>LR990621.1:8644314-18644314 GCA_905147815.2 Phalera bucephala | reverse complement strand
CATTGGGTGCCAAGGATATAACTGCACATATAAACGAGGTGTGTCTAAAGCATATTTGTTGTATTTTTCTGAATCAATGATATCATTGGTCTCTCAAAATTGTTTCAATTATAACTTTTATTCAAAATATCAGGCCATGACTGCCTCGTTGGTCTAGTGGCAAAGCGCATCGCTTTGTGATCACGAGGTCCTGGGTTCAAATCCTATGTCGGACAAATGTAGTTTTTCTAACAAAAACTTCCCAGTACGAGTCCGGAGTCTGGAATTGTGCCCGGTATATGGCAATAGGCTCGCCCTCGATTACATGGGACCTAACATCGTCGGCGAAACTTGGGTGTACTCAGTACACCTCTGCCACCCTCGCATGGGGAATATAGGCGTGACGGTGTTTTTTATCAGGTCATAATGAATGCCTGTTATGTTAGAATCCAATTTCGGGTCTTGTAAAAATCTTCGGCTCGTGTTACCATCGTATTGGCAAAATTTGCCTTCAGTAAATCCACTAATAGACCCGTTTCTTGGCGAAACCGTCCCTGGATTTCGAATTCCATATTTTCTTCTGCTTCAGTTTTGCTCTCTCTATATTTCTTCCCTGGCAACTTATAAGCTACTTGGAGAATACATACAAAAAGTCTTATTTTAGCGTGTAAAACTAAAAGTCCAAATTCTATAGCCTCTGGATTTACTTCTTTTTGCACGTCGATCTTGTTGAAGTCCTTATAAGTTGCACCACAAATGTAGCATCTACTTGCAGATGTCGTGCCAGTGGCACTGTTGCAGACCTTGCCATCTACCATTGTCATGATGAAAACATGAGTAATTGAAAACTTATTTCCATTTAAATCTACTACTGAGGTGTTAAGCGACATCGCTGTTTATTTCGTCTTCTGTGACGTCCTTATTTTCTTGGATTTTGCCAAATAAGTTTTTCATCGTTATTGCCAGAAACTTAATATAATGGGACAAAACAACTTTGAAAAATGTTGGCATCTGAGTTGGAATCATATACAAATTTCTGTTTGAATTGAGACTGATGTGACCCATCACAATCCCACTTTAAAATTAACTTCAAGCTCCCACGTTCTTGCTCTTTCAATGTTGTTAAACCCTCTTCTAGATAAATAGATAACCGCTTAACTGTATGGTCAACTAAAGGCTGTAAATCGGTTTTGGCGTAGGTACTTGTGACTCTACACGATTCTGGTGGTGGATAACATTCTTATTTCGCTTTTTGTAACAAGGTTTAACATGGGAAAAAAATCTTGTTTATATTTCTCACGTTTTCACACTTTCGGCGATTTAAATCGGCTTCTACAAACATTGTCAATGCTTGTATTGGCGTCAGTGAGCACTTTTTATCACTCTTTGATTTTGTAAAAACCTTCTTATATTTATAGTCGGAGTACTGGTGATTTCTTTGAGTATATCGGATGCATCTCGTTTTCCAGATTTTCGTAACTCAACCTGAGCAGCGTGAAACATAATATCCTTCTGCAAAGGAGACCGTATATCTTCACTTTTCCTCCTTTTTAATCTTTCGCTTACCTCGTTAAATAATTTCGATGGTCGTCCTGGTTTTGGATTTTGTTTAATGACAGGTAACTCAAACGTTCCTCCTAGCTACGATGATTGTTCTTGATGAATACCTCTTCCTTCTCATGGGCTTTTAACGATCTTTGCTTAATTTTTGATTTGAAGTGTACAAATTTGTATTTTAAGCTCTACATATCATTTTCTTTATAATTTTCGCACGATATTAGTTGACTTTCCAATAAATTTAAATTATCTTCTAAATTCTTCAAAATAAAACTCTGCATTCGATCAAATAAGTATTTGCGGGTCACGACTCTTACTCCTGAGGCACCTCGTGGACCTAAAATGAAATAATATCTATTTTAGAACATTATAAACTATAATTATGTCTTTTTTTGTATTTTAGACAAGAGAAGTTCAAAGCACCAAAATAGTAGTATGCTTTGAACTTTTCTTCTATTCTGCGGCTATTTTTTTATTTGTAACAGGTCAAATGTTCAAACTTTCTATTACATTCGATATTATGACAAGATCTAACAGGATAATATAACAAATACAATATTTAAAAAAATCTCTCTCTAACCATATCTAAATGGAATAAGAGTAAAAATAATGGAAAACATTGTATAGTATAGCTTTCTTACCTAATGCATTCTGATCCATCCACGATATAATAAAATAGCTACAAAGTTAATGATTTTTACGAACGCGGAGAACAGACAATACAACAAATTGAACGATTAAATTCCTACTAAATGTACACGCGCCACGTGCGGATCGGCAGGGTATTGTTCCCTGAACTGTTCCTTAACTCAGGTAATCGGTTTTGTTTTATGAAATGTGTACTTTATAAATTTGACTTATGGCCGCGTAGATCCCCGTATGTGCGGCGAGCGTGTAAGAGACGAACTATGAGAGTGGAGGAAGCCAGAGGTATGTAAGGAAAGAACCAGATGGAACTCTGTACTCTCTGCCTACCCCTCAAGAGATCTGGCGTGATGATATAGAGAGATATTATAAAGAAGAATGGTTTATTTGTTTGTAATCGAGAAATTCTTAAACTACACACACACGTGCAACAAATTTAAAATTTCTATTTTTCAGGTCAATCCATTTAAGGTTTATAATATTTCAGGAAAAATCACTTTTAGCTGGACGTCGACGGCTACAATGTACGCAATCTGCTTCTACATAGTAGCTACAGTGGTTGTCCTCATAGTCGGATACGAACGTATCATGATATTGCGCTCTATCAAACGATTTGATGACTACATCTATGCGATTCTTTTCGTTGTTTTCTTGGTCCCGCATTTCTGGATTCCATTCGTGGGATGGGGAGTAGCTCATCAAGTCGCTATTTATAAGACGAACTGGGGTAAATTTCAAGTAAGTTAATGTCAGTAAACTTTGTTTCATTGCATGAGCTATTCTGGCATCACCTAGTGCAAATACATGCTCGTATTTCATGACTTTTTTCTTTCATTTTATTCATGCAATATAAGCAAGGTATTCCATCTAAGACCTGAGAGCAAAAATCTAATAATTATTCTCGATCCTCAGGTTAGATACTATCGTGTGACTGGTGAAAATCTCCAGTTTCCCAACCTGAAGACGTCCATTGTTATCATTAGCGTGGGCTGCCTACTCCTCGCTGTGTGCTTTCTACTCAGTCTCTGCGCCTTACTGGACGGCTTCCTACTAAGACACACGACTGCGTACTACCATATCATTACCATGATCAATATGAACTGTGCGCTCTGGTACATCAATTGTAAAGCCATTAAAATTGCATCGCAAAGTCTATCTGAATGTTTTCGCAGGGTAAGATTTAACACTTAGGAACCTATCTGTATTTATGCAAGAATATTAAAAGATTGTTAGGTACTAGTATACGTATGCAGTAGGGTGGTCCACGTTTGTATGGAAAAAAAATATCGCGTAGAAGTCGCGCCACCCCCTGGTTTTGATACACATGTCATTATGTGTTTAAAAGTTTAGCCTCCTATTTCAACCAGACGGCATTTCTACTATAGATTCAATATCAAAACTCAATTGACCCTTTTACACTAAAGCTAAGCAATTGAAATTTCACAATGTTATTGCCACAGATACGTATAATATAAATTCAAGGGACATGAGAAATAAAAAAAATATTTTGGCTCACTCTAGTATCCAGTCATAATTTTATTTTCAGCCGATTATTGTTATACATTTTAAATAATAAAGCCATTTTGGTTCTTTTTTTCACATTTCGTTCATGCTCGCCTGGGGCACAATAGAGCCCAAATATATTTACTGCTCACGACTGCGATTTTATTAAATCCGGTGCGGTTTTTCTTTAAGGTGTAAACCTTAAAGAAAAACCACAGATAGGTAGTATTAGCTAAACTAATTTGGTACAATTCAAAATGCATAAGTATGTTGTTTAGTGTCGTAATATCTCGAATACTTTTACATCTCGTGATCTACAAGTACTAAATTGAGGTACTAGGCACGCAACGTTATCACTATTTCGAAACCTTTATTTAAGTAGATATTTGTTCGTATTCAGGACGTCGAAATAGAGTGCTCAGCTATACTGATATCCCGTTACCGATACCTGTGGCTTAATCTCTCGGAACTTCTGCAGTCACTGGGAAATGCATACGCGCGAACTTATTCCACATATTGCCTTTTTATGTAAGTTGATTGACATGATGCTATTTAGTTTTGTGCCATAGCTTATGAAAGCACCTTAGGCTCAATTTATCTAATGAAAATAAAACTACAAATGTATTGGTTATAAGCTTAGTTTTTCGTTTCTTTGAATTCAATCTTAACATTTCTAGTTATACTTATTAGTGGAAACTTGATTGGATTGTGAACTCTTTAATAGTTATTTTAAGATTTAATACTATTGTTCTGTGTGTTTCCCAAATATACCTAAAATAAAATAAAATACTTAAAATATCACCAATTTGAAAGGATTGTTTAAAGTTAGGCAGGCAGATACGACGAATTAAATCAGAAACGTAGGGTTTGTTCTCGATTATAAAAAAACAGTACCTCCAAAGGTTTTTTTTTAAATAAAGTTCGTATTGTTTATTAGGTTTACCAACATAACTATAGCGGTGTACGGCGCCCTATCGGAGATTGTGGACCACGGTTTCGGGTTCAGCTTTAAAGAAATGGGTCTATTCGTGGATGCTGCGTATTGCTCCACTCTTCTTTTTATATTTGCTGATTGTTCTCATAAATCCACACTTAAGGTAAGGTTACTTAATAGAGGAGCGTAGCGCTGTGCGACCGCGGTGTTCTTACCAATCACCAAGGTTAAGCAGCGTTCGACTCGGTGGGCCTAAGATGGGTGACCGTTAGTGGCATTTACAAATTCGAGCGTCTTCATGCTTCGGAAGGCACGTTAAGCCGTTAGCCCCGGTTACCTCTTAATGTGGTAGTCGTTAAGTCGAGTTGAATGCCATATAGGCGGCTTGATAAGTTCCAACAACAGGTGGCCACAAACCTACCTGCAATAATCCGCATTGGGTCCGACTGGTGGTGTATGACCTAATCTCTTTCACCTCGATATGTGAGAGACGGCCTTTGCCCAGCAGGGGGATAGTATAAGCTGATATTATTACTTAAATGAGCTTAAGTTTGACTTTTATTCGCTTAAAATAAGCTTTTACATTTATAATGTATTTTTAGTCGAAGAGCTACCTAAAGTTATTCTAACATATAGTAACCTTGTTGACTTCTTTTACATATCTATATTTTTCCCTTAATTAACCTAACGTGATCAAGTGATTAATTTCCCACCATTGCAGAATCCCGACTCAGTAATTCAAAGTTTTTATAGAAACGCTTTTAAGAGAATCATTTGTCAAAAAATGTTTAAAAACAGGTGCCTATCAAAGCCTATCACTTTGCACTTACCGCGAATCGATTACGATTTAAACGCACCGTTTATAATACCCATTTTATACCAATCGCATAGACTTGTAGGTACCTACACATTTTAATTTTTAGTTAGTAGTGTTACAGTTTTTTTTATTAGTTTACTGTATATTGATCCGTATTGAGTCCTCCATAAATGCACACAGCATTCGGGTGGTAAATGTTCCTTTTCTGGGTCACCTAAATTTATAAAACACTGCAGTGGGATAGGCAGATTTATTATTTGTAATAATTAACTAAATTTTGCAGGTTGCTGCTGGAGTCCAAGACACTCTGTTATCTATTGATGTTCTAGCAGTCGATAGACCAACTCAAAAAGAGGTATAAATATTAATACTCTTGGTGTGTAACCTCTTTCCTCTCGGTTGCTGGATATTTTTTGTGGGAGTGATTTTAGAAAATGGATGGTTATGTGTTACAGGAAACCGGGGAAGCGCGCGCTATTTGATTTGACCAATGAGCGCGCGCTATTTGATTTGATCAATGAGTCATCTCAATTTCATAGTAGGATAACATGTCAGATGTTACACATCATATGCGACTACTGTAAGGCTCGCTCGTTAAATTTTCCAATAGCTAACTACCTCCTAATTCTAGAGCAAGAATTTCCTTTTAATGAACATAAATAAGTTACTGGCAGGAAACGTTTTAGATTTATAACTCCGTGGATAAGCATTAAAAAATCATAAATTATAAAAACAAAATACAAAACCTTAACATTCTTCGGCATTTTTAGGATATTGGCTAAGGAAATCAAGTCAGGTATAAGATCAACGATCAGCTTGAAGATGTTTAGGAATAGAATTGTCTATGTTTCAGCGACCCATCATACTGTTGCTTCTGTCTGACGTTGTTTTGTCACATATTATACAGGCATGCATAACATGTTCACCTTAGACAATGCAGCTTGCAACCTCGGAATATGTCTGTTGTTCCTATTATCGAACATAGGTTGGTACCCTTACTATACAAATACGCCTACATCTAAAATATCGGCAGGTGTAAGTAGCGCTGTACGACCGCGGTATTTTTATCGATCACCAAGGTTAAGCAGCGTTCGACTCGGTTGGCCTGAAATGGGTGACCATTTGTGGCATTTTCATATTCGAGCGTTTCGTCTTGATAAGTTTCCATAGCAGGTGGCCAGTAACCTGCCTTCGCCAATCCGCACTGGGCGTGATGGAGTATGACCTAATCTTTCTTACCTCAATTTGTGAGAGAAGGCCTTTTCATTGGGATAGTATAGGCTAATATTATTATTGTTTATCTATTACTTACTATCGTATATAATATGACGTATACTACGTACTTCCACGAGGTACACTTCGCATTCTGCCTACCTGTTAAAAAGCTAACCACTATCTGTGTCTGCAGCATTACTACAGGCATTACACACTTCGAAAAATTATTTCTTACAACTAATTTCCCACCATTAGGGTTACTTACATTTCCCGTTTCGTACCAGCACCCTTATAGGTACTTGGCGGGTAGAATAAAAACGCCACTTGTGAGTACTGTGGATATCGAAAAACATGAATAAGGGATTAAAATCATTCAACTTAGATAAAGCCTGACACGGCAATTTGGTACGTAAATAATGTTTCAAATATTCCTAAACCTGAACCCCTCTGGGATAGTACTGGTCTTAATAGAATAGTACTGGTCTTAATAGAATGTAAACTCCAAAATTCAATCCTCTTAATAATAATAAAGTTTGTTTTACGTGTCTTCGCAGATCGACCACTTCATCCAAGCTATCGAAATGAATCCAGCTGTCGTCAGCTTGAAGGGTTATGCACATGTTAATCGGGAGTTACTTACATCGGTTGGTAATATGATATCTTCTATTTAAATAATCTATATCATTTTCATTTTAAGTCTCATGTAAGATTACGTTAATAGTGCGTAAGTAGTGACAAAACCTATTTCACACAATTCACTAGGAATGGCCCACAGCTGGGTAAAATTAAGATCAGAGAGTGTGTAAGTGAGTGATATTCGCTGTTGGCCGCGAGGCCTTTACAGCTTCACCGGACTTAAGGGCGAGCGTGCAAACGCTTGAGCCAATATAATCAGAGAGTTTAGGACATACTCTTCTACACGGATCGAGCGTGGAATAAAGAAAGCAGTGCTGTAGCCATCTGCTGTTGAAACATTTCGAGTTGTCCGTAAATCGCGATTACCACATTAGGTAAAAGGTAAAAGCTATGACCAATCGCAGTAAAAGGTAAAAGCCCGATGCAAACAACACAAAGCCGATTATTACAGTAGACTAAAGTTTTAAGGTTTCGCCACAAAGTCGACGCAGTGCGACGAGGGCGCGACGGTGACGCAACCTGGGGAGTTGTAATTTACTGAAATGTACGGGAGACGCCACCCAGCTCCGCCACGCTCGGCGCGACCGCAAACATCACGACCCGCTGCCGTCGCGCCCGACGCGATAACAAACAAAGCACGCCGGGAGAAAGACGCTCAGACGCCCATACGCGTGCGAGCGGGACTCTAGTATTTGTAATTGCTTGCCAAACAACGGTTTGATGCTCCAAATTAGCAGTCACATAGACAATGGGGCCGGAACACGTCGCACGCGAGCGGGACAGTAGTGTTATTTTTTGATGCTCCTAATTAGCTGACACATATAGATAATGGAGCGAGAACAAGTCATATGCGATGCGAAGCACGGCAGGACCGAGACGCCAATACGCGTGCGAGATGGACGCTCGAGTTGTTATTTGTATTTTAGACGATGATAGCAACATAGCGGCCGCCCGGCCGGCGCGACTCACGCCCGTTGTGTGACGTGCGCGCCACGCTGCCGTCCGCCTTCATCACGCTCTGTCGACAATGTGACCAAAATTTTAACGTGTCTTCCAAAGCATGGAAATACTCAAAAATGGAACTGCAACAAACGGTTACCCATCTCCGACTGGATCGAACGCTACTTGGTGATAGCTAAGCACATAACAATAATACAGCGCGATCGTCTCTACCAAAGACAATTATGATCGTAAAAGATGAACATACTACATTACACATTATGAATGTAGAGTGATACATGTGGGCTCGTTCAAAGCACATTTACTACTCGAAACGGCATTCATTGATATTCCGAGTCAGACAGACTTTAACAAAAGCGTAGGTATGACACTAATAGGAGGGTTGGGAGGCCTACGTAAGTTTTCAAGTTACCCAACCTTATTTCCAATATGAAAGCTCTAAAGTAAGCAAGTAAATTGAAATTTGCGTAAATTAGGCGGTCAGTTTTATGTAAAAATTGCTAAGTGCTAAGTAAGAAATTATTATTAAGGGTTTGTTAAAAAAAAAATATATTCGTTAGGAGGATACATTAAAGCAGAAATATATTTTTTAAATCTTTTGAAATAATGTTTAACGGCCGCTAATTAGAAAAGAGGCCTATCCTGAAACATGTACGATATCAGACTTGACTTGTCAATTCATCTAAGTACATATGCATGTTCCACCATGCTGAGCTAATGTACTCGTTATTGTAAGCGGTAACTCGAATGTGTTATAAATATCTCAAATTAACACTTAAAAGTCTAATTGACACCCTTCTCTCAAGCATCGGTTAAGCTTCAGCTCAAGCTTTTCCACGGAATACCCATATACAGAATAGGTAGTTCAGTCGAGTATGTAATAGATAATCACATTCATACCTACTTCAAAATGTATCTCTATCTATATCATCATGCAACTACCTTATAGGGTAGGCAGAGAATGCGGAGTTTCAAAAATTACATCATATTATTATCTTGTTCACAGGCAATAAGCATGATAGCGATTTATTTAATCGTTCTACTGCAGTTCAAGATTTCGTTGCCGAAAGATGCGCTAAACGCCGCTGCTTAAAATATTTATAACAGTAACGTTACACCTAACATATGATTACATTTGGTTTAACATAAAAATGTGTCTATGTTTCATATTTGTGCTAAGTGTGTGGCTAGCTTAATCGCGCCGTTCATAGCTCGCTCAGCTTTTCCCTTGTACATGTGGTGGGGCACAAAGGACTAGGCACATGGTTCCTAATTTTACGTAAGAACATAAAAAATATGCAAATGGAGTAAGATCGTAATGGAGTACGGCCTCAACGTGAATCCATCAAAGACTCAAGTCATCATTATCGGCAGTTCTAAAATGACTACACGCATCGACTGGTAGCATCTGCCTAAAACCACACTTGACGGCATTACGATACCTTTCAGTAAAAAAGTAAAAAAATTGGGTATCTATATCGATCCTAATCTTACTTGAAGACCGCAGCTTTAAGACCTTAGTCGGACAATCTTCGCCTCAGCAGGCTCGCTGCGAAAGCTTCGTAATTTTCTCTCTAAAGTCACTAAAATTGGGCTTCCTGTAATTGACTACGTGGACGCCAGCTATCTAAACGTTTCAGAAAATTAACTAAATAAGCTTGAGCGACTCCAAAATGTTAACATACGATTTATATTTGGTTTACGCGAATTTGATCATGTCTCTGTTTATCGCGCAAAGCTCAAGTGGCTACCAATTAGACTTCGCCGAAACGCTCACATGCTATCACTACTATATAGTATTCTGTTCAATCCAACAACTCCTTCTTACCTTTAAAAAGATTTGATTTTCTCCACGAAACACATCCAAGGTCACTGAACGCACCGATGTATTCCACAATTTTTTTTATTAAATTCTTTACAGTTGAAGCTTACGTTTACGTGAAATGTGTTTCATCAGACGCGCTAGGACGGAAGCTTCTTTAAAAACCATGGTCAAGAATCACTTTCTCTTTTTTGGTCTGTCATAAACCTTCTTATGTGTTTTTGTATATATATATATATATATATATATATATATATATATATATATATATATATATATATATATATTTATATGTAAATCTATGTATGTTGGTTGTATGGAAGATATTGCTTTTAGTAATAAGACCGCCAATTGTACTACCATTTTATACATGTAAAATTTATTTTGTAAAATGTACTTTATATATCTAAAAATATTATTATATTAGGATAGTTACGATTTTGGATTACTAAGCTGATTCTTATAACAACTTTACTACCTACCTTTTAACAGCAGACTTATATTAGTGCATGTTACATGTGCTCAAACATTACATATATTATGTAATGACATATATTATGTGATGAAGGTTAAGAAGCTCAAAGCGAGACAAGGAACGAGGTGATGACGTTTCGTGAAAGGCGATGTTGCTTTATACTTATGCTAGTAATGGGTAAGCCTCAACACCGACCTGAGTTAGTAAACAATTAGGGATGTAACGATATCGCTGTTACGATATCAATTCGAGTAACGAATGTAGAGTGTAAAATCGAGAAGGCACAGTAAGCGGTCCTCTGAAACTAGAAGAGATATAGTATAAGGTGTTACAGAATTAACGCAAGACCTGAAAGTAGTTTGTTCTAAATCGGCAACTGCATCGATTACAACTATTTTTAAAGTAAGTTAATTTTTATTTTTCAAAAAAAGCTATTTCTCGTTCTGTTCACTGTATTTAACAATGTTTAATAATTATTCAAAGAATTTCAGATATTTAAAATGTATTCCTATTACACAAACCTCAATATGCATACAAAAGTTAATTGATTATTTAATTTTATGGTTAATTTGAGTACCAAAGAACTTAAAAATATGGTAGAAAACTCCTTAAAATTGATAGTTTGATTTTTGTATTGAATTCGTAAAGCAATAATCTAATTGGGGTGTCTGAGGTCTTGCGTTACACCTTGTATAGATAAAATATGTTACACCCGTTTATGTAATAAAACAAAATAATCTACAAGAGTACGAAAAAATAATAAAAATGAATTGAGTGAATGATTGAATAAATTGAGAAACTGTACTGTATTTGTTAAATATACTTCAGACAAATTTTGCTTTGAGAACTCAATATTTCTAATTTATTCGTTTTTTGGACCTACTGTTATTCGTATTGTAATGCACATAATACGAGAACCTATGTTTACGATGAAATAAAACTATTTTACGGATTTTATCGCGGTTTATTTTTGATTTTTAGTTCCCGACGTTAAAACGTCGTCCCAAAAATAAACCGCGATAAAATCCGTAAAATAGTTTTATTTCATGTGTAATATTCGCGTAAATCTAAGAACTCAGTCTATGTTTACGATTTTTAGAATCGATATTGTTGCATCCCTATAAACAATACAATCTTCCACATGGTTTAACTTGCGTTTAACATGTTCGGATATCCTATGCCGAACACGTAAAACAACAAATTGCGAAATTACTTTCGCGTTTGACGTCTTGCGTAATAGAGCCTTCATGAGACGTTCCGCCCCAATCCGTGGAATATTAAGCGTGGATGTTCTTAGTTCGAAGAGTGGAGGGATGATGCTGAGCCGCAATCAATTCGGAGATGTTGTGACAGCCTCAATGGGGATTCATTAATCAACTTTTCCAATTTTCAACGAATCTAGGCACTCTGTTATCGGCAAGTTTTGAGAAAAACCCTGATTTCGACTGTTTGCTTATATAGATTTTCTGTTCATCTGGAACCGTTTCTATTATGAACACAAGTCCTACTCAGCTAATTGGAAGTTTGTTTTAAATATATAGGATAATATTCACTAGTCAGCGTTATGGAAAAATAAGTTGCTAATCCAATGTGCTTTGCACGCGTGGGTTTGGACCCCATCCTTGTCGCCAATGATGTGAATAAAATAACCGCCTTACGTGGACACTAATTTATTACTGACTCTTTAAACACTTATGGCCGGTTGCAATATACAACTCAACAATAGATTTGCTTACTGTCAGTAGTACTTTGACAGATTTTCCATATAAAATATGTCAAAATTGTACTGGTAGTAGGCAAATTTATCGTCGAGTTGGATATTGAAACCGGCCATTAAACATGTTAAGGGCCGTCCGCGAGGCGCGTCAACTAACATCTATATCATTCACACCATTTAGGTATACACACACTATAAATATAATTAAAAAAAGACATTTCGACGGTCGATTTGGCGCAGTAAAGAGCCTAAGCCGCTTCGCCCACTAGGTCGGATACTCGCAGGTTCGATTCCCACACGGGACAAATCTTTGTGTGGTTTCGGTCTGAGTATTTATGTGTGTGAATTTTCATCTTTTTATACGGGCCCACGCCACAGGAAGAAAAAAAAAACAAACAAAAACGAAAAAATAAAATAGATAACGTCTTTCGACAGAAAATATATAATTACACTATTATTAAGTACACACCTAAGGGCTTATAGACTAAACACTGGCTCTCACGTCATGTACGTATTAAAAATACTACAACGGTTAATATTAAACCTATACTATCCCACTTTCTATGCTGGGCAAAGGCCTGCACACACAAACCGAGGTGCGAGATATTAGGTCATACTCCACCAAGCAGATCCAATGCGATTTGGGAGGACAGGTTTATGGCCATGTTGTGGTAGAACATATCAACCAGCTTGTAAAGGGTGCTTCTTGGCTTAACGGCTACCACATCTAGTGGCCGCCAGGACCGACGTCTTGCGTGCCTTCAGAAGGACATAGATCACAGATATCGTAATAACATGACCATAGTACCATAAATATAGTATTAAGATATTATATCTATGATTATTATAGTCATACAAAGATCTTTTGGTCCTCTGCCAAAATCGGAACTAACGCTGTCATTAAGTGAAATGTCATTTCATAACACTTGCAGAGTTCCCGTTTAATATGAAATTTACCCAAGTTCTTTTTTTAATTAGTAACCGCGCGGACCCACCTGTTGAAATATTTCCCTGGAAGTAGGACAATTTTACTAAATGATTATTAGAGCAGATGAATGACACGCGGGCCTCTGGTTCGTGTCAGTCGCGCAGGTGGAACTTGCGTGGGATTCAAAACAAACCAGCAGCAAACATCCAGCAGTATATTGAAAGTAATCAGGCGGACAGATAGTACAATAATACCAAAGATATGTTATTATAAAAGGAACTTAACAGTACAGCGTGCAGACCGTGCGACGGCACCGAGAGGGGAAAAAAAACAAAGATAACTACATCTATACACAATGCAGGGCATTCAATATCAAGCCAAGATTCTAAGCTTACCTATGCACTAACATTCTTAATAATGAAAAAAAACTATTTTTCTGATTTTCTATCTATCTATAACCTCACGCCAGATCCCTTGCGGGGTAGGCAGAGAGTACAGAGCTCCAACAGGTTCTTTCCTTACATACCTCTCGGGCTTCCTCGACTCTCATAGTTCGTCTCATACACGCTCGCCGGTTACGGAGACTCTTGACTTTTCCATCGGATTTTGTCGTGGTTTTTTTTTAATAATGATAACCCTTCTTAATAATGATAACCCTTATTTTACATTAACGTCCCCCTGTCAATGTCATCTACGGACCAAAAGATCTTTGTCGCGCTGTACGATTTTTGTGTCGAAGATGACCCAAAATTGTAAATCTTAGAAACGGACACTTATCTCTCAGACCAACCGAGTCGAACGCTGCAGTTCCTTGTGGCCATTGATATACATGTTAACACTAGATTAGCAGTAACGGCGTAAATGTATGTCGGCTATGAATATGCCCGCAGCCAAGTTACAAGGTTCTGTCATTCATTGGCCTGCCTGACGTCTGTCGAGTAACACGTATTAATAAAAAAACACCAAATAGGTAAATGCGTGGTGTAAGAACGCGATTTGAGGTCACAAAATCACTATAACGCAAGCGGAAGTATTTTCTATACATAAGTTTATTGTT
The DNA here is from genome assembly GCA_905147815.2 of Phalera bucephala. Lineage (NCBI taxonomy): Eukaryota > Metazoa > Arthropoda > Insecta > Lepidoptera > Notodontidae > Phalera > Phalera bucephala. Next base: position 18,630,069 of record LR990621.1, on the reverse strand, counting down.
TTTTCATATATTTACTACTAAATAAAATAAAAACCGATATCAAGTTACAAAAATAAATTTGAGATCCAGTGCTGCCAATAAAAACACCATTCCGTGTTCCCGTATTTATGGGAAAATTTTAGATGATTTTGTCCCCAAAATAATTATGTACTATACGAATACCTATTTTATTAATTTTATGGGTTTCCAAAGGGTGCAATTTCTATTACGCCAGATCCCATCCAAGATTGCGGGGTAGGCACAAAAATACACACAAGGTACCCCACACTAGCAATTATTCTTGAGTCGTAAATACGTTTACAAACATGAAAATCCCTCAAACAAATACCCAGACCTAAACAAAATGTGTGTCACACAAAGATTTGTACTATGACTCGAATCGGGAATCGAACCTGCGACTATTCAGTCTAGTAACCGGAGCGGCCTACCGCTCTTAACGTCTGATCTAGTTGATCAAGAAGACGGCACTGTAAACAGGAAATCGGCAACAACTTTGTCCTGGGTTTGTTGGAGATACGCATTTTGTAAATTTGTATTTATTTAACCCGCTCGATTTTAAAAATAATGCAATAAATACCATTAGGTGTGTTTTTGTTTATTACTCATTCAGTATATTTTCATAGTTTGACCACATAACCTTATAGACACTATTAACTAATATCCAAATAATTTGTATTACAATGATAGTATATATAATAATTTACTTTATTCATCTATGAATTGGATTCTAACTGAAATATAACGAAGCTATTTGAAAAATAAAATATAATAAAAACTTTACACTCTTTAAAATATTAATTTTAAAGAGTGTAAATTTTTTATTATATTTTTTTTCAGTGTGAATTTAAATTGTAGGAAAAAATTATATAGTAAGCAACACCGAGCCTCCCACTACTAGTAATATTGCTACTTCTATCGGATCGACACAATGTCGATATGGTTGGGAACAAGAGTAAAAGAGATGGATATATGTTTACATTACATTCCTTACTGGGCTGGAAGCGAAAGAAAAACTTAGAATGCCCCAGTAGCCTTACTTTTGCTAGGCTGGTGGTAAGAGTCCATCAAAGGCAGTAACGTTGTCCGATCAAGGACCAGTGAAAATTCGGAATAAACCCTATACCAACCCGTCTGGCCAGCGTGGTATAGTAGGCCAAAAAACCTCCTAACATGATAAGGCCCCCAGTTCCCGGTAGTCCCGCTGTCCGCTGCCGCGGTAGCGGTCGCGGTAACAGCGGGGCAGGGGGTGCGAAGAATCTCCGGGCTACGACACAAGGCTACCAAAAACACCTAACCCTGGCTACGTACAATGGACGCTCTCTACGGCTGGACCAACACCTCACTGAACTCGAGGTAGAACTAGGTCGCATAAACTGGCACATATTGGGGTTATCCGAAGTCCGAAGACAGGGCGAGGACACGATAACCCTTGAGTCAGGCCACCTGTTCTACTTTCGGGAAGGTGATCGGCCCTCTCAGTGCGGTGTCGGTTTCCTGGTCAACAAAGCTCTCACTAACAACGTTGTGGAAGTCAGCAGTGTGTCGACACGGGTAGCGTACCTCATAATTAAAATCACCGACAGATACACCCTGAAGGTGGTACAGGTATATGCGCCGTCTTCGACATACTGCGACGACATAGCCGAAGCCATGTATGAAGACATAGCCAAGGCATTACATGGCACCACCAAGGCTCACTACAACGTTGTTATGGGGGACTTCAATGCCAATGTGGGAGTACAAGAACGCGGCGAAACGATAATCGGACCCCACGGCGTGGGGCGCCGAAACCACAGGGGGCAGATGCTGGTCAACTTTCTGGAGTCGCAGGGGCTCTTCTTGATGAATTCGTTCGTTAAGAAGAAGCCTCATAGAAAGTGGACATGGCGAAGCCCCGACACTGTGACGAGGAACGAGATAGACTTCATCATGATTGACAGGAAGTCTATGTTTAGAGACGTCTCCGTGATCAACAGGTTTAATACCGGCAGCGATCACCGACTTGTCCGAGGCGCTCTAAATATAAACTTCAGGGCCGAAAGGCGTCGCATGATGAGGTCTACTCTCAGACCTACTGCGCCTCAAATAGCTTTAGGGTCCGAAAAGTTCCAACTGGAGCTTCAAAATCGTTTCGGCCTGCTGGAAACCGAAGGCAATGTTGATGAGAAAACCGACACAGTGGTCAAAACGCTACAGGATGTATCTCGAAGGGTGTTTCCCGGCAAAAGCGGTAACAGAGAGTCTAAACTCTCGCTCGAGACTCTTGAACTTATGAGGCAGAGACGGGAAATGTCATCCACGCAGGCGTCTTCGCCGGATGGGAGGGACCTCAACCAGAAGATCCGGAAGCGGGTGCGACGTGACCTCCGATGTTCCAACACCCGCGCCATCGCGGCTGCGATTGAACAGAACAGAAGCACCAAAGTCTTGCTCGCCAGCTAGGTAGATCCCATCTGACGAAACTTAAAACTGCGGGTGGCAAAACCGTAACTTTCAAGTTCGAGATACTCAAGGAAATTGAGAGTTTCTACAAAGACCTGTACGTATCACGGATGACTAAACCCACGAGACCCAGCGCTGACGACCACAGAGCCCCACTCACACGCCACCACACGGAAGACATCCCTGATGTTAACCAGGACGAGGTCAGAGTGGCTCTCAAGCAGCTCAAAAACAACAAGTCGCCAGGCGATGACGGAATGACCACTGAGCTCTTAAAAGCAGGCGGGACTCCAATCCTAAAAAAGCTAGCGAGCCTCTTTAATTCCGTCATCCACCAGGGCTTAACACCTCAAGCGTGGAGCGGGAGTGCGGTGGTTCTGTTCTTCAAGAAAGGTGACAAAACCTTGCTGAAGAACTACAGACCCATCTTACTCCTGAGCCACGTCTACAAGTTGTTCTCGAGAGTACTCACAAACCGCCTCGCCAGAAGACTTGACGAGTTCCAGCCACCGGAACAAGCCGGGTTTCGAAAAGGCTACAGCACCGTAGACCACATCCATACTATTCGGCAGATTGTACAGAAGACCGAAGAGTACAATCAGCCGCTGTGTATGTTTCGACTCCATCGAAACCTGGGCGGTTTTGGATGCTCTGCAGCGATGTGGCATCGATTGGCGCTATATCGAGGTGTTGAGATGTCTGTATGATACCGCCACAATGACCGTCCAGCTCCAGGACCAAAAGATCAACCCGATCGAGCTGCGTCGAGGGGTAAGACAGGGGGATGTAATATCCCCCAAGCTCTTCACTCGAAGACGTCTTCAAGACGGACTGGACTGGGCAGGGCATTTACATCAACGGCGAATACATCTCACACCTTCGGTATGCCGATGATATCGTCATCGTGGCAGAGTCACTGGAACAGTTAAGCGAAATGCTGCATAGCCTAAATGGAGCCTCTCGAGGTGTCGGTCTCGGCATGAACTTGGATAAAACCAAGATCATGTTTAATGAGCATGTCACGCCGGGACCGATCTACGTCGATGGTTCGATGCTCGAAGTTGTTCAGGAATATGCCTACCTTGGACAAGTTGTCCAATTTGGTAGAAACATCTTTGAGAAAGAAATCAACCGCAGGATCCAATTAGGTTGGGCAGCATTTGGCAAACTACGTCACGTTTTCTCTTCGCCTATACCGCAATGCCTGAAGACTAAAGACTATAACCAATGCGTCCTACCTGTTATGACTTACGGGGCTGAGACGTGGCCACTCACAGTGGGACTAGTCCACAAATTCAAAGTCGCACAGCGGGCTACGGAGCGAGCTATGCTCGGCGTCTCTTTGAAGGATAAAATTCGTAACGAGGTAATCCGACAAAGAACCAAAGTTACCGACATAGCTCGCAGACTCAGTAAGCTAAAGTGGCAATGGGCTGGTCACATCTGCAGAAGGACCGACGGCCGATGGAGCAAGCGTGTCCTAGAGTGGAGACCGCGACTTGGTAAAGGTAAGGTAGGACGGCCTCCAGCTAGACGGACGGACGACCTCAAAAAGGTCGCTGGGACAGACTGGATGCGGAAGGCGGAGGACCGTGTGCAATGGCGCGTGTTAGGAGAGGCCTATGTCCAGCAGTGGACTGCGATAGGCTGATTGATATGTTTACTCCAAATTACTTATCGGGTTCAAAGCTACGTCGGCATACTTTTACGTGGTTTCACTTTTTTCGACGCGCCTAAGTGACGTTTTCATCTCTATTTATTTACCTCGATGCTCGTGGCTATAATACGAAAGAGGACCTCAACAGTTAATATTAATTCCTTCTCAATATATAAAAAAATAATCAAAAACCAATATACTATATCGGATTGAATTGAAAAAATACCACGCCATTTTCATTGCGAAGCTTTGTATTCGTCTCTGAGGTATACACATCAGACACAATAGGATGAACAATTTAAATATTAGATACAAATCTAACAGAATACCTATATCGATTATAATATTATTCAATCTCTTTGTACACAGTTATTAGAACTCTCAATTATATTTACTTATTTAAGCCTTAGGCTTAAATTGATTGTTATTGGTTCAATGGCAATTTCAATTTATTTTAGTTAGTCTAGCTGTGTTCTGCGGCTTTCCATCCGGTCGAAAACAGCGCCACCTACCGGGTCTATGTTACTTCTGAATAATCAGCTATTCTATTCTATTGGTGAAAGAAAACATGGTGTTATAATCGATTCGGTAGTTTCAGAGTTTATGGATTACAAACAGAAAACAATCTTTCCTCTTTATAATATTAATACTACAGATTAACCTATAAACATTAGGTAAACCATTTAGTTAACACCTACAAAGCGGAAATAGGCCTGTAACGCCTCGTATAGTCATACAAAGATCTTGTGGCCCGCGGCCAAAATCAGAACTAACGCTGTCATCAAGTGAAATGTCACTTCATGACAGTCGCGGAATTGTCGTTTGCTATGAAATTTACCCAAGTTCTTTTTTTAATTAGTAACGGCGTATTGATGGATTTCCCTGGAAGCAGACAAGTTTTACTAAACTTAAGTTAACTAAGGGTTATCAAACCCTTATTTCACACCAACGCCCCCCTGCTAATGTAGTCCACGGGCCAAAATATCCTTGTCGCACTATATGTAATGCGCTTGTACCTACTAATCATTTATGTTGACAAATAAACTTACCTATCAACTTTTTTTTTCCTATTAGAGCATTCGCATAATTTCTCGTAATTAGTCCGCCACGGGGTGTATACAACCTCATCTGTATTTTATTTGACCTACAGAATCTAAACCAACTGCTTATGCGTTGGTGCACGGTCTCGGATTGTAGTCAGCGAATAATGAGCAAAGAAATCAGTCAAAATAAAATTCTTCATTTTTACCAAAAGAGTAATTCAATTCCTGAAACGCAACGTGCATAAACAGAGTCCTTCGCGCATTTCTAACAGTTTTAGTACAAGGTTCATTCAAACTGTTTGATATTCTCATTGAAGTATATATAAAAATAATAAAACAACAAATTCATTGTTACCTATAAGAGAAAATAGGTGACCTAAATTTTATTTAATTCCCATGGGAAACGTCAATGTCTCCAAATCTCTGTGGAAACAAGCACGTATCCGGATTTAAGACTCAATCTAAAAGTAAATAGACGTCTATAAGCATGTCACTTATTTCAGAAACATTGACGGAATAAAACATTGTTGTTGACGTATATTTAAGCGAATATAATACTATGTACGTACGTGTAGAATTAACATCATTTGAAAGGGTATTACTATTTTTATGTTATTGGTCTGTTTTTAAAGATAATTTCGGTTTTTTATGTACTTCATCATCATCGTCATCTCAGCCTATACTTATCCACTGCTGAACATAGGCCTCCCCAATTGCTTTCCAGCGTAACCGGTCCGATGCCACCTGCATACAACGACTTCCTGCGATTTTCACAAGACCGTCGGCCTATCTGGTAGGCGGCCGTCCTACGCTCCGCTTGCCAATACGTGGTCCCCACTCTAGAATCTTTATGCCCCAACGCCCGTCCGATCTTCACGCTATGTGGCCCGCCCATTTTCACTTCAGCTTGCTAATTCTGAGGTCTATGTCGGTGACCATGGTTCTTCTACGTCATTCCTGATTCGATCACGTAGAGAAACGCCGAGCATAGCTCTTCCCATAGCTCGCTGAGCAACTCTGAGCTTTTTTATGAGACCTATTTTAAGAGACCACGTCTCTGATCCGTATGTCATCACTGGCAACACACATTGACTAAAAACTTTAGTCTTGAGGCAATGAGGTATTTTGGATGAGAAGATGTTGCGCAGTTTTCCGAACGCTGCCCAGCCGAGTTGGATTCGTCGATTGACCTCTCTCTCTCAAAGTTGGACCTACCTAACCTACCTAGCTTGAAGAGTAGAGTTCCCAAACTCAGAGACCCACTTGTTGAAATACTGTGTTTAGGTCACCGAGCATTCGTCCTAGATCTTCCAGCGACTCCTCCATGACTACAATGTGTTCGGCAAATCGAAGGTGAGTGATGTATTCGCCATTGATGTTGATGCCAAGTCCTCGTCATTCATAGAGCTTGAAGGCGTCCTCTAAGGAGGCCGTAAACAGTTTCGAAGAAATGATGTCTCCCTGTCTTAATATTAGCCCTGTTAAGAAACTGTCCCACTGCTGGACACGGGCCTCCTCTCCAACTGAGAGGGTTTAGGCCATAGTCCACCACGCTGGCCCAGTGCGGGTTGGCGAACTTCACACACCTTCAAGAAACTCTTAGGCATGCAGGTTGCCTCACGATGTTTTCCTTCACCGTTAAAGCAAGTGATAATTAATTTTAAATACGCACATGCTTTCGAAAAGACAGAGGTGCGTGCCTGGGTTTGAACCCGAGACCTCTGACTTTGCAGTCCAACGGTCTTACCACTAGGCTATCACTGCTTACTCCTCTTTTTATGGGGATCGCCTTCATGTACTGCCGCTGTACCCGGACTGACATGGTGACGTTATTATACAAGCACTTCAACACTTCGATGTACCGATAGTCAATGCGGCATCGCTGGAGAGATCTAAGAACCGCCCAAGTCTTGATCGAATCGAAGGCTTTCTCATAGACCACAAACGCCAAGCATAGTGGCCGATTATACTCATCAGTCTTCTGTATAATCTGCCGCAGCGTATGTGTGTGGTGTATGGTACTAAAGCCTTTTCGGAAACTAGCTTATTCGGCAGGCTGGAATTCATCAAGTATGCGTTCGAGATGATTCGTGACAACTCACGAATACAACTTATAAACATGGCTCAGCAGTGTGATGGGTCGATATTTCTTTAGTAAGGTGTTATCACCTTTCTTGAAATGTTTTTTAAGAAAGGTGATAACACTTTACTAAGCAAGAAGCATGCCACATGCCAGTACCACCACACCCCTGTTCTATGCTTCCGGCGTTTTTTCCTCGAGCAAGAAAGACTTAAACAGCCTCTGAAGGACTTTAAGTACCGGCGTTCCGACCGCTTTCAGAAGCTCTGCGGTAATTCCGTCTTCGCCCGGCGCTTTGTAGTTTTTGAGTTGTTTGAGAGCCATCCTAATCACGTACAGGCTGATGTCCGGGATATCTTCAGTGTAGTGTCGGGTTAGCTTGGCTCTTGGGTCTTTTACCAAGTCAACAGGTTCAGCTACTGAGGTATATAACTGTCCATAGAATCTCCCTGAGTACCTCTGACCTATTCGTCGTTACGTTTCCGTCCTCCGCCTTCAGCTTTGTCAACTGGCTTTGCCCAATAGACGCGTCTCTTGCGAACACTTTGGAGCCTGTTTTCTACTCTATGGTCTCCTCAATACGTCTTGTATTGAAGGACCGTAAATCGTGTCACAAGGACTTCAATATCTGTCCATTTAGCCGCCTATAGGACTAAGCATCATCGGAGGTTTGAAGCGTCATGAAACGTCGCTCAGCCATGAAGTTACGGGTGTAGTCAGATAGTTTTTGAGACCTATTTTTACGATGGAAAGTCTCTACCAGCCTGTTGTTGATTTCGTCCACTGGTGCGCTGCTGTCTAGCAATTCGAACTTTCCATTTTAACATTAATATTTATTGTGCCTCTGACCATTCGGTGATCACTTCCGGTTTTTACCCTGTGAATCACGGAGACATCTGCGCATTGAAGTCACCCTTCAAAGTGTGCTTTGGAAGTATGTATGGCTCTACTAATGTCCTCATCCATAACTTCCACCTCATCATCTGAGTATACTGAGGTCGGTGAGTAGACCTGTATGACCTTCAGCGAATATCATTTGGATATTCTGAGTATCAGGTACGCTACCCTGCTCAACACACTAGTGATGGACACAACGTTGTTTTTGAGTGAATTGTGGACGATAAATCCGACACCACCTTGGGACTGCTGTTTGCCCTCCCGGTAGTAAAACAAGTTGCCGGATTTTAAGGTTATCGTGTTCCCGCCCTCTCGTTGGCTTCCGATAAACCAATAATACTCCACCGTAACTTGTTTATGTCTTCTTCCAGCTCAACTAGCTTCTCATGATTCTCTCATCTCGTTATACAGATCTTCCATAATAATTGGGGATGTAGCGACCCCTATACATCGCTACATAGTTGCGACTACCTACAAATAGATGGTGCTGACGATCCGCCATACATATCTAGAACGCGATATTAGAGTGCGCACCACGTGTAACATATATACAAGCCCACGACAACAATTCTCGGGGAGAGTGGCAGGACCTGCCAGACACAACACCCGTCTGGCTGAAAGATCTTCCTTTTGACAAAACCCTGCCACAACGTTCCTGCCATAGGGGGATTTGCCTTACTCGCCACGCTTGGCAGGCGGGTTAGCAAGCGCAGTTCAATGATCGTGGAAGTATCTAGGAGAACGCTGCTGCCCATTCCCTAGTTGTCCCTTAGTCGCCTTGTACAACACCCAATGGGATGAGATGGGTTGATCCAATTCTAAGCCGGAAACCACACGGCATATTACATACTTACGATCGTTTATTTCGCAGAAACAACCACTGATTGTCACATTTAAAAAGACATACACATTTACATTTAAATTTGTTGAATCGAATGAGCTCGAGATTCCAAGTCGTAAAATATACCTATACTCTCACGGTGACTACGATCAAATCTGTAGTCACCTTTCTGAGAGTGATTGGTTGTCATTACTTAATTCTATTTCAATAGAGGATGCAGTAAAAACATTTTACGAAATAATTTGTCGGCTAAGAGATAGTTTTATACGCGCACGAATTACGCGTAGTTGTAAATATCCACCATGGTACAAAGCATCTCTCATCAAAATTATCGAAGAAAAGTTAAAATTCTTCAAAAAGTATATAACTTATGGAAACATGTCAGACGGTCATAGCTTTCAATTGCTTCGGGACAAAGTGAAAGTTATTGAACGCAAATGCTATGAAGACTACATGCACTCCATCGAAACAGGTATTTCTAAAAATCCAAAATTTTTTTGGAGTTACATAAAAAATAAGCGGCGCTGCAGTATTTATCCCTCAACCATGTCTTATTCTTCCACATCAAGTAGTTCTGGTGAGGGTATAAGAAATTATGTTGCTCAATCATGTTACGACCATAATGAATCTAACCGCCCTATTCGTTACCTAAGCAACATTGAAGTCCATAACCATGAAGTGTTTCATTCTCTCCAGAATTTGGACCACAATAAATCTGCTGGTCCTGACTCTGTTCCAGCACTATTTTGGACTAAATGTGCCAAGGAGATATTAGCTCCTATTGTCTTTCTTTTTCAGCGCTCCTTAAACGAGGGCATAATGCCCAGGGTGTAAATATCGGCCTCTATCACACCTATTCATAAAAAAGTTACTCAGAATAAGGTAGAAAACTATAGATCAGCAGCAGCACGGGTTCATTAGGAGTAGATCAACTACTTCTAATTTGGTCGATTTTAATGATTTTTTGTCAAGTAATATGGACAACGGGAATCAAGTTGACGTCATATACACAGATTACAGTAAAGCGTTTGATAGAATTGACCATACTTGACTATTGAATAAATTATTTGGTTCAGGGATTTGTGGTAATCTGTTAAAATGGTTTACGTCATATGTTTCTAACAGAACCCAGGTTGTTGTACTTAATGGATTCTCATCTGATTGGTCAAGGATCTCATCAGGAGTTCTTCATGGATCTTTATTAGGTCCTCTCCTTTTCATACTATTCATTAATGACATTTCCTCATGCTTTATTAATTCTAATTCTTTTATTTGCTGATGATATGAAAGTCTAACGTGTATCAAATAACATAAATGATGCAATGATATATATAACATGAATTAGTTTTACCAGAAAACGTAATATCTTCAGTAATATTTATAAATTAAACGATACAAAGTTGGAGGTCGTTAATGTTGTCAAGGACCATGACAGTAAACTACTCTTTGATGGACATGTTGAATCTATTATTGACAAAGCTCATAAAGCCCTTGGTTTTTTCATTCGTGTCACTCAGCCATTCAAGAAGATGAAAACTATAAAGACTATTTATTGCGTCTATGTTCGAAGTCATCTTGAATATGCTTTTCAGATTTGTAATCCAGCCTACTCGATTTATGTTAACAACATTGAAAAGATACAAAAAAGATTCATCCGATACCTTGGTTTTAAATTCAAACTACCTCATTTAGATTATCACCAGCATTGTCCTAGACTACACTTCTTACCCCTCAATCTTCGTAGACACATTGCCGATATCTGTCTACTCTTAAACATTGCACAACATAAGGTCGATAGTCCTGATCTCCTCTGCAAAATCAAGCTCAATATACCAACCAGATATTTTCGTAAGAATGTTCTTCTCTTTTGTACCATCCTGTCGCAGTAATTATAGACGTAATAGTTATTACGTCTATAATTCGTAGTCGTTCATTTAACAAACTAAATCATGACACACGGTTCGATCTATTTTGTAGCAATACTCAAAGTTTTAAAAATATTTTAACTGAGGAAGCCTCAGTGCTTCTGTATAATAATTGGTTCATCAAGTATATTTACATTTAGTTAAGTTTTCCACATAACTAGAATATTGTATTTTCAGCATTAGGTACTACTTTTAAATAATAGTTATTACTGTTTAATATAGTTATTTTATCCTAAGTCTACCAAGTTTTTCTTACATGTGTGGAAGCTTGTAAATGGCACCTTGCTAAGTAGCAAGATTTCCTTGTAAAAATAGCCGTAAGCGCCCCTAATATAATAAAATAAAACAAAAAATTCTAGTTAATTATTTTATTTACGTATAAGTGTTACATATAAATTTGTCAGTGCTTAGCAGAACGGCGTTTGAACGCATGCCCGGCGCCCATATTACTTTGGGACCTATATCCTCAGCGAACTGTGGGTGTACACAATATACCTTCGCCACCTTCTCTTGGAGGCCATCTATCGTAGCGTTGTTGTATATTTTATTGCGTTACTTTAATATTTGATTTTAATAAAAAAATACCGAATTGAAAATGCTTATCAAATCAATTCTAGATTGTAAATGTTGTTGATTTTATTCATATTATATCGAGTAGTGGTACCTAATACTAAGACTGTCAACCATCCTTATTTCCTCAAATTACTACCCCTAGGGTATTTATTAGTAGATACTAGTTACTATTTATGTTTAATATTAAATATATTAAACATAAATAGTAACTAACTTTTTAATACTACAATATTTTAAAGAGTAAATAAACAAAAATATTGCGCTTCGATGACTGCTACCTAGTGTGTCTATTGAATCAGAATTTGATTGAATGAGTGCAGTGAGGATTAATTGAATTGAGTTTTATTGATATGTTGCCTTGGCATTTGCTAGTGCCATTGTGTGTCCCAAAAGAGTAATAACTTATATAAAATTAAATTGAAAAAGGAGCTAGAGGTATACTTTGTAGTTATACCCGAAGGCGAGCCTATTGTTCACTGGCAAGGAAATCGGATCCGGAGTCCGGTAGGCTTTAAAAATGCAAACTAAAAGCAGAAATAAACCAGGTTAGATAAGATGCCGTGTTCAATATACGCACTTAGTTTTTCGTGATACATAACAGTATTATTCATTCAGTGGTAGTCTCTTCTAATCAAATAAAAGCTGATACGGTAAGCATTATCGCTTGTGACATCACACGGTAGCATAAACGAAGCGCGGGCGGCCAGATTTGTACCATCGGCGCACTTCATTCCACTTCGAGTGGTTATTAACTCTCAAGAGCACTCTAGATAATGGAATTGCCACAAAACGCGTACACTACGTCATGAACATACCGTGAAACCCGTGAAATACCGTCGTTGACATTCTAAATATCGATAAATTACTTAATATATTGGATATTGGGTTAGCATAATGATAGGTAGACAATCATGAAGGTACATTATATTGTCAGATATCAACTAACTGTTTGAACTCTATACTCTCTGCCTACTCCACAAGGTATTTGGCATAACGCTAAAGATATGTAGAAAAATAACAACCTTTTTAATTCATGATTTTTTACGAAAATATAGGATTTTTTTGCATTTCTTGTACACCAAAGGTTGGTGTATACCAGATAGTTAGGTACCAGAGGTAGTAGGCCAGATAGTTCATTTAAGAAACAAGATTAATTGACATTAAAAAATACTCTTTATGTACACTTATGTTATGTCAGTGATAAGAAAGAGTTACACTCTTGTATACTTTACTTTGACATTAATTATTACTTAAAAATAAATAAGAAGTCACCGAGAACACACGTCACCAGACAATTAAATTAGGCAAACAAATATTAACCGATAAATTTGCGTGGAGCCTACATCAAAATGACAAGCCATAATATTTTAAATAAAAAGGAAGGGCGAACCAGAGAGCTACTAAAAGCATAGAGAGATAAATGCAGTTCAACTGTACACGTTTTGTGGACCATTTAGGCAACCAATTTAAAAATCTTTGTTCCTACATGGTTCGTACTTCTATTTTATTCAAAGTATTATGGCTTGTCATTTTGCCGTAGGGTCTACGCAAATTTAGCGGTTAATATATGGTTAATGTAGTCACTAGAGACTGAGTTCTCGGGGACTTTTTATTTGTTTTCATGTAATGGGGTAATATCTCTATGGGGAAAACACTAGTATGGCCTATGCATGGATGGGTCTATGAATCTAAGAGTAAGATTTTTTTAAGACTCTTCTATGTTATTGATGTCAAAATAAAATGTTCTTATCACTGACATAAGTGAAAGCAGTGTAATTATATAATCTTGTTAACGCTCCCTCTATGCTTTTTGCACCTATATGGGACGAACCTGTAGCAACAAATATTTTTAAATAGGTTTTAAGTGTTCACAAAAAGTGTACAGCTGAACTGGGTTTATAATCCTTCTATGCATATAATATTTAAGTCCTATTTCTATGACTATTTATGTAAATTGTCTATTATCTTGTACACACACAAAGAAAACCCTTTTTGTTGAGAATGCGGTGGCATGTCACATATTATTTTATTGCGTTTGTTTCTTTTCACCTATGAAGACACCAATTTTACTATTTTCGGTTACCAGTCATTTAAACCAACATCTTCCTGTTATATTTTGTTTAAAATCTGTAAATACATGTCAAAATATTTAAAAAAAATTTAAAACAGTCTTCAAAGAAAAATTTCCTGTAACTACATCACCGTTGTAGTTACAAGAAAAATGTATCTGGGCGTCGCATCGAGATCCATGTCGAATTCTTTATTTCATGTCCATATATTTGATATGTGCTTGGTCTAAATGAAGGATATTGTTCATGTGTATTAATATTTGCTATGATTTCTTTAAAGTGTTGTTTAATATTTCAAAATCTTTATAGCTATGATTACTTTCCACATTATTGATCATGAAAATGAACACAATAATAATTACAGGATCGGATAAAGCCAGCAAATAACTAAGTGAAAAAACGTTGATTTACTGCCTATACTTCATTATAACAATGCCTGTCGTGCGTTTTATGTGAAAACGGTCTATAATTGACATGTGTGGAATTTGAACTCAACAATTTTATATCCTCTAAATAGGTATTTTTGTTATAACAATACCTGTCAGACGTACACTAATAATAAAATTAACTAGCCCCCAGGGCAGCTTGTGGCGAGCTGTTGGTGAGTAACGACACCACGGACCCGAGTGCTTTAGAGAGTCGATCAGGGCCCCCAACTCGGCGTGTCTTCGTCGGTCGAATGGAAACCAAAGGGTGCCCGCAGGACTCTCGTCTCTGGCTAGCCTTAATTGGCCGTCCAGAGAGGAGCCGTGAGGGCTATATGAACGTAGGAAAATAATGCGGTCTTACGTCGATGTACTCCAGGGGTGGAAGTGTTAAAGGGCATAACGTCGCGAGTAACTTCGGAGAAAGCGCAGCACACCTCTCTACACCCCTGAGCCGCTCACACCGGTGTTGCCCTCAGTTGTCCTAGGAGGGCCCATCTAGTAAGCGGCGGGTCACCGCCGGCCACGAGTAATTAGGTATCACTAATTATGGCCGGTTTCCGTCCCCTTTGAAATAGTCCAGTTTTTGTCCATCAAACCTCATTTACATAGCCTTTGTTTTCTTTCCATAATTTACAATAGTCCTTGCACCTGCCGGGGTCAGTTCGCTGGTTATGTTTCTTCATTTTTAGCAAGTGATCTCAGCAGGTGGCTTACATAACATTAACTTCTCGCAAAGGGCCTCTACGGGTTGGACCTATGTCCCCATGCAAGCCTTTCAAAGGTACGGGTAAAGCCCGAGAATCTCAGCGAGATACATAAAAAAACTAATTAAAAAAACACACCAAAAAATATATAAAATAGGTATAAAATGACAGCAGCAGTAGTTTAATAACTCTGGTACCCAAAGTAAGAATTAACTTGTGAGAATTACTAGCATTCCAAGTTTACATTTATGGCCGGTTTCAATATTAAACTCAAAGATAGATTTGCCTACTACGGATAAAAATTTGACATATTTTGTATGGAAAATCTGTCAACATTCTACAGATGGTGAAGAAATCTATCCTTGAATTAAAAATCGAAACCGATAATTAAACGTCTTACAACTAGTTAAAGTTCATGTGAACACGTGTGTACCCTAGATGTCTGGAATACCTTTGGATCTGTCTATTTGCCTGTCACAGTAGAGGGAGAAAACTGCAGAGATTTATTTAGGTCTATGATCGCAGCAGTCGAGGTACCACTCCCAATGTAAATGTTGGTGTTCTCCGTTACACCTTTTCCCATAAAAACCTACAATATATAACTAGACTAAAGTACTTTGAGGAACCTTCATTGCACGAACCTGACTTGCACCTGACTGGACTTTAGGTAGGTAGTCCTTTAGAGCGAGTCGTAATTCATTATTCATCGCAATTACTTTTTGTTACTCTCATCAATGCAAGCGCTGTAATCAGGCAGTACATATGAAGGGTTTCATGAACGCGGTAAAACGGCACATCAATAACTTAGGAGCGAATTTTTACCATAGGAAGAATTCATTGATATAACTATTAGTCTTGTAATGTAAAAACGTCGAAAATGTTAAGTGTTTATAATATTTAAAAATATTTTTTGTTAAAAGGAAACGACTTCAAAGAGCAAAAAATAAATATTTGAAGTCGGTGCTAGGCGGTCGTTACAGTTTACCTTTTTTAAAAAGTCATTTAAATTACAATTTTAAGTCACCAATAAATTAATTAGTTATAGTTATATACCTATATTATATTATTCTACTCAGTTCTACAGTAAGGTTGATGTAATACCCATAATAACTCAAACTATGCCTTCGTGCTGCTTGTTGTTAAAAAGTCCCCTGGTGTATCTTCAAAGTCTTAGATCCAATACCAATGAAATGACAAAAGAACTACCTCAAAACTATACTAAACCCAACGTTAAAAGAATCAACAAATTCAGATCATAAACAAAGAAGTTATAAAAACTATGGGACAAATTGTGAACCTCCTCCTTTTTGAAGTCGGTTAATATTTTGCTTAGTTCTATAGTAGGGTACCTTTAGGATTAACACAATATCTATAATAACTCAATCTACGAATTTGTATTCGTATCGTCCAAGGTCCAATATCAATGAAATTAAAATGGGACATATTAAAAATATACAACTGTACATGGTTAAATTAAATATATGGTATGTACACAGAAATATTCTAAAACCCGTCGTTCGTTATACATATATTCTGCTATACAATTAGCATCTAGCTTTAAAGCACGACAAAAAGAGCTTTATGATATCTCCCTCAAACTACAATGTAATTAGTAGACTATAGGCCTTCGGTCTAGTGATATAAAAATAGGTCAAACAATATTTGCTTTCCGCAAACGTAAGGAATGTCCTCATGGGAACATCGGGTCCTACGCAGAATCATTAAGAGAGAACGCTCATCAACCATACCGTCAATTAAGAGGCGGGGCACACCGTGATGTAAATATTAAAGAAAAACCCACAGTTATTAAAGATGAGGCGTCCGTGCTCGGCATACGCGAGGACACTCAAAGACTTGCTAATGTTGACAAAATAACAGCGAGTGACCGACGCAACGCGAAGTATGGAAATTACACACGAAGCAACACTTAATTTTATACGTGACAGATTAGGAAACTGTAAAGTAAAAACAGGCGCGCGTTTTCCCTCTTTATTTTCAGCCGCAAGCAGCTTTTTAAGAGGCTCTAGCCTTATTTCCACAACACCACAAATTCGTTTCGTAAATTGTCGCCTACCGTTATGCAGAGACTAAATATGCTAGTTACCGAATAACACACTTATACACTCTTTTGCAAACTGAATAAGAATGTAGAAAATAAAAATACTAGCGTTAATCTCTTGCTATGTATGTGTTGTAAAGTTAATGTGTCCTATTCATATATAAACTATACTGTCCCTAAGCTGCATGATCCAGTATCTGAGAGTCTGCATCTCCATAATTTATGCTTACATTTGTATTTTAATATGAAAATATTTTTTACCTCTTATAATACAAATTGATATACCTACTTTCCTTTTATATACCATACATGGTACGTAGTTATGAAACATAGTTATAATAACTTGTAACGAGTAGCCGTGCGGCATCCTGTAAAGTTACCTGAAACATAGTTGAGATACGGAATTTAATGACACTCATATTAATATCACTTTACGGATACATGATACACGACACAGTTTAATGTTCCCGTAGCTTATAAATACAATTTAAACGTCTTATACATTAAGTTATTATGTACTGCATACTATTCATTTTCAAATATTTATTTTCAGCAGAAATTAGAGTGATAGACTTTAGTTCCCTATGTTTCAGGTGCTTCCCACAACGTGACACCTTTATGTGATAAGTTTTATTCAAAACATATGCCTTCATGTGCACCGAGATACTGTTAAGTCAACTCCAGAAACTAAAGAATTTATTTTCTGAAAACACCAACATCCTCGCCAACCCGCGGTCATTAAGTAGCGCGCCATCTTTTGTGCGTAGTTCCTAATAACTTATTGGTCTTATAGAACATTTAAACATACTAATAGATGTAGGCTCTCAGTATCAGAGGCTTAGCCGGGATTAACCCGTTCAATTAATATACCTCGTAAATACGTTCAGTAAACTCGCCTGATACAGCTTTTCATCATGATTTTATTTTCTCCGTAGAGCAGAGATAATTAAATTCAACATTCATAATTACTCACCCCGAAGCTTCTGCACACAAAACAATTTAAAAAAAATCTAAGCGTATCAAAATAGGTAAAAAATTCATTTTCCTCGAGTAATGAAAGGTGACCCCGAAACAGTTGTCTGCCACAAACTTCCAACACCATAAAGGATCGTCACAAATCATTAGAAGTTGTTTAACTAAATCAGTTTGATATTTAACGCCAAAAAATAACTTTTAACGAAGTAAGAACAGCATTTGTCCTGAGTCTATTCCGTTGAGGTAACAATAATTTATATACGATATTTTGACGATTCAATGTAGTTTATTTATTTATTTATTTATTTATTTATTATTAAGGTTTACCAGCGCTTAGACACACTAATACTTACAACTAGGTTTGACAGTATTATAGGTAGAACATAAGTGTGACAAACTATTACAGGTAAACACCACATTCAATTTGTAAAGACGACAAAAATACTTACTTTATAAATTAAAATTGTTAAACCAAAAAAAATAAAAAGTAAAATAAAATATGATCATAAAATAAAGATAAAAATAAAAAATATCAAAATTATTACTTACTTATGTGGTATCAATAATTAAAGAAAACAGAAAAACCAATAACTTTAAAAGAAATTACATAGAACATTGTGAATTATTATCTAGAGTGAGCTCACTGACAACTCTTTGATGCATTTAAAAAGCTTTTTTTTATCTTGCGAAGTGAGTCAGTTCCCATGTCAATTAGATCGCTACAACTATTCAACAACTTGCACAATCTTGGTATCGGAGAGTTTGCGCCTTGGACCGATTTGCGGAAAGGGGGACATAGAGGGGTTATGGGAGTACGGGGAATTCGCCGAGGAACTCGATACATAAAATGCTCTAATAGGGGGGGGCAATCAATTCTGTTTTTTAATAGTTTAGACAAGAAGATAAGATCTAATAAGTCTCTCCGTGTATCCAATGTTGTCATGTTAAACCATTTCAGTCGTTTTTCGTAAGACCGGACCCTTCTTGCAATCCCATTTTTAAAAGCGAGATGAGAGACAAATTTTCTTTGGATTCGTTCCAGTCTAAGACTATGCGTACAGAAGTGTGGCCTCCATACAATGCTGCAGTACTCTAATAGGCTCCTTACCAAGTTATTATATAAAATAAATTTTATATTATTTCCTTCAAAATCTTTGGTATTGCGGATAATGAAACCTAACATTCGTGATGCCCTCTTGATTATACTTTCCATGTGGGGAACAAATGTTAGCTTTCTATCGAAGAGTACTCCAAGATCTCTCACTTCGTCTGTTCTTTGTATTATTTGTCCTTCAATTTTGTAATAAGAATTAAAACTACTAATCTTCCTACTGATCTTAATATGATAACATTTTGTCATGTTCAGTTCCATTTTATTTAAGTGACACCATTCTGCCATTCTATTAATATCTGACTGAATCAGATTCATGTCTTGACTTGACCCACAAGTTCCTACTAATTTTAAGTCATCTGCATATAAAAACGGTTTAGTATGTAGAAAACAATTTGGTATATCATTTATAAATACATTAAAAAGGATAGGTCCTAAATGCGAGCCCTGTGGCACTCCTGATGTTATTTTACGCATTCCTGACTGGAAGCCGTTAATGACGACGTAGTATATTCGATCATATAAGTAAGATTTAATCCAATTAAGCAAACCTCCAGTTACACCATATGCTTCCAATTTTGCCAGCAAAATATCATGAGAGACTCGATCAAACGCTTTACAGAAATCTGTGTAGATGACATCAGCTTCCTGATTTGAGTCTAAAATTGAGGCAAGCGTTTCCGTGAAGATGACCAAATTAGTACTAGTGGATCGAGATTTCACAAAACCATGCTGATAGTCAGTGAGATAAAGTTTTAAGTGGTTTTGTAAAGATGTACAAATAATTGATTCAAATAATTTAGCAAAGATGGAAAGAATTGAGATTGGCCTGTAGTTGCAGATAACCTCGGCTTTATCGCCCTTGTGAATAGGAACTACCTTCGCGGTCTTCCAAGTATTTGGAAATATTCCTGTTTGCAAAGATTTGTTAAAAATTAAACATAATGGTGTGGCGAGTACTGAAGCACAGGATACGATGAAAGTTGGCGGGATGCCGTCGGGGCCAGGACCTTTAGCGGGGTCTAAGGACTTTAACTTACATAAGATAATTTCTTCTGAGACGTCAGGCGTTGTTAGAGCTTGTGTTTGATTCAATAAAGTTTTCCAGTGGTCTACGTTATAGTCAAAGCCATCATTGCTGTCGTGAATACTGTACATAGCCTTAAAGTATGATGCAAACATTTCGCATATTGCACTACCATCTGATGAAGTCTCAATACCATCCGTCATGGTATTTGGATAATTGCTTTTGCCAGATCTTTTGGCTTTTATATATGACCAGAACAGTTTCGGATTATTTTTTATCGATTGTTCCATGGTAATAATATATCGTTTATAACAAGTATTCGTTAATGTGCTACAACGCTTACTTATTAATTGTAACTCTAGCTTGTCGCGTGGATTTTTGTATTTTTTATATCGACGTTTAATATTTCTTTTTTCACGTATCACTCCCTTCAAGTTTGCGTTAAACCACGGCGGCATGGAATTATTTGCCATTCTTTTGAGTGGTACGGACTCATTTATCACTTTTCTAATTTCTGCGTAAAATAATTCCACCATTTTATTTACGGAGTTTGTATTATTAAAAAGTTCAGGCCACTTTATACTAGAGAGATGTTTATTTATTTGTTTATAATTTGCTTTATGGAAATCATACCTTTTGTAAGCAACATTGTAGGCAAGTTTTTCATCGCTTTCTTTTGTAAATGACATTTCTAGAGGTGGGTGAAAAGGGTCAATAGGAGTGAGTATACTAACTGGATCACTTATAAAACATGTGCCAGATGGCAAATTAGTTAATACTAAGTCCAGAAGGCGGTTTGATTTATTATACAGGTAATTCAACTGTGTTAGTTTGTTAAGATAGATAAAATCAATTAGAAATTGACAAATACTGGGTGCTACATAACCCATCGACTCATCGCTCACTAAATTCCAGTTTATATTACCCATATTGAAATCTCCGACAAGACAAACATGAGTATCAGTTTGCTCGATGATTTGGTTACAATTTTCTAGGTAGAGATCCAACATTGACCGGTTTACGGGAGGAGGTAGATATATACCACAAAGAGCTACTCGATTAACTGGTGTGCTTGATGGTACATCCAAAACTATCCAAATATCTTCACATTTGGTTTCCCAATCTGGTCTGCGGACTGATTTAATTTTGTTCAAAACTGCAACCAAGACTCCGCCTCCGTCTTTATTACCGTGGAAACCCGAAGTTTCTCTATCTCTTCTATAAACCACGTACCTGTCATCGAATAGCTCTTCGCTGGATATGCCAGTATTAAGCCATGTTTCGGTCAAGACTATTACATCGTAATTATTACAGCACACTTCTTTATAGAAATTGTGAGTTTTGGTACGTAACCCGCGAACATTTTGATAATAAATGTTTAATGATGAGAATTTTAATAAAATAATATAATTCGATACATGCATATATAATTATAATAAAAAACAATTAAACTAATTTATCTAAAGAAACCATATTTTTGATAACAATATATTTAGATTCATCGTTTTTTCTTGCAAATATTTTTCCGTTTCTAACCCACACGTACTTATATCCCTTTTCTCTTGCTTTAATTCTGGTAGCGGCATGCAAGGCCTTATTGATAGGAGAAAGATGTTCACTAATGAAAATTGGTACCTTGTTTCCATTTATGCCTATATGGGAACTATTCAATTTATTCTGGGGGTTCGATTTATTAAACCCTATACAACATGAGATGAAATTATCTCGAATTTTAGGAGATGATAGTTGAACAATAATTGAGCGAGGTCTTGGATTACTACGATCCATCTTTGCAATTCGAGTACAATTCTGTATATTATTATCCATTAGTTCACACCCGACCACTTTGCCTAATTGTTTTATTATGGTCACTACGTTTTCCTGGCTTTTTTCTGGAACACATTGGATCTCCAAGTTATTCGAACGTGCTGATTGTTCTAATTGGTTGACGCGTACATTAAGATCAGTAATAGTAGCTTCCAGTCTGTCGTTTTCTTTTTGTAAATCTTTCATGTTTTCTTTCACTTTTTGGTGTTCTAAGAGCAAACTATCATACTGGCCACTTAAAAAGTTTAAAGATTCTTTCATTTCCAATATGTCTTCTTTTATCGGCTTTATTTCTCTGCATATAACACCACTTAGATTAATATTGAATTTAGAAAACATATGAGCCAGCTGTGACTGTAGTTCTTCCTTAACCGTGTTACGGATATCCTCCAGACACACCGACGTACAGGAACCAGTAGTATTTTGTGGGGAACTTAAGGCTAGTCTTTTATTGCCCCTTTGCCCGGAGACATTGCGAATAGGTGTACTATCATCTTTGGTAACTTTAGGCCCACGGTTCATACACGAGGGACAGATCCAGTTATTTGCGTACTTAGAACTAGATGCATCTGGAAGCGCCAAACATTTTAAGTGATATGACTTATCACATTTCTCGCAGACAATATTATTGTCAGCATCATCCTCGTTATTACAGCAACCCCACAACAGTCCAGTCGTTTTCAGTGATGCGCTTGTCATGCTGACCAATGCTCTTACGCCAAATCCTTTCGGAGTTGCGATAAAATATTCCGCTGGCAACCCAAATTCTCTATGGGTACGTTATGCCGATGACGTTGTCAAACTCAATTGACAGTTGACGTTTTGACAGTTGACGTTGTCAACCTCAACTGACAGTTGACGCTGTCAAACTCGATTGACAGTTGACGTTGTCAACCTGGTCTGACAGAACTGACACTGACGGCTGTCATTAGTTATTTGTCAAATGGGTACAAAGTCCAATTTATAAATTTTTCTCTGCATAACGGTCAGATTGTAAACAACTGATAATTCACGCACCGACTTCACTATATTGTTAATAATATTGATTTAAAGCACTCAACTATTTATGTTTAACACTGTTTAATAGTTATTGTATAGTTTTAATTATTTTAAGTGTCACTAGTCACCAGATCACCGTACGATTCTTGATATTCTTCTGTAGCAAATCTTTCTTATCGAACAGAGTTACAAACAATACCATCAACGTAGAGCGTCGATAAGAAAAGGAAAAACACGGTAATACAGCAAAAAACACTAATTAACTATTATTTTGAATAAATATTTACGGAGCTAATACTGAGTGTCGCCAGTGTTGCCATGCAATTGAATCCGTATATGTGAATTTTGCTGAAGAATCTTTAGAAGGTCAGGTCAGGTCTCTTTTGTAAAGATATAAATACCGCGGTAGCCTCTAATGACCCTATTACCTCCAAGGGTAAAGGACCGCCAGAACATAAGAATGCTCATATTTTCTATCACTCTATAAACATAATTGCGCTTTTATATACAATATGAGCACTGGTGCGGGTTTAGTTAGGCACTTGCGTGATTCTCATTCATGTAAATGCTCGTGTTTGTAAGTGCAGGTATCTATGGTCTCACATGTCCGTGCATGTAGCTAAATTGCTAACTTGCACCGTATACAAGCATATTAAGACACTATTTGATAAAACATCATTGATATTTGATAACCCAAAATACCCTTTCTAAAGGGAATTATAGTGAGGTCGAATTGTTGCTCTAAATCGTTAATAAAGCTAACTACGTTTACCGCAATGAAAATATCTAAACTATAATACAAAATTGATCAAGTCAAACACATATAAAGTTAGGGGTATGTAAAGAAACTACCTAAACTTATTACGTATAGTTCCTTGAAGTTAACCCTTACAAAAATGTTTTCACATACGCAACTAAATTCAATTTTTTATCCTTTGAACTTTCAGTATCCGTCGAACTTTGAAAACGCTACCTGCTTACCTAACAGCGCACAGAAATACTTGATGTGTATTTAACTTAAGCCCGGACTAAGATCGCTTTAAGAATGTTTGGTAACTAAAACATTATCTCCAGGGAGAATAAAATCGAACCTCTATAAACTATTGATTTACTATGTATCGATATATGTATTATTGCCATCAAATTCAAGTAGTTAGGTAGGCACAAACTTTATTTAACTCAGTATACCTATAATTAAGTTAGTGTAGTATAGTATATGAAATGTTGATAGAACGAAAACAGATCCCTATAGAGGAAAGCAATCTAGACTTCAGATTGCTTTAATGTTTTTAATTTTTGTTTATTTTAATAAATAGTATCCAATCTTTGAGCTTGAAGAAATTTGTTTGTATAGTAAAAAATACTTAACGGTAACATCATTCCCAGTGAATGTAATATCACAAAATTCTTACGTTTGCGTTCATATTATCGAAGTGTAAATAATAAACCCATATTGTTCTTAATAATATTCATCCAGGCATGCTTTTGAAGACATACTTGGGAACTGATTAGAATTGAAGATATGTATTCTATGAGTATAGAATAGATTCCACCTTCACCTATGACACCGTCATGCCTAATATAGGCGCAGCAAGCAGGCACCCCAAGCAGGGGTGGCAGAGAACCCACTTCTCGCCGACGATGTTAGGTCCCACGTAATAGGCGACCCTATTACATTATACCGGACCCAATGCCGTACCCTGGACCAATACTGTAATTTTTTCTGTAGATAAATTACATTTTGTCCGAACCACGCCCTTATGAACGATATGCGCATTATTCGCCACTAAACCAACGAGGACGTATGAAGATATTCCCAGATGTACATCACGCCAGAGTAGGCAGAGAATACAGAGTTCCAATAGGTACTAAAACTATTACTGTACTGTTCTTATGTGCTAAAATAATATTAATAATCAAACAAAACAGCGGTATGGACCAAAAAAAAAATAATGTACTTAAGTTGATGTTATCGCGTATCTGTTGCACCGGGCCGTGCCGCCCGCCCAACCGCCAACCGCCCGCCTTTCAGCGCCGCCCGCCAATATATAAGCGGGAAGCTCGCTTCCAGCGGCACAACGCACCACAACCACCGCCACCGACAACCGTTCCCACCCTCAGCTACAGAACATCACAGGTTCGTAAAATTATTATATTTTATTTTACAAGTAAACATGAGAAAATGTTTTGTAAGTATTTTTTGCTACATATAAAAGATCTTTATATATATTTTGTGTCGTATTTATATAAACAATATTTATTTAAATTAAATTTTAGATGGGTTTTAGAGATATTTAGTGTTATACGTAGATAGTCCATTCCTATCGGCGTAAAATATTCATCCTATTCAGTATGATTTTTCATGGTCGTATATATATTTTAGTTTAATACATACAGTTTGTTAATACAAAATTAAAATCATTGCGGTATTGGGATAACTTTCAAAGCGACTATTTAATTTTATATATACTACTACTACTATTTCTACTACTATATCATCACGCCAGCTCCCTCGCGGGGTAGGCAGAGAGTACAGAGTACACTGCTAAACTGCTAAAACTGCTAGATTTTGAAACTGATCGACAACTTTATTACAAATCAATAACAAACAAAACCTATTAAAAATAGTTACCATTTAAAGTTTACGATTATGTTTTAACATACATTCATCAAAATTAAATCGCATTAACTTGTATCTACTATGAAGTTTCCTTTACATATTATGTGTGTGTATAGATATTTTATAGTGTATAGATGTATTTTGTGCTTTGTACGTTCAATTAAAAGCTTACTAATGACTTGTAATCCTATCAAAGAATCTTATGTCATGACAATTAAAGTTCCTACTTACCGGGCTATAGACGTAAGTATGTACATATGTATGTATGTATGTACTTACAATATCTGTCCATACAATGAAGCAAAGCTTTGTTGATTTAATATTTATTAAGAAAGATGTTTAACAATATCAATTTATGGGAATATATTCATTTCATATTCATATTCGTATCCACTCAAACTATACAAACATATTGAAATCATTCATAAAATTAGGTAACTAAACGTTTCTACTGGATTGTTGAATTTTGAAATAAAAATAAAAATGTACATACATACATACTATAACTGCCATTATTTGAGAAGAGAAGGTCATAGAAGTTTTGAACAACATTCCTATTCAAAAGTAACCACATATCACAAAATTGATTCAAAACTGCCTACGTAAAAAGCGGTTACCCCTGTTACCATACCATAATATAAAACTAATATTTCTATAATAGCAAAAACTAGTACAAAATGTAGTTTTTTCTATCGAAAATTTCTGCAAAGCAGTCAAAATACTAGTATAATGGCATTATCGCCCTCTATTACATTGGGTGTACTCTGTACACCTGTATATTATGTTTTCTTTTAGTAACAACAAAACTGTAACCTACACTATTTGTTCTCTATAAATACTTTCTGTATCAATTTCTATTAGCAAGTGAGTAGGCATGATTGAGATTTGTTTCTATATTTAGATTAAAATTCGCTCAAAGGAATCGGTGGCGTGATTGCTTGCACGTGGATCTTTTTCTCCAACCCAGTTTCATGTGAAATTAGATTAGCACAAATGTATTAGTATTTGGAAAAATATTTCTATGGTTACATTTTTATATGTTTCGCTTTAAGATCGTTGCATGTATTTTCAGGTCTTGACAAACTTGGTGCGCGTTGATGTCTTTTTAAGTATTTTTTTTTTATTTTTGAAGTGAAAACTTCTTTAGGCGCGTTGGGCATTTTTTGAGATGGGAAAAAAACATTGAATTCGCGACACTGTTACCGTTACCGACACCTCTGTATATAAAAAAATCAAAAAATATTTTCTGACGATTCAAAAAATTACACACGCAATTGTTCAAGTTTTCACTTCTGTCGGCACTCCCGGAGTGCCGCTGTTTTTTATTTTACTCATTGGGTACTGAAATATTAATCACTTTTAATATTGGTAGATTCTATGTATCACTATATTGCAACAGATATGAGATGATTTAGGCAATTACAATTATCCGTCTTATTTTTGCATTGTTTTAAATGGCATCTGTTTTATTTAGCAAATAAAGAAATTAATCACTTTTAAATTATTAGGATGACTACTGTATTTTTTGATACCACGCCTAAACGAACCAATACTATACTATTTACGAGAACTATGTAGTTTTTTCATCCGGTACTTGCATAAAGGTGCATATATTAGAATTCCATAGTAGAATTTCCATCAAATAGCGCATGTTCGAAGTAGGGATCGTTTCTAGCTAGCATTCATACAGTAATGCGTCGTCGTAGCGCAGCAATATTACATTACTGCATGCATTTTATGTCAATCTGTTACTGGTATTTACGATTACGTGTATATAGAAAATAGGCGTATTGGTATGCTCCTTGATAATATTTCAATTTTAAGTTGTTTATGAACAGCATCTTCCGACTATATTTAAGAATTATTTTTTTTTTACAAACTGAATATTGTTTATCCCCTTGCCAACGGGAGGTATGCGGATTTTTAAA
The DNA here is from genome assembly GCA_905147815.2 of Phalera bucephala. Classification (NCBI taxonomy): domain Eukaryota; kingdom Metazoa; phylum Arthropoda; class Insecta; order Lepidoptera; family Notodontidae; genus Phalera; species Phalera bucephala. Next base: position 18,602,864 of record LR990621.1, on the reverse strand, counting down.
TTTTTTTTTTTTTTTTAAACGTAGCCCCACACTAGGATTTATTCCTGTGTCGTGGGTGCGTTTACAAACATGAAAATTCACAAACAAATACCCAGACCGGAACAAATAATTGTGGATCACACAAAGATTTGTCCCGTGCGGGAATCGAACCCGCGACTATTCGACACAGTGGGCGGAGCCGCTCAAGCTCTTAACCACTGCGCTAAATCGTCCGTTTTAAAAAATTAAAAATAACATTAGTTTTCTTTTTAAATAACTTAACACGTGTTTAAGTTGTCATCTTAAAACATATACGTACCGAACGCGCAGTACCCGTACAGGTAGATTTAAAAATATTTGAATTTAGACTTTAGCAATATTTGAAATATTCCCAACGTTTATAAAGATATTATCACACTTGTACTGTAAGGTAATCCAAAAAAGGCCGAATCCACATTGGAGCTTAGAATAAAAAGCAGATCTACTGATCCCACTATTGCTAAGAGCTTGACACAATACAAATATAACTCCCGGTTGTTATTATAATCCCTTCATATTTAATGCCAAAATATCATTTGCTCGAGATATAGCAAAACTTAATGTATGTAATTGGAATCTCTGGGTAGCCACATTTTTTAATTATACTATACATTTGTTTTCACAACATTTAATAGACTTTGATATAATTGGTACTTTTCCATTTTATTATACACTAGTTTCTGCCCGCGACTTCGTCCGCGTTGACTTTTGACAGGAATCTTACATTTTTCCGGGATAGCAAGTATCCTATGTGTTAATCCAGGTAATAAATTACCTGTGTGCCTAATTTCATCCAAATCTGTTCAGCCCTTTTTGCGTGATTGAGTAACATCTAAACATCCAAACATACACACTTTCACATTTATAATATTAGTAGGATTTCCTTTAAGCTATACGGTGTCGAAAAATTTTAGGGTACATACATTCAAAAACTGGGAGAGTATTTGGAAACATTGAAAATACTAATATTACTTCCTTAAATACGACGACTTGGTCTAGTGGTTAAGAGCTTAAGCCATTCCGCCCACTGGATCCAGTAGCCGTGAGTTCGATCCCCGTACGGGACACATCTTTGTGATACCTACAAATATTTGTTTCAGTCAGGTGGTCTGTCTTTAAACGCACTCCCGACACAGGAATATTTCATTGTGTGGGGCTATGCTTTTTAAAAGAAATAAATAAATTAACTTCCATCAAAAGTCTTATTCACGTGAGCTTGTTGCCATTATGAAAATTCGCTTAATAAACGTTATTAGTTACTTACTAATGACCGATTTCAATATTCAACTCAAGGATAGATTTGCTTACTGTCAGTAGAATTTTGACAGATTTTTCATACAAAATGTGTCAAATTTCTATCCGTAGTAGACAAATCTATCCGTAAGTTAAATATTGAAATTGGCCGTAAGCAAATACTCCCAGTATGAATTAAGCTGCAGTCAACTATTTTACTCAATAGTTTCGACTATTAAAACCATTATAAGTTGGGCATACCAGACTTGTATTAAATGGTTCTTGTCGAAGTTAGGATGGCATACTGACCAAATTGAAACATTGTTCAAATATTCACTGTGAGCTTAATTTACCCCACTTAAGCAGTAAATTCTCTGCTTATAGGTAGTGTACTTCCGGCATTAGTAGCCGAAAACTAAATTAGTTTTATAGAAAGATTTTTCCAGTACTACTTCTAGCTCTTCTACGAAATAGGAGCTCTCTCTCAAATCTTGCTTTTATTTTCCAAATTATCTTACTAGAGACTTCATTTAAAAGGACTTTATTATTCAAAAATGAACCTTATAGTTCACTTAACAATTTACATAATAATTGAATTAAGAGAAAGGTAGTTGATTTTAAAGCAACCCAAAGAAGAAACAGAAATGCAGTGTATAAACGTAACAGATGTAAGACTATGGTATCAACTTAAGTAATTATATTATGTTAAGTAATTATACTTTCACTTAAAAATACAAATTTTTCATTTAGATCACGCAGTTTTTATTATTTATATTTGTTGTATTATATAAGTATGTATGTAATAACCGGAAAGGACTGAACACAGCTGACTCAATAAAAGAATGAATGGCATCAACAGAAGGAGGCTTACACCCAGCTGTGATGTAATAACTAATTGAAATAGAATTTCATTATAGATTTTTTATTGCTTTTATTTCATTCTAAGTGTTTTCAAATTATTATTTTTTTTACTTTTTGTTTTTGTGTGCAGACACAATGTTACGTGGTACCTGGGGAGCGCTGGCTGTGGCCGCAGCCACACTGCTTGTCTGCTGTAGTGCTGATCCACATCAGGTAAGATACAACAAATAATCTAGGAAGTTGTAGAATACTTTCTTTTTAATCCCTTATATGACGGATACCTAGAGAGCAGTGATAGCCTAGTGGTTAAACCGTTGGACTGCACAGTCAGAGGTCTCGGGCTCAAACCCAGGCGCGCACCTCTATCTTTTCGAAAGCATGTGCGTATTAACAATTAACTATCACTTGCTTTAACGGTGAAGGAAAACATCGTGAGGAAACCTGCATGCCTAAGAGTTTCTCGAAGGTGTGTGAAGTTCGCCAACCCGCACTGGGCCAGAGTGGTGGACTAGGGCCTAAACCCTCTCAGTTTGAGAAGAGGCCCGTGCCTAACGTTGGGATAGTTTCTTATCAGGGCTAATATTATGACGAATACGTACCTACTCGATATGCTCAACTAACTGTTCAGATGCTCTTCTTTATTCTGTACTGCTTATATAAGATATGTAAAGAGGTGTGATGGTAGATTCATTTGCTCATGAATTAGAAGAACACGGGCACTTTTTGGTCACCATCCATCCTCCCTAAACTCAAACAATGATTATACAGTGGCTCCTGGTCTCTGACATAAAATTTTCATCGTTGGTCGCATTATTAAAAGTACATCGCCATATGATAATGATGATTCCTTAATATTATCAAGACATTGATTCCACAGGCTTATATAAATAGAATCTTCCATTGATAGTTGCTAGAATAGAATAGAATACTCTTTATTGTACACCAATACAAAAAAATGCAATACATTGAAAGAAAAATAAATAAATAAAAAAGGTGCAATTGGCGGTCTTATCGCTAATAGTGATCTTCCAGACAACCAAAACTGAAAAAACAAAACAAAATATACAAAAAGTAGAGGGCAGTAGGTGGCGTACATCTATTATTTACTTTTATTTTGTGTAATAGGTATAGATTCATATGCTTGTAAATATATATGATACATAAAAATATATAAATATACATAAAGATAGGTATAAAGAAACGGCATGATACTAGGTGATTTATTAGAGAATAGTCGAAAGAAAGTTTTTTTTTTCTTTTTTAAAAAACGTAGCCCCACACTAGGATTTATTCCTATGTCGTGGGTGCGTTTACAAACATGAAAATTCACATACACAAATACCCAGACCGGAACAAATAATTGCGGATCACACAAAGATTTGTCCCGTGCGGGACTCGAACCCGCGACTATTAGACGCAGTGGGCAGAGCGGCTAAAGCTCTTAACCACTGCGCTAAATCGTCCTTAACTTTTTTAAAATCCTTAACCTTTTAAAAATGGCCAATGACTGCGCGTTTTACTGATACAGGTAATGCATTCCATAGACGGACAGCTTGGGCTAAGAAGGATTTATCAAGAAATATCTTGGAATTCATTGGTGTTTCTAGTCTGAGATTTTTCGATGACCTTAAGAACCTTGAATGTGACTTCCAGAGGAATTCGTTCTTTTTTAAGGTATAAAGGAGTATTAGAATCAAACAGAATGCTGTATAGAGCGGATAGTATGTGAGCATTCCGGCGAAGGCGAATTGGTACCCACTTGAGCTTAGCACGAAATTCAGACACATCATCATATTTCCGCAAACCAAATATGAATCTTATACAGAAATTTTGAAGTAATCGAGGATAGGAAGTAGGAGGGATTGTGCAAGAGAAATTTTAGTAGCTGTGGGCAGAAAATTTTGCAACCTTCTTAATGAGCTAGCGGAAGCAAAAATCTTGCGGCTCAATTCTTGAACTTGCGGGCCTCACGTGAAATTGGTATCAATATAGGTCCCCGAATTTTTGACTGTTTTACTTATTGGTATTCTGACACCGTCAAACATAATTTGGGGAAGTTGTGACTAATCTAGACGTGCAGTAACTCTAGAGCTACCGATGATAATAGCTTGGGTCTTAGCTGGGTTGACTTTAAGACCATAGCATAGATGCTACCTTAGCACTGTGAGTTGTGAGATGATACCACAATCTGAATTATCATATACATATTGTTATGTGCTAATACTGTAAAAAAGCCATTACAAGACAACGAAAATAAACCATATCGTACCAGCTCTTGCATAAAAATTTCCTACATTCGGTACAAAACAAATTTTCGCTGAATAAAATATGCTCTCTTCATTGTTTTAAGGGTAGGGTTAGCTCAAGTTCTCTTTTGTTATAAACCTTACGGCCATCGGGAGCTTTATATATTCTGAATTTTGTTAAATTGTATGCCCTTCTGCGAATATATTTTTCTTTGTACCGATAAGCCTGGATTTAGTTAAATATAGGCCTCTCGTTATTCAAAAATATATAGTATACTTATTTCTTCACTAAATATTTATTTTACTTATCTGAACATCTTTATAAGTTTAGGGGTTTACAGTATAATACCAAAATCAAAATCAATCAAATACTAATCCAAAACATAACACGACAACGTTAAGATGTCTATTACATTCAGTACAAATAATTACTTAAAAAAGTGGCGGTGGCAAAAGGCACTTCAACAGTCTACTTAAGTCACTCAATCAAACCACCGGACCGTAAAAGCGCCATAATTCTCTAAAACGACTACGTCGAAATTTCAACAATTTGTTAAAATTGAACGAATGCCCCTTATTCCGTTTCATCTGACGCGACACTGGAGTTGTACGTATATCCCACAATTAGCGCTGACAGAATATTAATTGGTCCGACGAAATTCTAATTGGTTGGTTCGCCAGGTAAAAACATAAATACCAATTTAAGCTTCCAATCAGGCACTAATCATTGCGGTGATCGAAACAAATTATAGGAGAATTGAAATTTGTTACAAACAGCGAGACGCCAACTTTTGCCGGCCACGACATAATCTGATGTATTTAATTGAAAATTTCTTATTTACAACATAATAATAATATTTTAAATTATTATTATTATGTTGTTATATACATTATAATAATATCTATTTCACATTTCTTTTTACTGTCCCTCATTCTACTTTATAGTTCATTTGTTTTTCTACATCGATCTGTGCCCTATTTTCCTTTTCTTTTGACCTATTGATTGTTTCATCAGGAACAAGATGTGGCTGGAAGTGAGCACAACTCTGGCGAACGCTATGATGCCGGTAAGTAGATCTTTGCAATTTCAGCAAAACTGCGCACATAACTAACTTTCACACTATTCAATATTAAATTTGTACGCACATAGAACGTAACACATGACACGCTACCTGGCACAGTAACTAAACTTAAACTACCAAAAGGGTAACATATGAAACGAACACGATCAATATTGAATTAGAATTACTTTACATAAAATATTGTTCAAATGTCAAAATAAGTAAAGTGGTACATTATATTTAGGATCTGATATAATAGATAGTCTTAAACGAAATCTTTATAATATTTGATAATATTAATCGTGTTTTTAAAAGCGTCGATGACTAACGTGAATGTGAGAATAATCTGCACTTAAATTAATGACATCGTTAACAACAATGCTTAATATTTGTATATAAAACATCCCCAACATACAAAATAATACGAGTATGTTATTTCAATACCCTGTTTCCTTAAATTTTTAACATTTTGGCACCTAATACCGAAAGATTCACTTACATATTGCACATCACGTATCTGATTAAGTAAATAATTTCTTCCTACTTTAAACACGTTGCACACCTTCTTTATAACTATGTACATAAGTCGGAACATGCACTTAGTTCGTTAATTGATTATATTTTGTGCACTTACACTGAAACGGTGATGGATTAATGCACCAGTCACAAAATAAGTCTATGCACAAAAGTAAATCACGAAGCTTTTCACTGTGTAATTACATGTTTTCACGGTAGATGGTGAGTACACTTTTATTTATAAATGCACATATGTAACTAAAAAGAATATATGTAATTTATGTTTTAAAAAATAGAATAATCGTGATCCTGGCCAAAATTGTTGCAGATTATAAACAAAGGGAAGAGTTTGAGGATTTTTTACGCTTTCTCCTTCAATACGAAACTAGGAATGAGGATCGCAACTTGAACGGTATTGGTGGTAGCACCCTCATCGGAAGAAACATCTATGGCCTCGGAGGTAGTTCTCTATTAGGTAGGAACCTAAACGGAATTGGTGGCAGCACCCTGCTTGGTAGAGAATTAGATTTTGAAGGCAGAAACATTCACGGTCTGGGAGGTTCGAGTCTACTGGGCAGAAATTTAAATGGCCTTGGTGGCTCATCTCTTCTCGGCAGAAACCTAAATGGGCTTGGTGGATCAAGTCTTCTCGGAAGAGAGCTTGAAAGCGGAAAGAGGCTTTACTCGAGGTTCGTCGATCCTCTCGGGGGTGGCAACTTTGTACGTAACCTGGACTCTATTGGTGGAGGGAATTTTGTGAGAAACCTCGACTCCCTCGGAGGAAGCAACTTTGTGAAGAAAAATCTTGATCACCTCGGTGGCCCAAACCTTGTCAAGAGGAACTTGGACGCATTGGGTGGAGGTAATTTTGTGCGCAATCTCGATTCCATTGGCGGTGGTAACTTTGTATAAATCGTAAAACACTACTTTAATCGTTCTGCCCTTGCTAAAATTTCCCAAATTGTGCAACGTATAAATTGTGATACCTGTAAAGAAGTTTTATTTATGAAATTTATCATTGTATATCATTCCGTGTTGATGTTTTAAAATAAATACTTTGCAACCCATAAAGTATGTATTATTTGGCCTCAAAATTCCTCAATTTGCCATACTTAATGCTGTGCCTTCATATCGATATCGGTAATATTTTCATACCAGTTCTTCAAACAGGTAAGTTCAACTGTTGTAATTAAATGTAATGTGTTAATATATTGCGTGTATGTGTACTTATTTTTTTGGCATGTGACTAATAGGACACAAGACTCGAACCCTGGATCCATTGGGCGGCGGAAACCTTGTACGAGAAGTGCGAGACATCAGGCGCTCCGGTTACATGCCATACCTCATTTCTAGACGATTCGATCTGGCCAGGTAAGTAAATTAGTTACGTTGGTTTCAAAAACTTTAGTATTCGATACATAGCCATGGTATAAATAACATCACCGTAACATGAATAAACAGAATTAGCGGGTTTCCTATACGAAGGTATTTCCAGGAAAATTGACGACGCCCTGTCGTGATTCGTGCCGCGTATATTATTTTGTACCGTGGTGCACTTTTATGAAGTACTATTACGATATGTATTATATAAATACGTACCTCACGCCTATAACCCATAGGCGTAAGAAGGAAATACAGCTCACCACATGCTACTACCTTTCGCTCCACATTCACATTTCATGAATGTCCGTCAGTTACGAGTACACACTCATAATACACTCATATACTAAAAATAATTAATTTAGAATTAAAATAGTTAATATAAATTCCATATTATCAAATTGCATGCCTCAAGGTACTAACTAACATTTACATTGCTATGAGATATACTAATTTACTATGTCCCCACACATACTAACTGTTAATTAAGGTTACTCTACTCCCAGTTGGTGTAAAATAACATACTTAAAGCTACATAAATCTCAAATGAGTGTTTGACCTCAGTCCTTACGGCGGCAAGCGCGAGCCGTGGTCACTGGCACCTGTCGAGTACATCGGATATTACGGAGATGGGCTCCCAAAGCGCAATTTCGACGAAATTGATCGGTAAGACAGTTATTTCGATTTTTGAATATTGCTCAGAGTACGGCCGTATTTTGATATAGGCCTAGTAAGATTATAAATAACAGTCTTTTTACGTATTCAAGATTCTAAAATAGAATATATGTTTCTAAAATAATAATTGGAAACAATCGAAACATAAAGGCGTGGCAGTGATAGATATAAATCGAATGGTACAAAAATATTTGCTCAAGTATCTTTATTAGAGATAAAACATTTATTCCATAAAAACGTATTCCCCACGTTTTTATGGAATAAACGTCGCCCGCACATCCTTTTAAATTCAGAGCGTATGGAGTTAATCAATCTTAAATTACTATCGTATAATTTTTAAATTAAATATATTGATAAGCTTTTGATACTTGTAAATTATCATCCTGAAAGTGGTCTTGTCAATTGCACATATCTATCGTATACCAAATGTCAACAATTTAGCAAAATACAATTCTACCCGGAACATTTTGCAAACATTAACAAGAGTTTTATAGCTTCAACATCTCCATGATATTGGATTACCATAAACCTACATAAATTTGATGTGAATGTTGAAAGAATTTAATGATTATATAACCTATCTTGATATTACTTCAGCGTTCTTTAGATTGCTAGGTAATAAACATTGCTTAAAACATTCAGATAGCTGTCAATTGTTTTAAAATTTTAATTTTTGGTATGCAACTATTTATTAATTCGATAGTATTAGATAACTCTAAACTAGGTATTTATACGGACCTTTAATCTAAGCTCTCAAACATTCTTTCTTATTTACACCCTCTCAGAATAATTAATTTCCCCAAACATAGTTTAAGTAAATCTTACAGCCAGTCCATATTAGATCTGGGTGGAGCTAAACAATATTTTCATAGTATTAGCATTTTGCCAAAGTTATTACTAATAATATATGTTATAGTATATATCCGAAACGTAGTGTATATGTAGATACACTTAGGTATCTGGTGTGTTTTAATACTCACCAAGCTGGCCAGTGAATGTCTGTTATTATATTATTATGATAAAAACCGTCTATCTATAGGGTAGGCAGAGAGTACGGAGTTCCGAGGTTCCTTACAGTCTCCTCTATAGCTTCCTTTACAACCAAAGCTCTTGCTGTTCAGATAAGACACTGTATATATGTCAATAAAAATAATAATACTATAGGTCATATTTGTCAACACATCTTCATGGTTGGTATTCTTTGTTACGGTGTACGTCTGATTGTACAAAAAAAAACATAAAACAATTATGGTAGTTCACCATACACTAGTAGACATACACTAGTAGATCTTAATATCATAATTTATTAATATATCATAACGTTAAGATTTAGGTATGTTTAAATAACAATAATAGTTTCAAAATCCTAGTTGTAGGTTTGTCAACTCCCGCCATAGAGCTAGAAACTTTTAGTCGTACCTAATAAATTATTACTTAATATGTAGGCAAAGGTCAACTAGTATAATTGAATTAGTTTTAATGCCCTTTTTGGTTTCTTTTACGAACGCTATTTATGTTTAATTATTTGTTAAGAGTCAACCGAACGAATATCGTGGACGTCCGAGCATTTCATTGTTTGCTTTTGGGAAGATAATTAAAAACGTCTTGAACACACATCCTTTGTTATTTAGTCTTTGAATGTTGGGTGTGCATAACTTAAAAAAAATAAGCACTGTTACGCCTATATTCCCCAAGCGGGGATGGCAGAGGATGAGTACACCCACTTTTCGCAGACAATGTTAGGTCCCACGTAGCAGGGGGCGAACCTATTGACATATACTGGTCACATTCCAGACTCCAGACTCATACTGGGAAGTTTTCGTTAGATATCGACCTCGCGATCACAAAGCGATGCGCTTTGCCACTAGTTCAACGAGGCAGTCATAACTTAACTAAAGTTATTTAAAGTATGCAATTCTTACAAGTGTTATGAACTTCAGGCGTTCATTATCATCATAAGCCGAAAGACGTCCATTGTAGGACAACGGCCTTCCTCACCTGCGACTTTCACCGGGACCGCCACCTTATTTTAACGTCGCGTTTCTAATTTTAAAGGATTTATATAACATGATATCCCGCAGGTCTGGTCTTGACACATTCGTGAAGAAGCGGAACTTCGACGAGATCGACCGCTCCTCCATGCCTTTCCCGTATGCTAACAAACGTTTCAATATTTTGAACAGGCATGGCTACCCACAAAATGATTCTCCTAGGTAAAAACCAGCGTCTTTCTAGAAAAGTTTTCCATTAGCTAAAATAGATCTATCATACATGTTTTTGCTAATCAGCGGCCTGTACACAATTATATGTATGTGTAAACCTGTCGTTACCCTAAATCAAAGGTATCATAAGTACAAAGGCTAAGATCAAAAGTAATAAAAAGAATCAAAGATCAAGGTACAACACTATGTAATAAGATTTCCTTTTCCATCTCAAACTTTGCTAACATTCTCTTTATTTTAATGTTATAACCATGTTTAACGAAGACGGTTTTACTAACGCATATAAGGAATTTCCAATTACTCTGCGAAAAGAACACACACACAATACGTTGATTAAGCTAATGTAAGCTCACATTTTCCTGTATATATAATACACATAGGAAAATGTAACATGTTAACGTTATACACCAAAATGATATACCTATATTTACATTGAGAAACATCCTAAACTAACATGGCATTGATTGGCTAAGAAATAATTTTACTCTGATTGGATGTTGCAGTGGGCAAAATATTGAGCTTCACTGATATAAATATTGTGTTTTATTAGATTCACATGATTTCATGTGATTCACATTCACATGATTAGATTCACATGATTCACAGGAGGGAAAATAATAGTGGCTGATTTGGATCAACTACTGAAATTGATTTGGCTTCATAGATTGGTATGAACCCATACTGCAAATGTTATTGAGATTTAAATATATGTTTATATTATGTCAGCTGTTAAAGGCTGTTACTTAAAGTAAAAATCCCTGTATGATACTTACATGTCACATGTGTTTCAGTTTAAATTTTGAGAAGAAACGAAGCCTGCCAGAGTACCCTATGGACGAGATCGACCTCTCCATGTTCCCCATCGGCTCCCAACGATCTATGGGCAGATACCCCATGGTACAACATGTCCTACTTTAAAGAACTCCGCAACACTACCGTCCTATTTAATGAATCTCTTGTCGTATAATTTTATAAGCGGTTCCGTTTAACGATTGAGAAACTCAATTCCCTTGTACAATTAGTCATATTTAATAAAAAAAAAAAAGAAAAAATATCTCTTACATTATGAAAGCTTTTTTTTAACTTAAATTATACTCACTTAGAATTATATATTAAGTAGTTATATAAGAATAGATATTATAAAGAACTCAGTTAACTATAGCCTCTTCACCTTTAACATCCAAAAGGAAATTCTGATAACATCAATAGGGTAACATAAAGGTAACATAAAGTTCCGCGTAGAAACTCTCACTTATATTTTGTACCTATTTAAATATTAATGGGTACTGGGGTTCTGTGGTTATCACATTCAGGATATATAATAAATTAATTATAATAACTAATGTTTTGAAATAATCTGAAAATAAAACTACCTAGTTCTTTGCTAATTAAAAGTAAATATAGTCACGGTACAAGCTCTAGATAGAACCCGTGAATTTCAGCGGGAAACATAATAATAGTAACTTTTCCAAATTTTCCAGTCGATCTAACGTCTGAGGCTTATGGATCTTATGAAATTTTAAGCCCTTAACTTGATATTTCCTGGGCTTTACGCAAAATTGCCTGCTAATTACTGTGGCTTGGAGGTAGTGGTTCTAAGGAGAGAGAGGTTTAGATTCTTGTAAATGTTATATCAGTATTATCGGACAACCTTAAGATAATTAAAGTACTTAAGTATTATACGTACCTGTAAAATTATGTTCCTTATGTAACTATCTATAAATATATTTTGTATTTAAATTGTTTCGATTAATTTTGTTTATAAATCACATTGAATAAAATAAATGATTATGAATGTTATTGTATTTTTTGTATTTGATCTACTAAATGATATTTCAAAGAAAATATAAATTTAAGACAAACATAGATAATGAATATTTGAGTTTACTTAGGGTAATACTCATAAAAAGGTCTTTATACGGCTAGCCAAGACTTGAGCCTAGACAAGAAAATGTAAACAATGGATAATGACTCCCTAGATAGCTCTAGGAGAGGTACTTTAAATACAATTTGACAAACTATTAAATTGAATTAGTCAATTAGCCCAAACATACACAAACATGTCATACATTTAGATTTTTTGTCTTTGGTACCACCGAGAACATAAAATATTATTATTTACTACGCCTATTTTCAGACTATATATACTAAATGCTATAAATATTGGCGAAGAATTTTTAAAGCCCCTTTACAAAAAATAATAATCCGTCGTAGAGAAAGTAGGGACCACACACTTGTCTTGTAACCTCCGAACTCATCTTTACTTCTTTTCACACACACGCTTATTTGGTAAGTTTTAGACCCTTCATAGAAATATATTGGTAAGTACATTGTGTAGGTTCGTGAAAACAAATACCATAATATGCCCGTACTCTCCAAATGAATACAAGATTAAGTGAATCAAAGTCCACGAAACGGCTCATAAAGACGAGGTGTGGTGGCGACAAATAGCGATGACTAACGTTTCTAAGTAATTAAAGTTTGCATTGCGTTGGAGGACGCAATCTAACTCAACAATCTAAACTGTGACAAATAGTCGCTGTTGAATCAGATTCGATTTAAAACTCTGCCCGTACACGGAACAGACAAATACCTTTGTTTATTGAACTTCCCATTAGCTTGCATGTTGATGATTGTAGCTAGCACATATGTACATATTATTTCAATGGTGTGACAGTTTCACGTAACCTTAGGTAAACGTAAAACCTTGAATAGTTACCCTATTCTCTTCATCATCTCAGCCTATACTTGTCCACTGCTGAACATAGGCCTCCCCAATCGCTTTCCAGCGTAACCGGTCCAATGCCACCTGCATCCAACGACTTCCTGTGATTTTCACAAGATCGTCGGTCCATCTGGCAGGCGGTCGTCCCACGCTGCGCTTGCCAATACGTGGTCTCCACTCTAGAATCTTTCTGCCCCAACGCCCTTCCGATCTTCGCGCTATGTGGCCCGCCCATTGCCACTTCAGCTTGCTATTCTTAAGGGCTATGTCGGTGACCTACGTTCTTCTACGAATCTCCTCATTTCTGATTCGATCACGTAGAGAAACGCCGACCATAGTTCTTTCTATAGCTCGCTGAGCAACTTTGAGCTTTTTATAAGACCTATTGTAAGAGACCACGTCTCTGATCCGTATATCATCACTGGTAACACACACTAGGGTAATTAAAAACATCTAAAATCATTAGTTTCTGACCGAAGCTTCGACTTCAGCTTTGGCTACATCTGGCCGAAAATAGCACCGTCGGTCAATCCTTCGGGTTCGGCCTTACGAATGCTTTTAAGAAAATAAATATTATAAATAATATTATTACAGTGTTATTATTTTTAACTTATTATAGCTATTTATAATAAAAAAACACCTTCACGTCTATATTCCCCAAGCGGGGGTGGCAGAAGTGTACTGAGTACACCCACCTTTCGCCGACGATATTATGTCCCATGTAATAGGGGCGTATACCGGGCACAATTCTAGACTCCGGACTTGTACTGGGAAGTTTTCGTTTTCGGGAACTACAATTGTCCGACCTAGGATTTGAACCCAGGACCTCGTGATCACAAAGCAATGCGCTTTGCGACTAGAGGCAACGAGGCAGTCATGTCATAATTATAATCATAATCAAATCGTTATAATCTTGACGTTAAGTTAATACAGTAAACATAAATTCTTAAAAATTTTGCTAATCATGAACCAAATTTCTTAGGGTTATTAAACCTTCAGCTACGGCCAAAAATCGTCCTTCGGTCGGACACTAAAAATCATATACACACGCATGGAACCAGTAATAAAATAACACCTACATTTTTTCTATTTACATAGGACTTTTTTTTTTTAAACGTAGCCCCACAGTAGGATTTATTCCTGTGTCGTGGGTGCGTTTACAAACATGAAAATTCACATACACAAATACCCAGACCGAAACAAATAATTGTGGATCACACAAAGATTTGTCCCGTGCGGGAATCGAACCCGCGACTATTAGACACAGTGGGCGGAGTGGCTTAAGCTCTTAACCACTGCGCTAAATCGTCCGTCGACTATTTCTTTGGGTGGTCCAATAGCTTTGATCATATTTTATGGCAAAAACATATCAGCAGTCTGAAATTCAAAATAATACGGATTTAAGAAATTAGGAATAACGGCAGACTTGACACTTCCAAGACAAAGTTCTGTAATTCGGGACACAGAACAATACACCCAATTTTGATGTAATCCCAAAAATCTCGAACAATCCCATGCTGTCCTTCAGAATACTTAATCCTTGACAAATGGAAGCTTGCATTATTAAAACAAATAATACAACTTCCTTAGGTGGACTTATTTATTTGCAGATATATGCTATAATCATTGATTTATCGATAGTTCATCAACTATATATGGCGCGTTTTCGACCGGAGGCACCGGTTGACCTGAAGTGATCCTGTGACCGCGCGCTCTCCGCCCTCTATCTCCAAAACGGTTCACCGTATAAAAAAAAATTCAAAACAAAATTTGTAGAGAATTTTGTATTCTACAATATTGATAATAAATACAAATAGCAAAAAACCCATAGGAAATGAGATACTTACAAAAAAAGCGCAAAAAAACGTATTTTGTGACCTTTGACCTTGAAATTTAATAGTTGCGTACACCCTCCCATATGTAGGTTTTGAGACAACTTTTAGGGTGTCAATATACAAGTATTTACAGACTTACAGCTGGGTATCTCGAATTCCGAGGTGAACTTACTATAATGACTGGACTATCGGTCGCTCGGTTCGCGCGTTTTGGCCACAGTTCTAACATAAGATCCGAGGTGGCCGCGTTTACATATTACAGCGTAAGTGCATGGAAATATTTTATTCTCTACGAGTCACACATGTGTGTGTGATGTGTCATCCGCTGAGAATAACCATCAACAGATGTCCTATCGATTAACGTCAGAGTGACTGATTGAAACTATTTTCACAATTTTACTTGCCATATATATCTATTTATTAAATCTAAATATTAATTACAAAGACCAGACACTGATAAATAACGAAGTTAGAACAATAATTAACTACATAGCCCTATATCACTTGTTTTTATTAATATTGCCCGGGCATTGTAAATAATGCCCTAATAATCACTTGGTACGTAACATATCAACCCCAATATAAACTTACTTACCTAATGTAATTGAATATTTAAATTAAAATGTTATTAAGCAAGATAAAGATTTTTTATGCAATGAATATGAATGTGAATCCATAAGATTATCGCTTTCACTATTGTGATCCATCAATGCAGCTTCAATATAGTTCAATACAAAAATGTTTCAGCGTTTTATTAAATTTTCAACGATATCTCATGCAATCAAGACAGATGAAACATTTATAAATCCAAAGATGGAGAAGTCGTATTTTTTTTTCTCTAGGGATAATTCCTTAATCATTTCCAGCATACTCACTAGGAACACTTACTCTTCATCAGCTTTTTGACCCCTAATTATACTAGAAAATGAAATATATTTTCGTGTGGTGTCAAGACCCGCAGTTACGTGGTAATAGAACAGCGCCACTAAGGATTGTAGGCAGAAGGTTTTTTATAAATGATATAAAAGGCGACAAAACAGTAGCTATCTGAACTCTACTGGCTTACCAAAATAAATTAAGAAAGTCGCGTCAGAAATTTCGGTATCTTCTCTTTGTATTTGTTTCTTAGAATAATAAATAATAATCCAGAAGCTGCGGGCGCGCTTCAAAGTAAAGCAACAATTACTACCTACAACGCAAGTAGTAACACGTTTACGTGAGTAGTCACTCTGTGACCGTCGTGCAGAATATCATGTTTTGCGCGTGTCAAATTAAATTGAGTCATGCCGTCTTGTGTCGTTCCTGCCTGTAAAAATGCTGTTGGGATCAAAAAAAATATGAGATCATATTTCATACCTAACTGGCGCATTCAGGTGCTCTATTATTTAAATATCGAATTAATTCTTCCGTCTGTAATTGACATAGTACAAGACGCGTCCATTTTGTTAGTGTTACTAGAATAATAATTTTATTTTTCCTTACTTTTATTTGCTGAGGACTTTATTAGTTCTAGTATTTAATAGTATTAATATAGTTAACTACTTCATGATGTTAAGCTGATGAAACTATATTTTCCCTACATTAAATTACTACAAACCTTAATAGTTCAAGTATATCTTTTTCTTGAGTTTAATATGCCCTATAAAACACGTTACTGTAGCAATGATTTTATTATCATCTACTCTAATGTCATCAACATTTACCCCAAAAATATTAATCTTTCCGGTCTGCCAACATTACGCGTGTGGGAAGTGCGGGTCGTTTGTTGAATTGTTGGATTCACCGCGCGGCATGCAATTACAACTGGACGCGGCTTCTGGATTATTTTTATTCTATGATTTGTGTCGTGGTCAGAACGATGCTTTTTCTAGAATACCTTAGTGGCGGTGTGTGTGTGGGTGTGTGTGTGTGAGTGATGTACACTCTTGGCCGCGAGGCCTTTACAGCTTCACCGGACTTAAGGGCGAGCATATAACTCTAATAAGTCTGAATGAAATTTTTTAATAGAACAGTATTCAAAATATTTTTCCTCATTTGTCTATTTATTCGGGTAACACGCAAAATCTTTTAAACCGATTTTGTAAAAATGCTTTATCTTTGATTTTGACGGGTCTTTCATACAGCTTAATCTTATCGTAATAAGCAGGTGATCTTTAACTAGGGAGAGGCATCTGGCATGAGCACACAAGATAACAACGCAACAATATTTTTCAATGAGGGCAGGTTCATACCATATTGGCGTAACTGAGAAAGAAATTAAAATAAAGTAAATATCGAGCTATTTATTGCTGACGGAGTAAATGTGTTTAAAAATCGGGCAGGGCAAGGCGAAATTATTATGATAATACTGTTTACAACTTCATTAGGCTGGCTTTAATGCGATCAGTGAACCGGAAGGGGATTTTTGTTTTTGAAATGTTGGAAGAAAGGGAATTACGGGTTAGGTATCTATTTTAGGAAATGTCACTTTCATTCATTTGGTATTGTAGTAATTTAAATGTAAGTATATTATGTCTTATTTTTGGTTTACAGGGGGAAAACTTACAATATATCTCCAGGTCATTGAGAGACACCGACAGGTATTTTGCCTTGCTGTGCTCCCTCTTGAGTGTGTGTGTGTGTGTGTGTGTGTGTGTGTGAGAATGACCAACGGTGTTGGCCGAGGGGCTTCTACAGCTTCACCGGGCAAGTGGGTAAGCGTACAACAACTATGCTACAGCCGGAAGGGCAAAGGGGGACAAGCTCAAGGGCGCCTGAAGAAGGAACGGTGTCGAGCCTCGGCCCTCGACTGCGGCAGTCGCTATGGAGGAGGGCATATACTAGATGTCTTGCTATGGTGGTGATTCTTCGATCAAGGCGGCAAGTTTGGTGTCTGATTCTATGTGCGGTATCTTTTATGTGTGTGTGTGTGAATGATCTACGCTGTTGGCCGCAGGGCCTTTACAGCTTCACCGGACAAGAGGGAGAGCGTGCAACCACTACGCTCGAGCCAGAAGAGCAAGGGGGCAACTAGCTCAAGGGCGCCTCAAGGAGGAACGGCCTCGGCTTGGGCATAGCGACCTATGGGGAAGGGCGTATACTAGGTGTCTCGCCGTGATGCTCTGCACCGGTCGGCGGGCAAGGAATTCTTTGACCTCGCCGGCAAGGTCGGTATCTGACCCTGTGTGCGGTATCTGTATCCGAAAGAAGGGATGTAAGGGCATCGGGAGGGTCGGTGAGAACATGCCGCGAACGGCGGTAGCGGCTAATATGAGGGGAGTTAGGTTCGTAGTCGGCGGCGGCTACGATTAACGGGTTTCTATGATTGGACGCGTTCGCGAAATATCGGGTTGTCGCCTTTTTAGTAAAGGCGCGAATAGGTTCGAGACCGAGATCGGAATGGAAATCTAAATTCCGTATAAACCGCAGGGCTCCGACGGCTTTGCGGAGGAAACGGGATTGAGCCATTTGGAGTCTATCAATGTGAGAACGGGCGGCGTGCCCGAACACCCCACAAGCGTACGTCATGATGGGCCGTATACAAGTTTTGTAAAGTGTCACCTTATTTCTAAGGTACATTTTACTCCGCTTGCAGATCATCGGGTAAAGACGACCGAGCACAAAGGCTGCTCGGTTACGGACTCGCTTGATGTGTGGTCCAAAGATCATGGTATTGTTTAGAGTGACCCCTAGATATTTGACCTGTTTGACCCAGGGAATAGGTAAGTCGAACATGGTCACTTGACCGAGATTTCTTGAGGGGGGTGCAGGGAGGGGCGCGTGGTGGCACCTCTGAACACCTCAATACGCCACTTCCTGAACCAATCCCCTAGAGTGCGGTATCTATATTCGAAAAAAGGTAAGGGTATCGGGAAGGATTGTGCTTTTTTGACGTGGTGGTAGGCTTAAAGATTAAATTTTTTTTCAATGGAATAAATGAGCATGATAAAATATGTTCTATTTACTCATTTCATTGCAAAAACACACCATAATCATTATAAAAAAACAACTGGTCATGTATCGTAGACTTATTTTAATTACTTAGTATAAAAGCACCATTTGCCTCGTGCCTCAATTTGCATTTTATTATTATGACGTCACAGCAATCGCCGGATAGATTTCAATTTAAGTGAGCTTTTTGATTCATATGCTTTTATGATATGTCATAGCATTTAATTAAGTGGTATGAAATATTTATGTCCATTAAGCGCTTTGCTAGGCTTAATTAAAACAAAAGTTTATTTTGCTCCACTAAAATACTACTCAAAATATTTGACATATCATTTTTATTTTTTTAAAACGTAGCCTTACACTAGAATTTATTCTTGTGTCGTGGGTGCGTTTACAAACATGAAAATTCACAAACACAAATACCCAGATTGAAACAAATAATTGGGGGTTAAACAAAGATTTCTCCCGTGCGGGAATCGAACCCGCGACTATTAGACACAGTGGGTGTAGCGGCTTAAGCTCTTAACCAATGCGCTAAATCGTGCGTCAATTGCATCGTCGCGTCGCATCGTCCGTCTTATTATCCTCATTTTTCCTACAAGAAAAATATTTTATTAACTTTGTAAAATGATCGTGTGATAGTATTCTGTTTGTTACTGGAGTACCATTAAACTACCATTTCGAGACGTTATCGTAACGCGCCGAGCTACATGTTTAATTGTTTAAGCCGAATAAAAGTCCAAAAGGGTAAACACGTTTCGTTTTTTCGCGATGCGGTGGTTTCTTAGGAGCGCGGCATAAAGGGACACGGAAGCATACCTCACGGAGATCCCCAAGCCTGCTCGGCAGTCATGGGTTTCCGTTTCATTAGTCGATGGGTGTCTGACACCCAAAGTAGCAGAACTGCTGCTTAAGCGGGCAAGTAGCTGCCGTTTTGCAGCTTTAAGCTGTACTAAATCTGTATAAGAGAGTATAGGCTGCATAATAGTGTAAAGCGGTAGCCCATGCGGAAGAGTACTTGGAATAGTCGGGGCAAGTTCATAGGGATACTCAGGACTTTTTAATTACTCGTTAAGTTAGACGTGTGGTAAGCATAGCATAGAAAGATACTTGTCAGACGTCTAACTTAAACACTAAAGACGGGATAAGTCAACAAAGCGAGTATTGTATCTTCCCTCGCGATCTTTCGAAAGTTTATAATCTCGCTAGATTTGTTTTATGTAAACTTTATCCGGTGACATAATTAATACATAAGGCACAAAATCTTAACGTTAACCATGTGAAATGATAAATCTACATAATCCGCGGATGTTTATTCAGTACATGTAGTTTAGTTTCTATTTCACACACATGTAAATAGTTTTGTAAAAACACTCGAGTCGGCGCTTAAAACGCTCGCGTCTTTTACGTTTTTCAACGCTCGTGAGCGTCGTCTCAGCGATAAACGCTCAACTACAGCGCTCATTTTTACAACACTACATGTAAAACTTAAACTAAACTACACTACTAATTAAGAACTGTCTCCAACTGCCTTTAAAATTTACAACTAAAATAAACTCGAATTTGTTATGAACGAGACTAATTTAAGTTTGCATTCGACATTTCATTCGACGTAAAGTTGAAGGCTCTATACGTATTGTTGAACAAAGTTCAGTGAAGTCTTGGTGAAGGCAATTTGTGGGCTGGATTTATACGGCCCAAAATCCAATCTAAACGTTGAATTTATGATTGATTGCAGATTAAGCAGGAGCGCTTGCAACATGTTATGACGCACGATGCATTTTAGGCAGTTCATATAAATAAGGACAAGGACAGGTAAATAAGGACAAACATTACCTAAGGATATTAGCTTTCTTTTGAATAACAATATTGCGTCTTCTTCTTTTGGAGTTTTTTTAAATCTTTACTTATAATATTTACGTACCCAAAAAGCGAATACAGAACGTAGAAGTTCGTGGAACTCCATCGCTTTAAGTAATTTATTTTCTTGCCATTTTATTGCGGTTTGAGATTTTTTTAAGCCCAGAGACTTCGTTTTTATATTACCTACTTTTGACCGTTCTGTTACTTTGTCGTACATTATCATATAAAATTCCCTAAGCATAAATAAACATTGCCTGAATATTTCATACGACACTCCTTTACGACTCAATAGAAAGTGTAATGTCTCGCTTCCTGAATAAACTTTGTAAATGTAGAATGCACTTAGTAAGCTAATAACAGCCTTGTAAAATACGGAAAATTTGTTTTTTTTTTACATATTTGGCTGACTAAATCTAGAGTTTAAACTCTACCTTCCCGATAGTCCTCTTATTAAATTGTATACAGTTAAACAACAAAAATTTACTTTGACTGCCCTGTGGGTCTAGTGGCAAAGCGCATCGCTTTCTGATCACGAAGTTCAAATCCTAGGTCGGACAAATGTAGTTTTTCTAATGAAAACTTCCCAGTATGAGTCCGAAGTTTGGAATTGTGCCCGGTGTATGGCAATAGGCTCGCCCCCTGTTATATGGGATCTAACATCGTCGGCAAAAAGTGGGTATACTCAGTACACCTCTGCCACCCCCGCTTGGGGAATATAGGCGTTACGGTGTGGTTAATTTACTGTGAGTGCTTAAATCGATGTTTGTTGTGTAATTGCATTGTCGGGAAGAAACCAGAACGAACACAAGGATTGTGGTTAATAACGATGTGGTGGAGCAAGTGAATGAGTTTGAATATCTCGGAAGCGCCTTCAGTAAGGATAGGAAATACACCGCTGACATAGAGAGAAGAGTGAGTGCAGGGAACAGAGTAAATGGTGCGCTGGTGAGTAATGAGAACGCTACTTGAGAGCCGGCACTTAACCCAAGAGGCGCGGCTGGCTATACATAACGGAGTGCTTGTCCTAACGCTGTTATATGGCAGCGAGAGCTGGGTATGTAAGAAGGAGAATGAAAATAGGATAAATGCGGTGGAAATACGAGCTCTGCGGAAGATGTGCGGAGTGAAGCTGACAGCGTAGTAAGAAAGCGAGTAGGTATGAAAGATAGTATCGGTGTAAAGATGAAAAAGGGTATGCTCCGTTGGTTCGGGCATATATAAAGAATATCAGAAGAAAGAATGACAAAACAGATATTCAATACGAAAATGGAAGGATGTAGGTACCCGCGAAGACCTAGACTATCTTACTATGACGAAATAGACCAAGTCTTATCTGAAGGACAAGTCAAGAGTCTCCGTAACCGGCGAGCGTGTATGAGAAGAACTATGAGAGTGGTCCTCCAGTTTCATATAATACCCTAGGGGATTGGTTCAGGAAGTGGCGAATCGAGGTGAACCCGGACAAGAGCGCGGCGGTGCTCTTCTCCAGAGGTTCAACTTCGCGCCGCTCTCTGCGCCACCCCGGAAGGAACCGAGGTCAAGTGACCATGTTCGATCGACCCATTCCCTGGGTCAAACAGGTCAAATATTTAGGGGTCACCCTGAACAGTACCATGTCCTTCGGCCCGCACAACAAGCGGGTCCGTCACCGAGCATCCTTCGTGCTCGGTCGTCTCCATCCGTTAATCTGCAAGCGGAGTAAAATGTCCCTTAGAAATAAGGTGACGCTTTACAAAACTTGCGTTCGTCCCATCATGACTTATGCGTGTGTTGTGTTTGGGCATTCTCTCACATCGACAGACTTCAAGCGGTTCAAAACCGCTTCCTCCGTAAAGCCGTAGGAGCCCCATGGTTCGTACGGAACGTCGACCTCCACTCCGATCTAGATCCCGAACCTATTCGCGCCTTCATTAAAAAGGCGTCAACACGTCACTTCGCGAACGCATCTACCCATGCAAATCCGTTAATCGTAGCCACCGCCGACTATGATCTCCCCCCCGACCCCTGCCGCCACCGCCGGCCGCGACATGTTCTCACCGACCCCCCCCCCCCCCCCCCCCGATGCTTTGTCATCCCTTCTTTCCGCTCAGAATACGGGCGACGACGACGACGACGTAGTAGTAGATCCCCTCCCATAGCCGGCGGGTGACCGGTGCACTTAGTAGTGCACCCGTCCCCCTACAGCGACTGTCCCAACCGAGGGCGCCTCGAAGAGAGTATGTCGCCTCTTGCCCTTCTGGCTGGCTAGAGCGTAGTGATTGCACGCTCGCCTTTAAATCCGGTGAAGCTGTAAAGGCCTCGCGGCTAACAGCGTACATCATTCACACACACACACACCAGTTTCATAGTTCGTCTCATACACGCTCGGAAGCCAGAGAGGTATGTAAGGAAAGAACCTGTTGCATCTCTGTACTCTCTGCCTACCCCACAAGGGATCTGGCGTGATGATATAGATAGATAGATAGAATTGCATTGTCCTTTTGGACGATCATTAATTACTTGCAGAATACGCTCTTCGATTGAATCGACAGTCCTATTGTTTCCTAGAACGTAGTCGTAGAATAGTCACGTAGAATGAATGCATTGTTGCTAAGCAGATATGTAGCCTTGCATAACTGGTCCATTGTCATTCCACTAGCGATTAGCCATACAATTGAGCAGTGAACTATTCAATTATTCATATATCAGTCTTGTAGGTACCTGTTTCGATTGCAAATTCAGTCTCCTGCAAACTGTAGTCACTTTAACTGAAAATCATTCATTTGACGAAATGGCAATGGAGTTACGAAGCTATGAGCTACTACGAGGCGCTCATAGAGCTGTGTGACCGCGGTGTTCTTAACGGTCACCCCTCGGTAGTGCTGTCAAAACGCTCGAGTCGGCGCTTAAAACGCTCGCGTCTTCTACGTGTGTCAACGCTCGTGAGTGTCGACTCAGCGCTAAACGCTCGACTTCAGCGCTCATTTTTACAACACTAGCCCTCTGTGATCCTCGGAGCCAACCGCTGCTTAACCTCTTAAGCAGCGTTCGGCTCGGTCGGTCTGAGATGGGTGACTATGTGTGGCATTTTGTGTTTAGATGGCACTCTACACTGTTCGTCCCGGTTACCACTTCATGTTCCAACAGCAGGTGGCCATAAACTTGCCTTCAATCCATACAGGGTCCGCGTGGTGGAGTATGACCTAATCTCTCTCACCTCGATTTGTGAAGGAAGGCCTTTGCTCAGCAGGCGGACAGTATAGGCTGATATTATAATGTTAATAAAATATAAATTTCTCATAATTATTAAATTTTATTTATTAACATAAATAAATTTCTCGCACCCTATTACATGGGACCTAACATCATCGGCGAAAAGTGGGTGTACTTAGTTCACCTCTGGCCCCCCTGCTTGGGGAATACAGGCATGACGGTGTACAATACTAATTATGTTATATTTGATAAAAAAATATGTTATATTTTATGCATTGTTTCCGAAATTTTCTTTATTCAAAATTTATACTGCCACCTACGACTGGCTCAAAATCTAGTAACCCACGGAACAACTTAAGGCCGGTATACCGTTTGAACATGTTAGGAATAGCACTGCACATGAACTGCATCAGAACCTATGAATAATTTGCTTACAGTTACCTATTTTACAGATCGTAAATGCAGTGTCATTCGTTCACCTTGAAGCAATAAGTCCTAAAATTTTGTACTACAGTATAACAAGTAATAGCGTTCGATTAAAATCAAGATCTTTTCTTTACTTACCAGTATAATTTTCGTATAATAAACATACATTTGAAGATTTTTCACTGGTAAATGTGTATATCTAGACTCGTTATCTTCTGAACCGTACGTATGTCAATATTGAGATGGAAATCCTTTTGCTTAGAACAAATACACCATTCAATAGGGAAAGGGAAAGTTAGTCGGGCACAAGATTACCAGTATTACAAAGGCACTACCGATTTGGTATTAGTGGTTTCATAGTATAAATAAAATCAAGGATATTATGAGCTTAAAACAATAAAGCATTCCAAAGAAAGCATAAGGTATATGTTATAAAGTGTGTTGATGACTTATAACATACTGTAATGATATTATTTAATATATTAGAAAAAAATCTGTTGACTTTGTCCTTCAGGCATTCTTTTCATTCTTGAAATATGACTGTACTTGAAATATTTCTAGCGGATATATGAACGCCAAATTTTCTTATAATAAACGCAGATCATTAGTCTGGTACACTCTTATCGTATATTTGCACCTCGGTGCAAAACCATATTTACGATACGGTCTTTCACTGTTCTAATTTTCTAAAATCATTAAAAATATATAAAAAAAAAGACATGTAAACAACTTTACTAGCTTCCCACGACTTCGTCCGCGTTGGTTTTAAACAGGGACCTAACATTTTTCGGGATAAAAGGTAAATCTTATGTGTTAATACAGGTAACAATCTGTGAGCCGAGCTTCTCGCCGACTCCCTCGAGAGCTAGTGCACCCCCAGTTCGCAGTCCGTCGACCAGTCCCACGTCGACGCGGTCGACAGGGAAGTCGAGCGCAGGGCATCCCTACCGTTAATCGTAGCCTCCGCCGACTACTATCTCCCCCCCGACCCCTGCCGCCACCGCCGGCCGCGACATGTTCTCACCAACCCCCCCGATGCTTTGTCATCCCTTCTTTCCGCTCAGAATACGGGTGACGACGACGACGTAGTAGTAGATCCCCACCCATAGCCGGCGGTTGACCGGTGCACTTAGTAGTGCACCCGTCCCCCTACAGCGACTGTCCCAACCAGGGGCGCCTCTCGCCTCTCGCTCGCCTTTAAGTCCGGTGAAGCTGTAAAGGCCTCGCGGCCAACAGCGTTCATCATTCACACACACACACACACACACACACACACACCGATTTAGAACAAACTTCTTTCAGGTCTTGCGTTTAGTATGTTACACCTTGTATACATACAAACTTTCTCATTTATAATATTAGTAGGATTCCCCAAATAGGGGTGGCAGTTATGTAGGTACTGTGTAGTGTGTACACTCACAAGCACACATCGCCGACGATGTTAGGTTCCAATATCATATGGCCTATCGCTATTATACTGAGCACTATTTCAGACTTCATCAGAATAGCAAATGAGACTTTTTCGATAGGAAAGGCACACTTTGTCCGGCCTAGGATTAGAACCCAGAACCATCGGGATCGTCACTCGTGCTATACACCACTAGACCAAGGCACTAAAAATATTAATGAAACAATTATCTAAAAATTCTTAATCTAAATTATAATCTAAACGATAGTAAGATTTTCCCGGATCTTTAAAACATCGAATATACAGAAATAAGTTAATTAGATTCTGCGTCTGAAAACATTCTCTACAGGTAAAGGGATCGTGCTAACAAGTTATAACGATAAAATCACATAATTAAGGTAATAAATGACTAACCACATTGTTTTAAACAGTACTAAGATATACTTGCAAGTAATTAACAACACGTTAATTTTTCCCCCATAGCGACTGCCCAAGCCAAAGCTGTTCCTCCTTGAGGCACCCTAGAGCTAGTTGCTCCCTTGCCCTTCTGGTTCGAGTGTAGTGGTTGCACGCTCGCCCTCTTGTCCGGTGAAGCCGTAAAGGCCCCGCGACACACACGTTAATTTTTATATCGTGTGATTTAACAATTAAGGTGTTAAATAAATTAGTATTTTTTCAACCAAAGAATCTAATATTTAATCCTCTTTCATAGTTCATGCGAATGATGCTAAAAATCTATAACTAAAAATGTAAAAAATCCTTCCCATTTCAATATTGGGATAAGTTGACTACACTATATTGATATTGTATTCTTTCCATCCCTTTCAAAGTAGAGTCAGTGCTTCAATGATAGTTTTTATCCATTTACCTTTCTTAATCAAATAAATTTAGATCTTTCGAGACTAACAAAACCGTACTGAGTGCTCCAGCGCGGAGATAATCTAATCAATTTACATTTCTCGATAAAATAAATGTTTACTTTAAAAATTCAACGAATCATTTTTAGTTTCAGTAGAGGCATACACGAAGGTTTATGGTTTTTTACTGTATTTGGTCTGTACATAGATATAGTAAAGAGCCTCATATGTTTTAAAACCTTCTCTCGCATTTTGAGTAGAATGCATTATTTCATTAAAAAGTTGGAACATTATCTGCATTAGGGCTCTCGGAACATTACGTCAGTCGCATACTCCACTTTAGTTACCCACATTGAAGAGACACGTACGATGTTTTTAAACAGCAAAATTTACTCTATTTTCTCATTACTACTCCAAAACAGAAAACTTTACAAGAAAGTGCAGTGTATAATCAAAGATAAAGATTTTATTTTGCAAGGTTGATGAAGAAAGATGGTACTCGTATGATTATGCAAGCATTACCGAAACTGCCTCGTTGGTTTAATGGCAAAGCGCATCGCATGGTGATCACAAGGTCCTGAGTTCAAACCATAGGTTGGATAAATATAGTTTTTTTTGACGAAAAATTTTCACTATGAGTCCGGAGTCTCGAATTGTGCCCGGCATACGGCAATAGCCTCGCCACCTATTACATGGGCCCTAACATAGTCGACGAAAAGTGGGTGTACACAGTACACCTCTGCCACTTCTGCTTAGGGAATAGGTATAAGTGTGACGGTTTTTATTTATTTTAGGTATTACCGGCGAGATATTTCTCTGTGGCCTATCATTATTTCAGATCTTATTTCAGATGAATTTTTCTCTAAGAAGATATGAATAGTTGACACAACATGGTGGATTTGGTTGTTGTAAAGACTTTTTTTTCGTATTTTACACAAATAGAACGAATACATCTCATACACTCCACTGCATTAAATAAATTCTTTTAAAGCACTTATTTTTATATAAATAAAAAAACACCGTCATGCCTATATTCCCCAAGCTAGGGTGGCAGTACTTTTAAATAAAAAAATCATTGGTGTCACATCACGAATACATTGCGTAAACACTTCTTAGTTGGGATAACGGCAGCAGTGATAGCCTAGTGGTTAGACCGTTGGACTAAAAATTAATTATCACTTGCTTTAACAGTGAAGAAAAACATTGTGAGGAAAGCTGCATGCCTGAGAGTTTCTCGAAGGTGTGTGAAGTTCGCCAACCCGCACTGGGCCAGCGTGGTGGACTATAGCCTAAGCCCTCTCAGTTTGAGAGGAGGCCCATGCCCTACGATGGGATAGTTTCTTAACAGGGCTAATATTGTATTATTATTATTATAGGGGTGGCAGTACTTTTAAATAAACAAAATATTGGTGTCACATCACAAATACATTGCGCAAACACTTCTTAGTTGGAATAACGGCTTTAGGTAACAACATTTTGAATATAACCACAATAAAGTAATATGATACAAAGGTAACGCAAAAATAAGCCTGCATAGTCTGTACAACATACACGCATCCCTTGTAGATACTCTTTTCGTAAAAAATGTCTTACATCGTGCTTTAGGTCAATTGATGGACAGCTTAGTCCATTAGTTAGGAGCTTGTGTCGCTCCGCCCACTGATTTGAATTGTCGCGGCTTCGTTTACCGCACGGGACAAATCTTGTGTGATCTACGAAGTCACCCGCAAATATTTGTTTTGATGGGCTACGTTTTTTTAAATCACCTGGTATTCGCATCCTCAGCTTTCGAATTCAATGTCTGAAATTGAAGTGTCTTATCTTTGATATATTCTTTATACATTCTGGAACAACCAGAGCATGCCCTTTCTAATTTTCACGCCGAGACACCTTATTTCAAATTTACGTATGTGCTCACGCCAGCATGACTTCTCATATTCTCGGTAGAGCTCAACAACGTTTATGGATTTCATAGTCTTTCATACTCAACTTGCAAAGAAAACTAAATATTGTGCTTTAAGACATTTATTTCTCACAAGAATTTTACAAATTGGTTATCCTGAGAAACACAAGGTTACAAGTAGGTTACAAGTGCCAGATCGGCGTGTTTAAATCGGTATTTACACAATACTTAGTAAATAAATGATACTTTCTACTAATATTATAAACGATTTAGAGCAGTGGTTAAGAGCTTAAGCCGCTCCGCCCACTGTGTCTAATAGTTGCGGGTTCGATTCCCGCACGGGACAAATCTTTGTGTGATCCACAATTACTTGTTTCGATCTGGGTATTTGTGTATGTGAATTTTCATGTTTGTAAACGCACCTACGACACAGTATTAAATCCTAGTGTGGGGGCTACGTTTTTAAAAAACAAAACAAATATTATAAATGTGAAAGTTTTGTATGTTTAAATGTTTGTTACTCAATCACGTTAGAACAGCTGAACGGATTTGGATGAAATTTAGCACACAAATAGTTTATTACCTGGATAAATACATACGATACTTTTTATACCGGAACAATGTTAGGTTTCTGTCTAAACTCAACTCGAACGAAGTCGCCGGCAGAAACAAGTAGTTAATAAATTACAACATTTCATTGAAGTACTCGAGTACCGAATCAAAAATCAGCTAAAACAATAAATGACAACGCACCCGGTAATAAGTATCAAACTTAGAGATAACAAACACAAATTGTAAATTAATCTCTTGAGTTTGTTTTTGCTCTGTGTACATTTAAAGGGGTGTATACACCTTGAAACTGTTGCCTTTGTACGAAATTTAATTAATTCTCTTAACAATGTTTGCATTCTGGTATCTTGGGCATTAAAAATTGATTAATCTGCTGAAAATAGTAAAACTATATAGAAAAGGAGCTGTTTTATGCTCGGTGTCTACCAAAGTGGAGACAGACGGAGAGAAGAGGAAGACATTTGCATACTGACAGGATGTTTCCAGCACAGCAAAGTAGTCGTGTCCGGGCTATAGCGGGGCGTAAGACGTATATCTACCGACTCGACTGTAATACTTTAGTACTCATTCTTATCTATGAGTTAAACTGAGTGATATGCGCAAAGAGATACGCGCTAATATAAACGCCGTTCGCCGCACACCACCCACATCTCCTATCGTCTCCATTGCATTTGCACCCGAGAACAATGAAATATCTCCTCTTCTCTTCGAATAAACTATATCTACCGAATTTTAGCGACGACGAAAAATCAAAACCTAGTGCCTATTTACAAGAAACTCTATGGATTTCCTGCCTGTAAAATTACAAAAAATAAACTAACGACGAATCAAGAAATTCTACACAGAAACCACAATGTGAGTTAAATAGGTAACAGTGACTTAGATAGGTATTATGTAGCAACTAGTGCTACTTAATTTCTGGATTGTCCTCGTTTTGCGCAGAAATAACAAATTGCGTTTATATTTTATTCTGAACAATAAAATGGCAATATCTAGGACAGCGTAACGAGGGGCACGCCGATGCATCACTACACGTCGCGTCGGTCGGTACGAAACGCAAAAAATGCATTTTTAAATGCGTCAGCTGCAGACTATGCCTGTTACCTTGTTACGCACGTGGCATAATGCATGGATACTAAAGACACTGGATGTTTTTTTTACAAAATTAAAGGCATTGGCAAAAATATTTAGTATGATTTGGATTGTTTTTAGAACCATAACAATTCTCAATCGCATTGCCGAAGAAATGATTATAACTTTAACAACGTTTCACAATTTAATTTTTTTTAAATTAATCTCATCATATCACATTATAATATGATGTTTTCTAAAACTATCATTTTTAGCAAACCAATATAAGATTAATGAGTCTTGTCTGATATACCACTCGTCAAATGTACATTTGATCAAATAAATAGAAGGAATTGGAAAATGTCATACAATGAACTAGCGCTAAAAGAAAGTTAACAAAGTTATTTCCAAGAGACTTAAAAAACACAAGTTTTACCTATTAAATCGTTTAGTTTTATAAGTATTCCAGACCAAATGTAATAAAGGACGAATTTTGTTACCACGATAAGCATCGGCATACATACCTACACTAGCGAAAAGACAATATACCTACCACATTATGTGTACCGTATCATATTACCCCAAGAGCGACACGTGGAGAAAACTCAAATTGTATACTTAAATATTTATGATGGTTTAATTTTCCAAGATTACCTACGTGTTTAAGCTATTTGCGTATAAATCGTTACATTAGGCACTTGGAAAAACAATGTCATATGTATGTCTTTACGGCCCTACCACTAAATTTATAGTGGTCGGGACATTTCAAACTCTACATGTACTGAATGCTTTTGCACTAGCATCCAAGGATCCTTGAATATTGATTCCTTTTTGCAAAAATACCTTTTATTTGATAGAGAGAAATCTCTTTATGGGGGTAGCTGTTCGCGTTTAGGATATGTGGAGTTCAAAGTCCTTGATCGATCAACACTCGGAGCCAAAGCTTTGACTGCTGTTGGACCAATTGCACCGATTCAAAATTCTCCGTTGACACAACCTTTGTCACTTGAGTTTAAGGTATTGTGGCCCATCTGCCCACACCTGAAGCACTGTGCGCTTCGATCACTCTTGTAAAAATACCTAGCATAACGTCCCTTCTAGATTTCATACTACGCACTTTAAAGAATTCAACCACTTGTTACGTGTTGTTCGGAACGAGTGCAGGGATGCGAACAAAACACTGGACCTTTATGTCGTTTTCCAGATATTTTTATTGTTTAGACATTTCATTTCCTTTACAATAAATAGAAGGATTCTAATACACTTCAGTTTAAATACCTACCAAATTAGACTATCAGTAACATTTTCTAACGTTACTAAACGACAACAAGATAATTTTGTTTTGATAGTTGTCATTAAGGCTCATTTACCGCTTATGAATAATATATTCACAGGTTGATTAAATTTCAAATTCCCAAAAGTCTGAGTAAAGAGGCAGGGGTTTAAAACTATCTAACAATTTATGCTTAATTGATTGCTAATCACTATGACCCAAACTCGTTGACAACTAACTCGTACTAGTAAATAGAACTTGTAGTAATTGGAGTTCGGCAAGCTGATTAATATTTATCTCGAATACTGCCACTTTCGACCATCCTACATAATACAACCCGGGGATTTTGAAACGTAATATATTTAAATTGGGAAAATAAAATACCAATAACGGCTTTATTTCAGTGTCTTTTATGAAACATTACCTTATTCGGGTATCTTCTACACGTTTTCTGCTAATGTATTCTAACGAAAAAATCTCATAAGTATTTAACCCATTTTTTTGGGATAGGCCTCTGTTCTACAGTGGACATCTTTCGTGTGATGACGATGATGAGTACTGATCTCATTAATTCAGATCTATTTGCCTTAATCGTTTCGAAACAATTGTTTTTCGTGAGCTAGAGCTACTTTAGGCGGTTATTCCTTATTGAAGTTTGTTTTAATTAGCTGCCTTAAATATAGAAATTTGATCAATATTTTACATTTCAAACAGACGATTATACCTAAAATAATAAAATTGTTCAATTCACGAAAACTCCTTTCCTTTTCTATGATAAAAGTGTGCAATGATCATCTAGTGTGTTATATAGTTTTCTCGTTACATGTTTGTACCGTTACAGTATCGTTATATGTGATTGAGGTACTCCACCACGCGGACCGAGTGTTTTAGTATCAAATTTGTACAGCCTTAGTTTTATTTAAGATCAAAAAGCATGATACCATTAAAAGAGCCAAGGCTAGGTACACTTGATTTAAAAGTAGAGAGGTAACTTTTAATACAATAGTAGTATATAATACAGTAATAATTAGGCACCTCAGCGTCATATAGCCAAGCTAATAACATGAAATCTCAATAACAGTATAACATAAACGTCATCAATTGAAAACGTAACGACCGCATCGCACGCAAGCTCCCGTAAATAGACGAGATTGACCAATAAAGAAACTCTATAGACGAGGAAATAGCAATGTAAAATTAAATATAAAACCAACATTATTAAAACTCCGTGGTTCGTATGATTAACCTTGTGATATAGAAATTGGAGAATCACGCTACATCACACCATTATAGATGTTGTTAAAACCGACTAAAGATATCTTTAACGACCATAATATCAACCCCAAAGGGTATATATAGTATATATAGTATATATAGTTCACCCCCAACTATGTAAATGAGTGAAATGGGGGATGATCCTAATGTCTTTTAATTTGTGAATGCGTGTGCGTGCGTGAATGCGCGCGAGCCTACAAGCATGTATGTGTAGTAGGTATAGGTAAAACGTAGTGATTATATTCTCTTTGGGTATAAGCCTTCTCACAAATCATCAGTTACAAAGAATCGGCCATCCACCACACTGATCCAGGGCGGATTAGTGGAGACAGATTTGTGGCAAAGGTGACACAAATCTGTACAAACTCCTGACCAAAAACTGTCTCCTGTACAAACTTATCTAGCTGGCGATAAGGCTTCTTAAAACTTCGCAGTTAAATCGTTAGACTAACACATTAAGTGGTAACCGGAACTAACCGCTTAACGTGCTTTTCGAAGTGCGTAAGGGGCGAAAACGCTCAAAATAATAATACCTACCACAAACGATTACCCATTCCAGACTGGTCAGATGACTCAACTGTAGAGTACTAGATTCCTTATATACGGCTGGCAGGTTATGGCTATCTTAATAACGATAAAACTTAGAGTCATTAAAGAATTTAATTCGCGCCTTCCGTTATCGCGTCGAAATGACGCGCTCCACTTCCCACTCCATCAGTGCTGAAGTCCCACAGGGCTCAGTTCTCTCTCCGCTCCTGTTCAGCCTTTACACCAACGATATTCCTCGTTCGAGTAAGGCGCATCTAGCCCTATTCGCGGATGATACCGCTCTCTACGTCTCGCATAGGAATAAGGGTTTTATTACCAGAAACCTTCAGGCATCAGCCAATTCCCTAGGGAATTGGTTCAAGAAGTGGCGTATTGAGGTGAACCCGGACAAGAGCGCTGCGGTGTTCTTCTCCAGAGGTGCCACCCCGCGCCACTGCCTGAGCTGCCCTAGAAGTAATCTCGGCCAAGTGACCATGTTCGACCGACCCATTCCCTGGGTCAAAGAGGTCAAATATCTAGGGGTCACCCTAAACAGCACCATGTCCTTCGGCCCGCACATCAAGCGGGTCCGTCACCGAGCATCCTTTGTGCTCGGTCGTCTCCATTCGTTAATCTGCAAGCGGAGTAAAATGTCCCTTAGAAATAAGGTGACACTTTACAAAACTTGCGTTCGACCCATCATGACTTATGCGTGTGTTATGTTCGGGCATTCGGCCCCCTCTCACATCGATAAACTCCAAGTGGTTCAAAACCGCTTCCTCCGTAAAGCCGTAGGAGCCCCCTGGTTCGTACGGAACGTCGACCTCCACTCCGATCTAGGTCTCGAACCTATTCGCGCCTTTATTAAAAAGGCGTCAACACGTCACTTCGCGAACGCATCTACCCATGCGAATCCGTTAATCTTAGCCACCGCCGACTACGATCTCCCCCCCGACCCCTGCCGCCACCGCCGGCCGCGACATGTTCTCACCGACCCCCCCGATGCTTTGTCATCCCTTCTTTCCGCTCAGAATACGGGCGACGACGACGACGTAGTAGTAGATCCCCTCCCATAGCCGGCGGTTGACCGGTGCATTTAGTAGTGCACCCGTCCCCCTACAGCGACTGTCCCAACCGAGGGCGCCTCTCGCCTCTCGCTCGCCTTTAAGTCCGGTGAAGCTGTAAAGGCCTCGCGGCCAACAGCGTACATCATTTACACACACACACACACACACACACACAATAAAGAATTTAATATAGGTAGGACTCATTAGGTAAAAAACGATTTTCATGTTGACATATAACAGGCTCTTCACAAGTGCAAGTTTCTAGAACTATTTAAAAGATAAGAATATGAATAATACCTACTTATATAATAACGCGGGAACTATCGAAGACCCGAGAATTGACTCAACTTTGAAATCAATAAAGTAAATATAGTTCTTCTATCAAAATACCTACGTAACGTCCTTGACTACTCCTTCACACATGTTTGTAAGCTTGTATATTATTAAAAAAGTTTATGTAGATACCTACTGTTTGAAATCAGCACAATGTGTACGAATATTAACTTCTCAAGGAAACTTGTGGGAACTGAATAACACTACAGCCGGCGACCGAACTTAGTTTTAGCAAATTAGATGAGTTGTCACTCGCTCAAGGCTCGCTCGCTCTTAAAAACTCAAGACAATAAGACCAAGTTTAACCCTAGCGAGTAACTACGCTTAGTTGACCTTTTGTATATAAGACCTTAAACACGACAAAAATAAACTGAAGTTAAACACATGCCTATATACCCAAGCGGAGATTGCAGAGGTATACTGCGTACATCCACCCACTTTTCGTCGACAATATTAGGTCCCATGTAATAAGGGGCGATGTAACATATTGTCATATACCGGGCACAATTCTAGACTCCAAACTGATACTGGGAATTTTTCGATAAAAAAACTACATTTGTCCGACATAGACAACAATTATTGTAATATCACAGTATATCTATCATTTTACTGCAGTAATTTGCAAGAGATCTAAAACAGGACATGAAAACAGGTGGCCGTCTGACGTCGTTCCGTAGGCTACGCAATGAATGAGGGGCATTCATAACGTCACACAGTTTACCATACCTTCACGACGAATGAAAGCCTCTGGACACGTTTTATGTAATGATCAATGTGATATCCTTTTTATACTACTGTGACTTTTCACCAGCTGTATGAAATAATAAAATAACATATCGAACGCACTTTAGCCTACATATATTTTTGTTTTTTTTTTAAGTGCATATTTAAAATCCATACCTTTGAGCGCAATTTGCTATTATCAAGTAATGAGTGGGGGCAGGCCCCCACAAGATGGAGCATAGACCTGGTGAAGGTCGCGGGTAGAAGCTGGATGCGTGCAGCACAAAGCCGGTCGTTGTGGCGATCTTTGGGGGAGGCCTTTGTCCTGCAGTGGACGTCTTTCGGCTGATGATGAAGTAATGAGTGAGTAGCTAGGTATCAATTATCTATACTGGCCCACGCATGGATATCCATTCCAGTCATAGCAAAGGTAGTGTTCTGTTTCTACTTACGTTTTTGTATTTACCCTAACTTCTTTAGGAAACATTCCTACATACATACATCTTCAAAAATAAACAAAAGTCATCATCGTAAAAAACGTAGGATGTCCATAAAATCCTTTTTCGTCTTACCATGATGCCGTGTAGGTAGACCGTGACCTGTATTTAATGGACTTTCTACAAACGCTAATAGAAAACGAAACAATGTACGGAAATAACGTTTTACAATGCCAAGTCACACACGAACAGATTCTTCAACCTCGCCGGCGAGGTCGAAGAATCCCTTGCCCGCCTACCTACTAGGTGTCTGGCCGGTGCAGATCACCACGGTGAGACACCTAGTATATGCTCACCCCATCCTCTCCTTGAGGCGCCCTTTTAACTAGTTGCCCCACTTGCCATTCTGGCTCGAGCGTAGTGGTTGCACGCTCGCCCTCTTGTCCGGTGAAGCTGTAAAGGCCTCACGGCCAACAGCGTAGATTACTCACACACACACACACACAAAAATGCTAAGACACGTAGTAAGAACTACAAATGTGCTATCGATGGCGGCAAGAGCATAAAAACACAACGCTTGTCGTTTGTCTAGACTCTCGTATCTTATCTAATGGGCAAGTCAAGAGTAACCGTAACCTGTGACCTAGCGAGTCACGAGCGCATGAGTACGGAATACGAGATTGGAGGAAGCGAGTGAAGTCCATGAAGGAAGAACCTTTTAGAACTCTGTACTTTCTGCCTACCCTTCAAGGTATCAGTCTGATAAGATGAGATATATTATCTAGCAATATGACTAAATAGATCTAAGGTTTTAATATCTGAAAAAAATGAAGGATTCCCATTTAATAAATCGGTGGTGTCTATAGAATTAGGAAAGTAGGTAATTTATTGGGTGGTACTTAGGCATAGGTATAACCTCAGTACCTTTGATAAATAACCTCTTATTATAAGCACGATCCAGATAATCTTATCAAAAAAGTACTCTGTGCCTCCGTGTCTTCCTATCCTAATTCCTAAATCGGACAATGTGTAGGTAGCACAATCGTCCTAACTTTATTATGTTACTCATGTCACATTACAAAACAGATAGATGAATACTTTAGCTGTATAAACCCTTTGTTGGTTTAAATATGGAAGAAGATGGGAAGAAGTATTTTAAAAATGGCATGCCTATAGTTGTTTGCTGTTCCTTACCAATTCCTGACGGTTTGCAGCATGAGATAAGATGAGATCGATTAAAATGGAGGCTGCTGCTATCCTCACAAGTTTCCATCACCCATTACACTTCTGAGGATTTAAAAATTATAATCATTGTAAATGCCTCTATAAAACTTTCATGTATCAGATTTATCTAAATGGAAAGAGTTCATTTTTTTTAAATTCCTTTCTTCTTCTTCTTTAAGTTATGGCTTCACACTAATTGAAGTGTATTTTGCCAGTGTCCAGTGAGATCGTGTTTGTTTAAATTATTTCAATTCCCCGATGAACTTAATGGCAACGATGATAATGAAATTAATGAAGTACCCCACCCTGGATAGTAAAGCGGTGAATACTTTACATACCAATTGAGACGGCCGTTTTGAGGGAAGTTGAAAAGGCACGTTTTATCGCTTTGTTACAATTACCTTCACTCATGCACATATAAGAACACATAATGGTTAATATTCCACCAACATTACACATTATTACTCAAAATAACACAAGTTTTGGAAATTAAAACAAATTGACAACATCACTCTTCGACTTCCCGCCAAAACTCCCTAAAATTCCTTTATTTTTTCTTCTTCTTCTTCAAGTTATGGCTTCACACTAATTATAAGTGTATTTTGCCAGTGTCCAGTGAGACTTATAACCGTGTTTGTTTAAAATAATTTAACTCCCCCATGAATTTGATGACAACGATGATAATGAAATTAATGAAGTACCCCACCCTGGATAGTAAAGCGGTGGATACTTTACATACCAATTGCAACGGCAGTTTCGATGGAAGTCGAAAAGGCACGTTTTATCACTTTGTTACAATTACCTTCACGCATGCACATATAAGAACACATAATGGTTAATATTCCACCAAAATTGCACATTATTAGTCGAAATAATACAAGTTTTGGAAATTAAAACAAATTGACAACATCACTCTTTGACTTCCCGCCAAAACTCCCCATTCCATTATTTATTTTTTGAAAAGGCTTTAATAAGGCGCCCGTTCGGACGCTGGTTAAGACTCAAAGTATTTTTATTAATAATGAACTTGTGAAATATACAGAAATATAGTGCCTTAACTTAGAACAATATAAATTATTTCAAAATCCAATTAAGTTTCCACCATTAGAGTAGTATAGTAGGAATTTTAGGATATAGTTGTTCTGACTTTGTTAATTCGGAACGCATTTGAAGTTGGCACTGGCATTTACAAATATTAACCACATGTATTAAAATGACCGATGCAAACAAATCTAGACAGTGAAAAATATGTACGTCTCTTTCACATACGTGTTACCGCAACCAGACTTCTAGTGCTACATTGAGTTGTCATTATTGTACATACACACTGCATTTGTTAGTATTATAGCAAATGGCAACGCGTGAAAATGACAGGTTGTTCTGTGAACGAATTATTAATTTTATCGAAATAAAATTAAATCGTCGATAAATATTTTTCTGTATACAAACGTTAAACTTGTTGAGGTTATTTCAAACAGAAAAGTGTATTAATTGTGCTAAAGACGAAGAAAATAACAAAAAATAGATATCAGATGTTCTGTGATTGTTCTTGTATTATCAATTTTTGTATGTTGTGATAACTGCTACAATAAATTAAGTAAAATGACGGACGGCAACGCGCTAGCTATGACGTCTGCAAATGGCTTAATAGACAAATCCAAAGAACTCCAAAAGGAGATTCTTATGGAAAAACTTAGATCCAAAACATCACAGTTCAAAAACTTAACAGAAACATCCAAAGGCGTTCGAATGGCTTTGCTAGTAAGTCTCATAATTATTTTTTACACATAATTAGTTTCCCTACTCGCTTGCAGATCAACTACAGTATTGAAGATCACCTATATCTTTTTATGCTGCTGGCCGATGCTCCTTATTATTTACTTTATTTAATTACTGAAATGACTTGTTATATAACTTTACAAACAAAACATGTATAGAAATAAGGCCAGAGAAATGTTATAGAGAGGTATAGTTTCATTTAGAAATATTGTTATTACCATTGATTAGTAATGTCTCACAGTATGGTACCGCGCTGACTAAATATACCTAAATACAGATATATACCAAAATAATTAAACCAACTCATTGATTATGTGTAAATTGAATTTGTATGGAAATATATACAACAACAACAACAATCCCATGCGGGATAGGCAGAGAGTACAGAGTTCTGATAGGTTCTTTCCTTACATAACTCTCTGGCTTCCTCCACTCTCATAGTTTGTCTCATACACTCTCGGTGGTTACGGAGACTCTTGACTTGTCTTTCAGCTAAAACACAGTCTATTTGGTCATTGTAAGATAGTCTAGGTCTTGTCCGATACCTACATCATTCCACTTTCACATTGTATATCTGTTTTGTCTACGAATATATTTTATGCATATTATACTATAGCTTACAATTATTTATCATACATTCCTTAAAACTTATGCAAAGATGTTTTATTGATTCCCAGTATCAGTCTGAAGTCTGGAATTGTGCCCAGTATATTAGGAATAGGCTCGCTTTGTACGACATTGGCAGATAAGTATATCAGTGAAAATCAGGTGTATGCCACTCCTACTTGGAAAATATAGGAATGATCTTACACACACTGTTAAGGGTGGGATAACATTTTTAATTAAACTTGTACAGCATCAATAACTTTCTTGAACTGCTAGAGTCACAAGCCACTGCATAAAGATAAGTTGGCTCTAAGTATTGAATCTGTAGATCTATTAATATAAATGCCACAGAGGAATCCATTTCTACATAGTGAAGCAGTTGAAGTGTAGAGGGCTTGGAGCTGCCCTGATTCCTGTACCTCTTGTTGAAACAATAAGCTAATGTACAATACATTCCACTCGTCTCCACACAATGTATATGCTTCTACAACAAATTTCCCATAGATATCTGAAACATGCCTATCAATAAGTTTAAAAAGGCAATCAAAACTAGACTGCAAAAACTTGAGGTAAAACAGATTGAGTTTGAGCAGCTCCTCAATCAACAAAATTAAACAATGCTGTATAATACAATTTTGTAAATAAAAAATAATGGTTATTAGAAAGGCCAAACAAATTAACTTAAAAGATGAGTCGCTAAGTTTCTCGTCAGATATTCTCAGTGGAAGCCGTGCTCCGTTCCAGTTGTAGATGTAAAAAATGTAGTAATTTAGATGTTTGTAAGTACTCTTGTATTGGCCTAAACAAATAATTTTTGACTTTGACTATAAAGGTATAGGAGCTGATGTCTCCATAAAGATGGCACATACTCTTTTAGACTTAATTAACTTGATGTTTAGCAAACTCTACATCGATTATGCTGGATCATACCTAAAAAACCAAATCCTATGGCCCCACTACTGGATAAAGATCTTCTCTCACAAATTGATGTAAAATAAATTAGATCATAGACTCAGTACCGATTGGAGATATGTATAACTATGCAAGGAATGTTGAACTATGATTTTTTTTCTCAGGATAAAAGATGGGGTGTGGACAGTGCAGACCGCATGATCTTACAAAAGTGCCTTGACAGCCTACAGCACTGTATAAAAGTCAGTTCACTGCAAAGCCTCATTGAGAGGCTGGAATGTTTATCCAGACAACTTGGGTTGGTATTTCAATGTATAATTCCAATAAAAGCTGAATGAGTATAATACAAAGCCGGGCATTATGGTGACCTTTGAGAAGGCCTTTGTCCTACAGTGGACATCTTTTAGCTGCTGGTGTTAATGAACTATAACCTGGATTTTATTACACTCCAT
Source organism: Phalera bucephala (assembly GCA_905147815.2). Taxonomy (NCBI): domain Eukaryota; kingdom Metazoa; phylum Arthropoda; class Insecta; order Lepidoptera; family Notodontidae; genus Phalera; species Phalera bucephala. The sequence continues at coordinate 18,562,263 of LR990621.1, read as the reverse complement.
AATATTATGGAGTACTCTGGTAACCCTATTTTAAAAAGAAGGAAGTTGATATTAATTATAACTTAAAATATTTTTTAAGGTAGGTACTTATCCAATAATTGCTTTTATACATCAATCAAATATAGGTAGATACACGGTGGCCACATGAAAAATGGAACCACCAAAAGGCAGGCAAAAGATGGTACTAAAAATTTACAGGTTTCTGTTTTTTTGCAAGTACAACTTTAAGTGATAGGAGTAAGGTTCAATGTGCCCTCATTTATGTTTAATCATGACTATAACAACTCATGTGAATTGTTGTTTGTAGGGACGTTTGTTAGTGTAACTTTTGAACAGGACTGTGTTTCTTGTTATGATATATACATGCTTTTATACAATAAGTATGGTATACATTTGTTTTAGTATTTATTCAATTTAATGCCTACATAATTGTTTATGCATTACAGATTGAAGTTTGTAGTGGGAACTTCTGGAGTCAATCTCTTCATATCATCTGATATGTTCTATTTAGAAATACTGGTAGAATCTTCAGGAGCAGTAAAAGATGTTAAAATTCACCATGAAGGAAAAGTAATTGTTTTTAATTTTTTAATACTGTTTGAAATATAATCATTGTTTTAACAACATCTTACAATCATGTTTAGGATTGTGATTTAAGTGGCTGTATCGCCAGGGCTGTTAGGTCATTTAATTGAATATGTAGAGTAGCATAATATCACCAAGACTTCCAGATCAGATAAAAGTATTTTTACTAATTAAAATTTTGTCACTGCCTTATAAGGTTTGATTATATATCATTTTAGTAATGTAACAGTTTAAAATCAGTTGCCTCTAATAGCAACCCTGAATGTATTCAGTGTTGCCATTGGTTAGGGTGTTATAACACCAGCAGTTCTATGCTAATTCTACATGATTCTACCAGGTCTACCACTCGCCAGATTTTTTGTTTTTTGGTAAATACTCAGGAGAATTTTACTTCTTTATGTTCAGATAAAATATTTTTCTTATGTGAAACTGTTAATATATTTTGTTTTCTTACTGCATGACAGATAGAACAACAAAGCTGTGAAGAGCTAGTGGCATGCATTTCCCGTGGAGATTTTGCTGACTTCACAGCACAGTTGGAAGGACTCACAGCTGTTTATCAGTTAAATGCTGAAAAGAAAGTAAGTATTTTTTTTAATATTTGTTTTTTGATTAGTTCACCCCCGACTATACTACGACCAAATCAATTTCTTAATCTTAAGGTTGCCTGGAAGAGATTTCTTTTTAGCGATAAGGCCGCCCAATGTTTTACATATAGTTTTCTTCTTTGTTTTTATTTTAACATGTTTTTATTGGTACACAATAAAGAGTTATCTATCTATCTATTTAAAAATACAGTAGATTATATTGTCATTGGATTGCATCGATACCTGTACCTATGTAAATAATTAAGACATTGAGTTGTTGCAAGTCTGTTGTTGGAATAAATTGTAGTGACTGTGGGATTCAGTGCAGATTATCAAGCACGTCATAGAAGACAAGTCAAGACTGCCATACTCTCCCCCCCCCGGCCCCTGCCGCCAACGCCGGCCGCGACATGTTCTCTCCGATCCCCCCGATGCTTTGTCATCCATTCTTTCCGCTCAGAATACGGACGACGACGACGTAGTTGTAGATCCCTCCCATAGCCGGCGGTTGACCGGTGCACTTAGTAGTGCACCCCGTCCCCCCACAGTGACTGTCCCAACCGAGGGCGCCCTCGAGTATGTCGCCCCTTGCCCTTCTGGCTTGAGCGTGGTGGTTGCACGCTCACCCTTAAGTCCGGTGAAGCTGTAAAGGCCTCGCGGCCAACAGCGTACATCACTCACACACACACACTGCCATACTAGGGAATTTCGAAGCGCATTAGCTAGCTGACACCAGAAGCTAAACAATGGCTCCTCCAATCTGACATAAAATTATTATCGTATGGTACAACAACGATTATTGGCCCATTGATGACATTGACTAGGGGTGTTGATGTGAAAATATTAGGGTTTTTAACGCTAGGCTTTCAAGGAGATGTTTCAACAGGGGAGAAACGCACGGTTACTAATTAAAAAAAGAACTTGGGTAAAATTCATAGCAAACGGAAACCCTGAGACTGACATGAAATGACATTTTACTTGATGTCAGCGTTAGTTCCGATTTTGGCCGCGGGCCCAAATATCCTTACGACTGTAGTTTGCATTGCTGAAAGCACATTCCCATATAATGATGATGATTGATGTGTTTTTTTTTTCATTTTTAGGTAAAATGTAAAGCATTCAGTGCACTGCAAAGCCTCGAAGAGGATTTATGCACACTGCGCCAGCTACAGAGTTTCATCAAAGACCCGTGGGCGCAAGTTCATAAAAGCCCAATTGGGTTTCTCCAAAAACGGAGGGGAGGTAAATAAAAAAATATTAAAACAGCAACATTATATGAAGGCGTTAACTAATAAGGATTCATAATAGATTACGAATCACGAACATAATGACAGTCAAAACAGTCGCGTTTGGATAAATGTTGTTCTTACACATCTATACCTATTCGTAGCTCGCAACTAGAAATTAGTTTTAAATAATTAATAACACCATCACGCCTATATTCGCCAAGCGGGTGTGGCAGAGGTGTACTGTATACACCCATTTTTGGCTGATGTTAGGTCCCATGTTATAAGGGGCGAGCCTATTGCCATACACTGGGCAGAATTCCAGACTCCGGTCGGATACTGGGAATTTTTCGACTGATAAACTACATTTGTCCGACTTAAGATTTGAACTCAGGATTATTAATAACCTTAGATCTTTTTATTTATCGCAAAAATGTGTCCACAAATAATTGACCTCAACATGTCAGACCATACGGCTCAAACATTACGAGATTCCGGTTAAAGAGACCTGTGTGCTAAACAGCTGGAATGTCTCAGTGCATGTTTATAGCTATGAAAATCTTACTAAGTTTAGATCATGCATATCTTCTTTATCATTTTGGGATGTCCATAAAGCTAAAGACCCTAACATGGCATATGATGCCTTTATAGAAATATTTCAGTTATTCTATAATTTGTATTTTCCTTGGATTAATAAAAACATAAAGCTAAGAAGAAATCCAAATTGGTTAACGCCCGGTATAAGGCGCTGTAGCAAAAATAAAAGACAGCTTCTTTGGCAACTCAGAAAGAAACCAACCGCACACAACCTAATCAAACTTAAAAACTATTCATTAAGACTAAAACAAATTATAAAATTGACACAAAAAGCAAAAAATAACTATAAAATTATCACATCAAAAAAAAAAAGTCCAAAGACATGGAAAATAATAAATAATAACAAAAGTGTTCTACCACGCGATTACATTAAAGAAATATATTACAATGGAATAACAATAAATAACCCTAAGGGTATAGCAAATGCATTCAATGAACACTTTATAAATCAAGGTAAATTACTATCGGAAAGTTCAAAATCTGCAGGTTCAAAAAATTATGGAACTCTAAATAATTGTAGACAATCAATGTTTCTAGGGCCAACTACTCCTACTGAAGTAAATCGAACTATACAAGATTTAAAAAATTAATCAAGCGTAGGATATGACGGCATCTCGACAAGAGTACTAAAATTTGTTTTGAATATAATATTAAGTCCAATTAGCTACATCATTAACCTCTGTATATGCTCTGGTATTTATCCTAAAAAACTAACACCAACCATAATAAAACCATTGCACAAGAAAGACGATAAGACCAACATACAAAATTATAGACCTATTGCACTTATTTCAGTAATGTCTAAAATATTTGAAAAAGTCATCTATCATGAAATGTACTCCTATTTTACCAAAAATAATATTTTAGCGAAGGAACAAAAAGGTTTTCAAAAAATAAATCCATAAATATGGCCATATATGACTTTCTTGATATCGTAATGACAGATATGAACCAAGGAGTCCCAATTAGTGCTATATTTATGGATATGACTAAAGCATTTGACCTTATAGATTATAATATTTCTAAATAAACTTTATAATTATAGAATAATAGGGAACGTACTTTCCCTTATAAAATCCTACCTTACTAACAGAACGCAGTATACGGATATTAGTCGAATATGTAAAAAAGCTAAAATAGAACTCAAATACGTTACAGAAGAACATGAAATAGCTTGCCACAGGACAGCGTATTGGGACCACTCTTATTTTTAGCTTATATTAATGACTTTCCAAAACATGTAAGTTTCCCTATGGTGGTATTTGCAGATGATAGCACAATAATAGTAAGGCACGATAAATAAAGTGACTTCAAAATAATGTGATATAAATAATGCTTTACGCCATTCAATAGAATGGCTGGAACAAAATAATTTAATCTTAAATATAAATCAAACTAAAATTATTACTTTCGACAAAGAACTATTGCACCGGACATTAATCTAATTATCAATAATGAAAGAATTGAAGAAGTACATTATACCAAATTTTTAGGTTTAACAATTGACTATAAACTGACGTGGAAAGAACATGCATCTATCCTAATTAAAAAACTGAGTAAGTTCTCGTTTGCTCTGTACAAACTTAAAAAAGTTGTTAACCAGGCAGCTGTCGTCACTGCCTATTATGGTTATGTCGAGTCCATTTTGCGATACGGAGTTGTAATTTTGGGGATATTCCTGCGAAAAATCCTCCATTTTCAAAGCGCAGAAAAGATGCATTAGATCAATATGTAACTTGAAACCAATTGATAGTTGCAAACCTTATTTTACTTTTCTTAAAATATTACCATTGCCATGTCTTTACATATATGAGACCGCACTGTTTGTGAAAAAAAAATAGTGATCTTTTTATAAATATACCCGAAAAGCGATCTAGAAGAGTGAGACAGAAATATTGGTATGAATTATGTTTGAGACCTTCCAAAACTGCACTTCTGCACAAGAGCATACTATGCATGGCCCCAAAAATTTTCAATAAGATCCCAAATGACATCAAAGACCTAAACTTGACACAATTTAAACAAAAATTATATTTTTATTGGACAAATGCTATTATAGTTGACGAATTCCTTTTTGACAAATCACTTGCACACTAGAAATAATAATATTATGTAATGTTGATAACAGTAATAATGTAATTGCATGTATTTTAACTACCTAAACAGTGTACGCCCAATGGGTAGATTTTTGAGAAACTTAAATGTTAAAGCAAGATCATATTGTAACCGGCGAGCGTGTATGAGACAAACTATGAGAGTCGAGGAAGCCAGAGAGGTATGTAAGGAAAGAACCTGTTGGAACTCTGTACTCTCTGCCTACCCCGCAAGGGATCTGGCGTGAGGTTAAAGATAGATAGATATTGTATCACCAAAAATCACACTGAATAAATGATTCATGATTATTAGGGAAGGCGCGTACTACGAAATTTTTACAAGCGAAAAAACTGCGACATTTATGTGCGCGCATCGATCAGATATATCTTCCCCCCTGCTGGAATCTACAGCCTGGTACAGGGAGTATTTGGTTCTTCAGGTACGTAAAAGCATCTGGGCAAGGACAGCACAAAAGATCCCATCGGGTCGAAGTGCGCCTGAGGTATTCCTCGGTCCGATAAGCCAACAAGATTAGATAAGATACTATACTGCGGTGTGACATTAATATGCCAATGCGTTGTTTCGCTTCGCAGCGAAAAATTTGTAGTGCGCGCCTTCCCTTATGATAGTGTTAGCTAACTTTGTTTTTGTTATAATTTTTTTTAGAAAGTAGCGTAGCATACTAATAATGATTCATGTATCGTGGGTGTGTTTACAAACATGAAATTCACATACACAAACGCCCACACCGAAACAAATATTTGTGGGTCACACAAGAGTCCCGTTGCGGAGTGCGGGAATCGAACCTATGACCACTCGATCCAGTGGGCGGAGCGGCTCAAGCCCTTAACCACTGGGCCAAGTCGTCCGTAAATTGATTCGAACTTATTCGAAATAAGACTCCACCCATACATGGACACATAAGCAATAATGTTTCATACATTAACAATATGCTATTGGAAATTGAATTTTGTTGGTACATTATTAGAGTATTATTTTAAATGCTACGTTGAATTTGGTTGGCATGTTGCTTATTTGTGTTCACGTGTGCTCTTATTTTTTAGGGCTGTCGATAAGTGAATGTTACATTTTCAAGTTAGTCTCTGCTATTATTTTCAGGACACGCGATGCGTCTCACGTACTTCGTATCTCCATACGAACTACTAGACAAGGAGAAAGGCCTTCAGCCATTAACGGTAGAGCTCCTAACTAAAGGCAAACCTTCGGCGTCGAGCGGTCTGGCTTCGCTGGTTGCGCCATCTCACACTCCAGTTGGATTTTCTGCAACAGTCTTATTAGAAGGTTCAGCACCCAATAAACTGCAATTATCACCTATAATTTCGGGTGGACAGCGTTCTGTGAAAGGGTAAATTAATATTGAGTTCTTAGATTTACACGCATATTATACATGAAATAATACTATTTCTTCGGATTGTATCGCGGTTTATATTTCCTTCCCGTTTCATGGGTGCTGCAAAGCATTCGAAACGTCGGGAACTTAAAAATCTAAAATAATGCCTAATAAAATCCAAAAATAAAATAGTTTTATTTCAACTGTAATTAATTTGTTATTACAATAAAAGCAGTGATAGCCTATCGGTTAGACCGTTGGACTGCAAAGTCGGAGGTCTCGGGTTCAAATACAGGCACGCTGTACACAGCACCTCTGTCTTTTCGAATGCATGTATTGCTTTATTGGTAAAGGAAATCATCGCTGCATACCTAAGAGCTTCTCGAAGGTGTGTGAAGTTCGCTAATCCGCACTGGGCCAGCGTGTTGGACTATGGCCTAAGCCCTCTCAGTTTGAGAGGAGGCCCGTGCTTAGCGATGGAACAGTTTCTTTACAGGGCTGATATTATTATACAATATACATATTTATGTATGAAAGCTTGCATTATTGAGGTTTGCCAAACATTTTAACTCACTCTACAAATAGTTTCATGACTTATTGATAAATAACAGACCCCTTATTCGCTCTGACCCATAAAACAATGCAGCGATTGATGTGAAATGATTATTTAATGGTACTCTAGTACCACACAAACAGCACACAGCATGGCTTTATCCAGTGGTTCAGTAACATAAGTCGCTCCTCCTTCTGGATCGATTAGTCGCGGGTTCGATTCTCGCACGAGACAAATCTTTGTGTAATCGACAAATATTTGTTTCAATCTAGATGTTTGTGTTTTTTTTTTTTTTGGAACTGAATCCGCCACGTATACCCATTGTAACTCCTGTAGGCCAGGATCCACAATAGTCTCCTTAGATGACACCGAGTTTGAACCTTGGGGTGTCCCGGGAAGCGCTTTAATTGTCTTGGAACCCGCAACAAATTTAATTAGAAAGAAAAAAATGAGGAGTAGGAAAAATAAAATTCCACTGCCCTCCTTTGCAAAGCGGGAAACACAAAAAATTGGCACATCAGCCATAAACAAGGAGACTACAACTAGGATCAGCCCAGTTGTAAAGCACCACGGATATGAAAAAATATTATGTTATATAATTTTTGTGTATGTGAATTTCGTATTTGTGAACGCACCCACGACACAAAAATAATACCAAGTGTGGGGCTACGTTTAAAACAAAATGATAATTTGACGAAGTTAAGGTAACGCACCGCGTTTGGTAATAGCGGATAAGGGCCCAGGACGAAGTATTCGATTGTTCACAGAAATGGTCCAGTATACGCGCAGTTGGTAGTACCTCAAAACAGCGCAATGCTCCCAGCGTGCTTCACTCTGAAGTTATCACAACCAACTCCGCTATGCTCTGGACTTGCCAAGCTGATTCACGCGACCACCGAGGTAGTGTATTTCCAAGTTTATCTGACAATCCGAGATAATATATTCTGGCAAAATAATCCAGATGAATATTATTATTGATCTATCTATCTATCTATAACCTCACGCCAGATCCCTTGCGGGGTAGGCAGAGAGTACAGAGTTCCAACAGGTTCTTTCCTTACATACCTCTCTGGCTTCCTCGACTCTCATAGTTCGTCTCATACACGCTCGCCGGTTACGGAGACTCTTGACTTTTCCATCTGACAAGACTCGGTTTATTATTATTATTGATGACCATCGATATATTATTTGTACTAGATTAAGCGTCACGGTCCGAAAAATAAGAGCACAAGTACTCATGTGTTCTTATTTCGAATTAGTTCGATTCAACCACAGCCAACGTGAGGGCGTACTAAAATACTACAGTTTGCGACTAAAAACTGCCTCCATAATCATTGCAACAGTTAAATTTCAAGAGAATATTTTATACGTTTTTAAAAAAAAAACTTTTAGTTAAAATAATGAAACGTCTATACAATATCAAATAAAATAGCAAAATAACGAAAATCTTTGGTTTCACCAATATTTTCCATCAGAATGCCTAATGTTATGCCAAACATTGGTGGATCTGGAATAACTAATGCCTAAAAAGCGTAAGCACCAAATAGCCTACAAATGTCTCCAACCTTATTATTTAGGATAGCCCTGCATTCTCCGGACAATGCTTATGCATGCCGGCGGCTCAATAGGCAGATCTCCAAGTCTCTGATTCGCGACACGCGCGGTTATAATACCAGCACAATAAAAGAGGCTATAGTGCGGAACAAGGGCTCCAAAGTGTTTGCTAGAGATCTGTCTATTGGACAAAGCAATAAGCTGAGGGACGGAGACGGCAGGATTATATCCTCCAAAACTGAACTCCTGAGGGAGGTCGAGAAGTTCTACGGACAGTTATATATGTCAACACGCCCTGTTAGCAATCTTGCCAAAGACCCAAGAGCCAGATTGACCCGACATTACACCGAAGATATCCCGGACATCAGTCTGTTTTTTTAGGTATTACTATAGATGCCAGATTACAATTTGGCCCCGAGAGCTTCCCTTAAGGAAAAATTTATAGAGATAAATATTCTAACTGGTACCTCACAATTTATATATGAAAATCATCTATATGTTAAAAAGCATATAGCAGTAGCTTTGAAAAATATAGCGACATTCATCATGTTAATACACGGAACAAAGATGAACTTATTGTACATTCTACTCGTCTCCACAGAATTAGTAATTCTATCATGGGGCAATGTATACGCTTCTACAACAAATTACCCATAGATATCCGATACATGCCTATCAATAAATTTAAAAAGGTAATCGGAACTAGACTGTGTAAGAAAGGGTATTCCAGATTTTCGGATTATCTTGACGATAAAACAGATTGGGTTTGAGCAGCTCCTCAATCAGCAAAATTAAACAATGCTGTATAATACAATTTTGAAAAAGAAAAATGTTTTCAGAATGGCCAAACAAATTAAGTTAAAAGACTAGCGGTAGAAACTCAGCGGGAGTTTCTCGCCGGATCTTCTCAGTGTAGGCCGCATTCCGATCCGGTGGTAGATGTAAAAAATGTAATAATTTTGACGTTTGTAAGTGCTTTTATCTATTGGCCTAAACAAATAAATGATTTTTGACTTTGACTTTGATATTTCCATAAATTGTGGACCAATTTTGGTGATTCTTTTTGCATTGGGTTCAGTATAGCTTCAAGGTGGTCCCATTTTATTAATTTCATTGGTATTGGACCTTGGACTTTAAAGATACACCAGGGAACTCCTTAACGACAAACAATAGGAATGTGCAAATTGAGACAATATGGGTGTTACGTCAATTCTATAGTAACCCTACTATAAAACTAAGCAGAATGTTAACCGACTTCAAAAAAGGAGGAGGTTCATAATTCGTCTTGTGTTTTTTGTAATTTCCTTGTTTATAAACTGATTTTGATGATTCTTTTTGCATTAGGTTCAGCATATCTCCGTAATGGTCGATTTTACATTTTATTGGTATAAGACAAAATGGGCTTTGAAGATACACCAGGGGTTTCCTATACGGCAAACAGCATGAAAGTGAAAATTCAGTTATTATGAGTTTTATATCAATCTTGTAGATACCTCACCACTGTATAAATAAGTAGAATAATATAAAGGAGGTATATAAATAATAATAATAAATTCATTCATCACTTAAAATTGTAAAATAAAAAACTTTTTAAGAAAAGGGAAACCGACTTCAATAATCCAAAAATAAATATTTGAAGTCGGTGCCCAGTAACCGACTGCACCAACCAGCACTAACTTCATGTATTTATTTATTTTTATTTTTGAAGTCGGTTTCCCTTTTTTTAAAGAGTTTTTTTTATATTCTTAAATGAATTGTTTCTACATTTAACTACGCTAAAACAGGTTTCAAGTATTACATTATTGCACACGTTTTTGAACCTTAGTTTGTTGGTTTAGGACAATTCTTGCCCAGCCCAATAGCCCGGGGCTTTATAATACGGGCTAACTTGTGACCCCCGCCGTAACATCTGGCGGGGGACCCTCCTGCACCAACATTCGCAGGGCCCTTGGGGAAGTGGGACGCTGGGGCGGAGGCCCTAGTCGTCCTTCACGTGCGACCCCGAGGAGGACAGCGGCGTGGTGTTGCTCATGCCGCTGTGAGTACCGCGACGGTGCAGGTGGGAGCGGGTCCATAGGCTCCCTCCCCAAAGGAGGGCTCTTCGTAGCACGATACAGACGTGCACCGGTGTGTCCTTAACAGAGATCTCAGAGCCCCTCCCCGAAGTGTCAATGCCGGCCACCGTGGTTTTAGATTCAATAAGAGTCCGACATGCCCAGCCAGCTTTCCCCGCTGGCGGAATTCCATGAGGATTTCTACACGTAAAAAAGTCAGTTCTTACAAGATGAATTAAAACCACTGCCTCTTATCCTACAGAGTTGAAATTTGACATTTTGGTTCAGTTCCGATGACAATGCATTTCTATGGTAGGCACCACCTGATTGTACGCCCAGTATTGGCTCCGGACTAAGGAATCCTCAACGATCAACAGCATAGACAGAAAATTTTGTATACACATTAAATACTGATTGGTCGTTTTGAATTGCACCACCTGCTACATAAGAGCTTGTTCTTAAAAAGTAGTTTTAAAATAAAATTGTTAAGCATTAAGGATTGTAAATATTTGGTGTTATTAATACTTTAAATCTATTTTTGGTTGGTAACTACGAGTATCGCATCTATATGCGTAGGTAAATGCAAACGCGGTACGTTTTTTGGGTATCATTTGGTTCGTGACTATCGTTGTAAATTCTGAAAGAAACCATTGGTTCTTTCGCGAAAAGACACGGAAAATTCGATTATTTCAATTATTTTTTCGTATTTTCTTTGAATAATTGAAACCTTGACTTGTTGATAAAAACAAGATTTTTATGAAAAGAACGGGTTTTAATGAATAAAAACGATGTTTTAAGCATTTACTACGTCGTTTGTCGTCGGTGAAATTGTCGCTTGGGAAAACATATTTTAGGACCTAATTTCGTCAGCGAAATGTAGGTGAAGAAAGTGCACCTATCGTGAGTGAAATCGTGGGCGTACATAGTACACTTCTGTCACGTCCTCGCGAGGAAATCTATTTTTAGGCTGAACAAACATGGTCAGCGAAATGTGGACGTAGAAAGTACACCTATCGTCGGAGAAATATGAGTACAAAGTACATCCTCAATTCTCAACACCTCGCGTCGGTCGATTTTAATCACTCATGCGCACGGCTCTGTATCTAAATGAAAGAAAACATCGTATTTTTCTGAAACTTTTGTTATTTTTTTCAGTTTATTAGGCAAAAACATGTTACATTTCGCATCAGCTGTAATTTTTTCATTTTTTCTAGTGAAACAGGAAAAACCGATGTATTTTGAAAAAAAAACGGTAAAATTCCAAGTTTTTACAAATAAACTATAACAGTCCATTCTAGGACTGATAAGTTTGCAGTGTTTATAGGGTAGGGCATTCTTTGTGTCTTTGTGTGAGCCATGTATGTGTTGTTACATCTGCCTTGGTGTGCATTACATGACACAGATATAATTCCTATTGCATAGCTATGTTTTAAATACAAAATGTTAGTAAGAGGCGCATTCTATAATTGAAATATATCAACACCTTTCCGCGCCTCATCATCAAGAATCATCCAACTTCCTTGAGAACATAGTATATAATATAATTTATATTTCTTTTACCAGGTGGAAGTTGCAGGTGACTGGGCTAACTCAAAGCCAATGTTAGGGCTAATCGCGGAGCAGGCGTACAATAAGCTGTATCCAGGAAAAAATATCGAGTTGAATCTCAACAAAGGTCTTTTTGTGGTGCGTATACATGTCGTTTATAAAGAACATTTGTAGGGGATAAGATAAAAATAATTTGGTGAAACGTAATTAAGCTCCAAAGCCATATCCTCAGGGCCATAACCTTGGGGTTCGAAGGGCGTAAAGGACATTTTGGCGAAATTGAATTTTGAACATTATCATAATTATGATAATGTTCAAAATTCATTTTCGGCAACGTCCTTTACGACCTTTGAACCCCGAGGTATCGTGATCACGCGTACATCGGAACCATATACTTCTACCACCTTAATCTGCAAAAAGAGTTCATTCAGCTTGGTTACCATTTCTCTTAAAATTTGATTTCAGATGGGCTTTGTATATGCTTAGTTGTGATTAACACACATATAGTTTAATAATGTTAAAAACTATGCTCCATTGGAGATTTTTTAAACAATGTATTAATTCCCATAAAAATGTCGCTTATCTAATGATATAGCGTCACAACTAAAAAAGCAAAAATAGGTAAAATGAAGTTTAGCATTTTTGAAATAAGAGTCTTAAATCAAAAAATGGTATTTGAGTTGTCCCGCTATATACATATAAGCAGCAATATTGGTGCAGAACTTGCCCGAGCAAACGCAATGCTACTTCGTGTGCGAGGCGCGCGGGCTGGAGGGCTGCGTGGTATCGAGTGTGCCGTTCACGCACCCGTCGCACGTGCCGCAGCTGCTGGCCGCGCTGCGCCAGCAGGCGCTCTTCAACACGCTCATCGCCAGCTGCGTGCGCGCGCAGACCAAGCAAGGTAACGTGTCGAAATGTGCTCGGCGAAAAGCAATAGACCAGTCTATTGCCATTCGCCGAGCACAATTCTAAACTTCGGAATGACACTTTTTTTTTATTTATTTTTTAAAACGTAGCTCCACACTTGGATTTATTCCTGTATCGTGGGTGCGTTTACAAACATGAAAATTTACAAACAAATACCCAGACCGGAACAAATAATTGTGGATCACATAAAGATTTGTCCCGTGCGGGAATCGAACCCGCGACTATTAGACACAGTGGGCGGAGCGGCTTAAGCTCTTAACCACTGCGCTAAATCGTCCGTCAAACATTGAGTCCTAACATCATCGGCAATATGTAGGTGTACTCAGAGGTGTACCTCAGCCAACCCTGCTTGGGGAATATAGACATTATTTTTATATTTTTTAAACCTAACTAGCGATTGTCCGTACAGCGCTAGAGTTGGAAAGCGTGGTAATGCTGGAGGTGTCTGCGCTATCGTGGCAGCACATCTCGGTATCTCTGGAGCACCCGCTGGACGAGAGCATGGCCACGCTGGAGCTCGAGCTGACCGACCCGGCCGCGCCCCGCGCAACGCTCTGCACGCTACACGCGCCCAAACCAGACCACTTGGACGACTACGTCACTAGGGTCCTGCAAAAAACTCATTCGATACCCATCACGCTACGGTAAGATTTTTATTGATACGTGAGGCGAGGATTGTTTTAATCAGTTATACCATGCAACATCCACAAAATAATTGTAGATCTCTGATTTTGTTTCACTATAACCCGACACTAGGAGTTATTCCCGTGATGTAGGTATGTCCATCAGTGCGTAATCTATACCGAAATAAATATTTGTGGTTCACAGAAAGGTATATTCCGTGTGAGGTTCAAACTCGCGACTCAATTTAGTGTACTTAATTATATGTACTGAGTAAATTAGAGTTTTTTTTTTTATAGTGCTTCCAATGTATTATTGCATATTCGATTGTCATTTTTAAAGCTGAGACCGCACTAGGCGGAACTGCACTGCAGCGGAGCGACGCGACGCGCCACGGCCAAGTCTTCGTTATATGAAATTGTATGAACTATAAAAACTATTTTTAAAATTATTAATAGCGAAATTGATAGCACTGATTTGTTGCAAAAAATTAATTATAATATCCCTCGTAGATCAGTGAGGTATAATTCTCTTATAATGTTCCACCATTCAATTCCAATTACAGACGAAACTCATTTATGGTTCGTGCAAGCAGAGATTTTAACCATATATGTAAAGAGTTTTCATTTGACCCTTTTAATATTGACACGGCTTCAGCGAGAAGGTATCTCAACCGTGATTTCTTTAGTTAATTTCCTTTTACCGATACTTGACACACATGTTATTGCTCCTATGAGTACGCATTTATAATATGTTTCTTAAGCGTGTAATCCTATAACTCGTTCTCTGTCAAATTTTTAAGTTACTTATCATAGAATTGTAAACCGTTAAACCACCTTTCAATAAATAATTAAAACTATGCGTCAGCAACACTACGCGACGCGACATGGCGCTGCAAAGTTCACCAGCTGTGAAAATTGGCCGCGTCCCTCCGCTACAGTGCAGTGTCGCCCCGTGCGGTCTTGTCTTAAAAGGTGAAATTATATTGACGCAGCTCGCTACTAAAGATCTGGGAGGGGGAGGCGGCCAGCAAGCAGCTGAACGGCGGGTACTCAGCACTGGAGCCAAATTTTAGCTGCGGCGTGGGCGGGCTCGACCCTGGCGGCGACCACGTCAAGCACGAGCCGGGCTCCCTGCATTCTAGGCCGCTCTACCCCTCCAACGTCGGCCACCCGCACCAGGGCGGTGAGATACTTGCCTTATTCAACTCCTTGCTCCATGTCTCTTTTTTTTGTAGCACAGCTAATTGCCAATGTCTAGAGCTAGATACACATGAACTTAAGGTTGATTGAAATCCTCTGACTCATATGGGACTGCAGTCTTATACACTTTGTTCGCACGGGGCCTTTTTCAACGCGCGGTGTTGAAGCGCTGTACAGCGCTTTCAAAGTACTGTTAACCATTTATTTCATTCCAGCGCTTCACGAATGAGCGTTGAAAAAGCGCCCGTGCGAACATAGGCTTAGAGTAAGTAGCAATAATATTTTTAAACACTAATTAAGCTTATCATTGCAACGCTAATACGGAAGCCTTATATCATTTTGACGAAATATAAAGTTAAGGGTTACATAAATTATCGTTATTATCTCTCGCAAGGTATCTGACGTGATGATATTAGGTCGAAAGAGATAAATAAAAAATATACACCGTCACGCCTATATTCCCCAAGCGGGAGTGGCAGAGATGTACTGGCTACACCCACTTACGATGACGATGTTAGGTTCCATGTAATAGGAGGCGAACCTATTGTATACACCGGGCACAATTCCTGACTCCCAGCACATACTGAAAATTTTTCGTTTAAATAACTACATTTGTCCGACCTAGGATTTGAAACCAGGAGATCGTGATAACAAAACGATGCGCTTTGCCACTAGACCATCGAGGAAAATTATCCCTAATATTCCTCGTGATGTGTTAAAACTAATTACTATGGCTACTATTTATGTTTTATATTCGACAGGCAACTACCTAGCCGACCAACAGCACCATTTATCCGTAATGTGTCAAGACTCAACAAGCGACACCAAACCCCAATCGGGCGAGCGGAAAGCAAAAAAAAGAAAATCCGACGACTTGTGGTCCGCTACCCAAAAGAAAGGCAAGCCCGGTATCACGGAAATGATGGACTCGGACAGCGAGAGCGACAATTCTGACGAGTACGTGAATGAAGACGACAATACCGTGAATAGTAACTCGACCAATGAGGATATGGAAGGGAGGGCGTCATCGGTGTCGCAGAACGAGTTCGCTTCAGACATGGAACTGTCCGGAATGGACGCGACCGATGCCCTCGGCGTCCAAGATAACAGGATCTCGTCCGATGTGGACAACTCGAACGATGGCGATGTTGAGGATATAATCAGGTTTGTCATTCGATTTACTAACACGAACTATATAGTCAAAAGTAAATTAGCAGGCTACAACACGTACGGTGAGCAACATAAGTCGTTGACGATTCTCAGTTTTTAAAAAACACACCGTCACGCCTGTATTCTCTAGAGGGGGTGGCAGAGGTGTACAGAGTACACCCACGTTTCCCCGACGATGTTAGGGCCCATGTAATAGGGGGCGAGCCTATTGCCATATACCGGGCACAATTCCAGACTCCGGACTCATACTGGGATTTTTTCGTTAGAAAACTACATTTGTCCGACCTAGGATTTGAACCCAGGACCTCGTGATCACAAAGCGATACGCTTTGCCACCAGACCAACGAGGCATTCAGTTTTTATATCATATAAATCATACACCGTCACGTCTATATTCCCCAAGCGGGGGTGGCAGAGGTGTACTGAGTTTCCCCACTTTTGCCGACGATGTTAGGTCCCATGTAATAGGGGCGAGTCTATTGCCATATACCGGGAAAAAATCCAGTCTCCGGACCTACGAAGGTTTCGTTATCGCTTGCACATTTTTATTTTGCATCTCTATCTATATATCACGCTAGATACCTTGCGGATAGGCAGAGAGTACAGAGTTCAAACAGGTTCTTTCCTCACATACCTCTCTGGGTTCCTCCACTCTCATAGTTTGTCTCATACACGCTCGACTATTACAGGGACTCTTAACTTGTCCTTGAGTTAAGACTCGGTATATTTGGTCATGTTATGATAGTCTAGGTCTTCCACGGTACCTACATCCTTCCACTTTCGCATTCTTTACCTGTTTTGACATTCTTTCTTCTTTTATTTCACATCAAGTCCATTATTTTTGTTTATCGAAATATATTTGAATATGTTGCTAATAATTTTGTATCAATAAAAATAATAATAATTTGATTTGAATAATGTGTACCAACATTTGCAGAATAAAGAGTATTACTGATTGGAAATACGAAAATTATTAAGCGACCTACGTTGCTGACTGTACAACACCGCCGTTATTATATTAAGATGTTATGAAGGTGGACTGCCTCGTTGGTCTAGTGGCGAATAATGTGATTTGCGATCACGAGGTCCTGGGTTCAAATCCTAGGTCGGACAAATGTAGTTTTTCTATCAAAAATTCCCAATATCAGTCCGGAGTCTGGAATTGTGCCCGGTATATTGCAATAGACTCGCCCGCTATTACATGGGACCCAACATCGTCGGCGAAAAGTGGGTATAACAGTACACCTCTGCCGCCCCCGCTTGGGGACTATAGGCGTGACAGTGTGTGATGGTGCATAACTAGCATCCTTTGCCTATGTTTGTCATCAAATTCTTTTAATGCCAACACGGACATAAGCCCCTTTAAAAATACAACATGAGTTTTCGGTCTAGTTTAGTCTTAGAGGTCTGATTCTTCATTATCATTTATTATTTCATTTCTATTGTTTCAGGAATTCTTTTCAGAAGTCTGAGCACAAAAGGCAAAAGCTTAAAAGTAAAGACTCAGAAATAAGGTCTAACAGGAGTTCATCATCCTTGCTGTTGGATTTAACTGAAGGTAAATCTTTTATGCCTTCCTCGGTGAGCATCACTCCAATAGGCTCAAGTTCGTCGAACCCTGCCAATACTGGTTCGGGGTCCAGTTTGTCTTCAATGCTCTGTCTGGACAGGCGTCCGGGGATAGAGATAATACCTATTACAGCAGCCGCCCCTGCAGCTTTACCCAGTTCTATAACTATTACACCGATAACGTCGTCCCAAATGAAATCCCTCGATGACCGAATCCGATCCGAAAAAAAGTCAAGCAAGTCAGAAGAGCGCAGCAAAGAGAAGAAAAAGAAACGAAGGAGAGACGACTCAATGGGTCCACCAGAAAAAGTGCCTCCCAAACAAGATCCTCTTACAAAGCCTGTTTCTGTCAGCATTAAGCCCACAGACGGGTCCCCTTTACGACCGACGTCCCCAAACTCCCTTATTAGAAAATTTAGTCCTAGTCCAACGCATGGCAGGTCTGTATCGATTACTAAATCGCCCAGTCCTAGTGCTGTGAAAGGGATGGGAAAACCGTCCGGAACGTCTAGTCATCACAACAGCCCGAGACACTCGCCAGTACAAAACAGCCCTAAACATTTACCTGGTTATTCGAGTCCAAAAAACCACAGCATTTCTTCCCCTAAACACAGTTCATCGGGTTCGGGGAAGCCAAGTATGTCCGCACTTAAGTCCGCGACAAGCGGCTCCCCGTCAGGTAAATCTGGAACGACAGGG
The DNA here is from genome assembly GCA_905147815.2 of Phalera bucephala. Taxonomy (NCBI): domain Eukaryota; kingdom Metazoa; phylum Arthropoda; class Insecta; order Lepidoptera; family Notodontidae; genus Phalera; species Phalera bucephala. The sequence goes on along the minus strand of LR990621.1, from coordinate 18,543,926 downwards.
TACGATCTAACAAAGAAGATATCTAAAGACAGCTATGGGTCGAGCTCGTTGTCTTCAAGGGACAAAGAAAAGAAACATTCCAGTTTATCTTTTTCCAGTTCCGGTAGGAGTAGTCCTAAATTAAAAAACCCAATGAAACTGAAACAGTTAGAAATAACTCCCGTTTCCTGTGATAGTCCCGTTACGGAACCGTTGATATCCCCACCTAATGTTGAAGTAAACAAATCCAATGCCCCGAGCCAAGCTCGTAATAGAAAGGGCTCGCTTAGCGCTGTGATAGATAAGCTTAAGTCTGCTCAGCATTGTGGCACAGACTCCGAAATTGGTAGTAAATCTAGCTCCTCAAGTAGCGCAAGTAAATTTTCTGATGCAAAAAATCTCACCGGAAGTAGCGGCAAACTTAGTGAAAGCAAAAATCAAGAATACATGGTAAAGCCCAGTTCGGATGGCATGAAAATTACAATAAATAAGACTAGAGCTAAAGATTCTTCGAGTAGTAGTTCTAAATTAAATTATAATAGTTCAAGTTCTAGTAAACAATCTTCACCCCAACTGACTCTGCCCAGTCAAGGATCCCCGAAAACCCACACAGGACTGAAACCGGGAGTTATAAGTGGACCAGCGTCTAAAAAAACTCAAGTTATGCAATCGTCCAAGTCGGGGAGCGTAACGCCAGGCTCCACTCCACCTAAAACTAACATGAGCCCCTCGGACTCCTCCGGGTCGAGTAACCCTAGCATGTCCAAAGTGCCTTATTCAAAATCATCAAGCACCAGTAGCGCGGGTATCAACTTGTCGAAATCCGCATCTAAATCTAGTTCTGGTTCGCCTAAAAATAGCAGTACTGATTTAGCTAAAATAATTAGGGATAGAGAACGCGAAAAAGCTAGAACTAAGCTAATGAGCAATTCTGAGAAATCTTTTTTTTCTTCTAAATCGGAAAGACATTCTAGCCCAAATAGTTCAAGGGACGAAATAGACGGTGACAGATTTAAATCTTCTAAAGATGCAAATTTTATCATAGAAAGTTTAAACAAGCCTCTCGATACAAGTAAATTTCAAATACCGAAGTTACCAAAACAAAATACGCCAGATAAGAACAGTCCAGCTTCCCAATTCGACAGCCGATCTATGGTCAACGATTTCGCTCGTACTTTAGAGCAAAACAAATATCCATTTCCGCACTTTGACAACCCGAACGCAAGAAACGCAGATTCTATACAAAAACCGTACCCTTTAAATGTGCCCAAACCTCTGCTTAACGTGGGCGGCGTGAGTCCGAAGACCGTACAGCCGGGCAAGGGCGACTTATCCGATAGACCTATAGAATTCTCAAAAGCAATGGCGGAGAGTATATCGAAAAGTGGAAGTCCTCAGAGAGGCAAAGACGACTCGAAAGACGGTTACCCAGGGTCATTTCCTATGATGCCGCTAGACTTTAAAACAGATATGGCTAAGGGGTTTCCAGCTCCTAAAGGTAGTTCAGAGGATAGAAAGGGCGCGGACTCGTGCATGAAACCGCCTGCCAGCGGAGCAGTAGCCCGCAGCGGTGCGACCACGCCTCAGGAAGCGGCCGAAATGCTACTAGATTTCTCATCGTCATCGGGTAGTAAAGTATCGGGTATGGTGGCGGTGCGGCCCGTGTACCCGTCGTCACCGGCGCTGGCGTTGCAGCTGTCCAAAAGTCCAGCCCCGTCCCCTTTAGTGGCACCCTCACCGCACTCCAACTCGCCGTGCATCACGGACGACGAGCTCATGGACGAAGCGGTGGTGGGGCCCGGCAAATGAGTGCGAGTGTTCCCGCGCACACTGTCCGTTACCCGCTACCTCGCTTGTAGAGTACATCAATAAGAATAAAGATCTTCAGACAACGAAGACACACGGCTTAAATATAGGCGGACTTATACAGGCGCACGCGAATTCGGACTTTGAAAACCTTAGCTAATTAGAACCGGTGACATTGTATACGCCTGTATAAAACACCTATACGCTCAAGCCCCATTCGATACCGTTTTTTTGTGGATCTTAATCTTACTATCGTACTCTTACGGTAGGGGTTTATTGTGGCACTGACCGCGAACGAGACGAACTATAGACGTTGTGACGTTTTCGAAGTATATCGATGACGACGGTTTCTTGTGTAATTTAAACATGATATTTATTATTTAAAAATGTATGATCGTAAATTATTTACTTATTCTCTGTGTAGAGGTAGAGGTTATTTATATTATGCGTTTCGTATATCAATGACCACGGAATATTATTATTATAATGTGTAAGAAAATATTATGTGATTTAAGTATATTTTAGTACTCGAGTAACATTTTGTGTCATAACTTTATTGTGTAAAGGCGGCGCGAGTCGTCGTATTGTTATAACGAGGGAACCACTTAAAACAACTGCCATGAGTGTAATACAATTTAGTGTAATACGGTTTTCCATAATTTAAATGATGCAGTTACTAAATGCAAAATTATACATACGATCTTAATATAATAATTGTAAATATAATTTGTAATAATGATGATATTGAATCGATTTCATTAATAAGGCATTAATGCTTATACATAGTTAGTTTTTTAGAAATAAATACATGGGAAAATATTTCTATTTTTTTATTTCATGTCCATTACAAAAAACCTTATATAAATCTACAATAAATTAAGATTAGATTAATAAAATCTTAGAGAGCTCGGGCGATAGAATGCGTAGGAAGGGTAGAAATGAAATTTCCTGTAGGGATACCTTTTGAAATGTTTGCGCGTTGCAACACGCCGTCGTGGGTTTTGCTTCCTCTTGAATATCCTTATTGGAACAAATCCCTCAGCAGTTTCCATTATTTCGTCTTCATTTTTTTCTGGTAAAGTATTCCGTATGCTTACCATAGGGGCATCGTCGAGAATGACATCGCTCTGTGAATCCGGAATAACTTCGTCCTCGTCCTCGCTCACTATACTATGGGTTCGATTTCTCTGTCTGAATCAGTTCCGAAAATCTTTTAACGAGCGCACCTCCAAGGCGACAATATAGTACAAAAATATTGAAAAGGTTTAAAAAAATATCTATTCTGTAGGTAATATCTTGACTTTACTCACGTAATACCGATGTGGACATGGGACCCGTTGTGGTGGGTTCGTACGATGTGCCATATAGTTTCTTCTCTGAGCGCGAGCCTTTTCATTCCTCTCTCTCAGTTTTTTCATAGCAAAGCGTGGCAAAAACGTATTCTGCGATTCGGCACCTTCCATAATCTCTTCGTCAATTCCTGTATGAACCACAGATGAACTATTCGAGTCATCCAAAGGCTTCGCTTGAACGGTAACAATGAATATAAAGAATATAACACAAAATATTTTGATATTAAACATCATTATATCGGACTTATTTGTTACGAATCTTGACAGTCTCAACGACTAATCCCTATTTATTGAACTTCGTGTGAGTTCTCGTGTTTTATAGGGATGCTAAACAGCGTTGTATGACACACATCTGGTGCATTTGTTTACCACAGATGTATTTTAGGAAATATAACGGGTCATACGGCCGTTTCTAATTATCACGTCCTCGGGTCATATTCATAGTGGACACAACTGAGTCGAACGGTGAGACCTAAATTTTTCATAACGGCACCAATATGTCTATGGAACTAGGGCGCTGACTGTTTCTATATACGTTACGTTATTGTTTGTCGTCATCGACATCGATAATGAGCTTTTGTCGCCCGCAGAATTTAGATCAATGTAGTATGAGATAAGAGCATCCCTTCTCTTTCATGCCCATCTAAAAGTTCTTATACATATCGAATCAGACGATTCTATGAGATATTGATAGAATCACATAAATCATATTACGATTACCATAGATGCAATCTATCTATCTTTATCATCACGCCAGATCCCTGGATAGATACAATATTATGTTAAGCAATGATACAAGTATTAGCTATAATAATTCAGAGTTCTAAACGAGTAAACTAAACATGTTTATTGAAACCTCATAATTATTACGTACTAGTTTCTGCCCGCGACTTTGTCCGCGTGGACATTAGACCGGAATCTTAAGATTTTTCAGGGATAAAAAGTATCCTATGTGTTAATCCAGGTAACAAACTATCTGTGTGCCAAATTTCATCTAAATCCTTTCAGCTGTTTATGCGTGTATGAGTAACAAACTTTCACATTTATAATATTAGTAGAATAGTAGGATTAGTAGCGAGTTACAGGTTACCTGCGTACGTAACTAGATACATAGATGTTATAATGCCGGGATATATTTAGATATTTACAGCGTATCATTATATATTATACAAGTATTAGAGGCCTATTATGAAATCGGCAATTACAGGAACCAGCAATATTACAAAAGAGTAATGTGGAGCAGTGTCTCACCATGCCCAGCTTAAATAGTACCTAATAATAAATATGAGATATCAAAGCCTTTTTATCAATACGTTTTGGTATTATTATACTGTCAAACGTTACCTACATTACATACATAATCTTGTACGAGTAAAATAACAATTTAACATCAAAATAATATGTAATGTTTTAAAATTGCAGGGATCTTTACATATTTTGTTGGCACAAAATATGTAAAGATCCATGCAATTTTATTAAATGAAGATTTTTATTACTCCTTTTTTACAAAGCACCTATTCTGGATCAACCGATTATATTTATTGGGATCAACTATGAATTTGAGTACAATTCTCGTAATGGATTACCAGGTTCAATATGACGATGACTCAACTACACAAAGGTGTCGGACACATGTGACAACTAAACAACTTCGATCCGCTACTGAACAATAAGCACCGACTTCTTGAAATTACAGTAGGTACCTACTTACTAGTACAGTAGGTACCAATTAATTTGTTTTGCACAATGTTTTGTAATAATCAGGCACCTACAAATAGCTATACAAATGTTAATTAAAATGTAAATGTAGACTAATGCAATGTTACGTCAGTGTTTATCAGTAACCCTACATTGCCACGAGGGTTTTTCGACACGCGTTAGTCAAGCCCTGGACTGAAAGATATGGCTAACAGTACATTTTTTTGAAAAGCTCTTACACCGCTCAGCACAAAGCCTTAAAAAGGGTCCCGTACGAACGAGGGCTAAGTTTTACACCTAATTAGGTACACAAAAACAGGCAAATAAAGGTAGGTAAAAAATAATGCAATATTTTTATTGTCTTTTACCGGTGACGTACTTTGTCTCAAAGCCTTTGTAGTCATGTTTGCTTGCGTGCGTGATGAATGATTTTCAATCAGGCAAGTTAAACCCCGTGCTTCTCATCCGCTTAGACCGCTTAGCTCCGACCTTATTTATGTACGGGCTGTTGTTTTGTATCTTTAGACTATGACTGAATTCATCTTAGTTTGTATTACTACAGAATTTGCTGGAGTAACTGCACTGATGATACTGAACACAAATTCATAACAACGAGATTTTTTTTTTATGAATATTTACTTCATGTAATCCACATTTAAACATACATTCTCTGTCATGGGGATAAGGATAATTTTATAAGAAAGCGTGTATTCGGGGAAAAAATATCTAATTGTTGAGATATCATACACATAAAAAAACAGCGGTCCCGTACACATCCACCTTTCGGATACTAAGTAGATATGTACCTAAGTATGATTGGTTAATGCCCAACCAGATGACGCTGGAACTGCTCTATGTAGGAACTAGCAGCAGTGGCCATACAGAGTATTAAATATTTAGTCAATTCGGTATAGGGGGCCATCCATAAGTTCATTAATAAGTGTCACACAAATTTTATGATTTTTAGACCTATCCCGTGTCCTTGTCACAAATTAAACAGCACTTCCTAAATTATTTATTTATTTTTAAACGAAAAGTCGTTGGAGTTGAAGTAAATGTACAATGAACAGTCCTAATATACAGATTTTGCTATGTACAAAGCAAAAGGGTCATAGAGCCACCTCCTGAATTTCCCTAATGAAATAAGCAGAGTTTGAAAATACACCAACATTTCGTCTAATTAGTTATTTTTTGGTCCTTATTTGTCGGTGGGTGAGCCTTTTTTCATTATTCGGGCACATTTTGACGGACGATTTAGCACAGTGGTTAAGAGCTTAAGCCGCTCTGCCTACTGTGTCTAATAGTCGCGGGTTCGATTCCCGCACGAGACAAATCTTTGTGTGATCCACAATTATTTGTTTCGGTCTGGGTATTTGTGTTTGTAAACGCACCCACGACACAGAAATAAATCCTAGTGTGGGAATACGTTATCTAAAAAAAATAAAATGCAAACATGATGTGCGACCGAATAATGAATATTCAATAACTACGTTAACTTTATAATAAAAAGTAATATTAGAGTTATTGAACAATGCTACACCATGTGGTATTGACATCGATATATATCTGATCGATGGGTATTGACGCTAATATGTACCTAAGCCATTTATCCCATTTATGAACGACACATCTACCTAAACAAAATCAAATTTCCGTTTGGGTAACCTACTTATCCCTAGACACCTAATGACCTAATCTCATTTTTGGTTCTTTGACCTTTGCCACCTACCAAAACTCATAAAGATTCATTGAAACTACTTATAGATTATTTAATATTTTATTTTTATAGTTCTAATTTTTTTCATCTCATACCTAATACGCGTGATCACTTCATCATAAGAAATAAAACCGCGTTATCTTTAATTGGGTAGGTACTTCATATTATCAGTTGGCCGCTGACATCTGGGGAGGGGCGCTCTCGCTCCCGGCCGTGGTATCGGCCATGGTCGAGAGGGAGAGGGCCTAGGTGGCTATGGTCACCTTCTGTGACACTGTCATGACAGTGAAGGAGGCGGCAGAAAGAGAGCGTGAGGAGACCAGCACTAATCCTGCTCGCAGGAGGCGTACTGGGCGGTGGCGTAGAGCGTACGCTGCCAATGACCTCCGCCCCCCTTGAATTGTGGCCTGCGGGCGACGAGCGTGGGCAGTTTGTCGCCCGACCAGGAACAGGCCTGTGAAGGAAGTGCGCTGCGTCCTGCGCACCCCTCACACTGGAGGACACGGGAGGAAGGGGGAGCAAATGGCACCCCAACACGTAGGCGAGGTCTGTCTCCTTTGACGGACCAAGCCTGCCCGCGTCGCAGTGGTCATGCTTATGGCGATTCCTGCGGCAGGGCAATAGGGCAGGTGACGGACACCGGTGACATATATATATATACTAAAACCCCCCGGCGTCCGTCAAACGAGACAGACCTCGCCTACGTGTTGGGCTGCCATTTGCTCCCCCTTCCTCCCGTGCCCTCTAGTGTGAGGGGTGCGCAGGACGCAGCGCACTATATCATAATAACTAGTAATTATCGATTACAACTAGATAGGTGTGTGTGTATTACACCTATGTAGTACAAACAGAATACCAAAACCCTAGTAACACCAGCATGCAGTAGCAGCATTACAGAAATCAAATAGCTGTGAGCAGTGCCTTTAAAGTTACTATAAGTACATCAAATTATTCGTGCTTGGACTACTGTTCGAATACTTAGAACAACACAGCTATTATTAAATGAAAAAAGTTAAACTTAATCTATTAAATTTTTTCTTTGATACTCGTATGTATTCTATTCGAGGTATACCTGTGCAACAACTCGGTGTATAGGTACTCAGTGTATACACTAGCTAAAAATTAGACTAAGTTTCTCACTGAGGATCTTCTTAATAAATGCCGCGTTCCGATACAGTAGAAGTTAAACAAAAATGACACCTTGATAATTTGGTGCACCCCCAGGGTTTATACAAAATAAATTATTTGAGCTTGAAAAAGAAAAGAACTCAGGACGGTTTATTAGAATAAACACTATTTTTTAGAACAACCATTTGAGTTATGAGATGGGTTCCAATTTTACCCCGAGTTAACCGCGTAATAATGGGGTTTGCAATGACAATTTGTTATAACATTGTGTAGTATCTACTACAATCGGTAGTAAGAATTTAACTTTACTTAGTTTTTACCGCATTCGACGATTATTTCCATCCGTTATTTAGTCTATCGCTACATTATCAAGTCAGCTGTGTGTTGTCAATATCAAGGTGACTTGGCATAAATGTAGATCCATAGGTATAATAATCAAGTTATGTGACGTAGCGTCGATGTTTACATTCCTGTTTATCTTGTTTTAATACGGGTCTGTGCCTCATACATTCCAATCCGATAGGCTAACAATTTGACAATTGTAGTGTGATTTATTTTACAAACGCAATTCACGTGTCAGATATCGATGTATTGATTACGTAAATAAAATGTTGTATGTATGCGATAACTATCACCTCTGTTTAGAAGAGAAAGCTTTTGCCCTAAAGTGTGGCACTACAGAGTGATTAATTATAGTGATTTCAAAATAAATTACAAAAATCTATTTTTACCCGTGTGGGGACGGATCACGAATACAGTCTCTCCACCGCATGCTGGCCTAACAGCGGGTCGTTAGAGGCGACCAAATACAGCAACATATACTGCAAGCGGTAGTTCAAGCGAGACTGTACTCTGGTGCCACACCGGAAGAGGGCTCGCTTGGGCTGAGTGCTGCCGAAAGCAGGAGCACCACTCTCTGGAATAAGAGGCAGTAGGACAACCGACTAGTAAGAGGCACATTGAATATCAATTTCAAGGTTGAAATGTCTAGTCTGATGAAGTCTACACTCCGTCCAGCACCTGTACAGATTCAGGAGCCCGATAGCTTTCAGCTCGAACTGCGGAACTCGATTCGAAGGTCTAGGTAAGTGCATAAACGTGGACGATTATAGCAGCAGAGTAGTGGAAACTGTACGGTCCATACGGTCGGGCACAAGTTCTTTAAAACCCACCGTACAAAAAGAACCAACAAGCTCTCAGGCGTTACCCTCAAGCTTATGGAGGAAAGACGCAGGATGATCCTGCAGTCTCCAAAAGAAGTTTCCGAATGCCAGCAGCTCAATAGGCAGATCTCTAAGTCTCTGACTCGCGATGTACGCGAGTACAATACTTACAAAATAAGAGAGACTATCGAGCGCAACAAAGGCCTCAAACTGTTAGCAAGAGATCTGTCTATCGGACAGAGCCAATTGAGTAACCTGAATACCGGAGACGGCAGGATTGTATCCTCTACACCGGAACTCTTGAGGGAAGTCGAGAAGTTCTACGGCCAAAGACCCAAGAGCCAAATTGACGCGACACTATACCGAAGATATCCCGGACATCAGTCTGTACGAGATTAATTTGGCTCTCAAACAGCTCAAGAACAACAAGGCGCCACGCGATGACGGTATAACAGCCGAGCTTCGCAAGGCTGACGGAAAGCCGATATCAAGGGCTCTCCAGAAGTTATTCAGTACCGTCATCGTCGGGTAAAACGCCACAGTCATGGCGTGGAAGTGTGGTGGTTCTCTTCTTCAAAAAGAGTGATAAAACAACCCCTCTTGAAGAATTATAGACCCATTTCACTCCTGAGCCACGTCTATAAACTATTTTCGAGAGTCATCACGTCGTCTCGCGCACAGACTCGATGACTTCCGGCCTCCCAAACAAGCGAGTTTCCGAAAAGGCTTCAGTACCATAGACCACATACATACGCTGCGACAGGTCATACATAAGACTGAAGAGTACAACCTGCCACTATCATGTCAAACGTCCATGTAGTACCCACTTCTGTAAAGGTTGGAGACTCTACGCTCGAAGTTGTTGACTATTTTATATACCTGGGACAAAGAATCCAGTTAAATAGGTCCAACTCCAAAAAAGAGGTCAATCGTCGAATGCAGCTCGGCTGGGTGGCGTTCGGGAAGCTACGTAACATCTTCTCGTCCAAAATTCCGCAGTGTCTCAAGACAAAAGTCTTGGACCTGTGGGTGTGTCGCTTACGATGGGCTTCATAAGGAGGCTTAAGATCATCCAAAGAGCGATAGAGAGAGCTATGCTCGGTGTTACCCTTGCGGGAATGAATCAGAAACGAGGAGATCCGCAGAAGGACCAAAGTCACTGTCATAGCACTCAGAATTGCTAATCTTAAGTGGCAGTGGGCGGGCGGGGCACATCGCTTGTAGAACTGACGGCCGTTGGGGCAGAAAGGTGCTCAAGTGGCGACCACGTACCGGAAGACGTGGAGTGTGAAGGCCCCCTACAAGATGGACGTCGCGGGTAGAAGTTGGATCCGTACAGCACAAAGCCGGTCGTTGTGCCGCCACACCACGTCTTTAGGGGGGGCCTTTGTTCTGCAGTGGACGCGTTTCGGCTGAAGAAGAAGAAAAATGTTTACGGGATATAAAATTGTTATTCGAAGAGATGAAAACCTTAGATAATGCCTAACCAACCAGGTACTGGTTTTACCAGACAAACAATTCTTACCTAAAGTTGGCTAACACAGGATTTTCTTAACATCTATGTCGGTTTCGACAACTTATTGCCTGAAATGAAAATTATATACAAGGTGTAACATAATAAACGCAAGACCTGACCTGGAATTTATTCCAACAATTTTTAATGAATCGTACATTTCCTTTTAAATTTGCAAAAATACTGTTACTCCTTTAGTGCGTTATAATAAAATAAATTTATTTTTGAATCAAAGCGATACGGAGATTTCAAATCTATCTATCTATCTATCTATAACCTCACGCCAGATCCCTTGCGGGGTAGGCAGAGAGTACAGAGTTCCAACAGGTTCTTTCCTTACATACCTCTCTGGCTTCCTCGACTCTCATAGTTCGTCTCATACACGCTCGCCGGTTACGGAGACTCTTGACTTTTCCATCAGATAAGACTCGGTTTATTTGGTCAGGGTAAGATAGTCTAGGTCTTCCCCGGTACCTGCATCCTTCCACTTTCACATTGTATATCTGTTTTGTCATTCTTTCCTCTGGCATTCTTTCTATATGCCCAAACCAACGGAGCATGCCCTTTCTCATCTTTACACCGATACTATCTTTCATACCTACTCGCTGTCTTACTATGCTGTTGCTAATGCGGTCGGTCAGCTTCACTCCGCACATCTTCCGCAGAGCTCGCATTTCTACCGCATTTATCCTACTTTCATTCTCCTTCTTACATACCCAGCTCTCGCTACCATATAACAGCGTTGGGACAAGAACTCGGTTATGTATGGCCAGCTGCGCCTTATGGCTTAAGTGCCGGCTCCCGAGTAGCTTTCCCATCGCACCATTCACTCTGTTCCCTGCACTCACTCTTCTCTCTATGTCAGCGGTGTATTTCCCATCCTTACTGAAGGCGCATCCAAGATATACAAACTCATTCATTTGCTCCAGCACATCGTCACCAACCACAATCCTTACATTCGTTCTGGTTTCTTCCCTTTCAAAAACCATAATCTTGGTTTTCTTCACATTCAAGTGTAAGCCATTGATCATGCAGTCGTCTTTCATAACTGTGACTAGTGTTTGCAGATCAGTGGCTGTTGGTGCTATTAAAACCGCGTCATCTGCATAAAGTAGATGGTTTACCACTAAGTCACCCATTTGTACACCTTCATTCATCGCTTTCAGTCTTTGAAGACTTTTGTCCAGATATATTATAAACAGTCTAGCGGACAACACGCAACCCTGCTTGACGCCGATTTTAACGTCAAACCAGGGTGACCTGTTACCACCCACCCGTACGCATGCCTTGCAGTCCACATAAGTGGACTGGACGGCTCGCAACAGAGTGCCATCTATACCATACTCTGGCAAAATGTCCCAAAGTCTCTTTCGCACAACTCTGTCAAATGCCTTCTCCAGATCTACAAAACCGCAGAAAACCTTCCGGCCCACTGCCAGATGCTTCTCTACGATGTTGCGGAGTGAGAAGACTTGATCCGAACATCCTCTTCCAGACCTGAAACCCCCTTGTGCCTCGCACAACATTCCATCGGACTTCACGCGCATTCTCCGTTCAATAATTTTACCGTACACCTTGGCTGCCAAGCTGATCAAACTGATGGCTCTGTAATTGGCGCAGTCATATTGTGAACCCTTGCCTTTATACAAGGGTACTATGACTGCGTGGCGCCAATCTGTAGGGACTCTACCGGTCCTCCAGCAAAGGTTTGCAAGGGCCCGGAAAGCGTCCCGGACGCAAGTTCCACCATATTTGATCATCTCGGCAGATATAATGTCTACTCCCGCAGCTTTACCGTTTTTCATACTTCCTATCGCCCATTCAACTTCTTCCATAGTGATGTCCTCCGTTGATTCTGGTGCCGCAATCTCGCCTTTAGGCACGTCTGCGGCATCAGCATCCGGGTCATCTCCATACATTTCTCCAAAATATTCACTCCACCGGTTTAGCACAGCTTGTGTGTCTGCAAGAATGTCACCATCTTTAGATTTTATCCTTTCCATTCTGGAGCCTGACGAATCACCTCGAGCCTTTCTCACCTTGCTCCAAAAGAGTTTGGTGTTGTTCTTGAAGTTCTTCGCCAGCCTCTCCTCCTCAATCATACTGGCTCTTTCACGCTTTTCTTTCACTAAAGTTTTAGTGGCATTCTTGCATTGCCGGTATATTTCTTTCCTCATCTCTGTCATACTGGCATTCAGGTTCAAAGAAGATACATAGTCCTGCCACGCTTTCTTCTTACTTTCTACGGAGCTTTGCAACTCCGCATCCCACCATGCATCACCTTTTGCTGTAATATGCTTCTTTGAGCAACCACATACTTCTTTCGCGGATTCCACCAAACTCTCTTTCAGGCTATTCCAGCATTCATCTACATTTGAGTCCGAAGAGCCTGCTGTCAAAAGCTTGTCCCGGACTCTGTCTTCATACATTCTCCTTACGCTCTCATCTTGCAACTTTTCAACCTTTAATCTTTCAAGGTCTCCGAAGGGGATACGCTCTCGCCAGTGCCTCCACTTCCTGAACAGACCACTAAACCGCGCAACTACGAGATAGTGGTCTGATTCCAGAGTGGGGCCTCTATACGCACGCGTATCTTGTAGTTTGCTTCGGAGACGGTTATCAACCAGGATCAGATCTATCATGCTTTTTTGTTCATTCCTTCTCCACGTATACATATGTATGTCCTTGTGCTGGAATATCGTGTTAGACACAAGGAGACCCCTTTCCAAACAAACATCTACAATGAGCTTACCTGCATCGTTCACTCTCTTATCACCATAAGGACCCAGAGCAGCGTCGCAAGTTTGCCGCCTGGTTCCTACCCATCCGTTCAGATCGCCACACAAAATCACCTTTTCGTTAGCCTCAGCCAAATCCAGAACTTCCCTGACATTATCCCAAAACTTCTCAAGGTCCTGGGGTGTCGACGAGCTTACGGGAGCATATGCTGCGACCAAAAATACTCTAGTGACACCCAGTTTTAAACGGACCCAGAGAAGTCTCGCATCGCACAGGCCATAATCTCTTACTCCAGAGGCCAGGCGATGGGACAGCAAGATACCCACCCCCATGCTGGCACGACTGCTCTGCGATACCCCAGCCCACAGAGCCATCGTTCCATCAGGAAGATCACAGGTTTCACTGCCCCTCCGCTTAGTCTCTGTTACACACAGAGCATCCAGGCGTCTCTCTTTCATTACATCAATCACCTCATGCATCTTATCTTCCATACCACCTCTTACATTCCAAGTGCCTATTCGGCACTCTGCACCCCACGACTCGCCAGTTCGGGCCCGGCGTGATGGGTGGCGGCCCCCATCGCTGCTTCCACCTATATTCGTACCGACGGGGGCGGGCCGGTACGCGTCGCCTCGGGGGGACGCCCTAGCCCGCACTGCGGTACGTCTTCGGTCCAAGATTGCAGCCATAATGACTGGCAGGGGTCGCGACGAGCACGCTCTTGGACAGACCCCCAGAGATTTCAAATGCATTTCTAAAACGTATTTCTCAATACGCACACATACACATACAAGTTTCATTGTTAAAATGGGTTATAAAAGTGCTTAAACAAGGGGTAAAAAAATTAAATTTAAAATTTGGTTTTCGTATTGAATTTGTGAAGCAATTATCTAATCGGGATGTCTGAGGTCTTAGGTTATTTACGATACACCTTATATACACAGGTCATGCAACTTGCTACAAGCATGCTATATAATGTAGAACGATTTTGTTGGTAGAAGAGTTCTACACGAGTCCTTCAAACCATTTACTAACTCTTAAATAATCCCTAGCTTTCTACACGGTGTTAACAATTTTGCCTGAACATTTTCGAACACATTCTCTTAGATAAAGGGCATTTGTTTACTGGACGTACAACGGAGTCTGAACGTTGGAAAGTCGGACGGACGTACACGCATATAAATTTATTAAAATATTATTCTTGTAAACATCAATTCTAAATGAAAAGAAAAATTCAACACTTCGGGTGGGAACCCACGTAACTCGCCATGCCGGGGCGACCGCCACTGAACTACCGTACACGCTCGCTTATTACAAAATTATATCTATAACATCACGCCAGATCCCTTGCGGGGTAGGCAGAGAGTACAGAGTTCCAACAGGTTCTTTCCTTACATACCTCTCTGGCTTCCTCGACTCTCATAGTTATATAATATCTACAAAGCGTCCACTCAAATTACAATTATGGTGGATATAGATAATATATTCCGAAACATCAAACAATTTAGCATAAGTACCTATATATTCTCGACCGTGATAATGCTCAATAGAGAGATAACATATCTATTTTACCTAAATACTGATTGGTGGCATGAGAGAAGTCAATACTCGTATACCTCTTACAATATTTTTAGATATACCATGAAAATCTAAAACAAAATTTAAGTAAGCGGCTTAGTTGTCGCTTCGCACGAATCGTGCGAATCGTAACCTTATTTTTTCCAATCCAACCATCCATATTTTTTGAGTACATCGTTCATTACCTAATATCTCCTAGTCTGTTATGATGATAGAAACTACAAAAAACATATTATTTTTACTAAATCCCTAAATAGGGATCCTACATAAGGATCTTAATGAATGGGGGTGATTTATTTAAAAGATTGAATTTTGGTCACTTACTGCAGTTTATAATTATATTATATATTGCAGTAACCTGACGTTCTGTGTGTAACAAAAGCTGCGTGACCATCTTATTCGATTAGCCAAGATAATAAATTGGATTATTTTTGTTCAAGCAGTTCGATCATCAAACTACTAGAGATGATATATTGTTGTTTTTTTCACAAAAAGTTTTTATAAATTATTACAAAATTATTACGTTTAGTAGATAAATTCAATTTTCTAAATAATTAATAGTGACATTGTGATTTCAACTATTTTGGTGAAATGTACCACATCTGGCAACTGACTATATCATGTCTCTAATAATTTTAAGAAATTTTCAGATATTTATGTACGCTACTTTTTTCTTATTTTATTGCTCAAAATATAAAGTATGCAAAAAGCCTACTAACATATTTTTGAACAGGGCAATTCGCACGAAGGATGTGTTCGTACGAATCGACTACTGAATAAATATAAAATGTAAAAGGTGGCAATTCGCACAATTCGCGCGAATCGACAACTAATCCAAATAGGCAAGCGCCTCATTACGGTTTGGAAGGTCTCATCTTTCTGAAAGCAATAATAGCAAAAAACATACATGTACTCTGGAAATGTTAAGAATTATACTACCTATTATTTGATTATTTATTAATAATAGATTATTTTTTCAGTTATGTTATAGAACGATCACTCCTACTGACTGCCCTGACTGGACTTAAGGTCAATTTCACTTTGACGTATAATATTTTTGTCACAAGTCACTTGTTAAATTATGCTCTAAGACAACTACATATGAACTATATTTGACGGACGATTTAGCGCAGTGGTTAAGAGCTTGAGCTGCTCCGCCCACTGTGTCGAATAGTCGCTGGTTCGATTCCCGCACGGGACAAATCTTTGTGTGATCCACAATTATTTGTTCCGGTCTGGGCATATGTTTGTGAATTTTCATGTTTGTAAACGCACCCACGACACAGGAATAAATCCTAGTGTGGAGCTACGTTTTAAAAAAAAAAAAAAATACAAAAATACAAATATTTAATCCAGTAATGAAAGTAATATATTATTAGGTTATTTATTATGTTCCGCGCCAATATATTTGTTTGTATTATACGTTATAACGTGTTGCTTACTACGTTAGATTATTTTTTGAATAAAATCAGAGCGGATTACTGGCGCGATCTTGGATGACGTACTTATGGATTTATCGTGAGTTTGTGAGCGATTGCGGCGTCGCGTGTCAAATTGTTTGCAAATAAATCGTTGTTTTGTTTATGGTAATAACTGTAAATAAAAGTTAGTTTAAGTTACGTGTAGATAATTAATTTATTAAATATTAATTAATTTTTAACGTTTAACAGCTCACAGCGGCGGCGCGGCGTGTTTTGCGACAATAATCAAAAGGCGTCGTTCAACGAAGCGGAGTAATAAATATAATTAATAGCGTAAAAAATAATAGGCGTTTTAAAAGTAGCGTACGCGTTTTTAATATATAGCCGTTGCGAACGTTCCTAGCTGTCATCGCTCCCAGCCATCCCCGTCCCGCGCCCCGCTGCCTCTCCGCCGCAAATAGTGATGTACCAACATACTCCGAATATTTAATATACAAACATACTAAGTGCCTTATACAATTGAGAGGCACATTACGAGTATGTCGAAATCAGATCTTGATTATGACAATATATTCATGACTCATCCGAGCATTGTTAACATGACAAATATCAACATATGAAATGGCAACTGTTTTACATAATATCGTCACGATCATTAATACGGAAAGGGGGCTCTAAAACTTATGGGAGGACTACGCGAGTACACTGTCTAACAGGCGCGCCAAATCCCAATTTGCGACATTCGGACGTTGTTCGATTCCCGCACTGGACAAATCTTTGTGTGATCCACAATTATTTGTTTCGGTCTGGGCATGTGTATTTTCATGTTTGTAAACGTACCCACGACACAGGAATAAATCCTAGTGAGAGGATACGTTAAACAAACAAATAATCGTAGGGAGCAGTCCATATTCTACTACTGGGGTCATGTCCTGACTCTTGTTAAGACATTCTAACTTCCGTATAGGTTTTTTTAAACGTACCCCACACACTATGATTTGTTCCAGTGTCGAGGGTGCGTTTACAAACATGAAATTCACGTACACAAACCAAAACTGACATTTATCGGTCACACAAAGATTAGTCCCTTGTGGTAATCGAACTCACGACTACTCGATCCAGTGAACGGAGCTTTTAATCACTGGACCAAGCAGTCCGACACAGTTAGGTACTTCTTTATTTCGTGGTCACAGTTGCTTGTTATAGTTAAAAAAAAGAAAACAATCTGCAATGGAATTGGTAGCATACAACATACCGCGTGGCATGCCTATCGCTACTCGACAAAACAACACTTGATTTGAGCGAGCACGTGTCGATTTTGATCACGTGGCGTATTTCAAGGGTAACTAGTTGCTTTTCTTCCATTTCATAAGGATGCATTATTTAGAAATACTCATGTAACCGTGTGTTGCTGATTTTAACTACATTTGTGTCTTTGAAAAGCCGAAAAGCTGCTGCTATATGACTTACCTTAACAATAATAATAAAACAATCAGGCTTCATGGACCCGATATATTTTGAGGCAAGGCTGCCTTTCTTCTGGATTTTCCAAGTTTTAAAACCTCGTCGAGACGCCCTTCAATATCTGGATATTGGTTTTAATAATATCTGTCGAGGTTTTAAAAAATGCGCCACGGTTAAATCCCTGACACTTTTAGATTTCCGGAAAAAGTAGACCGATAAATCAATCAATTAGAGTCAACAATCTTTAGAAGATTAAATATTATTGTGATCACGTTTATAAAAACTATCGTTTTGATTATAATCGTATAATCAGCTTGTATTATATGAAAAATAGATTACCTAGTAGTAGGTTCTGAAAACTCAGACACGCTCTATCTGTACACGATACGGCACATTAAAAGGAAACAAAATGTAGGTTTATAGATGCATCATTGTAATACAATATCTTGACAGATCGTCTAGCTATTGTATGCGGAAACATTACTCTCAGCTAGACGACTTAAGACGCTTTATGTAGTATTCATGATAAAAGATGAGTTAGATACTTACATAATAATATCCGTGTGGTGTTAAGACCCGTGTATTTACAGGATAGTCGAATACGACATCTCCTGCTTACTGTAGAAATAGAAGACATACTACAGAATAGGGCATCCCACGCGCACGATTTTACCCGAACGAAACCCTATACTAAAAAAAAATACTACCTCGCCTATATTCCCCATGCGGGGGAAGCGTACTATGTACATACACTTTTCGCTGACGTAGTCCTATGTAATAGGGGGTGAGCCTATTGCCATTATATCGGACACAATGCCAGACTCCGGACTGATACTGAAACTTTTTCTATCGAAAAATTACATCTTGGTCGACCTTTAATTCTAACTCGGGATCATGGGATCGTTATACGCATTATTCGCACACAAAGGTCACACAAAGATTTGTCTCGTGCGGGAATCACACTCGCGACTAATCGACCCATTGGACGGAGCAGCTTAAACTCTCAACTGCGGCGCTAAAGCGTCCGTCAATATTAATTTCAACAATTCTACCTTATTCAACATAAAACACCTAACGTCCGCCACTTAGAGTTAACACGATGCGAGGGTTAAAAACTATTTAACATGGATTGGTATGAGATGTTTGAATTATTTTGAAAGGCTGCATGTGCCTATCGGAATAAAGATTTTCATTACAAGTATTTTTATCTCTATAATATCTCGCCAGGGTCGCAGGGGATGATATAGTATCATTTAAGTACGTGGGATAAATGAGATAAGTATGTATACCTATTATATCTATGAATGTAATGTCATATAAATATATGGCGTCGCCGACCTCGTATAGCCCTCTATAAGGGCATGAAGATTATGATAATTATAAATGAAGGTTTTCGAAAACGAATGAGCCAACACACACTCTCTTGCTTTTGATTTAAACTTTACCTTGTAATTTTATTTATTTTATACAACATAAGTTACAATAGCTTAAACTGTATGAAAGTTAGGTAGGTAGATTTATGCTATCACGGACTATATTTAAAGAATCATTTGTGCCCCAAATCATTTATATGCATTGTTTTACTCACGCCGATGAGTGACGCAAAGAATCGGCCTTAAAACGGTATTTTTTCTATTGTCTTGACAGAAGTTGTAGTAGTGTTAAATTGTTCCTACACAAAACCTGCCCAAATTACCAATTTCACTCCAAGATTACCCTGAGCAAACAGAAAGACAGAAGATAAAGGGGAATTCACTGACATTTATGACAGACCGAAACTCTCAAATGCTCCCAAATACTGGGAGTATACTAATAGAGCTACTCCAATGTAAGGAGATTCGACATAAAGGGAATTAAAGCTTGAGCAAATATCCAATAGCGCCCCATCGAATATGGGTCATTCTTTATGTCCCCAGCGGTTATTAAGCCCCCTGCCTAACTCAAAATTATTTGTTTCAAAGTACCCATTCCAAAACATATTTCTTATGCAAACAGATGAGTTCAGATACCTGTATCCCCCCCGACCCCTGCCGCCACCGCCGGCCGCGACATGTTCTCACCGACCCCCCCGATGCTTTGTCATCCCTTCTTTCCGTTCAGAATACGGGCGACGACGACGACGTAGTAGTAGATCCCCTCCCATAGCCGGCGGTTGACCGGTGCACTTAGTAGTGCACCCGTCCCCCTACAGCGACTGTCCCAACCGAGGGCGCCTCGAAGAGGCGCCCTCGAGTATGTCGCCTCTTGCCCTTCTGGCCCTTGCCCCACCCAACTCATCCCATCGGGTGTCGTACAAGGCGACTAAGGGAAAACTAGGGAATGGGCAGCAGCGTTCCTTTAACACTTCGACGACCAATAACTGCGCTCGCCAACCCGCCTGCCAAGCGTGGCGAGTATGGCAAACACCCCCAATTATGGAAGAAAGTAGAAAAACCAGGCCCCTAAACCACGGCGGTCCTGTTCGTCCTGGCCACGGTAGCAGCCATGGTAACGACAGGACAAGGGGTGCTAAGAATCTCCGGCAGAGATTCGGCTACCACCAAAACCGAAAATTGGCCCTGGTGACATACAACGCACGCACATTGAGGACAGATGAGAAGCTAGTTGAGCTGGAAGAAGAGTTAAACAAGTTGCGGTGGAGTATTGTTGGTTTATCGGAGGTCCGAAGAGAGGGCGAGGACACGATAACCTTAAAATCCGGCAACTTGTTTTACTACCGGGAGGGCGAACAGCAGTCCCAAGGTGGTGTCGGATTTATCGTCCACAAGTCACTCATAAACAACGTTGTGTCCATCACTAGTGTGTCGAGCAGGGTAGCGTACCTGATACTCAGAATATCCAAAAGATATTCGCTGAAGGTCATACAGGTCTACGCACCGACCTCGGCATACTCAGATGATGACGTCGAAGTTATGTATGAGGACATTAGTAGAGCCATACATACTTCCAAAACACACTTTACAGTGGTTATGGGTGACTTCAATGCGCGGCTGGGCAAACGGGGCGATGATGAGTTGAGAGTGGGGCAATTTGGATATGGGCAGCGCAACCCCAGGGGTCAGAGGCTGGCCGAATTTCTGGAGAAAGAGGGACTCTTTATGATGAACTCTTTCTTCCAGAAGCCGCCTCATAGGAAATGGACCTGGATGAGCCCTGATGGTTCCACAAAAAATGAGATAGACTTCATCATGAGCACCAAGCGACAAATATTTAATGATGTCTCCGTGATTCATAGGGTAAAAACCGGCAGTGATCACCGAATGGTCAGAGGCACATTAAATATTAATGTCAAAATGGAAAGATCGCGTCTGATGAAGTCTACGCTCCGACCTACTCATGCATATATCCAAAACCCCGAGAACTTTCAACTCGAATTGTCAAACCGCTTCGAATTGCTAGACAGCAGCGCATCAGTGGACGAAATCAAAAACAGGCTGGTAGAGACTGTTCATACGGTCGGGTCCAAGTATTTTAAGACCCACCGTAAAAATAGGCCTCAAAAACTATCTGACTACACCCGAAACCTCATGGCTGAGCGACGTTCCATGACGCTCCAAACCTCCGATGATGCTAAGTCCTATAGGCAGCTTAATGGACAGATATTGAAGTCCTTGCGACACGACTTACGGTCCTTCAATGCAAGGCGTATTGAGGAGACCATAGAGCAGAACAAGGGCTCTAAAGTGTTCGCAAGAGACGCGTCTATTGGGCAGAGCCAGTTGACGAAGCTGAAGACGGAGGACGGAAACGTAACGTCAAATAGGTCAGAGGTGCTCAGGGAGATAGAGAGGTTCTATGGACAGTTATATACCTCAGTAGCTAAACCTGTTGTTGACTTGGTAAAAGACCCAAGAGCCAAGCTAACCCGACACTGCACTGAAGATATCCCGGACATCAGCCTGTGCGAGATTAGGATGGCTCTCAAACAACTAAAAAACAACAAAGCGCCGGGTGAAGACGGAATTACTGCAGAACTTCTGAAGGCGGGCGGATCGCCGGTACTTAAAGTCCTTCAGAGGCTATTTAAGTCCGTCTTGCTTGAAGGGAAAACGCCGGAAGCATGGAACAGGGGTGTGGTGGTGCTGTTTTTCAAGAAAGGTGATAACACCTTATTGAAGAACTATAGGCCCATCACACTGCTGAGCCATGTTTATAAGTTGTTTTCGAGAGTCATTACGAATCGTCTCGAACGAAGGCTTGATGACTTCCAGCCTCCCGAACAAGCCGGTTTCCGGAAAGGTTTTAGTACCATAGACCACATACATACGCTGCGGCAGGTTATACAGAAGACTGAGGAGTATAATCGGCCACTATGCTTGGCGTTTGTGGACTATGAGAAAGCCTTTGATTCGATCGAGACTTGGGCGGTTCTTAGATCTCTCCAGCGATGCCGCATTGACTATAGGTACATCGAAGTGTTGAAGTGCTTGTATAATAACGCCACCATGTCAGTCCGAGTACAGGGGCAGTGCACGAAGGTGATCCCCATAAAAAGAGGAGTAAGACAGGGAGACGTCATTTCTCCGAAACTGTTTACGGCCACCTTAGAGGACGCCTTCAAGCTCTTGGAATGGCAAGGACTTGGCATCAACATCAATGGCGAATACATCACTCACCTTCGATTTGCCGACGACATTGTGGTCATGGCGGAGTCGCTGGAAGATCTAGGACGAATGCTCGGTGACCTCAATAGAGTATCCCAACAAGTGGGTCTTAAAATGAATATGGACAAAACAAAAATAATGTCTAACGTCCATGTCGTACCCACCGCACTCACCGTTGGGAACTCTACTCTTGAAGTTGTCGACGAATACATTTACCTGGGACAGGCAGTCCGGTTAGGTAGGTCCAACTTTGAGAGAGAGGTCAATCGACGAATCCAACTCGGCTGGGCAGCGTTCGGGAAACTGCGCAACATCTTCTCATCCAAAATACCTCAGTGCCTAAAGACTAAAGTGTTTAGTCAATGTGTGTTACCAGTGATGACATATGGATCAGAGACGTGGTCTCTTACAATAGGTCTCATAAAAAAGCTCAAGGTTGCTCAGCGAGCTATGGAAAGAGCTATGCTCGGCGTTTCTCTACGTGATCGAATCAGGAATGAGGAGATTCGTAGAAGAACCAAGGTCACCGACATAGCCCTCAGGATTAGCATGCTGAAGTGGCAATGGGCTGGCCACATAGCGCGAAGATCGGACGGGCGTTGGGGCAGAAAGATTCTAGAGTGGAGACCACGTATTGGCAAGCGCAGCGTAGGACGACCGCCTGCCAGATGGACCGACGATCTTGTGAAAATCGCAGGAAATCGTTGGATGCAGGTGGCATCGGACCGGTTACGCTGGAAAGCGATTGGGGAGGCCTATGTTCAGCAGTGGACAAGTATAGGCTGAAATGATGATGATGATGATGATGCCCTTCTGGCTGGCTAGAGCGTAGTGGTTGCACGCTCGCCTTTAAGTCCGGTGAAGCTGTAAAGGCCTCGCGGCCAACAGCGTACATCATTCACACACACACACACAGATACCTGTATTCGGTACATGAAGTTTGTATTTTCATCCATATTTCTAAACTGTAGTCATTTAATTTCTAGATATGCATATTCTTTTTACGGTCTGTAACGCCGTGATTATAGAATTTTTGATTTTTTTTATTAAAAATTCGTCAGCGATTGATTGGCGAGATATCACCTGATGGAAACTGAAGCTAGCGTCGAAGATGTGGATCGCTGGCTCAGTAATGCAGCAGACGCTTTTGTTTTCCCTTGTTTTCGGTTAGACCTTGACCCGTCTTCATATTTTATAGGCCATTGTTCACGCATTCATTCCTGTTCATTTAATTTTACTAGCATTAGATGTTAGTCTCTTTAAACAATTTCCTTGTTGTAGCCGCTATAATATATCGCTTAAACTGGTTCTAATTACAGAACTTGTAGACCTTAGTCATTCTAGTGAGATTGTATGACATGCGACCGGTTGCAGAAATTTGAAGGCTATATCGCTAATATATCGCGGACTTTATAGAACTATTTGAGCACCCTTTATCAGATTCATGTTTCATCAGATTTCGGTGTATAGATAAAAAAAACACCGTCACGCCTATATTCCCCAAGCGGGGGTGGCAGAGATGTACTGAGTACACCCACGTTTCACCGACGATGTTAGGTCTCATCTTATAGGGGGCGAGCCTATTGCGATATACCGGGCACAATTCCAGACTCCAGACTCGTACTGGGAGGTTTTCGTTTGAAAAACTACACTTGTCCGACCTAGGATTTGAACCCAGGACCTCGTGATCACAAAGCGATGCGCTTTGCCACTAGACCAACGAGGCAGTCGGTTCGGTTCGGTGTGTAGATAAGTATGTATATTGCTATTTGTCGGAAATGAAGCAATGATATGGATCGCGTTAAATTTAACTTCTATCTACAAACCACGGAAAAAGGAAACCCAATAAAATTGTTGTCAATCAATAGAATGATTCCTCATTGTTGACAATTTTAAAATACCTACATATATGATTATGTTAGGCTGGTTCCATACTACATACATCCATAATAAATTACATATTTTGTCGTAATATTATAAATTATGTTAATGTCATAACATATTATTATGCGAAGGTAATATTTAATAAATAGGTTTTTAAAATCACTATCTATATCATCACGCTAGATCCCTTGTAAGGTAGAGAGTACAGAGTTCCAACACGTTCTTTTCTTATATGCCTCTCCCATACACGTTCGCCGGTTACAGAATTTCTTGGCATGCCTCTAAATAAGCATGGTCTATTTGGTCCTGGCAAGATAGAATATACCCCAGTACCTACCTACATCCTTGGACTTTCACATTTTTCGTTATTGTTTCTTCCGGCATTTTTTGAATATCTCCGTATAACCGAACGCCTTCTTTCATACTTATACGCCTTCTTTACAGCTTGACTCTGCACATCTTCCGCAGAGCTCACGTTTCCACCGCATGTATCCTGTTCTCATTCTCTTGCTTGCGTACCAAACTCTAAAATTTTTAAATATTCTTCTACCATTTATTACACAGTAGGTATACTATACCATTACGCAATTAGGTACCAATTGCGCATAAACACTTGATTTTATCCAATTATTTATTAACACACAAATTATGCTCTATCTGTTTCGACTACTTGCCGAAATTAAGTCATACACATTTATAAGTGGGCAAGTGCAAAAGACTCCGAAATGAAGTTATCCGTCAAAGAACCAAAGTAGTTGACATAACCCGCAGAGTGAGCTCGCTAAAGTGGCAGTGGGCTGGCCATGTCTGTCGAAGAACCGATGGCCGATGGAGCAGACGAGTTTTAGAGTGGAGACCACGACTCGGCAAACGTAAGGTAGGGCGCCCCCCAGCTAGGTGGACCGACGACCTGAAGAAAGTCGCAGGGTGGGACTGGATGCGGAAGGCGGAGGACCGTGTATTGTGGCGCAAATTGGGAGAGGCCTATGTCCAGCAGTGGACTGCAATAGGCTGATTTGATTGATTGATTGATTGAAGTGCAAAAGAACTGAAATGAAAAAATATTTAGTACTTTGTACTTATATAATATAATTACTAAATATTTTTTCATTCAACTAAAAAAATCTTGACTCCTAAAGTTCGAGCTAATTAGTATTTAATCGCAGTATGACAAGTATCTAAGAGTAAGAGAGAGTACTATCGTATTACAGTAATATAACTTGGACTATGCTGTACATTAAAGGTATGTCTTCCTTCAGAATCTATGTGGGCATTCTGTTTATTTAACGTATCACCTTGACCGATAGTCACAGGACCCCTACATTATCGACTCCTCCAGATAGTGATCGAAACATTGAAGGTTTCCGAAGTCCATTGATTGACGTTGACGTCAGTAGCGGCGTGCTAAGACGAGCGCACGGCGGTGTGATGGCAACCGACGCAGGCAGCTGCCTCGCAGTCGCTCCGCGCTCGGCGCTTCGCCCGCTCCATATAATCGCCCCAAACCCACTACAATATTGATCGCTTTCATTCACAATGTTTTAAGTCAACTGTACGATATCGCAAAACAAACCGACCTTTTGGTGCTACTGAAAGTTGATGATTTTTACAGGACATTTTTAACTTTAACTAACTATTTCTCTTGTTATTAGTGATTTTTATTGAACAATTTGAATCTGTACAATTTTATGAGAGTTTTACGACTGCAGTGATTAAATTTCACCATGAAGGACAAGAAGAAATGGTAAGTTTTAGTATTATTTTAAACGTTTGTGTGATAAATGCATAGGACGGAACTGACCACTTTCACATGTGTTTAATATGGACAATACGGACAGGATGTGTAATAAGTAACTAGCTTTAAAAACATGCTGCCTCATTATTAGGAACACATATTACACACATTTAAATAACCACATTCAAAGTAGACACGTATTATGTACCCAATCAAATGCATAATTAACCTTTTTGCTAACTTTGCCCTAATTTCAATATAACATACCAAATCACCAAATTAGCTACAAAGCGACAAGTGCTATACAAAATAAACACTTCAAGTTATAACTAGTATTATTAGGAACAGTATGTTAATAACATATTACAACAATGTTCATAAATTTAAAAATCACTTTCATTCAGAAGTTTGTTGCTGTATCGACTTCGTTGCCAGGCACCGTGTCCTTTCTATTTTATATGCAAAAGCAGTTTTGGATGCGATTGATCTAGACCTTCCACAAATCACTTGATTCTCTTAGATTTGAATATGTCTTTGATAATCGGCTTGAATTTTGTTTATTTAAATATGAAGCTCCTTTGTCAGGCGCATTATAGCTTTTCAAGGAAGAGACCTATCGATTAATTTGAAACCCGTACCCTTGTGTTAAGTTACTAATTATTGATAATCGTGGTAATAATAAAATTTTTGAAGCCTTTCTTATATTTCATATAAATAAAAGAAATATTATGTAGTTAAATGATATCTATATTTTATTTAACCAGAGACGGCACGTTCCACCTTGACTTGTTTTTTGTTCATATAATGTGACAGTAAAAGACCTTTACAACCCGTAATGATTATTGTGGGCTTTATAATCATTTTCACTAACGTTCCGTGAACTCTTCCTAAACGAGTATCTAAACGAGTATTATTCCCCACAATATGTGAATGCCTTTATTTGGTTTTGATTCCCGTTTTGAACCGCAGGTAAGCGACCTAAATTGTACTTCACGAGCCATCTTTTGCAGTCTTCTTTTTATCTACTAACCCGAAAATCCACCACTGACCTTCAATGTGAAGAGGATACGTTATAAAAAATCGCTATTGAAGTCAAATAGCCTTACCTAGAAACTAATACAACTTTGCATAGGGTATACTCATAGTTGAATTACTTCGGAAAAACCCGTCTACTCGAATCTGTGCGTATATATTTCTGCTACATCTTATAAACTTTACTAGAACTGACATATGCCTCAATACAAATTAGTGTGAATAAGCACTTTTCGAAAACAGATAATCGCGGCTAAACATGAGTGAACGGCTAAAAATTTAACCAATAAAGGTATCCTGAGTTGAATTGAACTAAAACCTATCCACTCCGTTAACAGTCATGGTTGGACCACAAACATTCAAATCATTATTATTCGCTTTCAATACCAGCACACACACCGATTGATTAAACAATGGGTCTACAACAACATGACTTCATTTTTCGTAAACTGGTCACTCAGTGTTTTTCATTGATGTTTCTAGGGTTCTGTCTAATGTGTTTATATTTTATATTTTTATGACAAGTCCACTATAGTACCGTACACTACAACATATTTTATACAACCTTTTCCATATTTAACCAACTACTTTGAGGTTAAGTTAAAGGTCATGTAAAGTTGCTTTAATGCAATGACATCGACAGGAAATTCCTACGGCCTATATTAACAAACCAGCAAATAACGTATATAGGAGATTATCTATTCAATTATTGTGTTCCTAAACAGTAAATACCCATTTCACCCAAGGATTTGAATTATCCCACATCATTTCGTACAAACTAATTGTAGCTTTTAATGGTATTTTTATGGGAGATCTTGTAAAGGTCAATGGAGTTTCAAAAGTAAACGTGTACGCTATTTTAAACCGGTTACCTTAACATATCGAGCCATCTGTCCACTGTGCAAATAATTTCACAAAAAAAAACCTGTAATACACCGTGAATACAAATGATCTATAGGATATAAAGAAAAATGCAGCTGTCTCCTTGTTAACATAAAACTTCATAGAAAAAATATGCGAATGCCGTAAATTACTACATATTATGAAACAAAGCCCCCCTCCCCCCCCCCGCCGCCGCGTCTGTCTGTCTGAACGCGATAAACTCAATAACTACCGAACGGATTATCATACGGTTCTCACCAATGAACCGAGTGATTCAAGAGGAAGGTGTATGTGTATAATTCACCCATGCGAAGCTCCGGCTGCCGGTTGCTAGTTATTTATATAAACGAATCAATTCATTTTAAATTCTGTCTCTCCAGTTTTAGCACACTGTTCGCGTAATAAATACTGCATGAACGTAATATTAGGTAACTTTTTTACAATATTTGTGTACCATGTTTTTTAAACAAATTTTATGATAAAGCGACATATGAAAAAAAACCTTGTTTAGGTTTATACCGCCCGTTCCAAGTTTTCGTTTTTATCATCATTAACATCGCGGTCTGGGGGCGGGCGCAGCAAAAGAAGACACAATCGTACTTTCATTTTATATTAACTCTTACATTAGACTCCTAGCCTAAGCGCCGTGGCACCGACTGTGTTCAGTCAGATCCTACTGCAAATATCATAGTTCATTTACAGGCTTTTGAATTACTTACTATTGATACAAAAAGTTTAGAGGTAAGAGACTATATTTTACATTTATATAAAATTGTAAGCCTACCTGTTAATTTAGTATAAGCATTACTGTTTCAATATCTGGCTTTAATAAACGATTAATAACAATAATATAATAATATTAGCCCTGTTAAGAAACTGTCCCACCGTTGGGCACGGGCCTCCTCTCAAATTGAGAGGGCTTAGGCCATAGTCCACCACGCTGGCCCAGTGCGGGTTGGCGAACTTCACACACCTTCGAGAAACCCTTAGGCATGCAGGTTTCCTCGCGATGTTTTCCTTCACCGTTAAAGCAAGTAGTAGTTAATTTTTAATACGCACATGCCTTCGAGAAGACAGAGGTGCGTGCCTCGGTTTGAACCCGAGACCTCTGACTTTGCAATCAAATGGTCTAACCACTAGGCTATCACTCATCATCATCATCATCTCAGCCTATACTTGTCCACTGCTGAACATAGGCCTCCCCAATCGCTTTCCAGCGTAACCGGTCCGATGCCACCTGCATCCAACGACTTCCTGCGATTTTCACAAGATCGTCGGTCCATCTGGCAGGTGGTCGTCCCACGCTGCGCTTGCCAATACGTGGTCTCCACTCTAGAATCTTTCTGCCCCAACGCCCGTCCGATCTTCGCGCTATGTGGCCCGCCCATTGCCACTTCAGCTTGCTAATCTTAACGGCTATGTCGGTGACCTTGGTTCTTCTACGAATCTCTTCATTCCTGATTCGATCACGTAGAGAAACGCCGAGCATAGCTCTCTCCATAGCTCGCTGAGCAACTCTGAGCTTTTTTATGAGACCTATTGTAAGAGACCACGTCTCTGATCCATATATCATCACTGGTAACACACATTGACTAAAAACTTTAGTCTTTAGGCACTGAGGTATTTTGGATGAGAAGATGTTGCGCAGTTTCCCGAACGCTGCCCAGCCGAGTTGGATTCGTCGATTGACCTCTCTCTCAAAGTTGGACCTACCTAACCGGACTACCTGTCCCAGGTAAATGTATTCGTCGACAACTTCAAGAGTAGAGTTTCCAACGGTGAGTGCGGTGGGTACGACATGGACGTTACACATTATTTTCGTTTTGTCCATGTTCATTTTAAGACCCACTTGTTGAGATACTCTGTTGAGGTCGCCGAGCATTCGTCCTAGATCTTCCAGCGACTCCGCCATGACCACAATGTCGTCGGCAAATCGAAGGTGAGTGATGTATTCGCCATTGATGTTGATGCCAAGTCCTCGCCATTCCAAGAGCTTGAAGGCGTCCTCTATGGTGGTCGTAAACAGTTTCGGAGAAATGACGTCTCCCTGTCTTACTCCTCTTTTTATGGAGATCGCCTTCGTGCACTGCCCTTGTACTCGGACTGACATGGTGGCGTTATTATACAAGCACTTCAACACTTCGATGTACCGATAGTCAATGCGGCATCGCTGGAGAGATCTAAGAACCGCCCAAGTCTCGATCGAATCGAAGGCTTTCTCATAGTCCACAAACGCCAAGCATAGTGGCCGATTATACTCCTCGGTCTTCTGTATAATCTGCCGCAGCGTATGTATGTGGTCTATGGTACTAAAGCCTTTCCGGAAACCGGCTTGTTCGGGAGGCTGGAAATCATCAAGCCTGCGTTCGAGACGATTCGTGATGACTCTCGAAAACAACTTGTAAACATGGCTCAGCAGTGTGATGGGCCTATAGTTCTTTAATAAAGTGTTATCACCTTTCTTGAAAAAGAGTACCACCACACCCCTGTTCCATGCTTCCGGCGCTTTTCCTTCGAGCAAGACGGAATTAAACAGCCTCTGAAGGACTTTAAGTACCGGCGATCCGCCCGCTTTCAGAAGCTCTGCAGTAATTCCGTCTTCACCCGGCGCTTTGTTGTTTTTAAGTTGGTTGAGAGCCATCCTAATCTCGTACAGGCTGATGTCCGGGATATCTTCAGTGTAGTGTCGGGTTAGCTTGGCTCTTGGGTCTTTTACCAAGTCAACAATAGGTTCAGCTACTGAGGTATACAACTGTCCATAGAACCTCTCTATCTCCCTGAGCACCTCTGACCTATTCGACGTTACGTTTCCGTCCTCCGTCTTCAGCTTCGTCAACTGGCTTTGCCCAATCGACGCGGCTCTTGCGAACACTTTGGAGCCCTTGTTCTGCTTTATGGTCTCCTCAATACGTCTTGTGTTGAAGGACCGTAGATCGTGTCGCAAGGACTTCAATATCTGTCCATTGAGCTGCCTATAAGACTTAGCATCATCGGAGGTTTGGAATCTCATGGTACGTCGCTCAGCCATAAGGTTTCGGGTGTAGTCGGATAGCTTTTGAGGCCTATTTTTACGGTGGGGCTTAAAATGCTTAGACCCGACCGTATGGACAGTCTCTACCAACCTATTGTTGATTTCGTCCACTGATGCGCTTCTGTCTAGCAATTCGAAGCGGTTTGACAATTCGAGTTGAAAGTTCTCGGGGTTTTGGATATGTGTATTAGAAGGTCGGAGCGTAGACTTCATCAGACGCGATCTTTCCATTTTGACATTAATATTTAATGTGCCTCTGACCATTCGGTGATCACTGCCGGTTTTTACCCTGTGAATCACGGAGACATCATTAAATATTTGTCGCTTGGTGCTCATGATGAAGTCTATCTCATTTTTTGTGAAACCATCAGGGCTCATCCAGGTCCATTTCCTATGAGACGGCTTCTGGAAGAAAGAGTTCATCATAAAGAGTCCCTCCTTCTCCAGAAATTCGGCCAGCCTCTGACCCCTGGGATTACGCTGCCCATATCCAAATTGCCCCACTCTCAGCTCATCATCGCCCCGTTTGCCCAGTCGCGCATTGAAGTCACCCATAATTACTGTAAAATGTGCTTTGGAAGTATGTATGGCTCTACTAATGTCCTCATACATAACTTCGACCTCATCATCTGAGTATGCCGAGGTCGGTGCGTAGACCTGTATGACCTTCAGCGAATATCTTTTGGATATTCTGAGTATCAGGTACGCTACCCTGCTCGACACACTAGTGATGGACACAACGTTGTTTATGAGTGACTTGTGGACGACAAATCCGACACCACCCTGGGACTGCTGTTCGCCCTCCCGGTAGTAAAACAAGTTGCCGGATTTTAAGGTTATCGTGTCCTCGCCCTCTCTTCGGACCTCCGATAAACCAACAATACTCCACCGCAACTTGTTTAACTCTTCTTCCAGCTCAACTAGCTTCTCATCTGTCCTCAATGTGCGTGCGTTGTATGTCACCAGGGCCAATTTTCGGTTTTGGTGGTAGCCGAATCTCTGCCGGAGATTCTTAGCACCCCTTGTCCTGTCGTTACCATGGCTGCTACCGTGGCCAGGACGAACAGGACCGCCGGGGACTAGGGGCCTGGTTTTCTTGCTTTCTTCCATATTGGTTGGGGGTGTTTGCCATACTCGCCACGCTTGGCAGGCGGGTTGGCGAGCGCAGTTTTTGGTTGTAAAAGTGTTAAGGGAACGCTGCTGCCCATTCCCTAGTTTTCCCTTAGTCGCCTTGTACGACACCCGATGGGATGAGATGGGTTGGTCCTATTCTAAGCCGGGAACCACGCGGCATATCCACCACTAGGCTATCACTGCTTCTTCAATAATCGATTACTATTATTAAAATAGAAATTAAAAATAAGAATCCCAGCAACCAGGCTCCTGTACACTCTGTACTCCTTACAGCTCCATTTTTAATGTATGGTTATGTGAAATATGTCTTTAAACGCATCTCAGTGGAATAAATTGCTCATGTGTATAAACGTTTTTAAGACAAATAAATAAAGTATCCTACTGAAATATTTGTATTCAAACGTAAAACAATGTAATCTGTGGGGATAAATCAATCGGGACAGCGTCGTAGCTAAGGTAATGAGTGGCCAGGGCAAGATTTAAATTTTACGCACCACAGAACCACTTAAATACTAAAGTGCCCTAAACTGTCACCCATCTCAGACCGAACGAGTCGAACGCTGGTTAAGTTAGTAATTGCTAAGACCATAGTTAAGCGAATTATTATATCCCGAATTATCTGTAATGAGGTACTATGTATAACATTAGCCCCATGATAAATTAGATATGCAATATGCACCCGACGTCTACTTAAATTTGTGACACCACGTCACCGAGCGTCCTAACAAGGTATATTTAGCAACTAAAGGCGCGTCGCGCATACTGCGGTCAAAATTGTAGGACGTCGTGCTCTAATCACTAATGGTTAGACGACAAAACATCAGTAGTTTTTAAATAGCTATTTTAACACAAAAACAATATCTTAAGGTCACAATACAATAAAAATGTAAAGATTTAAGAATATATATGAGCATCAGGCAGGTAGAGAAATAGTAACGACTTTGACAAATAGAATTGAATGTGATAACTTTTCTTTTCCATACTGTGACTTAAAACCTGAAATATGTGCTATAAATTGTATTAATGACTTTTTAGTTCGATTAATTATAACTAAATAATTTGAAAAGAAAACCTGCGATTTAGGTCCTCTGGGGACACTGGTCACAAAGTTAGCAGAAAAGATAAATTTTAAAATAAAAATTATCTAGTTCAATCACCTTTACTTAAGGGGTTAAACTGGATTAAGCTGTGAGTCCGATAAATAGATATGTGAAAAACTTCTCATAATCCATTATCATAACACATTTACCTAAATAAATACAAGTACTCGAGTAGATGAACTGGATTCAAATTAACTAGATAACTACACAGTTACACGTTTGCATATTATCACTGAATTAGCAGATGGACGGACGTGTATAGAAATCAACCACATTACTGAACAATAGCTCGTACTCATCACGATCGTTTCGTTCAAGCCACAATGAAAATGTTATCGTCTACATTATGTGGCCTTGCTTTTTTAGGAAACAAAATTACGTTCAGATAATAACTGAAGTAAACCTTGTGTTTCAGTTATTAATACAATTTTTAAATTCGTTTATGTACATATGAAAAAAATACTATGTAATTATTTACAAAGTATGCAACCTTGCCCGCCGGCCGGTGCAAAGCACCACGGTGAGAAACCTAGTATATGCCCTTCCCAATAGCGACTGCCCAAGCCGAGGCCGTTCTTCCTTGAGTTGTTCCCTTGCCCTTCTGGCTCGAGCGTAGTGGTTACACGCTTGCCCACTTGTCCGGTGAAGCTGTAAAGGCCCCACGGCCAACAGTGTAGATCACTCAGACACACACAAAGAATTTAAAGTAATGCGCCGCGTTTCGTCATAGCGGCTTAGGGCCCTGCAGGAAACTGCAGGTACTTATTGTGTAGTGTAACCCTTATTTTATAATAACCTTTATTTTTAAACTAACTTGCAGCTTGTGTCGTTTCAATATACAATCGCATCAGTTGTCACGGTCACCTAGCTATGTAGCCGAGCCCCGAGTGGCCCAATTACTAATAAAGTATATACTATAGTACTATTAAATCGATTACAGGGGAAAAAGTACAGAAAAACGGTTGCGCTGGCTAAGCTCGCTCTGAATGGCCATTATTGACAGTGTACTGTCAATAATGAGATTGTTGAAAAGAGAGGGAAAGCCTTTGCCCACAAGTGGAAAACATTAAGTTCGTAAAAAAGCTGGTAAAATCGTTTTTGCAGCTACGAGTATAGAACTGACTAAAACTTACGCCGTAGTAGCTTGATTAAATTTTAAGAAGATCAGAATAGGTTACAGAGATAACTTTGTGGACAAAGTGATGTTAGAAGTCTGCATTTTTCGCCTACATAGCTTAGGATCTGGCGTAATAAAATAGACAGCTGGATAATCTATGACTCCATAACTACTTGCTCTGATAATACCGAAGCCAGTTTGAAAACCGAGTAAATACGACGGGGACGATCTTTTTCTCACATTTTAATTTAATAGATAACTTTTGAACCGTTCCATCCTACATATTTAAAGTACAGATATAGAATTTCTGAGATTTAAATAGGTGATTTTGAGCTTGTCAGAATCGTATTATGTGGTAAACTGTTTTCTCTGCATACCCCAGTAGGATAAAGAACTGACTGTATGTATGTACATACATATGTACTATTGAGATCTTTAAAATGTGTTACATCTTTAAAAAAAACTAGCAGAATAGGGACCCATTACCTCACCAGCATTCATCACTAAGCCAAATTCTACTTTTTCTAATAAGAAGAATGACTGTGACAGGCAGTCAGGGCAACAGACAAACAAGATTTAAACCTTTCGGTTCTTAAAGTTTAACGCACTTCACCAATTATTTTCATTTAATGTTTTCAATAGTAAGTGTGTATATTGATTGGTGGAACACATCATCTTTTACTTGCGCAGACACAAAAGCCAGCTGGGTATGTAGAGTCAGGTTGAGATAAGTGTCTATAAAACACATTAGCTCCGGCCTAAATACCTCAACGCCACGTTGATGTTTTAATTCTGCTTTTGAGTACAATAGATATCCAAAATATGTGATCATCAGTTTTAAACTCTTGCAACCAGCTACTACTGCATTTATAAATTTCTGCACGATATTAGATACAACCGCAGAAACCTGCAGTCATTGACCTTAATTTTAATAGCATTGCCCGTCTAATAAATATTAAGCTTTTTAATTATTCTGAAAGATTGCAACTAACAACATAATTTTGCCGTGAATATTACTCAATAGTAATAATCATTAAATATTGAAATACAAATATAAATAAGAATTCAAGTCCATAGAAACGTTTGAGTCGCTAACTTCTGCCTCGATAAAATACACGTTATTTGATATTTTATAAGCATGCATATTCGTTTCTACGAATAAGACTTAAAACTCAACTATTTAATATTTCACAGCTAGTCAGCTACTGATACTGACACCTGACGTCATCCCAATATCATCTCCGACTGGAGCGTGGTTGTTGCACGCTCGCCTACTTACCCGGTGAAACTGTAAAGGTCCCTCGGCCAACAGCATAGACACACACACACACACAAACAATCTCAATCTCACCACGTCTCTTGTATTAATTAAAGTTTAATTATGTTTTGAACCCTCCCTATTGGTTACTTCATCATCATCAGCCTATAGCAGTCCACTGCTGGACATAGGCCTCTCCAAGTTCACGCCACTGGGTACGATCCTCGGCTACTCGCATCCAGTTTCTGCCAGCCGCCCTACGAAGGTCATCGCTCCACCTAGTCTGAGGGCGTCCTGCATTACGTTTGCCAGTCCGTGGTCTTCACTCAAGAACTCGTTTGTCCCAGCGGTTATCGGTTCTTCGGCTAATGTGACCGGCCCATTGCCACTTCAGCTTACTAACGGTTATTATTGGTTACTTACATCCATTTATTTTCTTAATCAATAATTTTCGTTAATTATTCTTTACAATATGTTGTATAATTAATTATAAATAAAAACATACTCCAGGGTACGATCCCATGATAAAATGAAATTATCATAGATCCCAAAAACGTATAAACCAAATAAAATGCGGTTTAAAACCTGATAACACTGTATTCAAGCACCGATATAATATGTAAATGCAGTTAGCAACACCAAGGTTACGGGTTAAGGGTGATAACAAAGGTTCGTTAGCGTCTCCTCAGTTGCAAGTCATTCTGGGGAATAGGGCGTCAGACTTCTGACATCAAGTAAAATGGTTAAGTTATGTGGATTTCTGTTATACTGTAAAAAATTTAGGATTGTTAAAATACAGAGGTGAGTTTCTCGTGATTCTTTACTAGCTAATAATATTGATATGTATGTATACGGCAACTGAATACGCAATAAGATCTTTTAATAACTGCAGGTGTCATTACAAACTCGGTCGTCAAAAAGTGCAATATGTATATCTTTATAATTACCAATAATATACAGCTTAGCAATTGACATGTACCTACACATGAAGTTTGCTTTTCACTCGATCTATTGTCTAAAAATAAGGGTCTAGAAAAATCTAGTAAGAGTTCGAATTGCAGGTCGGTAAATCTGTGCATATGGAAATATGTTATAATTCACTGCAGCTAAAAAATAAACATGTTCTGTAAAGAATAATCAATCTATTAATTATAATAATGATACCTATGCTTTACTACTCATCTTAATCTATCTGGATATGACTTTTTTAACATAACCAAAGAGGTGATGGATTTAAAATAATTACCTAACCTACTAAGGGTAAATACAATATTGTACGAACTTAATTTCTTATTAGATCTTACTAACCTTCGTAAAGAACCAAATTTGCTTACAACTTGTTGATTAGATCTTCATGACACCGTGAGCCCTTTGCCGCAAACAAATGACGTAACTTAAATATCTAAAAACTTATATAAGGTATCAAATATGCAATCAGCACACTTCCTGGCTCACGCGACCAATACAAACCTGGCTATCAATCCCGACTCTACTTACAAAAGCACTTAATAATTCTCCTCTTACACTTCCTTAGCTCACGTTAGAACCAATATATCGTTGCCTTCGGAACACAAAGCGAAGCATTGATAAATTCGTTGTTAACAACCGAGACTTACGTCTCGGATTTTATTGTTATTTATTGCTCTAAATGACTTCGGTCCCATGAAGAGACTCATTGCTGAAATGGAAATAAATTACATGTAATTAGATATTTTGTTGTGATACCAATGCACTAATGTCATTAATGTTACGGTACTTATGGTCGGCTGTTTACACTTTGTATTACATGCATGTATGAGTTTTATCAAAATAGATCAACTCGCTACTAAACCGTCTGTATCTGCTTATCGCGCGTTTGACCGCAGAATTGTTTACTGTCGTCCGTCATTCATGTTCATGTTCTGTACTACAGAACAGAGGTACTTCTTCATTCAGTCTTTTGTGCAGTACGCTAACACTTTGACATAATGTAGCAATGTATTCTTGCTTAACTCAAAATCCCTTAACCTATTTTTTTAAATCGTTTAAAATGTGAACATATGACAATAACAAGTCATAGTAGAGACACGAGGAAGAGTAGCTACAAGTAACAAATATTTTTTCCATCCTAGTCTAATCTCTAAGAAACTTAGAACTGCGGAAAGGGTAATTTTTAATCCACGGTTCAAAAACCTACTGCTCTTTTCTCGACGTGGTAATTCTGTAAAAAGATTTTTTGCTGAAAGTTGCCTCACACTACGAATTGTATCAATTGTAGTTGCTTTATGATGCTAAAACTGGGTGTTTGTGTATGCAAAACATGACTTTCGCATACATAATAACTCAGTCCCGCAGCAAATATTTGTGAGTCACACAAAGATTTTTCCTTTTCGGGTAGCGAGCCCGCGAGTATCCGATTTTGTGAATTTAGCAGCTTACGCTCTATGAGCACAGCACGGACAGGTTAACGTTAGTGTAACGCTACCAAGTTGAAATGCCATCCTTTTTACACTACAAATTTACTAAATAGAGATGAACGTGATAGCACGATTTCTCGATAAGGTTACGTTAACGTCAATCAGTTCGTGTTAAGCTCTCTGATCACTCGACCAAACCATCGTCATTATTTTAAAAAAGACGTTTATATTTAGATTTGGCTGCTTTACACTTTCTTTGTCAAGGTCGCAATGTCGTATTCACTAGCTTCGACGACGTATATTTACGGCTACATTATATGTATGCCTACACATATTAAGACTATATGTATCTTTAATATCAATAACCGTGACTTTGGAATCTTCCATCACAGTAATTATTTGATACTATTGACCCTTAGCGTTTGGCATTTGAATCGAG
The DNA here is from genome assembly GCA_905147815.2 of Phalera bucephala. NCBI lineage: Eukaryota > Metazoa > Arthropoda > Insecta > Lepidoptera > Notodontidae > Phalera > Phalera bucephala. The sequence continues at coordinate 18,505,756 of LR990621.1, read as the reverse complement.
TATTTTAGTGCTGTTATCTCGCGGCAGACGAATTCTGATTTGCTACATAGCCGTTACCCACAGTCATCGCACTGTTGGGACGAACGAGTGACGTATTAGCTGCAAAAAATTGATCTCTATATTCTAATTTATTAACAAAAACCCATTAAATTACATCACATATTTACATCTTACTCCCTAGCTCGAATTTTTTACATATATGTCAAATCAAATGTGATCATATATTGGTTGTAGCATGTTTAAAAAATAAAAATCTATAACTGTTTTTATAAATTTTTATTTATTCGTTTTAATTACAAGCCGAACTAAAAAGGAGAAAATAATATTTAAGAATGAAGAGTTTTGAAAATTAATTGTATTGTGAAATAGCCTGTTAATAATAACTATACCCACGAATCACGAGTTATAAAATACGTACCATATTATGTGTCGACACATTCCTTCTAGTCAGATTTTTAAATGAAATAGATACCAAGGGTCCTGTCTGCGAAAAAAAGTTAGCCTACGATTTATAGTAGGAAGATAACGTAAAATACTTTTGCTTCTAGCGATGGCGCCCACGAAGCTATGCTTGGTAATGGCCAGGTGCCAAAAATTGTCAGCAAAGAATCCAAGAAAGATGACGAGTACGAAGCTCTACAAAGTTTCCTCCGCAGCATCAGCTCTACCGCGACGTTGCCCCCTTACGTCAAAGGAGAGACGTATTCGTCCATACGAGGTGTATTGAACCAGGTATGAATATTTATTTATATTCATGATGCAATAACGTGCTTTAATCAATCAATGTTGCATGATATTTTAACTAGTATTATTTCGTCATCATCAAATAAATTTGGCGACACGGAAAAAGATAACAGCCGCTATACGATACCACACACTGAACGAAATACGTACTTTTAATATCAATTATTATGAAGTAATCTATATATTAATTCGTGAAGCAAAAACTTTATACACGTTTTTAAGAAAATTGCGCGGACGGAGGAGTATGAAATTTTCCACACTTATAGTTGATATAGAGAAGGAGTGCAGAATGCTAATATTTTTTTTTAAATTATGCATTAAACATACATTAAATCTATGAAAAAAACATTACACACACTACCATGTATTCGACACAATAGACGTCAAATTGATGTTTGTCTTTAATATTATTTGTCTATAGTCTTACTGAATGTCAAACGTAACCAGCAAACTATGAAAGAGTAGGTCGAATATCGACCTATGGGCGACCACTAGTTAGTATATATACACAAAATGACATAGACCTTAGTGGGTAGTGTACCACGGAGGTCGTAATAATACGACGTTATGTTTACGATTTCCCTGCACAAAAATATTGATTACCAACTACAACGTATTCAATTATTTATCTTATTTGTGTGCATCTTCAGATGGGGTTTCTAATGCATTAGAACCATAAATTTAATTGATGATGCAAAATTAAGATTTCATATATGAAATAGAATTGGAAGTGTCAAATTTAATTTCCGAGGTTTTCAGTCTAAGACGACGATATACCTATACATAGGATTTCTAAGAAATGTCTATAATGCTTAGGCATAGACAACACCTGCGTAAAATAAACTTTATTATACACTTTTACCTGCTTTTAATAGTAAAGAATTCATAGAAGTGGTCTAGTGGCAAAGGGCAGCGCTTGGTGGTCACGAGGTCCTGGGTTCAAATCCTAGGTCGGACAAATGAAGTTTTTCTAACGAAAACTACCCACTATGAGTCCGGAGCCTGGAATTGTGCCCGGTATATGGCATATAGGCTCGCCCCCTATTCCATGGGACTTAACATCGTCGGCGAAAAGTAGGTGTACTCAGTACCCCTCTGCCACCCCGCTTGGGGAATATAGGCGTTACGGTGTTTATTTATTTTATTTCACATTTCCTGTCGGTTACAGCGGGATAAACGTTCCGTGGGCGCGGTTTTCTGATAAACTCTTTGTATTATGTCGATGAAGTGGGCAGGCCCCCACAAGGTATACCTACGACCGGGTTAAGGTCGCAGCTTAAAGCCGGATGTCGAAATTGCCACAAATTTAAAAATTAAAATTTTCTTATTCATATTGACAAAAAATACAAATTAATACTCATGAACTGAATTAATAGTGATTACTTACGACTCTACCCCTCGTTCGAAATATCAGATCTCTAGAAATGAAACCCCAGGTAGTTCTTTTAAAATCATAGTATTTGGAATATCACGATTCTTTTTGTTTAGTGTTATTTACAGGGTATCAGTGACAATACAGAACTAGCTACGTACTTACTCATAAAGGAAATTATCGTCTACACTACATAGTTTCCTTAATTACAAAATACATTGACTTTGTAAACAATATAAAACGAACGTATATATTACGTGGAGTAAAAACATTTTTAGCTCTAGTGTGATGCCGGGCTGTCAATTGCGCAGATCAGGTTTATGAATAACTAGCAGTTTCCCGCGACTTTGTACCCGGTGGACAACAGCGCCACCTACTGTGTCTAGGTTATCTAGCCTTTGTTACTTCTGGATAAAGTAGCTTTCTAATGGTAAAAGAATTTTTGAAATCGGTCCAGTAGTTTTTGAGTTTATTCGTTACAAACATACAAAAATACAAATCTTTCCTGTTTAAATATTAGTATAGACTAACATATGATATAAGTAATCTGTGGCATGCATTCATATATTATTTGTACCAGATTAAACGTCACAGTCCGAAAAAATAGCCCGAAAAAGAGCACAATATGGGTATGGTCATATTTCGAATTAGTTCGATCTAACCATAGCCAACTACAGAAGCTGTTAAAATTTATGGACGTAAATAAATAGACTTTTTTTATACGTTCATTTTAAAATGCTAAAATTTGCTTAAACTACCACTAATAAAAGATCTAGAGTCATTAATAATTTTAAAATAATTTTATTGTAGCAGTAGTTGCTGCATACTCGCAGTATGCGTAAGGATATCCGAAGACGGACATTTTTTGACTGTAATTTTGTTCGTAGTCCGTAATCTATTACAAATAATATACCTATTTATCAATCAATACATACCAGGATAAAGAACGGTTCTCACCAGCAGCACCTGTTCAATAGTATGCCATCACCCTCCCAAAGGTTTTGAACACATTCAAATAGAAGCTTACCTAAAATACGCAAATTGTGCACCTTGCGTTCACGACGATATTCAGAGTTCAAATGTCGGTGAACACCTCTGTGCGGTTTTTACTTGCTAACAGTGCAAAGAAAATATGATAACCAAGACATTTTTCTGAAAATACGAGATATGATGTGCCTGAAACAAATATTGGCTACCGGCTCTCCGCCTGCCCAAAAAATGTCTCAGCGAATCAAAAATGTCAAAATAAAATGCCTTGTCATATGCTTGCTTGCTATACTTATTAAATGTTTATAAAACTCAAACTTAAAAATACGTTAAGAACAATATGGCACAATAACCAAAATTATAATTATTATAGTAACACAACTGTCAAAACAAATCATATAACTCCTTACCATCATCTTACACTTAACCGTTATCATTTATATCATTACGTATATATCGATATGTGTACTTGCGGACGTACACTTGACCGATATCTATGCCTATAAAGGCTTTACTAAATTAGAAATTTCATTACTGATTTCTATGTTTTGACTCATCTTGAATGTTGGATGATTACCCTTAATGGCAGTTGGTAACCGTTTATCCCCAATTACGTGAATTGCTTTGGTGTGCCATCTAAACGGATAAGAGCCATACGCGACAGCCACTTAAACGATATTGACGTCCACTTGCGTGTAGAATTTCATGAAATGAATTTGCTTTAGAAGGCCCCGTAATTGACTTAAAACACGACCATTACTTTAGAATGACATGGTTAGAACCACGTAATAAACAATCATTTATTTAACGAAGAAGTGGAAATGGTAAATTTTAATGCGCGTGTATATTTTTATTCAATTTTAGAGAATTCATTAGCGTAAATTAGAACAGTATAACCCCTTTTGTTTCAATTAGATTCCAGCTGTGTTTTGTCAGGTGACTTTCATGTCACTTGATTATCCAGTATAATCCGTTTTATTTTTCACAAGGTGGTACAACAACAACGTCTATCTATCTATCTATCTATAGCATCACGCCAGCTCCCTCGCGGAGTAGGCAGAGAGTACAGAGTTCCAACAGGTTCTTTCCTTACATACCTCTCTGGCTTCCTCCACTCTCATAGTTCGTCTCATACACACTCGCCGGTTACGAAGACTCTTGACTTGCCCTTCAGCTAAGACACAACATTATACTACAATATCGTTAAAACTAACGTCATAAATGGTAGCACACGACTATCTTGCACCGTTAACCTGTTCCGTTCTTTTAGTACGTCTCAAACTGTTTTCTGGGACTTTCTACCACAATTAAACTGACTTGGCTTAGTCAATCCAGGTTTAGGTCATCCAGTAACATTATAATATATAATTATCATATTGATTGTAATAATACACACTTGAATTATGTATCACTAGTATAAGTATGTGTATCTAACATACACATAATTTATGCCAAAATACTAAAATAAAGCTATGCAATATTAAGAAATTTCGATTCATAAAGCATATTTGTTTTAGTATTTTCAGTGAACAGATGTTATTGTTTCAGTGCCTTATAACATGTGCTGTATTAATTCTGGCTGCGGGCGCGGGCCATCCTATCGGATTTTCAGCCATTGCACTGCCACAACTCAGAGTTGAGAACAGCTCCATGAGGATAGATGACGAAATGGGCTCATGGATCGGTAAGTAAATAACCACTAGTTACTGTTTCACTACAGCACGTATTGAACTATTATGGCTAGTGGACGATTATCAGCTGATAACATTTCAAGACTTGTAATTGACTTTCCATTATTATGACAAGCTTCTATATTGTTGTATAAGGCGTTTTCCATTAAATACGTCCGGTACATATCGTATTGTGAAAAAAAACAATGATTTATCAGAATGGCCAGTCGACTAAAACTAATTAAGTTAAAAGACTAGCCCGCTGTTCTCGCCGGATCTTCTCATTGGAGGCCGCATGCCGATCCGGTGGTAGATATCAAAAATGTCATAATTTTAACGTTAATAAGTGCTTCTTATTGATCTATACAAATCAATTATTTTCGACTTTGATTTTGACGTCTACTGTTTCGATAGCGAAATATAAATAGCTACCTATTCTTTGAAGACGGATATTGTCTCCGAAAAACAAAGACCGAAAATAGTAAAAAAAACGCCACCGGCTACAAAAAAATCAAAGCCTATTGAGCTGACGGAAAAAATACAAGCGTTGCTTCACTTACTGCTGTTATGTGTTCAAGGTTTTAGACTAACATTCCGCAACTAATTATAGCAATTTGATATTCATATAAATCGCTCATTTTTCAAGCAATTTTGATACGTATTAAATAAATTTTAATAAATTCCCATTTTTAATAAAATCATTGATTATGTCTTGAAATTTCACAAGCATTTTTGTAGATTTCATAAGGATCTTTGGAGATTTCATAAGCATGTTTACAGATTTCATAAGCATGTTTGTTAAATGCTTTATTTTCTATAACCTTGCGGAGCCACAAGGTGACAAACCCTATATTTTTAGAAACAAGAATGTACAGTAACCTTATTTTTTCACCAAGAAACAACTACTTAAATATTATGATCACGCTTTCTTCCTGTGAACTTGTAAACCGGTTAATTTTCATTAGTAATGAATTACTTTGGTTAATAGGTATACTGTAACGGTTGTCTGGAAGAAATTGCTGTAAGCGGTAAGACCGCCATTTGTACTGTTTTTGTATTTAATTTGTTTTTTTGTTTTGATTTTTTGGTGTACAATAAAGTGTATTATTATTATGTATGCATTTATTTAAATACAATTTCTTATAAAATATATATAAAAATACAAAAAAAAAACAAATATTCTTATATATATTATATAAAAACTGTGCTCCACTGATAACGGGGTCTACGACCCAAGCTACCGGTGGTCAGGGCTCCAAAGAGAGAAATCTCCTCACGATGCGCGCCGTGTCCAATACTACCGCCTTCTGTATCAGGCCCTTCACCCAACTGCCAAGCGAGAGCTTCTCGAGGTGTTTATCGAAGCTCTTCGCTATTAGGCCGTTGACTGATACGACCATCGGAATAATGATAGTTGAATCAACATTCCACATGGCGGTAACCTCATGAGCCAGGTCCAAATATATAGATATTTTTTCTTTTTCGGCCTTCACAAGGTTCTCATCATGCGGAATGGTGACATCAACGAGCATTACACGCCGCATCGATCGATCTATTATCACGATATCAGGCTTATTGGCTACAATAGTCCTGTCCGTGATAATAGATCGATCCCAGTAGAGCGTGATATGACCACTTTCGAGAACTGGAAGAGGCTGGTACTGGTAGTAGGGTACTTCAGAGTCCGGTATTATTATTATTATTACTTTGGCTAGAAAAAATCATCCACTATTACAGTAGATTTCTGGCCATCATGGTGGGTGCTTGAAAAATATATTGACTTTCGAAATATGTAACTATATTGCTATAATGATTGCCCCTGGCCCTTAACATACATAACTCTTACAGTACATAACTACCAACTAATATTTAATACAAATTGATAAGTAACAAAAAGAAACAAAAATTTACTTTGGACGACAAAATACTTATTAACATATCCAATGATCGAAATTTCTGATACGAAGCAAATTTTCAAGATTCTGTTACCTGGATCAGTTAAACCGGAACGGACAAAAGTATCATCTTGAAATGAATGTCCAAAAGGTACTAAGTAAAGTCTTTGGTCTCTTGACGATGTTAAAAATTTAAGCTTCTAAATAAATGCAATCAGTAAATAGATATGGCAGGTACATCTTTATTCCGTGGAAATGCCCATTTAAACTAATTCATCAAAACCTATAAGGTAACCTACGTTTGACCTAAAGTTATATAATTTAACTAAAAGCAAAGTTTCACGGTACAAGTAAAATAAAAAGTCTGAGAATTCTTATTTTATAATTATTTAGATAATGCATAAAAAACCACAACTTTTCTCGAATTCGACAGAACATTAAACTGACTGACAGCACTTATATGGAACCCTGTGAGCGCAAACTTCTACTTTTGTCACTGCTTTATTAATATTGTTTTATTATGGTTACTCGCTTACTCATCATTTATATAATTTCCCATCATGAAGAATAATTATGTTGTTTGCCTGATATAATAATATTTACAAGGATTTAACTCTACGACTATTCTACGGCACGACAAATTTGCTACATTTTTCCTCGAACATCAACTTTTGCGGTTTTCCGTCTATTATTAATGAATTCAAGTAAGTTTAAAAATATTATTCTTTTCTTAGCACTAACTGTAAACCACAAGTTTAAAAAGCATGTTCACTCTGCTGATCAACAGGTAATCTTAAAATATGATCATCATTTTCCTAACCAGTCTTCATTCATCTAGGATAGGTAGCATGATGTCTTGTCATTAATACTATTATAGACATTAATACACTAAATTTGTGCTTACACGTTTATGTGTAATTTTACAGCTGGTTCTGCATTATTCTCTTTTTTTATATAATCTGATACGAAAAAAATGTAAACGTCTGTTTAAAAAAAATGATCGTGTATTTTATTGCCCGGCAGAAGCCGGGCAATAAACTAAATAATAATTCTCCACATAAATGTCATTCCGAGCGGGATTCCTTAAGTATCTACGCCAAACAAGTTTGAAACAAATCTACGTGCATAATCCTATCTCTATGTCAACGTATATCTCTTGACTATTCAGAAGTACTTTTTTATCTATTTGAATAAAATAAAATAAAAACTTTTTATTCAGATTTGTTCTACGAATAGCGCCTACATATATAAACCCTTGTGGTTTAGTAGTATCTCAACTGACGACTAGCTTTGCACTCGATAGATAACAAGATTTGTGTAGGTACAACTTTTTACGTTTCGATATCTACTTAATTATATTACGTAATCAGACAAAAATAATACAGATCGTTTCTCATTCGCTGGAGGCGCTGTACATTTTTTAATACAAAATTACGAAACGAGCTTGATATCGAGAATGAGCTTTGTAACTCATGGTAGAGCTGCTGTAAACGTGTCAAGTCATGATGAACCCTAGGTATATGTAATGACACCCACAAAAAAGTCTTAGCGAGAAAATAGCCATGACAAATTACACGTTTATAGAACTAGTATTATGTAATTTGATGTGAAATATTGCGCAATACAAGACCTTTGTGTTTTTGTGATATAAACATGCTGGGCTATTTTCATACATTTGATATAGAAAAAAAGTAAAAACTAACAATTTTAACTCATTAGATCCCAGTTTACCTCATTACATCCCAATGTGATAGAAAACGAGGTTATTGTCATTACCAGAGATGGGCAAACTGTAATCAGATTAATGATTACAATTGATTTTTGTAATATTCAATCATGATTCAAGATTAAAAGTGTAATCGTAATCGCTGAAGGTTACAAAATGTAATTGTAATCTTTAATCACTAATACACCATCACGCCTATATTTCCCAAGTGAGGGTGGTTAATCATTAATCTGATTACTTTTTGCCCATCTTTGGTCATTACAATTTTGTATCTACGAACTGAGAATTATTTCGATAGGATAATCTCGATAACACTTTGTTCGACCTAAAAACCGCCATAAAAAGCTATTATACCTATAAATTTCAGTCACTACTTAAATTTTACATATCATTATTTTTTATCAAGTTTGCTCCCGTATGTTAATAAGATTACGAGTATTATGAGACAATAAATTGTATGCAAGTAAGAATAACTTGTTTGGTATTTTTATTGGAGTAAACGACATGCATACAAAATCAGCTGCTAACTCATAAAACAGCAATGTTTAATAAAAGCATATTCTGTATGGGACCTCGCATCGACAACCATCTGCCAAAGCATGTACTAGAAGTAACTGATATGAGTATTTTTAGATGTAGACTAAAACGACTTTTAGTGGAAAGGGCTTACTATAGTGTTCGTGAATACCTTGTTGACAATATAATATTATGTTTTTAATGCAACCACTAATCTTAATTGAATTCATAATATGAGTCCTGATATTATTTTAATTGTCACTATTATAATTAATATTAATAAAATTGATATCATTAAAACGGAAACTTGGAATTAATTTGATTTTATATATTTAAATTTTAATTTAATTATTCATGAATGTCCAATACGATTAATATATTTTCTTAATTGTTAGGTACTTTAACTTCTTGAACTATTCCTAATGATATTTGCATGCCTAAAGGCAGAATATGGCGTACGACCAATGTAATTTTAACATACACTGAAACCTATTTTCGCAAATAAACTGATTTGCAGAAGAGCAGTGATAGCCTAGTGGTTGGACCGTTGGACTGCAAAGTCAGAGGTCTTAGGTTCAAACCCAGGCACGCACCTCTGTCTTTTCGAAAGCATGTGCGTATTGAAAATTAACTATCACTTGATTTAACAGTCATGAGGAAGTCTGCATGCCTGAGAGTTTCTCGATGGTGTGTGAAATTCGCTAACACGCACTAGGCCAGTGTGGTGGACTATGGCCTAAACCCTCCCATTTCGAGAGGTGGCCCGCGCCCAACAGTGGGACAGTTTCTTAACAGGGCTATTATTATTATTATTATTTAACTGATTTGATAACATTAAATATGTATAAGTAATTCTATAAGTGCGGATGTATGTACGGTTGCATTTATGAGCTATAATTTAAAATAACACCTAATCTAAAGTCTATTTCCGTGATAATAACAATCTTATATTTTAATAACTTTTTCTTTTCCAATTTAGTAGACAGTAAACGTTACGTTACGTTCACGTTATGAGAAATATGATTCTAGTAAATATTTCTCAAGAAGCATTTGAGCAACATCAATATCAATAATCGCAAACAATGACCATTTATGCAAACATTTATATTCACTGTTTCCGTATGATTTCATTCCCAGTGCTATTATGTTTCATTACCTAGTGCTGCTCATATCGAAGGCACACTTAACTTTTTAGAAAGTTCATCTCTCCTGTCAGTTGTCGTTACCATGGGTAGGTAGTTGTTGGTGTTCGCACATGTTTTGTACCTATCTAAATGTATAAGAACTACACACTGACCATATTTTTGATACTTGTAAATGTAGACACTACGAGGCATGCCTTTTCAGTTTTGTCGTTTGAAGAAAAAAACACAACTAGAACCTTATAGTACTTTTTATTGTTTTTCAAATTATTCACCACGTAGCTTAATACACTTTTCCATTCGCTCAAATCAGTTATTATAACATTTATTCCACTCTAAAGTGGGGGTGTTCAAAATGGCTGACTTGAAAGCGTCGGCTGCTTCTTCACCGGACTGGAACCTTTGACCACGAAGACTTTACTTAATTTTAGGAAATGTAAAGAAATCGTTAGGGCTTAGGTCAGGACTGTATGGAGGATGGTCAAGAATTTCTACTTTTTCCTGCTTCAAATACTCAATCGTTTGACGAGCGCTGTGTGAGCTTGCGTTGTCGTGGTGCAGGATGATGCGTCGCTTTGAGTTAGATTTTCGAAGTTCGGCGATGACTTGCGGTAAACAAACTGTGTATACACCACTCTGCGTTTATCGTTCTACGATCTTCAAGTGCAATAGTCGCAACATGGCCGGTTTTTCCAACGAACGTGGCCACCATCTTCTTTGAAGTGCTTCGAGAACGAACAACTTTAGTCGGCTTTGGCTTATCTTGAAAGACCCAGATTGTAGATTGTTGTTTGGAATCAGGATCGTAGGCATAGATCCAAGATTGGTCACCACTGATGATGTCGTAGACGTGATTTGACTCTCCTCGGTTGAACCTTTGCAGAGTTTTCTTACACCATCCGACGCGGGCCGCCTTGTGATCGTCGGAAAGCAGATGCGGTATCCAACGGCAAACTAGCTTTCTCCCACCAAGCGCTTCATGCAAGGTCTTCTGAATGCTTGTCCCTGAGATGCCTAATAGAGCCTCTATCTCTCGGTACGTCACATGACGATCTTCGAGAATTAGTTGTCTCACAGCAATGATGTTATCTTCAGTGAAGGCGGATTTTGGGCGTCCTTCGAGAGATTTGTCACAAACACTAGTATGTCCACGCTGGAATTCTAAATACCAGCGTTCGACAGTCCGCAGACATGGGGCTTCATCACTGAATACAGATGTTAGCTCTTCAAAACACTGAAGCCATGTCAGGCCTCTTCTAAAGTTGTAGAAAATTATTGCACGAACATTTTCCTTAGAAAGATTTATTTTCGTATGTAACCTGACAGATTCCAATCGACGCTGTGACTAAACAATAGCATTAATCCTAATACTTTCAACTGTTTTGAGATTCAAAATTTACACACATTCGAATATAGAACAGTTCCAAATTCAAAATTGCCGGGAAATATGGAAACGACAGAACTTAAAAGGCATGCCTCGTATCATCATCTCAGCCTATACTTGTCCACTGTTGAACATAGGCTTCCCTAATCGCTTTCCAGCGTAACCGGTCCGATGCCACCTGCATCCAACGACTTCCTGCAATTTTCACAAGATCGTCGGTCCATCTGGCAGGCGATCGTCCCACGCTGCGCTTGCCAGTACGTGGTCGCCACTCTAGAATCTTTCTGCCCCAACGCCCGTCCGATCTTCGCACTATGTGGCCCGTCCATTGCCACTTCAGCTTGCTAATCATAAGGGCTATGTCGGTGACCTTGGTTCTTTTACGAATCTCCTCATTCCTGATTCGATCGCGTAGAGAAACGCCGAGCATAGCTCTCTCCATAGCTCGCTGAGGCAATGTAGTCGCTATGCAATTTTTTAAACAAATAAACTTTCAAGGCAGCCTGTGCGGTAGCTTTGGAAATTGGCTTTGCTTTATGAGACTTACGGCTACTCCCACACAACAGATGCGAGTGAATGAGATGCCATATCGTTATTGTTGTATTGGCTTGTATTTTGTCTTAGCGGTAATGGTGATTCTCGATCATTCCTGTTTTCAACAGTTGATAACGCCACTAGAAAAAACGTCTCGTTTTAATGTTATTATAATACACTAGTTTCCTGCTTTATTAATTTCGTTGCGTGTGCATGTCAGTATTTTTTTACATATTATCTTCTTTAAAGTACATATTATAATTGCGATTAGTCTACCTATTACTGTAGGTTCTGTATTCTATGGTGGCAATCCGCATGAAAATTATATAATATCGTACTAATCGACTGCTAAAATAATTTTAAAGGTGTCGATTCGCTCGATTAATGCGAATCAACCATTAAGCCCTCGAATAAGCGAAATTATAAATTAAGGCACGCCAGTGGCAATCCCGTTGATCGTAGTATATTTAGCTATAAAAACGACGCAAAGCTAAATAATCTAGCTTGGTCCAGTTTCCGCTGGTACGGTAGATTTAAAACTTGCCATTTAAATAGGTTTGTTAAGAGTATTTAACTCGTGGTCATTAGTTAGTAGTATGGCATACCTATTCCACATAAAGGCAGCGTGACCGTACAGTTAATTTTATTAGTCTCATAACGCGACACTCACTACTCGACTGTTTATGTCTACATATAGCTATCTTACTTGGACTTATACCGTGCATGCTATGGTTATATATCATTAGTAGGTGATTAGTAGCTAAGTACAGGCTGGTATGCAAGAATAATTTAACAGTGACCATTCTTTCTCACCGGTAACTAAATGTAATAGGTAGGTATTTCCCTGATCCTTATAGTTATAGATTTAATACTGTATTAAAATTTTAAACGGTCCCGTTACTATAAATCCCTTCCCGAAGGCTCTTAATATATTAAGATTTATTATTCTTCTTTACCTGCTTTGATTTGGGATAAAAATCAGATCAGATATGAATTTATAAAGAAAGTACCTAACGTATTTTATTAATATAATCTATCTATCTATCTATATCATCACGCCAGCTCCCTCGCGGGGTAGGCAGAGAGTACAGAGTTCCAACAGGTTCTTTCCTTACATACCTCTCTGGCTTCCGACTCCACTCTATAATTTTTATTTATTTTATTTTGTTTTATTAGGATAGCTAACAGCTTATGAGTATTCTAGTTAGACACAAAGTAGCAACTAAAAGCTAATTATAAGCTATCACATGTAGAAAACAACTATTAATAACAAACAGTCACAGTGTTTTTTGTTTCTTTTTTAAAAAAAGCACATTTAAAGATACAAACTAACTACAAAGCAAAGGAAAAAAAAATACAAACCAACTACAAAGCAAAAATATACACAAACACAATGTTTAATAGGTTTAGACGTGCCACTTGGTCTTAACAATTTGTTTCTTACACTACCGATACTGTTGTGAAACAAATCCAAACTTATATCGTTAAGATCATTAAATGTCCTACCGGCTCTAATAAGGAAGCTGTTTTGTCTATAGTTCGTGCGAGCAAACGTCAGGCTGAAAGGTTTATAGCTGTTCCGAGGTGCTACTACTGGTATTTTAAAAGTTACTTTGCTTAGCAAAGCCGGGCAATCAACATCTCCCCTTATTAACTTGAGAAGTAATATAATATCTGCTATATTACGTCTAGCAGAAAGAGGTAAGAGATGAGGCTTGGTACAACGTTCGTCATAAGCAAGTTTAGGTATCTTAAATTTGTAAGCAAGAAATCGTGTAAACTTTTTTTGAACTCTTTCAATCATAAGATTATATAATTCGTAACATAGATTCCAAATTTGACTAGCATACTCGAGATGGCTACGGACGTAAGCACAGTAAAGGATTTTAATGGTTTTCATACATTTGAAAGACTTTGACATACGCATTATAAATCCTAACGCTCTAAATGCTTTGTTGGTAGCAGCAGTAATATGATTACAAAATTGTAATTTAGAATCTAGGATAACTCCTAAATCTTTTACCTCGTGCTTTTTATCTAAATAATGATTTTTAATTTTGTAGTTATAACAATGCGGATTTTTCTTCCGGCTAAAACTTATAGAAAAACATTTACTTACATTTAAGTCTAGTTTATTTTGATGACAGTAAGCGTCAAGTCTTTCCAGATCTTCCTGGAGTTTCAATGCGTTAGAGTCATTATTTACAACTTGAAAAATTTTCATGTCGTCAGCAAATAGAAGATAATTTGAAAATAGGAAGCATTGGTCAATATCATTAACGAAAATTGTAAACAAGAGAGGTCCCAACAGAGATCCCTGTGGCACTCCTGATGGTATACTAGACCAGGAAAATATAAATCTATTAAGTACGACTGCTGGAGACCTATTCCTGATATATGAAGTAAACCATCTGAAGAGATCACCTCTAATGCCGATTCTCTGAAGCTTCAAAAGTAGCATCTTATGATCTAAACGACCAAAGGCTTTCGCATAATCCGTATATATAGCGTCGATTTGATTACCATGATCCATTTGATCTGCAACAAAGTCCGTGAAAACCGCCAAGTTAGTAACAGTTGACCTATATTTTATAAATCCATGTTGCTGGGGACTAAAGCATTGTTTTAAACTATTATACACTTGATTGTAGACAATTCGCTCAAAAATCTTAGCTAGTAAACAGAGTTTTGAAATGGGTCTATAGTTTTCTACAGAATCTTTGGGGCCTTTCTTGTGAACTGGCGTTATAAATGCGGACTTCCACGTAGACGGCATAACACCTTCTTGTAATAATGATAATAATATTAATAAAATACGTTAGGTACCTACTTTACAAGTTCATATCTGATCTGATTTTTATCCCAAATGAAAGCAGGTAAAGAAGACGTAACGTATTTTATTAAAGACCCAAATTGTTTTGCTAAGTATTTTTCGACATCTAAAATCTCTTTTACAGTTGACTTTTCACGATTAATAACGTAGCCACGATGTTAGATTGGACTCTACATTCTAACGTAGATAAGTTGTCAAGGACTTGTTGACATGTTTAAAGTACAGAATGAATAACTAATAGGTACTTGTGATGATGAAAGCAGTGATAGCCTAGTGGTTAGACCGTTGGACTGCAAAGTCAGAGGTCTCGGGTTTAAACCCAGGCACGCACCTTTGTCTTTTCGAAAGCATGTGCGTATTAAAAATTAACTATCACTTGCTTTGACGGTGAAGGAAAACATCGTGAGAAAACATGCATGCCTAAAAGTTTATCGAAGGTGTGTGAAGTTCGCCAACCCGCACTGGGCCAGCATGGTGGACTATGGCCTAAACCCCTTTCAGTTTAAGAGGAGGCCTGTGCCTAACAGTGGAACAGTTTCTGAACAGGACTAATATTATATTATTATACTAGTGATGATGTGAGTGAACGAATATTCGCATTCACATATTTTTTGGCATTCGTATTCGCATTCGCACAATTTATGCGAACGTTTTGCGAATATTACGTACAAAAAAATATTATAAGATGTAAGTAGAGTTATCATCTATCTTCTATCGTTCAGCATCGCAAAACGTAAAATAAGTTATAAAATTACTAATCACTCTTTAACCTTAAGATTCACGTGCTTTTAGTAACGATCTTTCGATAAGTAAACTTTTTTCGGATCAGCTCGGCAATGCTCGGAATAAGATACAATAGATGACAAATGTGTGCGTACGACTCGCGCGGAAAGTCAGCTGTCGAAATAGAACCATAGATAAATTGTGCAAAATTTAAAACTACTCCCATCCGCATTCGCATTTGCGAATATCGGCGACAAATATTCGCATCCTCATTCGCATTCGCGAAGGCTTAAAAATTGATATTGGTTACATCACTAGTAGGTACCTACGCACATATATTCGGTCCCGTTCACATTATGCAGGAAAATGTAAATATCTTTCTTGTCCCAATACACTTACCCATCTCACCTGATAAAAGGTGACAAAATAACCGAAGAAGTAGCTCGCTGCTGTAGCCTATTCACACTGATTCTTCTTTCATTGCTGGTTATAAAAGCCAATTACAAACGTAGACCAAAGAGAATATAATATATAGCCTTTCACACTCACTTTCGCATATTGACTTAAAATAGGTAACTAAGAGGCAAAACTTTAAGAGGAAACCGTTGACAAACTTCCTTAATATGCAGTATCAAAGATATCTCTGGTCTGTCAGGTGCACTGCGTGTAGGTATTTCGCCTTGCTGTTAAAGTACCTACGCGAGATGGCGAGGTCAGCACGATTATTTGTACGTAGAGCTTACGAGACTTGAATTACGACTAAGACGATTTAGCGCAGTGGTTAAGAGCTTGAGCTGCTCCGCCCACTGTGTCGAATAGTCGCGGGTTCGATTCCCGCACGGGACAAATCTTTGTGTGATCCACAATTATTTGTTCCGGTCTGGGTATTTGTTTGTGAATTTTCATGTTTGTAAACGCACCCACGACACAGGAATAAATCCTAGTGTGGGGCTACGATTAAAAAAAAAAATTACCGTTTACTGGAGTTTAAATAATGTTACATCAATAATCCTACTAAAATTATAAATGTGAAAGTTTATATGTTTGGATGTTTGTTACTTAATCACACAAAAACGGCTGAATGGATTTGAGCGAAATTTGGCCAACAGATAGTTATTACCTAGATTACCACATAGGATACTTTTACTCCCGGAAAAATTATAGATTCTGCCTAAAGGCAACGTGGGCGAAGTCGCCAACAGAAACTAGTTTATAATATTAATAGGATGACTTAGGACTATTAGGAAGGATAGGAACATCTAATTAGATGTTCCTATCTACCTGCCACCAACCGAAAGACGTTCACTAGGACAAAGGCCTCCCCCAAATACCGCCACAACTATCGTCTAACATTAAATGTTCCTACTGATACTAAATATTTTTGTGGCAGTATACAGAGTTGCGACTAATATAAGATCAAAGTTCAATACCGCTTTAATAAAATATTAATCAAACTCAATGCCTGAGAACCAGTTACCTAGTTATATATTATGTATACTGAATTGTAATAAGAAGTGTAGCGAAAACTTCGATATTTATGATAGGTACCCATCGATCAAATATAGGTAGATACACGCTCGCCGCACCAAAAATGGCACCACCAAAATGCAGGCGAAAGTGGACCGTACTAAAAAATTCACAGGCTTCCGCTTTTTTGCAAATACAACTTTAAGTGATACAGGTAAGGTACAATGTACACTAATTTATGTTTATATTATAACTATAACTACTTACGTGGATTTGGGAACGTTTTTAGTGTAACTTTTGAACAGGACTGTGTATCTTGTTATGATATATCGATGTAGTTATCTAGTCCTTTTCTGCTTAATATATAATATCTATTATCAAAGCCAGTCAGATACATCAATTACAAATAAGTTCGCTTTCGTAAGTAAATAGTTCTTGATAATTAGTTGTCCTCGAAAAATGCTCAGTAGTCTGAAATGAAGAGTTCTGTGATTCGCAATTTGTTACTTGCTACTGATAACTTATAAGAACAAAAAATAACTACCCTCTATAATGCTACTCATTTTGCAGCTAAAGAATTAAGCATGACTGTATTTTGATCATAAGCTCAATAATATCGATGAGGTAATCCTGTTAGCAGTAGGTTTTTCTTCGAATTACAAAGATAATTCTCGATGCACGCGATATCATTAATGTGTAGGTACACATTAATGATATTGCGTGAAAAAAAATCACGGCACCTCAAGCAAATACCAGGATCGAGAATCTTAGTCTAAACAAGAAGTATTCTTAGGGGAGTGATTATGATAAATTTTGATTGGTAAATCAGATGCAAAACGTAAATAAAGGCAACTCTAGGTAGCGTCTCTGACTACTCTTTTGAGTCTTCCCGCTCATTTAAATTCAACTCACTCGCGCGTTAGTGCGCAAGGAAGTGAACTTGAGTGGGAATAAGCAATGTGGGCAAGGAAAGATTACATTTCATACCACTTTCCCGCTTTCTGACTCGCTTTACACATTCTCACAATAGCTATTTCTCTACTTCTCACTGCCGCACTATTTAGACTGTTGGATCCTAATCTTTTTATACCAACCCTCTAAAATTTAACGACAAAAAGAAATATAAAACATAAGCATCTATAAGCCCCCGAAAATAATAACAAATCAGCAAAAAAATCATACTGTTGCGAATTACCACCTCACTCTAATCTATAATTTTTTGTTACTTTAGTAATCTAAAGTAACAAAAACTGATATTGAATAGAAAAAGAAACTATGGCTTAACAGTTTTTTTGGTGAATTATTCTAATAAGTTTCAAGCGCAATTGTTATGTGAAATATACAAGCACACACTTATGCATACGAATATACTACATGCTATTTAAATTCTTCTTTCTATAGCGAATTATACGAGGCGATTCATTACACAAACTGCACCATCATCAGCCCGTGTCAGTCCACTGCTGGACGTAGGCCTCTCCCATGTCACGCCACTGAGCTCGATTTTCAGCTCTCCTCCAATCCCTGCCCGCTGCCTTACGTCGTCGCTCCACCTAGCTACAGGGCGCCCCACACACACAACTGGATACATAACATACCCAAATTATACTAACAGAATTTGTATTCAAATAGACAATCTGGCCCAGCTATGAGGGTCTATCCAAGTGGCACAAGCGTTTTGTTTCTATTAACTCACCACAATCGACAGCGCATTGTTCCGACCACGTGACCTTTCATTGAAAATGTCATTCCCGTACATTTTTTCCTTTTCTATTAGCGTTAACGACTTTAGAAAGTCCACTTGGCTACAGGACCTGTGGCTGAATGAAATTCAAGAGTTCAGGAGTAAAGTATTCGACAAATACATCTGCATTTACATTTTTTGTATTGTTATTGCGCGCAGTTCAAATTAACAGCGTAAGCCCTTAATTTTAACTGGTATAGACGAAAGACCAGTTTAGCATAGTCAAAGCATACGTCGACGTGACACTCTGAGGATTAACAGCGTAAGCTCCTAATTTTAACTGGTATAGACAGAAGACAGACGTCGTGGCACTCTGAGAAGCTTCGGCATTATACTGAGTGTCTACTATTTTATTGTCACATTTAAATTTCACTTATAATTTATTCTATATTTTTGCCGTGTACTTTTTGTCACTAAATAAAGGTTTTTCTTTTCTTCCTCAAAGGCGGTAATATTCCTTTTGTTACAGCCAGTATTCACTCAGCTGCAACGCCAGTTGGCGCCATGCTTTCGGGTCCAATCATGGAGGCTATAGGGCGTCGGCGGACGCTACAGACGTGCACGCTCCCTCTGATATTAGGGTGGATCATCATAGGCACGTCCACGCATCACGCCCTACTGCTCCTGGGCAGAATAGTGTGTGGCTTCGCTGTAGGAATTATGGCAGCACCCTCGCAGGTAAAGTTAGCAATCATTTTTGTACCCATTTACTCGAGTTGATAGTTTTGTGTTCGAGGATCTTAACCCAAATCTAAAGAAATACGTTTCATGTTCTTACATACCGGATCTAACAAAATTATGATGAATTCAATTTTCTATCATGCCTATACAATACCACGGCTGAACAAAGTATTCTCACACAAATTGAGGTGAAAGAGTAAATAATAGTCTACCAACCCAATGCATTTTGGAGGCAGGTTTGTGTCCACCTACTATTAGAACGTGGCATGTAGGTAACGTCTTCGCGCTTTAAAAGTCACGTTAAGCCCATGGTCTTAAATACCACTTAATGTAGTCGTTCATCTAAAATGAAAAGCCTTATGGGGACGGCAAGAAACTGTCTTTAATCTCAGACTATCCAAGGTCAAACTCTGTTTAACCTTGGTAAGAGCCAAAATATCACGGTCCACCACCATTTTGAGCGACTCCCGCACCAAAAAGACATCAATTTTATACTTAACCATTTATGAAAATGAGTTATTACCATCTTAAAACATTTTGTTTCGGTATGTTCACCGAATGTGAATGTTATTTCTTAGCATGTCATGTTATTTCCTTATTTTACTGGTATATAGCATTGTCAAACCATTATTTTTGTTTTAGGTATACTTAGGCGAAATATCAGAACCAAGACTAAGAGGGCTGCTGACAGGGACGCCATTCGTCGCTTATTCCCTAGGTGTGCTGTACGTGTACGCGCTAGGGGGAGCACTGCCGTGGCGCTCGGTCGCGCACTTGTCTATAGTGTTGCCAGTCCTGGCGTTCATCGCGCTATGCCTCTCGCCGGAAAGCCCCACCTGGCTGGCGCGACGAGGCCGCTTCCATGACGCTATGGCTGCCATGGCGCGGCTGCGAGGTGACCCAGACACGGTGAGCTGTACTAAATACTTTTTATAACTAAGGTTTTTCTTTGAAATTAAAAAGAGGACATATATTTTTTTCTGAATTATAAAGTAATTAGATTAATTGATATTAAAACATTAATTGATATTAAACCGCACTTTTTTACCATCCTTACGTATTAAATACCAGAACTACGTTATCAAACGTAATCAAAATTAATCATGTATGGGCGCAGAACAATGTCCTTTCACAACGTTATATTCTTCCCTTCATCTTTAAGTATGGACTCCCGCTATAAATACAGTGAGGATATAGTAATAAATATATTTTACCAAAGTCAAATTAATTAAGATCAATAAAGATAAATTCAGAACATGTTAAGTACTTCCGGAAAACAGGGCTTTTGCCACAAAGGCCATTTAATACTTTTGTAATTAATATATTACTAGCAGTTTCCCGCGACGTCATACCTGGTCGACAACAGCGTCACCTACCGGGTGAATGTTTTATAGCCTTTGTTACTTCTGGATAGTGTAGCTTTCTAGTGGTGAAAGAATCACTAAAATCGATCCAGTAGTTTTTGAGTTTATTCGTTACAAACATACAAAAATACAAATCTTTCCTCTTTATTGTATTAGTGTAGATTACTTGACATTGCGAGTATGCTGCAAAATGCGAAGTATTATGTTAGTTAGAAGTAGAGAAGAACATGTTACATAGTTTATTTATAATGGTCTTTTTGTTACCCGATTCAATTGTGTTCCTGAACCTAACGGTAATGCCTCAGAGACTATTCCATCGATCAATAACGGTTAAAAATATCATTCTACCTACCTACCCTAAATTAGAAACAGCTCTACAAACAATTTTACCTACCAAAACAGATCCACACACAATATATTATATCAACTAAACCTAAACAATATATCATATCGAATCCCCGCGCGCATCATGTGGCTTCATTCTTGTAAAATGCCCTCTTAATGAGCTCAACAAGGAAGGAGGCGCATGGCAATTGATATGTCATTTTCTCGAACATGTGCCGACAACAAACAAATTCAAGCAATGAACGTCGAACACAACTTAAAAAGCTGTTAATTATCACGCTGATGTATGATGTTAATGCCAGTGTAATTGTGATACATCTATATTTTTAATTTGTATGTCTCAACAAGGCTTACGATAAAAGACACAAACATGCAAATTTATGTTTAGATCTTCGCTTGCTCCTCTCCAGTCCTATGTTATCAACTACGTCTGGCCAATTTCTTAAAAGGGTGTTTAGTTCTTTACACCAGTCAATCAATAATTTACCCCCACCAGGCATGGCGAGACCAATCCCTAAACAGTACCATGTCCTTCGGCCCGCACATCAAGCGGGTCCGTCACCGAGCATCATTTGTGCTCGGTCGTCTCCATTCGTTAATCTGCAAGCGGAGTAAAATGTCCCTTAGAAATAAGGTGACACTTTACAAAACTTGCGTTCGACCCATCATGACTTATGCGTGTGTTGTGTTCGGGCATTCGGCCCCCTCTCACATCGATAAACTCCAAGTGGTTCAAAACCGCTTCCTCCGTAAAGCCGTAGGAGCCCCCTGGTTCGTACGGAACGTCGACCTCCACTCCGATCTAGGTCTCGAACCTATTCGCGCCTTTATTAAAAAGGCGTCAACACGTCACTTCGCGAACGCATCTACCCATGCGAATCCGTTAATCGTAGCCACCGCCGACTACGATCTCCCTCCCGACCCCTGCCGCCACCGCCGGCCGCGACATGTTCTCACCGACCCCCCCGATGCCTTGTCATCCCTTCTTTCCGCTCAGAATACGGGCGACGACGACGTAGACGTAGTAGTAGATCCCCTCCCATAGCCGGCGGTTGACCGGTGCGCTTAGTAGTGCACCCGTCCCCCTACAGCGACTGTCCCAACCGAGGGCGCCTCGAAGAGGCGCCTTCGAGTATGTCGCCTCTTGCCCTTCTGGCTGGCTGGAGCGTAGTGGTTGCACGCTCGCCGTTAAAATCCGGTGAAGCTGTAGAGGCCTCGAGGCCAACAGCGTAGATCATTCATACACACACACACACCAATCCCATTTGGCCTTGACATGTTTGATGAAGCGCAGTGTGATTTTCTTGGTTTATATATTGAATCGTCACACCTAAATTCCCCAGAGGGGGTTGCAGAGGTGTACTGAGTACACCCACGTTTCGCCGACGATGTTAGGTCCCATGTAATAGGGGGCGAGCCTATTGCCATATACCGGGCACAATTCCAGACTCCGGACTCATACTGGGAATTTTTCGTTAGAAAAACTACATTTGTCTGACCTAGGATTTGAACCCAGGACCTCGTGATCACAAAGCGATGATGATGATGATGATTGAATCCTTACTAAGAATTGTTCGCTCCATGGATCGCGGCGACCGTATGAATGGAATTCTGATTATTATCAGAAACAAGACTATGTGCCGCAAATAAGAATGGAAAAATGCACATAACCATGAATCTTCACTTTTAGTTTAAAGG
This sequence comes from Phalera bucephala, assembly GCA_905147815.2. Lineage (NCBI taxonomy): Eukaryota > Metazoa > Arthropoda > Insecta > Lepidoptera > Notodontidae > Phalera > Phalera bucephala. The sequence continues at coordinate 18,482,931 of LR990621.1, read as the reverse complement.
AGAAATCGCCATGCAGCAGACATTTCATAAGTTCGTTCTATTTTCGATACAGCATAGGTAGGTAGATATTATAATCTTTATCCATTTCTTACCTACTTCATATACATATTACGTACCTATCTCCTAGGAAGGCAGAATTCCGCTAAAGGCATAGGTAGTTGAAGGGTAGGTGGTATACCACCATAAGTGGTATGGGTGGGTGTATCTAAACATATATATAATATCAAAACAAAATAGTCTTTGTCAAAGTTTTCAACACTATAATTGGCGCAAAACTAGTCCCGTGGGACGAAGCCTGTCGTTTGTTTTTTTGACCACGGAAAATCGGGTAGGTACAGAACACCTGGACACTCGTGTGTGTTCGACTGAAATTATGTCTTATCAAAGCTTATACAAGAATGAATAGGTAGGAGGTATGAATTAGATAATGTGTGACTTTTAGATTTTACATTGGTGTGTCTATCGTGTGGGTATATCGTATAGGTGTGACGTGTGGTAATTCGGGTTACAAAAGGTGGTACCTACATCCGTCCTGCCGAACAAGGCGCACGCAAACATTAATACAATTGTAGTCCAACTCCCAAGTGATCCGATTGTGTTGCTGAATCCATTTATTTTGTACTCGTTTCTGCCCGCAACTTCGTCCGCGTTGACTTTAGACAGGAACCAAACATTTTTCCGGAACAAAAAGGAACAAAAAGAAAAAAAAACATTGTCATATCGTCCTATATTCCCCAGAGGGGTTGGCAGAGGTGTACTGAGTACACTCACGTTTTGCCGACGATGTTAGGTCCCATGTAATAGGAGCCTATTGCTATATACCGGGCACAATTCCAGACTCTGGAATCATACTGGGAATTTTTCGTTAGAAAAACTACATTTGTCCGACCTAAGATTTGACCCCAGGACCTCATGATCACAAAGCAATGCGCTTTGCCACCAGACCAACGAGGCAGTTGAACTTATAAATTATATAAACTAATAACTAGTAGTAACTTTCTAAATTATATAAACTAATTAGAGAATAAAAATAATTCTGTGTTAATCCAGGTAATAAACTATCTGTATGCCTAATTTCATCTAAATGCGTTCAGCTGTTTTAGCGTGATTGAGTAACAATCATCCAATCATCTAAACATACAAACTTAGACATTTATAATATTAGTAGGATTTACGTACGACATACAAATAGTGTTGCAAAAGCGCTCGAGTCGGCGCTTAAAACGCTCGCGTCCTCTACGCGTTTCAACGCTCGTGAGCGTCGACTCAGCGCTAAACGCTCGACTTCAGCGCTCATTTTCACAACACTACATACGAAACATTATTTTAAAATCACAGGCTCAGCGTGAACTCCACGAGCTGATATCTGCGCGGGAGAAAGAAAAAGCGCGGGGCGAAGAAAAGATCAAGTTTCTGGCAACGGTGACGAGGCCGCCAGTTCTGAAGCCACTTCTCTTAATCAACGCATTCAACATGCTGCAAATCCTGACTGGCAGCTATGTCGTTATCTTCTACGCGGTTGACATCGTTAAAGACTCCGGTGGCTCGCTTCAACCTACTGTAAGGAACTATACCTAAGGGGAAAACATGTTTATTTTTTATATAATTAGTAACTGGAATAAGACTTTTTGTTAAACCTCAGTTATATTGATCTATATTAAAATCAGCACTAACTCTTCACTAACACTCTTCACAGATGGCTGCCAACGCAACTGCCTTGGTGAGACTGGGCGTGACGGTGCTGGCGTGCATCCTTCTGCTGCGTGTGACCCGCCGCTTTCTCGTGCTGGTGTCTGGAGTCGGCACAGCCGTGTGTACCCTGTCCCTCGCCATCATACTAATCCAGGGTCCCGGCTCCGGCGTCACACCTCCCATACTCATACTTGGATACGTGGCCTTCAATACTCTGGGCTTTTTCCTACTTCCCGGACTCATGATAGGGGAACTACTCCCGACCAAAGTACGCGGGTTATGCGGCGGTTACATATTGTGTCTCTTCAACGCCGTACTTTTTGGGTTCACAAAACTTTACCCTACCATGAAAAATAGCATAGGCATTGCCGGTATGTTCGGATTATTCGGCGCATCCTCGACGCTCGCCACAATCGTACTATTCCTTCTGCTGCCAGAGACGAAGGGCAAGTCTCTTATTCAAATAGAACAGTATTATCAAAAGCCTAACATTCTGTGGCAAACACGCAAGAAAATCCTTGCGGATAGTCAGCGTGTTTGAATTGTTAGTACTGACTTAATTATGTTGTACTTAGGACACGCATAACTTTACACGTCTGAGCACGAATCGATATTAAAACTGAAGATATTATAAATGTGATAAAATGTCCTACTTGATACCTCGTCATGTCTAACAATGATTGAAATGAGTTTTAAATTATATAACACTATTATAAAAATATACTTTTAAGTATATAAGATTTTTGGAAAGAAAGCTTGATTATTACGCCTAAATTATATCTGCCTAGTGAATAATATGGCAATAGTATACTGTAAAACATAAAAAAGCGTTATATTTTTAATAACAGATATTGTTGGCTGTTACAATATTAATAAAATTATAGGTAGGTTACGGTGCTAGGTATATACTTACTGCACTTTGAAAGTTCTCTGTAAGTACCTAGAGAAATTTATTCGCTTTTCTATATACGAGTACGTATCAACCTAACTACTATTCATTTTATTTTTCTGTGTAAAAAAACCTAGGTAGGTAATATTTATAAAACGTACTATGACATGAATGTTACCTTTAAATGTTCACTTCGTTTCGAGACAGTTCTTAGAAAGAAGTTTAAAATTAAAACGCTTCTCGCTTAGAGGGCCAGCGCTTTCGACGTAATTATTTTACAGTAGGATCATATTTTTTTGCAACCGTGGAAGAAACAAAACCAAAAACCATAATAGCTTTTTTGGTACAAAATGCCATCGTAAATCACTATAAGAGATTTTTATCTGTGATTTATAAACGGACCGTTAATGTGCATGTCGCAGACTTTCTATCTAAGGAGATGCCCACTTCGTTTCCCCAAATAAAATTGTAAGATTAACGCCCAAGCCTAACGCAAGTTATAAGGCGAGATATTTCGAAGGAGGGAATGAACTCATAAAACTATTAACACATTTAATGTCACAAGCCGCCGTGCTTGTTCTTATTAATGTTCTACAAGTGCCTCGGAAAATTGTGATGGCAGTACTACCGGTCCTTACGATAAATGCAACTTATTACTGTAGCAACTTTGTTTTTTACCGCACTTATCGTAAGGACGTAGAAACACTGTGTCCATATATCTTCGAATTCAACCTACTTTCATAAGTATATTTACATGTGTGTGTTTGAGTGATATACGCTGTTGGCCGCGAGGCCTTTACAGCTTCACCGGACATAAGGGCGAGCGTGCAACCACTAAGCTCGAGCCAGAAGGACAAGGGGGCGACATACTCGAGGGCGCCTCAAAGAGGAATGGCCTCGGTTGGGACAGTCGCTACGGGGGAAGGGGGTATAGGGGGCTAAGTGCACCGGTCGGCAGGCTAGGCTAGGGATCTACGACTTCGTAGTCGTCGTCCGTATTCGGAGCAAGTATATGTACATGATAAGTATATGTACTATACTGAAACTGGTGTCCTAGAAATGTTCTGGATAAACCAGTTGTCGGCAAACCGCGGCTCTTTGACTTCCCGGCTGCGGCTCCTCCACGAAATGTTTAGTGCCGGCACGGACTATGACTTATTATCTTGCCTTGTAAGAGCGAGTAAAATTTTTGGAAACGCAAGCCTATCAAAAATGGGCACATTTATAGAAAGCAACCATAGCACGGATGGGCGCTCGCAAACATGTTTTATTCATTATCTCTGCCTAATTGCTCGCGCCGAAATGTATTTTTACTATTTGTAGTCAAAAAAATAGCTCTGAATAAATTTCAATTGTGTATTGTCTATATTTGGCTGTTTTGGATGACAAGGTTGCCGATCACTGGGATAGACTGCTGTCTCTAGACTGCTGTGTCTAGACTGCTGCCTCTAGACTGCTGTCTCTAGACTGCTGTCTCTAGACTGCTGTCTCTAGACTACTGTCTCTAGACTGCTGTCTCTATTCTGAAATTATTATGTAGAATTGTCTACTGAGCGCAGAAAACTCTGCAGTTTTGTTGCTGCCAACAGTCGTCTCAATTTGTCTTCGTTTTGGTTAAATCGACTTAATATAGTAGTAAAAGAGCAATACTTCACCCACTGAGTCAAGTAGTCATAGGTTTGATCCTTTTTGACCCAAACATTTGTTTTGGACCTGTGTGTTTGATAAATCTTCCTGTGGTCGAGAAATGCTTTATTAAAATGCGTCTTGATTTAAAATAATTTGGGCATCGTATTCCTTATTAATAGGTATAAACGTCTGTGAAATCCATGTTATATAGATAATTTAACAACGTAGTTAATTTAGTAGATAAGATCATTATTTTTCTATTAAGAAAAGTTCCAAATTGTGATATCAATAAAGCATTCTAACCAGACCAACATTTGTTTAATTTCTTTTAAACAATCTAGCAAGCGAAAAGGGAGGCATGTAGAAAAACAAAATGTCGAATTCTATTAGAAAGAATATCCATCCCGCAAGGGATCTGGCATGATGACATAGATAGATAATACTATTGATTACTCATAATAACACCACCATTTACGATAATAGAGAGTTTAAACATTAAAATAATATAAAAAAGTTTAATCGACGAATTAAAAATATTCACACATATTTACATTTTTCAAAAATGTCACGTTCTATCATTTAACCATTTTGTAAACAATAATTATTCTTTTATGACAGCCACTATGTAGGTCTTTATGTCAACGTTTTGCCTAGCTTAATCATGAGGAGTCGGGCAGTCGTTGATAGAGATGGGGTCTGGAGGCACAACCGGGACACACGTGCAGAGTCGTAGTTACGACGCTTTCGCACTCCCAGCAGTAGAACTCGTTACACCGTGTGCACCGATAAACCTGATGACAAAGTACGGATTGATACGGATAATCAGATTAGCAATAGAATACATATGGTAAACCAATAGGCTAATTTATTTCTTTAGAAAGAACCTGTTGGAACTCTGTCTACCCCGCAAGGGATCTGGCGTGTTGATATAGATCAGCCATGTAAAACTCAGAGTCACAAGTAGGCCAAAAGCATGAAGACCGCAGACTAGGTGGGCCGCAAAATTTATCTTAAAGAAGACAAACTGCCTCGTTGGTCGTGATCACGAGGTCCTGGGTTCAAATCCTAGGTCGGACAAGTGTAGTTTTTCTAACGAAACCTTCCCAGTACGAGTCCGGAGTCTGGAATTGTGCCCGGTATATGGCAATAGGCTCGCCCCCTATTACATGGGACCTAACATCGTTGGCGAAACGTGGGTGTACTCAGTACACCTCTGCCATCCCCGTTTGGGGAATATAGGCGTGACGGTGTATATTAAGACAAACTACTGAAAATCTTAACGAAAAAAGTACTATTATAGGACAAGTATATTTATTAAATTTCCAATACAGTTTTTAATCTGTTCGCTGACGGCATTATCTTGCTGTTTTCAAAATTGATTTCCTGCCGCAGGAAAATGCCCATTAGGCCGCATGCCTGATATAGAAAGATAGAATGTCTATTTTAACAATTTAATGTCTTCTTTCTAAGCGAACTGAAATGCAACCATTTTTTATTTCCGCCATAACGTATTTTTGCATCTAAGCCTAAAAGAGAAATTCGAGTCAATATAAAAACGAAATATTACATTTCAAATAAATATACCTGTTTATCTAAATCTGTAAATGATCTCAAACATGAAAAACAGTATTGTGCTTGACCGTCGTTAGCTATCTCCTCGTAAGGTTCCACTGGAAACAAATGGTGATATGATCTGAAAAAATACATATACAAATTAGGTATTTCGATTCGGACATACTTCGATAGAATAGAAATTGAATATTTAAATTATTATTGTCTAAATATCTCAACAAATCTTTATTTTTAGTTTCGAGATTATATATTATTAGTATAATTTATATATTTATGTACTTGTCATTATCAACTCTGAATTTTAATTCTGTTATTTTTAGTTCCGTGATTGTACAATTGCCCTCACTTCCACATAGATTCTTTTTCCTCAAAGGTTAACTGGAAGATAACTCAAATTGAGTTAAGTTCGCCTTTGTACATCTTCTGTGTAAATGTTGTTTCTGTGTTCTATTGTACAATAAAGAATAAAAATAAAATAAAATAAACAAATGAACATCAACCGTAATCAGGTACTCAGGGCGCCTATACAACAACCTCTGCGGTAAAAGCTATTTCAGGCCCGTATTACAGAACGTAAATCAATCAATATGTCAAAAAACGTTACCTTTAAAACTAGATTCACGACTAATTTACGTTCTGTAATACGGGCCTTAATCATACTGCGCCGTACGAGATATGAATATACGCAGTTTATAACTCTGTCTCTTTTCACAGCAATATGAGTCAGCATTCACTGTAGTTAACCGCAAGTGGTTTGAAACTGCTGAAAAATGTAAACAACGTATGGCTTTCTTTACCAGGGCACGCCGGTTTTTCCAGCGACTGAATTTAAAAACGCAACCTACATTTGTCTAGCGGTTTGAAACTGCGCGGTTTTTTGTATAATCCGTCACGCCTATATTCCCCAGAGGGGGTGGCAGAGGTGTACCGAGTACACCCACGTTTCGCCGACGATGTTAGGTCCCATGTAGTAGGGGGCGAGCCTATTGCCATATACCGGGCACAATTCCAGACTCCGGACTCGTACTGGGAATTTTTCGTTAGAAAAACTACATTTGTCCGACCTAGGATTTGAACCCAGGACCTCGTGATCACAAAGCGATGCGCTTTGCCACCAGACCAACGAGGCAGTTTTGTATAATGGTACTGAAATTAAATATGGTACACCGCCAACCGCAGTGCGTGTACGCAGTTCGGCTATTCCAACACCGCTAACGGTTAAGCGCAGTGCGTCTATAAGATTAAAATAGTTTCGGTATATAGGTTGCGGTAACCCCCCAGTACCACCATACCTGGCTAGATGGGGTGCGGAGGCCAGTGTAAGGCCGCAGGTGCGGCACTGTGCCGGCAGTGAGCAGTACTTGCTGCGGCACTGCGGGCACAGGTGCCCCTCCCCGCCAACACCCTCACCCTCCTCCAAGTGGCTAAAGAATATGACGTAAACGTTGTATATATCATACAATTAAAAAAAAAAGCATACATACAACCGAACATAGAACCTCCTCCTTTTTGAAGTAGGTTAAAAAATATGACATCAAATATTATAAATAGTTCATTGGTAGCTATTTATAATAGTAGAGTTATTATAAATACTAGTGGTCGCCCATAGGTCGATATTCGACCTACTCTTTCATCGTTTGCTGGTTATGTTCGACATTCAGTAAGACTATAGACAAATAATATTAAAGACAAACATCAATTTGACGTGTATTCTGTCAAATACATGGTAGTGTGTATAATGTTTTTTTCATTGATTTAATATATGTTTTATGCATAATTTTAAAAAAATATTAGCATTCTGCACTCCTTCTCTATATAAACTATAAGTGTGGGAAATTTCATACTCCTCCGTCCGCGCAATTTTCGTAAAAATGTGTACTAAGTTTTTGCTTCACGTATTAATATATAGATAAAAAGCACCCCACGCTTTTTCACGATAAAATTGTTTTGTTATTATTTTCTTCTTTTTAGTTCGGCTTCCTATTAAATACAATAGGCATAATTACGATTTTTATTACTTGAAGATATCGCTTGTTAGCGGGTAAGTAAGCGCGTGTGCCCGGCTAAGGGGCGGGTATGCGAATTAGCGCGCATTTCCTCTAGTTTTTTTTTTATTTTGTGGGCATGACAGATTGCGAATATATTCATGAAACTGTCTTAGAAAAAATATGGAAAGCCCAGAAATATACACTAATATTGTGAAGAGGAAAGGTTTTTATTGTTGTATATTTGTAACCAATAAACTCAAAAACTACAGAACCGATTTCAAAAATTCTTTCGCCATTAGAAAGCTACCTTATCCAAAAGTAACATAGACTATATAACATAGACCCAGTAGGTGGCGCTGTTGTACGCGTACGAAGTCGCGGGAAACTGCCAGTGGAGTGTGATGTTCCCTCAGGATAGAAATCGAACCCCAATTTTCGGTGGCATAATTAATTAGCGGAATGATAACCGTCACAAACATCACATCGTTCCATAAATCGTGTCGTGACCATAAAGGTCGCTACACTACATGGAGTATAAAGCGCAAGATGTGGGAACATGCCGGCGGATGCACGTGGATTCCAGCACCTTCAGACAGATCCGTTCCGGCCGGTTTCGACGCGCGCCGTTCAGTGTAAATCATCTTCTTATTCTAATTCGCTTGACGGAGTGATCGCGGCAACGATTAGTGTTGTAAAAATGAGCGCTGAAGTCGAGCGTTTAGCGCTGAGTCGACGCTCACGAGCGTTGAAACACGTAGAAGATGCAAGCGTTTTAAGCGCCGACTCGAGCGTTTTTACAACACTAGCAACGATGAGGTTTAGTCGCTGGAGGTTAATGTAGCTTTTCTACGATATGTCTCCATCCACCTAGCCCGAGATTCTGGTGCACTCCATTAAAGTCTAAATCGTAGGATTTATTAGTAGTAATATTATAAATGTGAAAGTTTGTATGTTTAGATGTTTGGATGTTTCTGACTCAATTGCGCTAAAACGGCTGAACGGATTTGAATGAAATTTGGAACACAGACAGCTTATTACACATAGAATACTTTTTATTCCGGAACAATGGAAGGTTCCTGTCTTAGTTTAAACGATGTCAGAAGCTAGTCATACATAATTGTATAATGTAGTACGAACCACATGCAGACGGTGATGGGCGGGTCGGCGTTGCTGGTGGGGTCGGAGTGCGCGTGCGGCGGCGCGGCGTGCGGGAAGCCCATCTTCACGAGCCCCGCGTCCAGCGCGCGCGCGCGTGCCGGCGGCGCCGTGCAGCCCAGCAGCAGCGAGCGGTAGTGCACGTCGTCCAGCACCACCTGCCCACACGCTACCGTTATAGGGACCTACCTTTACACCTTAGAATACATATAATCAAGAAGCCACGGGCGCGCATTAAATTGAAGCAACAATTAGTACTTGCAAAGCAAGTAGTCACACGTTCACGCGAGTAGCCGCTCTGTGACCGTCGTGCGAAATATCGGATAACGTGCTCTGCGAGTGTCAAATTAAATTATGCCGTCTTGTACGACACAATATGCACGACCTGCTTGTAAATATGCTGTTGGGCTCAAAAAGAAACATTATGGGATCATATTGCATACCTAACGAGCGCATTTAGGTGCCGTATTATTTAAATATCGAATTAATTTAACTAACGATTTAGCGCAGTCGCGGTAGTAATAGTCGCGGGTTCGATTCCCGCGCGGGACAAATCTTAGTGTGATCCACAATTATTTGTTTCGGTCTGGGTATTTGTGTATGTGAATTTTCATGTTTGTAAACGCACCCACGATACAGGAATAAATCCTAGTGTGGGGCTACGTTTTCAAAGAAAGAAAAAAAAATTCTTCCGTCTGTAATTGTCATAGTAAAAGACGCGTCCATTTTATTAGTGTTGCTAGTATAACAATTTTATTTTTCCCTACTTTTAGTTAACTAGTTCTAGTATTAAATAGCATTAATTTAGTTAACTCGACTAACATAATTATTTTATTATTTAGTTACGATGATGAAAATATATTTTCCCTACATTAAATTTCTTAGAAGCCTTAATAGTTCAAATATATCTATTTTTTGAGTTCAAAGTATTAAAATACACGTTACCGCAACAACAATTTTATTATCATCTACTCTAATGTCATCAACATTTATCCCAAAAACTGGTAATCTTTCCGGGCTGCCAACATTACGCGGGTGGGAAGTGCGGTGAGTGCGGTACATTTGTTGAATTTTTGAATTCACCGCGCGGCGTGCAATTATGACTGGACGCGGCTTCTTCATTATATTTATTCTTAGCTTCAAAGACAACATGTACAGGAAGAGTCTAATAACGATATCCAGCTGCTTGATAATGCAACTTTAAAATCTTATGTCGTTAAGAAAACTTCATTTTCATTGAGTTACTATGTTTTACGTACAGTCCGACAAGGACCATTTGGCCCGCGGCCAAATTTGGAACTAAAGCTGTCATTGAGTGAAATGTCAATTCATGACTGTCGCAAAGCTGTCGTTTGCTATGAAATTTACCCAAGTTCTTTTTTATATAAGTAACCGTGCGGGCCGACCTGTTGAAATATCTTAAAGAAGAAGGAAAATTTTACTATATAATAACACACCAACGCCCCCATGACAATATCATCCACGAGCTAAAAGATCCTTGTACCAACCTATACCTACCTATACTAGAGAAGTTATGTCAAACAAAAAATGGCAGGCAACTAGATAATCGCGGGATTAGCGAGGATGTGTGTTTTTATATACAAGGTGTGACATGACTAACGCAAGCCCTGTAAGGAGTTTGTTTTAAATCGGTAACTGAATTGAACCCAACAATGTTTAATGTAACATACATTTTATTTCATTTGAAAAAAAAAAGGCTATTACTCCTTCAGTTCGCTATAACAAACTTATTTTATTCTTGATTCAAAGCAATACGGAGATTTCAAATGCATTTCTAAAACGTATTTCTCAATATGCACACATACACGTACAAGTTTCATTGATTATTGAGGCATAAAAGTGCTTAAAAAAAGGTAAAAACAAATTATTTTGCACACTTGGTTTTTGTATTGAATTTGTGAAGCTATTATCTAATCGGGGTGTCTGGGGTCTTGCGTTATTTACGATACACCTTGTATAATAAATTCTTTTGTTTCTGAAGTTATTTAAACTGTATCTCAGTGAACATAAAGGTATAATTTTGAAGTAAAACTTAGCAATCAAATGTGTCACGTTGCGGCAAGCACATGGCACCAAATGAGCTAGGGTGTATGCACTCTAACTGTTGCTACAAAAAAAATGTTGAGGGGTTCTTCCATAGTATGTAGTACACATTAACATTATAGGGACCTTCGAACGCAAGAACATATATGGGAAGAATCTATTGACAATATCCAGCTGCATAATAATGCAGCTTTAAAATCGCAAATCATTAAGAAAACTTCATTTAGGCATTGATCATGCAATCCTGAGTCATATGTATTCAATGAACTAAGCATGTTATTCATTGGTTTTTGTATTTCAAACTAGCAGTCGCTGATGTCTTTGTCTGCATATTATCTTTATAAATTATAGCCTATTTGTTATTTTTTTTAACACACTACAATTTCTTCCTGTTGTGGTACCCAGACCGAAAGAAAGAATGTGGGTCACACAAAGATTAGTCCCGTGCGGAGATCGAACCCACTGCACCAAATAGTCCGTCATTCGACTCTCTTCGACTCGATTCGTCCGACATACTATAGTTTCATGAATTTTGTTCAGTAGTATTTACGTGGAAGAGTTACAGAAATCCATGTCACAAAATTTCGCATTTATATTAGTAGGATGTACTGCTAAAATTATGTCAGTTTAAATCAATTCATGTGACAACAGAGTCATAAATAAAATTGATAAAATTTTGGTGTAATAAATCTTATATAATAATTATTAACAAAATCAAGTAAAAAAATACACATGGAAAACTTACACCATACTCTCCACCTGTATCTTGGCATAACTTTTTGCAAATTCTAACTTCTGCTGCTAAACCGATGACTGAACACCGAATCCCATCTGTCTTCAGTGCCTATGATACCAAAAATATGAATATAACAAATCAACACAGACATTGTATGGATTGTGGTTGGTAACGATGAGCTGGAGCAAGTGAATGAGTTTGTATATCTTGGATGCGCCTTCAGTAAGGATGGGAAATACACCGCTGACATAGAGAGAAGAGTAAGTGCAGGGAACATAGTAAATGGTGCGATGGGTAAGCTACTTGGGAGCCGGCACTTAAGCCAAAAGGCGCAGCTGGCCATACATAACGGAGTGCTCGTCCCAGCGCTGTTATATGGTAGCGAGAGCTGGGTATGTAAGAAGAATGAAAGGACAAATGCGGTGGAAATGCGAGCTCTGCGGAAGATGTGCGGGGTGAAGCTGACCGACCGTTATTCGCAACATCGTAAAAAGAAAGCGAGTAGATATGAAAGATAGTATCGGCATAGAGATGAAAAAAGGAAATGCTCCATTGGTCCCGAACCATATAGAAAGAATATCAGAAGAAAGAATGACAAAACAGATATACAATGCGAAAGTGGAAGGATGTAGGTACCGGGAAAGACCTAGATTATCTTACCATGATTAAATAAACCGAGTCTTATCTGACTTGTCCAAGTCAAGAGTCTCTATAACCGGCGAGCGTGAGACAAACAATGAGAGTAGAGAATGCCAGAGATGTATGTAAGGAAAGAACCTGTTGGAACTCTGTACTCTCTGCCCAACCCGCAAGGGATCTAGTGTGATGATATAGATAGATAGAACACAAACATTTCAGTTTCATACAAAATGTTGAAATTTTGTTCTCATCCACTTAAAAGTTTGAATGCAGTCATGTATAAAAGGAGTTTTATCATAGCACAAATTGTACAGTCATAGAAGGATATTTTGGCCCACGACCAAAATCGGAACTAACGCTGAGATCAAGAGAAATGTCACCTCATGACAATCGCAGAGTTGCCATTTGCTATGAAATTTACCCGAGTTCTTTTTTAAATTAGTAACCGTGCAGTCCCATCTGCTGAAATATTTTCCTGACAGAAGGAAACTTTTACTAGATGATAATCCTTATTTCACACCAACGCCTGTCAATGTCATCAATGGGCTAAAATATCCTTGTACCACTAGAAACAAACTAATAAAAGTTATAGTGTATAAATATGGAAAATACAGTACTGTTAACTGGTATGCATCCACCTAGGTGGCCTGTGAACAAATGTCTTACCTGTATAGTAGTGTTAATATCGCCAGGGTCACATGTGGTAAGAGATGCAAACAATACTAAGAGCTCTCTAGATGCATGACCAGGTAGAGGCCTGAGTGCTCTGCCAGCTAGCTCCAGTGTATTTTGTAATGATGGCTCCCCAACCAATACCATGTCTGTTAACCTATATTGAAAATATATAACATTCTATAAGACTCTGTTGTTGGTCTAGTGACAATTTTCAGTGTAAGTCAGGAGTCTGACTAGGCATGTCAATTTAAAATCTTTTAATCAAGTAATCGATTTTTTCGGTCCAACTAATCGATTTAGATTTATCTGAATCACTGAATCGATTCAGCAGATCGATTTCGAAAGCTGTCAATTCAGTCATAAAAAAGTGGTAATCGAAAATATGACTTATTAAAAATGTCGAAATCAGGGAAATAAATAATAGTAAAACACGTTTATTGTTAAAAATACTACGTACTAAACATAGGTTCTCTTTAAATTAGTTATCTTTTTGATAATCCCTAATTTAAAGGCATTAAGAAATTGTAAAAAGAAGGGGTCTAAAAAAAATGCCATTCAATCCTCATATTAATAAAAATCGACTTGAATCGATCTAAAGATCGATTTTTCTCAAAATTAATCGACATGCCAAAGTCTAACATTTTGCTAAGTATAATGGCAATAGGCTTGCCTCCTATTACGTGAGGCCTAACATCATTGGCGAAAAGGGGGTGTACGCAGTAAACTTGGGGAATATAAGTGTGATCTACTACCCAACTTCCCAAATCATCACCCAAACTTGGCAATCAAAATATTTGTGTGGATAAATAATGCTTGATGAATCATCATATATTGTAAAAAATAGTACTAAAAATCCATACATAGCATTCAAGTAGCTGAGTTTGGGTCCATATGCAGTGTGATTAAAACTAATTTTTTAACCGACTGCAAAAAGGAGGAGGTTCTATGTTCGGTTGTATGCTTTTTGTTTTCTTTTTTTTTTTATGTATGTTCAGCGATATTTCCGTCAATTGTGGACCGATTTTGATAATTTTTTTGCATTGGGTTCAGTATATCTCCAAGGTGGTCCCATATTAATTTTATTGACATTGGACCTTGGACTTAGAAGATACACCAGGGAAGTCCTTAACGACAAACAATAGGCATGTGTAAATTGAGATATTATGGGTATTACGTCAATCCTATAATCACTGGTCACTTAAAATTGTAAAATAAAAATCTTTTATAAAAAAAGGTAAACCAACTTCAAAAAGCAAAAAAATAAATATTTGAAGTCGGTGCCAAGTAACCGACTGCACCAACCAGCACCGACTTCAAATATTTATTTTTTTGCTTTTTGAAGTCGGTTTACCTTTTTTTATAAAAGTATTTTATTGATTATGTTAACTTCCCTTCAAGTAGGTTCAGGTCAAGTTACTACTACTAACCCTTGTACAGCTTTAATATGTTTTCTAACATTCCCAGAGAGTTCTGTAAGTCTCTCAGCTCTCTTGTTTTTCATCAATATCAAACCAAGTTGACTTAATGGGTTCTGATCGAAAAATTCTTCAACAAATTTTTGAAGTAGCTGAAACATAAGGATACATAAATATTCTGTAAACAATCATATCATATGACATTTATCACAATTACTAGAATGTTACAAGAATATTGTTTTCTATAATACAATGGTACTTTTAAGTCTATCTATCTATCTATAACCTCACGCCAGATCCCTTGCGGGGTAGGCAGAGAGTACAAAGTTCCAACAGGTACTTTTAAGCGTAAATAGTCAATATGCATAAAACTAAGCGAGTGATTCACATAGTTTCACATCCATGGATATGGACTACCACTTTTGATGCACTGCATGCATGCATGCATCCACTTTTGATGTTTACCAAGCGACCCATGAATGTGGACTGCACTGTTATCAATGCACAATACAAAACATTGTAAGCTGTCAAAAGTGACATTATATGGTGCTGCTACTCAAGCAACTCTGGCAACAGTTGAAATCCTTTTTATTATGACATGAACTGTGAATATAAAGTAATACCTTGAGAGTACACAGAAACCTTGATGGTTTAAGATCCTGAGAGTTCATAGCTTCAGAGCAATCAAGGGCTACAAGTAAATGCCTCATCATACCGAGCCTAACTGGCCCGCGCCGAGGAACAACCGCTTTACGGGCGGCTTTCTGCGCGAATTCTGCCACAAGACCCTCAACCAATCCATCTTCGTCTTCTTTAATAGCTTCCCTAAAATAGACTCATCACTTATAAAACAAGTTTCTGGTAATTCATCCTAATTTACAAACTTGGGTTATTAACTTACCAAGTCTTCTCATAACCTGTCTCCCATCGATATTCCTTAGCGTCTTGGTCATCGTCAGCCATTATTGTGTAGTACTTTAAATTTAAATTGATTTGTGTCTAGCAGTTTTGTTTAATTTATTTAACGTACTGTTTGTATTCAATTCAATTCTGTATTGTTTATACTTTGAGTAAATAACATTCAGCTTAAGCAAACGGAAATGACAATTATGACAAATGACAATCTTGTTTGACTGACAATAGGGATGTTCGATGATCAGAATTTATTTATTTATTTATTTAATAAGACACATCAACAACAGTTACACACATTGTTTATACAATAGTAGATCTTGATGTCCTGGGCAGCATGTACCGTTTTTACAGATGTGTACAGCGTTGTCATAAATAAAATTCGAAATGATTAATTATATTATTGGAATACATAAGGTCAAGTAAAGATAAATTTTTGAAATAACATTACATTACATTGAATAATAGTTGCTACATAAGAATTAAAAATTAAAAGAATTAAACAACGGGGACGGGTGGCGTAATCCCCGCGATAAGGACAACTTGGATCTTTATATGCCAGATATTTAGTAAAATTTTTTTGGATCCGTTGCGGGCTATATGTATTTGGTAATGGGGATTCCAGACCGATGACGCGTATTCTAGTACACTTCACCGACATCATCCGTGGTCTGTGACATGGATTTAAATTACAGTACAGATAGTATGATTTATGTATTTTACGATTATATACAATACTTATACTATATTAACGTTGAGATGATTCTGCCAATGGTTTGTGCAAATAACCCTGTACTTTCGTTTTGAAAGAAAAACGATCGTTTGCCATCCTGACATCCAGTGGTAGTGTATTACATAGCAAGATAGACTGAACAAAGAAAGAAGAGTGAATAAAGTCCGGTCGGTGAGAAGTACATTGAAAAAGACGATTGTTTAAGGAGCGAAGATTATTTATTTTGTTTGGAAAATAAACATTGAAAATAAGAATAATCAGGCGAAGTGGGAGAGTTAAGATAGGAAAACAACATTATCAATGCCCTCTGAACTCTGCGTTGTAACTTTATGTACATTGTGCAATAAATAAATAGGCACAGGAGTAATCCGCTTTGAGTAGCGAAACGTAAGCTATTCAAATAATAGTCAGACTAAATTTCACCCAGTGTGTCGTCCTGTAGAGATGATCTCTAGCAACTCTGGTATACTGTTATTAAGTACTCTTTTGATACCGAATTATTTATTACATAATAGCGCCCCTTAAATATTTATGAAGCAAATATGCACCCGGTTCAAACCGGTTTTCCATAAATTTTGCAAATGTAAACTAGACATGTGTCAATCTTTAGTGATATGATTTATCTATGGATATGATACAGTTATGGACATAGACAAAGAATATACCTAGACACCGCATATCGCCACGGTACCTAGCGTGTCAATTTTATGTCGGTGTGAGTTTGTGAATCTGCGTTAGTGTGCGTGATTAGGCAAGTGATTACTAGTACAAGTTTTATCGATAAGAAAATTTATCGATAATTTATGATTTACAAATATTTACTTCATGCAAAATCGTAATTGACTCATCTTAATTATGATTTCGAATTACTACGAGTAATTTATATAAGTTCACACATACGTATCATAATACAAATCTTAAAGACGAATCTGTAAACATCGATATTAGTATGTACAATTTAATACAATAGTAAAGCCTCATTGGTAATGTTCATAACGATCACAAGGTCATCGGTTCGAATCCTATGTCGGAAAATACGAATTATTCGATAAAAAAAAATCTAGTCCGGAGTCTGGCACTGTGCTCGGTATAATATCAATAGACTCATCCTCTACTACATGAGACCTTACATTGTTGCACGACAAGTGAGTGTACACAGTACACCACTCCCACTCCCGCTTGGGGAATATAGGCGTAGTGGTGGTAACAATTTTTACATCACATTTATCCTACGTTTGCACGTGCGCTCTTTCAATGCACGTTAGTCATGAAACTAGGATGCCGGCGATAATGAAAGGGGAGGTACCTTTTAAACGTTTTAGCACTCAAACGCGGATTCTAAATCACGATAATCAATAGTTCTATCACACGGATATCAACATGCTTTTCAGGGTTCAGATTTATCTACGTATGGGCATGGCATACAACGCACCCTCACGGAGTGAAGGGCACAATGCCAACTCATATAGAGTTCAAACCTCTAATCTTCAGTATAAGCAGTACTACCCAAAAGGCAAAACTTCATTTCGCAACCGAGGGTCTATATGCAATCTCAATATAAAGCTTCCAGTGAGGTAAGTAGTTTAATAAGTGTTTTATTTCAGGGAAAACGCTATTAAGATGAAATAATCATAAATAGGTCCTACCCCCGATTGGGGAATATCCCACCCCCGATTGGGGAATATCCCACCCCCGATTGGGGAATATAGACGTGACAGTGTTTATCTAGATATTCTATCCTTACTAAATTTCATCCAAATTCGTTTAGTCATTATGACGTGAATAGGAATTGTTAATGTTTCAGTATTAATTTATTATTATCGACAGTAAGCGATAGGCGCTGTAGGACATCACTATTGGAGAAGCGTAAAATAATGCATATTTAAAATACAAATTAAAGCTTTATACTCACAGTTAATTATCATCATCATCATCATCTCAACCTATACTTGTCCACTGCTGAACATAAGCCTCCCCAATCGCTTTCCAGCGTAACCGGTCCGATGCCACCTGCATCCAACGACTTCCTGCGATTTTCACAAGATCGTCGGTCCATCTGGCAGGCGGTCGTCCCACGCTGCGCTTGCCAATACGTGGTCTCCACTCTAGAGTCTTTCCGCCCCAACGCCCGTCCGATCTTCGCGCTATGTGGCCCGCCCATGGCCACTTCAGCTTGCTAATCTTAAGGGCTATGTCGGTGACCTTGGTTCTTCTACGAATCTCCTCATTCCTGATTCGATCACGTAGAGAAACGCCGAGCATAGCTCTCTCCATAGCTCGCTGTGCAACTCTGAGCTTTTTTATGAGACCTATAGTAAGAGACCACGTCTCTGATCCATATATCATCACTGGTAACACACATTGACTAAAAACTTTAGTCTTTAGGCACCGAGGTATTTTGGATGAGAAAATGTTGCGCAGTTTCCTGAACGCTGTCCAGCCGAGTTGGATTCGTCGATTGAACTCTCTCTCAAAGTTGGACCTACCTAACCGGACTACCTGTCCCAGGTAAATGTATTCGTCGACAACTTCAAGAGTAGAGTTCCCAACGGTGAGTGCGGTGGGTACGACATGGACGTTAAACATTATTTTAGTTTTGTCCATGTTCATTTTAAGACCCACTTGTTGAGATACTCTGTTGAGGTCGCTGAGCATTCGTCCAAGATCTTCCAGCGACTCCGCCATGACCACAATGTCGTCGGCAAATCGAAGGTGAGTGATGTATTCGCCATTGATGTTAATGCCAAGTCCTCGCCATTCCAAGAGCTTGAAGGCGTCCTCTATGGTGGTCGTAAACAATTTCGGAGAAATGACGTCTCCCTGTCTTACTCCTCTTTTTATGGAGATCGCCTTCGTGCACTGCCCTTGTACTCGGACTGACATGGTGGCGTTATTATACAAGCACTTCAACACTTCGATGTACCGATAGTCAATGCGGCATCGCTGGAGAGAACTAAGAACCGCCCAAGTCTCGATCGAATCGAAGGCTTTCTCATAGTCCACAAACGCCAAGCATAGTGGCCGATTATACTCCTCGGTCTTCTGTATAATCTGCCGCAGCGTATGTATGTGGTCTATGGTACTAAAGCCTTTCCGGAAACCGGCTTGTTCGGGAGGCTGGAAATCATCAAGCCTGCGTTCGAGTCGATTCGTGATGACTCTCGAAAACAACTTGTAAACATGGCTCAGCAGTGTGATGGGCCTATAGTACTTTAATAAAGTGTTATCACCTTTCTTGAAAAAGAGTACCACCACACCCCTGTTCCATGCTTCCGGCGTTTTTCCTTCGAGCAAGACGGAATTAAACAGCCTCTGAAGGACTTTAAGTACCGGCGATCCACCCGCTTTCAGCTTATATTTACTTAACACAATAATTTTCATTCATATTTTAACCGCTAACACGGACGTGGCGCATTTGTTATGGCCCAAACATCGGACACAACAGGCTACGAAGCACACGTACAGTGCGACGTTGCCAACCTTACAATAGCTTTCTCATTCACTCAAAATGGTGATTTGTGTAATTGAGAGAGAAAAAAGACAATGTGTTAAACGATGACCGGCGGAGCGGCAACGTCGTATGACTCCCTCCAGGTAATTTTACCTTCATGGTTATGGATATAAAACAAAGGATTGAGTACTGTCAAAAATTTACGAGGAAAATTTACTTACTAACACACACAACGTTGAATTTTCTATGATTTTAACATCTCGAGAAACCATGATGAGTGAGAGCAATAACCAGAAGCCCGGTGTCACGCTTGCACCCATTACGATGCAGTACGCTGACCATAAGGTAAAACTAATACGGACTGTACCTATTTATCATGTGGTTTAAATACGCTGTAAACCATTTATTACCGAATTCAAAACAAACAAGGTTGTCAATTCGTCTTTATATACAGAATGGATTAAGATGGGACAGTAAGGGCAGCTATGTCAACCCTTGTAGTTACAGAATAACGGCTCTAGGAGTCTACCCTAAATTTTTGCGATATTTGGAGCTGAATTTACAGATTCTAAAAAAAATGTACCATAAGCAAGAAAATGGACAATTTATTCAAAAACTTTGACTACTACTTATAAAAGATGTGGCATATGCGTAGAAAGAAACAATTAACGCAATAAACAGTTCCTGAGAATTATACGTTAATTATATGTCAAGTCCATAATCGTACCAATGTTTGGTCACCCTACTTAGAAAGAGACGTTGGGGTCTTTGTGAGTATCCTTGTCAACCTTTTTTTTTAGCAGAATGCTCAATCCATTGTATTATATCCATGGACACAGTAATATGAAACATGAAACATTAATATACAAAAATGTTCATTCGAATCTGAAACCGAATCTCGATCTTACATTCACTAAAGATGCGGTCGCGGGCAGTGTCACAAACCCTTATTTTAGAAAATTGGTAGATGAAGAGCCAAAAACCAGTAATCTACCTAATTCTAGTTGTCTGCGAAAAATACTCCTTACCTTTTGTATTTTCTGGAAGCTAACCTGCACATTATTTAACATATTTTGGTCATAGTGCCCTTTTTAGTCTTTTGTAGTGAAGTTTCTAACCTTTAGTCCTCTATGCAGCTTACCAAACCCACTATGGAAAACACCGTGGAACGTAATTGTCAGCCGTCGCTATCTATGTCAGCGCTCAGTCAATAACGTACTGTTATACGTAGGGCTTAATTCAAACCTTGGTGTGTGTGTGAATGATGAACGCTGTTGGCCGCGAGGCCTTTACAGCTTCACCGGGTTTAAAGGCGAGCGTGCAACCACTACGCTCTAGCCAGCCAGAAAGGCAAGAGGCGACATACTCGAGGGCGCCCTCGGTTGGGACAGTCGCTGTAGGGGGACGGGTGCACTACTAAGTGCACCGGTCAACCGCCGGCTATGGAAGGGGATCTACTACTACATCGTCGTCATCGCCCGTATTGCGGAAAGAAGGGATGACAAAGCATCGGGGGGGTCGGTGAAAACATGTCGCGGCCGGCGGTGGCGGAAGGGGTCGGGGGGGAGATCGTAGTCGGCGGTGGCTACGATTAACGGATTCGCATGGGTAGATGCGTTCGCGAAGTGACGTGTTGACGCCTTTTTAATAAAGGCGTGAATAGGTTCGAGACCTAGATCGGAGTGGAGGTCGACGTTCCGTACGAACCAGGGGGCTCCTACGGCTTTACGGAGGAAGCGGTTTTGAACCACTTGGGAGTTTATCGATGTGAGAGGGGGCCGAATGCCCGAACACAACACACGCATAAGTCATGGTGGGTCGAACGCAAGTTTTGTAAAGTGTCACCTTATTTCTAAGGGACATTTTACTCCGCTTGCAGATTAACGAATGGAGACGACCGAGCACAAAGGATGCTCGGTGACGGACCCGCTTGATGTACGGGCCGAAGGACATGGTACTGTTTAGGGTGACCCCTAGATATTTGACCTCTTTGACCCAGGGAATGGGTCGGTCGAACATGGTCACTTGGCCGAGATTACTTCTAGGACGGCGCGGGGTGGCACCTCTGGAGTAGAACACCGCAGCGCTCTTATCCGGATTCACCTCAATACGCCACTTCCTGAACCAATTCCCTAGGGAATTGGCGGATGCCTAAAGGTTTCTGGTAATGAAACCCTTATTCCTATGCGAGACGTAGAGAGCGGTATCATCCGCGAATAGGGCTAGATGCGCCTTACTCGAACGAAGAATGTCGTTCGTGTAAAGGCTAAACAGGAGCGGAGAAAGAACTGAGCCCTGTGGGACTCCAGCACTGATGGAGTGGGAAGTGGAGCGCGTCATTTCGACGCGATAACGGAAGGCGCGATTCGACAAGAAGTCTCGTAAGATGAGCACGAGTCTGTCCGGCACACCCAATTGGTAGAGCTTGTAGATCAAGCCGTTGTGCCAGACTTTGTCGAATGCCTTCGCGACATCTAGGAAGAGGGCGCCCGTGTAGATGGGTTTGGGTCTATTGAGAGCGGAGAGGATGTGCTCTGTGATGCGTTGCACTTGGTGGACGCAAGTGTTTGGCTCGAAAGCCGAACTGCTCGTCGATAAGGATACTCCTGGACGTTACGAAGTCTTTGAGCCTCGCCAGAAGTAGGCGCTCGTATATCTTGGCCAGGGAGTTGAGGAGACTGATAGGGCGGTAGCTCGCGGGGAGATTGCGAGGTTTGCCGGGCTTGGGAATGCCTATGACGTCCGCCACCTTCCACTTAGCGGGGAAGGTGCAGTTCGTCATGGCGGCGTTCAATATGGCCACTAAGAGGCAGATGAGTTGGGCGGGCAGGCATTTCAGAACGCGATTCGAAATGCCGTCAGAGCCGGTGGCTTTTTTAGTTTTGAGACCCATAATTAGATCTTCGACCTCCGTTTGGGTGATAGGAGGTAAGGAATCGACGGGGGGGAGGGATGCCCTGCGCTCGACTTCCCTGTCGACCGCGTCGACGTGGGACTGGTCGACGGACTGAGAGCTGGGGGTGCACTGGCTCTCAAGGGAGTCGGCGAGAAGCTCGGCCTTTTCGTCGTCGTCAAAGGCTGGGGGTGCGCCTGAAGGGCGGGACAGCGGGGGCATGCCAGTCGTGGAGTCGGTTTTGAGGCTTCGCGCCAGCTGCCAGTAGGCCAGGTGCGATGGCGCGATGCCCTCTAGGAGGTCACCCCACCGTTCCTCCCGGACCTTCGCGACACGACGCTTTACCTCTCGTTGTAAAGCGCGCATCCGGGCCCGATTGGCTTCGGTGGGGTAAGAGTCGTACGCTAGAAAACGATTTTAATATGGTGTCGTAATATTTTGAAAAGTAGATTAGATTTAAGGAGTATGGTGTTGGAGACTGGAGGCAAAATAGGTAGATCTACCAATAAGTTGGGAGATATGACAACACTGGTCGGTGGGCCAACTATGCTTGAATTTAGCTGATTCAAATGTTCCAAATGCGACATATTGGGATTCGAATCTTTGCACTGTTTCAAGTCTCTTTCATACAATTAATCGAATCTGAACAGTGAGAGACTTTTGCCATGTCTAATGTAGACAAATGATAGAGCTACGGATATAAGCAGTCGTGTAAAATAGAAAACAAAACAAGACACAAAAGTTAAAAGCTAAATTGAAATCAAAGAGCTCAACACTGGTACAATTATTATAACTGGGGAATTCCGTAAATTTGTAAAACTAAACAAAAATGTATGATATACATATATCGTAAATACGTATGACATGAACTATGAGAGTGGAGGAAGCCAGAGAGGTATGTAAGGAACGAACTTGTTGGAACTCTACACTCCCCCCCCCCCCCCCCACCCCGGAACAGGCGTGATGATATATTATTATTAGTAAATAGGTATTAAGTGGAGTAGTGGCAATTGGAGAGGCCAAGTCCAGCAGTAGACTGCTATAGGCTGATGAATAGGTATTATTAAGGTATTCTCTTCGGTCAATTTATATTTCACACGACTAAACGTGTTTAGAAAATGATGAAGTGACATAACTGATGCTTTGATGAGACTGCACGAATGTGTGTTGACACTTATACTTTTAACACAAAATAATAATTAAAGTCGTTTAAGTTTATTGTTTTCGCTACGACTAACATAAGATACAAAAATAGGTTAAAGTAATAGTGTAGATCCTCAAGAATACGCGATTCCTATTTGCAAATCATATTGAGATTTTTAATTCACATGATAATGGCAAACACGTTACCCAGCTCAAATGTTTACCATTTATTACATATTAACACTGATATTTTACAAATAAATAATAATGAGGCTTAGAGTAAACATAAATTCTAGAATGTGAATAGTAGGTATTAGAAGAAGAAATGGGTTTATGTTTATTGGAATCTCTATATTAATTAAAATTAGGTTTCATTGCTGAATTATATATCATGACTGTGTTCATAATACCTTGAGTCATTACATATTTCAACAATACTTATCACTAGTTTTGTGAACCGACTACATGGCTATGTGACAGAAATCTTGGGCTATAAGATAACGTTGATATCGCAACTTCTCATTATAAAAAATATTCACAAACAGCAGATCAACTTCCAAATGCAAATACTGTCAGAAATTGACTGGAACCAGTCCTCATGTTTTGCAGGCTCCTGACACATAGCCAGGTGCAGCCTAATTCTTTTTAATATCTTGATGTTATACTGTGTTCACTCCGTTGCGGCCATAGCACGGGCTTGTGCTCGCACTCGCTTGTCATACTCTAGTCGATTTTGGCTGCAAACAAACAATTTTTAATTAACACTTAATAAAGGAAATTTGAAGCAGAAAAATGATCATTATTGTTTTAAAAGATGTATATAACTTCACTGGTTTGTGATCATTGTCCTTATTTTCATATGCTTCTATGAGATATACCAAATGAAAACGTAAAAACTGAAAAAAGTAACAAGTAATATTTTCCTTGTCATATTATGATTGCAATAAAATAAAAATAATAAAATTGACACCATCACAAGTTAGGACTTGCGTGCGATGGTGGTCGGAGGGGGTGCAGGCACCCCCTCTGCCACCACCAAGCGGGGGTGAGCACCCAAATGTACTACATACACATATCTGTGGAGAGCAAACATATTGCTGTCATACCAGATTTCTGACAGACACTAGAAAATTTTCAATAGACCTTATACTTAATAATGTGTGACATAGGATTGAAACCCAGGACCTCCTGATTGCCATAAGCATGGAGCTCCGGAAAAAGTCCCTATACATTTAGTGTTACACATGGTACCAATAACATCCATCTATCTATCTGTATCATCACGCCAGATCCCTTGCGAGGTAGGCAGAGAGTACAGAGTTCCAACAGGTTCTTTCCTTACATACCTCTCTGGTTTCCTCCACTCTCATAGTAAGTCTCATACACGCTCGCCGATTATGTTGACTCCTTTTCCTTCAGATAAGACTAGGTTTATTTAGTCGTGGTAAGATAGTCTAGGTCTTCCCCGGTACCTGCATCCTTCCACTTTCACATTGTATATCTGTTTTGTCATTCTTTCATCTGGCATTCTTTCTATATGCCCGAACCAATGGAGCATGCCCTTTCTCATCTTTACACCGATACTATATTTCATACCTACTCGCTTTCTTACTATGCTTTTGCTAATGTGGTCGGTCAGCTTCACTCCGCACATCTTCCGCAGAGCTCGCATTTCTACCGCATTTATCCCACTTTCTCCTTCTTACATACCCAGCTCTCGCTACCATATAACAGCGTTGGGACAAGAACTCCATTATGAATGGCCAGCTGCACCTTATGGCTTAAGTGCCGGCTCCCAAGTCGCTTTCCTAATGCACCAATCACCCTGTTCTCTGCACTAATAACATCATTAAATCTGGAAATAAATTACAAACCAGTAGATTGTATACGCCTCAGCCTGAGCAGGATCCTTCACATTAGGTTCATTGAGCAGATCCTGAATACCAAGGAGGATCTGTTTGATTGTGATTGCAGGGCGCCAATCTTTCTCTTCATCTAACAGTGAGAGGCAAACGGTTCCAGATGGATACACATTAGGATGGAACAGTGGTGGTTCAAACTTGCACTTTGGTGGACTTGAGGGGTAATCATCTTTAAAAATCATTCGCAGTTTATACAACCCCCCTTCCCATGGCGTCTGTAAAATAAGAATACCCTTTTACTCTTTAAAAATTTAAAAAACAATGATGTGCATACATAGTTTTCAATAGTTATCTTAGCATACAAAAAAAACATGGCACAGTAAGTTAGTAACCTATACCAAAATCATTTTGATGTGCATAATAACTCGTAAGACTGAAAATTCGAGAAATACTAACCCCTTTTTTTCCAGGAATCGCACATTCCCAAGTCATAAGATTCAGTGATCCATCAGGATTTTTCATGGGCCTAGCAACAAATCCCTGAAAATTTTAACGGCATGAATGTCAAGCGTTGAAGTAAGTAAAACTATTCGCATCAAAAACTTGTATTACTCACAAAGGGATGGTCCTTGCGCCAGGCTTTTCTTTCTTCAGCTAAACGTGCACTTGCTATACCCGACATCACCTAAAACGAAGAAATCAAGACACGATATTATCATTGACTCGTTACTTTTTGTACTGAATGTTCTGAATATACTTTACATACCTATTTTTTAGCTTTCGGCACTAAATACAAAGAAATAAGGTGGAAAAAATAAAATTATACGGCGCGAAGCGTCCCACCACGAAGTAATTAAAATCACAGATACAAAATACAAATTTAGTGATGTGATTAAATTTGTTATCCAATGAACAATTGATTTAGAATTGGATAATATATATTGATATAACAAGTTTTTAGGACCAAATTTGATATTTTTTTTTAAATGTATCAATTTTATGGGTGCCTTCTTTACTCGTTTATGTGGAAATTTTTAATCAATCTATATCATCACGCCAGCTCCCTCGCGGGGTAGGCAGAGAGTACAGAGTTCTAACAGGTTCTTTCCTTACATACCTCTCTGGCTTCCTCCACTCTCATAGTTCGTCTCATACACACTCGCTGGTTACGGAGACACTTGTCTTTAATTATTATTTAAATGATTAATTATCTCGAAAAAAAAATTGCCACTATGAACTTGAAATAATATCGACATTTCTTCTCGATGTTTATCAACTCTATGCCGGGTATATCGATTTTTTTGATACTTGCACATCCTTAAATCGATTAACATAAGCTAGATTATCTAAATAGATAGACCTACACTGATAAACTCAGACAGGCGAGTCTTTTTTTGGGCGTGTGTAAATGATACGTACTGTCGGCGCCTTTACAGCTTCATTGACTAAGAAGGCAACCTTAAAGTTAATGTAATCTTAGAATAAATGTACGTAGCTACGACACTATATTATAATTTTAGTAGGTATGGGGTAATTAAAAAATCCTAACCGTAATCATTGAGTTATTATATACAAATTACAAGAGAAGACAACTTGAGTTTTTTTTTGTATCACGTTCTCTTACTCATTTTTTGTGAGTGTGTATGTGAATGATCTACGCTGTTGGCCATGGTGACTTTACAACTTCACCGGACAATATCTAGCTCATTTTGTACGAGGTGCTTGCCGCAACAGTATTCGAGTGCTAGGTTAGGCGTAAATCTTTTCAATCCGTAATCCTATAATGCTAGAACATGCAGCTACGAGGTAGTCGTATAGCGCCACGAATAATAATGTCTACGTAATATTGTCGTAAAAGGCATCAAGGCATCATCGCCTTAAAGTGTTAACTAAGGAAGGTCTACCTACCCGAAAAAAATATTTCACATTATTTTTATTTGTTTAAAAAACGTAGCCCCACACTAGGAATTATTCCTGTGTCGTGAGTGCGTTTACACATATACAAACACCCGGATCTAAACAAAATATTTGTGGGTCACACAAAGATGTCACGTGCGGGGATCGCACCCTAACGTTATTTGCTGTTTGGGTTCAATCCCCTGCTCGTCGCCTATCGTCGTCGTAAGTATCATTACCGAAACTTGCATTACATTCGATAGGGAGCAGAGTAAGGAACATGAAACTGGTTAGAGCGAGAATGTAAACCGCCGCAGTGAGCAAGGATGTTGTCTTGCAACCGAACAAAGTGCTTATGTAAATTCCTCATGCCCTCAGCACACTACAAATAAGGCTGAATATAATTCAAAAGAAAGGTACATTTTCTTTTGTGGTTCGGCTAATGATATTAAACCATTGAGATATCGTCCATGAATATATAGTCAAATCAAACTTTAAGACTTTGCAAACAAACCATCAACATTTTTAGATGTTTTAGTTGTTATTGTAGTGATTGCAATCTATAACAAGTGTAACATGAAGGTGACAGTATTTCCGAAGACATCGAAATGAAAATGGTGTAAGCAAAAAAACGACGCTTTGATGCTGAGTGAAAACAGTTGGTTTGGAACTATTCCAAACCAACTGTTTTCAGCGAATGCGAATGCGAATGCGGGCTAACTAAACCTATAAGTCTAACTTATAGGTTTAGTTAGCCCGCATTCGCACGAGCGCTTTTTCAAAGCTGGTAATTGAAGTGCTGTAAGCTTCGACTTCTAAGGCTGAAGGCGCTTTTTAAAAAATATACCCCTAGGCACTTGTTTTATTCCAGCGCTTTATTTTAACGCGCGATAAAAAATAAACATAAAATTTCTTCTTATAATAATATCAGCCTATACTGTTCCACTGCTGGGCAAAGGCCTCTCGGGCAAAAGCGAGGGGGATTAGGTATTCCACCTCGCGGACCTAGTGCGGATTGGTGGAGGCAGGTTTGTTGACATCTGCTGTTGGAACTTATCAAGCCGCCTATAAGGCTTCCAACATTATGTGGTAGCCAGACCAACGGCTTAACGTGCCTTCTGAAGCACGGGATGAAAATGGCACAAATGGTCACCCATCTCAGGCCGACCGATTTGAACGGTGCTTAACCTTTGTGATCCATAAGAACGTCCTATTAAAGAAACAATAATATATCATTAAGATTTTATGGTATTTATATCCTCCTCTAGTGATTTGTTTTTATTTCTATCCACCTATCATCACGCCAAATGATAAGTATATTTTAAAATGTTAAAAATAAGGGGTATTATGTTCTTAACCGGCGGCCGTTGGGGCAGAAGGGTTCTCGAGTGGTGACTTCGTACCGGTAGCCGTAGAGTGGGCATGCCCTCCACAAGGTGGACCGATGGCCTAATGAAGGTCACAGGTAAATGCTGGACGGGTACAGCATAAAGCCGGTTGTAGTGGTGATCTTTGGAGGAACCCTTTGTCCTGCAGTGGACGTCATTCGGCTGATGATGATGTGCTTATCTTTTTGTAGCAATCAGTATTTTTTCAGTAAGTACCTAATTATAAACATATTAGCATATACGGTTGTAACTGGAAAAGAATCTGTTCGTAGGAACTTACTCTGTATTCACGGCCAACTTTGCAAGGTATCTGGTTCTGGCGTGATGGTATAGTTAATTCATCTAAGAGTCAGATAGATAGACAAACCTAATCAAAATAAACTATGTAGAACTAAAACTTTATAGAGAGATAATATAAATTTAGAGATGTTATAAATCTAAGTAGAAGAGCTTGTAGAGTAAAAAAGAAGTAAGCTCAGGAAGTACTTAGTTAGGGTGATGGATAAAATTATTTTGTGCGACGCGTGGGAATGGTCAACCATGGTTCAACCATTATTCATCTAAGGTTCAACCAAAAATGTCAGGATTTTATGTATGTCATCCTGTTCATCTAGGCAAGGGATTTAATGAGATAATGTCGACATCCGACATTATAATATATAAGAGCTCTTTGAGGAAAATGCAAGTAGGTAGGTATCTTTGAGGAATGCACCTTGACGTCAGCTTAGATCGACGCATGTCATGATATGTGTTAATGCAAAAATATATCTGCTTGAATGTAAAGGTGGTTAGCTAATTTCTTCGTGAAAATATCAGCTAGTATTTCATACATTTCGGAATTTCGGCGTAAGGTGACGGTAAAACTTACTTGTCGGTGTAAACGGGTGGCCACAGCACGACAGCAGGTATGTTACGTTATGTAGAAATAAAAAACTGTTTTGATTGGCTGTAATTGAAAGAATGCTATGTTCCTATTGGTTGTTTGTCTACAGTGGTACAAAGAAAACAAGTTTATGTCGGCGATCACTAGGTGGCAGTTCAAGAATGTCGGTGAAGGGTTTTTTGTCTTCATTATACATTCGATTCTTGATGTGATTTGTTCCGTTTTGCGTGGTATTCTCAAATAGGTTTAATAATTTTTAGAAAAAATATTGTTTTGGTAAGTGTCATTATCTTGACTGTGATATTAAAAATTAAGGATGAATGAATTGTGTTAGTAAATACAAAAATAAAACAAATAATGTGTTGAACTGTGGTAGAAGATCAAAGCGTCTAATTTTAACGAGGTGGCGTCTCATGGCTATAATAATTTCAATGAACGCGTTCCATTTGTATTTCAGAGTTGTTTTTAGTGTTATTAGAAAGTTTCATGAAATCTCATCATGAATGAGCTTCGAATTTATTTATTTCTATGTGTAAATTGTGTGTATTGGAAACTTTATTTTGATAACGATTGGTGCTGTTTTTGTTGTAATTTTTTACGTTTCTAGTTGGCGGGAATCAATCCAACCGGTAACATAGGTTATCTCAGATAGTAAATCAATCTTGGGAGAAAATTTATTATTACAAGCCGATCCTTAAGGCTATGTGAAAGTGTTACAAACTATTTTGTAGGTTTTACTGATACTCAGCAATGACATCCATGGAGGAAAGTGAGACGCCTTCGGAGGACGTTCCTGTGGGAAATCCTGACGAATTGACAAAAAACCCAACAGCGTTGAAAGGTTACTGTTTAATTTTATTAATGTTTCATTAAACGTAGGTTATTTCTTTTTTGAATAACATCAAAAGTACATTTTTTATATTTTCTAAGCACTATCCTTGGTATCCATGCCCAGTAAGTGCAAGCTTGAGAAAGATTAAGCTCATTATTTCTGTTTGATCTTTACAGAGGCACATGAGCAAATGGCCACTCTAGATGTTCTAGTGTGTGGCCAGTGCCATTCCGCATTCCATTTTATTGAGGAATTTAAAGAGCACAAAGATGCAAACAACTGTACAGGAAAATCACCAGTAAGAGACAGTGTAAGTAGATAATAATATATTCATAAATGAACATGTATATAATGAATATGCACCGATAAATTGAGAAATTGTTGTAGTAAATTAAAAAGTATGATAGATTTTTTTTAATAGGAAACTAGTTTCTGCCGTGGCTTCGTTCACATTGAGCTTAGACAGAAACCTAATGTTTTTTTTCAGGATAAAAGTCCTGATGCTTTGTCATCCATTCTTTCCGCTCAGAATACGGGCGGCGACGACGTAGTCTTAGATCCCCTCCCATAGCTGGCGGTTGACCGGTGTACTTAGTAGTGCACCCCGTCCCCCCACAGCGGCTGTCCCAACCGAGGGCGCCTTGAAGAGGCCGCCGAGTATGTCGCCCCTTGCCCTTCTGGCTCGAGCATAGTGGTTGCACGCTCGCCCTTAAGTCCGGTGAAGCTGTAAAGGCCTCGCCGCCAACACACACACACACACACATCCAGGTACTGTGTGTACCAAATTTCATTCAAATCCATTCAGCAGTTTTTGAGTGATTGAATAACAAACATAAACTTTCACATATATAATATTAGTAGGATATAATAGAATTTTAAAAGCACACAACATCCTGTCCTTTTCATATGATACTGGATCCCTGGTCATTGCAATCATGACATCTTACATATAGTTTTGTATAAAGTTGATAAATAAGTTAAGATTGATTTAATGAAAGTGATAGCAACACCAGTGTGAGCAACTCGAGTGTTGCGAGTGGACATTCACTTTATCCTACTAATATTATAAATGTGAAAGTTTGTATGTTTAGAGTTCTTTTACTCAATCACACAAAAATGGCCAAATGGATTTGGATAAAATTTGGAACACAGATAGTTTCTTACCTGGATTAACACATAGAATTTTTTACACCATCACGCCTATATTCCCCAAGCAGGGGTGGCAGAGGCATACTGACTACACCCACTTTTCGCTGACGATGTTAGGTCCTGTGTAATAAGGGGCGAGCCTATTACCATATACCAGGCACAATTTCAGACACTTTATAAAACTTGTATATGGCCCATCATGACGTACGCTTGTGAGGTGTTCAGGCACGCCGCCTGCTCTCACATAGATAGACTCCAAACGGTTCAATCCCGTTTCCTCCGCAAAGCCGTCGGAGCCCCGTGGTGCATACAGAATGTCGATCTCCATTCTGGTCTCGTTCTCGAACCTATTCGCGTCTTTATTAAAAAGGCGTCAACCCGATATTTTGCGAACGTGTCCAATCATAGTAATCCGCTAATCGTAGCCGCCGCCGACTACGAACCCAACTCCCCTCCTATCAACGGCTACCGCCGTCGGCGGCATGTTCTCACCGACCCTCCCGATGGCCTTACATCCCTTCTTTCGGATACAGATACCGCACACAGGATCTGACACCGACCTCGCCGGGGAGTTCGAAGAATCCCTTGCCCGCCGGCCGGTGCAGAGCACCACGGCGAGACACCTAGTATACGCCCTCCCCCATAGCGACTGCCCAAGCCGAGGCCGTTCGTCCTTGAAGCGCCCTTGAGCTAGTTGCCCACTAGCTCTTCTGGCTCGAGCGTAGTGGTTGCACGCTCGCCCTATTGTCCGGTGAAGCTGTAAATGCCCCGCGGCCAACAGCGTAGATCATTCACACACACACACTCCGGACTCACACTGGGAATTTTTTCACACTGAACCTAGGATTTGACCTCAGGACCTCGTGATCACAACGCGATGCGCTTTGCCACTAGACCAACGAGGCAGTCTTACTTTAACAAGGTAGAATTTTTTCAATGTAGACAAAGTCGCAGGTAGAAACTAGTTAAAATATAAGATACTTATTATTTAAATTGACTGTACAAAACACATTAATTTTTATAATCATTTCACAGAATGAAAGCAAAGCACAAGTGTGGGCATTTCTGCTGTGGAAATGTTCATCAGTCCGTGACGGGTCCACCGTCAACTGTGACAACAGCTGGAAGCTGTACCAGCAGTGGTGCCGCATGGCGGAGGCACAGCGCACGGCCTGGATTACAGCCGGGTCCAATGTACAGTCCCTGTCTAAGTTTGCACATGCTAAAGTCGTAAGCATTACTTTTATTATTACATCCTGATATAGGGGTCTCTCATCCCAGTATGTGATTTAAAAATATTTTAATAAAATGTTTGATAGATATTTTTTATAAAAATGTAGTTATCATTACTATTAAATGTTTTAAAGTGAAACTTTTATTAGATCGTTACAAACTTTTTAGTCTGTGTGTTGCATGTCGCGTGACACGCGACAGTCCGACCGTCACGCGACATGCAACGCGCTCGCCAGAGCAGCCAAGGCCAATATGTTTCACTTTTACCGTGGTTTCATAAAACCACACAAGGATTTTTTTAATATGTGCACTGATCATAAACTGATATCCTGGATTTTAATTGACCCATTTTCTGAATCAGGACTGGTTTAAATGGAAGATTATTATTAGAAAAAAATTTGCTGTGTTTAATCTTAATTACCAACATTGTAACGCAGATTTGTGTTGTAACTCAGTTTAATGTTTTCTCAATAAATGATACATTTAAAAAGATCATGTAAGGAATATGAAAAACAGTGGCTGTCTGCTCTCAGTATTCATCATGATCATCTCAGCCTATACTTGTCCACTGCTGAACATAGCCCTCCCCAATCGCTCTCCAGCGCAGCCGGTCCGATGATACCTGCATCTGACGACTTCCTGCGACCCTCACGAGATTGTCGGTCCTTTTGGTAGGCGGCTGTCTCACGCTGCACTGGCCAATACGTGGTCTCTACTCTAGAATCTTTCTTCCCCAACGCCCATCCGATCTTCGCTCTATGTGGCCCGCCCATTGTCACTTCTCTACCATTGCTCTCAACATTATCTACTTAAAATCTCTTCCATTTATTCATAGATCATTAAAGTATGGTATTTCATTATATTACTAAACCATTTTCTTGGCTTTTGAAAGAATTCCACTTAGTTTCAAATTAATAATGTTTACCAATAGAAATCATATCTATATCATCACGCTAGGTCGGTAGAGAGTATGGAGCTCTAACAGGTCATATCACAATTTATTATTATCTAGATGGAGGTAAAGACTGAAGATCAACTAGTTCCTGTTCAAACACCAGTGCAGCAAGAGGCTAGGAAACGCGGCAGACCAAGAAAGCCAAGACCTGTAAGTCTCCAAAACCTTCATATAACATATACAGGTTGGTTTTGTATTCTCGTGGAATTTATGGAAAACCAGCTGTACCCGCAATTTCGTACACTTTATTTTCAGACATGTATTTCACACCCGTAATCTATATATTCTTTCTCTATAAAATCTCTATCCTTGCTGAATTTGATGAAATTCTGTTCAGTGGTTTGGGCATGAAAACGTATCAGACTGAGTTACTTTTGAAGTTATAATAGTAGAATGGATGTAATAAACAAAGTTTGTGCTCAGCCCAAATTTTTACTAATACTTTTTAATTATTGAGAGTAAGCATAGATAGTATTGTATGCTTCTTCCGCCCAACAGTATGTATATATCATCACACACATGGGTCAATAAATGTTTTTTTTTTATTTATAAATAATTATTTACAAAATAACTAACTATAGTTTCCTGATTCTTTATGAAATTGTGTTTAGTATTACCAGTACATTTATTATTATTATTATTACGAGCCATTTGTGTCCCACTGCTGGGCAAAGGCCTCCCTCCACTTTTTCCACTCCTCTCCGTTCGTTGCCATGTCAGGCCAGTCCCTCGAAAAGTGGTCCAGCTCGTCCCGCCATCTCCGCCTGGGTCTACCGCGTTGCCTTTTTGTATTTCGTGGGGACCAGTCAGTTATTATTTTGGCCCAGTACATTTACTCATGTAAATTCCGCGAGGATGCAAAACAACAGTCTGTAAAAGTAAGGTCCTGTGACATGCATGTCATCATTGTATATAAACTCATTACTAACTCATTGCAGGAGGATTCCGAGACACAGCCCTCAGGAGAGGAAAGTGATGGTATCGTAAAAGCTAGCCCTGCAGTGAAGAATATTAATAAACCACCATTAACACCAAATATTAACAAGGCAAAGGTACTTCACCCAGTTCATTTTATTCTAAATTCATTATAATTAGTAGGCATATTGCACTTTCCTTCACATAGTGCCAAAAATTATTATTTTTTTGTTTTGTTTCCTTCTTAGTCTACGTTTACACGCATTTAAGTCACTTAAAATATCAGACACCGACCTCACCGGCGAGGTCGAAGAATCCCTTGCCCGCCGGCCGGTGCAGAGCACCACGGCTAAACACCTAGTATACGCCCTCCCCCATAGTGACTGCCCAAGCCGAGGCCGTTCCTCCTTGAAGCGCTCTTAAGCTACTCGCCCCCTTGCCCTTCTGACTCGAGCGTAGTGGTTGCACGCTCACCACGCCACAGTGTAGATCATATACACACACAAAAAAAAGTCACTTAAAATTAACTACTTAAATACATGTGAATCGGTTCTTACTTAATGTGCTATTTTGTAGTATTTCATTTAACTATTTACCAAAATATATAATGAATTTTGTTCAGTTTTCGCATAAGAATCCAAATATTAAAGTAGATCAAAATTCATATGCTTTTTCTCAAAGTCACTTTGTTTGTGTTATGACACTATTTGAGCGAAAGGGCGAAATAAAACATCTATCTCTGAAAAATAAACAGTGAAATGTATATTCCAAAAACTTTTAATATGTATCTTTTGTCCACTTGTCAGGAGTTGAATGAGTCTGTGCGCAACGCGCAAGAGAGAGTGCCGCCCGAGGAACGCATCGCGCGCCGTACGGAGCGGCAGGGCGACCCCACGGAGGCGGGCGAGTACGTCGTCGAGAAGATCCTGGCCAAGCGGTTCAACCCGCGCCGCAAGCAGTACGAGTACTTGCTCAAGTGGGAGGGCTACCCACAGTAAGTATATCATTTTCATCATCAGCCCATTACCATCCACTACTCAGGATATAGGCATGCCCGGTCTATGGCTCTTCTCTTGTAACTGCTGCCAGCCATCGTACGTATATCGTCGCTACCTAGCTGTAGAGCCTCTTACACTACGTTTGCTGAGCCGCGGTCTCCATCAAGAAGTATTTTACACATATTCATAATACTTTTCACCAGTGTCCTTATTGGGTTGGGAACTGTCAATCTATATAGTATCCATACTAAAAAAATTCAATATATTTTGTTGTACAATAATAATATTGGCCCTGTTAAGAAACTGTCCCACCGTTGGGCACGGACCGCCTCTCAAACAGAGGGTTTAGGCCATAGTTCACCACACTGGCCCAGTGCGGGTTGGCGAACTTCACAAATCTTCGAGAAACTCTTAGGCATGCAGGTTTCCTCACAATGTTTTTTTTAAGCGTTCGTTAAAGCAAGTGATTGTTAAGTTATGCATATGCTTTCAAATAGACGGAGGTGCATACCTGGGTTTGAGCTCGAGACCCCTGACTTTGCAGTCGAACTGTCTAACCACTAGGCTCTCACAGCTGCTATATTTTATTGATAACAAGATTATTATATCTTCTCAAATCTTGGACTACAGCTGTTCCATTCAATATATGTGGCGTTCGTTAAGGAGTCTGAACATACGAATTTTAATATACTCTGCTCTTTACAGTGCTTTAAGGATAACTTTAAAGCTAGTACAAAAAGTAAATCAGTCTGTACTGTCCTGCTGCTGGGCTAAAACCTTTTCTTACGCCCACAAATAGAGGTGATCGAGGGAGTAGGTCATACTCCGTTACATGGATCTAGTGTGGAGTTGTGGAAGGAAGTTTGTAGCCACCTGCTGTTGCAAGTTTTAAATCACATATTACAAGGCATCCAACTGCGTAACGACTACCACACTAGCGATAAATTTATTTATTTATTAAATAAGGAATTAATTTTATTAATTGTTCACAGTGAACAAAACACATGGGAGCCTGTTGAAAATATGGAGACTTGTAAACATCTTCTAGAAGCGTTTGAGAAGCAACTCGCGCGGCAGAAGGAACTTAAAGCACTGAGAGCTCAGCAACAGCAGCAACAAAATCCTGTTCAGGTATTCTAATACTATCTCTTTTATTAGTAATATTAGAGTCATATGGTGCTTAAGTCAAATTGGATGCAGTAAGTTTGCAGTGAAACTTAAAATTAATTACCTAATTATTTGTGCTAACTTATGTTAAATTTTATTTTTATTAGTCTAACTTCATCTTTGAACTTCTTATGTTCCTTTAGGTCAAACAAATAAGCACACCATTGCCGCAGGTTGTCAAACAAGTCATTAAGAAATCTGAAACTCCTGCGATGACTCCTTCAGGGTGAGAATATTTTGCAAAACCTTTTAACAAATTACAATAAGTTGTAGTTTTAGATAAGTTTGTCAAGAAACTGATTCGTTTATTTTCATTTTAAATCTTGTCATAAAATGAAGTACAGTCAGTTAAGGACCCACCTGTATATCTCCTTGGAAGTAAGATAAATTTACTAAATGGTAACATTAATTTCACACCAATACCCTTCTGTCAATGTTATCCATGAGCCAAAAGATCCTTGTCGAACTAAACACGGATCTTCTAATAATTTATTAGTTTATTACACTACCTTCCAATACATACATCGTGCTGATAGTAATTGTTATTAATAATAGCATTCTGTATCTGTGTCAGTCGTCTACAACGCACCAGTAAAGTCCGCGCGCTGGACCAGGTGAAGGCTTGGTGCGGCGCCGACGACGGCGAGCCAGCATCCAAGAAAGTTAAAAAGGAGCTGTCCAGCGAAGACGAGGACTACTCTGATCCGGATTCCACTAAAGGTGAGCAGAATTACATTATCTTCGAAGCAGTTTGTCTTGGTACTTGTATAGGGCTTTCGCTCGAGATTTCTCGAAGCG
Source organism: Phalera bucephala (assembly GCA_905147815.2). Lineage (NCBI taxonomy): Eukaryota > Metazoa > Arthropoda > Insecta > Lepidoptera > Notodontidae > Phalera > Phalera bucephala. Next base: position 18,445,269 of record LR990621.1, on the reverse strand, counting down.
AGAAAAGTCGAGACGAGAAAAATAGTCTCGAGAAGTCGAGAACTCTAGAAAATGAATATCTGGAAATATTGGCCCTGTTAAGAAACGCAACCAATTGTCAGACAAAGTACTACTACTACGTACTAGTGTTTAAGCGTATTTTATTAGGCTAAAGAAGTAGGAAGTATTGATTAGCTTAGCTTATAGCTATTGAGATTTTAGATGATTCATCTAAACATTTCATCCAAAGAATTACTTATAATAGAAGACGGAAAAGATGAGAAAGGGTATGCTCCGTTGGTTCGGGCATATAGAAAGAATGACAAAACAGTTATACAATGCGAAAGTGGAAGGATGTAGGTGCCGGGGAAGACCTAGACTATCTTACCATGACCAAATAGACCGTGTCTTAGCTGAAGGGCAAGTCAAGAGTCTCCGTAACCGGCGTGTGTGTATGAGACGAACTATGAGAGTGGAGGAAGCCAGAGAGGTATGTAAGGAAAGAACCTGTTGGAACTCTGTACTCTCTGCCTACCCCGCGAGGGAGCTGGCGTGATAATATAGATAGATAGAAGACGGATGTAAGGATTGTGATTGGTGACGATGTTTTGGAGCGAGTAAATGATTTTGTACATAATGGATGCGCTAGTGGATTGAGTTTGAGTGTATATCTTGGAAGCTCCGAACGATGAAGGTTAAGGAATGCCGCGTGAAAGAGTGAGTGCAGGGAACAGAGTGATTGGCGCGATGGGAGCCGGTACTAAAGCCAAAAGGCGCAGCTGGCCATACATAATGGAGTGCTGCTTTTGAGACACACAGCATTGACGCTGATATAGGTATGTAAGAGAATGAAAGCAGGATTAATGCGGTCATGATGCGAGCTCGACCGAAAATGTGTGGAGTAAATCTTCTTCTTCAGCCGAAAGACGTCCACTGCAGGACAAAGGCCTCCTCTAAAGACCGCCACAACGACCGGCTTTGTGCTGTACGCATCCAACTTCTACCCGCGACCTTCACCAGGTCATCGGTCCATCTTGTAGGCGGCCTACCCACTCCACGTCTTCCGGTACGTAGTCGCCATTCGAGAACCTTTCTGCCCCAACGGCCGTCAGTTTTACGAGCGATGTGCCCCGCCCACTGCCACTTAAGTTTAGCAATTCTGAGTGCTACGTCAGTGACTTTGGTCCTCCTGCGGATCTCCCCGTTTCTGATTCGGTCCCGCAGGGTAACTCTCGAAAATCGAGAAACAAAATATGTCGAGAAATCGAAAACCCTGTACTTGTAGTAAGAAATTTAATAACACATACCTGTCTTAGGGCAACTTTCATCCACTGTCGAGTAAAGTCTGAAGTAGACTAATCGACAATTAAAATTCCGAGTAATGCTATGTACAAATTTCACCATTTAACAAGTTTCAATGGCTGAGCCCTAAAGCGATTATTCTAAAGCCTTAGTTCCCAAAGTGGTCCAGCTGGACCCCCAGGGGTCCACGAGGGACTCGACGGGGGTCTACGTTGGCGTGACAAGAAAATGGGGGTTCACAATTCGTAAGCGGGGATCCACGAAAATTTATTTGCTTTCGATAGTGAAGAACTAAAATGTTGGCTTGACTTCACCTATCAATGTAGACAGATAATATTTTAAGAAGCTCAGCGACTGTTACTTGTAAAAACTACACAAAACAATATTCCATATTCAGTACAACGTGTCGAGACTTGCGCCGCGACTGCTGCGGCCGCCGCCGTCCGCAACGCTTGTTCAGACGTGCAAAGGGACGATACACGAAATATAATTGATTGGTTCCTTGTGCTGTGAGTAGATGTCAAAAAAGTTAAGTTGGATGGAATAACTTTTTGTTTGGCCAACTTTACTTTTTTGACATTCACTCACAGCAGAATCAATTAATTAACCAATCAATTTTCCCTTTTTTTTCGAAAACTATTAATTTATGGTTGGAACTCAGCCGCAACGCAAATTTCCATAGTTAGATTTAATCTTCACAGTCAAGTTTTGGGAACATGGTAGAAATGTAGGTGTAGGGGGTCTACCGGAACCAGCAAAGTTTTGAAAGTGGTATATGAGAAAAAAGTCTGGGAACCTCTGTTCTAAAGGATAGGATAGAAGCCATATCAATATAATTAAGATTTATTCATATTTAATTAAAAGTTTTGAATTAATTGAATTTTTTGTAAATAAAATGCTGTTACTGTGTCCTTGTATAACAATATAAATTACTTTGTCAAATCTTTAAATATAATTGTGTTGAAAAACAATTCGTAGAAAAGCACTTGTTTTTTAAAGTAAATATTTCAGCCGAGAAGAAAGTGTTGAATGGCCAATCGTCCCCCAAGTCCACCATCGACCCTGAGCTGGTGAAATCACTCGGCCTCGGTGGGAAGGGCATGCCGAACATTAAGGGCGTCATCAAAGTCGACCCTAAACATATGCCTAATCTTACAACAGGTATTTAGTGATTGCTGTTGTTAGATCCTTGAGGTTGTGATTTTGGTACATTTTGGCAATAATAAGCATGGCAGAGTTTCATAGTTGCATGAAATCAAAGTCGATTGGCTTAGGGTGTGTATTAACTAGGTTAATAAGAACTAATCTGGAATTTGATTTAAAAGATTAGAGCAAAATGGCTATTTTAATAGGTAACTATACCGTTAACTATACCGTATATTCAGTTTCAATTGAGACAAAATAAATACAGGAAAAATCATTTTAAACTGTTTTAACTATGTTTACTTAATAACAGAAAAACTCAGAACTAACAATAAGAACAACGAATTTAGTTAAATTCGTTAGTTAATTAAAATAACACTTGTCAACTGAACGAGAGTAAAAATCAAAGGGGCGGATTGTAATGCCATTTAAATATACTATTTTATGATCTACTTACATAAAATCTCACGGCAATTTGAATAGGGTATATTTTTAATGGAGTGTGCTAGTCAGTGTTGGGTTATTATTCAAACAATTTTTTAATTGAAGAATCAATCAATTGCAATTTAATTAATCCCCTTAAGACACTCCGGTATAACAGTGACTTTTGAACGTCAAACGCCTCAGTTACTCCCGTGACGATGGGTTCTGTAGAACATGTCGAAACTTAAAAACCAAAAAAAAAAACGAAATATTTTAATTGCCAATTGTTTTTTTTACAATTAATTTTTGGCCAACTCTGATGCTAGGTATTTTCTAACCTATATATTAACGCATGGAGTGCTATTATTGACACATATTGATAATTAATGTTTTTTTCTGTGTAAATGCTTTTGAATTTCAGCTTCATTGTTTCCAATGTACTTCAATTCACAACCTGAAGGCAATCTGTAAACTTTTTCCATTGTTTGATCTATCCACCTAAATCATGTAAATCTTTGCCTTTACTTACAAACGATAATTTCTTATTTTTTTTGGTCAGGAGTCTATATTATGTCGAAGAGTTCAGGAATTATGAAGATTGATTCACCTGGCAAACTGGGTCCGGGATTAAACATCGACCAAGATGTAATCCGAAAACAAATATTAGCCGCCAAACAGGTACACCTTTTTTTCTTTTAAATTTATAAGCTTTAATTCTTATTTTTAACTTATTGTTGTTTGTTAAATAAGCAATATAGGTATCTAAATTACAATAATACTGGATGACGTCATTTATTTATAGTTGTGGTCATTTGTATAATTAGAAACATCAAGTAACACAGTAGGTTATTGTAATTTAACTGAACTTGATACTGTAATTCATTGGAGTCGTGGGCATATTTACTAAATAATAATCTAATATCGTATCTCTAGTTAAAAGAAAACATCTCTAGTATGATTTATTTTTCAAAATAGGAATTTGAAAATAAATAATTCTGTATTTTCTATAACGTCTACAATGTTTTTTGGGTGATTTTAATATGGGAAAAAAGATATCGATATTTATCGTATCGATATTTTTGTACAAGGCGCGGTTACCTAAGACAAAAAAGGCCGGATCGTTCGGTGTGTTCGGATACATGATGCGACGTATGTACAGAGCTTTTAAAATATCGAATTTGATACTTGGAAATAAATATTGATAATCGCGATTAAGATATATATTACTTACTGAAAAAATGGATATTTTTTACTCAAGGCTATTTCAATATACGATGTCTGTATATTTTGCATTAAACCCACACCCTTTACTAGAAGGTCCTTAGTATCATGTTCCCATGGTACATTAGCATAATTTTTTTAAGCTAACTACATTTTCTTTTCAGAAAAAGTTAGAAGAAGCAAAGAAAACATCTCCGGTGCGTACGCCTGTGACATCACAGGTAAAAACGCATATTTCTATTATGACATGACACTTTCAAGAGGATTGAGCGTTTACTAAATAAGAACCATTTATTTTAGATAAGGAAAACATATGGGTCTGGTGGACAGCAAGTCACAGAGAAGACCATAATAACTCCATCTGGACAAAAGATTATTCAGCGCACGATACAACGGCCGAGCGGACAAGGAGAAGGAAAATCACCCGTTACCATACTTAACAAGAAACTAGCACAGGTAAGTGGATCTGAAAGTGACACATAATGTTTGTGTAAAAATTGAGTATCCCACAAAATATTATTCGTACTTACTATGCGAAATGTAACTTACGTATATATGTGTACAACCAATTTAAAAGAGCACCTTTTACACCAACAATTAATTCCATAGCTGTTTTCCTCCGAACCGTGTACCTAGATCTTCTTCAGATCGACTTAACTCTATTTTTAACCGACTTCTAAAAAGAAGGAGGTTCTCAATTCGACTGTATGTTATTTTTTGTATGTGTGTTACGCGATCATTCCGCCAATTATGAATCGATTTTGGTGATTCTTTTTGCATTCGGTTCAGTATAATTCCAAGGTGGTCCCATTTTAATTTCATCGGTAGTGGACCTTAGATTTGGAAGATACGCCAGGGAACTCCTTAACGACAAACAATACGAATTCGTAGATTGAGATATTATGGGTATTATGTCAATCCTATAGGTAACCTGCCATAGAACTAATCAGAATTTTAACCTATTTAAAAAAAGGAGAGGTTGACAATTCGTCTGTGTTTTTTTTATAACGTCTTTATTTAACGTCTTAACGGCGAACAGCACGAATGTATAGATTCGATTATTATGGTTATTATATCAATCCTGTAGGTACACATACCTTACTGTACAACTCAGCAAAATAATATAATATAGGTATATAAATATTAGTAAATAATTCACTCGTCACTTGAAATTGTAAAATGAAAATCTTTAAAAAAAAAAAGTAAACCGACTGCATTAGGGAATATGCGTGTATTTTTTTTATATTTTTATACGATAGATTACATCAATACATAGCTGCAAAAAAATTTAAGCGTCAAAAACAAAAGGTAAATGGCAAAAAAAATGTTGAAGATAGCAAACAGATAAGAGCATTTTAAACGCCCGCCATTTTGGCGCGCTTGGCGTGACGTCAAAGTCTAATAACAATCAATTAGTGAACAGCTGTGGAAGTATTTTATTCTGTAATTTGTTTTTATTTTGTATTTTGCGAGTATTATACTATGTGTTGTGCCTAGGTGTAAAAATACAATAAGAAATGCACCCGATAGGTGCGGACATAAGGAGAAAGTGGTGTAAAATCAGAAAAAGAGACATGGTATCTCTATCAACTTGTTTATATTGCTGCGAAGATCACTTTAACATAAGAATTAACTTAAATAATTTAACATGAAATAAAACTATTTTACGGATTTTATCGCGGTTTATTTTTGATTTTTAGTTCCCGACGTTTCGAGTGCTTTGCAGCACCCATGGTCACGGGAGGGACTGAAGTGTTAGACGTCCAAAAGGCATAGTTGTTCCGGGGTACCCTCAAACTTCTTAATTATTTTTGTTGGTCCGATCTACGCAGAATGAGCTCACGGTGTCTTGAGGTCTTGCAGTGTTATGCTTGGTTTTGGATTTGATTATATTAATTACCGGATCCTAAGTCGATGGAAGCAACTAGCCATCTTCTCTATTGAAATTAGGATGCTTTTTAATTTCAATAGCCTCGCGAACCATCCTTGGTAGGAATCGGTGTTCTTTTACGAGAATCTGCAGTGCAGAGAAAATCTGCAGTCTGTGAACATGTCCTTGACCGCACCCGCCATAACATCAGATTTGATAGACCACAAATTATCAAATAAATCAAAAATAAACCGCGATAAAATCCGTAAAATAGTTTTATTTCATGTGTAATATTCGCGTAAATCTAAGAACTCAGTATTAAATAATTTAAACTGAAATTTTGTCTTTGTGTAAATCGACAACAAGAAATAACAATAAAACTAACTCAATAGCAAACATCCAACAAATATGCACTTGTTGACATTTGTATTGTAGCCTTAGACGTCATATTAGATCTGACCAATAGCGTGGCGTCCCCGCTACTTTGAATTTCCCACAAATTTTTTGTACTTTCAATAATCATTTTCTTAATAAAAAAGTAATGTTATTAAAAAATATTAGTATAGATTATATTTAAAAAATATGTTGTGCGAGGCACAAGGGGGTTTCAGGTCTGGAAGAGGATGTTCGGATCAAGTCTTCTCACTCCGCAACATCGTAGAGAAGCATCTGGCAGTGGGCCGGAAGGTTTTCTGCGGTTTTGTAGATCTGGAGAAGGCATTTGACAGAGTTGTGCGAAAGAGACTTTGGGACATTTTGCCAGAGTATGGTATAGATGGCACTCTGTTGCGAGCCGTCCAGTCCACTTATGTGGACTGCAAGGCATGCGTACGGGTGGGTGGTAACAGGTCACCCTGGTTTGACGTTAAAATCGGCGTCAAGCAGGGTTGCGTGTTGTCCGCTAGACTGTTTATAATATATCTGGACAAAAGTCTTCAAAGACTGAAAGCGATGAATGAAGGTGTACAAATGGGCGACTTAGTGGTAAACCATCTACTTTATACAGATGACGCGGTTTTAATAGCGCCAACAGCCACTGATCTGCAAACACTAGTCACAGTTATGAAAGACGACTGCATGATCAATGGCTTACACTTGAATGTGAAGAAAACCAAGATTATGGTTTTTGAAAGGGAAGAAACCAGAACGAATGTAAGGATTGTGGTTGGTAACGATGTGCTGGAGCAAGTGAATGAGTTTGTATATCTTGGATGCGCCTTCAGTAAGGATGGGAAATACACCGCTGACATAGAGAGAAGAGTGAGTGCAGGGAACAGAGTGAATGGTGCGATGGGAAAGCTACTCGGGAGCCGGCACTTAAGCCATAAGGCGCAGCTGGCCATACATAACGGAGTTCTTGTCCCAACGCTGTTATATGGTAGCGAGAGCTGGGTATGTAAGAAGGAGAATGAAAGTAGGATAAATGCGGTAGAAATGCGAGCTCTGCGGAAGATGTGCGGAGTGAAGCTGACCGACCGCATTAGCAACAGCATAGTAAGACAGCGAGTAGGTATGAAAGATAGTATCGGTGTAAAGATGAGAAAGGGCATGCTCCGTTGGTTCGGGCATATAGAAAGAATGCCAGAGGAAAGAATGACAAAACAGATATACAATGTGAAAGTGGAAGGATGCAGGTACCGGGGAAGACCTAGACTATCTTACCACGACCAAATAAACCGAGTCTTATCTGATGGAAAAGTCAAGAGTCTCCGTAACCGGCGAGCGTGTTTGAGACGAACTATGAGAGTCGAGGAAGCCAGAGAGGTATGTAAGGAAAGAACCTGTTGGAACTCTGTACTCTCTGCCTACCCCGCAAGGGATCTGGCGTGAGGTTATAGATAGATAGATAGTATAGACATTATTCTAATGCGATAAAGTTTGTAAAATAAAATATATTTGACCCTTATTTGAATTACACGCATATTTCCTATTAGCAAAAAATAAATATTTGAAGTCGGTGCCAAGTAACCGACTGCACTAACCGGTACCGACTTCAAATATTTATTTTTTGTTTTTGAAGTCGGTTTACTTTTTAAAAACAAGATTTTTATAATTAACCGTTGTCCAAAAAGGAGGAGGTTCTCAATTCGACTGTATGTTTTTTTTTTATGTATGTATGTTACGCGATCATTCCGCCAATTATGAATCGATTTTGATGATTCTTTTTGCATTGAATCCAGTATAGCTCCAAGGTGGTCCCATTTTAATGTCAGCAGTATTGGACCTTGGACTTTGAAGATACACCAGGGAACTCCTTAACGACCAACTATACAGATGTGTAAATTAAGATATTATGGGTATTACATCAATCCTATAGGTACCCTACTATATAACTAAGCAGAATATTAATCGACTTCAAAAAAAGGAGAGGTTCATCATTCGTTTATGCTTTTTATAACTTCTTTGCCAATAAATCGATTGTGACCGCGTGGGACTGCAAAGTCAGAGGTCTCGAGTTCAAACCCAGGCACGTACCTCTGGTTTTTCGAAAGCATGTGCGTATTAAAAATTAATCATCAATTGCTTTAACGGTGAAAGAAAACATCGTGAGGAAACCTCCATGCCTAAGAGTTTCTCGGAGGTGTGTGAAGTTCGCCAACCCGCACTGGGCCGGCGTGGTGGACTATGGCCTAAGCCCTCTCAGTGTGAGGAGGCCCGTGCTCCCAGCGGTGGGACAGTTTCTTAACAGGGCTAATATTATTTATTATTATTACTATCTAGTAGGGTTTTAAGAGTGCTTAAATGAAATATTCATGAGGGGTTTGTGTATGTGTAGGGTGACAGTTTGCTGCGACGCGGTGGAGGGCGCGGTCGCGGGCGTGGATACGCGGCTGTGGCTACAGCGGCCGGCAATATAGTACGCGTGCGCGACAAGCTGCCCGTTGCCTTCGATTTCGACCAGGTAACACTACCTTTCACGTAATCAGTTTATCTGGTGGTCAAAGCGCTATAAAAACACTTGTATCAAATAACCTGCCACTGTTGTGCTGAATTCCGTTTTCATTATTAGGAAAATAATTGGTTAACAATTTTTATCTAAAGAAATTCACAGGGTGTTCTGATAGCTATTGATCGAGTAGATATTTGTTTCGTTTTATATTATTTACATGGTTTCTAGTTTTAATCGCACGTATAATAGCCAACATGAGTCATGAAAACAAAATACACTTGCGAAGGATTCGATTTATAGGAACACTATTCCATGGAAAGAATGGAGTAAGTCAAGAAAACAAAACACATTTGCGCGGGATTCAAATTGTAGGTCTGTTTGATGAATAGAATGGAATTTGACCTAACATTGCCGGATATTTCTTCAACGACTACGACTGCCGTCGTCTATCGGCCAATGGAGAGTGTCATAGTATTTTTCACACAGGATGGGTAGTGGCAGTCCTAATTGCCAAACGAAATTAATATTTAATTCAATGGTGTTAAGGCTTAAAACTATAAGTATAGATACGGGTTATGCCTCTTATTGGCATTGAATAAAGTATAGTTTCGTTTGGCAATTAGAACTGTCATCCTATTGACCTACTGACTTGAATTAGACTGTCATCCTACCACTACCTATCCTATGTGAAAAATATTATAGTTTTTCATTCGCCCGAATATGTAATACACGTGGTTCGTGCCGGTTCGTACATTAAGAAATTATATTGTCTAAAATAAAAAATGTCCAAGACAATTTTTAAAATAGGTCATGATTTTTCTGACCCCCTTCATATTTTATTTCTATCGCATTAATGTTCTGCTAATCGCTTTTGAGTCCCACTCAAATAACCTCCAACGAAGGGAGCGCGGGGCAGTGATAGCGTAGGAAGGGAAGTAGAGCGTAAGTGGAACTGACCAGTGTGTAAATTAGGTAGTAGATGTATTTTCTTTGGGATTAAGCCCGCCACACATTTCCACCATTGTAACTCCTGTAAGTCGTGATCAACAATGGTCTCCTTAGATGACGCCAAAGTTTGGCGTCATCTAAGGACCTTGGGGTGTCCCGGGAAGCGCTTTTATTGTCTCGGAACCCGCAACAAATTTAAGTTGACGGACGATTTAGCGCAGTGGTTAAGAGCTTAAGCCGCTCCGCCCACTGTGTCTAATAGTCGCGGGTTCGAGTCCCGCACGGGACAAATCTTTGTGTGATCCACAATTACTTATTCTGGTCTGGGTACTCGTATTTGTGTATGTGAATTTTCATGTTTGTAAACGCACCCGCGACGCAGGAATAAATCATAGTGCGGGGCGACATTTAAAAAAAAACAATTAGAAAGAAAAATGAGGAGGAGTAGGAAAAATAAAATTCCACTAGATATATAAAGATGTATCGCGGCACTCATGTAGTCGGATGCGTCGTCGGACACGTCGGACGGCATCGAAGATCCGTTCCCGCGCGAGCTGGGCCCGCTGCCATCGCCCAGCCCCGAGCGCGAGCTCACGCTGTGCCCCAACAGTGGGCGGCGCCTGGCGCGCGCCGAGGGCGAGCCCACGCCGCCGCCCACGCCCAGCCCGCCGCCCACGCCGCCGCCCGCCACGCCGCCACACCAGCAGCACCCTGCCATGCTCATGAAGGTACGACGCATCCTCAGTCAGTTCTTTACCCGATGATCTGCAAGCGGAAGAGTGTCCCTTAGGAATAAGGTAACACTTTACATAACGTGTGTTTGGGCACGCCGCCCGCTCTCACATCGATAGATTCCAAACGGTTCAATCCCGTTTCCTCCGCAAAGCCGTCGGAGCCCCGTGGTTCATACGGAACGTCGATCTCCATTCCTATCTCGACACTATTCGCGCCTTTAATAAAAAGGCGATATCCCTATATTACGCGAACGCGTCCAATCATAGGAATCCGCTAATCGTGGTCGCCGCTGACTACGAACCTAACCCCCCCCACCGTTCAGCCGCTATCGCCGTCCGCGGCATGTATTATCTTATTACTGCGGCTGAATTGTTATACATGTTATTTGTAATATCGTTTTGAATTATTTTATTTTTAATATAATGTCCTATCTAATAAAATGTTTCTTTTTTTCTTCAGTCTTATCACAGTCAGTGGCGCGCATTGCATATACGCAATCAAACAGTGCATACCTCGTAAGAATGCAATTACACTGCTTTCCATTTTTCTCTTCTCCTATTTTCTCTTTAATAAAATTAGGATAATCAGTAGGAATTATTCCTGTAACGTGGGTGCGTTCAGACTCGAAATTCATATACACAAACACCGAGACCAGAACAAATATTACAACATAAATAAATAAAATAATATCGATGATGATACTTATTTAAGAATACTAATAAATAACATATACTTACATAATTTTATAATGCGGTAGGCACTATTTAATTGCCTATATACAATGCTCACTATTAACTGTAGTAAACAAATATAGATAGTAGAACATCTTAGTACAAGCGTTCCGACTAAGACACACTGACGCGCGCTCTACGCGGCTACTTGGCAGAGTTCAGCAGATAGTCAACCACAGAAACTTGCAAGAAACGCGTAGAGCGCGCGTATGTGTGTGTAGTCTTTCGGACCGCTAATACTAAGACATTCTAATGTTTATACATGTTTAGTGCGGTGTTACTCGCCAGTCCTCCAACTCGTACACCAATAACCACTCTGACGAGAACCCTAGTTGTAATAAGTTCTGTGAATATGGTAAATGTTGGTGATTTTCTGTTCGGTTCTGCAGGTGGAAATGTCACCGGGTGGCACGACCGGCATGCTTGTGCAGGGTGATGGCGCACAGCCGTCTCTGCCGGTGCTCACCGATGAGGATGGCGTAAGTATTTCATAATATTGAACAACACAGATTCAATAAAAAACGGCGAGCCTTACAGTGGTTGCATATGATGTGTAACATCTGACATGTTATCCTACTATAAAAGTAAGAAAAAGATCCGCATCAAATCAAATAGCGCGCGCTCCTTGGTCAAATCAAATAGCTCGCGCTTCCCCGATTTCCTGTTGGCACCATTTCACAGCCATCTCCGCCACAGCGCGCGCTAATTAGTCAAATCAAATAGCGCGCGCTTCCCCGGTTTCCTTTTGGCACCATCTCACAGCCATCTCTGCGCCACCGCGCAAGCTCATTGATAATATAATATAGCGCGCGCTCATTGGTAAAATAAAATAACGCGCGCTTCCTCGGTTTCCTGTTGGCAACATCTCGAAGCCATCTCTCCGCCACCACGCATGCTCATTGGTCAAATCAAATAGCGCGCGCTTCCCCGGTTTCCTGTAACACATTTCCGTCCCTTTTCCAAAATCACTTCCACAAAGAATATCCAGCAACCGAGAAGAAGGATGTTACACATCAAAAAATTGATTCTACATGACAATACTGAAAACAACTAGAGTGCCACAAGGATCTCTTGGCCCGTGGATGACATTGACAGGGGTGTGTAATTAGGGTTATCATTTAATAAAATTTTCCTATTTTCAGGGAAATATTTCTAAAGGTAGGTCTGTACGGTTATGACTTAAAAAAAGAACTTGGGTAAATTTCATAGCCAATGGCAACTCTGCGACTGTCATGAAGTGACATTTCACTTGATGACAACGTTAGTTCCGATTTAAGCCGTGGTCCCAAAGATCATTGTATGACTGTATGTTAAATTCATACAATTAGGGCCTCTTTCACCACCCTCGAGTCTGAAACAGACTAATCGACAATTAAAGTTTCAAGCAAGTCTATATACCCATTTAACTATGTCTGAGTAGCCCAATCTGACTGTTAAACTAGTCAGTTTTTATTGACGTAACTAACCACCACTTTACTCAGGGGTGGTGAAACAGTGCTTTAATATGTTATTCACAAACAAGAATTAGATGTGTTATTTGTATAAAGGTACGTAACTTACGGAAAATATTCTCTTTGCCATATGAAGATGAGTTATAACTCATCCGAGTATCTGACACATGCGAGTTATCTCTGTCTATCATTATTAATGAGTTGCTTACATCTATGCCTTTAGTGGAGGGTGATACAACTCGAGTAATAGCACTTTTGATATTTTTACACATTCTGCATTAGAAAAATCCGCTATTTTTTCAATCTGATCCCCATCCTCGTAAGGCTTAAATAAATGAGAAAGTTTTTTGTGCATAGTAATATACCAAGGCATTTTTTTTAAAATTAACAATATGTTATATGATATTTTACTCAATTGTACTTTGTGACAATGAACCGAACTGATAGTTCTAATTTTTTTGCTTTACCGATTCAGCTTGAATTACCCCTTTTACACGATCAGCAGGAATATATTAAAATTATTGCACATTGATATAATTAGGCATGTATTAGTGTACATCAATGTTATTCAGTAGATGAACCCACTTTTAAATAGCGTTTTACATGCTAAATACTTATATGATTCGACACTACTTCGATACTAAGCCAAAACGGCGGACGATTTAGCGCAGTGGTTAAGAGCTTAAGCCGCTCCGCCCACTATTACTAATAGGGTCTGTGTGTCACGGGACAAATCTTTGTGTGATCCACAATTATTTGTTTCGATCTGGGTATTTGTGTATGTGATTTTTCATGTTTGTAAACGCATCTACTTCTCTACTACGTTCTAACAAAAAAAAACCATAGAGTCATAAAAATTAACATCAATTTACACAATAAAAGTTAATATTAAGAAAACTACTTAAAACAATTTCTCGTTTCTTTGAGTAAAATAATCTTCAGGTAATTTTCTATCTACAACCGTTATCATCATTCAATTAAGTGCAGTAACAAAAAATGTGAGCAATTATTAAAACTTTAAAGTTGGTTATCTTAAAACTATGATTGTCGCCTTGTATAGGTACGCCTTGTACCTTTCACTAAAGGTACAGAAATATGCTAGAGAGATATCGACACTATGTGTTTCTCTTTGTCAGACTGAAGTAAAGGTGGAGGCAAGTGCAGTCAAACAATTACTTGAGGAGGGAGTGGGTGTCGACGATGGAGAGGAAGTTGGGCTGTTGCACTCCGGACACACGCCCATCATGATCAGAGGAGAGGATGGAGTACTTTACCAGGTTTATATTTTAATATGCTTTTATTAGCTTGACCTGCAACTATGTATCTATGTATATAACGGAATCTTTAAACGTAATTTTCACTAACTTCTATTTATAGCAGTGATACCCTATCCTAGACCTTCGGACTGCAAAGTCAGGGGTCTTGGGTTCAAACTTGACGGACGGTATGACGGACGATTTAGCGCAGTGGTTAAGAGCTTAAGTCGCTCCGCCCACTGTGTCTAATAGTCGCGGGTTCGATTCCCGCACGGAACAAATCTTTGTGTGATCCACAATTATTTGTTTCGGTCTGGGTATTTGTGTGTGTGAACTTTCATGTTTGTAAACGCACCCACGACACAGGAATAAATCCTAGTGTGGGGCGTATAAAAAAAAAAAAAAATTTGCACCTGTCTTTTCGAAAGTATGTGTGTATTAAAATATAACTATCACTTGCTTTAACGATAAAGGAAAACATCGTGAGGAAAGCTGCATGCCTAAGAGTTTCTGGAAGGTGTGTAAAGTTCGCTAACCTGCACTGGGCCAGTGTGGTCAACTATGGCCCAAATCCTCTCAGTTTGAGAGGGAGGCCCGTGCCCAACGGTGGGACAGGTTTTTAACAGGGCTAATATTATTATTATTATTTCTATTTCTATTTATACTAAACTTACCCTTTATTCCCCATGGAAATTTATAAAAACAAATTATGATGGAATATCATTGATATATTATTTTCACGAAATTTTCGGTGACAGACCGAAAAATAAGGGCACTAGTATAGATGTGGTCTTATTTCGAATTAGTTCAATGAAACCATATCCAACGTGAGGAGACAGTTTGCTTACACTAATGTAATAAAAGAATCTGAGGTCATTAATAAGGCCTATAGCCAAGTTGACAATCTACAGTCGTTAACGCTAATAGAAAGCGGAAAAATGTATGGGAATGACATTTAGCAACGAAAAGTCACGTGGTCAAAACAATGCGCTATCGATTGCGACAAGAGAATAGAAACAAAACGCTTGCAACTTGTCTAGGCCCTCTGATGTGTAAAATCTATTTCACTATGTTGAATCTAAAGGACTGCCTCGTTGGTCTAGTGGCAAAGCGCATCGCTTGGTTATCACAAGGTCCTGAGTTCAAATCCTATGTTGGACAAATGAAGTTTTTCTAACGAAAACTTCCCAGTATGAGTTCGGAGTCTGGAATTGTGCCTGGTACATGGCAATTGGCTCGCCCCCTATTACATGGGACCTAACATCGTCAGCGAAAAGTAGGTGTACTCAGTACACCTCTGCCACCCACGCGTGGGGAATATAGGAGTGACGATTTGTTGAATCTAAAACTCTGTTATTGTAATCCTACTTGGACTTTATTTGTGTTTTTTTTACACGCTTTTATTAGCTTTGCCTGTTTCTATGTCTATCTTGTTATCTAAAGATATATATAATAGATTTAATTTTTTTTTTTTAAATCTATAATGTAATTTATATTATTCGAGTCTATAGTACTTAATCATACGTTCTACACAGGTTGCGGGTGAAAATGAGGCTGGTCAAACGTTACTGGTGGCAGCCGAGGGCGTAGAAGGAGCTGTAGAGGGCGTAGAGGGCGCCGTCGAGGGAGAGGGCGACGTTGTTTATGTTACGAGAGAGGATGGACAGGTCTGACTTAGCAGTTTTTATCCATTACTATCTATTTTAAGTTGGATATCAACCATTTTATCTTATTAACACGTTAACCGCCAACGCGGTCAATGTTGGGCGACACTTGATTATCCTACCAAACCAAGCAAAAATCCCAGATTCTCTTAATTTTAATGGTCTGTTTTTTTTACTATTTAGTTAGATTATATGTATAATTAATGTATTTAATTAACACAAAATAATTTTCGATCCTCTTTTATGAATTATTAAGCGTCGGACAACATTGACCGCCATGGCCTCAGCGGACGAAAAATCGAAAATCCGTTCCATAGGGCCGCGCGGTCACATTGTCGCCCACCCCCACCCGAGACTCTCGTGCTTATTTTAGTGGCCTATTCTATGTCCCACGGCTGGGCAAAGGCCTCCACTTGATGTCTCAACATAAATCAATTCTGGACCAGTAGTATCTATTTATGTCTTTCTCGAAAAAGTATCCAAATTGACACTCCATTTTCATCTCGGTCCACCACGACACCTATGACCGTCTTCAGGGATCCATGCCGTGACGATAATCGACCAACTTTGCAGGTTCATGCGCAAGACATGCCCCGTCCAATCCCACTACAGCTTTGCCGTCTTTAAGCCTACATCCATAACCTAAGTGTGTAAGGCAGCCTGGTGTTTCTGATGCAATCTATCCGTTTAGTGCTCTTTGGTAAACCTTAAGTCTGAATTTCTTCTCTTCAGGTTTAGTGTAGTTTAGCGACCAAGTTTAAGCACTGTAGGTTCATCATATCAGCCTATACTTGTTCACTGCTGAACAAGGGCCTCCCCAATCGCTTTCCAGCGTAACTGGTCCGATGCCACCTGCATCCAACGACTTCCTGCGATTTTCACAAGATCTTCGGTCCATCTGGCAGGCGGTCGTCCTACCCTACGCTTGCCAATACGTGGTCTCCCTTCTTCTCTTCTGCCCCAACGCCCATTGCCACTTCAGCTTGCGAATCCTGAGGGCTATATCGGTGACCTTGGTTCTTCTACCAATCTCCTCATTCCTGATTCGATCGCGGAGAGAAACGCCGAGCATAGCTCTTTCCAAAGTTCGCTGAGCAACTCTAAGCTTTTTTATGTCATCACTGGCAACACACATTGACTAAAAACTTTAGTCTTGAGGCACTGAGGTATTTTGGACGAGAAGTTCTATGGCGCTAAAGCCTTTCCAAAAACCGGCTTGTTCGGGAGGCTGGCAGTCATCAAGTAGTGCGATGGGCCTATAGTTCTTTAATAAAGTGTTATAAATTTTCTTGAAAAAACAGCACCACACAGGAGTGTCCCTGTTCCATGCTTCCGGCGTTTTCCCTTCGAGCAAGACGTAATTTAACAGCCTCTGAAGGACTTTAAGTACCAGCGATCCGCCCGCTTTCAGAAGCTCTGCGGTAATGCCGTCTGCGCCCGGCGCTTTGTTGTTTTTGAGTTGTTTGAGAGCCATCCTAATCTCGTACATTTTTTTTAATTAGTAATGCGACTCGAGTTCACTATTAACAGTCCCGGCAATTCGAGTGAAAGTTATCAAATAATTATAGCACAACCACTTTACAAATTAAGTAGTTCATGTGTTTACTTTCCAATATGCAAGTTTAAACATGTTTATAACCTGATCACGTAGACTATAGTGAACTAATAAAGTGACATCTATCTAGCGCTCATCGTATCTACTGGGTGTGCAGAGTGGACTCGGTAACTCGAGTGCAAGTGGACTCGAGTACCGAGTTACACAAATTCACTCGAGTGAAAACATGGCTCGAGTCGCATCACTAGTAATAATAAGTGTTCAGATGGTAGTACTTTCTGAGACTTGTCGAGGAGCCGCGCAGAGTGCGCGATTGTGTGCGTAATCCCTAGGGGATCAAAGGGCGTAAAGGACATTATGGCGAGAATAAGTTTATGACATTAATTCATTTTCGTCAAAATGCCCTTTACGCTCTTTGACCCCAAGGTATCGATATGTTAACTGTGCCAGAAATAAAACGGCTGACAAAACCTGATGAATGCGTGGTTCCAATTCGGAACACTGCGCGATTATAATTGTGTCATAAGAGTCTTATTATGATATATCGTCGTTGTGAAATGTATATTTGCTATGTGCACTTTTTGAAGATTACGATATTTTGATGATTATAACTTATTTACTATCCAAATTTCCATATAAAAAGACTGCTATGTGACCAAGCATAAAACAGCGAACGGTGATCGCTAAAAAACATGCTTCAAAAATCTGCTTCATTCATAATTTGACAGGAGAACGTTTTTATTGAATATCTCAAAGTTATACTTTTTGCACATAGCAGATATTGGTGTGACAACGACGATATCTAGTCCTATATTGTTTGTATTTGGGTATGTAATTGTGAGAAAGCGCAATGTTATGGTGCAGGACGTGCTGGCCATCGACCCGTCGCAGCTGGCGCAGCTGATGCCGGGCGGCGAGGCGGCGGCGCTGCAGCAGGTGGCCGTGCAGGTGGAGGGCGAGCCCGGCGAGGACGCCACGCAGGTCATCGCGCAGCTGCTGCAGGCCGACCTGCCCTCGCCAGGTCAGTACACCTACTATTCAATATTTGGACGATTAACCGCAGTGGTTAGGAGCTTAAGCCGCTCCGCCCACTGTGTCTAATAGTCGCGGGTTCGATTCCCGCACGAGAAAAACCTTTGTGTGACCCACATTTGTTTCGGTCGGGTGTGTGTATATGTGAATTCTCATGTTTGTAAACGCACCCACGACACAGGAATAAATCCTAATAAGTAGCTACGTTTTTTTTTTATAACATTAGTCGAAACACGTCCACTGACACAAAAGCCTCCCCCAAAGATCACCACGACGACCGGCTTTGTACTGAACGTAGCCAGATTTAATTTAGCATCATTGAGATTGTCCTGTTTCCTTCTCTGTAAAGGAATCATATAGCCGTTTTCATAAACAGTATTATTCAGTTGAATTAACTTGAACCCACCCGATGAACAATGTAGGCTACATTGTTCTCCCCTACCCCACAGGAAATAGAGATGAAAAACAAAAGTAAATAAATTATATTAAAAAGTAACAGTGGTATTTTATACTTTTCTGACGATTTATAAATACTATAATGTTTGACATTAATAACAACATTGTGAATACCCTGCCGCTTAATCGTGACGCACAACAAACACTAGAAATTTCCCCAAAACTGCCGCGCATAATGGAGACTGCTCTCTTTTAATTCAAGAAATTTACATTCACCATAAGTGTGTAAAATGTATTGTCCTAGTTTGATATTTAATACAGGAGTCTGAGTCTCAACACCTTTTATTTTTTTCCCATCGACTTTTTTATATGTCCAACTTTACGACGCCAAAGATGCACTTATTGATCGAATAAATATTTCACAGGTGGTACAAGAAGAGTAGTGCTTATGCTGCCCGACGGAAGTTTAACTATGACAGAGCTTGATAAGGAACAATATGAGTCAATCACGGAGGCCAGTAAAGCACAGGAGTGAAGCAGTGGGCCTCATCAACAGGACTGATCATTTTTAGTCATAACTAAGCTATCGATCAAACTGATCGCGACCACCACTTACTGAAAGTAGTTACTTAAAGAAATAAATACAATCACACCTATATTCGTACCGCATATCTATGCGGGTGTGGCGGGGAAGGCACTTATCGCCGACGATATTAGGTCCCCAATGTAAAGGGGGAAGTCTATTCTATCTCCACACCATTGGTATAATGGTAATGTCCGGTATGGACACAATTCTGGACTCCGGTCTGCGACTGAGAACTTTTAATCGACTTCAGAATGGAGGAGGTTCTGTGTAATTCTACAGACATTTTATTTGATAGAAAAGGCATCTTGGTCCGACCTAGGATTTAAACCCGGCGCCTCGTGATCGCCATTCGCACTATGTGCCCTAGAATAGTAATGCATTGGTTACTTAGTTGGTAATATTCTACAAAATACAAGCCTAAGTAGACTATGGTCTTATAAATACTTGAAAAATTAATCCCATGAATATATTTCTCTGCCTAAAGGAACCATTTGTTGAGCGTAAAAAACTACCGCTTACACAAAAAAAAGGTAAATGCATAAAGTTTCAAAAGATAAGTATACCACTTTTGGTATATTTTAATGGTTCATGATAAATTGTTCAATTAATAACTTTACTAATTATTAAATTGTATATAATTTTCACATTTTTTTCTTGAGGTCATTAGGTGTTGGAAGAAAGCGTTCTATAACTGATAAAGAATTAATTGTTTGTTTGGAAAGCCACGAAATGTCAACATGTGTACCTGTAAATAGCGTTTGGGTTTTGAACTTACCATCAGCTACACTGCAAGCGGTGTATAGCTCTTTTTGTTAAATAAGCGCTTTCGGTATTTTTAAAGTCTAATAATTCTAGTTGAATGATCATAAAAAGGAATAAATATTAACAAGGCCTTTTAAAAACAAGTCTTGATGCTCGTTTCCGATTAATGAACTGTGTAATTATAGACTACAAATGTATAAATAAGAGAGATAGCTATTGTGAGTGTATGGTTTATTTAAATTCTTCGAAATATTGTTTGCATTACCATTGATATGGTTGCATTAAAATTTAATACTGGTGTAAATAGTTATTCCATGCAGTAACAAATTCAATTTCAATTTTATTCTGGTTTGATCATCGTGTTAGCGGGATGTGTAAATACTAAGTGTCTTACATTATTGAAGACAATTTAAAATGCGAATGGTCTTACATTATTTGAAAATATAATTATTCACTATCAATATATATTTTTTTTCTTTTTCTATAAATTATTTTATTGTTCTGGCACACACTCATTTACTTAACTGCCAAGGTTTTTCACCTTTTTTAGCATTCCTTTTTTGCTGATGTAATTTTAGAAAATATCACAGTAAATAATAAAGAGTAAAATATTAAGTCATATTCAAGATTTTGTTCGTATTATGTATATTGAGCTAGTATAATTTCCTGAAGCCTGTGTGAGAAAATTTTAAGAATGTCTATGCCAAAAAAAAAAACAAGTATTTGGGGTATTTTGCTCACAGAACATGTGCATTTTCATGTGGCTCATGCAAATTCTTTGCGATTCTGGCATTAATGACGAAACATTGGGGACGAGCGTGGGTACATCCATAAAAGACGTCACAGGAATTTCATGAATTTTGGTGATCACATTAATTTTTTTAGTTGAACCTTTAGTAACACCTTTCACTGGAAGAACAATTCAGATGAATGCAGTAAAAAAGCATATTTGTCAGTCTGAGTTGGACTTGGTTTTCCTCACTTTAAATATTTATAGAGTTGGGAAAGTTAAATATTCAAAAATGCCCAGCACTGGTCCACCAGTGTTGGGCATTTTTGAATTGTAGGATCAATCAATTGATATTTCATTTGCAATTAAATTAACCCCCCCCCCCCCCCCCCCCGAGGTACTCGGAATAGCAAAGACTTTTGGACGTCAAACGCCTTGGTCTCTTCCGTGACCATGGTCACTGTGCTGTAGAGCCGCAATGGAATCCGAAATGTTCCTCAAGAATCGGGAACGTATGAATTCATACGTGCATCATTACTTGCAACTAATTTTTTTACGATTAATTTGTGCCCATCTCTGAAGTGGACGAAAGTACACTTACTTAGGTAAAAATCAAAGTAACCATGAGAAGTTGTAAACTAAGCTTCTTTCTTACCCAATTAAATAATATTATTTTTATCTTAATGCCTTTTGTATATAGTCCATTTTCTGCTAAAACAATCGACTGTCATTTTTTTATTATTATTTGAAGTTTAGTCTTATAGAATTTTTTATAGGCATTAGACGTGTGTAAGATACGGAATACAATGTTTCGTTAATATATTTAGTTTTGTATTATAATAATAATTATAGTTAAATAAATATCGTTTATACCATTAATAGTTGTCATTTCTATCGCAATTCCTACAGAATCTTAATGAATAGGATCCAAATGTGAATAGGAACAAAGAATATCAATACCAGGATTGAAATTCTTATTTTTAGCTTACGTGGATTACTTGGACATTCCAAATAAACTGAAAGTATCGAACCCAGGACCTGATAGTCGCTATTCGCATTATATGTCGCTATACCGACAAGGCAGTCACATAAAAGAAGAAAGATTCTCAGATGAATTGTACCAAGGATTTATTATTCCCTATTCAGCTGCAGTTAGGATCGGAAGGTCTGGATCGTGCTTACCTACCTACCTGACTTGGGCACTATCGAAGGATAGCTTATGTTGCAATATCAGAACAGAATGATTTTGGTGCAGAATGGTTTTGAACGGACTGGTCCATTTAATTTAATTTAACCTATAACCGGACAAGTGTAATAAGGGCTAGCGCTCTTAAGGGGTTCCATATAAGTGCCACTAAATGGTTTTTTTTTTTTGTAAAATTTCAATTTCTTTTTGTACTTGAGAGTACAAAAAAATACACAAGTACAGTGAAAGCTTGCTTCTTGCCAATTTTCATGATTGAAGGCCAACGGGAAGTACGCAGTTTTAATGAGTAAATTTAAATGGCCATATATTTTGATTGCATGACTTAAATACCTAAATGTTTACACCATCAAGGGACCGTAGGTCTTGTTATTTCAACTTTGTCGGACGATTTAGCGCAGTGGTTAAGGGCTTAGCCCGCCCCGCCCACTGTGTCTAATAGTCGCGGGTTCGATTCCCGCACGGGACAAATCTTTGTGTGATCCACAATTATTTGTTCCGGTCTGGGTATTTGTGTATGTGAATTTTCATGTTTGTAAACGCACCCACGACACAGGAATTAATCCTAGTGTGGGGCAACGTTTTTTTTAAATAAAAAAAAAAAAAAAAAACTTTATACTTTAACTTCATACTTTTTTTACCCCCTTGCCGTCTATAAATTACATCATACACAATTATTACTTTAAAACTACACTACCAAAATTATTTATGTTATTAATAATCTGGGCCTAAAAATATTATTAGTTTTAATACTTTAGTACTTATATATGACGTCACGAAACTCTTACTTAAGACTCGTAACTTTGTCGACCCATTTTCTCCCGCTTTACCTGTGACGTAGTTAATGAATCCTTTCTTGAGAAAGACAGACTGACGACAAAATGATTCTATATGGGTTCCGTTTTTCCTTGGGGTACAGAACCCTGAAAATTAACATAATTGAGATCTTGTTCACCTTTTGAAGATTAAACATTTTGGATTATCGATCGATCATGTCGTTTTTATATGATTTTTATGTACTTTATACACAGAGCATGAAGAGATATTGTGCGGTCATCTGTTGGTAATTGGTAATAATGTGCGAAATATACTGTTTTGGAAACAAAAGTTTTGGAAATTAAAACAAATTGGCGACATTACTCTTCAACTTCGTCAAAACTCCTCATCTGTCTATGGTAAACTATGGTTCACTAGAACAATAGGTGACATTAATTTCAATGTAGCCAGTTTATGAGAACGTTAAATAATCATTCTAAGCTTTAGACAGACTCTATTACTAAATCCTAAAACGACGCAGTCATATATTATGAAATTCGCCATGTGGTCCCTCAGTCTACACACACATATAAAAACATGATTTATAATTATTATTTTTTTGGGATTTCTAATTGGTAACTCCAAGAAGTGATGATTTGTCACCTGTCACAGTCAATCGCTAAACACAGCTAATGTCATCAATTCTCAAAATCATATTTCTCTTAGAAATATATTTCCTAGTTTATAATTACTACCATGATAACTTGTTTGATGGTATTTTGAATTCGAACGAAGTCATTCGAACTTTAATTAAACAGCCCAGCATCAAAAATCCGAGTGAAAAGTTATAAAATTGAGGATTTGAACTATCTACATAATCCAGTTTGTTTTTGTTAGTAATTCAGTAAAGAATATACCAAAACGGCGGGACGAAGCAGCATGCGCCGAGCCCGAGATGGGTATCACTACCAGCCAGTGCCAAGAGCGGCAACAGATGATACACTGGAATTCGAAAACGAACGGATGGCAGAGGAACTTAGTGGAAAAATATCCTCCTTAAAGCACATATCTATAGAATTGGGCAATGAAGTAAGAGATCAAGAAAAATTCTTGCGTGGCCTTGATGATGATGTCGATAGAAGCACTGGTTTCCTTGGTAAAACCATGGGGAGAGTTCTTAAACTTGGCAAGGGAAACCATAATTATTATGTCTTTTATTTATTCTTATTTTCCATATTTGTGTTCTTTGTGTTGTACATAATACTTAAATTTAGGTAATGAAATCAAGTGTATAACTTGTTATTCATACCTGTTATTTATGTAAAAATATTTTGTGTTATCCTCTTGTAAATAAAGATCTTATACCTTTATAATTTTTAACTATTCTCATCATTCGTAGGTAATATTAACTTTCAGATTACACTAATAAATTTTCTGACGGTAAAACAGTTGTGAAGTTATGCAATACTATGTTATATTCTGGGATATATGGTTATCTTTTTAGAAAAATAAAACTGAAAACTGTCAAATGAAACTAGTCTTAACAGTAGCATATTTAATAATGTGTGTACAATTCTTTTAATGTATTAAAATACTCTTCTCCAGCCTCAGTTGATACTGAAATACACAACTTGAATGGTATTTCCAAATATTTGGAACAACATTGCACTGTATCAATGAGAAAAGCAACAACACCACATGCGTTCTGTACATTATCTTTACCGCAATATTTATCCAAATCATGTAATATTATGGTTGTAGGAATACATTGCCACTCAGGCAAAGTAGATATACTTTCTAACAACACGTTCAGGTTTTTCACATACAAAAAATTTATTATCTTCATGTATTGTTTGTCCAGAGAATGTAAATCTTGAGATAATAATGGTAATTCATTAAGTTCTTCATACATAATATACAGTACTTTTCCATTTTTAGAAAACATTATAGCATCTTCAAATAATTTCTTGCAATTTATATCGGATTCTCCGTAATAAAAATTATAACTAATTTTCGTATTCATAGTTTAAGTAATGTTTTGTCAGTTAATATTCTTGTCGCCGCAGCTTTGAAAAACTATAGGAACACTACAAAAAAACTCATTCACTTTTGGCATTGTTTATGTTTGTTATAAAATATATAGTACCTCTATGATAAAATCATTTATCACAGACTAAGAGAGCAAGATCATTAATGTATTTTCATGTATTTTAAATGATCTGTGTCACTTCGTTTTGTACTCTGTATCAGTGTTGCCAACCCTAATTTTATAAAATGTAGTGTTGGTGTCAAAATTGATGGGTATATATTTTCTTGAAGCCAACCTCCATATTCCTTTTCGTTTTTCCATGATATCGAATTTTTGATCATAGTGTATTTTTGGGCCTCTTAAGGTTATACTCATTTCTGCAACCCGCCCTACGTATTAAGAAAAAAACCGCAGCCTGTTATCACTATCCCTATAACATATTGTTATGCATTTATGGCTCTTCTCAAACCTTGTTAAAATGATTTTGTTTTGGTATGATGGTAAATTGGTAGCCTAGAGGCAAAATAGGTAGATCTACTAAAAAGTTGTTAGATATGACGACACTGTTATGTGTCAAGGAACGATAGCGTTGTTGTGATAGTACAAGTATTCCGATAGACAATACATACTATCGATACTCGATAGTATAGTAAATATAAATTAAGGAAATTCTATTTTTACAATAGGTTACCATGACAAACAGAATAGTAGAAAACAAAAACTTTTTTGTTCCAAACAATTTAATCGATTAAAATCGATAAATTTCATATAGGTTACTGGTCAAAACTTGTGTTAGGTATTCGAGTAATAATGTGTAATGTTCGTAGAATATTAATGAGTGAAGGTAATTGTAACAAAGTGATAAAACGTGTCTTTTCGATTTCCCTCAAAACGGCATTCACAATTGGTATGTAAAGTATCCATCGCTTTACCTTCCAGGGTGGGTTAATCATCAATTTCATTGTTATCGTTCTCATCAAGTCATCGTATCTATAAAAAATACCACTTATGACTAGGCTGTATGGGCTAGATCCCTTTGTATTCCCCAGGAGAAGGAAAATTGAAAAACAACAACATAGACAGACGAACTGGTTTTGATCCTCGCTAGATAAAATTCCACACGATTTAAATTGAACACTTCTGAATGTAAAATCTTATTAAATTCTGTGGCATTGCATTGTTGGAATATATAGATGAGGCGTTGAGTCTTTAGACAATACGTATTTCAATTACAATATTGGAAGACTTTCAAGAAATTGATTTAATATCAGAAAACCGATAAGTATCAAGTTCTCATAGCAAAAATTAAAGAACTTATAAACCATTGATACGAAATAATGTAATAAATTAGAATGTTATAATTTCTACGCAACTACCTCCCTACTCCTTCTCCTTACTCCACTCTCCTGTGTGTATATGTTGTGTTCCTTAAAATCATGGACCTTATTTATATTTTTTTTACTAAAGTAGTCAAGTATCAAATCCATTTATTCCCAATTCATCCGGGGCTGTACGACCCAAATTTGCCGCCCTTTTGCACAGCTTTCGTTAGACAGACTCTAGTTGTAAAACTGACCCTCCAATTTATAAAAAAAAAACATATAAAACTCACCTTCTTACCCCTTAGAATGTATGTTCACTCAGTCCCCACACCTAAATCCTATCTAAGCAAATCCAAAGCATACATTTGAATGTAATTTACCATTAAGTAAAAAGTAAGCTCAGCGAGCTATGCTCGGAGTTTCTCTTAGGGATCGAATCCGGAACGAAGTTGTTCGTCAGAGAACCAAGGTTACCGACATAGCTTAGCGAATTAGCAAGCTGAAGTGGCAGTGGGTAGGTCACATATGCCGCAGAACCGATGGCCGTTGGGGCAGACTGGTTCTTGAGTGGAGACCGCGTGTCGGCAAACATAGTGTAGGCTGCTTATGACGCCCTGTAGCTAGGTGGGGCGACGACATTCGTTAGGCAGCGGGCAATGATTGGAGGAAAAGAGCTAAAGATCGAGCTCAGTGGCGTGCCATGGGAGAGGCCTACGTCCAGCAGTGGACTGACACGGGCTGATAACGAAAAAGTATTTAAGATTTTACAAAATTATCAATCATATCAATGGGTTTTGTTGCGCAACTAAACACTCGTTAGGTACCTGGTTTGTTCCACAGTTTTTGTTCTTCGACAAAAGCGATGCGGTGGCAAAGAACGCAGATTATAATTAAATAAAAATATCCCCAGCAGTGCCAGACTATGTCTATAGATGGTCCATAGTATAGTGCGACAAGGATATTTTGGCCCGTGTATGACAAGCCGGCGTTTGTGTGAAATTGGGGTTATCATTTAGTAAAATTTTCCTACTTCTAGGGAAATTTTCAACAGGTGGATCCGCATGGTTACCTACTATATAAAAAAGGACTTGGGTAAGTTTCATAACAAACGGCAAAGAAGGTGAGAACAATGAATACTCTAAGGGCAAACGGCAATTTTGCGACTGTCATTAAGTGACATTTCACTTAATGACAGCGTTAGTTCCAATCATAGAAGTAGGACAATCCGATTTGTGCCGTGGACTAAGAAAGCCTTATATGGCTGTATTAAATATAGATGTAGTATTAGCTAGGTACTCATACTACATCTATATTTCGATACTGCTAAATACTAGTGCTACATCTATAGTATTATTATGATTGTTATCACATTATTATAATCTTTGACGTCTTACTCCATATATACTTATTTTCATTTATGTTTACGGCTGATCGCATCATATCGCATTACCGGTTTAAACTAATGCAACCGGCATTCAATCAGCATCCTTCGGCATAACGAATACCGGTTCTTCCAAAACGACATAAAATTCCTGTGTTTGAAGCTAGGACGATGAATACATAGTCCTAAGTTTGAAGAGTACTTTCATAAAATCACATATATAAATATACTGAAATATAACCCAATAATCGTCAAAAATTCTCGCGTGACGTTTTGATAATATTATGTTTGTTAGGTAATATTAAAAATAAATACTGCAAAGAACATAAATGTTTTATTTTCGTATATGTACAATGTTTCATTGATGTTCAATTTAAAACAAGAGAAAATATGCTTACATACTTTTCCGAACGATATATCATACTACCATGCATTTTGGGGAATGTATTGCACAATATATTTTAAACTAAGTAGTTGAAATGTCATACTTAACACCTTAAATACAAAACTGCATATGATTTAAAATTAAAATGGATGAAAAAATGTGATTATCAACATTAACATGTCAAACACACACTGTCACGCCTACGTAGCCTAAGCGGGGGTGGCAGACGTGTACTGACTGTCCCAATAGACGGCGAGTATATTGATATAATACCGAGCATAATTCCAGACAATTCAGAAATTTCTGATAGAAAACCTCCGATGACTTTTAACATAATAATTTTCAGCTATGTCAACAACGATGGCTTAGACAAGAACAAACCCCTTGCCTAATTAAACGAGGCATGAAATATCATTACCATCTCATGGCACAAACAATAACACATGTATGTAAGACTATATCACAAAAAGTAGATAAAAAAACTGTAAATAACCCCCAAAACATACAGTATTTGAACTAAACAAAGAAAACATTAAATTGTCACAATTGTTGTCAATTACATACACAAATTATGTACATAATAAATTTACACTAGAGAATAATAAATTTACATTCAACTAATCAATAAATCAGTCAATTAGTATAATACAACAATATAATTGATGTACGAAACACCAAAAAGAAGAAAGAAATCGACCTTTATATGGTGTGATGAAGCAGGTGTCAACAAAGATGGCCACTGCGAGATTCGATTGCTACTTCTCGATAGTTTTCTTTAATTCAACGTAACAAGCTCTAATTGGTAAAATAGACGCACAAAGATGAGGGGGTCAGTCCATCCACGGCAGATTATGATTATTTTAATTATGTTTAATAATTAAAATTATGATTATATTATATTTAAAGTAATTTAACGTTATAACCTCGAGTTAGTCAATAGGTAACGTGAACCCTGGTTCGTGCAAGTGGGACTTAATGGTTTACATGGTTAAAAGTCAAGTCGTTACCGTGCGAGCACTTCCTCAGTAATTTATAGCCTTTCTCCAACGGCTAAACTACATGAGTTAATATCTCAACAGAGGTAAAGCTTGATACAACAAGACCACGATAGTACACTATTCAAGAACACGCCACAGCCAGCGTAAACTGATTTTGTCCTCGGACCGTCTGTATTCATACGAGCGTGTAATCAATGCGAGAGCGGAACCGCCACGTAGAGCAGTTTTTGTGAAGCTTTCTCTGTTGCATATTTTACTCATCTGACTAAACTGTTGCTGTGTGTAGGCTCCCTACTTGAGTAAATAATAAACACAGTAACCATGTTCTAGTGTAGACTATACTTACTGTGTTTATGATTTGTACGGCAGAGTTGTGGTTGGTACTTAGAAATATATAAATAAGACAGCAAAATGTAGGTCGAACATTCAGTGTTTTCAGAATCGGTGCGGATCGAATTTAGGTCTAGTTCATGCACTTTTTTATCGTGTTACACAATCATTACAATGAGCTGGTATATTTGTAATAGACTGATACATTCGTATATATTCATATATACGAGGTGTAACATAAATAACGCACGTAACATAAATAACCTGTGATGTAATAATATATAACCTGCGCCAATTAGGCGATCACAGAGAACTTGAAATATAACGTTGGATGCTACCATATACCATAGATACCACAGAGGCTTTGCGTGCGGTAAAAAAATTATATTGGCCCATAGTTTTCGTGCTTAATCTTAACAAAATTGAGAAAGTATAACCTATAGATTATGGACACGCGAAATCGCTTTAAAACGCCGTGACGTCGGCCGAGAGCTAAAGATTTCTTTCTACATATTAAAATTTTGGCTGTATAGTTGGTACTAATTTAAAAATATTAACACCGGTACATAACATATTATACATTAAGCGTTTCCAAGGTAACCCGGTAAAACTAGACTGGTTAGCCAACTTTAAACAATATTGAATCGCTCCAAGGCGATGCATAGAAGAAAAAGGATGTCTTTTTATTCTGCTTCTCGTGTAAGCTAGATAACACTTGGTTGCTGAATAGTGTTTATTTGCCGAAACACAGACGTAAGGAACGAGTAGCGTTTATATACACAGATTCGTTTACAAATTATAAGTACTTATTATATCATTGAATAGAACATAGGAAGAACATGTTGCACAACACAGAATACAGTTTCGTTACTTTAGGCGTTTACAATTAGAAGTGTTATTTCTATGCGCAGAAGTATATAATCTTAATTCAGTTCCGAGAACGCATATCATCGCCGTCGCCGGTGGTAGTTTTCATAGCGTAACACGTGATGATGCGCGTTGATAGAATCTATACATAACTATTATATAACCTAGTTATACGTATCGCGACAAAAAAGTACTCGCATCGTCCAATCATGTCAATTTCTATCCACTCGGGTATGGTTACGGACGAACTTCAAAGGCGAACATGAGTTTACCACCACTTGTTTAACAAAACAATTTTAAACTTACTTTGCGATGAAAAAGAGTCAGAGCTAAAAATTGCATATATACAAACTCTTTTCTTACAGCAAAATAAGATTTTAATAGCTTTGTTAAAAAGATTGCGGTTCGCTCCCTAGGTTTCCTTGACAAACACGAAAAGCTTCCACTTTCGAGTAACCGGGTAAAATGGATCGGGGTGAGGCGTCGCATCTTTCCAACGGTGTTTACCGCGGGGTGTAACACGTGCGGGCGCTGAATAAGGCGAGGCGTCGAATCCCGCGAACGGTTCGCACTGCAGACTGTGGCGCGTGTGGGCACTGAATCGGGTAAGGCGTCGCATCTCACAAACGGTCCGCACTGCGGTGTGTCTCGTGCGCTCAGCGGCGCGTCGCCTGCGGCGCGCGGCGACGCGGCCGTCAGATATGCACCGGCACGTGCAGCAGCAGCGCGTCGCGCCGCGGGAACTGCAGCGAGCACATCTCGCACTTGAAGGGCCCGCCCGCGTCGGCGGCCGGTGACGGGGAGCGCGGCCGAATGGCGCGTAAGTCGTCGGCGGGGCGCCGAGCCACGCGTCTCGGCCGCGTACTCTCTTCTGTGTGGATCATGCGTGGCCGAGGCGGTGGTGCGCGCTTTCTGCGTCGGCGCTCGCGGCGCGGCGACGGGGACGCGGGCGACGCGGGTGAAGCGGCGGACGCGGGCGATGCGGGCGAGGCCGGCGAGCGTGCGCCTGAAGCAGAGCGCACGGGGGAAGGCGACGCGCGGTCCCACTCGCGCGGCGATGGCGATCGCTCGGTCTTCAGTTTTCGTCGGCGCTTGTATTTGCGGGGCCCGGTCTGAAAAGATTGCCGGTTACGTTCCGGTACATAGTCGCATATGGTCACTGAAACCCACGGGTAGTTATCAGTGACCAGCAGACTTTTTTGTGATCGACGAACTAACTCGTTGAAGTATATATTTATCTTTATCATCACGCCAGATCCCTTGCTGAATAGGCCAATTTTAGTTCAGCTCAAGTATCGAAAATTTTAAGTAAAAAAGATTAGGATTCTATACCATTTTTAATTATTAACAAAATAAACGACATAATAAATTACCATACGTTAATGCTTGATAACTTTATATTTTATTTACATTAAAATTTACCAACCTGTGGTTGTCTCTTCAGTGCAGTATTAGCGTCACAGTGCTGTATCAAATGTTGCACAAGTTCAGCGCTCGAATGCAACGTTCGCCCGCAAACCACGCAACAGTAAGCGGGACCACCTGGTATTCATTCATATTATGGACTAACTTATATTATATCATTGAAACAGCTAAAGTATAATTTACGATGGTAACAGGGCTTTCTTGTAAAATACTAATAACTTCCCAGAACAAATTACTAACATCGTACACAACAGCTTATTTATGAGTTATGTTAATTCTAGTGAAAAAAATCAGCTGTTTCATAGAATAAGTTTTTTAGTAAACTATATGTAACAGTTGATTTGCGATTGTGAACAATTGAGTTGTAATTGTGAACACCGTCACGGTTCCCCAAGCGGGGGTGACAAAGGTGTACAGAGTACACCCACGTTTCGCCGACGATGTTAGGTCCCATGTGATAGGGGGCGAGCCTATTGCCATATACCGGCCACAATTCCAGACTCCGGACACGTACTGGGAAGTTTTCGTTAGGAAAAACTACACTTGTCCGAACTAAGATTTGAACCCAGGACCTCGTGTTCACAAAGCGTTGCGCTTTGCCACTAGACCAACGACGCAGTAAAACGAGTCAGTTTTTAATTATATATTGTCAAAAAAAAACATTATTTCATTTAATTCCAATTGAAATAGTGTAGGAACTCACCATTGGCGCGGCGGTCGGGAGCGGAGTGGTGCGAGCGCACGTGTTCGCGCAGCACCACGCGCTGGTTGAACGCGCGCGGACACACGGCGCACGCGTACGGCTTCTCGCCTGCTCACGAGATCATACCGTGTTAATACTTATTTTAATGACATGATTTTTTTTGTGGCAGTTTCGATCACATTATGCCATTGTACAAAGTTTAGGAATATTCATTTCTAAATTAATTCAACTCCCCAATGAACTTAATGACAAAGATGATAATGAAATTGATGAAGTGCCCCACCCTGGACAGTAAAGTGATGGATACTTTACATACCAATTGCGACGGCCGTTTTGAGGGAAATCGAAAAGGCACGTTTTATCACTTTGTTACAATAACCTTAACTCATGCACATATAGGAATACATAATGGTTAATATTCCACCAACATTATAATTCGAAATAACACAAGTTTTGGAAATTAAAATAAATTGACAACATCACTCTTCGATTTCCCGCCAAAAAAGCTTACATAGGTTTAAGATAAGTTACAGCAAAGCACAAGATCGGCGTTCGCAAGATTTACGTTGCCGTACCGATAAGCCGGTGTGTATTTTGACATTCAACATTTAAACATTTTGTATGCCACAGACGTCTTTTTAGAAGTGAAAAAAAACCATGCCCTTAGTGCTGCAATTTCATATCAAGAAAAGTAATTAATCCTATTATTAAAATAGCAGTTTCCCGCGACTTCGTACCCGGTCGACAACAGTGCAACCTACCAGGTCTTTGTTACTTCTGTATAAGGTAGCTTTCTCATGGTGAAAGAATTTTTGAAATCGGTCCAGTGTAGATACGAAAATACAAATCTTTCCTTTTTGTAATATTAGTATAGATAAATATACTTAAGGGTGACTTAGTCCTAGTCTTTCTAGTTTACATTACGGTTCTTTTTTTAATATAAAGGGATTAATTAAATTTTAAATAATAATGGCGCTTTTCTTTGTACAATATGACTGCCAAAAACTTGTTTCAATAACTTAGAGGAGGATTTATATGGTAAAATGAATGGATAGGACTTTACAACATTAAAGGATATACTACAAACCTGTGTGTATTCTTTCGTGTTTCCGCAATGTGCCGCCGTCTGCGAATGCTTTCCAACAGAATCGGCACGCATATGGCCGCTCCCCAGTGTGAATTCGAATGTGTATCTGCTGGGAACTTCGCGACCCAAACACTTTGCCTGTCAAAACAATATTCATATTACTAGTTTTTAGTCCAAAATAATAACTATAAACTCCGCCAATGCCGGTCCCAATCCCGGATGGAAAAGGAGGAGGGTTGGCTTGTATGAGACCTACTCAGCCGTAAAAACGTCAACGCCGAGTATCGGGCGGCGGAAAATAACCCGAAAACTCAGCTTAAATTGGCTGAAAGAGGTTGCAGCGACCTTGGAGTCTAAATTACTCCAAAAAGGACTGACTCGCCAACCCGCAATGGCCAGCGTGGCGTTTTAAGGCCAAAAACTTCCATGCACAATACAAACGAAAAATGGCCCTCAGTCCCCAGTAGTCCTGTTAGGCTTGGCTACGGCAGCGGTCAGGGATCCGATAGGACAGAGGGTGCGAAGAATCTCTGGGGAAAAAGATACGGCTGCCAAAAAACCGTCAAGGCTATCCATCTGGTTACGTATAACGTCAGAACATTGCTTTCGGAGGAACGCTACCAGGAATTAGAAACAGAAGTCCTAAATAAAATCAAATGGGATATCATTCATTGGATTGAGTGAGACTCGACGCAAAGGCGAAAAACTGGTCCAACTCACATCTGGACATCTGTTCTACTATAAGAGATATGACAACAAATCCCAGGGAGGTGTAGGTTTTCTCATAAATACATCCATGTCTAAAATGCTAAAAAACATCTCCGCTATTTCCCCACGGGTCATATATGCGACTTTTAAACTAAATAAGCGGTATTCACTTAAAGTTATACAAGTATACGCACCTACATCAGCCCAAGATGAGGAGGAAATCCAAGTTTTCTACGAAGATATTAACAAGGCGCTTTGTGAAAATTATTGCTTTTACACCATCGTTATTGGAGACTTTAACGCTAAGTTGGGAAAGGGTATAGAAAATGAAAAATATGTCGGAGGATTTGGTTTAGGCAGAAGGAACTCCAAAGGAAACATCATGGCGAACTATCTCGAAAAGCAGAAGCTATACGCTATGAATACATTCTTCAAAAAGAAAGATATCCGACTCTGGACCTGGAGAAGCCCGGATGGCAAAACCAACAACCAAATCGACTACGACCTTACTAATAAAAAGTACACCATCAAAGACGTACACGTCCTAAATCAAGTGAGCGCTGGCAGTGACCACAGAATATTGAGGGCTAAAGTTATCATCGACCTCAAACTGGAACGCAGACGACTTATTAATACATGTCGGCAAGACGACGACACTGTGTTCTTATCTGAACATCAGAAGTACTACTAGACAAGGCTGAGTAAAAAACTCACTGCTCAGGAAAACTGGAAGGTGGACGATATCAGCGACCAGCTAACTGAATCTGTCATAAATGTACTAAAGGA
Source organism: Phalera bucephala (assembly GCA_905147815.2). Taxonomy (NCBI): domain Eukaryota; kingdom Metazoa; phylum Arthropoda; class Insecta; order Lepidoptera; family Notodontidae; genus Phalera; species Phalera bucephala. The sequence continues at coordinate 18,410,614 of LR990621.1, read as the reverse complement.
GATACGACCAAACGCCCGTGCTAGGCCCTAATCAAATAACGACATTCAACCACTCCTAGAACAGCGGAAAGAAATATTAAAAACCTCAAGACATGATGGTATTCATGAAATTAATAGGTGTATACGACATTCTATACGGATGGTTCCGTCTTAGACTGAAGAAACATAAATTGATCTTGAGTACAATACTCTTCTTGAGTAGAATAAATACAAAATCGCGGTCCTAAGGTTTTTCAAAAACAACTTAAAAGAGGTAACCAACAAATCAAACAGTGTAACAACTGACAGGGATGAAATACTGAAAGAGGTAGAAAAATACTATACGGAATTGTACAGTTGCAAAACACCACAACCCATCACGGTTGACAAAAAAGACCCAAGGGCAACCCTGGCACGGCACAAAACTGAAGACCTCCCCGAAATAAGCATGTATGAGATAAAGCACGCCTTAAAACAGATGAAGCGAAGGAAATCACCTGGCGAAGATAAAATAACTTACGAGCACTTACAATATGGTGGTAAAACTGTACTGAAACAACTGCAGTTGCTCTTTAATAAGGTACTGTTCGAAGGTGCATCTCCAAACACAATGCGGTCGTAACTCTTCTTCACAAGAAAGGTGACTCTACCAAACTCACAAATTACCGACCCATTTCGCTACTCAGCCATGTATATAAGCTATTTAATAACGTAATTACGTTGCGTTTGGCCTTTAGATTAGATTCCGAACAGCCAGTGGAGCAGGCGGGCTTCCGAAGTGGATTCTCCACTATAGACCATATCCACACAGTGCGACAGATATTGGAAAAATGTACAGAGTATAATCAACCATTGTTTTTGGCTTTCATAGACTACGAAAAAGCTTTTGATACAGTAGAGCACTGAGCTGTAATACAATCCTTACAACGTTCTCAAGTAGACTATAGGTATATCGAGGCCATCAAAGAAGTCTACCGTGGCGCCACCCTGCAGGTGAAATATCACACGCTGACAAATCCCATACACGTGAAAAGAGGGGTCAGACAGGGTGATACTATCTCACCGAAACTATTTACGTCCTGCCTAGAAGACATATTCCGGCTCCTCGACTGGTCCAATAGAGGTTTAAATATAAATGGTGAACGGCTAAGCCACCTCCGCTTTGCGGACGATATCATTGTATTCGCAGAAGGTCTCGATGATCTGCAAATTATGGTTGCCGAACTATACTCTGTGTCGCTGCGTGTTGGTTTGAAAATGAACACATCTAAGACCAAAATAATTTGCAATAATAGCCCTGTAGATCACATCCTCGTACGTGAACAGAAAATAGAGCGGGTTGATGAGTACATCTACTTAGGACAAACCCTTAGCTTCAATAAGAACTGCCTGTTCTTAGAAACTGAAATCCTACGCCGTGTTCGATTGGGATGGGGCGCTTTTGGAAAATTGTCCGACATATTTAAGAGAAACATACCCATGAATCTCAAACGTCGCACCTTCGAACAGTGTGTCCTGCCCGTTATGGTATATGGAGCCGAAACCTGGACGCTCACAAAATACAACTTAAATAATCTAAGTGTGAGCCAAAAAGCTATGGAGCGAGCTATGTTAGGTATATCGCTAAGAGACCGCGTCCAAAACATCATAATCCGGGAAAGAACAAAACTTACCGACATAGCTCACGTGATAGCGGAAAGAAAGTGGAGATGGGCAGGACACATATGCCGGAGATCGGACAACAGATGGGGGAAAAGGGTGCTTGATTGGAGACCGCGAACCGGCCATCGAAATGTAGGTAGACAACCCGCAAGATGGACTGATGACCTGACGAGGGTGGCCGGAAGGGATTGGATGAGAAAAACGCAAGACCCAAGGGAATGGAGTGCAATGGAAGAGACCTACACTCAGCATTGGGTGGCTACGGGTTGAAAATGAAATAACTATATTAACTGTAAATGAAACTTACCACACACTCTACACGGGAACTGTCGTGAATTATTCGACGATGACGTATTGTTCCGACCTCTGGACATTCTTTTCAATCTGAACATAAACATACTAAATCAAATAAAGTTTTGAATAAAAAATAAACATTCCTACATAAATAAACGTATATATGACCTGCCAGTACCTCGTGATATCTTTATTAAACGTGATGATGGCAGGTCACAAACGTTATGCGACCCTGCATCTCCTTTCCACGTTGTAACATGATTAACGAAGCAATTTTAAATGTAGAGGATGGCTGTCATTAGCATGGACATTTTTAAAACGTGGGTTTTAAAAGCGCTTTTAGAAAATATACCGTTAGTCATTTGTTTATTCCAGCGCTCTAATAACGGGCGTTTAAAAAGCGCTCGTGTGATTATGGAAGATATCCCCTCGTTCACAACCCGGTTTTCAGAAGCGCTGTAAGAAAGAAAAGAAAAAAAGAAGGAAGCAAGAATGTTGTGCTGTTTTTAAAAAAATGTACCACTAGCCACACTCTATTGATCAGAGATGGGCAAAATGTAATCAGATTAATGATTACAATTGCATTTTGTAATATTCAATCATGATTCAAGAGTAAAAGTGTAATCGTAATCATTATTACAGCACGCCTATATTCCCTAAGCGGGGTGGTTAACCATTAAACTGATTACATTTTGCTCACCTGTGCTATTGACAGACGTTGAAAAAACGCGTGCCGTGTAGATAGTGTTGTAAAAATGAGCGCTAAAGTCGAGCGTTTAGCGCTGAGTCGACGCTTACGAGCGTTGACAGGCGTAGAAGCGCGAGCGTTTTTAAAACACTACGTGTAAAGGCATCAGGCAGTGTGACCTGGGCGCGGGCGTGCGCGCGGCGTGGCGCTCGGCGTGCGCCAGCAGCTGGAGCGCGTCCGTGAAGCTGTCGCCGCACACCTCGCACGTGTGCTCCGCCCACGTGCCGCTGCTGCTCTCGCGACGCTTGTAGCTGCACACGAAAAACGCACTCCGCATTTAAAAACCTACTATAGTATTTCTCATGAAATAAGGGTTTTGACGTTTTGGCGGGAAGTCGAACAGTGATGTCAATTTGTTTTAATAACCCAAACTGTTGTTATTTCGAATAATAATGTGTGATATTGGTGGAATATTAGCCATTAAGGTAATTGTAACAAAGTGATAAAACGTGCCTTTTTGACTTCCCTCAAAACGGCCGTCACAATTGGTATGTAAAGTATCCACCGCTTTACTATCCAGAATGGGGTACTTCATTAATTTCATTATCATCGTCGTCATTAAGTTCATTGGGGAATTAATTTAAACAAACAAGATTATATGTCTCACTGGACACTGGCAAAATACACTTAAAATTAGTGTGAAGGCATAACTTAAAGAAGAAGAAGGGTACTGTGACAGTTGTAAGTGTCAAAGAAAATTATACTTTTTTCAATGGCAATAAGAGGCATGACCCGTTTCTATACTTATGGTGTTATGCCTTAATACCATCGAATTAAATATTAATTTCGTTTGGCACTTAGAACTGTCACTATCCATCTTATGTGAAAAATATTATAAAGCCCGGCTCCATACGACGCGCTAAGCCTACTAATATTATGAACTAGTTTCTGCCCGCGATTTAGACCGCGTTGACTTTAGACCGGAACCTTACATTTTTCCGGGATAAATAGTATCCTATATGTAATATTAGTAGGATGTGAAACTTTGGATGTTTGTTACTCAATCACGTAAAAACTTCTAAACAGATTTGGATAAAATTTGGCAAACAGACAGAATATTACCTGGATTAACACATAGAATACTTTTTATCCCGGAAAAATGTTAGGTTTCTGTCTAAAGTCAACGCGGAGGTAGTCACGCGCCGAAACTAATGATATGATAATAATAGCCCTCAATTGTTTTATGACAACTGATTGAGGGCCAATCTAGTGAGCTGCGAGGACGGGTAATAAAGTATCGCTAATTGGGACCTGTCTGTTCGCCTTGGAATATTGACGGACTTTGACGGACGATTTAGCGCAGTTGTTAGAAGCTTAAGCCGCTCTGCCCACTGCGTCTAATAGTCGCGGGTTCGAGTCCCGCAAGGGACAAATCTTTGTGTGATCCACAATTATTTGTTCCGGTCTGGGTATTTGTGTATGTGAATTTTCATGTTTGTAAATGCCCCACGACACAGGAATAAATCCTAGTGCGGGGCTACGTTAAAAAAAAATAATAGACCAGTTTTTGTTTATCAAACCACATTCACACAATCCTTGCGCATCTTTGGGGGTCAATTCGCTATTTATGTTACTTTTTTATAAGCAATTGATCTCAGCCGGTAACTTGAATAACATTAATTTCTCGCAAAGGGCCTCTATGTGTTGGACCCAGGTCTCAATGCAAGCCTTTCGGTCTGGGCAAAACCCATTGCCATTCATTGATTGGTCTTTAGTGAAGTTAATAAGTACAGTATGATCGGATAGTAACGAGTTCACTTGGTTTAAAAGCTCCTTTTCAAGTATGTCAATATAAGCGTTTAATTTTATAAGTAATCATTGTTTTGTGCATTATTCCGCACGCATTCGGCGTCTTAGAGTGGCAGCCAAGCAAAGTATAAAAATGAAAGTAATTTATGTGGCTCACAAATTGACGCTTGCATGGCCTCAGCTCTACTTCAACTGCTTTAGCCGACTAGATTATCTCAGGAAGACAGACAATTCTAAAGGTTCCGATCATGGAAAAAAGCTCGTGATGATTTTCATAATAAGTAAGAAGGAAGTACCTATGGGCAGCTGCGACATGCCTCCTCAGAAGGTCAGCTCGCTGGAATGCGACGCCACAGTCCTGGCAAAATAGCTCGGGGCCACGCATTGTGTCGTAAACTGCGCGTTCTCCGCTCGTCGATAGCGGTGACAGTCGGAACTCCATATCATCACCTAAAGTATTAATAATAATATTAGCCCTGTTAAAAAACTGTCTCACCGTTGGGCACGGGCCTCCTCTCAAACTGAGAGGGCTTAGGCCAATCCACCACACTGGCCCAATGCGGGTTGGCGAACTTCAAACAACTTCGAGAAATGCACAACTTCTTAGGCATGCAGGTTTCCTCACGATGTTTTCCTTCACCGTTAAAGCAAGTGATAATTAATTTTTAATACGCACATGCTTTCTAAAAGACAGAGGTGCGTGCCTGGGTTTGAACCCGAGACCTCTAACTTAGCAGTCCAACGGTCTAACCACTAGGCTATTACTGCTATACCTATAACCTAAAGTATTAAATAATAGTCTTTAAGATCAGTTAAAATCGTATTTGTGTATGTGAATTTTCATTTTGGTAAACGCACCCACGACACAGGAATAAATCCTAGTGGGGCTACGTTTTTTAAAAAGAAAAAAAAATAGAAGAAAAAAAAATAAAAGAAAAAAAATATGAAGCAGGCACAGTATTATTGCGTAAAGAACGTCACCAGAAAAGAAAACGATCTACGGATCGAAAAATTTTAATTGAAATCGAATTATTCTCTGTCATATTATGTTCCTACATCACAATTAGGTTTAAAATGGAATACTCTTTTTTTGTATACCAACAAAAATTTTTAAAAGACTGTGTCTAATTGGTAATCTTCTCAGGAAAGTCAACTTAATATATACTATAGTTAAGTATTGTAGAAGTTAAAATAGCGTTGCTTAACGGTTGGACGAAAGTCAGTCGTCGTAGCAGCGTCGCAGCGTTAATGGTCTGATCACAATGCGGGCGCGGCGTAAGCCTAGCGCGATGCCGGCGCGGCTTTGGGAGTATATTACAAATACTGAAATGTACGGGAGAAGCCACACCGTTCCTTCACGCCAGGCGGGATTGCAATCAACGCGACGTGATTGCAATCGACTTGAACTCGTGACGGTAGCGTCGACATCACGCTGCTGGCTTTACAACAATGTTGGCATCCCGCTCGCACCTGTTGGTATTGGCATACCGTTCCCCCCGTGCTTCGTTTGTAATCGCGTCGAGCGCGATGGCGACGGGTCGTAACGTTTGACGTCCCGCCGAGCGGGACTGCGCTGTGTGTCGTCTCCCGTACATTTCAACTCCCCAAGGCGCGCCACCGTCGCGCTGCCGTCCACCGAAGAACATGTGGCGAGAGCAGAGTACTTATAACGTGACCACTGACCGGAGTCGGAGTCGTCGTAGGCGGGGTCGGGCTGGTCGCGCGGCGGCAGGTGCGGGTGGCGCTGCGCCGTGTGCGCGGCCAGCGCGTCGCGCGACCAGCACAGCTCGCCGCACGACCCGCACTCCACCGGCGAGTCGCCGCCGTGCACCTGACCCACAACACAACTACACACTCACTTACACTACGATCGATAACCACCTGATCAGCACGGGCATGTGAAGAACTGGATGGACGAAATTAAAATTTTATTTCACAGATTTCGGATGTCCTATTTCACAGCCCATTATGTTTTAATTCGGCAAGAGCTAAAGTAAAAAAAATGCGACATATTTGCTTGTGTTAGCTAGTACAGTAATATTTATGATCGATCTGTTACTTATTATGGTTACTTATAACGGTCTCGCTTTTTAACATGTACAGTGTATAATTTCGTACGGACTCCTAAATTCTAACCCAAGCAACAATTATTGAATTTATATAGCTTTAACTCCTCCTGAGATCAATTCTTAAGCTTAAGAAGCACAATGAAATAATCCCGATTAGTGAAAAACCTATTCTATATTTATCTTTATATATAAAACTCCACGGTATGTTCGTAATTCTTCTTCTAAACGGTTCGACCGATTTTGTTTTTTTTTTTTTTGTAGTCATGGGGTCACCTGGATGGTTCTTAGGCACAGCTAACTAGCTTTAACCATAAAATGATCGCATAGAAAACGCATATAACAGGTAGAGGAAATATATTCACCCTCGAATGTGACTGCAGAGCCTTTTCCCTGGCGAAGCCGACGCCGCAGTGCTTGCAGACGAAGGGCCGAGAGGGGTCGGCGGGCGGCGGCGGCGGCGAGGGGGGCGGCGGGGGCTCGCGCGCGGGCGGCGCGGGGGACGCGGGTGCGGCCGGCGCACGCGCGCGCCGCTGCCACTGTTGCGTGCGCGCCGACGTCATGTTCTCCCACATGCCGTTCTGTGGACACACCTCGCCTCAGTTCTCGTCTATTTCGCACTTCATGTCCATCCTTTAGGTTAGTTTGTTCTGTGAGGTTAGGGTACCGGTGAAGGGACACGTGCGGCACGCTTCCAAACAGGTACAGGTTGGCAAGCGATGCAGATGGACACTCCAATATATAAGTTGGATTTTTGAAATAATGCAATTAGGGCAGCTGTATCAACCGTTGTAGCTACAGGAAAATGGTCTTAGGAGACTATCCTTAACTTATAACGACATTTTGAGTTATATTTACAGATTTTGAAAAAATGTTGTCAGTTAGAGGTAGCCCTTATATGGTTAATTGGACGCGTTCTCGGTCTTCCCAATACCAACTTCTAAACAGAGATAGGGTTCGTGTTGGTGGATGAGAACACCTATACATTCTATTATAATTATAATTCTATCCCTAGCGGCTGACATACCCTTATACCTGCTGCTATATGTACTTATGCTTTATGCTTATATAAAGTATGATAAGATTGTAGAAATTACCTCCACAGGTTCTGGATTCTTTTTCCGTCTTCCTCGTTTCTTCTTTGGTTTTACAATTTGGTTATTATCTATCACATCATCTGAAACAAGAAAAGGCATCCTCGTGATTACTTAAACACTTATCATTAATTAAATAACATTTTGGTAAAAAATTTAAACTTTTCTGAGGTTCTTCAGTGTTGAAAAAGGCAATGAAAGGAAAGTACTGCAATTTGTGTTTCATGTGTGTCAATTGTGACACTCCGAGTGCCATGACATAATTGCAATCATAAAATGAACAAATTATTGTAGCAAAAACACAAAAGAGCAATGTAAATAAAATGAAATATAAGTATGTACTATTTTGGTACTATGTTAGTTCGTGTTTTTGAATATTTTCAATGAAAATAACTTGAATATTATGTATATTTTTACACTCAAATGTTACAGAAGAAACACAATACCTGTATTCCATGTATATGAGAGGATTTCGGATGTTAATACGGGAATAATACACTTTAGAACAAATCGAGTGTGTATGAGACAAACTATGAGAGTGGAGGAAGCCAGAGATATGTAAGGAAATAACCTGTTGGAACTCTGTACTCTCTGCCTACCCCGCGAGGGAGCTGGCGCGATGATATAGATAGATAGATAGAACAAATCTATTATTTTTGTACTCACCAAAATCTATCGAATCTGGGTTATCGGGTACAAAGGCGTGAACTTTGAGATGGTTCATGAGATCGCACTTGCGCACGTACCGCACGCCGCACAGGTTGCAGGCATGCGGTCGGTCGTTCTGATGGGCCACCATGTGGTTCATAAGCGCAGCTTTTTTGCGGAACCGTCGCGAACAAAAATCGCAGGGATAAGGACGCATCGCTGTGTACTCGTCCTGATTAAAACAGACACAAAATAGTCCTTTTAGGCACTAAATCATTTTATTTTGTTAAAATCTCAACTGTAGCGTAGGAACCCTCTTTTAAACATATATCGACAGGGTCACAATGTCTTTGCTAGTGGCGGCTCTGTGGAGCGGGCCACTCTTTTCCTTCTAATATAGTCGAGAAGAGTGATGGCTGCTTCTCAGGTCATACTCGTGAACGGGTGCTGCTGGTGAGGACTGGTCCATCCTCTATCCTTTGACTGATTGAAAGTGTAGTGCTATTGAATTTTGTCTCGCTCGACAGTACACTGGAGGTATAACCAGTTGTTTTGCACGCACTCTTTACATATAACCCTTTCTCTTACTATTATTATTATACTTTTTATTTTATGCCTCTACAACACCTCTATTTTGTAAATGAGAGGACTATGTAGACCTGTCCGATACCATGAATCATACCACACTATAAGTACACTTATGATTAATTTATACTTAAGCACATCTATTTAGCTCGTTCTGCATTGTTCTCCCATACTCCATAAATGCAATGTATACAAAAAGAATTGTAAAACTCTATTTGAATTTGAGAATTGTAAAAGAGTAACCGTGGAGTTTCTTGCCCTTCTTCTCCACAGGAATGACTTTCCGAACGGGTGGTAGAGTCTTAAGCAATCAATAATTTTCTCTTTTTGACTATTCACATGTGCCTTTGGGACTACATAAATAAAAAACCTTTGATTTTGAAACAAAGACAACTGGTCAAATTGGGTAGTGTTACACACCGTCACGCCTTTATTCCCCAAGCGGAGGCGGCAGAGGTGTAATGTTGACACCCACTGCTAGCGTTACTGCAAGATAACTAAAACACTTATATTTGCATAGTGGTAGTAATAGTAGAAAGTTACCCCTAAAATTAAGAACAATTAATGATGATACAACAAAGGATTAACTACTGAAGAAGGCAACTAGAAGTGGTTAAATATGAAAATGCTTACCTGATCGGTTGGCAATGGAACATCCAAATCATTCTCTTCCTTTAAATCTAAAACAGGATGTGTTAAGTGTTCCAGTGGTACTTCAACTCTGAAACAAAGTAGTAATCTATACTAATAATATTATAAAGGAAGGAAAAATTAAAGAGGAAAGATTTGTATGTTTGTAACGAATAAACTCAAAAACTACTGGACCGATTTCAATTATTCTTTCACCATTAGAAAGCTACCTTTTCCTGAAGTAACATAGGCTATATAACATAAACCCGGTAGGTGGCCCTGCTAGTATAAAATATGTTGAACAAGATTTAGAAGAGGACCTATTTGGTTGATAGATTCTAAAGCGTTAAAGGTCTTTTCATTGATTGTTGCCTTATTTAATCACTTATATCAATCTAGTATTTTCAACAGTATTGTGTCAAAAGTGGAATCAGAAGTTAAGAGCTCAAGCAGCTTCGCCTTTTTTGATTCATCTTTCTACACATGTCACAATTGTTTAGACCTTTATTAAGTCTAATAAATAAGAAAAACAAATTTGTAAGCTGAAATATAATGAAGACTAAACAATTTCTAAGAACGCAATATTCCGCAGGGTCAGGAAAAACTAACTGTGAAAGAAGTTCGCAGTTCATATTTATAAGTTAGACATTTTGAGTGTTTTACAGACACCCATGATCGCGGAAGGGACTGGGGTGTTTAAGATCCAAAAGTCATATTTATTCCAGAGTACCTTAAGGAAATTAAGTGCAGTGCTTAAGGAAATGAAATTTCAATTGTTGATTCTACAATTAAAAAATTGATTCAGTAATGCCTAACACTCCATACCTGCACATAAATAAAAAAAAAACGCCGTCATGCCTATATTCCCCAAGCGGGGGTTGCAGAGGTGTACTAAGTACACCCACGTTTCGCCGACGTTGTTAGGTCTCGTGTAATAGGGGGCGAGCCTATTGCCATATACCAAGCACAATTCCAGACTCCGGACTCATACTAGGAAGTTTTCGTTAGAAAAACTACACTTGTCCGACCTATCATTTGAACCCAGGACCTCGTGATCACAAAGTGATGCGCTGTGCCACTAGACCAACGAGGCAGAAACACATAAATAATTTGCAAAGATGTTTTTTCAGGGACCCAGTTGTAAAAGGCTAAATATGGCCTAGTCATAATAAAGCAAGCATTCGCTGAACAGACTTAACGCAACTTCAATATCTTTCCAGGCAGGATTGGTGAATTACGGAATCTTTCTGGGGATTTTCATCTCAACCCATACCCAAATAATGTCTGGATTAATATTAGCGCTGCTAAGAAACTGTTCCACCATAGGGCACAGGTCTCCTCTCAAACTGATAGGGCATAGGCCATAGCCATCACGCTGGACCAGTGCGTGTTAGCGAATTTCACACACCTTCGAGAAACTCTTAGGTATGCAGGTTTCCTCACGATCTTTTTCTTCACGGTTAAAGCAAGTGATAATTAATTTATAATGCGCACGTGGTTTCGAAAATACAGAAGTGCGTGCCTGGGTTTGAACCCGAGATCTCTGACTTTGCAGTCCAACGGTCTAACCACTAGGCTATCACTGCTTACTGATGTCTGGATTAAAAACAATTAAAATATCTTACCTCTCTTGTCCACCTGATATAACCCAATCATCTGTGATAACCTCTTCCGTGACACACTCCACATTAGGATCATCGGCAAGTTCTGCAGTTTCTGTATAATTGACCACATCCTGAGCTAAATACATTAGGTTTTCTGCAGCCATTTGGTCTGTGCTTGCTATCATTTCTTCTGAAGTCTATTGAAGTAAAAAGAACACACATCAAATGTCACACAAATCAAATTATATGTAAGTTTTTTAAATTCAGTGTTTTACATCATCACGCCTATATTCCCCAAGTGGGGGTGGCAGAAGTGTACTGAGTACACCCACGTTTCGCCGACGACGAGCCTATTGCCATATACCGGGCACAATTCCAGACTCCGGACTCGTACTGAGAAGTTTTCGTTAGAAAAACTACACTTGTCCGACCTAGGATTTGAACCCAGGACCTCGTGATCACAAAGCTTTGCCACTAGACCAACGAGACATAAATTTAAATACAAGAAACACATCATTATCATCAATCCGCTTAGATCTACAGATTGTTGAGTGTAAGCTTCTATACAATAAAAAATTATAACATACATTGCTACAAATAGAGTTGATGAAAACAAGTCCTACCAATATGGTTGATGAAAAATTCCCAGTATAAGAAGTCTAGAATTGAGCCCAGTATATGGCAAAAGGCTCCCTATTACATGGGACCTAATATCGTCGGCGAAAAGTGGGTGTACTCAGTACCTAAGAGTACTCACGCCCGGGGTGGCAGAACCTCTGCCACCCCCTCTTGAGAATATAGGCGTGACGATGTAAAACAAGTCAAAAAGATTCAAACAATCAGAAAATTGTTACACTGAGAAATTTTTAAGACAGCTAATGTCAGGTTGTTATCATTTAGTTAATGCAAATATCATACTTTTTATATATTAAATATACACATATATTACAATACAGCATAATTTAAAATGTCGTTATGTTATACACATATTTAATACTATCTTAAGCACTAGTTATACTTTAAATTAAACCTAAACGAAAAAGTTAACAGTAATTTTAGTTATGTTAATTGTTTGCAAAGGTACAATTTTTGTTTTATTTTTTAATATATAAGATATAAGGCATATTTTATTTTAGGTACTTTTTTAAGGTACTTTATGCTTTGTGTGTAGCACTGGAGTTAGTGTGTGCTAGATTATACAGTGTTTGAGACCCCACGATACAAGTTTGCCTAGTGTGATTTTCACTTGTAATTCCTACAATGCATAAATAATATTATCATTTTGTGATGTCACTATTAAGTTTGAACATTACTTGTATGTGCAATAAATATATTCTCATATTCATACTCAATTAATTGTTATTATATCTATCAGCAACAAATATCATATGGGGCCCCCATATTGAACAATTGTCTGGTAGGTTAAGCTCAGCGGCATATGCGGTTAAGAAAATTAGATTATTAACTAATTGATATTGAGACAGCTAGACTTGTTTATTTCGCTTATTTTCATAGTATTATATCATATGGAATACTGCTATGGGGATGCTCTGCAGAACCAAACACCATCTTCGTTCTGCAGAAAAGGGCTGTTCGAGCAATTTACAACTTGGCCCGGAGAGCTACCCTTAAGGAAAAATTTAGAGAAATAAATAATTCTATCTGTTACCTCACAATTTATATATGAAAATCTACTATATGTTAAAAAGAATATCAGTAGCTTAGAAAAATATAACAACATTCATCATGTTAATACACAGAACAAAGATGATCTTATTGTACATTGTACTCATCTCCACAGAATTAGTAATTCTTTCATGGGGCAATGTATACGCTTCTACAATAAATTACCCATAGATATCCAAAACATGCCTATCAATAAATTTAAAAAGGTAATCAAAACTAGACTGTGTAAGAAAGGGTATCACAAAATTTCCGATTATCTTGACGATAAACCAGATTGGGTTTGAGCAGCTCCTCAATCAGCAAAATTAAACAATGCTATATAATACAATTTTGAAAAAAAAAATGGTTATCAGAAAGGCCAAACAAATTAAGTTAAAATACTAGCCCGCTGAGTTTCTCGCCGGATCTTCTCAGTGGAGGCCAGTTCCAGTCCGGTGGTAGATGTAAAAAATGTAATAATTTTGACGTTTGTAAGTGCTTATGTATTGGCCTAAACAAATAAATGATTTTTGACATTGACTCAGTCTCCCAATAATGGTTAATGTGAATTAGCCATGATAAAATTAATATCCTGTTCATCAATGAAAAATGCTTATGCTGAGACAACAGCATCATCTACTAATGCAATTATATACCAGGACTTTAAGATTACAAAGAACATACCATATTTGAATAAGATGTGCTTTGTACAGTCTCCAAACAAGACATAACTTCTTCTTCTTCTTCTTGTTTAACTGGTCCAGGGCTGTGCTAAATAGATAATTTAAAAATATACGTAAATCTTTTATTATATAGTGGACACTTAGAAGACAGTACCATATTGTAGTAAATGTTTACAGAAAATAAAGCATGTGTGACGTGAATATCAAATATTTAAAATCAGCAAGAATCAACCCTGTGCATAATAAAGCCATTGCTATCTATTTAAAAAAAAAAACTTTACACAGACAATATACAATAATGAAAGCCAGGCAAATAGACTGCTTCTTAAAGGATTTCACTGTTGTTAATTTTTATTGAATTTACTAAGTACTTATAATATAAAAATAAAGCTAAAAGGTGAGTGTTGCTCATGAAATGATTACAATGTATTTGTAAAAATTATGATTTAAGTTGTCCATTTTAGTTACCTTTATAACAACCTCCTCCCACTGGAGGTTGTAATCTTCTGTCTCTCCATCCATATTTGATTAATCTCTTTTCTCATTCATTATTATTGAATATAGTTAACATAAGTCTGGATTCATTTCTAAAAAATCATTATTCATAAAATTGATTAGGTATCCAAATCTTAAGACTTTCAATATTATCCACTATTGTGTTCAATTTATTTATCTATCTATCATCTAATACATTATAAAATCTATTTTTCGACTTTGTACAACCCACATCCCTAAAACTAGGAAGTCTCGAATAGACGGAATTTATCACTGCAGATTTTCAAGATAATGACTTAGTACTGTTCGATACCTACATCAAACACCTATAGTCAAAACATCAACATAACCTTAACATTTAGTTCAGTATATAATTATATTCCATATAAGTTTTCTAAAGGGAATTTCTATTTCCATATAAATGGAACGTGGTTACGGAGTAGTTCTAATAATACAGACTGGAAGCCGAAACAAAAATGGTGTCAAGTCGAGAGTAAAGATGTTAAAAAAACGCATAGGTTATCCTGTCAAAGTAAAAGGTTAGCTTATAAAAATACAACCGATATCTTTTTATAATTTAAAAATTAACATTTGTGTAGATTGAAAATCGTTCAATATGTGAAAATCTAGCTGTTTTACATATCTATACGTTTACATGACGCAATCATAGAACATAACGATAGTTCTTCACCGATAAAAACAATAATATAACCAAAGTCATCATAACCATTTTCAGCTTACTTACCAAGAAATGATCCAGCATCAATTAATTGATTGTTTTATATGATAAAACACACTGACAAAGTGAAAATTTCCAAGCAATTTTATCAGACAAATCCTTCCATTTCCATTGCTATTTCACCATAGACAACCATAGACACAGAAACGCTCTCACTTCTCCCTCGTATACGATAGGTTACACACTGCTTACGCAACGTTAACAGAGAAAAAAACGAAACTGGTTAGTGCGAGAATGTAAACATAAACAATGATAGAGTGAAAATGAACATCACACTAATAATGTTTATATTCAACTCTCTGCACACTGCCGCGCGAGTGGGCTGAATGTAAATAAAGATCTTTGAGGTAATTGCTTAGAGCAGTTAAATGCTCTTTATAGGAAAATTTGTTAAGTTAAAACGTAAAATCGATGAGAAATATCCTTTATATCAATCAATCAATCAATCAGCCTATCGTAGTCCACTGCTGGACATAGGCCTCTCCTAACGCGCGCCATTGCACCCGGTCCTCCGCCTTCCGCATCCAGTCTGTCCCAGCGACCTTTATGAGGTCGTCGGTCCATCTAGCTGGGGGCCGTCCTACCTTACGCTTACTAAGTCGCGGTCTCCACTCTAGGACACGCTTGCTCCATCGGCCGTCGGCCCTTCTGCAGATGTGACCAGCCCATTGCCACTTTAGCTTACTGAGTCTGCGAGCTATGTCGGTAACTTTGGTTCTTTGTCGGATTACCTCGTTACGAATTTTATCCTTCAAAGAGACGCCGAGCATAGCTCGCTCCATAGCCCGCTGTGCGACTTTGAATTTGTGGACTAGTCCCACTGTGAGTGTCCACGTCTCGGCCCCGTAAGTCATAACAGGTGGGACGCATTGGTTAAAGACTTTAGTCGTCAGGCATTGCGGTATAGGCGAAGCGAAAACGTGACGTAGTTTGCCAAATGCTGCCCAACCCAATTGGATCCTGCGATTGATTTCTTTCTCGAAGTTGTTTCTACCAAATTGGACAACTTGGCCAAGGTAGACATACTCCCGAACAACTTCGAGCATCGAACCATCGACGTAGATCGGTCCTGGCGTGACATGCTCATTAAACATGATCTTGGTTTTATCCAAGTTCATGCCGAGACCGACACCTCGAGAGGCTCCATTTAGGCTATGCAGCATTTCGCTTAACTGTTCCAGTGACTCTGCCACGATGACGATATCATCGGCAAACCGAAGGTGTGAGATGTATTAGCCGTTGATGTTAATGCCCCGCCCAGTCCAGTCCAGCGTCTTGAAGACGTCTTCGAGTGCGTTGGTTAAGAGCTTGGGGGATAATTACATCCCCCTGTCTTACCCCTCGATGCAGCTCGATCGGGTTGGTCTTTTGGTCCAACCCGAACGGTCATTGTGGCGGTATCATACAGACATCTCAACACCTCGATATAGCGCCAATCGATGCCACATCGCTGCAGAGCATCCAGAACCGCCCAGGTTTCGATGGAGTCGAAGGCTTTCTCGTAGTCCACGAAAGCCATACACAGCGGCTGATTGTACTCTTCGGTCTTCTGTACAATCTGCCGAACAGTATGGATGTGGTCCACGCTGCAGTAGCCTTTTCGAAACCCGGCTTGTTCCGGTGGCTGGAACTCGTCAAGTCTTCCGGCGAAGCGGTTTGTGAGTACTCTCGAGAACAACTTGTAGACGTGGCTCAGGAGTGAGATGGGTCTGTAGTTCTTCAGCAAGGTTTTGTCACCTTTTTTGAAGAACAGAACCACCGCACTGCCGCTCCACGCTTGAGGTGTTAAGCCCTGGTGGATGACGGAATTAAAGAGGCTCGCTAACTTTTTCAGGATTAGAGTCCCGCCTGCTTTTAGGAGCTCAGTGGTGATTGAGCTGCTCGAGAGCCACTCTGACCTCGTCCTGGTTGACATCAGGGATGTCTTCCGTGTAGTGGCGTGCGAGTGGGGCTCTGTGGTCGTCAGCGCTGGGTTTCGTGGGTTAAGTCATCCGTGATGCGTACAGGTCTTTGTAGAAACTCTCAATTTCCTCGAGTATCTCGAACTTGGAGGTCACAGTTTTGCCATCTGCAGTATTAAGTTTCGTCAGATGGGATTTACCTAGCTGGCGAGCGAAGACTTTGGTGCCTCTGTTCTGTTCAATCGCAGCCGCGATGGCGCGGGTGTTGGAACATCGGAGGTCACGTCGCACCAGCTTCCGGATCTTCCGGTTGAGGTTCCTCCCATCCGGCGAAGACGTTTGCGTGGATGACATTTCTCGTCTCTGCCTCATAAGTTCGAGAGTCTCGAGCGAGAGTTTAGACTCTCTGTTACCGCTTTTGCCGGGAAACACCCTTCGAGACACCTCCTGTAGCGTTTTGACCACTGTGTCGGTTTTTTCGTCAACATTGCCTTCGGTTTCCAGCAGGTCGAAACGATTTTGAAGCTCCAGTTGGAACTTTTCGAACCCTAAAGCTATTTGAGGCGCAGTAGGTCTCAGAGTGGACCTCATCACGCGACGCCTTTCGGCCCTGAAGTTTATATTTAGAGCGCCTCGGACAAGTCGGTGATCGCTGCCGGTATTAAACCTGTTGATCACGGAGACGTCTCTAAATATAGACTTCCTGTCAGTCATGATGAAGTCTACCTCGTTCCTCGTCACAGTGTCGGGGCTTCGCCATGCCCACTTTCTATGAGGCTTCTTCTTAAAGAACGAATTCATTAAGAAGAGCCCCTGCGACTCCAGAAAGTTGACCAGCATCTGCCCCCTGTGGTTTCGGCGCCCCACGCCGTGGGGTCCGATTATTGTTTCGCC
Organism: Phalera bucephala; assembly: GCA_905147815.2. NCBI lineage: Eukaryota > Metazoa > Arthropoda > Insecta > Lepidoptera > Notodontidae > Phalera > Phalera bucephala. The sequence goes on along the minus strand of LR990621.1, from coordinate 18,393,178 downwards.
ACGTTCTTGTACTCCCACTTTGGCATTGAAGTCCCCCATAACAACGCTGTAGTGAGCCTTGGTGGCGCCATGTAATGCCTTGGCTATGTCGAGGTCGGCGCATATACCTGTACCACCTTCAGAGTGTACCTGCTGGTGATTTTAATTATGAGGTACGCTACCCGTGTCGACACACTGCTGACTTCTACAATGTTGTTAGTGAGAGCTTTGTTGACCAGGAAACCGACAACGCCCTGAGAGGGCCGATCACCTTCTCGAAAGAACAGGTGTTCTGACTCAAGGGTTATCGTGTCCTCGCCCTGTCTTCGGACTTCGGATAACCCCAATATGTGCCAGTTTATGCGACCTAGTTCTACCTCGAGTTCAGTTAGGTGTTGGTCCAGCCGTAGAGAGCGTCCATTGTACGTAGCCAGGGTCAGGTGTTTTTGGTAGCCTTGTGTCGTAGCCCGGAGATTCTTCGCACCCCCTGCCCCGCTGTTACCGCGACCGCTACCGTGACAGCGGACAGCGGGACTACCGGGAACTGGGGGCCTTTGTTTTAGGTGCCTTACCATGTTAGGAGGTTTTGGCCTACTATACCACGCTGGCCAGACGGGTTGGTATAGGGTTTGTTTCAAATTTTCCTTTTCTGGTCGTTGATCGAATGACGTTACTACCTTTGGTGGACTCTTACCACCAGCCTAGCAAAAGTAAGGCTACTGGGGCATTCTAAGTTTTTCTATCGCTTCCAGCCCAGTAAGGAAGTAATTTATATAGTGCAAACAAATAGACTAGAAAATAAATGAGGCCGCCACTATTGTTAAGCGCACCACACCGATTCCTTCAACTATCCTTCAAATAAAATGTTTTAATCTAGGTTTATAAAATGCTCAGGTAAAATGTATTGTTTTACGTCTTCCGAACAGTGTTGTACAGTGTGACCAAAAAGAGTAGAAAATATGAGAAAATAAAATAAAGCGCCACTATCGTTTAGCGGGCCGCATTGATAACATTGACTAAAATTTAGGTCAAATATCTAGGGGCACCCTAAACAATACCATGTCCTTCGGCCCGCACATCAAACGGGTCCGTCACCGAGCATCCTTTGTGCTCGGTCGTCTCCATTCGTTAATCTGCAAGCGGAGTAAAATGTCCCTTAGAAATAAGGTGACACTTTACAAAACTTGCGTTCGACCCATCATGACTTATGCGTGTTTCGTGTTCGGGCATTCGGCCCCCTCTCACATCGATAAACTCCAAGTGGTTCAAAACCGCTTCCTCCGTAAAGCCGTAGGAGCCCCCTGGTTCCTACGGAACGTCGACCTCCACTCCGATCTAGGTCTCGAACTTATTCGCGCCTTTATTAAAAAGGCGTCAACACGTCACTTCGCGAACACATCTACCCATGCGAATCCGTTAATCGTAGCCACCGCCGATTACGATCTCCCCCCCGACCCCTGCTGCCACCGCCGGCCGCGACATATTCTCACCGACCCCCCCGATGCTTTGTCATCCCTTCTTTCCGCTCAGAATACGGGCGACGACGACGACGTAGTAGTAGATCCCCTCCCATAGCCGGCGGTTGACCGGTGCACTTAGTAGTGCACCCGTCCCCCTACAGCAACTGTCCCAACCGAGGGCGCCTCGAAGAGGCGCCCTCGAGTATGTCGCCTCTTGCCCTTCTGGCTGGCTAGAGCGTAGTGGTTGCACGCTCGCCTTTAAGTCCGGTGAAGCTGTAAAGGCCTCGCGGCCAACAGCGTACATCATTCACACACACATCGACTAAAATATTTAAATATTTTTATACCTGAATTATTAGTCACCTAATGTATAAGGTTATATCGTTTAAAATTACAATCGCGCATAATATAATATGACTTGACTAATCATAATACAAAACGAATTTTTACTTTTATTTCAATATTAATTAAACTATTAGACTGCTTCATTGGTCTAGTCGCGAATAATGCGCTTTGCGATCACAAAGACCAAATCAAGGACCAAAGGATCAAATCCTAGGTGGGACAAATGTAGTTTTTCTGTCGATTCCCAGTATCAGTCCGGAGTCTGTAATTGTGCCCGGTATATGGCGATAGGCTCGCCTTATATCACATGGGACCTAATATCACCGGTGAAAAGTGGGTGTACACAGTACACCTCTGTCATCCCTGCTTGGAGAGTATAGGAATGGTGGTGTTTATTTGTTTTTTTATTTATATTAAAGTTTTGTTGTTTTGTTTTAGGTAATTCGGAAAGCATTTTCAGAGGAGGAATTGTTGTAGAGGGTATTTATATAAAAGGAATATTGGCACGCCTGGCCAACATCGGAAAGTTCGTAAAGGAAGGATTTAAGCTTTTTAGGTGATTTCGATGTTTCTTAAATTCCTACAGATCATTTGAAAGAAATTGGACTCAGATATTCATAATTCAATATTTTAATTGTAACTAATAAGATACTATGTCTTTTATATTCAGACTTGTGTATTATTTTTTATTTAATGACAAAATATACCTCATAAGTAATTAATAGCCAACAACATATGATATGATCACAACATATGATAACACCTTTTGAGCTTGCCTAAAGAAGTTTTCAGTTTACTCGTAACATTCAACTTCAAATCCATAGTATATGACCACCATGTAGTAATTATGTGTCACCAATGATGTATATAGGGCGACGTTGCCAGTCATAATTTGGTCTTAATATAGCTTTCTCATTCACTCAAAATGGCGATCGCTATAATTGAGAGAGAAACAAGACAATGTGTGCAACGTCGTAAGGCTCCATCCATAACCAACGTCATTGTGAAAAAATTGACTATTTATCTTCCAATTCCAATTATAGTCTATATCCATCGTTAAATGGCATGATCTGAACTATGTATAAGTACTGTGTCGGTGACTCACTGCAGCTCCAGCGCGTTGGTGAGCTCGGCGAGCAGCAGGCGGCTAAGTATAATGTTACCAGTCAGTTCATGGTCTTTGAGACCAACTCTAAGCGTCCTGTATCAGTTCCACCCATCAAACTGTATGGAGTTCCGTTGGTCAGGGTCAACAATTTAAATACCTTGGACAATTAATAACTGTGGGTGTCAAAGATGACGAAGATATTGAGTGGGAGCGGAGGGCTTTATCAGTCAGAGCTAATATGATAGCCCGCAGGTTTGCACGTTGTTCTATACCCGTAAAAATAACTCTTTTCAGAGCGTTTTGCACATCCTTTTACACGTGCAGCCTATGGGTGAAGTACACTCAAAGAGCTTATAGAGCTTGGTGTCCAATATAATAACGCTTTCAGGGCGCCGATGGGGTTGCTGCGATACTGCAGTGCCTGGGGCATGTGTGCAGACGCGCGTATCGACCGCTTTAGTACAATTATGCGTAAGCGAGCCACGTCGCTAACCCGCAGTTGGGGCAGCTCCAACAGGGTGCTGGAAATGATAGCGGGCAGATATGACTGCCTTTATGTTACATACTGTTGTGCGTTACATGTTCGCCTGCAGTCGTGAATTTTAAACTGTACATACTAACACTAGCATAAGTAAATTGTAATTACTAACAACTGGGCCTAGATGCCATCAAAATAATGAATTATTATTATTATTATAAGTAATAGCGCGATTTGAACTATTAACCGATGATTCTGCCAAAGCGAAGTTGAAAAAATGACATATTATAAAATAAATTACATAATCGGTACAAGCTGGCAACATTTTATTTTGACGTTTTGACAGTAGGATATGTCTGTCGTGCTGCGTTGTGTTGTGAACTCGAAGTCAAAGAGTATAATAATATATCTCGAAGTTTACCAATATATATTTTCTGTGAAAAAAGAGAATATTATCAAACATAATCTCTACTTGTGTGTGAATGTGAATGCTACTAATCATTTTTTTTTCAATTATATATAATCACAATCAATTCAATCAAACAAAACTCAATACAAATATTTTTTGTGAAGTTGTGATTATACCATAATCTTTTAAAACGTAGTGATTATATTATTAATTTTGATAGTGGCCTTTTTTCATACCTCCAGAGTAGTTTACAGTACGTAAACAATGGCTCAAGAAATAAAGGAATTAAGTCAGCTTTTCTTTCCCGACTCTTCAGAAGGTAAGTTTGTTCTAGGTAGCTAGGTATATTTGCAAAATTATTTTCCTCTAAACATGTTTCAAACACTACGGTTACATAATCTGATAATAAACTTTGTAGAACATTACAACATAACCTAATGTGAACATACCTTCCTACCTGCATTGATATGTTACCTAAGTGACCACCTATTTAGCTTCCTATGTGTATACCAATTTTGTCATTGTTAAAATTATTTTATTGTAATATTTTGTGATGAAAATTCATCAACAATACAATATGATTTTAATTGTTCTGTTACAGAGAATGCAGAATACTTTAGTGATATTACTGATTATATTAAAAAACTAGGCTCCCAGAACTGGGAGTATATCCAAAAGGAGCCAGAAAGGCTTAATGAAGAAATGAAACAGTTGACTGAACAGACCCAAGAATTGGCATTTACTAATTACAAAACATTCGTGGAAACAGCTGAAATTTCACGCACAATTATCAATGACTTAGACAAATCTAAGCATTCATTGACAACATTTTTGGAAGCAACTCCAAATTTTCTACAAGAATGTGAAAAGTTTTCACAAATTGCTGGGAATGTTGTAAAAGAGAAAAGGTGAGTATATCGTCCCCAGAGTGAAAAGTAACTGATACTATTAAAATGGTAAAATGAGTTGTTAGTGTCACAGTGACCACCAATTATTTCTCTAACTTTGCTAAAACTCTAACTCTCACAATCATCATCATACTAAATATTCTCTCGAAAATATCCTCTTGAAACAAAGCGAGAAGATTGATCTTCTAATTCAACAAATAAGTTCCATGCTGGGTCTTATCACAACACTAGTGTCTAAACTATCAAAATGACCTCTCTTCACATAGCAACATGGAACATTAATGGTCTCGCACCTAATACTCAGGAACTAGAAATATTTCTTAATTATAATAAACTTGATGCGTGTCTTATATCTGAAGCTCATACAACCTCAAGAAGTCGAATATGCATAGCGGGATACAGCGTATACTTTACATCCCATCCAGATGGTGGAGCACATGCTGGCTCTGCAATCGTTATTAAAAACAACGTAAAACATTGCCTACTGCAACCGTTCTCCACGGATTATCTGCAAGCCACTACAGTCCGAATAGAAGACCGATCGGGCTTTATTAATCTCTCGGCGGTATACTGCCCACCACGTCACTCCATAAAAGAAGGCATGTTCACAGAATCGATTCATAGCAGGCGGTGACTGGAATGCCAAGCACACCTACTGGGGAGCAAGGACTACCCTAAAGAGAGGTCGCGAATTGAAAAAAAGCATCGACTCCATTAAGCTGATGCCTCTATCTACTGGAGAACCGACGTACTGGCCCACTGACAACCATAAGACCCCAGATCTGCTTGATTTCTATATTACAAAAAATATAAGTCATCTGTATGTCCACTTAAAATCAAGCCTTGAAGGTTCCTCAGACCACACTCCAGTAATGCTGATTTTAAGCACTACGATCATATTTAGTGAGACGAATAACGATAACCTACATAACGCGAAAACTGATTGGGTCAACTTTCGAAGCTATCTCGAGTCCACTATTAACCTCAATCTTCCGCTAAAATCTGACGCGGACATTGATGAAGCATGCTTATACATCACAAATCTAATACAGGTTGCCGCGTGGACTAATACACCCGCAATAGACATACCCCTCAGGAGCGTTGCGATTCCTATCACAATTCGTGAAAAAATATCAGAGAAGTGCAGACTACGCAGAGTGTGGCAGCTTTCTCGCAACAAGGAAGATAAAACTCGACTTAACCGTGCGATTGCAAATCTAAAACTTACTCTGGCCGAAGCAGCTAATGAAACATTTAAACGGAAATTGGAAATGATGTCTCCTAATTCAAGTGGCCGTCACTCCCTTTGGAAGGCTACCAGGTCAGTGGCTCAACCCCAACAATGCCTTCCTCCTATCAGGTCTGGTATTTCTTGGGCTCGTACTGACTTAGAAAAGTCTGAAGCCTTTGCAGCTCACTTGGCCGAAGTATTTACGCCAAACGCGGCCGATGGCCCTGATGACCCTGAAATAGAAGCCATCCTTAATCAGGACCTTCAGTTGGGTCCCCCTTTACGCCCAACGTCTCCAAGTGAACTTGCCAAGGAAATATCAACTCTGGCCATAAATAAAGCTCCTGGATTTGACCTTATCACCCCAAGAGTACTGAAGAAGCTGCCCAGAAAGTGCATCGTCTTTCTTACATACCTCTTTAACGCCATCCTAAGAGTTTGCTACTTTCCGTCTCTCTGGAAAATGTCGCAAATAGTAATGATCCATAAACTTGGTAAACCTGTTAATGAAGTAACATCATACCGACCCATCAGCCTTGTGCCAGTATTGTCAAAACTCTGGGAAAGAATCCTCCTTACCAGGCTTAAGTCGCACCTCGATAAAGATGCCATCATACCTAATCATCAATTTGGATTCCGAAAAGACCATTCAACTGTGGAACAAGTGCATAGAGTTTACCACACTATAAGACAATGCCTAGAGAAAAAGGAGTATTGCTCTGCAGCATTCTTGGACGTCCAACAGGCGTTTGACCGAGTATGGCATAAAGGCTTGTTGTGCAAATTAAAAATACACTTCCACACTCGTGCTACCTTTTGATGACTTCCTATCTTAGGGATAGGAAGTTTCAAGTTAAGCAACGAAACGCCAGATCATCTATCTACACTTGTTATGCTGGTGTGCCACAAGGTTCAGTCCTTGGCCCTGTGCTGTACAATATTTTTACTCATGACCTACCACAGGCTCCCAATGTAACTGTGGCGACCTTCGCGGACGACGCTGCCTTTTTATCGTCTAATACTGACCCAGGCAATGCCAGTTCAACGCTACAAACTCAATTAAATCTAACAAATGACTGGTTGCTGAAATGGCGCGTTAAAGCAAGTGCCACTAAATCACACCATACTACATTTACTCTAAGAAAGAAGTTATGCCCAACAGTTATCCTCGGCCAGGATCCGCTGCCGCAATCCAAATGTGTGAAATACTTGGGATTCCACTTGGACCAACGTATGACATGGAAAGACCATATACGGAAAAAACGGGACGAAGTTAATAACCGATTCAGAAATCTGCTCTGGCTACTTGGAAAACAATCAACATTATCCCTTAGTAATAAACTTAGAGTGTATAGCTCAGTCATAAAGCCCATTTGGACTTATGGAATTCAACTGTGGTCTTCAGCCAGCAAATCAAACATCCAATGTCTTCAAAGAGCCCAAAACAACATACTAAGGACCATAAGTGGCGCAGCCTGGTTCACTCGCAACTCAGAGATTCATGAGTACCTAGTCATGAAAACTGTGATAGAAGAAGCAAAACAGTACACAAATACTCAAACCGCCTAATGGACCATCCTAACCCTCTAACAAATGTGCTTCTGCAAAGAAATAACATCAATCGTCTGAAAAGAGCCAATGTGTTTGATGACTGAAGAGAGTTGGGGCAGTGGCTCTAATTCCCTAAAACCCATCTTATTAAACCAGCCTGATTATAGTTGCACGAGACTGATTGCAGGGAAGGAAAAAGAAAAGAAAAAAAAAAACTTTGCTAAAATTGGTGTAGTAAAAATAATAATAAAAATAAATAGAATTAGAATTGATTAACTAATTGATTATAATTATGCAAACTAGATTACTGTTCATGAACAAAACAATAGCCAACAGTGTGCATCTATCATATCCAAGTCATAGCTAGTAACTGTAGAAATTAGTTTAAATTTATAATCTATTTTTACTATGGCAGTTTAAGCAAATCCTTACCTTGGCTATGGTTGAATCAAACTGGGTTGGGTTCTCATTTTGTAGGGTGTCACCTTTACTCTAGTATAAATAATATGTTAAGTGGATTTAAATAATATGTAGATGGGTAACACTGTCATGAATTACACAGCATAAACATGTTCACTGAAATTCTGATGTTGTTTTGTAATATGTACTGTAATTTGTAGAAGTAGCTCTACTGGTGTACATAAATTCATAAAAGACGAGAAACTAGAAAAAAGTCAATTTAATAAAAATCTTGTCTAGTTGCCCCACATGTGTAGTAGACTATGAGGTTGGGCCTAGTAAAGCATGTAATACTATGTGAAGGAAAGAATACTCTACATTTGCTTCAACTAAGGTTATTCTGAATTAATGTCAGCAAGCCAATAGCCAGCATTAAGGAGTGTAGAATTATTGAGTACTCCATTTATTAGGTATTCCATAAATTCCATGAGACTACAAAGCTATCTATCTATATCATCAGACCCCTTGTGGGGTAGGCAGAGAGTACAAAGTTCCAACAGGTTCTTTCCTTACAGACTTCTGGCTTCCTCCACTCTCATAGTTCGTCTCATACACGCTCGCAAGTTACAGAGACTCTTGACTTACCCTTCAGATAAGCAATGTACTTAATACATATAAATGATGTATATAATTATTACTCTCAACTTGGCAAGAAATGTAATGTTGCTAAAATGCATGGTATTTTCTTTACCTTAAGAGAGGCTGAGTGAGAAATTTGTTAATACATCTTTTGGACATCTGACACCTCAGTCCTTGCGTGACCATGGGTGCTGCAATGCACTCCAAACAACGGGAACTTACAAAATCAAAGTAGACCGCGATAAAATCCGAAAAATAGTTTTATTTCATAATTTGTTGATAATTTATTTCAGTTCCTACAGTACCATCCGTAACCAAAGTGACAAATTGTTAGAACTTTTGGAGTTGCCATCTTTAATGCGAGAAGCTCTCAACACTGAGGACTATGAGAGTGCATTAGACATTTTTACATTTGTTCGGAATTTATCAAAGAGGTATTTTGAAATACCCATAGTTCAGGTATCTGTATTTTTATTTAATTTTTATAATGTAGAATATTAAATTGATTTTATTGATTAACCCTTACCTATTTCATAAACTGGCAAGTTTATGCAAATCATTATTTTTCAATACTTATAAGTCATTCTACAATAGGTCTCATAAAAAAGTTCAAGAGTTGCTCAGAGAGCTATGGAAAGACCTAAGCTCGGCGTTTCTCTACGTTATCGAATCAGAAATGAGGAGATTCGTAGAAAAACCAAGGTCACTGACATAGCCCTCAGGTTTAGCAAGCTGAAGTGGCAATGGGCGGGCCACATAGCGCGAAGATCGGACAGGCGTTGGGGCAGAAAGATTCTAGAGTGGAGACCACGTATTGGAATGCGCAGCGTAGGACGACCGCCTGCCAGATGGACCGACAATCTTGTGAAAAGCGCATGAAGTCGTTTGATGCAGGTGGCATTGGACCGGTTACGCTGGAAAGCAATTGGCTTGTGTTCAGCAGTCGACAAGTATTGGCTGAGATAATGATGAAGTCATTCTAATGTATTGTCAACGTTTGTTGCATATTCTGTATCTTTTTTCCTTTTATCTATGTTAGTATAGCACAGTGTATTACAACCTTTTTCAAGACGCGACCCCCTTAGTATGAAAGAATTAATCGCGACCCCCTACCCTCTACCCTTCGCTGTTTGTAATCTGTATTTTATTATGTTACAAATATCTATTCCCCACATTTTCATTAATTTTTTATTATTAGGTATCAGCTTCATATATAAGTAAGTACCTATTACAGACATGTTTGTACAACGATTACATCGGTGTCCCCCTCCACGAAATTAAGAAAACGATTTGATTCTATGTCTAGCAAATAAGGTTCCATGATGAGAGAAATTAGTTAACGAAAAATTGACTTGTGTTACATTATATGTCCTTTAATTAACATTTTCCAATCTATTTTCATTTTACGGAGGCTTCGCGAATCCGTTATACAGGTTGAACAACACTGGTATAGCAAGTAGATGAATAAACAAGGTAAAAATTAGAAGTCTATCCACATGATTTTATGTTTTTCCTTATGTATCCACCTTGCATGTATCAATTATTGACATATTAACAGTATTATGTTTTTTTTTCAGAATACAACTTCAGAAATAATGACCCTTTGGTTCGAAACATTATATCATCTTTTCAATCAACTGCGCTACGATTTGCCATTGCCTCAGTGTTTGCAAGTAAGTAGCATGTTTATGGAGATCAAAGATTGTTGACGGACGATTTAGCGCAGTGGTTAAGAGCTTTAGCCACTCCGCCCACTGGACGATTTTTCGATTCCCGCACGGGTCAAATCTTTGTGTGATCCACAAGTATTTGTTCCGGTCTGGTTATTTGTGTCTGTAAATTTTCATGTTTGTAAACAATACCGGAAGAAATAATAGTGGGGCTACGTTTAAAAAAAATTGATTGACGAAGCAATTATTATTTGTAGGAACTTAACATTTTTTAAATTTCATTTTGTTAGATTCTAGGTTATCTTCGTAGAGCGAACACGGTATATAGGTCCACAGAAGATGATGAAAATCGGATGCACTATGCTGGCGGTATTAAGAGCCACAACACCACAGCTGATGGGCTACACTTGCATTTCTTAAAAGCAAGAAATGCTTGGTTTGAGAAAGCATTGGAAGATGCAAGAAACACGGAAAGTAAGCTAATTTTCGTTTCTTGTTATTTTATCGATTTATTTTAAATCGATAATCAAGCCCATTTCAGATTTATTGCATAATTACTCTTAGTTTGAAGGTACATGATTGCTCTGCTTGTTTAACCAGTATTATTTATTTCCAGCACCTGAAAGACTATTAAGAAGAATTGTAGAATTACACAGAATTCATTTGTTCAATGTATTGACTCAGCATAAATCAATATTTCTGTCTGATTCGCAAGAGTCTAAAGTTAAGGATGATGAATTGAATGGAACAAGTGCTTTGTCATGTTGGCTGAAATTAAAGGTATTATATTTATGGTTTTAACATAACATACTACACTATTGATTGTAAATAAATGATAATCTAATAGAAATATTGAGACTAAGAGAATTCTAAAGTTAATTTAATAGAATTCATTTATTGGCTTATTTATCAGAGTATTAATTTCTTTTTCAGATCGAGACATTAGCAGATATTTTGAATCAAGATCTACCAAAAGAGGATGAATCAAGTTTCGAGTCCCTTTTAAATCAGTGTATGTATCTGTGCTTATCTTTCGGAAGAGTTGGTGCCGATATGAGGTGTGTGGTAACACCTTTGTTCAGGAACAATATTCTCACACAATTCCACAGTGGGTTAGACAAGGCCGATAACCAATTTGAAAACCAAATGAGAGTGTATAAAGTTCCTACGATTAGGAATGTACCAAGACCAGTAAGTGAAAGTATCACAACAGGACCTCCTGAAAACTTATTGGACTATTACCCTTTAGCTGAATACTGTAATGGCATGTTGACTGTTCTGAACTCGATGCGAGTTACTGCGCCACTGAACATTGTGAAGGAAGTGTACAATTCCTTCCGAGAATCATTTAGGAAGGCAGTGCAAGTGCTGCTGGCATTCTATTCAAGAGAGCAACAGAGCTTTACAGTTGTTGAAAAACAGAACTTCGTGTCATTGTGTGTTTGTTTCACAGAAGATTTAATACCTTACATGGCGAAATGTCTGTCGCAATCTTTCCCTTCTACTCAAATAGCGGAGTTACTAGGGATCACTTTAACTGTATTACAAGAAAGCAACATTCTTCATATAGATCAAGGTGGCATTTGTGAGCCATTGAACTGTATTACAGGACTAGTTGTTAATTAACACTGACATACTTTGTGTGTGTTTATGTAGTAATGTAAATAAGTTATCAATCAATTAAACCACTTATGTAAAAGTATTTAATGTTTTATTTTAAATTTCTTATAAAAGGTTAATGATTACAATATATGTATCCTAATAGATTTTAAGGCACAGCCTTCTTTAAACCTATTGAAAGTATGCTAAGTTAAGCTTATTAATTAAAGGAATGACTTAAAACTATTTTGAAGCCATCCCCATACATTTCAATGTACAGGCCAATCCTGCTTCATCTTTGTTCTTTCGGTTAGAGAAATGTACTAACAATAATTTGTATGATGGCGTCAAAATAGGGAAGCTTAAGAAAAGCGAACTCGTTTTATTCTAGATTTGCCATCGTCATTTCTTGACACTTCGTAAAAGTGAGATACCTTATCAACCTGTCCTAAGGATTCAATGAACTCCCTATCGTGGGTAATTATTATAAACATGAAATTCTTCTGCATCATTCGGTCTTGTACAATTTCTCCAAGTGCTGCGCATAGACTTTTGACGTTTTCTTGGTCCAGGTTGGTGGTTGGTTCATCTAATGCTAAGATACCAAATCTGAAAATAAACGATTACATGAAATTCTTCCTTTTTTTTTTAAGTTTATTGTATTATAACTTCGTTAATGATAAACAAAACGTATAAAGAAAAAGTTGTTTGAAACCGACGGTATATCTCTATTGCATGCTTATGGCATTCATATGAGTCAAACCACCTTGTCACAGTATATAATTCACATTTTTGTTTTAATAATATACCTCCTACTGAGGGACGGTTTGATGCTTAAGAGCTTAAATCGCTTCGACCACTGAATCGAGTAGTCGCGAGTTCGATTCCCGCATGGAACGAATCTTTGTATAACCCACAAATATTCCTTAAAATTGGTTTATATTGAAAAAATTGCTTACCTAGAACTGAATGTTTCGGCAAGAGCCAATCTTATAATGAGGCACGCTAGGACCTTTTGACCCGCACTGCATCTTCCTCTCATGTCGATTTCAACTCCATTTTTACACTGGACAACTCTGAAAATAATTTTGATATGAAAGAATTTATGTGCAGTTAAAGAAGGATCACAATTTCGCTAACATGTTACGCCATTATCTATGTTAGCTTTTTTAATAATACTGAAATATAGTTTCATTTAAATTGGATACAATACCTGTATTCATATTTACGACGTTCGGAGTCCCCTGTCATACTCCCTTCCGCTTTTATAGCAATATAGTCGATGTCATTACCGCTGTAAATCTTTGACCATAATTCCCTAAAAAGGAAAAACAAATGTAATTCAATCTTCGATCGCGTAGACACGAACAATCTCCGAATAATTGCAAAGACCTAGTGACCTATGAGTGCTAGCGTCTCGTCATCACAAGACTAGCTTTTAATCGGTACACCTTATTCAGCTTCAGTTGAGACAAAATGTAAACACAAGAACCCATTGTTCTTAATCTTATTACTAACGATAATATTAGTATCAAAGGAAATTCATCTTTAATTCAATGATGTTAAGGCATAACCATAGTTAATTATAGAAACGGGTCATGCCTCTTATTGCCAATGAATGAGGTATAATTTTCATTGACACTTAGAACTGTCACAGTACCCGTCTTACATGAAAAATACTATAATTTTACTAAATCCATAATAACTTAACTTTAACTTTTCACGCCCAAACCTCTGAACAGATTTTGATCAAATTCGGCATGAATTTTATCCAGGGGAAGGACATAGCAAGTGTGTGAAATACGAAGATGATAACGCAAACGAAGTTGCGGGTGCAGCTATTAGGAAAAACAAAACAATAACTGATTTAACAAAAACTACTTAAAATTTACCAAGTGAATCACAAGATAACGTTTTTAATCGAACTTAAAGCGAATTCGCGTCAACGAATTGACCGAGAGTACAAAACCCGGATATAACTTATTAAAAATACTCCTTGATTTGGGAGTTTATGAATTCCCATAAACTTATTATTATTATAAGCCCAAGTGAGGCCTTTGCCTTGCAGTGAGACAGCCCACTGCAAGGCAAAGGCCTCACCTCCCATCTTCCATTCGCTTTAGTGCAAGCTGATGCCAATCCGTGTTTGTCCAGCTCGTCTCGCCATCTCTTTCTGGGCCTGCTGCGTCGTCATTTCCCACCAGGTGGGACCCACAATGTGGTAATTTTTGGCCAAAGCGCATCCGACATGCGACAGATATGTCCAGCCCAGTTCCATTTGAGCGTTGCAGCCGAGTGGCCCACATCAGCGATTTTTGTTTTGGAGCGCAGGACCGAGTTTCTGATACAATCTGTTAATTTGACTCCAAGAATGCTGCGCTCCATTGCTCTTTGGCAAACCTCAATGGTGCACTTTTGGTGATCAGTTAACGACCATGTCTGTATGTAACGCTCCGTAAGTGAGGGTGGGGATAACGCACATGTCCATGAGTATCCTTTTTAATGAAAGAGGGAGTTCCTTCATTAATTGAACTTATAGCTTCATTATATTTTTAGGTTTTTTATGTGTAATAATATATTTGTTAATTAATAACCGCAACCGCAAACCGTTGTTCGAAATACATACTATCCGCGCAATTAAAAAATGGGATTAGAAATGGCGGCTCATCGGCCCTGTACTGTCAGCATACACGGTACTTACTGCGACAAAAAGCTAATAACGTTATCGTTATATTGAAAATAACGATTTTATATTAATCAACACGTAACGTCAGTTTAATTGAATATTTTTAGTTATGGAAAAAAAATATTTTTATTTTTGGTATTTTGAAATCAAATTACCTATTTAATTAGAGTATAGCCAGCGATAGTGTGCGTGCGAGAGGTAAATAGAGGCGAATCCATTTCTAATTGAATTCTTTATCTGCGCGCGTAGTAAGTAGTTTATGTTGTGTATTTCTCGGCAATTTGAATAGAGTATAGGCCAGGGATTCCCACTTTGGGAATCTCTGGCCTTTCCATCAATTTTCTAGGGGTCGAGATAAACGAAAACTCATTTTGGGGGTCGACGAGGTCTAAAAATCGACCCCTATTAATTAACACAAGTTCTTATTTGAAACTTTCGAGATACTGTTTAAGTTGTGTTACGTGTACCAACTTGTTATAAAAATGACTATTATTATAGTAGGAAGTATTATTGTTGTACTTTACTCACTTAACCAACCGCAAAGTTTTTAAATTGGTAAGTATTTTGTATCAATAGGCAAAAAAACTAGATTTTTTAACTAATTCGGCTATGGGGTCTGAGGTATCAGTTCATTTTGGAAATGGGTCTCTTGCCCTAAATAGTTTTGCCTACCTTATGATAATGTTAATGCTTTCCATCTTTTTCTTGTGGAATTCCAAAAGACACTTTTCTAAAGAAACCGAGTAGTCTTTTATATCCTTATCTAACATTTTAGTGACTTTTAACTCATAGAATTTCTCACGATATTTTCTCTCCGTGTCTTTGCTTAGTGCAGCTTTCAGATCGGCTTTATTTTTCTTCAATGTGTTCTGTGAATTACAAAATATAAGATATTATGGCGAAAATTCGTATGGTGAAAACGGAATTTGATGTCGTAGTCATCTAGATGTATAAGCTCCAAATCGGACAGAAATTCTGTTCACAGATAAATTTATTTTAGACAATAAGTTATTTTAAACGAAAAATATTCTTATTCTAATTTCTTACCACATTAACTCACCATGTATTTTGACTCTTAAATGAAAGATTAAAGATAAATGTTACCTTGAGTTCACTTAATACGCCGTTTGTACTGGACTGTTCATTGTTCAATTTTCGGTATTTAATTAACAATGAGTCCTTTTCCTTGAGCATGTCTCTGTCAATCTCGCCCAATTTCTGATTTAAATCGGCTTGCTCTTTTTCAGTGTCAACAATCTCCTTTTGAACTTCTCTTAATGTTATGTTGTCTTCTAACTCCCGCTTGTTAATCTGAAAATTTGAATTATAAAACACATTAAATGAATAAACACCGTCCCGCCTATATTTCCCAAGCGGGGGTGGCAGGTGTACACCTACTCTTCGCCGACGATGTTAGGTCCCATGTAATAGGGGGCGAGCCATATACCGAGCACAATTCCAGACTCTAGGCTGATACTGGGAATTTTCCGTATGAAAAATTACATTTGTCCAACCTAGGATTTGAACATAGGACTTCTTGATCACAAAGAGCATTATTTGCCACTAGACTAACGAGGTAGTTGCAGACCAAATTTAAATTATTGACACGCTTTTTTCATTATATGATTTCCATTGTGTAGTAAGTAATACCTAAAATGGTCTCAAATCTAATTTTTTTTTAGACCTAGCCCCACACTAGGATTTATTCCTGTGTCGTGGGTGCGTTTACAAACATGAAAATTCACATACACAAATACCCAGACCGAAACACATAACTGTGCACAAAGATTTGTCGCAGTGCAGTATTAGACGCAGTGGGCGGAGCGGCTTAAGCTCTTGCCAACTGCGCTAAATCGTCCGTCAAATTATATTATCGAAACCAATATCTATGTGCAACACAATAGCCTCTATCTTGACGATATACAGTAACAACTATCGGCGCATCCGTAACTGTGCTACGCTCACGAGTAATAAATAATATTGAGAATTCACGAAATCGTTATAGTGCGCCAAGGATGTTTTGGCCCGTGGATGGCATTGATAGGGCGGCGTTGGTGTGATATTAGGGTTATCATTTATTTGTGTGTGTGAATGATCTACGCTGTTCTCCGCGGGGCCTTTACAGCTTCACCGAACAAGAGGGCGAGCGTACAACCACTACGCTCGAGCCAGAAGGGCAAGGGGGCAACTAGCTCAATTGCGCCTCAAGGAGGAACTGCCTCCGCTTGGGCAGTCGCTATGGGGGAGGGCGTATACTAGGTGTCTCGCCGTGATGCTCTGCACCGGCCGGCGGGCAAGGAATTCTTCGACCTCGCCGGCGAGGTCGGTGTCTGATCCTGTGTGCGGTATCTGTATCCGAAAGGGATGTAAGGGCATCGGGAGGGACAGTGAGAACATGCCGCGGACGGCAGTAGCGGCTGATGGTAGGGGAGTTAGGTTCGTAGTCGGCGGCGGCTACGATTAGCCGATTTCTATGATTGGACGCGTTCGCGAAATATCGGGTTGTCGCCTTTTTAATAAAGGCGCGATAAGGTTCGAGACTGAGATCGGAATGGAGATCGACGTTCCGTATGAACCACGGGGCTCCGACGGCTTTGCGGAGGAAACGGGATTGAACCGTTTGGACACCGTGGATGTGAGGGTGGGCGGCGTGCCCGACACCTCACAAGCGTACGTCATGATAGGCCGTATCCAAGTTTTGTAAATTGTCACCTAATTCCTAAGGGACATTTTACTCCGCTTGCAGATCATCGGGTCAAGACAACCAAGCACAAAGGCTGCTCAGTTACGGACTCGCTTGATGTGCGGTCCGAACGTCATGGTATTGTTTAGGGTGACCCCTAGATATTTGACCAGTTTGACCCAGGGAATAGGTAGGTCGAACATGGTCACTTGACCGTGTTTACTTCCAGGGTGGTGCAAAAAGAGACGCGGGGTGGCACCTCTGAAGAAGAACACCGCAGCTCTCTTGTCCGGGTTCACCTCAATACGCCACTTCCTGAACCAATCCCCTAGAGTGTTGGCGGCTGCCTGAAGGTTTCTGGAAATGAAACCCTTATTCCTATGCGAGACATAGAGAGTGGTATCATCCGCGAATAGGGCTAGATGCACTCGAACGAGGAATATCGTTTGTGTAAAGGCTGAATAGGAGGGGGGGGGGGGGGGGGGGGGAGCTGAGCCTTGTGGGACACCAGCTTGTATGGAGTGGGGGGTAGAGCACGTCATTTCGACGCGACACCAAAAAGCGCGATTCGACAGAAAATCTCGTAAGATGAGCACGAGTCTGTCCGGCACACCCATTTGGTAAAGCTTGTAGATCCAAGCCGTTGTGCCAGACTTTGTCGAACGCCTTCGCGACATCGAAGAAAAGGGCACCCGTGTAGACGGGTTTGGGTTTCTTGAGGCTAGTGAGGATGTGCTCCGTGATGCGGTGCACTTGATGGACGCAAGAGTGTCTTTGCCAGGGAGTTGAGGAGACTGATAGGGCGGTAACTCGAGGGACAGTCACGAGGTTTACTGGGCTTAGGGATGCCTATGACGTCGGCCTCTTTCCACTGAGTGGGGAAGGTGCATTTCGTCATGGCGGCATTAAGGCTGGCCACTAAGAGGCAGATGAGTTGAGCGGGTAAGCATTTGAGTACGCGATTAGAAATGCCGTCAGAGCCGGGGGCCTTTTACGGTTTAAGACTTCTAATCAGGTCCTCTACCTCGGTCTGGGTAATAGGGGGGAAGGAATTGGTAGGGGGGAGGGACGCCCTGCGCTCGGCTTCCCTGTCGATCGAATCGACATGAGTCGGGTCAACGGGAAAAGAGCTGGGAGTGCACTGGCTCTCGAGGGTGTCGGCGTGAAGCTCGGCCTTTTCGTCGTCATCGAAGGCTGTGCGTCTGTGGGGCGGGTCAGCGGGGGCATGTCAGACATAGAGTCGGATTTAAAGGGACGCCAGATTCCAGAAAGCCAGATGCGATGGCGTGAGGCCCTGTAAGAATTCACTCCAGCGCTCATTCCGGACCTCCACGTTGTAAGGCGCGCATCCGGGCCCGGTTGGCTTCGATGGGATAAGAGCCGTACGCTCTGACTGAGGCATTTTTAGCCCGAATAAGTTCTCTAACATCGTCTGGCAGTCTAAAGCGGTTGAGATCCTCCGCCTCGACTTGCGTTGACGACCGACTGACAGCTGATTGGATATGGGCGGTGAAGGCATTTACAGCCTAATCGGTGTCCTGAGAGGACGGAGTGGAGTACGAGCTGAAACAAGGGGAGCGTGGATCGGCATCCGCTAAAGTTGTACTCAGCGCATGCCAATCCACTAACGTCCGCTTGAGCGGCTGAGGAGTGGACGGAGGACCGAGTCTCAAGACTACAGGTCGGTGGTCAGAGCTCATGGACTATCTTCAAGGAGTGCAACCGTAAGGTGACACCCTTCAAAAGCGCCATGCCCAGAACATCAGGACGGTGGTCGATGTTGTTCGGATAGTGAGTGGGTTGCATAGGCGCGATGACGTCAAAGTCGAGCTGGGCGACAAGGGCGTCAAGGCTCCTACCGTTAGGGGAAGTGGTGAGGCAATTCCAAGCTACGTTCTTGCAATTGAAGTCGCCCGCCAGAATGACGGTGCTTCCCAGATTAAAGAGTGCTTCGAAATCACTTCTGAGGACAAGTTTAGTGGGAGGAAGAATGACGGAGGCGATCACAATGGGTTGATGCCCAGTGTGGGAAATACTTTCATCTTGCGGGGACTTCGAGGCGATGAACCTGACCAGGTTCCGAAGGAACTCTAGTGAGTAGTTAACTGCCATATCCAGAAGGGATAGGGCAGGGCGGGTTAAGGGAGTGGAAACCCTAAGCCCCGGGGGCTGGACCTTGCCCCGGGGATGAGTAATGCCTGGGCTCCCCCGCCGGGTGTAGGCGTGTGCTACCGTCAGCCTAGCGTGCGTCCATTCGCCAAACTTGTGTGCGAAAGGGTGTGTGCCTAACACTAACTGCTCCGGGGCGAAGAGAACCGCCGCACGGAGAATAGGATTTCGGGAAAGGTTATCATTTAGTAAAATGTTCCTACTTCCGGGAAAATATTACAAGTGGGTCCGCAGTTACTAATTAAAAACAGAACTGGTTAAATTTCATAGCACACGGCAACTGCCATGAAGAGCAATTCCATTTTTGACAGCGTTAGTTCCGATTTTGGCCGCGGGCCAAAAGATCCTTGTATGAATGTAGCTTATCTTGATTTATTGAGCTACCATTTGAAGTGTAATTTTACTTGCAAATTTCCTCTTAATTTTCGCGAGGCTTAAGTAATAATAAAGGATTTATTTTCTGTTCACAAATGTCGGAATAGGAAAAAATACAATTAATCAAAATGTAATACAAGCATTTGTGAGAGACTGGTGCCTGATGTAGGCATAAAATATCTGTGTTATAGGTAGTGTTGTAAAAATGCTCGAGTCGGCGCTTAAAACGCTCGCGTCTTCTACGTGTTTCAACGCTCGTGAGCGTCGACTCAGCGCTAAACTCTCGACTTCAGCGCTCATATTTACAGTACTAGTTATAGGTCACCAGGATCCCACAGCTTATATTCTCTTTTAGTTAAGTTAAACAAACATCAAATTATATTTAATATACTTCCTGTGAAGGTACAGTAGAAACAAAGGTAATAAAGTTCAAATTTAACAAAAAAACTACAGTTATTATATCCTTATCGCTTATATACCTACCTCATGTTTGGTGATTTCATCTCTCAAGACTTCTATTCTCTTCGTGACCGCCTGTCTTTCAACGACAATTTGTTTGAGTTTCTCTTCGCACTTTTTGATAGCTTCCTCAGTTTTGGTTTTCTCAAGTGGTATATTCCTTTCTTCGTGTTGCTTTATCTCTGTTTCTATTGACTTGACTTTATTGAAAGCATTAGTCACTTCCATGATATAGTTATTCTTGGTATCTACAATACCCCTGTGGAAAATTTTTTTATCTGTCAATTTGGACACAAATAGGTGGGCCAAACTGTATACTGAATGGGTCCCAAAATAAGGTCGTCTTCGCCGAGGCAGACCTAGAAAGGAGTGGCGCGATGACCTCCACATGGGATAGAGAACGTTGGAGGAAAGGGGGGCGGGGGCTTTGCCCAGCAGTGGGACACATTAGGATAATAAAAAAACCTGATAAATGACAATCAACAATCAAAACCAGATGTGTAATCGGTTCGTGAATTTATAAGTGCCGAAAAATACTAAGTCATTTCCCATGCCATGGGCTTACTATACCGTATCACTACAACTGCTGTCATACTAGCAGAATGTTGAGAAGAACGCTCACTCCGCTGTTATTAATACAAAAAAAAAACTGACATACTACATACATAATTATGAATATAGATGCTTAGATGAATTACTTGTCTAGATGGAAAATCGCGCGCGCAAAAACGTTATAAAATTGATCTACTCATAGGGTAGATAAATTGTAGTACGCACACGCACGTGCACGCACACATTGATAGCTTTTGAACAAATTTTCAAAAAATCGAACACTGACATCACAGTGCTCAGTCTAAACAAGTCTTAGTCTAAGTATGAATGAATGTGATGAAACACACAAATTGAAATAATAATATACACATTTTTTAATACTGGCTTGAAATATTATTTTAGGAACAAAACACAAGAACTTCCCATGAATTATAGTAAGAGTTTTTGGTGGGAAGTCGAAGCGGGATGTTGTCAATTTGTCTTAATTTCCAAAATTTGTGTTATTTCGAATAATAATGTGTAATGTTGGTGGAATTTTAACCATTATGTATTCTTATAAGTGCATGAGTGAAGGTAATTGAAACAAAGTGATAAAACGTGCCTTTTAGATTTCCCTCAAAACGGCCGTCGCAATTGGTATGTAAAGTATCCATCACCTTACTATCCAGGGTGGGGTACTTTATCAATTTCATTATCATCGTTGTCATCAAGTTCATCGGGGAGTTGAATTAATTTAGAAACACGATTATGCATCTCACTTGTCATTGGCAAAACACACTTGAAAACAGTGTGACGTCAACATTTAAAGAAGAAGAATTATAGTAAAATTGCAATGAATACTTCTCTTTTTTATTTTATCTATGAGTGGCGAGGGGATCACTTACTCCACCGACTTCACGAGACCCGAGTTGGCGATATCACAATACAAACCGAAACAGTTTAAACATATTTAAATATATATATATATATATATATATATATATATATATATATCATTAATTTATAAAAACCTGTTCTTGTTCACTATCTCAGTCTTGGCGTCTTCTTTTTCTTTGAGTTGCACTACAAGTGGTTCAATGGTTTCTTTTAACACTTTCAATTCCACCAAATAGGTTTCCCTGTCTGCTTCCAGTTGCGTCTTTTTCTCTTGAAGATTGTAAATTTCTTGAACCTATCGAATTAATATTTTATACTGTACTAGTATACAATTGTAAAGGGGGTGTGGTTATACAAGGAACACAAAACAAAATGGCTATACTTTTGTTCGAGCGTAACAAGAATCAGTTTAGTCCAATAAATCTTCAAAAATTTTGTCACTCAACATGAAAACGTCGATTTCTTACTGACAGCATTTTCATTTCAATGTCTTCGGAAATACTGTCGCCTTTATATTACACTTGTCACAGATTGCAATCACAACTAAAACATCTAAATATGGTGATTGTTTGTATATTTTTTTTAAGTTTGATTGGAATAGACCAGTGGTTCCCAATTAGTTTTTTCTGCGCACCCCTACAAACAATAACACATACTCGCGTACCCCATAAGCCACGAACTGTACGTCAGCAGTCGTTACCGTTTCAATATTGATCGAATGTTTTTGTTATTCCTTTTTTTGGGTGAATTAACTTAGTCAAGAGATAACCACGCGTTCCGCGTTCATGTCAACTTTACGTTAACTGGAATAAACTACAGTTTTGGTTGGCCCTTGTCAAACTGGATAACTTAAAAGGTGTCATATTTGATCAAAATCAGTTGAGTAGAATAGGAGATACTGCTTGTCCTCAGCGTAGTACGCGGGCGAGGTAATCTAGCTTTGAACCAATATCTACACTATAATATTATACTACTACTACTATATACGTCAGATCCCTTACGGGGTAGGCAGAGAGTACAGAGTTCCAACAGGCTCTTTCCTTACATACCTCTCTGGCTTCCTCTACTCTCATAGTTCGTCTCATACACGCTCGCCGGTTACGGAGACTTCAGACTTGTCCTTCAGATAAGACCCGGTCTATTTGGTCATGGTATAATATTATAAAGAGGAAAAATTTGTATGTTTGTAATGAATAAACTCAAAAACTACTGGACCGATATCAAAAATTCTTTCACCATTGGAAAACTACCTTATCCAGAAGTAACATAGGCTATATAACATAGACCCGGTAGGTGGCGCTATTGTCGACCTGGCACGAAGGCGCTGGAAACTTAACACACACACACTATCACGCCTATATTCCCCAACCGGGGCTGGCAGAGGTATACTGAGTACACCCACGTTTCGCCGACGATGTTAGGTTAGTAACATCGTCGGCTCGCCCCCCATGTAATGGGGGACGAGCCTATTGCCATATACCGGGCACAATTCCGGACTCCGGAATTATACTGGGAAGTTTTTCGTTAGAAAAACTACATTTGTCCGACCTAGGATTTGAACCCAAGACCTTGTGATCACAAAGCGATGCGCTTTGCCACTAGACCAACGAGGCAATCAGGCAGGGGTAGGTAGGGGGCGCGTTCTGACCAGTAATTCCTGATTTATATATTATACAAAACATTCTGGCCCTAATGTGACAAATAATGGGTTAGCTATTACAGTATTGGGTTTGTTGCAATTCATCCGAAATATTATTAGCGTTTTGATACTTCAATTGCTTTACTTTATTGAACTCAAGAACTATTATTTATTAACTTTCATTTACCTTCTTTTGTAGGTTGAGACACTCGTCCTTAAGTTTGATCTTCTGATCGGCTAACTTTTGTATTTTTTTGTTGTGTGCGTCCCGTTTCTTGGTGGCGTCTTTTATTTTAGCTTTTAGTCCGCTGATTGTTTGTTTCAATTCTTTTTGTTTAGCATTCGCATCGTCCAATGTAATGTCGCATTCTACCTCGGAACATTGTGCTTTTATCTTCTCAAGCTGAAATTTTTTTACACAGTTACACCGTTACGCCTATATTCCCCAAACGGGGGTGGCAGAGGTGTAGTGAGTACACCCACGTTTCGCCGACGATGTTAGGTCCCATGTAATAGGGGGCGAGCCTATTGCCATATACCGGGCACAATTCCAAACTCCGGACTCGTACTGGGGAGTTTTCGCTAGAAAAACTACACTTGTCTGACCTAGGATTTGAACCCAGGACCCCGTGATCAGAAAGCTATGCGTTTTGCCACTAGACCAACGAGGCAGTCAACACACAGGCAGTTTACACAGTAATTGTTTTAAAAATGTTTTTTTTCTTCTTGTCATGTAAGTGGTTTTTAAATCTTACATATGTAAAACATTTCGATAGTTATGACCATGATCACAAATAATTTTCGGAAAAGTTGTAACTTATTAAAAACGCTGTCTGGTTCAAGTCATAGATTAAATAAATAATACTGAATAGGTAAGTTTTCACATAGTTTTGCAAGACTTTGAAATGAAGGAAAAATATTTTGTTAAAAATTAAAACAGTTCCCCATGGCACAGGCCATGCCTAGTGTAGGGATCAAAGCAAATGGTAAAATGTTATTTTTAAAATTCAGGAAATAAATATTTTCATATTCATATTCGCCTGCTTAACTCATAGTTAAACACGAAAATTCATTTCTTCCAGTGTAGTCAAGCTTCTGTTTTGATGTGCCTAAATAAAATGATTCAACATGTCTTACATTCTTAGTAACTGAAGTTATTTCCTGAATATAACGGTCAAGCATTGGCATATCTCCATGTATCTGTTTCGCTGTTGCAAGTTTCTGCTCCGGTTCTATCAGAGACATCGAAACTCCTTCCACTGCCTCGTTCAGAGTTTTAATTTTCTGAAAATAATAAATAAACATTATAATAAAAAAAAAGTAGCCCTGTTGGGCACGGGCCTCCTCTCAAACAGAGGGCTTCGGCCATAGTCCACCACGCTGGCCCAGTGCAGGTTGGCGAACTTCACACACCTTCGACAAACTCTTAGGCATGCAGGTTTCCTCACGATGATTTTCTTCACGGTTAAAGCAAGTGATAGTTAATTTTTAATACGCACATATTTTCGAAAAGACAGAAGTGCGTGCCTGGGTTTGAACCAGAGACCTCTGACTTTGCAGTCCAAAGATCTAACCACTAGGCTATCACTGCTTATATATGCTATAAATAACACACTAATATAACGAAAATTAAATCACGAAATTACATTTTTTAATGATTAAATAATATTGTTATTTTTTAATATTAACTTAACCCAATGTGATAATACTTTATCTAACTTAGCATTGAAATACTCTACTAGACCAACGAGGAAGTAGTAAAATCATACTTTTTGTCTTAACTATAATCGAAAAATCACTAGAAAATTATACTATTATTAAATTTTGCCGATTTAAGATCCATTATATATTATAGACAATCTGGGTCTTCCCTGGTATCTACATCCTTCCACTTTCGCATTGTATGAGCGTGTATAAAATATGAGAGTAAAGGAAGCCAGCGACCTTTGTAAGGAAAGAATCTGTTGGAAATCTGTACTCTCTGCCTACCCTGCAAGGAATCTACCATGATGATGTATACATTATTATTATAATGCACATAAATATTATTCATCTTTTATCATGCTGTGATCGTGTAAAATCCTTACCGTATCAATATCAGCCAGGCGTTTCTCTAGCTGAGGTATATCTTTTTCCTTCAACGACGTAATTTTTTCGTTCAAAGATTTCATACTCAGGAGTTCGTCTTTTTTCGCCGATGCCTTCTGCAAATCCTCCGATACCTTCTCCAGTTGTGATGGAACAGTCAGCACTTTGGTGTTCAAAGCAGATATTAAATCGGCAACCTGCAAAAAAAAAGGTTTACACAATTCTGTTCTTTACTACTAATACATTTTAAGGCCATAATAGTTGATATATTATATATTATTTCTAATTTAAAAAAAAAACCTAGCCCCACACTGGGAATTAATTCTGTATCGTGGGTGCGTTTACAAACATGCAATTCACATACACAAACACCCAGACCGAAACGAATATTTGGGGGTCACACAAAAATTTGTCCCGTACGGGATTCGAACCCGCAACTACTCTTTCCAGTTGGCGGAGCGGCTTAAGCTCTTAACCATTGGACTAACGGCAAATTTCAACTCCAGGATAGATTTTAGACTGTCAAAGTACTACTGACAGTAAGCAAATTTATCTTTGAGTTAAATATTGAAACTGGCCGTAAGTCGTTCGTCTATATCTATGGTCCTATATCACTCTTATTTTGAAATACCTCAGACTCTTGTTCGAAGCCACGGTTGCACAGAGGACAACAGCTGTTTTCCTTCAATTGATTTTCATACTTGCTGATAAGAAACATGGAAGCTTGTAGGTCACTGTGGTCATCCTGAAAAAAAGTACAACATTGACTATTACAAAGTTCTGTAACAGAGAGAAATAATTTTGTAGATGATTTGGCATAAAAAGTAGAAAAATGTAATACACTATTTACAACTGTGCCAAATCGCTGGCGTTCGGCAGGGTGCCCAGAAGGCTAGCAGCTCTCCCGCGCTGGATAGCAATGCTAATCCTTTGCGCGAGATATGTGATAGTTAGCTTTGATATTTAAATATTAATAATATCCATTAAAATGTTTTTTGAAGGGATAACTTCTTATAAAGGAGGGTAAATCGCTTCGTAGCGTAACGCGTAACAGCGCCAGTCTGTCTGGCTTCCCTTTCTCTCACGCATACGGAAGCGGTAGGCATACTCTTCCTCTCTCACTCTAAACCACAGCGCTAGTTTAAGTTATCACTTCTGTCGGGCGTCCGCAATTTTTTTTTTGAAATAGTGAAATTGCACTCTGCCCATTTTTATCATAACCACCTCTGTCCTCTACCTAAAGGTTGCCTGGAAGAAATCGCTATTTCCGCCTTACCGCCTTACTGTACCTTTAACGATATCAACACTTTTATTTCTTTTTTATAATTTTTTTTTGTGTGCAAGTGCTTCTTTCACCATCCTCGAGTAAAGTACGCGAGGTTTTGTAGGCGCGTAATTTCTCATATTTTGTGCCAACCGCAAGCTGTATTGGTTTTGAGCAACCGGCGAACAAGTTGTAACACACGGACGCCATGGCCGATTGTATTATCTAATACTGGTTGCTTCTCGATTAGCGCTACTCAGCAATTAAAAATGGCTAGTTTAACCGTCGGATAGGGCAACTCTGGCGAGATAAAATTCGTATATACTCTTAGTTGCAACTTTAATTGTCGATTAGTCTCCTTAAGACTCGACGGTGGTGAAAGAGGGCCTATGATTATTATTCTGAAAGTAGAGTTAACTGCCCTACTTTTTAAGTGGTGGAAGGAATCAAACCTGTAATTTCTTCACAGTCGCAATTATTTTTGTCAAGGTGGTATCATAGGACTGAGTGCCGCAAGCCTTATACATCTGATCTTCGGCCTTCGTCAGTTCGCTGCGGCGCTCGTTCAACGTGTCACGAACGTGTTTCCTTTCTGCTTCCAGTGTAGTAATCTATTGGAAGTTAAACGAAAAGGGAAATTGTTACTACCACTAGGCAGTAATAATTAAAATTCTAATTATAAGAAGCTAAAAAGGAACAACATAATTTTATTTTCTTCAGTTCTGTAAACTTTTGCTTTTTGGTATAACATGTTACTTTACCATAGATTGTTGTGTAAGCTTCTTTAAAAATAATTAAAAAATAAAGGATTGTGGTTGGGAACGATGTGCTGGAGCAAGTGAATGAGTTTGTATATCTTGGTATGTGCGCATTCAGTAAGATAGGAAAATACACCGCTGACATAGAGAGAAGAGTGAGTGCAGGGAACAGAGTGAATGGCGCGATGGGAAAGCTACTTGGGAGCCGGCACTTAAGCTGAAAGGCGCAGCTGGCCATACATAATGGAGTGCTTGTCCCAACGCTGTTATATGGCAGCGAGAGCTGGGTATGTAAGAAGGAGAATGAAAGTAGGATAAATGCGGTGGAAATGCGAGCTCTGCGGAAGATGTGCGGAGTAAAGCTGACCGACCGTATTCGCAACAGCGTAGTAAGAAAGCAAATAGGTATGAAAGAGAGTATCGGTGTAAAGATGAGAAAGGGTATGCTCCGTTGGTTCGGGCATATAGAAAGAATGTCTGAAGAAAGAATGACAAAACTGATATACAATGCGAAAGTGGAAGGATGTAGGTACCGGGGAAGACCTAGACTATCTTACCATGACCAAATAGACCAGGTCTTATCTAAAGGACAAGTCAGGAGTCTCCGTAACCAGCGAGCGTGTATGAGACGAACTATGAATGTAGAGGAAGCCAGAGAGTTATGTAAGGAAAGAGCCTGTTGGATCTCTGTACTCTCTGCCTACCCCGTAAGGGATCTGGCGTGATGATATAGATAGATAAATAAAAAAAAATTATCATTACTGCTAACTTTCCAAATATGATTCGTATTTGATCTGTGTGAATTTTATCCAGTACAAAAAAGGGATACATAATGAAAAATACAAGAGATGATATAGCACCATGGAATTTTGATGAAATTGGAATGTATGTTATATGTCCAGGAATGTACTGTGTATAGGACAATATTTTTTGCCCTGCCTATATTAATTATGGTTTATTTTATTAATATCAATACATCTGTCAATACGTACCTCCGTGTGCTTCGCCTTCAGATCTTTTTTCATTGCATTTACTTCACTGTTAATGCTGTGTTCAAGTTTTCTCACCGATATTGCGAAATCCTTCTCTGGCATGTTACCTAGTAGTTCAGTTAAAGATGTCCGATGCTTATTCTTTAATGTTGTTAATTGCTTCTCTTTCTGTGTCAACGATTCTTGAATTAAATCGCGTTCTTTTAGTTTGGCACTTTGTTTCTGAAGTTTTTTAACCTGAAAATAAGAAAGGAAATTAAAATCAAAATTGTACTGTTTGTACGACTAGTGTTTTGGTTCCCATAGGATTACTTAAACTACAATTTCTTCATTTGGTGAAGTACACACATTTAATATATCCCCAGTCCTCTGTACAAAAGGGTGGGTACCTTTAAAAGGTATGTAGGAATTATAAGTTTGATATATATATATATATTCCGAAAATTGCTCACAAGTTCACATACCTTCTCATCCAATACATCAAGCTCATTTTCATATTTTTCAAATTCTTTTTCATCCTCATTGATTTGTTGTTGTAATTCTTCAATATTGACTTCCTTCGAAACTTGTTCATAATTGCTGCAATTAACGCATAATAAAGTATAGAATGCTAATTTAATTTCTCACTAAGCATAGAGTATGTTTTGACGTACTAAAGATTTAGTTAAAACATTGAATTATATTGACAGAATTAACGTGCTCGATATTAATATTACTGAAGCGGCATTAACGATAATGGCGACTGTCTACTTACGGAATTAAAGAAAAACAATTCTTTCCCTGCATCAATATAAAGTATGGTCGACGTAAGTAGACGATTTTGTTGTCAAAAATATTGATGAATACATCATGAATCAAAAAGATCGAAATGCGTTTGCTACTCGACCGGTTAGAAATTAAAATCTATTGTTTATAATAACACCGTCACGCCTCTATTCCCCAAGCGGGGGTGGCAGAGGTGTACTGAGTATACCCAGGTTTCGCCGACGATGTTAGGTTCTATGTAATAGGGCGCGAGCCTGTTGCCATATACCGGGCACAATTCCAGACTCTGGACTCATACTGGGAATTTTTCGTTAGAAAAACTACATTTGTCTGACCTAGGATTTGAACCCAGGACCTTGTAATCACAAAGCTTTGCCACCACACCCACGAGGCAGTGTGCTTTGCCACCAGACCAACGAGGCAGTTGTTCATAATACCGTATATAAAGCCCAATCTTTCTAAGATACCAACATCATTAAAATATTATTTGCATGACAACACTCAATTGAAGCACCAGGCATTGGTAAGGTGAACTATTAAAACTGTATTCCACTAGGAAAAAAAATCTTTCCTGCAAGAAAAAAATTCTAGTCTAATCATTATTTTGATGAAAACATCTAAATAAACTCACTCTTCAGCATTCTTGAATTTTGTTTCTGCTGTCTCCAAGCGGACCTTAGATTCATTGGCAGCTAGAATACCTTTCTCCAATTTCGCAACTTCATCCTTATTCTTCTGTATATCCTTTTCTTTATTAGTTATTTGTTGCTTATGGCGAGTCTGTAAAGATATTTTCAAAAATTATAATGTATTGTTCCATATACGCCATGGAAGGTAAGCTCAGAAAAGGCAAGAATGACTAAGAATAGTATCTTTTAACTAGACACATTATACAGCTGTAACTCTTTTTAAGGTTCAAGTATAAATGGTACAACAAATTGCCAATTTTGGTGTTAGCCAAATTAGTCGATAATCTGAGGTGGTGTCTTGTGTTTAGTAAATAAAATTGATCTTTAAACCTTGCCAAAACAATGATGTTTTTCTATATAATCTATAAGCTTTAAGGCCAATTAAGACTAGGAGAGCTTCATAACTATAACATTAAATGAGCTAAAAGCCGATCATGAAACATGAGTTTTTCAGTATAGCAATTTCTGTATGACTGATTATCCACTACAATTTTTTCCACTTTTTAATGAGAGTTACAAGAAAATATCCAGAGTCCAAATGAGCCTTAAATCTGCACGTACCAGGGCATCACGGCTCTCATCGATCAATACTTGCTTCTGCTTTTCTTCAGCATCAGCTTCTGCTTTCAGTTTGCTAAGTTCCTGTTTTAAACTTTTAATTTTGTCTGTAATGGTGCTTATTGCTTTATTTGCCTCCTCATTGTTTTCAATTTTGGGTATATCGTCGATACCTGTGATTATTATAATATTCTTGTTATAATATTTTCGATGTAATAATATCAGCCTATACTATTCCACTGCTGGGGAAGGCTTTCTCTCACAAATCGAGGTGAGAGAGATTAGGTCATACTCCACCACGTGGGCCCAGTGCAGATTGGTAAAAGCAGGTGGCCACCGCTGTTGAAACTTATCAAACCGCCAATAAGGGTTTCAACTCGGCTTAACGACTACCGTATTAAGTGGTAACCGGGACTTTCGAAGCACGGAGACGCTCGAATATGTAATTGCCACAAACGGTCACCCATCTCAGTTCGACCGAGTCGAAAGCTGCTTAACCTTGGTGATAGGTAAGAACACCGCGGTCGTACAGTGCTACAAGCGCCTCTGATTTGAATACATGTGATCACATAAATGTGATAGTTGTTACGACAGTTTCTGCGCGGATATACGGAAATTTTATTTAATTGATCCTTCAATTTGAAAAATAATTGAATGATGCGCAATACTGTAGGTTACTTTCTCTTCAACATGTGCAAATGAGTGCAACCTTTACAAGTTTAGTGAGCGAGACCAAATTTAAATGTAGGTGTCAAAATTTATACCTGCTATTTTAGCAATTAATGTCAGTTATTTTTGCTAATAATACCTGCTATTTTTGCAATTAATACCTGCTATTTTTGCCACTTCCACCACCATCTCATTTCTCTTGAGAATTTTCTTCACATTTTCACTTTCAAGGACAGATAATTTTGATAACTTGTCACGATTGGCGTCATGTTCATTGGCAATACGTTCCTCATCTTTATTGAACATGGTATTTTTTTTAATTGATTCATCAAGTTCTTTCTTCTTGTTAGCGGCCGTTGTTTCATAGTTGGCTATAAATAAAATATGAATTGGTATTTTTTAATACTTGAACTTGTGTATTTAGAACGGGGAAGTGTTATGTGTGCTACTTACGCGGAAGTATATAGATATCCAAAGCAGTGATTTTGAAAATAATAATAGCTAATTTAAGCTTAGTTTAACAACATGTAATATGTAAATTTTCACAATAAGATCAAGATTAATGTTGCATAAAAAATGGTGAATTCTGAATTTTAACAAGTGACTTTTATTTAGTTTTAAAAAATTCAGGAATAGTGATCTTGGTAAATCTGGATGAAAATTAGTATGAAATAATGTTTAATATACTTCACTCGTATATTTTAGAGATTATGTGATCAGTCAGTGAACAAGTCAGGGAATGATGATTAAATACGACTTACTTAATTGTTCACGTAATTCTGGTAAGTTCCCTTCAACAATCTTTCTAATTTCCTTTTTAAGTTTAACTTCACGGGTGCGGCTGTGTTCTAATCTGCGAAATGACACGAAATTATTGATCTTAGGAATATCATAACATAATGCGGTCACGTAAAAAGTCGGTGCGTGCGTGACGCGCAGTAGTTGCGAGTACGTGGGCGTTGACGGACTGCATTATCTATCACTCTCCTTCACTCGAAAAGTAGACAATGAAAAAATATGGGGCCCGTACCAAAATCTCACTTTCTCTCAGAATCTCTTAATGCCCCAATCTCTGTATTCTTACTTTGCTGTATGAAAGAGATGAGGATAGAGAGTTTATAGCTATGCAATATTTAAATAGTGTTTGGATGTCGAGGTAATCCCTATGCACACCTAACCACTGTTAAGAGTTGAGTTCTCTGACCAGTTGAAGGTCAGATAACGCAAAACGCATGACCCCTAACTAGACCCTATGTAAATTTTCATGTTTGTAAACGACACAGGAATAATCCCTCGAGTGGGGCTAAAAAAAAATTGGGCCAGCAGAAGCGGCACGACATGCAGGAGATGCTATAGATGGATAGCTTTTTCACTTAATAATAATATCAGCCTATACTGCCCACTGCTGGGCAAAGGCCTTCTCTCACAAATCGAGGTGAGAGAGATTGGGTCATACTCCATCACGCGGACCCAGTGCGGATTGGTGGAGGCAGGTTTGTGGCCACCTGCTGTTGGAACTTATCAAGCCACCTTTAAGGCTTCCAACTCGGCTTAACGACTACCACATTAAGTGGTAACCGGGACCAACGGCTTAACGTGCCTTCCGAAGCACGGAGACGCTCGAATATGAAATGCCACAAACGGTCAACCATCTCAGGCCGACCGAGTCGAACGCTGCTTAACCTTGCTGATCGGTAAGAACACCGCGGTCGCACAGCGCTACGAGCGCCTACGTAGCTTTTTCACTTAGGTTATTTTATTATACATACATCATTTTTATCTTCGCCAGTTTTGTATCATAGGTCTCCAAGGTCTTTTCTAATGTTTTTATTGTTTGTATCTTTTCTTCAGTCGGCTTTAATTCTTTAGATATTTCTGTCAGCTGAATTTCGGTTTCACCAATTCTTGTCTCCGTATTCACTACATCTAGTTTTTTCTTATCCAGGTCCTTTTTTTGGTCCGTTAGGTATGATACTTCATTTTCTGAAATTAAAAGCATATATATTTTTTTATTGATATTCTTGTTAAAGGTATTAAATCAATTACACCAGATTCTATTTATCTATTAAATATCAAGATAAGGCAATCCTTACGTAGAACTTTTATGTCTGTAGCATAACTTTTTCTTATCTTTTTAAGACGATCAAAACAATTGCTGTATTTGTCAGAATCAAATATTTCGTCAAAGCGTTCTTTAACTTTCTTTCCCTCATCCAGAGGCCAACTGGCATCTTCTTGGTGGCAAAATATCACTGAATTCAAAATAGCCTTAGAGACACCTGAAACAAATTACCATGTATTTATGTAAAATATATTAGTTGGTATTCTTGAAGTCTTAAATAATATTATGTAAACTTAGACTCTTGGGAAGAACAGTGAATAAGAAAATAAACTTTATCAAAAGACAATTGCACCTCTACTACCACACTAGGACACAATGAGTTCTAATATATAGCATCCAAGCTCAATAGTGTCACAATTCAAAATAATAATTTACAATGGCAGATCATGCACCTTAACCACACACCAAAAGATATACAATTAAGTTAGGGTAGGGCGAAATATAATCAGATTAATGATTACAATTGTATTTTGTAATATTTAATCATGATTGGAATCACAAAATGTGTCATAATTACAAAATGTAATTGTAATCGTTGATCATTAATACAAATAAGGAAAGAACCTGTTGAAACTCTGAACTCTCTGCCTAACCCCCAAGGGATCTGGCGGGATGATATAGATTAATACACCATCACGCCTTTATTCCCCAAGCGGGAGTGGTTAATCATTAATCTGATTACATTTTGCCCATCTCTGAATTGAGTTAGTTTTTAATTATTGACACAAACACTTCTATCTATCTATCAACATCTACATGCCAGAACCATTTAACATCGCAATAAGAAGGGAGGGTACAGCAGCTGTAACACAAGTCTGTGACCTAGCATTGCTACTATAGTTATAATATTTAAGAGCATATTTATGGATGATAATTAATTACAACACCTTTTTTAAAATTTACTAGTAGGGAACCAACTCTGTCCCCTGATCAGCGTGTCCTTTGAACACAAAGGCCTCCTCCATTATGATGTCTTCAATATAATACAGGGTTAAGTTTTAGATTTCGTTAATTGTAAATACTAAAATGTAATGTAAAATGTGTTGTGCTGACAAATAAATTGTTCTTATTCTTTACACAGAGAGTACAGTTCCAACAATCTTTCCTTACGTACTTCTCTTGCGTTCTAGACCCAAATATTTAATAGCCAGATAATAATATCACTACACAAAGTTAATACACTAAGTAAAATACACACACAATTTCTAGAAAATAGCTTTGTTTTTTTATAACACTACTAGCGATCCGTCCCGGCTTCGCATAAGTGAATTATACATGTAAACCTTTCTCTTGAATTACACCATCCATTGGTGAAACCATATAAAAATATGTTCAGTAGTTATTGAGTTTATCACGTTGAGACAGACATGGCAGGGGTCTTTGTTGTATGATATGTAGCGGTTTGAATGGAAGTGCAATATCTAGGAGCTTACTGCAGCATTGTAAAGATTACGAATTCTAAAATAAAAAGTGCTAAGAACAAAACATAATATAATCAATTATTGTATCTCTGTGGTATCTGGTTATATTTTCCTGTCTAATAAAAGCAAAAAAACTATTTTGTGGCATAATGTTCTTCCCAAAGAGGCCCAATATAAAAAATAAAGTCACAGACAGAAAAAAAGGTGATGGCTGGCTGGCTAGAAAAAGAAGATTGCTTGATCCAGTGGTTAAGAGGGTGTGATTTTAAATTAGGACAAATGCTTGTGTGAACCACAAATCGTTGTTTCGGCCTGATTCTTTGTGCATGTTAATTACATGTTTGTAAACGCATCCACAACACAGGAATATTTCCAAGTGTGGGTTACATTTTAATATAAATAAAAAAATGAATTTTTTATACCCTACCGAGTTGATCTTGGATGATCGAGTCCAACTCAGCACATTTCATAGATATTTCCTTCCTCTCGCCTTTATCGTTTATTGTTGCCAATAATGAATCAACAGTCGCAAACTTAGATTTCTTTTTCATCAATTGCACCCTCATTGATCTTATCACTTCCATAGGCTTATCTTTTGCATTTAGGAACTGAAACAAATATATACAATATAATTAATTACATGAAGCAGTGATAGCTAAGTGGTTAGACTGTTGGACTGTAGTCAGGGGTCTCAAGTTCAAACTCAGGAATGCACCAGTCTTTTTGAAAGCATGTGTGTATTAAAAATTAACTATTCCTTGCTTTAGCGGTGAAGGAATACATTGTGAGGAAATATGTATGCCTAGGAGTTTCTCGAAGGTGTGTGAAGTTTGCCAACCCGCACTAGGTGTTGTGGAGGAGGCCCGTGTTCAATGATGGGACAGTCTATCAATAGGGCTAATATTATTATTATTTTATTTCTTTGGTAATCAATCTTTATTAGAGGACTGAGAAAAAATAATATTTTATCTCACTTATATGGGTTTTATATCTAGTGTTTGCCCAGCAGTGAGATTCAGTTAGGTTATAATGTATGTAAATTATGTTTGTATATAGGATTTACCTGGACCAGGGAGATACTTGATGCATAGAACCAGTGACTAGAGTTGTGTAAAATGTGTCATTGAATGGACATTTATATATTTTGACTCAGTAATTAGTTATTACTCACACATCTATAGTTTTATATTAAGTTTATTAACCACACTGAGCCTTATGTGAATCAAAATTAGTGTTGGAAAGTTTGAGTGATAATGGAAATTATTAGAGAACTTAAACGGAGATGAGAACATCCAAAAAAGTATATTATCTAGTTCTTTTATAATCATATATTTTTTTTAATCTTTAGACTTGTGTAGTCTCCGAAGTCTGCCGGCGTCATGCGGTGGAATTTGCATTCACATAAATTAAATAACATTTACCTTGAGCTTTACTTGTCCTAACACCTCAGTAGATCTATTAACCTTCGCGTCGTGTACAAAACAATCGTTGTGACTTCCCGGCGGCATTTGCCCTGTGATGGCATAGCGTAAACACTCGATGATGGTTGTTTTACCACATCCATTTTGTCCAAGTATAAGCGTCAACGGACTTTCAAATGATATACCCTGTTCATCTGGATCGTCGGGGCCAAAACTTCGAATACCCCTAACCACCAGAGATTTAACTCCTGCCATAATTTATACGGCTGTTGGTCGGTGATATGTGAGCGTAGGTATCGAAAAATATTTCGCGCCAATGACAAAATTTAGTCGACGACCGCCACCCCGCCAGACTGCAAATGACAGAGAAATATAGGAATGGGCAAAATGTATCGATATATCCAGATATTTTAAAGTAATAGAAAACGATATTATACGGTAGATTTTTTTGAAATGATATACGTTTTGATACATATATGAAAAATGTATGTTTTTTTTATGTATAAAAAAATTCTAAAACTAATGACAAATTAATTTTTTTATGTTGTCCCCCGTATAAGAGTTATTTTTTTTTTATTAAATTCTTACCTTTTGTTAGCTCGTGAAAATTATATATTACAAGAACGCGGCGAAACGATAATCGGACCCCACGGCGGGGGGCGCCGAAACAGGGGGCAGATGCTGGTCAACTTTCTGGAGTCGCAGGGGCTCTTCTTGATGAATTCGTTCTTTAAGAAGAAGCCTCATAGAAAGTGGACATGGCGAAGCCCCGACACTGTCACGAGGAACGAGATAGACTTCATCATGACTGACAGGAAGTCTATATTTAGAGACGTCTCCGTGATCAACAGGTTTAATACCGGCAGCGATCACCGACTTGTCCGAGGCGCTCTAAATATAAACTTCAAGGCCGAAAGACGTCGCATGATGAGGTCTACTCTCAGACCTACTGCGCCTCAAATAGCTTTAGGGTCCGAAAAGTTCCAACTGGAGCTTCAAAATCGTTTCGACCTGCTGGAAACCGAAGGCAATGTTGACGAAAAAACCGACACAGTGGTCAAAACGCTACAGGATGTATCTCGAAGGGTGTTTCCCGGCAAAAGCGGTAACAGAGAGTCTAAACTCTCACTCGAGACTCTCGAACTTATGAGGCAGAGACGGGAAATGTCATCCACGCAGGCGTCTTCGCCGGATGGGAGGAACCTCAACCGGAAGATCCGGAAGCTGGTGCGACGTGACCTCCGATGTTCCAACACCCGCACCATCGCGGCTGCGATTGAACAGAACAGAGGCACCAAAGTCTTTGCTCGCCAGCTAGGTAGATCCCATCTGACGAAACTTAATACAGCGGATGGCAAAACCGTGACCTCCAAGTTCGAGATACTCGAGGAAATTGAGAGTTTCTACAAAGACCTGTACGCATCACGGATGGCTAAACCCTCGAGACCCAGCGCTGACAACCACAGAGCCCCACTAGCACGCCACCACACGGAAGACATCCCTGATGTCAACCAGGACGAGGTCAGAGTGGCTCTCGAGCAGCTCAAAAATAACAAGTTGCCAGGCGATAACGGAATCACCACTGAGCTCCTAAAAGCAGGTGGGACTCCAATCCTGAAAAAGTTAGCGAGTCTCTTTAATTCCGTCATCCACCAGGGCTTAACACCTCAAGCGTGGAGCGGGAGTGCGGTGGTTCTGTTCTTCAAAAAAGGTGACAAAACCTTGCTGAAGAACTACAGACCCATCTCACTCCTGAGCCACGTCTACAAGTTGTTCTCGAGAGTACTCACAAACCGCCTCGCCAGAAGACTTGACGAGTTCCAGCCACCGGAACAAGCCGGGTTTCGAAAAGGCTACAGCACCGTAGACCACATCCATACTGTTCGGCAGATTGTACAGAAGACCGAAGAGTACAATCAGCCGCTGTGTATGGCTTTCGTGGACTACGAGAAAGCCTTCGACTCCATCGAAACCTGGACGGTTTTGGATGCTCTGCAGCGATGTGGCATCGATTGGCGCTATATCGAGGTGTTGAGATGTCTGTATGATACCGCCACAATGACCTTCCAGCTCCAGGACCAAAAGACCAACCCGATCGAGCTGCATCGAGGGGTAAGACAGGGGGATGTAATATACCCCAAGCTCTTCACCAATGCACTCGAAAACGTCTTCAAGACGCTGGACTGGACTGGGCGGGGCATTAACATCAACGGCGAATACATCTCACACCTTCGGTTTGCCGATGATATCGTCATCGTGGCAGAGTCACTGAAACAGTTAAGCGAAATGCTGCAAAGCCTAAATGGAGCCTCTCGAGGTGCCGGTCTCGGTATGAACTTGGATAAAACCAAGATCATGTTTAATGAGCATGTCACGCCAGGACCGATCTACGTCGATGGTTCGATGCTCGAAGTTGTTCGGGAGTATGTCTACCTTGGCCAATTTGTCCAATTTGGTAGAAACAACTTCGAGAAAGAAATCAACCGCAGGATCCAATTGGGTTGGGCAGCATTTGGCAAACTACGTCACGTTTTCGCTTCGCCTATACCGCAATGCCTGACGACTAAAGTCTTTAACCAATGCGTCCTACCTGTTATGACTTACGGGGCCGAGACGTGGACACTCACAGTGGGACTAGTCCACAAATTCAAAGTCGCACAGCGGGCTATAGGGCGAGCTATGCTCGGCGTCTCTTTGAAGGATAAAATTCGTAACGAGGTAATCCGACAAAGAACCAAAGTTACCGACATAGCTCGCAGACTCAGTAAGCTAAAGTGGCAATGGGCTGGTCACATCTGCAGAAGGACCGACGGTCGATGTAGCAAGCGTGTCCTAGAGTGGAGACCGCGACTTGGTAAGCGTAAGGTAGGACGGCCCCCAGCTAGATGGACCGACGACCTCAAAAAGGTCGCTGGGACAGACTGGATGCGGAAGGCGGAGGACCGGGTGCAATGGCGCGCGTTAGGAGAGGCCTATGTCCAGCAGTGGACTACGATAGGCTGATTGATTGATAAAATTCTTCGTGTCGTTAATTGTGGAAATGGAATCGCTATTTTTTTCTCCATATACATGAGTGTAATAAATAGCAATATCAATCAACATTAATGATATATTTTTATTTGGTCATCGCTAGAGAGATTAAGGTTATACCATATAGTAATAATAAGTGGCTATGAAACTGGTGCTCTTTGGAGGAGGTCTTTGTCCTGCAGTATACATCTTTTAGATGATGATACTGATAATGATGAAACTGCTAATAATTGTACCGCCTGGTTCTAGGCTCTATTATAACAATTATAATTATTATAGATCCTAGGCAAAGGGGATAAAAACTATAGGGAATCCTAGAGCTTGTACCTAAAAAACTTTCTGCTACACAAACAGGCTTAAGGCAAATTTATAGGTGGAGAAGCAGCGTTTAGGTTGGTAGCAAAGAGTACATTAATATATACGCAAGCACGTGTTTTTTGTTGTAACCAAACCACCACCATAGTAGAAAGTGATAACTGGTTCTTCTTCATAAAATCATAAATCATTTGTTCAGTGTGATTTTTAGTGATAAAATATGAGGTCGGTTTAACATTTAAGTTTCTTAAAAATTTACCCATTGGGCGTACACTGTTTAGGTAGTTAAAATACTTGTAATTACATTATTACTATTATCAACATTACATAATATAATTAATTCTTGAGTGATTTGTCAAAAAGGAATTCGTCAACTGTATGTAATAGCATTTGTCCAATAAAAATATATTTGATTTTTGTTTAAATTGTGTCAAGTTTAAGTCTTTGATGTCATTCGGGATTTTATTGAAAATTTTTGGAGGCATGAATTGTATGCTCTTGTGCAGCAGTGCAGTTTTAGAAGGTCTCAAACATAATTCATGCCGATATTTCTGTCTCATTCTCTCTCATCTCTACATCGCTTTTCGGCTATGTTTATAAAAAGATCACTATTTTTTTCACAAAGAGTACGGTCTTGTATATGTGAAGACATGGCAAAATAAGGTTTGCAACTATTAATTGGTTTCAAGTTACATATTGTCCTTTTCTGCGCTTTGAAAATGGAGGATTTTTCGCAGGAATATCCCTAAAATACAATTCCGTATCGCAAAATGGACTCGACGTCAGCTTCGAGTGTTTAGTCATTTTTATCCTAGCCTCGCTGTTCCGTCCTCAAACCTACTCATTAGTTACGCGACTGGTAAGTAATTGAACGAATTCATTTGTAACACATGATAATACATGATGCTACTAAATTTATGGGAAACTATCTTAAGAAAATAATAGGCATAACAAGTGATTCGAGCGATGAAGAGTACATATTTCTATTAGGTACTGTAGACTGAAAAAACGCCTGATGCTTCTTCTGCCACATCCCTACAAAAATATTCCATTGACTTAAAAATAACAAATAGACCGTTGCTTCTTGCTTGGGTATTCTGTTCACGAGTTTAATTCCAATCCAATCCAATTTATAATCTATGGCTCCATCGTTAACCGATGAAAGTTTAATTCAAAATACTCATTGTATTATCCATGGCATTATCTTACTCGGAAATAATCGAGTATCGATTTTGGTAAGCACACATCACCAGATTACTCTATGCTGTAGAGTCTATCTAGTCTATTACATTAATTAGGCGTGCAAACAAAAGTCGATTGTCAATTAATATAAAAAAAATGAATTCTTACATTGATACAAATTAAACGAATCAGAAGCGATTTTTCTAAAAATAAACGGATTTTGTTATCATTTAAATGCCTACCTAATGTACCGATACAATTTTAATGTTATAAATTATTATTGTCAATAACCAATTTTTATATTTTTGTTACGTGACGTTCTTGAACCGACTCAGATTCGATGGTAATATAATATCGATTATTTGACGCGAAGATATCGATGTTAGTTCTGTCGTTCTGTCTTTGTAAATTGTCTATTGTTGTGTCTGTTCTTGGATGTTAATAGTATTTTGTATTTATTTTTACAATTTTTGAATGAAATCTCGGAAAACGTGTTATTGGTGAACCTAATACAGTATTATTAAAATTGGACATTCTTTTCATAGTTTTGTATTCGACATACGTTATGAAAAGCATTATTGGCTTTCCTTTGTACATACTTCGTCCTTAGCATCGTATTCTTCTGTAGCCTTCTCTCTGTATTTTAGTGTAAACACAAATTTAATTCTGGTTTATTCTGATTTCTTGTGATTTTGAGAATATCTGCCCATGTGAGTATTTTAATTAATGCATTTAATATCTATAATACTTATAACGTAATCGTAACAGTAGGTCATGATAAATGGTTTAATAATACATCTAGTCTATTGGTGTTTGTTTTGTTACATGAATAGAAATTAAGTTAATTCTTGCCACTGAAAAAAAGTTGAAAAATAAACTGCCATTAAAATTCATAATAGTGGTAATTATATTAGATAGCATGTGTATGTATCAA
The DNA here is from genome assembly GCA_905147815.2 of Phalera bucephala. NCBI lineage: Eukaryota > Metazoa > Arthropoda > Insecta > Lepidoptera > Notodontidae > Phalera > Phalera bucephala. The sequence goes on along the minus strand of LR990621.1, from coordinate 18,351,755 downwards.
CTTAATAAGGTATTCATCCTTGAAATGTATGTTCTTTAATCAATTTATAAGCATATTTATGATAGTGAGTCATAAACATAATACACACAGAAGACAACCCTGACTCAACTGTTGGTTATCTAACTTATGGACCTTGTATGTAACACTATGTAACTGGATATTGAACCAAGCTCTAATTAATACATGCATATTATAACAATTTATTTTGTTGAGTTCTTATATCTATCTATATCATATCACCAGATCCCTTGTGGGAGAGGCAGGTAGTACAGAGTTCTAATGGGTTCTATCCTTACAGACCTCTCTGGCATCTTCAACTCTCATAGCTCGTCTCATACACAGTTGATGGTTACAAAGATTCTTAATTTGCCCTTCAGATAAAACATACTCATGAAATTAAGAATAATTATTTCATTTAAAAAGACATTTAAAAAGTAAAACCTTTTTAACAGTCTAGTTGCTTATTTTTGTTGGTTCAATCTTCATCATCAGCCGAAAGACGTCCATTGCAGGACTAAGGCCTCCCCCAAAGATTGCCACAAGGACCGGCTTTGTGCTATACGCATCCAGCTTTTACCTGCGACCTTCACTAGGTCATCGCTCCACCTTGTGGGGGGCCTGCCCACTCCACGTCTTCCGGTACGAGGTCGCCACTCGAGAACCTTTCTTTCACTTGTTGAGAGACTCTGCTGAGGTCATCGCGCATAGTGCCGAGGTCTTCCAGGGTCTCAGCCATGACCACGATATCGTCGGCAAATCGAAGGTGAGACTCGCCGTTGATATTGATGCCATGTTCTCTCCAGTTCAGAAGCTTAAAAACATCTTCTAGCGCGGCGGAAAACAGTTTTGGGGAGATGGCGTCTCCCGGTCTCACGCCTCGTTGCAGTTGGATGGGGTTTGAGTTCTGGCCGTAGAGACGGACTGACATCGTGGCGTTTTCATACAAACTCGTCAACACCTCGATATAACGGTGATCTACTTGGCACCGCTGGAGAGACTGTAGCACAGCCCATGTCTTAAGCGAATCAAAGGCTTTTTCATAGTCCACAAACGCTAAACATAGTGGCCGGTTATACTCCTCTGTTTGCCTTCACCGAACACATCCTATCGGCTGTCAGTCGATCGTCCAAGCAAGTCGAGGCGGAAGATCTCTACCTCAACCGCTTTCGACTGCCGGACGATGTTAGGGATCTCATTCGTTCCAAGAATGCTTCTATCCGAGCGTACGACTCCTACCCCACGGAAGCCAATCGGGCCCGGATGCGCGCTTTACAACGGGAGGTAAAGCGTCGTGTCACGAAGGTCCGGGAGGACGGTGGGGTGACTTCCTAGAGGGCATCGCGCCATCGCATCTGGCCTACTGGCAGCTGGCGCGTAGCCTCAAATCCGACTCCACGACTGACATGCCCCCGCTGTCCCGCCCTTCAGGCGCACCCCCAGCCTTCGACGACGACGAAAAGGCCGAGCTTCTCGCCGACTCCCTCGAGAGCCAGTGCACCCCCAGCTCTCAGTCCGTCGACCAGTCCCTTGTCGACGCAGTCGACAGGGAAGTCGAGCGCAGGGCATCCCTCCCCCCCGTCGATGCCTCCTATCACGCAAACGGAGGTCGAAGATCTGATTATGGGTCTCAAATCTAAAAAAGCCCCCGGCCCTGACGACATTTCGAATCGCGTTCTGAAATGCCTGCCCGCCCAACTCATCTGCCTCTTAGTGGCCATATTGAACGCCGCCATGACGAACTGCACCTTCCCCGCTAAGTGGAAGGAGGCGGACGTCATAGGCATTCCCAAGCCCGGCAAACCTCGCAATCTCCCCGCGAGCTACCGCCCTATCAGTCTCCTCAACTCCCTGGCCAAGATATACGAGCGCCTCCTTCTGGCGAGGCTCAAAGACTTCGTAACGTCCAGGGGTATCCTTATCGACGAGCAGTTCGGCTTTCGAGCCAAACACTCTTGTGTCCACCAAGTGCACCGCATCACGGAGCACATCCTCTCCGGTCTCAATAGACCCAAACCCATCTACACGGGCGCCCTCTTCCTAGATGTCGCGAAGGCATTCGACAAAGTCTGGCACAACGGCTTGATCTACAAGCTCTACCAATTGGGTGTGCCGGACAGACTCGTGCTCATCTTACGAGACTTCTTGTCGAATCGCGCCTTCCGTTATCGCGTCGAAATGACGCGCTCCAGTTCCCACTCCATCAGTGCTGGAATCCCACAGGGCTCAGTTCTCTCTCCGCTCCTGTTTAGCCTTTACACGAACGACATTCCTCGTTCGAGTAAGGCGCATCTAGCCCTATTCGCGGATGATACCGCTCTCTACGTCTCGCATAGGAATAAGGGTTTCATTACCAGAAACCTTCAGGCATCCGCCAATTCCCTAGGGAATTGGTTCAGGAAGTGGCGTATTGAGGTGAACCCGGACAAGAGCGCTGCGGTGTTCTTCTCCAGAGGTGCCACCCCGCGCCACTCCCTGCGCCGCCCTAGAAGTAATCTCGGCCAAGTGACCATGTTCGACCGACCCATTCCCTGGGTCAAAGAGGTCAAATATCTAGGGGTCACCCTAAACAGCACCATGTCCTTCGGCCCGCACATCAAGCGGGTCCGTCACCGAGCATCCTTTGTGCTCGGTCGTCTCCATTCGTTAATCTGCAAGCGGAGTAAAATGTCCCTTAGAAATAAGGTGACACTTTACAAAACTTGCGTTCGACCCATCATGACTTATGCGTGTGTTGTGTTCGGGCATTCGGCCCCCTCTCACATCGATAAACTCCAAGTGGTTCAAAACCGCTTCCTCCGTAAAGCCGTAGGAGCCCCCTGGTTCGTACGGAACGTCGACCTCCACTCCGATCTAGGTCTCGAACCTATTCGCGCCTTTATTAAAAAGGCGTCAACACCACCGCCACGGTAGCCACCGCCGACTACGATCTCCCCCCCGACCCCTGCCGCCACCGCCGGCCGCGACATGTACTCACCGACCCCCCCCGATGCTTTGTCATCCCTTCTTTCCGCTCAGAATACGGGCGACGACGACGACGTAGTAGTAGATCCCCTCCCATAGCCGGCGGTTGACCGGTGCACTTAGTAGTGCACCCGTCCCCTTACAGCGACTGTCCCAACCGAGGGCGCCTCTTCGAGGCGCCCTCGAGTATGTCGCCTCTTGCCCTTCTGGCTGGCTGGAGCGTAGTGGTTGCACGCTCGCCTTTAAGTCCGGTGAAGCTGTAAAGGCCTCGCGGCCAACAGCGTACATCATTCACACACACACACACACACACACTCCTCTGTCTTCTGTGTAACCTGCCGCAGCGTATGTATGTGGTCTATGGTGCTAAAGCTGGAAACCGGCTTGTTCGGGAGGCTGGAAGTCATCGAGTCTGCGTGTGAGACGATTCGTAATGACTCTCGAAAACAACTTATAGACATGACTCAGAAGTGATATGGGTCTACAGTTCTTCAATAGGGTTTTGTCGCCCTTGAAGAAGAGAACCACCACACTTCTGTTCTATGCTCTGGCGTTTTGCCCTCGACAATGACGGAATTAAAGAGCTGGAGAGCCTTTAGTATCGGCTTCCCACCAGCCTTGAGTGCTCAGTTGTCATACCGTCATCGCCTGGCGCCTAATTGTTTTTGAACTGTTTGAGAGCTATACTAATCTCGTACAGACTGATGTCCGGGATATCTTTGGTGTAATGTCGGATCAATGTGGCTCTTGGGTCTTTGGCAAGATTGTTAACAGGGCGTGTTGAAGTGTATAACTGTCTGTAGAAATTCTCCACCTCTCTCAGGAGTTTAGGTTTGGAGGATATAATCCTGCCGTCTCCGTCCCTCAGCTTATTTAACCGGCTTTGTCCAATAGACAGATCTATAGCAAACACTTTGGAGCCCTTGATCCGCTCTATAGTCTCTTTTATTGTACTGGTATTGTAATTGCGCGTGTCGCGAATCAGACATTTAGAGATCTGCCTATTGAGCCGCCGGCATGCATTAGCATGGTCCGGAGAATGCAGGACCATCCTCCGTCTTTCCTCCATTAACTTTAGAGTATGGTCTGAGAACTTTTTGGTTCTTTTTGGACGGTGGGCTTTGTAGAACTTGTTCCTGACCGTATGGACAGTTTCCACGATGCTGTTAGTGCTGCTGCTGGTTCAATCTGTACAGAATAAACTCAAAGAACCTTGTCTGCACTGTATGCAATTTAAAAGAAGAGTTAGGATACTTCTTTGTGGATTGAACTATCAATAATACCCAATTGCGTAACCTACTGCAGTGAATAATGCTTAATAATTTTTATTTATTACAGATATTTCTTTGAAATGGCATCAACCACTGTGATTGAGACTGTCACGATTACAAGACCATTAAAGGTGAGAATTTATAGATATCACTCGTTTGTTTTATGTGTATTTTTAAGTGTGGCCGCAATGCAAGGTTTGGACCTAAGGAGGTAAAGGGGATAGCATAATCAAACAGTCCAATAGCAGTGTCGATTATGTTAAGAAGCAGATTTAATGGGCATTCACACGGACGCTCTTGCAGCGCTTTTGCCGGTTAGCTATTAATTTAATTCCAGCGCTTTAATAACGCGGGCTGAAAACGCGTCGGTGCGAACGTAGGGTTAGAATTCTGAATAATGGGGTATTTTCGATACCAATTATATCAAATCAGTATTAAAAGCTTAAATACTGGTCTTTTATTATTATTTTTTTTGGTGCAACCTAGCGAATAGGACTTTTTATTAATTGTAGAAACACTTTTATATTGTTCAATTATGTATTTCTAAGTTAAACTGCAAAGAGCTCTGAATCAATCAATCAGTACTGCCTCACTGCTGGGCAAAGGCCTTCTCTCTCCAAATCGAGGTGGTTACAAAACTAATACATGAAGTGGTTACCGGGAACAGAGGCTTAACGTGCGTTCCGAAGCATGGAGACATTAAAATACGAAATTGCCACAAACGGTGACCCATCTCTGTCTGACCAAGTTGAACGATTCTTAACCTTAGTGATCCCGACGAACACCTCGGTACCATAGCGTTGCGAGCGTCCTACGACAAGCTCTAGTTATGGCAGTTATTACGAGGTCAGGGAAATATTATTATTGTATTGCTGAAATATTTTGCCTATACGGCTCTTTTCATACTTAAATAGAAATAACTTGACGAAACATGGGTGCTTGCAACCCCTTCATACATTTTATAAAAAGCAACTTTTATTTATATAATATTTTCGACATGCATAAAACTTCCATAAATGTGGCGCTTATGGACCTACAGAGGAGCTAAATATCATTATAGTATAGGCCTCTGGATATCCTCATCGGGCGTTCGAGGCCTAAGCCAGGCGAGGCCGAGGCCTAGGCCCAGGCCAGATATACTATACTACTGGAATAGCGTCGGCATAATGAATTAAACACGTGCGAATAAAATATTCTATCTATATCATCACGCAGATCCCTTGCAGGGTAGGCAAAGAGTACAGAGTTCCAATAGGTTTTTTCCTTACATACCTCTCTGGCTTCCTCCACTCTCATAGTTCGCTCATACATGCTTGCCGGTTACGGCGACTCTTGACTTGTCCTTCAGAAATAATCCAGTATGGAAATCTTGCACTAAGTGCCAGAATTACATCGCGACGCTTGGATGATGGGTTTCTAAATAAATCTACCTATCGTTTATCCGTCCACTATCTGAAAAGATAGTGGACGGATAAACGAATTCAACTACGATTAGTTAGAAAGTATGTGTATTAGACCAGTTCAATTCAATACCACTATTCATATACTGCCAGAGGGATGAGAAATGAGACGCCTGTTAAAAGCGGAGCTCTTAATATTAATATTTAGAGGTCGCATCGCGGATTTTTATTTCCCCGTTATGTCCCAAAAAATGTCTCTTGATAAGAAATGAAATGAAAAATGTTAATTCAGCACAGCATAGATAAAGGGGTAAAAAAAAAGAAAAAACAAACAGACAAAGAATAAAATACAATAAGGTACTATTTTATATATTGTTTGCTACGGTGTGAGCTGTGCCGTAAGGTGTTTGGCTCAGCATGTGTTGGAGAGGGACTGGGGTCTCCTCCAACGCTGATTTTCAGCCAAACCCCTCTTCAAGTGGTTTTTACGTAAACATGGCTACCCTGAATGGTGACGTAATCGCACATACTACGGATACCCTGAGTAAATATCGCATTTTCAATAAATAGAGGAAGTCGAAAGAAGAAATAAAGTACAACATAAGTAATAATATAAATAATACCATTAACAAATATTTTTACATTATTATTAGAATAATAAAAAAATACAAATGAAATAACATTTACAACGTATTCATTTATTACATTGATCATATCATTTATTACATAAGAGACATTTTTTGGGATATAAATGGTAAACTTCCACTTATGTCCCAAAAAATGTCTCTTGATAAGAGACATTTTTTGGGACTTAAATGGTAAACTTAACTTTTTTCTTTTGATTTCTGCCAAAATGTTAAACTTTATTACTAGTTATTACCAAATATCATTAAACTTTTTATTATTAACATTAGAAAACAAGTTCGTTAACAATTCTTTTTTATGAAGCTTTACATTCAATAGTTAATAACGTTACTATGAATAAAATTTTGAGCTTGAATCACTTTTGAATTCGTCGGTTTATCGAAAAATGATAACAGACATGTTTTGTAGAGCGTTCAATTTCCTACAAAAACATATGTCGCATATTGAATACGTTGATTGGTTTGTGAGCTGAAAAATTCTAAAAAAAATATTCCCGAGTTATTTAAATGGGAAATAGAAATCCGCGATGAGCGATCTCTAAATATTAATATTAAGAGCTCCGCTTTTAACAGGCGTCTTTTCTCATCCCTCTGAAAGTCTTACAGTAGTGGTTTTGAAAAAACAAATAGAGGACTTTTTTAAACTGGTCTAATCTGTATAAGAATAAGAAAAGCAAATCATTATAATGGGATCTATATACGGATATCATCTTGTAGGTTGTGCAGCCTTTACCAAATTAATGAAATTCATATTCATTCTCATTAATATTGTTTATTTAGAAGGCAAAATGTTTTGTTTTATTCAATTCTATTTCGATGTATTGTTTGATACTTATAATAACGCGTGACGTAATGTATTACGATACCTGTGATTAGTGATTATCGCCATTGGTATTGACAATTATCATCCCTAAGTAAATTATAATTTTATTACATAATATTTGACCAAATATTAAAAGTTCCCGCTAGCGGTTTGTCAGCGGTCCATGGAGCATAGTATTCCTTCCTCATTAAACTCACAGACCACATTTAGAACACACGACGCTCCATGACGCAAATTGCTGACACAAGTCAAAAAGTCGCCAAGCTTAAACGGGACTGCGCTGGTCATGTCTGCCGCATCGAAAATTACCAACCGGCCAAAATTATCACTGTCTGGTCCCCACGAAATACAAAAAGACAACGGGTTAGACCGTGGCGGAATGGCGGGACGAACTGGACACCTTTTTGAAAGACTGGCCTAACATAGCAACGAACAGAGAGGAGTGGAAAAAGTAGAGGTAGGCCTTTGCGCAGCAATAATAACATAATATAAAATTGGAAACTCCTCTCGCCTGTTTCGTTGATACCTTCCCAATAAATCAACAATTTGACAGCTCATCGAATTATTTTTTAGGTTTTTCGAACACAGATTTCCTCACGAAGTTTTCTTTCATCCTTAGTAAGTCACTAATCACAGTACATTATTAGGTTCGAAATTCCAGATGTGTGTAGTTATGATATGAGTTAGTGTAAAATCGTCATTACGAGTTTCAAAATCTGTAAATACTTTTGCAAGATATTCTTAGAACTTAGAATATAAATAGCTTATGCAAAGTTTTAGAAATGTGTAACCTACCGTGTATCGGTAAGCGAAACTGATACGTATCATATGTTTAACATAGTTTATTTTTTTCTCTAGTGGTTTATTAAATTTTCATCACCCTTGATCCAATTTATAAAGCCTTTACTGAACAAATATCAGAGAACACCGTCAAGTGCGCGAAGCCTAGTATTGGATTAACGAGCGTAGTTAGCGGCCATTCAGTGAGAACTAGTGTCGTGATGCAAACACACGGTAACCTAACGGCGAGCTATCTGTGGCAACCAGGTGAATTTGCCCGCCGAATGCTTGGAGAACGACCATCTCCCGTTCCACCTACCCGTGATCTCTGGCCTTTACCACACCAGCCTTTAAGTATTAGTACATTGCACATCGCTTACCTGCAAGATGAGCCGTTACCGAGGCGTGCTGCAACTCTTCCATTGCAACCATACACCCCAGCCAATGGTCAAGAGTACACAAGGCCGAGAGTGTGCACTGTTGGAACAAATACTGATCCACCACAAACAATCGCTAGCAGGATAAGATTTCTAATAAAACGCCCCCAAGATGAATCCGTCAAGATTATTTCTGCAAACAAACTGCCTGCTGGACGTCTAACAGCAGTTCCCAGAGAAACAACTTTCGAGATAAAACAGGAAGAAAATCGGGCACGACGCGCTTACAACGGTATCAAAAAGGCAATTTCAGGAGTGAAATATCGGATAGCTCCAGACTCCGAAAATGTAGATAGTCCGAAAATTGTTTATGATATTCCTAAACCTGGGAATAGGATGACCACGACTTTTGGGGCAGAGGAAAAGAATCGGAAATGGTGCAAGTTGCCGTCGCGAGCTGGATGTTCAAGACGTTTGCGAGCTATCGGAGACTGGTGTCGGCGGCGACCGCGGCGCCCACCGAGACGTCAACCACAGCCTCCTCGACTGCAAATCACTCAGGTGTGATGACGACGATCAGTCTTACTCGGATAATTATTGTACAGCTATTGTGTTCCATATTATAAATTCATGAAATCTATAAGTGCAACGAATGTTAAAAGCTAAGCGATATTATATTGTATCTTTTTAGTAATGTAGATTTAAGTAGAATTTTGGCTAATAAATGTGTTACCATAATCTGTGTTTTGGTTCGCGCACGGGAGGGTTATGCGAGGGGAAAGAGGGAAAAGCTGGGCGGACGGCAGTGTCGGTAGAGGCGCCGCGTTGCTCGGTCTTGCCGCCTAAGTGCTCCTGCCCGCCCTAAGCGTATCCCGTACACACCGACGTCATACGCATAGAACTACATGTACACACACCATTTAAACAGATTGTGTTTAGTACCTTGATTAGTGTATTTGGTTATTGCGTGTCGTAAAATCGTAAAAGGTGATGTTTTGTGTTAAAGTATAAAACCGGCGCGACCCAATGCGCAAACCTCAAATGATTCCGAAAACTAGGACGATAGAATATTTAACATTTTATACTGAATAACGATGCATATCAATTCTCATATTTACGAATATGTTTCAGTTTAATTTTATTAGTATTTATATGATTTTATGGATACAATATGTCAGATTTTATTTTTCAAATAAAAGAATGGTCAAATGATTTTTAAAAATAGTTATTATTTGAACACTTAAATGAGATCCTCTAATATTTTATTCCTGTTTGCTAAAAACATCAAAATGACGTAGGCACCTACATACCCTGCTCTCCTCTTTCAACATGAATCTAACCAAAAGCATTGCTTGCTGACGTATTATGTACGATTAGAATATTGTTATTAACTTTTGATTGTTATATAAATACGCAGTTTCATTATTATAAAAGAATCAAAGTTATTAGCAATACTTATTTGGGTTTACAACATTCACTGTAGGTACGACCATTAAAAGCAATAGAAAATGTCAAATTGACATAAGAACATTAAAAATAAAAGTATTTTTACGATTTTTAAGTTCCCGACGTTTCGTTTTTAAAATAAACTGCGATAATATCCGAAAAATAGTTTTATTCATGTGTAATATTCGCGTAAATCTAAGAACTCAATATATAGAACATTGTTACGTGTCTTAGCCTGCGTATGATAATTAGTCAAATTTTTATTAATTATAGGTATGTTCACTCAAAGAATGCACGGTTGAAATGGGTACTATATTGGGGAAAGCTATTAGATCGCTTTTTCGTGGATATCGAAGTACAGCCATATTCTCTAAAATTCGAAGTAAATCGTATGGTTATTGTGAATCATCGTTCCCCCAAATAATAGTTGAGAGGGGAGAGCACTGCTCCAAAACGATACGTTCATCTAATTATTTATGTTTCTTAAGCTTCCGGATTCACCCATATAACCAAACATGTTATATGACAATGAATATGTATCTCTATTTGTTGCTTTGCCTTGAATCTAAATAAACGATCGCTCTTGAGCATCAGATCTTTATTTTAGTGATAGTTATATTTATATCTGGTAAAGGCAAGTAGTTATAAATAGTGCCAAAACTTATTTTATGCGCCAACTTTGTTAAGTATTAAATAAAGGCATATTATGCTGTTTCTATATAATGTATAAATCAAATAATAGCTGAGTAAAATAAATTCATAGCTGGGATCTCTATCATTATGAGGAAGTAGAGGTTACAGTTTGTTATAATTATAAGCCATAACTAACAATTAAGATTGGAAGTCAATATTAGTTAGAACACTGCTGAATAATCCCTTTCCGATTTTCGTTTATCAAGCTATAATTCTTTAAAATTATCTTATCAGATGAAGCTGTAAAGGCCGCGCGGCTAACAGCGCAGATCATTCACACACACACACACACGCACAACCTTTATAGTAACGATTCAATTTTGATACCTTAATACCTTCGCACCAGTGTCAAACATGTGTTTGCGTGTTTCATGATACTATAGATGTTGTACCTTCATGGGAGTTATTGTCTAACTACAGTCGTCCGCGGGTGACCTTATTCGACTTAGGTGCTTTCCATACAAAAACTGCAGGCATGTGGATGGCATGACCTACATTTGTATAATATGACGAAAGTGATGAGGAAAGTCCATCATCGACAATTTAGAAATTAGAAACGCATTTAGCGTATAGGGTAGCAATGTTAATGTATACCTAAATATTTTGTATAGTATGGGTATAGTAAGCGACTTTTTCATTAAAATAGGTGACAAGGATCTTCAAGATTGAGACTGCTTTTTAATTAAATTGTGAAGGCTATCCATACTTTAAGTCTTTCATTACGATTTACTAGCAGTTTACCGCGAATTCGTACACGGTCGACAACAGCACCATCTACTGGGTCTATGCTATATAGCATATGTTACTTCTGGATAACGTAGCTTTCTAATGGTGAAAGAATGTATTCGTTGCAAACATACAAAAATACAAATCTTTCCTCTTTATGATATTAGTATAGGTAATTCGCGGTTATAAACATCTATTTTGCCAGAGTATGGTATAGATGGCACTCTGTTGCGAGCCGTCCAGTCCACTTATGTGGACTCCAAGGCATGCGTACGGGTGGGTGGTAACAGGTCACCCTTGTTTGACGTTGAAATCGGCGTCAAGCAGGGTTGCGTGTTTGCTAGACTGTTTATAATATATCTGGATAAAAGTCTTTAAAGACTGAAAGCGATGAATGAAGATGTACAAATGGGTGACATAGTGGTAAACCATCTATTATATGCAGATGACGCGGTTTTATTAGCGACAGACCAGCAGCCACTGATCTGCAAACACTAGTCGCAGTTATGAAAGACGACTGCCTGAACAATGGCTTAAATTTTAATGTAAAGAAAAACAAGATTATGGTTTTTGAACGGGAAGAACCCAGAACGAATGCAAGGATTGTGGTTGGGAACGATGTGCTGGAGCGAGTAAATGAGTTTGTATATCTTGGATGCGTAAGTTCAGTAAGGATAGGAAATACACCGCTGACATAGAGATAAGCGTGAGTGCAGCGAACAGAGTGAATGGTGCGATGGGAAAGCTATTTGGGAGCCGGCACTTAAGCCAAAAGGCGCAGTTGGCCATACATAACGGAGTTCTTGTCTCAACGCTGTTATATGGTAGCGAGAGCTGGTTATGTAAAAAGGAGAATGAAAGTACGATAAATGCGGTGGAAATGCGAGCTGCGGAAGATATGCGGAGTTAAGCTGACCGACCGTATTCGCAACAGCGTAGTAAGAAAGTGAGTAGGTAAAAGATAGTATCGGTGTAAAGATGAGAAAGGGTATGCTTCGTTAGTTCGGGCATATAGAAAGAATGTCAGAAGAAAGAATGACAAAAAAAAATATACACTGCGAAAATGGAAGGATGTAGTTATAGGGGAAGACCTAGACTATCTTACCACGACCAAATAGACCGAGCCTTATCTAAAGGACAAGACAAGAGTCTCCGTAAACGGCGAGCGTGTATGAGACGAACTATGAGAGTGGAGGAAGCCAGAGAGGTATGTGAGGAATGAACCTATTGGAATTCTGTACTCTTTGCCTACCCAGCAAGGGATCTGGCGTGATGATATAGACAGATAGATCGTTTTTATAATCAGTCTTTTTCTGTTAGCGTTTTAGATTACTGTAGCTGGAAGTTTCTTAGAGCTTAAATTCAATCATTCCAGCTGCAGTTCGTTTTGTATATACGAACTGCGACGACTGTTACGTTGGTCTAGAGGCGAATGATGCGCTTTGCGATTACGAGGTCCTGGTTTCAACTCCTAGGTGGGACGAAGTTAGTAGTTTTTCTATAGAAAAACTCCCAGTATCAGTACTGAGTCTTGAATTGCGCCCGGTATATGGGAAATGGCTCGCCCCTATTACATGGGATCTAACATCATCTGATAAAAGTGGTTGAACACAGTACATCTCTGCTACTCCCGCTTAGGGAATATAGGCGTGACGTTTTGTTTTTATATACGAATATTAGCTAACATTATTATGCTGTTTGTTCAAATAGCTTTTATTTTAGACTCCAGAAGTGTATAGGAAACTCTACCAAACTAAATACCATACCTCTACAGCATTTGAAATATCTGTGCAACTGTAACTTGTCAGTGAGAGTAGAAATACGTAGGACTAGTGATTTGAACATTTTCGGCGAATCTATCGCGGTAGTGTTGTGATGTGTTAAGTTGCGCCGAGCGTCGTGTGTGGTGGTGGCGGGCCGGTAGCGATCGCATGCAGGGGCGCGCGGGCGCAGGCCCGGGCGGGCTCCGCTCACACCCGCGCGCCCTCCCGCCGCCTGTACTACCACCTCCTCCACAATTTGCCACTGAACAAGACGAGATGCCTGCAAACCAGATTGCTCAGGTGTGCAGCATTCAAATAAGAAACGCTCTTTATTAACCTTCATAAAGAAAAAACAAATGTGTGTAGTTGCTTTCTTCAATCACGAGAATTTGGGATACACTGGTTTGTTTAAAAGTATTCTGGATAAAAATATTACGTCGCTCTGCATCGTCAAGACCAATTAAGTAATTATTAAGCTCATTTAATTATTATTATTTAATTGAGGAGATTAATGAATTCCTATTATACGTAGATAATGGTCCAATGCAGCTCGAAGTATATATAAAAAGCACTCAAATGTTTTCTTTGCGGGTGCGTTATAGTTGTGAGTTGTGATACGATCAGACATATTTCCATTTATTTAACGACATCGCTACTTATAAAAAATCAATACAAACAAAGAGGAAACAAGATGCTTCCTTGAGGGATCCCAAAAATAGTTCACTGTTACTCGTTTGTTTTGACAGTGTGATTACTCGATACAAATTGGTTACGTGCTATCTGTTTGTATTGATTACCATTTGGTTATTTGGTTTTCGCCTTACTATTCTCTTTTGTTAGATGAACGTAGTTTATGCTTGCCATATTGTGTAAAAAAACTTGCAATCGACGCTGGTAATGGATTGAATATTATCAAATCGAAGAATTCAGTCTCATCAGGTTTGTTGCACGTGTTCATTTTTTTTCTTTTCTCGGCTATAGCACAATGTATTCTAGGAATACCATTGACTACTACACTTGAGTTTTTTTTTGTTTTGAATGATAATGATTTCAGTATCTCGTTTAATCATTTTGGTTATACGCACAATATACTTATACGTAGGCTTGATTAATTCATTGCCCCTATTTGCTGCCAGAATAACCGGAAGGGACGCACGTGAACTAAGTCGCTTTATAATTTAATGAATGCCATACTCCCCGCAGACAGATGCTTCCGCTTCGCTTGAACAATTGATTAATAGAAATGTTACGCGTATTTTATTGTATAGTAGTTTCATTATATTTTTATAGTTTTCTTTGAATGAAAATCGAGCACGTGTTTTTCTTTGGACTGCGGCGGTGTGATGTAGTCTGTGTACGTAGGTACATTGCACAAGTAAATTAGGGGTACTTTATCGTTCATCGCTGTGTGGAGTAGACTTGGCGAGTCCGAGAGGCGGATCGACGCCGTCTCTAACAGCTGATGTCGGTCCCCGCGGCCCCGAGCGCCGTCGGGGATTGCGATCGATGACCGCACCCCGCGCGTTACCTCCCCCGCCTCACTTCTAGACGCCCACCTCTTACTTTCCCGCTTTTCTTTTAAATTACCTTAGAAAGGGGAGCCGTTCTGTAGTTTTTGACTTCATATTGAGTCTTATTGCTGTCTGTGGAGAAGGATGACCAAACATTTTTTTTAGTTTTCTTTGGATAAATGCGTCACATGTTGTGGTCCAGATAGCAACAAAAAAGTTACTATCGTATTGTCATTTTAATAAATTAAGCTATACATTTATTTGTTTCTTTTAGAACAGTTTTTGGCGATCTGGATCATCAATCATCTTAAGTCTTGATATATATAACACATAAACCTGAAAGCGATATTGTTACTTAATTGCCTCAATAATGTTCTCGATTATAATTTGATATAAATGTAATTAGTACAGCTAGAGGTTTCTAATTAACTGAGAAATATTTTTTTTTATTATGTACGACTCCACCAAAAAGTAACGTGGCACTTCTAGTCCTTAGTCCCGGCTTCCATACAACTTAACTACATGAGTAAGGATCGGCATAGGCAGGATTATTAAATATATGGTGTAATATAATCCTTAGAAGGACCTGCTTAACTTTTGCTAAGCTTATGAAGTATTTTCTCCAAGATCTATCAACTGGGAAGCAAATCATGCTATGTCAATATCGAATCAATTGACCTGATAACTAAAGTGAAATGCTTAGAAGATACTACATCTGAATGACTTGCGTCTCTCAATTATTTTCTACAAGTGGTGTTGGAAGGACCTTATGATGACATCTATTTTATTACTGGACCTTGCGCTACATTTTGGTGATCAAATATTCCAAGTTTTAGTGATATAATCTTGTTTCAACTTAATTATTCATTCTCAAAGTAAACCTAGTAGGAACTTGCGGTATATCTAATTCATGCATAATATAAACAAAAGGCGTTTTCTAAATGATTTATGTGCAAAAGTGAACCTTTAGATTATTGGATTACATCCTTTTTGTTATGATATTGCAGTAGGTTGATATCGCACTTTGTTTTCCAATATCTGGATGCTAACTTTTATTATAAGAAAAGCTATGGAAATTTTAAAAATCTATTTATAATAATTATTATTATCTATTTTGCTGTTCCCCTTGAAGAAAGAGGAACACATATATTAAAATAATGTTATCATTCTAGGTGATAGCACTGATATGCGGTTTATTGGTGGTGATCTTAATGGTGCTGGGGCTAGCGTCCGCTGACTGGCTGATGGCGGCTGGTTGGCGGCAGGGGCTCTTCATGCACTGCATAGACCCTGAGGCACCCACGCCACTTCCATTCGACATCACTGCACAACCCGGTTGTTATGCAGCTCGCCCTGCCCCATACATAAAGTAAGTAATGAGCCAACAAGAGTATTGATAGTAATTAGGTTTTGTTTGGCATATATATTGAAGCACGCTTTTTCTGTATTCTTGCGTGAAGGCGATTAAATCACTGAAATATAGCTATAGATATAGCTATAAATATAGATGTCAGTGATAGCCTCGTGGATAGACCGTTGGACTGCAAAGTCAGAGGTCTTGGGTTCAAACCCAGGCACGCACCTCTGTCTTTTCGAAAGCATGTGCTTATTAAACATTAATTTAACACTTGCTTTAACGGTGAAGGAAAACATCGTGAGGAAACCTGCATGCCTAAGAGTTTCTTGAAGGTGTATGAAGTTCGCCAACCCGCACTGGGCCAGCGTGGTGGACTATGGCCTAAACCCTCTCAGTTTGAGAGGAGGCCCGTGCCCAACAGTGGGACAGTTTCTTAACAGGGCTTATATTATTTTATTATTATTGCAAAAACAAATTTTATCATTTTCTAAAGAAACTACACTTTGAAATAAAAAACTGCTTTACTTTGCAAAAAATTTTTGCTAATAGATTAGTTCTTAAGGATTTCGCGTTACAATCAGAAAATGTAAAGCAATAGAGTTGACTTAATTTTTTTTTAATTGAGAATTTTTCGTTTTATCGTGTATTCATTTTTGGTAAAAGGAATACACGATTAGACTTGAACTGAATATTAAAATATGGAGTCAAAAATCATATTAATATTAAGTCTAATCAACATACTTCTTTAAGTACTTGAAGTAAAAAACCACGTTTTTTTCGCGGTAGCCCCTTAATCCGCTACAGCTGTGTTTAGTTTTGCAGTTTAAGCAAAGTATTGTAAATTCTGAAAATTTTCCAGCGTAATATTATAGAGGTACGTAGCTATATCTGTATTAAATAATTTATTAGAGCTGCAGCTGGCTTATGCGTGGCGACGTTGGCTGCGGACGTGTGCGGAGCCCTGCTCACGGGATTGGGGCTCCGCTCCGCAGACCACCGGACCAAGTTCCGGTACTACAGGTTCGCTGTGCTCGCCATGTCGTTAGCATGTAAGTATAACCTTTGAAATATATTTAAATTTAAACTTTTGCTTAAAGCTTTTTGGACTATTAACTAGCTACTTGTAACTTCAAAACTGTAAATCGTTTTTTCTTTTTCAGTAATGTGCATTTTAATAGCGCTAGTGATCTATCCAGTCTGCTTTGCGGCGGAATTAAATTTAGGTAAGATCTTCTTGTGTAGTAGTTAGTGTATTATCGCAAGACCTGAAAACAGATTTTTCTGAATCAGTAACTGATTCAATTCCAACCATGTTTAATATATTACGTAATTTTATACTTTAATATAAGTAAAGTTGTTGGCACTCCTTGTAATCGTTTCTAAGTCAGCGGTATAATATGGCGACTTCAATAGTTATTCTGTTAATATTCGTCATCTAGCTGCCCGCCCCGGCTTCGCACGGTACACCCGTGAATGAAGGAAATGAGTTCTGTCAACTACTAATGCTGGTATTTTTAAAAATAGCAGGTATAATATGTTGTTGTACAACTTTTTACTACTTTTTCACAAAAAAACAAATTTTTTTTTCGGTTGTACCAGATAAAACAATATAAAAAACTGAATAACTAAACGTCAATCTGTCAATATTTTTGAAGATTTCCCTGCTGTCTTCTGTCTCACTCACTTTTTTATATGGAATCTTTTTAACCCAAATTTTTCACTTTTCCGTACAATTTAAAAAAAAATTCTTTCATAAATACCTTGTATGAACATTACAAACAACAAAAAAAGATTTAGCCAAATAGGTGCAACCGTTCTGAAGTGATGCGCTTACATACATTAGGCAGTTGATTTTTATTTATATATATACGTATAGGTTTTGTAATTAATTTTGATAATTAAGTTCTTAAGAAAATGGATTTATTATTTGAAGCTGGGTGTTAAAGAATTTATGAAGTCATAATTTTATTACGAGTGTCCAAAATATTGCATTATTTACGTTAGACGTTGTATATATATAATTTTCATATTATTATGTTGATAAGTACATATGTGAAGATATTGGCGTGCGAAAGGTCAACCCCTCTAAAGCTCTCAACACTAGGACTTGTTAAGTGGTAATTCAAATTAGTTTATATCGTGTGAAAATGCTGTTTGAGGGGTCGCCAAGGCCGAATCAGTAAGTTGCTAGTGATTCATACATTGCGTTGGCGACGAGTTTGAGATTTTTATTTTATTTATTAAAAATAATGTAATCCCAATAGCCTATGTCGTAGGTCTGTGCGAATTGAAACTTACAAACACCGTTTTGGAGATGGTCTTGAAATGTAGATTATTGTGAATTATGTATGGTCTTCTAATAGAACATACGTTTACACTATTTCGGTTCGCAGGTAATAGGTCAGTGTGGGAGTTTGGATGGGCATACGGAGTAGGTTGGGGAGCCGCAATATTTTTGTTCGGCGCTGTCGTGCTCTTGCTGTGTGACAAGGAGAGCGAGGAATTATACTATAAGGAGCGGAAAGTAAGTATTTAAATTATGAATGCTGGTTTGTTCTCTTTATAATTGAATATGAGTACTTGTAAGCAATCGAAGTTTGACGGACGATTTGGTACCGTGGTTAAGAGCTTAAGCCGCTCCGCCCACTAGGTTGAATAGTCGATTCCCGCACGGGATAAATCTGTGTGGCCCACAATTATTAGTTCCGGTCTGGGTATGTGAATGTTTATGTTTGTAAATGCACTCAAAAAAAAATACTAGTGTTGGGCTACGTTTTAAAGTATGTAAAAATAGACAACTTGGATGTGAAAGATTAAATTGGGTGTTTTTATTAAGATGAGTTACCAGTATCAGGAAGGGTGTCTGATAAATCAGTTACTGTTATGTATGCAAAAGGCCCCTAAAATACAACCTTGTGGGACACCATAAATCTCCCCGTTTACTGAACATGCAGTGCACTTTGCCTGATGTTTACACATCTGGGTCTACATGTAGGATACATACGTGATCTTTGCCCGAGAAATGAACATGAAACAAGGCAGCGCGACAATGTTAATACTGTTAAGTCGTTTATTAAGAGTTTCTCTGATTACTGCCCAGTAAGTGGTTAGCCCACTACGAAAGAACAAAAACGAAAGAAATGCCCTTATCTACCTTAAGACGGGATCTGTTGAACACAAACGTACACAATTACAAGCCGAATAATACGCCGCAATATACTTTCGTTACACATATTTTTAATATTACAATAGGTTTTATCTAATTATATGGTGTATAATTCCATGTTTTTATGGTAAAGTTTTGTTAGCGGGTTAGAAAGCGAGACTGCGTCCAGCTAAGGGGCGGGTTAGACTGCGGTACTAAATCACATAAGTGTCTGTCGGGCGTAGCTATGTGGTTAGATAGCTAGCTTCTTCTAGTTATTTTTTCTTTCGTGGGGCTAAAGCTTTCACCACATAGCCGACAAAGCGGGATGGCGGCGTTCGGCCAACTAACGGCAGCGCATCGCGCCGCCTGCTATACAACACAATGCTAGAGCGTTCCGTTCGCACCCATATTGTCGCTTTGTTCTTGCCGTACTTTTTAATCGCGTTGAGTGCGACGTTTGCCGTGCGTTGAGAGATCATGTTAACCAGGGGCACGAAGCCAATACGAAGAGGTGATGATCTAAGCTAGCCTTTTGAATTCCTAAAAACCTTGGTGGGCGTGGCTTACCTCAATTTGTCATCGCTACTCGTTCCATTCACACGTCCGTTTTAGTTCTCATAGCTATTCAATATAATCCTTTTTTACTAAAAATAATATCATTTTTCACTTGTATTCCTTTCGTAATTTATTAGAATACTTCTATATGAAAAATGCAATTTACCGTAATATAATTGGACTTACAAGTAAAATTGGCATGGACGAACCGTTTAGTTTTTACCAGTCTCCGCGGGATGGCAAATACAAATGTGTGTCGGGCGTAACGTCCCTCTCGCCCTGTCCCACCTCGCGCAGTGCCACGCTTAAATTGTATAATAATATAATATTAGCCCTGTTAAGAAACTGTCCCACCGTTGGGCACGGGCCTCTTTTCAAACTGAGACGGTTTAGGCCATAGTCCACAAGTCTCGGGTTTTTTTACTGCTATTTCTTTGAAATTGTATAGGAACATCTTATTACGCCATTTACTCTTCGTATTTGCTGCGTGACTAGGGATAAATAAAAGACGTAGGACGGACGATTTAGCGCAGTGGAAAAGAGCTTTAGCCGCTTCGCCCATTGTGTCTTATAGTAGCTGGTTCGATTCCCGCACGGGACAAATCTTTGTGTGCCCCACAATTATTTGTTTCGGTCTGGGTATTTGTGTATGCGAATTTTCATGTTTGTAAACGCACCCACGACACATAAATATATCCAAGGGTGGAGATAAGTTTTTTTAAAGAAAGAAAAGAACATAGTGGTTAATCAGTGCGTGTGTCGCAGGTGGTGAGCGCCGAGGGCGGGGCGCGCCCCTAGGGCCGCGGGCGCCTGCCCGACCTGGTGCCGTGAGGCGCGCGCGCTCGCTAGCGCGCCGCACCGCACCGGCCGCCCCGCGCGCCCGCACGCTCGCGCGCGCTGGATATGAGCGCGCCTGACGCGCTCGGCTAGCCCGCACGCACCGCGCCCACCCGCCCCGTGGACACGTTTTGTCTATTCAAAGGCCCTATCACACTACCATTTGCAGCGATGCTGTTTTGTTTCACGTGTACTCGAGTATTGGAATTAAAACTAAGTGTACGGTAAGCGGCGGTACATAATGCCCATAGCTAAAGAGGGAAATAATCGGGTACATTTCGGCGCGTGGTGGAGCGTCGTCTCTGTCACTCAGTACATTATGTGACGTTTTGACGCTTTCGTCAGTCGTTGTTATCACATAATGTACTAAGTGACAGAGACGACGCTCTACGAAACCGAAAGTAGCCAATTATCTCTCTCTTTAGCCGATTATTTACCGCCGCTTATAGCAAATTCGATGACGGTAACGTTTTCGATGGGACGTACCGTCCCCTCGCAAACAATTCTAAAGTGACCAGATACGGGCCTGGGTTATGAGCGAGACGACCGTCGAACTGTCCATTTTTCCGAATCTGTTGAGCCCTCTCTGCACAATGGTTAACTTTAATTGATGGACCACCGATCTATGTATATTAAAAATGGAAGTTTTATTTATTTTGTAAGTTTAATTTTGTATAGTTTTCTAAGTAGTGTTGTAAAATAATCACACGAATTTCTACCTGAAAAATGTGGTCGAGGCATAGTGTCTCACAAAAAAACATTTTTGTGCGACACTCATATATCACCTTCCTACTCTTTTTTAAGTGATAGTGCCGGTTCAACAGTTTAGTAAAAAAACGTTGAAGCTTCCTCGGTGCGTTCGCTCGTAACCGAGTAAATAATATAGCGTTCGCGTCACGGGCTCGCGGACTTGGTTGTCAAAGTATGTCTAGAAGTGCGCTTCGACGTAGTCAGCGGGTTTAATGACGCCGATAGTTGACTCAGTCGGAGCGTGACGCATCCGGCTACCGGAGAACGAACTCGATGCAGTTTTAGGACCTAGAGTAGGTCCATTTCAGTTATTCGAAAATACCATATTTCTCTGAATATTATTTATGTATCTATTCATCGCATAAACACTTGATCATTCGCTTCGATGCTCTGATTTTTCATGTGTATATTTTTAGTCACGACATATTGTTTGACCGGTGTCGTTTGCATTGTGTATCATATTGAGTTATTGTTTGGTAAGTGATCGATATAGAAACTTATTTTGTATTATTGTATAAAAGATAATGACGTAAAATGTCTTTAGATGTTAACGAGTGAGAATAGCTTCTATCGGTGATAGTTTTTGTGATCTGAAAGCTTTTAATGTTTAAGTTTATTTATACATTTTGGTGGCCGAACGTGTCCTTTGGCGCGCCTCGCTCCCGCGACGGGCGGAACGCATTCAGATTCCTGTCCGTACCGGCGTACCTCGAATGTAATCCGTTCCAAAGAGCGTTACTTTTATTTATTCGCTTTAATTTATTCGCACCTAGTGGTGAGTGTAAATATTGGTTAAGAGTGATTATGTTGCATCGTCGGTGGCGCAAGTGAGCGTGAGTGGGTGCCGGGGCGCGCGGTGAGCGCGTGGTGAGCGCGTGGCGAGAGGCGCGTGGCGTGGCGGGAGGACGCTCTCGGGCAGGCGACCGCTGGATTGCATCCTTCGCGTAATAACCTGCGTTTTTTGCAATACGAACTCGTTTCTTTAGTGTTAGTGTGAGTGGACTACTGGGCGCCGCGACCGCGCCGGTACTGACGTTCCCGCGCTCGGCCGGCCACGCGGTGCGCCGGTTCTCGTTGAGCGAAATCTGTTTGAGATTACCGGGCTATGGCTGCAGGCGTATTTAAAGGAATTAAATGTATGTCTTGATTAAAGTTACCCTTTAGTATGGTGTACTTTATATTATTGAGAATATATTTTATTAAATATTATAATATCCCCAGGCGACGTGCCTGCGAGAAGTTTGATAATAATGAGATTACTTTTAATTTACTGTGTGATGCCTAGAATCTCGTGCTTTACTTTGAATCTCTAAAGATTTTGGAATTGATCTTTGTTTAAAAGTCGTATTTTCTTAATATTTATGTAAATCAACTCTTAATCTTGTAACTGAACAAATTCATTTATAAAATTAAGTCATAATTATTAATAATATCCGTAACGTGTAGATCTATGTACTATTTATTAAGGTAAGTAAACATTGTTATATTATTTAAACGCAATGTTTATGCTTAAATTCACTCACATAAAATATAAACTGTAGAATGTTATGATTAGTGTATTATTATGTACTTGGTTATAGCTTTAATTTAATTTATGTGAATTATTTTGTGAGCATATATCAAAATTGTTTTGATACATTGATTAATTTTGTTACTTGGTTTACTAACACTACTGTTTAAAATATTTACTTGCATATTAACAGTCCATTTGAGCTGGGTTCTTTGTATAAGAACTTGTGCATATTTAAAGACTCACGATTCATTAACAGCAGGGCACGATACAGGAAAGTACGTTATTTTTACGCCTGTGTCAATGTGAATCAAATACCGTCATTTTGTAGGTGACCGTGGGCCTTGGTAGGTACTTTTCAGTGCTCGTTACCTGTATTAGTATCCAGCGTAATAATAAACGAACTCTACTAAATACACAAGTAAGGGCTATAGAACACAATACGGTTTTAGCCCAATCGTTTTCATATAATATAATATAGTCCTGTGAAGAAACTGTTCCATCGTTGGGCACGGGCCTCCTCTCATACTGAGAGTGTTTAGGCCATAGTCCACTGGCCCAGTGCGAGTTGGCCAACTTAACACACCTTCGAGAAACTTAGGCATGCAGGTTACCTCACGATGTTTTCCTTCACCGTTAAAATAAGTGATAGTTAATTTATAATACGCACATGCTTTCGAAACGACAGAGGTGCGTGCCTGGGTTCGAACCCAAAACCTCTGACTTTGCAGTACAACGGTCTAACCACTAGGCTATCATTGGTTCTGCGTGTTCATATACAAGTTAAAAAATGCAAAGGGCACGTGCATGTCAAAGTAAGACGAGAATACTATATACTACTTACAAAGAATATCGTCCAAAGTGAATGATAATAAAGTAAAAGATTGTTTTTAATTGAGAATTAAACAAGCTTCTTCACTTAATACTAATCAAAGTATGTACAATAATTAACGTAAATTTTCATTTGAATTGATCAAAAATACGATCACGATAAAGTTTAATAGAAGATTGACCTGATGAAATTAAGATTATTTGTCATTTTGGTATCTTTAATTCATAGAAGTATTATATTTGTGATATTGCAGTCTATCGCTATTGCCATGGACAAGTTAGTGTTGTTAAGACCGTGTATTCACAATATTAGTCAGAATTAGACATTTTCATGAGTAAAAATTGAGAATCAAAATGGTTGAAGATTTCTCACACAGCATGGCTTTTATACTAGCAAGTAATGAGGAACAGTAAATTATCGTTTGATGCAATACCACGATATAGTACGAATATGCGGCCTTGACTCAGTTTAAATTTGTAAAATGTTGATAAGCGTTGAGTGCATAAGTTTTACATTAGAATTATTTTGTTAATTTAAGTACAAGGCCAATAAGATAATTGGGTTTTATGAGGTAACTATCGCAACTAATAAGTTAAATTGAATTGAATCACACTGCCATGTACCTATCTATTAAGATTTCTTTTATAAATTATTTTTCTCTAGCAATAGTGTTAGCGTTTAATTATTGTATTTTCCTAAGTATAAGTGTACATTTTCCATAGAATTATTATCAACTCCCTGTAATTTATATCGAATAACATTACCTACTTAATTTCATGTACCTCAAACAGTACTTTGGTCACACTCCGAGAATGATTCAAGTAGCCCACATATTTACTGTGAAAACTGTTAATTAACTAAAAGCAATTTCTCCATTCCGATCTCGGTCTCGAACCTATTCGTGCCTTTATTAAAAAGGCAAAAACCCAATATTTCGCGAATGCGCCCGTACTTATAATTATCGCGTAATCATAGGAATTCGCTGATCGTAGCCGCCGCCGATTAGAAACTTAACTCATCTCCTATCAGCCGCTACTGCCGTCTGCGGCATGTTCTCACCGACCTCGCCGGCGAGGTCGAAGAAGAATCCCTTGCCCGCCGGCCGGTGCTGAGTACCACGCCGAGACACCTAGTATAGTCTCCCATAGCGAGTGCCTAAGCCAAGGCCGTTACTCCTTGAGGCACCCTTGAGCTAGTTGCCCCCTTGCTCTTCTGGCTCGAGCGTAGTGGTTGCACACTCGCCCTCTTGTCCGGTGAAGCTGTAAAGGCCCCGCGGCGAACAGCGTAGATCATTCACACACACACAAAGTAAAGAGCAATTTTGGCGTGTAGTATAGCCTATATCATGTGTTAGGCCGGTATTTCACTCGTTCAATATTTAATCTAATTTATTGGATAGAGGAGCCAATTCAATCCATCTAGAAGATTTGATAACATTTGTTTGTTGTCGTTCTATCTCACATTTGACGAGCGAGAATACCTTAACGGCAGTACACATCAAAGTTATATTATAACATAGTTTTGGCAAGTTGTGTTGAATTGTAGAGCACAATAAATATGCATAAACATCGTAACTTTGATGCATTTTTTTATTGAACGTGAATTACATGTTCATAGACGATCTATTAGTTTATATATGAAAATGTGATTACGTGAAAGGAGGCAACATTATTTAGTTCGGCCCTAAGATAAGGATTCGTAATATCATTGGAATGGGAATATTTTCTTACTTCCATTTTAATGGTTTATATGTAAAATGATCCGTAATGAGATGTATGATATTTGCACTATAGGATTTACCAATTGTTTTTGGAGTGGACCAAATATTGTCCGTAATAAAATTTTCCATTTTCTTAGCCAAATTATGAGTCATATCAAATGAGATTAAATAAAATAAATATCTAGTAAAAATATTGTCTTTTATTCATTAATGACACATTGACAAAACGCCTATACCTGTTTGGCATTAAACGGTTTTGAACCTCTGAACTAAATTGGAAATGAATGGAAAAGCACATATTGAAGAGTGATAGAAAGAAGATAGGCAGACCTAGCATGGGCGGCATGACGGTTCTCGCGCGTGACAAAATTTAATTAACATTAATAATTCCGTAATTTGAGTCTTCTACGCAAGTCAAAATGGTCTTGTCAATACATTTCTTGAAACCAGTTTTCTTGTGCCCAAACTTGTCACAGCACGCTATGCTAGCAGGTATGACAAAACTGTTATCTTACTCCGAGGACAACAAAATCCGTGACATGCTTTTAACGCCGCCTGTGCTAGCCTTACGGATAACATAAATACACAAAAAATTGCGATAACAGGGTCTGCTGGTATGATTTCATCATAAGCATTTATAACATAATTGAATTTTATCGTAATAACAATTTAAATGCCGCATAATTAAAAAGTATACATTTTCACACAATTTCTAATTTCAATTGTAAGACATTAAAACTTAAGAAATTATTAAACTTCGACTCCGGTGATCGATTTTATGCTTGCAATCAGTCTTGAATTAGCATCTTTATAATCAATTGGCTGTGCGTTCATGACAGTGGTTTTGAGACGATTTTCATCCTGTAAAAAAATTAAGGTTTGTGGTAGAAAATATGATTATTTTTAATTATATGTATGTACATATACATATAATTAAAAATAATCGTGGTTGTAATTCCACGCCAGGTAAGAGATATTCAGAACACATTTGTACAACATCCAAATCTTGAACAACTCACGTAGTAACGAGGCGAGCCGTTCTTGAAGGGGCTACCGCGAAAATAACATGTTTTAGAAGAAGTATATGGATTAGAGACTTAATATTTTGAAATTTTATTTTTGACTATATTTTAGAACCTGGTAAAAGGAATACATATAATAATAATATTAGCCCTGTTAAGAAACTGTCCCACTGTTGGGCACGGGCCTCCTCTTAAACTGAGAGGGTTTAGGCCATAGTCCACCACGCTGGCCCAGTGCGGGTTGGCGAACTTCACACACCTTTGAGAAACTCTTAGGCATGCAGGTTTCCTCACGATGTTTTCCTTCACCGTTAAAGCAAGTGATAATTATTTTTTAATACGCACATGCTTTCGAATAGACAGAGGTGCGTGCCTGGGTTTGAACCCGAGACCTTTGACTTTGCAGTCCAACGGTCTAACCACTAGGCTATCACAGGAATACATGATTAAACGAAATTTTCTCGATAGAAAAATAATCTAAAGTCGTCTCAATTGCTTTACATATTCCTATTCCAACGCGAAATGCTTCATGAACTAATCAATAGAATTAACTGAAAAACATAACCAATAATTGTAGCAAAGTTCTTGTAAACCAGTGTTTTATTTCAGTGTAGTTTTTTTAAGTATTAAAATTTGTTTTCGCACATATGTCGTTTATATCCGAGCGCGCGCTGATCATATCAGTCCCATATTATTATTTTTTAAAGTAATTGTATCACTGTCACTCTTCCGGTCGATAAATGGTCGATCACGGTAGGCCCTTAAAGAATGCTCGATCAATGGTAAATGATTTATCTCACTCCTTTTACAGCATTTATTTACAGGACGTAGGAGTGACGCTTCTGTCTAGTCCGGAAGCCCAATACATCTCTATATCTCGCTCTCTATCTATATCATCACGCCAGATCCCTTACGGGGTAGGCAGAGTACAGAGTTCCAACAGGCTCTTTCCTTACATACCTCTCTGGCTTCCTCTACTCTCATAGTTCGTCTCATACACGCTCGCCGGTTACGGAGACTCCTGACTTGTCCTTCAGATAAGACCCGGTCTATTTGGTCATGGCAATCCTTCCACTTTCGCATTGTATATCAGTTTTGTCATTCTTTCTATATGCCCGAACCAACGGAGTATACCCTTTCTCATGTTCACACCAATACATAAGGGCAATAAATAACATTAATTCTTGCGGGATATATAAAAAATAGTATTTACTTCAGGCCGGCATAAGTTTGCCTTAAATCACGCAATACTTAATAATAATAATAAAGTTTTTATTGTTCCTAGTAAAGACATTACAATTATCTGTGATTGAAGACTCCTTTTAAGCTTAACGCCTGTGTCAGGAGGCTTCGCTCTACCATAACAGTTTCTTTATCTTAGTTACATTTAAAACTACTTAATTACTTAAAATATAAAATAGTATAGTCGTGTGTACGCGCACATCTGTGTGTGTGTGTGTGTGTGTGGAAGTGTGTCTGTGTGGGCGTGTGGTGAATCATATTATATTAATACTCTGGGGCTTGAATAAATGATTCTGTCTCCTCGTAGCTTAGAGGTTTTATCCACTGAGTTATGGCTATTTTGCAATCATAATACTGCTTATTATATATCTCTAATACCTTATTCAGCTTGTTATATAAATAGGCAGCACGTTTGTTATATTGTATGCTAGCAAATTTTGTTTTGGTGAATGGTACATGAGCTACATTATGCTTCCTTCTTTTATTCAATGCGTTAGGATCGTATGGTATTGATTTGTGTTTTTTTAAGATCGTATGTAGTATATATAATTTTCGAATAGTTAAGACGTTAGTTATTTCATATAGGCTATTAGTAGGAAATGTTCTTTTTTTGAAATACATAACTTTTAACAACGCTCTTTGAGCTCGCTCAACTTCTATAAATTTGGTCTTCAATGCCCCACCCCATATAGGAATACAGTATACTATTACAGATTGTACTAAAGCAATATATATTTCATTCAAAAGATCTCGTCCCAAATTCTTATTTGGTTGTTTTACGATATGTCTAAGTGTTTTGAACATCCATATTAGCTTTCTAATCCTATTACTAACATGCTCGAGGTGAGGGTACCATGTTAATTTTTGATCTAGAATTATTCCTAGATATTTTGTTTTTGTGACTTTATCTATAATAGGACAGCTACAGTCGTTTCTCGTATTACATGCATGTATTTTTATCGTAAAATCATTGTTGGGTTGGGTGTTGCTATATTTACTAAAGCATATATAATTTGTTTTAGCCGTATTTAAAGTAAGCAGGTTTCTTCTCAACCACTTCGACACTTGAGCCATTCCTTCCTCAGTATTGTTTTTTAGAGATACCCAAGATGAACCAGTAAAAATACTTACATTATAAGTCTCCATTTTAGTACGAAACTTGAATACGAATGTCTTGAACTTAAGTTCCTCGAACACCTGCGTATACGCAGTCTTGTCGTACTCAAACATGCGGCCGATATCCGCAGCGCTCTTGCCGATCATCACTTCGGCGGCTTCATTGAATGCCGTGATGCGCTGATCGCCAGTGGGGTCTGACACATTTGCCTGGAAAAAAAATTGTGGTAAGGTCCAGCGGCATTTATTATGTAGACATACATAGATACATGTCATCACTACGTCAGCATAGAAGCACATTTAAACAGAGTTTAAAGAAGTCATCAGTTTATTTCAGGGTTGGAAAACTCACGTCTGACCTTGAAAAATAGTTCACTATCGATAATACAGATTAGCTATTATTGATTACAGATAATACTATCATTGCTATCAATTGCATGAAGAGTAATACTACTAGTATAGTAGACAGTCTGTATAAGACAATACTATCGCAGGTTGTCGTTAGCTCTATCGATTGATCTATTGATATACTTACAATTTTTCGAGGACATGATAGTATCGATCGATGATTGATAGTTTCACTATTCCTATGTTAAATAAAGTTGTTATTTATATATAATAAAAAATATTATGAGTGCGTTTAAAATAATAAAATTTACACAGAATGATTCGTGAGGGGGCGCATCCGCGACTGCTTGATTCAATGAACGGAGTGGCGCTCAAATTTTTTTACTAAGCTGTCATCAAAATAGAACAGTAATTTTCAATTTAATTGACAGACGAATTAGCGCAGTGGTTAAGAGCTTATGCGGCTCCACCCACTGTGTCTTGTAGTCGCGGGTTCGATTCCCGCAGGGGACAAATCTTTGTGTGATCCACAATTATTTGTTCCGATCGGGGTATTTGTGTATGTGAAGTTTCACGTTTGTAAACGCACCCACGACACAGGAATAAATCGAATAGTAAGTTTAAAACTTTACTTACCGCTAAAAGTATTCTGTATTTGTAGTTTGGATATTCTCTATTGCATTTTTCGCATCGGAATAATCCATTCTCTAGGTCTACGAGTTTCTTATTGCATGTTTCTTGTGGGCACGCTTTGTACACAGCATTGTCTGAGAAGGTGAACGTAACGACTCCAAGAAGGCTGAAGTAATCGCCTTTATCCCCGGAGCCAAGTTGTCGCTCCTCCGCTTCTGAGAATGTTATCCATTCGTTGCTCCCGCCTGTGTATACTCCAGACCTATATGACAGCAAGTAAAGCAATAATTATAATAATATTAGCCCAGTTAAGAAACTGTCCCACTGTTGGGCACAGGCCTCCTCTCAAACTGAAAGGAATTTAGGCCATAGTCCGCCAGGCTGGCCCAGTGCGGGTTGGCGGACTTCACACACCTTAGAGAAACTCTTAGGTATGCAGGTTTCCTCACGATGTTTTCCTTTACCGTTAAAGCAAGTGATGGTTAATTTTTGTTTTCGAAAAGACAGAGGTGCGTGCCTGGGTTTAAACCCGAGACCTCTGGCTTTGCAGTCCAACGGTTTAACCACTAGGCTATCACTGCTTACATCAATAAATTATTTAAATTATAATCTTAATGTGTTACGGGATTATTCCAGCCTGTAATACATATGTAGAGAATAACGTCACAGATTAAGAAAAGGGTTTATACTGAGTTCTTAGATTTACGCGAAAAGTACACATTGATAAAACTATTTTTCGGATTTTATCGTGGTTTATTGTTTGATTTTTAAGTTCCTTACGTTTCGCGCAAAGCACTCAACTTTATTTTAAGAAAAGGGTTTGTTATTTAAAACAAATTTGTTTAATTGATATTGTAATTACTACACTCAGATCATCAGACTGTATTACTCGGCTGCTCTCGCTGTAACTACCACTCAACAGGTCTTCAATAGTATAACTAAAGCGTAGCTTCGTACCAGGAAATGTTTCTGTTTCGTGGGTGCGTTAACATATGAAATTCACATGCACAAACATCTAGACCGAAACAGATATTTGTGGGTCACACAAAGATTGGTTCTGTGCGAGAGAAGTCACGATTACTCGATCCAGTAGACAAAGTGGCTTAAGCTTATAACCACTAGAACAAGCGGTCTCTCAAAATATCTACAGTAGTATATCTATAATCCATACTAAAATATTATTAATTCGAAAGTAACTCTTTCTGTCTGTTAACTTTTGACGCCAAAACCTCTAAACAGATTTTGATCAGATTCGGTAAGGAAATGAAAAAAGGCCATGACAAAAAAAAAAAATTATAGATTTTTGTCATGGCCATCTTTTGTCTAAAAAAAACTTAAGGGTTTGTAATACACGCATAAAAATACGATAACGAAGTGGCGTGTATACATATTAGTCTACGGTCCAGACAAGCAATGTCAAACTAATAATGTGTAATGTTGGTGGAATAGTAACCATTGTGTTCTTATATGCGCATGAGTGAAGGTAATTGTAACAAAGTGATTAAACGTGCCTTTTTGACTTCTCTCACAACGGCCGTCGCAATTGGTACGTAAAGTTTCCACCGCTTTACTATCCAGGGTGGGGTACTTCATTGATTTCATTATCATCAAGTTCATCGGGGATTTGAATTAATTTAAACAAACACGATAATATATCTCAGTGGACACTGGCAAAATACACTTAAAATTAGTGTGAAGCCATAACTTAAAGAAGCAATGTCAAAAACCTGTTTTTTTAGCCTGTG
The DNA here is from genome assembly GCA_905147815.2 of Phalera bucephala. Lineage (NCBI taxonomy): Eukaryota > Metazoa > Arthropoda > Insecta > Lepidoptera > Notodontidae > Phalera > Phalera bucephala. Next base: position 18,320,545 of record LR990621.1, on the reverse strand, counting down.
GCCTTTATACTCATGAAACTAGCGTGTGTATGTACCTGGCAGAAATATTAACGATCTCCATGTCTGCGCCGCCGTTGTCGTACCAGCCCCGCAGCTTGTGCGCGTCGCCCACGTCGGGGTTGAGGCGCATCATGGTGCTCGCCAGGCACGAGAGAGACTTGCTGCCATTGAACTCCGTAAGACGTGCACCCTGTTCACAAGTTTATTAATTAAAAACACAATGCTGTTGCATTCTATCGACTTCATCACGCCAGATCCCTTGGGGGGAGTAGGGATTCTTACAGACCTCTCTGGCTTTCTCCACTCTCATAGTTCTCATACGTTAAAGAGACTGAACTTGTCCTTTAGATAGAAACGGTTTATTTGGTCACGGTAAGATAGTCTAGGTCTTTCCCAGTGTCTATACCCTTCCACCTTCCATATTGCTTATTATTTAACGCAAATTTGCAGTGACGTATTTACGTTGGAGCGTTAGAGGGTTATTCTAATCAGATAAGGGCATGGTATAAGGAATGCTTTGTCCCCACAGACATATGACTAGTCTGTGTCTATATAATATATAATTATACAACAACACCGTCACGCCTATATTCCCCAAGCGGGAGTGGCAGAGGTGTACTGAGTACACCCACTTGTCGTCGACGATGTTAGATCCCATGTAATAGGGAGCGATCCTATTGCTGTATACCGGGCACAATACTAGACTCCAGATTCATACTGGGAAGTTTTCGTTAGAAAAACTTCATTTGTCTGACCTAGGATTTGAACCCAGGACCTGGTGATCACGCTTTGCCACTAGACCAATGAGGCAGTCAATATATAATTATTTCGATATACAACTTTAAATTCGCGATGTTTGTGCGGGTCTCGCATTTTAAAATATATAATTATAACTTTGATATACAACTTCAAATTCGTGATGAAATGTTTCAATTTTATGTTTTACTTGAATTATTAAATTGTAGTAGATTAAAATTACCTTCGCTAGCACAACTGGGTTCGAGCTTCCATCAAAGTTCTCTGCCTCATTTCCCCATAGAGTCAGGACTACCTGTAACAAGAATATTCTGGATTATTGAATATTGAAGACGCATCGCACACACTCCCCGTCACTGATACTTGTGACGCGCATTATAAATCATTTTTACGGATGATATGTTGTGGACACTTAAGTTTATAATATCAAGATATACCAACCGCGCCACCAGAGGAGTCGACTAGAGTGACTTCTCTCTTTTTTAGCAATTTTCCAGTACTTTTTGCAGTCAGCTCTTGAAGATCAGCAACATGTTTGCACACTCCAATCACATCTGCAATAATAAAATATTGATACATAACTGCCAAATTTCAGAAATGGACACTTAGTGATGTGTGCACATCCATACATTGAATCTTAGAATTTCGATTTTGAGAAAATTAACAAGGTTTCTCAATTCCAGTATTATGGTATTTTTTATATTTAAATATTTATGAAATTCTCATACCGTATTTGTATTTAGGACTGATAATCCTTCCGTTGCTTTAGATTTATTTGGAACTAATAATTTTTATACTTATAAGAGACAAATCCGCAAAATTCTCAAAGATGCGTAACTTGCATTAGATTTGTTACTCTCGCTCAGTTTTTAAACTGAGGTAATTTGGTTACTCCTTACTTTAATGTCATAGATAATATATTGATAGTTAACAATATTTTTGGCATGTAACTTTTCTCGTACATATTCATAACGCTTTCCGTAACACAAGTTGTTGGATTATAATTAAATTCAGCACCAATAATCATAACTTCTATCATGTCATGATTGTAATCTGTTTTGTGTTTAAATAAATAAAGTATTATATTAATATCTCCAGTGATTATGTAATATATAAATATTATATAATTTTTTGCTCTGTGTGAATGATCTACTTTGTTGGAGTTAAAAACAATAACAGGAAGCGAAAGGGGCTATTCCACAAGCCAGCAGATATACATTAGTGTTGTAAAAACACTCGAGTCGGCGCTTAAAACGCTCGCGTCTTCTACGTGTTTCAACGCTCGTGAGCGTCGACTCAGCGCTAAACGTTCGACTTCAGCGTTCATTTTTACAACACTAATATACATACAGTCATACAAGAATATTTTGGGCCGCGGCTAAAATCTAACGCTGTCATCACGAGAAATGCCATTTTATTAAAGTCACAAAGTTGCCGTTTGCTTTGAAATTTACCCAAGTTGTTTTCTTAATTAGTATCGATGCGGACCCATCTGTTGAAACATTTCCCTGGAACTAGGATTTTTTTTCTAAATGATAACCCTTATTTCACACCAATGCCCCCTGTCTATGTCATCCGTGGATGACTTTTGGTGATGATTGATGATGATGAAGATGAATTTGGCCCGTGGGCCAAAATATCCTGGTCGCATTATATTAGATTTATCTTACCAAGTAATGTGTCAGGGTTTTTGGCGGCAATCTCGTTAATAGGTACGAAGTCGTATTTGACAGAAGGCACAGAAGACATGTCTTCTGTACACTCGGCCACAACAGTGCCTGCTGTGAACGTCATCTCGTAATCATTCTTTAAACTTGTAAATTGCTTATTAGCTGTTTTTAGTTGACAACGGCTTATGTAATACACTTTATCAATCTGGAACACAAGGAAAAATATGGGTATACTAATTTGAAAAAAAAAGCCCTGATACTCTGGTTAGTAGAACATTTGCTATGCTCCAGGTCTAGGAACAAGGTCTAGCTTTAAACCCCGGCTGCACCTATCAATTTTCGAAGGAAACATAGTGGGTAAATCTCCAAGGCCGAGATACTTAGAAAGAATAAAAGATACTCGAATGTGTAGACCCTAAGAATGTCCTAAGAATTGAGACAGGCTCAACCCCATCACATGAGTGTGATCACACTAATGGTAGGCAAAGGTATAGTCTCACGATAGTACCTTTGCATACCATTTAGAAGAAACAAGTCTGTCTAATATTTATTTACATTCATTTAACTGCCTCATAAGTCTAGTGGTGCATGGTGTAGCGAGGTCCTGGTTTCGTATCTTAGGTCGAGGAGTAGTTTCCTATTAATATTTCTTAGTAGCAGTGAAGTCTGAATAGGGAATATGCGTGTAATTCAAATAAGGGTCAAATATATATATTTTTTGTCTATACCAATATTTTTTTAATAACATTACTTTTTTATTAAGAAAATAATTATTGAAAGTACAATAAATGAGTAGGAAATTCAAAGTAGCTGGAGCGCCACGCTATTGGTCAGATCGAATATGACGTCAAAGTCTATAATACAAATGTCAACAAGTGCATATTTGTTAGTTGTTTGCTATTGAATTAGTTTTATTGTTATTTTTTGTTGTCCATTTACACAAAGACAAAATTTTAGTTTAAATTATTTAAGTTAATTCTTACGTTAAAGTGATATTCACAGCAATATAAACAACTTGATGGAGATACCATGTCTCTATTTCTGATTTTACACCACTTTCGCCTTATATCCGCACCTACCGGGTGCATTTCTTATTGTATTTTTACACCTAGGCACAACACAGTGTTGTTCCCTTGTATAATAGTCGCAAAATACAAAATAAAAATAAATTACAGAATAAAATACTTCTACAGATGTTCACTAGTTGATTGTTATTATAGACTTTGACGTCACGCCAAGCGCGCCAAAATGGCGGGCGTTTAAAGTGCTCTGATCTGTTTGTTATCTTCAACATTTTTTTTGCCCTTTACGTTTTATTTTTGACGCTTAAATTTTTTTTGTAGTTATATATTGATGTAATCTATCGTATAAAAATCTGTGTCTGGCGTAACTGCGACTTCTCGCCCCCATATTACATACAGACTTAACATCATTAACGAAGTGTAGGTATACACAAGACACTGCCACCATTGCTTTGGTATTTAGGTACTATTGGGTACATAGGTATGACATCGATTTAATTTGAATTCTTGTTTTCATAATCTAATTCACAGCTAACCCTAACGCTCAAGACTGGAGGAATAGGATACTTTACCTGCATCATATCATAAAACTTATCACATTCATTTTTAAAAGCAGTGGCTCTGATCTCTCCGCTTTCATCACACAAGTCCATACTGAACAGTTTTCCTTCCCCTCGGCTGTTGCTCCACGTGCGAATGGGCGACTTATTCATCACTCGCGCCTTTATAACCCATCTGGAATAGTATTTATCATATATTTACAAAAAGGTTTTCCTTTCAGAGCAATATTATTCTCATAATTTAATTGTTCACAAAATTAGAATTAATAACATTTATTTCAATAATTTTTTTTTAAAAAAACGTAGACCCACCCTAGGATTTATTCCTGTGTCGTGGGTGCGATTATAAACATGAAAATTTACATACACAAATACCCAGACCGGAACAAATAATTGTGGATCACACAAAAATTTGTCCCGTGCAGGGATCGAACCCGCGACTATTAGACAAAGTGGGCGGAGCGGCTTAAGCTCTTAACCACTGCACTCTAAATAGTCTAAAGTTCTATTTCGTATTATTATCAGCAGAAAAACATCTTTTTTTTTGACAAAATTAAATTTTTACTAATTTCTGAGCCATACTATGCTATATGCAAATTTAAATACTGTTGCTATTGCAACCTAGTGTTGATATAATTTCTTTCATATACTTGTCAATTGATTGGTATACGAAAATATATCAACATTAGGTAGGAATAATGGTTTTGATATAGTTTTGCTCTAAAGTTTGTTACATAAAAGAATTTACAGGCAACAGTTGGCAGGTACAAAGAACGCACTTACTTGTTTTGGTAAGGGCTAAGACTGGCTATGGGATGGGTCATCTGTGACGATATGAGGCTGGAGTCTAGATTTTGCGCGGGTGCTATAGACGGCACGGCACGAGGTGCAACGGCGGAAGAGGCGGGGGCGGGCGCCGGAGTGGGTTTGGGGGCGGCCGGCGTTGCACCGTTGGTCTCCTCTGTCCATGTCTGTGGGTTACCCAGCTTCTTGCCCACTTGGCTGCCCGGAGACAGTATTGTGATGTCCAAGATGATCATGACGCGCCTGTAGGAATATTGTCTTCAGTTAATATACTTACCTTGTTAGTCAAAGATTTGTTACTAGGCTGAGGTGGGTTAAGAGTATGGGTAGCATCATACTAATATTATAAAGAGGAAATATTTGTTTGTTTGTAATCGATCAACTCTAAAACTATTGAACCGATTTTTATAATTCTTTCACCCTTAGAAAGCTACATTATACTACTATTATATAAAAGTAACATTGATCCGGTAGATGGCGCTGTTGGTCGATCGCGTGCGAAGCCGCGGGAAACTGATAGTAAAGATATTATAAAACAAACGCGTACGCAGTCGAGGTTAACAACTAGATATACATATAAAGGCAAAAACTAATTTAGACATGATTAGTATGAAGTATTAACTTGATACTCAGTTCTATGGTTATGTCTCCTGGTTGTTTGAATCCAGTCACTTCTTTAGACTAATAGCAATAAATGTTGCTGTGTGTGTGTGTGTGTATGATCTACCCTGTTGGTCGCGGGGCCTTTAAAGCTTCACCCGATAAGAGGGCGAGCGTGCAACCACTACACTCGAGCCAGAAGGGCAAGGGGGCAACTAGCTCAAGGGCGCCTCATGGAGGACCGGCCTCGATTTGGGCAGTCGCTATGGAGGGCCGTATACTAGGTGTCTCGCCGCCGGCCAGCGGGCAAGGGATTTTTTGACCTCGCCGGCGAGGTTGGTGTTTGATCCTGTGTGCGGTATCTGTATCCGAAAGGGGATAAATGTTGCTATTAATGGTTGGTGCAACAGAGAAGACAAGAAGACCTTCTAGAAGCCGAAAGTAGCCGATTATCTCCCTCATTTGCCGATTATTTACCGCCGCTTACCGTATGTATTCTAATAATATATTTTTACTTTTTTGATACTTACTTTTCTCCTTTGCCAGTGTTTTTCAGTAATGATGTGACAAATCTATCAATCTGAACAATGGAATAATCAGATAGCTCCCCAGTAATCAATTTGTCGTTCAGTTGTGTGGCCAGCATGGCGAAACTGTGTGAATGTTTCCCATCAGACACAAGAAGTCTGAATCGCTCATTTGCACCACTACCTTGAATCTTCTTACTGCCAAGAACTTGCATCACTGGCTTCTCATAATGACCGCCATTCATAATTACCTATAATAAAAGTTGTGTAACAATTTTAAAAGGAGATGGGGATATCTTGAACACTAGGAATTATTTCTTAATTCTGGGTTCTATTTACATCATTTGCATTTCCATATCTTCAGAAATACTGTCGCCTTTATATTACACTTGTATGTACATATTATACTTATAGATTGCAATCACAACATTGATGTTTATGTTGTTGTGTCCACAAAGTTTTAAAGTTTGATTAGGATCCATACTCCATCTCCACCTCTCTATCTATATCATCATGCCAGATCCCTTGCGGGGTAGGCAGAGAGAATTCCAATGGGTTCTTTCCTTACAGACCTCTCTGGCTTCCTCCACTCTCATAGTTCGTCTCATACATGCACGCCGGTTATGGAGACTCTTGACTTGCTCTTCAGATATAACATAGTCTATTTCATCATGGTAAGATAGTCTAGGTCTACATCCTTCCACTTTCGCAATGTATATTTTTGTTTTGTCATTCTTTCTTCCAACATTCTTTCAATCATTATATCTATTCATAATATTAGTATGGATCCATACGAATATAAAAAATTCGAAAGTGACTCTGTCTATGTGTCTGTTACATTTTCACACCCAAACCGCAGAACAATCTGAACAGTTTTTTATCAAATTGTGCAAGGACATATATTTCATCCAGGGGAGGGTATTCTTTTGTTTAAAAAAAAAATTGTGCGTCTCGGGACGCCCGACAGAAGTGATAACTTAAACTAGCGCTGTGGGTTAGAGTGAGAGAGTAAGAGCCTGCCTACCACTGCCTTATGCGTGAGAGGAAGGGAAGCCAGACAGACTGGCACCGTTACCTGTTACGTTATGAAGCGGTTTACCCTACCATAAGAAGTTATTACTTCAAAAACTGAAGGGTCTGAAATACACACCTGAAAATAACGCGAACGAAGTTGCAGGTACAGCTAGTAGACTATAGATACAAATTATACGCTTATGAATGATTCGGTCTGGTACAAATATCTGTAGGTGGCACAAATATCCCATGCGGAGATCGAAGTTGTGTTTACTCCATTCAGTATGTTTAATGGGCTATACTGAAAACCACTAGACCAAACAGTTGCCAATATATCTATACTATTAGTGGAAATGTTTAATTGACCTTATCATATCAACTGTTCCGTACTTACTCACTGTATTAACTGTAAGTTTTCTCAAGTAATAAAATAAAATAAATATTATAAAGAGGAAAGATCTGTTTGTTTGTTATTGATAAATTCTGATATGACTGAACCAATTTTAATAATTCTTTCTGGCTTTACGTAGTAGGCTTTAGTAGAAAGCTACGTTATCCATAAGTAACATTGGCTTTATTGTATTTTAGTAATACTGACGATACATCAAAGCGATTTTTTTTTACAAAACCTCAAATCATGCATAGATATATCGTCAATAAAGAAAGCTTAATAAAAGATTGATGTTTCGATGCATCATCAATCACTTTCATTTTCACATTATTGTTTTACACGACAACAGTATCATATTATATCGATACATTGATATTTATCATAACGATAACTGCATCACTAAATGACCTTGGTCGCAGTCGCGGTCGGGTCGGCGGTTGGATCCAACTCTGACTCCGACCTGACCGTCTCAAGGCTGTCACGTCGGAGTCGAGGTCGCAAAGTATAATCACGGCTTAAAAGAAGATAGTTGACATATAGTTGTATTCATGTATTCCAGTGCCACTAAAAGCTTTTGAATAATGAGCAAAATTATCTATAAAGATGTCATTTGTACCTTAAATTTAAAGTAATGGGAAGGACATGATTGCCATTGTGAATTTGATGCTTTGCGTTGTAACCTTGTGCAATACCTTGCTTGAGGTACTGTATTTTCTAAGGAAATCATCGTGCAACATTAAATACAGCAGTCTAGGTACGTACATAATTAGCGAGGTACGTAGAATCAGAAAATAGGTCTTTCAAAGAATGCCGAACTTACCTCCAAAGATCCTTCTGTAAGTTGATGCGCCATTTTTCAATCTTCGTATCCAGATTCAAAATATTTACATAAATACTTTTTGCGGAGAATAGGTTGTGTATTTAATATCTTTAATAAGAGATAAGAAGTCCTATACCTTTACGAAAAGTCTCGTTTTTTCAGATTCACACAAATTTTGCCGCGAAACGTCTGACCTGCGCATTTGGCAATGACATTTGACAGTAGGCAAGTCGATTTAAAATCGATTAATCAAGAATTTGATGGTTCAAGCCAAAGAATCGATTTTTTAGATCGATCTGTACCACTGAATCGATTCAGTAAATCGATTCCGAAAGCTGTCGAATAGGACTGATTCTCGATTCAATCATAAAAAAGTGGTAATCAAACATGACATTAAAAATGTCTAAATCAGGGACATAAGTAATAAAGCACAACTCGTTTATTGTTAAAAATACTACGTACTAAACATGAGTTTGTTTTAAATTAGTTATCTTTTTGGTAATCTCTTATTTAAAGGCATTAAGAAATAGTAAAAAGGAGGGACCAAAAAAAAAATTCATTCAATCGTCAAATTAATAAGAATCGTTTTGAATTAATTAATCGACGATCGATCTTTTAATCCTTGATTTAATCGAGAATCATTACTTGCGCTTTCGATTCGAATCGATCTAAACATCAATTTTTCTGAGAATAAATCGCCTCGCCGAAAAATTCATGCCTATTTGACAGTAGGTTCGGACTAGGCTTTTAAACAAGAAAAGTTTTTTTTTTCGTGTTTTTGTATTTTTTTTGCACGTCTAATTTATTCATCATCATGAAAAGATTTATTTAGTATTTCATCTGCTCTAGCTGAAAAGTTATTTTTGATAGCAGGTAACAATCCAGAAAAAAACGTATGACAAAACTTAATACTTTTATACTCTTGGCCAGGAAATTCATGGTAGATATCGCGATTTTAAATAAAGTAGATGGATACAAAAACCTCTATTCACATGTATCTCTACTCACACACATTAATGTATAGAACTAAAAAGCTTTAAAATATTAAGCTAGATATTAAGATCTGCAGGTCACTGAAATGAAATTTTTGATTATTATTTTATTTAGAATTGCAGTTAATTATGTTGTTTTTTATCAAAATTATAGACTGATTAATTGAGTTAATAATTATAATAGCAAAGAGAAACCCTATGTACTTCCTAATTTATTTCTACAAGAAAAAAATAGAACATTCTTACTAAATAATCCACTAAATAGAAAAAAACTAATAAACTCGAGTTTTAGGTAACGTAAATATTGTTTTTTGTTGCTTCTTGTCACATTTCTAGCAGGGAGAAAATCAAGACGAATGTGTTGAGATAAAATAATCAAATTTTCAAAAATATCATAATTTTGTTTGAATATAGCCCAGTACCTATTCAATGTCATGCATATAATCATCATCTCAGCTAATACTCCACAGTCCACGATTGGGGAGGCCTATGTCCACTGCTGAACATAGGCCTCCCTAATCGCTTTCCAGCGTAACCGGTCCGTTACCACCCAACTCCAACGACTTCCTGCGATCCTCACAAAATCGTCGGTCTATCTGGTAGGCGGCCGTCCCACGCTGCGCTTGCCAATACGTGGTGTCCATTCTAGAATCTTTCTGCCCCAACGCCCGCCCGATCCTTGCCGTATGTGGCCCACCCATTGCCACTTCAGCTTACTAATCCTATGGGCTATGTCGGTGACCTTGGTTCTTCTACGAATCTCTTCATTCCTGATTTGATAACGTAGAGAAACGCCAAACATAGCTCTTTCAATAGCTCGCTGAGCAACTCTGAGGTTTTTATGAGACCTATTGTAATAGACCACGTCTCTGATCCGTATGTCACCACTGACGACACACATTGTCTAAGAACTTTAGTCTTAAGGCACTGAGGTATTTTGTATGAGAAGATGTTCCACAGTTTTCCAAACGCTGCCTAGCCGAGTTGGACTCGTCGATTGATGTCTCTTTCAAAGTTGGACCAACCTAACCGGACTTCCTGTCCCAGGTAAATGTATTCGTCGACAACTTCAAGAGTAGAGTTCTTAACGGTGAGAGCGGTGGCTACGTAATGGACATAAATATTATTTTTGTTTTGTCCATGTTCATTTTTAGACCCACTTGTTTGGATACTCTGTTGAGGTTACCGAGCATTCATTCTAGATCTCCCAGCGATTTTGCTATGACTGGCCTGCATTCGCCATTGATATTGATGCCAAGTCCTCGCCATTTCAAGAACTTGAAGGCGTCCCCACCAAGGTGGGCGTAAACAGTTTCGGAGAAATAACATCTCCCTGTCTTACTCCTCCTTTTAACGGGATCGTCTACGTGTACTGCCCGTGTACTCGGACTGACATGGTGGCGTTATTCAAGCACTTCAATACTTCGATGTACCGATAGTCAATACGGCATCGCTGGAGAGATCTAAGAACCGCCCAAGTCTCGATCGAATCGAAGGCTTTGTCATAGTCCACAAACGCCAAGCATAGTGGCCGATTATACGAGTACTCTTCAGTCTTCTGTATAATCTATCGCACCGTATGTACGGGGTCTATGGTACTAAAGCCTTCTCGAAAACCACTTTGTTCGGGAGGCTGGAAGTCATCAAACCTGCAATTGAGACGATTCGTGATGATTCTCGAAAACAACTTATAAACATGGCTTAGCAGTGTGATGGCCTTAGTTCTTCAATAAGGTGTTATCACCTTTCTTGAAAAACAGTACCACTACACCCCTGTTCTATGCTTGCGGCGTTTTCCCTTCGAGTAAGACGGAATTAAGCAGCCTCTGAAGCACTTTAAGTACCGGCATTTCACCCGCTTTCAGAAGCTCTGCGGTGATTTCGTCTTCGCCCAGCGCTTTGTTGTTTTTGAGTTGTTTGAGAGCCATCCTAATCTCGCACGGGCTGATGTCCGGGATATGTTCAGTGTAGCATCGGGTTAGCTTGGATCTTAGGTCTTTTACCAAGTCTACAACAGGTTCAGCTATTGAGATATATAACTGCCCATAGAACCTCTCTATCTCCCTGAATACCTTTGACCTATTCGACGTTACGATCAGGTATGCTACCCTACTCGACGCACTAGTGATGGACACAAAGTTGTTTATGAGTGACTTGTGTATGATAATTCTGACACCACCTTGGGACTGCTGTTCGCCCTCCCGGTAGTAAAACAAGTTGCCGGGTTTTAAAGTTATCGTATCCTCACCCTCTTTTCGGACCTCTGATAAACCAACTATACTCCAGTGCAACTTGTCTAACTCCACTTCCAGGTCAACTAGCTTCTCATTTGTCCTCAACGTGCGTGCGTTATATATCACCAGGGCCAATTTTCGTTGTTCTTGGTGGGAGCGGAATCTCTGCCAGAGATTCTTAGCACCCCTTGTCCTGTCGTTACCATGGCTGCTACCGTGGTCAAGACGAACAGGACTACCGGGGACTAGGGGCCAGGTTTCATGCTTTTCTTCCATAATAGTCAAAGTCAAAGTATTTTATTTGTATAGGCCAACAAGAGCGCTTACAAACGTCAAAAAATATTATTTTTTCACAACTACCACCGGATCGGAACGCGGCCTCACACTGAGAAGATCCAGCGAGAAACTCAGCGGGCTAGTCTTTTAACTTAATTGGACTTTTTTTTTACAAATTGTATTTTAATTACAAAGTATTTTACAAACTATATTAAGGAGTTGTCATATGAAAAGCTGCTCAAACCCAATCAGTTTTATCGTCGATATCTTCCGTAACATTATAATATCCTTTACTACATAGTCCACATTTAATAGCCTTTTTAAACTTATTAATAGGCATATTTCAGATAGCTACGGGTAATTTGTTGTAGACGCGTATAGGTACATTGCCCCATGAAATAGTTGCTAATTATATGGAGACGAGAAGAATGTACAATAAGATCATATTTGTTCCGTGTATTAACATGATGAATGTCGCTATATTTATCAAAGTTCCTGATATTCTTTTTAACATATAATAGATTTTCATATATAAATTGCGAGACGACAGTTAGAATATTTATCTTTTTGAATTTTTCTCTAAGGGAAGCCTAATTGAAAATAATAATTTGGTTGGCCGTACTCGCCACGCTTGGCAGGCGGGTTGGCGAGCGCAGTTTATTGGTCGTGGAAGTATCTAGGAGAACGCTGCTGCCCATTCCCTAGTTTTCCCTTAGTCGCCTTGTACGACACCCGATGGGACGAGATGGGTTGGTCCAATTCTAAGCTGGGAACCACATGGCATCCGGGAACCGCATGGTTTATAGGTTTATGATTGCCTTTTTGGTATTAGCGATCTTTTTTGTGGGTGTACAGAGTACATCTCTGCCATCCCTGTTTGGGGGAAAATAGGTGAAGATTTTTATTTTTAAAATATAATTATTCAATCCTTATTTAACAGCAATAAAAATGTGTATTGAATGCTATGGATTCTACTTCATGGATACCTATGGATAATCCTATGGATTCTACTTCATGGATACCTATTCATGTTCTAACATAATATCTTCTATACTAGGCATGCCTTTTTAGTTCTGTCGTTTCCATATTTCCCGGCAATTTTGAACTGTTCTATATTCGAATGTGTTTAAATTTTGAATCTCAGAACAGTTGAAAGTATTAGGATTAATGTTGTTGTATTAGGATTGTTTAGTCACAGCGTCGATTGGAATCTGTCAGGTTACGTACGAAAATGAATCTTTCTAAGGAAAATGTTCGTGCAATAATTTTCTACAACCTTAGAAGAGGCCTGACACGGCTTCAGTGTTTTTAAGAGCTAACATCTGTGTTCAGTGTTGAAGCCCCATGTCTGCGGACTGTCGAACGCTGGTATTTAGAATTCCAGCGTGGACATACTAGTGTTAGTGACAAATCTCGCGAAGGAAGCCCAAAATTCGCCTTCACTGAAGATAACATCACTGCTGTGAGACAACTAATTCTCGAAGATCGTCATGTGACGTATCGAGAGATAGAGGCTCTATTAGGCATCTCAGGGACAACCATTCAGAAGATCTTGCATGAAGCGCTTGGTGTGAGAAAGCTAGTTTGCCGTTGGATACCGCATCTGCTTTCCGACGATCACAAGGCGGCCCGCGTCAGATGGTGTAAGAAAACCCTGTAAAGGTTCAACCGAGGAGAGTCAAATCACGTCTACGACATCATCAGTAATGACGAATCTTGGATCTATGCCTACGATCCTGATTCCAAACAACAATCTACAATCTGGGTCTTTCAAGACGAGCCAAAGCCGACTAAAGTTGTTCGTTCTCGAAGCACTTCAAAGAAGATGGTCGCCACGTTGGTTGGAAAAACCGGCCATGTTGCGACTATTGCACTTGAAGATCGTAGAACGGTTAACGCAGAGTGGTATACCACAGTTTGTTTACCACAAGTCATCGCCGAACTTCGAAAATCTAACTCAAAGCGACGCATCATCCTGCACCACGACAACGCAAGCTCACACAGCGCTCGTCAAACGATTGAGTATTTGAAGCAGGAAAAAGTAGAAATTCTCGACCATCGTCCATACAGTCCTGACCTAAGCCCTAACGATTTCTTTACATTTCCTAAAATTAAGAAAAGTCTTCGTGGTCAAAGGTTCCAGTCCGGTGAAGAAGCAGTCGACGCTTTCAAATCAGCCATTTTGAACACCCCCACTTTAGAGTGGAATAAATGTTATAATAACTGGTTTGAGCGAATGGAAAAGTGTATTAAGCTACGTGGTGAAGACTTTGAAAAACAATAAAAAGTACTATAAGGTTCTAGTTGTGCTTTTTTCTTCAAACGACAAAACTTAAAAGGCATGCCTCGTACTTGGCCAACAAAGGGCCTTTCTTTACAGTTGCTTGGGCAAGAGGGCGAGCGTGCAAAAACTACGCTAAAGCTGGAAGGGCAATGGGGAAACTAGCTCAAAGAGGAATGGCCTCGGGTTAGGCTGTCGTAGCCGCATATGGTAGCCGGCAAGGTCCGACAAGCCGGCAGGCACTCTTACCTGCAAGATTGTCTTCAGTGGGGAATTCCTGAGTGAAATGTTTTGCTGAATGTAAGATACGGTTATCTACTACGCTTTGAGATCACTGATGATGACATTCAGTTGTGCATGGAAGATGCGTAGTCGCTCATGCGAACATAATTACAATAGATTTCAGTAGGTAGGTAACATTATTAGTATTGGTACATATGTACTTCTTGGTACCTATTTTTAGAGGTGAGTCGTATTTATTAGAACAGATCCAAAGAACAGGTATTTTACGAGAATAGGCGGCACCTAATCCATTTCTGACAATACCTAATCCACCTAATATTCATATTCAATAAAAACTAATGTTTAGCCGTTTAGCGCGCTCACTCACACCTGTTCCCGCGCTCTCTCACTCACTCATATGCTTATCGCTTTGCTATCCAGCTTACGTGTAAGGGTGGAAGGAGCGAGACAGACGCGTATTGATAGAAAACAAATGTAAATATAATGAATTGAAATCTTTTAAATACGCCACCTTGCGAACGCTAAACTTTTGCGGAATATTTAATATCGCAAGACTCAAAACCTTATACATTCGTAAGTTAACAGTCCTAAGCCTGTACAAAGTATGAAGGGAAGATAGCAATTCATCACTAATATATCAGTAAATGATAAAATATAAAACAAGTATTAGTTTATTCAACCAATTTCGTGCAGAAATATCTAATCTAATCAAAAAAAAAATTGATTCCACTTTGAAAGTTTACCATTTTCTTTAAAGTGTTATTATGACTGTACCCGTTCTTAACTAACAAAATAATTTAACATTCAGTTAATCCAAATATGGATAATTCGATATCAGGATTTGATATAGAATAGGCGGATTGAGATCACTAAGGAACGGTATGTGTATGAGATCATTGAGATTAGGTGGATTAGGTGGAATAGGTATTTGGATTAAGTATTTATGCAGACTAGGAACAGGTGTATTTAGTACCTGATTTACCTAATTTCTTATATATAGCCTTTAATTCATCTGATCATTTAGCATATCTGCATCGGTCTTCGATTTATTTCGCAAGTATCTAATGGGTCGACAACGGGGTTTTTACTTGTGCAACAAGACAGAATTTTTATTATTACACATATTATTTTCACTTCCTCACATTTACTCCTTTTCTGCCACCTACATAATATGTAGAGGATCTTCAAAAGTTCTGCAGATACATATACTCCTAGACCACATTTGCAAATCTTAATAAAATTTTTGACACAAGTATGATTGGTGTCGCGTAACCGATGGAGGATTGAAAGAAGATATTTACGTCTAAGTGCTGTTAAAACATAAGTCAGAAACAGATTCCTGAACTGGGTCCCGAATGATTACAAATGTTGGGTGATTGACTGCCCGCTCTATTAGATACTTATTATTGGATTAGCTATTTACTAGATAGGTTGAGCCGCGACGTTTGGTAGCCTCCATAATGCGCCTAAAGTGGCTGGAGGTGTAAATCGTAGTAACCAAATAGTTGAATAGTTGACAAAGAAAATTAGGTGATCTATTTCAAATGATCCGAGTAGGACGGGTATGCAATGTGTTGTCGGTAGAACTCGCCATTGGTTAGTTTATCTCCGATAGCAAGCGACCCGACTGCGTAATTATGAAACCACCCATCTTCATCTTCTGGATGCCTTAATGGGCGACTAAAGCTGTTTTTCCATTCCGACCAGGGCCTTTATTCGCTATGACAATTTAAACACGAAACAAGACGTGTTATCAAACATACGTGTTATTGGCGTGGAATGGAATTCTGTATGCCACTGTCAGATTTGAAAACATGACAAGGCTCGTCACACGCCATGTTTCGAACTGTCAAAATAACACGCTCCGCGCTTGCGTGTTATTGAAAACATGTTAAAAACTTGCTAAGGTAATCCAATTTAAACAAACATTTTTAAATAGTTTTATTGCAATTTAAATGATATATTATGATCATCGCGTCGTCGTCGTAGTAATAAATTATTACTCATAACTAGTGACATTGGAAAATTGTGGTGGCTCATCTATTAAAGTGAACTTCTCAATTTCAACAATAGTGTACACATTTATCTTAAAAATATGGTGTTTTGTTTTAGTTTGTAGTCACAATGAACCGGACGAAAGCTTCTACAGCTCAATTAGCATATTTACACCCACCCACAGGTGGAATCTGGGTACATCAATTGTTCTCCTCAAGGAAGGTCATCGAGAAATGTGGAAAGACCTAACCTACCAATTAAATGCGTTAGGAGGCCCATTTAAAACTGTGATCATAAAAAACAGGTACGTATCTACTAAAATAAATGTGACTTTTGTTATTTTATAAAGACAACTTTTGTTATTTTATAAAGACAAATAATTTGGTGGTGTGCTACATTATTGATTTTGTGGTAATTTAAATATTTGTATCATTGATTTAATTATAGGGCATAGGTGGATGATGTTGACCTAAAATAACATAATAGGCTATTTTTCATTATCAATTTTCATTACAAGTGGAATGTAGGGTTTTTATAATGCATTTTCTATTAGTGAGTCTTAATTGTTCATCAAATAATGTGTTGCATATATTATGAAGCACTAATTTTGCATCTAAAATCATATCTTTCATATGAAACTTCTTTTACAGAATTGCTGATGGTTGAGAAAATTAGAACACCCAAGTTGACCCATTCTTGTAGAGGAAGATGTGCGGTGATGTCATCTGTGGTGGGAATTTTTATACTAATGAATGAAAGAAAAATGTTTTTATTTCAATTTGTTTTTCAATTATAGCTGCATAATAATGGTGTGGTAACCTTTGTAGCAAAGTGGAACCATTACTGTGTGGTATACCAAACTGTATAATTTTGAATGTTTGTTGTTCAAATCAAATAAAATAGCATTTATTGTGGTCATAGGTTACAAAGATGGTATGTGTTGTTGTTCTGATGAGGACTTACAAGTTTCCATTTAACAATACCAAATAAGCAGTGATAGCCTAGTGGTTAGACCGTTGGACTGCAAAGTCAAAGGTCTCGGGTTCAAACCCAGGCACGCACTTCTGTCTTTTCGAAAGCATGTGCGTATTAAAAATTAATTATCACTTGCTTTAACAGTGAAGGAAAACATCGTGAGGAAACCTGCATGCCTAAGAGCTTCTCAAAGGTGTGTGAAGTTCGCCAACCCGCACTGGGCCAGCGTGGTGGACTATGGCCTAAACCCTCTCAGTTTGAGAGGAGGCCCGTGCCCAACAGTGGGACAGTTTCTTAACAGGGCTATTATTATAATACCAAATGACTTGCATGTGATTATTGATTTGTTATTCATAAATAAAACTTGTTGATTTACCAATTACTTTAGTTTCATTTATACTTTTGTTGCATTTATATACATACCTGCCCCGCAGGGGATCTGGCTTCATGATGTTTTTATTGTTTTATTTTTTATTTTCTTTATTAATTCTTTAATTTAGATTGATACATAGATTATGTATCTATCTATGTATCTGTGTAGATACATAATAAACTAAATAAAAAAGTATACCTTTTAATTCACTGTATGTATATTTGCAAAACAAACTTTAAAATAAAAAATAAACTCCGTCACGCCGGTATTCCCGGAGTGGGGGGCAGAAGGGCATAGGGGCAACTAGGTTCAGGGAGGACCGGCCTCGACTTGGGCTGTTGCTATGGGGGAAGGCATACATTAGGTGTCTCGTCGTGGTGAACATGAAAGAAACTTGTCCGCTGGCCAGCGGACAAAGGATTCTTCCGCGTCGCCGGCGAGGTCAGTGTCTAATCCTGTGTGTGATATCGGTATCTGATAGAAGGGCATTGTAAGGGTTGCTGAAAATATGGCGCGGGCACCAATAACGGCTGATAGGAGGCGAGTCAAGTGCGTAGGCGGCAGCAGCTAAAAAGGGCTTTTATATAGGTGTGAATAGGTTCAAGGCTGAGATCGAAATGGTGCTAGGTTTAGTCTGGTTTTTCTTTAGTGGCCAATTTTATGAACAAACATGGTGTGACCACTAAAGACACTAAAATGTTCGGTTCGGACGAAGAGCAAGGATTGGGGAATTAATGAATGAATAAAATAAACTACTTTTGAACCAATTGTATTGCCTTAAGTTATCACACAATATTTTTATGTAAAATTGACCACTTAAAAAATACAGACTATATATATGTGTGGGACAAGTCTTTGTTCGTTTAGGTGTGGGTATAGGTTATTGTATTTGACATTAGTACGTTCTAAAACTTGGATCTTTGTTTAATGTTAATTAAAGTTGCCTTTTTTATATCTGCCCCTACTTATTTACTTAGTTTTCAATAGACACAGACTTAAAACCATGTTATCAGCACATATAAATATATTTTTACCGAAATTGAATAAGTTGAAACGAATATTCGAAAAACCGATACTTTACCGAAATTAACAGATGTAAGATTATGAACGAATCCAGCGAAATCTCAAATTAAAAATAAATTTGCCGTAGACAACATTCCTTACGGCATACCGAATACCATTTTGTAATTCCACGCGAAGGCTCGTCAAGGAAGCGTGTTTATGTTTACTGCTTGTTATGACGTCACACGTTACTTGCGGGGAATCTCATGTGGCATAGCGAATAAAGGCCCAGAGGCGGATTATCCCTACGGCAAACTAAGCACGTGCCTAGGGGCGCAAGGTTGCAACGGCGCGCGCGCGTTTAGGTTTTTAAACAAAGAAAAAATAATTAACATAAAATTGTGTAAGTAATTAATTAATTGTACATGCACCTACTTACACAATATGAAAGATTCTTTTATTCTATAGAGATGTAGAGCTTCCGAAGCGTGTTCCGCTTTCTTGATTATTCCAACATCGCCTGATTTCGTAATAGAAGTTGGTAAGATACACCTACAATGTTGCGCATTCGTCGCGTCGATCGCGAGCACCGGCCGTGACCCAAACCTTAGACGTGTAAAACACGTCTAGGGTTTGCATACGTACCGTACGTAATCTTAAAAAAAATGCTAATATGAATGCTATAAAATATTGTATACTTCTCTGATACGCTCGAAAATTGAGGCTAGTGCGTGTATACACGGAAAAAAGTGGTTGCTACAACAGCAGCAGTAGTTCACGTTGCTACAAGTTGGAGTAAAGAAATGCCAACTCAAACTTGGGAGTAACCTCTATCACACATGTAGTTACGCCAACTACTGTCATCCATGTTTACTACTACTAGATAAAATTTATAATATATGGCCGGTAGAGGTGCTTGTCTATTGCGCTGTCGACATTTAATCTGCCTCTGATTCCGACCAACTCATACCAGCTGGTTGTGCGGAATGGAAGTCGATTATTCAGATAAAGGTATTGATAGCATATTGACATATTTGGAGTGCAAAGAGACGGTATGCCTTGAATGTTTAAAGGGACGTTTATTTTAATTTTATTTCTCCAAACGCAAGAATGTAGTAGGGAAGCAAAAAAAATATTATACGAGTACTTTAGAAACCATTTATTTTAAGAATAATAATATTAACATCACAGCAATTATTAAGGATGGGGTTTATATAAATGCACTTTAAAATAACTATGTTTTGCTTTTAATTCGATAGGTTAAGAGTTTTCACTATGGATTTTTTTTCAATTTTGGTCAATAGTTTTCACTACAAAAATGATATCTTCAACTTGAATTACATTCCCATTATTTTGTAAGGTAATTTCCTTACTATAGACACTTAAGTATGCATCTATAGGTTGTTTGATTAGTTTCTACCAGAACAATTATTTTACAGGTGAATATACATATAACTACACGGATATCGTTATACGTAAAGTAAATATTCTTTTTAACAACTTTATTACAATTAAAGTGCTTTTAAATGGATCCCCTTAAAATTACAATTGTGCTAAGGCACCAATAACAAAAATAAAAGAACCAACATATAACCAATAAATAATATCATAACTAATTTGAAATGTTGTAATAAAGTACAGTTTTAGGATATTTCTAAACATTCATGGCATTGGGGTAACCTAACCACATTGCTGTACCATTCGTTGACGTTCCAAAGCCACGCTAGTTCACAATCATTTAGTCACTTTGTGCAGATCTCGAAACGCAGTTCAAGCACGATCCAGACCTTCCTAACTTGTAATTCGAACAATGTGTAGCACATTCTTCCTAACTTTATTATTATTATTAGATCCGACATCCTATCGTCCCTGTCTTAAGCTCGAAGTTGGAAAGTGTAAGAGACAAAGTTTCCAGTTTCCAGTTTTAGCAAAAAGTTTAGAAAGGAAAGTGTGGATACCACTTTATTGCCACAAAAGGAAATTCAACAAGGGTACAAGTGGTATAAGGTACAGAGATCGTTGTTCCAAGATAATTAAAGATTAATTACTTATTAGTTAGGTGGATAGGTAGTTACGTACTTGTTTTACGGTTTGTCTATCAAGGTAAAAGCACAAAATTGACAGATTAATATTCATTCTTTCGGTCGTAGGTAGGTAGGTAGTACCACCTAGTAATGCTTCAAAAATACTAGGTAATTTATAACCTACATTTGTAACCTAAATTTTAATGGCTCTGAATTCTGTTAGAAAATAGCACCAGTGGGTTAGCGTATAATTATTAGCTAGGTATATTTTAACAGCAAATAGAAAATTTATTATGCGTTAATTTAGTTTAATGGCTGTTATAGTATTTCCTGCAAGAGTTTGTTTTCACAATAGTAATAGTAGATAAGTAAGTGCCTACTTAGGTAGGTGCTTTTTTTACGAGATTTCAGGTTCCGTTTCTTACATCATTTATTTTGTTTGTATACTATTACATGAAGCAATATGCGCTTAAAAATTTACTATGAGACTACTGATGTAGGTTTTTTTTTATGAATGAGCCCCTTGCTAACTTACCAAATACAGACAATTTTTACGTAAACAAAAAGCAAGATCGTAACGAATATCTGTGGGTTACATATTTTATTTCCCAATCGCAGATCCAATCTACGATTACTAAATCCAGTGAACCGATCGGCCTACGCTTAATGAACCCAACCATCGTCAAATTGTTTGAGTTAAACATTGCCGTGTCAAAAAAAAACAAAAGTCACACTCTTGCAACCATCTAAAGCGAATAAAGGCCGGTTCCTATATTCAACTCATGGATAGATTTGCCTACTACGGATAGCATTTTGACATATTTTGTATGGAAAATCTGTCAAAATTCTACTGACAGAGAGAAATCTATCCTTGATTTGAATATAGGATCCGGCCGTAATATGAAGGTAATAAATGCTTTATTTATTAGCTTAAACACTTCGTTAAATTTAAAATCCGTCTATGCTGCCGACACGCCTGTGATCGGTTTGCGGTATCAAATATCCGGAGGAATCTCGCTCCACTGCCACCATCGCAGCGAACCCTGCTGTTGGACCAAGCTCCGTGGTCGCGTGGCCTTTAGCTTGGAGAGATGCGACGGTTGACTGTGGACAAAATAGTTAAAATAGTCAATGGGGGCAACACCCGGATTAATTAATTTTTAAAATAATATAAATTGTTGTGATTCGTTTTTAAAGTACTTATGTCCAATTGCCCTGAAATTGGCATACATATGTAAGTTCGGTGACAATGCAATAATATGGTACCTTTTTTGTGTGTGTGAGTGTTCTACGCTGTTAGTCGCAGGGTCTTTACAGCTTCACTGAGTAAGAGGGCGAGTGTGCAACTACTACATCCGAGCCAGAAGGGCAAGCGGGTAACTAGCTCAAGGGCGCCTCAAGGAGAAAACGCCTCGGCTTGGGCAGTTACTATGGGGGAGGGCAAATACTAGGTGTCTCACCGTGGTGCTCTGCACCGGCCGGCGGGCAAGGGATTCTTTGACCTCGCCGGCGAGGTCGGTGTCTGATCCTGTAGGCGGTATCCGTATTCGTAAGAAGGGAAGTAAGGGCATCGGGAGGGTCGGTGAGAATATCGCGGGCGGCGTTAGCGGCTGATAGAAGGGGAGTCAGATGCGTAGTCGTCGGTGGCTACGATGAGGGGGTTTCGATGGTTGGACGCGTTCGCGAAGTAGCGGGTCGTCACCTTTCTAATATAGGCGCGAATAGGTTCGAGACCGAGATCGGAATGGGGTCGCTATTTCGTATGTACCACGGGGGACCGACGGCTTTTCGGAGGAATCGGGACTGGACAGCTTGGAGTCTGTCAATGTAAGAGCGGGCGGCGTGCCCGAATACCTCACAAGCGTACGTCATGATGGGCCGTACACAAATTTTGTAAAGTGTCACTTTATTTCTAAGGAACATTTTACTCTGTTTGCAAATCATCAGGTAAAGACGGCTAAACACAAAGGCGGCTTCGTTACGGACTCGCTTGATGTGCGGAATATGGTACAATTGAGTTGGTTTGTGATGGAGTCGGGAAATGGCCATAGGAACATCTGAATTACAACATAACGTCCTCGTGTTAAGGCTGTTATATTGGTATTGACTAGTACTATACGACCAGATAGTCTTCAGGGTCTGATGATGAAGGCGAAAAGTGGCTAACAGAACCACTCAAGTACTCAACATAACCTCACCGTGTGTGAGTCGTGTGTGTATGTGAATGATCTATGCTATTGGCCGCGGGGCCTTTACAGCTTCACCGGACAAGAGGGCGAGCGTGCAACCACTACGCTCCAGAGCCAGAAGGGCATTGGGGACATCTAGCTCAAGGGCGCCTCAAGGAGGAACGGCCTCGGCTTGGGCAGTCGCTATGGGGGAGGGCGTATACTAGGTGTCTCGACGTGGTGCTCTGCACCGGCCGGCGGGCAAGGGATCTTTCGACCTTGCCGGCGAGGTCGGTGTCTGATCCTGTGTGCGGTATCTGTATCCGAAAGAAGGGATGTAAGGGCATCGGGGGGGGTCAGCGAGAACATGCCGCGGACTGCGGTAGCGGTTGATAGGAGGGGAGTTGGGTTCGTAGTCGACGGCGGCTACGATTAGCGGATTCCTATGATTGGACGCGTTCGCAAAATATCGGGTTGTCGCCTTTTTAATAAATATAAAGGCGCGAATAGGTTCGAGACCGAGATCGGAACGGAGATCGACATTCCGTAAGAACCACGGGGCTCCGACGGCTTTGCGGAGGAAACGGGATTGAACCGTTTGGAGTCTATCGATGTGGGAGCGGGCAGCGTGCCCGAACACCTCACAAGCGTACGTCATGATGGACCGTATACAAGTTTTGTAAAGTGTCACCTTATTCGTAAGGGACATTTTACTCCGCTTGCAGATCACCAGGTAAAGACGACCGAGGACAAAGGCTCGGTTACGGACTCGCTTGATGTGCGGTCCGAAGGTCATTGTATTGTTTGGGGTGATCCCTAGATATTTGACCTGTTTGACTCAGGGAATAGTTAGGTCGAACATGGTCACTTGACCGAGATTACTTCGGGGGTGGCGCAGGGAGGGGCGTGGGGTGGCACTTTTGGAGAAGAACACCGCAGCGCTCGTCCGGGTTCACCTCAATACGCCACTTCCTGAACCAATCCCCTAGGGTATTGGCGGCTGCTTGAAGGTTTCTGGTAATGAAACCCTTATTCCTATGCGAGACATAGAGAGCGGTATCATCCGCGAATAAGGCTAGATGCACCTTACTCGAACGAGGAATTTCGTTCGTGTAAAGGCTGAATAGGGGGAGAGAGCTGAGCCTTGTAGGACACCAGCATCTATGGAGCGGGGGGTAGAGCGCGTCATTTCGACGTGAGACCGAAAGGCGCGATTCGACAGGAAGTCTCGTAAGATGAGCACGAGTCTGTCCGGCACACTCATTTGGTAAAGCTTGTAGATAAAGCCGTTGTGCCAGACTTTGTCGAACACCTTCGCGACATCGAAGAAAAGGGCACCCGGGTTTGGGTTTGTTGAGGCCAGTGAGGATGTGCTCCGTGATGCGGTGCACTTAATGGATGCAAGAGTGTTTGGCTCGAAAACCAAACTGCTCATTGATGAGAATAGCCTTGGACGATACAACGTCTTGGAGCCGTGCCAGGAGCAGGCGCTCGTAGATCTTTGCCAGGGAGTTGAGGTGACTGATGGGGCGGCCTGTGGGCCTCCTTCCACTGAGTGGGGAAGGTGCAATTCGTCATGGCGGCATTTAGGATGGCCACTAAGAGGCAGATGAGTTGGGCGGGTAAGCATTTGAGTACGCGGTTAGAAATACCGACAAAGCCGGTGGCCTTTTTCGGTTTAAGACCTTTAATCAGGTCCTCGACCTCGGTCTGGGTAATAGGGGGTAAGGAATCCGTTACGCGCTGCGCTCGACTTCCCTGTTGATCGAATCGACATGAGCCGGGTCAACGGGAAGAGAGCTGGGAGTGCACTGGCTCTTGAGGGTGTCGGCGAGAAGCTGGGCCTTTTCGTCGTCACCGAAGGCTGGGGTTGCGCCTGAGGGGCGGGTCAGCGGGGGCATGGCAGACATGGAGTCGGATTTAAGGGTACGCGCCAGCTTCCAGTTAGCCAGATGCGATAGTCCCTCTAAGAAGTCACTCCAGCGATCATCCCGGACCTCCGCGACACGACGCTTTACATCACGTTGTAAGGCGCGCATCCGAGCACGGTTGACTTCGGTGGGGTAGGAGTCGTACGCTCGGAGTGGGGCATTTTTAGCCCGAATAAGTTCCCTAACATCGTTTGGCAGTCTAAAGCGGTTGAGATCCTTTGCCTCGACTTGCTTTGACGACCGACTGACAGCTGATTGGATATGGGCGGTGAAGGCATTTAAGGCCTGATTGGTGTCTTGAAGGGACGGGGTGGAGTCCGAGCTGAAAGCTCCGGCATCCGCTAAGGCTGAACTCAGCGCATGCCAATCTACCACCGTCTTCTTGAGCGGCTGGGGGGTGGACGGAGGACCGAGTCTCATGACTATAGGTCTGTGGTCAGAGTCCAGACTATCTCCAAGGAGCGCAACCGTAAGGTTACACCCTTCAGAAACGCCATGTTCAGGACATCAGGACGATGGTCGATGTTGTTCGGATAGTGAGTGGAGTGCATAGGTGCGATGACGTCAAAGTCGAGCTGGTCGACCAGGGCGTCAAGGCTCCTACCGTTAGGGGAAGTGCTGAGGCAATTCTAAGCCACGTGCTTGCAATTGAAATCACCCGCCAGAATGACGGCGCTTCCTAGATTAAAGAGTGCTGCGAAATCACTCCTAAGGACAATGAGAGTACTGCCTCCACGGGAGCCGATTCTGTCATTACGCACGAGGTTGTAGTTTGCGATCCTAGGATTGCGATGGGCGGGCTTGAGGAAGGTTTCCTGCACCAGAAGGATGTCCAGTTTATGATCCCGGAGGAAATCACCAACTTGGTCACGTTGAGAGCGGAGGCCGTCGGCGTTAAAGAACGACAGGGATAGGCTATGGGGCTTAAGGCGGGAAGGTCTTCAATCCATTATGGATTGTAGGGGCGATGGGTTTTAAGGGAGGCCATGGCGTCGTGAACGTCCATGTACGTCATAAGCAGGGTGAATTGCTCCTCCCAGCTAGTAGCGGTGCGGAGCCTTTGGGCCAGCTCGCGAATCCTGTTGTCGCATACCGCGCCATACATCTTATCCAACATAATAAAGTCCGCGACGGCGTCGGCTGGCGGAGGAGGCGCAATCGCGTGGGTTTGGGGAGATGTGCGGGGCCTACAGGTGGGTGAGGGGCCGCGGTGCAAGGGAGCAGGCGATTATAGATCGCCTTGGAGATACGCTCCCAGGCGCTCTTGTCATGGATGACAAGGGGCGTGGGTGCCAGAGCCAGGGGAAGCGACGCCGCGCGGCTTGCGCGCGCGCTTTTTCCCGTTTAAGACGGGAATGAAGTCGTCATCCGATGAAGACGACGAGATAGCACGGCGAGCCGATGCTAGCTCGACCTCCATATCGGAGTCCGAGTTAGGCTCGGACCCACACGCAGAGACGGGGCGGTTAACGGGGGTCGGCGGGCGCGCAAGGGACGCGGTAAGGAGAGTTACCGGCGCGACGAAGGGGGTCGCGGGGCGCGCGGAGGGCGCGTGCGATCGCCGCTTGCGGGGTACGCCGAAGGAGTAGTAGTCGGGTGTCTCGGGGCACCCGACCGGCGACGCGTCCGGCTGAGCGGGGGAGTACGTCGCCTCGAATGTCCGGATGAGCTCCGGGGACTTCGAGGCGATGAACTCGACCACTCGACTGTGATCGTGCTTAATTTCTAAAAGAAATTCGTTTGCTGTTAAAGATATCGAAGAGGTTAGTTTCATGCTACTTGTATGTAAACAAATAGATAGGTACTTGTTTACCGTGACCGCTCGGCGGCGATAGTAAAAAGGGGAAGAACCTTCTAGAGGTTTTGGCACTCAAGAGCGGATTCTAGATCTTTCTTGACGGATTGATAGGAAACTTACCAGGTCGTAACAATATACACAAATGAAGATGCCGTTCGTCCCTCATTAGGGTAAGCCTGTATCTTGGGCACCGTAAAACCGAATTTGTGATGTTTTCCCAAGTGTGAAAACATAATATGTTCGTCTCGTTTACTATTATATAATTTTCTTTTCTTTTGCAAGCTATAGTGTTTTATGTATGGATGTTGACAACCGTTACGAAAACCTGTCAGTCATGGTCAAGCCGAGTTAACGATCTATGTATGCGATTGCTTACGTCATTGGCAGGTTGGTAGTGTGTTGGTAGGTACGTGCAGATACACGTTATTGATAAAGGTCTGCTAGTTAATCGTTCTTACGCATGCACATATTGCAGATAGGTACTGGATGATTTTACTCGTGATTATGTACAACTTTTTAAATCGAGAAAAAATTTAGCTCCCAGTACAAGTTATCCTACCTCATGGATTAATTTGTAAGTAGAGGTAGTTTACAGCTATATTTTTTACACGATTTGTTTTATGAAAAATTTTCCGTTTACATTCTTTGAACAGTTTACAATCTCGCTGGATTTATTGTAAACTAACGCTGATATTAGGCGTATACATTTTTATACGCTTGGTTAGAACTCTGTACTCTCAGCCAACCCGGCAAGAGGTCTGGCGCGATAATATAGGTAGGAAGGTAGGATAAATGTTTATTGGTCTTCATGCGGTAAGTAGATACCTACTTAACTACTAAAAGCGAATGACATCATGACTGTAATTTTAGTCGTGTTAAACGCGAAACTACTCAAGTATCTTACCTACCTACCATGTACCTAGTTACATACTTTAAAATCATGCAGGTGATTTGGGTGTGTGAGCATCATCTACGCTGTTTGCCGCGGGGCCTTTACAGCTTTACCGGACAAGAGGATGAGCGTGCAACTACTATGCTCGAGCCAGAAGGGCGAGGAGGCAACTAGTTCAAGGGCGCCTCAAAGAGGAACGGCCTCGGCTTCGGCAGTCGCTATGGGACTATATACTAGGTGTCACGCCGTGGTTCTCTGCACCGGCCGGCGGGTAAGGGGTTCTTCGACCTCGCCTGCGAGGTCGGTGTCTGATCCTGGATGCGGTATCTGTATCCGAAAGAAGGGATGTAAGGACATCGGGAGGGTCGGTGAGGACATGCTACGGACGGCGGTAGAGGCTGATAGAAGCGGTGTTAGGCTCGTAGTCGGCGGCGGCTACGATTAGCGGATTCCTATGATTGGACGCGTTCGCAAAGTATCGGGTTGTCGTCTTTTTAATAAAGGCGCGAATAGGTTCGAGACTGAGATCGGAATGGAGAAGCATGCAGGCATCACTTTGGGGTTACCAAGCAAACTAAAGGTAGGTATCCCTATATTACTTTCAACCGCTCGCTTAAATCGGGTACATTTCCATCCAAGTGGAAGACGGCCAAAGTGGTTCCTGTATTCAAAAATGGTAATGAAGAACATGTTGTTAATTACAGACCGATCTCCATCTTGTCAACATTTGGAAAAGTATTTGAAGCACTGGTATGCCCTTACATCCAACGATTTTTTCATCCACATCTTACCATCTATCAACATGGATTTGTACAAGCCAGATCCACTACCACAAATTTAGTAAGCGTTACAGAGGCCTTATCGGAAGCCGTAGATACAAGTAAACAAGTTGATATATTATACACAGACTTCAGCAAGGCATTCGATAGGGTCTCGCATGCTAAACTAATGTTTAAATTAAAAATTTATGGACTCTCCGGCAAGATGTTTGACTGGATAAAGTCATATATAAGTGACCGCAATTTTTATGTGGTTGTCAATGGATATCGGTCTGTAATTAGGAAAATTACTTCTGGCGTCCCACAGGGGTCACATTTAGGACCGATACTATTTAATATCTTCATCAATGATGTGACTACTGTCTTTAAAAACTCGTGCCCATTATTGTTTGCAGACGATCTTAAATTTAGTAGGGTTATTAATAGCAATGATGACGTGCAACTCCTTCAATCAGATTTGAATGCTCTGCAGGATTGGTGTGAAGCCAATTCTATGCATCTTAATGCTGCCAAGTGTACACGCATGAAATGCACGAGGAAAGTAAACATTATTTTATCCTCATATCACATAGGGTTGCAAGTACTGCAAGGATCTAGGAGTAACATTTGATAGGCAATTAACCTTCATTCCACATATGGAGAACGTTGTAAAGAAGGCATCAAGATTATTGGGTTTTGTTATTCGCAACTGCAAAGACTTTCGAAAACCGTCTACAAAAATTCAACTTTACAACACTCTTGTTCGAAGCGGGCTGGAATATGGCAGTACAGTATGGCGTCCTCACTTTGCCACTCATTCCCTAAGAATAGAGCGGATTCAAAAACGGTTCCTTTACCATCTAACGTTTGCCATTGGTAAAGCCAAACAAATAAAATCATACACGAATAGACTAGAATACTCTAAGATCAGCCCGTTATCTAAACGTAGAGATTATCTAGACCTAAAATTTCTATACAAGCTTATGCATAATAAAATTGACGCACTAATACTACTTAGTCTAGTCAACTTTAGAATCCCAGCTAGATAACCGCGAGGCGTAATCACTCCGCTTGTTCCGCCCTTTCGACGTACCGTCCTAGGGAGCAATTTACCAATTCCCAGAATCTGCCGACTTTACAACAGCGTCAGCTCATCATGCGACATACATCACCAGTCCTTGGTTCAATTTTGTGAGTGTATCAATTATACTTTTGAACCTGAACGCATAGACAGCACTCATGGTGGCTCCCATGTTATAAGTTAGGTATTTGATTTATTGTTATATCCTTTATTTACTTGGTTATGTCATTGAAAGTTTAGTTTGAAGTTTAGTTTTAAGTATTTTTGTGTCTTTTTTCTATTTTTATTGTAATTTACACTCCTTTTAATGCATGCGGTGTTCGCCTTTGAAAGGTTGCACATCATGTTATAACTTTAACTAGTTTGTTTGAATAAATGTACTGTTGTAGTAACCAATGGTGGACCTAAATAAATAAATAAATATACTCAGATGAGAGGTTGGTCTGAAGATACAAATTGCGTCAGCTCTTCCAATTACTCTTATGCTGGATGTTATGAACGTTGTGGGTAGGCATACCTAATCTATCTATGTATATTATCCCGCCAGATCCCTTGGGGGGAAGACAGCCCTAATCCTAATGCTATTTTAGTCAAAGTTGATCTTAACATACCGGATTGAAATCAGTTTCGTGTTGCACCTCCATCGGTACCAGCTGATGGTGGAGTCGGGGCCTTTGCATGGTATCCGGTAAAGTGTTACCTTCTATTATCACGTGCCTGGTCATCTAAAATTAATAAATTAGGTTAGTGAAAAAAACGCAATAGTTTCCTAAATTCGACGCCCCCCAAATTAAGGTAGTCGATATTCAAATTTCAGATAAGACAGAACAGACATAACATGGTAGTTAACATTTGTAACTTAAAAATAGCATTCTGTCAACAGGAATCATGTTTCAGACACAAGTCTACTTAGGACAATACCTGAGAAATCTGGTTTACTGTAGATATTGCGTACGTGATTCCGTAAAAATCCACCAAAAATAGAAGAAATATAATAATGATACCAAAAAAGAGAAACAAAAACGAGAGGAATATAATCATCTAGGCGATTATCTTGCAAATTAATTGAGATCATTTGTCTACCTAGATATTGAAAGTAAAATGAATCTCGGTGAATTCTCCGTAAAAATAAAATTTTAAAATTGACAATATATGCGTACCAAAGCAACTTGCGTGGTTATCTTGGTGCCGCCCGCAGCACCTAGGACCAAGTCCACATTGCCGTCCTTGGATATCACTACACTAGGAACCATAGAACTCAAGGGCTGCAGACCCGGAGCCAGCATATTAGCAGGCGAGGGCGGCATACCGTACGCCGAGTCGTGCCCGGGAACGGCGAAATCATCCATCTCGTTGTTTAACATGATGCCCAATGATTGAGACCGTCTTTGTGATCCCCAGCTGTAAAGGATAACAAGTCATTTTGTGAGTAAGGGGACCCCCATTCGTGTTAAAAGTTAAGAAGAAACTCAGAAGTGCACACTTTTAGAATTTTAGTTCTTGTCAATTCACAACCCACACAATGGTTCTCGTTGCGTTTGGCGCTTGGGCATTCGCTATATAGCGAAGCCATATAAGGTTTAAGTCTAATGCTGGCAGGCGTTACCTACGGATGACAATTTAATACTTTAATTAACAGCATTACATCCTCAGACCATATAAGAAAATTATTTTATATGATCAGAGATTACATCTCAATACTGAAATGCGACTAGGTCAATCAAAACCTATTGATATTCACAGAAATTGCCGCAGGCACTATTTCTATTCTCATCTAGCTTAGCTGATAGTTCATCAATGTTAATATAATATGAAAGATTAGGTACATATAGTTAATGGTGCTAGTAGCTGAGACGACACTGCCGTCGGGCGCTATGACCACGATGTGCGCCGTGCCGTGGTCGTCCGCGCCTTCGAACAGCGCTCCGTAGTGCCGCCAGTCAGAGTACGTCGTGGAGTCGTTTACTAGTCCCTGAAACGACGCCGCCCATTGTGGATTGGAGAGATTGCGCTCCAACTGAAATGAAATTTACAACTAAGCGACAACTAGATTTTTTTTTCTTAGTTTCGCTTTGCATACGCCAAAATTTGTGGTTTATCTCGGGATCCTATCGAATAAAACCAACACTAAGGCGGCTGGCATCGATACTTTGGAGAGGCATTGAAATCTCAACATGAAACACATCAGCACATCTCGATACCTACCTACATACACTTCGGGAGTCAGTACTGGTATCTTGTCTTGAGTTATTTGTCATTTTTATGCACCAGAGTCTAGTTCAAAAGAGTTAAACCTAACAAGTTTCATTCCGATTGAAATTCACAAGATTATACATGTTTAACGAATCCCGTACTATCTAATACATAAATATAGGTTGGCAATACTACTGTTTGTCACGCATTCACAAAGTGATTATGTCTTTGTTACGTGTCAACAGCGACACAGTAAATTACAATGTGTTTTCACAATGACATAAATGGGTACATTTTGTGATTGCATAGCCCTTTGTTAAATGTGTTATTTACGTTAATAAATGAAAAGTCTTAATAACTGGATGGCAGTGGGTGCATGACAGTAAATTTGGAGTAGGTCAAGTAAATTACTGAAAGACGATGACATCGTGTTCTAATGAAAAGGAATTTACTAAAGGACATTGTCGAAAATGGCCCCAGTACCAAGAAACATGTGATATGTACCATAATTACCTATCTATTTTAGTATAGTAGTGGCAAATATCCGCATCTAACGGACAAAACGAATATTAAAAAGAATTGTAAGTTCTTAAATCGAAGTCGCCGACATCATTACCGACTGTCAACGTTGTTATCGTATTACGATTGGAGATTTCAATCATATAATCGGTTATATTTAATCGATTACATTTAACCATAATCTATTTGATTATTACTAATATATTTTTACGATTTTACAGATGTATTGTTTGGCTACTAAATTATAACCTCAAACTCTAATATTTTTTGCAATAATACGATTCTTCCGCTTGTCTGTTAATAATAAATGCATGCAGATAATTTATAGGCGGTTTGAAATAATACATGTATTTTTTCATTGCTGTTGGTTCTGGGGCCAATTATGTATGGACGCAGAACAATGTACTTTATTGGGACTTCAGCAGAGACCTATATTTACGATATCAAATCTTCCGCGTTTTATAAAAACGAGGTCACGCGCATTAGCATTGCAAAAGCAATGCAAATTAAAATTATTCCTGACATTGGTAAACGATTGGCGCTCAATAGTCCTAAATAGAGTAGAGTGGAGGATATGGAGGGAGGCCTTTTGCCCAGCAGTGAGACACTGTAGGCTAACTAATAATAATAATAAATATAGTTAAGTGCCGCTCTAGAGGAAGCGATACGCGCAATTAGACGCTTTTATTTACAAAATTGTATTCGCTACATATCGTGTGACTGTCATAGGTTATAGTGGCTACAATCTTTGGCTGTGTTATGCGAATAATTGGTGAATGCGTATCTACATACCTCTCTTATATCATACTGTAAATTAGAGCGTGTAGGGTCTCCGAGTCGTGTTCGCTGCGCGTAGGCGTACTTGAAGGCCTCGATGGTGCGGTGCCAGTAGAGGTCGGAACCGATGGGCGCGGCGGTGCCGTCGCCGATCCATCCCCGCAGCATGTTCAGAATGAACGCCAGCACCGATCCCGAGCCGGGCAGCGGCACCGAGTACAGGGTGTACTCGTCCGTCAGGGGCACTGCGATTGGATCTTGCCATTCTACCCTGCAAGAGAATAACACCATCAACATTATTCGATCACTGCTCTAGTAGGTAGGTATAACAGAAATACAAGGCATGCCTTTTAAGTTTTGTCGTTTCCATATTTCCCGGCAATTTTGAATTTGGAACTGTTCTGTATTCGAATGTGTTTAAATTTTGAATCTCAAAACAGTTGAAAGTATTAGGATTAATGCTATTGTTTAGTCACGGCGTCGATTGGAATCTGTCAGGTTACGTACGAAAATGAATCTTTCTAAGGAAAATGTTTGTGCAATAATTTTCTACAACTTTAGAAGAGGCCTGACACAGCTTCATTGTTTTGAAGAGCTAACATATGTGTTCAGTGATGAAGCCCCATGTCTGCGGACTGTCGAACGCTGGTATTTAGAATTCCAGCGTGGACATCCTAGTGTTAGTGACAAATCTCGCGAAGGACGCCCAAAATCCGCCTTCACTGAAGATAACATCATTGCTGTGAGACAACTAATTCTCGAAGATCGTCATGTGACATATCGAGAGATAGAGGCTCTATTAGGCATCTCAGGGACAACCATTCAGAAGATCTTGCATGAAGCGCTTGGTGTGAGAAAGCTAGTTTGCCGTTGGATACCGCATCTGCTTTCCGACGATCACAAGGCGGCCCGCGTCAGATGGTGTAAGAAAACTCTGCAAAGGTTCAACCGAAGAGAGTCAAATCACGTCTACGACATCATCAGTGGTGACGAATCTTGGATCTATGCCTACGATCCTGATTCCAAACAACAATCTACAATCTGGGTCTTTCAAGACGAGCCAAAGCCGACTAAAGTTGTTTGTTCTCGAAGCACTTCAAAGAAGATGGTGGCCACGTTCGTTGGAAAAACCGGTCATGTTGCGACTATTGCACTTGAAGATCGTAGAACGGTTAACGCAGAGTGGTATACCACAGTCTGTTTACCACAAGTCATCGCCGAACTTCGAAAATCTAACTCAAAGCGACGCATCATCCTGCACCACGACAACGCAAGCTCACACAGCGCTCGTCAAACGATTGAGTATTTGAAGCAGGAAAAAGTAGAAATTCTTGACCATCCTCCATACAGTCCTGACCTAAGCCCTAAAGATTTCTTTACATTTCCTAAAATTAAGAAAAGTCTTCGTGGTCAAAGGTTCCAGTCCGGTGAAGAAGCAGTCGACGCTTTCAAGTCAGCCATTTTGAACACCCCCACTTTAGAGTGGAATAAATGTTATAATACTGGATTGAGCGAATGGAAAAGTGTATTAGGCTACGTGGTGAATACTTTGAAAAACAATAAAAAGGTTACTATAAGGTTCTAGTTGTGTTTTTTTCTTCAAACGACAAAACTTAAAAGGCATGCCTCGTATTTTGCACGGACATCTATACATACTAGTAGTCGCCCATTGGTCAAAATTCGACCATAATTAATTTAAATTATAAGTTTGAACATTATTAAGGTTCTATTGTCAAAGACTATACTTCTATAATCACAGATTTCGCCAAAGGTACACTGTTAATTTGTTTAAAAAATTATTAAACTAAAGAATATCTTTTTTATATTCTTTTAATTGTAACAAAAAACCACGCGATAAAGAAAATGCTGTCCATTGAACTTGACATACATATTTCGATAATTTAATTAATGATACAAAACTTCTCTGTAAGCGATGTTTTTTTGTAAAAACTCTTTCATCGTTCGCTGGTTCTGTGTGACATTCAGTAAGACTATAGACAAATAATATTAAAGACAAACAATATTAATCTATTCTCATTTTGAAGTGTACCTATTGTGTCAAATACATGGTAGTGTGTGTAATGTTTTTTTTGTTGATTTAATGTAAATTTAATGCATAATTTTAAAAATATATTAGCATTCTGTACTCCTCTATATAAACTATAAGTATGAGAAATTTCATACTCCTCCGTCCGCGCAATTTTCGTAAAAAGGGGTACAAAGTTTTTGCTTCACGTATTAATATATAGATAATAAAACTGTAACGGAGCCGAATAATTTTCGAAAATTATAGAAAATTAGAGTGCATTTCCTTATAGAGGCCGCAACAAGTTTTTTTGGAATTATTGTCTGTCTGTCTCTTTGTGTTTCAATGGCGCCAATACTACCAAACGGATTTTAACGAAATTTGGTATAGTAATAATGTACCCTCTAACTTAAAATGACCAATATTTTTTATCCCGGGAACAACAACTAATCCGGGATAATAGCGGGATAAACCATATAGCTTTATTATTTTTATTATTATTGTTAGTCTCGAGCTGCAATGTAACGTTAAAATGTATGAATTTGCCTACACATAAATTTCTCCATGAACTGGATTCAGGTTCGTCTGCTCACGAGAAACTCTTCGGTGGTTAAAAACACTCGCCTAAAATTGTGCATACACGTTTGATTTAAATACTCCAATATGATTTCGTGCATTAAGTGACGATGCATTCAGGACTGTCTTTTCTGGAGAGAACTCTTTAACGATGAATGGCCTGGACACGAAACTTTGTATATTCATTTATTTAAGATATATCTAAACATGATTTTGATTATGAAAATGAACTGTTTAATCTTGCGAGAAGACTGACACGAAATGTACTGACAAAACTTTGTTACATACTTAGCTCGCAATCAACCTTTTTTGAATATTATTTCGCCAGATTACGATCTTGGTAGGGTAGAAGGTAGAAAAGGTTTAATCAGCCATTAAACCAATAATTTTATAATAAATTGATAAACTGGTAACCCTTTTCAAAAATAAAGGGCCTAGGTATTGTATATGTTTTATTTTTATAAGACGGCGTTAGCGTTGAATAAGATTTTATAACGCCGTCCTCCACTTTCCGAACGATCCTTAGTTCCCGCCGCGCCACCCGCGTCGTGCGCGCCGCCCGCGCTCCCGCCAGCGTTCGGAACCGTACGATAATTATCGTACACATACGATAATTTTGTGCCTACGTACGATGTACGATAGCATATTATTATCGTTTTTATATGATTTATTTATCTATAATAGACATTATCCTAAAAAATACGATAATTTAAAGAAGAAAGAAAGAAAAATACGATAATTTTACGCCCCTGGTACGATAGTCAGTCCACTTCAAGTTCCGAACGCTGGCTCCCGCATAAGCCAGTCGCCAAGAGCTCCCGCATGCGCTGGTCGTGCCGTAGAGATATGAGCCGTCCCGCACGCTACCGGACCTAGACGCGCTCCATTGCTTCCATACGATTATAATTTTAGATACTAGCGCCCTAGTTTACCTACCACGGTTCTGTTAAATACCCAGGAATATTAAAAGTACATTACGGAAGGAATGGTTGTAGTTTTTCTTCAAACCAACGGTGAACGAAACCCACGCCGCCCGCCTGAGCTTGCCACAATTTCCCTTTAGAGACCTATGTTAAATTACAAAAAAAACGCGTGCGGAGCCGCGGGTAACAATTATCTCCATATAAAGACGTTCTGTCATTTAAAAACATCGCCTTGCAGATCCCTTTGTGGTACCTATGTATGTATGCATCAGCTGTAGGTATAAAGGATATTGACAGTTGATTTTGTGCCCGATATATGGCAATAGGCTCGCCCCCTATTACATGGGACCTAACATCGTCGGCGAAATGTGGGTGTACTCAGTACACCTCTGCCACCCCCTCTGGGTAATATAGGCGTGACGGTGGAGACAGTTGATTGTGTGTAAGATATTATGGATGGCGGAATTTTTAACAATCACCAGAATAAGCAGTATTCGACTCGGTCAGCATGAGATAGTGACCGTTCGTGGGGTTTCGTCAACCGTGCTTCGGGAGGTAGTTTATTCCTGGTTATCGCTTAATGCAGTAGTCGTCAAGACAAGTTTCCTTCACTATTTGTATTGAGTCTGCGTGGCATGTCCAATTCTTTCTGACCCTGACCTGTGAGTTCGCTCACAGGTCAAAGTTTGCCTTTTACTGGGACAGTAGGTATAATCAGTGGTAAGTTCGCGACGAAATCAGCTTTATAGCATGCATAACGTTATATCTTGTTCAAACGTGTTATTGGTGGTTGATGAGTAGATTTGGTTTGTTTATACATATAATGTAAATTAGATGAGGATGCAGTTTTCAATGTAAAGGTAAATACTGACCTGTAATTCCTGAAGTCTTCTTCCGTTATAATCCCTCCGAAAGCTTCTATATCTCGCACGAGCTGCGCCGTGAGGGTGCCGTTGTGCATCGCCTCGGGGCCCTCTTCTGCGATGATGTCCAGAGTCCGTGCTAAGGTTGGCTCCACGATGAGGTCGCCCTCGTTCCACACCTCGCCAGTCGCCGCGTTCACGTAGACCTCTCTGCATAGATTAAACAGTTACACCTTAGCATAAAATATGTAATATGTATGAAAAGAACCTGTTGGAAGTCTGCACTCTTTGACTACCCCGCAGGAGACCGGGGTTGCTGATATAGACAGATGTAGATATGTGACAGTGTACATACATTGTCACAGTAGACAGATTGAATGGACACTCAATCTATGTTTTATCGTTACCGTAAGATATTATTGTAGGAGAACATGCGAGGGAATATAAAACCATCAACTAGTTTCACACACCAAAATAATTATATACAATAAATGCCAGGACACATAAAGGCAGATTGGAGATGTTTGAGATTTTTTCAATTCTTTCAATATGCAGTACAAGCTTTTACCCTTTCACCTAGTCACCTACACAAAGTCTTTAACGGTGGCTAGCTGGCGACCGTTAGAGGAGGTTGGTGAGGTATCTCATGAATACGGAACTTATTAGTAAGATTCAGTAAAGTATTTGTCTGCCTCGTCTAGTGGCGTAAAATGCGCGTAGCAATGACGAATTCCTAGATCCGAATCCTAAGCAGTAGTTTTTCTATGGAAAAAATTACAGTATCAGTCTAAAGTAGACTCCTATTGCCATTTCACCGGGCACAATTTCAGAGCATTATGCTAGGTAAAATGGCAATAGGCCCACCCCCTTATTAGTAGCTCACCGCATAGATGGCTCGGCTTTGATCCTGTCGCTGTATGTCTGGAGCACGCGCGCCATATACGAGTTCACGCGGTGGCCGCGGCGGCACAGCTCCGCCGTAGGCCGCACCAGCTCGCCCCACGGCAGGCGCCCGTACTGCCGGTGCAACGCCCCGTAGCCTCGCAGCTCGCCCGGCACGGCGATTGCGAGACCGCCGACGATGGAGGATGCGTTGGCGTACATGTCTTCGCGAGTGGCTGCTGGCGCTCTCTCGCGAGCGTTCAGAACCCGCACCTATTGCGAATCTTATGCTGCAGTCCGATTCATGCTATCGGTGTTAACATTATCACCACGAAGCTAATATATTTGTTTTAGTTTTGCGGTTCTTCAGTCTCTTCGTGGTTATTATGGACTTAAGCCCCTCCGTCTACTGGATCAAATAGTCGCAGATTTGACTCCCGCCACACCTCTATGTGACCCACAAATATTTGTTTCGGTCTGGGTGATTTGTGTGTTTATGTGACTTTCATGTCTGTAAATGCTTACTACACAGGAATGATTCTTAAGCCCGTATTACAGAACATAAATCAGTCGTGAATCTAGTTTGAAAACTAACGTTTTAGTACAAAATCAGTTTTCAAATAGTTTTAAAAACTGATACGTAAATTGATTTACGTTCTGTAATACGAGCCGTGTAGTGTCGGGCTACGTTTTTTTAAAGGCAATAGTTCTTTCGGCACCCATTTATCATAAGCGTTCATATCTTTATAAGCGTCATACGCAGGCTTAGTAGTATATTTTATCTTTGACAAGGGAAGACTTCTAAAGAAGCAAATACGATTTCTCATGTTGATCAAAGATGTTTTCTGTCCATTATGGGTACTTGGCACATAACTTTTAGTAATAAAATAATACTAGTAGTAAAAGAAATAAGAGTAGCACATCTCACCTGCTTCGTCGATGCGTCGTACACCGTAGCCAGGAACCCCCCTCCGAGCCCCATGCATTGTGCGCAGCCGATTCCCTCACAGAAAAATGTTGCTATCGCCGCATCTACGGCTGAACCATTCCTTTCCAAGATCTCTCTAAATCGTTGAAGAAAAAACAAAAAAAATATTGTATAATATACCATCATGGGTATGTAAAAAGGAGAATGAAAGCAGGATAAATGCGATCGAAATCTGAGCTCTGCGGAAGATGTGCGGAGTCCAGCTGACCGACCGTATTCGCAACAGCGTAGTAAGAAAGCGTAGGTATGAAAGATAGTATCGGTGTAAGGACGAGAAAGAGATGCTCCGTTAGTTCGAGCATATAAGAATAATGTCGGGAGAAAGAATGACAAAACAGATCTACAATGCGAAAGTGGAAGGATGTAGGCACCGGGGAAGACCTAGACTATCTTGCCATGACCAAATAGACCGTCTTATCTGAAGGCTAACCGGTGAGCGTGTATGAGACGACAAAGGTCTTGTAGGCATCGTGCTTTTATCCGCAACCTTCATTAGGCTTGGTTATTATTAAATTAGTTTTTGATATTTAAATCGTTCGGTATTATTTTGTTAGATTCTTAACGATTTGAAACTTGTGATTGTCGAGGTTGTACGAGGCTAGATCGGCACTCTGAGCGTTTTATATATCTGTTTTGTCATTCTTTCTATATGCCCGAACCAACGGAGATACCCTTTTTCATCTTTACACCGGTACTATCTTTCATACCTACTTGCTGTTGCGAATACGGTCGGTCAGCTTCACTCCGCACATATTTCGCAGAGCTCGCATTTCCACCGCATTTATCCTACTTTTATTTTCATTCTTAGATACCCAGTTCTCGCTGCCATATAATAGCGTTATGTATGGCCAGCTGTGCCTTTTGGATTAAGTGCCGGCTCCCAAGTAGCTTGCTCATCACCCCATTCACTCTGTTCCCTGCACTCACTCTTCTCTCTATGTCAGCGGTGTGTTTTCCATTCTTACTGAAAGCGCATTCAAGATAAACAAACTCATTCACTAGCTCCAGCACATCGTTACCTAACACAATCCTTGCATTCGTTCTGGTTTATTTCCCGTTTAAAAAACCATAATCTTGGTTTTCTTTACATTCAAATGCAAGCCATTGTTTAAGCAGTCGTCTTTCATAACTGTGACTACTGTTTGCAGATCAGTGGCTGTTGGCGGTATTAAAACCGCGTCATCTGCATATAGTAGATGGTTTACCACTTGGTCACCCATTTTTACACCTTTATTTATCGCTTTCAGTCTTCGAAGGCTTTTATCCAGATTTATTATAAACAGTCTAGCGGACAACACGCAACCGTGCTTGACATCGATTTCAAACTAGGGTGACATGTTACCACCCACCCGTACGCATGCCTTGCTGTCCACATAAGTGGACTGGATAGCTCACAACAGAGTGCCAGAGCTTTGTAACACCACATCCCACCATGCATCACCTTTTGCTGTACTTTGCTTCTTTGAGCAATCACATACTTCTTTCGCGGATAATGCCAAACTCTCTTTCAGGTTATTCCAGCATTCATCTATATTTGAGTGGGAAGAACCTGGAGTCAACAGCTTGTCCCCGACTCTTGTCTTCATACATTCTCTTCACGCTCTCATCTTGCAACTTCAACCTTTATTCTTTCAAGGTCTCCAAAGGGGATACGCTCTCGCCAGTGCCACTTCCTGAATAGACCACTAAACCGCGCAACTACGAGATAGTGGTCTGATTCAAGAGTGGGGCCTCTATACGCACACTTATCTTGAAGTTTGGTTCGGAGACGGTTATCTACCAGGATCAAATCCAAAATGTTGTTTTGTTCATTCCTTCTCCACGTATAAATATGAATATCCTTATGCTGGAATATCGTTTTAGACACAAGGAGG
This sequence comes from Phalera bucephala, assembly GCA_905147815.2. NCBI lineage: Eukaryota > Metazoa > Arthropoda > Insecta > Lepidoptera > Notodontidae > Phalera > Phalera bucephala. Next base: position 18,279,737 of record LR990621.1, on the reverse strand, counting down.
CCTCTTTCCAAACAAACATCTACAATGAGCTTACCTGTATCATTCACTTTCTTATCACCATAAGGACCCAGAGCAGCGTCGCAAGTTTGCCGCCTGGTTCCCACCCATCTGTTCAGGTCGCCACACAAAATCACGATTTTGTTAGCTTTAGCCAAATCCAGAATTTCCCTGACATTATCCCAAAACTTCTTAAGGTTCTAGGGTGTCGATAAGCGTACGGGAGCATAAGCTGCGACCAAAAATACTCTAGTGACACCCTGTTTTAAACGGACCCAGAGAAGTCGCATCGTACAGGCCATAATCTCTCACTCCTGACGCCAGGCGGTGGGACAGCAAGATACCCACACCCATGCTGGCACGACTGCTCTGCGGTACCCCAGACCACAGAGCCATCGTGCCATCAGGAAGATCACAGTTTTCACTGCCCCTTTGCTTAGTCTCTGTTGCACACAGAGCATCCAGGCGTCTCTCTTTCATTACATCAATTTACACACCCACGTTACAGGAACAAATCGTAGTGTGGGGCTACGTTTAAAAAAAATCAAGTGGATGTTTATAAAAGCGGGGATAGATTAGTGCTAGGCGTTGTCAAGTCAGTTTTCACGTTTGTAAATACATTGATTGTCTTTACTTTAGAAAAGGACTGCATTGTTGGCTTATAATGCGCGTAGCGATTACGAGATCCTTGGTTCGAATCAGTCCCAATATCAGTAAGGATTCTGAAATTGTGCTCGGTATAATGGCAATAGCCCCGTATTACATGGGGACCTACAATTGTCGGCGAAAATGAGTGTATTTATTACACCTGGCGTGGTAACGACGATATTGGCATGACGATATTTGTTTATTTATTTTTATTTTTTCTAAGTAAAGGATTCCCGGTGGCCAGACATCGTCACGGCATGAACCCTGAAGACGGTCACAGGTGTCGTGGTCAACCGAGACAAAGATGGCGCGACGACTTGGACACTTGTGCGGGGAAGACATGGATACTACAGACCCAGGATTGATCTTCAAGCGGACGTCAAGAGGAGGCCTTTGCCCAGCAGTGGGATACAGGATAGGATCTAAAAAAGAGACTACAAGCACCAGCTTTCATCAAACAGGCTTAGTACCGGGCAGCCTGGAAAGAGCTAATGCAATAACTTGACCGTGGTGTTTACGACCCTCAGCCGTGAGTTACCGATCGAGAAGATCATAAATAATTTAAGAATAAAAAGGATTTTTTTTTTATATGGGAAGCCCATCCCCCATTATCACGAATGTAACTCCTGTCAGCCAGGATCTACAATAAAAAAAAATTGCCACAATCAAAATATTTTTTATTCATGTAAACCATTATATAGTATTCATCAATCGCCAGAAAAGCAATAAAGTCTCTACCAACACTTCGGCATGCCATTCCTGTGGAGAAGAATATTCTTGCACTTCTCCACTCACTCACACTCTAATGTTAATAATATTACAAATTTTGAAATTTTGTTATTGGGGATTGGCGAACAATGTACTAGGTTATTAGGTAGAACTAACTCAAATTAGCCAAATTATATTGTTCATAAGAATGGCTACATGTTTCCCTCATTCACGAAAAAAGGACACATGTCAAACTTACCGTCCAATGGATGCACATTCAAAGCCATTAGCGGCGACGGCAGCGCGCGGGAAGCGGAGGTGGTCGTGGTCGGGCCCGGCCCACGGCTGCAGCACCAGCACGGCCACCAGCGCGCCCGCGATCAGCGCCGCCAACACGCTGCCCACTAAGCAGCACCGACGGGACTTGCAGCTCCTAGCACCGAAAACACAAGCTACAGACCAACAATACAACAACTAATGTCCATATTATCTACACGGTTCTAATTTTTAAAAATCGAATGAAATTGAATGCACGGATGATACAAATTTAAAAGTTACAATCAATTTTTTTATTGATTGGAAATCAAACGTTTACAGTGACAGTATTATGACACTTGGTTTTAGTTTTTTGGTTGTGGACAGGTGGACAGTCGTCAATTAGTGTTAAAAGAGATTTGACCTCGAAAACAAAAGGACATTGTCGAAAATGGCCCTAGAACCAACAAACATCTGACTTATACCATAAATATTTATCTGTTTTATTATAATAGTTGCAAGCACCCATATCTAACGGACAATTTGCAATCTAAAACGAATATTTCAAAGTGCTGTAGGTACTTAAAGTCGCCAACGTCTTTTCCGAACGCCAACGTTATCGAATTACAGTTGGCGATATCAATCCTATCAATCGGTTATGTTCAATTCATTACATGCAATAATGATCGATTTGATTATTGCTAGTGTATTTTATATAACAATTTTACAAACGTATTGTTGGGTACTAAATTATAACCTCAAAATCTTATACTTTTTTGCAATAATGCAGTTCCCCCGATTGTCCGTTTAATAATAAATGAATGAAGACAATTTGCAGCTAACTTGAAATCATACACGTATTTTTTCATTGCTGTTGGTTCTGGGGCAAATCATGTATGGACGCAGAACAATAATAATAATGTATAGACATTTAGTTTCCGGTTGTTCTCGTCTTGCTAACGGAGAGTACTTGCACAGACACAACCAAGTGGCTAAGATTATCCATCAGCAACTTGCTCTTAAATATGGCCTTGTGGACTCTGAAGTACCGTACTACCAGTACCAGCCTCTTCCAGTTGTCGAAAGTGGTCATATCAAGCTCTACTGGGATCGATATATTATCACGGACAGGACTATTGTAGCCAATAAGCCTGATATCGTGATAATAGATCGATCGATGCGTCGTGTAATGCTCGTTGATGTCACCATTCCGCATGATGAGAACCTTGTGAAGGCCGAAAAAGAAAAAATATCTAAATATTTGGACATGGCTCATGAGGTTACCGCCATGTGGAATGTTGATTTAACTATCATTATTCCGATAGTCGTTTCAGTCAACGGCCTAATAGCGAAGAGCTTCGATAAACACCTCGAGAAGCTCTCGCTTGGCAGTAGGGTGAAGGGCCTGATACAGAAGACGGTAGTATTGCACACGGCGCGCATCTTGAGGAGATTTCTCTCTTTGGAGCCCTGATCACCGGTAGCTAGGGTCGTAGACCTCGCTGTCACGAGCACATTTTTTATATAATATTTATAATAATATTTGTATTTTGTATTTTTATATATATTTTATAAGAAATTATACTTAATAAATATATACATAATGATAATATTCATAATAAATTATATTACAATGTCCTTGGTTATCATCATGATCATCAACCCAAAGAATTCCACGTCCATGGCAAAGTCCTCCTGCAAAGATCGCCATGACCACCGGATTTGTGTTGTACGGATCCAGCTTTTACAATTTCTTAGTTAACTATTAATAAATCTTTGACAAACGGCTTGATCCAGTGGTTCAAGGCTTAGGCCACTTCGCCCACTGAATCAGGGAGTCGTGAGCTCGATACCCCACGTGCAAATCTTTGTATTTCGGTCTGGATGTTTGTATATGTAAATCTTATATTTGTAAAAGCAGTTGCGAGACAGGAATAATTCATAGTATGGGTCTACGTTCTTTTATTACGGCCGTTTTTGAAACAAGGTTTCGAAATTAGTGGCGAAAATAGAATAAAATTTATCCTTCCGAAACCCGTTTTTCAAAGTGAGAGTAATGCCTTCTTGCAGATAAATAAAACGTTGTGAAATATTAAAATGTAACGTAGGTACTAGACGTAAGTAATACCCGGAATTACTGAATTGATAAAATCTCTAAATACACTGCAAATACTAATGTGCCTACAATACATTTTATTATTTAAGTTAGCACCTCTTCGACAAACAACTAAGCACCAGATAGATATGCTAGAGTGACAATAAAAGATATACATACAGTCATACAAGGATATTTTGGCCCGTGGCCAAAATCGGAACTAACGCTATCGAAGTGACACTTCTCTTGATGACAGCGTTACTTTCTTTTTTTAATTAGTAACCGTTCGGACTCACCTGTTCAAATATCTCCTTGGAAGAAGGAAAATTTTACTAATTGTTAACCCTAATTTTACACACCCTGTCAATATCATCTACAGGTCAAAAGATCTTTGTCGGACTATATGCCTGTCTTATGCCTGTAGTTTATAATTTTTTTATTATTTTGCACTGTTTTTGAGATATCTAGGTTTCTTATTGTTATAGGTTTTTCTACTATTCGTGTTTAGGTAATTTGTAAGAAGTTCTAGCTATTCCTTTAGCTGGCCGATATTTTTATTTAAATTTGTTCTAAAATATAATTTAGTGATTATAATATCTGTGATATTTCCATGGTAGGTATATTGTTGCTGTAAACTGATGTGGCCATGTTATTACTCTTTTGTGTAATAAATTGTATTTTGATTTCTTTTAAAACAAGGACAACCTAGCTCGGCATTACTGTTATAACTATATTTCCGAATATATAATAGTTGGTCACCTAGTAGCCTTGCTGTTATTACGAGGAAATCACGAGATAGAAAAATCCAACCTCTGCGATTGTTATTTGCTAACGATGAAGGATACCTTAAGGATAAAAAATCACTGATACATTTTATGTGTCTGTAAGGAAAATATACTTAAAACATGTCAGTCAGAAAGAACTTTTTATAAGTAACATTTTTGGAAGACTGGTAAAATGATGTACCCGAATAATGTATATTTTTCTGTGTTTTATTCCTCGCACTGTATTTAGTTAAAAGCTATATTAGATTTATTTATCTATCAATAATATACGCCAGTTCCCATAGAGGTAAGACTTACAAGCACACAGTGAATATAAACCCAGTTCAGCTGTACACTTTTTCTGGACACATGGTACCATTAAGGTAACCCAAAGGTAACCAATTTAAAAATCTATGTTCATGTCTGGTTCGTATTTCTTTTTATTCATAATAATATGGCTTGTCATTTGGACGTAGACTCCACGCAAATTAGTCGATTAATATTTGTTTGTCTAGTGACTGTGTTCTCGGAGACTTTTTGTTTACAAGTAATAAAAAGATATATACTTAAAACACTTGTGTAAAACGTGGTGCTACACAACTAAAATAACGTGTTTTATATTGGAAGGCAAATCTTATCGGTCTAGAAAAGCAGATGAAGCTAAATTATGTAAGTTTCGACCGGTGACTCGGTTTTCGCTGTATCATGGTAAAGATAAGAATAATTTATTTCCAAAAATTAGACATATGCAAATCCTTAAAAACTAAACATTACATAAAAGGAACATAGAAGCTAGAAGTACTAGTGTCTTACACCCTAGGCCAAGCATGTCTCGTTGAGGCGTAGGTATATCAAAATAATGTTATACATGATAAAATTGGCGCGATAGATACAGTCAACAAAACGTGACGCCGTGTATTATGATGATGTTAAAATAAAAAAAAATGATAAAATGCATTTTCTACAAAAGAGTTAACAAGTTCGAAGATGCATAGTAACTTATTATGCGTCTTCGAACTATTTACACCTTTTGTAGAAAATGCATTTTATCATTTTTTTACTGTTTTCCTTGAGTATAAATGATTAGATTTAGATAAAATCGTAATAATCGTATTCCCAAAGAGATTAGTCATCATGATGGGAAAATTTAGACCAATAATGATAGCATTTTTTAAAATTGGTAATTATATAATTGTTAACGCATGGTTTTTTGTTTTAGTATGTCTACAGATATTGCAGCCTTAATAAATAGCGGTTTTATGCAATACTAAGAGCACATTAGAATGAAACTCGATTCGATGTTGGATACTAATAGCGAAGATTACAACCAGTAGCAGTTTCAATGTAAAATTAACTTCAAATTGTTTCTAAAAGTAAATTTTTTTTAATAGGTTTTTTCTTAAATGTTTTGTTCGTGCTTATATTGAAATAAATAAAAACGTTATGCAAGGTTCAATTTTATTTTTTATTCTTCAAATCTTTAGTGAATGTCGAAAATGTTCAGATCATCAATGGTTAGAAATGGCTATCAGTATTTCTATAATTGATTACTACAAAACTTAAACTTACGCATCTATAATAGGCACTATGAGATACAGCAATATTTTGTATGGTAATAATATTTAATTTCCGGTTCATATACAAATTATGGGAGAACCATAGGGGAGAACACAAGTACGGACTATGATTCTAAGAGAACAATTTTTAAAAACCCCCTATGTCATTAATGTCAAAACAAAAAGTACAAGAGTGTAACTGATTACAATGGATTTGTGCCCTTTCTTATCAGTGACATGGCATTAGTGTTATCAGTGCAAATATATAATCTTGTTAATGCTTCCTCTATGCTTGGTATATGTACTCTAAGCACAACAAGCAACTCTTGCAGAGAGTACAGCGTTTCAACAAGTTTTTTATATTAAATATATTTAAGGAAAAACGGACAAGTGCCCACCTAAGTCATTTAATTATGTATGGCGTTAGAGTACCATGTGTAGGTATTTAACCTGTCAAAAATTTAGTACTAGGTCTCGTGGACGCACATTTTGTCTAAGGTAAGGTAGGTGCGAGATAAGCAGAGAGTACAAAATTCCAACTGCCAATTCGCAAAATCGCAAAACACGTCTGGAGTAGTTTAAGGGTTTTTGCTATACCTATTTTATCTATGGGAATAAAACATGAGACTCACAAATAGGCCCTGTTAAGCCATTTTTGTATCCGTGATGCTTTACGATTAGGTTTACACTAGTTGTAGTCTCTTTTTCTATGGCCGATTTGCCAATTTTTCTGTTGTCATCCTTAAGTGAGGTATTTTTTCTTAAAATTTAAATGGGACCCGATGGGAAGTAGGATATATTTCCCGTCTGGTCCCATTTAAATTTTCAATCCATCCAAAATCCATTCACACAAAAAAATAATTTTACAAATCAGTTCATAAATGACTGAGTTCTTGGGTCATCATCATCTCAGCCTATACTTGTCCACTGCTGAACATAGGCCTCCCCAATCGCTTTCCAGCATAACCGGTCCGGTGCCACCTACATCCAACGTCTTCCTGCGGTTTTCACAAGATCGTCGGTCGATCAGGCAGGCGGTCATCCTACACTGCGCTTGCCAATACGTGGTCTTCACTCTAGAACCTTTCTGCCCCAACGCCCGTCCGGCTTCGCGCTATGTGGCAGCTTATTATTCAATAGAAGATTATTTAAAAGATAAAAATGCTTGGATAGATGCTATTCCAGCTCCACTTGAGTCATAACAACCTATTCAACTGTTGTTAGTTAACATTACCTCTCTTCCTTCTATTAATTTAACACAATATGTACTTTTTTTGTAAATGAGGGAACCATGTAGCCATTCTCATAAATAGTATTATTCGCTTTTTTAACTTAGACTCACCTGATGACCAACCTACATTGTTCTCCCATACCCCACAACAGAATGTAGATGAAAAAGTTTGTAATTTCTTATTTTAAAAGAGTAACCGTGGAGTTTCTTGCCCTTCTTCTCCACAGGAATGACATTCCGAAGTGGCGGCAGAGTCTTTGTTACTTTTCTGACGATTCATAAATACTGTAATGGTTTACATGAATAAAAAATATTCTGATTCTGATTCTGCCCATTGCCACATCAGCTTGCTTATCCTGACCTTGGTTCTTTTAAGAATCTCATCGTTTCTGATTCGATCACGTAGAGAAACGCCGAGCATAGCTCTTTCCATAGCTCGCAGAGCAACTCTGAGATGGTCAAAGGTCGTGATCTTTATGAAGAACTTTAGCTTTGATAATGTTTCTCCATTTAGTCCTATCCTCTGCGACATGAATCGCGTCGCGGACACTGCAATCGAGCGTCGACCGAATCTGGTCGGACCAACGCATGGGACTCCGACCTCTAGGTCTCTTCCCTACTACTTTGCCAGTGATCAAAAGGTTTTCTAAGGTGTAGCTTGTTTTTCTAGCAATGTGGCCGAAAAATTCCAGGATTTTGCGCAGCCATACTATGGAGAGCCTAGTTGTTATTCCGAGTTCCTTTAAGATTGATGTGTTGGTCCAATATGCTGTCCATGGGATTCGGAGCATTTTCCTCCAGCACCACATCTCGAAGGCATCGATGCGATTGCGATCCGCCTTTTTAAGCGTCCATGTTTCTGAGCTGTGGAGGAAGATTGAGAAAACAAGACTAGTCACAAGCTTGCGTTTGGTTCTTAGGGATATGCTCCTGTCGTTCCAGATTCGGTAAAGCTGTAACATAGCGTTCTTTGCCATACCAATGTGTCCTCGTACATCTGTTTCGCATGAGCCATTATTTGCAATAGAGGAGCCCAGGTATATGAAATTGTCCACTATTTATAGTTTGAATGCTCCTGTAAGCTCCAGCTTTCCTGTGCAATCAATCAACATAACTTTCGTCTTAGCCCGGTTAATGGAGAGTCCGATTTCATTACGGGCGCTTTCTAGCCTATCGAAAAAGGTACACACTTCTGCTTCGTTCGCGGTGAATAGGGTGGTGTCATCGGCGTATCGTAGATTCGTTATCTTAGTTCCTCCTATGGTGACGCCACCAAGCCAATCGGCGCAGGTTTGTCTCATTATATATATATATATATATATATATTTTTTTTACGTTGCCCCACACTAGTATTAATTCCTGTGTCGTGGGTGCGTTTACAAACATGAAAATTCACATACACAAATACCCAGACCGGAACAAATAATTGTGGATCACACAAAGATTTGTCCCGTGCGGGAATCGAACCCGCGACTATTAGACACAGTGGGCGGGGCGGACTAAGCCCTTAACCACTGCGCTAAATCGTCCGTCATATTCACCATATATGTTGAATAAGATTGGTGATAGAATGCACCTCCTCCTTTCTTAAATTTGATTGGTGTGAAAGCGCCTTGCCCACTCTTACAACTGCCTGATTTTGGTTATATTTGGTTTGAGTTCTATCATTATTATATTCAGCTCGTGACATCGTAAAAATCATCAATTATGCATGCATAGTAAAACCGACATTGTTACTTGAAATAGAACAGGGTCATAAAAGCCTTGACTTGTGCGCTTTGCCAAAATGTCAATATTATAAAATACGTGCACATGTACTTAACATTCATTTGTTCATAAGAATTATCTACCCCTAAGAGGTAATAAAAATAAATCTGAGATATACACCTACATTTTGCGTATTTAGGCGTTGATATATACTTGCCTATGCCTATTTCATGTACCTATTTTTAACCGACTTCAAAAAACAAGGAGGTTCTCAATTCGGTTGTATTTTTTTTTATCTTTGTTACTAAAGACGGAGGACAGAAACGTAACGTCGAATAGGTCAGAGGTGCTCAGGGAGATAGAGAGGTGCTATGGGCAATTATATACCTCAGTAGCTGAACCTGTTGTAGACTTGGTAAAAGACCTAAGATCCAAGCTTACCCGACACTACACTGAAGATATCCCGGACATCAGCCTGTACGAAATTAGGATGGCTCGCAAACAACTCAAAAACAACAAAGCGCCAGGCAGACGGAATCACCGCAGAGCTTCTGAAAGCGGGCGGAACGCCGGTACTTAAAGTCCGAACAGGGGTGTGGTGGTACTGTTTTGCAAGAAAGGTGATAACACCTTATTGCAGAACTATCGGCCCATCACACTGCTGAGCCATGTATATAAGTTGTTTTCAAGAGTCATCACGAATCGTTTTGAATGCAGGCTTGATGACTTCTAGCCTCCCGAACAAGCCGGTTTCTGAATACCCTTTAGTACCATAGACCACATACATACGTTGCGGAAGATTATACAGAAGACTGAGGTGTATAATCGGCTACTATGCTTGGCGTTTGTGGACTATGATTTCTCATAGTCCACAAACGTCCTTCGATTCGATCGAGACTTGGGCGGTTCTTAGATCTCTCCAGCGATGCCGCGTTGACTATCGGTACATCGAAGTGTTGAAGTTCTTGTATAATAACGCCACCATGTCAGTCCGAGTACAGGGGCTGTGCACGAAGGCGATCCCCATAAAAAGAGGAGTAAGAGAGGGAGACGCCATTTTTCCGAAACTGTTTACGGCCACCTTAGAATACGCCTTCAAGCGTATTATAATAAAATAATATTTCAATAAAGTAGTATAATTTGGAAATATATCCTACTTCCCGTCTGGTCCCATTTAAATGTTCAATCCATCCAAAATCCATTTACACAAAAAAATAATTTTACAAATCAGTTCATAAATGACTGAGTTAAAAATGTTTGATAACAATCTATCATCATCACGCTAGATCCCTTGCGGGGTAGGCAGAAAGTACAGAGTTACAACAGGTGATAACAATGAAATTAATTAAGATTTAGCGTAAGGGACAAGCAAGCGGTTGTTTATAATTTTAGTCTATTCATTACCAGCTCAACCCATAATTTTGGTCCATTCATACCGAAGACACTCAGGACATCAGTCTGTACGAGATTAGTATGGCTCTCAAACAGCTCAAGAACAACAAGGCGCCAGGCGATGACGGTATAACAACCGAGCTTTTCAAGGCTAGTGGAAAGCCGATATTGAGGGCTCTCCAGAAGCTATTCAATACTGTCATCCTCGAGGTCAAAACGCCACAGTCATGGCGCGGAAGTGTGCGTGGTTCTTTTTTTCAAAAAGGGTGATAAAACGCTTTTGAAGAATTATAGACCCATCTTCACTTCTGAGCCACGTCTATAATCGTTTTCGAGATTCATCACGAATCGTCTCGCGCGCAAACTCGATGACTTCCAGCCTCCCGAACAAGCCGGTTTCCGAAAATATACATATACCACATACATACGCTGCGACAGGTCATACAGAAGACTGAAGAGTACAACCTGCCACTATGCTTGGCGTTTGTGGATTATGAGAAGGCCTTCGATTCGATGGAGACTTGGGCTGTACTACAGTCTCTCCAGCGGTGGACTAAAGTCACGGCCATAGCACTCAGAATTGCTAAACTTAAGTGGCAGTGGGCGGGGCACATTGCTCGTAGAACTGACGGCCGTTGGGGCAGAAAGGTTCTCGAGTGGCGACCACGTACCGGAAGACGTGGCGTGGGCAGGCCCCCTACAAGATGGACCGATGACTTGGTGAAGGTCGCGGGTAGAAGTTGGATGCGTACAGCACAAAGCCGGTCGCTGTGGCGGTCTTTAGGGGAGGCCTTTGTCCTGCAGTGGATGTCTTTCGGCTAAGGAAGATTACCAGCTCTATGAAATATACTTGTAGGATACATGCGAGGGCCTATTTCTTCATTTACGACGTGAGCGTTCGACTAATTTGGCTATCATTGATATAACTTTATCACAATCAAATGGTCATTATTGCTTGATAATAACATTTACTTATCTAAATGAACAATAAATTACTAGGGTATAGATAAAATTGGCGTCTTAACAATGTGGTTATTTCTCACATGCGTCTACGATTTGTATTAAGGTACAGCGAAGTTATATCGTGTAAGTATTGCTGAGTACACTCAAATATTAAATAGTAAACAATCGAGTTATTGAACTCGGCAATTTTTTCGACATATATGCAGTTTGCTTACAACTTTTGTGGTTTTTATCTCTACCAAAGCTCGCTCTAGGTCACTTTCGCTTCCGGTGTAATTTCATATAAAATAATTCCACATAGCCTCGCGAATATGCCAGAATGAAAAAAAATAATATTGCCATTGGCTGATTGTTACAGATTTCGGAACGAAATAAATGTGCGAATAGGGAAAGGTACTGAATACATATGTCGTATGGATTGTTGGAAATACATAGAATGCAATTATTTAGTGTAAAAATAAACGTCACGTAGTTGTAATTACAATAACTTAAGATGAGTATATCTAAAAGTTTTTTATAATTGTACTTGTCTAATGTAGCTCTGGTTATTTTTTTTCATTTCCAGGGAAGTTGAAAATAGGTTTTTTAAGGTAAGGAAGAATGCGTCTGCGAAAATTGATATACTATAATGTTGTCTCTAATCAATAGATTGGACTATGAGATTGGAGGAATCTAGAGAGGTCTGTAAGGAGAAAGTCGTACCAGAATTCTTATTACTCCAGAGTCTCTTCAGATTACCTAATACTTGGGTAATCTATTAATCGTATTAGGTAATCTATTCTTTCAATTGTTTATGCGTATGTTTGTACATATTAATAAACAGTAAAATAATATTTATTTCTTTAGTGATTGTTTGTTTTGTAGGAGGATTACGACAGTAACGACGCGAGCTGTTATAGAGCGAGTGTGCGTTCCCAAGGTAAAGTGAGATATTATAAAATAATGCATTTTTATTACTCATAATTACAGCAGTATTTGTCTCGTGCGCAATTCTGTTGAATGACGCGTCGGCGTTTTTGTATCGCGTCGTGGAAGGTGAAATGACGATCAACGATTTTATTCGCGTGACGTTGTTACTACGACCGAGTCTCCGAAAAGATGGTCAGAAACGTGACATTATATTAAATGTTCCTATTCCTATATATAGCAAAGAATCTCATATAGCCCCCGTAAGTAGTGCTTATGACAGAGAGACGAGACAGACGCCTTTATAGAAGTTGAATGGTTTCTAAGTTCTATTCAGTTTCGTTTAACAGAATCTTCTTATTGCTAATCTATGAATCGATCAAAAATGTAACCAGCCCTCGTCAATCGTATGAATCGTGGAATCAAAGATAGCCTCCTTCAGTAACGTCTCGTAAGATTTTTATAAGTGCGTTTTTGTGCAATTATTGAAGAAAGGGGTGTCTTGAGCACTTGGCACATATTTAGTATATATAAACGTTTTCCTCCGTGACACAAATCATTTGTAGACGCTACTTGTTGTAACTTATATGAGTTAAGAAGGACTTTCTTACAAAGGTAAGAGTTAAGTCATTGGATTCATTCACTAATTTTACTAGCCAGTACTCGAAGGTACTCATCTAATTAAGTTTTAAATATTATCTAAACACAAATAACCGAACAGCAAATTCTATTTCATGACGATCCTAGGGAACCTATAAAACGTTTAAAAATCTATATCTGTGTGCTCACATTATTTCACTTCCATATCTCTTGACATTTCTGTTTGCCCAATGGTTATGTCGCTTGAGTGTATTCCTACTAAATGATGAACTATGTTACTTCTATGTAAATCTGTGTGTCTGTATCTGTGAGTAGAGAGGTTATAAATTTATACACAAAAATCAATTTGGCTTTACAAAGAATCGAAGAATACACAAACAACATTCCTGATACAGGTGGAGAATTTTTAAGAAATATTTACGAGGCTTGGTAGAACTTGCAGAATACTTTAGGTACACATATTATATGATTTTTCTAAGGCGTGTATTGTGTGCATCGTTAAACTCTATACAGAAATTACACTGCTACGGAATTAGGAACAAGGGTTTCGACCTCTTGACTTCCTATTTATGTAATAGGATGCAGAAGGTCAATGTTAATGGCAAACGGAATTAGGAACAAGGGTTTCGACCTCTTGACTTTTTTTTAATGTAATAGGATGCAGAAGGTCTATGTTGATGGCAAACGAATTCCTGGTTTTGCCATGACAATAGTCGTGGCACAGGGTTCAACGTAGTTTCTATTGTTATATATATATATATATATATATATATATATATATATATATATATATATATATATATATATATATATATATATATATATATATCTAATGTTATTAATTATTGTGCAGGAGACAATCATACGTGATATTCGCAGATAATACATATCTATTTTTCAAAACTATTGTGTGGCTTAGAACTTGTAGAGTGAATCTTTTTTGTATGTATCACTTTCGTTACCAGATTGCAATGACGCCCGTATACTGAACAGGTTGTCTGGTAGGATTCGTTTTATTAACTGATATTGGAACAGTGAGATCTTTTTATTATAGTACATACCTATGCGTGCAGCAAGTCATAATGGGGATGAGCTGTTCTGTTTTATCCCCTTTTCGCCAGCAACGTAAGGTGCTATGTAATAGGGGGCGAGCCTACCGCCATATACCTAGCACAATTACATACTCCGGACTGATTCTGGGAATTTTTCGATACAAAAACAACATTTGTTTGCCCTATGATTTGAACCCAGGACCTCGTGATCGCACAGCGCATTATTGGCAACTAGATCAACAAGGCAGGCAGCCATTATAATAATGGAAAGTTAATCGAAATAAAACTTCTGAAGTTTAAATACTAGCTTGCGGAGATCTTAGCCGGGTTATCAGTGGAGACCACTTTCCAATCTAGTAGTAGGAGATGAAAAGAAACTAATAATTATGACGTTTGTAAAAACAAATTCAAGGTTTGTGTAATATTATACAGCGTCCATTTCTTAATAAAATAACATTGAAGATACCGGAAACTTTGCATTTTTGTGACCAAAACATTAAGTCTAAAATACAAAATTGATAGATTGCAAACTAAAACAATTTTACCACCTACTTCAGATGGAGAGGTGTTCGAACTACCGCTTGTTAATATGCACCTGATACTTCTACTTTTATTTATGAACATATTGTATGTAACTAATTTTGATACAATTGTAAGTTTCCAACGAAGGCATTTATTTTGATACCTTTGTTGTCATTTCACCTTGCAACTAATCCTTGCCCGTAGACCTTTGAATGGTCTAAGAATTAATTGATTGCAAAACCGGTCAATCGCATTCACTGCGTTCAAACCATAACCAAAACCACACATAACCGCTGCAAACATTTTCGGTAAAAAAGTACACCACAATACTAATACGTTTTCAAGTTCCACGTTGTTATATAGATTTTATTACGTGATAATGTTTCTCACCACATCATTATTGCTGTTGACTGCTCGCTGCCACAGTCACTCACAGACTGCCTGCATGCGCCCGCGCAATTTTTCGATCTTATACCTTTGTGCATTGTATTTACCTCAATGCCTTTGTGTTAGAATATCAAAATATATGACAGCGTTGATATAATTCTGAGATTCTTGTAGAAATAAATAGATTATTTCATTAGTACATGTATAGTGATTTATCTCGGTATCGAACTTTGATATGATTTAATTACTGGCTAGACGATTAAGTCGCTTGATAGGCATCCAGATTTAGAATAAAAAGGAGAAAGAATGATAATGATAGATTTTCCCTTTACAATCAAGGTATCTCTATTAACATTACACGCGGCTTTATCGTCTAGTAGAGCGAAAAAACCTTTCAATTTTATGATAGGATTGACATTGCCAATACTTGTGCAGCTATTATCTTATTACGAGTGGATAGATCAGCAGTGACCCATATCTTGATGAAATCAGCTTGTCTCCATTTATTTAACCAATTATAGAAGTATCTCATACTATCTACCTGAGATTTCTTTATTTAAATACGTATTACTTCAAGACCAGTATTAATCGGTATTTCAGCTTTATATAAAAAGGTTGTTTCACTGATGTGACAAAAATTTGCGCTAATAGTTATTCAACGAGTAATTACATAATGGACTCAAGCTGCAAAAGATAGAAATCTAATAATACCTGAATTTCCATATTACTAGTTTGTTCGATCAATGAAAGGTTGCAGCTATTCGTTTCGAATCGATGACGCGAGACTTTCAGGGTTATCTTCACTTGCCTCAATTAAAAACCGAATTATTTAAATATATATTTAGCGCAGTGGTTAAGAGCTTAAGCCGCTCCGCCCACTGTGTGTTATAGTCGCGGGTTCGATTCCCGCACGGGACAAATCTTTGTGTGATCCACAATTATTTGTTCCGGTCTGGGTATTTGTATATGTGAAATTTCATGTTTGTAAACGCACCCACGACACAGGAATAAATCCTAGTGTGGGGCTACGTTTAAAAAAAAAAATATATATATTTATTATTATGTTTTTATATCACATAATCAAAGTTTTGATGCTTAGTAATTTTATCATAAAATTCAAAGCCGCATGCGGTATCGAAAAATACCGTACGCTATTTCTTCCGATAATCGAGTGATTTTCGTATCGCACCCACAGTAATGCTGTCATAACAAACTGTCAGAACGATATTTGGTTTCTTGGCTTTTAGCACCCTTTCACGTAAATAGGTAGACTAGTTTCACATGGCAGTTGTTTTACCGTGTACATACGTACTTTAGAACAGCCTCAGTAAATTCGTTTACACAGGTCCCATGTGGTAAAATTTGGAAATATTTTTTTATCATATACTAATCATTTATGATTGTTATTAAATAATGTTTGAATGAACTTGTTACTTAATCGCCGTTTGTTCACTGGGATCTATAATCAGGAATCAAAAGTGGATCCATCGACACATCTCGAAAAAAAAATCTAATACGGCGCGGCACATTGTGTAGTTCATTCGACATGCGACATGTCGACTAGGCGCTGCCTGATTACATACCTACAATTAGTAAATTAAATGGTTGGCGTATTAAATCTATCCTATTTGATAAGACTGAACACCTGAAAGTAACGAAATGAATCGTCGTCGTCATCACAGAACAGAGAAGTAGTGGTCCTTTATTCCGTGGCCGTCATTAATCAAGTTCATAATATGTCGTCGTATTAAACCAACTAGGTACTATTGGTAACCATACGATACAGTCAGATTTACAGACATGAATTTTGATATTTTAAATATCAAAATTCATGTTTTTAATATTACTACTCAGATATGGAAAGGTGAATTCAAAAGTGTGAAAGTGTCATAATATTTTAACAACTTTGTGGGATATCATCTGTGTCGGTAGCTTAGGCGTTTGTGCTATCTACTAATTGCGTTATCCTCTCAATTTTAAGTCATGCAATAAACTCATGATAACATTGTAAGTAGTTACGTTAGGAATGTGCAGGTTTTTTGAAGGTCGCCTGCTATCTTTATAATAGAGTTAATAAATTATCAATGAAGATTATTATTTTGATTATATTTGCGCTTCCAGTAGATATGCGTGCGCTGTCTATTGACCTATACATTATAATACAATATTTTTATGTATATTATAACAAATAATAAATTCGCGCTATGGCGAGATAAAAGGGCAGGTAAACTATGAGAAAGTTAGATCCCAACCGGATCTAACTTTCTCCCTGGGCATTTCATATTTTTTGGGTTGGGTGAAACCATGAATTTATAACCCTAAACGGATTGAGTACTGTCAAAACATTGCTAAAGAAAATTAAACTCTTACTCACAGACACAACATTGAATTTTCTATGATTTAAACAACTCGAGAAACCATGATGAGTGAGAGCAATAACCTGAAGCCCGGTGTCTCGCTCGCACCCATTACGATGCAGTACGGTGACCATAAGGTAGAACTAATACGGACTATACCTATTTATGATATGGTTTAAATACGCTGTAAACCATTTATTATGGAGTTTAAAACGAACAAGGTTCTCAATTCGTCTTTATATACAGAATCGGTTAAGATGGGACCATAAGGGCAGCTATTTCAACCGTTGTAGATAAAGAAAACGGCCCTAGTAGACTATGCTTTATTTTGCGATATTTGGAGCTGAATTTACAGATTCTTCTTCAGAGCAAGAAAATGGGCAATTTATTAAAAAACTTTGACTAATACTCATTTAACGTGAGGCATATGCGTAGAAAGGAAGAATAACGGTAATAAACAGTGCCAGAGAATTATACGTTAATTATATGTCAACAAGTCCATAATCGTACCAATGTTTGGTCACCCTACTTAGAAAGAGACGTAGGGATCTAAGTGTGTATCCTCGTCATCACGTTTATTTCGGAGAGTGCTAAATTCATGGGTGAAATACAACGTAAAACTTTACAGAAACAATGTTTCATATGATGATGCCCAAGGTAATCAGGTTGTCCAAGTATTTGTAGACATGATTATCACAGTACATTCGCAAATATCTGTTCCGATAAAAGTTTCCCTATAACTTTCTCTGGTTCACCACAACATGTTAAGAAAGCGTTTGCAGTGTTTACCGCCAGTTCCAGAAACACGTAATTTCATTTCAGAAAATGTGTTTATAAACAAATATTTATTGGTGAAATCAACGTTTAAGAAAAAAATATAGAACGCCCCTAGCTGCTCCACGGGACCTTTTGATTTAAAATAGGCACAAAAGCTGTGGCGTAAATACAATAACAACTTATAGTACTGTTGAAATGGGTCTAATAGTCGTAAGATTATTTCGTATTTCGACCCATTGCATTTATCAAATATAGAAGATATGATTTGACCGACTCGTTGATCTAGTGGCGAATAATGTGCTTTGTGATCACGAGATCCTGGGTATTCCCAGGTGATAAACTCCCAGTATTAGTCCGGATTCTAGAATTGTGCCCGGTATATGGCAATAGGCTCGCCCCCTAATTCATGGGAACCTAACATCGTCGGCTAAAAGTGGGTGTATATAGTACACATCTGCCACCCCCGCTTGGAGAATATAGACGCGACGGTGTGTTATTTTATGATTTTCGTAAATAGTTCATATATCGCGAGCTTGTCAAACAGAGACTTAATATATTCTTAAAGAGATTTTTTTATTGTTTTATTCTTACCTTTCTTGACGATTAACCATCCCCCCACAAGGTGGTCCAATGAGGTGACGATCTCAGGTAAAAGCTGCACGTAAGCACAGGACCGTTCGACGTGGCGAGTTTTGGGGATGCTATTGCCATGGTGTGGACATCATTTGGCTAATCGGTACTTAGAGGGCATCCATTAATTAAGTGAGATGTTTTTTTTTTTAATTTTGTCTCCTACCTCCTTTTTGATGAGATTTGGTGGGTTTCCCCGTCCCACTTACGTGGAATTAGAATAGAATAGAAAGCTCTTTATTGTACACCAAATTAAAAATAAAGAATAATATAAGGCACAAAACAATATAAGGTACAATTGGCGGCCTTATTGCTACTAGCAATTTCTTACAGACAACCAGATTTAGATACGCTCTAGATGTTCAAAGAATAAATTCTGGAATTAAATGTTTTTAATAGCCATGATTTCCTTACGATACGAAATGGGATACTCTAAGAAAATAAAATTAAATATGTTTTTTTGTTTATTATGCGTTTAATAATTTATGTGTTTCAAAAGTTGACGTTAGATTTTCAATTATACTTTCTATAATCTGATTTAGCTATGTAACACGTAGGATTAGCAAGCTGAAGTGGCAATCGACCGGACACATAGCGCGGCCGTTAAGGCGGAATCATTCTAGAGGAGGCCACGTATTGGCAAGCGCGGCATGGGATGATTGCCTGCCAGATAGATCGACGATCTTGTGAAGATCGCAGGAAGTCGTTGGATGCACGCAGAGCGATTGGGGAGGCCTGTGTTTAGCAGTGGACAAGTATAGGCTGAGATAATGAATCTGTTTTATAGGCATCTTACCATGATTGTGCTCATCCAGTGAAGCTGCTGTAAAGGTCCTGTGGCCAACAGCGTACATCATTTACACACTAAAAGGTTCTTATTGAAGTCAACGGTTTTTGATGTGAGTTTAAAATCGCCATTCTTTTGATTGCGATGACACAGAAGCTTAATATCTTTACATCTTCAACGGACCGTAGACCAAAGTATTTGACTTACATTTCAA
Organism: Phalera bucephala; assembly: GCA_905147815.2. Classification (NCBI taxonomy): domain Eukaryota; kingdom Metazoa; phylum Arthropoda; class Insecta; order Lepidoptera; family Notodontidae; genus Phalera; species Phalera bucephala. The sequence continues at coordinate 18,260,189 of LR990621.1, read as the reverse complement.
CTTGATACCTCTGCCGGCCAGTTTTACAAACAATCACCTTAAATTGACTGCACAATCATCTGACATGCGTCCATATTGGTAGATCTATTATATCGTAGTAGTAGTAATTCGGCGGAGGATTTGGCGCAGTGGTTAAAAGCTTAAGCCGTTCCTCCTACTAGGTCAAATAGTCGCGGGTTCGAGTCCCGCACGGGACATATCTTTGTGTGTCCCATAATTATTTGTTTCGGTCTGGGTATTTGTGTACGTGAATTTTCATATTTGTAAACGCACCCACGACACAAATAAATACTAATGTAGGGCTACGTTTTTTTTAAATCAATATGTGTCACCAATGTATCACGCATCCACCGAAAAAATTAAAACATTTATACATACAAAAATAAATTTTATTAATTCAGGACAGCCTCAATACAATAATTAATTCGTAACAATTATATTTACCATATTTAAATACAGTGTATCTGGTAACTAAAACGTTTTTAATTAGGTAGCTACAGTTGTTCATAAAGTGTTGACCTGTAATCAGCGATTTTAAAATAATAATAACTTATTATTTGCGTTAGTAGGTAGTAGTGACAACATAGTGATATATTTAAAAAAACGTAAACACTCCGCCCGTTTATTTTTTAATTTGCAGTATTCAGGGTGCGATTTCGGCTACTACATTTTAAAATCCTTGAGCTAGGGTTTGTGCGGTCGAAAGATAGTAGCTGTGGTCTGTTAAGAGTCAAAATAGACTGTCTCTTTTTGAACAGGACCCCTATTCGCTATGATAAAACGCAGCGCGTTAATATAACTTTGAAAATTTAAAGTATAATATTTTTTACAAAAGAAGGGTAGTGACAGTTCTAAATGCCAATCAAAATTAATATTAAGTTCAATGGTATTAAGGCATAACACTATATGTATAGAAACAGGTCATGCCTCTTATTGCCGTTGACTAAAGTATAATTTTCTTTGACACTTGCAACTGTCACTGTACCCTTCCTTCATGAAAAATATTATAATAGTATTCTGTATGTCACCGGAATACCATTAAACAATTCACAAAGTTATCGTAACGCACCGCGTTACGGATTAAATTGATAATAGCGATCAAGAGCCCTGCACGCGTGCTGCAAAATTGGAGTTTGGATGCAGTTTTTGTGCAGTTGACATAACTGCAGCAAAACTGCCAACAGACTGCCATGAACGTGCAGTTCTAGTGACTACTCACGGACTGCAGGTTAACTACACTTTTTTAATAAACACATTAGGAATACTAGTAACTTTTATTGCAGTCCTAATGACTGCAATAAAAACATACTGCTAGCCTGCATGAAGTGCGCAGTCAGTAAAACTGCAAGCGGACTACAAGCGCAGTCGTTTGGCAATTTTAATGCAGTATGTCACTATACATAAACTGCACCCAGACTACAATTTTGCAGCTGGCGTGCACTTCAACTGCTGTCTTACTCTATATGAAGATGGCTGGTAGGTACTGAAAAACAATCGTGCCGTGAGTTGTTAATTCTACTCTAGCCATGTTTAAATAATTCTGACTTGCTAACAACAACCCAAAATTTCCGTCATTCTTTTTTTTTTTTGGTTTTTTTTTTTAAACTTAGCCCCACACTAGGATTTATTCCTGTGTCGTGGGTGCGTTTACAAACATGAAAATTCACATACACAAATACCCAGACCGGAACAAATAATTGTGGATCACACAAAGATTTGTCCCGTGCGGGACTCGAACCCGCGACTATTAGACGCAGTGGGCAGAGCGGCTTAAGCTCTTAACCACTGCGCTAAATCGTCCGTCAATGCGCTAAATCGTCCATCAATGCGCTAATTCGTTGCAATGCCTGACTCAAAAAAAAATGTTATTACAAAAGAAGTTATTAAGTATCACAGTCTAAAATATATTTATAAAGCTGTGTATGCACTTTGTAAGGTAGGTATACACTGCGCATAGGGCAAACGGATCACAAAGTACAATACACGGTTTTAGTGTGTCAACGAACGTATTCACGCAGAGCCACAGAAATCTTAATGATAATCTCTAATTAACTACGATTTCTGTACGCAGAGCAAGCTTAGGACGGGCGGAGGCTTAGTTGTCGATGGAGTGACTGCTTTCAGCAACTGGTGCAGTTACTCTTACATACTTTAGTCACATAAAGATATTTTAGCACGCGGCCAAAATCGGAACTAACGCTGTCATCAAGAACAATCGTGTGACAATCGAGGAGTTGCCGTTTGCTATGAAAGGACATTGTCGAAAATTGCCCCAGAACCAACAAACATTTGACCCATGCCATCATTATTTATATATTTTATTAAACTAATGGCAAGTATCCGTATGTAACGGACAATTTGCAATCTAAACCGAATATTTCAAAGTATTGTAAGTACTTATATCCAAGTCGCCGACATCTTTACTGAATGTCAATACACACAATATAACCTCAAATGTATTAATGGCTACTGAATTATAACCTCAAAATCTAATACGTTTTGTGCAATATTGCGATTCCTCCTCTTGTCCGTTTAATAATAAAAGCCTTAAGAGGATTTATGGGTGATTTGAAATCATATAAGTATTTTTTCATTGCTGTTGGTTCTGGGGCAAATCATATATGGGTGCAGAACAATGTCCTTTACCCAAGTTCCTTTTTTTAATTAGTATCTGTGCGGGCCCACCTGTCGAAATATTTCTCTGAAAGTAGGAAAATTTTACTTAATGATAACCCTAATTTCACACCAACGCCCCTGCCAATGTCATCCACGGGCCAAAATATCCTTGTAGCACTAAATATATTCCTATTATTACAATCACATATTTTAACCGCTTTATCATAATGACAACTAGTTTAAGAGGTTGGCCCCACTTCCCGGGCCACTAAGGGCGATGACCTTTTGTAATCCCTTCTATTATGTATCACTGGGTGTAAGCTTCGCACTTTTACCATTTACATTGTCTTGCCATACCATTTACATGTAGTCAGTCCCTAATGTTTATAAAAATCTATACAAGGTGTAACATAATAAACGCAATACCTGAAAGTAGTTTGTTCTGAATCGGTAACTAAATTGATTTCAACGATTTTTGATGTACCTAACATTTTTTTAAATTTGCAAAATTGCTTTTACACCTTCAGTGCGCTATAAAAAACGAAATTTATTGTTAAACATATTTCTCAAAACGCACACATACACGTACCAGTTTCATTGTTAATTGGGGTAAAAAGGTGCTTAAAAAAAGGGTAAAAACCTTTAAATTTGGAAATTTGGTTTTCCTTTTGAATTTATGAAGCAATTCTCTAATTGGGGTGTCTGAGGTCTTGCGTTTATTATGTTACAGCTTGTATAAGGTGCAAATTGCTTGTAGTCCGCGATTGCAATTAAATATTAAATTTTATTTTTAATGCGATAGCAGTGAAGAATTATAGAATGTGTAAGTATTACACGTTTTGGCAAGGACGCAGCCAATTTCGAATGAGATTCGTGATCAGTGTTTTTCGTATACTAACATCATAACTATGGACGATAAGACCGATCTATTCGTAAGTACATCCTAATTTTAGGAGTAGTGTTTTATGTTAAATTATTATACTATCAAATTTTGTAACGACAATATTAGCTTCTGAATATTAAAAATTCCTCGCAAGGGATCTGACGTTATAATATAGATAATGTAATATTTTTATTAAAGCTTTGAAAACCAAACTTTATTACCTCCGAAACATAGCGTGACCGCCTTAATCTATAATATATCTATAATCGCGTAAGTCTGTGTTAAGTAGTGTCCGACTGAAGTTTCGCCTTCGGCCAAATATTCGGCTTTGGCGAAAATAGGCCCGTTTCCAGCAACCACCGAAATTTAATAATCGATTACGATTTACGACTTACGAATGCAAGCATGAATCAAATTACTTAAGGTTATTCAACTTCGGCTTTGGCTCCGGCGGCTTTGGCCAAAAATCGACCTTAGTCGGACACTAGTGTTAAGCTATATGCATACTTTTTATTTCATTAGTAAAAACATCAGTAAAAATATTTTTCATATAAAAGAGTATGTTAATTTGATATCAGATGGTTGACGAGAATTCTTCATTGTTCATTTTTGCTTCATCAAGAATGAAGGCGACTCATTTTGATTAACAAGTGAATTGAAAAACAGAAATGAACAAATATGGAACCATATGATTTCAGCTAGCAATATACATCAAATTGTAAGTTAAGTCAATTAAATTATACTTTCTAATACATTAAATAAGGCAAATTATTTCAGTTTCATAACCACTTACAGTCTAATTAACAGTATTTTAAAATATCTTATGAACATTTACTAGTACAAATTACTAGTCTGGAGTTCTAATCCGCGACGGTTCGTCGCCGAAACAATGTTTGTGTAACGGATCTTTGTATGAATTCTCATGCAGGACGCTGTGGGAACTTGTGCGACACTTCGTGAGACACAGTTCATAGTCATCCCTAAGCGAACGGAATAACACATTCTTTTCCGTCGAAAGTTTAGACAAAACGAGTTGAAGCATATCCCTCTGTAAAGAAAATACATATATTACAAATTAGTTCTATAAACTACATTTTTTTTGTATCACTACATATTATAAAAACAATGTTCACCCGCCGCGTCTGTCTGACTGTCTACATTACCCCTCTTAAGACACTGTCCCACTGTTGGGCACGGGCCTCCTCTCAAACTGAGGGGTTTAGGCCATAGTCCACCACGCTGACCCAGTGCGGGTTGGCAAACTTCACACACCTTCGAGAAACTATAAGTCATGCAGGTTTCCTTACGATCTCTTTCCTTCATCAACCAAGTGATAAGTAATTTTTTCATACGAACATGTTTTCGAAAAGACAGAGGTGCGTGCCTGGGTTTGAACCCGAGACCTCTGACTTTGCAGCCCAAAGGTCTAACCACTCGGCTATCACTGCTGTCTGTCTGTCTGAACGCAATAGACTCAATAATTACCGAACGGATTTTTATACGGTTTTCACTAATGGATTCAAGAGGTAGGTTGATGTATATAATTTACCCGTGTGAAGCCGGGGCGGGTCGCTAGTAGTTTATATAAGTAAAGGACACTGTCGTAAATTGCCCCAGAACCAACAAACATTGGACCCATGCCATCATTATTTATCTATTTTATTTAAATTATGGTAAATATCCGTATCTAACGCAAATCTAAAACGAATATTTCAAAGTATTGTAAGTACTTATATCCTTAAGAGAATTTATGGTTGGTTCTGGTGCAAATCATGTATGAGCGCAGAACAATGTCCTTTACAGCGACGACTTGGCCTAGTAGTAATAGCGTACGTCGCTCTGTTCACAGAATCGAGCAGACTCGGGTTTGGGCGCCACACAGGACAAATTATTGTTAGATCCAGGAGCGTTTGTTTCAGATTGGTTGTAGATGTGAATTTGGGTTGGGCTCAGGAATGACCACCCTAGTTTGAACTTAGCCTATTTTAATAAAACTGTCAAAATTGTTGCATTGTCAAGACAGGTGTAGTTAGCAGGTTATTATGGCTTATTATTTGCAATTTTCTTAAATTCCTTACACCAGTCGCCTTTCATTGTCTCTTTTATTAAACAGGGCTCAGATTGCATAAATAGTGGATTGCAGGAAGATTAGGTTGCAATATGATCAGGTAGCACAAAACTAGATTGCAAAATGACTTATATTGCATTTTGTGCATGTGAATGACCTACACTGTTGGCTGCAGTGCCTTTACAGCTTCATCGGATAAGATTTGAGATTATATTGGAGACAGATCATGTCTGTAAATACAACCACTTCAAGAAATTCACAGAAATTATTCATAGTTTTTTTTTTTTTTTTTGAAAACTTAGCCCCACACTAGGATTTATTCCTGTGTCGTGGGTGCGTTTACAAACATGAAAATTCACAAACAAATACCCAGACCGGAACAAATAATTGTGGATCACACAAAGATTTGTCCCGTGCGGGAATCGAACCCGCGACTATTAAACACAGTAGGTGGAGCGACCTAAGCTCTTAACCACTGCGCTAAATCGTCCGTCATAGTGTCGGGCAAGGTTTTTTTAAAAATTGTATTTCAATAACCTTATAGGGACTTTTATGTTATAGCTCAATACTGTACCTTACTGGGATCCAAGCAGCAGGACACACAGTATTCATATATTACACAACAATTTTTTACTGTGCATGTTTCACAATTATATCTGTCTGTGAAATCAGCTTCAGTATCACAGCAACCATTCTTCATCACATCCATCCTTTGGCACACATAACCTGAAATTTAAAAATTGACATATTACAATGTTAAATAATGAAATATAAATTACTAGCAACCCACCCTGGCTTCACATAGATAAATTATACACATAAACCTTCCTGATTGGTTAAAACCTTATGAAAATCTGTTCAGTAGTTATTGAGTTTATCATGTTCAGAAAGACAGAAACTGTTTTATAATATGTAGTGATTTATGTCAAATTATATGGCTTTTGGAATGTTTATGATGGGGTTTTTACAGTTTCACTGCCCAATGAAGGTGAGCATGCAAAACTATACTCCAGTCAAAGAGATAGGAGGGTACTAGTGGCTGAAGAGGAACAGCCCTCGGCTTAGGCTGTCACCATTGGGGAGGGCATGTATTAGGTGTTTGGCCATAGTGCTGTGCACCGGCAGAAAAACAAGGGACTCTTTCACCTGGCCAGAGAAGTGTGTCTGAAGTGTCTGATCCTGTGTGCAATATTTTTTTCTGTAAGGAAGGAGGTAAGTGCATTGGGCCTCTAGTTAATGTAGTAGTCATGACATCAAGCCATAGATAGGAAATAGAGAAACAAGTTTACTATGAAGATCATATTCTATTTTCTTCCTTAATGATAGTGAGCTAGAACAAAATTCACATTATAAGCACATATTACTAGTTGATGTGACAAATAACCACATGGAATAGTAAGATTGATTTTAAGCTGGCCAAATTGATCTAATGCATGTTATTCAGCAGTAGATATATGCAATGTCGGACGACTTAGAGCAGTGATTAAGAGCTTAAGCCGCTCTGCCCACTGTGTCTAATAGTCGCAGGTTTGATTCTCGCACGAGACAAATCTTTGTGTGATACACAATTATTTGTTCTGGTCTGGGTATTTCTGTATATGAATTTTCAAGTTTGTACTCATGACACAGGAATAAATCCTAGTGTGGGGCTACTAATTAGTTTTTTTTTTTTTTTAAATGATATCTGCAGTTCACTTTTTCATTTTGTTAATCCTTTAAATTAATAACCATGACATATGTTTATTTTAAAATTTTTACAGAGGTTTCTAGGGGGAGAGAAGGGATTTAGTTAAGTTTATTTTAATGATTTTTAGTATATATGATAAACAGACATAACTCTAAATGTAAGTAGTTTATAAGATTTACAGCTTGTATCGCACAATACTAATATTGCAATACAAGCTGTGCATAATGCAGGGTCTTCTCTTAAATGTTTAATTTTAAGCTATTTTGGTAACTATACTTACATTAGAGTTTTTAGACTTATGTCTGTTTGCCATGGATACTAAATATCTCTCTATCTTTATAGCATCACGCCAGCTGCCTCGCGGGGTCGGCAGAGAGTACAGAGTTCCAACAGGTTCTTTCCTTACATACCTCTCTGCCTTCCTCCACTCTCATAGTTCGTCTCATACACACTCGCCGGTTACGGAGACTCTTGACTTGCCCTTCAGCTAAGACACGGTCTATTTGGTCATGGTAAGATAGTCTAGGTCTTCCCCGGCACCTACATCCTTCCACTTTCGCATTGTATATCTGTTTTGTCATTCTTTCTTCTGGCATCGTTTCTATATGCCCGAACCAATGGAGCATACCCTTTCTCATCTTTACACCGATACTATCTTTCATACCTACTCGCTTTCTTACTACGCTGTTGCGAATACGGTCGGTCAGCGTGACTCCGCACATCTTCCGCAGAGATCGCATTTCGACCGCATTTATCCTGCTTTCGTTCTCCTTCTTACATACCCAACTCTCACTGCCATATAACAGCGTTGGGACAAGCACTCCGTTATGCATGGCCAGCTGCGCCTTTTGGCTTAAGTGCCGGCTCCCAAGTAGCCTTCCCATCGCACCATTCACTTTATTACCTGCATTCACTCTTCTCTCTATATCAGCGGTGTATTTCCCATCCTTACTGAAGGCGCATCCAAGATATACAAACGCATTCACTTGCTCCAGCACATCGTTACCAACCACAATCCTTGCATTCGTTCTGGTTTCTTCCCATTCAAAAACCATAATTTTGGTTTTCTTCACATTCAAATGTAAGCCATTGTTCATGCAGTCGTCTTTCATAACTGTGACTAGTGTTTGCAGATCAGTGGAGGGAGAAAACTTGATCCGAACATCCTCTTCCAGACCTGAAACCTCCCTGTGCCTCACACAACACTCCATCGGACTTCTCGCGCATTCTCCGTTCAATAATTTAACTAAATATCATTTAAATTAACATTTAATTGCCTATCACAGTTTGGTTTTTAAATATATTTAGTTTGTTTAAGAAACAACATTATACCTCTATCATCCACAAGCAACTGCTTCCCTTGTACAGAATTTCTACATATAACATTATCGTTTGTGTCATTGTGTTCTTGGAGTGTTCTCCAAACAAATGGTTTCTTTTCAAATGATACATCTTGATATATCATATTTCTGTTGTTGCCCTGTAATAGTAAAAACATATCACATTATTCAAGTGTGTCTTATTATATTGTTTTGAAATTGTTTCATAAGAGGACAATCCATCCTATATATATCATCACACCAGATCCCTTGTAGGGTAGGCAGAGGGTATAAAGTTCAAACAGGTTCATTCCTTTTCCATAGTTTGTCTCATATGCTTAATGGTAACAGACTTTAGACTTGCCCTTCTGATAACACTATTTGCTCATGGTAAAGATAGACAAACATGAGACAAAAACAAAATGTATTTCTGTATTTTGAAAAGTGGTTAATAAACCTAATACAGCTTCTATAATACTTAAGACGTCTAGGAGTACCTAGAACTAGTCGAAATTCTGTATTATCTGCCTTAGCCCAAGAATCTTTGTGATTATAGAGATAGATAGATTTAAGATTCATGCTTTAGGACTAGAGCTGGAATGTTAGCTGAAATGAATTGGACTACCACTAACCTCTCTTATGAAACTGACAATACAATAAGTTAGCGACGATGCAAATATTATTCCCAGTACTAGCCGCCGTCGTATAAATCGCACTAATGCGGCATACCACATTTTAAATTCAGATTTAAAGCTTAGCACACGACAATACCAATTATTGCTATAAGAAAATGAAACGAAAAGTAACATTTTCACGCGTGTTTGGAATGTAGAACTTTCTCCGAATACATTTTTATGTTTAAATATCAGCTCCAAAATAAAAACATTTATTTAATATGGTGTGATGTGTTATTGATGACCACTTATATCACAATTAAACTGTTTATTTTGTAAATTCCTTTAGATTTACAAATAAATCCATACCGATTTGAAAATGTCATGACTGACTGACAGTCACAAACAAACAAATCTGACAGTAATGCAGAGCTGCCAGTTAGGCATGTCGATTTAAAATCGATTAATCATATATAGATTCTTTCAAATCTGATAATCAATTTTATATATATAGATCGATATGCAGCACTGAATTGATTTGGTGAATCGATTCTGAAAGCCCTTGAATCGGACAGATATGCGTCATCATCATCATCATCATCTCAGCCTATACTTGTCCACTGCTGAACATAGGCCTCCCCAATCGCTTTCCAGCGTAACCGGTCCGATGCCACCTGCATCCAACGACTTCCTGCGATTTTCACAAGATCGTCGGTCCATCTGGCAGGCGGTCGTCCCACGCTGCGCTTGCCAATACGTGGTCTCCACTCTAGAATCTTTCTGCCCCAACGCCCGTCCGATCTACGCGCTATGTGGCCCGCCCATTGCCACTTCAGCTTGCTAATCTTAACGGCTATGTCGGTGACCTTGGTTCTTCTACGAATCTCCTCATTCCTGATTCGATCGCGTAGAGAAACGCCGAGCATAGCTCTCTCCATAGCTCGCTGAGCAACTCTGAGCTTTTTTATGAGACCTATTGTAAGAGACCACGTCTCTGATCCATATATCATCACTGGTAGCACACATTGACTAAAAACTTTAGTCTTAAGGCACTGAGGTATTTTGGATGAGAAGATGTTGCGCAGTTTCCCGAACGCTGCCCAGCCGAGTTGGATTCGTCGATTGACCTCTCTCTCAAAGTTGGACCTACCTAACCGGACTACCTGTCCCAGGTAAATGTATTCGTCGACAACTTCAAGAGTAGAGTTCCCAACGGTGAGTGCGGTGGGTACGACATGGACTTTAGACATTATTTTCGTTTTGTCCATGTTCATTTTAAGACCCACTTGTTGAGATACTCTGTTGAGGTCACCGAGCATTCGTCCTAGATCTTCCAGCGACTCCGCCACGACCACAATGTCGTCGGCAAATCGAAGGTGAGTGATGTATTCGCCATTGATGTTGATGCCAAGTCCTTGCCATTCCACGAGCTTGAAGGCGTCCTCTAAGGTGGCCGTAAACAGTTTCGGAGAAATGACGTCTCCCTGCCTTACTCCTCTTTTTATGGGGATCGCCTTCATGCACTGCCCCTGTACTCGGACTGACATGGTGGCGTTATTATACAAGCACTTCAACACTTCGATGTACCGATAGTCAATGCGGCATCGCTGGAGAGATCTAAGAACCGCCCAAGTCTCTATCGAATCGAAGGCTTTCTCATAGTCCACAAACGCCAAGCATAGTGGCCGATTATACTCCTCGGTCTTCTGTATAATCTGCCGCAGCGTATGTATGTGGTCTATGGTACTAAAGCCTTTCCGGAAACCGGCTTGTTCGGGAGGCTGGAAGTCATCAAGCCTGCGTTCGAGACGATTCGTGATGACTCTCGAAAACAACTTATAAACATGGCTCAGCAGTGTGATGGGCCTATAATTCTTCAGTAAAGTGTTATCACCTTTCTTGAAAAAGAGTACCACCACACCCCTGTTCCACGCTTCCGGCGTTTTTCCTTCGAGCAAGACGGAATTAAACAGCCTCTGAAGGGCTTTAAGTACCGGCGATCCGCCCGCTTTCAGAAACTCTGCGGTAATTCCGTCTTCACCCGGCGCTTTGTTGTTTTTATGGTGTTTGAGAGCCATCCCAATCTCGTACAGGCTGATGTCCGGGATATCTTCAGTGTAGTGTCGGGTTAGCTTGGCTCTTGGGTCTTTTACCAAGTCAACAACAGGTTCAGCTACTGAGGTATACAACTGTCCATAGAACCTCTCTATCTCCCTGAGCACCTCTGACCTATTCGACGTTACGTTTCCGTCCTCCGTCTTCAGCTTCGTCAACTGGCTTTGCCCAATAGACGCGTCTCTTGCAAACACTTTGGAGCCCTTGTTCTGCTCTATGGTCTCCTCAATACGTCTTGTATTGAAGGACCGTAAATCGTGTCGCAAGGACTTCAATATCTGTCCATTGAGCTGCCTATAGGACTTAGCATCATCGGAGGTTTGGAGTGTCATGGTACGTCGCTCAGCCATAAGATTTCGGGTGTAGTCAGATAGCTTTTGAGGCCTATTTTTACGGTGGGGCTTAAAATGCTTGGACCCGACCGTATGGACAGTCTCTACCAACCTATTGTTGATTTCGTCCACTGATGCGCTGCTGTCTAGCAATTCGAAGCGGTTTGACAATTCGAGTTGAAAGTTCTCGGGGTTTTGGATATGTGCATTAGAAGGTCGGAGCGTAGACTTCATCAGACGCGATCTTTCCATTTTGACATTAATATTTAATGTGCCTCTGACCATTCGGTGATCACTGCCGGTTTTTACCCTGTGAATCACTGAGACATCATTAAATATTTGTCGCTTGGTGCTCATGATGAAGTCTAGTCAGATATGCGTATCAATAATAAAAAAAAAGGTAATCGACATTAATCAATATTATTATTTATTATTATATTATTAATCAAGTAGTGTAAATCAAGCATTCATTTTAGGCAAGGATGCTTGGCTATTGGCCTGTCCAAATACTATTCCTGCCACAGATCCGACTTCCCATAAGCAGTGGCCTCGCCCCGTCTGCGAACTTAAACGGAAAAACCTTGTTGAAACGCCCCTTAGTTCTGCGGATCGTGCTCGTATCCTCGATGCTTCTGAGTGGGAGTCGGGTCTTTGGCTACAGGCACACCCTTCTGACCATTTTAGTACCCTATTAGACCCCACTGCATTTCGTGTTGCATTATGTCTCCGTTTAGGGGTTCCTTGTCTTGTTCGACACCATTGTCAGTGTCGTAGTAGGGTCGACCAGCTCGGCCACCATGAACTTTCATGCCGCAGAACTGTCGGACGGGATGCGCGTCATGCCAGTCTCAACGGCGTCATACGCCGTGCCCTTGTCAACGTCAACATGGCGGCCATCCTTGAACCGGCTGGTCTCCATCGAGATCATGGCAAGAGGCCCGATGTTATGACGCTACATGCGTCGACACTCTCGCTCTGATTCATCTTCCAGCATACTCGGTGGGGGCAGGCAGCGCTGCACTGAGCGCAGAATCCCTCAAACGCCGCAAATATGATTCTCTTAGCTCAGGATACATATTTTAGGCGTTTGGGGTAGAGCCATTGGGTCCATAAGGGGCCGGAAGCCCACCGGATGTTTCGAGAAATTTCGAAGCGTCTGGTGGAGTGTACTGGCGACCAGAACGCTGGTAGGTATTTTGATCAGCATATAAGCATTGATATTCGGCTCGACAATGCTGTCAGCGTTCTAGGTACACTACCAACTGACAGCTGTGTGGAACCATCTGGCCCTATGTAAATATGTATATTTCTTTTTTTACACCCGTTTTTTGGAATTAATTCTTTGCTGTTTTTTATATAATTGTACATAATGTATATAATATTCTTCATAATACATAATATACTAAAAGCATTTAGAATATCTAAAAGCACAAATATTGTTCAATTAAAGTCTGTTATTTATTAAAGTCATTTATTAAACTCTGTTGTATATTTGATAACCTCTAAATTCAACGCATCCAAAAATGGTACCAACAGAAGTATTCAAATAAAATATTTTTATTCTTCTTCTTCTTTAAGTTATGGCTTCACACTAATTTAAGTGTATTTTGCCAGTGTCTATTGAGATATGTAATCGTGTTTGCTTAAATTAATTCGACTCCCCGATGAACTTAATGATAATGAAATTAATTAAGTACCCAACCCTGGACAGTAAAGCGGTGGATACTTTATATACCAATTGCGACGGCCGTTTTGAGGGAAGTCGAAAAGGCACGTTTTATCATTTTGTTACAATAGGGAATATGCGTGTAATTCAAATAAGGGTCAGAATTTTTTTTACAAAATTATCGCATTAGAATAATGTCTATACCAAAATTTTTTTAATAACATCAAATTTTTATTAAGAAAATAATTATTGAAAGTACAAAAAATGAGTGGCAAATTCAAAGTAGCGGGAACGCCACGCTATTGGTCAGATCGAATAGGACGTCAAAGTCTACATTACAAATGTCAACAAGTGCATATTTGTTGGATGTTTGCTATTGAGTTAGTTTTATTGTTATTTTTTTGTCGATTTACACAAAGACAAAATTTTAGTTTAAGTTATTGAAGTTAAAGTTATGTTAAAGTGATCTTCGCAGCAATATAAACAAGTTGATGGTGATACCATGTCTCTTTTCTGATTTTACACTACTTTCTCCTTATGTCCGCACCTATCGGGTGCATTTCTTATTGTATTTTTTAACCGACTTCAAAAAGGAGGAGGTTCTATGATCGGTTGTATGTATGCTTTTTTTTTTTTTTTTTTTTATGTATGTTCAGCGATATTACCGTCAATTGTGGACCGATTTTGATAACTTTTTTTGCATTGGGTTCAGTATATCTCCAAGGTGGTCCCATATTAATTTTATTGACATTGGACTTTGGACTTAGAAGATACACCAGGGAACTCCTTAACGACAAACAATAGGCATGTGTAAATTGAGATATTATGGGTATTACGTCAATCCTATAGGTACCCTACTATAGAATAATTCAATGGTCACTTAAAATTGTAAAATAAAAATCTTTTATAAAAAAAGGTAAACCGACTTCAAAAAGCAAAAAAATAAATATTTGAAGTCGGTGCGAAGTAACCGACTGCACCAACCAGCACCGACTTCAAATATTTATTTTTTTGCTTTTTGAAGTCGGTTTACCTTTTTTTATAAAAGATTTTTATACACTTAGCCACAACACAGTATTGTTCCATTGTATAATAGTCGCAAAAGAAAAAATAAAACAAATTCCAGAATAAAATACTTCTACAGCTGTTCACTAACTGATTTTAATTATAGACTTTGACGTCACGCCAAGTGCGCCAAAATGGCCGGCGTTTCTTCTTCTTCTTCTTCAAGTTATGGCTTCACACTAATTATAAGTGTATTTTGCCAGTGTCCAGTGAAATATATAATCGTGTTTGTTTAAATTAATTCAACTCCCCAATGAATTTGATGACAACGATGATAATGAAATTTATGAAGTAAACCACCCTGGATAGTAAAGCGGTGGATACTTAACATACCAATTGCGACGGCCGTTTTGAGGGAAGTCGAAAAGGCACGTTTTATCACTTTGTTACGATTACCTTCACTCATGCACATATAAGAACACATAATGGTTAATATTCCACCAACATTACACATTATTAGTCAAAATAACACAAGTTTTGGAAATTAAAACAAATTGACAACATCACTCTTCGACTTCCCGCCAAAAAAAAAACATGGCCGGCGTTTAAAATGCTCTTATCTGTTTGCTATTTTCAAATTTTTTTTTGCCCTTTACATTTTGTTTTTGACACTTAAATTTTTTATGCAGTTATATGTTGATGTAATCTATCGTATAAAAAAATACACGCATATTCCCTATTATCTTCACTCATGTACATATAAGAACACATAATGGTTAATATCCCACCAACATTATTACTCGAAATAACACAAGTTTTGGAAATTAAAACAAATTGACAGCTTCACTCTTCGACTTCCCGCCAAAAACTATTTTATTTTTATTTTATCAGCACATTAATTAAAACTGACTTTGAATCAATTAACTGACAATCGATATTTTGATGCTAGATTTAATCGAGCAACGATTCTAGTGCGTTCGATTCGAATCGCTGATCAAATGACCAAAGGAAGCATAAATGGGATCTCTTTTTTTATCAATAACAAAAAATAATCCTTTCATTTTTAGTTTAATTTCGTTTTATATTTTGTTACAGACTTAACTGTACGTTACATATTTTCTTGATTTGTTATACATTAAAGCCATATTTATTTAAACGTACATAATGTATTTACCAAAGTACGGGACATTACCTTTTTTATTTAGAAAAAAAATCTGCACATGACTTCCGTGAATCACGAAAGACGCTCGTGGGGCTACTAAAAACCCTAAGGTGGCTGATCTTCATATAGAATGCAGTGCCTTCTGTGCTGTCCTCCAAAGAGTCCGTCACCCTTGCACCGGCGCAGTGCTCACAGCGCTCGAAGACGCTTAGAGCCCCCGCCCCAGCGTCCCACGACCACTAGGGCCCTACTGCAGACGTTAAACCAGGTTGCAGCGGGAGACATAAGTTAGCCCGTGTTGTTAAGTCCCGGGCTATTCGAACATTCTTTGAGGGTGGTGACAGACATGGCCTTTCCCAACCATAAAACAGCTCTCTAGGCATATTTCCATTTCAGCATATTTATATCTATTAAAAAAAAGCTTACCTTGAAAAAACAGGATATCATGAAATAACAAAAACAAAGATATACAATGTGAAAGTGGAAGGATGCAGGCACCGGGGAAGACCTAGACTATCTTACCACAACCCAATAAACCGAGTCTTATCTGAAGGAAAAGTCAAGAGTCTCCGTAACCGGCGAGCGTGTATGAGACGAACTATGAGAGTGGAGGAAGCCAGAGAGGTATGTAAAGAAAGAACCTGTTGGAACTCTGTACTCTCTCCCTACCCCGCAAGGGATCTGGCGTGGTGTTATAGATAGATAGATAGATAGAACAAAAACAAAGGAAAAGCCCTTAAAAGCTACCTCAGTACGGGAACCGGTGAATACAAACTTACATAAATACCTATCTATCTATCTATATCATCACGTCAGACCCCTTCCTCCACTCTCGTAGTTCTTCTCATAGGTGCTCGCCGGTTACGGAGACTTTTGACTTGCTCTTCACATAGGAAACGGTCTATTTGGTCATTGTATGGTAGTCTAGGTCTTCCCCTGTACTAACATCCTTCCACTTTCGCACTGTATATCTGTTTTGTTATTATTTCCTCCGATATTCTTTCTATATGCCTGAACCAACAGAGCATACCCTTTCTAATCTTTACACCGATACTATGTTTCATATCTACACGCTTTCTTGCTATGCTGTTGCGAATACGGTCCTTAGACATGAAATCAAATTATTTAATGGATTTCACGAGGATGTTCCTGACGTTTCGAATGCTGAGCTCCCATAGAGGTATGTTTTTAGTCCTAACTCTATGTAAGCATCCATGATGACGATGCCGTGCCTTTGAGGCATCTGACGTCCAAAAGTCAATGTTATTCCAGGGCTCTTTCAAAAGCTCTTAAAACATTGAATATAAATCGTGATAAAATCTGAAAAGTACCTATCTATTTTCATTTCATGAACTAGTTTACAAAATTGACAATTTCAACGAGCCCCGCCCAGAGGCACCTTCGCGCGGTAGCTACAGTTCGACAAACTTGGAACTAATGCTGTCATCAAGTGAATCAGAGTCAGAATATTTTTTATTAATGTAAACAGTATTTATGAATCGTCAGAAAAGTAAAAAAGACTCTTACACCAATGCCAAACCTCGGAATTTCATTCCAGTGGAGAAGAAAGGCAAGAAACTTTAGGGGCTTTTCACACGTAGTAGCGTTTAAATTTCTTTTTGAAATGTCACTTCTTGACTGTCGCAGAGTTGCCGTTTGCTATTTTTAATTTACTAGCTATTTCTCGCGGCTTCGGACGCGTTTATTTTGTAATTTGACATAGGTAGGTAGGACTTTTTAGGATAGTATTGTTTCAAGACTTAAGAGACAACTTCATATTAAGTTTATTTTCAATCCGTTCAGCCGTGTTAATATGGAGAAATAAAAACAACTATCCCCCAGGAATCTTGCATTTCCCGAATTAAAAACATTGATTACAACGTTAAAAAGTAGTCAAAAGTCTTAAACAATCTCTGAAAAATCCTCCATTTTCCAGTGATAGTGTATTTAAACGGTTCCGCCGTTCTGGATATTAACACGGAAAACCATATTTTTTATTGTGTGCCTAAAATATCTTCTTTATTTCAAAATCATAAATTCCAAATCAATATTCCCGTGCACTGTGCGGAGATCGTACCTGCGACTATTTGACAAATTAAGTTAAGCAGTCTACGTTTTATCGCATAAACCAAGTCGTCTTTGTTTTGTAAAAGTATTTATAAAGTCAACTTAAATTTGAGTAAATTTTCATTGTAGAACAATTTCAGCAGGTCCCCAGGCTTCCAGTCGCCTGTAAAGAGAAAGAGGAAATCAAACGATAGCCAGGCTTTTCTTTAGCCAAAATATGATGATTATCTTTGAGCTTTCATGCGGGCCGGTTAAAACCCACCAAATGCTTATAATGCAGGATAATATCGGCATGATCTAGTGTGTAAAAAAATTACATATTTTATATTATTATTTCACGTCTTAAAATACTTTAATACTATCTACCAATCTATATTATCACGTCACATCCCTTGCGGAGTAGGCAGAAAATACAGAGTTCCAACAGATTCTTTACTTACATACCTTTCTGGCTTTCTCCACTCTCATAGTTTGTCTTATACACGCTCGTCGGTTACGGGGACTCTTGACTTGCTCTCCGAATAAGACATGGCCGGTTAAAAATAATCGGTAAAATATTTCTGATTTAAATTATAAATCAGTAAAAATAACTAACATTAACAGATATACGCACACCAGGCAATCCCTCCACATCCACTGGACCTAAGATAGCCAATACACGCTGTTCTAAATCACTTAGTGGCAGGAGATTATTTGGCCTACCGCCTGTTGCTGCTGCATACCATCTTGAATCTGCAGCCTTTGTTTTAGTTTTTGCTTTAAACTCAGTCCAATACTATACAAACAAACACAAAAATATATTAAGTATAAGAACATACTTAAAACACTTGTATAACAAGATTTGTGGGAACTTACTGTGTGCCATTGCTCTGGTGTTTTGGTAGATTCTTGCGCCACTGCATTTAGTCGTACAGCTACAGATTCCCAAGCTGCCGTGAACCTTAGTCTCCTTGAGGTCCACTTGCCATGCGCCCCATTGCTACATCGCAGTGGTTTTTGGGAAACTCCACCATTAACTCCATTTGCCTAGCGAATACTTTTCTGCGTGTAGTCATCTAATAAATACGTTTAATGTGAGAACAACATACATTTTAGAAAACAATTAAGTAAGACAAACCTACTTTTAACTATTTATAACTAAGATACTTGTTAAAATGAGAAGTATTTAACTATTTATCAATGTACTCACTTTTATGTGTAAAAGTATGTAAATTATGTTTGCAGAGTATTTGCAGAAAACGGAAATAAAGATAAATAATTAAATTTCTATGTATCTATATCATTACGCCAGTTCCCTCGAGGGGTAGGCAGAGAGTACAGAGTTTGAACAGGTTCTTTCCTTACAGACCTCTCTGAGCTAACTAAAATTAGTAATAAAAATTACAAATATTACTTAAAACAAGCTTTAAACTAAATAAGATGCAACAATGTCCGAGTTTGAAACTATAGTGGGGGTTCTAATGATGTCCAATGGTGTTATTCCTCCTTATATTGCCTTGAGAGGTAATATATTTCCGTGATTTATGCATGGGACATCCACTTATGTTGATGCTTTTTCATCGTACCACTTAAAATCTTGTTGAAAACAGCGAATGTCTTTATCTCATTCAAGTGTGTATTTTAAGATATTTCTGTGAATTATACACAAAACCTCAACTTGGTGCTCGACATCGGATGGTGGGAACACTTGTTGTCGCAGCACTTGAGGAAGACGCCACTCGAGTTTAGTTCCCATCGATGACGGAGAATGCGTTAACATTGTTTAAGGGCGCAGGGACGTAGGTTACACTTTCACTTTCCTACATAAGTTATTTTTACATAACTATAAACACTCACAAAAACACCTTAAAACGCAACGAAGGTGTAGGTGATGATTTATAATATTAGCCTATACTGCCCACTGCTGGACAAAGGCCTTCTGTCACAAATCGAGGTGAGAAAGATTAGGTCATACTCCACCACGCGGACCCAGTGCGGATTGGTGGAGACAGGTGTGTGTGTGTGTGTGTGTGTGAATGATGTACGCTGTTGGCCGCGAGGCCTTTACAGCTTCACCGGACTTAAAGGCGAGCGTGCAACCACTACGCTCTAGCCAGCCAGAAGGGCAAGAGGTGACATACTCGAGGGCGCCTCGAAGAGGTGCCCTCGGTTGGGACAGTCGCTGTAGGGGGACGGGTGCACTACTAAGTGCACCGATCAACCGCCGGCTATGGGAGGAGATCTACTACTACGTCGTCGTCGTCGCCCGTATTCTGAGCGGAAAGAAGGGATGACAAAGCATCGGGGGGGTCGGTGAGAACATGTCGCGGCCGGCGGTGGCGGCAGGGGTCGGGGGGGAGATCGTAGTCGGCGGTGGCTACGATTAACGGATTCGCATGGGTAGATGCGTTCGCGAAGTGACGTGTTGACGCCTTTTTAATAAAGGCGCGAATAGGTTCGAGACCTAGATCGGAGTGGAGGTCGACGTTCCGTACGAACCAGGGGGCTCCTACGGCTTTACGGAGGAAGCGGTTTTGAACCACTTGGAGTTTATCAATGTGAGAGGGGGCCGAATTCCCGAACACAACACACGCATAAGTCATGATGGGTCGAACGCAAGTTTTGTAAAGTGTCACCTTATTTCTAAGGGACATTTTACTCCGCTTGCAGATTAACGAATGGAGACGACCGAGCACAAATGATGCTCGGTGACGGACCCGCTTGATGTGCGGGCCGAAGGACATGGTACTGTTTAGGGTGACCCCTAGATATTTGACCTCTTTGACCCAGGGAATGGATCGGTCGAACATGGTCACTTGGCCGAGATTACTTCTAGGGCGGCGCAGGGAGTGGCGCGGGGTGGCACCTCTGGAGAAGAACACCGCAGCGCTCTTGTCCGGGTTCACCTCAATACGCCACTTCCTGAACCAATTCCCTAGGGAATTGGCGGATGCCTGAAGGTGTCTGGTAATGAAACCCTTATTCCTATGCGAGACGTAGAGAGCGGTATCATCCGCGAATAGGGCTAGATGCGCCTTACTCGAACGAGGAATGTCGTTCGTGTAAAGGCTAAACAGGAGCGGAGAGAGAACTGAGCCCTGTGGGACTCCAGCACTGATGGAGTGGGAAGTGGAGCGCGTCATTTCGACGCGATAACGGAAGGCGCGATTCGACAAGAAGTCTCGTAAGATGAGCACGAGTCTGTCCGGCACACCCAATTGGTAGAGCTTGTAGATCAAGCCGTTGTGCCAGACTTTGTCGAATGCCTTCGCGACATCTAGGAAGAGGGCGCCCGTGTAGATGGGTTTGGGTCTATTGAGACCGGAGAGGATGTGCTCCGTGATGCGGTGCACTTGGTGGACGCAAGAGTGTTTGGCTCGAAAGCCAAACTGCTCGTCGATAAGGATACCCCTGGACCTTACGAAGTCTTTGAGCCTCGCCAGAAGTAGGCGCTCGTATATCTTGGCCAGGGAGTTGAGGAGACTGATAGGGCGGTAGCTCGCGGGGAGATTGCGAGGTTTGCCGGGCTTGGGAATGCCTATGACGTCCGCCTCCTTCCACTTAGCGGGGAAGGTGCAGTTCGTCATGGCGGCGTTCAAAATGGCCACCAAGAGGCAGATGAGCTGGGCGGGCAGGCATTTCAGAACGCGATTCGAAATGCCGTCAGGGCCGGGGGCTTTTTTAGTTTTAAGACCCATAATCAGATCTTCGACCTCCGTTTGCGTGATAGGAGGCAAGGAATCGACGGGGGGGAGGGATGCCCTGCGCTCGACTTCCCTGTCTACCGC
Organism: Phalera bucephala; assembly: GCA_905147815.2. NCBI lineage: Eukaryota > Metazoa > Arthropoda > Insecta > Lepidoptera > Notodontidae > Phalera > Phalera bucephala. The sequence goes on along the minus strand of LR990621.1, from coordinate 18,238,888 downwards.
GTCGACGTGGGACTGGTCAACGGACTGAGAGCTGGGGGCGCACTGGCTCTCGAGGGAGTCAGCGAGAAGCTCGGCCTTTTCGTCGTCGTCGAAGGCTGGGGGTGCTGCGCCTGAAGGGCGGGACAGCGGGGGCATGTCAGTCGTGGAGTCGGATTTGAGGCTACGCGCCAGCTGCCAGTAGGCCAGATGCGACGGCGCGATGCCCTCTAGGAGGACACCCCACCGTTCCTCCCGGACCTCCGCGACACGACGCTTTACCTCTCGTTGTAAAGCGCGCATCCGGGCCCGATTGGCTTCGGTGGGGTAGGAGTCGTACGCTCGGATGGAAGCATTCTTGGAATGAATGAGATCCCTAACATCGTCCGGCAGTCGAAAGCGGTTGAGGTAGAGATCTTCCGCCTCGACTTGCTTGGACGATCGACTGACAGCCGATCGGATGTGCTCGGTGAAGGCATCTACGGCCTGATCGGTGTCCTGAGGGGACGGGATGGAGTCCGAGCTGAGAGGCAGGGGGGGAGGGTCGGCATCCACCAAGGCCGTGCTTAGCGCATGCCAATCCACCACCGTCTTTTTGGGTCGCTGAGGGGCGGAAGGGGGGGAACCGAGTCTCATGACTACAGGTCGATGGTCAGAGTCGAGTTCCTGGACTACTTCCAAGGAGTGCAGCCGTAGGGTGACACCCTTCAGAAGCGCCATGTCCAGGACGTCGGGTCGGTGATTGGGATTGTTAGGATAGTGGGTAGGGTGCATAGGTGCGATGACGTCAAAGTCGAGAACGTCGACCAGGGCGTCAAGGCTCCTACCGTTAGGGGAAGTGGTGAGACCGTTCCAGGCCACGTGTTTGCTGTTGAAGTCGCCCGCCAGAATGACGGCGCTTCCCAGATTGAGGAGTGCTTCAAAGTCACTCCTGAGAACGGATTTAGTGGGGGAAAGGTAAACGGAGGCGATCACGATGGGCTGGTGCCCCGTGAGAGAGACGCGACAGACCGAGGCTTCGATGTTGGTGAGCGCGGGGGGATCGAGAGGGATGCAGTGCAGGGACCTCCTGTAGTAAATGAGAGTACCGCCTCCGCGGGAGCCGATTCTGTCATTGCGCACGAGGTTGTAGTTTGCGATCCTAGGATCGCGTTGTGCGGGCTTCAGGAAGGTTTCCTGCACGAGGAGGATATCAAGTTGGTGATCTCGGAGGAAATCAGCAACCTGATCTCGCTGGGAGCGAAGGCCATCGGCGTTAAAGAACGCCAGGGATAGGTTGTGGGGCTTTTGGCGGGGAGGTCGCAGATCCATTATTGGGTGCGGGGGGGTTGGGTTCTGAGGGACGCCAGGACGTCATAGACGTCCCTGTATTCCGCGGCCAGGAGAACCTGGTCCGCCAAGTTGGTGGCGGCGCGGAGACGAAGGGCGAGTTCGCGGACTCTGGGGAACAGTGCGGGGCTTATAACCGCCGAGACGCTCATTATTAGGTCGACGTCCTGACTGACGTTAGTGGCCGGAGGGGGACAAGCCGCCACCGGCGGGATCGCCGGCGCGCGCTTCGGGGGGCGGGCGGGGCCCACTGACGCAGGGTGGGAGGCCGCGGTGTAAGGCAGCGGCTTCACCCACGCGTTGGCGCCGAGGGACGGCCTGAGCGGCGGGGGAGGGGGGGCCAGCTTCAGTGTCGCGGGAGCGCGGGGAGCCGTGGTCGCTGGCGCAGAAGGCACCGGACGAGGGTGCACTGAGGGCGCTGGGGGGTTTTGCGCTGAAGGCGCAGAGGGGGGGGGCAACCGCGCGGGGGCAGCGGCGGCGGCCGCCGCGCCTCGCCCGGCCGCGCTTCCCCTTCGGGGCCTTGGGGCAACCGCGATAGTTCGCGGTGTGCCCCTTGGTGCCGCAGAGGACGCAGCTGGGGGGCTCGGCCGCCGTCTCCTTCGAGCGGGCGCACTGGGACGTCGCGTGGTCCCCGATGCACTTAACGCATCGAGGGCGCGCGTGACAGTTTCGGGCAGAGTGCCCGTACAGTTGGCAATTATGGCACTGCCCGGGCGTGCCACGTTTGTGGGGGGCCTCCACGGAGAGGCCAGATATATGGCACACGGCCTTCAGGTCGAGGTGGAGATAGGTTTGTGGCCACCTGCTGTTGGAACTTATCAAGCCGCCTTTAAGGCTTCCAACTCGGCTTAACGACTACCACACTAAGTGGTAGCCGGGACCAACGGCTTAACGTGCCTTCCGAAGCACGGAGACGCTCGAATATGACAATGCCACAAACGGTCACCCATCTCGGGCCAACCAAGTCGAACGCTACTTAACCTTGGTAATCCGTAAGAACATCGCTGTCGCACAGCGCTACGAGCGTCTCGCGAACGGTAATGATTTACCTAATGTGAAAGTAATTCAGTTCAGTGTAAACTGCATAAGAGACGCGAATCTCACGAGTTCAGATGGGAATCTACTACACTGGGATCGGTGATAGCTTTATATAGGCATCGCCATACCGATGCACAATATCGATTAGTTAAGAAGTAATTTGATCGCTTGTTGATTTATGCTAACAATTTGACGAAGACAAAACGAATAATTTGCTATGACGAATAGATGCTGATTCATAATAACTCAACCTTTGTACTTGTTGCATAAGCCGTTGTTATTATTAGTACTTGAATGTACTTGCATTGAATTGAGTACGGTTACGGTACGGTACGGTGAGTACGGTACCACGGGGGGTACATAACTACCTAGTTATGTATGCCGAACCAGTACCCAGTTCAGTGCACGTACGTTAGAAGATAATGCAATAAAAACAAAGTATTGCTCATACAAATCAATTCGAAGAACTATTTTGATGATTCGGCCTAACTTGCCTCAACCGCGTATTTATTTAACATATCATGTATTAAAACAAATCGGTAAAGTATCCAACTGTAAGGTCATCCCCGGCGAGAGTCTCATTGCTCAACATCGTCTTCTTGTCATGGATCTCTGCGTAAGACCAGCTGACAAGCCCGTGGAGCGCTATCAACGTCAAATCAGATGGTGGCGGCTTGATAGTTCTACGTCCCAGGAGTTCGCCTCAGCGATTGGTGATATGTGTGCTGATACCGATGGCGAACCAGTCCAGGACCTTTGGGACAAGTTTCAGGCAGCTATCACTGGTACGGCAAAAGCGGTGCTTGGCATGTCAAACGGTGGACGCAAATGTGACAAAGAAACTTGATGGTGGAACGACACAGTCCAAAGTGAGATAGTGGTCAAAAAAACCTTCTTTAAAAAGTGGCAAGCGTCTGGATCTCCTGGAGACTACGACGCATACAGGGCGGCAAAACGTACCACTAAGAAAGCTGTTGCCAGAGCCAGACGAGACCACTTACAGCCGTTATACGACAAGCTGGAATCGCCTGAGGGTCAGAAGCTTATCTACAAGTTGGCACGTTCCAGAGTCAATGCGACACAGGATATTTCCAAATGTCTCTGTGTTAAAGACTCTGACGGCAACCTGTTGTGTGAGGACCTCGCAGTGAAGGAGAGATGGCGCTCATATTTCCACGGACTGCTGAACCAGGACCATAAAGAGGTGCGGCTACCGGACCTCCCTGCAAATCAGGGACTAGTGCCACCGATAACGTTTGAGGAAGTCTACTTAGCTCTTCGTCGCATGAAGAATAGGAAAGCTATCGGATCCGATGGTGTCCCCATCGAAGCCTGGAAGGCAATGGGACCTCGTGGTGTGGGCATCTTAACCAACCTTTTTAACCACATACTCCTCACCAGTAAAATCCCCGACCAATGGAGGCTGAGTATTATTACTCCTGTCTTCAAAGGCAAGGGATCGGTGCAGGAGTGCGGAAACTACCGCGGTATAAAGGTAATGTCTCACACCATGAAGCTCTTTGAGCGGATAGTAAACTCCCGGATCCGACAGGACAGTACAATCTCGGAGTGTCAATATGGGTTTCGCCCTGATCATGGGACCATGGACCCTGTTTTTGCCCTAAGGGTCGTCATGGAAAAATACAGGGCGAAGAATACGCCTCTGCATTTCATGTTCTTAGACATGCAGAAAGCCTTCGACTGTGTCCCTGGAAAAATACAGGGCGAAGAATACGCCTCTGCATTTCATGTTCTTAGACATGCAGAAAGCCTTCGACTGTGTCCCTCGCGTGGCGATCTGGTGGGCACTGCGATCCAAAAGGGTGCCAGAGACCTATATTAACATCACCCGGGATATGTATCGCGATTCCGGTTCTTTTGTACGGACCGCTGTTGGCGACACCAAATCCTTCCCCATCACAGTCGGGTCCTCGGTTCTCATTCCTTATCTGTTCAGCGCGATATTAGATGAAGTTACAAACAGTATCAGAGACGCATATGAGCAGCCTCCGTGGCTGCTTATGTATGCTGACGATATCGCGCTGGTGGATGCGGACGGGGGGAGACTGGTGCGACGTGTGAATGCGTGGAAGGAGTCGCTTGAGAACAGTGATCTTAATATAAATGTGGCGAAGAGTGAGTACATGGCCTGTAATACTACAGATCCCCTACCCGTTCGCATAGGCGAAGACCAAGTCTAACGAACGGACCAGTTTAAATACTTGGGATCTGTACTCCACGCGACTGGGGACATCGATTACGACGTCAAGGCTCGCATTGCAGCAGCTTGGGCAAAATGGCGTGAGGTGGCTGGTGTTATTTGTGACCCTAAAATACCGGTTAAGCTAGAAGGCAGGTCTATAAATCCATCATTAGGCCAGTCCTTCTATATGGCAGCGAAACGTGGCCAGTGCTTGAACGGCACAAGCAAGAGCTGCGTGTTACGGAAATGAAGATGCTGCGCTGGATGTGTGGAGTGTCGCGGAAATACCGCATCAGGAACTCCCGCATCCGCGGCATCCTTCATATAGCAGATAAAATGCAGGAGAGCCGCCTACGATGGTACGGCCACGTCGTAAGGAAACCGGCAAATTACGTGGGCAATAAGTGCCAGACCATGCTGCCTCCGCCGAAACCCGGAAGAAGAGGTAGACCCAAGAAATGCTGGCTTGATGTCGTCAGGGATGACATGCGTGCCAATGGCCTCGCTACAAAGGATGCCTAAGACCGCGTGAAGTGGAAAACGAGAAGCAAGAAAGCGGACCCCGGGCTCCGAAGCAGCAGCTGAGGATGCTACCGGAAACACGCTCAGCGAAGAACAGAAGGAGATCATGTAAACAGATATCAGATTACATGTTTAGTCTCTGTTCAGTTCCACTAACTGTTTTGATTAATAAGCAATTATGAATTAATACGGCGCTCTCTGCGTAGGCGGTGCGCGTAAACATGTTTGTTTGGCGATGCCTATCAATAGCCATCACCAGACAAAGTGCCTCAATATCGTCTTAGCTCTCTTACCGTTCGCGTGAACTTAAGGAGTATTGTAACGACTGTAATACTTTGAATATTTATTATAAAGTTTATATTTATCTATCTATCTATCTATCTATAACCTCACGCCAGATCCCTTGCGGGGTAGGCAGAGAGTACAGAGTTCCAACAGGTTCTTTCCTTACATACCTCTCTGGCTTCCTCGACTCTCATAGTTCGTCTCATACACGCTCGCCGGATACGGAGACTCTTGACTTTTCCATCAGATAAAACTCGGTTTATTTGGTCGTGGTAAGATAGTCTAGGTCTTCCCCGGTACCTGCATCCTTCCACTTTCACATTGTATATCTGTTTTGTCATTCTTTCCTCTGGCATTCTTTCTATATGCCCGAACCAACGGAGCATGCCCTTTCTCATCTTTACACCGATACTATTTTTCATACCTACTCGCTGTCTTACTACGCTGTTGCTAATGCGGTCGGTCAGCTTCACTCCGCACATCTTCCGCAGAGCTCGCATTTCTACCGCATTTATCCTACTTTCATTCTCCTTCTTACATACCCAGCTCTCGCTACCATATAACAGCGTTGGGACAAGAACTCCGTTATGTATGGCCAGCTGCGCCTTATGGCTTAAGTGCCGGCTCCCGAGTAGCTTTCCCATCGCACCATTCACTCTGTTCCCTGCACTCACTCTTATCTCTATGTCAGCGGTGTATTTCCCATCCTTACTGAAGGCGCATCCAAGATATACAAACTCATTCACTTGCTCCAGCACATCGTTATCAACCACAATCCTTACATTCGTTCTGGTTTCTTCCCTTTCAAAAACCATAATCTTGGTTTTCTTCACATTCAAGTGTAAGCCATTGATCATGCAGTCGTCTTTCATAACTGTGACTAGTGTTTGCAGATCAGTGGCTGTTGGCGCTATTAAAACCGCGTCATCTGCATAAAGTAGATGGTTTACCACTAAGTCACCCATTTGTACACCTTCATTCATCGCTTTCAGTCTTTGAAGACTTTTGTCCAGATATATTATAAACGGTCTAGCGCATAACACGCAACCCTGCTTGACGCCGATTTTAACGTCAAACCAGGGTGACCTGTTACCACCCACCCGTACGCATGCCTTGCAGTCCACATAAGTGGACTGGACGGCTCGCAACAGAGTGCCATCTATACCATACTCTGGCAAAATGTCCCAAAGTATCTTTCGCACAACTCTGTCAAATGCCTACTCCAGATCTACAAAACCGCAGAAAACCTTCCGGCCCACTGCCAGATGCTTCTCTACTATGTTGCGGAGTGAGAAGACTTGATCCGAACATCCTCTTCCAGACCTGAAACCCCCTTGTGCCTCGCACAACATTCCATCGGACTTCACGCGCATTCTCCGTACAATAATTTTACCGTACACCTTGGCTGCCAAGCTGATCAAACTGATGGCTCTGTAATTGGCGCAGTCATATTGTGAACCCTTGCCTTTATACAAGGGTACTATGACTGCGCGGCGCCAATCTGTAGGGATTCCACCGGTCCTCCAGCAAAGGTTTGCAAGGGCCCGGAAAGCGTCCCGGACGCATGTTCCACCATATTTGATCATCTCGGCAGATATCATGTCTACTCCCGCAGCTTTACCGTTTATATTTATAAAATAAAATATATTTTATATAAAGTCACGCCGGCTTTTATATTTGACTGGCGCAGCCGAACGGTAGGATTTAAAGTCCGCGATACGTGTAGGAGTGCAAGCATCGATTCCTGTGCCCGCAATCGCCAAGGCTGAATCCGAAAAAGGGCCTACGGTCGAACAAAGACATTCGTCAAGAAGTGCCTGCAGATATTCGGCATGAAAACTTGCAGCATTGTGTGAGGTCCGACCTTTCCCACATGTTTCTATTTTTCTGCCTATTCTGAATTTAATTGGACAAGCATCGCTAATTTTATTCAGACCCCGAGCCTGTAATTCCGGTCAAAAATCACGGGAATTATTTGGATAAAAGGATATCACATTATTAGACAAGCATCGCTAATTTGTAATTAGGCTTAGGACCTCACCGGATTTAGACAAGCATCGCTGAACTCGGGATCCTAACAACATCCTGGATCCCGGCACCCCGAGAGCGAGGCGGACAGAGTTGCACCGAGCTGCGCCGCGAGCTGGCGGTGCAAGCTCGCCCATCCCACTGCCGGTCACGCCGTCATCTCTGCGCTGCTGCCGGTCTTCTGGGAGTGGCTGGGGCGACGACACGGCGTCCTCACGTACCGTCTGACGCAGGTACTGTCCGGGCATGGTTGCTTCGGGCGGTATCTGTGGCGGATCGGTCGTGAGGAGGCGGAGCGCTGCCACCATTGTGCGGTCCCGGAAGACACGGTGGCACACACGTTGCTGGTGTGCCCGGCATGGGATGCCAAGCGGCGCCGGCTCGCCGGAGCGCTCGGTGCAGGGGGACAGGGGTTATCCCTTCCGACCGTGATATTATCCATGGTTGGGAGCGAGAGCGCCTGGGCGGCAAGGCTTTTGCGAGGCCGTCATGTCCGCAAAGGAGGAGGCAGAGCGGTTGAGGGAGGAGTCGTCCTCGAATCCCGCTCGCAGACGGCGCGTTGGGCGAAGGCGCAGGGACTACGCCCGAAACGACCTTCGCTCATCGTAATCTCGGCCTGCAGGCGTCGGGGAGGGCACCCCGGCGCCCTAGCACTTAGCAGGCCCGCGTCGAAAAAGCGCTGCGTCCACGCAGCCTCAAACAGGCGGTAGGGGGAGACCGAACTCCCCGACACGTGTCGAGGTCCGCGCCTAACTGCGGAACGAGCCCGACGGTGCCACAGAGGTCATGCCAGTGACGATTCCTGTGGCCCGGCAAAAGGGCAGTAGGACGCCGGGTGGTTTTAGTGGGGCCAAGCCCCACATAACGACCCGGGCCGTGCCCTCGGCCCGGGGGTATGCGTTAGGCCTTTCCCGCCCCCAAAAAAAGGTAAAAACAATAATCGCTTTTAGTTAATTAAATATGCTACATATAAATAAATTGTTTAATTGATGTATCCAATTAACTCTGATGATTTAGTTAAGATTGAACATTGTGTAGACATAATGGCGTATATTAAAGGCAAACGAATATCGTTTATTATGTCAGTACCAATTGTCCAATTAGATTTCTATAATTCCTACAAACTACATCCTTTTTCAACCTGACATTCCCTTAACTCACATCCTTACGAGAAGGTCAGAAATAATTACAACTCTCACCGACTTAGAGACCTGAAAAAGTCCAAAAATTATAAGTATTGCTGGACCTCCTACGGACGAGTTAACGTTAGAAAGGAAGATAACTCCCCAATTATTCAGATAAATAACGACTCACAAATTCGGAAATTTATGGAATAATGACTAGTATAACAACTGTTTCCGTTGTTGTTTTTCGCGTCACATTTATTTTAATAGTGTTATTGCATTTATTAATATATTATTATTATGGAATTCAAAAACAAATAACTATAAAACAAACGTAAGGTGTTCCTCAGTTTACATATTTTTATTAGTTATCATATACCGAAAAATGATTACAATGTTTCAAATACAATTTCTGATAATATATACATTTTGTACAACCTGGTTCTCTCAACATTTAAAGATATTATTCAACTAATATATACACTCATTTAACCAACTTTGATTGCCAACTATAATGATAATCATTTACAACTGTTGTTAATCCTACAATTAAGCTATGGATAGTGAAAACTAAATCATACAAGAATTAAATAATATTAGTAACATTACTAGTTATGCATGTGCAATAGATAAAATTCAAAATCTTCTACAGCATCCGAAACCTACATATTCAATAGTAACACAAAATATTCGTAGCATATATAAGAACTACGATGATTTAAATGTAAATTTATCTCTAATTAAGCAACAAATTAACATAATTGTACTCACTGAATGTTGTTTAACTCAGTTACCCCGCTGCCAGTCAAACCTGGCTACACCACATACAACACAACAAAACAAGTGACCCAAAGTGATGGTCTAGTGGTGTACGTCCACAATGATTTAGTACACCAAGTAAAGGAAATTTTTCTGGCGGATGCTACCTGTCTTGAAATATCCTTGCAAAATTTCACGATTCTTTGGATTTACAGATCACCATCGAATCAAAATATAAATAACTTTATAAATTCAATAGATTCACATCTATCTTCAGGTAGACTAGCTAAAAATGTTATTGTAGTTGGTGACTTAAATATTAATATATTGGAAGGACGAGCTGACTCATGTAGTGTTCACTCTTTAGAAACAATGGCTAATCATGGTTTGCTTCCAGGATATAGGCCAAATACCAGAGTAAATTGCTGCATTGATTATGTCCTTACTAATATCGATCCAAATAAATTTACTGCTTCAGTAGCTGTCCTGGAGGTTACTGTGACGGATCATTTCATGAATCTTATAAACATTTACTCAAGTAAAAAACCTTTAAAGCAAATACCTATAAAAACTAAAACAATTATTAATAACATAGAAGCAGTTAACATTTAAAGAAAAAATAACCTTAAAGAACTTAAGAGTATTGTGGACCCTTTAGCCGAAAAATAGTTGATAAGATTCAAACTGCAATAGAAAGTAATACTAAAACTATTAATATTCTCAACAATCGACGTATTATCAAGCTATGGATGACGGTTGGGTTACTAAAATGTATAAAACACAGAAATAATTTATAAAAAGATCTCCACAATGAAATTCTAAAGTTAAGCTACAGGACATATCGCAATTACTGCATTAATTTATTAAAAAGTTAAAAAGACAATACGAACGCGAACTTATATTAAAATCACAAATTAATAGTAAAACACTTTGGAACGCTATAAAAAATATAATTAATTTAAACCAAACTACAACGAAAACTACGGAATGAACCCACAGAAAACCTCTAGTCACTTCTCAAATAATCGTGAAACAATCAAATGTCTCCGTTTCACAAATTAACTATGTTGGTATAATAGATCCAGAGGCTGACGAAATTTAATCTATTCTGTTAAATATCAAGTCAAACGCCAGCGCTGGATGGGATCATATTCCTACCAAATTTATTCAAATGGCAAAAAATTAACTTGTACCAATCATAACTCATTTGACTTGTATTTGTTTAGCAAAAGGAATTTTCCCTAGAATACTTAAGCGTGCCATAATACATGCCCTAATTTGTCCTATTTATAAGAATGGGGATCGGGACGATGTGAACATTTATAGACAAATCTCCATCGTAACTGCCATCTCAAAAATCTTAGAAAAAGTTATCAACAGACGCTTAACTAACTACTTAAATAAATACAACATCTTATCTGATTCCCAATATGGTTTTCGAGAATGGAAAAATACGGAAGATGCAGTATTGGCTTTGACTAGTAAAATTGTTGACTATCTCGATAACAAAAGGAAAATGTTATGTGCCTTCCTAGATCTAAAGAAAGCTTTCGACACTGTCTCGATCCCCCTGCTCATAAATAAGCTAGAGATAAGTATGCCAAGTTTCAGCTCAATTCTTAGCAATCTACCTAAGTAAAGCAGCGTTCGGCTCGATTAGTCTGAGATGGGAGACTGTCTATACAACAATTGGAGCGCTTCCGTACTTCTGATAGGAGTACGTGGATGCTTGATCTTTTATCGGACTATTTAAGTAACAGAACGAGCAAACCTATCAGCTCTGAATTGTCCACTACTACTTACGGTGTCCTACAGGGCAGCGTGCTAGGTCCAACCCTCTTCCTAACTAATATTAACGACCTAACTGATATAAAGCTTGATAATGGAAAGGTGTTCTCTTATAAAATATTATTAATATTCATTTCATGGCATGTTATTTTTTTTATCTTTATTTTTTTCTGATTTCCCTTTTTATTATTATTTTTTATTGTTGTTATGTCTACGTTTTGCAAGTTTTTGTCTTAACTACAATTAGAAGAGCGATCTCATCTTAATGCAAGTTTCTTTTAAATTAAAAGGATGAGACCCACTCTGTGCATCACGAACTTGTACTTGTGTTAAAAAAAAATCTATTTTCGTATTTTGTACTTAAAGAGAAATTAAGAAAGCAGAGTTCCTGTGCTGTAAAGGAAATTATCGCTATTAATCAATTCGACTCATCTTCAGTTTAGTCCGACAATCGTCAGTTCCTGCCACATGAGCGACAATCTACAGTTCCTGTCACAAGTTTAAAAGTGAAAGTGCAAAATTTAGTGAAAACCAAGTATATTCAGTGAATGGGCATATGATAAGTTTAGGCACTGTAATCATTTATGTTACTTTAATAATTGTACTCTTGATTCTTATGTATATTAATAAGTCTAGAATATTGTCCTTATGTAAACATAGTCAAAATCAACATTCTCAGAAGCCGAACGCTGATTTTGAACTTATGGAGGGAGAAGTTATGTATAGCGTGTGTACTGGACACAGTTCAGTGCAAGTAGATAAGAAAATGATGCTATAAAAACAAAGTATTGCTCATACTAATCAATTCTAAGAACTATTTTCATGATTCGGCCTAACTTGCCTCAACTGCGTATCTATTTAACATATCATGTAAACAGATATCAGATTACATGTTTAGTTTCCGTTCGGTTCCACTAACTGTTTTGATTAATAAGCAATTATGAATTAATACGGCGCACTCTGCATAGGCGGCACCGCGTCAACATGTTTGTTTGGCGATATAAATAGCGATCACCAGACAAAGTACCTCAATATCGTCTTAGCTCTCTTACCGTTCCCATGAACTTAAGAAGTATTGTAACGACTGTAATACTTTGAATATTTATTATAAAATTTATATTTTATAAAGTTACGCCAGCCTTTACATTTGACTACCTATAGATAGCGCCAAACAAACTACTTAACACGTTATTTGACATTTATTTACCTTACAACGTAATATGTTTAAGCAGTTTTTGTGTTTTCCGCTTAAGAAAGGAGGGAAGTGTAATTTTATTTTTCTTACTCCTCCTTTTTTTTTGTAATTAAATTTGTTGCGAGTTCCAAGATAATTAAAGCGGTTTCCGGGACACCCCAAGGTTCAAACCTTGGCAACATCTAAGGAGATCATTGTGGATCCAGGCTGACAGGAGTTACAATGGTGGGAATGTGTGGCGGGCTTAGACCCATCATAAAAAAAATATATTCAAGCAACTATATGTATTCTTGAATGATATATCAATTGCAAATAGCAGTAATTATAATTTTGTACGAGTGTAGGAATGTAAATTAAACTATGGATAACTAATAAAAAAGTTTATTAAATGATAATCAGTTTCCGTTATCGATGCGGTTTCGTCTGTTGGGTAGGTACATTATATCTGTTAGTTATTATAGTATTGTGATCCCAGCTCCTGTAACAGAAAAAACACATTAGAATTATGAAAACCGAGAAATGGGATTGATTCATTAATTAGGCTTTCAAGTCTTTGGTTCAATCAAATCGTATAATAAAGTCATGTACAATGTTATACCGTGCCTTTGAGTTTAAGTTTATCCAATATTTTTGGCTAAAATTAAACAGAAAACTATATGACAGGCAGTTAAAAACTTCTTTACCTATCGTGAATTCAGGTGAAAGCTTAAAATACATATTAATTTGTTATTGGGAGCTTTGGTTAGGGTTCATTTCTGTTATGCCCGATTAGTTACGTATACCACATTAGTTATATTGCGAGGCAATGGTTTGAAATAAATTTTCAATAAACGTTGGCCTTTTCATTCGTTTATTTACTTTAGGGTCGTCTTAAACATTTGGCTAACAATACCTGGCAAATATTACTGCAGTAACACCCATACAAGGTAGTCCTGGTGATTTTTCCACACATGGGACATTCGCCCTTACACGTGCACGTGTGTCCCGGATTCAAGGATATAATATTGGATATGACCGGCGTCAACATTGGTTGATCTTCGATTGGCACATCATTCTGTGATCGTAATAATACTCATATAGCTAACACAATGTAAGAATTATAAAGTTTCAGCCTTGGTCAAAGATAATCGCCGAAAAATGTAAATGTGTATCTATTAGGTGAACTTAGTGAAAATATACAGGGATATAAACATACTACCATACGTTCAGTGATTGATTTAACTAAACTGAATCTAGTAAAACGAGACAAAAGCATGGTTTGACCTTAAGGCTAAATGTCAATGGCAGGTCATTAATACTGGGGTCAAGGTCTGTGACGGTGATAATGTCCCTTGTGGTAGCATATTGAGAATAGCATGTTATCCGGCGCTACGGGAAGTGCAGCCTCTTCGCCCTAGCGTAACAAGGCTTGGGCCTCTAGCTCTAAAAATACACCCCAGGTTAGGGCAAGTAATTACCACGTGAAGTCTTTTACTAGAATCAATTTATAATAATAGTTTAGTGAAATTATGTATTCCTAAATCTTTTTAGAAAGAGAATGTAACAGTATTCGACGCCTTCCGTGGTTTTTTTGGTATCTCCAGGTATAATACGAAATCACTGGTATCATCATTTTTTTACGACAGATATGCAGATAACAATTTTTCTTGTTTAGGACGCATGCATTGTCAGTTTTCAATTTCGTAGCTAAGCAAAATGAAGAGAAGATTTACTTACCATAGGATTCAAATTTGTCCCCATATTATCACAGGATGGGGTAATGTAACCACTTTCTGTAGACTCAGACCTTATTATATTGGTGTGAAATTGTGTCTGTGTGTTTTGCATTTGCTGATCTATGATTGGCTGATAATAATTTATGTTATGGTAGCTCTGATTGACAGGATACGGGGGAGGTTGTCTTGACATTATAGGCGAATTAATTGTATTATGCAACAAATTATTTGCTGGAATATGATTATTATATTTCTTAGTTACCAGTCTTGATTCATGAAGTCCAACAGATTTAAAATTATTATCTATCGTCGCTTGGGTAGGATTTACGGTTGGATAGTTAAAACAATATTCATTGGTTTTTTGCAAATATAGTGTGGGCCTCAAAATTGAATTTTGAGATGCGGAATTAATAATTTGAGATAACTGTTGGCGACTTGCAACAGTATCATGTCTTGTAACTGTTGGTTGTAACTGTTGATATTCAGTTGGTTTTAAAATATTGTGATTCGGGCCTATAGTTCGGTTTCCATTGGAATATTCATTGCTATCTTGCTGATTTTTTGGATACCTCAAATCCGAAGTTTGAAACGAATTATTAGTAACAGTGTATTTGGCTAATGTGTCTGAATTGATATTTATAGATGTTTCTCTTCCTGGAGGACCAGATGAAAATATACAAGTACTAGCTTCTTGATTTACACCTAAGTTCCTTATAGATGAAAAGTTTGGTAGTATGGGTGGTCTTTTTAGATACCCCCTTAGGAGAATATTTTCATGAATGGGATTTTTCCGATGTGATGCGTCCATACCACCCTCCTTCCTTTTTCTTGCCCACTCTAACATTTCTTTAAAAAAAGGTTCCAGCTGTTGACGGTTATATTTCACTCCTTTGTTATCACTGGCCATTTTAATAGTATTATCTAGGAATTTTTTCATGAAATCAGTATTATTTTCTTCAGGCAAAATGAAAGTGACTAAAGTACTGTATGATAAATGTAGAAAGTAGTTTCTTACATAGAAAAAGGTATTTTCTATTTTAGTTTTAGTTGCTACATCTTTGATTGACTCTCTTTTCGTCCTCATTTGGTAGTAAGAGTTCATTATCAAAATTAGATTGTGAGACAACGTGGCTAATAAGTTATCTACTCGACTTTTAATTCTGAAGTCTGCTAATCGGTTTTGCTTTGATACTGTAGTTGTATTCTCATACGTATGCCCATTGTGAGTCCATTTGGATTTATTATACTGTTTTTCTGTTTCTGTTTCTGGTTCATTTGATTTTCGCTTTCTATATTCTTTAGAGTTGATGTATATGTTTGCATGATTGTTGGCTTTTTCGTTAGCGTAATTTTTTTGACATAAAGTTGGAGATGTTGAGTATTCAGTAGTTTTTATTGATGTGCTAATTGAATTATTGATGTTTTGTATTCTATAATTACTCGCTTCTCTATTGGTATTGCTCTCCATTGTTTGTAGGGGTTCTTTACCTAAATGAATATTACGTGATAAGTAATAATTGTTATATTCTTGTAGGTTGCTTGAAATTTTGTGAGAGCCTATGTTTTCATTCATATTACTGATTTCTGTAGTATTAGAATGTGTTTCTTTCTTATCTGCTTGAGTATTATTAGTATTATTTTTATCCGTTATTAGACAAGAAATTTCTTCTGTAGTACTTTTGCAGGAATCTGAATCATCGTCACTATCATCGAAAATCATAGTTACACACATTGGGGAGGTGAAGTCATAATCTGCCATCTGACTGAGAAGATTAGCTGTAACAAAATAAAAATATAATATTTATTTATTGGAAAATCTAAAGCATCTTAAACTAAATAACATACGGATAGAAATAGAAAGCCAGTTACAGATTTTCACTTAATAAAATATCGATTACTTACTAAATTGGTGTGTACACTAATTTAATAAATTACATATATTTATGTTTCTAGCGGTGATAATCTTCACGGAAAAAGCTAAGTGATACGCACTGCCTTGCTGATATAACGCTTGTTGACAAGGGATCTAAATTAAAACTTTTACAAAGTTTATTAAATGTCGTACTTGCTCCCACAATGTAGAAGTTTTTTCGGTAATTTGTGGACGCTGGAGGAATATTAGTGGGTGGGTTAAATCTTATCGAATTATTTGGGATGTTAAAATAAAATTTAGTCAATAATTCAGGGGATTCAATTTCACCAGTAATTATTCTAAGCACATATTCAGACTCCTGACAAATGTACGATACAGAATTTTAATAGTCTTAATTTCATTAAAGTTATATGACAGCCGAATGATAAAACCCAGGAATTTGGAGGCTTTAGCGAGTATGCTATTTATGTGAGTGTCGAAGATTAACTTGGAGTCATGATGATGATTCTTTGATGTAACGGTTAGTGAAACCTACAATGATAGACTTATCAGAGGAGCTATACGATGGCACTCTTGAGATGTAGTTGATTTGCGTTTTTGGGAATATATAGTTTACTCTGCGAGCAATGGCGTCTATAATAGAGAACAAATTTTCATCTCTTGATCATTGACTTAGAATAAAATTCTTGATCATTGACATTATAATTGTTAGTTTTAACAGTTTTCAATCTAATAATTCAAGCTTTCTTGATGCTTTCCAATTCTTATGGTACCTATAAATAATTCTTATGGTTTTCCATAGTGGCAGTTACCAGTTCAAACAATTGCCGATTTTTGCCGATTATAATTGAACGATTTTTGTAGCATGTCATAATTACAAAAAGATTTTTTAAGCAAAAAGAAGATTTATCAAATGCATGTTTGCACTTGACAGATGGCCGCAACGTGCACGATAAAAAACTTAAGTGGACTTATTGTTTTTTTTTTATATATTTTAGACTCATTGGGGAGAGTTCCTGAATTAGCTGCAGGCCTATTGCGAATCTTAGTGACCAACCACGTTTGGCCACTAAACTCTGATGACAACTGCGACTATCGTGATATTCGCATTGCGTATCTTATGAAGTGACTATAGTGCGAGAAGAATCTTTTGGCCGTAAGTGTGAAATTAGGGTTAACATTTGCAAAATTTTTCCTACTTCCAAGAAGATATTTCAATTGATGGGTCCGTGGGACAAAAAATAACTTGGGCACCTCTGCGACATAAAGTGATATTTCCCTTGATGACATATAATTGCGATTCGGAATAGACTCGACTTCGGCAAAAAGCAGGTTTGATTAATACGCCGCTGTCATTCCCCCCCTTGTGAGTATAGGCG
Source organism: Phalera bucephala (assembly GCA_905147815.2). Lineage (NCBI taxonomy): Eukaryota > Metazoa > Arthropoda > Insecta > Lepidoptera > Notodontidae > Phalera > Phalera bucephala. The sequence continues at coordinate 18,221,674 of LR990621.1, read as the reverse complement.
TGACGGTATTTAATTTAGTTTAATTCTTAAATGAATATTTGTTTGTAATGAACTCGTCCTCGTAGTGTCGGATAGCCTCTCAATACTCCTAAGTATTTATCTTTCATTTTCAGCATTTTATACCAAAACACGTCCCAGTTGTTTTAATTTAACACCACAATAGACGAAAGTACTTTCAACTAAGTAGGTACCTTCGTTATATACAAAATGAATAGAAAATAATCCAAAATATCCAGCTTTTGCATCAAATTGATGGACGATTTAGCGCAGTGGTTAAGGGCTTAAGCCCACTGTGTCTTATAGTCGCGGGTTCGATTCCCGCACGGGACAAATCTGTAGTGTAGCGACCTATATGGTCATGACACGATTGATGGAACGGTGTGAAGTTTGTAACGGATGTCATTCCGCTAATTAATTATGCCACGGAAAACTGGGGTTTTATTTCTATCCTGAGGGAACATTACAGTGGCGACGAGTTAAATTACGTGTATTTGGCGTGCTTAACGGAGTAATTATCATACATAAAAATGTCGATCGGAAAATTGAATGAATTTGATGTACAGTCTGGTACGTCGCCATCGTATGTTGTAAGACTAGACATGTACTTTAAAGTGAATAAAGTGGTAGAAGATCTAAAGCTACCGACTTTGATTGCCAGCATGGGCGACGAGGCTTACGAATTACTAGTAAATCTCGTTAGCCCAAACAAGCCTTCTGAGTTGACATACATGCAAGTCGATAATTTTTTGCGTCAACATTTGCAACCGGCGCCATGTTGTCTCGCCGAGAGATGCCGTTTTCGTGAAAAGCGTCAAAATTCAGGAGAGAATATCGCTAGTTTCGTGGCGGAATTGAAGAAATTATCACGTTATTGTAAATTTGATTTAAATTTGAATGAAGATTTGCGGGACCAATATATCTGCAGGATCAGAAGCAAAGTAATTAGATAGCGGCTATTCGCGGAGAACGATTTTATGACGTTTGCGGGACGCAGCGGTGGTCGAAGGTACGAAAGGGGATTCTGAAGCAAGTGGCAGTGACACTTGGCCGGTGCATGCTTTGTCATCCTGCGCGTGGCGCGCCGGGCAGGCTCCCGGGTGCGCTGGGCGCAGCGGCGCGGGCCTGCCAGCAGTCATCTTATCGGCATATGACTATGATATTGAGTATATTAAAACTAGTGAAAACTGTGCCGATGGTTTATCTAGATTACCGCGGATCGACGAATATGGGCATATTCGTCGAAGTCAAAAGGCTCGATGCCGGAGCAAACATATTTACATTTTGCACAGGACGCTGTGTTGCTGGACTACAGGCAAATTAAGTCTCTAACGTTGAAAGATCCCATTTTAAGTCGAGTATTGGCTTATGTTCGGGATGGTTGGCCGGATTCTTGTGACTTAGCAGGAATGGGGCCATACTTTAATAGGAAATTCCAGCTATACGAGGAATTGGGGTGTATTATGTGGGGGCACAGGGTGGTGGTTCCGGAGAGTTGTCGAGGGAGAGTGTTGAATATGATTCACGAGCCACACATGGGCATAGTCAAATCAAAGGCCATAGGCCAAAGGCTCGCAGCTACGTGTGCTGGTCTGGTATCGATGAGGCGGTAGAACGAGAGTGCCGCGCATGTGTGACGTGTGCGGCGTATGCGGACGCGCCGCCGCGGTCGACGCCACGACCTTGGGCTTGGCCGGGCCGGCCTGTGGACCAGACTCCACTTCGATTTTATCGGTCCGGTGGAAGTAAAATATTTCTTGGTCGTAGTGGACGCTATGTCCAAGTGGCTGGAGGTTTTCCCAGTGCCAAATACGGCGGCGCGTGGAACTGTTTCTAAGCTGAGCGAGCTGTGGAGTAGGTATGGCATCCCTAGGCAAGTGGTAACTGATAATTTCCTTACTAGAGAAAGGCGGTCCTTTTCTCTAGTAAGGAATTCGCGACATTTTTAGACGGGGAGGGAACTGAGCATGTTTTTTCGGCTCTAAACGATGGTCTAATGGTGCGGTTGAAAATGCTGTTAATACTCTAAAAAGAGTAATTAAAAAAGCGTTATTAGGAAGCGAGTGTGTGGAATTTGCGTTAAATAGGTTTTTGCTCCACTACCGTAACACTGAACATTGTTCGACAGGTGCAACTCCTTTGTTATTGCTTATGGGTAGGCGCTTACGGACGCGTGTAGATGCGATTAAGCCGGAAAGGGAAGCTAAGGTGCGGGAGATGCAAAGGACCCAAGTAGTAGGACCCAAGACGGACGATTTAGCGCAGTTGTTAAGAGCTTTAGCCGCTCCGCCCACTGTGTCTAATAGTCGCGGGTTCGTTTCCCGCACGGGACAAATCTTTGTGTGATCCACAATTATTTGTTCCGGTCTGGGTATTTGTGTATGTGAATTTTCATGTTTGTAAACGCACCCACGATACAGGAATAAATCTAGTGTGGGTCTACGGTTTTTTTTTTAAAAAAAGGAGAAGATGACGCGGGAGGAGTGTAAAGAGTAGTGGGAGTTGGTGACGATGTCTAGTATCGTTAGTTTTCAAAGAAAGATAAATGGCTTCTAGGTACAATGGCTAGCACCTCAGGGGCCAAGGATTTTCAGGTTTCGGATAGAAAAGATAACCATATACATAGGCATATTGATTAGTTAAGGCGTAGGGCTACGAGTTTACTTGTGATCCCCACAATTCGTTCGTAGATCCTCTGGCGGCGTCAGAGGCCCAACCAGGGCAGGCGGAGTTAACGGACGCCCGCACGACGCGGCCGCGTCCGGAAACGGGGCTCGTAACGGTTTCATTGCCCGAGGGGCGGCGACTTGAGCAACTGGAAGAGGAATACACGACGCCACCAGCCACGCCTGTACCGCCCCAGCCGCGACCCATTCGGAAGTGTAAAAATAGAGTTGGTTCCTGCTGGTCTCTCCCCGGAGTTGGGTTGTTCCCATTTTAGTGGGGAGGAGTGTAGTGTAGCGTTTTAGTGGGGAGGAGTGTAGTGTAGCGACCTTTATGGTCACGACACGATTGATGGAACGGTGAGATGTTTGTGATGGATGTCATTCCGCTAATTAATTATGCCACGGAAAACTGGGGTTTGATTTCTATCCTGAGGGAACATTACAAAATCTTTGTGTGATCCACAATTATTTGTTTCGGTCTGGGTATTTGTGTTTGTGTATGTGAATTTTCATGTTTGTAAATGCACTCATGGCACGGGAATAAATCATAGTGTGGGTCGCCCCACATGCGCCACACGCCTCGTTTCAAAAAAATTACTGTTCAATTTAGCATTAACCTAAGGGTAAACAAATTAAAAATAAGGTTCTTCAAATGTAACTTTGACGTCCTAGTCAAATATCAAGACCGGCGTAACTTTATGAAAATATATTTGTTTTACAAATATAATTATAACAATAGGTATTAATAATCTAGTATTGTAGTCGTTCAAATACTAATTATCAGTTCGTGCGAACGGCAAGAGAGTGAAGACGATGTTACATGCCCTACGGTGAGACTGATATTTAAGGTGATGGCTTTATACAGGTATCACCATACATACATGCATCCGACGGCAACGCCTACGCAGAGTGTGCCGTTATAATTTATATTTGCTTATTAATCAAAACAGTTAGTGGAACTGAACAGAGCCTAACATGTAAGTCAAAAGTCAATAGTGATGCTGAATAATCAAAATGGTTGTCGGAAAAGATTTGCATTTGCAATGCTTCGTATTTATTGCGTCATTCTTTAATGTACTTGCACTGAACTGAGTACTGGTTGGGAATACATAACTACTTACATTAAATTTATAAAAAATATGACCTATGAAATATATTTATGAATATAGTTTTATGTTATTTTTATGTATTTTCTATGTATTTAAGGGATCTGGCGTGAGGTTATAGATAGATAGATAGATAGATTATGTACCGATTATAAAGCATCCAAAAACTTAGAATAAATATAATCTAGAAGACGCGTCCAGTCATATTTGCACGCGGCGCGGTGAAGCCAAAAATTCAACAAACGCCCCGCACTCGCCGCACTTCCCGCGTTATGTTAGCCGCCCCAAAAGATTACCACTTTATGGGGTAAATGTTGATGACATTACAGTAAATGATAATAAAATACTTTTGGCGGTAACGTCTAGTTTAATGCATAATAGACTCAAGAAATAGACATACTTGAACTATTAATGCTTTTAGTAATTGAATATAGGGAACATATATTTTTATCATCGTAACTAAATGGTAAAACCATGTTGTAGTAGTTAAATAAATGAATACCATTTAATACTAGAACTAATAAAGTCCCCAGCAAATAAAAATAGGGAAAATAAAATTGTTATATTTGGTCGTGGTAAGATAGTCTAGGTCTTCCCCGGTACCTGCATTCTTCCACTTTCACATTGTATATCTGTTTTGTCATTCTTTCCTCTGGCATTCTTTCTATATGCCCGAACCAACGGAGCATGCCCTTTCTCATCTTTACACCGATACTATCTTTCATACCTACTCGCTGTCTTACTATGCTGTTGCTAATGCGGTCGGTCAGCTTCACTCCGCACATCTTCCACAGAGCTAGCATTTCTACTGCATTTATCCTACTTTCATTCTCCTTCTTACATACCCAGCTCTCGCTACCATATAACAGCGTTGGGACAAGAACTCCGTTATGTATGGCCAGCTGCGCCTTATGGCTTAAGTGCCGGCTCCCGAGTAGCTTTCCCATCGCACCATTCACTCTGTTCCCTGCACTCACTCTTCTCCCTATGTCAGCGGTGTATTTCCCATCCTTACTGACGGCGCATCCAAGATATACAAACTCATTCACTTGCTCCAGCACATCGTTACCAACCACAATCCTTACATTCGTTCTGGTTTCTTTCCTTTCAAAGACCATAATCTTGGTTTTCTTCACATTCAAGTGTAAGCCATTGATCATGCAGTCGTCTTTCATAACTGTGACTAGTGTTTGCAGATCAGTGGCTGTTGGCGCTAATAAAACCGCGTCATCTGCATAAAGTAGATGGTTTACCACTAAGTCACCCATTTGTACACCTTCATTCATCGCTTTCAGTCTTTGAAGACGAACTATGAGAGTCGAGGAAGCCAGAGAGGTATGTAAGGAAAGAACCTGTTGGAACTCTGTACTCTCTGCCTACCCCGCAAGGGATCTGGCGTGAGGTTATAGATAGATAGATAGAAAATTGTTATACCCAATCAATTTAATTTGACACACGCAGAACACGTTATTCCGACGACCGTCAGAGTGACTACTCGCGTAAATGTGTAACTACTTGCTTCGCAGGTAGTAATTGTTCTATCTATCTTTCTATATCACTGTGATGCGCGCCCGCGGCTTCTAGATTATTTTTATTCTAAGCCAAAAAGGCGAGCATAAAACATTTTCATAATATTACTTGACAGGTATCTTTTAGTACATAGAAAAACAATTTTATTTTTCTTTGGTTTAATTGCAATTTTGTAAATTATTAGTTTATGGTTTGAATATTTGGTTATTGTATTTAATTAAAGAAAGAGTTAACCTGAACCTGGTACTGACCGGACTAGTTCCTTTTTATACGATTGACAACGTATAAATGATACCTATAGTCTCGAGCGTAGTGGTTGCACGCTCGCCCTCTTGTCCGGTGAAGCTGTAAAGGCCCCGCAGCCAACAGCGCAGAACATTCACACACACACACAAACACACGATACCTATAGAAGAAAAGTCATACAGAGATTCATATCAGATTATTGTTATAAATGTAGTTCTTTTTTTCATTTAAATACATCACTTTGTCCTACTAATACTACTAATATCATAAATGACAAAGTTTGTATGTTTGGATGTTTGTTACTCAATCACGCAAAAACGGCAGAACGGATTTGGATGAAATCTGGAAAACAGATAGTTTATTACCTCGATTAACACATATGATACTTTTTATCCCGGAAAAGTGTAAGGTTCCTGTTTAAAGTTAACGTGGACGAAGTTGCGGGCCGAAATATATTTTTATAAATTTGACTTAACGACTTAAGGCTTAACGACTGCCACATAAACTGGTAACCGGTACCGCATCTCGGAAGGGCTTGAGCTCTGGCCTTGGGGGCTTCCCTAGTCAGGGCTCTTGATTACGCCAGGACCCTACCTTAACCCATCCCGCTATCCTATTCTCCGTGCGGCAGTTCTCTTCGCCCCGGAGCAGTTAGAGCACCGCGTCTCCCCGGTAGTGCCACCCCCCCCCCCGCCGCCACCCGGTGGGGGGATCAGGGCATCGCTCACGCCCGGGTCTTAGGGCCCTATTTTAGTTCACTCGCCCTGCCATTTCCCCTCTGAAAATGGCCGAAGACTTCCCTCCCGACTTTGTCCGGGACCTAACAAAATACATCGTCCTGCATTGCCCGGACATAGTCCGGGAATTCAGGGCGACGTACTCGCCCGTCTCGCCCAACGCGTCGCCGCGCGCGCGTCGGCCCCCGCCCCCGCGCACCCTGCGCCTTCTGCGCGCCCCGCAACTTCGTTCGCCGCGCCGCGAACTGATTTAGTCGCGCCGCCCCAGACCCCCGCCGACCGCCCCGTCTCGCCATGCGGGTCCGAGCCGTTCTCTGACTCGGATATGGAGGTCGAGCGCGCGTCCGCGCGACGCGCCGCCCCCGCCCGGTCGCCGTCCCCGTCGCTCTCGTCGGAGGACGACTTCGTTCCCATAGCGAATGGGAAGCGGGCGCGCAAACCGCGCGACTCGCCGCCTCCCAAGATTCAAAAGGCCGGAAACGTTTCCGTTTCTCCCGGCCCCTCCGGCCCCCGGCCGTCTCCGTCTCCCAACGCGGCCGCGAGGGCCTCCCCCCTCGCGCGCCCCGCACGTCCGAACATCACTCCCCCGCCGCTTGTCATTCAGGACAAGAGCGCCTGGGAGCGCATCTCCAAGGCGATTTATAATCGCCAAATCAACTACACGCACGCGCGTTCCACCGCGCAAGGCAGAGCCGTCAAGGTGGCGTCCTCGGACGACCACCGACGGCTATCCGCGTTCCTGCGACCAAACAAGATCGCTTATCACACGTACACCCTGGAGGAGGAAAGGGAGCTCAGGGTAGTAATCCGCGGTGTCCCTAGGGAGCTGGACACCGCCGTCATCAAGGCCGACCTCCAGTCCCAGGACCTTCCTGTGCACCAGGTGCACAGAATGGTCAATGGGCGCTCCAAGGAGGCGTATGACATGGTGCTGGTCGTCCTCGACCGCACCGAGTCCGGCCGTAGGGTCTTCGACCTGAAGGCCGTGTGCCATATATCTGGCCTCTCCGTGGAGGCCCCCCACAAACGTGCACACACGTGCCAGCTATACGGGCACTCTGCCCGTAACTGTCACGCGCGCCCTTGATGCGTTAAGTGCATCGGGGACCACGCGACGTCCCAGTGCGCCCGCTCGAAGGAGACGGCGGCCGAGCCCCCCAGCTGCGTCCTCTGCGGCACCAAGGGGCACACCGCGAACTATCGCGGTTGCCCCAAGGCCCCGAAGGGGAAGCGCGGCTGGGCGAGGCGCGGCGGCCGCCGCCGCCCCCGCGCGGTTGCCCCCCCTCTGCGCCCTCAGCGCAACACCCCCCCGCGCCCTCAGCGCACCCTCGTCCGGTGCCTTCTGTGCCAGCGACCACGGCTCCCCGCGCTCCCGCGCCACTGAAGCTGACCCCCCCTCCCCCGCCGCTCAGGCCGTCCCTCAGCGCCAACGTGTGGGTGAAGCCGCTGCCCTACACCGCGGCCTCCCACCCTGCGTCAGTGGGCCCTGCCCGCCACCCGAAGCGCGCGCCGGCGATCCAGCCGGTGGCGGCTTGTCCCCCTCTGCCCACTAACGTCAGTCAGGATGTCGACCTCATCATGAGCGTCTCGGCGGTAATAAGCCCCGCACTTTTCCCCAGAGTCCGCGAACTCGCCCTTCGACTCCGCGCCGCCACCAACTTGGCGGACCAGGTTCTCCTGGCCGCGGAATACAGGGACGTATATGACGTCCTGGCGTCCCTCAGAACCCAACCCCCCCGCACCCAATAATGGATCTACGATCTCCCCGCCATAAGCCCCACAACCTATCCCTGGCGTTCTTTAACGCCGATGGCCTTCGCTCCCAGCGAGATCAGGTTGCTGATTTCCTCCGAGATCACCAACTTGATATCCTCCTCGTGCAGGAAACCTTCCTGAAGCCCGCACAACGCGACCCTAGGATCGCAAACTATAACCTCGTGCGTAATGACAGAATCGGCTCCCGCGGAGGCGGTACTCTCATTTACTACAGGAGGTCCCTGCACTGCATCCCTCTCGATCCCCCCGCGCTCACCAACATCGAAGCCTCGGTCTGTCGCGTCTCTCTCACGGGGCACCAGCCCATCGTGATCGCCTCCGTATACCTTTCCCCCACTAAATCCGTTCTCAGGAGTGACTATGAAGCACTCCTGAATCTGGGAAGCGCCGTCATTCTGGCGGGCGACTTCAACAGTAAGCACGTGGCCTGGAACGGTCTCACCACTTCCCCTAACGGTAGGAGCCTTGACGCCCTGGTCGACGTTCTCGACTTTGACGTCATCGCACCTATGCACCCTACCCACTATCCTAACAGTCCCAACCACCGACCCGACGTCCTGGACATGGCGCTTCTGAAGGGTGTCACCCTACGGCTGCACTCCTTGGAAGTAGTCCAGGAACTCGACTCTGACCATCGACCTGTAGTCATGAGACTCGGTTTCCCCCCTTCCGCCCCTCAGCGACCCAAAAAGACGGTGGTGGATTGGCATGCGCTAAGCACGGCCTTAGCGGATGCCGACCCTCCCCCCCTGCCTCTCAGCTCGGACTCCATCCCGTCCCCTCAGGACACCGATCAGGCCGTAGATGCCTTCACCGAGCACATCCGATCGGCTGTCAGTCGATCGTCCAAGCAAGTCGAGGCGGAAGATCTCTACCTCAACCGCTTTCGACTGCCGGACGATGTTAGGGATCTCATTCGTTCCAAGAATGCTTCTATCCGAGCGTACGACTCCTACCCCACCGAAGCCAATCGGGCCCGGATGCGCGCTTTACAACGAGAGGTAAAGCGTCGTGTCGCGGAGGTCCGGGAGGAACGGTGGGGTGACTTCCTAGAGGGCATCGCGCCATCGCATCTGGCCTACTGGCAGCTGGCGCGTAGCCTCAAATCCGACTCCACGACTGACATGCCCCCGCTGTCCCGCCCTTCAGGCGCACCCCCAGCCTTCGACAACGACGAAAAGGCCGAGCTTCTCGCCGACTCCCTCGAGAGCCAGTGCGCCCCCAGCTCTCAGTCCGTCGACCAGTCCCACGTCGACGCGGTCGACAGGGAAGTCGAGCGCAGGGCATCCCTCCCCCCCGTCGATTCCTTACCTCCTATCACCCAAACGGAGGTCGAAGATCTAATTATGGGTCTCAAAACTAAAAAAGCCCCCGGCTCTGACGGCATTTCGAATCGCGTTCTGAAATGCCTGCCCGCCCAACTCATCTGCCTCTTAGTGGCCATATTGAACGCCGCCATGGCGAACTGCACCTTCCCCGCTAAGTGGAAGGAGGCGGACGTCATAGGCATTCCCAAGCCCGGCAAACCTCGCAATCTCCCCGCGAGCTACCGCCCTATCAGTCTCCTCAATTCCCTGGCCAAGATATACGAGCGCCTACTTCGGGCGAGGCTCAAAGACTTCGTAACGTCCAGGGGTATCCTTATCGACGAGCAGTTTGGCTTTCGAGCCAAACACTCTTGCGTCCACCAAGTGCACCGCATCACGGAGCACATCCTATCCGGTCTCAATAGACCCAAACCCATCTACACGGGCGCCCTCTTCCTAGATGTCGCGAAGGCATTCGACAAAGTCTGGCACAACGGCTTGATCTACAAGCTCTACCAATTGGGCGTGCCGGACAGACTCGTGCTCATCTTACGAGACTTCTTGTCGAATCGCGCCTTCCGTTATCGCGTCGAAATGACGCGCTCCACTTCCCACTCCATCAGTGCTGGAGTCCCACAGGGCTCAGTTCTCTCTCCGCTCCTGTTTAGCCTTTACACGAACGACATTCCTCGTTCGAGTAAGGCGTATAATAAGGGTTTCATTACCAGACACCTTCAGGCATCCGCCAATTCCCTAGGGAATTGGTTCAGGAAGTGGCGTATTGAGGTGAACCCGGACAAGAGCGCTGCGGTGTTCTTCTCCAGAGGTGCCACCCCGCGCCACTCCCTGCGCCGCCCTAGAAGTAATCTCGGCCAAGTGACCATGTTCGACCGACCCATTCCCTGGGTCAAAGAGGTCAAATATCTAGGGGTCACCCTAAACAGTACCATGTCCTTCGGCCCGCACATCAAGCGGGTCCGTCACCGAGCATCATTTGTGCTCGGTCGTCTCCATTCGTTAATCTGCAAGCGGAGTAAAATGTCCCTTAGAACTAAGGTGACACTTTACAAAACTTGCGTTCGACCCATCATGACTTATGCGTGTGTTGTGTTCGGGCATTCGGCCCCCTTTCACATCGATAAACTCCAAGTGGTTCAAAACCGCTTCCTCCGTGAAGCCGTAGGAGCCCCCTGGTTCGTACGGAACGTCGACCTCCACTCCGATCTAGGTCTCGAACCTATTCGCGCCTTTATTAAAAAGGCGGCAACACGACACTTCGCGAACGCATCTACCCATGCGAATCCGTTAATCGTAGCCACCGCCGACTACGATCTCCCCCCCGACCCTTGCCGCCACCGCCGGCCGCGACATGTTCTCACCGACCCCCCCGATGCTTTGTCATCCCTTCTTTCCGCTCAGAATACGGGCGACGACGACGACGTAGTAGTAGATCCCCTCCCATAGCCGGCGGTTGACCGGTGCACTTAGTAGTGCACCCGTCCCCCTACAGCGACTGTCCCAACCGAGGGTGCCTCGGTTGGGACAGTCGCTGTAGCCTGGCTGGCTAGAGCGTAGTGGTTGCACGCTCGCCTTTAAGTCCGGTGAAGCTGTAAAGGCCTCGCGGCCAACAGCTTACATCATTCACACACACACACACACACACAACCGGTACCAACGGCTTGATGTGCCTTCCGAAGCACGGATACGCTGAAATATAAAAAATGCCACCCGAAAATGTAACCCATCTCAGGCCGAAAGAGACGAACGCTGCTTAACCTTAGTGTTCGGTAAGAACACCGCAGTTGCACAGTGCTACGAGCGCCTTCTCCTTTAGTACAACATAATAATAAATTACATATTTGTTTTAAATATGTATGTTTATTCCAATTTCATCAATCCAACGCCTCAATTCAAATTATTACAGTCGTTATAAATACTTTACGACTACTTAGATGTGGCTCTTGCGAGTAGAAGAGTGAATCTGAGTGCATTAGGTTTGGTAGTCATCACCAAACCTAATGCACTCGGATTCACTCTATACAAGATGTAACATAAATAATGCAAGACCTTAGACACCCCATCAGATTATTGCTTTACGAAACTTACTTTCAATACGAAATCAAACTTTCATTTTTGAGGAGTTTTCTACCATTTTTTAACAACCCTTTAACCCCATTTTTTATTTGGTACCCAAATTAACCATAAAATTTTATAATTAATCAACTTTTGTATGCGTATTGAAATGTGTGTAATAGAAATACATTTGAAATAGCCGCAATGCTTCGAATTATTATAAAATTTTGTTTAATACAGCGAACAGAACGAGTAACAACATTTTTTGAAAATAAAATTTACTAACTTTAAAAATTGTTGGAATTGATTCAGTTGCCGATTTAGAACAAACTACTTTCAGGTCTTGCGTGTGTTATGTTACACCTTGTATAGAAATCGCCACACTGGTGTGCATAACATGTAACATAGGTTGAAACTAGGGTTGCCACACTTTTATTTATCTAGGCAAAAAAAGTACATTGTTTCAAAATAAAGTACCTATTATTTATTTCACTTTACTATTTTGTTTAAAAACATATTTTTTATTGCTTGTATCAAGTTTCAATCACTTTTATCACTGCTGAACAGCTTCACAGCATCTTTACTGTTTATGATAACTTGAATAGATTTAAGAAATATAGTAGTAATTTGGAAGTGTTTATATTATTTACCATTTTCTTTAAGTTAGTGAGGTGTAACAATGCTTTTTTCTTAAATCTATCTTGCTTTAGATTCCTGATATTAACACCAGACATCAGCCACTTTGCTTTTAATTGCGAATACTCCAGCTAAGTCACTCGACCGTTATACGTAAAATTGCGATATTCTTATTTTTAATGATTTATGTAAAATGAATCTAAGAAAAATCAGACTGCGAAATAAAATATTTCCGCGTACTTTATAGTTCTCATAAAGTATAAAGTATACTTACCCTAAATAACGTACAATAATTTATAATAAAGTACGGGTGGCAACCCTAGCTGAAACTGTAATATATTTAAGAGCTCTGGATTGGAGTTCTGGCGGAAAGTCTAAGAGTGATGTTGTCAATTTGTTTTAATTTCCAAAACTTGTGTTATTTCTCCTAATAATGTGTAATGTTGGTGGAATATTAACCATTATGTGTTCCTATATGTGCATGAGTGAAGGTAATTGTAACAAAGTGATTAAACGTGCCTTTTTGAATTCCCTCAAAACGGCCGTCAAAATTGGTATGTAAAGTATCCACCGCTTTACTATCCAGGGTGGGGTATTTCATTAATTTTGTTATCATCGTTGTCATCAAGTTCATCGGGGAGTTGAATTAATTTAAACAAACACGATTATATATCTCACTGGACACTGGCAAAATACACTTAAAATTAGTGTGATGCCATAACTTAAAGCAGAAGAGCTCTGGATTTTGTATCAATAAAAATAAAAAAAATATCTTATTGACAGCATCGCCTACTACAATTAGGCAGTTATAAATTATAATGCTTATTTATCAAAACAGTTATTGGAATTGAATGGAGTCAAAACATGTTACCTAATATCTTTGTTGACGGTGAACGTCTTTGGTGCGCAATAATAGTTACGCAGTTAAAAACAAGTCATGGTGATTAATTAAAACAAATATTAGAGACTAGTTTCTGCCCGCGACTTCGCCCGCGTCGTCTTAAGACAGGAACTACACATTTTTCCGGGACTAAAAGTATCTTTTATTCTCATCCAGGTAATAAACTATCTGTGTGCTAAATTTCATCCAAACCCGTTCAGCCATTTTTGCTTGATGAGTAACAAACATGCAAACATCTAAACATACAAACTTTTACTTTTACACGATTCGTATGATTAGTCTGCTTACGCAATGTTTTGTATTTATTGCATCAGCCTTCAATGTACTTAAATAGAACTGAGTACGGGTTGGGGGCGTTATCACTCGTTTGACAGCAGATTGTTGATCACTTGGCATGGTGATCATTACTTTTGAGATACGCAATAGGCCCGTTTATCTTAACACAGCATGAGCGCAGCATAAAGCTTCACGGAGCATAGAGAAACATCAAGCTACCCCATGTGACTATATGCGCTGTGGAATCGGCACAAAGAATCGAGTTTGTTTACTAATCCATATTTAAATACTATAATTTAAGCTAGTGTTTTTCAATCTTCTTGAAGGCGCGACCCCCTTTGTATGAAAATTTTTTCGCGATTCCTACTCTCCGCTGTTTGTTACGTGTATTTTATTATGTTATAAACATCGAATCCGCACAACATATTTTATTAATTATTATAATTAGGTATCGGCAAAATCCGTAATTAAATACCAATTACAGAGATATTTTTACATCGATTACATCGCCAAATATATCCACGAAATTTAGAAAACGCTTTGATTTTTGCTACGATGTAATCGATGTAAAAATATGTCTGTTATACGTATTTAATTATCAATCAATCAGCCTATCGTAGTCCACTGCTGGACATAGGCCTCTCCTAACACGCGCCATTGCACACGGTCCCCCGCCTTCCGCATCCAGTCCGTCCCAGCGACCTTCTTGAGGTCGTCGGTCCATCTAGCTGGGGGCCGTCCTACCTTATTTAATTATGTGTAATAATAATTCAGCCGATTCCTAATTACAATAATGAATCAAAATTTTGTTAAGTTAACGAACCGGCGCAACCTTCGCATGCACGTTGACGTGATTAGTATGTTTTTTTTTATTCTTATTGACTTCTTTTAACCTAAAATATAACTTAAACTTTCTTTTCTTTTTTTACTGAGGCTTTGCCACTCCCCCGCGACCCGTTTATAAAGGCTTCACAACTCCCCAGGTGGTCGCGACCCACACGTTGATAAATACTGATCTAAACTACCGGCGATACAATGTAATAGAATAGTCCTATTCCGTCTGGTGTATGTCGTAGAAGGTGACAATCTGACGTATCACAAACACTCGTATCATCACTTTATAACCATGAATGAATGAATGAGTGACTGGTTTATTTGTCAAAACATATGTAGGTATAAAACATAGAGGTAAGACTTAAAAGCATAGAGAGTATATAAACCCAGTTTAGCTGTTACCATTTAGGTAACCAATTTAAACATCTTTATTTATACATGGTTCAAACTTCCTTTTTATTGAAAATGTTATGGCTTGTCATTTGAACGTAGGCTCCAAGCAAATTTATCGGTTAATACAGGTACAGATATTTGTTTGTCTAGTGACTGTGTTCTCGATGACTTTTTATTTGTTTTCAAGTTATAATTAATGTCAAAATAAAGTGTACATGAGTGCACCTGATTAGGATGGATTTGTGCCCTTTCTTATCACTGACATGACATAAGTGTAAGCAGTGCAAATATATAACCTTGTAAATGCTCCCTCTATGCTTCTAGTACCTCTATGGTATAAAATCAGGTATTGATACAGGAACTGTCACACTATTTTTCACTCTTAGGGTATACAAATTCTAAGCACATTTAAAAAAAAAAAACATTATTTTTTAAAAATATTATGAAAACGATTATGAGCACAATCAATTGATAACCGATGCATACTTTACAGTTTGATTTGGAAGCATAGGATTATCTGTACTAGCAAATTCAGCGACGGCTTCGAGGGGCTATACTAGCTCACACCGGAGGCTCAACAGAGTAGAGGAGCCACCTCTACTCTGAGCTAAAATGTTGATCGTAAATCCAGTTACAGAAAATACATTATGTGTTCATAGAAAACTGAAGAATGTTAGAAAGCCGATGTGAGCGGTGCAGGTACGCCACAATATCTTAAACAAAAGCTCAAATTATTATTAAATGTAGTGATTATAATAATATTCACTTTGATTATTAAATCAATACCCGAATGCGATGTATACCTAGTTTCTGCGTTCCATGGCGTGAACAACGTATTCTGTTTTCTATTAACGGATAACCTATTATGAAGTTAATGGGTAATATTTGGTATCTAACATGTAGAATAGTTGCTCCTAGTTAGATGCCAAACATTATTTTTTGCCAAATATTAAACCTAGATGGACTGTTACCCCTCGTTTGCACGGATGCTCAATCAACGCGCGTGGCTGAAGCGCTGTACAGCGCTTACAAAAAATATGCTGTAAGCCATTCATTTTATTCCAGCGCCTTACTAAAGCGCATTGAAAAAGCGCTTGTGCGAACGTAGGGTTCAGATTAATATAATGGACCGTGAATCCGAAAAATTGAAGTGTTCCGAATGTTTCCGGCAAGCCGTTCTGCGATAACGTTGTGTGGTTACTTATAGTATTTTTTACATAGGATGGGTAGTGACGGTTCTAACTGCCAAACGAAATTATACTTTATTCAATAGCAATAAGAGGTATGACCAGTCTTTATACTTATGGTTTTATGCCTTAACACCATTGAATTAAATATTAATTTCGTTTGGCAATTAGAATCCCATCCTATCTGAAAAATACTATAGTACCTATGTGTGTAGTAAAATAGTTGAAAGCTACTCGTACCTTTTGCTTTTTCCTCCATCCTTGTTTTATTGCTTCCGTCCGATGACTGTAAATAAGACGATGATTTATATTTAAATCGTTCCATTGTTTTGTGTCAAATAAAACATTATAATAAGAACTTGTTGCGTAACTAATGGTGTCATTTTAAAATTGATAAAATATTGGTAGTTTGCAAGCAGCGTCGCGCATCCTGCGGGTGAATTTGACCAACCCCGTAACTTCTAAAACTATAATTTGAAGGACATCTAGGTCCAGTGCTTAAGAGCTTGAGTCGCTCCGCCCTCTGGATGGAGTAGTCGCCGGTTCGATTCTCGGGACATATTTTTGTGTGACCCCCAAATATTTGTTTAGGGACAAACACCAATTGTGCATGTGAATTTCATGTTTGTAAAGACACAGGAGAAATGCCTAGCGTGGGGCTTTATTAAATTTATTTCAAGTATTTTATAGGACCAAGTCCGCCACACATTCCCACCATTGTAACTCCTGTAAGCCCGGATCCACAATGGTCTCCTTAGATGACACCAAGGTTTGAACCTTAGGGTGTCCCGGGAAGCGCTTTAATTGTCTTGGAACCCGCAACAAATTTAATTAGAAAGTGAAAATACTTTAAATATATGTATGTGTTGCCGGCAGATTGTAGAAAAACTGGGACTATTTGTCATCCAACAGGTAGCACTTGTCTGCTAAAGCTGTAAAGGCCCCGTGCCCAACGATGTAGATCATTCACACACACACACACACACATCCAATAGTTGGTGAAACTCTCATCGGAAACGTTGCATCTATCACAGAAAAATTAGAGAACAGGTAGTACACACAACTACACATCAAGTTAGACACCCAACATACCCATAGCTACGCTACATACAATCCAGAGAATCGTGGGAAAGGGACTCCCGAGCTTACCCACACAAACACACTGTATTGTAAAACTTTTCACCCCGTCCCTGTGCGGGTGTGTGCGTGTGGGTTGCTCGCACGCAACGTCTCGTCTGTTGTCATTTTTAGGAGTGATCGTTATATTACATAACTGAAAAAATAATCTATTATTAATAAATAATCAAATCACCTATTATTTATTACCCAAGGCTAGCGTTATTTTTTTAACGTTACTTATATTACATATTGTCCGACCAAAACCGGCCTGCCACGCGACACAGCGACACTGACTGACTGGACTTAAGGTCAATTTTACTTAGACGTATAATATTCTTGTCAAAAGTCACGTTTTATATTATGCTCTTAGACAACTACATATGATCTATTTTTAAATGAGTGTCCAGTAATGAAAGTAATATATTATTAGGTTATTTATTATGTTCCGCGCCAATATATTTGTTCGTATTATACGTTATTTATAACGTGTTGGTTCCTACGTTAGATTATTTTTTTAATAAAATCAGTGCGGATCACTGGCGTGATCTTGGATGACGTACTTATGCATTTATCGTGGGTTTGTGAGGGATTGCGGCGTCGCGTGTCAAATTGTTTGCAAATAAATCGTTGGTTTGTTTATTGTAATAACTGTAAATAAAAGTTAGTTTTAGTTACGTGTAAATAATTAATTTCTCTTAATTAATTCAGCTCACGGCGGCGCCGCGGCGTATTTTGCGACAATAATCAAAAGGCGTCGTTCAACGAAGCGTTTTAAAAGTAGCGTATCGTTATAACGCGTTTTTAATATATAGTCGTTGCGAACACTCCTAGTCATTTTCAATCAGTGCCATAATATCGCGCTTAAGGGATTGTTGCGTCACGCTTTTCCGTTTTAAGACTTTTTTTATTTAGTGCGTGTGCGTAAATAATATTGGCTTCACAATTATCTCCACAACAGAGGCAGCAAATAGTTACGTTGCGAGAGAGTGGTTACACTATAAAAGAAATTGAAAGGCGGATGGGGAGAACAGTGAGTGATAAACATTTATATTTAAATTAATTGACAAATAAATTAATTGATTTTTTTATTGGTATATTCTGATTAATTGATTGATAGAATGATCCGCAACAATTAAATATACATTTATTGTAGTAAATTAATCAATTAATCGAAACTACAGAAGTATAGTATAGACCGAGTTTATGTCCTATTTAAAAAAAAATCAAATTTTCATGCAAATGTAAACGTAGGGGTTTTATTTCGTTATGCAAGTGTGTCAATTAAATTAAAATTTTTAAATAAAATACCTTGGAATGACGTATTAGGTTGCTAGGCGGTTTTTTTTATTTGAACGGTGGGCTTTTATTATTGTTTTTATGAGATTCATATCAAAAATTTTCCCTAAAGACATTGTAAAAGATTAAAAATTAAATCTTTTTTAGAAGTAAGAACATTGGCCTTAGTAATTGGCCAGTGCCTATTAGTATATAATTTATTCTTTAATTTTACGGCTAGTGATATGTATTTAATTTTAATTGTTTTAGAGGACAACGATCAACTTTTGGCTGCGCCGAAATGAGGAGACTGGGGGTGACCTATCGGCTCATCACCGACAGCTTTACCAGCGCGCCACCACCGCAAAGCAAGATGCCGCCATTGTATCGGCGCATAGTAATCAGCCATTTTTAAATACGCAGGTCACTGCCACACAATATAGCGTAAGTTGACTACTATTAATACTGAAAAAGTAATCTGTAACTAAAAATATTTAGCCAACGCCCATAACAGCCTTCCAATAATTAACAGCTAAATTGAATATTTTTGCTTGGAGACTTGTAAGTTGTTACAATTTTAAGTCGAATGTCAAAAAATTACAATATGAATATTTGCGTTTAATTAAAATCATAATGTTTTGCGTGTAAAATAAAATACGCATTGTTTCATATTAACGGTTTTAATCCAAATATTTTTATCTGTTATTCCTACTTTTACATTCTATTCTTAATATAGCTGTAGTCCGTCTTTTAGTTCGAACAAAATCATTGATACGTCATAATAATTATATGCATTTCTACCCAGATATTAGATTGAATAATGGCCTAGGCAGCTTATGTCTAATAACATTGTATTTGTATCGTATGAGTTAATTGACCAGCATTAAATAGGTAGCTTAGTTTGGCCGACCTTAGATGACCGCCCGCTAGGTCTAGAGCTTGAGCGTAGGCCATTCGACTCAAGAAAAATCACATGAGTATGGGTAGCACTTGTTGTTGTGTGTTATAGTAAACGCATCCACGACACAGGAAAAATACCAAAGTATGGGTGTGCATTCTTTCAAAAATATAATTATAGTGAGTGACAATACGGCGCAGGTTGCTTGCCACGGGCTTAAAAACCAAAATCCCAGCAAAAAAATTGTTTTTTTTTTATGAGCCCATGCACAAGCCAGAGTTATATTTTGCATTGTATATTATAATTTTGACTGAAAAAACAATGTAGTTATATTTGTTGATGAAAAAACATTTAAATCTAATAAAGATGGGCGTAAAATGATTGAAACGCAAAGATAATGAAAGATATTTAGTCCAAAATACGTTACCTAATAGGTTAAGTCGTCGGCTGAGCTTGGGGTTCTGCGGCTGGATGAGTTCTGTTGGTCCTGGTGAACTGGTAGAGATTTCTGGTCGCCTAAATGCAGAGCAATATGTCGACATTTTTAGAGATGTGATGGTGCCGACTGTGCGATTGCTCCATCCGACAGGCACCATAATATCTTTGCCAGGACAACAGTTCCATACATAGTGCTGGAGTTGTTCAGGCATGGCTCCAAGCACAACCGGACATCCAAGTTATACCATGGCCTGCGAAGAGCCCTGATCTAAACCCAATTGAAAACCTCTGGGGACAGATGGTTCTTAATTAGGATGTGTCAGAAGTTCGCAACGTAGAAAACTTGAGGCAAACGGCCATCGAGACGTGGGAAATGATGAGGGGGGGATCCTCATGATCTGTGCTGGAACATGGTAACTGGCATGAAAGCCAGGTTGGATGCAGTGCTAGATGCTAATGGCGGCCCCACCAGATATTAAAGATCTAGCATTTGATCCCCCTGACTGACATGCCAGTATCCATCCGTCCGCGCTATTTTTTTAATGGACCGCTTTAAAACATGAATGCCATTTAACATCTTGCGCACTTCTGATATAGATAAGGTTCCTTTTTAGGCTATGTATGATAAACTTATTAGGTAACATAATTTAGACAGTGTAAATTATTTTAAAGTCATATATTGTTTGTTTTATTTTGACGATTTTTTTGTTATATATTTTTGTATACATTTGTACCTTTTTGTTTTACAGATTTTAATAACAATTGATTATTTTAATTTTAAAAGATATTGTTTTATAATTAGATTTAATTTAAATCATATTTAAACTATGTCATACCAATTGAAATGGGTATTAAAACTGGATTTATAGTATATATTTTTTTTACTTATGACTGATTTTTATTGCTGTTAATTAATATGATTGTTGTTTATTGGTTTGAAATAATAAATATATCATAATATTTGATTAAAACATTTTTTTATTTATACTTACGTTGTTTTAGTATTTACAAAATAAAGTAAGATAGATAGTTATGTATACCAGATCAGTCCACAGCTCAGTGCAAGTACTTTAAAAGATGATGCAATAATAACAGACTATTGCTCATGCAAAATAATTCCAAGTACTGTTTTGCTGAATCGGCTTAACTTGCCTCAGCTGCGTATTTGTCAAGTAAACAACTATCAAGTAACGTGTTTAGTCTCAGTCCAATTCTAATAATTGTTTTGATTAATAAGCAGATATTAATTAATAAGACGCACACTACGTGGGTATCTTCTAGAAAGATGTGTTTACTTGACGATGTCTTTAAATAGCCATCGCCAAGCAAAGTACTTTTAGTATCGACTTAGATCGCTTACCGTTCGCACTAACGTTAAGCAATACTAATTGACTGCATAGTATTTTGAGTATTAATTTATAATATTATCTATCTATCTATCTATAACCTCACGCCAGATCCCTTGCGGGGTAGGCAGAGAGTACAGAGTTCCAACAGGTTCTTTCCTTACATACCTCTCTGGCTTCCTCCACTCTCATAGTTGGTCTCATACACGCTCGCCGGTTACGGAGACTCTTGACTTTTCCATCTGACAAGACTCGGTTTATTTGGTCGTGGTGAGATAGTCTAGGTCTTCCCCGGTACCTGCATCCTTCCACTTTCACATTGTATATCTGTTTTGTCATTCTTTCCTCTGGCATTCTTTCTATATGCCCGAACCAACGGAGCATGCCCTTTCTCATCTTTACACCGATACTGTCTTTCATACCTACTCGCTATCTTACTATGCTGTTGCTAATGCGGTCGGTCAGCTTCACTCCGCACATCTTCCGCAGAGCTCGCATTTCTACCGCATTTATCCTACTTTCATTCTCCTTCTTACATACCCAGCTCTTGCTACCATATAACAGCGTTGGGACAAGAACTCCGTTATGTATGCCCAGCTGCGCCTTATGGCTTAAGTGCCAGCTCCCGAGTAGCTTTCCCATCGCACCATTCACTCTGTTCCCTGCACTCACTCTTCTCTCTATGTCAGCGGTGTATTTCCCATCCTTACTGAAGGCGCATCCAAGATATACAAACTCATTCACTTGCTCCAGCACATCGTTACCAACCACAATCCTTACATTCGTTCTGGTTTCTTCCCTTTCAAAAACCATAATCTTGGTTTTCTTCACATTCAAGTGTAAGCCATTGATCATGCAGTCGTCTTTCATAACTGTGACTAGTGTTTGCAGATCAGTGGCTGTTGGCGCTATTAAAACCGCGTCATCTGCATAAAGTAGATGGTTTACCACTAAGTTACCCATTTGTACACCTTCATTCATCGCTTTCAGTCTTTGAAGACTTTTGTCCAGATATATTACAAACAGTCTAGCGGACAACACGCAACCCTGCTTGACGCCGATTTTAACATCAAACCAGGGTGACCTGTTACCACCCACCCGTACGCATGCCTTGCAGTCCACATAAGTGGACTGGACGGCTTGCAACAGAGTGCCATCTATAACATACTCTTGCAAAATGTCCCAAAGTCTCTTTCGCACAACTTTGTCAAATGCCTTCTCCAGATCTACAAAACCACAGAAAACCTTCCGGCCCACTGCCAGATGCTTCTCTACGATGTTGCGGAGTGAGAAGACTTGATCCGAACATCCTCTTCCAGACCTGAAACCCCCTTGTGCCTCGCACAACATTCCATCGGACTTCACGCGCATTCTCCGTTCAATAATTTTACCGTACACCTTGGCTGCCAAGCTGATCAAACTGATGGCTCTGTAATTGGCGCAGTCATATTGTGAACCCTTGCCTTTATACAAGGGTTCTATGACTGCGCGGCGCCAATCTGTAGGAACTCTACCGGTCCTCCAGCAAAGGTTTGCAAGGTCCCGGAAAGCGTCCCGGACGCAAGTCCCCCATATTTGATCATCTCGGCAGATATCATGTCTACTCCCGCAGCTTTACCGTTTTTCATACTTCCTATCGCCCATTCAACTTCTTCCATAGTGATGTCCTCCGTTGATTCTGGTGCCGCAATCTCGCCTTTGGGCACGTCTGCGGCATCAGCATCCGGGACATCTCCATACATTTCTCCAAAATATTCACTCCATCGGTTTAGCACAGCTTGTGTGTCTGCAAGAATGTCACCATCTTTAGATTTTATCCTTTCCATTCTGGAGCCTGACGAATCACCTCGAGCCTTTCTCACCTTGCTCCAAAAGAGTTTGGTGTTGTTCTCGAAGTTCTTCGCCAGCCTCTCCTCCTCAATCATACTGGCTCTTTCACGCTTTTCTTTCACTAAAGTTTTAGTGGCATTCTTGCATTGCCGGTATATTTCTTTCCTCATCTCTGTCATACTGGCATTCAGGTTCAAAGAAGATACATAGTCCTGCCACGCTTTCTTCTTACTTTCTACGGAGCTTTGCAACTCCGCATCCCACCATGCATCACCTTTTGCTGTAATATGCTTCTTTGAGCAACCACATACCTCTTTCGCGGATCCCACCAAACTCTCTTTCAGGTTATTCCAGCATTCATCTACATTTGAGTCCGAAGAGCCTGCTGTCAAAAGCTTGTCCCGGACTCTGTCTTCATACATTCTCCTCACGCTCTCATCTTGCAACTTTTCAACCTTTATTCTTTCAAGGTCTCCGAAGGGGATACGCTCTCGCCAGTGCCTCCACTTCCTGAACAGACCACTAAACCGCGCAACTACGAGATAGTTGTCTGATTCCAGAGTGGGGCCTCTATACGCACGCGTATCTTGTAGTTTGCTTCGGAGACGCTTATCAACCAGGATCAGATCTATCATGCTTTTTTGTTCATTCCTTCTCCACGTATACATATGTATGTCCTTGTGCTGGAATATCGTATTAGACACAAGGACACCCCTTTCCAAACAAACATCTACAATGAGCTTACCTGCATCGTTCACTCTCTTATCACCATAGGGACCCAGAGCAGCGTCGCAAGTTTGCAAGCAAGGTCGCAAGGTTCCTACCCATCCGTTCAGATCGCCACACAAAATCACCTTTTCGTTAGCCTCAGCCAAATCCAGAACTTCCCTGACATCATCCCAAAACTTCTCAAGGTCCTGGGGTGTCGACGAGCTTACGGGAGCATACGCTGCGACCAAAAATACTCTAGTGACACCCAGTTTTAACGGACCCAGAGAAGTCTCGCATCGCACAGGCCATAATCTCTCACTCCAGAGGCCAGGCGACGGGACAGCAAGATACCCACCCCCATGCTGGCACGACTGCTCTGCGGTACCCCAGACCACAGAGCCATCGTTCCATCAGGAAGATCACAGGTTTTACTGCCCCTCCGCTTAGTCTCTGTTACACACAGAGCATCCAGGCGTCTCGCTTTCATCACATCAATCACCTCATGCATCTTATCTTCCATACCACCTCTTACATTCCAAGTGCCTATTCGGCACTCTGCACCCCACGACTCGCCAGTTCGGGCCCGGCGTGATGGGTGGCGGCCCCCATCGCCGCTTCCACTTATATTCGTACCGACGGGGCGGGCCGGTACGCGTCGCCTCGGGCGTCCCCCGTCCTAGCCCGCACTGCGGTACGTCTTCGGTCCAAGATTGCAGCCATAATGACTGGCAGGGGTCGCGACGAGCACGCTCTTGGACAGACCCCCATATATAATATTATATTAATTTATATTTTATTAATTTATATTGTTAAATAAATATATTTTTATAAAGTCACGCCTTTATATTTGACTAGATAGATAGATAAAAAGTTTATTTGTAACAAAAGGACACACAGTACAAAATATTTTCCTAAAATACAAAAAAGACAAAAACATGCAGTACACTTTAAATTATAATATTATTGTAGCAAGTGTGTCACAGTGGTACAAAAGGGCCACAGCTCAGCGCGGCATTTGATCGAGGAGTAAAACGCTGATTTTCAGCTGCAACCACGATATTACGCGAGAAACTCGTGCAGCATTTCAAACATGAACCCAAAAATTGTTAATAAAATATATACATAAAAAAAGAAAAATACATATCATCATCATCATCTCAGCCTATACTTGTCCACTGCTGAACATAGGCCTCCCCAATCGCTTTCCAAAAATACATATAATATTATTTATACGTGGCAAAAAAAAATGTTGAGTTTATGTGAAGATGAAGAACGCTACACGACGATCAAAGCGTAAACCTAGTTTTTGAGTGTCCAAAATTGCTGATTTTAAGCTTTTTTTAAAAGCCTTGTAGTAGCATTTCTTATAGGAGGTATATTGTTCCAACACTTAGTCGCCTGGTAGCGAAAACTGCCATTAAATGCTACTGTTCTGTGCGTGTGAGTCGACAACGGTGGTTGCGCTGACCTGGCCCTATCTGATCCGTAGCAATTGTGGAAAGCGGAATATTTAAGTTTGCCATACAGATAGTCAAGCTGTTTCCATTTGGTCAGGTCAAACATTAGAGCCGCAAGATGCAACCGCCTGTGTGATTCCATGTTTAACATGGAGGCCCGATTAATAAAAGGTGAAACGTGTGTACGCGGAGGGATATTAAAACAATATCGACAACAGGCATTTTGCACGCGCTGAATTAGCCGCTGAGTCCTAGATAGCAGCCGGGGACCATAGACTAGATCACCGTAGTTAAGCCTTGACAAGATAAGGGACTCGCATAAAGTGATTCGTGCCTTTTCAGAAAGAAAGTTGCGAATCTGTATACTGTATAATATTTTTAACCTGTAAAACAATTTCTTATAAGACTTAGCACGTGACTCTGAAATCGTAGCATATTATCGAAGGTAATGCCTAAATTTTTGGGTTCGGCGACAAGTTCAGTATTTGTATCCAAAATCTTTACTACTGGATTTCTATTAAGTATTTTTCCAATTTGCTTTCTTGTGCCTAGAACCATGACCTTAGAATTAACGGGATTAACAGTACCAATGCATTTTTTGTGGACCAATAAGCGATACAGTCCAGATCCTCATTTAGTGTAATCAGAGCCTTTATAATATTCGCTGGATTGACAGAATATTACAACTGTTCGTCATCTGCATAGAAAGGGTATTTGCAGCGTGTTATAACGCTGGGAAGATCTGCAGTGTAAATGATAAAAAGAAGAGGCCCGAGTATAGAGTCCTGAGGTACTCTGCCAGTTACTGACCTGAGCGATGAAGTCACATAAGTGCCATCTGCTCTTTGAAGTTTAACAGCTTGATATCGACAACTTAAATAACTATCGAACCATCTAATCAAGTGATCGTCAAAAGCGTAATATGACAGCTTAGATAGAAGCAATGGTATATTTGTTTCTTGATGATAACGATGATGCTCAAAATATGACAAAGTTGAAATAGGGACCGTATTTGGTCCTGGTACTTTCAGAAAGTGGTTATGAATAATATCGAGATCAGTAAAGTTGCCAGAGAGATATTCCTTTTTACAAGGATCAATACGTATTCGCTCCTTTAGGTATTTCCAAAACACTTTACTATTATCAGTATTAGAATTTATAGAGTGATTATAAAAGGCACTTTTCTATCTATCTATCTATCTATATCATCACGCCAGCTCCCTCGCGGAGTAGGCAGAGAGTACAGAGTTCCAACAGGTTCTTTCCTTACATACCTCTCTGGCTTCCTCCACTCTCATAGTTCGTCTCATACACACTCGCCGGTTACGGAGACTCTTGACTTGCCCTTCAGCTAAGACACGGTCTATTTGGTCATGGTAAGATAGTCTAGGTCTTCTCCGGCACCTACATCCTTCCACTTTCGCATTGTATATCTGTTTTGTCATTCTTTCTTCTGGCATTCTTTCTATATGCCAGAACCAACGGAGCATACCCTTTCTCATCTTTACACCGATACTATCTTTCATACCTATTCGCTTTCGTACTACGCTGTTGCGAATACGGTCGGTCAGCGTGGCTCCGCACATCTTCCGCAGAGATCGCATTTCGACCGCATTTATCCTGCTTTCGTTCTCCTTCTTACATACCCAACTCTCACTGCCATATAACAGCGTTGGGACAAGCACTTCGTTATGCATGGCCAGCTGCGCCTTTTGGCTTAAGTGCCGGCTCCCAAGTAGCCTTCCCATCGCACCATTCACTCTATTACCTGCAGCCACTCTTCTCTCTATATCAGCGGTGTATTTCCCATCCTTACTGAAGGCGCATCCAAGATATACAAACTCATTCACTTGCTCCAGCACATCGTTACCAACCACAATCCTTGCATTCGTTCTGGTTTCTTCCCGTTCAAAAACCATAATTTTGGTTTTCTTCACATTCTGCACTTTTCTCACCCTTTATAATATTGATTACTTAATTTTTAAGGTCTTTATAATACTGCTTGTGTACTTGTGATTTCGTCTGTCGATATTTTTCAGCGGCATTATTACTTAAGCGTATCATAAATTTAATCATATCTGTTATTCAGGGCAGATGTTGGTTACATTTTACTCTTATTACAGTAACAGGGGCATATAGATCAAAGAGAGTTAGAGACACCATGTTTTCTACCTTACACAATTGAGACACGGAATTCAAATCAATCGCCAAAAGATCTGTATTAAATTTATCAAGGTCTATGTTTTTAATAGGCCTGTGTGTAGAAAATTTCTTGGCAGAAATTTATTCTTTTTTAGCATTAGGGTTACATTTATCATTGCATGACTTAAGGACCCAGTTATATTTGATACGGAGATATCACGTATTCGGCAGTCTGTACAAACAAGATAAATAAGAGTGTCGGAGTGAGGTGAAGTGCGAGTGGGCTCATTTACTATTTGTTGCAAATCCAAATATTGTAAAAACTGGTTAATCTTTGCTACGTTTGCACTAGCAATATCAAGCATATTGATATTCAAATCTCCTAATAAAACTAAATAATCGATATTTGAGAAATTTGTTATAGTATCAGTCAAAGCATCAATAAAAAGGTCGATATTCATCCGCGGTGGTCTATAGGTTGTTCCTGCCATGAGGTGGCAGCCATTCATGCGTGTAGATAACCATAACTGCTAAATACCGGCATCAGTGTGTCTCACAAATCGCACGCGCAGGCTTTGCCTGACATAAAAGCCAACCCCACCATCCCTCCCAGCGCGCATATGTCTCGGAAGGGGGGCGTTGCGCAGTTTCTAGCCAGGCGTAGCAGGCGCGCGAGCTACCTGGCCAGCCGGCAGCCAAGTTTAATTAATTTCATTAATTATTATATCTGCATCAAACCGACTTAATGCGACTAGAAAATCGTAGTGACTAGTACTTAGAGATCTGGCATTGTATAGAGCTAACTTAAGAAAATTGGTATTAGGGTGAATTTTTAATAAAAAAATTAATAAAAAATATATAAATTACTCTCGATAATACGTGCATTCATATCATTTATAAATTCAATAAAATAGTTATAAAGAATAGCATATAAGTTTGTATAAATTAACATTTTCTCCTTATATAATAATTATAGCCCTGTTAAGAAACTGTCCCACTGTTGGGCACGAGCCTCCTCTCAAACTGAGCGGGTTTAGGCCATAGTCCACCACGCTGACCCAGTCGGGTTGGCGAACTTCACACCTTTGATAAACTCTTAGGCGTGCAGGTTTCCTCACGATGTTTTACTTCACCGTTAAAGCAAGTGATAATTAATTTTTAATACGCACATGCTTTCGAAAAGACAAGAGGTGCGTGCCTGGGTTTGAACCCGTGACCTCTGACTTTGCAGTCCAACGGTCTAACCACTAGGCTATCACTGCCACACTTTCTCCTTAATATAATAAAATAATTGTGAAGTATGTCAAATAGAGATAAATAAATAAAAACATTATTTGTACAATTTATACACCTGTTATAGTTTATAATAATAGCTGTCACACGAATGACTATATAAAAATATGGGTTCATTTACAACCACTACGCTTCGATACGGCCCAAGTAGTACCACTGTTACACAGTTGTATAAATTACAGGCATCTACAGAACTTACAGTTAAAGCGACAAAGAATACAAAAAGTGAAAAGGGAGGTGCAAGGGCTAAGACAAGTTAAAGTAACGCTATAATATAGTCGCTCTTTCATCTATTTATAATGGTACACAGCATCACAATCATCATAATAAATAATAAAAAAAATCTACTAAACATAACAGAATTAAACAAAATAAGTTTTTTTAAATTGATTTAAAAGTGCGCTCGTGATCAAGAAAGAGTAACAAAATAATAACAAATTAATCCTATGTTTGTTAAAGACGCAGAGTAAAATAAGCAAAAGTATAATGTTATCTAATACAAAAGTAATTTTGAATTTTTTATGAAAATTTATAGATATGTAATAGAAATAGATAAACGTGATATGGACTTGCCAATGCCGTGTCTCACATACACGCGACCTCGCCTCGTCCAGGTGTACTGCCACTGCAGCTTCCGGCACATCTCGCGGGCCCGGTGAAATAGCGAACGATTGACCCGCGTTAATCTTTCATTTATATAAAGTGTGGCAATTGCCAGGCCATCGGCAGTGTTGTGTCATCGGCCGTGAGCGTGCGACGCACACGTGCAGCGCGGAGCAGCTCATTGTGCAGCTGGCGCCGCGCCAATCGCACCACCACGTGGCGCGGTCGCTGTGCAGCGCCACCGTCCATATTCGCTGCCGCAGGCGCCCCAACCCTCTCTGCATACACAATATCGCGCTCCTCGATCCGCACTCCCAACTTCACCGCAAGCACTGATAAAGCGTGTATGAGATTCTCTCCTCTTTCCTCGGGCAAGTGACCTATCTCTAAATCTGACAACAGTGTCTCTTGATTCCGGTCGTTTAGCTCGGTCTTGAGCTGGATTATTTATTTCTCTAGTTCCACAGTTCCCAGCGAGCCAGGCGACCTTATGAGACTGTTCAATTGCCTCCAGTCTGAGCTCTAAACTATCCACTCGTTCGGTAACACGCAGGACGGATGCACGAAGTTCAGGCATTTCCTTTCGAAAATTTCTGACTTCGGATCGAAATCATCCATATATTCGGCGAGCTCCTGACGCAATTCCCGTATTGCTGCGTCAGTAGCGGTACCAGTGACACACGCCGTGGAGGCCGTGGAGGTTCAGAGAGGTCCGCTGATCGCAGGATGTTGCGAGTGTCTTAATCACAGACGTTCCTGACAGGGGTGCTCCTATTATCTCTTCTACGTATCTTGTTTTTACAGTCAGGACAAGTCCAGGCTTTACTTATGACTGATGTTCCAGAGATAAGCACACATGCCTTATGGAATATTGCAGGACAGTTGCTACACCTAGCGGAACCTACCGGCGATAAAAATTTGCCACACGCACCACACTTTGCCATTATATTGCCGGACAAATTAATGATTTTAACTTTTCAAATTGACTGTATAACGCGCTTATAAAAGTTTCTTGGTACAAAAAGAGGATACTTGATGAGATTCGAATCCACGAGCTTTGAGTTCTAAGTGCAGTGTGTTATTCAACACGCTAACTTACTCTGCTGAAAGCCGTCGAATATTGTCTTCAGATGGTTAAACAGGGAACTTGCAACTGCTTATGATCATATAAGGTTACGATTCGCTGCAATGCGCTACCGTACTCTCCACCAATAAGGAGGCAGCAAGAGTTTTGAGTCACTGTTGTTGTTAGCGTGATTTTACAGCTAAAATTCGATTTCTAAGCTTGATTTGTAAGAGCAATCGTTGTATTTCACTTGATAAAAATATTCTGATAACATGGGCTAGTTATATTAGGTTTTAGAGTATTTATTTCGCTAAACTTTAAGTTCGCTCGTAGAGTAGCACAAGACACGTCTGTCCGCTGCAAGAGCGCGCGCGCGTATGCGGTATGAAAGTAGAAAGTAGGCAAACAATGGTTTCCCATTTAATACCATAAAATATTCTATGTAGCTCGAGCCACCCCTAAGGGGGCGTTCGCACGAGCGTTTTTTTTTTGCAGCGCTGGAATAAAACGCCGTTGGCGATATTTAATCGCTTGCAAAATAAGTGTTCAAACGAGCGTTAAAAAAGCACTTGAAAATGTTATGGCTTCACACTAATTTTAAGTGTATTTTGCCAATGTTTAGTGAAATGCTTAATCGTGTTTGTAAGATTTCTAAAAGAATTCAACTCCCTGATGAACAATAATTAGAGATGATCGACTTCATAGATTAGAAATAGGATTGGTTTGACGAGGTTGTAAGGTTTGGCGGATAGGTAAGGATTTGAGAAAAGTGGGCAATATAAACATAAATTGAATAAGATAACTTGAAAAACAATTATAGACATATTAAATAATATTAGCCCTGTTAAGAAACTGTCCCACTGTTGGGCACGGGCCTCCTCTCAAACTGAGAGGGTTTAGGCCATAGTCCACCACGCTGGCCAAGTGCGGGTTGGCGAACTTCACACGCCTTCGAGAAACTCTTAGGCATGCAGGTTTCCTCACGATGTTTTCCTTCACCGTTAATGCAAGTGTTAATTAATTTTTAATACGCACATGCTTTCGAAAAGACAGAAGTGCGTGCCTGGGTTTGAACCGGAGACCTTTGACTTTGCAGTCCAACGGTCTAACCACTAGGCTAGCACTGCACACGACATATTACAAAATTAAATATAGATATTATTACTGTGGGGGGTCAACAGCAGAGATCGGTAGATCCTTATTGTTTAACAGGATCAGTTTCTCTGCTCACTCTAATGCGCAGTGTAAGAGAAATCCTTTTTAAGGGAAGCTTGAAACAAAAGGCTGGAGCACTTCACGGTATACACATTATTAATCCGTTTATACAGTATAGGTATATAAGTTATTAGAAAACGTTCATGATGGTATAATTGTACAAAATTATTATTATACTGTTTGCTTTAACTGACACCACAGCTCTTTCAGTTCTAACAAAATTTTTGCCAATCAAAAATTTTCTCAACTCGTACTGTGAAAATATTTAAATTCAAATTTACAACATCTGTCATGTGTGCCAGTAGTGAGATTATAAATAACTAAAACCTAATGTCTGTCCAAGAGCGTGCTCGTCGCGACCCCTGCCAGTCATTATGGCTGCAATCTTGGACTGAAGACGTACCGCAGTGCGGGCTAGGGCGTCCCCCCGAGGCGACGCGTACCGGCCCGCCCCCGTCGGTACGAATGTAGGTGGAAGCGGCGATGGGGGCCGCCACCCATTACGCCGGGCCCGAACTGGCGAGTCGTGGGGTGCAGAGTGCCGAATAGGCACTTGGAATGTAAGGGGTGGTATGGAAGATAAGATGCATGAGGGGATTAGTAGAGGAAGCCAGAGAGGTATGTAAGAAAAGAGCCTGTTGGAACTCTGTACTCTCTGCCTACCCCGTAAGGGATCTGGCGTGATGATATAGATAGATAGATAGATAAAACCTAATTGCAAACCACTTTGCTTCATCAATTATGATGTACAATAAACTTTACGATAGCTTTAATATATCAATTGTTAGATTATGTCAGAATAGAGAGCTTCACATTCAATAAGGAAATGGTATAAGGATGAAAAGCTTTAACGAGGACAGGATAATAAAATGTGGGTAAGGTCGCCAATTACTTGGCGACACACCTTGCACAACGGCGAGTTTCTTATATTCGAATTATATGATAATAAAGATATAAAGCACTGTAACAATGTTTACATCTAAGACGGAAAAGGAAAGAAGTCGTTTTCTTAGTCAATTTTAATTTGGAGAACCAGGGTTGGTTTCGACTACGGATTAAATTGTCCGATAAAATTTGGCCTTGTATAAATTTGCTTTCCTTCACACGATCACGATCACGAATCACGATTCCAATTTTCAAATACCTGTATATGTGGAAGTAATAGAATGTCATTACAATAAACAGTACTATCTAAACGGCCTTGGGGGCTTGCTAGTTTTGCCAGACCATCCACAGTTTCATTGCTCTGAATACCTGAATATCCAGGAATCCAGGTCAACAAAATGTTTTACTGGATTCATATGTTTGCTAAATGGATTAGCATGCAGAGATTGCAAGCAATTAAGAGAATCAGTAAATATAATGGAGTAGTTTATACTGTTACGTAGGGGGGGGGGGGGTAATTAAATGCCGACTAACGTGCAAAGTACTTTATTAGGCGCAGTACGCACAAAACAGTTCGTCAAATACTAGTACACACAAACACTAAACATACACTAGTACTTCTCTTGTTAGTACTCAAATACTTACTCAAATAGACAATATTTTGGATTTCAAAATGAACCCCATATTCTTAATCAGAATCACCTAAAACTCTAAAAATGATACCCATATTGATTTTACACAAAAAGTCGCGTCCACCAACTTGGATTTCAAAAAAAGAATCATCAAAATCAATTTATAATTGGAGGAATGTTCGAGTAACATACATACGAAAAAAAAACATACAGTCGAATTGAGAACCTCCTCCTTTTTAGAAGTCGGTTAAATAATACCCTGTATTCTTAATGATCGATTAGTAAAGTGATTGGTGATGTTTCAAAATATCAATCTTTTATTAAACTTTCTTTATTGTCGATGTATCGATGTATGATTTGAGGTTTTGTAAAAAAACATCGCTTTAAAAATATCTATAAATTGATATTTCACCAGTTTTTTATGCACTTTTTTTTCGGATATCTGTTTGTCATTCTGGTTCAAAAGTTGTGATCCATTTTTCAAACACTTGCGGGCATCTGCATGAGATGAAATTTAGCATACGAACATAAATTGCTGGTCTGCTGAAAATGCAATAATATAGTTCCTTAGAGGTATGTATGCCAACACTATATCTGTTTACTGCATTGTACTAACCTAAAGCGAAATCGAAACATAAATAACTCGCAATTTAAAACGTCGATGGGTTGCCTATTATTACACTGAAGAAGCGCGCGCGCTGACTGATTTAAAATAATTATTTGTCTATCTACCTATTTATCTATTTATCCGGACAGGAAAGATGGAGAGACATACGAATAAAGAAAGCCCAATAAAAGATTGATGTTTCGATACATCGTCAATCACTTTCATTTTCACATTATTTCTTTACACGACAACAATATTATATTATATCGATACATTGATGCTTATCATAACGATGACTGCATCACATAAAAAACTTTGGTCGGAATCGGGGTCGGGTGAAGTTGAATCCAACTCTGACTCCGACCTGATGGCCTTGTAATGGCGTCTCAAGGCAGTAAGGTCTGAGCCGGAATCGGCTAGTGTGATCACGGCTTAATTTTTGTATCGGGTCTAGGTAACTAACTGTATAGTCTATATGAAATTAAAATTGTAAACGCACACACAACACGGAAGGTAATAATAATAATTCTTAGTGTGCCTATATTTGTTTTTACACATAAATCAGTATAATATTTACCTTTTTTGTTCAATTTTATAGTTAAATAGGTAAAATCTAAAACCTTAAGTATTACTTTTGCACTCTAATTGAGTCAGTTTCTCAATTATTCATATTGAAATCGATAAAATACCGACATATAAAAAATTAAATATGTAATAATGCAACTCTGTAGTTACAGACGAATAAAATAGACGATAAGGGATTAGAAAAGGGCAGGCCGCGCAATTCGAAAATACTTATTTACGTGACGAGCTCAACTTGCTTCAAATATGCCTGTACAATATACCTGTAGCACCCTATAGGTAACGAAAAGACAACAACATATCGCACCCTCTCGCACGATTCACAGCGTTCAATTTTAAATGGTTCAAAGTCCAAACAGTCTAGGTTGGTGTGACGCCGTGTGTACATCTATACATTAGACATATTCATCTTTATCATCACGCCAGATCCCTTGCGGGGTCAGCATTTATTATAACTAAATATTAATACAAACATAAAATAAAACATATACTTACAATAAAACGGAGGTATCTGTAATTGTTTTTTCCTTATGATTACCTTTTTATTGGTTGTGTCACTCAACTTAATACGACTCCGTTGTTTAACTGAAAGTTGTTCGTTAGGCACCACACTGTTTCAATGTTTACATAGCTACTCGTTAGTAGTATCACTTTTATCAATTAATAGCGCAAGTATATAACCACGTATCTTTTTTCGTGCACTAATGGTTGAAGTGTCTTCGTCTGTGTTGATCGGAGACGGGCGTGATCGCGACTGGACGTCAAGTTGCAACTTGAGAACGCTTACATTATAGCATACAGCTATGGTGGCCAACTTTATGAAAACTTAATGCGGGACCTTTTTTTTTTGTGCGGCGGTGAGGATAAAAAAACACAGCGGTTTAGCTTAATTAGTGCGCTATTTAGTGACAACGTTGGGCATTACTCAATTATTTTTTTCAATTCTAGGATCATACCGTTACGCCTATATTCCCCAAGCGGGGATGGCAGAGGTGTACTTTTCGCCGTCGATGTTAGGCCCCATGTAATAGAGGGCGAGCCTATATATACCGGGCACAATTCCAGACTCCGGACTCATATTGGGAAGTTTTCGTTAGAAAAGCTTCATTTGTCCGACCTAGGATTTGGACCCAGGACCTCGTCATCACCAAGCGATGCGCTTTGCCACTAGACCAACGAGGCAGTAATTGTAGGATCAATTAATGGAAATTTCAATTGCAATGAAAATAATTCCCCTAAGGTACTCCGGAATAACAATGTTTTGCACTTGGTTGGTTACTGCAGAGCACTCGAAACATCGAGAACTTAATAAAATGCTCGGTTTTATTACCAGAAACGGTAAAGTATTTCGCCAAACCAAAACGAAAATACTGCTTACTGCATGCACACTTGTGCGCAGCACTTTGGAGTTCTCTAATATAGTATGGCGCCCCCAGTTTGCTACGCATAACCTTAGATTAGAAAGAGTACAGAAACGGTTCCTGTGGAATTTAGCACGACTGTCAGGAGAAGCTATCAGGCACCTTTCTTATAATAAGCGGCTTTGTTATTTCAAAATAAACTCACTTTCGAAACGAAGAGATTTGCTCGATCTACAATTCCTATACAAAATATTAAGAAACAAAATAGATTGCCCTGAGCTATTGCAAAAAATCCCTTTAAATGTGCCCGTAGGAGTCCCCGATACCACATCAGAATACTTGCGCCACCATTTAGTAGAACTACCCTTGGTTCTAATTCGCCGATACCTCGCTTGTGCAGGCTTCTTAACGACAACCCTAAACTGGATATTTTCGCTCAATCCCTGACCAGTTTTCGAAACTGGGTATTGGAAGTTGGCAGATAGTATACAGTATAATATTGTTATCCATAGTCGATTGGTCGATAGATGGTCGATAGTTAGTTAAACAGGCCAGGAACAATAACGATATCTTTTTTTCTCTGTTTTTGGTATTTACACTAGATATAAGTATACTATATGCACTTTATTATTTTCAATACGACGCTAACATTGCAAGCTGTTTACCTGTAATTAGTCGTGCATTAGACCCAAGAAGAACAAATTTTGTATTTTACACCTTGTATTAATGTAATAACTGTTGGTATACCTAATAAAATAAATAAAAATCAAAATAGACAGAGTGATACGCAATGTATCTATTTATCTATATCATCACGCTAGATCCATTGCGGGGTAGGCAGAGAGTATAGATGCGCAACATAATGTGCTGGTAATGTCATTGATTATGCTGCATCTCGCTTCTTATTGATGGTTAGTAGATACTACGATAAATATAAATACCAGAGATGGGCAAAATGTTATCAGATTAATGATCACAATTTAATTTTGCAATATTCAATCATCCGTCACGCCTATATTCCCCAGAGGGGGTGGCAGAGGTGTACTGAGTACACCCACGTTTCGCCGACGATGTTAGGTCCCATGTAATAGGGGGCAAGCCTATTGCCATATACCGGGCACAAATCCCGACTCCGGACTCGTACTGGGAATTTTTCGTTAGAAAAACTACATTTGTTTGTTCAAATCCTAGGATTTGAACCCAGGACCAATCTTGAATCATGATTGCAATTCAATCATGATTCAAGATTACAAGTTTAATCGTAATCGTTGAAGATTATAGAATGTAATTGTAACCGTTAATCATTAATACACCATCACGCCTATATTCCCCAAGCGAGGGTGGTTAATCATTAATCTGATTACATTTTGCCCATCTCTGATAAATACCCCTTATAAGCAGATCGTTGTTTTGAGTGGTCAGTAATTTGGAACTAATATGTCCTGTTTGGCCCCCACAACTTGTGCCGTACTTTACATAACTGACCAAAAGCGTACGTCATGATGGGCCGTATACAAGTTTTGTAAAGTGTCATCTTATTCCTAAGGGACATTTTACTCCGCTTGCAGTACATCGGGTAAAGATGACCGAGCACAAAGGCTGCTCGGTAAGGGACTCGCTTTATGTACGGTCCGAAGGTCATGGTATTATTAAGGGTGACCCCAAGATATTTGAGTTGGTTGACTCAGGGAATAGGTATGTCGAACATGGTAACTTGACCGAGATTACTTCTGGGGTGGTGCAAGGAGGGCCGTGGGGTGGTACCTCGGGAGAAGCAAGAGAACACCGCAGCGCTCTTGTCCGGGTTTACCTCAATACGCCACTTCCTGAACCAATCCCCTAGGGTATTGTCGGCTGCCTGAAGGTTTCTGGTAATGAAACCCTTATTTCAATGTGAGACATAGAGAGCGGTATCATCCGCGAATAGGGCTAAATGCACCTTACTCCAACGAGGAATATCGTTCGTGTAAAGGCTGATTAGGAGAGGGGAAAATGGCGTTGCATTAATGGAGCATACGGTAGTCCGCGACTTGGGTGTTTATTTAGGTACTCAATTGCGTTTCATCTGCCATATCGATAATATGGTTGCGGCAGGATATCGGGCCCTAGGATATGTGCTACGATGTTCAACAGATTTCAAAAATCTCGACACAACCATGCTTCTATAGAACTCCATCGTCAGAAGTAAACTTGAATACTGTAGCACTGTTTGGAACCCAGCATACGAGGTTCATATTTCACGAATAGAAGGCGCGTAGGCATTTCAAGAACTGTAAGGTATTATGCATCTAGGCTTAGCCATTCCAAACTTTCTTCTTCAGCCGAAAGACGTCCACTGCATTCCAAACTTTATACTTTAAAAAATCGACGCACTATATCCGATTTATTATTTTTATTCGAGCTAGTTACAACGAGATTGACTCCCCGGACCTACTTAGCATGATTCGCATCAATGTTCCTTCTAGGGTACCACATTATCCCTCTCAACTACTAGCAACAATAACCAGATTAACCCACGCTTTTAATGAAATATGCCGTGACTCCAAAGACATAGATATCTTTAGTAATAAGCTGCGTCAGTTCAAAGGTCATTAATAATGTAATTTAGCATAATATGAATTGTGACATAATTATACAATAAATGTATATTAATAAAATATTCTATACTTTATCACTCGTAAAATTTATATTATTAAAAAAAAACACTCAGTAATTTGTTATAATGTAATTTTTTTTATTGGAGCTACTTTGAATTTTAATCATACTACATTGCATGCTGTGGTTTTCTACAATTAATGAAATATGTAGGTAGATGAATGTTCTTATGTTATTAGTTTTAAGCATCTGACATGTATTCTTTGTTGAGGACCCATATTAATAAACTTATTTATTTAAGTGTCTCAAAGTATTATTATTTATTTATTTACATATATTTACATTGTTAATTATGTTAACTTATAATAAAAACACTCACTTTAAACTAAAATAGAAATTAAAACAAAAACTTTCATCAAAAAGACCGCATCCGCGTGGGAAGAATGCTGGCTGCGTTTCCTTGCTGAATAGACAGACCAATCTTTTGAGTTAGGAATGAGCCTGTCCTATTGACACCCGAGGAGGTGATTACCTTAGGTGTTATTTTATTAATATTTTTTTTAGCCAACTCTATAGGCCGAACGTTTCTACGGCAAACGGCCCAAATATATTATTGTTGCTAATAGCAGCATATTTGCACCGTCAGTCAGACCTTCTCAGTTGCAGCTCCCGCCCTATATATTGACTCCCTGAGATAGGACGGAGCACTAAAGATGGGTTAATACCGATATTTTTCAGTATTAGCTAATATGAATATATTCGTCAAGTAATATTATAATACTTAAACTAATATTTGAATATTACTGATATCTTTTATTATGAAGGTTATATTTATCTTTTAATTTGACATTGATATTGGTATTATTGGACAAAGAAGTTGTTTAATATGTACTCCTCAGGACAAAGTGTATGCTCCCTTCTAGATGAAACACACAGAGAACTGGCAACGAATGATATTTATTCAGAACTGGAATAAAAAAAAAACACATTTTTATAACGTCCATTATATTTATCTTTTATTAGCGTGTAGGAACATCAATTTTTTTACTTTTTCCCCCGAAATACGAGTACGACGGTCAGAAATCAATTCTCCAGATTTTGAAAATACTCTTTCACATGGCACTGAAGTTGCCAGTACACAACAGTGCTTTTTAAATAATTTGCTCAAATTAGGGTACAAAAAATGATGTTTTCGCCACCAATCGTTGGGACTCGCGTTTCTTGGTATCATTTTGTCATTAATGTACCTTTGAACCTCAGCGGTAGCTATTGCTGTTGGGGATTCCAGAGTAGATATTTCCTGAATGTCTACATCTGCCCAAATATCAATATAATTATATGGCTTGTTGGGATTTTCTATTATTTTAGATGACGTGCTTGGCGCAGTTGACGGTATCGTGGGCAATGATGCCTGCCTAGCACTTTCTTTATTTATTTCCGTGATCGAGAGCTCGATCACTTTTTTTTTTGCTGCTTCAGCTGCCTTTTTGTCCATAAAAAGGGCCATTTTAAAGCGTGGATCAAGAAATGTTGCTACGCTGAAAGTACCGCTCATCTCAATGTTACCCAGTCTTGTACTTAATTGTTCAGATATTTTTTTGCATACTGCTTTAGTACTAGAGTGCAAAGTTTTCTCGCCAGGAAGTTTTTCAAAGTATATGTTATTTAATAATTTATTAAATATTATAATGAGACTTCCAGTGAGGTATTTTTCACCACTAATCTGAACAGTAACTTGTTCCAACGGCTTCAAAACTGTGCATAGATCTTTACATAGTTTCCATTCGTCGGCACTAATATT
Source organism: Phalera bucephala (assembly GCA_905147815.2). Taxonomy (NCBI): domain Eukaryota; kingdom Metazoa; phylum Arthropoda; class Insecta; order Lepidoptera; family Notodontidae; genus Phalera; species Phalera bucephala. The sequence goes on along the minus strand of LR990621.1, from coordinate 18,182,153 downwards.
TTCAAGATTCGCACTGCTAGTCGAGTGTAATATTGCCATTGTACTTGTTATTGCTTCCTTCAATAATAAAGCTCTTTCCAGCATATAGAAAGTAGAGTTCCATCTGGTCGCGACATCTATTATCATTTTTTTTGGATGGGTAACATTGCTATTGATCTGGTATTTCAAAAGCTTTTCAACGGCAGTATTGCTTCGCCTAAAATGACTTGCAATTGTTCTTAATTTATTTAAAAAAAAATCAACCTGCTCCGTCGTAAAGCTACTTTTAGCTATTAAGTTTATTGTGTGGGCAAAACATCCAAAATTTTTTAAATGGAGTTCTTTGATACAATTTTGGACATTAGGAGCATTGTCGGAGACAACTAATCTTATTTTATTAGTTAGGTTCCAGTCGTTTATTACCTCACTTAGCTCAGTACTTAAATTAGCGGCTGTATGCGGCCCGGATAAAATGCGACACTGTAGAAGGACAGTTTCTAAATTAAAGTTGTCATCAATATAATGTGCTGTTACTGCTAGATATCCTTCTTGAGCTCGCGACGTCCAACAGTCTATTGTGAGACAAGCAGAGTTGACATTAGCTAGTTGTTCTTTGACTTTATTTGAACATTCATAATATTCTGCATCCAGCAATGTGTTTGATACGTGCTTACGACTTGGAAGCTGATATGCAGGATTAAGCTTTGTTACGAAATTTTTAAAATATTCATCTTCGACTGTTGAGAACGGCAGAAAACTTTTAGAAAATAGTAACATCAACGCGTCATCTATTTCTTTTCTTTGTTTGGTTGATAACTTCTTCGTATTAGTGAACATTTTCAGGGTTGGTTGTACAACACTTTTAGCAGTTTGAGGATCCGATGTTGCATGTGTGCTTGGCATATTTATACTTTGTGGAAGTACAGATGGCGCTATGTTATCACCAGGGTGAGCATCGACAGATGGAGCTATGTTATCACCAGGCTAAGCACTGCCATCGGAGTCAGTTATTTGAGGTGTTTTTGGCTTTACTGGAATATGTTCATGTTCTTGTCTTGCATTTTTGTTTGTAGCAATAATTAAATGTTTATTTTTCAAATGTTTATTTAAATTAGACACAGTTCCTTTAAAGCTGAATTTTGTGTTACAAATAGTACATTTTGCAAGCTTATTATGTTCGGAATCAACTGTGAAATAATGCCAAACTTCGCTTACTCTAGCTCGCTTCATTATTATAATACAAGTATTTTTACTTACGTACCTATCTCACAAAAAATATGACCACTTATACCTAACTTCAGTAAAACTATACTTATACACTATCGCTATTTTTCTATGAACTTTCACTCAATATTATAGTTACAATAATAATGTCAAATATGTAACTTGTTACACTACAAGACTGCACTCAGAAATGAATAAAAATTGAAAGTTTAAGTTTTGTTCATCAAATCCACTTGACTATGTTTACAAGTGTGCTTTCGATACCTCGGGACTTAAAGGGTGTAAAAGACAATTTGGCGAAAATGAGTTTTTAACATTATCGTTATTTTGATGAGGTTAAAAACTCATTTCCGCCAAATTGTCCTTTACGCCCTTTGAACCCCGAGGTATCAATACTTTTAACTCAACCTTATATTTTTTATTTATAGATTATGTATTGATAGTTTTCAGAACCAAAATAATAACGTTGTAGCAAAATATTATCCCATTATTTTATAACATTTATGTGTATTGTATTATGATCCTATGTATATGAAAAATAATTTAACAACAATGTGTTGCTTCCGTTTAACTTATAGTGATATAGCCATAGTTAATTTGTTAAAATATATTTTAAAGGCACAATAATATTGGAGAAATCATGAAATGAAACTAATATGAAATATGGTAAATAATTTTATTAATATAAATGAATTTAAATTAATTAAAACTAAAAAAGTTAAAGACGGCATCGTTGTATTCAAAAATACCGCTCCCGCGGTCGCCTTGTTATGATAAATAAAACACATTAATCCTTACGCCTTTCTATATGGAGCCAGCGCTGTAATGAACCAAATGGCTAACAGTACGTTTCTTTTAAAGTACTCACAGCGCTTCAGCACTGCGTGTTGAATAAGCGTTCTTACGAACGAGGGGTAAAGCTATTATGTATTCTTTCTCGCTCGCTTGCATCTGTTATGATATTGAATACCCGAAGATTCGACGAATATTTACGAACGCCAGTATTCGAGTGTCGAAGTGATATGTGTGCTAATATGAATATGAATCGACTCTGGTTAGGAGGTCGTTGTATGAATAAAGAGAATATCAGTATATTAGTATATCAGAATCCGTCGGATTACTAATACATGAATGCACCTGATATTACTAATATCTTAGTGAATACTAATATATCGGTTCCACCGCTAGCATTGCTCTCCGCGCACCCGCAGTGAACGGTCGTCTCACACGCACCGCCACACGGACCGCGCGCCCAACCGACGCTTTAAACAAAGGCCCTTATTAGGGCCGCCTCGTGTCACCATGGGGCCCTTTAAGGCGACTCGGTCATCCTCGGACATGTGCGACAGACGCCCGACCCGTTTCACAACGGACTCACCAGCCTCACCACCCGCCGAGTCATACGCAGCCGCATGCCGGAAGTCCCCAGGGGGTCCGTGCGACCCACGCCCGCACTACCTGCCGTCGAACCCAACCTCGCCACCCGCTGAGCCATTCACCGCCGCATGCCGACTGTCCGCGGGGGGTCCGCGCGCCCCGCACCCGCGCGCCATGCCATCGAAGATCCCAACCGCGCGCCCCTCAGTCGCGCAGACCGCTCCCGCGAGTGCAGTCGCCTCCGGTCCCCGTGCCGCGAACGCCGCCGCGCCCCACGTGGCTGCCGCGTCCAGCGCGGACGCCGCGTCTAACTGGCCATCCCATTTTAGGGAGCTTAGGGCCAAACTCGGCCATGTCCTCAACGCACGCCCATTCGGTCAGGGCGTGCGCTTCACACCCAAGTCCGAAGCCGAATACCGTGCGGTACAGAAATATCTGTACGCACTGGATAAAAGCGAGAACATTGCATGGTTCTCATACTCGCTTCCGACCGAGAAGAACCTAAAAGTTGCCATCCGGGGCCTGCCGGCAAACACGGCCCCGGAAGAGATTCTGTCAGAACTGTGCGCCCTCGGGTTCGAGACCGAGTACGTGCGCCAAATCCGCGCCAAACAAGGAAGACCCGGGTGCATCTTCCTCGCGATCGTCAAGCGATCGCCGAACACCACCCCGGGAATATACGCAGTGGACGAACTCCTCTGCATGCCCGGGGTCAAAATAGAGGCCTGGCGGGGTAAGAAAGGCCCCGCCCAATGTCACCGATGTCAGCAGTTCCGGCACTCAAGCCACCAGTGCCACAGGAAACTCGCATGCCTACGCTGCGGCGGAGAGCACCCCGCAAAGGAGTGCGCAAGGCCCAGGGAGGAACCTCCCACCTGCATTAATTGCGGCGGACCTCACCCCGCCAACCACGCCAAATGCCCCGTCTACCGCAGGGAGGCACGTAACAAAGCCGCAGGCACAGTAGCCGTCAGCGGCAGACGCCCAAACGAGGTAAGTATTAACCTCGCACCCGCTGGACCCCCCAGCACCAACGCTCCCACCACCCTAGTGGCACCTGCGAACCCCCCAACAACAAGGAGCTCGCAAAGCCAAAAGAGGAGGAGAAGGAGGAACAGGCGCAAGGCTAACCGCGCCCAATCCGCCTCTGAGCCCGCCACGCCCACGGCCCCAACTTCAGCCCCAGCAGCAGCCCCGCCCTCCAACCCGCCCCCAAAACCAGTAGCGGACACTCCAGCCGCCCCGGCCCCCCCGCTCCCAACGCCAAATTCACCAGCAACAAAGGCGGTACCCCAACAGCCGACGAAGGAGGTACCATCAAAAGCAACTACCTCCCAACAAAAGCCCGCAGGTAGGAACCTAAACCTAGACCTCCTCAGCACCACCATAACCGTCCTACAGGCCGTACTGGTGGCCCTTCAAGCAGGCGATGACCCCGTCCCAGTAGTCCTGGGAGGGTTGTCCAAACTTATATCCAATTATGGACAAACCTCTTAAGATCCTGAACTGGAACGCCCGAGGCCTCAAGCCAAAGGTCACCCTCCTCAGAGTCCTGCTACGCCAACAAGAAATTGACGTAGCACTGATCAACGAAACCCATCTAGCCCCAACAGACAAAGTTAACTTCCCAGGCTACCACTCCTACCGTCAGGACGAGCACTCGGGGCTCCAGACCTGGAGAGGCCTGACAGTCCTGGTAAAAAGAAACATTGTTCACCAACCCATCTCACCCCAACAACTAAACTCCATGTACGGTCTCGGCGTGCAACTTCACATCTCCGGCAGCGAGCTGCGACTATTCGCGGCATACCGCCCACCGGGACCGTACCTAGACCTAGGAGACATCCGCAAACTCCTCGACTCACCCATCCCAATACTCATTGCCGGCGATCTGAACTGCAAGAACCCGGCATGGAATTCCATCAATTACTGTCGACCAGGCAGACTGCTATTCGACGACTCCGAAGCCCATGGGTACACGGTCAGCGGCCCAGAAACCCCGACCCACTACTCAGACGCAGCCCACTTCCTACCCAACGTGCTAGACATAATCGTGCACCGAGGGATAGACTGCCTCATTACCCAGGTAACCCTCCTAGAACACATGATGTCTGACCACCTGCCAGTGCTTGTCACCATCGCCTCCCACCCCACTACCAGAGCATGGGGAACGCCTCGTCACACGACAGACTGGACGCGCTTCCAGGAAACACTGGAGACCACCACCCCTTAACGGCCCATAAGATCCCCAGAGGACATTGACCTACTAACGGACGAACTGACATCAGCTATTCAGGACGCCCTTACTGCGGCCAGACGTGACCACACCCAGTCGCCTAGGAAGGCGGACATCCCGGTACACATTCGCGGACTCCTGGCCCAAAAGAGACTTCTTCGCTGCAGATGGCAAACTAGCCGCTGCCCCTCACTAAAGTCCCAATTAAACCGACTAACGGATAGAATCCAAACCTTGATCCAAGCACACGCCACAGAGAGTTGGGAGGACCACATCTACGGCATAGACGGCGACTGGCCGTCCATTCACCGCCTGTGCCGCCGACTCTCCAACACCCCTGCCCCAATCCGCCCCCTCTTACACGCCGATGGGAAACCCCGCTACACAGCAGCGGATCGTGCAGAGATTTTCGCCGAACATTTAGAACTAACATGGGCCACATTTCAACGGTGGAGCAGCACCTCAGAGAATACCTGGCCTCTCCGGTAACTCCCGATGAAGACCCTATCTTCTTCTCCTCCGGCATGGTCAGCAAGGTGACAAGGAAAACCAACCCCAAAAAAGCCCCCGGTGCGGACGGTATACCGAACAGAGCGCTGCAGCACCTCCCCCACAGAACAGTGGCGGCGGTGGCTCACCTCTTCACGGGGATTGTCCGCACAGGGGAGTTCCCTAGCCAGTGGAAAACGGGGCAAGTCATCATGCTGCCCAAACAGGGGAAAAACTCACTTAAGCCTGAAAGCTACCGGCCCATCACCCTACTTCCAACCCTCTCCAAGGTGTTCGAAAGGCTCTTACTTCACCACATCAAAGCCCACATCACCCCACGCCCAGAACAATTCGGATTCAGGTCGGAACACAGCACCACACTCCAGCTATCGAGGGTATTACACGACCTGACGGCCTCCGCTAACAAGCGTGAGAGAGCCGTCCTGGTCTCCCTCGACATGGAGAAGGCGTTCGACAGAGTCTGGCACGACGGCCTACTACACAAACTCTCCAAGACCAACCTTCCCCGTCGCATCGTACAGTTAATCTCCTCCTTTCTCAATAACAGGCGCTTCAAAGTGGCAGTGGAAGGTGTCACTTCCTCGGAACGACCCATCACCGCAGGAGTACCTTAGGGCAGCTGCCTCTCCCCGATCTGCTACTCGCTATACACCGATGACATCCCGACAACACCAGGCGTCCACCTGGCCCTGTATGCGGACGACGCAGCGTACTACACCTCGTCGTTAAGCGCCTCACACGCGGCCAGGAAAATTCAACGTGTCCTTGATCTCCTGCCCGAGTGGCTTGCCAAATGGCGGCTATCGGTGAACGTAGCGAAAACCCAGGCAATCGCCATGGGGAGACAGCGGCCCCCCCCTCCACTCCAACTCCACGAAGTAGACATCCAATGGTCCCCCTCGGTTAAATACCTAGGAGTCACCATCGACAGGAACCTCTCCCTAGGACCCCATCTTAAAAACGTCATCGCCAAGGCAAGACATACCCGCGCCCTACTCTACCCGGTGCTCTCTTCCAAGCTCCCCCTGCGAACAAAAATCGCCATCTACAAAACCTACATCCGCAGCCACCTCACGTACGCTGCCCCGGCTTGGGTACCGCTACTAAGCGTCTCCAACCAAGTACGGCTAGAGGCGCAGCAATCACTATCTCTCCGCGCCATAGTAAAAGCACCAAGGTACGTGAGGAATGCCACGATCCAGAGGGATCTCCAAGTCGAGAGCCTGGAGCACTTTATTCGCCATCTTTGCACAGGGATGTTCGCGCGCACCGAAACGTGAACCTGGACTCACATCCAGGACCTGGCGCCATGGCACGCGCGGCCTCCTGATAAAAAACCCTACCCACGAGACTGGGCAGCAACCCGCCAGCCCAGCGATGACGCCACATCACAAGGCCTAGGCCTTCAACATTTCTGACACCACAGCTCATCGCCAGTCACACCGTCGGCCCTGCCCACGGTCTTCGACTGGACAGCAACAACCATCAAGAGGCCGGGAGTGGACACGAACGAAGTCGCCGCCGTAGCTGGTCGCCTGCCGGGCAACGCCAACAAGTCAACCCCGGCAGTGCTTGACCGCACGGCGACGCGAAGAACTCTCCCCACTCCGGCCTCCCCACGCCAGACTCCATGCCTCAACGGCCGCGACCGGCCCGGTGATGCCCGATCGCCCGCTGAACCCCAGCGGAGCTGTATCGCATTACCGGGCGAAGAAAGAAGAGGGGCCCCCACGAAATCGCTGTCTCCTGCTGGTCACCTCGCTGGGCTTCCATACGTTCGCCTATGGTCTCACCCGGTTGGGCTGACCGCGGAGACGGTGTGAAGATCAAACACTGGCCTCCACCGCGGGATCTACGAGTCACCGCCTACCCGGGACACCAGTCCACCCAAGGCCGGTCACCTCGGCGACCGGCTCAAACCCACACCAATCACCCGGCCCGGTGGTGCTTGATCGCCCGCTGATGTCCCAGCGGAGCTGCATCGCATTGCCGGGCGAAGTAAGAAGAGGGGCCTCGTAAAGTCGCCGCATCCTCGCTGGTCGCCTAACTGGGCTTCCATAGGTTCGCCTATGGTCTCACCCGGTTGGGCGGACCGCGGAGGCGGCGTGAACATACTCTTGACGGCCTGCCACGCGGGATCAACGCAGAAGACCAGGGACGCTGTCCCACAACAAGGACCCGATCATATTAATGATCGGCGATTGACACCTCGGCCAGGGGGCCGTTGCCCCGACGCCGATTCCCCACACCCTTGCGGGTGTGTGCGAAGACCCGACCGAGGACGGAGCCAATGTATCGACGCAGGTGGCGTCCAGTGTTTTGGAGAATTTGGAGCTCCCGAAAATTGCGTGCGCTTCGTGCGAGTGATAACTGTGACGTCACCTCGCCGGTTCGCGCGGATGGGTTGTTCCCAGACAGACTTCCAAAACCCAGTTTTCGAAAAAAAAAACTTTATACTTTTGTTCCCGCGACTTCCATGAATAAGTTTCAAGGTATAGTCAGCTAAAAATATTTTTATGAAGTAACAATCTTTTACGAGGAGTATTTTTAAGCCAAATATTAACAAAACTTTACCGATAATTAGTTTTAACGTAAAATCCACGGGTGCTATTGGCTAATATTATAAATAGATGAATTACGAAAAGTATAATAAATGGCTATTTCATTCAAATATACCCAGTAATGCCATCTAGTTATCAACAACGCATTTTTTCTCCGTGTTCATGTTGACTACTATATATTTCTTGGAAGTGGTAGGAATAAAATTTTGAAAGTCTGGGAACAACCGACGTGGTGGACATATCGACAACCGAGTTTTGAAGTAGGGGATAATGATATGAGTTTAGAATAACATTTAAGCAGCGTGAACTAATAACTGAGGTATTTTGTAACTTTTTAAGTAGGTTGGAAGTAAAAAAAGTTAACTTTCCTGAATACCATAATGTCAGCCCTTTTAATAACTTACATTTTTTTTTAAATAAAACGTAGTCCAACACTAGGATTTATTACTGTGTCCTGGGTGCGTTTACAAACATGAAAATTCACATACACAAATACCCAGACTGAAAAATATAATTGTGAGTCACACAAAGATTCGTCCCGTGCAGGAATCGAACCCACGACTATGCAACCCGGTAAGCGGACCGCTTTAAATTCTTAACTACTGCGCCTAATCTTCTGGCAATCTATATTTTGCTGTTCATGTTAAAATGGCATTTGATGGTTAAACAGTACTGTTTGACTTGCTTTGCCTCTATCCGTCCGCAATAAAATGGGAAGTTAGAGAAATAAGTCTTATAACTCAATATTCATATAATGTTTGCCAGATGTTGTTTTTAAAGTTAAGAACCTGTTATGGATGGTGTATGTGTGTGAATGATCTACGCTGTTGGCCGCGGGGCCTTTACAGCTTCACCGGACAAGAGGGCGAGCGTGCAACCACTACGCTCGAGCCAAAAGGGCAAGGGGGCAACTAGCTCAAGGGCGCCTCAAGGAGGAACGGCGCCGGTTTGGGCAGTCGCTATGGGGGAGGGCGTATACTAGGTGTCTCGCCGTGGTGGTCTGCACCGGCCGGCGGGCAAGGTATTCTTCGACCTCGCCGGCGAGGTCTGTGTCTGATCCGGTGTGCGGTACCTGTATCCGAAAGAAGGTATGTAAGGGCATCGGGGGGTCGGTGAGAACATGCCGCGGACGGCGGTAGCGGTTGATAGGAGCGGAAACCCGTTATGGTGTTTCTCAAGGTCACCGCTTACCGCTCCCCCCGCGACGCAGTCCGCCCTCCCGCTCGCGCGTACGTATTTACGTACGTTCGGTAGGTACGACACGCCGTTTTGATGGAGCCGTCGCTCTTTCTCTAGTATTCGATGACTAGTCGCAGTTTATTTTTAAATCACGACTTTTTGCCTTTGACTGGTGGATACCTAACGGTGCCAGTAAGTCAGTCTAGAGCGGGACCCGAGCACTCACCTCCCTCCTTCAGAGGGCGGCTAACTCGGAAGGGTTTGAGTTCTGGCCATGGGCATGACCAGTCAGAGCTCATCCTTACACCAGGACCTACCTTTTCTCTCACGCGCTTTTCTCTCACGCGTTTTCCTTTTCTCTACGCAAACAAGTTTGGGGAAAGGCTCACGGTAGCACACACCCTGCCATATAACTACTCACCAGAGTTCCTTCCGCACCTGGTCGACTTCATTGTCTCGAAGTGGCCTGAGTTCATCCGGAAATTCGAGGCGAAGTACTCCCCTGCTCCGCCGGACGCGTCGCCGGTCGGGTGTCCCGAGTCACCCGAATACTACGCAGCCCCCTGTCCCCCCACGTACCCCGTAAGCGACCGCGACCCCCTTCGCCGCGCCGGTAACTATTGTTACCGCGTCCCTCGCGCGCCCCCTGATCCCTGTTAACCACCCCATCTCTGCGTGCGGGCCCGAACCTCACTCGGACTACGATATGGAGGTTGATCTGGCATCGGCCCGCCGTGCAGCCTCCCCCTCGTCATCTTCGTCGGATTCGTCGTCATTCCCGTTGTACGGTCTCACACCGCCCATACTTGCTGACACCGCTGCCCTTATTGGCGCACGTAATATATTTTATGTATAAAATAAGGGATACGGGAACTATACGATAGAGTGTGATAACAACCACTGACGTGAATAGATAGAGAAAGGAATCGCTATTTGTATTAACTTGTACTTTTAACTAGTAAACTTAACTGGAACCTATAGTGACCGTTTCTGTCCGCACCTCCACCAACAAACTAACTAACTACATAGCGAACACATAACAAATGTACTACATTTAATGGCCCTTCGACCGTGAACAGATATTCCGTGCAGTTTCGAATTTTGTTTATAATAGCGAATCGGTTTGGTTGGCCTTCCACAAGCGGACCTGCACAGTCAAATTAAAAAAGTTGCAATGATATTGTAAGCAAAGTGATAGTGCACTTAATATCTAACGCGACCATTTCAAGACTCTGCGGATTTTGTAACTACGAGCATCCCAGAGGAATTGGAAGGAGAAGCTGTGAACTACAGTCTTTGTGTCGTGAACCAACGCAACGCTCTACCATCTCCCGCTATCACCGTCAACTACGCGTCAGAGCAAATAAGAAGCAGCAATGAATAAACTAGAACTTCAATCTAACTGCTTTGAGAACATCAAGACCTTGTGTGTTAACTATCGCAAGGATTCTTCCACTCGGAAAACCGAAGAATATCTAACTAAGCGTTTGTCGTCGCTGGAAGACCAATGGAAGGAATTCGAAGCGCGGCACGCTCTTTTGGTGCTCGAACTTGAATACAAAAGCATCAACTATTACACTAAAGATGTCTATGGGAAGACCAAAGAAATGTATGCAGCAACCCAGGACGACATCACTAGTGTGCTCAAAAACTTGAGAAACAAAAAACAAACCGTGAAGTTTGATTTAGCCAGAAGTTCGGCTGATGACTACTCAAAATGAGAGGATAGCGCAACTGACAACATTAAAAAACTACTCATCAAACAAGAATGCAACTTTAACGCGATCTTTCGAGCGATGTCCAAAATTAACGTACCTACCATAACCGAAAACTGGGAACTGGAAGATTGCTTGACCATATTGAAATAAAAATGGGAGCTCGTCGACAAACGGTATTGGGAAATACTTGTTGAAGGGATCTAATGATGAATATTACGACATTTTCAAGGACTTCGAAAAGAAGTTCGATGAACTTAAGAAGAAACTCAGCTCCAAAATATGGTCAACCGCTTACTACCAGAAATCTACGCCAAAGATGGAGATTCCTGACTTCACGGGAAACTATGCCAAATGGATTCCATTCAAGGATCTGTTTCTCGAAACCCCACCCCCCTATTACCCCACTATTAAAAAGGCGCAGAAGATGCAGCACCTCAAGGCCAAACTACGAGGCGAAGCCGAAGCATTCGTTCAGCATTTCTCTATCAGTGTCGATAACTACGATTTATGTTGGCAAATATTAGGTTATGATAATCGCCGCCTACAGCTTACATCATTCTTCAACACCATGCCTAATCTGCTCGTCAAACAATAACCAGACGCTAACAACATAAAGAAAATGCACGATGTCGTAACAGAATGCATGAACGGGATGACCAACATTGGGCTGGACACGTCAACATAGGACCCAGTAATTGTGCACTTAATGTCGCATAAACTGGACGCCGTAACATTAAACGACTATACAAGGGACATTCACGACCACAAGGAGTTACAGAGTTTACATGACTTCCTGTACTTCCTCGAAAGCAAATTTATGGCATTCGAAAGTCTCAAATCTGCGAAAAAAGGAAATATACTATCTACAACAACAACCTCAGAAAAACCATCCTCCTGGAAACCGCCAAACAAACAAACTATAAACAAGTCTTATCCACATTATGATTTCAAAAAATCACATAACTATCACGCTGCATACGGAAAATGCCCAAGTTGCGAAGGAAGTTACGTTTTAATGCAATGTAACAAATTCATCGAAATGGACACCACACAGCGGCATAACTTAGTCGCGAAGCTGAAACTATGCAAAAACTGCTTATTTAGCGAGCGATATAACAAAGAGGAATGCAATTCAACAAGAACATGCAAGGAGTGTAACTTGAAACATGATACAGTATTGCACAATATCCGCAAGACTTCGAACGGAAAAAAAACAACATTTCGCAACTCCCATCGAATTCCCAGCAACAAACATTAAACCATCTTTCCAATAGCAGTATGGAAATCTTATTAAGTATGGTCCAACTTAAGATAAAATACATTGATGAGACTTACGTAATACTTCGAGCTCTTCTGGACCAAGGCTCGCAAGTCAACTTAATATAGGAAAATGCTGCACAACTATTACGACTACCCCGTACAAAACTTAAAGCATATATAGCGGGCGTTGGGTCTGTGTCTGGACTCACTTAAACTCAACTTAACCTGTAAATCAATCCACTCAGATTTCAACATTAACATTCAAGCTCTTATTATGAAGAGACTAACGAATAAATTACCTAATTCTACGTTCAAGAAAACTAACTGGCCTCATCGAGAAAACCTCAAACTCGCAGATCCCGAATTTAATATATCTCGCCCCGTTGAATTACTACTGGGGGCCGACATATATTTGGAAATAATTTTGGACGGGGTCCTAAAAGGACAACCACAATCCCCCGTTGCGCAACAAACGCAACTCGGGTGGATTTTATGTGGCAAAATTAAAATTTTCTATTGCCACGAAACAGAAGACATCCAGAACGCGAGGATGTGCTCGCGGACGACCACTGCGAGCAATTTTACCACAAAATATTACAATGAGCGACTGATGGCAATTACATTTGCCACTTGCCCTATTACAAACAAAAATTAGGGCATTCGTGATCTATTGCAGTCTCTCAATTTCTGCAACGGGAAAATCGACTGCACAAAAACTCACAACTTTTAACCATGTACAGAGATTTTATTAACGAATACGCTGACTTCGGTCACATGAGACTCTCGTCTCGTACTACGAATAATCTCTCGTCAACTAACGAATAATTTTTGCCACATCACTGTGTGCTCAAAGGAAACTCTCAAACGACTAAACTAAGAGTTGTATTTAACGCCTCGCAGAAAAAACTCTTGTGGATACAGTCTCAACAGCCTCATGGATAAAGGTCCTAACCTATAAAGGGACATCCAAGCTTTGATCCTGAAATGGAGATCATACAAATACGCCTTCACTGCCGACATCGAGAAAATGTATCGCTGTATATGGCTTAACGAAGAGCAACAACAACTACAAATCATCTGGCGGGACTCGCCCGACGATGCTCTATAGGAATACCAGCTTTGTACCATAACCTATGGCACACAATGCGCTCCGTGGCTCGCTATGCGGACCTTGAAAAAGCTTATCATCGACGACGGTTACAAATACCCAACTGCCGCAAAGGTCCTGGAAACCGATGTCAATGACCAAATTAACAGTCACAGCTCGCTCGACGAAGCTAAGAACCTGCAAAGCACACTTATTGCCCTATTAAAAGGTGGAAGGATGAACCTACGCAAGTGGTCCAGCAACCATCCGGGTTTCATCTAGATCAGATATTTACTAACAACATTTATGATTTCAATGCTGATGAACCGTCTTAAACATTGGGACGGCGATACATTCCATTTCGATTGGCCGGTGAATAAAGACACAAAAAGATCCACAAAGAGATCACTACTGTCCAAGATCTCTAAATTTTATGACCCACTGGGTTAGCTCGCTCCCGTGACGGTCGCAGCCAAATTACTATTTCAAAAACTCTGGCTTAGTAAACTGGACTGGGATGACATCGTACCCAGTGACATCGAAACGGAGTGGCTGAAAATCAAAACTGAACTACATTTCATTAAGAACATGTCGTTAAACAGATGGATCGGCGACACACAGAAATTTATCGAACTATTGGGTTTCTGTGGCGCAAGTGAGAAGGCATATGCTAGCGTCTATAGTCGTGCTAAGAACATGGACTATATAACATAACTTTGCTCACATCTCGCACGAGGGTGGTTCCCCTGACTCATAGGACCACGTTACCCCGGCTCGAGCTCTGTGCTGCTCAACTATTAGCTGACTTAATGGAGAAAACTAGAGAAGCTTTATCTGGATACGACATAACTATACAAACCTGTTCTGACTCTCAGGTAGTGTTAGCGTGGATTCAAGGCGAACAAACAAAATCAGAGGTGTACGTGGCTAACAATCACAAAAATCAAGTGCATTATCCCAGCCGCTCAATGGCGTTACATAAAGTCTGAGCAGAATCCCGCTGACTGCGTTTCAAGAGGTCTGTCGTCGAGTAAGCTGAACAGCTATAACTTATGGTATACCCTGGATTTTTAAAAGAAACGGAAAAATAAGCTATCTCACATTACAGAACCTATACATTCCTTACAAACGTCGGCTTCATAAAACAAGACAAACACAAACAAAAATTAACTAACGATAATGAACAATTTATGTCAGCACTATTGAATAAATTCAGTTCATTAATACGGGTTTCAAGGGTAACTGCCTGGATATTACGTTGCGTCACACACATACGCAACAAAAACAAATCCTAAACCCCGTACCTAACCACAAGCGAACTAAAAAAGGCAAATCACTACGTCATAACTTATGTACAACGTAAACATTTCGAACAAGAATATAAACAACTTGTAAATAACGAAGCCTTATCTCGAAAGGGCGTAATTTACAAAATAAACCCCTATCTGGACTCCAGCGGACTTATACGCGTCGAAGGTCGCCTCAAAAACTCTAACTTACCCGACGAGATGAAAAATCCGATCATCATATCTGTTACCGGCAGATATACGAAGCTAATAGTAGAACAAGCTCATTCAAGCATATTGGATCGTCGGTAGCAATGGGGCTGTCAAAACATAACTACGACGCTGCGTGCGCTGCCAGAGTTTTAGCCAAACAGATAACCATCAACTGATGGGTGATCTACCTCAGCAACGAGTCACCCCGTGTAGACCATTCACACATACGGAGGTGGACTTCTCCGATCACGTGGATGTCAAAATCAACAAGGGCAGAGGCGTCAAAAATAACAAGGGGTACATAGCCATATTCATATGTATGGCTACTAAAGTTGTACATATTGAACTCGTGTCCAACCTCAACACAGAAACATTTATCGCAGCTTTCTAGCGGCTATGTGCAAGGCGCGGCACCCCTAAACACATGTACTCGGATTGCGGCACTAATTTTGTCGGCGCTGCAAAAGTACTACGACAACAATATGAGGAATTCAAGGAAATACTGACGCCGGAATTTTTCAACGAACTAACTAAACTGGAGGTCCAATGAAACATCAATGTCCCCGCGTGGCCTAGCGCCGGTGGGCTATGGGAAGCTGCCGTGAAGTCCATGAAACATCGTCTGCGACGAACATTGGGTGAACAAAAACTAACCTACGAAGGGTTTACTACACTTTTAGCGAAGATTGAAGCTTGCCTAAACTCGAGGCCACTGTGTCCTCTTACAGAATATCTAGAGGAGTTGAACACATGTTTCAACAATTTTGGAAAAAATGGTCGAACGAATATCTTGCGCAATTACAAACGCGCTGTAAATGGAAAAAACCCACTATAAACTTTAAGGAAGGTGATCTCGTACTAGTGAGGGACAACAACTTGCCGGCGGGAAAATGGGCTATGGGCCGGGTACGATGGATACGTTCGGGTCACTACCCTCAAAACTCAAACGGGGACTATCAAGCGCCCGGTAGTGAAACCGTCTCCTCTGCCGCTGGCCACGGAATTCGAAAACAGCAATATGGATAACGAAACTTAACAAGAAACAGAAGAAAAGACACAAACGGAGGAGAGAGTGCGGAAGAGAGGAATCAAAACTGTTTCTAAACTAGTAACTACGTTGTTGGTCTTTTTTACATTTATGACAAGATCATATGAATCCTTTGAGCGCGCTCTGACAGGACTATCAAACTTGGAACCCGAGCGGCCTGTCTACTATGACGCAATCGGAAGAATGCAGAAAGTACATGACAAGTGGATACTAATTATGTATTATAACTTAACGACTTATTGAGCAGGCACTCGGCACATTGAAACTGATTTCAACATATTGAAAATTCAATGCCTTCACACCAAACTATATCACTGCATGATAACTCTAGAACAGCTGCGTCATGAGATCGAACTTTTACAACATTGCAACTCTATCCTGATTAACCCTCACAAGCATCTCAGGAACAGGAAAAAAAGAGGATTGGTGGACGGCATCGGATACCATACAGGCGCCCCATAGAGAGCCACCGATCGCACGACCTCCCCCGTAGAGGCGGCGTACCTCCTCTGACGGCCCCCCGAGGTTGGGTAGCAGTCTATGCATGGCACCCACTACTCTTTCTACTCGGGGGATAAGACGCTTGAAATGCTCTTCGAAGCCCCTGCGACTGTCCAGGGTGAGGCCCAAGTACTTTAGGTACCGCCCCACCCGGACTGGCGAATCTCCGACGCGAATCCACGAGTCGGGCGGTTCCCTGCTCCTAGGCAGTTTATGGAACCATAGCGCCTCGGTCTTTTCAGGCGCTATTGGCAGGGCCAACTCGCGGATCTTGGCAACGACGACCTCTGCCCCAAGTTCGGCGAGCCCAACAGTCCTCTCGAAGGTGTCCCCCCTCGGTCACTATTAAAGTGTCGTTGGCGTCACAGACGATACTGACGCCGGGGTGGGGGGGGGGCGATCAACACGCAGGACCGCATCGTAGGCGAGGTTCCATAAGAGGGGGCCCAACACGGACCCCTGTGGAACCTCGCAAGATACCTCCCTCCGGTGCAGCGTACTATCCTGTCCGATGTACTGGATGGTCCTGTCACGCAAGTAGTCCCCGACCATGGCTTGCAGGTACGGGGGAACGCGATGATGTTCTAGCGCCCCCCGGATCGCGTCCCAAGGCAGGGAGTTGAAGGCGTTGACGATGTCGAGACTTATCGTCAACGCTACTCCGCCCCAGGACACGGCCTGCGCCGACAGAGAGCAGACGCGAATGATCGCGTCCACCGTCGAGCGCCCCTGGCGGAAGCCGTACTGGCTATCAGCCAGGTCGGGACCGACGCGCGACAGATGCCCGCTGAGACGGGCGGCAAGAATCCTCTCGAACAACTTGCCGCACTCGTCCAGCAGGCATATCGGACGGTACGCAGAGAGAGAGTCTGCGGTCCTGCCTTCCTTCTTCAAGAGGACCAGGTGAGCCTCCTTCCAGGTCGTGGGGAACTTGGCGTGTCGGAGGCAGCTGCTGTACAGCCGCTTCAGCCTGTCCCCCAGGGCGGCCAGAGCGATCACCCACACCCGCCCCGGTATACCGTCTGGGCCGGGCGCAGTATTACGAGCGCACAAGCCGCTGACGACTCGGTCCAGCTCCTGTTCGGTCACCTCCAACTCGTCGGTGTAAAAGGCCGACGACATCGTTGGGGGGACAGAGGGACTGTCCCGGACTGTCGGGAATAGTGCGTCGATGATCCGACGCAGCAGTCCAGGGTCTAGGGTCTCCGTCAGGGGGGGCACCGAGGGGCAAAGCTTGCCCAGCACTGCCCTGTAGGGGCGACCCATGGATCCCTGTCGAGTCCCTCTAAGAGCTCGCTCCAAGACCGAGACCTAACATTCGCGATGACGATTTGGAGCGCCTTTTTAGCCGCTCGATAGCGCTCGTATGCTCCGGCCTTTTCCTGCTCGGTGGCTCGCCTTCTCCTTCGGGCTCTAGTGTAGTGGCGACGCGCGCGCAAGCAGATTTCGCGCAACTGCGCTATCTGCTGTGACCACCAGTACACTGCCGTTCTCTTGGGGCAGCTGGCCCGGGGTATGGCGGCGTCACATACCACCGTCATCGTGCCCCGGAATCAGGTCGCCTCCCTTTCCGGATCGGACCAGACCTCATCGGCGTTTTCTGGTCATACCACGACGCTGGCTGCGGCCTCGAGAAACACTCGGTTAAGCCGTTTGAGAGACCAGCGTCGCGGGGGGCTACCTGCACGGCCACTGGGGTGGTCGGGGGGATGGAGGGCCACATCGAAGACAATGTGGTGGTGGTCGGATAATGTGACCACCTCCTCCGCTACGCGCCACCCCGACAGCGCGCTCATGGCCGAGGGAGTCGCCCACGTTAGGTCGACGACCGACTCCCCCTGCCACCGCACGCATGTGCTAACGGACCCCCGGTTCACGAGCCGGAGGTCCAGCCCAGCCGCCCACTCTTGCAACGTCCCTCCCTTTGGATCGTCCCTGGGGTTGCCCCACGCCCTGGCGTGGGCATTAAAATCCCCGAGGACGATCGATGGACCAGGCCGGCATCTGCGAATGCAGTTAGCCAGCCCGTCCAGGTACACCTCGTAGTGTAGTCGGCGAGGGACCAATTGGGAGAGACGTAGCAGCCCACTATGGCCATTCTTCCCCACTGCACAGCTACATAGCCGTGCCCCCTTTCCGTGTAGGGAGCAGGGCGGAGCGCCCTCCCCTCCTCCCCAGTACACGGCGACGGAGCCCGTATCATCCCCGAGCCAGCGAGGATTGTCCGGGACACGGTAGGGCTCCGCCACTACCACCAATGCAACCGATCACTCCGCAACGCTCTGCAGTAACAAGTCCTGAGCGTTTCGGCAGTGGTGGCAGTTACCCTGGAGAACTCTTTGGGCAGGGAATATTAAATAGTCTCCATTTCGGCCGATGAGCTGCTAGTGCCCGCAGTTATCGCATTTGGTGCCATTGTGGTCTCCTGGGTGACGGCAGGGGAAAAGGCCTGCTTCCTCTTTCCCTTAGGGAGGCTACACTTCTTGGCGTGCAGCCGATGATTCGATGCACATCCCTTGTCCACACATAAGCGCACCGAAAGCATAGGGCGCCCCGGTCAACGTTGTTGGGGCACATGACCCCAACATGTCCCTTTTCGAGGCATCAGAAGCAGTATAAAGCTCTTGCCTCCAATGCCTCGACCTTTGTAGCCCCCCAGCCGACATGGATCTTCTTCGCCGCCACGAGTTTATTCATGGCGGCAAGTGGGCACTTGACCCTTGCGGTCCCAAGGACTGTGGGTGCTCGGGGCCTTCAACTGTTAAAAGCAGACCCCCGTCATCGTCCTCCATGTCCCGAGGTCAGTCGCCAAGGTCAGCAAGGTTAATTTCTTTCAGAGCTCTTCCCATGACCTGGGCATTCGTCGTCCCCTCGAGAACTGTGACGGTGACTACTGCCGTCTTTGGGACTTTCGGCGGTCTCTTTCTGCCTTTCCTTTGCGACTTCTTTTTTTGTTTGTAATATATATATTTTTACAAACCAGAAGAAGGTTTAATTAAAAAAAAGAAACTGAAAATAACCTAAATCACAATCTTTAATTCTGTTACATTTACAATTAGACTTAATCCAAAAAAATACAATTGGAATGAATAATTCTAATATTCTAATAGATCTCTAAACACGTCCAGCAAACCTAAGTGCTCCAGCAAAAGTGAGTCCCAACGACACTGTCGCTTCGAAATCTGCCACTATCCCCACTAAGCAATCCCACTCCACACGCGTCAAGATGACGTTGCGCTGGGCTCCGCCTCCTTACTGGGTGATAATTCTAACACGGCTTCTCCTGACGGAGCGTCGTCCTCGACCGCTTGTCTCTGGTTGGGTCCCTGGATAGAACCGATCATGGTGGCTTCGGTAGAGTTGTCGTCTGAAACGTAGTACCGTTAGCAACATTTGGGGACAACTTCTACCATCAGAATGGAACGCGCAAGCGTGCACTCAAGCGGTTCCAACTAAGGCAGATAAAAGGTAAGAAAAGACAACAAGGCAGCTAGGAAAACCTAGTAAGTACTTTTTATAACTAAGGTGGCACCACCAAGGAAAACGATACTAATGAACTAAGGGGAAACGGTTCGCGGCATAGGTAGCTGCAACTTGCAAGCGCCAGCAGCCTATATGCGCACCATAGGATATCCTCGCCAAACATGACTACTACTCACGCCATAGGTAGCTGCACGAAGGCAAGCGCGCGTGGTTCGACACATGCTATAGGTAGCTGCACTGATGCAAGCGCGCACGGTCTCGACACATGCCATAGGTAGCTGCACAACGGCAAGCGCGCATGGTCCTAAAACTACTGTTCACGCCATAGGTAGCTGCACAAAGGCAAGCGCGCGTGGTTCGACACATGCCATAGGTAGCTGCACAAAGGCAAGCGCACATGGTCCCGACACATGCCATAGGTAGCTGCACAAAGGCAAGCGCGCATGGCCCCGACACATGCCATAGGTAGCTGCACAAAGGCAAGCGCGCATGGTCCCAAAACTACTGTTCACGCCATAGGTAGCTGCACAAAGGCAAGCGCGCGTGGTTCGACACATGCCATAGGTAGCTGCACAAAGGCAAGCGCGCATGGTCCCGACACATGCCATAGGTAGCTGCACAAAGGCAAGCGCGCATGGTCCCAAAACTACTGTTCACGCCATAGGTAGCTGCACAAAGGCAAGCGCGCGTGGTTTGACACATGCCATAGGTAGCTGCACAAAGGCAAGCGCGCATGGTCCCGACACATGCCATAGGTAGCTGCACAAAGGCAAGCGCGCATGGTCCCAAAACTACTGTTCACGCCATAGGTAGCTGCACAAAGGCAAGCGCGCGTGAAAGCCAGTCACCCGCCACGAAGAAAGCTGCACACGTCTCGCCACGGCATGTGCCTCGCCATAGCACACGCCTCGCCACGGCATGCACCTCGCCATAGCACACGCCTCGCCACGGCATGCGCTTCGCCACGGCACGCGCTTCGCCACGGCATGCGCTTCGCCACGGCATGCGCTTCGCCACGGCATGCGCTTCGCCACGGCACACGCCTCCGGCGTCCATACGTTCTGCAGCTGCTCGAGTCCGCTTGCCACAGGACCCCGCCAGACGCTCCAGCCCATAACAGCAATGAGGGAGGATCTCGACGACCTTGCAAGGACCCCCCATGCAGGCATCCAGCCTCCCGAAGCTCCGCGAAATCCTGCCAACAAACAAAGCCACCCAAAGCATATATACGAGGTTGCCTCCGCCCTTCATCCAAGTGACAATCCCGCTGTCGTCAACCAGATTCCAACAGCTCCAAGGCACGCCGTCGTTCCAAAGAAATCAATGCCCCGCGGTTCCGACGAGAACTGTTGAGGGCTACATCCCCCATCAACGCTCCTGTAATAGTAAGACAGCTCCGTAACCGATCGCACTAGCGTTTGTATGAAGTTCAGTAGGCAATTTGGGGTCAAATATCGCGAGCACAGGCTCCTCAGTTAAACAACGAATGATGTTACTACGCGACGCGTCTTCATCGCCACCCCAAATAAATGGCTCTCCTTTTTTTTAGTAAGTTCTGCGACGCAAGCTGTTTTGGCTGCGTAATTAGCGATGTATCATCTAAAATACCCGGCCAGACCCAAAAATTGCCGTACTTGCTTGACGCCAGTGGGCTTCGCTGATTTTACCAAAGCATCCACCTTCCCAGGACTCGGCCGTACCTGACCTTGGCTAATGCGTCGGCCCAAGTATTCTACCTCAGTCTTTAGGAAGGCGCACTTCTTCAGATTTATAGAAACCCCGCAGTAGTTAGAACAGCAAGCACTTGGCTCAACAAATCCAGACCATCAACCGAATCAGTTAAAAGCAATACGTCATCGATATAGGTAAGGCCCAGTATCTAAAAGAGTTTTTAAAGTGCTTGATATGATTTTTTTGATATACCACAGGTGCATTGGTCAGACCGTAAGGCATCTTGGTGTATTCAAAATAGCCTTCCGGTGTAACGAACACTGTTTTGCTAATAGATTCATTATCCCTCATTGGTATTTGATGAAATCTGATACGATTTATGTCATAACAGATACGACTGCACTTTTATTGTTAATAAACTCTGTTATAAAGTTCCTACTAGAACGCATTGTCGTAACCCGTGTCACCTATTCGCAACTATCAAGAGTCGCACAAATGCTGGCAAGCGATCGCCTTTGTGTCGCTTAGTTCAATCCTATAATGAATCCTTCAACTCAATTGACATTATGGCAACACGTTCGAGTACATTTAAAAATGATTTGTTAAAACTTCTAGGCTCTCACTAATCATATGATATATATCCAGAAATCTTATAAAATGTACGAAAAATTATATCACATGCAAGAACGCATACGTCTATAATGTAATTTGTGGTAAACGATGCTGGTGTCAAATTTATTTGTACGTGTGATAAAATGATGTACTTAACATTTCAATTTGTCACTGTTTGTTTTCCTAAATAAAAAAAAAATAAAAAAAATAAAAAAATCTGGTTGTCATATCAAGACTAGTGAAAAGTTTACTACTACCCAACTTGTCGATATGGTCATCTATCAAAGGCAAAGAAAATCAGTCTTTAATAGTAATCGCATTTATAGCGCGATAGTAACGCACATCCCATCAGACCCGTCTTTTATCATAACGAGCATGAAAGGACTCGCACGCAGATTGGTACTCCCTGATTATTTCCTTACCGAACAAGTCATTCACGATATCAAGAACTCGCGCTGTCTCATCAACCTAGAGCTTATTGGGCCGATAGCGCACCGACACATCACTATT
Source organism: Phalera bucephala (assembly GCA_905147815.2). Classification (NCBI taxonomy): domain Eukaryota; kingdom Metazoa; phylum Arthropoda; class Insecta; order Lepidoptera; family Notodontidae; genus Phalera; species Phalera bucephala. The sequence goes on along the minus strand of LR990621.1, from coordinate 18,159,698 downwards.
TACCCTTATTTCCATACAGCCAGTATTGTCAGTGAACGTCACAGTGCCATAAACGAATGACTCTGAAAACTCCTTTACTAGCGAAAGTAGTCGATTTCTCTCCTCGCCTACCAAGGAGGTATCGATGAAATCTGTGTTGCGTCAGTGAAGCACCCGTGAATCACTTTCTACCCTAATGAGCCGTTTTATCTCACCGGTTCGCATATAAACTACTTGTTTTTGATTTAAGACATCAGTGCCTATTACAGAAGAACTACAGTACAGTACAGAAGTACTGATGGTTTCAGATGGCACTACGAATAGATTCACCTCTAATGATATCTCTGGAAACTTAATATCAGTTGTGACATAGCAGGTAGACTCGATGAGTTGACTACCGATTACACGCATTGAGCGGTATGAGGGAATCCTATTGCAATTAAGATGATTAAAAACTGGCCTAGAAATAAAGAGATATCAGAACCGCTTTCAACCAAAACGTTTACTGGAACCCCTCTGATGGTTGCTGTCATGATGTTGCTGTGTCGGGCAACTTCTGACAAAATTTTACTTTAGACGGAGTTGTCAATTTGTTGTGCTGTTTATCAAAACATCTACCAATAGAATGTCCCTACCTTGTGGCAGTACGTGCAAGATAACAAAGGTGACTTATTAATTGGCATTGCAGATTTCGCTTCTGTGTTGTTGGATTCCGATTCCTACTTTTTAGGGCAACGTGATTGCATATGGTCTACACCGCCGCATTTAAAACATTTCATAACCGTTTGTGAAGTACCGACTGGACGCTTGTGAGGTTCAAAACGATTTTCAGTTAACGGGTGGACAAATTTAGGGGCATTTCTAAAATCCTATTTAGGTTTCAAGTATATTGAATGAAATTCCACCAGCTCACTAGTTTGCGACTTGGCATTGTATGCGACAGCTTGTACTTGCGGGTCCGTTATACCACTGATGACAATAGCGGTTTTTAGGTCATCCGATAGACCTTTTACAATATTCAAGCGCAGCAAAGACTTTCGTACGTATTACGCATAAGTGGTAAAATTCGTCGAATCAACACACATTACTTCAAACAAAATGTTAGCGATATTGACGCTCCGCGGACAGAGTGAACGAATTCAAGTTTTAAATTTGTCCACGTGCGTTCGTCGGACACCTAATCGTTCAACCACGTGCGCGCATCACCCCTCAGGCATTTTCCGATGCGTGACAAGCACTCATGGTCGTCCCAACGATTGAGCTCACGTCCACGATCAACCTCTGCGCACCAAACGTCAAAGTCATGAACACTCGGATCAAAATTGGAGACGTAATAGTGACTAGGCTTTTCTTGCAGCAAAGATGATAATGCACTCACAATTTTGTCCGCACTGTTCTCATTAAAATTTGGAACTGACTCACCAAATTCGCTGACCTTACCACCTGGCACTGGCGGTGATGTTGGGATTCTTGTGCTGGACGTGATGCTACTGAGCTTGAGACCGAGGTAATTAACTTATCCTCAATAGCAGTTAACCTACTCATGATGGTATCCAAAATTTCGTTAGAAGAGCTGTTTTCACGACGTCGCGATCGAGATCTCTTCGAAAAATGTTCGCGTTTTTTACTACGTTTTACGGGATCGCCACTTTTATTTTTAGACCGCGAAGAACGACCCCACATTATTAAAACAAAAGTACTTACAGTTTAACACAACACAACATTATTAAATTAACGAGAGAAAAAAAAAAATGCGGGTAGAAATTTTAAAAAATATTAAAAAATGAAAAACACGGATTTGGCTGCAGATCAGCAGGCAGTCACGTGGGCTTTTGTTTTCGAATCCCAATTCTGATTTTACAAACCAGAAGTAGGTTTAATTAAAAAAAAGAAACTGAAAATAACCTAAATCACAATCTTTAATTCTGTTACATTTACAATTAGACTTAATCCAAAAAAATACAATTGGAATGAATAATTCTAATATTCTAATAGATCTCTAAACACGTCCAGCAAACCCAAGTGCTCCAGCAAAAGTGAGTCCCAACGACACTGTCGCTTCGAAATCTGCCACTATCCCCACTAAGCAATTCCACTCCACACGCGTCACGATGACGTTGCGCTGGGCTCCGCCTCCTTACTGGGTGATAATTCTAACAATATATATGTAATATATATATATATATATACGTCTTCAAGCTTCTGAACTGGAAAGGACTCAGCACTAAGAATCAACATAAACGGCGAGTAAATCTCTCACCTTCAATTTGATCAATCGGCTGAAAGGGAGTTTCGTGCCTTAGAGATAATACGGAACCCTTAACGTTCACTCGGATATTCGTGTGTGTGTGTATCAATGGTAATGTTTTTTATATTGGGGTCTTTTTAGCTTCGCCTGGATAAGAGTAGGGTCAGTGTATGCTCTACCTGTCAGAAGAGATTTAGGCAGTTGCTCTAGAGTTTGATAAATTGAAGTGGCTTGTGGTATAAGATATGTTCTTTAGCCTCAGGGTTGAGGCTAGTATAGGTTTTTATGTGCATTTGTGGTGGAATAGGGATTGGCTGACCTGAATGTTATCGACGCGATTGTGTACTTTGCACGCGTAGCTCATAATTGTGCGTAATTATGCAAGTTTCATAGAGGTTTTGTTTTATATCCTCGCAAAATTTGCAGAAGTAGCGCTGGTGATAATAATAATAATAATATAATAATAATAATAGCCTTTATTAACAATCTATAAGTTACATTTATTCACCTTAGTACTTTAGAGAAAGGATGTTTGTGAAAGTAAATGTAAATAATAATACTTATATTAGACACCGGTTTCTTGACTGTCTTGCTCTCCAGCATAGGCCTCCCCAAGTGTTCTCCACAACGATCTATCCCTTGCTTTCCTCGTTCAACATGTTCCTGCCACCTTCTTAATATCATCTTCCCATCTTCGATGTTGTCTACCTTTATTTCTCTTATTTAAAAAAAAAGCGGTCGTGATATAATACTAGTACGAGGCATGCCTTTTAAGTTTTGTCGTTTGAAGAAAAAAACACAAGTAGAACCTTATAGTACTTTTTATTGTTTTTCAAAGTATTCACCATTATACACTTTTCCATTCGCTCAAACCAGTTATTATAACATTTATTCCACTCTAAAGTGGGGGTGTTCAAAATGGCTGACTTGAAAGCGTCGACTGCTTCTTCACCGGGCTAGAACCTTTAACCACGAAGACTTTTCTTAATTTTAGGAAATGTAAAGAAATCGTTAGGGCTTAGGTCAGGACTGTATGGAGGATGGTCAAGAATTTCTACTTTTTCCTGCTTCAAATACCCAAACGTTTGACGAGCGCTGTGTGAGCTTGCGTTGTCGTGGTGCAGGATGATGCGTCGCTTTGAGATAGATTTTCGAAGTTTGGCGATGACTTGTGGTAAACAAACTGTGGTATACCACTCTGCGTTAACCGTTCTACGATCTTCAAGTGCAATAGTCGCAACATGGCCAGTTTTTCCAACGAACGTGGCCACCATCTTCTTTGAAGTGCTTCGAGAACGAACAACTTTAGTCGGCTTTGGCTCCTCTTGAAAGACCCAGATTGTAGATTGTTGTTTGGAATCAGGATCGTAGGCATAGATCCAAGATTCGTCACCACTGATGATGTCGTATACGGGATTTGACTCTCCTCGGTTGAACCTTTGCAGAGTTTTCTTACACCATCTGACGCGGGCCGCCTTGTGATCGTCGGAAAGCAGATGCGGTATCCAACGGCAAACTAGCTTTCTCACACCAAGCGCTTCATGCAAGATCTTCTGAATGGTTGTCCCTGAGATGCCTAATAGAGCCTCTATCTCTCGATATGTCACATGACGATCTTCGAGAATTAGTCGTCTCATAGCAATGATGTTATCTTCAGTGAAGGCGGATTTTGGGCGTCCTTCGCGAGATTTGTCACTAACACTAGTATGTCCACGCTGGAATTCTAAATACCAGCGTTCGACAGTCCGCAGACATGGGGCTTCATCACTGAACACAGATGTTAGCTCTTCAAAACACTGAAGCCGTGTCAGGCCTCTTCTAAAGTTGTAGAAAATTATTGCACGAACATTTTCCTTAGAAAGATTCATTTTCGTACGTAACCTGACAGATTCCAATCGACGCTGTGACTAAACAATAGCATTAATCCTAATACTTTCAACTGTTTTGAGATTCAAAATTTAAACACATTCGAATATAGAACAGTTCCAAATTCAAAATTGCCGGGAAAAATGGAAACGACGGAACTTAAAAGGCATGCCTAGTAATACTAGCCTTGTTAAGAAACTGTCCCACTGTAGGGCACGGGCCTCCTCTTAAGCTGAGAGGGCTTAGGCCAAAGTCCAAAAAAAATGTCTGATCCTGTTGCCCACGTGCTCGAGTCAAGAAAAGTATACAATAATATTCTTCGCTTAAGCTAAGGTTATTCTGATTGACAGTGAATCAATGAAATGAGTATTAATAAAATATATGAATTAAAAACAAACAGTCAGTTTTAAGTACATCAACATTTTAAAGTACTCCGTCTATTACAGATTAAAAAGGGTACACGGTGAAAAGATTATATAATTAAGTTATTCTTTCGTATTAATTCTTAGAATAACTTACCTACCAACTCTCTTAATGTTTGTACATAGGAAATAATGCGGCGATGTATCTACTTACGTAATATTATGTTTAATAAGGCGTTCAATTTAGACTCATTCCGCTAAGAGAATGAGTAAAGACATAAACACGGGCGTAAAGGTGTGATATTTTCATTAAACGTTTCAGGCTTTCAGTCTCGATTCGGTCGCCGGCCGCGTTTCACGTTTTCCACAGGTTTTCACGAGTTTCAGCCGAAAAAGCGCGAATTTTCCGCGTCCGTATTTTATCGAAATAGTAAGCAAAAGGTTGTGGATAAGTTATTGTGATGCTATTCTGTTTTAAAAGTTACATAATGTAAGGCCATATATACTTTAATAAGTGCGTTTTTGGGTAGGTAATTTAATGAGAAGTCGTGCTGTGACAGGTTTATGTTGCAGTTTATAGTAATACTTGATCTTTTTTGTATTGTTAAGTAATAAAACTTTTGTTACTACTGGATAAGGCATAAGTAAGTTTATACTGTAATCATAGTCAAGACCAAAACATTATCAGTGTTTAATTATTTTGTTGTTTTGGTTGTTGCTACACAAATTGTTGTTTATTTAGTGTTTAAAGGGTAGGTGCGCAGAACTTAAAACAGGTTTTGGTATTTATCTATGCAAACCATTTTTGCTACGGCGACCTACTGGAAATAAAAAACGAACAGCTGATTCAATATATTGTAGGATTTTTTATGTCTATCAAGTGTGTTGAATGATCTACGCTGTTGGCTGCGGGGCCTTTACAGCTTCACCAGAAAAGATCTGTAAAGTATCGTCATAGTAATGTTAACATACTACCCACTTAGTTGTATCGCATGCCTAGACCTTTCGAAGTGCCCTTTTGGAATAACATTTGTATAGGTACTTAGTAATACTTTTGACTGCCTCGGTGCACTTGTGCCAAAGCGCATCGCTTTGTGATCACGAGGTACTGAGTTCAAATCCTAGGTTGGACAAATGTAGTTTTTATAACAAAAAAATCCTAGTATGAGGCCAGAGTCTGGAATTGTGCCCGGTATGGCAATAGGCTCGCACCCTATTACATGGGACCTAACATCGTTGGTGAAAAGTGGGTGTACTCAGTACACCTCTACAAGCCTACACTTACAGCATTTTTCACATAGGATGGGTAGATAGATAGATAAACTCTTTATTTGCACTAATAATGTAACAAATAGTGATTGGACATGAACAACATCACAAGTAACACAAAGGGCGGCCTTATCGCTAATAAGCAATCTCTTCTAATCGACCGCAGGCAGACAGGCAGGTAGTTATAGTTCTAATTGCAAAAAGAAATTATACTTTATTCAATGGCAATAAGAGCCATGACCCGTTCCTATACTTATGGTTTTATGCCTTAACACCATTGAATTAAATATTAATTTCGTTTGGCAATTAGAACTGTCATTACCCATCCTATCTGAAAAAAACTGTAGTAATACTTTCTAGATAACTGTCACTGTACTTATCTACAAGCTGTAACATAATTAACGCAAGACCTCAAAATAGTTTGTTCTAAATCGTGTGTGTGAATAATCTACGCTGTTGGCCGCGGGGCCTTTACAGCTTCACCGGACAAGAGGGCGAGCGTGCTACCACTACGCTCGAACCAGAAGGACAAGGGGGCAACTAGCTCAAGGGCGCCTCAAGGAAGAACGGCCTCGGCTTGGGCAGTCGCTATGGGGGAGGGCATATACTAGGTGTCTCGCCGTGGTGCTCTGCACCGGCTATTGTGATAAAGTTAGGGACTCGACACGTGCGCTAAAATAAGTTCTGTGAAGTGAAAAAGTGATATATTACACCCTTTAGAAGCCGATGAATCAGATGTAGCCCTCGCAAAGAAGTTCGGCGTGTCTCATTCTGCAATATCCACGATAAAGAAAAAAACAATATAAACCCTCCGTTTAATGCCAATATTTTAAAATCTTAACGTGTGCCATCGACTCAAGAACATAGATCAGGCACTATTACAGTGGTTTAAGTTTCAGCGTAGCGGAGAATACCCATAAATGGACCCCTGCTTCAAGAAAAAGCTATCCTTCTTGCTCGAGACTTGAATATTCCTTGAATACTTCAGTTGCTCAATGAGTTGAATAAACCGTTTCAAAGTAAGACACAACTGGTAAGATTGCTGATGAGTATCGTTAGCGATTGGTTAAAAAGAGCTAGAAATTAATCTTACGATATTACTATTTCATAAAAGAATTACAATAACATTCATACATAATGTTACTGCCAGACTTTTGGAGAATTACCACTATAAGAGTGAAGAAAGTCAGAGAGGTATGTAAGGAACGAACCTGTTGGAACTCTGTACTCTCTGCCTACCCCGCAAGGATTATGGCGTGATGTTATAGATGGATCAATATATAATAAAAAACAAGCTTAAATTATCCGGTCGTTTTGTTCGTCGCCCGTTTAGTACGACTAAATCTCGCCGGCCCCTTGAGGATCGTTATATCCGGATTCTACTGTCATTACAAACAATGTGATATCGAGTGTTTTGATCACCATTTCATGAACTTTAAAAGCGAGCAATAAAATTGGAATGTTCTTATTAAAATCTACAGAAGATACTCTCGTTGAAATACTTGCCTTAGTTCTTTTTCCAATACCCTTTATCACGAAAAATATTATTTCACTGGATAATTGATTCTAAGCACTGTTACTTTATATATTGAGTTCTTAGATTTACGCGAATATATACAAGCTGTAACATAATAAACGCAAGACCTCAGACACCCAGATTAGAGAATTGCTTCATAAATTCAAAACAAAATCCAAATTTTCAAATTTAAAGGTTTTTACCCTTTTTTTAAGCACTTTTCTAACCGAATTAACAATTATACTTGTACGTGCATGTGTGCGTTTTGAGTAATACGTTTTAGGAATACATTTAAAATCTCCTTATTGCTATAAATCAAGAATAAATTTAGTTTTTTATAGCGCACTGACGGAGTAAAAGGATTTTTTGCAAATTAAAAAAAAATGTAAGATACATTAAAAATAGTTGGAATCAATTCAGTTACCGATTTAGAACAAACTACTTCCAGGTCTTGCGTTTATTATGTTACACCTTGTATATATATATATATATATATATATATATATATATATATATATATATATATATATATATATATATATATATATATATGTATATATATATATATATATATATATATATATATATATATATATATATTTATCAAAAATAACCTGTAAAATCTATCTATCTATCTATCTATAACCTCACGCCAGATCCCTTGCGGGGTAGGCAGAGATTACAGAGCTCCAACAGGTTCTTTCCTTACATACTTCTCTGGCTTCCTCGACTCTCATAGTTCGTCTCATACACGCTCGCCGGTTACGGAGACTCTTGATTTTTCCATCAGATAAGACTCGGATTATTTGGTCGTGGTAAGATAGTCTAGGTCTTCCCCGGTACCCGCATCCTTCCACTTTCACGTTGTATATCTGTTTTGTCATTCTTTCCTCTGGCATTCTTTCTATATGCCCGAACCAACGGAGCATGCCCTTTCTCATCTTTACACCGATACTATCTTTCATACCTACTCGCTGTCTTACTATGCTGTTGCTAATGCTGTCGGTCAGCTTCACTCCGCACATCTTCCGCAGAGCTCGCATTTCTACCGCATTTATCCTACTTTCATTCTTTTCCTTACATACCCAGCTCTCGCTACCATATAACAGCGTTGGGATAAGAACTCCGTTATGTATGGCCAGCTGCGCCTTATGGCTTAAGTGCCGGCTCCCGAGTAGCTTTCCCATCGCACCATTCACTCTGTTCCCTGCACTCACTCTTCTCTCTATGTCAGCGGTGTATTTCCCATCCTTACTGAAGGCGCATCCAAGATATACAAACTCATTCACTTGCTCCAGCACATCGTTACCAACCACAATCCTTACATTCGTTCTGGTTTCTTCCCTTTCAAAAACCATAATCTTGGTTTGCTTCACATTCAAGTGTAAGCCATTGATCATGCAGTCGTCTTTCATAACTATGACTAGTGTTTGCAGATCAGTGGCTGTTGGCGCTATAAAAACCACGTCATCTGCATAAAGTAGATGGTTTACCACTAAGTCACCCATTTGTACACCTTCATTCATCGCTTTCAGTCTTTGAAGACTTTTGTCCAGATATATTATAAACAGTCTAGCGGACAACACGCAACCCTCCTTGACGCCGATTTTAACGTCAAACCAGGGTGACCTGTTACCACCCACCCGTACGCATGCCTTGCAGTCCACATAAGTGGACTGGACGGCTCGCAACAGAGTGCCATCCATACCATACTCTGGCAAAATGTCCCAAAGTCTCTTTCGCACAACTCTGTCAAATGTCTTCTCCAGATCTACAAAACCGCAGAAAACCTTCCGCCCCACTGCCAGATGCTTCTCTACGATGTTGCGGAGTGCGAAGACTTGATCCGAACATCCTCTTCCAGACCTGAAACCCCCTTGTGCCTCGCACAACATTCCATCGGACTTCACGCGCATTCTCCGTTCAATAATTTTACCTGTAAAATCATCATCATAAATAAATCTAGCAAGGTTGTAAATTACTGAATGTTAAATTTTTGCCATAAAATGATTATTATATAACACATACTTTACGTAATCTTTATAGTTTTACATCTGCATCACTCTATGACGATGACGCTATCTATCTATCTAAAACCTCACGCCAGATCCCTTGCGGGGTAGGCAGAGAGTACAGAGTTCCAATAGGTTCTTTCCTTACATACCTCTTTGGCTTCCTCGACTCTCATAGTTCGTCTCATACGCTCGCCGGTTACGGAGACTCTTGACTTTTCCATCAGATAAGACTCGGTTTATTTGGTCGTGGTAAGATAGTCTAGGTCTTCCCCGGTACTTGCATCCTTCCACTTTCACATTGTATATCTATTTTGTCATTCTTTCTTCTGGCATTCTTTCTATATGCCCGAACCAACGGAGCATGCCCTTTCTCATCTTTACACCGATACTATCTTTCATACCTACTCGCTGTCTTAATATGCTGTTGCTAATGCGGTCGGTCAGCTTCAATCCGCACATCTTCCGCAGAGCTCGCATTTCTACCGCATTTATCCTACTTTCATTCTCCTTCTTACATACCCAGCTCTCGCTACCATATAACAGCGTTGGGACAAGAACTCCGTTATGTATGGCTAGCTGCGCCTTATGGCTTAAGTGCCGGCTCCCGAGTAGCTTTCCCATCGCACCATTCACTCTGTTCCCTGCACTCACTCTTCTCTCTATGTCAGCTGTGTATTTCCCATCCTTACTGAAGGCGCATCTAAGATATACAAACTCATTCACTTGCTCCAGCACATCGTTACCAACCACAATCCTTACATTCGTTCTGGTTTCTTCCCTTTCAAAAACCATAATCTTGGTTTTCTTCACATTCAAGTGTAAGCCATTGATCATGCAGTCGTCTTTCATAACTGTGACTAGTGTTTGCAGATCAGTGGCTGTTGGCGCTATTAAAACCGCGTCATCTGCATAAAGTAGATGGTTTACCACTAAGTCACCCATTTGTACACCTTTATTCATCGCTTTCAGTCTTTGAAGACTTTTGTCCAGATATATTATAAACAGTCTAGCGGACAACACGCAACCCTGCTTGACGCCGATTTTAACGTCAAACTAGGGTGACCTGTTACCACCCACCCGTACGCATGCCTTGCAGTCCACATAAGTGGACTGGACGGCTCGCATCAGAGTGCCATCTATACCATAATCTGGCAAAAGGTCCCAAAGTCTCTTTCGCACAACTCTGTCAAATGCCTCCTCCAGATCTACAAAACCGCAGAAAGCCTTCCGCCCCACTGCCAGATGCTTCTCTACGATGTTGCGGAGTGAGAAGACTTGATCCGAACATCCTCTTCCAGACCTGAAACCCCCTTGTGCCTCGCACAACATTCCATCGGACTTCACGCGCATTCTCCGTTCAATAATTTTACCATACACCTTGGCTGCCAAGCATGATCAAACTGATGGCTCTGTAATTGGCGCAGTCATATTGTGAACCTTTGCCTTTATACAAGGGTACTATGACTGCGCGGCGCCAATCTGTAGGGACTGTACCGGTCCTCCAGCAAAGGTTTGCAAGGGCCCGGAAAGCGTCCCGGACGCAAGTTCCACCATATTTGATCATCTCGGCAGATATCATGTCTACTCCCGCAGCTTTACCGTTTTTCATACTTCCTATCGCCCATTCAACTTCTTCCATAGTGATGTCCTCCGTTGATTCTGGTGCCGCAATCTCGCCTTTGGGCACGTCTGCGGCATCAGCATCCGGGTCATCTCCATACATTTCTCCAAAATATTCACTCCACCGGTTTAGCACAGCTTGTGTGTCTGCAAGAATGTCACCATCTTTAGATTTTATCCTTTCCATTCTGGAGCCTGACGAATCACCTCGAGCCATTCTCACCTTGCTCCAAAAGAGTTTCCAGCCTCTCCTCCTCAATCATACTGGCTCTTTCACGCTTTTCTTTCACTAAAGTTTTAGTGGCATTCTTGCATTGCCGGTATATTTCTTTCCTCATCTCTGTCATACTGGCATTCAGGTTCAAAGAAGATATATAGTCCTGCCACGCTTTCTTCTTACTTTCTACAGAGCTTTGCAACTCCGCATCCCACCATGCATCACCTTTTGCTGTAATATGCTTCTTTGAGCAACCACATACTTCTTTCGCGGATTCCACCAAACTCTCTTTCAGGCTATTCCAGCATTCATCTACATTTGAGTCCGAAGAGCCTGCTGTCAAAAGCTTGTCCCGGACTCTATCTTCATACATTCTCCTCACGCTCTCATCTTGCAACTTTTCAACCTTTAATCTTTCAAGGTCTCCGAAGGGGATACGCTCTCGCCAGTGCCTCCACTTCCTGAACAGACCACTAAACCGCGCAACTACGAGATAGTGGTCTGATTCCAGAGTGGGGCCTCTATACGCACGCGTATCTTGTAGTTTGCTTTGGAGACGGTTATCAACCAGGATCAGATCTATCATGCTTTTTTGTTCATTCCTTCTCCACGTATACATATGTATGTCCTTGTGCTGGAATATCATATTAGACACAAGGAGACCCCTTTCCAAACAAACATCTACAATGAGCTTACCTGCATCGTTCACTCTCTTATTACCATAAGGACCCAGAGCAGCGTCGCAAGTTTGCCGCCTGGTTCCTATCCATCCGTTCAGATCGCCACACAAAATCACCTTTTCGTTAGCCTCAGCCAAATCCAGAACTTCCCTGACATTATCCCAAAACTTCTCAAGGTCCTGGGGTGTCGACGAGCTTACGGGAGCATATGCTGCGACCAAAAATACTCTAGTGACACCCAGTTTTAAACGGACCCAGAGAAGTCTCGCATCGCACAGGCCATAATCTCTCACTCCAGAGGCCAGGCGACGGGACAGCAAGATACCCACCCCCATGCTGGCACGACTGCTCTGCGGTACCCCAGACCACAGAGCCATCGTTCCATCAGGAAGATCACAGGTTTCACTGCCCCTCCGCTTAGTCTCTGTTACACACAGAGCATCCAGGCGTCTCTCTTTCATCACATCAATCACCTCATGCATCTTATCTTCCATACCACCTCTTACATTCCAAGTGCCTATTCGGCACTCTGCACCCCACGACTCGCCAGTTCGGGCTCGGCGTGATGGGTGGCGGCCCCCATCGCCGCTTCCACCTATATTCGTACCGACGAGGGCGGGCCGGTACGCGTCGCCTCGGGGGGACGCCCTAGCCCGCACTGCGGTACGTCTTCGGTCCAAGATTGTAGCCATAATGACTGGCAGGGGTCGCGACGAGCACGCTTTCGGACAGACGCTATCCTTCAAGTACATAATTGGTTCACAACCAATAACTTAGTGCTTAATAACTAAATATATAAGGTTTTCTTTGCCAAATGTGAAAAGTACTGCATGTGATATTATGTTGAAGAACGAGAAACTTGAGTTTATCAATGATACATCTTTCTTAGGGATTACGCTTGATTCTAAGTTACACGGCTCGGTGCCGCTGCCTATGCTGTAAGAAAGATCAGACAACTTACTGATGTGGACACAGCGCGGTTGGTCTATTTCAGTTACTTTCATAGTGTCGTGTCTTACGGTATATTATTGTGGGGTAGGGCAGCTGACATTGAGTCTATTTTTATCTTGCAAAAAAGGGCTATAAGAGCCATCTATAACTTGGGTAGTCGCGAATCTCTCAAAGAATTGTTTAAAGAAGCCAATATTATGACAGTCCCATGTCAGTATATTTATGAAAACATAATGTATATAAGAAAAAATATAGATCTGTTTAATCAGCTAGGCGATAGGCATTGCTATAATACGCGACATAGAAATAAAATAGATCAACCGCAATTTCGTCTGTCAAAAATTCACACTTCTTTTACGGGGTTAGATTTTATAATAAAATTCCTCTTGACGTCACTAAACTTAGTGACAATAAATTCAAAGCTTGTATTAAACGTACGCTTAGTAAACAAGCTTATTATACGCTAGACAATTATTTAAAAGACAAAAATACTTGGATAGGGGCTGTTCCAGCTCCACTTGATTGAATATGGACAACTTGTTTAGCTATTATTATTTAATATTCCCTCACTTCCTCTATTAATTTAGTAAAATGTTTCTTTTCTTTCTCTGTAAATGAGGGAACCATGTAGCCATTCACATGAATAGTATAATTTGTATAATTTAACTTAGACCAACTTGATAGACCAGCCTACATCGTTCTCCCATATCCCACAACAAAATGTAGATGGAAAAAGAAAATGTAAAAATACTATTTTAAAAGAGTAACCGTGGAGTTTCTTGCCCTTCTTCTCCACAGGAATGACATTCCGAAGTGGTGGTAGAGTCTTTGTTACTTTTCTGACGATTCATAAATACTGTAATGGGTTACATGAATAAAAAAAAATTCTATAGTATGTAAATACACCGGAAATCTTATAAAACATTTACTTAGTACCCACCTGTCTGAATATACCTATGTGCTGTAAAAAATACTCTGATGAAATGTTAACGCGTCTTCGCCTTTAAAACCATTAAGATATAGGTGCATTGAAAACAAAATAAATTCTTTTAGAAGTTAATATTAGCTAAAAATCTCGATGTTAATTAGTATAACTCGGTATTAATGAATATTTTATTTGGAATACCATAGTTTCTTCCAATCTCGTTATCGGTGTAGGCAAAGAAACGACGTTGACAAATATATTAGTAAATCTATATCTGAGATGATGTTTTTGTCCTCAATTTTGTCCTCAATAGTTCTTTGTCTTCGTTCTTTTAAAATTATCCAGTGCAAACCAAGTATAAAATCACAATAAGATTCTTGCGAATAAGAAGTTCAAGAATAATGTGGCTTACTTTTCACTGATCAAACCTTAAAGAATAAATTAGGAACTATATTTGTCTGAACCGTGTCTGAACATAAATCGTAGACATATACTGGCTTGCGCAAGAGATAAATTGATATTACAATGATCAACAATCTATAAGGATGACTTAATATAGCAATCCCGACGAAATACGCTAACACTAAAACAACACATTCATAATATTTCCCAGTGCTTTTCCCTCAAGTATGTTCCATCGAGATCGGTTTATAAATTCATATTAAAAATTCTACATTTCCCAACTCGGGCTGGTATTTCGACGATACTAGGTCCCAATGTTAAAGGCACAATTTCAGACTCCGGATTGTTAGAATTCTTTCGATAGAAAAAAATCCCAATAAGTGTGTCCGACCTTCACCAATATAAGTGAGTACCTAAATCACATCAAGGTTTCCTCGGTTATAAAAAGAGAAATTAGTCTGGCAAACATAGAAATCAAAGCGATGTTGATTTTTCAAAGGCGAAAAAAGTTCAGAGCTAAGCATATTCTGGGAACCGAGTTCGACCTATATATATTACACGCAGCCGAATATTAATCGAAATTGAACAAGAACAGCAATCAAAGCAACAAATCAGTATAAACATATATTTTAAATTAATGATGCAAACTTAGACTAAGTAATTAATCTAAGGGTCCAAATTATATCGGTAATTTAAACAGCCGGTATAAACATTCTGCCAGCACTCATTAATTAATTTATTTTGCATGTATTCGGTACAACACCAATTCGTTGCGAACTTTTCGGGAGCGTTTTGTTCTGTAGTGGACCTTTCTTTAACTGCTGATGGTGATGATCTCGCATGCACTGGAAATGGCACCCATGTCACACGAACTGCTGCATTCCTGAGCAATATGAAGTGGATCTTAAAAATGTAATTAATTAAACATAAGTCTGAATATCGAATTTTGTAATTAGACTTTCTAGATTTACGCAACAAAACACGAACACATGAAATAAAACTATGTATTGTATTAATATAGATAAAAATAAAATAAACCTTAAAAATGTTTTACTATGAGTTCTTAGATAAAATCCCAAAATTAGCTTTATTTCATGTTTCATTGAGGTCTACGGGCGGTTTGTGGGTTTTTGATATGTATGTTGGTATCGATATAAATAAGTTTCATACACACAATTCTAATACACTTTTGGGTTTGATTCCGTATACATAAATAAATAAAAATAACGAAACAAAATGTTGTGTCCGACACGCATGTCGAAAAGTAAGTGAAATATTATTAATATCTTCAAAGCACCTCAGATGTTGACAGTGTCGAGAAAATGAGATTCATAAGGACAATTCTCCGTAAAGGGTTGGACGCGTCAAAGAATATATGCGGGAATTAAAAATGAATGGTAAGTAATATGAGAGTATTTGTTTTTACCTTAACTTGTAATCTCAGGAAGAAGCGTAAACCTATCTAGAATATCATAACCTGAAATTACTCTTGAGTCCCATTTCTCATCAGTTCGGTCTCAAGGGAATTAGTATTAGAAATTATTTGAAAAAAATAGATTAACTAAGATAGAAGATAATGATCTTTAACGACATGTATAAGAGAAAACTTCATCGAACAAATCGTACCTGTTACATTGAATTGTTGTAAGATCTCAGTACGAAACTTCATTGATCCGTAACCATATCCAAATTTGGTAATTAATTACGAGTACGAATGCCCCGTAAAACTAGACTGCTCAAGTTTTTATTTGCTTAAAAAATTAGTATCGATGAGGTGTGCTTTGGTTTTGATTCCTATCCCGAACGTTAAGTTTAACATTTTGTTTTACTTACGCAAATTTTATCTGTCTATTATTGGAATGATATTATCGAAGCGTTAAGCGAAATATGTATTTTGCAATAGTAGTTCATCCCGATATTTTATCGTACAGCGGTAATGTACTCTAATAGGACACACATTAAAACTAGTTTTCCTTAAAATATCGAGAATATTTATAACATATTATTGCATAACGACACTTTAAATATAGGTACGTGAACGTACCGAAGGTTGGACCAGATGATTCCTTGTGAATTGGCCTGTCACGCAACACAGCGTGGTGTGTTTGGACAACACCGACGTCTCACGTATGTGCTAACTTTTCATAAAAAGACAGATTACAGAGGTTATTTTCAGATTTAATTTGTAGACCTTTACTATTATGGAATGTTTATTATAATTTATTTCATGGTGTGGTGTGCAGGTTCCTATATTTTATACGTCCTCTGTGCGCCTGAGACTTGTAGCCTTGGAATGGATTAAGGAGTTTAATGAGATACCATTCAGAAATAATTAAAATGTTTGAAGCGATTAAGGATTGCTACCTACAGAGTGCTTTCTAGAGAGTTAGGGCTTATAGGTTATTTAAAACAAAGTACTGTATATGTACAAGATACCATTACTTTGCACTGACGGGGGCAAATTACTTTTGCTTTTCTTTTTTACATTAGAATAGAATTATTTCTGTGTCACACATGAAAATATTTTATTTATGAATGCAACTCGAGCCATATGTAATATTTAAAACAGAATTTTGTAGGTAAATATAGATTTATATGTTTTTACGACAAGTCTTAGAGAAAAAGCGACGGTTATATATAGCCTATAATTGAATGACTATATTTAATCGCTTATAAAATGAATGGTCTATCAGCTAGACTCTGTGGCAAGTTATGCCACAGACATTACAATTAGAGGACATAAATTACAATACACATAAAGTGCCATGGCTGGGAATCTCTGGGTTAAAATCAGATGCTGCAAAGATGATCTTGTATTAAAACATTAGCTTTTTAACTCGGAGTTACTAATCTCCGCAAATATAAATTTAATTCTGTGTTCTGTGCTATTGGGCTTTAAATTATAAAGAAATAATTATCATTGCTATATATTACTGGAAATGCGATGTCACGTGGTGATCACGCTACTGGCTTGAACCGAGAATACGGTCTGTTCAAAGACTACTATTGTTTTTTAAACAAATAATTTTAATACCGGAACGGGAGTTAATCTCGTTTTATACAAAAATATCCGATATGAAAAGCACGAACATAATATGACAACTACTTACTCATGAATCTAAATAAGATAGCGAAATAAGCGAACGCTATAAGACGTGACACTATTGCAATGCCTCGGTCAGATTGGTATTGATTGCTACTGAACTTTACCTAAAGATTTTCATGATTAATCAAACAAACATCAATGATTAATCAGTGTGACGTAACGCAGCGTAGTCTCTTTAATGGAGAGCAGAAAGTTGGGGCATATCGGCATATCGTTATATTTATCGTATGCTAGTACGTCTATTAGCTATTCATACCATTTAATTATCCCTTGAAAAGTTTTATTTTGTTATAGAGTTTAGAGATTGATGCCACCACAGAATCCTTAATAATGACACTAGAATTGAAGTAGCGTACGATTTGGTCCGCACCTAATGCCGCCGCTTTGCCACACATGCACAATTGGATTCAAATAGACAGTCTGACACACACACCAAATTATTGTTGTAACTCTATTTTCCGATGAATTGTAAAGTTTTATTTTAGCCACTGTACGACATAAAATGATGGTCCACGCCGTACTGAATCACATAATTGTGCGCATTCGTGAAATTTTTAATAGTAATCTGACTTCAAGTATCTTATTATTACGATTTCTGTGGTTGCTATTGCTATAGACTGTTTCTTTTAATCGGAGCTAAATCATGTTTTTTTACAGTGTTGTCACCATCCCTGGTTCTACTCTGCTTAGTAACGGTAGTAGCACCAGATTTCCAGTTCAGAAGGCGTAACCTCACTGATGTGTCAGCAAGCCATTCATGTTCTCTTGGAGAGTACGTGTCGAAAGCACAGTGCACGCTTTCACACTACCACCTTATTTGCAAAGGAGGCTTCACGAGTTATTGGATTAGAGGGATTCAGTAAGTTTCTTATTTTTGCTTATTTACAAAGGAATATGGGGTCTCTGAAATAATAGCATACGACGGAGACCGCCTCAGGGCCTAGCCAATTGGCAAGCGTTTTGTTTCTATTGTTTTGCCGCAATCGATACCGCATTGTTTTGACTACGTGACTTTTCCTTGTAAAATAAAATTTAATTCCCGTACATTTTTGCATTTTCTATCAGCGTTAACGATTGTAGAAAGTCTACTTGCTTCGAATTCTGCACGGAACACATGTTTTTCTGATCCTGTGAACTATATAATTTATTTCCCACACACCCACAGATATGTTTGGGTATGTGAATTTTGCGTTTGTAAAAGCGAATATATAATACAGGAATGATTCTAAATATGGCGTAACCTTTTATTTTCAGAAAACAGTCTTTTTTGGCTGCTGGTCTTAGTAGTTCTGGTATTAGTGGTAGCCGTGCTGTTAGTCTGAAGTGCGTTCCGAATATACCTTATATAGAAGTATAATTAATATACTGCCCTTTAATTGCCCTACGTTCGCACGGGTGCTTTTTCAACCCGTAGCTCTAAAGCGGTTTAAGGACTATTAAAAAATGTACTATTGCCCATTTGTTTCATTCACGCGTGTTGAAAAAGCGTCCGTGCGAACGAAGGCTTAGAGTGTGTTAAAGTCAGAAGTTTAGGTCCAAGCCACCATTAAAGCTAAGGGATGCGAGACGTAATTATCATTTGCCTAATACTAATACATTATACTTAGGTATATTGTTTGTTATTCCATTTATTTTTATTAAAATCTAACGTGCTCACTTTCACTCGAATATCTTACAGGCTGCTCCAATTAAAATTCCACACCATAATATTATGTCGCATTAAATACGCTCCAAGTATCCACATGAAACACTAATGAAACCCTAATATGTGATTTATACCTACTGGTGAATTAATAGCTTTGTACGTTTTAATTGTAGTTTGCATAAAGTATATCGTTTCAAACAAAGTCTACAAATTGATAACATTTCAATAGATATTTCAAAAATTGGAAATGACGCAAATAAATTTATTACTAAAATATCTTTAAGAATGTTCAAATTTAATAAATAATACAGTTTTAACATTTTTCTGGTATATCTACTAGTGAATTTATCATACTATGTCGTTACGTCTAGGTTTTGACAAGACATTTTGATATCCTATCGATCTGTACAATTTATGTAGCTAAATTCGTGCTAATGCCGTTTACTAACCACTATTTTTAGGTTACACAATTTTAAGTGAAAAAAATAGGAACTTAAATAACAGAACTTTAAATTCACTAAATTTCTAGGCTGTAAATATCAACTATACGCAAAATTTTGGGGTGTAAAACACACTCACTCCTATGGATTTGTTTTTACAACGAAAAGTATTTTTTCATATTACCTATATAACACGAGTTATTAGTAGTAAAACGGATATGTTTATTTTTAACTATGAGATAGCTATATTGGCTGTTTATAAAAAAATAAGCTCTATTTTTACGAGACTGATGTTTACTTGCAAGTTTATTACATAACGACGTGGTTCCACGCGGAATATCGCTAATGCCCGTCTGAACTCAATGTTTACTAGGCTTTGAATATTAAACATACAAAAAAAGCAGAAAAAGATTGTGAATAAAATAATCCCAAGTTAAATAAAAATTACTGTTTTAGAATGTAATAAAAAAAGTCCATCTGAAGATGGTATTGTTTTTGAATTAATAAAACACGTATTACTTTAACATTACCCAGAATTAACTTGCTAAAATAGTGATAGAGATAAAGTATAATTTTAACATTATTATTAATTAAAAGTATATTTATTGTGGATGGAAATCCAAGATTATGGTTTTTGAAAGGGAAGAAACCAGAACGAATGTAAGGATTGTGGTTGGTTACGATTTATAATGCTGTTGGTAACGATTTTTAATGTGCTGGAACAAGTGAATGAGTTTGTATATCTTGGATGCGCCTTTAGTAAGAATGGGAAATACACCGCTGACATAGAGAGAAGAGTGAGTGCAGGGAACAGAGTGAATGGTGCGATGGGAAAGCTACTTGGGAGCCGGAACTTAAGCCGTAAGGCGCAGCTGGCCATACATAACGGAGTTCTTGTCTCAACGCTGTTATATGGTAGCGAGAGCTGGGTATGTAAGAAGGAGAATGAAAGTAGGGTAAATGCGGTAGAAATGCGAGCTCTGCGGAAGATGTGCGGAGTGAAGCTGACCGACCGCATTAGCAACAGCGTAATAAGAAAGCGAGTAGGTATGAAAGATAGTATCGGTGTAAAGTTGAGAAAGGGTATGCTCCGTTGGTTCGGGCATATAGAAAGAATGCCAGAGGAAAGAATGATAAAACAGATATACAATGTGAAAGTGGAAGGATGCAGGTACCGGGGAAGACCTAGACTATCTTACCACGACCAAATAAACCGAGTCTTATCTGAAGGAAAAGTCAAGAGTCTCCGTAACCGGCGAGCGTGTATGAGACGAACTATGAGAGTCGAGGAAGCGAGAGAGGTATGTAAGGAAAGAACCTGTTGGAACTCAGTACTCTCTGCCTACCCTGCAAGGGATCTGGCGTGATGTTATAGATAGATAGATAGCTTTCCATCCAAATAATATATGGAATTCAAATAATCTATGCTCTAAGCTTTTATTTAACTTTCAATGTTCGTATGTATGTCTGTCTGGTTCAAATCTTGTAATCCATTTTTCAAGTACTTACGGGCATCTGATTGAGCTGAAATTTGGCATATGTATGTAGGTTCGGTGGCAATGCTATAATATAGTACCATAGAGCTGGTCTGATGATGAAGTCGGAAGGTGGCTATAGGAACTTGTTAATAACATAACATAATCCCGTCGCGTTTAGGCTTGTTGGATTGATACTGATAAGTACTCTACAACCTGGATGTAGCCGAAAGATGGTGGTTTTTCGCAAATGTAACAAGCGGAAATTCTTCCTCTTCCGATGAGAGGGGTGAAAGATCCAGTGTTGGCAAAAAAAGCTCGACCTCCATATCTGAGTGCGCGAATGTGGTTCGAACTCTCAGAGTAAGAGAGCACGTGTGGTGCCGCAGGTTGGTTTTGGGGACGCGCGGTGTTCGGAGGGCAACGTGATAGGGGACGCGTCCGGTAACACAGTGGAGATTTCATTGTTAAATTCGCGGATTAGGTCCGGGAATTTATTAGGTAAAAAAAAAGTAAAGATTCCTAAGGAACCCCTCGCAGAGCAGAGCTGTCGTGGTACTTGCCGGGGTGGCAAGGGCGGGAGTGGCTGCGAGTATGGCGGTGACTTCAGTTATTGGTAGCTGCTGTGTGGCGGTAGCTTGCTGGTGGTCGGCGTTCACTTCGGATTCAGACTGGCGAGCGGGAACGGCTACGCTAAGGCGACTGCTCATGGTGGTCTTAGCGTTATTGTGGTCATTTTTAATGAGGTGTCCACATGGCGAGTTGGTCCCATGTAGACTGTTGTTCCCAGCGAGGCCATAAAATAATAGCGCAGCTGGGATCGGTTAGGTAAGGTAGTCCAGTGGTGCAGTTGTGCGGGTTGTTAACGAATAATAGCGCGGGGTGCTGTATCGGATGGCGTAGTCAGAGCAGACATCCGTACGCGGCGCGAGGTCGAGTCGGAGATTTAGGCTAGTTGTTAACCGTGTGTAGCATTCAAAAATATGTCATCACAGCCGTCAAAGCCACAGACAAGAAGCTACACAAACTTAGAGAACTCGATTAGTTTCTCAAGTACTACGTAAACTACCTTCCTTGTTATAAGGAAATAACATTACAAGCTATTTCATCACTAATCAATACACAATTTTATGTGGAGTTTTGTTATATATCTAGCAAGAATGGTTAGCTCGATATTACAGACAAATTATATGATCGGCAATGACTGTAAGTGTAAAACAAGAATACAAAGCGATTTCGACACGAAAATCCGTTTTAAAAAGTCGCAAAACAAAGAGAGATTTTTTGTGGCCGCCCTAAATTTATTTGACAGAATTATCACACGCCTACACTACGTATGACTTCCACGCCAAAAACAAAGCAGTTGTCCATTTTAGCCCACCACTTTCATTAAGTACCCCACCCATATGCTAATAAATGAGACTACGAGTTGATTACTTAATAGATACTAAACTTGTAATGTGCCTTTGTAATGTTATTATTAATAATCTGTCAAAATATATACACTGTTATCTCTATCTATCTATCTATATCATTACGCCAGCTCCCTCGTGGGGTAGGCAGAGAGTACAGAGTTCCAACAGGTTCATTCCTTACATAACTCACTGGCTTCCTCCACTCTCATAGTTCGTCTCATACACACTCGCCGGTTACGGAGACTCTTGACTTGCCCTTCAGATAAGACACGGTCTATTTGGTCATGGTAAGATAGTCTAGGTCTTCCCCGGTACCTACGTCCTTCCACTTTCGCATTGTATATGTTTTGTCATTCTTTCTTCTGACATTCTTGTTATATGCTCGAACCAACAGAGCATACCCTTTATCATCTTTACACCGATACTATCTTTGATATCTACTCGCTTTCTTACTATGTTGTTACGTCCGTGTACGTACTATACGGTCGGTCAGCGTGACTCTACACATCTTCCGCAGAGATCGCATTTCGACCGCATTTATACTGCTTTCGTTTTTCTTCTTACATACCCAACTCTCACTGCCATATAACAGCGTTGGGACAAGCACTCCGTTATGCATGGCCGGCTGCGCCTTTTGGCTTAAGTGCCGCCTCTCAAGTAGCCTTCCCATCGCACCATTCCCTCTATGCCCTGCATTCACTCCTCTCTCTATATCAGCGGTGTATTTCCTATCCTTACTGAAGGCGCATCCAAGATATACAAACTCATTCACTTGCTCCAGCACATTGTTACCAACTACAATCCTTGCATTCGTTCTGGTTTCTTCCCGTTTAAAAACCATAATTTTGGTTTTCTTCACATTCAAATGTAAGCCATTGTTCATGCAGTCGTCTTTCGTAATTGTGACTAGTGTTTGCAGATCAGTGGTTGTTGCCGTTATTATCGCGCGTCATCTGCATATATATGGTGGTTTACCACTAGATCATCCATTTTTACCCCTTCAGTCATCGCATTGAGTTTTTGAAGACTTTTATCCAGATATATTATAAACAGTCTAGCGGACAACATTTAACTCTGCTTGACGCCTATTTTAACGTCAAAATAAGGTGACGTGTTACGACCTACCCGTACGCATGCCTTGCTGTCCACATAGGTGGACTAAACGGCTCAAAACAGAGTGCCGTTTATACCATACTCTGGCAAAATGTCCCAAAGTCTCTTTCGCACGACTCTATCAAACGCCTTCTCCAGATCTACAAAACCGCAGAAAACCGGCCGAAAACTTGATCCGAACATCCTCTTCCAGACCTGAAACCTCCCTGAGCCTCGCACAACAATCCATCGGACTTCTCGCGCATTCTCCGTTCAATAATTTTACCGTGCGTACACCTTAGCTACCAGGCTCATCAAACTGATGGCCCTGTAATTGGCGCCGTCATATTGTGAGCCCTTGTCTTTATACAAGGGTACTTTGACTGCGCGGCGCCAATCTGTAGGGATTCTACCGGTCTCCCAACAAAGATTTGCAAGGACCCAAAAAGCGTCCCGGACGCAATTTTCACCATATTTAATCATATCGGCAGATATCATGTCTATTACCGCAGCTTTACCACTTTTCATACTTCGTATCGCCTATTCAACTTCTTCCATAGTGATGTCCTCTGTAGATTCCGGTGCCGCAAACCCGCCTCTGGGCTCGTCTGTGGCACCAGCATCCGGGGCATCTTCTTACATTTCTCCGAAGTATTCACTCAACCGGTTTAGCACAGTTTGTGTGTCTGCAAGAATGTCACCATCCTTAGTTGTATCTTTTCCATTCTGGAGCCTGATGAATTACCTCGAGCCTTTCTCACCTTGCTCCAAAAGAGTTTGGTGTTGTTCTCGAAGTTTTTTCGCCAGCCTCTCCTCCTAAATCACACTAGCTCTTTCACGCTTTTTTTCACTAAAGTTTTGGTGGCATTCTTGCATTGCCGGTATATTTCTACCTTCATCTCTGTCATGCTGTCATTTAGATTCAAAGAAGAAACATAGTCCTGCCACGCTTTCTTCTTACTTTCTACAGAGCTTTTGAACTCTGCGTCACACCATGCATCCCCTTTTGCTGTGCTATGCTTCATTGAGCAGCCACATACTTCTTTCGCTAATGATACCAAACTCTTTTTCAGACAATTCCAGCATTCATCTATGTTTGAGTCCGAAGAACCTGCTGTCAAAAGCTTGTCCCGGGCTCTGTCTTTAAACGTTCTCCTCACGCTCTCATCTTGCAACTTTTCAACCTTGATTCTTTCAAGGCCTCCGAAGGGGATACGCTCTCGCCAGTGCCTCCACTTCCTGAACAAACCACTAAACCGCGCAATACCAGGATCAAATCTACCTTGCTTTTCTGTTCGTTTCTTCTCCACGTATACATACGAATATCCTTGTTTTGGAATATTGTATTAGACACAAGGAGACCTCTTTTCAAACATACATCTACAATAAGCTTACCTGCATTATTCACTTTCTTATCACCATAAGGACCCAGAGCAGCGTCGCAAGTTTGCCGCCTGGTTCCCACCCATTCGTTCAGGTCGCCACACAAAACCACCTTTTCATTCGCATCAACCAGATCCAGAACTTCCCTGACATTACCCAAAAACTTCTTAATGTCCTGGAATGTCGACGAGCTTAAGGGAGCGTAGGCTCAAACAAAAAAACACTCTCGTGACACCCAGTTTTAAACGGACCCAGAGAAGTCTCGCATCATGCAGGTCATAATCTCTTACTCCAGAAGCCAGGCAACGGGACAACAAGATACCCACCCCCATGCTGGCACGATCACTCTGTGACACTCCAGACCACAGAGGGGGGCGGACCGGTACGTGTCGCCTCGGGGGGATGCCTTAGCCCACACTGCGGTACTTCCTCGGTCAAAGATTGCAGCCATAATGGCTGGCAGGGGTCGCGACGAGCACGCTCTTGGACAAGACCCAAGACCAAGACCAGTTAAAAATATTTTAAATATTGTTTCACTATCATACTTTCTGGAAAATAAATTATACTACCAGGAAATCTGTAACATTAATATGTATTCTCTTTGTAAATTTTAAATATTTATTGCTTTCTATAATGGTGAAAATGTAATAACTCATGGCAATACAGAGAGAATTTTAAAAAGATAACGAATACTTAATTCACAGCAAAATACACAAACTCTCCACTTCTCTCTCTCTCTCTCTCCCCTGCTCTTATACCTTCATTGTCATGCAATGAAAGTAACTATAAAAATAAAGCATACTTACAGAAAAACAAAAAAATAAGATTTTTTGACGTTTTGGAACACGGAACAAAAATGATCTATATCTGTATCATGCACTACTGTATCAAAATGGTATTTATATTTGTCAAATTCAAAAACGTACTTAAATTAATCTTATCCTCTCTAGAAACTTGTTGTTATTACGAATTGAATACCAACTAAATGTAATTTTCAACTTTACCGAAATCTTCCATTTTGAGTGTGCTACAGCTGAATATTAATATAATCGATTCGGGAGTAATTGAAGATTGTAACAATAATATATCTAGGAACTTCTCATGGCTAAACTTTACCAAAATAATCATATACTGCCATGCAATAAAGAGTCCATGTTCGAAAAGGAATCAGGGATGCAGAATTGTTGGTTGCACCCACAAAAGTGTTAAGATCGCATTTAAATCTCAGACTTGAGATTTAAATGAGATCTTCACGACGACGCTGAACCGATTAACTTTAGTCATCTTTTGAATACTATAAACTGATCGGCGAATCATTTTAAAACTGGACTGGAGCGATATTTTTGATCTTTCAGTTTTTGTTGTTTTGTGTGAAATCAAATGAAGCTAAATTTATAAAATCAATTCAATGTCAGTACGTTTGCTTTTCATTGGACTGTTTCATGACTTCAGTGCACAATTTACGAGTATTTCACCCATTAAATAGTAGTTGATAGATACTAAAACTTTTAGTTCCATATTTTTTCGGATTCAAAAGAAAACTATTTGTGTTGGTAGAACACCATCATACCTACAAGAATCCATTCCCGAAGCGGGGGTAGCGCATGTTTACTGTATACACTTACTAATCGCCGACGATATTAGAACCCAATATAATATAAGGCGAGCCTATTGCCACTATATTGGACACCAATTCATATAGAAAGAAAGAAAGAAAGAAAATAAATTTATTCGCCACAAAAAAAAATAAAAAAATATAGTAGCAACACACTAAAATATTAAAAAAAACTGATATTGTTGCGAATCGGTCCCAACTCAGCATTGTGCTGACTGCAAGCAATCAGCGCTGGTCTTCCGTTGGAGCCGGTCGTTGAGGTCGCGGTATGGCCACACACATAGTCACTTATCTAAATACATATCTAACTTATCATTACATTATTTAAATACATAAATCTTGCTTATTGACTAATAACGTTTACACACATAAGTGAACAAGGAGAAAAAGAAGTCCATAATTCTCAGAAAGGCTAATTCTAGTTAAGAGCTAATTTGTAACCGGGATACAAACACATTAAGTTGGTAATATTGGACAATTTTGAACTAAAAATATTATTATATAGCACTAGTGTCATGTCTTAACGTTTCCTGATCCAGCTGATGTTGGTAAATAAATACTTTTAATTTTTTTCTGAAACTATAAATACTTGGTAAGTTCCGTATCGGTGGTGGAATGTTATTCCAGCATTTGGTAGCAGCGTAGCGGAAACTACCTCTAAATGCGGCTGATCTATGCTTTTGTGTAGCGAGCGGCCTCATGCACTGCCGGTACCCATGTGATTTCCGACTCGCCACCCAACTCAGTTTCTCATAAAGATATACCGGTGCTTTATGTTTTAAGACACCGAAAAGAAGACATGCCAGGTGAAGTTTGTAGCGATGCCTCATTTTAAGAATAGAATGCCTATTTAGGTACGGGGTAACGTGAGTTCTTGATGGAATGTCGAAGCAAAAACGCGCACACGCATTCTGGACCCGCTGGATAATTTTCCGCGATCTTTCTAGCAAACGTGGTCCAATGATAGCGTCCATATAGCTAAATTTGGCTAAAATTAGTGACTCCACTAGCGTAACCCGCAATGCCTCCTTTATGTACGGTCTCATTCTGTATAATACCTTGAGCTTATAGAAACAGTTTCGAGCGGTATTTGAGACGTGTTTTTCAAAACGTAGGTCGCAGTCCACATGTAAGCCCAGATTGCGAGCTTCGTATACCCGCTCAATGGGCTCATCCATAAGCCTAATGCACACCGATTTGAGACTTGCTACCTGTTGTTTGCTACCGAGAATCATGAATTTTGTTTTGCTTGGGTTAAGCAATAGCTGGTTGTTATTGGACCATGTAGCTATACTTGAAAGATCGTCGCTAAGCTTGGATATGGCACTATCGACTTCAGACGGCTTACAGGAAATATAGATTTGTATATCATCGGCATAAATGTGATATTTGCAATGATTTATATGCATTTTTATGTCAGCCAAATATAAGATAAAAAGAATAGGACCCAAGATAGACCCCTGAGGCACGCCCCTATTTACTGCCAACTTTTCAGATTCCAGTGAGGAACCTTTATCACCGCTTAGCCTAACATACTGACAACGGTCAAGAAGGTAACTATTGAACCATCGTAAGGCTTCGGAATCAAACCCATAATAACTCAATTTGGAACTCAGCAGGTTAATATTGATTGAGTCAAAAGCTCTAGAAAAATCAAATAGAACTAGCAGTGTACACATACCTTTATCTTGGGCGCAAAGAATATTATCAGTAACATCAAGTAAGGCCGTAGTTGTACTTCGTCCTTTTCGAAAACCAGATTGCATTTCAGGTAAAATGTTATTTTAACGAGGAAATTTGATAGTTGTTGACAAACTGCTTTTTCTAAAATTTTTGACAAACATGGTAGAATACTTACCGGCCTAAGGTCTCTGAGTTCAGTCGGGTTTTTGAGTTTTTCGGCAAAGGACGTACGATTGCAAGTTTCCAAGCATCGGGGAATGTAGATGCAGAGATGGACGTGTTTATCAGGAGTATATACTTATATATAGACCATTATAGTATTAATAAATTGTCAGAAAAGTAGCAAAGACTACCACCACATCGGAATATTATTTCTGTGGTTAAGGGTAAGAAATTCTACGGTTACCCTTTTAAAGTAGTATTTTTTATTCTTTTTTCCATATATACTTTATTGTGGGGTATGGGAGAACCTGATAGAACAATGTAGGCTGGTCTATTAAGTGTTTCTAAGTTAAAATAACCAAATTATAACATACTAGCTGTTACCCGCGGCTACGTACGCGTTTATTTTGTAATTTGCCATAGGTGTCTAAAGCTCAATCTTATTTAACGCTAACGCCGTCTCATAAAAACAAACATATACAATACTTGGATACTTTTAAACCTTTTCTACCTACCCTGCCATATATCTTAATCTGGCGAAATAATATTTAAAAAGGTACATTGCGAGCTAACTGGATGCGAGTAGCCGAGGTTTGTACCCAGTGTCCTGCAGTGGACTGCTATAGTATATAACAAAGTTTTGTCAGTACATGCCGTGTCAGCCTTCTCGTAAGAATATACAGTTCATGTTCATGATCAAAATTATGTTTAGATATCTTAAATAAATGATTATACAAAGTTTCATGTACGGGCCATTCATCGTTAAAGATTTTTCTCCAGAAGAGAAAATCCTGAATGCATCGTCGGTACATGCACGAAACCATGTTTAAGTGTTTAAATCAAACGTGTATGTACAATTTCAGGTAAGTGCTTTTAACTACCAAAGAGTTTCTCGTGAGGAGACGAACCTAACTCCATTATCACTTCATGGAGGAATTCATGTGTAGGCAAAATCACGCATTTTAACATCGCTACGCATTTTAACATCGCTAACGCTCGGACACTAACAATAACAAAAATAATAAATTTTTATGGTTTATCCCGCGATTATCCCAGATTGATTATTGTTCCCGGGATAAAAAGGATTTATTATTTTAAGATAGGGTATAAGTTATTACCATACGAAATTTCATTGAAATCCGTTCAGTAGTTTTTGCGTGATGTGTTTCAATCACAGACGACAGACAAGAGACAGACGGACAGACTTAATTCAAATTGTAGAAAAAAATTTAATGTATAGATTCGGCTTGGTTACAGTTTTATTATATGTATGTATAGATAAGATATATAGGGAAGAAAGATACGATGATAAGATACTGATATGGCTCAAAACTAGGACCTTGTAATTGTAAATTTCATTATGCGCTTCTAGACCAACGGGTTAATAGAATCATTGTTTATTTTTCAACGTGAAAGTTATTTCAACGTAATGAGAAATATCGCAGCTATAGGCGGCCTCGTTAATATGCAAATTATATACTAACCATTGTAGCTTACTAAACTTAATTCTAGTAGAGATATTAATTCAAATGGAGCAAAAAATTATTTTTATATTTATTGATCTTTGCAAATCTAGAGGATATCCAGTTTTCAAGTCCCAGTTCGTGACTAGCGCGATATTCAACGAGGTATACGAGTGGCTCTTTCAACTTTATGTCTCATTCTGCACGTTTTCAGTACCAAATCGATAGAGAGCAGTCCAAGTGTACAAATAACGCTCTTCGTTGAGGTTTTGACTTTAGAGTCCAATCCTCAACGTAGAGCGTTATCTGTATATAATCTATCTATCTATATCATCACGCCAGATCCCTTGCAGGGTAGGCGGAGAGTACAGAGTTCCTATAGGTTCTTTTCTTACATACCTCTCTGGCTTCCTCCACTCTAATAGTTCGTCTCATTTACGCTCGCCGGTTACGGACCATCTTGACTTGTCCTTCAGATAAGACTCGGTCTATTTGGTCGTGGTAAGATAGTCTAGGTCTTCCCCGGTACCTACATCCTTTCACTTTCGCATTGTATATCTTTTTTGTCATTCTTTCTTATGACATTCTTTCTATATGCCCGAACCAACGGAGCATACCCTTTCTCATCTTTAAGCCGATACTATCTTTTATACCTACTCGCTTTCTTACTACGCTGTTGCGAATACGTATCTGTATATAATAATAAATTTACTTTATTAATTAGTGAAAGTCTATCAGCTTCTTCATTAGTTTTCATACAATTTCATTTCGTATAAAAAAAATAACGTTCCTCTATGTGATAACGTGGTTTTTTTGTTTCAGACGCAAGATAACGCACCTGCAGTTATTGGATTGGCAACAAGACTGCCTCAATGTCGTGCGACTCCAATATCACTTTCCTGAACTTGTTATATTGGAATTGATCAATTCGACTAGTCTGCGAAGTTTGAAAGGTCATTTCCATGCTGGCAGTAAGATCAAGGTAACTTTACCTATAGCAACCAACTTTCCTTCTTCGATCGGTGTAAAAACCAAAAGCAAAAGCGAGCGATTTTAAGTTCCAAACCAAAATCACCAGAGCAGAAGTACCACAAAATGTGAAAAATGAAAAGCAATATGGCATCAATTCGAGAAATCATTCAAATAGACGATTTAGCGCAGTAGTTAAGAGCTTAAGCCGCTCCGCCCACTGTGTCTAATAGTCGCGGGTTCGATTCCTGCACAGGACAAATCTTTGTGTGATTCACAATTGTTTGTTCCGGTGTGGGTATTTGCAACCGGTTTTGTGCTTCTTGCACCGACCGCATCCCTGAAGAAATATTCGTGCTTGGGCTGTATTATAATGTCATGATCTCAGAATGACAATGTTGCGAAATGACAAGTTCGCAGAATGACGAGATCGTAGAATGGCAAGATTGCAAACTGAAATAAATCTTCCATAGTTAAAAAAATATATTACCTATGTTAAATTGGGAAATTAATCAGTAGCTTTCCAAAACCCAAATGATCGCTAAAGTGTTTTGATTTATTTATCAATTTTCGCTCATCAAAATTCCACTTTATAGTAAGAATTATAATTTAAAAACTTTTTCAATTCAAACTTTTATAACAAAAACTTCACGGAGATATGCTTATACGTACAAATACGTCCGCCAATTTTCAGCTTCAACGGATGCCGTGCTAGTACTTGAAAATTGGATTACAAAATTTAATCCAGAAGGACTGACAAATAGATATACGAATCCCACGCGATCCCAATTTTTGCGACCTTCTAATTTTGCGACTTTGTCATTTTGCAATCTCGTCATTTTGCAATTAAGTAACTTTGCAACTTCGTCATTTTGCGACCATGTCTTCGTGACCTTGTCATTTTGCGACCTTGTTGTTTTAACATCTAAATGTTGGCATTATGAGATGGACAGGGTTGACACTAGGCTGTAAAAAACATTTAATATATGTAAAACATGCCTTTAAAATCACAAATATGTGGCGTATATGTGAGACAAAGTAGGTGGCGGATAGGGGTGGTAAAAAGGTATATTAATATTGCGAGAGACGAAAAGCTTTAATCATGTTTTAAGAACTAATATATTATTATCATATGATTTGCGAGATTGAGGACACGTTAAATATGGTATTTGTTTGATGTAATTCTCACTATCTTCACATACATCGTATTTAAATTAGTATCAGGGACGCCAGATTGACCGACAGCGTTCCACATAGTAGTATCCTTGGCCCAAGCTCTTCGAACTATACATAAATGATCTATGCGACCAAAGTTTGTGAATGCTACAATTATTATCTGCTCTAATGACACAGCATTACCTAGTAGTTCATGGAGATAATTGAGAGGCAATGAATCAGTGCCGAATTAAGATTGAACAAAGTTTTTCCCTGGCTATGTGAAAACCTGCTCACTCTAAATTTTTGAAAACTTTCCACTGCTCAAGTATCAAACTTTTTAACATAAATATTTAACTCCATAAATGCAACTCTTCAGTAACTAGGCAGCCTGCTTTTGCCTAGCCGAAAATTAAAAACAAGTTAAGTAATTAGGGATACTAAGAATGAAAAACTTCATATAAGAAAACTTATGTATAGGTGTTAAAAAACTAAGACACGCAACTGAGTTCGAATTTGTGAAATTTACCCATTATAATACTAAACTAAAGATGACATGATTCATAAAAAATTGACATAGATATATGTACGGCTCACACCAACTTTGATAATAAATAAATAATCTTATCGCGGTGCGCTCTTCTGGTATCGCTTAATAACATGTCAAAACTAGCTAAGTGATGTCACGATACTGATTCCCGTGTTATACGTTAAAGTGATCCATCAAACTTGAATGTAACGTATCTAGGTACTTAGAGTAACTGTGCAAGATAAAATAAAATAATCTTTGTTTTGTTGTTTAAGTGATCTACGCTGTTGGCCGCGGGGCCTTTACAGCATCACCGGACATATATAAAAATACCAACAAGATGAATTTCTATGATAAAAGCATTAAGCAAGCATATAATTCTTTTTGCAAGCCCGGCATCCACGCATATAACAGCTGGCTTCCTTTTAAGACATGGAACCGCGTTGTGTGTCACGTAAGGCGAGTGTATTGCTGAAATATTTGTCATATTAGCGGGTGCTTCCTTTATTTTGTTCTAACTGGCTTTATAAAATACTATCAAAGTTAGTATTTCGCGATGTACTAGAATTTTGCGACGATGTTAGTAATTTTAGGCCTATTTCCGTTCTACACATTATCTAAAATAATAGAAATAATCATTAATACGCGAATAATAAATTACCTTGATAAATTTAAGTTATTATCTCCATCCCAATTTGGTTTTAGACGCAATCTATCAACTGAAGATGCTATAATTGCACCAACGTCTTTTATTGTAAAAAATGTAGATGCAGGTAAAAATGTCTCACAGTATTTCTTGATATTAAAAAGTCCTTTGATACCGTCACTGTTTCCATCCTTAGGCACAGCCTTGAAAGTATAGTAGTAAAGTATTCTCCTATTCAGACGATACTGCGGTTGTATTTACGGGCAAAACTTGGACTGTTGTATAGAACCCAGCTGAATCAGGGCTGACCACTATTGCGAGCATCCAAAGAGTGATTATGAAATTACATTTCATAAATGTCATGCTTCACAGAATACTACGTGCTCTTGTGAGACACTCAATAAAGTAACAAATACTATATATCTGGGGGTTATTATTGACCAGCGATTATCTTAGCATACACGCACAACAGGTCATGGGTCGAGTAAGAAAATTATTTGTGTAAAGAGTCTCCTTAATCAAATGTATGTAGTGTGGTTTAACCTATTATTACCCATTGTTTTTCTATCTGGGGAGGTGCTACAAAAGTTAAAAATCTAGATTAGGAAAGGGCTCAACGGTCTATGTTAAAGGTAGTGTACCGCAGATCATATCGGTTCCCTGCTCTCAGTTTGTACTCTTTAGCAGATTTACTAACGGTTACAAATCACTGCACTAAATCGTTCGTCATATATATATCTGCCCTTTTAAAATATGTCTGATATCAATTGTCGCGTGCACAAAACTAGATGGTAGGAACTGTAGAAGACTGTCTAGTTTTTTACAACTTATTAGTTCAACCTAGTTCAGTAGTGGAGTGTCTGCTCCAACACTGAACTATTTCGAACTAATAAGTTCGGAACAAGGAGCTCGGTGTTGCAATGATATTAGATTTTCTTTTGTATCTTTACACTTTATCTTTTTATAACTTCATCAGATCGTTGACATCGCGCTTGGCCACTTCTGATATCAGTGAGATGGCGGATACACAGGAGACGTCAGTCTCGTCCCCGTCACTCTTCCTCCGGGATCCGGGCCCCTTTTGAAACGGCCTACGCCGTCGCGGGACTGCGTCGAGTCCAGTAACTTGCGTCCCCTTCTGGCCGGAAGCGGCTTGGCCACTATCTCAGTAACTTCGTCTTCACCGAATGACTGCGATTTGGAGTCCGACTTTTCCAAACTGCGTTTCCGATCAGGTTTCCGACACATTGTCGTTGAGACTTTTTCGTTTTTTGACGATTCTGATACAAAATGTAGGTATTGTGATACGCAAGTTTATTCTCGGTATATAAAACTGGAATCCCGTGTCTACTTCGCTTTTCTCAGCTTACACCGTTCGTCGTATAAATATACTGTAAGTCTGAACTACATAACTTAATCTAAGGCTTGGAACAAGTACTCATGTATTTTCTTCAAATAATGATTCTCTCTCTATCCAACAGAAGATCAAGATACAAGGCATGTCATCATTATGGGAGATACCACCAGAAATGATTTCCGAGATGCGGGAACTGACAGAGATGGACTTGCGAGGGAACATGCTGCGGCATATGAAGCCTCAATTATTTATTGGGAGTTTGGAGCGTGTCTTTTTGAGTGGTAAGTGAAAAATAACAGAGGGAATTTACGTAAACGTCAAGTTTGGCGTTATTTGTTGAATCTACATTACAATTTGATAAAATAGTCTTTTATAATAATATTATTTTATATCAAGGTACATGGCGTGATCATACAGATAGAGATTATTTTGTGTTATTGGTTGAGTTTGTGGCTGTAGAGAATTCAAAATTATCTGACCAACTTCATGTCACTATATATTATCAGAATATAACGCAACATTACAGAATGAGTATGTCTGTGAGTCTATTAAACTCTCACACTGTATGAATGCCCCATTGGTCCCAAAGGGGAATTTCATTCTTACACGTGTTTGCCAACACGTGAGTATTTACGACTAAAATTATACTGTCTAAAACAAGTGGGTATTCCAACATGTTCAACTTACTTCAAGGTATCCCGCTGAGTTTTACAGGGTGTAATCGATCCCGACAGAATCCAGCGGGGCAGTAAAAATTAACTTGGACGTATAAGAGTATCCAACTTAAATCGTATGGTTTACCTCAATAACACATTTTTTTTTATTTAGAGTAAGTCGTCAAAACGCGATGTAGCATCGATGCAGTCGCTAATGGCCGGTTTCAATATTCAACTCAAGGATAGATTGCTTACGGTCAATAGAATTTTTATACAAAATATTTCAAAATTCTATCCGTGGTAGACAAATCTATCCCTAAGTTAAATATTGAAACCGGCCGTAAGTCATGCGGTTTTGATACTGCGATCGAACGCAGCAAGTCACCAACGCGATATAGCACGGATAGTGACGCCCATGCTAAAAGCGCATGATTGTCTTAGAATATAAATATAAAAAACAAAAATACGGGTACGCCTATATTGTACTGAGGACGAAACGTAGTTGTTTCGCTGACGATTTTAGGTCCCATGTAACGGGAGGCAAACCTATTATATAATAATCATTTAATAATAATAACCATCTACTTATTTATGATCAGTACATGTTACAATCTTATTTAAACTTATATTTAAGTAGGTATATTTAGTGGTTTGCTTGGAATAGGTTGAGACCTGTGTTTCAGGCAGGATTAGTGCTAAAACATCATAAATTTAATAATTTTAATTACAATAATATAGCTTATTTGATTAGAAAGTGACAACTAATAACATATGTTTCATTCTACTTTTATAATAAAGTTAAAGTTATGTTATGCTATGACAAAATATGTTATCTACAAATTGAAGGTAATTATTCCGTTCTGTTCGTAGGACTTACTTTGTAAATAGTTATATAGCACGGGCACGTTTGAGGGGCAGTAAAACAGTTTTTGGGGCTCCTCCCCATGAGGTAATAGAGTACTGGATTATGGACCGACACGGGGTTAAGTATATTTTTTTGAGTATTTTGAATACGTTTATTAGTTTACGGACTCTTCTGACTAAACATTCAATGTGTTGGTTAAAGGAAAGTGTATCGTCGATAATCTCCGAGGTATTTTATATAGTTGGTGTTCTGGATAGCAGAACAGTTACAGGTGTTAACTGTAGGGGTTTTACAATGGTGTGCACGTAGATGAGGGTTAGTTACACTGTGGTGTGACTTGCGCATGACGCAGTGAATATATTTGGTTTTGTCAACATTTAATGTTAATAAGTTGTGGTAAAGGCGGTACTCGTACAGCTTGTTGGTGGTTTTGGCGCTAAAAATCAATGCTGTGTCATCGGCGTAGAATATTATTTTTCCGTGTCCAATGTTTAGAGCAAGTATACTACCTCGAGGGACCCCAAAGCCTGTGTTTCTCTGGAAATCGCTTGTAAAATTATCTATTTTGATACATTGGTACCGTTCGTCCAGGTAGTCTGCAAACAGTTTTAACTGCGTGCCCCTAATGCCTAGAGCCTCCAGTTTTTCCAACAGCAAAGGAATAGAAACGGTGTCGAATGCTTTGGCTAGATCAAGAAATATTCCTAAGGTTTGGTTTCCTTTTCCAAGTTCTTGTGACACAAATTCAGTAAAGACGTGCGTTGCGTCAGCCGTGGATAGTAGCTCTAAAACCAAATTGAATTTTTGATAAAGATGTTGGTTTCAAGATAATTGACGAATCTATTGTTGATGATTTTTTCTAGTATTTTGGAAATTGAGGGAAGCAATGATATAGGTGTATAATTAGTTACTAAGTCTTTGCTCCCGGATTTGCAGACAGGAATTACTACTGCCTTTTTAGACATTTAGGGAATATTCCTTTAGAAAGACAAAGTTGGAATATATAAGTTAGTGGCGGTACCAAGATTTGCTAGAAGCGTTTAAGGATCTAGTTATTTATGCCAACCCAACTAGTTGTGCAATCGTCTTTTAGTCCTGAAATAATTCGCTTTATTTCTTGTTCGTCATTATCAAACATTGCAAACGTTTTTGTACTAAAGTTCTTTTTCGTTTGGTAGATAGACGTAGTATAAGTGCGCGTTTGGTTTCGAATATGCTCTGCAAGGTTCTTACCAACATTTACAAAAAAATCGTTAACATTATTAGTTGAGCAAAGGGGTGTAGTATCTGTAAACAACAAATTCGAATTTGATTCACGTTGTTTAGAGGTAAAGGTAATATTCTTAATATGTTTCCAAATTTATTTTCTATTTTTAGCTGCTCTCTGTAATTTATTTCTATCGTGTTCAATTTTTAGCTTTTTCAACAGATTTTTACAGAAATTTGTGTACCTTTTATAGGTCGTTTGAAGAATTAAATTATCGGGGTATTTATTTGATGGCTGATGGAGTTTATCTCTGTGTCTTATACACCGAATAAGCCCAGGGGTAATCCATGGCTTAATATTATAATTTCTCTTATTTACTGTTATTAGTGACGTGTTTCGTATAATAGCTTGTTGGGCATTCTCAATTAGGTACTATAGAGATAAGTAAGGGTCAGCAGTATAATAAATGTTGTTAAAATCAATATTGCGTATATCATGTTTGAGTTTGTTTATGTTTAATTTGGTATTAGTCTGACAGCGATTTAGCTTAGCCAGCATTAAATTTACGTTTAGTAGGACACCGTAGTAGTCGGTAATAAAGGAATTAGTAATAAGCGTAAGGTACTGTAGGCTGGATTTGATCATCATGTGATCGAGGCAGGAACCGCTCTGATGTGTAGTCGTTATATGAGAGGGAAGAAGCCCATGGTATGAGCACAAGTTTAGGTAGTCTTGAGTTCCTGCGTCGTAATATTCAGATCCAATGTTAATATTTATG
The DNA here is from genome assembly GCA_905147815.2 of Phalera bucephala. Classification (NCBI taxonomy): domain Eukaryota; kingdom Metazoa; phylum Arthropoda; class Insecta; order Lepidoptera; family Notodontidae; genus Phalera; species Phalera bucephala. The sequence continues at coordinate 18,122,007 of LR990621.1, read as the reverse complement.
TCACCTGTTAGTATTATATTTTGGAAAGACGCTAATGCTCTAAGGTTGTGATATAAGGAGTTTAAAAATGGGTCTAAGTTCCTATAGGAGGGAGACCTATACATGGCAATAATCTCTGTGTTGTACCTAATTTAACAACCAAGTAGTTACAGTCTTGTACAATAAGTTCGTCCATAGTGACCTTCAGCGATTCCTTAGCATAAATTACCACACCATCATTTTGATTGTGGGTCGTTTTGCTATAAGATAAATTGTACCCAGGAATCTGTGGGAGGATATTGTGGCGGTTTGATAACCAGCACTCGGTTAGAACTATTACATCACAATAAAAATTAAGCCTATGTAGAAATAGATTAAAGCTGTCTATATTATTGTAAATACTACGAATATTTTGGGTAAGTATGGTTAGCAAATTTTCAAAGCTAGTGAGATATTGTCTGCAGTTCTCAACATCACAGGACTTTGACTCAGAGACGAAAGCGTTATCTATTTCACAGATTAAATTAATATCCATCCTAACTAATTTAAATAACTATCTAATTAAAAGTATTAAAAAAATAGAGATGACTGTGGCGCTCTTAGGCGCCTTAATAGTCAACAGAGTTAATGTACATATCTTCAGCAGCCTTTCTGGCCGGGCAGTCGACGTCACCTGTCCTGTGATCCCTGGGTTTTTTGAAGCGCTGGCATGTTGCACATTTAGGTGAGTCGGTTTTCTTTGTGCAGTCTCCACACCTCGCAGTGGGCACACGTTGGGGTTGACCGTATTGCTGGCATTGGTAGCATCTGGTTACTAGTGTGAAGTCTCTTACTGGGCACAAAGTCCAGTTTATGAAAACTGTTTATGAAAAAGTCATAGCTGGGAGTTTGTCGGCTATATTTTGCTCTAAAATACATTTAAAAACATCTTTCTCGGCCATTGTTGCGGGCACTCCTAAAACTATATGACCCGTGGTTTACGCTTATGTGGTTCATCAATTGTAAGACCTGATGTAGCCAATTGGACATTCTGTTTCAGCTATTTGGAGTCACTCTTTGTCCCGGTGCTTATTATAACTCTACCGCTTTTAATCTTGCGAAGAGCACGAACTTTTAGCTTTATTTGTTCGGGGCATATTGTTGACTATTTTTTTTGTTTTCTCACTCGTCTTTGATTTATCGTAAGGATAAACTGAACGGAACTGAGGATGCTTGGAAGAATGAAGCTGTTTTGGTTTTTCTTCACCATGTCCGGAAAAGATGTGCTTGCTGGTGCTGGTTTTGAGCAGGACTTAAGGGATTGTGGAAGATCTGTTAGACGATCGGCTAGGGTTTGGTGTTCGTTCAAGGCCTGCAGTGAACTGTGTCTTTGGAGCGGTTTTTGTTTGAATAACTGGTACTGTACAGCGAGAGGCAGAGACTTTGGGACATTTTACCAGAGTATAATGTACCAAAGGTGGACTGAAAGGCACTCTGTTGCGTGCCTTTCAGTCCACCTATGTGGACAACAAGGCATGCGTGCGGGTGGGTGGTAACATGCCACCCTGGTTTGACGTTGAAATCGGCGTTATGCAGGGTTGCGTGTTGTCCGCTAGACTGTTTATAATATATTTGGCTAAAAGTCTTCAAAGACTGAAAGCGATGAATAAAGGTGTAAAAATGGGTGACATAGTGGTAAACCCTCTACTATATGCAGATGACGCGGTCTTAATAGCGCCAACAGCCACTGATTTTCAAACATAGGCACAGTTATGAAAGACGACTGCATGAACAATGGCTTACATTTGAATGTAAAGAAAACCAAGATTATGGTTTTTGAACGGGAAGAAACCAGAACGAATGCAAGGATTGTGGTTGGTAATGATGTGTTAGAGCAAGGAATAGAGAAAGGATGGAAAATACACCGCTGACATAGAGAGAAGAGTAAGTGCAGGTAACAGAGTGAATGGTGTGACGGGAAAGCTACTTGAGAGCCGACACTTAAGCCAAAAGGCGCAGCTGGCCATATATAACGGAGTGCTTGTCCCAACGCTGTTATATAGCAGCGAGAGCTGGGTATGTAAGAAGGAGAATGGAAGTAGAATTAATGCGATCGAAATGCGAGCTCTGCGGAAGATGTGCGAAGTGAAGCTGACCGACCGTATTCGCAACAGCGTAGTAAGAAAGCCAGTAGGTATCAAAGATAGTATCGGTGTAAAAATGAGAAAGAGTTTGTTCCGTTGGTTCGGGCACATAGAAAGAAAGTCAGAAGAAAGAATGACATAACAGATATACAATGCGAAAGTGGAAGGATGTAGGTACCGGGGAAGACCTAGACTATCTTACCATGACCAAATAGACCGAATCTTATCTGATGGACAAGTCAAGAGTCTCCGTAACCAGCTAGCGTGTATGAGACGAACTATGAGAGTGGAGGAAGCCAAAGAGGTAAGTAAGGAAAGAACCTGTTGGAACTCAGTACTCTCTGCCTACCCCGCAAGGGATCTGGCGTGATGTTATAGATACTGTACAGCCAGTTAGTGATTTTACGTTTCTGCTCCGTCGGAAGCAATGTTGCAGATCTCGTTTAAACATTGCTTGATTGAAGACATCCAGTTCTGTATCTCAGGTGTTGAGACCACTTCCATTCTTTCATCCTGTTGCCCTCTGGGTTTGAGGAGTGGGCGTAGACGGAGGGGTGCGGCGTGTTAGTATGGGGCCGATTAAAGGGGCTGCTGTCAATAACTATCAAACACCACTATTGTCCATTTCAATTAGTCATTAAAGTTACGCTTATCGTGCTAAAATATTAAACTAGGCCACTAATAATGGATTGTTCAAATTATTGTAATTATATTTATGCACGTCTGCATTTGCCGATAGTGCGACAATTTCTAAATGGTGGCGTGCTGGTTGGAACTCTACTAGGAGACTTAAAGTACAACCTCGGTATAAGTAACTTTTATAAATATAGGTTCTTGGTATGAATATTGTAAGTAGGGTTCTGTACTCCTAATGCAAGTTTTTAGGTTAACAAAATGCGTACTTATTTATTCCAATTTATATTGAATTGATTGCCGCAATCATTCTGTGTTCTCTGTTGAGGGTCTAGCGGCGTATGGTGCGGCTAACTATCATAAGTTTCACGATTTTAATCCTAGGTCGGACAAAGTGTTACTGGTACAGATCCTTTGATTATTTGAGATTATTGGGGATATTCCATAAAAAAATTGATAGCAGACTGGACTGGAGTCGGTAATTGTATCAGGCCATTAGACAGTAGACTCGGTCTCTATTACGATGAGACCGGATATTATCGGCAAAATGTGGGCTCACATAGTTAATTTCTGCCTACCCCGTATAGGAAATATAAGCTTAATGGTCTCTTTTAGTTTACATAAATTTTGAAACTTCGTCCGTTAACTGAAGTAAACTTTAAATTAGAAACGAAAACTATAAATTATGTCATGATATGTTATAATTTTTGTTTCTGCCAATACCGCTTGGAGAATATAGGCGTGACGATGAGTTTATGAATGATATGTTTTGTTAATAATTAAAGAAGCCACGGAAAATGTATAGTGTTTTATCGATATAATCATGAATCTACTGCATGAAATACTCATCTTTACAAACAAATGACAATCCGCTTATACCGGGTCCTACCCTCCATGGTCTACCTAATCAGCTTAGGTATTTAGAAGAATATCACCATGTGACCGCGTGGTCTAATTACTTATACCGACGACTTATGCGTTACAAAATATCGTAACTTATTTTCGCCACTGCATTTGTCAATACACATAAAGGTGGTAAACATAGAATAACAATGATCCAGAAGCCGCGTTCAGTCGTAATTGCAGGACGCGCGGTGGTGCCAAAAAATCAACAAACGTCCCGCACTCACCGCACTTCCCACTCGCATAATGTTGCTAGTTAAAAATGATTTACCACTTTTTGGGGTTAATGTTCAGTAAGAGATTATGAAATCATTATTATTTCTAGCGATAACATGTATCTTCATACATATTAACAAAATAAATAGACGTAATTAGGTAGGTTCTTAAAATAAAACGCGATTCCATTAGCAGTAAGTTAATAATTATTTTTTTATTTGTGTCGTTGCGTTACAATTTGACGGAGGATTTAGTGCAGTGGTTTAGAGCTTAAGCTGCTCCGCCCACTGTATGTAATAGTCGTGGGTTCGATTCCCGCACGGGACAAATCTTTATGCGACCCACAATTATTTGTTTCAGTCTGGGTACTTGTGTATGTGAATGTTAATGTTTGTAAACGCACCCACGACACAGGAATAAATCTTAGGGTGGGGCTATGTTTAAAAAAAAAGCAACAATTACGAAGTTTCAGGATCGATCCTTAGAAAGGAAAAAGTGTAATATTATTTTTAATATCCTTTTTATTTAATATTGTGTTTAAATATTGCCTGAAACGTGAGTGCACGCGGTAGACCTCTGCCACCGCCACTTGGCGAAATAGGTGTATAGTATCAACATCGTCGGCAAAATGTAGGCCTATGCATCATCCGGCTTATCATTATACTAGTAGTTTTTTTTTGTGGCAATTGCGTTTACGTTATGCCACTGTACAAAGTTTACGAATATTCTTTTCTAAATTAATTCAACTCCCCCAATGAACTTGATGACAAAGATGATATTGAAATTGATGAAGTGCCTCACCCTGGATAGTAAAGTGATGGATACTTTACATACCAATTGCGACGGCCGTTTTGAGGGAAATCGAAAAGGCACGTTTTATCACTTTGTTACAATTAATTACCTTCACTCATGCACATATAGGAATACATAATGGTTAATATTCCACCAACATTACACATTATAATTCGAAATAAACCAAGCTTTGGAAATTAAAACAAATTGAACACATCAATCTTCGATGTCCATCCAAAAAACCTTTGTTATTGTTATGGAGATGTTACTTATTGAAGTGTTCTTTTTTCCTATGTTTTAGTACCAGGGATCACTAGGAATTGGATACATTATCCGGGCTTTCATGCCAGGACGACTAAAATTACACTGTATACATAATGGGCAGTAAAAGTTAAACATGTCCAGATAAAAGTAATTGTAGAACTCCGCTAATTCACACGACAGAATCTTTCTGTAGGATCAGCGCTAAGTCTCGCCATGGCCCTAACCTAGACTCATACTGGGTCATAATTATAGAGCCAGTCTAATAAAATCTGAGAGCGATTTTTTAACATTTTCATAAGCTGACAATGCAGAGACTAATGTCATCTAATATTCTTTATTTAAATTTTCCGCCATTTTCCACTCTCAGCTTTCATTAGACATACTCCATAATATTACATTTTGTGCTTTTTACCTGTTGACCCAGGTAAGGCCCGGGGTACTTATTTCGTTACAGGCAAGTTATGCTCTGTGCATTTGACCTGTCGTGTGAAGCTTCCATTGCCGGTTTCAGTTATAGGTACTTAATCTATGATGCGTGAGTAAAAAAAGCGTCAGTTATTTGTCCGATACACTCGAATGAGGGATCAGATTTACGTTTTTTTTCTCTTGATTGAGTGAGATCTTAATTACTACTAAATCATTCAAAGGTTCGATGCAGAATACTCGCCGAATTGATTGTCAGTGTAATTGGACATTCAATACGCCAGTTGGCTTGTACACGTAGAGTTCAGAGGGATTAGCACGAAAAAAACATTGTTGGCGTGACGCTAGCTCTAATCAATTTATAGTGTGACAAGGATGGCATATCAACTCGCTAGCATCACGCTAACGTCAGTCTTTTCGTGCTATGCCCTCAGAGTTCCAATTACAGTTACTATCCTTCCAGCTTCCTCTACCTTCCTTAGCTTTCATAGTTCGTCTTATATCATTTCAGTCTTATTACAGTGACATCAAATCTTCACTGACCGACATAAAGGCGAACTTATTGTTAACATGCTCATTGTCAAGTGAATACTCTTATAAAAGATAAATTAATTTTCAGTTAAGCTCGCTTTTGTAAATTGTTTTATATGAACATAGATATTATTAGTATCCGTTAGTGTGTACAATAACTAATTAAGAATATGGCGTATCGTCGACACGTCAGTCATTACTTTCGTATCGTTTGCTTATTTGTTTAGCTCCTCGCCTTATGTCAGACAAATCTTGGAATGATCAGCGAGATTATAAATGTAGACCTATAGATATGAATACTCTGACGTGTGTGTGTGTGAATGATCTACATGTTGGCCGCGGGGCCTTTACAGCTTCACCGGACAAGAGGGCAAACGTGCAACCACTACGCCCAAGCCTGAGGGGCAAGGGGGCAACTAGCTCTAGGGCGCTTCAAGGAGGAACGACCTCGGCTTGGGCAGTCGCTCTGGGGAATGGCGTATACTAGGTGTCTCGCCGTGGTGCTCTGCACCGGCCGGCGGGAAAGAGATTCTTCGATCTCGCCGGCGAGGTCGGTGTCTGATCCTGTGTGCGGTATCTGTATCCGAAAGAAGGGATGTAAGGGCATCGGGAGGGTCGGTGAGAACATGCCGCGGACGGCGGTAGCGATTGATAGGAGGGGAGTTGGGTTCGTAGTCGGCGGCGGCTACGATTAGCGGATTACTATGATTGGACGCGTTCGCAAAATATCGGGTTGTTGCCTTTTTAATAAAGGCGCGAATAGGTTCGAGATCGAGATCGGAATGGAGAGAATACTCTGACGTGAAGAAGTGGCAGTGCCGAAATCTATATTTAATTTTAGTTATATTCCTCTATTATGTTACAATATATATTTATTTAATTAGCACTAGTATTTCTTTATAGAGTAACTACTTTGGTCTCATGATTTAAATTTATACTTTGGTCTTTACTAAAATATGCTGATCAACTACATTATGCATTACATTATAATATTTAATGCATGTATTTTCTTTGTCTATGTGGTAATATTTATGTTATAATAACGTTTAAATATAAAGAATTACCTTAATATACAAGGTGGTGTTTATTAAAATATACATATCGTATGCATCTAGACATGATTTGGAGTGTGTTACAGGGTCTGACCTGAGCTGTGTAATTAAAAACATGTAAAAGTTGTCATTGCCCATTCCTATTTAAGACAATTAAACTATAAGAAGTAAAACTTTTATATTATTCTTATCAATTGTATTATCATTATTAAGGCTCTAAACTCTTTCCTAATGAAGTGAGCAGAAACGAAGTCCCTAAAACTTAGAGTATCGAATTTTCCTGACCGCTTTTTGTAATTGCAAAAACTTCTTTTCCAATAATTTCAAGGCGTGCATGACACGTATATCTTATATTAATTTCTCGTTCTATAGACAACAGTTGGGACTGCAGTGACGGTGGCCTGGACTGGCTGGCGATGGAAGGTGAAAACGGCACCGCCAGAGCAAAGTTTATGGACTACGATCAGCTACTGTGTCACCACCAGCTTTATATAGAAAAGCCTCTGAATAAAGTTATGGAAATTATCCGGGTGAGTTGCACACTTTATTTCTGTGTATGTAGGAATATATACTTAAGTATATTAGGACCAACGAGAAAGTTATAAGAGAATGGTCGAATGGCCGTCATAATCAGAAAGGTGGCACGTATTTCATGCAAAGCATCACCTTCCGGGATGCCCTGTCCCGCTCCAGCGATCCTGCAATGTTGTACATAATATTGTAAATAGTATTTGTATAATGTTGTATTTTTCATAAGTACTGGTTGACTTGAATCGATATTGAATTATTGATATAAAATACTTTTTTCAAAAAATATCCTGTCTAATTATCGACGCCTTATATCTTTGATTATATGCTCTTTATCTCTAACATCATTATCTATCTTCACTTTGAGGGGGTGGCTCGTATTTAGAAAATGTACTTCCACATTCAACATATGTACAGTTTATTATCTCAAACCTCATGAAATGCCTTACTGTCTAGTAAAAAGTTCTTTGATCGACGTTGAATGTTTTTGCTCCTGTAGTCATTTTCATATAAAAACTTATTTATATACATAGTACATACACAGTGTGTATGTATAATGTATGTGCGGTGTATGTGCATTGTTATGTACATTGCACATAGGTACTGCAATAAGTGAACGCACCACTTCTTCTTGTACATACAAGAAGATGTGGTTTACTTATTCCAGTACCCATACGAAGTAAATTAATGTAATATTTTCCGGAACCTACATAGATGAAACCAACATTTTCGCTCAGTTGCAGAGAAGTTCTAAAATATAAAGATGGGATTAAGCCCTAATCTATCTTTGTGATATATCATTTAAAGCTAAGGATTAAAAAAAAAATTATAAAGAATTAAGGAACGTCTGGGCAATATTTTTTTAAGTCGAATTGTACATTACGTATTCGAGAAACACACAAGATCTCTAGCAAAAGTTCTCATGTTTCATATTTAAAGCACTATCACTGCTGTAAATGTGAAACATGAGAATGCGGCCCTATAGATGAAAACCATATTTATAAATCAAATTCAATCGGTATCAATAATAACGATTATATAATGCGTGCCGAAACAGCGTAAGTGCGCCAACAACTTGGTGCGTTTAGTGCGCTTACACCGTTTTGGAACGCGCTTTCGTAACTAAAGTGCAGACACCTGAGCAAAGCGACCCCTTATCTAAATGTCCTAATAGCAGCACGACCTACTCACATACATATATGTATGAGTGGTCATTGACATTAGTGTGATACGGACCTAAACCTTTGTTATATGACTAGTGATGGGAACAAAATGAAACATCTTATCGATAATTTTTATATAATGTAATTAAATCTTTGTTAAACGAAATGTATTTTGTTAAATACTGACGTACATTATTTGATACATTGGATGTAATAAGTAATAATGGTAAACGTAACCTTTATGTCACGTTGTTGAAGGGCGTGTTGGGGTGGCCTACTACACCTCTTGTTGAATGATTAATTTCAATTTAGGCAATGATTTACGCACGATATATGCATAAACTGAGCTTGAGTTCTCATCTTATAACTTGCCAAATACCTACTACGTTCGTATCATCCGCGCTTTCCTTTTTGCAACGATGAGGCCTAGAATTTAGGAGACGTATGCGAACTCCTCTCGTACTGTGTATTATAATGTTACTCCTTAGTGCATTAGAAATCTAATTAGTCTTTTAAAATATTACACGCTGAGGGGAAAGAAGTCTGTATATTGGACTTTCGTGTCAGACCTGAGTTTGGCACTGGCTAAGATCAAAGATCTGTAATCATAAATGTATATGTTTGTTCAAAGTCCATATAAACTTTGAGTATCCGGTTTCAACGGAAATGTTATATTGTTATTGTTCAGACACAGACAGGTATGAATATTACTTAATAATAACATCGATAACCTCAGTAATTATTATTGTTAGGGATTGTTTCATAAGTGTAAGTAAATTGAGTTAAGTTCGCGTTTGTAAATAATGTTTGTTAATGTACTTACTCATTTATATGTTATTTTTGTACAATAAACGCCGTCGCATCTATATTCCCCGAGCAGAGTGGCAGAGGTGTACTGTGTACATCCACTTTTCGCCGACGATGTTAGGTCCCATGTAAAAGGGGGCATATAGCGGGCATATGGCATATACCATGCACTATTCCAGACTCCAGACTGATACTGGGAATTGTCGATAGAAAAATCTACATTTGTCCGACCTAGGATTTGAACCCAGGACCTCGTGATCGCAAAGCGCATTATTCGCCACTAGATCAACGAGGTAGTCAACAATAAAGAATAAATAAAAATAAAGAATAAAGTAGGCTCCAACATTTTTCCTGGATTCATAGAACGTAACCGATAACACTATCAAGTTCACAACATGTTATAATTCGTTTACACAACGTGATGGGTACGTTGGTTCCAGGGTTGTTGCGAACATCCGTATCAGCATCAGTGGATGATCACCATCGTTTTCGACGTCACCATTAGCATCTACATTCGCATTCACTGATGCAGATTATTTGCTGATATTTGATGAACGTAGCGGGGGTTAAGTTCGCCTCGAGTTCGTTCGAGTTTTGACTAAGCAGAGATGGGCAAAATGTAATCAGATTAATGATTAAGCACCCTCGCTTGGGGAATATAGGCGTGACGGTGTATTAATTAATAATTTACAATTACAATTACATTTTGTAATCTTCAACGATTACGAAATCTTGAATTATGATTGAATAGTACAAAATGCAATTGTAATCATTAATCTGATTACATTTTGCCTCCGATCTCTGGTTTTTGTATTTACTAGTAAAAAACACATATGTATCTTCAAAAATAAGTAAATTAGTATAAAACTTGAGGTACCCATGCATTTTTGGAACTTGTATCTACACACGGAAAACGACTATTATAATTTATTTATTAGTACTGTAATTAACAAAAAACTGAGAGGTTATTGGAGTAATCTCATTGGGGTAAATTTTTCCCAATTAAATAAAATATTTTAGCTGATGTGTATAAACCTGCATCGGCGACAACCCTGGTTGGTGCATACGACACTTCGTTCTAGTATAATTGCAGAAGATTTTGTTTCTAATTACCCCTATTTGGTATAAATTAGGCGCATCCTTTATCGTGGTTAATCCATCCATAAGTCACTCTTGTTTGTCTATCGTAAAAATGTGTATTTTAAAAAGGCAGATAATGAGTTTAATGAGATACTGTGAAAAGTCATATTCGGACGAATGATAGCGATTGTATGCATGACGCCACAGAAAATAGAGGTTAAAGCCTTAACTGATATAATGCAAAGACGATGCCTTTGATGTTCCTTTATTGTCGTCATGTATTATTAATCTCATGTGTTACAATACAAGTAGTGAGGTCTCCATAAAACGTCCTGCCTCTGGGGCTTCCTACCTGCCATTGCGTAGGTTACGCTATACTTAATTAGTACAGTGTATATATATTTATTCCATGTAATTAGCTTGTTAATGTTATGATGATGATATTTATTATAGGAATTATAATAACTAGTGGTCGCCCATTGGTCGAAATTCGACCTACTCTTTCATCGTTTGCTGGTTATGTTTGACATTCAGTAAGACTATAGACAAATAATATTAAAGACAAACAATATTAATCTATTCTCAATTTGACCACAGACTTTAACAATAAACAATAGAGTATATATGCGTGTGTGTGTCAAATACATGGTAGTGTGTGTAATGTTTTTTTTATTGAGTTAATGTATTTTTATACATAATTAAAAAAAAATATACCATTCTGCACTTCTTCTCTATATAAACTATAAGTGTGGGGAATCTCATACTCCTTTTGCTTCACGTATTAATATAATGATAACTGGAAGACTCATATCTTGTCACATCTACACACCATTATTTGTTTTAACTTCGTTTAATTAGTAATCAAGCACAAATTTTTTGTAACTGTAATTTGGGATCTGTAGATTAGTACTGTCATCTGAAGAGCTAGATTATTAACCATCAGATTTCCCATTCTTTTATCTACATTCACCGAATCCAACTTTGTTTTTTTTAAAACGTCGTCTCACTATGATTTATTCCTGTGTCGTGGGTGCGTTTACAAACATGAAAATTCACATACACAAATACCCAGACCGGAACAAATAATTGGGTATCCCACAAAGATTTGTCTTGTGCGGGACTCGAACCCACGACTATTAGACGCAGTGGGCAGAGCGGCTAAAGCTCTTAACCACTGCGCTAAATCGTCCGTCAAGCTTTGGAGCCTTTTATCTTGTTATATTATAAACAGTTTAGCAGAAAATACACAACTCTATTAGATGCCAATTATGTAGTCAAACTAGAATTATGTTACTATTTGTGCATACTTTAGTTCTCGAATTGATAATAATTTTTTTTACAGACAATGCGGCAAACTTGTCCTGCGCTCTGTGCTTGCAAAATGACACACGTCGTGCAGAAACCATCGCATGTGGCGCATGCACAAGGCTTGAGTTTTAACGATGCCGTTATACCTATTATAACCGTGGACTGCTCCTACAAACAGCTGGAAGAGCCTCCTGACTCAATTCCACCCGGGACGACCACACTGCGGCTCGAGGGCAACAAGGTAAAACAGGGTACGGATTTTATTGATGTTTGCCCTAAAACTGCTTTGTCCGTAAACCTAAAAGGGCTAACTGGGTGCCTATAATACGCAAAAAGTATTAGCTTTACAGATTTGAATAGAATTGCTAAGTTAAAGCAAGTGCCAACTATATTATTGGAAACATTGTTTGAACTAAAAGCAGCGCTTCGGGTGCATAAAACAACGATATTCTTTTCGGTAATGTATGCGAACTAGTATTTGAGACATTGTGTGTCTATTTCGGTATTATAATTCCAAGTAGGTATTATCCTGTGAAGGTTGGAGACTGCAGTCGAATTTGAAGACGCCTTCTTGTTTGTGGATATAGTAAGCACAATGCACATACATTCTAACTGTGTCGCTCGCCGCGTTCGGTCGCGTCACCGCTTACCGCGCCACTCCCCCCGCGACGCAGTCCACCATCCTGCTCGCGCGTTCGTATTTACGTACGTTGGGTAGGTACGACGCGCCGTTTGACGGCGCCATCGACCTTTCCCTAGTGTTCGACGACTAGTCGCAGTTTGATTTTAAGACCACGACTTTTTTGTTTCGATCGTGGTATGACTGGTGGATACCTAACAATGACAACTAAGCGAGTCTTGAGCGGGACCCGAGCGCTCGCCTCCCTCCTTCAGAGGGCGGCTAACTCGGAGGGGTTTGAGTTTTGGCCTTGGGCACTACCCTAGTCAGAGCTCATCCTTTCACCAGGACCTATCTTTTCCCTTCCCGAAATCCTATTCTCCGTGCGGCGGTTCTCTTCACCCGGGAGCAGTTAGTGATAGGCTGTGTGCCTACTAGGACCGCCCTTTCGCACACAAGTTAGGCGAAAGGACGCACGCTAGGCTCACGGTAGCACACCCCAGGCGCTGACGTCTTCGCCTCCGCTTAGGCCGGCACTCGGCGCCAACGCGTGGGCGAAGCCGCTCCCTTACACCGCGGCCCCTCGCCCACCTGTGGGCCCCGCACATCTCCCCAAATCCACGCCGGTGGTTGCGCCTCCTCCGCCAGCCGATGCCGTCGCGGACTTTATTATGCTGGACAAGATGTATGGCGCGGTATGCGTCAACAGGATTCGCGAGCTGGCCCAAAGGCTACGCGCCGCTGCTGGGAGGAGCAATTCACCCTGCTTATGACGTACATGGAAAAAATGATTCGATGGTTGCTGGTATATGTATTTATAAGAAATTATGTATTGTAATGAACTGCATTCCATGTCATTATGTTTTTCACAGACTACTTTAAGTAAATTCAAAGTTTGAGAAGTACGTTAGTGCTTGAGTTCGTTTAAAAAACAGGTTCATAGAATTGTAGATTATCAGGAAACATCCTCGAAACACATCGTAAGATATTTATTATTTTAATAAACGTGTGATGAATGAACTGAGATAGTTTACTGGTTACCTCGGTGGTATCTTTGATCTCGTACTTTTGATCGGTTAAGCGTAAATCTTCATTTTTAGAAAAACTATTGCACGTTTCATAAATTCCCAGTTGTGTTATAGTAGTTGCGTAGGTAACTAATGAATGTGTTTAAACCTTAAGAGTAGACACGGGCATTGACTTACGTCAGCTTTATTGCGGTAAGTACTCGCTGTCTTACAGTTTTAGCTGTTACAGTAACTTTAAAGTCAAAAAACATTACGTGGTCAAATTGGAGTCAGGCTTATGCAACGAGGTTTCTGTGTTAATATGTTTTGATTTTTTTTGGACTATCTTTCTCCCCACGGAATATAGAAGTACCAGTAAGGCAAATACACAGAACAAAGAAGACTAGTAAGTCTTCTTTGTTCTGTGTATTTGCCTGTCGCACGTCATACTAAATGTGACAGTCCAAGTATTTGGAAACATTCATCCAAATTTTTTGGTCATTGTATTAGCTTAGCGGCGATGCAAACTTATCCCGATAAAAGTAGAAAATATTTTATATCTACATTTTTAAATCAGGTAAATTTAGCACCAAATATATATTTTAAAGCTTTGAATTCAAGCCACCTAGTTATGTATTCCCCACCAGTACCCAGTTCAATGCAAGTACAATCTATTCCGAGAACTGTTTTGATTATTCAGCATCACTTATGTCTTAACTGCGTACCTGATAACATGTCGCTGTAAACAGATGGAAATTCAATATTACCTTAACTGTAGAGCAAGTAACATCGGCTTAGCTCACTAAATAAGTATTAAACGACTGTAATACTTTTAAATACCTTAAAATAAAAGTGTATTTGTATAAAATTATATTTTTATAAACTCACATCGGCGTCGCGACTTGACTACCTACCGCAATTCTTGGGAGTCTGTAATCTGAAAGAGGAATAGATCTTTATCACCATGTAAAATTATAGGCTTTTTTGAAGACATATTATTTAAAAAAATTCAGTTTGTTTCATGTTTTTTTTTCTAAATCTGCGGTAGCCATGAATTTATGCGGAACCTTAAACATACAGAACGAAATTGAAATTAACATGTGTTTTGAAAGATAAATATTCCCACGTTTAATGTCTGTTCGACCTTTCATACCGTATGTATTTTATGAGTTTCATCCGATTACGGGTAATGAATCAAAGTTAGATGCCAAGGTTTATGCGAAGTGCAAGCTGTGTGAAATCATCTGCAAGGTTAAGCCACAGTATAAAGATCATACTATGTTAAAACACCACTGTAAATATTTCGAAAATATCAGATGTGACAGAATTTATAATATTCTGTCAATAATGTTACAAATGATATTTTAATATCAACACCATGAGAAGTAATATGGAAGAATTTCAAGAAAGTTACTGTTACTGATTATCAAGGTTAAGGGGCGTTCTACTCATCAGTGGCGTCAGTCTGAGACGGGTGAACGTTTGTTACATTTACACAGGATTTTTATTTTCGAGCGTCTGCGTTTCAGAAGACTAATCTTCTAGTCGTTAACTCAAGTTGGGACCTTTATTGACAGTCGGATAAATACCAAAAGCTGACCACGAACTTGCTTCCATGGATTTGCACTGAGCCGCGTGACTCCTGGAAGGCTATTGCTTAGCTGTGGGATAGTATAGGGTAATTCCTTAATTAAGTAACGTATAACATAGTCTTTATGTGAAATACTTGCCATAGTATCAGTTATTGATGAGTGATCCGACCGATTTCGACCATGGCGACAACCTTTACCCATCGCCACAGGACGTTTGCGTACACGCAGTCCAGTAAGGGAAGCGGTCAGATGCGGAGGAAATATTAAGGTGCACAAGTATACGCGCGAGACACAGGTGCACATACTCATCCTTGTCCTTCTGGGCCCAGTGGAACGGAGACCATTACGACCGGAGAAGGACTCAGACAGATGGAGCAGTATCACGATGAGAAAGATACAAGGAGTCAGTATTTTCTCACACTCCCTTAATCGCCTTTTACGATACCCACGGGAAGATATAGGGTGGTGCTATTCTACTCTGCCGGCACCATACGGCTTATCAGTTATTAAAACTTGTAGGTATACTGTCCAACTGGACAATTTAGTAACTGATACTCTGCTAGTAAACAATTCTTAGTAATAATATTAATGTTTTCATTTCGACGACATATTGCTTTGGTGTGGACTGTTTACGCAGACAAAAATGGTATGACGCCATTAGTTTCAAGTTTCATTACTTGTTAGTTGATACCAGAGAACATCATCAAACAGTGTTAGTGCTTATGTGAGCTTGCTACGGAAATATGACCTTATTGCTATTTGATTATTATACCTATATTTGAGTTAACTTCCAATTGTGTGACACATTTTTAACCAACTTCAAAAAGGAGGAGGTTGTATGTTTGTCTGTATGTATGATTTTTATACCAATATTTACGTCAATTGTGGACCGATATTGATTTTTTTTTTGCATTGGGTTCAATATAGCTCCAAAGTAGTTCCATTTTAATTTCATCAGTATTGGACCTTGGACTTTTAAGATACACCAGGGAACTCGGTAACGACAAGTAATACGAATCTGTAGATTGCGTTATTCTAAGTATTTTGTTAATCCTACACATTCGAGGTGGTCCCATTTTAATTAAATCGGTATGTAACCTCGGTATGTAAATATATATATATATATATATATATATATATATATATATATACCAAAATAATATATCATCATCATCATCATTTCAGCCTATACTTGTCCACTGCTGAACATAGGCCTCCCCAATCGCTTTCCAGCGTAACCGGTCCGATGCCACCTGCATCCAACGATTTCCTGCAATTTTCACAAGATCGTCGGTCCATCTGGCAGGCGGTCGTCCTACGCTGCGCTTGCCAATACGTGGTCTCCACTCTAGAATCTTTCTGCCCCAACGCCCGTCCGATCTTAGCGCTATGTGGCCAGCCCATTGCCACTTCAGCATGCTAATCCTGAGGGCTATGTCGGTGACCTTGGTTCTTCTACGAATCTCCTCATTCCTGATTCGATCACGTAGAGAAACGCCGAGCATAGCTCTTTCCATAGCTCGCTGAAATAATATATAGGTATACAAAAATCAATAATTAATACAATATCACTAAAAATTGTAAAATAAATAAGTTTAAAAACAATTAACCTACTGCACTAACCGGTACCGACTTCAAATATTTATTTTTTGCATTTCAAAGTACGTTTTCCTATTTTTCAAAAAGTTATTTATACGATAAGTTTTACAATAATTTTGAAACGTTTACTATTCAATCAATAAATCTTTAACAGTTTAGGCAGACAGCTTATTTGCTCACATTGTGTTTGGACTATTCATTCTCCTTGGACAGCTCATACTTCTATAATCTCTATTAATAAAAGTGTAAATAGTACTATGATAGCTTTATAGGCGACTTGATGAATTTCAACAACAGGCGACCACTAACTTGCCCGCCGTGCCGCCACTAGCCCGCGTGGTCGAATATGAGATGAGTATGAACTAATATTGTTCTTTTTTGTTTATGGCATCACGGCGACGCGTATTTTGCCAATGTCATATATTACGAATATTCATTTCAAAATTATTTCAGCTCCCCGATGAACTTGATGATAAGGATGATTATGAAATTGATGAAGAGCATTTGCGACTGCCATTTTGAGGGAAATAGAAAATGCACGTTTTATCACTTTGTTACAATTACCTTTATTCGTGCACTTATAAGAATACATAATGGTTAATATTCCACCAACATTACACATTATAATTCGAAATAACAAAAGTTTGGAAATGAAATAAATTGACGATATCCCTCTTTGATTTCCCGCCAAAATACCTATGACCTAATTACTCTCACTTTTATTTATGGGAGAAGACTTTTGCACAGCGGTGGGACAGTATAACTCTTACTCCGTTGGCTCAGCGACCCAAAGTGAGTCTTGGCCTCCGAAACGAGATTCCGCCACTTCTCACGGTTCTGCGCGATTCCCTGCCAGACTTCGGCTTGGAGCTCAGGCAGATTCGCCTTAACCATGTCCTTCCAGCGATACCTGGGACAACCAACTGGTCGGGGGCCGATTGGTCGGCCCAGATAGGCCTTCTTTACACTACGGTCTTCTCCCATTCTTTGAATGTGGACAAGCCATCGGAGTCTGTACGCTTTGGTCTCTCCTAAGATATCAGGGCCCGCCATGAGTTCTTCGATTTCGGCGTTATTTTATTTATTTCTGAGTCCCAAGATTTTCCGAAGAATCTTTCTTTCCGCCACAAGTAGCTTGTTTTCCTCTTTTAGTGTTAATGTCCAAACTTCACACCCATACCATAATTATGGTCTTATAACGGTCTTGTAGATCCGGATCTTCGCAGACAGTATAAGCTGGTTTATTATTTAATAGTCTAATACGAAATTCGCGCATTTATTAAAAATATAAGTTTTTTTGGGCGGGAAAATGAGTAATGGCGACACTTTGTTTTTATTCCGAAAACTTCTGTTATTTTGAAAAGTAATATGTAATGTTGGTCAAATATGAAATAAGGATTAGTCGACTAATTACGAGCGGAGTTTAGAGGAAACGGAGAAGTCATTTTCAATCACTTTGTTGACCTTTACTCAATTATATATAAGATATTAGAATACATTGTGGTTCATCGTTACTGGTCTGTAATATAGTATTCACTGCTTTATTGTCCAAAGTACATCAATTTCATTAACATAGTTATCATCATTTTCATTGGGGAGTCTAATTAAGCTAGACATACATTTATTTTATTTCGTAGACTATTGCTATTACTAAAACAAAGGCAGAATTAAAAAAGAAGCAGGACTGTAATAACAACCTATTAATAACAATAAACATTTCGTGAAGTTGAATTGGTTTTCTTACAAAGGCCCGAGATTGAATGTTCATTCAAAATCTGTAGAATCAAATAATTTATGTAAGTAGGTATACTCGTTATATTCTTTACTAAACCTTTATAATTAATTCTGTAAAGCTGATACCCTTGTTGTTCATTGTTGGGAGGCGTTCAATTTAATTAATGTGCGCATAATAAATATTTTTTGTAGTTAAAGAGTACCGAAGTCAAGATTAAAATATATTGTGTCAGAATTAAAAAAGACACATTTGCTTACCTTAAAAAATAAGAAATATCTATTGTAGTCACAATTAATGATATTCTTCATTTTGAGAGCTATATGTGAAAAGCACCATAATCTGGAAGTTGGGTGTGTTTCGGATACGATTTCAAAATTAATAGTAAATAGAAGTTGTTGTTGTCTCTAAAATTTTACAGCAATTGATTTGTGTGTATACTGGTGTACAAGTTCACTTCTGACTGGAATACGTAAAAAATCCTTTAGAAAGTCTTCAGTCATTATGAAACTGACGGGATCTTTTAACATTTGTATGTGTATGTAATAATCTTATAAAAAGAACTGCCTAATGAAGTTCACTTGGAGTTTTGGCGGGAAGTGGAAGAGTGATGTTGTCAATTTGTTTTAATTTCATAAACTTGTGTTATTTCGACTAATAATGTGTAATGTTGGTGGAATATTAACCATTATGTGTTCTTCTATGTGCATGAGTGAAGGTAATTGTAGTGATAAAGTGATAAAATGTGCCTTTTTGACTTCCCTAAAAACGGCCGTCGCAATTGGTATGTAAAGTATCCACCGCTTTACTATCCAGGGTGGGGGGTACTTCATTAATTTCATTATCATCGTTGTCATCAAGTTTATCAGGGAGTTGAATTAATTTAGCAAACACGATTACATATCTCACTGGACACTGGCAAAATACACTTAAAATTAGTGTGAAGCCAGAATTTAAAGAAGAAGAAGAAAAAGAAGTTCACTTGTTACTAAAATACCTGAAGTTACTTTAGGAAGTCTTGTTTTATGCGGGCGTGTACTTTTTACATTTGTATGTGTATGTAATATTTTAAAAATAATTATGTGGCGAACTTCTGACTGGAATAAGTGAAGTCACTTTAGGAATTATTCTTCTACTTCTGGCGTGCCTTTTACATCTGTATGTGTAAGTAATATCATAAAAAGAACTAGATAATGAGCATTTGTTTTAATAATATAATGATGTCTTCATAGAACCAAGAAGACGAATATTTTTATTCACACATTTTATTCATAAATTTTAAGTGGTTTAATAACGCCCTCACGTCCTGGCGCAGGAAAAAGTTATTTTTTCCTGCGCCCTGCTTGCAGCCCTTAACGTAACCTATTGAAAAGTTTTTTAATTTAAAAAAAGTAGAGTGCCTCTAACAGATTTGTTAGTTTAGACTTAAGCCTGATTACGGAAATTTTAGTAAAGCGGTTCCAGCTTTTGTATTTATTAATAGAAAGGCGTAGATATTAGGGTCTCTTAAAAACTAAAGTGCTTGGCGTTAATTTTAACTGTATGTAAATTCATGCTTTGTAGTAGTTCCTCATTTTTTCACGTATTCTACTTAACAATTTAGAATAAGTTTATATTTATTCTTAGCTTAAAAGGCTTGTGTGATTAAATGCCTTTTTTTGTGAAATCAATCTCTATGTTTTTTATGGTCCGAATTGGATTATAAGAAGGGTATGCTTTTAATTATCCAATTCTGGGCCCATATTCGCTATGTCTAATCGCGGCGCGTTGAAATATTTTCGTTAAATGATCATGTAGAGTCCGTCTAATGAAAGCTGAGACTAGTTATTTAACATTTTCATAAGCTGGCAATACTGAAACTAATGTCACCTGCTGTTTTAGTGAACCATGTACATTGACGAGTTGGTTTTAATAGACACTAGATTTATTTCATGTTAAGTTATCATTGCACAAAATGATCTAAATTAGACACCGAAGTATTGCATAGATGATACTTTTAGTATTCAGACAATTTGTATTTTATATTAATATCTGAAAGCCAATAAGTATCTGGTACCCAATGTGGAAAACCTCTTGGTTTTCCACATTGGGTAATTTTGGTTATAAGTCCTTACCTATAAACCATTAACACGAAAGAATGTAATATGTTAGAATGCTATATATATGTCTTTGTCACTCCCTTTTTACTCCTTCTCCTTTCTCGTTCCTTCACTTTCCCGTGTGAATATATATTGTATTCACATGTGTTCCTTAAAACCATAAACTTATTTACACGATTTTTTTGCTTCTCCTCTACTATCTTTTTAGTCATAAAAAGTGTTCAAGTATCAAATCCATTTATCCCTAGTTCATCACAATTAATAAATTTGCCGCACTTTTCCACTCTCAGCTTTCGTTGGACAGACTCTATTGTGTATTGTATTGTATTCTGTATGCCACAGCAGAACCATTAAACGCCATTTTCACGAATTTATCGTAACACGCCGCGTTGCGTATAAGGGTGCGTCATAGCGTATAAAGGCCTATAGTATTTTTCGCATAAGATGAATAGTAAAAGTTCTAAGTGCCAAACGAAATTAATATTTAATTCAATTATATTAAGGCACAAAACCATTCGTATAGAAACAGGTCATGCCTCATATTGCCATTGAAAAAAGAATTTTCTTTGACACTTACAACTGTTACAGTGCCCATCCTTCATGAAAAATACTATAGATTTCTCAGCCAACTTTCAACGCAGACTAGAAAAGCATGGGATTTGTTGCTTTGTAAATCTGTCGTCTCAACTGAGTGAGTATATATATATATATATATATATATATATATATATATATATATATATATATATATATATATATATATATATATATATATATATATATATATATCAATGCTTACAATGAGAATTAATAAATTTAATAAGGTTTAAGAATCTTTATTTCTCTTTAAGAATTACACTAATTCAATTGCAGAGATTTTAATCTTAACAAAAATAAACTTAAATTTGATCTGTAATTATGAGAATACTGGTTTCCGTCCGTGACTTCGTCCGCGTTGACTTTAGACAGGAAACTTACATTATTCCGGGATAAAAAGTTCTATGTGTTAATCCAGGTAATAAACTATCTGTGTACCAAATTTCATATAAATCCATTTAGCCGTTGTTGCGTGACTGAATAACAAACATCTAAACATCCAAAGATACAAACTTTCACATATATAATACTAGTTTCTGCCCGCAACTTCGTCCGCTTTAACTTTGTGCAGGAACCTAAGATTTTTCAGGGATATAACGTATTCTATGTTAATCTAGGTAATAAACTATGCGTGCCAAATTTCATCCAAATCCGTTCAGCCGTTTTTGCGTGGTTGAATAAGAAACATACAAACTATCACATTTATAATATTAGTAGGAAGGGGGATAATTATGCTTTCCAATTTATTAACTATCTGCTGATATGCAAATTCCACCATTGTATTTTATGATGGTTTTATGGCTGAAATTGTAATGCAAAAGCAAACATTGAGCTTAAAAGGAACTCTCTGGAAATGTTCTAAGAAAATCCTCAAGGGAAAATGTTACGTTACACGAACATTTTCCCTTGAGTATTTTCTTAGAACAGCTAAAATGTACTTAAGGTAATTATCACACACGCGGCAGATTATGTTCTCTTCCATTTACTGGAAGCACAAAAGAGGAAATTGTTGTCGGGTCTTATGACAAGATGTGCTTATTGAAACAATATGTTTGGCTAAATACAAGGTGAAACGCACTAAACGTAAGTAGTTTGTTCCTGAAAGTAGTTTGTTCTAAATCGATAACTGAATTGATTCAGACTATTTTTAATGTATATATTTTTTTATATTTAATAATAAGCGCTGTAATAAACTAAATTTATTCTTGATTCAAACCAATACGAAGATTTTAAATTCATTTCTAAATCGTATTTCTCAATTTTTGCACACATACACGTACAAGTTTCATTGTTAATTGGAGTATAAAAGTGCGTAAAGAAGGGGTTAAAAATTTAAAATTGGAAAATTTCGTGTGGAATTCGTGAAGCAATGATTTAATCGGGGTGTCTGAGGTCTTGCGTTGTTTATGATACACCTTGTATAAACGCAGTTTAAAATTAATATTTAGAACGCTAGTAGTAAGCTCTCCTGCTTACATATTTTATACTAGTTATAATAAAACATTGTAACATTACCGGTGCCATGTGTGGTGACCCTTTAAATTCGCTGAACTAAAAACTTGCCATACATAGCACATTCTGCTACCCGACACTTGAATGATTTACTGAAGATGACGTCTTTGTTTTTATTCACATTACGTGTATCCTTGTCTTATTGGACTTAAAGAAAAGAGACAACATCATCGTGTCTGATTGTGCTTTGTTAGCGATAAGTAATTATAAGTAATTTATGTTTAACAGGAAGTGATTCTTCGAATTTGTTCAATACTGCAAGGTATTTTATTGTTGTTACTGAGTGTCTGGTGGTCAGGTGGGACAGAAATCTGACGCGGGTCGCTTTATAAAAGGTGATAGGCGACGTATTCGAGCAAACAACTGTACCTAATAATTATACTAATATTATAAATGTGAAAGTTTGTATGTAAGATGTTTGGATGTTTGTTCCTCAATCGCGCAAAAATGGCTAAACGGATTCGGATGGAAATTGCCACACTGGTATTTTATTACCTGAATTAACAAATGGAACACTTTTTCGTTTTCCTATTTTTCAAAAAGTTATTTATACGATAAGTTTTACAATAATTTTGAAACGTTTACTATTCAATCAATAAATCTTTAACAGTTTAGGCAGACAGCTTATTTGCTCACATTGTGTTTGGACTATTCATTCTCCTTGGACAGCTCATACTTCTATAATCTCTATTAATAAAAGTGTAAATAGTACTATGATAGCTTTATAGGCGACTTGATGAATTTCAACAACAGGCGACCACTAACTTGCCCGCCGTGCCGCCACTAGCCCGCGTGGTCGAATATGAGATGAGTATGAACTAATATTGTTCTTTTTTGTTTATGGCATCACGGCGACGCGTATTTTGCCAATGTCATATATTACGAATATTCATTTCAAAATTATTTCAGCTCCCCGATGAACTTGATGATAAGGATGATTATGAAATTGATGAAGAGCATTTGCGACTGCCATTTTGAGGGAAATAGAAAATGCACGTTTTATCACTTTGTTACAATTACCTTTATTCGTGCACTTATAAGAATACATAATGGTTAATATTCCACCAACATTACACATTATAATTCGAAATAACAAAAGTTTGGAAATGAAATAAATTGACGATATCCCTCTTTGATTTCCCGCCAAAATACCTATGACCTAATTACTCTCACTTTTATTTATGGGAGAAGACTTTTGCACAGCGGTGGGACAGTATAACTCTTACTCCGTTGGCTCAGCGACCCAAAGTGAGTCTTGGCCTCCGAAACGAGATTCCGCCACTTCTCACGGTTCTGCGCGATTCCCTGCCAGACTTCGGCTTGGAGCTCAGGCAGATTCGCCTTAACCATGTCCTTCCAGCGATACCTGGGACAACCAACTGGTCGGGGGCCGATTGGTCGGCCCAGATAGGCCTTCTTTACACTACGGTCTTCTCCCATTCTTTGAATGTGGACAAGCCATCGGAGTCTGTACGCTTTGGTCTCTCCTAAGATATCAGGGCCCGCCATGAGTTCTTCGATTTCGGCGTTATTTTATTTATTTCTGAGTCCCAAGATTTTCCGAAGAATCTTTCTTTCCGCCACAAGTAGCTTGTTTTCCTCTTTTAGTGTTAATGTCCAAACTTCACACCCATACCATAATTATGGTCTTATAACGGTCTTGTAGATCCGGATCTTCGCAGACAGTATAAGCTGGTTTATTATTTAATAGTCTAATACGAAATTCGCGCATTTATTAAAAATATAAGTTTTTTTGGGCGGGAAAATGAGTAATGGCGACACTTTGTTTTTATTCCGAAAACTTCTGTTATTTTGAAAAGTAATATGTAATGTTGGTCAAATATGAAATAAGGATTAGTCGACTAATTACGAGCGGAGTTTAGAGGAAACGGAGAAGTCATTTTCAATCACTTTGTTGACCTTTACTCAATTATATATAAGATATTAGAATACATTGTGGTTCATCGTTACTGGTCTGTAATATAGTATTCACTGCTTTATTGTCCAAAGTACATCAATTTCATTAACATAGTTATCATCATTTTCATTGGGGAGTCTAATTAAGCTAGACATACATTTATTTTATTTCGTAGACTATTGCTATTACTAAAACAAAGGCAGAATTAAAAAAGAAGCAGGACTGTAATAACAACCTATTAATAACAATAAACATTTCGTGAAGTTGAATTGGTTTTCTTACAAAGGCCCGAGATTGAATGTTCATTCAAAATCTGTAGAATCAAATAATTTATGTAAGTAGGTATACTCGTTATATTCTTTACTAAACCTTTATAATTAATTCTGTAAAGCTGATACCCTTGTTGTTCATTGTTGGGAGGCGTTCAATTTAATTAATGTGCGCATAATAAATATTTTTTGTAGTTAAAGAGTACCGAAGTCAAGATTAAAATATATTGTGTCAGAATTAAAAAAGACACATTTGCTTACCTTAAAAAATAAGAAATATCTATTGTAGTCACAATTAATGATATTCTTCATTTTGAGAGCTATATGTGAAAAGCACCATAATCTGGAAGTTGGGTGTGTTTCGGATACGATTTCAAAATTAATAGTAAATAGAAGTTGTTGTTGTCTCTAAAATTTTACAGCAATTGATTTGTGTGTATACTGGTGTACAAGTTCACTTCTGACTGGAATACGTAAAAAATCCTTTAGAAAGTCTTCAGTCATTATGAAACTGACGGGATCTTTTAACATTTGTATGTGTATGTAATAATCTTATAAAAAGAACTGCCTAATGAAGTTCACTTGGAGTTTTGGCGGGAAGTGGAAGAGTGATGTTGTCAATTTGTTTTAATTTCATAAACTTGTGTTATTTCGACTAATAATGTGTAATGTTGGTGGAATATTAACCATTATGTGTTCTTCTATGTGCATGAGTGAAGGTAATTGTAGTGATAAAGTGATAAAATGTGCCTTTTTGACTTCCCTAAAAACGGCCGTCGCAATTGGTATGTAAAGTATCCACCGCTTTACTATCCAGGGTGGGGGGTACTTCATTAATTTCATTATCATCGTTGTCATCAAGTTTATCAGGGAGTTGAATTAATTTAGCAAACACGATTACATATCTCACTGGACACTGGCAAAATACACTTAAAATTAGTGTGAAGCCATAATTTAAAGAAGAAGAAGAAAAAGAAGTTCACTTGTTACTAAAATACCTGAAGTTACTTTAGGAAGTCTTGTTTTATGCGGGCGTGTACTTTTTACATTTGTATGTGTATGTAATATTTTAAAAATAATTATGTGGCGAACTTCTGACTGGAATAAGTGAAGTCACTTTAGGAATTATTCTTCTACTTCTGGCGTGCCTTTTACATCTGTATGTGTAAGTAATATCATAAAAAGAACTAGATAATGAGCATTTGTTTTACTAATTTAATGATGTCTTCATAGAACCAAGAAGACGAATATTTTTATTCACACATTTTATTCATAAATTTTAAGTGGTTTAATAACGCCCTCACGTCCTGGCGCAGGAAAAAGTTATTTTTTCCTGCGCCCTGCTTGCAGCCCTTAACGTAACCTCTTGAAAAGTTTTTTAATTTAAAAAAAGTAGAGTGCCTCTAACAGATTTGTTAGTTTAGACTTAAGCCTGATTACGGAAATTTTAGTAAAGCGGTTCCAGCTTTTGTATCTATTAATAGAAAGGCGTAGATATTAGGGTCTCTTAAAAACTAAAGTGCTTGGCGTTAATTTTAACTGTATGTAAATTCATGCTTTGTAGTAGTTCCTCATTTTTTCACGTATTCTACTTAACAATTTAGAATAAGTTTATATTTATTCTTAGCTTAAAAGGCTTGTGTGATTAAATGCCTTTTTTTGTGAAATCAATCTCTATGTTTTCTATGGTCCGAATTGGATTATAAGAAGGGTATGCTTTTAATTATTCAATTCTGGGCCCATATTCGCTATGTCTATACGCGGCGCGTTGAAATATTTTCGTTAAATGATCATGTAGAGTCCGTCTAATGAAAGCTGAGACTAGTTATTTAACATTTTCATAAGCTGGCAATACTGAAACTAATGTCACCTGTTGTTTTAGTGAACCATGTACATTGACGAGTTGGTTTTAATAGACACTAGATTTATTTCATGTTAAGTTATCATTGCACAAAATGATCTAAATTTGACACCGAAGTATTGCATAGATGATACTTTTAGTATTCAGACAATTTGTATTTTATATTAATATCTGAAAGCCAATAAGTATCTGGTACCTAATGTGGAAAACCTCTTGGTTTTCCACATTGGGTAATTTTGGTTATAAGTCCTTACCTATAAACCATTAACACGAAAGAATGTAATATGTTAGAATGCTATATATATGTCTTTGTCACTCCCTTCTTACTCCTTCTCCTTCCTCGTTCCTTCACTTTCCCATGTGAATATATATTGTATTCACATGTGTTCCTTAAAACCATAAACTTATTTACACGATTTTTTTGCTTCTCCTCTACTATCTTTTTAGTCATAAAAAGTGTTCAAGTATCAAATCCATTTATCCCCAGTTCATCACAATTAATAAATTTGCCGCACTTTTCCACTCTCAGCTTTCGTTAGACAGACTCTATCATGTATTGTATTGTATTCTGTATGCCACAGCAGAACCATTAAACGCGAATTTATCGTAACACGCCGCGTTGCGTATAAGGGTGCGTCATAGCGTATAAAGGCCTATAGTATTTTTCGCATAAGATGAATAGTAAAAGTTCTAAGTGCCAAACGAAATTAATATTTAATTCAATTATATTAAGGCACAAAACCATTCGTATAGAAACAGGTCATGCCTCATATTGCCATTGAAAAAAGAATTTTCTTTGACACTTACAACTGTCACAGTACCCATCCTTCATGAAAAATACTATAGATTTCTCAGCCAACTTTCAACGCAGACTAGAAAAGCATGGGATTTGTTGCTTTGTAAATCTGTCGTCTCAACTGAGTGAGTATATATATATCTCTCATAATTACACACACACATATATATATATATATATATATATATATATATATATATATATATATATATATATATATATATCAATGCTTACAATGAGAATTAATAAATTTAATAAGGTTTAAGAATCTTTATTTCTCTTTAAGAATTACACTAATTCAATTGCAGAGATTTTAATCTTAACAAAAATAAACTTAAATTTGATCTGTAATTATGAGAATACTGGTTTCTGCCCGTGACTTCGTCCGCGTTGACTTTAGACAGGAAACTTACATTATTCCGGGATAAAAAGTTCTATGTGTTAATTCAGGTAATAAACTATCTGTGTACCAAATTTCATATAAATCCATTTAGCCGTTGTTGCGTGACTGAATAACAAACATCTAAACATCCAAAGATACAAACTTTCACATATATAATACTAGTTTCTGCCCGCAACTTCGTCCGCTTTAACTTTGTGCAGGAACCTAAGATTTTTCAGGGATATAACGTATTCTATGTTAATCTAGGTAATAAACTATGCGTGCCAAATTTCATCCAAATCCGTTCAGCCGTTTTTGCGTGGTTAAATAAGAAACATACAAACTATCACATTTATAATATTAGTAGGAAGGGGGATAATTATGCTTTCCAATTTATTAACTATCTGCTGATATGCAAATTCCACCATTGTATTTTATGATGGTTTTATGGCTGAAATTGTAATGCAAAAGCAAACATTGAGCTTAAAAGGAACTCTCTGGAAATGTTCTAAGAAAATCCTCAAGGGAAAATGTTACGTTACACGAACATTTTCCCTTGAGTATTTTCTTAGAACAGCTAAAATGTACTTAAGGTAATTATCACACACGCGGCAGATTATGTTCTCTTCCATTTACTGGAAGCACAAAAGAGGAAATTATTGTAGGGTCTTATGACAAGATGTGCTTATTGAAACAATATGTTTGGCTAAATACAAGGTGAAACTCACTAAACGTAAGCAGTTTGTTCCTGAAAGTAGTTTGTTCTAAATCGATAACTGAATTGATTCAGACTATTTTTAATGTATATATTTTTTTTATATTTAATAATAAGCGCTGTAATAAACTAAATTTATTCTTGATTCAAACCAATACGAAGATTTTAAATTCATTTCTAAATCGTATTTCTTAATTTTTGCACACATACACGTACAAGTTTCATTGTTAATTGGAGTATAAAAGTGCGTAAAGAAGGGGTTAAAAAATTTAAAATTGGAAAATTTCGTGTGGAATTCGTGAATCAATGATTTAATCGGGGTGTCTGAGGTCTTGCGTTATTTATGATACACCTTGTATAAACGCAGTTTAAAATTAATATTTAGAACGCTAGTACTAAGATGCTCTCCTGCTTACATATTTTATACTAGTTATAATAAAACATTGTAACATTACCGTTGCCGTGTGTGACCCTTTAAATTCGCTGAACTAAAAACTTGCCATACATAGCACATTCTGCTACCCGACACTTGAATGATATACTGAAGATGACGTCTTTGTTTTTATTCACATTACGAGTATCCTTGTCTTATTGGACTTAAAGAAAAGAGACAACATCATCGTGTCTGATTGTGATTTTTTAGCGATAAGTAATTATAAGTAATTTATGTTTAACAGGAAGTGATTCTTCGAATTTGTTCAATACTGCAAGGTATTTTATTGTTGTTACTGAGTGTCTGGTGGTCAGGTGGGACAGAAATCTGACGCGGGTCGCTTTATAAAAGGTGATAGGCGACGTATTCGAGCAAACAACTGTACCTAATAATTCTACTAATATTATAAATGTGAAAGTTTGTATGTAAGATGTTTGGATGTTTGTTCCTCAATCGCGCAAAATTGGCTTAACGGATTCGGATGGACATTGCCACACAGGTATTTTATTACCTGAATTAACAAATGGAACACTTTTTCCCGGAAAAGTGTTAGGTTCCTGTCTAAGGTCAACGCGGACGAAGTCGCTGGCAGAAACTAGTATTGAATATTTTTATGGCAGTATTAACATATCTACTTTTTCATTTATTCTGATGACGATGGCTTGGTTTAGTGGTCTGTGCGTAGGGCGCTTTATATACTTCTATTTTCTTTAAAAAACCATATTCCCACAAGCAATTATTCCTTTATTACGGGCTTAGAATAAATATAATCCAGAAGCCGCAAGCGCGCATCTAATTGCATCAACAATTACTTTAAACTTCAACTTCTTAAAATTGGATGACTTGTACATTGGGGGATGGGGTAACATTTTATGCCTAACTTCCACATTCAGGTGTCGTATTATTTAAATATTGTATCTATTCTTCCGTCTGTAATTGTCATAGTAAAATGTTGCTAGTATAACAATATTATTTTCCCTATTTTTATTAGCCCGCACATCAAGCGAGTCCGTCATCAAGCATCCTTTGTGCTCGGCCATCTCTATCCATTAATCTGCAAGTGGAGTAAAATGTCACTTAGGAATAAGGTGACACTTTACAAAACTTGCGTGCGACCCATCATGACGTACGCATGTGAGGTGTTTGGGCATGCAGCCCACTCTCACATCGATAGACTTCAAGCGGTTCAGTTCCGCTTCCTCCGCAAAGGCGTAGGAGCCCCGTAGTTCGTACGAAATGTCGACCTCCACTCCGATCTCGGTCGCGAATCTGTTCGCGCCTATATTAAAAACGCGACAAATCGACACTTCGCGAACGCATCTTCCCATGCGAATCCGCTTATCGTAGCCGCCGCCGACTACGAACTCGACCCCTGCCGCTACCGCCGGCCGCGAAATGTTCTCACCGATCCCCCCGATGCTTTGACATCGCTTCTTTCCGCACCGGATACGGACGACGACGACGAAGTCGTAGATCCCCTAGCCCGCCGACCGGTGTACTAATTGCACCCCCTCCCCCCGTAGCGACTGTCCAAACCGAGGCCGTTCCTCCTTGAGGCGCCCTCGAGTATGTCGCCCCTTGCCCTTCTGGCTATAGCGTAGTGGTTGCACGCTCGCCCTTAAGTCCGGTGAAGCTGTAAAGGCCTCACGGCCAACAGCGTATATCACTCAAACACACACGGGTTTATTAGTTCTATTATTAAATGGTATCAGTAGAGTTAATTAGTAGTCATGGTTTTAATATTTAGTTACGATGATGATAATATATGTTTCCCTATATTAAATTACTTAAAGCCTTAAAAGTTCTAGTATATCTATTTCTTGATGTTAATATGCATTAAAATGCACGTTACCGCAGCAACGATTTTATTATGATTTACTCTAATGTCCTCAACATTTACCCCATGAAGTGGCAATCTTTCCAGGCGACTAATATTACTCGGGTGGTAAGTGCGGCGTTTGTTGAATTTTTGGCTTCACTGCGCGGCGTACAATTATGACAGGACGTGGCTTCTAGATTATATTTATTCTAAGATCGAGGGTTCTTTTACAAGCATTAATTTTACATACACAAATACCCAGACAGAAATAGCCACGTTTGTCCCTTGCGATGGTTAAACCCCTGTGTGACTCACAGTTATTTGTTTCACTCTGAATATTTATATGATTTCTATGGCCTCCAGCTCACAAACCGAGAGAACCTTGCTGACTTGTTCAATTATTGTTATCTACTACCAACTGGACAGAATGAAACTCGTAATGGGACTACGCAGCTAGTACTCTGATCATGTAAACAACCAAGGCGAGTTACTTAAGCTGTCCTGTATGCGGTCACTTCGACTGCATTGGCATAGGTTCTGCTGCATGCCGGGGATGGGGCATGCAGACCACTATGTAAGATGGGACATAGTTTCGGTTACACTGCATAAACACCCTAGATTGGTATTGCGAGGTACTGACTTACGAGTACCTGCACAATTTGAGGTCTACTATCTAAGCCAGCTCGCACTGTGTAAACCAGCCATTATACAGTGCTTGTATACCTCGACTGTCCTGACAGTCTGAATTTGCTTGGAATTTTCATATCAAATGTAATTCAATAGAAGCGGTTGACGCGAAGGTAATAACAAAAAGAGCCCTTAACTTTAAGGAATAACTAAGAGCTGCGGAAATTAATATGATGGAAACGTTTATTCACTAAATAAGATTTAAAAAATTGATATTTAAGGAGCAAGCGCGAGATCAGTTTCCGAGTGAAATGAATGAAGATATTATGAAATACAACTATTTTCGGATTTTGTCGCGGTTTATTTTTGATTTTTAAGTTTAGAGTGCTCTGCAGCACCCATGGTCCAATGTTTGCCATGGTCTATTGTCCAAAAATAGTTATATTTCATGTGTATTATTCGCGTAAATCTAAGAACTCAGTATATTATGACATGTTTTAAATGAATGTGGAATGGGCAGGCTCCCTACAAGATGAACCGATGATATAGTAAAAGTCGCGGGTCAAAGGTGGATGCATACAGCACAAAGCCGGTCATCGTGGCAGTCTACGGTGGAGGCCTTTTTGTCCAGCGGTGGACGTGTTTCGGCTAAAGATAAATGACGTAATTTTAAGTTACTAATATTGCCAGTGTAGAAGTAAAATGCAGTGATAGCCTAGTGGTTAGACCGTTGGACTGCAAAGTCAGAGGTCTCGCATTCAAACCCAGGCACGCACCTCTGTCTTTTCAAAAGCATGTGCGTATTATAAATTAATTATCACTTGCTTTGACGGTGAAGGAAAACATCGTGAGGATACCTGCATGCCTAAGAGTTTCTCGAAGGCGTGTGAAGTTCGCCAACCCGCACTGAGCTAGCGCCCAGCGTGGTGGACTATGGCCTAAACCCTCTCAGTTTGAGAGCAGGCCCGTGCTAACGATGGGACAGTTTCTTACCAGGGCTAATATTATATTATAATATTGCCAGGCAAACGCTGCTACACATTGGTGATTGCTAAAAACACCACGGCCGCACAGCACTACAAGCATCACACTACAATAACTTTAATTAAAACAGATGTTGAGCAGAATAGACTAAAATGCCACCAAAAAAGAACTTGTTCAAGTTATCGTCAAAGCTTCATTTTTTAAGCTTTTACGGAAGGCGATAAGAAATAGAATGAATAATTACAATTATCCTTGATTTCGTCACAAAAGTGCCACGCCTCTGAGGAAAATTTTATATACCATTATGAATAGCAATCATTTTCTTAAATAATTTTGTTTTGTTTACAGTTGAGTACCATTAGGGCCATAGTACATAATCCACAGTACGAGAATATTGTAGATTTATTTCTGGACAACAACAGTATATCTGCAGTCAAAGAGCTGGAAGGTACTCAGTGGTTTTCCACATTCAGAGTCTTAAGTCTTCGAGAAAACATGCTGAAACAGGTATGTTAAAAACAATGTTAAAGGTAAGCCAATTCTGAATCATCTATCAAGTTCTTCATTTTATTTATTTATATCTATTAAAAAAACAAGAATATATTCTTGTTTTTTTAATAATAAATTATTTACTATCTCGTTGGTCTGGTGGCAAAGCACATCGCTTTGTGATCTCGAGGTCCTGGGTTCAAATCCTAGGTCGGACAAATGTAGTTTTTCTAACGAAAAATTTCCAATGTGAGTCCGGAGTCTGGAATTGTGCCCGGTATATGGCAATAGCGAACCTATTTTGCCGCCTATACCCTCTATTACATGGGACCTAATATCGTCGGCGTGGGTGTACTCAGTACACCTCTGCCACCCCCGCTTGGGGAATACAGGCGTGACGATGTTTGTTTTTATGTAAATTATTTATTTCACAATAAAAGTAAATACAGAGAAATCAAGTTGTCGTTGGTTGCAAATTAGGCCAAGCACCTTATCATGGTCACTGTTAAATAAAATAAATACAAAAAGACAAGCTTATTGGACAAAAATAGTCCGTGAAATAGAGGGTAGGGTTCTCGACTAAAAAAATGTACTCTTTTATATCAAATCAGTAAATATCACCTTTATTGTTTGTACTTACTTGATGAGTGATTATTTTTGAGGCGAGGGACGAGATTATATAAATGTCGCATTGAGTTTCTAGTCTAGACGGCGCTCGTAGCGCTGTGCGACCGCGGTGTTCTTAACAATCACCAAGGTTAAGCAGCGTTCGACTCGGTCGGCCTGAGATGGGTGACCGTTTGTGGCATTTTCATATTCGAGCGTCTCCGTGCTTCGGAAGGCACGTTAAGCCGTTGGTCCTGGTTACCACTTAATGTAGGAGTCCTTAAGCCGAGTTGGAAGCCTTAAAGGCGGCTTGATAAGTTCCAACAGCAGGTGGCCACAAACCTGCCTCCACCAATCCGCACTGGGTCCGCTTGGTGGAGTATGACCTAATCTCTCTTACCTTGATTTGTGAGAGAAGGCCCAGCAGTATACTGCCCAGTATAGGCTGATATTATATTGAGTTTCTAATAAACAACTTATCCCTATTATAATGATTCAACATGTTATATCATTTCCCTATATGTTTGTTTCTGCTTGAATTTATTGATTCTTATTTTGCAGATACCTGTCTACGCTTTTGATAAAGCGTTTCAGTCGAACAACAACATAATGCATGTGTTTCTGGGCAACAACCCCTGGCGCTGCGATTGTCATTATTTACCCCGTTTCCAAAGCCTACTTCTGAAGTACAAGAAGATTATACAAGATTTATCCGATATAAGGTGTTCGTCATCAAGTGATAAAAGGACTTCATTAATACAGGTAGATTTCATATAGATGTTAATAGTTTTAAAAATTGTTAGTGTTGTTGACAACTTATTAGATTAGTAAGGAAACTTAAAAGCAAAGCGGTAAGGAAACTTATTGTGTGATTCGGAAATAATAATTTATGTATAGAGAGTTAGAGACCGTACGTATTCATCGTTTTATAATTGAAATATTAGTATGAAGGTCAAAATATAATTTGAAAATATTTTTATAAAGAACACCGTCATGCCTATATTCCCCAGAGGGGGTGGCAGAGGTGTACTGAGTACACTCACGTTTCGCCGACGATGTTAGGTCCCATGTAATAGGGGGCGAGCCTATTGCCATATACCGGGCACAATTCCAGACTCCGGACTCATACTGGGAATTTTTCGTTAGAAAAACTACATTTGTCCGACCTAGGATTTGAACCCAGGACCTCGTGATCACAAAACGATGCGCTTTACCACCAGACCAACGAGGCAGTACCAAAATATCTGTTCGCCTTATTCTTCTTGCGCCTGTATAAAAATAACAATATCATTGACTGTAATTTTTTTGCTTACAAGAATTCCAGAATAGAAGTCTATCTTTTAGCTAATAGATATAAATTAAATTGATTAATATTAAAATTCTTCATCACATTAACACTTAAGAGGAAGATGTTAGGAAGATTACTTGTTTATAATTTGATCTCATTTCTAGGAATTATTATAATAAATTATAGTACTATAATAACAACAGTTGCAATTAAGTAATTGAGCCTACCTCAAAATAATACAATAATAGTAGCTTTAAATATTTCTACATAAATAAAATAATATCAGTCATCATACTTAAGTAAGATGATTGATAACGTAACGTCTTATCTGAAGGACAAGTCAAGAGTCTCCGTAACCGGCGAGCGTGTATGAGACGAACTATGAGAGTGGAGGAAGCAAATGTAAGGAAAGAACCTGTTGACGCTGTACTCTCTAACCCTGCAATGGATCTGGCGTGATGATATATAGATTGATAACGTATACAAAGAAAATAATGTATACCCTTAGTCAGTATATTATACTATATATAGTGCCTACTACAATTCACGGCTCTTAACAGCTGTTATGTTGATTTTCAGAATCGTAATAGATCGCCAATTAAATATTCATTTAGGTACTAGTTGATTGCTAATGATTATCTCAATGAATATAATGGTTTTAGTTGAATTTTCGTAACAAACTCTCTGATTTATTGGCTGATTGACTTCCAACAACCATTAATAATATGAGCCCTGTTAAGAAACTGTCCCACCGTTGGGCACGGGCCTCCTCTCAAACTGAGAGGGCTTAGGCCATAGTCCACGATAGAGATGAGTCGTATTTATTAGAACAGATCCAAAGCACAGGTATTTTACGAGAATAGGCGGCACCTAATCCAATTTTGGCAATACCTAATCCACCTAATATTCGTATTCAATATAATCTAATGTTTAGCCGTTTAGCGCGCTCACTCACACCTGTTCCCGCGCTCTCTCACTCACTCATATGCTTATCGCTTTGCTATCCCGCTTACGTGTAAGGGAGCGAGACAGCGCTATACAACGCCTATTGATATAAAACAAATGTAAATATAATGAATTGAAATCTTTTAAATACGCCCTCTTGCAAACGCTACACTTTTGCGGAATATTTAATATCGCAAGACTCAAAACTTCATACATTCGTAAGTTAACAGTCCTAAGCCTGTAAAAAGTATGAAGGGAAGATACCAATTCATCACTCATATATCATTAAATGATAAAATAGAAAACAAGTATTAGTTTATTCAACCAATTTCGTGCAGCAATATCTAATCTAATAAAAAAAAAAAATTGATTCCATTTTGAAACTTCCCATTT
Source organism: Phalera bucephala (assembly GCA_905147815.2). Taxonomy (NCBI): domain Eukaryota; kingdom Metazoa; phylum Arthropoda; class Insecta; order Lepidoptera; family Notodontidae; genus Phalera; species Phalera bucephala. Next base: position 18,085,923 of record LR990621.1, on the reverse strand, counting down.
TCTTAAAAGTGTTATTATGACTCAATATAACAAAACAATTTAACATTAAATTAATTCAAGTATCGATAATTCGATATCAGGATTTGATATAGAATAGGCGGATTGAGATCACTAAGGAACGGTATGTGTATGAGATCATTGAGATTAGGTAGATTAGGTGGATTAGGTGGAATAGGTATTTGGATTAGGTATTTATGCAGACTAGGAACAGGTGTACTTAGTACCTGATTTACCTAATACAACCCATCTTTAGTCCACCACGCTGGCCCAGTGCGGATTGGCGAAGTTCACACACCTTCGAGAAACTCTTAGGCATGCAGGTTTCCTCACGATGTTTTCCTTCACCGTTAAAGCAAGTGATAGATAATTTTTAATACGTGCGTATTAAAAATTATCTTATGTTTTCGAAAAAACGGAGGTGCGTGCCTGGGTTTGAACCCGTGAACTCTGACTTTGCAGTCCAACGGTCTAACCACTAGGCTATCACTTGTGCTGCAACAACCATTACCCAACTATTACTATATTTCGTATACTAAAAGAGTGTCCAATCGTGCTAGTCATCGCTATAATATTAGTTGTATTAGAGAAAAGGTAAAATTTTCGAAAATGGCCGGAAATATAAGAGCACAATTTTGGGTGTGGTCTTATTTCTAATTAGTTCTTTTCTTCTTTTATTTTTTTTCTTTATTTTTTAGAAACGTAGCCTCACACTAGGATTAATTCCTGTGCCGTGGGTGCGTTTACAAACATGAAAATTCACCCACACAATTACTCAGACCGAAACAAATAATTGTGGGTCACACAAAGATTAGTTCCGTGCGGGAATCGAACCCGCGACTACTAAATACAGTGGGCGGAGCGGTTTAAGCTCTTAACCACTACGCTAAATCAGTCGTCAAGCTTTTGAGCCTTTTAACCTGTTATATTATAAAAAGTTTAGCAGAGAATACACAACTCTATTAGATGCCAATTATATAGTCAAACTAGAATTATGTTACCACTTGAGCATACCGAAAGTCCATTCCAACCCTAGCTAACGTGACGACGCGTTACAGTGCTACAGTTAGCTAGCTACCATAAGAAAATATCTGACGTCATTAATAATTCATAACTGATTCCCACAGTATTAATAAGCACTATGTTGTTAGCAAATCAATAATTTAAAATTTGAGGCAAGCGCAGCGTGGAACATGGCCCGACGATCTTGTAAAGATCGCAGGAAGTCGTTGAATGCAGGTGGCATAGGGCCGGTTGCGCTAAAGAGAGATTGGGGAGGCCTATGTTCAGCAGTGGACGCGTATAGGATGAGATGATGATGATGAATTCCACAGTTGCTAGTTACGAGCATCTGTGGGATATAGATATGTTAGCGATATGTCGACGCGTTAGTATATGCAAACACGGCCGTTTATTAGCTATCATTTTGTTCCTGACCCGTAATCAAATACGAATGGTATGCTTATGGTGGTAGTAGTCTTTTCCTGTTTTCCATATCAAATATTATTATGCTTTATTTTTGTTTCAGATTAGTACGATACCCCTCGGGAACATATGTGGAAGTGATGAAACAGAAATGTTGATAAGTCCCATAAACATTGTTAATTTAGTTCTTTTAGGGTTAATAATGATAGTTATCGGAAGGTTTTTATACGACTGGCACACTTTCAAGACCACCGGAAAGCTGCCGTGGCTGTCTTCAATTATACCATGATTGTTGCAGGGATATAATGTGATGTGATATTATGAGTTATTCAATAAAGTGTACGAAGATTTTTCTAGGTTTTATTTTTAGTTTATATTTCTGGTGTCGTTAGTCCCGAATCGAAGTGTGTTAATTGAGGAACATTACTCAAATACAAATGTTCATGAGCGAAATTATATATTTGAACCGGGGTAAAAAGTAGGTACAGTGTACGCCACATTTGGCGACTATTTGAGGTTGTAATGGGAAAGGGGACAAGGACACAAATCCAGACATCGGACTGCCTTTGAGTATTTTTTGATATAAAACCACCAATGAAGCTATTCAAGTCAACTTTATTTTTAACTCAATCACATACAATATTAAAATATCGAATCGAAAAGACACATTGTATACTCTACGAGCGGTATGGCCCCATAAATCTAAATTATCCACAGCGGTTAAGGGCTCTAGCCGCTCCGCCCACTGTGGCGGGCTTGATTCCTGCACGGAACAATATTTGCGTGATCCACAATTATTTGTTTCGGTCTGGGTATTTGTGTATGTGAATTTTCGTGTTTGTAAATGCACCCACGACACAGGAATAAATCCTTGTGTGAAACTAAGTATTTAAAGAAAAAATATATAAGAATATCATCATATCACGACCAATTTGCACAAAATATCCATAATATATATTCCTGAATCTTTCTCGTAAATCAGTCAATCTATTGGTGAAAACCGAATGAAAATTTGTGTAGCACTTTCTGAGATTAGAGCGTACATACATAGAAAAGACGCGGCGGGCGACTTTAATTTATATAAAATATATAATAGTATTCCTGTGGGTATGGCGGTCCTTTACTTCACTAGGATGTGCCATCTTAACGACCCATCATCAACGCCAACAGCCATCGAAACGGTCTTCTGCCTATAAACGTGGCATTTATAGTGCGATAAGGATCTCTTGGCCAATGAATGTCATTGACCGGGGGGGGGGGGGGGGGGGGGGGGTTTGGGGTTTGTGTAGTTGGTATCATTTATTAAAAATTTCCTTCTTACAAGGAGATATTTCAACAGGTGGGACGTGCGTCCCACCTGTTACTAATTAAAAAAAGAACTTCGGTTTACCGAAGTTATTATGTCCTTTAGGACATTGTCGAAAATTGCCCCAGAATCAACAAACATTTGACCCATGCCATCATTATTTACCTATTTAATTAAAATAATCTAACAGACAATTTACAATCTAAAGCGAATATTTTAAAGTATTGTAAGTACGTATATCGGTGTCGGCGACATCTTTACTGAATGTCAACATACACAGTATAACCTCATACGTATTAATGGCTACTGAAGTATAACCTCAAAATCTAATACTTTTTGTGCAATATTGCGATTCCCCCGCTTGTCCGTTTAATAATAAATGTCTTTAAAGAATTTATGTGTGATTTGAAACCATACAAGTATTTTTTTATTGCTGTTGGTTTTGGGGCAAATCATGTATGGGCCCAGAACAATGCCCTTTCATAGCAAACGTCAACTCTGCGACTGTTATGAAGTGACATTTCACTTGATGACAAAGTTAGTTCGGATTTTGGCTGCGGGCCAAGAGATCCTTGTGGGACTGTACGTTAATTAATTTGTTCTGATGGATTAGCAAGAGCATATTGACGTTAGTGTAACGCACAGGAATCATAATAATAAGACATATTATTATGATTTCTGTGAATTGACTCTACCCTGCAAAGGAACTGGCGTGATGATATAGATAGATAGATAGACTCTTAGTATTATGATTTCTGTGGTGTGACGCTATTGAATTGATATTCCATCATTTTAACACTACAAATTTAGTAAAAACATATTAACTTGACAGCACGCTGTCTCGACAACCTTACGATACGAACGTCCAAATTCCAAATGGCAGATCATGTTAACTATGAATGAAACATCGTGTACGTCTTCAATTAACACGGTTAGTATCATCTGGTTATTTTCCCACGTAAGTATTAATTATTAACCACACGAGAATATATCTTATCGGAATTTTCCTGTATTGCTGTCAGATTATATCGGTTATTTATATGACATCGTCTGTCACGCTCATTTGTCCCCGTTAATCAAGTCGGCAGAGGCGTATGTAGTACACCTGCAGTTCGCCGGATACTATGGAAGGGAGTGAGCCTGTCGCCGTTCTTCGTGTACATCAATTTACATTTTCATGATTTTTTTTAGGTTGTCAGGGGCATAAAGGTTTCCTAACCATGTTTTCCTTGGCTCTTCTTCTTCGTCTGAGCGTGTTCCCGGTAGCATCCTCAGCTGCTGCTTCGGAGCCCGGGGTCCGCTTTCTTGCTTCTCCTTTTCCACTTTGCGCGGTCTTCGGCATCCTTTGCGGCGAGGCCATTGGCACACATGTCGTCCCTGTCGACGTCAAGCCAGCATTTATTGGGTCTACCTCTTCTTCCGGGTCCCGGCGGAGGCGGCATGGTTAGGCACTTATTGCCCACGTAATTTGCCGGTTTTCTTAAGACGTGGCCGTACCATCGAAGACGGCTCTCCTGCATTTTATCTGCTATATCACGGACATGAAGGCTGCCGCGGATACGGGAGTTCTTGATGCGGTCTTTCCGCGACACTCCACACATCCAGCGCAGCATCTTCATTTCCGTGACACGCAGCTCTTGCTTGTGCCGTTCATGTTTTCCTTGACTATTGGTTCGTAAGTGACAGTCTTACATAGGTTGTACAAAACGCTAGTAGTGCAAGCTTGATTTGAATCCTGTACCTAAAGCAAGCATTTTACTAATATTCACTCCTTTGTTAAAATAGAAAAGTCCGCCTATGTATCTATATCATCACGCCAGTTCCCTTGCCGGGTAGCTAGAGAGTACAGAGTTCCAACAGGTTCTTTCCTTACAGACCTCTCTAGCTTCCTCCACTCTCATAGTTCGTCTCATACACGCCCGCCGGTTACGGAGACTTTTGACTTGCCCTATCCGCCTATGTAAAAAAGTGAATAAAACTAAATAAATATTTATTGATTATTATTTATTTATAAGCAAAAGGGAGGTAAGTAATCAAGTGCATTTCAGGATTCCAGTGGTAAGTGTAACCGAGAAATCTTGAATAGTGATATATCGACGTGTCCCACGAACAAAGTTCTGTAATTCAATATTTGGCATAGGCTGGCTACCTAACCTAACCTAACATCGTCGGCGAAAAGTGGGTGTAATTAGTACATATCTGCCACTTCCGCTTGAAGAATATAGGCGTGACGGTGTGTGTATATTTGGCATAAATAACTTTATCGACGAGCACGAAACTTTATTATATGGGACCGTTGATATGGGTATTGAGACAATCATATTAAGTTTCAATGGAAGGCAACTTAAAGAACTATAATAGAAACTATAATACCCTACATTCGTAAGTGTCAGTAACAAAGGATATCTGTCTATGATAGCAAATTAGTAGTGCTGCTCACCTCCCACTGTTCCTACAGCAATCGTAATAATAAGAGACTGTCTTCTTCTTCTTTGGCCAAAAGATGTCTACTGCATGATAAATGCCTCCCCTTAAGATCGCCACAACGACCGGCGTATCAAGATTGTCTTAATATTAGGTACGATTATTATTGTCCCGTATTTCCAATATGGTCTCTTACAAAACTCAGAGTTGCTCAGCGAGCTATGGAAAGAGCTATGCTCGACGTTTCTCTACGTGATCGATCAGGAATAAGGAGATTCTTAGAAGAACCAAAGTCACCGTCATAGCCCTCAGGATTAGCAAGCCGCAATGGGCGAGCCACATAGCGCGAAGATCGAACAGTCGTTGAGACAGAAAGATTCTAGATTGGAAACCACGTTTTGGCAAGCGCAGCGTAGAATGGCCGCCTGCCAGATGGACCGACGATCTTGTGAAAATCGCAGGAAGTTGTTGGATGCAGGTGGCATCGGATCGGTTACGCTGAAAAGCGATTGGGGAGGCCTATATTCAGCAGTGGACAAGTATAGGCTGAGATCATGATGATTATTTCTAATAGGCAATCCATTTAGCGCAGTGGTTAAGAGCTTTAGCTGCTCCGCCCACTGTGTCGAATAGTCGCGGGTTCGATTCCCGCACGGGACAAATCTTTGTGTGATCCACAATTATTTGTTCCGGTCTGGGTATTTGTTTGTGAATTTTCATGTTTGTGAACGCAGCCACGACACAGGAATAAATCCTAGTGAGGGGATACGTTTTTAACAAAAAAAAAATATGATGTGTAATAAGAACGCACTAGTGGTCGCCCATTGATTAAATTCGACCATAATTAATTTAAATTATAAGTTTGATCATTATTATATTAATTTCTATTGTCAAAAACTACACTTCTATAATCACAGATTTTGCCAAGGCTACACTATTAAATTGCCTATTTTTTCAAACAAATTATATGAAAAATAAATAAAAAAAAAACAAAAATTGATTTAAATAAAGGTTTTTTTTATTGAAAACCAAAAAGAAAATGCCATCCATTGAACTTGACATACATATTTCGATAATTTAATTAATAATACAAAACTTCTCTGTAAACGATGTTTTTTGTAAAAACTCTTTCATCGTTTGCTGGTTATGTTTGACATTCAGTGAGACTATAGACAAATAATATTAAAAACAAACAATATTAATCTATTCTCAATTTGAAGTGTATTGTGTTAAATATATGGTAGTGTGTGTAATGTGTCTTTTATTGATTTAATGTATTTTTTTACGCGTAATTTTAAAAAAATATTAGCATTCTGCACTCCTTCTCGATATAAACTATAAGTATGGGAAATTTCATACTCCTCCGTCCGCGCAATTTTCGTAAAAAGGGGTACAAAGTTTTTGCTTCACGTATTAATATAATGATGATGTACCTTGTCGGAATATAATACCTAAACCTGGGCGGGCCAGAGGCCACGGCAAGGAGGCTGTATGCGGGGGTGGTGCGGTCCCAGGCCCTATACGGCTCCCCAATCTGGGTAAGCGCCCTGACGGCCCGAAACGTAGTGTTGCTGCACCGCGCGCAGCGAGTCATGGCTGTCAGGTTCATCCGAGGATACCGCACCATCGGATTCGAGGCGGCGACGCTCCTCGTCGGAATGCTTCCGTGGGAGCTGGAGGAACAGGCGCTCTCCGTGCTGTATGCCTGGCGTAAGGATCCTACCAACACCTTGAATCCCTGCGCCCCGAGAGCGAGGCGGACGGAGCTGCACCGAGTCGCGCTGGAGGGCTGGCGGAGCAAGCTCACCCATCCCACTGCCGGTCACGCCGGTATCGCTGTGCTGCTGCCAGTTTTCTGGGTGTGGTTGGGGCGACGACACGGCGTCCTCACGTACCGTCTGACGCAGGTACTGTCCGGGCATGGTTGCTTCGGGCGGTATCTGTGGCGGATCGGGCGTGAGGAGGTGGAGCGTTGCCACCATTGTGCGGCCCCGAAAGACACGGCGGCGCACACTTTGCTGGTGTGCTCGGCATGGGATGACGAGCGGCGTCGGCTCGCCGGAGCGCTCGGTGCAGGGGGACAGGCGCTATCGCTCCCGACCGTGATATTATCCATGGTTGGGAGCGAGAGTGCCTGGGCAGCAATGGCGGCCTTTTGCGAGGCCGTCATGTCCGCAAAGGAGGAGGCAGAGCGGGTGCGGGAGGAGACGTCCTCCAATCCCGCTCGCAGACGGCGCGTTGGGCGAAGGCGTAGGGACTACGCCCAAAACGACCTTCACCCACCGTAATCTCGGTCTGCAGGCGTCGGGGAGGGCACCCCGGTGCCCTAGCACTTAGCAGGCGCACGCCGGAAAAGCGCTGCGTCCGCGCAGCCTCCAAAAGATGATAGGGGGAGATCGAACTCCCCTACACGTGTTGAAGTCCGCGCCAAACTGCGGACCGAGCCCGCTGGTGCCACAGTGGTCATGCTGGTGACGATTCCTGTGGCCCGGCAAAATGGCAGTGGGACGCCGAGGGATTTTATTGGGTGCAAGCCCCACATAACCACCTGGGCCGTGCCCTCGGCCCGAGGTATGCGTTAGGCATATCCCCTCGTAAAAAAAAACTTGGAAGTTCTTCTTTTTCACGAACAAGAAGAATTTATTATAGAGCTTACGGTAAAATTACTAGTGTAATAATATATTCAAACCCAGGCCCCGTGGTCGCCTACCATCAGACCAACAACACTTTATACGCAAGTAGCTAAGCAAAGAAGATTTACTTTATTTCGTGCGTATAAGTATCTAAAAACGCTTATACACACGATTTCTAGACGCTAAGGGAATAGACAAATTTGGTAAGGGAATATTCGAGAAAATATAGAGCGATTCAACATTTTACTATAATAGGAGGCGTTTGATTAATATAAGTAATTACGAATATTATGTCGATAATATATCATAGTGGGAAACGGCAAACATTCTAAGGTTAACACACCTTGAAGGCGCGGTGGCGACGCAACTACAGGGTAATGAATTAGGTAATTTGCGTTATTTTCCCATACATAATATGTAGTACTTCATAATTTTCCTTTTGATTCGCTGGGGAAAATCTTTAAACCGTCGGCTCTGTATTGGATGATTGTGTTAGATGTAAGATAATAATAGCGTTGAGTAATAATACTGTTTATTTATCTCCACAAACAAATAATATTACCAAAGATATATCTTCAAAATTTACATCGATATTATTATTTGTGAGAGCTCTGGACCCTAAACTAGGCGAAAGCTTGTACTTTAGAGATACTTTAACCATACCAACTTCCTCTGTGAATAATATGTATCATACAGAGAGGAAATGTTCTTTAACTCTTCTTCTAAAAACATCTAAAGAACAGCTATCACTTATGGAATGCGGAAGAGAATTTCAAAGTTTCAACGCACGTACAGTAAAGGAACCATCGGATAGACTAGAAGTATGATGAGGAGTTCGAAGAAGGAGAGATGTAGCCGTACTACCGTTTTTTTTTCCTAGGGAAAATCCTGCATAGGACTTCCGCGAGCCTCGGGGGAAGCTCGCGGGGCGTATCGGATGCCTATCGACTAAAAACCCCAGGGTGGCCGACATCAGCACTTTGGAGGGGCTCCGGGATCTCCGTATTGAACGTACCGGTGCCCCTCTTGTGCCGCGCTCTGACGAGCCCGCCATCGCAGACTTGATGACACGCTCTCCCCCGCATCGACGCGGTGATCACGGTGACGTGGGCCACACCACGCCGCCGTCCTCCTCGGGGTTGCACGTGAAGGACACTCAGGACCCCCACCCATTGCGTCCGCGACCCCGAAGATAGTAAATCAGCTTATACTATCCCACTGCTGGGCAAAGGCCTTCTCTCCATAAATCGAGGTGAGAGATATTAAGTCATAATCCACCACGCGAGCCCAGTGCGGATTGGTGGAGGCAGGTTTGTGTCCACCTGTCGTTGGAACCTATCAAGTCGCCTATAAGGTTTTCAACTCGGCTTAACGACTACTAGATTAACTGGTAACCAGGACCAAAGGCTTAATGTGCCTTTCGAAGCACGGATACAAAAATGCCACAAGTGGCCACCCATTTGAGGCCGACCGAGCCGAATGTTGCTTTACCTTGGTGATAGCTAAAACACCGCAGTCGCTCAGCGCTACGAGCATCTCATATTCGTGTTAATATGTTACAGGTGCTTGTTAGTAAAGAGGTTGAAAGCTTATAAAGAATAATTGATTAGAACCTTTATAACATTATTTCAAGCCTTGTAATATCGTCTTTCAAAGTACCTTTACCCAATATAAAATTCACAGTGACTGCAAAAAATAAGTAGGTAATGTTTATAATTCAATGAGTGGGGAAATCTAAAACGTACCTACGTCGTCTAAAAAATTGAATGTTTATATATTGATTTGCAGAAATATGATTTTTTGTAAACAGAGCAGACGCAAAAAGCTGACAGGTAAATGGTGATTGCGAAACTTTGAATTGTGTCAATACTTTTTTCCATAATAGTACTTCAACTGCTGACTAATTGAGTCTTTAAATGATCGGAGTACCTACTCTTATACATAATAATTTTATAGTATCTACATTAAAAGCTATTTGAACGTTTACACATTAGCGCGAAATTGGTCAAAAACTCAAAATTTTCTATATATATTAGATATATTGTTATGTTCAATATCGTCGTTATCTAACCAATATCTGCTATGTGCAAAAACTATTTAAAAAACTTAGAGATATTGAATAAAAACATTCTCCAGCAAAATTTTATATGAAGCATATTTTTTTAGCGTCCACAGTTTACTGCATAATGAAAAAAAATAATAATTAGTTAGTAAATTAGTCATAATAGTCAAAATTTCGAAATTTCCAAAAAGAGCACATATCAGATATTCATTTGACAACGACGATATAATAAAAGCATTGAAGCTTGCCTCTTTGGTCTAGTGGCGTATTATGCGTGTAGCGATCACGAGGTTTCAAAGTCTGGGTCCGACAGAATGTAGCTAGCAGTGGTTCTATCAAAAATTGCTATTATCAGCCTAAAGTCTGTGGAATTGTGTTATAATGGACGAATAACGGACGAAATAACGGACAATTTGGTGCAGTGGTTAAGAGCTCAAGCCGCTCCGCCCAGTGTCTAATAGTCGTGGGTTCGATTCCCGCACGGGACAAATCTTTGCGTGATCCACAATTATTTGTTTCGGTCTGGGTATTTGTGTATGTGAATTTTCATGTTTGAAAAAGCACTCACGACACAGGAATAAATCCTAGTGGGGCCACGTTTTTTTAAAGAGAAAAAGAAATGAGAATGGCAATAGGCTCGCGCCCTATAATACTGGGACATAAGAGCGAAAAGTGAGTGTATACAGAACACTTCTGCCACCCCACTTCGGGAATATAGTTTCTTTTATTAAATTTTATTCGGTACTCGTTTTTGTTAAGAGCTACCAGCGCCATCCCATATATAGAGCGGGTATTAATTCCAGTTGTATGGTAGAGACGGTATTGCATACTCTGAATCAAGGACAGGTTGAGGGATATTTTATTTGATAGTTCAGCTTTTAGCACATAGATGGCGGGTTTCTAAATACAATTATGTTTGTGTGAGAAATAAAGGAAAATATCTATCTATTTATCCATCATCATGCAGGTACCCTTGTGGGTTAGGCAGAGCGTATCAACTTCCAATAGGCTATTTTCTTACATACCTCTCTGGCTTCCTTTACTCTCCATAGTTCGTCGTTCGTTCTCACTATAGTGAGCGTGTATTGTAAAAATGGTGTTAATCTATAGATTAACACCATTTTTTATTTAGATTTCACCACCTTATTGGAAAATCACAACAGTTTTTTTTTAATTTGCAAAATGAACACGTTTTTCAATTATAACTATATGTAATGTTGGTCAAGTATTAACGGGGTATTAACCAAAGTGTATATAATCACTACGTGGTATGAAACCATTTATGGACCATTGTGTATTCGTGAATTTCCGTGAGTGAAGGTAAGTAGTAATAGGTATTAACACTTAGTAGTAGTAACTAACAAAGTTATGATAAGGGAACATAGGAGTATTTCATCACTTCATAATTATCATTACATTCATCGGGAAGTTAATTTAATTTCGAATATTGAAATAATATTTACCTATTGTTTATTTATGGGATGTATTATAGTCTTTTTCACTAACCATGGGTACGTTTGGAATTTGACGTTTCTAGAAATGTGGAGACTGGAGAGGATATAATCGGATTAAATAGAATCGATTGAATATCGTTTACCGAGAAAACTTATGCCGAAGAATGAATCGATATAAATAACTTAATAATAATTTAGAAACAAAAAATATTATTTATTTACGAATCAAGCGATTGATCAGAAAAATCGTCTGACAAATCGCTTGATTCGTCGCTCTCGTGAAATATTATTTAAAAATCTATGAACCTCTGTTTTTAACCGACTTCTAAAAAGAAGGAGGTTCTCAATTCGACGGTATGTTTTTATTATTGATTGATCGATATTTATTATATATCGATCATTCCGCCAATTATGAATCGATTTAGATGATTCTTTTAGCATTGGGTTCAGTGTAGCTCCAAGGTGGTCACATTTTAATTTCATCGGTATTGGACCTTGGACTTTGTAGATACGTCAGGGAACCCCTTAACGACAAACAATACGAACGCGTAGATTGAGATATTATGGGTATTATGTCAATCCTATAGGTACCCTGCCATAGAACTAATCAGAATATTAACCGACTTCAAAAAAGGAAAGGTTGAAAATTCCTCTGTTTTTTTTATAACGTCTTTATCTATGTACTGATTTTGATGATTCTTTTTGCGTTGGGTTTACTATAGTTTCGAGGTGGTCCCATTTAATGAAATCGGTTTTGAACTTTGGACTTTGAAGATACACCAGGGGACTCCTTAACGACGAACAGCGCGAATGTATAGATTCCATTGTCTATGGTTATTATATCAATCCTGTAGGTACCTTACTGTACAACTCAGCAAAATAATATAATATAGGTATATAAATATGAGTAAATAATTCACTCGTCGCTTAAAATTGTAAAATTAAAATAACTGGTACCGACTTCAAATATTGATTTTTTGCCTTTTGAAGTCGGTTTAACTTTTATTTTTAAAAAGATTTTTAAAATATGTCAAGACAGCGCTGGATGCGCAGTTTATTTATTAATTTTTAACCGTACTGAGTCTTTTAGTCGGATACATAGAATAATATATTCGTAAAGAAATCGGCAATCAACTGTATTGATTATAACGATTTCATTGTGTCTGTCCCTAAAAGGCAAACCGTTCCAATTAACATAATTGGTTAATAGAGATTCATTAAGTTTTAATTTTTTAATAATTACGCAAATTTAAACAGTATATGATTCAAATAAAAACTAAAGTAGATCATGATTTATTTTTAAATTCTTGTTTCCATATTTTTAACATTCTTTAATACAATATGCGCGAAATGGAATATGATCAAATGCCACCGTACCCATGTCTCGAGAAAAAACTATGAGAGATGACTGTAAGTTAGTTCATGGTTAGTTCAATTTTCATCAATGTCGTAACCATGTCGTAACCATCGTAACCGATCTCTATGGTCAATAATTTTATTTTAAATATACTTTTTCAGAACAAGCCATGAACAAGCCTTGATGCAGCATGATAATGGTGCATTTTAAAACGTCTAACGAAAATTTGTGTTTATGCTGTTGTCCGTTTAGGAATTCCTTAATCTGGAGGATTCTATGTGGAATCAGGTCATGCTTACCGTAAAAATGCATTATCATTGGGACTAAACCAAAATGTCGAATTTAAACTCCGTAGGATAAGAAGTGTTTCTAGTCCATTTTACAAGATTTGACCCAACCAACAGACACACAAACGGTTTTATCATTGCCGGTGGTTTATCGTTATTATAATACCTGAAATTAGCAAAATACTATGTAAAGTGTGAATCCATGAAGCCAGCTAGTAGCCAGTTAGGAGAATAGTAAAAAAAAGTTCATAGTAATTTTGACATGGTTTGTCATCATTGTCATTAATATTTTTTATACATAGGTTTTTACACCAAGCACCCTTTCACATTTTAGCGGTACATCTTTAATTTATTCCAAGAATCAATCCGACAAGTATACTATACTAATACAAAGTTACTCGCTAGTATGAACAAATAGCTAATCACGCTGTTATAAAATCTACAATGTCCGAAAAATGTACCGGTGAGAAATCGTTCAGTGTCGTGTTCAAGAGAAAACATTCGATGAGGGATATCGAAAATCAATTTTGCAAATCTAGCCCGCCATACCTTTCAGAGTATTACCTAATGCGTGAAATACCAAAGGAATCGACAAGAAGGAAACGGATGCAAGTCATACGGGCGGCATTTAATCAAGCTGATGAGGAAAGAAACACCAAGTTTGCAAGTCTCGTTGAGGCAGTTGAAAAAGCGAACGAGAAAGAGAATAGAGTCACTGAAAAATTTGTTGGCAACATTGAAACTATGATAACACGATTCGATGATGATTTAGGAAAACTTCAGAAGTTTTATGATAATATCATGAAGAACTTACCAACGCAATGAGAGACATATCCGTATACCTATATACTATGATAACGTACTTGTGAGTCGTTTCCAAAGTTGCAACTTTTACTTCAGTACGTATAGTGATGAAAATTATCTTACATTAGTATAAATTAATGGAAGACTTAGAACTTATTTTTTAAAATTTTGAGCCGCTTTTTACAAATAAGCAGAAAAGTTTATGTAACTAAAAATATTATTTTAAAAACTGTTTTCATTTTACGTACATCTAAAATGACTTGGCCCTGGATTATAAGAGAAGGCATTTTCCCAGCGCTGGAACAGATTTGGCTGATGTATTATGACTGCATATATTAAATGGTTTGTATGTAATTTTATATATTGCTTTCGTATCCTAAGAACGTTTTAACAAATTGACACTTTCGTAAAATCTTAATAGTAAAATGAGTTAAAGCACTTGCTTTGGACTACTCAGTCCTATTATCAAAATTATTGTTTTTTTGAAAGAAACTTAGCAACAGATTGATTAGATGACATGACGGGGATAATTATGTGCCCGAAGAATGGCTGCCAGCTTACCCCTTGCCACTCAGTTTTTCTTTTGGTTTTAAATCAAGGTCACACACATTTAAACAAATAGAAATTAACTGTTGTTCGTTGGTAAGCGCATCACTTGAAAACAGCTGCACCGACTTGCACTTTTTTTAAGGGTTTAGGGTTTAAGGAAATAAAAACTGGAAAATTGCGTCGAAATATTGAAATACTCTAAAAAAACGGTGTTTTTTTCCATAGGTTTTTGTATGAGCTTAAGCTACAGGATCTTGTGGCCCGCGGCCAAATTCGGAACTAACACTGTCATCAAGTGATTTGTCATTTTATGACAATCGCAGAGTTGCCGTTCGCTATATCGCCGTGACCAAGTTCTTTTTTTAATTAGTAACCGTGCGGACCCACCTTTTGTAATATTTGCCTGGAAGTAGGAATATTTACCTAAATGATAACCCTGATTTCACACCAACACCCCCCTGTCAATGTCATCTACGGGCCAAAATATCCTTGTCGCGCTATATATGGATCTTATCTTATCTTATTTGGCATTTTGTAGGTTGATCTTCATCAAGCGTACATCGACCCAATGGGATCTTTGTACTGCTCTTAGCCCTAGTGCTCTTACGTATCTGGTGTCCCAAATACTAATAGGCTGTGTATTCCGCCAGGGGGGAAGAGCCGGTATTCTCCTGGTGATGGATAGGCAACCCCCAGCAAGTTCATTCACCGCGCCGCTAAATCATCGCATTTGCAAAGAATGTGCTTCATGGTTTAAGTTTCTGTGCCACAGTTCCTGCATACCACGTCGCTAGTTAGGTTTATCTTGTGTAGATATTCATTTGTGCCATAGTGGCCTGTGTATGCTCCAATGAGTTGCCTTAGTTGAGATCTACTGTGTCTTAGTTTTCTCCTGCTATCGCTTTCACTCTACGTGTTGGTGGATTCCTACTATATATGGACGACGTCTATCGGGTCAGCTAGGATAAAAATAAAAAAGGATATCAATATCTTTGCAAAAAGATTTCAGTCCAAATCCAGCTGTCGATTATTTGATTCGGGTTAATAACATTAAAACGGCGTCTCGTATTAAATTCAATGTCGCAGTTGAGTCACCATGTGCCAATAAATCGTAATAGAAGTGATTTATCTTGGAAGCCTGACATCCACTTCGTTCCGGGCGCCCGCAGTTAGACATGGTAAAAGTATTATGGGATTATTCGTGTACTCTATTCTATTAGCTACTTTCTTTCTTCATTAATCATTTATTATGTTTCCTAATAGACGAAGTATGAGATTAGTAAGTTTAAATCGTTTCTGTTTGTTTCTAATTTTCTGTGGAGATTGTACATAATTACTTAATCATACAAAGTTTTCAAAGAAATCCATCGGCCAATTTTCAAGTTCTAGAGTAGTTCTCGGTTCAAACTGAAAAGTCTATCCATCTGTCTATCTATATCATCACGCCAGATCTCTTGCGGGGTAGGCAGAAAGTACAGAGTTCCAACAGGTTCTTTCCTTACATATCTCTCTGGCTTCCTCCACTCTCATAGTTCCTCTCATACACGCTCGCCGGTTACGAAGACTCTTGACTTGTTCTTTAGATAAGACTCGGTCTATTTGGTCATGGTAAGATAGCCTAGGTCTTACCCGGTACCTACATACTTCCACTTTCACCCTGAGAAGTCACCCGTCTTTAAGAGGTTACCGCGAAATCCACGTGGTTTTGTACTCCATGCACTTCAAGAAGTATACGGATTAGAGATTTAATATTTCGAAATACGATTCATGACTGTATATTTAAGGATCTGGTAAAAGGAATTAACGATTAAACAAAATTTTCTCGATACAAAGAAAATCTAAAGTCATCTCTATTGCTTTACATTTTCTGATTTCAACGCGAAATGCGTAAGAACTAATCAATAGAACTTACTATAACTAAAAACATAGCAAATTATTGTACCAAAGTTCTTGTAAAGCAGTTTAAATTTCATAATGCTATTATTTTATGTGTTGGAAAAGTATTGTGTTAAATATGAAAAAGTTGTAATCGTAAGTGATTTTAATATGCCATCAGCATCAAACACAATTATTATGAGTATTTTTTATCATTCTGTGAATTTCGTCAGGCTAATAACATTTGTAATTATAATAACTGCATCTTAGATCTAGTGTTTACAATATTACCGTCAAGCAAGCTATCGGTTCATCAAGCTGATGAGTCATTAGTAGACGTAGACCTACATCATCCATCATCATATTGGTTGCCATCTCCGACTGCACGCGAAGGGCCGTGGATGACTCGGATTACTTCATATCAGACTAACCCGGTCAAAAATCTAATTCAGAATTTATTTCAACAAAGGTGGAATAAGTGGAATTTTAATAAATGCAATTTCTCAGTATTATATAGCAGTATTCAGACTATAGATTGGAACCAGTTGTACAATATAGAGGACCTGGATTTTGCATTGTCGTGCTTGTATGAAATTATTGATGTCATAATCTCCGATTGCACTCCTAGGGAAATATACAAATCTGTATACTCCTGATTTGAACAATGATATTATCTATAAATGGAAATTACATAAAATATTTAAAAAGTCACAATCTAAAAGCGACTATGAACAATTTTCTTAACAGAGGGTAAAAGTTAAGGCAAAGATGGCTTTGACGTATCAATTGTACCAAGATCAAATTTTAAAGCGGATCCAAAATAATTTTGGAATCATATAAACTCCAAACGCTTAAAACGTGACAAACCACTAATCATAAAAGATGGGCTAGTGGTAAAAGATGAAGAATGTGCAGAGAGTTTCGCTGCATATTTTTATTCAGTGTATAGTAAATTGTTTTTTTTTTATTTATGTATCGTATAAATATACATAAAAGACAGTTAATTAGGATAACATTTTAAACCACTGAGGTTTGTATCATGCTACGCTAGCTAACATCGACACTTATTACAAAAAGAAATAATTAGATATTCATGCAAAACTTAGCTCTGAAATAAGTTACAAAAATTATAACGAATAGCACATAAAGACTACAAAATATAATGGTAAGGATTTGTAGGCAAGTGCATTATGAAAATCATGATCAATTATTGCGTATGTTATTCATGTAATACGTTTTAAGTTTTGTTTTTATGTTTTTAGTATTTAAATTATAGCGAAGATCTGGGGGGTGGTTGGTTAATAATCCGCAAAACCAGGTTGGCGGCCGATCGCTCGCCGTACGTGTTAATTGCGCGCGTCGTGCAAAGTTGCCCCTGCATAACTGCCCGAGTACATACAGAATGTTCAATTTCTTTCCTCAGTTCTGGTCTGAAATAATATTTTCTGAGTAATTCGTAGTTTACTTGAGTATGGATAGGTTGGATGCCGCAATGCTTAAATAATCCATTGTGGTCGTTATGGAATTCCTGTCGGATCTTATTTGAAACTATATTTTTTAGGATCCTTATTTGTAGATAGTAAATTTGATCAAGATATGTATTATAGATGCGCCCGTAGCTACTCAGCCCGTATTGTATATACGATTCAGCAAGGGAGGTATATAACATCAGTTTTATTTTGTAGGGGATTCGGTTTTTTAGCATTATAATATTGGCTAGGAACTGTCTAAGCTTAGTACATACCGATTCTACATGGTTACTCCAGTTAAATTTGCTATCTATTTGCAGACCAAGGTATATCTGTTTGTCTACCACGTCAACCTGGGGGCAACGACAGGTATTCGTATTTGAATCATGTAGGCATTTGTGATCGTGGGCTACTAAACTACTTGATTGTGGTACTATTTTAATATATGGAGATTTGATAACAACTAGTATGGTTTTGTTAGCGTTTGGGACTATATTAGCGTCATGGCACCACTTGAGAAGCGAATCAAGGTCGGCTTGTAACATGTCGTAGGCCTTTTGTGCGTCTTTGTCAGCAACGACCAGACAAGTATCCTCAGAGAATTGGTAAGTCGTGCTGTGTGAGATGATCTTACTCATGTCGTTCACATATGACAGAAAATAGAGTGGACCCAATACCGATCCTTGTGTTGTACCCTCAGTTACAGTTATTGGATTACTGTATGCATTATTTACTTTTACAGTGAATGCTCGATTCTGGAGGTAGTTTTTGCACCATTTTAGCAGAGATCCCCGTATACGACAATTTTCAAGTTTATAGTTAGCTGGTCATGCTGCAGGGTATCAAATGCGCGAGAGAAGTCAATGAATAAAGCTAGCACATATTTTTATTATTTAAGTGCTCATTGACAGTATCTGTGAATTGTTGTAGAAGATTGGTAGTGCTTTTTCCCGACTGGAAACCGAATTGATTTCGGTATATAACACCATGTTTGATAAAATAATTGTGTATTTGTTCACCAACAAATTTTTCGACTATTTTATCAATTGTCGAAAGTAGTGTTATAGGGCGATAATTAAGGTAATCATTGCGGCTACCTTTTTGTGTATCGGTCAAACACAGCCTACCTTTAATTGATCAGGGTAGGTACCAGTTTGAATGCTGGAATTTATGAGATTAGCAATTGGCTCAGATACATCTGTTGCAATTGTTTTTATATATGATACTCTAATATTATCGATACCAGGTGCTTTGTTTGATTTTAAGTTTTTATAATTTTGTGATTTTTATCACCCGTGGCTTTCTATAAATATATACTGGAATCAACCGTTTGACAGTATGTGTTCGGGTCTAGCAATTTTTAACTACAATTAGGAACGATATCTTTAACAGCCTTGTCAAATCCAATAGCGAAGTTCTCAACGATGTCCTTAGTAGTCAATCCAAATCAATCCAAATCAAAATCAATAGACAATATCACTCGCTCTAGTATGTTATTAATAATTTGGTAAACTTTCTTCATATTTTTAAAATTATCTTGTATCTCTTTAATATAGTATTTATTCCGTCTGGTTTCTAAAATCTTATTGGCTAAGTTTCGTGTTTTATTGTAGTCCAGTCTTAATTTCAAAAAGAGACCGCGGCTAGACACAGCGGCAGCTGAGCACGAAGAGGACGGCCGCGCGGGGGCAGCGTGGGTCCATATCGGCCAGCTCGTAGCACGAGACGTTCGCAGCGCCCTGACGTCCCTCAAAGCTAAGTTTTCGGTTGGGTCAGATGGTTTACCACCGTATTTAGTAAGAGACTGTCGGGAGATTTTAGAAAAAACCTTTACTATACATATTTAATTTATGTCTAAAGGAGTGTTACTACCCTGCTCTGTGGAAATTATCGCGAGTAATACCAGTGCCGAAGGAAGGTTCGAACGCTGAGATAAGCGGATTTAGACCGGTGGCCGTCCTGTCAACTTTTGCAAAAGTGTTTGAAACGGTATTACACAAATTAATATATGCCCAAGTTAGCGCACAATTGGCCAACACACAGCATAGTTTCAGGCCGGCTCGAAGAACCGGAAGTAATTTATTGTCATTTTTGTCCCACTTGTCACCTACCATCGATGCAGGTGGTCAAGTTGATGCTGCATACTTTGATTTTCAAAATGCGTTTGACACCGTGGAAAATGACATCCTTTTAGAAAAGTTTGCGTCGCACGGATTCCGAACTTAATAATTTTTTTTGCGAGTTATCTCAGTGATCGGAATACAGTCAAAGTGGAATACAGTGGATACGAATCCGCACCGTACTTCACTTTCTCAGGGGTAAGTCAAGGTAGCAATCTTGGCCCTCTGGCGTTTGTATTGATGATTAACGATCTGTCTGAGGTGGTTGACAATTTGACGTGCTTACTGTTTGCTGACGATCTTAAACTGTTTCTGTCGGTAAATAGCGCATCGGATTGTGAACTACTGCAAAGAGACATTGATAATGTAATTGCTTGGAGTAAAGACAACAAAATTTATTTAAATGTAGCTAAGTGCTATGTGATGAGCTACACTCGCAAGAAACGGCCGCTTACACACCACTATACAATGGACACAGTACCTATAGATCGCGTCCATCGCGTGCAAGACCTCGGGATAGAAATGGCACCAGACTTGACGACTTAGACGACTTGAAGACTTAGTTATCACATTACGAAATGTTGCAAAAAGGCTTTTTGTAATTTAGGTTTGGTACTTCGAATAGGTAAGGATTGGGGCAATGTATTGACAGTTTAGGTCCTCTATAATGCACTGCGTACCAGTGACTCACACACAGTGATATCACTTAGAAACAAATGTCTTTAATCCCTGTCAAGTACAGCCTTAAGATTGAGAAAATTCAAAATACATTTTTAAAGTTTTTATATCTTAAACAGTACGGCGTGTATCCTATTTATCCATCTATGTATCCGAGCTTGTTCGTTTTGGGTATGACCGGATACACCAGAATGGCCGTGAGACGAGACATTACCCTTGCTAGGTACGTAGTGGACGTCTTGAAGGGGAAAGTGCATCATCCGGAGATATTAGAGGAGCTCCAGCTTTGCGCGCCTGATAATTATGTAGGTGCGCGCCGGCGGCCTCCGTTGCTGAATATTCCGATAGCTCGCACTAATTTACTCATGTACTCGTTACTCAGTTACTCACCTGTGGCTCGTGCTAAACGTATTGTGAATCTAATATATGAATAAATTGATATTTTAGTTGCAGCCAGACAAAATTGATTAAATGCGCAACTAGGTGTTTAGAACAAATTAATAGTAATATGATGTAATTTATGTACATACATGAATTTGTTGGTTATAGCATCGATTTGGGTAACTGTAAGGATGTTGTAATTTATCTATCTATCTATAACCTCACGCCAGATCCCCTGCGGGGTAGGCAGAGAGTACAGAGCTCCAACAGGTTCTTTCGTTACATACCTCTCTGGCTTCCTCGACTCTCATAGTTCGTTTCATACACGCTCGCCGGTTACGGAGACTCTTGACTTTTCCATCAGATAAGACTCGGTTTATTTGGTCGTGGTAAGATAGTCTAGGTCTTCCTCGGTACCTGCATCCTTCCACTTTCACATTGTATATCTGTTTTGTCATTCTTTCCTCTGGCATTCTTTCTATATGCCCGAACCAACGGAGCATGCCCTTTCTCATCTTTACACCGATACTATCTTTCATACCTACTCGCTGTCTTACTATGCTGTTGCTAATGCGGTCGGTCAGCTTCACTCCGCACATCTTCCGCAGAGCTCGCATTTCTACCGCATTTATCCTACTTGCATTCTCCTTCTTACATACCCAGCTCTCGCTACCATATAACAGCGTTGGGACAAGAACTCCGTTATGTATGGCCAGCTGCGCCTTATGGCTTAAGTGCCGGCTCCCGAGTAGCTTTCCCATCGCACCATTCACTCTGTTCCCTGCACTCACTCTTCTCTCCATGTCAGCTGTGTATTTCCCATCCTTACTGAAGGCGCATCTAAGATATATAAACTCATACACTTGCTCCAGCACATCGTTACCAACCACAATACTTACATTCATTCTGGTTTCTTCCCTTTCAAAAACCATAATCTTGGTTTTCTTCACATTCAAGTGTAAGCCATTGATCATGCAGTCATCTTTCATAACTGTGACTAGTGTTTGCAGATCAGTAGCTGTTGGCGCTATTAAAACCGCGTCATCTGCATAAAGTAGATGGTTTACCACTAAGTCACCCATTTGTACACCTTCATTCATCGCTTTCAGTCTTTGAAGACTTTTGTCCAGATATATTATAAACGGTCTAGCGGACAACACGCAACCCTGCTTGACGCCGATTTTAACGTCAAACCAGGGTGACCTGTTACCACCCACCCGTACGCATGCCTTGCAGTCCACATAAGTGGACTGGACGGCTCGCAACAGAGTGCCATCTATATCATACTCTGGCAAAATGCCCCAAAGTCTCTTTCGCACAACTCTGTCAAATGCCTTCTCCAGATCTACAAAACCGCAGAAAACCTTCCGGCCCACTGCCTGATGCTTCTCTACGATGTTGCGGAGTGAGAAGACTTTATCCGAACATCCTCTTCCAGACCTGAAACCCCCTTGTGCCTCGCACAACATTCCATAGGACTTCACGCGCATTCTCCGTTCAATAATTTTACCGTACACCTTGGCTGCCAAGCTGATCAAACTGATGGCTCTGTAGTTGGCGCAGTCATATTGTGAATTGCCTTTATACAAGGGTACTATGACTGCGCGGCGCCAATCTGTAGGGACTCTACCGGACCTCCAGCAAAGGTTTGCAAGGGCTCGGAAAGCGTCCCGGACGCAAGTTCCACCATATTTGATCATCTCGGCAGATATCATGTCTACTCCCGCAGCTTTACCGTTTTTCATACTTCCTATCGCCCATCAACTTCTTCCATAGTGATGTCCTCCGTTGATTCTGGTGCCGCAATCTCGCCTTTGGGCACGTCTGCGGCATCAGCATCCGGGTCATCTCCATACATTTCTCCAAAATATTCACTCCACCGGTTTAGCACAGCTTGTGTGTCTGCAAGAATGTCACCATCTTTAGATTTTATCCTTTCCATTCTGGAGCCTGAAGAATCACCTCGAGCCTTTCTCACCTTGCTCCAAAAGAGTTTGGTGTTGTTCTCGAAGTTCTTCGCCAGCCTCTCCTCCTCAATCATACTGGCTCTTTCACGCTTTTCTTTCACTAAAGTTTTAGTGGCATTCTTGCATTGCCGGTATATTTCTTTCCTCATCTCTGTCATACTGGCATTCAGGTTCAAAGAAGATACATAGTCCTGCCACGCTTTCTTCTTATTTTCTACGGAGCTTTGCAACTCCGCATCCCACCATGCATCACCTTTTGCTGTAATATGCTTCTTTAAGCAACCACATACTTCTTTCGCGGATTCCACCAAACTCTCTTTCAGGCTATTCCAGCATTCATCTACATTTGAGTCCGAAGAGCCTGCTGTCAAAAGCTTGTCCCGGACTCTGTCTTCATACATTCTCCTCACGCTCTCATCTTGCAACTTTTCAACCTTTAATCTTTCAAGGTCTCCGAAGGGGATACGCTCTCGCCAGTGCCTCCACTTCCTGAACAGACCACTAAACCGCGCAACTACGAGATAGTGGTCTGATTCCAAAGTGGGGCCTCTATACGCACGCGTATCTTGTAGTTTGCTTCGGAGACGGTTATCAACCAGGATCAGATCTATCATGCTTTTTTGTTCATTCCTTCTCCACGTATACATATGTATGTCCTTGTGCTGGAATATCGTATTAGACACAAGGAGACCCCTTTCCAAACAAACATCTACAATGAGCTTACCTGCATCGTTCACTCTCTTATCACCATAAGGACCCAGAGCAGCGTCGCAAGTTTGCCGCCTGGTTCCTACCCATCCGTTCAGATCGCCACACAAAATCACCTTTTCGTTAGCCTCAGCCAAATTCAGAACTTCCCTGACATTATCCCAAAACTTCTCAAGGTCCTGGGGTGTCGACGAGCTTACGGGAGCATATGCTGTGACCAAAAATACTCTAGTGACACCCAGTTCTACACGGACCCAGAGAAGTCTCGCATCGCACAGGCCATAATCTCTCACTCCAGAGGCCAGGCGACGGGACAGCAAGATACCCACCCCCATGCTGGCACGACTGCTCTGCGGTACCCCAGACCACAGAGCCATCGTTCCATCAGGAAGATCACAGGTTTCACTGCCCCTCCGCTTAGTCTCTGTTAAACACAGAGCATCCAGGCGTCTCTCTTTCATCACATCAATCACCTCATGCATCTTATCTTCCATACCACCTCTTACATTCCAAGTGCATATTCGGCACTCTGCACCCCACGACTCGCCAGTTCGGGCCCGGCGTGATGGGTGGCGGCCCCCATCGCCGCTTCCACCTATATTCGTACCAACGGGGGCGGGCCGGTACGCGTCGCCTCGGGGGGACGCCCTAGCCCACACTGCGGTACGTCTTTGGTCCAAGATTGCAGCCATAATGACTGGCAGGGGTCGCGACGAGCACGCTCTTGGACAGACCCAGGTAGTATATGGGTTTAAATATCAAACACATTATTATTTGACTGCTTCGTTGGATAATAATGCGCGTAGCAATCACAAACACCTGTATCAATTTATAGGTCTGACAAAAAGTGATTTTTCGATAGAAAAAGATCTATAATCAGTCCGGTGTCTGGCATGATGCTCGATACCATAGTAATACGTTCGCCCCTATAACATAGGACCTAACATCGAAGGCGAAAAGTGGGTGTACAAAGTACACTTCTGCCACCGCCACTTGGGGAATATAGGCGTGACAGTGTTTACTTTATTATTATTCCATTTGAATAGTTCCAATTCATTTCCTATTTTCAGCTGCGTGTGTAATGTGTTTCAAAATGGCGTAAATACACCAAGTCTTTGACTAGACCGACACCTACAACCTACCTACCTACTTAAGAACGGATTCATATATTGATCACTTTTTTAATTAAACAATCAATAAGATGCATGTTATAAGAGATGGGGTAAATCTATCTATCCATTTATATCACCACGCTACATTGCCAGATGAGGTAAATCTGTTGATTTAAATCACTTAAAGTGTTGTTATGCATCACGCCAGATCCCTTGCAGGGCAGGCAAAGAGTACAGAGTTTCAACAGGTCCTTCCTTAAAGACCTATCTTGCTTCCTCTACTCTTATAGCGTCCCATACACGCTCACCGGTTACGGAGGCCCTTGATTTGCCCTTCAGGTAAAACACGGTCTATTAGTCACGGTTAACGTATTATTCAGTTATATTCCCTATTTTACAAGTCAATATTATTACTCTGTAGGAGATAGTAAAATCCAACACAAAGCTCAAAAGTCCAAGCGCTCGATGTCAGCACCAACTGCCAATGGTACGTTTCCATTAGCCTGCAGACAGTCGGCACAATAGTAAGCAAGCTGTTAGGCCATAATGAAGGCATTGTACGGCGGCCGTCGCGACCCGATGACGTCATTATCTGCAACCTCTCGCCGAGTCAGCGCAGCTGCCAAGCCAGTGTGATATATCGCCACCGAACTCGATTTATTGGTGTTTTGTGCTCGATTTTACACACAGCCTTATTATTCGATTAGTCAGGATGTGAGATCAGAGAAATTATCCAATGGAGGCGATTGATTTATTTTAACGAATACAATTAAACCTTATTGTCGCTGAGCTAAGCTTAGCTGAACTAGAACGTGTTTTTTTGTTTTAGATTTTTTGTTGCGATACATAGTGTCCATATACTTAACCACTTTTGATATGTAAATTCGGTTACTACCTCTATATAATAAAAAAATATTGTCGGCCCAATCTTGGAATTTGTAGTAATTAATAAATATATATATTATAAAAATACTTAAAAATTACAGCTGGTTTTTGAAATGCTGATCAAAAATATGATACGGATAAATATGATACCATAAATGTGAAAATTACCGAACGCTGTCACTTGTGTCGCATGCTAGTAAAATTATAAACACTAGACTTTCGTCGTCTGTAGATCACCAGATACCGTGCGAGCAATCTGGTTTTGTGATTGGAAAGGGCTCTCGTGAACAGATTTTGAATGTACGTCTTCTCATCGAAAAATGTCGCGAACTTAATAAGCCGTTGGTCTTGTGCTTTATAGACTATGCAAAGGCCTTTGATTGCGTGCAGTGGAGAACGATGTTTGACGTGCTCGTGGAGATGGGAGTACCTCAACACCTTACTTTTCTCATACAGAATTTGTATCTTGATAGCTCAAGCTTCGTGAAACTGGAAAACCAGAAATCCAAAGCTTTCCACACTGAACGAGGCGTACGCCAGGGATGCATTCTGTCTCCTAAGTTGTTCAATCTGTACGGAGAATATATCATGAGGAAAGCCCTGGACGGCTGGAATAGCGGTGTTGTAGTGGGTGGTCGCAGGGTCAATGATTTAAGATATGCAGACGATACGACGATTGTTGCGTCAAGTGAACTGGAGATGGCAACTCTTCTGAAGAAAGTTGAAGTAGAAAGTGCCACACTCGGTCTTAAGGTCAACCATTCCAAAACAAAAATAATTGTAGTGGACAGAGCAGACATACTCCCGGTAACCAATGCACTCAACGGCTATGAAAAAGTCAGCGAGTTTGTGTATCTGGGGTCATTGATAACCAGTGACGGGAGCTGCACTAATGAAATTCGCCGTAGAGCCGGTATGGCCAAAAGCGCTATGGCTAACCTCGACAAGATCTGGAAGAACAGAGGTATACGACGAACAACCAAAGTACGCTTAGTTCGAGCTCTGGTCTTCTCTGTATTCTTGTATGGTGCCGAAACTTGGACTGTGAGAAGCCGCGATAGCAGTAAGTTAGATGCCTTTGAGATGTGGTGTTGGCGAAGGTTGCTCCGTGTACCTTGGACTGCAATGAGAACCAACCAGTCTATACTAAAAGAACTTAAAATCACCACACGGCTCTCCACGATCTGCCGTCAAAGAGCCCTCAGCTTCTTCGGACACATTACGCGGTCTTAAAAGCATTGTCTGGAGAAGCAGATTATTTTAGGCAAAATGGACGGTAGACGTACTTAGGGAAGAGCACCTGCAAAATGGTCTGACGCAATAAAGAAGGCGGTGGGTGGCAGCATGCATCGGGCGGTACACTCAGCATATGACCGCACCCAATGGAGACTGTTTGTGCGTGGTCGCGATCCTCAGCAATGAGGGAACGAGGAAGAAGAATATCAAAAATAAACTTATGAGCTGTCTCTTGTAAAGTTATATGTGAGTTGGTGAAAGCGCAATTAACTATTAGCTCGTGATGAAGAGAAACACAAAATCATTTTAAACAGAAACAAATAGTGCATAAAAACATTTTAGAAAGTTACTATCGTTATGATGGTAAAATTATAAAATTGGCGAAGCCATTTTTTCAATTATTTTTTGTTACAAGTGTGTGTAGCAACGCCAAATATTTTTTGAATTTTTTAAGGAAAAATTATAGAAAAGCCTTAAAAATGAGTAATAGTCTAATTATTGTTAAGAAAACGAAATAACAATAAAATATTTCAGTGATGTTTTGTAACTTCCTATACAGATTTATGATGGGCGGTATCAATTCTGTTTCAGTAATATGAAATAGATTTTTCTCGAGGGCTGTGCAACAAAAAGGCATCATATCCGACCTTTATCGTACCATGAACAATAAGAAGCCAAGCCACGACTTTTGGGCCGGTTGGGCCAGGTCAAGTGGAAGTACGGCATTGTCGCGTGTTGTACATAATGTTACAATGAATATTGTTAGAGTAACGTGGCTGAAGAACTGAAATGTGTAGACCAGAAACTAACAGCTCCGCACTTCTCTTGAAATATATAACAGTCGTGTGCCCGATGGGATTTCCCATTGGTAATTTTCAAACTCTTCAGGGAATTATTACGCTTTCTGTGGTAAGTGCTCACTAAACATATTAAATTATATAAGCAAGTCATGTAATATTTCATGCTTCTAGATTCATTGTCTGTCAGTCAGACAGTGTTAGAGATTTATAGAGATGAATTTTAGTTACAAATCAAAAAAAAAATGTCGGTTGCCTACAAACACATTCATTATGTGGCCCAAATTAGGTACTATAGCTCAGAACCTTGATCTTGCTAAAGCAAGTTTTCCTCTTGTCAATTTATTGTTTTATTTTTCTTAGTGCAAGGCTGTCTTTACAGTACCTCAGACCGTTCTTATGGTTAGGTGTTACAAGACCAAAAATCTATTCAGTGGCCGTATTACTTAGATCATTAGATTTAAGTAACCATAAGCATTAGCTTATGGTCTCGTAATTATTTGTTGTGGTTTTACATTAAGGAAAAAAATGCTTTCTTAAATACGAGTACTAATTAATTTAATGAAATCATTCGACTCCATATTATTCAATTAACTATGAAAAGATTAAAAAGCTTTCAGACGTGTCCTTATTTGAGAGCTCACTTTACCCTTCCGTAGGGGAAGTTATAATGCACTTTCAGTTAACTTCGGAGATATGAACAAGTTTCCACCAGGCGTGCTTCATTCTTACTTGTTTTGTGATCTTAGTCTTGCTGGGAAGATTACGAGAAATTAGAATTACGTTGCATTATTGTTACATAAAATATGTACCTACAACAAGTACCTGTATTGTTCTTTAAGAAGATGAGTGATAAGAGCCAACTGAAGAATTACCGCGCTATTTCGCTCCTGAACCACGTTTACAAGCTGTTTTCAAGAGTTATCACGACTCGTCTTGCGCGAAGGCTTGACGAATTTTAACCCCAGGAACAGGCCGGGTTTCGAAGAGGGTATGGAACCACAAACCACATCTACACTATACGGCAGATTATACAGAAGTCCGAAGAGTATAATCGGCCCCTGTGCTTAGCAAGAAGGCCTTTGACTCGATTGAGACCTAATCAGTTCTGGAATCCTTGCAACGTTGCCAAGTCGACTGGCGATACATCCAAGTGTTAAGAAATCTCTATATCGCTGCGACCATGGCCCTCCAGATACAAAACCAGCTGACCAGCCCTATCCCAATGCATAGAGGTGTGAGGCAAGGGGACGTTATGTTCTCCAAATTGTTTACAAATGCATTGGAGGATATGTTAAGACGCTGGACTGGAAAGCCCATGGCCTAAACATAAATGATAGTCATATCGCACACTTGAGATTTGCAGACGTCATTGTCATTATGGCCGAAACGTTGCAGGATCATAAGCATAAGGCAACAGATGCTAACTAGCCTAGCTGATTCTTCCGAACGCATAGGTCTCCGCATGAACTTGGACAACACACAGGTAATGTTTAACCGACATGTAGAACCGGAACCTGTTGCAATGCATGGCGCTATTCTCGAGGTTGATGAAGAATATCTTTACTTAGGGCAAACTCTGCAGTTGGGGAAAAATAACTTCGAGAAAGAGGTCAACAGAAGAATACGGCTGGGCTGGGCGGCGTTTGGGAAATTACATCGAGTATTTACATCGCCTATTCCACAAAGCCTAAAGACAAAAGTCTTCAATCAGTGCGTCCTGCCCGTTATGACTTATGGAGCCGAAATGTGGATGATGATGTGATGACTTATGAGAACCCAAAGAAACCACTTCCATTATAATCCTATTTTCCAATTTTTTTGTATACGTTCGTTACCGTAAGTAAGGTATATCGGCGACAGATTTTGCATACGTCGCAAAAACCTGTACCGGACATAATGTGGTCGCATCACTTCATTGAAAAAAATATGCATTCGTATGTATATTTTTAAATGTATGTATAAGTTAATGTATGCAACTTCAACTTAAAATTGCAATATGAAATAACATTATTTTTCAGATTTTATCACGGTTTATTACTTTTTTATGTTCCTGAGGTTTCGAGTGCTTTACAACCTAAATGGTCACGAGAAGGACTGAGGTGTTTGATGTATACGAGTATTAAATGTTGTATAGCGCTTGAATAGATGTAAATAGTAATCTACTGATTTCTCTCTTTCTGTCATCTTTTAGTTGACATTCGAAAAAAGAACGCAAAGCAGTGTGTAACTATTCCGCCGCTAATCACTGTTTATTAGTATGGGGGTAAAAATTAATATTATTCCGGGGTGACTTCAAACTTCTGAATTATTTTTGATGGTCCGATCTACAGGGAATAAACTCAAGGTCGTGTAGGGTTATGCTTACTTTTTTGGCAAACACCTCAGTCCCTCTGGTGGGCATAAGCGCGGTAAATTATTCGAAACGTCGGGAACTTAAAAATCTAAAATGAACCGCAATAAAATCCGATAAATAGTTTTATTTCATGCGTAATATTCGCGTAAATCTAAGAACTTAATATCTTAAAATTGCAATGCTTAAAGCTCATAGAACAAACTGGTTCAAATACCTTCTTGCGATAGGCTGGTCAATATTTCTGGGACCATTCGGTCGAGTTTGATTGATATCTTTGGCGGCACATAGGTAATGTTGTGTCACTCATCAATCAAGTCCGTCCTTGGCATTAGCAGATTAATGGAGTGTATTCGATCAATTTTGGTTTTATTGGTTTGAAATAGAATAGGGACTATATGTAGTTTAGTATCCGCTGTCATATTGCATCATAAAAATCGTGATAAAAAGACACTAGCGAATAGCCGAGTGAACTTGTCGCCACATATGTGAAAAAAATTGTCACAATATGCATCAGGACTGCGTAGCCCAATGTATGTGCTACAATGGCTAAAGTTGGTATAAAAGTCTTCCAAAATTTGTTACTTTACTTTAAAGGTTAATACAATTCATCGGAAAATATTTCTTATAGCAATATAATAATTTCGTAATATAACAATTTTCAAAGTGTGTGTACGGCAAAGCTGCGACTGTGGTTTTGAACGAATTCGTTCGCTATTTCACTTGTAGCTTTTTTTTATCATGATTCCTGTCTATTGCACTATATGCTGTATATGAGATGTACCAAAAGGAATCAATTAATTCTTGGAATCTTACAACAGCTTACCTTTGGAAAAGCGTCCGTCACTTTTAATCCACCTATTCATTCCAGTCATAAAAGTGATGCCAAATTCGCATTTCGTCTGTTCAAGAGAAATAAATATTCCTATAGTGAGTTGATATATTTTGTTAATGCTACATTGAGATATTTTCTGGTTTTGGATAACAATGCCGTTGATGAATTTTGGTGTACAGGTAGTGGACAAATTCCTATAATAAATAAATAGTGTCAGAAATCGACCCAGAAACTGGATGTGTAAACTAAATATGGTGAAAGATACGGTGAAGAACTGGAGACCGTTCCAAGTAAGAATATTTTGTTTTGGTAAGAAAATAAGCAGCATATTCTTTTTGATGTTATATCAATACCAATATTGCTATGTTCATGCTTGCTAGACTATTATAGAGATAAACATGACTCTGCGAAATACATGGGTGCCTATTATGTTTGTTCGGATATCGACATTTCACGTTTATCGTGCGATGGAGTCGATTCCGAAAAATGCTTCATTAATTTATCTGTTCCCGTTCAGTGGCTGTGATCGATGACAACAGTCTGATATTTGTCGAGAGCACGACATATAAAATATGTTTAAAACTTATGGCTGTGTACATGCGTCAAGGGGTTTTCATTTTGGGTATCATAGCGTTTGATTTGTTGTTATTGTGACAAAACAGTTGTGGCCTTAACCTTTACCCTTGTTCGTAAGATGAGGTAAATTTAGGTAAGGTTTGCGTCGCATAAATCAAATAAAAGCTGAATTCGCACGCGCTTCAATACGCAATAACGCAAAAGCTTTAATTTTTTAGGTAACTATTGAATAAGTTCAGAATTTAGGCGAAACGATGAGTGGGCAGGCCAATGACTCAGTGGGTAAATGTTATATCGAGAGTTGGAGAAGAACTTGGGTAGATTGGCACAGGACCACGAAGAATGACCCAAAGGGAAGGCTTATGCTCTGCAGTTGGTTATAGACAGCTGATGATGAATGTCATTTTATTCGAAACTTTCAAATACGCGGGAAATTGATGTTGCTTTTATTTTCAAGACTACGCCAAAATTCTCGGTACTCTGTATATTAAAATTCTTGGTACTCTTGATAAAACGTAAAAACGTAAAAAAAAAACCAGAACGAATGTAAGGATTGTGGTTGGTAACGATGTGCTGGAGCAAGTGAATGAGTTTGTATATCTTGGATGCGCCTTCAGTAAGGATGGGAAATACACCGCTGACATAGAGAGAAGAGTGAGTGCAGGGAACAGAGTGAATGGTGCGATAGGAAAGCTACTCGGGAGCCGGCACTTAAGCCATAAGGCGCAGCTGGCCATACATAACGGAGTTCTTGTCCCAACGCTGTTATATGTTAGCGAGAGCTGGGTATGTAAGAAGGAGAATGCAAGTAGGATAAATGCGGTAGAAATGCGAGCTCTGCGGAAGATGTGCGGAGTGAAGCTGACCGACCGCATTAGCAACAGCATAGTAAGACAGCGAGTAGGTATGAAAGATAGTATCGGTGTAAAGATGAGAAAGGGCATGCTCCGTTGGTTCGGGCATATAGAAAGAATGCCAGAGGAAAGAATGACAAAACAGATATACAATGTGAAAGTGGAAGGATGCAGGTACCGGGGAAGACCTAGACTATCTTACCACGACCAAATAAACCGAGTCTTATCTGATGGAAAAGTCAAGAGTCTCCGTAACCGGCGAGCGTGTATGAGACGAACTATGAGAGTCGAGGAAGCCAGAGAAGTATGTAAGGAAAGAACCTGTTGGAACTCTGTACTCTCTGCCTACCCCGCAAGGGATCTGGCGTGAGGTTATAGATAGATAGATAGATAGATATTAATGTGTTTATTCGAAACTTTCAAATACGCGGAAAATTGATGTTGCTTTTATTTTCAAGACTACGCCAAAATTCTCGGTACTCTGTATATTAAAATTCTTGGTACTCTTGATAAAACGTAAAAACGTAAAAAAAAACCAGAACGAATGTAAGGATTGTGGTTGGTAACGATGTGCTGGAGCAAGTGAATGAGTTTGTATATCTTGGATGCGCCTTCAGTAAGGATGGGAAATACACCGCTGACACAGAGAGAAGAGTGAGTGCAGGGAACAGAGTGAATGGTGCGATAGGAAAGCTACTCGGGAGCCGGCACTTAAGCCATAAGGCGCAGCTGGCCATACATAACGGAGTTCTTGTCCCAACGCTGTTATATGGTAGCGAGAGCTGGGTTTGTAAGAAGGAGAATGCAAGTAGGATAAATGCGGTAGAAATGCGAGCTCTGCGGAAGATGTGCGGAGTGAAGCTGACCGACCGCATTAGCAACAGCATAGTAAGACAGCGAGT
Organism: Phalera bucephala; assembly: GCA_905147815.2. Lineage (NCBI taxonomy): Eukaryota > Metazoa > Arthropoda > Insecta > Lepidoptera > Notodontidae > Phalera > Phalera bucephala. Next base: position 18,052,877 of record LR990621.1, on the reverse strand, counting down.
ACGTATGAAAGATAGTATCGGTGTAAAGATGAGAAAGGGCATGCTCCGTTGGTTCGGGCATATAGAAAGAATGCCAGAGGAAAGAATGACAAAACAGATATACAATGTGAAAGTAGAAGGATGCAGGTACCGGGGAAGACCTAGACTATCTTACCACGACCAAATAAACCGAGTCTTATCTGATGGAAAAGTCAAGAGTCTCCGTAACCGGCGAGCGTGTATGAGACGAACTATGAGAGTCGAGGAAGCCAGAGAAGTATGTAAGGAAAGAACCTGTTGGAACTCTGTACTCTCTGCCTACCCCGCAAGGGATCTGGCGTGAGGTTATAGATAGATAGATAGATAGATATTAATGTGAACTTTCTAAACACTTTAACAAGTTTTCAGATTGATCCGGCGATTTCTTGGCGGCATCGTTGTAAAGTTATTTGCCTATACCTATACAATATGGCTCAAGAGATTCTACCGTTTATCTTTCTTAATAGGCCAGTATATAGGATTCTAGTATCCGGGGCAATAGCAGTATCCAATGCATTACATGGGTGGTTGGCTCACGATGCAGTTACGACGAGTACCTTCTCATGTTTACAAGTGCTGGACTCGCTAATAATGCATGGGAGCTTAAATTACGTCTTGACTACTTAGAACATTTTGTTTACTGACGTCAATATGTGTACTTACTTGCAGGTTTTTGCAAGAATTCAATTAGCTTTATTTGTTAAGTTAGGTCTCACAGAAAAGTTTCATTGGTAGTAGAAAAAAGTTTTTAAGTACAAAACATAACATTGCTGTTTTGGCTTTATTTATAGAAAAAATGATTAATTTGATTTTCTTTGAACTTTATTTTTTAATATTGTTTTAAGTATATCAGCTATCTTTCTCGTCTTTTTCTCCAAAAAAAACCAAGACTTTTAATTAATGGTTAAACACTCATTATGGTCAAAAAGGTTAACGTCTTAAAAATATAAAGTTCTTTTTTTGATGAGCTATAACCGTATAGTTAATTTGATTTATTTAAATTAGTATAGTTTGTAAGTTAAAAGCAGCGCATATGACTGAACATACACACCGACCTATTAGGTACAAGAGTTTATTTCACTTGCAATGTTCATACGAAAATTGTCATTGTCTGTCTTTCCGGTTCAAATCTTGTGTTCCATTTTTCTAGTACTTACGGGGATTCGATTGAGTTGAAATTTGGCATACGTGTGTAAGTTTGGTGACAACGCAATAATATGGCACCATGGAGCTGGTCTGATAATGGAGTCGGAAAGTAGCCAAAGGAACATGTCGACTACACAATATTACCCCATCCTGTTTAGGCTCGTTTGATTGGTAGTACAAGTACTATATAACTAGATAGTCGTCAGAGTCTGATGATGAAGACGGATGGTGGCCAATGATATCCTCGAACTACTCAATATAAGCCCGTCGTGTTTGGGCTCGTTGTATTTTTCTCCACGAATACTGTATAACCGGATGGCGTCCAGGGTCGGATGATGGAGCCCGAAGGAGGCTATAGGAACTCTACAACTAAGCAAAATGTTTTCCCTGTGTTTTATAATAAAAGCTTGTTTTTAAATTAAAATTATACTACTACTATAAGACGGAAAAAATATAAATCTTGCACCCCCAAACCCAACGAAAAATGTTATGATAAAAATACAATTTCTTGCCTATCGTCATGCTTTCACTTAACTCGACCCATTTCACGATCACCCGAGTTATCGTCGTGTGACAGTGGCGTAATATGGGGGTACATAGAGTATCTATTATGTAGCATGTATGTTATGGGCTCTGCTGATATGGCCAGCCTGTCGGTAGTGCTTTAGCGTTTAAGTGCGATCTACCGACGCTTTTAGTCTGCAATGATAACGGACGTTGTGCGGTTGAATGCGGTTGAATTAGAGTATTTGTATGCATGTAAACCATAATGGTTATTGAATCGTCAGAAAAGTGACAATACTCCTCGGAATAGAGAAATATAGTCTTCTTTGTTCTGTGCAACCATCACTTCGGAATGTCATTCCTTGCTCTATACAGTTCTTTTTATGCCCTAAGGTAAAGGATAGACATGATGTAACCACCAAGTCGTGTCAACCTTATATACCTCGGGGTTCAAAGGGCGTAGAGGGTATTTAGGGGAAAATGAATTTTAAACATTATCATAATTGATATAGGCGATATAAGTATATGTTAATGACACCGTATTAACGATTATAGTGCAAAACAACAGTAACGGTATTTTTAAGCTATGAAACATTCAAATCTTAATGCCTGTAAGTACATTCAAGTGACTGGCTGCCTAATCATGATTAGTTGCTGGACCGATTATTTAGATGCTCGTAGTGGTGCGGAACTACGGTGTTCTAGCAACGACTGAACTCACCTGTGCGATTGCTAAGGTTAAGCACCGTTCGGCTGAGTCAGTCCTTTTGAAGTAATCCCATTTTTAAAGGCTTTAAAAGGCACTTAAGGCCATCGGTCCCTGTTAACACTTCATGTAATTGATGTCACATCAATTTAGGAGCCTTATGAAAGATAGTCGTCGTAGCGATCTTTGTGCGAGGCCTTTGTCCAGTGGATGACTTTCGACTGTTCGGCTTGATAAGTTTCAACTGATGGTGATCACAAATTTGAACCGCTCCTGTACATGTACTATAAAGCCTTGCTTATATAAAATCGGAAATAAAAATATTAAAATGAAACGCGAAAAATAAAACAATATTTACGACTCATTTTATGATTCTCATTTTCCTTTAATGAATTTTTTCCATTCACGATATGAGCCAAAATGAACGTTATTTGGACTGAAATATGACCCACCATATGTTCGGAGCTGCTTTCGAGTAATTGACTTCTCCCCTAATGAAACGCTGCTCAGTTACGCTTGCGTGTTAGCATTTCTGTAATTTTTTTCTCGTATCGTACACCAAAAAGAGAGTTGGACAATAGGCATCTTTGATCTTGCGACAAAAAACATTTGCTATATATTCATAAGTCGAAACATCAGTAAAGGAGTAACAACAAAGGCAAACATTTTGTTATTACACGGTTTATAACTTTCATTTCTACTGGGTAATGACGCACTTTTGTGAAACCGGGTAACCGTATTTTTTAATATTCAGATCATTATTATATTCTTAGTACTCGTCAAATTTTCCAGGATTAGAAAATTTAGAAGTCATCGTTTTAATTCACCTTAGCTTCAGATTTTATTCAATACACAAATTAGAAATTTCAAATTAATTTTAATCTGCACAGATTTTAAATTTAATCTGTGAATTGAAAATACTTTTTTTAATTGTCTTCAATACCAAGATATTTTTAATTAGAGATTAATGAATGCGGGTAGGTTACAGAGTATATGAACTGTGTCCATTTACTCGTTTTATGTACACTTTAAAATTCAAGCATAAACTCCAAATTTACTGTTCGCGTATGCGGACATAAAAACGTTAATGTAAAAAGGAAATGGACGAAATTACATTCAACGATTGTCGTTCTTTTAAAAATCTTCGTCAGGTTTATAATAGCGACAAAAGGGCAGGTGAGAGCTAATAAACAAAACGGCTTTGTCCTGTTAACGAGCTCTCACGGAAAGACTTGGCGTGCAAATATAAATAAACTGCTATTGTTTTGTCCACAGTACCGGATGAGCTTGCCTTTAGCAATCCTCTGGAAAATACCGGGACGGGCGGCGCTGTTTATCTTCTTAATTAATATTTAGCTGATATAGAAGTTTCTTTTTCTTTGACACGTTTCAGTGACATGTCTGCAGTGTTTTATTTGTAAAATAATAGATTTTTTATTTTATATGAGTGATCAACACTGTAGGGTGAGCTTACACCAACCATGCTCCAACCGGATGAGCAAGAGACTAACTAACTTAAGGGTGCCTTAAGAAGAAACAGCCTTAGCTTGGGCTGTCGCTGTAGGGGAGGGCGTATAATTATGCATTTATCACGCCACTGCACTATAAGGAGCGAGTCCAACTTTCGCAGGCAGTAGGTGCTTACGCGTTTGCGTAGAGATGACCAATTCTTGATTAACCAACACTGTTGAACGGTCATGGGTGGTTATCGCGTGTTTCGGAGTATTTTGTTAGTAGAATTAGCCTTCGCGCGCGTGTGTATTTGCTCATAGTCTCTGTCAGTCTTTGCGATTTATCTTCTCTTATCAAGGTACCTACATACAAGATGGACACCGAATCAATCGTAAATGTTCGACCACTTATTATTGTGGTACTCTACCGCGTGATACAAAAAAAAGGTTGAAGTATCTTTTCTAGTACAGTCTAGTTCATAATAACGTAATGTTACTTTATCGTATTTTATGTGCAGCTTTCTGATGTCCTGTCCTTATACTGCGATAAAAGCACGTGTCCCGGTGACCATCGGTTCTTATGAAATCCTACTTCCTACTTATATTAAAAACTAGTTTCTGCTCGCGAATTTGTCCGCGTTGACTTTAGACAGGAACCATACATTTTTTCCGGGATAAAAAGGATCCTATGTGTTAATCCAGATAATAAACTATCTGTGTGCCAAATTTCATCCAAATCCGTTCCGTCGTTTTTGCGTGATTGAGTAACAAACAACCGAACAACTAAACATACAAACTTTCACATTTATAATATTAGTAAGATGTAAAAGTTTGTATGTTTAAATGCTTGGATGTGGTGACTATTTATTCCGAAAAAATGTTAAGTTCCTGTATAAAGTCAACGCGGACGAAGTCACGGGCAGAAACTAGTATTACCAAAATATTTGAATCATTTCCCTCTTTATTGAAAACTAGCCGTTTTCCGTGACTTCGTACCCGGTCGACAACAGCGCCACCTACCGGATCTATGTTACTTCTGGATAAGGTAGCGTTCTAATGGTAAAAGAATTTTTGAAATTGGTCCAGTAGTTTTTCTAAATCTTTCTCTTTATAATATTATTAAGTATTGATAATTAATTATTGAATTTTTTATGTAAGATGGGTAGTTGTAAGTGGTAGTTGGTAGGTTGTAAGTGTCAAAGAAAATTATACTTTACTATACAAGGTGTAACATAATACACGCAAGACCCAAAAGTACTTTGTTCTAAATCGGCAACTGATTCGATTCCAACTATTTTAAAAGTTTTTCTGTTTTTTTAATTTTCAAAAAGTCCTGTTACTCGTTCTGTTCAGTGTATTAAACAAAATTTAATAACTATTCAAAGCATGAGGTTTATATTTTTAAGTGTATACCTATTACACAGACCTCAATACGCATACAAAAGTTAATTAATTATTAAAATTTATGGTTAATTTGGGTAACAAAGGGCTTAAAAAAAGGTAGAAAACTCCTTAAAATTGGAAGTTTGATTTGCGTATTGAATTCGTAAAGCAATAATCTAATTGGGGTGTCTGAGGTCTTGTGTTATTTATGTTACACCTTGTATATGGCAATAAGAGGCATGACCCATTTCTATACTTATGGTTTTATGCCTTAATACCATTGAATGAAATATTAATTTCGTTTGGCACTTAGAATTGTCACTATCCATCTTAGGTGAAAAATATTATAGTATGATAAAGCTTGAGGGTATGTAGCGCGATATACTTCCTTTGTAAAACTCGCCAATAGAATTCAATCAGTTCACATCCAGAAATTAATTTGTTTTAACCTTTCCTACGAGTGCTCAGTATTAATAAAATTAAATGTAGCGTTCCAATTGGCGGACTGTCCTTGCATCTTTGGTGCAAAAGCACCCTACTATTATAATACTTGTTAAGGTTGGACTCGCCCTTACCCCCCGGAATGCAATGCGACTTATCAAGTTAGTGTAATTTGATCTATTTATAACATCACACCAGATCCCTTGCGGGGTACGCAGAGAGTTCAGCGTTCCAACGTTCCGTTAGTGTAATTAGCCTTTATTAATTACGAAGCTTCCATTTAAATCCAAATTTAATATTTTGGAAGTAAAGCGAGTGTCAGCGGGGTATATTTCTGACGTTCACAAATACATTTAATAAAATCAGTTGTGATTTTAAGATCAAAAGGATCTCTTTTATTGTACTTGTAAAGCTTAGAGGAATTAAATATTTCAGAGTTCCATAAAGTATTTGTATTTACGACTTAGCTTTTGTTAATGTGAATGGCACTATGTTTGTCCCGATTTTGAGTTTTTTTTTTAAATTGAAGACGGTTATGACGACAGCGAATGTCTCCTATTTGGCCTGATGGAAAGTGAAAATGATGGCGAAAATGTGACTCTCTGATATAGTAATATCTTATTTAAGTTTATCACATAATCACACACACGAAGATCTACGACGGAGTGACTAGTGTGATTTGAAACGCTCATTTTCGTTGATGTTCATTTTGTCAGTATAATATTTCGCATGTTACTCGGCTTTTATTTATCTTCCGCATGCAACAATCTGTTAAATGCTTAAAATAAATAGCTCGCCTCTCCCGAAGTATTCTGTATAAATAACAACTTGTAAAAAAAACATGTTTTTTTTTCAAATACATATTTGACAATAATATTTAAAATATTTATGGTGTTAATAGACTTTAAATTTAGGCTCTTTTACATTTTAGTTACAAGGTACATGTATTTTTTTAGCTTTTAAAAATTGTAAAACTTTCTCAGAATATTTAAACACTCTTTTGTAATATTTGTTTTCAAACAAATTATATATATATATGTTTTTTTTTATGAACTGCATTCACGCATCTTAAATCATTCATATTTATTTTCGCCAATAGATAATATATGTACGTATTTTTTCAAACTTGTTTTTTTTCTGTTGTAGTAATATCTTAACGATATAAACAAAATTACTTATAAAATAGATCGGCAAAGTCAATTAATATTGTAAAACAATTATGACATACATAGGTAAAGAATATGTTCCGCTTAAATACAAGCGCGGTTAAAATTACGCGGTTAAAATGCTTATAGCTCATAGAATAAACTGGTTCAAATACTCGATCGATAAGCTGGTCAATATTTCTGGGACCATTCGGTCGAGTTTGATTGATATCTTTGGCGGCACATAGGTAACGTTGTGTCACTCATTAATCAAGCCCGTCCTTGGCATTGGCAGATTAATGGAGTGTATTTGATCAATTTTGGTTTTATTGGAAATACAATAGGGACTATGTGTAGTTTAGTATCCGCTGCCATATTGCACCATAGAAATCATGATAATAAGACATTAGCGAATAGCCGAGTGAACTTGTCGTCACATATGTGAAAACAATTATCACAATATGCTTCAGGACTGCGTAGCCCAATGTATGTGCTACAATGGCTAGAGTTGGTATAAAAGTCTTCCAAAATTTGTTACTTTACTTTTAAGGTTAATACAATTCATCGGAAAATATTTCTTATAGCAATATTATAATTTTGTAATATAACAATTTTAAAAGTGTGTATGTATGGCAAAGCGGGGACTGTGGTTTTGAATGAACTTGTCCGCTATTTCACTCGTAGCGTTTTTATCACGATTCCTGTCTATTGCACTATATGCTATATATGAGATGTATAAAAAAAATCAATTAATTCTTGGAATCTTACAACGGCTTACCTTTGGAAAAGCGTCCGTCACTTTGAGTCCACCTATTCATTCCAGTCATAAAAGTGGTGCCAAATTCGCATTTTGTCTTTTCAAGAGAAATAAATATTCCTATAGTGAGTTGATATGTTTTGTTAATGCTACATTGAGATATTTTCTGGTTTTGGATAACAATGCCGTTAATGAATTTTGGTGTACAGGTAGTGGACAAATTCCTATAATAAATAAATAGTGTCAGAAATCGACCCAGAAACTGGATGTGTAAACTAAATATGGTGAAAGATACGGTGAAGAACTGGAGACCGTTCCAAGTAAGAATATTTTGTTCTGGTAAGAAAATAAGCAGTATATTCTTTTTGATGTTATATCAATACCAATATTGCTATGTTCATGCTTGCTAGACTAATATAGAGATAAACATGACTCTGCGAAATACATGGGTGCCTATTATGTTTGTTCGGATATCGACATTTCACGTTTATCGTGCGATGGAGTCGATTCCGAAAAATGCTTCATTAATTTATCTGTTCCCGTTCAGTGGCTGTGATCGATGACAACAGTCTGATATTTGTCGAGAGCACGACATATAAAATATGTTTAAAACTTTTTGCTGTGTACATGCGTCAAGGGGTTTTCATTTTGGGTATCATAGCGTTTGATTTGTTGTTATTGTGACGAAACAGTTGTGGCCTTATCCTTTACCCTTGTTCGTAAGATGAGGTAAATTTAGGTAAGGGTTGCGTCGCATTAATCAAATAAAAGCTGAATTCGCACGCGCTTCAATACGCAATAACGCAAACGCTTTATTTTTAAGGTAACTATTGAATAAGTTCAGAATTTAGGCTGTTCGTTTTTATTAATTTCAATTAAGGCCAGTAAACGCAGACCAATGACTCAGTGGGTATATGTCATATCGAGAGTTGGAGAAGAACTTGGGTAGATTGGCATAGGAACACGAAGAATGACCTGAATGAAAGCTGTTGATGAATGTCATTTTATTCAAAACTTTCAAATACGCGGGAAATTGATGTTGCTTTTATTTTCAAGACTACACCAAAATTCTCGGTACTCTGTGTATTAAAATTCTTGGTACTCTTGATAAAACGTATTTTTCTCTCATTCTAAAGATCTTCAGTAGGCACTGTCCCGATAAATTATATAGTTGCTATTATATTCACCTATATCTAGTTTATAGCTACACTGGTAAATTCGTTGATTTATGATCAACACTATCCTAGACAATTTTGAAACTGCGTACTAATAATATTAAGCTCAGTAAAGATAGTGTCATTTATTCGGAGCGTGTTATAATTAAACTAATCTATTGGACGCATGTGTACCAATATGTTCCACTATATTTTGACCTTTCATTTATCTGTTCAAAATAATATTCGTTACAATTTCGGACGGTGTGAAAGCTCTAGGTATTTTGGCCGTGTGCACTTGCTTGTCTGATCTCGTGGAAGCACCTTCTTGTCCTCCACTCCGATCTAGGTCTCGAACCTATTCGCGCCTTTATTAAAAAGGCGTCAACACGTCACTTCGCGAACGCATCTACCCATGCGAATCCGTTAATCGTAGCCACCGCCGACTACGATCTCCCCCCCGACCCCTGCCGCCACCGCCGGCCGCGACATGTTCTCACCGACCCCCCTGATGCTTTGTCATCCCTTCTTTCCGCTCAGAATACGGGCGACGACGACGACGTAGTAGTAGATCCCCTCCCATAGCCGGCGGTTGACCGGTGCACTTAGTAGTGCACCCGTCCCCCTACAGCGACTGTCCCAACCGAGGGCGCCTCTTCGAGGCGCCCTCGAGTATGTCGCCTCTTGCCCTTCTGGCTGGCTAGAGCGTAGTGGTTGCACGCTCGCCTTTTAGTCCGGTGAAGCTGTAAAGCCCTCGCGGCCAACAGCGTACATCATTCACACACACACACAGCACCTTCTTGTGTTAGCAGGCTCCTTTAATTAATGTCTCTGAAACTATACGAGCCGTACTTATACTGATCTTGGTGTAAACGTGACGCTGAAAATTGTAACTATCTAATTTGTTTAAAAGTGGATTACTATACATAACTTTCAAAAATCTGCATCTATAGATTTGCAAGATAGTTGTTGAGATGGATGTTAGCTAATAACAAAAGTTTATCAAAAGCATTATTAAAATTGAGAAACTTAGTTGTTTAAAAATCTTTAGGAATATTAGAATCTGCTGAAGATAGGGATTATTTATTATGAAAAAATGGTAATGATTCATATAATAACGTAAGTACATTTAATGAATGTATGACCATAAAAACATAACGCAAATATGTCTAAATGACAATATACGTTTACTATTCGTTATACTGTTAAATAATATTGTTATAAATGTGAACTTTCTAAACACTTCAACAAGTTTTCAGATTGATCCGGCGATGTCTTGGCGGCATCGTTGTAAAGTTATTTGCTCCTATACCTATACAATATGGCTCAAGAGATTCTACCGTTTATCTTTCTTAATAGGCCAGAATATAGGATTCTAGTATCCAATGCATTACATGGTCGGTTGGCTCACGATGCAGTTACGACGAGTACCATCTCATGTTTACAAGTGCTTGACTCGCTAATAATGCATGGGAGCTTTAATGACGTCTCGACTACTTAGAACATTTTGTTTACTGACGTCAATATGTGTACTTACCTGTTGGTTTTTGAAAGAATTTAATTAGCTTTATTTGTTATGTTAGGTCTAACAGAAATGCGTCATTGTTTGTAGAAAAAAGTTATCAAGTACAAGCCATAACATTGCGTTTATAAAATATAATTGCTGTTTTGGCTTTACTTATAGAAAAAATGATTTATTTTATTATATTTGTACTTTATTTTTTAATATTGTTCTAAGTATATCAGGTATCTTAGTTGTTTTTTTTTTCTCCAAAAAAAACAAGACTTCTAATTATTGGTTAAACACACATTACGGTCAAAAAGGTTAACGTCTTAAAAATATAAAGATCTGTTTTGATGAGCTATAATCGTGTAGTTTATTTGATTTATCTTAATTAGTATAGTACCGACCTATTAGGTACAAGAGTTTATTTCACTTGCAATGTTCATACGAAAATTGTCATTGTCTGTCTTTCCGGTTCAAATTTTGTGTTCCATTTTTCAAGTACTTACGGGGATTCGATTGAGTTGAAATTTGGCATATGTGTGTAAGTTTGGTGACAACGCAATACTACACAATATTATCCCATCCTGTTTAGGCTCGTTTGATTGGTAGTACAAGTACAATATAAACAGATGGTTGTCAGAACCTGATGATGAAGCCAAATGGTGGCCAATGTTATCACCGAACTACTCAATATAAGCCCGTCGTATTTGGGCTCGTTGTATTTTTCTCGACGAATACTGTATACTCGGATGGCGTCCAGGGTCGAATGATGGAGCCGGAAGGAGGCCATAGAGACTCCACAACTAAGCAAAATGTTTTCCCTGTGTTTTACTATAACAGCTTGTTTTTAAATTAAAATTATACTACAACTATAAGATGGAAAATAATATAAATCTTGCACCCCCAAACCCAACGAAAAATGTTATGATAAAAATAAAATATTTTGCCTATCGTCATGCTTTCACTTAACTCGACCCATTTCACGATCACCCGAGTTATCGTCGTGTGACAGTGGCGTAATACGGGGGTACATAGAGTATCTATTATGTAGCATGAATGTAAGCCCCCGGGTCCATGGGCTCTGCTGATATGGCCAGCCTGTCGGTACTGCTTTAGCGCTTAAGTGCGATCTACCGACGCTTTTAGTCTGCAATGATAACGGACGTGTTGTGTTCTTGGTTTGTTTACATGTACCGATGAATTCGGTTGAACCAGAGTATTTTTTATTCATGTAAACCATAATAGTTATTGAATCGTCAGAAAAGTGGCAACACTCTACGGAATAAAGAATCACTTCGGAATGTTATTCCTTGCTCTATACAGTTCTTTTCATGCTCTAAGGTAAAGGATAGACATGATGTAACCACCAACTCGTAAACTTATATACCTCGGGGTTCAAAGGGCGTAGAGGGTATTTAGGGGAAAATGAATTTCAAACATTATCATAATTGATATAGGCGATATATATGTTAATGACACCGTATTAACGATTATGGTGCAAAACAACAGTAACGGTATTTTTAAGCTATGAAACATTCAAATCTTAATGCCTGTACGTACATTCAAGTGATGGGCTGCCTAATCATGATTAGTTACTGGACCGATTATTTAGATGCTCGTAGTGGTGCGGAACTACGGTGTTCTAGCAATGACTGAACTAACCTGTGCGATTGCTAAGGTTAAGCACGGTTCGGCTCAGTCAGTCCTTTTGAAGTACTCCCATTTTTAAAGGCTTTAGAAGGCACTTTAAGTCCCTGTTATCACTTCATGTAGTTGATGTCACACCAATTTAGAAGCATTATGAAAGTAATCGTCGTAGCGATCTTTGGGCGAGGCCTTTGTCCATTGGACGACTTTTGACTGTTCGGCTTAATAAGTTTCAACTGATGGTGGTCACAAATTTGAACCGCTCCTGTACATGTATTATAAAGCCTTGCTTATTTAAAATCGGAAATAAAAATATTAAAATGAAACACGAAAAATAAAACGATATTTACGACTCATTTTATGTTTCTCATTTTCCTTTAATGAATTTTTTCCATTCACGATATGAGCTAAAATGAACGTTATTTGAACTGAAATATGACCCACCATATGTTTGGAGCAGATAATATTTGCGCTGCCCGGTACGTCAGCGAGCCGAACTTTCGATTCACCCACTTCCTCAGCACCAGTCTGACCGCCTCAATTGTTCGGTGGCCAGCAACCGCTCCTTCTATCTGCGCAACGTGGACTCACGTAGCCGCTGAAGCCGACCGACCGGCTCCTCCGGCGTACAACCTACCTACCTTACATAACTACCTAACCTACCTATCACATTTTGCCCATCTCTGCAGTGATGCAAATATTTTATAATGATAAGAGACGAATATATTGAGCACGCGCTCGGAAATAAACGACATATGCGCAAACACAAATTACATAATTTCTTAAAAAATCTACACTATAAAATAAAAACCTGTTTTACAAGAACTTTGCTACAATTATTTGCTATGTTTTTAGGTTAATTCTATTAATTCGTTTTTAAGCGTTTCGCGTTGAGATCAGAATATTTAAAGCAATAGAGATGACTTTAGATTTTTTTCTATCGAGAATATTTCGTTTGTCAGTCATGTTTTTCTTTTATCAGATTCTAAACTGTACAGCCAAAAATCATATTTCGAAATATTACGTCTCTAATTCATATACTTCTTGAAGTGTATGGAGTACATTAACACGTTTTATTCGCGATAGCCCCTTGCTTGAATGAATAATCGACACGCTCATAGTTTTTTTCGTTGATCTAGTGGCAAAGCGCAACGGACTGCCTCGTTGATCGAGTGGCAAAGCGCACCGCTTTGTGATTACGAGGTCCTCGGTTCAAACGCTAGGTCGGACAAGTGTAGTTTATCTAACGAAAACTTTCCAGTACGAGTCCGGAGTCTGGAATTGTGCCTGGTATATAGCAATAGGCTCGTCCTCTATTACATGGGACCTAACATCGCGGTGAAACGTGGGTGTACTCAGTACACCTCTGCCACCCTCGCTTGGGAAATATAGGCGTGACGGTGTCATAGTTTTTTTAATCTGCGATCTTTCTCATTGATTTTCAAAAATGAAATTGTTGGGGACTGCCTCGTTGGTCTACTGACGAATAATGCGTGTAGCGATCACGAGTTCCTGGGCTTGAATCCTAAGTCAGATAAAGTAATGTTTCAACGGAAAAATTCACATTATTAGTCCTGAGTCTATTATTGTGCCCGGTATAATAGTAATAGACTTGCCCATTACCACCGCCTACATTGGGACCTAAAATCGTCAGCGAAGAGTGGGTGCACTCAGTACACCACTATCACCTTCACTTAGGAAATATAGACGTGACGGTGTTTATTTTATTTTTAAATCATTAGTTTTTCCAATTCCGTTTATAATCTATGGCGCCATCGTTAACCGATGATTCTGCCAATATCAAGTTTGACAAGTTTAAAAAAAGTGACAGACATTCGGTTTAAACCATAGAGATAGGATTAGAAACATAGAGGGAGCATGAACAAGATTATATATTTGCACTGCTTACACGTATGTCATGTCAGTGATAAGTAAGGGGACAAATTCATCATCACCAGTTACACCCTTGTACATTCCTTTTGACATTAATGACATAGACTATAGACAAAACTTGTATTTTCCCATAGGTGTAGTGTTAAGGCTTTCCCATAATACTGCAAAAGCTTTATCGATGAAATCATTTTGGATATATGTTGAAAATTAAATATTTTTTCAATACAAAATATCACTGTATCTCATATTGCCAATGCGTAACTTACTTAAGTTTTGTAGTAATCAATAATAGTAATTGCATCTAAAGAATCTTGACATTCGTTATATGTTAAGTAGTTGGATAGTTTTATTGGCTACCCTCCGGCTCCATCATCAGACCCTGGGCACTGTCCGGGTGTAAAGTACTCGTCAAGATAATTCAACGAACCCAAAAACATGGCAGGGTATATTGAGTACTTGTGTGCTTCCATTGGCCACCCTTCGGTTTCATCATCAGTTATATAGTTTTTCTCCTATCTCCGACTCCCTCGTTGGTTTAGTGGCAGGCTTGAAGTGTTCATTTAGATATCCAAATTAACTACAAAACATGAACCAGTACCTACATGTACATGTATACGTATTGAGTAATATTACTTCGGATGCTATATGCTATAATTCTATCTATCTATCTATAACCTCACCAGATCCCTTGCGGGGTAGGCAGAGAGTACAGAGTTCCAACATGCTATAATTGTCTATTATAATTATATACTATAATTTACTTTAGTAAAGCGAACTGAGACAATTAGTGCAATTTTAGGAAATTGTATTAAAAAATAGTCTGCTTCGTTGGTCTAGTTGCAAAGCGCATCGCTCTGTGATCCCGAGGTTCTGGGTTCAAATCCTTGGTCGGAGAAGTGTAGTTTTTCTAACGAAGACTTCCTAGTACGAGACCGGACTCTGGAATTGAGCCCGGTATATGGCAATAGGCTCGCCTCCTATTACATGGGACTTAACATCGTCGGCGAAACGTGGATGTACTCAGTACACCTCTGCCACCCCCGCTTGGGGAATGCGTGACGGTGTAGTATTTCTCACTACCAATCTAATCAGCCTAAATATGAGGGGGTTATGTTGTATAGTTCACATGTTCCTATACTCACCTTCCGACTCTATCATCAGACCAGCTCTATGGTACCATATTATTGCATTGTCATCGAACTTACATACGTATACCAAATTTTAGCTCAATCGGATACCCGCAAGTGCTTGAAAAATGGATCACAAAATTTTAACCGGAAAGAAAGGCACGCAGATAGACACATAGACATACGAAAATTGTAAGTTAAATAAAAACTTGTAAAAATAAAATTGAACCTTTCATAACGTTTTTATTTATTTTAATATGAGTGCGAAAATATTTAAGAACAAACCTACTGCAATATAATTAATTTAAAAGAGAATAATTTGAAATTAATTTTACATTGAAACTGCTACTGGTTGTAATCTTCGCTATTTGAGTCCAATATTGAAGCACTCTTTTGTAAGATGTTTTCAAAACATGCCATGTTACTGAGTTCAAATTTAATGTGCTCTTCGTATTGCATAAACACACTATTCATTTAGGCTGCAATATCTGTAGCCATACTAAAACAAAAAAAAAATGCGTTAATAATAATTATTTATTTACCAATTTTCGAAAATTGTATCGATATCGATTTAAATTTTGCACTCATTATGACTTATCTCTTTGGGAGTATGATTATTAAGATTCTATCTAAATCTAATCATTTATGCTCAGGGAAAACAGTCAATCTGGTGTAGTTATTATGCATCTTCAAACTAATTACATCTTTTTTAGAAAATACATTTTATCTTCACCATGATACAGCAAAACCAAGTCACCGGCCGAAGCTTACATAATTTAGATTCATCTGCTTTTCTAGACCAAAAAGATTTGCATTCCAATATAAAGCACGGTATTTTAGTTGTGTGGCACCTTGTTTTCACAAACATTTTAAGTATATATCTTTTTATTAATTGAAAACAAATTCAAAGTCTCCCAGAACACGGTTACTAGGCAAACAAATATTAACCAATAAATTTGCGTGGAGCCTACGTCAAAATGACAAGTCATACATTTTTAATTAAAAAGAAGTTCGTTCAAAGATTTTTAATTTGGTTACCTAAATGGTACCAAGTGTCCAGAAAAAGTGTACGGCTGTACTTCGTTTGTAATCCCTCTATGTTTTAATTCTACTCGTATCTCTATGGTTTAAGCCATATCCATGGTTTAAGCATTAATTGAGCAGCATTTTTTTTCAATTCCTTTGATTTGAACATAAGAGCGGTGTAGACTCTCCAAGGTTACTTTTGTTTTAAAGAAAATACCATAGCGATGTCAAAGATGACGTTACCAGTTTACAGTATTAGTAGTAAACTGATTTAGGAATAGCTATTTATTTCCTTATTATTACTCAAGTTAAGCAACAATAAAAATGGATGAGTTGAGTGGATTACTTGCTATCGACGTGAATGACAACGAACGGTTTTGTTTTATGTTCCTGACCAGATCGTTGATACTGAATGTAAGATCCTCTTACTTTAATTCTACCTGTAAATGTTACAAGGAGAATCGCAGAAGACATGTGGCAGAAAGGCACCCAACGAGATGGGCTAATTATGAACAGGGCGTGTACCACAATGTCTTTTAGAAAGCTATTATAATTTTATCTAGTCAGAAAGCAAAAAGGAATGAAAAATAATATCGGTGTAAAAATGAGAAAAGTTATGCTCTGTTGGTTCGGGCATATTGAAAGAATGTCAGTGGAAAGAATTACAAAACAGATATACAATGCAAAAGTGGAAGGATGTAGGTACCGGGGAAGACCTAGACTATCTTACCGTGATCAAATAGAACGTGTCTTATCTGAAGGGCAAGTCAAGGGTCTCCGTAACTTGCGAGCGTGTATCAGACGAAATATGAGAGTGGAGAAAGCGAGAGATATCTGTAAGGAAAGTACCCCACAAGGGATCTGGCGTGATGACATAGATAGATACTTTGCTGTAAGAATGGCATGTGGGTACGCAGATTATACTTCTGGTTCTTTTTTACGCCAAAGTAAACACCAACCTTGACACAAGTGAAAGTATGATACGAGGCATGCCTTTTAAGTTCTGGCGTTTCTATATTTCCCGGCAATTTTGAATTTGAAACTGTTCTATATTCGAATGTGCTTAAATTTTGAATCTCAAAACAGTTGAAAGTATTAGGATTAATGCTATTGTTTAGTCACAGCGTCGATTGGAATCTGTCAGGTTACGTACGAAAATGAATCTTTCTAAGGAAAATGTTCGTGCAATAATTTTCTACACTTTAGAAGAGGCCTGACACGGCTTCAGTGTTTCGAAGAGCTAACATCTGTGTTCAGTGATGAAGCCCCATGTCTGCGGACTGTTGAACGCTGTTATTTAGAATTCCAGCATGGACATACTAGTGTTAGTGACAAATCTCGCGAAGGACGCCCAAAATCCGCCTTCACTGAAGATAATATCATTGCTGTGAGACATCTAATTCTCGAAGATCGTCATGTGACGTATCGAGAGATAGAGGCTCTATTAGGCATCTCAGGGACAACCATTCAGAAGATCTTGCATGATGCTCTTGGTGTGAGAAAGCTAGTTTGCCGTTGGATACCGCATCTGCTTTCCGACGATCACAAGGCGGCCCGCGTCAGATGGTGTAAGAAAACTCTGCAAAGGTTCAACCGAGGAGAGTCAAATCACGTCTACGACATTATCAGTGGTGACGAATCTTGGATCTATGCTTACGATCCTGATTCCAAACAACAATCTACAATCTGGGTCTTTCAAGACGAGCCAAAGCCGACTAAAGTTGTTCGTTCTCGAAGCACTTCAAAGAAGATGGTGGCCACGTTCGTTGGAAAAACCGGCCATGTTGCGACTATTACACTTGAAGTTCGTAGAACGGTTAACGCAGAGTGGTATACCACAGTTTGTTTACCACAAGTCATCGCCGAACTTCGAAAATCTAACTCAAAGCGACGCATCATCCTGCACCACGACTACGCAAGCTCACACAGCGCTCGTCAAACGATTGAGTATTTGAAGCAGGAAAAAGTAGAAATTCTTGACCATCCTCCATACAGTCCTGACCTAAGCCCTAACGATTTCTTTACATTACTTAAAATTAAGAAAAGTCTTCGTGGTCAAAGGTTCCAGTCCGGTGAAGAAGCAGTCGACGCTTCAAGTCAGCCATTTTGAACACCCCCACTTTAGAGTGGAATAAATGTTATAATAACTGGTTTGAGCGAATGGAAAAGTGTATTAAGCTACGTGGTGAATACTTTGAAAAACAATAAAAAGTACTATAAGGTTCTAGTTGTGTTTTTTCTTCAAACGACAAAACTTTAAAGGCATGCCTTGTACAATTCAAAAAGTTTCTCTTTAATAATTTATCTTAGTTCACAATGTTACATTTAGCGTTCATTATTAATTTAATTCTTACCGTACCTATGTTTAAAAGCTTATTGCTTTAGCTCACATTTTTATCTTTAATTTTATTAAATTAAGTCTGTTTAGTTGCATTAATATAACGAGCACGCTGAAATATACTTTGACGGATAATGACTAATATTTATTGACGGAGTACACACGCTAGAAATATAAAATCGCAGATTTTTTTTTTATTGAAAACATAGCCCCACCCTACGATTTATTCCCGTATCGTGGGTGCGTTTACAAACATGAAAATTCACATACACAAATACCCAGACCGGAATAAATAATTGTGGATCCCACAAAGATTTGTCCCGTGCATATATTTCAGAAAAGTTATTATGTACCTCTCAAGTTAAAATATTTAATGTATGGAACTTATGAAAACACAATGAATTTTTTTTTGTATACGTTCGGTATCGTAAGTAAGGTACATATTCACGTGCATATACGCACGTTGCGGTCACAGATTTTGCATACGTCGCCAAAACGTGTACCGGACATAATGTGGTAGCATCACTTAATTGAAAAAATATGCATTTGTATGCATATTTTTTAATGTACGTATGTGTAGGTTATGTATGCTAGGCTTAAACTTAAAATTGCAACATGAAATAAAATTATTTGTCAGATGTTATCGCGGTTTATTAATTTTCGCGACTTCATTAGCGAATAGCCGAGCGAACATGTCGTCACATGTGAAAAAAATATCACAATATGCTTTAGGACTGCGTAGACCAATGTATGTGCTACAGTGGCTAGAGTTGGTATAAAAGTGTTCCAAAATTTGTAACTTTACTTTTAAGGTTACTACAATTCAGCGGAAAATATTTCTTATAGCAATATAACAATTTTGTAATATAACAATTTTAAAAGTGTGTATGTATGACAAAGCGGCGACTGTGGATTTTAACGAACTCTTCCGCTATTTCACTAGTAGCGTTTTATTATCACGATTCATGTCTATTGCACTATGTGCTATATATGAGATGTATAAAAAAAACAATTAATTCTTGGAATCTTACAACGGCTTACCTTTGGAAAAGCGTCCGCCACTTGTGAGTCCACCTATTCGTTCCAGTCATAAAAGTGATGCCAAATTCTCATTTTGTCTGTTCAAGAGAAATAACTATTCCTATAGTGAGTTGATATGTATTGTAAATGCTACATTGAGATATTTTCTGGTTTTGGATAACAATGCCGTTGATGAATTTTGGTGTACAGGTAGTGGACGAATTCTTATAATAAATCAGTGTCAGAAATCAACCCAGAAACTAGGTGTGTAAACTAAATATGGTGAAAGACACGGTGAAGAACTAGAGACCGTTCCAAGTAAGAATATTTGGTTTGGTGAGAAAATAAGCAGCATATTCTTTTTGCTGTTGTATCAATACCAATATTGCTATGTTCATGCTTGCTAGACTAATATAGACATAAACTTTCCGAAATACATGGGTGCCTATTATGTTCGTTCGGATATCGACATTTCACGTTTAACGTGTCGGACGGAGTCGATTCCGAAAAATGCTTCATCAATTTATCTGTTCCCGTTCAGTGGCTGTGATCGATGACAACAGTCTGATATTTGTCGAGAGCACGACATATAAAATACGTTTAAAACTTTTTGCTGTGTACATGCGTCAAGGGGGTTTCATTTTGGGTATCATAGCGTTTGATTTGTTGTTATTGTGACAAAACAGTTGTGGCCTTATCCTTTACCCTTGTTCGTAAGATAAGGTAAATCTAGGTAAGGTTTGCTTCGCATAAATCAAATAAAAGCTGAATTCGCACGCGCTTCAATACGCAATAACGCAAACGCTTTAATTTTTTAGGTAACTATTGAATAAGTTCAGACTTTAGGCGAAACGATGAGTGGGCAGACCAATGACTCAGTGGGTAAATGTCATATCGAGAGTGGAGAAGAACTTGGGTAGATTGGCACAGGACCACGAAGAATGACCCAAAGGGGAGGCTTATGCTCTGCAGTTGGTTATAGACAGCTGAAGATGAATGTCATTTTATTCAAAACTTTCAAATACGCGGGAAATTGATGTTGCTTTTATTTTCAAGACTACGCCAAAATTCTCGGTACTCTGTATATTAAAATTCTTGGTACTCTTGATAAAACGTATTTTTCTCTCATTCTAAAGATCAACACTAGGCACTGTCCCGATAAATTATATAGCTGCTATTATGTTCACCTCTACCTAGTTTATAGCTGCACTGGTAAATTCGTTGAATTATGATCAACACTATCTTAGACAATTTTGAAACTCCGTACTAATAATATTAAGCTCAGTAAAGATAGTGTCATTTATTAGGAGCGTGTTATAATTAAACTAATCTATTGGACGCATGTGTACCTATATGTTCCACTATATTTTGACCTTTCATTTATCTGTTCAAAATAATATTCGTTACAATCTCGGGCGGTGTGAAAGCTCTAGGTATTTTGGCCATGTGCACTCGCTTGTCTGATCTCGTGGAAGCACCTTCTTGTGTTGGCAGGCTCCTTTAATTAATGTCTCTGAAACTATACGAGGCGTACTTATACTGTTCTTGGTGTAAACGTGACGCTGAAAATTGTAACTATCTAATTTGTTTAAAAGTGGATTACTATACCTAACTTTCAAAAATCTTATATAGATTTGCAAGATAGTTGTTGAGATGGATGTTAGCTAATAACAAAAGCTTATCAAAAGCATTATTAAAATTGAGAAACTTAGTAGTTTAAAAATCTTTAGGAATATTAGAATCTGCTGAAGATAGGGATTATTTATTATGAAAAAATGGTAATGATTCATATAATAACGTAAGTACATTTAATGAATGTATGACCATAAAAACATAACGCAAATATGTCTACATGACAATATAGGTTTACTATTCGTTATGCTGTTAAATAATATTGTTATAAATGCGAACTTTCTAAACACTTCAACAAGTTTTCAGATTGATCCGGCGATTTCTTGGCGGCATCGTTGTAAAGTTATTTGCTCCTATACCTATACAATATGGCTCAAGAGATTCTACCGTTTATCTTTCTTAATAGGCCAGTATATAGGATTCTAGTATCCGGGGCAATAGCAGTATCCAATGCATTACATGGTCGGTTGGCTCACGATGCAGTTACGACGAGTACCATCTCATGTTTACAAGTGCTTGACTCGCTAATAATGCATGGGAGCTTTAATGACGTCTCGACTACTTAGAACATTTTGTTTACTGACGTCAATATGTGTACTTACCTGCTGGTTTTTGCAAGAATTTAATTATCCTTATTTGTAAGTTAGGTCTAACAGAAAAGTTTCATTGGTAGTAGAAAAAGTTATCAAGTACAAGCCATAACATTGCTTTTATAAAATAAAATTACTTTTTTGGCTTTATTTATAGAAAAAATGTTTAATTTGATTTTCATTGAACTTTATTTTTTAATATTGTTTTAATTATATCAGGTATCTTAGTTGTCTTTTTCTCCAAAAAAAACCAAGACTTTTAATTAATGGTTAAACACTCATTACGGTCAAAAAGGTAACGTCTTAAAAATATAAAGTTCTTTTTTTGATGAGCTATAACCTTGTAGTTCATTTGATTTATCTTAATTAGTATAGTTCATAAGTTAAAATCAGCGCATATGACTGAACATACACACCGACCTTTTAGGTCCAAGAGTTTATTTAACTTGCAATGTTCATACGAAAATTGTCAGTGTCGGTTTTTCCGGTTCGAATTTTATGTTTCATTTTTCCAGTACTTACGGGGATTCGATTGAGTTGAAATTTAGCATACGAGTGTAAGTTTGGTGACAACGCAATAATATGGCACCATGGAGCTGGTCTGATAATGGAGTCGAAAGGTAGTGAAAGGAACATGTCAACTACACAATATTACCCCATCCTGTTTTAGCTCGTTTGATTGGTAGTACAAGTACTATATAACCAGATGGTTATCAGAGTATGATGATGAAGCCGAATGGTGGCCAATGATATCCTCGAACTACTCGATATAAGCCCATCGTGTTTGGGCTCGTTGTATTTTTCTCGACGAATACTGTATACCCGGATGGCGTCCAGGGTCGGATGATGGAGCCGGAAGGAGGCTATAGGAACTCCACAACTAAGCAAAATGTTTTCCCTGTGTTTTACTATAAAAGCTTGTTTTTTGAATTAAAATTATACTACTACTATAAGATGGAAAAAATATAAATCTTGCACCCCAAACCCAACGAAAAATGTTATGATAAAAATACAATTTCTTGCCTATCGTCATGCTTTCACTTAACTCGACCCATTTCACGATCACCCGAGTTATCGTCGTGTGACAGTGGCGTAATACGGGGGTACACAGAGTATCTATTATGTAGCATGTATGTAAGCCCCCGGGTCCATGGGCTCTGCTGATATGGCCAGCCTGTCGGTACTGCTTTAGCGCTTAAGTGCGATCTACCGACGCCTTCAGTCTGCAATGATAACGGACGTGTTGTGTTCTTGGTTTGTTTACATGGAGGGATGAATTCGGTTGAATCAGATAATTTTTTACTAATGTAAACCATAATAGTTATTGAATCGTCAGAAAAGTGACAACACTCTACGGAATAAAGAAGTACCTGACTAGTCTTCTTTGTTCTGTGCAACCATCACTTCGGAATGTTATTCCTTGCTCTATACAGTTCTTTTTAAGCTCTAAGGTAAAGGATAGACATGATGTAACCACCAAATCGTGTCAAACTTATATACCTCGGTGTTCAAAGGGCGTAAAGGGTATTTAGGCGAAAATGAATTTTGAACATTATTATAATTGATATAGGTGATATAGGTATATGTTAATGACGCCGTATAAACGATTATGGTGCAAAATAACAGTTACGGTATTTTTAAGCTATGAAACATTCAAATATTAATGCCTGTACGTACATTCAAGTGATTGGCTGCCTACTCATGATTAGTTGCTGGACCGATTATTTAGATGCTCGTAGTGGTGCGGAACTACGGTGTTCTAGCAACGACTGAAGACTAAGGTTAAGCACCGTTCGGCTCAGTCAGTCCTTTTGAAGTAATCCCATTTTTAAAGGCTTTAAAAGGCACCTAGACTGCCTCGTTGGTCTGGTGGCAAAGCGCATCGCTTTGTGATCACGAGGTCCTGGGTTCAAATCCTAGGCCGGACAAATGTATTTATTCTAACGAAAAATTCCCAGTATGAGTCCGGAGTCTGGAATTGTGCCCGGTATATGGCAATAGGCTCGCCCCCTATTACATGGGACCTAACATCGTCTGCGAAACGTGGGTGTACTCAGTACACCTCTGCCACCACCTCTGGGAATATAGGCGTGACGGTGTTTTTTTTGTTTTTTAGATGGCACTTGAAGCCTTCGGTCCCTGTTATCACTTCATGTAATTGATGTCACACCAATTTAGGAACCTTATAAAAGATAGTCGACGTAGCGATCTTTGGGCGAGGCCTTTGTCCAGTGGACGACTTTCGACTGTTCGGCTTGATAAGTTTCAACTGATGGTGGTCACAAGTTTGAACCGTTCCTATACATGTATTATAAAGCCTTGCTTATATAAAATCGGAAATAAAAATATTAAAATAAAAACGCGAAAAATAAAATAATATTTACGACTCATTTTATGTTTCTCATTTTCCTTTAATGAATTTTTTCCATTCACGATATGAGCCAAAATGAACGTTATTTGGACTGAAATATGACCCACCATATATTCGGAGCTGCTTTCGAGTAATTGACTTCTCCCCTAATGAAACGCTGCTCAGTTACGCTTGCGTGTTAGCATTTCTGTAAAATTTTTCTCGTATTATGACCAAAAAGAGAGTTGGACAATAGGCATCTTTGATCTTGCGACAAAAAACATTTGCTATATATTCATAAGTTGAAACATCAGTAAATGAGTTACAACAAAGGCAAACATTTTGTTATTACACGGTTTATAACTTTCATTTCTACAGGGTAATGACGCACTTTTGTGAAACTGGGTAACCGTATTTTTTAATATTCAGATCATTATTATATTCTTAGTACTTGTCAAATTTTCCAGGATTAGTAAATTTAGAAGTCATCGTTTTAAGTTACCTTAGCTTCAGATTTTTTGAATACACTAATTAGAAATTTCAAATTAATCTTAATCTGCACAGATTTTAGATTTAATCTGTAAATTAAAAATACTTTTGTTAATTGTCTTCAATACCAGGATATTTTTAATTAGAGATTAATGAATGCGGGTAAGTTACAGAGTATATGAACGGTGTCCATTTACTCGTTTTATGTACACTTTAAAATTCAAGCATAAACTCCAAATTGACTGTTCGCGTATGCGGACATAAAAACGTTAATGTAAAATGGAAATGGACGAAATAACATTCAACGATTGTCGTTCTTAAAAATCTTCGTCAGGTTTATAATAGCGACAAAAGGCCAGGTGAGAGCTAATAAACAAAACGGCTTTGTCCTGTTAACGAGCTCTCACGGAAAGACTTGGCGTGCAAATATAAATAAACTGCTATTGTTTTGTCCACCGTACCGGATGAGCTTGCCTTTAGCAATCCTCTGGAAAATACTGGGACGGGCGGCGCTGTTTATCTTCTTAATTAATAATTATATCTAATTATAGCTGATATAGAAGTTTCTTTTTCTTTGACACGTTTCAGTGACATGTCTGCAGTGTTTTATTTGTAAAATAATAGATTTTTTATTTTATATGAGTGATCAACACTGTAGGGTGAGCTTACACAAACTATGCTCCAACCGGATGAGCAAGAGACTAACTAACTTAAGGGTGCCTTAAGAAGAAACAGCCTTAACTTGGGCTGTCGCTATGGGGGAGGGCATATAATTATGCATTTACCACGCCACTACACTATAAGGAGCGAGTCCAACTTTCGCAGGCAGTAGGTGCTTACGCGTTTGCCTGTTCCGCGTTTGCGTACAGATGACCAATTCTTGATTAACCAACACTGTTGAACGGTCATGGGTGGTTATCGCGTATTTCGGGGTATTTTGTTAGTAGAATTAGCCTTCCCGCGCGTGTGTATTTACTCATAGTCTCTGTCAGTCTTTGCGATTTATCTTCTCTTATGAAGGTACCTACATACAGGATGGAGACCGAATCAATCGTAATTGTTCGACCACATATTATTGTGGTACTCTACCGCGTGATACAAAAACAGGTTGAAGTATCTTTTCTAGTACAGTCTAGTTCTTAATAACGTAATGATACTTTGTCGTCTTTTACGTGCAGTTTTCTGATGTCCTGTCCTTATACTGCGATAAAATCACGTGTCCCGGCGACCATCGGTTCTTATGAAATCTTACTTCCTACTAATATTATAAACTAGTTTTTGCCCGCGAATTTGTCCGCTTTGACTTTAGACAGGAACCATACATTTTTTCCGCGATAAAAAGGATCCTATGTGTTAATCCAGATAATAAACTATCTGTGCGCCAAATTTCATCCAATTCCGTTACGTCGTTTTTGCGTGATTGAGTAACAAACATCGAAACAACTAAACATACAAACTTTCAGATTTATAATATTAGTAGGCTGTAAAAGTGTGTATGTTTAAATGCTTGGATGTGATGTCTTTTGATCCCGAAAAAATGTTAAGTTCCTGTATAAAGTCAACGCGGATGAAGTCACGGACAGAAACTAGTACTACCAAAATATTTTAATCATTTACCTCTTTATTGAAAACTAGCAGTTTCCCGTTACTTCGTACCCGGTTGACAACAGTGCCACCTACCGGATCTATGTTACTTCTGGATAAGGTAGCTTTCTAATGGTAAAAGAATTTTTGAAATCGGTCCAATAGTTTTTGAGTTTATTCGTTACAAACATACAAAAATACAAATCTTTCATCTTTATAATATTATTAAGTATAGATAATTAATTATAGTATTCTTCATGTAAGATGGGTAGTGTGACAGTTGTAAGTATCAAAGAAAATTATACTTTATTATATATGGCAATAAGAGGCATGACCCGTTTTTATACTTATGGTTTTATGCCTTACGACCATTGAATGAAATATTAATTTCGTTTGGCACTTAGAACCGTCACTATCCATCTTTGGTGTAAAATATTATAGTATGATAAAGCGTGAGGGTATGTAGCGCGATATACTTCCTTTGTAAAACTCGCCAATAGAATTTAATCAGTTCACATTCAGAAATTAATTTGTTTTTACCTTTCCTACGAGTGCTAAGTATTAATAAAATAAGTTGTAGCGTTCCAATTGGCGGACTGTCCTTGCATCTTTGGTGGAAAAGCACCCTACTATTATAATACTTGTTAAGGTTGGACTCGCCCTTACCCCCCCGGAATGAAATGCGACTTATCAAGTTAGTGTAATTAGTCTTTATTAATTACGAAGCTTCCATTTAAATCCAAAATAATAATTTTGGAAATAAAGCGAGTGTCAGCCGGGTATATTTCTGACGTTCACAAATACATTTAATAAAATCAGTTGTGATTATAAGATCATAAGGATCTCTTTCATTTGACTTGTAAAGCTTAGAGGAATTAAATATTTCAGAGTTCCATAAAGTATTCGTTTTTACGAATTAGCTTTTTTTAATGTGAATGGCACTGCGTTTGTCTTGATTAAGAGTTGTTTTTTGACGGTAATGACGATAGCGATTGTCTCCTATCTGGCCTGATGGAAAGTGAAAATGATGGCGAAAATGTGACGTTCTGATATAGTAATATCCTATTTAAGTTTATCACATAATCACACACACGAAGATCTACGACGGAGTGACTAGTGTGATTTGAAACGTTCATTTTCGTTGTTGTTCATTTTGTCAGTATAATATTTCACATGTTACTCGGCTTCTATTGATCGTCCGCATGCAACAATCTGTTAAATGCTTGAAATAAAAAGCTCCCCTCTCCCGAAGTATTCTGTATAAATAACCACTTGTAATTATACCATTAAGTCCCTAAATCGGACTATCTCGTTGGTCTTGTGGCGAATAATGCGTTTTGCTATTACGAGTTCCTACGTTCAAATCCTAGGTCGGACAAATGTAGTTTTTCTATCGCAATCCCGCTATCAGTCCGTAGCCTAAAATTTTGCCCGGTATAAGGCAATAGCCTCGCCCCCTGTTACATGGGACCTAGCATCGTTGGCGAAAAGTGGGTGTACACAGTACACCTCTGCCTCCTTCGCTTGGGGACTATAGGCGTGACGGTGTGTAAGTCCCTAATAGTACCAATGTGTGATCACCCTACTTAGAAAGAGGCATAGTTCTCTAGGTGGCTGTCCTTGTCATCACGTTTATTTCGCATAGTTTTGTATGTGGTGTGTAAATGACCTACGCTGTTGGTCGGCGGGCCTTTACAGCTTCACCGGATAAGAAGGCGAGCGTGCAATCACTACGCATAGTGCTCAAACCGTTTTGTTTGAGAATCCATGTTAACGTTATAAGCATAGAAAAAAAACTGTGTTTGTTTAGTCTGATTACTAATTATAAATCTGAATAAAATGAACATTTGGTTTAATTCAGTGAAAATATAGCGGAGATCTGTCGAATCAAAGTAGATAAGAACGCTGTAAATGAGTCAGAAAACTAAAGTCGACAAATAAATATTTCCACGTGGATGACTGGTTCTATTAATTTAGTAACTACTGAAGGAGTTACTGAACCATATATAAATCCGCCTCGAATCCGATGGTGCGATACCCTCGGAGCGTACAACCTACCTACCTTAACCAGAAGTAACATAGGCCGGTAGGTGGCGCTGTTGTCGACCGGGTACGAAGTCGCGGGAAACTGCTAGTAATATATATCACTGTAGGTGGACATTCTTCCGATTTCAGTGCTGCAGAGATGGGCAAAATGTAATAAGTAATGTGGATATAGGCGTGATGGCGTATTAATGATTAACGATTACAATTAAATTTTGTAATCTTCAACGATTACGATTACACTTGTAATTTTAAATCATAATTGACTATTACTGAATGCAATTGTAATCATTAATCTGGTAACATTTTGCTAATCTCTGCAGTGATGCAATTATTTTATCGGTAACTTTTGTCTACCTTACGACTACAGAACACCTATTCCTGTGTTCCCTACCTCATTTGCCTTACTTCCTACTGATGAAAAAGAGGTTGAACATCTCATAATGGACTTAAGAGAAGATTCAGCTGTTGGGGTAGACCAGATATCTGGCAAAATCTTAAAGCGATACTTCAAGTCACTTGCTCTTCCTATCACCCATATTTGCAACCTATCTTTTAATACTGGCACTTTTCCCTTAGCGTTGAAAATAGCACTTGTCAAACCCATTTACAAAGGGGGTAGCAAAAACTGCGTTCAAAATTATAGGCCCATATCTATCCTTCCTACATTATCTAAAATCTTGGAACGTCTGATCAATAAACGCCTCATGAACTTTCTTGAGGCCAACACCCTTCTTTCAACTGGACAATTTGGGTTTCGATCTGGCAGGTCAACCGATGACGCTGTAAACCAACTTATCAACTCTATTGTCAATAATATTGATGACAAGAGGAAGTGTATAACGGTGTTCCTTGACTTAGCCAAGGCCTTTGACACGGTACCTATTCCTTTGCTTTTACATAAATTGGAAAGAATAGGTGTCAGAGGTCTTCCATTACAACTATTCAAGGATTACCTGAGCGATAGGAAGCAACTTGTAAAAATTGACAATTGGGTTAGCGATGAACTTCCAGTGCACTACGGTGTGCCGCAGGGTAGTGTCCTAGGTCCTAGTCTTTTCCTTATATTTATTAATGACCTGTGCCAGCTGCAAATCAGACACGGAAAAATACTATCTTTTGCAGATGACACAGCGCTCTTCTTTAGTGGTAATACCTGGGAGGATGTTTCTTATAGTGCCCAAAGAGGATTTAATGAGATCTGTCGATGGCTAAACCGTAATGTATTGACGCTAAATGTAGACAAAACCAAATACATTGCTTTTGCGTCTAAGAAAAATCTCCTTCCGCCAAACTCACTCAACATCACTGTCCATACCTGCTCCCACACTGCTATTCCACCACGTCTCTGTCAACCCCTACAAAGAACTAGTACCATCAAATATCTTGGAGTATACATAGATCAAACACTAACTTTTAAAGCTCATATTGACGTTCTCGTAACTAGAATTCGTAAGATGATCTACATTTTTAAGATATTAAGGCATGTGGCGGACACGAAGACTATTAAAAAGGTCTACTCAGCTCTCTGCCAGTCAATAGTTAACTATTGCATAACTTCTTGGGGTGGGGCAAGCAAAGTGCACCTTCTGGAAGTTGAGAGAGCTCAGCGAGCTTTACTTAAGGTTGCTGCGGGATTGCCTTTTCGTTATCCAACCATTGATTTGTATAAACACTGGGATGTGCTTACTGTTAGGCAGACTTTTATTCTATCTATAATAATAAAAAAACATACACAATTGGAAGATAATCCTAATTTAAACAAGAAGAAACGGAGAAAAGGTTATGTCTGTTCTACTGATTCCTTTCACACTAAACTGTCACAAAGATTTTATTGCTTTTTGGGAGGATATCCATATAATAAAATCAACTCCTTGCTATCAATATACCCATTACGTAAATCAGTATGTAAATCTACACTATGTAAATGACTGAAAACACTTGACTATAAGGCAACTGAATGTCTGCTCATACCAAATAGCTAAAATCTTCAACACACACACACTCACTTGACTTAGACACAAATTATCCTTTCACACACACACTCACACACACACTCTCACACACACTCACACACACACTCACCCACACACACACACACACACACGCACACACACACACACACACACACACACACACACATACAAACTGTATATCCTCTCTTTTATAGTAACCTTGTTTGGTTTGTTGTTTAATATTTTCATCACACACCTAGTTCATACTTGATCAAATGTTAAATGTTACTTTAAGTTTCGGGGGCCTGGTGACCCGTAACACAGGTATTCCTATACCTATCGCGGGCACCAGTCTCTCACAAATGTCCTATTATTCTATTAGATTAAGCTCGTACTGTACTAATGATGCACATTTGTGATGAGAAAATAAATTATTTTATTATTATTATTTTATAAAATAATAATAAGAGACGAATATATTGAACACGCGCTCGGAAATAAACGACGAATGCACAAACACAATTTCATAATTTCCTTAAAAAACTACACTATCAAATAAAAAACTGTTTTACAACAACTTTGCTAAAATTATTTGCTATGTTTTTATGTTAATTTTATTGATTCGTTTTTTAGCGTTTCGTGTTGAGATCAGAAAATGTAAAGCAATAGAGATGACTTTAGATTTTTTTTATCGAGAATATTACGTTTAATCAAAGTCAAAGTATATTTATTTGTCAAAACATGTAGGTACATAGAAAGTAAACATCGATAATAGAATCAACATGTTTTTGCCAAATCAGGCGTACAAATATAAAATGATTTTTTTTTAACAGTAGCAATAAAGTCAATTAATCCAGTAAAATAAAATAAATGTCAATGAGATCAAAGTTGGTACAAATATAAAATATTATTATTTATTATAACTGTTGTTCAGTCAAAAGTGCGCCAGTTTTATCAATAATTATTAATTAATTTATTAACGAGAAAAGAAAAAATAATTCGGTTTCATCATCAGTTATATAGTTTTTCTCCTATCTCCGACTCCCTCGTTGGTTTAGTGGCAGGCTTGAAGTGTTCATTTAGATATCCAAATTAACTACAAAACATGAACCAGTACCTACATGTACATGTGTACGTATTGAGGAATATTACTTCGGATGCTATATGCTATAATTCTATTTATCTATCTTTTTCAGAGAGTACAGAGTTCCAACAGGTTCTTTCCTTACATACCTCTGAAAAAAATAATATATTTCTTTTATCAGATTCTAAAATGTACAGCCAAAAATCATATTTTGAAATATTACGTCTCTAATTCATATACTTCTTGAAGTGTATGGAGTACATAGTTTTTTTCGTTGATCTAGTGGCAAAACGCACCGCTTTGTGATCACGAGGTCGGACAAGTGTAGTCTTTCTAAGGAAAACTTCCCAGTACGAGTCCGGAGTCTGGAATTGTGCTCGGTTTATAGCAATAGGCTTGTCCCCTATTACATGGGACCTAACATCGTGGTGAAACGTGGGTGTACTCAGTACACCTCTGCCACCCTCGCATGGGAAATATAGGCGTGAGGGTGTCATAGATTTTTTAATTCTGCGATCATTCTCATTGATTTTCAACAATGAAATTGTTGGGGACTGCCTCGTTGTTCTCCTGACGAATAATGCGTGTAGCGAGTTCCTGGGTTCGAATCCTAGGTCAGATAAAGTAATGTTTCGACGGAAAAATTCACAGTATCAGTCCTGAGTCTGTTATTGTGCCCGGTATAATAGCAATAGACTTGCCCATTACCACCGCCTGCATTGGGACCTAATATCGTCGGCGGAGAGTGGGTGTACTCAGTACACCACTATCACCTTCGCTTAGGGAATATAGACGTGACGGTGTTTATTTTATTTTTAAATCATTGTTTTTTCCAATTCCAATTCCATTTATAATCTATGGCACCATCTTTAACCGATGATTCTGCCAATGTCAAGTTTGACAAGTTTAAAAAAAAGTGACAGACAATCGGTTTAACCCATAGAGATGGGATTAAAACATAGAGGGATTACAAACGAAGTACAGCCGTACACTTTTTCTGGACACTTGGTACCATTTAGGTAACCAATTTAAAAATCTTTGTTTCTTCATGGTTCGAACTTCTTTTTTATTCAAAATGTATGACTTGTCATTTTGACGTAGGCTCCACGCAAATTCATCGGTTAATATTTGTTTGCCTAGTGACCGTGTGCTCGGAGACTTTCAATTTGTTTTCAATTAATAAAAAGGTATATAATTAAAATGTTTGTGAAAACATGGTGCCACACAACTAAAATACCGTGCTTTATATTGGAATGCAAATCTTATTAGTCTAGAAAAGCAGATGAAGCTAAATTGTGTAAGCTTCGGCCGGTGACTTGGTTTTGCTGTATTATAGTAAAGATAAAATGTATTTTCTAAAAAAGATGTAACTAGTTTGAAGATGCATAATAACTACACCAGAGTGACTGTTTTTCTTTAGCATAAATGATTAGATTTAGATAGAATCTTAATAATCGTATTCCCAAAGAGATTAGTCATAATGATGGGAAAATTTACATCGATATCGATAGAATTGGTAACCCATGTTTTTTTGTTTTAGTATGCCTACAGATATTGGAGCCTAAATTAATAGTGTTTTTATGTAATACTAAGGGTGAACTCAGTATAGTTGCATCTTTTCAAAACATTTTTCAAAAGAGTGCTTCGATGTTGGACTCAAATAGCGAAGATACATATTTAGGTTGATTAGATTGGTATTAAGAAATACTACACCGTCACGCCTATATTCCCCAAGCGGGGGTGGCAGAGGTGTACTGAGTACACCCACGTTTAGCCGACGATGTTAGGTCCCATTTAATAGGGGGCGAGCCTATTGCCATATACCGGGCACAATTCCAGACACCAGACTCGTACTAGGAAGTTTTCGTTAGAAAAACTACGCTTTGAGTTCTTAGATTTACGCGAATATTACACATGAAATAAAACTATTTTACGGATTTTATCTCGGTTTATTTTTTTATTTTTAGTTCCCGACGTCTCCCTGCTGTACTACCTTACATGAGAGGAGTCACGGACAAGATTGGCTACATCTTGAAGCGTGCTTCGATTAAAACATTTTTTAAGCCGCCGAAGAAGATCAGTCAATTTTTACCATCTGTCAAGTGTCAGATCCCTCTACAAGATGCAGGAGTTTACAAGCTTGATTGTGAATGTGGTCTCTCTTATATAGGACAAACAAAAAGACCGGTAAAAACTCGGGTTAAAGAACACATAGCTGACCTAAAACACCGTCGCTCAAAGAAGTCTGCAGTCTGTGAACATGTCCTTGACCGCACCCGCCATAACATCAGATTTGATAGACCACAAATCCTCGTGAAAGAACACCGATTCCTACCAAGGATGGTTCGAGAGGCTATTGAAATTAAAAAACATCCTAATTTCAATAGAGAAGATGGCTGGGTGCTTCCATCGTCTTGGGATCCGGTAATTAATATAATCAAATCCAAAACCAAGCATAACACTGCAAGACCTCAAGACACCGTGAGCTCATTCTGCGTAGATCGGACCAACAACAACAAAAATAATTAAGAAGTTTGAGGGTACCCCGGAACAACTATGCCTATTGGACGTCTAACACCTCAGTCCCTCCCGTGACCATGGGTGCTGCAAAGCACTCGAAACGTCGGGAACTAAAAATAAAAAAATAAACCGCGATAAAATCCGTAAAATAGTTTTATTTCAAAACTACGCTTGTCCGACCTAGGATTTGAATCCAGGACCTCGTGATCATAAATCGATGCGCTTTGCCACTAGATCAACGAGACAGTCGGAAATAGGAGAAATACTATATAACCAGATAGTGTTCAGGGTCTGATTATGAAACCGAAAGTTGGCCAATGGAAGCACACGAGTAGTCAATATAACCCTGCCGTGTTTAAGCTCGTTGAATTGTCTCGATGAGTACTTTACACCCAGATGGTATCCAGGGTCTGATGATGGAGCCGGAGGGTCGCCAATGAAACTACTTAACTTCGTAACCTATAACGAATGTCAAGATGCTTTAGATACAATTACTATTATTGATTACTACAAAACTTAAGTAAAATACGCATCTATAATTGGCAATATGAGATACAGCGATAATTTGTATTGTAAAAAATATTTAATTTTCGATATATATACAAAATGATTTCATCGACAAAACTTTTGCAGTTATATGGGAAAGTATCAATACTACACCTATGGGAAAATACAAGTATGGTCTATAGTCTATGTCATTAATGTCAAAAAAAATGTACAAGGGTGTAACTGTTAATGATGAATTTGTCCCCTTTCTTATCACTGACATGACATAAATGTAAATATATAATCTTGTATACTGCATCTATGTTTTTAATCCTATCTCTATGGCTTAAGCCATGTTAAGGCCATATCCATGGTTTAAGCATAAATTGAGCGGCATTTTTTTATAGGGGTAAAAGTCAATGTTATTCCGGTGTGACTTCAAACTTCTGAATTAATTTTGATGGTCTGATCTACAGGGAATAAACTCAAGGTCATGTAGGGTTATGCTTACTTTTTTGGCAAACACCTCAGCCCCTCTGGTGGGCATAAGCGCGGTAAATTATTCGAAACGTTGGGAACTTAAAAATCTAAAATGAACCGCAATAAAATCCGATAAATAGTTTTATTTCATGCGTAATATTCGCGTAAATTTAAGAACTGAATATATTAAAATTGCAATGCTTATAGCTCATAGAATAAACTGGTTCAAATACCTTCTATTGATAGGCTGGTCAATATTTCTGACACCATTCGGTCGAGTTTGATTGATATCTTTGGCGGCATATAGGTAACGTTGTGTCACTCATCAATCAAGTCCGTCCTTAGCATTGGCAGATTAATGGAGTGTATTCGATCAATTTTGGTTTTATTGGAAATAGAATAGGGACTATCTGTAGTTTAGTATCCGCTGTCATATTGCATCATAGAAATCGTGATAAAAAGACACTAGCGAATAGCCGAGTGAACTTGTCGCCACATATGTGAAAAAAATTGTCACAATATGCATCAGGACTGCGTAGCCCAATGTATGTGCTACACTGTAGAACACTTTTATACCAACTCTAGCCACTGGGCTAGAGTTGGTATAAAAGTCTTCCAAAATTTGTTACTTTACTTTTAAGGTCAATACAATTCATCGGAAAATATTTCTTACAGCAATATAATAATTTTGTAATATAACAATTTTGAATGTGTATGTACGGCAAAACTGCGACTGTGGTTTTGAACGAATTCGTTCGCTATTTCACTTGTAGCGTTTTTTTTATCCTGATTCCTGTCTATTGCACTATATGCTGTATATGAGATGTACCAAAAGAAATAAATTAATTCTTGGAATCTTACAATGGCTTACCTTTGGAAAAGCGTCCGTCACTTTGAGTCCACCTATTCGTTCCAGTCATAAAAGTGATGCCAAATTCGCATTTCGTCTGTTCAAGAGAAATAAATATTCCTATAGTGAGTTGATATGTATTGTTAATGCTACATTGAGATATTTTCTGGTTTTGGATAACAATGCCGTTGATGAATTTTGGTGTACAGGTAGTGGACAAATTCCTATAATAAATAAATAGTGTCAGAAATTGACCCAGAAACTGGATGTGTAAACTAAATATGGTGAAAGATACGGTGAAGAACTGGAGACCGTTCCAAGTAAGAATATTTTGTTTTGGTAAGAAAATAAGCAGCATATTCTTTTTGATGTTATATCAATACCAATATTGCTATGTTCATGCTTGCTAGACTAATATAGAGATAAACATGACTCTGCGAAATACATGGGTGCCTATTATGTTCGTTCGGATATCGACATTTCACGTTTATCGTGCGATGGAGTCGATTCCGAAAAATGCTTCATCAATTTATCTGTTCCCGTTCAGTGGCTGTGATCGATGACAACAGTCTGATGTTTGTCGAGAGCACGACATATAAAATACGTTTAAAACTTTTTGCTGTGTACATGCGTCAAGGGGTTTTCATTTTGGGTATCATAGCGTTTGATTTGTTGTTATTGTGACGAAACAGTTGTGGCCTTATCCTTTACCCTTGTTCGTAAGATGAGGTAAATTTAGGTAAGGTTTGCGTCGCATAAATCAAATAAAAGCTGAATTCGCACGCGCTTCAATACGCAATAACGCAAACGCTTTATTTTTTTAGGTAACTATTGAATAAGTTCAGAATTTAGGCTGTTTGTTTTTATTAATTTCAATTAAGGCCAATAAACGCAGACCAATGACTCAGTGGGTAAATGCCATATCGAGAGTTGGAGAAGAACTTGGGTAGATTGGCATGGGACCACGAAGAATGACCTGAATGAAAGCTGTTGATGAATGTCATTTTATTCAAAACTTTCAAATACGCGGGAAATTGATGTTGCTTTTATTTTCAAGACTACACCAAAATTCTCGGTACTCTGTGTATTAAAATTCTTGGTACTCTTAATAAAACGTATTTTTCTCGCATTCTAAAGATCAACAGTAGGCACTGTCCCGTTAAATTATATAGTTGCTATTATATTCACCTATACCTAGTTTATAGCTGCATTGGTAAATTCGTTGAATTATGATCAACACTATCCTAGACAATTTTGAAACTGCGTACTAATAATATTAAGCTCAGTAAATAGTGTAATTCATTAGGAGCGTGTTATAATTAAACAAATCTATTGGACGCATGTGTACCAATATGTTCCACTATATTTTGACCTTTCATTTATCTGTTCAAAATAATCTTCGCTACAAACTCGGGCGGTCTGAAAGCTCTAAGTATTTTGGCTGTGTGCACTCGCTTGTCTGATCTCGTGGAAGCACCTTCTTGTGTTGGCAGGCTCCTTTAATTAATGTCTCTGAAACTATACGAGCCGTACTTATACTGATCTTGGTGTAAACGTAACGCTGAAAATTGTAACTATCTAATTTGTTTAAAAGTGGATTACTATACATAACTTTCAAAAATCTTTTATAGATTTGCAAGATATTGTTGAGATGGATGTTAGCTAATAACAAAAGCTTCTCAAAAGCATTATTAAAATTGAGAAAATTAGTAGTTTAAAAATCTTTAGGAATATTAGAATCTGCTGAAGATACGGATTATTTATTATGAAAAAATGGTAATGATTCATATAATAACGTAAGTACATTTAATGAATGTATGACCATAAAAACATAACGCAAATATATCTACATGACAATATACGTTTACTATTCGTTATGCTCTTAAATAATATTGTTATAAATGTGAACTTTCTAAGCACTTCAACAAGTTTTCAGATTGATCCGGCGATTTCTTGGCGGCATCGTTGTAAAGTTATTTGCTCCTATACCTATACAATATGGCTCAAGAGATTCTACCGTTTATCTTTCTTAATAGGCCAGTATATAGGATTCTAGTATCCGGGGCAATAGCAGTATCCAATGCATTACATGGTCGGTTGGCTCACGATGCGGTTACGATGAGTACCATCTCATGTTTACAAGTGCTTGACTCGCTAATAATGCATGGGAGCTTAAATTAAGTCTTGACTACTTAGAACATTTTGTTTACTGACGTCAATATGTGTACTTACCTGCTGGTTTTTGCAAGAATTTAATTAGCTTTATTTGTTATGTTAGGTCTAACAGAAATGCGTTATTGTTTGTAGAAAAAAGTTATCAAGTACAAGCCATAACATTGCTTTTATAGAATATAATTGCTGTTTTGGCTTTATTTATAGAAAAAATGATTAATTTTATTTTCTTTGAACTTTATTATTTAATATTGTTTTAAGTATATTAATTGTCTTTTTCTCCAAAAAAAACCAAGACTTTTAATTAATGGTTAAACACTCATTACGGTCAAAAAAGTTGACGTCTTAAAAATATAAAGTTCTTTTTTTGATAAGCTATAACCGTGTAGTTCATTTGATTTATCTTAATTATAGTTCGTAAGTCAAAAGCAGCGCATATGACTGAACATACACACCGACCTATTAGGTACAAGAGTTTATTTCACTTGCAATGTTCATACGAAAATTGTCATTGTCTGTCTTTCCGGTTCAAATTTTGTGTTCCATTTTTCTAGTACTTACGGGGATTCGATTGAGTTGAAATTTGGCATACGTGTGTAAGTTTGGTGACACCGCAATAATATGGCACCATGGAGCTAGTCTGATAATGGAGTCGGAAGGTGGCCAAAGGAACATGTCAACTACACTATATTACCCCATCCTGTAGTACTATATAACTAGATGGTTATCAGAGTATGATGATGAAGCCGAATGGTGGCTAATGATATCCTCGAACTACTCAATATAAGCCCATCGTGTTTGGGCTCGTTGTATTTTTCTCGACGAATACTGTATACCCGGATGGCGTCCAGGGTCGGATGATGGAGCCGGAAGGAGGCTATAGGAACTCCACAACTAAGCAAAATGTCTTCCCTGTGTTTTACTATAAAAGCTTGTTTTTTGAATTAAAATTATACTACTACTATAAGATGGAAAAAATATAAATCTTGCACCCCAAACCCAACGAAAAATGTTATGATAAAAACACAATTTCTTGCCTATCGTCATGCTTTCACTTATCTCGACCCATTTCACGATCACCCGAGTTATCGTCGTGTGACAGTGGCGTAATACGGGGGTACACAGAGTATCTATTATGTAGCATGTATGTAAGCCCCCGGGTCCATGGGCTCTGCTGATATGGCCAGCCTGTCGGTACTGCTTTAGCGCTTAAGTGCGATCTACCGACGCCTTCAGTCTGCAATGATAACGGACGTGTTGTGTTCTTGGTTTGTTTACATGGAGGGATGAATTCGGTTGAATCAGAGTATTTTTTACTAATGTAAACCATAATAGTTATTGAATCGTCAGAAAAGTGACAACACTCTACGGAATAAAGAAGTACCTGACTAGTCTTCTTTGTTCTGTGCAACCATCACTTCGGAATGTTATTCCTTGCTCTATACAGTTCTGTTTAAGCTCTAAGGTAAAGGATAGACATGATGTAACCACCAAATCGTGTCAAACTTATATACCTCGGGGTTCAAAGGGCGTAAAGGGTATTTAGGCGAAAATGAATTTTGAACATTATTATAATTGATATAGGTGATATAGGTATATGTTAATGACGCCGTATAAACGATTATGGTGCAAAATAACAGTTACGGTATTTTTAAGCTATGAAACATTCAAATATTAATGCCTGTACGTACATTCAAGTGATGGGCCGCCTAATCATGATTAGTTACTGGACCGATTATTTAGATGCTCGTAGTGGTGCGGAACTACGGTGTTCTAGCAACGACTGAACTCATTTGTGCGATTGCTAAGGTTAAGCACCGTTCGGCTCAGTCAGTCCTTTTGAAGTAATCTCATTTTTAAAGGCTTTAAAAGGCACCTAGACTGCCTCGTTGGTCTGGTGGCAAAGCGCATCGCTTTGTGATCACGAGGTCCTGGGTTCAAATCCTAGGCCGGACAAATGTATTTATTCTAACGAAAAATTCCCAGTATGAGTCCGGAGTCTGGAATTGTGCCCGGTATATGGCAATAGGCTCGCCCCCTATTACATGGGACCTAACATCATCTGCGAAACGTGGGTGTACTCAGTACACCTCTGCCACCACCTCTGGGAATATAGGCGTGACGGTGTTTTTTTTTGTTTTTTATATGGCACTTGAAGCCTTCGGTCCCTGTTATCACTTCATGTAATTGATGTCACACCAATTTAGGAACCTTATAAAAGATAGTCGACGTAGCGATCTTTGGGCGAGGCCTTTGTCCAGTGGACGACTTTCGACTGTTCGGCTTGATAAGTTTCAACTGATGGTGGTCACAAGTTTGAACCGCTCCTATACATGTATTATAAAGCCTTGCTTATATAAAATCGGAAATAAAAATATTAAAATAAAAACGCGAAAAATAAAACAATATTTACGATCATTTTATGTTTCTCATTTTCCATTCACGATTGAGCCAAAATGAACGTTATTTGGACTGAAATATGACCCACCATATGTTCGGAGCTGCTTTCGAGTAATTGACTTCTCCCCTAATGAAACGCTGCTCAGTTACGCTTGCGTGTTAGCATTTCGGTAAATTTTTTCTCGTATTATGACCAAAAAGAGAGTTGGACAATAGGCATCTTTGATCTTGCGACAAAAAACATTTGCTATATATTCATAAGTCAAAACATCAGTAAAGGAGTAGCAACAAAGGCAAACATTTTGTTATTACACGGTTTATAACTTTCATTTCTACAGGGTAATGACGCACTTTTGTGAAACCGGGTAACCGTATTTTTTAATATTAAGATAATTATTATCTGCACAGATTTAAGATTTAATCTGAATATTGAAAATACTTTTGTTAATTGTCTTCAATACCAGGATATTTTTAATTAGAGATTAATGAATGCGGGTAGGTTACAGAGTATATGAACTGTGTCCATTTACTCGTTTTATGTACACTTTAAAATTCAAGCATAAACTCCAAATTTACTGATCGCGTATGCGGACATAAAAACGTTAATGTAAAAAGGAAATGGACGAAATTACATTCAACGATTGTCGTTCTTTTAAAAATCTTCGTCAGGTTTATAATAGTGACAATAGGGCAGGTGAGAGCTAATAAACAAAACGGCTTTGTCCTGTTAACGAGCTCTCACGGAAAGACTTGGCGTGCAAATATAAATAAACTGCTATTGTTTTGTCCACCGTACCGGATGAGCTTGCCTTTAGCAATCCTCTAGAAAATACTGGGACGGGCGGCGCTGTTTATCTTCTTAATTAATATTTAGCTGATATAGAAGTTTCTTTTTCTTTGACACGTTTCAGTGACATGTCTGCAGTGTTTTATTTGTAAAATAATAGATTTTTTATTTTATATGAGTGATCAACACTGTAGGGTGAGCTTACACCAACTATGCTCCAAAAGGATGAGCAAGAGACTAACTAACTTAAGGGTGCCTTAAGAAGAAACAGCCTTAGCTTGGGCTGTCGCTATGGGGGAGGGCGTATAATTATGCATTTATCACGCCACTACACTATAAGGAGCGAGTCCAACTTTCGCAGGCAGTAGGTGCTTACGCGTTTGCCTGTTCCGCGTTTGCGTACAGATGACCAATTCTTGATTAACCAACACTGTTGAACGGTCATGGGTAGTTATCGCTTATTTCGGGGTATTTTGTTAGTAGAATTAGCCTTCGCGCGCGTGTGTATTTACTCATAGTCTTTGTCAGCCTTTGCGATTTATCTTCTCTTATGAAGGTACCTACATACAGGATGGAGACCGAATCAATCGTAAATGTTCGACCACATATTATTGTGGTACTCTACCGCGTGATACAAAAACAGGTTGAAGTATCTTTTCTAGTACAGTCTAGTTCATAATAACGTAATGATACTTTGTCGTCTTTTACGTGCAGTTTTCTGATGTCCTGTCCTTATACTGCGATAAAATCACGTGTCCCGGCGACCATCGGTTCTTATGAAATCTTACTTCCTACTAATATTATAAACTAGTTTCTGGCCGCGAATTTGTCCGCTTTGACTTTAGACAGGAACCATACATTTTTTCCGGGATAAAAAGTATCCTATGTGTTAATTCAGATAATAAACTATCTGTGTGCCAAATTTTATCCAATTCCGTTTCGTCGTTTTTGCGTGATTGAGTAACAAACATCCAAACAACTAAACATACAAACTTTCACATTTATAATATTAGTAGGCTGTAATAGTGTGTATGTTTAAATGCTTGGATGTATTGTCTTTTTATCCCGAAAAAATGTTAAGTTCCTGTATAAAGTCAACGCGGACGAAGTCACGGGCAGAAACTAGTACTACCAAAATATTTTAATCATTTCCCTCTTTATTGAAAACTAGCAGTTTCCCGTTACTTCGTACCCGATTGACAACAGTGCCACCTACCGGATCTATGTTACTTCTGGACAAGGTAGCTTTCTAATGGTAGAAGAATTTTTGAAATCATTCCAATACTTTTTGAGTTTATTCGTTACAAACATACAAAAATACAAATCTTTCATCTTTATAATATTATTAAGTATTAAGTATAGATAATTAATTATAGTATTTTTCATGTAAGATGGGTAGTGTGACAGTTGTAAGTGTCAAAGAAAACTATACTTTATTATATATGGCAATAAGAGGCATGACCCGTTTTTATACTTATGGTTTTATGCCTTACGACCATTGAATGAAATATTAATTTCGTTTGGCACTTAGAACTGTCACTATCCATCTTAGGTGTAAAATATTATAGTATGATAAAGCGTGAGGGTATGTAGCGCGATATACTTCCTTTGTAAAACTCGCCAATAGAATTCAATTAGTTCACATCCAGGAATTAATTTGTTTTAACCTTTCCTACGAGTGCTAAGTATTAATAAAATAAATTGTAGTGTTCCAATTGGCGGACTGTCCTTTCGTCTTTGGTGGAAAAGCACCCTACTATTATAATACTTGTTACGGTTGGACTCGCCCTTACCCCCCGGAATGAAATGCGACTTATCAAGTTAGTGTAATTAGTCTTTATTTATTACGAAGCTTCCATTTAAATCCAAAATAATAATTTTGGAAATAAAGCGAGTGTCAGCCGGGTATATTTCTGACGTTCACAAATACATTTAATAAAATCAGTTGTGATTTTAAGATCATAAGGATCTCTTTCATTTGACTTGTAAAGCTTAGAGGAATTAAATATTTCAGAGTTCCATAAAGTATTCGTTTTTACGAATTAGCTTTTTTTAATGTGAATGGCACTGCGTTTGTCTTGATTAAGAGTTGTTTTTTGACGGTAATGACGATAGCGATTGTCTTCTATCTGGCCTGATGGAAAGTGAAAATGATGGCGAAAATGTGACTTTCTGATATAGTAATATCCTATTTAAGTTTATCACATAATCACACACACGAAGATCTACGACGGAGTGACTAGTGTGATTTGAAACGTTCATTTTCGTTGTTGTTCATTTTGTCAGTATAATATTTCACATGTTACTCGGCTTCTATTGATCGACCGCATGCAACAATCTGTTAAATGCTTGAAATACAAAGCTCGCCTCTCCCGAAGTATTCTGTATAAATAACCACTTGTAATTATACCATTAAGTCCCTAAATCGGACTATCTCGTTGGTCTAGTGGCGAATAATGCGTTTTGCTATCACGAGTTCCTGCGTTCAAATCCTAGGTCGGACAAATGTAGTTTTTCTATCGCAATCCCGCTATCAGTCCGTAGCCTAAAATTTTGCCCGGTATAAGGCAATAGCCTCGCCCCCTGTTACATGGGACCTAGCATCGTTGGCGAAAAGTGGGTATACACAGTACACCTCTGCCGCCTTCGCTTGGGGACTATAGGCGTGACGGTGTGTAAGTCCCTAATAGTACCAATGTGTGATCACCCTACTTAGAAAGAGGCATAGTTCTCTAGGTGGCTGTCACAAGGACAGACAGACAATCACGTTTATTTCGCATAGTTTTGTATGTGGTGTGTAAATGACCTACGCTGTTGGTCGGCGGGCCTTTAAAGCTTCACCGGATAAGAAGGCGAGCATGCAATCACTACGCATAGTGCTCAAACCGTTTTGTTTGAGAATCCATGTAAACGTTATAAGCATAGAAAAAAACTGTGTTTGTTTAGTCTGATTACTAATTATAAATCTGAATAAAACGAACATTTGGTTTAATTCAGTGAAAATATAGCGGAGATCTGTCGAATAAAAGTAGATAAGAACGCTGTAAATGAGTCAGAAAACTAAAGTCGACAAATAAATATTTCCACGTGGAGGACTGGTTCTATTAATTTAGTAACTAC
This sequence comes from Phalera bucephala, assembly GCA_905147815.2. Lineage (NCBI taxonomy): Eukaryota > Metazoa > Arthropoda > Insecta > Lepidoptera > Notodontidae > Phalera > Phalera bucephala. The sequence goes on along the minus strand of LR990621.1, from coordinate 18,009,072 downwards.
AGAAGGAGTTACTGAACCATATATAAATATGAATAAATTATTTCTGTTATTAATATTCCATTAAAATTTGGTTGGCAATTGGCTGTTATTTGTCAGCAAGCAAGTCGCCCGCAGTGTTGGCAAGCCCGGCGGATATTTATTAATTGTTATCACGAGCTGTCGGACCTTTTCCAATATCAAAGACTATTGTTTCTTTTGATCAAGGAAATTGAGTCGTTGTTTAAGATTAGTGGTGAATCTAATGAGGCTACTTACCGGGATGGAGCGGAAAATGCAGCTATTTTGTTACTTAATATATTTCTTTGTATTTACAAATTAATATTCTTTTCTTCTTTTCAAGCTAGAGATCGTGGAATCGAGCGTAATGTTAGCAGATTATTTTTTTAAATGAGAAGACAGTTATATGCCGTGCGTTCAAAAACAAGAAATTCACATGCACAAACATCTAGACCGAAAGAAATATTTGTGGGTCACGCACAGATTTGTCCCGTGCGGGAATCGAACCCGCGACTAATCAATCCAATGGGCGGACCGACTTAAGATCTTAACACTTAGATCAAGCGGTCTGTCAATTCTATCTTTACATCGTATTATATCATGATTATACTTGTTACTATAATTGTTTGGTTATCTATACTGATATTATAAAGAGGAAAGATTTGTATTTTTGTAACGAATAAACTTAAAAACTACTGGACTGATTTCGAAAATTCCTTCACCATTAGAAAGTTACCTTATCCAGAAGTAACATAGGCTATATGATATAGACCCGGTAGGTGGCGCTGTTGTCGACCGGGTACGAAGTCCCAGGAAACCAGTAATACATATTACTGTAGGTTTTATTACAGAGATGGGCAAAATGTAATAAGTAATGTAAAATAGGCGTGATGGCGTATTAATGATTAACGATTACAATTACATTTTGTAATCTTCAACGTTTACGATTACACTCTTAATTTTAAGTCATAATTGAATATTACAAAATGCAATTTTAATCTAAGTTAAGTAAAAGTTTCTCTTTAATAATTTATCTTAGTTCACAATGTTATATTTAGCTTATTCCTATAGCCCACATTTTTATCTTTATTTGTATTTAATTAAGTTTGTTTAGTTGCATTAATATAACGAGCACGCTGAGATATACTATTATTGAGGGAGTACACACTGTAGAAACATAAAATCGCAGATTTTTTTTTTCTATTAAAAACGTTGCCCCACCCTACGTTTTATTCCCGTGTCGTGGGTGCGTTTACAAACATGAAAATTCACATACACAAATACCCAGACCGGAATAAATAATTGTGGATCCCACAAAGATTTGTCCCGTGCATATACTTCAGAAAAGTTTTTATGTACCTCTTAAGTCAAAACATTTGATGTATGGAATTTATGAAAACACAAAGAATTTTTTTTGTATACGTTCGGTATCGTAAGTAAGGTACATATTCACGTGCATATACGCACGTTGCGGTGACAGATTTTGCATACGTCGCCAAAACGTGTACCGGACATAATGTGGTAGCATCACTTAATTGAAAAAAATTGCAGTTGTATGCATATTTTTCAATGTACGTATGTGTAGGTTAATGTATGCCAGGCTTAAATTTAAAATTGCAATATGAAATAAAATTATTTGTCAGATGTTATCGCGGTTTATTAATTCTTTTATGTTTCCGACGTTTCGAGTGCTTTACAACGTGAAAGGTCACCGGATGGACTGAGGCTGAGGTGTTTGCTGTATAATAAATGATCTATAGCACGTGAATAATAGAGGTGAATACTTACCCACTGATTTCTCTCTTTCTGTCATCTGTCAGTTGACATTCGAAAGAAGAATACAAAGCATTGTGTAACTATTCCGCCATGATTCCGCAATGTTATTCCGGGGTAACTTCAAACTTCTGAATTATTTTTGTTGGCCTGATCTACAGAGAATGAACTCAAGGTCGTGTAGGGTTATGCTTGTTTTTTGGCAATCACCTTAGTCCCTCTGGTGCCCAAGCGCGGTAAAGTATTCGAATCGTGGGGAACATAAAAATCTAAAATAAACCGCAAGAGAATCCGTTAAATAGTTGTATTTCATGCGTAATATTCGCGTAAATCTAAGAACTCAATATCTTAAAATTACAATGCTTATAGCTCATAGAACAAACTGGTTCAAATACCTTCTTGCGATAGGCTGGTCAATATTTCTGGGACCATTCGGTCGAGTTTGATTGATATCTTTGGCGGCACATAGGTAATGTTGTGTCACTCATCAATCAAGTCCGTCCTTGGCATTGGCAGATTAATGGAGTGTATTCGATCAATTTTGGTTTTATTGGAAATAGAATAGGGACTATATGTAGTTTAGTATCCGCTGTCATATTGCATCATAGAAATCGTAATAATAAGACATTAGCGAATACGAGGCATGCCTTTTAAGTTCTGTCGTTTCCATATTTCCCGGCAATTTTGAATTTGTAACTGTTCTTTATTCGAATGTGTTTAAATTTTGAATCTCAAAACAGTTGAAAGTATTAGGATTATTGCTATTGTTTAGTCATAGCGTCGATTGGGATCTGTCAGGTTACGTACGAAAATGAATCTTTCTAAGGAAAATGTTCGTGCAATAATTTTCTACAACTTTAGAAGAGGCCTGACACGGCTTCAGTGTTTTGAAGAGCTAACATCTGTGTTCAGTGATGAAGCCCCATGTCTGCGGACTGTCGAACGCTGGTATTTAGAATTCCAGCGTGGACATACTAGTGTTAGTGACAAATCTCGCGAAGGACGCCCAAAATCCGCCTTCGCTGAACACAACATCATTGCTGTGAGACAACTAATTCTCGAAGATCGTCATGTGACGTATCGAGATATAGAGGCTCTATTAGGCATCTCAGGGACAAACATTTAGAAGATCTTGCATGAAGCGCTTGGTGTAAGAAAGCTAGTTTGCCGTTGGATACCGCATCTGCTTTCCGACGATCACAAGGCGGCCCGCGTCAGATGGTGTAAGAAAACTCTGCAAAGGTTCAACCGAGGAGAGTCAAATCACGTATACGACATCATCAGTGGTGACGAATCTTGGATCTATGCCTACGATTCTGATTCCAAACAACAATCTACAATCTGGGTCTTTCAAGACGAGCCAAAGCCGACTAAAGTTGTTCGTTCTCGAAGCACTTCAAAGAAGATGGTGGCCACGATCGTTGGAAAAACCGGCCATGTTGCGACTATTGCACTTGAAGATCGTAGAACGGTTAACGCAGAGTGGTATACCACAGTTTGTTTACCACAAGTCATCGCCGAACTTCGAAAATCTAACTCAAAGCGACGCATCATCCTGCACCACGACAACGCAAGCTCACACAGCGCTCGTCAAACGATTGAGTATTTGAAGCAGGAAAAAGTAGAAATTCTTGACCATCCTCCATACAGTCCTGACCTAAGCCCTAACGATTTCTTTACATTTCCTAAAATTAAGAAAAGTGTTCGTGGTACAAGGTTCCAGCCCGGTGAAGAAGCAGTCGACGCTTTCAAGTCAGCCATTTTGAACACCCCCACTTTAGAGTGGAATAAATGTTATAATAACTGGTTTGAGCGAATGGAAAAGTGTATTACGCTACGTGGTGAATACTTTGAAAAACAATAAAAAGTACTATAAGGTTCTAGTTGTGTTTTTTTCTTCAAACGACAAAACTTAAAAGGCATGACTCGTAATATTATTAAGTATAGATAATTAATTATAGTATTCTTCATGTAAGATGGGTAGTGTGACAGTTGTAAGTGTCAAAGAAAATTATACTTTACTATATATGGCAATAAGAGGCATGACCCGTTTCTATACTTATGAGTTTATGCCTTACTACCATTGAATGAAATATTTATTTCGTATTCACCACATACTTTGGAAAATAATAAAAAGTACTAGAAGGTTCTAGTTGTGTTTTTTTCTTTAAACGACAAAACTTAAAAGGCATGCCTCGTAGCCGAGCGAACTTGTCGTCACATGTGAAAAAAATTATCACAATATGCTCCAGGACTGCGTAGATCAATGTATGTGCTACAGTGGCTAGAGTTGGTATAAAAGTCTTCCAAAATTTGTAACTTTACTTTTAAGGTTAATACAATTCATCGGAAAATATTTCTTATAGCAATATAACAATTTTAAAAGTGTGTATGTATGGCAAAGCGGCGATTGTAGTTTTGAACGAACTCGTCCGCTATTTCACTAGTAGCGTTTTATTATCACGATTCATGTCTATTGCACTATGTGCTATATATGAGATGTACCAAAAGAAATCAATTAATTTTTGGAATCTTACAACGGCTTACCTTTGGAAAAGCGTCCGTCACTTTGAGTCCACCTATTCGTTCCAGTCATATAGGTGATACCAAATTCGCAATTTGTCTGTTCAAGAGAAATAACTATTCCTATAGTGAGTTGATATGTTTTCTCAGACCAAATTGGAGCAGGCTTTGGTGCACTTCTACACAATGAACTTAATCAGATTGCAACCAACTTCTGTTATAATAATTTGCCCTATAAGTTATTGATAGATAGAATTTTACTGACAAAAATAGATAGTACCACTACAGTTGTTTTGTTGTTTGGTAACAGTCTAGGCATCCAAAAAAGGACATTGTGGATGGTATTAACACCTTATTAAAATTAAACCTAGGAAAATTAATGTTATGTACCTTTCCTTACTCTGACTACCTGTCAGAAAAACAAAATAAACTTATTCACTACTTAAATAATAATATGTATATGATATCATGTCAACATGATAATGTTTTGTTTTTTGACCCTAATAAGTTTGTTAGTGGATTTAAACTGACACAGGAAGCTATGTTTCTTCCCAAGAAATGCAAAAAAACAATGGCTACTTTGATAGCATATAATATTAACTCCGTTATAAGTAATATAACGAAAACTAGGGTAAGAGAGGAGCCAATATTATATAGTTATTCTAATAATACTGTGATAAACTGTTTAAACGACCGAGGCTAACAACAGAGGTACATTCTAGTATCTCAGGCAAATCACATGTTTTAAATAAGGAGGAAGAAAGGCCTGGTACTTTGAAACTGTTCCATCAGAATATGCAAGGATTTTCTTCAAAATCATTAGAGATAGAGTTATTTTTGGAAAATACTAAATATGATGTTGTTTGTATTGGTGAACATTGGTTTAAATCGTATGAATTATTAATAAATTATAACAATTATTCCGTCTTAAGTTACTATACTCGTAAATCCAAGCTTCATGGAGTTACATTAATTTTGGTTAAAAAAATATCAAGTCGAGAGAACGTAGGGATATAGCTGAGCTTTCAGTTGAACAGTGTGTTGAAATTTCTTGTGTTGAGCTGGATAAGCATAGTATTGTGTGTGTATACAGACCCCCAAACAGTCAAAATTTTGCTACATTTGAATCTGTGATGGAAGATGTGCTGAATAAAACTTTCATGAGTAACAAGTCTGTTGTAGTTTGTGGTGACTTCAACATAAATATTATAGAAAAAAAATCGTATAGTGACAGACTTTTACGTTTATTCAATTCTTTTAAGTTAATTAATGTTTTCCTCGAACCGACTCAAATAACATTAATTTCTGCTACATGCATTGACAATTTTTTTTGTAATTGCGATTATATAGATCAAGCAGTAGTTAGTTATCTACAATCTGATCACACTGGGCAAACAGTCACTTTCACTAATATTACGCCATTGAGAAGTGCTAAAGTTAAATCTAGAAATATAACACCTGCAACATTGCATACATTTAATACAGCTTTGAGTAATAAATTAGATATTTACATGAGTAACGCAAATGAACCTCATAAACTGTATGCTGATCTTTTTTCAATTATACAGGTACAATTTATTAGTAGCTTTCCCATTAAAATGAAAAATATCAAACCCAAGTTCACCTTCTGTGATTGGGCCACCGCTGGAATTCGTAGAAGTAGGGAAAAGCTATATGAATTATATGACCTAAAATCCAAAACGAATAGTGAAAGTTTTGCAAGGTATGTTGCAAATTACTCTAAAACGTTTAAAAGACTAAGTCTATCTATCTATCTATAACCTCACGCCAGATCCCTTGCGGGGTAGGCAGAGAGTACAGAGTTCCAACAGGTTCTTTCCTTACATACCTCTCTGGCTTCCTCGACTCTCATAGTTCGTCTCATACACGCTCGCCGGTTACGGAGACTCTTGACTTAAAAGACTAAGTAAGGCAGCAAAAGCGCTACATATAAGTTAAAGAATTAAATCTGCAGATGACAAAAATAAGGCCACCAGGAAGATTGTTAATAGTGAAACTGGGAGGTCTAAGCACCGCAGTGTGGACTTTACTCTAGAGACTGCGCGTGGGCTCATTCAGGCAGATAGTGACGTAGCTCAAGAATTTGAAAATTTTTTCACTAATATTCCGGTAGAGACAACAAAATCCTTAAATTGCTCTTCTTCCCTTGCAATTTCTTTTGTTAAAAGCAACATTACTCTTTGTCCGGTGGAGTTCGGGTTTGAGTACACTAATCCCCGGTCTGTTATCAAAGTCTCTAATGATTTAAAATTAAAAGTAACTGAAGACTTATGTGGAATGTCGGTAAAAGTGTGTAAATCCATTATACATACCATCGCGCCACACTTAGATAGTCAGGCTGCCCTCAAGACCGTCAGCTCCTATGAGCTAAACTCAGCACTGGCTGCGGAGTGCGCATACCTTCTTGACATATGTGGAGCGCGCAACACGGTCAGGTTAGTCTGGGTCCCTGGGCACACGGGAGTTGATGGCAATGAGCGTGTGGATGACTTAGCCAGGAAGGGAGCAATGGAAAAATTCGTTGGTCCAGAACCGTTCATAGGCATACCAGACGGTGCCTATAGAGGCGCACTCTTTAAATATGCCCAAGAACAACACAAGAAAGAATGGGAAACACACACAGGGCTTCGACACTCAAAGGAATTTCTTTTCGCATGGTGTGAAAGCGACAGCAAGAGACTACTAAAATATAGTAGACTACAACTAAGGCAAATAACTGGAGCATTTAGGCCACTATGGCACGACAGAACATCTACACAAGATGAACCTATGCGGCGACGTGGTATGCAGGAGCTGTGGCACAGAAACTGAAACCATGAAACACGTCCTCTGTCACTGCGACGCTCTGGCTGCGCGGCAAATGGAATTGCTGGGAGTGGCCTATCCAAACCCAGAAGAACTACAGCTCTGTCCCCCTGCTGGAGTTTACAACCTAATACAGGGAGTACTAGACACTTCAGGTACGTAAGAGCATTAGGGCAAGGACGAGGAGGTGCGCCAGAGGTATCCTCGGTCCGGTAAGCCAATATAATAATAATAATAATAATAATAAAGCGTTTATTTCTCCTCACATTGTGTATGTACAGGGTAATAATATAAGTAAGGTAAGAATTTTTATAATATCATATTAAATGAATGTGAGGAGCTGGTGTCTGAGTTAGGCCAAGGCCTGTATTACAGATCACCAGGACCCCACCCCATGGACACAGATTAGGTACATTATCTTACACAATAACAACATATTACAGTTATATAGCCTGTTAACCATCATGTGAGTGTGTTCGTGTGTGTGTGTGTGTGTGTGTGTGTGTGTGAGAGTGTGTGAGTGTGGGTGTCTGTGTATGTGCATATTTGGCAATTCATTGGTCACTACTGTGAATTATGCAAGAGACTTTCGGTAAATGCGTAGTCTAGACTCAACAACCATCTTGTTACCATTAATTTGCAAGTATAATTTGAAGATGCGTATATAGAAAGCACCCGATTTATTTTATTATAAAGATTGCAGCCCTGGTAACAAAAAAAGCGGTGAGAGAAACTAGTTTTTAAGTTTGGGAGTGTACACACCCTATCTTTACGTCGTGCGTTGATAGAGATAGTCGGGTCATAATTTAGCGTGGAGTGTTGTAGGAGGACCGTGTGTAGAAACAAATAGTTGACGAACAGTCAGGACCTCCCATCGCTTATAGAGGTCAGTAGTGGAATGGTGAAAAGGTAGCTTATGGCCTACTTTTAAAATTGCTCTCTGAGCTCTTTCAATTTCCAGAAAGTGTGTTTTTGTGCTCCCTCCCCAGGCAGTAATGCAATACGTAAGAAGCGTTTGACACAGCGCGAAGTAAATGGACTTCATCATCTCTCTAGTGGTTACTGGTCGCAATGATTTAAAGACAACTATGAGTTTGCGCAACCTTGCTGAAAGGAAGTCGATGTGTTCTTGAAAATTTAGCCTTTTGTCTATAATTACACCCAGGTATTTTATGGATTCTACATTTTCAAGATGAGGGCATGAACAATTTATGTCAGTAGGATTTCCACAGCAGTGTGATTTTATATTAAGTGGGGCGTCCACAACGTCAGTGTTTTTCAAACAGAATGTTACAAGTTTGGTTTTGTTAACATTTAACGTCAACATATTATTATTGAGCCAGTCTACAACCCTATTAAATCCTTTTTGAGCATTCTCAAAAGCTTCCATCCAAGAACAACCACTAAAAAGTAAGGCTGTGTCGTCAGCAAAGGTTATAATTTTAGCGTTTTCGAGGTCTAGATGACAGAGATCGTTTATATACGTCAAAAATAGGGTTGGGCCCAGTATACTTCCTTGTGGCACTCCAAGACTGATAGAGACCTCCTCACTGATATAGTCGTCGATTTTAACAGATTGCGTACGATTTTTTAAATAATCTTCAAAAAGTTTTAATTGAAGTCCCCTGATCCCCAGAGATTCTAATTTTTTTAATAAAATAGGGACCGAGACTGTGTCAAAAGCTTTAGCCAAATCCAGGAATATGCCTATTATTTTCTTTTTACTATCAAGATTAGTAACAATGTGATTTATAAGCTCATGTACCGCATTCGCTGTCGATTTTTTAGCTCGAAAACCGTATTGTGTGTTAGCCAAAAGGTTATTATTCTCTAGGTAATTAGTCAGTCTTTTGTTCATTATTCGTTCTAAAAGTTTTGATAACGTAGGCAATATTGAAATCGGTCTATAGTCATCGACACAGCCTCTGTCCCCTTTTTTGAAGATGGGCGTTATTCGTGATTTCTTTAATGCCATTGGGAATATTCCAGATGAAATAGCCAAATTACAGATAAATGTTATTGGTGGAGTAAGAATATCAATGTGAGTTTTCAACATGTCAGCAGTTATCATATCTAATCCAACAGAACAGTCACTTTTTAGGTATTTTATAAGACTTCGTACTTCGGTGTAGTCTGTAGGTAAAAGAACGAAAGAGTGCTGCTGGACTCCCTCAGGCCTGGAAAGCGTGTTGTTCGGTCTATTTACTATGTTATTTGCTAAAGACCGTCCAGAGTTTGCAAAGTAATTGTTTACTTCATTTACTACTTCGGTCGGGTTTTTAGCACCTATCAATTCGAAAGCTGTACTTTTTGGTTTGGCTGTGAAAGATATCTCTTTAATTGTTTTCCATAGTTTTTTATTGTTTTTACTACTATTTTGGAGCTGTAATTGATAGTAATCGTCTTTTAGTTTTCTTAAGATAGCTGTGCAGTAATTTCTATATCTTTTAAAAGTTATTTTTAGTATTTCATTAAGTGGTTCTTTTTTCATTTTTTTGTAGAGGTTATCCCTGTTCCTTATGCATTTTAAAATCCCTGGTGTAATCCAAGGCTTTAATATTTTCTTTCTCCTGCTCACTTTAATTAATTTAGTATTATCTAAAATCGTATTCTGAATTTTTAATATGAAAAAATCTGTTGCTTGATTAGCGTCAGTCATGTCAAAAATTGGTGTAAAATCTATTTTATTTAAATCTATATTAAACCGATGAATGTCTAGTCGTTTTGCGATTTTTGGAACGTTAATTCTTGTGTTTGTAGTAACAAAATATAAAACCACACTGTCATGATCGGTTAAGCAAGTCTGTAACACCAAGCATCGTGCTTGTTGCTTTGTCTTTAGCAAGACATGATCCAAGCATGTTTTATTATGCGTAGGTATATTATATGCCGGAAGAATGCCATGGAATGCTAGCATTTCGAGATAAAGAGACGTATAGAAAGTTGTATTTGAATTAGCAATATCTATATTGATATCTCCTAGGATAATGATGTTTTGGACCGAAGAATATCTTCTAAGTAGATAGTCGAGCGAAGAGATAAAATTATTTACATTTAGATATCCGGGTGGACGGTAAATTGCAATAACTATTGTATTCGTGTTTATTTTAACAATCAGAGCATTACAATCCGACATGTCTGGCTCTTCAACGGACAACAATAATTCCTCTTTATAATATACGACGACACCTTCATTCTGAGTTCGATTGATATTTGTGGCAAAGAAATTATAGCCCGGAATGTCAGGTATATTAGGCGTTGAGAGAAGCCAACATTCGGTCAATACAATAAAATCCCAATCGACCCTAGTTCTAACTAATATCGGCAACAAACCAATTATATTACGCTTTAAACTTCTTATATTTTGCTGATATACTTTAAAAAACTTACCCGCATCCGGTAAAAAAAGATTGCAATCTTCGACACTACACATATTTGATTCAGCTATATTAAAATCGTCCACTTCACTTTGAGCTGTATTCGTATTAACCATTTTTAATTACATTAATTTTAGCCAAAGCAATTACCTGGATAAATAATTTAGTATCATATAATGAATTTTCTAATATGAGGGTAGATCTATGCATTTGTATTAAACTAATTGCTGGACTATGTGTGGTCCAAGTTAAGGGCGTTTGTGATTTGAGTTCTGTGTGTGTGTTATTATAATTATTTAAATATGAAATTTTATATGCATAAGAGATTTGTGTCGTTGTATTTGCGTGTAAAAATGTTGTGTTTGTTTGATGTATGAAGTGTACGTGTGTGGTATATGTATGTATTGTGTTGGAATAATCAAAAACATAAGAAGTGAACTTTAGTAAATAAACATACAATATAAATGAGAGTAAGTATGTTGATTGCACTGGGTTAGAACCTATGTAAACACTGAAAAATAATGGAAAGGATAAAAATATTGCTAGTCACTTGGATTTTTGCAGCTTTTTCAAATCGTCTTCACTTTCAATGCGTTGCGGGGGGTCATTGCAACTACGACGGAGGTATATTTTTCCATATGATGTCCAACAAGCTTCAAATTTATTATTCTTCGCGAATTCTCTTGCAAGGTAATGAAGACGTCTTGCCCTGGATGTTAGATTTTCGGATACAAAAATTGGTGTAGCAGGTCCTTTATAGTTCAATGTAGCAGTAGTCAGGCGTTCGTTAGATTGTTTGTTGTTGTTATAAGTTCTGGTAGCTTTAATAAACGTTTCTTTCTTGCGACATGAATTGAAAACGATCACCACAGGACTGTTTACTCTATCCTTGATTTTCATTCTGTAAACATCGCGTATATCAGAGTCTTGTAAGGGCAGACTTACGGTTGAACAGATATTTTTCGCGACTTCATATAAATCCTGTTTTTTCTCAGATTCTATTTTCGGAATATTTTTTAATTCTACTGCAGTGATTTTGCTATTGAGATCAAATTGTTCCATTCTTGCTTCTAATGTTTTTATTCGGTTCTTGTTATCTATATTTTCTTGTTGCAACTTCTTCATATTCTCCAGTATCTCATCGTATTTATATGACATGAGTTCCATAGATTTTTTTATTTCGCAATTTTGCTCCTGTATCGCACTTATTGCTGATTGGATAGAATTAAACTTAGCATCTTGAGTTGTCTTAAGATCATAGAGCGTTTTCTTCAACTCATCCATTGTATAATGGGCATCTCCTTTCATCGCTCCAGGTTTTCGTTTTGCCCTTTTGGACACAGTGATTTCCTGGTGGTCTTGATTGTTCGCTGTGTCAGATTGCCCAGAACGGCTATCAGTTGGGGACCGAGTTGGCGATTTAATATGCGACATGGTAAAAATCGCTGTCGCTTATAAATTTTACCAAGCGTTGAAAAATGCCGTTATCAGTGCAGGCGCAGGCACGAAGCGACCGTGGCTGATATATGCGTTGTCACACTTGCTATCCTCTTCTAGTATACGGAGCGTATGTACGACGCGTCCTTGCGCTTTCGCGGTCCGGGGGGAAGATAAGATAAGATAAGATAAGATAAGCTGTTATTTTTAATATGTGCGTAGATCAAGGAGTCTTCCCGAATTTAATGAAATTTAGTAAGGTAATACCACTGTTCAAATCCAGCGATAGTAAAGATGCCAACAACTATAGGCCAGTGTCTGTTTTGCCAGTGCTCAGTAGAGTGTTCGAAAAGATAATGCTCATGCAAATGCTAGATCATTTTAACGCAAACAACATCCTTCACGATCAGCAATTTGGCTTTACCAAAGGGCGTTGTACTACTGACGCCGGTGTAACTCTAATAAAGCATATCTTCGATGCCTGGGAGGACTCGCAGGACGCCATTGGCATTTTTTGTGATCTTTCCTAAGCATTTGATTGTGTGAAACATGAAACACTGCTGCTTAAATTGGAGCACTATGGTATCCATGGTAAAGCACTTAATCTTTTAAAATCTTACCTAGAGGACAGACAACAGTGTGTTCAAATAAATCAAACTAAATCTCTAGGCTCTTTAGTTAAAATGGGCGTTACACAGGGATCGATACTGGGTCCGTTCCTATTCTTAGTTAACATAAATGATCTGCCTGAAGTAATTAAAAATCGAGCGAAGATAGTGTTATTTGCTGACGATACCTCTTTGATTTTTAAAGTAGGTAGAAATGTTAATAACTTTGACGAAGTAAATGACGCTATTATTCAACTACATAACTGGTTTACATCCAACAATTTAGTGCTCAATAACAAGAAAACTAAATGTATAAGGTTTTTTTTGCCAAATGTAAAAAGTACTGTACATGATATTATACTGAACAATGAGAAACATGAGTTCATCAAAGATACATCTTTTTTAGGGATTACGCTTGACTCCAAGTAACAAATGTAACAATGGGGTCCTCATATTGAGAATTTAGGTAAATGGCTTAGCTCCGCTGCCTATGCCGTAAGGAAGATCAGACAACTAACTGATGTGGACACCGCGAGGATAGTCTATTTTAGCTACTTTCATAGTGTCATGTCTTACGGTATATTATTGTGGGGTAGGGCAGCGGACATTGAGTCTGTTTTTATCTTGCAAAAAAGGGCTATTAGGGCCATCTATAACTTGAGTAGTCGCGACTCTTTAAGAGAACTGTTCAAAGTAGTTAATATCATGACGGTCCCATGTCAATATATTTATGAAAACATTATGTATACTAGAAAAAATTTAGATCTTTTTAATCAGCTAGGTGATAGGCATTGCTATAACACACGACATAGAAATAAATTAGACCAACCGCAGTTTCGTCTGTCAAAAATTCACACGTCTTTCATGGGGCACTGTGTTTTTGTAACAAAATTCCCATTGACGTCACTAAACTTAGTGAAAATAAGTTCAAAGCTTGTGTAAAACGAACATTTTGTAAGCAAGCTTATTATTCAATAGAAGATTATTTAAAAGATAAAAATGCTTGGATAGATGCTATTCCAGCTCCACTTGAGTCATGACAATCTATTCAACTGTTGTTAGTTAACATTTCCTCTCTTCCTTCTATTAGTTTAACACAATATGTACTTTTTTTTTGTAAATGAGGGAACCATGTAGCCATTCTCATAAATAGTATTATTCGCTTTTTTAACTTAGACTCACCTGATGACCAACCTACATTGTTCTCCCATACCCCACAACAGAATGTAGATGAAAAAGTTCGTAAGTTTGGTTTAAAAGAGTAACCGTGGAGTTTCTTGCCCTTCTTCTCCACAGGAATGACATTCCGAAGTGGCGGTAGAGTCTTTGTTACTTTTCTGACGATTCATAAATACTGTAATGGTTTACATGAATAAAAAATATTCTGATTCTGATTCTGATATGTATTAATGCTACATTGGGATGTTTTCTGGTTTTGGATAACAATGCCGTTGATGAATTTTGATGCACAGGAAGTGGACGAATTAATATAAGAAAACAGCGTCAGAAATCGTCCCAGAAACTAGATGTGTAAACTTAATATGGTGAAAAACACGGTGAAGACCTAGAGATTAGAAGACTAGACTTTGGTTTAGTGAGAAAATAAGCAGCATATTCTTTTTGCTGTTATATCAATACCAATATTGCTATGTTCATGCTTGCTAGACTAATATAGAGATAAACATGACTCTGCGAAATACATGGGTACCTATTATGTTCGTTCGGATATCGACATTTCACGTTTATCGTGCGACGGAGTCGATTCCGAAAAATGCTTCATCAATTTATCTGTTCCCGTTCAGTGGCTGTGATCGATGACAACAGTCTGATATTTGTCGAGAGCACGACATATAAAATACGTTTAAAACTTTTTGCTGTGTACATGCGTCAAGGGGTATTCATTTTGGGTATCATAGCGTTTGATTTGTTGTTATTGTGACAAAACAGTTGTGGCCTTATCCTTTACCCTTGTTCGTAAGATGAGGTAAATTTAGGTAAGGTTTGCGTCGCATAAATCAAATAAAAGCTGAATTCGCACGCGCTTCAATACGCAATAACGCAAACGCTTTATTTTTTAGGTAACTATTGAATAAGTTTCGAATTTAGGCTGTTCGTTTTTATTAATTTCAATACGTGTTTTCAATGTTCATACGAAAATTGTCATTGTCTGTCTTTCAGTTTCACTGTTGTACTTACGGGGATTCGATTGAGTTGAAATTTGGCATACGTGTGTAAGTTTGGTGACAACGCAATAATATGGCACCATGGAGCTGGTCTGATAATGGAGTTGGAAAGTGGCTAAAGGAACATGTCGACTACACAATATTACCCCATCCTGTTTAGGCTCGTTTGATTGGTAGTACAAGTACTATATAACTAGATGGTCGTCAGAGTCTGATGATGAAGCCGGATGGTGGCCAATTATATCCCCGAACTACTCAATATAAGCCCGTCGTGTTTGGGCTCGTTGTATTTTTCTCCACGAATACTGTATAACCGGATGGCGTCCAGGGTCAGATAATGAAGCCCGAAGGAGGCTATAGGAACTCCACAACTAAGCAAAATGTTTTCCCTGTGTTTTACTATAAAAGCTTGTTTTTAAATTAAAATTATACTACTACTATAAGACGGAAAAAATATAAATCTTGCACCCCCAAACCCAACGAAAAATGTTATGATAAAAATACAATTTCTTGCCTATCGTCATGCTTTCACTTAACTCGACCTATTTCACGATCACCCGAGTTATCGTCGTGTGACAGTGGCGTAATACGGGGGTACATAGAGTATCTATTATGTAGCATGTATGTAAGCTCCCGGTCTATGGGCTCTGCTGATATGGCCAGCCTGTCGGTACTGCTTTAGCGTTTAAGTGCGATCTACCGACGCTTTTAGTCTGCAATGATAACGGACGTGTTGTGTTCTTGGTTTGTTTACATGGAGGGATGAAAGCGGTTGAATTAGAGTATTTGTATCCATATAAACCATAACATGTATCAATAACTAGTTATTGAATCGTCAGAAAAGTGACAATACTCTACGGAATAGAGAAATATAGTCTTCTTTGTTCTGTGCAACCATCACTTCGGAATGTTATTCCTTGCTCTATACAGTTCTTTTCATGCTCTAAGGTAAAGGATAGACATGATGTAACCACCATGTCGTGTCAACCTTATATACCTCGGGGTGCAAAGGGCGTAGAGGGTATTTAGGGGAAAATGAATTTTAAACATTATCTATCTATCTATCTATCTATCTATAACGTCACGCCAGATCCCTTGCGGGGTAGGCAGAGGCTTTAAACATTATCATAATTGATATAGGCGATATAGGTATATATGTTAATGACACCGTATTAACGATTATAGTGCAAAACAACAGTAACGGTATTTTTAAGCTATGAAACATTCAAATCTTAATGCCTATAAGTACATTCAAGTGACTGGCTGCCTACTCATGATTAGTTGCAGGACTGATTATTTAGATGCTCGTAGTGGTGCGGAACTACGGTGTTCTAGCAACGACTGAACTCACCTGTGCGATTGCTAAGGTTAAGCACCGTTCGGCTCAGTCAGTCCTTTTGAAGTAATCCCATTTTTAAAGGCTTTAAAAGGCACTTTAAGCCATCGGTCCCTGTTAACACTTCATGTAATTGATGTCACACCAATTTAGGAGCCTTATGAAAGATAGTCGTCGTAGCGATCTTTGTGCGAGGCCTTTGTCCAGTGGATGACTTTCGACTGTTCGGCTTGATATGTTTCAACTGATGGTGGTTACAAATTTGAACCGCTCCTGTACATGTATTATAAAACCTTGCTTATATAAAATCGGAAATAAAAATATTAAAATGAAACGCGAAAAATAAAACGAATATTTACGACTCATTTTATGTTTCTCATTTTCTTTTAATGAATTTTTTCCAATCACGATATGAGCCAAAATGAACGTTATTTGGACTGAAATATGACCCATCATATGTTCGGAGCCGCTTTCGAGTAATTGACTTCTCCCCTAATGAAACGCTGCTCAGTTACGCTTGCGTGTTTGGCATTTCTATAAATTCTTTCTCATATTATGACCATAAAGAGAGAGAGACAATAGGCATAATTGATCTTGCGAAAAAAAAACATTTGATAGATATTCATAAGTCGAGACATCAGTAAAGGAGTAACAACTAAGGCAAACATTTTGTTATTACACGGTTTGTAACTTTCATTTCTACAGGGTAATGACGCACTTTTGTGAAACCGGGTAACCGTATTTTTTAATATTCAGATCAGTATTATATTCTTAGTACTCGACAAATTTTCCAGGATTAGTAAATTTAGAAGTCATCGTTTTAATTTACCTTAGCTTCAGATTTTATTCAATACACAAATTAGAAATTTCAAATTAATCTTAATCTGCACCGATTTAAGATTTAATCTGAATATTGAAAATACTTTTGTTAATTGTCTTCAATACTAGGATATTTTTAATTAGAGATTAATGAATGCGGGTAGGTTACAGATTATATGAACTGTGTCCATTTACTCGTTTTATGTACACTATAAAATTCAAGCACAAAGTCCATATTTACTGTTCGCGTATGCGGTCATAAAAACGTTAATGTAAAATGGAAATGGACGAAATTACATTCAACGATTGTCGTTCTTTTAAAAATCTTCGTTAGGTTTATAATAGCGACAAAAGGGCAGGTGAGAGCTAATAAACAAAACGGCTTTGTCCTGTTAACGAGCTCTCACGGAAAGACTTGGCGTGCAAATATAAATAAACTGCTATTGTTTTGTCCACCGTACCGGATGAGCTTGCCTTCAGCGACCCTCTGGAAAATACCGGGACGGGCGGCGCTGTTTATCTTCTTAATTAATAATTAAAAATAAAAATAAATATAGTTTATTGGTATCTCATACATTGTAGATTTATGTAAAATTGAAGCAGCCCCTGTAAGTAATATGGATACTTGTGTTGGGGTTGTCTCGCAGTTCCCTTATACATATACTTATGCAGACAATGTTTTATATGTTGATAAATTGACTTATATAAATATAAAATAGAGGAAACATAAAAGTAAACAATATATATATATATATATATATATATATATATATATATATATATATATATATATATATATATATATATATATATATATATATATATATACAGGCGCACATGTAATTTTAGTTCTAGTATAGTGTGTGTGTATAATAATTAGCTAATATAGAAGTTTCTTTTTCTTTGAAACATTTCAGTGACATGTCTGTAGTGTTTTATTTGTAAAAATAATAGATTTTTTATTTTATATGAGTGATCAACACTGTAGGGTGAGCGTGCACCAACTATGCTCCAACCGGATAGGCAAGAGAGCAACTAACTTAAGGGTGCCTCAAGTAGAAACAGCCATAGCTTGGGCTGTCGCTATGGGGGAGGGCGTATAAGTATGCATTTATCACGCCACTACACTATAAGAAGCGAGTCCAACTTTCGCAGGCACTAGGTGCTTACGCGTTTGCATTTTCCGCGTTTGCGTAGAGATGACCAATTCTTGATTAACCAACACTGTTGAACGGTCATGGGTGGTTATCGCTCGTTTCGGGGTATTTTGTTAGTAGAATTAGCCTTCGCGCGCGTGTGTATTTGCTCATAGTCTCTGTCAGTCTTTGCGATTTATCTTCTCTTATCAAGGTACCTACATACAGGGTGGACACCGAATCCATCGTAAATGTGGCCACTTATTATTGTGGCACGCTACCGCGTGATACAAAAAAGGTTGAAGTATCTTCTCTAGTACAGTCTAGTACATAATAACGTAATGTTACTTTGTCGTCTTTTATGTGCAGCTTCCTGATGTCCTGTCCTTACACTGCGATAAAATCACGTGTCCCGGCGACCATCGGTTCTTATGAAATCTTACTTCCTACTAATATTACAAACTAGTTTTTGCCCGCGAATTTGTCCGCTTTGACTTTAGATAGGAACCATAAATTTTTTCCGGGATAAAAAGTATCCTATGTGTTAATCCAGATAATAAACTACCTGTGTGCCAAATTTCATCCAATTCCGTTCCGTCATTCTTGCGTGATTGAGTACCAAACATCCAAACAACTAAACATACAAACTTTCACATTTATAATATTGGTAGGCTGTAAAGTGTGTATGGTTAAATGCTTGGATGTGATGACTTTTTATCCCGAAAAAATGTTAAGTTCCTGTATAAAGTCAACGCGGACGAAGTCACTGGCAGAAACTAGTACTACTAAATTATGTTAATCATTTCCCTCTTTATTAAATACTAGCAGTTTTCCGCGACTTCGTACCCGGTCGACAACAGCGCCACCTACCGGGTCTATGTTATATAGCTTATGTTACTTCTGGATAAAGTAGCTTTCTAATGGTAAAATAATTTTTGAAATCGGTCCAGTAGTTTTTGAGTTTATTCGTTACAAACATACAAAAATACAAATATTTCCTCTTTATAATATTATTAAGTATTAAGTATAGATAATTAATTATAGTATTATACATGTAAGATGGGTAGTGTGACAGTTGTAAGTGTCAAAGAAATTTATACTTTACTATATATGGCAATAAGAGGCATGACCCGTTTCTATACTTATGAGTTTACTACCATTGAATGAAATATTAATTTCGTTTGGCACTGTGACTGCCCATCGTATCTAAAAAAATATTATAGTATATTAAAGCGTGAGGGTATGTAGCAGGATATACTTCCTTTAAAAAACTCGCTAATAGAATTCAATCAGTTCACATCCAGAAGACAATTGGTTTTAACCTTTCTACGAGTGCTAAGTATTAATAAAATAAGTTGTAGCGTTCCAATTGGCGGACTGTCCTTGCATCTTTGGTAGAAAAGCACCCTACTATTATAATACTTGTTAAGGTTGGACTCGCCCTTACCTCGCTGGAATGCTATGCAACTTATCAAGTTAGTGTAATTAGTCTTTATTAATTACCAAACTTCCATTTAAATCCAAATTAATTATTTTGGAAGTAAAGCGAGTGTCGCGGGGTATATTTCTGACGTTCACAAATACATTTAATAAAATCAGTTGTGATTTTAAGATCAAAGGGATCTCTTTCATTTGACTTGTAAAGCTTAAAGGGAATTAAATATTTCAGAGTTCCATAAAGTATTTACGAATTAGCTTTTGTTAATGTGAATGGCACTACGTTTGTCTTGATTTTGAGTTTTTTTTGACGGTAATGACGATAGCGATTGTCTCCTATCTGGCCTGATGGAAAGTGAAAATGATGGCGAAAATGTGACTCTCTGATATAGTAATATCCTATTTAAGTTTATCACATAACGAAGATCCACGACGGAGTGACTAGTGTGATTTGAAACGTTCATTTTCGTTGATGTTCATTTTGTCAGTATAATATTTCACATGTTACTCGGTTTTTATTTATCTTCCGCATGCAACAATCTGTTAAATGCTTAAAATAAATAGCTCGCCTCTCCAGAAGTATTCTGTATAAATAACCACTTGTAATTATACCATTAAGTCCCTAATTCAGACTGCCTCGTTGGTCTAGTGGCGAATAATGCGCTTTGCGATCACGAGGTCCTGGGTTCAAATTCTAGGTCGGACAAATGTAGTTTTTCGATCGAAAAATTCTCGCTATCAGTCCGTAGCTTGAAATTGTGAAAAATTGAAAGCCACATTTTATTCGCGATAGCCCCTTACTTGAATAAATAATTGACACGGTCATAGTTTTTTCATTGGTCTAGTGGCAAAACGCATCGGACTGCCTTGTTGGTTTAGTGGCATAGCGCATCGCTTTGTGATCACGAGGTCCTGGGTTCAAATCCTAGGTTGGACAAGTGTAGTTTATCTTACCAAAACTTTCCAGTACGAGTCCGTAGCCTGAAATTGTGCCCGGCTTATGGCAATAGGCTCCATCGTCGGCGAAAAGTGGGTTATAAATCTGTATAAAATGAACATTCGGTTTAAATCAGTGAAAATATATCGGAGATGTGTCGAATCAAAGTAGATTAGGATGCTGTAAATGATTCCGAAAACTAAAGTCGACAAATAAATACTTCCACGTGGGAGGCTGGTTCTATTAATTAAGTAACTACACAATGAGTTACTGAACGATATATAAATATGAATAAATGATTTCTGTTATGAATATTTCATTAAAATTTGATTGCCATTGGCTGTTATTTGTCAGCAAGCAAGTCGCACGCAGTGTTGGCAAGCCCGTCAGATATTTATTAATTTTTATCACGAGCTATCGGACCTTTTCCAATATCTAAGACTATTGTATCTTTTGATCAAGGAAATTGAGTCGTTGTTTATGATTTGTGGTGAATCTAATGAGGCTACTTACCGGGATGGAGCGGAAAATGCAGTTATTTTGTTACTTAATATATTTCTTTGTATTTACAAATTAATATTCTTTTCTTCTTTTCAAGCTAGAGATCCTTCGTGGAATCGAGCGTAATGTTAGCAGATAAATTTTTTAATGGGAAAACAGAGCCCCTCTCTAGTAATTATATGCCGTGCGTTCAAAAACAAGAAATTCACATACACAAACATCTAGACCGAAACAAATATTTGTGGGTCACGCAAAGATTTGTCCCGTGCGGGAATCGAACCCGCGACTAATCAATCCAATGGGCGGAGCGACTTAAGATCTTAACACTTAGATCAAGCGGTCTGTCAATTCTATCTTTACATCGTATTATATTATGATTATACTTGTTACTATAATTGTTTGGTTATCTATACTGATATTATAAAGAGGAAAGATTTGTATTTTTGTAACGAATAAACTTAAAAACTACTGAACTGATTTCGAAAATTCCTTCACCATTAGAAAGTTACCTTATCCAGAAGTAACATAGGCTATATGATATAGACCCGGTAGGTGGCGCTGTTGTCGACCGGGTATGAAGTCGCGGGAAACCAGTCGATTACTGTAGGTTTCGGTAGGACCAGGAGAGTGACAGTGATGCAGAGATGGGCAAAATGTAATAAGTAATGTAAATATAGGCGTGATGGCGTATTAATGATTAACGATTACAATTACATTTTGTAATCTTCAATGTTTACGATTACACTCTTAATTTTAAGTCATCATTGAATATTACAAAATGCAATTGTAATTCATCTGGTTACATTTTGCCCATCTCTGTAGTGATGCAATTATTTTGTAAAAGAATAATAAGGGACGAATGGGGAGTTTTGGCGAAGAGTGATGTTGTCAATTTGTTTTAATTTCCAAAACTTGTGTTATTTCGAATTATAATGTGTAATGTTGGTAGAATATTAACCATTATGTATTCCTATATGTACATGAGTGAAGGTAATTGTAACAAAGTGATAAAACGTGCCTTTTCGATTTCCCTCAAAACGGCCGTCGCAAATGGTATGTAAAGTATCCATCACTTTACTATCCAGGGTGAGGCACTTCATCAATTTCATTATCATCTTTGTCAACAAGTTAATTGGGGAGTTGAATTAATTTAGAAATGAATATTCGTAAACTTTGTACAATGACATAATGCAAACGCAATTGCCACAAAATAAAATAAGGGACGAATATATTGAGCGCGCGCTCAGAAATAAACGACGTATGTGCAAACACAAATTTCATAATTTCTTAAAAAACTACACTATTGAATAAAAAACTGTTTTACAAGAACTTTGCTACAATTATTTGCTATGATTTTAAGTTAATTCTATTGATTCGTTCTTTAGCGTTTGGTAATAAAGATGACTTTAGATTTTTTTTCCATCGAGAATATTTCGTGTTATCGTGTTTTTTACCAGATTCTAAAATGTATAGTGAAAAATCATATTTCGAAATATTAGGTCTCTAACTCATATACTTTTTGAAGAGCATGGAGTGCATAAACACGTTTTATTCGCGAAAGCCCCTTACTTCAATGAATAATCGACGTAGTCATAGTTTTTTTTGTGTGCAAATCGCACCAGACTGCCTCGTTGGTCTAGTGGCGTCGCTTTATGATCACGTGGTCCTGGGTTCAAATCCTAGGTCGGACAAGTGTAGTTTTTCTAACCAAAACTTCCCAATACGAGTCCGGAGTCTGGAATTGTGCCCCGTATATGGCTTTAGGCTCGCCCCCTATTAAATGGGACCTAACATCGTCAGCAAAACGTGGGTGTACTCAGTACACCTCTGCCACCCCCGCTTGGGGAAATGCGCGTGACGGTGTTATAGTTTTTTTAATCTGCGATCAGTCTCATTGATTTTCAACAACGCAATTGTTTAGTGGCGAATAATGCTCGTAGCGATCACGAGTTCCTGGGCTTGAATCCTAGGTCAGACAAAGTAAACTTCTTAAAATTGATAATTTGGACATTAAAGCGGATTTAGATGTGGCGACTGAGTTCGGGAGTTTTTTACGAATATTCCTATTATTACAACTAAAACACTACATTCATCTTCTACTTCTGCCGAATCGCTACAAAAACAAAGCGTTTCTGAGTGTAACATGTATTTTGAATTTTCTTATATACATTTACAGATTTAGACATGAAGAAAACTGCGGACCTGTGGGGGCTGTCCGTAAAAATCATTTCGTCTATAATTGAAGTAATTACTCCGCGATTAGCATCGGTATTTAATAGTTGTATTTCAAGTGGTATATTTCCTGATCCCATGAAAGATAGCAAAGTAGTGCCGTTATTTAAATCAAACTACTAAGTTTTGACCTTTCCAACTTTCGGCCTTTTTCTGTCCAACCCACCTTAAGTAAAGTATTTGAAAAAATCATTTTAAAGCGATTGATAGTTCACTTTTAAAAAAAAATCTACTCCATAACAACAAAATCGGTTTTACAAGAAACCGTTCAACAGTAGATGCGGGAGTAGAATTGTTTAAGTACATATTTGATGCCTGGGAAGAGTCAGCTCTTGCTATATTCTGTGATTTGTCTAAGGCGTTTGATTGTGTGCATCATGAGACACTCCTAAGGAAATTAAGCCACTACGGCATCAGGAACAGCGCTCTCGATCTCTTGGCATCCTGCCTAGATAATAGAATTCAGAGGGTTGATATTAACGGTAAGAGAACTGATGCATCTGTGGTCACTTTGGGCGTTCCACAGGGTTCCATCCTTGGACTATTCCTGTTTTTAATTTACATTAATGACTTACCATACTTTGTAGGGGACGATCACAAAATTTTCTAAGATTTAAACAACTCGAGAAACCATGATGAGTGAGAGCAATAACCAGAAGCCCGGTGTCACGCTCGCACCCATTACGATGCAGTAAGGTGACCATAAGGTAGAACTAACTCGGACTATACCTATTTGTGATGTGGTTTAAATACGCTGTAAACCATTTATTACCAAGTTCAAAACGAACAAGGTTCTCAATTCGTCTTTATATGCAGAATGGATTAAGATGGGGCAGTAAGGGCAGCTATCTCAACTGTTGTAGATACGGAAAAACAGTTCTAGGGGACTATCCTAAATTTTTGCGATATTTGGAGCTGAATTTACAGATTCTGAAAAAAATGTACAGTCAGCAAGAAACTGGACAATCAAGATGTGGCATATGCGTAGAAAGAAAGAATTACGGCAGTTAACAGTGCCCGAGAATTATACGTTAATTATATGTCAACAAGTCCATAATCGTACCAATTTTTGGTCACCCTACTTAGAAAGAGACGAAGGGCTTTCAGTAAGTATCTAGGGCTCTAAGTAGTAGTATACAAGTTTATCGTCCCGTTTTTTTCACAGAGTGCACAATCCATTGTATTATATCTATGCACTGTAAATACTCGGAGTAAAAATAATCTTGATGTAATAAACCCGCGACTATTAGACACAGTGGGCGGAGCGGCTTAAGTTCTTTACCACTGCGCTAAATCGACCGTCAAAGATCCTCGGAGATTTCTTAAGACAAAAACCCTAATTTTGTAAAAGCACTTGGTTTAAGTCCTTTTATGACTGTCAACTTTCTAAATGTTCCCCGATACTTAGTTATTTGCATCTGGTGCATTATCCGCGAAGTTAGTACCGCAGATATCTTCCTGGTCACTGCAGACATAAATGCAGCCGTATGGTGTTCATCTTTCAAGTTTGTCAATAGTAAACCCAAGTTTTCGCCGACGATGCTTGTTTCCAATATAATAGGGGACCGTTGCCATTATACCGGGTATAATGCCGGACGGATATAGGGAATTTTTCCGGCAGAAAATTTCACTTTGGCCCTTTGGTGCGTGGCGATCACGAGGTCTTGGATTCGAACCCAAGACCTCGTGATCGCCACGCACATTATTTGCTACTAGACGAACAAGGCAGCCTGCAATATAGTGTTGACACTATAATAACCCTTTTTGGCTTCGAAGGTCACGATTGAAATACTTAGAGCGTGATGCTATCTTGAGGGGTGACTGATAAGATTTTCGTATCGCAATAGCTAATTACCGATATTTTTGTAAACATAAGTATTTTTATTTCTATTACGGACGAGTATTATATTTTGTATGCCAAATGTCACTGAGTATCTTTTTTTAATTTTTTTAAATCTTTGCAACTTTGCTTTACAACTATAACTCTTTAACATTCAACATTACAGTTATGTTTTTCGTTTTATAAGTTTTCAACCAATAAAAAGGTTGGTAACACCCAGAGTATACAAAGCAAAAAATCGGACGATAATGTATTCGTAGGCGGGTTGGGCATCATTAAACATCGTCACATAATTCATCAATACTGATTATAGATTTAATTTTGTATGCCAAATGTTACAGTCGTAATCTTTAGAATTATAAGCCTTTAACAATCAACATAAGAGTGACGTTGAAAACTTATATTTTTAATTAAACGTTATGGCCAAACTTGGCGAACGAGTCGGTCCAGTGGTTAAGAGCTTAAGCCGTTCCGCCCACTAGAGCGAATCGTCGCGGGTTCGATCCCCGCGCGGGATGAAGCTTTGTGTGACCCACGTATATTAGTTTTGGTCTGGATGTTTGTGTATGTGCAATTATGATGAAACTCATGTTTGTAAACGCACCCACGACACAGGAATAATTCCTAGTGTAGAGCTACAAGTTTGTAAAACCAAAAATCGCTTTATAATTTTCCAACTAATAAAAAGGTTGGTAACAGAGTTTACGAAGCAAAAAATCGGACGACAATTTATTCGTGGGCGGGTTGGGCATCACTAATCGGCCTCATCAATCAGCTCGTCCCGGCGCGATCGGATCAACTGACGGACACCCCCCTCCCGGCCATCTCACCACAACTCCCCCCTACACCTCTTCTCACACCCCGTTAATGCGAGCAGACCCATGTAAGTGGACGATGTGACACTTTGCAAATTCATTTTAAAACATATTGCTAATGTATGTATGTACCAACGTGTAAAAATAATAATATAATAATAATATTAGCTGTTAAGAAGCTGTCCCACCGTTGGGCAGGGACCTCCTCTCAAACTGAGAGTGTTTAGGCCATAGTCCGCCACACTGGCCCAATGCGGGTTTTGCGAACTTCACCCACCTTCGAGAAATTCTTCGGCATGCAGGTGTCCTGTTTTGTCGATTTTTTCTTCACCAATAAAAGTAAAGTTATAATGACAAAAAAAAAATATTTTTGTTCTAAATACCGTTTTTTTTTGTTTTACACACCGCAGCCCCCTGCTATGATTTTCCTTGTACCGTAGGTGCGTTCACAAACATGAAATTGATATAGACAAACACCTAGACATAAAGAAGTATTTGTGGATCACTCAAAGATTTACCCATGCTGGGATTCAACGCGACTACTCGATTCAGTGGGCGGAGCAGCTTAAGCTCAACCACTAGACCATTCCGCTTATCAAGCAAGAATTTAGTCATGTATTATCATAAATTGGCCCTGGTGACATACAACGCACGCACATTGAGGACAGATGAGAAGCTGCGGTGGAGTATTGTTGGTTTATCGGAGGTCCGAACAGAGGGCGAGGACACGATAACCTTAAAATCCGGCAACTTGTTTTACTACCGGGAGGGCGAACAGCAGTCCCAAGGTGGTGTCGGATTTATCGTCCACAAGTCACTCATAGACAACGTTGTGTCCATCACTAGTGTGTCGAGCAGGGTAGCGTACCTGATACTCAGAATATCCAAAAGATATTCGCTGAAGGTCATACAGGTCTACGCACCGACCTCGACATACTCAGATGATGATGTCGAAGTTATGTATGAGGACATTAGTAGAGCCATACATACTTCCAAAACACACTTTACAGTGGTTATGGGTGACTTCAATGCGCGGCTGGGCAAACGGGGCGATGATGAGTTGAGAGTGGGGCAATTTGGATATGGGCAGCGCAACCCCAGGGGTCAGAGGCTGGCCGAATTTCTGGAGAAAGAGGGACTCTTTATGATGAACTCTTACTTCCAGAAGCCGCCTCATAGGAAATGGACCTGGATGAGCCCTGATGGTTCCACAAAAAATGAGATAGACTTCATCATGAGCACCAAGCGACAAATATTTAATGATGTCTCCGTGATTCATAGGGTAAAAACCGGCAGTGATCACCGAATGGTCAGAGGCACATTAAATATTAATGTCAAAATGGAAAGATCGCGTCTGATGAAGTCTACGCTCCGACCTACTCATGCATATATCCAAAACCCCGAGAACTTTCAACTCGAATTGTCAAACCGCTTCGAATTGCTAGACAGCAGCGCATCAGTGGACGAAATCAACAACAGGCTGGTAGAGACTGTTCATACGGTCGGGTCCAAGTATTTTAAGACCCACCGTAAAAATAGGCCTCAAAAACTATCTGACTACACCCGAAACCTCATGGCTGAGCGACGTTCCATGACGCTCCAAACCTCCGATGATGCTAAGTCCTATAGGCAGCTTAATGGACAGATATTGAAGTCCTTGCGACACGACTTACGGTCCTTCAATGCAAGGCGTATTGAGGAGACCATAGAGCAGAACAAGGGCTCTAAAGTGTTCGCAAGAGACGCGTCTATTGGGCAGAGCCAGTTGACGAAGCTGAAGACGGAGGACGGAAACGTAACGTCAAATAGGTCAGAGGTGCTCAGGGAGATAGAGAGGTTCTATGGACAGTTATATACCTCAGTAGCTAAACCTGTTGTTGACTTGGTAAAAGACCCAAGAGCCAAGCTAACCCGACACTGCACTGAAGATATCCCGGACACCAGCCTGTGCGAAATTAGGATGGCTTTCAAACAACTAAAAAACAACAAAGCGCCGAGTGAAGACGGAATTACTGCAGAACTTCTGAAGGCGGGCGGATCGCCGGTACTTAAAGTCCTTCAGAGGCTGTTTAATTCCGTCTTGCTCGAAGGGAAAACGCCGGAAGCATGGAACAGGGGTGTGGTGGTGCTGTTTTTCAAGAAAGGTGATAATTCTTTATTGAAGAACTATAGGCCCATCACACTGCTGAGCCATGTTTATAAGTTGTTTTCGAGAGTCATTACGAATCGTCTCGAACGAAGGCTTGATGACTTCCAGCCTCCCGAACAAGCCGGTTTCCGGAAAGGTTTTAGTACCATAGACCACATACATACGCTGCGGCAGGTTATACAGAAGACTGAGGAGTATAATCGGCCACTATGCTTGGCGTTTGTGGACTATGAGAAAGCCTTTGATTCGATAGAGACTTGGGCGGTTCTTAGATCTCTCCAGCGATGCCGCATTGACTATAGGTACATCGAAGTGTTGAAGTGCTTGTATAATAACGCCACCATGTCAGTCCGAGTACAGGGGCAGTGCACGAAGGTGATCCCCATAAAAAAAGGAGTAAGACAGGGAGACGTCATTTCTCCGAAACTGTTTACGGCCACCTTAGAGGACGCCTTCAAGCTCTTGGAATGGCAAGGACTTGGCATCAACATCAATGGCGAATACATCACTCACCTTCGATTTGCCGACGACATTGTGGTCATGGCGGAGTCACTGGAAGATCTAGGACGAATGCTCGGTGACTTCAATAGAGTATCCCAACAAGTGGGTCTTAAAATGAATATGGACAAAACAAAAATAATGTTTAATGTCCATGTCGTACCCACCGCACTCACCGTTGGGAACTCTACTCTTGAAGTTGTCGACGAATACATTTACCTGGGACAGGCAGTCCGGTTAGGTAGGTCCAACTTTGAGAGAGAGGTCAATCGACGAATCCAACTCGGCTGGGCAGCGTTCGGGAAACTGCGCAACATCTTCTCATCCAAAATACCTCAGTGCCTAAAGACTAAAGTTTTTAGTCAATGTGTGTTACCAGTGATGACATATGGATCAGAGACGTGGTCTCTTACAATAGGTCTCATAAAAAAGCTCAAAGTTGCTCAGCGAGCTATGGAAAGAGCTATGCTCGGCGTTTCTCTACGTGATCGAATCAGGAATGAGGAGATTCGTAGAAGAACCAAGGTCACCGACATAGCCCTCAGGATTAGCATGCTGAAGTGGCAATGGGCTGGCCACATAGCGCGAAGATCGGACGGGCGTTGGGGCAGAAAGATTCTAGAGTGGAGACCACGTATTGGCAAGCGCAGCGTAGGACGACCGCCTGCCAGATGGACCGACGATCTTGTGAAAATCGCAGGAAATCGTTGGATGCAGGTGGCATCGGACCGGTTACGCTGGAAAGCGATTGGGGAGGCCTATGTTCAGCAGTGGACAAGTATAGGCTGAAATGATGATCATAAATTATAATTATGACTGTACATATCCCTGAAAGGTGGTCATAAATAAAAAGATCTACTTACAATTACAATAAAACATCCATTATTTTACACAAAACAATGACAAAAAAGATATAAAAGTATTGAGATTGTTATAGGTACAGTTAGGCGGCCTTATCGCTTATAGCGATTTCTTCCAGGCACCCTTTAGGTAGAGGACAGAGATGGTTATGATAAAAATACTACTTAATAAAACTTTAATACTTACTCATTAACATATAACACAGCTTATGCTGGTGGGTCTATGGATAGGTTTAGTTCCTTATATAATGTAGGTGAGCACTAAGGAAAGCATTTTTAGAAAGCTCATTGGGTAATTCCCGTTGGGCATAATTTTATGAGTAGATCAATAAATACGTTATGATATATTTACTGACTACTTTTCTTAATAAAATACTTCTTCGTGCACGTTTTAAAATAAGGTAATGGAATTACTACAGGAGTCGCATGTTAGATTGTAATAAAACGTTTATTTACTGTTCAATAAACATTTATAGGGGAAATGGTTAATAGTTCAAAGTAATTTTTCTTATAATATAAAACCTCTGTTAATCTAATACTGAGTTGGCCTCTTGAGCTATGTACTTAATAGAGTAAAAAAAATGATTTACCGAACAAATCTGTGAAAATTAGATAGCTGCATTTGTTGCCTACACAAACATAAATCTGCTGCTTGTTATCATTATATTTTTTTCTAACTATTTATACTTATGAAATACTGGCGGTTTGCCGCGGCTTCGCACCGGGTCGACAAAAATGCCATCTACCGGGTCTATGTTATATAGCCTATATTACTTCTAGATAATGTAGCTCTCTAATGGTGAAAGAATTATTAAAATCGGTTCAGTAGTTTCAAAGTTTATCCATTACAAACAAACAAAATTTTCCTTTTTATAATATTAGTATAGATACAATAACTAGCCACGGAAAACTTTCTGTGGCTTCCCACTCTATGTTAATTCAGGATAATGTAGCTTTCCAGTGGTAAAAGAATTATTGAAATCGGTGCAGTAGTTTCAGAGTTTATCGATTACCAACAAATCTTCTGCCAGATACTGGCAGGAATTGGATGCGAGTAGCCGAGGATCGTACCCAGTGGCGTGCACTTGGAGAGGCCTATGTCCAGCAGTGGACTGCTATAGGCTGATGATGATGATGAACAAATCTTCTCTTTTTATAATATTCCTATAAAATCACTTATTAAATAAACATCTTGAAGGAACCCTAACTTTACACAGGAATTTCATAAAACATGATACGTATAAACAAAAATATGCAATCAGAAATAATAGAGGAAAAAATGTAGCGGAGGATATAATAACAAAGATCCAAGCGACGTTTCATGAGGTGGAAACAAAGAATGCTTGAAATTTCATCCGCATAATATTTGACAAAGCCAATGTTTACCTGAGTCGTCGGGTTGGCCATTCTGCTATCTATGACAACAGTCTGCTTCGGGCTTGTCGCGTTGTACGCACAAAAATATTCCCTTTGAAACCTCTGTTTTAGTATTTATGCCGTTTGAATAGGGTTCAAATCAATTTTTGTGGGAAACAACTGGTGCTGGGAAGACCTTCGCGCTTCGGTGACACGGGTAATGTTTGCGCCTGTCTCCGAATTGATTTACCCACATCCGTAAATGTCACGGTTTTTCCCACCGAACTCTACTATTATTGGAGTATGAATATGTCTACATAATATGCCCGTAATTCTGTATGTAAAGCAACGAAAAAGGTATTTGGGACCGTCGTCGACCTAATTTCGGTATTACAGTACTTTTTGTTACGTCGCAGTTTGATTGATATAACGTATTACAAAAGGTTACTGTATTATTGGGGCGGGGTGAATTCTGTTTTATATTTAAAACTAACATTTTATGTGACCACATAATTTGAATGTGCTAGGTAAGAGATTTGAGTAGCTCGTTATTGATTTTTACTGCACAAACTTTCTCTCGTGTTAGGAATGATAGTTACTGGGACAGTAGAATACCATGGTTCTTATTTATATAGGTTTACCATATTTGTGGGGCTTGAAATTTTCCTAAAAAGGCAACACGTAAAGTACCTAGGCATACTTACCGAGAATGGATCCGTTGAACTTTCAAAATAGCTACATATAGCTATTTCAAAAGTTTTTCGGATCTCTCCCAACCTGCTCGAGTGATAATTGCCAAAGTGTGTTGTTGTATTGATCAATCACATCGACCTTATATGGCGCTGTTGCGTGCCATTAATTGTTTATTACTAAATAAATACCTTACACGCCCGTTTTTCCACAAAGACCATCTACCTACATTTTGCTGAGATAGGTTTGGTTTCAATGTGGTAGATTTTTACAAGATTCTTTACTTGCACTGTTCGTTTGACTATTTGTCTGTCTGTCTTTCCGGATCACATCTTGTGATTCATTTTCAAACACTTGCAGGTATCCGTTTCAGCTGAAATTTCGAATACTTACATATGTAAGTTCAATGACAATAATATGTCTCAATGGAGCTGGTCTGATGATAAAGCCGGAAGGTAGCAATTGGAACATGTCAACTATATAACATAACCCCCTCGTATTTAGACTCGTTATATTCGTATTCTCAAGTACCTACTATATAACTAGATAGTGTTAAGGGTCAGATTATGAAGCCTGGCCAATGGAACCACCCACTGCTGAACATAACCCCACTGTGTATGGGCGCGCTGGATTTGTCTTAACATGTACTATGGACCCAGGTGGTGGTCAGGGTCTGATGATGGTGCCAGAAGGAGGCCATAGGAACAGCTCAACTAAGCAAAATATTACCGTTGAATTTTTGTTATAAAAGCTTGTTTTTAGAAAGTTCTTTATAAATTGAAATTATTAACGATAACATTAGAACCTAAAAGATTTAATAGCTTAAACCTTTTAGGTTCTAATCAGAATACACTAGGACTACACTATCAATACTTTGACTATTGACAGTTGACTTCGAAAAATAGTGAAAATATCGATAGTAGCGATATTATTGATCATCATCTGGGCCTATAATTGTCCACTACTAAACATAGGCCTCCCCAATCGTTCCGATACCACCTGCATCCAACGACTTCCTGCAAATTTCACAAGATCGGTCCATTTGGCCCTACGCTTCGCTTGCCAATACGTGGTCTCTACTCTAGAATCTTTCTGCCCCAACGCCCGTCCGATCTTCGCGCTATGTGGCCTTCTCATTGCTATTTCAGCTTGCTAATCCCGAGGGCTATGTCAGTGACCTTGGTTCTTCTACGAATCTCTTTATTCCTGATTCGAAGAGAAACGCCGAGCATAACTCTTTCCATAGCTCGTTGAGCAACTCTGAGCTTTTTTATGAGACCTATTGTAAGAGACCACGTCTCTGATCCGTATGTCATCACTGGCAACACACATTGACTAAAAACAGATGAGAAGATGTTGCGCAGTTTTCTGAACGCTGCCCAGCCGAGTTGGATAAGTCCATTGACCTCTCTCTCAAAGTTGGACTTACCTAACCGGACTGTCTGTCCCAGATAAATGCATTCGTCGACAACTTCAAGAGTAGAGTTCCCAACGGTGAATGCGGTGGGTACGACATGGACGTTAAACATTATTTTCGTTTTGACCATGTTCATTTTAAGACCCACTTGTTGGGATACTCTGTTGAAGTCACCGACCATTCGTTCTATATATTCCGGCGATTCCGCCATGACTACAATGTTGTTGGCGAATCGAAGGTAAGTGATGTATTCGCGCGTATTGATGTTAATGCCAAGTCCTCGCAATTCCAAGAGCTTGAAGGCGTCCTCTAAGGTAGCCGTAAACAGTTTTGGAGAAATGACGTCTCCCTGTCTTACTCCTCTTATTATGGGGATCGCCTTCGTGCACTGCCCCTGTACTCGGACTGACGCGGTGGCGTAAATATACAAGCATTTCAACACTTCGATGTACCGATAGTCAATGCGGCATCGCTGTAAAGATCTAAGAACCTCCCAAGCCTCAACCGAATCGAAGGCTTTCTCATAGTCAGCAAAGGCCAAGCATAGTGGCCGATTATACTCCTCAGTCTGCTGTATAATCTGCCGCAGCGTATGTATGTGGTCTATGGTACTAAAACCTTTCCGAAAACCGGCTTGTTCAGGAGGCTGGAAGTCACCAAGCCTGCGTTAATGTCCGGAATATCTTTAGTGTAGTGTCGGGTTAGCTGGGCTCTTGGGTCTTTTACTATACTTAGATTATCTAAAATATATTTTCTGAAGATCATACAGGTCTACGCACCGACCTCGGCATACTCAGATGATGAGCTCGAAGTTATCTATGAGGACATCAGTAGAGCCATACATACTTACAAAGCACACTTTACACTTTACAGTGGCTGGGCAAACGAGATGATGATGAGCTAAACGAACGAATAACGCCACCATGTCAGTCCAAATACAGGGGCAGTGCACGAAGGTGATTCCCATAAAAAGAGGAGTAAGACAGGGAGACGTCATTTCTCCGAAACTGTTTACGGCCAGATTGGAGGACGTCTTCAAGCTCTTGGAATGGCGAGGGCTTGGCATCAATATCAATGGCGAATACATCACTCACCTTCGATTTGCTGACGACATTGTTGTCATGGCGGAATCGCTGGAAGATCTAGGACGAATGCTCGGTGACCTCATGAGAGTATCCCAACAAGTGGGTCTAAAAATGAACATGGATAAAA
Source organism: Phalera bucephala (assembly GCA_905147815.2). NCBI lineage: Eukaryota > Metazoa > Arthropoda > Insecta > Lepidoptera > Notodontidae > Phalera > Phalera bucephala. The sequence continues at coordinate 17,975,113 of LR990621.1, read as the reverse complement.
CGAACATATCTATGACGTACCCACCGTACTCACCATTACGAACTCTACTCTTGAAGTTGTCGACTAATACATTTACCTTGGATATGTAAGCAGTGATAGCCTAGTGGTTAGACCGTTGGACTGCAAAGTCAGAGGTCTCGGGTTCAAACCCAGGCACGCACCTCTGTCTTTTCGAAAGCATGTGCGTATTTAAAATTAATTATCACTTGCTTTAACGGTGAAGGAAAACATCGTGAGGAAACCTGCATGCCTAAGAGTTTCTCGAAGGTGTGTGAAGTTCGCCAATCCGCACTGGGCCAGCGTGGTGGACTATGGCCTAAACCCTCTCAGTTTGAGAGGAGGCCCGTGCCCAACAGTGGGACAGTTTCTTAACAGGGCTAATATTATTATATTATTATGTAAGCTGAAGTGGCAATGGGTGGGCCACATAGCGCGAAGATCGGACGGGCGTTGGGGAAGAAAGATTCTAGAGTGGAGACCACGTATGGCAAGCGCAGCGTTCGACGGCCACCTACCAGATAGACCGACGATCTTGTGAAGATCTCAGAAAGTCGTTGGATGCAGGTGGCATCGGACCGGCTGCGCTGGAGAGCGATTGGGGAGGCCTATGTTCAGCAGTGGACAAATTTAGGCTGATATGACGATTCTGAGTATCAGGTACGCTACCCTGCTCCACTCACCAGTGATGGACACAACGTTGTTTATGAGTGACTTGTGGACAATAAACCCGACACCACCTTGGGACTGCTGTTCGCCCTCCCGGTAGTAAAACAAGTTGCCGGATTTTAAGGTTATCGTATCCTCGCCCTCTCTTCGGAGATCTGATAAACCAACTATACTCCAGTGCCACTTCTCTATCTCTTCTTCCAGCTCAACTAGCTTCTCATCTGTCCTCAAAGTGCATGCGTTGTATGTGACCAGGGCCAATTTCATTTATAGGTGGTAGCCAAATCCCTGCCAGATTCTTTGCACCCCTTATCCTATCGTTGCCATGGTTGCTACCGTGGCCAGGACAAACAGGGCCGCCGGGGACTAGGACCCTGGTTTTATAGCTTTCGTCCATGATAGTGGGGGGGGATTTGTGTTACTCGCCGCGCTTGGCAGGCGGGTTGGCAAGCGCAGTTTAATGGTCGTGGAAGAATCTAAGAGAACACTGCTGCCCATTCCCTAATTGCCCCTTAGTCGCCTTGTACTACATCCGATCGGATGAGGTGTGTTGGTCCAATTCTAAGCCGGGAACCACACGGCATAAGGATTTGAATACTAGATACCCTGGATACAAAGCAAAAGTTCCACCAATTATAGCCTAGTTTCGTTATAAGATAGTAATTACGCCATATATTAATAATAAATAATAATCAACTAAATTTCTCTACCACTAATGAGCTGTGTGCACATAACTTAGCAACGCACTCAATATACAGTAGCACCTTATTAAGCCCGTATTGTTTAATTAATTGATATTACGTTCATGTGGTGTAGAAACACGTAATAACGTAATAGCAGAATACCACCATTCTAATTTCCTGTGCATTTCGCTAAGATGAATATAGAAGTAAATATCATATTAAAATTCGTCAAACTCTTTATTATTAATAGTACCCTCAGTTTGTACGGCCAACAACATCAGTTACTCACATTACGTTACGTACTTACGTTGCTGTCTATATTCTTTAGGGTATAAGAGATGTTATATAACGATGAAGAAGTTTATACAGTTCTACTGCTAAAGACCTTCACTCACAAACCGAGGTGAGAGAGATTAGTTCATAATCTACCATGCGGACCTAGTGCGGATTGATGGAGGCAGGTTTTGGCCACGTGCTGTTGGAACTTATCAAGACGGGTGGCTTCCCACTTGGCTTAATCACTACCAGATTATGGGGTTGCTGAGACCAATTGTTTAACGTGCCTCTCAGAGGAGGCAAACGCTCGAATCACTCCATGTACGTTGAAGCTGGCCCGGAAGGCCCCGCGGCCAACAGCGTAGCTCATTTACACACACAAAAGCCCGCACTGTGGCATAATATTGCATATATGCACTGCAGCAACGATAAGTAAGCGGTGAAACATCATTGTATTAGATGTCCAAATAAAAATCACACACACAGAAGTATGTACATCATACGTGGCTTCTTGGCAGGTGTTTCCGGCGACACCTTCTTCAGACTGCTAGTACTAAGATGCTCTACTATTTACAATATATATTTATTGTGTTTGCATATAAGCGATTAAGAGAATACAACTACACGAATTCACCACAAACTCAACTTTATTTCACTTATATATAACATCATAGTAATCACTTGTTGTCCGTTCGCGCCGACGAGTCACACCAAAATGTCGTCTTTTCGACCGATCGCATCCCCACTCGCCGTTAGCAGTCTGAATCATACGAGTCTTGCTAGCGAGGATAAATTGATTTAATAATTAGTCGATTACATTTAGTAAATAAATCATTACCAAATATGGTATATATACATTAAACCTAACAATAAGATGGCGCCTCTTCATGAATTAAACTATTTATATTTCTGTTCCCATTACAGAGCGCGCTATCCTAGCCGGTTACATCTCTCTCATGTATTGAGCTGAAGGCCGAAAAAGTTGGCGTGGCCAAAGCTTAAAGAAGTTTCTATAATTGTATCACTATTCTAGCAATAAGTTACCAATAAATGTTTTGATTTTTAAGTAATGTATTGTTTTTTTTTTCAAACTATTTATGTAGTCGCTGTTATCAATAAAAAAAAGTAATATAAACACACAACTAAGCGTAGTCATGTCAGTTGCGTTAATAGCGCAATCCATAGACGCGACATCGCATTTCCTTCCTTCTATAATTTTTTTTTTTTTAAACGTAGCCCCACACTAGTATTTATTCCTGTGTCGTGGGTGCGTTTACAAACATGAAAATTCACAAACAAAAACCCAGACCGGAACAAATAATTGTGGATCACACAAAGATTTGTCCCGTGCGGGAATCGAACCTGCGACTATTCGACACAGTGAGCGGAGCAGCTCAAGCTCTTAACCACTGCGATGTCGAGAAAACTTGTGAAAAGTTCACCATTACTCTTAACGATGCTCTAATGCGCTTTCATTTTTCAATTCCTCTGTCACCTAAATTTTTATCTGTAAGCAGCAGTAATTTTAGTACTACAACATTAGTTTAGCAAATTTTCAAAGTGCGTGATGTACGTACGAGTAGCACGGGTCTATGCATTTGCTTTCAACGACCTGTCGTGAATAGTAAAGTGTGTTTTGTGTCGACTAATGGAAAAAATGTTAAAGTTGTTGGAAGGATATGTTTTTGCGCTGTCTAATTTTCGGTAGATACGAGTAGGTAGTACTATTATATTTCGGTAGGTATTCAGTCGGTGTGTTTACTAAGGGGCAGAATAGCTTATCCCTCCACTTCGATGTGACTCTGACCAATTAAATCGATGATCTGAGTTGTTGGTTCTATAGAAATAGGTTTGTTAGGTAGCCGCTAATTATTGTTGCAGCAGTCGTAAATACAACTAGAGGGGACAACCTATGTCACATCGATAGAACCACCTTGGACAGTGGTCCAAACTTTACTTTGTATTATTGAATATTAACTTCAAATTAAGTTCAATACTTATAGTGTTCGTGCGGCAGTATCATGGACTGTTGCCAAATTTCAGACGTGTAAACACGTGCATATTTAGGGATGTCTTCCGACCGGTTTGCGCGGAAACTTTTCGACGAGTTTGTTGGATTGGAACTTTTTGAGGTAGCAGACTGGCGATGTAATGTACAAGCGTAAAATAAAATGTAAGAAATACTACTGGTTTGAGAAATAAAAATACTGTCTAATATAATACTGTCTAAAATACTGATTCCTGGAACAAGGATGGTTCGCGAGGCTATTGAAATTAAAAAACATCCTAATTTCAATAGAGAAGATGGCTGGGTGCTACCATCGACTTGCGATCCGGTAATTAATATAATTAAATCCAAAACCAAGCATAACACTGCAAGGCCTTTAAGGATATACCACGGATAAGGTTATACCACGGCTAACCCGGCTTGGAGATTGTTGCCATGACAGTATTTATCCTACTAATATTATAAATGTAAAAGTTAGTATGTTTGGATGCTTAGATGTTTGGATGTTTGTTACTCAATCAGGCAAAAACGGTTGGACGGATTTGGATGAAATTTGGCACACTGCCGTCAAGCCTATATTCCCCAAGCGGGGGTGGCAGAGATGTACTGAGAGTACACCCACGTTTCGCCGACGATGTTAGGTCCCATGTAATAGGCAGCGAGCCTATTGCCATATACCGGACAGAATTACCGACTCCGGACTCAAACTGGGAAGTTTTCGTTAGAAAACATTTGCCCGACCTAGGATTTGACCTAGGACGGGTTCAAATCGTGATCACAAAGCGATGCGCTTTGCCACTAGACCAACGAGGTAGTCATTAAATTGGAAATTTGGCACACCGATAGTTTATTACCTGGATTACTATATAGGATACTTTTTATCCTGGAAAATCTAAAGTCAACGCGGACGAGGTCGTGGGCAGAAACTAGTTTTTATATTTTTTGTTTCCACTCTCCACTCTAGGTGTTTTCAAATTTTAATAAAAGGACGAAATTTACCACTAAATAGGTCTAAACAACTACTATATAAAGTCAATACGCTTTAAATCTCACACTTATAACTTAAAATATAGGTAATAAGTAGAATTGGTCTTTAATTTAGGTGAACCACAACCCTAAACTCATTTGGTGTCACCTCTAGTTTGCCCTGTTTATGCCTTCGGTGCGTATTAAAATTATATCAATACCGCGCACCTGCCTCTAATATATGCTTACGATGCTAATGGTAAACAGCTGGGCAGGTTTGTTCTAAAATGTTTACATAAATCTGCATTAAGAATTATATTACAATATAGCAATCTAAAAGTGATTGGCTTTGATGAGATATTATACTTTGTCGACGCCAAAAGTTTCATAACTGAATATAATACTAACATTTATAAAATTACAGCAGTGCGGTTTTATTTTATGGATAACACATAAAATTTTAGAGCAATACAAATGCCTGTGTTTCAAAAACGAAGGGATGTACAATATATTATAAAAAAAACACCGTCACGCCTATATTGCCCAAGCGGGGGTGGCAGAGGTGTACTGAGTACACCCACGTTTTCCCGACAATGTTAGGTCCCATGTAATAGGGGGCGGGCCTTTTTTCATATACCAGGCACAATTCCAGACTCCGGACTCGTACTGGGAAGTTTTCGTTATAAAAACTATACTTGTCCGACCTAGGATTTGAACCCAGGACCTCGTGATCACAAAGCGATGCGCTTTGCCACTAGACCAACGAGGCAGTCAATGAATTATATTTCTCTCTATCTATCTATATCATCACGCCAGATCCCTTGCAAGATAGGCAGAGAGTACAGAGTTTCAACAGGTTCTTACCTTACATATCTCGCTGCCTTCCTCTACTCTTATAATTCTGCTCCTCCCTATATATTATATTAACGTCATATAAATTTTGTTACTTTTGAAGCATTATAACGATTAAGAGTTAGTATAAAAAATGTACAGCTCACCTATTAAAAACGCGGGATGAAAAAATCAGAACTTATTGTGATTAGCTGATGATTTTTAATATATAAAAAAAATCGTAGTTTAATCTTTCTTTAATCCGCGATTGAATTCCGTAGTTTAATCTACCATTTACCTACTAGTGTCGTAGTCATATCTATCTGTTAATAAAAAAATTCAAGTTCAATTGACTAAGTAGTTACCAAGACCAGTACGGTAGAAAAGTTGTGGCGGGAAGTCGAAAAGTGATGTCATAATAATAAAATAATGTGAAAATAATAATAATTTGTAATGTTGGTGGAATACTAACCATTATGTATTCATATATGTGCACGAGTGAAGGTAATTATAACAAAGTGATACAACGTGTTTTTCGATTTCCCTTAAAACGGCCGTCGCAATGGTGGGATACTTCACCAATTGCATTATTATCGTTGTCATCAAGTTCATCGGGAAGTAGATATATTTAGAAATTAAATCTTACAAACACGATCTCGTATCTCACTGTACATTGGTAAAATACACTTAAAATTAGTGTGAAGCCATAACTTCAAGAAGAAGAAAAAGAAAAGTTTAATTAAATATAGTTTAAATGCGTCACATTGCCGCTAACACTTCATCGCATGTGGTACAATATTTATGAAAAGTACATTGTGCCTGTTTTTCGTAACAAAATATTTTCGTTACGCCATTACGCCATAGAGTTGCTCCGAGGCATTGCCCTACTTGACGGCAACACGACGGCCAAATACGGCGAATGCCCGCCAAGGGAAATGACACGACTCAAATGACGGAGCCGTGTTTCCTTGCAATTCGATACGCGTTTTGGGAATTTCATAAATTATACTTTTAAGGTTAGTAGGTTTGGGGGAGAATAATGTTTCCTTTGCCGTCTTCAGTTTTGTTACGGGATAGTTTTGTTATTAGATTCATTATCGCGTGGATTTGGCTAAATAATAATAATGAAAAATCAGTCCGTCCCCTTTGAAATAGTCCAGTTTTTGTCCATCAAACCTCATTTACATAGCCCTTGTTTTCTTTCCATTATTTACAAAAGTCCTTGCACCTGCCGGGGTCAGTTCGTTCTGGTTATGTTTCTTAATTTTCAGCAAGTGACCTCAGTAAGTGACTTATATAACATTCATTTCTCGCAAAGGGCTTCTACGTATTGGACCCATGTCCCCATAGCCTTTCAAAAGTCCCGGTAAAGCCCAGCGAGATACAAATGATGAAAAATTAATACGCTGCACGGCAGAGGTGTAGGTATTGAGTGTTCCCGCATTCGTCGATGATGTGAAGCCACAATGACTGCCTATGAAATGTAGTAGGTAAGGGAATAGATATTTGCAATTTGTGAGATTTCTTTACTCTAACCTCAATAGGTCCGACAAAGGTTTTTGATACTTAATCAGAATCGATTGGCACCAAAGAAAGATTTGTCTAAATTGCACATTCTCTACATATACATTTTTTAACTCAACAAATCTGTTGATGCTGGTTAGAATATACTATTAGCTACCCTCCCTAGTGGGCCTAAGTTATCTTAAAAAGTGAAGGATAGTCTCCTAAGTACAATTTGTTTATACAGTCTCGCTAAAAATCTGTCCTGTAAAACAAAATCTTTTTGTAAATGAGCATTTGTTAAGCTATGAAAACCCCAAATAAATCAGTCTAAGTTTTAAAATATTTTTCATGTATAAAATTACTAAAATAAAAATGGTGGGTACGTTAAAGTAAATACGTTCATACATTATAACCATTATTATCAATTTTTCATACGATATTAGCCCTTTTATCAAAGTGATACCTAAATATTTGTCATAGACGAGGCGTTTTATTAAAAAATTGAGAGTCATTGGCCTGACTGAGATACTATTGTAGGTCATTATGACCTTAAAGTTTATATTACCCCATTTTTTAACACTGAATTCTGTTACCGCTTCGTTGGTCTAGACAAAAGTTGTTGGAGCTTTTCTATTAAAATGTTTTCAGTTGTCGTCCAGATGCATCAGATGAATGTGCGTAGCGAACATGAGGTCCTGAGTTCAAATCCTGGGTTAGGCAAAAAGTATTTTTTCTATAGAAAAAGATCCAGTATTAACTGGGAGCCTGGTATTGTGTCCTGTTCGCCTAGTATAACATGGGACCTAACATCGTCGTCGAAAAGTGGGTGTACACAGTACACAGCTGCCACCGCCGCTTGGGGAAGGCGTGACGGTGTTTATTTTTTTTTATTTAATATGTTTTAATAATCTAGAATCAAGAAAAATGCGCTACATAATTCTAAACTGATAGACGGCAGGTCGTACCATGATCCATCAGAAGAACGAGAAAGATTTTTAAGCATTTGTGTTTTAATTAAAATGACTCTCTTCATAAATTACAAAGTATCTAAGAACTGATGACGCTCGTAGCGCTGCGAGATCGTGGTGTTCTTAGAAATCTCGGTGGGTTTAACATAGGCGACCGTTTTTGAAATTTCCATTTTCGAGCATCCTCTTGTCTTGGGAGGCACGTTGAGTCGTTGATCATGATATCACTTCATATGGTAGTCGATAAGTTGGAAGCAAGTTGAAAGCCTTGTAGGCGGCTTGATAAGTTGAAACAGCAGGTGGCCGTAACTCTGTCTTCACCAATCTGCATTGGGTCCACGTGGATGAACTTATTTCTCTCACCTGGATTTGTGAGAGAAAGCCTTTGCTCAGCGATGGGATAACTCTTTGCTCAGCAATAGCATAATGTAGGCTGAATATTTATTATTTAAGAAAGATAGTTTAAGATTGCAAATTATAAATGTTTCATTATCTATCTATCTATATCATCACACCAGATCCAGGGTAGGCAGAGAGTACAGAGCTCCAACAGGTTCTTTCCTTACAGACCTCTCTGGCTTCCTCCACTCTCATAGTTCGTCTCATACACGCTCGCCCGTTACGGAGACTCTTGACTTGCCTTCAAATAAGAGACGGTCTATTTGGTCATGGTAAAATAGTGTAGGTTTTCCCCGATACCAACATCCTTTCCATTTCATCGCATTGTATATCTGTTTTGTTATTCTTTCATTATACAGTAAAAATATTCAGAAGAAAATAATGTTCGAAGATTTCCAAATTACACGCACCAACAATAAACAGTTTCGAATGACAATCTATTCTCCAAAAAGTATCTGTAATTGCTTTCGTCGAGATAAAGTAGGTATCAGTCGGATTTGAAAAGGACACGCTCCTTAATTCGCTTCCTCCTTGATTCTCCGATGAACAAAGACCATGGCGCTGTGAATAAGACCTCCGAGTCGACTTTGTTGTTCTACTAGAAGATTAAAGGTACTATTTTCCGTATTTCTGCTCGAAATGTCAATTTATTGTGAATGCCTTGTTGTAGGTACCTACAATCGCAGTAGATATATTGGTATATTGTTTTCGTGTATATGGTTCTCGAATGTACATATATACCTAGCGTGCACGATGAAAGATGAGTTTTTTTTTGTTATTTGTGATGTTATCACACATACATATAATAAAACTGTGAGGAAGTTGTGTCGTGTCGAGTCGTGTCTGTACATGGAATATTTGTAGGAAATAACAACCCAGGTGTATCCTTCTATCGACGTAGAAGCCAATTCCACAATTTTTGGCTTTCGTGTCTGTTTGTCAGTCTGTCTGTCTGTCGGTCTGTCGGAGGGTATGAACCGTCATGACGCAAAAACTACTAAGTGGATTTTGATAAAACTTTCCATGCGGATACCTTTAAATGTTAGCTAACATATTTTCTAATGTATTTCTCTCGAAAAATCAAAAGGTTTTTCCAGAAAAGACGAAACTAAGCGAAATATTGAATTTTTAAAAAGACACTTTACTCTAAACCTGTTAGATGGATTTCAATGAAGGTTTGTGTAATTGTAACCTGTACAAAAGGGCACAACTTTGTGTACTTATATGTTAGAAAAACTTTACAGTTTTTCAGGAAAGAGAAAAAAGTCGATTTTGATTTATCATTCATTGTTCCAAAACTACTTTTCAGATGTCAGTGAAACTTAGCATAGAGATATTTCATATGACAGACAACATAGTTAATACTTACGTTTCCAGGAAATCTAACAGTTGGTAGGGAAAAGTAAAGCATCTATATCTCTACATACTACATATAATAAAACTGTAGGGAAGTCATGTCTGTGTATATTTTTTGGAAATAACAACCCACGGATATCAATTTATTGATGTAGAAGCCAATTCTACATTTTTTGGTTTTCGTGTCTGTTTGTCTATCTGTCCAAGAGTATAAACCATCAAAACGCAAAAACTACCAGGCGGATTTTGATGAAACTTTGCACGCGGATATCTTAAAATTTTGGATAACATATTAAATAGTATTTATACCGGAAAATCAAATAGTTTTTTCAGAAAATACAAAAATAAGCGAAACATTGAAATTCTAAAGACATTTTACTCTACACCTCTTTGATGAATTTTAATGAAATTTGGAATAGTTGTAGCCTGTACTAAGGATAACAGCTCTGTATACGTATATTTTGATAAATCATTCATTGTTCCAAAACAACAAAGCTACTAGATTGTCGCGGGATATTCCGCAAAACTGTATTACTGTTTGTCCCGAACTGCAGTGTTACGACATAAACTATGTGATTTTGTCTACACATGAATTCCTCCATTAATTGATATTGGACTCAGGTTCGTCTCACGAAAAACTATGCAGTAGTTAAAAGCACTTACTGGAAATAGTTCATACATGTTTGAATTAAACACTCAAACATGATTTCGTGCATAAACCCATGATACATTCAGGATTGTTTCTTCCGGAGAGAACTCTTAACGATAAATGGGCCGGATACGACACTTTAACGACGATTAATATCTTACGAGAAGACTAACACTTTTTGAGACAGCGTTAGTGGTATGTGTTGAATAAGATAGTTTAGTTTATATTTTACAAAGACCATCTATGCGGGCTAAGTGGGGCTAAGACTGAACCCGGTGATAGAGATAGTTGATACAGAAATAAGGCTGGTGGAAGTTGTCGAAACATACAATATATTCACAAGCGGTTCTTCCGGGTCAGCCTTTATTTCTTCATACTAATATGGCAGAATGGATCTTATTAACACTGTAGGTGTTTTAGGTCCCGGAAAGAATCACGGTTCTTGCGACATAGCTGGCTAAATGAATTTAGTTGAAACTTTATATGAAGGTGTCTTACATTGTAAAATAAAACATAACACTTTTTATTACGAAAAATATATAACATAGTAAAATATACAATAGCATGACTTCTGCGGAATATTTATTATTTCTTCATACTAAAATGGCTGAACGAATTATAAAAAACTTAATATGAAAAAAAACACAGAGATATAAAATGAGCAAGTGGAAGAACTTTGATATTGGGGAAGACCTAGACTATCTTACCATAACCAAATAGAACGTGTATTATCAGAAGGGCAAGTCAAGGGTCTCCGTAACCGGCGAGCTTATATAAGACGGACTATGAGAGTGGAGAAAGCCAGAAAGGCCTGTAAGAAAAGAACCTGTTGGAAATTTGTACTCTCTGCCTACCCTGCCAGGGATCTGACGTGATGATATAGATTGATAGACAGTATTGAAGTATCTTAAGTCTTGAAATAGCAATTTGTGATAGGTAACTTTGTTCACACCAAATACCATGCCGATACTATCCGTGTAAGTGGTATATAAAATCACTCTAATATGCATTTGGTGGATTTTTACCGGCCTGCATGAAGGCTCAGAATATTAATCATATTTAAGCTAAAAAAGCCTGGCAATCCCTCGATTTCCCACTTCTTCTTCATAGGTGACTAGAAGCCTGGGGACTTGTTGAAATTATTGTATAACAAAAATTTACTCATTTTTAAGTTGACTTTAAAATACTTTTGCAAAACAAAGATGACTTGGTTTAACCGATAAAACGTATACTGCTAAACTTACTTTGTCGAATAGTTCCCCAGGTACGATCCCCACACAGCGTACAAGAATATTCATTTGAGATTTGTGATTTTTAAATAAATAAGATATTTTAAGTGCATATGGGCACAATAAAAAAAAAATGTTTGTTTGTCCGTGTTAATATCCAGAATGGTGGAACCGATTTTAAAAAGACTATTACTAGAAAATGGAAAAATTTTCAGAGATTATTCAAGACCACTTTTTAGCTCGGGAAATGCAATATTTCTGGGGGATAGTTGATTTTATTTCTCCATATTAACACGGCTGAACGGATTTAAAAGAAACTGAATATGGAGGTGTCTCTTCTATCTTGGAATAATGCTTATACAATATATTCACTACAAGGTTCTCCTGGGATATCTAGCTGTTATTTTTTCATACTAAAATGACGGAATGGATCTTACTAACACTTTCAAGATGTTTTAGGTCTCGAAATAATAAACGAGATACTTTTTATCTCGGAAAGAATCACGGTTCCTGCGACATAGCTGGTATTTATTCATATTAAAATGGCTAAATGAATTTAACTGAAACGTTATATGAAGGTGCCTTGCATCGTAAAATAAAACAGAACACTTTTTATCTCGAAAAATAGCACGACTTCTGTGGAATATCTATTATTTTTTCATATCTAACGGATTATAAAGAAACTTAATATAAAAGAAACCACCATATACCATATACCAATTCAAAAGTAAAAGGACGTAGAACAACAACCATTTATAGTTTTACAAATTTTATACAACATGTACAAGCAAGTACAAAGCAGCAAAGAAATATCAATAAAAACGGTAGTAAAAAAATAAATATACGTATTTACAAAGAGTCAAATGGTTCCACGCCGCTGCCAGTTGGTAGTGTACCTAGAACAGGACACAGATATCGGGGAAAACCTAGACTATCTTACCATGACTAAATAGACCATTTCGAAGAGCAAGTCAAGAGTCTCCGTAACCGGCGAGCGTGTATAAGACGAACTATGAGAAAACCAGAAAGGTCAGTAAGGAAAAAACCTGTAGGAACTCTGTACACTCTGCCTACTCCGCAAGGTATCTCACGTGGTGATATAGATTGGTAGATAGTATTAAAGTATCTTAAGTCGTAAAATAATAATATGAAATATGTAACTTTGTTTAGACACTAGATCATGCCGATATTATTCTGCATTATATGCATTCGGTAGGTTTTAACCGGCCTGCACGAAGGTCCAAGATATATATCTTATTTTGTCGAAAGAAAAGCCTGGCAATCCGTCGATTTCCCTCTTTCTCTTCATCGGCGACTGGAAGCGTGGGGACCTGCTGAAATTGTTCTACAGCGAAAATTTATTCATATTTAGGTCGACTTTATGAATACTTTTGGAAAACAAAGACGACTTGGTTTAAGCGATAAAACGTAGACCGCCTTACTTACTTTGTCAAATAGTCGCAGGTACAAGCCCCGCACACGGGAATATTGATTTGGGATTTGTGATTTTGAAATAACGAAGATATTTTATGCTCATACAGGTACAATAAAAAGAAGTTTGTCCGTGTTAATATCCAGAATGCTGGAACCGATTTTAAATACGCTATCATTGGAAAATGTAGGATTTCTCAGAGACTGTTGACTACTTTTTACCTTGGGAAATGCAAGATTTCAGGGGATAGTTGTATTTATTTCTCCATATTAACCCGGCTGAACGGATTGAAAATAAACTTAATATGGAGGTGTCTCTTAAGTCTTGGAAAATTATTATTCCAAAAAGTTCCACCTATCTATGTCAAATTACAAAATAAACGCGTACGAAGCCGCGGGAAACAGCTAGTGTTATAATAAGTGTCTATGTACCCGATACAGTCAACAATGCCCCCTTGTCAATGTTATCTACTAGCTAAAAGATCCTTGTTGGACTATACATGTGCAACGAGGAAGAGTGAAACGACTGATAATTGGATGCGCACTGAGTTTATTTGACTAGTGACGTATCATAATATCCTGGGTTTGAATCAAGTGCAGTTTTTCTATTGAAATATTCTTAGGAACAGTCTGGAGTCTGAATTTAGTTCAGTTTAATGGTAATAGACTCATCCTCTATTAAATTGAGACTTAGAATTGGCCGGCGATGTATGGGTGTACACATACACAGTACACTTCTCTCACACTCGCATGAGTAATAAAAGCGTGACAGTTTAAACTTTGGACTTATTTCACCTTTATACACTTTTTCAGTGACAACATCGATATATAAAACAATGCAGTTTCCAAATGGGTTTATAACAGAAGCGACCTTTTTCCACTCGGGTCTTTGGCCCTAAATAAACATTACACGTTTCCGGCAGTAGTGGCTCAATACAAAACATTTGTCATTCGTGTTACGTCCTTTCCCCGAATACTCAGGGATATAGTTGTGACGTGTAAGTAGGGGAAGTTAAACCTTCGGGTATCCCTGCCATATACCGCTATATGGTGCAGAGCAATACAGATCGCGTAAATATTATTGTAGATAATGTAAGATATATAATACAAATATGCCTAAAAAATATATCATTATCTAAAAGTAGTCATTCCAAGATGACTTTTCAATGATGGAATATAGAAAAAAAACTGGAATTTCAGAATCCCGATACATCACACGTTTTTTTACTAACAGAAATTTACGTTATTCCATTACTTAGCCGGCCTAGTTCGGAGCTCAAGACGGGAAATAATTTAGATTTAATGGCGCAGAAGATATTATAAGCTACCTCTGTATAACGAATGATGAATCGGGCTAAAGTTGTAAGTTCTCTTAACTTTGAAGAATCTCGTTGGCCGTCGACTGCGGAAAAGCGCACTCAAGTGTTTCTTTACGATGAAACTTGTAGAATGTGGAAAATTTTTGAAATATTGATTCTAGTCCCACTTCAAAACTTTGGAGGTACTATGTTTAGAGTTTATTAACACAACGTGCATGAATATCTACAGCTTTGTTCTGAGAATAAATCTTTGAGGAAAAAGCAGCGGAAAATTTAACTCGAGCTTACCTCTGACATTTAAGGGTTGTCATAAAGGGCTCTTGTTCAAGAATGAGAGCAATTATTTTTAGATGAATTGTTCGAGATACTTTACCGGCATTGTATAGCCAAGTAATCGAATCTTGCTTTGAGACGGATGTTTTGTGTGTGGTCGCGGGGACTTTATAGCCTCACCGGATAATAAGATGAGCACACAATATGTAGGCACCAGCTGGTAGAGAAAGGAGGGGGGCAACTGTATTAAGGAACGGCCTTCGCTATGCGGAGAGCGTAATGTATGTGTCTAGTCGTGAATTCTTTGATTTCAACAGTGAGGTCGGTGTCTAGTGTTATGTGCAATATTTGCTTATCCTATAGGAGGGAATTAAGGGCATCGGAAAGGTCAATGAAAAAATGGATTAATAACATGGATTAATAATACTTCTTATCAAGATATGTCTCTATTAGATAGGTGTTTTGACTTGTGGCTGTTTTATACATATTACCGTTTCTAGCAGTTTATTTTAGAGTACACAAATATTTTCTTAAAACTGTTTGTAAATGAGGACTTATATGTTTCCTCGTGATATTTGTCTTAGCCGAAAAAATACCCAAAATCCTTTACGACAGTTTATTCTAGTGTTTAGAGCGTAGGACGTTTCATACACTGGGTCGAATAGTAACGGATTCAATAACCATGTAACACATATCTTTGTGTGACGCATAAATATTTAGTTATCTCTGGATGTTTGTGCAAGTGAATGTCATGTTAGTAAACACAGCAACGACAAAGACACGGTACGTATAAAATTTGTCTGTAAGGCTAACTTTTTACCATGTGTAATCTGTTGTAAACGTAAAACGTAGACGGACACTTATAGGGGTAAATCTGTAACAGGACAGCCGGGCTTTCAAAGGATTTGCTCCGTACAGCCATCGACAAATATTTGTCCTCTCCCTTTGTTCCCATTCAGCGGAAATTCTTCACCCACTAAGTAGTTTTGTTGGACTTATTTTTGCTTTGATGCTGAACTGAAACACATGTTTAGGTACAATCATTTTTTAGCAATATCTCATATTTGTATTGAGCAGCCAAGAAAGTTCACTCGATTATATTATTATGATCCATATCCTAAATCCCACCCTTAGCTTCCTTTTGGAATTTGATATTTCTGGGGTAAAGTTATTTTATATTTAATCTATAGAGGAATCTCGTTGCTTAGTTGGTAGGGTGGCGAATAATGTTGGCTTTGTGATTATGAAGGCCTGGGCAGGGTTAAAATCGTCAGTCCGGTGTGTGGATATGTGTCGGGTATATGGAAATAGCCTCGCAATTACATGGGACCTAACATTTTCCTCTAATTCCTCTCCTCATACGGGTGGCTTCCCACTTGGCTTAATCACTACCAGATTATGTGGTTGCTGAGACCAATTGTTTAACGTGCCTCTCAGAGGAGGCAAACGCTCGAATCACTCCATGTACGTTAAAGCTGGCCCGGAAGGCCCCGTGGCCAACAGCGTAGCTCATTTACACACACAAACACTGTATCATAATATTGCATATATGCACCGCAGCAACGATAAGTAAGCGGTGAAACATCATTGTATTAGATGTCCAAATAAAAATCACACACACAGAAGTATGTACATCATACGTGGCTTCTTGGCAGGTGTTTCCGGCGACACCTTCTTCAGACTGCTAGTACTAAGATGCTCTACTATTTACAATATATATTTATTGTGTTTGCATATAAGCGATTAAGAGAATACAACTACACGAATTCACCACAAACTCAACTTTATTTCACTTATATATAACATCATAGTAATCACTTGTTGTCCGTTCGCGCCGACGAGTCACACCGAAATGTCGTCTTTTCGACCGATCGCATCCCCACTCGCCGTTAGCAGTCTGAATCATACGAGTCTTGCTAGCGAGGATAAATTTATTTAATAATTAGTCGATTACATTTAGTAAATAAATCATTACCAAATATGGTATATATACATTAAACCTAACAATAAGATGGCGCCTCTTCGTTTTTTTTTTTAAACTATTTATGTAGTCGCTGTTATCAATAAAAAAAGTAATATAAACACACAACTAAGCGTAGTCATGTCAGTTGCGTTAATAGCGCAATCCATAGACGCGACATCGCATATCTTTCCTTCTTTAATTTTTTTTTTTTTTAAACGTAGCCCCTCACTAGTATTTATTCCTGTGTCGTGGGTGCGTTTACAAACATGAAAATTCACAAACAAATACCCAGACCGGAACAAATAATTGTGGATCACACAAAGATTTGTCCCGTGCGGGAATCGAACCTGCGACTATTCGACAGTGAGCGGAGCAGCTCAAGCTCTTAACCACTGCGATGTCGAGAAAACTTGTGAAAAGTTCACCATTACTCTTAACGATGCTCTAATGCGCTTTCATTTTTCAATTCCTCTGTCACCTAAATTTTTATCTGTTTGCAGCAGTAATTTTAGTACTATAACATTAGTTTAGCAAATTTTCAAAGTGCGTGATGTACGTACGAGTAGCACGGGTCTATGCATTTGCTATCAACGACCTGTCGTGAATGGTAAAGTGTGTTTTGTGTCGACTAATGGAAAAAATGTTAAAGTTGTTGGAAGGATATGTTTTTGCGCTGTCTAATTTTCGGTAGATACGAGTAGGTAGTACTATTATATTTCGGTAGGTATTCAGTCGGTGTGTTTACTAAGGGGCAGAATAGCTTATCCCTCCACTTCGATGTGACTCTGACCAATTAAATCGATGATCTGAGTTGTTGGTTCTATAGAAATAGGTTTGTTAGGTAGCCGCTAATTATTGTTGCAGCAGTCGTAAATACAACTAGAGGGGACAACCTATGTCACATCGATATAACCACTTTGGACAGTGGTCCAAACTTTACTTTGTATTATTGAATATTAACTTCAAATTAAGTTCAATACTTATAGTGTTCGTGCGGCAGTATCATGGACTGTTGCCAAATTTCAGACGTGTAAACACGTGCATATTTAGGGATGTCTTCCGACCGGTTTGCGCGGAAACTTTTCGACGAGTTTGTTGGATTGGAACTTTTTGAGGTAGCAGACTGGCGATGTAATGTACAAGCGTAAAATAAAATGTAAGAAATACTACTGGTTTGAGAAATAAAAATACTGTCTAATATAATACTGTCTAAAATACTGATTCCTGGAACAAGGATGGTTCGCGAGGCTATTGAAATTAAAAAACATCCTAATTTCAATAGAGAAGATGGCTGGGTGCTACCATCGACTTGCGATCCGGTAATTAATATAATTAAATCCAAAACCAAGCATAACACTGCAAGGCCTTTAAGGATATACCACGGATAAGGTTATACCACGGCTAACCCGGCTTGGAGATTGTTGCCATGACAGTATTTATCCTACTAATATTTTAAATGTAAAAGTTAGTATGTTTGGATGCTTAGATGTTTGGATGTTTGTTACTCAATCAGGCAAAAACGGTTGGACGGATTTGGATGAAATTTGGCATACTGCCGTCAAGCCTATATTCCCCAAGCGGGGGTGGCAGAGATGTACTGAGAGTACACCCACGTTTCGCCGACGATGTTAGGTCCCATGTAATAGGCAGCGAGCCTATTGCCATATACCGGACAGAATTACCGACTCCGGACTCAAACTGGGAAGTTTTCGTTAGAAAACATTTGCCCGACCTAGGATTTGACCCAGGACGGGTTCAAATCGTGATCACAAAGCGATGCGCTTTGCCACTAGACCAACGAGGTAGTCATTAAATTGGAAATTTGGCACACCGATAGTTTATTACCTGGATTACTATATAGGATACTTTTTATCCTGGAAAATCTAAAGTCAACGCGGACGAGGTCGTGGGCAGAAACTAGTTTTTATATTTTTTGTTTCCACTCTCCACTCTAGGTGTTTTCAAGTTTTGATAAAAGGACGAAATTTACCACTAAATAGGTCTAAACAACTACTAAGTCAATACGCTTTAAATCTCACACTTATAACTTAAAATATAGGTAATAAGTAGAATTGGTCTTTAATTTAGGTGAACCACAACCCTAAACTCATTTGGTGTCACCTCTAGTTTGCCCTGTTTATGCCTTCGGTGCGTATTAAAATTATATCAATACCGCGCACCTGCCTCTAATATATGCTTACGATGCTAATGGCAAACAGCTGGGCAGGTTTGTTCTAAAATGTTTACATAAATCTGCATTAAGAATTATATTACAATATAGCAATCTAAGAGTGATTGGCTTTGATGAGATATTATACTTTGTCGACGCCAAAAGTTTCATAACTGAATATAATACTAACATTTATAAAATTACAGCAGTGCGGTTTTATTTTATGGCTAACACATAAAATTTTAGAGCAATACAAATGCCTGTGTTTCAAAAACGAAGGGATGTAAAATATATTATAAAAAAAACACCGTCACGCCTATATTGCCCAAGCGGGGGTGGCAGAGGTGTACTGAGTACACCCACGTTTTCCCGACAATGTTAGGTCCCATGTAATAGGGGGCGGGCCTTTTTTCATATACCAGGCACAATTCCAGACTCCGGACTCATACTGGGAAGTTTTCGTTATAAAAACTACACTTGTCCGACCTAGGATTTGAACCCAGGACCTCGTGATCACAAAGCGATGCGCTTTGCCACTAGACCAACGAGGCAGTCAATGAATTATATTTCTCTCTATCTATCTATATCATCACGCCAGATCCCTTGCAAGATAGGCAGAGAGTACAGAGTTTCAACAGGTTCTTACCTTACATATCTCGCTGCCTTCCTCTACTCTTATAATTTTGCTCCTCCCTATATATTATATTAACGTTATTATAACGTTATTATACATTTTGTTACTTTTGAAGCATTATAACGATTAAGAGTTAGTATAAAAAATGTACAGCTCACCTATTAAAAACGCGGGATGTAAAAATCAGAACTTATTGTGATTAGCTGATGATTTTTAATATATAAAAAAATCGTAGTTTAATCTTTCTTTAATCCGCGATTAAATTCCGTAGTTTTATCTACCATTTACCTACTAGTGTCGTATTGATATCTATCTATCTATATCATCATGCCAGATCCCTTGCGGGGTAGGCAGAGAGTACAGAGTGATATCTGTTAATAAAAAAATTCAAGTTCAATTGACTAAGTAGTTACCAAGACCAGTACGGTAGAAAAGTTGTGGCGGGAAGTCGAAAAGTGATGTCATAATAATAAAATAATGTGAAAATAATAATAATTTGTAATGTTGGTGGAATACTAACCATTATGTATTCATATATGTGCACGAGTGAAGGTAATTATAACAAAGTGATACAACGTGTTTTTCGATTTCCCTTAAAACGGCCGTCGCAATGGTGGGATACTTCACCAATTGCATTATTATCGTTGTCATCAAGTTCATCGGGAAGTAGATATATTTAGAAATTAAATCTTATAAACACGATCTCGTATCTCACTGTACATTGGTAAAATACACCTAAAATTAGTGTGAAGCCATAACTTCAAGAAGAAGAAAAAGAAAAGTTTAATTAAATATAGTTTAAATACGTCACATTGCCGCTAACACTTCATCGCATGTGGTACAATATTTATGAAAAGTACATTGTGCCTGTTCTTCGTAACAAAATATTTTCGTTACGCCATTACGTCATAGAGTTGCTCCGAGGCGTTGCCCTACTTGACGGCAACACGACGGCCAAATACGGCGAATGCCCGCCAAGGGAAATGACACGACTCAAATGACGGAGCCGTGTTTCCTTGCAATTCGATACGTTTTGGGAATTTCATAAATTATACTTTTAAGGTTAGTAGGTTTGGGGGAGAATAATGTTTACTTTGCCGTCTTCAGTTTTGTTACGGGATAGTTTTGTTATTAGATTCATTATAGCGTGGATTTGGCTAAATAATAATAATGAACAATCAGTCCGTCCCCTTTGAAATAGTCCAGTTTTTGTCCATCAAACCTCATTTACATAGCCCTTGTTTTCTTTCCATTATTTACAAAAGTCCTTGCACCTGCCGGGGTCAGTACGTTCTGGTTATGTTTCTTAATTTTCAGCAAGTGACCTCAGTAAGTGACTTATATAACATTCATTTCTCGCAAAGGGCTTCTACGTATTAGACCCATGTCCCCATAGCCTTTCAAAAGTCCCGGTAAAGCCCAGCGAGATACAAATGATGAAAAATTAATACGCTGCACGGCAGAGGTGTAGGTATTGAGTGTTCCCGCATTCGTCGATGATGTGAAGCCACAATGACTGCCTATGAAATGTAGTAGGTAAGGGAATAGATATTTGCAATTTGTGAGATTTCTTTACTCTAACCTCAATAGGTCCGACAAAGGTTTTTGATACTTAATCAGAATCGATTGGCACCAAAGAAAGATTTGTCTAAATTGCACATTCTCTACATATACATTTTTTAACTCAACAAATCTGTTGATGCTGGTTAGAATATACTATTAGCTACCCTCCCTAGTGGGCCTAAGTTATCTTAAAAAGTGAAGGATAGTCTCCTAAGTACAATTTGTTTATACAGTCTCGCTAAAAATCTGTCCTGTAAAACAAAATCTTTTTGTAAATGAGCATTTGTTAAGCTATGAAAACCCCAAATAAATCAGTCTAAGTTTTAAAATATTTTTCATGTATAAAATTACTAAAAAAAAATGGTGGGTACGTTAAAGTAAATACGTTCATACATTATAACCATTATTATCAATTTTTCATACGATATTAGCCCTTTTATCAAAGTGATACCTAAATATTTGTCATAGACAACGAGGCGTTTTATTAAAAAATTGAGAGTCATTGGCCTGACTGAGATACTATTGTAGGTCATTATGACCTTAAAGTTATATTACCCCATTTTTTAACACTGAATTCTGTTACCGCTTCGTTGGTCTAGACAAAAGTTGTTGGAGCTTTTCTATTAAAATGTTTTCAGTTGTCGTCCAGAGGCATCAGATGAATGTGCGTAGCGAACATGAGGTCCTGAGTTCAAATCCTGGGTTAGGCAAAAAGTATTTTTCTATAGAAAAAGATCCAGTATTAACCGGGAGCCTGGTATTGTGTCCTGTTCGCCTAGTATAACATGGGACCTAACATCGTCGTCGAAAACTGGGTGTACACGGTACACAGCTGCCACCGTCGCTTGGGGAAGGCGTGACGGTGTTTATTTTTTTTTATTTAATATGTTTTAATAATCCAGAATCAAGTAAAATGCACTACATAATTCTAAACTGATAGACGGCAGGTCGTACCATGATCCATCAGAAGAACGAGAAAGATTTTTAAGCATTTGTGTTTTAATTAAAATGACTCTCTTCATAAATTACAAAGTATCTAAGAACTGATGACGCTCGTAGCGCTGCGAGATCGTGGTGTTCTTAGAAATCTCGGTGGGTTTAACATAGGCGACCGTTTTTGAAATTTCCATTTTCGAGCATCCTCTTGTCTTGGGAGGCACGTTGAGTCGTTGATCATGATATCACTTCATATGGTAGTCGATAAGTTGGAAGCAAGTTGAAAGCCTTGTAGGCGGCTTGATAAGTTGAAACAGCAGGTGGCCGTAACTCTGCCTTCACCAATCTGCATTAGGTCCACGTGGATGAACTTATTTCTCTCACCTGGATTTGTGAGAGAAAGCCTTTGCTCAGCGATTGGATAACTCTTTGCTCAGCAATAGCATAATGTAGGCCGAATATTTATTATTTAAGAAAGATAGTTTAAGATTGCAAATTATAAATGTTTCATTATCTATCTATCTATATCATCACACCAGATCCAGGGTAGGCAGAGAGTACAGAGCTCCAACAGGTTCTTTCCTTACAGACCTCTCTGGCTTCCTCCACTCTCATAGTTCGTCTCATACACGCTCGCCCGTTACGGAGACTCTTGACTTGCCTTCAAATAAGAGACGGTCTATTTGGTCATGGTAAAATAGTGTAGGTTTTCCCCGATACCAACATCCTTTCCATTTCATCGCATTGTATATCTGTTTTGTTATTCTTTCATTACAGTAAAAAATATTCAGAAGAAAATAATGTTCGAAGATTTCCAAATTACACGCACCAACAATAAACAGTTTCGAATGACAATCTATTCTCCAAAAAGTATCTGTAATTGCTTTCGTCGAGATAAAGTAGGTATCAGTCGGATTTGAAAAGGACACGCTCCTTAATTCGCTTCCTCCTTGATTCTCCGATGAACAAAGACCATGGCGCTGTGAATAAGACCTCCGAGTCGACTTTGTTGTTCTACTAGAAGATTAAAGGTACTATTTTCCGTATTTATGCTCGAAATGTCAATTTATTGTGAATGCCTTGTTGTAGGTACCTACAATCGCAGTAGATATATTGGTATATTGTTTTCGTGTATATGGTTCTCGAATGTACATATATACCTAGCGTGCACGATGAAAGATGAGTTTTTTTTGTTATTTGTGATGTTATCTATACTTATAATAAAACTGTAAGGAAGTCGTGTCAAGTCGAGTCGTGTCTGTGCATGGAATATTTGTAGGAAATAACAACCCAGGTGTATCCTTCTATCGACGTAGAAGCCAATTCCACAATTTTTGGCTTTCGTGTCTGTTTGTCAGTCTGTCTGTCGGTCTGTCGGAGGGTATGAACCGTCATCACGCAAAAACTACTAAGTGGATTTTGATAAAACTTTCCATGCGGATACCTTAAAATGTTAGCTAACATATTGTATAGTATTTCTCTCGAAAAATCAAAAGGTTTTTCCAGAAAAGACGAAACTAAGCGAAATATTGAATTTCTAAAAAGACACTTTACTCTAAACCTGTTAGATGGATTTCAATGAAGGTTTGTGTAATTGTAATCTGTACAAAAGGGCACAACTTTGTGTACTTATATGTTAGAAAAACTTTACAGTTTTTCAGGAAAGAGAAAAAAGTCGATTTTGATTTATCATTCATTGTTCCAAAACTACTTTTCAGATGTCAGTGAAACTTAGCATAGAGATATTTCATATGACAGACAACATAGTTAATACTTACGTTTCCAGGAAATCTAACAGTTGGTAGGGAAAAGTAAAGCATCTATATCTCTACATACTACATATAATAAAACTGTAGGGAAGTCATGTCTGTGTATATTTTTTGGAAATAACAACCCACGGATATCAATTTATTGATGTAGAAGCCAATTCTACATTTTTTGGTTTTCGTGTCTGTTTGTCTATCTGTCCAAGAGTATAAACCATCAAAACGCAAAAACTACCAGGCGGATTTTGATGAAACTTTGCACGCGGATATCTTAAAATTTTGGATAACATATTAAATAGTATTTATACCGGAAAATCAAAAAGTTTTTTCAGAAAATACAAAAATAAGCGAAACATTGAAATTCTAAAGACATTTTACTCTACACCTCTTTGATGAATTTTAATGAAATTTGGAATAGTTGTAGCCTGTACTAAGGATAACAGCTCTGTATACGTATATTTTGATAAATCATTCATTGTTCCAAAACAACAAAGCTACTAGATTGTCGCGGGATATTCCGCAAAACTGTATTACTGTTTGTCCCGAACTGCAGTGTTACGACATAAACTATGTGATTTTGTCTACACATGAATTCCTCCATTAATTGATATTGGACTCAGGTTCGTCTCCTTACGAAAAACTATGCAGTAGTTAAAAGCACTTACTGGAAATAGTTCATACATGTTTGATTTAAACACTCAAACATGATTTCGTGCATAAACCCAAGATACATTCAGGATTGTTTCTTCCGGAGAGAACTCTAACGATGAATGGGCCGGATACGACACTTTAACGACGATTAATATCTTACGAGAAGACTAACACTTTGTGAGACAGCGTTAGTGGTATGTGTTGAATAAGATCGCGCTATAGTTTAGTTTATATTTTACAAAGACTATCTATGCGGGCTAAGTGGGGCTAAGACTGAACCCGGTGATAGAGATAGTTGATACAGAAATAAGGCTGGTGGAAGTTGTCGAAACATACAATATATTCACACGCGGTTCTTCCGGGTTAGCCTTTATTTCTTTATACTAATATGGCAGAATGGATCTTATTAACACTGTCTAGGTGTTTTAGGTCCCGTAAAGAATCACGGTTCTTGCGACATAGCTGGCTAAATGAATTTAATTGAAACTTTATATCATATAAAGGTGTCTTACATTGTAAAATAAAACAAAACACTTTTTATTACGAAAAATATATAACATAGT
The DNA here is from genome assembly GCA_905147815.2 of Phalera bucephala. NCBI lineage: Eukaryota > Metazoa > Arthropoda > Insecta > Lepidoptera > Notodontidae > Phalera > Phalera bucephala. The sequence goes on along the minus strand of LR990621.1, from coordinate 17,950,307 downwards.
AAAATATACAATAGCATGACTTCTGCGGAATATTTATTATTTTCTATCTCTGGCTCTAAATGAGCAAGTGGAAGAACGTTGATATTGGGGAAGACCTAGACTATCTTACCATAACCAAATAGAACGTGTATTATCAGAAGGGCAAGTCAAGGGTCTCCGTAACCGGCAAGCTTATATAAGACGGACTATGAGAGTGGAGAAAGCCAGAAAGGCCTGTAACAAAAGAACCTGTTGGAAATTTGTACTCTCTGCCTACCCTGCAAGGGATCTGACGTGATGGTATAGATTGATAGACAGTATTGAAGTATCTTAAGTCTTGAAATAGCAATTTGTGATAGGTAACTTTGTTAACACACTATACCATGCCGATACTATCCGTGTAAGTGGTATATAAAATCACTTTTGGTGCATTTGCACCACAGCATTTGGTGGATTTTTACCGGCCTGCATGAAGGCTCAGAATATTAATCATATTTAAGCTAAAAAAGCCTGGCAATCCTTCGATTTCCCACTTCTTCTTCACAGGTGACTAGAAGCCTGGGGACCTGTTGAAATTATTGTATAACAAAAATTTACTCATTTTTAAGTTGACTTTAAAATACTTTTGCAAAACAAAGATGACTTGGTTAACCCGATAAAACGTATACTGCTAAACTTACTTTGTCCAATAGTTCCCCAGGTACGATCCCCACACAGCGTACAAGAATATTCATTTGAGATTTGTGATTTTTAAATAAATAAGATATTTTAAGTGCATATGGGCACAATAAAAAAAATGTTTGTTTGTCCGTGTTAATATCCAGAATGCTGGACCCGATTTTAAATACACTATCATTGGAAAATGTAGGATTTCTCAGAGACTGTCGACTACTTTTTACCTTGGGAAATGCAAGATTTCATTGGATAGTTGTATTTATTTCTCCATATTAACCCGGCTGAACGGATTGAAAATAAACTTAGTATGGAGGTGTCTCTTAAGTCTTGGAAAATTGTTATTCCTAAAAGTTCCACCTATCTATGTCAAATTACAAAATAAACGCGTGCGAAGCCGCGGGAACCAGCTAGTGTTATAATAAGTGCCAAAAGATCCTTGTTGGACTATACATGTGCAACGAGGAAGAGTGAAACGACTGATAATTGGATGCGCAATGAGCTTATTTGACTAGTGACGTATCATAATATCCTGGGTTTGAATCAAGTGTAGTTTTTCTATTCAAATATTCTTAGTAACTGTCTGGAGTCTAAATTTAGTTCAGTTAGTTCAGTATTATGGTAATAGACTCATCCTCTATCAAATTGAGACCTACAATTGGCCGGCGATGTATGGGTGTACACATACACAGTACACTTCTCTCACACTTGCATGAGGAATAAAAGCGTGACAGTTTAAACTTTGGTTTTTTTTTACCTTCATACACTTTTTCAGTGACAACATCGATATATAAAACAATGCAGTTTCCAAATGGGTTTATAACAGAAGCAACCTTTTTCCACTCGGGTCTTTGGCCCTAAATAAACATTACACGTTTCCGGCAGTAGTGGCTCAATACAAAACATTTGTCATTCGTGTTACGTCATTTCCCCGAATACGCAAGGATATAGTTGTGACGTGTAAGTAGGGGAAGTTAAACCTTCGGGTATCTTGTAAGGTTTTGTACAAATGCTGCTGCGAAGGGTTTACGTTTAGAGAACATTACCATCCTCCCTTTTCGTAAGGAAAGTTTGTATTCTCCTGTATGTGAAATCATCTTTGATACATTTAGGGCCTCTTTTACCACCCTTGGGTAGTATGAAGCAGACTTATTGAAAATTGAAGTTGCAAATAAGACTATATACGAATTTCACTATCTGAGTAGTCGTATTCGACAATTAAACTTTCAGTTTAACTTAGAAGTAACTAACTAGCACTTGGGTGGGGTAGTGAAAGAGGTCCTTAGTATCATAGACTGTTGACTACATCTCAAATGCCCAATTTTCATCAAACTTAACTTGAAGGGAAGTGTTGGGTTTATTGGAGTGATAAAGTTTCACCATTATATGAAAAAGTGGTCTCTGCCATATCCCTCTATATGGCGCAGAGCAATACGGATCGCGTAAATATTGTTGTAGATAATGTAAGATATATTATACACATATGCCTAAAATATAATACAGGATGTCTTTTTAATGATGGAATATAGAAAAAACCTGGAATTTCAGAATCCCAATACATCACACGTTTTTTTACTAACAGCAATTTATGATTTAGGTACGTAATTCCATTACTTAGCCGACCTACTTCGGAGCTCAAGATGGGAAATAATTTAGATTTAATGGCGCAGAAGATATTATAAGCTACCTCTGTATAACGAATGATGAATCGGGCTAAAGTTGTAAGTTCTCTTAACTTTGAAGAATCTCGTTGGCCGTCGACTGCGGAAAAGCGCACTCAAGTGTTTCTTTACGATGAAACTTGTAGAATGTGGAAAATTTTTGAAATATCGATTCTAGTCCCACTTCAGAACTTTGGAGGTACTATGTTTAGAGTTTATTAACACAACGTGCATGAATATCTACAGCTTTGTTCTGAGAATAAATCTTTGAGGAAAAAACAGCGGAAAATTTAACTCGACCTTACCTCTGACATTTAAGGGTTGTCATAAAGGGCTCTTGTTTAAGAATGAGAGCAATTATTTTTAGATGAATTGTTCGAGATACTTTACCGGCATTGTATAGCCAAGTAATCGAATCTTGCTTTGAGACGAATGTTTTGTGTGTGGTGGCGGAGACTTTATAGTCTCACCGGATAATAAGATGAGCACACATCAAGTAGACACCAGCTGGTAGAGAAAGGAGGGGGGCAACTGTAATAAGGAACGACCTTCGCTATGGAGAGAGCGTAATGTATGTGTCTAGTCGTGAATTCTTTGATTTCAACAATGAAGTCGGTGTCTAGTGTTATGGGCAATATTTGTTTATCCTATAGGAGGGTTAAGGGCATCGGCAAGGTCAATGAGAAAATGGATTAATAACATGAATTAATAATACTTCTTATCAAGATATGTCTTGTCTATTTGACTTGTGGCTGTGCTATACACATTACCGTAAATTTTCTAGCATTTTATTTTAGAGTACACAAATATTTCCTGAAAACTGGTTGTAAATGAGGACGTATATGTTTCCTCGTGATATTAGTCTTAGCCGCAAATATACCCAAAATCCTAACTATGATTTGAAAATCATTCTGACAACCTTTACGACAGTTTGTTCTAGTGTTTAGAGAGTAGGACGTTTCATACACTGGGTCGAATAGTAACGGATTCAATAACCATGTAACACATATCTTTGTCTGACGTATAAATATTTAGTTATCTCTGGATGTTTGTGCAAGTGAATGTCATGTTAGTAAACACAGCAACGACAAAGACACGGTATGTATAAAATTTGTCTGTAAGGCTAACTTTTTACTTAAAAATAAAACCATGTGTAATCTGTTGTAAACGTAAAACGTAGACGGACTCTTATAGGGGTAAATCTGTAACAGGACAGCCGGGCTTTCAAAGGATTTGCTCCGTACAGCCATCGACAAATATTTGTCCTCTCCCTTTGTTCCCATTCAGCGGAAATTCTTCACCCACTAAGTAGTTTTGTTGGACTTATTTTTGCTTTGATGCTGAACTGAAACACATGTTCAGGTACAATAATTTTTTTAGCAATATCTCATATTTGTATTGAGCAGCCAAGAAAGTTCACTCGATTATATTATCATGATCCATATCCTAAATCCCACCCTTAGCTTCCTTTTGGAATTTGATATTTCTGGGGTAAAGTTATTTTATATTTAATCTATAGAGGAATCTCGTTGCTTCCTTGGTAGGGTGGCGAATAATGTTAGCTTTGTGATTATGAAGGCCTGGGCAGGGTTAAAATCGTCAGTCCGGAGTGTGGATATGTGTCGGGTATATGGAAATAGCTTCGCTATTACATGGGACCTAACATTTTCCTCTAATTCCTCTCCTCATTTTTCTCCACCAATCCGCACTGGGTCCGCGTGGTGGAGTATGACCTAACCTCTCTTATCTGGATTTGTAAGAGAAGGCCTTTGCCCAGCAGTGGGCAGTATAGGCTGTTGTTATAACATTTTCTGCGAAAAGTGAGTGTACACAGCACATATCTACCACCCCTGCTTGGAGAATGTAGGCGTGACAGTGTTTATTTTTTTTATATAAAATAGCAACATAAATAGTTTGATATATGTGCCGTATGATTCATGTATCGAATAGCACATTGATATGATATTGAGTCAAGATAGGCAAGATCCACTGACTAGATTACACTTATACCGTCATGACGATGTATATACAATTTTTATTGGTAAATATAAAAAGTACGCTCACATCTTCGTAACGCTATTTTGGTCAGAGAGTTTGGCACGAACAGATTGTCATTATCATTACCATATAGTAACGTCAAGAAACTGTGCTGTCACCTTAACCTTTTTGTATTAAATTTGTTGAGTGAAAAGGATGGCATATCAACTCGATAGCGATACGCTGACATCAATCAGTTCATGCTAAGTTCTCTGTTTTCCTGTTTTTGCGTGTTATCGACAGGCGGCGCTCGTGACGCGACTAACGACCGATGTCGACGTCTCACCGACATGTCACAATGATTTATAGGCCCCCACCAAATAGATGACTGATATTTAGATATACATTTAAGGATAGAGTAAAATCTGTAATTCGTTGGTTCTTTAAAAAATATTTCTTGAGTAGGAGGCCTTACTTCTTTATTTTATAAGACTCTTTTGATCTCTGATGCTGATTACATTTATAGTACATACATACATAGACGCTTTTATCCCACTGGGGTAGGCAGAGATAACAGTTTGCCACATACTACAATTTTGACGCACCTCTTTCGCTTTATCTCATCATCATCATCATCAGCCGAAAGACATCTACTGTAGGACAAAGGCCTCCCCAAAGATCGCCACAACGACCGGGTTTGTGCAGTACGCATCCAGCTTTTACCTGCGACCTTCACCAGGTCATCGCTCCACCTTGTGGGGGGCTTGCCCACTCCACGTCTTCCGGCACGAGGTCGCTACTCAAGAACCTTTCTGCCCCACCGGCCGTCAGTATACGAGCGATGTGCCCCGCCCACTGCCACTTAAAGTCAAAGTCAAAGTCAAAGTCAAAGTATATTTATTTGTCAAAACATGTGTAGGTACATAGGAAGTAAACATCGATAATAGAATCAACATGTTTTTGCCAAATCCGGCGTACAAATATAATTTTTTTTTTTTTTTTTTTTTTTTTTTTTTAAGTTTGGCAATTCTGAGAGCTATATCGGTGACTTTCGTTCTCCTGCAGATCTCCTCATTTCTAATTCGATCTCGCAGAGATACTCCGAGCATAGCTCTTTCCATTGCCCTTTGGGTGACCTTGAGCCTTCTTATGAGGCCCATCGTGAGTGACCATGTCTCGGTGCCGTAAGTCATCACTGGCAACACACACTGGTCAAAGACTTTTGTCTTGAGATACTGCGGTATTTGGTACGACAAGATATTACGTAGCTTCCCGAACGCTGCCCAGGCGAGTTAGATTCGACAATTGACCTCTTTTTCGAAGTTGGACCTACGTAATAGGACTGTTTGTCCCAGGTATACATAATGGTCTACAACTTCGAGTGTAGAGTCTCCAACCTTCACAGGAGTGGGTACGACATGGGTGTTTGACAAGATTTTCGTCTTATCCATATTCATTTTAAGACTCACTTGTTGAGAGACTCTGCTGAGGTCATCGAGCATAGTGCCGAGGTCTTCCAGGGTCTCAGCTATGACCACGATATCGTCGGCAAATCGAAGGTGAGAGATGTACTCGCCGTTGATATTGATGCCATGTTCTCTCCAGTCCAAAAGCTTTAAACGTCTTCTATCGCGGCAGAAAACAGTTTTGGGGAGATGACGTCTCCCTGTCTCACTCCTCGCTGCATTTGGATAGGGTTTGAGTTCTGGCTGTAGAGATGGACTGACTTCGTGGCGTTTTCATACAAACTCTTCAACACTTTGATATAACGGTGGTCTATTTGGCACCGCTGGAGAGACTGTAGCACAGCCCATGTCTCAATCAAATTAAAGGCTTTTTTATAGTCCACAAACGCTAAACATAGTGACCGGTTATACTCCTCTGTCTTCTGTATAACCTGCCGCAGCGTATGTATGTGGTGTACTCGTATGGTGCTGAAGCCTTTTCGCTTCATCTACGATCAGACATCTCTTCATACATTTACGTCGATTGAAGAGTACTAGTATATAGTGTAAGTATAGTGAGTTTCTTAATTGTGGTATTTTATTCATTATTACATCGAAAACATCCGTCGGAGCCTATCTGCAAGCCTTGGGGTTAGATCTCTGATGTTTGTTTTCTACCGATTAAAGATCCTACATATTACGCCATCATGAAAAAGAGACGGAGCAATATATTAAGGATATCGCTGTTACTTTCTCAAAGCAAAGTAAAAACTAATACTGCATATTATTTACTATATACATACTAGTATCGCACATTTCTAGTCTAATATTCGAAGTCCAATATTGTCATACGCAAAAACAATTAATGGAAATTTTTCACACTTTTAATCCACGTCAAGAAATCTAATTAATAATCACTTGTAAGAGCATAGATATATTATTTGTACTATATTAAAGGTATAGTCAGAAAAACGGCCCAAAAATAAAAGCACAATAATTATGATTGTGCTCTTGTTTTGAATGAGTTTGATCCAATCATACCGTCGTTGGATGTAGGAGGCATCGGACTGGTGGCGCTGGAAAGCAATTGGGGAGGCCTATGTTCAGCAATGGACAAGTATAGGCTGAGACGATGATAATCATGAATCATAATCAACGTGAGAAAGCATTAAAATGCAACAGTTTGATAAACTACTAAATCTGAGGTCATTAAAAATTTAAAACTTATTTCTACAGTTGCTAGTTACGTGTATAGGTAAGTATTTACAAACGCCGCCATTTTTCGGCTGCGCATTTTGTTCGTGATCTGTAATCTTAAAATAAATAAACGCCGTGGCAGAGCTGCACTGTGTACACCCACTTTTCGCCGACGATGTTAAGTCCCATGTAACAGGGGGCGAGCCTATTGACATATACCGGGCACAATTCCAGACCCCGGACTGACACTGGGAATTTTCGTTAGAAAACTACATTTGTCCGCCCTAGGATTTGAACCCAGGACATCGTGATCGCAAAGCACATTATTTGCTACTGGACCAACGAGGCAATCTTGCATCTGGCGTCGAGTCGTCGAGGCATCTGTAATCTTGTGCGAATTATATCGATGAGTGCGAGGCACCGCTTTTTTAATCCACCTCTTCAAAATTACCCTTCATCAATTTAAGGGCCTGCCGCGATCGACCATTTATCGACCGGGAGAGTGACAGCGATGCAATTACTTTACAAAAGAATAATAAGGGACGGATATATTGAGCGCGCGCTCGGAAATAAACGACGTATGCGCAAAAACAAATTTTATCAGTTTCTAAAAAAACTAAAGTATAAAATATAAAAAACTGCTTTACAAGAACTTTGCTTCAACTATTTGCCATGTTAGTAAGTAAATTCTATTGATAAGTTCTTAAGCATTTCGCGTTGGAATCAGAAAATGTAGCGCAATAGACATGACTTTCGTTTTTTTCTACAAATGCATAAAAAACTAACTATCACATATTTTAAATAAATAAAAAATACAATAAAAAGTAGAAAAATATAATACACTATTTACAACTGTGTCAAATCGCTGGCGTTCGGCAGGGTGCCCAGAAGGCTGGCAGCGTTGGATAGCAATGCTAATCCTTTGCGCGAGATACGTGCCAGCGCTCTGGTCATGTGTAGTGTCGACCAGTCTTTTAGACAGTTCCCCAAAGATGTAATGGGCACTTGAACCCCATGGACCCAAAGTCTCCACACCAAACTGCTCAAATAAGCATCCTTTATCCAGGTTGCTGAATTTGCGCCGTTTGCGGCACTCGGCAGAATCCGCGGCGCTACCAGCTTTAATGACTGTCTCTAGAAGATGCGACGGCGCTTTAGTTTTTTAGTTCTATCGGGAAAATTTCGTATAAACGTGTATTACTTTTACCAGATTCTAAAATATAAAGTCAAAAATTATATCTCGCAGTGCTAAGTCATCAATCCATATACATTCTTAATGTGTATAACCGGTTACTTAACTTTTGGGTTAAGCTATTTCAAGAACCCTAACTCGACTAGGTAAACGAACGGTAGCCATCGAGTTTCTAGCCGTCTCAACTCGGTAGAACCAATATACCGTGAAGGCGGTAACTAATAAAGTGAGTATTTGATTAATCGTTGGCAGCGTAAAATTAGCGTAGTTCAAGTTTGATTATCAAAGGATTCCGAATTAACTTGTTTAGTTCTCAAATGTCGAGTTGCCAGTTACTTCCCTCCATTGTTTTATAATTGTTCACAAATTCAAGTTGTGTTTAATATTTGTGTGATTTAATTTATCTTTATCTTAATTGATTGATTTAGGTTGATTTGTTTCAAGGATTTAACTCACATCCACATTGATTCATATTTCTCGACATCACAGACATTTGGACCAATATAAATTTTTGCAACGTTACAGGAGAGCAAAAATAAAGATTAAAGGTTAGTTTATAGTTGTATGCCTTGAAGATTGTGGAGTATTTCAAATTTTAAAATTAATAACGGCATCCCAACTGTCGTGACAAACGGCTTAGTCCAATGATATAGGGCTTAAGCCGCTTCTCCCATTGGATCGCGTAGCCGCGGGTTCTACCGGAATAATACCTAGAACGGAGCTACGTTTTTTTGGAGAAAAAAAGAAAATAATTTGTACTATTGTGTTACTAAATGTCGAAAATTAGATACGTAATATTCAGTCAATGTGAGATATTCAATTTTTCTGTCGAAAGTCACTTCTCTGAGGCATATTTGTGTACTGGCATGGACAAAATTGGAACAGGAAAATTTTCCGGCTCGTGTAAGATCAGACGGCAAGCAGTAAAGGCGTGCGCTGAGGCCGTTAAATATTTACTGTTATGCTATATATCTCTGTAGAGTGAATGCGTCATTATTAAGCTCGAAATAATGCAATATTTTTGTGGAAAACCTTACAAAACGGATTAGGCACCCTCTCTTAAAAAAAAAAAACGTGACGAAAGGATACTCTCTCAACGATCGCCACGACAATAGGCGTTGTGCTGTAAGCATCCAGATTTTACCTGCGACCTTCACCAGGTCATTGGTCTACCTTGTCCTTTATGATAATAATAATATCAGCCTATAGTGTCCCACAGCTGGGCAAAGGCCAGCGCATCGTGGTGAGAGAGATTAGGTCATACTCCACCACGCGAAACCAGTGCGGATTAGTGGAGGCAGGTTTGTGGCCACCTGTTGTTGGAACTTATCAAGCCACTTATAAGTCTTCCAACTCGGCTTAGCAACTACCACATTAAATGGTAACCGGGTTAAGCGTGCCTTCCGAAGCACGGAGATGCTTGAATATGAAAATGCCACAAATCTTGATGGTCGCTAAGAACACCGCGGTCGTACAGTCTTACGAGCGCCATTAATATAACGTAATAATAAATTACAAATTTGTTTGGGTCTGTCCAAGAGCGTGCTCGTCGCGACCCCTGCCAGTCATTATGGCTGCAATCTTGGACCGAAGACGTACCGCAGTGCGGGCTAGGGCGTCCCCCCGAGGTGACGCGTACCGGCCCGCCCCCGTCGGTACGAATATAGGTGGAAGCGGCGATGGGGGCCGCCACCCATCACGCCGGGCCCGAACTGGCGAGTCGTGGGGTGCAGAGTGCCGAATAGGCACTTGGAATGTAAGGGGTGGTATGGAAGATAAGATGCATGAGGTGATTGATGTAATGAAAGAGAGATGCCTGGATACTCTGTGTGTAACAGAGACTAAACGAAGGGGCAGTGAAACCTGTGATCTTCCTGATGGCATGATGGCTCTGTGGTCCGGGGTACCGCAGAGCAGTCATGCCAGCATGGGAGTGGGTATCTTGCTGTCTCATCACCTGGCCTCTGCAGTAAGAGATTATGGCCTGTACGATGCAAGACTTCTCTGGGTCCGTTTAAAACTGGGTGTCACTAAAGTATTTTTGGTGGCAGCATATGCTCCCGTAAGCTCGTCGACACCCCAGGACCTTGAGAAGTTTTGGGATAATGTCAGAGAAGTTCTGGATCTGGTTGAGGCTAATGAAAAGGTGATTTTGTGTGGCGATCTGAACGGATGGGTGGGAACCAGGCGGCAACTTGCGACGCTGCTCTGGGTCCTTATGGTGATAAGAGAGTGAATGACGCAGGTAAGCTCATTGTGGATGTATGTTTGGAAAGGGGCCTCCTTGTGTCTAATACAATATTCCAATATAAGGATATACATATGTACACGTGGAGAAGGAATGAACAAAAAAGCATGATAGATTTGATCCTGGTAGATAACCGTCTCCGAAGCAAACTCCAAGATACACGTGCGTATAGAGGCCCCACTCTTGAATCAGACCACTATCTCGGTTATTGTGCGGTTTAGTGGTCTCTTCAGGAAGTGGAGGCACTGGCGAGAGCGTATCCCCTTCGTAGAGCTTGAAAGAATAAAGGTTGAAAAGTTGCAAGATGAGAGCGTAAGAAGAATGTATGAAGACAGAGTCCGGGACAAGCTTTTGGCAGTAGGTTCTTCGGACTCAAATGTAGATGAATGCTGGAATAGACTGAAAAAGAGTTTAGTAGATTCCGCGAAAGAAGTATATGATGCTCAAAGAAGCATATTACAGCAAAAGGTGATGCATGGTGGGATGCGGAGTTGCAAAGCTCCGTAGAAAGTAAGAAGAAAGCATGGCAGGACTATGTTTCGTCTTTAAACCTGAATGCCAGTATGACAGAGATGAAGAAAGAAATATACCGGCAATGCAAGAATGCCACCAAAACCTTAGTGAAAGAAAAGCGTGAAAGAGCCAGTGCGATTGAGGAGGAGAGGCTGGCGAAGAACTTCGAGAACAACACTAAACTCTTTTGGAGCAAAGTAAGAAAGTCTCGAGGTGATTCGTCAGGTTCCAGAATGGAAAGGCTAAAGTCTAAGGATGGTGACATTCTTGCAGATACACAAGCTGTATTAACCCGGTGGAGTGAATATTTTGGAGAAATGTATGGAGATGCCCCGGATACTGGTGCCACAGACGAGCCCAGAGACGAGTTTGTGGCACCGGAATCAACAGAGGGCATCACTATGGAAGAAGTTGAATGGGCGATAGGAAGTATGAAAATGGTAAAGCTGCGGGAATAGACATGATATCTGCCGAGATGATCAAATATGGTGGAACTTGCGTCCGGGACGCCTTTCGGGTCCTTGCAAATCTTTGCTGGAGGACCGGTAGGGTCCCTACAGATTGGCGCCGCGCAGTCATTGTACCCTTGTACAAAGGCAAGGGTTTATAATATGACTGCGCCAATTACAGAGCCATTAGTTTGATCAGCTTGGCAGCCAAGGTGTATGGTAAAATTGTTGGAAGTAGAATGCGCGAGAAGTCCGATGGAATATTGTGCGAGGCACAAGGGGGTTTCAGGTCCGGAAGAGAACGTTCGGATCAAGTTTTCTCTCTTCGCAACATCGTAGAGAAGCATCTGGCAGTGGGCCGGAAGGTTTTCTGCGGTTTTGTCGATCTGGAGAAGGCGTTTGATAGAGTTGTCCGAAAGAGACTTTTGGATAATTTGCCTGAGTATGGTATAAATGGCACTCTGCTGCGGGCCGTCCAGTCCACCTATGTGGACTGCAAGGCATGCGTACGGGTGGGTGGTAACATGTCACCCTGGTTTGACGTTGAAATCGGCGTCAAGCAGAGTTGCGTGTTGTCCGCTAGACTGTTTCTAATATATTTGGATAAAAGTCTTCAAAGACTGAAAGCGATGAATGAAGGTGTACAAATGAGTGATCTAGTGGTAAATCATCTACTATATGCAGATGACGCGGTTTTGATAGCGCCAACAGCCACTGATCTGCAATCACTAGTCACAGTTATGAAAGACGACTGCATGAATAATGGCTTACATTTGAATGTGAAGAAAACCAAAATTATGGTTTTTGAACGGGAAGAACCCAGAACGAATGCAAGGATTGTGGTTGGGAACGATGTGCTGGAGCAAGTGAATGAGTTTGTATATCTTGGATGCGCATTCAGTAAGGATGGAAAATACACCGCTGACATAGAGAGAAGAGTGAGTGCAGGGAACAGAGTGAATGGCGCGATGGGAAAGCTACTTGGGAGCCGGCACTTAAGCCGAAAGGCGCAGCTGGCCATACATAATGAAGTGCTTGTCCCAACGCTGTTATATGGCAGCGAGAGCTGGGTATGTAAGAAGGAGAATGGAAGTAGGATAAATGCGGTGGAAATGCGAGCTCTGCGGAAGATGTGCGGAGTGAAGCTGACCGACCGTATTCGCAACAGCGTAGTAAAAAAGCAAATAGGTATGAAAGAGAATATCGGTGTAAAGATGAGAAAGGGTATGCTCCGTTGGTTCGGGCATATAGAAAGAATGTCCGAAGAAAGAATGACAAAACTGATATACAATGCGAAAGTGGAAGGATGTAGGTACCGGGGAAGACCTAGACTATCTTACCATGACCAAATAGACCGGGTCTTATCTGAAGGACAAATCAGGAGTCTCCGTAACCGGCGAGCGTGTTTGAGACGAACTATGAGAGTAGAGGAAGCCAGAGAGGTATGTAAGGAAAGAGCCTGTTGGAACTCTATACTATCTGCCTAACCCGTAAGGGATCTGGCGTGATGATATAGATCGATAGATAGACAAATTTGTTTAAAATATGTATGTTTATTTAAAATATAATTAATAAAACTGGACAGATATAATTTACATTGTATATTATCAACGATTTGCGAGCGTCAGGCTCGAAATGGGTAACATTAGTAGCTTAATTCAATTTCATGGTCGAGGTTTAAAATCCGGAGCTCAGACGTCTAAATGTGTTTTACGTGTTAATAATTATAAATAAAAACCTTAAGCTTTATTTACCTTATATTAGGATATATAGAGATACATACATAGAACTAATAATAAACCCATGACTAATTTGATAATAAAAACATTTGACCGAAAGTAAAATTCTTCATTTCTAAATAGTTGACACGTTTGTTACATTATTCATTGATGTTATAAAATACAGCAGCATAGAAAAGTTATAACTATCAAATTAGGTTTATACACCCGTGACTTAAAAATCAGTGTAATTAATTTTGTTTGTATATAAAACAGTTGTAAGTTGTACTAATGCAGGTTGAGTTACAGTGCGTTCGAGTCAAAAAGCATTAGTGGCATTAATATAAAAATGAATACAACCATAATAGGTTGGTAGAAGCGAGCGCGTGCGGTTGTGTTGGCACGTGTGTGTGTGTGTGTGTGTGTGTGTGTGTGCGTGCGTACGTGTATGCGTGTGTGCGTACGTGTATATCGTATTAATGAAAGAGATATTGTTTCAAATAAGTTTTACCATTGCAAGACATTAAGTGGAAAACAAAACTAAATAGACTATATTCATAAAATAGTTGAAAATCGAATCCGATGCTGCTGTTGAGTTGCACCGATAAACGAAATGAATAGTTTTACGTTAGCCCCAAAGCTACGGTTAATCACCGCGACATCGGAATCAACAACTAAGTACATGATGTGGGCGAAAAACCTGCGCAAATGCCCACTAATAATGAGAATCATGTTTTGGTTAGTGATCACGAATTTACTGATTCTAATGGTCTGTGGTTTTATCGACAAGTTTTATGTTTATAGAGTTGCGTGTCAGTTGAATTAAATTAATGGAATATTTATCTACCGTTTAATAATAATTAAATATCTCTCACGTCTGTTATATCAAATGACATAGGCAGTTTAGTCTTTATTTTTAATTGTAAACTTTTTATTTTAAAATAGTAACCGTAAGTTTTCTCGCTCTTCTTCTCCAACGGAATGACGTGGCGGTAGAGTCTTTATTACTTTTCTGACTATACATAAACATTTTAGTGTTTTAAGAGAATGAAAAATATTCTGATTCTGTATTATCTTTCTAGCGTTTCAATGGCAAACATGTTATAATTATTTGAATGTGCCGCGTACTGGCGGCCATATTGACTGTATTGTAGGACAGTATAGCAGACATCAAGTCTTGCGGCGTGCAAGCGTTAGGGCAATCAGAGCATGATACGAGGAGGGGACATCGTTTGGGTTAAACCACATAAAAACCCCGGACTGGGACTGTCTGTGAATCCCACACCTGAACATGTTTTCTCTGCTCTGGTCAACCTGGGTCCGAAATCAATTTAAAGACTTCCAGATCTATATCATCACGCCAGCTCCCTCGCGGGGTAGGCAGAAAGTACAGAGTTCCAACAGGTTCTTTCCTTACATACCTCTCTGGCTTCCTCCACTCTCATAGTTCGTCTCATACACACTCGCCGGTTACGGAGACTCTTGACTTGCCCTTCAGATAAGACACGGTCTATTTGGTCATGGTAAGATAGTCTAGATCTTCCCCGGTACCTACTTCCTTCCACTTTCGCATTGTATATCTGTTTTACCATTCTTTCTTCTGAAATTCTTTCTATAAACCCGAACCAACGGAGCATACCCTTCCTCATCTTTACACCGATACTATCTTTCATACCTACTCGCTTTCTTACTACGCTGTTGCGAATGCGGTCGGTCAGCTTTACTCCGCACATTTTCCGCAGAGATCGCATTTCGACCGCATTTATCCTGCTTTCGTTCTCCTTCTTTCATACCCAACTCTCACTGCCACATAACTGCGTTGGGACAAGCACTCCGTTATGCATGCCCAGCTGCGCCTTTTGGCTTAAGTGCCGGCTCCCAAGTAGCCTTCCCATCGCATCATTCACTCTATTCCCTGCATTCACTGTTCTCTCTATATCAGCAGTGTATTTCCCATCCTTACTAAAGGCGCATCCAAGATATAAAAACTCATTCACTTGCTCCAGCACATCGTTCCCAACCACAAACCTTGCATTCGTTCTGGTTTCTTCACCTTCAAAAACCATAATTTTGGTTCCAGATCATCCATGGTTATTTATGTCTAGGTGGGTTAATAATATAATTTGCTATTAGAGCACCTGGGACTTAGGGCTTCTATCCTTATGAATGCCAAACTATATTAAAATGTTGATGAGGTGAAGTGATAGCAATTAAGCGATTAAGCCTGCCTAATTTTGTTCTACTCATATATTTTTGATTCAAAGGAAAATGGCGTAATTCTTTATAGATGCCCTGTTACGGCGTAATCTCAGAGTTTATCCCGGGTGCTTTGTTATTCTATTAAAACACAGGATTATACGCCTATAATCACGGAAATTTAAATTTTAATAAACAGTTTAATTTCGCTGCGCCGGCCGTCGTCGATTCAATATGGAGTATTATGAAGTCAGCTCGAAATATTTCTTCCAGGGTTTCATATCGTAAACCTGTCGGGCCCAGCTCATGGCAGTTAAATCATGAACTATGTAATAAGAACTTAAATTTGTTTTATGTCTTTGTATTTTCAAGTTTATTTCTATGCTGCTCTTGGAAATGAAAATATTTAATGTTGCATCTAAAAATGTGAAGTTAGTGGAGTGGGAGGGTTCAAATGTTCGAAGCTTAAACCTATTCTATGGGTTAATATTTGAAGATTAGTGATTGTGACCATGTGTAATAAACAAGACACACGAAACAGCTGTACATACAATACGTAGGTATGTACGATCATCACGTCCATAATTCTCGAAGGTGTAGTCAAAAATACTGTTACAATCCTTAATGTCCATATTTCATGACAATTATTTCAAACAGTTTTGGTAATTAAAAGCGAGCTTCTTTGCAGAACCTTTGCTCTTTCAGTTTGATAATATTTAACTTATAGTATTTCCTGAAAGACAAAGTATCTTTGTTTAACTATATCATACTAGTAATTTGGCATTGTATTACCACGAGCTGCTTATAATCTTTTCAGAACTCAAATATTTTCAGAGAATTAAAAGCTTACCTGATTAGGGCCAATAATGCTTCAGATACGGTCATTCCAAAGAGTGTTGTCCTGTTGCCGGCATCACCAAACGAGACTTCCTTCAATGAGGCAGCAGAGTACTGCCTCGCTTGAATTACTGTTTTTGCAGGTTTTATTGCTGGATTTATATGTCTTTAATAATAATAATAATCGTTTATTTATTGATCACATATAGAACATATAAATGAAAATTTCAGCAAAATAGTACCTACTTAAAATGTAAAAGATTCTGGCTGACGGTCACTGGTGCCTGAGGTAGGTAAAAAGAACCTGTAAAACAGGTCACCAGGTCCCCACCGCTCGACAACTTGAGAAAATTATATAAAACAATGTTTGTTAAATACAGATTTATGAAAAATACAGGTATACATACAGACATACAAAATGATAATTAATAACGTTACAATATTTAAGAGATCTTCAGTGTAAGAGTAAGACTGTTTGAGTAGCCATTCTTGAAGTAACACTTTTATAGTATGGCGATTTTTAGAAAAAAGTGTTCATATCTTGTGAAGTTTGTTATACAGGAAGGGTCGATACCTTTGACGATCTGCTGTATGTGTAGAATATAGTTTTCCCGCCTGTATACGAATATGCGGGCGGGAAAACTATATTCTTACTTTATCCCGACACAGATATCAGTAGAGAAGGTTTAATAAGTAGTACTCCTTTTTCTCCACTATGTGATAAGTAAATGCTTCAATGCAATCTTGCATTGCAAAATTAAACGTAAAATTGTGTGTACCATATAATAGTGTCAAGAATAAAAATTGTCAGTACACTTACCATAATCGACAAAGCGTATAAGATAAACTTGAAACAAACCCACCACGGACTTTATTTATAGTAACTGCCAGATAGCCTTATGTAGGTACATGGCAAGTGTTAGACAAATTTCGATTGGGCGGGAGCAGGTCGATATCTGTTCGCTGTTCACCTACGAGTGAATTAACTGGAATGGACTAAATTAAATGTCAGCCGAGCGTGACTTTATTGTCTAGTGGCATACACGGATGCAGAAACAAAAATTGGACCGAGTTGTGGATTGGTTTCGTATTTTTATGAATGTGGCGTAAGTTTAAGAGCTATTTCTTGTGGGAAGTTGTGTAGGTGTCGGCATAGAGCAATAACACAAATCTACTTTTTGTAATAGTTTATAAAATATGACTAAAAAGTATCTAACCGCCTGTAAGTTCTATCGAACAGTATTTTAATTACTGAACATTCTTTTTTTTACTGGAAGAAGTCATTTTCAGGATACCCGAAGAATGCAAAGGGTTATGCCGAGACTCTCATTCGGCTCAAATCCCACCATGCTCTATATTACCGCTGGGACTGGCTTAACGAAAATGAGGGTAAAGAAAGATTCACAACCTGCGAGCAACTACCGAAAAACAGAGCTCACCTTTGTGATACTCCACATTTGCGTTGGTAAAGAATTATTTAGATTAAGGTTCAAAGAGTTGATTCTACATTTTTTAGTTAGATACAACGTACAGTTATTTGCATTACTTACGTTTTGTTCTGAAGAAAAAGGGTGGTTTATTGTTATAAATTAGTAAATGATTGGCGAAAGCAAATGGGATGAATTTCAAACTTCGTCGCCTCCCTGTCACATTACGTATGCCCCACTGTCCTCACCCCACGTTTCCTTCATAAATATAAAGTTTTTTCCGAACGAAATCATAGAAAAATAGTATAGGATATATTATTCGTACTTGCATAAAAGGGATACGGTAACGTTCCAACACGCGTACCTATCAATTAAATGAAAACATTGAATAAGAACAATCTGTGAATAAAAATTAAATAAATGAAACTTCTTTAATTTATTTAGAGACTTATTTAGAGATAATTTTTCAATCTTATTCAAGTGAATAGGAAAGTGTTTTGACATGGTAGGTATTGTGTGTTACGATATCTATGATAAAATTATTCTCTTCGAAAGCTGTTTTTTTATTTGAAAAAAAAAGAAATCAAATGTATTTTTTTTTAATTTAGTACCTGCAATAATAACTAAATTGGATGACGGAGAAAAAAAAATTTGAACCTTTAAAAACATTGGTATATTGCTCTTATAATATTATTCCCACCATTTTTGACCATGAAAGTATTATTTAAAATTCAAATGCACGTATTTTCAAAAAAATACCATAAAAAGTTTACATAATGACGACGACTTAGTATAATGTGACAACGACTTGTTCTAGTAATTACGCCGTTCGACTCGCTGAATCAACTAGTTACGGGCTTTATCCCCGTACAGAACAAATCTTTGTGTGACTTACAAGTTTTTGTCGGTTTGAGCATTATGTGTGTTAAATTGTTTGGAAACTTTCCCACGCTACGTATTATTTTAAATAAGCCAGAGCATTATGCTCCGGCTTACTCCACTCTTATAGTTCGTCTCGTACACGCTCGCCAGTTACGGAGACTCTTGACTAGCCCTTAAACAATAATATTAATAATAAGAAATTTTTGGAGCAGAGCTGTGCATTTCCAGCAAAACCCTATATCCACACCCGATAGGTGCACGGTGTTTGGGGTGGTCTAAGCAAGGTTCGCTAGTCACGTCCGCTACGTTTATCGCGGACACGTTCGGCGACTGTAATAAAAACTTCTCTAAAATGAAATATTTAATGCCACCCCGGCTGAGTGCTCCGCTCATGTTCCTGACGCTTCAATGAACTACGGTGTTTATTTTTAAAGTAAACTTGCATGTTTAAACGCCATGCATTTTAGCTGGTGTTGGTTAGTTGTATTTTTTGCGGAATACGTGTTTAGAACGAATGGGGAAACTCAAATTCAAATAACTGTCCACTGCTTAATACTCGCCCAGTGGTACGGTTAATAAATTTCACAAAAAGATCTTGCTAAAAAAATATTAAAAATCAAAACTCCCAGGTTCAAATACCCGGGGCCCCTAATCGCTGTGGTCAAACGCGTCGCGTTACGATATATTTTTGAAATGCTCGTGTGATGGTATTTTGTATAACCTTGGAGTATCGTATACGGCCGATTCCTATATTCAACTCAAGGATAGACTTGCTTACTGTTAGTAGAATTTTGACAGATTTTCCATACAAAATATGTCAAAATTCTAACCGTAGTAGGCAAATCTAACCATGAGTTGAGTATAGGAACCGGCCGTTAACGATCATTTCACGAAGTTAAACCGCTGCGTTACGTGTGTAATTGGTGAAAGCGAAAAAAGGCGATGGCCAAAAAAAAAGATGTGGATCACATAAAATCCTCTCCTGTGCGAATATAGAACTTTCGAATACCGCCAAATATATTTATATGACAAAATGAATAGTGTTGTTCGGCACAACTAACACCGGTGTCCGTAACAACGCGCAGTGCAACCAGTTCGGGGCGGTCAACAAGGCAGATTAAATTTACATAAATAGTCAAATACACAAGGCCCAAAGTAAACCATTCTAAATTCGATGGTCCGAAAGTTGTATCTCTACAAACACGGACATTCAGAGCGGCAAATGTGACCTGAATTAATATTTGACCAGCATGTTTGTGCTGGACAACTTGTGCCTTCATTTGGCTTCTGTGGGGACTTCACGTACGGTAATATTCTATGAACTTTAATTTCGGAAATTAGTAGTGTGACCTACCTTTAGCATATTTAATTTACACCGGGCTGCCGCGTCGGATTCCAATTTTCGAGGAAAGTTGATATACAATTTGGAGTTGTAATTGAATTATAAATTCTGCGACTGATTTGATTTAGTCCAAAGAGAATTTAATCACTACGTTTTAAGAGGCGTAACTTCATACTAGAGCACGTAATTTTAAATTGTTTGGAACTTACTCTCAAAGTTCTACCACCATGATAAGATTAAATGTTATTGCTGCCAACATAAAATTATGATATGCTGCCAACATAAAAAACAATATTGCCAACATAAAATAATGAATAGAGATGTAGCCTTGACGTAAAATTTAATGGATCTATCGATATGTAAAATTTTTAGGGTTCCGTAGCTTAGCAGGTTCAGCAGGCAGTACTGCCGCTTATAATGCAATAAAAATAGAATAATGATGTTACGTAATCACACTAAATTTGTAACGATGTAAATATACAGAATGAAGAAGTTATCATTTTAACTCCTCCTCCTTGCGTCGGTTTCCTCATTACTGAGGGTCGTGGTCATATGTTAGAGAGCAGTTTCCTGTGGAGTCGCTATCCACTCCTATCTGCAGCCGAGTGCAGAGCATCGTGAAACGTGGTATGAAGAGCTGTGCGAATCTGATCCGTCCAGCGTGTTGGGCTCCTTCCTCGTGGTTGCTTGCCTTCTATTTTAACTACCATACAAAAATTTAACATATTTTAATTCATTTATTTCATTGATACAGCTTTTTTTATAGAAATATACACCAAGTCTTCACATTCCACATACCGCCCCTCACTGTTTACAGGTGTAAAAATAAGTTTGCGTGTCAAAAAAGAGAAAAACGCATAGTACTAGAAGCTCTAGTATCATAAATGAGGGTAAGGTAAGGTTGAATAAATGAAGAATGAAAGGTATCGATAACATGACTATACATCATAATTGTTTTTAAAATTTCTATCTTTACCGCAAACACTAATGACTGTAAATGAATGTAAAGTGTGTGAGTGAATCTTTGTGTGATCCACAATTATTTGTTCCGGTCTGGGTATTTGTTTGTGAATTTTCATGTTTGTAAACGCACCCACGACACAGGAATAAATCCTAGAGTGGGGCTACGTTTAAAAAGAAAAAAAAACAATACGTACTTCAATTTATTAACTCGAAATGACAATTTGAATTGATATATTAGATTAAATATGGCAGAACAGTATAATGCACCTAAGTTGAAAAGCAGACAGTTATATAGTACGTATTGAGGATATACGGCTTTTGCTTTCAACGGGTTTGAAAAGATAGCGAATTGTGCCCGGTATATGGCAATAGGCTCGCCCCCTATTACATGGGTCCTAACATCGTCTGCGAAAAGTGGGTGTACTCAGTACACCTCTGCCACCCCCGCTTGGGGAATATAGGCGTGAAGGTGTTATTGTTTTTCATATTTATATTTCTAAACACTTTACAATGCAAAAGATGATGAGTTGATGAGCATTGATTTGCAATATTTTTTCATTATCTTTTGCTAGGCTATTAAAACGCTTAGTTACAGGATGTATAACCATTATATAATCACGGTTATTATTTTATTAACATCGATGTATATGATAAATTGTAGCAAATCTAGGTTATTAAGAAACGCGATTTACAGATTTATCAAAGTGTCTGACTGACAACGGACTGGATTTGGTTGCACCAATTAATATTGCTGAGTATAAGTTCCTAGGAAATCCTGATTTCTGTGGCTCTATGAGCTCTGGCGCGTAAAATTATGTCCGTCGAATGCAGAGAAACTCGTTACCGCATGCCATTTCTAGATTGCAATTTCACCATTTGTACATTCGGAAATAGATGCACAGATTTATCGCATGGAAGATGGTAGACAGGCATGTAGAGGAGTGTAGGCATTTGTTATTTTTTGGAGGCGTCTTGGTTTATTAGCTTAAGGGTAGGCTCTGAGAACTACAGCTCCGACAACAAACAAATCGGCGTAAGCGTGACTTATCAAGAAATCATACTGTCACATCATCTATATTTAGTAAATTTTATTTATTTATTTTATTTGGTACATAAACAGGTTACATCCAACATATGATTACATTTGATTTAACATAAACATTTTCGAGCTAGGGAGTAACTCTAAGGTCTGTAACTCAGGTAATTTCTATCTGGGTGTCCATATGTAAACTTCATGTCTGTAAATCCATGCATAACTTGTGAAAAATTTTATTGTTGGACTGTGTTTTAATTAAAGAAAAAGGAGATAAAGTGTACCCTGTTTTGATACGACGTAATGAATTATGTCTCTGTTGTACAAATACTTAAGTAACCATATTAGGTACAATATAAGCTGGTAACAGAATGCGTATATATATCATGAAAACCGACTGATAGTGTAAAAACAAACTCCTGCAACTGGTAATGTTTAAGATAATTTTGGGAATGCGACAGCTAAAATAATGTGTATACCAGAAGATATTGTATAACCTAAGATTCAAAAGCGCTCTTCCATGCGTGGAATTGAAGGATTAGTCCAAAGTGCAATAATCAATATGGATTAGACGATGGTAGACATCACAGAACATTATTTGTGCTAAGTTATATAACTATACTTATTAATTAATGCGTGTTAAAATACGTGCCTGGGGTATTTATTTTATGTACTTATCATTATTATTTAGCCATTTTATTTATCCCACTTTTTACAGCCATTTATCCCACTGCTAGACAAGGCGGCCATCGTTTCCATTCTTCTCTAATTCGGGTTATGGAGGCCCAATCTACACTAATATAATAAAAAGGAAAGATTTGTATTTTTGTATGTTTGTAACGAATAAACGCGAAAACTACTGGACTGATTTTCATGATTCATTTCTCATTAGAAAGCTACATTATCCAGAAGTCACATAGGCTATAAAACATAGATCCGGTAGAGGGCGCTGTTGTCGACCGGGTAGGAAGTCGCGGGAAACTGCTAGTTATTTATAAAGGCGTCCATTTCGTTCCGCCATCTCCTCCTGGACCTGCCACGATTTCGTTCAAAATTGAGAGAAACTTAGTTTATAATGTACCAACGATGACAAAAAAATATACAATTAATAATATACGAAAAAATATAAAATAGCTAACATTCACGGTTGCTATAGAAATCATACAAAACATCAGACATCTTGGCATCGTTATCTACCTGCATAGAATATAAATAAGCGGTATCTACATTAAAGTTTTAGGTATATACTTGTATATATGTCAGTTATTAGTAAAAAAAAGAAAATAACTGATCTTCAATTTATCAGGATTCTTATGGATAGCTCAAAAATTTTAGAATCCGCGGACTTTAACATACGTTCTTTACAAAATTACGTTAATGTTATTTTTTTAATACAAACAGTATGGTATGTTT
The DNA here is from genome assembly GCA_905147815.2 of Phalera bucephala. Lineage (NCBI taxonomy): Eukaryota > Metazoa > Arthropoda > Insecta > Lepidoptera > Notodontidae > Phalera > Phalera bucephala. The sequence continues at coordinate 17,927,163 of LR990621.1, read as the reverse complement.
TCTTTTTCTTTAAAATAAAGTGACACGAAGACATATACGTTTGATTTATAAAGTGATTAAAAGGAGTGCAGCAACGTTTCTAAATGCTACACATTAATACTACAATTTTCAATTTTTACAGGATAACTTGGAATTCAACTTATTCGTTACTATTTAGAACTATAATGCAACAAACTAAAAATGTATCTCGAAACAAATTGCTGCTAATTGCTACTAAATAAATTGCTCTATTTTTGTATACCTTCTTAAAATTCATTCTCTTTATTCGCATTTTTAAATTGTACGATACACGCCAAGCCCGCATAACCTAAACACCCTCATTGCCAAATTGATTACAACCATTAATAATACCTAACCTAAAACTGAATACGGCTTGACAAATGACGACCGCTGACTCGTTCTGCATTCCCTTAACATATAGCAGGGATGATTTTTCAATCCGCACCCATTATCTGGCGATTACAAGGGTGGGTCCAGACAGATTTGGGGATGTTTTTGCGCGTTCTCTCGCTGACAGGGGCGCGGGGCGTAACGCCCGCAATGATTTATTGACGTCACCAGAGCGAATGGCGAACCGTTATTTTTTAAACCCCGTTTTATCTTAAACGTTTTTCGATCGACGGTCTATGAGATTAGCGGTGTATACATCTTATGGCAGTCATTTTTTGCGATCATGTGACGTGTAATGTTGAAATTATTTTTCTTCATATCTGTTCCGTGATATTTTTATTGATATTTCGCCTGTAGCGCGAGAGTATTGATCGTTGGCATTAGTGTGATAGAAAGATAGAGGCCTCGAATTACAACGTTCAACATTTTACTCAAAATGGTCAGAAACAGCCAGTCTGTTAGACTGAGGTTATTGTTGTACTTGAACCTTGTCAAATGAGTGGCATTTTTCTACTATACAAGGTGTAACGCAAGACCTGAAAGTAATTTGTTCTAAATCGGTAACTGACTTGATTCCAACAATTTTTAATGTAATGTCATTTTTTAAATTTGAAAAAATGCTTTTACGCCTTCAGTGCGCTATAAAAAAAATAAACTTATTCTTGATTCAGAGCAATAAGGAGATTTCAAATGCATTCCTAAAACGTATTTCTCAAACTGGACACATACACGTGCAAGTTCATTGATAATTGGGGTATAAAAGTGCTTAAAAAAAGGGTAAATCCGTTAATTTTGGAAATGTGGTTATTGTTTTGAACTGATGAAGCATTTCTCTAATTAGGGTGTCTGAGGTCTTGCGTTTATTATGTTACAGCTTGTATAATAGGCTGATTGAAAATACTGCAAAAGTTGTATGTCGAAAAATATTTTTAGTTCATAATGTTAAGAAATTAAAATCGTAAAAATTATAGATTGGATATGGGTAGTAACGATGTAATCATGTGAGATACTGTTAACTAATTAGGTTCACCTTAACTTAGTTAAACTAAAATCTTTCTTATCACGGTATTTTTATTAAGCTACGGCATGGTTTAGGAGGCTGTGGTCCCTAGTTGGTAAAAACGAGCATAAGTTTTTTATAATCGATTCGCTGAACAAGCTTAACGGAAGGCTTAGTACGAAAGCTTTGACGTTAGCATGACGCTAACGAGTAATTGTGCTGTCACGTTCATGTTTATTTAGTAAATTTGAAGTGGGACAAGGATGGCACATCAATTCGCAAGCGTCACGCTAACTCCAATCTTTTCTGGCTCAGCTCTCAGACTTCATATTGTACAAATTATAACTCAATTATTCGAATAAGTCTCGTGTAAAGACAATGATATCGTTACTCCGGTCAGAATAATAAATAAAACATCACAAGAATTATTCGTTCATTCGCTTCGGTTGAATTTTGATTCGAGGAGACTCGATTCGAATTAATTTACATGAAAGGAGCACTGGAAATGTGATAGCCTATTCATATTCAGTTTTCACATCTATAATTGAAATAAAACTGGTAAAAGTGAGTAGGTACTCTACAATTGGAATAATTGATTTTGTCAATTTACAGCGTAAGCTTTTAAAAGTGGTGTATGGGGAAGTATCTTTCCCAATCTTTAGTTAAACCAACTAGGTACTTGTGTCAATACATTTGATGTTTCGTAGTGTTTTCATAGCTACCAACCTTCGGCCCGCACATCAAGCGGGTCCGTCACCGAGCATCCTTTGTGCTCGGTCGTCTCCATTCGTTAATCTGCAAGCGGAGTAAAATGTCCCTTAGAAATAAGGTGACGCTTTACAAAACTTGCGTTCGACCCATCATGACTTATGCGTGTGTTGTGTTCGGGCATTCGGCCCCCTCTCACATCGATAAACTCCAAGTAGTTCAAAACCGCTTCCTCCGTAAAGCCGTAGGAGCCCCCTGGTTCGTACGGAACGTCGACCTCCACTCCGATCTAGGTCTCGAACCTATTCGCGCCTTTATTAAAAAGGCGACAACACGACACTTCGCGAACGCATCTACCCATGCGAATCCGTTAATCGTAGCCGCCGCCGACTACGATCTTCCCCCGACCCCTGCCGCCACCGCTGGCCGCGACATGTTCTCACTGACCCCCCCGATGCTTTGTCATCCATTCTTTCCGCTCAGAATACGGGCGACGACGACGTAGTCGTAGATCCCCTCCCATAGCCGGCGGTTGACTGGTGCACTTAGTAGTGCACCCGTCCCCCTACAGCGACTGTCCCAACCGAGGGCGCCTCCTTGTCCTTCTGGCTCCAACGTAGTGGTTGCACGCTCGCCCTTAAGTCCGGTGAAGCTGTAAAGGCCTCACGGCCACCAGCGTACATCACTTACACACACACACATAGCTACCAAACACTTTTTGTAACATACTTGTACTACGTATATAAGTGTGTTAAATGAAGTTCACATTGTGTCCTGTACCTAATGGTGACTTATTCTTCAGATCTATCTACGTAAAATAGTGTGCGAAACATGCATTTTTCCTAAATATTAAGTCTAATTTAAGTCCTATTAATCGTCATCATCATTAGCCGATAAACGTCCACTGCGGGACAAATTATTACGTCTGAATAATATCTGTAAAGAATTTTGAATTCTACAAACCAAAGTAAATAAAAGGATCATCTTGGATCATCAAAAAAATCGTTAGAGCTGCATCAAAAAGCGTATTTCGCTTAAATTAAATTGGTTCAATAAACCGAGCTTAGCAAAAATTCCTTTGTTCAATGAAGCCAATCCGAACGCTCCCTTAAAAAACAGTGCATGCAATCAAGCGTCTGCGACGACTAACTTGTAAGTGCCAATGCAAAACATGTGTAGGTTACGCATTGTCCTTAAATATCAATTTTAATTTAAATCTCATTAATATCTGAAATTGATATTGATGTCTAACAAACGTAAGTAAATAAAAGGAAAAACCATCCAATTCACACAGAGCTCGTTTCCTTCTTCATTAGAGCTGCATCAAAAAGCTTATTCCGCTTAAATTAAATTGGTTCAATAATCCGAGCTCAGCGATAGTTGCTTTGTTCAATGAAGCCAGTCTGAACGCGTCTCTAAAAAAAAACACTGCATGCAATCAAGCGTCCGCGGCGATTAGCTTGCAAAAGCCGATGACACGTATCCACCATTTTAATATGCCTATGTGCACTGTCTGCCTTGTTATTTTAAATTGGACGATGGTACACGGGAATAATGGAATAATTTGTGCTTAATTTATTGGTCTTGTTTGTCACTGACGAAAGATATCCTGAATGATAGCGGCGCTTTTTGTTTCCGTATGTCACTTTAATGAAAAACTGATATGCTTATTTGCTAGGCGATGTTTTATTTTTATTTTTGAGGTATATTTTGTATTAATTATTCAATTGCTAGCTTGACGAATCTTTATGTATTTAAATTGAAACATTTCACTCGAACTAATACTTGAAATTATTGTTAGTATTGCACGGTCCTTAAAATATCTTCAGCTTGAGAGTAGCTAGTATTCACAAGACATTACATTAAGTAGTAGAGTGGTGGTGGTAGCAGCGTGTGTGTAGTGGTGGGTCGTAAAAAGTCAAGTAGGTGTACTTGGGAAAACGGTGTACTATGCAGAAATAAATAAAATACTGCTGCTAAAAACTAAAATAAAGTACATGCAATGAAGTGAGTGATCTTCTGTAAAGAACAAAATTCCGCAACATCTTCCGAGCTTTGTCGGGTTATCGGATGCTTGTTTCGAAATACTATCCTACATTTTCAAAAGCAACTGTTCAGCCCAAGTTTTCTCAGTTCGAAGGTATTTTAACTTTGGATTTCCCTATTTCTATTGTGGCCCTCAAAATATAGAATACCATTTTTGGGAAGTGAAAATAACGAGGTGAAAAGTTTGGTGGTACGTCGATGTCATCAGGCTTACAAACATAATGTGGGACAAGTTGGCGTCGCGGGCGTCCGCTTCAAATTCGTAATACTTTAAGCAAACTTGTGAAGCAAAGTTAGCAAGTTGTCGGCGAACAGGTGCCGCATCGAATACATCCTGATATTCACGAACGGATCATGCACATAGAAATAAGCGGATACGCCTTTGTTTCACTAAATAACTTAATATACATGATAATGACAGATATACAATGCGAAAGTGGAAGGATGTACATACCGGGGAAGATCTAGGCTATCTTACCATGTCTTATCTGAAGGCCAAGCCAAGAGTCTCCGTAACTGGCGAGCGTATATGAGGCGAACTATGGGAGTGGAGAAAGCCAGAGAGCTCTGTAAGAAAAGAACCTGTTGGAACTTTGTATTCCCTGCCCACTTCGCAAAGAATCTGGCATGATTATATAGATAGATAGATATTCACTAGATTTATATTTGAATATAGCTGGGTATACAATAGGATTGGGATATCATGGCGAAAAACTCTTTTTTTTTTGCGAAACGTTTTTCAGTTTTTAGTACAAATTGATCAGCAGATCGAGTGAACTTGTATGGAAAAGTGAACAAATAAATAAAAGTTGTAGAACAGAAGTTATTTAGACTGATGTATAAAATGCTACAACTTTCTCATTTTTGATACCCCAATTCCAGGTTATTCGATATAAACTGTGTATTGTTATGTTTTTTTACAGATATAGTAATTGCGAAATGTTCGCATTTTAAGATTTAGATTATCACATAAATAAAAATACAGATCGTGCTTATGTTATTCAAAATTACGCTTAAACTAATATTTTATTAAACACACCGTCACGCCTACATTCCCCCTAGTGATGATGGTAAACGTGTGCTGTGTACTCTCTTTTTTAGCCGACGATGTTAAGTCCTATTTAATAGGGAGCGAGCCTGTTGCCATTTTACTGAGCACAATGTCAACACGTACTGCAACATTTTTCTAACGAATAAATACACTTGTGTCTAGAATTCGAATTCAGAATCTAGTGATCAATTTTTATTCATAGTCATAACTTTACACATTTGATTTACATACATATCTTTAGAAAAGTTGCTTAGATTGTTGTGAAAGGCATTAGTTTAGTAGCAATCTTCTCTATACGTTCATATTTCCACGTAGCAGGAAGCATAGTATGCGGGGTGAACGATTTGGGGTGGCTCTAGCCCGCTCGAACGAGATAACGAAGCGTTCGGGCGCTACGTGCTTTCTGGCTCCGTCTGTCAAACTTCGGATTGATTATTTTGTAGAATAGTTTTCGCGTGTCCATTGAACCAAAATAAACTCTGTCGGGCTATGTTTACCTAGTACATTTGTTTGATATGTTATGGACGTGCGTGTTAGTCTGGTCGTTTGTAAAATTTTGTTTTAAAAAGATGCGATGTAAAATCATCTTATATGTTGTGTCTTTTCTTTCTCTAGAGATAGTTGATTATAGCAGTAGCTGATTGGAAATTGAAGAAGAATAATAGATATTATTTTTGTCTATATGTCCCCAGTGATATAAAGGTAACTTTCTTATCTGTAAGAAAGGTTAAAATATAAAACTTTTGAATACAATTTTATAAAAATCACGTTGAAAGATTCCGTTACATACATAGATACATGGTTACACGTCAAGCTAATAAAGCGTGTAAAAAACGATATGGGGCCTACTAAACTCTATTTGGCAAGGGTATTGTAATGTTAATGCGTAGAACGCAGAGATTATAGAACCGTGTCTTCCTAACGCTAAAGTAAAACTACAATAATATTTTAAAATATATTGTAGTAGTCCCTCTAGTGTGATGCGAGACACGCGCAATCCACTTACTTTGTGAAACAGCACAAAAATATCACTACATCACTATAGCATTTCAAACAGCCCTGTCATTCAGTACAGTTGTAATAAGCCCGAGTTCCAACAGACTACGAGAGAAAAAATAAAACACAAAGCTTAATACCATGCCTGTGTCGGGCGAATACCGTAGCTTATTTATAAAGAACAAAGCTGATTAAATTGCTGTTGAGGAGGACGGGATGCTCTTTACTGGTGCTCGGTTGAAGTCGGGTAGCGTCGGGCTCCGTTCTACGTGAATTTCCCCCATCGAGGTATGTGCGGGCACAAATTCGGTTTGGTTGGGTGTTTTGTCGGGAAATATAAATTTTTAAACAGGTTTTGATGAGTCTTTCGCGACAAACGACGCATTGTAAATTCTTTTCTGAACAACCGACGTGATCCGAGTTTCTCTACAATTTTTCAAGGATTTTTGTCTAGATATATTTTTAATCTCTGCATTTTTATGCAATTATGAATAGTTTGTTCAAGGTAGTTCGTTTCTGGAATATTTAGATTGTAATATCAAATTTTTACTATCTTGTATTTAAAACGCGAGTCAAAATAGTTTTAAAACATCTTAGCATACAATCGTATCTGATTGACTGAAGTCATAAAAAGGTCGTTCAGAACTTCGATGCAGTTTTGGCCTCTATATCGATAGTATAATAGGACATCATTGTTTCTTCTGTATTTTTAATGGCCTGCCTCATTGTTCTAGTGGCAAAGCGCATCGCTTTGTGATCACGAGGTCCTGAGTTCTAATCCTAGGTCTGACAGATGTAGTTTTTCTAACGAAAAATTCCCAGTATGAATCCGGAGTCTGGAACTGTGTCCGGTATATGGCAATAGGCTCCGCCTATTACATAGGACCTAACATCGACGGCGAAAAGTGGGTAAACTCAGTGCACCTCTGCCACCACCGCTTGGGGAATATAGGCGTGACTTTATGTATTTTTTAATTGAGGAATGATCAGCAATTAGCCCTTACTTCACTTGGTAGAACGCAATGATGATGCCGAATATGTGGCTTGCTGACTCAATAATAACCTATTCACTCCGAAATAGGTTGAGAAAGAAGTTAGACTTAGGCCCGTATTACAGAACGTAAATAAGTCTTAAATCTAGTTATTAATTTGATGTATTAAAATCTTAGTTTTAAAATAGATTCACGACTGATATTCGTTCTGTAATACGAGCATTAGTTCCGGTATGTTATGATCAGTCTAGACCCGCCTTCACGTATTAAATATAACTTAGAAAAAATGTATTATGTTGCAATTTAAAGAAATGTATGTATAGATTACACTAAACTGATCACGGGCCATTATACCTATACTTACGCTATTTTTAGATAATATAGAGGCCATATACTTACGCTATTTTTAGATAATAATGCAGGTTTAAAAAAAAACATGTCACATATAGAAAGGTTTTAACGACATGAAAAAAAAAACGTAGCTATAAATATTCATAAAATTTCGTATGTCACGCCGCTGGTGGATGAAACACAGCAATCATTAATCATTCTTATTGTTATAGGTTTATTGTTATATTTTTTCAATACTCTAGGGGACGTGGGGCATAAGCAAACTTACATATACGTGCTAATAATTATTATGTTATTTCTAGTTTCTGCCCGCGACTTCGCCCGCGTTGAATTAAGATAGAAACCTTACATTTTTCCGAAATAAAAAGTATCCTATGTCTTTGCGTGACTGAGTAACAAACATCCCAACATCTACTCGTAAGCATCCAAAAATGTAAACCAACGTTTATAATATTAAGTCACACCGTCACGCCTATATTCCCCAGAGGGGGTGGCAGAGGTGTACTGAGTACACCCACGTTTCGCCGACGATGTTAGGTCCCATGTAATAGGGGGCGAGCCTATTGCCATATACCGGGCACAATTCCAGACTCACAGATTTTTCGTTAGAAAAACTACATTTGTCCGACCTAGGATTTGAACCCAGGACCTCGTGATCACAAAGCAATGCGCTTTGCCACCAGACCAACGAGGCAGTCTATAATATTAAGTAAGTCAGTAATATTAAGTAGGATAATAATAATACCATAAGTGTACAATAGGTACAACCTTCAATTTTTCCATCATAGTTTTTGGGGCGCTTAATGTTACCAACATAGATCTAGTAAGATCTTGAATTTAGTGATGAGTGACGTTGACAAAATGTCAATAGGATTTTGGCTGAATATAAAAGTGAATAGCGGCTAACCGCGATTTCGTCTGCGTAAGTATCTTAATAAATGATAGCCTGGATTTTTCTAATCTATAACCTACTTGTTTCTACCTACAACTTCGTCCGCGTGTGTGTGTCGTGAATAGAGAGTGGAACCTAATTTTTTCCGGGATAAAAAGTATCCTATGTATCAATCCAGGTAATAAACTGTGTTTCAAATTTCATCTAAATTCGTTCATCATTTTTCAGTGATTAAATAACAAACATCAAAACACCTTTATTTAATAAATTGTAATGTGAATGGCACGTCAACTTGATAGCGTTACGCTAACGTCAATCTGTTCGTGCCCTCAGTAGTTTTTGCGTGAATGAGTAACAAATTTTGGCACATACAATATTTGTAGGATGTTATGAGTTTTGTTATTATATTGCTTTGAATAATAATGTATAATGCTGGTGGAATGTTAATAACTACTGCATGATTAAAGGTAATGGTGACAAAACGATGAAACGTGGCATAAAATTTTCTCTAAGACACGCCTTATAACTGTTTTTGAAACAGATTTGAGTATATTTTACAAATTTTGGTATTCCGTGAATTAATTATCATCATCATTATTAAATCGATGAGATAAATAAATTTACTAAAAATATTGATACATTACGCTACTGAACACAAAATAAGTCTAATTTTGAAGCCAATAGATATTATCGTAAAACGGAGAAGAAAATGACTACAGTCATTACGATCACGGCATGTCTAAATATGAGGTATGTCTTCATATTGAATCTTATACTTCACATGGGAATAAGGTAATAATATCCTATCTACTACCTGAACTGTTTATTTGCTCCTAAGCTAATATATTTTGCGCCTTATTTTGCTTACCTTTCTTACATTTTACTTCTGGTTAACCCTTTGCTTGAAAGGCTTAAGAGATTTTTATATCTTTCAAATACCATATAATTACTTTGTTGGTCTAGTAGCGCATAGTGGACGTGTGCTTTTTCTATTAAAAAATATCACTCACACTCAGGAGACCGAAATTGGATTTAGTATAATGGCGATTGGCTCACCCTCTGTTATACCCAATTTACACACTGCTTACTTCCGCATGAAGGGAGGGAAGGTTAGTCGTATAAACGCGCAACTTACGCTCTACTTCCCTACCCACACTATCACAGACAGGCCACGCCCACTCAGTGTGGCTAGTTTAAAATCCTTTTGAAATGAAGGGGAAAAGTATTTTTAAAATATTCAAAGATACAAACAAAAACATGTGATGGTGGTGCATCAAAAAAACCGTGGGAAAGCACTAGCTTTCCCATGGTTTAACAATTGCCTTAGGGATATTATTATGAAATCATTTTGGATCGGAGTTTTTTGCAAATGTAAGAAAAATAAAGAGCAATGCTTGAAAGGCGAAGGGAGTATGTGAACAGTCGACGCTACCGCGGTACTGCTCATGACTTTTGGCGGGAAGTGGCAGCAGTGTATAAACTTGGTATTAAATCAGTTTCAGTCAGTCCTCTGATACAGCCCTACAATTGTCAGCAATTTTTGGATGTAAGTGGTACACCTCTTTCACTCTCGCTTGGGAAATATAAGCAAGTCGGTGTCTATGTATTTTTTAATACCATTGCGCTATAATGATTACGCCAACCTACATTTATGTTATGTAAGCTACAACAACGTATGGGAGATAGGATTTACATTGTTTATCAGTATTGAAAAGGCTCTACATTTTAGCGCACATATTGTGATGTTTACTGCAAAATGGATGCAGGATAACGTTGTGCGAGGCGTCCATAGATCATAGGATTAATGTTTGCGCCGATCTCTAACTAACGTGGTGCGCCATAGAGGCAAATATTATCCGCTCCACGAACTTTGAGTCTATGTTATCGTATGTCTAGCGGATACACGTGTCACCTGTCCGTCCGAGAATATAAATCTTTTAGCTTTGAGCTTTGAATGAGATCTATTCTCTGATAGGATTTTGTTCTGTATGTTTTGTGCCAAAGTCTTAGTGAAATATAGATACAGAGAGGATACAAAGAGAATAAGTTCGATAGGACTCAAAATAGTTAAATTAAACACGCCAAAAAGAGTAGTGAAAATTTATGAATTTTCAAAGCACTCCGTTATGTCCGTAGATATATGATCTTTCTATATCTTTGGACCCCTTGTGGGTTAGGTAGTGAATATAGTTTCAACAACTAAATAAACTTATTTCATAGTATCGCGTTGCTTTTCGATGCAGCACAAGTCGTTAATTATTCAGTGCCGCGACACCTGATGGTAGTAGCTCAATAAAAAGTCAAGCATTATTATTTTGCTTTTACGACCTCGCATTTTGTGATTAATTAACTTGGAGCGTCTATAAAAAAGCGATTAAAATGGGCGGTAAACTGCAATAGTGCATGTAAAATAAAAGAGTTTTAAAAGCTTATACAATTTACACTTAGAGCTAAAGTCCATAGGATAGATTTAGCATCAACGATCAACTTAATCGCTTCATGGAATCTAAAATAGCATTTGTATGATTTATTTCAAGACTATTGGCATATCTGAAGTGATCAATATGGATCCCTGAGGTACCCCTTTATGTTGTGTTAATTAATTAAGGTAAACATTACCACAAAGCAAACTCGTTGTGCGGTATTACTTTATTTTTATCTGACCTATGATGACAAAGATCGTAGTAGGTTTCCACGCTTACCGTTGAACGCTCGCCTCTAAAGATGAAAGACGTAATATTTTATCGGAATCTTTGCAAAAATCTGTGTAAACTGAGCTACCTGAATATGGTTGTCCATACATTAATATTGATTGACTGCTTCATAATGAAACCGTGTTGTATTTCTTTTATGACTTTATGTGAGGAGGGATATGTTATGTTTTCGATAAGGACGATAACTTGTAACATTTTATTTGCGATTTCTTTCATCGATTTGTGTTACATTATTATTAACAGTTTACATTATTGTACATTCCACTCGTCTCCACAGAATTAGTAATTCTTTCATGGGGCAATGTATACGCTTCTACAACAAATTACCCATAGATATCCGAAACATGCCTATCAATAAGTTTAAAAAGGCAATTAAAACTAGACTCTGTAAGAAAGGGTATTATAAAATTTCGGATTATCTTGACGATAAAACAGATCTTATCTGATGGAAAAGTCAAGAGTCTCCGTAACCGGCGAGCGAGTATGAGACGAACTATGAGAGTCGAGGAAGCCAGAGAGGTATGTAAGGAAAGAACCTGTTGGAACTCTGTACTCTCTGCCTACCCCGCAAGGGATCTGGCGTGAGGTTATAGATAGATAGATAGATAAAACAGATTGGGTTTGAGCAGCTCCTCAGCAATATTTATAAATGATGTATAATACAATTTTTAAAAAACAAAAAAATGGTTATCGGAAAGGCCAAACAAATTGAATTAAAAGACTAGCCCGCTGAGTTTCTCGCCGGATCTTCTCAGTGGAGGCCGCGTTCCGATCCGGTGGTAGATATAAAAAATGTAATAATTTTGACGTTTGTAAGTGCTTATGTATTGGCCTATACAAATAAATGATTTTTGACTTTGACTTTGACATATTTGCAAATATATTAATATAGTATTTGCCAACCCCTGCTTGGGGAACATAGGTATGACGGTATCTATATGGGGAACTACACCTTCATTTAGATTCGGCCGTATATTTGATAAAGAAAGGGCCAATCATGTAAACTTCATGTCTTTTGGTAATGTCAAGAGCATGGCCGGGTGTATGCCTGTCAGGTAAGCACAAGGTTTTGATTTCGTGATATATTGATAAGTTAAAAAAACCTGCTGATGGTCGCAGGTAAAAGCTTAAGTAGGGCACACAGCCGGTCGTTGTAGTGATCTTTAGGGGAGGCCTTTGGCATGCAGTAGACGTATGCTTTACACACACTAACTTGTGGCTGATGATGCTGATACAGGTAATAAGACTCCGTATTGTCCATATTTCAGCCAGGAAGATTTCTAGAATACGAACTTCGGTATAACAATTTGGTAGTGGTAAGTAGTTTATACGTTTTCAAAACTCCGATTTCTTTCTACTTTGGCCATCAGTTGGCAAACAGTGATCAAATATCAGTGACGTTTTGAATTTTAAAAAAAACATGTAACGAATGAGAAATATAACGCAGCAGGAAAAAAGTTACAAAGTGAAAAAATGGCAGTTTATTCTCAATGCGTTACAATGTTAAAAAAGTTAACGTTATATATATTTGAAAGTAAACGTAAGTAAGAAATTGTGAAAGTGTAATCATGCTATTTGATAAAAAGTAATGGTATTAAATTAAAGCTGAGGTTTCTATTGTCTATAATAATAAAATGTTCTGTAGGTGCTACAATCGTTTTGCGTTGCCTTTATTACATCGATGTTTATTATTAACGCGAAAGATTTTAATTTTGTGAGAACCATAAATTACCGTAGGTTATGACTGGACGGTTTTATAATTGGCTCAGATGCAACGACGCGATGGGCCGCCAAATGACGCGTTACTTGGATGGGGTAAGTAGGGGAAAATTGCCATAAGTTATGCAATCTCCGCACGCATCATTAGCTCCAGACCCCAGACAGGGAATTTAGTACTCAACGCTTATTGCGGTGTCTGCATTGGATTTACTGTGTGATAATATTTTCTACACATAGATTTTTGATGCTATCTAAATAGGTAGTTCTTAGGTGAAGGTACTTTGTAGGATTACTTTTTGTTTTTAAAAGATAATATCTAATAAAACTTATAACTTTTAGGATGAGGATTTTAGGACTTCTGAGAACCAAGGACGTAGGCTTTAATCTAATATTCAGGTGTTCAAATAAAATCAAATCAAATAGCATTTACTGTGGTCATAGGTTACAAATATAGTAGTGTTGTATTATATAATACAGTGGGTTTTACTATGTCCTGCCCGTAATCAGGCATACTAAGATAGGAATAATATTAAGATAACTTAATTAACTTATAATATTAAGATAACTTATCCAACTCGGCTGGGCAGCGTTCGGGAAACTGCGCAACATCTTCTCATCCAAAATACCTCAGTGCCTTAAGACTAAAGTTTTTAGTCAGTGTGTGTTACCAGTGATGATATATGGATCAGAGACGTGGTCTCTTACTATAGGTCTCATAAAAAAGCTCAGAGTTGCTCAGCGAGCTATGGAGAGAGCTATGCTCGGCGTTTCTCTACGCGATCGAATCAGGAATGAGGAGATTCGTAGAAGAACCAAGGTCACCGACATAGCCGTTAAGATTAGCAAGCTGAAGTGGCAATGGGCGGGCCACATAGCGCGTAGATCGGACGGGCGTTAGGGCAGAAAGATTCTAGAGTGGAGACCACGTATTGGCAAGCGCAGTGTGGGACGACCGCCTGCCAGATGGACCGACGATCTTGTGAAAATCGCAGGAAGTCGTTGGATGCAGGTGGCATCGGACCGGTTACGCTGGAAAGCGATTGGGGAGGCCTATGTTGAGCAGTGGACAAGTATAGGCTGAGATGATGATGATGAACTTAATTAAATTAACTTAACACTATTTGTCGGATTTTTTCGCGGCTTATTTTTGATTTTAAGCTCCCGACGTTTGCGGTGCGTAGATCAGACCAACAAAAATAATTAAGAAGTTTGAGGGTACCCCGGAACAACTATGCCTTTTGGACGTCTAACACCTCAGTCCCTCCCGTGACCATGGAAAGCAATCGAAACGTCGGGAACTTAAAAATCAAAAATAAACCGCGAAAAAATCCGAAAAAAAAATTATTTCATGTGTAATATTCGCGTAAATCTAAGAACTCAGTAAATTAAACATTACTCGAATCTCTAAAAAAGAACCATTACATCTTACAAAGATATGAAATTAAAATATATCATTGCTTATAAAAAGAAAATAAGAAATAATAATTTAAAACATACAGTAGGTATAGCTATGTACCTGTTTAGTAAAATACATACTAAAAAGTTATGAAACAAACAATTTCATTAAAAACATTTTTCAGCCCGGAACAAATATTTGTGGGGCACACAAAGATCGTTCGGGAATTGTACCGAACATTGACTAGTTTCAAATATCTCCAAATCCATATTCTCCTGTTATCCGCCCTTAATTTTTATATGGTGAAAAGTGTTAAAAGTCTCCGCAAATAAGCTTGAAGTTAGATCAAGCACAATTAAAAAAAAAATGCCAATATCTTTTTTAGAAAAAAAAAACATAACCCCGCATAAACCTAATATAAGTCTCTACCGTCTAATGAACTCCACTGACCTTTAGGTATCGAACTATAATAACGTATAGCGACTATTGACGTATTACAAAAATAACATTAATCACAACCCACGTTCCAGTTTCGTGGTCCCGTTTATAGTATGACGAAAGTCTACGCACATCCATTAATGACTGGTGAGTACACGAGTATAACAGGACGAGCCACTGTGGGCCACATTACGACCTCGTAAAATTATGTAACTGACGTACAAACGCTCCTACCCTGACTTTTAGTTCTAAGGCCCTTGTCAACCGCGGGAGTTTTATGTAGTGTTTCTTTTTACGTCCGCAACTTGGACAACTGTGAATTCTATATTTTATAGTCAATAGTTTTAGACTTGGAACGCATTTTTGCTGTTATATTGTTGAGTAAAATAAGAAATGAGATGGGTCGGGTTTCGAAAATAGGATACAAGGGTGAAATGTATAAGACACATATTATCTTTACAGAAGGTATGCAAAGCATACCTTTATTGTTGTTTTTCTATATAGGATATCAGCCTATAGACATTATACCAGCCACGATTCCAGACTACAGACTGCTATTGAATTTTTTCTATACAAAACCTCACATTCTTCCACAACCTATGAATTTAACTAAGTGCCTTGTGACCGCCGCTAGAATAACGATCATTAGACCTTATTGGTCACACTTAAGTACTAGACTAAGTACTGAAGTGTACTGAGTACTCCCACTTTTCGCCGACGATGTTAGGTCCTATGTAATGGGGGCGATCCTATTGCCATATACCGGGCACATCTCCAGACTCCGGACTCATACTGGGAATTTTTCATTGAAATACCTATATGACGGACGGACAATTTAGCGCAGTGGTTAAGAGCTTAAGCCACTCCGCCCACTGTATCTAATAGTCGCGGGTTCGATTCCCGCACGGGACAAATCTTTGTGTGATCCACAATTATTTGTTCCGGTCTGGATATTTGTGTATGTGAATTTTCATGTTTGTAAACGCACCCACGACACAGGAATAAATCCTAGAGTGGGGCTACGTTTTAAAAAAAGAAAAAAAAAATTAAAAAAATTCTGACTTAGGATTTAAACCCAAGACCTCGTGATCACAAAGCGATGTGCTTTGCCAATTGGCCAACGAGGCAGTCAAGGTATGATAAGGTAGTCTTCAAAGGATTTCGTTTTGATATCGCTATAACGTGCCAATGTCGCCGACGACGTTGACGCGTTGATGCACTCAAGCCAATTTTCCTTTTAACTATTTTTACCCGAAGACGTAGGCTACAATTTCACCATCTTCTCTGATTTCTTAGAACCAACTTTCACCTTATGCCCTGCAGTGGGTGGAATGAACTCGAAATAATGATCATAGGACGATGAACTTACATATGTTAATAGTTAATACGAAACTTAAGTACATTATAACACTCTATTAATGTAGTCTTATAATTCCATAGCATTCCCTCACGCCCGATGTTCGAGGCACTAAACGCTTGTCGTTAAATTAATAGTCAGGAAGCAGAGGGGACGTTCATAGAAAATCTTTTAAATAAAGTTTGTACGTGATCCCGGGAGCGGCGGCCCTGCCAAATGGTTCAACAACAGATTTTTGTAATGTTCTGTATTGGTAAGCGAGGTCTGGATCTACGCCAATTCGACCATCGATTTACAAGTTTACTTTATGTTTTCCTGATACTTTCCGTACTAGACGAAATACGTTACGTTTCCGCTTGTTTTTCGTGTACATGTTTGTGTATATAATACATCTAGTCTCGTTCAAATTTTATGAAAATGAAGCTTTGATTAACTTAACCTAGAAAACGGTTAACGCTGGTAAGATGGCGGTCGTAAAAACAATGGCAGATTCCTAATGTGTGTAGTAATTGCTAGAAGATTGCACCGAACACCTAGATAATTAGAAAAATTATGGAAACTGACGATGATAGATTTATATAACTTCATATGTTATGCATGAATAAATGTAAAACTGATATAAAAATCTAGATATAGCTCGTTTTATAATTGTACACATTTTGTACTGTTACACGGCGAGATTTTGTTTAATACGCAGGAGATGTGGCCAAAAGATAATGTCAGTCTCGATAAATGCTTTCCCAAAATCTTTAAGTGTAAAGAATTTCAGTATATCTTGATATTTTCTGTAAAATACCTAAAAAAAATCTATATACTGCTTTATATCGACCTTGCTCTTTAAAGCATGGATTAAAAGCAAGGTTAAATTTGTTTGAGCACGCCAAGGCAAAAGAGGTACTTAATCAAGGAACATGGTTACATGTGGATGCCTGAGTATACTATTAAAATTCATTTACACGACAAAAGCATTTTTATAATTTCACTGGGCCCGATGATAGCGTGATCGTATTGATGGAAAATTCGCATTGATTTTAATACTCATAAACAAGTTGTCAATGTAAAAGTATTAAATAACGTTCTTTAGGCTACATTTGTGTAATTATTGTTTTGTATAAGTCAAGAGTCTCCGTAACCGGCGAGCGTGTAGTGGAGGAAGAGAGAAGTAAGAAAAGAACCTGTTAGAACTTTGTACTCTCTGCCTACCTCGCAAGGGATTTGGCGTGATAATATAGATTTTTGTAACTCTTAGATGGTTGAAATGAAAAAAATATTATTATATGAGTATATACATTTTTTAATTAAAATACCTCAGTGCCTAAAGACTAAAATTTTTAGTCAATGTGTGTTACCAGTGATGACATATGGATCAGAGACGTGGTCTCTTACAATAGGTCTCATAAAAAAGCTCAAAGTTGCTCAGCGAGTTATGGAAAGAGCTATGCTCGGCGTGATCGAATTAGGAATGAGGAGATTCTTAGAAGAACCAAGGTCACCGACATAGCCCCCAGGATTAGCATGCTGAAGTGGCAATGGGCTGGCCACATAGCGCGAAGATCGGACGGGCGTTGGGGCAGAAAGATTCTAGAGTGGAGACCACGTATTGGCAAGCGCAGCGTAGGACGACCGCCTGCCAGATGGACCGACGATCTTGTGAAAATCGCAGGAAATCGTTGGATGCAGGTGGCATCGGACCGGTTACGCTGGAAAGCGATTGGGGAGGCCTATGTTCAGCAGTGGACAAGTATAGGCTGAAATGATGATGATGATGATGATATACATTTTTTAATTAGTACAAAAAAGAAACATTTTTACATAAAAAGAGCGCACCGCCGACTATGTCTATGACATATACAATAGTGGTCACAGCTCTAGAGTGAGGAACCTCCTTACGATGAGCGCCCTATCTAAAAGCTTTTCTATAAGGCCTTTCATTAGACTCCCCTGTGAAATCTTACGTATTATAAATGAAAACGCTAACGTAGAAGAAAGAAAACATAACTAATCTTACCGCTAAACTTATTCGTTAGACGCTTACGACAGAGATGGGCAAAATGTAATCAGATTGATGATTACAATTGCATTTTGTAATATTCAATCGTGATTCAAGGTTAAAAGTGTAATCGTAAACGTTGAAGTATACAAAATCTAATTGTAATCGTTAATCATTAATACACCATCACGCCTATATTCCCCAAGCGGTTCCCCAATCATTAATCTGATTACATTTGCCCATCGCTGGCTTAAGGCGTGGTTAAAAAAATGAGAACAGAATATGAAAATAAAGCCAATTACTAAACGAATCTAAAGGAAAAATAAAACATTTGTATTTCTTGAACCAAAGTAGGCGCTCCAGACACAGGCAGTTCGGTAAAGTAACGTAAAATACGTAAATATTATTGTTAGCCCCCATTTTATTGTGTAAGTTTTGCAAAAGTAAAATTAAGCAGGCGTGCTGGTGTCAAGACTTTCCAACAATTTAAGTTAAAGTTTGATAAACGGTTTGAAACATTAGATTTGCGACTTAACCTTTTTTATCTACCTGCCATTTATAATTATTGGTATTTTTATTGATTATATATAACCTCAATGAAAAGGTAAAGAGATACATTGCAAAAACTGTCACCTATAGAAAGATACGAGTATCACATTATGGATGAAAAAAATTCTTTTTCCATTCTCTTTCATGAACCGTAGCCCTGTTAAGAAACTGTCCCACCGTTGGGCACGGGCCTTCTCTCAAACTGTGAGGACTTAGGCCATAGTCCACCACGCTGGCCCAGTGCGGGTTGGCGAACTACACACACCTTTAAGAAAATCTTAGGCATGCAGGTTTTCTCACGATGTTTTCCTTCACCGTTAAAGGAAGTGACAGTTGATTTTTATAACGCACGTGCTTTCGAAAAGACAGAGGTGTGTGCCAGGGTTCTAACCCGAGACCTCTGACTTTGCAGTCCAACGGTCTAACCACTAGGCTATCACTCCTTACATGCATTAAAAAATTACATGAGATTAATTACTTACAATTAAGCCTCTACAGCTAACCACAATAGATTTCTAGCATAATTTAATTGTACGATTAATTAAGAATTATAGGTAACATTAATAGTAACGTGAAGGTCGGGTTATTATGTCAATAAAAAAGGAAAATAGAATTTTATATTTTATTGACATAATAACCCGAGACAGCAGCGCATCTGTGGACGAAATCAACAATAGGTTGGTAGAGACTGTCCATACGGTCGGGTCCAAGCATTTTAAGCCCCACCGTAAAAATAGGCCTCAAAAGCTATCTGACTACACCCGAAACCTTATGGCTGAGCGACGTACCATGACACTCCAAACCTCCGATGATGCTAAGTCCTATAGGCAACTCAATGGACAGATATTGAAGTCCTTGCGACACGATTTACGGTCCTTCAATACAAGACGTATTGAGGAGACCATAGAGCAGAACAAGGGCTCCAAAGTGTTTGCAAGAGACGCGTCTATTGGGCAAAGCCAGTTGACGAAGCTGAAGACGGAGGACGGAAACGTAACGTCGAATAGGTCAGAGGTGCTCAGGGAGATAGAGAGGTTCTATGGGCAGTTGTATACCTCAGTAGCTGAACCTGTTGACTTGGTAAAAGACCCAAGAGCCAAGCTAACCCGACACTACACTGAAGATATCCCGGACATCAGCCTGTACGAGATTAGGATGGCTCTCAAACAACTTAAAAACAACAAAGCGCCGGGTGAAGACGGAATTACCGCAGAGCTTCTGAAAGCGGGCGGATCGCCGGTACTTAAAGTCCTTCAGAGGCTGTTTAATCCGTCTTGGTCGAAGGAAAAACGCCGGAAGCGTGGAACAGGGGTGTGGTGGTACTCTTTTTCAAGAAAGGTGATAACACTTTACTGAAGAATTATAGGCCCATCACACTGCTGAGCCATGTTTATAAGTTGTTTTCGAGAGTCATCACGAATCGACTCGAACGCAGGCTTGATGACTTCCAGCCTCCCGAACAAGCCGGTTTCCGGAAAGGCTTTAGTACCATAGACCACATACATACGCTGCGGCAGATTATACAGAAGACCGAGGAGTATAATCGGCCACTATGCTTGGCGTTTGTGGACTATGAGAAAGCCTTTGATTCGATCGAGACTTGGGCGGTTCTTAGATCTCTCCAGCGATGCCGCATTGACTATCGGTACATCGAAGTGTTGAAGTGCTTGTATAATAACGCCACCATGTCAGTCCGAGTACAGGGGCAGTGCACGAAGGTGATCCCCATAAAAAGAGGAGTAAGGCAGGGAGACGTCATTTCTCCAAAACTCTTTACGGCCACCTTAGAGGACGCCTTCAAGCTCTTGGAATGGCAAGGACTTGGCATCAACATCAATGGCGAATACATCACTCACCTTCGATTTGCCGACGACATTGTGGTCGTGGCGGAGTCGCTGGAAGATCTAGGACGAATGCTCGGTGACCTCAACAGAGTATCTCAACAAGTGGGTCTTAAAATGAACATGGACAAAACGAAAATAATGTCTAACGTCCATTTCGTACCCACCGCACTCACCGTTGGGAACTCTACTCTTGAAGTTGTCGACGAATACATTTACCTGGGACAGGTAGTCTGGTTAGGTAGGTCCAACTTTGAGAGAGAGGTCAATCGACGAATCCAACTCGGCTGGGCAGCGTTCGGGAAACTGCGCAACATCTTCTCATCCAAAATACCTCAGTGCCTTAAGACTAAAGTTTTTAGTCAATGTGTGCTACCAGTGATGATATATGGATCAGAGACGTGGTCTCTTACAATAGGTCTCATAAAAAAGCTCAGAGTTGCTCAGCGAGCTATGGAGAGAGCTATGCTCGGCGTTTCTCTACGCGATCGAATCAGGAATGAGGAGATTCGTAGAAGAACCAAGGTCACCGACATAGCCGTTAAGATTAGCGAGCTGAAGTGGCAATGGGCGGGCCACATAGCGCGTAGATCGGACGGGTGTTGGGGCAGAAAGATTCTAGAGTGGAGACCACGTATTGGCAAGCGCAGCGTGGGACGACCGCCTGCCAGATGGACCGACGATCTTGTGAAAATCGCAGGAAGTCGTTGGATGCAGGTGGCATCGGACCGGTTACGCTGGAAAGCGATTGGGGAGGCCTATGTTCAGCAGTAGATAAGTATAGGCTGAGATGATGATGATGATTTCAATACTTGATTTTTCCATCGTTCGTTCGTAGTGAGTGTTTCATTATGCGCTAAAAGATCACCGAGGTAGTCATAAAGAAAGCTTCGTAAAAAATATTTGAAATGTTTGGAAAGTAAACAAAATACAATATTTTCTTCTTTGATATAAAATTTGTGTAATTTTCGTAACATAAAAATGATGTATAAGTGTCTCCTTACATAGCATTTTTTCATTCGAGACATCTTTATAACGTTTAGGTTATTTGATTTTATGTAAGCTATTTTTCTATGAGAGTGGAGGAAGCCAGAGGTCTGTAAGGAAAGAACCTGTTGGAACTCTGTACTCTCAACCTACCCCGCAAGGAAACTAGCGCGATAATATATAGTAAGCTATTTTTACATCTTAGAATAGGTACATTGCGGTAAAGTCAGTGGATGTAGTAAAATTCCATCGTCACGGCAGAAAAAAGTATTTAGTAATCAAAACTGACAAGTTTCAGTCGAAAAGAATAGGTTTGTTTTGTTAAAGACTGAAAATAGATTAAATATTTAAGATTTCGCCACAAAGCCGACGCAGCGCGACGGGAGCGTGACGGTGGCGTGACATGGAGAGTTGTAATGTAACTGAAATGTACGAGGGATGCCACACAGCAATTTTACGCCGGCGCGACAGCAAATGTAACCACACGCCACTATCGCGCTTGACGCGATTACAAACGTAGCACGGGGGGAGCGAGATGTCATTGTGCGTGCAAGCGGGATGCTAGTGTTGGGCGTGGGCCCGGCCAGCGCAACGTCACTCCCGCTGTGTGACGTGTGCGCCGAGCTTTCGCCGGCCTAGCGCTTTCGTCGGCTGCTTGACCAAACATTATCAGTGAAATGATCTAACCAACTAGATAATAATTCACTCATGCGTTTTAAGTTAGATATGATTGAGTAATTTATTATGATTCATAATGATTAGTGATATTCAGGTTAAAACACATACTGATATTAAGCAATTAAATCTATATTTTTTTCATATAACTGCCAAGTGCGAGTGGCGATCACGAGGTCCTGGGTGCGAATCTTAGGCCGGAAAAGTGTAGTTTTTCTATAGAAAATCTGTTTCTGTCTGGAGAGATCTAATAGCGTCGGCGATATAGGCTTGACGAAAATGGTTTTAGTTTATTCTTATTAGCAATACCATCGATTATAGCGTATAAAATGTATAGGTACGTTAGGTAAGTTAGGTATACATTATGTAACATTGTGCGGATCCCATCGTATTGCTCTAGCTGACGCGTATCATAATCGCTAGTGTGGACGGGCTATAATACGCGGTCTCGGGCAAATGAGATAATATGGTGCGGGGACGCCATGCGCCACAGCGATACATGTGGTTGACGTATTATCTTCGACCGCGTTTCAGCTGCTTTAATGACTAAGAACCACTAAATCTACAATAAGTAATAATAATAATAATATCAGCCTATTCTGTCCCAGTGCAGTAAACAGGCCTTGTGTTTTATATCATCACGCCATTTCCCTTGCGGGGTAGGCAGAGAGTACAGAGTTCCACAAGGTTCTTACACTCTCATACTTCGTCTCATACACGCTCGCCGGTTACGGACACTCTCGACTTATCCTTCAGATAAGACTCTGTCTATCTGGTCATGGTAAGATAGTCTAGGTCTTCTTCGGTACCTACATCCTTCCACTTTCGCATTGTATATCTGTTTTGTCATTCTTTTTTCTGATATTCTTTCTATATGCCCGAACCAACGGAGCACACCCTTTCCTATCTTTACACCGATACT
Organism: Phalera bucephala; assembly: GCA_905147815.2. Classification (NCBI taxonomy): domain Eukaryota; kingdom Metazoa; phylum Arthropoda; class Insecta; order Lepidoptera; family Notodontidae; genus Phalera; species Phalera bucephala. The sequence goes on along the minus strand of LR990621.1, from coordinate 17,904,149 downwards.
ATCTTTCTCCACTACGCAAACGCAGCGCGGATTGATAGAGGCAGGTTTGTGGTCACCTTGAATCTTATCAAGCGGCCTATAAGGCGTACAACTTGACTTATCGACTACCACATTAAGTGGTAACCGGGACCAATGTGCCTGGTATAACAGTAATAGGATTACTCCCTATTTCATTGCCCTATTACGTCGCCGGCGGAAGCAGACGGAGCGGCACGGAATAGAGTCGGCGAGTAGAAAAGATGTACACAGTACTCCTGTTCTACCTCCGCTTAAGGAATACATGCGTGTCGGTTTTTATGTTTTTACAAACTTTTACTTACCTTGCAATGTTCGTATGTATGTCTTCCGGTTCAAATCTTGTGATCCATTTTTCAAGTACTTGCGGGTATCTGATTGACCTGAAATTTGGCATAAGTATATAAAGTATATAAAGTCGGTGGTTGTGTAGCTACCTTGATGTTGGATTCCGAAGGTGATCTTAGGAATATGTGAAATATACAACGTAACCCTCTCGTGTTTAGGCTTGTTAGATTGGTAGACAATTACCATAAAACCAGACAGTGTTCAGGGTTTGATGATGTAGCCAAAAGGTGACCAATGGAACCACCCGACTACTCAATATAACCCCGTCGTGTTTGGGTTCGTTGGATTTGTCTTGACGAGTACTTTAGATTCCGATGGCGTCCAGGGTCTGATAATGGACCCGGAAGGAAGCCACAGGAACTCCTCAACTAAGTAAGATATCTTTTTTTGTGATTTTGCTGTAAAAGCTTGTTTATAAAAAGTCTTTTTTTGAACTAAAATTATGTATAAAGAAATGTAAGACTTCAAATGCGATTTATCAGGTGAAGAGAGCTGGCAGTAAAATATCGGCATCATTAATTGAATCACAATATTGCTTCAACAAAACAAAAGGCTGCTGCGAATGACAAATTTGTATTGTCGGAGTACTGTAGCTTTAATCAAAGTTCAAAAAAGTGGGATATTTCACTGATTTTGTAAAATGTAACTTGTTTTAAGTAGATACTTCGACATTTTTATGAAATCTGTGTCAGTTACATTGTGTGACGTACATTAATCATAGGAAGTTTGAGATCAAGAACGCACCTAATAAAAAGATGACAATCTCGGAACACAGAAAAGAAGTATGTACATCTTTATTCCGTGGTTAACATATCATTCTATATATATATTTTTTTAATAAATAATTCGAAGTTGTCAGAGACCTTAACACGAACAGATTAATGTTAGCGTAATAATATCTAGTTAATATACCACCCTTTTCGTACTACGAATTTACCGAATAAAGACCAACGTGTTATCATGCTTTATCGACAACTTTACGCTACTATTACCTCAGTCACAGTCAGGGCTCCCTTGCGGGCTAGGCAGAGTGTACAGTGTTGCAACAGGTTCTTTTCTTACAGATTTCTCTGGCTTTCTCAACCCTCATAGTTCCTTTTATACAGGCTCGTAGGTTAGGGAGACGATCGACTTACCCTTTAGATAAGACACATACCCGTATTCTAAGACGTTACCTCGAAAATTCCTCGACTCCACTCAACCTCACTCAAGGAAATCTGTATTCTTAGTTGTAAAGAATCTCCTCCACTCGACGCCACTCAACATTTTTCCTCAGTCGAGGTGAGGAAGCAACTGTCAAAGTCAAGGTACGTCGCGATCCACCTTAAGGAACTTTCGAGGAAGTTTTACGCCATTGTTACTTGTCACTTTACTTTTGTGCCCATATACATGTAAATATAACTTATTTATATTTGAGTATTTTCTTCAGTAATTGTTTGTGTCTGTATTAAGAATGGATTTCCAACGCTTTTTAAATTATTTGTACGATAATCCATACGATTATCCTGAACGACGTTATTTACGCGATGCAGAAAACCCAATGGAATTTTATGACAATGAAGAATTTCAAAAACGCTATCGTTTCAAGAAATAAATTGTTTTGAATATATTACTGCCGCTTTTGTTCAATAACATAACTACATGCAGCAACAGAGGACTACCCATTCCCCCTTCACTTCAGTTGTTGATTGCATTAAGATTTTATGTGACTGGAAACTTTCAAGTAAGTAAAAGTTTGTTTAAGGCGTTTAGAAAACCATTATTTCTTTATGTTTAAGTAATAATTATTTATATTTAATTACGTAATACCTCGACTCATCCTCACTCGAAGATCCTTAAGATTACCTCAAGGCGAGATCGAGTTATAACTAAGAATACCGATTTCGAGTATTTCTTGAGGTGATTCTTAAGGTAACCTCGGTTGAGTCGAGGTCGAGGAATTTTCGAGGTAACTTCTTAAAATACGGGTGTAAGTCTTGTTGTTACATGAGCATAATTTCTTCAATTATTTCTTTTAATTCAGTATCGGGAACGTCCATGGAAATTAAGAAAGTTGGTATCCACTTCTAAAGCATCAGTTGCTTACAAAATTTGACAGGCAGTCCGCCCCGGCGTCGCTACCCCGCGATAATATAATAATAAATTGAATCTTGAAGAAAGCCCGGCTTAAGATATTATTTTACATTTTTCTTGATTTGTCTGTTAGCTTTATTCATTATGAAAATAGAAAATTTCTGTAATGGTTTATGGGCATATTTTTCCATTAAGCTTAAGGCAGACGAGCGATTACGTGGTATATCGATGACTGGTAGTGTTTTGATCAGAGTGTCAAAAAAGGAATGTAATCCTGCTATAATATTATAAGCGCACAAGTTTGCGAGCATGGAAATATGGATTTATTGCCCTTTCACGCAAAAACTACTGAACGGATTTTTATAACACTTACAAAAATATAAAGTTATATTGTATAAGCATACGTCAGAATACACACATGCTATAATTTTATAAAGATATATACGCAGATTAGATCGTCTGAAGTTAGTGTTATCATATTTTTTGGTATTCTTTTTGCTTATAGGACTATATCCTGAGTTAAAATGCGCTTTCAAAGAGTCGCTTAAAAGTAACATGTTACCGCATCTTATTCAACGTTTGTTGCTACATCTGCGTGAAGTCTTTGTTAGCGTGATAATTAAAATATTACAACGTAGGTGAGGTAGGAGCATAAGACATAGTTATTGGCGCTGAAGGCTGAAAATGAAAATGGCATATTCACTAAAATATTTTAATTACAAAACAGAAACCACCGTCTTACACTAAACAACACTTTGCTGTGCACACGAAATCTGACACCGAATGATAAACCAAGTTGCACCACGTAACTAAAACGTAAATGAAACGTTGAGACTTAAGGGTAGGACTAACTTCAGACTTATAATTTTAATGTGTAATGATTTTCATATGAACTCCATTTAAGGTAAATAATCCAATATATGTTTAATATCCTGTGATATGATATAAAAAATTTATAATCTATTATTATGGGCGACTTACGGTCAATATGCCGTATTCTTCATTCATTAAAGTTTTGAAGATTCCAGACCATAGCTTAGCAGTATTAGCGTAAACAGATGAGGGACAAGAATGATACTGTTCTATAAACAAAACTAAATTGAAAAAGTATCTCATAATAGTTGAGTCCAAAAATATATCAGAACACGAATATGAATCATTTTAATGTGAAGAAATAAATAAAACACCTTTAATATATCGTTATCAAATACCTTTACTCTCGAACAATAATTCCGTGTGGGTACACGATACACTTTTTTAACAAATCCTGGTCACTCGAATTTTACGTCTGCTCTGTTCGCGCTCGAATCAAATCAAACTAACTTAAAAATGGCCGGCCTCATCAATTTATACTTGTATTTATTAACAAATCAAATGAAGTACTATTTATATCTATACTAATATTATAAATAGAAAAGATTTGTATTTTTGTATGTTTGTAACGAATAAGCTCAAACACTTCTGGACCGATTTCAAAAATTCTTTCACCATTAGAAAGCTATCTTATCCAGAAGCAACATAGGCTATATAACAAAGGCCCGATAGGTGGCGCTCTTGTCGACCGGGTACGAAGTCGCGGGAAACTGCTAGTCTAGTTATATACTGTTTAAGAGTATTTAATTTTTAACTTTGTTCGCTACTCATTACAATGCATCATCGCCTTAAAACGTAGGAACCAAGATCCTGCTGAAGGGGAATTTATGCAAATGGGTTTGGTCTTAGTTGATGGAATGCATTGTTCTCTCGCCACAACAATGGGGCTCTAGTCGCTATATAAATTATCTTTGATAATAGAATGGAGCATGCGTTGCAAGTCATGTGTGAGTACTGCGGAACAGGTTTACCGGTAACATGTTCTGATTAATCTTAAGGAAAGGAAATAATATATGTGGTTTTACACATTTTTTCCATAGTATTTAATATCTTCTTCTTATTCGCTTTACTCTTGACAGAGTGGTCGTGGTCACGACGAGGTTTAGTCACTGGAGGCAGATGTAGCTCGCCTTACGATATCTCTCCACTTAGTTCGATCATTTGAGATTCTGGTGCACTCGATCAAAGCATCTCCCACTACGGACTTAATTTGGTCTGTCCACCGCATTGGTCTGACCTCACACGTGGTCTAGTTCTTAGTATTTAATATATTATAATATAAATATATTAATCTTCATTAATATTTTCTTATTGATTTCAATATAGATGATATGTATGGGAGCCGTTTCTTATTTAAAGTAACTCCTGGTTGATTATTCTATACTAAATTGCTGGGCATAGATAACATAGATGATTTAAATAAAATGAAGTATGAAATTGAAAGACTTACAAACTTCCACAATTATTTATATGAATAAAGAAACTGATCTGTGCTTCTGGTTTCATATTGACATTAAGTATCTGTTTTATACGTCAAAATTCTTATAACTTTACTTTAAATTTAAAAGCATCAAATCTTCGTAATTAATTTCATTACCCATTATTAGCAGTGAAATTCCGTTCCGAAAATATTTTTCACTAAATATTTAACTTGTTACTTAAAACTTTTCCATTTATTATTCACAACGCCAATATCAATCTTTGGGTTAGTTACGAATTTCTAATTTTCTCCCACCCTCCCGAATCACGATTGGACGGGGGAAATAGAAATTTCTATCAGTGCTTAGTACGGAAGGATTGATGTTAGCGTGTCGCTAGCGAGTAAACGTGCTGTCTCGTTCATGTGTATTTGATTAATTGTAGTATGATAAAGACAACTCGCCATCGTCACGCTCAGAATTTTTGTGCTAAGCTTTTTATACACGGTGTCGCTTTGGAGCGAAAACTTCAGTAATACATCCAATGCCTACTGTTCACTGGTAATAAAAAATGAAAACAAAGAACACTTCAATAAGTAAAATGTACCTCCCTGTACTTTTCAATAGCCCAATAATATCATAGTTTTAACTCGTTTCAATCGTTCCCCGATTTGCTGTATTATATATATATATAGGTTCAACAATAATTAAAATTCTTCAATATGCCTAGTATATAGTTAATTTGGTTATCTGAATTCTTGAGAAAATAGTAAAAAAACTGGAACATCGATTTTTGTAAAACCTGCAGGGCTAATTGGGGTGTCTGAAGTCTTACGTTATTTAAATTACACGCTGTATATAATAATGTATGATTCTTTTAGTCAAAGGTACCTTATATACTTCCACGCTTACTTTGTTTATTTTTGTTTTTACACATACTTCTCAATTTTTCTTTCTTCTTGAGTAATTTGCGTAAACTAACACAATATACTAGCTGGTATTTAATGAAACCTATTATTAGCCTTAACATTGCAATATTATGACTTGTTATACAAACTGTAACGCAGTTGGTTTCATAAATAAATAAATAAATAGCTAGGGTGAAAATCCGGAACACCGAAAGTATCTACCGGCCAGCTGACGGGCCGCGCCGCCCTTCAATGTCATGTACTAAATTAGTGTTGTTATGGAGATATTATTTAATAAAATATTCTTTTTAGTACGAGTGAACTACTGTTCATTCAATACAGCTTAAAGGCTTTCGCTCCAGGACGACGTAACCATGTAAAAAACTTACACCGTGTATTTATAAAACATGTCTAAAATGTGATTTTATCAGGAACAAACATAAATTCCCCTCGTAGTTCTGTGGAATTGCGCTTCGCAGAGCCCGTGACTATAAATCTGACGTTCTGTTCAACACTAATAGCATACACCTGTCATACGCGTATGGCATGCAATGCGGGAAGGTATTTTTGCTATCAGCACCACTTTGATGTGACGAACGCTATGAGCCACTGCAGTGCTATTAGAACGCGTCAATTTTGAAGCGGAGTGCAACGTTGTGGGTGTGGTCTTGTGTGTCGGTGACGTTTTCAGTCTTTTCACGGAGGAAATTGTATACGTCAAACATGAGAGAACTATTTTAGAAATAAAGCTTATGTAAGGTGCTGTTAGATAGGTGCTATGTTCATGTCAACCATGAGAAAGATATGTTGGCAAAGGAGTTTTCATAAGATAATGTCAAATACTATGCTTAGGTGTACAATCCGACAAGGATCTTTTGGCCAGCAGCCAAAATGGTACTATCTAGTGAAATTTCACTTCATGAAAGTCACAAAGTGGCCGTTTGCTATGATTCTTTTTATTAGAGGATCCATACGGTTACTGAGCCACTTGGTCAAATATCCCCTTGAAAGTGGGAAAGTCTTACTATATCATAACACTTATTTCGCACAAATGCCGCCCAGCTAATGTCATCCACAAGCCAGAAGATCCTTGTCGGACTGTAACATATTGTCAGATACGTACTATGCTCATGTCAAACAAGAGAAGGCTATTATGGCGAAAAAGCTTTCGTAAGATAATGACATATAGGTATTATGCCTGGGGTGTAGTTTAAATTCAATTAATACTGTATATTTTATAATAGGTAGCCGTAAGTAAATTACTACTTTAATACGCAACGCATTAAATACTTTTGAGATGTTTGAAATTATTATGAGAAAATGGTTTACTGCTTACACATATTATTGATTGATAAGAGGCTTAAAATGTTCAGTTCTGGAAATAGTTATGAGATGATTTATAAATTGAATCAATGGTTAATGGTGAGTTTCGTTAACTGGTAGACAACTAAAATTGAGGTAAGTTAATTTCTAAATCGATAGCTGAATTGATTCCAACAATTGTTAACGAATAATTATTTTTTTAACATTTTCAAATATTGTTGTTATTCCTTTAATGCGATATAATAAACTAAATTTATTCTTGATTCTAAGCAATACGGAGATTTCAAATGTATTTCTAAAACGTATTTCTCAATAAGCACACATACACGCACAAGTTTCATTGTTAATGGGGGTATAAAAGTCCTTTAAAAATTGGTTTTCGTATTGAATTTGTGAAGCAATTATCTAATCGGGGTGTCTAAGGTCTTGCGTTATTTACTAACGACATAACGTATACATCTTGTATAAATTATGTCTGTATTTACGTATGATCCACTGTATTGCCTAAATTACTTATTCGATTTTGAAGAAGTGTCAATCGATTCGTTATTATGGTCAACGTAACATAGGCTACAATTTATACTCTGACTTTTTTTAACTTTTGTAGTAGTCTATCTATCTATAACCTCACGCCAGATCCCTTGCGGGGTAGGCAGAGAGTACAGAGTTCCAACAGGTTCTTTCCTTACATACCTCTCTGGCTTCCTCGACTCTCATAGTTCGTCTCATACACGCTCGCCGGTTACGGAGACTCTTGACTTTTCCCTCAGATAAGACTCGGTTTATTTGGTCGTGGTAAGATAGTCTAGGTCTTCCCCGGTACCTGCATCCTTCCACTTTCACATTGTATATCTGTTTTGTCATTCTTTCCTCTGGCATTCTTTCTATATGCCCGAACCAACGGAGCATGCCCTTTCTCATCTTTACACCGATACTATCTTTCATACCTACTCGCTGTCTTACTATGCTGTTGCTAATGCGGTCGGTCAGCTTCACTCCGCACATCTTCCGCAGAGCTCGCATTTCTACCGCATTTATCCTACTTTCATTTTCCTTCTTACATACCCAGTCTCGCTACCATATAACAGCGTTGGGACAAGAACTCCGTTATGTATGGCCAGCTGCGCCTTATGGCTTAAGTGCCGGCTCTCGAGTAGCTTTCCCATCGCACCATTCACTTTGTTCCCTGCACTCACTCTTCTCTCTATGTCAGCGATGTATTTCCCATCCTTACTGAAGGCGCATCCAAGATATACAAACTCATTCACTTGCTCTAGCACATCGTTACCAACGACAATCCTTACATTCGTTCTGGTTTCTTCCCTTGTATTAGTGCGATGTCAAATGCAAGAGTAGAACATTTTGAGGTCATAAATATCGATTTCGTTCGGGAAGCTACGTAATATCTTCTCGTCCCAAATACCGCAGTGTCTCAAGACAAAAGTCTTTGACCAGTTTGTGTTGCCAGTGATGACTTATGGCACCGAGACATGGTCACTTACGATGGGCCTCATAAGAAGGCTCAAAGTCACCCTAAGGGCAATAGAAACAGCTATGCTCGGAGTTTCTCTACAAGATCGAATCAGAAATGAGAAGATTCGCAGGAGAACCAAAGTCACCGATATAGATCTCAGAATTGCCAAACTTAAGTGGCAGTGGGCGGGGCACATCGCTCGTAGAACTGACGGCCGTTGGGGCATGAAGGTTTTGGAGTGGCGCCCTCGTACAGGAAGACATGGAGTGTGCAGGCCCCCTACAGGATGGAGCGATGACCTGGTGAAGGTCGCAGGTAGAAGATGGATGCGTACAGCACAAAGCCGGTCGTTGTGGCAATCTTTGGGGGAGGCCGTTGTCCTGCAGTGAACGTCTTTCGGCTGATGATGGAAATATAGATTAGTGTAATTGTATATCAAAATAAGTGACTTAGTAGTCAATTGTTATAGTTTTAGTAAATCTAAGTATCTATGGCCTTATGTCCATGGTCATGACTAAGGTAGTTTATGGTTTTTTTTAATAAAGCGTCTCTTCCTGTTTTCGTGTGTGCTCAGGCGCGTACAAGTTTAACAATTTGTAGATTTATTCATAATTAGTACACTAACAAATATACCAAGTGATAGAAAAATAATAATAATATTAGCTCTGTTAAGAAACTGTTCCACCTTTGGGCACGAGCATCCTCTCAAACTGAGAGGGTTTAGGCCATAGTCCACCACGCTGGCCCAGTGCGGATTGGCAAACTTCACTCACCTTTCAGGAACTCTTAGACATGCAGGTTTCCTCACGGTTTTCCTTCACCGTTAAAGCAAGTGACAGTTAATTTTTAATACGCACATGTTTCCGAAAAGACTGGTGTGTGCCTGGGTTTGAACCCGAGACCTCTGACTTTGCAGTCCAACGGTCTAACTACTAGGCTGTCACTGCTTAGTAACTGTGTCGTGTAGTCCGGTAAGTTTTTCAAACTTTTTTCTTTGTATTGATAAGAAATAGTACATAAAATACAAAAAAAATTGTTTATTTCAGACAAAATACAGTCCATATTGTTTTTGGAAAATTTGCACAAACACAAAATTAATAAATTGAATTGAACAGATAATGAAAATAAAATTTTTCACTTATTGTATAGACTATAGACGGCTAAAATAAAACATCTTTATCATAATTTCATAGCTTCCAAACAATCAGCACATAACTTTTCTTATTTCATAGTATCGTATTGTCTACTAGAAGTAGCCGAACTCTAGGTTAATAATGTCCAAATGTTGGACACTAACAAATATTAAGATATTTGCTGTATAGACCATTATTATCAGTTTTTATTTATTCGACGCAATCTGGGTTAGTACTAGTTGTTGAGACAGTTTCATAAAACCTCGACATAGTTCGCGGTATATAATGAAAAAAGTGTATAAGATATGTCGAAATAATGCTTTTAGTATTTCGTATTCCTACGAAAATATTGAAATACTTCAAATTACGTATTACTCTCTTCTCCCATCACAACAAATTTAACTTTTTTGTTACTATGATAACTTAATAAGATTTTATGAAATCCTCAGTCTCATTTATATGAGGTATCTTCGATTGGTAACGAAATTTAGGTAAACTCGCTGAGTACGGACTTTTGTCTAAACTATCTATTTTAGACAAAAGATCGGTTATACAATGTATTGGTACGAAAGAAATCTCTATTGTAACTGAATTTTGCGCTGATAAACTGTAACTACGAACTTGGACCTGAACGGTTTGGTCCAGTGGTTCAGATCCCCGCATAAAACAAGTCTTTGTATGACCCACTTATGTTTGTTCCGGTCTGAGTGTTGGTGTACGCGAATTTCATATTTATAAACGCATAAACGACACGGTTATAATTCGTAGTGGAGCAACGTTGTTTTTTAAGAAAGGACAGACTAAAATAACTTAGATAAACTTGGAATTTGAATTTGGAATAAGTCATGAGAAATACTAAAGGTGTCAAAAACGTAGTTACAAATAATCACCGTACTCACCATTTGCATCAGAGTTATTGTACAATATGTACCAGTAACTGAATAAACAAATATTTATGTGTGCGGCACCAAACGCCGAACGTTATTACGCCACTTCTCTACGGCAACACGTGTAGCACGCATAAATTCGGCGGTGCACGTTAAAATTAGAAATGTAAGCTCCACACTGTGAAATATGTGCCTTTGAAATTTATACCGTATTATATTTGTTCACGCCCATACGCCAACAATTGTTTTATCCGTAAACAAATAGTATACACCTACTTTTTTTGAGAATATGAATTCGGGTACGGTCCTAATTCGCGGTAACACGGCACGTTATGATATAGATAGGATAGAGTGTTCACGGGTTCGATCTCTACACGGGTTAAGTCTTTGTGTGGTCCACAAACATTTGTTTCGGTCTGGGTGTTTGTCTATGTGACTTACATAGAGTGAGGCTACGGTTTCTTAAAAAATAATCATTGTTGTTCTTTAAATGTATAATTAATTAAGGAGTAAAATCATAATACTAACCAACACCCTCATATGGCAATAATTATGCGCCATTCTTCTGAATTTCTTGCCTGTTCATGTAAAGATTATAATAATGTTTTGGTGTTACCTTCATGTCACACGTACGTTTTTCATCAAATGTCAAGTTTTGATATAACGAGAGTGTTTCTTGCTTCGTGTTTTGATTAGAATTTTTTTATTTCTTCACTGTCAATAGTACTCTAGGTAATATCGTTATGTTATATGGGTTCGTGCTGAAAGACAATATAGGTACACCAGTATATATCATCTATCTCATGTATTAATTTATTATTTCAATATGTAATATTTAATTTCGCGTTAATGTAAGAACTCGGTATAATATTTAATTTATTTGCATTATTTAATATTGTCTCTGCCTTCTTTTAAGCTGAGTGCTGGCTTATCTATGTTATTACTTTCTTCTACGGACATATTTATTTATAATTTTTATATTTTATATATATGTACAGGTTATTTTATGACCCGTGACGCCACCCACATAGGTTCTGCCAGAATACCAGCGCTGCACTATAACCATAGTGCAGCAATATGCTGAGGCAGAGTCCTGTTTGGCCTCACACAAATTGTGCCGTACTTTGCATAACTATGTATTTACCCTGTGCTGTATTGTGATGGTCAAATAAATGTTTTTTTCTTTCTTCTTCTTTCTTTCTTTCTAAACGGTCAATGCTGTTGGCTGGGGGCCCTTAACATCTTCTCCTTGAAGAGGGGCAGAGCGATGAATGCTGTAACCAGAATGCGTGGGTGGTGACTACCTCAAGAGCGTCACGTCGTAGGGATGACCTCGGCTTGGATAGTCGCTATGACAGATGACTATGTTGCACCACCTGTACAAGGGAAGTGCAGGGCGTGGCAATAGACGGCGCGATCTAACTAGCGTCACTTAGTGGCACAAAAAAAGAAAAAGTTGACAGGCACAGCCTGTCTATTGCCACGCCCTGCACATCCCTTGTACAGGTGGTGCAACTGCACGCTACGCGTACAGTACGACAAGGTTCTTTTAGCCCGTGGATGACATTACCGAAGCCCTTTGATGTGAAATTAGGGTTATCATTTACTACAATTTTAACCAATACCCTCATTTGGCAATAATTTTGCGCCATTCTTCTGAATTTCTTGTCTTTTGATGCAAAGATTATAATAATGTTTTGGTGTTACCTTCATGTCACACGTACGTTTTTCATCAAATGTCAAGTTTTGACATAACGAAAGTGTTTCTTGCTTCTTGTTTTTGATTTGAAATTTGTTATTTTTGTCACTGTCAATGGTACTCTAGGCAATATCGTTATGTTATATGGATTCATGTTTAAAGACAATGTAGATACACCAGTATATATCATCTATCTCATGTATTTATCTTTTATATTATTATATAATATTTAATTTCGCGTAAATCTAAGAACTCGGTATAATATTTAATTTATTTGCATTATTTATTATTGTCTCTGCCTTCTTTTATGCTGAGTGTTGTGTTATCTATGTTATTACTTTCTTCTACATATATATTTATTTATCATCTTTATATTTTATATATATGTATATGTACAAGTTATTTTATAACCCTTGACGCCAACCACAAAGGTTCTGCCAGAATACCAGCGTTGCACTATAACCATAGTGCAGCAATATGCTGAGGCAGAGTCCTGTTTGGCCCCACATAAATTGTGCTAGTTCCAAATAGGAATCCAGCTTCGGCCTCTCCTTGCATAATACATCTAAGACAAAGAAAATAATTTTACCTGTTGACCTGTGGTGAAAAGTAATATTCCACATATATAGCACTCCTCCAAGTGCTCAGTTGGCCTCTTGTCTCACTCACCTCCTCCTTGTTTAAAGCTGGTAGAACCAGTAAAATACCCCATTAAAAGGTCCCCCAGTACCAATCCTAGGCAATAACGTCATTGACTGATCCCACCGTATCAATCCTAGACGTGGTTTCTGCTATTAAACGACCCCCAGTGTCGATCTTAGGCATTTTATACTTTATTGCTAATAATCGACCCCCCGTATTGATCTAAAGCAAATATATAACCGATCTCGTGACGGTTTTTGCGTCTTGGAACTTATTTTTTCAAGTAGGATGACTTACCGCTATCGTCGGATAAAACATGATATCTTTGTCGAATCTTTCGTTTTAATCTCATTAACTTTCTGCTCAGATATTCATCTGAGTGTTTCCTTATAGGCAAGCTACAATAATAACTTATAACTGCATGAATTTCACTTTAAAAACACTTTATGTAAACAAAAACGTCCCGTGCACCGGCACACGAATAAAAGAATGAAGTTGACAGATGACAGCTAATTCAGGGGTAACCTGCAAGTGCGTTCCATTACAAGTATTTTTTTAATACTTTGAAAATCGTGGCACCGTTACCAGGAAAAGAGGAGACTACACTAGTGATCATCGAAGGACGTCTGATATGTAATGATTTTGTAGATGTTTGCTTGATTGTATGTTAGAAAGAAATATAGAAAGTAACTAGCTTAAATATATTTCAGGGCTATATTGCACCAAATAATTTTACGAACGTATGGTTGCTAACTTTAATCAATATAAACATATTTTAAAAGGATTTGGACTAGAATCTAAGTAAGAAGAACGTTCATACTTTGAATTAATTATTATTGAATTAAATTAAACTAATTAATTACTTAAAAGTATTAGTGCTTGCTTTTGAAAAGTTACGGTTCATCAAATTTAAACGTAAATATCTGCAGACAATGGTATCAAGTTAACAATATAATAAATATCTGCGTGGGCTATTACGCAGATTAAGACTTTTAATAGATTTAAGATACAAAAACATTGGTTAATGTAGATAAGTCATACTCATCTAAGATATTTATGAAAGCTTGTAAGTCTGCAGTTTAGTGTAATTAAATAGGTATCGTCTGGATAAAAACTGCGTGGGATATACTTCAAACTAAAAGTAAGGAAATATAAGAGGGGACATAATAAATATCGTATTCGGTAAAAACTCAAAAGTGACCTCGTAAGTCTACCTCAAACCCTTGCTTCTTTTGATTTATTTCCAGAAGAAAAAAAAGAAATCGGCTTGATAACTTAGTAGAACAGAGCTCTCCTTGTAATTTGACGTCCAGTGTGATTCAGTGTTTAAACCCTATGCAAGAAAAATTTTTGTGCGATCCACAAATATTTGTTGCGATCTGGGGGCTTGTGTATGTCATTTTCTATTTTTAAAACGTCGGGGTTTCAAAACAACCTTCGCTTTTCCAGATAATTCGAATTTTTTTTACGAGTTGATCTTTCTAAATTCAAGTAAACCAATAATTCTATCAAAACTCGATCCTCTAAAGATCACTTTTTACCGTTTTAAATATAGAATTTGTATTGTTAAAATATATATTATTTTAATGAAATTTATTTTTTATTATATAAGCTGACTTTAATATTGAAAAGTTCACCGCGGTGACTTTAATAATGTGTACATTGATTATGTAATACTCTAAAACAATAGCTAGCACTATTGCAAAAAAAAAAATCTTCCATCAACAGTTCTTATTGCTCTTCGATTCAGAATCCTTTGTTGTGTAATATAATTATTGTAGTCTGATTATTATTCATACATACATTAAGTAAATACACCAGTAAAACCTTTAATTCTAGAAAGCTTTTTACAATGAAGGTTGAGTTTAAATGAAATTAGTGTTCAAAAGGTAAAGTGCTTTTATTTAAAAAGATTTATTGCTAAAACCTTCAAATTATTAAAGGCTTATAATTTGTTAGCAGCCTGTAAGTCTCCGACTAGGTAGTATTCCGAAGAATATTTTCTAAACATTCGGTGTAATAAATTTGTAATTTTATTGTAATACTTTGTAAGAATACAAAACAATGTTTACTGTTGCCTAACTTGGATTCTTTTCAAAACAAAAAAATGCGAAAATGTTGGTAGAAGGAATATTTTCTACGGCTTCTTAAGTATTGCTTCAGAACATTGTAATTTTATTTTTTTTATAAGCAGAGATAGCCTAGTGGTTAGGCCGTTGAACTGCAAAGTCAGGGGTTTAGGGTTTTAACCCAGGCACGCACCTCTGTCTTTTCGAAAGCATGTGCGTATTAAAACGTTAATATCACTTGCTTAAAAGTTAACTATCACTTGCACATCGTGAAAACATCGTGAGGAAACCTGCATGCCTAAGAGTTTCTCAAAGGTGTGTGAAGTTCGCTAACCCGCACTGGGCCAGCGTGGTGGACTATGGCCTAAACCCTTTAAGTTTAAGAGGAGGCCCGTGTCCAACAATGGGACAGTTTCATAACAGGGTTATTATTATTTTTATTATTATAAGATTGGGTAAAAATAATAGGCACTAAAAGTTTAAATTTAAATTTTTGTAAACTTGCTTGATCACATTCGACTGAATGCGATGTTGTGATGCGAAATTCGATGTGTCCTAATCTGATTACGCAAGTAGATATACCTTCATATTATACGATGTAGAACATTTTAAGAACATAGTTAATTTTTTTTATTCGTTGGCGCAAATAGGGCCGTTATTCGCTATGACCTATCGCGAAGCGTTACGATTACTTCGTGAAATGATCGTGTAATTGTATTCTGTATACCACTGGCGTACCATCAAACGATCATTTCAAGAAGTTATTATAGCTTGCTGCGTTATGTGTTTTTTTTTAAATCGAATAAAGGCCCAATCACACAATAAGATGACATAAAATTGGTTATTGGGGGTTTTGGCGGGAAATCGAAGAGTGATGTCGTCAATTCCATTCCATACTAGTATCAAGACAAAGATCTCACCTATATATGTAATCTTTGCCTTGATACTGGCATCTTTCCAGATGACTTTAAGCATTGCGTAATCCTTCCAATACATAAGGGTGGTGGTAGAGAATTTGTGTCCAATTATCGTCCCATCTCCATTTTACCATCGTTTCAAAATACTAGAAAAGACTATAAATAAAAGATTACTGTCATTTTTGGAGTCCAAGAACCTTATCTCAGACACTCAATACGTTTTCTGAGTAGGAAAATCTACCTGTGATGCTGTCCACGAACACGGGATATAATTCATGGAATGGGAAAAAAACAAAAAAATATTTCCATATTTTTAGACATATCAAAAGCTTTTGACAGTGTCTCTACTCCACTTTTACTACGTAAACTTAAGTTTTAGGAGTGCGAGGTAACCAACTAAATAGTTTTGAGAGCTACTTGACTAATCGCTGTCAATGAGTAAAAATAGATAAGTGGGTTAATGAGGATCTACAGGTTGGAGTTCCACAAGGTAGTGTCTTAGGTCCAACTCTTTTTCTTACATTTATTAATGACCTATGCGGGCTTCAACTACCTAATGGTACAATTTTTGCCTATGCGGATATTACGGCTCTAGTCTTTTGGGGTAACACATGGGAAGAAACGTATCGAGTTGCATAGACGCTAAGATTGGGTGCTTAGTAATTTTGCAGGAGAATGATTTAGCGACTGCGTCCCGACTCCGCAGTCCTGCCTTCGTATATACAAAAACGTACATATATACCTACTCATGTAAGTTGTTGGCAATCTCTTCTTTTAGTTTTTAGAAAGAAAACGTTGCCCTACTCTAGGATTTATTCCTGGGTCGTGGGTGCGTTTACAATACAATACAATATACTTTATCGCACACAAAAAAATTACAGAAAGAAAGAAAAGTATTGGACATATTTATCGGTACAGTAAGGCGGCCTTATCGCTTAAAGCGATTTCTTCCAGGCAACCATTAGGTAGAGGAAAGAGATGCTTACAATAAAAATAATTTTAACTAAAATAATAATAATAAACAATTCAGGCGATATTCATAAAAAAAAACAAAATTTACCTATTACGTAATACGTAATATAATTACGTAATATAAATAAATGACAGAATAAATATAAGAGTTAAGAAACGAAATGAGTGAAATAGGAGCGAAGTAGAAATTAGAGAGGGAAACTAGGAAACTAGAAGTATTAAATTAAATTAAAAACATGAAATATCACATACAGAAATACCCAAATCGAAAGAAATAATTGTGGGTCACACAAAGATTTGTCCCGTGCGGGAATCAAACCCGGGACTATTCGACCTAGTGGGCGGAGCGGCTTAAACTCTTAACCACTGCGCCAAATCATCAGTCAATCTCTGTTATACGTTCGTGCAATTTGCCCTCATAGGCGACTTTATTACGTAGATACTACTTCTATACTGATTTTATAGTACGTAAAGCTAATCTAAGTATACAGGCTAAAAATTCTAGACAACCAAATTTAACAAGAAAACACAAACCTATACAAAAACTAGCCGAAACAAAGGAGAAACTTATATTATTTATGTTAACAATAAATTGTGATACAATAGAAGAAATTCATTGGACATATTGGTATTATGAAATCCCCATCTCTTAGCCTGTATCTTTTGTAGTAAACAATCATAGGTATGTTCATCCGAAACCTATCTGATAAAGCAGTATTATGCCATTATAATAAATTATTCAATTTCCTTTACGCAAGTATCGGATCCACTTAAGTATTATGAAAGTAATAGAGGAGAGGGAATAGTTTTCTTGCTGACGCTCCTTTTACGATAATGACAGAACACATGGTCCAATATCTATAAAATATTACAGCCGTGGACCGCACCGGACCGGACTGGGCCGAGTCGAGGGGGACAAAGCCGGACAAGACGTCTAGATTTGATTGTACCACCTAGTTTCAACCGAATGAGTGAATAAGCTTTTCGTGGTTGCTTGGTTTTGTTGTAGAGATTTGTTTGTATTCTTATTATAATTATGTGAAACTAGATATTTATTAACGAATACAACTGTTATGGATAGAATTGATTCCTGACTATGGCTTATGAAGAGATTTAGTAATTTTTTTTGGATGTTGAGAATTACGATAATTTCTATATAAAATTACAGAACATACTGATTTCTACAATATTTGATCTGCGACACTAATATCGCGATCTCTAGAATTAACAAACAAAATAATACACATCAACCAAAAACTGACATTATAAAACCGTCACGGGTCCACAATGAGCATAACTACGCTTCACGCATTAAAATGAAACACTGTTTTATTGATACAAAGTCTTAAATTTGAGGGTTAACCAAGCGGCCCGCCACCCGTGTAAATCATAAAATCAAAACTACAAAACGGTTGAAATGTCAGCCGTCATGCGGTGTGCGTCACACGTTAATCTATGTACTGGGTGCACCACTTGCAAGAAGGATTGCTGTCTATATGGCACTTGCGTGTACAGTCCGGTATAAACCGAAGAATGAATTCTTCTTCCCACCCGTTTGTAATCTAGTAAAAAAGACTGCGATTCTCTTAAAATAATCTCGCAAAAAATATTTAAATAAGTACCAAGATAGATAAAGCAGAATCTGGCCGGATGAGTAGAATTCTGCTTGCAATATCAGAGGGACACAGCGTATATTATGATGTGGATTATAGAAGTGCGTCTATGTCTTTTTCTTCCTGCAACCTCTTTAACTCGCAGTCGTATTCTACCAAAGTATCGCAGATACCTCTATGAGTAAATTAATGATCCCGAATTTGAGTCTGAATAAGATTAGACAGTTTTTAAGTGAAGTCACCAGTTCCTAAAATGGGCATCTTAGTATTTCTGACAGTTAACTCTGTTACTTCTTGAATTACTAGTACTGAATTACTTGTACTTAACGGACGGTTTTAGTAACGTTTCTTTTTACCCGTTTGCCGTATCCATTATCCACTTTTTTCCCGAAAATATCTGGCAACACTGCATGCAACTGTCCGGCAAAATCCGCATGCGGTTCTCGACAGAGTAAAGCCCACAGAAAGCTGCTTTGAGTTTGTCCCTGAACGGATTAAAAGCAAAAAGTTTGTTGAATGCAAATTTAAAATGAAACTTTCGTAAGCAAACCTACTCTATTATGTAACGACTTCATTCATTATGCAAGAATAGATAAAAGTAATATTGCGAGTGACTTACATATTTTATTGGTTAACCGCCATTCAAGTTATTCCAGACAATTAAGAAGTTATTGTCTATACTGAGTTTATTTTCACTAACACAAACGAACAGAAACGACGAATTACTATTTGCCTCTAACCATATCGAGGTAGGAAGAAAGTGCCTTTCTCTACATTCTCTCTCGTCTTCTCGTCTCATATACCCTTGCCGGTTATAGAAACACTTGACTTGTCCATTAAATAAAACCCTATTAATTATTATTCACGTTCTGCCCGTGTCTTCGTCCACGTTGACTTTAGACAGGAACCTTACATTTTATCGGGATCAAAAGTATCCTTTGTGTTAATCCGGGTAATAAACTATCTGTGTGTCAAATTTCTTTCGAATCCGTTCAGCCGTTTATACATGATTGAGTAACAAACATCCAATCATACAAACTTTTACATTTATAATATTAGTAGGATAAAGCAGTCTAGATCTCCCCCTGACATACTTTCTATATGTACAAACTCATTTTTACAGCAACAGCTTTCATATACTCTCTTACTACTTTGTCCCTATCACTATCCTAACTCTGCACATTTTCCATAGGGCTAGTGCTTTTCTAAGGACAAGCACCTGCGTTTTGTTATGTTTAAACATCTGTGTCTTTCGATTTCAATCAAAGCCGACTCTCAAATAACTTTTTCAATATAACTTTAACTCTATTCCCTGCATTCACTGCTCTTTATGTCAGCTGTTTTCTTCCTATTCTTACTAAGGATGCATCCAACATATGTTAACTCATTAATTTGCTTCAGCACATCATTACCAAGTACAACCCTTGCAGTAGTTCTAGTTTGTTTTCCTTTTAAAAAACCATAGTCTTCTTTTGCTTCCTATTAAAATATTCATTCCAGAAATCATATAATTTATAAAACCCAGAAACTGGTACTTTTTAATTATCTAATTTCTCTTAAGGTTTCAAGAGTTATCTTATGAGCTCTTTAGAATTAAATTGTCAATTGTTACGCGCATTGTCAACTACAAGTTCCTGCATGAAATTGTTCTGATAAAATTAATAGCTTACTCATAAATTAGTTTATTGCATATAAAAAATGAATTTTCAGTATATAAAGCTTCTGCCAATCTTGCTCCAAACTCCAATAAAAATATGCATCAAATGATGACGTCTCAAAATCAAAAAGCTTTTAATTTTCTTTTTATCGCGTTCGACAAAGTTTTTCCAGTTGCTTCAATTCTTGTATCGGCGACATTTCCGCGGGCGACTTTTTCATTTTCCCCTCCGTACGGTACTTTATACGAGAGATCTTGACATCTAGAAAGCCTCCTATAGTATAATGTGATAAAATATGAACAACTTTTGATTATAGATGAAACGATTTTGATAGATGAAACAGTGACATATTATTTTCGTAGACAACGACAAAAATATTTTTAGCACCTTATTGGAAGATTAACTTGAAATAATTATATTTGTTTAAATGTTTTATGACCCTAGACTGATTTTAAATCTGACTTGATATATTATCAAAGATGAATTTACGAGTAAATAATGTCGGAAGAAAGAATGACAACACAGATATGCAATGCAAAAGTGGAAGGATGTAGGTACCGGGGAAAACCTACACTATCTTACCATGACCAAATAGACCGTGCCTTAACCGAAGGGCAAGCCAAGAGTCTCCGTAACCGGCGAGCATGTATGAGACGAACTATGAGGGTGGGGGTAGCCAGAGAGGTCTGTAAAGAAAGAACCTGTTGGTACTTTGTACTCTCTGCCTAACCCACAAGGGATCTGGCGTGAGGAAATAGATTGATAGATAGAATTTATAATTGCAACCTGGCATCGAGGCGATCTATGGGGTAGGCCTCGGTCCTCCAGAGGATGTCTTTCGGGTAAAGATAGATAGGTAGATGCTAACGTGTTCAAAAATTCCATCATCAACTTTCGCCGTCATTTCATCAACTTTTAGAGCTAAGAATTCCCTATTCCACTTGGAAACTTATCATTCAAGCGCACTCGAACTTCGCTTATTCTCGTAGGTATCTCTCAAAGTTAGCACGTAGCATTTTACACAAATGTGTAACTTAATAACACGGAAATATAGTCTGACTGGAAATTTTATATTGTGAGTTTGCATTTCTTGCAAAGCTCAGAAATTCACAAATGTGAAAAACTATAATATGATCTTTTATTTATGAATTAATAGGTTTTACGGTATAGGGTTAATAAATAAACATGTAATTTTATGTATGTGACTATACTTAAACAATATTTTTTTGAGCTCAATGATTTGTATGACATAAATAATATCTATTAATTTCATTAATTTACATATACGCGAACATAATTTTAACATATATATCAAAGGAAAGGAGGATGCCAGAGAGGTCTGTAAGGAAAGAACCTGTTGGAACTCTGTACTCTCTGCCTACGCCGGAAGTCTTGATCTAAAAGGATAGATATACTTATTTCTTACATTATTTCATATTGGTATAAATTGACTAAATATATTTGAACTACAAATTTTATTGTATTCCAGTAATGAAATACTAGACCATAATGATAGCGTTTGATCAACTTCAGCGTGTTTTATCACAACGAACCAATACTTATTAAAAAATATATCCCTTCCAGCAAATAATGTTTCCACACCTCGTATTCCGATTCGAATCGCGAAGTTGGAAGCACGTTGTAATTCCGATGCACTCCGAGATAACTTTCTAGATCGTGCGGGGGCCAAACGAGCTGACAAAGTTGGCGCACCGCGTCGTCCTTCAGATTGTTACATTGTATTTAAGAGGTGAAATATCCAGCCATCTTACTGGTTAAAGGTGTCTAGCTTTTTTTTATATAACTTTTACTACCTATATCATCAGGTTCGATTCCTTACGAGTTAGACAAACAGTGCTGAGTTCTAACAAATTCTTACACTCGCTTGCCGGTTCCTATGTCTTGTATTTCTATGTCGCGGTTGCGTTAACAAACATACAATTCTCATACAAAACACCCAGACCGAAACAAATATTTGTGGGTCACACAAACATTTGTCCCGTGCGGGGATCGAATCCATAAATACTCGATCCAGTGGGTGAAATGGCTTAAGCTCTTAACCACTGATTCAATCTGTCGATCTAATATGTCGATCCAAAAAAAATCTTATTGATTAAAGATGCTTTAGGTTATTTTTATATCTTCTTTCTATCTATCTATATCATCCCGCCGGATTCCTTGCGGGGTAGGCAGAGAGTACAAAGTTCCCATAGGTCCTTTCCTTACATACCTCTCTGGCTTCCTCCACTTTCATAGTTCGTCTCATACACGGTCGCCGGTTACGGAGGTCTTGAGTTGTCCTTCAGATAAGACTCTGTCTATTTGGTCGTGGTAAAATAGTCTAGGTCTTCCCCGGTACCTACATCCTTCCACTTTTGCGTTGTATATCTGTTTTGTCATTCTTTCTTCTGACATTCTTTCTATATGCCCGAACCAACGGCGCATACCCTTTCTCATCCTTGCACCAATACTACGAGTATCTGTCATACCTACTCGCTTTCTTACCTTTCACACCTCTCTTCTTCTAACCTTCTTTCTATCTATATAATTGTTACGGACCATTTAGGGCAGTGGTTAAGAGCTTAAGACGCTCCGCCCATTGTGTCTAATAGTCGCGGGTTCGATTCCCGCACGGGACAAATCTTTGTGTGATCCACAATTATTTGTTCCGGTCTGTGTATTTGTGTATGATAATTTTCATGTTTGTAAACGCACCCACGATACAGGAATAAACACTAGTGTGGGGCAAGGTTTTTAAAAAAAAAAGCTATCTATATTACTTCGCTAGATCCCTTTTGGGGTAGCCAGAGAGTACAGGAGTTCCAACAAGTACTTTTTTTGCAAGACAACTCTCGCTCTCTTGACTCGCTCACTGGGTACGAGATGCTTGACTTGTCATGGTAAGATAGTCTTATAGATAATCTATAACTTCATATATTTAAGTCTATGCATGTGTCACTGATACTAGATAGTTTGACGCTTCTGCAGTTAGTTCGCAGTTTTTTTTCAATACCTTCGTGATATATGACTCGCAACTTATTATTTATCTCATCATCATCTCAGTTAGCCTCAATCTACCTACGGCTGAGTAATAGGCGTCTTCTTTCATAAAGAAGACGACATTCGTTCCAGTTCTGTGCTAGTTTATTCCATTATTTGCCGGCGAACCTCACGATGTCATCGCTAGCTGATGGTCTACCTATGGGTCTCCATCCAGTTCTGGGCCATTACTATGTCACAGCCTTGGTCCACCAGCCATCTTCCGCCCTCATCAAGTGTCCTGCTCATCTTCACTTTAACCTTGTGATTCGTTTCACAATGTAAAACTTTTATAGTCTTAATCTTTGGTAAAAGAATAAATGAAGTATGCTGCCTTCCAGATTGCTATATAGTATTTAAGGAGCGAAACATTCCGGCCACCTTCAAAATGAAAGGTACTCAAGATTTTGCTTTTACTGTAGACATTTTCTGATCGGACTGCTAAGTTCCAAAGATGCCGTGGATATCTCCTTAATTAATTTGTGAACCCTAATGAAGATATGCTCTTAGAAATATATTTTCTATTTTTCACGCTTTGCTCGAAAGCTTCAAGAAATTTTATTTGTGCGATTTTGTTGCCTTTTATTAATGTGGCTTTGATTCTTTAACGCTCCAAAGGGCTAAGCGTACATTTGTAAAAAAATATTTTACATATTCAGTAAAAAAAAAAAAAAAATTAAAGAATTTTGATAAATAACCTTGGATAAATTACCAAAGTTTAAGGTGTCGCAGACGATATATTGTACAGTAAGTAATAGGTGAAGAAATTAGTTCGTTATATTTTGCATTTCATTCATTTTTGTCAAACACGAAGCATATTATTTGACTTTAATCTTAAACGCGATTCTCAATCAAATCTGATACGAAAACTCATAATTAAAGTGAGTTTTGATATCAGACCTAAGATTACAATTAATTGATAAATCAAAGCTTTCACGTCACCAAGGGTCTCTTTCACCACCAAGTTTTCCACAACTTTCAAGTAAAACTAATCGTCAATTAAAGTTCAATCGTCAATTAAAGTTGCAAGTAAATCTATGTACGAATTTCATTATCTCTATTCTATTCGACGGTCAAATTAGTCAGTTTCTATTGCCAAGTAATACTAATCGAGATGTAATTAACAAAAACTTTACTAGAGGATGGTGAAAGATATCCTGACTATACAAATAGCAATAATATATTGATTCATATGGTAAGACTGCAACATCCTAAAGATATTATTTTCCACCATTCTTCGATTCAACTAATCCAGCCGTGACCGGCAAGATGGTAGATTATGATTAACGATTGTGCTCAAGACGCGGACGATATGTTCCTCCATTGTACGTTCTGATGGAATGACTTTTCATAAACAATGATACACCGTTTCTGTCAGAATCCATATTTATCCCCCCCTTCTAGGGATAATAAAAGGATATAACGTTTCAGGTAAACGTTTGGGAAATTGTACCATGATGGATTTTATGTATTGGTTAGTTTTGTAAATGTTTTGACGTTATTCGTTTTATGTTTATACCAAGAAAATCCCGCCGGGTAGTTTCAAACAAATTCCAGCTAAAATATTTTTATTTTTAGTGGATTCCTATCTTTTATTTCTTTCAAACACAAGAAATGCTTTTAGATAGGTCGAAACTTATATAAAAAAAAACCGTTGGAAAGGATTTCATAAAAAAAACATTCTCTGAATTCAAGTGAACACAAGTAAAATTAAAGACACGAAAATTTTCACATTACAGGTGTGACCACGAAGATAGATGAACCACGAAATGAGATCGCAAACTTAGAAAACCAATATTCTAAATATTGGCTTTGCTGTCTAAAACTTCAAATTAATCAATTACAAAATGAAACATTTCGTTCAATTATTCACCACGTAGCCTTGAAAACGGTTAAGACAACCTAAATCGCATTTATTTAATTTAATTTAATGGTTAATCTTCCAGATATTGAATCATTGCACTGTTTTTTTCCACGACTCTGAAGTTACAGAGTCAATATTGAATTACAAGGAACGTCGCTCAATTGTGCTCTCGTATGAACCTCATTATTCCAAAGCACGGTCCTTTGTATGATAAAATAAGGTTCTTTTCGGAACCTTACATAGTAACATCGGTGTCGCGGCTTTAAGCCTTAAATATTTTTCTTTTTATCGCAAACTGTGGAATTAGAAGGTAAATTTTTGACATTGAATATGTCGATGCACCTATTTACGAGGCTTTTGTTAAATTCGCCTAGAAGAAAATGTATTTGCGTTGATAGGGTGCTTAAGATATCTTATGAGGGAATAATAATATATATTTTACATCAATACAGTTTTTAGAGGCAGTTGAATGTATCGGTAATGAAATTAACGATTCAATACCATAATATTATCAAGAAACTCTAGCCAAAAAAATGGATTACTTTTTGTATCTTAGAGTTAGGCCATGATATGTCCTTAAAATTAAAAGAATGCGTAATATGGGCATTTAGCAACCTTAGGCGTCGACGTAAGATGTCCAGTTGACGAAGCGATCACGAGTGGGCGGCAATGTAAATGACACCACACAGCGGGGGAACTTTGGTTATTTCCCCACAAAACTTACCCGAAACAATTTGAGGAAGGTGCAGGTGAAACGCATACGTTCCATTTGAATGTCCTGGAGCTCCTATACCGATACATATACCATTATGGAGTGTTTTATGCGTGTTTAAGGTCCCAAAATATACGTCAGTCTTTCCCTTAGAGTACTGGGGATATTTTCAAGATATCCAATTCAATATATCCGGCCCCAACACAGTCCAGCATATTATGCAATTCGGTCTTATTTAAATCGGTCAGATATGTGACCGGTAAACACCAAAGCTTTTCGTGCATTTACATACGCTTTCACGTACAATTTCACCAAATATTGTGTACACTGCTACCTTCGAAGCGGTTACTAATGCCACATACTAAGAAAAAAAAATATCCCAGGAAGAAGATACCAAATGTGTGTATATTGGAGTACTTATTTGTTTACTGAGTTCTTAGATTTACGCGAATATTACACATGAAATAAAACAACATGAAATAAAACTATATTTTCGGATTTTATCGCGGTTTATTTTGATTTTTAAGTTCCCGACGTTTCGAGTGCTTTGCAGCACCCATGGTCACGGGAAGGACCCTCCCTAAAAATCAAAATAAACCGCGATAAAATCCGAAAAAATAGTTTTATTTCATACTTATTTGTTCTCCAACCAATCTATCAATTCATAGCGAAGTTTGGACATAAATATAACGCTAACAAGTAACAAATCATTTCGAAAGAACTTTTTTGTTGACTCTGGTTGATCGCATACTTTGACCTAAAGTTAGAGCAAATGTCTAATGAGAACATTATATCGAGTCCAGTCGTATCCTCATATAAGATTAATGCTATACTCTATTCATCAATGACAATAACTAGGCTCTCACATTGAGGTAAATAAATAGAGAAGCAAACGACACTTCGGCGCGTCGAAAAAAGTGTAACGACTTAAAAGTATGCCGACGTAGCTTTTAATCCAATAAATAATTTGGAGTATACATATATCCATCTCTTTTACTCCTGTTCCCCATCATACCGACATTACGTCGATCCGATAGAGGTAGCAATATTACTAGTAGTAGGAGGCTCAGTGTTGCTTACTATATGATTATTTCCCACAATTTAAATGCAAAATGAATATAAATTTTTAATGATGTTATGAATATAATTTTTTTATTATGTATTTTTTTAATTAACTTCGTTACATTTCAGATAGAATCCAATACATGAATCAATAAAATAAAGTATTATAGTACCTAATTCATTTTATTCTATATGAAATTAGAATTGTTATAAAAATTATTTGGATTATAGTTTATAGTGTCTATGAGGGTATGTGGTCAAACTATGATAATATTATTGAATGAGTAATAAACAAAACACACCTAATGTTAGCTATTGCATTATTTTCAAAATATTCAGGTTAATCGGTAGACCGCTCCGGTTACTAGACTGAATACTTGTGGGTTCGATTCCCACA
This sequence comes from Phalera bucephala, assembly GCA_905147815.2. Lineage (NCBI taxonomy): Eukaryota > Metazoa > Arthropoda > Insecta > Lepidoptera > Notodontidae > Phalera > Phalera bucephala. The sequence goes on along the minus strand of LR990621.1, from coordinate 17,877,053 downwards.
AAGTACAATTTTTTGTGTGACTCACACATTTTGTTTAGGTCTGGGTTTGTGTGATTTTCATGTTTGTAAACGTACCCACGACATTGAATAATTTCCTTTGTGGGGCATTTTTTTTAAAAAAAGGAGAATAAAAGTCTTGGTTTATTCCCCAATTGCTTTCTACGACATGCGTGAGAACAAATGGGATTTACCGGATCCATTAGGCAATTATGTAACAAAGACTTGTGTTCAATATTCGCTTTGAGCAAATAGCTTATTTATTTTCATAATATTCTAATAAAATTTTTGGAACTCTGTACTTTCTGTCTACCCCGCAAGGGATCTGGCGTGATACAAATTGCACCCTTTGGATCCAAAAAAAATAACAAAATAGGTATTCGTATAGTACATAATTATAGGTGACACAAACATCCAACATTTTCCCATAAAGACGGGAACACCAAATGGTGTTTTAATTGGCAACACTGCATCTCAAATTTATTTTTGTAACTTGAAATCGGTTTTTTATTTTATTTACTAGTAAATATATGAAAAAACAATAAACTTATGTAAGGAAAGTAGTTCCGCTTGCGGTATAGTGATTTTGTGACCTCAAATCGCGTTCTTACAGCACGCATTTACCTATTTTGTGATTTGTTATTAATACGTGTCACTTGAGAGACGTCAGGCAGGCCAATGAATGACAGAAGCTTGAAACTTGGCTGCGGGCTTACTCTTAGCCGACATACAAATGTATGGAAATACGCCGGCGTAAATACGCCGTTACTGCTGATCTAGTGTTATGTATATCAATGGGCTCTCAACAACCGCGAGGCTTTTTCCAACTAAAGGAGAAACTACTGATCACATCGTTAGCAGTATTTTAACGTAGAATAAATAGTTTTTCTTCGTTAAAATACTGCTGACGATTTGATCAGAAGCATTAGTAATTCAGTAATTACTAACTTTAAAAACCAACCTATTTTTTTTGTTTTTGGGGGGAAATGCCTAACGCATACGCATACCCCGGGCCGAGGGTACGGCCCGGGTGGTTATGTAGCGCTTGCACCCACTAAAACCCCCCGGCGTCCTACTGCCCTTTTGTCGAGCCACAGGAATCGTCACTGGCATGACCTCTGTGGCACCGGCGGGCTCGGTCCGCAGTTTGGCGCGGACCTGGACACATGTAGGGGAAGTTCGGTCTCTTGAAGGCTGCGCGGACGCAGCGCTATTTCGGCGCGGGCCTTTAAAAAACAACCTGCTACAAGTCAGTGTATCCTTTTTTCAGTGGTTAATAATATTAAAAAACATCAACCAAAATAATGACCGTCCAAACCCCGGAAATCGTAATATGAAGCTATAAGCCGATATAGCCGCGTAACCTTTCCGCCACAAATGTGAAAAAAATATCACAAATTCGATAAAGATACATATTATAATTCAGGTCCGCGCAACTACTTTATGTAATACAGTGGCGGAAATTGATATTTTGGAGTATAAGCATCTGCAAAAAGTCTTCTAATAGTTCTTAGGGTATTTAAATTTATCGGAAACTATTTTTACAGCATAATGTGAGTCTGTAGGTATGATAAAGCGGCGACACTGATTACGAACTAAATTGTGCGCTATTTCATTTCTGTCGTCTTATTAATAATATTTGTGTCTTCTAATCTGGCAAACTTGATTTAGGCTACAAGCATACCCGACGGGAGAATCAATATGAATAATATGTGTTACGGCTTACTTCTCGATCCCAATATCCTGACGTAGTGACCTAATAATCTCATTACCCACGCATAAAAAATAAAATATATAGTTACTGTACGCGCCACTGGCAACAAACGTATGGCACCACACTCACAGAAAGAATCTACAATTCAAGTTTGCGGCGGCCGCCATGAGTCTCTAAAAACAAGTGAAAAAAACAAGAATTCAACCTCAAAACCCCCTTAAAGTCCCTAGCCATCCTTAATTTATGTAGCCGTCAATCTTAACCGCTATAGACGTCTTAATAACTTAGTTTAAAGATCTCGCATAAACCATAAAATTGTGTTAAACATAATTCAAAGTACGAAGCACCTACAGAATGCAAACCCGCCTATTCCTTTAATAGGGTATTTCCGCTTTGTACTCGCGAATAAATAATGTTTGTTCTTATAAGATGAGTGATGATGGTATGTATGTAGACCTTAAACATTTTAAACGCTCCACGATGTTATATGTATCGGTATAGAACTTTCAGGATACTCTTCCTAGATTTGATCCGAACAAGTTTTGTGGGAAAATAACCATAGCTCCCCCGCAGTATGATGCCATTAACATTGCAGTCTCACTCGTAATCGCCCCGTTAACTGGATATCTTACGTCGATGCCTTAGGAAGCTGAATGACCCTATTACGCATTCTTTTAATTTCAAGGTCATATTATGGCCTAACTCTGAGGTATATAATACAAAAAAGTATCCAATGGTTTGCCTAGAACTTTTTATAATATTATGGGATGGAATTGTTGAATTTCATTACCCATACATTCAATTGCCTTTAAAAACTTTATCAATGTAAAATATATATTATTATTTCCTTATGAGACATTTTAAGTACCGTATCAATGCAAATACATGTTCCTCCAGACGAACTTAATAAAAGCCTCTTAAATAGGTGCCTCCACATATTCATTGTTAAAAATTTTCCTTCTAATCCCATAGTCTGCGATAAAAGAACATTCTTTTAGGCTTAACCCCGCGGCACCGATCTACCTATGTGAGGTTTCGTTAAAGAACCTTATTTCATCATACAAAGGACCGTGCTTTGGAATAATGAGGTTCATACGAGAGCGCATTTGAGCGACGTTCCTTGTATTTCAAACTTGACTTTGTAACTTCAGAGTCGAGAAAAAACATTGCAATGATTCAACATCTAGAAGTTTAAAGAATTACATTAAATAAATGCGATTTAGGTTGTCGTAACCGTTTTCAAGGTTACTTGGTGAATAATTGATTGAAATGTTTCAATTGGTAATTGATTAATTAAAACTTGTCGATAGCTAAGCCAATATTTAGAATATTGGTAGTGGTCGCATCGATAATGTGAAAAATTTCGTGTCTTTAACTTTCTTTAATTACTTGTGTTCGCTTCAATTCAGAGAATGTATTTTATATGAAATCGTTTCTGAGGGTTCTTTTTATGTAAGTACCGACCTATCTAAAACCAATTCTTGTATTTGAAAGAAATAAAAGATAGGAATCTACAAAAATTAAAAATATTTTAGATGGATTCTGTTTGGAACTGCCTGGCGGGATTTTGTTGGTATAAACATGACATGAATAACGTCAAAACATTTACAAAAGTAACTAATACATGAAATCCATTGCGGTACAATTTCCCAAACGTTTACCTGAAACTTTATATCCCTTTATTATCTCTAGGAGGGGGGGATCAATATGGATTCCGACAGAAACGGTGTATCATTGTTTTTGAAAAGTCATTCAATCAGAATTTACAATGGAGGAACATATCGTCCGCGTTTTGATCACCATCGTTAATCACAATCTACCATCCTGCCGGTCGCGGCTGGATTAGTTGAATCGAGGAATGATGGAAAATAATATATATAGGATTTTAAGCGGTCTTACTATACAAATCAAAATATTATTGCTATTTGTATAGTCAGGATATCTTTCACCACCCTCGAGTAAAGTTGTGGTTAATTACATCTCGATTAGCATAACTCGGCAATAGAAACTGACTAGTTTGACCGTCGAATATAATAGAGATGGTGAAATACATACATTGATTTAATTGCAACTTTAATTGTCGATTAGTCTACTTGGCATTTTACTTGAGGGTGGTGAAAGAGACCATTAGTGACGTGAAACCTTTGATAAAATTAATTCTGCGCTAACGTCTGTTACGAAAACTCACTTTAATTGGCGTTAAAGGTCTAAGTCAAATAATATGCTTCGTGTTTGACAAAAATGTGTGCAGTGCAAAATATAACGAACTAATTTCATCATCTATTACTTACTGTACAATATATCGTATGTGACACCTTAACCTTTGGTAATTTATCCAAGGTTATTTAACGAAATTATTTTACATTTTAGTAGTCCAATCAGAAAACGTCTACCGTAAAAGCAAAAGCTTGGATACGTTTTATTTTGAAGATGATCGGAATTTTTCGCTCCTTAAATACTATATAGCAATTTGAAGGACAACATACCTCATTTATTCGTACCAAGGATTGCAATTGTACAAGTTTTGTGTAGAAAAACGGATCACAAGGTTAAAGTGAAGACGGGCAAGACACTTGATGAGGCAGGAAGATAGCAGGAGGACGGTGTCCCTGACAGAGTGATGGCACAGAACCGGATGGAGATCCATAGATAGGCCGTCAGCTAGATGAAGCGATGGCAAGGTTCGCAGGCAAATAGTGCAATAAACTAGCACAGACACCTATTACTCAGCCGTAGGTAGATTCAGGCCGACTGATGATGATGATGAGAGAAATAATAAGTTGCGAGCTTCTAAGGGACATATATCACGAAGGTATTAAAAAAAATTGCGAACTAACTACAGAAGCGCCAAACTATATATTATCAGTGATACATGTACAGACGTATATGGAGTTATAGATTATCTATAAGGCTATCTTACCAAGTCAAGAATCTCGCAACCGCTGAGCGAGTGGAGAAAGCGAGAGAGGTCTGCAAGGAAAGCACTTGTTGGATCTCCTGTACTCTCTGGTTACTCCAAAAAGGATGGAAGGATGGCGAAATGATATAGATAGATAGAACTTATACAAATAGAACCTAAGGCACGTTAAATCAGTATGATAATGACAAAATCATGCAGTGATTAAGAGTTTAAGCCGCGCCACCCACTGATAGATTCCCGTAAGGAACAAATATGTGACCCATAAATGATTTTTTTGTATGCGAATTTCATGTTTGTTAACGCTCTCACGATATTGGAATAATTCCTGGTGTTTTGTATTTTTTGATATTGTAGCCTATCTTACTATGACGAATCAATGGTCTAATAATTGGCAAGCGAGTGTAGGAATCTGTTGGAACTCTGTACTGTTTGTCTGTCTCGTAAGGAATCGATCGTGATGATATAGATAGTATAAATTACATAAAAGAAGCTAGACCTTTAATCAGTAAGATGGTTGATGATTTCACTTCTTAAATACAATGTAACAATCGGAAGCATGACGCGGTGCGCCAACTTTGTCAGCTCGTTTGGCCCCCGCACGATCTGGAAAGATAGAAGTTTAAATATATTTCAGAGCTAAATTTGCACCAATTAATTTAACTAACGTATGAATGCTTAACTTCAAACAATATAAACATATTTTAAGAGCACTGGCCTAGAATCTAAGTAAGATGAACGTTCATACTTTGAATTAAATATTATTGAGAAACAAGGTGAATTAAAGTTATTAATTACAAAAGTATTAGCACTTATATTTTTTTTAACAAATTTGAACTTAACTACCTGCAGACAATGAAATCAAGTTAACAATATACTCGTAATAGAAATCTGAGTAGTAGCAGACACAAAACCATGGGTTATAATACCAGCCTATACTGCCCACTGCTGGACAAAGGCCTTCTGTCATAAATCGAGGTGAGAGAGATTAGGTCATACTCCACCACGCGGACCCAGTGCGGATTGATGGAGCCAGGTTTGTGGCCACCTGCTGTTGGAACTTATCAAGCCGCCTTTAAGGCTTCCAACTCGGCTTAACGACTGCCACACTAAGTGGTAGCCGATACCACTTAACGTGCCTTCCGAAGCACGGAGACGCTCGAATATGAAAATGCCAAAAACGGTTACCCATCTCGGGCCAACCAAGTTGAACGCTGCTTAACCTTGGTAATCGGTAAGAACACCGCGGTCGCACAGCGCTACGAGCGTCTCAGTTATATGATTTCATGGTTAATGAAGATAAATATGATTTATCTTTATTAACCATAGGTAATGAAGATCGACAAGATTACAAGTCGATCTTTGTAAATTGAAGTAAAACTATCAAATCTTGATTCACTAAAGATCACTTTTTACGGTTTTTATCTATCTATCTATATTATCACGCCAGATCCCTTGCGGGGTAGGCAGAGAGTACAGAGTTCCAACATGTTCTTTCCTTACATATCTCTCCGGCTTTCTCCACTTTCATAATTCGTCTTATACTCGCTTGCCGGTTACGGAGACTCTTGACTTGCCCTTCAGATAAGGCAAGGTCTATTATAGTTTTTATTATAGAATATGTATTGTTAATGTTTAATATTATATTATTATAAAGTATTTTTAATTTATTTTATAAGCTGACTTTAATGTTGATACGTTCACCGCGGTGACTTTAATAATGTGTACATAGATTATGTAATACCTAAAAAAATACCTAATACTATTGCAAAAAAGAAAATTCTTGCATCAACAGTTCTTATTGCTCTTCGATTCAGAAACCTTTGTTGTGTAATATAATTATTGTAGTCTGATTCATAGATACATTAAGTAAATACACCAGTAAGAACTATTATTCTAGAAATCTTTTACAATGAAGGTTGAGTTTAAATAAAATTAATGTTTCAAAGGTAAAATGTGCTTTTATTTAGAAAGATTTATTGCTAAAACCTTCAAATTATTAAAGGTTATAATTTGTAATCGGTCTGTAAGTCTCCGACTAGGTAGTATTCCGGAGAATGTTTTAAAACATTCGATGTAATAAATTTTTAATTTCTTTGTTGGAATACTTTGTAAGATTCTTTAGAATACAAAACAATATTTACCGTTGGCTAACTTGGATTCTTTTCAAAACAAAAAGTCCACGGTGCGAAAATGTTGGTGGAAGTAATATTTTCTACGGCTTTAAGTATTGGTCCAGAACATTGTAATTTAAATATTTTCATAAGCAGTGAAAGCCTAGTGTTTAGACCGTTGAACTGCAAAGTCAGGAGTCTCGGGTTCAAACCCAGGAAACGCACCTCTGTCTTTCCGAAAGCATGTACGTATTAAAAGTTAACTATCACTTGCTTTAACGGTGAAGGATAACATCGTGAGGAAACCTGCAAGCCTAAGAGTTTCTCGAAGGTGTGTGAAGCTCGCCAACTCGCACTGGCCCAGCATGGTGGACTATGGCCTAAACCCTTTTAGTTTGAGAGGAGGCCCGTTCCCAACAGTGGGATAGTTTCTTAACAGGGCTAATATTATTATGTATATATGTAAAAAGTTTACTCTCCAAAGATTGGCGTATATTCAGTATCTGCGGGCCTAATTCTGATAAAGGGTTGTGTGCAATGCAAAACCACAGCGGGCTGAGTGCATCACCATGGAAGATGCCTCTTTGTATTTTAATCGGTTCAGTAGTTAAAGTTGTGTTGTTATGAATACGTTTAAGTTTAGTTTTCCAATGGGCCATAGCTATATCAAAAAATGAAGTTATGGATGGGTGAATTTTGTAGTGTTCATGAACTAGCCAGCTGTGAGGAACAGAGTTGAATGCTTTTTTGTAATCAATATACATTGTATGTATATTACTATTTCCAATCTGTGCCTATTTCATTACTATCGAGTCTATTGTTAGTTGTTCTTTACATCCTTGGCTATTATTCCTGCACCCTTTTTGTTGCTCTGCAAGTATGTTGTGTTGATTGAGGTGCTGGTAGATTAAATTACTGATACATCCTGTGTTAATTTTGTATATAGTTTGTAGGCATGTAATTTGCAGGATTCTTTAAATCTGAACCTTTTGGTACCATTTATGTAACTCTGAGTGTTATAAATTTTGGTATTGCATGTGATGAATTTATGAATTGCATTATGTGATTGTGCATGAATATATGACTGTTTGTCAATTTTTTTTGACCAATAGTTGTGTATATTGTCGGTCCCTGGTGCTCTCCAATTGCTTGTGCGGTTAATTACTTGCGTTAATGTGTCTAATGAGATATTTACAAAATTCATTTGTTGTATATGTGTCGTATCAGCGAGTTTATGTAACCAGTCAGCATCTGCATTATGCTGCACTGAGTTTTCCCATATGTTTGCCAAGAATTCTTGTAGATGTTGGGGTGACGGTGATTTCGGAGGGTGTGCAGTGTTGTTTTGTTCATTTTTGCATAGGTTTCTGTAGAATAACTGTTCGTTTTTGTGGAAGGTTGAGTTTTGTTGCTTTTTTTTGTGCAAGTTCAGTACCCTTTTTGTCTGCTTGCATTCAATTTCTGTTTTAACGTGTCTAGAAAATGTTGTGACTCTGTGTTTGGTTCTTCAGGATGAGAATGAGATTTATATTTAATTTTTATTTCTTCTACACTTGCTTCAATTCTTACGACTTCTATTTCGTGCCATATATTGTGTTAGTCTTTCTATATCTGGTTTGTATTTTTCTATTCTATTTTCGATTATTTTTTGCTAATTTGCTTTTCTATCGTTCTTATTTTGGATATTTCTGTCTAATTTACCCTTTGTACCATTACAAGCCGCTGCTGTAAATGCAGCTGCATATATAATTGTATGCAATAAAGAGAAATCTAAGTCTTGGTTTAAGTGTTTCGGTAGTATCGTGTTATTAAGATATTTAACTATTTTGGAAAATCTTCATGAGGATTTTTGTTTAGGTATGTAGGGTCGTTCTTCTGGGTTTGTATTACTAAACCTTATTATTGTAGTATTAAAGTCAGTTTCAATGCTATTGAAATCTATTGCATTAGTATGTATTTGAGCCATAGTGTTTTTATTTTATGGTGGTGCTGTCAGTGTATGCATGCTTGTTTGAATGTCTGATTATGAGGGTATTGTGCCTATTGGAGTTTCTATTACTTGGGTATGAAGTAGAGGTTCTACAGTACGAAACCTATTTTGAGGCATGTTTGTGAGTCCGACCGAATTTTACTTGCTAGGCTCTTTATTATTAAATAGTAATCTTCTTTGATCTGCAATCCTCTGCTCTGAAAGATGTGAAAGGTGTGAATGTTTTGCTATGAATATTTAATATAATTTTTTGCGATAGTCAGTTTTATTACTCTATATTTCGGTTACTTCAAAATAGCATTGAACAATGTCTTCATAAATTTCATCTGACCATCTCATACGGGTATAACTACTGTTACTTATCTGAGATAGTCTGTGTAAGTTTGTAGAGTGGTTAGAGTTGTGTGTGAGACAGAGATTGTCTGTTTGATGAATGTCAGTTTCCATGAACTGTTCTCGAACTTCGGTACAAATTTCATCTAATATGTTTTGTGACAGTATTTTTCTTCTCAAAATAGCTCTTCGGGTATCGGGGTCGCTTTTAACCCGTGATTTAAAAATCGGTACAACTTTACTAAGTTCATTAAGTCGGGGAACCTACTCTTCTCTACACATCTATATAATATCGTCGCCAGCGCAGGTGCTATAGCCATTTTAATGCTATCTAGTATTTTTAATGACAGTGACAGTGTTTTTAATGTTTAATGACTTAAAGGTTAAGACTATGTCTGTTGGGGTTACATATTTAAACTCAAATAAGACATTCCATTCTTTTACACTGCTTTTTAGTATTTGTTTAGCTTTTGAGGAAGAGGAGTTCAAGGAGCCAGTAGTATGAACTGGAATTTCACTAAATAATTTAGTCAAAGTCTGCACAATATTAAAATCATCTGTTAGGATGTCCTTATTAATTACAAGTTCAATATGATCACCACGTGGTTAAATTCTCCCAAAAACACTGTTAATTATACTCCATGTGGTTTTGATCTTATTTGATGACCTTTTAACCATATTGCTATAATATGAAGACTTTGCTGCAGTACAGACCTTCCTAAAGGTCTTCGAGTAGTTTTTGACATATTCCAAGAAAGCTGGGCTTTGATTATATGTTTTCGTATTATACAGTTTTGATATAGATAATTGGGATCGATATGTATCTATCTATCTATCTATAACCTCACGCCAGATTCCTTGCGGGGTAGGCAGAGAGTACAGAGTTCCAACAGGTTCTTTCCTTACATACCTCTCTGGCTTCCTCGACTCTCATAGTTCGTCTCATACACGCTCGCCGGTTACGGAGACTCTTGACTTTTCCATCAGATAAGACTCGGTTTATTTGGTCGTGGTAAGATAGTCTAGGTCTTCCCCGGTACCTGCATCCTTCCACTTTCACATTGTATATCTGTTTTGTCATGCTTTCCTCTGGCATTCTTTCTATATGCCCGAACCAACGGAGCATGCCCTTTCTCATCTTTACACCGATACTATCTTTCATACCTACTCGCTGTCTTACTATGCTGTTGCTAATGCGGTCGGTCAGCTTCACTCCGCACATCTTCCGTAGAGCTCGCATTTCTACCGCATTTATCCTACTTTCATTCTCCTTCTTACATACCTAGCTCTCGCTACCATATAACAGCGTTGGGACAAGAACTCCGTTATGTATGGCCAGCTGCGCCTTATGGCTTAAGTGCCGGCTCCCGAATAGCTTTCCCATCGCACCATTCACTCTGTTCCCTGCACTCACTCTTCTCTCTATGTCAGCGGTGTATTTCCCATCCTTACTGAAGGTGCATCCAAGATATACAAACTCATTCACTTGCTCCAGCACATCGTTACCAACCACAATCCTTACATTCGTTCTGGTTTCTTCCCTTTCAAAAACCATAATCTTGGTTTTCTTCACATTCAAGTATAAGCCATTGATCATGCAGTCGTCTTTCATAACTGTGACTAGTGTTTGCAGATCAGTGGCTGTTGGCGCTATTAAAACCGCGTCATCTGCATAAAGTAGATGGTTTACTACTAAGTCACCCATTTGTACACCTTCATTCATCGCTTTCAGTCTTTGAAGACTTTTGTCCAGATATATTATAAACAGTCTAGCGGACAGCACGCAACCCTACTTGACGCCGATTTTAACGTCAAACCAGGGTGACCTGTTACCATCCACCCGTACGCATGCCTTGCAGTCCACATAAGTGGACTGGACGGCTCGCAACAGAGTGCAATCTATACCATACTCTGGCAAAATGTCCCGAAGTCTCTTTCGCACAACTCTGTCAAATGCCTTCTCCAGATCTACCAAACCGCAGAAAACCTTCCGCCCCACTGCCAGATGCTTCTCTACGATGTTGCGGAGTGAGAAGACTTGATCTGAATATCCTCTTCCAGACCTGAAACCCCCTTGTGTCTCGCACAACATTCCATCGGACTTCACGCGCATTCTCCGTTCAATAATTTTCCCGTACACCTTGGCTGCCAAGCTGATCAAACTGATGGCTCTGTAATTGGCGCAGTCATATTGTGAACCCTTGCCTTTATACAAGGGTACTATGACTGCGCGGCGCCAATCTGTAGGGACTCTACCGGTCCTCCAGCAAAGGTTTGCAAGGGCCCGGAAAGCGTCCCGGACGCAAGTTTCACCATATTTGATCATCTCGGCAGATATCATGTCTACTCCCGCAGCTTTACCGTTTTTCATACTTCCTATCGCCCATTCAACTTCTTCCATACTGATGTCCTCCGTTGATTCTGGTGCCGCAATCACGCCTTTGGGCACGTCTGCGGCATCAGCATCCGGGTCATCTCCATACATTTCTCCAAAATATTCACTCCACCGGTTTAGCACAGCTTGTGTGTCTGCAAGAATGTCACCATCTTTAGATTTTATCCTTTCCATTCTGGTGCCTGACGAATCACCTCGAGCCTTTCTCACCTTGCTCCAAAAGAGTTTGGTGTTGTTCTCGAAGTTCTTCACCAGCCTCTCCTCCTCAATCATACTGGCTCTTTCACGCTTTTCTTTCACTAAAGTTTTAGTGGCATTCTTGCATTGCCGGTATATTTCTTTTCTCATCTCTGTCATACTGGCATTCAGGTTCAAAGAAGATACATAGTCCTGCCACGCTTTCTTCTTACTTTCAACTTTGCAACTCCGCATCACACCATGCATCACCTTTTGCTGTAATATGCTTCTTTGAGCAACCACATACTTCTTTCGCGGATTCCACCAAACTCTCTTTCAGGCTATTCCAGCATTCATCTACATTTGAGTCCGAAGAGCCTGCTGTCAAAAGCTTGTCCCAGACTCTGTCTTCATACATTCTCCTCACGCTCTCATCTTGCAACTTTTCAACCTTTAATTTTTGAAGGTCTCCGAAGGGGATACGCTCTCGCCAGTGCCTCCACTTCCTGAACAGACCACTAAACCGCGCAACTACGAGAAAGTGGTCTGATTCCAGAGTGGGGCCTCTATACGCACGCGTATCTTGTAGTTTGCTTCGGAGACGGTTATGAACCAGGATCAGATCTATCATGCTTTTTTGTTCATTCCTTCTCCACGTATACATATGTATGTCCTTGTGCTGGAATATCGTGTTAGACACAAGGAGACCCCTTTCCAAACAAACATCTACAATGAGCTTACCTGCATCGTTCACTCTCTTATCACCATAAGGACCCAGAGCAGCGTCGCAACTTTGCCGCCTGGTTCCTACCCATCCGTTCAGATCGCCACACAAAATCACCTTTTCGTTAGCCTCAGCCAAATCCAGAACTTCCCTGACATTATCCCAAAACTTCTCAAGGTCCTGGGGTGTCGACGAGCTTACGGGAGCATATGCTGCGACCAAAAATACTCTAGTGACACCCAGTTTTAAACGGACCCAGAGAAGTCTCGCATCGCACAGGCCATAATCTCTCACTCCAGAGGCCAGGCGACGGGACAGCAAAATACCCACCCCCATGCTGGCACGACTGCTCTGCGGTACCCCAGACCACAGAGCTATCGTTCCATCAGGAAGATCACAGGTTTTACTGCCCCTCCGCTTAGTCTCTGTTACACACAGAGGCGTCTCTCTTTCATCACATCAATCACCTCATGCATCTTATCTTCCATACCACCTCTTACATTCCAAGTACCTATTCGGCACTCTGCACCCCACGACTCGCCAGTTCGGGCCCGGCGTGATGGGTGGCGGCCCCCATCGCCGCTTCTACCTATATTCGTACCGACGGGGGCGGGCCGGTACGCGTCGCCTCGGGGGGCCGCCCTAGCCCGCACTGCGGTACGTCTTCGGTCCAAGATTGCAGCCATAATGACTGGCTACCCCTTCGCGACGAGCACGCTCTTGGACAGACGTAACCAATCCATATTAGATATGTGATTGTAAACTTTAACCCTAGATCAGTTTATACGTCGATCTAATATCGGCCTACAAGCAACTTTACATAACTGAAGTATAACGTTGCTGGGTACTGATACTACACTACTGGGTACTGGTACTACACCAACAGACCACTATGATCTGAGAGCAAAGCTTTTATAATTAATTTATCAGACACTTCACAGTCGCAGAACACATTATCTAAACAGGTAGCAGAAGTAGCAGTAATTTTAGTCGGTTCATTAAACAAGCATACTAGATTAAAAGATTTAAAAAGATTAATAAGTCTACAGCTAATGACTGACTTTTTGGATAAGATTGACATTCTATTTTTTTAAACCTCTTCCATGACGTTTTCAAATGTATTAAAATCACCTGAAGGGCGGTCGGTAAACGCATGCTACAACATAACTATCCAGTTCGACACAAGATATCTCAACAATGCGTTTGATAGAAAGACCCATAACGTCCTTACGTTCTTTACACTTGAAGGCGTTGGCGAATAATATTAGAGACCCTCCGCGTATGCTGTTTTTCTTGTGAACGCACTCAAAACTGTGTCAAAACAAGCCAATGTTCAGTAACACAGAATATATGGATATTGAATTTTCAAAGAAATAATTCTACCTCGAGATCTTTCCCAGCTAAACCTTGCATATTCTGGTAAAAAATATTTAATTGTAACGATTCAGCTGATGTCGCACCACTAGTTTAAACTATGGTCACACAACTTAGTCTTGCTGACAGTATCAATAATTATATTTTGGTTTATATTGCATATAATAATAATGGCCCTGTTAAGAAACTGTCCCACTGTTGGGCACGGGCCTCCTCTCAAACTGAGAGGGTGTAGGCCATAGTCCACCACGCTGGCCCAGTGCGGGTTGGCGAACTTCACACACCTTTGAGAAGCTCTTAGGCATGCAGCTTTCCTCACGATGTTTTCCTTCACCGTTAAAGCAAGTGATAATTAATATTTTAATACGCACATGCTTTCCAAAAGACAGAGGTGCGTGCCTGGGTTTGAACCCGAGACCTTTGACTTTGCAGTCCAACGGTCTAACCACTAGGCTATCACTGCTGTGTACGTAATATTGCATATAGCCGCGTCATTTCCGCGTGTATATTAAATGCTAACAATGTAGCCAACTGTCTTTCAGTTGTAAAGGGCAGATACATAGTATCTTCGGTCAGCCTATACTTGCGAATGAATTCCTGCCTTCGTAATTTCAACTCATCGCAATTCTTGACACATACTAACATGCCATGCTCCACGTATGTCTAAACACTGTCTCTGTATATACGAAAACGTACATATATACCTACTCATATAAGTTGATGGCAATCTCTTATTTTTTTTTTTTAAAGAAACCTGTGTCTTCAAACAAACACTTGGATTTATTCCTGTGCCGTGGGTGCGTTTAAAAACATGAAATATTACATACACAAATACCTAAACCGTAAGAAATAATTGTAGGTCACACAAAGATTTATACCGTGCGGAAATCGAACCCGCGACTACTCGACCCAGTGGGCGGAGCGGCTTAAGCTCTTAACCACTGCGATAAATCATCCGTCAATCTCTGTTATACGTTCGTGCAATTTGCCCTCATGAGCGAATTAATTACGTATATACTCTTACATTAAACATAGAGGTCTCAAGCAGGGGTGGCTGAGGTATACTATGCGATCTTGGGTGCTAATGTAATAAAGACGAATCTTTTGCCATTATACTGGACAGAGTTTCAAACTCCGGACGGTTAATAAAAAACCCGACGGAAAAACCCAAATAACGCTTTGTTCAACTCGGGGTTTACTTGACTAACTTAGGCTTCAACTTAGGTCAAGCTAAACGTAATTAAATGTAACCTATAAACATCATTTATATGTTAATGCAAATATACTTTTGTCTATATATCTTTTGACCTTGACTTTGATTTGACCAGATACTTTGCGGGATAGGCAGAGAGTACAGAGTTCCAACAAGCTCTTTCCTTACAAACCTCTCTGACTACCTCCATATATACATTTGTAATTATAAAAAGAGGTGATGATAATCTTAATAGATATAATACCTACTTAATGTGAATATTCCATTACAAGTACACCATAGACCCACTTGTGCTTCCTATGGTTGTCATATGTACATTACAAAGTCAATGAACTCTCATGTACATTTTCGTACATTCCCAACAGATGCCCCGGATGATCAGGCACTCAAGATCAAAAGATTCAAACTGATCTTATTCAAAATTTTATCACAAAGTAAATAAGCCCATAGTTCACTTATACACTACTGCACAGGAGGGTTAATAATGGTCTTGTGAAAAAAACTTAATAATCAATAAGTTATATCGTACCGAATATTTTTCTACGTGTCATAAAAAGCCTGATTGAATCCAAAGTTCCGTTCAATAAATCAAGTAGTGTCAGATAAGTTTACTGTTATCAATATCTACAAAGTCATTAATCATCACGCAGCTTATAAGCACAAACATTATTTATTCGGGAGTACAAAGCGGAAATACCCTTTTAAACGAATAGGCGGGGTCGCATTTTGTAGGTGTTTCATACATTTGAAGCATGTTTAAAACAATTTCATGGTGTATGCGAGATCTTTTAAACAAAGTTCTTAAGACGTGCATAGTGGTTAAGATTGTCTATATCTGACGGCTAGATAAATTAAGGATGGCTAGGGACTCTCCCGGAGGTTTTGAGATTAATTTCTTGGTTTATTTCACTTGTTTTTAGAGACGCATGACGCCTGAATTTTAGATTGTTTTCTGTGATTGTGGCGCTATTCCTTTGTTGCCGGTGGTGCGTACGGGAATTATATTTTTTTTCAATGCGCGGGTAATAAGACTTTTAGGTCACTACGACAGGATATTGGGATCGAGAAGTAAGCCGTAAGACAAAGTATTTATATTGATTTTCCCGTCGAGTGTGCTTGTAGCTTAAATTAATTTTTCCAGATTAGAAGACACAAATCTTATCAATAAGACGCCAGAAATGAAATAGCGCACGGTTTAGTTTGAAATCAGTGTCGCCGCTTTATCACACATACACACTCACATTATGATGTAAAATATTTTCCGATGAATTGAAATACCCTTACAACTTTTTGAAGACTTTTCACAGATGTGCGGCGACAAGGTTACGCGGCTATATTGGCTTATAGAATCAAATTGCAATTTCCGTGGTTTGGACGATCATTATTTTGCTTGATGTATTTTTTAATATATTTTGAACCAAGAAAAACGATAGGAAGGGGTTGGTTTTTAAAGTTAGTAATTCCTGAATTACGAATGTTTCTGATCAAATTTATCAAGAAGAACTATTTCTTCTACGTTAAAATACTGCTGACGATTTAATCAGAAGTTTCGCCTTTACTTGGAAAAAGCATCGCGGGTGTTCAAAGCCCATTTATTTTCATTGATGAATAAAGTAGAGCATTATTCTTATATGAGGACACAACTGGACTCCATATAATGTTCTCATTAGACATTTGCTTTAACTTTGAGTCAAAGTTCGCGATCAACGACCAGAGTCAACAAAAAAGTTTTTCGGAAATGATTTGTTACTTGATAGCGTTATATTTATGTCCAAACTTCGTTATGGATTGATAGATTGGTTGGAGAACAAATAAGTACACCGATATACATACATTTGATATCTTCTTCCTACGATATTTTTTTCTTAGTATGCGTCATTAGAAGCCGCGTCGAAAGTGGTAGTGTACACAATAGTAGATGAAATTGTACGTGAAAGTGAACATAAAAACGACCGATTTAAATAAGACAGAATTGCATGCTATACTGGACTGTGTTGGGGCCGGATATATTATCTTGAAAACATCCCCAGTCCTCTGATGGAAACACTGAAGTATGTATTGGTTAGAACTTCCAAGATATTATTATGGTATGGATTTATTAAATTTCATTACTCATGCATTCAATTGCCTTTAACAACTTTATCAATGTAAAATATATGTTATTATTTCTTCATGAGACATTTTAAGTACCCTATCAAGACAAATACATTTTCTAGAAATATACTGTTTTTTTTTTTTATAAAATCCTTTCTGAGGGTTCTTTTTATGTAAGTACCGACCTATCTAAAACTAATTCTTGTATTTGAAATAAATAAAAGATGGGAATCTACAAAAAAGAAAAATATTTTAGCTGGATTTTGTTTGGAACTACCCCGGCGGGATGTTCTTGGTATTAACATGAAACGAATAACGTCAAAACATTTACAAAACTAACCAATACATAAAATCCATTACGGTACAATTTCCCAAACGTTTACCTGAAACGTTATATCCCTTTATTATCCCCAGGAGAGGGGATCAATATGGATTCCGATAGAAACGGTGTATCATTGTTTATGAAAATTCATTCAATCAGAATGTACAATGGAGGAACATATCGTCCGCGTCTTGAGCACCATCGTTAATCATAATCTACCATCCTGCCAGTCACGGCTGGATTAGTTGAATCGAGGAATGATGGAAAATAATATCTATAGGATTTTAAGCGGTTTTACTATACGAATCAAAATATTATTGCTATTTGTATAGTCAGGATATCTTTTACCATCCCTGAGTAAAGTACTAAATTACATCTCGATAAGCATTACTTGGCAATAGAAACTGACTAGTTTTACCGTCGACTAGAATAGAGATGGGAAATTCGTACATAGATTTACTTGCAACTTTAATTGTCGAATAGTCTTCTTCACATTTTGCTTGAGGGTGGTGAAAGAGACCCTTAGTGACGTGAAACCTTTCTTTTTTTTTAAAAAAAACGGAGCCCCACGATAATTATTATTAATTAATATATATTATAATAGATTAATTCCTGTGTCGTGGGTGTGTTTACAAACATGAAAATTCACATACACACAATACCCAGACCGGAACAAATAATTGTGGATCACACAAAGATTTGTCCCGTGCGGGAATCGAACCTGCGACTATTAGACACAGTGGGCAGAGCGGCTTAAGCTCTTAACCACTGCACTAAATCGTCCATCAACCTTTGATTTATCAATTAATTCTACGCTAACGTCTGATACGAAAACTCACTTTAATTATAAGTTTTCGTATAAGATTTGATTGAAATTGGCGTTAACGATCAAAGTCAAATAATATGCTTCGTGTTTGACAAACATGAATGCATTGCAAAATGTAACGAACTAATTTCATCACCGATTACTTAATGTACAATATATCGTCTGTGACACTTTAACCTCCTCCTTATCCTAATATCGAAATTATTTTACATATTTATATTTATTTACTGGGAATAAAAAATATTTTTTTACAAAAGTACGCTTAGCCCTTTGGCGCGTTAAAGAATCAAAGACACATTAATAAAAGGCAAAAAAATCACAAATTTAAAATTTCTTAAAGCTTTCGAGATCAAAAGGTGTGCAAAGCGTAAAAAATAGAAAATGTATCTCTACGGGCATATCTACATTAGGGTTTACAAATTAATTAAGGAGAAATTCACGGCATCTTTGGAACTTAGCAATCCGATTAGAAAATGCCTATCGTAAAAGCAAAAGCTTGGATACCTTTCATTTTGAAGATGGCCGGAATTTTTCGCTCATTAAATACTATATAGCAATCTGGAGGGTAACGTATCTCATTTATTCGTACTAAGGATTGCGACTGTAAAAGTTTTATGTAGAGAAACGGATCACAAGGTTAAAGTGAAGATGGGCAGGACACTTGATGAGGGGGGAAGATGGCTGGTGGACCAAGGTTGTGACAGAGTGATGACCCAGAACTGGATGGAGACCCATAGTTAGACCATCAGCTAGAATAAGCGATGACATCGTGAGCTTCGCCGGCAAATAGTGCAATAAACTAGCACAGAACTGGAGCGAATGTCATCTTCTCTATGAGAGAAGATGCCTATTACACAGCCGTGGGTAGATTGAGGCTAACTGAGGTGATGATGAGAGAAATAATAAGTTGGGAGCCTTTAAGGGTCATATATCATGAAGATATTGAAAAAAAAATGCGTACTAACTCCACCTGCACTGAACAAGCGTCAAACTATCTTTTATCAGTTATACACGTACAGACTTAAATATACGAAGTTATAGCTTTTCTATAAAACTATCTTACCATGACAAGTCAAGCATATCGTAAACAGTGAGCGAGTGGAGAAAGCGAGAGATGTCTGCAAAAAAGTACTTGTTGGAACTCCTGTACTCTCTGGCTACCCGAAAAGGGATCTAGCGAGGTGATATAGATAGATATGGCTTAATTATATAGATAGAAAAAGGTTTGAAGAAGAGAAGTGTGAAAGGTAAGAAAGCGAGCAGGTATGAAAGATAATATCGGTGTAAAGATGAGAAAGGGTATGCTCCGTTGTTTCGGGCATATAAAAAGAATGAAAAAAAACAGATATACAATGCGAAAGTGCAAGGATGTAGGTACTGGGAAAAATCTAGACTATCTAACCACGCCCAAATAGACCGAGTCTTATCTGAAGGACAAGTCAAGAGTCTCCGTAACCGGCGAGCGTGTATGAGACGAACTATGAGAGTGGAGGAAGCCAGGGAGGTATGTAAGGAATGAACCTGTTGGAATTCTGTACTCTCTGCCTACCCCGCAAGGAATCTGGCGTGATGATATATATAGATAGAAAGAAGGTGTAAAAATAACCTAAGGCCCTTTAATCAATAAAATAACGATAGATTGGTTCAGTGGTTAAGAGCTTAAGCCGTTTTAACCACTGGATCGAGTATTTATGGATCCGATCCCCGCACGGGACAAATGTTTGTGTGACCCACAAATATTTGTTTCGGTCTGGGTGTTTTGAATGAGAATTGTATGTTTGTTAACGCAACCACGACACAGGAATAGTTCCTAATGTCCATGACAAGTCAATAGTCTAGTAACTAGCAAGTGAGTGTAAGAATCTGTTGGAACTCTGTACTGTTTGTCTGTCTCGTAAGGAATCTAACGTGATGATATAGATAGTAAAAGTTGTATAAAAAGAAGCGAGATACCTTTAATCAGTAAGATGGCTAGATATTTCACCTCTTAAATACAATGTAACAATCTGAAGGACGACGCGGTGCTCCAACTTTGTCAGCTCGTTTGGCCCCCGCACGATCTGGAAAGTTATCTCGGAGTGCATCGGAATTACAACGTGCTTTCAACTTCGCGATTCGAATAGGAATACGAGGTGTGGAAACATTACTTGCTGGAAGGGATATTTTTTTTAATAAGTATTGGTTCTTTGTGATCTTTAAAACATGCGGAAGTTAATCAAGCACTATCATTATGGTCTAGTGTTTCATTTCTGGAATATAATAAAATTTGTAGTTCAAAAATACTTTAGACAATATGAAATAGTATAATAAATAAGTATATCTGGTGGAGTGGAGTAGTGGAGACTGGTCCACCCAGAATCCTCTAGCTTTTCATTGTAACATATATTTAAAATATTATTATTACATCTTTGTCGTAAGGCATCACACTAGAGCTCGATGGCATAAATGATTTTGTATAATATCAAAATGTGTGTATCTATACAAAAAAATATGAAAAAAATTAATGGATATTTAGACAAAAAAGACAAGTCCGCTGAGTTTTTCGCCGGACCTTCTCAGTGGAGGGGGCGCTCCGACCCGGTGGTAGATTAGTAAGTGAAAAAAAATATGTAAATATGACCATTTGTAACCACCCCCGCAGGGTTTATTTACATAACACCTATTAATTCATAAATAAAATATCACATTTGTGAATTTCTGAGCATTGCACCAAATAAGAATTCACAATACAAATTTTACAGTCAGACTTTATTTCCGTGTCATTAAGGTACACATTTGTGTAAAACGCTACGTGCTAACTTTCAAAGATACCTACGAGAATAAGCGAAGTTCGAGTGCGCTTGAATGATAACTTTTCCAAGTGCAATTGGGAATTCTCAGCTCTAAAAGCTGATGAAATGGGCACGTTACTATCTCGGCAGGTGGTGCATTATTAAAATTGTATTGTTATGAGTTACCTATGTCGTGACAACGACGTCCGGCGTGATGGGTTTGGAATTTTTGAATACGTAAGCATCTACCTATCTATTTTTAGCCGAAAGACATCCACTTAAGGAACGAGGCCTCCCCCATAGATCTCCTCGTTGCCAGGTTGAAATTATAAATTCTATCTATCTATTTACATCATCATCATCATATTAATGACATTATAAATAAAGCGTCCAAGGCACTAGGTTTTATTTTTAGGTTATCCCATGACTTCAAAAACATCAAAACACTTAAAATTCTATACTGTACCTTTGTCCGTAGTCACCTTGAATATGCTTCTCAAATTTGGAATCCTATTTACGACGTCTACAATGATCGCCTAGAAGGTATACAAAAGAAATTTCTAAGACATTTACAGTATCGCTCCCGTATAATTTTGCCTAATTACATTTCTCGATGTAAAAAATTCCATATTTTACCGCTACATGAACGAAGAAAAATCGCCGATCTCTCGTTCTTACTGAAGATAATGAATGGTTCGATAGATCTGCCAGAACTGGTGGGCTCAGTTGGGTTACGAGTGCCGTCTGCAAGTTTACGGAGAACACCCCTCTTAGATATTCCTTATTCCAGAAGCAATTATAGGCAAAATTCGTACTTAATACGAGCATGTCGTACTTTCAATTCAATGTGTCGGGTAGTAGACTTAGATTTATTCGTGACAAATGTTAATACTTTAAAAAAAAATGTATGTTCCTACTTTTTCGACTAACTGGTTTATATATAGCTTTATTAGTGTATAACTCTGTTACAACTTTTACTATATGTGAAAACTTTTAATTGGCCTTACTCTGTATAATCACTTTATTTATCATTTATACTAGCTGTAAGTTTTCCAAACATTATAAAAATAAAATAAAATAAATCACGCCACATTCCTTGCCGGGTAGGCAGAGAGTAGAGAGTTCCAACAGGTTCTTTCCTTACATACTTCTACTCATACATGCTCGCCGGTTACGGAGACTCTTGACTTGCCCTTCGGATAAGACATGGTCTATTTGGTCATGGTAAGATAGTAGGTTTTCCCCGGTATCTACATCCTTCCATTATTGCATTGCATATCTGCTTTGTCATTCTTTCTTCCGACATTCTTTCCATAAATAAATTCAACTTATAAATTTATCTTCAATAATGTACCAAGTCAGATTTAAAATCAGTCTGGGGTCATAAAACATTTAAACAAATATAATTATTTTAAGCTAATTTTCCAATAAGGTTCTAAAAATATATTTTCTACGAAAATAATATGCGACTGTTTCATCTATATCTATTTACCAATCAAAAGTTGTTCATATTTTATAACATTATATTATAGGAGGCTTTCTGGATGACAAGAGCTCTCGTATAAAGTATTGTAAAAGAGGAAAATGAAAAAGTCGCCTGCGGAAATGTCGCCGATACAAGAATTGAAGCAAATGGAAAAACTTTGTTGAACGCGATAAAAAGAAAATTAAAAGCTTTTTGATTTTGAGACGTCATCGTTTGATGCATGTTTTAATTGGAGTTTAAAGCAAGATTGGAAGAAGCTTTATATACTGGCCAAACATTTTTTGTGTGCAATAAACTAGTTTATGAGTAAGCTATTAATTTTAACATGACTGTCATGCAGGAACTTGAAGTTGGGAATGCGAGTAACAATTAACTATTCAATTTAATTTAAAAGAGCTCATGATGCAAATTAGATGACTTTAAAAGTACCAGTTCCTTGGTTTCATAAATTATATCATTTCTGGAATAAATATTTGAATAGGAAGCAATAGAAGACTATGTTTTTATAAAAGGGAAAGCAAGCAGAATATCTACAAGGGCTGTACTTGATAATTATGTGTTGAAGCAAGTGAATGAGTTGGTTCATGTTGGATGCGTCTTTAGTAAAAATGGGAAGAAAACAGCTGACATATAGATCAGTGAATGCAGGGAATAGAGTTAAGGTTACATTGGAAAAGTTCTTTGAGAGTTGGCTTTGATTGAAATCGAAAGGCACAGATGATCAAACATAACAAAACGCAGGTGCTTGTCCTTAGAAAAGCACGAGCCCTATGGAAAATGTGCAGAGTTAGGATAGTTAGTGATAGGGACAACGTGGAAAGAGAGTATATGAAAGCTGTTGCTGTAAATATGAGTTTGTACATATAGAAAGTATGTCAGGGGGAGATCTAGACTGCTTTATGCTACTAATATTATAAATGTGAAAGTTTGTATGATTGGATGTTTGTTACTCAATCATGTATAAACGGCTGAACGGATTCAAAAGAAATTTGACACACAGATAGTTTATTACTTGAATTAACACAAAGGATACTTTTAATCCCCGTAAAATGTAAGGTTCCTGTCTAAAGTCAACGCGGACGAAGTCATGGGCAGAAAGTAATGAATAAATTGATAGGGTTTTATTTGATGGACGAGTCAAGTGTTTCTATAACCGGCAAGAGAAGGCGAGAGAGAATCTAGAGAAAGGCACTTTCTTTCTACCTTGATATGGTTAGAGGCAAATAGTAATTCGTTGTTTCTGTTCGTTTGTGTTAGTAAAAATAAACTTAGTACAGAAAATAACTTCTAAATTTTCTGGAAAAGCTTGAATGACGGTTAACCAATAAAATATGTAAGTCACTCGCAATATTGCTTTTATCCATTCAACTACTTGCATAATGAATGAAGTCGTTACATAATAGAGTACGTTTGCTTACGAAAGTTTCATTTTAAAATTGCATTCAACAAACTTTGTGCTTTTAATCCGTTCAGGGACAAACTCAAAGCAGCTTTCTGTGGGCTTTACTCTGTCGGGAACCGCATGCGGATTTTGCCGGACAGTTGCATGCAGATATTTTTGGGAAAAAAGTGGATAATGGATGCGGCAGACGAGTAACAAGAAACGTTACTAAAACCGTCCATTAAGTAATAGTAATTCAGTACGAGTAATTCAAGAAGTAACAGAGTTAGCTGTCAGAAATACTAAGATGCCCGTTTTAGGAACTGGTGACTTTAATTCAAAACTATCTAATCTTATTCAGAATCAAATCCGGGATCATTAATTTACTCATAGAGGTATCTGCGATAGTTTGGTAGAACACGACTGCGAGTTAAAGAGGTTGCGGGAAGAAAAAGACATAGACGCACTTCTATAATCCACTTCATAATATACGCTGTGTCCCTCTGATATTGCAAGCAGAATTCTACTCATCCGGCCAGATTCTGGTTTATCTATCTTGGTACGTTCTTTTATATTTTTGCGAGATTATTTTAAGAGAATATCAGTATTTTTACTAGATTACATACGGGTGGGAAGAAGAATTCATTCTTCGGTTTATACCGGACTGTCCACGCAAGTGCCATATAGACAGCAATCCTTCTTGCAAGTGTTGCACCCAGTACATAGATTAATATGTGACGCACACCGCATGACGGCTGACATTGCAACCGTTTTGTAGTTTGGATTTTATGATTTTCACGGGTGGCGGGCCGCTTGGTTAACCCTCAAATTTATGACTTTGGACCAATAAAACAGTGTTTGATTTTAATGCGTGAAGCGTAGTTATGCTCATTGTGGACCCGTGACAGTTTGATAATGCCAGTTTTTGGTTGATGTGTATTATTTTGTTTGTTAATTCTATAGATCGCGATATTAGTGTCTCAGATCAAATATTGTAGAAATCAGCATGTTCTGTAATTTTATATTGAAATTATCGTAATTCTCAACATCCAAAAAAAATTACTAAATCTCTTCATAAGCCATAGTCAGGAATCAATTCTATCCATAACAGTTGAATTTGTTAATAAATATCTAGTTTTACATAATTATAATAAGAATACAAACAAATCTCTACAATAAAACCAAGCAACCACGAAAAGCTTATTCACTCATTCGGTTGAAACTAGTTCGTACAATCAAATCTAGACGTCTTGTACGGCTTTGTCCGCCTCGATTCGGGCCAGTCCGGTCCGGTTCAGTCCACGGCTGTAATATTTTATAGATATTGGACCGCGTTTTCTGTCATTATCGTAAAAGGAGCGTCAGCAAGAAAACTATTCCCTCTCCTCTATTACTTTCATAATACTTAAGTGGATCCGATACTTGCGTAAAGGAAATTGAATCATTTATTGTAACGGCGTCATACTGCTTTATCAGATAGGTTTCGGATGAACATACCTATGATTGTTTACTACAAAAGATACAGGCTAACCCTTGCTAAGAGACGGGGATTTCATAATAGCAATATGTCCAATGAATTTCTTCTATTGTATCACAATTTATGTTAAGTCAAATAATATAAGTTTATCCTTTGTTTCGGCTAGTTTTTGTATAGGTTTGTGTTTTTTGTTAAATTTGGTTGTCTAGAATGTTTAGCCTATATAAATTAGCTTTACGTAATATGAAAGATATGTTGCAGTCATATAGATCAATTAGCGATTACGTTTAATGGCTAATTAGTTAACTAAATGTTGGAATTTAGTTGAACGGTTAAGCGTCGTTTAGTCAAATTGATCAAAAAACCTTTAACTATTTAGCTAAACAATGCAGCGCTAATCGCAATCGTCTGACTAATTTGTTGCTTTGTTGCACCGAATAACATGTCTTAATCGAAAATAACTGCGGCACGGAATATAGGACGTAACAAATGTCATTTCAGTTGATAAGCACAAGTCTAACTTAAGAAATTTTTCAGGTAATTACGGTCAAGTTAGTCACCTCACAATGATGGACACTTACGGTGAGACTAGTCCACCAAATGAAAGTTGCTCAGCGGGCTATGGAGACAGCTATGCTCGAAGACAGCTATAATTTTTCTGAAGGATCGAATTCGGAATAAGGTAAAACGACAGAGAACCAAAGCCATCGACATAGCTCACGGGATTAGCGCGCTGAAGTGGCAGTGGACTGGCCATATTTGCCGAAGGACCGATAACCGGGTAGATGTGTTCTTGAGTGGAAACTACGGCTCGGTAAACGCAGTGTAGGACGCCCTGCAGCTAGCGACCATATACGCAGGTCGGCTGGCAGCGGTTGGAGAAGAGCCGAAGACCGAGCTCAATGGCATGCTTTGGGGGAGGCCTATATCCAGCAGTGAACTGATACGGGCTGATGATGAATATGACGATAGTGACCTCTGAAACTTAAACTCATTATTAGCTTAGATAAGACATTTATAGGTTGTAAAAGAAAATTAAAAAAATCGTGGTGCCGCACGAAGATAGCTATTCGGTCTGCCAAATGATTAAAAGTTTTCGGCGTTATTCTATATAAAATAAAAAGTAGGTCTTAAATTAAATATCAGCGCTTATTTGCACTGACTAGCCGTTTAACTAAATGGCTAATTTAATCAGATTGCCTCAACAGATACATCATTTAAATGTTGCTGAATTTATGGATATTGTTTTATATTGCTTAGTTAATACCACGGTCAATATCATAATAAATAATAAGATTATTTTTATAAATGAAAAATTTTGGGTGAGGCTATTTTAAACATTGCCCTTTATACGAACGAGCGTGCGCTACTGTAAAAATATTGGAAGTAAATTGATATTACAAGTTTGTTTTTAAAATTTTACTATAATTTTGCTATCGTCTACTCTACAACATTGAACTAAAAGGCGAGCTCTAATGCTAGGATAAAGTTAAACCAGTTAAGGATTTAGATAGTTCACTTTAAAATCTTTTCTTCTAAAATATACGGGAAACCGACGCTTCAGTAAACTAATCCGTATCTTTATTTATATACCTATCTTGTTATTTTTACAAGCTTCTATTTAATTGGCTATGTTTGAATGTCTGTTTGTCTGTCTTTCCGGTTCGAATCTTGTAATCCATTTTTTAAGCAATTGGATACCCCAATTGTGCTGAACTTTGGCATACATTATTATATAATCATCGAATTTACATAAGTTCGATGATTATGTAATAATATGGTACCATGGAGCTGGTCTGATGATGGAGTCAGAAGGTGGTCATAGGAATATGTCAACTACATAATATAATCCCCTCGTGTTTAGGCCTGTGGGATTGGTATTGACAAGTACTATACAACCAGATGATGTTCAGAGTCTGTTGATGAAGCCAAAAAGTGGCCAATAGAACCAGCCAATTACTCGACATAACCCAGTCGTGTGTGGGCTCGTTGGATTTGTTTTGACGAGTACCAACTGTAGACCCAGGTAGTAAGCAGGATCTGTTAATGAAGCCGGAAGGAGGCTATTGGATAACTAAGCAAAAGATCTCCGTGGTGGTTGTGTTTTGAAAGGTTGTTTTTAAAAATTTTAGGAAACATTTACTCTCAGTATTTTCTGCCTCAGTATTTTCTATGTCTTAGCTATTTTTTCAGTTTAAATATAATAGGCATTCAGTTGGCTTCCAATGTACCTTAGCTCGGCATTATACTGGTACTTGTATTTGCTTAGATCAGAGGGCTTAGCAAGAATATTTTGACGTTAGTATAACGCTAGGGAGTTGATATACCACCCTTGTCATACTACAGTTTATTAAATAAACATGAACGTGGCACTAGCTTACTCGCTAGCGTCAGTCTAACATCAATCTTTTCGTGCTAAGTTCTCAGTTGCCTATTTCACTATCGATACCTGATAACTAAGACTTCTTTAGATACACTGGATATCAAATTATCAAATTATAGTTCAACTACCGTAGGTACTTCAAATTGCTTGAATTCTCACTAAGAACTTCTTGTCGGCGTTTTCTAAGTAAATTTAATCTATAGTATGTAATTGACTATTGTTGACACTAATGCAATCGTAGCCATAACCAAGGATAATCGCGCTCAACTTGGTTAGTCTGAGATAGGTCATATTTTGACATTTTCATATTCGATCATCTTCATGCTTTGACAGGCATGTTCAGCTGTTGGGTGTGGTTGCCGCTGATTGCGGTAGGTAGTCATTAAGCCGCGGACATCATAGCCCGGGCGAGGGGGCTAATTAACATAGAGGAGCTGGGCACCGGCCCCCTTGGGTTCAAGGTTGCGACCACTGGAGCCCGCCTGCTGGAAGTGGCTGGGCAGGAGAGCGGCCCTAAGGCGGACGCCCTGGTGGCCGCACTGAGTGCGGCGCTGACCGCGGAGGATGTGGCCATCTCTAGGCCCATTAAGCGCGCGTCAATGCGCTTGGTGGGACTGGATGATTCGGTCACCAAGGAGGAGGTGGTGGAGGCTGTCGCCAGTGCCGGGGGGTGCCCGGTGGGCGTGGTCAAGACGGGGGAAGTTCTGCGTGACCGTACACCTCTCGGCACCATAGTGGTTAGCTGCCCGGTGGAGGCGGCAAGGAAGGTGGCTGCAGGTTGGCTTCTGGTCGGCTTCACTTCCGCGAGAGTCAATCTCCTGGAGGTGAGGCCGATGAGGTGCTACCGCTGCCTTGAACCGGGTCACGTTCGAGAGCAGTGCAAGGGGGGATGTGACCGTAGCGCGCTGTGCCATAGGTGCGGAAAGCCGGGCCACAAGGCCGCCGGCTGTCAATCCGCGCCACGCTGCGCGCTGTGTGCCACGACCGGGCGAAATCCCGGTCATGCGTTAGGCGGCAGGGCATACAAAGTCCTTAAGTCCGGTAGGAGGAACGCGGATCGTTCTCCCGCTACTGTACCGACTCCTGGGACGCAGGCGCGGTCAACCGAATCGAGCGCCCCTAGGGCGCAAGATGCAGAGATGCCCATGGCCTCAGATCTTACAGTCTGAGTAAATGGGTGTCTCCATCGAAATCACCTGGGTGGCAGACTCGGGGGAGTCTGTCGCCCAGTTCGAGGGGGGGCGCCATGCCGAGTGACACCGGCATGGTGCCTAGTAGGGAGGGGGGAGTAAAGGGGGCGCCTAACGCTCCCAGAGGGGCCTGCAAAGACTTTTCGCGTCGGGGCTATAGTTGTCGTACAATGGAGTTCCTGTAGCCCCGACCATATGCGACTATGATGTCACCGGAGAGTTTTTAGTCGGTACACTTGGTCCATCAACAGCCGGAGCTACGGCCCCGAGTGTTGATTGACCAAGGACTCCGACATAACCCGCTCGTGTGCCCCGAGCACGGGCGGGTACCCATAAAGGGTTTTCTCTTCGGCAAAAAAAAAAAGGTAGTCACTAAGCCAAGTTCGAAGCCTTATGGGGCGCTTGATAAGTTCCAACAGCAAGTCTCCACAAACTTGTCGCCACCAACCCACATTAGGTCCGCGTGTTACTAGAAACCCATTCATGCTATATCATCACGCTAGATCCTTTGCACTATAGGCAGACAGTACACAGTCCCAAATACTTTTTCTTGTATTTTTTTTACAGATCACTCCAGCTTCTTCACACTCATAGTTCGTTTTCTACACGCTCGTCGGTTACGGAGACTCACTCACGCATTCACCACCTTTCCCCCATTCTGGACATTCATTCTTTCTTACCTAGATTTGTAAGAACATTTAAACATAAAGGTATTTTTTTATTTATTGCACCTTAATATTGGGTAAAGGCTTAGCAGTAGGTCAGTTAGGCTAATATACATTTACAACGTGATAATAGTGTACATTGTTGATGCGTCTCACAATAAATACTTACCTAAAGACAAAATATCAAAGCGATACTAAAACCTATAGATCAATAAACCGATAAATGTAGCTATAGCAAAGCCCCTGCTCGACACGCGTTAATGAAGGGATTACGGAGAAAAAGTGGCCGTACTCTCGAACTGGCTGAAACCGGATTAGCGCCGAGATAGGATCATTAGTGAGCGATACACCTGATTAGAGACCCCTGTAGATGCTTTGATGCCCCTTGATATATTCTTTAATCTTATGTGACTAAGTGGCTCGGATGTACGGAGTTACCAGCGTAATAAATATTGAAGGAAGGTGTACTGTTCCGAATAATGTTCATTTTGAAAATTTGACCCCTGTACATGCTTTGATGCACCTTGATATGTGTTTTTATCTTAAGTGACCAAGTGGCTCGAATGTACGAAGTTGCCAGCATAATGTTATAAACATGGTAAATACCGGGGAAAGGTCTGTTCCAATTATTTTTAATTCTGAAAATCTGACGGTTCCAAAATTCAGGATCTGCAGATTTTGACTTTTCCCGAGATAGAATCATTAGTGAGCGATACACCGACTAGGGACCCCTGCAGATGTTTTGATGCCCCTTGATTTATATGCTTTCATATTACGTAACTAAATGGATGTACGGAGTTACCAGCGTGATACTGAAGGATGGCGTACTATGCCAATCCGGAAGACAAATATGTAAATAATATTACCATAAGTTTGAAAAATCTGTTGGTTCCATACATTCTAGGTGCACCAGTAATATTTTTAACTGTTGAAGATTTTTGGTTATTATGAATATCTTTTAATACTTATTGTATTAGTGTAATGTGATTATCTTGGATGTAATGTCAGACTCTGGTATTTTTTTTCCTATCCAGAATTCGAAACCAGGGCCTTGTGATTACTACGTACATTATTCGTCACTAGAAAGTCGAGGCTAAGGCTAATTAAATTAACTTAGAGCTAAGCACAAATCATTTCACATAACGTAACGCTGTCAAGAAAGAGTGCTTTTGCATTCATCTTTATTTAGTAAATTTGTACTGCGAAATGGATGGTATATTAACTCGATAGTGTCCCGCTAACATCAGTCTGTTCGTGCTAAACTCTCAGGGCCCTTATTCGCTGTGGACTGTTCAATTATACACGTAACGCGAAACGCAAGAATAACAACATGAATTGATCGTTTATATCGGTCGGATCGGTATACAGTTGGCTTCGGAAGTTATTGTAACGCGCCGCGTTTTGTATTAGCGAATAAGATACCAGAGCGTTTAACACGATAATTTTAACATTAGGTAGAGAGTACAGAGTTCCAACAGGTTCTTTCCTTACAGACCTCTCTGACTTCGTCCACTCTGTACTCTCTGCCTACCACGCAAGGGAATTGGCGTGATGATATAGATAGATACTTAGCATGAGCGAGTTGATATGCCACCCTTGTAACACTACAAATTTATAATAATATTAGCCCTGTTCAGAAACTGTCCCACCGTTGGGCACGGGCCTCCTCTTAAACGAGAGGGTTTAGGCCATAGTCCTGTGCGGGTAGGCGAACTTTGCACACCTTCGAGAAACTCTTAGGCATGCAGGTTTCCTCACGATGTTTTCCTTTACTGTTAAAGCAAGTGATAGTTATTTTTTTTAATTTTTAACAGGCACATGCTTTCGAAAAGACAGAGGTGCGTGCCTGGGTTTGAACCCGAAACCTCTGATTTTGCAGTCCAACGGTCTAACCCCTAGGCTTGTCTACGGTCTAACCAAAATGAGAGGGTTTAGGCCATAGTCAACGGGTTGGCGACCTTCACACACCTTCGAGAAACTTTCAGGCATTTCAACTACAAATTTACTAAACAAAAATCAACATGATAGCTCGTCCGCTCGATAGGGTTATACTAAAGTCATTTTTTTCGTGCTAAGTCCTCAGAGGGCTGAGTACGAGAATTTTGACGTTATCGTAACGCTAGCGAGTTGATATGCCATCTTTGTCACATTTACTTAATAAACATGGTGACAGCACGCTAACTCGCTAGTGTGACGCAAACGTCAATCTTTTCGTGCTAAGCCGTCAAGGTTCGTGCCTCGTCTCGCTACTTAACTCGAAGAACGCCACTATCGCATAATGCGGCTACTCATTCACTCGTCTATGCGGGACGCTATGAAAATAGGTCGTTGCTTTGCATAATATGTTAAACACGCTCTGTGTTGTAAAAAAAATATTAAATTCACTACTGGGTTCATGGTGGGAAATGAAAAACTGATGAATATCATTGTTTTTGGTTTCCAAAACCCATGTTCTTTTGAATTATGTAAAAAGCAATATAAATCCACTACTGGTTACTCCTTACACACGACTGTGTATTAAAATGTTAACTTTTGGTTTAAACTACTAAACTACTTTATGAAAGTTGACATAAATGAAGTTACTAAGTAATTTCGTCGTATCTCTGCATTTGATGTAACTAAATGAATTGCTGTATTTTGGGGTGCTATTTTCAAACTTTTTTCATTTGATTTATTACAAAATGTGCTGGCATCTTAAACGCTTACCATATTTAGCTCTTATTTGTGATTTAAATATAAGCGAAAAATATGATAGTCAACTAACACGTATCCCGGTATCTACCGCTTACCTATGCTTATTTGCTATTTATCTATATACCTAGCTTCTAAATAAATATTAATATTATCTATGCGTTGCTGATCTAGTGGCAAAGTGCATCGCTTTGTGATCACGAGGTCCTGGGTTAGAATTCTAGGTCGGGCACATGTAGTTTCTTTAACGAAAAATTCCGTCAGTATGAGTCCGGAGTCTGGAACTGTGCCCGGTATAGGGCAATAGGCTCACATCCTATTACATGGGACCTAAAATCGTCGGCGAAACGTGGGTCTACTCAGTATACCTCTGCAACTCCCTCTTGGGGAATATAGGCGTGACGGTATTTATTTATTTACTATTATCTATCTATCTATCTTTAGCCGAAGACGTACACTGTAGGAAAAAGGTCTCCCGAAAGACCGCTACGACGATGACTAGCTTAATTCAAATTAATTTTTCACTGCAAAATGAAGATTGCTTTTGATTTAAATTCCTAGCTTCAATAATAGTATTGAGAATTGCTAATTGTATACCGTTCTAATCAGGCGATCTCTATACGAGCAGTTTAAACTTACATGTAATCAGTGCGAATGGTCTGGACCCTTATTCGGTATAACTAAAAGCGACGTGTTACGATAACTTTGTGATATGATCGGGTAATGGTTAGTAAGACACAGGTATATACACCTAGTTTAGGGGGCAGGGTACTCACTGTTATTGTTTTAGCCTATGTTAGTTTTGATTGTGCTTCATTATAAATGTAGATTGAAAATGTTTGCAAGCAATAAATCATTTATTTATTATTTCAAAAAAAAAATGGTATTCTGTATGCCAATTTTACTTCATTAGACTAAAGTTGTAACGAAGGTCATTGTAGCAGAGTTGGAGGCCACGATGCAGGGTTTGGCCTCGACGGTAGTGGAGGTTAACGGAATAATTATTAATATATACGTTAGTTATCCTCCTTCCGATTCCTTTGTTGTGTTACATATTGTCCGATATAGGAATTAAAATAGGAAGGTCTGGCTCGTGCTTTAATCTGTTGGCTGAGCCCCACGTATGGCGTCGCATATAAAGAGGAAACGTAAATAAACCTCTGTTCCAAATCCGTTAAGAACACGCGGAGGGAGATGCAGGTATGATTTACTGCGGATGTTTCGCATTCGCAGAAGCGGAGGCGAAGTTCCGTTACAACCTTTATTAGGTGATCATTTGACAAAGTAATCTTACCGCGCCGTGTTTAATTGGTTATTGCGAATAAGGGCCCTATGCGAGGTCTCTCTGGCCAAGTTTTAATGGAGCCGGTGCCTCGACTCTGTTTTACAAAGCGTTCCGCTACTTTTAATAATTGGCTTGCCTTTAATCGTGCATGACAGTTTCGGAAATCAACTTACGGAATCATTTATTTTTCATTATGCTCTACTCACATTTATAGATTTTCGTAGGTTATTTATGAGTTAATTACCCGTTACCTGTGGCTGTGCGCGCGTTAATTCTATAATTTATTTTGTTATATATTTAAAAATATTTAGCCTATGATGTATACTGTTCTATAAATATTACGGTACAGTATTATCAAAATCTGTATAGCAGTTTATTATTTTATTATATATTGGCGTTAAAAAGTAACAAACTACCATAAAATATATGTTCATCCTCACAAACTTTCACGTTTATACTATTAATTTGGATTAAATGTCACTTACAATTAACATCATTAACAGATCGCCATTTTAAAAAGTCTAAATTCATCGCATCACACGAAGATGATCTTGATCACTCCCTTCAATGGGGTTTCAGTCTAATGTTATTGTTATTGGCTTCAAAAGATAATCTATGAAGCAAGTTCGAAATGCATACATATATGAAGTCGCAAAACCACCATAAACTTATTATTACCCACGTTTCAATGTTTAGGAGCCGTAAATTGACGCATAAAATTCAAACATAAATTTTCTAACACAACAGGGCAATCGGCAGAATATTTGAACTTTACTATATAGGCAGTAAAATAAAGTCCATTACTTTATACGTGTTTGAAGATTTATTCGATTGTCTGTTTATAACGTTGTTAACTAATGAAATTATTTTTACTCAAATCATGACCTAAGGTGTAGGTATTGTAGGGTAGGTATAAATATGACAAAATAGAGCTAAGATCGATCTGAAGGGTACGTTAAGAGTCTCAGGTACCGGCGAGCGTGCATGAGACGAACTATGAGAGTGAAGGAAGCTAGATATGATTGTAAGGAAAGAACCAGTTGGAACTCTGTACAGTCTGTCTACCCCGCAAGTGCGTAATGATGTAGACAGATAGGTTGGAAGAACTTTTCGTTTAGTGGTTATATCCCTGCATACTTATCGCTGCGTTTCCTTAATGTTTCTCCTTTAACGATCGACTGGTTCCGCAGCTATCTGTCTGGGCGTCGGCAACGTATTCGCATAGACGATACTCTCGGGCTGATGTTGCTCATCTCTCGACTGCCATCCAGATTACAAACTGCGACCTTAATCGTATTAATGTTTGGAGTAAGTCACATGGCCTAGTAGTTAATCTGAGCGAAACTCAAGTCATTCTGTTAGGTAGCCCTCGGTATATCTCTAGAATCAACTTTGATCGACTTCCTGCGATTACTTTCGCAGGAAGTCGATCAAAGTCCATATTCCATACTGTGACAAGGTAAAAAATCTTGATGTTGTCTTTGACAATACTTTATCGTGGAGACCGCAGGTTGATGAGGTTAGCAGAAAGATTTTTGCAGCAGGAACCTCACTCAGACGCCTACGTAATTTCTTGCCAGTTAGTACTAAAATTGAGCTTGCAAATCCCTTCTGTTGCCTATTCTTGACTACGCTGATTCTTGCTACCTTGGCTTGTCATTGGAGCTTCTTAACAAACTCGAAAGACTTCAAAATTATTTTATTCGGTTTATCTTCGGCTTACGTAAATATGACCACGTATCCGAATTCCGTTCTCAACTTAAGTGGCTCCCTGCCCATCATCGTAGGAATATACATGTACTTTCACTACTCTGCTCTGTCTTATTTAGCCCGTGCACGCCAATGTATCTTCTATATATAGCAACGTTTCTCCTTTCTCACCGCTACACAGTCACGTGACCTTCGTTCCTCTACGACACTTCACCTTACAATCCCTACCCATTCTTCTAACTTCTTTTCTAATTCAGTAATTATATCGCTTGATCTTATTGCCATTACAAAATGCTTTAAGACTGCATGAACCAACGTACCTATGTGATATAGTAGCTAAAGTTGGTATAAAAGTCTTCCAAACCTTGTAACTGAAGTAAACTGGAAATATATTTTACAGCAATAATATGGGTGTATGTGAATCTGTGTCTTTTTTCATACTGTAAAAGCGGCGACAGTGGATTCAAATAAAATCGTATGATATTTCAGTTTTAGAAGATTTTAGTGGCTGTGACAAAGTACTAAATTGCCTACATAGTAGGGAAGTTATTTAGACAGTGTTTCAACTTTGACTATACTTGCTTTTGCAGAGGCATGTAAGCAGCACGCTCGTGTCATATAATGCAATTTGTTCGAGCTTTCAGTGCTTTACTATCTACAAACGGGACACCATCCTAAGTTAGTGTTTGTATACGTACTCGTATTGCTTTTTGTGTGTGTATGACTGATGTATGCTGTTGGCCGCAAAACCTTTACAGCTTCGTCGGGCAAGAGTGCGGAAGGGCACGAGGGCAATAGTTCAAGGGTGCCTCAAGGAGGAATGACCTCGGCTTTGACTGTGGGGTAAGGTGTATACTGTCTCGCCGGGGTGCTCTGCACCTGCCGACGGTCAAGAGATTTTCTCTTACGTTGATGAGAGACTTGGGAGCCTTACTTGAGTTGTGCAAGGGATGCACCCCAAAAGTTACTGGGTAGTAATGACCTTTCACCTCTCACAAATGTAGGTGAGAGAGATTAGTTCATACTCCACCAAGCGGACCTAGCGCAGAATGGTGAAAACAGGTTTCTAGTCAGTCAGTCCAGTTATTATCAAACCCCCAAAAGGCTTGCACTTTAGCTTAACGACTACCACATTAAGTGGCAGCCGGAATCAACGGCTTAAGGTGCCGCCTGAAGCACGAAGACTCGCGAAAATGGAATTGCCATAACCGGTTACCAATTTCAGACTGACTGAGCCGACCGGTGCTTAACCTTGGCGATCGCAAAGAAAATTGTGGTCCCGTAACGCTAAGAGCTCCTACAACTATAGCATCGCCTATTACACGCATTCGCGATACGTTCTCCAATGCGTGTAGGTATACCCTAAAATAAGGGAAAGATGACGTCAGAACAGCCTTAAATCAGAATAGTCGTTACTAGAAGGAAATTGAAATTCGAACGTGAATGTTCCGCTTATCTATTTAAATCACCTGGTTTTCCATTAAAATCATATTACATTACCAGCGAATTAAACAAAATAACATAAGCGACGTAATCGAATGTATGTTTTTGGGAATTCACGAAATAATGTGTGTCTTAGGGCTTTTAGTTGCTAGGGCTTTTAAATATAATTATTATTTATAGTAGTATTTTGCAAAATGTAACAGATAAGCTTTTTGGTATTTTAAGGGAGGTCGCACGTAGGCCACTATCGTCGCTCGTGCTTTTAATCTGTTGCTGGGGTGACCAACCATTGATTTTTATTTGCATCTATTCATGAACGTGTCTCGTGCCAACTTACTTATATCTCACAATGCTGGCTGCTCTAAATGCTCTCTTAGACACAGTTCCAAATTGTGATCAGTTTGCTGATGAATGGAAGCAAATATTGTCGGCATGTCGGAAATACTGTGAGAAAACGGCTTTTAGCCATTTTAATTAAACTAGCTACTGTACTAAGCCCGCCACACATTCCTACTACTGTACCTTGTAAGCCAGGATCCACAATATCTTCCACAGATGACAATACGGTTTTAGCCTCAGGGTGTTCCGGAGAGCTCCTAATTTATAAATTTAGTTAGCAACAGAAAAAGAACGAGAGGCGTACGAGAAATAAAATTCCACTTCTATCCTTTGAAAGGCGGAAGCCAGAATACAATAATTTTAATATAAAAATATCTTTTTAAAAACAAGATTTTATAGCATGAACATAACTAAGATATCTTGTTTAGCTAGGGCATTTCATGGCCTTCTTCTGGCTTCATCATCAGACCCTGGACCAGTTAGATGTATAGTACTTGTCAAGACAAATGCAACGAGTCCTAACACGATAGGGTCATGTTGAGTAGTTAGGCAGTTCTATTGGTCACCTTTCGGCTCCATCATCAGACCCTGGATACCATTTTTTTTTTAAAAACGTAGCTCAGTACTAGGACTGTGTCGTGTTTTCAAACATGAAAATTCACATACACAAATACCCAGACCGGAACAAACAATTGTGGATCATACAAAGATTTGTCCCGTGCAGGAATCGAACCCGCGACTATTAGACATAGTGGGCGGAGCGGCTTAAGCTCATAACCACTGCGCTGAATCGTCCGTCAAGTCCAATTTGCGTCTACCGTACTGGTCGAAACAAATCCAACGAGTCCAAACGCGGTGGGGTTATGTTGGATAGTTTGGTGGTTCCATTAGTCACATTTCGGCTTTATCATCAGACCCTGAATACCATCTAGTTGTATAGTACTTGTCAATACCAATCCAACAAGCCTAAATACGAAGGGGTTATGTTGTGTATACATTTTTATGCATTGTTAATGAAATTGCCAAATTTCGTCTCAATTTCGCAAGTGCTTACAAAATTAATTATAAAATTTGAACCGAAAAGAAAGACAGACAGACATACGAACAGTGCAAGTAAAAAATTGGCAGACCAGCCATAGAAAAGGAGACTGAAACTAGGACAAGGCAAGCGTAATTATACTGTTCTGTCAAAATCAGTTGGGTTTACTTGTAACTCTTCGTACTAACATATAAATATTTCTAAACAAAACGTTTACATCATCTTCATGCCTTTGTTCCCAGAAAATCGTTTTCTAAAAGCCCTAACTATAATCACTACAACAAACAAATTTTAGACTTCTTTCACATTAACCTCTTTTGATGGTTTAACAGCACTGTTTTTCCTCAGAAAATCAAACGCTAAAGCAACAAGAGTTATCAAACACGCGTGTATAGACGTGAAGTCTTCCGCAAGCAACTAGGGCAGATATTGAGCAACTTTTAAGGCGCGACCACTAGATTCATTAATATGCAGTCAGTACAAAATCGAGTAAAACAACTAGCTGCTCGCGCCAATGTGTGGTAAGCCCAGGATATATATAGGTCTTTAAAAATTAGTTACTTTCTCTCGGACATATAGGTGAGTATCATTCAACGTATTATCAAGTATTTGCAAATGCCAAGCTCTATACAAATTATTATTAGCAGTAAATACATTTTGATGAATCCAGAGGTGCAAGTTATGGCGTGCGCAACGCACATAGCCGATCTTGTACTGATTAAACTGTTTAGATAAATTGGTTTCCTTCTCAATTATACAAGGTGTTATTTTAGTCATCCCGGAGTAAAAGTTCAGGCGATGTATTTAATGCATAATGTTCACTGGTAATAGGAAAATTGAATAAAAAGAACACTTCAATAAGTAACATCTACCGACAGCACTATCCGAATGTGATAGGACAGCTGAAAAGCCACGCCGCCCCACACATGTTATTTTGCGCTTTGCACAGGTGTTTTAATGCATTATATCAGTGTATTTATGGAGATGTTACTTATTGACGTGATTTTTTTTCATTTTTTTAGTACCAGTGGATAGTAGATATTGAATACATCACCTGGGCTTTCGCTCTAGGATGACTAAAATTACACCAGGCTTGCAACATAAGCGTCCTAATAATAACATTATACGACAGTAAACAATTTTAAGGTACTCAAGAAATAAATATTTGAATTTAAATGTAAAAAGACCTTTGTAAATAAATATTATTTTATGAAAAAATCACAACGAAGACACCTTGCTTAGTTGAGAGGTTCCTATAGCTTCTTTCGGCTGCATTATAAGATCGTCGACACCATCCAGGTCGAAAGTGCTCGTCGAGACAAATCCAACAAGCCCAAACACAGCGGGCTTATATTGAGTAATTGGGTGGTTCCATTGATCACCTTACGGTTTTATCATCACCCTGAATACTACCTGGTTGATTAGTATTTATCAATACCAATCTAACAAGCCTAAACACGAGGGGGTTATTATTGTATAGATCACATGTATAGATATATTATATAGCCACATTCGGACTTCATCATGAGACCAGCTCCATGGTAGGTTACATATTATTGCATTGTCATCAAACTTACATTCGTGTACTAAATTTCAGTTCAATCGGATACACGCAAGTGCTTGAAAAATGGATCACAAATTTTTAACTGGAAAGACAAACAGACAGATACACACAGACACGAACATTGCAAGTTAAATAAAAGCTTGTAAAATACATAAACGTTTTACTGTACGTCTTTTCTCAGTTCTCAGATAGAATAAAGAAAAAAACCTATATGATGAACTAAACAGATATTTTTTTCCGCTTTAATCCGTTAGCACACTTCAAAACCTGACCGTAGCGGAGTAAATCAAATAGAGAGCTCGCAATAAATAGCGTTTTCGTGTTGCTTTTCAAAATAAAATCTCGTTAGACATTTCCAGTTTCGTTCCTACGGAACATTCACGACATACTAGGATTAAAGTAGATCAAAGAGTTTCCATTTTTCAATTGATAAGTTTTATTATATCAGTGTGATGGAGTCGAAGTGCTTCCAATATGCTCCAAGATGGAATCCCAGTGTTCATCTTTTGCACATGTTATATTTGCTTATTTGATTCCGAGATGTAGGTTAGAAATCATTGAAATATTGTTGAGACAATATCTCGACTGCATTTTTGGGACATATTGCGACTGGTGACCACGAGTTTCTGGGTTTTAATCCAAGGTCGGGCAAAGTGTTATTGGAGTTTATAAATCGAAAATTTTACGATATGGAGTCTAAGGCCGTAGTACAAAACGAAAATCAGCCGGAAATCTAGTTTTAGAACTAACGTTTTAGTACAAAAATTAGTTTTTAAAACTATATTCACGACTGGTTTACGTTCTGTAAATACGGGCCTTAGTCTCATCGATATTAAATCTCAGCTCTCGTCCGCACAAATGCTTATTAACCCGCAGTGCTGAGCGCTGTACAGCGCTTTCAAACAATATTTCTTGATAGCCATTTAATTCATTCCACCGCTTTAATAACGCGCGTTGCAAAAGCGCTTGTGCGAACGTAGGATCAGTGTAACAGAAGCTGACTAACATCTAAACTACTTGGACCTCTGCTTGAGAAACATGGTGGTTATTTATTTCACACTGTCACGCTTACATTCCCCAAGCGGGCTGAAGTGGCTGAAGTGTACTGTGTATACCAACTACTCGCCGACGATGTTAGGTCACATGTAATATGGGGCAAGCCTATTGCCATATAAATTGTTATTTTTTCATTTTTTTATTCATTATTTAGGTAAATGTATTGTACCTACTGAACTAATGATATCGGCTCATATTTGTTTATTCGAAGGTGTCTGTAGCACATGTAAATCATTGTAAATCCCAATAATCATACGTCGGCAGAAAAGAATGAACAATTTTTGTAGACAGAGCGATCATAATACTGCCGTGTCACAAGTTTTTTACGTACGACTAGCTCAGCAACTAAGGAGATCTAATTAAGAAACAACTTAAAATGAAACGAAAACCCACTTAAAAACCAAAAAATAAATATTTGAAGTCGATACTTCAAATATTTATTTTTCGCTTATTGAAGTCGGTTTTTCTTTTTTTTTTTAAGTTTTTTAGTGTACAATTTTAAGTGATGAGTGAATAAATTATTAATATTTATATACCTATATCACTTTATTCTACTTAGTTATATAGTAAGGTACCTACAGGATTGATATAATACTCATAATAGCTGAATGTACACATTCGTGCTGTTTGCCGTGAAAAAGTCTCGTGGTGTATCTTCAAAGTCCAAGGTTTAATACCGATAAAATTAAAATGGGATCACCTCGTAGCTCAACTGAATCCAATGCAAAAAGAAACATCAAAATCAGTTTATAAGCAACGAAGTTATAAAAAAACACTGACGAATTATGAACCTCCTTCTTTTTTGAAGTCGGTTAATATTTTACTTAGTTCCATAGTCGGGTCCAAGTCCTATAGGATTGATGTATAATATGACGGACGATTTAGCGCAGTGGTTAAGAGCTTAAGCCGCTCTGCCCACTGCGTCTAATAGTCGCGGGTTCGAGTCCCGCACGGGACAAATCTTTGTGTGATCCACAATTATTTGTTCCGGTCTGGGTATTTGTGTATGTGAATTTTCATGTTTGTAAACGCACCCACGACACAGGAATAAATCCTAGTGTGGGGCTACGTTTTTTAAAGAAGAAGAAGAAGAAGAATATCTTAATCTTCGCATTCGTATTGTTTGTCGTTTAGGAGATACCTGGTATATTTTCAAAGTCTAAAGTCCAATACTAATGAAATTAAAATGGGACCACCTCGGAGCTATGTTATAACCAAATAAAAAAAAAAATCATCATAATCGTTCCACAATTGTCGGAAATATTGTAATACATAAAAAAGCATACATACGGACGACCATAGAACCTTCTCCTTTTTGAAGTCGGTTTAAAAAAAGCATACCTATAGACGAACATAAAACCTCCTCCTTTTTAAAGTCGGTTAAAAAAGGAAAAATCGGCGGTCTAAAAGTATTTAAATAAATTACGTGTATTTAATACATAGTTTAATTGAACATAAGGCGTTCTATACATCGAACAGCGACCCCGTCAACATCCATTGGCTTGGTGTCGGCGACTTTATTTTATAAAACTGTTAGCGGCTTGCGCCCATGTAGGCTACCCGGCTACATCTCGGTGGCTTGTGAACGCGCTCAGTTAACTGGCGACATTCAACGGGAAAAGTCATTAGCTGCCGAGAAAAAGTTTGATAAAAAAAAAGATCTTGTATCGTGTCGTGTCATGCAAGAAAGCAAATATAAAGAGAAGATTACATTACTAGATATTCCTATACAATCAAGCGTCACTGCGCGGGGTGGCGCGGGATGAAGAGGACTTTACCCCACCTACTTCTGTATTTGGTATCTAATTGAGAATTTATTTCAGACATAAAACAGAATACAATCGTTACAAATTTAATATAAAGACTAAAACTTAATGGCCTTGTTGGTGTAATGGCAAAGCACATTGATTTGTGATCATGAGGTCCTGGGTTCAAAGCCTAGGTCGGACAAATGTACTTCTTCTAACGAAAAATTCCCAGTACTAGTCCGGAGTCTGGAATTGTGCCCGGTATATGGCAATAGGGTCGCCCCTATTACATGGGACTTAACATCGTCGGCAAAGAGTGGTTGTACTCAGTACACCTCTGCCACCCCCGCTTGGGCAATATAGGCGTGACGGTGTATAACGAAAATACTGAGTTCGGAATCTATAATTCAGTTTTGTAGGCCTGCTAGCATGACGTGCTGTGTCAAAAGATTTACGAGTGAAGAATTGCATTTTACTGATGTATAGATAAGAATATTTTAACTTTCGTACAAGACTAGAATCACGGACCAACAAAATTTTGTTCTAGATGAAAACAGTCTTGTCACCCGTGCTTGCCATTTTTTTTTTTACCTGGCGAAAATCCTGCATAGGACTTCCGCGAGCCTCGGGGTAAGCTCGCGGGGCGTGTCGGATTCCTACCAACTAAAAACCCCAGGGTGGCCGACATCAGCACTTTCGAGGAGCTCCGGGATTACCGTAGGGAACGCACCGGTGCCCCTCTTGTGCCACGCTCTGGAGAGCCCGCCTTCGGGCGGAGACTTAATAACACGCTCCCCCCCGCACCAACGCGGTGCTCACGGCAACGTGGGCCACACCACGCCGCCGTCCTCCTCGGGGTCGCTCGTGAAGAACGCTCAAGGCCCCCGCCCCTTGCGTCCGCGACCCCGAAGGCCCCCCTGCTGATGTTGGTGCAGGGGGGGGGGGGGGTCCCCCGCCAGATATTACGGCGGGAGACGCGAGTTAGCCCGTATTCTTAAGCCCGGGATATTGGGCTGGGGGGCCTGGGCGGGCTGTGCCTCCGCCCCGGCGGCGTCGCCTTCGTCGAACAGGATCGGCCCTCTCCCGATCCCGCTCAGCCTCCTCCTTCTGGGACATTACAGTCTCGCAGAAGGAGGATACGGCCCCCCACGCCGATTTCCCTGCCAGCATAGCCTAGCGGCAATAGTAGCCTATTGCCGGCAGGGAGAGGTCCGGTCCGATCCGGTCGACCAGGATCCGCCGCTCGGAGGCCCACGCTGGGCACTCTTCGAGCGTGTGCTGGGCGGAATCCTGGTCCCCACCGCAGTGGTGACAGGTCGTCGCCCGTGCTTGCCCTGCTTCAACCTGTATGAGCTACAATAGCGTTAACAGTTAAAAATAAATGTTGTTACAACTGCTTAAAAGTACATATCAATTAATTTAAACATAAACAAATTACGAAAAACACAGCATGCAAACAATCCAGACCGCACGTGGTGCTACGTTATTTTGGACTCATTAAACGGGGTCTGATTTTACACACATATTCGTTGGGAGATAACTTTGCCGGCGTTATGCAGTTAAACGGATTAAATTCGGCCGCAGCCGGATTGTTCGCGTAATGGACACCCTGTACATGGGACCGTTGTGCGAACTTGTTATTGTTGCGTCGCCCGAGTTTTAGCTGTTTTTTTGAGCAAAATTTATTGGACACAT
Organism: Phalera bucephala; assembly: GCA_905147815.2. Taxonomy (NCBI): domain Eukaryota; kingdom Metazoa; phylum Arthropoda; class Insecta; order Lepidoptera; family Notodontidae; genus Phalera; species Phalera bucephala. Next base: position 17,832,940 of record LR990621.1, on the reverse strand, counting down.
TCGACGCTATGAATAATTTTTAATTGCGGAGAAGATTTATGTTACTTTATAGGTTATTCCTTATTTTATTAGTCCATTGCGATGGTATTTATTAGATGTGTGATCGGATTTGTATAATTAAGGACTTTTATATGTTTTCAATAAAATGCCGGGCGAGTTTACAAACTAAAAAGGGAATTATGTAAAATTTTGAGGAATTTAGTTGAAATGAAATTGTTAACGCTTCCTGCGAGATGTGTAGCTTCATTTTTAAGGATCACATATTTATACTCAGGGCAAGCTAGCTAGATGTGTCTAATATGATTCATTTTTACAAGTTTTCTAAAAATGTACGGAATAGATTATAAGATTTTTTTATTCCGGCGTTTTCGATAAATTTCTGATCACACAATATGAAAATGGTAAAAGGTTTAAACCATGTTTGTTTTATAAAATATTTCTCAAAAAGACCAACTAAAAGACGGTATTTGTAATTAAAAGTTTTAGGCAGTATAGAATTGGTAATACACTTAATTACAAGTTGGTTTTTGGGAAAGGACTTTACAAACTTCACTTCTTAAGATATCAGTAGGTACTTATTATACCTAATATTTTCAAAAATATTTACATTAAAGTAGAATTCCTGGAGATCTTACCGTCCCTTCACTCTGTAATACCCGTATTTTTTCCAATTTCATAGAGACTTTACGTCGTCGGAGGCAATGGGCCCTGGATTATTGAAAGTGGTTGCAATAAATCATACAACAAAGAGTTTCTTTTGCATGAATAAGTTACTGGGTCATTTACTTTATATAGGCATTTACAAAATTTATTTGGCCTAGGTATACCTACGCTTTTGCGATTTAGGATAAGAAAATTACGATCTTGAATTTATACCTTTGTTTAGCAGTTGAATAATATATTTTATGGAAAGTGTCTTTTTTCTTATAAAATATAGCCACACTAGAATTATTCCTGTGTTCACAAACACAGACACCTAACCCGAAACAAATATCTGTGGGTTACTCAGAAATTTGTCTCATGCAGGGATCATACCCGCGACTATTCAATCCGACGGCGGAACGACGTAAACTCTTAACCACTGGGCTTCAGGTGTGATATTGCAATTTTAATAAAATTGTCGTTCATTGACATCGCAATTGTTGATATTGACAGTTTTGGTAATGAAATTCAATGGTGTTCTTATGTATCTAATATTAATTTCCCATGGATGGTTTTCCATGAAGTCATATGCGACTTTATACGATTGTCGTTATTTTTCAATAAGACCAGCGAATTTAGTAGATTACCGACTTTTGGCACAATTGTAATTAAACCATTATAGTAGCATGTCATACTTACAAATCCCGTCAAACTAGCAAACTTAGAGGGCCCTAAGACTAAGCTGTCGTCAAATTACCACGTCACGAGATCTCAGTTTGAGAAGGCGAAATGCATATAAAGAGGTGGCAGCATAAAATAAAATTACCAATCTGTAACCCACGCGGATAATCACCTCGACAACAAACCCAGCGTAACGTATTAATTTAATGCGGACGCAGCTTAAGAAGTTATATTAAGGGAAAGTAATAAAAGTTGAAGAAATAATTTCCACCTACGTTAAATAGGTTCTCGAAAATTTGAATCATAAAACTCCGCCGGCAGAGCCACCAGCTACATTAACCAAATTGTACAAAACAAACATATCTAATAATTACGCTGCGGGCACCCGAGGCTCGTTTTGTAGAATTATGCCACCGCCTGTAACTTTTTCAATCTGAACTTCGACAATTAAATTTACTCCAAAGTCGGAACATAACATTTCAATATGAGACACGAATCGGTTAAGCCAGGTTTATCTTTCGAATACTCTTTTTAGCGAGTTATAATAAGAGGGACAGGTTTTGTTTGGGTTGTGATTATTTCGGCGATAGCGCAGAATTATGGCAAAGATTGATTGGCTATCGAACACTTAGATTAGATACAATTCCCTAGCACGGTAGCGATCCGGCACCGCCCTAGCCGGAGAGAAACCCTTGCCCGCCGGCCGGTGCAGAGCACCATGACTAAAACACCTAGTATATGCGCTCCCTCGCAGCGACAGCCTAAGCCTAGGTCGTTTCACCTTTAGGCGTCCTTGAGCTAGATTCCCTCTTGTCCTACAAGCAGCTACTATTCTTCTTGCCTACTAAAGCTACAAAGGCCTCTCGGCCAACAGCCTGGGTCATTCAGTGTTCAAAGCCAAAATATATTTTACCATCACCTTTATAGATATAGCAACAAGTCAAATTAAAATAAATTCAGAAAGTTACTTTTAGTATCACAGCTAAGCAGTCTTAATCTGCTCAACGTAGTTCTTCACTATATGAACCGCAAACATTCAAAACAACCTTCGCATTTATTATTGAGAATGAAAAATATCCCTTCAGTCAACAGTACAAAAGAACAGTATCTTGATAAATACGATAAGGAATAGCACTTGGGAAACGTTTGAAAGAGCTCGTAGCATATACCATTAATCTTTACATTACAAATTCATTCGGTAAGAACTTACTCGGATTAAGCAGAATTATAAATGAAGTGTCACCGGAACGCTCACAAAAAGTGTGAAAGGAGGAAAACCTCTGAATAAAGCGTTGGGTGCGTCAGTTTTTAACACGAAGAGAATGGGCGCTACGCACAAGGGATTAATCGAGTAATTCTCGAGTTTAAATGCCGAAAAGAAATACGGAAGCAGGGTGTACGAATTTGATTGTAAAATCGATATCGTTTAAAGCTTAGCGAGTTTTAAGCTCGCCATACGTTTGGATTTTCACTGGACTGTCTGGACTTAGTGGGTAGCCATTGGTTTTATACGGACTCACCCTATATGCATATTGAAATTTTACATGAACTTGCGTTTAACTTTAGTAAGCCTAAGTTTAGTCATTGGTGTAAATAAATGTATAATTACGTGACACGCGTTTTTAGCTACACTGTCGTCGTAATTAACATTCTGTAAAAAATGTAATGAAATGGTTTGCTACGAATGACTTCATCCAAATTTTTTTTTTCTACTTACTTTTATTAAAATAAACCTTATGGTTTTCGATAGATAACAGTAGATAACAGTAACAGTCAACATTAAAAAGGAGAATGGGAAGTGTGTACATTGTTTCGTATTAGAAGTATTAATGTCATTTTCATTATTTTTATGTAGACTATATCCGGATTTGGTGGTTCAAGTCATGGGCCTCCAAAAACGCGAAATCCGGTCATCAAAGGTCAATCATCAAAGGTATTTGGAGAGTTGTTGTAGCCATTTCATTAAGTCCGTTATTGAAGTACATTTACGCATCACTTTGTTTCATTTTACCAATGTTTTGAGTAGACCAGGGCTCTTATTTGCTATGACCAATAAAACACGTAACGCGACGCGTTACAATAACTTGGTGAAATTATCGTTTATAATATTTTTCACATAGGATGGGTAGTGACAGTTCTAAGTGCCAAACGTAATTAATACTTAATTCAATGGTATTAAGGCATACAACCGTAAGTATAGAAACGGGTTATTCTTCTTATCGCCATTGAATAAAGTATTATTTTCTTTGACTTTTACAACTGTCATAATACCCATCTTACATAAAAAAATACTATAATGGTGCTTCATTGGCATACAGAATACCATTACACGATTATTCCACAAAGTAATCGTAACACGCCGCGTTTGGACATAGCTAATAAATGCCCAGATGGCTTAGCACAATGACATTGACGTCGTGTCACGTTTTTAAGTTGATGTGCCATCCTTTTTAACCGACTTCAAAAAGGAGGAGGTTCTATGTACGGTTGTATGTATGCTTTTTTTTATATTTGTTCAGCGATATTTCCGTCAATTGTGGACCGATTTTGATATTTTTTTTGCATTGGGTTCAGTATATCTCCAAGGTGGTCCCATATTAATTTTATTGACATTGGACCTTGGACTTAGAAGATACACCAGGGAACTCCTTAAAAACAATAGGCATGTGTAAATTGAGATATTATGGGTATTACGTCAATCCTATAGGTACCCTACTATAGAATAATTCACTGGTCACTTAAAATTGTAAAATAAAAATCTTTTATAAAAAAGGTGAACCGACTTCAAAAAGCAAAAAAATAAATATTTGAAGTCGGTGCTGGTTGGTGCAGTCGGTTCCCGCTCGTAGGAGGCGAGTTGGGCGGAGGCGTAGAGCGTATGCCGCTAATGATCTCCGCCCACCTTGAAAAGTGGCCTGCGGGCGCCGACCGTGTGCAGCTTGTCGCCTGACTAGTAACAGGCCTGTGACGGAAGTGCGCTGCGTCCTGCGCACCCTCACAAAGAATGCACAAGGCACGAAGGAGAGGTCTGTGGAAATAGACCAGGCCCGCCCGTGCCGCAGATGTTCTACCACTTGGCAATTCCTGCGGTACGGCAATTGGGCAAGAGACGGACGCCGGGGGGGTTTTAGTGGGTGCGAGCCCCACATAACTGCCACATCACCAAGTCCAGGATGTGGCAGTATGCGGCAGGCATTCCCCCCCGGGGGAAAAAAAAAGTCGGTTACTTGGCACCGACTCCAAATATTTATGTTTTTGCTTTTTGAAGTCGGTTAACCTTTTTTTATAAAAGATTTTTTCATACTACAAATTTACTAAATACAGTTGAACGTGACATCACATTTTCGCGATACCATTACGTTAACTTCAATGTCTTTTGCTACGCTCTCTTTACTACTAGGGGGACTTTATGTATTCGTGTATTTGAATTTTCATGTTTGTTAACGCACCTACAACACAGGAATAAATCCTAGTATGGGACTACGTCTTTTTTTATTTACAAACTAAGGGTTTAGCACGAAAACATTAACATTAGCGTGACGCTAGTGTCTGTGCTATCACGTTCATGTTTATTTAATAAATTGAAGTATGACAAGGATGCCATATTAACTTAATAATGTCTCGCTAACGGTAAAATTGTCGTGCTAAGCTCTCTGAACTTAGGGCTTAGCACGAATATGATTAGAAAACAATATTGTGCGTAATAAAAGGGAGCCTTACCAACTATGCAGATTATATTCTCATCTCAGCAAGTGCCCAGCAATATACCCAATAGTGAAGTAATTGAAATTGTGTAATATCGGTGAAACACGTTTACTGGGGATGGAATATTATACTGTTGTTGCTCAAAGAGAACTGAAAGCGGGGAATATAGTTAATGACTTTGATACATAAATTTACAACCGTTATATGGAATAGATGACTAGAGATGATTGGAATATTTGTGCATATCAAATGTCCAGATTTAAACGAAATAATCTTCTTCAGCTCACTTTGCAACTAATGCAAATTAAGAATTACTAATATCAAACTAAGTGTTATAAGATTTACGGGAATATTACACAACAACCTACCCGTTAGGGGATCTAGCATAATAATATAGGTCGATTACATAAGGAACAAAACTTTTTTCGGATATATCCTGGTTAATATTAACTCACTTGAAACGTCGGGAACTTAAACATAAAAATGAAGCGTGCTGACATTCAAGAAAATAGTTCCATTCATTTACTTTTTAAATAATTTATTTTTTTATTTATAATAGCAATTACTATCACACCTATATTCCCAGGCGGGGGTGGCACTTTTCGTTGACGATATTAGGTCCCATGTAATAGAAAGCGAGTCTATTGCTATATACCGGACATAATTCCAGACTCCGGAACGAAAATGGAAATTTTTCGATGAAAAACTACATTTATCCGACCTAAGATTTGAACCCAAGACATCGTGCTCGCAAAGCGCATCATTTGCTGTTAGGTCAACGATGCAATCGTTTTTAAGTGATCAGATATTAGAATTTTTTAACAAACAAATATTGACGCCACCAAAAACAATTTATTGTCAGTAGTTAAAATTCCATTTAACTAAACCAAATATTCTTCTATCCATGTGAAAAAAAACACGCAATCATAGTCCAGTTGTAAATAAATCTAGAAAACATTTCAATTCAGTAAGGTTAATTTACAAGCTGTCATCTTTATTCAAAGGAGGTCGAAAGCAAAGGAGTCTTTTGTCGAGCGGTTCACGAGCGACAGACAGCCACTCGGTCCCACTCGGGCTCCATGTGGATGGATAGAGGAATCTTATCTATACCACTCGTAGAACTACATAACGGAATGTCATATGGAAATCTTTTCAAAGCAATATGAGAGTTTATTTAGATATAATTGACTGAGATTAGGTATTTTAGATTTGAGAATAAAATGACTTGACAGACGGCTTGGTCTTGTGGTTAAGAGCTTAAGTCACTCCGTCACGGAATCGAGCAGTCCCGGGTTCGATCTCCACACGGGACAAACCTTGTGCAACAAATGTTTGTTTCTGTTTGGGTGTTAGGATATGTGAATTTCATGTTTGTAAACGCACCTACGACACAGGAACAATATCTAGTTTGGGGTTATGGAATATGTGGTGTGAGCAGGCGGTCCGATAGGTACAGGTATAGGTACAGCACAAATGATGAACGATGGACGAAATAGCATTCTTTGGGGAGGTCTCTAATTGCAGTGGACGATTTTCTGCTGATGATGATATTAGATTGAGGAAATAAACCATATAGAGCGTGGGTGGCTCGGGAAGTCGTAGCCTCGAATACGTACGGGACGAGTCTTTGTATGAAAACTTCTTTAGGCGCGTTGGGCATTTTTTGAGATGGGAAAAAACAATCGTACTCGCGACACTGTTACCATTACCGACACCTCTGTATATAAGTATGTACATATATTGTGTATGTACGTGCATAGATATACATGCACATTGGCATTTTTTGAGATGGGAAAAAACCATTGAACTCGCGACACTGTTACCGTTACCGACACATCTGTATTTAAAAAATAAAAAAAATATATATTTCCTGACGATTCAAAACATACACACGTAATTGTTCAAATTTTCACTTCTGTCGGCACTCCCGGAGTGCCGCTGTTTTTTTACTCTGGGGGTTTGTGCATGTGAAATTTATCATTGTAAACGCGTCCACTATCACCATGTGTGTGTGTGTGAATGATGTACGCTGTTGGCCGCGAGGCCTTTACAGCTTCACCGGACTTAAAGGCGAGCGTGCAACCACTACGCTCTAGCCAGACAGAAGGGCAAGAGGCGACATACTCGAGGGCGCCTCTTCGAGGCGCCCTCGGTTGGGACAGTCGCTGTAGGGGGACGGGTGCACTACTAAGTGCACCGGTCAACCGCCGGCTATGGGACCCTATTGTAGTAGTAGTAGATCCCCATCTACTACTACTACGTCGTCTTCTCCTGTATTCTGAGCGGAAAGAAGGGATGACAAAGCATCGGGGGGGTTCGTGAGAACATGTCGCGGCCGGCGGTAGCGGCAGGGGTCGGGGGGGAGATCGTAGTCGGCGGTGGCTACGATTAACGGATTCGCATGGGTAGATGCGTTGACGCCTTTTTAATAAAGGCGCGAATAGGTTCGAGACCTAGATCGGAGTGGAGTACAACTAGTTTGGGGCAATGTTTTTTATAAACAAAAATTGGGCTAAACTAATATCATACATTTTACAATCTATCTTCAGCCGAAAGACGTCCACTTCATGACAAAGGTCACTCCAAGATCCCGCCATAACAACCGCCATTCTATAATAGGTACAAAAATATAAGGGTGTATTTTTGTAGGATTAATAACAAAATTTTCATAAAAATATTAATACTTACAATGATCACAGTCAAGAACATGCCGTTGCTTTAATGGGATTGAAAAAAATCAATGGATATTTCCATGAACAAATAGCACTAGCGCAGCCGAAAATAACAAGATAATTTAATTTCAGATCTGGCTAACGAGAATGCGACAGAATAAAAAAGAGTCGAGCAGGAAAAAGCTATCCGAACTACTACGCAACAGTCCTTTGATTCATTACAGTTTTCGATTAGCTACCGTTGGTTTGGTTTTAAAAAAGTATCCGCGATTTTTGTGTCTGTAGTGTTGCCGTAATAGTTTTTACAGGTATATTTTTGTCGATCAATTTGTGTGGTTAGGTTGGGATTTTTGTGCAATATTTTTTAGGCAAAAAATAACGGTGACAACTTTGTGGAAATTCTATTTTAGCTGAACAAAAGCTGTGTCAAGTTGATTTTTTTTTTTTTGTTTTTTTTTTTTTTTAAACGAAGCCCCACACTAGGATTTATTCCTGTGTCGTGGGTGCGTTTACAAACATGAAAATTCACATACACAAATACCCAGACCGGAACAGATCACTGTGTATCACACAAAGATTTGGCCTGTGCGGGAATCGAACCCGCGACTATTAGACGCAGTGGGCGGAGCGGCTTAAGCTCTTGACCACTGCGCTAAATCGTCCGTCGATTGTAATATAGAAACATATTTTATACCTATTTTAATAGTATTCTATATTACGTCATGTAGTGTACCGACTCGTAGGTTATTCGGTAGTAGATAAGCTCCCCTTCTGCTTTCTGTGGACTACATAAAAAGCTAGTATAGAAGTTGAAAATATTTAATATCGATAAATCAGAGGGTTTAGCACAAGAACTTTAACGTGTGTGTGTGTGTCTGAATGATCTACGCTGTTGGCCACGGGGCATTAACAGCTTCACCGGACAAGAGGGCGAGCGTGCAACCACTACGTTCGAGCCAGAAGGGCAAGGGGGCAACTAGCTCAAGGGCGCCTCAAGGAGGAACGGCCTCGGCTTGGGCAGTCGCTATGGGGGAGGGCGTATACTAGGTGTCTCGCCGTGGTGCTCTGCACCGGCCGGCGGGCAAGGGATTCTTCGACCTCGCCGGCGAGGTCGGTGTCTGATCCAATGTGCGGTATCTGTATCCGAAAGAAGGGATGTAAGGGCATCGGAAGGATCGGTGAGAACATGCCGCGGACGGCGGTAGCGGCTGATAGGAGGGGAGTTAGGTTCGTAGTCAGCGGCGGCTACGATTAGCGGATTACTATGATTGGACGCGTTCGCAAAATCTCGGGTTGTCCCCTTTTTAATAAAGGCGCGAATAGGTTCGAGACCGAGATCGGAATGGAGATCGACATTCCGTAAGAATCACGGGGCTCCGACGGCTTTGCGGAGGAAACGGGATTGAACCGTTTGGATTCTATCGATGTGAGAGCAGGCGGCGTGCCCGAACACCTCACAAGCGTGCGTCATGATGGGCCGTATACAAGTTTTGTAAAGTGTCACCTTATTCCTAAGGGACATTTTACTCCGCTTGCAGATTATCGGGGGAAGACGAACGAGCACACAGGCTGCTCGGTTATGGACTCGCTTGAAGTGCGGTCCGAAGGTCATGGTATTGTTTAGGGTGACCCCTAGATATTTGACCTGTTTGACGCAGGGAATAGGTGGGTCGAATATGGTCACTCGACCGAGATTACTTCTGGGGTGACGCAGGGAGGGGCGCGGCGTGGCACCTCTGGAGAAGAAATCCGCAGCGCTCTTGTCCGGGTTCACCTCAATACGCCACTTCCTGAACCAATCCCCTAGGATATTGGCGGAACTTTAACCTTAACGTGATTCTAGTGAATAATCACGGTGTCACAATTATATTTATTTAGAAAATTTGTTAAATTACTACTTTGATGTTTTTTAGTAACTTTTTAAACCCCCCGTCCTCCTTTCCCTGGTGATACGTGGTTAGTTTTACGCTAATCCCTCCCTCCCCATACCCATAATCACGTGTAATTTGTTAGTAGTAGTATCTTAAATTTATCAAGGCGAGTCAAGGTCGTGCGTCCCTCCCCCGTAATATTTGGTATGTTTTTCGAATAGTACTTCGAGCCTTACGTGATTAACGTATTTGGAACTTACAACTTAACATCTCAAAAATATTAAACGTTATAATTAAAAACATAATCCACTTATTCTTTTGTTTTATCCGAATTTCAAGTATCTACCTGTACAAGAACTGATGAAGATTTCCTCGTTATAACAATAACTTGTACAAACAATCAAACTGTTTCTAGTGGATTTGTTCTCCTTATCGATTATAACTTTTGCAATAACGAAACATCGGCAGTAGTATTGTGTTGTGATTACCACACCAAAGTTGATATTATGTGTCCGTATTTCTTCTTCGCTTCAATCTCGTACTAATTGTACTTATTTGTATCCCGTCGAATTCTAATAATACACTAATTATCATTGTTAATGAAAGTAGCCTTTATTACCGTTTTAACAGTGATTAGTTCCAGTTTCTACTTTTGATTTCAGCTCACTAATTTTAAGTAAAGTTAAATTCTGCGTAAAAACGTTATTGCCGGTGCAACTTTTCTCATTCAATCAATTTTTTTTATCGTTGCCTCCCTTGGTGGTCACAAAGTGGGTGGCGATCACGAGATCTTGAGTATGATTCTCAGGCCAGACAAACTGGTTAGCCTATTCAGCCCTTTTCCGGCATATTACCATTTTAGCGTACATTCCAGAATCTGGAAGGAAATGGCATTAGCCTCAGTTTCTATGAATGTAATGTAAATTCAGTCCTAAAATCATAAGCAACATGTTGGTGTACACAGTATACCTCTGCCACCCCCGCTTGGGACATACAGGTGTATCGGTGTATATTAATAATTTCAAGATTTTTTTTCTACCTATATTCTAAACCCGTACGCAGTAAATAGTATCATGAAGTATCATCCGAGGTTCTGCCCACATTAAACGGTAAATAAGGGACGTATGAGGCCAAATACAATCCATATTCTCTCATTGATTCCACAATAGGAAAAGAATTCGATCCCGAATCAATGCTACATCTATTCAGGCGATTGTTCCACTCCCATATTGTAGTCTGCCGCTAAGTCGAGATGACTGCATAAGCCGCAGCTGACAAACCAACCGGGCCCTTTTCAATTGGGGTTCAATTAATGGAAACACTCAAATGGCAAAAATGATTAAAGATATAACGCGGTGCGTTACGATAGCTTCGTGAAATGATGGCTCGATGATAGTAGTGGCTTACAGAATACTATTACACGATCATTTCACGAAGTTATGGCACCAAATTTGATCAAAGCAAAGGGCCAAGAAGTACAACCCACACTATAAACAGAACTTTAAGTTCTTTTTTTTGTATTTTAATATCTATGTAATTGGTGCACAATAAAGAGTTATCTGTCTATCTATCTATAAACAAATCACACTATGAAAGACGAAAGAGCTCGAATACAGTTCATATTCCCACATTGTTTTCACAGTAAGAAAATAATTCGATTCCAAATCAATGCCACATCTATTCAGGCGATTGTTCCACTCCCATATCGTAGTCCGCCGCTAAGTCGAGATGACTGCATAAGCCGCAGCTGACAACTCAGGCGGGCCCTTTCCAATTTGCGTTCGAATAAATGGAAACGCTCGGATCGCATAAATGAAAACGGTGGAACAAATTGATTTCTCACTCAAACAGAACCGTGCGCAGTACAATCTATTACAATTTCTATTCTGTATTCTAAAAATATGTTTTGGGACCAAAAGATTGCTTTTATGTTTTTCTATTTTTTATTTGAATCATGGCTGTCAAGGAATAGAACATCGCTGTTTGAATAATTAAAGGTACACATTGTACTTAACTTATATTGCGCGTAGCGATGACAAGGTCCTGGGTTCTTCAGTTTTCAATTCCAGGCGGGACAAAATGTAAAATTAAACGTAAATTATTATGAAAAATAATGTTTTAATTTATTATGTACTAGCTGTACCCGCGGCTTCGTTCGCGTTATTTGGGCATATATTTTACACCTTTAAGTTTCTTTTAGACAAATGGTAGCCTATGTCCTTCCCCTGAATAAGATTAATTTCCTTGCCGATATTTTTTTTTTATTTATTTAAAAAACGGAGCCCCACACTAGGATTTAATCCTGTGTCGTGGGTGCGTTTACAAACATGAAAATTCACATACACAAATACCCAGACCGGCACAAATAATTGTGGATCACACAAAGATTTGTCCCGTGCGGGACTCGAACCCGCGACTATTAGACGCAGTGGGTAGAGCGGCTTAAGCTCTTAACCACTGCGCTAAATCGTCGTCAATAATGATCAGAATCTGTTCAGCGGTTTGAGCGTGAATAGGTAATAGATAAACAGAGTTACTTTCGAATTTATAGTATTAATATTCATAATAATTATGCGTGAACCTAAATCCTAGACGTCTTTATTGTTGAGATATTGGCATTAGCTAACATGTTTACACATTACTTGCATAAATTTGGTCTGCTTGATAAGCTACGTTAAGCTGACATTGGTCTGGTCTGGATGATTCATGATAGTACGGAATAAACATTTTATTCAGGCTAATGTATGTACCATACTTGAGACTAAAATATTAGTAAGTCATTTGATATTTAAAAAAAGTTAGGGATTTGGAAAACTTGTTAAAACTTGTTAAACATGAAAAGAAACGTATAGCTTTGATATTTAGTTAGTAACCCTTTTAGTCAATTTTACAATATCCACACAAAAGAACTCGGTAATTGCGCAGATTAACAAAAGAACATCCTGGTCCAATGGTCTGGGTATTTTTGTGCATATAAATTTCATGTTTCTAAACGCATCCACGACACAGGAATGATTCCTAGTATGGGGCTACCTTTTATAAAAAAATAATTGTGTCGTGTGATTTGAGTAGCACGCGATACTGGTCGATATTGCGTAATATGCGGCGCACGCATGTAACACAATATCACCTGCACAGGCTCTCGCACTAGTACGCCACGCATATGGTTCGTACGTTTACTGGAATCGTGTACAATCACCTCATATACAGTGCGACATAGGTGATTTTGCTCTTGGATGTCATTTATAGGGCGGCGTAGGGGTGAAATGAGGGCTTTCATTTAATAAAAATGTTACCCCTCCTATCAGCCGCTACCGCCGTCCACGGCAGGTGCTCACCGACCCTCCCGATGCCCTTACATCCCTTCTTTCGGATACAGATACCGCACACAGGATCAGACACCGACCTCATCGTAGAGGTCGAAGAATCCGTTGCCCGCCGACCGGTGCAGTGCACCGCGGCGAGACACCTAGTATACGCCCTCCCCCATAGCGACTGCCCATGCCATTCCTTCTTGAGGCGCCCTTGCGCTAGTTGCCCCCATGGCCTTCTGGCTCGAGCGTAGTAGTAACATGCTCGCCCTTCTTGTCCGGTGAAGCTGTAAGTACTTCGGACAACATGATTAGTGTTGACATTTTAACTATACCTACCTAATTTAGACCGAGCTAGGAACTGAAGAAATACGAGATCACAATCTCGATTGAGGTATATCAATAGTAATCACCCATCTTCTAATTGTAGGAAAATAAAAATGTTTATTTATTTTTCTTGGTGGTACCAATCGTTGTCAAGTGAAAAGTTCCTCGACAACTGATAGCACTATCAATATAGCAAAAACGTATCTACAATTAACCGCGTTGCAATTTGGAATACTTGTTATTTCACTCACTCATTATTATAAGAGGCTCTTGTAAGAAAATTTTATAGTAAATGTAAATTTTTCCACTCATAATATATGTATACAATTTCCTTTTCCCTTTATTTACACATTTATAATACATATTACGTGTACGTATGTGTTATATCTGTATTATGCAACGTACGCGATTGCGTCACTATTGAGTGTAAAAATTTTTGTGCAATAAATAGTAAATGAGCAGGCTTTGGCTGAAAACCAGCGCTGGGGGAGACTCTGTTCCCCTCCAGCACATGCTGAGCCAATTGCCTTTCGGCACAGCTCACACCAAGGCTAATGCTGCAGCAGCAGCCTATTGTAGCTTAATATTATTTTGTTTTTGTCTTTTTCTGTATTTGTTTATTTTTAATTTTATTTTTACGCAACCTGTCCTACTTTTTGTGATTTTAAAATGTGCGCTGTGTTGATTAAATATTTTTCATTTCATTTCATTTCATTTCATTTCAAAAGGACCTGTTGAAACTCTATACTGTTTTACATACTCAGAAATCTGGCATTATAAAATATATAGAGAGACAGACATTATTACGACAAGCGTTATATACGTTATAAACAGAAATACCACAGAAAAGCGTTAACTTTTAGCTCCTCACTATTCCACCATCCGATAATTTAAGCAATAAATCAGGCAAGTTGTTAACCAAACTGCCGCAAGAATATATATCTAAAATTCACCCCCGATGGGTACATAATGTAAAAATAAAGGGCTCCTTTGTACGCACGTGATTGTCGGGGACCTCAGGCAGGCATCACGCACGACCCGGCGGTAGCCAACGAAGCGATGACAAATGCCTAATTGAATTTTCAGCCACGATATTGTGGTGCTGTCAAAAAGATTTTACGTATAGATTGTACCCTCAATTTTATTTTATAAAAATGCCGGATTAATAATGGTTCGGGATTAGTTTTGAAATACGTAGTCGATTAAAAGGTTGTGTATCTTTATGGCTAAGTGTTTTTTTTATATTCTTTATGCGCGTCTAACAAGCCTAAACACGAGGTGGTTATGTTTTGTCGTTGACATGTTCCCATGCACACCTTTCAACTTAAAAGCTTGTAAAAAGTTACCTATGCCTCGTTAGTCTATTGGCGAATAATGCGCATAGTGATCACGAGGTCCAGAGTTCGAATCCCAGGTCAGGCTCAATGTAATTTTTCGATAGAAATATTTCCAGTATCAACTGGCATTGTGCCCGATATAATGGCATTAGGCTTGCCCCCAATTGCATGAAACCTAACCTCCGACGATTGCGCATATCGTGATGTGCCTATGTGACGATATTAGGTCCCATGTAATAGGGAACGAGTCAATTGCCATATACCGGACACAATTCCAGACTCCGGACTGATACTACTGTATTCGTTAAAAAGCTACATTTGACCGACCTAGGATTTAAACCCAAGACATCGTGATCGTAAAGCGCATCATTCGCTGTTAGATCAATGAGGCAATCGTTTTTTAAGTGATCAGATATTAGAATTTTTTAACACCAAATATTGACGCCACTAAAAACAATTTATTGTCAGTAGTTAAAATTCCATTTAACTAAGCTAAATATTCTTCTATCAACAATCACTTGTAAATAAATCTAGAAAACATTTCAATTCAGTAAGGTTAATTTACAAGTTGTCATCTTTATTCAAAGGAAAGGAGATGACGCGGGTCCGAGTCTTTTGTCGAGCGGTTCACGAGCGACAGACAGCCACTCGGACCCACTCGGGCTCCATGTGGATGGATAGAGGAATCCCTTATCTGTACCACTCGTAGAACCACATTACGGAATGGGACACTTGGAAATCTTTTTAAAGCGGTATGAGAGTTCATTTAGATGTAATTTACTGAGATTAGGTATTGTAGATTTGGGAAGAAAATGACTTAACAGATTGCTTGGTTTGGTTAAGAACTTAAATCACTGCATCACGGGATCTAGCAGACCCGGGTTCGATCTCCACACCGCACAAACTGTGAGACCCACAGTGTAAGAAATAGGGAGGTACTTCTTTATTCCGTGGTGTGAACCACAAATGTTTGTTTCTGTCTGGGTGTTAGGGTATGTGAATTTTATGTTTGTAAATGCACCCACGATACTGGAACAATTCCTAGTGTGGGACAATTTGTTTTTACAAAAAAAAAGGAATACGTGGTGTGGGTAGGCCCCCGTCAAGATGGCCTAAGAACCTGTTCAATTTTGCTGGTAAATGCTAGATGCGGTCGTTGTGGTGCCACTAAGTTGATCCTTCTGGCGATCTTTAAGGAGGCTTTTGTCCTACGTTTTTTGGCCGACGGTGATTATAATATAAGATATTTGAATAATAATTGGACAACAACGGTATCGTGTACTAAATGGCGTAGGCGACTTCACTCTCTAAAGCAGGAAGTCGGAAGCTCGAATCCAAATGCTTTGTATGACCTGTAACATTTCTTTTTGCTCTGGGGTTTTGTGCATGTGAAATTCATGTTTAAACGCACCCACTATCACCACCACGCCACACAAATAGTAATTAGTTTGGGGCAACGGTTTGGTAAACAAAAATTGTTGTAAACTAATATCAGACATTTTACAATCTATCTTCAGCCGAAAAACGTCCACTGTAGGAAAAAGGCTTCCCCTAGATCCCTCCATAACAAACGCCATTTTATAATAGGTACAAAAATATAAGGATGGTTTTTTGTAGAGGTAATTTCGAAGAATAATATCACAACATTTTCATCAAAAATGTTAATACTTTCAATGATCACAGTCAAGAACATGCCGTTGCTTTGACGGGATTGGAAAAAAATCAATGGATATTTCCATAAATAAATAGCACTTGCGCAGCCGAAAAAAACAAGATAATTTAATTTCAGATCTGGCTAACAAGAATGCGACAGAATAAAAAAAAACCGAGCAGGAAAAAGCTATCCGAACTACTACACAACAGTCCTTTGATTCATTACAGTTTTCGATTAGCTACCGTTGGTTTGGTTTTAAAAAAGTATTCGCGCTTTTTGTGTCTGTAGTGTTGCCGTAATAGTTTTTACAGGTATATTTTTGTCGATCAATTTGTGTGGTTAGGTTGGGATTTTTGTGCAATATTTTTTAGGTAAAAAATACCGGAGAGTTCTCTCCGGTATTTTTTTGTGGAAATTCTATTTTAGCTGAACTAAAACTGTGTCAAGTTGATGGTAATATGGAAACATATTTTATACCTATTTTAATAGTATTCTAAATTACTTCATGTAGTGTACCGACTCGTAGGTTACTCGGTAGTAGATAAGCTCCCCTTCTGCTTTCTGTGGACTCCATAAAAAGCTAGTATAGAAGTTGAAAATATTTAATATCGATAAATCAGAGGGCTTAGCACAAGAACTTTAACGTTAACGATGCTAGTTAATAATCACGGTATCACAAATATATTTATTTAGAAAATTTGTAATGTGACATAGATGAAATATCAACACGCTAACGTCAATCTTTTCGTACTAAGCTCTCAGGTTATCACGATAATAGGCTCGCCTCTTATCATATTGGGACCAAACATCTTGGGCAAAATTTGGTTGCTCAAAGTACACATTTTACCTACCACCTTCGTTTGGGGTTATGACATGTAGGAGTGAATCCGTGTTTTTTTTTAAATCTTCTATAATTTATATTTTTATTATGTATTACTACTTTGATGTTTTTAGTAACTTTTTAAACCCCCCTTCGTCGTTCCCCTGATGATGCGTGGTTAGGTTTTAGGCTAATCCCTCCCTCGCCGTACCCAAAATCACGTGTAATTTGTTGGTACAAAGTATCTTAAAATTTTTCAAGACGAGTCTAGGTCGTGCGCCACCTTTTGGTTTAAAAATCGCGTAAACCAAAATAAATACAGGTGAGAACTCACTACACCCCTCTCCCACGCAATATTAAGTATATTTTTTCGAATACCCTTCTCCCTTTCGAGCCTTACGTGATTAACTTATTTGGATTAACTCACAACATAACATCTCAAAAATATTAAACGTTATAATTAAAAACATAATCCACTTATACCTTTGTTTTATCCGAATTTCAAGTATCTACCTGTACAAGAACTGATGAAGATTTCCTCGATATAACAATAACTTGTACAAACAATCAAACTGTTTCTAGTGGATTTGTTCTCCTTATCGATTATAACTTTTGCAATAACGAAACAGTAGTATTGTATTGTGATTACCACACCAAAGTTGATATTATGTGTCCGTATTTCTTTTCGTCTGAATCTCGTACTAATTGTACTTATTTGTATCCCCTCGAATTCTAATAATATACTAATTATCATTGTGAATAAAAGTGGCCTTGATTAACCATTTTACAGTGATTAGTTCTAGTTTCTACTTTTGATTTCAGCTCACTAATTTTAGATGGAGTTAATTTCTGCGTATAAACGTTATTGCCGGTGCAACTTTTCTCATTCAATTAATTTTTTTTATAGTTGCCTCCCTTGGTGGTCACAAAGTGGGTGGCGATCACGAGATCTTGAGTATGATTCTCAGGCCGGACAAACTGGTTAGCCTATTCAGCCCTAATCCAGCATATTACCATTTTAGCGTACATTCCAGAATCTGGAAGAAAATGGCATTAGCCTCAGTTTCTATGAATGTAATGTAAATTCAGTCCTAAAATCATCAGCAACATGTTGGTGTACACAGTATACCTCTGCCACCTCCGCTTGGGACATACAGGTGTATCGGTGTATATTAATAATTTCAAGATTTTTGATTTTTTATCTATATTCTAATCTCGTACGCAATAAATAGTATCATGAAGTATCATCCGAGGTTCTGCCCACATTAAACGGTAAATAAGGGACGTCTGAGGCCAAATACAATCCATATTCTCTCATTGATTCCACAATAGGAAAAGAATTCGATCCCAAATCAATGCTACATCTATTCAGGCGATTGTTCCATTCCCATATCGTAGTCTGCCGCTAAGTTGAGATGACTGCATAAGCCGCAGTTGACAAATCAACCGGGCCCTTTTCAATTGTTGTACAATAAATGGAAACACTCAAATGGGAAAAATGATTAAAGATATAAGCTTCGTGAAATGATGGCTCGATGATAGTTCAGTGGCTTACAGAATACTATTACACGATCATTTCACGACGTTATGGCACCATATTTGACCATAGCAAAGGGCCAAGAAGTACAACCCACACTATAAACAAATCACACTATAAAAGACGAAAGAGCTCGAATACAGTTCATATTCCCACATTGTTTTCACAGTAAGAAAATAATTCGATTCCAAATCAATGCCACATCTATTCAGGCGATTGTTCCACTCCCATATCGTAGTCCGCCGCTAAGTCGAGACGACTGCATAAGCCGCAGCTGACAACTCAGGCGGGCCCTTTCCAATTTGCGTTCGAATAAATGGAAACGCTCGGATCGCATAAATGAAAACGGTGGAACAAATTGATTTCTCACTCAAACAGAACCGTGCGCAGTACAATCTATTACAATTTCTATTCTGTATTCTAAAAATATGTTCTGGGACCAAAAGATTTCTTTTGCGTTTTTCTTTTTTTTATTTGAGTCATGGCTTTCAAGGAATAGAACATCACTTTTTTAATACGAGTAACTAAAGGAGTGTGTACTTAACTTATATTGCCCGTTGCGATGACAAGGTCCTGGGATCTTCAGTCTTTAATTCTTGGCGGGACAAAATGTAAAATTTTTGGATAAATAAAATATCGTATTAGTCCGGAGTTCGGCATTGTGCCCGGTATAATGGCAATAGACTCGTACTATATATATTACATGAGACCTAAGATCGTCGGCGAAAATTGGGTGTACGCAATACTTCTCTGTCAGAAATATAGGCGTGACAGTGTTTATTTTTTTTTTTGTAAATAAACGTAAATTATTAAGAAAAATTATGTTTTAATTTTATATGTACTAGCTGTACCGGCGGCTTCGTTCGCGTTGTTTTTAGGCGTATATTTTACACCTTTAAGTTTTTTTAGACAAATGGTAGCCTATGTCCTTCCCTTTTCTTTTCTTTTTTTTATATAAAACGTAGCCCCACAATAGGATTTATTCCTGTGTCGTGGGTGCGTTTACAAACATGAAAATTCACGTACACAAATACCCAGACCGGAACAAACAATTGTGGATCACACAAAGATTAGTCCCGGGCGGGAATCGAACCCGCGACTGTTAGGCACAGTGGGCGGAGCGGTTTAGGCTATTAATCACTGTGCTAAATCGTCCGTCCCTGAATAAGATTATATTTCCTTGCCGATAATGATCAAAATCTGTTCAGCAGTTTGAGCGTGAATAGGTAACAGACAAACAGACAGAGTTACTTTCGAATTTATAGTATTAATATTCATATTAATTATGCGTGAACCTAAATCCTAGACGTCTTTATTGTTGAGAATATTGGCATTAGCTAACGTGTTTACACACTGCTCGTATAAATTTGGTCTGCTCGATAAGCTACGTTAAGCTGACATTGGTCTGGTCTGGATGATTTATGATAGCATGGAATAAAGCTTTCATTCAGGCTAATGTATGTACCATACTTGAGACTAAAACATTTGTAAGTCATTTGATATTAAAAAAAAATTGGAATTGGAAATACTTGTAAGTTTTTTAAAGTAAAACTTGAAAAAAAAACGTTTAGCTTTGATATTTATTTAAAAATCCTTTTAGTCAATTTTACAATATCCACACAAAAGAACTCGGTAATTGCGCAGATTAACAAAAGAACATCTTGGTTCAATGGTCTGGGCTTTTTGTGCATATAAATTTCATGTTTCTAAACGTAACCACGACACAGGAATGATTCCTAGTGTGGGGCTACCTTTTATCAAAAAATAATTGTGTCGTGCAAATGACGTGAATAGCACGCGATACAGGTCGATATTGCGTAACATGCGGCGCACGCATGTAACACAATATCACCTGCACGGGCTCTCGCACTAGTATGCCACGCATATGGTTCGTACGTTTACAGGCACCGTGTACAATCACCTCATATACAGTGCGAAAAAGATCTTTTTGCCCTCGGATGACACTGACAGGGGGCGTTGGTGTCAATGAGCGCCGCTACCGCCGTCCACGGCATGTTCTCACCGACCCTCCCGATGCCTTTACATCCCTTCTTTCGGATAAAGATACCGCACACAGGATCAGACACCGACCTCATCGGAGAGGTCAAAGAATCCCTTGCCCGCCGACCGGTGCAGAGCACCACGAAGAGCCACCTAGTATACGCCCTCCCCTATAGCGACTGCCCAAGCCGTTCCTCCTTGAGGCGCCCTTGAGCTAGTTGCCCCCTTGCCCTTCTGGCTCGAGCGTAGTAGTTACACGCTCGCCCTCTCGTCCGGTGAAGCTGTAAAGGCCCCGCGGCCAACACCGTAGATCAGTCACACACACACACACACACATACACACACACACGCACACACACACACACATAATAAAATTTTCCTACTTCTAAGGAGATATTTCAAAGCAAACGGCAACTCTGCGACTGTCATAAAGTGGGAGGTTACAGGTGGAAGTTACGATTTAGCTCAGTGGTTAAGAACTTAAGCCACTATGTCTAATAGTCGCGGGTTCAATTCCTGCACGGGACAAATCTTTGTGTGACCCACAATTGTTTGGGGTGTGTGTGTATGTAAATTTTCATGTTTGTAAACGCACCCACGATGCAGGAATAAATCCTAGTGTGGGGCTGTTTCTTTGAAAGAAAAAAAAGTGGCACTTCACTTGATGATAGCGTTAGTTCCGATTTTGGCCTCGGACCAAAAGATCCTTGAAGAATTGTAAGTACTTTGGACAACATCTACCTAATCTAGACCAAGCTAGGAAATATAGAAATCCGTATTGTGATCTCGATTGAGGTATATCGATAGTAATCTCCCATCTTCAAATATATGTATGCCTCGTTGTTCTAGTGGCAAAGTGCATCGCTTTGTGATCGCCAGGTCCTGGATTCAAATCCTAGGTCAGACAAGTGTAGTTTTTCAACAAAAACTTCCCAGTACGAGTCCGGAGTCTCGTATTGTGCCCGGTATATGGCAATATGCTCGCCCCCTATTACATGGGACCTAACATCGTCGGCGAAACGTGGGTATACTAGTACACCTCTGCCACCCCCGCTTGGGAAACGTAGCCGTGACGGTGTATAAAAAAATATGTTTATTCATTTTTTGTGGTCTTTTACAATAGGTCTCATAAAAAAGCTCAGAGTTGGTCAGCGAGCAATGGAAAGAGCTATGCTTAGCGTTTCTCTACGTGATCGAATCAGGAATGAGGAGATACGTAGAAGAACCAAGGTCACCGGCATAGCCCTCAGGATAAGCAACCTGAAGTGGCAATGGGCGGGCCACATAGCGCGAAGATCGGACGGGCGTTAGGGCAGAAAGATTCTAGAGTGGAGACCACGTTTTGGCAAGCGCAGCGTAGGACGGTGGCCTGTCAGATGGACCGACGAACTTGTAAAAATCGTAGGAAGTCGCTGGATGCAGGTGGCATCGGACCGGTTACACTGAAAAGCGATTGGGGAGGCCTATGTTCAGCAGTGGACAAGTATAGTGCGAGATGATGATGATGATTTTTCTTAGTGGTACCGATCGTTGTCAAGTAAAAAGTTCCTTGGTAACGAAAACTCTATCAGTTTTCGCTTTCACTGCCAATATAGCAAAAACGTACCTATAATTAATTGTGTTGCAATTTGGAATACTTGTTATTTCACTCACTCATTATTATCTCTGTAAGAAAAGGACCTGTTGGAACTCGGTACTATTTGCCTACCATGTAAGAATCTGGCATGATGATATAGTTTATAAACACAAACACTACAAAAAAAGCTCATTATTCCACCATCCGATAATTTAAGCAATAAATCAGGCAAGTTGTTAACCAAACTGCCGCAAGAATATATGTCCAAAATTCACCCCCGATGGGTACATAATGTAAAAATAAGGCGCTCTTTTGTACGCACGTGATCGTCGGGGACCTCAGGCAGGCATCACGCACGACCCGGCGGTAGCTAACGAAGCGATGACAAATGCCTAATTGAATTTTCAGCCACGATATTGTGGTGCTGTCAAAAAGATTTATACGTATAGATTGTACCCTCGATTTTATTTTATAAAAATGCCGGATTAATAATGGTTCGGGATTAGTTTCGAAATACGTAGTCGATAAAAAGTATGTGTATTTTTATGGCTAGGTGTTATGAAAGATTTATTTTTGTTTTTTTGACGGACGGTTTGGTCGAGTACTAAAGAGCAGTCGCGGGGTCGATCCCAGTGCGGAATAAATCTTTGCGTATAATAATAATAATAGCCCTGTTAAGAAACTGTCGCACCGTTAGGCACGGGCCTCCTTCAAACTGAGAGGGTTTAGGCCGTAGTCCACCACCACGCTAGCCTAGTGCGGGTTGGCGAATTTCACACACTTTCGAGTAATTCTTAGGCATGCAGGTTTGGTCACAATGTTTTTCTTCACCGTTAAAGCAAGTGATAGTTAATTTTAATACGCACTTACTTTCGAAAAGACAGATGTGCGTGCCTGGGTTTAAACCCGAGACCTGTGACTTTGCAGTCCAGCGGTCTAACCACTGCTTCAATCTTTGCGTGACCCACAAATATTTGTTTCGGTCTAAATGTTTATGTATGTGAGTTTCATGTTTGTAAACGCACCCTCTATACAGGAGTAATTTAACGTCGGGCTACGTATTTTTAAGTCCTCCAAGACGGTTTTCTTATACAAGGATTCATTGACCAATGATGGTTTATTATCCGGCGAGACCACCCAAGACTCAAAGTAACATAAGTAGTGTGTAAAAGAGAGCAGGGCACTAATTTCTGTGTCTGCCCTACAAATATTTATGTACACACATTCCTATTCAGGTTATAACCTTTGCGATAATTTGTTCTGCACGCTACATTTGAGAATTTATGTGAGCGAGAACAAATAATATGTGCGGGAAGCACGACTTAATTCGCCGTAAACGGGTTCACGTTAATTCTCACCCTATAATTTTATTCTAATTCTCGAACGCTCTGTATATCTACACAATAAACGTTATTTAGATTACGGACACGTTATTTTTGAGACGATAACTCCAAGCTGATACTGATTTATTTTCCTCTTTCTGCAATTTTGTTGATAAGCGATGGAACGCTGAAAATATATAGAGTATATTGTTGCCTGTACGAAATCAAAACATAATACGAAAAAGGTAGAAATGGTGGATGTATTTTTAAGATCCTTATTTTTGGTATAAATCCTATTTCGCAATAATACATCGCATTTTGGAATGTAGTAGCTTACTGGAATTTCATGGCTGCGATACATCGCAACGGTGGAAATAATTTTCTGCGGATCTGCAATTAATACATTTCTTTTTCTTTGAAATCTGTATAAATAATTGAAGTAAAATTATCAGTTTTACTGTAGGCTCAGTTCGAAAAGCGATAAGTCTTAACAATAAATAAGAAATATTTTTTTATATAGTTAACACATTTAAAGTTCCTAAGCACAACTCCCTGGTCCATGATCAGATTCTGAACTCTACGTCTATAGTACTTTCAAGACAGATCCAACGAGCCGACGGGGTTATGTTGAATATTTCCTATGGTCTCCTTGCAGCCCCATATTATTGCATTGTCTCCGAAGTTATATACAAACTTCAGCTAAATCGGATGCCTGTAAGTGTTTAAAAAATGAATTACAAAATTTCAACCGGAAAATCTAACAGACAAACTAAGCAAGTTACATAAAACCTATAAAAAAATCTTGATAACAAGCCGCAGTATGTATAAACTCACATTAATACCTACTTTAAACTTGTTAGACGAGTAACAAGATTCCGCTTACGGCCGATATATTTGCAGACAATTGAAGTCTGCAATTGATATTTGAATGAGTGAATTAGGTCCATGAGTCCATGATCTGTAAGAGTGGGGACACATGATAACATTGCTGTTTGAATGCGGTACACGAATACACTACGCACGTACCCTTAGCTGTGCTTTATACGAAAACCTACGAGAGATAACACATAACAACATGCAGACACAAATTTGCGGCATTAAACTTAATTAAACATTTGGTAGTCTTTAACGCAAACCAACAAATTATTCGCCATTACACCAACGAGACGGTACCTAAAAAGTCGCTTTTAATATTCTTTAAGAGGCAGATAATACTTGAAATGTAAAAATAACAGCGTTGTGATATCAGTGTGTTCTTCGCCTTAAAGCCTATTCGGAAGGCTGCGGTAAGGATGCTTCAGTTAATTGAAAGAGATCGCCCGAGAGTACCTACTCCGTGTCGAGGGTGAACAAACTAACGTGATACCACTTGGTTCAACGCTCCCTCTGTTTTTTTAGGAAAAGGATCTGTTTAAAAACACCAGCCAATAGAATGTGGATTTGAACTATGTCTTATCGATATGTTGGCTTCATTTTCGTTTGCCCATAAAAAGATCTCATGTGTTGCTCTATATTTAGTATGATTGATACGTTATGACTATGGATATGGTTGCCTTGTTGTTCTTATGCAAGTGACGATCACTAGGTCCTGGTTAGTGTCATAGGAGATTTTCTATCGAGGAATTCTCACGCCTCAGATCTTTAATCTCAAATATGAGTGTACACAGTACACCATTTGCACTGGCGCTTGTAGAATATAACCGGTGTCCTTAGCAGATACGAATATGTGCGGGGTATTTAAAACAATATCTAAATACTTGAATCAAATTTTTGATGCCCTTACATCTCTTCTTTCGGATACAGATACCGCACACAGGATCAGACACCGACCTCGCTGGCGAGGTCAAAGTTTCCCTTGCCCGCCGGACGGTGCTGAGCACCGTGACGGTGGCGAGACACCTAGTATACGCCCTCCCCCATAGCGACTGCACAAGCCGAGGCCGTTCCTCCTTTGCCCTTCTGGCTCGAGTGTAGTGGTTGCACGCTCGCCTTCTTGTACGGTGATGTTGGTACTTGTATGATGATGACATGCTGTTAAGGCCGAGAGGCCTTAACCGCTTCACCGGCCAACAGGGTAAATCATTCACACACACATAAAATTGAATCAAAAACCCACCTCATTTAACCTAATGAAGAAAGTTAGTGTACTATGTTGGTATTTATAGGGATTTTAACGGCGTATATACGGGATTCAGGGATTTGCAGTTGAAGTAAGGATATTTCTGTAAGTATAAGCGCTCTGCAATGAAGAGGTAGATGGTACATAAATTGATTACTTCAGTGTCTGAACTGTAAAACAAAGGTCTTGTCTGGTCCAGTCTCGTTTTGCTTTGAACTTATTTCTCTATTTCTGGGTTGTTGCCAGCGTTTGACTATAAATACCTGACTTAAGAATTGTCACTTGGATTATCTTTGTCCTGAATCTTATTAAACAACGCAGATTTCTCAAAAAAGTTTTGATTACTGGTGGGTAAAAATTCTGTTGTTTAGGTAATTCTAAAATGTTTATTTTTATAATTTATTATCAATTATCAACTAGTTTTTGCCCGCAACTTCATCCGTGTTGACTTTATACAGAGACCTAACATTTTTTAGCGATAAAAAGTAACCTATATGTAAATCCAGGTAATAATATCTGTGTGCCAAATTTCATCGAAATCCGTTCAGCCATATTGTGCGATTAAGTAACAAAAAAAAAGATAAAATAAAAATATTGTTTTACAACTTTTAAAACATTGTTCGAGTCTCCTTTTAAGTATAAAATACCTGTAGTAGGAGACCCCGCTCTTCCACATCCAGTGAAAATACAATAATAGTATTGATTTATTACTTAGTAACAAAAACAACAACTTAATCTAAAGTGTAAAATAATTTAAGCATGCAGGTGTGTGTGTATGTGTGCGTGTGCGCGCTCGCGCGTGCGGGTTTGTGTGTGTGTGTTGGTGTGCGTGTGTGTGTGATGGAGTGCGTGTGTGTGAGTGTGAGACAGTCTGTGTGTGTTAGTGCTGTAAAAAGCGTTACGTTAGTTATGATACATAAAGCGTTAACTTCTCAGTCACGTCGTAGGTCAACGTGCTTAGCCATTTCATTATCATTTTTTTACATTCATAATACTTTTTAGGATAAATATTTAGTTTTTTATTAAATTAGTTATATAAAAGGGAAGATTGTTTAGCTTGCTTTCGCCTAGCAAATATTGATTTTATTCTCTTACTCGGGGCTACATTATGTATCCTTCTCTTCTCCAGTAATGTTGGGTCGTATGTAAGGGTCTTATGAAGTTTAAAGACGGTATGTAGGATATATAGTTTACGAACTGTAAGTAGACCCCATAACCGATATAAATCCTCTGTTGGGTACCTAAAAGATTTTAGATACATGACTTTTAATAAACATCTTTGGGCTCACTCCGGATCCAAGAACTTCATTTTAGTAGCACCTCCTCATATAGGTATGCAGTATGTCAGGATCAATTGAACCAATGATATGTAAATTTGATTAATAATTTTACACGTAGCTACATGCCTTAAAGTTTTCAATAGCCACATAAATTTCCTTAGTCTAGTCATAATGAGTTCAATGTGCATATGCCAGGACAATCGTTGGTCGATAATAGCTCCAAGGTATTTTACATTGGTCACTTTTTGGATTTGGACACATGAACAGACGTTGTGTGGGTTATTACATGTATGAATTTTTACACTTAAAGTTAGTTGCGACCGGTTATATTTTGGAAAACATATATAGTTTGATTTTGAGGTGTTCATCGTAAGCAAATGTGTATTAAGCCAACTAGCAACGATAGCCAGTCCCTTTTCAGCGTTGAGTCGCACATCCTCCCAGGTGTTACCATTAAATACTATTGCAGTATCATCCGCATAAGAGAAAATGCGGCCCCTGTCTAAGGGCAGATTGCAAAGACTATTTATGTAAATAAGAAAGAGTGTCGGCCCTAGTACACTTCCTTGTGGGACACCGTATGTTATGATAACTTCTTGACTGCGATATTGGCCTATTTTGACTTGCTGTTTGCGACCACACAATGATACGACCGCCTGATGGCGGGTACAAATAAAGACAACTATAAAGATACAATTGTTTATTGAAAAAAAAATATTTAAATAAATAAAAATCTCAAAAGAAAGGAAAAAGAATTAAATTAAAATAAAATAATGGTGCGGATGCGCGGCACAGGGAAGCCTTCTGGTCAAAAAGAAACTGTGTGCGCTGGGGACTTAACTTCGGCTGTTCGGTGAGAAGCTTCCACCAGCTTAGTGGGGAACTCGGAGGTGCCCTTTGCAGCCCAGCCGCCGAGGTCAGCTGGAGTCGACGGGCAGAAGTGTGGCCTGTTGTTGCCCAAACCGTACTTTGCAATCCGTACGGTGGACCCCCAGTTTCTGGAACGCGTCGAAATGACACCTGTAGCGCGAAAGATCCGACCCCCAGGCACTAGGTGAGACCAGGAGTGGGCGTCGGCATCTTTCGCGAAGCAATTAAATATTACACGAAATGGAGTGGCGATATTTATGTCCGGTTGAAATATAATTAAACAAAACAAATATTTAAATAAACATAATTACCCAACCCAGAATCAAACCCCAACTGTTTATACTTCGGACGATCACCACTCCACTACGCTATGAGGTACAAAAGATTTTAATTTATACACAATACGGTAGTTCAATAAATACATCGGGTGAAGCAATGACCATTGATATTTATTTCGTCGGGTACATCGAGAAATCCCTCTTATCGTGACATCACGCTAATCTAGCAAATAAATTTGTGTTACATTATATGAAATAATTCCAACTATTATACAATTTTTCGGTGGCAATTTTTAATAGACTACAAAAACCAAAAGCTTATTATTTTTATGTATGTACTGAAATTTAGCATTTACCGTATTTTAACAAAGTAAACATTTTAGAATAATAGATACTCACAAGCCACCGATGTTAAATAACATACGCGTGGAATACACAGTGGGAATTAATTATCGCGGCCATATCTCTCCTGGTTTCTTGTGGAGGCTGGACCGATTTGGACGAAATTAATATGATAATAGAAATGAAGAAAAATACCGCGGTGAAACATATTCAAAACTTATCGGAATGATTAAATAGATAAGGTTATATTTTACAAATTTTAAGATACTCGCTGTCACATTTTGTTACGTTGTTAACCCACTATTAAGAAATATATATAGCCATAGAAATTTTTTTACACTATTAAAAGGTAGAAGAAATCACTTGTTGAATAGTAATCGAATAAATTCAGACACGAAAAATTTGTTAACAGCAACCAAAACTATTGGAATTAATTATATTAAACTTACCAAGGGGGTTGAAAAATGTTGCTAATCTAAAATTTTCTATTTTTTATTTTAATAAAGCACTGGTACTATCACTATTAATTAGGAGTAGTTGTCGTGCGAACTCTGGCGCCGAAAAAGGTTTTGTTCCTGCGCGAATTCGTTTTTATATACTGTATCAAGACGGCCTACTTCCTGCCTGAGGCAACAGTGCGCACTCCCCAGATCTCTAGATCCTTCGTCTGAGACGAGGACAGAGATATGGAAAGAACGGCTCAACCGAAGCAAGGCACGCCCTAAACTATTGTCTGTTTTTTATAAAATTCTTGTGGGACTAAGATAGCAATAATCGGACCGAGCGAGATAGGATCATTGTCCCGTTGTTCGCTATTGTATTTTTATATTTCTAGATCTTTCTATGTTGTGGGCGTTTCTTATTAGATGTTCTAGAAAGAATTTGATTTCCGGTACCAACGAATACCTTATATGGTCATTATGATGCTATCACTAGTTAAGGCTCGCGGTTTCCATTCGATGTAACAACTAGTTATTTTGTTTGTTTGTGTGTAATGATTTTTTTATTTTTTTTTTATATTTTTAAAACTTTGTTACGACGTAACAACAGATAATCCTTAAATAAAACCAAGGGCATGCCTCTTATACCGATTTTCTCAAGCCCATTGACTAGAATGGGTACACACACAGAATCAAAGGCTTTTTTAAGTCCAAGAATACAGTTATGCGTTTATTTCCATTATCTACTTCTTCCACGATCCGTGAGATTAATGCCGTGACCGAGTCCTCTGTTTTTAATCCTTGACTGAACCCAAACTGTGATTGTGACAGAATATTAATTTTTTTGAGATAATTCACCATTCAAGTGAGATTTATTATTTAAGATAATATTCTCAGCTAGTCTTTTCCCAATATTAGCGAAGTGGTTATTAAGGAAATTAGTTGAGTCCTGTGGTGATGATTCGATGTCCAGTAGGTTTAAGTTTTTGTCTGCAATTGGTTTGCGGTCAGTTATATTATTTATTGTTTTTCATAGCGTTTTAGAGTTTTTTGTTGACTTCTTTATTAGTTCTCTCTCGTAATTACGCTTAAGTTTCTTTATAAGATTATTGCAATAATTTCTATAACGTCTATATGTAATTTTTAACATTTCATTTGTTGGGTCTGATCGTAGCTTCTTCTATCTGTCTATATCATCACGCCAGCACCCTCGCGGGGTAGGCAGAGAGTAAAGAGTTCCAACAGGTTCTTTCCTTACATACCTCTCTGGCTTCCTCCACTCTCATAGTTCGTCTCATACATACTCGCCGGTTACGGAGACTCTTGACTTGCCCTTCAGATAAGTAGCTTCTTCTGCATATTATTTTTATTTTGTATGCATCGTAGTATTCCTAGCGTGATTCAAGGCTTTATTATACTATTTCGTCGTGGAACTAATTTTATTATAGTATTATCTAAAATACAGTTTTGTAATTTATTTAATAATAATTCTTCCAAATTGTTAGGGTCAGTATTTACTTGCAGCTATTTTTAAGCTATTTAATGTATTTTCAAAATTAATAATCGTGATGGGCCCCTTTTTCTTCATGGGATACGTGTTATCTCTTTCTAGTTTAAGTTAAATGGTGTAACGGTCTGTGACAGTTGTATGTATTGCTACAATCGAGGCACTTGTTTCGCTTTTATTTAATTTCAGCAAAAAATGATCTTAACAGTTTTTATCTCTCGTAGGTAGTGAGTGCCCCGTAAGCAGTATGTGTGCTGATAACATATTTAGATAGTTAAGTCGGTTCGTTCTGTCATAGGAACTTTCATTAATTTTGATATATAAAAATAAATTTAGTTTATTATAGCGCCCTAAGAACTAATAGTGCACGTTTCAAAATCGAGTATTTTAATATGATTGATCGTGTAAGGTACTACAGACCAACGTGACAGGAACACTCACCAAGATGCTTGGCCAGTATGGTGTTTTATGGTTAAAAACCCCTCTACAATATGAAACACACTAAAAAAGTACGGCCATCAGTCCCTAGCAGCTCCGCTATTCCGGACTATGGCAGCGGTCCTGGTTATGGCGGAGCAGACGGTGCAAAGAATCCCCGGAAGAAGCCGGCTGCCAAACGATGACCCTCGCTACGTATAGAAGAGATGGAGCGATGACATCGTGAGAGTGGCTGGCAAATGGTGGAATAGATTGGCACAGGATCAGAACGAATGGCGTGATAGAGGAGAGGCCTACACTCAGCAGTGATGATGATATCGCACTAAGGGAGTAACAGCATTTTTTTGCAAATTTAAAAAAAAAAATATATACAATAAAAATGGTTGAAATCAATTCAGTTATCGATTTAGAACAAACTATTTTCAGGTCTTGCGTTTATTATGTTACACCTTATATATAGACACAAGATAAAACATAACAACATACAAATTGCCTATATTATAAAGAGTCTTAATTTATTTATATGCATTGACCTCATACAGTATTTTACAGATATTTGTGACATTGTATTTGCGAGTATCTAATACGAACGTCAATGTGCTAGGTTGACTTAATACACTACCGCCGTGCCATTTAGAATGTTATAAATATACATACTCACTAAATATTTTGAAATTATAGCCCATTCAAATACAGGAGCACAAGTATGCAGCGCATTAAAAACGCACGACTAATCCTTAAAAAATATTCATCACTCAACATCTTCAGCCGAAGCCAAGTCCCAGTGTCATTTGAATAAACTGAGCAGCGTCACAAAAATTTCAGTGTCCCATTCATATTTACGATTACGTCGGTAAGCGTTACATACCTCAATATTTTTCTTGTTCCAATATTATTTTATCAGAGGAAATTCGCTTCCGTTACACGCTTATTCTTAGAAGCCTGTTTCAAGAGATGGTCGTAAAGTTTACGACCGCCAATGACACGGGCTAGGGTCAGACGGGTCGGTTTCTGTAGCAAACGGGAATTCCGTTTATAATACTATTCTGTACTGAGATAAGCTGACTCGCGTAAGCCTTAGGATGGACGGTCTCTAAGGTGCACACGTTAAGTTTAGCGGTGAAGGGACTGGGAACATTAATCTTCGCTCAGATATTGAAGGCTAGTATGCCAGGGAAATGAAATTACTGTTGCTGAGAAAGGATGACTGTTTGGACTGGTCTTTGTGGTCTTGCGTTTTAACTTATTTAGTAGGTTAGGCAGTTTGAAGTACGGAATAAAGCAAGATTCTTAAATTCGTTCATATGTATGAACAATTTAAAAAGTCTGTCAATGTTTAACCGCCAGATCCATCGACTTTTTACTATTGGACGGTTTTAATATTACTCATCTCTAATTATCTCTCAATATAACTCATCAGTAATTTGCTTACTGTCAGGCGTATTTTGACAGATTTTTCATATAAGGTATGTCAAAATTCTACTGGTAGCAGGCAAATCCATCCTTAAGTTAAATATTGCAACCGGCCGTAAGCGTAAGGTATACCTAGTAGAGAAAGTAAATGCTTATCTTATTGACATTGTAATACGATGTTATTCCGTCAGAATATTTTAGTACTGAAGCAATAAATAATAATATTAGCCCTGTTAAGAAACTGTCCCACTGTTGGGCACAGGCCTCCTTTCTTACTGAGAGGGCTTAGGCCATAGTCCACCACGCTGGCCCAGTGCGGGTTGGCGAACTTCACACAACTCAACTCTTAGGCATGCAGGTTTCACGATGTTGTTTCCTTCAACGTTTCGTACTACTTAATTCTTAATGATACTCGTGCCTCTGAGGGAGCGAGCTATATACGTAATTCTAATTGATTATTGTGTTACGCGGTTGAGGATCGGTGAAAGTGTTATATTTTGTTTATTTGCTTAATAAGGTTAAATAATTAATTTTAAATTAAAATGAATTATCACTTGCTTTAACGTTGAAGCAATAAATAATAAACGAAAATAGTTACTACTTAATATAAACTTGCGTGGAGATCTTGAAGGAAGCCTGTCCTGTAGTGGAAGTCTTTTGGCTGATGACACTGATGTCTCTATATATCATCACGCCAGATCCCTTAAAGAATAGGCCGAGAGTAAGCTGATAGACGATTTGATCCGATGGTTTAAAGGTTAAGTTGCTTCGCCTATTGGATCGAGGAGTTGCGGGTTCGATCCACACGGAACGAATCTTTGTGCGACCCATAAATATTTGTCTGGGTGTCTGGGTGTTTGTGTATGTGAAATTAACGTGTGTAAACCCACCCACGATATAGGAATAATTCGGACCGTGAGGCTAATTTTAAATAAAAATAGAGGTACAAAGTTTCGACAGCTGCTTTTCTTACAGCTGATATTGATCATAAATATAAACCTACGTATGCAAGTCTAATTTAAGAACGTTTATAAAATTCATTTTGTCTATTCAAAGGTGAAATTTTTATTCTGTTGGTAATACTTTTTGTCAATTCATAGCGTTGTATGTCGGACAGTCATAAGCCGTCTGTTATGTGTGTCACCGAATACGTTCTACGTGAGGGTATATGTTTTAATCCTCACACTGGGAGCGTAGCGAGCTGATTTTAATTTTTATTCAATGAACATAAAGATTTTCACTTGATTTTTATTTACCTGTACAAGCTCAGATTAAATGTTATAAGTACGTAGGTATATACCTCACGTCACTATTGTAGAGGAAGGTACAAGATGTGATTCTATACGTTTTACGAACATTCCCATTAACCAATAGTATTTAAGCAGCTCGGCTAATGGAGCGTGATCCTATCGCGCTGATATGCTTTTATTTTGTTTTTAATTAAACCTAATTTACTCTTTATACGAGGCATGCCTTTTAAGTTTTGTCGTTTGAAGAAAAAAAACACAACTAGAACCTTATAGTACTTTTTATTGTTTTGCAAAGTATTCACCACGTAGCTTAATACACTTTTCCATTCGCTCAAACCAGTTATTATAACATTTGTTCCACTCTACAGTGGGGGTGTTCAAAATGGCTGACTTGAAAGCGTCGACTGCTTCTTCACCGGACTGGAACCTTTGACCACGAAGACTTTTCTTAATTTTAGGAAATGTAAAGAAATCGTTAGGGCTTAGGTCAGGACTGTATGGAGGATGGTCAAGAATGTCTACTTTTACCTGCTTCAAATACTCAATCGTTTGACGAGCGCTGTGTGAGCTTGCGTTGTCGTGGTGCAGGATGATGCGTCGCTTTGAGTTAGATTTTCGAAGTTCGGCGATGACTTATGGTAAACAAACTGTGGTATACCACTCTGCGTTAACCGTTCTACGATCTTCAAGTGCAATAGTCGCAACATGGCCGGTTTTTCCAGCGAACGTGGCCACCATCTTCTTTGAAGTGCTTCGAGAACGAACAACTTTAGTCGGCTTTGGCTCGCCTTGAAAGACCCAGATTGTAGATTGTTGTTTGGAATCAGGATCGTAGGCATAGATCCAAGATTCGTCACCACTGATAATGTCGTAGACGTGATTTGACTCTCCTCGGTTGAACCTTTGCAGAGTTTTCTTACACCATCTGACGCGGGCCGCCTTGTGATCGTCGGAAAGCAGATGCGGTACCCAACGGCAAACTAGCTTTCTCACACCAAGCGCTTCATGCAAGATCTTCTGAATGGTTGTCCCTGAGATGCCTAATAGAGCCTCAATCTCTCGATACGTCACATGACGATCTTCTAGAATTAGTTGTCTCACAGCAATGATGTTATCTTCAGTGAAGGCGGATTTTGGGCGTCCTTCGCGAGATTTGTCACTAACACTAGTATGTACACGCTGGAATTCTAAATACCAGCGTTCGACAGTCCGCAGACATGGGGCTTCATTACTGAACACAGATGTTAGCTCTTTAAAACACGGAAGCCGTGTCAGGCCTCTTCTAAAGTTGTAGAAAATTATTGCACGAACATTTTCCTTAGAAAGATTCATTTTCGTACGTAACCTGACAGATTCCAATCGACGCTGTGACTAAACAATAGCATTAATCCTAATACTTTCAACTGTTTTGAGATTCAAAATTTAAACACATTCGAATATAGAACAGTTCCAAATTCAAAATTGCCGGGAAATATGGAAACGACAGAACATAAAAAGGCATGCCTAGTAAGAAATTATTTATTCCGCGATTTATTTTGAGTTATAGGTAAGCCTTCAGACATAAATTTCATATGCACAAACAGTCCGTGCGGGAATTAAACACGCTACTATTTTCTCAATAGAGTAATCGGAGTAACTTTCTGACTTTTAGGCCAAACTGTCGTCAATCGATGTTACTTTTTGCTTTTGGTAAATTTTTTTCAGTAGTAACCGTTGCCCTACACTTAAGTTTTACTCCCTTAGTCGATTGTCACTTTTGTCGTATACCAAATATTGATAGCTAATTTATGCTAGTCAGAGAGGCAATAGACGAAGTAAATGAAGTCAATTATTACAACATTCCTGAAAAGTAAAATTATTTTAGGTACCTACTTTCTACTACGTAATTATTACGGTGCTGGCAACCAAGCTTTCGTGTGGTTTGCGCAATTTTGCGCACTGAATAATCAAACGAAAACAATTGTTAGACCAAGCCACTTTTTAAACTATTGTTAGTTTAATTTCGCATCGCTCACGTCAGGGCCCCAAATTCGTTTTCGTCGGCAACATTAAGCAAATAACCAGTATTCCGCTCACGCAATCTGCCCCTAATGGCGCGTTAAGATGTGACTTAAACAACTCGATGACTTGATACAATTTGCCCCGACGTTCCGTTGATTTGACAACCGTGATGATACGTCGACTTTTTTATTTCGTTATTCCGAAAATTGCTTTGGTGATTGGGCTTTTATATTTTGAATCTACGTGAAATTGCTTGAATTGAATATTCTGATAACATCTCTGAATTTGCCTGTTGCTAGCCGGAAAGGGTTTTTGAATCTTACCTGCTGAAAGAATCAAAAGTTTTAATTTTATTAGGAAAATACCATTTTTCGCTAATAAGTTTTCTGTGTGTATATCTCAAAGTTTATCTTTTTTTATAGTAGTTTTTCTTTATAGTATATTTATTTTTGTATGTTATGGTTATAACGGTTGTTCTTTTCCAAATAGGTTTCATCCAAGAGACCGCTATGGGGAAAGGTAAGAGTAGGTACCTATTCATAAATATTAACAGCTTTTACTATTAGCCCAAAAATAAACTTCGAGTTAAAATTTGCTAGCTTAATTTACTTCGACGGTACTATAGTCTCAAAGTAAAGGTTGATCAAAAATAAATCAAAAATATTATTCTATGAATACACGTTTCTAGTATAAGTATAAAACTATTTTATCCCGCTAGATGGCGCCCGAATACCAATCTAAAACCGAGTGGAACTACACAAAGGCTTTTTAATTAATAACGAGACCTACATTTCAGTAAAGCGGTGGATAACCGAGTCTCTAGTCACTTTATATTCGTTTGACAGCCTTCCTGGAACACTATGATGGGAAAAGTTTGAATATTGCGCTTATTGTGCGCTTACAGTTCCTTGTATGGGAATGTGAACTGGCTACAGGTTTTGCGGGAGTTGTTTCATTGCTAAAAACGGGTATTTGATAACATACTATTTATCATGTAAGATAAAAAGTAGTAGTAAAAAAGTATCGTGCCGCATGCATAGCGGCCTATTAGTGTACCGATGGTTATGAAATATATTTTTATTGATTTATGTAATTTGTGTGAAATAAAGTATATTGGGTCCGCGTGGTGGAGTATGACCTAATCTCTCTCACCTCGATTTTTGAGATAAGGCCTTTGTCCAGCAGTGGGCAGTATAGGCTGATATTATAAAGTATATTGAATTGTACTCCTAGTGTTACATGTAGAATTACTCTATGAATAAAGGCAGCTAGAAGTATGAAGTCTTCCACGCTTTTCCAAAGCGTTTTATATTTTATCAAACACAAAATAAACTCCCTTACGTCTACATTCCGCAAGCGGTATACTATATAAACCTACTATTGGTACAATCTATCTAAATCGTTACGACAAATCCCTTGCCCAATAATAGTATTTCTAATACACGTTCGCCGGTTACGGAGACTCTTGACTTGCTCTCCCTTCGTACAAGACACGAGCACGCGTGACTCGAGAAGAACGGTTGCGTCGAATGGCCCACGTTGCCCTCAGCACCGCATCGGGTGCAAAAGAGCGAACGGGTCTATAGACTTTCCCCGATAGCGGGCTCTTCGGAGCACGAACGCCCTCCGATGTGTCGAAGCCGGCCATCGTAGGATTTTAGTCGGTAGGAGTCCGACATGCCCCGCCAGCTTCCCTCGAGGCAGGCGAAAGTCCATTAGGTTTTTTCCACGATAAAATAAAAACAATGGTCCATTTAATTCAGATTGGTACAATTATTTTTATATAGACGGGTATCATAATATTATGAGCTGTTGAGAATACAATAAACAAATTAAACAAGTACACCGAAAGTTATCATTAAGAAGGCTTATAAATAATCAGCTGAGCAGACGCCGTTAGGTTTAATGTGATAACAACTTATTTCTTGCGGTTCTAGAAATTAGGGCCACTAAAGTAATAGAAATATCAATGAACGAACTTATAGTAGGTTTTGATAGTTCTTCAATGAAGTTACCGATTTTAATTTTTATTATAGATCAGCTTATATTTTCCCACCTCTGCGTTGAGATTTTCTCTCATAAATCGAGGTAAGAGATAATAAAACATATTCCACTAACCGGACCCAGTGTGGACAGGTGGAGATAGGTTTGTGGCCACCTGCTGTTGGAACTTATCAAGCCGCCTATAAGGCTTCCGATTTGGCTTAACGACTACCACATTAAATGGTAATCGGGGCCAACGGCATAGCGCGCCTTCCGAAGCATGGACACGCTCTGATGGATGGATATGAAAATACCACTCACGGTCACCTATCTGAGACTGACCAAACCGAACTCTGCTTAACCTTGGTGATGGTGGCACAGCGCTACGAGCGCCTCCATACGTATCATATACTACTTTAATGGATTACTGTTGCAGATCTGATAATCCCTTTACGTGGGCCGGGTGATACCTACGAAAGTTTATTTCTGACATGTAGAGGTAACAAATCGATTCGTCTGGTAGGTTTCCTGCATACATAAGACAGATTTACTGTGCGTCTCGATTGTGGTTAAAATTATACCTGCTATAGGTACTTTTTGGTTGGCGAAGAAGAAGAAGAAATTTTATATACAGGACATTTTATCATAAATATAAGCATTTATCTATTAAATTTTTGAATTATATTCAGCCTATATGGTCTGGGAATAAGCACAGAATTGAACGTGAAACTGATCCACGCAAGAATGTAAAATACGACAGTGAGCTGGGAATGCTTAATGAAAATTAGCGAAGTGTTTATTTGTACGCTTAACGTGTCCGTATTGAGGGCTTAGCACGAACAAATTGACGTTAGCCTAATGCTAACGAGTTAATATGCCATCCTTTTGACACTACAAAGGACATTGTTCTGCGACCATACATGATTTGCCCCAGAACCAACAGCAATGAAAAAATACTTGTATGATTTCAAATCACCCTTAAATTCTCTTGAGGAATCTATTATTTAACGGACAAACGGAGGAATCGCAATGTTGTACAAAAAGTATTAGATTTTGAGGTTATAACTCAGTAGCCATTAATACTTATAACGTTATATTGTGTGTGTTGATATTCGTTAAAGATGTCAACACTTCGATATAAGTACCTACAATTCTTTAAAATAGTCATTTTAAATTGCAAATTGTCCGTTAGATACGGATATTTGCCATTATTATAATGAAATAGATAAATAATGATGGCATGGATCAAATGTTTGTTGGATCTGCGGCAATTTTCGACAACATCCTTTACTCAACAAAGATAAAAAAGAAAGTACGCTTTTTTAACAACTTTACGATAACGTTCATGTGTTTGTGCTAAATCCTCTGATCATTTTTGCCCTGTAAGTAGCCTTTTCAGTTTATTTAACCATACGTACTATATTTAATTTTGTTAGTGTCTCAGGTGAAAAACGGCTGCCAACTTTATCGTAAACATTTAATGTTGGCTGGGCCTTATTTAAACTGGCAACAGTTATATAAAAATATTTTTTGGAAGTATTTATTGAGTCATTCGCTAGCGAACTGGGTCAAAATGATTGATTAATTGACATTCATCAATTTGATGCTTCAGTGCGGTGTAAAGATAAATGTATGTAAATACCAATATATAGTCTGGGCCATTTTTGTGTAACCTAATAATAATAACTCATTGACATCGTAGTCGTGGTTCGCAGGTGAATTAAATTTTCTAACGGCCGTTTTAAATATTTAACTCCTACTTTGGATACATTTTTTAAGTATTTTGTATGGAAATTCTGTCAAAATTCTACAGCCAATAACAAATCTATCCTTGAGTTAAATATAGAAACCGGACATTAATCATTATTCATTTGGTTTATTCCATTCGATCACCTGGGTGATCTAAATGTAATAAACCAAATCCTAATCTTTTTTCATTGACCCTTATTAGTGCATCTTTATTTGTTTTTTTTTAAAGCTTTTATTTCACTTAAGCTTTTATTTAATTTATTTACATCTAAGCTTTTATTTAAAAATTAATGATCACTAGCTTTAACGGTGAAGGAAAACATCGTGAGGAAACCTGCATGCCTAAGAGTTTCTCGAAGGTATATGAAGTTCGCCAACCCGCACTGGGCCAGCGTGGTGGACTATGACTTAAATCCTCTCAGTTTGAAAGGAGGCACGTGCCCAACGGTGGGACAGTTTCTTAACAGGGCTAATATTATATTATTATTATTTAACTTGCAATGTTCGTATGTCTGTCTGTCTTTCCGGTTAAAATCTTGTGATCCATTTTTCAAGCACTGGCGTTGAAAGACCTCACAAATTATGTGGAAAGCTTTATAGGAGTATCAGAGCGCATAGCAGTGATAAATCTTAAGCTACCGGATCCATATCTTTGTACCCCGGTAGCTTAAGATCCATTAAACAAGTATACTCACCCGCGGAACAATCCGATACAAGATCAATGGACTCATTCTATCTAGAGCTAAATAAAACAATCCAAGACCATGCTCACATAAACCTTGTTGTGATAGGAGACTTTAATGGCCAAATTGGAGAACGACAACCAGAAGACACAGTTCTGGGACCATTTGTATATGGAAAAAAGCATAAACGGAGAGAGGCTTGTAAACTTTGCACAGGAGAACGGCTTGAGAATCTTAAACACAATGTTCAAGAAGAAAGAAAGTTAGATGTGGACCTGGATATCACCAGACGGGAAAACTAAAAACGAAATAGATTTAATAATGACTACTAAAAGCAGATAGTTCTCAAACATGAAGTCATAAGCAATTTTAACTTCAATACCAACCATCAAATTATTCGAGCAGAACTGATGACAACCCCGCCAAAAAACCCAAGAGCAAGAAACAATATGATAAACACAAAACCTACCAAATACCAAACAACCCAAATAGCCAATTTTATAACGACAAAACTTATAGATTACAATAAAGAGACAACAAAAGTGGAGGTGCAAGAAAAGTACAACTGGTAAGAAGGAACAATCAAAGCAGCTGTTCAACAAGGGACTAATAACATTAGACAAGACATATCTAACAAGTAAATGACTGCCAAAACCATTAACCTTCTTAATCAAAGAGTTGACCTAATTAATGGAAAAAATACTAATGATAATCGAAAGCAAATAGCAAAACTCTGTAAAGAAATAAAAGAAAGTTTTAGAAAAGATAGAACTCAGATAAGAATGGAAACAATAGAGAGACATATTTTATAGACAGGAGGAATAAAAAAGGCATATAAGGATAACAAAAAGGACTGGATCATACAGATGAAAGATAATAATAGCTTAAAGGAAAAACGGAAGGCAAGGAATATTAGGCATTGCTACATCTTACTACTTAAGAAACTATATGAAAGTACCATAGCATAAAAAGAAATAAAGTTGTTGGAAATCTCATCCATAGCCAGCATCATACAAGAAGATATAGAATTTGCTATAGAAACCCAAACAGACAATAAAGCTCCAGGACCCGACGGAATAAGAAACGAAGTACTAAAACAAGCGAAAAAGACAATAATACCCACTCTAAAAGAAATCTTCAATGATATCATCAACACAGAAACGATTCCCCAGCAATGGACTAAATCTAATATAATCCTTCTGTACAAAAAAGGTGATCAGTATGATATCGGAAACTACCGGCCCATAAGTTTGATGATGATGACAGTACAAAATATTTGCAAAGATCGTAATCAAGCGAATGGAGGGAAAACTCGACGAGCAACAGCCAATAGAACAGGCAGGTTTTAGAAGAGTCTACTCAGTACTTGATCATTTCCATGCTGTTAGGCAAATCATTGAAACATATGCGGAATATAAACTCATATACGTATTATCTAGCATTTTTCGATTACAGCAAGGCATTCGACTCATCAATAAAAACATCTGGGAGGCGTTAAGAACACAAGGGATAGAATAAAAATATATAAAATTGACTGCCTCGTTGGTCTGGTGGCAAAGCACATCGCTTTGTGATCATAAGGTCCTGGGTTCAAATCCTAGGTCGGACAAATGTAGTTTTTCTCACGAAAAATTCCCAGTATGAGTCTAGAGTCTGAAATTGTGCCCGGTATATGGCAATAGGCTCACCCCCTATTACATGGGACCTAACATCGTCGGCGAAACGTGGGTGTACTTAGTATACCTCTGCCACCCCCGCTTAGGGAATATACGCGTGACGGTGTTTTTTTTATAAGATTGATTAGAAATGTACACAAAAACAGCTCGGCGTGCATTCAGCCAGAAAAGAAAGGAGATTCGTTTAAGATACAAAAAGGAGTAAGACAAGGAGATCCTCTCTGTCCAAAACATTTCTCCGTTGTTTTGGAAATGATCTGCAGGAGCTTTCAATGGGAAAATCTGGGTTTAAATATAGACGGCCGCACACTAACACACTTAAGATTTGCCGATGATATTGTGTTATTCGCAAAAATGCCCAGAGACCTAAATAAAATGCTAAACGAACTAGCATCGGAGAGTGAAAAAGTAGGACTAAAATTAAATCCTGAAAAAACAAAAGTAATGACCAACGAAAATAAAAGCAGCATAAATGTTGGCGCGTCACAAATTGGCTATTTTGAAAAATATATATACCTTGAACAGCTGATATCATCCAAATATAACATAAACAAAGAAATCGAAAGAAGAATAGCAAACAGTTGGAAAAGGTATTAAACACAAAAACCTTCATATAGTAACAAAGAGAAAATGAAACACAAAATCCTTCATATAGTAACAAAGAGAAAATGAAACACAAAAAGAGAAAATTATTCAATGTTTCTTACCAATCTTAATGTATAGAAGCCAAACATGGGACATAACAAAAAACACAACCAATAAAATTACTATTTGCCAACGAGCAATGGAGAGAAGTATGATAGGAGTAAAGAGGGGGGATAGAAACATCAACATTAGGAAGAAGACCAAGATACAGGACGTAACCCTAAAAATTAAAATGGAAGTGGTCGGGGCACATGGTCAGAGGAAAGGACAAATGGAGCAAAATAATTGCACATTGGTACCCAAGGGAAGGTAAAAGGAAAAGAGGCAGGCAACAAAAAAGATGGGACGACGATATCAGGCAGGTTGCAGGCATAAAATGGAGAGATCAAAATGGAGTATGTTGGAGGAGGCCTTTGACAACTGGCAAACAGACTTACAGAAAGTAAAGAAGCACCAAATACGCGAATAATTTTAATTGTGTAATATATATAGTATATATATATATATATATATATATATATATAAATATATAACAGTGCAGTAGTATAAGAAACATAATTGTATATCTGTTGTCCGAATAAAAGGCTTTCTTATTATTATTATTATAGTCTGTTGATTGAGCCGGATCGATTCAATTACCGATTTGTTCTAAATCGGTAATTGAATCGATTCCAACAATTTTTAATGTATTTTACATTTTTTTTTATATTTGCAAAAAATGCTTTTACTCCTTCAGTGCGCTATAAAAAAATTAAATTTATTCTTGATTCACAGCAAG
The DNA here is from genome assembly GCA_905147815.2 of Phalera bucephala. NCBI lineage: Eukaryota > Metazoa > Arthropoda > Insecta > Lepidoptera > Notodontidae > Phalera > Phalera bucephala. The sequence goes on along the minus strand of LR990621.1, from coordinate 17,790,032 downwards.
AAGAAGGTTCCAAACGCATTCCTAAAACGTATTTCTCAAAACGCACACATACACGTACAAGTTTCATTGTTAATTGGGGTATAAATGTGCTTTTAAAAGGGTAAAAACCTTTAAATTTGTAAATTTGGTTTTCGTTTTGACTTTATGAAGCAATTCTCAAATTGGGGTGTCTAAGGTCTTGCGTTTATTATGTTACACCTTGTATATTCGTGTGTTATTTTCTATAAAAGCTTGTTTTTAAAAAGGTAAGTTTAAATTAAAATTATTTCTGTCCAACCGGTCTTTTCCATCCTCTTCCAGCACTATATTTCAAAGTCCCCTAGTATTTACTTATATCTGCCATGGTCTACGTCTAGCACCCATACAGAGTTTTGCTCCAAATATATGTTTTGATATATTTCGAGAATGAAATTCCGCAAAATATAAAAAAAAACAGAATTTCCTTTGATATTTTGCGGCATATTACTCAGGTAATTTCTTTTTTCTCGTTTTCGTATCCTACAATCACTTAACACCTAGGTGACTAAATTCCATCTCGTTAATTTAGTAAAGATTAATAAGTCGTTTTGTAAACGCCTAACCCCGTTGTGCGGTTGGTTGGTATTAATTGTGAAAGTTAGTTGCTAGTTAGCTACGCCAACTAATCTGAGCCGCGGTACGTGTTTCTTGATACGTGTGCTTGTACACGCAATGGTTACGCACTTATGAACTACCCCTATATCGACGGCATACTTGCTATACAAATAGGTTTAAAGGGCGGCAAATATATGTACATGTATTAAATAAGTCTTATATTGCTATTTGCCAACCAGCAATGGAGAGAAGCATGATAGGAGTAAAGAGGGGGGATAGAATTAGAAACATTAACATTAGGAAGAAGACCAAGGTACACGACGTAACCCTAAAAATAAAAAGGCTAAAATGGTAGTCGGGACACGTGGTCAGAGCACCCGCGACAAACATATTTTGACCCGTGGATGCCATTGACAGGGGTGTGAAATTAGGGTTTTCCAGGGAAATATTTAACAGGTGGGTCCGCACGGTTAGTGATTAAACAAAGAATTTGGGTAAACTTCATAGCAAATGGCAACTCTCCGACTGTCTGTACAAACCCTGCGGAAACGCTAACAAATAGTCAATTTACTTTTTTTTTAAATCTAATTTAACTAATCTACTACCGGATCAGAATGCGATCTCCACTGAGAAGATCCGGCGAAGAAACTCGGCGGGCTTGTCTATTTTATTTAATTCTGTTTCTCTGTTTTCCTGTCTATTTTTTATCATATTGTGTTGATACAATGTTAAGGTTACAACTAAATAGTTTATTTCAGGTTTCATGTTTTAGTTTATTTCATTTCACTTGATGACAGCGTTAGTTCCGATTTTGGCTGCGGGCCGAAATATCCTCTAGGAATGTAAGCACCGTCTAAGCACAACCAATTTAACGGATGGCTTGGTCCAGCGGTTAAGAGCTTGAATCGCTCCGCCAACTGGATTGAGTAGTCGCGGGTTCGATTTCCACACAGACAAATCTTTGTGTGACCCACAAATATTTGTTTAGGTCTGGGCGTTTATGCATGTGAATTCCATGTTTGTAAACGCACCCACGACACAGGAATAAATACTAGTGTGGTGCTACGTTAAAACAAAAACGGTATTAAGAAAGCATACTATCACATTAATGTTTATTTCTTAAATCGTTTTGTGAGAAATATGCCATATTAGCTCAATAGAGTTATGCTTATGCCAATCAAGTCGTGCTAAGCTCTTGTTGCGTTTTAGGCGTTGCTAAACGCCTTACTTCAATGGCTAGATTGAGTTGATTGCCATCTTGTTTGCACTACTCATTTACTGGATAAAGATGGACGTGGTAAACATGCCTCCTCGACGTTACGATAATGTTAATTGTTGACTTTTTGTAGATTTTTGTTAGTAAAATTGATCTAGAGAGTAGAAAGTATGGTACTATTCTACTGGATGGATACGGTTTTATAATACCGACTCAATATTACTGTCGGAACATTCCGTTCGGCGCGGGATTGTTTTCATTTGCAGCTGCACTCCATTATGCAAGAGTATTGACATGGCTGTTTCAATGAAATAGAAAACGGATCGTTATAATGAGATCCTATTTTATTTTAGCTTAGAAATTTAACGAGGTTAGGTATTTGATATGTTACATATTTCATAACCTCACCCTCTCAATCTGAGAGGAGGCCTGAGCCTAACGGTGAGACAGTTTCTTAAGAGGGCTAATATTTTTATGTTTGATAATATTTTGTGTTTATTTCATTGATTTTCCATGTGCTTTGCAATTATTTTTTTTAAAGTATTCTCACACTAGCAATTATTATGCCTGTGTCGTGGGTTCGGTTACAAACAAAGCTTTGTCTCGTGCACAGATTAAACAGGTTACTACTTGATTTGGTGGCTTCCTAACCATTGGATCAACCCGTCTGCGTTGACTATTTTAATAATTGTTTTAAAATTGAGTAGGTACGACAATAGCGCCACTTTATCGTCTTTTAAATTTGTAAAGAAGATGATTCAAAAAAAAAATTGGTTATTATTTCTTTTATTTGAGTAGTTTACTAAAACGGCAATATACTTGCACACTATTACTTATGTGGACTGCTGGAGATTACTTAGATGTAATTTGGAACGTATTATTTTATGTTAGTAGTATGTATAATAGTAATTCTAACAACGTTAAGGAAGAAACCACACGGTAAAACATGCATGTAGAGATGTCTCTAAATAGCACATAGGTGTCCTCCTTAGATCGCCACATTTCTATCGAAAAATTACACACTGTTCAAGGTAGAATTCCAACCCTAGCTTAAGATCACTAGGCAAATTATTTACTACTAGACCATCGAAATTGGTGAAACTATGAATTTATGTAACGTGGAATGGGCAGACCTGCCCACAAAATAGACCAAATGATCTGTTAAATATCGCAAGTGAAAGCTGGATGCGGAAACCACAAAACTAGTCAGTCGTTGTGGCGATCTTAGGAGGACACTTATGTCCTGCAGAAGACGTCTTCCGGATGATATAATCTGTAATTTAAGATAGCTCTCCATGCATGTTTTACCGTGTAGATTCTTCCTTAACGTCGTTAAAATTACTATTCTAACAAAAAATAATATTTTCCAAATATCCATATTACATCCAAGTAATCACCAGCAGTCCACATAAATAATAGTTTGCGAGTTTATTGTCGTTTTAGAAGACTACTCAATTAAAAGAGCAAATAACCAAAAATATTTTGCTAAAGATAAAGTGGCACTATTTACGTACCTACCAGTATCAGTCCGGAGACTGGTATTGTGTCCGGTATAATAGCAATAGGCTCGATCCCCATTACATTGGGACCTAACATCGTCGACATATTTGTCAAAAATGGCATAATTGTCGCATAGCCACGACAGGTCTTGTTTATTAAAGCATTATTGACAAGAATGTCAAATGGTCAGATTATTAATCATTACTATCATTATCAATTTTATTAATCAGAGACCAGAGGGTTACCACCACCTCTTTAGCAATAATATTTTATTCTTATTTTGTCGTGAAAAAGAGAGGGCTGGACACTGCGCTCTACTCTTTCTTACACCGATGAAGATTATGATAGCTTTGTTATTGTGGTTTGCACTCTGATGGTTGGTCTGTCTTGTGGGATCCTGCCCACTCCACATTGCATAAGTTCCAAGTTACACCTACATTTTATACTCATAATGAACACCAATATTATACAAAATTAACCGTTTCAGGCTGTACATGGCCTCTTTAGGCCGAGCAAAGGTAATCGCGCGGGCGTGAGCTCCCACGGGAGTTTTTAATCCAGACCCCAAACTTCCAGAGTCACATTAATGAGAAAATAACACCGCATTACCGGCCCTATTTCGTTCGCACAAGTTAGATTGAATAAAAGGTTGTATACCTGTATTAGTGTCAAAAGTTTATGATTTAATTTTATAGCATTTACAAAGTCTTTATTACGGGACTAGAGTAAAAACTCTAGGGCTAGCACAAAATGTGTAGCCCAAAACGTGAATGTTAAGAAGATTGTGATACTTACACTTCGGAATCTTTGTGTGTATTCGTATTATGTATACTGGTATTAATATGAGATCAAAGTGCAATTCGTGGTTCTTGTGGGTAAAGCAAAAGACATATCGAGTGGTGGACGTTTCATCAAACATTGTCAAAGTCATAAAAATAAATGATATACCCACCCATGTGTTAGATCCCGCACGTTGAAGACTCGGCGCTGTACCGCGTTGAGGCCCTCCAGATTTGCCATTTGGGGATTAGGAGAACGAGTTGCCATAGGAATCATAGTAGTCCGAGGTTTAGACTAGGTGTCCAGTTGAATGTGTTATCTTGAGAGGCATAGCCTCGTGTTTCCACGCCGCCGTGACTATCGCTAAAGGGTAGAGGAATCAACTTTGTTTCTTTAAAATGTACTTAATCGAGATCTAACTTAGATGCATCGGCGCATTCAATATGGGAAGGAAAGCGGTAACAGGATTTAATTGAGTTTGCTATTTTATTCAGTCTGTTCTATCCCACTGCTGGGTAAAAACCTTCTCTCATAAAACGAGGTGAGAGAAATAAGGTCATACTCCACCACGCGGACCTAAAGTGGTTTGCTATAACTCTTACAAATCTCAATTTCCTCCGAGAGATGGGAATATTCTTAAAATATTTATTCCAATCACAAATTCTATTTCGCATACTCACAATCCTATTCCCAACAATACACCTTCAATTCATACCGATTTCAACTATCATACATGTTATTTAATCACAGACCTGCCCTATAAATATTCTGAACGATAACGGTATATCAAAATTCGTTCCTAAAACAATAAACTGGGATGGGAGCGAGCCGAGCCAATTTGTGCAGTACTCGCGAGCTCTAATTTACAGCTGATATTAAAACCTCGCGGTTCACACGTGTCCTACTATAAATCGCGCTGGCTGTGTAGCCACAACATTCTGTTTTTGGTGTAGTCGCTTGTTTTAGAATTATAATTGTATTATTAAAATTTGTATAATTTAGGAATTTATTCGTTTTATGGTTTTATCTGTTTTAACTTAGTTACATTTCGTTTTTTAACTATATTATTCGTTCTAAACTGTATTTAGTTTTTTTTTGTACAGTTTCATAAATTAGAATTTGACTCTATCGATTTATAAGTTTAAAAACCGTCACGCCCATATTCCCCAAGCGGAGGTCGCAGAGGGTTACTGAGTACACCCACTTTTCGCTGACGATGTTAGGTCCTATGTGATAGAGGGCGAGCCTATTGCCATATATCGGTAACAATTCCAGACTCCGGACATATACTGGGAATGAATCGTTAGAAAAATTACATTTGTCTGAACCCCGGACCTCGTAATCACAAAGCGATGCGCTTTGCCACTAGAACAACTAGGCAGTCTAAGTTTTATTATTTGTTTGTCGTTTATCCGATTCTCATAACAATTTATATCTGATATTTCATGTCTGACAATGAAAAGTAGAAGAAATATCATTTAAATGTGAAGTCTTAGGTTTTAATAATCTGCCTCTGCCTATCGCCGCAAGGGATCTAGCCTGCGGATAGTAGTAGTTTTATTAATCATATTTATAGTACATTATTTTTTTTGTATTTATCATACATTTACTTACTAAAATGTACAGTTCTTGTAAGAACGGGTAAGTACTAATGTCGTAACATGCTGCTTTATCGGTGATAAATCATTGTAACTATTCTTATTATACATTTTACTACATGTTCAAACCTAGTAGATATATAAATAAGATCTGACAACCAAACATAGTACTTCCAACGTATGGAATACTTAAACATTTCACGACACTAAATCACTCGGTACTCTACTAAAATTCTAAGAGCATAATGCGAACATGTACCCCGTAGTACCTGATAGCGCAACATAGTTGTATCTGCCTCATTTGGATGCCACAATTTCCTTATTATTAATATACACAGGATAAGGCTAAATTGCTCGTCCCGAGTATTTTATAGTGTAGTGATATAATAGTTTAGGGTTTAATCTGCTGTTAAACGTCTTTCTGTGGAAGATAAAGCTGTGTGTTAAGGTGATGAAGCTGCCGTTGGCTGGTTTCAGAGAGAAATTAGAGTGAAGGTAAGAATTTTTCAGAAGATTTTCAGCCTTTTATGGGGTATATAGTGGAACTTTTATGACGCTAGAAATCCTGCGATGTGCTCCTTCGATACGATATGGGCGAAACCCGGAATTTCTTAACTGAAAGCACTGCATCCTTATTCGCTATGATCAATCAAAGTTTTTTTCACGAGACATGTAAGTTGACGTTTGATCGAATCCCGTTTCACGCATATTGTATTAAAGAATATTTAAAATAAAGAATCCAGAAAAATAAAAAAGGATAAAAATATAAACGAAAAATCTATTTTAAATTTCATTTAAACCATAAGCTGTTCATAAATTAGCGTAATTGTTTAAAAAACTTAAAATGCTATTACTTAATTATGTAATTTGGTTGCGTCTTAGGTGCTGTGTCAGCAATAATATCTTTATATTTGATCAATTGTTTTTAAAAATGAGCAAAACGATTGCAGATTTCTTTACGAATATTCTTTTGTTGATCCAACTGAAAGGCATGGTATGCTCATAGTCAAGAAATTAATAAAAAAAACGTGGCCGTGCCATCTTGACACATTAAAATAAAGTTTCATAGATTTTTAAATAATAATACACGTGCGCGACGTAATAGGCGATTTCTATCTATGTATATCATCACGCTAGCTCCCTCGCGGGGTAGGCAGAGAGTACAGAGTTCCAACAGGTTCTTTCCTTACAGACCTCTCTGGCTTCCTCCACTCATATTTTAGTCTCATAAACGCTCACTGGTTACAGAGACTCTCGACTTACCTTTCAGATAAGACACAGTCTATTTGGTCATGGTAAGATAGTCTAGGTCCTTCCCGGTACCTACATCCTTCCAATTTCGCATTGTATATCTGTTTTGTCATTCTGTCTTCCGACATTCTTTCTATATGCCCGAACCAACGGAGCATACCCTTTCTCATCGTTACACCGATACTATCTTTCATACCTACTCGCTTTCTTACTACGCTGTTGCGAATACGGTCGGTCAGCTTCACTCTGGGCATCTTCCGCATAGCTTGCATTTTGACCGAATTTATCCTGTTTTCGTTCTCCTTCTTACATACCCAACTCTCACTGCGTTGGGACAAGCACTCCGTTATGCATGGCCAGCTGCGCCTTTTTGCTTAAGTGCCTTTAGTAGCTTTCCCATCGCACCATTCACTTTGTTCCCTGCACTCACTCTTCTCTCTATATCAGCGGTGTATTTCCCATCCTTACTGAAGGTGCATCCAAGATATATAAACTTATTCATTTGCTCCAGCACATCGTTACCAACAATAATCCTTGCATTCGATCTGGTTTCTTTCCGTTCAAAAACCATAATTTTGGTTTTTATACATTCAAATGTAAGCCATTGTTCATGCAGTCGACTTTCATAACTGTTACTAGTGTTTGTAGATCAGTGAGTTGCTGTTGGCGATATTAGAACCGCGTCATCTGCATATAATAGGTGGTTTACCACTAGATCACCGATTTTTACCCCTTCATTTATCGCATTCAGTCTTTGAAGACTTTTATCCAGATATATTATAAACAGTCTAGCGGACAACACGCAAAGGGTTGCGTGTTGTCAAGCAGGGGCTTGACGCCGATTCTAACGTCGAACCAGGGTGACATGTTACCACCCACCCGGACGCATGCCTTGCTGTTCATATAGGAAGACTGGACGGCTCGCAACAGAGTGTCGTTTATACCATACTCTGGCAAAATGTCCCAAAGTGTCTTTCGCACGACTCTATCAAACGCCTTCTCCAGATCCACAAAACCGCAGAAAACCTTTCGGCTTACTGCCAGATGCTTCTCTACGATGTTGCGGAGGGAGATCCTTGATCTTGGAGAACTTGATCCGAACATCCTTTTCTAGACCTGAAACCTCCCTGTGCCTCGCACAACATTCTATCGGACTTCACGCGCATTCTCTGTTCAATAATTTTACCGTACACCTTAGCTGCCAGGCTGATCAAACTGATGGCCCTGTAATTGGCGCAGTCTTATTGTGAGCCCTTGCCTTTATACAAGGGTACTATGACTGCGTGGCGCCAATCTGTAGGGACTCTACTGGTATTCCAGCAAAGATTTGCACGGACCCAAAAAGCGTCCCGGACGCAATTTCCACCACATTTGATCATTTCGGCAGATAGCATGTCTATTCCTGTAGCTTAACCATTTTTCATACTTCGTATCGCTTATTCAACTTCTTCCATAGTGATGTCCTCTGTGGATTCTGGTACCGCAAACTCGCCTCTGGGTTCGTCTGTGGCACCAACATCCGGGGCATCCTCATACATTTCTCCAAAGTATTCACTCTACCGGTTTAGCACAGCTTGTGTGTCTGCAAGTATGTTACCATCTTTGGATTTTATCTTTTCCATTCTGGAGCCTGACGAATCACCTCGAGCTTTTCTCACCATGCTTTAAAAGAGTTTAGTGTTGTTTTCGAAGTTCTTCACCAGCCTCTCCTCCTCAATCACACTAGCTCTTTCACGCTTTTCTATCACTAAAGTTTTGATGGCATTCTTGCATTGCCGGTATATTTTTCATTGTTTTCATACTGTCATTCAGATTCAAAGAAGAAACATAGTCCTGCCACGCTTTCGTCTTACTTTCTACAGAGCTTTTAACTCTGCGTCCCAACATGCATCACCTTTCGCTGTGCTATGCTGCTTTGAGCAACCACATACTTCTTTCGCGGTTTCTACCAAACTCGGACCCGGACTCTGTTTTCATACTTTCTCCTCACGCTCTTATTGCTTGCAACTTTTTAACCTTTATTCTTTCAAGGCCTCCGAAGGGGATATGCTCTCGCCAGTGCCTTTACTTGCTAAACAAACCACTAAACTGCGCAATTACGAGTTAGTGGTCCGATTAAAGAGTGGGGCCTCTATACGCATGTGTATCTTGAAGTTTTCTTCGGAGACGGTTATCTACCAAAATGAAATCTATCATGCTTTTCTGTTCATTCCTTCTTCACGTATACATATGAATATCCTTGTGTTGGAATATCGTATTAGACACAAGGAGACCTCTTTCCAAACATACATCTGCAATAAGCTTACCTGCATCATTCACTCTCTCATCACCATAAGGACCCAGGGTAGGGTCGCAAGTTTGCCGCCTGGTTTCCACCCATTTGTTAAGGTCGCCACAAGAAATCACCCTTTCATTCGCATCAGCTGGATCCAGAACTTCCCCGACATTATACCAAAATTTCTCAAGGTCGTGGAGTGTCGATGGGCTTACGGGATCGTAGGCTCCAACTAAAAATAATTTAGTTACACCCAGGGGACGACGGGACAACAAGATACCCCCATGCTGGCACGATCGCTTTGGGGTACTCTAGACCACAGAACCATCGTGCCGTCAGGGAGATCGCAGGTTTCACTGCCCCTTCGCTTAATCTCTGTTACACACAGAGCATCCAGGCGTCTCTCTTTCATTACATCAATCACGTCATGCATCTTATCTTCCATACCATCTCTCGCCAGTTTGGGCCCAGCGTGATGGGTGGCGGCCCCCATCGCCGCTTTTGCCTATGTTCGTACCGACGGGGGCGGACCAGTACGTGTCGCCTCGGGGGGACGCCCTAGCCCACACTGTGGTACTTCCATGGTCCGAGATTGCAGCCATAATGGCTAGCAGGGGTCGCGACGCGCAAGCTCTTGGACAAGACCACCTAATAGGTGATTTGACTGACGAATTTTCTGACGAATCGCTTAATTCGTAAAGAAATAATGAAATTCTAAATAAATGAAATCTTTTGTTTTCTTTTTGATCCTTAATTATTTTTATAAAAATCGATTTATAATCCGTTATTAATTATTTCACCTCGATAGGACATTCAATCGATTCTATTCTATTAAATTTTATCATCACCACATTTCTAGAAACGTCAAATCCCAAACGTCACCGTACCCATGTCTTGTGAAAATGACTATAAACATGTAATGTGGTGCATTAGGATAACTTCAAGGGCGTACAGAATATACTATACGATCATTTCACGAAGTTATCATAATGCGCCGCATTTAATCATATCGAACAGGGGTCGTGGTGGCCTTTTCTTGTGTCTAACTTGATTCGGCAGCGATAGCGTAGTGGTTAGAGATTCGAGAGCAGTGCTAGCCTAGTCGTCAAACCGTTGGACTGCAGACAGAGGTCTCGGGTATAAACTCAGGCACGCACCGTTGTCTTTTCGAAAGCATGTGCGTATAAACTATTACTTGCTTAAGCAGTGCAAGAAAAAATTCTGAGGTAACCTGCGCGCCTAAGAGTTCCTTGAAGATGTGAAGTTTGCCAACGCGAACTGGGCCAGCGTGGTGGACTGCAGCCTAAACCCTCTCAGTTTTAGAGGTGGCCCGTGCCCAACGATGGGGCAGTTTCTTTACAGGGCTGATATTATAATTTGATTCGGAACATCAAGAGGATCGCTGCAGTCCTACGGTATTCAAGGCGGCTTGGGCACACCTCCACATATTTGCAATTCTTTAGGGTAGCCCGTTTAATTAAGCCTTGAGCTGCACGACTGGAGTCTTGTATTATCAAGTTAACAAGTCAAGTACGTTAGAAACTCAAGTGAGCACATTTTTTATCGCTGCCAGTGAAGCTGGAGCCAGAGTAGTCTGTAAAGAAAGAACCTCTTGGAATATACTCTCTGCCCTCTGCACCGCTCTGATCTCTGAAATCTCTGAAGTGATCTGACGTGATGATATATACAGAATGCCAGAGGATTAGGCAAGAGTTCTAGAAGGCTTAAGAATAGATGTTGTCACTGTACCTTCCCTGATTATTCGGCGAGAGATGGCGATTACAAAATAAAAATTGAATTCAACCACCAAGGCTCAAGACTAATGTTAAATATTGTGGACAGTGATCTTATGTCTTGACATAAGATCACTTTTCTCAATTTTTAACAATAAACTCAGTGCTTCCGGCAATAAAATTATCCATAGCAGCCTATCGTAACAATCCTGCATTAATTTTTTAATTTGCAGTTACTTGATAAGCTCGGCTCGTTACTAGTAATAAAGTTATTTACCGGTCGGCGCGGGTTAAGCTGGGAAAAGCTGTTAGCTATTGGCTTAAAATATAGTATTTTTATGATAGTAGCCATATTGGTATCAATGTTACGTGATTACATTTTACAGGCAAAATATGAAATGTGCCATTATATTTAGGGGAGATATTTTTTAAATTTGGTTAAATTGCTTTATAATATTTAAAAAAGAAAGAAGTTATTTTTTTACAAAGAATTCTGCAAGATACAAGGATTCATTTTGATTTAAAGTTACGGAACCTTTCACTCCTTTTTTTTATAAAACGTAACGTAACGTAAGACCGAAACAAATATTTGTGGCCCACACAAAAATTTGTCCTGTGCGAGAAGCGAACCCGCGACTTTTCGACCCAGTGGTTGGAGCGGCTTCATGCCTTTAACCACTGGACTAAGTTGTCGTCAATTTTCTACACTTTGTCAACAGTGAGATCTTGTCATGAATAAAAAGACGTTAGCTCGATGCTATCGTATATATATCATCCTTTTTACAAGCTTTTATTTAACTTCTATTGTTCGTAAGTCTGTCTTTCCGGTTCAAATCTTGCGATCCATTTTTCAAGTACTTACGGATATTCGATTGAGCTGAAATTTGACATACGTGTGTAAGTTTGGCGACAATTCAATAATATGGTGCCATGGAGCTGGTCTGATGATGGAGTCGGATGGTAGCCGCAGGAACATGTGAAATGTACAACGTAACTCCTTCGTGTTTCGGCTTGTTAGATTGATATTGACGAATACTACCAGTTAGTGTTCAGAGTCTGATTTAGAAGCCGAAAGGTGGCCAATGGAACCACCCAACTACTCACTATAACTCCGCCATGTTTGGGATTATTGGATGTGTCTTGACGAGCACGGAGCCGAATGGAAGCCACAGGAACTTCTCAACTAAACAAGATATCTTCGTTGTGTTTTGGCAATAAAAGCTTGATTTCAAAAACTTCTTTTTAAATTTAAAATTCCTACACTACAAATATATTGAATAAAGATGAACGTGACAGGAGGCTTACTCGGTAGCGTCACGCTATTGTCAGTCTTTTCTTGATGTGCTCTCAGATAATCTCTATCAGCATAGAAAAATCGATCAATAAAATATCGTTCTAATCGACAACGCTACTGCTTTTGTAACAGTATGCATTCATGTGAGATTAAGGGTGCAATTTATCGGACCGATCACTTGTTCACACGGTTGATTTTTGCTGCACACGTGCTCATCATGCGGTGACAATCGACCCGTGTAAATACCGAACTATTGCTCGAATGCGGTCGAATTGAAAAATTCCAATACAATTCGACATTCAATGTTGTTGAGTTTGCAATCATGATGAATGTAAAGGAAATAGGAGTAGATACGTTTATTAAATAACATAGTAAAATGAAGACTCCATATGTGGATGGCCATTGGTTAAGAGCTTAAGCTGCCCCGCCTAGAGTTGTTGTGAGTTCGATTTCCGCCTGCGACAAATCTTTGTGTTACCTACAAATATTTTCCGAAACAACAGGTCTGTGTGTCTTTTGTAAACAGACCCGCGATACCAGCATTCTTCCAAGTAAGAGTAGAAGGGCTACTTTGGTAAAAAAAAGTACAAAAAAACAGGAAGATTCGGATATCTATAAGAGTCTAAATTCTGTAAATCCATTCACATTTCACCAAACATTATTTTCGGCAATGTGCGTAAAAAAGTATGACTTCCGGAGCTAGTTTAATCTATACCGAAGGTATAATATATAATATAATAATATAATATTAGCCCTGTTAAGAAACTGGGCCACCGGTGGGCACGAGTCATAGTCCACCACGCTGACCCAGTGCGGGTTTGCGAAATTCACGCACCCTTTAGAAACCCTTAGGCATGCAGATTTCCTCACGATGTTTTCCTTCACCGTTAAAGCAAGTGATAATTCATTTTTAATACGCACATGCTTTTGAAAAGACAGAGCTGCGTGCCTGGGTTGAACCCAAGACCTCTGACTTTACAGCCCAACGGTCTAACCACTAGGCTATCACTGCTATACCGAAGGTATTTTCCGTAAATTATTTTACGTGTCACTGTACTACGGTACTATTATTATACAAACCTACTAATTACCTAAGTATATTTACTTACGTAACAATGAGAGCGACGAACTAATTAACATTAACTTCATCCCTATTGTGCACTTTATATCCAAAAACCCAACAGCATCATGCATAAACTGTTTTTACCTAGTGACCCGTTCAGTTCACAGATAATCTAAATTAAACCGTGTTTTGTTGTTCAAAAGGTTTGTTTTCTTTCGGTCGAGGGGGCACGTCCACTCTTATTAAGTTTGCCTGGTAAGCTTCTTATCAAGCAGTGTATGGCGAAGATAAAGCGTACCACTGATGCCCGATGTCTGCCGGCATGCATTTGGTGTGATCGCGCACAGCAGTGTTTTAGCTAGATTTTTGAGCTTAATCCTGTCGTATATCTGATTAAAACGAAGTGCATTTGTGCATTTGTATATGAAATGGGAAATAAAACTTAAAATTAAACGTTCCCTGATAATTTTATTTATAAGTCCAATTTACCCTTTGTGAACACCTTTCTGTTTTATTCATAACTTCATTGTTTCATATTTTTGATAGTAGAATGTATTTGAGAATACCTGATGCATATACAGTACGACAAGGATACTATGGCCTGTGAATGTCATTGAAAGGGGGCGTTGGTGTAAAATTAGGGTTATCGTTTAGTAACATTTCCCTACTTCTACGGAAATATTTCAATAGGTGGGTCTGTACGGTGATTAATTAAAAAAAGAACTTGGGAAATTTCATAGCAAGCGGCAACTCTGCGACTGTCATGAAGTAACCTTTCACTTGATGACAGCGTTAGTTACGATTTTGGCCGCGGGCCAATAGATCCTTGTATGACTGTAGTTCTGTTTGAATGAGGATGAGTGGACGTCAATTGGCTAATGATAATGATGATAAAGAACGGAGTTTGTATAGCTTCGTTGTATTATGAACTAGAACGTAAATGTGTCGTCAAATATAAGATGCTCACAAGGCGACCGAGAAGTCGCCTGCTTTACGCAAAATGTTTCAGATTCATTTTGTAGTAGTCTTCAGTTATATCGCCCTCACTGTATTACGTCGTTGATTACTTTAATAACTTATTTACTGTAAATGTATCATATCGCACGACAAAAGCGTCATGCAAAAGCTAAAAAACCTGAATACTGAAGATCAAAGCTAGAATAAACACTTGCTTTTTTATAGTTACTTAATTTGACTTCAGACCTAATTTGAACCGAAGATAACATATAAATAAACCCTAACGTATATAATAAAAAGGATTATGTCGACAACAGTACCTTTCTAAGTTACTAGGTTGAAGACCATTCCTGGCGCTTTAGTGCATGAAATTCGACAGCACCCGCCCCGTCCACTTCATCCCTCACCCTCCGCGTCACTTCTCACCCCGATATTATTAAGCCGGCTTTTATCGGACCCACCTCGGTCTCCCAAATTAATAGAGGCAATTGTGGCCGTACGTTTTTAAATGAGTAAAACTGTTCGGAACATTCAATTATACGGTACGCCTATTAAACATGGAAATATGGGAAATGAACTGCTTTAAAAGTTTTATTTCACTTACAATTAGTTTAGTGCGCCTTGAATTATCATGCGAGTTCCAAATGACTTTGAATAATTAAGTTGAGATTTTATCTTTGAAACATTGCCACGCCTGCATTCCCCAAGCGTGAGTGGTAGAGGTATGTTGTGTCATTTATATATCATCATCATTAATAGGGATGAGTCTAACGTTTTTCTGTCATGCACGATTTTAGACTTCGTATTTCTTACTGAGTTCTTAGATTTACGCGAATATTACACATGAAATAAAACAATTTTTTCGGATTTTATCGCTCAAAGAAGTCTGCAGTCTGTGAACATGTCCTTGACCGCACCCGCCATAACATTAGATTTGATAGACCACAAATCCTCGTGATTCTAGAGTGGAGACCACGTATTGGCAAGCGCAGCGTAGGACGACCGCCTGCCAGATGGACCGACGATCTTGTGAAAATCGCAGGAAATCGTTGGATGGTGACCGGTTACGCAAGAAAGCGATTGGGGAGGCCTATGTTCAGCAGTGGAAAAGTATACGCTGAAATGATGATGATGATGAAATCCTCGTGAAAGAACACCGATTCCTACCAAGGATGGTTCGCGAGGCTATTGAAATTAAAAAAACATCCTAATTTCAATAGAGAAGATGGTTGGGTGCTTCCATCCACTTGGGCTTCAGTAATTAATATAATCAAATCCAAAACCAATCATAACACTGCAAGACCTCAAGACACCGTGAGCTCATTCTGCGTAGATCGGACCAACAAAAACAAAAATAATTAAGAAGTTTGAGGGTACCCCGGAACAACTATGCCTCTTGGACTTCTAACACCTCAGTTCTTCCCGTGACCATGGGTGCTGCAAAGCACTCGAAACGTCGGGAACTTAAAACTCAAAAAAACCGCGATAAAATCCGAAAAAATAGTTTTATTTCATTCGTATTTCTGTTGAGAACTTTTCAATAGAAAACCCGATGATGCTTTGTCCCACTTGGGATTTGAACCCCGGCCTTTATGATCGCCTGTGGCAGCATGAACCATCAGATCAAAGAGGCTTGAGTTTAATCACTATCTTTGAAATCATCATAAAGTAGGATACTGAATCAACTCCTTTTTTCTTACGAGCGGACGCAGCAAATTACAAACAAAAATCTTTTTATATGCATACAGGTGCATATGGAACTACATAATTAATGTTTTGGCATACGGTCAGAACATTTACTAGACTAAGCGGTTGAACCATCTTAGTATGACCAAAATCCCTTGTGTGAGTTCTTAAGCCAAGGCGTATGCTTAAATCTTAAACCATTTGCCCCGGGAAGCAGTATTACTGGGTATTTCTGCACGCCTAAGATGTGAGGCATGCTTCTTAACATTTTAAATTCATAAAAAGATAAGAAGTGGTTTTTATAAGGTATTAATCAGAAGAACGAATAAAACTTATTGGCCTATCCCTCTGGTGAGCTGGCCACATAAGCCGAAGACAGATAATCACTGAGGTAAACGAATTCTTGAGTGGAGATTACGTATCGGCAAGCATAGTATAGGACGCTCTCTGGCTAGGTGGAGCATTCTTAGTAGGGCGGCTGTCAGAAATTGGATGAAACTAGCCGAGGATCGTACTCAGTGGTATACAATGGTCTATGTCCAGCAGTGGTATTTAAAAGCTGATGATGATATTTTACAAGCTTTTATTTAACTTGCAATGTTTGTCTATCTGTTTGTCTTTCCCGTTCAAATTTTGTGATCCATTTTTGAAACATTTGCGGGTATCCGATTGAGCTGAAATTTGGTATACGTATGTAAGTTTGGTGACAATGCAATAACTAAACAACGTGCCCCCCTCGTGTTTATGCTTATTAGATTGGTATCGCCGTGTGGTTCCCGGCTTCGTCGCCGTGTGGTTCCCGGCTTAGAATTGGACCAACCCATCTCATCCCACTGGGTATCGTACAAGGCGACTAAGGGACAACTAGGGAATGGGCAGCAGCGTTCTCTTAGATACATCCACGACTATAGAACTGCGTTCGCCAAACCGCCTCCCAAGCGTGGCGAGTAAGGCAAATCCCTCAGTCATCATGAATGAAAAGTATATAACCAGGCCCCTAGTCCCCGGCGGTCCTGTTCACCCTGGCCACAGTAGCAGCCATGGTAACGAAAGGACAAGGGGTAGTAGAATCCCTGGCAGAGATTCGGCTAACACGGAGAACGAAAATTGGCCCTGGTGACTTACAACGCACGCACGTTGAGGACAGATGAGAAGTTAGTCGAGCTGGAGGAAGAGATATATAAGTTGCGGTGGAGTATTGTAGGTTTATCGGAGGTCCGAAGAGAGGGCGAGGACACGATAACCTTGAAATCCAGCAACTTTTTTACTACCGGGAGGGCGAACAGCAGTCCCGAGGTGGTGTCGGATTTATCGTCCACAAGTCACTCATAAACAACGTTGTGTCCATCACTAGTGTGTCGAGCAGGGTAGCGTACTTGATACTCAGAATATCCAAAAGATATTTGTTGAAGGTCATACAGGTATACGCACCGATCTAGGCATACTCAGATGATAATGTCGAAGTTATGTATGAGGACATTAGTAGAGCCATACATACTTCCAAAGCACTCTTCACAGTGGTTATGGGTGACTTCAATGCGCGGTTGGGCAAACGGGAGAGGCTGGCCGAATTTCTGGAGAAAGAGGGACTCTCTATGATGAACTTTTTCTTCCAGAAGCCGCATCATAGGAAATGGACCTGGATGAGCTCTGATGGTTCAACAAAAAATGAGATAGACTTTATTATGAGCACCAAGCGAAAAATATTTAATAATGTATCCGTGATGCACAGAGTAAAAACCGGCAGTGATCACCAAATAGTCAAAGGCACATTAAATATTAATGTTAAAATGGAAAGATCACGTCTGTTGAAGTCTACGCTCCGACCTTCTTATGCACATATCCAAAACCTCGAAAACTTTGAACCCGAATTGTCAAACCACCTCGAATTGTTAGGCAGCAGTGCATCAGTGGAGGAAATTAACAGGCTGGTAGAGACAGTCCATACGGTCGGGTCCAAGTATTTTAAGCCCCACCGTAAAAATGGGCCTCAAAAACTATCCGACTACACCCGGAACCTCATCAAGAAAGGTTATACCACCTCACTAAAGAATTATAGGCCCATCACACTACTCAGCCACGTTTATAAGTTGTTTTCGAGAGTCATCACGAATTGTCTCGAACGCAGGCTTGATAACTTCCAGCCTTCCGAACATGCCGGCAGATCACATACATACGCTGCGGCAGATTATACAGAGGACTGAGGAATATAATCGACCACTATGCTTGGCGTTTGTCGACTATAAGAAAGCCTTCGATTCGATCGAGACTTGGGCGGTTTTAGATCTCTACAGCTGCTTGTATAATAACGCCACGCGAATACATCACTCACCTTCGATTTGCCAACGAGGTTGTGGTCATGGCGGAATCGCTGGAAAGTCTAGGACGAATGCTCGGTGACCTCAACAGAGTATCTCAACAAGTGGGCCTTAAAATGAACATGGACAAAACGAAAATAATGTTTAATGTTCATGTCGTACCCACCGCACTCACTGAAGGGAACTGTACTCTTGAAGCTGTCGACGAATACATTTACCTGGGACAGGCAGTCCGGTGAGGTAGGTTCAAGTTTGAGAGAGAAGTCAATCGACGAATCCAACTCAGCTGGGCAGCGTTCGGGAAACTGCGCATCATCTTCTTATCTAAAATACCTCAGTGCCTCAAGACTAACGTTTTTAGTCAATGTGTATTACCAGTGATGACATACGGATCAGAGACGTGGTCTCTTATAATAAGCTCTTAATCTCAATATTAAAAAGCTCAGAGTTGCACAGCGAGCTATGGAAAGAGCTATGCTCGGCATTTCTCTACGTGATCGAATCAGGAATGAAGAGATTCGTAGAAGAACCAAGTTCATCGACATAGTCCTCAAGATTAGCAAGCTGAAGTGGCAAAAGGCAGGCCACATAGAGCGAAGATCGGACGGGCGTTGGGGCAGAAAGATTCTAGAGTGGAGACCACGTATTGGCAAGCGCAGCGTGGGACGACCACCTGCCAGATGGACCGACGATCTTGTGAAAATCGCAGGAAGTCGTTGGATGCAGGTGGCGTCGGACCAGTTACGCTGGAAAGAGATTGGGGAGGCCTATAGTCAGCAGTGGACAAGTATAGGGTAGTAGTGGCTGAGATGATGATGATGAGATTGGTATTGACAGTAACTATACAACCAGATAGTGTTCAGGGGCTGATGATGAAGCCGAAATGATACCATAGGAACTCCTCCACAAAGTACGACTTCTTAGTTCTTTTTGTTTAAATTAAAATTATTTCACCAGTAGTAAGCTACGGCCGCAGTCAGTCACCCTTCCCGTAAAGCCATGCTGCAAAGCGATTCAGTCGTGTTCGGCATGTTGCCTGGATTTGGCTTACGAGCAGGCGGGCTTAGCCCAATCATACCCATAAGTAACTCAGTCTAACTTCGATCTCCTCAGCCTATTCCAAGGTGGCTATTACTAAGTCAGCGAGCTACATCTTCGGCGCCATTGTTATTTCCCACCAGGTCAATCGCTGACCAGTCCTCAATAAAAGAAGAAAGATGATCTTCTTTATCTAACTTTAGATACAATGTGGTGTTTATGCAATCTATATCTATATACATATAATAAAACTGTAACCGAGCCGAATTTGCACATTGAATATTTTTTGAAAATTTTAATTGAGGTACACTTCCTTATCGAAATAGAGGCCGAAACTATTGTTTTTGGAATTATTGTCTGTCTGTCTGTCTTTCTGTCTGTCTGTCTCTTTGTGTTTCAATCACGCAAATACTACCGAACAGATTTCAATGAAACTTGGTATGGTAATAACATATACTCTAACTTAAAATCTAAGTTACTTTTCATCCCGGAAAAATCAAGCAATCCCGTATTATGACAGGATAAACCATAAAACTTATTATTTTAATGATGATGGTTAGCCGCGAGCTGCAATGTTACGTTAATATGTGTGATTTCACCTACTAATATTGCACTCGGGTTCGTCTTCTATCTATCTTCTTTACTACATACATATAATAAAACTGTAACCGAGCCGAATTTGTACATTGAATATTTTTTGAAAATTTTAATTGAGGTACACTTCCTTATCGAAATAGAGGCCGAAACTATTTTTTTTGGAATTATTGTCTGTCTGTCTGTCTTTCTGTCTGTCTGTCTCTTTGTGTTTCAATCACGCAAATACTACCGAACAGATTTCAATGAAACTTGGTATGGTAATAACATATACTCTAACTTAAAATCTAAGTTACTTTTCATCCCGGAAAAATCAAGCAATCCCGTATTATGACAGGATAAACCATAAAACTTATTATTTTAATGATGATGGTTAGCCGCGAGCTGCAATGTTACGTTAATATGTGTGATTTCACCTACTAATATTGCACTCGGGTTCGTCTTCTATCTATCTTCTTTACTACATACATATAATAAAACTGTAACCGAGCCGAATTTGTACATTGAATATTTTTTGAAAATTTTAATTGAGGTACACTTCCTTATCGAAATAGAGGCCGAAACTATTTTTTTTTGAATTATTGTCTGTCTGTCTGTCTTTCTGTCTGTCTGTCTCTTTGTGTTTCAATCACGCAAATACTACCGATAAGATTTCAATGAAACTTGGTATGGTAATAACCTATACTCTAACTTAAAATCTAAGTTACTTTTCATCCCGGAAAAATCAAGCAATCCTGTATTATGACAGGATAAACCATAAAACTTATTATTTTAATGATGGTTAGCCGCGAGCTGCAATGTTACGTTAAAATGTGTGATTTCGCCTACTAATATTGCACTCGGGTTCGTCTTCTATCTATCTATACATATACATATAATAAAACTGTAACCGAGCCGAATTTGTACATTAAATATTTTTTGAAAATTTTAATTGAGGTACACTTCCTTATCGAAATAGAGGCCGAAACTATTTTTTTTGGAATTATTGTCTGTCTGTCTGTCTTTCTGTCTGTCTGTCTCTTTGTGTTTCAATCACGCAAATACTACCGAACAGATTTCAATGAAACTTGGTATGGTAATAACATATACTCTAACTTAAAATCTGAGTTACTTTTCATCCCGGAAAAATAAAGCAATCCCGTATTATGACAGGATAAATCATAAAACTTATTATTTTAAGGATGGTTAGCCGCGAGCTGCAATCTAACGTTAAAATGTGTGATTTCACCTTCTAATGTTGCACTCGGGTTCGTCTTCTATCTATCTATACATCTATCTATCTATCTTCTATCTATACATATAATATAATGAAACAGTAACCGAGCTGAATTTGAACATTGAATATTTTTTGAAAATTTAAATTGAGGTACACTTCCTTATCGCAATAGAGGCCGAAACAATTTTTTTTGGAATTATTGTCTGTCTGTCTGTCTTTCTGTCTGTCTGTCTCTTTGTGTTTCAATCACGCAAATACTACCGAACAGATTTCAATGAAACTTGGTATAGTAATAACATATAATCTAACTTACAATCTAAAATACTTTTCATCCCGAAAAAATCAAGCAATCCCGTATTATTGCGGGATAAACCATAAAACTTATTATTATATATAATTATTTTAATATTTTAATGATAGTAAGTCACGAGCTGCAATGTTACGTTAAAATGTGTGATTTCGCCTACTAATATTGCACTCGGGTTCGTCTCCTTACGAAGTAACTCTTCATCTTCTATCTATCTTCTATACATCTATCTATCTATATCTATAAATTCGGAGAATAAATCGATTTTATCCAGGGGAAGGACATACATAGGCTATCTGTTGTCTCAAAATAAAAACTTCATCATCATCATCATCATCATCATCATCATCATCATCTCAGCCTATACTTGTCCACTGCTGAACATAGGCCTCCCCAATCGCTTTCCAGCGTAACCGGTCCGATGCCACCTGCATCCAACGACTTCCTGCGATTTTCACAAGATCGTCGGTCCATCTGGCAGGCGGTCGTCCCACGCTGCGCTTGCCAATACGTGGTCTCCACTCTAGAATCTTCGCAACATCTTCTCATCCAAAATACCTCAGTGCCTTAAGACTAAAGTTTTTAGTCAATGTGTGTTACCAGTGATGATATATGGATCAGAGACGTGGTCACTTACAATAGGTCCCATAAAAAAGCTCAGAGTTGCTCAGCGAGCTATGGAGAGAGCTATGCTCGGCGTTTCTCTACGCGATCGAATCAGGAATGAGGAGATTCGTAGAAGAACCAAGGTCACCGACATAGCCGTTAAGATTAGAAAGCTGAAGTGGCAATGGGCGGGCCACATAGCGCGTAGATCGGACGGGCGTTGGGGCAGAAAGATTCTAGAATAAAAACTTAGGAGTATAAAATACACGCCAAAAAATAACGCGAACGAAGTTGCGGGTACAGCTAGTACTTTAATAAAATGTCGTCTTTCCGTTAAAATGTTTGTCCCTGAATTGAATAACATCTTGAAATACCACATTTTTGAGATCTATGCCCTGAATTATAGATACCTACTTACTTCGAGAATTATTTAAGAGCTAATTATGTATCGTGTGAGCGCTAATAGCTCTTTTAATATTAAACCGGAATGAATTATTTCCTTAAACGAACCCGTTTTTCCTAATTCATTACTATACAGTTTTATGCATAAAATGGATTCTGGATGGAATTCTGGTTTTAACTTAGCCTAGAGCTATACGACTTGACGGTTAAGATTTTGAAAGAAAAGCTGTTAAAATATTCATCAAATCATATCAATCATTTCAGATATCATAATAGTAATAAAGATTTTATTTTAACACTACTTGTTTGGTTTCCCTAACTACTTAGTGCGAACCCTTTTTCTTATGTATGCCTGTAAAAGTCAAAATAAACAGCGTCGCGCCTATATTCCCCAAGCGAGGGTGGCAGAGGTGTACTGAGCACACCCATTTTTTGCCGACGATGTTAGGTTACATCTAATAGGGGTCGAGCCTATTGTCATATACCGGGTACAATTCCAGCCTACGGACTCATACTGGTTTTTTTTTTGGGAAAACTACATTTGTCCGACCAAGGATTTGAAACCAGGACCTTGCCATCACAAAGCGATGCGCTTTGCCACTAGACCAACGAGTAAGCCAATGTAAAATTCAACAACTTATAATAAAAGAACGGTAGATGTAAACCTCCATGTAGCAAATATTGATTTACGGGTATTAATTTGTGGCAATAGGGCCTAAATTTCATCATTTAAAATTTTGATAAATTTTGTAATTACTATCAAAGTATCATCTTTATTAGAATATTAATCCAGTTTTACGCACCACTGATGATAACTTATATAAGTAATAAAGCTCCTTTCCTTCTCCGCTCCTTCATTTCGCTCCATGCTTATAATTTTATTAAGCAGATAGTCCTAGGAAGGTATAAAGGCAAAGATATATTAGCAATTTAGTAACATAAAATAACCCACTCGTAAGGAACGTAGCAAAGCTGACGCAAATTATTTACTCCAACATGAATACCTGGTTTGAATATTCATAAAACCTCGATAACATTCTTCGGTAGACTTGGAGTTTAAACTGATTAAAGCGACGCAGAAGCATCGTAATTGACTTAAAGAATTATATTACTGGGTAATTTATAATTAAGTGAAACTTTGTTAAATAATAGAGATATAAGGGAAAATTACACTGTTGTAGATGGCATTGTGAAGAAAATAATTGAAATGCTTCATCATAAGCCGAAAAACGTCCACTGCAAGACGCCTCCCTCAAAATCATCACGACGACTGGCTTTTCTGCTGTATGTATTTAGAGGTTACCTGCGACCTTCACCAGTTCATTGGTCCACTTTGTCGGGGCATGCCCATTCCATATCTTCTGGTATGAGGTCGCTAGTCGAGAACTTAACAGCCGTTAATTTACGAGCAATGTGCCCCGCCCACTGCCACTTCAGTTTGGCAATTCTGAGGTAATTTTTGTTCTCTTGCGGATTTCCTCATCTCTTGTTCATTGTCACAGGGGGAACTCTAAGTATGACTGTTTCCATTGCCTTTAGGTGACCTTGAGCGTTCTTATAAGACCCATCGTGAGCTACCATGTCAGCAGTGGTAACACACACTGGTCAAAGACTTGTCTTTAGAGACTGCGGTATTTGAGACGAGAAGATGTTACGTAGCTTCCTGAACACTTCTCATCCGAGCTGGATTTGACGATTTGGAATACTTACAACCTTTATATTTGCAACTAACCCTTTTGATATATACAGTACTCAGATAACATCATCATCATCATCATCATCTCAGCCCATACTTGTCCACTGTTGAACATAGGCCTCCCCAATCGCTTTCCAGCGTAACCGGTCCGATGCCACCTGCATCCAACGACTTCCTGCGATTTTCACAAGATCGTCGGTCCATCTGGCAGGCGGTCGTCCCACGCTGCATAATAGTGATTGGGGGGATTTGCCATACTCGCCACGCTTGGCAGGCGGGTTGGCGAGCGCAGTTTTTGATCGCAGAAGTGTTAAGAGAACGCTGCTGCCCATTCCCTAGTTTTCCCTTAGTCGCCTTGTACGACACCCGATGGGATGAGATGGGTTGGTCCTATTCTAAGCCGGGAACCACGCGGCAGACTCAGATATAACCACAATAAAAAACAAAAAATTATGAAATTCTATGTAAATTTAACGATTTTTTTTCATGCCTTAGATTCAATGGCACCTAAGCCTTAAAGTTTGTGGAAGTTCTAAAGGGAAACATTCGAAATCAGTACAAAGGCAACTTGATAATAACGCGGCAAATCCATTCTCTGTACCGTAATCATCTCCCATTCCCAATTTTGTGAAACTTTTTTCATCTTTGTTCACATCTGTTTGGCGTTTTGCTTCCTGTCTTCCGATTTTCGATACGCGCTTTGTGAGAAGCAGGGACGAATTGCGAATGGGATTATTTTGTAACAGGTAGATATAGTATATATATGAATATTAATATTTTTTCCTATTGTGTTAGTTATCTGTAGATGTTTGCACTTAGCTATAAGGCGATGAACGGTGTAAAATAAGTTATATCTTATAATGTTCAAGATATCTTCTCGACCTACTTATGCTTATTAGCTTATACATTGGAAGATGGGTGTTCAAGATATAAACAGTTAAATATAATTTGACATTTAAAACCGTTGGTTGAAATAGCACAATAATATTTAAGAATATTTTACCACGTTTTGTTAAATCGCTTTTTTCTCCTAAACTAAGAGAAAAATAATACTTTTAATATACACCGTTACGCCTATATTCTCCAAGCGCTAGGCTCACCCCCTATTACATGGGACCTAACATCGTCGGAAAAACGTGGGTGTACTCAGTACATCTCAGCTTGAGGAATATAGGCGTGACGGTGTGTATTAGCGATCTATTTACGTTTTACGATTCAGTCTCACACTTTCATTATTTAAGAATAGTTACAAATTCGTCTGGTTCTATTTCCGTTTGCAATTTCAGCGATGCCGATGGAACTTAATTGGTGGCCGGTATTTACGTCATTTCACTATATTAACATTTCTATATACAAAATATTACATTAAGGGGTTATTTTCGTCACCGTCAATTTACGATAAAATGAGGACAGCTTTTTTGAATGAGTTTGGTTCTATTTTAGAATTTTAGTTAACACTTTTTGTTATAAGCATATATCTTGTCTGACAGAATATGATAAAAAAATATCTTTGAAAAGCACTTCGTTGGGATATTTCCCTAAAAGGATATTGAGAATATATTCTATGCATATTTTTCCAAAGCTCAAAGTTTCCAAAGCTCCAAAAACACATAAATTTGTTAAGTTTTATTTATATATACCATTTTATGAGATTAATTATATCCTAATAATGGACGAACACCTTGGTTCAGTGCTTAAAGCTTAAAGTACTCTACCCACTGCCACTCGCTGGTAAATTTCGTGTTCGTTAACGCATTCACGACACAGGAATAGTTATAAAAAAAATCCTTTTCCGTCCGTTTCTGTCTCTTACACTTTTCTCCCACGAATGAAAATCGTTAAAAGTTTAATATCAGAGATACTTTAATGTATTCTTGTCTCAAACACGGTCGGTGATTAGTCGGACAGGGCTAAGTGTCTACCTACGTGATTCGAAAGCAAATCCTAATTGGAACAGGGCTAGATCAGGTACTTGAATTTCAAGTAATGTTGCCACATATAATGCGGAAAATGTAACTTATAATAAAATAACACAGACACCCCTTTTTCACCGAGAAGAGCAGATGTGACTGTCGTCCACATATAGCCGGCCACCTTAAAGTGATAGGAGGAGAGCTTATGTACCAAAAATACATGGAAAAATGAAAACAACCTATGCAACGTCATCATTAAACTTGGCCAAACACTGGACTTTAAAATTGATTGTGCCACAATTAGGGGCATTTATAGAACTTCCGCAAAAAATGGCTCAAATCCTGTTATTGTCGAGTTTACCAGCGTTTTCACCAAAGAAAGTGTCTTGCGAGGGGTGAAAAGCTTCAATAGGTACAAAACAAAAGGACATAAACTAAACATAACTCACATTAAATCCGATCACCCATTTAAACTAATCTATATTTCCGAAACGTTAACCCGAAGGACGCAAAAGCTGTACTACCAAGCTCGGATGTTTAAAAAGAATTATGGATATACATTTTGCTGGACTTCAAATGGTATAGCATATCTCAAAAAAACGTAGACACTTCCCAGTTTCGCATAACCAACGAACTGGATCTAGATAAATTAAGAGTCTTAGAATGACTAACATTCGCTAAACTTAATTATATTCTAGTAAATAGGACTCTTCGTTATGTTATCTTTAATATTACAATATTGTTTTACACATACATACTCTACAAAATTTATACTTTCTCAGGTTTATATTGCGCACAACCCTATATACTCAGGACCACTGTAAAAACATCTTTAAAAAGAACCCTATGGTGAAGTACTCTGTTATTATTAAGTCAACAATTATAATATTCCTTACAAAATATTTTCCTTATTATTTTACATGCAATTATTTTTTGCGATTCTCACAACCACTTTCTTGTTATTGTAATTGAACGGCTTGCAAACTCCTTTACTATTACAATGTAACTCGTAACTCATGTAGTGCGATACCAATTGTGGTAATGAAAAAATACTATGATAAAATGTCCTTTATTACACAAAATTAAATGTCCACATTCCATAATCTAATAGGTAACTGTCGGAAGACATTGATAGGGTGACAGTCTCAGAGTCCCAAAATGCTGATACTGAAGAATGTCACAAACTTATAACACCATCGTAAGATGAGGAGGTCATCATTGCAGTTTATGCTGCGTATATTTTGCGTCATTACTGACGCAAAATATACGCAGCATAAACTGCAATAGTCTAGTAAGTAATATTTCAAATCCTGGCAGGATTGGAAATATTACTTACTAATCGTCAAATCTTTGTAGATGCAAGTAAGTCGCTAGCTAATGATATCGAACAAAAAAGAGCGGCAAACCACGAACTTAATTATAAATAACAGCCCTCCCACTCAATTAAATTCGTTCGTTTTAGAAAGCACCAATGAGGAAGAGGTGGAACGTTTTATTGTTAATTTAAAAACGGATTGTGCTATTGGGCGTGATAAAATAAGCAACTCCTAATAACATATAAAAACTATTTGGTTCCTCCGCTTACCTTCATATTTAACTCTTGTCTTCAACAAGGAATTTTCCCTGATAGTCTTAAAAAATCTTAACATAAGTAATCGGTGACATAAGTTGTATTATCAACTACAGGCCAATTTCAATCCTTCCATCGTTATCGAAACTTCTGGAAAAAAATATAAATACGAGACTTGGGGGGTATCTGAAAACGAAACACCTGCTTTCAGAAAACCAATACGGTTTTCGTGCAGGTAGATCAACAGATCAAACCGTTAGTGCTCTTATCGACTTCATTAGCAATTGCCTCTTGATCTTGCGAGCCTCAAGCTTCCCCATGGCAAAATAATCTCTTTTGCAGATGACACTGCTTTCACGTTTTCTGCCGATACATGAGAAGAGGCTTTCGATGGTGCTCAATCAGGCTTTGATATTGTGACGACACGGCTTGAGGGCAATGCATTAACCCTAAATGTGGACAAAACCAAATAAATTTGCTTCAGCATACGCTCAAACACAGACATCATAATATTATACCACACGAATGTGTTTGTAAAGAAAACTGCTCATGTTCTAAACTAAAACGTATTAAAACAATAAAATATCTAGGTATTACCATAGATAACCTAAACTTTAAAAACCATACTAAGATACTTTGTGGTAGGATCAGAAAATTAGTATACATCTTTAAGACCCTCCGACACGTTCCAGAACCACATGTACTGAAGCGAATATACTATGCTCTCTGCCAGTCACTCATCACTTACTGCATTACATCTTGGGGAGGTTCTCCTAAAACCACTATTAAACCTGTGGAGGTTGCCCAGTGTGCTGTTCTGAAAGTTTGCACCTTTAAATCGATACAGTTCCCCACCTCACTGCTTTACGATTTCTGTAAAGTCCTAACCGTAAGACAGATTTATCTTCTAAATGTAATAATTACGCAGTATACGAATTTAACCTACGACCCTGGGATTTTAAACAGACGCAGAAAACACTTGGATTGCCCCCAAGCAACCCGTTTTAAAACAAAATTCAGCTCCAGATTTCTCCCTTTTATTGGCCCTTACATCTATCTACAACAAGATAAACAAATCTCTTAACATTTTCCCATTAACTAAGAAATCCTGCAAAATTTAAGTAAGTGAATATCTTCAGAAACTGACGAACGAGGAGACAGAGGAATTGCTACGGAATAAAATATAAACTAAATTTATTTTATTATGTAATCAATTATTTAAATGTGATTATTATACACATATACATATATATATATATATATATATATATATATATATATATATATATATATATATATATATATATATATATATATATATATATATAGGGGCGCTCGTAGCGCTGAGCGACCGCGGTGTTCTTACCGATCACCAAGGTTAAGCAGCGTTCGGCTCGGTCGGCCTGAGATGGGTGACCGTTTGTGGCATTTTCATATTCGAGCGTCTCCGTGCTTTGGAAGGCACGTTAAGCCGTTGGTCCCGGTTACCACTTAATGTGGTAGTCGTTAAGCCGAGTTGGAAGCCTTAAAGGCGGCTTGAAAAGTTCCCACAGCAGGTGGCCACAAACCTGCCTCCACCAATCCGCACTGGGTCCGCGTGGTGGAGTATGACCTAATCTCTCTCACCTCGATTTGTGAGAGAAGGCCTTTGCCCAGCAGTGGGCAGTATAGGCTGATATTATTATTATTATTATTATATATATATATATATATATATGTGTGTGTGTGTGTGTGTAAAAAATTGTACTGGAATTTTTGAGAAATAAATATACATTATTATTATTATTCTTATTTTTTCCATTTCTCGATGGAAAAAACACCTCTGTTTGATCTAGGATTCGATCCTCGTGACCGTTATGCGCTGCTAAATCAAAGTCCCCGGGACTAGTCTAGTATTTTCTTGCCCATAGGAGTATTCTCTTCCCTGGAAATTATCATCAAATCCTGCTTGTCATCCGGGTCTACAGTAGGTACTCGTCAAGACAAAACCAACGAGCCCAAGCACCATCATCTCATCACACTCATCATCAGATTCTGGACAACATCTGGTTGTACAGTACTTGTCAATAACAATCAAACAAGTCTAAGCACGAGGGTATTACAGCATGTAGTTGACATGTTTTTATGACCACCTTCTGACTTCATTAGACCAAGACACCATATAATTTATTGTATGGTCACCAAACTTATACACGTTTACCAAATTTTAGCTCAATCGGAGCAAGTGCTTGAAAAATGAATCACAAGATTTGAACCGCAAGAACAGACAGATAGACATAAGAACACTGCCAGTTAAATAAAATAAAAGCTTGTAAAATTAAAATACAATTATAATAATTATTAATCAAAAATATCAGTCCATACTGTCCTACTGCTGGGCAAAGGCCTTCTCTCACAAATCGAGGTTAGAGAGATTAGGTTATACTCCAGTGGACCCAGTGGTTATTGGCTGATGCAGGGTTGTGGACATCTGCTGTTAGAATTTATCAAGCCGCCTATAAGGCTTCCAACTTGGCTTAACGACTACCACATTACGTAGTAACCGTGACCAACGGCTTAACGTGTCTTCCGAAGAACGAAGACACTCGAATATGAAATGCCACAAACAATCACCCATCTCGGGCCAACCGAGTCAAACACTGCTTAACCTTTGTGATTGCTAGGAACATTGCAGTCGCACAGCGCTATGAACGTCCTAAAATAAAATAAAGACGATAAAAAATGTGCTTGTCAAGACGTAATACTGGCAACTCTAAAGTAAGTTTTACGTCGGATTTTACTGCTGCGACGTGATTGATACAACGAGAAATTTCTAGGAGAGTAACTTTTATTGCTTGTAGGTCTCAGAAGTACAATAGACCTTGTTTAAAATTTTGAATTTGTGCCGTAGGTGGGTTGTTACCAAGAAATACCTATTGCAAATACCTTAACATAAACGTAGGGACCGAATGGTCGTAACACCTACACCAATACAAATAAACTTGCCCTATATGAAAATGAAATTTGCGATTATTCGATATACCCAACCGAGAAACCTACTTAAAAATTACTTCAGTAAGTGATCGTCCTATTTCAGCAAGTTCTAACACATTTCGAATATGTACAGGTGAATAAGCATTCCGTTATGCCGGTTGGCTCCAATCACCCCTTTGGGGATATTGTTCCAGGTTACTAAATACTTGTGATCTCAATCAATACTAGGTTATACTAGGAACAAGCATACAAAGCGTACAACATGTGTACACGGATCGAGTTTCTAGAACACTTCTAGTATTGTCCGATGGCCATACGAGCGTACCGTTCACATTTCAAGCATAGCAACCATAGACATCATAATATTAAAATACTAGAAGTCACATATGTGAGTAAAATTAACACAAAATGCTTCAGGACTGCGTAGACTAGTGTGATACACTGTCTAAAGTTGGTATAAGTCTTCCAAATCTTGTAAGGCAAACACAATGAATTGAATTTTCATGTTTGTAGACGCACCCACGATACAGGAATAAATCCTAGTGTGGGGCTAAAAAAAACAACAATGAATCGGAAAACATTAAAAAATATATTAAAACACTGACACGTTTATATTATCCAAGCGGAGGTGGTAGAGGTATTCTGTGAACGCCTACTTTACGATGTTAAGTCTTATGTTATAGGGGACGTGCCTATTGCTATATAGAGCACAATTCCAGACTGATACTGGGATTTTTTCGATGGAATAATTTATAAACTGAAGTGGCTACCGATTAGACGACGTCGGGACTTACATATTCTCTCTCTTCTGTATTCTCTCTCTTTCCTTCTGTGTTCTTCACAACCCTAACTCGCTTGAATATCTCCGCGAACGTTTCGAGTTTCTTATTCCCAGAAACAAAACTTGTCTTACGGCTACCTCTCTCCTTCTCCGAACTCCTAACATCATACTTCTAGTCTATACGATGGTTCCTTTACTGTACGTGCGGTGAAATTTTGAAATTCTCTTCCGCATTCCATACGTGATAGCTGTTCTTTAGATGTTATTAGAAGAAGAGAAAGAGAATTTCCTCTCTTTATGATATATATATTACATATTAATAATACATATAAATATATAAGTATTTATATTTTTATTCATATATGTACTTTATATTATTATGTCGTATTAATGTACCTAAGTATGTAGTTATTTTTTCATTAATTCTAAGGTTGTTGTGCAATTGCTCTCACTTCCATATAACTGTTCTGTCTACACTCAACGGTTAACTGGTAAATGACTCATATTGAGTTAAGTTCGCCTTTGTACATAATTTGTGTAAATATGCTCACAAATTTGTTATCTTTTTGTACAATAAAGAATAAATAAAGTTGTACGACCTAAGATTTAAAACCAAGACTTCGTGATCGCAAAGCGCATTATTCGCTACAAGGCCAACGAGTTGGTCAGTCGGAAGACTTTTTACAACAATAATGTGTGAGTCTATCTTTTTTTTTCAAACTGTGCATGTATGGCAAAGCGGCGACAGTGGCTTCAACATAATCGTGCGCTTATTCTCTTCTAGTGTTTTATTATTATGATTTCTGTGTTAGCAACACAGTCATGTAGTCAACAAAATGTACTACTGTGTATTCTGAAAGCGATTTGGGAGCGTTCTTTCTGCCTATAGATTGATTTATTGGAGCCTCGGGCCTTCGGTGCATTCCTATTCTCGGTTAATAGAAATCGTAACGGGGTGTCCTTTTCATTTTCTACAAATGACTACGCTCCGTGTTATGAAAAAAAGGGTTT
Source organism: Phalera bucephala (assembly GCA_905147815.2). Taxonomy (NCBI): domain Eukaryota; kingdom Metazoa; phylum Arthropoda; class Insecta; order Lepidoptera; family Notodontidae; genus Phalera; species Phalera bucephala. Next base: position 17,757,681 of record LR990621.1, on the reverse strand, counting down.
AGAAATTTGTTGTTGTTTTGTTCGATTTTTTGTTTGTGATACTTTTTCTAGGCACATACATACTTTTTAAATAATTGAGTTAGAGGGAGAAAGTTAAATATTTTTACAAAACGTAAATGCTGAATTATTTTCTAAACTAGTGCCCCGCCCCGGCTTTGCACGGATGAATTATATACACATAAATATTCCTCTTGAATCACTCCGTCCATTGATGAAAACCGTATGAAAATCCGTTCGGTAGTTATTGAGTTTATCGCGTTCAGACAGACAGACAGACGCGGTGAGGGGATATTGGTTTTTAATATGTAGTGATAATCTTTCCGTGATCAGATTTCGATGTACGTAAGGAAAGTACCTGTTGAAACTCTGTCCCGTAGATAATTTTTACTTAATTATTTTTTATCTCTTAATAAATGCAGACTAATATGTACATGATATGTATTTATCAAAGCTGTATTGTTCTAAATTAAAGTATTATAGAATGTTATTGGGCTGTGTTTCAATTAATTAAAGCACGATTGCAATTGCAAATATTGAAACGCCGCAATCCAGACATAAGTTTTATTTTACCATCGTGTATAATGGGGTTGGATTGGAATTAATTTTATTTAATTGAGCTCCATTGTAAATTAAGTATTTTTTCATGTGATATTTTCATCAGCAAAGTCTTAAATCTGATCAAAGTGTTCGTGTTTTGCCTGATGATTAAGAAAGGAAAGGAATGTTAGGAAGAGAAGATAACTATGATATAACAGAACCTGTTTGCGCATTGTTCTCTCAAGGTATCTTCTTCAGTTTTTAAGTCCAAGTAGTTAGCCTCCAAATATTAAAAATTAGTACCCATTTACCGTAGACTATCTAACCATAACCAAATAGATCGTGTCTTATCTGAAGGGCAAGTCAAGAGTCTCCGTGTATGAGACCAACTATGAGTGTAAAGGCAGCCAGAGAGGTCTGTAAGGAAAGAACCTGTTGGAACCCTGTACTCTCTACCTACGTCGCAAGGGAACTGGCGTGATGATATAGATAGGTATATAGAGTACTCATTTAGGGTCACTCTTTTAAGACAATAATTTTCTATTCTATTTTTAGTTTAATGTTCCACACTTTTACAGCGTATTCCGCAGATGTGAAGTAATTGTAAAGTATTAATATAAATTATAAAAATTAATATTTTGCCGTCATTAAAGCATAAAGCCAGTCATTTTATTAATGATGTCAAATTAGGTGTCCGACCCATTTTATTTATTTAATGAATTAAATAAGTTACATGTTACTTTGATTTGAATTAATTATTCGGGATATAATGTCCAGCTGATATCAAGGCAGCTGTTGGCGACACTAGAACGTGCTTGATATACAAGCATACCGCGTAGCCAAGCTGTTGATAACTTCCACGTGAGCTTATCGTGATTTAATGTTGCTCAAGCGATATGGCCCTTAGGGTCAGGTCAGGTGCTACATTGTATGTTTAGATGTCAACAGAATACCGTGAACTTAACTACTATAACATGACTTAAGGCTTCACCACATACAATATATTTTATAAAATTTATCAGGCTAAGTCACATTTTGCCGCATGTAGTATGAGGATCATCTCTACAAGGTGTAATACAATAATCGCAGGACCTGAAAGTAGTTTGCTCTAAATCGGTAACTGAATTGATTCCAACAATTTTTAATGTATCTAATTTTTTTTTATTTGCCAAAATTTATGTAACTCCTGTAGCGCGCTATAATAAACTAAATTTATTCTTGATTCTAGGCATTACGAAGATTTCAAATGCATTTCTAATTCTTAATATGCACACATACACGTACAAGTTTCAATGTTAATTGGGGTATAAAAGTGCTTAAAAATGGGTCTAATAATGTTAAAATTGGAAAACTGGTTTTCGAGTTGTTGTGGCAATCTTAGAAGGACACCTACGTATTGCAGAAGACGTTTTTCGACTGGTATAATATGTAATTTAGAGATAGCTCTACGTGCATGGTTTACCGTGTGGTTTCTTTCTTAACGTAAAATTATAAATTCTAACATAAAATAATATTTTTCAAAAATTCATATTGCATCCAAGTAATTTCCAGCTGTCCACATAAATAATTGTGTGCGAGTTTCTTGCCGTTTTAGTAGACTAATCAATTAAAAACCAATAATATTTTGCTCTTTGAATCATCTACTGTAAAAATTTAAAAGAAGATAAAGTGGTACTATTTACGTACCTACCAGTATCAGACCGGCGACTGGTTTTATGACTGGTATTGGCACTATACCGGAGCATAGTAGAAATAGGCTCGACCCCTATAACATTGGGACCTAACATCGTCGACATATTTGTAAAAAATGACACAACTGTCGCATTGTCACGACAGGTGTTGTTAAATAAAGCAATTTTGTTTAATAAAACATTATTGACAAGATTGTCAAATGGTCAGATTATCACAATTTACTGATCTATCTATCTATCTATATCATCACGCCAGCTCCCTCGCGGGGTAGGCAGAGAGTACAGAGTTCCAACAGCTTCTTTCTTTACATACCTCTCTGGCTTCCTCCACTCTCATAGTTCGTCTCATACACACTCGCCGGTTACGGAGACTCTTGCCCTTCAGCTAAGACACGGTCTACTTGGTCATGGTAAGATAGTCTAGGTCTTCCCCGGCACCTACATCCTTCCACTTTCGCATTGTATATCTGTTTTGTCATTCTTTCTTCTGGCATCCTTTCTATATGCCCGAACCAACGGAGCATACCCTTTCTCATCTTTACACCGATACTATCTTTCATACCTACTCGCTTTCTTACTACGCTGTTGCAAATACGGTCGGTCAGCGTGACTCCGCACATCTTCCGCAGAGATCGCATTTCGACCGCATTTATCCTGCTTTCGTTCTCCTTCTTACATACCCAACTCTCACTGCCATATAACAGCTTTGGGACAAGCACTCCGTTATGCATGGCCAGCTGCGCCTTTTGGCTTAAGTGCCGGCTCCCAAGTAGCCTTCCCATCGCACCATTCACTCTATTACCTGCATTCACTCTTCTCTCTATATCAGCGGTGTATTTCCCATCCTTACTGAAGGCGCATCCAAGATATACAAACTCATTCACTTGCTCCAGCACATCGTTACCAACCACAATCCTTGCATTTGTTCTTGTTTCTTCCCGTTCAAAAACCATAATTTTGGTTTTCTTCACATTCAAATGTAAGCCATTGTTCATGCAGTCGTCTATCATAACTGGACTAGTGTTTGCAGATCAGTGGCTGTTGGCGCTATCAAAACCGCGTCATCTGCATACAATAGGTGGTTTATCACTAGATCACCCATTTTTACCCCTTCAGTCATCGCACACAGTCTTTGAAGACTTTTATCCAGATACACTATAAACAGTCTAGCGGACAATACGCAACCCTGCTTGACGCCGATTTTAACGTCAAACCAAGGTGACATGTTACCACCCACCCGTACGCATGCCTTGCTGTCCACGTAGGTGGACTGGACGGCTCGCAACAGGGTGCCGTTTATACCATACTCTGGCAAAATGTCCCAAAGTCTCTTTCGCACGACTCTATCAAACGCCTTCTCCAGGTCCACAAAACCGCAGAAAACCTTCCGGCCTACTGCCAGATGCTTTTCTACGATGTTGCGGAGGGAGAAAACTTGATCCGAACATCCTCTTCCAGACCTGAAACCTCCCTGTGCCTCACACAACACTCCATCGGACTTCTCGATTTACTGATATTATCAATTTTATTAATCTGTTTAATGTTGACCAGAGAGTTACAACCACCTCTTTAGCAATAGTATTTTATTATTACTTTGCCGTGAAGAAGAGAGTGCTCTACACTGCGCTATCTTCTTTCTTACACCAATGTAAGATTATGATAGCTTTGCTATTGTGGTTTGCGCTCTGATGGTTGGTCCGTTTAGCCTGCCCACTCAGCATAAGCATAAGTTTCAAGTTGCACCTACATTTTAGACAAATAATGAAGCGCACCAATATTATACCAAAATTAACCGTTTCAGGTTGTACATGGCCTCTTTAGGCTGAATAAAGGTATCGCGCGGGCGTGAGCTCCCACGGGAGTTTTTAATCCAGACCCCAAATTTCCAGAGTCACATTAATGAGAAAATAACACCGCATTACCGGCCCTATTTGGTTCACACAAGTTAGATTGAATAAAAGGCTGTATACCTGTATTAATGTCAAAAGTTTATGATTTAATTTTATTGCATTAACGCCGTATTTATTATGGGACTTGAGTACAAACTCTAGGGCTAGCACAAAATGTGTAGTCCAAAACGTGAATGTGAAGAAGATTGTGATACTGAATTTCGAAATCTTTGTGTGTATTGGTATTATTGATACTTGTATTAATATAAGATCAAAGTGCAATTCGTGGTTCTTGTGGGTAAAGCCAAAGACGTATCGAGTGGTGGGCGTTGCACCAAACAATGTCAAAGTCATGAAAATGAATGATATATCCACCCATGTGTTAGATCCTGCACGTTGACGACTCGGCGCTGTATCACGTTGAGGCCCTCCAGATTTACCATTTGGGGATTAAGAGAACGTGTTGCCACAGGGATCACAGTAGTCCGAGGTTTAGACTAGGTGTACAGTTGAATGCGTTATCTTGAGAGGCATAGCGTCGGGTTTCCACGCCGCCGTGACTATCGCTATCGTGTACTTAATCGAGATATTAGTTAGAGGTACTAGGGGGTATCAAAAAGTAGTGAGAACGACATACTCCTAGGTACAAAAAAAAAATGGCAGCCATGGCTCAGATGCATATTTGTAATATTAATAAAAAAAAATTCGATTCTCTTTTGTTTTTTCTGAATGTAGTCGTTTGTTTGTTTCGTGTCGGAATGTGTTCTCGAAAATAGAGAAAATGAAGTGCGAGCCGTTATTAAATACCTCTGTTTAAAAAAGTTAATGACGCAAGAGATTCATTGCGATTTGGAGGCAACATTAGGATAGTCTGCTCCGCCGTATTCCACTGTCGCAAGGTGGGCTTCTCAATTTCGAGTAGGGAGAACGAGCATGGAAGACGAACATCGTTGCGGCCGTCCATCGACGTCAGTCACCCAAGAAAATGTAGCGAAAGTCGAGAAAATTGTATTGAGCGATCGAAGAGTTACCATCCGATACTTAATTCAAGAAACGGGCATTTCATATGGAAGTATTCGATCCATATTGAAACAATCTTTGAATATGAGAAAAGTTCCCGCAAGATGGGTGCCGAGAATGTTAACCGACAGTCAGAAACAAAATCGACTTGACATTTCGAAGATATTGTTGGACAAGTTTCAAGAAGATTCTGAAAACTTTTTGTCTTGTTTCATAACAATGGGCGAAACATAGGTCCATCATTTTGATCCCGAGACAAAACAGCAATCTTCGCAATGGAAACGGCCATCATCACCGACCCCGAAGAAGTTTCGTTTCGTGGCATCGGCTGGCAAGGTTATGGGCTCAATATTTTGGGACTCTGAAGGAATATTGTTGATTGATTACCTGGAGCGTGGAACCATTATTACAGGCCAATATTATGCAGCTTTAATTCCTAAGTTGAGGAATGCCATCAAAGAGAAAAGGAGAGGAAAACTTCGAAGGGGCGTGCTGTTTCATAACGACAACGCACCCGCGCACAGGTTGGCAGTTGCGATGGCTGCCATTCAGCAAGCTGGCTTCGAATTGGTCGACCACCCCCCTTATTCACTAGATCTGGCGGCTAGCGATTTTTATCTGTTCCCCAAATTGAAAAAATACTTAAGGGGAAACAGGGACTAAGACGATAACGAGGTGATGGATGCCGTGGAGAGCTTTTTGTAGGACCAAAACAAAACTTTTTTTGTGAAAGGGATTGAAACCTTGGAAAAGCGCTGGACTCGGTGTGTAGAGAGACTCAGAAACTATGTAGAAAAATAAATTATTAAGTTATCAATAGTCATCATATTCTATCTCATTCTCACTACTTTTTGATCCCTCCTCGTGTAGGTGCATTGAATTTGGGACGGAAGGCCGTAGCAGGATTTAAGTTTGCTATTTTAATCTGTCTGTTCTGTCTCACTGCTGGGCAAAGACCTTCTCTCATGACACGAGGTGAGAGAGATAAGGTCATTCTCCACCACGCGGACCCAAAGTGGTTTGCTATAACTCCCACAAATCTTAATTTCCTAAAAGAGAAAATATATCCTATTCTTAAAATATTTATTTAAATGAGAAGCCAAGAGATGATATGAGAAGCTAGTACAAACAATCACAAATACTATTTCGCATACCCACAGCCCCATTCCTCAACAATAAACCTCAAATTCATAGAGATTTCAACTATCATACATTTTATTTAATCGTAGACCTGCTCTATAAATATTCAGAGCGATAGCGCTATATCAAAATTCGTTCCTAAAACAATAAACTGGGATGGGAGCGAGCCGAGCCAATTTGTGCAGTACTCGCGAGCTCTAATTTACAGCTGATATTAAAACCGCGCGGTTCACATGTGTTCTACTATAAATCGCGCTCGCTTGTGTTAGAATTATAATTTCATTATTAGAATTAGGGAACTAATTCGTGTGATATATTCATTGCATTTTCTACCTTCTTAAAATGATTGTCTTTACAACACCCTAAAGGTGGCAGATGTCTTAGATGGATGGCGTGTTAGATTTGCTGACCACCTGACGTTTTTTTTGCAGCCGTTGCAGGGTTTTGTTAGGTTCCATATAGCTCCCACATATATCAGTTTCCCCAAAAAGTTCTTAAAATATATTCTCAAAATTTTAAAAAGACCTACCCCAATTACAAACTATCATATAAATACATTTTCATGTACCCCCAAACCCTATTCCCTAACAACAAAACTTCAATTCATACCGTTTTCAACTATCATACGTGTTTTTTAATCACAGACCTGCCCTATAAATATTCGGAACGATAACGGTATATCAAAATTCGTTCCTAAAACAATAAACTGGGATGGGAGCGAGCCGAGCCAATTTGTGCAGTACTCGCGAGCTCTAATTTACAGCTGATATTAAAACCGCGCGGTTCACACGTGCCCTACTATAAATCGCGCTGGCTGTATAGCCCACCGCATTCTGCTTTTGGTCGAGTTGTTTAGGAGGAATTTATTCGTTATATGTTTTGATCTGTTTTTTATATAGTTATATTTCGTTTTTTAACCAAGTCATTCGTTCTAAACTGTGTTTAGTTTATTTGTACAATTTCATATATTAGAATTCGACTCTATAATCGTTTTATAAGTTTAAAAACCTTCACGCCTATTTTCCCCAAGCGGGGGGTGGCAGAGGTATACTGAGTACACCCACTTTTCGCTAACGATGTTAGGTCCCATGGTATAGGGGGCGAGCCTATTGCCATATATCGGTAACAATTCCAGACTCCGGACTAAAACTGGGAATTTTTCATTAGAAAAAAATTGTCCCATCTACAAATTGAACCCAGGACCTCGAGATCACAAAGCGATGCGCTTTGCTATTAGACCAACGAAGCAGTCAATCTTATATATTTTTGTTCTATCCCCTGTTCTCTTAACGCCTCCCAGATATTTGTATTAATGAGTCGAATGCCTTGCTTTAATCGACAAATGCTAGATAATACGTATATGAGTTGATAGTCCGCGTTAATATTCCGAGGCAGTCTAAGTTTAACTATTTATTTGTCATTTATCCGATTCTCGAAACCATTTATTTCTGATATTTCATGTCTGAACATGAAAGTAGAAGATATATCATAAAAATGTGAGGTCTTAGATTTTGATAATCTGCCTCTACCTATTGCAGCAAGGGATCTGGCGTGAGGTTATAGTAGTAGTTTTAATGATCATATTCATAGTATTTTATTTTTTGAATTTATCATACATTGCTTACTAAAATGTACAGTTCTCGTAAGAAGGTCTAAGTACTAATGTCGTAACATGCTGCTATATCGGTGATAAATCATTACAACTTTTCTTATTATACATTTTACTATAGGAAGTAGTAGATATATATATGAGATCCGACAACCAAACATAATACTTACAACGTATGAAATACTAAAATATTTCACGACACTAAATCACTCGGTACTCTACTAAAATTCTAAGAGCATAAAGCGAACATGTACCCCGTAGTACCTGATAGTGCAACATAGTTGGATCTGCCTCATTTGAATGCCGCAATTTCCTTATTATTAATATACACAGGATATGCCTAAATTGCTCGTCCCGAGTATTTTATAGTGTAGTGATATAATAGTTTAGAGTGTAATCTGGTGTTAAACGTCTTTGTGTGTATACTTTTAGAGAGTGTGCTCTGGTTATAAGATAAAACAGTATTTCAAACCTGATGAAGCTACCGGCTGGTTTGAAAGAGAAATTAATAGTGAAGGTAAGAACTTTCAACTAGCAAAAATCTCTTGATTTTCAGAAGATTTTCAGTCTTTTGTGGGGAATATTGTGGAACTTTTATCACGCTTAAAAATTCCTGCTCCTTCAACATAATATGGGGGATATCCGGGACCTCTACTGTTAGCACAGGCTCCTTATTTGCTATGATCAATTGAATATGTTATGAGGTGCGTTAGAATAACTTCAAGGGCGTACAGAATATACTATACGATACTTTCACGAATTTATCATAATGCGCCGCATTTAATCATATTGAACAGTAGTCGTGGTGGCCTTATTTTGTGTCTAACTTGATTTGGCAGAGATAGCCGAGTGATAGCCTAGTGGTTAGACATTTGAGAGCAGTGGTAGCCTAGTGGTCAAACCGTGGGACGCCTGGGTTTACACCGAGACCTCCGACTTTGCAGAGGTCTCAGGTGTAAACCCAGGCACGCACCTCTGTCTTTTAAAAAGCATGTGCGTATAAACAATTAACTATTACTTGCTTCAAAAGCGGTGAAGGAAAAAATCCTGAGGAAACCTGCATGCTTAAGAGTTTCTTGAAGGTTTGAAGTTCGCCAACCCGCACTGGGCAAGCGTGCTGGACTGCAGCCTTAACCCTCTCAGTTTGAGAGATGGCCCATACCCAACGATGGGACAGTTTCTTAACATGGCTGATATTATAATTTGATTCGGCAAATTAAGAGGATGGCTGCAGTCCTACGGTATTCAAGGCGGCTTGGTCACACCTCCACATATTTGCAATTCTTTAACCCGTTCAATTAAGCCTTGAGCTGCACTACTGGATTCTTGAATTATCTAATAAACGAGTCAAGTACAAACGTACATTAGAAACTCAAGTGAGCACATTTTTTATCGCTGCCAGTGGAGCTAGAGTCAGAGTGGTATGTAAGGAAAGAACCTCTTGAAATATACTCTCTGCCCTCTGCCCCGAACTTGATATGACGTGATGATATAGAGAGAATGCCCGAGGATAAGGTAAGAGTACTAGAAGGCATTAAGAATAGATGTTGTCACTGTACCTTCCCTGATTATTCCGCGAGAGATGGCGATAACAAAATAAAAATTGAATTCAACCACCAAGGCTAAAGGCTAATGTTAAATATTGATAGTGATCTTATGTCTTGACACTTGACTCAACTTTTAACATTGTACTCATAGCTTCCGGAAATAAAATTATCCATAACAGCTTATTGTAACAATCCTGCATTAATGTTTTAATTTGCAGTTACTTGATAAGCTCGGCTCGTTACCAGTAATAAAGTTATTTACCGGTCGGCGCGGGTTAAGCTGGGAAAAGCTGTTAGCTATTGGCTTAAAATATTGTATTTTTATAATAGTAGCCATGGTACATCAATGTTACGTAGTTACATTTTAAAGGCACATTATGGATTGTGACATTATATTTAGAGGAAATTTTTTAAATTTGGGAAAATCTTGAAAATGGCTTTATAATATTTAAAAAGAAAGAAGATTTTTTTTTGTTACAAAGAATAATGCTAGACAGTTTTTTGCTTGCTTATGATATAAGGAATCATTTTGATTAAAAGTTATGTAAGTTTGGTGACAATGCATTAATATGATACCATGGAGATGGTCTGGTGATGGAGTCGGATGGTAACGGCAGTAACATGTGAAATATACAACGTAACTCCCACGTGATGAGGCTTGTTAGATTGGTATTGACGAATACTATACAACCAGTAAGTCTTTAGAGTTGAAGCCATAGGTGGCCAATGGAACCACCCAACTACTCAACATAATCCCGCCGTTTCTGGGCTCGTTGGATGTGTTTTGACGAGCACTTTAGACCGGGATGGTGTCCAAGGTTTAAAGATGGTGTCGAATGGAAGCCACAGGAACTCCTCAACTAAACAAGACATCTTCATTGTGTTTTTGCAATATAAGCTTGAATTTAAAAAGGTCTATTTAAATTAAAAATATCACTACACTACAAATATATTCACCGTGACGCCTATATTTCCCAGAGGGGGTGGCAGAGGTGTACTGAGTACACCCACGTTTCGCCGACGATGTCAGGTCCCATGTAATAGGGGGCGAGCCTATTGACATATGCCGGGCACAATTCCAGACTCCGGACTCATACTGTACATATATATAAATTAAAAAATAACGTGGCAGGATGCTTACTTAGTAGCGTCACGCTATCTTCAGTCTTTTATTGCTATGCTCTCCGATAATCTCCATCAGCAGATAAAAATCGATCAATAAAATATCGTATGCATTCATGTGAGATTTAGTGTGCAATTTATCGAACCGATCACTTGTTCACACGGTTGATTTTTGATGCACACGTGCGCATCATGCGGTGACAATCGACCCGTGTAAATACCGGACTATTGCTCGAATGCGGTCAAATTGAAATAATCCAATACAATTCGACATTCAACAATGTTGTTGAGTTTGAAATCATAATTAATGCAAAGGAAATAGGAGTGGGTATGGTTTATTAGATACCATAGTGAAATGAAGATTTCATTTGCTAAGATTGCAAAGATAATTTTTACTTACATATATGAGACCGCATTGTTTGTGAAAAAAAATAGTGATCTTTTTATAAATATAGCCGAAAAGCGATCTAGAAGAGTGAGACCGAAATATCGGCATGAATTTTGTTTGAGACCTTCCAAAACTGCACTTCTGCACAAGAGCATGGCCCCAAAAATTTTCAATAAAATCCCGAATGACATCAAAGACGTAAACTTGACACAATTTAAACAAAAATTAAATATATTTTTATTGGACAAATGCTATTATACAGTTGACGAATTCCTTTTTGACAAATCACTTACACACAAGAAATAATAATATTATGTAATGTTGATAACAGTTATAATGTAATTGCATGTATTTTAACTACCTTAACAGTGTACGCCCAATGGGTAGATTTTTGAGAAACTTAATGTTAAACCAAGATCATATTGTGTCACCAAAAATCACACTGAATAAATGATTTATGATTTATGATATGACGACGGCCATTGATTAAGACTTTAAGCCGCTCCGTTCAGTGGATCAAGTAGTCGTGAGTTCGATATCCGCCTGCGACCCATAAATATTTTTCCGAAACAAAAAGTCTGTTTGTTTCTGAATTTCGTGTTTGTAAAAGGACCGGCGACAAAGGAATACTTTAAAAAAAAAATATATATACAAAAACTCTTTCTCGGCAGTTTTTGAATATGTGAACAGAAGATTCGGATCTCTGTAATATTCTTAAATTCACAAAATCCTTTCGTGTTTCACAAAACATTATGTGCGTAAAAAAGTTTGACTTACGGAGCTTGCTTAATCTATATCGAAGGTATAGTTAAGATATCGCTCAATCCCCATTACTTCGTAAATTATTTTACGTGTCACTATACTACGATACACTTATTATACAAACCTACTAATTACGTAGGTATGTTTACTTACGTAACAATGAAAGCAACGAACTAATTAACATTAACTTCATCCCTATTGTTTATATCCAAAAACCCAACAGCATCATACATAAACCGCTCTTACCTAGTGACCCGTTCAGTCCACAGATAATCTAAATTAAGCCGTGTTTTGTTGTACAAAAGGTGTGTTTTCTTTCGGTCGTGGGGCCACGTCCACTCTTATTAAGTTTGCCTGGTAAGCTTCTTATCAAGCAGTGTATGGCGAAGATAAAGCGTACCACTGATGCCCGATGTCTGCCGGCATGCATATGGTGTGATTGCGAACAGCAGTGTTTTAGCTAGATTTTTGAGCTTAATCCTGTCGTATCTGATTAAAACGAAGTGCATTTGTGCATTTGTAAATTTAATGGGAAACAAAACTTAAAATTAAACCTTCCCTGATAATTTTATTTGTAAGTCCAATCTGAACACCTTCGTGTTTTATTCATAACTTCTTTGTTTTCATATTTTTGATAGTAGAATGTATTTGGCAATACCTGATGCACATACAGTACGACAAGGATATTACGGCCTGTGAATGTCATTGACAGGGGGCGTTGGTGTAAAATTAGGGTTATTCTTTAGTAAAATTTGCCTGCCCTACTTTGCGGGCCCCGCGTGGTGTTTGGCGTGATAAAATAGTATGAGTATATTATAATTTCGCACCTACTAATTCTATATCACTGCACCGGATCCCTTGCGGTGTGGGCGTCGAGCACAGAGGACTTACGTGCCTACCAATTACAATAATATTATTTTTTTGGGTACTTAGCAATCTTTTTTATTTCCTTTGGATTGGTGGGCCGATACTGATCTTGTTTCGGGGGATTCGCACTGATCTCCTCCCGCTCCCGTTCCGCCGCCTCCTTTGCCGCCATTACGGCTTCGCAGAAGGCGAACATAGCCACCCAGGCGCTCTCCCTCGACCATGGCCGATACCACAGCTGGGAGTGATAGCGCCGCTCCAAACGCCAAGCCGGATACACCAATAGGGTATGCGAGGCCGAGTCCTGTGAATCGCCGCAATGATGGAACTCCGCCGTCTCCTCCCGACCGATCCTGCACAGGTACCGCCCAAAGCAGCTGTGCCCAGACAGCACCTGTGTCAGTCGGTAGGTAAGTACCCCGTGCCGCCTCTCAACCCATTGCCAGAATGGTTGGTTCTGGGTTGGCTCAACAGCCCGCGCCACTCCTCCAGGACCGCTCTCTGGAGCTCCTTCCGCCGAGATGGCAAGGGCTCTGTGCATATTATGTGTTACTCTGTAAGATTTTGTTTTATGATTTTTCATGCACCCTATTTAATTTCAGTAACTTATTAAAATTTTTTTGTATTTTTCTTTTCTTTCTTTTCTCTTTTAGTTAACCTCCATGACGTCACCAAACTGCTCAACGGAAGATCAGCGCTGGTTGCATAAGCAGCCAACTTTATGCTGAGTTGGGTCCATTTTTGTAGCAAGGTCATGTAAAGTATTTATTACTGACGTTTATATTATACCTACTCGGTGCAAAATAAATTTTATTTTCTTTCTTTCTTTTCTTTTCTTACTTCCAGGGAAATATTTAAATAGGTGGGTCTGTACGGTCATTAATTAAAAAAAGAACTGGGGTAAACTTCATAGCAAGCGGCAAGTCTGTGACTGTCCTGAAGTAACCTTTCACTTGATGCCAGCGTTAGTTTCGATTTTAGCCGCGGGCCAATAGATCCTTGTATGACTGTAGTTTTGTTTGAATGAAATATATGAGAATGAGTGGACGTCATTTGGCTGATGATGATGATGATAAAGAATGGAGTTTGCATCATTAATTTATATAATATATATAGCTTCGTTGTATTATGAACTAGTAAATGTGTCGTCAAATATAAGATGCTCACAAGGCAGACGAGAAGACGCCTGCTTCACGCAAAATGTTTTAGATTCATTCTGTTGGTAGTCTTCAGTTATATCGTCCTCGCCGTATGACGTTTACTTTGAAAACTTATTTACTGCAAACTTATCATACCACACGTCAAAAGCGTCATGCAAAAGCTATAAAACCTAAATAATGAACAATAAGGCTAGAATAAACACTCGCTTTTTTATAGTTACTTAATTTGACTACCTAATTTGAACCGAAGATAAGATATTGTTATATAACAACTTTTGTAATAAATATACTGTAACGTAAATAATAAAAAGGATTATGTCGACAACAGTACCTGTCTAAGCTACTAGGTTGAAGACCATTCCTGGCGCTTTAGTGCATGAAATTTGACAGCACCCGCCCCGTCCCCGCACTTCATCCCTCACCCTCCGCGTCACTTCTCACCCTGATATTATTAAGCCGGCTTTTATCGGACCCACCTCGGTCTCCCAAATTAATAGAGGCAATTGTGGCCGTACGTTTTTAAATGAGTAAAACTGTTCGGAACATTCAATTATACGGTACGCCTATTAAACATGGAAATATGGGAAATGAACTGCTGTAAAAGTTTTATTTCACTTACAATTAGTTAGGTGCGCCTGGAATTATAATGCGAGTTCCAAATGACTTTGAATTATTAAGTTGAGATTTTATCTTTGAAACATCGTCACGCCTGCATTCCCCAAGCGGGAGTGGTAGAGGTATGTTGTGTAACTCATATATCATCATCATTAATAGGGGTGAGTCTAATGTTTTTATGACATGCGTGTAGTGTTGTAAAAATGAGCGCTGAAGTCGAGCTTTTAGCGCTGAGTCGACGCTCATGAGCGTCGACGTGTTTCAACACGTAGAAGACGCGAGCATTTAAAGCGCCGACTCGAGCGTTTTTTCAAAACACACCTGATGATTTGAACCCCGGTCTTAATGATCGCCAGTGACAGCATGAACCATCAGATCAAAGAGGCTTGAGTAAAAACAGTGTCCTTAAAATCGTCATAAAGTAGGATACTGAATCAACTTCGTTTTTCTTACGAGCGGATGCAGCAAATTACAACCAATTATCTTTTCATATGCATACAGGTACATATGAAACTACATAATTAATGTTTTTGTCCTACGGTCAGAACACTTACTAGACTAACTGGCTGAACTAAATAGCGATTTTATGTATTAAGTAAGTAATCTATCTTAGTATGACCTAAATCCCTTGTCTGAGGTCTTAAGCCAACCACTCGTCGCGGGAAGGAGTATTACTGGGTATATCTGCACGCCTATGTTATGTGACATTTAGCTTTACATTTTAAATTTATGAATTGGTAAGAGTTGGTTCATATAAAATATTAATCAGATGAACGAACTACTGCGAGAAAAACGTACTGTTCCTTTTCTCTGGTAATGAGCTGGCCACATTAGCCGAAGACAGATAATCGCTGAGGTAAACGAATTCTTGAGTGAAGATCACATATTGACAAGCGTAGTACAGAACGCTCTTTGGCTAAGTGGAGCGTTCTTTGAAAGGCGGCTGCCAGAAATTATATGAGACCAGCCAAGGATAGTACTCAGTGGCATACAATGGTCAATGTCCAGCAGTGTTATTTATTTATCTATCTATATAATCACGCCAGATTCCTTGCGAGGTAGGCAGAGAGTACAGAGTTCCAACAGGTCCTTTCCTTACATACCTTTCTGGCTTCCTCCACTTACATAGTTCATCTCATACACACTTGCCGGTTTCGGAGACTCTTGACTTGTCCTTCAGATAAAACTCGTTTTTTGCTATGGTAAAATAGTCTAGGTCTTCCCCGGTACCTACATCCTTCCACTTTCGAATTTTATATCTGTTTTGTCATTATTCTTTCTGACATTCTTTTATTTATTTATTTATTCTTTATGCACTTATGTACATAGGCGGACTTAATGCCAGAGGCATTTTTTGCCAGTCTACCTTGAGGTGATGTGGAAACAGCTGTGGTAGGTGCGAAAAATTATGAGTTATAAAAAAGGAGAGATTTTTTTTTACTAAAAACACAATTACAATTAAAAAAAAGGAAATTAAAATATTTAAAAACACAAAACTAATTACATACATACAACAAAAGCAGTTGTATATAAATAACATATAATACATACAGGTATAATACATACATATACATACACATATAACTATACTATATATGAAACAGACAGTTTGTCATAACGACATGAAACAACTAGCGTTTAGAAGAATCCGCCAACATTTTGTTCAACAGATAGTCCTGCAGTTTTTTTTTAAATGAGAGACGATTGGTAGCCCTCCTGAGATCCTGAGGTAATGCATTCCACAGAAGGATTGATTGGACAAAGAAGGAATAGTGGATGAAATTAGTACGGTGAGAGGGACACTGAAGAAGACAATTATTAGAAGAGCGAAGATGTTTATTATGACTGGAGCATAGGTATTGAAATCGGGAAGATAAGCAGGCGCTACAGAAGAATGAAGGATAGAAAACAATGTTGTCAAAAGAAATTCGGCAGAAGCGGATTGGGTGGAAGATATGGCTAGAATTTTAAAGGAAAGATCACTACGCAGGTAGATAGCAACTCCACCACCGCTTCTGTCAACCCGGTAATTCCGAATGAGAATTAAACCTGGGAGAGCGTAAGAGGTAGAGAGAAGATGAGGTTTGAGCCAGCTCTCAGAAATCAGGATGGCGTGTACGTTTATGTTACTGAATGTGTCATACAACTCATCGTGATGACTGGGTATACTTTGAGCGTTTATGTGGCAAATATTCAGTAGATGGTCCACTTGTTGGTCGAATTTGTTCTGTAGAAAGTCACTAAGATTATCATTCAAAGAATTAAAACTTACATTACACGAGGAGATAGTAGATTCATTGGCGGAATGATAGGAGTCAGTATGAGGAGTGTCTGATATCATAAAATATATATAAATATTATAAATAAATATAAGGCTAAAAATATATATTTTACAGATTTAATAAATAATATTATATTATTGTAAGCTAGACTGGTAGCACTACGATACGTTTCTGTATCACCCGCCAGCTAACATCATCAAAACTAAAGCTGAATACACAGGTAGCAGAATACACTTTTACATGCCCAACTCACTCCATAATGATTATAAAAAATAAGAAATAAAAGAAATAATAACAAGATCTCCGTGATGATAACACAGTTCAAAACACAAATCAAACAGCAAAAAAATGAAAAAAATAATAATAAAAAGATGGTATA
The DNA here is from genome assembly GCA_905147815.2 of Phalera bucephala. Lineage (NCBI taxonomy): Eukaryota > Metazoa > Arthropoda > Insecta > Lepidoptera > Notodontidae > Phalera > Phalera bucephala. Next base: position 17,740,673 of record LR990621.1, on the reverse strand, counting down.
ACATAATTATACCTAGTCAAATATAAAGGCCGGCGTGACTTTATAAAAATATATTTATTTAACAATACAATTTAATAATAGATTCTCAAAATATTAATGCAGTCAATTAATATTACTTAACGTTAGTGCAAACGGTAAGAGAGCTGAGTCGATATTGAATGTACTTTGCTTGGCGATGGCTATTTATAGGCATCGTGAAGTAAACAACTGTTTCTAGAACAAACCCACGCATTATGTCTTATTAATTGATATTTGATTATTAAGCATAACAGTTATTAGAATTGGACTGAGACTAAACAAGTAACCTGATATCTGGTTACATGATAAATACACAGCTGAGGCAAGTTAAGCTGATTAAGCAAAACAGTACTTGGAATTATATTCTATGAGCAATAGCCTGTTATTATTGCATCATCTTTTAAAGTACTTGCACTGAGCTGTGTACTGGTCTAGTATACATAACTCCTCCCTCCATAAGTTCAAAATCAGCGTTCGATTTTTGAGAATGTTGATTTTGCTTATGTTTACATAAGGACAATATTTTAGATTTACTAATATATAAAACAATCAAAAGCACAATTGTTAAAGTTACATAAATGATTATAGTACCCAAACTTATGCTATGCACATTCACTGAATATACGTGGTTTTCACTGAGTTTTTCACTTTTACTGTTTAACACGTGTGACAGGAACTGAAGATCTTCTAAGTTGACTTCATCTAGGCTGATTGGCTGCTTGTAGACTTTTTCTGCTGCTGTGATGCTTGGTAAATTTATAACTGCAACTTGATGGAAGACTTGATAAGTTAATTGTATAAGACGTTTCCTTAATGTGATGTTTTCTAATTTAGCTTCACATTCATTATCTAGGGTCAATATATAGGTGCCAAAAATGTTGTACTGGTTAAAATCATTTTCACAGTGTTCTGTGAGAAATGTCTTTTTTCCTGAATATAGTAACCATGTGTTAGGCCGAATAGATTTGACCTTGACTTTTGAAGATTTCACTGTAAGTGGAGAACATGATGTAATTTGTGAAGAAAATTTCATCAAATCTGTAATGCATAAGTCTTCATGACAGATAAATTATCTTCATAACACTGGAATTCTCCTTCGTCTATTTCTTTGCATGATTGTGATAGTGGAAGTATATCTGACCCTCTGACCAGGATTTGGGAATATTGAGGCGTTAATAGGAATGTTAGGTTTAAATGAGGATTATACATGGGAAAAGGATGAAGAAGTTTGTAATAGTTATAGAAATCTAATTGGTTGGTATCGACATAATAAACGTTATTCGTTTGTCCTATATATTAATATGCTCTTATGTCTATACAATGTTCAATTTTTATCAAATTATCGGTATTTACTGGATACATTAATTTATATATTTTCTCTATTTCTTTAAGAGTTGACAACAATTCATCTATGTCTAAAATGGATTGATGTAAAATATTTAATCTACTGAAAGCAATAGCTGTTTCAACCTCATTTAACCTAGTTAACAAAATTTGAAAATTATGGATAATTAAATCGAAAGTATTCAAGACAATTTCTTTACTATGTTGGAATTGAGTTTTATTCAGAATGGATTCTATTTCGTTAATTGTTTTGTCTATTTCAATAAAATTATTTCTCGTAGATTTTGTCAGATTTACTCCAATTGTTTCGGAAACTAATGATATTTTGTTGTCAATAGCGTTTTGTTTAGATTGAATATGATTTATTAAGGAATCGTATCTAATTGCATCTTCGTTATCTAAATTGCCTGTAATAGCTTTAATTATTGAACCTAAGGGATTTAAAATACCTCTTTTAATTCTAATTGTTGGGACTAATTGATTATAGCGCTCTAATGTTAAACTCATAATATAGTCAGTTTGCATTTGTGCATCTATGATATTTCCGTCTAAGAAATATACATTTAATTTTTCTTTTAAATAATCGTTAACCTGTTAACCTTGTTAACGTTATATTCAATACTGTTACTAACAAATTTTAAATCTAATATTTTAATTATATTCCAATTATAGGTGCTAATGAATGCTTGTCCTTCCTTAACTGGGAAGATTCCAGGATTATCTTCAATTTTCTGAAGTTGAAGGGCCGGTTTTGGGCTGCCTGTACGAGGATCAGGAGCGCGAACCTGCGGAGGACGTTTTATATCTTTTATTGGGACTTTTGTGTGTCTCTGATGAGACTTTACCGGTCCTGTGTTTCAATTAATTTTTCCAATGATTTTTGCTTTTTTATAACGCGGTTGGTCTTTACTTCGCCTAATATTGACACCTTTTATGAAGACGGTGTCTCCTTGTTTAAATTTTATTACTTCTTCACCGCCACGTTTTTCTCTAATTTTAATTTTGTTATTTATCATTTTATCGGTTAAGAAATCATATAAGTGTTTAGTTCGTTTACGGTACAAAACAAGTAGGTAGGTAGGTAGTAAGGTACGGCTCTAAAACAAGTTGCTGTGTATAATTTTTTTCAAAATCAACGTCAAATGCATTAGATGAATCTGTATGACCAAAAACTACTTCAAATGGCGTAGGACCAGTTGTTGAATGTATGGACTGGTTATACGACATTATCGCGAATGTCATTACTGAGGCAGTATCTGTTATTTTTCTTTCATATTTTGCAAGTCTATAAATTTCTATTATTGTGGAATGAAAACGTTCAACAATGCCCATTGAGTTGGGGTTATGGGGTGTTCCAATATGTAAATCTATTTTATAAAATATTAACATTTCTTTAAGTAAATTATTATTGAATCTGAACCTGGATCTGAACATATTTTTCTTGGTACTCCGTAAATGGAAAAATATTTGATTAATGCTCTAATTATTTCTGGTGTTGTTCTATTTGAAACTTCTATGGCTTGACCTAATTTACTAAAGGAGTCTACTATCGTTAGGAAATATTTGCCTTCTATGGAAAATAAATCTATGAATATTTCCTGAAAGGGTTTATTTTGAGTTCGGGTTAATTGTAATTTAGGATTTAATGTTTTTCTATCGTATTTCATGGTTTTGCATGTTTCACAAGAATTAATTATACTTGATACGGTTTGTTCTAAATTTTGCCAGAAAAATGTTCGTTTAAGATGAGCAATGGTTTCTTTTATGCCACGGTGACAAGTTTTACCAATATAGTATTTTAACACTATATCACGCTGCTCATTTTCATCTTCAACGTACACTACGCGTTTTGTGCATTCAAAGAATTTTACTAAATCTTTTTTGAATAAAGTTACAACGATTTCTGAAAATTGTTTACGATGACGTTCATCGTCAAAGTATAGGAAATATTTTATTTTAGGCCTAATATATTCTTTAAGGAATGATTTTATCAACTGGGTATTGTTTAATGGTAAATAAACTTCTAATACTTTTTGTTTATCTCTGGATAAATTTTTAACAGAAAATTCATTTCTGTTCCAGGTGTATATTAGTATTTGGTTAGGTTTAGTATCAATTGCTTCTTGTAAAATAGGAATATCGGAAGAATCCATGTTTCCTCTGAATGGACAGTTATAAGAGATGATTCTGATTTTTCAGATGCAGTTAAGGAACTGCTATTTAAAGATGGAACTCGGTTAGTTAATTCGGATTTGCTAGAATTTTCGGAAGATATTGTTATAGGACTTGAGGCTTTAACTTTCATTGATAGATTATCGTTTAGTATATTAATTTTTGCACGTGAAAGCGCATCAGCGTTTCCATTTTGTTTACCGGGTTTGTATTTAATTTCGTAATCAAATGCTGTTAATTGTAATTTCCAATTAGTAAGCCTATTTCCGGGTTCTTTAACGGAATTTAACCACATTAGGGGTTTATCGTTACTTAATATGGTGAATTTATTTCCATATAAGTATGGCCTAAATTTTCTACACGCCCATACTATGGCTAATAATTCTTTTTCTATTGTACTATAACGAGTTTCTGCGTCGTTTAATGTTCTACTAAGATAAGCTACAGGCTTGTCGCTACCTATCGGTCCTTGTGATAGTATAGCGCCAAGGGCATAATTGGATGCATCTGTTGTTAACAAAAATGATTTCGTGAAATCGGGGCATTGTAAGATTGGGGCATTCGTTAAAATTTCTTTACATTTCTCAAAGGCATCAATATATTCTTTGTTGATAATAATTTTGTGACTTTTCTTTAAATATTTAGTGAGAGGTTGTGTTAATTTGGAAAAATCTTTAATGAACTTTCGGTAGTAACCTACTAATCCAACAAAACTACGTATTTTCGAAAGTGTTTTAGGTAACGGAAATTGTAATATGGCTTTAATTTTGTCATCATTTGGTTGAAGACCATTTTCTGTAATAGTGTGACCTAGGTAAAGAACTTCTTTTCTAAGAAATTCACACTTGTCTAATGTTACTTTTAAATTTTTCGCCTAAGTCTTTCAAATACTTTTTCTAGTTTTTCTAAATGTTCTTCTATACTACTTGAGAATATAACGATATCATCTAAGTACACTAAACAATGGATACCCTGTAAACCTCTAAGTATGTTATCCATTGCACGTTGGAATGTTGCGGGGGCTGTTTTTAAACCAAATGGCATTCTTGTCTATCTATCTATCTATATCATCACGCCAGCTCCCTCGCGGGGTAGGCAGAAAGTACAGAGTTCCAACAGGTTCTTTCCTTACATACCTCTCTGGCTTCCTCCACTCTCATAGTTCGTCTCATACACACTCGCCGGTTACGGAGACTCTTGACTTGCCCTTCAGCTAAGACACGGTCTATTTGGTCATGGTAAGATAGTCTAGGTCTTCCCCGGCACCTACATCCTTCCACTTTCGCATTGTATATCTGTTTTGTCATTCTTTCTATATGCCCGAACCAACGGAGCATACCCTTTCTCATCTTTACACCGATACTATCTTTCATACCTACTCGCTTTCTTACTACGCTGTTGCGAATACGGTCGGTCAGCGTGACTCCGCACATCTTCCGCAGAGATCGCATTTCGACCGCATTTATCCTGCTTTCGTTCTCCTTCTTACATACCCAACTCTCACTGCCATATAACAGCATTGGGACAAGCACTCCGTTATGCATGGCCAGCTGCGCCTTTTGGCTTAAGTGCCGGCTCCCAAGTAGCCTTCCCATCGCACCATTCACTCTATTACCTGCATTCACTCTTCTCTCTATATCAGCGGTGTATTTCCCATCCTTACTGAAGGCGCATCCAATATATACAAACTCATTCACTTGCTCCAGCACATCGTCACCAACCACAATCCTTGCATTCTTTCTGGTTTCTTCCCGGTCAAAAACCATAATTTTGGTTTTCTTCACATTCAAATGTAAGCCATTGTTCATGCAGTCATCTCTTATAACTGTGACTAGTGTTTGCAGATCAGTGGCTGTTGGCGCTATCAAAACCGCGTCATCTGCATACAATAGGTGGTTTATCACTAGATCACCCATTTTCATTCTTGTAAATTCATAATGCCCATTTTGTGCTGTAAATGCTGTTTTAGATTGATCCTGTTTTTCTACTTCAATCTGATGGTAACCACTAGCTAAATCTTATGTAGAAAAATAACACGCTTTTCCTAATTTATCGAAAAGGTCTGAAATGTTTGGTAATGGGTATTTGTCGTCTACGGTTATTTCATTCAATCGTCTGTAATCTATAACCATGCGAAATTTTCGTTCGCCAGAGGCGTCCATTTTTTTCGGAACTTAGTGAACTGGGGCGCTCCACGTAGAGTGCGATTCCCTAATGACATTGTTTCTTAATATTTTTTTTTTTTCCAATCTCTTTATTTTCTCTGGGGGCATGTCTATATGGTTTTATATATATGGGATCTTCATTAGTGGTTCTAATTTTATGTTTAACTTAATTAGTAAAGGAATATCATCACAATAGAATATGTCTCTATATCTGTAACATAATTTTTGTATGGCTTGTTTTTCCTCTTTTTTTAAATGATCTAATCTTAATTTAGAAAGATTTTGTTCCAGCAATTTATTTTTATTTAAATTTAATGTATTGACATTATTAAAAGTAGACAAATTTGAGGAAAATTTTTTTCCTTTAATGGATCATCAAATTCTAGTATAACATTTTGATCTCTAGAATTTTGTATAATTGTTTGGGCTATTGAATATTTACAGTTTACTATTGCATCGGGCATTCTAACTCCTGGTTGAAATTCTAAAAAATGTACTATGGCTTCACCATTTTTAAGATCTGTCGGAATTTGAACACGAGTTTCTGAACGCGGTGATAATTTAATTTCGTAGGGTTTTCTGTATAATATTGGAATTTTAGTATTTTTGGTTTTTAATACTTGATTTTTCATATCTATTGTGGCTTCTAATTCTTTTAACAAGTCTGAACCTAATAAACCTTCGTATCTGTTATCCACATCATAAATGTAAAATTTGTGACGTAGTTTACTTTTAAAAGTTTTTATTAAGGGCATATAGGCTACTTTACTGTGCCTACTGTGTCCGTGTGTACTAATTATTTCAAAAGGTTCTAAAGTGATAAAATTATAAAAGTATTTATTTGCTATTTCAGGGCTAATGAAAGATCTAGTGCTTCCTGTATCAATCATAAATTTTGAATGGATTTGTGGTATTATTATATGTGGTAATTTTAAGGTTTCGCTATAATTAAATTTAACCATTTCGGGGGATCTTGGACCGGATCCATTGGAAAATTATTAGGTGGGGAAACATTATTATCGGGGTTTTCGTCGTCGACTTCATCGATTGTCACTGGCTCATATTCATTAAAATATTCGTCAGTCTCAAGGTCGATGTCATCTACGTCATTCTCGTATAAATTTTCAATCACATTGTTACGAACCGCTGTCCTCATTGTCACGTCATTATCTATATTTTGATTTTTATTCATAAATTTATTGGGAATACCGAAACGGAATTGTTGATTTGGGTTGGGTTTGAAGAACCCAGATTGCTTGTAATTATTTATATTGTAGGGTAATTTTTGATCATTTTTAAAGACTTTTTGTTGATTTTGCTGAATTAAATTAGGATTGGAGTTAGGTCGGAAGTTTTGATTCATTAATTGTCTTTGTGGGAAATTAGTTTGAAGGAATCTGAGGTATACCAAATATAAATTGGGTTGGAGTTTGTTTAGTTGTTTGTAAACTATTATTTGATTTGACTCTACTTTTTGCATTATAATAGTTATGGAAATTTACTTCTTCAGTAACTGTTCCTAAGGCTGATTCCAGATTAGCGCAATTATTGTAAATAATCATTTTGGCGGCTTTAACGCCTTCATCGGTTAACAAATTAACGTTGGCTATAACTGAACTTTTCACGTCTTGGATTCTATGAGCTAATATGATATGATTCTCCTGATTTTAATTTAATGTTTTCTAACTCTACGGCTATACAATCTTCTGTTCTAGGATCTCCGAAATGTTCTATGAGGAGTTCCTTTAAGCTATCCCAAGAATTGATAATATTTCTTTCACTCACTAGTTTCGCGGCTTTATCGTCAGTTTAGTTTACTCGTCAGACTATGGTAAATGTACATTTGTTGTGCGGCATTATTTTCGCGACTAAAACTACTAATAACATATTTGCACTTTTGAATAAAACAATTTAATAATTTATCGTTACCGTCGTAACGCGGAATTAAGTCGAGAATTTCTTTCGGAATAATCTGAATTTGATTCATTTTGAATATTTTGAACACTTATTATTCAATTTTACAAACACAATAAGATGAATATTACACACACAAAAAACAAATACCGTTTAAAATAACACACACAAAAAAAAATACAATTTAAAAAATAACACATAAAAATAAAGTTTACGATAAAAAATTTATACAATAAAAGAAAAAGTTCATTGATTCGGCGATTTGTGTCCGAAAAGATAACTCTTATCAATTATTATAATTTAACTCAACCTCGGCCTTTATAGGCAGAACAACGTTTATTATTTTCTTTCAATAATATTTAATTTCTTTTCAATAATATTTATTTTCTTTTCAATAAGATTTATTTTCTTTTAATATATTACGTTCTCAAGTGGACCTTGTGATCGACCTACTGGAAGTAATTTTCTTTTTCAATAAAATACGACAATGTTTTAAGTTCAGCGATGCTTGTCTGAATCTTACGGCCCTAAGTGGTGATCTACGGCTTAGCGATGCGTGTCTAAATCCCGTGAGATCCTAATTTTAATTACAAATTAGCGATGCTTGTCTAATAATGCGATATCCTTTTATCCAAATAATTCCCGTGATTTTTGACCGGAATTACAGGCTCAGGGTCTGAATGAAATTAGCAATGCCTGTCCAATTAAATTCAGAATAGACAGAAAAATAGGAACATGTGGGAAAGGTCAGAACTCACACAATGCTGCAATTTTTCATGCCGAATATCCGCTCTTTGAGTATCTGCAGGCACTTCTTGACAAATTTCTTTGTTCGAAGGTAGGGTAGGTCCTTTTCTAGGTTTCAGCCAGGCGATTGTGGTCCGGAATCGATGTTTGTACTCCTACACGGCGCTGAGCTTGTCTGATATAACTGCTGCAACACTTATCGCGACTGAAATCCTACCGTTCGGCTGCGCCAGTCAAATATAAAGGCCGGCGTTACTTTATAAAAATATATTTATTTAACAATACAAATTAATAATAGATACTCAAAATATTAATGCAGTCAATTAATAAAAACTTTAGTGTAAGAAAAAAAATAAACTTTAGTGAAAGAAAAGCGTGAAAGAGCCAGTATGATTGAGGAGGAGAGGCTGGCGAAGAACTTTGAGAACGACACCAAACTCTTTTGGAGCAAGGTGAGAAAGGCTCGAGGTGATTCGTCAGGCTCCAGAATGGAAAGGATAAAATCTAAAGATGGTGACATTCTTGCAGACACAAGCTGTGCTAAACCGGTGGAGTGAATATTTTGGAGAAATGTATGGAGATGACCCGGATGCTGATGCCGCAGACGTGCCCAAAGGCGAGATTGCGGCACCAGAATCAACGGAGGACATCACTATGGAAGAAGTTGAATGGGCGATAGGAAGTATGAAAAACGGTAAAGCTGCGGGAGTAGACATGATATCTGCCGAGATGATCAAATATGGTGGAACTTGCGTCCGGGACGCTTTCCGGGCCCTTGCAAACCTTTGCTGGAGGACCGGTAGAGTCCCTACAGATTGGCGCCGCGCAGTCATAGTACCCTTGTATAAAGGCAAGGGTTCACAATATGACTGCGCCAATTACAGAGCCATCAGTTTGATCAGATTGGCAGCCAAGGTGTACGGTAAAATTATTGAACGGAGAATGCGCGTGAAGTCCGATGGAATGTTGTGCGAGGCACAAGGGGGTTTCAGGTCTGGAAGAGGATGTTCGGATCAAGTCTTCTCACTCCGCAACATCGTAGAGAAGCATCTGGCAGTGGGGCGGAAGGTTTTCTGCGGTTTTGTAGATCTGGAGAAGGCATTTGACAGAGTTGTGCGAAAGAGACTTTGGGACATTTTGCCAGAGTATGGTAGAGATGGCACTCTGTTGCGAGCCGTCCAGTCCACTTATGTGGACTGCAAGGCATGCGTACGGGTGGGTGGTAACAGGTCACCCTGGTTTGACGTTAAAATCGGCGTCAAGCAGGGTTGCGTGTTGTCCGCTAGACTGTTTATAATATATCTGGACAAAAGTCTTCAAAGACTGAAAGCGATAAATGAAGGTGTACAAATGGGTGACTTAGTGGTAAACCATCTACTTTATGCAGATGACGCGGTTTTAATAGCGCCAACAGCCACTGATCTGCAAACACTAGTCACAGTTATGAAAGACGACTGCATGATCAATGGCTTACACTTGAATGTGAAGAAAACCAAGATTATGGTTTTTGAAAGGGAAGAAACCAGAACGAATGTAAGGATTGTGATTGGTAACGATGTGCTGGAGCAAGTGAATGAGGTTGTATATCTTGGATGCGCCTTCAGTAAGGATGGGAAATACACCGCTGACATAGAGAGAAGAGTGAGTGCAGGGAACAGAGTGAATGGTGCGATGGGAAAGCTACTCGGGAGCCGGCACTTAAGCCATAAGGCGCAGCTGGCCATACATAACGGAGTTCTTGTCCCAACGCTGTTATATGGTAGCGAGAGCTGGGTATGTAAGAAGGAGAATGAAAGTAGGATAAATGCGGTAGAAATGCGAGCTCTGCGGAAGATGTGCGGAGTGAAGCTGACCGACCGCATTAGCAACAGCATAGTAAGACAGCGAGTAGGTATGAAAGATAGTATCGGTGTAAAGATGAGAAAGGGCATGCTCCGTTGGTTCGGGCATATAGAAAGAATGCCAGAGGAAAGAATGACAAAACAGATATACAATGTGAAAGTGGAAGGATGCAGGTACCGGGGAAGACCTAGACTATCTTACCACGACCAAATAAACCGAGTCTTATCTGATGGAAAAGTCAAGAGTCTCCGTAACCGGCGAGCGTGTATGAGACGAACTATGAGAGTCGAGGAAGCCAGAGAAGTATGTAAGGAAAGAACCTGTTGGAACTCTGTACTCTCTGCCTACCCCGCAAGGGATCTGGCGTGAGGTTATAGATAGATAGATAGATAGATCAATTAATATTACTTAACGTTAGTGCGAACGGTAAGAGAGCTGAGTCGATATTGAATGTACTTTGCTTGGCGATGGCTATTTATAGGCATCGTCAAGTAAACAACTGTTTCTAGAACAAACCCACGCATTATGTCTTATAAATTGATATTTGATTATTAAGCATAACAGTTATTAGAATTGGACTGAGACTTAACAAGTAACCTGATATCTGTGTACTTGGAATTATATTCTATGAGCAATAGTCTGTTATTATTGCATCATCTTTTAAAGTACTTGCACTGAGCTGTGTACTGGTCTAGTATACATAACTACCTACATTAAACAAACTAAAGGAGTGAGTAAATAAACAACAAAAGAAACTGATAAAACACAAGGTAAGTTGTCCCTATCAATGATTGAACCTCCTTAAATTACCTGTGCATTGTATACCTACTTATTATTTCCGTCTTTTCAGGTGGCCTTCGGGTGTTGCGTCACCAAGGCGCTCAAGTCGTCGGCTGAAGTGATGCGGTGCCGACTACCATCAGCGGCTTTCAGAACAATGGTGCCGTCTTGAGTCCAGCAGTATCTTACGCCAAAATGCAAACGCGCCTTACCAAAGATTGCTTGCCTGCACTTGGTTAAAAAATCCCGGACTGAAATGGAATACCCTTTCAACCTAGTCTTTGCCCTCCAGGTCGAGTGCTTATCGTCAACGCAAGCGAACCGGACAAAAATGGGCCTATGATGATCTCGCCCAGAGGCCTCAAGTCTGTGGCAACTGCTAACAGAGGATGCTGAGATATTTTTGAGGCCCATCCTGTCGTGAAGTATGCCTAGGATGACATCCATACTGTTTTCTTGTTCGACTTCAGCGATCCCTAGAAAGAGCAGAGTTTTCCGCCACTGCCTGGTCTCAGGTGTGCCCAGCTGCTTAGTGCACTCAGTAATTTGTCTCCGGAGCAGCCTAAGCATGTTAAAAATGAGCTCCCTGAAGGTCCGGAATTCCTCAGCAACTTTTGCAACAGGACCTGCGTTCTGAATTTGAGCTTCAAGTTCTTCCATTATCTTCATGAAGCTCTTTTCAAGGGTTTTCTGAGCTGACAGAACCTCATCAAGCTGTAACATGTTGAAATTAGTGATGTGTGTGTGATGTGCTGGCAGGTGATGCTAATTGGTGCTAGTTCCACATAAATGTGCCACAAACGTGAGTAAATACCAATCCAATGATAAGCACTATGTACAGGTGTAAATAACTCGTAAATAATTGCTTATTTATTTTAAATAAAGATGAAAACTTAAAGACAAGACTGTACTTTTTTTAACACCTACCCGAAAATTTCTACCTATTCTTTCTATATGCCCGAACCGATGGAGCATACGCTATCTCATATTTGCACCAATACTATTTTTCAGTGGTGTTTATAGGCTGATAATTATTTTTTTACAACTTTTTATTTCACTTGCAATATTTCCCAGTCTGTCTTTCCGTTTCAAATTTTGTGATCCGTTTTTGGTATACGTATACAACATGTGAACATGTGTGCTATACAACGTATCCCCCTCGTGTTTAGGCATGTTAGATAGGTATTGCCAGGTACTATATAACCAGATAGTGTTCATAGTCTGATTATGAAGCTGAAAGGAAGCCATAAGAACTCTTCAACTAAAGACAACCTCTTCGTTCCTGTTTGTTATAAAAGCTTGTTTTTAAAAAATATTTGTTTAAATTAAATTTCTTTTACCAGTAGTAGGCTACGGCCGCAGTCGATCATCCTCCCCGCAAAGTCATGCTGCCAAGCGATTCAGTCGTGTTCTAGCATTATGCCTGGGGATGGCTTACGAGGAGGCGGGCTTAGCCTAATCATACTCATAAGAAACTTAGTCTTACTTCGATCTCCTCACACTGTTCCAAAGTGAATAGGCTATTACTAAGTAGGAGAGCTACATCTCCGGCTCCATCGTTCCTTTCCACCAGGTCAACCGCTAACCAGTCCTCAATAAAAGAAGAAAGATTATCTTCCTTATCTACCTTTTGATACAATGTGCTTTTTATGCAATACTTCAATAAAATGTCGTTTTGTAGTTAAAAGTTTGTCCCTGAATTGAAGAACATTTTGAAATACCAAATTCTTGAGATATATGCCCTGGATATCTTCTTACATCGAGAATTATTTAAGAGCTAATTATCTGTCGTGTGCCTGCTAATAGCTCTTTTAATATTAAACCGGAGAGAATTATTTCTTTCAACGAACCCGTTTTTCCTAATTCATTACTTTTCTGTTTAATGTATAAAATGAATTCCGGTTTTAACTTAGCCTACAGCTATATGACTTGATGGTTAAGATTTTGAAAGAAAAGCCGTTACAATATTCATCATACATTCTATTAATTTAGTAAAATTTTTCCTTTTTTTCTCATTTCTTTCTCTGTAAATGAGGGAACCATGTAGCCATTCACATAAATAGTATAATTTGTATAATTTAACTTAGACTTACCTGATAGACCAGCCTACATCGTTCTCCCATATCCCACAACAAAATGTAGATGGAAAAAGAAAATATAAAAATATTATTTTAAAAGAGTAACCATGGAGTTTTTTGCCCTTCTTCTCCACAGGAATGACATTCCGAAGTGGTGGTAGAGTCTTTGTTACTTTTCTGACGATTCATAAATAAAGTAATGGATATCATGAATAAAAAGTAGTGTAAGAGGTAGTTAGTGCGTATCCGTTTTCTTATATACAGGTAAAAGTCAATATAAATAATAAACAGCGTTGCGCCTATATTCCCTAAGCGGGGGTGGCAGAGGTGTACTGAGTACACCCACTTTTCACCGACGATGTTAAGTCCCATGTAATAAAAGGCGAGCCTATTGTCATGTACCGGGCACAATTACAGACTACGGACTCATACTGGGATTTTTTTTAGAAAAACTACATTTGTCCAACCTAGGATTTGAAACCAGGACCTTGCGATCACAAAGTGATGCGCTTTGCCGCTAGACCAACGAGTAAGCCAATGTAAAATTCAACAACTCATAATACTAGAACGGTATACTTAAATCTCCATATAGCAAATATTGATTTACGGGTATTGATTAGTGGTAATAGGGGTTAAATTTCATCTTTTAAAATTTTGATAAGTTATGAAATAAATAAATGATCAGTGTTAATAGAATCATAATCCAGTTGTACACACCATTTATGATAACTTATATAAGTTATTTTATTTTCTTTATTAGGTTCACCAACAATTGTTTACACTATTGCGACAGTAGAAAAAACATGTGTTAAATAAGAACTAAGTGTAACAATTACTTATAGGCAAACACCGCTTGCACAGCGAAACTAATAATAAATTAAACATAATAGGTACAGAAACTAACTAAACTCCAAAGTTTATATAACTATATTAAAGATAAGAAGTAAGTTATAAAGCTCCTTCCTCCTCCTCATCCTTCTCCGCTCCTTTATTTTGCTCAACGCTTATAATTTTATTAAGCAGATAGTATTAGGAAGGTATAAAGACAAAGATATATTAGCAACTTAGTAACATAAAATAGCCCACTCGCAAGGAACGTAGCAAAGCCGGCGCAAATTAATCGTATTTACTCCAACATGATTACCTGGTTTGAATATTCATAAAACCTCGATAACATTCTTCAGTAGACTTGGAGTTTAAAATGATTAAAGCGACGCAGAAGCATCGTAATTGACTTAAAGAATTATATTACTGGGTAATTTATAATTAAGGGGAACTTTGTTATGTAACAGAGATTACATTTTGAGTTCTAGATATAAAGTAAAGTTATACTGGTGTAGATGGTACTGTGAAGAAAATAATTGAAATGCTTCATCATAAGCCTAGAGACGTCAACTGCAAGACGCCTCCCTCAAAATCATTACGACGACCGGCTTTTCTGCTGTAAGTATTTAGAGGTTATCTGCGACCTTCACCAGGTCATTGGTCCACTTTGTCGGGGCCTGCCCACTCCATGTCTTCATGTATGAGGTTGCCAGTCCAGAACTTATCTGCCCTAACAGCCGTCAATTTACGAGCAATGTGCCCCGCCAACTGTCACTTCAGTTTGGCAATTCTCAGGTGACTTTTGTTCTCTTGCGGATTTCCTCATCTCTTATTCGATCTCACAGGGGAACTCCAAGTATAATTGTTTTCACTGCCTTTAGGTGACCTTGAGCATTCTTATAAGGCCCATCGTGAGCGACCATGTCAGCAGTGATAACACACACTGGTCAAAGACTTGTCTTTAGAGACTGCGGTATTTGAGACGAGAAGATGTTACGTAGCTTCCTGAACACTTCTCATCCGAGCTGGATTTGACGATTTGGAATACTTACAACTTTATATTTGCAACTAACCCTTTTGATATTTACAGTACTCAGAAATAACCACAATAAAAAACAAAAAATAAATAATTATGAAATTTAAATTTAACGATATTTTTCCTTGCCTTAGATTCGATGGCAGCTAAGCCGTAAAGTTTGTGGAAGTTCTAAAGGGAAAAATTTGAAACCAGTACAAAGGCAACTTGATAATAACGCGCCAACTCCATTCTCTGTACTGTAATCATCTCCCATTCCCAATTTTGTGAAACTTTTTTCATCTTTGTTCACATCTGTTTGGCGTTTTGCTTTCCGTCTTTCGATTTCTGAGACGCGCTTTGTGAGAAGCAGGGACGAATTGCGAATGGGATTATTTTGTAACAGTTAGTAAGTATATGAATAAGTGAATATATGAATATTAATATTTTGCCCTTAATAATAGAAAAGTTTTTCCTATTGTGTTAGTTGCCTGTAGATGTTTGTACTTAGCTAGAAGGCGATGAATCGCTTATAATGTTCAAGATATCTTCTCGACGTACTTATGTTTATTAGCTTGTACATTGGCAGATGGGTGTTCAAGATATAAACAGTTAAATATAATTTGACATTTAAAACCGATGGTTAAAATAGCACAATAAGGAATATTTTACCACGTTTTGTTAACTCGCTTTTGTCTGCTTAACTAACAGAGAAATAATACTTATAATAAATTCGTATATATATCGAAATTAAGTCTAAGTAAGCTGCATCTGCTAATTTACGGCTTTGTATTAGCGATCTAGTTACATTTTACGGTTCCATCTCACACTCTCATTATTTAAGAACAGTTACAAATTCGTCTGGTTCTATTTCCGTTTGCAATTCCAGCGATGTCGATGGAACTATATTGGTGCCCGGTATTTACGTCATTTCACTATATTAAGATTTCTACTCTATAAACTATTATATCAATAGGTCATTTTTGTCACCGTCAAATTACGATAACATAAGTACAGCTTTTGTTATTGATTTTGGTTCTCTTTTGAAATGTTTAAATCTTTTTATGAGAATCAGAATATGATAAAAAAATACTTTAAAAATCATTTTGTTGTGATATCACTAAATATGCCAAGGTTCCAAAAACACATAAATTTCTTAATTTAATATTAATATATAACATTTTATCAGCTGCATTATAATTTAATAATGGACGGACACCTTGGTTCAGTGCTTAAAATTTAATGTACTCTACCCACTGCCACCTCGTAAATTTCCTGTTCGTTAACGCATTTACGTCACAGGAATAGTTACAATATAAACAACCTTTTCGGTCCGTTTCTATAAAAAAAAATCTACCGCCAATCTAAGCAACTAAGTAGCTAAATCATGTCTTCCACCTTTCTCCCGGAGATGAAAATCGTTAAAAGTTTAATATCAGAGATACTTTAATGTATTCCCGTCTCAAACACGGTTGGTGATTGGTCGGACAGGGCTGCAAGTGTCTACCTACGTGATTCGAAAGCAAATCCCGATTGGAACGGGGCTACATCAGGTACTTGAATTTCAAGTAATGTTGCCACATGTAATGCGGACACCCCTTTTTCCCCAAAAGGTGCAGAGGTGGACTGTCGCCCATATGTCCCCCCATCTTAATGTGATAGGGGGCGAGCTTATTTCCATTATACTCGATGGAAAAACCACCTTTGTTTGATCAAGGATTCGAATCCAGGGTGATCTGGAATTCGATCCTCGTGACCCCTATTGATCTAGCAGATCAAAGTTTCCGGGACTACTCTAGTATTTTCCTGCCCATAGGAGTATTCTATTCCTTGGAAATCCCTGTAAAATGAGAGAGCATTATCATCCGAATTTGCTTGTCATCCGGGTCTACATTAGGTACTCGTCAAGTCAAAACCAACGAGCCCAAACACCATCATCTCATCACACTCATCATCAGATTCAAGACAACATCTGGTTGTACAGTACTTGTCAATAACAATGCAATAAGTCTAAGCACGAGGGTATTACATCATGTAGTTGAAATGTTTCTATGCCCACCTTCTGACTCCATTAGACCAAGACACCATATTATTTATTGTATGGTCACCGAACTTACACATGTTTACCAAATTTTAGCTTAATCGGAGCAAGTGCTTGAAAAATGAATCACAAGATTTGAACCACCAGACGTTAAAAAATGTGTTTGTCATAAGGTGATACTGGCAACTCTAAAGTAAGTTTTACGTCGGATTTTACTGCTGCAACGTGATTGATACAACGCGAAATTTCTAGGAGAGTAACTTTTATTGCTTGTACTCCTCAGAAGTACAAAAGACCTTGTTTAAAATTTTAAATTGGTGCCGTGGGTGGGTTGTCATACCTATTGCATATCTCTTAAGATAAACATACGAACCGAATAGTGGTAACACCTACACCAATGCAAATAAACTTGCCCTATACTCGTATGAGAATTAAATTTGCGAACACCTGGTATACCACGCCGAGAAACCTACTTAAAAATTACTTAAGTATGTGATCGTCATATTTCAATAAGTTCTGACACATTTCGAATACGTACTCGTGAATAACCATTCAGGTATACCGGATGGCTCAAATCACCCCTTTCGGGATATTGTTCCAGTTTACAAAATACTTGTGGTCTCAATACTAGACATGGCAAAAGTGCCTCACTATTCAGATTCGATCATTTGTATCTCTTCTTCTTCTTCAGCCAAAAGACGCCCACTGCAGGACAAAGGCCTTCCCTAAAGAACGCTACAACGACCGGCTTTGTGCTGTACGCATCCAACTTCTACCCGCGACCTTCACCAAGTCATCGGTCCATCTTTTAGGGGGCCTACCTGTGGGTAGGTTGTGTAGTGGTTGTGTAGTTGCGACCACGTACGGGAAGACGTGGTGTGCCACGTCTTCCCGTACGTGGTCGCCACTCGAGAACCTTTCTGCCCCAACGGCCGTCAGTTCTACGAGCAATGTGCTCCGTCCACTGCCACTTAAGTTTTGCAATTCTGAGTGCTATGTCTGTGACTTTGGTCTTCCTGCGGATCTCCTCGTTTCTGATTCGATCCCACAGGGTAACTCCGAGCATAGCTTTCTCCATCGCCCTTTGGGTGACCTTGAGCCTTTTTATGAGGCCTATCGTAAGCGACCATGTGTCAGTGCCGTAAGTCATCACTGGCAACACACACTGGTCAAGACTTTTGTCTTGAGACACTGCGGAATTTTGGACGAGCAGATGTTACGTAACTTCCCGAACGCCGCCCAACCGAGCTGGATTCGACGTTTGACCTCTTTCTCGAAGTTGGACCTACCTAATTGGATTCTTTGTCCCAGGTATATATAATCGTCAACAACTTCAAGCGTAGAGTCTCCAACCTTTACAGAAGTGGGCACTTCATGGACATTCGACATGATCTTCGTCTTGTCCATGTTCATTTTAAGACCTACTTTTTTAAGAGACTCTATTGAGGTCATCGAGCATGGTACTGAGATCTTACAGGGTATCAGCAATGAGCACGATATCATCGGCAAATCGAAGGTGAGAGATGTACCCGCCGTTGATGTTAAAACCTAGTCCTCTCTAGTCCAGAAGCTTGAAGACATCTTCCAGTGCGGCAAAGAACATTTTCGGAGATATAACGTCTTCCTGTCTCACACCACGCTGCAGTTGAATTGGTTTCGAGCTCCGGTCCTGAAGGCGAACTGACATGGTAGCGTTTTCGTACAAACTCTTCAGCACTTCGATATACCGGTAGTCTACTTGGCACCGCTTGAGAGACTGTAGTACAGCCCAAGTCTTGATCAAATCGAAGGCCTTCTCATAATCCACAAATGCTAAGCATAGTGGCAGGTTATACCCTTCAGTCTTCTGTATGACCTGTCGCAGCGTATGTATGTGGTCTATGGTGCTGAAGCCTTTTTGGAAGCCGGCTTGTTCGGTAGGCAGGAAGTCATCGAGCCGGCACGCGAGACGATTCGTGATGACTCTCGAAAACAGTTTATAGACGTGGCTCAGAAGTGAGATGGGTCTATAATTCTTCAAGAGGGTCTTATCACCCTTTTTGAAGAAAAGAACCACCACACTTCCACGCCATGACTGTGGCGTTTTGCACTCGAAGATGACGGTATTGAATAGCTTCTGGAGAGCCCTCAATATCGGCTTTCAACTAGCCTTGAAAAGCTCGGCTGTTATACCGTCTTCGCCTGGCGCCTTACTGTTCTTGAGCTGTTTGAGAGCCATACTAATCTCGTAAAGACTGATGTCCGGGATGTCTTCGGTATAGTGTCGGGTCAATTTGGCTCTTGGGTCTTTGGCCGGATTGCATACAGGTGGTTGTACTGATGTGTATAGCTGGCCATAGAACTTCTCGACTTCCCTCAAGATTTACGGTATAGAGGATACAATCCTGCCGTCTCCTGTTTTCAGCTTACTCAACCGGCTTTATCCGATAGACAGATCTCTTGCGAACACTTTCGGATATATGTTACGCTCGATAGTCTCTCTTATTTTGTAAGTATTGTACTCGCGTACATCGCGCCTCAGAGATTTGGAGATCTGCCTATTGAGCCGCTGGAATTCGTAAACTTCTCCTGGAGATTGCAGGGTCATCTTGCGTCTTTCCTCCATAAGCTTGAGGGTAACACCTAAGAGCTTGTTGGTTCTTTTTGTACGGTGGGTTTTAAAGAACTCGTGCCCGACCGTATGGATAGTTTCCACTACCCTGTTGCTACAGTCGTCTACGTTTATGCACTCATCTATACTTTCGAAGCGATTCTGCAGTTCGAGCTGAAAGCTATCGGGCTCCTGTATCTGGACAGGTGCTGGACGGAGGGTGGACTTCATCAGTGTAGACCTATTAAGCTTGAAATTGATATTCAATGTGCCTCTTACTAGTCGGTGATCACTTCCAGTTTTAACTGCGTTGATCACAGAGACATAATTGAATATGTGCCGCCTCGTCGACATGATGAAGTCTATCTCGTTTCTTGTAGAACCATCGGGGCTTACCCAGGTCCATTTACGGTGTTCCCGCTTCTGGCAAAAGGAGTTCATCATGAAGAGTCCCTCCTTCTCATGAAGTCAGCCAGCATTTGGCCCCGAGGATTCGTACCAAAGGTTCCCACTCTCAGCTCATCGTCGCCTCGTCTGCCCAGTTTCGCTTTAAAGTCCCCCATGATAACGGTGTAGTGAGTTTTAGAGGTATGTGTGGCTCTGGATATATCCTCATACATAACCTTTACCTCATCGTTGGGCTGTGTCAAATTCGGTGCATATACCTGTATAATTTTCAGTGAATACCTTTCGGTCATTTTGAGTATCAGGTACGCTACCCTGGTCGACACACTCTCGATCTTGACAACGTTATTCACGAGAGATCTGTGGACTATAAACCCGACACCACCCTGGGACTGCTAGTCGCCCTCCCGGAAATAGAGCAAGTTAGCGGATTTAAGTGTTATTGAGTCCTCACCCTCTCTTCGGACTTCAGATAATCCTATGATATCCCAGTGTAATTTGCTCAATTCTTCCTCTAACTCGTCGATCTTTTCGTCAGTTCGCAGTGTGTGCGTGTTAAAAGTGGCTAGGGCCAATGGTCGTCGTTGTCGGTAGCCATGCCTCTTCCGGGGATTCTTAGCACCCCCCGCCCCGCCGTTACTGGCCGCCGGGGACTAGGGGCCGTTTGATATTTGTAGAAATCATAACGGGGATGATGCCATAATCGCCACGCTTGGCAGGCGGTTTGGCGATCGCAGTATAGCGTCAGTAGATATTAAGAAGACGCTGCTGCCCATCCTTTTGTCTTATAAGCCCCTTAGGCACCCCTTACGGCACCTGTGGGCTATGGTCTCCTAGCAGTAATCCAACTAACTAGAGCTTTGGATGCCATGTGTATCGCCATTCCAGAAAGTGGTGCCCTGCTTCCGGCATCACTCAGCCCAAGCGAGCCCTCTTCCGGAGTGGCACCAGAGTACTGCCTCGCTTGAATTACCGCTTGCGGTATTTGTTGCTGGATTTGGTCGCCTCTTACGACCCGCTGTTAGTCCAGCATGCGGTGTCCCCACACGGATAATTTGTATCTAAAACAACGTAAATATTCGAATCCTAATTTCCCTCATTTGGAAAACTTATATCAATGATCCTCAATAGTACATATATACGTACTCAGAGATGATAAAACATAGATATTCAAGGTGTAACATAATTAACGCAAGACCTAAATTTAGTTTGTTCTAAATCGGTATCTAAATTTATTCCAACAATTTTTAATGAATATAACATTTTTTTTAATTTGCAAAAAATTCTGTTACTCCTTCAGTGCGTGATAAAAACCTAGTTTTTCTTGATTCATAGCAATATGGAGATTCCAAATACATTTTAAAAACGTATTTCTCAAGGCGCACATATACAAGTTGCATTGTTAATTGGGGTAACAATGTATTGAAAAAAATATCTAAAAATTCGGAAATTTGGTCTAGTCTTAAAAGTGTGAAGCAATTATCTAATCAGGGTATCTGAGGTCTTGCGATATTTACGGTACACCTAGTGGATAGATACAATATTTTTACGATATTAAGATTGTCACGAACAACCTTTGCATATTAACTTCTCCGATGTTTCGTCATATAGGTACATCTAATATCAATTATTCCTAATGTAAGTACTCGTAGGTACTTATTTACATTGTAAATACCTATATTATCGACAAACTTCAGTTTGATTGCCCACCGAAATCGCTACGTAAATTCGTTCATTTTATGGGACGGCAAGTTTAGCGAATGTAAGATCAAGATTCAGATTGAAATGAATCATTTTGTTGTTCTGTAAGACGGAGGGTTCCTAAGCTCGCCGTCTTACAGAACAACAAAATGAAAAGGGCCCTAGCCCTTGAATACTGACTGGTGAATGTAAGGTAGAGTTTCAGATGCAAATAACGTATTTTTTCGTGTACAACTGTTTCGAATCTTGTAGTTCTCATTCATGTTTCATATCACTGTATCGTTTCAGTAAAGATCGACACACGTCTAGTCAGTAATAGGTTATATTAGGAACAAGCATACAGAGCGTACAACATGTGTACACGGATTGAATTTCTAAAACACTTCTGGTGTTGTCCGATGGCTATACGAGCGTACCGTTCACATTTCAAGCATAGGAAACATAAAAATCATACTATTAAAATAATAAAAGTCGCATAGCTGGGTGAACCTGTCGCCATACATCTGAGAAAATTATCACAAAATGGTTCAGGTAAAACTTGTAAGGTAAATACAATTTTTTTTTTTTTTTACGTAGCCCCACAGTAGGATTTATTCCTGTATCGTGGGTGCGTTTACAAACACGAAATTTCACATACACAAATACCCAGACCGGAACAAATAATTGTGGATCACACAAAGATTTGTCCCGTGCGGGAATCGAACCCGCGACTATTAGACACAGTGGGCGGAGCGGCTCAAGCTCTTAACCACTGTGCTAAATCGTCCGTCAATTCATCGGAAAACGTTAAAAAAAATTATTAAATCGCTGACACGTTTATTACATCCAAGCGTAGGTGGCGAGGTGTTCTGTGAACGCCTACTTTTCGCTAACGATGTTAAGTCCTATGTAATAGGGGACGTAACTTTTGCCATATACTGAGCACAATTCCACACCGATACTGGGATTTTTTCGATAGAATAACTAAAAACGTGAAGTGGATACCTATTAGACGACGTCGGGACTTACATATTCTCCCTCTTCTGTATTCTCGTTCTTCTCTTCTGTATCCTTCACAACCCTAACTCGCCAGTATATTTCCGCAAACGTTTCGAGTTTCTTATTCCCAGAGACAAAACTTGTCGTACGGCTACCTCTCTCCTTCTCCGAACTCTTCTCCATAATTTTAGTCTATACGATGGTTCCTTTATTGTGCATTCGGTGAAATTTTGGAATTCTCTTCCACATTCGATACGTGATAGCTTTTGTTTAGATGTTTCTAGAAGAAGAGTTAAATAATATTTCCTCTCTGTATGATATATTCGATTCATATTCATTCGATTCATAAATACTGTAATGGTTTACATGAATAATAAATATTCTGATTCTGATATATTATTATATATAAGTATATATTTATAATACATATAAATATATAGGTATGTATATTTTTATTTATGTATGTGCTTCATATTATTTTACCTATGCATGTAGTGATTTCGTTATTTCTTCATTAATTCCAATATTGTTGTGCAATTGCACTCACTTCCATGTAACCGTTCTGTCTACACTCAACGGTTAGCTGGTAGATTATTCAAATTGAGTTAAGTTCGCCTTTGTACATCTTTGTGTAAATATGCTCACAAATTTGTTATGTTTATGTACAATAAAGAAAAAATAAATTTGTACGATCTAAGATTTAAATCCGAGTCTCCGTGATCGCAAAGCGCGTTATTCGCCACTAGGCCAACGAGTCGGTCAGTCGGAAGACTTTTTACAACAATAATGTGTGAATCTGTCTTTTTTTTCGAACTGTGCATGAATGTAAAAGCGACGACAATGGTTTCAACATAATCGTGCGCTAATTCTCTTCTAGTGTGTTATTATGATAATTTCTGTGTTAGCACACACTGTAGCTAGCAAAATCTAATACTATGTATTTTGAGAGCGATTTGGGAGCGTTCTGTCTCCCTATACATTGATTTATTGGAGCCTCGGGCATTCGGCGCATTCCTATTCTCGGTTAATGGAAATCGTAACGGGGTGTCCTTTTCATTTTCTACAAATGACTACGCTCCGTGTTATGAAAAAAAAGGTTTAGAAATTTGTTTTTGTTCAGTTCGTCTTTTTTGATTGTGATATTTTTTCTAGGCACGTACATACCTTTTAAATTATTGAGTTAGAGAGAGAGAGAGATTAAATATTTTAACAATATGTATTTTTTTTTATTGGGACTAAGCCCGCTACACATTCCCACCATTGTAACTCCTGTAATCCAGGATCCACAATGGTCTCATTAGATGACACCACGGTTTGAACCTTGGGGTGTCCCATACGTATTTCGCAGACTGAACAGTCTTACAACTTAACTTACAACATTATGTTACGTTCGTTGTTCCAGAGACTGCACTCCCAAAGAATCGAGACGTGGAACACTGGCATAGCGGTGAATTTACTCTTAAAGTTGCCATGTCCGGTGAGAAATAAAAAAAATGTATCTACAGAATTATTTTCAAAACTAGCGACCCGCCTACGCCTTTGCACAGATGAATTATACACATAAACCTAGCTCTTGAATCACTCCGTCCATTAGTGAAAACCGTATGAAAATCCGCTCAGTAGTTATTGAATTTATCGCGTTCAGAAAGACAGACTGACGCGCCGAGGGGACTTTGTTTTGTAATATGTAGTGAAAATATTTTCGTGAACAGAATATTCACTATCTCCAATGAAATTATGATATAAAATTCCCAAAAAAACATGTAATGTAAAATTTTTACTATGTGTAAGATACCAACTGTGAGAGTTGAGGAAGCCAGAGGTGTTTGTAAGGAAAGAAACTGTTAGAACTCTGTCCCGTAGATAATATTTACTTAATTAATTTTTATCTCTTCATAGCAGACTAATATGTGCTTAATATTTATTTATCAAGGCTTTAAAATTAAAGCATAACAGAATGTTATTGGGCTGTGTTTCAATTAATTAAAGCACGATTGCAATTGCAAATATTGAAATGCCGCAATCCAGACATAAGTTTTATTTTAACATCGTGTGTAATGGGGTTCGATCGGAATTCATTTTATTTAATTGAGCTCCATTGTTAATTATGTATTTTTGCAAGTGATATTTTAATCAGCAAATTTTTGAATATGATCAGTATGTTCGTGTAATGCCTGATGATTGAGAAAGGAAAGGAATAGGGAGACAAGATAACTATGATATAACAGAACCTGTTTGGGCGTGGTTCTCTCAAGGTATCTTTTTGAGTTTTTTAGTCCACGTACCTATTTACCGTAGACTATCTAACCATGACCGACCAAATAGATCGTGTCTTATCTGAAGGGCAAGTCAAGAGCCTCCGTAACTGGCGAACGTATATGAGACCAACTATGAGTGTAGAGGTGGCCAGAGAGGTCTGTAAGAAAAGAACCTGTTGGAACTCCGTTCTCTCTACCTACGTTGCAAGGGAACTGGTGTGATGATATAGATAGATAATATAGAGTACCCATTAAGGGTCACTCTTTTAAGACAATAATTTTCTATACTATTTTTATTTAAATATCCCACACCTTAACAGCGTATTTCGCCAATGTTAAATAATTGTAGAGTATTACGGTAAATTATAAAAATTAAATTTTTGTCCCCATTGCAAAAAAACCCACGGTAAATTTAATAACCATGTTAAATTTGGTTATTATTTTAATTAAATTACCTGAATAAGTTGCATATTACTTTAACTTGAATAATTTATTTGGAGAATAATGCCCAGCTGATGTCAAGGCAAGCTGTTAGCGACACTAGCACGTACTTGATATATGAGCATACCGCGGAGTCAAGCTGTTGATAACTTCCACGCGAGCTAATCGTGATGCAATTTTGCTCAAGCGATACGGCCCTTAAGGTTAGGTCATAAGAGCTACATTGTATGTTTAGATTTCGACAGAATACCGTTAATTTAACTACTATAACATCAGTAAAGACTTCTACTATTCCGTAGTTGGTCAAAGGTCTTCTCTCAAAAATTAAAGCTAGAAAGAATAGATCGCATCTACTTTATCACGATTGGCCGAGTCTTAGTCTTAAATTCCTAATTAAATAAAAGATTTCAGATAGTTTACCTTAAACATAATGCAATTTACTATTACTTACGGAGTATTCACAATATTATCACATTTATATCAATTATAAAAAATATAATGCAAGAATCTCACCTACCTCTCTACCTCGATCACATTGGACGATCACATTAAAAATCACATGTTGGAACATACCTGCTTTCAATTTCGTATTCTTGCTTCGCTAAAACACTCAGTGTATGCGGAGCGATCCATGGTGGAGCTATTTGTCCTGCAGTGGACGTCTTTCGACTGAAAGAGAAGAGGAAATTATAATTAAAATACTTATAATTGTAATTTTATGAGCCAGTAATGTTAGTCTGTTTTCTTTATACACGAGTAATTAATTAGTTATACTGACTTGGCTGTAAGTAATTAGTTATACTAAATCAAAGCTTTTCATTGCACTCAAACCCTCCCAATTTCTGATACGGATTCGTGTCTTTTTATCTTCCTGACTAAAACTGTATCAAACCTCTGGTACTTCAAATACTTGTGTAACCAAACAGAATAGTCGTGAATGATTTATCGAAGGCTGCTTCTATTGTGGCGTGGATCTCTCGCGAGAGCTAAATATCAATGGCAGTAAGAGAGATTTATTATGTATCGGAAGAAACAACCCGGAACAAGTTTCATTGCAGTCGGCTAAACGATAACTTTGCACCGGGGAGAGTGGTATGAGGCTTTAAAATTCTTAGTTATAAATAACGTCAGTGCATATGTATAAAATGTGTAGTAGATATTTGCCTTTAGCAACATATTTTTGTTGAAGCAATAATCAAAAAAACGGATTTTTGAAGTAAGAGAAACGAGATAATAGAAAGAATTATAATATTAACGAGCGAAATTAAAAAAATACAGAGTTTTTTTTTTTCAACATGAGAATGAAAAAGATCTTCATTTAAATTATTCCACCACAAAGATTAAGACAGACAAATTAAATAATTCATCACTGGTCCAATGAACTGCGTCATTAAATATTAATATTGTCAATATACCTAGTAAAATGTGCAGTTTTCTATTAGAATCGGAATATATTTGTCAATGCAATCGTTAAAACTTATGTACCTCTATGATAAACCAGACAAAGTAGAAAATTCATTACTGGTCTAACAAACTGATTTACTGGGGGATAAAAAGTTCAAAAACAGGCTTTTATTGTTTAACTCATAAACGTGATATTCTAAAAATCTGTTTATTTCATAACAACAACTTATCACACGCAATAATTAACAACAGTTGCTTAAGTAATCTTTGCCTATTTTAAAACTGCATTACGGACGGGTATATCATGTCTCTTTCTATCTATCTATATCATCACGCCACATCACTTGCTGGGTAGGCAGAAAGTACAGAGTTCCAACAGGTTCTTTCCTTACATACCTCTCTGGCTTCCTCCACTCTCATCTATCTATCTATCTATAACCTCACGCCAAATCCCTTGCGGGGTAGGCAGAGAGTACAGAGTTCCAACAGGTTCTTTCCTTACATACCTCTCTGGCTATCTCGACTCTCATAGTTCGTCTCATACACGCTCGCCGGTTACGGAGACTCTTGACTTTTCCATCAGATAAGACT
Organism: Phalera bucephala; assembly: GCA_905147815.2. NCBI lineage: Eukaryota > Metazoa > Arthropoda > Insecta > Lepidoptera > Notodontidae > Phalera > Phalera bucephala. The sequence goes on along the minus strand of LR990621.1, from coordinate 17,713,364 downwards.
CTGTTTATTTGGTCGTGATAAGATAGTCTAGGTCTTCCCCGGTACCTGCATCCTTCCACTTTCACATTGTATATCTGTTTTGTCATTCTTTCCTTTGGCATTCTTTCTATATGCCCGAACCAACGGAGCATACCCTTTCTCATCTTTACACCGATACTATCTTTCATACCTACTCGCTGTCTTACTATGCTGTTGCTAATGCGGTCGGTCAGCTTCACTCCGCACATCTTCCGCAGAGCTCGCATTTCTACCGCATTTATCCTACTTTCATTCTCCTTCTTACATACCCAGCTCTCGCTACCATATAACAGCTTTGGGACAAGAACTCCATTATGTATGGCCAGCTGCGCCTTATGGCTGAAGTGCCGGCTCCCGAGTAGCTTTCCCATCGCACCATTCACTCTGTTCCCTGCACTCACTCTTCTCTCTATGTCAGCGGTGTATTTCCCATCCTTACTGAAGGCGCATCCAAGATATACAAACTGATGCACTTGCTCCAGCACATCGTTACCAACCACAATCCTTACTTTCTGTTCTGGTTTCTTCCCTTTCAAAAACCATAATCTTGGTTTCATAAGGAGACCCCTTTCCAAACAAACATCTACAATGAGCTTACCTGCATCGTTCACTCTCTTATCATCATAAGGACCCAGAGCAGCGTCGCAAGTTTGCCGCCTGGTTCCTACCCATCCGTTCAGATCGCCACACAAAATCACCTTTTCGTTAGCCTCAGCCAAATCCAGAACTTCCCTGACATTATCCCAAAACTTCTCAAGGTCCTGGGGTGTCGACGAGCTTACGGGAGCATATGCTGCGACCAAAAATACTCTAGTGACACCCAGTTTTAAACGGACCCAGAGAAGTCTCGCATCGCACAGGCCATAATCTCTCACTCCAGAGGCCAGGCGACGGGACAGCAAGATACCCACCCCCATGCTGGCACGACTGCTCTGCGGTACCCCAGACCACAGAGCCATCGTTCCATCAGGAAGATCACAGGTTTCACTGCCCCTCCGCTTAGTCTCTGTTACACACAGAGCATCCAGGCGTCTCTCTTTCATCACATCAATCACCTCATGCATCTTATCTTTCATACCACCTCTTACATTCCAAGTGCCTATTCGGCACTCTGCACCCCACGACTCGCCAGTTCGGGCCCGGCGTGATGGGTGGCGGCCCCCATCGCCGCTTCCACCTATATTCGTACCGACGGGGGCGGGCCGGTACGCGTCGCCTCGGGGGGACGCCCTAGCCCGCACTGCGGTACGTCTTCGGTCCAAGATTGCAGCCATAATGACTGGCAGGGGTCGCGACGAGCACGCTCTTGGACAGACCCCCTATCTTTCATAACTACTCGCTTTCTTATTACGCTGTTGCGAATGCGGTCAGTCAGCGTGACTCCGCACATCTTCCGCAGAGATCGCATTTCGACCGCATTTATCATGCTTTCGTTCTCCTTCTTACATACCCAACTCTCACTGCCATATAACAGCGTTGGGACAAGCACTCCGTTATGCAAGGCCAGCTGCGCCTTTTGGCTTAAGTGCCGGCTCCCAAGTAGCCTTCCCATCGCACCATTCACTCTATTACCTGCATTCACTCTTCTCTCTATATCAGCGGTGTATTTCCCATCCTTACTGAAGGCGCATCCAAGATATACAAACTCATTCACTTGCTCCAGCACATCGTTACCAACCACAATCCTTGCATTCGTTCTGGTTTCTTCACGTTCAAAAACCATAATTTTGGTTTCCACTCTCATAATTCGTCTTATACACGCTCGCCGTTTACAGAGACTCTTTGATAGATAAAATGCCACTTTTGCCCCATCTGTAATTCTTTGGCACCCATTCTATATTTTTATATATATACTGGGGCACCCAAAATTGAACTATCTTGCCGAAGGTATGTTTGTTGTATTTGTACTTCAGTCTAAATATCTTTTATTTTACAACTTTTTATTTTTGTGCGTTTGTTTAACTTTCCCATACAAGTTTACTCAATCAACTGTTCAATTTGTATGAAAAACTATAGTCTTTTCCACGAGACATGGGTAGGGTGACATTTCATTAAATTCAATTTCACGCATTTTTAGTATGGAATATTTAAATCTAGAAAATAAACAAGAATATAAAGGTAAACTAAAAATCTATTTTAATTTCCAGTTGAAACATATATTGTTTATAAATTTGCATAATTATTAAAAAAAACTTCATGTTACTCTATTTTTTAATTATATACATTGGAACGGTTTGAGATTTAGGGACTGACACAATGAAATCGTTATAATCGATTGATTGTTTTAAAATTGTACAAAATCGATTTACTATTTCTTTATGAATATTATTCTATGTATCCTCTATATATTGAAATACATGGTATGCTGAAAGTCGACAAATTTACTGAGTTCTTAGATTTACGCGAATAGCACACATGAAATAAAACTATTTTTCCGGTTTTTTTTTTTTCTATTGCATTCAATTTTGTCATTATCACATTTCTAAAAACGTCACCCTACCCATGTCTCGTGGAAAAGACTATAAAAAACCGGTTCGCTAAACATACGAATTTGCGAAAAAAGAGTTATCTGGACTGAATGCAGCAGTTTTCCGCATGATACTCCAATTCTGGCTCATGCCTATACATACTTCTCGTCCAAAAAATGGCGACGACGCTCAAGCAAGGTCATCGGTCAAGGTCATCTCATACTGAGAATCGCTACGTCTTACAACGCAACTTGATGACCATGTACTTACAAACTCTATTTGTTTCTCATGCTTGACCAACGACGTAATATTAATGAACAATGTGCTAGTGCTAGGATTTTAAAATGACGGTCGGTCATAGCGCTGCACATGGTATTCATATCGTTTTTGATCGAAGATGAACTGTAACCATGGTAAAACCTGGACCTTAAAATAGCGAACCGGCCGCAAATTGATTATTCCCGGAGACAAACATTTTATGTCTTTATATATTGCGTCGCTACGCTTGTCGCTAACATTTGAAGCGAGTAATTCGCTGGAAGCGTTGCGCCTTGTATAGTGCTACAAGGGTCTTTTGGCCCGTAGTGACAAATTTCATAGCAAATGGCAACTCTGTGACTGTCATGAAGTGACATTTTACTTGACGACAGCATTAGTTCTGATGTTGGCCGTGGGCCAATAGATCCTTGTCGAACTATTAAGGCAAAGTTCAAAATTCATTGATACAAGGCGATCACGAAATTGCGCTGCAAGACGTAGCGACTATGAGTATGAGTGACTTTGCGTGAGCGACGTCGCTATACACTATAACTTTCAGGTAAATAAACTAATCGTAAACAACCAAATCATTCATCGTTTTCGACCAAATATTTTTTCACACACCGTCACGCCTGTATTCCCCAGCGGGGGTGGCAGAGGTGTACTGAGTACATCCACGTTTCACCGACGATGTTATGTCCCATGTAATAGGGGGCGAGTCTATTTCCATACACCGGGCTCAATTCCAGACTCCGGACTCATACTGGGAATTTTTCATTAGAAAAACTACATTTGTCCGACCTAGGATTTGAACCCAGGAGCTCGTGATCACAAAGCGATGCGCTTTGCCACCAGACCAACGAGGCAGTCAGGCAGGCATTTTTTCATCCGTTTAAATCACTGATACTTCTTTCTTTTTTGAAAAAAAAAAACGTTGCTCTAGGAATTATTCCTGGGGGCGTTTATAACCAAATTTACATAGACAAACAACCAGACCGAAACAAGATATTGTGTATCACACAAACTTTATTCCGTTCGAGGCTCAAATCCGAGACTACTCAATCCAGTGGAAGAAGTGGCTTAAACTTTGAACTATTAGACTAAGCCGTCAATTATACGCCACATTAGCAGCAGTACAGAAAAATCTTCAAAAATAGTTTAATGAACATGATTCGCTGCTTTCAGATGCGGAACCGCCAAAAGGCAGTAAGCAATTATCGTAAAAGGGAACTCCTTGGAAAGTGCCCGCTCCATTATTGTGCCTATTGTGTCCTTTCATAGGTCAACTACTTCAGCCAAGTGGATTGGGGTGAATTGAATACGTCTAAATGTTGTTATATTACCTGCAGTTATATATATCTTGAAGGCAAACCGTGGAGTCTGGATTATGTTACAGTTTAACAAACATTTATTTCAAATTTAAACTCAAATTATTTGTATGAACACTGTGAGGACCTTTACAAGTAGTAATTTTTAGATTTTTCTATCTTACTACCTCTACTTACTAATTTACCACCAGATCAATATTTGCAATATCCAACTGACACAGCAAGATAGGTTAGTTTATTAATTTATAGTAGCTATTACCTATACTGCCCACTGCTGGGCAAAGCCTTCTCTCACAAATCGAGGTGAGAGAGATTAGGTTCTACTACACCACGCGGACCCAATGCGGATTGGTGGAGGCAGGTTTGTGGTCACTACTGTTGGAACTTATCAAGCCGCCTTTAAGGCTTCCAACTCGGCTTAACGACTATCACATTAAGTGGTAACCGGGATTGGTCCCGGTTAACGGGCATGGAGACGCTCGAATATGAAAATGCCACAAACGGTCACCCATCTCAGGCCGACCGAGTCGAACGCTGCTTAACCTTGGTGATCGGTAAGAACACCGCAGTCGCACAGCGCTACGAGCGCCTCTATAACCAATACCCGCGGCTTCGTATGTGTTAAATTTATTTTTGTTGAAATAAAAGGTAGCATATATCCTTCCCCAGGATGCAGTCTACATCCTTGCCAAATTTGATCAAAATCTGTTTAGCGGTTTAGGCATGAAAATGTAACAGATAGAGTTACTTTTTATATTTCTATTATTATGAATGGATTATAGGATAAAAATATTGCACGACTTTAAATACTGACTGTTCCAGCTCTCACTCATACATTGCCCTCGTCATCGATTGGCCCCTTAAAGGCCCCAAAATAGAGAAGAATGAACGTGATGGAGGTAGGCTTTTGTCCATCAGTAGGATACTAAAGATAAATAATAATAATTATTAGCCAATTGAACAAAGTATGAGCAGCTTATACGAAAGATAACAGTGCATAAAGATAATCACAACTGAAAGTACACAGATCCTAATAATCCTTCTAATTTTGAATGGAAAATTCTAAAACCCGTATGCCGCAGTATAAAGAGGTCGTTTAGCAAAGAAGAAAATGCGATTAAATTAAATTTCCGCCAGTAGGAAGTCTCAAAGGGCCTTCCGATAGCTGCAATATCTTAAGCCGTCTGTGTAAAGCAAGCTTCACACAAGGTACGCTAGTAAGGCACAATATAATATGTAAAATTCGAAATTATGTAGCAGGAGTGGTCATAAGTACGAAAACTCTCAAATAAGAATGTCAATCTATCTATATCATCAATCCAGATCCCTAGCGGGGTAGGCAGAGAGTACAGATTTTGAATAGGTTCTTTCCTTACAGACCTCTCCGGCTTCCTCCACTCTCATAGTTCGTCTCATACACGCTGGCCGGTTACGGACACTCTTGAATTGTTCTTCAGATAAGACACTGCCTATTTAGTCATGGTAAGATAGTCTAGGTCTTTCCCGGTCCTTCTGGGTCACAGACGCAAGGGTCGGGGCCCTGAGCGGCTTTCACGAGCAACCCCGAGGAGGACGGCGGCTTGGTGTGGCCCACGTCACCGTGAGTACCACGTTGGTGCGGAGGGGAGCGTATCATCAAGTTTCCCCCGATGGCGGGGTCTTCAGAGCGCGGTAAAAGAGGGGCACCGGTGCGTTCCATACGGAGATCCCGGAGCCCCTCCAAAGTGCTGATGAGGGCCACCCTGGGGTTTTTAGTCGGTAGGAATCCGACTCGCCCCGCGAGCGTCCCCCGAGGCTCGCGGAAGTCCTATGCAGCATTGTCCACAGGAAAAAAAGTCTTTCCCGGTACCTCCATCCTTCCGCTTTCGCATTGTGTATCTGTTTAGTCATTCTTTCTTCCAATATTCTTTCTATATGCCCGAACCAACCGAGCATATCCTCCCCCATCTTTACATAAGAATATCTATGCAATTTTTGTGAAAAAAGATTTCTGTTTATCTATCTATAGCGCGATAATATATCTACATTCATCCATCCGAGCAAGCAGAGAGTACAGAGTTCCAACAGGTTCTTTCTTTACGGACCTGAACCCCTCCACCCTCAAAGTTTGTCTTACACACGATCTCGATTTGCCTTCCAGATAAGATTGATTTATACAGACACTAACACCATTACGTGTATGATTTGTAATCATGATTATTTTCTTTCCAACATAAGTTACAAGAAACGAGGCGTAAGAGTAATTTATTTAAAGAAACAGGTGAGTTTTATTCGTCTTAAATAATATTTAACTTAAGTTCTTCAATCCAAATACTAAAATACGAGTTCAGAAAAGCTTTAGCTATTAAATGCAAGCGAAGAATTTACCCTCAAAATTGTTGGAAGGTCGTTATGAAAACGACTTTAAAAAGAAAACTCGAAAATCTGCATTTAAATTTTATGCATTCTGTCCAAGATATTTTCTCATCGTGTGTGTGGAAACAGCCTTAACGTCCGGCGATCGGGTTCTTTCATCGTCTATTGCGAGCCTTTTCGTGTAGTAGTTTAGCCTTAGGGTCCGTTTACACGACAATTGCTTGTTTTTGTTGATATGCCGAGGAAAATAGCAAGTAATTTTGGGTATACTTCACAAGCAACAGTAGAAATAAATAAGGGTACGGATTTTTTCAGTTATGTTCGAATGTCAAATGGTTTTTGCGTAATTTGGAAATAATACTCGTGATAATTATATGCTATTTTTATTGTAGTAAGGTGACAGAAATATAAAAACTACAGCTACTGCAAAAATTGATTTGAAGGTTTTATCGACTGGCACCAACTTCAACCGCCTTAGTTTTGCGTTTTTAAAATAGGTTGCCTTTTGCTTTTCAAAACAACAGCATAACGCATATTATTGCCATATTGGCTTTAGACAATTCAAAACTATCAATTATTGCAATATCAACAAGTTTAGTACCTACGTACATTTTAGTCTCCGACCAATTAAAATGGATCCACATCTGTATTTGTCAAAACCGCCTATACATATACCTGTATTGTATACTTATATGTTTTTGAGTACACTGTTGACCATGGGGTTATTACAGCTTCAACGGTAAAAGGCCAGAGTGTAATAACTACGTTCTAGCTGGAGGGACAAATTTGGCAACTAGCTCAAGGGCGCCTCAAGAAAAAATGGCCGCGGCTTAGATAGTCTCTATAGGTAGGGCCTATATTATGTGTCTTACCATGGTGCTTTGCATCAGCCGGTGGGCAAGAGTATCTCCGACGGCAGTATATACTGTTCGACTTAATGTCTGTATGACGCAAACAACAACGTTAAACAAAGCCTTCAAACAATTGATATACAACAACAGCTAGTGTAAGCTATTTAATTGTAACCTAAACATTGTATCCATATAATATGGTTTTTAAAAATAGTAAGGAAAAAAGAGGAAGATAATTAAATAAAAAAAGACAAGCCCGCTTAGTTTCTTCGCCGGATCTTCTCAGTGGAGGCTGCGTTTCGATCCGGTAGCAGATTAGTAGTTCAATTAGATTTAAAAAAATGTAATTTGACTATTTGTAAGCGCCCCCGCAGGGCCCATGATATAGATATAGCATGGCTTTTACAAAATAAATAATTTGAGTTTGAGTTTGAGTGAAATAAGAAATAGGTTTAATAAACACCCACCTACATGGGTTACTAGGTTGAAGTAGCTCCGCTTAATATATTATATAGTTGCGGGCTCAATGCCTGCACGGGACAAATCTTCGTATAACCAACAATAATTTGTTTCAGTCTGGGTATTCGGTATACGAATTTCATGTTAGTAAATTCACTAACGATTCAAAAATATTTTCTAGTGACAGACTATTTAAAGAAAAGTTCATCAATTAAACTCTGATACATTTTACATAATAAATCGCGTTCTGAGGGTTCCGTATATGCGTTACTAGATGGCGCTATTTGATTTATTTTATGTTTTCTTGGATTTTTTAAAAGCTTGCTTATAGTCAATATTAATGATTCGACAAGAAGTCTAAAAACGATGATATTCATACAAATAATACATAGAACCATATAATATAGCTGTATAAGTACTACTAAAATACAGATGAATTGCTTTCTAACTCCCCTACCATTCAACCAGCCGGTCGCCTGTTACGCTACACGCTTCCTGTCTTAACAGTTTTCCACGTTAACTCCCGGTCCATTTCCTTTAGGTTCGTACTCGTATTTATCGTGTATGTTCTGTACTGGACATATACCTATAGTCTTAAATTTCGACTCTATCATCAGACCAGCTAGCCCCATGTTTATAATGTGTTTTATTAATTTTTGTACCGTGAGAATTGGATACGAAGAAGCTGATATACCTAAAATATTTTATTTCTAGTACTTCATTTCACAGGCCGCGTGGTTCCCGGCTTAGAATAGGACCAACCCATCTCATCCCATCGGGTGTCGTACAAGGCGACTAAGGGAAAACTAGGGAATGGGCAGCAGCGTTCCTTTAACACTTCGACGACCAATAACTGCGCTCGCCAACCCGCCTGCCAAGCGTGGCGAGTATGGCAAACACCCCCAATTATGGAAGAAAGTAGAAAAACCAGGCCCCTAGTCCCCGGCGGTCCTGTTCGTCCTGGCCACGGTAGCAGCCATGGTAACGACAGGACAAGGGGTGCTAAGAATCTCCGGCAGAGATTCGGCTACCACCAAAACCGAAAATTGGCCCTGGTGACATACAACGCACGCACATTGAGGACAGATGAGAAGCTAGTTGAGCTGGAAGAAGAGTTAAACAAGTTGCGGTGGAGTATTGTTGGTTTATCGGAGGTCCGAAGAGAGGGCGAGGACACGATAACCTTAAAATCCGGCAACTTGTTTTACTACCGGGAGGGCGAACAGCAGTCCCAAGGTGGTGTCGGATTTATCGTCCACAAGTCGCTCATAAACAACGTTGTGTCCATCACTAGTGTGTCGAGCAGGGTAGCGTACCTGATACTCAGAATATCCAAAAGATATTCGCTGAAGGTCATACAGGTCTACGCACCGACCTCGGCATACTCAGATGATGACGTCGAAGTTATGTATGAGGACATTAGTAGAGCCATACATACTTCCAAAACACACTTTACAGTGGTTATGGGTGACTTCAATGCGCGGCTGGGCAAACGGGGCGATGATGAGTTGAGAGTGGGGCAATTTGGATATGGGCAGCGCAACCCCAGGGGTCAGAGGCTGGCCGAATTTCTGGAGAAAGAGGGACTCTTTATGATGAACTCTTTCTTCCAGAAGCCGCCTCATAGGAAATGGACCTGGATGAGCCCTGATGGTTCCACAAAAAATGAGATAGACTTCATCATGAGCACCAAGCGACAAGTATTTAATGATGTCTCCGTGATTCATAGGGTAAAAACCGGCAGTGATCACCGAATGGTCAGAGGCACATTAAATATTAATGTCAAAATGGAAAGATCGCGTCTGATGAAGTCTACGCTCCGACCTACTCATGCATATATCCAAAACCCCGAGAACTTTCAACTCGAATTGTCAAACCGCTTCGAATTGCTAGACAGCAGCGCATCAGTGGACGAAATCAACAACAGGCTGGTAGAGACTGTTCATACGGTCGGGTCCAAGTATTTTAAGACCCACCATAAAAATAGGCCTCAAAAACTATCTGACTACACCCGAAACCTCATGGCTGAGCGACGTTCCATGACGCTCCAAACCTCCGATGATGCTAAGTCCTATAGGCAGCTTAATGGACAGATATTGAAGTCCTTGCGACACGACTTACGGTCCTTCAATGCAAGGCGTATTGAGGAGACCATAGAGCAGAACAAGGGCTCTAAAGTGTTCGCAAGAGACGCGTCTATTGGGCAGAGCCAGTTGACGAAGCTGAAGACGGAGGACGGAAACGTAACGTCAAATAGGTCAGAGGTGCTCAGGGAGATAGAGAGGTTCTATGGACAGTTATATACCTCAGTAGCTAAACCTGTTGTTGACTTGGTAAAAGACCCAAGAGCCAAGCTAACCCGACACTGCACTGAAGATATCCCGGACATCAGCCTGTGCGAGATTAGGATGGCTCTCAAACAACTAAAAAACAACAAAGCGCCGGGTGAAGACGGAATTACTGCAGAACTTCTGAAGGCGGGCGGATCGCCGGTACTTAAAGTCCTTCAGAGGCTATTTAAGTCCGTCTTGCTTGAAGGGAAAACGCCGGAAGCATGGAACAGGGGTGTGGTGGTGCTGTTTTTCAAGAAAGGTGATAACACCTTATTGAAGAACTATAGGCCCATCACACTGCTGAGCCATGTTTATAAGTTGTTTTCGAGAGTCATTACGAATCGTCTCGAACGAAGGCTTGATGACTTCCAGCCTCCCGAACAAGCCGGTTTCCGGAAAGGTTTTAGTACCATAGACCACATACATACGCTGCGGCAGGTTATACAGAAGACTGAGGAGTATAATCGGCCACTATGCTTGGCGTTTGTGGACTATGAGAAAGCCTTTGATTCGATCGAGACTTGGGCGGTTCTTAGATCTCTCCAGCGATGCCGCATTGACTATAGGTACATCGAAGTGTTGAAGTGCTTGTATAATAACGCCACCATGTCAGTCCGAGTACAGGGGCAGTGCACGAAGGTGATCCCCATAAAAAGAGGAGTAAGACAGGGAGACGTCATTTCTCCGAAACTGTTTACGGCCACCTTAGAGGACGCCTTCAAGCTCTTGGAATGGCAAGGACTTGGCATCAACATCAATGGCGAATACATCACTCACCTTCGATTTGCCGACGACATTGTGGTCATGGCGGAGTCGCTGGAAGATCTAGGACGAATGCTCGGTGACCTCAATAGAGTATCCCAACAAGTGGGTCTTAAAATGAATATGGACAAAACAAAAATAATGTCTAACGTCCATGTCGTACCCACCGCACTCACCGTTGGGAACTCTACTCTTGAAGTTGTCGACGAATACATTTACCTGGGACAGGCAGTCCGGTTAGGTAGGTCCAACTTTGAGCGAGAGGTCAATCGACGAATCCAACTCGGCTGGGCAGCGTTCGGGAAACTGCGCAACATCTTCTCATCCAAAATACCTCAGTGCCTAAAGACTAAAGTGTTTAGTCAATGTGTGTTACCAGTGATGACATATGGATCAGAGACGTGGTCTCTTACAATAGGTCTCATAAAAAAGCTCAAGGTTGCTCAGCGAGCTATGGAAAGAGCTATGCTCGGCGTTTCTCTACGTGATCGAATCAGGAATGAGGAGATTCGTAGAAGAACCAAGGTCACCGACATAGCCCTCAGGATTAGCATGCTGAAGTGGCAATGGGCTGGCCACATAGCGCGAAGATCGGACGGGCGTTGGGGCAGAAAGATTCTAGAGTGGAGACCACGTATTGGCAAGCGCAGTGTGGGACGACCGCCTGCCAGATGGACCGACGATCTTGTGAAAATCGCAGGAAGTCGTTGGATGCAGGTGGCATCGGACCGGTTACGCTGGAAAGCGATTGGGGAGGCCTATGTTCAGCAGTGGACAAGTATAGGCTGAAATGATGATGACTTCATTTGACGCCTCCGAGATTGTGTAATGGAACCCTAAGGTAGTGTCACTACAGAGGAACCTCATTGAGTAGAAAATTTAACGAGATGTGCTGAGAGACATTGTTCATGCCGCGCATGATTCTCATCCCTAACAATTTTTTATTTTAATTTAGGTCCCCACAGTTCCATGTGAGCATCTGTTTCACAATGAGACTGGAAACAAGTCTCAGAGACAGACGTTCCGTGCCATCAACGGCAAACTGAGGAGAAGATGTTTCTCGCATAGCCAGTTTAGGGCGCTTATTCGTGGATTACATGCTTTGAGAATCTGTTTGCTTCCAATTCCACTGCTTACAACAGAAAAGGTCGAACCATTGTTCTCAAGAAAACTTTATTTGCACAAGACATTTGACCTTATACATTTAATCTGAAGCAGTGACAGTCTAGTGAAGCAGTGAAAGACCGTTAGACCGTTGAACTGCAAAGTCAGAGGTCTCGGGTACAAACTCAGGTACGCAACTTTGTGTTTTCAAAAGCAAGTGCGTATTAAAAATTAACTATCACTTGATTTAACGGTGAAGGAAAACCTCCTGAGGAAACCTGCATGCCTAAGAGTTTCTCGAAGGTGTGTGAAGTTCACCAACCCACACTGGGCCAGCGAGGTGGACTATGGCCTAAACCCCCTCAGTTTGAGAGGAGGCCGTGTCCAACGATTGGACAGTTTCTTAACAGGGCTAATATTATTATTATTATTTCACCTTATATTAATGTTGTCGAAAAATCGTCTTGTCACGTTTATCTTTATTCAGTAAATTTGTAATGTAAAAAGGTTGCCATCATCATCATTCTCATTACATGGAAAAACATAATAAAGGACAGGTTTTAGGACCGGTTGGCTTGTATTTCCTGCCTTCCTCGCAAGGCATCTAGTGTGATGGTATAGATAGATAGTTGATTTTATATATAATGTTCAGTAGTAAACCAAGGTGCTACTTTAGATCTCTAGATAAATCAATCAATCAGCCTATCGTAGTTCACTGCTGGACATAGGTCTCTCCTAACACGCGCCATTGCACACGGTCCTCCGCCTTCCGCATCCAGTCTGTCCCAGCGACCTTTTTGAGGTCGTCGGTCCATCTAGCTGGGGGCCGTCCTACCTTACGCTTACCAAGTCGCGGTCTCCACTCTAGGTCACGCTTGCTCCATCGGCCGTCGGTCCTTCTGCAGATGTGGCCAGACCATTGCCACTTTAGCTTACTGAGTCTGCGAGCTATGTCGGTAACTTTGGTTCTTTGTCGGATTACCTCGTTACGAATTTTATCCTTCAAAGAGACGCCGAGCATAGCTCGCTCCATAGCCTGCTGTGCGAATTTGTGGACTAGTCCCACTGTGAGTGTCCACGTCTCGGCCCCGTAAGTCATAGATAAATCATGCAATAAGTAAGTCTTGATATTTTTTAACTGTAATACCGATTTCTTGACAGAGGGCTTAGCACGATCAAATTGACGTTATCATAACGTTATCGTGAAAGCGTACTTACTTTTATCTTTATTTAGTAATTTTGCAGTGTAAAAAGGATGACATATTATAAGGTGAAAGGTTTACACTAAGGTTAATCTTTCATACTAAACCCACATAAGAACAGCGTTCTGAAACTGGCTATCTAATATTACCTGGTTTATAAGCGAATTTATTTTTTCCTGAGGTAGCTACCGAGGCACAAGATCTAAGATATTTCGTCGTATCCATTTGTCCGAAGTCTTTGTTAGTAGCCTTGGAATCGGCGTGTAAGTGCGACGCAGAAAGAATGATCGCTCGCTAAAGCCCGCTCCAAAATAGTGAATCGCCGGACAACCATGCAATTTTATTGCAGCCTTTCAACGGAACCGAATAGTCGCTGTAGAAAGTATTGGTATTTTAGATAGCATTAATGTTTGAAGGTCTTCAAATGTGTCGATAGTGAATATAGTAAAATCTTCGTGAATTATTGTGTGAGGAAAAAGCATGCTGTCATTTTTATCTTTATTTAGTAAATTTGCAGTGAAAAAGGCATTGCGTATCAATGCAATAGCAGTTTGACGTTCATGTCAATCTATTCATACTAAGTACACATAAGAACAGTATACTCAAACTGACCACCTAAAACTACCTGGTTTATACTCGAATGTATTTTTTCCGGAGGAAGCTACCGAGGCACAATATCTCGTCGTATTCATTTCTTCGTGGTCTTTGTTAGTAGCCTTGTAATCGTCCTGCAAGTGTGACGCAGAAAGTATGATCGCTCGCTAATACGCGCTCCAAAATAGTAAATCGCCAGACGACCATTCCATTTTATTGCAGCTTTTCAACAGAATTGACCGGCAGGTTGTCGCTGTAGAAATTATTGGTGTTTTAGATAGCATTGGGTTTGGAGATCTTTAAATGTGTCAATAGTGAATATAATAAAATCTTCATAAATTATTGTGTGAGGAAAAATCGTGCTGTCACGTTTGTCTTTATTTAGTAAATTTGCAGTGCAAGAGAGATAGCGTATCAATGCAATAGCATGACGTTCACGTCAATCTATTCATACTAAGCCCACATAAGAACAGCATTCTGAAACTGGCCATCTAAAACTACCTGGTTTATACGCGAATTTATTTTTCCCCGAGGAAGTTACTGAGGCACAAGATCATAGATATTTCGTCTATCAATTTGTCCGTGGTCTTTGTTAGTAGACTTGGAATCGCCCTGCAAGTGCGATGCAGAAAGAATGATCGCTCGCTTATGCCCGCTCCAAAATGGTGAATCGCCGGACGACCATGCAATTTTATTGCAGACTTTTTATGGAATTGACCGGCGGATTGTCGCTGGCGAAATCATTGGTGTTTAAGATAGCATGGGGATTCTTAAATGTGTCGATGATGAAGAGAAGATGTAGTAAAATCTTCGTGAATTAGTGAGAAATAGTAACGATCGATCGATACTGAAAAGTGGTTATTACTAACACACATGCACACACCGTCACGCCTATATTCCCCAAGCGTACAAGTACACCCACGTTTCGTGATCACAAAGTGATGCGCTTTGCGACTAGACGTGGTTATTAAAATATTATTCTCGGATGGGAACCTAATGCACATCTGCTAAATTAGTAGGTACTTTTTATTTCTTATTACTAAAGGTCAGTGCGATATATCATATCTATTGTCAGGTACGCTTTATGTGTGTGTGTGTGTGTGTGTGTGTGTTTGTGTGTGGGTGTGTGTGTGTGTGTGTGTGGGTGTGTGTGTGTGTGTGTGTGTGTGTGTGTGTGTGTGTGTGTGTGTGTGTGTGTGTGTGTGTGTGTGTGTGTGTGTGTGTGTGAATAATGTACGATGTAGGCCGCGGGGCCTTTACAGCTTCATCGGACATGCGGGCGAGCGTGCAACCACTACGCTCGAGCCAGAAGGGCAAGGGGGCAACTACCTCAAGGCTGCCTCAAGGAGGAACGGCCTCGGCTTGGACAGTCGCTATGGGGGAGGGCGTATACTAGGTGTCTCGCCGTAGTCCTCTGCAACGGCCGGCGGGCAAGGGATTCTTCGACCTCGCCGGCGAGGCCGGTGTCTGATCCTGTGTGTGGTATCTGTATCCGAAAGAAGGGATGTAAGGGCATCGGGAGGGTCGGTGAGAACATGCCGTGGACGGCGGTAGCGGCTGATAGGAGAGGAGTTAGGTTCGTAGTCGGCGGCGGCTACGATTAGCGGATTTCTATGATTGGACGCGTTCGCGAAATATCGGGTTGTCACCTTTTTATTAAGGGCGCGAGTCAGGCACGCTTCGTTCGTTTATGAAAGCAAGTTTCGAAATCAGGATTGAAAAAAGAATACTCAACCCGACCTATATGACGCACTCTCCATTTAAAAAAAAAATGCTCTCTTTTTGAAAATACTTAGTTTAAACAGATGTTCTTCTGATGACACATCAGTACACCACCTCGTTTGAACTTTTGCCGCACCTCTTACGTTCCGCTGTTAGTTTGGTTTGTGGTAAGGTAACTTTTCTTTCTTCATCTCTACATGGACACAGAAAACGCATTTATCAAAGACGTTAAAGGTACATTCACAGCGTTAAATACATTAAAAATAGTTTCACACAAAACTTTCCTCCCAAACGCGAGCATAATTTCTATCTATATCATCAAGCCAGATCCCTTGAGGGGTAGGCAGAGAGTACAGAGTTACAACAGGTTTTTTCCTTACACATAACTCTCTGGCTTCCTCCACTCTCATAGTTCGTCTCATATAAGCTTCGCTGGTTATGAACACTCCTGACTTGTCGTTCAGATAAGACTTGGTCTATTTGGTCGTGGTAAGATAATCTAGGCCTTCCCTAAGGTCGTTCTTTAGCATAATTTAAGCCTTATAAATTAATAAATTAGACGCAAGATTTATAAAAGGTTTAAAACGTAAACCAGAAAATAGTTTTCATTAATACACGGCATTATAGAATTTATAAATCGTCAAAAAAGTAATAAAGAATATACCGCCACTTTTACACCTTTAGGTATGGCATTTGATGGTTTATCAATCTTAAGCTTTGACAACGCTTCCTTAGAACAATCAAAACACAGGGACATGGCCGTATCAATAATGAAAAAACTTTTGTACATTTTAATTAGTATCCTTTCAAAGACTGTAATTTTCCGACGTTAACGAGTTAAATTTTATCGAAAATTAATTGCGACATCTTCATTGAAAACTTTCCACTCAACTTTGATACCTACCTAAATTTTCCTTCGGGGAAACTTTGACAATACAGAGTGTACCCACCGTGAAACTCGGAGAGGAGGGTGACTGAGTAGCTGTTACGTAGAAGTAAATCTTAAACAAATTTTCTCTTCAATCACCCGTTCTACTGGATTCCAAAAACATTATTAAGAAAGTTGCCAGTCTCGTTTTGCGCAGAGTTTAATTACACTTAATCAATAAAGTCGGATAAAGCTTGTAATGTTATTTGCATGTGTCACGGCTTAAGAATTTTTTAATAAGGTTGCTTTATTAGCAGTAAAATACATGTGTTTACGTTGTTTTATTATATACATTTGTATAAATTTTGTTTGATGTAAATAATGGGCAGATTTGTTGCTTAAAAATGGTAAAAAAATATAGTCATCCTTTTATGTTCATAAAATAAAGTAGCCCCACACTAAAATTATTCCTGTCTCGTGGTTGCGTTTACCAATATGATATTATATACAAACACCCAGACCTAAATAGATATTTGTGGGTGGGTCAATTGATCCCTGGCGGGGATCGAACCCCCGACTGCTCGATCCAGTGTGCGGAGCTACTCAAGTTCTTGACCGCTAGACTAAGCCATTCGTTTGGTGTGAAACTGCGCAATATTTGTCTAGTAAACATCGTACAGTAGCTAGGTTATTCTTAAAACATTTAGACTAAGCTAATATAATAAAAATCCACTTCCGAATTGGTGCGGTCTAAGGATTAACGTTCCGTTTAGTAAAATGAACTGAGCGCCCTTTACTCCAGCGATCACCAGACAGTGTTCGCAAGTGCCAATAAAAAAAAAAAAAAATTTAAATGAATTTTAACACTGATTATCCTTATTGAATCTAAAAGTAACATGCACAACAAATGTATTCTACAAAAAATATTGGTTGGCTTTCAAGACAATATCAAGTAGAAATCGTAAATGCTAGATAATCGGCTTTTATAGCGCTTTCAATTACTGTCTGTCTTTTTATAAATCGAAAGAGCTTCATCGATTTCATGTCAAGTTTGTCTTCAAGCATGCAATTGTTTCGCAGAAGTTTATCATAAAATCATTTTCAAAACTTTCAATGCAAAGCCAACAGCTAGAAGAGTTGTCTACTGCAGATGTATCAGAACTGTATTTACTACTGATAAACTCATTCGTTTCTGTTTTATTATAAGCCGAATCCTTTGAATTCAAATTATCGTTAGGGATTACAAGTTTAAATCGCTTCTATGTGTATGGACACGAGAACTTGTGCGTCGTCGGTCGCGCGTGTGTGAGTAAATCACCATTACTGTGTACATCATTTACAAGCCCAAAAATGTTACTTTCCCGCTTCCTCTCGCGGGCCTCTTGTAATCGGTGTGCCTGTGTGCGTGAGCCACCTTGTTCCGATAGGCGCTCGAGCTCGGTGTAGATGTGTGGGTGAACGGTCCGGGACCGCGTAGCCCCCGCCAGTGGCGAACCGGCCGTAGCGGCACTACGACGTGTCTACGGCGTAGCGATCGCGGCCGCAGCTGTAACCTCCCCTACCCACATCATCGGACAATAGGACCGGCGACGATTCGTGGCGTTTTGTTATTTTTTTGTTAGATGTGAATAAAAGAGACTCTTTGTGACATTCACTCGTAAAAAGTGGAGACAGTATGCTGAAGCGACACCCTTTGTCCTCAAAAGAGACGGTTATTATACGTAATTTTTGAACATTAATTTGTCAAAATGATAGCCTACAAATTGGGACGGTTTGGTCGTGTTGCGGCAGGTTGAACGGGATGTAAGGCCGCAACTTACGACGTTGTGTATTAATTTGAGGTCGCAAAATGTCGGCTTTGCCGTATTATTGTAATTCATGTGACGCTTTAGTGTTGGTGTAGAGAAATAAATAAAAGACAATTGCACAGCGAGTGTCCAAATGGAGTTTGTATACCTTCGCACACAAACATAAACGTAAGATGAATATATTTTTTTCTAAATGTATGCACTAGCTTATGTATTTTAATGATGTTTAATAATTTAATTTACATTCGCTTATCTATGTGATGTCAATTTTTAAATTATATTTTATTTTTTTATTCTGCATGTATTTTTATTTAATGTTCACTCAGTACTAATAAGTATAATAAAATAAAATTGGTCAAATAAACCAATTTCGATCTTTTTTATTGTTTCAATTTAATTGATTAGTGTATTATTTTAATCAATAACAATATTTTATTCATTAATTTCTTTTTAATTACCTATTTAATGCTGCTATGTTTTAAATATGTATTTTTTTTGTTGTGTGCTTAGTTATAGTAAATGTGCTTAGTTGTTATAGAGTTATATTGTATTATTACACGGTATTTATTACAAGATAAATGTCGGAGGACAAACGTCGCTGTGTCACGAAGATTTTTTGTATAGGTATCAAACACTAATGAATCTGTAAAATTAAACATAACACATTTGAAGATTGAGAGAAAATATATTTTTATCGACAATATTGCGGTTGATCGTGGACGTTTGAAATTAACTTAAGAGTTTTAAATTTGAATCAAATCACTATTTCGATTAGGCCATAATTACTGTTCTATTATGATGAAATTTTAACTGAATAGATATATTTATAGATATATAAGATATATCTATTTGTCTTGTCTTTTTCCCTACTACAGCGGACTAAACATTAAAGATACCACAAAAATATTGATGCACAGTTAGTAACGATTATTTTGGTAGTCGTAATTAATTAAATTTTCATCTCTGTCGTAGCCCTTTCTGGTGTTTCTAGAATAGGTTATACTGTGACCGTAAGATGAATTACTATCTTTTCTTTTATTAAAAACTGCAGTGTGGGGTCACACTAGGAATTATTCCTGTGTCGTGGGTGCGTTCGCAAATATGAAATTCACATACACAAATATTCAGACCGAAACAAATATTTGTGGGTTACACAAAGATTTGTCCCGTGCAGAAATCAAACCCGCGGCTAATCGATCCAGTCAGTGGAACCAATAAGGCTTTTAACTACTAGACCAAGCCATCTGTCAAACTACACTGATCTGCAATAACTTGGTCTTAATTTTCCACGCCACAACCAGAATTTTCACCAAGTCCACTCCGAACCATGTCTGTGTACCATGGTACACAGACATGGTTTGGAGCGTTACTTTAACCGCCTTCCGAATCACGGCAATTCAGCTAGCCATTATGAACGCTTTTAGAACATTTCAAGGGGTTTCAAGATGCGGCAAGACAACGCTGAAGATGATATAAGGAAATTAAGGGCAATTTGAGATTAAAATAAATGAACGAATAAAGGGGCCTTCTCTTATAAATAGAGGAGAGAAAACTAGCGGTCATATTCCATCACACAGATCCAGTGAGAAATATTGAAGGCAGGTGTGGAGCCACCTGCTGTTGGAACTTTCAAACTAATAAATAAGTCCTCTAATACGGCCTCACGACTACCATATTAAGTGGCAGCCAGGATCAATGCCTTAGAGTAATTTTCAAAGCACGATGGAATTGTCACAAATATTTCAGAAATGCAATGTATAATACTACGATCATTATTCTGAAAGCGGAGGTCAGATATCTAAATGTTTCTAATATAATTTGAAGCAGCCCATATGATAAAAACTAAAAAGGCTCAGTTTCTATTGTTTCTTACTTCCACTTAATTTATGTTAATTATTTTTTACTCGTTTAAAAGATATTTGCAACATCCTCATAAAGTAGAAATGATGTTATTATAGTACCAGAATTCTTCTCGTGGAGGCAATAATAATGCCCTAAGGAGACATATGCCCCTATACCTCTTAAATTTGCCAATACTAATAAATTGAATCAGCTTATACTATAATAGAGAATGAGCTTATTGGCGAATAAGATCATCCAATTATTATTAAATATGCTCTTTTAGTCACTATTTACTACATCCCTATGAAGTACACACAACGCTGTTATAAAACAAGACTACTGCTTGAGGAGGAAATATCAAAGTGCGTTTGGAGAGATATATCCCTATGTCTCTACAAAATTTTTCTAGAAATTGTCTGCTTCCGTAGTCTAATACCCGTAAGCTTAGTCTTTAGGAAGAAAATAAAAAGCCTTTTATATATAAAAACCTTTAAGCAGAGATATGTCCCTACGTCTTTACACATAGGGATGTGTACTATTAAGTACTACAATTTTGAATGCCATATATGGCCCTCAAAATCGCTGGACTACGGACGCAGATCGATAGCATTGATACTAAACTTCATCTACCATATAATAGGGACAACCGAAACCCACCTTTAGGTCCCGTACACACTTGCAACAATTCGCCGTTGTTACGGGCAGCGCTTGTTTGCGGAGCTAGCGATACCGCGATTGACTGGCTTCATTGTTTGACGCGGCAGGCGTAACTCCATTGTGGAGGAGAATGTCATACTCGCTGTTCCATCGTGCGTACCCAGCCTATGTTATTCGAGAAAAGCTAGTATTTATTTTTGTGTGTAGTTTAAAAAAACGTTCGTAAATATATTTTATGTAAAAAAATAAATTTTGATTGTACAGCAAAAAATCACAAGCACATGCTTACTTTCAAAAATAGAATAGTGATTCTAAATAGAACAGAAAATTCATTGTTAATAAGCAAATGCAACATGTATTAAATTAAAATCATTCCAAGCAGTTGCTTGCTTTAAAAAGAGTAACTATGGAATTGATTGCCCTTATTCTCGCTAAGAATATCATTCAAAGTAATGGTTCAGTCTTTGTTATTCTCTTTATACTGCTGATCTACGTGTATTAACGTTAATGTAAGCGCCTGCATCACTACATATTATGAAACAAAGCCCCCCTGCCGCGTCTGTCTGTCTGTCTGAAAACGATCAATTCAATATATATTTTTTTCACTTTATTACTATAAAAATATAACAGATACATTTTCTTTTAAACGTAACCCCACACTAGGGTTTATTCCTGTGTTGTGGGTGCGTTTACAAACATGAAAATTCACATACATAAATACCCAGACCGAAACAAATAATTGTGGGTCACACAAAGATTTGTCCCGTGCGAGAATCGAACCCGCGACTATTAGACACAGTGGGCGGAGCGGCTTAAGCTCTTAACCACTGCGCTAAATCGTCCGTCGACATTTATAACAGAATACTCTAAAATCCACAGAGGTTTGTTCCGAGTGCCATATTAATTCTAGGAAAACTAAATAGCAAGCAAAGCGAAAAAAAGTAATTAAATACCCTCTAATTAGTTATCACAACAGTGCGACGATCGACTGAACTACAATAATATAATAGTTATTATAAATTAGTTGTGAGTATACAGACCGAACCGGAGACCGGATTATTTCCATGCATCTACAGGTTTTGTTCAAAAATTTCGTTTTCAATTTATGTTTAATGATTAATTATCAAAAATATTTTCATACGGTTTTCACAAATGGACGGGGTGATAAAGGAGGAAGGCTTATGTGTATAACTCACCCGTGCGAAGCCGAGGCGGTTTACTAGTCGCTAATATATAACAATAATATCAGCCTATACTGCCCACTGCTAGGCAAAGGCCTCTCACAAATCGAGGTGAGAGCGATTAGGTCACACTCCACCACGCGGACCCAGTGCGGTTTGGTGGAGGCAGGTTTGTGGCCACCTGCTTTTGGAACTTATCAAGCCGCCTTTAAGGCTTCCAACTCGGCTTAACGACTACAACATTAAGTGGTAACCGGGACCAACGGCTTAACGTGCCTTCCGAGGCACGGAGACGCTCGAATATGAAAATGCTACAAACGGTCACCCATCTCAGGCCGACCAAGTCGAACGCTGCTTAACCTTGGTGATCAGTAAGAACACCGCAGTCGCACAGCGCTACGAGCGCCTCATATATACACGCACAAATACAATTTAAATAAGGCGTTAATTAATAACATTTATACTTAACTAACGTATGACATCTATCGATCAATTAACGTATTAAATATCGGTAGATAATCTATTAATTGTAGTTAAAGTGTTAAATAAAATATTACGACGCAACGAGAGCGCGACCAAAACGAGTCATAAATATTAAACAAATAAAATACTATTATGATTAATATGACATTATGACTATATAATTCTCTAATGTCTACAAGTCACTTCGTTTAAGTTAGTCGGTCAGTTTATATTTATAACGTTATTATGTGGATATTAAATCTATATTTATTATTAACTGCCTCGTTGGTCTAGTGGTAAAGCACATCGCTTTGTGATCGCGAGGTCAAGGGTTCAAATCCTAGGACGGACAAATGTAGTTTTACTAACGATAAACGTACTGGGGTACGAGTCCGGAGTCTGTAATAGTGCCCGGTATATGGTAATAGGCTCGCCCCCTATTACATGGGACCTAACATCGTCGGCGAAACGTGGGTGTACTTAGTACACTTTTGCCACCCCGTTTGGGGAATATAGGCGTGACGGTATTTTTTTATGAAAATTTCATAAATTATAAGGAGTTTTTATGTTTTACCATGTTTGATAACATTCAGCGTACCTGCTAAGGAAATTTGTTTTTGTAATATCCTACAAACCTGTTTTAAGCAAATGAACGGATTTGATTTTATTTGATTAATGGTTTACATAAATGAAAAAAATAATCTGATACCACAAAAATACAAAAGCGAAATATTAGAAAGAGCAAACGTAATCGGTGGTTAGATTTAAAAGCTAGATTAGCTAGTGTAACTAGGCTAATTTCAAGGACAAAACCATAAACATCTTTATAAGCTTCATGAACAAAACTCTCCAGAGACATTATACATATAAAATAAATTTCGGAAGTTCTGTTCGCAATATAAAAATGAAAAGGAAGCCAGTTCACCAGCTACGTACGTACGTCGCAGTTTGTAAGACCCTAAGGACTTATTCTTTATTATTGTGCTTCCAGTCATATTCTTATATAAACAATACGGTACCACAACGCCGCCGAGGGAAGCACATATCAAAATACGAAGTTATTGGTTCATGCAAAAATATTGGCATAACACTTACAATGTTATATACATTGTAAGTGTTATACCAATATTTTTGCCGTTAATAATAAAAATAAACCCTGTCATGCGTATATTTCTCAAGTAGAGTTTGCTGAAAAGTACTGTGGCCACTCACATATTGCTTATGAGCTCCCGTTGTTGTAAAGAGTGAGCCTATAGCCATTACCCTGAACACGATTCTAGCTCCCTAACAGTAGAATAATAAGTCAGTAGAATTTTCCATACAAAATATGTCAAATATCTATCCGCAGTAGGCGAATCTATCCCTGAGTTAAATATTGAAACAGGCCGTAAGCATTTTTCAGGAGTTAACCACATTTTGGACGTATCTAGGATTCATCCCTAAACCTTATGATCACTTTATGCGTAAAACAATCATGTATATATACCGTTAGTATTAGAAATATATTCTTCTATACTTTGTACAAGAGCTAAAATCAAGATCATTGTCTCGCGGTAAACGATGTCATCGAAAGCAGTAACATCTCAGTTAATAGACCAATAGCCTTATTATCTTAAGGTTTCGGATTTAAACTACGCCTTTTATTGCACCCGCTTGTTTGAAAAATCCAGTAATTTAGTAAAAGCGTTCGAAAACATCGATTGTAGTTTGGTGTATCTCCATTATTTTCTGTATGCGGTAAATTGTTTATATCGAGTTCTGTTTTGGTTTTGTATTAAAAATCGCCTTAGATTTAAAATTTACGGGACAAACTCTATCGAATTCAGTTTTACGTACAAAAAATATGTGTATTTTTAATAAAATTTCAATTCTATATCTAAACAAGTTATAATTTAAAATGAAAAAACTATTTGACAAATATTTTAAGTTCAATCGGTCGAGCTTCGGCAAATATGTTCGAACTGAGTGCCAGTGTTTTCAAAGTGGCCTATTTTATGCTACACAGTTGACCGAACGATTGCCTTACAGTTCTGAATGAATCGATATAGACCGTTTTATCGATATGTTTATAAATTGATTTACAATGAAATACACTAGTCATGTTGAATAATTTTGTACATTTATATTATACTTTCGGCCCTTGTCACCTACCTATTCACACAGAATGTAGTTTCGATACTATTTCAGCGCAAGACAATGCATTGTCATGATCTTATGCTAACAGGGAGTAGTAGAGGTGTAATGTGCACACACTTTAGGTTCAAGCTTATTACTGAGAATTCACCGATAGGAAAAACCAATAATCCTTTGTCTAACCTAGGTAATCGCCACTCGAACTAATATTGGACCGACAAGGCAGTCTTTTTTACTGACAATTTTTTACTCTTTGAGCTGGTTTCTATGATATAGAGGCTGAATAAGGTTCACTTTTACCTGATAAGTACTTAAGCTCCGGAAACCATAAGTCATAAAAAAATTGATTTTTTTTTATAACATCACGCTAGATTCTTTGCGGCGTAGTAAGATGCTACAGAGTTTCAACAGGTTCTTTAATACACTTTAATTCCCAGAAAATAATAAAATTTCGAAAAACCGATCGCTAGTAATATCTATTTAGCACTGTAGTCAACTGCAGTCTCCTTGTTATTACGCTTCAGGGGATGTGATCATTGTAGTCGGCGAACGTCACCTCGCACTAGTTCCGGTGGAGCGTTATGGATAGGGAAAATTAAATTAGGTCGCTAGCACCTATTCCGCTGTGTGTCTGTCTGTTTGTGGCAAATATTGGAAATAATCTTTGCATAATTTGAGTGCGTGTCCATTTTTACTTATTGTCACTAAATCGTAGTCGTTAAGATCCCGGAATAAAGAACCACGTACTACTTCTTTGTTCTGTAGAGTATACTGGCTCTCAAAAGAAAATAAGATTTAAAAAAACAGATTGCAACGTATACCTATTCAGCGCTGTGGTCTACTGAAGTCTCCTTAAGTTGTTAGGTTTCAGGAAATGTGATCATTGTAGTAGGCGAATGTTACCTCGCACTAGTTCCGTGTGAGCGTTGTGGATCGGGGAAATTGAATTGCGTCTCTAGTAGATACCGTTGCGTTATGTGTGTAATTCAAAAACACATTTTGGCATAAACACATTATTATCATTAGACTCACTGTAGTCGTTAAACCCATGAAACAAAGAAGCACCTACTACTTCTTTGTTCTGTGGCTAAGTCAGTTGAAGTGTATTGACATACAAAATAAAGAAGATATATAAAATATATTGCACCAGATATCAATTTAGGATAGTGGTCAACTGGAGTCTCTTTTAGTTGTTACTCTTCATGGAATGTGATCATTGTAGTCGGTGAATATCACCTCACACTAGTTCCGGTGGAGCGTTGTGGATCGGGAAAATTGAATTGAGTCTCTAGAACCTATTTCACTGGGCAACTGTGTTTTTGAAATAAACAAAGTTTTACTTGCTATGCTGCCAAAATAGGGTAAATGTCATGTAGTTCGTTTGGTTGC
This sequence comes from Phalera bucephala, assembly GCA_905147815.2. Lineage (NCBI taxonomy): Eukaryota > Metazoa > Arthropoda > Insecta > Lepidoptera > Notodontidae > Phalera > Phalera bucephala. The sequence goes on along the minus strand of LR990621.1, from coordinate 17,687,570 downwards.
TATGCAGGCTGGATTAGTGGATATGCAAGCTCTAAAAAAGAGAGAAAAATGGTAATTCGATTATTTAGATGTAACTTATATTCCTGAATGAGCATGAGATCTTTGTTTAAAAAAGTTATTAATATAGAAATAATAAGAAGTATTAGTAATCGTATGAATCAATAAGTAGTAAGTAAACATAAATATTATAATCTGCATATGGTACACGAAAATGCAAAAATAAATGCGAAAATAATTCCCATAATCAAAAAGCTAAGTCCACAACTCTCCTATTCATTCATTTTTCTATAGAAAACAAAAAAATCCTATCTAACAAATAATAAGCTTACCGCGTCTAATAAAATTACCGGTGTAGGGAAACGGGGCCAGTTATTAATAAAGATATAATTTTCCCCTCCGTTATAACTACGAATGGCCATCCGTGACGCAATTAAATCGCTCGAAACGGTCCCGTGTCCATTGAGATTTGCATACAGATATGTGATTATATCCAAAACGGCTTTGTGTTATGGGGATAACGAGAGTAAAAAAAAATGTTTGAAATAGGTGTTTGCAATTTTATTGCGAGGATATCCAATAGGTGGCGGATAAAAATTAAAAAAGTTATTTATTGTTTGGTTTAGTAGATATGGCTATTTTAAAAATTGATACTAATATAAATCGCCTATGAGGTTCTTCGAAACATTGAAAATTTAAAGTCTTTATTATTTTTATGCTCACCTAATCTTGATCTCATCGCTCCGTTATAAGAGATGAGCTATTTCCTGATAAAAGTTGTTAGATCGCTTCAAAACATTTGTTTTCATCCTCAAGTAAAATTGTTTGATATTTAAAAAATACACCGGATTTAGAATGCCACCAAAACTTTAGTGAAAGAAAAGCGTGAAAGAGCTAGTGTGATTGAGGAGGAGAGCCTGGCGAAGAACTTCGAGAACAACACCAAACTCTTTTGGAACAAGGTGAGAAAGGCACGAGGTGATTCGTCAGGCTCCAGAATAGAAAAGATAAAATCTAAAGACGGTGACATTCTTGCAGACACACAAGCTATGCTAAACCGGTGGAGTGAATACTTTGGAGAAATGTATGAGAATGCTCTGGATGCTGGTGCCACGGACGAGCCCAGAGGCAAGTTTGCGGCACCAGAATCCACAGAGGACATCACTATGGAAGAAGTTGAATGGGCGATACGAAGTATGAAAAATGGTAAAGCTGCGGGAATAGACATGATATCTGCCGAGATGATTAAATATGGTGGAACTTGCGTCCGGGCCGCTTTTTGGGTCCCTGCAAATCTTTGCTGGAAGACCGGTAGAGTCCCTTCAGATTGGCCCCGCGCAGTCATAGTACCCTTGTATAAAGGCAAGGGCTCACAATATGACTGCGCCAATTACAGGGTCATCAGTTTGATTAACTTGGCAGCTAAGGTGTATGGTAAAATTATTGAACGGAGAATGCGCGAGAAGTCCGATGGAATGTTGTGCGAGGCACAGGGAGGTTTCAGGTCTGGAAGAGGATGTTTGGATCAAGTTTTATCCCTCCGCAACATCGTAGAAAAGCATCTGGCAGTAGGCCGGAAGGTTTTCTGCAGTTTTGTGGACCTGGAGAAGGCGTTTGATAGATTCGTGCGAAAGAGACTTTGGGACATTTTGCCAGAGTATGGTATAAACGGCACCCTGTTGCGAGCCGTGCAGTCCACCTATGTGGACAGCATGGCATGCGTACGGGTGGGTGGTAATATGTCACCTTGGTTTGACGTTAAAATCGGCGTCAATCAGGGTTGCGTGTTGTCCGCTAGACTGTTTATAATATATCTGGATAAAACTCTTTAAACACAGAATGCGATGAATGAAGGGGTAAAAATGGGTAATCTAGTGGTAAACCACCTATTATATGCAAATGACGCGGTTTTGATAGCGCCAACAGCCACTGATCTGCAAAAACTAGTCACAGTTATAAGAGACGACTGCATGAACAATGGCTTACATTTGAATGTGAAGAAAACCAAAATTATGGTTTTTGAGCGGGAAGAAACCAGAACGAATGCAAGTATTGTGGTTGGTAACGATGTGCTGGAGCAAGTGAATGAGTTTGTATATCTTGGATGAGCCTTCAGTAAGGATGGGAAATACACCGCTGATATAGAGAGAAGAGTGAATGCAGGTAATAGAGTGAATGGTGCGATGGGAAGGCTACTTGGGAGCCGGCACTTAAGCCAAAAGGCGCAGCTGGCCATGCATAACGGAGTGCTTATCCCAACGCTGTTATATGGCAGTGAGAGTTGGGTATGTAAGAAGGAGAACGAAAGCAGGATAAATGCGGTCGCAATGCGATCTCTGCGAAAGATGTGCGGAGTCACGCTGATCGACCGTATTCGCAACAGCGTAGTAAGAAAGCGAGTAGGTATGAAAGATAGTATCGGTGTAAAGATGAGAAAGGGTATGCTCCGTTGGTTCAGGCATATAGAAAGAATACCAGAAGAAAGAATGACAAAACAGATATACAAGGCGAAAGTGGAAGGTACCGGGGAAGACCTAGACTATCTTACCATGACCAAATAGACGGTCTATTTCTTATCTGAAGGGCAAGTCAAGAGTCTCCGATGAGGCGAACTATGAGAGTGGAGGAAGCCAGAGAGGTATGTAAAGAAAAAACCTGTTGGAACTCTGTACTCTCTGCCTACCCCACGGGGGAGCTGGCGTGATGATATAGATAGATAGACACCGGATTTACCACAAAATTTGATATTTTTCTTTGCTCTATCCATAGAAGGTCTGGTTGTGTAGTCACTGTTACGCCTCGAAATATGGCCAAAAAAATCCTTGTGTGGTTTTATGAAACCACGGTAAAAGTGAAACATATTGGCCTTGGCTGCTCTGGCGAGCGCCTTTCACTTTATCCCTACTCCGCGGCCGACCGTCACGCGACATGCAACACACAGACCAAATAGTTTGAAACGATCTAATAAAAGTTTCACTTTAAAACTTGAGTATTCGAGACTGTACTAGTGCTGATAGACGCTGTTCGATGCCGAATTCTTGGAGTATGGAGACATCCGTGTTAAATTCGTACTACGATACCCCAAGCTTTCTTCTCGAGCACCACATTTACAGCATATATTTTATTCTTTTTATTGCATATTTATTGATATTTATATTATTTGTTAATATAAATATCCTATAAAACGGTTATAGTACTTCAAAAATTTCAAGTATGTAGTATTTTCACATTGGTCTCATCCTAGATAATAACGGATTCGCCGTTTACCTGACGAAAACAGGTTGATCGCTTTTAAATATTTGTTTTCTTGGCAAACTATTTGTTCGATATTTAAAAATACACTGGATTTGTAGTCAACAATATAAGAAAAAAATCATTATAATTTTTTATGTTTTATAACTATTTAGGTGCAGCATACATATAAAAATTATCAAACCCTTGTAATTTGTAGTATAGTTGAGAAAGCCCTGTAATTTCTTCTTATTCTTTTTTTTTATATAAAAAACACATGATTCCTAGGGAGTAGAGATAATCCCTGACCAAATAGGAAATTACCTACGAGGTTACAACATTAAGACTATTGGTGTAGGCTGCCAAAATAAACGAGTAAACAGATAAAATGCATTACGATCTGGCGTGATGTTATAGTAGTTTGATATAGTATATATGATTGTTATATGCCTGTAAGCTAGCGTCGCTTTGAAACTTGTTTTTACGACTCTGACCTCGACCTTGGGTAAAATAGACGGATATTTCCGGTAAAGTAGGAAACTCATATCGCAGTCCTGCGAAATTATCCATATATAAGTAAAGTGCCCAAAGGTTTCACTTAACCGTGTCCGACCGAGGGTCGTATAAGCATCAATTTCTGGACGAAGGTTTCCCTTATTACGGTTGTCAATTTTTAGCAAAAATACTGTTGCACCTTTTATATTGAAAAATGTATAAAAATATAAAATGTTACGCCTATATTTTCCAAGCGGGGGTGAGTGAGATGCACTGTGTACCCAATATTCGCCGAGAATTAAATTCCATGTAATTGAGGTGCGGCTGTTGTCATTATACTACGCATTATAATAGTAATAAATAAATCATTTATTTTAGGCAACTGAAGTTCCACAAAAATAATTATGTGCAACTTATAGGCCCATAGAATATACAAAGTGTATTGTAATTAACGCAAGACCTCAAACACCCCGATTAGCTTATTGCTTCACAAATTTAATACGCAAACCAAATTTGCAAATTTTAAGTGTATATACCCTTTTTTTAAGCACTTTTATACCCTAATTAATAATGAAACTTGTACGTGTATGTGTGCATATTGAAAAATAAATTTTAGATATTCATTTAAAATCTCAGTATTGCTTTGAATCAATAATAAATTTAGTTTGTTATAACACCTCCCCCCCACCACCCAGGCACGCACCTTTGTCTTTTCGAAAGCATGTGCATATTAAAAATTAATTATCACTTGCTTTAACGGTGAAGGAAAACATCGTGAGGAAACCTGCATGCCTAAAAGTTTCTTGAAGGTGTGTGAAGTTCGCCAACCCGCACTAGGCCAGCGTGGTGGACTATGGCCTAAACCCTCTCAGTTTGAGAGGAGGCCCGTGCCCAACAGTGGGACAGTTTCTTAACAGGGCTAATATTAGCACTGAAGGAGAATCTCTTGCAAATTTTGAAAAAATATATAAACATTAAAAGTAGTTGGAATGAATTCAGTTACCGATTTAGAACAAACTACTTTCAACTATGGTCTTGCGTTTATTATGTTACACCTTGTATACCTTACAGACTAACATACATATAATATCTATTTATCTCTATCTATATCATCACGCCAGATCCCTTGCGGGGTAGGCAGAAAGTACAGAGTTCCAACGGTATAATATCTTAAAACTTATAAACTAAGTCGCCGTCAATACATGTGGTGTTGACGGCGACATGATGCGCTCTGAAACATGGGTCGTCATTATGCCACTCGTCATTATACGACTCCGGACTGATACCGGAAATTCTTATAAAAATAAATAAACAAATAAACACGGTCACGCCTATATTCTCTAAGCAAGAGTGCAGAGGTGTACTGAGTACTAAGTACACCCACTTTTCGCTGACGATGTTAGGACCTATGTAATAGGAGGCGAGCCTATTGCCATATACCGGCCACAATTCCAGACTCCGGACTCAAACTGGGAATTTTTCGTCAGAAAACTACATTTTGTCCAACCTTCGTTTTGAACCCAGGACCTCGTGATCACAAAGCGATGTGCTTTGTCGCTAGACCAACGAGGCAGGCAACGGAAATTCTTCCATCGAAAAAATACATTTTGTCTAATCTAGGATCATAGGACAGGTCCTGGGTTAGGGGCCTTGTGCTGGCTACACTAGACCGACTTATGTATATCTTTAAGAAGTTATATATAGTATTATAAAAAAGTGGAGCCATTTAACCAAGTATTTTAATAAAAGAAATTAAATAAAAAAATACCCGGAATATATTATGAATAAATACTGCCTCATTGGTCTAGTGGCAAAGCGCATCGCTTGGTAATTACGATATCCTTGGTTCAAATCCTAGGTCCAACGAATGAATTTTTTTTAGAGTTTCGTTCCTAAAACGAAACCCTTATAGGATCACTTCATTGTCTGTCTGTCCGACGGTTATCACCTTTTTTAGCGTTTTTTTTTCAGGAATAGCAAGAGGTATTAAGTCGAAATTTATAACAAATACGAAGGTATACAGTCCCCAACTATGTAAAAAAATGAAGGTTCTAAGTAAACCCAAACAAAAGATATGACCATTTAAAGTCACTCATTAGAAATTATATAGCACTTCCCGTTGACCTAGAATCGTGGAATTTGGCAAGAAGTAAGGTTTTAAAGTACAAGTAAAGGAAGAAATCCGATATTTGTTAGTTTATAACTATAACATATAAAAAATAATTATTTTCCCTCAAATCTGCTAAAAATTTAAAATAGCGCTGTCTAGTGACTACGTCACACACTACAATAACACTACAACAATACGTCCGTGCTATTAGTGACATTTTGTGGAACTATTTTGATTTGTGGTGATTCAATATTTATTTACACACACGCACAGAGATCTGTGCCATCTTGTACGGTATAGGCCATAAATTGGATTAGATTGTTTGTTTATTCTTTTATTTTTATATAGTTTAAATGAAAATTAAATGATATTAATTTAATAACGGCAACATTTTATAAAGAAAGAGCACTTTTTTAAAAGGTATTTTTATAGACTGCCTGGTTGAACAAGTAGGTGCCGTATAATGCGTTTAGAGATCGCGGAGGATCTCGTACAAATTGTAGGGCGAGCAAAATGTAGTTTTTCTATAGACAATTTCCCAGTATCAGTCTGGAGTCCGAAGTTGTGCCCAGTATAATAGCAATAGCCTCGCCCCTATTGCATTGGCACCTTACATTCTCAGCAATAAGTTGGTGTGCGCACATAGTACACCTCTTAGCCACTCCCGCTTGGGGAATATAGGCGTACCGGTGTGTGTAAACTTTTTATATGGAAATAATTGAATATCAACGTTGTTCATTTAAATTGTAAAATATATAAAAATAAACATCGTCACACCTGTATTCCCCAAGGTGGAATGTTAGGTCTCATGCAATAGGGGGCAAGCCTAATGCCATTTTATCGGGCACAATGCCAGTTGACACTGGAAATAGACTTGTTCTATAGACTATGATGATATTTAAGATCTGATGATGGAACCGGAGGGTGACCAAATAAACTACCATAATACTTGACGGACGATTTAGCGCAGTGGTTAAGAGCTTGAGCTGCTCCGCCCACTGTGTCGAATAGTCGCGGGTTCGATTCCCGCACGGGACAAATCTTTGTGTGATCCACAATTATTTGTTCCGGTCTGGGTATATGTTTGTGAATTTTCATGTTTGTAAACGCACCCACGACACAGGAATAAATCCTAGTGTGGAGCTACGTTTTTAAAAAAGAAAAAAAAAAAAACTTTTACTACCCAACTACTCAACATAACCCCGCCGTGTTTGGGCACATTGGATTTGTCTTGACGAGTTTTCTAGACCCAACGAAACTTCAATTTGGTGCCGAAACTGAGCCCGGTACAAAACCCTCAGAGCGCGAGTCCTACTTGCATTTGTCCAGTTATTTTAAGTTACTATGAGTCCGGATTCTAGAACTGTGCCCGGTATATGGCAATTGGCTCGCCCCCTATTACATGGGGCCTAAGACCATCGGCGGAAAGTCGTTGTACTCAGTACACCTCTGCCACCCCCGCTTAGGGAATATAGGCGTGACGGTGTTATTTTTTTTAATATATTATGTACTGTGTAAATTATCTGACTAATGTTACATATGTGAATGTTTGTATGTTTAGATATTAAAGTATTTAGATTTTTTTTACGTTTGTTACTCAAAAGCGGCTATATGGATTTAGACGAAATTTATCATAAAGATAGTTTATTACCTGGATTAGCACAAAGGATGGATTAACAAAATTTTACATTTTTTAGGGATACTTTTTATCCCGAAAAAATGTAAAATACCTGTCTAAAATCAATGCAGACGAAGTCGCGGGCAAAACTATTATTTCTTATTTGCTTCCCTTAGGTTCCGCCTCGTCTCTTATTTATATACAATAGCATCCCTCCCTCATGCCTAGAACTGATCGCAGGAAAACATTTACAACCAAAGCTTTACCTCACCAAAGATTTAATTTGCCAATTGCTCATTGCACGCACGCCTGCAGGTATCTTGAACAATCGCGATTGAATTCCTCCGGCGCCTAAATTGTCCCGTCAAATTCCTTCCGTGGCATTGCTGAAATCTGATACTGTTTGCTGTACTGCTAGCATTGGTTCGGGTTGACCTATTAACTGACAAAGAGATCGATTTGCCGCATCCCATGTAGAGTATTGACTAATAATTCGGTGAATCGTAGGTAAACGAGATTATATTATGACTAAAAGTTCTATCTATATCATCACGCCAGATCCCTTGCGGGGTAGGCAGTAAGCACAGAGTTCCAACTGGTTCCTTCCTACCTACCTCTTCTCTCTTCTACATTCCTCTCTGGCTTCCTCCATTCTCATAGTTCGTCTCATACACGCTCGCCGGTTACAGAGACTATTCTTGTTCTTCAGATAAGATACGATCTATTTGGTCATGGTAAGATATTATGACTAAAAATTCTTAACTATATTAGGTATTCAAATATTTCCAAAGTCGATTTTTACGCCGTTTGATCGTTGCTTTTTTTACGTTTGGCGCTCGTAGCGTAGTGCGACCGCGGTGTTTCTGGCGATCACCAAGGTCAAACACCGTTTGGCTCGGTGGGTCTGGGATTTTGCCCAGCAGAAGGTCAGTATAAGCTGATGATATTATTGATTTTTTTAAATTGATAGATTTAAAAATAGGTAGGTCCACATTCGGATGTATTGGGGGCATTTACAAACATGGAAATTCACTACACAAATACCCAGACCGAAACAAGTAATTGTGGGTCACACAATGATTGTTCCCGTGCGGGTTCGATGCCTGCGACTATTCGACCCAGTGGGTGGAGCGGCTTGAGCTCTTAACCACTGCGCCAAATCGTCCGTCAAATTCGTATTGATCCGGCCGTGTTTTATAAAACCTTTGTTTATCACTTAATCAGCATCATCAAACATCACTAAAAGTTTGGTCAAATAGCCCACAAAGCGCGACGGGAGCGTGACAGAAGAGCTCGTCAACGTTCGGTCGTGACGTTTGCCGTCGCGACTAGCGGGGCTGCGCTGTGTGGCGTCTCCCGTACATTTCAGTACATTACAACTTCAAAAGCCACGCCACCGTCGTGCACCCATCGCGCGGCGTTGGCTATGTGGCGAAACCTTCAAGGTTTGGTCAAATAGCTGACACAGCGCGACAGGAGCGCGACGGAAGCGCTCGGCTATGTTCAGTTGTGTCGTTTGCCATCGCGCCAAGCGGGGCTGCGCTGTGTGGCGTCTGACGTATATTTCAGTACATTACAACTCGCGTCACCGTCACCCTCCCGTTGCGCTGCGTCGGCTATGTAGCGAAACCTTAAATCATCAATCAGCGACACTATTGAAAGGATGAATTTATCAAAAAGAACCCTTTTCTTTTTCTTTAAATGTAAAATGAATTTAACTAACTTGTTATCCCATTAATTAATTAATTAAATATCTATTAGACGGAGGACCAAGAAATCTAATAAAGCATATCGACCACACGGGGACACGAGTCTGTGTGTGCTAAAAATGTATGAATGTAATAGTTGTCAGAGTTTTGTGCAAAATTGCTCAAAGGAATTTTTACGTTCAGGTCCTTTACCTTTCGTAGGTAGAACTATCATTATATTACATGTATTTAAAAAGAGTACGCAGATTTCCTGTTAGACGTCCAAAATACATATCGCTGGTCTAGTAGCGTACAGTGCGAGTAGTGACCACTAGGTCTTTGATTGGATACCTAAGTCGCATTAAGTGTGATTTTTCATTGAAAACTCCTTAATCGCAATCCGGAGACTTAGATTTGTCCGGTATAATGCCAATAAGTTTGCCCCCTATCACATTGGGACACAACATCATCGTACATAGTACATATTTGTCACTGCACAATATAATAATAATAATATTAGCCCTGTTAAGAAATTGTCCCACCGTTGGGCTCGGGCCTCCTCTCAAACTGAGAGGGCTTAGGCCATTGTCCACCACGCAGGCCCAGTGCGGGTTGGTGAACTTTACACACCGTGATAGTTAATATTTTTAATACGCAGATGTTTTCGATAAGACAGAGGTGCGTGCCTGGGTTTGAACCTGAGACCTCTGACTTTGCAGTCTAACGGTCTAACTACTAGGCTATACTACACAATATGTCTCTGTTTTTTTTTGGTCTTACGGGGTGAGAATCTGATAATTAGAGAGCTTAGCTTAAAAAAAACGTTAGCGAATTGATTACCCATCCTTGTCATACTTTGTTGTCACATGTCACATAATTTACTAAATAAACATGATCGTGACACCACGATTACTCGCTAGCGTTACGCTAACGTCAGTTTTCGCACTAAGCCTTCAGTGCTACAGGTATATTCTTACCTACTTTCTATAAATCAAGGAGGGTTCGATAAGTGTTTTAGTTAAGCCTGTTTATCTGTGCTTCGAAATTTTTGTAAAGAGTGAATATTTAAAATACTTCTTTCAAATATCTTTTACCATTTATTAAGATCATAATCTTCTTAAAGACTTTCAACAGGTTCTTTACTTATAAACTTCTCTGGTTTCCTCCACTATCATAGTTCGTCTCATAAAAGCTCGCCGGTTACGAAGGCTCCTGACTTACTCTTCAGATCGTAACGATAATGTAGATACACTTGTTATATCAAGTACAGTTTACTTTGTAGTATCGATTAGTTAAATGTATTCAGCTGAAACAGAGTTCGATCCAATTCCGTATTTACTTGGCGATTATTTTCTACACTGGACGTATAAAATGTTTCCAGGTATTACCGGCATAAGCAATATTTACACAATAGACCAAGCGATTTCATAGAAGCAATTATTTGAAACGATAGTATTAAAAAGTAAGCTTTGGATTTTTCCCATTAGGATTACGTAATAATGTACAAGCTGGTGGTTTGTTTTGTCGCAGTGTACGTTGTAGACAGCGAACTGTATAATGCTTTACTTAAAGTACAATGTGTTTGTTTTTAGTCTGTATTTAATTTATAGTCATAGGACAGTAAAGCCTTAGTCGAAGTGAAGAATACCATTCTGTTCCGTGCTCTAATAGATTACCCTACCAAGCCGTAGGAATGTAATATGTAAGATTCGCTCAAGCCCTCACGGGCCGCACACCACGCACGTGGGGTAGCCTATATGAATTTGTTTTTTTTATTATTTATAAATAATAAAATATAGTGCAGCAACTCTTGTAAATTACACAAGGCCACATAACAAAATTATGTACAAAGAAAATTTAGAAATAATAGCATCGGGTCTTATCTTAGGCTGTTATATATATACATCGTCACGCCTATATTCCCCAAGCCTATATTCGCCAACGATGTTAGGTCCCATGTAATAATGTGGGCGAGCCTATTGCCATATACCGGGCACAATTCCAGACTCCGGACTCATACTGGGCATTTTTCGTTAGAAAAACTACATTTGTCCGACCTAGGTTTTGAACTCAGGACCTCGTGATGACCAAGCGATGTGCTTTGCCACTAAACCAACGAGGCAGTTATAAAACAACTATGAATATGACAAGTTTTTACTAGAATAAGACTTATTCTAAATACGTTATACTGATGCTACGTTTCGTGCATTTCTATCGAAATAGCTCTAAAGATTTTTCCTGATATTTCAGGCTGACGATCATGTTATAAAAAAAATTCTTTCATCCTCTAACCTATAACCAAATTATTCTTACAATTGTATTACTCTAACTACTAATTTACTCTTTCGCATAAGACTTTTTATAGGTACTTTACGTAGAGCACCAATAACATTAACAACAGAAGGTGCATGGAGCCTGGTCGGTACGTTTCTCGCAATCGACGGGTGAGTTGCTGATTTTCGAAAAATAAAAGCAACCCTCCGCTATTTACTCTGTAATTAAAACGCTGGGTGGTCTTTACGACCACAGCAACCAGCATGCTCTATTATTTCCAGACGCGCTATTCGGGTTTAAAAGAAAAATGTATACATTTATTTCAGCTTCCAAGTAAGCGTCGCTTTATGAATAATTTATATATTTAAAGTGGAAATAATGAAGTTTGTTCGCATAAAATAATCAAATAGGTAAATTTAATGTATCGTTGAGTTTGTTATTATTTCATGTTTTGAAGTTAAAAGCTTGTTTTAGGTTTGGTAACAGGCTCGTTTAAAATGTAATTTTATGTAATATCTAGAGCGCCGAGGCCGGCCCAAATTCTAAGTATTTTCGAAACTTAAATACTTTATCTTTAACTTTAAATGAAAGCGATCTCGCGTGAAGTAACAATACTTATGAATTTAATATTGTTTCGATGTAAAACCTTTATTTCGAAAATGATCCCAGGTTATTTATTATTATATATATATATATATATAGAAATAAATGTATACATTTTTCTTTTAAACCCGAATAGCGCGTCTGGAAATAATAGAGCATGCTGGTTGCTGTGGTCGTAAAGACCACCCAGCGTTTTAGTTACGGAGTAAATAGCGGAGGGTTGCTTTTATTTTTCGAAAATCAGCAACTCACCCGTCGATTGTGAGAAACGTACCGACCAGGCTCCATGCACCTTCTGTTGTTAATGTTATTGGTGCTCTACGTAAAGTATCTATAAAAAGTGTGATGTATCTATAAAGAGTAAATAATACGATTGTAAGAATAATTTGGTTATAGTTTAGAGGATGAAAGAAATTTTTTTTATAACATGATCGCAGCCTGAAATATCAGGAAAATCTTCAGAGCTATTTCGATAAAAATGCACGAAAAGTAGCATCAGTTTAACGTATTTAGAATAAGTCTTAGTCTAGTAAAAACTTATCATATTCATAGTTGTTTTATAACTGCCTCGTAGGTCTAGTGGCAAAGCACATCGCTTGGTGATCACGAGATCCTGGGTTCAAAACCTAGGTCGGACAAATGTAGTTTTTCTAACGAAAAATGCCCAGTATGAGTCCGGAGTCTGGAATTGTGCCCGGTATATGGCAATAGGCTCGCCCCCATTATTACATGGGACTTAACAGCATCGGCGAAACGTGGGTGTACTCAGTACACCTCTGCCGCCCCCGCTTGGGGAATATAGGCGTGACGATGTATATATAACGGCCAAAGATAAGACCCGATGCTATTATTTCTAAATTTTCTTTGTACATAATTTTGTTATGTGTCCTTGCGCAATTTACAAGAGTTGCTGCACTATATTTTATTATTTATAAATAATAAAAAATAAAAAAAAAATCATGTAGGCTACCCCACGTGCATGGTGTGCGGCCCGTGAGGGCTTGAGCGAATGTTACATATTACATTCCTACGGCTTGGTAGGGTAATCTATTAGAGTACGGAACAGAATGGTATTCTGCACATCGACTAAGGCTTATTATGATTTACTGTCCTATGACTATAAATTAAATACAGACTAAAAACAAACACATTGTACTTTAAGTAAAGCATAATACAGTTCGCTGTCTACATCGTACACTGCGACAAAACAAACCACCAGCTTGTACATTATTACGTAATCCTAATGGGAAAAATCCAAAGCTTACTTTTTAATACTATCGTTTCAAAACAATTAAAGTAAGCAGGCCTCCTACAAGATGGACCGATGACCTCATGAAGGTCTCGAGTAGAAGGTGGATGGGTGCAGCACAAAGCCAGTCGTTGTGGCGGTATTAAGGAGAGGCCTTTGTCTAGACAGAAGATAGAATATGCGCAGAACATGGGGACCACAAACAATACCAAAATAATTAGCGAACAAAGAAAATAACGTATACTTTTGACTACATTAATCGAGGAATAAATTCACAATACTAACCAATACCCTCAAATGGCAATTATTATGCGCCACTTTTTTAATTTCTTATCTGTTGGTGCAAAGATTATAATAATGTTTTGGTGTTACCTTCATGTCACACGTGCGTTTTTTAATTTTTAAATGACGAGTTTGACATAACGAGAGTGTTTCTTGTTTTTGATTTGTTATTTACGTCATTGTCAAAATTGTTATATATATATATATATATTGGCTCCACACAACTCGTGCCGAACTTTACATAACTATCTATTTACTCTGTTCTGTAGTGTGTTGGTCAAATAAATGTTTTCTTTCTTTCATATGAGTGTATGTGAGTCAGTGCCTATTTTTAAACTATGCATGTATGGCAAAGCGTCGACAGTGGTTTTAAACCAAATCGTATTCAATTCTAGTGTTTTATTGTTAAGATTTCTGAGCTTTTCAGCTTTGTGGGACCTTTTCAACGGGTGTATTAATTAACGCTTTTTTAAAAAGATTTAATATTCAAAATGCGCTCCACAAAGGTCCATTCATACAAATTCATCTGTAAAAAATCAGGAGTATAAATAAACCGGATCCAAATAGAAACCCATTTAGCAAAAGATTCGAGTAGGCATGAGCGTAATAAATTTTCATACCCCTTAAATCAGCTTTGATCATAAATACACAAAAAACTGTGGAAAGGAGTCTTATTCGCTATGATCAATTAAATACGCAACGCGATGTGTTACAATAACTTTGTGAAATTATTGTTTAGTTTACTCCAATAATTTACCGAATATTGCCTCGTTGGTTTAGTGGCAAATAACGCTTCGCAATCGTTCAAATTCGAGGTCCTGGGTTCAAATCCTAGTTTGGACAAATGTAGTTTTTCTATCGAAAAAGTCCCAGTATCAATCTGGAGTCCGGAATTGTGCCCGATATATGGCAATAGGCTCGCCCCTTATTACATGGGACCATCTTCGGTGAAAAGTGTGTATACACAGTACACCTCTGCCACCACCGCTTGTTGACTAAAGGTGTAACGGAGTTTTTTTTTATTAATTATTAGATGATACTTTTGTATCACGCCGCGTTTGGTCATGTAATATGGACCCTAGGGCGATTGCTATCGATCAACTGACCGTGGTAGAACCCCTCGGAGGGCCGAATAGACCGCCCTTTGTAATCAAAACAGTAATCAAACGGCATCAATTGGGAGAACGAGAGTCAAATTTGAATTTTAAATACCCTCACTACATACGAATTGAAGTGCCCCAAAGATACCGTATTGATTATTTAGTTTTAGGGATGCCGAAAGGGTCGCCGTAATTGCAGTCTGTACAGAAAATTAATTCTATTTTTATTTAAATTTGGATAAGGATTGAGTTATTAGGCCAGATGTCGTGTAAATTGATAAGATAATTGAAAATAAAAGTTTTAGAATTTAAATAAGCCATATTATTTTTGTATTAAGTTCTATTGTGTAACCATTTATAGTACTTACTTATGTACATATTTTTTGCCCTTTATTTCCAGAGAAATGATATTCCGAAGTGGTGGTAGAGTCCTTGGCAGAGGTGTACTGAGTACACCCACTTTTCGCCGACGATGTTAGGGTCTATATAACAGGCACAATTTCTGACTCCAGACTCATACTGGGAATTTTTCGTCTGAAAAACTACGTTTGTCCAATCTAAGATTTGAACCCAGATTTGACTTCGTGATCACAAAGCGATGCGCTTTGCCCCTAGACCAACGAGGCAGTCAACTTAAGTCTTATTGTTTACTAATTATGAGACTACTTATCTAGTTTGTTTTTGTGTAATTAAAATTAATGATCACAATATACTAAATTAAAGAGAAATAGAAGCATAACTCCAAAAGATTTTAATTAAATATGATCCAAGGTGACTCCTATTTTAATAAATCAAATAATTTCGTGACTTACTTAAAATTTAATATCTCATTATTATGTTTGAAGGAATTATAGCTTAAAGAATAAAATATAAAATTTTGTGTAAGTTCAGTTAACAGAATAATACATTGTTAGAATGAAAATGAATGAGCACCTCGTGATTTAGCGGTGCACGTCTGACAATCATACCGTGTTGGATACAAATCAGGAGTCGGATAAAATATGCTTTTCTGGTAAAGTTGTTTCCGAATTAGACGGACGATTTAGCGCAGTGGTTAAGAGCTTGAGCAGCTTCGCTCACTGTCTAATAGTCGCGGGTTCGATTCCCGCACGGGACAAATCTTTGTGTGACCCACAATTATTTGTTTCGGTCTGGGTATTTGTGTGTGTGAATTTTCATGTTTGTAAACCCACCCACGACACAGGAATTAATCCTAGTGTGGGGCTACGCTTTTTTTAAAAAGAAAAAAACAAAAAAAAAAATAGTTAATGCCATTAAATTAGGCTTGGCCCTTATTACGTTGGGACAATGAATAAGTGTACACATCACATTGCTGCTGCCTTTGAATGATATAGGCGTGACGGTGTTTGAAAGAACACTTGTAAATTGTGTTTTAAGGTTTAATTGGTTTGGAATATGTTAAACATTTGTAAAAATATTTGTTTACGTAATATTTTTTGGAGTTTCCGGGTGTGTATGTTTGAGGTATTATTTCTTATAGTATTAGGTGATAAACTTTGTAAGTGTGTACGTCATAATCGAGAGAGAACTCGCTATAGTTTTTTAATTATGATTTTTTTTTGCAAACATCGGTAAATATGACCTCGCCCGCCCTGGCTGCTTCCAAGACAACTGCTCTAAACGTTGGCAATGTTTTCCAAGCATATAGGTAAATAATAAATGTAGATTTAATATCCACATAATAACGAAATAAATATAAACTGACTGACTGACTTAAACTACGTGACTTGTAGAACATTAGAGAATATTATTATAGTATTAAAATTCTTGATCACACAATTTCTGAAAGTACTCATAGCATTATAAAAAAGCCCAACAACGTTATTAAACTAAATCCTTGTATAAAAATATTGACTTAAGCATTTCCAACTAGGTATGAGAGTGGAAGAAGCCAAAGACGTCTGTAAGGAAAATACAAGGTGTAACATGATAAACTCAAGACTGTTCTAAATCGGCAACTGAATCAATTCTAACTATTTTTAAAAATAGTTTTTTTTTTTAATTTTCCAAAAATGCTGTTACTGGTTCTAGTCGCCGTATTAAACAAAATTTCATAATTATTCAAAGCATTATGGCTATTTTAAATGTATTTCTATTACACACACCTTAATACGCAAAAAAAGGTAATTATTTAATAAATTTTATGGTAAATTTGAGTTACAAGAGCTTAAAAAAAAGGTAGATAACTTCTTAAAATTATAAGTTATATTTCGTATTGAATTCGTAAAGCAATAATCTAATTGCGGTGTCTGAGGTTTTGCGTTATTTATGTTACACCTTGTATATGTTGAAACTCTGTACTCTCTGCAAGGGATCTGGCGTAATGATATCATCACGCCAGGATATTCTTATCATATCCCATAATATATAGATAGGAATATCCATATCTTATCAGGGTAATATAATCTGCTAATATGATCTTAGTTACTGATTTGTGGATGATTACAGAATGCATAAAATGACGTGGAATTTATAATATTATAGTAATTATAAGTGACTATTAGAGAATATTATTAGAGACACAAAATTTCGATCACACACACCGTCACGCCTATATTCCCCAAGCGGGGGTGGCAGAGGTGTACTGAGTACACTCCCACCTTTCGCCGATGATGTTAGGTCCCATATAATAGGGGGCGGGCCTATTGTCATATACCGGGCACAATTCCAGACTCCGGACTCATACTGGGCATTTTTCGTTAGAAAAACTACATTTGTCCGTCCTAGGATTTGAACCCAGGACCTCGCGATCACAAAGCGATTTGCTTTGCCACCAGGCCAACGAGGCAGTTAATTAAACATATAGATTTAATATCCACATAATAACGTTATACATATAAACTGACTGACTGACTGACTTAAACTAATTGACTTGTAGACACCAGAGAATATTAGTAGAGTCTTAATATATCTTGTCAGGGTAAAAATAATCTGTTACTATGATCTTAGTTAATTATAAATAATTTGTGGATTAATACAGTATAAATAATCTATCTATCTATCTATAACCTCACGCCAGATCCCTTGCGGGGTAGGCAGAGAGTACAGAGTTCCAACAGGTTCTTTCCTTACATACCTCTCTGGCTTCCTCGACTCTCATAGTTCGTCTCATACACGCTCGCCGGTTACGGAGACTCTTGACTTTTCCATCAGATAAGACTCGGTTTATTTGGTCGTGGTAAGATAGTCTAGGTCTTCCCCGGTACCTGCATCCTTCCACTTTCACATTGTATATCTGTTTTGTCATTCTTTCCTCTGGCATTCTTTCTATATGCCCGAACCAACGTAACAACAAAGTAGTAGTAGTAGTAGTTTTAGTATAAATAAAATGACGTAAAAAGACTATTAGAGAATATTATTACAGACACAACATTTCTGAAAGTACTCATTGCATTATAACAAAAGCAACAAATAACGTTATTAAACTCAATCCTTGTATTAAAAGCAGTGTTCGCGCTGCGTTTTCGCGACTGGCCTTAATCTGGCGACCCGCTCCCTCGCCAAGCAATTATCTACGTGAAATAGTGTTCGTATTAGGAGCACTTACTTTGTACCGGATTAGACCGGCTTAAGTTAACTGTAAGTAGCCGTCTGTGCTGGTATTCAGTCGGAAATAACGGCATTAGACGAAACAATCATTTGGCGGCTGGTCTGGTCTAAGTTTGCACTAATTTTGTTACAGTTAACTTCGAATGAAACGGTCTTGAATAAGGTTGATTTTCTTTGATACTCGTGGTATTGTTATTAGTGGTCTATTTACTGGCACTTAAGACTCATTCTCAATTAATATTATCAAACTCAAACAATTTATTTTATATATTTAATCTACCACCGGATTGGAACGCGGTCTCCACTGAGAAGATCAGGCGAAGAAACTCAGTGGGCTTGATTTTTTTATTTAATTCTTATTTTTCTTCCTTTCGTTTTTAATCACATTGTATAGATATAGTGTTTAGGTTACAATTAAACAGTTTACGATGTGCCTCTAGTGTGTACCGTACGACCACGATATCAGATTTGAAACAGTGTGATATGATTAATTTTTCATTCTCACGTCATAATTGTCATAAGTTTGCTTGCTTGCTATTAATGTAGTGCCATCACAAAATATAATTATTTGAATAATTACACCGGAATATTTGCTATCTCTCCCGTACTAAACCCAAAACCTCTCACAATAGATAATCCAATCTAAGATCGGACATAACCTTAGCTCCGGTAAAATACGTCTTAATACTGTATCCTATAAATCGCCATTCGGAAAAAATACATCCCGAATGGGTTACGCAACGATATACCCATATTATGGGCTGTTTGTGGGACAGAAATCTCGACGTAATGGTTCCCACACGGGCCCTTATTTTAAGGATACACGCTATATACTAAAATCTTTTCGTAAAATGGTTCGCCCATTTCACAGTATTGACATAGATAATGTACTCTTGGGCTACGGAGACAGGAGCCAGAGCGACGCCGAGCCCAAGGGAGGTTTTCTAAAACAAAGACTTGAAAGCAAGGAAAGATTAGAGCGATATACTCTCACCGAAGGCGCGGTGTAAGCTGGGAAACATCTTAACGGACTTTGCCGCGAAAATTTAGATAACCGTCTGGGTCAGATAGCAAGGACGAGAGAAAATATATTGCGAGATTTTTATGAGAATTTTCATATTTAATATTAAAAATAAGCCCATATTTTATTAAGTATCATATCTACAGCATAGTAAATTATAAGATTTATTGTCGGCTAAATTATAAATCTACCTTATAATTTTAGGAAATCTGAACACATTATATTATTTTATTATTATTTGGTTTGGATAACGCAGAACGCGGTCCGCCATTTAATATACCTATATTGTATGAAGGATCAAATCAACCAAAAGGACTGCGGACAAGATGTACCCAATCACAAAATACTCTTGGTACGATAGTGTTGTTGAGATTATACTATGAAAAATTCTCAACAGCCCCAAACCCGGATTGTGACCGACATCATCGCAATAGGCTCGCCACATATTATGTTAAGACTTATCATCGTCAGCAAGCTTTGGGTGTACCCAGTACACCTCTGCCACTAATGCTTGGAGAACTGCCACCAAAGTCCGTATGTTAATATAATTGAAAGAAGATGATCTACGAAATCAGTGGCCCGGTGCGTATCTTGCTTATTAATCATTGGATACATATCCATATTATTAGGAGAAAGTAAATCTATGTATCTCATACAAGGTGTATCGCAAATAACGCAAGACCTCAAACATCCTGATTAGATAATTGCTTCACAAATTCCATACGAAACCCAATTTTTCAAATTTAACATTTTAACCCTATTTTTACCGTTTGTTGTCCGTGGTACTACCAGCTTTTACTACCAGTAGTAACACGGGCAATAATTCTTGCCCGTAGTACTACCGACGGGCCCAGTAGTAACACGGGAAGCTCATTTTACCCGTGGTACTACCAGTAGTAATACGGGCAAGAATTTTTTACCCGTTTGTTTCCCGTATTACTACCAGTAGTTACACGGGCAATTATACTTTCCCGTATTACTACTGATAGGCCTAGTAGAAAGTAAAGATGTTTTTACGCATTTTTTAACAAATTTAACCCCAAGTAATACAATAAAAATGCATTTAAATTAGCAATGTGGTGGACAGATAACTGAAACACCAAGTCTTTTTAATTATTTAGTTTACTTCTTCAATAATCAAAAAAAAAATTGAGTTACGATGAAGGATAAATATCTTAACCTACTTAGCGTTTATGGTATAAGACATCGAACTAATAATGCGGTGGAGGGATATCACTCAAAAATTAATAAGGTTCCTAATAAAAATACCGTTACGTTGATGCGGCTACAAAATGATCTCAATAAACTTTGCCTAAGAAGGTGTATTTGAGTTGAGAAACTGTTTAACAGAAAAAGAAAACGTGACATTGTAAACGACGATAAAATACGGCACATTCTAGTGCAGTTGATGAACGGTGACATCTCGGTTGGAAATGCTCTTTTATTTAACTTGCACTGTTTATATGTCTTTTCGGTTCAATTATGTGGTACAATTTTTCAAGCACTTATGGAAATCCGATTGAGGTGAAATATGGCATACGTATGTAAATTCGATAAAAATGCAATAATAATCATTCAAACAAATTTTATTGCGGTTTATTTTTAGTTTGCGTGACCGTGACCAAAACGTCACGACGAGTCAAAGCACTCGAAACGTAAGAGAAAAAAAACACAATAAGCAGGGGCTGATGATGAAGCCGTAGGCACTCCTCCAATAAGCAAGATACCTCCGTTGTGTGTTTGCTTAAAAAGCCTGTATTTAAAAAGATCTTTTTAAAATAAAATTATATAAAGGGAGAATGACGATGATTTTTTTTTGTTCTGTAGGAAAGCTTTTTGTTCCTTAGGCAAAATTTTATAATATAATAAAAGTTGGTTTATACTTACTGATTTAATTGCATTCTTATTTTATTATCTGGGATTTATTTCGTTTAGATTCGTTAGATTGGTAAAATGAGCTTCCGTGTTTGTCGGTAGTTCTACGGGCAAATATTATTGCCCGTGTTACTACTAGTAGTAAAAGCTGGTAGTACCAAGGGCAACAAAAGCGATTTTTACGCACTTTTATACTCTAAGCAACAATGAAACTTGTACGTGTAGGCGCGCGAATTGAGAAATACGTTTTCGAAATGCATTTGAAATCACCGTGTTGCTTCGAATCAAGAATAAATTTAGTTTAAGTTTAAGGGAGAAACAGCATTTTCCGCAAATTAAAAACAATGTAGTATACATTAAAATAGAATCAATTCACCTATCGATTTAGAACAAACTACTTTCAGGTTTTGCGTTTATTATGTTAGATCTTGTATACTTCAGATACTTGTACTAGATGTGACCGTTTATCTACTAATCTACCCTTTCGGTTGCTTGTTTTGTTTAAAAGCCCTCTGCACCATGTGGTACTGTAAAAACATTGTGTCCGTTCGTCCCCTTTAATCCTAAATACGAAGCGGTCCGAAATACCCTTCACTCATTTGCATAAGTCCTGTCCGTCATAAGATGGGTTGTAAAACTTTAATAAGACTTTTTGATGGCACCCCTCGCAGATTTAATGGGAATATAGGGGATTATAATGATTGAATATAAATTTGAGTGTGGCTGCTATAAATTATAATAGTGATATGTGCTATGAATATTGTTGGACATTTGTAGTTACATGGTCCATTGTTTAGATTACCATCGGGTTGTGAAGGGCTCTTATGTATTGGATTATGAATGGAAGACGATTGAATTTTGAATTGATGAATGGTGCGTTATTGGATATTGCTCGTAATACACCATTTATTTATGTTAAGAGGTCTTCTGCGGCTATCTCATAAGCTCTCTTGTTTTTAAATTTTACAGATTAACAAAAAAACGGGTTAATTGTGGTTCCGAAAATCAATCACCACATTTGTAAAAATGTGGTGTTACTTAAGTATTTCATGTGACAGACGATTAAGCGCAGTGGTTGAGAGCTTAAGCCGTACCGCCCACTGTGTCTAATAGTCACGGGTTCGCTTCTCGCACGGGACAAATCTTTGTGTGATCCACAATTATTTGTTCCGGTCTGGGTATTTGTGTATGTGAATTTTCGTGTTTGTAAACGCACCCACAGGAACAGGAATAAATGCCAGTGTGGGGCTACGTTTTTATAAAAAGAAAAAGAAAGAAAAAAATGTAAAATTATGTTAAACTCTACTCCGGCCTTTTGAAGTACGAATCTTAATATTCAAAAGGGGCAAGATGGCACGTATGTCTAGATACTAGTTCAAAGTATACTGATATAAGAAGAATAGTCACTGATGGAGTGTTTCACTTTACCAGTCACCTAAAGTGGTCTATATCGGCCTTCAAGGGTGGACACCGACCTATTATCACTTACACCTATAAGACACCACTGGCATGGGTTGCCAGTGAAGAAAAACAAGGCGCAGGAGTTGAACATAGGGCTACATGATAGAAGACCCCATTTCGTAACAACATGTTTTTTTTTTTGTAAAAATTTGGTATCGATCAGCCGTTAATTCTATCGAACACGGAGTTGCCAAACCTCTTCAAAACGCGTAAAAATCTAAAAAATAGTTTTCTGCCACTTGTGTCGCAAATCTAAAATTGTGTTGTATTTTGTAGGTAGGTCTGTACGGTCTTTCTTTGTTAGAATTCTATACTCTTTCTCTACCTAGTTAGCTGTATAGACATGCGTATATTTACGATATTGATCCTACGGGATCAATATCGTAAATAAACGTTTACGTTGTATGTAAGTTTATGTTGCCTGGTTTCATATTTACTATCTTTCTTTCATAACATTACGGGTAGCTTAATAATATTCATACATCATTTTTATTTACCAAAATAAGTACGGTCACAAACAGTCCAGTTATCTATTTACTCAGCCGGGATACCGCAGTACATATCAGCTTATAATATTGTTATGTGAAACGTTTGTGCGTAATAAAACATAGCTGGGATCATTCGTCAAAATGAACACTATCTTCTGCCTGTTGTATGTTAGGTTTTATTAGGTACTGTATTGTATGCGCTTATTCGCTATGATAAATTAAACATGATGTATCGTGGCGCGTTACGATAACTTCATGAAATGATCGTTTAATGGTACTCCAGTTGCATACAGAACACCCTCACACGGTCATTTCCCGAAGTTATCGGAATGCATCGCATTTGTTCATAGCGAATACGGACCCTGTATTGCGGCGTTGGACTAGTGGCGTATGATCCTCGAGGAGGACGGCGGGGTGGTGTGGCCTACGTCGCCATAAGCACCACATCGGTCCAGGAGGGAGCGTGTTATTAATTCTCCCCCGATGGCTGTCTCTTCGGAGCGCGGCACAAGAGGGGCACCGTGCGTTCCATATGGAGATCCTAGAGCCCCTTTAAAGTGCTGATGACGCTCACCCTGGGTTTTTTAGTCGTTAGGAATTCGACACTGTTCATTAACTTATTTTTTTCAACAAGACTATCGCTCGCTGCCGTCAATATTTTCAACAAACCATTAACGTTTTTGTAAACCTGTGATTCGTATCCGTAAACTGTACAATCCCGACTCAATAACCATTTCAAGTGGAAACAAGAAAATAAAAATAACAGAGTGATTTTACAACAGAATCGAAATTGCCATCGAAACTTTTATTACCCTCTATACATCTAACTTCGGCGGGTAGATACGAATATGGCTACAATTGGCTAAAAAGCGGCATCACGCCACAAGTTCATCCAATAAATATTCCTAACTGCCGTTCGGTAAGGATACAAATGCTCGAAAACACAATGATGGCCGCCGACAAAATACAATACTGCTCAGAACAAGTGAAGCGTGGCCAACATATTCTGTTTGTTGGGAAAATTGTGGGATTCGTGTTTTTCTCGTATCTTTCTTTTTGAATGTTGTTTGTTCTGTAATCTTCGTAATAGCTGTTCTACTGTTTTGTTTGGATTTTAAGTGACCGGAAAGTCTTAAGCATGTGATGGCATTTATTTGATTATTATACTGACCCCGTGCTTCGGAAGGCACTTTATTTGGTAGTCGTTTAGCTAAATTGGAAGCCTTATTGGCGTGATGGTAAGTTCCTGCAGCAGATTGGTAGAGGCAGGTTTGTTGTACCTAACTAACCTGCCTTCACCAATCCACTCTGGGTCCGCGTGGTGGAGTACGACCTAATCTCTCTCATCTCGATTTGTGAGAGAAGACCATTATTCAGAAGTGAGATAGTATTAATATTAGCCCTGTTAGGAAACTCTTTCACCATTGGGCTCGGGCCTCCTCTCAAACTGAGAGGGTTTAGACCATAGACCACCACGCTGGCCCAGTGCGGGATGGCGAACTTCACACACCTTCGAAAAACCCTTATGCATGCAGGTTTCTTCACAATGTTTTCCTTTACCGTTAGAGCAAGTGATAGTTTATTTTTAATACGCACATGCTTTCGAAAAGACAAAGGTGCGTGCCTGGGTTTGAACCCGAGACCTCTGACTTTGCAGTCCAATGGTCTAACCACTAGGCTATCACTGCTACTTAAAAAGTAAGTAATAAAAAAATAATAATTAAATTATTTTATATAAAAAAAAATCGTAGGAAATGAATCTTATGTGCGTAAAAATAAATATCTTAATCTACTTATGGTAAAAACAGAAAATTGAACTATCAAAATATTAATTTTGTAACAAAAATATTTCCCACAATATTTTTAGTGTGGGAAATATTTAGCTAAGTCCACAACTCTCCTTTTGTGGGATATGATTATTATTATTTTACTGGCTAGTGATTTAAGTCACGCATACACGAAAACAAGAAAAGTACCGGTAAAATTAATGGGCATATTATACAAATGTTATTTTTGTGTTATATCGATAAAGACTATTGAGGTCTATGGAATAATATTGAGTGTGTATTTCCTTAAATGGATACATTTTTATTTACTCGATGTACATTTGAGAACCGTTTAGTAATTTGGTGAAATTGCGTTTGTTTGCAATATTTTCTGATTTTATGAGAGTTTTATATTTTAGCTGATACCGCGAATTTGATCACGTGATTTTCGGGAATCTATTTTGTACATTACGTTGCTTTCTCGTTTTTGGCCTTTTATATACATTGTAAAATACCTGTGTTAGTGTCTTAAAGAATTGAATAAAACTGTGCGGCCATATAAATGAAAATGAGTATTTGGGATACATTTAGATAGTAATATTGTTATCTTTATATAGATTCCAATAATAGTATCTACTGCATGAATAAGCGATGTCGAAATAATTAAGAGTTAATTTATTAGGCCAAGTGCAAAAATACAATTACAAGGACGTAATGGGTGAAGTACAATAAAGGGTATAGAAGTTAACAATACTGGAGAGTCAATATTTATAATCACATAAAAACAACTTATTGTGAAAGTGGTATACCTATATTGCTTTTGTTATATTATTGTAATGGGTCTAATTTATATAAAACCCACTCACATGGAAGTGTGCAGGGAAATGAAAATGAGCAGGGTGCGTGTCTCAATCGAAGTGACGTAAATATACATAATTATCAGCTACGACTCTTTCCAATACCAAGTAAGCTTAAAATAATCCTGTATATGAGATTATGAATGCCTACCTGCGTAGAAAGTATAAACTGTGTATACGAGAGCTGTTCATATTCATGTCTACTTTCCACTTACCACGTTAATATCATAAACTATTAATATCTTACCTTCTAACTTTGCGTTCATGACGATGAAAAATATTCTTCATAAACAATAGGTATAGTATGTATCTCCCAATCATTAATAAACTGTGTTCATAATTTCCTGCGAAAAAAATACGCGACAGAGTTGTTCTCGCAACAATTAATCCGTGAGAGTTTCCAAGGTTTCTGAAATCTATAACACTTGCATGACGTCGAATTAGGTTGATGCAATATATGAAATATAGAAAATTTTACACCCTGTGGGATTACATACAAAATATTATCCTCGCAACTTTTATCTTAGTTTACAAGTATAATATCAACGGTCAGCGAAGTAACGAAACGGAACGGTGTTATCTTTATAGACGGTACCTACGCCTATTATTTTGCTATCTCCCTTCCTTGGGGTTTAGTAAGTACATGGTACGACCAGTATAAGATGCAATGTATCTTATATCAGGCTTAATAAAGAGGAGGCGTCCAAGAACTTGGTAAGGAAAGTTTTCTGATGAAAAATGGAGATCTATTTTTCTCCGTCGCCCGTGTAATTTGGATCATGTGGCTGGATGCGCGATTGCGCATTGGAGAGATTATAATAAAGTTAGAACATTCTGAAGGGTCATTAATTTTATAAATATTAAAGAGAGTTTGATGGGGAATACTTTAGAGATGAAGTTTTGAGAAGGTCTATTTAGATTTTAGTTGTGTCATGTATAAAGTTTAATTTATTTTGGTATGATATGAGATATGCGTTCACTAATATTCAGAATCTATACGGGATGTAAGTGACAGGTGCCCTAAACTGAAACAGGTAATAGTATTAACAATATGAATACTTTTTCTTATGGCAAAATATGAAAAAATAAATTAGCAGTTCATCAGTAGAAAATATCAGCATTTTGTGTAAAACCGTTTATTTGTATAAATCCTTGAGAGTGTGATCAGTCATTACTAGTTCATCGTATTGATGGGTTCTATCATTGATTCTAAAGGAAAAACTAAAGTTTTTAGTCAATGTGTGTTACCAGTGATGATATATGGATCGGAGACGTGGTCTCTTACAATAGGTCTCATTAAAAAGCTCAGAGTTGCTCAGCGAGCTATGGAGAGAGCTATGCTCGGCGTTTCTCTACGCGATCGAATCAGGAATGAGGAGATTCGTAGAAGAACCAAGGTCACCGACATAGCCCATAGCAAGCTGAAGTGGCAATGGGCAGTCCACATAGCGCGTAGATCGGACGGGCGTTGGGGCAGAAAGATTCAAGAGTGGAGACCACGTATTGGCAATCGCAGCGTGGGACGACCGCCTGCCAGATGGACCGACGATCTTGTGAAAATTGCAGGAAGTCGTTGGATGCAGGTGGCATCGGACCGGTTACGCTGGAAAGCGATTGGGGAGGCCTATGTTCAGCAGTGGACAAGTATAGGCTGAGATGATGATGATGATGATCATTGATTCAGGTTTTTTTCATAACTATTGTATGTACGGACCGCATACATGTAAGGACCGCTATCTATATCACCCCGCCAGATACCTTGCGGGGTAGGCAGAGAGTACAGAGCTTAAAGTAATATTTACATCTATTTTCCTACAATCCCCAAGTGGGGGTGGCATAGATGTATACGCCCATATTTTGCCGACGATGTTCATATGCTTCAATACAATAGGCATGATTCCCCCGACAGCTAATTAGTACTTTTCGAAAAACGCTTATGGTACTTTTTCTAATCTAGGATTCGAGCCAAAAAATTCGTGAGAACAATATTAAAGTAACTAATAAAGCTTACGCAATGAGTTTCAATATGAAGTAGGGTCTAAATTCTTCGCACGAAAATTACTCCAAAAGGTGTCTTCCTACTTTGCCTAACATACCGTGGCGAATTGGGAATAACAGTTTAGAGAAACTCTTCGTTACTGAGAAAATGCGAGGCCGAACGGCCTCACTGACAAGATCTCCGAACGAAATTTTGCAAAGAAAATGTATTTTCATTTAAATTTTCACGGTTAGTAGGAACTTGCTTGTGTCTTAGTTTTCAGCATAATATAACATCTTTTGCGATGGTTTAAGCTTTTGAGATAAGTGTAAGTACCAATCTTCACTCAGTTTTAATTGAGCGAGCATCATGCCTGTACTGGTAAGTTCCATGTACAGACGTACTCCTGCACGAGTGGGTTGAATATACATCAGGTCTAAGTCGATTATAACAAGACACTGCAAAAAAAGGGTCGTCGTTCCCCTATCAAATAGACTATTGTAAATACACCTACTAAAACTATCAACTGTAACGAAACGAGGAATACATAATATTATGTTCTAGGTGAGGTTGGGCGCTCGTAGCGCTCGGTTCTGTTAGTCTGAGTTGTGTCACCGTTATATTGTTTTTTAAACAATAACGTTGCCCCACCCTAGGAAATATTCCTGTGTGGTGGGTGTATTTACAATCATGTAATTAAAATTCACAAGCTCTCCGACCGAAACAAATATGAATGGGTCACACAAAGATTTGTTCCATGCGGGAATCGAACCCGCGACTGCTTGATCTGGTGGGTGTAGCGGCTTTCTATTTATTTCCATATTCGAGCGTCTGGCCGTTGAGAAAGGCAATTTAAGTTTATAGTTTGCTTGTAGTCGTTAATTCAAATTGCCAGATTCGTGGTCGGCTTGATATGTTCTAACAGAAAATCGCAACAAACTTGCCTCCACCAATCAGCACTGGGTCTGCGTGATATAAAATAAACGCGGTCACACCTACATTCCCAGTATGATAGTGATAGAACTGTTCTACGTACATATCGTCGACAATGTAGGGTCCCAGTGTAATAGGGGGCGAATTTAGGGACGACACAGGACTACCACTAAGAATCTTTCGATAGAAAAATACACTTTTTCGACTCGATGAGAATCTCTTGATTCGCAACTGCACCATGCGTCGGTATACCAATGAGATATTTCCTTGCGAATTATGGATAAGAGAAACATGTTGTTATACCTACTACTAATATCGCAAATGTAAACGTTTGACTTTTTGTAACTTAATCACGCAAAAATGGCTTAACGGATTTGGCACACAGATACTTTATTTACCTGAATTGACACATAAAGTACTTTTATCCCGGAAAACGTTAGGTTCCTGTGATTCCTGTCTAACGTCAACGCGGAAGAAGTCGTGGGCAGAGCCTATTTCAAAATATTTTTACGTTCCCTATGGGCATATTGTACTAGTAAAATATGTCTATAGATTTACTATTTATGTCTTACCCACTCACTCACTTTTTATATGGAGATTTTTTAACTCAAAGTTTTCACTTTTCCGTCAAATTTAACGAACATATTCTTTCATATAAACCTTGTACCGACAATTACAAACACAACAAAAAAAGAATTAGCCAAATAGGTTCAACCGTTTTGAAGTGACATGCTCACATACATTCAGGTATTGATTTTTATTTATATAGATTTAATAGATACATGACTTTGGTGTCAATACATTTATTTATGCGAGCGTTATTTTGTTAAAATATTGCAAACCCATATTGTATCATCAAAGAGTTTGCAAATGGAATTATCTTGTTTCGTGGTATCTGTATTATATGGGTATAAATTTCATTTACAGTGGTACGTATCTGTAAGAAATGTATGCTGGGATTAGAAGGAGAAATTGGATTTAATAAGTCTATATTTTATGCATCTGTTTACTTAGACCACTTAAAATATATATTAGAAGTATTTTAAGTTGCTTAATTGCTTATTGATAAAACTGATGCATAAAGTAGTCTACTATGTCCAATAGTATGTACTATTGGACAAAGTAGATTGCCAGTCTATACTATGTCCAATAGTACATCCTTATAAGTACATGCCTGCGTATTGGAATTATAATATTATTCTACACTGTATTATAAGTATTTTAAATTTAGGTATGTTTTTGATCACTTCGTCCGGCAAAAGCTTTTTGGTTTCTTTTCTTAGATTCTAGGTAGGATGGGTTGGGCATCAAAGGCTTCATGCACGTCACTTGGGGTACCACTGAAAATTAGTGCGGCTAAATAGTTTAATTTAGGTTTCATTTTTTTTTGTAATATTTCTTTTATTTAATTTTGTGGTGTACTTTACTGTAAGCTAGCTAATCAAATATATTTTCTTTGTTTTTTAGAGTTATTAACAATATATGTATCTATTAATACTATCACACCAAATCCCGGTTACATACATTGGTGGCGGGATAGGCAGAGATTACAAAGTTACTACAGGTTCTACACTTACAAACTTACTTAATAATTAATAATTTTTATTAAAAATAAATATACACATGTGACCTAACATTGGCAGCGATAATTAGGTGTACGCAGTACACTTCTGCTACCCTCGTGTAGAGAATGAAACCGTGACGGTGCTTATACGCATAATCAAGCAAAAACGGTATAACTAATTCTTTAATGGTAGTAGCTATAAATAATTTTAATATACGACATTAAGATCTGCTTTGTTTAATACTGCTAGTTTTACTGGTTTTTGGGTCGGGACAAAAGCATTAACAAATTTAAAAATGTTCACACTTTCAGACTGTACCCTAACTAAGTAACTTTTAGGACCAGAAGTTTTACTCTGTACTGTAAAATATAGATTATTACTATGATGTTGAGCTGGAAATTTAGGTAATAGTATATTCGTATGAGTGAGGGAGATGTCATACTAATATTTCTAACGACGATTTGGAGGAAATTAGATGTACATACAACTTATGCGGACGGGTGCAGTCAGATTTTTCTACAAATTTGTATTTACAAAGCATTCAATTTAGTGTTATCTTCTTTCTTAATCAAAATAATTGCGTGTGGGAAAAGTATTAGTTTTTAAAGAAATACAACACAGAACAAATGTTTTGAGGGAAAATGTATAAAATATATAAGATTGAATTGTGCTTCTTTGAGACAGAGACGGTTGGTGAAAACAAAAAATGATGTGTCCATCATTGGGTAAAACCAATCTATTTATAATGACATGTATATGATTATTATTTCCTAAAATGTGACTATTAACACGGATTTTAAGAACAAAAAAAAACTAATTAATATTAGGGCTCTTTCACCACCCTCGAAGAAGTTCTGAAGTATACTAATTGACAATTAAGGTTGCAATTAGGTCTATGTACAAATTTCACCATTTCTGAATATCCCTATCCAATGGTTAAACTATATAATAATATAAGCCCTGTTAAGAAACTGTTCCACCGTGGGGCACGAGCCTCCTCTAAAACTGAGAGGGTTTAGGCCATAGTCCTTCACGCCGGCCCAGTGCGGGTTGGCGAACTTCACACACCTTCGAGAAACTCTTAGGCATGCAGGTTTCGTCACGATGTTTTCCTTCACTTGCTTTAACGCAAGTAATAGTTAATTGTTAATACGCACATGCTTATGAAAAGACAGAGGTGCGTGCCTGGGTTTGAACCCGAGACCTCTGAATTTGTAGTCCAACGCTCTAACCTTTAGGCTATCAATGCTGGTATAGTTAAACTAGACAGTTTGCCGAGTAACACTAATCGAGAAGTAACAAGCACTTTAATCGAGGGTGGTGAAGAGGCCCCTAGCTTTGAGATTTGAAGCTCTGAATGTTCGTCAAAAATAGTTGATGAGGCTGACTTCAGGAACAAAATCAGCTATTGGAAGAAATCTAGCCACCCATAGCTCCCAACGTGTGGTAACCGAGATGAATGGCTTAAAGTGCTTTTCGTGGTACGAACTCGCTCAAAAGTGGAATTGCCAAAAAATGCCATCCATCTCAGACTGGACGAGCCCAATGTTTCTTAAACTTAGTAATTGCTAACACCAAGGTTTAACAGCACCACTTACCCATCCACTTATAATAAAAGAGTTACAATAAAGATTTTAAACTAAAAAATAATGATCTAGAAATATTGACCCACATAATATAAAACACGAAAACATTTTATTCTCCTTAAAGTTACTTCGTTAGATTCGCTTCCGAAGGCAATGGCATGCAAATTTACTAAATGTCTCCGTGTTCCGACTCGGAGAACAAACTACATCTATATCAGATACAGGTCGACGTCGCTCTAAACAGATACACGAAATTTGTACCTGCTGAGATAAAAATACACACGCAGTAAATTCTGTATTTTCTTAGAACGTTCTTTTGTTTTTTCGGATCCTATTTTTGAACATAGAATTTGAATTTGAATGAGCGTCCACTCATTTGAGACAGATTTAAGTCCATTATATTTTTTTCTGAAAATGCGGTAAAGGCTTGATATTTTTTTTTGGTAAAGTGTAGACTTAAGATATGGAATGGTATTCCATTCCATGTCCTAATTCTCTGGTTATCCTTTAAGAGATCATATAATCATGGGTTATTGATTAGTGAGACTTTTTGTATGGTTATTATTTTAGGGACAATTGATAGTCAGTGGATTTATTTATAAATTCACTGACTATCAATAATGAAATAATATACGGAAAGCCAATTATTACAGATTTTAATACAACAAATACATAAGGTTTCAATATTGGTGCAAAGCCGATGAGACGTGTAAAAATTTTACAGTAAACTTTAGTTTATTTACTCTAAGTAAAGTTTAAATTAGTGTGACAATAGTTACTGACGGAGAATTCACAATTGCACCGCTCGTTGGAAGCCAAATTTGTGCATTATAACAATGTGAATAAAGTTAAATAATGCAAACAAATTTGAGACATAAAATGCGTGAAGCTTGGGTGCTTACCGCGTTAACTCTTTCACCACCCTCGAGTAAAGGCTGAAGTACTCGTAGACTAATCGACAATTATAGCTGCAAGCAAGTTTAAACAAGATTTTGAAAGCTGTTCTTAAAGAAATACAATAAAATTTATGGCAATATAAATAATTTGAGGTCTTATACCTAAAAGCAATCTCTTTGGAAGAAACAACAGATAAAATAATATAGGGCAGCAGGTGGCGTACTCCATAAGTTTATATATTATGTATCTAACAAATACATATTTATATACATGCAGAATACATAGATACATATAAGGTAACACAAATATATAAATTTGCTAAATTATGATAGCATTACATTATTATTATCCAGCAGATAGAAAGTGATCCTAAACCATATTATTAAAGGAAGCCAATGACTTTGCACGTCGGATTATTAGAGGCAATGCATTTCACAAGCGAACAGCTTCATTAGTAAAGGAAGTTTGTGGAATGCATTGGTATTTTCAGCCTCAAAATCTCCGATGACCTTAGGAAACCTGAATGTGTTTCGTGAAGGAATTCAAATCGTTCAGTGAGGTAGGAGAGAGTTGTTGGATTGAACAGAATACCGTAAAGAAGAGACGGTATTTGAGTATTCCGGCGAAGATGGATTGGTAACCACTTGAGTCCTACACGATATTCAAAAATATGAATCTTATACTTCGGTATTTAAGTATATGTTATTGTATAGTCAATTATTTCATAACCGGTTTACGAGAAGTAACACACAAACTTTTGGGACAAGATGCTAAGGTTTTAATAGTTAAATGAAGAGGCTCCGGAGACCTAAACCCTCGTACGTAGTTTGCTAAAGCCTTTGTGTTACATTGTATACTCGAGATACCGTTTGGTTAAATAGAAATTCGTAGTATATCGTAGCTAATATGATAAAGGCGATAGTGAGATTATGTATTCCGAGTTACCTAAACTAATATGAGAATTAATATCTCGCAAACTAATCCTAGGGAGATGTTACTAATACATTAAATTCGTAGTTACATTCCAGAACCCTTGCATGCATGAGTTACCGGTTAGTGGAGAAGTACCACTGAACTTTGTTGTAAAAATCGTCATTTTGCAAAAAATTTCGCCACGATGAAGTGATTTTTTACTCGCGTCCTTGTGTGTTTATTTGTCAGTTTAGTAAAAAAATGGAAATCGATTTTATACGAACTTCTCGTTGCATTAGACTTAACATTTTAATCTGTAAACTGCATGTTGATGATTTTTTATTCGTATAATAATAATAATAATATCAGCCTATTTCGTCTCACTGCTGGGCAAAGGCCTCTCACAAATCGAGGTGAGAGGGACTGGGTCATACTCCACCACGCGGAGCCAGTGCGGATTGGTGGAGGCAGATTTGTGGCCACCTGCTGTTGAAACTTATCAAGCCCCCTAAAAGGCTTTCAACTCGGCTTAACGACTACCACATTAAGTGGTAACCGGGACCAACGGCTTAGCGTTCCTTCCGAAGCACGGAGGCGCTCGAATATGAAAATGCTACAAACTGTCACCCATCTCATGCAGACCGAGTCGAACGCTGCTTAACCTTGGATATCGGTAAGAACACCGCGGTCCCACAGCGCTACGAGCTACGAATATTTTAATTATTTCAATAAACATTCTTTATTATGATTTTATTTCCTTTTAATTACTCACTTACGCGTAGCGTGGGACGGCCGCCTACTAGATGGAACGACGATCTTGTGAAGATCGCAGGAAGTCGTTGAATGCAGGTGGCATCGGTCCGATACAGGAGGCTAAGTTTAGGAGTTTGTTTGTTTGATTAAAAAAAAACGGTGCCCCTCACAAGGATTTATTCCTGTACAAACATGAAAATTCACATTCACATATATATACCCAGACCGGTATCGTGGATCACACAAAGATTTATTCCGTGCGAGATTCGAACCCGCGACTATTAGACACAGTGGGCGGAGCGGCTTAAGCTATTAACCACTGCGCTTATCGTCCGTCAGCAGTGTACAGCAGTAGACGGGTAAAGGCTAAGATGATTATAAGGTAGAGTATATATAAGGTTAGAGTTAGTCAATCTGCCTGAAAGTTTCGGACTTCTTCGGCTTAAGCTTAAAAGCCAGTTTTGTGCATCTTTTAAAAAACACAAACCACATGCACTTCTAAACCATTATTTAAAAATTGTACACTAATTAGCAACTGAACAAGAAAAAACCCTTCACCATAATTTCCATAACTTAATAAATCAGCAGAAATATTAAAAAAACTATAAAAGTCAAGTAACTCAACCTTCTTTCACGAGACTAAATGAATACATTTCAAGAATGTTTCAAGATCCGCCAAGTCTCATCTGTGGCTGCTCCTGAATAATGGAGTACATTAATAAACAGGAACGGTTTCAGCAAAGTTAAAGTAAGACCGTATAAGAGGATATAATTAATTATACCGTGTAGTAGGTAGGTTCGTATATCTGTTGCGACAGGAACTATCACTTAGGATTGAGTAGGATTGTGACAGACAAAAGGGACACACACTAAATTTATAGTTGACACGCGTTGCGTAAATTATATTTGCAAAAGGACAACTAAGAGAAACTTAATAATGCCTATGGAGTTGGCATTTGAGAAAAAGTCAGGAGTCTACTTAAAAGGTGATGCGTTACGGATGTGATGCAGATGTGGCGTTTTTTGAAGGCGGCTATATGACATCTTTGTCTTTGAGGTGAGCGCTGCGTCTAAAGTTAATCGGAAAAGTATTGTAGATGTGT
Organism: Phalera bucephala; assembly: GCA_905147815.2. Lineage (NCBI taxonomy): Eukaryota > Metazoa > Arthropoda > Insecta > Lepidoptera > Notodontidae > Phalera > Phalera bucephala. The sequence continues at coordinate 17,652,158 of LR990621.1, read as the reverse complement.
TGTCCGTGCTGCTTCAATTTTCAGTTGGGTGTCAGTAATATCATATTATGTACAACACAAAGTCGGTTGTTATGGCGGTCTTTAGGAGAGGCCTTTAGCCTGCAGTGGACGGGTTTCGGCTAAAGGCAGATAGATAGATAATACCATATTTAGAAGTTGTATTTGTTGTTACTAAGGCCGTAGTAAGCGGCCGCTAGGAGCGAGAACTTTGAAAGCTGCACTCGTAAACCCACAGGCTTTGTTTTTCAAACGTAGCCCCACACTAGGAATTATTTCTTTGTAGTGGATGCGTTTATAACTATGCAATTCACATGCATAAACATCTAGACCGAAACACATATTTGTGGATCACATAAGGATTTGTCCACTACGGGAATCGTACCCGCGGCTACTCAATCCAGTGGGCGGAGCGAGTCAAGCTCTTCAATAGTGGACCAAGCCGTTCTTCAAAATACAATCATCATCAAAAGCTTGTATCAGCCCACTGCTAGGCTGCCTCTCCCAAGGCATGCCACTGAGCCCGCTCTTTGGCTCTTCTCTTCCAACCAGCTACCTCGCGTATATCGTCGCTCCACCTAGCTGCAAGGCGTCCAACGTTTGCCAAACCACGGTCTCCACAGTCTACTTCAACGGTTATCGATCCTTTGGCAAATTTGACCAGCCCTTTGCCACTTCAGTGTCTGACCTTGGTTCTCTGTCGGATACCTCATTCCTAATTCGATCCATCAGAAAAATTCAATACTTACCTTCTTCCTACAAAATAGGTTAGTGGGCCCTCTATAACTTGGCCTGTTGACGGCCTTTGAAAGTAGCGGCGTTAAATTTATCGCGGCTGTCACGTGACTAGTGGTATTATCGACCACCTTTGATTAAAATGTTATGTTGCGATTATAAAGGAAACGGTAATAATAATGTAATAGGGATGTTGATTACGGAATATAGTGCACAATCACAAACTCACATTACATTACATATAAATTTGGGAACACAATTCGTGTACTTACATTTGTAATAATAATAAAAAGCCTGAACTGGGCCACTGCACCTTCGCTTAAAAATCGAGGTGATGAAGAACAGGTCATGGAAGGTGGGGTCTTTGAGGTTCAAATTCATCAAGCCGCCTGTAAGGCTCCCAACTTTACGACTATTAGTTAAGTGGTAACCGGGACGAACGGCTTAGCGTGTCCTCGAAAGCACACAACCGCTTGAATATGAAAATTCCACAAATGGTCATCCATCTCGGGCCGACCGAGCCGAATACCGCTTAACCTTGTTGATCGCTAAGAAAACCGCAGTCGCGCAGCGCCCGATTTTACTTACATTTGTAAAAAAAATAATTACGTAATTCGCACACAACTGCAATCAGAGATTAGCATGAAGACATTGACGTTAACATAACGCTATGCCGCGTGGTTCCCGGCTTAGAATAGGACCAACCCATCTCATCCCATCGGGTGTCGTACAAGGCGACTAAGGGAAAACTAGGGAATGGGCAGCAGCGTTCCCTTAACACTTCTACCATCAAAAACTGCGCTCGCCAACCCGCCTGCCAAGCGTGGCGAGTATGGCAAACACCCCCAATTTATTAAAATGGAAGATAAGTATAAAACCAGGCCCCTAGTCCCCGGCGGTCCTGTTCGTCCTGGCCACGGTAGCAGCTATGATAACGACAGGACAAGGGGTGCTAAGAATCTCCGGCAGAGATTCGGCTACCACCAACATCGAAAATTGGCCCTGGTGACATACAATGCACGCACGTTAAGGACAGATGAGAAGCTTGTTGAGCTGGAAGAAGAGATAAACAAGTTGCGGTGGAATATTGTTGGTTTATCGGAGGTCCGAAGAAAGGGCGAGGACACGATAACCTTAAAATCCGGCAACTTGTTTTACTACCGGGAGGGTGAACAGCAGTCCCAAGGTGGTGTCGGATTTATCGTCCACAAGTCACTCATAGACAACATTGTGTCCATCACTAGTGTGTCGAGCAGGGTAGCGTACCTGATACTCAGAATATCCAAAAGATATTCGCTGAAGGTCATACAGGTCTACGCACCGACCTCGGCATACTCAGATGATGACGTCGAAGTAATGTATGAGGACATTAGTAGAGCCATACATACTTCCAAAGCACACTTTACAGTGGTTATGGGTGACTTCAATGCGCGGCTGGGCAAACGGGGCGATGATGAGTTGAGAGTGGGGCAATTTGGATATGGGCAGCGCAACCCCAGGGGTCAGAGGCTGGCCGAATATCTGGAGAAGGAGGGACTCTTTATGATGAACTCTTTCTTCCGGAAGCCGCCTCATAGAAAATGGACCTGGATGAGCCCTGATGGTTCCACAAAAAATGAGATAGACTTCATCATGAGCACCAAGCGACAAATATTTAATGATGTCTCCGTGATTCACAGGGTAAAAACCGGCAGTGATCACCGAATGGTCAGAGGCACATTAAATATTAATGTCAAAATGGAAAGATCGCGTCTGATGAAGTCTACGCTCCGACCTTCTTATGCACACATCCAAAACCCCGAGAACTTTCAACTCGAATTGGCAAACCGCTTCGAATTGCTAGACAGCAGCGCATCAGTGGACGAAATCAACAACAGGCTGGTAGAGACTGTCCATACGGTCGGGTCCAAGTATTATAAGCCCCACCGTAAAAATAGACCTCAAAAACTATCTAACTCCACCCGAAATCTCATGGCTGAGCGACGTTCCATGACGCTCCAAACCTCCGATGATGCTAAGTCCTATAGGCAGCTCAATGGACAGATACTGAAGTCCTTGCGTCACGATTTACGGTCCTTCAATACAAGGCGTATTGAGGAGACCATAGCACAGAACAAGGGCTCCAAAGTGTTCGCAAGAGACGCGTCTATTGGGCAAAGCCAGTTGACGAAGCTGAAGACGGAGGACGGAAACGTAACGTCGAATAGGTCAGAGGTGCTCAGGGAGATAGAGAGGTTCTATGGGCAGTTGTACACCTCAGTAGCTGAACCTGTTGTTGACTTGGTAAAAGACCCAAGAGCCAAGCTAACCCGACACTACACTGAAGATATCCCGGACATCAGCCTGTACGAGATTACGATGGCTCTCAAACAACTCAAAAATAACAAAGCACCAGGCGAAGACGGAATTACCGCAGAGCTTCTGAAAGCGGGCGGAACGCCGGTACTTAAAGTCCTTCAGAGGCTGTTTAATTCCGTCTTGCTCGAAGAGAAAACGCCGGAAGCATGGAACAGGGGAGTGGTGGTACTGTTTTTCAGGAAAGGTGATAACACTTTACTGAAGAATTATAGGCCCATCACACTGCTGAGCCATGTTTATAAGTTGTTTTCGAGAGTCATCACGAATCGTCTCGAACGCAGGCTTGATGACTTCCAGCCTCCCGAACAAGCCGGTTTCCGGAAAGGCTTTAGTACCATAGACCACATACATACGCTGCGGCAGATTATACAGAAGACCGAGGAGTATAATCGGCCACTATGCTTGGCATTTGTGGACTATGAGAAAGCCTTCGATTCGATCGAGACTTGGGCGGTTCTTAGATCTCTCCAGCGATGCCGCATTGACTATCGGTACATTGAAGTGCTGAAGTGCTTGTATAATAACGCCACCATGTCAGTCCGAGTACAGGGGCATTGCACGAAGGCGATCCCCATAAAAAGAGGAGTAAGGCAGGGAGACGTCATTTCTCCGAAACTGTTTACGGCCACCTTAGAGGACGCCTTCAAGCTCTTGGAATGGCAAGGACTTGGCATCAACATCAATGGCGAATACATCACTCACCTTCGATTTGCCGACGACATTGTGGTCGTGGCGGAGTCGCTGGAAGATCTAGGACGAATGCTCGGTGACCTCAACAGAGTATCTCAACAAGTGGGTCTTAAAATGAACATGGACAAAACGAAAATAATGTGTAACGTCCATGTCGTACCCACCGCACTCACCGTTGGGAACTCTACTCTTGAAGTTGTCGACGAATACATTTACCTGGGACAGGTAGTCCGGTTAGGTAGGTCCAACTTTGAGAGAGAGGTCAATCGACGAATCCAACTCGGCTGGGCAGCGTTCGGGAAACTGCGCAACATCTTCTCATCCAAAATACCTCAGTGCCTTAAGACTAAAGTTTTTAGTCAGTGTGTGTTACCAGTGATGATATATGGATCAGAGACGTGGTCTCTTACTATAGGTCTCATAAAAAAGCTCAGAGTTGCTCAGCGAGCTATGGAGAGAGCTATGCTCGGCGTTTCTCTACGCGATCGAATCAGGAATGAGGAGATTCGTAGAAAAACCAAGGTCACCGACATAGCCGTTAAGATTAGCAAGCTGAAGTGGCAATGGGCGGGCCACTTAGCACGTAGATCGGACGGGCGTTGGGGCAGAAAGATTCTAGAGTGGAGACCACGTATTGGCAAGCGCAGTGTGGGACGACCGCCTGCCAGATGGACCGACGATCTTGTGAAAATCGCAGGAAGTCGTTGGATGCAGGTGGCATCGGACCGGTTACGCTGGAAAGCGATTGGGGAGGCCTATGTTCAGCAGTGGACAAGTATAGGCTGAGATGATGATGAGATGATGATCCAAAAAGCGGGGTGTCACGTTCATCTGCATTTAGTATATTTTTTGTGTGAAAAGGAATCATGATAAGGTTTCTGATCATATTTTTACTTTAGTGCCGTAGCTTTTGGTCCAAGAATCTTTATTTTTCCAAACTCAAATTAAATTAAAGAGTTCTAAATGTACGTACGTGCTGAAATTGAATAAAATAAATGAAGGAAACACATGCGGTTCGTTTTTGTTTTTAATACGGACTAGTTTTGACTGGATGCCAAAAAAGTTGGGTCGTTTTTCGTTGCCGACCGCTTTCGTCCGCCGGTAGTGACCTAAGTAATTCATACGTCCCAATCTGCTACTTTGGAACTTGAATATATGCAAATGATAGAAAAGTTTGCTTCAGAAGGCCGCCGATGACACTTAAGATATATTTAAGCTGCGCTAGGAAATTGAAACGCTATTTTTCAGTTATGCTCTACAAATCATTGAGAGAAGTTGCCTTGGATTAGTATGTTTTTACTTGAAAATCTTTGGTATTAATGAAAATGTACTAATAGCGCGGAATTAAATACGCACTTTGTGTTGGCACTTTCGTTTACACGAAACGTACAATATATTGGCTTTCAGAATTTGCTACTTAGATTCGTTCGTTATTTTTTAAACTCTGTCCCACATTCATTTCACTCTTAAAATTTTTATTCTCAATATTCTTGTGTCATGGGTGTATTTACAAATATGAATTTCACATACAACCAGATCGAAACAAATATTTTACGGTCACGTAAAGATTTGTCCTATGCGGGGATCGGCCGTCCGTCAAATTTCCGAAAATATACAGAGAGCTTAGTACAAAAGGAATGACGTTAGATTGACACTAGCGAGTTGATATGCCATCTTTGTCACACTATAAAGTTATCAAATAAATATGAACATGACAGCACGATTACTCGCCAGCGTCACGCTATCGTAAATTTTTCTTGGTAAGATCTCTGGTCTTTAAATATTTTACCTATAGAGATCCTAACATGCCTTCACCAGAAAAAAAGGGCTATATAATTTGCATTTAACGTCGCAAAACTTTAAAATTACATAATTATAGTACATAAATGCTATAAAACGGTAATTAAACATGCAAAAGGTACTTTAAAACCTGCACTAGCGTGATTATGTACAGTACAAAGCGACAATCATGAAATGCTTTTATGGAAACTACTGCAAATCATTTTTATTTTAGTACTTACAAGCGAAATATTTGCGAAACGTTGCCGCATTGCTGACAAAACATAGTTTTGGTTAACTTGTGTATGCAAAAATATAGAGGAGTAGGGAATTTTAATTAAACGAACTGAGAATAACTTTTCATTCGAAAATTGCTTGCTCTTTTCCAATTAGGTTTTATATTACGCTATATCTATCTCTGTGGTCCGTGTCCTGTATTGGATGTCAGTTTACTGTTAATGATGTAAGATAATTACCCATATCATCACCTTTCTTTCGGGTAGATAAAGTATATATGTTACCGGAAAGCTGTGATATTTAGAAATTGTATACATTTCCTAGGAAACATATACAACGCCAAACCTATTAACCTATTTAAGAAATGTGTAAAATAAATTGACAAAGGTTAATAAATTCATTCATTGCCTAGAAAGGGTATATGTATTTTATACGCAATGTAAACAATTCCAAAACGGTACTAGGAAATATATTCTAAAAGGACACCATTTACATAGAAACTTGTTATATAAGTTAAGTGAATAATAAAAAATTAGTATGCTGTCTAAGATTAGACTTGTGATATTCATCTAAACTACACCGGGGCCACCTCGGACCTGGTGCTCGCCGGCCGCTGCCGCGGCACGCTCGCTTCGCTCGCTTGGCTCACGCGTTTTGATCACAGTTCTCACCTATCCTACCCCATACTACATTTTGTAGCATTCATAGTAGTGGCCAAAATGTAGTATAAGACGCGCAAGCCGAGGTCCAAGTAGGTCCATAATAGTTACATTACAGAAAAACTAAGTTAACACACTCCTTTACCTCGCTGTAATCTACCAACATTTTGAATTTGACACATTTCCAGTTGGTATTAAAGAAATGTATAGAATCCCTAGGAAATGTTTATAATAAAATTTATTTCATAAATATCCTGGCGATTTTATACATTTCCTAGGTCATGTATATAGTGAAGCATTACATACATTTCCGGTAACATATTATATGTGTATGTCAATTAAATAATGTAAAATAATGTATTTTTTTTAGCCAAAAGACGTGCACTGCAGGATTAAAGCCTGTCCCAAAGACTGCCACGGCGACCGGTTTTGTGCCGTACGCATGAACCTTTTATCCGCGACCTTCACCAGGTCATCAATCCATCTTGTAAAAGTACGGCCAAACCAACGCGTCCAGCTGCGTCCGCTGTGGCGACCGCGGTGGCGATCAGTATTCCCTATGATCGCGCGTGCAGGACGCAGGATGGGTTAAAGTAAAAACGTCCATACAAATACTACAGCAGGAACTGATCGCTACCATGCACGCCATCGCGGACGAGGCTGGACGCGATGGTTTGGTTTACCTTAAGGGCTTAATCCATGTCGTACGATGCTTGGTCGATTTTCAAGAACGTTTCTGTCCCAATGGCCGTCTGTTCTAAGCGATGTATTTTAAAGATTAACCTATAATAAGAATTAGAGTATTACTATCTAAACTATTATATCTATTTAGTATAGATTACGTAACTCATCGTATTAACTACCAATGAGGGCACTACTAGGAAAAACTAAAAATAGATTCTAGTCATAGCAGATAGCTTCCAAAGGAACTTTCCGGGCTCTAGCAAAAAGTATAAAATATAAATGCAATTTGTTTAGCTTTGCAGCGAGGTGGCATTTAAACGGTACAATATTTTTTTCCGTAAGCATTCATTTGTCACAGTGGTTCGTAGAGAGGGCTCGGTGGCCCAACAATAAACACTGTCACGCCTATATTCCCAGGGAGGTGGCAGAGGTGTATTGAGTACACCCACTATTCGCGGACGATGTTAGGTCTCATGTAATAGGGGACAACATTTGCTAGACTCCGGACTGATACTGGAAATTATCCAATTGAAAAATTACGAAGTTCGTCTGAGGATTACTACGCCCATTATTCGCCGCTAGAACAACGAGGTAGTTATTTGACAGTGACATTTCTTTTAGCAAAAAGTATAAAATAGAAATGCTAAATTTGTTTAGCTTTGCAGCGAGGTGGCATTTAAATGGTGCAATTATTTTTTCCGTAAGCGTTCATTTGTCACGGTGGTTCGTAGACAGGGCTCGGTGGCTCCACTTTTTGCTTTCGATCATTATCAACGCTTATTTAGTCATTAATTTATCACTGTCCGACAAATTTTCTCGGCTTAGGGGATCAATGACCCAAATCGCGTATTTTTAGGGACATTTATTTTAACCTAAGAAGGTAGTTAGAACGATTTAGGAATGATTTTTCAGAGTTTGTGAACTATTGATTAGCCGTTGTAGATATGCATATGAAGGTAAGTTACACATGACCTAACATCTCACAGGGAAATTAAAAGCCACCTTTACCTGTAAAGGCAGGTTCTTATTACCATATCATGTCGATTGCTTATTTTATCTACGTATATTTTTAAGTGTCAAACGTTACTTAAAATTTTAAGAAAATTTAAAATAGACCGTGATAAAATCTGAAAAAATGGGTGGTGCTATAGTCTTCTGCACCCCCATATTCTTACCGTTAAATTCTACGGGTAGTACGTGCCTAAACTAGACCAGCGGTGTTGGTACGAACCTGCATTGGAATTAATAAATCAGCTTATACCGTCCCACTGTTGGGCGAAGGCCTTCTCTCACCAATCGAAGTGAGAGAGATTAGGTTATATTCCACCTCTCGGATCCTGTGTTGTTGGAACTTATGAAGCCGCCAATAAGGCTTAAGGAATTACGCAGTCTATTGTATAATACTTTCAAAGAAAATAACAACCTACTACATGTTACCCATTAATGCAGTTTAAAATTCATTTTAAATACCTTATTCCACCACTCGAAATATTCAGCCAATGAACTCCATCCAGAGCGCATACCATTATTAGGTTTAGTGCATCAAAAATGGTTTCATATACACTAGCTGAAATGTTATCAACCCACTCACATACTCTACCGTCCGTCCAACTATTGAATCGGTTTTACATTTCAACGTATTATCTGCATCGCCTTTATAATAGAATTGCAAATTTAAACCCTTTATAAGCGCTCTGCGCCGGGAAACACAAATTCGCTTTTACGTTCATTTGCATTGCTGTCACAAATTTAGTGGCATCTGAAGCGTCTAGCATTGCACAATGCAATTGGTATGAATCATTGAAATAGATGTTACTGTTTATCTATATTTCAGATATATTTTGCTTGTGAAATGTGTGCAGATAGGAATATAAATTTATTTACACCGCTTAGTGTGACCCCTAGCGACAGTTGTCATATGCTAGATAAGCCATCATGATAAAATGATGTATCCACGAGTCTGGAGTCAACTTGTTGTTTTCCAGTTTTGTTTTCTTCGATTGAATCTTCTTAAATAACCCTTTTAAAACATTTAAAATATTCTTATGCCCACTATTTTAAAATTAAACTAAGAAAAAAATATTAATTTATATCGATAAGCATCTTAGCAAGCACTAGTTTAGATATATTTTAAATAATTATTATTTCTACAATCATAGTAAGCGTAGTTCGAAATAGTTCCTGTTGTTCAGAACTATTTTTGAATACACTTTAGTTCACGTGAGAACAGTTTACGCTTGTATTTAATTAAAAAGTTTGTATGCTAACTACTGAAAAAAGTGGCGTAATATACTATTTGCTAGCCATACACATTCTGATATACCCAAGAGCCTACGGAGATAAGTAAAGATTAGATTAATATCATTCGAATGCTATTAAAAATAACAAACAGATGCTTATTTCTTTCTCTAAAGTAAACTTTATTAAATAAGTAATGTTTTCAACAAAATCCACTCCAAGATTAAAACCGCGATTTGAATTCCTGATTTTGCTAAAGGATTGAAATGAAGGAATTTAGGAAAATTTACATTTGAACGCTGAAAGGAGCCCAGGATTACAAGCGCTTATGAAAATTTGTATTCGCGTTACGACGGCGTAGAATATAAAACTGCTAACACAGAGTCTTACTTCGAGATAAATTCTATTATTGCGACTCCAAGAATGACGTACCGAGAAGAGAATGGATCTTGAAATAAAATGGCCTTAATAAATTTGGTAGTAAACAAGTAGTAGAAAATATATATGTATCAAAGAGAGAAAAGAAAAATATTTGAAAATGTTATTGTAAAGGTACAAGGCATTATTTTGACGCTTCGGGGAAAAAATGTTATATATAGTTTGTGCTTCTTCAGTTATTTAGTTGATTAATTGCAACGAAAATGTTATAGAACAAGCGTATATGAGATGCGTTAAGTATATTTGTCGGTCGTTCTTCAAAATTAGTCCAATATAATGTATAGCACGTGGTTTCTACTTTAGGGTTTCGTGAATCATTCGTAGATTTTAACTTTTGCTCAATAATATTATATGGCATATATATCCTTATTTTGCCGACGATGTTTAGTCTTACTATAATAGGGGGTAAATCTATTACCATAATATTGGGCACAATCCAATAATACGTTATCTAACCAAAAATTTAAACTCAGGACCTCATGATCAGTCGATATTTAACAAACAGTCCACGGAATACAGCTAAGTGTCATAAAAAGCAAAATAAATGCTAAAATCAAGGTAAGAAGCATCTTACTAAGTTTTATGTAATGCTTTACGTAGGTATTCTGAAATTAGTTGAAGTAAGTAACTTAAACTCGGGAGAAAATGTAGAAAAAAACACTCGCTAATCGAACAACACCAACATAAGCAAACATCTTAAGGTACTCTTAATATGACAAAAAATCACGTTCAATTTACGCATCCGTTGCTAACCAGTGAAGTGGGAACAAAGAACAAATCATATCACACAAACGTATGCGCGGGGCGAGTGAACACGATCGACCCTCGTAAAGCTCTCGCCACATTGCGGGCGGGGCGTGAGCGTTGCGCGATGCGGGCATGACCCGAGGAGTTGTAATGTACTGAAATAAGCAGGGCTTGTACTGCAAATGAGAAATAGGCGGAACGGAGTACAATTAGTTGAAATAGGTTTTACCTTCCACTATGAAAGATCGATTATTTTAATTATTTGCCTTCCACTGCATAATTGAAGAAGTAGAGCCAGTCCGTTTTTAATTATTTTTACTCGGTTTCCGCTTAACTCTCTTGGTGGAAGTACATCAAAGTAGATTACTCCTGACACCGTAAGGAGTCCGTTACATTTGTAGTAGAAACAAAGGGGGGTCACACATAGATTTCTCCCGTGCGAATCGAACCCGCGACTACTCGATCCAGTGGGGGGAGCGTCTTAAGCTCTTAAACCATTGGACCTTGCCATCCGTCAACAAACGAAGCACGGCGAGAACGAGACGCCAATACCAGTGCTAGCGAAACTGAGCGGGACGGCGGCATAGTGTTGTTTAGCGGGCGTTATGATATTGATGATACCGTCGCATCCGCTGTGTATCGTACGCTCCTCGCTGCCATCCGCTGGCGTCGCGCTGCTATCTCGCTCCGTCTACTATGTGGCGAAAGCTTACTCGTAAGTGGGGCAATACATTCTGCCACCCTTCTAACATGTGCGGAGACCATAAATTACACCGCGCACCTGTAAGTGCTAGATTGTGCTAGATAAAGAAATTTAATATACGAGTACGTACTGCGAATTGATTTATGCGTTTTTTTACATGATGGATACTTGAAATGCAGTGCTGCTTTATTGATATGTTATCTTTTTGTGTATTGTTGGCACATTGAAGCGCTCTGAATTTGTTGATTGGAATCGATTTGATAATATATAGCATATATTATCAAATCGATTCCAATCAACAAATTCAGATATATATAATATAATATTAACCCTGTTAAGAAATTATCCCACTGCTGGGCTCAGGCCTCCTCACAAACTGAGAGGGTTTAGGCCATAGTCCACCACGCTGGCCCAGTGCGGGTTGGCGAACTTCACACATCTTCGAGAAACTCTTAGGCATGCAGGTTTCCTCACGATGTTTTGCTTCACCGTTAAAGCAAGTGATAATTAAGTTTAAATACGCACATGCTTTCGAAAAGACAGAGGTGCGTGCCTGGGTTTGAACCCGAGACCTCTGACTTTGCAGTCCAACGGTCTAACCACTAGGCTATCACTGCTATGCTATGGCTATCGATTTGATTGATACCTTGTAAAAAATTAAAGACACGGAAGTACTTTTATGAATCATCTCTAAAATGGTTTGGTTGTTTTACATTTTTACAGCCTATATATGACAACAAAAAGCGGTAAATATGGTTCGTCCTTACATTATATCAGTCGCGATATTATATCAACTAGTGATCGCCCATTGGTCGATATTCGACCTACTCTTTCATCGTTTGCTGGTTATGTTTGACATTCAGTAAGACTATAGACAAATCATATTATAAAACCACAATATTAATCTATTCTCAATTTTACTTTAACAATAAACAAAAGCGTGCGTGTAAGCGTGTGTGTGTGTGTATGTCAAATACATGGTAGTGTGTAATGTTTTTTTTATTGATTTAATGTGTTTTTTATGCATAATTTAAAAAACATATTAGCATTCTGCACTCTTTCTCTATATAAACTATAAGTGTGGGAAATCTCATACTCCTTTGTCCGCGCAATATTCGTAAAAAGGTGTACAAAGATTTTGCTTCACGTATTAATATAATGATAAGACTAGAAAAACACACCAATTTCACCCTAATGTCAAAGGACTTGTTCGGTAGATGTTACCTACTGAATTAAGTCGGTTATTATATATGTCCATACATGAAACGTAATATGTCACGGTCTTTCTATTTTATTATTAGCTACGGCTAGTTGATGTTTCGTCACTTTTTCCTTAACTTTTAACTTAAAAATGCGTGGATGATGATGATTTTTTTATCATAAAATTTCAGACTTACCTACATACATGCACATACTCGTACTATAAAAAATCGAATGCTACCAAGAATGGTAATTGTTAGTTATTAGGGAATATATAGTGGAGATGACTTTTGAGAATTGAAGACATAAGGTGAAGGTATAAGAAGAAGCGCATAGGTACAGACACAGCTGGCAACCTATATCTATTCATTGAGGGGGTTCACTCTATGTTGAACACTAAAGTTAATTGTTTTAAGGTGTTTTACGAATTACCTTCTTTCAAATATGGATAATGGTAGTCAGGTTGACGTGATTTACACGGATTTTGAAAAAGCTATCGATCGTGTGGATCACATCATCTTACTAAATAAACTACGATCACTCGGTATACACGGAGATTTGTAACGTTAGGTCCAATCATACCTGTCATAGGCCGGTATCGATCGAACTTTGTAGATATACCCACGGGTGTCCCACAGGGGTCACAATTAGGTCCCTTTTTTACAATGCTTATCTAAACGACATAGGTTCTTGTTTAAAGCATTCGAAATATATCATGTACGCTGATGATACAATCTTTTTTGTAAAATTATTAAGATAAATGATTGTTTACAAATGCAAAAAGATCTCGATTGCTTGTACACATATTATGCGCAAAATAAGATAACGGCCAACATACAGAAATGTGAATGTATTACATTTTCACGCAAAACAAAGCCAATTACGTATAAGTACACTTTTGAGAGTCGACCAATTGACAAAATCCGAACTGTCCGAACACACGCACTTTGTAGCCAATAAGGCTTTTAGCAACCTTGGCTTTGTTTTGAGGGTATGTAAACCATTCTCCGTCAGCCGCTCTAAAAACAGTTTACTTTGCGTATGTGAGAAGCATCCTCGAATATGCGAGTCCCGTGTGGTCTCCTCAGTACATTATATATAAAAACTGCCTGGAGAGAATTCAGAATATCTTTATTAACCATTTAAATTACCGTAAACGTAACAGTTTGAATACTTATCAAATAAAAATCTATCTATCTATCTATCTATAACCTCACGCCAGATCCCTTGCGGGGTAGGCAGAGAGTACAGAGTTCCAACAGGTTCTTTCCTTACATACCTCTCTGGCTTCCTCTACTCTCATAGTTCGTCTCATACACGCGCGCCGGTTACGGCGAGTCAAATAAAAATCTTAAAAAAAATAAAACCGACTTCAAAAAGCAATAAATAAATATTTGTAGTCGGTAACGGTTCGTGCAGTCGGTTCCTTGGCACCGACTTCAAATATTTATTTTTTGTATTTTGAAGTCGGTTTTATTTATTTTAAAAAAGATTTTTATTTTACAAATTTAAGTGACAGTTGAATTATTTACTAATATTTATATACCTATATTATATTATTTTGCTGAGCTGTACAGCAAGGTACCTACAGGATTGATATAATAACCATAAAAACGGAATCTATACATTCGTGCTGTTCGCCGTTAAGGAGTCCCCTGATGTATCTTCAAAGTCCAAAGTTCAATACCGATTTCATTAAAATAGGACCACCTCGAAACTATACTAAACCCAACGCAAAAAGAATTATCAAAATCAGTTCATAAATAAAGACGTTATAAAAAAGCACAGATGAATTGTCGACATCTTCCTTATTTGAAGTCGGTTCTATGGCAGGGTACTTATAGGATTGGCGTAATACCCATAATATCTCAATCTGCGCATTCGTATTGTTTGTCGTTAAGGAGTTCCCTGGTTTATCTTCCAAATCCCAGGTCAAATACCGATGAAATTAAAATGGGACCACCTTGGAGCTATACTGAACCCAATGCAAAAAGAATTTTCAAAATCGATTCATAATTGGCGGAATGATCGCGTAACATACATACAAAAAGAAAAAACATACAGTCGAATTGAGAACCTTCTCCTTTTTAGAAGTCTGTTAAAAAGTTGCCCACACATGATCTGTTCCCATTAAAGCACAGGCGCATTATTTTGGATATGTGGTTATTGTTTGACATAGTTCATAGTAATAAAGATTGTTCCGACCTAGTATCCAAAATTGCTTTCCGTATACTTTTGTATCGCACACAACACACGTCTTTACTTGACGTACCCTTCCATTGTACTAACTACGCTAAAACTCAATTTAGCTATAACTATTTAGTTACATAAATCTCTTTGCTTGCTCAAAACTTAAATTTAAAAAGCAGGTCATTAGCACTAGCGTAGCTAGTAATATAAATTAAAACTAAAGGAATAAAGTATTTAATTATTATTAATATCATATTTCACTAAACAGTATGTTTTAAATCAACGATGGCTTAAATATTACATTTTATGAAATAAAACTATTTTACGGATTTTATCGCGGTTTATTTTTTATTTTTAGATCCCGACGTTTCCGTAAAATAGTTTTATTTCATGTGTATTATTCACGTAAATCTAAGGACTCAATATTAAATTTTATGTTATTTATATTAATCTAAATGTCATATTTTCTTTTTTAAATTTATTTTGTTCACCCAACAATGTCATTACTTGCACATACAGTAAGGGAAACCTGTTATTGGCTATACTTCAATGTAATAATCTTAGTATGCAATAATTGTATATCTCTGTTGGTTTTCTGAATAAATAAATAAATATTTTCTTATTAATTTAATAAAACGTAGCACATTAGGAATTACACCTCTGTGGATGCTTTTACAAAAACAAAATTCATATAAACAAACTCCCGGACCGAAATAAATTCCTGTGGGTAACAAAGATCGTATATGCCATGCGGTAATCGAACCCGCTAGTACTCGATCCAGAGAGCAGGAGAGGTTTGAGTCTGAAGCCACAGGACCTAGCTATCGTTATTAAAACATTCCAAATATAGACATACTACATACATTCCAATTTTTGTTGAAGATTGATTAGTGATTAATCCTTATCTCATCTAGTGGAAAGTGAAATTATTTCATATACATAAGTGTTTTTACATATTGTGTACATTGTATTACATCTTCGTTATCTTAGTACCAAGTACCGAGGTAACTGGTTATGGAAAAGTAAATAAGATTTGTGTTAGATGAAAGAGAACTGTCCACACTATTTAATTTTTAAAGTGGACGTATAATAGGATTAAAACGAAACATATGTTTGTGTAATCGGATTAATGAATGACAGCGTTTTGTTATCGGATTATAAAATACGTAGGGTACAAATCCTTATAATTTTGTTGTTGAAATGTTAGATTTTTTGTTATCTATTGCCTAATTTTTGTGAATGTTACACATCATATAAAGTGCATAGTTTGAGTCTAAAGGTTTCGCCACATAGCAAAAAGGTGGCGCGGCTTAGGGAGTTGTAATGTACTGAAATGTATGGGAGACGCCACACAGCGCAGACGAGCGCTTCTGTCACGCTCCCGTCGGCTTTTTGATCAAATCTTAAGTCGCTTTCTATAATGCTCCTGAGCGTCCAAGCAAGTGTTAAGCATTTTGTTCCTATTTTCTAGTCACTATCGCTAGCACCTTGTCCACCACGTGGTCAGAACTTAACTTTTTATTGTAAAATACAATTTCTGTTCATTTTTTAGTTTTCTATTAGTGTTAATAGCTGCGCTTAAAGTATAGAGTTAAAGAATTGAGAAGCAGCAACGTGTTACACGTTGCCTTTTCTCCATTCACACATTAAACATTGCCTACGTCTGCGTAAATTTGTTTGCGTGTAAATAAACGCATAACGTTGCATTTGAAGCAAGAGAATAAAAAGATGTGAACTCAATAATTAAAATAATTTATTTTGTAAAACCATTTATGAAATGTCCATTTAACTTATCGCTTGCGGGGTAAGTAAAGAATACGGAGTTCTAACAGCTTTTGTATAATCAATAATAAAAAAATAACAAGCATCCACGGCCTTATCTTTTCAGAAACACTTGTTTAACTAACGACATCAAGGGCTATATTAACGTTTGAATGTGTTTCGAGCCACTGAGCCGCGAACCTGTACACATATTAGATGGCAATAAAGTGAACGTTATATTGTACGTGAAATCATTTTTTGCCAAATTATTTTCACCCCATAAAGTTTTAAGTGCATTTGTCTGGCGTAAGAGACGCGTGTGTAGGTATTTAGGTAGAGCTGATACAACTTTCACGTTATCTTAGTTAGTACCAAAATGTTGCTCCTTAGAGAGGGCTATTATTAAGGGGCTATCGTAATAAAAAACATGTTTTAGCACTCCATGCACTTCAAGTAGTATATGGATTAAGTACTTAATATTTAGAAATATGATCTTTGACTCTACGTTTTAGAATCTTGTCAAAGAAATACACGATCAAACGAAATTTTCTGGACCAAAAAATCTTAATTTATCTCTATTGCATTACATTTTCTGAAACCAACGAGCGAAACGCATAAGAACTACACAATAGATTTTACTTGAAATCATAGAGAATAGTTGTAGCAAAGATCTTGTAAAGCAGTTTTTTATTTCACAGCATAGATTTTATAAGAAAATTTGTTTTGCACATACGTCCTTATCTTCCGAGTGTACGCTCAATATATCCGTCCCCTACTATTCATTTCTAAAGTAATTGCATAACTCTCACTCTCCCGGTGGATAAGTGGTGGATCGCGGAAGGCCTTTAACTGCTAGAATTTATTGAAACTTTGAGAAAGGGATCTGCCGTGATGATAAAAATACATTCTTAAAGCTTACAAAATACATTATATACCGCATTAAGTGGACCAAAAAACTTAAAGTCGTAGTCAGATCAACATGGTTGACATTTTTTTTTTTTTTTATTGGTGTAATTTAACAAAATACTTTTAGGTATTTGGATTGTTTTGTGTGTATGAATGATATACGCTGTTGGCCGCGGGGTCTTGACAGGTTCACCGGAGAAGATATTTCAACTGGACACCTTTCCTGGTCATACTCTGTATACGAAAGTCGGTCGTAGAACTTAAGAAAACGCTGTGCTTTTCTCTTTATGTTTGGAGTAATGGAGGCCGAAGCGACTTTAGTTTATAATCACTGGATCAAGTCGTCATTTGTCAATGCATACATCCAATACAATCCACCTACATTTCTGGTATAATTAAAAACTTAATTACACAAATCGTTAACGAAAATTGTCAAATAAAATACGGGGAAAGTTGATCAAGTAAATTACAGAGATTAACTTATTAATGAGTATTCGGCTACCGCCGATATGTGAATGATTCTCAATTAGCTTTTAATAACTGAATTTCGTAGGCACTTAAATGGGAAAGTATGGTTTATTTAAATCTGAGTATTTTATTGCAGAGTACGCCTATAAAATTTTTTACCGACCTAGGGATACAGTATATGATTCTTTTGTAACTCATTATTTTAAAAACTAACTGAAATTTTCGCAAAGCATATTTTATTTGAGTGTATTGAAAATTTGTTGTATAACACACCTACATTAGAAGTTTAAAATTCATTAAATTTAATATAACACATCATTTATCGATTTGCAGGACCCATGGAAGACAAGTGTTTGACGTCCGTCATTTCACCAAAAACCTAGTTCTTACCGTGACCATTGGTGCTGTAAAATACTTGAAACTTCGAGAAAAATAATCAAAAACAAAAATAAACTGCGATAAAAAAAACGAAAAATAAATTTATTTCATAATCGGGTTTAGTTATTTTTATTCGTGTGTGAAATATCTACTAACTTCCGTACAGTATTGGTAAATAAAAATTTAGTTCACTCACAATCATTTCTGTTTCAGGTACATGAAGGAGTAAGCAAGTGAACAAAATGTTGTGACAAAAATCGTGCGCTGCGTACGAATCGAAGGAATACACAAAAATGTGTCACCCAAAAAATATCAAAGATGTTCCGAGCAATAGAACTTTTCTCTTCATTATAGTGTTACTTTCGTTAAAACTGTGTAGTCCTCAGGACTTAAACGACGATTTTGTGAATGAGGATAGTGTAGAAACGTTGGATTTAAGTATGACGCCGGTTAAAAAAGTGAAAATAACTAGAAACGTTGGTGTTTCCACACCGTGCAGAATGAGCGAGTTACTGTGTGATACAGGACAGTGTATTTCCTTGGACAAGTATTGTAATGGTGAGGACGACTGTGGAGACAAGAGCGACGAACCCAAGGCTTGCACACGTGAGTATTGTATTAGTTAGATAAAGGTATGCTGCGAATGAGGTTTGTTATGAAAGCGAGGCCACGTGAAAAGAGTGATCTGAGTCATTTGAGAAAATTTAGTTTGCAAATTTTAAACTACATTCTCACCGTTGGTTAACATGCATTTTTACTTAGCTTAGTTTTGGAAGAGAAAAAATTGAGTAAGAATTATTTAAGTTAAAAAATTTAAATTACATAGTTGCTATGTGTTCACTACAAAATAATAAAGTGCTTAATGCAAAATTCGAAATTGTACTTTTATACCTTATTCTAACGCATTCAATAAACGCACAAACTGTCTAAGACTACTAAAGTAAAACTTAACTTAAACTTTAAGTATTTCTTTCTACTTACATAATATAATATTCTTTTTTATTGCCCACAGTAATCCACAAAATGGCAAGCTTAAAAAAGCGAATGTATAAATCTTGAAAGTCATTTTGGTCATTCAAACGCATTTTTAATATGTCGCCCCTTCTCGGTTTGCTGACATCTGTCACAAAAGAAAAGGTAGTAAAGGACGCTGAGGATTTGGGGCCCTGAAATGAGCAACTCAATTTTAATAATTATGTTAGATCCGTTTTGTTAGAACTTGAAATATAACATTTTTTCGGATCTTATCGCGATTTATTTAATGTTTTCGACGTTTGGAGTGTTATGTTGAGGTTGACGGTATGTTGAGGTTTTTCAGTTTTAGAGTCAATAATATTTATTGCAGGTAGTTGAGAGGAGTTCCATGTATATTTTACACAATGGACAAGTAAATCATTGTGTGATCTGTATGTTAACAAGGAAGGTCTTAACTTTACCCTTTCCTTTAAAAAAAATAACATCCATTAATAATCTGTTTTGGAATCTATTGATCGCCTATCTTTGTTAGATCCACTTCTTGAGTCATTTGATTTATACTGTGTACATTCACATTTCCCCGACGATGTTAGGTCCCAATCTAATAGGAGACTTCCCTATTGCCATTATAAAGGATACTGTTCCAGACTCTGGAATGCATTTTTTTTGCTAGAACAAGCACACGTTTTTTGATCTAAGATTCGAAATTCCTCGTGATCACCAGCTGCAGTATGTGGCTAGATCTACAACGCAGTTGTTTTTTGTTAGTCTTTATTTGTGGAAATTATTAGGGCGAATGATGCCTTTGTCCTGCAGTGGTCGTCTTTCGGCTGAAGATAGATAGATAGTCTTTATTAACGGCTCGTTTCAATATTTAACTTAAGGATAGATTTGCCTACTACGGATACAACTTTGACATATTTTGTATGGAAAATCTGTCGACATTCTACTGACAGTAAACAAATCCATCCTTGAGTTGAATATTGAAACTGGCCATTGGTCTTAGTTGTTAGTCTTTACTTATTAGGCGAGGTCACTCACTTGTACGCGAATGTAAGCTTACGAATTTACGAAAGCTATTTCTTTCTTTCTTGTTGAACGCATTTTTCGTGGGTATGAAGGTATTTTTTTTACTAAAATCTTAATGATTTCGTAGCTATTGTTATCGTTTCAATAACAGGTTTTGGTTGTTCTATGCTCACGTGTTGATAAATATCTTTGTTTATAGTGATAATTTGTTTAACTGCTCACTGTCTTTGTGTAAACTTATTTTCGGTGATTCGAGTCGTCAACGCGTCTATTGGAACAAAAATTATTTTAATTTTCTCCAGAAGCTGTCACGGGAATAGTGCAATGTAATTGAAATGACGTTGGGTTGAGATACACTAATATCGTGACAAGCTTCTATATATATGAATTTGAAACTATCTTTACTTCGTATCGGTCCTGTTCCGAGCGTTTTACATAAGTGAGTTTACATATGACAGTTTACATATTACGAACATTGACAAAGAAACTGTCTTCTGTTTTCAAGCTTTTTTTTTTGTAAAATTATTAAAAATAATTGTTGTACTTGTACTTAAATAGTTTAATTTTTGCAGTGGAAACAATTCGTATAACGTATAAAGTCTATTTATTATACAATGCATACACGGTAGATAATTATATGATCATAGTTACGTAAATACTGTACCACGCGTGTTTTCCCATGATACAAGACTCTGCCGGTTTCACGCTATGTAAATTTTTAATGCTCTAGACAGTCGCTACAATCGTATTGATTTAAACGAATTCGTGCTCAGCCGTCGTAATCCTATTTTGTAATGATTAAAAATCGTGCACATAAGCCTTTATATCCTAGTAGATGTAATGCCTTTGGAAAAAAGTTGAAATGTTTATTGTACCTTCACAATATTATTTTTGAAATATTAAGAATACTTTAAGTAGTTGTTAATGAGAACTCCTGAAAATGTGAGATTTTTTAAATTACACAAAATCCAGTGATTGTTTGGATATTGCCGTCCTATATAATTGATTGGAATAACATCGTACAAATACAGCAACCACGCATATATTACCTAAATTAAACGATGTAAAAAAGCGATCTCGTATTCCTAGGCATTGGTCAGTTGAGGTATTTAACTAAGGGTAAACAATAAAGATAATAAAATATTAAATATAGTTTAAAAACGAATAAAATGGTTAGTGTTTGTTGGTATTTGTTTTGTAATATAATAGGAAGTTTTCATTACTTTTAAAATAAACTTTATTTAGAACAACGTATTTTAACAGTCCACATTTAAAAAATCCTCTTTTTGACTTTTTATTGTTAGTTGTAGTTATTTTTACCTACAACAGACTACACTTTTTTGAGCATCATAAGTATAGTGTATTTCGAGGCTCGTATAAAGTAGCGATTAGTTGCTGTTACTGTGGCCCCACCTGGCGTGTCGCATGGCAGTCGAGTGGCTGTGTCAGCGATGGACAGACTTCGCTCCCTTCAGCTTTTATAAAACATTCATCTCTTGGAGTTATGGACTCCGCGAAAACATATTATACTTATGATGATATGATCGGGGTATCCAATACTTACATTATTGAAAAGATTGGAGTTTTATTATATAACATTAACATATTATGTTACTTTACGGATTACTCAGACCAGTGGTTAAAGGTTTCGCCACATAGCCGACGCAGCGCAACGGATGCGCGCCGGTGGCACGGCTTGGGGAGTTGTAATGTACTGAAATGTACGTGAGATGCTACACAGCGTAGCCCCGTTCGGCGGGACGGCAAACGTCACGATCGAACGTAGCCGAGCGCTTCCGTCGCGGTCCATCGGCTATTTTACCAAACCTTAAGAGCTTAACCCGCGCCACCTACTGGGTCGAGGGGTCGCGGGTTCGATCGTCGCGCAGGACATATCTTTGTGTGACCCACAATTTCATGTTTGTCAAAGCACCTACGATGAAAAATAATTGCTGGTGTTGGATTAGGTTTCTTTTTCAGCATCATCATCATCTCAGCCTATACTTGTCCACTGCTGAACATAGGCCTCCCCAATCGCTTTCCAGCGGTTTCTTTTTAATAAAATGAAATCAGTGCGTTGCATGGCAGGCGAGTGGCTGTGTGCGATGGACAGAATTAACTCCCTTTAGCTTTTATGAAATATTCATCCCTGAGAGTTCCGCACTTTTTTGATAAAACGTAGCCCCACACTAAGATTAATTCCTGTGTCGTGGGTGCCTTTAAAAATATGAAAAGTCACATACACAAATACCCTGACCGAAACAAATAATTATGGGTCACACAGAGACTTGTCCCGTGCGAGATTCAAGCCGCGACTATTCGACCCAGTGGCCGGAGTGACTTAAGCTGCGCCAAATCGTCCGTCACTCTACCGAAACATATTGTATAAGAAGATGCTTATATAAGATGAATGGCGTATCGAAAGTTGACGTTTTTTGAAACATTCAAATTACAAAAAAAAAATCATGTAGACCAAAAAAGTACTAATAGTAAAGAGCTAAATACTTATACTTATTGCTATACTTGTATTATACTTATTGTAGATAGTTATAACTCTAACACCACTTCGGAATGTCATTCTTGTAAAGAACCAGGGCAAGAAACTGCAAGGTTGAATGAATCATTTTAAATTTACACTTTAATACAGAAATCAAATCATACAATTGAATTGGCAATACAATCTTCAAAATAATCATAATTATGTGCCACTATATAGAAAAAGGGGGGCAATTTTGTACCTAATACTGGATAATTTACTGTGAAAGATAATGATAAAATTAACGTTCAGCTGAGAAGGGTGGTTAATGACTTTAAAACAAGATACGTAACTTTTTAAATGTAGGTACAAATCCGAGTTCCAGTTTCAAGAAAATTTCCTTAAAAATACTTCAGTTATCACTTTTTGTGTTATAAGAGCATTCCTTGTACGTGTATCGGGAGTTATGCCGAAACTTTGTCAAAGCATATTACAGTATGTTTAAAGATTTTCGTAATAATTTCGTTGGAGATAGCAAGCGATTCAGTTTCATAATACTTATGATAATTTATCGTCGTAGTCGTCTTCATAACAATAGTACAGATTTATAGGATTAGAGGGAATAAAGAAAAATAAGTTATTAATCTATAATAAACATTGTCATAGAAGGACTAGTCCAAGATAGTGGCAGAATAAAAAAGGGGTAAAAAGTTACTTCATCACTACGAAGTAAAATTTGTGCCATATTCTTATATACACACTCGCCAGATTTCCAAGCACTTCCGAATTGCCAAATAAGTTTGATAAGGAAAAAAATATGGTGTTCATTTCATTAACAAGAATGGAAGTGGAAGGATGTAGGTACCGGGGAAGACCTAGACTATCATACCACGACTAAATAGACCAAGTCTTATCTGAAGGACAAGTCAAGAGTCTCCGTAACCGGCGAGCGTGTATGAGACGAACTATGAGAGTGGAGGAAGCCAGGGAGGTATGTAAGGAAATAACCTGTTGGAAGTTTGTACTCTCTGCCTACCCCGCAAGTAATCTGGCGTGATGATATAGATAGATAGATAGAATATAGGCTAAAATCGGACGGACGATTTAGCGCAGTGGTTAAGAGCTTAAGCCGCTCTGCCCACTGCGTCTAATAGTCGCGAGTTCGAGTCCCGCACGGGACAAATCTTTGTGTGATCCACAATTATTTGTTCCGGTCTGGGTATTTGTGTATGTGAATTTTCATGTTTGTAAACGCACCCACGATACATGACATAAATCCTAGGGTGGGGCTACGTTTAAAAAAATAAAAAAAAATTGCACGCCAAAGTCCTAAACATAGCGCACTACTTAATATATCATTCTAAGAGCTTACATGTAACCTATGATTCACAAATGAACGTTACGTTCTTACTTATACTATAGGGTAGCCCAGCCATATCCAAAGGCTAAAATAAATTTTTAGCCAAAACCATAGGTACCAAAATCTACTTGTCTGTGTATTTCACCAAAAGTGCGCTCGGCGCTCGCCATTAAAATACGTTTTTATACTAAAAACGTCCCGAACGATAATTGTCTTCCACAAAAGATCCCCAAGATGTACTCACAAAAGGAATTGAAAGAACTAGATTACAATGAGTTTCCAGTTCTTTCTCTCTTGGGAGATCAGTGCATAGGTCGGACAGAGACCGCAGACGTAACGAGGTTATGGATTACATTTTTATTAAGAAAAATGAATATCTAGGGACTTGGTGGAGAAATGTAGGGGAAAATGGATATTTTATTTTATAGGTTACAAAAATGAATCGGTAGTAAGATATTGCAATTGTACTTATATGTCAACAGCAGAGCTGTGAACTTTAAACGAAGATTATTTTTTCTACATTCAGAAATTTTATGAATTGATGGAATGGGATGCTGTGTGGGAATGAACTTTGGGCGTGAAATTTACCTTTTCCTATCGTCAGGATCAAATACGTAAATGCGACTCCTTTTAATACTCGTATCATTAGTATCTACATTGTAGCCTGCCTGGAAGTTTTAATCGATACACGTTACGGTACGGCACACAGTGAAGCTTCGTATTCCGTCAAAACGGGTTAATACTTATTCCTTACGCAGGACAACGCGTAAGCTATTTGAGCTTTTTTCCCCGTGGTATTTATGGATATATACCAAGAAGTAATGCCACAAAGGACACTTAAAGTTGTCATGACTTTATCACGTTCCGAGATACTGTGGACACTGAATGCTTAAAACATTCAAATAATCTTTCTAACAATGTGACTGGAAACAATATTAATGAACATCATTATATCAACATCACAAAGATGCTAACATTTTATTCATTTAACGTAAGCAGGTACAGATAAATTGTATGTAAAAAGTACTATTGCCCAGCAAATTAGCTTTCCTTTTGACAAAAATATATTGTGGTAGAAATAAATTGCGCGAAAGAGCTCTAACGTAAAAAAATCTTAATTAGCCTCAGGAAATATTCATACATCGCAAAATTCTAAATGGCGACCGCTCAAAGAATGAGGAGAACAATAAACCTTCTTTAATTATGGCGGCCGTTGGAAACGAGCTTTCGCTTTTATCGTTCTAGCGTAGGTGGTGATTAAGCCAAAATATAGCTACAATTAACAAAAAAACCCACGTTCCATTTAATAAGGTGTTAAGTTTACCGCGTCGGTGTTTACAAAATGGACTATCATTAGTCACGGAACCTGGGGAGATCCTTGTGTGTTCGTAGCTACTGTGTGCTAGAATATTCATGGTAACAATTACTATGTATGTATGGCGAAAATTGTTTCGTGTTTTTTGACTATTAGACTTCCAAATTACGTTTATAAATTTAAGAGTTAGCAAATAAATGAAGTCTTTTATATTTTCAACCGTTTCATCAGTTACATAAAGGTCACGGGGAAAATCTGGCCCTATACCTACAACACAAATAAGTACAGGCTCAGATGTAAATTTCCACGAATTGAAGTTATTGTTATATATAGCCGGTCGTTTTGGAGGGTTTTGGGGAAGCCTTTGTCTTACAGGGAATGTCTTTCAGTTGATGGTGATGGTGGTTATCGAAGTTAATAGACTAGATGTTCGCCAATAGTTATGATAACTGCAGGCTCAGATGAAAAGTTCCACGAATTATGAAGTTATTGTTTCATATAGCCGGTCGTTATGGTGGTCTTTAGGAGAAGCCTTTGTCCTGAAGTGGATATCTATTGGCTGATAATTTTGATGATGATGATTATCGGAGTGATTAGACTAGAAGTTCACCAATAGTTATAATAACTGCTCACGTGCTCACGTATAAACGCTCACGTGTAAAGTTCCACAAATCATGAAGTTATTGTTCATGTTTTGAAGTTGTCAAAATTATACTCGTATCAAATGAGGGCCAATTGAGAAAAACATCCTATCATACAAAATAGGACAAAAATCCCAACAATCTAGATCAGTTGGGTAATTGGTGTCATAAAATCGATGCCATTATTATAATGTGAATAGCTATTAGATAGGGGACTAACCACGTAATCCTCTGTAATTAAATATAATAACGACTAATTTAAAATATTTTAAATTAAGATTTATAAGTTACCACTAGTGGCCATATAGATCTACAATAATTGATTGTGTAATTTATATAATGGCATCATAGTAAAATATATAATAATAAAATATAAAATAAAAACATCATCGTATTGACTCTTGAAGTATTATTTATAAAGAGTAGTTATTAATAAAGACTGCAGACTGCTTAAACAAAGGTTAAGCGAGTTTTAATTTTGTTTCTGTATCTGTCACTAGGAGTTACTATAAGCACAAAATAATAAATTACAGAAGTCAAGCTCATGTATGTACCTCACTTTTCATACCTACGCGGTCGGTCGCCCTAGGGTTATCAACTCTGGCTTATGCGAAAAAACTATAGTGGTAGTGGCACTCGTATCTAGTTGTTTGATTGATTGTTAAGAATAAAACACAATGAACGAAAATAAAAACCAATAATAACTAAAATAATTTAATTTTAATCTAACACTAACAGTTATAGCTAATTTTTTTTTGTTGCTTCATATCTGAACAAAAAACATCACAAGATGCGTGTCTAAAGCGGACATCACTAGCGCTCACACTATTCCTAACCGTGCCGAGATATCGTGTCCGTGAGCGTTGTCTACGCTCGCACACAGCGTTGCTCGAGCACGCATTGTATGTAGCTTGACTTCTGTACACTTATTATTTTGTGCTATAAGGTATTTGTATACTAATATCCTAATTAGTTTGGAATTTTAGTACGCCATATGTCACTGATCAATTACTTTAGTATATTAATATTCTTAAACAATTGATACAGACATCATCTCACCCCTCAATTCCCGTAAGAATTTTATCCCTTATACCTTTGGTAATGTTGGGCATAATTAGGTATTTAAACAAACACAAAGTAAAGTATAAAATATATACGTTATTATACTATATGTATCTACACATTAAACAGATTTTCTCACTACTCAAAGAAAGTAACAATATTTCTAAAAGGAAATAATAACCTCGAGAAATAGAAATAATTATATTGTCAGACAACACATTTTCGTGCTCGCTATAATTCCCAAAGAATAATTACCCGTGGAACTAACGTGTTCGGCGCGACACATAGAGACAAGTTTGCACATAATTAGTGCACACACGTGTCCCCGTGTGGTAACATTCTGGGACGGAATAACTACGTGTTCTCATTACATACTAGTATATAAAATATGTCTGTTACCTGCTCAAATACGTTGTTGGGGGAACGCTTAGTTAGTACCTATTTATTGTTGTATTTAACACTTAAGATGGCATAGAGAATAAAACATGTACAAAGTGTATAAATAACGCAAGACCTCAGACAACCTGATTAGATAATCGCTTCACAAATTCCAACCAATTTTCCAAATTTAAATTTTTTACACCCTGTTTTACGCACTTTTATACCCCAATTAACAATGAAACTTATACGTGTATGTGTGCGAATTGAGAAATATGTTTTACAAATGCATTTGAAATCTCTGTATTGCTTTGAATAAAGATTCAAATTCATTTATTCATAAGTTTGATTTTTTGTATTGAAGACGTTACTTTAATTGTTTGGTATCTTAAAAATCGGCCACTTGGCGAACACTCATCTAAAATCTATTATACATTTAAAAATATTGTTCAAAATATTGTTAATGTCAGGCACATGTCAAGTAAGAATAAATTTAGTTTATTATACTGCACTAAGTAACAGCATTTTTTGCAAATTAAAAAAAAAATTATATGCATTAAATATAGTTGGAATGCATTGATTCCATTCGCTTAGGTCTTGCGTTTATTATGTTAATACTTGTATATGTCCATGTAATCGAACAGTCAGCGACGTAAGTCACTGAACATTCTCAGTATTTCGAACAGTTAATACTCTTTATTATAAAACTTTGGCAAACATTTTTAAAGCCATATTATTAGCAACCTACTCAAATATTACATTAAAGAAAACCAACAAAAATAACTTATTTGGTGGAAACCAAAAGCGGACAAGCGGTTTGAAAATCTGAGAATGTTAAGCGACTTATGTCGCTGATCGTACCAACACTTTCAATAATGGATGGACACTTCAAGCGGAAGGTTTCTTTGTCATCTACTTCGTCATCAATAATCAGTAATTTTAACATCATCCGTACATAAGATCTATTACATCACATACCTACATTGAATTTAAGCTATATTGCTAAATTGATATTCGAAGTTTCTTTATTGACATTAGACTAGAAATTTACACTAGAAGTTTATCTACGATTAACTTGCAATTTAGTGAATAAGATAACCGGTAAAAGCAATTACAAATCTAGCTACAAGTAATCGGGAAAAAACTAAGTCAAATATCTTCTTTAAAGAAACGATCACATTTTTTTTCTTTTTCAGATCACGTAGCGAAAATTCGTAGTAGTGGAATTATTTCAAACAGTACCTAGAATGAGTTTCGCAAGAACAATTTCGTTTACATTCAGAGAAAACTTCACCGAATACTAACAGCAGCGCTTCGACTAAACAATGTTCCGACCAAAATCTCTCGATTATGTTCGCTAAGAAAACACTTCAGTTCACGTCATTCGTGCTTTGTGCTTTCAGAATTCAGCTCCTTCAGAATTTAGACTATTATTTACCTACAATACAATTAAATGCGCCAATGATATTTCTAGACAAAAAATAAATTACAAAAAAACATCGTCACGCTATATTTCCGAAGCGGGAGTAACTGTGTTCACCCACTTTTTGCCAACGATGTTGGATCCTGTGTAATAGAGGGCAAGCCTATATAATATTAGCCCTGTTAAGAAACTGTCCCACCGTTTGGCACGAGCCTCCTCTCAAACTGAGATGGTTTTAGGCCATAGTCCACCACGTTAGCACACTGCGGTTTGGCGAGCTTCACACATCTTCGAGAAACTCTTAGGTATGCAGGTTTCCTCATGATGTTTTTCTTCAGCGTTAAAGCAAGTGATAGTTAATTCTTAATATGCACATGCTTTCGATAAGACAGAGGTGCGTGCCTGGGCGTGAACCCGAGACCTTTGACTTTGCAGTTCTACGGTCTAACCAATAGGCTATCACTGCTTATGCTTATTGCAATATACCAAGCATAATTTTAGACCCTCGACTCGAAATTTTTTTGAAAATAAAACTACATTTATTCGGCCTAGGTTTTGTGCCCAAGACCTCGTGATCGCAACGCGTATTATTCGCTACTAGATAAAATGTTTAACGATACATTTTGAAGAGACCGACTGAATGAAATCTAAAAGTAAAGAATGAGTTCTATACCCGTAACTAGGTTACTTTGAAAAGGTCTGACCTGATAGAGCACAATTATCTTTAATATTTTATTTAAACGTATATTTCTTATTGTATTGATCACAAATTGGACTCGAAATTTGATTGTCTTTTTTTCGGTAGAAATGGTTTTTATAAAATAGATTTTTAGAAATTATAAATGAGATATATCTTATGTCTAATTCTATACACAGACGGTTAATTCCTATCATTACGGTTTTGAAAGACTAATACGTACTACGTTACTAATATTTAACACAGATTCATAAAAAATATTTAGGTATAAAGACCCTTTTAAAAACAAGCTTTTATTTCAAAAATACAACATAAATATCTTCTTTAGTTGAACAGTTCCTATGGTTTCTTTCCGGCTCCATCATCAGATCTTAGACATCTCCTTAGACCAAGATCATCCGGGTCTAAAGCACTCGTCAAGACAAATCCAACGAGCCCGAACACGGCTGGGTTGTATTGAGTACTTGTGTGGTTCCATCGGCCACCTTTCGGCTTTATCATCAGACCCTGAACACTATCTGGTTGTATAGTATTTGTCAATATCAAACTAACAAGCCTTGGGCTTGTTAGATTGACACGACGGGGTTACGTTGTATAGTTTACATGTGGTACATCATCATCATGTGGTGGTGTTGGGTGTTACATCACCGACTTTACATATGTATGACAAAATTCAGCTCAATATGATACCCGTCAGCGCTTGAAAATGGATCACAAGATTTGAACCGGAAAGACAGACAGACATACGAACATTGCAAGTTAAATAAAAGCTTGTAAACACTATAATTAGTTGTTTATTGTTAAAAATAAAAATAAAAATCATTTGTATGTATTTTTTTTTTTTCTTATAAAAAACGTAGCCCCACACTAGGATTTATTCCTGTGTCGTGGGTGCGTTTACAAACATTAAAATTCACATACACAAATACCCAGACCGGAACAAATAATTGTGGATCACACAAAGATTTGTCCCGTGCGGGACTCGAACCCGCGACTATTAGACGCAGTGGGCAGAGCGGCTTAAGCTCTTAACCACTGCGCTAAATCGTCCGTCAATATGCCCCTCGTCTGTGGAGACGTGCCCGCGCCTTCTGCCGGAGTGAAGCACACATTGCTTTTCACGTACGCCTAACACGCAGTACGGGTGTACATCCTTACCGCGTGTTAAGGTGTTCTTACACTACGACTAAGAATATATACAAGTAAAAATATAGGATATAAACATAGCGTTCTTTAAGTGGTAGTAAGTGTACTCGTGTTATTGCCGAAGTAATAAAATATATGAAATAAAACTGTTTTTCGGATTTTATTTTTGATTTTTAAGTTTCCCTCGCGACGTTCCGTGTGCTCTGCAGCATCCATGGTCACGAGTGGGGCTTTTATTTCATGTTTAATATTGGCGTAAATCTAAGAACTCAGTTACAGAATACATTAGGTATCAATAACTTTCGAAATAATAAAAATCAACTGCCTATATTTGAACTTTGATGACAGTATGTGTATTGTTATTTCCTGCTCTCCCGTTCTAAATGTTGCTTCGATAAATGTAGGTACAATATTTTTTATTTGAACAACAAGATTCAAAATCATTAAGCTTTTATTTCCCCGAGGCCAATTAATTAAATAAATATTCCAAGAACCAAAACACCGTTACTGTTTTGACGGATCGTCTTTCACTTAAAACTTTCTTAAAACAATCTAACTTTCGTTCAAATTTAGTAAAGTTTTGAGAAATGAGGCAAATGAACGAAGTAATCGTAATTTATTTAAATGCTAGTATTTTTAATTCAAAAAGATCTGTTTATAAACAAGCACAACTTACAACGGAGATATGTTGCTTAGTTGATGAGTTTCTATGGCTCCATTATCAGACCCTGGAAATCAACTGGGTCTACAGTAGTCGTGAAGACAAATCCAACGAGCCCTATAACGGCGGGATTATATTGAGTATTCGCCATTGGCCGTCTTTCGGCTTCATCATCAGACCCCAAACACCATTGTTATATATAGGACTTATCAATACCAATCCAACAAGCCTAAACACGAGGGGGTTATTTTGTGTAGTTGACATGTTCCTATGGCCACCTTCCGACTCCATCTATCAGACCAGCTTACCAAACTTACGTATGTATGCCAAACTTCTGCTCAATCGGATACCCGTAAGTGCTTAAGACAGATAGACGGACAGTCATACGAAAAGTACAAGTTAAATTAAAGCTTGAAAGAGCTATACCGATCGTGTTTATTAAAAAAAACAAAAGGCACATTTAGAGAACAATGATGATCAGAAGCGAAGTGAACACTTGTCTTATGCTTCGTAATGCGCTGTCAGGACAAACAAAAGGCATATTTTTTTCAAAAAGATCGTAAATATGGCCGCACTCCATTGTGAGCGGCTTTATTCACGATCTTTTTCCTTCTCATTTCCCTATTTTTGTGTTGAAAGGATTAACAATAGTACAGGTACAGCACCGGGTATTTAATAATGAATTGTGTTTTTGAATATGCATATTTCATTTGAAGGAATTTTTGAATTCGTTTTAGCTTATTGTTCGTGTATACTTGTTCATAATTTACCACAATATCCATCGTATGTACTAGAAGTAAAGTGGCCTGCATAAAATGCGAACTGATTTTAAAAATAATGAATTGAGACTACCAGTTCACTGTTACTAAGAGGTTATGACATTGGGTCCTTACAGCATAGGCCAACTTTGGATTTAGGTACAGTACCTATATTTTTGTCCACAATACTTGGGAAATATATATATATATATATATATATATATATATATATATATATATATATATATATATATATATCATCATGCCATATCCCTTGCGAAATAGGCAAAGAATATAGAGCTCCGACAGCTTATATTTCCTTGCAGACTCCCCTGAATATAGACGGGATTCATTATTTTCTTTTGTTAATGTTTAAAAAGAAATCTAGTCCCATACTAGAAATTATTTCTTCTGTTGCGGATGCACCACACCTAGATCAAAACGAACATTTGTAGGTCACGCCTAGATTTGTCCCGTGTGTGATTGAGGCAATAACTATTTAATTCATTAGACTAACCAAGACAACGTCATTCATACCGTCACGATTTTTTCAGATATATGATAATAGTCGTGTTAATTGTTCACCCAATTTATCAGACATAATAATATTTATTATTTATTTTATTTATTTTTTAAAAAACGTAGCCCCACACTAGGATTTATTCCTGTGTCGTGGGTGCGTTTACAAACATGAAAATTCACATACACAAATACCCAGACCGGAACAAATAATTGTGGATCACACAAAGATTTGTCCCGTGCGGGACTCGAACCCGCGACTATTAGACGCAGTGGGCAGAGCGACTTAAGCTCTTAACCACCGCGCTAAATGGTCCGTCAGTCCGTCAATAATAAGTACGATCATGAAATATCTGGGTCCGGGTATCCTCAAATTTTTAAATTATTTTCGTTGGTCTGAGTAATGAATGAACTCACGGTGTCTTGAGGTTTAGCAGTGTCATGTTTGGTTTTGGATTGGAATATATTTATAACCGGATCTCAAGTCGATGGCAGCACCCAGCCGTCTTCTCTATTGAGATTAGGATGTCTCAATAGCCTTAAACATCGAGAACTTAAAATTAAAAATAAACATAAAAAGTTTTACTCAAATTTTCCATTGCTACTAAACATTTACGTCACCCACTGTGCTCAAGAACAAAATTGCTTTTGTCTTACTTGTGCCAAGCCTAAGATCTTCTAAATAAAGAACGGTGTTATAGTGAAGTAAATTTAACTCAAGGTTTTTTTTACCGCATCTACCTGAGTATCGGCTTACATAACAATTAAGTTCCAAGTTAATCTGCGGCGATTATGTTTCAATAACGTTTAAAAATGGAAAACGCAAGAATGTTAAAACACATTTTTTCAATATTAATATAATTTCATATTAGATTATATATCAATTAATATTTAATTTCATGTTACAAGATTTTAATGCGGTTTATTTTTAAGTCTCCGATGTTAGGAATATTTTACAACAACCTTGGTCACGGGAGGGACTAAGGATTTTGACGTTTAAGTCTCAAAACGTTGGGATTTAAAAAAGAACTAATAAAGAATAGCGATAAAATCCAAAAAAAAATGTTTTATTGAAATATATAAACCCAATACTTTGAGAGCTGCTTGGTCGGTCGTCGACCGGCTATCTAATTAGCTATCTTGCTGGCTTACCCGAAATTACTTCTTTCCAAAATAGAGTTACGAGAATAGCTTCTGTGATTTTTTCATATATAACAAAAAAAAAATTGGTGGGACATAAATATTTGTGCATTGAGCGTTCCTTATGAAAACAAAAATATATTAAAAAAATTGAATGTCTCAAACATATTGAAATGAATCCAATTCATATTAAAGGTATATTTTGGTCTAGACTCATATATACATTTACTAATATAAATCTATCTATCTATCTATCTATAACCTCACGCCAGATCCCTTGATTTATCTACTAATATAAACATAAACATAAAATCCAAGATTGAGATCGCGAAGACCATATGTTTAATGTAACTTTTAACTTTTCTTAATAATAATAAAATTTCAAAAAATAGCCATAATTTGAGCACATGTCGAATTGTGGGCAAGTTTTTACAGATAGAGGAAGAAACCAATGAATAAAACAGACGGACTTACAGACTGACTATGGAACATATACCAATCAAACTCCATGTCATTTACTTGGCCCAGCGCGTGACATTACTTTGCCAGCACACAAGCTGAGAAAACAAAACAAAAAGTCCAAATAATAATATCAGCCTAAACTGTCCCAGCTGGGCAAAGGCTTCTCTCACAAATCGAGGTGAGAGAGATTAGGTCCTACTCCACCACGCGAACCCAGTGCGGATTGGCGGAGGCAGGTGTGGGGCCACATGCTGTTGAAATTTATTAAGCCACCTATTAGGTTTCCAAGGCTCAACGACTACATATTACGTGCTACCTTTTCTTAATATAAATAAATTTTAACACAATATTATTTGTTTCCATAGCGTGCAACAAAACTTACATGGGCGACGTCGGCCGTACCTACGAATTGGAAGTTCGGAGGCCTCGAGAAGAACATCTGCCCTTCGTATGTCACCTAAACTTCACAGCGGCAGGGGCGAACTACGGGGACATTATACAGGTATTTAATAGCGGGATACGTGATTGCAATTTATATATGGGCCTTTGTCACAATCGGTGATTAGAAGGCTTAACACGAAAATTTTGACGTAAGCGTGACGCACTTAAAATGTCATTCTTGTCATATTAAAATTTAGCAAATTATCATGAACGTGACAGCAATAACCATCCGTCAATTTTTTCGTGCTAAGCCCTCAGAAGGTAAGCCCTCAGTGCTAAGGCATGAACCCATCGACGTTAGCGTGATATTGTCGAGAACCGCGCTCTCAAGTTCAGCCTTATCTAGTAAACTTCTAGAGTGAATAAATATTTTTCATTTCATTTCATAAAAAGGCATTATCAACTCAATAGCATTATTACGGTAACCTCAATCTGTTCGCATTGAGCTTTCTGAATTAAGTATGTTATTTTGTTTCTGACAAATGACGATTGGGGTCTTCTCTTTGTTATTATAAGTATTATTTCTATTAAATTTTAATAAAAGTTGTTCTTTGCTGGTAATAACTCCTGTATCATAGATATATTTACAAACATTAACCAATCAGAAATACCCAGACCGAAATAGATATCTGTGGATTAGACAAATATACCAGAATTGAATTTTTATCCACCCGATCTCTCCTTTAGAATAAAACCTCTAAATCTAATGGGATATAGCTTATATCCATTAAGTATTATATCGGAAGTTAAGGCACTGAGGGGTTTATGTTATTTGCAAATGTATTAAGGGATATATAATATACTGCTACCAGTAGTATATTCAGATATATGTACGATACTATACATACACACTGTTGTTTTGTATACTCGCGGAATTTGACTAGCCCTTGAGAAAAGGCCATGGAGCGCATATAATACTATGTACATACCCACCTCCTAGTAGGGTATTTTTCATTATAAGATTATTATGATTTAATGTGAAATAAGTATTATTAAAAAAACATAATCAGTTTTAAATACTGTAGAATTTGTACGTTGTATCTCGCAGTGTCCCTAAAATTATTACGACAAAACGAATGTTATGTCACCGTGGGTTACATCATTTTGAAGCCATCGAGTTTTATTTATATGGATGCGTGGAGAGTGAATACTACTTTCGTCTCGATATTTTTATACTCGTTCCTATATTTAAAGGTAAGAATTGAAAGGAAAATGTGTCCACAAACGAGCTCATTAAAAACCAACGCTTCAATGGTTATACTGTCTTATTTTACTGAGGCTAAAATATTCATATTCGAAGTTATCAGCGAGATCTACCTGTTCGTGATGATAATATTTAATTCACGTTCTTTTAATATTAATTCGGTCGTTTTAATTTGGAATATCGTGCTTTGATTGTGTGCCCCGGATTCGTTACGATATCTTCGTGAAATGGTACTTTATTTGGCATAGAGATTACAATTGGACGATTATTTCACAAAGTTAACGTAACGTGCCGCGTTTGGTTATAGCAAATAAGGGCTCAGAATAAACTGACAATCTCTTTAGAAAAATAGAATGTAACGAAGTTGTATGAATAGGTGAAATCACTACTGTTGTTGATTTTGATACCAAAAACTTTTAATGGTAATTATTGGTAAGAAAAAATATGCAAATACTTAATAAGGCGCAATTTTATGTCCATCATAACAGAGATTTCCATCTCGGCTATATAAAAGAAAACGTTCTCTTGATTATAAATGTACATAATTTATTTCCTAAAACACAGTAGCGAGCATGAATAATTAATAAATGCAATCAGATGTGCCATCCCATTTGCATTTATTAAATAGGGATAACAGAATGTTTTCTTTATAATAAACGTTCGGAAAAGCGTTACGTGAATTGTTTGTGCTAACCTTACAGCACCTGAGTGAAAACCCGTAAAGAGCCCAAGCTTTATACAAACGCTCCGTTGCGGCCACACTCACAAGCAGTGTGGTGATGTATGTGAGCTCTTACGAACAATATCGCCAACGTCGAATCTAGTTTGCACCTGCTCAGTAGAGGCATGACCTCTTTAAAAACAGTTTCATATCTCAGGCATGAGGCGTCACACTGGAGCTAGATCTTAAACTTGTAATTTGTAACCTTATATTGTATCCATAACAAGATATTGAAAAAGAATACATAGAGAAGCTACCAAAAAAACAAGCCTACTGAGTTTCTCGCCACATCTTAGTAGAGCCGCGTTCCGGTTCAGTGGTAGATTAGTAGATAGATTAAAAAAAGGAAAGTTGACAATTTTCAAGTGCTTTCACAGAATTTATACTAAATAAATGATTTCATTTGATCGCTCCACATCGGCGTGCTATATGAAAGTGTTCCCGCAGCGGGCAATTTGTATGATATTCGAGCTCTGTATAGATTTTTACTTATGTGCCAATAGTTTAAAAATACCATAGCTAATATCTCCAACTGAGGTAGCAGAGTATTATATACCTTCAGTTTGTAAATGTACTAATTTTGTTGCAGCTGACGTTCGACACATTCACAGTGGGTAAATTCGTGTCATTCACATCGGATGGGTGTCCGGATGGCCACATGACTATCGTGGAACGCAGTCCTTCACCGCCCATGGGACAATGGTGCGGCTCAGCGTGGGGTTACACGGTGTACTTCAGCGAATCAGACTCTATCAACATGACGCTTAGATTAGATAGGCTGAGTCAACAGGTAAGAAACCCGATCATTGGACATTAATATCAACCGAAAGACGCTCATTGCAGGCCTCCCACAAAAATAGCTACAATGACCGACCTTGTATCTAGATTTTACGCATGATTTCCACCAGGTCATCAGTCGATCTTGTGAGAAGTCTATCCTCTGTATTTTTGTACGTGACAGCCACTCGAGGACGTATATAAGTAAGCTAAAACTCGCACACAATTAATCTAATGTTTAAATTGCAACTTTAATGGCGCTTTAATAAAATTCAATTATCTGTAGAATATATTAAAGATTTACATTATTATTGCTTACTTGTATTTAAATCATTCTGCATCTAATGAAAAATTTATCATGGCAATTAAGGTTAGATTTTAGTGATTTAACATGAACTCTTATATAACGTTTATTATGTAGACTATTTTATGTTTATTCCAATAAAGCTTAATTTGCGATACTTATAAGCATTCTGAATAGCCATTTCATAATAGCAATGGGGTTCATACTTACTTAAAAGAAGAAAGTGCTAACTGCATAAAATACTCCTTATGATTATTATGCGCACATTTATCTAAAAACTCGACCTTTTTTTTTAAACTGTAATAAAAGCTATAATATTATATATAAAAAATTGTTAATTAATCGCCTCGTTGGTCTGGTGGCTAAGCGCATCGCTTTGCGATCACGAGGTCCTGGGTTCAAATCCTAGGTCGGACAAATGTAGTTTTTCTAACGAAAAATTCCCAGTATGAGTCCGGAGTCTGGAATTGTGCCCGATATATGGCAATAGGCTCGCCCCCTATTACATGGGACCTAACATCGTCGGCGAAACGTGGGTGTACTCAGTACACCTCTGCCACCTCCTCTGGGGAATATAGGCGTGACGGTGTGTGTTAATCAATAAAATAAAATTGTAGTTATTAAAAAAATCTCAAACGTGTATAGTAATGGTCTACTATATATGCCCACATTTCGCGGGCAGCGTTAATTTTAAGCTTCGGAATGCTATTGAAACTTTTGATAGAAAACCCTTTTTCCGGGCTACTATTCCAACCCTCGTAATTTATACCTGCACCATGCACCCCTAGACTTACAAGGCATATCTAACTATATAATTACGTCAGATTTCTTGCGGAAAACGCAGAGAGTACAAAGTTCCAACAAATTCTTTCGTCACAGACTTCTCTGGGTTCCTCGACTTCTATACTTCAACCCATATATGCTCGCCCGTTACGGAGACTTTTGCCCTTCAAATAAGACACAACGTTGTACTTTATTCAATTTATAATAATTTTATAAGAGTAGGAATTTCTCGTTTATATGATATTTTTGGATAATGTAGCTGTCTAAATAAAATAAATAAACACCGTCACGGCTATATTCTCCAAGCGGGGGTGTCAGAGGTGTACTGAGTACACCCACTTCTCGCCGACGATGTTAGGTCCCATGTAATAGGGGCCTATTGCCATATTTCGGGCACTATTCCAGACTCCGGACTCATATTCGGAATTTTTCGTTAGAAAAATTACATTCGTCTGACCTAAGATTTGAATTCAGCACCTCGCGATCACAAAGCAATGCGCTTTACCACAAGACTAACGAGGCAGTAGCTTTTGAAATCGATTCAGTAGTTTAAGGGCTCATAGATTACAAATAAACCAATCTTTCTTCTTT
Source organism: Phalera bucephala (assembly GCA_905147815.2). Lineage (NCBI taxonomy): Eukaryota > Metazoa > Arthropoda > Insecta > Lepidoptera > Notodontidae > Phalera > Phalera bucephala. Next base: position 17,613,127 of record LR990621.1, on the reverse strand, counting down.
ATTTTATTAGCATAGTAATATTATTAAAATAAATAATTGAACTTATCAAGCTGTAAGCTCATTCTCTTTAGTAATTCTACAGTTCTCGATTCCAATTCAATAAGTTTTTTTTGTTCGAACTCCAGTGTTCTTTGTTAACCTTTTTTCTTTTAGTAAATCCAATATTCTCGGTTCTAGAGAACTTGTTAAGAGACTGAGGCGGTCACAAACGCGCATTTAAAATTTTAAGTGGTAAAAATTTATAGACCGTTGTATTTATTTAATTTATATATCAGAATGACCACTCTCCTGTAAAGCGGTGTCAAAGGTCAGGGTCGCTTGAAAAACAGTCTTCACCACAAAGTTGACTTTTTAATAAAAGATTGTAACTGTGTCAATTTTATCATAGAATATAATGGCTATACCAGTAACAAGACGCTTTTGATATTTGTGTCCTTGTTTCGAATCCTATGTCAGCTAGTGTAGATTAAATAAAAATTATCAGTATTAGTTCAGTCTGGAATTGTTTTTTTTTTTTAACGTAGCCCCACACTAGATTTATCCCTGTGTCGTGGGACGTGGGACTAAAAAAAAAAAAAAGATTTGTCCGATGCGGAAATCGAACTCGCGACTATTAGACACGGTGGACGGAGCGGCCTAGCTTAACCACTGCGCTAAATCGACCGTCATTTTGCGCGATATAATGGGCATAGACTCGCCTTTGTGATTAATTAGGACTTGTCTGTAGTATGTGGTTACAGACAGTACACCTCTGCCACCCTCGCTTGGAAAATAGAGGTGTGACGGCGTTTATTGCTATTTTATTTACTACTGTCCATATTGCTATTCCGGACCACGAAGTACCCACAAGGGTTTTTAGTTTAATAAAAAAGTCTCATTCAAAATTTGAGATGAATGATGCCTCCTATGAGATGCCAATCCGAAAGACCCTCAACAACATTCCCCCTCAGAGATTCCCATCTTGGACACCGATCTGGAACGACAACAACATCCAGAACCACCCCAAAATCCAGTCAGAGTGGAAAAAGCAATGGGAGAGTTCGGTCGCCTTACAGGGTAACATCACCATAGCCAACCCCTCGATTGTAGTACAAGGCTTTAAAGAGCAACGGCTGGTGTGGTCCTCCATCACCTGAATCAGAACTGGAGTCGCAAGGTGCAATTATCATCTTAACAGGTGGGGCATCACTGAGTCTCCTTGTTGTGACTGTAGAAACTCAGTGCAGACTATCAAACACATCGTGGAGGACTGTCCCACTCGCAAATTCAGCGGCGGATTCGAGGGGCTACACCAGCTGACACCAAAGGCTAAACAATGGCTACTCCATTCTGACATTAAATTTTTATCGTGGTTTGCATTATTAAAAATTAACCGCCCTACGATGATAATGATGATAATAAAAATCTTTTATAAAAAAAGGTAAACCGACTTCAAAAAGCAAAAAAATAAATATTTGAAGTCGGTGCTGGTTGGTGCAGTCGGTTACTTGGCACCGACTTCAAATATTTATTTTTTTGCTTTTTGAAGTCGGTTTACCTTTTTTTCATAAAAGATTTTTATTTTACAATTTTAAGTGACCAGTGAATTCTATAGTAGGGTACCTATAGGATTGACGTAATACCCATAATATCGCAATTTACACATGCCTATTGTTTGTCGTTAAGGAGTTCCCTGGTGTATCTTCAAAGTCCAGGGTCCAATGTCAATAAAATTAATATGGGACCACCTTGGAGATATACTGAACCCAATGCAAAAAAAAAATATCAAAATCGGTCCACAATTGATGGAAATATCGCTGAACATACATAAATAAAAAAAAAAAAAGCGCACATACAACCGAACATAGAACCTCCTCCTTTTTGAAGTCGGTTAAAAAATATAAAACAGAACGTATTTTTCCTTTGTTGTTGGTTCTTTAATGTACTTGATTACATTTTTTTTTTAAAGTGGCGATATAATATAGCTACATAATTGTTATTTCTGGTTTTAGTATTGACGATCGATTGACTCACAACTTTGTAATACAGCTGACTAACGTATAATTAGAGTTTTTGCTCGGAACAAAGTTAATCCGTATAAATGAACAACAGTATTTATCTTCATTAAGAGTCACTTACGAAGCATCCCTTTGTGTTTTACTGACGTCACGTAACTAACTACATGTTTTCGCCTCTGACTTGACTAATATTTCACATCGCCCCGCTTTTAACGGTTCGCTGCCTCTCCTTTATCTCCCGTTACCATCCGTATTATGTGCACTAAGGGTTGAACTTTCGATCAATTAATTAGGCGACGATTACGGACACCCTCCAGGGACCACAGGATAAGGATACCCCACCATTACAATAATGTTATTGGGTACCGCCTTAATTCCTTAATTTAATAATGGGAATTCGGAAGCATTTAATACATTCCAGACGGTACCCTAAATTTTCTAAATGCGTTTTGCTTTTATCTCTTACTTATAATATTGCGTTCGATAAATTGGGGTTTTAATTAATTAGAGGTTAGGTTATTATGATTATTATTACTAGCCAATAAATTGTCCCGATATTTGGCAAATTGGGCAAATTTTAACTTAGTGGAAATTTTAATCGGTAACGACCGATGTTATTATTGTAGAGGGATTGCAAATGTAATTAGCGCATTTCTACACTTTTAAGGTTTTACTATCGGGTTCATTAGTCAATATTCAACCAAGTCAATAGACACATTCTGTTAAGTCAAATCAGTAATTACGATATCAAATAAACGAGTTAAATGGATATAGCTGTAAAATTAGTGTGGCCTACTACGATGGCACTTTTGATAGCTACCAAAGTCAATATTTACGAAACTTCATGAAAGTGGAAACATTAAGGGTATTGTCCATGATTGCCCATTGGTACTTAATGCACATCCGTCGATAGGACTTTTGCACATTTTGAATGAAGTTAGTTGATTTAGCATAGTGGTTAAGAGCTTAAGCTGCTCTGCCCACTGCGTCTAATAGTCGCGGGTTCGAGTCCCGCACGGGACAAATGTTTGTGTGATCCACAATTATTTGTTCCGGTCTGGGTATTTGTGTATGCGAATTTTCCTAGTGTGGGGCAACGATTAAAAAAAAAGAAAAAACTACTTTTACATGCAACCTAATTCCTTCTCAATAAGAAAAGTCTCTTCCAAATGGTTTAGCTTTTTTATACGTAAAATTAACGGACCTATAACTAAATAGCAACTTCGTCTAGGTCTTAGCCATGGCTTCTTTACGAGGCCGCTACGATTACAAGCATGTAATACTACGCTATTACCAGTTAATGATATCACACACTCTTGACATCAATATTCTGGTAGATGACTAAAATCGTCGTCAAGGTTTATGGCACGCGAGTCCATAAAACGTTTTATACGTTCCTCTCGTTTGCACTATGGGAATTCCCATACGCAACATCATCTATGCCGTCCTTGGTTTTAAGACCTGTCTACTAGGAGTTGGGCATTAGTTTTTCCTTACTAGAAATGAAAGTATTTTTACTACTGTTTAAGACTGACACACATTACGATCGCTGTATTTGATAGAAAAACTCTTGCAAAGCCTGCAAGCAGTGATTATATGCAAACCAATTACGCAAAGATGTTTTCAATATCAATATATGTTACGAAAGTGACTTTGAACAAGTTGTTTTGATGATTTAAATATGAAAGGAGTCCATTTACAATCTTGATTTTATCACAGGTAACAACAAAACCAGTATGAAAAGTTTCATGGCTATTCAGAGTACTATAAAAATTCTCTATAAAAAATCTAGAAGCGTTGATAAACGAAGTTTGGCTCCACGTGCCTACACAGTGAAGCTATAAACGTCCCTCGGCCAACAGCGTGCATGATTCACACACACGAAAACAACTATAAAACTTGACGACGACGCAATTTTGACACCCCAATTTCATTTTAGGGTGTGGGCTACAATTTCGACTTCAAGTTGGCCTACAAATTTCTGAGGCGTAGTGAAGCCCGATTGAGATACGGGAATGCGACGGTGGGAGCGTGGCGTGGGGAGCGAGTTCCAGGGACATACTGCGACAGAATACTGAGTGACTGTGATCTCAGAGCCTGTCGTATACAGTCCCCGAACTTCCCAGGCGTGTACCCGAGAAACGCTACTTGTACATACCGCATCGAGCATACTAAGGTAAGTAATACATTAATCAGTACAGCTGAAAAGGCCAAGGTAAGTTTATGATAAATTGTTTCTGGGACTCGGCCGTGTTTGTCTATCAGTGCAAGTAATGTGTGTTGCGTGGTGATATATGAAAGCGTTTCCTTGACTTGTTTTGGGAAAGTAATGATTATATTAATATGAAGGTATAACAAAATTATCTTAAGATTAAAACTAGGTACTGTGGATTTGTTATTTGGTTACGACAGAGTCTAGAAAAAGAGTGTGTAACGACAAAATGTCTAACGTCTAAAATCGCTTGTTACATCAGTAGGCCGCTATCCAGTAATCTGTTTACAAATAGTAAATCAAATTAAAAGAAGTCCCTTCTTATATTATATCTCTCGGTAATACCCATGTTTTGTACTGCGTTAGGGTCTCCCCACATTTATCGACGCGGAATCGGCTTAGCCCGGTAGGAAAAAGCTTTATGTTAGAGCTTTATTTTGGAGGAAGGGTGTAGACGTTGCTCGCCTCAGTTTGGCATAGAAAACGCGACGTAATGGTAGCCGACAGAAAAACGGTAATTTGCCAAGTTGCTGTTCACTTTCTTACTAAGCTGTACAACTGTAGTAGCCAGGCGCCCATATCGGCATCATCGCATTTCCAACAATCAGGATGAAAAGGGTACGAACAAGGTTGATTCAGAACGAGCTTTAATCCGTGGAAAGCCCATTTCGAGGTCATGAAAAACAAACACTTTTAAAGTCGCAACAGCAGAACTTATATAAACAGACGTTGCGACTGCCGATCAGAGGACGCTTTTGCCAAACGTAGGGTAACAACCATCACAACAACCGATCGTCGTTATTCGGCTTACGCGTAGTAGTGACATGCACTCGGCTCAAGCCGGTTCCACGACGATAAATGTGGGGAGATTCTTACACCAGTGAATAATCCAACGAAAGAACGCCTTCTCTTTGCAATATCGTATACTAAACCAACGCACGCGTAATTTAATTTATATAGATAGATACTATACTCATTGTCATAACCCTTCGAAATATCTGAATTAAGTATTAAAACCTGTAAGCCTCCTTCAAAGTTAGGAAACAAAGTAATTTAAACAGCGTCGGCGGTTGTTCATGATTTTATTTGGAGAATAAATCGTGGGCAGGAGACGTGTGATATGGGCTTTGTGTGGCTGTTTGTGTTAATATTTAATATAAAATTCACACCAAACTGCGTAACAGTTACACCTGAAATGTACATAATAAATGTCGGATGTATGGGGGAGAAAAGTTTTTTCGTCGTTGTTGTGATGCGAAAAGGTACTTCGGGACTTGACATAAAGTATCATTTGCGTTAATGTTATATTTTTTGCAGATACCGGCGGATAAGCACGTTTTGCTAGCAGTAAGACAGACGAACAGCCACAAAATACATATCAAAGACCAAATAGTGAAGTACGATAGAAGCCAAAGAGTGTTAAAGTAAGTCTCTATCATTATAATTCTTGCACAATATATCTTTTTTCGTCTATTATATCTCATTATATTGCTGGCTGAATAGAATAATGACATAAGCCTATTCGCATGGGTACTTTTTTAACGCGTAGTGCAGAAGCAAAGTGGGCGCTTTTTAAAAATATTACTTTTAGACCTTTGTTTTATTCCAGCGCTTTACTAACGCGCGTTGAAAAAGCGCCTGTGCGAACGAGGGATAACTCACAAAAAACTTGGCGCTCTAATTTCAAAATCAAAAATCTTGATTTTTCTAATTTTGCTTTTTAGTAGTGTCACTTTTTCACTAAGGTAGCATTATTGCCACATGCAATATATACAGCTTATTCTTTAAACAAAAAGAGAAAGGATGTCATTATAAATTTCCCAAATTTTGTGGCATTCCTAGTATGGTATCGAGTATTAAGGTCGGTCTAAATCGTTTTCCTAATCGCTATAAACATTGACTCAATTACGTTATTATGTTGGAGCCCATAGAGACGATACTTATAGTCTACATTAAGCACCTACGCATCATTATTCATGTCGGACAATAACCGAAATTACAATTGGAACACGGGGGAGAACTAATGGATTAGAACTTGTCTCCGTAGTTTGTCTCTACGTGAAATAAATGGAATAATAAATGGTTGTATTTGTTCTTCTAACGACAAATTTTGGCGCCTACGATAGAAGGGGGTTGTGTTTACGCGGAAAGAATATGAATCTAGTCATTTGTAGGTATAGGTAGAATAATGGTATTGCAACTAATACGTCGAACTACCATATTTATTCCCAACGTTTACAACTTGATATTTTGTAGGATAGCTAGGAATATTTGTTCGATCAACAGACATACACAAACCTGCCATGTAAACTTATATGATTACTAAAAAACATAGCCTCACACTAGTAATTATTCCTGTGTCGTAGGTGCATTTACAAACATGAAATTTCGAATACATAAACATCCAGGCCGGAACGAACAATTGTGGGTAACACAAAGATTTATCATGTGCGGGAATCGAACTTGCGACTACTCGATCCAAAGGGTGGAGTGACTTAAGCTCATAAACACGTTATATTATTGAAATATTATTGCATCTTTGGTCTAGGGGCGAATGACGCACTTTGCGATAGCAAGGTTCAAATCCTAGATCTGGGAAATGTAGTTTTTCTATCAAGATATTCCCAGTATCAGATCAGAGTCTGGAATTATACTTGGTTCATGGCAATAGGCTCACCCCCTATTGCATGGGACCTAACATCGTTGGCACAAATGGGTGTACATAGTACACCTCTGCCACCCCCGCTTGGGGAATATAGGCGTGACGGTGTCTATCTGTTTTTTTTTTTATTATTTTCCGTTATCGTTTCCCATATTCAAGTTTTAAAACTATCTCCCCCATCTATTATTAGTCAAAGTTCTCATAACTAATTTATCTCTTCTTCGCAGGATATGGGACCAGTGCAATGTGGTGCAAGATTATTTGACAGTTTGGGATGGTCCCACACGCGTTGCCCCCGTTTTAGTGAGGCTTTGTGGAGGGGACGCAGTACCAGATATCGTTAGCCGAGGACCTAATATGTTATTGGAATTTCATACCTCACCGTACGATAATCCTTTCCACCCTGTACCGTTGAGCTATTTGCCCGGATTTGAGCTTGAAGTGCAGGTAAGAATAGACTTCTATTAAACGTATCGTACTTAGAGACGTGATATTAGAGAGGCTCATGTCCACCAATGGACTGCTGTAGGCTGATGATGATAAAAGTGAGTTTTGTCAAGATTGCTTTTTTGTATTTCAATACAATCTGAAATAAATGTCCTGTCTGATAGGCGTTACGGCAGCAGATCTATGTAATAGTGTTATTTTCGACTATTCAGACACTCATGTATTTGTCAGCATGATGGAGGAGGTCTATGCTCACCAAGGGCTAAATACAGGCTGATCGATGATGATGATGATTGTAAAATAGTTCCAACCATTATCTAAAGGGTTTCTTAACATAATGAAAAGCACGCACAAAGAGAATACGTTATCACTCTCAATAAGAAGATAGTCCCATGCGTTTTTACCTGAGATATCATATGTACAACCAAGTAAACGAACATTACATACGGACACTATACTGTTCAGTAAGATTGGATCGAGTTCAACGAATTGCAGTAGTTGATACGAAGTGAATACATTTCTCCCATACAGGTGCTGTACGTGGACAAAGATTCCCATTCGTATGTGCGTTCGGATGGCCGGTGCCGTTTTATGCTGCGCTCCTCGGATAAAACTAGTGGAATTTTGAGAAATCCAAGGCATTCACTACCGCCTAATACTTCGTGTGTCTACTATTTTCAGGTACGTGGATAGTTGAACTTAAGCTAGAATGATTAGGGCGCGTACTATAATCTCATTTAGAGTATTGATGTGATCCTATTTGGCCGTGAGAAGGAGACGTCAATATATAAATATTTTGTAGCTTAGTTCTTTATCACGGCAAAGTTAGATTAAAATATTACTGTAAAAGTGGTGGCTGCCTAGTTTCTTAGTTCAAAAGTTACCTTCGATAGCAAACAAAAGTGTTGCTTAATACCAACTATTAGGTATGAGATGTCTTTTAAGTTAGAATACCTATTTAACGATGAAGCGTGTAAATATAAACAAACCATTACCTAAATAGCTACCTACTTCATCTATCAATAATATTATTGATAGATGAAGTAGGTATTATAATCACCTGTGATCTCATTTTGGAATTTGTCTTGACTTAATTGTAATCATGTTGTTGTTATCTTTCTATCTCTATGTATAATATCATACCTTGCGGGGTAGGCAGATAGTAAAGGGTTCTAACAGGTTCTTTCCTTACAGACCTCTCCGGCTTCCTCCACTCACTTCAGATAACACATGGTCTATCGTATACGGTTATATTTAATACTAATCTCATTGGGTAACAAATACTAGGACTATCATGTACCTAATTAACTTTCATGGAAGCTTACTACATTCTAGCTAAATGACTTACCATTAATTGGATTCGCCTTCATAGATCTAAGTCTGTTCGGTACTACGTCATTAATAGATGTTTCATCCATCAAAAGATTAACATGTCCCAACAAATGAACCGTATCGTTATTTATTGCTGTTCTTATAATTCTACCTATATTAGACGTTTGATGTATATTTGAATCAAATAGGAAGAAAATAGCTCGACCAGATTTAAGCTCTCGGTCTTGGTAGTTTTAGTTAGGTCAGAATCAGAATATATTCTATTCACATAAACAATTATAGTATTTATGAATCGTCAGAAAAGTAAGTAAGACACTAGCACCACTTCGGAATGGCATTCTTGTGGAGATTACTTATCATTCTCAGTTTTTCAAATCGCTTACACACTTTTGTGTTGTTTAAAATCCATTATACAAATGATCTATTTAAATATGATGCTATTAATTTGGTTCTAACAATATTTACTAAAATTTAAATATTACCCATTACAAAAATTGAGAATTTAGCCACTTACGTTGCTAAATGTACTTGATAATATTTAGCGTGATTTTTTTGTTAATATTTCTGCATATTTGTGTATTTCTTGAATATTGCAACTCTTTTATTATTTAAGGAGGTAAGATTGAATCAAAACATCATAACTAGATGATAAAATTATCTTAGTTCCTAATCGAATCCCTTAAGATTATAATAAATAAACAGACTTACCTATATCACCACGCCAGATCCCTTCCGGAGAAGGCAGAGAGTACAGAGTTCCAACATGTTCTTTTTTACCTCCCTGGCTTCCTTCATTCTATATTTCATCTCATACATGCTTGTCAGTTACAGAGACACTTGACTTGCCCTTCAGATAAGTCACGGTCATATCATACATCATATATGGAGTTTAGTGTAATGCATTATACGAGTAGGTTATGATAGCACTGGCACGGTCATATTTGGACTGAAAAGCCGTTAAACATAAGATAAAAAATCTATAAGCCGTGTTTACGTAAACACATATTCACTATATCCCCTAGTTTTTGGGTCGCACTCCAAAAACAGAGCCGACTCTTCACATATCCAACTATGTCAAATAAAACAGCTAAACTGCCGTAACTGGTAGTTAAAACGATTTACGATTTGTAGGGTCGAGCCAACGAGATTGTGTGGGTATCGTTCGTGAAGTACCACTCCGCTGGAACCGAGCCTGCTGGCTTCGATCAGCAGAAGGACTGTTCGTCACAATTGACGATATGGGACGGGGCGGCGCCGGACGCTGATTTGGACAGAAAGGTAATTACTTATTGATTTTTGTTGACTAGTTAGATTCGTTTTTGGAATAACTATTTTATAATGTAAGTTTCATTTTTAATACCTTTTCTTACGAGGATAGTTAATTATATATCCGTAGTAAATAAATAGCGTCTTCAAACAAAAATGCGACTAGTCGATTGTCTAAATATACGGGATGGAAGCTTTTTTTCAATTTTGTTGTCTTCATGACTGATATATTTAGAATTGATGGTCTTCGTTTGCACATCAGCAAAATCATGTACGCTGTCTAAGAAATACATACTACATAGAATATATGGAGTCTCGAGAGAGGCTATACGGGCCTTGTCTCGCGCGTTACACGTTTAAAACGAAAGATGTTACGAAACATCAAGTTAATATTAAACAATTTATCACCTAAATAAATGTACTTAAATAAGATATAGATAGAAAGGTTTTTTTTTCTGCAATGATGTTTCACTAACACGTCATTACACTTAAAATTTAAATATTTAGAAACCCTTGTAAGGAGATATTTTAGACAGCTAATAGAATAATTTCCTGGTATTTTTGAGGGCTGCTCGGTCTTCTTTCCTTAATGAGTAGAATATTTATCTTCTAAATAAGCGCAGCGCGCTATGATTTATAATCAAGATAAGATCGGCATAAATTTAAAATATTATTAACGCGCAGATTATGTTCAGATTTATTCTGGTACGGGTGGATACTTTTTAAATTCTTGCTTATTTAGTGGTTACAGTAAAAATATTATAATGGTGGTGGTCTAGACTAGTCTTGAAAAGTAAAAAAAGGTCTTAGCATAATAGCCAGCAGGCCTATTGGCATTATATCAGAAATAATTTCAGAATCCGGAGTACTTCTCAGATTTTTTCGATAAAACCTTAATCAATCAAAATCAAAGTCAAAAGTTTTTTATGCATGAAGACCAAAAAGTACTTATGAATAGTTCGAAAAAGAAAATTTATTGATTACCTTAGTCTCTGCTACCGCCGTCCACTGCCATGCGGTATATCATTCCTATGGAGAAGAAGGGCAAGACACTCCACGGTTACTCTTTTTAAAAATAAAGGTTTTAATTTTTGTATACATTGCCTAAATGGGGTATGGGAGAGCAGTGCAGAACGAGTTAAATAGATGTGCTTTAGTATAGATTAAACATAAATGTACTTAGATTCCTGATATCAATCAGTGTCTACGTAGTCCTCTCATTTAAAAAATAGAGACTTTGTAAGGGGACAATAATAGCTAGAGTAAAAATTGGTTACTATAAAATGTGTAATTAGTGTGTACAAAATACTTGGTATAACAACAACGTTACTGCGGTACGGGTTCGATCAGTCAAAGAGGACATACCAGCCCCCACCAGCAGCGCCCGTTCACGAGTATGACCTGAGATATTTTTTGATCGATGTTAATAAATTTTATCCGACTTAGGATTCGTATCGCTACTAGATCAATGAGCTGCCCTTCTCTCCCAAGAAAGCTATTATCTTTCTTAAAACTGTACAGGTCAAGGCCACCATCCAAACATTATTGTCTTGATATATTTCATAAAGCAAATAAATTTGAATCAGAATATTTTTTATTCATGTAAACCATTACAGCATTTATGAATCGTCAGAATAGTAACGAAGATACTACCACCACTTCGGAATATCATTCCTGTGGAGAAAAAGGGCAACGGTTACTCTTTTAAACTAGTATTTTTACAATTTTTTCCATCTACATTTTGTTGTGGGGTATGGGAGAACGTGAAGGTGTAGACGAGTTTTTATTTTTCTTACATAAGTAAAACGGTAAATCCCAACCTAAAACTGTTATTGTCTAACTTCTTTACTTACCGGGAATAGTTCTTGGTGTTACCGTAATAAAAATAAAATATTTAAATTGTTATCGCGTACCGAATCACACTTTCATATAAAATTTTATAGTACATGAATTTAAATGGTAAAAAGTCGGGAGCCAACGTGTATTGGTAATGAAATGTGGAACAAGCTAACCGTGTACAGGGTCTTTATTCGCTATGACGAAACGCAGTGCGTTACGATAACTTTATGAAATGATGATATGTGGTATTCTGTATGCCCCTGCAGACTTATATAAAATTTTACCTCAATAAATTATTTATTTTATGTAAACTCTGCAGGGACACTTACTTGTCAACATATAACATAATATAATATTATTTTGTTACTTAATTTAACTACTAACTTATCACCAGATCGACATGTTGCCGTGACTGAGAAGATCCAGCGAGAAACTCAGCGGGCTTGACTTTTTTATTTAACTCTCTTTCTCTTATTTCATTAAATGTTTTTATCATATTGTGTGGGTTCAATGTTTAGGTTACAGTTAATTAGTTTACATTCTAGCTCCTGCGCGATGCCTTACAACAGAAATATGAAAGTAACGATAATATTTCTTAGGTGTGGATCAGTCTCAGGAGACATTAGTGTTATTAAGCAATCATTCCACGAAGTCATCTTAATGCGCCGCGTTATATCTTTTAACAGCAAATAAATACCCAGTGGAGTAAAACCATCGGAGTGCGCAAGACTAATGCAATGATACAAGTAGGAACCAATATAGAATAGGGCGTTTTCACTGATTTTATACGTACCATTTCACTTAGCCAACTACCTCAACCTCTTCGCTTTACATTTCACGAAGATGTAACGAGCCGCGTTATGTATTGTTATAACCAATAAACACCCAGTGGAGTAAAACTTTCGCAGTGTGAAAGACTAATGCTAATGCGAATAGAATTTGGCATTCTCATGGGCTTTATCCGAACCATTTCACACTTCAAACTACCTCAACCTCCTCGCTTTACTTTTCAAGATGCCATCGTAACGTTCCGCGTTACGTGATTCAGTTGTGAATCATAGGTCATAAAGAAAAAATACCTAGTCGAGTAAAACTTTTGCAGTGCGCAAGACTAATGCCATGATACAAGTAGGAATCGATATAAATTTAAGCGTTCCTTTTCGCTTAACGCTTTCACGACCTTTTCGCTTAACGCTTACCAACATTTCACGAAGTCGTCCTAACACGCCGCGTTATGTGTTGTTACAACGAACATGTATTCAGTGGAGTAAAACTCGCAGTGCCCAAAACTAATGCGATGATACAAGTAGGAAGCGATATAGAATTGGGCGTTCTCACTGCCTTTAATTATACTATTACACTTTGCCAACTACATCAACTTTTTCGCTTAATGCTTACCAACATTTCACGAAGTCATCCTAACACGCCGCGTTATATGTTGTCACAACGAATATGTACCCAGTGGAGTAAAACTCGCAGTGCGCAAGGCTAATGCGATGATACAAGTGGGAAGTGATATAGAATTGGGCGTTCTCACTGCCTTTATTCGTACGATTTTACTTTCCCAACAACTTGAACCTCCTCGCTTTACATTTTTTTTACATTTATTACAGCACATTACGCGCCGCGTTTTGAGTAATCGTAACGCACCCAGTTTTGTGCTTAATATGATAGCAAATAAATATCCAGTGAAGTAAAACTTTCGCAGTGCGCAAGACTAACGCGATGATACAAGTAGGAAGCGATATAGAATTGGGCGTTCTCACTGGCTTTATTCGTACCATTTCACTTTGCCAACTACCTCAACCACCCCTCTTGACGTCGGCAGCCAAACATTAATTTTCTTTAATGTGTCTGAGCACTTTTACCGAGTTCTCGACCGACTGCAGTGCGGTGTTTCGTTTCATTCATCCGGGAATCCACAGTTTGCATTAAGAATGGATAAGCGGTCGAGTTCAGCTTATTTTTTGTTGGCACTTTAATCAGAAAACTTTTTCCGTTCGCCCGCAGATAGATAAACTATGTTAACAGTGTCCCTGAGTTGAATAACTTGTTCTATTCATAAGTTATTCTATTCAAGACTGTCCAGTTTCTTTCACTTTTTGTTAATGATAAACAGCTAGAGAGTTCGCTATTCTTCTTGACCTACAATATTTATTACTAAAGTGATATTTCATTTTGTACTTTACTACAAATATGTTATGTATAACTTACTTAAACCTCGTTAAATACTAATATTGGATCAAATACTTAATCGCGGTTTGCAGCAGTTATACAAGGTGTAATATACATAATTATATAATGTAAGATCTCAGGTACCTAAATTAAATGATTGCTTTGCAAATTCGATATACTCGTATAAAAAAAAAAACCTATAGCTTGTGGCTGTTTTAGTGGCCAACTACATTTTTTTTCTATACATGGTTTTTTATTTATCATGTTAATGTTAATTTCTTTCAATGTTTTTTTTATCTATCTATCTATCTATAACCTCACGCCCGATCCCTTGCGGGGTAGGCAGAGAGTACAGAGTTCCAATAGGTTCTTTCCTTACATACCTCTCTGGCTTCCTCGACTCTCATAGTTCGTCTCATACACGCTCGCCGGTTACGGAGACTCTTGACTTTTCCATCAGATAAGACTTTTTTTATAAATATGTAACTTTCATTTTTAATCAGTAAATTACAATTTTCTTAAGAAGGTACTACTATACTACTTTGAATTATGTTTAAAATAGCTTCAGTTGCCGATTTGGAACAAACTATTTTCAGGGCTTACGTTAATAATTTCACGTTGTATATAATATCTTTCAAATTCTGTAGACTCTATTAAAATAGTTCCTTGAAGGAGAAACTGAATTCTAATTATGATTTCCAAGTACCGTCGGCTCCAAAGTATCTGAGACTGTTGAACAAGTTTCATTGCCACTTTAGCAAAATTTAATTACTGAACATTTTTTAGTTGTAAGTACGAAGCTAGTCTTACACGTGGTGCTGGTACTTTAGTTTTGGTTCACGAAATCGAGATTTGTGACTTTTAAATTTATATTCCGTATTTTTCTAGAGTAACGAAAGAATATTTCTTCTTGCGTCTTTTCTTAACCGGTAGGTTCCAATAGAACCCAGCATAATGTCATTTTTTGGTTTAATTAGGACTGTACTGTGTTTTTCAAATCTAGACTATGTATGTTTAATGTATGTTATAAAATAGCGCAACTCATTTCTGGATGTAAAAAGCTAAACAAAGTATAGAAACTAATTAAAATGTTATGATCTATGTATTTTATGATTTTTTAATTTGTATATTTGTTTTTGTATAAATATATTGTGCGTAGCTTAATAAAGAAATAGGTTTGTATATATGTATCACATACGCCTCCAAATACGCCTATATTATTATTTTTAACAAACTGGTTCTAACGTCTGGTACGAAAAAGATCGTCAATTGTAGCTTTGTCGTAAGTTATATGCATTGTGTTTATTTACAGATACATATAAGTTTACAAAAAGAGTACTCTATCTATGTATATGCAAGATTGCCTAAGCAGGGTATCTGTCGATCAAATTCGAGATAATTCGAATGTTAAGAAACTTTATTCTTTCTGTAAGTATGTGTATTGTGTAAACTTTTAAATTTTCTGTACAGTTGGATATGAGTGATAAGAAGCTACTTCTTGGCTCTTTTTGCCGAGAGGAGTCGCCTCGACTTTGCGATCACGCCCTTCTCTCCAACGCTACCAGAGCCACGCGCCCCTGTGCTCCGTCTGAAAGTTACATCACTACAGGATCAGCACTGACTATATTACAGGTACTTACAATTTATCCATATGACATTAGTAATAAAAATGATATAGGTTTGTGAGTAATTTGCTTTATCACTATGAACGTAGATGAAGCGAAAAAGGTGTATCAGAATCGTAGTAATCTCTGCCTGCGTAGTACTGCATTGGGATAAATGCATGAGTGTACTATGATATAAGTCAACAAACCTATCGCTACTACATAGGTCTTTAAATAAAGTTGTTATAAGGCTTAAAAACATGGATCGGACACGTAAAGAATATTTGAAAGATTTCCAATAGAAATACATACGTATTACGAAATACATGCATATGTAGTTCGTTCGCATCCAAAGTTTGATTTTCTTTCTGTAAAACAGGCCTATGCACTCGGGTCCGTGGTGTTCCCACTCATAAACAGCTCACCACGAGCTACCCCGCCGGCTTAGTATGATAAGCACGACCAGTAGTTTTATATACTTATACGATTTTTGTACACTGTGTAATGGAATGTAAAACGTTTCATAAATTAATACAAACATTACAAACTACAGTAGTCACTGTAAATATCTAAAAATAAACAAACGTAAAACTAGAATTGCAAACAGGCGCTGCAAACAATCTAACTGCCAATGCTCACCTAATTACTGCAGTAAATATTTATCTTCTCATTCAGGGATGTGCTCACGTATACAAACCCGTGCATCATGGATGGCGGAAAATTTTAAAACAAAATATAAGGGTAGGACCGCGAGTTCGAAATTGCCGTAATCGTAACGTGGTCGAGAAAACGTGGTACAGTACCCTTAATTTAAAAAAAAATGATGTGTGAAACGATGGCATATCAACTCGATAGCGGTAGCGCTGAGTCCCTAGATGCATATTTGATAACTGCAAGAAGCCCACGAAATTGCACAATTTTAAGAATAATTTAAGCAACTATGATCCCACTTAAATCAGTTGTGTCGCGTAATAAAAAATGTTTTTACCAAAAATTTATTTTGCATTCTTGACAAACAGTTGAGCAGTGGAGGTGTAATCTCAACTATTTCATGAACTTAAAATGTACATATCTCAAGTGCCAACTAGTGTTCTTCCTTTATTTATTATCTATGTCACTGAAGCACAGTCGGAGTTTAAATAAATACATATATCATATAATGATTATATCTTTTATTTGTGCACGTATACTCTTTGGCGCACAGTCGCCTGCATTCCACGGAGAACTTTTTCAATGCGCATTAAAAAAACGCTGGAATGAAACAAATGGGAAACAATACATTTAAAAAACGCCTACAGCGCTTACAAAAAACGCGCGCTGACAAAGCATTCGGGCGAATGGGGATCTTCATTAGAAAGTAACAAAAATGTCATGAACTTCGTAGTAATCAAGTTATACCCTGCGTTAGAGTGTAGCAAAGGGTTTGCAATCAATTTAGGACGTAAAAGTTTGTCCATAAAAAAATTTGTCCATACTCTATTTGTCTTTCTTTATCATCACGCCAGGTTCTTACCTTAAATACCTCTCTGGCTTCCTCATACACGCTCGCTGGTTAAAAGACTCTTGACTTGCCTTTCAGATAAGACACGGTCTATTTGTCATGGTAAAATAGTCTAGGTCTTCCGGTAACTACATGCTTCCACTTTCGCATTGTATATCTGTTTTGTCATTCTTGCTACAACCAGATCATATGGACACCAGGACATACCCTTTCTCATCTGTACAGACTATCCAAACCCCTAATTTTTATCTTAACGTATAGCTGAAAATAATATTTAAAGCATCTGCCCACATTATATTTACGAATAAAGTTTCGCTAGAAAAACGATATTGTACCATGTCACGGGAATACTATACGAATAGCTAAAATAGCTTTGCAAAATTTTATGCCCGTTTTTGTTATTTTATTGGATAAATAAACTGAGGGAATAGGACATTGTGTTGAAAAATTCATGAGCTAAGTAGCGCAAACGTGTTGTATATATGGTTAAGGTACTATTGAAGTACTCCTTAGAATATTTTGTATAAAATTTATGATAAAGTGAAATAGAGTGTGACGAGTTAGATTTACCACACAAGTTAAGTACAATTCAAGAAATATTATTATGATGTAGAATTCAAAAACAAATCACATAAGTAAATCTATGCCACTAGCGGCGACTTCAGAAGAGTACTATGTCCACCCACATTTCATCGATAAAGTCCCAACGAGATAAGGGGTGAGTCTATTAGGTACCATTATACCAGGCATATTTCGCGAACTCGTACTGACATTTTCTTAATAGAAAAACCATATAAAAGCCCACTTAAAATCAGAAAATAGTTTCCTTATTCATGTAAAAAAATATAGTATTTATTAATCGTGAGAAAAGTAACAAAGACTCGGCATAACAACTTCGGCATGTCATTCCTGTGGAGAAGGGCAAGAAATTTCAGTTACTATTTTAATTTTTTTATTAAAGTTGACTGGTTAGACGAATTTAGACTATCAGAGGGCTAAGCACGAAAAGTGACGCTAGCGAGTATGCGTGCTCTCGTGTTTAATTAATAAATTTGTACTGCTCGCTTGCGTCACGCTCATGTCAATCTTTTCGTACTAAGCCCTCAGGTGGGGTGATCCGACATAAGATTCATACTCAGGACGTAAAGATCGACAGCCGTACCATGCAATATTAGACCAACGAGGCATTATGATGTGTTTACTTATTTCTGTCTACTATTCATAACGTTCCATTTCAGGAAATTGCATTAAATTTTTAATTAAAATATTGGATTAGAACATCGTCTCGACTCAATTTAAGTCTAGGGTAGTAGCAACGTATATTTTAAAGTGATACTTTTATTCTGAGGATAATAAAAAACCTTTTATAATGGATATAATATGTTAACTTAAAAAGTGAATGTTGGTGGCGCATACGGTGACGATAACGAGGACGAACCATAAGGATAAGGACCATATATATATATATATATATATATATATATATATATATATATATATATATATATATACATTACTCGCTCTATTACATTGACATCTAGTATTGTAGTTGTTGGTGTATATAGTACACCTATACCACTACTGCTTGGGAAATATAGGGATGACCTCATCTTTTTCTATTTTTATAAGTAACTAGAGAGCTTCACACGGAAAAAATTACGTTAGCATATGGCTAGCGATTGATATGCTATTATTTTTTAACTACATTTTTTTAAAACACATGAAGTGAGAGCACGTTTATTCGCCAGCGTCTCGCTAACTTCAGCCTTTGTATGCCGTCTGATATAAAGCATAAAAATATTCAAAAACAAAATACAAGAACCCTTTTTTTCCCTTTTTTTGGAAAGTTTAGAGATACAATACACAGTAATAGGGTCCCTTCTAACTTGTCGATGCAGACTACTCTGACATTCAAAACAGCTATCCTACAGGGATTACGTCGGTGAGTATCTATTGTTTTTTTTCTCCCTCGCTACTGCCCTTTCAGTTATATTCCCTGGGCTGTAACTTTTTTCCCGTGAAACATTCATACAAAATGCTGCCAGAGTATTATTGAACTCAGCTAAAAGCGTTCAATACTCTTAGAAACAGTTTTATTAAGTTTGGACTTTAAATTTCATTATCCCCTTCAGTCCGTGCTTTTGCAGTGATTAGACGTGTGCCGTGTTGTGCTCCGTTGAAACATAACTTAAAAATTGATTTTAATAAAATAATTTTATAAAATTAAACAAGTCGTACTATCCTGTTTCTTCTTATGTTGTCTTCCATATAAGGCCGCAGCCATATTGGAAAAATACGAGAAGCAAGATCCTGCAGGACTCTAAACTTAAAACAAGATCATGCCCATATTCCAGGACGACAGCGCAATCAAAAAGCTTTAAGCTGCCAACATCTGAACACTTAGTACAGGCTAGAGTGAAACAAATATATTTTGAAAGTTGTTATTTTATAACAACTAATTAACCAAAAGTTCCAGGACAATATATATCACAAGGATTTCGTAAGCTCGAGCTTATAGTCCCTTAATTCACCACGATTGTTAAGTTAAAACAGCAATATGTATAACCGGTTGGGTTACCACTTCAGTTGAGAGTTCAAGCCTCAGTGAACAGTGGCTCTTTTTGCGATTACAATAATTGTATTTTACTACTGACAATATTAAATCTAGGTATAAGTAAAGAGGTATTACGATAGTCATTCTTTTAATAGATTCCACCATATTAAAAACAAAAACTTATTAAAAATACTGGAGTAATATAACGTAAACTAGCAACACAGTTCACACGGGCAAGGATAGATAAGTCACGCTCTCTCAGCGTTCCCGTTGCATTTGCCATAGTGAATAATGCAAGGTACACGTGCGAGCCGCTCCACTTCAGTGATGGAACGCTCCAGTGTTGCCGCGTTATTACCGAGTGTTCCTCAAGTGCGGCATAAAACACGTAGGGAAGAATTCCGATTTATTTATTAGCCTTTCATTTCTGACTTGAGTCGGCAACATGTAACGGGTGGACATAGTTTTGTTGCTACAGAGTTTTCGGGGTAATAGTACTAGACTTAAAAGAGCATGTGTATCGTCCCATATTAGTAAAAAAACCGAAGCTAATAAATAAAATAGCTCTTCTGATTTTAGACGGGAACATATAACATGTGGACCTAGTTCTTTGCTACTGAGCTTTGGAGGTAATACTTGATTTGAGAATATGGGCATAGCAGTGTGCATTTATTACCGCTTCTATACGTTATTGTGGCATTTTAGGAAAGAATTTCTATTCATTTATTAGCTTTTCGTTTCTGATTTAAGTTTACCAACTTAAATGAATAACAAAGAATAAAATGAAAAGCTAATAAATGAATAACCTATAACATGTGGGCTTAGTTCTTTGCTGCAGGGTTTCAGGGTAATAGTGAATTATCGCGTCCATATATTGTTGTGTCTGTGTGTTAGGGAAGAATTATTAGTTAATCTTTCATTTATGAAATGAGATGGTGACATATAATATGTGAACTTAGCTTTTTGCTGTAAGATTTACAGGGTAATAATGGACATGAACTAGCTTGATCTGAAAAGTATGAACATAGCTTTGTGCATTTTCTATCGCATTCATACATTATTCACGTGTTCCATGTGAATTATTTAATATTAGATATCTACAGCATAACATATTTTACGAAAAATAGTGATGGATGGATGGATATTTTGCGCAAAATAGCGATGGATAGAGTGTCATAATTAACAAATTTATTGTATAACCTAAATGTACTAACTGGTCTTCTTCAACATCATGTAATTATAAATACTGAAGATTATTACTTTTTATCTATAAGTTACTTGTAATTACAAAAATTTTCACGTTGACAATAGTATTCCACGTAACTGTTCGGCAAGTAGAATATGCCCCAGTTAATATAGGAAACCTGGTCTAAAGCGAGTTGATAAAGTCACTAGAACTGCTTTATTATTCAATATTAAATTCAACAGAGGAAGGACTCAAGCAAGTTTCTAACTAAATATTCAAAGTTTTACTAGACTACACGGTCTTGGTCCACAACTTAACCGCCCTTGGAGATACACTATTAACTCAAAAATTGTTGTAATGTTTACACAATAAAATAGTTTCGTTTGTCCATATAGTTGGTTTACAAACGAAATAAATAGATCTATGAGTCCGATAGATCAGAAACGCTATGACTGTACATCAATTTGTTGTAATAACCTAAAAAGTGGTTCTTAGAATTTTCATTTGTTCTAGGAACTCCGTCAAGGCTCAGCACTTTATCCCGTATCATTTCTACTTCGGTACGAGTTTGTGGACGTCAGCGAACAGGGACAACCTTTGCCCGATTCTCAATCGGCTTGCGATAGAGTTTTTAAGTCTGCTCAAACTTATTCTGGAAGATTCCAAGCTCCACGCGCCATATTTTACTACGGTAGAGGCGGAGCTCAAAATCTCACTTGCATTTTAAGGTAATATTTAACATTATTAAGGGTAGATTTTATTTTTTCCTCGATAGGTACTGATTATATTTCTTATTTCAGATTCGAAGCAAAACAAGGTGAACGAATACAGTTAACCTTTACAAGTACCTATTTTGGAAATAAATATTGTAACACCCACAAAGATTCGCGAACTAGCCGCTGGAAATGCGATAGGCCTGCGAAAAGATCTATTGGGGGCGAAGGACTCTCACAGATCATTATTACAGAATATCCTTGGGACGGAGTACCAATACAAAGAGATTGTATATGTACTAACCGATTTGAACCTTTAAATATACATACACTGACAGCTCCAATTGTGGAAGTTAATTTTACCGTTACTATGATGAATATCACTGAAGATTACGATGATTTTACGTTCGAAGGGGAATATAAATTTGTTCCAACTGGACCTGGCGATGAGTCTGTATGTTCTTCAGGTTGGGGTGAAAGACGTCTTCGAGGAAGCAGCGGAGAAATAAGACTATTAGATAAAAGACATATATCAATAGCATCAGAAGTCGTTGGAGATAGACACGTTATATCAGAGAGTGTAAGGGCTGAAGTCGCTTGTGTGCATAGACCTTGGCTTATTGAACCTGGAGGTGATGACGTTACCCCTGCCCAAGGAAGATTTTTATACGTCAGAATACCTGGTTATGAATTGACGTCATCGTCTCCTTTCTGCGCTACTCCAAACCGGTTGTTCATATACGAAGCCAGGGATACTTCGCGACCTAAAGAAGTATGCCCTGATGGCAGTAATTTTATAGAATTATTTTCACCTGGATGGAAATCAACTCAAACAACATTGGAAACATCACTAAAGCCTCATGCTAGGAGCTATGTGATAGACTTTTTGCAACACGAACAGGCTGATTATTCTATTAAATGGATTGAAATTATGAAGAAACCGAATTTTGAAAATGATCCTGAATCAAATAGTTTACCTGCTCCTATCGCTATGGAATGTGTTCACAAGTAAGATTATTTATTTACTTCTAGATTCATACTATACAATTTATATATTTAAAAATCTCTTTTAATGTAGTATCAATGACTAATAGTAATATTGAACAAATTCATTTGATCAGTTTTAATAGATTTGACGTCATTTTCTTGTTTTCTTTCATTATTGACCAATTGAATTTATTATGTTAAATTTACCTGTTTAAATCGTGAGAATTAAAAAAGGTCTCGTCAGATCTAGAGTACCTACTAATAGTTCTCCATTTCTGTTGTTCAGTTGCCCGGAACTAAATGCCTGTATCCCGAACGCTTTGTGGTGTGATGGAAGCGCACATTGTCCATCAGGCTATGACGAGGATGATTCTAATTGCTCATTCAGGATATCTTTACCACCACCGTATGTAGCAGCGGCCGCCGGAGCTAGTTTTCTTCTGTGCACTATAATCGTTGCTCTTTGCGCATGCCGTCGTCGCCGAAGAAAAGACAAAGAGTTCAAAGCTAGACTAGATGGAGCCTTACCACCTGAAGAAAGACCATTTGATCGTGCTAAAACAAACGGGGTTCCTGAAGCGGCGCGTCAATATGCGACTGTACAAAAATACGCCACTATAGACAAGTACAGCTTAAGTCAGAAATACAGTGCAGGGTTGAACGACGCTCGTTACTATGATGAAGTGGCGCAAAGAGATAAGCTTGCAGATACAAGGTACGCTAGTTTAGGCCGAGCTGGCCGTGGTATGCGGGTTGAAAATTCGAGGGGCAACGGCTCCAGAAGAGCTATGCCCGATCTTGGCTACCCTGACTTGAAAGACGGTTTCTGTTGACCCTCCCCAGACCTTATAGAAACGACAGTTTAGCATTAACGGACTTTCAAATTACCGATTTACTTTCATGAAATCATTAGATTGAAGACTGAATTCGGCGAAAGTGCCTCCCCTAACATTTTAAACAATAGAAATTCAGATTCAAAATGTGCTTTTGAAATTACGAACATTGTATCTATTGTTTGATAATTTGTTTTATATTGAGGCGAAGACTACCTTTGACTTGTAGAATATCGTGTAAATAAATTGATTATAAAATAAGTTTGAATAGCAGGCGTTAATACTTTGTATTCTTTGCATCAAATCTCACAGTAATTTTATTCTCATCAAATAACATATCTAAATGTACATAAACGCTTGACAATACAATTTTAAGATACAAAATAAAATCATTTTAAAGTGTTAGTGTGAGTGGTTAGTGACTGCTGTCTTCAGTATTAGATTTTATAATATCAAGAGTTTACGTAAACGAGCGTACGTACGAGCGCGAACATAGTATAACAACATCATGATGTTGTTATAATTTCGGTCCAATTATTATTTTCAAATACCTCTGTTATTTGTACAAACACAGTTTTCAAATAACTTGCCGAAACGCGAACTCAAGATTGCTTAACTACTTTTAATAAGACGCGTCTGGCGCGAAACTTAACAAGAGTAGTAACATTTCCTATTCGTGCTGCTTCTTTTGTTCTCCATAAACAGCTAACTTTTAAAATTGACTTTAAGAGATTTGTCGATTACAATATATATTAACATCAACTGACTAAGATTCAAATACATCTATTTAAAGAGCTATTTACAAAATAACATAATATGAAGTCCGTTTAACGAACGAATCCCATTTGAAGCTTCTGAAGAATGATAAATAATACCTTGTTCGGCTTAACACTAATCACCTACCGATTTATCCACAAAAGAGATTATTTTGTAAATCGTTCATGCCTAATATTGTGAACCGCGCACTTACCATAATATAAAAAAATACTTGAACTCGTCGATGAAATTTCTTTAACTTGACTTTTTTACGTAAGCTTTTTAATATTTGAATAATGTTCTTCATAGGATTTTTTACGTAAAGTCGTGTGCTCTTTATTTCCAGCGATAATGTACGAACGTGTACCATTGCTTTTCATAAGGCCACTTAAAAAATATAAGTTTTTTATCAAAGTGATGTTAGATACGGTAAAGTGATGTTAAATACCATACTCGACTTTTCCAATATTATTTTAAACTTAAATTTTGTCAATGATGGATTATATTTTGTCAATGATATATTGCTTAGCGGCCGGTTTTATTACTAAGTAACACTTTTCAGACGCTATATTTTATGCCTCTACGTTCCATAACACTTTACGTATTTTATGAACTCTGCCAATTTTCTCATTCTTTTATTGCGCACGACAAAACTAACAATAGTAATTTTTACCTAATCCTACATTGTAATATTACTAGAAATAAAATGAAAATGTGATATAGGTTGTAAAAATGTAGGTAAGCGTTCACAAATGTATAACTTAAGTAGTGAAAAATAACTTTCCTTGTGTATAAAAATTGAGTAAGGTTGTAATTAGACACTGACTGTATATAAATTATAGATTAAGATTTTTAAAGTCTGTAATTATTTCCAGGTAAAGGGAAAAATAAAGTCATTTCTAAAAATTATGATCGGTATTTTTAATTAGTAATCCTATTTTACGAATATTATAAATGGGAAAGTTTGTATGTTTGTATGTGTGTTACTAAATCCCGCGAAAACAGCTGAACGGATTTGGATAAAATTTGGCATACAAGTAGTTTATTACCTAAATTAATACGAACAATATTTTATGTATCGGAAAAATGTTAGGTTCCTGTCAAATGTCAACGTAGACGAAGTCGCGGGAAGCTAGTAGAATTCAATAAATCTAGTGATCATTGAATGTGGTAGTAATTCATCCATGTTGGAACCTTTATAGGCAGCCTCTTTCCTTTTCTTTTATTTTTTAAAAACGTGGCACCACTCCACGGTTTATTCCTGTATCGTAGGTGCGTTTACAAACATGAAAATTCACATACACAAATACCCAGACCGGAACAACTAATTGTGGGTCACACAAAGATTTGTCCCGTGCGAGGGCGGAGCAACTGGACGATTTAGCGCAGTGGTTAAGAGCTTGAGCGGCTTCGCCCACTGTGTCGAATAGTCGCGGGTTCGATTCCCGCACGGGACAAATCTTTGTGTGATCCACAATTATTTGTTCCGGTCTGGGTATTTGTTTGTGAAATTTCATGTTTGTAAACGCACCCACGACACAGGAATAAATCCTAGTGTGGGGCTACGTTTTAAAAAAAAAAAAAAAAACATCTTATGTTCTTAACCACTGCGCTAAATCGTCCGTCAAAAGCTTGTCGGTGGCTTGATAAGACCCAACAGCAAGTAACTACAAACAGGGCTTCACAAATCCGCGCTGGATCCGCGTGGTGGAGATGACCTAATATTTCTCACCTCAATCTGCGAGAGGCCTTTGCTCGGTAGTGGGTTATTATAGGCTGATATTAATCCCCCCCCCCCTGCTACAACATCAGCAGGGGGGGCCTTCGGGGTCGCGAACGCAAGGGGCGGGGGCCCTGAGCGTCCTTCACGAGCAACCCCGAGAAGGACGGTGGCGTGGTGTGGCCCACGTCAACATGAGCACCGCGTCGGTGGGGGGGAGCATGTCATCAAGTCTCCCTCCGATGGCGGGCTCGTCAGAGCGAGGCACAAGAGGGGCACCGGTGCGATCCATACGGAGATCCCGGAGCCCCTCCAAAGTGCTGATGTCGGCCACCCTGGGGTTTTTAGTCGGTAGGAATCCGACATGCCCCGCGAGCTTCCCCCGAGGCTCGCGGAAGTCCTACACAGGATTTTCCCCAGGAAAAAAGAAAAAAAAGGCTGATATTATTATTTATAATTCTTCTTAGCGTTTCGACGGCAAACATGCTATAGTTATATGCAAGCAGCCCAAAATGCGGTGACGTTGACTGCATTATCGGAGGAAGCTATCAAATTCTGCTGCGTACACGTATTAGGGTATGCGGAGCACGATATAAGGTGGGACATCATTTGGGTTACGCTGCACAAACACGCTAAATTGGTACCGTCTGTGAATCCCCACCTGAATATGTTTCCTTTTCTCCGGCCGACTTGAGTCTGAAGTCTTTTTAAAGATTTCTAGACCGGCCGTGGTAATTTATGTCCAGGTGGGAGAATCTCAGCAGGTGAAACAAAGGGATTTGGTAGGGATATTTCTTCCTTCCAGAGATGCAACTCGGTTTTATAATGGAACTCAATAACACCTTATTTAAAACACACACTAGAGCTTAATAAAGACCTTCCTAAAGGTTTTATATACAAACACATAAATGCGCGTAACGACTTAAAACATGTATAAAGATATTATTAATGAACGCCTGTTTCATAACAAAAGAAATAAGACTAATGCGCAAAGACACTTTTTTTGCGACAATGAAATATTTTTATTTAGTACACAAAAAATGAGGCACATTTCGCTTCATTGGGGTCGCTACACGTAAAGGTGGGGTCCCAACATTCTTATTTTCTCTCGCGTTATAATTCTTTTGTAAATTATAGCCGTGTATAAATTACTTCGCGTAATGGCGTGACGGTATAATAGGGAGGTTGTTTGATGTTCCTTTGATCGTGACATAACGATCGCAATTCGTCGTAACTTTTGATCGTCGGTGATATCTATAATGGATGTAGTTATAAGTTTATTTATATTTGAAGGTTATACTTATATAGTGTCTATCTAGAATGCGAAAGGTAGGTTGACGAAACGGATAACCAATATGAAGTTTTGATCAAAATGATTTTGATGCAACAGACATTAATAAATACATTAAACTAAATATAACGGAGAAAGAAAAATAAGTCCGATGGAGTGTTGTGTGAGGCACAGGGAGGTTTCAGGTCTGGAAGAGGATGTTCGGATCAAGTTTTCTCCCTCCGCAACATCGCAGAAAAGCATCTGGCAGTAGGCCGGAAGGTTTTCTGCGGTTTTGTGGACTTGGAGAAGGCGTTTGATAGAGTCGTGCGAAAGAGACTTTGGGACATTTTACCAGAGTATGGTATAAACGGCACCCTGTTGCGAGCCGTCCAGTCCACCTACGTGGACAGCAAGGCATGCGTACGGGTGGGTGGTAACATGCCACCTTGGTTTGACGTTAAAATCGGCGTCAAGCAGGGTTGCGTGTTGTCCTCTAGACTGTTTATAGTGTATCTGGATAAAAGTCTTCAAAGACTGAATGCGATGACTGAAGGGGTAAAAATGGGTGATCTAGTGATAAACCACCTATTGTATGCAGATGACGCGGTTTTGATAGCGCCAACAGCCACTGATCTGTAAACACTAGTCACAGTTATGAGAGACGACTGCATGAACAATGGCTTACATTTGAATGTGAAGAAAACCAAAATTATGGTTTTTGAACGGGAAGAAACCAGAACGAATGCAAGGATTGTGGTTGGTAACGATGTACTGGAGCAAGTGAATGAGTTTGTATATCTTGAATACGCCTTCAGTAAGGATGGGAAATACACCGCTGATATAGAGAGAAGAGTGAATGCAGGTAATAGAGTGAATGGTGCGATGGGAAGGCTACTTGGGAGCCAGCACTTAAGCCAAAAGGCGCAGCTGGCCATGCATAACGGAGTGCTTGTCCCAACGCTGTTATATGGCAGTGAGAGTTGGGTATGTAAGAAGGAGAACGAAAGCAGGATAAATGCGGTCGAAATGCGATCTCTGCGGAAGATGTGCGGAGTCACGCTGATCGACCGTATTCGCAACAGCGTAGTAAGAAAGCGAGTAGGTATGAAAGATAGTATCGGTGTAAAGATGAGAAAGGGTATGCTCCGTTGGTTCGGGCATATAGAAAGAATGCCAGAAGAAAGAATGACAAAACAGATATACAATGCGAAAGTGGAAGGATGTAGGTGCCGGGGAAGACCTAGACTATATTACCATGACCAAATAGACCGTGTCTTAGCTGAAGGGCAAGTCAAGAGTCTCCGTAACCGGCGAGTGTGTATGAGACGAACTATGAGAGTGGAGGAAGCCAGAGAGGTATGTAAGGAAAGAACCTGTTGGAACTCTGTACTCTCTGCCTACCCCGCGAGGGAGCTGGCGTGATGATATAGATAGATAGAGATAGAAAGAAAACTTACAACAGACCTTACTGATTTCCTTGCGAAGAATCAAGCAATTAGTAAGTACAATAATTGTAATAGGGTTCAGAAATACTGTAATAATAGAATGTTATATATTTTTCTTTAAACAAGGAATGCATTTTGCTGAATGTCGTTAAACTGAATATTTCTGAAAATTGATTTCAAGGGCAGAACGACTATCAAAAGAGGTATTGTTTCGGCTAATTCTATTGCCGTACCTACTTATCTACATGATACTAAAAGCTTTATTCTAGTGACGGGACATATTTTAGAGTATAATTAAATATATATTTCGTATAATATCAGTAATATATATCCCTACCTATTAATATTCTACCTCTATTTTAACGCGTTAGCCATTCCGCTCCGGAAAATTTCACTTCACACAATATTTATTCAAAGTTAACGTGAAACGATTAAGTTAATTAAAAGCTTGCGACTATCTTTATGACTACATACAGAGTCCTTATTCGCTATGATAAATTAGAATGGAACGCGACGCCTTCAGATAACTTCGTGAAATGAACATTAGACCGCCTAGCCAGAGATGGGCGAAATGTAATCAGATTAATAATTACAATAGCATTTTGTAATATTCAATCATGATTCAAGATTAAAGGTGTGATCGCAATCGTTGAAGATTACAAAATGTTATTGTAATCGTTAATCTTTAATACACCATCACGCCTATATTCTCCAAGTGGGGGTGGTCACCAATCTGATTACATTTTGCCCATCTTTGCTCTCAGCCAAAATCGGCTATGACAACCTGAGACAAATTAACTGCGAGCGTGAACTCGAATGTGACTCGCAAGACTGAATTTGCTCTTAAAATTTCTGTCAAATGACTGACAGTAGAGTTGGACTGAGTTTAATAGTAATCCAGTGGCGTACAAAATCATGACTTGATCATTTCAGATAGTTATTTTAACGCGCCGCGTTAGGTCAAATCGTATAAGTCCCAGGTGCTTAATTATGTCACAAAAATTCGTGAATCCGGGCAAGGCACCCCTCATCACTAATTTGTATTTGTCTCGTCTCGTAATTAGATTATAGGCTCAAGCTGCATTAGCCCGTCCACTCTGTTGGCGTAACGAGCGCCGAGCAAACTAAATTATCTGATGAACTAATTAAAGCTCGGATGGAAACAGTACTTCAACAACAAGTCCCTGGAATTGACGATGTCGTGTTTGCAACATCGTTGCGAATTTCGTTTCCAAAACCCTATTAAAATTTGTTGACATATATTTTCGAACAATAAAGGGATTAATTCGTTACACATTCGTGCAATAATTAATTGATACCAACTAAACTCGAAGTATGGCATTGAAATGTGTACTTTGTCAGTTCACGTAGAAGAATTTCTTTAAGATTTAAAACTGGAATACCGACGATGCGTGGACTAAGTTGAATATTTCAGACTACTTACGTTCACTTATATTTCCTTTTGTTAAATGTAGCCCCACACTAGAAATTATTTCTGTATCATAGGTCTGTTATAACATCACACAATATCACACAAAGATTCGTCCTGTGCGGGAATTAAATCCGTGACTACTCGATACTGTTTTGACTTAAGCTTGTCACCACTGGCCAAAGCTGGCTGTTTTATGGCTTGACTGACACTAAACCTGCGTTGCGTAAAGACGACGACTTACGTCGTCTTTACGTTGATAGCGTACTTACGACCCGCAATCAACGCGTTGCTTACGCACTCTATCGCTCAATCAGAACCTAAAATATTGTAGTTCAAATAGTCAGAAGTATATTAATTTATAGAAGTATATTATAGTAATGGTAGGTCAGCTGTAGGTCGACTAAGGACATCAAGATGACGTAGTATTAGGAGATTTGAAGATTTATGAATTCTGAGTTCTTAGATTTACGCGAATATTACACATGAAATAAAACTATTTTTTCGGATTTTATCGCGGTTTATTTTTTGATTTTTAAGTTCCCGACGTTTGGAGTGCTTTGCAGCACCCATGGTCACAGAAAAGACTGAGGTGGTAGACGTCCAAAAGGTCCATAGTTGTTCCGGGGTAACCTCAAACTTCTTTATTATTTTTGTTGGTCCGATCTACGCAGAATGAGCTCACGATGTCATGAGGTCTTGCAGTGTTATGCTTGGTTTTGGATTTGATAATATTAATTACTGGATCCCAAGCCGATGGAAGCACCCAGCCATCTTCTCTATTGAAATTAGGATTTTTTAATTTCAATAGCCTCGCGAACCATCCTTGGTAGGAATCGGTGTTCTTTCACGAGGATTTGTGGTCTATCAAATCTGATGTTATGGCGGGTGCGGTCAAGGACATGTTCACAGACTGCAGACTTCTTTGAGCGACGGTGTTTTAGGTCAGCTATGTGTTCTTTAACCCGGGTTTTTACTGGTCTTTTTGTTTGTTCTATGTAAGAGAGACCACATTCACAATCAAGCTTGTACACTCCTGCATCCTTTTGGACGTCTACCACCTCAGTCCTCCCCGTGGCCATGGGTGCTGCAATACACTCGAAACGTCGGGAACTTAAAAATCAAAAAATAAACCGCGATAAAATTCGAAAAAATAGTTTTACTTCAGATTTATGAATTGTTAATTCAAAGAAAAAAAACAACTAGGTAAATGATGTCATTGATCGATACGTATGTGTTTGTAGCCAAGGTTAACAATATTTTTTGTCAAAGGTGCTTGAAACTCCTACTTACTTCTATACTTATAATTCAACTAGTTTTTGCCCGCGAATACGTTCGCGTTGACTTTAGACAGGAACCTTAAATTTTTTCGGGATAAAAAGTATCAAAACCAAATGGCTTTTCCATCAAATAAACCGAGTCTTATCTGATGGAAAAGTCAAGAGTCTCCGTAACCGGCGAGCGTGTATGAGACGAACTATGAGAGTCGAGGAAGCCAGAGAGGTATGTAAGGAAAGAACCTGTTGGAACTCTGTACTCTCTGCCTACCCCGCCCCTACCTACCCCTAGGGATCTGGCGTGAGGTTATAGATAGATAGATAGATAAAAAGTATCATATATGGTAATTGAAAGAATAACCTATGTGTGTGTCCAATTACATCTAAACCCGTTCAGCCGTTTTTGCGTAATTGATTTATTGAACAAACATCCAAAAATACCAACTTTCACATTAGTAGGTAGGATTACGTATAGGTAAAAAAAGCAACATCACAAATATTTTTTACTGTAGTGGAAGAGAAGTATGTAGCGCTACTAAACTAAGATAAATGAAAATACTTGGAGTAAGTTCCTCGAGGTCGGGCCTTCCCTCACCCGTCCAGTTATCCACAAGCCCAACCAGTTATTCAAGGAATTTGAAATTTAAGGAATGTTTTGAACATACGTTCTAGACGCTCGCTAAATACGGTCTTTTGGAAATTCAAAACCAAAGGGATAACCACGAGAGAGGGTAGTGCAACTATATACTTATATACTATTAATAATAGAGTTGATACTTCATGTTACTTGAATATTTTTTGCTGTTAGTCTTAGAAAGGAAAGTAGGACGAAAGAGAGGAAGAGGAAGGCCTGAGTCTTCCTAATCTATATAAGTCAATTAATGGAGAAAGTTTATGTTAGTATAAGGAACTTAAAGAGTAATTTGATGGATTAAGATCATCAGTTGCACCGACAAGAAGCCAAGTTCAACTCCTGAATTAGAATAAACGAGTCTGTAACTAAAGTCTAAATACACTGTTTCAAATTCAGCAAGATTTTCACAATATTGAAGTGCTCGTAGCGCTGCGTGACCGCAGTGTTCTAAGCGATTATCAAGATTAAGCAGTGTTCGGCTTGGTTAGTCAAAAGTGTAAGACTTTTGTAGCACTTTCATATTCGAGCGTAAGACTTTTGTAGCACTTTCATATTCGAGCGTTTCCGTACTTCGAAAGGCAAGTTTAGCCATTAGTCCCGGTTACCAAATCATGTTAAGTGGTTAAGTCAATTTGGAAGCCCTATATGCAGCTCGATAATTTCCAACAGCAGATGGCCACAATCCTGCTTCCACCAATCCGCACCGGGTCCACGTGGAGTATGACATCCTAATATCTCTTTGTAATTTGTGAGAGAATGCCACAACAGTGGGGCAGTATAAGACGGTATAAGGAACTGATTTATTATCTGTTTCACATAGCTTATTTAAACGATGAAGTAGGCTTTTTACGCTAATATTAATTGATTATGATTACCTACTATATATCTGAATTATGTGCGTGTCGGGACACATAATATTACCTAGCGAGGTAATGCATTAATTGCTTATTACGGGTGCTGGAATTAGCATAATAAATTTGATTGCCTTACCTTGCACCACTAAACGCATAGTGCAATAGGTAATAATACATGGTGTAACATAATAAACGCAAGACCTGAAAGTAGTTTGTTTTAAATTGATAACTAAATTGATTTCAACTATTTTTAATGTATATTTTTTTTAAATGCGCTCTCACGCCTATATTCCCCAAGCGGGGGTGGCAGAGGTATACTGTACACCCACGTTTCCTCGATAATGTTAGGTCCCATGTAATAGGGGGCGAGCCAATTGCCATATACCGGGCACATATTTTTTTTTAAATTTGCAATAAATGCTCTTACACCCTTAGTGCGCTATTATTGATTTAAAGCAATATGGAGATTTCAAATGCATTTCCAAAACGTACAAGTTTCATTGTTATTTGTGTTATAAAAGTGCGTAAAAAAGGGGTTAAAAAATTATAATTTGGTAAATTGGTTTTCGTATGGAATTTGTAAAGCAATTATCTAATCAGGGTGTCTGAGATTGCGTTATTTATGATACACCTTGTATACTGATAATCTATACATATACAGATTAAATAGAATTTGGATAGTTGATTATTTGTCGTGTAATTATTGACTTGGATAATTTCCTTTAACTAAAGGGTGGAATTTAATCCAACTAATACTATAAATGTGAAAGTTTGTATGTTAAGATGTTCGGATCGGATTAAATTTGGCAAACAGTTTAGTACCTGACTTAACACATGGTTTTTTAACCCGGATAAATGTTAAGTACCTGTCTAAATTTAATGCGGTCGCAGCCGCGGGCCGAAATTAGTGGCCGAAATAGTGCGCTAAAATTATTGTAAGAAATTTTATCTCTGTTATCTCTTTCAATTCTTAACAATATTATGTTTCTCGCTGAGATTTAGTTTTACCTGGAAGTTTGAAAGGCTTGCATGGGAATATGGGTCCAACACATAGAGGCCCTTTGCGAGAAGTTTATGTTATACACGGTATAATTTTAATCGTCCTAGAATAAAAGCCCAGGTCGCGACTATTAGACACAGTGGTCGGAGCGGCTTAAGCTCTTAAACACTGCGCTAAATCGTCCATCGTTCTTTATATTATTTTTTTATTACTGGTGAACAGCTGGCATTGGATAAATCACCTGGGCTCCAGGACCAATAAATTAATTTATTAAAAAAAAATAACACCATGTATAAATTCTCCAATAGCCAGAATGATGTCAACTTACAACAGTTGGTGGAAACTGCGCGATTAAGATATATTTAATGACCACTCTGCGCACTTCAGAGATAAGATTTTAAATATTAATAAAAAAAAAAAAATTTGTAAGTCTATTGTTTCGGTCCGTATTTATACCTACTTCATTTTATTTTTGTTTTATATATTTATATATTAATAGATATAGTATTTTGCACTACTTTCATTCTGATATTGTTTTAAGGACTATTCGAGATTGTATATTTTAAATTTATATGATAGTATTTGATTGTTTGTAGTAATTATAAAAAATGTTGTGCATATCTGTAATTTATGTAAGCACTAGAAATGTTTTTAACCGGATTCAAAAAGGAGGAGGTTCTATGTTCGGTTGTATGTATGCTTTTTTTATGTATGTTCAGCGATATTTCCGTCAATTGTGGACCGATTTTGATGTTTTTTATTTGCATTGGATTCATTGGCATTGGACCTGGGACTTAGAAGATACACCATGGAACTCCTTAGCGATTATGGGTACGTATGACGTAATACGATATTATGGGTATTACGTCAATCCTATGGGTGTCCCACTATAGAACTAAGCAGTATAATAGCCGACTTCAAAAAAGGAGGAGGTTCATAATTCGTCCTTTTTTTTATAACTCCTCTGCTTATGAACCGATTTTGATGATACTTTTTGCATTGGGTTCAGTATAGTTTTGAGGTGGTCCTATTTTAATGTTATTGGTATTGGACCTTGGACTTTGAAGATACACCAGGGAACTCCTTAACGGTGAACAGCATGAATGTATAGATTCCGTTATTTTAGTTAATAAATGAATCCTGTAGGTACCTTACTGTACAACTCATCAAAATAATATAATATCGGTATTTAAATACTAGTAAATAATTCACTCGTCACTTAACATTGTAAAATAAAAATCTTTAAAAAAAAGGGTAAACCGACTTCAAGAAGCAAAAAATAAATTCTTTCCTTACATACCTCTTTGGCTTCCTCGACTCTCATAGTTCGTCTCATACACGCTCGCCGGTTACGGAGACTCTTGACTTTTTCTTCAGATATTCATTATTATTTGAATAAATAAAAGAAAATGATTGACAATATAAAACAAAAACACAATCTTTATAAGCAACCATAAAGAATGGCTTATTTACCTGACACAAACGTAATTGCTGTAAAACCATTGGTCGCGAATATACAACATCTGCTATTGACGTAATAAATAAGCTTTCGTTACATTAAACTTAAAATACACCACTATAATTCATATCCATACGTTCTCGTTAAAAGCAAAAATTCGCCCGAACACATTGTCATCGGAATATTTTTTAGTAACGAGGCTTCGTTCGGTGTCATACACACTCAGTCTTATTCGCTATGACTAAATGCGAAATGCTACGATAACTCTGTGTAATAATCGTGTAATGGTATTACCGTACCTAGGTGTACTGAGTACACCCACTTTTCGCCAACGATGTTAGTTCTCATGTAATAGGGAGCGAGCCTATTGCCATATACCGGGCACAATACCAGACTCTGAACTCATACTGGGAATTTTTCGTTACAAAACTACCTTTGTCCGATCTAGGATTTGAACCCAGGATCTCGCGACCACAAAGTGATGCGCTTTGCCACTAGACCAACGTGGGAGTCACTCATAGAACTCGTTATATTATGACACTAGAAGTGGTATAGCAGCCTGAACTTGTCGCGACATACGTGAAAAAAATTATCACAAAATGCTTCAGTACTGGATGGATCAATGAAGTGGCTAGTTGGTATTTTCCAACATGCACAACTGAAAAAGTCTTCCAAAACTTGTAAGTGTACTTATAAGTTTTTACAATTCATCAGTATTTTTTACAGCAATAATATTTGTGTCTATTTTTTTAACTGTGCATGTGAAGCAAAACGGTGACAGTTGTTTCGAACGAAATCGTGCGCTTTTCACTTCAAGTGTTTGTTACGTCTTCGCCGTCACCGCCGCCTGCGGGAGGCGGGGTTTACCGACGCCATCGGCCCACTTGCAAATCGCTTCAATGAGGACCACACACGCGCCTCGCACATTTTTTATACCCTTTAATAATATAATAACTTTAACTCTTCTACTTAGTTTTCATTTCATTTTAGTTCAATATACAGTCCTCTTATTCGAAGACCCAACAGTGTTGTACCTGCTGGAACTTTGTTGCCTACCCGCAAGGGATTTGGCGTGATGATATAGATAGATATATTTAGTCCTACCCACAACTTACCATGAAAATATCATTTCATAAAGTAATCGTAACGTGCCGCGTTACATATTCAACTGGTTTAGCGAATAAGAGCCCTGCTGAAATTTCCATATCTAAATGGAAAACGGCCCTATACAATCAATTTTGTTCCCACATTCCATTTGAAAAGTGCACCTGTGCTGAGAATATGGATTGTTAATTTTTGTTTGCAATTGAGAATTGAAATATGACCGGCGAAAGTATTTTCATTTGCTTTTCTGTCACGTAAGTGTTGTATCACTGCCATTACGTGTAAGTGGTTTTGTTCCTGCGATCTCTCCCACCTCTGTTATTTTTGTTACTTGGAACACATAGTTGCGGTAGTTAGAAAGCGTAGGATTGTGTGATATTCTTAATAATAATAATTTATTATTTCCTTTACACACAATATAACAAAGAAAATGGTTACATTTACAGATAATACTTGCTTAGGTTATATGGTAAGGCACCTGAGGTAAGGTACCTGAACTAAATAAATATCTGTATTTCAGGCATCAGCGCTCTTCCCTAGTAGTGATCATAGTAAACATTCATTTGGCCATACATTTTCAAATAACATGTAAATACAAAAAAATTAAATATCTAATTAAGGAGACTCGTGCAGTAGCGAAATTGAAATAATAATAATGAAAAAAAAATATTCTTATCCTTACTAAGCAATGATAGCCTAGTGGTTAGACCGTTGGACAGCAAAGTCAGAGGTCTCGGGTTCAAACCCAGGCACGCTCCTTTGTATTTTCGAAACATGTGCGTAAAATTAACTATCACTTGCTTTAACGGTGAAGGAAAACATCGTGAGGAAACCTGCATGCCTAAGAGTTTCTCGAAGGTGTGTGAAGTTCGCCTCAGTTTGAGAGGAGGTCCGTGCCCATCGGTGGGACAGTTTCTTAACAGGGCTAATATTATTATTATTCTTATCCTTTTTATTATATCGAATTATTCCTGTGGTTCGTTTACAAACATTAAATTCATATACACAAACACTCATATCGGAACAAACATTTGTGGGTCACAGGAAGATTTATTTCGTGCGGGGTTCCAACCCGCGATTGTTCGATCCAGTGGGCTGAGCAGCTTAAGCTCTCAAGCATTGGACCCAGCCGACCGATATAATGTTTAGTAAAAAATTTCTACTGGAAGTAGGAGATATTTGTACAGCACGGTTACTAATTAAAAAAAGAACATGGGTTAATTTTACGAGTATAACAAACGGCATCTTTTGCGCCTGTCATGTAGTGACATTTCGCTTGATGACAACGATAGTTCCGATTTTGGCCGCGGCTAAAAGATTCTTGTCGGACTGAATACATTATTTCCTTTTACTAAATGTTATTTTCCTTTCCCAATTTCATTTGTCAAAACGGACTTCTTATGATAACTATGGTGTAATATAAAACATTCCTTAGATTCAGTTTCGGTTTTTCATAAACATTTAGTTGAACTAATCAATTTATTATACCAATTCTCCTTTAATTACTAAAAGAATCTTTAAGTTCCTAATAATGTTAAATCTAATTTTAAAGTAAATTTTAATCAGCATTCGAGCTCATTAGTGAACTATTGGCCGCATTCAACTTTCAGTATTACGTATGCTCGCATAATAGAATTAAATTCACTAGTTAATTATTCACCCAAGGCCCAAAAGCCGATAAAAATAGAATTAGGCTCAGTGAATTGAGTTTCGAACGAAATTAGATCAGAACTTTCCGCTGGATTGACGTTGTTGATCTCGTAGCGAGGCATCCACTTCAATGGAATATTTTTTTTTACAATTTTATAAGTTGATTGAAACCATAGCAATAAGACCGAATACCAATCAACTGAGTGCTTTCTGTTATTTCATTATTTATTGATTGACAAAACTTGATCAGGCGAAAAAAGCTTCGACCAACGAAATAAAAATGGTCTTTTTTTTGTGTCAATCGAATTGGAAAATATCTGTATTAAATATAGTGATTTCTAAATAGACAGAAAACTTACCGTTTTAAATAGAAATCGAGCCCACGCAATATGCAATAGCAAAATGGCACCAAGATATATGCAGATATCATCATAGTAAGTTTTCAACAATATAAGTATACAAAATAAAAACGTATCACTTTAGCTACCCGCTTTGGTGGCTTAGTGTTTAGAGCAGACGCCTCTGTATTGTAGATTATGTGAGATTGATTTCTACTCTAAGCGATAACACTTCTTTTTTATTTCTATTTCAAATCACTTTTCTATACATGAATGAAAACTATTTTGGAGATTTTATCGCGGTTTATTTTTTATTTTTAAGTTCCCGATGTTTCGAGTGGTTTGCGTCGGGAACATGTAAATCAAAAATAAACCGCGATAAAATCCGAAAAATAGTGATAGTTCATGAGTAATATTCACATAAATCTAAGCACTCAATACACTTTTCTATACTTTTAGCAAAATGACAACATGTATTCAAATAAAATGATACCAAACATTAAGTAAATATACTAAAGTATTTGCGTTAACTTTTGGGAACATACTTTGAAATAGCGATTAATTTTGTTATTATACTTTAGTAAAATTATCGTACAACTCGACGGTCCCATGGAACAAAGCTACATATGCCCAACAAAATAAAAAGCATTTGCACATTTCGTGCCCGTCCATAAGGTATACCAAATATAAATACTAGATTATAGGACTTTATTCTTTGGACACGTTAAACTGATAGAAAACAAAAGGTGTCGTAAATATATAACAACTTTAAGGGCTTCCTTTACTTTAATTATGGAGTTTTGACAGAAAAATAAGAGAAACAATGAAATTGTAAAGTTATTCTTTTTGTAAACGGACCCTAATTAATTTTTGTTTTAACTTGTCAAAATTTAATAAAGAATTTTGGTCTGTGCCAGCCTGCGATTCATTCAGAAATGTTTTGTGAATAATAAAATCGAGGAGCTAGGTTGTATTTTCCTGTTTTAATAAAGCTGAGGGTCGACAATTTTAATTATTTGCAAATTATGATTTCGCAAAGCAAGCACCTGTCGGAAAATTAAAATATGTATTATAAATATATTGAATAACAAATTAATGTTAAAATTAATATTTGGGTGTTTAATTTTTTTCATTTTATAAATACGTAGGGTATTTTGCAGGAATACAGTTCGCCTAGTCTAGTGATAAATATGATTTTAATCTTCTCTTTGCATATTTTACAATAGTTCTTGCAATTGCTAGCGTTAACTTTAGGTTTTTTCATTTTCAGCAATTGATTTCAGAAGATAACTTATATTAACTTTACCTCTCGCAAACGGCATTTACGTGTTGGACCCATGTCCCCATGCAAGCCTTTCAAAGGTCCGAGTAAATCCCGAGAATCTTAGCGAAATACATAAATAATAATATCTCTGCACAGGGTGTTAAATTGTATATTATTATTGTTTCATTAGAAAAGCATTGTTATTAAATGGCTACGTGTTCGAATATTACAAAAGCTCATTTTATTTAGTAATTAGACAAATTTTCGAATGCAATGCGGTCCGTCCATTTCCGTTTTGGGCTCGTTTCATATGTCTATGCCATTAATATTTATGATTATTTTATTTGTATGCATATTTAACGTTTACGCATAATTTCATGGTTTTATACAGTATTCATATTATAATTAATCTATTAATAGTTTTCCTATATATTACTGATTGAGAATGTAGAAATACTCTTTGGATTTTTTTACATTTTTTGTTTGCTAGGTAGGTATGTATTTTAACTGTTTCATTGTGTTAGTTCGATATCAACTGTACAATTGATGAGAGTCGAAAAACCGATAGGGCATTGCACTGTTTGGTATGTCAAGTGACCAGAGCAAAATTTATACGCATATATTTTTCCTTCGACCTATGAAACTAAGAAGACCTTCTCCTTGTATCTTAAATCTATATGTGTGAGTGCTAAGAGTCATTGAGAGAGTCTTATAGAGAGCTGAGACAGGGATCAATTTTAATTTCACACTTTAAATCGATAAAGATTCAATTTGTTGTTAAACTCACGTCTAAAATAAATTATTTTGTATCTTCCTTTTTATTTCATACGTCACGTGCCGATAGTAAAGCTTACTAAATATCACTTGAGGAATAAAATAGGGGCCAATCTAAAAAAGAAAGAACAGGAGATATTAAGCTGGTTCTGTTTAGAAATAAGAGTGCTAACTCAAGCAATCATATTTTGAGTGCTGCCACTATTGCATTCGTTACTAAAATAACAAAAGTATTTAAAGGCCTACCCCGATCGACCATTTATCGACTGGGAGAGCGACAGTGATGCAAATACTTTGCATAAGAATTACAAGGGACGGCTATAATGAGCGCGCGCTCGGAAATAAACGACGTATGTGCAAAAACAAATTTTATCATTTTCTAAAGCAAACTACACTATAAAATAGAAAACTGCTTCACAAGGACTTTGCTACAATTATTTTTTATGTATTCAAGTGAGTTTTATTGACTTAAGCATTTTCCATTGGAATTGATATATGTAAAGCAATAGAGATGACTTTAGTTT
Organism: Phalera bucephala; assembly: GCA_905147815.2. Classification (NCBI taxonomy): domain Eukaryota; kingdom Metazoa; phylum Arthropoda; class Insecta; order Lepidoptera; family Notodontidae; genus Phalera; species Phalera bucephala. Next base: position 17,572,318 of record LR990621.1, on the reverse strand, counting down.
TTTTTTCTATCGAGAAAATTTCACTCGTTCGTGTATTCCTTTTACCAGATTCTAAAATATATAGTCAAAAATCATATTCCGGAATATTAAGTCTCTTATCCATATACTTTGTGATGAGCATTGAATACAAAAACACGCGTTTTTGTACGGTAGGCCCTTAATTAGTTGAAATAAAATATCGATACCATATATCATCACAAGTATCGCAAATTTAATAAGCGGAATTGTAATTGCAATGAAGCCATATTTATCTTCCGTTAACAGCGCATCCGTTAAAAGGCATATTTAAACACGTAACCCGATCGACTGAACAATTATTACTCTTTGATGTTGCTGATAAATGAAGGTATAATACAACAAACAAATACCTGAAAGTAGCTTGTTCTAAATCGATAACTGAATTGATTCCAACAATTTTTAATGTACCTTCATTTTTTTTTATTTGCAAGAAGCTGTTATTCCTTTAGTGCGCTATAAGAAACTAAATTTATTTCTAATTTCAAGCTATACGGAGATATAAAGTGCATTTCTAAAACTTATTTCTCAATACGCACACATACACGTACAAGTTTCATTGTTAATTGGGGTATAAAAGTGCATTAAAGAATGGTAAAACTTTTAAATATAGAAAAATGGTTTTAGTATTGAATTTATAAAGTAATTATCTAACGGGTGTGTCTGAGGTCTTGTGTTATTTACAATACACCTTGTATATCTTTGCAGAAATCCTTAAAGTTCTCTCTAGCTTCCTCTTTTCTCACTATCGGTATACATATTATTAGCACTAATTTATGGATTTCAAACAAAATGAAAAACGGCTGCGTTTGCATAGGTATATGTACACATCTATACCGACTGTTCGATGGCCACTATAAAGATGAGTTTTAAATTATTAATTATAAGATCTTTATGGTAGTTTTGACAACCTGTGGGGTTTTAACGTCCTCACGAATAGATTGAAATAATTCGGAATAAGACCACACCCATGGTTGAGCTCTTACTTTTTCGACTGTTTTGTAGACTGAAAACTTTAATAAAGTTTGTCTCATACATACTCGCCAGTTACGGAGACTCTTGACTTGCCCTTCAGATAAAACATATCTAATTGGTAATGGTAAGACATGTGTGATTTAGTTTATCCAAATGCTGTAATAAGGTGAAAAGAGACTGCCTCGTTCTTCTAGTGGCGAATAATAGGCGTAGCGATGACGAGGAGGTCCTCGTATTTGAAACCAAGAGGTTTTTAAATTCTAGGTCGAGCTAATTGTATTTTTTCTATAGAAGAAAATCCAGTGCCAGCCCGAAGCCGAGCATTTTGCCTGGTATGACAGCAAAACGTGGGTATACCGTCGATATATTATTTATTACTGCCTCTTTAGTCTAGTGGCAAAGTTCATCGCTTTGTGAGCACGAATCCTAGGTCGGTCAGATGTAATTTTTCTAACGACAACTTCCCAGTATGAGTCCGGAGACTGGAATTGTGTCCGGTATATGGCGAGCCTATCGCTCGCGCCCTATTACATAGGTCCTAACATTGTCGGCAAAAATTGGGTGTACTCAGTACACACTGCCACTCTCGCTTGGAGTATAAAGGCGTGACGGTGTATTTATTTTATTTTTATATTATTTACTAGATTAAAAGTGCCACTCTGAAAAACGGTCCGTAAAATAAAAGCACAAGTATGAACGTGATCTTATTTTGAAGTAGTTCGAAATAACCACAGCCAACGTAAGGATGGATTAAAATGCTACAATTTGTTGAACCTGTTATAATAAAATGATCTGAGGTCATTAAGAATTTAAGCTGATTTCTACAGTTGCTAGCCACGACCAGGTATAGATGTGTAAGTGTATCCCAAGGGGGCCGTTTTATGAATGATATTTTGTTCGTGATTAATAATTTAGTACCAATATCGATGGTATATACAGTATACCTCTGCCACTTATACACGCTTGGGAAATATAGACACGAAGGTGTTTATTTGTTTTTCATTTCTAATTAGTAGTAAAAAATCGGTTATACCCAATTTCATGGCGTTTGGTTATTAACGCCGTTAGCCAAAACAACTAACAATATCGTCGCTTAAACCAATACGCGAACACAATAAATACACAAAACATTACTGCAATACTATAATAATACGAGTAAAACGGAAATGAACAGACCGCAATGCATTCTATAATGCGTGTAATTAACGGAATAATCCTCGACACAGTCACATCAAAGTGAAATGTTGTTCAACCGATTAATAGGAAGAGCTAATTATATATTCGGATTAACCTATTTATATCATAGGTACATAGTCGTATACAAGGTGTATCGCAAATAACGCAAGACCTCAGACACCCCGATTAGATAATAGCTTAATTCAATACGAACCCCTAATTTCTAAATTTGAAACTTTTTACCCCTTTTTAAAGCACTTTACTGCCGCAATTAACAGCTAAACTTGTATCCACGTGTATGTGTGCATATTGAAAATACGCTATAAAATTTATTTAAAATTTCCGTATTGCTTTGAATCAAGAATAAATTTAATTTGTTATAGTGCACTGAAGTAGGAATAGCATATTTTACAAGTTAAAAAATAAATATACTTTAAAAACTGTTCGAATCAATTCTGTTACTGATTCAAAATAAACTACTTGCAGGTCTTGTGTTAACTATGTTGCACCTTGTATAATGTATGTAACGAATTATGAGAGTAGAGGAAGCGAGAGGTCTATATGTTAAGAAGAAAGAGAAAGAACGGGTAATATAAAAAATCAGATTATCTTGACGAACTAATAAAACTATTTTGAGAAAAAAAGAATCAAAAGACTAGCCTGCCGAATTTCTTGCCGGATTTGCTCAAATCAAAAAAATTCAATAGTTTTAATTCGTTAAACGTCCTGCAGCAGTAGCATTTTTGTGTTTGCTGATCTGAACCCTTCCTAGAAACAGGAAGTTATTCGGGCGGAACATGAACTTTCGAGTAAATGTACCATGTGTTTAACCACAGCCATAATTTCAACGTAACGACCTTCTACGTGAGATAGATAAGACAAAGTTTTCGGCAGGGAAGGTATTCCTACTGGGTTTATCGCACGCACGTTGTAAGAAATTTTAATGAATGTACTGCACTTTAGGATTGGGGTTAATAGCTCTTGACTTTCTTAACGCTATCAGTGTATTATCGATTAGAAGTATCCAATCCATATAAAATGATACATATCTAAACAAATAAATAAAATTGAACTGTTATATAGGTTATGAAAGTATATAGGGCACTTATAGCAAAGAAACAATTTAAAAAAGTGTTGTCTGTCTAACTGTCTGTCTGTCTGTTTGTTCCGGATAATCTCCGATATTGATGGGACTTTCACTTTAATTGATGTTATAAGGAGTAACTAAGGGTACTTTTATTTTAGGAAAATAATTAGGGTTCCGAGCAAAAAAAACAAAAAAAAACCATGAAATAAAATATATGTACTATGAATACCTCTAACTTTTTTTGTTAAATTCTTCGGCTAGTTAAAAATACAAGCATATTAAAACTTTGACAATTTGTTAGTAAACAAATCACTAGATATTTGACAACTCCTTCCTCCTTCTTCCTACGGTAGTGAAGATAGTAACGATATTTTATTTCAAAACAACCGCGTTTCTTCCCAATTTCATACACCTGACGAGTGCTGCGTAGGATGTGCGCAAAACTACTAATAAAATTACTTTATTTCTTGACATACGTAGCTTCGATAGAAATGTATGTAATGCATAGATCTGATATGAATATTGAGACGAGCTTATCTATGAAAATGAACGACCCTATTAGCGACTTATAAAAACAAGCCTGAAATGTAACAACCATATGGCTAAAAAGGATACACAAATCGATTTTTAAACGCTTTTTAACCTTTTAATAAGACTAAGGGCGTCCTTCACAACCATCGAGTGGAGTCTGAAGTAAATTAATTGATAATTAAAGTTGTGTTAGTATGTGTGCGTTTTTAAAATTAACTATCACTTGCTTTAACGGTGAAGGAAAGAATCGTGAGGAAACCTGCATGCCTAAAAGTTTCTCGAAGGTGTGCAAAGTTCGCCAACCCGCACTGGGCCAGCGTGGTGGACTATGGCCTAAACCCTCTCAGTTTGAGAGGAGGCCCGTGCCCAACGGTGGGACGGTTTCTTCACAGGGCTAATATTATAATATATAAGTAAGTCTATTGACGAATTTCACCATTTCTGAGTACCCCTATCCAACGATTTAACCAGCCAGTTTTATTTGCCGAGTAACGCTAATCGAGAAGTAACCAACCAGCATTTTACTCGAGCGCGGTGAAATAGGCCCTACATTAAAGATTTCTGTTTTTTTTTTTAGAATTCTTTCATCATTGTATTGTGTGTGTCAACGGACTGAATCCCACTCATTCATAAATGGAGGCTAATGGTATGGTTGTCCCTATATTTTTAATGACTTCTGATTGTCATTTCCAATAGCGTAGGCTAAATGAGCCCTAAAGTTATTAACGCGTTATATTTTCGAAGACGAAACTACCGGTAGAAGTTGTTCGCTTATCTTATTTAAGGGCAAACTAATTGTTTATCTAGCATAATGTATGGTATGTACCTATAACCAGCTTGAAGCACTTAGTTTATTTTCTTGCTGTTCTTGTCGGCCCTTAAATTGAAGATTGTATTCTAGTGTCAGAGTAAGAATAGTATAAATTGTCTTTACTTATGCCTTTGTATTTTCTAAAAGGAGCCTTAGATTAAGTAGATTGGTGATACACAGATTTCACTTAGCAAGTTTCATTTTCATTAAGAAAATATACGATTAGTACATACTTTTAATAAAACGAGAATCAACTTAAATTAAAATATTTGCCTTGTTGGTCTAGTGGCAAAGCGCATCGCTTTGTAATCACGAGGTCCTGAGTTCAAATCCTAGGTCGGACAAATGTAGTTTTTCTAACGAAAAATTCCCAGTATGAGTCCGGAAGCTGGAATTGTGCCCGGTATATGGCAATAGGCTCGCCACTTTTTACATGGGACCTAATATCGTCGGTGAAAAGTGGGTGTACTCAGTACACCTCTGCCACCCCCACTTGGGGAATATAGGAGTGACGGTTTGTTAAATATTAGACACAATTTTCTATATAAAATATAAAAAACTTAAGTACGACAAAAAAAAGCTACTTTAAAGCTTAGATCGAGAATTAGAATGAGAATCATGATTCGTCTGATAATCCAATAATCAAAATCAGCAAGAATTTTAAATAGCTGTAAACGAAACAACACTTCTATCTACTTACCCGTAAAACTAACAGAGTTATTTTAATGCAAACCCACCTGGTTTCAAAATTTCAATTACGCATTAACATTAACTCTTCTGAACGCTGAGGCCCCAAAAGGGAATTATAATTATCTATTCCACCCCCAATCGGTTCTTCACGAACCTTTCACTCCTAATCTTTGTAATGCCCATTTTGCAAATTATATTATGTATCGACCACTATCTAACCACTTGTGGAAACGAATTTTAAACCGAAACGAAAATCCTTCCGGTAGCTTAAATTCTTATCATGATTGTCTGTTTGTTGGTACTGTGTAACAAATCATACATTACCATTTTATAAACTTACTGTGTATACGAAATACAAGGTAAGTCTATAAAATGGAGGTATACAATGGTTATGAAAACCAAAGATATGTAAATAGATATCGATGCTCACATAACTAATAGATGTAAGGCTATTGGCAGTTAAAATAAATAAAAGCTTTAATATCAATTGATGACAGAAGCAATCAAACAAATGCGATAATCAATGCGATGTTCCTTATTGTGATATTCCGATGAATAGGAAAAGGGGATTTTTAGGTCGAGATTGAAGGTTTGGTCAAACAGCTGATGGAGCGCGACAGGAGCGCGACGAAAGCTCTCGGCTATGGTCGGTTGTGACATTTGCCATCGCGCCGAGCGGGGCTGCGCTGTGTGGCGTCTCCCGTACATTTCAACTCCCCAAGCCGCGCCACCGTCGTACTCCCGTCGCGCTGCGTCGGCTATGTGGCGAAACCTTAACATTTTACACAAAAATAACAGTTCTATAGTTATCATCAGCCGAACAATATCCACCGCAGTATAAAGGCTTCCCTAATGATCACCACAAGGACCGGCTTCGTGCTATATGCATCCAATTTTCATACTAAGTAATAGTATGTAGTTTCAAGAAAAGAAACTTTTTAGCTAGCGAGCTCATCCCTAGTATTAAAAATAACACTGTCAAGTGATTCTCAAACCCCAGTTTCTAAAATTCTAACTTTTTCTGGGGTATTGTAAATAAGGATCATCCATGTATAACCTGATCATTACATAACATTGGATACTACTATAGGTATCAATATAACAACTCATTATGTATTTAAAGCACCCCATTACTACCTAGTGCTGCTCCAAGTTTATTACTGCCACTAAATAGAACACAGAATAATCTCGTAACCCGAAATAATAACCTAAAATACTTAATATGTTCACAAGGGTTCTCAATTGCGTGAAATTCGTTTCACGTCCCCCAACGAAATGTCAAATGCGTAAAGAGGTTCTCAAATACCCTAAGAGGGTCACTCCGAACCCTTGACAGCTCTAACCAGTAATCCGTTGAAACCGAAGGGTCACTTTCCAATTACATAATTGTCTACTCGAGTGTAATGTATGCTATTCCAAATGTCACGAAAACGTCTCTGATTGCGTGTAAAAAGTAAAAAGTCTACCTTATTTGGGAGTTGAGGTAGGTAGATAGGCGAAACTGGATCTCTGAGTTACACTGTAGCACGAAAGCATAACATCTATCTTCAAATATGTATGAGTATGTCCTATCAAATATCAAGTTCAGGCATTTCAGTGACATAACTCTTTCTTAAAAGGTGCTGCCAATACCAGTGCTGTACTATAATAAAATATGGTGCGGCAACAAGCTTAGACGGTATAATATTTATTTATTATACTTTTTGCACTAAAGGTACAGAGGTGGGCTTAATGCCTACGGTATTTTCTAACAGTTTATCTAAGGGTGATGCAGAAACAATTAAGGCAGGTGCAAAGTCACATGAGGTCGGAAAAGAGAAAAATAAAAGGAATAAGATAAATAAATATTTATATTATGTAGCCAAATATCCATTCCAAATGTCACGAAAGCGTCTCTGATTGCGTGTAAAAAGTAAAAAGTCTACCTTATTTGGGAGTTGAGGTAGGTAGATAGGCGAAACTGGATCTCTGAGTTAAACTGTAGCACGAAAGCATAACATCTATCTTCAAATATGTATGAGTATGTCCTATCAAATATCAAGTTCAGGCATTTCAGTGACATAACTATTTCTTAAAAGGTGCTGCCAATACCAGTGCTGTACGATAATAAAATATGGTGCGGCAACAAGCTTAGACGGTATAATATTTATTTATTATACTTTTTGCACTAAAGGTACAGAGGTGGGCTTAATGCCTACGGTATTTTCTAACAGTTTATCTAAGGGTGATGCAGAAACAATTAAGGCAGGTGCAAAGTCACATGAGGTCGGAAAAGAGAAAAATAAAAGGAATAAGATAAATAAATATTTATATTATGTAGCCAAATATCTATTCCAAATGTCACGAAAGCGTCTCTGATTGCGTGTAAAAAGTAAAAAGTCTACCTTATTTGGGAGTTGAGGTAGGTAGATAGGCGAAACTGGATCTCTGAGTTAAACTGTAGCACGAAAGTATAACATCTATCTTCAAATATGTATGAGTATGTCCTATCAAATATCAAGTTCAGGCATTTCAGTGACATAACTATTTCTTAAAAGGTGCTGCCAATACCAGTGCTGTACTATAATAAAATATGGTGCGGCAACAAGCTTAGACGGTATAATATTTATTTATTATACTTTTTGCACTAAAGGTACAGTGGTGGGCTTAATGCCTACGGTATTTTCTAACAGTTTATCTAAGGGTGATGCAGAAACAATTAAGGCAGGTGCAAAGTCACATGAGGTCGTAAAAGAGAAAAATAAAAGGAATAAGATACATAAATGTTTATATTATGTAGGACGATTTAGCGCAGTGGTTAAGAGCTTGAGCTGCTCCGCCCACTGCGTCGAATAGTCGCGGGTTCGTTTCCCGCACGGGACAAATCTTTGTGTGATCCACAATTATTTGTTCCGGTCTGGGTATTTGTTTGTGAATTTTCATGATTTTGAACGCACCCACGACACAGGAATAAATCCAAGTGTGAGGCTAAGTTTTAAAAAAAAAAATATAAATATATATACATATACAATCCCATACATATATCAATAATGTTAAATATATGGTATGTGGTAATAGGCTCGCCCCCTATTACATGGGAGCTAACATTGTCGGCTAAACGTGGGTGTACTCAGTACACCTCTGCCACCCCGCTTGGGGAATATAGGCGTGACGGTGTTTAATAATTGGGTAATGGGCAATAATTAATAGCATCTAATTGGGGTGTCTAAGATCTTAAGGCTCGTCTTATGTGTGTGTGTGTGTGTGAATGATCTACGCTGTTGGCCTCGAGGCCTCTACAGCTTCACCGGATTTTAAAGGCGAGCGTGCAACCACTACGCTCCAGCCAGCCAGAAGGGCAAGAGGCGACATACTCGAGGGCGCCTCGGAGAGGCGCCCTCGGTTGGGACAGTCGCTGTAGGGGGACCAGTGCACTAATAAGCGCACCGGTCGACCGCCGGCTATGGGAGGGGATCTACTACTGCGTCTGCGTCTACGGCGTCGCTCGTATTCTGAGCGGAAAGAAGGGATGACAAAGCATCGGGGGGGTCGGTGAGAACATGTCTCGGCCGGCGGTAGCGGCAGGGGTCGTGAGGGAGGTCGTAGTCGGCGGTGGCTACGATTAACGGATTCGCATGGGAAGATGCGTTCGCGAAGTGACGTGTTGACGCCTTTTTAATAAAGGCGCGAATAGGTTCGAGACCTAGATCGGAGTGGTCTCGTCTTATGTGTAACACCTTGTATACTTTAATAATCAGTTCCTTCTATACTACTGTTGGGTGATTGTAATTTTGATTTCATATACACACAGAAATAGTTTCTTATAATGGAAGTACAAAGAAAATAAACATACAAAGGCAGGCTTAACTGAAAATCAAGTTCTCTAACAACATACCTTTATGTGATAGAGAGAAGAACCATTAAAATAAAGATGGAACTAAGTGTACGCGAAAGAAATAAAAATTAAGTTTTATGAAATGAAAATATTATACAGTACAGATAACGGCGTTTTAAAAGATCTAGGATATCAATATTTATGTATTGATACATAAAAAATAAACACCATCACACAGTAATAAGGAGTATCTATGTATGTAAAAACCATTATATATGTAGAGCGACTACTATTCAGTCTAGCATTACTTCCATTATAAGAAACTATTTCTGTGTGTATATGAAATCAAAATTACAATCACCCACCAGTAGTATAGAAGGAGCTGATTATTAAAGTATACAAGGTGTTACACATAAGACGAGCCTTAAGATCTTAGACACACCAATTAGATGCTATTAATTATTACCAATTACCCAATTATCAAACACCGTCACGCCTATATTCTCCAAGCAGGGTGGCAGAGGTGTACTGAGTACACCCACGTTTCGCCGACGATGTTAGGTCCCATGTAATAAGGGGCGAGCCTATTGCCATATACCATATATTTTACATTATTGATATATGTATGGGATTGTATATCTTTCTTTCTTTCTTTTTATAAAAACGTTGCCCCACACTAGGATTAATTCCTGTGTCGTGGGTGCGTTTACAAACATGAAAATTCACATACACAAATACCCAGACCGGAACAAATAATTGTGGATCACACCAAGATTTGTCCCGTGCGGGAATCGAACCCGCGACTATTAGACACAGTGGGCGGGGCGGACTAAGCCCTTAACCACTGCGCTAAATCGTCCGTCGAATATGTATATATATTTATATTTGGCTACATAATATAAATATTTATTTATCTTATTCCTTTTATTTTTTTCTTTTCCGACCTCATGTGACTTTGCACCTGCCTTAATTATTTCTGCATCACCCTTAGATAAACTGTTAGAAAATACCGTAGGCATTAAGCCCACCACTGTACCTTTAGTGCAAAAAGTATAATAAATAAATATTATACCGTCTATTATGTTTAATAAAAGACAATTTAACGATTCACATGTTTACTGCTAGGTAGCATACACAATCCTGTCCATACTCCAGTTAATCTCTATGTACCCTACATTGTAATACTTATTTAGACAAATAAGAACACAAGTACCTACATTATATGTAACATACCTTTCCCCCAAGAGTGTACACTATTCTACAGTACCATTGAAACTACGTTTATATGACAGTTCATCAAAAATACTCCTAACTGATACAAAAGATACCTAACTAAGTGATCTTAAGAAACTACACATTTAATCATTAGCTGTAGGTCTCACATATGGTGATTTAGATAGCCTATATTGCCTATTCCTAAATCGCCTACTAGCATAATTAGGTTCTGCATCCGATGTACTGGGAATACCCAACATCTCCTCCCATTTGCCTGAATAAGGAATTTCTATGATGTCTTGAGTGTCGACATCGTTATCTATTCCTGCTTGTCCATATTTATTATAAGAATCCTCTTCCACCATTTCCGAAGCTTCCTCAGTCCGTTTTTCAGTATGCTGTTCCGTCTCTTTCATTTTAATTAGCTGATCAATATGCCTGTTCACAATGTCTCCTTCTTTAGTTTCGACTCTGTAACTAGATGGACCATCTTTATTCCTTACAATGCCTGGTAACCACCTAGGCCCACTGCTGAAATTTCTGTACATTACATTCTGACCAGCATTAGTTTCCCTGTGCTTCTTCTGCTGATTATTTTCAATTTGTACATCTCTCTTTCCTCGTCTAATATTATCAGGATGTATAGTGTCCAGCAGTGTTCTTAGACGTCTGTTCATTAAAAGTTCTGCTGGGCTCTTTTGTGTTGTTGAACATGGAGCAACTCGTAAACCTAATAACATATTCGGTAATTTTATGTCCCATGGTATTTTATTCATTTTCCGTAGCTTGTCTTTAACAGTCTGAACCATTCTCTCAGCTAGACCATTCGTAGCGGGATGATGAGGGGCCGTAGTAATATGTCGTATTTTATTTGAAGACAGATATTCCTTCATTTGAGCTGAAACAAATGGTGTACCATTGTCTGATACAATTGTCTCACACAAGCCATGGGTAGCGAATACCATTCTCAGGTGCCGGATCACTGTTTCAGACGTCATGTTATTCACTATGAATACTTCAGGCCATCGAGAATAGGCGTCAACCATTATTAAAAAGGTTTTATTCTGAAACGGCCCTGCAAAATCAACATTGATTCTGGACCACGGTTTAGTCGGTGTAACCCATTCATGCGCTGTTTTAGGGGGCATGTGGCGGTTTTCAAGGCATACATTACACCCATTTACTACAGCTTCTATGTCATTGTTAATGTTAGGCCACCAAACGTAACTTCGCGCCATCGCCTTTGTCTGCACTATTCCACTGTGTGTCTTATGTAAAGTCTTTAATATTGACTCACGCAATGAAGGTGGGACTACAACCCGACAGCCAAGCAATATGCAATCATCCTGTAGTGACAGCTCTGCTCGATGCAGCCAGTAAGGACGTAACTCATCGTCGGCAACCTTGGGAGGCCAGCCGCTGAGCATGTGATGTACAACACGCGCTAAGGTTTTGTCTTTCTTGGTTCCTAGAATTAAAGCGTTAATATCGACTGGGAAGTCTGTCGGAGTCTCTGCCATTAATAAAATATCTCCCGTCTGTGGTTCGGGTTCTTCGTCTACCGGCTGGTGCCAACGGCTGAGCCCGTCCGCGTTGCCAATTTGAGTCCCGGGCCTGTATACAATATTGTAATCATGCGATGTGAGTGCAATTGCTATTCTTGTTAAACGAGGTGATAAGATACGAGGCATAGGTCTTTTTGGGTCAAAAATACCAAGCAAAGGTTTATGGTCCGTAACTACAGTAAATGACCTGCCTATTAGGTAATTGTGAAACTTTTGAATGCCAAACATTATCGATGTCGCTTCTTTGCCCAGCTGCGAATATCGTCGTTCATGTATGTGAAGGGTTCTGGACCCCATAGCTATCGGGCGCTCGCTACCATCATCCATGACGTGCGCCAATACAGCGCCCACCCCGTATTCGGAACTGTCGCATGTCACAATCAGAGGTTTATCTAAATCGTAGTGCACCAACGTCATGTCAGATGACAATAAACGTTTAGCTATATCAAAGCTTTTCTGTTCCTCATCTGTCCATTTCCATTCCTTGGATCTGTCTAACAACCGGTGCAGCGGTTCAAGTATCGTCGCTTTATGAGGTATGAACCTCGGTAGAAGTATCTATGTATGTAGATACCATTATATATAAAGAGCGGCTACTATTCAATAAAGGACAGTCTAGCATTACCTTTTTTACGCTTCACTTGCCTTTGACCAACACCATACACTATACTTTCCAAGTGGGGGAGCACAGGTGTACTATGTACACTTTCCGCTGACAATGTTAGGTCTCATATAAAAGGCGGTGAGCCGATTGCCATTATACCAAGTACAATACAGACTTCGGACCAATATTGGAAAATTTTCTGTTAAAAAATTAGCCAATTTTTCCGACTTTGGTTTTGAACCCAGGACCTCGTGATCGCTACGCGCATTATTCACCACTTAGTCAACGAGGCAGTCTGAAGATATATGTGTATATACTATATGTATATATATATATACAAGGTGTAACATAATTAACGCAAGACCTGAAAGTAGTTTGTTCTAAATTGGTAACTAAATTGATTCTTACAATTTTTGATGTATCTTATTTTTTTTTTTAATTTGCAAAGAATGCTTTTACTCCTTCAGTGCGCTACAACAAACTAATTTTTTTCTTGATTCAAAGCAATAAGGAGCTTTCAAATGTATTCCTAAAAGGTACTTCTCAAAACGCATACATACACGTACAAGTTTCATTGTTAATTGGGGTATAAAACTGCTTAAAAAAAGGGTAAAAACCTTTAAATTTGGAAATTTGGTTTTCGTTTTGAATTTATGAAGCAATTCTCTAATTGGGATGTCTGAGGTCTTGCGTTTATTATGTAACGCCTTGTATGTATAAATATATATGGATAATGGTACCACATTTTACAGAGTAATAAACGTCAGGAACTTAAAAATCAAAAATAAACCGCGATAAAATATCCGAAAAATAGTTTTATTCCTTGTGTAATATAAAAACTCAGTAAACAATAAATATCTTTATTTTACGCAGAATTTTCAATATCTGTTTTATAATTTAAAGCAGTTTAGAGTAAATAAATCAATTAATGTACTACAGAGAGCTGTGCCGCTTACGTTTGATCGACATCAAAACAAGGAATGAGCTTGAGGACCTATTTCAAATTAATTTGTACTAGTTTGGATAAACAACCTTAGTAGCAGCTCAACCGAGAACATTGTAAAATTGATTATATTCGGGTATTGAATGTACCGACGATACCGCAAAATTCCATAGACCGTTGTCACATCTCAAGACTAAAATTACGTCAGAGGGCTTAACACAAAAAGATTGACGTTACCGTGATGCTAGTGAGTTAGAGTGCTGTCACGTTTATGTTTATTTAGTAAAAGACATTGTCGAGAATTGCCCCAGAACCAACAAACATTTGACCCATGCCATCACTATTTATCTATTTTATTAAAATAATGGCAAATATCCGTATCTTACGGACAATTTGCAATCTAAAACGCATATTTCAAAGTATTGTAAGTACATATATCGAAGTCACCGACATCTATACTGAATGTCAATCAATCAATCAGCCTATCGCAGTCCACTGCTGGGCATAGGCCTCTCCTAACACGCGCCATTGCACACGGTCCTCCGCCTTCCGCATCCAGTCTGTCCCAGCGACCTTTTTGAGGTCGTCGGTCCATCTAGCTGGGGGCCGTCCTACCTTACGCTTACCCAAGTCGCGGTCTCCACTCTAGGACACGTTTGCTCCATCGGTCGTCGGTCCTTCTGCAGATGTGACCAGCCCATTGCCACTTTAGCTTACTGAGTTTGCGAGCTACGTCGGTAACTTTGGTTCTTTGTCGGATTACCTCGTTACGAATTTTATCCTTCAAAGAGACGCCGAGCATAGCTCGCTCCATAGCCCGTTGTGCGACTTTAAATTTGTGGACCAGTCCCACTGTGAGTGTCCACGTCTCGGCCCCGTAGGTCATAACAGGTAGGACGCATATACTGAATGTAGACACACAATATAACCTCATATGTATTAATGGATACTGAATTATAACCTCAAAATCTAATATTTTTTGTGCAATATTGCGATTCCCCCCTCTTGTCCGTTTAATAATGAATGCCTTAAGAGAATTTGTGGGTGATTTGAAATTATACAAGTATTTTTTCATTGCTGTTGGTTCTGCGGGAAATCATGTATGGGCGCAAAACAATGTCCTTTATAGTGTGACAAGGATGGCATATCAACTTGAAAGCGTCACGCTAACTTCAATTTTCGTGCTAAGCTCTCTGGTCCCTTTGACCATCGATATATTAGATAACTAGTTTCTGCCCGTGACTTCGTCCGCGTTGACTGACAGACAGGTATGTTACATTTTTCCAGGATACAAATCCTATGAGTTAATTAAGTAATTTTTGTGTGCTGAAACTATCTGTGTGCCAAATTTCATCCAAATCTGTTCAGCTGTTTTTACGTGATTATGTAACAATTATCTAAATATACAAACTATTACATTTATAATATAAGTAGGAAGTAAGATATATCGATGCCTTTAAGCTCTCATATGTCGGCCACGAAACACTTGCCACGCTTGGAGCGATTAATCGCTCTAAGCGTAAATTTTAGTGTCAAAATAAGGCCACATAGTTTTGACATACCTACGATGATTCATGATGATGATGACCCAGCGTGATTGGCCCTGTAGATACAGACAAAAATGTCAGCTATAGGACAGTATCTGGAACGGGCTATTTTTTGTATTAATGTAGTTTAGTCGGGGTCTCAGTATTATTTTGAAGGTTCTTTATAAATTTTTGTGGTCCAAAAAGTTTTTTTTTTAATTACCTCCAAAAATATACACACTCAAATATAACTTTCTCATTCGTTTTTTCTAGTTTCATGAAATTAGCGACAATTATTGTGGATACTTATAGACAAGTTTGTTTAATATTAAAATTAAAGTTTTCCACTATTTCATAATTTTATATTGGTCCCTATGCAAATTACACCGAAATTTTGTGTATATTTTCATGTAACAATTTCCTTGTTTGGCAAAATTATTTCACGGAAAATCTCCATTAAACATTATATCGTGATTTGAGGAAGCATGAGATTATTTTTAAAACTGAAAAAAGTGTTCCGAAGTGTTATAACTTTAAAGGAAAATTGTTTTAGGAAAAAGAGAAATTAATCTTTATCTTAATTAGTAAAGTTGGTCAGACGCCGCGACGGAGAATTCAAGGCCGATAAATCAAGGTGCTACTTCACTTTCCACACCGAAATCGGAACAATAAAACACTAGAAGTGAAATTTTGTTCAAAACCCCGAGACCACGTGGACCGACTGTCCGATCCATCGGACCACGTGAGGTTATTTTTCTCACTGATCCTATTGAAGAATCGGACTGTAAGGACTATATATTTTTTAGAACACATGGTTCCTTTGATCGACCAGGTAAACCTTTTATTCCTATTGGTCCGATCGAGGAATCGGACTGAGAACTATTGTCATTTTAGATCCGTTTTTTCTCTGGGTTCTGTTAAAAAAGTGATGAGGACGACGTCCCATTACAGCAATTTAAAATAAGTCATCAGATCCATAGGACGACGACTTTTTAATCGTATAATATATCATAAATAAGTAATTTAATTAATTCAGAGAGGTATGTATGGAAAGAACCTGTTGGAACTCTGTACACTCTGTCTACCCCGCAAGGGATCTGGCGTGATGATATAGGTAGATAGATAGATAGAAATAAGTAATTTAACTATTGGAAGTAATTGTTCTTTCAGAACTTTTTACTTATCATACCTTTTCGGTCTAATTTTAAATACTCACATTCGTTCGTGGTCCGATGAGTCGAATTATATTTTCATGTAGTCCAAACAATCAGACTATGAAAATAGGAAAAAAATTAGCGGTAGGTTAAGCGGTTAAACAGATTAAGCGGTAGGACCACGCGATCACAGGGTTTAAAGCCACTGTCACCACTTTGCCGGAACATGGACTGACAGTTTGACAAAAATAGACACAGATTTACATACACTCACATAATGGCTATCTAATAATCTAATATTAGCCCTGATAAGAAACTGTCCCACCGTTGGGTTGGGGCCTCCTCTTAAACTGAGATGGCCTAGGCCATCGTCCACCACGCTGGCCCAGTGCGGGTTGGCGAACTTCACCTACCTTTGAGAAACTCTTAGGCAAGCAGGTTTCCTAACGATGTTTTCCTTCACCGTTAAAGTACAGGATTATCTTCATAAAACTTTGGCAGAATCATCTCGACATTTGTAAGGTTACTCAAATTTCATCAGCATCATCATCATACGTAGATTGTCGGTGAGAAGGGCCTTGAAGAAGTCGATTATTTGAGGTTCGAAGATATTTATTATGATTAGAGCATAGAAATTTGAAATGGGAGGAAAGATATTCAGGCGAAGCAGGAGAGTCAAGGATAGAAAACAGCATTGTCAGTGCCCTCAGAGCTCTGCGCTAGCGAATAGGCAACATAAAATTCATATAATATGCAACCCCACGCAACCCCTGATATCTGTATATATGTTTGTAATTGTTATTATTCCACTGACTTTGTATTGTGGTTGAATATAATTCTTAATCCCCCTTTTTTGTCTATATAGAAACACACGAACCTTTCAAAACACAAAACACTTAGAGCCTCTTTCACTTCCCTGAAGTAAAGTCTGAAGGAGACTAATCGACAATAAAGTTTGAAGTAAGTCAACGTTCGATGTTCACCATCTGTGAGTAGTCCTACCCGATGTTTAAATAGACAGTTTTAATTGCCGAGTAATGCTAATCGAGAAAAAACCAACCAGAACTTTACTCAAGAGTGGTAAAGATACCCTAAAGGTGACTTTGTGATGATGACTACTGACTCATCTGAAAAAAATAAACAGAATTTTAGATTGTTCATTGTACCTGTTTCCTTTGTTTGTTTTGTATTTTTGAATCCTTCATCATCATCATCATTTCAGCCTATACTTGTCCACTGCTGAACATAGGCCTCCCCAATCGCTTTCCAGCGTAAACGGTCCGATGCCACCTGCATCCAACGATTTCCTGCGATTTTCACAAGATCGTCGGTCCATCTGGCAGGCGGTCGTCCTACGCTGCGCTTGCCAGTACGTGGTCTCCACTCTAGAATCTTTCTGCCCCAACGCCCGTCCGATCTTCGCGCTATGTGGCCAGCCCATTGCCACTTCAGCATGCACTTTGAATCCTTAGATTGTTATATTCAAAACATTTTCTAAATTGTTCTTATAGGAAGTTTTACGTACTTACATGCGTGTTCGCTTTACGGTAATTTGCAAGTTTATATTACACAAGTGTTATCACAAACTATAATTTGAGTTTTAATCGGAAATTTAGCACTAATTTATATATTATTGTGTCAGTTGTCGACGTCAAATGGAATTCTATAAACTCTAAATCATAATCGTACCATTTTCCTTATGGGGCAGCCGAGATTAGTTTTTTTTTCGTAAATATCATATCTGTCACCGCCCTATCTCATCGTTTCACCCTCAACCAGCCGTCATCGCAACGTAATCATAACCTAATTAGCACCACCAAAATGTTGGCGTAACAACAATCAGGAGACGGTTCTGGGTGACAAGTCAGTTGTAAGAACAGAACAAATAAGAGTACTTCTCTATTCCGTGGTCATAAACACGGAGACAGTACACGATCTACACCATCTCCTCCGTGACAATATGACTGACGGCTAGACGTCATAGGCGCCGTGACAGCGAGAGGACTACAAAACACATACCTATCACTAAATAGCTTGTTCTGAAGCTAGTTAATGTTTTATGAAGCTGATTGGTAGGCCTTGCTATTAATGTTTTGTATTAAAAATATGAATGGCTCAAACTGAGGCGATGTGAAACCCACGCCCAGGTGATAATATCTGTTGAGTCCTTAAATAATATTCGTTTCTACAGGAATATTTTAGATAGGTAGATAAACTTTTTATTATGCACCAATAATCTAACAAATGGTCATTGGACATAAATAACATCATAAGTAACAAAGAGCGACACAGGGGTGCACTGAATTAGTATGATGACAACGAGAATTATTAAAATTACTTAAATACAGAAAATAAATTAATTATAAATACCAATAATACATATTTGAAAAATGACGCGAAACTATAATAAAGGTGCTAAAATCGGATTTGGTAAACGACCTCATAAGTAAAATTCCTTTACTTGTTCTTTAAAGCGTTCTGAAGTCAACGTGCGCTGTATAACGATTATTAACTTTTACGTTTTAGATAGATACTGATATTTAATCGTAACGTATTGTAGCTTTCTTTGCTTCATTTTTGTACACAACTAAAATACAGAAAATTTGAAAGTAACTTCTGTAGATTTAATGTTATTAATGTGCTCAAGAAACAGAACTTACTTAGCTAACATCTTTAACCAGCGCCGTAGCTCTCCTCCACTGTGACACGGTTGAAATATCGATGTGGGCGTTCTGAAATATTGAAACCGTTAAAAGCCAAGAAACGTTTTTACTATACTTGTTGGAAAGTCATAGAAATCGTTATAAAAAGACACTAGAAGTGGTATAGCTGCCTGAACTTGTCGCCACACATGTGAGAAAATTATTACAAAATGTTTCAGGAATGCGAGGGTCAATGTATGTGATACAATGGCTGAAATCCTTATGAAAGTCTTCCAAAACTGGTAGATGTACTTATAAGGTATTACTATTCATATGAAAATAATATTTTTATAGCCATAAAATAGCAGTGATAGCCTAGTGCTTTTTCGAAAATATGTGCGTATTAAAAATTTATTATCACTTGCTTTAACGGTGAAGGAAAACATCGTTAGGAAACCTGCTTGCCTAAGAGTTTCTCGAAGGTGTGTGAAGTTCGCCAACCCGCACTGGGCCAGCGTGGTGGACGATGGCCTAGGCCATCTCAGTTTGAGAGGAGGCCCATGCCCAACAGTGGAACAGATTCTTAACATGGCTAATATTAGATTATAAGATAGCCATTATGTGAGTATGTAAATCTGTGTCTATTTTTGTCAAAATGTCAGTCTATGTTCCGGCAAAGTGGTGACAGTGGCTTTAAACCCTGTGAACGCGTGGTCCTACCGCTTAATCTGATCGATGGCACCACGTGAACTTTTTTTCCTATTTTCATAGTCCGATTGTTCGGACTACAGGGAAATACGAGTATTCATGATTCGACGCATCGGACTACGAGTGAATGTGAATATTTAAAATCAGACCGAGAAAGTATGATAAGTAAAAGGTTCTGAAAGAACAATTACTTCCAATATTTAAATTAATTATTTCTATCTATCTATCTACCTATACCATTACGCCAGAGTCTTTGCGGGGTAGGCAGTGTGTACAGAGTTCCAACAGGTTCTTACTTACATACTTCTCTGGCTTAATTAAATTACTTATTTATAACATATTATACGATTAAGAAGTCGTCGTCCTATCGATCTGATGACTAATTTTAAACTGCTGTAATGGGAAGTCGTCGTCATCACTTTTTTTACAGGTCCCAGAGAAAAAACGGGTCTACAGTGACAATAGTTCGCAGTCCAATTCTTTGATCGGACCAATAGGAATAAAAGGTTCACTTGGTCGATCAATGGGACCATGTGTTCTAAAAAATCTATGGTCCTTACAGTCCGATTCTTTAATAAGATCAGTAAGAAAAAAAGTTCACGTGATCCGATGGATCAGACAGTCGAACCACGCGGTCTCGGGGTTTTGAACAAAATTGTGCGCTATTTCACTTCTAGTGTTTTATTGTTCCGATTTCGGTGTGGAAAGTGAAGTAGCACCTTGATTTATCGGCCTTGAATTCTCCGTCGCGGCGGCTGATCAACTTTACTAATTAAAAGAAAGATTAATTTCCCTTTTTCCTAAAACAATTTCCCTTTAAAGTTATAACACTTCGGAACACTTTTTTCAGTTATAAAAATAATCTGAAACTTCCTGAAACCACAACAAAATGTTTAATGCAGATTTTCCGTGAAATTAATGTGCCAAACAAGGAAATTATTTTATGAAAAAAAACATAAAATTGCGGTGTAATTTGTATAGCCACTTATATAAAATGATGTAACATTTAATATATGCCCTAGACTTTAAATAAATTTATATCTATAATTATCCACCATATTGGTGACAATGCAATAATATGGTATCGTGGAGCTAGTCTGATGATGGAGTCGGAAGGAAGCCATAGGAACTCCTCAAATATGGAAAACTATTCGTTGTGTTTTTGCTATAAAAGTATGTTTTTAAAAAGGTCTTTTTATATTAAAATTATTGTGTTAAGCCCTTTGACGTTATTTTGATCGTGTGATTTGACAACGGTCCATGTAATACTGCGGTATCGTCGGTACAGGTTCAATACCCGAATATAATCAGTTTTAAATTGTTGTCGGTTGAGCTGGTACTGAGTTTGTTTAGCCAAACTAGTACAAATTAATTTGAAATAGATTGCTCGTTCCTTGTTTTGATGTCGATCAAACGTAAGCAGCACAGCTCTATGTAGTACATATATAATTTATATTTATTCAGTATTATATAGTAGAGATGTACCAATACCGATTGAAGATTGGTAGTTTTTGAATTTATGAGAGAAGGCCTTTATCGGATGCCTTCAGCCTATAAACTATAGTTCATATTTTCGGACTGCCTCATAGGTCTAGTGGTGAATAATGTGGTTTGCGATCACGAGGTTCAAATCCTAGGTTAGGCAAAATTGTGATTTTTCAACAGAAAAAAATCCAGTATTAGTGCGGTGTTCGGAATTGTGCCCAGTGTATGGCAATAAGCTTGCCTTCTATTACATGAGACATAAGATCATCGGCGAAAAGTGGGTCTACATAGTACACCTTTGCTGCCCCCTCTTAAGAAATATAGGCGTGACGGTTTCTATTTTTTATGTCCCAATACTGACATAAATATTGACACCTCTAGGTCTTTTATCACAATCTTTGATTTATGAGAAAAGGCCTTTATCTTACATATGTTTTCATTTTACAAAAAAATATTTTTTCTTTATTTCACGTAGTTCCCTCAGTTGTTCCTTCATTTTAATGATTCTTCTATCTATCACACAAAGGTCTGTTGTTAGAGAACTTGATTTGCAGTAAAGCTTGCCTTTGTATGTTTATTTTCTTTGTACTTCCATTATAAGAAATCATTTCTGTGTGTACAATAAATAATGAAATCAAAATTACAACCACCCACCAACAGTATATAAGGAGCTAACTATCTATCTATCTATATTGTCACGCCAGTTCCCTTGCGGGGTAGGCAGAGAGTACGAAGTTCCAACAGGTTCTTTCCTTACATACCTCTCTGGCTTCCTCCACTGTCATAGTTCGTCTCATATACGCTCGCCGGTTACGGAGACTCTTGACTAGTCGTTCAGACAAAGTCTATTTGGTCGTGATAAGATAGTCTAGGTCTTCCCCGGTACCTACATCCTTCTACTTACGCATTGTTTATCTGATGGAAGAAGGAGGAGCTGATTTATGATGATATATACAAGGTGTTACCCATAACACGCAAGATCTTTGACACCCCAATTAGATGCTATTAATTATTGCCAATTACCTAATTATTGCTCTACGAATTCAATACAAAAATCAAATTTCCAATTTAATGAAGTTATCTATCATTTTCAAGCACTTTTACACAAATTAACCATGAAACCAATACTTATGTGAGCGCATTGTGGATTCTGGTTTAAAAATGCATTTGGAAGCGCCATATTACTTTGAATTTTGACGGACGATTTACCGCAGTGGTTAAGAGTTTAAGCCGCTCCGCTCACTGTGTCTAATAGTCGCGGGTTCGATTCCCGCACGGGACAAATCTTTGTGTGATCCACAATTATTTGTTCAGGTCTGGGTCTGTATGTAAATTTTCATGTTTGTTAACGCACCCACGACACGGAAATAAATCCCAGTGCTGGGCTACGTTTTAATAAAAAAAAGTATGGTTTAGTTTTTCCTAAAAATAATAATATATATTTAAATTACTTTGAATCGATTTAGTTGCCGAGCTAACATCATTCAAGTCTTGTATTAATTATGTTACACCTGATATATACGTGTAATTTATTACGAAGTGAATTCGTACATACACCAGAGGGCTTAGCACGGAGACATTGACGTTAGCATGACGCAATCCAGAGAACTTGCTATCATATTCATCTGTATCGAAATAATTTACTGTATGAAAAGGACAACATATCAACTCGAAAGCGTCACGTTTACATCGATGTCTTCATATTAAGCACCCAGGCAGGATTGTCGAAAAAAAATAACATCTAATGGCTGAGTGTGTACCGCCTAAGGGCTTTTTTCTTCCGTGTCTGTCCTGGGTCTTTATTCGCTAAGACCAAACAGAAGAACTTACGATAGCTTCGTGATATAACTGTGTTATTATATTCTGTATACCATTGGAGTACCATTAAACAATAATTTCATAAATTTATCGTAACGCGCCGCGTTAGGCGATCAATTTTTTATAGTGAACAAGGACTCTAATGTGTGCTGAATACGCTGCACATACGAATAAAATATGCTCATATTTTCCATAGAGTTGTGTCTTTTAACTCTTGTGTAAGCTGTGGACGTCGTTCACCCTCTTGAGTACAGTATGAAGTAGACTAATCGACAATCAAAGTTACAAATCTACGAAATTTACTCCTCTTACTTCTCTAAACTAGCCAGTTTTAATTGCAGAGTAACGCTAATCGAGTAGTAATTAACCAGCAGTTTAGTCTATGGTAATGTTAAGATAATCTAAGCATTACAGTGTCACTCTAATATAATAATATATAATTAAAAAAAAAAGAATTATTAAATAATAATTATTTAGGGGTAATTAGGTATCACTAATTATGGCCGGTGTCCGTCCTCTTTGAAATAGTCCAGTTTTTGTCGATCAAACCTTATTTACCCCTATATAGCTCTTATTTCTTTCCATTATTTACAATAGTCCTTGCACCTACCGGGGCAGTTCGGTGGTTATGTTTCTTCATTTTGAGCAAGTGATCTCAGCAGGTGGCTTACATAACATTAACTTCTCGCAAAGGGTCTCTACGTGTTGGACCCATGTCCCCATGCCCCACGGGCCTCCTATCAAATTGAGAGGGTTTAGGCCATAGTCCACCAAGCTGGCCCAGTGCAGGTTGGCGAACTTCACACACCTTCGGGAAAGTCTTAGGCATTCAGGATTCCTCACGATTTTTTCCCTAACCGCTAAGCAAGTTATAGTTAACTTTCAATAAGCACATGCTTTCTCGGGTTCAAACCCAGTGCCTGGGTTTGAACCCGAGACCCCTTACTTTGCAGTCCAATGGTCTAACCGCTAGGCAATCACTGCTTTTACTGTCACTCTTATAGTAAAAAAATAATCGTATTGACATATTGCCCTATAAAATTATATTTTGCGAGGGCTCACAACAACCCTATTACTTTACAACGCCGCCAATAGCTACATTAAACGTTTATAACGAAACAATGGTTCCGCAGAACGTATATATAACAAATACAGAGCCTTTATGCGCTATGACCGAACGAAGCAGGATACGATAGCTTTGAGAAGTGATCATGTACTGATATCCTATACGCCACTGGAATTCCACTAAGTGATCATTTCACGAAGCTATCGTATCCTGATTAATTGACTATTACGAATAAGGGCTCTATTGTGTGCTGAATACGTTGCATAAAATATGCTCAACTTTTTTTAATGAGTTATGTCTATAAACTTTGAGGTAAGCTGTCTAAATATATAGTTTTGTAGTGATTATAAGTAATGAATTGTTGAATTCAATTTAGTTAAGTAACCCTATTTGTAGACAATAAGTACATATCGATGTTAGTATTTAATTTTTGGATTAAAGATCTCTATGCCCCGCCACACAAGCATACAAAGTGACTATTGACACTAAAATGTCTAAAACAGACTAAAAACTATGCATCGTGTCGAGTAAATAAGTTTAATGTCAACGATTCTAATTATGTATCACAAACCGGGGGTCTTATTTATTTTTCATTTATTCTTCAATGGTGTCATATAATTTATTGATGAAGAAGCCTTTTCGCGATGACCTTCGTAGGGCGGGTGGCAGAAACTGGAAGAGAGTAGCCGAGGATCGTACCCAATGGCGTGCACTTGGGGAGGCCTATGTCCAGCAGTGGACTGCTATAGGCTGATGATGATGATGATGTGCTTTTTTGAAGATTTGTAATCCATTATTTTTCTGATCATGTGTTAGTGTCATTCTTGTAGTTAAAAACTAATCATAATGACATATTGCCCCATAAAAATTATATTTTGCGAGGGCTCATAACAGCCATCTACCTATTTTTTTACAACGCCACGAATAGCAACAATTAACGAATAGCACGAATTATAACAAAACAATGGTTCTGCAGAACGTAAATAAAACAAATACAGGACCTTTATTCGCTATGACCAAACGAAGTAGGTTACGATAGCTATCCTGTATGACACTGGAATACCACTGAGTAATCATTTCACGCAGTTCGATACGATACGTGTACGACGCACCGCGATACGTGTTTAATTGACTATTACGAATAAGGGCTGTATTGTGTGCTGAATACACTGCGAATAAAATATGCTCATATTTTCCATGGAGTTCTGTCAAACTAAAAAAAAGTATAGGAGAATTCAAGCTGGTTCTGTTTTGAAATAAGAGTGCTAACTCAAACAATCATAATTTTGAGTTCTGCAACCATTACATTCTCTACCGAAATAACAAAAGTATTTAAGGGCCTACCGCTGTCTACCATTTATCGACCGGGAGAGCGACAGTGATGCAATTACTTTACAAAAGAATAACAAGGGACGGCTATAATGAGCGCGCGCTCGGAAATAAACGACGTATGTGCAGAACCATATTTTATCATTTCCTAAAACAAACTACGCAGTAAAATAGAAAACTTTACTACAATATTTTGTTTGTATTTCAGTAAATTTTATTAATTAGTTCTCAAGCGTATCCCGTTGAGAGTATAATAATAGAGATGAGTTTAGATATTTTCTATCGAGAAAATTTCGTTGGATTATGTATTCCAGATTCTAAAATATACAGTCAAAAATCATATTTTAAAATAATAAGTCTCTTGTCCATATTCTTTTTAATATGGATGGAGTACAAAAACACGTGCTTTTGTACGGTCAGCAACATAAGTAGCTTAACATTCTCAGTCGCTTACATCAGTAATACTCTTTATTTTTACAGAAATTGGTGAACATTGTGTAAAACCAAATCATTAGCAACATATTCAAATAAATTTAGATCAAGAAAAATAATGAAATTGATGCCAAATACAAGTGTGCAACTGATTTAAAAAAAATGAGAATGTTAGGCTATACTTATGTTGCTGACTGTATGGTAGGCCCTTAATTAGTTGATATACGATATCCATACCACATATCACCACAAGTATCGCAAACTTAATAGCGGAATTGTAATTGCAATGAAACCATATTTATCTTCTGTTAACAGCGCACCCGTAAAAGGCATATTTAAACACGTAACCCGATCGACTGAACAATTATTACTCTTTGATGTTGCTGATAAATGAAGTTGTAATATGCATACCTACAGATACAGTTATCTGCACTAAGGTACGTTTTATAATATAAAATTATGTTGGAATCAACTTGTTAACTCTACAACATAATAAATTCAAAACCTGAAAGTAGTTTGTTCTAAATCGATAACTGAATTGACTCCAACAATTTTTAATGTATCTTAATTTTTTTTAATTTGCAGGAAATGCTGTTAGTCTTTCAGTGCGCTAGAAGAAACCTAATTTATTCCTGATTTAAAGCAATACGGAGATTAAAAGTGCATTTCCAAAAAACGTATTTCTCAATACGCACACATACAGGTACAAGTTTCATTGTTAATTGGGGTATAACAGTGCTTAAAAAAAGGGGTGAATAATTTTAAATTTGGAAAATTGGTTTTCGTATTGAATTTGTGAAGTACTTATCTAATCGGGGTGTCTGAGGCCTTGTGTTAATTTCGATACACCTTGTATATCTTTGCAGAAAGCCTTACAGTCTTCTCAAGCTTCCTCTTCTCTCACTATCGGTATACATATTATTAGCACAAAATTACGGATTTCAAACAAAATGAAAAACGGCTGCGTTTAAATATATGTACCCATCTATACCGACTGTTCGATAGCCACTATAAGGATGAGTTTTAAATTATAAATTATCAGATGTTTATGGTAGTTTTGACGATTCGTAGTATTTAACGTCCTCGCGTTGACTAGGGATAGATCGAACTAATTCGAAATAAGACCACGCCCATTTAATAAAGTTTGTCTCATACATGCTCGCCAGTTACGGAGATTCTAGACTTTCCCTTTAGATAAGACATATCTATTTGGTTATGGTAAGACATGATTTAGTAATTTAGATATCCAAATGCGGTAATAATACCAGTTCTATAGCCTAGTGACTATAGAAAAAAAATCTAGTAGTTGATGAACAAGGCAGTCTGGAGTCTAGCATTGTGCCTGGTATAACGACAACAGGCCCAATATACACCATCAACATATTATTTACTAGATTAAAAGGAAGAGCACAAGTATGGATGGCTTATTTTGAATTAGAGCGAACTAACTATAGCCAACGTAAGGATGGGTTAAAATGCTACAATTTGTTAAACGTATTATAATAAAAAGTTCATTAAGAATTACAGCTGATTTCTACAGTTGCTAGCTACGAGCAGGTATAGGTGTGTAAGGTATAGGTGTGTAAAACAAGGCTGTTTTTGAATGATATTTTGTTTGTAATCAGTAATTTAGAACTAATAATATATCGATGGTATATATAGTACATCGCTGCCACTCCCGCTTGGGAAATATAGACGTTGTGATGTTTATTTGTTTTACATTTCTAATTAGTAGTATAAAATCGTTTATACGCAATTTCAAGGCGTTTGGCTACATATTAGCGCCGTTAGCCAAAACAACTAAACCAATACGCGAACACAATAAATACACAAAACATTATTGCGTCACTATAATAATACGAGTAAAACTGAAATGAACAGACCGCAATGCATTTCATAATGCCTGTAATTAACGGAATAATCCTCGACACAGTGATATTATAACATACTACGTAAACTTAACTGTGACATCAAAGTGAAATGTTGTTTAACCGATTAATAGGCAGAGCTAATTATATATTCGGATTAACCTATTTATATCATAGATACATAGCCCACGTTCGTATACAAGGTGTATCATCGTAAATAACGCAAGACCTCCGACACCCCGATTAGATAATTGCTTAATTCAATACGAAACCCAAATTTCTGAATTTGAAACTACTTACCCCTTTTAAAGCACTTTAATACCGCAATTAACAACTAAACTTGTATCCACGTGTGCGCATATTGAGAAATACGTTTTAAAATGCATTTGATATATCTGTATTGCTTTGAATCAAGAATAAATTTAATTTGTTATAGTATACTGAAGGAGGAAAAGCAACTATAAAAATTGTTGGAATCGATTCTGTTACCGATTCAAAACAAACTACTGTTAGGTCTTGCGTTAACTATGTTACGCCTTGTATAATGTATGTAATGAATTATGAGAGCAGAGGTAGCGAGACATCTATATGTAAAGAAGAAAGAGGAAGTAAGGGTATTATTTCAGATTGTCTTGACGATAAAACTATTTTGAGAAAACAAAGAAATCAAAAGACTAGTCAGCCGAGTTTCTTGCTGGATTTCTCAGTCTAAGGCCGCATTCCGATCCGGTGGTAGATGTAAAAAATACGATAATTTTGATGTTTGTAAGTGCTTTTGTATTGGCCTATCTACACACATAATTTTTGACTTTGAGAAAAGAACCCGTTGGAACTCTGTACTCTCGGCTTACCCTTCAATGGATATCATGTTAACGATATAGTTAAACAAGTTTTCTATTAAGTTAGTTTTGATCCGTGCAGACTATCAATCGGACGGACGGTGATAAAATAGACACCAAACTTCGAATAGCCTCCACATAGTAAAAGAAAGTGAGTATTGTACTAAGAAAATACCATAAAATCAAACCTTAACCGTTACAAAAGATGAAAATGGTGGCTAGACATGTAATCTAATTTCTTATCATAATAATTTTCTTGTTTATATATATATATATATATATATATATATATATATATATATATATATTGTATTTCATGTTTTTTTTGCTCGGGACCCTTATTCTATAGCCTAGTGGCTTTTTCGAAAGCATGTGCGTTTTAAAAATTAACTATCACTTGCTTTAACGATGAAGGAAAACATTGTGAGGAAACCTGCATGCCTAAGAGTTTCTCGAAGGTGTGTGAAGTTCGCCAACCCGCACTGGGCCAGCGTGGTGGACTATGGCCTAAACCCTCTCAGTTTGAGAGTAGGCCCGTGCCCAACGCTGGGACAGTTTCTTAACAGGTCTAATATTATTATAAGTAAGTCTATTTACGAATTTCACCATTTCTGAGTAGCCCTATCGGACGATTTAACAAGCCAGTTTTATTTGCCGAGTAACGCTAATCGAGATGTAACTAACCAGCATTTTACTCGAGCGCGGTGAAATAGGCCCTACATTAAAGATTTCTGTTTTTTTTAGAAATCTGTCATTTTTGTATTGCGTGTGACAACGGAATGAATCCCACTCATTTATAAATGGAGGCTAATGGTATGGTTGTCACTATATTTTTAATGACTTCGGATTGTCATTTCCGATAGCGTAGGCTTAATGAGCCCTAAAGTTATTGACGCGTTATATTTTCGAAGACGAAACGACCTGTGGCAGTTGTTTATCTAGCATAATGTATGGTATGTACCTATATCCACCTTAAAGCACTTACTTTTTTTCTTGCTTAAATTGTCGGTCCTTAAACTGAAGATTGTATTTTGGTGTTAAAGTAGGAATAGTATAAATTATCTTTTCTTATGCCTTTGTTCTTTTCTAAAACGAGTCTTAGATTAAATAGATTGATGATACACAGATTTCACTTAGGAAGTTTCATTTTCATAAAGAAAAAATACGAGTAGTACATATTTTTCACAAAACGAGAATCAACTTAAATTAAAATGTTTGACACAATATTCTATATAATATAAAAGAAACTTAAGTACGACTCTTTACAACTTAAAAGCTACTTTAAAGCTTAAAACGAGAATTAAAATGAGAATCATGATTCATCTGGTATTCTAATAATCAAAATAAGCAAGAATTTTAAATAACTGTAAACGAAACAAACAACACTTTTATCTACTTACCCGTAAAACTAACAGGGTTATTTTAAAGCAAACCCACCTGGTTTCAAAATTTCAATTACGCCTTAACATTAACTCTTCTGAACGCTGAGGGGACGGACCCCAAAAGGGAATTATAATTATCTATTCCACCCCCAATCGGTTCTTCACGAACCTTTTACTCCTAATCTTTGTAATGCCTATTTTGCACATTATTTCATGTATCACTATCTTACCGCTTGTAAAAACGAATTTTAGACCTACGAAAATCCCTCCGGTAGTTTAATGATTGTCTGTTGTTTGTACTGTGTAAAAAATCATACATTATCATTTTATAGACTCACTGTGTATACGAAATATACGGTAAGTCTATAAAATGCTAACTTAGCTTACCGATGTAAGGCTATTGGCAATTACAATAAATACAAGCTTAAATATCAATTGGTGACAGAAGCAATCAAACAAATCTGCTGCCGATGGCTGCTCAAGTAGTTGAACTCGTGAACGGGTGCTGCTTGTGGAGACTGGTCCATCCAGAATCCTCTAGCTTTTCATTATAGCATATATTTAAAAATAGTCTTATATATCAGTCGTAAAAATGATAAAAAAATGAATGGAGAATTAAACAAAAGAGACAAGCCCGCTGAGTTTCTCGCCGGATCTTCTTAGTGAAGGACGCGTTCTGATCCGGTGATAGATAAGTAAGTTAAATAAATGTAAATATGACACTCTGTAAGCACCCGGGGTTTATATAAAAAACGATTTGAGTTTGAGGTTGAATCCAATATTCAATGCGATGTTCCTTGGTCTGATATTATTTGAATTGGAAAAGGAGATTTTAGGTCGAGATTCAAGGTTTGGTCAAACAGCCGTCGGAGTGCGACAGGAGAGCGACGGAAGCGCTCGGCTACGTTCGGTCGTGACGTTTGCCATCGCGCCGAGCGGGGCTGAGCTGTGTGGCGTTTCCCTTACATTATAGTACATTACAACTCCCCAAGCCGCGCCACCGTCGCGCTCCCGTTGCGCTGCGTCGGCTATGTGGCGAAACCTTAATATTTTGCACAATAATAGATTAAAGGTTTGGTCAAACAGTCGACGGAGCATGACGGGAGCGTGACAGAAACGTTAGGCTTAGATCGGTTATGATGTTTGCCGTCGCGCCGAGCGGGACTGCGCTGTGTGGCATTTCCCTTACATTATAGTACATTACAACTCCTCAAGCCGCGCCACCGTCGCACTCCCGTCGTGCTTCATCGGATATGTGGCGAAACCTTAATATTTTCCACAATAATAACAGTTCTACAGATATCATCAGTCGAACGACATCTACCGCAGTACAAAGGTTTCCCTAAAGATCACCACAAGGACCGGCTTCGTGCTGTACGCATCCTATTTACATAAAATATGAGAACCAGTATAAATAGTATGTAGTTTCAAAAAAAGAAGCTCATTAGCGAGCTCATCCCTAATATTAAAAAAAACACCGTCAAGTGGTACTCAAACCTCTGTTTCTAAAACTCTAACTTTTTCTGGGGTCTGTAAATAAGGATCATCCATGTATAACCTGATCATTACATAACATTGGATGCTACCATAGGTATCAATATAATAACTTATTACGTATTTAAAGCACCCTATTACTATCTAGTGCTGCTCCAAGTTTATGACTGCCATTAAATAATAAAGAACACAGAATAATCTCGTAACCCGAAATTATCTCTTGAAATATGTTCACAAGCGTTCTCAATTGCGTGAAATTCGTTTCACGTCCCCCAACGAAATGTCAAACGCGTAAAGAGGCTCTCAAATACTGTAAGAGGGTCCCTCCGAACCTTTGACAGCTCTAACCAGTAATCCGTAGAAACCGAAGGGTCACATTCCAATTACATAATTGTCAACACGAGCGTAATGTATGCTATTCTAAATATCACGAAAATGTCTCTGATTGCGTGTAAAAGTAAAAACTCTACCTTATCTGAGGGTTGAGGTAGGTAGATGGGCAAAACTGAATCTCTGAGTTAAACTGTGGCATAAGAGCATAACATCTTCAAATATGTATTAGTATGCCCTATCAAATACCAAGTTCAGGCATTTCAGTGATATAACGCTTTCTTAAAAG
Source organism: Phalera bucephala (assembly GCA_905147815.2). Lineage (NCBI taxonomy): Eukaryota > Metazoa > Arthropoda > Insecta > Lepidoptera > Notodontidae > Phalera > Phalera bucephala. Next base: position 17,540,530 of record LR990621.1, on the reverse strand, counting down.
GTGCTGCCAATACCAGCGCTGTACCATAATAAAATATGGTGCGGCAACATGCTTAAACAGTATAATATTCAACCCTACGCAACTTTGCACTGACTTTGTATTGTGGTTCAACATAATCTCTCTTCTTTCTTTCTATATAACACAAACCTTTCAAAACACAAAATACTTAAGGCCTCTGTCACGCCCCCGTAGTCTAGAGTAGACTAATCAACAATAAATTTTCAAGTAAGTCATCGCTCGAGTTTCACCGCCTGTGTCCTACTCGATGATTAAATAGACTGTTTTAATTGCCGAGTAATGCTTATCGAGAAGTAACCAACTAGTACTTTACACAAGAGTGGTAAAGATGCCCTAAAGGTGACTTTGTATACCGACTACTGACTCATCTGAAAATAATAAACATAATTTTAGATTGTTCATTGTACCTGTTTCCTTTGCAACTTTGTATTTCATCCTTTTGTACAGTAGAACCCTCAGCATGTGAGATTCAAAACATTTCCTAAATTGTTCTTGTATAAAGTTGTACGTACCTACATGCGTGTTCGCTTGGCAGTAATTTGCAAGTTTAATCATTAAATATAATTTGAGTTTTAATCGGCAATTAAGCACTAATTAACATATTATTGTGTCAGTCGTAGGCGTCAAATGAATTTTTATACACTATATAATTACTATGGGTGGTCGAAAGCTGTGTTTTTTCCGTAAATATCACTTCGGAGCGTCACCGCCCCATCTCATCACCCTAACCAGCCGTCATCACAATTTTGTCCGAACCCAATCAACACCTCCAACATGTCGGCGTAACAATGATCGGGAGGCGGTTCTGGGTGACAAGTCAGTTGTAAGCACAGAACAAATAAGAGTACTTTTTTATTCCTTGGTCATAAGCGCGGAGACAGTACACGTTCTACACCATCTCCTCCGTGACAGTACGATTAATGGGTAGTAGTCATAGGTGCCATGACAGCGAGATGATTACAAATCACATATCACTCAATAACTTGTTCCGAAGCTAGGTAATGTCTTATGATGCTGATTGGTGGCGTTACAATATGAAGTTTTGTATTAAAAATATGAATGGCTCAGGTGATGTAAGCCCATGCCTAGATGCTATAATATCTGTTCAGTCCTTAAATAATATGTGTTTCTAAAGGAATATATTAGATAGATAAATAAACTCTTTATTGTGCATCAATAATATAATAAATAATAATTGGACATAAACAACATGATAAGTAACACAAAGGGCGGCCTTATCTTAGGCTGGAGAATTTTCAAGTAATAGGAATGTACGGGGATGCACTGAATTAATATGATTGAAACGAGAATTATTAACATTACTTAAATACAATATCAATAAAGAGACGCCTTGTTAATAAATACAGAAAATGAAGTCATTATTAATACCAATAGTAGTAGGGTAAGCAAATACATATTTGAAAAATAACGCAAAACTATTATAAGGGTGCTAAAACCAGATCTGGTAAGCGGCCTGATAAGTAAAATTCCTTTACTTGTTCTTTAAAGCATTCTGAAGTTGACGTGCGCCGTATAACAATTATAGACGTTAACGTTTTAGATCATCATCATCATCATCTCAGCCTATACTTGTCCACTGCTGAACATAGGCCTCCCCAATCGCTTTCCAGCGTAACCGGTCCGATCCACCTGCATCCAACGACTTCCTGCCATTTTCACAAGATCGTCGGTCCATCTGGCAGGCGGTCGTCCCACGCTGCGCTTGCCAATACGTGGTCTCCACTCTAGAATCTTTCTCTAACACTTTACAGTAGTTATGGGTGACTTCAATGCGCGACTGGGCAAACGGGGCGATGATGAGTTGAGAGTGGGGCAATTTGGATATGGGCAGCGCAACCCCAGGGGTCAGAGGCTGGCCGAATTCCTGGAGAAGGAGGGACTCTTTATGATGAACTCTTTCTTCCAGAAGCCGCCTCATAGGAAATGGACCTGGATGAGCCCTGATGGTTCCACCAAACACGAAATAGACTTCATAATGAGCACCAAGCGACAAATATTTAATGATGTCTCCGTGATCCACAGGGTAAAAACCGGCAGTGATCACCGAATGGTCAGAGGCACATTAAATATTAATGTCAAAATGGAAAGATCGCGTCTGATGAAGTCTACGCTCCGACCTTGTAATGCACATATCCAAAACCCCGAGAACTTTCAACTCGAATTGGCAAACCGCTTCGAATTGCTAGACAGCAGCGCATCAGTGGACAAAATCAACAACAGGCTGGTAGAGACTGTCCATACGGTCGGGTCCAAGTATTTTAAGCCCCACCGTAAAAATAGACCTCAAAAACTATCCAACTACACCCGAAACCTCATGGCTGAGGTGCTCAGGGAGATAGAGAGGTTCTATGGGCAGTTGTATACCTCAGTAGCTGAATCTGTTGTTGACTTGGTAAAAGACCCAAGAGCCAAGCTAACCCGACACTACACTGAAGATATCCCGGACATCAGCCTGTACGAGATTAGGATGGCTCTCAAACAACTTAAAAACAACAAAGCGCCGGGTGAAGACGGAATTACCGCAGAGCTTCTGAAAGCGGGCGGATCGCCGGTACTTAAAGTCTTTCAGAGGCTGTTTAATTCCATCTTGCTCGAAGGAAAAACGCCGGAAGCATGGAACAGGGGTGTGGTGGTACTCTTTTTCAAGAAAGGTGATAACACTTTATTAAAGAACTATAGGCCCATCACACTGCTGAGCCATGTTTACAAGTTGTTTTCGAGAGTCATCACGAATCGTCTCGAACGCAGGCTTGATGATTTCCAGCCTCCCGAACAAGCCGGTTTCCGGAAAGGCTTTAGTACCATAGACCCCATACATACGCTGCGGCAGATTATACAGAAGACCGAGGAGTATAATCGGCCACTATGCTTGGCGTTTGTGAACTATGAGAAAGCCTTCGATTCGATCGAGACTTGGGCGGTTCTTAGATCTCTCCAGCGATGCTGCATTGACTATCGGTACATCGAAGTGTTGAAGTGCTTGTATAATAACGCCACCATGTCAGTCCGAGTACAAGGGCAGTGCACGAAGGCGATCTCCATAAAAAGAGGAGTAAGACAGGGAGACGTCATTTCTCCGAAACTGTTTACGACCACCATAGAGGACGCCTTCAAACTCTTGGAATGGCGAGGATTTGGCATCAACATCAATCGCGAATACATCACTCACCTTCGATTTGCCGACGACATTGTGGTCATGGCGGAGTCGCTGGAAGATCTAGGACGAATGCTCGGCGACCTCAACAGAGTATCTCAACAAGTGGGTCTTAAAATGAACATGGACAAAACGAAAATAATGTGTAACGTCCATGTCTTACCCACCGCACTCACCGTTGGGAACTCTACTCTTGAAGTTGTCGACGAATTCATTTACCTGGGACAGGTAGTCCGGTTAGGTAGGTCCAACTTTGAGAGAGAGGTCAATCGACGAATCCAACTCGGCTGGGCAGCGTTCGGGAAACTGCGCAACATCTTCTCATACAAAATACCTCAGTGCCTAAAGACTAAAGTTTTTAGTCAATGTGTGTTACCAGTGATGATATATGGATCAGAGACGTGGTCTCTTACTATAGGTCTCATAAAAAAGCTCAGAGTTGCTCAGCGAGCTATGGAGAGAGCTATGCTCGGCGTTTCTCTACGTGATCGAATCAGGAATGAGGAGATTCGTAGAAGAACCAAGGTCACCGACATAGCCCTTAAGATTAGCAAGTTGAAGTGGCAATGGGCGGGCCACATAGCGTGAAGATCGGACGGGCGTTGGGGCAGACGTTTTAGATAGAGAGTTATATTTAATCGTAACGAAAATTAATTGTTCGATTACTTTACACAAACAAAACATTATTTTCTTCATTTTTGTACACAACTATAATACTATAAACACAATATTGTGAAGGTAGCTTCAGAAGATTTAATTTTATTTTTGTGCTCAAGTAACTAAAGCTAACTTAGCTAACATCTAAAACCATCGCCGTAGCTCTCCACCGTGTCACGGTTGAAATATCGATGAGAGAGTTCTGAAATATTGAAACCGTTAAAAGCAAAGAAACGTTTTTACTATACTTGTTGGAAAGTCATAGAAATCGTTAAAATAAGTCACTAGAAGTGGTATAGCTGCCTGAATTTGTCGCCATACATGTGAGAAAATGATTACAAAATGTTTCAGGGGGCGAGGGCCAATGTATGTGATACAATGGCTGAAACTGTTATGAATGTCTTCCAAAACTGGTAGCTGTACTTATAAGTTATTACAATTCATCTGAAAATAATATTTTTTATAGCCATAATATAACAGGGATAGCCTAGCGGTTTCACTTGGTTTAACGGTGAAGGAAAGCATCGTTAAGAAACCTGCTTGCCTAAGAGTTTCTCGGAGGTATGTGAAGTTTGAGCGCGTGGTCTTACCGCTTAATCCGATCGATGTGACCATGTGAACTTTTTTCCTATTGGTCCAATTTGACGGGCGATTTAGCGCAGTGGTAAAGAGTTTAAGCCGCTCCGCCCAGTTGTCTAATAGTCGCGGGTTCGATTCCCGCACGGGACAAATCTTTGTGTGACCCACAATTATTTGTTTCGGTCTGGGTATTTGTGTATGTGAATTTTCACGTTTGCAAACGCACCCATGACGCAGAAAGAAATCTTAGTGTGGGGCTTAAAAAAATATCGGACCGAGGAAAAATCACGAATTTTTATAGTCCGATTGATCGGACTACAGGAAAATACGAGTAATCATGGTTTGACTAATCGGACCACGAGTGAATGTGAGTATTTAAAATCAGAGCGAGAAAGTATGATAAGTAAAAAGATCGATCAATTGGACCATGTGTTCTTAAAAAATCTATAGTCCCCACGGCCCAATTCTTAATTAGGATCAACAAAAAAAAATGTTCACGTTGTTCGATGGATCGGACGGTCGGACCACGCAGTCTCGGGATTTTAAATAAAATTGTGCGCTATTTCACTTCTAGTTTTTTATTGTTCCGATTTCTGTGTGGAAAGTGAAGTAACACCTTGATTTATCGGCCTTGAATTCTACGTGTCGGCGTCTGACCAACTTTACTAATTAAGGGAAAGATAAATTTCCCTTTTTCCTAAAACAATTTCCCTTTAAAGTTATAACACTTCGGAACACTTTTTTCGGTTATAAAAAATAATCTGATGCTTTCTCAAACCACGATAAAATGTTTAATGGAGATTTTCCGTGAAATAAATCTGCCAAACAAGAAAATTATTATATGAAAATAAACATAAAATTTCGGTGTAATTTGCATAGCTACTTATATAAAATGATGTAAAATTTAATATATGCCCTAGCCATTAAAGATACAAATATCAATCATGTGAAATAAAACTATTTTTCGGATGTTATCGCGGTTTATTTTTGATTTTACGTTCCCGACGTTTTGAGTGCTTTGCATCACCAATGGTCACGGGAGGGACTGAGGTGTTAGACGTCCAAAAGGAATAGTTGCTCCGGAGTACCCTCACACTTCTCAATTATTTTGTTGGTCCGATCTACGCAGAATGAGCTCACGGTGTCTTGAGGTCTTGCAGTGTTATGCTTGGTTTTGGATTTGATTATATTAATTACCGGATCCTAAGTCGATGGAAGCATCAGCCATCTTCTGTATTGAAATTAGGATGTTTTTTAATTTCAATAGCCTCGCGAACCATCCTTGGTAAGAATCGGTGTTCTTTCACGAGGATTTGTAGTCTATCAAATCTGATGTTATGGCGAGTGCAGTCAAGGGCATGTTCACAGACTGCAGACTTCCTTGAGCGACGGTGTTTTAGGTCAGCTATGTCTTTTAACACGAGTTTTTACCGGTCTTTTTGTTTGTCCTATATAAGAGAGACCACATTCACAATCAAGCTTGTATAGGGATGCGATACTTGATAGATGGTAAAAATTGAGTGATCTTCTTCGGCGGCTTAAAAAATGTTTTGATTGAAGCATGCTTCAAGATGTAGCCAATCTTGTCCGTGACTCCTCTCATGTAGAGAGAGTCATGTGTTTTTGCTAAAAAGTTTGTTTTCAAAAAGGTCTTTCAAATTAAAATTATTGTGTTAAGCTCTTTGACGTTTTTTTGATCGTAAGATGTGGCAACGGTCCATGTTATACTGCGGTATCGTCGGTACAGGTTCAATACCCGAATATTATCAATTTTACAATGTTGGCGGTTGAGCTGGTACTGACGTTGTTTAGCCAAACTAGTACAAATTAATTTGAAGTCATTCCTTGTTTTGATGTCGATTAAACGTAAACGGCACAGCTCTATGTAGTACATACGTAATTTATATTTACTCAGTATTATATAGCAGAGATGTACCAATACCGATTGAAGATTAGTACTTCTTGGATTTGACAGAAGGCCTTTATTATATGCCTTCAGCCTATAAACAATAGTTCATATTTTCGGACTGCCTCATTGGACTAGTGGTTAATAATGTTCTTTGTTAGACAAAATTGTGATTTTTCAACAGAAAAAAATCAGTGTCAGTACGGAGTTCGAAATTGTGCCCAGTATATGGCAATAAGCTCGCCTTCTATTACTTGGGACATAACATCATCGGCGAAAAGTGGGTGTACCTAGTACACCTTGGCTGCCCCCTCTTGGGAAATATAGGCGTAACGGTTTTTATATTTTATGTACCAATATTGACATAAATATTGTTACCTCTAGGTCTTTTATCACAGACTTGAATTTATGAGAAAAGGCCTTTATTTGTACTCTACTCTGTATATAAGATGTGCAGAGTGAAGCTGACCGACCGCATTCGCAACAGCGTAGTAAGAAAGCGAGTAGATATGAAAGATAGTATCGGTGTAAAGATGAGAAAGGGTATACTCCGTTGGTTCGGGCATATAGAAAGAATGTCAAAACAGATATTTAAAGTGAAAGTGGAAGGATGCAGGTACCAGGGAAGACCTAGACTATCTTACCACAACAAATAGACCGAGTCTTATCTGAAGGAGAAGTCAAGAGTCTCCGTAACCGGCGAGCATGTATGAGACGAACTATGAGAGTGGAGGAAGCCAGAGAGGTATGTAAGGAAAAAACCTGTTGGAACTCTGTGCTCTCTGCCTACCCCGCAAGGAATCTGACGTGATGATATAGATAGATATATATATATAATAAAATACTGACTGCCTCGTTGGTCTAGTGGCTAAGCGCATCGCTTTGTGATCACGAGGTCCTAGGTTCAAATCTTAGGTCGGACAAGTGTCGTTTCTCTGTCGAAAACATCCCAGTACGAGTCCGGAGTCTGGAATTGTGCCCGGTATATGGCAATAGGCTCGCCCCCTATTACATGAGACCTAACATCGTTGGCGAAACGTGGGTGTACTCAGTACACCTCTGCCACCCCCGCTTCGGGAATATAGACGAGATGGTGTATTATATATAACATTTTCGTTTTATAAAACTGTATTTTTTCGTGTGTGTGTGACACACACAGTGAGTGATGTACGCTGTTGGCCGCGAGGCCTTTACAGGTTCATCGGATTAAGGGCGAGCGTTCAACCACTACGCTCGAACCAGAAGGGGGAGGGGCAACATACTCGAGGGCGCCTTGAGGAGGCGCCCTCGGTTGGGACAGTCGCTGTGGGAGGACGGGGTGCACTACTAAGTGCACTGGTCAACCGCCGGCTATGGGATGGGATCTACGACTACGTCGTCGTCGCCCGTATTCTGAGCGGAAAGAATGGATGACAAAGCATCGGGGGGATCGGAGAGAACATGTCGCGGCCGGCGGTGGCGGCAAGGGTCGGGGGGGAGATCGTAGTCGGCGGCGGCTACGATTAACGGATTCGCATGGGTAGATGCGTTCGCGAAGTGTCGTGTTGTCGCCTTTTTAATATAGGCGCGAATAGGTTCGAGACCTAAATCGGAGTGGAGATCGACATTTCGTACGAACCAGGGGGCTCCTACGGCTTTACGGAGGAAGCGTTTTGAACCACTTGGAGTTTATCGATGTGAGAGGGGGCCAAATGCCCGAACACAACACATGCATAAGTCATGATGGGTCGAACGCAAGTTTTGTAAAGCGTCACATTATTTCTAAGGGACATTTTACTCCGCATGCAGATGAACGAATGGAGATGACCGAGCACAAAGGATGCTCGGTGACGGACCCGCTTGATGTGCGGGCCGAAGGACATGGTACTGTTTAGGGTGACCCCTACATATTTGACCTCTTTGACCAAGGGAATGGGTCGGTCGAACATGGTCACTTGGCCGAGATTACTCCTAGGGCGGCGCAGGGAGTGGCGCGGTTCCTGAACCAATTCCCTAGGGAATTGGCGGTTGCCTGAAGGTTTCTGGTAATGAAACCCTTATTCCTATGCGAGACATAGAGAGCGGTATCATCCGCGAATAGGACTAGATGCGCCTTACTCGAACGAGGAATGTCGTTTGTGTAAAGGCTACACAGGAGGGGCGAGAGAGCTGAGCCCTGCGGGACTCTAGCTCGGGTGGAGTGGGGAGTGGAGCGCGTCATTTCGACGCGATATCGGAAGGCGCGATTTGACAAGAAGTTTCGTATGATGAGCACGAGTCTGTCCGGCACACCCATTTGGTAAAGCTTGTAGATCAAGCCGTTGTGCCAGACTTTGTCGAATGCCTTCGTGACGTCGAAGAAGAGGGCGCCCGTGTAGACGGGTTTGGGTCTGTTAAGACCGGAGAGGATGTGCTCCATGATGCGGTGCACTTGGTGGACGCAGGAGTGTTTGGCTCGAAAGCCGAACTGCTCGTCGATAAGGATACCCCTGGACACTACAAAGTCTTTGAGCCGCGCCAGAAGTAGGTGCTCGTAGACCTTAGCCAGGGAGTTGAGAAGACTGATAGGGCGGTAGCTCGCGGGGAGATTACGAGGTTTGCCGGGCTTGGGAATGCCTATGACGTCTGCATCCTTCCACTTAGCGGGGAAGGTGCAGTTCGTCATGGTGGCGTTCAATATGACCACTAAGAGGCAGATGAGTTGGGCGAGCAGGCATTTCAGAACGCGATTCGAAATGCCGTCAGAACCGGGGGCTTTCGCGTAGTTCACTCAGTTCTTTCTTCATTTTAATGATTCTTCTATCTATCACAGAACGGTATGTTGCTAGAGAACTTGATTTTCAGTTAAGCTTGCCTTTGTATGTTTATTTTCTATGTACTTTCATTATAAGAAACTATTTCTATGTGTACAATAAAGAATGAAATCAAAATTACAATCACCCACCAGTAGTATAGAAGGAGCTGATTATTAAAGTATACAAAGTGTTACACATATGACGCAAGACCTTAGACACTCCAATTAGATGCTATTTATTATTGCCAATTAACCAGTTATTGTTCTACGAATTCAATACAAAAATCAAATTACCAATTTAATAAAGTTATCTATCTAATATTTTTTAAGCACTTTTACACAAATTAACCATTAATCCTGTACTTATGTGAGTGCATTGTGGATTTGGTTTTAAAATGCATTTGGAAGCGCCATATTGCTTTAAATCATGGTTTATTTTGTTAAATAAAGCGGACTGAATGAGTAACAGTATGACGGACGATTTAGCGCAGTGGTTAAGAGCTTGAGCTGCTCCGCCCACTGTGTCGAATAGTCGCGGGTTCGATTCCCGCACGGGACAAATCTTTGTGTGATCCACAATTATTTGTTCCGGTCTGGGTATTTGTTTGTGAATTTTTATGTTTGTAAACGCACCCACGACACAGGAATAAATACTAGTGTGGGGCTACGTTTAAAAAAAAAATATATATATATATATAATATACATTGAAAATTGGTCTGCAAAGTCAAAAGTCTCGGGTTCAAGCCCAGGCACGCCTTTCTTTTCGAAAGCATGTGTATATTAAAAAAACAATATCACTTGCTTTAATAGTGAAGAAAAACATCGTGAGGAAACCTGCATGCCTAAGAGTTTCTCGAAGGTGTGTGAAGTTAGCCAATCCGCACTGGGCCAGCGTAGTGGACTATGGCCTAAGCCCTCTCAGTTTGAGAGGAGGCCCATGCCCAACGGTGGGATAGTTTCTGAACAGAGCTAAAATTATATTATTTTAAAATACTTTGAATCGATTTAGTTGCCAATTTAGAAATAACATCATTCAGGTCTTATATTGTATTACACCTGGTATATATGTGTAATTTATTACGGAGCGAATGCGTACAGATAAAGGGCTTAGTACGAAGGTATTGACGTTAGCGTAACGTAATTCAGATACCGTCCTATCATGTTCATTTGTATCTAAATAATTTATTGTGAAAAAGGACAACATTTCAACTCGAAAGCGTCACGTTTACGTCAATGTCTTTATATTAAGCACTCAGGCAGGATTGTCGAAAAAAAATAACACCTAATGGCTGCGAGTGTACCGCCTAAGGGTTCTTTTGTTTCGTGTCTGTCCTGGGTCCTTATTCGCAAAGATTAAATAGAAGACCTTACGATAGCTTCGTGATACGATTGTGTTATTATATTCTGTATACTATTGGAGTACCATTAAACAATAATTTCACAAAGTTATCGTAACGTGCCGCGTTAGGTGATCAATTTTTTATAGCAAATAAGGACTCTATTGTGTGCTGAATACGCTGCATATACGAATAAAATATTCTAATATTTTCCATAGAGTTGTGTCTGTAAACTCTTGAGTAAGCTGTGTAAGGGCCTCTTTCAACCTCTTGACTAAAGTATGAAGTAGGCTAATAGACAATTAAAGTTACAAGTAAGTCTACGAATTTTACTTCTCTTACTTCTGTAAACTAGCCAGTTTTAACTGCAGGGTAACGCTAATCGTGAAGTAACTAACCAGCACTTACTCGAGGGTATTGTTAAGTTTATCAAAGCATTACAGTGACACTCTTATAAGCCCAAAATAATCATATTGACATATTGCCCCATAAAATTATATTTTGTGAGCGCTCAACATAAAAACCATCTACCTATTACTTTACAACACAGCGAATATCTACATAAAACATTTATAACAAAACAATGGTTCCGCAGAACGTTAATATAACAAATAACGGGCCTTTATTTGCGATGACCAAACGAAACAGGTTACTATAGCTTTGTGAAATGATCATGTAATGACATCCTATATGTCACTGGAATACCACTAAGAGATCATTTCACGAAGCTAGCGTAACGCGCCGCGTTATGTGGTAATTCATTATTACGAATAAGAGACCTAGACGAATTAAGACCTAGACTATCTTACTACGACCAAATAGACCGAGTCTATATCTGAAGAACAAGCCAAGAGTCTCCGTAACCGGCAAGCGTGTATGAGACGAACTATGAGAGTGGAGGAAGCCAGAGAAGAATGTCAGGAAAGAACCTGTCGGAACTCTGTTCTCTCTGCCTACCCTGCAATGGGAGGCGTGGTGAAATAGAAAGATAGACGAATAAGAGCTCTATTGTGTGCTGAATACGTTGCATAAAATATGTTCAACTTTTTTATTGTGTTATATCTATAAACTTTGAGGTAAGCTGTCTAAATATGTATTTTTGATAAATGATTCTAAGTAATTAATTGTTGAATTCAATTTAATTAAGTAACTTTATTTGAAGAAAAGAAGTTCGACGTTAGGATTTAATTATTTTATAAACTTTAGGGTTAAAGATCTCTATGCCCCGCCATATAGGCATACAAAGTGACTTTTTTCTATAAAATATCTAAAAAAGACTAAAAAACTTATGCGTTATGTCAAATAAATAAATTTAATGTCAATAATTCTAATTTAAAACATCGTGAGGCAACCTGAACAACACTCTTAGGCATGAGTTTCTCGAAGGTGTGTGAAGTTCGCCCACCCGAACTGGGCCAGCCTCCTCTCAGTTTGAGAGGAGGCCCGTGCCCAAGGGTGGGACAGTTTTTTAACAGGGCTAATAATAATATTTCTAATTATGTAGCACAAACCGGAGTGTTATTATTTATTTTTCATTTATTCTTTAATGGTTTTATAACATAAATTGATTAAGAAGCCTTTTTGCTTTGTATTTCGTTATTTTGCAGATCGTGTGGGGGTCATTCTCATAGTTAAAAAATAATCGCATTGACATAATGCCCCATAAAATGATATTTTGCGAGCGCTCACAATACAACAACCCTCTACCTATTACTTTACAACGCCGCGAATAGCTCAATAAAACGTTTATAACGAAACAATGGTTCTGCAGGACATTAAAATATAATAAATACAGCATGACATTGCGTGAACCCGTCGAACCGTACACAGCTTACATTATAACAATGCTAACTACGTTTTTTTACAACTAAATACTTTCTATACAAATAAATAAAATTGAAGTGTCTGTTTGTAATGTCAAAATAACAGCTTTTTACTAAATACAAATGAAAGAATATGTGGTACCTATATAGCAAATAAACAATTTGAAATTTTTTGTCTGTCTATCTGTCTGTTTGTTCCGGCTAATCTTCAAAACCGCCGATTCCGACGGGACTTTCACTGGAAAATAGCTGATGTAATAAGGAGTAACTTAGATACTATTATTTTAGAAAAAGAAGTAGGGTTCCGCGCAAAAAATTAAAACCCTGAAATCCATGCGGTCAAAGTCTCGGGCAACAGCTAGTATATTATATATAAAAAAACGAAGCCGCACCCTAGAATTCATACCTGTGCCGTGGGTGCGTTTACAAACATGAAAATTAACGTCAAGAAACAAATATCCGTGGATCCCACAAACATTTTTCCCGTGCGGGAATCGAACCCGCGACTACACGATCCAGTGGGTTGAGCAGGTTAAGCTCTTAACCACTGGACCAAGCCGTCCGCTAACTGGTTAAAGCAACCGCGGCGCGTTACTATATCTTAGTGAAATGATCGTATTAGGTATTAGGTACTGTACTGGAGTACCATTAAATGATAATTCCACAAAGTTATCGTAACGTGCCACGTTACGTTTTGTCATACCATATAAGGGGCCAGCATGATGTTGCGTGAACTCGGTGAGGCGTACAAAGCTTGCATTATAACAACGCTAACTACTTTTAAAGTTACTTATACAAACATTTTAACGTTAAAACCCGAGTCTTTGATCCCTAATGGTAATCATATAACCATAGAAATCTTAATAACAAGATACTAGAAGTGGTATAGCCGCGTGAACTTGTCGCCACGCGTGTGACAAAATTATCACAATATATTTCTGAGTGCGTGGATAAATGTCATTTGATCTATTACTATTACTTGTATGATGTAATCTGTAAGTGTTTCATTGTACACTATTTTTGGTGAAATAAAGTATTATTATATTATTAAATGAATGCGATACATTGGTTGAAGTTGGTATGAAAGTCTTTCAAAACTACAAGTTTCATCATCATCATCATCATTTCAGCCTATACTTGTCCACTGCTGAACATAGGCCTCCCCAATCGCTTTCCAGCGTAACCGGTCCGATGCCACCTGCATCCAACGATTTCCTGCGATTTTCACAAGATCGTCGGTCCATCTGGCAGGCGGTCGTCCTACGCTGCGCTTGCCAATACGTGGTCTCCACTCTAGAATCTTTCTGCCCCAACGCCCGTCCGATCTTCGCGCTATGTGGCCAGCCCATTGCCACTTCAGCATGCTAATCCTGAGGGCTATGTCGGTGACCTTGGTTCTTCTACGAATCTCCTCATTCCTGATTCGATCACGTAGAGAAACGCCGAGCATAGCTCTTTCCATAGCTCGCTGAGCAACCTTGAGCTTTTTTATGAGACCTATTGTAAGAGACCACGTCTCTGATCCATATGTCATCACTGGTAACACACATTGACTAAACACTTTAGTCTTTAGGCACTGAGGTATTTTGGATGAGAAGATGTTGCGCAGTTTCCCGAACGCTGCCCAGCCGAGTTGGATTCGTCGATTGACCTCTCTCTCAAAGTTGGACCTACCTAACCGGACTGCCTGTCCCAGGTAAATGTATTCGTCGACAACTTCAAGAGTAGAGTTCCCAACGGTGAGTGCGGTGGGTACGACATGGACGTTAGACATTATTTTTGTTTTGTCCATATTCATAAGTTTACTTATAAGATAATACAATTCATCGGAAAATATTTTTATCATCAATAATGTTAACAGCAGGGATATCTTGGTGGTTAGACCGTTGGACACAGTAAAGTCAGAGGTCTCGGGTTCAAACCCAGGCACGCACCTCTGTCTTTTCAAAAGCATTTGCGTATTATTTCAAAAGCATTGACTGCCTCGTTGGTCTAGTGGCAAAGCGCATCGCTTTGTGATCACGAGGTCCTGGGTTCAAATCCTAGGTTGGACAAGTGTAATTTTTCTAAAGTTCCCAGTACAAGTCCGGAGTCTGGAATTGTGCCCGGTATATGGCAATAGGTTCGCCCCCTATTACATGGGACCTAACATTGTCGGCGAAACGTGGGTGTACTAGTACACCTCTGCCCCCCCGCTTGGGGAATATAAGCGTGATGGTGTAGTAGTTTTACGTATTAAAAATTAACTATCACTTGCTTTAACCTGCATGCCTAAGAGTTTCTCAAAGGTCTGTGAAGTTCGCCAACCCGCACTGGGCCAGCGTGGTGGACTATGGCCTAAGCCCTCTCAGTTTGAGAGGAGGCCCGTGCCCAATGGTGGGACAGTTTCTTAACAGGGCTAATATTATAATAATGTTAGCGTATGTGAGTCTGTGTCTCTTTTTACAACCTTTATTTAACTTGCAATGTTCGTATATCTGCTGTCTTTCCGGTTCAAATCTTGTGATCCATTTGCACTTGCCGATTAGCTGAAACATGTATGTAAGTTTGATGACAATGCAATAATATAGTACCATGGAGCTGGTTTGATGATGGAGCCGGAAGGTGGCCCTATGGCCAACTGTTCCTATGAACATGTGAACTACACAACGTAACAGTAACTCCCTCATGTTTGCGCTTGTTAGATTGGTATTGACAAGTACTATGCAACCAGATAGTGTTCAGGGTCTGATGATGAAACCAAAAGGTGCCCAATGGTACCACCCACATCCTCAATATTAAGCCCCGTATTTACGCTTGATGGTATCCAGAGTCCGATGATGGAGCCGAAAGGAAGCAATAGGAACTACTCGACTAAGCAAGATATATCCGTTGTGATTTGTTATAAAAGCTTATTTTTAAAAAGACCTTTTTATATTAAAATCATTTTCTACCTGTGCATGTATGGTAAAATGGCGACAATGGTTTCAAACAAAATCGTGCGCTTGTTCACTTCTAGTCTTTTCTTATTACCATTTCTGTGGGTACAATGGAGGTATACTAACACGCCATAAACTCATTTACTGGCGACCTCCTAATCTTGGCTTCCAGTGTATTTAGTTACTCATTTATGAACCGACGGTAGCGTGTAACTTGCGTTGTTCATAATTCTGGACCTCAAGTGAAAAGTGATACAACTCGATTTATAGCACTTTTCATATTTTTACGCATTCTAAATCAGACAAAAATCCGCTTTTTTTTTTTAAACTTAGCCCCCATGGTCATAAGTTAAGTAAAATGAGAATTTAGAGTAAAGAGTTTTTAGTGTATAATTTTCATAAGGAAATTAGAAAATAATGTGTCAAGCAATATATAATAGTCCTACATTTTGATTAATATATACAAAAAAACTAAATAAAAGAATTTCTTAAGTCCCATAGTAAAATAATTCCTGGGCTATTGTTTATTAACAACTATAATTAACATTCAAGTCAGTTTAGTAGAAATAATGAAAGTTTTTTTGACGTTAACACCTGAGTCTTTGATCCCTAATAATACAATGGAGGTTTACTAACACGCCATAAACTCATTTACTGGTGACTCCCTAATCTTGGCTTCCAGTGTATTTAGTTTCTCATTTATGAACCGACGGTAGCGTGTAACTTGCGTTGTTTATAATTCTGTGCTTTCAGTGCAAGGTGATATAACTCGAGTTATAGCACTTTTCATATTTTTAGACATTCAAAAACAAATTCGATATTTTTCAATCTTATCACACAGTTGTAAGCTTTTAAATTAAAAAGATTATTATACATATTTTTGTATAATTTACCCAAGAAAATAATCATTGTGTCAAGCAATGTAATTTAGCCCTTTATCCTTACTGTATATTATGTTTCTCTATACTACTAATTATACTATTAAGTTGATGCCGCAGCATGATTAAATAAATATAAGTCGTACATTTTAAATAATATTTACAAAACTAAATAAATATTTATTTTATCAGTGCGTTATTGTCTACCAATAACCACAATCAACATTCGAATCAGTTAAAGTAGAAAAATAAATATTTTTATAAATTTTGTAGTCGATTTCAAAACTATGATTCTCGAGTTGCATCACTTTTCACTGAAGGTACAAAATTATTAATATAGGCTCGCAGTAATGAACCACAAAGCTCGTGCTTCACGTATATCCTAAGCCCAATTTCGATTTCCAGTGTGTAATTTAGAACTATTCACGTGCTAATGACAATAGTTGTTTGGTGATTTATTTTAGGTTTAATTATGACTCTCTATTACTCGAGTATTACATTACATTTCGTAGATAATGGCCCAATTTGTAGCAGTAAGATATTATAAATGAACTAGTTTAATCTTATAACTCCGCCCGCACTATATTGTAGCGACCGAATTTACATTTTAGCTTATAATTTACTCCTATGCCAAATGTCATCGAAATCAATTCCGCCATTTAGATGTAGTAAAGTAAGGAACATCCAAACTTCAATCTTTTGTAATCATACTCTGTTTTTTAAGCCGAGGTAGTAGGCATTTCATTAAAATATTGTTGTTCTCCCAAGCAAGCAATAACCGACGCTACCTAGCTATGAAGGTTTAAAATCGCCTCTGATATCTGGTCTCTATTTAACGAGTGATGAACTGAGTGATAGGTACTAGGCGATAAGGGCGATTATTGACTCTTTGTGAAAAGGGATCTTTTTCGTTTACGCTAATCAAGTAGCAAAGGTTAATGTGCAGCGTAGCTCGTACACATGTTTAGCCGTTGGTCCCGGTTACCACTTAATGTTGTAGTAGTTAAGCCGAGTTGGAAGCCTAACAGGCAGCTTGATAAGTTCCAACAGTAGGTGGTCACAAACCTGCCGCCACCAATCCGTACTTAGTCCGCGTGGTTGAGTATGACCTAATCTCTCTCACCTCGATTTGTGAAAAAAGGCCTTGGCTCAGTAGTGAGGCAGTATATGTTAATAGAATTATTATTATTAACAATTGAGTAGGGTTTTAACTGGTAATACATTTAAGATAAAATGCAAAAGTTTATACCATCCACAGCAAGCGACGCATTCAACTTTGTAGACTTCATTTCAGCTTCACCAAGTACCATATTCGCGGCAACTAGGTGTAATAAATGCTCTCATTTTTCTGAAACCCAATTTTTTATGAATATTGTTCTATTTAATAATTTTTCAAGTGCTGTGATATTATGCAAGCAATCTTAGACTTCATTGCCCCAAGCAAACGTGCAGACAGAGCCATTTCGGAGAAATAAAATAACGGATTTTTTAAAATATGCCAAGAAAAGTTATTGCAGTCCTGAGGGTGAATTACTGTAAGTTTTCTTTCATATTATTTGCTCTGTTAAAGACACCTGGAGCTTTTACAAAGGTCTGGACTTAAAACTGCACAATACGAAGAATAGTTTCTGTAAACGTTGCAGAGACGGGATGGACTTGATTTATTTTTTGTATTGAAATATTGAATTAACTTGAGATTTATCTTATTTTGTAGAAATAGACTTACACATAAAAACATTTTCGGAGAAATTATCTCGAGTTGGGTGAAATGTGTCACTGAAAAAAAAAAAGGGAAAATATATTTTAGGATCGGCAATGTCAAATATATCATCTCATACGTGTCTTTGGTTCATTTAGTTCACGAGTGATACAGATAATATGTAGGGACATCCCTACACCACCGATCACACGCAGTTCTCTATTTCCCTCGAGAAACGTCAATCGCAGAATAATTTCGATTGCAATTCAACTTGAGGCGTACATCAATGAAGGTGAGTATTAGAGAGTCCCCCCCCCCCCCGACCCCTGCCACCACCACCGGCCGCGACATGTTCTCTCCGATCCCACCGATGCTTTGTTATCCATTCTTTCCGCTCAGAATACGGGCGACGACGACGTAGTCGTAGATCTCCTCCCATAGCCGGCGGTTGACCGGTGCACTTAGTAGTGCACCCCGACCCCCACAGCGACTGTCCCAACCGAGGGCGCCTCTTCAACACGCCCTCGAGTATGTCGCCCCTTGCCCTTCTGGATCGAGCGTAGTGGTTGCACGCTCGCCCTTATGTCCGGTGAAGCTGTAAAGGCCTCGCGGCCAACAGCGTACATCACTCACACACACACACACGTGAGTATTAGAAATACACAAAAATTAGTGAACAAAGATGGTGATCTACCTACGGTATATCTTGATGACATTGCGACAAGGATCTCGTGGCCCGTGGCCAAAATGGGGACTAACGCTGTCATCAAGTAAAATGTCACTTCAGGACAGTTGCAGAGTTGCTATTTCCTATGAAATTTACTCAAATTATTTTTTCTAATTAATAACTGTGCGGTAACCCGTTGAAATATCACCTTGAAAGTAGAAATGATTTACTGAATGGTAACACTTATTTCACACCAACGGCCCTGTCAATGTTATCCACGAGCCAAAAGATCCTTGTCGGAATATAGTTCATTTGGTCAAGTCGTGTCGTGTCGGTCCACACTTCATGAAAATGCTAGAGTAAAACAGCGTTAATGATAGCAGTAAATAAAGTTTAGTTCCATCTTTAAATTATTACTTAATTACAGAATTATTATTTTTCAAATAGTCTGGTAGTGACAGGTTTTAACACCAGACGTCTAAAATAAAATTACATTTTTATATAAACCTCCACACACCGCTTATATTCCCCAAGCGGGGGTGGCTGAGGTGTACTGAGTACACCCACTTTTCGCCGACGGTATTAGGTCCCATGTAACAGGGGGCGAGCTTATTGCCATATACTGGGGACAATTCCAAACTCCGGACTCATATTGGGAAGTTATTTGTTAAAAAACTACATTTGTCCAACCTAGGATTTGAACCCAGGGCCTCGTGATCACCAAGCGAACCGCTTTGCCACTAGACAGGCAGTCCTATATTACCTACAAGCTAATTATATAGTTGAATGTCAAACAAATTAAAATTAATACTACACGCAACTTATTTTTGAAAACTAAATAAAACATCAATAATTCATAACTCCAATAATATATAATATTTATCAATAATTATTCTATAGGTCACAGAACACGGAAATCCTCGTTGTGGAAGGCCTAAAAACCAGTCGCGCGATGACTTTGATGCACATCCGCCTGAATAGCCACATTTACCAAGGATAGGTTAGAAGGAGGGCACTTTGCCCAGCTGTGAGACAAAATAGAAAAAAAACCTATTTAGTCGACCTAATCAGATATTTGTTTAACAAAAACTTAAGCAATTTTTATAAACTACAAGTGGATTTTTTTACCCTTTACTTGTAAGAGACCGTCCGAGTTATTGTATCTCGTCGATGTTTCTATAAAAAAGCTTCAACCAACAAGTTATGGCGAGAGCAACTTCTGAGACGAGTATTTTATCTTTCTTTTTTTTAGAAATTTGCGAAGGGTGTGTTGTTCCCTCGGGTATTCTGTGAACTTTTTGTTTCGATGCCTTTTCAGGGATATATTAGTGTTCCACTTTTTTATTTACTGAGCCAATTCTTTTGTTAGTGTAGTCTATGTGCTATGTAGTTTTGAATACGATCGAACGAAACTCATTTACAATAATGAAGAATGAACAAACAAAAAGGTAAGTGTTTTCTCCTATTTTGTATCTGTTTATAAAGGCGTTGTATTAAGAAGATTAAAAAATGTAGCCCCACTATAGGAATTATTCTTATGTCGTGGGTACGTTTCAAAGATTCTCTTATGCCACCAAGATTTGTCCCGTACAAGGACCAAACTCGTAACTACTATATCCAGTGGGCGAGACAGTGACCACAATCAATATTTTACCTCTGTAGTTCAAATTCAATTTAAAAACTTACGCAAATAAAATACGGATCTATAGCCATATTAATAGATTGCTTAAACCGATAATAAAATGCAGCACTATTCCATAAGGCTTTTAACTATATCACGAGCTTGAATGAAATCAATATCTTTCGCTATAATACTAATCAGATTTTTTTTACATATTTCGTCTCTCGTACAATCGATTCGCCCGAAGCGTAATTCAATAAACCATATCGATCGAGATGAAATCTAGAATGTATTTATATGCAAACTAATTGGATTTGATAAGAATTATGTGAATAATAGTGCCTAAAATACACCGTGAAGCCTGTATAGTAGACGATGTTAGATCCCATTGTTACGAGTACAGGGGCGAACTTTATACGGGGCATATTGCTAGAAAAAAACACACTTGTTCGATCTAGTATCAGAACCTATAATAATCACCAAAACCTCTAATTATGCTAAGGCTGATTTTGTTGAAATACATAAACTTGAAGATAGAATCTCTGCAAAGTTTATGTTTCACAACGGTGATTATATCTCCATCCAATCTGAGCTCATCATCATCATCATCATCTCAGCCTATACTTGTCCACTGCTGAACATAGGCCTCCCCAATCGCTTTCCAGCGTAACCGGTCCGATGCCACCTGCATCCAACGACTTCCTGCGATTTTCACAAGATCGTCGGTCCATCTGGCAGGCGGTCGTCCCACGCTGCGCTTGCCAATACGTGGTCTCCACTCTAGAATCTTTCTGCCCCAACGCCCGTCCGATCTACGCGCTATGTGGCCCGCCCATTGCCACTTCAGCTTGCTAATCCTAACGGCTATGTCGGTGACCTTCGTTCTTCTACGAATCTCCTCATTCCTGATTCGATCGCGTAGAGAAACGCCGAGCATAGCTCTCTCCATAGCTCGCTGAGCAACTCTGAGCTTTTTTATGAGACCCATTGTAAGAGACCACGTCTCTGATCCATATATCATCACTGGTAACACACATCTGAGCTCGACCGAGACAATTGGCAGGAGTTGCTAAATATAAAGAATCTTGAGGCCGCTATTACTTCATTCTACAATAAATTGTATGAACTTAGAAATAAGTACGTACCATTCAAAACAATTCGTCATTCATCGCACGCTTCTTGGTATACCTCTGCCCAAATTAAAATTTTAAAAGAAAAACATAAGTTTTACTATAAATACAAACTGTACGGAAATTTATCTGACTATCAATCTTTTTCCATATTGCGTATTAGGGCTGTCTCACTTGAAAATGACTGTTTTAATATTAACAATATAGAGTTATCAATTACTAATAATCCTAAAGCGTTTTGGTCGTTTATCAAAAGTAAAAAAAATAACAATGCTGTCCTCGAAACGATGCGTTATATGGATAAATCTATGACTACGGGTGTGGAAATCTGTAATCTATTTGCCAACTACTTTCGGTCTACCTTTCAGGAACCAGACTCGGACGATACTTTTTCTAATGTAGTCAGAGATACTAATAATAGTAAACAACATTAGCTCCATAACAATATCTGAAGAACGGGTATTGGATCCTTTGAAAAAATTATCTAAGTCCGGTGGCCCTGATTTTATACCACCTTTATTTATAGTGACATGCGCTGGGAGTCTAGTGATACTGATCTCTATACTTTACAGACGTTCTCTTGATAAAGGTGTAGTTCCTGTGATTTGAAAGTCAGCTTTTATTACGCCAGTTTTTAAAATAGGTGACACGTCCAATGTCGAAAATTATCGTCCCATCTCCAAACTGTGTTTATTTGCCTAAGTTTTATAACGAATCGTCTACAATGAAGTCTATTCAGCTCTCGGTAATAGCTTGGGTGAGGAGCAACACGGCTTCATAGACGGTCAAATTTAATCTTAAGTAATGACATCATTCTGAAAGGTATGGAACAGAAAGCACAGGTAGATGTCATATTTACTGACTACAGCAAATGCTTCGATTGCATTGATCATCACGTGCTGTTGCGTAAGCTGCTGTGGGCTGGTATTCATGGTGATTTATACCGCTGGTTCTGCTCTTATATAAAAAATCGGTCGCAGGCTATGGTGCTACAAGAGTATACATCAAGTTGATGCTCAATCCCATCCGGAGTGCCTCAAGGTTCGTTATTAGGTCCACTAAGTAAAGCAGGCATCACTCAGACTATACTGTTATTTAAGTGCTTCTTGGTTTTTATTTTGTTATTAATTTCTTTTCTTGGATTTTTTTCACTGGCGTTTTATTTATTTTTCATTTTCTTCTAGTTTTTCTATTTTTTATCATTATTTCACTATCATATTTTCTCTAATTTTCATTATGTTTTCCTTTATTTTTATGTTATCTGTGTGAGCTTGTAATTAGCAACATTGTTATTTGTTTGTTTTAACATATTATTTTCGTTATGAGTCTGTAAGCTTACTTAAAATAACAAAATAAATAAATAAAATAAATAATAATATCAGTCTATACTGCCCACTGCTGGACAAAGGCCTTCTCCCACAAATTGAGGTGAGAGAGATTAGGTCATACTCCACCACGCGGACCCAGTGCGGATTGATGGAGGCAGGTTTGTGACCACCTGCTGTTGGAACTTATCAAGCCGCCTTTAAGGCTTCCAACTCGGCTTAACGACGACCACATTATGTGGTAGCCAGTACCAACGGCTTAACGTGCCTTCCAAAGCACGGAGACGATCGAATATGAAAATGCCACAAACGATCACCCATCTCGGGCCGATCGAGTCGAACGCTGCTTAACCTTGGTAATCGGTAAGAACACCGCGGTCGCACAGCACTACGAGCGCCTACGAGAACTTATAGTACCACGTAATTGCTTTTATACAAATGAAGCAGTCATCAAAGTCATATATTTTAAAATGTGAATGAAGTAGGTACTTCATCTAGATATTAGGAATGGGTGCACCTTGGTAAATTACATCAGCCCGGTAACATTCTGGCTTCCTCCACTCTCATAGTTCGTCTCATTACGGAGACTCTTGACTTGTCTTTCAGATAAGACAGGGTGTATTTTGGTCATAGTAAGGTAAGGTAAAAGTAGTATGTTCAATAAAAAAATTAAGATATAATTTCTTTCACAAACAGAAATTATGACATCATCAGCCCAAAGACGCCCATTGCTGGACAGGGACGTCCTCCAAAGATCGCTATGTAGACCAGCTTTGTTCTGTATGCATCTAACGCTCACCTACGACCAGTGGCGTAGCTAGGGAGCAGCGGCAGGGGCGGCCCGCACCGGGTGCCACCGGTTTGTGGGGTGACACCCGACCATGAATTACAAACATCACAAAAAATACATAACAAAAAACTTCTTAACCATACATTAGTACTGCCACCTATTAAACTCGCAAATAGTGGTAAAATTTTATGTAACAATAATAAATAAAACATATTTATTCATTAATAATATAATATTAGCCCTGTTAAGAAACTGTCCGACTGTTGGGCACGGGCCTCTTTTCAAACTGAGAGGGTGTTTAGGCCATAGTCCACCACGCTGGCCCAGTGCGGGTTGGCGAACTTCACACACCTTTGAGAAACTCTTAGGCATGCAGGTTTCCTCACGATGTTTGCCTTCACCGTTAAAGAAAGTGATAACTAACTTAAAAAAAAAAAAAAATATTCATTATAATAGATTTTTATACGTGGGGTGTGTACGGGCCAGCCCGTCCATTTTGCATCATCAGCATTTTTACGCCACATGCACATTATATTAATTACGATCATCAGTTCGCAATCGGTTAGCAAGAGAATCGCGCGTGCTCACTTACATATATATATCATATCATACATTAATTCTCATTTATCATTAACTCATAGCATAGTGATAATTCGGGCTATCAATAAACCTTTGAATCATTACAATATCAGGTGTATCATTTATCATCATCAAAAAACGCTGTTCGAGTACAGTCTAACCCGTACATCCGTTTTTATGGTCCTTCGAGAACCTCGCGTCGCGTGTGCACTAGTCAAGCAAGGGTACTAGGTTTCGCGTGTGAGGGAACTAGCAGTGTCTGTGTTGTTAGCAAGGTTGCAGCGCAGTTGGATTGTCAATCATCAACACCGTTATTTGAGCCGACTCCACAAGGTCAACGCGGCTCAACTCGACATCGCCATCAGATCGACAAGTAAGATCGTTTCATTTATCAAATATTTTCTTGGCATACATTTAAATACAAAATGTCGCACATGGAAGACATTCTTGAAAATCAACAACAGCTGCTAGATGCTATCGAACAAATATTTACCAACTTCAAGAAAGATTCCTCTGACCGAAAGACGTCTGATTACATCAGGCGAAGGTTGGAGACTCTCGATAAGTACTGGCAGGAATTTCAGTCTAATCATACTAGGCTTTTAGGCATTGAGTATGCTAAATCTCATACATATTTCACTTGCAATCAATACGAAAAAGCTGAGGAAAGGTACGAAAATATTAGAGCAGTTATTATTAACCATCAGTCGAAGGATGAAAGGCCGTCGACACCCATCCTGAAGCCAGCAGTTCCACTAGGTGGGCCTGGAACTTCTCAGCAACTACCGTCCTGGCCAAAATCGACAGGAATAAGTAGCAAGACAGACGAAATGTTGAGAAAACAAAGCAGCAATTTAAAAGCATTCGGACATACGGTGTCTAACCTGCATTTGGAGCTGAAGTCCGAAAAATGGGAACTTGAGCATATATTACGTTTAGTCCAGTCTCGTTGGTCCGCCATAGATAGTCTTCATTGGGATTTGGACTGCGAGCTTGGGGATAGGAATCAAGAATATCAGCAAGCCTACTATAATTATGAAAAAACATACAACGATATTATCACCTCTATCAACAAGAAATTATGGTCCGTCTCGCATAAAGAGCAATCTACACCGCAGATGGACATACCAGTATTTAGTGGAAGCTACTATCAGTGGTCCTCTTTTAAAGATCTCTTTACAGAAACGATTCACAGTAACCCTGCGCTGTCCGGAGCGCAGAAGATGCAGTTTTTAAAATCTAAAGTAAAAGGAGAAGCAGAAAGGTTGATTCAACATTTAGCAATTACGTCGGACAACTACACAATTTCTTGGGACATTTTAAATCACCGTTATAATAATATCAAGCTTATTTTTAGCTCACACATCGACTTGTTGCTTAACATTCCAGCTATTCAGTACTCCTCTCTAAACCATATTAAAGGACTTCATGATACTACTATAGAGAGCTTAAATGCCATCAAGAATCTGGGCGTCGACGTAGCATCTTGGGATCCATTACTTGTTCATCTTTTGCAGCAAAAGTTAGACGCAGATACATTCAATGACTACGTCGCATCTATCAAGAACCCAAGAGCCTTACCGAAGCTACAAGATTTTCTTTCGTTTTTAGAAAGCAAATTTACATCAATGGAATCGGCACGTAGGAAGTATGACAATCATTCATACAAATCGTCATCTAACATCAAGCAGTCGCAATATGTGTCTAAGCAGACAAACAAACATTGCAACAATATGAAGCAATCATTTAGTGCGCATGGACAAATGGTTTCGCAAGCATCAAACAATAACAATTCCATGAAATATAAGTGCCCGATATGCAAAAACAACGAGCATGGAATTTATTATTGCCAACAATTTTTAGGAATGGCGCCTCAATTAAAACGTAATACTTTACACAAATTGAACATATGCCAAAATTGTCTGTATAATCATTATGGAAACGGTTGCTTTTCCAACAAACGTTGCCGTATGTGCAATGGGAAACATAACACGCTCATACACGAAGCGTTTGCGCAAGTCAATAACACACCCGGTGCCGACTCAACAAAACAATCGAACACAAATGAGCCGGCAAAACGACACCAGAAACAGGACCCACCACAGCTGGCGCAGGGCAACTCGCACGTGTCACTGCAGGGTAACATGCCTGAAGTACTTTTGCCCACTGCTATAATCAAGGTACAAGGAGCAGATGGGTCAGCACATATCATGCGAGCCCTCTTAGACCAAGGGTCACAAACATCGCTTATTAGCGAAAACGCGGCTCAACTTTTAGGTTTACCGCGTAAACGCTGCCCAGGCATTATATGGGGCATAGGAGAAAAGGACAGCAGTTGTAAGGGTGTTATGAATATCAATTGCAAAGCAATCAATAGTAATTTTGAATTTGATGTGGATGTTTTTATAATGAATAAATTAATCAAGAATTTACCGAATCACACTTTTACAAAACCTAGTTGGCCTTATTTAGAAAATATTACATTGGCAGATCCTGACTTTAATGTAAGCAAGCCGGTCGATTTATTATTTGGGGGAAGCATTTTTTCTAAACTCTTGCTGGAAGGACTCTGTAGGGTCGAGGAAGACTCTGTCTCAGGTTCAGCGGCATCAGCGCAAAATACAAGATTAGGATGGATACTAAGCGGTGACGTCACACGTACTTATCAATGCAACGTAATTTTACACAACTTAGATGAGATACACAAGTATTGGGAAATAGAGAACATTGCGGAGGAATCTTCACTAACTTTAGGAGATCAGGAGTGTATTGATTATTACAAATCTACTACGCTTCGATTGGAGGATGGGCGTTATCAAGTGAGGCTACCTCTGAAAAGCAATTATCAAGAATCGCTGGGCTCTTCGAAGCCCAAAGCTGTCGCTCAGTTCAAGTCGTTAGAACGAAAATTTCAGCAGCATCCTAATATTGAAGATCAATACAAGAAATTTATGACTGACTACCAAGAGTTAAGTCATATGAAACCCGTTAGGGACAATTTGAAGCCAGATTGTTATTTGGGACATCACTGTATACAAAATCCCATGAGTCCTAAATTCCGAGTCGTCTTCAATGCAGCAGCAAAGACATCAACAGGAAACAGCTTGAATGACGTCATGGAATCCGGACCCAACTTGCAGCAGGATTTGCAGTCTCTAATTATCAAGTGGAGGCAGTACCAATTCGCATTTACTGCTGACATAGAAAAAATGTTTAGGCAGATATGGTTACACAAAAACGACCAGCAGTTACAGAAGATTATATGGCGAAATTCACCCTCAGAAGCACTTCAAGAATACCAACTTTGTACAGTTACCTACGGCACCAAGGCCGCTCCGTTTCTCGCCATGATAACTTTGAAGCAATTAGCAGAAGATGAACGGCGAAATTACACAAATAAAGCAATAGAAGCCCTAGAGCAGTCTATGTATATGGATGACTTGCTTCATGGCTGCCATACGCCGGAGTCTGCAAGATCATTAGCAACAGATATTATTAAACTTTTGAAGTCAGGTGGCTTTAATCTTAGAAAGTGGCGGTCAAACGTCCCCGATCTGCTGGACTCTAATCTACTACAGTCAAAACAATTTTGATTTTAAACAGACCGAACACACTAAAACGCTAGGACTTATCTGGAATCCCGAGCAAGATTATTTTACGTTCCAGCTAAAAATTGATACATTAAACAAGCATATTACGAAAAGATCAGTATTATCCGACATATCCAAGATTTTTGATCCCTTAGGATGGTTATCGCCTCTCTCGACAAAACTCAAATTAATTTTCCAAAGTGTGTGGTCGTCAAATATCAATTGGGACGAACCATTACCCGAAGATATTTATGCCGAATGGATCAAAATCAGGGAAGATTTAGGTAACATCGAGAAAATACATATACCGCGGTGGTTGAAAACAATGGAAGGCGACAGTATCGAATTACATGGGTTTTGTGATGCGTCAACAAGGGCGTATGCTTGCGTAATATACTGTCGAATCAAGAGAGGTGAGCAGGCTACCGTTGTATTACTAGCGGGAAAATCAAGATTGGTTCCTACTAGTAAATCAGTATCCTTGCCCCGGCTTGAATTATTAGGGGCAGTCCTATTGGTAAAATTGATGACCAAGATCAAACAATGTCTAAAGAATTATGATTTAAAACATTACGGTTGGACAGATTCCATGATAGTATTAGGATGGCTTAATGGTGATCCGGGCAAATGGAAAACCTTCGTCGCAAATCGAGTAAGAGCTATCATATCGATCATGCCCGCTAATTGCTGGCGTTATGTAAATACAAATCAAAATCCATCGGACTGCAGCAGCAGAGGATTGACGCCGTCGCAACTCAGAGGACATTGTTTGTGGTGGCAGGGTCCAGATTGGCTTCAATCGTTTAAGGATACCCCGGAAGAGCAAGCTATATACACTACGCATCAAGAAATTAAAAAACCACAGCTTGTTAACGTTATCACGCGTTACGAGAATAGCATTGTCAGCAGTCTATTATCAAAACACAGTTCATTCAATAAGGCAGTTAGAGTGTTGGCATGGATTTTAAGATTTAAGAAACGGGAACAAAGACAGGTTTTACTAACATTAGAAGAATTGAAAGCAGCAAGAATCATTATCATACGGCATATTCAGCAACTTGAGTTTTATCAAGAAATTCAATGTTTACGCACAGGAGCTAATGTTCACACTAAAAGCAAGTTGTGTCAATTAAATCCGTTTATAGATCAAGATGGGTTGATTCGAGTCGGTGGTAGATTGAGAAACGCCAACATCGACCCAGATATGAGACACCCTATTATTATTCCAAAGGCGCGCTTAGCAGAACTTATCATTGATCGGTCCCATAAGCTTAGCTATCATGGTGGAGCGCGTTTAACATCAGCTATCATGAGACAAAAATATTGGGTCATTGGAGGCAACCGAGCAACCAAGGCCAGATTACGTCTATGCGTCAAGTGCAGGAGACATAATCCTAGCAAACATCATCAGATTATGGGCGATCTACCATCAGCAAGGTGCAACCCTTCCCGACCCTTTGAAACAATTACTGTAGATTTCACGGGTTACGTCTTTATAAAAACTAACAAGGGTCGCGGAGTCCGTACAACCAAGGGTTATATAGCGGTATTCGTTTGTATGGCAACAAAGGCCGTGCACCTCGAAGTTGTATCGGATCTCACAACGTCATCATTTTTAGCAGCACTGAAGAGAATGTCGGCTCGACGAGGTACTCCGCGTCACATATATAGTGACAACGGTACAAATTTCGTTGGAGCCAGTCGAGTTTTACAGCAGGAGTACGAACAATTGCAACAGATATTTAATCAAGAGTTTTATCAAGAACTTATTGAAATGGAAATAACCTGGCATTTTAATGCACCGTTATGGCCTTCTGCAAATGGGCTGTGCGAAGCCGCCGTCAAAAGCTTTAAATACCACCTTAAAAGGGTTGTCGGCGAGCAAAAGCTCACATACGAAGAGTACAGCACAGTGTGTGCTCAGCTTGAAGCGTGCCTCAACTCTAGGCCGCTGTGTCCACTTACAGAAGATCCACAAGATTTAAATTATTTGACCCCTTCACATTTTTTGGCAAGTGGTCCAACGTTAACTATCTATGAAACCGAAAGAGACCTCAGAACAAGGTGGATGTTAACCCAAAAGATCTTTCAAGATATTTGGAAACGTTGGCGTCACGAATATCTTATCAGTTTATCATCAAGATGTAAGTGGAGACGACCACAGAATAATATAAAAGTTAATGACATAGTAACCATACATGACGCACATCTCCCTGCCGGAAAATGGATGCTTGGACGAGTAGTACAATTACACCCCGGCAGCGACGGTTATGTTCGAGTGGTAACACTTCAGACAAAGAATGGTTTGATCAAGAGACCTATAGTTAAATTATCAATTTTGCCCGCTAATCAAGATGAAGATCGAGAACTTTCACAAGCCGAGCCAGAAGTTTCCGAAAACGACTCTGATAAGAAATCCGATAGGAAAACTAAAAGATATTTGAGTCGTTATAACGTCGCACAGGTAGTTACATCTATTGTATTATTTTTTATGACAATTATATCGTCATCCCAGGCTGCATATAACATAACTTCGCTGCAAAATAAAAGGTCCCTTTACTTTGACAAGGTGGTAAATATGCAAATTATACGGGATGAATGGCGACTGATAGTCTACTATGACTTAAATCCCTTCTGGGAAGGTACTGCAGCCTGTTCGAAGTATATACAATACCTTGATAAAGTGTGTGATAAAATGGAAGTTCATTCACCGTGTCACAGCATCATGTTACAAATAAGACACGGTTACTCAGAACTTAAGTATTATAATGGATTGTTATTAGATCAGCAATTTTATACGCGCACGCGACAGCGGCGCGGTCTTATCAATGGTGTAGGCTATCTCGCTAATACTTTATTTGGAGTGTTGGACGATAGCTTTGCACAGAAGTATGAAAAAGATATCAATTTAATTAGAGAAAATGAGCAACATATAGGCAAATTACTGAAAAATCATACTACAATTGTTGAGGCTGAATTTAATGTGATCAAGAGAATAGAGGACGTCATACAAAAGCAACATAAGACTGTTAGCAAGCAATTACTAAACTTAGAGAACACAATGACAGAAGTCAAAGCAAGCATGCAAAATGTGAACGTTATGTCTGACTTTACTTTATCAGCAATGATAGCGAATAATATAATATTTCACCTCAAAACTATTCAAGACACTGTATTAGATACGATTACAAACATTTATCACGGGAAGTTTAATTTACATCTTATAACCCCCGACCAGTTGCAGGAAGAATTGAACAAAATAGCAGTAAAATTGCCGAACGACTTATCAGATATTAGCGATCTATCTAACTTATATCAGTTGTTACAAGTCAAAGGTAGAATGTCGAAGCAATACTTAATTTTCGAAGTAAAGATTCCCTTGATAACTAGGGACTCTTATGAAATTTTTAAACTCATACCCATTCCTGAACAAACAGGTCTTAGCATGAGAAGCATTGTTCCAGTTAGCAACTATATCGCCGTTAATTTGAAAAAAGAAGCACTTCTTATGATCACAGAAGTCGAGTTATCAGCATGTTTACAAAATTTTGACGAAGTCTTATGTCATTTTATGAGACCCGTTTATCATATACGAGATGATGAAGTTTTATGTGAGAAGAATCATTTTAACAAAGGTTGCAAGGTAAACGTAGAACCCTGCAAGACAAAGTGGATCAAGACAAACCAATTAAACACCTATTTTTATTTTATTTGTGACGTAACTCAAGTGAAGCTACTTTGCGATGATCAGATTACCGCAATACAATTGTCTCGTGCCGGTTTAATGACACTCAGCGAAGGCTGTTTAATCAAAACAAAGGATTTTTCCATACACACTCATAAACAGTATATGAGTGAATACAACATTAGGACTGATCTGAGTACACCGGAAATTGCGCCTATCAATCATCTCATTAACATTTCCTTGCCTAAATTACCTGAGTCTGCCAGTACCGATTCTGAGAGCCCGCTCCCAGACTTAACAAGCATTCAGAAGCAAATAGACATTCTGAAGCAAAGTGCACCCCTAGCAGAGAGTGTTTCCTATCATGATGTACATCATTATGCAGTAATATATACTATCATCGGTATCCTGGTAGCAGTAGGATTGGTTTACGGTGTTCGGCGCGCGCGTCGTGCCCGCGCGTCTTCAGCGGCGGGCCAGGCGGTTGCCAACCGGCAGCCAGCCGCCCGCTGCAGCAGCAGTAATCAGTGTAGTGAAAGTGTACAGGGTGCTGAGCAAGTCGCTCAAGTTTGTGAAGGTGTTATCAAAGCGTCCAACAATAGTGTGTATAGTGTACCAAGTGTTAGTGTTCGTAAGCTCAAGCGTAATGAGATTACTTCGCGAGTGCCTCTAAGAGAGAATAGGAGCACTTCTCCTATATTTCATTCTGTTTGTAATATTCAAGAAGCATGTGTTTAGTTTTAGGACTATATTGTTCATCATCTTGTAATCATTTGCATTCATTCATCCAACATCAATCTCTCTCATCTCTCGCCCGGGAGCATGTACGGGCCAGCCCGTCCATTTTGCATCATCAGCATTTTTACGCCACATGCACATTATATTAATTACGATCATCAGTTCGCAATCGGTTAGCAAGAGAATCGCGCGTGCTCTCTTACATATATATATCATATCATACATTAATTCTCATTTATCATTAACTCATAGCATAGTGATAATTCGGGCTATCAATAAACCTTTGAATCATTACAATATCAAGTGTATCATTTATCATCATCAAAAAACGCTGTACGAGTACAGTCTAACCCGTACAGGGTGACACCACGATATCCGCACCGGTGCCACCTATGCTAACTACGCGACTGCATGCGACCTTCATCAGGTCATCGGTCCACTTTGCGGGGTGCCTGCCCACTCCACGTCTTCCGGTACGAGTTCACCACTCGAGAACCTGATTTAGTCATTTAATTTACTTTCCACAATGTAGGTCAGATGGTAACATTGATCAGCTTACGAGCTAGCTAGGTAAAAATCATGAACTCTTGCACAGCAAATAATTTTGGAGAGAAGGAGAGCGGAGACTATTGGCGATTTTTAGATTCATCATCATAATAGCCTTTGATTACTCCGTCTTCGGACTATGGCCTCCTTCAAATTAAATATTATTCTTTTTAGGTTAAAAGTAATAAATATTAAAATATTTTTCGGATTAAAATATTAGCTCGATAGTTAAGTTATTGTTTGGGAGTAGATATTAATTATTAATTATATGATTTATTTATAAAATAATTAGTTTTTGAACATAATTTAATTTGTCTCTTTAATTATTGAATTCTAATAATTATATAAAACTTGTTTGATTTTGTATAATGACATGGATTGATTAGGCTACACTTGATATGTCCGTTATTTTATATTGTTTTTTAAGTTTCATTTTGTTAGTGCATTAAATACGGTGCTATGAAATATATAATGGTTTTATAAAAAAAAGAGGGTCATGCCCAAGAACGTGCTCGTCGCGACCCCTGCCAGTCATTATGGCTGCAATCTTGGACCAAATAGGTATCGCAGTGCGGGCTAGGGCGTCCCCCCGAGGCGACGCGTACCGTTCCGCCCCGTCGGTACGAATACAGGTGGAAGCGGTGATGGGGGTTTGCCACCCATCACTGGCGAACTGGCAAGTCGTGAGGTGCAGAGTAACGAATAGGTACTTGAAATGTAAGGGGTGGTATGGAATATAAGATGCATGAGGTGATTGATGTAATGAAAGAGAGACGCCTGGATGCTCTATGTGTAACAGAGACTAAGCGAAGTGTTAGTGAAACCTGTGATCTTTCTGATGGGACAATGGCTCTGTGGTCTGCGATACCGCAAAGCAGTCGCACTAGCATAGGGGTAGGTATCTTGCTGTCCCATCGCCTGGCCTCTGGAGTGAGAGATTATGGCCTGTACGATGCGAGACTTCTCTGGGTCCGTTTAAAACTGGGTGTCACTAGAGTATTTTTGGTCGCAGCATATGCTCTCGTAAGCTCGTCAACACCCCAGGATCTTGAGAAGTTTTGGGATAATGTCAGGAAAGTTCTCAATCTGGCTAAGGCTAACAAAAAGGTGATTTTGTGTGGCGACCTGAACGAATGGGTGGGAACCAGGCGGCAAACTTGCGACGCTGCTCTGGGTCCTAATGGTGATAAGAGAGTGAATGATGCAGGTAAGCTCATTGAAGATATGTGTTTAGAATGGGGCCTCCTTTGTCTAATACGATATTCCAACATAAGGACGTTCATATGAATACGTGGAGAAGGA
The DNA here is from genome assembly GCA_905147815.2 of Phalera bucephala. NCBI lineage: Eukaryota > Metazoa > Arthropoda > Insecta > Lepidoptera > Notodontidae > Phalera > Phalera bucephala. The sequence continues at coordinate 17,506,793 of LR990621.1, read as the reverse complement.
TGGACAAAAAATTATGATAGATTTGATCCTAGTTGATAACCGTCTCCGAAGCAAACTTCAAGATACGCGTGCGTATAGAGGTCCCACTCTTGAATCGGACCACTATCCCGTAGTTGCGCGGTTTAGTGGTCTGTTCAGGAAGTGAAGGCACTGGCGAGAGCGAATCCCCTTCGGAGACCTTGAAAGGATAAAGATTGTAAAGTTGCAAGATGAGAGCGTGAGGAGAATGTATGAAGACAGAGTCAGAGACAAGCTTTTGACAGTAGGTTCTTCGACTAAAATATTGATATATGCTGAAATAGCCTGAAAGAGAGTTTGGTAGAATCCGCGAAAGAAGTATGTGGTTGCTCCAACAAGCATATTACAGCAAAAGGTGATGATGGTGGGATGCGGAGTTACAAAGCTCTGTAGAAAATAAGAAGAAAGCGTGGCGGGATTATGTTTCTTCTTTGACCCTGAATGCCAGTATGACAGTAATGAAGAAAGAAATATACTGGCAATGCATGATTGTCACTAAAACTTTTTTATTTTTTTATTTTTTTTTTGCGCGGAAGGAGGAAATCCTCATGGATACTGCATGACCCGCATCATACAGCATGCCCGACTTCACCGAGATTTATGTTGTCCCTCAGTGACCTACGGACTAAAACTTCCTCCCTTCTTTAGCTTTCTCCTTGGTACCGCTGATTAGCATTACTTCAAGGAGTAGTTGCCGCTTGAATAGTTGGGTTTGATTGTTGCCTTTCAATTTCATCAGTTTCTCTTCTCATTTGTGCGCCGCGTGTCCAGTTGTCGGGGTTTGAGATCATCCTGGGTATTAAGTTTTCAGGGCTGATGGGTTCATCCTTCCCCTCGGCGATTCTTTTCTCTTCCTCGAATGCCTGGCATTTAAAGATCGCATGCTCCGGGGTGTCTAGCTCGTCGCAGTAAGGACATGTGTCGCTGGCCGCTTTGCCTATTGCGTGGAGGTACGTGTTAAACACCCCGTGTCCTGTGAGGGCTTGCGTCAGCAGTCTACTTCTCCATGTTTCCGTAAAATCCAGGGTTTTAATTGTGGTATCATCCGCCGTGTCCATGCACCTTTACCCCCTTCTTGCCATTCTTTCTCCCAGTCGTCAAGCGTTCTTTCTCTTTCCTCACTCCATGGCGTGTGTTGTTCCTTTGAATGTCTTCTTTTTCGCTCCTGTACTAGTTTTTCTATGGGTACAAGACCTGGAATAACCAAGACTGCAGCTAATGACACTGTTCTATAGGCACCACAGATACGTATAGCCATCTGTCTCTGAACTCTTGATAATACGTGGTTATATTTGGCGTACTTGAGTGCTTTTTCCCAGACTGGCGCTGCATACAGTATTACGGAGTGGGCCACCGCTGCCAGTACCCGGCGTCTACTTGACCTAGGGCCACCTCGCCTTGGCATTAGCCGCCCGAGCGCGGTAACCAATTTTTCGGCCTTGCTCGCTGTCTCCTGAACATGCGTGCTGAACTACAAGCTCTTGTCTAGCCATACCCCAAGATATTTGATGTTATCTTTTGGTTCGATGTCGACATCTCGTACCCTGAATGATATTGGGCCATATTTCCTTCTCCCGCTGAGCATAATTGCTTCTGTCTTTTCAGGAGCTAGGTCTAGTCGTCGTGTCGTCATCCAGTCACTTATTTTCTTGAGGGCCGAATTTGCTAAGTCCATTAGTTGGGTTCCAGTCCTAGCCGAGACTACAAGCGCCAGGTCATCCGCGAAACCTACCAGGTTTGCTCCTTGACCCAGGTCTAGTGAAAATACTTCGTCATAAAGGATGTTCCACAGGGTGGGACCACATATAGATCCTTGTGGGACACCACTGCTGATTTGAATGGTCTCCATTTCACCGCCCGCTTCTCTTACTTTTATTTGTCTATCCTCCAGGTAACTGTTTATGATGTTATACAGGTACTGGTAGAAGTTTCTCCGTCTAAATTCCTTAAGGATTATTTCCCATGAGGCCGAGTTGAAGGCATTCCGCACATCCAAAGCAATGAGCGCATACAGCTTACGTGTGTAGCGTGTGCCTTTTGTTGCTTCAGCCGCGAGTTGGATCACCTTCTCAATCGCGTCCAGGGTCGATCTACCGCTACGGAAACCATACTGGGCCCCCGCTAATCCGCCATGTTCAGGTAGGATAGTTTCAATTCTATTCAGCAGCAGGCGCTCTAGTAGTTTCCCGTAGCAGTCTAGGAGGCAGAGGGGCCTGTAGCCTGTGGGATCGTCCGCTGGCTTATTATGTTTTCTTAGTAGGATTAGTTTGGCGGTTTTCCAGCTAGCCGGGAATTCGCCATTCTGGATAATGCCGTCCATAACTGAAGCTATCTTATTCGGTATGATTTGTACTGCCAGTTTGACTACCTCTGGTGTTATTTAGTCAGGTCCTGGTGCCTTTTTAGGTTTAAGTCTCTCACAAGCTGCGGTGATTTCTTCGGGTGTTACGATTGGCGCGTGACCGGCAGCATACCGTAACCTTTCAAATGGGTTATGAGTTGGGAATAACACCGCGACGATTTCCCGTGTTCTATTAATATCGATCTGTATGTGTTTTTTTTTTATCTTCTGAGTAACTATTTTGTAACCTAGGCCCCAGATATCGCCGTCGACCTCGTTGCATACTTTTGACCATTGATCTTCTTTGGACTTTAATATGAGTATTTGCAGAGCGTTTTTGGCCACTTTGTATTCATGCTTAGTTTTACTGCTGCAGTCATCCTCGGGTTGTTGTCTCTTTTTCTTAGCATTGGAGCCTGTGTACTTCGTTCTGCATTCGATGCACAGTTTCCTAACCTGCGCGATTTGGTTATTCCACCAATACACCTGTGCCCTTTTAGCGTTTTTTCTCGTTGGCATGGCTCTGTCACAAGCTCTGATAGCAGATTTAACTAACGTATTCGGGCTTGTTACCTCATCGTGTAAGAGGGAGTGTGCGAATTTGAATTTATCAATTTTATTGAAATTCCATCCCACCAGTGGAGGAAAACTTGCTTTGGCCTGGGCTCCATTTATGATTTCATACGAAATGTACTTGTAGCCGTTTGATGTCCCATCCTCCAGCACATTCCAATGCACTAGTTTATTTACCAGGCCAGGGCTGACCGCTGTAATGTCTGGCGTTTAAGATCTGTCTCCTCTGTCAAATTTAGGTGCATTTCCTGTGTTCATTGTAACTAGATCTAGCGATGCTTTTGTCGTTACGTTTACTTCCCCATGTTTTGGAGGCGGCGTTAAGGTCTCCAGCTACTAGGATGTCTCCAGTCTGGGCCTCAATGCAGCGCTGTAGCTCATCTATGTCTTTCTGGTACTCCTCGAAGGTGCAGTTTAGAGAAATGTAGCAGCTAAACACTGTTAGGTGAGGTATTTTTTGTGCCACGAAGCCATTTCCACGTATAATTTGTTTAACAGCTATGGAGTTGTTGTGAAAAGTAACGGCTGCGTCACCTCTGTTATCCCTCTCCCACTTGGCCGCCTCTGCGATCTTCCTATTAGGTTCTGCTAGGATGCATAGATCGATCTTCAGCTTGGTGATTGTGGCTGCGAGTAGGTCGTGGGCCGCTCGCACTCTGTCTGCGTTAAACTGTAGAATTTTGAGGTTGAATTTTTTTATTCTGGGTTTCTCTTAACGCGGGACCGGGAGACTGCTCGTCCCTATCCGTTCCTCTCGTCTCAGTCCAACTTATGACCTTTCTAAACTTTGAGCATCCCATGGACATTGCTTAATGACCTTGAATATCGCACAAGGGACAATGGGGGTCTTCCAAGCATTTTAAGGCCTTGTGTCCGCTTACACCACAGTTTCTGCAGTTGCTCGATCTATCAGGCCCCTGGCACTTGGCTGCAATGTGTCCTGTTTCTCAGCACCTTTAGCAGCATAGGACGTTTATTCTCTTTCTGATTCCGCTTTCTTTCCAGCTGATCGTAATTGAGCTCGGCACCACGAGATTGTTAAGGTGGCTGCGCATAATGGATATTGTAGCTGTTTTGCTAGCGTATTTCGTCGGCCTCAAAGACCTTACGTGGATTGGCACCCCCAGTGTTTATTCCACAGCTCTCTTAACTTCATCATAGTCGGCTTCTTCTTCTATGCCCGTTATATGGTACACAGTTTCTCCACCCATGCTTACTTTAGCACTGTCTAGCGCCGTGGCTATTTTCTCTTTAAAGGCTTCGGTTTGGTGCGCGTTGCCCACTACCTTTACCAGCATTTTCCCTTCGGCTGTTTTCTTGATGCCTTTAATCGTGACACCAAGTTCTTTGATATCCGATGCGGTTACGTTTCTCTTCATCTTTTTAAGCGTATCTGCATATGATCTGAATGAGTTTCTGTTCTTCGCTTGGTTTTTTCCAACAGTACGTCGTTTTCCTCTGCAAGCATTTTTAAATCCCAATCGCTGTCGCTAAATATGGTTTCTACAAGTTTGCGCACGAGTATCTTGTCTATCCCTTTGTCAATGCAGAAAGCCAGCTTTTTTTGGTTGGTCTGTTCTTCGCATTTTTTCTTAAGTTTTTGTATCTGCTCGTATAGCATTTCAGAATATTTGTCGTTATTTGCTGCTTTACATGGGAGTACAAAAGTAATCCTTTCCCCCTCACCAATACCGCTTTTTGAGCTTCTGTTTGTTCGCACCGTGTACTCTACGGCCCCTAATTCGCTGTCTTCCAGAAGCTCGACAGCTTCCGGGAAAGCTTTGTTAAGCAGTTTCTTCAGGCCTTTGGGCTTGTTGCTGGTTTTTTTTCTCGGCCAGAACTACCAAGTTAAACTCTTTGCTTGCGGCTGCTGGGTTGCCTTTTTCCACCTTAGTGGTTGAGTAAATGTGTTCAGGCCATGTGCAATCTAGTATTTGGGACAGGCTATTAAAATCTTTGCTGCCTGATATTTTTAGTTTGAGGTCAAGTGTTGGATCATGTTTATGTTCTTCAGCATCGTTCGTTTCTGTTTGTGTGCTTATTTCTTTGGTCTCCCTGGTTACTAGTCTCGTCTTTGGTTTGAAAGCGGGTACTTCACTCCACTCTTTGAGTTTTCTGTTTAGGTAGTCGATTTTTCCTTTAAGATCCCTTACGCCTTTCTTAATTTCTAGTTTTGTATTAACATTGTCTGCCACCAGCGAACATAGATTGGCGCTATGTTTTGTCAATTTTGCTATAAGGGTTGTCATTTCCTCATAGTCTTCCTCTTCGCTACAGTCCATGGTCCTCGGTCGCTTTCCTAGTGAGCCTGCTCGAGGCCGGGACACATTTCGCAGGTCTCCTAGTGATTCGCTTCTTTCTGTTATTTCCGGTGCTGTCAGTTCTTGTCTTGGAGTATCGCTAGAAGGCGTTATCGATCTTTTTTCGGATGGCGTCGGGAGAGAATTCTCCAGCTTTGCTGGTACCTCTGCCTTTATTATAGGTATCGTTTTATGTTTCTAACTTACAGTACGCCCGCCGAATAGGTACGCCGGCCGCTATCTGGTACTGGACCTGTTTGGATCACGCGGTCGTAGTCAGCTCCAGCCCAGTACTGAAGATTCTGTAGTGTGCCACCTTCAGGAGTATTTGGCGCTCTCCAGCCAGCTAGTTTGGTTCGCGCCGGGTATTTCATTTCCCCGGTACCACCCATATCTGGGAGGCATTCCCCTATCCACCACCCGGGGACGCGCCCGATGGGAGATCTAGCAACTCCACTAAAACTTTAGTGAAAGAAAAGCGTGAAAGAGCCGGTGCGATTAAGGAGGAGTGGCTGGCGAAGAACTTTGAGAGCAATACCAAACTCTTTTGGAGCAAGGTGAGAAAGGTGATTCGTCAGGCTCCAGAATGGAAAAGATAAAATCTAAAGATGGTGACATTCTTGCAGACATACAAGCTTTGTTAAGCCCGGTGGAGTGAATATTTTGGAGATTTGTATGGGGATGCCCCGGATACTGGTATCACAGACAATCCCAGAGGCGAGTTTGTGGCACCAGAATCAACAAAAGACATTACCATGGAAGAAATTGAATGGGCGATAGGAAGTATGAAAAATGGTAAAGCTGAGAGAATAGACATGATATCTGCAGAGATGATCAAATATAGAGAAACTTGCATTCGGGACGCCTTTCGGGTCCTTGCTAACCTTTGCTGGAGGACCGGTAGAGTCCCTACGGATTGGCGCCGCGCAGTGATAGTACCCTTGTATAAAGGCAAGGGCTCACATTATGACTGCGCCAATTATAGAGCCATCAGTTTAATCAGCTTGGCAGCCAAGGTGTACGATAAAATTATTGAACGGAGAATGCGCGTGAAGTCCGATGGAATATTGTGCGAGGCACAAGGGGGTTTCAGGTCCGGAAAAGGATGTTAGAATCAAGATTTCTCGCTCCGCAACATCATAGAGAAGCATCTGGCAGTGGGCCGGAAGGTTCTCTACAGTTTTGTGGATGTGGTGAAGGCGTTTGATAGAGTTGTGCGAAAAAGACTTTGGGACATTTTACCAGAGTATGGTATAAATGGCACTATGTTGCGAGCTGTCCAGTCCACCTATGAGGACAGCAAGGCATGCGTATGTAACATGTCACCCTGGTTTGACGTTGATTTCGGCGACAAGTAGAGTTGCATGTTGTTCGCTAGACTGTTTATAGTATATTTGGATAAAAGTCTTCAAAAACTAAAGCGATGAATTCAGGTGTAAAAATGGGTGGCCTAGTGGTAAACCAGTTACTTTATGCAGATGAAACGGTTTTAATAGCGCCAACAGCCACTGATCTGCAAAAACTAGTCACAGACATGAAAGACGAGTGCATGAACAATGGCTTACATTTGAATGTAAAGAAAACCAAGATTATGGTTTTTAAATGGAAAAAACCAGAACGAATGCAAGGATTGTGGTTGGTAACGATGTGCTGGAGGAAGTGACTGAGTTTGTTTATTTTGGATGCGCATGCAGTAAGGATGGAAAATACACCGCCGACATAGAGAGAAGAGTAAGTGCAGGGAACAGAGTGAATGGTGCGATGGGAAAGCTACTTGAAAGCCGGCACTTAAGCTTAAAGGCGCAGCTGGCCATACATAACGCTGTTATATGGCAGCGAGAGCTGGGTATGTAAGAAGGAGAATGAAAGTAGGATAAATGCGGTGGAAATAAGAGCTCTGCGAAAGATGTGCGGAGTGAAGCTGACCGACCATATTCGCAAGAGCGTAGTAAGAAAGCGAGTAGGTATGAAATATATTATCGGTGTAAAGATGAGAAAGGGTATGTTGGTTACGTTGGTTCGGGCATATAAAAAGAATGTCAGAAGAAAGAATGACAAAACAGATATACAATGCGAGAGTGGAATGATGTAGGTACCGGGGAAGACCTAGTCTATCTTACCATTACCAAATACAGAGTCTAATGTGAAGGGCAAGTCAAGAGTCTCCGTAACCGGCGAGTGTGTATGAGACGAACTATGAGAGTGGAGGACGCCAGAGGTATGTAAGGAAAGAACCTGTTGCAACTCTGTACTCTCTGCCTATCACGCAAGGGATCTGGCGTGATGATATAGATATAAATAGATAAAAAATAGTGTGACTACTCGAAATGTTAGAGAAACATTGTCAGCTTCATTTTAGTATTTTAACCCATCGGTTTGAATATAAGTTCACTTTTTTCATAGCTGCTAACCAATAAACTAGTTGGAAAAAAAATTGAGCATTCAGATACTTTGTTTAAAAAAAAATTAAAGTACTTGTGCGCGAAATCAAGGTGAATTTATTTGGTACTCCGTCGACTTTTACATCGATGATGGACCCTGGATCCTTCTGGTTCACATCTCCTGGCGTCGCGCCTATACAAGGTGTAACATATTAATGAACGACCTAAAAGTAGTTTGTTCAAAATCGCTAACTGAATTGATTTCACAATTTTTAATGTTTACTAAATTCTTTTTTTAACTTTCATAAAAATGCTGCCGCTCCTTTAGTGCGCTACATTAAACTAAATTTATTCAAAAGAAAACGGAGGTTACAAATGCATTTCTAAAACGCATTTCTCAATACGCACAAATACTCGTACAAGTTTCATTGTTAATTGGGCTATAAAAGTGCTTAAAAAAGGGGTTAAACATTTTAAACTTGGAAAATTTTGAATTTGTCATTTAATTATCTAATCGGGGTGTCTCAGGTAGATATTATGTCTATTATATTGTACTAATTTTGTATATTATTATTAAATATATATATTTCATTCTTTGTTCCCAACGGCCGTCAGTTTGACGAGGAATAATATAAATACCAACAATTTACAAATGCAGGCATAAAACGTGTCAAGTTAACCAAGTTTCCATCAAAGTTAGACACTCGACGGAGGATAATGAATGAAGTGCTCTAGGAAGCAATAACGTCTGTAGTCGCGGAGTTGTATCGAGTTCACCGAGAAAACTCGTGTTGTATTTACACAACCATTCGGCGGCACTCGGGAAGGGCACTAACTACCGAACATTCAAACGATACAATGCCCTTTGTCACGATATTGGCGAGCCTCTTCAACTTTAGGAGGGCTTCATGAATTTGGAAGTTATAGAAACTTTGTTTCTTTCTTTTTTTCATTTCTTTCTTCTTTTTTTTATAAAATGTAGTCCCACACTAGGATTTATTCCTGTGTCGTGGGTGCGTTTACAAACATGAAAATTCACATACACAAATACCCATACCGGAACAAATAGTTGTGGATCACAAGGATTTGTCCCGTGCGGGAATCGAACCCGCGACTATTAGTTGGCGGTGTGCCTTAACAACTAGCGTTGTGTTGTTTTTGTTTTTTTTTGTTTTGAGGTAAAAAGAGTCGCTAATTGTCGGAAAATTTACTAGTGAAAGTTTATACGTAGTGCTTTTAAGCTGTTGAAACGTTATACAGTGCAATGGTTGTGTTTTTATAGACTAACTAGTCAAATATAAAGGCCGGCGTGACTTTATAAAAATATATTTATTTCACAATACAAATTAATAATAGATACTCAAAATATTAATGCAGTCAATTAATATTACTTAACGTTAGTGCGAACGGTAAGAGAGCTGAGTCGATATTGAATGTACTTTGCTTGGCGATGGCTTTTATAGGCATCGTCAAGTAAACAACTCCTTCTAGAATGAACCCACGCGTTATACGTCTTATTAATTGATATCTGCTTATTTAGCAAAACAGTTATGAGAATTGGACTGAGACTAAACAAGTAACCTGATATCTGTTTACATGATTAATACGCAGCTGAGGCAAGTTAAGCTGATTAAGCAAAACAGTACTTGGAATTATATTCTATGAGCAACAGTCTGTTTATATTGCATCATCTTTTAAAGTACTTGCACTGAGCTGTGTACTGGTCTAGTATACATAACTCCTCCCTCCATAAGTTCAAAATCAGCGTTCGATTTTTGAGAATGTTGATTTTGCTTATGTTTACATCATCATTTCAGCCTATACTTGTCCACTGCTGAACATAGGCCTCCCCAATCGCTTTCCAGCGTAACCGGTCCGATGCCACCTGCATCCAACGATTTCCTGCGATTTTCACAAGATCGTCGGTCCATCTGGCAGGCGGTCGTCCTACGCTGCGCTTGCCAATACGTGGTCTCCACTCTAGAATCTTTCTGCCCCAACGCCCGTCCGATCTTCGCGCTATGTGGCCAGCCCATTGCCACTTCAGCATGCTAATCCTAAGGGCTATGTCGGTGACCTTGGTTCTTCTACGAATCTCCTCATTCCTGATTCGATCACGTAGAGAAACGCCGAGCATAGCTCTTTCCATAGCTCGCTGAGCAACTTTGAGCTTTTTTATGAGACCTATTGTAAGAGACCACGTCTCTGATCCATATGTCATCACTGGTAACACACATTGACTAAAAACTTTAGTCTTTAGGCACTGAGGTATTTTGGATGAGAAGATGTTGCGCAGTTTCCCGAACGCTGCCCAGCCGAGTTGGATTCGTCGATTGACCTCTCTCTCAAAGTTGGACCTACCTAACCGGACTGCCTGTCCCAGGTAAATGTATTCGTCGACAACTTCAAGAGTAGAGTTCCCAACGGTGAGTGCGGTGGGTACGACATGGACATTAAACATTATTTTTGTTTTGTCCATATTCATTTTAAGACCCACTTGTTGGGATACTCTATTGAGGTCACCGAGCATTCGTCCTAGATCTTCCAGCGACTCCGCCATGACCACAATGTCGTCGGCAAATCGAAGGTGAGTGATGTATTCGCCATTGATGTTGATGCCAAGTCCTTGCCATTCCAAGAGCTTGAAGGCGTCCTCTAAGGTGGCCGTAAACAGTTTCGGAGAAATGACGTCTCCCTGTCTTACTCCTCTTTTTATGGGGATCACCTTCGTGCACTGCCCCTGTACTCGGACTGACATGGTGGCGTTATTATACAAGCACTTCAACACTTCGATGTACCGATAGTCAATGCGGCATCGCTGGAGAGATCTAAGAACCGCCCAAGTCTCGATCGAATCAAAGGCTTTCTCATAGTCCACAAACGCCAAGCATAGTGGCCGATTATACTCCTCAGTCTTCTGTATAACCTGCCGCAGCGTATGTATGTGGTCTATGGTACTAAAACCTTTCCGGAAACCGGCTTGTTCGGGAGGCTGGAAGTCATCAAGCCTTCGTTCGAGACGATTCGTAATGACTCTCGAAAACAACTTATAAACATGGCTCAGCAGTGTGATGGGCCTATAGTTCTTCAATAAGGTGTTATCACCTTTCTTGAAAAACAGCACCACCACACCCCTGTTCCATGCTTCCGGCGTTTTCCCTTCAAGCAAGACGGAATTAAATAGCCTCTGAAGGACTTTAAGTACCGGCGATCCGCCCGCCTTCAGAAGTTCTGCAGTAATTCCGTCTTCACCCGGCGCTTTGTTGTTTTTTAGTTGTTTGAGAGCCATCCTAATTTCGCACAGGCTGATGTCGGGGATATCTTCAGTGCAGTGTCGGGTAAGCTTGGCTCTTGGGTCTTTTACCAAGTCAACAACAGGTGTAGCTACTGAGGTATATAACTGTCCATAGAACCTCTCTATCTCCCTGAGCACCTCTGACCTATTCGACGTTACGTTTCCGTCCTCCATCTTCAGCTTCGTCAACTGGCTCTGCCCAATAGACGCGTCTCTTGCGAACACTTTAGAGCCCTTGTTCTGCTCTATGGTCTCCTCAATACGCCTTGCATTGAAGGACCGTAAGTCGTGTCGCAAGGACTTCAATATCTGTCCATTAAGCTGCCTATAGGACTTAGCATCATCGGAGGTTTGGAGCGTCATGGAACGTCGCTCAGCCATGAGGTTTCGGGTGTAGTCAGATAGTTTTTGAGGCCTATTTTTACGGTGGGTCTTAAAATACTTGGACCCGACCGTATGAACAGTCTCTACCAGCCTGTTGTTGATTTCGTCCACTGATGCGCTGCTGTCTAGCAATTCGAAGCGGTTTGACAATTCGAGTTGAAAGTTCTCGGGGTTTTGGATATATGCATGAGTAGGTCGGAGCGTAGACCTCATCAGACGCGATCTTTCCATTTTGACATTAATATTTAATGTGCCCCTGACCATTCGGTGATCACTGCCGGTTTTTACCCTATGAATCACGGAGACATCATTAAATATTTGTCGCTTGGTGCTCATGATGAAGTCTATCTCATTTTTTGTGGAACCATCAGGGCTCATCCAGGTCCATTTCCTATGAGGCGGCTTCTGGAAGAAAGAGTTCATCATAAAGAGTCCCTCTTTCTCCAGAAATTCGGCCAGCCTCTGACCCCTGGGGTTGCGCTGCCCATATCCAAATTGCCCCACTCTTAGCTCATCATCGCCCCGTTGGCCCAGCCGCGCATTGAAGTCACCCATAACTACTGTAAAATGTGCTTTGGAAGTATGTATGGCTCTACTAATGTCCTCATACATAACTTCGACCTCATCATCTGAGTATGCCGAGGTCGGTGCGTAGACCTGTATGACCTTCAGCGAATATCTTTTGGATATTCTGAGTATCAGGTACGCTACCCTGCTCGACACACTAGTGATGGACACAACGTTGTTTATGAGTGACTTGTGGACGATAAATCCGACACCACCTTGGGACTGCTGTTCGCCCTCCCGGTAGTAAAACAAGTTGCCGGATTTTAAGGTTATCGTGTCCTCGCCCTCTCTTCGGACCTCCGATAAACCAACAATACTCCACCGCAACTTGTTTAACTCTTCTTCCAGCTCAACTAGCTTCTCATCTGTCCTCAATGTGCGTGCGTTGTATGTCACCAGGGCCAATTTTCGGTTTTGGTGGTAGCCGAATCTCTGCCGGAGATTCTTAGCACCCCTTGTCCTGTCGTTACCATGGCTGCTACCGTGGCCAGGACGAACAGGACCGCCGGGGACTAGGGGCCTGGTTTTCCTATTTTCTTCCATAATTGGGGGTGTTTGCCATACTCGCCACGCTTGGCAGGCGGGTTGGCGAGCGCAGTTATTGGTCGTCGAAGTGTTAAGGGAACGCTGCTGCCCATTCCCTAGTTTTCCCTTAGTCGCCTTGTACGACACCCGATGGGATGAGATGGGTTGGTCCTATTCTAAGCCGGGAACCACGCGGCGTTCTAAGCCGGGAACCACGCGGCGTGTCATGTATGTTTACATAAGGACAATATTTTAGACTTATAAATATATAAAACAATCAAAAGCACAATTAATAATATTACATAAATGATTATAGAACCTAAACTTATGCTATGCACATTCACTGAATATACGTGGTTTTCACTAAGATTTTCACTTTTACTGTTTAACACATGTGACAGGAACTGAAGATCTTCTAAGTTGACCTCATCTAGGCTGATTGGCTGCTTGTAGATTTTCTCTGCTGCTGTGATGCTTGGTAAATTTATAACTGGAACTTGATGGAAGACTTGATTAGTTAATTGAATGAGACGTTTCCTTAATGTGATGTTCTCGAATTTAGCTTCACATTCATTATCTAAGGTTAATATATAGGTGCCAAAAATGTTGAACTGGTTGAAATCATTTTCACAGTGCTCTGTGAGAAATGTCTGTTTTCCTGAATATAGTAACCATGTGTCAGGCCGAATAGATTTGATCTTGACTTTTGAAGATTTCACTGTAAGTGGAGAACATGATGTAATTTGTGAAGAAAATTTCATCAAATCTGTAATGCATAAGTCTTCATTAGTGACAGATAAATTATCTTCATAACACAGGAATTCTCCTTCGTCTATTTCTTTGCATGATTGTGATAGTGGAAGTATATCTGACCCTCTGACCAGGATTTGGGAATATTGAGGTGTTAATAGGAATGTTAGGTTTAAATGAGGATTATACATGGGAAAAGGATGAAGGTTGTAATAGTTATAGAAATCTAATTGGACAATTGGTATTGACATAATAAACGTTATTCGTTTGTCCTTAATATATGCTCTTATGTCTATACAATGTTCAATTTTTATCAAATTATCGGAATTTACTGGATACATTCTATATCTTTAAGAGTTGATAACAATTCATCTATGTCTAAAATGGATTGATGTAAAATATTTAATCTACTGAAAGCAATAGCTGTTTCAACCTCATCTAACCTAGTTAACAAAATTTGAAAATTATGGATAATTAAATCGAAAGTATTCAAGACAATTTCCTTACTATGTTGGAATTGAGTTTTATTCAGAATGGATTCTATTTCGTTAATTGTTTTGTCTATTTCAATAAAATTGTTTCTCGTAGAGTTTGTCAGATTTACTAATACTCCAATTGTTTCGGAAACTAATGATATTTTGTTATCAATAGCGTTTTGTTTAGATTGAATATGACTTATTAAGGAATCGTATCTGATTGCGTCTTCATTATCTAAATTGCCTGTAATGGCTTTAACTATTGAACCTAGGGGATTTAAAATACCTCTTTTAATTCTAATTGTTGGGACTAATTGATTATAACGCTCTAATGTTAAACTCATAATATACTCAGTTTGCATTTGTGCATCTATGATATTTCCGTCTAAGAAATATACATTTAATTTTTCTTTTAAATAATCGTTAACTTCATAATACTTGTTAACGTTATATTCAATACTGTTACTAACAAATTTTAAATCTAATATTTTAATTATATTCCAATTATAAGTGCTAATGAATGCTTGTCCTTCCTTAACTGGGAAGATTCCAGGATTATCTTCAATTTTCTGAAGTTGAAGGGCCAGGTTTTGGGCTGCCTGTACGAGCATCAGGAGCGCGAACCTGCGGAGGACGTTTTATATCTTTTATTGGGACTTTTGTGTGTCTCTGATGAGACTCTACCGGTACTGTGTTTCTATTAATTGTTCCAATAATTTTTGCTTTTTTATAACGCGGTTGGTCTTTACTACGCCTAATATTGACACCTTTTATGAAGACGGTGTCTCCTTGTTTAAATTTTATTCCTTCTTCACCGCTACGTTTTTCTCTAATTTTAATTTTATTATTTATCATTTTATCGGTTAAGAAATCATATAAGTGTTTAGTTCGTTTACGGTGCTCTAAAACAAGTTGCTGTGTATAATTTTTCTCAAAATCAACTTCAAATACATTAGATGAATCTGTATGACCAAAAACTACTTCAAATGGCGTAAGACCAGTTGTTGAATGTATGGACTGGTTATACGACATTATCGCATATGTCATTACTGAGGCAGTATCTGTTATTTTCCTTTCATATTTTGCAAGTCTATAAATTTCTATTATTGTGGAATGAAATCGTTCAACAATGCCCATTGAGTTGGGGTTATGGGGTGTTCCAATATGTAAATCTATTTTATAAAATATTAACATTTCTTTAAGTAAATTATTATTGAATTCTGAACCTGGATCTGAACTTATTTTTCTTGGTACTCCGTAAATGGAAAAATATTTTATTAATGCTCTAATTATTTCTGGTGTTGTTCTATTTGAGACTTCTATGGCTTGACCTAATTTACTAAAGGAGTCTACTATCGTTAGGAAAAATTTGCCTTCTATGGAAAATAAGTCTATGAAAATTTCCTGAAAGGGTCTAGTTTGAGTTTGAGTTAATTGAAGTTTAGGATTTAAAGGTTTTCTATCGTATTTCATCGTTTTGCATGTTTCACAAGAATTAATTATACTTGATACGGTTTGTTCTAAATTTTGCCAGAAAAATGTTCGTTTAAGATGAGCAATGGTTTCTTTTATGCCACGGTGACAAGTTTTGCCAATATGGTATTTTAACACTGCTGATTGGCTGCTTGTAGATTTTCTCTGCTGCTGTGATGCTTGGTAAATTTATAACTGGAACTTGATGGAAGACTTGATTAGTTAATTGAATGAGACGTTTCCTTAATGTGATGTTCTCGAATTTAGCTTCACATTCATTATCTAAGGTTAATATATAGGTGCCAAAAATGTTGAACTGGTTGAAATCATTTTCACAGTGCTCTGTGAGAAATGTCTGTTTTCCTGAATATAGTAACCATGTGTCAGGCCGAATAGATTTGACCTTGACTTTTGAAGATTTCACTGTAAGTGGAGAACATGATGTAATTTGTGAAGAAAATTTCATCAAATCTGTAATGCATAAGTCTTCATTAGTGACAGATAAATTATCTTCATAACACAGGAATTCTCCTTCGTCTATTTCTTTGCATGATTGTGATAGTGGAAGTATATCTGACCCTCTGACCAGGATTTGGGAATATTGAGGTGTTAATAGGAATGTTAGGTTTAAATGAGGATTATACATGGGAAAAGGATGAAGGTTGTAATAGTTATAGAAATCTAATTGGACAATTGGTATTGACATAATAAACGTTATTCGTTTGTCCTTAATATATGCTCTTATGTCTATACAATGTTCAATTTTTATCAAATTATCGGAATTTACTGGATACATTCTATATCTTTAAGAGTTGATAACAATTCATCTATGTCTAAAATGGATTGATGTAAAATATTTAATCTACTGAAAGCAATAGCTGTTTCAACCTCATCTAACCTAGTTAACAAAATTTGAAAATTATGGATAATTAAATCGAAAGTATTCAAGACAATTTCCTTACTATGTTGGAATTGAGTTTTATTCAGAATGGATTCTATTTCGTTAATTGTTTTGTCTATTTCAATAAAATTGTTTCTCGTAGAGTTTGTCAGATTTACTAATACTCCAATTGTTTCGGAAACTAATGATATTTTGTTATCAATAGCGTTTTGTTTAGATTGAATATGACTTATTAAGGAATCGTATCTGATTGCGTCTTCATTATCTAAATTGCCTGTAATGGCTTTAACTATTGAACCTAGGGGATTTAAAATACCTCTTTTAATTCTAATTGTTGGGACTAATTGATTATAACGCTCTAATGTTAAACTCATAATATACTCAGTTTGCATTTGTGCATCTATGATATTTCCGTCTAAGAAATATACATTTAATTTTTCTTTTAAATAATCGTTAACTTCATAATACTTGTTAACGTTATATTCAATACTGTTACTAACAAATTTTAAATCTAATATTTTAATTATATTCCAATTATAAGTGCTAATGAATGCTTGTCCTTCCTTAACTGGGAAGATTCCAGGATTATCTTCAATTTTCTGAAGTTGAAGGGCCAGGTTTTGGGCTGCCTGTACGAGCATCAGGAGCGCGAACCTGCGGAGGACGTTTTATATCTTTTATTGGGACTTTTGTGTGTCTCTGATGAGACTCTACCGGTACTGTGTTTCTATTAATTGTTCCAATAATTTTTGCTTTTTTATAACGCGGTTGGTCTTTACTACGCCTAATATTGACACCTTTTATGAAGACGGTGTCTCCTTGTTTAAATTTTATTCCTTCTTCACCGCTACGTTTTTCTCTAATTTTAATTTTATTATTTATCATTTTATCGGTTAAGAAATCATATAAGTGTTTAGTTCGTTTACGGTGCTCTAAAACAAGTTGCTGTGTATAATTTTTCTCAAAATCAACTTCAAATACATTAGATGAATCTGTATGACCAAAAACTACTTCAAATGGCGTAAGACCAGTTGTTGAATGTATGGACTGGTTATACGACATTATCGCATATGTCATTACTGAGGCAGTATCTGTTATTTTCCTTTCATATTTTGCAAGTCTATAAATTTCTATTATTGTGGAATGAAATCGTTCAACAATGCCCATTGAGTTGGGGTTATGGGGTGTTCCAATATGTAAATCTATTTTATAAAATATTAACATTTCTTTAAGTAAATTATTATTGAATTCTGAACCTGGATCTGAACTTATTTTTCTTGGTACTCCGTAAATGGAAAAATATTTTATTAATGCTCTAATTATTTCTGGTGTTGTTCTATTTGAGACTTCTATGGCTTGACCTAATTTACTAAAGGAGTCTACTATCGTTAGGAAAAATTTGCCTTCTATGGAAAATAAGTCTATGAAAATTTCCTGAAAGGGTCTAGTTTGAGTTTGAGTTAATTGAAGTTTAGGATTTAAAGGTTTTCTATCGTATTTCATCGTTTTGCATGTTTCACAAGAATTAATTATACTTGATACGGTTTGTTCTAAATTTTGCCAGAAAAATGTTCGTTTAAGATGAGCAATGGTTTCTTTTATGCCACGGTGACAAGTTTTGCCAATATGGTATTTTAACACTATATCACGTTGCTCATTTTCATCTTCAACGTACACTACACGTTTTGTGCATTCTAAGAATTTTACTGAATCTTTTTTGAATAAGGTTATAATGATTTCTGAAAATTGTTTACGATGACGTTCATCGTCAAAGTATATGAAATATTTTATTTTGGGCCTAATATATTCTTTAAGGAACGATTTTATTAACTGGGTATTATTTAATGGTAAATGAACTTCTAATACTTTTTGTTTATCTCTGGATAAATTTTTAACAGTAAATTCATTTCTGTTCCAGGTGTACACAAGTATTTGATTAGGTTTAGTATCAATTGCTTCTTGTAAAATAGGAATATTAGCAGAATCCATGTTTTCTTCTGAATGGACAGTTATAAAAGATGATTCTGATTTTTCAGATGCGGTTAAGGTGCTACTATTTAAAGATGGAACTGGGTTAGTTAATTCTGATTTGCTAGAATTTTCGGAAGATATTGTTATGGGACTAGAGGCATTAACTTTCATTGATAGATTATCTTTTAGTATATTAATTTTTGCACGTGAAAGCGCATCAGCGTTTCCATTTTGTTTACCGGGTTTGTATTTAATTTCGTAATCAAATGCTGTTAATTGTAATTTCCAATTGGTAAGTCTACTTCCGGGTTCTTTAACGGAATTTAACCACATTAGGGGTTTATGGTCACTTAATATGGTGAATTTATTTCCATATAAGTATGGCCTAAATTTTCTACACGCCCATACTATGGCTAATAATTCTTTTTCTATTGTACTATAACGGGTTTCTGCATCGTTTAATGTTCTACTAAGATAAGCTACAGGCTTGTCACTACCTATCGGTCCTTGTGATAGTATAGCGCCAAGGGCATAATTGGATGCGTCGGTTGTTAACAAAAATGGTTTAGTGAAATCGGGGTATTGTAAGATTGGGGCGTTTGTTAAAATTTCTTTACATTTCTCAAATGTATCAATATATTCTTTGTTAATTATAATTTTGTGTCTTTTCTTTAAACATTTAGTGAGAGGTTGTGTTAATTTGGAAAAATCTTTAATGAATTTTCGGTAGTAACCTACTAATCCAACAAAACTACGTATTTCCGAAGGTGTTTTAGGTAACGGAAATTGTAATATGGCTTTAATTTTATCATCATTTGGTTGAAGACCATTTTCTGTAATAGTGTGACCTAGGTAAAGAACTTCTTTTCTCAGAAATTCACACTTGTCTAATGTTACTTTTAAATTTGTTTGCCTAAGTCTTTCAAATACTTTTTCTAATTTTTCTAAATGTTCTTCTAAACTACTTGAGAATATAATGATATCATCTAAGTAAACTAAACAATGGATACCCTGTAAACCTCTAAGTATGTTATCCATTGCACGTTGAAATGTTGCGGGGGCTGTTTTTAAACCAAATGGCATTCTAGTAAACTCATAATGACCATTTTGTGCTGTAAATGCTGTTTTAGATTGATCCTGTTTCTCTACTTCTATCTGATGGTAACCACTAGCTAAATCTAATGTAGAAAAATAACACGCTTTTCCTAATTTATCGAAAAGGTCTGAAATGTTTGGTAATGGGTATTTGTCGTCTACGGTTAATTCATTCAATCTTCTGTAATCTATGACCATGCGAAATTTTCGTTCGCCCGAAGCGTCCATTTTTTTCGGAACTAAGTGAACTGGGGCGCTCCATGGAGAGTACGATTCCCTAATGACATTGTTTCTTAATAATTTATCTATTTGTTTTCCAATTTCTTTATTTTCTGTAGGGGCATGTCTATATGGTTTTATATATATATAGGATCTTCATTAGTGGTTCGAATTTTATGTTTAACTTGATTCGTAAAAGTTAAAGGAATATCATCACAATAGAATATGTCTCTATATCTGTAACATAATTGTTGTATGGCTTGTTTTTCTTCTTTCTTTAAATGTTCTAATCTTAATTTAGAAAGATTTTGTTGTAACAATTTATTTTTATTTGTATTTAAATTTAAAGTATTGAGGTTATTGAAAAATTTTTCCTCAAATTTGTCTACTTTTAATGGATTATCAAATTTTAATATAACATTCTGATCTGTAGAATTTTGTATAATTGTTTGGGCTATTGAATTTTTACAATTTACTATGGCATCGGGCATTCTAACTCCTGGTTGAAATTCTAAAAAATGTAATATTGCTTCACCATTTTTAAGATTTGTCGGAATTTTAACACGAGTTTCTGAACGCGGTGATAATTTAATTTCATAAGGTTTTCTATACAATATCGGAATTTTAGTATTTCTGGTTTTTAAAACTTGATTTTTCATATCTATTGTGGCTTCTAGTTCTTTTAACAAGTCTGAACCTAATAAACCTTCGTATCTGCTATCCACATCATAAATGTAAAATTTGTGACAAAGTTTGCTTTTAAAAATTTTGGTTAAGGGCATATAAGCTACTTTACTGTGCCTACTATGTCCATGTGTACTAATTATTTCAAAAGGTTCTAAAGTTATAAAATTATAAAAGAATTTGTTTGCTATTTCGGGGCTAATGAAGGATCTAGTGCTTCCTGTATCTATCATAAATTTTGAATTAATTTCTGGTATTATAATATGTGGTAATTTTAAGGTTTCACTATAATTAAGTTTAACTATTTCGGGGGATCTTGGACCGGATCCATGGGAAAATTTTCAGGTGGAGAAACATTATTATCGGGGTTTTCGTCGTCGACTTCATCGATTGTCACTGGCTCATATTCATTAAAGTATTCGTCAGTCTCAAAGTCGATGTCATCTACGTCATTCTCATATAAATTTTCAATCATGTTATTACGAACTGCTGTCCTCATTGTGACATCATTATCTGTTTGATTTTTATTTATGAATCTATTAGGAATCCCGAAACGGAATTGTTGATTTGGATTGGGTTTGAAGAACCCAGATTGCTTATAATTATTTATGTTGTAAGGTAATCTTTGATCATTTTTAAATACTTTTTGTTGATTTTGTTGATTTAAATTAGGATTGAAGTTAGGTCGGAAGTTTTGATTCATTAATTGTCTTTGTGGGAAATTACTTTGAAGGAATCTGTTTTGAGGTATGCCAAATTTAAATTGGGTTGGAATTTGTTTGGTTGTTTGTAAACTATTATTTGATTTGACTTTACTTTTTGCATTATAATGGTTATGGAAATTTACTTCCTCGGTAACTACTCCTAAGGCTGATTCTAAATTAGCGCATTTATTTAACCTAACGATCCTTAATAGGTCTTCTGGTAAGTTAAACAAAAAGCTATTTAACGCAGAATTATTATAAATAATCATTTTAGCGGCTTTAACGCCTTCATCGGTTAACAAATTTACTTTGGCTATAACTGAACTTTTTACGTCCTGGATTCTATGAGCTAAATCTATATATGATTCTCCTGATTTTAATTTAATGTTTTCTAATTCTACGGCAATGCAATCTTCTGTTCTAGGATCTCCAAAATGTTCTATGAGGAGTTCCTTTAAGCTATCCCAAGAATTGATAATATTTCTTTCACTCACTAGTTTCGCGGCTTTATCTATTAATTTACTCGTCAGACTATGGTAAATGTACATTTGTTGTGCGGAATTATTTTCGCGATTAAAACTTCTAATAACATATTCGCACTTTTGGATGTAAAAATTTAACAATTGATTGTTACCGTCGTAACGTGGAATTAAGTCGAGAATTTCTTTCGGAATAATTTGAATTTGATTCATTTTGAATATTTTGAACACTTATTATTCACTTTTACAAACACAATAAGATAAATATTACACACACAAATTAAAAAAAAATACAATTATAATAACACACACAAAAAAAAATACAATTTAAAAATAACACGTAAAAGTTTACAATAAAAATTTTATAATAGAAAAAGGTGATTCGGCGATTTTTGTCCGAAAATATAACTCTTATCAATTACTATTTAACTTAGCCTTTATAGGCAGAACAACGTTTATTATTTTTTTATAATATTTAATTTCTTTTCATTAAGATTTATTTTCTTTTCAATATTTTACGTTCTCAAGTGGACCTTGTGATCACCCCACTGGAAGTAATTTTCTTTTTAATAAAATACGACAATGTTTTACGTAAGTTCAGCGATGCTTGTCTGATTCTTACGGCCCTAAGTGGTGATCTACGGCTTAGCGATGCGTGTCTAAATCCCGTGAGATCCTAAATTCTAATCACAAATTAGCGATGCTTGTCTAATAATGCGATATCCTTTTATCCAAATAATTCCCGTGATTTTTGACCGGAATTACAGGCTCGGGGTCTGAATGAAATTAGCGATGCTTGTCCAATTAAATTCAGAATAGACAGAAAAATAGGAACATGTGGGAAAGGTCAGAACTCACACAATGCTGCAATTTTTCATGCCGAATATCCGCTCTTTGAGTATCAGCAGGCACTTCTTGACAAAATTTCTTTGTTCGAAGGTAGGGTAGGTCCTTTTTCTAGGATTCAGCCAGGCGATTGTGGTCCGGAATCGATGCTTGTACTCCTACACGGCGTTGAGCTTGTCTGGTATGACTACTGCAACACTTATCGCGACTGAAATCCTACCGTTCGGCTGCGCCAGTCAAATATAAAGGCCGGCGTGACTTTATAAAAATATATTTATTTCACAATACAAATTAATAATAGATACTCAAAATATTAATGCAGTCAATTAATATTACTTAACGTTAGTGCGAACGGTAAGAGAGCTGAGTCGATATTGAATGTACTTTGCTTGGCGATGGCTTTTATAGGCATCGTCAAGTAAACAACTCCTTCTAGAATGAACCCACGCGTTATACGTCTTATTAATTGATATCTGCTTATTTAGCAAAACAGTTATGAGAATTGGACTGAGACTAAACAAGTAACCTGATATCTGTTTACATGATTAATACGCAGCTGAGGCAAGTTAAGCTGATTAAGCAAAACAGTACTTGGAATTATATTCTATGAGCAACAGTCTGTTTATATTGCATCATCTTTTAAAGTACTTGCACTGAGCTGTGTACTGGTCTAGTATACATAACTAACTAGAAAGATAATAATAATAATAATAATAATAATACACTTTATTGTACACCAAAAAAACAATACAAGAAACAATTTAAATACAAAAACAGTACAAATGGCGGTCTTATCGCTTAAAGCAATTTCTTCCAGACAACCGTTGGAAGGAAAAAAAAATAAGAATAAAAAGGGCAGTTGGTGGTGTACACTATTGATAATAATTTACAATACACATATATATAATATAAACCTAGTCATATATATACAGACATTACAATATACACTATTACATACCACACACATATTATAGCTAACAGATAAAGATAAATAGCAAATAATCATATTATTGACAGATAGTGACTCTTAACCATGTTTTTGAACGAAACCAACGACTTTGCACGTCTAACTGACACTGGCAATGCATTCCACAGACGGACGGCTTGAATGGTAAAGGATTTATCGAAGAAATTTGTGGAATGCATCGGCATTTTCAGTTTTAAATTTTCCGATGATCTCAGGAACTTCGAGTGTGGCTCATGAAGAAACTCAAATCGATCTTTGAGGTAAGAGGGAGTTATCGGATTATACAGGACACTGTACAGAAGCGATAGTATATGAGCATTCCGGCGAAGGCGAATTGGCAGCCACTTGAGCTTTGTACGAAATTCAGAGACATGGTCATATTTACGCAGGCCAAATATGAACCTTATACAAAAGTTTTGAAGTCGCTCGAGTTTATTAAGTTGCTGCTCTGTGAGGTCAAGATAGCTGGCGTCTGCATAATCTATTATAGGGAGTAGAAGAGATTGTGCGAGTGCAATTTTTGTGGCAGTTGGAAGAAAATTGCGCAACCTTCTTAATGAACCTGCAGAAGCAAAAACCTTTCGGCTGAGCTCCTGCAGCTGTGGACCCCAAGTGAGATTGGTATCGATGTAGATCCCCAAATCTTTTACGCTTTTACTTACTGGTATAGTGATACCATTAAAAATAATTTGGGGAAGTTGCGACCAATTGATACGTGAAGTAAGTCTGGAACTACCAATAACTATCACTTGTGTCTTAGTTGGATTAACATTGAGGCCGTAGCACCCACTCCATTCACATATCTTAGATAAGTCATGATTCATAGTATTCACAGCTTCCGACAGCCTGGCTAATGGTGCCTGTGTGTATATTTGGAGATCATCTGCGTAAAGGTGGTATGACGAACGTAATTGATTGGGAATGGAGTTAATAAAAACAGCGAAAAGTAAAGGAGATAGAACGCCACCCTGCGGTACACCGGCACTAGTGTTACACCAAGAAGAGTAAGTTTCATCGATGCGAATGCGTTGCCGGCGACCAGACAGGTAGTTACGAAACCAGTCAATTGCCGTTGGAGATATGTTAATAGAGCATAGGACTCCAAGCAAAATATCAAAATCCACAGTGTTAAAAGCATTGCTGAAGTCGAGTAGTGTTAGTATAGTCAAATTGCTATTTTCCATACCTAATCTTATGTCGTCTGTGATGTTCACCAAAGCAGTAACGGTGCTGTGACCAGGACGAAATCCTGACTGGAATGGATTAAGAAGGGAGTTCGTATTGAGGAATCTGCTGAATTGGTCGTGAACAAGACGCTCAAGAACTTTGGATAGGAAAGGTAATATGGATATTGGACGATATTCGGAGACAGATTTAGGATTGGATTTTTTAGGCAAGGGCGTTATTTGGGCTTCTTTCCAAGAGGATGGGAAATCTCCGCTAGATAGAGAGTAGTTAAAGATATGGCAAATGATGGGAAGGATTTCGTCAAGGATAGGGAGGATCATTTTGCGGCTGATACAATCATTACCGACTGCATTTGATGTGATCGATTCTATGCTCTTTTTAACACCACAAGCAGTAAATTGACTAAAATCAAAAGGTGAATAATCGGGTGTCGGAATGGATGAAAGATAGTTAAGCGTACTTAATTTCGTAGTCTTATCAAAGTTAGACGAAGTCGAGAAATGCTGATTGAGGAGGTTAATATCTAAATCTTTAGGGAAGTTATCTTGACGAGATTTACCGACCCCCATTGATTTAAGAAACTTCCAAACCTTTGTTGGATTACCATTTTGAACCGAACTATGGATGTGTTGGCGTTGAGCATCTCTACACACCTTGTTGCAGTGATTCCGGATGGCAATGTAGTTGATCCAATTAGAATCGGTGGATCTAGCTTTATACTTGGATTTCATTGCCACTTTTTTGTTTATCAATAACTTAATGTCTTTAGTTAACCAGGGTGCTGGAAGATGTTTAACTCTGACAGGGTGAATAGGAGCATGCAAATCATACAGCTGAATTAGCGTAGACGTGAAAATATTAATTTTGTCATCTAGTGTGTCTGCTAACAACAAAGGTTGCCAATTAATGCTAGCGGCATCTTGTCGAAGCCTGTCAAGATTAATGCCACTAAAATTACGCTGCAGAAGAATTTTACCTTTGGGCTTAGGTGGCCGAATTTTGTAAGAAATAAAAACTAAATCATGATAAGAGAAGGCGTCAGCTGAACACTGGCCATGCTTGGCTACATGTGCAGCTGAGGAAACAAATATAAGATCTAAAAGTGATGGAGTAGAATTAGGGAAATGATGAGTAGCATCAAGAGGAAGAATTGATAGATTACAGGATTCAAGAACTGATTTAAGGTTGGAAGAACGAATATCGTTTTTCAGCAGACATGTATTAAAATCGCCCATTATAATGCTATGACTGGAAGAAGGGACAGCATTTTCCAAAAGACTCTCAAAGGAGGAAAAGAAATCAATACGTGATGAGGGACAGTAGTATACACCGAGAAGTATTTTAGAATGGCAGAGCTCAATGTCTATAAAAAGATGCTCACCAGCGTTTGATGGAGGTGGTTGTGGCGATATATCAACTAGAGAAAAAGGAATATTTGAACGGAGATATATCGCAACACCGCCACCATCTCCAACTGAACGGTCGTTTCTGATTAGATTAAAGCCAGGAAGAGAGTATAGCGTAGACGGAAGGCACGGTTTCAGCCAAGATTCTGAAACAAGGATTGCATGAATATCCTTACAGTCAAAGCTTACCAGCATATCGGAAAAATGGGCCGGGATGCTTTGGGCATTAATATGAACCACATTAAAGTTCCTAGTAACATCAGAAAAGGTAGACGTGAGGGTATCAGTAAGAGATGGAACACTAATGAAACTGTCATCGTTGCTTTCTAAAGAGAAGAATGTATCGGTATCACTTTCACTCTCATGTTCTGTCATATAAATTTAATAAATAATCAAATAATATATTAATATATAGATGCGTTTAAACAATTAAAATACAAATTATATACCTAATAATAAAGTCTAACCAAT
Source organism: Phalera bucephala (assembly GCA_905147815.2). Classification (NCBI taxonomy): domain Eukaryota; kingdom Metazoa; phylum Arthropoda; class Insecta; order Lepidoptera; family Notodontidae; genus Phalera; species Phalera bucephala. The sequence continues at coordinate 17,480,779 of LR990621.1, read as the reverse complement.
TAAAATAAATGAAAGATAATGCAAATATAATAATACTAATAAATAAATATACCTGTAAATTATTCAGTAGTAAATAACCAACCCACCTGCCAAAAGTGCTATAGCAAACAGAGCTGTTTTATATTAATTATTACAAATTATATAAAAATGGACAATATACATACAACAAATAACTCAAACATAAATGTCATCGAACCAATAAAAAACTTATTACTAACTGATATCTTATTCTAATCTACCCTAAACCGAAGTAAAAATAATTGTTTCTATACATTTACACCAACACAGTTTTGTGAGGTGCCACCAGTTTACGCGCGTACCTAATTTTTATTCTGGGTGACAGCTTATGGTATCCCTTCACCATACATTCCGTTTAATTTGCTACCAACATATTTTTTAAATACAGCGCCATCTATCCATATTGCGCGGTAGCTCCGAGTGTGATCGATATCAAGTATAACCTTGATCGATAACTAATCTATTACCTGCGATGGCAAAGTGCGCTGCTTGCGGAAAATTTCTGTCGCCGATAAGTGCCGCCACGTGTACCATCTGCCCATGTATTTTCCACAAAGCGTGTGTAGGGATTGCCGATAACGTAGTTATACCTAAAGGCTGGAATTGCCCGGAGTGCAAAAAATCCGACGTAAAGGCGACAACAGCAGCACACCTGTAAGAGGCATCTGCGGGGTGCTTGCTCCTTCGCCCCCGCGCGAGACTGCTGTCGCTGGCCCCTCCCAACTGGGAAAAATGACGACTCCACCCCCGGAGCAAGGTAGTTCACCGGTTAGCGACAAGCATTTTCGAGATTTGCACCGTAAATTCTCCGAATATATAGCTGAACTACGTGAGTTCCGCGAGGTGTTTCGAGCTTCCTTGGAAACCTTGGGGGAACGGATGCACGCATTTGAGCGGAGGCTGAATGTTCTCGAACAGAGGGAGCTAGCGCCCGCATCCGAAACCAAAGAAGTTGTTGAACTGCAACAGACTGTAGCTCAACTAAAGCTTGGCCTGAATGATCGTGATCAGGAGGCACTGCTTACTGACCTTGAGATTGGACATCTCCCAGAGGAGAAAGGAGAAAATATCTCGCACTCGGTAACAGTTCTAGCAGCGAAACTGGGGGTCACCCTAGAGGATAGGGATATTATATTTGCTGAGCGTGTGGGAGCTGTGGTGTCGACCGATGCGGACGGCGATGGAGTGGAACGGCGAGCGCACCGCGTCGTGGTGCGGCTGGCCCGCCGCACCTTACGGGACCAGCTTCTGGGCGCTGCTCGAGTGCGTCGAAATATCACTACGGCTGCCATGGACCTGGGGGGACCGCCTCGTCGGGTATATGTAAATGAGCGTTTGACGAGGACAAATCGCCAGCTCTTTCATCGGGCCCGCGAAGAATGTCGTAAGCGAAACTGGCGGTACTCGTGGACCAAGAGGGGTCGTGTTTTTGTGCGACAGTCAGATGGAAAGCAAATGTATTCTATACGCTCGGACAACGATTTTAAACGGATTTTTGGGACCGACATTGTTTGAGACGACGCCTATAGGCGTTTTTGTATTTTATCGTTTTATTATTTTGTTTTATATTCTACACTATCTGTGCAGGGAAGCAAAGCTTTTTTTAAATATCAGGGAGCAAACACATTCTTTTAAATTTAATAGATTGTACATTCGATTAGACACAATAATTTCCTACAATATTTATTTTTACTCGAAGTATGGATTTTATTATACATTTAAAATATTTAATTATAGTTTAATGTTTGTTATTCAATATTATGCCCCAATGTACAGTGTATATATAATCTTTGTCTGCACGTCTTTTGATCAGCGTCTGTGGTACAATAACAGTTGGTATAATGGTTAATGAACTGCTGAAAATAGGTTTGTATAATGCAGGTTCCCTCGGAACAAATCATGATAACTTTATGACTTCAGTTACTCAGTACGACTTCGACATAGTTGCATTAAATGAGACTTGGCTCAGAGCGGGTGAGGAGGGACGGGCCCCAGTATTGCTGGGATACCGACTGCGACACATACCGAGGCCACGAGAAGTGCGCTCGCGTGGAGGTGGCGTTGGTTTCTATGTCAAGCGTAACATGAGCGCGCGTATCTGGCCCCACCCAGTAGACCCAAGTCACCATTATGTTGAGCAAATGTGGCTCATTGTAACACTTAATGGAAAAAAGCTTGCGATTGGCACGGCTTATCGACCACCTTGGATGGATGTTGATCTGTTTTTTGACGCTATTTCTGATTCAGTGACCTCTGTTCGCAATTATGATAATTTAATTTTACTAGGTGATTTTAATATTAATTTATTTAATACTACTGACATTAAAACATTAAAATTTAATACATTTTTGTCATGCCTAAATTTGTCACAGTTAGTCAGTGAGCCAACTCATTTCACTGATACCAGTCAGACACTCATCGACGTCATCTGTACTGATTTGCGCTTAAGGAAGATTACTTTAAACCTTGTGGGGTCGCTTTTTGGTCATTGTCTGATAGGTTGTGAGTTTAACATCAAACGCGAGAAACTTAATCCTTACACTATAACTGGCAGGCCGAAAAAGAACATGTGTATGGAAAACTTTGATGCTGACCTACAAGCTATTAGATGGGATTTAATATCGTCACTTGGCGATGTAAATGAAATGGTTACCGCTTTGAATCATACTGTTATAGCTATATTTGATCTGCATGCGCCTGTTAAGTCTATTATCATTAAGAGCAACTTCCACCCTTGGATTACGGATACGATCAAACTCATGATGAAGTTACGGGACAAGGCTGCGACAGATTATCATGCGAATAAGTCTAACGTTAAAAGGGAATACTACAAGACTTTAAAATCAACAGTTAATAAAGCAATATTTCACGAAAAGGCGGCCTACTATAAATATAAAATTAATGATAGAATAGGGGAACCCAAGATATTGTGGAGAAATCTCAAAGATACCCTACTACCTAAAAATAACACGGAAATACCTACATTCTTTAACGATCCGAACATCATTAATAATCATTTCTTAAATATACCTGGCACCTTAGATGTCAACACTTCACAACTAACGTTTTTCGAGTACAATCGTTATAGTGATGCCATCTTTCACATAGAGCCAGTCAATCTAGATAGATTGATGAATATTATACGTAGCTTGAAATCCAATGCGGAAGGATGTGACAAAATAAGCCTGGACATGCTCGTTATGACGCTACCGCATACAATAGACACTATAAAAGACCTGATAAACACGTCCATCTCTGCATCTACATTCCCCGATGCTTGGAAACTTGCAATCGTACGTCCTTTGCCGAAAAACTCAAACCCGACTGAACTCAGAGACCTTAGGCCGGTAAGTATTCTACCATGTTTGTCAAAAATTTTAGAATAAGCTGTTTGTCAACAACTATCAAATTTCCTCGAAAAAAATAACATTTTACCTGAAATGCAATCTGGTTTTCGAAAAGGACGAAGTACAACTATGGCCTTACTTGATGCTACTGATAATATTCTTTGCGCCCAAGATAAAGGTATGTGTACACTGCTAGTTCTATTAGATTTTTCTAGAGCTTTTGACTCAATCAATATTAACCTGCTGATGTCCAAATTGAGTTATTATGGGTTTGATTCCGAAGCCTTACGATGGTTCAATAGTTACCTTCTTGACCGTTGTCAGTATGTTAGGCTAAGCGGTGATAAAGGTTCCTCACTGGAATCTGAAAAGTTGGCAGTAAATAGGGGTGTGCCTCAGGGGTCTATCTTGGGTCCTATTTTTTTATCTTATACTTCGCTGACATAAAAATGCATATAAATCATTGCAAATATCACATTTATGCCGATGATATACAAATCTATATTTCCTGTAAGCCGTCTGAAGTCGATAGTGCCATATCCAAGCTTAGCGACGATCTTTCAAGTATAGCTACATGGTCCAATAACAACCAGCTATTGCTTAACCCAAGCAAAACAAAATTCATGATTCTCGGTAGCAAACAACAGGTAGCAAGTCTCAAATCGGTGTGCATTAGGCTTATGGATGAGTCCATTGAGCTTACATATGGACTGCGACCTACGTTTTGAAAAACACGTCTCAAATACCGCTCGAAACTGTTTCTATAAGCTCAAGGTATTATACAGAATAAGACCGTACATAAAGGAGGCATTGCGGGTTACGCTAGTGGAGTCACTAATTTTAGCCAAATTTAGCTATATGTACGCTATCATTGGACCACGTTTGCTAGAAAGATCGCGGAAAATTATCCAGCGGGTCCAGAATGCGTGTGCGCGTTTTTGCTTCAACATTCCATCAAGAACTCACGTTACCCCGTACCTAAATAGGTATTCTATTCTTAAAATGAGGCATCGCTACAAACTTCACCTGGCATGTCTTCTTTTCGGTGTCTTAAAACATAAAGCACCGGTATATCTTTATGAGAAACTGAGTTGGGTGGCGAGTCGGAAATCACATGGGTACCGGCAGTGCATGAGGCCGCTCGCTACACAAAGGCATAGATCAGCCGCATTTAGAGGTAGTTTCCGCTACGCTGCTACCAAATGCTGGAATAACATTCCACCACCGATACGGAACTTACCAAGTATTTATAGTTTCAGAAAAAAATTAAAAGTATTTATTTACCAACATCAGCTGGATCAGGAAACGTTAAGACACTAGTGCTATATAATAATATTTTTAGTTCAAAATTGTCCAATATTACCAACTTAATGTGTTTGTATCCCGGTCACAAATTAGCTCTTAACTAGAATTAGCCTTTCTGAGAATTATGGACTTCTTTTTCTCCTTGTTCATTTATGTGTGTAAACGTTATTAGTCAATAAGCAAGATTTATGTATTTAAATAATGTAATGATAAGTTAGATATGTATTTAGATAAGTGACTATGTGTGTGGCCATACCGCGACCTCAACGACCGGCTCCAACGGAAGACCAGCGCTGATTGCTTGCAGTCAGCACAATGCTGAGTTGGGACCGATTCGCAACAATATCAGTTTTTTTATTATTTTAGTGTGTTGCTACTATATTTTTTATTTTTTTTGTGGCGAATAAATTTATTTTCTCTCTTTCTTTCTTTCTATTACACACAGTGGGCGGAGCGGCTTAAGATCTTAATCACTGCGCTAAATTGTCCGTCCATTGTATTCATGGCAGAATGTTGTTTGATATGCAAGAAAACCACGTTCTCGTAGAAATTTCACGTTCGAATTACAAAACCAAATTATATAAAAAAGAAACAGAGGAAAATTTACTGCTTATAAATATAATAAAATAAGGGGAAAAAAACTTGAGTTTAAATCATAGCTCCGAAAAAGTGTGGTCTTCCATCAGGTCGACGAAAAGTAATTTAATTATCAAAAATATACAAATACCGGTATGAAACGTGTACAGATAGTTTCCATCAAAGTTACTCGACTTAGGACAATGATTGAAGTGCTCTAGGAAGCAATAACGTCTGTAGTCACGGAGTTGTATCGAGTTCACCGAGAACACTCGTGTTATATTTACACAACAATTCAACGGCAGTCGGTGAGGCACTAACTACCCAACATTCAAACATTACAATGCCCTTTGTCAAGATATTGGCTCTTCAACTTTGGGAGGGCTTTTTGAATTTGGAAGTTATAGAAACTATTGTTATTCATATCGGTATGTTGTTTGTGACGTGTTTTGTTAGTACAAAAACCGTTTTTTAAAAAACCTTTAGCGTCAGATATAGTTAAAGGTTTGGTGAAATAGCCGCCGGAGCGCGCAAGAAGCGTTCGGCTACACTCGGCCGGCGGTCGGGAGCACGGCGCACATGTCATATTGCGCGAACGTCATCGCGCCGGCGGGGCCCACACCCAACACTGGCGACCCACTCGCACGTGTTTGGCGTCTCGCTCCCCCCCATGTTTCCTTTGTCATCGCGTCGGATGCGACGACGGCGGGTCGTGACTTTAGCCATTGCGCCGAGCGTGCCTGCACTATGTGGCGTCTCCCGTACATTTCTGAACATTACAACTCACCAGCTCGCGCCACCGTTGCGCACTCTTCGCGCTGCGTCGACTATGTGATGAAACCTTAACTCATAGAGAATATCTAGACGGTTTAGCACGGAAAGGTTGACGTGAGCGTGACGCTAGCGAGTTGATCCTTCTTACACTATTATCATCCTTGTTACACTACAAATTAAACAAATAAACCCGAACGTTTTGACTACACACTTACTTGCTAACGCCACGCTAATGGCAATCTGTTCGTGCTTAGCCCTCCGAGTTTAAATTTTATTAACAGTACGGAATCTGAAATATGCACCTGTTATTATGGCTATAGGCATGGTCTTATTACACTGAGATTTAATATTGGCGAAATTATGTTTTACACAGTACACCTCTAGTACCTAAATTGCAAGTCAGGATGACTTATAGGAGTTATAGTGGTGAAATTTGTGGCAGGTTAACTCCCAAAAGAAACAGTACCTCTTTACCACCCTCGCTTTGTGCAAAATAGGCATGACAGTTGTTAGATTTTTTTTATGTATAATTAAATCGTAATACGTAACGACGTACACGTCATTCGTATCGGTAGTTTAAGAACGATATCGTTCCATCACTATCCTACACCTAAACGCTCATGCGTTTAGTTATATAATTGTATAAACACTCATGTATATATGTATGGCTATGATGTTACACACAGCACACGCACATCGAATTCTGATCAACCGCGACCCGCGCTGTTGATCTAGTTTTGATGTCATGTGTAGCGTACACTTCTTTGAAACACACACGTTTTATTGTTTTTCTTTTGGGTATAACTTGGGGAATATTTACTTTTGATATCTTATCAAATCACTTATTTAGGGACATAAAAATCTTCACATTTCAGCACGCTCCAAAAGCTCCTTGCCAGAAAATCATGAATTTTGTATGGCTACCAAAGCTCTATAGACTCACCTACGTGAAAAACTTGAGCATTAAATACATAAGTTTTCTTGCTAAATAAGATAAGACAAGAACTAAATGCTATCAGCTAATCTTAAGCTAATATTATTTTTCATGATAATGTTTGTTTTTTATAAAGTTTTGTAACACAATGAAATTTATCGAAAACCAATTACAAAGCTAACACTAAAATAAACATCGATACTTGAGATTTAGAACAATATTGAATTTTTAAAAGACAATCCATACTAATAGGTTCTATAAATCCAAAAGTAACTCTGTCTGTCTGTTATCTTTTCACGTCGAAATCGCTGAGTAGATTTTGATCGAATTTGACAAGCAAATACATTTTATCCAGGGGAAGAACATCGGCTACCTTTTGTCTCAAAACAACGGGAGGTTGTGAAATACACGCCGGCGAACGAAGTTGCAGGTACAGCTAGTAAGTAGCCTATAAAATAAGTCTATTAGAAGGAAATATATATTTAGTTTCTAAGGGTAAAAAATGAAAAAAACACCTTACCATAAAATCTACTGTATGGGGGTCGATTTAGTTATAAATACTATATTAGTGTTGTTGTACTGTAAAGAAAAGCTTAAAAAACATGATGTTACGCAATTCTAAGCCGTAGATTTTCAGTTTCTGATGTTTTTTAGATCTTTAACTGACTTTGTTGGAGTGTTAATTAAACATTTTCGCGTAATGCATTTTGACCTGTTATTCGCTATGTTAACTTAACAATAACTAATGAAGATAACATTTACCTTATTATTACTTATATGCATGCCAAAGCAATTTAAACTGTAATATATTCAAAACTATTTTCTGCAATGCAAATAAAAGACATCAAAAGTGCTTTCAAATAAAATTTTCAAATTACTTTTCGTATGACAAAGACATTATCTTTGAGATAATTAAATTAACACACTCCTACAGACGGCTTAGCACGAAAAGGTTGAAGTGAGCTTGACGCTATGCCATTCTTGTTACAATACAAGTGTCGCGCTATTGTCGCGCTAATGCCGATCTGTTCGTGCTTAGCCGTCCGAGTTCGAATTCTAGGTCAAACAAAGTGTGGTTTTTCATCGAAAGATTTTTATTAGAAGTACGGAGTCTTAAATACGTACCCGTTATTATGGTAATAGGCACGGCTTTATTACACTGAGATTTAATATTGGCGATCAACTGCAAGCCAGGATGACGTATAGTGTGATAGTTAGAGTGTGAATGTATGGCGGGTTTACTCAAAAGAAACAGTACATCTTCACCACCCTCGGTTTGTGCAAAACAGGCATGACGGTTCTTACTTAATAATAATATCCGCCTATACTGTCTCACAGCTGGGCAAAGGCCTTCTCTCACAAATCGGGGTCAGAGAGATTAGATCATACTTCACCACGCAGACCACCAGTGCGGATTGGTGAAGGCAGGTGCCACCTGCTGTTGGAATTTATCAAGCCACCTATAAGGCATCCAACTAGACTTACCGACTACCACACTTTATAGTAACCAGGACCTACAGCTTAGCGGGCCTTCCGAAGTACGGAGACGCTCTAATATGAAAATGCCACAAACGGTTACCCATCTCAGGCCGACCAAGTCGAACGCTGCTTAACCTTGGTGATCGATAAGAACACCGCGGTTGCACAGTGCCACGTGCGCCTCTGAAGGTTCTTAATTTCTTTTTAATCTTAATTTAAATCGTAATACTTAGCGACGTATTCGTCATTTGTATCAGTATTATAATAACGATATCGTTCCATCTTTATCCTACATCTAAATGCATATGCGTTTAGCTATAGGATAAGGATATATACATAAATACACATGCATTTATGTATGGCTGCGATGTTACACACAGCACACGCACATCGAATTCAGATCAACCGCGACCCGCGCTTTTAATGGAGTTTTGATGCCATTTGTAGCGGAGGGGCACTGCTTTGAAACATACGCGTTTTATTGTTTTTCTTTTGCTATAACTTGGGGATGTTTACTTTTGATATCTAATTAAATTTCATTATGTACGTAAAAATCTTTAGATTTTATCACGCTCTAAACACAAGCTTTATTTAGAATTATTATGGTATAGATTAAGGAGATGGCCGATAAATATTGTAAATGTCCCTGTTCTATAAAAAATAGACTAAAAGCCATAATTTTACGCTATTATAAGTCTCAACTATTTAGTTTCTGCCTTTTAGATCTATTTTCCTTTAATTCATTTTGTTAAACTGTTATTTATCATTAACTCGTAATGCATTCCGAAATTTTAATTTCTATGGCAAGTTAACACCGTCTAATAAGGTAAACATTAATACCTTATTGTAACTACTATTTATACCAAAGCAATTTAAACTCTAACGTCTGCAAAATATATCCAGCGATGCAAAGAAACGAAAACAAAAGTTCTTTTAAATAAAATATTTAAATTACTTTTCGTACAAAGACATTATCTTTGAGATAATTGAATCAACACACTCCTTTAGAAGGCTGAGCACGTTATCGACTTGATATGCCATCCCTGTCGTACTACCATTTATCAAATAAACATAAACGAGATAGCATTTATACTTGCTAGCGTCACGCTTACATCAATTTTCGTTTTCGTCGTTCAAACACTTTTCGTGCCAAGCCCTCTGATGTTTTGGATAGCAACTTCAAAGGTTATTGACAAAATTAAAATTAGTATAGCCAATTAGAATGGGAGCATTTGACGATCGTTATCATCTTCAAATCCCAACGTGAACAAACAATTTGAGACAAAAAGTTAATACAATTTTGTAACAAACTCCTTTGTTATCGGTTTTCTTCACGGATGAGGTTTAAGCCCAAACGGACTGTTTGAAGTTGAGATAATAGATTCATAAATTATGCTTTGAGACAAAGTTGATATCATTTGATACTGATGTTTAGAAATCAAGAGGCAATAAATATCAAAATCAGTAGAGATATAAAAATGTATACCATATAAAAGTTATATAGTTATTATCGCTTACTAATAAGATTAACCCCTAATAGCTTATTAAGGTCAACAAGTTCTAATCTCCAATTAAGATGGAAGCTTCTCCCGATATTTATTTAGAGATTATTAAATTTTACTGCCTCATTGGTTTGGTCGCAACTGACGCGGCTAGCGGTCGCGAGGTCCTGGGTTAAATCCTAGAAAAAAAAATTGAAATTTTTTAATAGAAAAAATGTCAGTATCAGTCCGGAGCCTGACATTATACCCGGTATAATGGTAATCAGCTCGCCCCCTATTACATAACATCTAATATCATCAGCGAAAAGTGGGTGTATACAGCATCGTTCTGTCTTCCCCAATTGGGGTATATAGGTTTGAAGAGTTTTTTTAATTATTTATTTTTATTGTCCAAAATTGAATTTAGGTCAATCTTTTTTTATTAGTGCCTACCTAAAATTTAAAAAAAAGCCTATGAACTTAAACAAAAAATATTCACAGAAAAAGTTAGGAGCAAAATAGTCTCCACCAACATCCGTTGTAACTGAAATTTCGGGACCATAAATCTGCAAGCGGGTGTATCAAAGTTACCGTACGCAATGGACACAAATCTTGTGTAGGAACTGGGGCCCAATGCTGAGACCAAAAGAGCATAACTAACAAAAGTATCCGAAATAGTTTATGCACATCATGGTAGATTAATGGCAGAAAAGAGAGGTACTCGTACTGCTGTGCGACCGCGATATTCTTAGCGATCATCAAAGTTGACGAATGTTCGGCTCGGTCAGTGTAAAATGAGTGACCATTTGTGGCATTTCATATTCGAGCGTCTGTGTGCTTTAGATGGCGCGTGAAGGCATTGGTGCCGGATACCTCGTAATGTGGTAGTAATTAAGCCAAGTCGGTGCCTCATAGGTGGCTTGAAAAATTCCAACTGTAAGTAGCCATAAACGTATCTCCACCTATCCGCGCTAGGTCCGCGTGATGTAGTACCTAATCTCTCTCATGTCGATTTGTAAAAGAAAGAAAGACTTTCCAAGCATTGTGATAATATCTACTGATTTATTGTGGTAGAAAAATTGCCTAGAGTTAACACCACATACTATAAAATTGACATAACCTCATTAAATTAATGATGAACTATAAGTTTGGGGTAGTTTATAATCCCCACTACAGTTGAATCTAATTGGACAGTATTATAGTGTTATATAATACGATTGCCCTAAGCAATCAAGATAATTGTAATAACTAGAATGCAATTACTATGGCAATTCGGGGGCTTTTGAGCGAGTAACTAACTATATGCATATAGGGTTGTAAAAGCTTATTCTGCAAGAGATCTGACGTAATGACATAGAGACAGATGGATAAAAGGTTGTAATATTTTAAACATTCTTTTAAAAATTATTTTCCCAATTGTGACCAGTCATCATCATCATCATCATCATCTCAGCCTATACTTGTCCACTGCTGAACATAGGCCTCCCCAATCGCTTTCCAGCGTAACCGGTCCGATGCCACCTGCATCCAACGACTTCCTGCGATTTTCACAAGATCGTCGGTCCATCTGGCAGGCGGTCGTCCCACGCTGCGCTTGCCAATACGTGGTCTCCACTCTAGAATCTTTCTGCCCCAACGCCCGTCCGATCTACGCGCTACAGACCAGTAATTTCCATTAAATTTGATTATATTACAAAACTTTTAGGGCTTTGCACGAAACCTTTGAGGTTAGCGTAACGCTAGCGAGTAGGTAAGTAGGTAATAGTGCTGTCACGTTCATGTTTATTTAGTTTAGTTCTAGTGTGACAGGGATGGTATATCAACCTGCTAGCGTCACGTTTACGTAAATATTTTCATGCTAGAATCTCATATAAATTTCTATTACAAATAATGCAAAATTATACTAGTTACTAATAATTTAGTTCGAATAGTACTAACATACTTTTCTACAGGATAAAAATGTTGCTTTTAGCTGTAATTTCCCGATGAAGCAACTTTGCGAGTGCGCCGGCTTATATTCGCTGCCAATGACTATAGAATGTCTTTCTAAACGCCACTCCACTCTGCTCTAATGAGGCCGTTCCATCCATTCAGCTATTAAGTAATTAGGTGCGAGTATGGCGGCGTAGTTGCGAATGGACCACAATGATTGGAACGACCCGTTTATTCACTTCACACGAGGCTCTGCTGAAGTATTTTTAAAAAGAGACTGATTTCAACAGGTCTTTTTTTTGTGTGATAGCCTTTTTTCTATGACCACACTTGCAGTGTAAAATGTACAAGCGCAATATTTATTGAAGTTTTGCGGAACAAACTTTTTAATAAATTATTTTTAATACTACTATATTATGTTTGTGTATTTGCTATATCTAAATTATCACCCCAGATCTCTTGCGGAGTAGGCAAAGAGTACAGAATTCATACAAGTTCTTTCCTAACAGACAATATATCATGTCTGTAATCTGTATATTTGTTTTACTGTTATATAAATCTGCAAAATTCAGAATGGTTTACTTAACAAATAAGTAGTATATTAGCAATATATGTAAAATAATACTTTTAATTTTTTAATCCCTTGGATGCTTGTCCAGTAACTAAATTCAAGATTGAGGTCACGAAATAAAGAAGTACCTAACAAAATATATAACGGCGCATAGGTTTTCTGGATAGCCGTTTCAGTGCCGATAGCGGTGAAAGATGGATTTATCTTCGTTTTCATAGCTGGTGCAGCTGCTGGTGCCGGGGCAAGGTGACTGAACATAAAGAAAATCTTAAAAATAACACTGGGGTCTCGTCGCTACGATACGTCCGAGCGCTTGCCCCGTTGCTAATAGACTCACAACGCAAGCACCGTCCGCCATCTTAGATCGACTATCTGTCAGCGGTGATTCGTCATCTGACAGATGCCATCTGTCATCGCTTAACAACTAAAAACACTCGAGCAATCATAAAGCAAGTATATGACAAGATTAAAAGGTTAATAAAATGAAAATAACTGCTCGTCATTCCATTAACTAATTTTCAAATAATAGGATACGACATATACGAGTATATTCGACACAATTATACATTTTATGCTCATTAACAAAACTATCTGAAATAAAACAGTTTTTCATATTTTATTGCGGTTTATAGTGGGTATACCAAGGGTGCTGCAAGGCACTTAATCGATAAAATCCGAAAAATAGTTTTATTTCATGTGTAATTATTCGGGTAAATTTAAGACCTCAATATGAAAAGTATTTAACATTTACCACAGATCAAAGTTGATGGGTACGACCATTAAAACGACAAAATAAAACATAAAATTAATGAACATTTCAACTTTCCTGGAAGAAGAATTTAAGTTCAAAATCTGTCTGCTTTGTGCAAGGACTTAGCCTTGAGCCCATTCTCATTCGCCGACTTACACGAATTGAAGTTCATTCCAACATTAAATTGAAATAATTACTTTACCTCTGCTGAATAACTTTCTATTAATATAACAAGAAAGTCAACGAATGTGAAGTATTTATTACTTCACCACGCTGTAACATACAATACCTATGTAATTATTGTGCCTATTACACAATGGATCCCGAGAGTTTGGTTTTGCTTGTTAATAATTTAATTCTAGTCAAATTTCAATTAAAAAACGAATACCTTTCAGAACATCAGCAACACCTTTACATATAGGTTTTTGTTTTATTTGAGGATGTTTTTTACGAATCGAAATTAAACAGTCAATTAATAGAGATTTGTTCATCATTGTGATTTCTTTAGGAGTGCTGTAAGTTTTTTTCGTGCAAAATAATCGTCAGTTATTAAAGCTTTCGCTTCAGTGAGTGAGCTTTGTAACTCTTGCTAGAGGTGCACTCATACAAAAATTGTATGTCACTATACAATTTTTTGAATCGGCAATGCTTTTTTTTACAAATGTTGGTAATCATCAAGTTAACATTGTCAAAACCAAATATTAGCACCATACATAATAATAATAATATTAGCCCTGTTAAGTACCTGTCCCACCGTTAAGTACGGGTCTCCTTTCAAACTGAAAGGGTTTAGACCATAGTCCACCACGCTGGTCCAGTGCGGGTTGGCGAACTTCACACACCTTCGAGAAACTAGGCATGCAGGTTTCCTCACGATGTTTTTCTTTACCGTTAAAGCAAGTGATAGTTAACTTTTAATACGCACATGCTTTCGAAAAAAGAGGTGCGTGCCTGGGTTTGAACCCGAAACCTCTGACTTTGCAGTCCAACGGTCTAACCACCAGGCTATCACTGGCTATCTATTAACACCATAATAATAAAATATTATGAATGAATCAATATAAATAAAATTTTTATGTTAAAAAAGCGTGAAAGCGATTCAAAAAAGCAGGAAGGTTCAACTACTTATTTTGACGGCCGTACTGCAGGTTGTCTCGTGGAATGTAATGGTTTTGGTAGAAAAAGTAACTAATGTACTAACTAGTAGTAATGTTTATTTGAATTTGTTGTGAATTTAAAGATATTTTTAACGGCCTCCATTATTTGGTTTATAAAAGACCACCAGACCAGATGGTCACCGGTGCCGGTGTGGACTCAGAAAAAGATGGTCCACTGGCCTGGGCGCCTATGAAAACGAAAGGTAGGAAATAGCAAAGATAGCTCAGTGGAGAATCATGGGAGAGACCTCTGCCCAGCAGTGGAACGAAATATATTACAAAAAAAACACAGGGACTAAATAAATTGACTAGAAAGAAAACCATTATTGTTAGCGCGATAGCATATTTATTTAATAGACGTCTTTAACAAAATTTATATGCTTAGACGAGGCTCGTTAAACAGGGCGCCGCGGTAGAGTAGAGAGCTTAGCACGATATAATTGACGTTAGCGGGACGCTAGCCAGTTGATATGCCATCCTTGTCATACTACAATTTATAACATAAACATGATCGTAACAGAACACTTACTCGCTAGCTTCACACTAATATCAAAGTTTTTGTTTTAAACCCTCAATTTTGTACAGACGTCAAAGGGTTCGCGATACTTGTTTGCTATGCAAATATGAGTTTTTTATAGATGGATTGACGTACTCGTAGTACTGAACCCTTATTTGCTATGACGCGTTAAAAAGCATTTACACGTAACGCGGCGCGTTATGATAATTTCGTGAAATGATTTTTAATAGTTACCCGTATTCAGTATGGATGGGAACAACACCGCTGACATAAAGAGAAGAGTGAGTGCAGGGAACAGACTGAATGGTGCGATGGGAAAGCTACTTGGGAGCGGGCACTTAAGCCAAAAGGCGCAGCTGGCCATACATAACGGAGTGCTTGTCCCAACGCTGTTATATGGCAGCGAGAGCTGAGTATGTAAGAAGGAGAATGAAAGTAGGATAAATACGGTGGAAATGCGAACTCTGCGGAAAATGTGCGGAGTGAAGCTGACTGACCGTATTCGCAACAGCGTAGTGAGAAAGCGATTAGGTATGAAAGATAGTATCGGTGTAAAGATGAGAAAGGGTATGCTCCGTTGGTTCGGGCATATAGAAAGAATGTCAGAAGAAAGAATGACAAAACAGATATACAGGATTTAGGTACCGGGGAAGACCTAGACTATCTTACCATGACCAAATAGACCGAGTCTTATTTGAAGGTCAAGTCAAGAGTCTCCGCAACCGGCGTGCGTGTATTCGACGTACTATGAGATTGGAGGAAGCCACAGAGGTATGTAAGGGAATAACCGGTTGGAACTCTGTACTTTCTGCCTACCCTGCAAGGGATCAGGCGTGATGATATAAATATATAGATATTGTAACGCGTCGAGTTTGGTTATAAAGAATAGGGGCTCTGCGTGGCCATGGTGTTCACCAGAGATCACCAAGGTTAAGCAACGTTCTCTCGGTCAGCGTAAGATTGGTTATCGTGTAGAATATTTCCATATCTACGTCCCAGAGCTTTAAAATATACGTTTTTTTACCAGCTCATGTGGTGGTCGCTAAGCCGCTAAGCCCAAAACCTGTTTTCACAAATCCGCAATGAGACCGCGTGGATGTGCATGAGCGATTTTTTCTCACCTTGATTTCTGAGGGAATGCTTTTGTCCAGAAAGATTTATTGGGGATTCAACACTGGCCAATATTCGACTATTTTTACAAGCTTTTATTTAACTTGAAATGTTCGTATGCCTGTCTGTCTTTCCGGTTCAAACCTTGTGATCCAATTTTTTCGGTTCGGTGACAATGCAAGAAGCAAATAATATGTTCCTATGACCCCCGTCATAGGAACATATTATTTTCACAACATAACCGCATCGTGTTTAGGCTAGTTAGATTGATATTGACTAGTACTATAAAACCAGATGGTGTGCAGGATCTGATGATGAAGCCGAAAGGTGGCCAATGGAACTACTAAAGTACGCAACATACCCCCGGTTTGTTTGGGTTCTTTGGATATGCCTTGATGAGTACCTAATATGGACTTGGATGGTTATCAGGATCTGGGTTTTTTATTTTTCTTTTAAAAACGTAGCCCTACACTAGGATTTATTCCTGTGTCGTGGGTGCGTTTACAAACATGAAAATTCACAAACAAATACCCAGACCGGAACAAATAATTGTGGATCACACAAAGATTTGTCCCGTGCAGGAATCGAACCCGCGACTATTCGACACAGTGGGCGGAGCCGCTCAAGCTCTTAACCACTGCGCTAAATCGTCCGTCAAAGTTGAGAAGATTGCGCTGATAGCTACTAAAAGGATAATTATTTTGCGCAAAAAAACGCAACTCTGTATATTGTATGTACAGTGCTATAAAATATTAGATATAAAATATAAAACAATATTCACCTTAGAAAACACACTGGAGTTATATGTGGAGAAGCGGTGTGCATTATGAAGATTATGTTAGAAAATATTATTTCCGACTCTTTTAAAGTTTATGGACTGGGCAAATACTATATTTAAGGACCTTTTTTGCCACCCTTGAGTAAACTGCTGGTAAGTTACTTCTGGGTTAGCGTTACTCGGCAATTCAAAACTGCATAGTTTAACCGTCGGATGAGGCAACTCAGAGATGTTAAAATTCGTACATAGACTTACTTCCAACTTTAATTATCGATTCAGACTTTACTCAAGAGTAATGAAAGAGGCCCTAAGTAAATGTTGGTAGTAGGAAGCCAGAAGACTTGTAATATATTTATCTATATATCTATCTATATCATCACGCCAGCTCCCTCGCGGGGTACAGAGTTCCAACAGGTTCTTTCCTTACATACCTCTCTGGCTTCCTCCACTCTCATAGTTCGTCTCATACACACTCGCCGGTTACGGAGACTCTTGCCCATATATTTATTATATAACATAACTACACGACGAACTGCTTCAACTATACTAACTCCATTATAACTTGCTAATGCTGCGTAATATTAATTATGTCAAAGGGAACTAATGAGCTGATGTTTGTGCAACAAAATGAGGCAAAGGGAATAAATTACACATTTTGACGACGGTTTGGTAGGGTAGGCCGCACTGCTTGCTGGATTGAGTGTTCGCCGGTTCAATTCCCGCATGGGGCAAATCTTTGTGTGATCCACAAATGTTCGTTGGTGTGTTTGCTTATGTGAATTTCATGTTTGTAAACGCACCCACTAAACTAGTTAAAGGCTACAATTTTAAACATATACAACGCAAAATATAGGCTGTGACAACCTAGTGCTAGAAATCTCGCTGTCAGGTCAGTATTCACGAGGTCCAGTGTTCATATTTCGGCTCGCATCTCTGGTTTTTTTTTAAAACCTGTGTGCGGTGGAATTGCTTTCGATGACGGAAAGGATACTATGAACACCTCCCTTAAAGGGACCTAGGAAATTTTCCCTTCTTCAGCTTCAAGGACTTGTGCAATTACTAGCTTGGGAAATGGTCCCAAACTTATGGAATGGAACCACACATGGAGAATTAAAA
The DNA here is from genome assembly GCA_905147815.2 of Phalera bucephala. NCBI lineage: Eukaryota > Metazoa > Arthropoda > Insecta > Lepidoptera > Notodontidae > Phalera > Phalera bucephala. The sequence goes on along the minus strand of LR990621.1, from coordinate 17,462,933 downwards.
TGCCTCGGTGAATTGTGGGTGTTCTTTTTACACCTCTACCTACCCCTCCGAAACTAAAAAGAGATACAGGTATATGATCTCTTTTTAGTTTCGGAGGGGTAGGTAGAGGTGTAAAAACTACACCCACATTTCACCGAGGCATTTTAAAATCAACAATTTAAAATCTGTTTCTCAATACGATGGGGTAGTTACCCCATCGTAGTGAGAAACAGATTTTAAATTGTTTTAAACCCCTCACTGTTATAAAAGGCAGTGTTATTTAAATTGAAATTGTCCAATATATCAGCCGAATTACGAGGTTTATGCGACTTCCCGGAATATTGTGCCAGAGTATTCGTTTGCGTGTTTACGTAAGAACGTCTAAGGGTGTTTATTAATGGTTATTTGAGCAGTTAGTCTTATTTAATATTTCTTGGGCAGTAACTGTACGTTATTTACACAGTCTGACGGTTGAGGTTTTTTATTAAATTTTTTGCTGTACGACGGAATGAACTTTCATTTTGTAGCTTAGCAAGGCCGCAATGCTTATAATTTATATTATTTTTATAAGTAAAACATGAGCCTTAGATGTTTAATGCTTATCACATATTCATGTACTTTCCGCTGTAATTTAGCTTCAACGTTGTAAGTATAGGCAAGAGTATGCTCCTGTGATTCCTTCCTGTGATTAAAGAATAAATATACAATGCGAAAGTGCAAGGATCTAGCTATACCGGGGAAGACCTAGACTATCTTACCATAAGAATCTCTGTAACCGGCGAGCATGTATAAGACGAACTATGAGAGTGAAGGAAGCCAGAGAGGTCTGTAAGAAACGAGCCTGTTGGAACTCTGTACTCTCTAGCTCTCTGGCGTGATGATATAGATAGATAGAGATTTAGCTTCATGAAAATAATAATTATAGAATTTCCTTTATCTTAAAGCATTCAAATCATCTATTATACGCAGATAACAAAAAAATCTTTTTAAAAATCTCCATACTCGAGGACTGCCACAAAGTTCAATCCGACCTTGACCGTCTGTCAGTGTACTATACAGACAACAGAATGCATCCAAATTACCTTTTCTCGTAAACAAAAACCGATTAAGTTTAATTATAAAATTAATAATCAACTACAAATAGTAACTTAAATCCGCGACCTTGGAATTAATCTAGACGAAAAAATGGCACTAAACAGATATGTAGACATTATTGCAGACAAGGCTTATGAAAATCTTGGCTTTGTCTTACGTTCCTGCAAACCTTTCAAGGATATCGCATGCTTAAAAACGGTTTATTATGCCTACGTGCGTAGTGTTTTAGAATTTGGAAGCGTCGTATGGAGTCCCCAATATAACGTTACAATCGACAAAATCGAACGTATTCAGAAAATTTTCTTTAAACATCTAATTTTCAGAAATAAACTTAAATTCTTCAACTACGAAGAGGCTTGTAAGCATTATGGAATTGACACACTGAAAAAGAGAAGAACTATGCTTAATCTAGCCTTTTTACATGACATAGTAAATGCAAATCTTGATTGCCCTAACTTAACTTCTCTAGTCTCACTAGTTATACCCCAACGTAGACCTAGACATCCCATACACAATGTTTTTCGCACTCCATCAACCAGAACCAAATACTGCAGTAATGAATTTATATCACGGGCAATCAACATATTTTATAAGAAATTTAGCGATACTGATATATTTTCTACTACAAAACCCCAATTCAAATCACTTATTTTACAGAGGTTATCAGAATGAGTATATTATTCACTATACACTCACACTCGCACGCATGCATACGCACACGCACACACACGTGCACTTACAAACATGCACACATGGACGCACTCACACAAACACACACACAGACTGACAGTATTAATTTTAGTTATTCTTTCTTACTTAGACAAATGCATCCAAATTTCCTTTTCTCGTAAACAATATAGATATAGATGTTTCTAAACCCAATCGTCGTTTGTGAACACAGATTATATAAAATTATTTTATCTACAAACGCAGTTACGTACCGAATACAGCGTCATTGATAAAATAAACCATTTATCTAGACAATGTTAAAATTAACAACATTATCAATCTCGACAGTGGCTATAAATATAATAATATATAAGCTTGTTAAGGACAATCGCGTCCACAGCGCTATAAGGCCGCGCCAGACCAACGCATGTGCGTCGCGGCAGAATTTCTTCATTGCAGTTATCTCAGGGTCCTAATTCGTTATGACCAAACATGACGCGTTTCGGCAGAGATTTACCGTGTACACCCACTTTTTACCGACGAAGTTTTGGTTCTATGTAATCGGGAGTAAACCTGTTGTTATTATACTAGGCTTAATACCAGATTCTATACTGACCCTTGAAAAGTCTCTACAGAAAAAAAAAAATTGTCCGACTAAGGCTTTGAGCCAGGATCTCGTGATCGCTTTGCGCATTATTTGCCACTAGACTAACGAGACAGTCTGCAGAGTCATAGAATGCTCATTTTGCAACGAAGTTATCGTAACGCGCCGGATGTTTAATTTGTCATAGCGAATAAGGATCCAGATGTCGCAGGCCACTATTACCTCCCGCTAGCGAGACCGATCTCTACAATTTTATATTTTGTTGCAATATCGTGCAGGTTGTCGTGCTGCGTGATAGATTATCTCGTAGAATGATACTCACATTTTCGAGATTAAAAAGTTTACAAATTTAAATTAATATTAGTTTTATTTTTAAAGTTGTGGCGGGCTTAGAGTGATTAATTATTCTGATATGAATGAGCTTTTATGCGCAAATGATTTATCATATAGATAATAAAAGACTACAATATTATGCTTATACTAGATGGCAATGTGCAACTCAAAAGAGCTATCTTAAATGGATTTGGTTATTGATTGTGAAGATATGTATTTTAGACATCTTTATTCCTTAAATTTTACAATTATCCATGTTTTAAAATATCAATCTAAGATTAACTTGGAATCAGCTTTAATACTGTAATTAAACAAACATTACTCATTAATATCAAACTGTATTAACGAAAATTGAATACAGTTTTATATCAATATTTATATAAAATACAAAGTCACGTGTGCTGTACGGTGTCTGTATCCGAAAGCACGGATGTAAGGTTATTCCTAAAAAGTGTGTAGTTTTGACTTCTTCAATAGATACACACCCATAATTCACATTCATTCGGGTTAAATTTGTGGGTCTTTGACAAAAGTGCATTATTTTAATAAATTAATTATTATACTTCATCCATTTAACTATGTCACTTAACGTATCATTTATGTCAATTTCATAATTAGTCTAATTGCTACATTTTATGATTGCGGTGCTATTGGATGTCGTACCTTTTTTGGCAAGTCGTTGATATACAATAAAAATAATAGCGGTCCTAATACACATGTGCGTGTGTTCGTGTGTGTGTGATCTACGCTGTTGGGCGCGGGGCCTTTATAGATTTACCGGACCAGAGGGCGAGCGTGCAACCACTACGCTCGAGCCAGAAGGACAAGGGAGCAACTAGCTCAGGGACTCGGCTTGGGTAGTTGCTATGGGGGAGGGCGTAAACTAGGTGTCTCACTGTGGTGCTCTGCAACGGTCGGCGGGCAAGAGATTATTTGACCTTACCTCCTGTGTGCGGTATCTGTATCCGAAAACAGGGATGTAAGGGCGTCGGGAGGGGCAACTTGAGGCATACATCAATGAAGGTGAGTATTAGAAATACACAAAAACTAGTGAAAGAGATGGTGATATACCTGCGGTATGTACTGATGTACATTACGACAAGGATCTCGTGGCGCGTGGCAGAAATGGGGACTAACGCTGTCATCAAGTAAAATGTCACTTCGTGATAGTCGCAGAGTTGGCAAGCCCCCAAATTTACCCAAGTTTTTTCATTTAATTAATAACTGTGCGGTAACCCATTGAAACATCTCCTTGAAAGGAAATAAATTTTACTAAGTGGTAACACTAATTTTACACCAGCGATCAATAAGATTCAAGTCGTGTCAGTCCAAATTTTATGAAAATAATAGAGTAAATCAGCATTCATGATAGCAGTATATAAAGTTTAGTTCGATCTTCAAATTACTACTTAATTACAGAATTATTTCTTATTAAAATAGTCTGGTAGTGACAGGTTCAAACATCAAACGTCTTAAATAAACTCACATTTTTATACTACCTTAAGCTAATTATACAGTAACAAAAAAAAATAATGAAATCGGTGCTGGTTGGTGCAGTCGGTTACTTAGCACCGACTTCAAATATTTATTTTTTGCTTTTTGAAGTCGGTTTATCTTTTTTTTTAAACCTTTTTATTTTACAATTTTAAGTGACGAGTGAATTATTTAGTAATATTTATATACAGATATTATATTATTTTGCTGAGTTGTACAGTAAGGTACCTACAGGATTAATATAATGACTATAATAACGGAATTTATACACGTGTGCTGTTCGCCGTTAGGGAGTTCCCTCTTGTATCTTCAAAGTCCAAGGTCCAATACCAATAACATTAAAATAGGACCACCTCAAAACTATACTGAACCCAATGCAAAAAGAATCATGAAAATCGGTTCATAAGCAAAGGAGTTATAAAAAAAGGACGAATTATGAACCTCCTTTTTTGAAGTTGGCTAATATACTGCTTAGTTCTATAGTAGGGTACCTATAGGATTGACCCATAATATCTCAATTTACACATGCCTATTGTGTGTCGTTAAGGAGTTCCCTGGTGTATTTTCTAAGTCCAAGGTCCAATGCCAATGAAATTAAAATGGGACCACCTTGGAGCTATACTTAACCCAATGCAAAAAAAATCATCATAATCGGTCCACAATTGACGGAAATGTGGCTACATAAAAAAAAGAAAAAAGAAGCATACATACAACCGAACATAGAACCTCCTCCTTTTTGAAGTCGGTTATAAATAGCTTACTTTGAAATGTCAAACCAATTAAAATTAATCATACACGCAACTTATTTTTTAAAACAAAATATAACATCAATAATTCCTAAGCCCAATAATTATTCTATAGGGCCCAGAACACGGACATCTTCGTTATGGCCTAAAAACCTGTAGCGCGATGATTTTGATGCATATCGGCCTGAATTGGGTACGTTTATGACATTTGCCAAAAGCATGTTGGAAGGAAGGACCTTTGCCCGCAATAGAAAAAAAACCATTGAGGCAACCTAATCAAATATTAGTTATAACAAAAAAAAGGGGGCTTACGTGCCTTCCGAATCACAAAGACGCTCGAATATGAAAATGCCACAAACGGTCACCCATCTCAGGCCGCCCAAGTTGAACGCTGCTTAACCTTGGTGATCGGTAAGAACACCGCGGTTGGACAGTGCCACGTGCGCCTCTGACAGATCTTAATTTCTTTTTAATCTTAATTTAAATCGTAATACGTAGCGACGTATTCGTCATTTGTATCGGTATTATAATAACGATATCGTTTCATCTTTATCCTACATCTAAACGCACATGCGTTTAGCTATACGATAAGGATATATACACAAATACACATGCATTTAAGTATGGCTGCGATGTTACACACAGCACACGCACATCGAATTCAGATCAACCGCGACCCGCGCTTTTGATGGAGTTTTGATGTCATTTATAGCGGAGGGACACTGCTTTGAAACATACGCGTTTTATTGTTTTTCTTTTGCTATATCTTGGGGAATATATACTTTTGATATCTTATTAAATTGAATTATGTACGTATCTTTAGATTTCATCACGCTCTAAATACAAACTGTATTTAAAATAAATATGGAATATATTAAGGAGATGACCGATAAATATTGTAAGTGTCCCTGTTCTGTATAAAATAGATTAAAATTCATGATTTTACGTTATTATAAGCCTCAACTATTTCTGCCTTTAAGATCTATTTTACTTTACTTAACTTCGTTAAACTGTTAATTACACATTAACACGAAATGCATTTTGAAATTTTAATCGCTATGGTAAGTTAAATCCATCTAATAAGGTAAAAATTAATACCTTATTATAATTACTATTCATTGCAAAGCAATTTAGACTCTAATTAATATTTCCAGCGATGCAAAGAAATGAAAACAAGAGTGCTTTAAAATAAAAAAAAATCAAATTAATTTTCGTACAAAGACATTATTTTTGAGACGATTAAATCAACACACTCCTACAAAGGGCTGAGCACGAAATATATGACTTTAGCGATTTGATATGCCATCCTTGTCGTACTGCAATTTATCAAATAAACATAAACTAGATAGCATTTTACTTGCTAGCGCCACGCTTACATCATATCAATCTTTTCGTGCTAAGCCCTCTGATGTTTTGGATAGCAACTTCAAAGGTTATTGACAAAATTAAAAGGAGTATAGCTAATTAGAATGGGAGCATTTGACGATCGTTATGATCTTCAAATCCCGACGTAAACAAATAATTTGAGACAGAAAGTTAATAAACTTTTGTAACAACACTTATTTGTTATCGGTTTTCTTCACAAATGAGGTTTAAGGCCAAACGGACTGTTTGAAGTTGAGATAATAGATTCATAAATTATACCTTGAGACGAAGTTGATATCGTTTGATACTGGTGTAATCAAAAGGCAATAAATATCAAAATCAGTAGAGATAAAAAGGTGTAAACCATATAAAACTTATATAGTTATAATCGCTCACTAATAAGATTAACCCTAATAGCGTATTAAGATCAACAATTGCTAATCTCCAATTAAGATGAAAGTTTCTGCCGATATTTTTTAGATATTATTATATTTTACTGCCTCGTTGGTCTAATGGCGAATGACACGCATAGCGATCACGAGGTCCTGGGTTTGAATCCGAGAAAAAAAAGTGGTTCTTTCATAGAAAAAATATCAGTATCAGTCCGGAGCCTGGCATTATACTCGGTATAATGGCAATCAGCTCGCCCCCTATAACATAACACAAATTTATTTTATTTTTTGCTTAAGCAAAATTTAATTTAGATCAATCTTTTTTATTAGTATTTACCTAATATTAGAAAAGAAGAAAAGGCTTACGAATGAACCAAACCGATTAAAAGAAAAATGTTAGGAGCAAAATAGTCTCCACCAACATCCGTTGTAACTGAAATTTCGGGACCATAAATCTGCAAGCGGGTGTACCAAAGTTACTGTATGCAGTGGACACAAACCTTGTGTAGGAACTGGGGCCAATGCTGGGACCAAAAGAGCATAACTAACAAAAATATCCGAAATATCTATCTATCTATCTATAACCTCACGCCAGATCCCTTGCGGGGTAGGCAGAGAGTACAGAGTTCCAACAGGTTCTTTCCTTACACACCTCTCTGGCTTCCTCGACTCTCATAGTTCGTCTCATACACGCTCGCCGGTTACGGAGACTCTTGACTTTTCCATCAGATAAGACTCGGTTTATTTGGTCATGGTAAGATAGTCTAGGTCTTCCCCGGTACCTGCATCCTTCCACTCTCACATTGTATATCTGTTTTGTCATTCTTTCCTCTGGCATTCTTTCTATATGCCCGAACCAATACTATCCACCGACTAACCACCGATACTATCTTTCATACCTACTCGCTGTCTTACTATGCTGTTGCTAATGCGGTTGGTCAGCTTCACTCCGCACATCTTCCGCAGAGCTCGCATTTCTACCGCATTTATCCTACTTTCATTCTCCTTCTTACATACCCAGCTCTCGCTACCATATAACAGCGTTGGGACAAGAAATCCGTTATGTATGGCCAGCTGCGCCTTATGGCTTAAGTGCCGGCTCCCGAGTAGCTTTCCCATCGCACCATTCACTCTGTTCCCTGCACTCACTCTTCTCTCTATGTCAGCGGTGTATTTCCCATCCTTACTGAAGGCGCATCCAAGATATACAAACTCATTCACTTGCTCCAGCACATCGTTACCAACCACAATCCTTACATTCAGCTATCCATATCCGAAATAGCTTGTAATTTATGCAGGCATATATCATGGTAGGTATATGACAGAAAATAGAGGTACTCGTAGTGCGATCGCGGTGTTCTTAGCGATCATCAAAGTTGAGGACAGAGATGGGCAAAATGTAATCAGATTAATGATTACAATTGCATTTTGTAATATTCAATCATTATTCAAGATTAAAAATGTAATTAATCGTTGAAGATTACAAAATGTAATAGTAATCGGTAATCATTAATACACCGTCACGCCTTTATTCCCCATCTGGGGGTAGTTAATCATTAATCTGTTTAAATTTTGCCCATCTCTGGTTGAGGAATGTTTGGCTTGGTCGGTGTGAAATGAGTGCTTTAAGTGGCGCGTGAAGGCATTGGTCCCGGGTACCTCGTAATATGGTAGTCATTAAGCCAAGTTGGTGCCTTATAGGTGGCTTGATAAATTCCAACTGTAAGTAGCCACAAACGTATTCCCACCAATCCGCGCTGGGTCCGCGTCATGGAGTATGACCTCTCACGTCGATTTGTAAGAGAAAGACTGCCAAGCAGTAGAATAATATAGACTGATTCATTGTGGTAGAAAAATTGGTGAAAAAAAAGATGGTGAATTGTAAGTGCAGTTAAAAATACATGAAACTTTACATCTGTAGTGCGAGTCTTATCTCTACGGTTATTGTAATATGAATGGTACAAAGACCAATGTGTAAAGTCCCACGAGCTCATAAATGTACAGTAAATAAACTTGTTAACATAGTATTGTCTGTGTCAGTACACAGTATACAGTGTTATAAAATATTAGATATAAAAAAAAATATTCACTTCAAAAATACATTGTATAAATATTCTGAGAAGCGGTCTGTGTTATGAAGATTTTGTTAGAAAATAATATTTACAACTGTTTTGAAGTTTATAGACTGGGCAAATACTATATTTAAGGGCCTTTTTCGCTGCCCTCAAGTGAAGTGCTGGTTAGTTACATCTCGATTTGCATTAGCCGGCAATTCAAACTGTCCAGTTTAACCATTGGATGAGGAAACTCAGATATGTTGAAATTAGTATATAGACTGACTGAGGCGCTCGTAGCGCTGTGCGACCGCGGTGTTCTTACCGATCACCAAGGTTAAGCAGCGTTCGACTCGGTCGGCCTGAGATGGTTGACCGTTTGTGGCATGTTCATATTGGAGCGTCTCCGTGCTTCGGAAGGCACGTTAAGCCGTTGGTCCCGGTTCCCACTTAATGTGGTAGTCGTTAAGCCGAGTTGGAAGCCTTAAAGGCGGCTTGATAAGTTCCAACAGCAGGTGGTCACAAACCTGCCTCCACCGATCCGCACTGGCTCCGCGTGGTGGAGTATGACCTAATCTCTCTCACCTCGATTTGTGAGAGAAGGCTTTCGCCCAGCAGTGGGCAGTATAGGCTGATATTATTAGTATATAGACTTACTTCCAACTTTAATTATCGATTCAGACTTTACTCAAGAGTAAGGAAAGTAAATGTTGGTAGTAGGAAGCCAGAAGACTTGTTATATATTTATGATATAACATAACTACACCACGAACTACTACTCCAACTATACTAACTCCATTATAACTTGCTAATGCTGCGTAATATTAATTATGTCAAAGGGAACCAATTAGCTGATGTGTGTGCAACAAAATGAGGCAAAGGGAATAAATTATACATTTTAATGCCGGCTTGGTAGGGTAGGCCGCACTGCCCACTGGGTTGTGTATTCGCGTATTCAATTCCGACGATACGGGACGATTTAGCGCAGCAGTTAAGAGCTAAAGCCGCTCCGCCCACTATGTCATATAGTCGCAGGTTCGATTCCCGCACAGGACAAATCTTTAGGGAAACTACAATTCTTTGTTCCGGTCTAGGTATTTGTGTATTTAAATTTTCGTTTTTGTAAACGCACCCATGACACAGGAATAAATAAATACTAAGGTGAGAATACGTGACAAAAAAAAATAAAAAATAAACTCGAAAAAGACAAATCTTATTGTGATCCATAAATGTTCGTTTCGGTCTGTGTGTTTGCTTTTGTCAATTTCATGTGTAAACGCATCCGCCATACCAGGTAAGGGCTAGGATTTTTAAACATATAATAAGCAAAGCAGTGACAACCTAGTAGTAGAACTCTCGCGGTCAGTTATGTATTTACAGTCCAGGATTCAAATTTCGGCTCGCAGCTTTAGAACGTTCGCACGCTCTGGACGAAAAAGATACTGTGAAAACCTTCTTTAAAAGGACCTAGGAAATTCTTTTCTTCTTCAGCTTCGAGGACTTCGGTTTTCGGACTCGACGGTGACTTGTGCAATGATTTGCTCAGGAAATTGAGAATTAAGACACTTCGGTGAAATGTGGGTGTACTTTGTACTCTTCCACCTACCCCTTCGAACCTAACAAGAGTTACAGGCATATCTACCTTACTACCCCATCATATTGCGAACAGATTTTAAATTGTTTAAAATTCATTGTTATAAAAGGAAGTGTCGTTTAAATTCAAATTGTTCAATATATCAGCCGAATTACGAGGTTTATGCGACTTCGTGGAATATTGCGCCAGAGTGTTCGTTTGTGTGTTTATGTAATAACGACTAAGGGTGTTTATTAATGGTTATTTGAGCAGTTAGTCTTATTTAATATTTCTTACGTTAGGCAGTAACTGTACGTTATTTACACAGTCTGACGGGTGAGGTTTTTTATTGATTTTTTGCTATACGACGGAATGAACTCTCATTTTGTAGCTTAGCGAGGCCGCAATGCTAATATTTTATATTATTTTTAGAAGTTTAAAATGAGCCTTAGATGTTTAATGATTGCCACATATTCATGTACTTTCCGCAGTCATTTAGCTTCAGCGCAGTAAATATGAGAGTATGCCCTTGTGATTCGAAGATATAAAAAGAATAAATATAGAATTCGCAAGTGGAAGGATGTAACTATATCTAGACTATCTTACCGTGGACAAGCCTAGATTCTCCGTCACCGGCAAACATGTATAATACAAACTATGAGACTGAAGGAAGCCAGAGAGGTCTGTTAGGAGCGAGCCTGTTGGAACTCTGTACTCTCAACCTATCTGGCGTAATGATATAGATAGATAGAGATTTTGTTTCATTAAAATTATAATTGTAGAATTATCTTTATCTCAAAGTAACTGACAAAGCCAAACTTTAATTTCAACATCTGAAAGGTGCGTAAAAGTAACCACGGCTTTGTAAGTTTCCTTTTCATGTAAAATCCAGGTAGTTTAATTAAAAGAGCACACGGTCGCAAAATTAGTGTACCTACATACTTTGTTAACACGAGCGGACTCGACTTGTTTTCTATAAATCGCAGAGCGTCCCTATGTTCATTAGAGGGTTACGAGTTATGTAAGCTACAATTGGTAATTGCAAACAAACATGCGAAATTAGAATAGACTGACAGCAAATAATGAATCGGATAGGTATATGGAATACATACAATACATTTTTAGATTTAGTTATCTGGCTGACTTTAATCATACTTTAAAAGTAATATTAACAATAGAAACTTATTTAAAACAAACACTGAGCTGGGCGTTAATAGTAAAAACATGACTTTTACATGCACAAACACTTCGATAAAAATAAATTGTCGGCCACACAAACATTTGCCACTTGCAGAAATCGGATCCGCAACTTTTTCGCGATGTTAATATCGATATTAGTGTCATTGGGACGGCAACCACAATAACTGTCAAAAGGAAATATTAGGCATGTCTCGTTTACTATTGATTTAATATTTCACTTAATGGAATTCTAATTACAAGAAGATACGATTTTAAAACAACTAAAATGAAAACTTAAAAAATGATTATTTACTACTTTAAAGCTAGGTATAAAACAAAACAAAAAATAAATAAAAAAAGCCAAAATTATGTACAGAGTATTTATAGAAAATAAATTTGTGCCCAATCGCTGTCGCTTGGCAGGGCAATTTATTGATTTATTTATTTGGCTCACAAAACAAGTTACAATCATAAATAGTAAACATTTATACATCTTAAAAATAAAACTAGATTGTAGCTCTAACTATGTGTGCACAGAGAGATCGAGATAAAAGGGTTAGTTGTGTTAGTTAATTACGGGGCTACGGGCTTACATGTAAAGTGTTAGTATTTAAGTACAGTAAAATATACAACAAAAATACCAAAATAACTAATGAAAGATGAGTGCTATACTAAGCCAGATCTGTTGGAACAGAGAATACTTTGGATTTCGGTTTTGAAATTCCTGAGACTACTTTTAAACAAATCATTAGCGGGATTCTTGGAGACGATATCATTAGGGCAATGCTTAACCTTTGTGCGAGTATGAGCCAGCCCTCTGGTCACCCGTTACTTCGATAGAAATTTGGCCACATCGCAAAATATGCGATGGACCCAGAGTCTCTACCCCAAACGGCTCAAATATATAACCGCTATAGAGGTTACTATACTTGCGCCGTTTGAGGGGTTTGGCAGATGTGGCGGCTGCTCTAGCCGTGACGATTGATTCGGGAAGGTGGGACGGCGCCAAAGTATCGACGCAGTGGCGTCCCATACTAAAGGCCGTCCCTTCTTCCAGGGAATAAGAGTCATGCCGTCCGGTCTCTTACCATCGCTAAGTGACAGGCCATTTGGTTCTAAAACAGCCGACACATTAGCGGTGGTAAGAGCTCGACGGATGATGTCGTTAAGATTGGAGTGCTGGGATATTCTCTCCGCACTGCGGAAACATGAAAATCCGTGGTGTTCAAGCTGGTCCACGTTCTCGTCAGCGGCAGCGATGTGGCACAAAACACTTGGGTCCCAGACGCAAACACGCCGCTAACCTGAAAGAGGTGAGTTCAAATAAGTTATCACTATGAAGATAAGCAAGTTTCCATCTAGTGCTAGAAAATTTCCAATAAACGAGTATTACAGTAATTGCATTGTTGAGAATAAGAATGAGATTGAGACTTGATAATATAATTAATAAGTGATAATTAATTTGTTGTTTGCCGGTTATTAAGTCGATCCTTGGGAAAGCATTTGTTCCAATGTCTTTTATCTTATCTACGTTTTGATCAGGATTTTCATTGCTTTTGTTACAGAAACATTCTCATTACTCTATCCAGCGAGTTGAAAAGCCGTCATTTAAGTCGTCGTTTTAGGGAGTGCCTATATTATTCTTATGCTTTACTGCAGATTAAAGTTGTAATAAAATATTTAATTATTGTAATGACTAATTGATTTTAATTATTTCGTTAGTCATCAGGCTAACAAGGATCTATTACCTAAATTATAGAGGTTCCATAAAAGTTTGTGGCATAACGTTATCAGTTTGTTTTCTTGTGGATGTTTCTAAACCCAATCGTCGTTTGTGAACACAAATTATAATACATTCTTATATCTACAAAAGCAGTTACGTACCGAATACAGCGACATTGATAAAATAAACTATTTACCAAGACAATGTTAAAATTAACATCATGGCTATAAATATAAGCTTGTTAAGTACAATCGCGCCCACAGCGTTATAATTATAATGAACATAAACACTCCAGACACAGACTCTAGACTGATCCTCGAAATATATTTTTGTCCGACCATGGCTTTGAGCCAGGGCCTCGTGATCGCTACGCGCAAGCATTATTTACTAGTATAGTTTAGTGACTAACAAAGCACTATGACGTGTCATAGAGAGATGATTCCACGAATGTTGCAGGTCACTATTACCTCCCGCTAGCGAGACCGATCTCTACAATTTTATACTTTGTTGCAATATCTTGCAGGTTGTCGCGCTGCGTGATAGATTATCTCGTAGAATGATACTCACATCTTCGAGATTAAAAAGTTTACAACTCTAAAATTTATTTAAAAGTTTTTTTTTTAAAATATGCGGTGGTCTAAGTGTGATTAATTATTCTGATATGAATGAGCTTTTATGCGCAAATGATTTATCATGTGGATAATAAAAGACTGCAATATTATGCTTTTACAATGTGCAACTCATTAGAGCTATCTTAAATGGATTTGGTTATTGATTGTTAAGATCTGTATTTTAGATTAACTTGGAATCGATACTGTAATTGAAACAAACATAACTGATTAATATCAAACTGCATTCAATTAAATTGAATACAGTTTGATATCAATATTTATGTAAAATACGAACTCCCGTGTATTTCTTTCCCACATTTTTTGTTCACGAATATGAAAACATAAAAAAAAAATCTATAAACCTGCTATAACATGCATATAACCTCATAGTTTTGTCACAAAATTGTAAGTGCACGTGCACGTGCGTGTGTTCGTGTGTGTGTGATCTACGCTGTTGGGCACGCGGCCTTTATAGATTTACCGGACAAGAGGGCGAGCGTGCAACCACTACGCTCGAGCCAGAAGGACAAGGAAGCAACTAGCTCAGGGACTCGGCTTGGGTAGTTGCTATGGGGGAGGGCGTAAACTAGGAGTCTCGCTGTGATGCTCTGCATCGGTCGGCGGGCAAGAGATTCTTTGACCTTACCTCCTGTGTGCGGTATCTGTATCCGAAAACAGGGATGTAAGGGCGTCGGGAGGGGCAACTTGAGGTGTACATCAATGAAGGTGAGTATTAGAAATACACAAAAACTAGTGAAAGAGATGGTGATATACCTACGGTATGTACTTATGTACATTGCGGCAAGGATCTCGTGGCGCGTGGCAGAAATGGGGACTAACGCTGTCATCAAGTAAAATGTCACTTCGTGATAGTCGCAGAGTTGGCAAGTCCCCAAATTAACCCAAGTTCTTTTATTTAATTAATAACTGTGCGGTATCCCATTGAAACATCTCCTTGAAAGAAAAAAAAATTTACTAAATGGTAACACTAATTTTACACCAATGATCAAAATGATCCTTGTCGCACTAAACTTCATTTGTTCAAGTCGTGTCGTGTCTGTCCACATTTCATGAAAAAGATAGAGTAAATTAGCGTTCATGATAGCAGTATATAAAGTTTAGTTCTATCTTCAAATTATTACTTAATTACGGAAGTATTTCTTTTTAAAATAGGCTGGTAGTGGCAGGTTCAAACACCAAACGTCTAACATAAAATCACATTTTTATACTACCTATAAGCTAATTATACAGTAAAAATAGCTTACTTTGAAATGTCAAACCAATTAAAATTATTCGTACACGCAACTTATTTATTTTAAACTAAATATAACATCAATAATTCATAATTCCAATAATTATTCTATTGGTCCCAGGACATCTTCGTTATGGCCTAAAAACCTGTGGCGCGATGATTTTGATGCATATCGGCCTGAATTGGGTACGTTTATGACATTTGCAAAAAACAGGTTGGAAGGAAGGACCTTTGCCAAAAATAGAAAAAAAAAACTATTTAGACAACCTATTCCATACCCATTCACTCAAATACTCGACTGCCTCGTTGGTCTGGTGGCAAAGCGCATCGCTTTGTGATCACGAGGTCCTGGGTTCAAATCCTAGGTCGGACAAATGTAGTTATTCTAACAAAAACTTCCCAGTACGAGTCTGGAATTGTGCCCGGTTTATGGCAATAGACTCGCCCCCTATTACATGGGACCTAACATCGTCGGCGAAACGTGGGTGTACTCAGTACACCTCTGCCACCCCCTCTGGGGAATATAGGCGTGACGGTGTTTTTTTTTTGCACAAAGACGCTCGACTATGAATATGCCACAAACGGTCACCCATCTCAGGCAGACCAGGTCGAACGCTGCTTAACCTTGGTGATCGGTAAGAACACCGCGGTTGCACAGTGCTACGTCCGCCTCTGACAGATCTAAATTTCGTTATAATCTTAAATTAAATCGTAATACGTAGCGACGTATTCGTCATTTGTATCGGATAATGATATCGTTTCATCTTTATCCTACACCTAAACGCACATGCGTTTAGCTATACGATAAGGATATATACACAAATACACATGCATTTATGTATGGCTGCGATGTTACACACAGCACACGCACATCGAATTCAGATCAACCGCGACCCGAGCATTTGATGGAGTTTTGATGTCATTTATAGTAGAGGGACACTGCTTTGAAACATACGCGTTTTATTGTTTTTCTTTTGGAAATATTTACTTTTGATATCTTATTAAATTGAATTATGGACGTATCTTTAGATTTCATCACGCTCTAAATACAAACTGTATTTAAAATAAATATGGAATATATTAAGGAGATGACCGATAATTATTGTAAGTGTCCCTGTTCTGTACAAAATAGATTAAAATTCATGATTTTACGCTATTATAAGCCTCAACTATTTCTGCCTTTTAGATCTATTTTACTTAACTTAACTTCGTTAAACTGTTAATTAAACATTAACACGAAATGCATTTTGAAATTTTAATCGCTATGGTAAGTTAACACCGTCTAATAAGGTAAAAATTAATACCTTATTATAATTACTATTTATTGCAAAGCAATTTAAACTCTAACGTCTTCAAAATATTTACAGCGATGCAAAGAAACGAAAACAAGAGTGCTTTCAAATTAAAAAAATCAAATTACTTTTCGTACAAAGACATTATCTTTGAGATGATTAAATCAACACACTCCTACAGAGGGCTGAGCACGAAAATTATGACGTTAGCTATTTGATATGCCATCCTTGTCGTACTACAATTTATCAAATAAACATGAATGAGATAGCATTTTACTGGCTAGCGTCACGCTTACATCATATCAATCTTTTCGTGCTAAGCCCTCTGATGTTTTGGATAGCAACTTCAAAGGATATTGACAAAATTAAAAGGAGTATAGCCAATTAGAATAGCAGCATTTGGCGATCGTTATGATCTTCAAATCTTGACGTAAACGAATAATTTGAGAGAGAAAGTTAATACAATTTTGTAACAACACTTCTTTGTTATCGGTTTTCTTCTTCGAATGAGGTTTAAGCCCAAACGGACTGTTTGAAGTAATAGATTCATAAATTATACTTTGTGACAAAGTTAATATCGTTTGATACTGATGTAATCAAAAGGCAATAAATATCAAAATCGGTAGAGATATAACGGTGTAAACCATATAAAATTTATATAGTTATAATCGCTCACTAATAAGATTACCCCTAATAGCATATTCAACGGTCAACAAGTGAAATCTCCAATTAAGATGAAAGCTTCTGCCGATATTTTTTAGACATTATTAAATTTTACTGCATGGTTGGTCTAATGGCGAATGACGCGCATAGCGATCACGAGGTTCTGGGATTGAATCCGAGAAGAAAAATGTGGTTTTTTGATAGAAGAAATATCAGTATCAGTCCGGAGCCTCGCATTATACCCGGTATAACGGCAATCAGCTCGCCCCCTATGACATAACACAATTTTATTGTATTTTTTGCTTAGACAAAATTTAATTTAGATCAATCTTTTTTATTAGTATTTACCTAATATTAAAAAAAAGGCTTACGAATGAACAAAACAGATTAACAGAAAAATGTTAGGAGCAAAATAGTCTCCACCAACATCCGTTGTAACTGAAATTTCGGGACCATAAATCTGCAAGCGGGTGTACCAAAGTTACCGTATGCAGTGGACACAAACCTTGTGTAGGAACTGGGGCCCAATGCTGGGATCAAAAGAGCATAACTAACAAAAATATCCGAAATAGCTTGTAATTTATGCAGGCATATATCATGGTAGGTATATGACAGAAAATACAGGTACTCGTAGTGCGATCGCGGTGTTCTTAGCGATCATCAAAGTTGAGGACAGAGATGGGCAAAATGTAATCAGATTAATGTATACAATTGCATTTTGTAAAATTCAATTATAATTCAAGATTAAAAATGTAATCGTAATCGTTGAAGATTACAAAATGTAATAGTAATCATTAATACACCGTCACGCCTATATTCCCCATCCGGGGGTAGTTAATCATTAATCTGTTTAAATTTTGCCCATCTCTGGTTGAGGAATGTTCGGCTCGGTCGGTGTGAATTGAGTGGTTTAGGTGGCGCGTGAAGGCATTGGTCCCGGTTACCTCGTAATGTGGTAGTCATTAAGCCAGGTTGGTGCCTTATAGTTGGCTTGATAAATTTCAACTGTAAGTAGCCACAAACGTATCTCCACCAATCCGCGCTGGGTCCGTGTCATGGAGTATGACCTCTCACGTCGATTTGTAAGAGAAAGACTGCCAAGCAGTGGGATAATATAGACTGATTCATTGTGGTAGAAAAATTGCCTAGAGTTAATACCACATACTATAAACTTAACATAACCACATTAAATTAATGACAAACTATAAGATTGGGGTGGTTTATAACCCCCACTATGGTTGAATTTCATTGGAGCAGTGTTATATAATACGGTCGCCCTAAGCGATCGACATAATTATAATAACTAGAATGCAATTACTATAGCAATTCGGGGGCTTTTGAGCGAGCAAGTTGACAACTAACTATATTCGTATAGGGTTATAAGATCTTATTCTGCAAAGGATCTGATGTAATGCTATAGAGTTATATGAATTAAAGTTTGTATCGACTGAAACGTTTTTTTAAAAACCATCGAATTGTGACTAGATAAATTTTCATTAAATATGATTATATCACAAAACTTTGAGGGCTTTGCACTTAACCTTCGAGGTATAGTGCTGTCACGTTCATGTTTATTTAGTTTATTTGTAGTTTGACAAGGATGGCATGTTAACTCGCTAGAATCACGCTAACGTCAATATGTTTGTGCTAGACTCTCACATATATTCTATTACAAATAACACAACATTTTTCAAACTGAAATATTTTTTTTGAAACTTTGATCCTAGTTCGAATAGTAAAAAGATACTTTTCTAAAGGTTTAAAAATGTTGCTTTTAGCTGTAATTTCCCGATGAAGCAACTTTGCGAGTGCGCCTGCTTATATTCGCTGCTCATGGCTATAGAATGTCTTTCTAAACGCCACTCCACTCCGCTGTAATGAGGCCGTTCCATCCATTAAGCTATTAAGTAATTAGGTGCGAGCACGGCATCCTAGTTGCAAATGGACCACAATGAGTGGAACAACCCGTTTATTCACTTCGCCGGGGCTCCGCTGACGCATTTTTTAAAAAGAGACTCTAATTTCAACATGTCTTTTTTATGTGTGATAGCCCTTTTTCTATGACCACACTCGCAGTGTAAAATGAACAAGCGTAATATTTTCGGTAGTTTTGCGAAATAACTTTTTTTAGAAATTATTTTTAATACCACTATATTATGTTTGTGTATTCGATTTATCTGTATTATCACGAAAGATCCCTTGCGGAGTGGGCAGAGAGTACAGAATTCATACAAGTTGTTTCCTAACAGACAATGTATCATGTCTGTAATCTGTATATTTGCTTTACTGTCATATTAATCTGCTCTTGTGCAAAACTCAGAATGGTCTACTTAACAAAGACAATAATAAATTACGTATTTTAATGATACTTGTAGTTTATTTATCCCTTGGGCGCTTAACGAAATTCGAGATTGAGGCCACGAAATAAAGAAGTACTTACTACATTGAAACAATTATATATATTATGCTCATTAACAAAACTATCTGAAATAAAAATATTTTTCGGATTTTATGGTCGTGCTTTGCAGCACTCGCGGTCACGGGAAGTCCTTTCCGTAAGCGAGGGTGCTTCCAAGCACTCGAAACGTCGGGATCTTAAAAATCAATAACAAACCGCGATAAAATCCGAAAAATAGCTTTATTTCATGTGTAATATTCGCTTAAATCTAAGAAATCAATATGAAAACTACTTAACATTTACCACAGATCAAAGTTGATGGGTACGACCATTAAAACGACAAAATAAAAGATAGCATTAATGAACATTTTAACTTTTCCTGGAAGAGTTAATTTGAGTTCAAAATCTGTCTGCTTTGTACAAGGACTTAGCCTCGAGCCCATTCTCATTCGCCCACTTACACGAATTGAAGTTCATTCCCTTTAAAAGAAACAAAATGAAATTGAAATAATTACTTTACCTCTGTCGTATTACTTTCTATTAATATAACAAGAAAGTCTAAGAATTCGGAGTATTCATTACTTCAACACGCTGTAACACACAATACCTATGTAATTTTTGTGCCTAATACAAAAATCAATTCCGAATATTTGGTTTTGCTTCTTAATAATTTAATTCTAGTCAAATATCAATTAACAACGAATACCATTCAGAACATCAACAACATCTTTTCAAATAGGTTTTTGTTGTATTTGATGACGTTTTTTACGTATCGGAATTAAGCGGCCAATTAATACAGAGTTTATCTTAATTGTATTTTCTTTAGGAGTGCTGTAATTTTTTTTCGTGTTAAATAATCTTCAGTTAAAGCTTCACTTCAATGGGTGAGTTTTGTAACTCTTAGTAGAGGTGCATTCAGCGGCATAACATTTACGAATCGGCAGTGCTTTTTATTTAACAAATGTTGGTAACCATTGTCAAAACCAAATATAAGCACCATAATAATAAAATATTATTTAATTTAAGTCCAGTTTTTGTCCATCAAACCTCATTTACATAGCCCTTGTTTTCTTTGCATAATTTACAATAGTCCTTGCACCTGCCGGAGTCAATTCGTTGGTTATGTTTCTTCATTTTCAGCAAGTGATCTCAGCAGGTGGCTTACATAACATTAACTTCTCGCAAACGGCCTCTACGTGTTGGACCCATGTCCCCATGCAAGCCTTTCAAAGGTCCGGGTAAAGCCCGTGAATAGAAAAAAAATTATATTATTTAATTTAATACGAGTATAAATAATCTTTTGATGCAAAAAAGCGTGAAAGCGATTAAAAAAGCAGGAAAGTGTAACTACTTATTTCGACGAACGTACTGCAGGTTGTCTCATGGAATGTAATTGTTTTTAGTAAAAAAGGTACCGATGTTTTTGAAATTGTTGTGAATTTAAAAATATTTTGTACGGCCTCCATTATTTGGTTTATAAAAGACCATCAGACCAAACGGACATCGGCGCCGGTGTGGACTCAGAAAAAGATGGTGCAATGACATGGGCGCCTATGAAAAGGAATGGTAGGAAATAGTCAAAGATAGCTCAGTGGAGAATCATGGGAGAGACCTCTGCCCAGCAGTGGGAAAAAATAGATTATAAAAAAAAGTAGCACACGGACTAAATAATATGACTAGAAAGAAAAACATTATTGTTATCGCGATAGCATATTTATTTAATAGACGTCTTTAATAAAATTTATTTGCTTTGACGAGGCTAGGTAAACAGGGCACCGCGGTGGGGCAGGGAGCTTAGCACCATATAATTGACGTTAGCGGAATGCTAGCGAGTTGATATGCCATCCTTGTCATACTACAATATATTACATAAACATGAACGTACCAGAACGCTAACTCGCTAGCGTCATACTAATATCAAAGTTTTTGTTCTAAGCCCTCAGTTTTGTACTGACGTCAAAGGGTTCGCGATACTTGTTTGTTATGCGAATATAAGTTTGTTAGGGATGGATTCACGCACTCGTACCCTTACTTGCTATGACCAATTAAATATGTAACGCAGCGTGTTCCGATATTGCAGCGAAATGATCATTTAGTAGTATTCCTGTGGGATATGGAATACGATTACACGATCATTTCACGAAGTTGTCGTAACGTGCTAAGTTTAGTTTTAACGAATACGGGTTCTGCGTAGCCATGGTGTTCTTAGCGATCAAGGTTAAGCAACGTTCGGTTCGGTCGACCGAAGATGTATCGCCTTTTGGAGTATTACTATATCTACGTCTCCGTGATAGCCGCTAAGTCAAGTTATCAGTTCCAAAATCAGGTGGCTAAGAATCTGCTTCTACCAATCCGCACTGAGACCTCGTCCAGGTAGGTACATGAGCACAGAAATCAATTTTTATTTTTGTAAATATGAGTGATTTATTCTCACCTAAATTTCTGAAAGAAGGCTTCTGCATAGTAGGGAGCCAGGCTGATTTATTGGGAATTCAGGACCGGTCATAATTTGATTTTTTTCTGTATCTAGATTTTAAAGACCGTGTTGATAGGAACCAAGGGGGCGACTAATGCAGCTAAGAGAAATTTAAAAAAATTGGCTAGTTGCAAAGCACCAAAGTCAAAACCTGGTTAAAAAGCACCATCGAGGAAAATCGCCTCAATGGTCTAGTCATGATGAGGGTGCGGAGGAAACTTATTAATGAAAACTTACAAGATATTCATAATAAAGTAGTCGAAAAGTTTACGAAAGACCTCCGAAGATTACGTTTTTATTAACACTCATTCATCATGATCAAACCATTTGAGGCGGTTTTGCCCCAAATTCTTTTTATTCTATTTTGTTAATAAATAAAACTATGTTTACAAGTTTATTTACTGTACAGTTAAGAGCTCGTGGAGCTTTAAACTTTGGACTTTGATCCATTCATATAACAATTATCGTAGAGATAAAACTCGCACTACAAATGTAAAGCTTCATGTGCTTTTGACTGTACTTACAATTCATACTTACACTGTACAGTACAAGTATGAATTGTAGGTACAGTCAAAAACACATAAAGTTATACATTTGTAGTGCGAGTTTTATTTCTACGGGGATTGATTGCACCTACCTTGTTTTCTCTGCATCACCCTAAGGGTGACTGGGAGAGAATGCCTTTGGCATTAAGTCCGCCTCGGTACAATTTTGTGCAAAGTATAAAATAAATGAATAGATTGTAATATAAATGGTACAAATTCCAAAGTGTAAAGCTCCACGAGCTCTTGACTGTACAGACAATGAACTTGTAAACATACTATTGTGTGTACACTGTAGGGTGCTATAAAATATTCGAATTAAAAATCAATATTCACTTCAGAAAATTCTTTGTATAAATATTCTGAGAAGCGGTCGGTGTTATGAAGATTTTGTTAGAATTCATGTAGATTAAAAGGCACTTATGAATAGTTAAAAAGAGAAAATTATTGATTACTTAAGACCCAACCACCCGTTCGGAAAGTCATTCCTGTGGAGAAGAAGGGCAAGAAATACCACGGTTACTCTTTTTAAAAATTCGAGTTGTACAATTCTTTTTGTATACATTGCATTCGTGGGGTATGGGATAACAATGCAGAATGAGCTAAGTAGAAGTGCTTAAGTATAGATTAATCATAAGTGTACTTAGATTCATGTTATCAGTCTACATAGTCCTCTCATTTACAAAATAGAGAAGTTGTAAAGTTATATAATAAAAAGTATAATAAGAGAAAAAACAGGTTGATATAAAATATGTAAAGAGTGCGTACAAAATAATTGGATATAACTCCAGTGTGATGCCGAACGAGGCAAAATTCAACAGTACTACGGTAAATGTTTAATTAGTTAAAGGATAGAGGACGGACCAGTCCCTACCAGCAGCGCCCGTTCACGAGTATGACTTGAGAAGCAGCCATCACTCTCCTCGACCATATTACAGGGAAAAAATTACCCACTTCATAGAGCCACCACTACAAAGAAATAATATTTCCAAGTCTTTTGAAGTTTATAGACTGGGCAAATACTATATTTAAGGGCTGTTTTCGCTACCCCCCGGGTAAAGTGCTGGTTAGTTACTTCTGGATTGGCGTTACTCGGCAATTCAAACGACTTAGTTTAACCGTAAGATGAGGCAATTCAGAGATGTTGAGATTCGTACTTAGACTTACTTGCAACTTTTATGGTCGTGTAGTCTACTACAGACTTTACTCAAGACTGGTGAAAGAGGCCCCAAGTAAATGTCAGTAGTAGGAAACCAGAAGACTTTTTATATATTTATGATATGACATAACTACACCAAGAAATGCTCCAACTATACTAACTCCATTATAACTTGCTAATGCTGCGTAATATTAATTATGTCAAAGGGAACCAATAAGCTGATGTTTTGGCAACAAAATGGAGCAAAGGGAATAAATTATCCATTTTGACGACGGTTTGGTAGGGTAGGCCGCACTGCTCACTGGATTGAGTATTCGCGGATTCAATTCCCGGACGGGACGAACCTTTGTGTCATCCACAAATGTTCGTTTGTGTGTTTGCTTTTGTGAATTTAATGTTTGTAAACGCACCCGCTATACCAGTTAAAGGCTACGAATTTTAAACATATAAAAAGCAAAATATAAGGAATGACAACCTAGTGGTAGAACTCTTGCTGTCGGTTTTGTATTTACGAGGTCCTGGGTTCAAATTTCGGCTCGCACCTCTGGGTTTTATGAAGCTTGTGTGCGATTGGCTTGCTTTCGATGACGGAAAAAATACTGTGAAAATCTTCTTTAAAGGGACCTAAAAAATTCATCTCTTCTCCAGCTTCAAGGACTTGTACAATGATTTGCTCGAGAAATGGTCGCAAACTTATCCTCTGACAATAAAAATACTTTGGTGAAATGTAGGTGTACTTTGTACACCTCTACCTTCCCCTCCGAAACTAACAAGAGATACAGGTATATGATCTACCTAACTACCCCATCCTATTGCGAACAGATTTTAAATTGTTTTAAACCCCTCATTGTTATAAAAGGAAGTGTCGTTTAAATTCAAATTGTCCAATATATCAGCCGAATTACGAGGTTTATGCGACTTCACGGAATATTGTGCCAGAGTATTCGTTTGTGTGTTTATTTAATAAAGTCTAAGGGTGTTTATTAATGGTTAGGTTAGGTTTATTAATGGAGCAGTTAGTCTTATTTAATATTTCTTGGGCAGTAACTGTAGGTTCATTACACAGTCTGACGGTTGAGGTCTTTTTTTATTTTTTGCTGCACGACGGAATGAACTTTCATTTTGTAGCTTAGCGAGGCCGCAACGCTAATATTTTATATAATTTTTATAAGTATGTACATGCTAGAGAAGTATGTAAAGAAAGAACCTGTTGGAATTCTTTTATCTCTGCCTACCCCGCAAGGGATCTGGCGTGATAATATAGATAGATTTTTATAAGTACTAGTGGTCGCCCACTGGTCGAAATTCGACCATAATTAATTAAAATTATAAGTTTGAACATTATTAAGGTTAATAGTCAAAGACTATACTTCTATAATCACAGATTTCGCTAAGGGTACACTGTTAATATGTGTATTTTTTCCAAAAAAATTGAAAATGAAATTTATCTAAAAAGAAAAAACAAAAAATGATTAAATAAAAGAATACCATTTTTTTATTGTAACAAAAAACCATGCGATAAAGAAAATGCTGTCCATTAAACTTGACATACATATTTCGATAATTTAATTAATGATACAAAACTTCTTAGTAAGCGATGTTTTTTGTAAAAACTCTTTCATCGTTTGCTGGTTATGTTTGTTATTCAGTAAGACTATAGGCAAATAATTTGAAGTGTATTGTGTCAAATACATGGTAGTGTGTGTAATGTTGTTTTTATTGATTTAATGTATGTTTTACGCATAATTTTAAATAAATATTAGCATTCGGTACTCCTTCTCTATATAAACTATAAATGTGGGAAATTTCGTACTCCTCCGTCCGCGCAATTTTCGTAAAAAGGTGTACAAAGTTTTTGCTTCACGTAATATTATAATGATAAAATGAGGCTTAGCTGTTTAATGCTTACCACATATTCATGTATTTTCCACCGTAATTTAGCTTCAGCGTTGTAAATATAAGAGTATGCTTCTGTGATTCGAGAATATAAAAATAACAAATATACAATGCGAAAGTGGAAGGATGTAGCTATACCAGGACGATCTAGACTATCTTACCATAAGAATCTCTGTAACCGGCGACCATGTATAAGACGAACTATGAGAGTGAAGGAAGCCAGAGAGGTCTGTTAGGAACGAGCCTGTTGGAACTCTGTACTCTCTACATATCTGGCGTGATGATATAGATAAATACAGATTTAGCTTAATGAAAATTATAATTGTAGAATTACCTTTATCTCAAAGTACGTAACAAAATCAAACTTTAATTTCAACATCTGAAAGGTTCGTAAAAGTAACCACGGCGTTGTAAGTTTCCTTCCCATGTAAAATCCAGGTAGTTTAATTAAAAGAGCACACAGTCTCAAAATTAGTGTACCTAAATACTTTGTTAACACGAGCGCACTCGACTTGGTTTGTATAAACTGCAGAGCTTCCTTTTGTTTATTAGAGGGCCACGAGTTATGTAAGCTACAACTGGTAAATGCAAACAAACATGCGAGATTAGAATAGACTGACCGCAAATAATGAATCGAATAGGTATATGGAATACACACAACACATTTTTAGGTTTGGTTATGTGGCTGACTTTAATCACTTTATTGTTAATATTTCTATTAATTATTTTTAAAAGCAATATTAACAATCGAAATTAATTTTAAAAAAAGGACATGGGCTGGGCGTTTCTAGAATAAACATGAATTTATATGCACAAACACTTTAATAAAAATAAATTGTCTGCCACACTAACATTTGCCACTAGCAGAAATCGGATCCGCAACTTTTTCGCGATGTTAATATCGATATTAGTGTCATTGAGACCGCAACCACAATAACTGTCAAAAAGAAATATTAGGTATGCCTTTATTAGGTATGCGTTTACTATTGATTTTATATTTCACTTAATGAAATTCTAATTACAAGGAGATAAGATTATTAAACAACTGAAAAGAAAAGAAAACTTAATAAGGTTTATTTACAACTTAAAAGTTAGGTGTAAAACAAAACAAAATATAAATTAATAGAATAAACCAAAATTATGTATGGACTATTTAAAAAAAAATAGTACCAAATCGCTGTCGCTTGGCAGGGCAGTGCTTAACCTTAGTGCGAGGTATGAGCCAGCCCTCTGGTCACCTGTTACTTCGATAGAAATTTGGCCACATCGCAAAATATGCGACCTGGACCAGTGACCCCATGGACCAAGAATCTCTACCCCAAATCTTTCAAATATATAACCTCTATCAAGGTTGCTATACTTGCGCCGTTAGAGGGTTTCGGCTGATGTGGCGGCTGCTCCAGCCCTAACGATTGATTCGGGAAGGTGGGACTGCGCTAAAGTATAGACGCAAGTGGCATCCCATATTAAAGGCCGTCCTTTCTTCCATGGAATAGGAGTCATACCGTCCGGTCTCCTACCATCGCTACGTGACAGGTCATTTGATTCAAAAACAGCCGACACATTAGCAGTGGTAAGAGCCCGACGGATGATGTCGTTAAGATTGGAGTGCCGGGATATTCTTTCCGCACGGCGGAGACATGAGATTCCGTGGTGTCCAAGCTGGTCCGCGTTCTCGCCACAGCGGCAGCGATGTGGCACAAAGCACTTGGCTCCCAGACGCAAACACGCCGCTAACCTGAAAAAGGTGGATGGAGTCCATGCAAGTTCAATTAAGTTATCATTATGATAATAAGCAAGTGCAGCATCTAGTGCTAGAAAATTTCCAATATACGAGTTTTACAGTAACTGCATTGTTGTGAATAAGAATAGGATTGAGACTTGATGATATAATTTATAAGTGATATTTAATTTGTTGTTTGCCGGTCATTAAAGCGATTCTTCGGAAAGCATTTGTTCTAAAGTTTTTTACCTTACCTACGTTTTGATCAGGATTTTCATTACTTTGGTTGTTGTTATTTAAAAAAAAAATAACGTTGCCCCATTCTCGGAATGTATCCTGTTAGAAGTGTTTGCAAACATGAAATTAATATACAGAAACATTCTCATTACATATCCAGCGAGTTGAAAAGCCGTCGTTAAGTCGTGGTTTTAGGGTATGCCTATATTTTTTATGCTTTACTGCATATTAAAGTTGTAATAAATTATTGTAATCACTAATTGATTCGAATTATTTCGTTAGTCATCAGGTTAACAAGAATCTATTACCTAAGTTATGGCGGCTCCACAAAAACTCGTAGCATAACATTGTCAGTTTGTTTTCGTGCAGATGTTTCTAAACCCAATCGTCGTTTGTGAACACAAATTATAATACATTATTATATCTACAAAAGCAGTTGCGTGCCGAATATAGCGTCATTGATAAAATAAACTATTTACCTAGACAATGTTAAAATGAACATCATTAACAACCTCGACAGTGGCTATAAATAAGCTTGTTAAGTACGATCGCGCCCACAGCGCTATAAGGCCAGCGCACGTGTGTCGCCCCGGAATTTCCTCGTTGCAGTTATTTCATGATCCTAATTCGCTATGACGAAACATAACGCGTTTCGATAATCAAAAAAAATTAAACTCCGCCTATATTCCCACAGCGCAGGTGGCAAAGGTTACACGCACTTTTTACCGACGATGTTAGGTTCTATGTCATAGGGAGTAGGAGCCTGTTGTTATTATATTAGGCATAATATCTGACTCTAGACTGATCCTGGAAATGTTTCTACAGAAAAAATACATTTTTGTGCGACTAAAACGTTGAGCCAGGATTTCGTGATCGCTGTGCGCAATATTTGCCACTAGACTATCGAGACAGTCTGCAGAGTCATAGAATGATTATTCCACGAAGTAATCGTAATGCGCCGGATGTTGAATTTGTCACAGCGAATAAGGGTCAAGATGTCGCAGCCCACTATTACCTCCCGCTAGCGAGACCGATCTCAATTTTATATTTTGTTTCAATATCGTGCAGGTTGTCGCGCTGCGTGATAGATTATCTCGTAGAATAATACTTACATTCTTGAGATTAAATAGTTTACAACTTTAAATTTATTTTAAAGTTATTTTTAAAAAAGATGCGGCGAGCATAATGTGATTAATTATTCAGATATGAATGAGCTTACATGCGCAAATGATTTATCATGCGGATAATAAAAGACTACAATATTATACGTATACTAGATGGCAATGTGCAACTCATGAGAGCTATATTAAATGGATTTGATTATTGATTGTGAAGATCTGTATTTTAGACATCTTTATTCCTTAAATTTTAGAATTATCTATGTTTTAAAATATCAATCTAAGATTAACTTGGAATCGAATTTAATACTGTAATTGAAACAAACATAACTGACGAATATCAAACTTTATTCAATTAAATTGAATACATTTTGATATTAATATTTATGTAAAATACAAATACAATTCTTTCCCAGATTTTTTGTTAACGCATATGAAAACATAAAAAAACTATAAACCCGCTATATCATGCATATCATTGTTTTTTCACAAAATTGTAAGTGCACGTACGCGAGCGCGTGGTGTGCACGTGTGCATGTGTGTGTGTGTGTGTGTGTGTGTGTGTGATCCACGCTGTTAGCTGCGGGGCCTTTATAGCTTCACCGGACAAGAGGGCCAGAAGGGCGAGGGGGCAACTAGCTCAGGGATTCGGCTTGGGCAGTTGCTATGGAAGAGGACGTAAACTAGGTGTCTCTCTGTGGTGTTCTGCATCGGTCGGCGAGCAAGGGATTCTTCGACCTAACCTCCTGTGTGCGGTATCTGTATCCGAAAGCAGGGATGTAAGACCGTCGGGAGGGGCAACTTGAGGCGTACATCAATGAAAGTGAGTGTTAGAAATACACGAAAACTAGTGAAAAAGATGGTGATATTCCTACGGTATGTACTGATGTACATTGCGACAAGGATCTCGTGGCGCGTGGCAGAAATAGGGATTAACGCTGTCATCAAGTACAATGTCACTTCGTGACAGTCGCAGAGTTGGCAAGTCCCTAAATTAATCCAAGTTCTTTTATTTAATTAATAACTGTGCGGTATCCCATTGAAACATCTCCTTGAAAGAAAATAAACTTTACTAAATGGTAACACAAATTTTACACCAACGATACAAGAAGATCCTTGTCGCACTATAGTTTATTTGTTCAAGTCGTGTCGTATCTATCCACATTTCATGAAAATTATAGAGTAAATCAGCGTTCATGATAGCAGTAAATAAAGTTTAGTTCGATCTTCAAATTATTACTTAATTACAGACGGAATCAAACAGCAAACGTTTAACATAAAATCATATTTTTATACTACCTGTAAGCTAATTATACAGTTGAAATATCTTACTTTGAAATGTTAAACCAATTAAAATTATTAGTACACGCAACTTATTTTTTATCTATCTATCTATATCATCACGCCAGCTCCCTCGCGGGGTAGGCAGAGAGTACAGAGTTCCAACAGGTTCTTTCCTTACATACCTCTCTGGCTTCCTCCACTCTCATAGTTCGTCTCATACACACTCGCCGGTTACGGAGACTTGACTTTCCCTTCAGCTAAGACACGGTCTTTTTGGTCATTATTTTTTAAAACTAAATAAAACATGAATAATTCATAACCCCAATAATTATTCTATAGGAACACGGAAATAATCGTTATGGTTGGCCTAAAAACCGGTGCCGCGATAATTTTGATACATATCGGACTGAATTAGGTACGTTTATGACATTTGCCAAGAGTAGGTTGGAAGGAAGGACCTTTGCCCGCAATAGAAAAAAATAATTCAGACAACCAAATCAAATATTTGTTATAACAAAAATTTTGTGCGTAACGTGCCTTCCGTAGCACAAATACGTGCAAAAAACGGTCACCCATCTCAGGCCGACTAAGTCGAACGCTGCTTAACCTTGGTGCGCCTCTGACGGATCTTGATTTCTTTTTAATCTTAATTTAAATCGTAATACGTAGCGACGTATTCATCATTCGTATCGGTATTTTAATAACGATAATGTTTCA
Source organism: Phalera bucephala (assembly GCA_905147815.2). Lineage (NCBI taxonomy): Eukaryota > Metazoa > Arthropoda > Insecta > Lepidoptera > Notodontidae > Phalera > Phalera bucephala. The sequence continues at coordinate 17,432,359 of LR990621.1, read as the reverse complement.
TCTTTATCCTACATCTAAACTCACATGCTATAATATAAGGATATATACATAAATACACATGCATTTAAGTATGGCTACGATGTTACACACAGCACACGCACATCGAATTCAGATCAACCGCGACCCGCGCTTTAGATGGAGTTTTGATGTCATTTATAGCGGAGAGACACTGCTTTACGCGTTTTATTGTTTTTCTTTTGCTGTAACTTGGGGAATATTTACTTTTGATATCTTAGTAAATTTCATTATGTACGTAATAATCTTTAGAATTCATCACGCTCTAAATACAACCTGTATTTAGAATAATTATGGAATATTTTCAGGAGATGACCGATAAATATTGTAAGTGTCCCTGTTCTGTACAGAATAGATTAAAATGCATGATTTAACGCTATTATAAGCCTCAACTATTTAGTTTCTGCCTCTTAGATCTATTTTCCTTTAATTTACTTTGTTAAACTCTAAATTAAGCATTAACTCGCAATGCATTTTGAAATTTTAATTGCTATGGCAAGTTAACACCGTCTAATAAGGTAAACATTAATACCTTATCATAACTACTATTTATACCAAAGCAATTTAAACTCTAGCGTCTGCAAAATGTTTCTAGCGATGCAAAGAAACAAGAGTGCTTTCAAATAAAATTTTCAAATTACCTTTCGTACAAAGACATTATCTTTGTGATAATTAAATCATCACACTCCTACAGAGAGCTTAGCATGAAAATATGACGTTATCGATTTTATATGCTATCCTCGTCATACTACAATTTATCAAATAAACATGAACGATATAGCATTTATACTTGCTATCGTCACGCTTACATCAATCTTTTCGTGCTAAGCCCTCTAATGTTTTGAATAGCAACTTCAAAGGTTATTGACAAAAATAAAAGGAGTATAGCCAATTAGAATGGGAGCATTTGACGATCATTATTATCTTCAAATCCCAACGTAAACAAACAATTTGAGACAGAAAGTTAATACAATTTTGTAACAACACTCCTTTGTTATCGGTTTTCTTCACGGATGAGGTTTAAGCCCAAACGGACTGTTTGAAGTTGAGATAATAGATTCATAAATTATACTTTGAGACAAAGTTGATATCGTTTGACACTGATGTTTAGAGGTCAAGAGGCAATAAATATCAAAATCAGTAGAGATATAAAGATGTATACCATATAAAAGTTATATAGTTATAATCGCTTACTAATAAGATTAACCCTAATAGCTTATTAAGGTCAGCAAGTTCTAATCTCCAATTAAGATGGAAGCTTCTGCCGATATTTATTTAGAGATTATTAAATTTTACTGCCTCATTGGTTTGGTCGCGACTGACGCGCCTAGCGGTTACGAGGTCCTTCCTGGGTTTGAATCCTAGAAAAAAAAATGTAATTTTTTAATAGAAAAAATGTCAGTATCAGTCCGGAGCCTGACATTATATCCAGCATAATAGCAATTAGCTCGCCCCCTATTACATAACACCTAATATCATCAGCGAAAAGTGGGAGTACACAGTATCCTTTTGTCATCCCAACTTATAAATATAATATAGGCATTGAATATAGGCATGACGAGTTTTTTTTAATATTTACTTTTTACTTAAGCAATATTTAATTTGGTTAAATCTTTTTTATTAGTACCTATGCTATTAGAAAAAAAAACTAACGAATGAACAAGAAAAGATTCACAGAAAAATGTTAGGAGCAAAATAGTCTCCACCAACATCCGTTCTAACTGAAATTTCGGGACCATAAATCTGCAAGCGGGTGTACCAAAGTTACCGTATGCAGTGGACACAAATCTTGTGTAGGAACTGGGGCCCAATGCTGGGACCAAAAGAGCATAACTAACAAAAATATCCGAAATAGCTTGTAATTTATGCATATTATTGTAGATGAATGGCAGAAAATAGAGGTAGTCGTAGTACTGTGCGACTGCGGTGTTCTTAGCGATCATCAAAGTTGAGGAATGTTCGGCTCGGTCGGTGTAAAATTAGTGACCATTAGTGGCATTTCATATTCGAGCGTTTGTGTGCTTTAGATGGCACGTGAAGGCATTGGTCCCGGTTACCTCGTGATGTGGTAGTCATTAAGCCAAGTCGGTGTCTTATAGGTGGCTTGACAAATTCTAACTGTAAATAGCCACAAACGTATCTCCACCAATCCGCGCTGAGTCCGCGTGATGGAGTATGACCTAATCTGTCTCATGTCGATTTGTAAGACAAAGACTTTGCCAAGCAGTGGGATAATATAGACAAAATTGCCTAGAGTTAACACCGCATACTAAAAAATTAACATAACCACATTAAAGTAATAACGAACTTTTAGTTTGGGGTGGTTTATAACCCCAACTACGGTTGGAATCTCGTTGAGCAGTGCTATAGTGTTATATAATACGGTCGCCATAATTTTAATAAGTAGAATGCTATTACTGTGGTATTCGGGAGCTTTTGAGCAAGCAAGTACAACAACTAACTGTGTGCGGGTTCTAATAGCTTATCCTGCTAGGGATCTAACGTAATGACGTACAAGCAGATGGATTAAAGGTTGTAGTAAATTAAACCTTCTATTAAAAACCATTTTTCGAATTGTGACCAGATAAATTTACATTAAATTTGATTCTAATACAAATCTTTTAGGGCTTTGCACGAAAACTTTGAAGGAAGCGTACCGCTGGCGAGTAAAAGTGCTGTCACGTTCATGTTTATTTAGTAAATTAAAAGTGTGACAGTGATGGCATGTCCACCCGCTAGCGTCACGCTAACGTCAATATTTTTGTGCTAGCCTCTCATATAAATAGCTATTACAAATAACACAAGATTTTGCAAACTGAAATGTTTTTTCGAAACGTTCCTATTAGTTCGTATAGTAATAACATACTTTTCTACGGGTTTAAAAATTTTGCTTTTAACTGTAATTTCCCGATGAAGCAACTTTGCGAGTGTGCCGGCGTATATTCGCTGCCAATGGCTATAGAATGTCTTTCTAAACGCCACTCCACTCCGCTTTAATGAGGCCGTTCCATCCATTAAGCTATTTAGTAATTAGGTGCGAGCACGGCGGCGTAGTTGCGAATGGACCACAATGAGTGGAACAACCCGTTTATTCACTTTGCACGGGGGTCCGCTGCCGTATTCGATTTATCTATATTATCATATCAGATCTCTTGCGGAGTAGGCAGAGAGTACAGAATTCATACAAGTTGTTTGCTAACAGAAAATATCTTGTCTGTAATCTGTATATTTGCTTTACTGTTATATTGATCTGCTCTTGTACAAAATTCAGGATGGTTTACTTAACAAAAACAACTATAAATCACATTTTTAATGATAGTTGTATTTTTTTAATCCCTTAGGCGCTTGTCTCGTAACTAAATGCAAGATTGAGGCCACGAAATTAAGAAGTACCTGCTACATTGAAACAATGATATATTTTATACTCATTAACAAAACTATCTGATATAAAACGATTTTTCGGTTTATACGCGGTTTATAGTGCTTTGCAGCACCCATGGTCACGGGAAGTCCTTGGTTACGGCAAGGACTTCTCGGGACAAAGCACGTGAAACATCGGAAACTTAATAATAAACCGCTAAAGTCCGAAATATATTTATTTTTCTTGTGTAATTATTATTTGCGTAAATCTAAGACCTCAATGTGAAAAGTTCTTAACATTTACCACAGATCAAGGTTGATGGATACGACCATTAAAACGACAAAATAAAACATAGCATTAATGAACATTTCAACTGTTTTAATTTGAGTTCAAAATCTGTCTGCTTTGCACAAGGACTTAGCTTCGAGCCCATTCTCATTCACCCACTTACACAAATTGAAGTTCAGTATTCCCTTTGAAAGAAACAAAATTAAATTGAAATAATTACTTTACCTCTGCCGAATAACTTTCTATTAATATAACAAGAAATACTACGAATTTGGAGTATTCATTACTTCACCACGCGGTTGCACACAATACCTATGTAATTATTGTGCCTATTACACAATGGATCCCGAAAATTTGGTTTTGCTTGTTAATAATTTAATTCTAGTCAAATTTCAATTGACAACGAATACCATTCAGAACATCAACAACACCGTTACATATAGGTTTTTGCTTTATTGGAGGACGTTTTTTACGTATCGAAATTAAACAGCCAATTAATACAGATTTGTTCTTAATTGTGTTTTCTTTAGGAGTGCTGTAAATGTTTTTCGTGTGAAATAATCGTCAGTTATTAACGCTTTCACTTCAGTGAGCTTTGTAACTCTTGCAAGATGTGCACTCTGTGACATAATTTTGCGAATTGGCAATGCTTTTTAGTTTACAAATGTTAGTCAACATCAAAATAACTTTGTCAAAACCAAATATTAGCACCATAATGATGAAATATAATAATATTTAATTCAATATAAATTAAAAATAATGTTTTGATGCAAAAAGAAGCGTGAAAGCGATTCAAAAAAGCAGGACAGTTAACTACTTATTTTGACGACCGTACTGCAGGTTTTCTCGTGGAATGTAGTTAGAGTTGTTTTTAGTAAAAAATGTACCGATATGTTTTGAAGTTGTTGTGAATTTAAAAATATTTTGTAAGGCCTCCATTATTTGGTTTATAAAAGACCACCAGACCAGACGGACACCGGCGCCGGTGTGGACTCAGAAAAAGATGGTCCACTGGCCTGGGCGCCTATGAAAACGAAAGGTAGGAAATAGCAAAGATAGCTCAGTGGAGAATCTTGGGAGAGACCTCTGCCCAGCAGTGGGACGAAATAGTTTATAAAAAAAGTAGCACAGGGACTAAATAATTTGACTAGTAAGAAAAACATTATTGTTAGCGCGATAGCATATTTATTTAATAGACGTCTTTAACAAAATTTATTTGCTTTGATGAGGCTAGGTAAACAGGGCACCGCGTTGTAGCAGGGAGCTTAGCACGATATAATTGACGTTAGCGGAACGCTAGCGAGTTGATATGCCATCCTTGTCATACTACTATATATTACATAAACATGAACGTTACAGAACGCTTACTCGCTGGCGTCATACCTAATATCAAAGTTTTTGTTCTAAGCCCTCAGTTTTGTACTGACGTCAAAGGGATCGCAATACTTGTTTGTAATACAAATATAAGTTTGTTAGGGATGGCTGACGCTGGACTCGTAGTACTGGACCCTTATTTTCTATGACCAATTAAACACGTTACGCGGCGCGTTACGATAATTGAGTGAAATGGTTAATTAATAGTCTCCAGTGGGATACAGAATACTGTTCGGGACGACGCCTTCATATTGTGTAGATAGGCATATGACCTAGATTAAGTTTAGAATAGACATGTAATATATTAAGTTTATAGCACATTAAAAATAGTAGTGAGGTCATGTATTAAATAAATACGCAAATAGATATGATAGAAGAGTGCAACCTTACATAGTGACAGATAATTGTACGGTATGATTGGTGTATATGGATAATAAAACTAACTGCAACGCTCGCTAGTTGCGACCCCAAAAAATAGTACCTTAGCGCGCGCCAAATCGCGTCGCGTGCGTTCGAGCGACTGGTGAAATTGGAAGACAAAACTCTGCGTGATTGATTCAAGAGGATCACAACTGGTAGGTGGAGCACTGTTTTAAGATTGTTTGATTTCACTTGAATCTTCACCCTTGTCGCATACCGGCCAGAAATGCAACGGGGCGCATGATGTATTATTTCTGTCCCGTTCAAATACGATTACACGATCATTTCACGAAGTTGTCGTAACGCGCTAAGTTTGGTTTTAACGAATACGGGCTCTGCGTAACCATGGTTTTCTAAGCGATCAAGGTTAAGCAACGTTCGGTTCGGTCGACCGAAGATGTATCGCCTTTTGAAGTATTTCCATATCTACGTCTCCGTGATAGTCGCTAAGCCAAGTTATCTGTTCCGAAATCAGGTGGCTAAAAACCTGCTTCCACCAATCCGTACCGAGACCGCGTGAAGGTAGGTATATGAGCACAGAAATCAGTTATTATTCTGATTTCTGTGTATACGAGTGATTTATTCACACCTCGATTTCTAAAAGAAGGCTTCTGCCCAGTAGGTGGACAGGCTGATTTATTGGGAATTCAGGACCGGTCATTATAGGATTATTTTTTCTGTATCTAGATCTTAATTTGGCTATTTTTTTTAATTTCTAGGGGGGGGGAGGGGCAACTGCTTCGGCGACGCCCTTGGTACCTATCAACACGAGATCGTGTTGATAGGTACCAAGGGCGTCGCCGAAGCAGTTGCCCCTCCCCCCCCTAGAGATTAAAAAAAATAGCCAAATGCAAAGCACCAAAGTCAAAACCTGGTTAAGAAGCACCATGGAAAAATCACCTCAATGATCTGGTCATGATGAGTGTGCGGAGAAAACTTATTAATAAAAACTTACAAGATTAATAAAGTATTCGAAAAGTTTACGAAAACCCCTGAATATTATCTTTTTATTAATACTCATTCATCATGAACAAACCATTTGAGGCGGTTTTGTCCCAAATTCTTTTTAATCTATTTTGTTAATAAATATAATAACTATGTTTACAGGTTTATTTATTGTACAGTCAAGAACTCGTGGAGCTTGACACATTGGACTTTGTACCGTTCATATTACAATCGCCGTAGAGATGAGACTCGCACTACAAATGTAAGCCTTATGTGCTTTTGACAGTACCTACAATTCATACTTACATTACAGAAATGCATTTATTTTGCGCATAATAATTATCCAAATTAAAGAGGGGGAGGGGAGAGGGTAAGATGTTACTTAAGCCACTTAAGTTTAGCAATTCTGAGTGCTATGCCAGTGACTTTCGTCCTCCTGTGGATCTCCTCGTTTCTGATTCGATCCCGCAGGGTAACTCCGAGCATAGCTCTCTCCATCGCCCTTTGGGTGACCTTGAGCCTTCTTATGAGGCCCATCGTAAGCGACCATGTCTCAGTGCCGTAAGTCATCACTGGCAACACACACTGGTCGAAGACTTTTGTCTTGAGACACTGCGGAATTTTGGACGAGAAGATGTTACGTAGCTTCCCGAACGCCGCCCAACCGAGCTGGATTCGACGATTGACCTCTTTCTCGAAGTTGGACCTACCTAATTGGATTCTTTGTCCCAGGTATATATAATCGTCAACAACTTCCAGCGTAGAGTTTCCAACCTTTATAGAAGTTGGTACTACATGGACGTTTGACATGATCATCGTCTTGTCCATGTTCATTTTAAGACCTACTTGTTGAGAGACTCTACTGAGGTCATCGAGCATGGCACTGAGGTCTTCCAGGGTATCCGCCATGAGCACGATATCATCGGCAAATCGAAGGTGAGAGATGTACTCGCCGTTGATGTTGATACCTAGTCCTCTCCAGTCCAGAAGCTTAAAGACATCTTCCAGCGCGGCGGAGAACAGTTTCGGGGATATAACGTCTCCCTGTCTTACACCACGCTGCAGTTGAATAGGTTTCGAGCTCTGGTCCTGAAGGCGGACTGACATAGTAGCGTTTTCGTACAAACTCTTCAGCACCTCGATATACCGGTAGTCAACTTGGCACCGCTGGAGAGACTGTAGTACAGCCCAAGTCTCGATCGAATCGAAGGCCTTCTCATAATCCACAAACGCTACGCATAGTGGCAGGTTATACTCTTCAGTCTTCTGTATGACCTGTCGCAGCGTATGAATGTGGTCTATGGTGCTGAAGCCTTTTCGGAAACCGGCTTGTTCGGGAGGCTGGAAGTCATCTAGTCTGCGCGCGAGACGATTCGTGATGACTCTCGAAAACAGTTTATAGACGTGGCTCAGAAGTGAGATGGGTCTATAATTCTTCAAAAGGGTTTAATCACCTTTTTTGAAGAAGAGAACCACCATACTTCCGCGCCATGACTGTGGCGTTTTGCCCTCGAGGATGACGGTGTTGAATAGTTTCTGGAGAGCCCTCAATATCGGTTTTCCACTAGCCTTGAGAAGCTCGGCTGTTATACCGTCATCGCCTGGTGCCTTGTTGTTCTTGAGCTGTTTGAGAGCCATACTAATCTCGCACAGACTGATATCCGGGACGTCTTCGGTATAGTGTCGGGTCAATTTGGCTCTTGGGTCTATGGCCGGATTGTAGACAGGTGGTTGTACTAATGTGTATAGCTGGCCATAGAACTTCTCGACTTCTCTCAAGAGTTCCGGTGCAGAGGATACAATTCTGCCGTCTCCGGTCTTCAGATTACTCAACCGGCTCTGTCCCATAGACAGATCCCTTGCAAACACTTTAGGGCCTTTGTTGCGCTCGATAGTCTCTCTTATTTTTTCAGTATTATACTCGCGTACATCGCGAGTCAGAGACTTAGAGATCTGCCTGTTGAGCCGCTGGCATTCGGAAACTTCTTCTGGAGACTGCAAGATCATCCTGCGTCTTTCCTCCATAAGCTTGAGGGTAACGCCTGAGAGCTTTTTGGTTCTTTTTGTACGGTGGGTTTTAAAGAACTTGAGCCCGACCGTATGGACAGTTTCCACTACGCTGCTGTTATAATCGTCCACGTTTATGCACTCACCTAGACCTTCGAAGCGATTCTGCAGTTCGAGCTGAAAGCTATCGGGCTCCTGAATCTGGACAGGTGCTGGACGGAGTGTAGACTTCATCAGTCTAGACCTTTCAAGCTTGAAGTTGATATTCAATGTGCCTCTTACTAGTCGGTGATCACTTCCAGTTTTAACTGCGTTAATCACAGAGACATCATTGAATATGTGCCGCCTCGTCGACATGATGAAGTCTATCTCGTTTCTTGTAACACCATCGGGGCTCACCTAGGTCCATTTACGGTGTTCCCGCTTCTGGAAGAAGGAGTTCATCATGAAGAGTCCCTCCTTCTCCATGAAGTCAGCCAGCATTTGGCCCCGGGGATTCCGTTGTCCAGTACCAAAGGTTCCCACTCTCAGCTCATCGTCGCCTCGTCTGCCCAGTTTCGCGTTAAAGTCCCCCATGACAATGGTGTAGTGAGTTTTAGAGGTATGTATGGCTCTAGATATATCCTCATACATAGCCTCTACCTCATCGTCGGGGTGTGTCGAAGTCGGTGCGTATACCTGTATAATTTTCAGTGAATACCTTTCAGTCATTTTGAATATCAGGTACGCTACCCTGGTCGACACACTCTCGATCTTGACAACGTTGTTCACGAGAGACCTGTGGACTATAAACCCGACACCACCCTGGGACTGCTGGTCGCCCTCCCGGAAATAGAGCAAGTTACCGGATTTAAGTGTTATCGAGTCCTCACCCTCTCTTCGGACTTCAGATAATCCTATGATATCCCAGTGTAACTTGCTCAATTCTTCCTCTAACTCGTCGATCTTTTCGTCAGTTCGCAGTGTGCGCGTGTTAAAAGTTGCCAGGGCCAATGGTCTTCGTTGTCGGTAGCCATGCCTCTCTCGGGGATTCTTAGCACCCCCTGCCCCGCCGTTACCGTGGCTGCTACCGTGGCCAGGACTAGCGGGGCCGCCGGGGACTGGGGGCCGTTTAATATTTGTGGATGTCATTAGGGGGATGATGCCATAATCGCCACGCTTGGCAGGCGGGTTGGCGATCGCAGTATAGCGTTAGTAGGTATTAAGAGGACGCTGCTGCCCATCCTCTCATCTTACAAGCCCCTTAGGCACCACTTACGGCACCTGTGGGCTATGATCTCCTAGCAGTAACCCAACTAACTAGGGCTTTGGATGCCATGTGTATCGCCATTCCAGAGAGTGGTGCCCTGCTTCCGGCAACACTCAGCCCAAGCGAGCCCTCTTCCGGTGTGGCACCAGAGTACTGCCTCGCTTGAACTACCGCTTGCGGTATTTGTTGCTGGATTTGGTCGCCTCTTACGACCCGCTGTTAGGCCAGCATGCGGTGGGGAGACTGTATTCTTGATCCGTCCCCACACGGATTGCGTAGCGTTACTCGGCAATTCAAAACTGCCTCATATAACCGATAACTTACTTACAACTTTAATTATCGTTTAGTCTACTTCAGACTACTCAAGAGTGGTGAAAGAGGCCCACAAATACACAAATACCCAGACCGGAGCAAATAATTGTGGATCACACAAAGATTTGTCCCGTGCGGGACTCGAACCCGCGACTATTAGACGCAGTGGGCAGAGCGGCTTAAGCTCTTAACCACTGCGCTAAATCGTCGGTCATTGACTTGTTATAGACTTGTTACATATTTATGATATAATATAATTACATGACGAACTGCTCCAACTATACTAACTCCATTATAACTTGCTAATGCTGCGTAATATTAATTATATCAAAGGGAACCAATTAGCTGATGTTTTGGCAACAAAATGAGGCAAACTGAATAAATTATAAATTTTGACGGCGGTTTGGTAGGGTAGGCCGCACTGCTCACTGGGTTGAATATTCGTGGGTTCAGTTCCCGGACGGGACAAATCTTTGTGTCATCCACAAATGTTCGTTTCGGTCAGTGTGTTTGCTTTTGTGAATTTCATGTTTATAAACGCACCATTAAACGATTTTTAAACATGTAAAAAGCAAAATATAAGCAGTGACAACGTAGTGGTAGAACTCTGTAAATTCTGTATTCACGAGGTCCTGGGTTCAAATTTCGGCACGCACCTCTTTTTGAAACCTGTGTGCGATTGACTGGCTTTTGATGACGGAAAAGATACTGTGAAAACTTTCTTTAAAGGGACGAAATTCTTTTCTTCTTCAACTTCGAGGACTTGTGCAATGATTTGTGCTGACAATGTGCAGGAAATCTACATAAATAAAAATGAATACCTAAATGTGTTGCTAAGCGCAATACTCGAGAACGGTTGGACCAATTTGGCAGATTTTTTTTTTGAAATATTCGTTGAAGGCCGAGGAAGGTTCTTATGAGGAGAAAAAATGAACTAATGAAAAAATGAAAAAAAAATGCACAGAAAAACGTAAAAACCGCATTTTTTCTTTTTCCCAGTACAACGCGTGCGCAGCCGCGGGTAACAGCTAGTAGAGAATAAAAATACCTCGATGAAATGTAGGTGTAATGTGTACACCTCTATCTACCCCTTCAAAACTAACAAGAGTTACAGGTATATGATCTACCTAACTACCCCATCCTATTGCAAACAGATTTTAAATTGTTTTTAACCCCTCATTGTTATAAAAGGATGTGTCGTTTAAATTCAAATTGTCCAATATAACAGCCGAATTACGAGGTTTATGCGACTTTACGGAATATTGTGCCAGAGTATTCATTTGTGTGTTTATTTAATAACGTCTAAAGGTGTTTATTAATGGTTATTTGAGCAGTAAGTCTTAATTAATATTTCTTGGGCAGTAACTGTTCGTTATTTACACAGTAGGACGGTTGAGGTTTTTAGTAATTTTTTTGCTGTGCGACGGAATGAACTTTCATTTTGTAGCTTAGCGAGGCCGCGATGCTAATATTTTATATAATTTTTATAAGTATAAAATGAGCCTTAGATGTTTAATGATTGCCGCATATACATATACATTCCGCTGTAATTTATCTTTAGCGCAGTAAATATGAGAGTATGCTACTGTGATTCGAGAATATAAAAAGAACAAATATACAATGCGAAAGTGGAAGGATGTAGCTATACCGGGGAAGACCTGGACTATCTTACTATAAGAATCTCTGTAACCGGCGAGCATGTATTAGACGAACGTGCCTGTTGGAATTCTGTACTCTCTACCTATCTGGCGTGAGGATAAAGATATATAGAGATGAAAATTATAATTATAGAATTACCGTCACGCCTATATTCCCCAATCGGGGATGCCATAGGTGTACTGAGCACACCCAAGTTTCGCCGACGATGTTAGTTCCCATGTAATAGGGGGCGAGCCTATTGTCATATACTGGACACAATTCCAGACTCCGGACTCATATTGGGGATTTTTCATTAGAAAAACTACATTTGTCCAACCTAGGATTTGAACCCAGGACCTCGTGATCACAAAACGATGTGCTTTGCCACTAGACCAACGAGGCAGTCAACAAGACCAACGAGGCAGTATAGAATTACCTTTATCTCAAAAACAAATTCAAACTTTAATTTCATCATCTGACAGGTTCGTAAAAGTAACCACGGCTTTGTAAGTTTCCTTCCCATGTAAAATCCAGGTAGTTTAATTAAAATAGCACACACTCGCAAAATTAGTGTACCTACATACTTTGTTAACACGAGCGCACTCGACTTGGTTTCTATAAACCGCAGAGCTTTGTTCATTAGAGGGTTACGAGTTATGTAAGCTACAATTGGTGAATGCAAACAAACATGCGAAATTAGAATAGACTGACAGCAAATAATGAATCGAGTAGGTATATGGAATACACACTATACATTTTTCGGTTTGGTTATCTGGCTTACTTTAATCACACTTTAAAGGCAAAATTAACAATCGAAATTTATTAAAAAAAAAAAAGACACAGCGCTGGTCGTTATTAGAACAAACATGAATTTTACATGCACAAAAACCTTAATAAAAATAAATTGTCGGCCACACTAACATCTGTCACTAGCGGAAATAGGATCCGTGACGTTTTCGCGATGTTAATATCGATATTAGCGTGATTGGGACCGCAACCATAAAAACAGTCAAAAATAAATATTAAGTATGCCCGTTTACTATTGATTTTATATTTCACTTAATGAAATTTTAATTTCAAAAAGATAAGATTTTTAAACAACTGAACAGAAAAGAAAACTTCAAAACGATTATTTACTACTTAAAAACTAGGAAGTCAAATATAAAGGTCGGCGTGACTTTATAAAAATATATTTATTTTACAATTTAATTATTAATAGATATACAAAATATTAGCAGTCAATAATATTGCTTAAAGTTCGTGCGAACGGTAAGAGAGCTTAGTCGATATTAAAAGTACTTTGCTTGGCGATGGCTATTTATAGGCATCGTCAAGTAAATCTTTCTAGAAGACACCCACGCAGAGTGAGTCTTATTAACTAATATCTGCTTATTAATCAAAACAATTATTAGAATTTGGACTGAGACTAAACACGTAACCTGATAGTTGTTTACTTGATAAATACGCAGCTGAGGCAAGTTAAGCCGATTCAGCAAAACAGTACTTGGAATTAATTTGCATGAGTTGCTGTTATTATTGCATCATCTTTTAAAGGACTTGCACTGAGCTGTGTACTGGTCTGCTATACATAACTAGGTATAAAACAAAACAAAAAATAAATAAATAAAATAAGCCGAAAGTATGTACAGAGTATTTACAAAAAATAAATTTTTGCTAAATCGTTGTTGCTTGGCAATGCTTAAATGCTTGCCTTTGTGCGAGGTATGAGCCAGCCCTCTGGTCATCTGTTACTTTGACCAACAATATGGCCATATCGCGAAATATGCGATTTGCACCAGGACCCCATGGACCCAGAGTCTCTACCCCAAACGGCTAAAATATATAACCACTACCGAGGTTGCTATACTTGCGCCGTTTGAGGGTTTCGTCAGATGTGGCAGTTGCTCCAGCCCTAACGATTGATTCGGGAAGGTGGGACGGCGCCAAAGTATCGACGCAAGTGGCGTATGTATATTTTATGTATATTAGAATATTTGTAAAATTTGTTGTTGTATTGTACTCTGCCCCTCTTTTCTTGCTACAACGCGACGGTGTGGACGTGTATTTTTTGGTTTACCTAATCAACTGAATTTTGTGTGTGTTGTACAATAAAGTGGTAATTTGCACATAAAGTTTTATTTAGATTTTCTACACCATCCAGGTGCTAAGAGCCCGACGGATGATGTCGTTAAGATTGGAGTGCCAGGATATTCTCTTTGCACTGCGGAGACATGAGAGTCCGTGATGTCCAAGCTAGTTCACGTTCTCGCCACAGCGGCAGCGATGTGGCACAAAACACTTTGCTCCCAGACGCAAACACGCCGCTAACCAGAAAGTGGTGGAATCCATGCGAGTTCAATTAGGTTATCATTATGATAATAAGCAAGTTTTCATCTAGTGCTAGAATATTTCCAATATACGAGTATTACGTTAATTGCATTGTTGAGAATAAGAATGGGATTGAGACTTGATGATATAATTTATAAGTGATATTTGATTAGTTGTTTGCATTTGTTCTAAAGTCTTTTATCTTACTTACGTTTTGATCAGAATTTTCATTACTATGGTTGTTGTTTTTAAAAAAAATAACGTTGCCCGACACTCGGAATGTATCCTGTTAGTAGTTTGCAAACATGAAATTTATATACAGATACATTCTCATTACTATATCCAGCGAGTTGAAAAGCCGTCATTTATGTCGTGGTTTTAGGGTGTGCCTATGTTTTTCTTATGCTTTACTGCATATTAAAGTTGTAATAAATTATTGTAATCACTAATTGATTCGAATTATTTCGTTAGTCATCAGGTTAACAAGAATCTATTACCTAAGTTATGGCGGCTCCACAAAAACTCGTGGCATAACATTGTCAGTTTGTTTTCGTATATCATAACATAAGCAGAGGTTTCTAAACCCAACCATCGTTTGTGAACACAAATTATAATACATTATTATATCTACAAAAGCAGTTACGCACCGAATACAGCATCATTGATAAAATAAACTATTTACCTAGACAATGTTAAAATTAACATCATTATCAACCTCGACAGTGGCTATAAATATAAGCTTGTTAAGTACAATCGCGTTCACAGCGCTATAAGGCCGCGCCAGACCAGCGCACGTGTGTCGCCCCGGAATTTCCTCGTTGCAGTTATTTCAGGATCCTAATTCGCTATGACCAAACATGACGCGTTTCGATAATCAAAAAAAATAAACACCGCCTATATTCCCACAGCGCAGAGTGGCAGAGGTTTACCGTGTACACCCATTCTTTACCAAAGATGTTTGGTTTTATGTAATAGGGAGTGAGTCTGTTGTCTCATACTAGACATAATACTAGACTCTAGACTAATCCTTGAAATGTTTCTACAGTAAAAACACATTTTTGTCCGACCAATGCTTTGAGCCAGGGCCTCGTGATCGCTATGCGCATTATTTGCCACTCGACTAACGAAGCAGACTGGACTGTCATAGAACGATCATTCTACGAAGTTACCGTAACGCGCCGCGTTACGTGTTTAATTTGTCATAGCAAATAAGGGTCCAGATGTCGCAGCCCACTATTACCTCCCGCTAGCGAGACCGATCTTTACAATTGTTATATTTTGTTGCAATATCGTGCAGGTTGTCAAGCTGCGTGATAGATTATCTCGTAGAATGATATCCACATTTTCAAGATTAAAAAGTTTACAACTTTAAATTTATTTTAAAGTTATTTTTTAAAAAGATGCGGCGAGCATAGCGTGATTAATTATTCTGATATGAATGAGCTTACATGCGCAAATGAGTTATCATGCGGATAATAAAAGACGTATAGTATACGTATACCAGATGGCAATGTGTAACTCATGAGAGCTATCTTAAATGGATTTGATTATTGATTGAGAAGAACTGTATTTTAGAAATCTTTATTCCTTAAATTTTAGAAGTATCTACGTTTTAAAATATCAATCTAATATTAACTTGGAATGGAATTTAATACTGTAATTGAAACAAACATAACTGACGAATATCAAACTTTATTCAATTAAATTGAATACAGTTTGATATTAATATTTATGTAAAATACAAATACAATTCTTTCCCAGATTTTTTGTTCACGCATATGATAACATAAAAAAAAACTATAAACCCGCTATATCATGCATATACCCTCATTGTTTTTTCACAAAATTGTAAGTGCACGTACGTACGCGTGCGCGTGGTGAGCACGTGTGCATGTGTGTGTGTGTGTGTGTGTGTGTGTGTGTGTGTGTGTGTGTGTGTGTGTGTGTGATCCACGCTGTTAGCTGCGGGGCCTTTATAGCTTCACCGGACAAGAGGGCCAGAAGGGCGAGGGGTAACTAGCTCAGGGATTCGGCTTGGGCAGTTGCTATGGAAGAGGACGTAAACTAGGTGTCTCTCTGTGGTGCTCTGCATCGGTCGGCGAGCAAGGGATTCTTCGACCTAACCTCCTGTGTGCGGTATCTGTATCCGAAAGCAGGGATGTAAGACCGTCGGGAGGGGCAACTTGAGGCGTACATCAATGAAAGTGAGTGTTAGGAATACACGAAAACTAGTGAAAAAGATGGTGATAATCCTACGGTATGTACTGATGTACATTGCGACAAGGATCTCGTGGCGCGTGGCAGAAATAGGGACTAACGCTGTCATCAAGTACAATGTCACTTCGTGACAGTCGCAGAGTTGGCAAGACCCTAAATTAATCCAAGTTCTTTTATTTAATTAATAACTGTGCGGTATCCCATTGAAACATCTCCTTGAAAGAAAATAAACTTTACTAAATGGTAACACAAATTTTACATCAACGATACAAAAAGATCCTTGTCGCACTATAGTTTATTTGTTCAAGTCGTGTCGTATCTATCCACATTTCATGAAAATTATAGAGTAAATCAGCGTTCATGATAGCAGTAAATAAAGTTTAGTTCGATCTTCAAATTATTACTTAATTACAGACGGGATCAAACAGCAAACGTTTAACATAAAATCATATTTTTATACTACCTGTAAGCTAATTATACAGTTGAAATATCTTACTTTGAAATGTTAAACCAATTAAAATTATTAGTACACGCAACTTATTTTTTATCTATCTATCTATATCATCACGCCAGCTCCCTCGCGGAGTAGGCAGATAGTACAGAGTTCCAACAGGTTCTTTCCTTACATACCTCTCTGGCTTCCTCCACTCTCATAGTTCGTCTCATACACACTCGCCGGTTACGGAGACTTGACTTGCCCTTCAGCTAAGACACGGTCTATTTGGTCATTATTTTTTAAAACTAAATAAAACATGAATAATTCATAACCCCAATCATTATTCTATAGGAACACAGAAATCATCGTTATGGTTGGCCTAAAAACCGGTGCCGCGATAATTTTGATACATATCGGACTGAATTAGGTACGTTTATGACATTTGCCAAGAGTAGGTTGGAAGGAAGGACCTTTGCCCGCAATAGAAAAAAATAATTCCGACAACCACATCAAATATTTGTTATAACAAAAATTTTGTGCGTAACGTGCCTTCCGTAGCACAAATACGTGCAAAAAACGGTCACCCATCTCAGGCCGAGTAAGTCGAACGCTGCTTAACCTTGGTGCGCCTCTGACGGATCTTGATTTCTTTTTAATCTTAATTTAAATCGTAATACGTAGCGACGTATTCATCATTCGTATCGGTATTTTAATAACGATAATGTTTAATCTTTATCCTACATCTAAACTCACATGCTATAATATGAGGATATATACATAAATACACATGCATTTAAGTATGGCTGCGATGTTACACACAGCACACGCACATCGAATTCAGATCAACCGCGACCCGCGCTTTAGATGGAGTTTTGATGTCATTTATAGCGGAGAGACACTGCTTTACGCGTTTTATTGTTTTTCTTTTGCTGTAACTTGGGGAATATTTACTTTTGATATCTTAGTAAATTTCATTATGTACGTAATAATCTTTAGAATTCATCACGCTCTAAATACAACCTGTATTTAGAATAATTATAGAATATTTTCAGGAGATGACCGATAAATATTGTACGTGTCCCTGTTCTGTACAAAATAGATTAAAATTCATTATTTTACGCTATTATAAGCCTCAACTATTTAGTTTCTGCCTTTTAGATCTATTTTCCTTTAATTTACTTTGTTAAACTGTTAATTAAACATTAACTCGAAATGCATTTTGAAATTTTAATCGCTATGGTAAGTTAACACCGTCTAATAAGGTAAACATTAATAACTACTATTTATACCAAAGCAATTTAAACCCTAGCGTCTGCAAAATGTTTCTAGCGATGCAAAGAAACAAGAGTGCTTTCAAATAAAATTTTCAAATTACCTTACGTACAAAGACATTATCTTTGTGATAATTAAATCAACACACTCCTACAGAGAGCTTAGCACGAAAATATGACGTTATTGATTTGATATGCTATCCTCGTCATACTACAATTTATCAAATAAACATGAACGATATAGCATTTATACTTGCTAGCGTCACGCTTACATCAATCTTTTCGTGCTAAGCCCTCTAATGTTTTGAATAGCAACTTCAAAGGTTATTGACAAAATTAAAAGGAGTATAGCCAATTAGAATGGGAGCATTTGACGATCATTATTATCTTCAAATCCCAACGTAAACTAACAATTTGAGACAGAAAGTTAATACAATTTTGTAACAACACTCCTTTGTTATCGGTTTTCTTCACGGATGAGGTTTAAGCCCAACGGACTGTTTGAAGTTGATTCATAAATTATGCTTTGAGACAAAGTTGATATCGTTTGACACTGATTTTTAGAGGTCAAGAGGCAATGAATATCAAAATCAGTAGAGATATAAAGATGTATACCATATAAAAGTTATATAGTTATAATCGCTTACTAATAAGATTAACCCTAATAGCTTATTAAGGTCAGCAAGTTCTAATCTCCAATTAAGATGGAAGCTTCTGCCGATATTTATTTAGAGATTATTAAATTTTACTGCCTCATTGGTTTGGTCGCGACTGACGCGCCTAGCGGTTACGAGGTCCTTCCTGGGTTTGAATCCTAGAAAAAAAAATGTAATTTTTTAATAGAAAAAATGACAGTATCATTCCGGAGCCTGGCATTATACCCAGCATAATAGCAATTAGCTCGCCCCCTATTACATAACACCTAATATAATCAGCGAAAAGTGGGAGTACACGGTATCCTTTTGTCATCCCAACTTGGGGAATATAGGCATGACGAGTTTTTTTTAATATTTATTTTTTACTTAAGCAATATTTAATTTGGTTAAATCTTTTTTATTAGTACCTATGCTATTAGAAAAAAAAACTAACGAATGAACAAGAAAAGATTCACAGAAAAATGTTAGGAGCAAAATAGTCTCCACCAACATCCGTTCTAACTGAAATTTCGGGACCATAAATATGCAAGCGGGTGTACCAAAGTTACCGTATGCAGTGGACACAAATCTTGTGTAGGAACTGGGGCCCAATGCTGGGACCAAAAGAGCATAACTAACAAAAATATCCGAAATAGCTTGTAATTTATGCATATCATTGTAGATGAATGGCAGAAAATAGAGGTAGTCGTAGTACTGTGCGACTGCGGTGTTCTTAGCGATCATCAAAGTTGAGGAATGTTCGGCTCGGTCGGTGTAAAATTAGTGACCATTAGTGGCATTTCATATTCGAGCGTTTGTGTGCTTTAGATGGCACGTGAAGGCATTGGTCCCGGTTACCTCGTAATGTGGTAGTCATTAAGCCAAGTCGGTGCCTTATAGGTGGCTTGACAAATTCTAACTGTAAATAGCCACAAACGTATCTCCACCATGACCGCGTGATGGAGTATGACCTAATCTGTCTCATGTCGATTTGTAAGACAAAGACTTTGCCAAGCAGTGGGATAATATAGACAAAATTGCCTAGAGTTAACACCGCATACTAAAAAATTAACATAACCACATTAAAGTAATGACGAACTCTTAGTTTGGGGTGGTTTATAACCCCAACTACGGTTGGAATCTCGTTGAGCAGTGCTATAGTGTTATATAATACGGTCGCCCTAAACGATCGACATAATTATAATAACTAGAATGCAATTACTGTGGTATTCGGGAGCTTTTGAGCAAGCAAGTACAACAACTAACTGAGTGCGGGTTCTAATAGCTTATCCTGCTAGGGATCTTACGTAATGACGTACAAGCAGATGGATTAAAGGTTGTAGTAAATTAAACCTTCTATTAAAAACCATTTTTCGAATTGTGACCAGATAAATTTACATTAAATTTGATTCTAATACAAATCTTTTAGGGCTTTGCACGAAACCTTTGAAGTGAGCGTACCGCTGGCGAGTAATAGTGCTGTCACGTTCATGTTTATTTAGTAAATTAAAAGTGTGACAGTGATGGCATGTCCACCCGCTAGCGTCACGCTAACGTCAATATTTTTGTGCTAGCCTCTCATATAAATAGCTATTACAAATAACACAAGATTTTGCAAACTGAAATGTTTTTTCGAAACGTTCCTATTAGTTCGTATAGTAATAACATACTTTTCTACGGGTTTTAAAATTTTGCTTTTAACTGTAATTTCCCGATGAAGCAACTTTGCGAGTGTGCCGGCGTATATTCGCTGCCAATGGCTATAGAATGTCTTTCTAAACGCCACTCCACTCCGCTTTAATGAGGCTGTTCCATCCATTAAGCTATTTAGTAATTAGGTGCGAGCACGGTGGCGTAGTTGCGAATGGACCACAATGAGTGGAACAACCCGTTTATTCACTTTGCACGGGGGTCCGCTGCCGTATTCGATTTATCTATATTATCATATCAGATCTCTTGCGGAGTAGGCAGAGAGTACAGAATTCATACAAGTTGTTTGCTAACAGAAAATATCTTGTCTGTAATTTGTATAATTGCTTTACTGTTATATTGATCTGCTCTTGTACAAAATTCAGGATGGTTTACTTAACAAAAACAACTATAAATCACATTTTTAATGATGGTTGTATTTTTTTAATCCCTTAGGCGCTTGTCTCGTAACTAAATGCAAGATTGAGGCCACGAAATAAAGAAGTACCTGCTACATTAAAACAATGATATATTTTATACTCATTAACAAAACTATATGATATAAAACGATTTTTCGGATTTATACGCGGTTTATAGTGTTTTGCAGCACCCGTGGTCACGGGAAGTCCTTGGTTACGGCAAGGACTTCTCGTGACAAAGCACGTGAAACATCGGAAACTTAATAATAAACCACTAAAATCCGAAAAATAGTTATATTTCATGTGTAATTATTATTTGCGTAAATCTAAGACCTCAACGTGAAAAGTTCTTAACATTTACCACAGATTAAGGTTGATGGATACGACCATTAAAACGACAAAATAAAACATAGCATTAATGAACATTTCAACTGTTTTAATTTGAGTTCAAAATCTGTCTGCTTTGCACAAGGACTTAGCTTCGAGCCCATTCTCATTAGCCCACTTACACAAATTGAAGTTCAGTTTTCCCTTTGAAAGAAACAAAATTAAATTGAAATAATTACTTTACCTCTGCCGAATAACTTTCTATTAATATAACAAGAAAGACTACGAATTCGGAGTATTCATTACTTCACCACGCGGTTGCACACAATACCTATGTAATTATTGTGCCTATTACACAATGGATCCCGAAAATTTGGTTTTGCTTTTTAATAATTTAATTCTAGTCAAATTTCAATTGACAACGAATACCATTCAGAATATCAACAACACCTTTACATATAGGTTCTTGTTTTATTGGAGGACGTTTTTTACGTATCGAAATTAAACAGCCAATTAATACAGATTTGTTCTTAATTGTGTTTTCTTTAGGAGTGCTGTAAATTTTTTTCGTGCGAAATAATCGTCAGTTATTAACGCTTTCACTTCAGTGAGCTTTGTAACTCTTGCTAGATGTGCACTCTGTGACATAATTTTGCGAATTGGCAATGCTTTTTATTTCACAAATGTTAGTCAACATCAAAATAACTTTGTCAAAACCAAATATTAGCACCATAATGATGAAATATAATAATATTTAATTCAATATAAATTAAAAATAATGTTTTGATGCAAAAAGAAGCGTGAAAGCGATTCAAAAAAGCAGGACAGTTAACTACTTATTTTGACGACCGTACTGCAGGTTGTCTCGTGGAATGTAGTTAGAGTCGTTTTTAGTAAAAAATGTACTGATGTGTTTTGAAGTTGTTGTGAATTTAAAAATATTTTGTAAGGCCTCCATTATTTGGTTTATAAAAGACCACCAGACCAGACGGACACAAACGCCGGTGTGGACTCAGAAAAAGATGGTGCAATGACATGGGCAATGAAAAGGAATGGTAGGAAATAGTCAAAGATAGCTCAGTGGAGAATCATGTGAGAGACCTCTGCCCAGCAGTGGGACGAAATAGATTATAAAAAAAGTAGCACAGGGACTAAATAATTTGACTAGTAAGAAAAACATTATTGTTAGCGCGATAGCATATTTATTTAATAGACGTCTTTAACAAAATTTATTTGCTTTGATGAGGCTAGGTAAACAGGGCACCGCGTTGGAGCAGGGAGCTTAGCACGATATAATTGACGTTAGCGGAACGCTAGCGAGTTGATATGCCATCCTTGTCATACTACAATATATTACATAAACATGAACGTTACAGAACGCTTACTCGCTGGCGTCATACTAATATCAAAGTTTTTGTTCTAAGCCCTCAGTTTTGTACTGACGTCAAAGGGATCGCAATACTTGTTTGTAATACAAATATAAGTTTGTTAGGGATGGCTGACGCTGGACTCGTAGTACTGGACCCTTATTTTCTATGACCAATTAAACACGTAACGCGGCGCGTTACGATAATTGAGTGAAATGGCTAATTAATAGTCTCCAGTGGGATACAGAATACTGTTCGGGACGACGCCTTCATATTGTGTAGATAGGCATATGACCTAGATTAAGTTTAGAATAGACATGTTATATATTAAGTTTATAGCACATTTAAATAGTAGTGAGGTCATGTATTAAATAAATACGCAAATAGATATGATGGAAGAGTGCAACCTTACATAGAGACAGATAATTGTACAGTATGATTGGTGTATATGGATAATAAAACTAACTGCAACGCTCGCTAGTTGTGACCCCAAAAAATAGTACCTTAGCGCGCGCCAAATCGCGCCGCGTGCGTTCGAGCGACTGGTGAAATTGGAAGACAAAACTCTGCGTGATTGATTCAAGAGGATCACAACTGGTGGGTGGAGCACTGTTTTAAGATTGTTTGATTTCACTTGAATCTTCACCCTTGTCGCATACCGGCCAGAAATGCAACGGGGCGCATGACGTATTATTTCTGTCCCGTTCAAATACGATTACACGATCATTTCAAGAAGTTGTCGTAACGCGCTAAGTTTGGTTTTAACGAATACGGGCTCTGCGTAACCATGGTTTTCTAAGCGATCAAGGTTAAGCAACGTTCGGTTCGGTCGACCGAAGATGTATCGCCTTTTGAAGTATTTCCATATCTACGTCTCCGTGATAGTCGCTAAGCCAAGTTATCTGTTCCGAAATCAGGTGGCTAAAAACCTGCTTCCACCAATCCGTACCGAGACCGCGTGAAGGTAGGTATATGAGCACAGAAATCAGTTATTATTCTGATTTCTGTGTATACGAGTGATTTATTCACACCTCGATTTCTAAAAGAAGGCTTCTGCCCAGTAGGTGGACAGGCTGATTTATTGGGAATTCAGGACCGGTCATTATAGGATTATTTTTTCTGTATCTAGATCTTAATTTGGCTATTTTTTTTAATCTCTAGGGGGGGGGGAGGGGCAACTGCTTCGGCGACGCCCTTGGTACCTATCAACACGAGATCGTGTTGATAGGTACCAAGGGCGTCGCCGAAGCAGTTGCCCCTCCCCCCCCTAGAGATTAAAAAAAATAGCCAAATGCAAAGCACCAAAGTCAAAACCTGGTTAAGAAGCACCATGGAAAAATCACCTCAATGATCTGGTCATGATGAGTGTGCGGAGAAAACTTAATAATAAAAACTTACAAGATTTTCATAATTAAGTATTCGAAAAGTTTACGAAAAACCCCTGAATATAATGTTTTTATTAACACTCATTCATCATGAACAAACCATTTGAGGCGGTTTTGTCCCAAATTCTTTTTAATCTATTTTGTTAATAAATATAATAACTATGTTTACAGGTTTATTTATTGTATAGTCAAGAGCTCGTGGAGCTTTACACATTGGACTTTGTACCGTTCATATTACAATCGCCGTAGAGATGAGACTCGCACTACAAATGTAAGCCTTATGTGCTTTTGACAGTACCTACAATTCATACTTACACTACAGAAATGCATTTATTTTGCGCATAATAATTATCCAAATTAAAGAGGGGGAGGGGAGGGGGTAAGATGTTATATGGGTTATGGGAAGAGTATGAATTGTAGGTACAGTTAAAAGCACATGAAACTTTTTCATTTGTAGCGCGAGTCTTATCTTTACAGCGATTGTCATATGAACGGTGCAATAAAATATTCGAAATAAAAAACAGTATCCACTTCAGAAAATACAGTGTAAAAATATTCTGAGAACAGGTCTGTGTTATGAAGATTTTGCTAGAAAATATTATTTCCAACTCTTTTGAAGTTTATGGACTGGGCAAATGCTATATTTAAGGGCCTTTTTCGCCACGCTTGAGTAAAATGCCAGTTAGTTACTTCTGGGTTAGCGTTACTCGGCAATTCAAAACTGCCTCGTATAACCGATAACTTACTTACAACTTTAATTATCGTTCAGTCTACTTTAGACTACTCAAGAGTGGTGAAAGAGGCCCCAAGTAAATGTCGGTAGTAGGAAGCTAGAAGACTTGTTATATATTTATGATATAATATAATTAGATGACGAACTGCTCCAACTATACTAACTCCATTATAACTTGCTAATGCTGCGTAATATTAATTATGTCAAAGGGAACCAATTAGCTGATGTTTTGGCAACAAAATGAGGCAAACTGAATAAATTATAAATTTTGACGGCGGTTTGGTAGGGTAGGCCGCACTGCTCACTGGGTTGAGTATTCGTGGGTTCAATTCCCGGACGGGACAAATCTTTGTGTCATCCACAAATGTTCGTTTCGGTCAGTGTGTTTGCTTGTGTGAATTTCATGTTTATAAACGCACCATTAAACGATTTTTAAACATGGAAAAAGCAAAATATAAGCAGTGACAACCTAGTGGTAACTCTGTAAATTCTGTATTCACGAGGTCCTGGGTTCAAATTTCGGCACGCACCTCTTTTTGAAACCTGTGTGCGATTGACTGGCTTTTGATGACGGAAAAGATACTGTGAAAACTTTCTTTAAAGGGACGAAATTCTTTTCTTCTTCAACTTCGAGGACTTTTGCAATGATTTGTGCTGACAATGTGCAGGAAATCTATATAAATAAAATGAATACCTAAATGTGTTGCTAAGCGCAAAACTCGAGAACGGTTGGACCGATTTGGCAGATTTTTTTTTTTGAAATATTCGTTGAAGGCCGAGGAAGGTTCTTATGAGGAGAAAAAATGAACTAATGAAAAAATGAAAAAAAAAAATGCACAGAAAAACGTAAAAGCCGCATTTTTTCTTTTTCCCAGTACAACGCGTGCGCAGCCGCGGGTAACAGCTAGTTGAGAATAAAAATACCTCGATGAAATGTGGGTGTAATGTGTACACCTCTATCTACCCCTTCAAAACTAACAAGAGTTACAGGTATATGATCTACCTAACTACCCCATCCTATTGCAAACAGATTTTAAATTGTTTTTAACCCCTCATTGTTATAAAAGGAAGTGTCGTTTAAATTCAAATTGTCCAATATATCAGCCGAATTACGAGGTTTATGCGACTTCACGGAATATTGTGCCAGAGTATTCATTTGTGTGTTTATTTAATAACGTCTAAAGGTGTTTATTAATGGTTATTTGAGCAGTAAGTCTTAATTAATATTTCTTGGGCAGTAACTGTACGTTATTTACACAGTCTGACGGTTGAGGTTTTTAGTAATTTTTTTGCTGTGCGACGGAATGAACTTTCATTTTGTAGCTTAGCGAGGCCGCGATGCTAATATTTTATATAATTTTTATAAGTATAAAATGAGCCTTAGATGTTTAATGATTGCCGCATATACATATACATTCCGCTGTAATTTATCTTTAGCGCAGTAAATATGAGAGTATGCTACTGTGAATCGAGAATATAAAAAGAACAAATATACAATGCAAAAGTGGAAGGATGTAGCTATACCGGGGAAGACCTGGACTATCTTACCATAAGAATCTCTGTTACCGGCGAGCATGTATTAGACGAACGTGCCTGTTGGAATTCTGTACTCTCTACCTATCTGGCGTGAGGATAAAGATAGATATATGATGAAAATTATAATTATAGAATTACCGTCACGCCTATATTCCCCAATCGGGGGTGCCATAGGTGTACTGAGCATACCCAAGTTTCACCGACGATGTTAGTTCCCATGTAATAGGGGGCAAGCCTATTGTCATATACTGGACACAATTCCAGACTCCGGACTCATATTGGGGATTTTTGATTAGAAAAACTACATTTGTCCAACCTAGGATTTGAACCCAGGACCTCGTGATCACAAAACGATGTGCTTTGCCACTAGACCAACGAGGCAGTCAACAAGACCAACGAGGCAGTATAGAATTACCTTTATCTCAAAAACAAATTCAAACTTTAATTTCATCATCTGACAGGTTCGTAAAAGTAACCACGGCTTTGTAAGTTTCCTTCCCATGTAAAATCCAGGTAGTTTAATTAAAATAGCACACACTCGCAAAATTAGTGTACCTACATACTTTGTTAACACGAGCGCACTCGACTTGGTTTCTATAAACCGCAGAGCTTTGTTCATTAGAGGGTTACGAGTTATGTAAGCTACAATTGGTGAATGCAAACAAACATGCGAAATTAGAATAGACTGACAGCAAATAATGAATCGAGTAGGTATATGGAATACACACTATACATTTTTAGGTTTGGTTATCTGGCTTGGTTATTGCCGCGTGGTTCCCGGCTTAGAATAGGACCAACCCATCTCATCCCATCGGGTGTCGTACAAGGCGACAAAGGGAAAACTAGGGAATGGGCAGCAGCGTTCCCTTAACACTTTTACAACCAAAAACTGCGCTCGCCAACCCGCCTGCCAAGCGTGGCGAGTATGGCAAACACCCCCAACCAATATGGAAGAAAGAAAGAAAACCAGGCCCCTAGTCCCCGGCGGTCCTGTTCGTCCTGGCCACAGTAGCAGCCATGGTAACGACAGGACAAGGGGTGCTAAGAATCTCCGGCAGAGATTCGGCTACCACCAAAACCGAAAATTGGCCCTGGTGACATACAACGCACGCACATTGAGGACAGATGAGAAGCTAGTTGAGCTGGAAGAAGAGTTAAACAAGTTGCGGTGGAGTATTGTTGGTTTATCGGAGGTCCGAAGAGAGGGCGAGGACACGATAACCTTAAAATCCGGCAACTTGTTTTACTACCGGGAGGGCGAACAGCAGTTCCAAGGTGGTGTCGGATTTATCGTCCACAAGTCACTCATAAACAACGTTGTGTCCATCACTAGTGTGTCGAGCAGGGTAGCGTACCTGATACTCAGAATATCCAAAAGATATTCGCTGAAGGTCATACAGGTCTACGCACCGACCTCGGCATACTCAGATGATGAGGTCGAAGTTATGTATGAGGACATTAGTAGAGCCATACATACTTCCAAAGCACACTTTACAGTAATTATGGGTGACTTCAATGCGCGACTGGGCAAACGGGGCGATGATGAGTTGAGAGTGGGGCAATTTGGATATGGGCAGCGCAACCCCAGGGGTCAGAGGCTGGCCGAATTTCTGGAGAAGGAGGGACTCTTTATGATGAACTCTTTCTTCCAGAAGCCGTCTCATAGGAAATGGACCTGGATGAGCCCTGATGGTTTCACAAAAAATGAGATAGACTTCATCATGAGCACCAAGCGACAAATATTTAATGATGTCTCCGTGATTCACAGGGTAAAAACCAGCAGTGATCACCGAATGGTCAGAGGCACATTAAATATTAATGTCAAAATGGAAAGATCGCGTCTGATGAAGTCTACGCTCCGACCTTCTAATACACATATCCAAAACCCCGAGAACTTTCAACTCGAATTGTCAAACCGCTTCGAATTGCTAGACAGCAGCGCATCAGTGGACGAAATCAACAATAGGTTGGTAGAGACTGTCCATACGGTCGGTTCTAAGCATTTTAAGCCCCACCGTAAAAATAGGCCTCAAAAGCTATCCGACTACACCCGAAACCTTATGGCTGAGCGACGTACCATGAGACTCCAAACCTCCGATGATGCTAAGTCCTATAGGCAGCTCAATGGACAGATATTGAAGTCCTTGCGACACGATCTACGGTCCTTCAACACAAGACGTATTGAGGAGACCATAAAGCAGAACAAGGGCTCCAAAGTGTTCGCAAGAGCCGCGTCGATTGGGCAAAGCCAGTTGACGAAGCTGAAGACGGAGGACGGAAACGTAACTTCGAATAGGTCAGAGGTGCTCAGGGAGATAGAGAGGTTCTATGGACAGTTGTATACCTCAGTAGCTGAACCTATTGTTGACTTGGTAAAAGACCCAAGAGCCAAGCTAACCCGACACTACAGTGAAGATATCCCGGACATCAGCCTGTACGAGATTAGGATGGCTCTCAACCAACTTAAAAACAACAAAGCGCCGGGTGAAGACGGAATTACCGCAGAGCTTCTGAAAGCGGGCGGATCGCCGGTACTTAAAGTCCTTCAGAGGTTGTTTAATTCCGTCTTGCTCGAAGGAAAAGCGCCGGAAGCATGGAACAGGGGTGTGGTGGTACTCTTTTTCAAGAAACGTGATAACACTTTATTAAAGAACTATAGGCCCATCACACTGCTGAGCCATGTTTACAAGTTGTTTTCGAGAGTCATCACGAATCGTCTCGAACGCAGGCTTGATGATTTCCAGCCTCCCGAACAAGCCGGTTTCCGGAAAGGCTTTAGTACCATAGACCACATACATACGCTGCGGCAGATTATACAGAAGACCGAGGAGTATAATCGGCCACTATGCTTGGCGTTTGTGGACTATGAGAAAGCCTTCGATTCGATCGAGACTTGGGCGGTTCTTAGATCTCTCCAGCGATGCCGCATTGACTATCGGTACATCGAAGTGTTGAAGTGCTTGTATAATAACGCCACCATGTCAGTCCGAGTACAGGGGCAGTGCACGAAGGCGATCTCCATAAAAAGAGGAGTAAGACAGGGAGACGTCATTTCTCCGAAACTGTTTACGACCACCATGGAGGACGCCTTCAAGCTCTTGGAATGGCGAGGACTTGGCATCAACATCAATGGCGAATACATCACTCACCTTCGATTTGCCGACGACATTGTGGTCATGGCGGAGTCGCTGGAAGATCTAGGACGAATGCTCGGCGACCTCAACAGAGTATCTCAACAAGTGGGTCTTAAAATGAACATGGACAAAACGAAAATAATGTGTAACGTCCATGTCGTACCCACCGCACTCACCGTTGGGAACTCTACTCTTGAAGTTGTCGACGAATACATTTACCTGGGACAGGTTGTCCGGTTAGGTAGGTCCAACTTTGAGAGAGAGGTCAATCCAACTCGAATCCAACTCGGCTGGGCAGCGTTCGGGAAACTGCGCAACATCTTCTCATCCAAAATACCTCAGTGCCTAAAGACTAAAGTTTTTAGTCAATGTGTGTTACCAGTGATGATATATGGATCAGAGACGTGGTCTCTTACAATAGGTCTCATAAAAAAGCTCAGAGTTGCTCAGCGAGCTATGGAGAGAGCTATGCTCGGCGTTTCTCTACGTGATCGAATCAGGAATGAAGAGATTCGTAGAAGAACCGGGGTCACCGACATAGCCGTTGGGATTAGCAAGCTGAAGTGGCCATGGGCGGGCCACATAGCGCGAAGATCGGACGGGCGTTGGGGCAGAAAGATTCTAGAGTGGAGACCACGTATTGGCAAGCGCAGCGTGGGACGACCACCTGCCAGATGGACCGACGATCTTGTGAAAATCGCAGGAAGTCGTTGGATGCAGGTGGCATCGGACCGGTTACGCTGGAAAGCGATTGGGGAGGCCTATGTTCAGCAGTGGACAAGTATAGGCTGAGATGGATCTGGCTTACTTTAATCACACTTTAAAAGCAAAATTAACAATCGAAATTTATTAAAAAAAAAAGACACAGCGCTGGTCGTTATTAGAACAAACATGAATTTTACATGCACAAAAACCTTAATAAAAATAAATTGTCGGCCACACTAACATCTGTCACTAGCGGAAATAGGATCCGTGACGTTTTCGCGATGTTAATATCGATATTAGCGTGATTGGGACCGCAACCATAAAAACAGTCAAAAATAAATATTAAGTATGCCCGTTTACTATTGATTTTATATTTCACTTAATGAAATTTTAATTTCAAAAAGATAAGATTTTTAAACAACTGAACAGAAAAGAAAACTTCAAAACGATTATTTACTACTTAAAAACTAGGAAGTCAAATATAAAGGTCGGCGTGACTTTATAAAAATATATTTATTTTATAATTTAATTATTAATAGATATACAAAATATTAGCAGTCAATAATATTGCTTAAAGTTCGTGCGAACGGTAAGAGAGCTTAGTCGATATTAAAAGTACTTTGCTTGGCGATGGCTATTTATAGGCATCGTCAAGTAAATCTTTCTAGAAGACACCCACGCAGAGTGAGTCTTATTAACTAATATCTGCTTATTAATCAAAACAATTATAAGTATTTGGACTGAGACTAAACACGTAACCTGATAGTTGTTTACTTGATAAATACGCAGCTGAGGCAAGTTAAGCCGATTCAGCAAAACAGTACTTGGAATTAATTTGCATGAGTTGCTGTTATTATTGCAACATCTTTTAAAGGACTTGCACTGAGCTGTGTACTGGTCTGCTATACATAACTAGGTATAAAACAAAACAAAAAATAAATAAATAAAATAAGCCGAAAGTATGTACAGAGTATTTACAAAAAATAAATTTTTGCTAAATCGTTGTTGCTTGGCAATGCTTAAATGCTTGCCTTTGTGCGAGGTATGAGCCAGCCCTCTGGTCATCTGTTACTTTGACCAACAATATGGCTATATCGCGAAATATGCGATTTGCACCAGGACCCCATGGACCCAGAGTCTCTACCCCAAACGGCTAAAATATATAACCACTACCGAGGTTGCTATACTTGCGCCGTTTGAGGGTTTCGTCAGATGTGGCAGTTGCTCCAGCCCTAACGATTGATTCGGGAAGGTGGGACGGCGCCAAAGTATCGACGCAAGTGGCGTATGTATATTTTATGTATATTAGAATATTTGTAAAATTTGTTGTTGTATTGTACTCTGCCCCTCTTTTCTTGCTACAACGCGACGGTGTGGACGTGTATTTTTTGGTTTACCTAATCAACTGAATTTTGTGTGTGTTGTACAATAAAGTGGTAATTTGCACATAAAGTTTTATTTAGATTTTCTACACCATCCAGGTGCTAAGAGCCCGACGGATGATGTCGTTAAGATTGGAGTGCCAGGATATTCTCTTTGCACTGCGGAGACATGAGAGTCCGTGATGTCCAAGCTAGTTCACGTTCTCGCCACAGCGGCAGCGATGTGGCACAAAACACTTTGCTCCCAGACGCAAACACGCCGCTAACCAGAAAGTGGTGGAATCCATGCGAGTTCAATTAGGTTATCATTATGATAATAAGCAAGTTTTCATCTAGTGCTAGAATATTTCCAATATACGAGTATTACGTTAATTGCATTGTTGAGAATAAGAATGGGATTGAGACTTGATGATATAATTTATAAGTGATATTTGATTAGTTGTTTGCATTTGTTCTAAAGTCTTTTATCTTACTTACGTTTTGATCAGAATTTTCATTACTATGGTTGTTGTTTTTAAAAAAAATAACGTTGCCCGACACTCGGAATGTATCCTGTTAGTAGTTTGCAAACATGAAATTTATATACAGATACATTCTCATTACTATATCCAGCGAGTTGAAAAGCCGTCATTTATGTCATGGTTTTAGGGTGTGCCTATGTTTTTCTTATGCTTTACTGCATATTAAAGTTGTAATAAATTATTGTAATCACTAATTGATTCGAATTATTTCGTTAGTCATCAGGTTAACAAGAATCTATTACCTAAGTTATGGCGGCTCCACAAAAACTCGTGGCATAACATTGTCAGTTTGTTTTCGTATATCATAACATAAGCAGAGGTTTCTAAACCCAACCATCGTTTGTGAACACAAATTATAATACATTATTATATCTACAAAAGCAGTTACGCACCGAATACAGCATCATTGATAAAATAAACTATTTACCTAGACAATGTTAAAATTAACATCATTATCAACCTCGACAGTGGCTATAAATATAAGCTTGTTAAGTACAATCGCGTTCACAGCGCTATAAGGCCGCGCCAGACCAGCGCACGTGTGTCGCCCCGGAATTTCCTCGTTGCAGTTATTTCAGGATCCTAATTCGCTATGACCAAACACGACGGGTTTCGATTATCAAAAAAAATAAACACCGCCTATATTCCCACAGCGCAGAGTGGCAGAGGTTTACCGTGTACACCCATTTTTTACCGACGATGTTAGGTTCTATGTTATAGGGAGTAGGAGCCTGTTGTTATTATATTAGGCATAATATCTGACTCTAGACTGATCCTGGAAATGTTTCTACAGAAAAAAATACATTTTTATCCGACTAAGACGTTGAGCCAGGATTTCGTGATCGCTATGCGCATTATTTGCCACTCAACTAGCGAGGCAGTCTGGAGTGTGATAGAACGATCATTCTACGAAGTTATCGTAACGCGCCGCGTTACGTGTTTAATTTGTCATAGCAAATAAGGGTCCAGATGTCGCAGGCCACTATTACCTCCCGCTAGCGAGACCGATGTTTACAATTGTTATATTTTGTTGCAATATCGTGCAGGTTGTCAAGCTGCGTGTTAGATTACCTCGTAGAATGATACCCACATTTTCGAGATTAAAAAGTTTTCAACTTTAAATATATTTGAATTTTTTTTCACAAAATAAGATGCGGTGGTCTATGTGAGATTAATTATTCTGATATGCATGAGCTTTTATGCGCAAATGATTGATCATGTGGATAATAAATGACTACAATAATATGCCTATACTAGATGGCAATATGCAACTCATGAGAGCTATCTTAAATGGATTTGGTTATTGATTGTGAAGATCTGTATTTTAGACATCTATGTTCCTTAAATTTTACAAGTATCCATGTTTTAGAATATCAATCTAAGATTAACTTGGAATCGACTTTAATACTGTAATTGAAACAAACATTACTGATTGATATCAAACTTTGTTTAATTTAAGCTATTTATGTAAAATACAAACCCACGTGTATTCCTTTCCCACATTTTGTACACGAATATGAAAACATAAAAAACCCGCTACAACATGCATACAATCAAATAAAACCACATAGTTTTTTCACAAAATGGTAAGGCTATTCGGATTCGTTAAATAAAAGAAACAAAGTTATTGACACAGAACACGCATAAAACCACAGCGTCACACATACAACCCCTCCTAACCGTTTCAACGTTTGAAATTCCAACCGAACTCTTTTACCTACGCGATCACAGCGGTCCCCAATCTGGGACAACCATAACTCATTCTCCACGTTCTGTTTTATCGAATTTACACGTTTCAAAAATCCAATCGTGTACTGTTGAACGAAAAATGTCACTGCAAAATAGGACTTCATAATACAAGTGGAACGTGGCCCGGGCAATATGCTGACGGTACGGCGCCGAACACTTGCAATTCGATTTTCACCGTTTCAATAGAACGGTGAAATTTATAAGCAGTACGATTTGGTATATACTGACTGCTATTAGTTAATTCTTTGTCTTGAGCGGTTTAGCAACCAAAAAGTTTTAAAGGATATTAAATTATTGTGACTTAAATATTATCCTAAGTTATCGTTGTATTTTTAAGCATAAAGCATGGGCATAAAGTGTTAATAATATTACAAATAGTTTCTACTCGGTAATTCTACTTTTCAACTTCTAAATTATAGAAAGAGGGATAGGATTCGAATTAGTTTGCGTTTTTTGTATATAGTTTATTAATGTATTGGATTGGTACCTTTTGGGAAATGATAAAAATTTAAAACCGAGTCTTATCTGATGGAAAAGTCAAGAGTCTCCATAACCGGCGAGCGTGTATGAGACGAACTATGAGAGTCGAGGAAGCCAGAGAGGTATGTAAGGAAAGAACCTGTTGGAACTCTGTACTCTCTGCCTACCCCGCAAGGGATCTGGCGTGAGGTTATAGATAGATAGATAAAAATTTTCAACATTAAACTCAATTTCACGCTTCGTTTTTTGTTAACGTGTTATTTTCCGTTGCGTAAAATATATCGAAACAAAATTATAAGGTATTTTAATCGACAATTCCGAAATACTGTGTTTATGTATTTTTTAACCTTAATCCTTTGTAAATAAAGCTCAATACTTGAGTAATACTGGTAGCATATGTACCTTATTTTTTACATAATATACCAATGATTTGCTATCGGACAGATAAATCGATATTTAACATATACATTTTTGAATAAAGAGCAGGCATCAACCTTTTTTTACGTTGACAATAGGCTTTTTGCCTTATTTACGTAGAGATCTCTTCCGATTGTGTATCGGCGGTCATGGTTGTGTGCCACCATAAATATCCCCTCCGGAAACATGGCAAACAATTGTGTTGCGAACAAAAAACAGCGATTCAATGGCAGGCTCCGCAACACTAGATATTTCAGGCTGTATTCAGGTTGTGCTTATACGCTTGTGGTGAAAAATCCTTTGTTTGGTGACATACGGAGGGGCATGTCGGATGGAACCTTGATGATATTTTTGGTGGATTGTTAGGTGGTATGTGAATGTTGTTAGCATTTTAAAATCACCATTCCACTCTGCGACCGCGTGGTAAAGTGTGACCAGTTTTCTCTAACTTCGATTTGTAAGAGAAGGTCTTTGCTCTGCATTAAGACAACAAATAAATGTGAAAATTTGTATCTTTAGATGGATGGATGTTTGATCTTCAATCACACAAAATGGCTGAACGGATTTGGATGAAATTGGCACACAGTTTGTTACCTGGATAAACACATAGAATACATTTTATCTCGAAAAATGTTAGTTTCTTATCTAAAGTCAACGCTGACAAAGTTGCGACCAGAAGGTGTTATTATTATTATTTCACATAGTTTTCTGCCAATACACTTGCATCAAAATGATCAATTTATTTTGATTAATCTAAAATAATTAAAAAAAAAAATGTCTGGCATTGTGCCCGGTATATGGCAATAGGCCCGCCCCCTATTACATGGGACCTAACATCGTCGGCGAAACGTGGGTGTACTAAGTACAACTCTGCCACCCCCTCTAGGAAATATAGGCGTGACGGTGTTTAAAACAATAAATCTTTATATATTTGTCTGAAGAGTAAATTTCAAATTTTTCTTTTTAAGTAAATGTGTCTGTGTTTTTAAGATAAATAATTTACGAAATCTTGCTTTCTAAAGTATACACTCAAACGGTCCCAATAGATTCGTTCATGCAATGCGAAACTAAATACTGGTTACCTAGGTTCAGTGCTCATACCTCAACACACGTTATCCTCGACCAATCAATTCACGATACGTCTCTCAATGCCTTGTTATAGGCGCCGTATGCTCGGAGAGATAAGCGCCGAGGGTTACCTAACACTAACAATTATTACCCCTAAAATTGTCTCCAAAAATATATATATTTTATCTTTAAAGGATTTTTTGTCAGTGGATGGAGTAGGAACAGAATATAAACAAATAAATTGAAAAAGCAATAAGACATTTTTTCCTGCTCGATCCTAATAGATATTTTTGAATAAATCGAAGTACACAGCCCTTGTACAGTTTCATAGGATATTTAGACAACACACGCACACACCGTCACGCCTATATTCCCCAAGCGGGGGTGACAGAGGTGTACTGAGTACACCCACGTTTTGCCGACGATGTTAGGCCCCATGTAATAGGGGCGGGGGTCATACTGGGAATTTTTCGTTAGAAAAACTACACTTGTTCCACCTAGGATTTGAGCCCAGAAACTCGTGATCACAAAGCGATATGCTTTGCCACCAGACCAACGAGGCAGGATATTTGGAATATGTACAAACTAAATCATACCTCCTACAAATAACACACTAAAAGAAAACTCTTTCATAATCATATTTTGAATATGTTATGTACTTATTTTATTTATTCATGTAATTATTTTTTATATGAATTCTCAAAAAAGTAACAAAGCCTCTACTGCTCTACAATCACTTTGAAATATCACTTCTGTGTCGAGAAGGACAAGAAACTCCACCATTGCTCTTGTAATTCTTTTTTTTTTGGTTTTGGTATATGAGAGGGCAATGTAGCCAGTCTGATAGGCTTTATACAAACAGCTTTAGCCTCATAAGTGGTCCCTAACATCAGTTTCTAGCCCTAAAATCAAAGGTAAATAATTTCGGCTGGTAACCCTAGAATTGCCTCGGACAGGCCCACCGGTGGGCCATGACACGACGTGTCCGAACGTGCCCGGCGTTCGATCCCGTTGATTGCATTTATTCTATGACGTGGCCCCATCTAGGGACGCGTCTGGAACGGTCAGCATAATGATGACATGCCTGGGGCGTTGGGATTAGAAATCCCCTTGTTAATAGATTTAGGTTTGACGATTCACGTCAATTAGGCTCGCTCGCAGTATGTTTGTAGTTTAGAGATAGGTTCTCAAGTAATTGGAGTGGACCCTTAAATCTGAAAGAGTTGATTCTTTATACTGAAAATAGACGATTGAATCTCAATGGTATAACCGGCTAGGTAAATTGAATGTGATTATTTAAGTGAAACGTGAACGATACGAATACATGTTTTTTGGGCCGTTGAAGTATATTTTAGTCACTTTTAAAAAGTGATTGCTTCGGTGGTTTAGTGCTGCAGCTGATGATAACGATTCCTAGGTTAGACAGTGTTGTTGGTTTTTTTGTTGATTTTTTTTTACAAAACATACCTCGTCAGCTGCTGACGTAGTCCAAAGTTTAAAACTGTGACTGTGGTCTGCACCCCCGACCGGATTGGTATCTATTTAAAAGGTATTTAAATCTCCGCTGCCCCCGCTTGAAGCATTTGAACGTGACGGTATTGTATCTTAAAAAAATAAGAACGGATATCTATCCTTTTCATAAACTATACGGGTCTCAGCAGCCAATGAAGGGATTTGTGATATAAGACCACTGGTATGGAAACTAACTATAAACTAGTAGAATTTATTCGCCCCCTACTGATTTCTTCGACGGTCTTCCTATGTGCTTGTATTCACTTTTCTGGTGATATACGTATGTATTGCTGTAGTATGACTACGGGAAATTATTTGTTTTTCAGTTTATCTTTTTAACCTATATTTAACACATTAAGTATTAGAGTAGTATTAAACAACAAAACTAGAGTCCTTATCAAAAATAACAGCCAGTTTTTCTCACTGTAATTTCCATTACGTATACTTACAAGTAATCTAATTAACCAGTTGAGAAATTAGATTACTTGTAAGTACGGGAAGTTCCCGGTAAATGAGGGCGAAAATGAAGATACAATTTTTGTCGGAATATGCTACTTATATTAGAAATGTGAAAGTGTGTATGTTTAGCTGTTCATTACTCAATAACGCAAAAACGGCTAAACGGATATGGATGAAATTTGACAGATAGATAGTTTACTACCTGGATTAACACACTGGATTTTTTATCCCGGAGAAATGTTAGGTTCCTGTCTAATGCCAATGCGAACAAAGTCGCGGTCAGAACTAGTATTATTTACAAAAATACTGTCACGTTTATATTCATGAAGCGGGGTTGGCAGAGGTAAAGGGTGGTGAAGGAATGTGAACACATTTATAATATAACGATAGATAATATTATGATAGTGAAGGAAGTAAGAAAGGTCGGTAAGGAGTGAACCTGTTGTTTTGTAATCTTGTAACGTGTGTAACCTTGTAACCCTGTACTCTCTGCCTACCCTGCAAAGGATGGTATAAACAGAGTGATGATATAGATAGATAGACTTACTTTGAGCTATTCAAACTTCTTACACTTGAATTTTTACTTATAAATGTGTACGCACTCGTAGCTCCATTACAGGGCTCTATTTTATTTACGAGCCTCAAAGCCTCACACATTCCACCGAGTAAGTGTCGGAATAACGAAGCCGTAGGTATCGTGAAAAATGAACGTAAATAATAGAAAACGAGTATGTATTTCGCTTGCGTAATTTGCGGATATGACGAGCACATTGTATGGGTACATACATACTACTTAATCAAGTGACTAACATTTTTGTCAAAAATGAGTTATGATCAAAGAAATTTGATTATGGTCCGACAAGGAT
The DNA here is from genome assembly GCA_905147815.2 of Phalera bucephala. Taxonomy (NCBI): domain Eukaryota; kingdom Metazoa; phylum Arthropoda; class Insecta; order Lepidoptera; family Notodontidae; genus Phalera; species Phalera bucephala. The sequence goes on along the minus strand of LR990621.1, from coordinate 17,394,114 downwards.
CTTTAAGCCCGCACTGTCATCAAGTGACCTGTCACTTCATGATACTGGCACGGTTGCCGTTTGCTATGAAATTTACCTAAGAATTATTTTTAATTGAAACTTCGAGAGGAAACCTGCATGCCTAAGAGTTTCTCGAAGGTGTGTGAAGTTCGCCAACCCCCACTGGGCCAGCGTGATAGACCATGGCCTAAACCCTCTCAGTTTAAGAGGAGCCCGTGCCCAATGGTGAGGCAGTTTCTTAACAAGGCTAATATTATTATTCTTTTTTTAATTAGTAACCGCGCGGGCCTGTTGATATATCTCTTTGGAAGTAGGAACATTTTATTAAATTGTAACACTAATTACACACCAATCTGTCAATGTCATCCATGGACCAAGCGGTGAAATATAGTAAAAGTGCTTTTCTAAACATAATTTTCTTAGAATTTTTGATATTTATGAACTTAGAATTTTCTTCTGTGTCATTTGTCATTCCTCTCGATATAATAGCAAAAAATAAACCTCTTACAAGAAATAGCCTATCGTACTATGACTAAATAGACCGAGGCTTATCTAAAGGTCAAGTCAAGAGTCTCCGTAACCGGCGAGCATGTATGAGACTAACTATGAGAGTGGAGGAAGCCAGAGAAGTATGTAAGGAAATAACCTGTTGGAACTCTGTACTCTGTGTCTACCCCGTAACATCAGTCATATTGATTTTATTTGTAAATTATGTAGCTCATACAACCGACCTATACTAACTAATCGATTGACACATCAAAATCGTATCAGTAGGTTTGACGCTACCGTGGATCAGAGATATATTATACACCTATCTATTTTCAGCCGAAAGACTACTGCAAGACGAAGGCCATATACACATGTCCATATCAACACTGTTAAAAATATAACCGAGTATGACAGTATTAAAAAACGAGACACGAAAATAAACTTGCATTGTTTTCACCCATGTGTCGCATTTATTATCAAATAAAGATGTTCCCTCTCTTACACCAATACAATAATACACATGAGTTTATTCATAAGGCAAATAAAGTAGAATAATAAATAATAATAAGGTGATAATTTAACAATCCAAAATTAGGGTAGTACCAAACGGTGGGTATCGTGAAAAATGGTCGTAAATAAGAACCAACCAGCCGGGGCTTCTATCTACCGCTCGCAAGCCGAGCGGATATATCGAATAAATTAAAAAATATGACTTAATTTCGGCTCGTAAGTAAAAAATACTCCTTGTGATATAAATACGGTTTATTTACAATTTATCTACTTGGTTTTAAGAGCATTAATAATATTGTATATTTCATTAAAGGTAAATTCAAAGAAACGTCGATAACACGAAATTATAAACCATAATAATATCCGTACAGATATACAATGCGAAAGTGGAAGGATGCCGGGGAAGACCTAGACTATCTTACCATGACCAAATAGACCGTGTCTTAGCTGAAGGGCAAGTCAAGAGTCTCCGTAACCGGCGAGTGTGTATGAGACGAACTATGAGAGTGGAGGAAGCCAGAGAGGTATGGAAAGAACCTGTTGGAACTCTGTACTCTCTGCCTACCCCGCGAGGGAGCTGGCGTGATGATATAGATAGATAGATAGATAGATAGAATAATATCCGTAAAATTAGTCCTGTTCAATTTTTTTTAAATGCGTAGTCCCACTCTAAGATTTATACCTGTGTCGTGAGAGTGTTCACAAACATGAAAATTCATATACACAAATACCCAGACCGAAACAAATAATTGTGGATTACACAAATATTTGTCCCGTGCGGGAATCGAACCCGGGACTATTAGACACAGTGGGCGGGCGGCTTAAGCTCTTAACCACTGCGCTAAATAGTCCGTCTTATATGAAGGTTGCTTGTCTCTCACACATTTTATTTGTTACTTCCTTACCCACTTTCTTTTCAGTAGAGAAGTATTTGCCCTTGAGCTCTAAAGCACCGTTTCCTATTCCAAACCTTTATCATCATTATCTTAAGATGTACCATAGCCTCCTTAGGTTAGAGGCTACCTTTAGCTTAAAAATCCGGTCACTACACTAGAATAATTAACATCTAATTCAAGCTATTCTATTTCCAGTGCTTTAAGTGTTTCGGTACCGTGGTGTTTGTAGTTAGGCAGCGTTTGGCTCGGTCAGCCCGAAAGGGGCAAGCGTTTGAGGCAACTTTGTTTTCACGTGTCTCCGTGCTTTGAAAAGAAAGCTTTAAAGTACATCTCAGTTGCCGCCTCATGTAGTAGTCATTTATCCAAGTGGAAGGCTTTGGTTTGATTTGTTCTAAAAGCAGGTGCGCCGCATCTCCATCAATCAGCACTGCGGGGCTCTAAACATAATTAAGAGCATAATTCACAGGCTTATAGGAATCCAACGCACTCCCGGGACTTACGAAAATCCTTCGTAAGATACCTAGTCTTATGCAAAATATTCCTATCGTAAAAAAAGTATTTTTCGGTGTCCCTATATTCTTCCATAGACGAATTTATAACTATTAACCTAAACCTATCCCTGCGATAAAACCAAATCAATGTAATCTGTTTATACGAGAGAGCTATTCATAATGTGCCTTGCAATTGTAATCCAGATCAGAGTATCGGCTCGCGGCCAACGATATTCCATGTGACTGGGTATTTGCGATTTAAATTATATGCAGTCGGTTCATGATTTGGTTTATAATGAACTGCCTTGTTGGCTTAGAGGCACTTGAAGGGGCTATCACACGGTCCTGAAGGGTTACTACCACCTCTTTGAGAAATCTATTTAAATTTTACTTCACTGTGAAAAGGAGAGAGCTATATACTGCGTATATCTGCATCTAACAAAGTAACGTTATAATAGTTTATTAAAGAGATTGTGATACCAATTACACCTCTACCACTGTCGTTTGAGAAATTTTGGTGGTTTTTGCACAAATTTTTGTGTATGACGCCATTAGTTTTGTAAAATTAACTTCGTAGTATAAACTGATTGATAGCTCTTAGTATAGTGTGCAAAAATGTAGGTACTCGTGTGTCTACGTTGTAGTTTTTCTTGTTTTATTTAAGTAGTGGCAAAGGATGTGTATGATTTGATATTTTAGTGATTCAACGCCGCAATACCATTGAAAATTTATTTTAAGGTTATACTTATGAAAGTAGAATAAATGCGATGAAAATGCGAGCTCTGCGGAAGATGTGCGGAGTGAAGCTGACCGACCGTATTCGCAACAGCATAGTAAGAAAGCGAGTAGGTATGAAAGATAGTATCGGTGTAAAGATGAGAAAGGGTATGCTCCGTTGGTTCGGGCATATAGAAAGAATGTCAAAAGAAAGAATGACACAACACATATACAATGCGTAAGTGGAAAGATATAGGTGCAGGGGAAGACCTAGACTATCTTACCACGACCAAAAAGACAGTCTTATCTGAAGGACAAATCAAGAGTCTCCATAACCGGCGAGCGTGTATGAGACAAACTATGAGAGTGGAGGAAGCCAGAGAGGTATGTGGGAAAAGAACCTGTTGGACCTCTGTACTCTCTGCCTACCCCGCATGGAATCTGGCGTGATGATATAGATAGATGGATAATACTCCTAACCGTGCTAAGGATAAACGGATAAGTGTTAGGTATATATTAAATATATTTTGTGTTTTTCATTATGTGCATTGTGAATTGCTGTGTTCCTGTGGTTGCGAGATCAGAGTTCTGACATAAGGATTGATGAACTTATCTTTTGGTATTTAATATCAATTGCTTATTGATTTCTAACTAAATATTTACTGCATTATTGCTGTTTTCTTCAATATTACCTACCACATCATTTATTATGATAAACTTCACTAAAATATTTATTTTAGTCAGCATAAGTAAGTCTTTGTTGTCTTAGTTTGAAATATTGAACGATTATAATTTAATAAGTAAAAACTATAGTGTTGCATTGATAAACATTTTAAATTACATTACTCAAAACTTAAATTTCTCAATTATTTATAACTGAGAGCTAATAGTTTTTCTTACGATATTTTAAGCGGCTTCAGATCATTTTTGTCTGAGAAAATACTGAAACACAGATAATAAAAAAAATCTCCCTTTCTACAGATCCCGTTTTACATTCACGTTCTTATTAAGTAGATGAAAATTCTCACGATAATAAACATTTAATGTTTGGGAGTACATAAAAAATCCATTCCACTTTACCAAGTTGAGAGAAGTTAAATTTAAAATCAACTGCCGACATCCCTCCGCTGAAATCAAATTATTTTTGCCACCGTGAAAAATGGGAAAACATTTTTTCTCCCTTTGATCTTATGAAACAGTGCCTCCAATATTTTGAGTAAACATCAATTTAGCCTAATGACCTGTTTCATGTATAATATTGACTAATGATTTAAATAATGTTCTGAAAATCAAATTATTACTGCCATACACGCTGCGATCTTGTCCCCGATCTGTCTGTACACTTCATTGTAATTGCCAGAATTAGCCGACGTATGCCTAGATAGACGATACTATATAGATGATAATCAGAAATCGGATTTCTATCTTCAACAATTTTATGCACATTAAGGTTCTAATTGTAATATTTTGTTTATATATAGCAAGCTATGCAATTACTTTTGTGTAATTTGTACTCATTATTTCTTCTTCTTTAAGTGCCTTTCCATTACTGTAGGCTGGCCATATGCTTTGCGAATCTATACTTTATCTTGAGCCACACAGAACAACTGTCCTGCGCTGGCGATTCGGGTCCACACATTATTTACCTAATACTTAAATCTTATAGATATACCATCAATATTTACCAGTTATATTTTGTTTTCCAATTTTCTTCATCTCAATTATCAAACGACCGATTGGAAGACAAATATTCTCATGCACACCGCGTTAAGGAATCCTTTTATAATGTAGTCAGTATTTTAGATAAATTGAACTTTACCAACGGTAATTAAAGCTCATTTCTCTAAAATATCAACTACCTAGTTGAATGATTATTGCTTAATTGCGCTCATTTGGGACTCATTAGTTACGTTTTGATGTGCCTACAAAGACTCGGTTCACAATGGACTGGGCACGCTACTAAGCATGATGGCAGGTCGTATTACAGGCCGTTTAATAATTTAATTATATCACAATAATCTGTACATTTATGTATAAGGGTAATGGATGCCTCTTTGGTGTAATGGCCCTTGATGCGGCTGGCGATTACGAGGTCCTGTGTCCGAGTCCTAAATCGGGCGAAGTGTCATTAGTCAATAGAAAAATTACTAGTATTTATGGAGTCTGGCACTCTGCCTAGTATACAAGGTGTAACATAAATAACGCAAGACCTGAAAGTAGTTTGTTCTAAATAGGCAACTGAATCGATTCTAACTATTTTTAAAGTAAGAAAGATTTTTTTTTTCTATCTATCTATCTATCTATATCATCACGTCAGCTCCCTCGCGGGGTAGGCAGAAAGTACAGAGTTCCAACAGGTTCTTTCCTTACATACCTCTCTGGCTTCCTCCACTCTCATAGTTCGTCTCATACACACTCGCCGGTTACGGAGACTCTTGACTTGCCCTTCAGCTAAGACTCGGTCTATTTGGTCATGGTAAGATAGTCTAGGTCTTCCCCGGCACCTACATCCTTCCACTTTCGCATTGTATATGTGTTTTGTCATTCTTTCTTCTGGCATTCTTTCTATATGCCCGAACCAACGGAGCATACCCTTTCTCATCTTTACACCGATACTATCTTTCATACCTACTCGCTTTCTTACTACGCTGTTGCGAATACGGTCGGTCAGCGTGACTCCGCACATCTTCCGCAGAGATCGCATTTCAACCACATTTATCATTTTTTTTTAATTATCGAAAATTGAGGTTACGGTCAGTCCGCTGTATTAAACAAAATTTCATTATTATTCAAAGCAAGAAGGTTGTTTAATATGTATTTTTAATACATATACCTCAATATGCACACAAAAGTACGTAGGTTTCGTGGTTAATTTGGGTATTACAGAGAGTTAAAAGAACATGGTAGAAATCTCCTTAAAATCGGAAGTTTAATTTTCTTATTGAATTCGTAAAGCAATAATCTAATTGGGGTGTCTGAGGTCTTGCGTTTTATATGTTACATCTTGTATATCAATGCAATAGTCGAGTCAACAGGATCGCCCGCTATTGCGTCAGTGCCTAACATCGTCAGCGAAAAGTGCACCCAATACAGTCCACTTCTGCCACCCCCACTTTCTGGATTATAAGCATGTCGGTGTTTTTTTACTATTATGTGTAAGGGTAATCAATGCATCTTTAGTCTAGTGACCCATGCGCCTGGCGACCAAGTGGAAGTCGAGTCCCAGATCATACAAAGTTTATTAAGGTTATTTTATCAATTTCCATTAATAGTCCGAGATCTAGAATTCTGTCTATAACACGAGGGTTTAATATTTTTGTCCAATTACAAGGTGACATTATATTCTAGTCCTATTAAACACGAATGCTCTGTACTTTTGAAGTCATAAATAGGTTAGCTTTTCCTTGAAATATCTATCTATATCATCACGCCAGATCCCTTGCGGGGTCGGCAGAGTGTACAGATTTCCAACAGATTATTTCCTTACATACATCTCTGGCTTCCTCCCCTCTCATAGTTCATTATAGTCTCATACACGCTCGCCGGTTAAGGAGACTCTTGACTTGCCCTGCAGATATGTCACGGTCTATTTGGTCATAGTATAAAGTCATGGTCCTTAAAATATAAGCTGTGTATAAGTAAAATGTATTTCTTGCCTCTAAAAAATCTAGTTTTGTGGTTCGACAGAGGAATAAAAATTGAAGACGTAATAAAAACAACCCAATATAGACTCGGATCGTGTGTTGAATCGCTGAAATCAGAAATCTTATTAGAATATTAGAATTTTGGAGATGCTCTTGCTGAAAAATGGAATCGGTACAATAGGCATTGTATTCTACGTAGTTTATTAAGCAATAATATTTTTTTAAACACTTGTCGTTGCGACTATATCCTTAAAAGGGTAGTCACATATAGCAAAACAGTAAAGCTATGCTTAAAACGACCACGTGATTAAATTACGTGATCTGTGGACGTTTTAAGCATCAGGTTTGCCTGTTGCTATGAGAGGATGTGTTTCCGGTTTCTGATGAAAAATACTGGACGAAATTAATGGTATTTTTCTATTAAGTACCATGGATTTTATAATCCACCTCATCTTATTTGAGTTCCATGGACTTTTATTTATAGAGTTTTTGTGACTTCGCACAAAAAAAAATCACCTAGACATCACACCACACGGTCGGGATACAATATTAAATATTATCACTTACGACGTAAAATGAGACTCGAAATCAGCGTAACTAAAATTTTAAATCTTCTAATTTAAAAATAAAGAGGCGCTCGTAGCGCTGTGCGACCGCGGTGTCCTTACCGATTACCAAGGTTAAGCAGCGTTCGACTCGGTTGGCCCGAGATGGGTGACCGTTTGTGGCATTTTCAAATTCGAGCGTCTCCGTGCTTCAGAAGGCACGTTAAGCCGTTTGTCCCGGCTACCACTTAATGTGGTAGTCGTTAAGCCGAGTTGGAAGCCTTAAAGGCGGCTTAATAAGTTCCAACAGCAGGTGGCCACAAACCTGCCTCCACCAGTCCGCACTGGGTCCGCGTGCTGGAGTATGACCTAATCTCTCTCACCTCGATTAGTGAGAGAAGGCCTTTGTCCAGCAGTGGGCAGTATAGGCTGATCTTATTATTATATAAAAATAAATCCATATTTTAATTAGAATTTCTACTCATATAAATGCTACGTGCATAAAATATGTAATAAGTATTAATTTTAAGTAAAATCACCTGTTATAGGCATTATATAAGACCATGAAACAAGCGCTTTTATTACAGATAATTTGCTCCACATTCATTTTTCATCGATAAATATTTTTGTTACTTAAATATCATAACAGAAATTGTATGTTACTACTGCTCTTCAAATACTTTGATTTCACAAACCCGTTCGTCCTAACTTATATTCTTCACTTAATGAATTAATTATAAATAGTACAACAATTATCTCACATGTCTATTCAATTGGCTTAATTTCGAAGCTAAGATGCTTCAGCACAGAGGATGTAAATCTGCATCATAAAGTTTAGATTATGCCCCAGATTCGCGTGCTCAGAGCGCGGTGGGTAGCCGTTTTATTTTCCAGGTCGTAGGAAGCACGTGAGTGTGGTTATATTTGCATACTCGTAATAAAGCAATAAAATGTTTTTCGCTTGGTTGAAAGCTCATTTCATAGAGCTAGATCCCGACAGACGCGTGTAGGCGTCGATCCTTGTATAATGATAGTATAGAAATGAGTATTGCGAAGATATTCTTCACATCATAAGCTTTTTGAGAGCTTTAATGAATTGTTTGGTATGTCTGTGGGTGGATTGGGTATTATATATTCTAATAAGGCGTAGTATATTTATATTAAGGGGTTTCTTTTATAAATTTCGCACTCCGTGGTATCTACCCAATATTATGATTTTGTGTAATAATTTTGTGATATTACTTTTACTAATATAGCATTGAACCATGTTTTCTAAATATAATGGTCTCGAATTGTCTGGCTGAAATGAAGGATTAATAATATTTATGATACATATATATATATATGTATATATATATATATATATATATATATATATATATCGCGGCGCGTATTGCGGCTGGTGACCAAAACGTCCTGAGTTGGAATCCTGGGTTGAATAAAGTGTTTTTATGGTTTTTCTAATCTCAGCAGAATTTCAGAGATAGGTATTGTACCTAGCTTTAGTACCAGTACACCACTGCTATCCTGGCTTGTGCAATGTAAGAATGGCCATCATATTAATAAATACATAAATAAATAAATAAGTGTATATAATCGTCTAACCGTTTTCCTATACTTCAATGTTATAGGCATCGTCTATCAAGACAACTTCTAAAAATGAGGACAGTTCATTTTAGTTAATGAAAAATAAAGCGGAAGTTTACTTATCTTTGTCATGTATAAGTTAGTATACTTACTTAAACTTAATTTACGCTCAAGAAATTTCAGAAAGTGTTTTAAAAATTTCATCCATATTCACCGTACTAAAGTACTATTTCATTCAATTTCAAGTTGTGTAAGCAACTCATAAATATAATGAAGGCTTGTAAAAGCTTGCTTAGAATAGCTGCTTCAGATGCCTAGAAACACAGACTCTCATATTAAAGGCTCTCATCCACTATTGCAATTTGCGATCATAAGATATTTCTTTGCAAAGGCACATACAAAAATTACATTTCAAATCATCCCCGTTTGGAGAATATAGACGTGACGGTGTGACATTCAAAATCCTTTTACGATCACCAGTATATTATAATAGGCCCTAAATACGCATTTCAAAAAACTTAGCTAGAAAATTACAGGTTTACTTACATGATACTACTGACCAGTTATATGTTGCATATTGCATCACCATGCCAATATTCCCCAAGTGGAGGTGGCCGAAGTTTGTACCGTGTACACCTACATAACGTCGATGTTCGGTTCTAGCCTATTTCCATCACACTGGATGCAATTACAGGCTCCAGAAACCTACTAGGTTTTTTTTTAAGCAATATAATTTCAACACTTTCCACGTAATCACCACGTTATCGTCAACCGCCATATCACCCACTAGATCAACAAGGTGGTCTGAAATAGGTAGATGTAAAAAATATTATTACATCTGCATATATCATAGCTTCGCCTTGCACAATGCGTGGAGTGTTGTCCCTACACTTCAGACAGGCGGTTACGAGCCGAGACAAAGAAACGGTAAATATGTGGCGTACTCGGCTGAATAATGAATATCTCTGGATGTCGCCTCGGGTCTACGCTTTTGTTTAGACACTGAAGTGCAATGTGGACGGTGTTCCGTCTGGATAGCTGATAATATCTGCGTTGCTTTGCATATTATAGCTTGGGTGCGGGAGACAGGCTGAGCTTATTGATGATGATTAAGTTCAGTTTGAAAAAGAAATTGTTAAGCTAATTGTTACTTTACACTCAAGGAGTCTAATGGTCTTATACTAGGCATGCCTTTTAAGTTCTGTCGTTTCCATATTTCCCGGCAATTTTGAATTTAGAACTGTTCTATATTCGAATGTGTTTATATTTTGAATCTCCAGACAGTTGTTAGTATTAGGATTAATGCTATTGTTTAGTCACAGCGTCGATTGGAATCGGTCAGGTTACGTACGAAAATGAATCTTTCTAAGGAAAATGTTCGTGCAATCATTTTTTACAACTTTAGAAGAGGCCTGACACGGCTTCAGTGTTTTGAAGAGCTAACATCTGTGTTCAGTGATGAAGCCCCATGTCTGCGGACTGTCGAACGCTGGTATTTAGAATTCCAGCGTGGACATACTAGTGTTAGTGACAAATCTCGCGAAGGACGCCCAAAATCCGCCTTCACTGAAGATAACATCATTGCTGTAAGACATCTAATTCTCGAAGATCGTCATGTGACGTATCGAGAGATAGAGGCTTTATTAGGCATCTCAGGGACAACCATTCAGAAGATCTTGCATGAAGCGCTTGGTGTGAGAAAGCTAGTTTGCCGTTGGATACCGCATCTGCTTTCCGACGATCACAAGGCGGTCCGCGTCAGATGGTGTAAGAAAACTCTGCAAAGGTTCAACCGAGGAGAGTCAAAACACGTCTACGACATCATCAGTGGTGACGAATCTTGGATCTATGCCTACGATCCTGATTCCAAACAACAATCTACAATCTGGGTCTTTCAAGACGAGCCAAAGCCGACTAAAGTTGTTCGTTCTCGAAGCACTTAAAAGAAGATGGTGGCCACGTTCGTTGGAAAAACCGGCCATGTTGCGACTATTGCACTTGAAGATCGTAGAACGGTTAACGCAGAGTGGTATACCACAGTTTGTTTACCACAAGTCATCGCCGAACTTCGAAAATCTAACTCAAAGCGACGTATCATCCTGCACCACGACAATGTAAGCTCACGCAGCGCTCGTCAAACGATTGAGTATTTGTAGCAGGAAAAAGTAGAAATTCTTGACCATCCTCCATACAGTCCTGACCTAAGCCCTAACGATTTCTGAACATTTCCTAAAATTAAGAAAAGTCTTCGTGGTCAAAGGTTCCAGTCCGGTGAAGAAGCAGTGGACGCTTTCAAGTCGGCCATTTTGAACACCCCCACTTTAGAGTCGAATAAATGTTATAATAACTGGTTTGAGCGAATGGAAAAGTGCTTAATAAGCTACGTGGTGAATACTTACTACTTACTATAAGGTTCTAGTTGTGTATTTTTCTTCAAACGACAAAACTTAAAAGGCATGCCTTAATATGCCTTAATAGTATGATATAAACCACGCGGGCTAGCAATAATAATTATGTAAATTTATGCGGAAAGCAAACATTTGGCTTACGCGTTTAAGTGATTTGTAAATGTTAAAATTAAAAAATAATCACCGTCACGCCCATATTCCCAAGTGGGGGTAGCAGAAGTGCGAAAAACCAGTAGAGTACACCGGTTTTTCGCCGACGATGTTAGGTCCCATGTAATAGGGGGCGAGCCTATTGGCATATACCGGGCACAATTCCAGACTCCGGACTCATACTGGGAAGTTTTTCGTTAGAAACACTTCATTTATCCGACCGAGAATTTGAACCCAGGACCTCTTGATCACCAAGCGATGCGCTTTGCCACTAGACCAACGAGGCAGTCAGTAAATGTTACGAATAATTTTACGCTTTAGGCGCCGCACAATTCCTGGGATTCATTCTATAAGTAGACGTCGATAATGTCTATAAGTAGATGAAAAGGTACTTTGTTGTGATTCACAAATATTTATTTAGGTATTGGCGTATGTGTATGTAAATTTCGCATGTGTATACATTTTTGTGTAGGGCCACATTTTTTAATAAAAATAAGTAAAACCTAGTTTGAGACTTTGTGTGTGTGTGTGAATGATCTACGCTGATAGCCTCGAGGCCTTTACAGCTTCACTGGACAAGAGGGCGAGCGTGCAACCACTACGCTCGAGCCAGAAGGGCAAAGGGGCAAATATCTCAAGGGTGCCTGAGCGCGGGTAGGGCGTATACAAGGTGTCTCGCCGTGGTGCTCTGCGCCGACCGGCGGGCAAGGGATTCTTCGACCTCGCCGGCGAGGTCGGTGTCTGATCCTGTGTGCGGTATCTGTATCTGAAAGAAAGGATGTAAGGGCATCGGGAGAATCGGAATGGACGCGTTCGCAATATATCGGGTTGTCGCTTTTTTAATAAAGGCGCGAATAGGTTCAAGATCGAGATTGGAATGGACATCGACATTCCGTATGAACCACGGGGCTCTGACGGCTTTGCGGAGGAAACGGGATTGAACCGTTTGGAGTCTATCGATGTGAGAGCGGGCGGCGTGCCCGAACACCCCACAAGCGTACGTCATGATGGGCCGTATACAATTTTTGTAAAGTGTCACCTTAATACTAAGGGGCATTTTACTCCGCTTGCAGATCATCGGGTAAAGACGACTGAGCACAAAGGCTGCTCGGTTACGGAGTCGCTTGATGAGCGGTCCTAGTGTGAGGCTTTGAAAAACAATATAACCAGCATAGATATATACACTCTTTCGAGCTTACTAATAAACGTGGTATAGCGTGTGAATAGTTCCCACTGACTTCTCTCTTTCTGTCATCTGTCATTTGACATTCGAAAGAAGAAAACAAAGCATTGTATACAATGTTCACATTGTTCTGCCGCTATACAATATTTATTAGTATGGTATAAATTTAATCATAACTAAAAATACTTTATATCCTAACCACACAAACTCGATAGTCTTCTCTTCAACTTACCATCGATCAATCTAATTAAATCGAAGCTGGAATCGTCTGAAACAATTCATAATTGATTAAATTCACTTCACGAGTGTAAGACAAGGTTTGCCGATGTAGTCATTCGTATTCACGGCCCGTGGCCCTCGTAGCTTCTCGTAGCCTCGCCGACTCTAACGCCGGTTCTGTCGCCTCGGGCGTTCCTGACATCAATTTCTGCAAATATCGATTTTCTGTGTATTTACTGGTGTCAATAAGAACCTACCGTAGTATACTTTGGTACATAAATAGGTGAAAATAAAGAATTCACACTTGTGTGTTCGTATATATCTGATGAAACATCAGATTGTTAATTTTCAGCTCGTGTAAAAGATTTTTTTTAAGTCTATTCTATCTGTCTCTCTATATAATCATCCAAGATCTCTTAATAACATTTATCTAAATTAATCTTTCGTCTGGCTGTTTATAGTAATTAAAAAGTCATAATAAGGTATAATTTGAAAAACCGAATTGGCTATCCTTTCGTTATAGCTGAGGGCCTTGTTATATCGCACTAACGCAAGTAGTTTCTCAGCTATAACTTCACACACCTTCGAGAAACTATTAGGCATGCAGGTTTCCTCACAATGTTTTCCTTCACAGTTAAAGCAAGTTATAATTAATTTTTAATAAGCACATGATTTTGAAAAAACAGAGGTGCGTGCTTAGGTTTGAACCCGAGATCTCTGACTTTGCAGTCCAACGGTCTAACCACTAGGCTATCTCTGCATAGCTATAACGATAGGATAGCTTATTTGGTTTTTTAAATAGCGATATGTATAACGCGTAGTAGTAACCAAATACTTAATTAGTCGTAAAATTAACATCCCATTATTAAATATCTTCCCTCCAATTACCGATACCGAACGCATTTACTCTAAAGTAGCAAAGTTTCTGCTTACTCTCAAACCCAAAGACTAAACTCCCCAATCAGCAGTCAGACGGGATAATCCAAATTGGGCAAACAAAATCGTCAGAGTGGCTGTTTCACTAGCAATAATTTCACGTCTAGAGGCCGTTGAGTATTCGCAGACGCAGCAACATTTATCTCTGGTTCGGGACGTACCTCCATCCCCCTTATCAATATGTATTTTATTTCTAAAGCTGCGTCTTCATGACGTGCTGCGCAACTTGTTTCTTTTTTTAATTTCAATCACATAATTAGAAAGGAAAAACGTATCTACAAACCGACTACGGAATAAGCGGTGAAATATAGTTAAATTGTTTTTTTGTCTCATGGTATATGTCATATTTCATATGATGTGTGAAGTTCGCCAACCCGCACTGGGCCAGCGTGGTGTACTATGGCCTAAACCCTCTCAGTTTGAGAGAAGGCCCGTGTCCAACGGTGGGTCAGTTACTTAACAGGGCTAGTATTATTTATATTTCATATTGTGTTATACAAGGTGTATTGTAACTAACGCAATACCTCAGGCACTCCGATTAGCTATTTGCTTCGCAAAATCAATACGAAAACCAAATTTGCAAATTTAAATTTTTTTACCCATTTTTAAGCACTTTTATACCCCAATTAATAATGAAACTTATACATGTATGTATGCGTAATGAGAAATAAATTGTAGATATGCATTTAATATATCCATATTGCTTTGAATCAATAATAAATTCAGGTTGTTGTAGCGCACTGAAGGAGTAACAGTATTATTTGTAAAAAAAAAATACCTAAAAATATTTGTAATGAATTCAGTTACCGATTTAAAACAAACTACTTTCAGGTCTTGCGTTTATTATGTTACACCTTGTATATTTCATTCCACATCCCACTCGAGACGATAGCAAATAAAAAAAATCGAGATATACTCGTACTAGCAATGCCTCAAACAAAAGAGGTCTTTATTGTTTTTATCTCTCTGTTTGACCTGTTTAACTCTGTTACAATAATTTTTAGAGCTGAGCTGGCAATTAAATCATTTTATTCAACATTAGACACCAATCAATATGAGTTTATAAGAAGTTTATTGATCGTATGATACATGGAAGAAAATTAATCAAATTGTAAACATAGGTAGATAGGAAATTAAACTTACTACATATTTAGTATTTACGGTACTCACAGTACCTATCTCAAAGTAATAGCAAGCGTTGGCCTTTCATAATATTCCAAAATACTTCTAAGATAATTCTATTCTTAACTCCATTTTTCTGAGTAAATGTCTACTTCTAACCGTCTTTTAAATAATATTTCTGCTAAATACGTTACAGCGACCTCTTTGGAATACCCACAAATATCATTCAGATGGCTTAGTAAGAAAAGATTGACGTTACCGTAGTATGCGTGCTGTCACGTTCATGTTTAGTTAGTAAATATGTAGTGTGACATGGATGCTTTATTGAATTGCTGGCGCCAGGCTAACGTCAGTCTTTTCGTGCTAAGCTCTCTGGATCTACAATTTCTTTTGCGGTTTGATGGTAATCTTTTTAGGCTTGGCACAAAAGAATGTCTGTTGTTACATCAACAAGACTATCTGAGAGCACAAAGTTACCGTAATAGGCTTGGCTTTTATAAATGTTTTAGAATTTCATTACAAGCAACAAAAAATTTATTTGTTTTAAATAAAACGTAGCCCCACACTACGAATTATTCCTGTGTCGTCGGTACGTTTACGGACACGAAATTTACATACGTTTTTGTGAATGTAAATTTCATTTATCCATTTTATTTTTCGTGGGTGATTACCCAGGCTCGAAGAAGTTATTGTGGGTTACACTAATATTGGTCCCGTGCGGGGGGGGGGGGGGGGATCTAATCTGCGATAACTCGATCCAGTGAGCGGAGAGACATAAGCTCTTAATTACTGGACCAGGCCTTTTACCATAAAAAAAAACAATGTGAAGATTGAATTCTGTACGGTACATGCAGTCGTTACAATCCTAGATAGAACAAAAAGTAATTTTTCGAGGGTTTTTTTTCCATTTTGTTCGAAGTCTGGCTTAAGGCCAATACTCATATTGCATGGGACCTAACATCGTCTGTGAAAAGTGGATACAAATTAGTAATTCGCTTAGCAATCCTAATTTCTAAATTAAGGAATACTTTATATTTTACTAAAGTTAGTAAACATTGTCAATATTTTATTATTAGCACTTATTCAAGTATATTTAGATCAACAAGATAGTGCTAGCGATTTAAAAAACAGAATTACCATACATCTCTGCCACTGCTTGAGGTATATAGGCGTGACGGAGTTTTTTTATTTTGTATAACTTAGTAACTAAATTAATAAACAAATGGATGCGTGAGGTACATTCGTGAGTTAGTTACATGTATATTGATGAATGTGGACTGCTTCGAAGAAACGGAGGAGCCCTTACTTATTGATGAGTTGTTATTTATTAGGCGGCTTACTCGCGAAAATACGGAATACGAATGAGCTTTACTTATGAGCTGCTATCGAGCCTTATATACTTGGTATCTTTGTCGTTTATTAGTAGGTATTTAATGTATATACTGTTCATTTAATCGGTTTCAAAATAAATTAGTATGAGTCCAGAGCCTGAAATTGTATCCGGTATATAGCAATAGGGTTGCCCCCTATTACATGGGACCTAACATCGTCGGCGAAAAGTGGGTGTACTCAGTACACCTCTGCCACTCCCGCTTGGGGAATATAGGCGTAACGGTTTTCAAATAGAGGCTGCTCAAAAATGCCCTAAATTTTGTTATTATTGTTTACATTACATAATAAGTGACTGCTTCGTTGGTCTAGTGGCAAAACGCATCGCTTTGTGATCACGAGGTCCTGGGTTCAAATCCTAGGTCGAAAAAATGTAGTTTTTCTAACGAAAACTTCCAGTATGAGTCCGGACTCTGAAATTGTGTCCGATATATGGCAATAGGCTCGCCCTCTATTATATGGTAGCTACTCAGTACACTACTGCCACCAAGCTTGGGGAATATAAGTGTGATGGTGCATTACATAATAAGTAATTTATGCATGGAAATCTCAAAAGTCATAAAATAAAATGAAAACACCTTTATGCCTATATTTCCCATATGGGGGTGGTGTACTATATATATATATATACCCACTTTTCACCGACGATGTTAGATCCCATGTCATAGGGGTGTTATCTACTACCTAATATACAATAATTATTGGCAATACAATATTTCGTAGAGACAAAAAAATCTGAGAAGACACACTATAAATATGAACGTTCTATCCTGTTTCAAGGTGTCATTTGTTTGGATAATCGAAAATCACCAAACTAGTAATGCTTGCACATTTGAAGTCTTATGAAATATTCCGCCACTACACCTTGTATTTTAACATTCCATGTGAACACATCTTACAAAATCAAATTTAAAGTCGAACACAAAGTTCAATTTATGGATTCGTTATTCGCGTACACGTCAAAATAGTTAACAGTTCAATTCATCATCATCATCATCTCAGCCTATACTTGTCCACTGCTGAACATAGGCCTCCCCAATCGCTTTCCAGCGTAACCGGTCCGATGCCACCTGCATCCAACGACTTCCTGCGATTTTCACAAGATCGTCGGTCCATCTGGCAGGCGGTCGTCCCACACTGCGCTTGCCAATACGTGGTCTCCACTCTAGAATCTTTCTGCCCCAACGCCCGTCCGATCTACGCGCTATGTGGCCCGCCCATTGCCACTTCAGCTTGCTAATCTTAACGGCTATGTCGGTGACCTTGGTTCTTCTACGAATCTCCTCATTCCTGATTCGATCGCGTAGAGAAACGCCGAGCATAGCTCTCTCCATAGCTCGCTGAGCAACTCTGAGCTTTTTTATGAGACCTATAGTAAGAGACCACGTCTCTGATCCATATATCATCACTGGTAACACACACTGACTAAAAACTTTAGTCTTAAGGCACTGAGGTATTTTGGATGAGAAGATGTTGCGCAGTTTCCCGAACGCTGCCCAGCCGAGTTGGAACAGTTCAATTAACATTTTGTAATGGTTATTTCGAGAGCTGCAAATGACCAGCGTCTGATCATTTCATTTACAATTTACGGGATTAATAATTTTGCTTTTGCGTTGGGCACGATTGGCCGAGGATGTACAAAAATATGAGTTTCAACTCATATCATAATTTTCAGTATGTTTATTTTTTATGAACTATTTTCCCTACACCTGAAGGCTTAGCACGAAAAGTTTGACGCTACCGTGACCTTGACGAGTAATTGTGATGTCACGTTCATGTTATTTAGTAAATTTGAAGTCTGAAGAGGACGGCATATCAACTCGCTAGCGTCACGCTAACGACAATCTTTTTGTGTTACTCTCTGTTAGATACCCGATACCTCCTTGACCCTTAAACTTAGAATATGTATGAATTCATAAGCTTTAATGGTATAACACATTATAGGTGCTGATTGAGCTTAAGGAATAAGATCTCTACCATCCTAAAGAAAGGAATCCTCCTCCTGCTTGCGTCGATATCCTCAATGTTGAGAGTCGTGACCTCCAGGAACAACGATATCGCGGATTATGTTCCGCCAACCAGCTCGGTTCTCAGCCGTGTGTATCGCATCAGTAGTTGTGGTGCCCAGGGCGGATCGGATCTGATCGGACCTGCATATAGGGCTACGACCTCTTGGTCTCTTTCCTTCTACTTTTTTAGTGACCAGTAGCTTTTCGAGGTTGTCGCCCTTTTTCCTGGCTGGTTGAGAGTCTTATGGAAATCTTGAGCTCGGCCAATATGGATACATTGGTCCTATGCGCGGTCCATGGTACTCGGAGCAGTCTTCTCCAGCACCACGTTTCAAAAGCATCTATGCGCAAGCAGTCTGCTTTTCTAAGAGTCCAGGTCAAAGAAAGGAAGAAAACATATTTAAGTTTAGTGGTCATTTGTATCTATACTCACTTATTTTAAGCTATTTTATTATTGAACTGAATTCTTATATAAATATCTGGTACCTATTCAAACGCCGAAAATAGAATTGAATAGTACTGTAAGAAGGACTTTGATTAATATTTGATCATACATAATGTACGCAAATCAGCCTACACTGTTGCTCTGCTCGGCAAAGGTAGGCTTTTATAAGTTTATTTGAAGTTTAAATAAAATTAATAAATGTTTAACTTGAGCAAAAAATATTGGTAAACGTAATTCCTATTAAGAATCCGTTGTTACTCAATAGATAGCAATGTGAGACATATTCTTAGAATAAATTATATTTAAATGCTTAATAGAGCTTAATAATAAATAATATGATTTCAAAAATATATGAACCTTTCATTATAAATAATAATATTAGCCCTGTTTACAAACTGTCCCACTTTTGGGCACGAGCCTCCTCTCAAACTGAGAGGGTTTAGGCCATAGTCCACCACACAGGCCCAGTGCGGGTTGGCGAACTTCACACACCTTCGAGAAACTTTTAAGGCATGCAGGTTACCTCACGATGTTTTCCTTCACCGTAAAAGCAAGTGATGGTTAATTTATAATACGCACATCCTTACGAAAACAAAGGTGCATGCCTAGGTCTGAACCCGAGACCCCTGACTTTGCAGTCCAACGGTCTACCCACTTGAAAATAACTAAGCCTACCTTTATTAGGGACGTACATTTCTAGCAATCGATGAAGTATTGATAGAAAAAAATACATAATTTTTTTCAGGAAAATCAGTGCAAAATAGTCGCTATTTTAGTTTACCCTAATGGCGTTATTAATAAACAAGACCAATTTACTAACTATGTTGTAATTATTTCACGAGACAGGCTTTGTCTAGCACGTAGGCACAAGTAACTACTAAATTTTACATACTTACCTTTCGTTATTTTTTTTAAGAAGACTTGACTTTTGATAATTTAATTTAGTATTCAATACTTACTTAATTTTGTTAATTTCTTAGTTAAGTACTGTATTCTATATTTAGTTTTAAAATTGTATGTCTGTAATTTGTTTTCTCAGCAAATAAACATTATTACGAGTATGTAGGCCCGATGTTTTTTAACCAAAGTTCAAGCAAATAAAATGTTAATCCAGATTTTAGACAACGATTTTGAATTTTATTTTGAAATTTTCAGCCGTTTAGACATGATTGAGTAAAAAAATTCGAGTATACATACTTTCGCATTTATTATAAAAGGATTCTAGCAGTTGGGTGATAAATTCAGTGTATCTTATCTGTTTTACAAGCTTTTATTATTGATAACACAATAACTGTACAAAATATTAAGTACATACAAATTATTAAGTTATGTTATATGTTTAGTTTAACATACACATTTAATCCACAAAACGTTTAGGACTAATAAGCCAGGACCTCATAAGATAGCAGATTGATAGCTCTACTATTTGCATACCAACATAAAGATGATTGAAATACAGGCAACGATCTTTCTGTTCCAAGCCAATACAATCCAGGCTTCCAAAAAAAAGAAACATCTACTAGATTTATAGCTCCCCGTCCCTATTTATGCCTTCTGTCCGGATCACTGACATGTGTCAGACAGTGGGGCGAAGTCAAATTAATTCGCCACGTGTGCAATTTGATTGTGTACTTATGAAATTAAAATTTGTTAATGCTTCAGCGATTCGTGACGATTAGATTCATACATTGAAGGTTTGATTGGATATCATGATTTATTATGTACTGGAGGCATGTCAAACACAAGGCCCGCGGGCCGCATGCGGCCCACTGAGTATTTTCCTGCAGCCCGAATCAATTATAGAGACAGTCAGATAATGCGGCCCGTGAGCGTTCTAATGTGTGAGCGTTTTGAAAATTTAATAAACTTACCTACTTGTCCTATAATAGTACTTTTTTTCGTTAAGTTTTTGAGTAGTTTGTCTTCTTTATGATTAGGTTTTGCGGCCCACATAGTCTACGGTCTTCATGCTTGTGGCCCGCCAGTGACTTTGATTTTGACATGGCTGATGTACTGCATACTAGATAGCACACCTCATCTATATTTTTTTTAGAAAACTTAGGGTGCAAAAACTCTAGCTATATGTGCCAGGTAAGTGTCGCAACGTGAGACGTTCGAGTGATAAGATTTATTTAAAAAATATCTCTTCATGTGTACTGCTCTACTGCCTCAACGCTAGAAGCATAAGATTATTATTATGTTTGAAAACATAAATATCACCGGTAACCCCGTGGTTATTAAGTTGCGCGGCATTTTTTGTTTGACATAGCTCCTCTAGTCTTTTTCACGAGACATGGGTACGGTGACGTTTGATCACATTCCATTTCACGCATATTGTATTTAAGAATATTGAAAATATAGAATCCACAAAATAAACATGAATATAAAAATACATCAAAAATTTGCTTAAGTTTTCCTTTAAATTATATACTGTTTATAAATTTGCGTAGTTATTTAAATAAACTTAAAAAAAGCTCTATTACTCAATTATATAAATTGTATCGGTTTGCGTTTCAGGGACTGAACAAAGAAAACGTTATAATCGATGTTTTTTTTTTAATGTACAAAATCGATCGCCGACTTTTTTACCAATATATTATTCTTGTATCTGACTGAAATATTT
The DNA here is from genome assembly GCA_905147815.2 of Phalera bucephala. NCBI lineage: Eukaryota > Metazoa > Arthropoda > Insecta > Lepidoptera > Notodontidae > Phalera > Phalera bucephala. The sequence continues at coordinate 17,372,751 of LR990621.1, read as the reverse complement.
AGTATTCTCATGGTCAAAAAAATAATTAATGAACGTGGATGCGCTGTTTTGACATATTATAACCAAAAATTTTATAGATTTCTTAATAATAATACACGTAAACGACGAATCAAGCGATTTGTCAGACTATGTTTCTGACTAATAGCTTAATTCGTAAATAAATAAAGAGATTATTTAGTTTTGTTCTCTTTTAGTTCCTAAATTATTTTTATTAATATCGATTAATTTTTCGTTATAAATTATCTCGGTACGATATTCAATCGATCCTATTCCACACTCATCACCTTTCTAGAAATGTCAAATCCTAAACGTCAGCCTACCCATGACTGGTGAAAATGACTATAGTATGTAGTACATACTAACTAAACGTTAGATATACGTAGATATTTATAACACGCTGTTTTAGCGGCGGTATAGCTTAAATTATTATTCAAGTCCGCGTCTCAAAAGTCTGGGTGCACCCAACATCGAAACTAGTCCTCAATGTAACATTTTTAAATTCATAACGACAATAATAAGACTATGGTCAAAAGAATGAAAACGCACCAAATTAAAAAAAATATAACATACAACGCCTACGGCCACGCGAAGAATTAAATGGACTACAGCTTATATGTTGTTATAATATTTTTGGACGAAAACAACACAATAATCCTTATTTATAAACAAAAGTATATACACGTGAAGTGATTGTTATAATAATCATATTAAGTGGTTTTATGCTTCCATATTTCAAAAGGAAAATAACGAAATTCTCATAGATTTGCCCCGTTGACCGCCTGTCGTTCTGTCAAGACCCTTTTCTTTGGAACTCCCAGAGGTACCTACCAAATTGATATTAATATCCGATAGTTAAGTAGGTACATGTTTCCTTATTTTCTTTTCCGGGTTTGTAGTAAAAGCACCTCTTTGATATATATGTAAGCGGCGAATAATGAAATTCTGCATTAACCAGGTGAGGTTGGCAGAGGTGTACCTACATCGTGAAATATTATAATAATAATTAGTGTTTCAATTCTCCTATTATTATTTTTTCTTATTAAAAAACCCACACTAGGAATTATTCCTCTATTGTTACGTTTTAAAACATGGGATTTATATACACAACGATTTGTCCTATGCGGGGATCGAACCCACGACAACTCAACCCACTGGATGACGCGACTTAGGCCTTTAAACACTTTTTTTATTTTTTATTTTTAAGTGGGGAATCCTCTTGGACTTCCGCCAGCCTCGGGGGAAGCTGGCGGGGCATGTTGGACTCTTACCGACTAAAACCCCACGGTGGCCATCACTAGCCCATGTCAGAGGGGCTCCGGGATCTCCAAATGGAACGCACCGAACGCCCCCCTTGTGCCGCGCCCCGAAGAGCCCGCCTCGAGAGGGGAAATTTTGTAGCTTGTTTTCCGCCTCTGTACCATCGTGGTGCTCACAGCGGCGTGGGCTACACCACGTACGCGCGTGAAGGACGCTCAGGGCTCCCACCCTAGCGTCCCACGACCCGAAAGGCCCCCCTGCGGATGTTGGTGCAGGGAGGGGGATTCCCCGCCAGCCGTTGTGGCAGGGGACACAAAAGTTAGCCCGTATTATAAGGCCCCGGGCTATTGGGCTGGGGGGCCTGGGCAATTGTGTCTCTGCTCTGGCGCCATCGCTTTCGGCGAGTGGGATCGGCCTTTTCCCGATCCCGGTCGGCCTGCTCCTTCTGGGATATCACAGTCTCGCAGAAGGAGAAATGGCCACCTACGCCAATTCCCCTGCCAGCATAGCCACTACTGTTGCCGGCAAGGAGAACTCCGGTCCGATCCGATCCACCAGGATCCGCCGCTCGGAGGCCAAAGCTGAGCACCCGACGAGCGTCAAATCTTGCTCAGATAATCACCGAAATAGCCGTGACCGGTGATTATCTGAGCAAGCCTGTAGGAGATCTGCCCACTTCTCCGCTGTTGCCAGGCTTCGAAGAACGAGGCTTTTAACCACTGGACCAAGCCGTCCGTCTTATTATTCTTAGACCTTCATCACCTGTTGGAACTTTTTACTCTCTGCCTACCCCGCAAGGGATCTGGCGTGATGATATAGATAGATAGACGTTCATAAATACATAGAGCTTAGTACAAATAGATCCCAATAAATACACACTAGAGAACTTGGCACGAATATACTGACGTTATCGTAAAGTTGTCGAGAAAGCGTGCGGTTCATATTTACTTAGTAAATGGTTAGTGTGAAAAGAATGACACATCAACTCGATAGTGTTACGCTAACGTCAATCTGTTCGTGCTTAGCTCTAGTCAATTATAATATAATTGATGACTAGAGCTAAGCACGAACATATCTAACTACCAATTACGTTTTTGTAGTCACCATATAATTTGCTTAATTCGTTTATTATTATTGAATGGTAATTATAGGTAAAAGAAGGCTTTGTGGGACGATCGTTGTACTCATAGTTTATGTCCAATACGCCTTTGTTAGACTTAAATATTTAATTACGCATAAAGGACGTGACAACATGCTTGCTCGGCGACATTACGCTAACGTGGATTCTTGTTCCTACTAAACCCTCAGTGGGTTTAGCACGAAAAGATTGACCTTAGCGTGCGAAAAAGATGGCATATTAACTCGTAGAGTGTGACAAAGATGGCATATAAACTCGGAGTTAACATTTGTCACACTACAAATTTACCAAATAAACATGATCGTGACAGCAGGATTACTTGCTAATTAAAAGTTTTTGTGCTCAGCCGCCTGAATGGTATTTGAAAATTGCCGCTATACCTATAAACAAACAGACGTTAGCGTAGCGTTGTGAAAAAGCATGCTGTCTCGTTCACCTTTACCTAGTAAATTTAACGTCATCATGCTTACGACTCGAGAACATTATGCGAACGTCAATTTGTTCATTCTAAGCCTTCTGCTCTTCATGCGGTGTACCTAGGTTCCGTCAAATACGGAATAATGAAGTCTAAAAATCAATAAACACCGTCACGCCTACATTCCCCTAGCAAGGGTGGCAGAAATGTACTGTGTACAACCACTTTTTACCGACTATGTTAGGTTCCATGTAATAGTATATACCGGGCACAATTCCAGACTCCGGATACTGGGAGTTTTTTTATAGAAAATCATTAGTCCGAACTAGGATTTGAACCCAGGACCTCGTGATTGCAAAGTACATGACTCGCCATTAGACCAACGAGGCAGTTCTGAACTCAATCACAGCAATACGCACGTACCTACAAGTATTTCTTGTGTATTGAAATACAATACCGTACGAATGAACATAATCTATTGAGTTCTTAGATCTCAGCTAATATTACACATTCTTCTTCAAATTCTACTCCGATTGGAAGCTAGACTACAGAAGGGCAATTCTATGCTTTTGAGGCTGCTGCTCTGAAGAGCGAGGAATTGCTGCAACCAAACCACTCCCATAAATCTGTTAGCCAAAAGTGCCGCCTTCTGCCAGCACTTCATTTCCCAGCTCTCTTTCCTTGACGAGATTAATGTACGACAACTTTTTCAGCCAGAGATAATAATACCAGCCTGTCCCACTGCGAAGGCCTTCTCTCACAAATCGAGGTGAGAGAGATTAAGTCATACTCTACCACGCGAACCTAATGCGGTTTGGTGAAGGCAGGTTTGTGGCCATCTGCTATTGGATCTAAATAAGTATATAAGGCTTTCACCTTGGCTTAACGACTACCTCATTAAGTAGTAACCGGTCCAACGGCTTGACGTACTTTACAAAGCACGGAAACGGTCTATTATGAAAATGCTACAAACGGTCACCCATCTGAAACCGACCGAGGCAAGCAATGCTTAACCTTGGTGATCGCTAAGAACACGGCAGTCACACAGCCCTACGAACTATTATATTTCCATTTTATATAAAAAATAAAACAAATCAAAAGTACACAATTTCTTTTGAGCCTCAAGCTAATCATAGCTTGTGTATTGAGACTCGGAGTTTTCTATTATACAGTTTTTTTTTGTTGTACGCGATAAATTTTAAAAAAAAAACTTTTAGTTATCAATCTTTTTCCTATTCCGACATAATACACTACATAACTCTGATTTGAATAGAAGATATATCTACTTTGAAATACGGAACTATATGAACGACTAAAACGAATTCAATTCGGCAAACGTAACTATCTACTGAACAAATCTCTATTATACATTATCTATGCAGATTAAATGTGTTTAGCTCTTTCAAAGGTTCCCTTAACCGACTCTTGTCCAAAAATAAATTCAAGGAAATTGTCTTTCAACACGAGAACACAACAAATGCAAATTGGGAGACGGACCGCTGTATGATCTACTTGGAAATTAATGTGCCGTGAAATTACGTATTTACCTATTTACCTACTCAGTGGGAAAATTGGTTTCCACATCCCGCTTGTCCATTGGTTGCAGAAGCTATTGGCGTTTGACAGTCGAGACTTGCTTTTGGAGGATATTCTACGAGTATACCAGATTATTCTTATCGTTTAATCTCTTTTTTAATGAGGTTTTTGTACGAATGTTGGAGATTACGTTACTGCGTATATAGAATCTTTCTTTGTATTTTTTATTTGTGCCTTACTTATTCTTATATATTTAACTTGTATCTAGTTATGTCAGATATTATAATAGACTAACTTAGGGGTTGAATCCTAAGTCAAACAAAATGTTAATGCTAAAAGCATTAAAAAAAAGTAGCGCCATATTGGGAATTATTCTTGTTTGAAGGGTGCGTTTATATACATTTCACTTACAGAAACACTCAGACCGAAGAAAACATTTGTGGGTCACACAAAAATTTGTCCCATGCACGAATCGAACTCGCGACTTCCGGATTCTGTGGGCAGAGCGGCTTAAGCTCTTTACCACTGGACCAAGACGTCGTCCGCCTTTTTGTTTCCTTTTATTTAAAAACTCTGATTAACAGCTCAGACTTAGAAATTATGCTCGATATAATGGCAATATGCTCATCCAGTAATGCATTGGGACCTGTTTTCCCTCTTCTTTACTAGGTGTAACATAATCAACGGAAGACCTGAAAGTAGTTTGTTCTAACTCGGTAACTGAATTGATTCCAATAATTTTAATGTATTTTAATTTGCAAAAAATGCTTTTACCTGTTCAATGCGCTATAAAAAACAAAATTTATTCTTGATTCATAACAATAACGAGATTTCCAATGCATTTCTAAAACGTATTTCTGAATACGCATACATACACGTACAAGTTTCATTGTTAATTGGGGTATAAAAGTGCTTAAAAAAAGAGGTTAAAAATTTTAACTTTGGAATATTGATTTTCGTATGGAATTTGTAAAGCGATTATCTAATCGGGGTATCTGCGGTCTTGCATTATTTATGATGCGCCTTATATATGGAAACTAGTAATTAGCGACCAGTTAAAAGAACAGCATGTTATTTTGGTAAAAGTAGTCATAAGCTCATAAGAGAAGAAAAAGAAATAGTACTTAAGCCGTAAGCTCTACAAAAAAGCAAAAATATATACAGTATATTTCTGCCCAGCGAGTGCTTAGGTAATAAAAGCGTGAGGCTGTTATAAATTTTGTTTATAATTTTTATTGCAATAATATTCACATCAAGTATAAACAAATAATGCCCTTTGATTTAATCTCATTTATAGGTCCGTATTCCGTGACTATAAATACGATTAGTAATTCTAAAACAAGTGATCTATAAAGTAAATAAAACTGGTTTTTATGACCGATAGGTTCAAAATAATGATGAGGTTAAAAAACGTAAGTCTAGAAGTAACAGGAAAGTTTTTCTCAAACAAAATCTATTGCGAACAAAACTTTCTCTTTTTCAATCTATCCTGATGCCGATCCATTGAATGAGTAATGTATAACGTTCTTGCCTATCCAATTTAATGTCGTAGTACCCATCAGACATGAACGTTCATAGCGCACAGCTATTATCATCGATTTTCGCATCCGTCATCAATCACGGCACCCTATATATAAAATCCGGCACAATTAATAATTTATACCTCGTCGGCGAAGTAAGTAAAGAAACTTCTTGGCTGTCAATTTTTTCGGTTGGTACTGCTGAAAAATTAGTAGTCATCAAAGGTTCGGAGAGGGGATCATAAATTTTGGGGTCGGTACTTTCGTGATTTCATTCGCATTCCCCTTAGAACACGGGGCAAATGCGATAAATTATGCCCATCAATAATACACAGGCAGCGTTGTGTCAACAACATGCTATGCTGATGATATCTGTAGCTATTTATTTAGGTACACCCTTCCCAGTTGTGGTGTAACGTCATAACTTGCCGCGTCTCCGGGTGGATTGTTTTATGCATAATAAATGATTTTACGGGCCGGAATATCAATGGAGCAATTAAACATTGATAATTTCTGGGCTGGCTTTATTTATAATTTATAAGTATAGAAATATAAAATGAAATGGTGAAATTAAAACGCTTTTGTTATTTCATCTGGTTGAAAACAGATGGGAATGCGAAAGTGGAAGGCAGGTGCCGGGGAAGACCTAGACTACCTTACCTTGACCAAATAGACCGTGTCTTATCTGAAGGGCAAGTCAAGAGTCTCCGTGACCGGCGAGCGTGTATGAGACGAACTGTGAGAGTGAAGGAAGCCAGATAGGTATGTAAGGAAAGAACTCAATACTCTCTGTACCCCGCAAGGGATTTAGCGCGATGATATTAATAGATCTGGTTGAATAGTACACTGCCACAACAATTCTTAGGACTAGGTTTATGTAATAAATTCTCCTATCAATAATAACCCGATTTAGCAAACAGAAACTAAGAGAACTTCTTTCTCGTCATCATCATCTTGATCATTAGCCTATACCAGTCCACTGCTGGACATAGCCATTAATTTGGCTGAGAAGATCTCCAATTGCTCGCTAAGCAATTGGAGATCTTCTCAGCCAATTTAATTTCTTTTTCAGGAGTTCATCCATTGCCAATTTGGTGTTGAAATTCCCAGTACTGGTTTCCGGAACACGGACTCCTAAAAAGGGAACAATGTTTATTACCTCACCCAAAATTAGTTTTCTTTTTTATTACTCGCAGCCATAAATAAAGCGAGCGCTAACTAAAATCCGAGTTCTTTTATATATAAAAAGAAAGAAGACTTTCATTCAGTGGGAATGCCTACATGTTTAACGAGAAAACTGTTCGATGGGTTCGAAATTTCAAGTGTGGGTACCCTTTTTAAGGTTCAATCGAAATAACCACAAAACATTCGGATCCCATTTCCGATTCTCGTCACATAGCCGTTGCGCGGAGAGGTTCGAAGGACCGGCTAGAGGTACTTTAGATACGTATTCGGGAAACGTAGTTGTACACCGAGCTCATGTGCGGGGTCGATATGATTTGGATTTGAGCAATCAGATTAATGTTTGAGTTCGGTTATAGGAATTTGTAGGTATTTTAGTATCTGAGATTAGGTTCTGATTACCTAATCATATTCAGATATTGTCGTCACACTATTGGATAAAGGCCTCCCTCTACTGCTGCCGTTCGATTCTATTTTCGCCTTTGGAAGACATGTCATAAAAAGACAAGAGTATAGTACAACCCGTCATCTCGGTCTGGACCTGCCGACATGTAATTTATAGTTATGTAGAACCCAGTTGGGAAATATTTCTGCTCAATCTATCTTGGACATACGACAAATATTTAATTTTAGTTTAGCAGAATTCTGAGCTACGACACCAATTTTGTCATATAGCGTGTTACATTATATCTGATATGGTTGGTAAGTTTAATGCCTAAAATACGACGCTCCATCTTACAGGGACAAACCATAAGTGTAGACATTTTAAAATTCTTTGAGATACCAAGTATGAGTATCAAAAATAAGGATGGGAAGAATACAAATAGTTTCGGATAAGTGGCATGTCAGGATATTTTTGTGAATGTGGGAGGAGGATGTGACTTAAATAAATGTAAGGCATTATCACCGTATCCCTAAAAAGGGTCATCGGTAACTTACGGCATGCTATACGACCAAGAAATAAAAACACTTGATTAAACTCCCTTATAATAAATAGGTCTCATAAAAAAGCTCAGACTTGCTCAGCGAGCTATGGAAAGAGCTATGCTTTGCGTTTCTCTACGTGACCGAATCAGAAATAAGGAGGTAGAAGAACCAAGGTCGCCGACATAGCCCATAGGATTAATAAGTTAAAGTGGCAATGGACCGGCCACATAGCGCACAGATTGGATGGGCATTGGGTCGGAAAGATTCTAGAATGGAGACCGCGTATTGATAAGGGCAGCGTAGGACGTCTGCCTACCGGTTGCGCTGGAGAGCGATTTGGGGAGGCCTATGTTCAGCAGTGGATAAATATAGGCTGAGGTAACAATGAATACACCGTCACGCCCATATTCCCCAGAGGGGGTGGCAGAGGTGTACTGAGTACACCCACGTTTCGCCGACGATGTTAGGTCCCATGTAATAGGGGGCGAGCATATTGCCATATACCGGGCACAATTTCAGACTCCGGACTCGTACTGGGAATTTTTCGTTAGAAAAACTACATTTGTCCGACCTAGAATTTGAACTCAAGACCTCGTGATCACAAAGCGATGCGCTTTGCCACCAGACCAACGAGGCAGTACAACAGAACAATGAATAAACTCTCAAATAAAAAATATAAACCCATTTCTTGACCACTGCGCAAATAAAATTAAATCTAGGTGCCGACCATTATGATGAGAATTTTCCTTAAAGAAGATTAGAACTGGAAATTATACGTTTAAAGCGTACCTCACGTCCCAAACTATTCCTCATTTTGAATTTACGAGGTTGTACAGGTACGTACTTGAAGTTTTGATTAACGTTATGAGTAACGGCTTATTTTTACTACCGTCCGTAAAACAACTCTATCATCTTATTTTTCAAACTTCTGAAAACGTTAGCTCGAATGAAAAACTATATTCTGTTTTATAGTTTACTATTTATGTGTTAAAATAATAAAGTGTAATAAATGGTAAACATACCTATTGCTCATAAAGTATATCTACAGCATTTTTATAAGAAGATTTTAGAGATCTTGGAATCATAATTTGCCCTCCATCACATAGCAGTAGGAATTTTGAGTAAGTGACTTACTGCTAGTGTTATAATAACGCTCGAGTCAGCCCTTAAAACGCTCGCGTCTTCTACTTGTTTCAACGCTCGTGAGCGTCGACTCAGCGTTAAACGCTGCGACTATTACTTTACTCGGTAATATAATAAGGCATTATAATCAAGCCGTTCCACTCACTGGATCATGTAGTCACGGGTTCGATCGCGTAAAGAACATAATATAGTCAGCTAAGACTCACAAATATTTGTTTTAGTATATGTGTTTGTGTGTACATATATGTCATAATTGTAAACGCACTTACAACACAGTCCACATACACTCCTAGTGTGCAGCCATGTTTAAAAAACATGCCTCTACTATTAACTCAATGCGGATTTTCGCAAGATTATTTAATGTAAAAACATCGTTGAAAGACATTATACGTATGAGCGAAGCTACATAATTTTAGAAAGACGGTCTCTAAAATTATAGTCACACCACCAGTAACCTAAATGTCTTTGAAACTAAATCATTTATGTATAGGTGAACATTTATTTGCCTAAACGTTACGATAAAAAATATAGAATATTATTTATTATTTCACAAGTTTCCAAAGGTCAAACGTAGATTTAGTCAAGTGTGTGGGCATGACTACACACGATAGCGCGTGTAACAATAGAATTATGGAAGCTCAACGACGGATTTATTTCGTTTATCTTCAAATATTTATAAGACGTCCTTTTGTAGGTTCTTCTAAATTCTAATAGCATTTCAAGTGACTAAGCAGAAATAGGGAAAATACGACATCAGAAAAGCTATTTACGGGATTACTCTAACAATAAATATAATGCTGTAGTGAAATTTGTCAAAGAAATATTCTTAGTATGATTGATCCGACCGATTTCACCGCCATGGCGACCACTTTGACCCCTAGTTGGAGTAATGCCGCTGATGCGCTCGAAGATGGCTTATGTAGCCTATCTTCGCAGCGAAACTCCGTGCACACTGAGGGCACGTGAGTACGCCGTTCTCATAATTGTATGATATGGCAGCAGGTGGGCGAGCCTTTAACTGATTGCGTTTGGTGTCAAGGTCAGCTTTACGCTGAGCCTCGAACTCGTGTACTTGGCTGTTCACCATCCTGCGCCGTTCTCGCCGCTGTGCTGCCATACGTTCCCAACGAGAGGGCTCTATGTTGCATCTCTTCATATGTCACTTTTCGACATCCTTGTACCGGAGGAGGGGACCGCCATGATTCCGCTTGCCCTTCTCCAGTTCAGAGTAGAAGATGCGCTTCGCCACTCTTTTCTCCACCATACGAGATTCGTGACCGCACCACCGAAGCTGTCGACGCATTAAATAGGCCTCAATGCCACCAACATTGGTTCGTCGCAGAACTTCGGTATTTCGCACTCTATCGGACCATCTGATCCTCATGAGGGTACGGAGGCATTTAAGGTGGAAGCGATCCAGAGTGCGAATGTGGCGGCGGTATACACACCATGTCTCAGAGGAGTATAGGAGGTTTGGCAGCACGATTGCCATATACCGATATCTTAGTGGGCAACTTAAGGCTATGCGAGCAGAAGACCTTGGTACATAGCTTGCCGAATGCCGCAGCTGCGGTACCCACCCTGCTATTGATCTCAGCATCAAGGTCACACTTGGATGTTACAGTGTTCCTCAGATAGTCAAAATCAAACTCAAAATCAAAAGTTTTTTATTCATGTAGACCAAAAGGCACTTATGAATAGTCAAAAACAGAAAATTATTATTACTTAAGACTCTACCACCCGTTCGGAAAGTCATTCCTGTGGAGAAGAAGGGCAAGAAACTCCACGGTTACTCTTTTTTAAAAATGAGGTTTACAATTCTTTTTGTATACATTGCATTTATGGAGTATGGGAGAACAATGCAAAACGAGCTAAGTAGATGTGCTTAAGTATAGATTAATCATAAGTGTACTTAGATTCATGATATTGGTCAGTGTCTACATAGTCCTCTCATTTACAAAATAGAGATGTTGTAGAGGTATATAATAAAAAGCATAATAATAATAGTAAGAGAAAGTGTTACTATAAAATATGTAAAGAGCGCGTACAAAACAACTGGTCATAGCTCCAGTGTGATGCCGAACGAGACAAAGTAGTGTGATCATAGTAGTGAAATCTATCCACCTGCTTTAGCACATCCTCACCAAGTTTTATGGTCAGTGTCTCGTGACCGTGTATGTCCAGGGACATCACCTCCGTCTTATTGACACTGATCTTTAGGCCGAACTTACGGCAGGCTTGGTGGAATGCGGACATCAGCTGTTGCAGGCCGTCTAGGGATTCTGATAGGAAGCACAAGTCATCAGCATACATGATCTCAGAGATCAGTGCGTAAGAGACTTTAGTGCGAGCCTTAAGTCTAGCCAAGTTGAAAAGGCGGCCGTCTGTGCGGAAACGGATGCGGACTCCCTGAGAAACAGTGTATAAGACCTCTGTAACTACCACCGCAAAAGTATAAGGCGAACAGAGTAGGCGCTAAGACACATCCTTGCTTCACCCCACAGGTAACGGGGAAGAAGTCTGCCTGTTCACCGTCTACGGCAACGCAGCATTGCATGTCGTCATGCAGGAGTCTAAAAAGTCTCACAAACTTTTCCGTGCACCCGAGCTTACCTAGCACCAACCATAGAGCTTCCCGAGGCACACTGTCGAAAGCCTTCTCCAGGTCAACAAAGCAAAGGTACAGCTGACAGCCCTGTTCCCTGCTCTTTTCTTGCAGTTGACGCACAGAGAATATAGCTTCGCATGTCTCTCGGTCCGGTCGGAAGCCAAACTGGGTTTCAGGCAGAATCTTTTCAGACAAGTTCTTTAGGCGGTTTAAGAGAACTCTAGCAAAGACCTTTCCGGGGGCTGTAAGGAGCGAAATACCGCGGTAGGAGTTGCAGTCAGATCGGTCACTCTTGTGCTTGTAAAGAGCACTTATAGAACAAGTAGTTCCCATACTAACGTGTGCAACTCCTCTCCGCCGTATCTTATCAGCTCTCCCGGTATAAGGTCAATGCCAGCCGCCCGTTTGTTTTGTTGCTGTCTGATGGCAGTAACAACCTCGTCACGCAATAGAGTCTCGTCTAGCTCAAAGGCAAGAGGGAGCTGAGGCATTAAACCGATACTTTGCAGATCAGCTGATCGATCCACATTTAGCAGAATGTTGAAGTGCTCTACCCAGCGCTTTAGTATATCCTCCTTGCTTGTCAACATGTGACTACCATCTAGAGACCTTAAAGGCACCCGAGCTTGGTAGGATGAACCAACCCACCCAGCTGGTTTATGTCAATGAGCCATTGCATGTGACTAGCTTTGTCCTGCCACCACTTGTCTTTCATATGTCGAGACAGCTTGCGCAATTCGAGGTCACTAGCTTTAACAACCGCAACGCTTCCTCTCTGCCTTTTGTGCTGTCGCAGGAGATCTCGGTGTTTGTCGAATGCTGCAATGCCCGCAGGGTTTCATCATTTCCATCAAACTAGTCTTCGTTGCGACGGATTTTTTTACCCAGTACAGTTGAAGCGGTATCCATGATATGAGATGACATAGTTCCCCAGGCAGCATCAACATCACCTACCTCATTAGCTGGCATCAGCTTTTCAGACAGGGCTTCAGCGTATTTCTCCCTGACCGCGATATCTTCTAGCTTATCCAAGTTCAAAGAAGCAAGCTTTTTTATAAGAGATCTACGCGGGCGACGGAGGCGGATTCGTAGCATAGTGACAATAAGTCGGTGGTCAGACCAGCAGTGCGCACCACGCATGACGCGGGTGACCTGTACTTGGCTGAAATCTTTTTGACTCACGATTGCATAGTCAATCAAATGCCAATGCTTAGATCGTGGGTGCATCCATATTGTCTTGCACTTGGCGGCAAGTCTTAACATAGTGTTCGTAATAGCCAGACCGTATTGAGCACAAAGACTGAGCAGCAACTGACCATTGCTGTTCATGTTGCCAACTCCATGTCTACCCAGAACTCTAGGCCAAGCTTCATAGTCCCGTCCAACCCTGGCATTGAAATCGCGCAGCAATAAAACCTGCTCCCTAGCGTTGAAGCTATCGAGGCAATGTGTCACTTCCTCATAGAACTTTTCCTTGATGTCATCAGACTTGTCTAACGTTGGAGCATAGACACTGATGACATTAAGGTAGCTGTCTTTGTCCAGGTGAAGGCGCAGTGTGGTTACGCGGTCTGAGATATGTACAGGGTACTCCTCTAAACGCTTTGCTGAGTGATTCTTGATGGCAAAACCTACCCCTGATCGTCGAGTTTCGGAGGCAGCGGTACCTTTCCAGAAGAAAGTGTAGCCACCACCTACTTCCACCAGCTCTCCTTCATCGGAGAGATGTGTTTCGCTGAGAGCAGCCACATTCACGATATAGCGATGAAGTTCCCGAGCTACTATGGTGGTCTTTAGTTCAGGGCAGGCGTTGACATCTCGATCAAGAAGCGTTCTCACGTTCCACGCGCTGCATGTCATAACAGGTGTTCTTTTTAAATTTCCTTTGCGGCATCGACCACGATTTGAATGATGCGATGATAGCCGCGGTTACTACCATCTGCCATGTCGGGACCAGCATTTTTTTAGGGCACCTTTTCTAGCCCCCTCCCCAGCTGAGCGGAGAAATCAGTGCCTCCCTAAAAAGGGCTGCTTTGACATCCCAACTGCTGCCGAGCCCGTGCTGTCGTCCCAAATGTGTAGCGCGAAAACGACCACGGCGTGTTCTCACGCCACCGGGACCGCCTGTGTGCAGATATCAGACAAAGCCTAGATTGCATCAGGCTATACCTCTCTACTTTTACCCATCGCTACAGGACTTTCGCGTACACGGAGTCCAGTAACGGAAGCGGTCAGATGCGCAGGAAATATTAAGGTGCACAAGTATACGCGCGAGACACAGGTGCACATACTCATCCTTATCCATCTGGGCCCAGTGGAACAGAGACCGTTACGACCGGAGAAGGACTTGGACAGACGGAGCAGTATCACGATGAGAAAGATACAAGGAGTCAGTATTTTCTCACATTCCCTTAATCGCCTTTTACGATACCCATGGGAAGATATGGGGTGGTGCTATTCTGCTCTGCCGGCACCACACAGCAGATTAGTATATAAGTCATCTGACAAGCTTAGGCGGCTATGTTTACTGGATCGAGTAGCCAAGGGTTTATTTCCCTCACAGGACAAATTTTTTATGTGACCCACAATTTTTTTTTTCGGTCTAGGTATTTTTCTATGTGAATTTCGTGTTAATAAATAAATCTACAAAATAGGAATATTTCCTAAAGTGGGGTAACGTTTTCTATGCAAAAACGTATCTCTAACCCTTTTTCCTTTTTATTTTAGCCAAAACAGATGTTGATGATTACAAATCAAATAATTCAATTAAATTTAATCTTCACTGTCTCGCTAGTCTAGTGATATGTGCGGTCCTAGCTTGGAATCGTCGATCGAAGACAATGATATTCAATTAGTATGTCAAAAAAATCTCAGTACCAGTTCGGATTCTAGAATTGTGTCCATTAAAATGGCAATAGACTTACCCTCTATTATATTTTGGATTTAACGTTGTCGCCGTAATCCGAACACAGTATATAGCACACCTCTGCTACCTCGTTGATCTAGTGGCAAAGCGCATTGCCTTGTGATCACCAGGTCCTGGGTTCAAATCCTAGGTAAGACAAATGTAGTTTTTCTAACGAAAACTTTCCAGTATGATTCCGGAGTCTGGAATTGTGCCCAGTATATGATAATAGGCTCACCCCCCATTAACATTGTCGGCGAAAAGTGGGTGTACTCAGTACACTTCTGCCATCTCCGTGTTGGGAATATAGGCGTGACGGTGTTTATTTTATTTAATTTACCTCTGCTACCCCGCTTGAAGCATATGGGTGAGTATCTATCTATCTATCTATATCATCACGCCAGTTCCCTTGCGAGGTAGGCAGAGAGTACAAAGCTCCAACAGGTTCTTTCCTTACAGAACTCTCTGGCCTCCTCCACTTTCATAGTTCGTCTCATACACGCTCGCAGGTAAGTTGGTCGAGTAAGTTTTTAATTTATTATTTACTAATTACCCCTATCTCCTTAAATTATTACTGAAGAAGGTATATAGTATTTAAGTCCACGTATTAAATAATAAATTTGATAACTACATAGAAAAGTACCAGCCAGTTGAACAGCCTTATAAAACATTTTCCTTCCAAACTTCCACTTATTCGTATACCAACGGATTGAGTCGAATCAATATAGACGCTTTTCGTATTCCGTATCACGTACAATCAATTGAAGAACTCCTGCGGCGGGTCAACGGATTTATGAAGATAACTTCGATTTATAGAGATTGCTCTGCGTTCTTGCAGAGTAGAGTTATAGCACTCGTCTATGTTTACGTGCGGTACATGCTGACTTACGACTTAAAGAAATGGTTTCGGTTCGCAAGCTTTTCGTTGCCCGCACCCCATCGCAAAATTATGGGAGTATTACGTGTTTTTACAAGTATTGAATTTGATACTATCTATCTATCTATATCATCACGCCAGATTCCTTGCGGGGTAAGCAGAGAGTACAAAGGTCCAACAGGTTCTTTCCTTACATACCTCTCTGGCTTCCTCCACTCTCATAGTTCGTCTCAAATACGCTCGTCGGTTACGGAGACTCTTGACTTGTTCTTCAGATTATACATTTTATATTAATCCATTGGTTTTTTCAATTGCAATCAAATTAATACCCTTAGGGTACTCAGAAATATCAGCCATGATGGCACTTTAGAGAAAAAAAAACAAAAATAAAGCGGATAAAATCCGAAATTGCAATTTAATGTTTCCACAATTAATTTTTGCCTAGGTCTATTCTGAGGGAAACTGCATATTATGTTTTATCAAATCCTTTGGGTACTAGATAACGGTTAAACTACTTGGTATTGTTTCGTATTTGGTATTGCATATTGTTGTTTTTATGCAAATGATAAATGATGCTTTTGAATGATTTTCCAATCAAAAGATCAAAAATCATGATGCGCTGACATTGGATAAATGAATAACCTTTATGAATTTTATTGTTTCATCCTTTCAATTTTATTTTATTTTTAAAAGTAGGAAAGAATGACTTTCTCGTTGGTCATGTAGCGAATAATATGCGTAGCGATCACGAAAGAGACAAAAATGCAATTATCTATAGATTTTTTTCGTATGTCAATCCGGTGTCTGCCAATGTTCCCGGTATAATGGTAATAGGCTCGCCCCTTTTACATGGGACCTAACATCGCCGACAAAAATGAGTGCACGCAGTTCACCTCTGCCACCCCCGCTTGGGGATTATAAGCGTGAGAGTGTTTATAGGAAAAATAAATAATAATTACGTGATTTCCTCAAATGAAACCGATCATAAACTCAAACTCAAATAATCTATTTCGTATAAGCCCTGCGGGGGCGCTTACAAATAGTCAATTTACATATTTTTTAAATCTAATTTAACTACAAATCTACTACCGGATCGGAACGCGGCCTCCACTGAGAAGATCCGGCGAAGAAACTCAGCGGGCTTGTCTTTTTCTATTTAATTCTCTTTCCCTTTTTTCCTTTCAATTTTTTTATCATATTGTGTGAATACAATGTTTAGGTTACAATTAAATAGCTTACGCTCTAGCTCCAGTGTGATGCCCCCATAGTCCCATCATAGATTTCAAATGGTGATATGTTATGTTCATAAAAATATAGTGCTGTATACTTCATTTTATCTCTACATAATACATATTCTCACGTCCCCGTGTTCCCCGAGGAGGTTAACAGAAGTTTTGTCGAGGTATTTCGGGTCCCACAAAACAGAGGGGAGAGCCGTTCGCCGTTATTTGGGCACATCAATTCACATATCTTTCATAAAATTTGCGTGTCCTCTTCGACTTGAAAGTTTCCTAACGCCGTTTTCCTTGGCAAGTAACAATCACACATAGGTTTTAAAAAATCCTGAGATGCCAGCCTGGATTTGAACTTCGGATCTCTTAAAAAATAACCGCTACGTTGGTGGTGGTAATTTTGAATTTTATAAGAGCTTCTTTATTAGCCTATACAAATAAATGATTCATCATCATCATTATCATCTCAGCCTGTACTTGTCCACTGCTGAACATAGGCCTCCCTAATCGCTTTCCGCTTTCGCTTCAATAAATGATTATTGACATTGTTTTTCCGCTCATGTCCTATGATTGATTTTTTATCACTAACATTTTTCATATGAAAACACGACTATTTAAAAAAAAAAATCGTATCTTACTCTTCCAACATTAATTTCTTTAAAACTAAGTCTACCTACTCGTAATTTACAAACCAATCTTTTTCCATACTCATACTTTAAGAACAATAAATATGGTTCAATCACGCAAATTGAACAATTCACACTCGCGCAACTCGGCAACGATCTCATAAATATTACATCAATCGTCTAGAACGTCTACGACAGTATAAGAGAAAGGGGCCCTTGAATAGAACCCCCTTAGTCGTCCCGTGTGCGAATTTAATAATGCATGTTTCGACAGATTTTCTTGCTGGAATAATGCACTTTGTGACGTCACATTTCCCAATGGTTAACTCCCCTTCCATTTCGGCAAGTGGTAAATGTATTAGTTCTGCATTGAAACTCCACTGTGATGTACAATAAATAACACTTAAGTTGTCGGGTATTAGTGTATTGGTAAGGGAACGTCCAGATGTTCGGCGATAAAGTACGAGTGTAAAGCAATTTGTTAGAGTACAATAGTGCAATCGTTATGCAACCGGTTTCTAAAAGATTACATGTGATAATTGCTACGTGTTTTGTTTATCACAATTTTAATGGATCGATGCTAGAAAAGATACTGGAATGTTTTGAAGTTTGGCACCTATTAGACAAAACCAAACGTGTAAATTTTCCAAGCGACAGTGGCAGATATGTACTGTGTATCGCCGGGGATTTTAGCTCCCAATGTACTCTGCGGTCTATCATGCCAGTATTCCAGATACAATTCCAGATTTCTGCTGCAAACCTTTTGATAGAAAAATACGCTTATTCCTGTCTATAATTAAAACTTATGACCTCGTGTTTGCCAGCCAAATTATGCGCCACTACACCGACGAAACAGTTTTAGAATGATAAATGTTTATGTACACAATTTAATGTAGTTGGAGATAAAGTATAGTATCTCTTTGCGAAAATATGATACACAATAATAAAAATAGGATACGTCTTCAGAACACAGTAGGCACGCGAACAATGGCTTCCATATGTCGCGTTAGTCCCTCTCAACACCCCGATGAACAATTGTAACACTCGCAAATGCAAAACTAAACACCTGATCCATTGTCGAGACGGCACCTATAACAATGGGGACAAGTGAACGCCATTACTTATACTCCATCCGAAAATATTCCACTCCTCAAATTTGGAGGGAACAAATGCTCTTAGCAATGTGGTACGGTAATGTTCGCCTGCCCCTTGAATTTTTCATTCCCTTGTGGCTCGACAACTAAGCATTACCAAAATTGCGTCATATTTCTTTTCCCAACGTACCAGTGGCGGGAAATAGTTAGGAGAATTGCTACTTTACGACGTCTCGGCTGTTAGCGTAATAATTGTTTTTACGTATCGATTGCAGATTTTATGAGAAAAAAGAAAGAAACACCGTCACGACTATATTCCCCAAGCGGGGGTGGCAGAGATAGACGGACTACATCCACTTTTCGCCGACGATGTTAGGTCCCATGTAAGAGGGGGCGAGCCTATTGCCATATGCCGGGAACAATTCCAGACTCCGGGGTCATACTGGGAATTTTTGTTTAGAAAAACTACATTTGTCCGACTTAGGATTTAAAATCCAGGACCTCGTGATCTCAAAGCGATCCACTTTTCTAACGAGGCAGTTAGGCAGGTTTTATGAGGTGGTGTAGAAAGGATGGCATGACATTCGATAGTGACTCGTCAACATCAATTATAGGGCTTAGCACAATAATATTGACTTTAGCGTGACGCTAATGAGTAAGCGTGTTATGTGTCGAGCCCATATGAAACCAACTGACACCAACATCCTGGAAGTCAGCCATGACATATTTTCATACGGCAAACTACTGACGGCGCGACCCGTGTAAGGATCGCGGCGCGGCAACGTTCACTTGGATTCTAGCATCGGTCCAGTCAACATTTAGTTAGTAATAATGTGTACCTTGTCTATACTTTAAGTAAAGTTAATTATAAATTTAGCACAGTGGTTAAGAGCTTACGCCGCTCCACCTTCTGGGTCTAATAGTCGCGGGTTCAATTCCCGTACGGAACAAATCTTTGTGTGATCCACAATTATTTGTTTCGGTCTGGGTATTTGTGTGTTATTTTTCATGTTTGTATACGCACCTACTACACAGGCCTCAATCATAGTGTGGGGCGGAGTTTAAAAAAACATCAGTTTTCGGCTATTCTTTGAATCCTTCGATAGCGTCCGACATAATTAGCGTGTCACGTTCGTGTTTATTAAATTAATTTTAAATCAATTCGATAGCGATCACATCAACATCAATCAGAGAGCTTAGCACCAGAATTGACTTTAGCGTGAAAATGGTAAGTTGATACAGCACAAATGTACTGAAGGTTTGGACAAATAGCGTAGGGGGCGCGACGGGAGCCCGACGGAAGCGCTCGGCTATGGCCGCTGTCTGTCCCCTTTTAAATAGACTATTTTTTGTCCATTAGCCCTCATTCACATAGTAATTGTGCACAGGACAGTTCGTTGTTTATGTTTCAGCAAGTGATTTAAATAACGGAGTTGAGAGAAGAGGAAGCCAGAGAGGTATGTAATAAACTGTTGGAACTCTGAACTCTCTGCCTACCTCGCAAGGGATCTGGCGTGATAATAAATTTAAATAACATTAACTTCCCCTAAAGGGCCTCTACGGTTTCGACCCATGTCTCCACGCGGGCCTTTCAAAGGTCCTGGCAAAATTGGTTGATCTCAGCGAGATACATAAATATAATAATATTATTTTAAAAGTACCCCTCAGTACACCTCATTCTAACGTCATAAATAATAAGTATGCGTGAGAAACATCACACCGGTAGGTAAGTATATAGTACCCATATTGATGAATGTAAACTGTTTGGGAAGAAACCGAGAAGCTCTTACTTATTGATGAGGCGTTATTTATTAGGCACCTCACTCGGGAAGATACGGAATGCGAATGTACGTAGGTACATTTCGTATGAATTGCTATGGAAATACTTTAAATTCTCTTGCCTGTAATCTACCCTTTACTGCCTATTAATCGAATGCAAAGGGTGTATATGTTTAATAAAACTGGCATAAACATATAATCTATCTATCTATCTATATCATCACGCCAGCTCCCTCGCGGGGTAGGCAGAGAGTACAGAGTTCCAACAGGTTCTTTCCTTACATACCTCTCTGGCTTCCTCCACTCTCATAGTTCGTCTCATACACACTCGCCGGTTACGGAGACTCTTGACTTGCCCTTCAGATAAGACACGGAAAAGTAAACTAAAATTAAAAAAGTAAACAATAAACTAACTAAATAATAAACTATAAATAAAAGTAAACTAAATCAGAATTTGTAAACATATAATGTTTACAAATTCTGATTTAGTTTACTTTTATTTAATAATAATTTAAGGCGTAAACAGTACATAGTCAGCAAAAGTTAAACGAACCTCAAGCACACAAAGATGTTTCCCGTGCGGGCATCGAACCCGCGACTATTAGTCACAGTGGGCGGAGCGGCTTAAGCTCTTAACCACTGCGCTAAATCGTCCCTATTTAGGCCCTGGAGCTACTGACAGATACATGTAGATTTGATTTACCTACAAAATAACGTCGAAAGTGACCAAAGGCAAAATCCTGAGGTCATTTCATGGAACATTTGATTCCGTCCAAGGGTAATGTTTACAGAGCTACATCTCCCAGTAACGTTTTAAACCGGTTACTTGCAGGGTTTTGTGGAACCTTTGATATTCGGTATATTTTATATATCTGCATAAGTATCCAATTTCCGACTAAACGAACAAATACACTTTTCAAGTTCCTATTACATAATTGTGATCTGAGTGATAACTTCATGAACTTAATTTTTTATACAGATCAAAGTATCTAATACAATTAAACTGTAACATAATTATACTTTAGATGAACATGAATTAAAAAATAAATTCAGGTGTTTTATATATAAGTTATGGATGAGCTTTTTTCGCTTATATTTGGAACTAAACTAACTAATTATCTATATACATAAATATATACATAAATATATATATATATATATATATATATATATATATATATATATATATATATATATATATATATATATATATATACATATAAACATATATGCGTTTTATCTGCTACTATCATCTCTAGGGGGGTAGGCAGAGGGTGGGTATGGCGAGCGAACAGCTGCTTACCTAATTCCTCGATTTATCAACGAACGAACGAACTCTGATGTGTGTATTAACATTAATAGAAAGAACATTAAAGATAAATTAAAATCCTTTTATCTATCTATCTATCTATAACCTCACGCCAGATCCCTTGCGGGGTAGGCAGAGAGTACAGAGTTCCAACAGCTTCTTTCCTTACATACCTCTTTGGCTTCCTCCACTCCCATAGTTCGTCTCATACACGCTCGCCGGTTACGGAGACTCTTGACTTGTCCTTCAGATAAGCCTCGGTCTGTTTAGTCGTCGTTACTGGATGTATTACTGATTTATACACCCGGTTTATACACTGCTATTACCGCCGCTTCCCGCCAAACTGTACTGAAGAGTACCGCGGCAGCGTCGACCGTTCACATACTGCTTCCGCACTTCCAACATTGATCTGTATTTGCAAAAATCTCCCAAAATCACGTTTTCATTTCCCCGCAACGATATTATTTTCATAAAAATATCCCCAAGGCAATATTTATACTAGGTTTCCCATGGTTTTTCTGATACACCACTCTCACATTTATTTTTGTAGTTTATATATTTCTTTAGTTTTTTTAACCTTCATTCTTTTTCCAAAATTATTTTTCCCCATCATTCCAACAAGATTTCTAAATCGACCACACAGTGGGCGTGGCCTGTCAGTCTTTTGACTTCCGCTTAAAAAACCGCCAACGAAGGAAGCGCCCGGCAGTGATAGTGTAGGAAGGGAAGTAGAGCGTGAGTGGCGCGTTTATACGACTACCCTTCCCTTACTTCACGTGAAAGTCAGCAATGTGCAAATTGGGTATAATAAATATATTACACGCATGCTCTTACAATATTATATTTACTACAAGACGGTAAGGAGGGCATATTGATCGTAAAACCGAAGGCCGTTGGGGCAGAAAGTGTTCATGAGAACCTCGTACCGGAAGATGTGGAATGGGCGGGCCTCCTTCAAGGTGAACCAATGCGCTGGTGAAGATCGCTGCTGAAAAAAGCTGGATACGTACAGTACAAAGCCATCGTCATGGCAATCTTTGGTTTGGTAATGCAGTGGACATCTTTCGATTTATGATAGATATCAGTAGCTTTATTGGACTGTATGCAGTATCTAAACGTTTGCGTGATGATAGATGTGTATTTGC
Source organism: Phalera bucephala (assembly GCA_905147815.2). NCBI lineage: Eukaryota > Metazoa > Arthropoda > Insecta > Lepidoptera > Notodontidae > Phalera > Phalera bucephala. The sequence goes on along the minus strand of LR990621.1, from coordinate 17,350,058 downwards.
TACTTTACGCAAAAACTACTATTAACATCGGAATAACACATAGGCTGTAATTTATAAACATAGTAGTTACTGCCCGCGACTTCTTCCGCATTGACTTTAGGCAGGACTTTCCGGGAATAAAAGTAATATATGTGTTAATCCAGGTAATAAACTATCTGGGTACCAAATTTCATCAAATCCAAATCCGTTCAGCTGTTTTTGCGTGGTTGAGTAACAAACATCCAAACATCTAAACTTTCACATTTATAATATTAGTACGATTACAAAATAAACGCATGCGGTGCCGCGAGTAACAGCTAGTCTTATGAGTATAAGTATAATCTAAATTAAAACGTTAAAATAAGCGTTTCAAAGCAACTCAGGTGTGATTTTTAATTACCAATTCATACGAACCACGTCCATAATCAATGTTTGGAACCCTAATCAGACTTGTTCTAAACTAAAACAGATTGTTATAATTAGAGCAAGATGAATGTGAAAAGTTTTCTAGTCATAACTCAACATTTCTCGAACCGTTGCAGGTGTCTGCGAGAATGCTTTTGTTCCATCTAACTTACTAATAGAAAGGTTATTTAAGATTGAAATTTTTAACGAGTTAAATACCAATTTTAAATGTGTTTGATATTAATTTCAAATAGATACAATGATAAAGTATTTTTTATTGCACATCTTTAAAATTACAAATATACACTTTAAAATATTAAGAACAGCTATTTACAATGGACAGTCTTATTTCTATAAGCAATTTCTGCAACAAAACCAGTGCATTGCAAGAAGCAACATAAAGAATAATAGAGGACGATGGTGATTCATTGAAACTGTATTATTTTTTAGCATATTTGTCGGGGCGCATTAGTTTAGATCACAATTAATTGAATGTCAAGCGGTTATTGTTACTTTAGTAACCTTTGATCTTGACTATAGATGAACTCTATACCTTTAATAATTGCCATATCTATCTATCTATCTATAACCTCACGCCAGATCCCTTGCGGGGTAGGCAGAGAGTACAGAGTTCCAACAGGTAATTGCCATAGAGGTACTTAATGCATAGAGGGAGCATTCAAAAGATTATATAATTGCACTGCTTACACTTATGACATGTCAGTGATAGGAAGGGGACAAATCTATTGTAACAATTACATTCTTGTACACTTTATTTTGAAATAATTATTACTTGAATACAAATAAAAATTCATCAAAAACACAGTCACTAGACAATCTAATATTAGCTGATAAATTTACGCGGAGCCTACGTCAAGATGACAAGCCAAAATATTTTGAATAAAAAGGAAAAAGGAAAGGTAGGTACAAAGATTTTTAAATTGGTTACCCAAATGGTACTAAGTGTCCACAAAAAGTATACAGCGGCGCTGTGTCTATAATCCCTCTATGCTTTTAAGTCCTATCTCTATGATATTGCTGAGTGTGTTTCTTGCGTTTAGTTGGGATGCGATGACAGATTTCAGATGACGACCGACCGATGACAGATCTGAGAAGGCCGAAGGCCTTACTTTGTAATTCTATTGGCAACGGGGCGAACGGTCGGACGTACCGCTGAGAGGCTAATCTTCCTGCATTCCAAGTGACAATATTAATCCTCAATTATTGCGAGTAACTTGTGATATTTTGCTACCAAAGTCAGTATATCAAGAAAGATTAGTGTACGGGACTAGTAGCTATTTCAAGATTTCCTTCATGCCTGGCCACCAAATGGACGACTGTGAAAACGAAGGTGGGTGAATACCCACGTTTCACCGTTGCCAGCATTGTAACGGCCATCCCGAAAACCCAATCGCTGAAATATTAAATATTAAAAAGCTGGCCGAACCTGTTCGAAATAGCGATGTGAGAAAGCGTGTAGGTATAAAATATAGTATTGGTGTAAAGATGAGAAAAGATATAATCCGGTGGTTCGGACTTATAGAAAGAATGAGAATACAAATATACAACGCGAAAATGATTAGATTTAGGAACCGGGGAAGACCTATACTATCTTAACGTGACCAAATAGAAGGTCTATTTGGTCATGTTAAATTAGTATAGGACAAATCGGCAAAAGTGTATGAAATGAACTACGAGAGTAGGGGAAGCGAGATAGGTCTGTAAGAAAAGAATCTGTTAGAGGTTTGCACTATTCGCCTATCATGGAATCTGAGGTGATGATATAGACAAAAAGAAGTATCAAAACGATTTTTAAATTGACAGTAGGTAACTTAAATTTAAAAACTAAATAGTTAATTGTGTTCTACCTTCTACAAGAAAACCTTATTTATTATTTTAACATCGCTAATTAGCATTTACTTTAATTTTCACAAAAAATTAAGATATTTTTAATTTATTTTCCAGTCTGCTTATTTCATAAGTCGTATAATATTGACATTATAATTTGTATTGATATTTTCACCGCAAAATGTATTTATCTGTTCACAAAACAACAAAGAATTATCTCGGAAGACAGCTATTTCCATTGGCCTCAGAATAAATTACAAACTCACTTAATTTTGCTGTTGTTTGTAATCCCCACAATAATTTCTTTCAAGGCCTTTATTTCAATCTGGGGGAACTCAGTAGCATTGAGGATTAGAGATGATTTACGGGACTAAAGGAATTATTAAGAAATAATAAGCGTTATGAACGAAGGCTTCGTATTTCTCCTTTAATATGATTACGGCGTTTAAATTCATTTGCCTTTTTGATGCTTATGGTTGAGATGCTGTTTTTTTTTTAAATTATGATTTAAATATAGGGTGGGTTGTTTCAGTATATATTCTTATAAGTATACTAAGTTTTATATACTAAGTTTTACTTAGTATGGGCTCCTGTCTCCCTACCAATATTTCAATGTAAAATTTAGAATGATGCATGTAACTTGTGGGAGAAAATAAATGATTTTTTTATTTATTTTATTATTATTATTCTACTATTGCAATCCAATAAGAGAGGTCTGTAACGTACATCCTGTTGGAAGTCGTTACTCTCCGCCTGCCCAAATAAGGATCTGGCGTGATGATAGAGATAGAAGATAAAAAAAAATCATAAGTATATGTTGGCGTTCGTAGCGCTGAAAGACCGTATTCTTAGTAATCACCAAAGTTAAGCAGCGTTTGGCTAGGTTGTTCTGAAATGGGTGACCGTTTGTGATATTTACATTTTCGAGCGTCTTTGCGCTTCAGAAGGCACGCTAAGCCGTTGGTCCTAGCTATCGCTTCATTTGGTAGTCGTTAAGCCAAGTTAAAGTTTAGCCAGCAGGTGGCCATAAACCTACCTTTATTAAACCGCACTGTGTCCTCGTGTTGGATATATGTGTGTGTATGGACCCAATCGCTCCCACCTCTATTTATGTAGAAAAGATTTTGCTAATATGTATGAGTTCTATAACGCCTGGCTCAGAAATAGTTATCACCTCAAGTTGTTTTACTTCCCGGTTAGTATGTAAAAACTTACTAATGATTTGATATAATGGTATAATGGCAATAATATCGCTTCTATTAATTTGTTTCTTTTAAATAGACGTAGCCACTAACTAGAAATGATTTCTGTGTTGTACGAACGTACAACACAAAATAGTATGTGAATACGTTACAAAAATGAAATTTACAAACACACCCTTCAATCAATCAATCAATCAGCCTATCGCAGTCCACTGCTGGACATAGGCCTTTCCTAACACGCGCCATTGCACACGGTCCTCCGCCTTCCGCATCCAGTCTGTCCCAGCGGCCTTTTTGAGGTCGTTGGTCCATCTAGCTGGGGGCCGTCCTACCTTACGCTTACCAAGTCGCGGTCTCCACTCTAGGACACGCTTGCTCCATCGGCCGTCGGTCCTTCTGCAGATGTGACCAGCCCATTGCCACTTTAGCTTACTGAGTGTGCGAGCTATGTCGGTAACTTTGGTTCTTTGTCGGACACACCCTTATCGAAACAAATATGTGGGTCACCAAAAGATGTTGACGTTCAAGCGAGTAGAGGACTTATCACAAAAGTTTTGACGTTAGCGACTTAGACACTAACAGGTAATTGAGTTGTTGTAACGTTAATTATTATTTAGTAAATTCGTAGTATGACAAGGATGTCATATCAACTTGCTAGCATCACCCTTACATCAATCGTTTCGTCCTGAGCTATCGTTACTCGCTAACAATCACGCACAGAAAAATTACATGGTCCTGTACACTGTTTGGGTATTCCTCTACAGATGTAGGTAAGTACTTTTCTTATTGATGTCAATTGCTTCCAATCCCCACGCGTTGTTGTACGTGACACAGACGCTTCATGTACTTGTTTGGCGAAATAAATATTTATTGAAAATGGCGATATACGCGTTTCACGCTCGGTGGCACATACAAGCTTATATAAATATATACTCTACTATAACTCATTTTTATATCGTACAAACTGATTTACTTAACATAGTTATTTTTTTTAGTATGAAATATTTATTAATAATTAAAATAATATAAAATATCAAAAAAACTAACTATCACCTATTTAAAATAATTAAAAATACAGTAAATAGTAGCAAAATATAATACACTATTTATAACTGTGCCAAATCGTTGGCGTTCGGCAGGATGCCCAGAAGGCTGGCAGCGTTCCCGCGCTGGATAGCAACGCTGATCCTTTACGCGAGATACGTGCCAGCCCCTGGACACGTGTAGTGTCGACCTGCCTTTTAGTCAGTTCCCCAAAGATGTGATGGGCACTTGAACCCCATTGGCCCAAAATCTTCACACCAAACGGCTCAAATAAGCATCCTTTATCCAGGATGCTGTATTTGCGCCATTTGCGGCACTCGGCAGAATCCGCGGAGCTACCAGCCTTAATGACTGAATCTGGAAGGTATGACGGCGCTAAGGTATCGACACATGTCGCGTCTTATACCAGAGGCCAGCCCATCTTCCAGGGAATAATTTTCATTCCATCGGGTCTCTTACCATCGTTACGCATAAGGCCGTTTAGTTTCAAAACGGCCGACACATTGGCGGTGGCAAAGGCCCGACAGATGATATCATTAATACTGGCATGCCGCGATATTCTACAGGCGCTTCGGAGACATGAGAGGCCATGGTGTCCAAACTGGTCGACACCACAACGAAAGCACTTAGCACCAATACGTAGGCATATATATAAGTAGACGGGCTAAAAAAAATGCTAAAACGTTTAAGCATTTTTAACCGACTTCAAAAAAGGAAGTGTTACGCGATCATTCCGCCAAATATGATTTTTTATGATTCTTTTTGCATTGGGTTCAGTGTAGCTCCAAGGTGGTCCTCTTTTAATTTCATCGGTATTGGACTTTGGACTTTGAAGATATACCAGGGAACTCCTTAACGACAAACAATACGAATGCGTAGGTTGATATGGGTATTACGTCAATCCTATAGGTACTCTGCCTAATCCTATAGAACTATCAGAATATTAACTGACTTTCAAAAAGGAGAGGTTGACAATCCGTTCGTGTTTCTTATAACGTCTTTATCTATGAACTAATTTTGATGATTCTTTTTGCGTTGGGTTTAGTATAGTTTCGAGGTGGTCCAATTTTAATGAAATCGGTATTGAACTTTGGACTTGGAAGATGCACTAGGGGACTCCTTAACAGCGAACAGCACGAATTATAGATTCCGTTATTATGGTATTATATCAATCCTATCCTGAGTTTTACAGTAAGGTACCCTTACTGTGAAGCTCAGCAAAATAATATAATATAAGTATATAAATATTAGTAAATAATTCTCTCGTCAATTAAAATTGTAAAATAAAAGTCTTTTTTTTAGAAAAAGAAAGGTAAACTGAATTAATAAATATTTGAACTCGGTACCGGTGAGTGCAGTCGGTTACTTGGCACCGACTTTTAACTTTTTTCAAACGAAGTCAGTTTAACTTTTTTTTAAAGTATTTTTCCGGATCAGTTCACAGATCGACCCGTCCCATTGTCTATGAGAAAACAGGGCGGTAGCCAAGCTTATATTAGGGCAGGCCAAACGCCTGGTATTTTTAGCTTCACCCACTCCCGATAATTCCAAATTTACATTTGTGGTGCTAGTGCTTGTTAATGGGGGATGGATAGTCCTTGTCGAGACAATTCCACCGAGCCTTAATACAATCGGCTCATATTATGTACCAGTTGCTATGGCATCAGTCCATCTATACATCTCTCATACAAACTAGGTCTGTAGTTCGTGTCAAGAAAAAAGCCCATTTTTACATACGGTAATAATTCGGTATGCTTCCAAAGAGGACAACAACGGAGGAAATAGTTGAGTTTTGGAATGAAAAGGCAAAATCGAGTAATGAAAATGGCCATGTGAACATTCATTTTGAAAAGGCGTTACGAAACTTAATTAAAATTTTGTATTTTTTTTTGTATGAACGATGGCACGGATTCGTCCAAAACTCATGAGCCTAGGAGGTGGAGTAAGTTGTTTTGTAAAACTGTAATGCCTGGAGCTATTGACTTAAATTGTTCCAGTATATCGTCTCAAGTAGTGCAGTGTTATGAAATATACAGTTCACATTTAGAAAAAAATAGAATTAGGCCGATATTTTGTAATTTATTTTGTAGCTCTACAAAATCTCTCAAGACTGTTTATGCGTCACCTCCTAGTGTGCCATCATCAATTTAAATTCCAAATCCATGCATGATAGGATGAATTGCGAGGCGAAATATGACCGGTCCTAATGGGTCGCCCTGTTGACATCCAATTGTCCAATCAATGAAGTTATTTGGTAAACTAATTTGGAGGAGGTACTGTAAATTTAACATTTATATTTAAAAATAAATATGTTTTAATTTTATTTGAGTTAAATCAGGTAATCAGGTGCATAATAGATACATGTATCAAAAATTGAGCATTGTATTGCACTATTCCAAGCTTATACTGCCTTGTTCGGCTAGTAACGCAAGATCCTACTGGCAATCATCAAGTCCTGGTTCGAATTGTTGGCCGGACATTGTTATTGTGATTACGGTTTAGGAATTGTGCCCTGTGTATGCGCTATTACACTGGCAACTAACATACGCAAAATATGAGTATCCACAGTATGCCTTTGTTACGTCGTAACATAGTTTTAAACATATAAAATAAAAATAAAAAATCTTTACACACAAACAAACAAAATAACTACTTGTTATATCGAATGGAAACCGCGCGCCTTAACTAGTGATAGCATGATAATGACCATATAAGGTATTCGTTGGCACCGGAAATCAAATTCCTTCTAGAACACCTAATAAGAAACGCCCACAACATAGAACCACCTCCACATAGGGAACGAAAGAGAGCTTACACGTTTATACCTGCCATAGGCATTCCTCTGCTTTTATAAAATTTGGTTAAGAGTAACTCAAGAGTCTCCGTAACCGGCGAGCGTGTATGAGATGAGCTATAAGAGTGTAGGAAATCTATAAGAAAAGAGTTTACTAGAACTCTCTGTCTACCCCGCAGGAAATCTGGTGATGATATAGAGAGTAAATAAAAAGGGTACTGTCTACCTTCATTTAAAAGTTACATTCCTCCATCACTTTAATTAATTCAAACTAACTTTTTAGAAACATCACGCTTCAATTAACAAATTTAAGTTTTGAACTGTCTGATTAGCTTCAGAAGGAATTCTAACTGTCCATGAAGACGAACAAAGATCTCAGATTTTACAAGGACAACTCATCCACTTTTTTTCGATTAACAAGGCGCACCTGGCCATACATAACGGTGTGTGAGAGTAGGTTATGTAAACAAGAGAATGAAAGTATGATAAATGTGGTCGAAATACGAGCTTTGCGGAACATGTTCGGAGTCAAGCTGTCCGTGTTAGTAACAGCGTAGTAGGGTGGATTGTAGGTATGAAAGATTATATCGATATAAACATGAGAAAGGGTATGTTCCGCTGGTTTGAGCAAGTAGAAAGAAAGTTGGAAAAAAGAATGACAAAATAGGTAAACAATACGAAAGTGGAGGACCTAGACTATTTTACCATGACCAAATAAACTGTCTTATCTGAAAGGTAATTCAAGAGTCTCCGTAACCAGCGAGCGTGTATAAGACGAACTATGACAGTGGAAGAAGCCAGAGAGGTAAAGAAACAACCTGTTGGAAATCTGCACTCTCGGACTAAATTGTAAGGGACCTGGTGTGATGATATATACAGCGAGATAGATAACTACCTACTCTCTGAACATATCTCCTATACTGTTGATACGTTAACAAGTCAACATTAAAGTATGTAGATATATAAAGGGCAAAGTTTGTAAAGTTCTCAGTACGAGCCGCAAATCAACTTAACTAGCGCACACTACTTTAAACTACGTTCCGCGATCGATTCCGAACTAACTTGGGCGGTTCTAAGCTCGGTTCGTGTACAAATATTGTGATAATGTTTCAAGCAAAATGGTACGGAAGGAATTTCTATGAAGAAAAGTACGAATCAATCACTAGAGCGCTGTAATCACAGCGGAAACATTTTTTTATTTTGTGTATATTGAAAATAGTTACTTTACAAAAATGTAGCTGGTGGTATCCTAATCCTTCTTTTCAGTTGTTGCTTTTAATTTAACATAAAAATCTTAGGTCAAAAAAAAAAGAAAGATAGGGGGACCTGTTTCGCGGGGGCCCTAAGCATTTGAGTCGAATAGACCTAAAATGTGGACTGTATTGGCATACTGTAAGACCTTTTTGCTATTATGCAAAGTTAGGGCATACATAACATCCTTTAATTCTTAATCCTTTAATCCTTTCCATCCAACATTTTACCTAAGTATCTGATTTAAAGCTGAATTTCAAATTCAACACAAAATGCTTCTTAAAATTTTTGGTATGGATGGCAATTCAGCATTTATTAAAACGCAAAATCATTACATACTTTGACATATTATGAAGTCACTTGCAGTTTGCCGCAGCTTCGCACCCGGTCTATAACAGTGCTACCGGATCTATGTTAATTTTGGATAATGTAGCTTTCTAACTGTGAAAGAATTATTAAAGTCGGTTCAGTAGTTTCAGAATTTATCGATAACAAACAAATCTTTCTTTTCTATAATATTAGTATACAGTAGCCGTAACCCGCGACTTTGAAATAACAAATATCTTTTTCTAAAATAAAAGTAGCCTAAGCTACTCCTTATAACATGTGCTTTCTACCAGTGAAAGTCCCGTCAAAATTGGTCCAGCCGTTTCGAAGATAAGCCGGAACAAACAGACAGACAAACAGACAAAACCGATTACCGTATATACTTCCGATATGCATTTAGTAAAAAGTTGTTATTTTGACATTACAAAAAGACAGTTTAATTTTATTTATTTGTACGTATGTATAGATAAAGTCAAGTAAGTTACAAACTTTGATAAATCTGGACCCAAACATTACATTTTATACCATATTTTTCACTACCATTCATATGCAAATTGCAACCCTATTCCATTAATTTAACACCATAAATAGCCCATCACATTATACAATATACAGTAACACATAATAGAAAACACAATCAAACAACAGTGTACCTACAGAGCGGACGCGGTCCCGACTGCTAATTGAGTAATTCCTTTAAGGCATTCGTTATGATTATCAACTGCGACAGACTCCCCGGGGTGAAACTTCGCGAAGTACTTAGCACTTCTCTTCTAAATACGTGTGATATGTGGGTGCCTACGTTGCGGTAAAACGAGACAACTTACATTGATGTATGAAGGCATTGGAAGGTACCTACTAATTAAATGTTCTTGCTTTTTAATTAAACTTTGCTGTACATTGGGAATTATTCCCGAGTTGTGAGCGCGTTTGCAAACATAAATTTTACATGAATAAAGCCATGACACTTATCCCTCACGGGTATTGAACCAGCGAATATTTGATTCAGTGTATGGAGCGAGTTATGCTATAAACCTTCGTCGTTTAATATTTGTGATATTATGCTTTTCATAACGATAAAATCGTTATTTATAAAGTAAAAAACCGGGCAAGTGCAAGTAGAACTCAAAGTCTGAGCGTTTTATACAAACGATCATGTTTATACATAGTTTGTCGAACCTGGGAATTGCGAATCTCGACATACCTATTCGGCACCCTCGCGCGTTTCTAAAAACAAATTCCTATAACAAGACCAATGCTATGTAAAGATAAATACTTATTTATATAAAAAAACGAACGTTTTTAAAACGGGCTGAAAAGTATGAAGTAATTTTAAAACGAACTTAGTATATGTAAAAAGCTTATTTATTTAAATAGGTGTCTGTTTTTTGTCTTTTAGTCCAGTGCTAACCCCAAACTCAATTGTTCTTGTCAAGACAATACCAACGAGTCCAAACATAAACAATGACTGTAGTTCTTGTCAACGATTTTTTGAACTGACAGCAAAAATAAGTTATTCAATCCAAACTCTAACAAAATTCTAAATAATAACAGTTCCAGTACATTCATCGTATTCAGCCGCCGAGTTACAAAGTTATTTCCTAACTCCGAGTCACCAACACAATGACATAAGGGAGCTTTGAAGCCACTTCCGTTTTCTGCGTAACTGTTATTAGACAGACGGTTCTCGCAATTTCTGTGCCGTTTTATAGAGTTATGGAAGTGTTATAGAGTTTCTAGATATTCATTTCTACTTTGTGATACAAAATCTTCAGAATTAAGTTGTGTTGATGATTTTAAATTTAGTTTGTAATTCTGGATGTGAGACTAAGAATATGATGAAGGATTATATTCGATACTATTAAAACAAAAATATATTATCCCATTCCTTTTCATCCATTCAAATCTTATGTAGTTATTACGCAGTTGTAAGTTTTTAAATAAATATATTGTGTGCTTGGTTTTTGTGGACGAGGATGCCTGGCTTACCGTGAGACAGTTTTATACTAGTACGGAAGCCAGTACGATTCGTGATCAAACAACCATGTAAGTAATTATACTGCTACACTTTATTGTATTAATTAGATAGGTTAAGGGTGTAAAATGTGTTGCCAATAAAGTTTATTTATTATTCCTGGGCTAAGGGTATCTCTCACAAATCGAGAGAGAGAATAGGTCTTACTTTGTGAAGTGCGGACTCAATGCGGATTGGTGAAGGCAGGTTTGTGGCCGCCTGCTCTTGGAATCTATCAAGTTGGTAACTGTAACCAACGGATTAACGTTTGCAATAAAAAGCACTATTGGCTTATATTTAGTGTTTAATTCAAATTGTATTTGTTTAAACCGACCGTATATTATCCGTCACTAATTCGACAGATTTAGTAAGACTTGTTATGGCAGGCGGTCACGAGGTCTTAGGCCTGTATCTAGGTCTTAGTCGTACAAACTGGTACTGGGGTTTTTACAAAATTTTCAGTTACAATCGAGGATTGTACCTACTATGATAGCTCTTCGCCTCCTTTTATACTACTTATTACTAATATACGGACTTCACATCATCGGTCAAATGTGTGTAAATGGTACACATTTGCTATCCACGCTTATTGATGCATCTTAAACTAAATTTACTGCATTTTTGATCAGTACAAAACTGTGGTTACATATACTATTCGTAGGTATACTATTTTACCGTAAATGAAGATTTATTAACATTTTAAGTCAACACTGGGACTGCCTCGTTGGTCTAATGGTGAGTAATGGGCTTTGCGTCATAAAGTCATGGGTTGGACAAATGTAGTTTTTCTAATGAAAAATTCTCATCATCAGTCTGGAGTCTGGCATTGTGCCCGCGATATGGCATGGGACCTAGCATCGCCGACGAAAAGTGGGTTTACACCCACCGCAGTACACCCCTGCTTGTGGAATATAGGCGTGACGGTGTTTATTTTTTATGTTTAAGTCAACATAGATAAACGTGAATATTATTTTAAAATTCTATAAATAATAAGAATAAATAATAATATTAGCCCTGTTAAGAAACTGTCCCACCGTTGGATACGGGCCTTCTCTCAGACTGTGACGGTCTAGGCCTCCGTCCACCACGTTGGCTCAGCGCGAGTTCGCAAACTTCACACACCTTCGAAAAACTCTTAGGCAGGCAGGTTTCCTCACGATGTTTTCCTTCACCGTTAAAACAAGTGATAGTTATTTTTTAATACGCACGTGCTTTTGAAAAGACAGAGCGGCGTGCCTAGGTTTTAACCCGAACCCCTGACTTTGCAGTCCAACGGTCTAACTACTGGGCTATCGCTACTACTGCTGTTAAAATTATATATTCAAAGAAAAAACTTGACCAAACAAACATACATACATCCTAACTGTTCGCCATTTCATGGCCAAAAATCCTTTTTGTACGCTATTGAATGGCCAAATATAGCGCTCATAAATAACTTCTTCAAGATACTACCTCTGTTACCCATGGTTCACAGTAAAATAATTTAAATAACTACTTCATACCTAGGTTCTTATTCGCTACGAGCAATTAAACACGTAACACGGCCCGTTACGTTAACACGAGAAATAATATTGTAACAGTACTGCAGTGGCATACAGGATACCAGTACACGATAATTGGGTAAAAGTAAATAAGGGCTATGTCAATTTTACTTAAATATCATTACTCCACTATGATTCCCCAATATTCAATAAAAAACCTCCTGCTAGGAATTCAACACTGGCCCAACTATGATAAAAATATCCAGCTGAATTAGCAAATGGTATCGCAGATCATAAACCGCCTCCCCATATACACTATTATATCTCGCCCTATTTTCATAAGCATAAAAGCAAGTGATAAATCTTCAGTACTGATACATCTTACGTTGTAAAGCTGTTGGGATAGCAATAGTCGCAATGGTGTTGTAACAAGCATGTCGCGGTATTAAGGTAAGGTTCCATTTGCTAGGATGCAAGAATTCTTATTTTGCAAGAAAATAAAAAAAAAACATGGATTGACAGAGTACATCTATCTATCTCCCTATCTATATCTATATCATCACGCCAGATCCCTTACGGGGTAGGCAGAGAGTACAGAGGTCCAACAGGCTTTTTCCTTACATACCTCTCTCTCTCTCTCTCTCTGGCTTCCTCTACTCTCATAGTTCGTCTCATACACGCTCGCCGGTTACGGAGACTCCTGACTTGTCCTTCAGATAAGACCCGGTTAATTTGGTCATGGTAAGATAGTCTAGGTCTTCCCCGGTACCTACATCCTTCCACTTTCGCATTGTATATCAGTTTTGTCATTCTTTCTTCGGACATTCTTTCTATATGCTCGAACCAACGGAGCATACCCTTTCTCATCTTCACACCGATACTCTCTTTTATACCTATTTGCGTTCTTACTACGCTGTTGCGAATACGGTCGGTCAGCTTCACTCCGCACATCTTCCGCAGAGCTCGTATTTCCACCGCATTTATTCTACTTTCATTCACCTTCTTACATACCCAGCTCTCGCTGCCATATAACAGCGTTGGGACAAGCACTTCATTATGTATGGCCAGCTGCGCCTTTCGGCTTAAGTGCCGGCTCCCAAATAGCTTTCCCATCGCGCCATTCACTCTGTTCCCTGCACTCACTCTTCTCTCTATGTCAGCGGTGTATTTTCCATCCTTACTGACAGAGTACATAATACCTATAAGTAAATTTGTAAGCACCTAAGTCTCCAATTGAAACCTTGCAAAAATCTGGAAAAATTACCACCACACAGTATTATTGTTATTAAAATTTATCGAGAGAACTAGGTACACAGTTTATAGCTCTGTATCTTTCTCACAGCTAAATAACATTGCATTTAATACTGCATAAGAGATCGTGGTAAGCGTTCACTTGAATCGTAGTTCTTATAAAACATGCAAAATACAATGTTAAGGGTACGAGTATGAAAAGTTATTACCGATCTAATTATTTATAGTGAATAATTGGTATACAAAAATCAATGTAGTACATGGTAATTTCTCGAAACTGAATAGATAATACTCTTAAGAGTTTTTAATGCCATCATCACGTGTCTACCTCTACAAACTCTGCTACTATATTGCTCCGCGAAAGATCTCTGCCGTCTAAATTATAAACACAGTAATTTTGTTCTAGTGTAGAACATAGTTGCTGTGTTTGTAATTTGGACGTAAGATCTGTGCCCCAAGTCTGCTATTTTTTACGTGTTTTGTAATTATGACATGCTACAAAAATCATTTAATTACAATTGTGCTAAAAGTCTGCAATTGTTTGAACTGGTACCTACGACTGTGGAAAACCATAAGAATCATTGATAGGTATGGTACCTATAAGATTTAGAAAGCATTGAATTAGTAGATTGAAAACTGTCAAAACTAACAATTATGATGTCAATGATCAACAGTTTTATTTAAATTGCAATAAAAAACTTGGGGCCGTGATGTATGATATAGCATAAATGGCTTAGCACGAACAAATTGACGTCAGCGTTGACCTGTCAAGTTTTTCTCAAAAGCGTTACGCTAACGACAATCTGTTCGCGCTAAGTCCCCAGTAGTTTTGTATTGCGTTGCCAATGGAGCGTAGGTCTGTATTTGGCAATCGTCCGCGGTGGGAGAAGCGACGCGCGGCGCCACTTGTCGCGCGACAGCACATATCGGAAGGCTGCTGCATCGCCACTCCTGAAATCATTAGTGATGTGATATATTTGTGCGGATTTTTATCGAATTCATTTAATTCATTATACTAAAATTATATATTAAGGGCCAAAATTAATGGTTTCAATAGATTACAATAAAACAAAATTACATGAGAAGAATCATTTACAATTTGAAAACTATATATGAAACAAAGAAAGCAAAGATCTGTCTAAAATAAATTTTTCGTCTGATAGTTATATTGTTTGAGATCGCTTATAACAACATTGATATAAATATTTTGTAAAACAGATTTGAAGCCTGATGGTTTCTTAATCACGAATAAATAATTGATAATTTCATTCAGCCTGGTATAATACTGCTATGATTCTTATATTAAGTTAGTGTTTTATATAAACAGTACTCGTAACTAGCAGTTTGCCGCAGTTTTCGGTCGATGCCAATGCTACCTATTGGGTCCAACTTTATCTGAAAACCATTCAGGTAAATATTAAAGTTGGTCAAACCGTCTAGGAGGAGAAGAATTACGAACACGCCCACCGGAATTTGATGCATAAAGATAATTACTCGTAAGTAATTGAATTTATGTAAGAAGACGTTAATAATATATATTTATAAATAAAAAATAATTCTAGGTACAAATTAGAATTAAAAAACATTATCGCACAAGAGAGATTAGTTTATTCTTCCGACAACCAATGCACAGTTACATAAACGGGTAATGTCTTTTTTCTTGTTAATGTATTTTTGTTATCTTACGTAATGTAATCGTTAAAGTAAATATCGATAAAAGTGAAGCATCCAATGGAGGATCACTAGTGTAGTCCCCCAGCGGTAATGCGACTGTATCCAATTCGTTATCGGATCCGAGTAGGATTTGTCGACGTCTCGCGAGCACACAAACGGTAAATTTCCAATGCTTTTGAACCACCAGCTCGAATTTGCTTGCAGTATTCCTTTTTTGAAAAATATATATGTAAGCCTGAGTCGAACAAGTGTAGTTTTTCTTTCGAAAAATTCCCAGTATCAGTGTGGAGCCTGGAGTTGTGACCGGTGTATGGTAATGGGCTTGCCTCTCATTACATGGCATCGTTGACAAAAAATGGGTGCACACAATATACCTCTGAGACCCCCGCTTGTGTAATATAGGCGTGACGGTGTTTTTTAATCACGTTCCGTGTTTTTACCTTAATATCGTGAAAAAATATTTTACAGAGAGAAATGTTTAATTTACAACGTACACCATCAAAAATTCAAAAGATAATAAAGCAAAAATAAGTGTTGCTATTTAGATCATTTTATACAGTTTGTTCTTCGTTCGGGCAACAAAGTTTTGTCCCACATAAAAAATTCTACGTTCAGACCACATTCTATTTCTGTTACTTTCCAAAACTCATTTTTATTCACAAAATAATATTTCATACTTGTTACGTTCCATTTTTTTTTCTTAATTCGTACAGACCGACTAAATAACTAAAACACCATTTTGATAATAAATGTAAGCACTGTAGTTAGTTACAATTTGCTTTTAACTCCGAAAAACTGAGCTCTCTGAGAACCCGATCAAGCATTTTGTTCTAATCAAATCAACTGGTCGGTCCGCTGATTATTTGCATTTTATTTTGGTACAATGTTCTTTTTTGCGTAATTCCATAGGTGAATCCGTGAATACGTTTTCCGTCTCTTCGATCCTCCTATGTAGTAGAGAGAATTCATAAATGTTTATATATTTCTGTGTCTTAAAATCTATAGTCAAAGTACCAGGACATCATAACATATTTTAATTCATATCAAACGATATAGGTACTGGAACAACTCCGGTGAGTACATTTGAACGAAGACCCTATTGACAGTACCAGGATATCATAACAGTACATAGGAGTTAAGGCTCGTATGGTGGCAGGCAATACAGGCAGAATATCCTACTCAACAACTGTTTCGAGTGTATCGCTCATAAGCTAAGATCCCTAGTATGTTATGATGTCCTGGTACCTACTTTGACCAAGATTTTGTGACACTCAATTCAACCTAATCAGACTTCAACTGGGAATATTCCCAGTTGTATATAGCAGTGGGCACCACTGCAGGAGCGCTTACAAATAGATGAATTTACATTTTTTTTTAAATCTAATCTCTAACTACTAATCTTCCCGGTTGTAGATGATAGGAATGCGGCCTCCACTGTGAAGATGCAGCGAAAAAACTTACCGGGCTTGTCTTTTTTTATTTGATTCTCTTTCTCTATTTTCTTTTCCATTTTTTTTATCATAAATAGTTTACTATCTAGCTCCAGTGTGATGCCGTACGACTGAGTGCACGTACTAGTAGTGGGAATATTCCCAGTTGTATATAGCAGTGGGCATCACTACGGGAGCGCTTACAAATAGGTGAATTTACATTTTTTTTTTAATCTAATCTTACTACTAATCTACCCGGTGGTAGATGATAGGAACGCGGCCTCCACTGTGAAGATGAGGCGAAAAAACTCAGCGGACTTGTCTTTTTTTATTTGATTCTCTTTCTCTTTTTTCTTTTCCATTTTTTTAGATCATATTGTGTAGATACAGTGCTTAAGTTACAATTAAATAGTTTACGATCTAGCTCCAGTGTGATGCCGTACGACCGAGTGCACACACTAGTAGTGGTTGATGTAAAAAATTTAATAACTGACGTTTATAAGTGCTTTTGTATTGGCCTAAACAAATAAATAATTTTTGACTTTGACTTAGTCAAATGAGTCTACGCCTACAAAATAAAACTAAATTTCTTTTGGGACGTAACAAGAAAAAAAAACTTAGCTTCAAAGTGGCAATAGTAAGGATATTATGGTCGTAAAATTCACAAATAAGTATGTACCCACGAGGTGATGATAAACTAGGATGGTCATGAAAAATCAAAATTTAAAATAATTACAAAATTATTGTCTTATGTTTGGGCACTTCTCCTGACATTGGTAGTACATATAATAAAACTTATAATGTGAAATCTATTAAATCAATTCAACATAGACTATCATTATCCGTCGCCATCACAAAGCGTTAAATATATAAAACATTCTAAAAAAGATTAAACAAGTACCCACACATTTGTATTTATTAAATACAGGTGTGTGTGTACTTGTATGTAAATACATGTAACATTTTATCATCAAATAATTAGTACGCGCTTAAGATTTGTTACGACCGCCTGACGGCGGGTACAAATAAAACAAACAATTACAAAAAAATACAAATGTTTATTGTTATCAAGAAAAATATATTTAATTACGCAAACAATCCAGAAGGTTAGAATAAGTATCAATATTAAAATGGGGCGTGAATTCCCGGCACAGGGGAGTTTTCGGGTCCACAAAAAAAACCTATGGGCGCTGGGGACTTATCTTTAGGCCGCTCGATCCCGTGACGCGTGGGGGGTCTTCGGTAACAGCCTCCACCGGCTAGGTGAGGAATCTGGAGGTGCCCTGTAGAAGGCCCTCAGCCGCCGAGGTCAGCGGGATTCGACGGGCAGAAATGAGGCCTGCTGTCTCCCAAACCGTACTTGTCAACCCGTACGGTGGACCCCCAGTTTTCAAGGGGGTTGAAGAATGTTGCTAATTTAAACTTTTACTTTTTTTATTTTAATAAAGCACTGTTCGAACTGAACTGATTTGTTGTCGTGCGAGCTCTGGCGTCGGAAAAAAGTTGTTCATGCGCGAACTCGTTTTTATATACTGCCCCCCAGAACGGCCTACTTCCTGCCTGGCAACAGTGCGCGCTCCCCAGATCTCTTGATCCTTCGTCTGAGACGAGGACAGAGATATAGAAAGAACGGCTCAACCGAAGCAAGGCACGCCCTAAACTATTGTCTGTTTTTTATAAAATTCTTGTGGGACTAAGTTAGCAATAACCGAACCGAGTGAGATAGGATCATTGTCCCGTTGTTCGCTATTGTATTATTTCTAGATCCTTCTATGTGGTGGGCGTTTCTTATTAGGTGTACTGGAAGGAATTTGATTTCCGGTGCCAACGAATACCTTATATGGTCATTATGATGCTATCACTAGTTAAGGCGCGCGGTTTCCATTCGATGTAACAACTAGTTATTTTGTTTGTCTGTGTGTAAAGATTTTTTATTTTTATTTTATATTTTTAAAACTATGTTACGACGTAACAATACCCCCTCTCCCAGAGAAAGGATTTTACGTAGTAAAATCCGCTGCGGTAAGCGTCCATGAAGGACAGAACTGCCCAGTAACTGTCTCACTTTCATACTTCCACTACCAAATACCTACCATGCGACCTAGCATACGACCTGTCATAGTTGTCTGAGGAAATTTATAATCAACAGACTGCCATACAAACAGAGTACAACCCTATTAAAAGATTGGACTCGAGAACAGTACTGCTTGACAAGAAGCGTCTAAGAGGAAGAATACTGAAACGTGAAACATTCGGACGAATCGGCACTGTGAAATACATTTGGTCTTTGATGAATTTGTTACAGTCACGACCCGCTGTAACGAGAAAATTAGTGTAGGCTTACTTAAAGAGTCACTACCCGCTCTATACGCGCAGAACGCAAAACAATAAGACGAATCAGACCCATACAAGAGGTCGCAACCCGCCATAAATGCGCAAAACGCAAAACAATAAACGAATAAGGCCCATACAAGGCTCATAATCCGCTATATCGCGCAAAACGCAAAAAAAAAAACAATCTCCCAACTAAACGTCAACTTTCGTGTAGGCTTATTTTAATTCATCAAAGACAACGTAGACAGAGACCGAAACGCAACAACTTTTTAATTTAAAATTATTGTAGACGAGAGAAAGAAAAAAAAATTAACCAATATTCCGAAACACTATGTATCAAGGAAAACAAGAATCGAACCGTGGACGGTGACGACTATGATTAATATACGAACAATTGATTAAAACAAAATTAACTAAACTAAGCGGCATTGCGAGTATGTCTAGTCTTTAGCGAATTTGTTACAGTCACGACCCGCTGTAACGAAAAGAAAGCAGCAGACGAGTAGACCTATACCAAGAAACTGTCATACTCCGCTAAAAATTTGCAAAACGCAAATAAAACAAAACGTGTGTAGACCTATAAAGGAATCATACACACTAAAACAAAACTCCCAATCAAAACATCAAATTCGTGTAGGCTTGTTTTAATCCGCTAAAGACAAACATAATTAATTACTGAACGAAATAATGTTGAATTTAATATTTGCCGATACACGATAAAATAAAACGAATGCTAATATATCATAATAATGATTAGCAACCCTAAAAAAAAGGAAAAAACATTTTATGAGTCGAACCCACGAAACAGAACGAAAATGATAAGGTAAATTCAACGTGTATAACCCACGTGAATATAACAACATAATAAGTGACTTGATATGAGGATCAGAGACACTATAAAAGTATGACAACATACTACCAAAAAAATTAGGAAGGAGAGGAAACCGCGTTTGGCTACTTCATACGTGAGCTCCGGTTCAGTTAAATGTAAACATTGAATTGTAGGGTCCATTTTTAAGCAAAACTATTTTTAAAGAAATTGTCTAAGTTCAAGCTAATTCAAGTAAATATTTTTATTAAACACCTCTATTGAAGCTAAAATGGCTCAATATATTAAATAATATTTTGTGAGACAAATAATTGAAATTAAAATAGTGAACTGAAATACGCGACGGAATGTGACACGATTGTGGGCAATGTTAAAAAAAAAATTACAACGATTTAAAATAATGTACGTAACCGCTATTATCTTTTCAGAGTATATTAAAAAAAAATTGCAAAACAATAAATAATTGCTACAATAAAAAAATGAATGCAATAAATGCACCAATAAAGAATAAAATCTCTGAAAGGAAATGTCAATTACGCACAAACACAAATGCAAAATACAAATGCTAAAAAAAACATGAAAGGTAATGCAATGTTATAACAAAATAAAAAAACGAAACAAAAATGTAGTAGAAAAAAAATTATTGCCCACTGTGCAGTTCACGCATATGTGGGTAATCAGAGATGGTATTTGATTACCCGGCGGAGCCAGATGACAATAATCGGCTACTCGTTCCTCTTTAATGAGAAACGGGTCGGTGGTACCACCCCGTTCAGCCTCGTCCGCAAAGGCTTACCACCTGGAATTGAAAAATACCGACACCACAATAGTACGAAAACTTCTCTGTGCTTTGCCCTTCAAACGTTGGCGCCACTTTGTTACGACCGCCTGACGGCGGGTACAAATAAAACAAACAATTACAAAAAAATACAAATGTTTATTGTTATCAAGAAAAATATATTTAATTACGCAAACAATCCAGAAGGTTAGAATAAGTATCAATATTAAAATGGGGCGTGAATTCCCGGCACAGGGGAGTTTTCGGGTCCACAAAAAAACCTATGGGCGCTGGGGACTTATCTTTAGGCCGCTCGATCCCGTGACGCGTGGGGGGTCTTCGGTAACAGCCTCCACCGGCTAGGTGAGGAATCTGGAGGTGCCCTGTAGAAGGCCCTCAGCCGCCGAGGTCAGCGGGATTCGACGGGCAGAAATGAGGCCTGCTGTCTCCCAAACCGTACTTGTCAACCCGTACGGTGGACCCCCAGTTTTCAAGGGGGTTGAAGAATGTTGCTAATTTAAACTTTTACTTTTTTTATTTTAATAAAGCACTGTTCGAACTGAACTGATTTGTTGTCGTGCGAGCTCTGGCGTCGGAAAAAAGTTGTTCATGCGCGAACTCGTTTTTATATACTGCCCCCCAGAACGGCCTACTTCCTGCCTGGCAACAGTGCGCGCTCCCCAGATCTCTTGATCCTTCGTCTGAGACGAGGACAGAGATATAGAAAGAACGGCTCAACCGAAGCAAGGCACGCCCTAAACTATTGTCTGTTTTTTATAAAATTCTTGTGGGACTAAGTTAGCAATAACCGAACCGAGTGAGATAGGATCATTGTCCCGTTGTTCGCTATTGTATTATTTCTAGATCCTTCTATGTGGTGGGCGTTTCTTATTAGGTGTACTGGAAGGAATTTGATTTCCGGTGCCAACGAATACCTTATATGGTCATTATGATGCTATCACTAGTTAAGGCGCGCGGTTTCCATTCGATGTAACAACTAGTTATTTTGTTTGTCTGTGTGTAAAGATTTTTTATTTTTATTTTATATTTTTAAAACTATGTTACGACGTAACAGATTGAACTCGTTAAAATTTACATCGCACATACTGAACATCAATTTCATTAGCAAACAGCATTAATCTCAGCGTCTATATGTAATAACTGTGTTATATTTGCAGTGCAATTGCCTTCGGGCTCGTTTAATTAAACGGATAGTTTGTTTATACGAAACGCGGCTGAATCATCGATTCGGTTATCGGGTGATGATGACTTGATTGGTGTTTCCATTAACGATTATGATGTGTTTGAGATCAAGGCAGCCAAATAGAGGTAAAGTGAAATAGAAAATTAGTCTCACAAAGTTGTTACTTGTCTTACAAGAAATTGATAGAGGGAGTTTCTGATATTATTTACTCCTCGAAGCTTCACTGAGAGACATCTCAGTGTGGAATTTTAATGCCGTTATGTCCATGACCTAAATAAAAGGGCTTGAACGATTTCTATAGGTGAAAACTATACTTTACTTCTGTCTATATTTATCATCAAGCCAGATCTCGTTCTATCTCTGTCAACTGTACTTTAAAAAAATAATAAATACATACTCAACACAAGTCGTGTTCAAAAATGCACTTTTTTCTTCAAACTAAGTTGTAAGTTAAGCTACATATGGCCTTTACAGCTATTCTGTATTTGCCAAAGTGCATATCAGCCAATTTATACATGTCAACCAAATAACAAGCTTAAAATACTTTGGAATTAGGTCAGCTGTAGATCCACAATAGGCAGTACCGAATTGCATTATATATTGCGATTCGGTGGCTGTCCGGAAATAGACCGTTATATTCGAAACAGATAAAAATATGTTTTGCAGTATAATTCCATTAATCTCTATATATCTATTATTACGCCACTTTCATGGTAAGATAGTTTAAGTCTTCTCCAGTACCTACATCCTTCCACTTTCGCATTGTATATCTGTAAATCGATTGCTAACATCCAAAAATATAGGAAATGTAAACGCGGAAAAGAATTAGAATTCCTTTATAAAAATCCAAGACTAAATGTTATAGTCATTGTTAAAAAAGACAGTCCAATTACTTTATACGAGCGCTACATTTAAAATAAACCGTCCATGCATACTTACGTATTTACAGAAGCGTATAAACACAGATGTAAAACATTTCCACGAATGAATCGTGTAATTTCTTTAAAACAAAGCGTCCTTATCACAATAGCCAACAAAAGACGGCGAAAAAGGGACCCGGCTGCCCTAATGGCCAAGATTTTGCGATTAATTTTTTTTTTCATGTGACCGCGAGATAAAATTTTCCACAGCAATAACAAAGGCCCTACCTTACCTTAACTGGTAAAATTTTTAAATGTAAAGCAAGAGCTATAAAACGTTACGTAAGTACTTAGATTCCTAATACTTAACATTCCAAATTGACGCGAAAAAGAAAAATGTGCCTTCTTCGTAAAAAGATACTGAAGTTAGTAAATTTTTAATAAAGGTATGCTCGAGGATCCCGCAAAAAGTTTCGGTCAAGGGCTGGCAAAGCTTTACGACTCATGGCAAATGTTAAGTAGAAATTGTAGAAGAAAATGCAAGAGATATCAATAAATTTAGTTCTATGTCGCCGATAAAAAAGCGGAAACTTTCGCAATCATTATATCGAATCAAAATGCGCGTGTAATGGAAAAAAAATAAACGCCGTCACGTCTATATTCCCCAAGCGGGGGTGGCAGAGGTGTAATGAATACACCCACTGTTCGCCGACGATGTTAGGTCCCATGTAATAGGGGGCGAGCCTATTGCCATATACCGGGCACAATTCCAGACTCCGGACTCTTACTGGGAAGTTTTCGTTAGAAAAATCTCATTTGTCCGACCTAGAATTCGAACCCAGGACCTCGTGATCACCAAGCGATGCGCTTTGCCTCCAGACCAAGGAGGCAGTCAAAGAAAAGAAGCGGAAACTTTCTCAATCATTTTATCGAATCAAAATGCGTGTGTAAAGTAAAACTGTTCAAAAACATTGTTAGTTCTTGTTCTTCTGGGAACTATATTCTGGTTTCAGAGAGTAATTATAAGCTAGGTCACAGGAAAAATAACTCGATCAAAGCGTTGCTTAGTTTTTCCTGAAACTGTAAGTCTTTATTTTCAGCGATATTTTTAAAAATATTTTTGATATTGTTGTAAGATAGAAAACTCGACGAAGGAAAGAACCTGTTGGAACTTTGTACTCTCTGCCTACCCCGCAAGGGATTTGGTCTGATGATATAGTTATAGATGGTTATAAAACCCTTTATCCAATACATGTTTGATATTGCCTTAAAATAAAAAAATACACACACCGGCTTTGATCTTACGTCCAACCTTCATCACCTTGTCCCTTAAAGCGTGTTTCGAAACAACTAAATAATAATTACCAAATATTTTGTCGTATATTGACTATTATCTTTAGATATTCCGTTACAACCGGTCGTCGGTAATTTATGTATGTTATCCCATGAAACAATCTTACAAACTTTGCATAGATAGTACCTACCTACCATAACTTCACTTACCTATGTTCACCTCAACTCGATGAACACCGCAAGTGGCATCAGGTAGAGTAATTTAGGGGAACTATGATACTATTAATCCCGGGAGACAATGTAGTTAACGATGACCCACTTTATCTATATTTCTTGGGGCCAGGAGCTCCCAGCACGATTAGGAAGGGTAGATATGGAACAGGATATTAGATTTTGGCCCTGTCGTTATCTGTACTTGGGTTATGGGTTATTAAAATGCTTCAGATTTGGTTTATTGCCGAAAAAGGGTAGCGTGGTAGATTCAATGGGAGTTACATCAAAAGCACTTAGGTAGATCCTTCTTAATTTTATAAATGTGAATGTTTTTATGTTTAGATTTTTGGATGTTTGAATTTTTGTTACTGAATCACGCAAAAATGGATTTAGATGAAATTGAGCACACAGATAGTTTATTACCTGGATTAACACATAGGATACTTTTTTTCCGGAAAAATGTATGGTCTATGTCTAAAGTTAAAGTGGACGAAGTCGCGGGCAGAAACTAGTTTTATATATTGGGCAAACAGGTATTTAGGCTACCTATTAGCAAATGGAGGTACTGTTTCTATTGTGATTCAAAACGACACGAAAGAAGAGCATGGGACAGAACAAAAGCCTCTCCCTAAAGGTTTGGTCAAATAGCCGACAGAGCACAACGGGAGCACGACGGAATCACTCGGCTACGTTCGGTTGTGATGTTTGCCATGGTGCCGAGCGGAGCTGCGCTGTGTGGCGCCTCCCATATATTTCAGTACATTACAACTCCCCATGCCGCGCCACTGTCACGCTCCCGTCACGCTGCGTTGGCTATGTGGCGAAACCTTAAGATCGCCACGATGACTGGCTTTGTGTTGTACGCATCCTACTTGGTCTTTTGCTAGTCATCGGTCCACCTTGTAGGGCGCCTGTCTAACTCGCATCTCCTGGAACAAGGTCGGTACCATTTCCCATTGTCTGAAGTGAACTATCCAAGTCCACAGGGTCGTTGATTGGGCATTGTTTTTACTGCCAGACTTTAATCCTCTCGGAGCCGATCCCATTTAAGCCTCTCGGAGTTTTGTAGTAGTCCCATTCTTTTGGACTTTGGTTGCCACAGATATCACTATTCTAGACTCCCACATCGTGCAACATCCAGCCTAAACGAGCTCTCTTCCAATGTATCATTGTGTATTTGTTGCTGGATTTAGTCTCCTTGTATGATCCGCTGTTAGTCCATCTTGTGGTAGGTATTGCTTTTTTATCAAATCCACCAACGTGAGTGGGTAGTTTTAGGAATCCATGGCAGATATAATTAAAAAAAATACACGGGCGCCGAAATGGCACCAAATTTACCAACAAAAGGAATACTTTAATCATAAAACAAAACCAATAACTCAATAATACAATTTGATTAATTTAAAACAAAAGAAAAATAATTCAGCGTGGGCGAATTGAAAATTAAACGGATAGAGGTTTCTTTTAGCGAGTTGATTCTACAGCGAAGACCGTCCTACTGAGCGGGCAACCGCTTATATAGCAATGTCCCCGCCACATTTTATCCCCACTTCTTATTACGCATTTTTTTGTTCTGCTAACAGTAGATTAATTTAGATTATTAATCTCAAACCAATTTTTGTTGTGCCGTGCCGTTGCCGCGTGGTTCCCGGCTTAGAATAGGACCAACCCATCTCATCCCATCGGGTGTCGTACAAGGCGACTAAGGGAAAACTAGGGAATGGGCAGCAGCGTTCCCTTAACACTTTTACAACCAAAAACTGCGCTCGCCAACCCGCCTGCCAAGCGTGGCGAGTATGGCAAACACCCCCAACCAATATGGAAGAAAGCAAGAAAACCAGGCCCCTAGTCCCTGGCGGTCCTGTTCCTCCTGGACACGGTAGCAGCCATGGTAACGACAGGACAAGGGGTGCTAAGAATCTCCGGCAGAGATTCGGCTACCACCGAAACCGAAAATTGGCCCTGGTGACATACAACGCACGCACATTGAGGATAGATGAGAAGCTAGTTGAGCTGGAAGAAGAGTTAAACAAGTTGCGGTGGAGTATTGTTGGTTTATCGGAGGTCCGAAGAGAGGGCGAGGACACGATAACCTTAAAATCCGGCAACTTGTTTTACTACCGGGAGGGCGAACAGCAGTCCCAAGGTGGTGTCGGATTTATCGTCCACAAGTCACTCATAAACAACGTTGTGTCCATCACTAGTGTGTCGAGCAGGGTAGCGTACCTGATACTCAGAATATCCAAAAGATATTCGCTGAAGGTCATACAGGTCTACGCACCGACCTCGGCATACTCAGATGATGAGGTCGAAGTTATGTATGAGGACATTAGTAGAGCTATACATACTTCCAAAGCACACTTTACAGTAATTATGGGTGACTTCAATGCGCGACTGGGCAAACGGGGCGATGATGAGTTGAGAGTGGGGCAATTTGGATATGGGCAGCGTAATCCCAGGGGTCAGAGGCTGGCCGAATTTCTGGAGAAGGAGGGACTCTTTATGATGAACTCTTTCTTCCAGAAGCCGTCTCATAGGAAATGGACCTGGATGAGCCCTGATGGTTTCACAAAAAATGAGATAGACTTCATCATGAGCACCAAGCGACAAATATTTAATGATGTCTCCGTGATTCACAGGGTAAAAACCGGCAGTGATCACCGAATGGTCAGAGGCACATTAAATATTAATGTCAAAATGGAAAGATCGCGTCTGATGAAGTCTACGCTCCGACCTTCTAATACACATATCCAAAACCCCGAGAACTTTCAACTCGAATTGTCAAACCGCTTCGAATTGCTAGACAGCAGCGCATCAGTGGACGAAATCAACAATAGGTTGGTAGAGACTGTCCATACGGTCGGGTCTAA
Organism: Phalera bucephala; assembly: GCA_905147815.2. NCBI lineage: Eukaryota > Metazoa > Arthropoda > Insecta > Lepidoptera > Notodontidae > Phalera > Phalera bucephala. The sequence goes on along the minus strand of LR990621.1, from coordinate 17,322,977 downwards.
GCATTTTAAGCCTCACCGTAAAAATAGGCCTCAAAAGCTATCCGACTACACCCGAAACCTTATGGCTGAGCGACGTACCATGAGACTCCAAACCTCCGATGATGCTAAGTCCTATAGGCAGCTCAATGGACAGATATTGAAGTCCTTGCGACACGATCTACGGTCCTTCAACACAAGACGTATTGAGGAGACCATAAAGCAGAACAAGGGCTCCAAAGTGTTCGCAAGAGCCGCGTCGATTGGGCAAAGCCAGTTAACGAAGCTGAAGACGGAGGACGGAAACGTAACGTCGAATAGGTCAGAGGAGCTCAGGGAGATAGAGAGGTTCTATGGACAGTTGTATACCTCAGTAGCTGAACCTATTGTTGACTTGGTAAAAGACCCAAGAGCCAAGCTAACCCGACACTACACTGAGGATATCCCGGACATCAGCCTGTACGAGATTAGGATGGCTCTCAACCAACTTAAAAACAACAAAGCGCCGGGTGAAGACGGAATTACTGCAGAGCTTCTGAAAGCGGGCGGATCGCCGGTACTTAAAGTCCTTCAGAGGCTGTTTAATTCCGTCTTGCTCGAAGGAAAAGCGCCGGAAGCATGGAACAGGGGTGTGGTGGTACTCTTTTTCAAGAAAGGTGATAACACTTTACTGAAGAATTATAGGCCCATCACACTGCTGAGCCATGTTTATAAGTTGTTTTCGAGAGTCATCACGAATCGTCTCGAACGCAGGCTTGATGATTTCCAGCCTCCCGAACAAGCCGGTTTCCGGAAAGGCTTTAGTACCATAGACCACATACATACGCTGCGGCAGATTATACAGAAGACCGAGGAGTATAATCGGCCACTATGCTTGGCGTTTGTGGACTATGAGAAAGCCTTCGATTCGATCGAGACTTGGGCGGTTCTTAGATCTCTCCAGCGATGCCGCATTGACTATCGGTACATCGAAGTGTTGAAGTGCTTGTATAATAACGCCACCATGTCAGTCCGAGTACAAGGGCAGTGCACGAAGGCGATCTCCATAAAAAGAGGAGTAAGACAGGGAGACGTCATTTCTCCGAAACTGTTTACGGCCACCTTAGAGGACACCTTCAAGCTCTTGGAATGGGGAGGACTTGGCATCAACATCAATGGCGAATACATCACTCACCTTCGATTTGCCGACGACATTGTGGTCATGGCGGAGTCGCTGGAAGATCTAGGACGAATGCTCGGTGACCTCAACAGAGTATCTCAACAAGTGGGTCTTAAAATGAACATGGACAAAACGAAAATAATGTGTAACGTCCATGTCGTACCCACCGCACTCACCGTTGGGAACTCTACTCTTGAAGTTGTCGACAAATACATTTACCTGGGACAGGTAGTCCGGTTAGGTAGGTCCAACTTTGAGAGAGAGGTCAATCGACGAATCCAACTCGGCTGGGCAGCGTTCGGGAAACTGCGCAACATCTTCTCATCCAAAATACCTCAGTGCCTAAAGACTAAAGTTTTTAGTCAATGTGTGTTACCAGTGATGATATATGGATCAGAGACGTGGTCTCTTACAATAGGTCTCATAAAAAAGCTCAGAGTTGCTCAGCGAGCTATGGAGAGAGCTATGCTCGGCGTTTCTCTACGTGATCGAATCAGGAATGAAGAGATTCGTAGAAGAACCAAGGTCACCGACATAGCCGTTAAGATTAGCAAGCTGAAGTGGCAATGGGCGGGCCACATAGCGCGAAGATCGGACGGGCGTTGGGGCAGAAAGATTCTAGAGTGGAGACCACGTATTGGCAAGCGCAGCGTGGGACGACCACCTGCCAGATGGACCGACGATCTTGTGAAAATCGCAGGAAGTCGTTGGATGCAGGTGGCATCGGACCGGTTACGCTGGAAAGCGATTGGGGAGGCCTATGTTCAGCAGTGGACAAGTATAGGCTGAGATGATGATGATGATGAATTTTTGTTACTTTTTTATCTATCTATATCATCACGATCCCTTGCAGGGTAGGCAGAGAGTACTGTACAGATTGTTACTTTTAATCACAAATATCTAATTAGCAGCTTAATAAATTAAGCTCTGCTTATTTACCAAAAAATCCCACCATATCTCTTGCAGAATCGGAGAGAATACAAAGTTCCAAGAGGTACATACGGGTAGGTATATTTTTAATTAATTTTATTTTTTGCTGTCTTCTAGGCTCTTGTGTAACGTAATAAGCATCCCACTTCTCCGTGATTCTGACCAAAAATTACTGGAACTTGTCGTTCTTGATTGGAATAGCTATTGGAAATTCAAAATTACACAGACTTCGCAAGTTGTTTGGGCGTCGCGATGAATAATAATGGTCTCACCTCACCGCCCCAGTTCATTTTGTAAATCTGTCGCGTTGAGTAAACACAAACGTTGTAATTAACATTTTAGTCGGCAAGTGTATTATTATCTTATTATCACGGTTAATTAGGTTGTCTACGATTTATTAGTACACAGTGTTATGTCTTGATTCATGGTGATTTAATATTTATTTTGTTACAACCTTACGTATGCTTAGAAAAGCATCTCCGATTATTCCTTTGGAGATTTGTAAATGTATTTGTAATTTGTGGACAGGCAAAGATATACCGATGACCTGATGAAGGTCGCGGATAGAAGGTAGGTGCGTATAGTATATATATATAGTATATATGACCCGGATGCGACAACGACCGTCCTTGTTAGTACAAGGACGGTCGTTGTCGCATCCGGGTCATGGGGTACACTTTTTAAACGAGACACAAACGTCTACGTGACGTACACAGAGTCTAGGTGGTGGGAGATAACTGATAAAAAAGGAAGCATCCTGTATTGACGGACGATTTAGCGCAGTGGTTAAGAGCTTGAGCTGCTCCGCCCACTGTGTCGAATAGTCGCGGGTTCGATTCCCGCACGGGACAAATCTTTGTGTGATCCACAATTATTTGTTCCGGTCTGGGTATTTGTTTGTGAATTTTCATGTTTGTAAACGCACCCACGACACAGGAATAAATCCTAGTGTGGGGCTACGTTTTTAAAAAAAAGAGAAAAAAAAAAAAAAAAAAAAAAAAGTTGCTGTTCGTTGCAAGAAAAGTTAACGTCAAGCCTAGAAACTGTGTTGTATATCGTGAGTTGTGTGACAAGTTAATGTGCATTTTCCAACGTGTCTGCATTCGATCATCGAGTTAATCGCTGAGAGTTTGTTTTCTCGCCCGAATCCCTGATTTTGCCCACAATGAGTGATCAAAAAATGAATGACCCCTTTTAGATTGATTAGTAAATGAAGTAGACGGAGGTAAAATTAGCTATGATAAAGCTTTTGTACCACATTAATATTGATATATGTGTAAAAATAACAAATGGATTGCTTTTTTCTTTAAAGGGGAATTTAAAGATAGAACTTCTACCACCCTCGCTTGCAAAATACGCCGTGACGGTATATAAAATTCTTCCAGGAGTAAATAACAAGGAGTTTGAAATGCAAGGTAAATAACACGAGGAGTTTGTCCCACCTTAAAAGTTTCAATCGTAGCTTTTCCTATGTTCCAGAACAATCGATAACCTTCTAAGGTCCAGTCGTTTGATCTTCGATTTAAAGGTGAATTACCTCTCACAAAAGCCATTTAATTTATTTTATGAAAGGAAAATAATTTCGATTTCTTTCAACTTTCGTTTTTGAACTGACGCGTCGTGGCGAAAACCCATTTTATTTCCCGTACATTAGCTCCTAGTTTTCACACTCAAAGGTCTCTAAAGGGGAGATGTATTATTTGCGGTGTAAGCTACAGGTATAGCTCTCAAGAAATAAAAATAAAACACGTTTTAAGTGCGGTAAAGATGTAATAAATAACTGATTTTAAATTGACTGCGAAGATCTTATTGCCCTAAACTCGAAACAAAAAGGAAAATTGGTTGGTTGTTTTGATACTGGTTTTCAACGGGGATAAGGACAGAAAATATGAGATTGAAATATGACCCATATAGAAGTTCGTTACGTAGCATTAAATATTCATGTTTTGGGTAAAAGAAAATAGTCTCTTAATTCGCGAGTGGAAATTTATAGGTTGGGTTAAGTTGGGAATGTTGGTTTGTCTCCAAGTTTTTACACTAAGTATTTTTGTCTTGCTTAGATGATTGACTTTTATTAATAATCATTACGAAGAATTAGCTTTTGCTTTAAGCGTAGGCTCTTCTTATCTCCTCCTCTTATCCAGTAGTCACGGCTTCGTTCCCCACGGCAGACAATTTTTTTATGTGATCTATAATTTTCTGGTTGGGATTGGTTCATTGATACTTAATTACGAATCCATGAATCAAGAATAATTCAGTATGCATGACAACATAAAACAATATTATGAATTCTTCTTCTTCAGCCGAAAGACGTCCACTGCAGGAAAAAGGCCTCCCCTAAAGACCGCCACAACGACCGGCTTTGTGCTGTACGCATCCAACTTCTACCCGCGACCTTCACCAGGTCATCGGTCAATCTTGTAGAGGGCCTACCCACTCCACGTCTTCTGGTACGTGGTCGCCATTCGAGAATCTTTCTGCCCCAACGGCCGTCAGTTCTACGAGCGATGTGCCCCGCCCACTGCCACTTAAGTTTAGCAATTCTGAGTGCTATGTCAGTGACTTCCGTCCTCCTGCGGATCTCCTCGTTTCTGATTCGATCCCGCAGGGTAACTCCGAGCATAGCTCTCTCCATCGCCCTTTGGGTGACCTTGAGCCTTCTTATGAGGCCCATCGTAAGCGACCATGTCTCAGTGCCGTAAGTCATCACTGGCAACACACACTGGTCAAAGACTTTTGTCTTGAGACACTGCGGAATTTTGGACGAGAAGATGTTACGTAGCTTCCCGAACGCCGCCCAACCGAGCTGGATTCGACGATTGACCTCTTTCTCGAAGTTGGACCTACCTAATTGGATTCTTTGTCCCAGGTATATATAATCGTCAACCACTTCGAGCGTAGTGTCTCCAACCTTTATAGAAGTTGGTACTACATGGACGTTTGACATGATCTTCGTCTTGTCCATGTTCATTTTAAGACCTACTTGTTGAGAGACTCTACTGAGGTCGTCGAGCATGGTACTGAGGTCTTCCAGGGTATCCGCCATGAGCACAATATCATCGGCAAATCGAAGGTGGGAGATGTACTCGCCGTTGATGTTAAAACCTAGTCCTCTCCAGTCCAGAAGCTTGAAGACATCTTCCAGCGCGGCGGAGAACAGTTTCGGGGATATAACGTCTCCCTGTCTCACACCACGCTGCAGTTGAATAGGTTTCGAGCTCTGGTCCTGAAGGCGGACTGACATAGTAGCGTTTTCGTACAAACTCTTCAGCACCTCGATATACCGGTAGTCAACTTGGCACCGCTGGAGAGACTATAGTACAGCCCAAGTCTCGATCGAATTAAAGGCCTTCTCATAATCCACAAACGCTACGCATAGTGGCAGGTTATACTCTTCAGTCTTCTGTATGACCTGTCGCAGCGTATGAATGTGGTCTATGGTGCTGAAGCCTTTTCGGAAACCGGCTTGTTCGGGAGGCTGGAAGTCATCTAGTCTGCGTGCGAGACGATTCGTGATGACTCTCGAAAACAGTTTATAGACGTGGCTCAGAAGTGAGATGGGTCTATAATTCTTCAAGAGGGTTTTATCACCTTTTTTGAAGACCCTTTTTTTCATGACTGTGGCGTTTTGCCCTCGAGGATGACGGTGTTGAATAGTTTCTGGAGAGCCCTCAATATCGATTTTCCACTAGCCTTGAGAAGCTCGGCTGTTATACCGTCATCGCCTGGCGCCTTGTTGTTCTTGAGCTGTTTGAGAGCCATACTAATCTCGCACAGACTGATGTCCGGGACGTCTTCGGTATAGTGTCGGATCAATTTGGCTCTTGGGTCTATGGCCGGATTGCAGACAGGTGGTTGTACTGATGTGTATAGCTGGCCGTAGAACTTCTCGACTTCCCTCAAGAGTTCCGGTGTAGAGGATACAATTCTGCCGTCTCCGGTCTTCAGCTTACTCAACCGGCTCTGTCCGATTGACAGATTCCTTGCAAACACTTTAGGGCCTTTGTTGCGCTCGATAGTCTCTCTTATTTTTTCAGTATTATACTCGCGTACATCGCGAGTCAGAGACTTAGAGATCTGCCTATTTGATTATGAATTATATGAAAGTTATTTACGTTACAGATAAAAGTAAAATATTTTTTAAATTACATTGTTTGATAAGCACATCTGCCTGAAAAACTTTTGCGCAGCGTAGATACGTTTTGCAGGCTCAAATATCCCACACTTAAATACCCAGACTCCAAAAAACATCTATGGGCAGATAAAAATTTCTTAAATGGGCATGGAACTCGTACCCATTCGATTAATCGAGTTGAGTAGCCTACGCTTAGATCAATAGACCAAGCCGTAGGCGTATCATTGAGATAATGATTATTATGAGCCTCTACCTATCCAGCAAGGGATATGGAGTGACGATATAGATATATAGAAAAATTACCTATTGAACACGTGAATTTTTTGAAACAGTATACTTTTTTAGTCTTGTAGCGAAAGGTAGTCATTTAGAGTTATTGGACTTTTCATCGAATCTTTCTTGTAGCAGTCTCGAGTCTGGAATTGTGTCTGATAGTTATAATCAAACATCTTTTACAAATTACACACCTCTGCTACCCCTACTTAGAAAATGTAGGCGATACGGTGTCTATTTTTTTTAATTATTTTGATTATATACCGCTATTAAATCCATACCACATCCAACGTCTATTCATAATTGTTGTTGGCAAAAAAGTTTCCGTTTCGAGAGTTTCACAGCACGATACAAACCGGGGGAGAGAAGTATAAATATTTATTGTACAGGTGGTATAAACCGCTGGAGGATATTGGAGGATAAATTGATTGTTCGGGGTCGGTTTTCCATTTAGATATGGAAATTTCCGGGATTTTGTACGAAAATATTCGATTCAACCTTTTTTTTTCAACAAATCACGCTAAGTGCGACCGCTGATTTTAGACGGTTTTCACTCTTCGTAATTTAGATTGACCAATTATTTTTAAAATTAGATAGTAATATCATTCTGCTAAATTATTTTAGTGGACTACGCTTTTGGCTGCTTCTTAGTATAAATGAAGTAAGGATTATCTCTTATCCCCTACTTAGGTATTATTTCACCCGTTTTTAGGGTTTTATATGAAAATTATACAGGTAATATTTGTTTATGTCGCTCGCGCCAGTTTTTTGCGTAGGTATAAATAAGCAGGTGTTATAGATACCAGGCGACCACCATTCCTCGGGAACATTATTTCACATTAGATTTTAAGATTCTTTTCTTTTTTCTTTCTTTTTAAAAAAAAAAACGTAGCCCCACACTAGGATTTATTCCTGTGTCGTGGGTGCGTTTACAAACATGAAAATTCACATACACAAATACCCAGACCGGAACAAATAACTGTGGATCACACAAAGATTTGTCCCGTGCGGGAATCGAACCCGCGACTATTAGACGCAGTGGGCGGAGCGGCTCAAGCTCTTAACCACTGCGCTAAATCGTCCGTCTTTCGGATATTAAGGTTTTGCTCAATGTTTTTCTTCGTCATTAGAAAAATAAAATTGCACAGAGGTGAAGGAAAAATTCAGATAAGTAAGCGTCGAGATTTGAACCCAGGACCACACGAGCGCTCCACCACTAGTCTATAATGGATTTACTTATGAACGCTCCTTAAAATAATTAAACACTAAAACACAGAAATGTCATAACACAATACTAGGGGACAAAACTAGCGCAGTGGTTAAGATCTCAACCCGCTCTGCTCACTGTATCTAATAGTTGCAGGTTCGATTCCCGCACGGGACAATCTTTGTGCCCCACAATTATTTTTTCGGTTTGGCTATTTGTGTATGTGTATTTTCATGTTTGTAAACGCACCTAAGATACATTGTGGGTCTACGTTAAAAAAAATACCAGAAGTGAAATAGCGCACGATGTTGGTCTAAACCACTGTCGCCGCTTTGTCATACATGCACAATAAAAAAAATATTTTCCGTCGAATTGTATTACCTTATAAGTACAGTAAGAATTGTAAGTTTGATTTTGAGGTTATAATTTAGTAGCCAACAATACATTTGTTAATCGTTTTGTAACAATGCACTATCAATCATCAAATCGATCATGATTAAATTTAATCGATTGAACATAACCGATTGATAGGATTGACATCTCCAACCGTAATTCTATAACAACATTGACATTCGAAAAAGACGTTAGCGACTTTGATTTAAGTACTTTGAAATATTCATTTTAGATTGCAAATTGTCTGTTAGATACGGATATTTGCAATTATATACAATGAAATACACAGAAGACACAAAATAAAAAAAGTCATTTTACGTTTTCTTTTGCCACATTTTTCTTTGACTTCTGTTTTATATTTTCATACAGATGCCGTAGTTGAAGCCAAGTTCTGTGACCACTCGTAGCTACGGCATTGTATTGATGGGTAATTTCCTCCCATGTATTTTTCTTCTTAGTGATAAATACTGCATTTGTCTCCTTGTTTTCAATTATGTGGAGAAACCTAAAATTAATACGGTATTTGAAAACTAAGCATTCGTATTTTGTTGCTAAAACTGTTACAATATAATAAGTAATCACAAAACTTACGTATTAATTATTTTTAACAAAATTTCTTTCTCGGCACTGGTGTAATTGCAACCCCGCTTTTTCTTACCTTCCATATCGGGCAACAAAACAATTATAAATTGTATTTGTGATAACAAAATTAAAAAGATCTTTGGTAGATATCTAGTTTCTACTTGAATTTGTTTTCCTTCATCAATCGAATGTCAATATTGACAGACTATTATTGCGTTCCGTTGTTATGTCGTTTGAGTACCTTTAAGGCCATTAGGTCTTAAAATTTTAATAACTTTATGATTTAAAATTATTATGAATTCCAAATGTTCTTACGTATATCACGGGAGTGTATTTTAAAATAATTAAATTCTAATTTACCCCTCACTTATCTTTAGAAATTTTGCATAAAATAAAACTACTACTTATATCGTTAATATTGTAAACGAGAACGAATTTTTTTCGTATTTTTATCCCGAATGTTGCCATATTTAAAACATTTGAGGGACACTTAGCTAATCATGGTCCTAAATCATGACAGCAGCTTTTGTGAATACCACTTAAATATAAGATGCTCTTAAAAATAAGCAGCTCTCAACGAATGTCTGATTTAAGTGACGTTTGAGTATTCGGCCGTAAAACAGATAAATAATTATGGTACAGGTCACATGTTTGTTGGTTCTGGGGCCATTTTCGACGATGTCCTTTAGCCACTCTATCACATATTGGTCCACGCAGTCCTAAAGTATTGTAGAAGTGTGGTATAGTTTTCTCATATGTGTATACGACTTCTAGTTTTATTAGGATTTCTGTTACAATACCTAAGGCCAGTTAAAAGGTCACAGCAATTTTGTTTTCCCCGCGTCCATAAAAGAAATACAACCGTCACAAATTTATTTATGTTCGGTTATTGACTTACCACCCAATGGACTTCGGGTCTTGTGCAAAATTACGAAAAAATTGTCCATGGTTGACATATATGCACATTTGTAAGCATTGCATATAACGTCTTTAAATTAATTTGAGTACTACAGCTTGAAACTCAATGCTCATTCTTGCTTGTACTAGACGCTATGCTACGTCATTCCGTCGGTATGGTAATCTCAAAGTAATTTATTTACACACATATTTGGAAATCTAATAATATTGGTAAAACAATAGTTTACTTACTGGAAATATGATATACCCTTAGACTAAGATTTGTCTAGATTGAGCATTTCAAACAAAAACGGCGCCTAAAAGCGGCCTCAGTTACGCACTATGTGTGCGTGATGCCAGTGTTCGATTTGTACAAAAGCTGTCAATGTGTGCGTGCTCGTGCTTGTACAAACTACAATTTACCTACCCAACGGGTACATACATTTTATGTCGTTTCCGCGCACTCGATTGTTCATCTAGACAAACGATTCATCTAAGGATACACCATTTATTTCTATCACATTATTAAAGTAATGTTAACACGTTTTTTCACAATACAGAATTGTGTTAATTCGAAGGCGAAACGAAGACTGATGCTCGATTGTATCTGTTTTGGCATTTAGTACCTACTTTGATTCGTATACTTTTGAGCGCGGATAAGAAGTCTATTTTGTTAGTAGGTCAATATCTTCGGTTATGTTCTTCATGACCTGTGATTGTAATAAAACAGCGTATACATCCGTAGCGCACGAGATGCGTAGCATTCAGAGATACGTGACCCTTTCGTCATATTAATAGATTCTGAATGAATATAACGTACCTATATTTAAATCTCGGCAAATGATCTACTTCTATAACAAAGGAATCATCCACATGAAATTAATTTGATAAAAGGGGTCAGTTTTGTCTGTAGTTTTTTTCTCACTAAATTTCTTTGGTTGTTATGTGCAATCTTTCGTGCCTGTGATAAACTTTCATAGAAAAAATAAGCTATAAGCGGGGATGGTAGAGGTGTACTGAATAAACCCACTTTTTGCGAACGATGTTAGATCCCCTGTAATAGGGGATGAGCCAGACTCTGAACTCCGGAAAGATAACGGAAATTAATCCCTTTTAAAAAGATTACATGTGGTCTGGCATAGGGTACAAACCCATGATCAATACGCGCGTTGTTCGCCACTAGAGCAACGAGGTTATGATTTTTTAACAAAGACGTACTGTATATCAGAAAATGCCTCAACCATTAAGTCCACAAAGAATACATGAAGAATAAATGAATAAATAATGTAAAGAAAACGAAAATCACTTTCTGTCACTCCTACTCTCTTCAATCTGTTACTTCATTATTAATTTCTACTTAGTCATCTCATCATTTTCTGATAACTGAATCCTATAGTTAATCTACAGTTTCGTCTTATCTATAGTGCCTCCCAGCAAAAGAAAATCTGGCCTTAAGATGCCATGAATGAATAAATTTTAGTAATAGCACTTTGCTATTAGTTTTATGCTCTGCTTTCTCCAATCAAAACACAAAATTTTCAATTTACTCTAGAAATGATTATCGTTCAGTAACCGTTTGATTTTCTATCGTAAATAAAATTCAAGATTGAAATTGTGTCCTTAACTCGGCCCTGCCTCTCTAAAAACTTTTGAAGTTTTGATATCGTATTACTCAGCGTTTTTGGATATTGCTTTCTCAATAAAAATAATATTATTTCATATTTTATTTAATATAGTGAACTTTTTGTGTTTAAAAGTTATGATCTTTCAATGATACTTTTATACTTTTTCAAGTTAGTAGAGTAGTTGGCGCACGTTTTAAAACAGATCGGTAAGAAAATACTGGACAATAGGTATTTGTGGGTAATTAGGTACATCATATTGTTATCTTAAAAAAAAATATATATATATATATATGTATATATATCAGCCTTTGCTGTCATATTATTGGGCAAAGATCTCTTCTAGCTAACCGAAATAAGATAAGTCACTACATTACGCGGACCAAGTGTGGATTGATGAAGGCCAGGTTCGTGGCCATCAGCTGTTGGGACTTATCAAGCCGCCTATAAGGTTTCCACCTAGGCTTTTTTTTTTTACCTGGGGTAGATCCTGCATAGGACTTTCGCGAGCCTCGAGGGAAGCTCGTGGAGCGTGTCGGACTCATACCGACTAAAAACCCTAGGGTGGCCGACATCAGCACTTTGAAGGGGCTCCGGGATCTTCGTATGAAACGCACCGGTGCCCCTCTTGTGCCGCGCTCTGAAGAGCCCGCCATTGGGGGGAGACTTGATGACACGCTCCCCCCGAACTGACGCGGTGCTCGCGGCGAAGTGGGTCACACTACGCCACCGCCCACCTCGGGGTCGCGCGTGAAGGACGCTCAGGGCTCCCGCCCTTTGCGTCCGCGACCCCGAAGGCCCCCCTGCTGATGTTGGAACGGGGGCCCCCCGCCAGATTGCCAGCTAGGCCTAACAACTACCACAATCAAGTGGTAATCCGGATCAACGGCTTACTGGAGATTCTCGTATATGGAAATGCCAGAAACGGTCATTAAATTCAAACCAACCGTGCCGAACGCTGACTAACCTTGGTGTTTGCCAAGACACCTCCGATGCAAAGCGCTACGAGCGTCTTTTTATCTTATCTTAAAAAAATCTTAATTATATATACTACTATTTAAACTTCTTATTTTGTTTATTTTTTCATCGAGCAAATCGTTGAATTTGCTTCTAACATAATAATGAGAACTTAACTTGCGAGTGTGAATCACACCCGCGGCCTGCAGATAACAATAATACATTCAGCAAACTTGGCAAAACTACTAGAAATAGCCTAAAACTAAATTGAAACGAATGGCTCGAAGTTATATACTAATTAGACGCCGACACAGGAACTTTATACGTACAGCACGTCTCCTTGGAGTGTCGAAATAGGAGTTAAACTAAACTTGTTTACCTTTCCACAGAGCTGTTGATATGAAACTTCACAAATACGCTACCTCGGGGAAGTAAAATTTTTCTAAAAGTGCCATGTACGAAGTTTGCTCAGCTTCAATCATGCCGCACAGAGCTGTTAAGTAATTTGCCTAAAATTGTTTTACTTGGACACCTGTTGTTTCCATTTTGACGGCCTAGTAAATAACTTGCTTAGCATGAACAGATTGAAGTGTAACACTATCGAGTTGATATGCCATCCCTTTTACACCACAAATTTATTAAATTATTTTAAAATGGAAGAGACCTGATCGAATGTAGGGATTGTGGTTAGTAACGATGTGCTGTGTGAATGAGTTTGTATATGTTGGATGCGCCTTCAGCAAGGATGGGAAATACACCGCTGACATAGAGAGAAGAGTGAGTGCCGGGAACAGGGTGAATGGTGCGTTGGGAAAGCTACTTGGGATCCGGCACTTAAGCCATAAGGCGCAGCTAGCCATACATAACGGAGTTCTTGTCCTAACGCTGTTATATGGTAGCGAAAGCTCGGTATGTAAGAAAGAGAATGAAAGTAGGACTAATGCGAGCTCTGCGAAAGATGTGCGGAGTAAAGCTGACCGACCGCATTCGCAACAGCGTAGTAAGAAAGCGAGTAGGTATGAAAGATAGTATCGGTGGAAAGATGAGAAAGGGCATGCTCCGTTGGTTCGGGCATATAGAAAGAATGCCAGATGAAAGAATGACAAAACAGATATACAATGTGAAAGAGGAAGGATGCAGGTACCGGGGAAGACCTAGACTATCTTACCACGACCAAATAAACCGAGTCTTATCTGAAGGAAAAGTCAAGAGTCTCCGTAACCGGCGAGCGTGTATGAGACTGGAGGAAGCCAGAGAGGTATTTAAGGAATGAACCGGTTGGAACTCTGTACTCTCTGCCTACCCCGCAAGGGATTTGGCGTCATGATATAGATAGATAGATAGAAATTTACTAAATTAAGATGAACGTGACAGCATATTTTCTCGACAGCGTCACGCTAACGTCTATCTGTTTATGCTAAGCCCGCAGTTTGTAAATTCTCCCATGAGGTTAACATATGGTTCTAAGTTCGATATTTAATGTCTTTAATTTATCAATGTACTATTAACATTCATAACGAGGTAGTCTAGGCTTGCCTACAACGTGACTAACTTGTTCTATTATCCTACAAGCAACTCCAACAACAAATGTATGGAAATTAATAAGTGTTCAATAAGCACGCGAGGTTGATGTGAAGTCGATCACGTGTCATTGAAATGTTAAGTTATAGATTATTTCGGTAGTAAATTGTCAACTTTATATCTATTACTAAAAGTAGGTTTATTGTAAAACACTTGTATGTGCATTTATTTAGATCTGAAGTAGTCTAGAACTGTGTTAAATCTAACAAACTAGAACTTCAGCATTATATAAGCACTCAGTCTTAAGTGGTACTTCTTGATCTATTGATAGGAGTATGTTGAACCTTGGCGATAGTCCTTAAATAAATAATAAAAAACGACTAGCATAATAATATCACACGGATTTTCTTTAGTAAGAGTTCAATACTTACATAGTGTTTAAAGCGGACTTGATTACTTGTAGCGAAGCTATAGTGCGACAAGGATCTTTTGGCCCGTGGATGACATTGACAGGAGGACGTTGGTGTGAAATTAGGGTTAACATTAGGTAAAATGGAATGGCTATGGAGCGAGCTATGCTCGGCGGCTTTGAAGGATAAAATTCGTAACGAGGTAATCCGACAAAGAACCAAAGTTACCGACATAGCTCGCAGACTCAGTAAGCTAAAGTGGCAATGGGCTGGACACATCTGCAGAAGGACCGACGGCCGATGGAGCAAGCGTGTCCTAGAGTGGAGACCGCAACTTGGTAAGCCTAGGGTAGGACGGCCCTCAGCTAGATGGATCGACGACCTCAAAAAGGTTGCTTGGACAGACTGGGTGCGAAAGGCGGAGGACCGTGTGCAATGGCGCGTGTTAAGAGGCCTATGTCCAGCAGTGGACTGTGATAGGCTGATTGATTAGGTAAAATTGTGTTACTTCCAAGTAGATATTTCAACAGATGGGTCCGTCCGCAAGGTTCCTAATTAAAAAAATGACTAATGTAAATTTCATAGCAAACGACAACTCCGCAACTGTCATGAAGTGACATCTCTCTTAGTGACAGCGTTGGTTCCGATTTCGACCACGGGCCAAAAGATCCTTATATGACTTTACATACACTACTTTTAGCTTATGTAGAATTCACCCAATTCTTTCAAAATTAAAACTCAGACCTTGTCTACATAATGAAATAGATAAGTTTATTTACTCTGCGAAAGAAATATTACTGTGCTTTGTCGTCCCGGGTTATTACTTACCTTATTATTTTACAAAGTAGGACTTAACTGTATACTAACTGGCTGACTTTACGACCGCGGCTATACGTGTCTGGGACTATGTCATGTCTATCTCCTTTATGTTACGCGCTTGTAAAGAATAGGTATGTAAGTCTGTATCAGGTATAGGGGAAATTAAGAATCTGAAAATATAATTTGAATCAGGAATAGTTACAATAACTGACTCTGACTGGCAAAACATTAACTTTTTGCAAAGGGTCTCTGTGTGTTGGACCCACGTAAAACGTCCTATGTATTTCATCTTCTACTGGCTTACCTTTTAATTCCACTTTATTTTTCTTAATTCAATTTTATGTAACTTTTTATTATCTATCTATCTATTTATAACCTCACGCCAGATCCCTTGCGGGGTAGGCAGAGAGTACAGAGTTCCAACAGGTTCTTTCCTTACATACCTCTCTAGCTTCCTCGACTCTCATAGTTCGTCTCATACACGCTCGCTGGTTACAGAGACTCTTGACTTTTCCTTCAGATAAGACTCGGTTTATTTGGTCGTGGTAAGATAGTCAAGGTCTTCCCCGGTACCTGCATCCTTCCACTTTTAACATTGTATATCTGTTTTGTCATTCTTTCCTCTGGCATTCTTTCTGTATGCCCGAACCAACGGAGCAACTCATTCACTTGCTCTAGCATATCGTTACCAACCACAATCCGTACATTCGTTCTGGTTTCTCCTCTTTCAAAAACCTAATATATAATAATAAAATAAAATAGATTATGATGATGTATGGGAATTACTAAATGTATAGTTGGTTTCCTCTTTAACACTTTATGTAAGGGGTTAAAATGTTGGATATGCCATTCTCATAGTAATCACGTGCAATTGGGCATGCTAAAAAGACAGAAGAAATTGTTGATTCGAAACCCATTTGTTTGATTTAAGATTTGATTGACATGAAATAATGTAGCAGTTAAATATAAGTTATTGACAACTATGATAATGTAACACTACATTGACTCAAAAAGACAGAATGCTTTGTCAATTTAAATAAATGACTAACATGAAAATCAAAACAATACAAGCACGAATGAATCGGGCTTATTTCGTCACTTTATTTTAATGTAAGAATCGCACAGTTCACTCGCGCTTCTGAATATCTATTGTATCTCTCACAATGTCTCGCCGGATGATGGATACAGGGAAACTTTCTCCTTATGTTTTGTTTCTTTTCAATCTCGCCGGCTTAAGTCAACAACCAACTGGCAGTTATGACTGTGCATTCTTGATATTAATATGTAGGTTTGTAGGAATTAGGAAATATTTTTACGAATTTTTTTCTGTGTGCGGATAGAGTAAGAATATTGTGTAAGTTTTTATATTCATATTATTTTCATATTTTATTTTGCGTTCCACAATGTTGATTGGATGGTAACATTGATCATCTTAAAAGCTAGGTAACAATCATGGACCCTGTCGGGCACAGCAAAGTGTTTAGGAGAGAGGAAGACTAGTAGGAATTTTAGTTTGAAAGTAATAAATATTATTAAATTTTTATATTGAAATAATTAGCTTCGAACTGTTATTGTTGGTAGGAAGTCAGTAGTGATAGATTTTTTAATAGATATATTATGTCATTTATATTAGTTTTTTTTTATTAATATATTATTATTATTATTATGAATGTATATTATTATTATAAATAATCTTATCTGATGGAAAAGTCAAGAGTCTCCGTAACCGGCGAGCGTGTATGAGACGAACTATGAGAGTCGAGGAAGCCAGAGAGGTATGTAAGGAAAGAACCTGTTGGAACTCTGTACTCTCAGCCTACCCTGCAAGGGATCTGGCGTGAGGTTATAGATAGATAGATAGATTATTATAAATGTCTATTATTATTATTATAAATGTCTATTACTATTATTATAAATATCTATTACTACTATTATTATTATTATATTACTATTATTATTATTATTATGTGCCGCGTGGTTCCCGGCTTAGAATAGGACCAACCCATCTCATCCCATCGGGTGTCGTACAAGGCGACTAAGGGAAAACTAGGGAATGGGCAGCAGCGTTCCCTTAACACTTCGATGACCAATAACTGCGCTCGCCAACCCGCCTGCCAAGCGTGGCGAGTATGGCAAACACCCCCAATTATGGAAGAAAGTAGGAAAACCAGGCCCCTAGTCCCCGGCGGTCCTGTTCGTCCTGGCCACGGTAGCAGCCATGGTAACGACAGGACAAGGGGTGCTAAGAATCTCCGGCAGAGATTCGGCTACCACCAAAACCGAAAATTGGCCCTGGTGACATACAACGCACGCACATTGAGGACAGATGAGAAGCTAGTTGAGCTGGAAGAAGAGTTAAACAAGTTGCGGTGGAGTATTGTTGGTTTATCGGAGGTCCCAAGAGAGGGCGAGGACACGATAACCTTAAAATCCGGCAACTTGTTTTACTACCGGGAGGGCGAACAGCAGTCCCAAGGTGGTGTCGGATTTATCGTCCACAAGTCACTCATAAACAACGTTGTGTCCATCACTAGTGTGTCGAGCAGGGTAGCGTACCTGATACTCAGAATATCCAAAAGATATTCGCTGAAGGTCATACACCGCACCGACCTCGGCATACTCAGATGATGAGGTCAAAGTTATGTATGAGGACATTAGTAGAGCCATACATACTTCCAAAGCACATTTTACAGTAGTTATGGGTGACTTCAATGCGCGGCTGGGCCAACGGGGCGATGATGAGCTGAGAGTGGGGCAATTTGGATATGGGCAGCGCAACCCCAGGGGTCAGAGGCTGGCCGAATTTCTGGAGAAAGAGGGACTCTTTATGATGAACTCTTTCTTCCAGAAGCCGCCTCATAGGAAATGGACCTGGATGAGCCCTGATGGTTCCACAAAAAATGAGATAGACTTCATCATGAGCACCAAGCGACAAATATTTAATGATGTCTCCGTGATTCATAGGGTAAAAACCGGCAGTGATCACCGAATGGTCAGAGGCACATTAAATATTAATGTCAAAATGGAAAGATCGCGTCTGATGAAGTCTACGCTCCGACCTACTCATGCATATATCCAAAACCCCGAGAACTTTCAACTCGAATTGTCAAACCGCTTCGAATTGCTAGACAGCAGCGCAGCAGTGGACGAAATCAACAACAGGCTGGTAGAGACTGTTCATACGGTCGGGTCCAAGTATTTTAAGACCCACCGTAAAAATAGGCCTCAAAAACTATCTGACTACACCCGAAACCTCATGGCTGAACGACGTTCCATGACGCTCCAAACCTCCGATGATGCTAAGTCCTATAGGCAGCTTAATGGACAGATATTGAAGTCCTTGCGACACGACCTACGGTCCTTCAATGCAAGGCGTATTGAGGAGACCATAGAGCAGAACAAGGGCTCTAAAGTGTTCGCAAGAGACGCGTCTATTGGGCAGAGCCAGTTGACGAAGCTGAAGACGGAGGACGGAAACGTAACGTCAAATAGGTCAGAGGTGCTCAGGGAGATAGAGAGGTTCTATGGACAGTTATATACCTCAGTAGCTAAACCTGTTGTTGACTTGGTAAAAGACCCAAGAGCCAAGCTAACCCGACATTGCACTGAAGATATCCCGGACATCAGCCTGTGCGAAATTAGGATGGCTCTCAAACAACTAAAAAACAACAAAGCGCCGGGTGAAGACGGAATTACTGCAGAACTTCTGAAGGCGGGCGGATCGCCGGTACTTAAAGTCCTTCAGAGGCTATTTAATTCCGTCTTGCTTGAAGGGAAAACGCCGGAAGCATGGAACAGGGGTGTGGTGGTGCTGTTTTTCAAGAAAGGTGATAATTCTTTATTGAAGAACTATAGGCCCATCACACTGCTGAGCCATGTTTACAAGTTGTTTTCGAGAGTCATTACGAATCGTCTCGAACGAAGGCTTGATGACTTCCAGCCTCCCGAACAAGCCGGTTTCCGGAAAGGTTTTAGTACCATAGACCACATACATACGCTGCGGCAGGTTATACAGAAGACTGAGGAGTATAATCGGCCACTATGCTTGGCGTTTGTGGTCTATGAGAAAGCCTTTGATTCGATCGAGACTTGGGCGGTTCTTAGATCTCTCCAGCGATGCCGCATTGACTATAGGTACATCGAAGTGTTGAAGTGCTTGTATAATAACGCCACCATGTCAGTCCGAGTACAGGGGCAGTGCACGAAGGTGATCCCCATAAAAAGAGGAGTAAGACAGGGAGACGTCATTTCTCCGAAACTGTTTACGGCCACCTTAGAGGACGCCTTTAAGCTCTTGGAATGGCAAGGACTTGGCATTAACATCAATGGCGAATACATCACTCACCTTCGATTTGCCGACGACATTGTGGTCATGGCGGAGTCGCTGGAAGATCTAGGACGAATGCTCGGTGACCTCAATAGAGTATCCCAACAAGTGGGTCTGAAAATGAATATGGACAAAACAAAAATAATGTTTAATGTCCATGTCGTACCCACCGCACTCACCGTTGGGAACTCTACTCTTGAAGTTGTCGACGAATACATTTACCTGGGACAGGCAGTCCGGTTAGGTAGGTCCAACTTTGAGAGAGAGGTCAATCGACGAATTCAACTCGGCTGGGCAGAGTTCGGGAAACTGCGCAACATCTTCTCATCCAAAATACCTCAGTGCCTAAAGACTAAAGTTTTTAGTCAATGTGTGTTACCAGTGATGACATATGGATCAGAGACGTGGTCTCTTACAATAGGTCTCATAAAAAAGCTCAAAGTTGCTCAGCGAGCTATGGAGAGAGCTATGCTCGGCGTTTCTCTACGCGATCGAATCAGGAATGAGGAGATTCGTAGAAGAACCAAGGTCACCGACATAGCCCTCAGGATTAGCATGCTGAAGTGGCAATGGGCTGGCCACATAGCGCGAAGATTGGACGGGCGTTGGGGCAGAAAGATTCTAGAGTGGAGGCCACGTATTGGCAAGCGCAGCGTAGGACGACCGCCTGCCAGATGGACCGACGATCTTGTGAAAATCGCAGGAAGTCGTTGGATGCAGGTGGCATCGGACCGGTTACGCTGGAAAGCGATTGGGGAGGCCTATGTTCAGCAGTGGACAAGTATAGGCTGAAATGATGATGATGATGATGATTATTATTATTATTATAAATGTCTATTATTATTATCTTAAATGTCTATTATTATTATCTTAAATGTCTATTATTATTATTATAAAATGTCTATTATATTACGTTATCTTTTAGGCCAGCGTAAATTATATTTATTATTATAATAATATAGTTTAGTCTACGTCACACGCAATTTAAAATATTCTTTTGTTATAGGTAGTGAATTTATTTGCGATGAGCATTTCTTTGTCATTCATATATTCGTCAACTGTGTAAAATGCTTTTGTGATTAGTAATTCTTTTGTTTTATTTATAAATTTACTAAAGTTAGGTTCAATTTTTATTGGGTCGGGTAGTTTATTGTATATCTTTATAGACATCACGTATGGGCTATTTGAGTGCAGTGTTATCCGAGAAGCGGGTTGAACCAGTCTGTTTCCATGTCTCAAGGATCGGTTTTTATATGTGTCTGCTCGTGTTGTGAAAAAAGTGCTATGCTTCCTGACAAATTTGCGTATTTCAAATATGTAAATACACGGTAATGTTAATATTTTATGTTTTTGGAACAGAGGTTTGCAACTATCGGTTTGTTTGATATTACCAAGGATGCGTATTAGCTTCTTTTGTAGAATAAAAAGTGTAGTTGCATTTGTACTGTTTCCCCACATTATAATTCCGTAGCTGAGCCAAGCATATGCATAGGCGTAATAGGTTGATAACTCGGTTTGTAAGTCTGTCGTTTTTTTGATTTCGCGTAACACATAAATGAATTTTGAAATTTTTGTTGCTATATTTTGTACGCGTGCTTTCCAGTTTATATGTGTGTCGATGGTAAGTCCTAATAGAGTGAATACATCCACTGTTTCTATATTTGTATTATTAAATGAAAATTTCACCGGTAATGGTGATTTTTGATAGGGATAGAAAGTCATTAGCTTGGTTTTTTTATAATTTATTTTTAAATTATGCGCATACATCCAGTTATTTATTTTATTTAAGATGCAGTGGAGCTGATTATTTATGTTTGAAGGGTTTTCGCATGAGGTTAGCAGGGATATGTCATCAGCAAAGAGCACACATTTTAGAATAGAGATAAGCTGGCACACGTGTAGTACTGTCATAACGTTGTTCGGCTCGGTTAGTCTGAGTCTGAGTCTGAGGGTAACCGCTTATGCCATGAAATTTTTTGAGCATCTTCATACTTTAAAGCGTATGTTGAGTTATTGGTCTCGATTGTTTTAAGCTGTTTATCTTGATTGTTGAGCACTAAATTAGTATTTAAGTCAAGTTGGAAGCCCAATGAGCTGCATCAGAAGTTCCCACAGCAGCTGGCCACAAACTTGCCTTCAACAATCCACACTGTGTCCACGTAGTGTAGTCCTCATCTCTCTCACCTCGGTTTGTGAGAAAAGCCCATTGTCCATTAGTATATACTGATTTATAAGTTGAACTAATAGTGAAACGTAAAAGGTTACTAAATCTAGCAACAATGTGTATCATCTGAAGGGCAAGTCATGAGTCTCTGTAACCGGTGAGCGTGTATGAGACAACTATATAAGTGGTCAAAGACAGAGAGGCCCAAAAGGAAAGAACCTTAAGAAACTCTGCTTACTCCGCAAGGTATCTGATGTGATGATATAGATATACATAGATATGTGTAATATCGTCAACTTTAGCTAGCTGGGTTAGTGCTAAATGCTAATAAGGGTTGACATCAGGTAGCCGGGCGATCGTAAAAAACAATGCTAAATCGTAATATGCCTTACACAGTATAAGACATATTGCGCCAACCCCAGGTAGAAAATAATAAAACAGATGATGATATTTTTAATTTGTTTGGTAGGTTCGCACTTACGTACATAGTTTAAGTGAACAAAATTCTCTGCATACAGTCTGGCATTCTGGTGTATGGTAGATATTAGAGCAGTTCCTCTGCGGTTTCATACAAAATATTTATACCAATTTCACCAAAACGTTTTGTTAAAGTTGCTCGTATTGATAAATACTATCATCAGTATTTGCGCGCACCTGTCCCTTAGTTGAGTAACTTTAAGGTTTTTGATTCTATAAGTATATCCAAGTTAATCTATACTGTCCAGGTACTCATAAGGTAGGCCGACGAAACTGTAAAGGTCGCAGGAGAAAAGTGACACAGCATAAATCTAGTCGTCACGCCTGTCTTCGAGGGAGGCCTTTGCCCAACACTGGACGTATTTCGGCTAAAGATGATACTGCCCCTGTATTAGGTATAGGCCTTCTCCCACAAATTGAAGTGAGAGTTGAGTTTATACTCTACCATGCAGACCCAGTGAGGAATGATAGAGGTAAATTTGGGACGCCCTGCTTTTGTAATTTATCTAACCGCACATAAATGTTCCTTGACTTAACGATGTTCCACGCGAATTGGTAATCCGGACCAATAGTTTAACGTGACCCCAAGCACGGAGATGCTCGAAACCGGAAATGCTGAAAATGGTCATTTCAGACTGATCGAGCTTAAATACTGCTTAGCTTTGGTCATTTCTACAAACGAACGTTACTACAGCGCTACGAGCATCTCTTTATCGAATACAATATAAGATCACACTCGATTTAGTATTGATGGATTTATTCCATAAAGTATCCGTTGATAACTCGCTTTAATAAAGTGGTGCAATTAAACCAAATTTTGAGTACTATTCTATTTGAATTATAGATGAGTTCCAAAGAAAAATAATTACTTAGTAGGAAGTATTCACGTTTAATTTTTTCCGAACAATTCAGTCGACAGTGTTAAAATGCCGACCCGGCTAAAGGAACCTTTCAACGCGAACCAATTAGTAAAAGTAGGTGCCTACAATGCGTTTGGGTATATCAATAAATTATTAACCTGAACGACTACAAAGGACACGTCCTATAGAAATAAATTATCGAAAGTAAATATTAATTTCAAGTTTCTTTTACTAGTGACTTTGTATAAAGTAGCCTCAATTTACAAAGTGGCGGTGAAGTTAGTTTTGGTTCAGACTGATGGCTCGTATTGATTAATTTTGTAAGCGTTTTCAATAAATACTTTTTATTGGACAGACGATTTAGCGCAGTGGTTAAGAGCTTAAGCCGCTACGCCCACTATATTTAATAGTCGCGGGTTCGATTCCCGCACGGGACAAATCTTTGTGTGATCCACAATTATTTGTTCCGGTCTGGGTATTTGTGTATGTGAATTTTTATGTTTGTAAACGCACCCACGATACAGGAATAAATCATAGCGAGGGGCTACGTTAAAAAAAAATTAAGTGATTAAACAGTAAAGTTAACTGTATCGTAAACTACCAATCAATAAAAATGCTTTTGATCCTAATGCCTTAAAACTTACTTTTTAGCTTACTTATTTCGTTTTTAGCTGTGTTAAGTATAACAACCCTTTTTGTCTTCTCAGATGGGTAGTTCTATTATTGTTTTCCTCTTAACATTTATTGTCCACAGCTAGATCAAAGTTTCCTCCATAATTTGCCAAGTGGATTTGCGATTACTTACGGAGGATAATTTAGCTTTCATGCATCTTTTAAAAAAGAAAAAGCCTCAGTTCCCTTTAAAATCGACTAGTAAATGAATTTAATACTCTGCGGCACATAAATGTTGCCACGCTATACATTTCCAAGAATCAGACTTGTTAACAGCACTGCCCGTTGTAAAATTCTCGTTAACGATGCAACTCGGACAATGCTGAAAATGTCAGCTCACTCGCGCCACACTGAAAAAACTTAGCACTCATAGACTGATGTTAGAGTAACTTTGCCGAGAAACCATGCTATCACGTTCATCTTTGTCTAGCCAATTTTAAGGGTAAATAGGATGGCATATCAAATCGATAGCGTTACACTAACATCAACCTGTTCGTGCTTGAGCCTCGTCTGAAATAACTCAGTAACTGTCACTGTTAAAATGAGTATCTTGAGAAATACTACAAGAATAAATAGATTACAGCTTAAAGTTGGAAATTTAATAGTTAGTTTAAGAGCTCCGTTTTTCAAATTTTGTCTGAAACGTACTGGTATTGTTAATATGTCTTTCATTATAGCAGCATTGTTTCTTACACATGGATTGTTTATTCCATATTTACATCAACACAACTTATTATCACTACAGACATTCTGCAGGGCTCGTAGTAAAGCCTAGGTTACCAATAATTTTGTACTCAACAAACATTGTAATTGTCTGAATGTTGAGGTAGTATCATAATCTCTATTTTATGATGCATCATTTTCACCAAGTAGAGATGAAGTCTTTTATGTTTGTAGTTCAAAGAATTAGAATCCCATAATGCACTCGTAGGTGTACTTAAAATCACACAATATAAATTGCCGAGTTGAAAGAATTCCCTAGAAAATTCAACCAATCTTGCAATATGCAGCTTTGAGTTTCGTCAAAAATAAAATGTATTTCAATGCTAACGCATGCATTAGATTCACGGATGTATCAAAGCATAATGCCCGAAAGATGAAATTTCAATCCACTCCGTATTGTACAGAATTCCTTCAGTATGCAGATGCATAAAAACCACATAGTATTTAATTATTATCTAAATGCATAAAAACCACATAGCATTTAATTATGAAGACACAAAGCGCCATAGCTCAGGTACGATGCACATATTCTCGCTTTTCAGTCTTAGCACGATTAAATGACGCTTTCGTAAAGTTGTCGAGAAAGCGTGTTGTCATGTTCATCTTTATTTAGTAAATCTGTAGTATAAAAAGGATGGTAGATCAACTTCAATGTTTTCGTGCTAAGCTCTCAGTTCTCCCAGTTACGCTCAAATTGTAATTGTTTACCGAACAATCCCAGGAGTACGGATACAATGTTCCGGGTAAACGGTGGTTAATTAAATTTTGTCTGCACTGAGTCGTGCCTGATAAATATAAGTAGAATGTTTGCTCATTGTAAGTCTTGACGCAACGGGCAAAAATTTAATATAAGTAGATTTTAATTTGAGATATCTTTTATAGACGTTGTCAGGCGTTATGTAGTTCTTAGAACTTGCGAAGTCACCTAGATGGTAGATAATGTTATTACTATTTAATATCTCTCAAGTAGTTTGTGGGCACCCTTTCACCGTCAGATGATTTTTTGATGAGTTATGTTTTAATAATTCTCAAGGAGATAGTAGAAAAGTTTTCTTCGCTACTTACGATTTTTTCGATACGTCAAACATCTGTATTTGTAGTTTTTATTTATTTCTATACTTTTTGAATAAGTATTTAGTTTAGTTCCGAAATTTACGAACAGTAATAGGTAAAGGTAACAATAAAATATACTAATATGTTAAAATATGTAACAACATTATATATTAATATACATATAAAAGTAGTAATATGGCATCACTACAAATTACATTACTCTACAACACGGACCCAATACCTACCCCTACCTGCTGTTAGAACTTTTCAAGCTTGGGTAGTTTTGTAGAGTATCAAATCTCTGTCACCTTAATTTGTCTGAGAAGGATTTTGCATGGGAGTAGGACAGTACAAGTTAATTTTTTATAACATAACATTAAGAAACAGTCACAAAATTGTGTGCAACCGGGTTTATACCAATATTAGTCTAAAAATAAACGTTTACATCTAGGTAGCGTTTTGTGAACTGAAGTAAGCTATATAATTTCCTACGGTGTGAAGACAAAAATTTACTTTACATCAGTCCGGACCCGCCCGGGGCCGGATACCGCATGAGTAATTGTAAAATTTCATTTGCTAACTTCATTTCGCACTATGGAAATATCGACTGTACCATATATTCTTTGGATTTGGGAGTAAAGAACTGTAACCATGAAAATATCATCATGCTTATATTCTTCAAACCACATATTGCTTACGACGTTAGTTAGGTGCCAGTGGCCATTATATTAGGCATCAATCCAGACTCCGAACTTTGATTGAGATTTTTTTCGATAGATATAGCACTTTGTCCGACGTAGGATTTGATGTAAAACAACAGAACCTTGTTATCGCCTTACAAGCCAACTGGGTATTTCAGTCTGTTAGTGGCAGTCATGTCAAGGAAGTCAGTATATTCACCTAAAAATTTTGCCTTACTATTCTTTGATTTATAGTTTTGTTCACCGAGCTTGTACTATAAGTTCACGGTTATGCTCCTATATTATCTGATTACCTAAATTCATGCAGCAGTTACCGTGGAGTGCCATATACACTCTTATATTTTTTATGAATGCTAATAAAATAGACTTGTAACATTTGATGTGATTTCATATCATCATAATTTAATATCGTCACAATAGGGCAATATCAATGAAAAGACGAAGCAAACGTCAAAGCAGACTAAGACAAAGTTGGCGTAATGATTTAAACACCTTTGCCAATGCTTCTTGGTCCAAAATTAGGGTAGATGAAAATCTATCTATCTATCTATCTATCTATAACCTCACGCCAGATCCCTTGCGGGGTAGGCAGAGAGTACAGAGTTCCAACAGGTTCTTTCCTTACATACCTCTCTGGCTTCCTCGACTCTCATAGTTCGTCTCATACACGCTCGCCGGTTACGGAGACTCTTGACTTTTCCATCAGATAAGACTCGGTTTATTTGGTCGTGGTAAGATAGTCTAGGTCTTCCCCGGTACCTGCATCCTTCCACTTTCACATTGTATATCTGTTTTGTCATTCTTTCCTCTGGCATTCTTTCTATATGCCCGAACCAACGGAGCATGCCCTTTCTCATCTTTACACCGATACTATCTTTCATACCTACTCGCTGTCTTACTATGCTGTTGCTAATGCGGTCGGTCAGCTTCACTCCGCACATCTTCCGCAGAGCTCGCATTTCTACCGCATTTATCCTACTTTCATTCTCCTTCTTACATACCCAGCTCTCGCTACCATATAACTGCGTTGGGACAAGAACTCCGTTATGTATGGCCAGCTGCGCCTTATGGCTTAAGTGCCGGCTCCCGAGTAGCTTTCCCATCGCACCATTCACTCTGTTCCCTGCACTCACTCTTCTCTCTATGTCAGCGGTGTATTTCCCATCCTTACTGAAGGCGCATCCAAGATATACAAACTCATTCACTTGCTCCAGCACATCGTTACCAACCACAATCCTTACATTCGTTCTGGTTTCTTCCCTTTCAAAAACCATAATCTTGGTTTTCTTCACATTCAAGTGTAAGCCATTGATCATGCAGTCGTCTTTCATAACTGTGACTAGTGTTTGCAGATCAGTGGCTGTTGGCGCTATTAAAACCGCGTCATCTGCATAAAGTAGATGGTTTACCACTAAGTCACCCATTTGTACACCTTCATTCATCGCTTTCAGTCTTTGAAGACTTTTGTCCAGATATATTATAAACAGTCTAGCGGACAACACGCAACCCTGCTTGACGCCGATTTTAACGTCAAACCAGGGTGACCTGTTACCACCCACCCGTACGCATGCCTTGCAGTCCACATAAGTGGACTGGACGGCTCGCAACAGAGTGCCATCTATACCATACTCTGGCAAAATGTCCCAAAGTCTCTTTCGCACAACTCTGTCAAATGCCTTCTCCAGATCTACAAAACCGCAGAAAACTTTCCGGCCCACTGCCAGATGCTTCTCTACGATGTTGCGGAGTGAGAAGACTTGATCCGAACATCCTCTTCCAGACCTGAAACCCCCTTGTGCCTCGCACAACATTCCATCGGACTTCACGCGCATTCTCCGTTCAATAATTTTACCGTACACCTTGGCTGCCAAGCTGATCAAACTGATGGCTCTGTAATTGGCGCAGTCATATTGTGAACCCTTGCCTTTATACAAGGGTACTATGAATGCGCGGCGCCAATCTGTAGGGACTCTACCGGTCCTCCAGCAAAGGTTTGCAAGGGCCCGGAAAGCGTCCCGGACGCAAGTTCCACCATATTTGATCATCTCGGCAGATATCATGTCTACTCCCGCAGCTTTACCGTTTTTCATACTTCCTATCGCCCATTCAACTTCTTCCATAGTGATGTCCTCCGTTGATTCTGGTGCCGCAAACTCGCCTTTAGGCACGTCTGCGGCATCAGCATCCGGGTCATCTCCATACATTTCTCCAAAATATTCACTCCACCGGTTTAGCACAGCTTGTGTGTCTGCAAGAATGTCACCATCTTTAGATTTTATCCTTTCCATTCTGGAGCCTGACGAATCACCTCGAGCCTTTCTCACCTTGCTCCAAAAGAGTTTGGTGTTGTTCTCGAAGTTCTTCGCCAGCCTCTCCTCCTCAATTATACTGGCTCTTTCACGCTTTTCTTTCACTAAAGTTTTAGTGGCATTCTTGCATTGCCGGTATATTTCTTTCCTCATCTCTGTCATACTGGCATTCAGGTTCAAAGAAGATACATAGTCCTGCCACGCTTTCTTCTTACTTTCTACGGAGCTTTGCAACTCCGCATCCCACCATGCATCACCTTTTGCTGTAATATGCTTCTTTGAGCAACCACATACTTCTTTCGCGGATTCCACCAAACTCTCTTTCAGGCTATTCCAGCATTCATCTACGTTTGAGTCCGAAGAGCCTGCTGTCAAAAGCTTGTCCCGGACTCTGTCTTCATACATTCTCCTCACGCTCTCATCTTGCAACTTTTCAACCTTTAATCTTTCAAGGTCTCCGAAGGGGATACGCTCTTGCCAGTGCCTCCACTTCCTGAACAGACCACTAAACCGCGCAACTACGAGATAGTGGTCTGATTCCAGAGTGGGGCCTCTATACGCACGCGTATCTTGTAGTTTGCTTCGGAGACGGTTATCAACCAGGATCAGATCTATCATGCTTTTTTGTTCATTCCTTCTCCACGTATACATATGTATGTCCTTATGCTGGAATATCGTATTAGACACAAGGAGACCCCTTTCCAAACAAACATCTACAATGAGCTTACCTGCATCGTTCACTCTCTTATCACCATAAGGACCCAGAGCAGCGTCGCAAGTTTGCCGCCTGGTTCCTACCCATCCGTTCAGATCGCCACACAGAATCACCTTTTCGTTAGCCTCAGCCAAATCCAGAACTTCCCTGACATTATCCCAAAACTTCTCAAGGTCCTGGGGTGTCGACGAGCTTACGGGAGCATACGCTGCGACCAAAAATACTCTAGTGACGACCAGTTTTAAACGGACCCAGAGAAGTCTCGCATCGCACAGGCCATAATCTCTCACTCCAGAGGCCAGGCGACGGGACAGCAAGATACCCACCCCCATGCTGGCACGACTGCTCTGCGGTACACCAGACCACAGAGCCATCGTTCCATCAGGAAGATCACAGGTTTCACTGCCCCTCCGCTTAGTCTCTGTTACACACAGAGCATCCAGGCGTCTCTCTTTCATTACATCAATCACCTCATGCATCTTATCTTCCATACCACCTCTTACATTCCAAGTGCCTATTCGGCACTCTGCACCCCACGACTCGCCAGTTCGGGCCCGGCGTGATGGGTGGCGGCCCCCATCGCCGCTTCCACCTATATTCGTACCGACGCGGGCGGGCCGGTACGCGTCGCCTCGGGGGGACGCCCTAGCCCGCACTGCGGTACGTCTTCGGTCCAAGATTGCAGCCATAATGACTGGCAGGGGTCGCGACGAGCACGCTCTTGGACAGACACCAGACAGATTAGATGAAAATGTGTGCAAAAGTAATGGGAAGGTCTTTGCCCACAAGCAAGATAGTATATCAGGTTTGAAAAGAGTTAAGAAAGAAGAATTTGTTTCTTGGCTCTATGAAAAAAGTTGTCACTTGAGTTAATTTGTAGTGATGCCATATTACTACTTTTATATGTATATTAATATATTTACGGAAGACATGCCCAAAATCAGCCTAGATGAAATCGTGATGGCTCTGGACCAGCTAAGGAATGGAAAAGCCCCTGGAGAGGACGGAGTTACAACTGAACTATTAAAATCAGGAGGTAAACCGGTGCTAAAGAAGCTCCAAAATATCTTTAACTCTATCCTCTTTAAAGGGAGAACTCCAGAGGCTTCGGGTAGGAGCGTAGTCGTATTGTTATTCAAAAAGGGTGACAAGACCCAACTAAAGAACTACCGCCCTATTTCGCTCCTGAGCCACATTTATAAGCTGTTTTCAAGAGTTATCACGAATCGTTTTGCGCGAAGGCTCGACGAATTTCAACCCCCGGAACAGGCCGGGTTTCGAAGAGAGTATGGAACCATAGACCACATCCACACTATACGGCAGATTATACAGAAGTCCGAAGAGTATAATCGGCCCCTGTGCTTAGCATTCGTGGACTATGAGAAGGCCTTTGACTCGATCGAGACCTGGTCAGTTCTGAAATCCTTGCAACGATGCCAAGTCGACTGGCGATACATCCAAGTGTTAAGAAGTCTCTATAACGCCGCGACCAAGACCATCCAGATACAAAACCAGCAGACCAACCCTATCCCAATGCATCGAGGAGTGAGACAAGGGGACGTTATTTCCCCCAAATTGTTGACAGGAAAAGTCATGGCATAAACATAAATGGCAGTCATATCTCACACTTGAGATTTGCAGACGATATTGTCATTATGGCCGAAACGTTGCAGAATTTACAACAGATGCTGACCAGCTTAGCCGATTCTACCGAACACATAGGTCTCCGCATGAACTTGGGCAAGACCAAGGTAATGTATAACTGACATGTAGTACCGGAACCTATTGCAATACATGGCGCTATTCTTGAGGTTGTTCAAGAATATGTTTACCTAGGGCAAACTCTGCAGTTGGGGAAAAACAACTTCGAGAAAGAAGTTAACAGAAGAATACGGCTGGGCTGGGCGGCATTTGGGAAATTACGTCGAGTATTTACATCGCCCATTCCACAAAGCCTAAAGACAAAAGTCTTCAATCAGTCCGTCCTGCCCGTTGTAACATATGGAGCCGAAACATGGACGCTCACGGTTGGAATGGTCCATAAATCCAAAGTCACTCAGCGAGCTATGGAAAGGGCTATGCTCGGAGTTTCTCTGAAAGATAGAATCCGGAACGAAGTCATTCGACAGAGAACCAAAGTAATCGACATAGCCCACCGGATTAGTAAGCTTAAGTGGCAATGGGCCGGTCACATTAGCCGAACAACCGATAATCGCTGGGACAAACGAGTTCTTGAGTGGAGACCACGGACTAGCAAACGTAATGCAGGACGCCCTCAGGCTAGGTGGAGCTATGACCTTCGTAGAGCGGCTGGCAGAGGCTGGATGCGAGTAGCTGAGGATCGTACCCAGTGGCGTGCACTTGGAGAGACCTATGTCCAGCAGTGGACTGTTATAGGCTGATTATGATGATGAATATATAATGTTGTTTCATATTTTAACATATTAGTATATTTTATTGTTACCTTTACCTATTACTGTTCGTAAATTTCGGAACTAAACAAAATACTTATTCAAAAAGTATAGAAATAAATAAAAAATACAAATACAGATGTTTGACGTATCGATAAAATCGTAAGTAGCGCAGAAAAACTTTCCTGCTATCTCCTTGAGAATTATTAAAACATTACTCATCAAAAAATCATATGACGGTCTAATGGTGCCCACAAACTACTTGAGAAATATTAAATAGTGATAACATTATCTACCATCCAGGTAACTTCGCAAGTTCTAAGAACTACATAACGCCTGACAACCTCTATAAAAGATATCTCAAATTAAAATCTACTTATATTAAATTTTTGCCCGTTGCGTCAAGACTTACAATGAGCAAACATTCTACTTATATTTATCAGGCACGGCTCAGTGCAGACAAAATTTAATTAACCACCGTTTACCCGGAACATTGTATCCGTACTCTTGGGATTGTTCGGTAAACAAGTACAATTTGAGCGTAACTGGGAGAACTGAGAGCTTAGCACGGAAACATTGACGTTGATCTACCATCCTTTTTACACTACAGATTTACTAAATATAGATGAACATGACAACACGCTTTCTCGACAACTTTACGAAAGCGGCATTTTATTCGTGCTAAGGCTGAAAAGCAAGAATATTTGCATCGTACCTGAGCTATGGCGCTTTGTGTCTTCATAATTAAATGCTATGTGGTTTTTATGCACTTAGATTACATCTGCATACTTACTGAAGGAATTCTGTACAATACGGAGTGGATTGAAATTTCATCTTTTGGGCATTATGCTTGGTACATCCGTGAGCCTTATGTATATATTATAAGGCTTTCAACTTAGTTTAGAAACAAAAGCAGATTCGTAATCGATGTAAAATGATAACTTTTGGGAATCTAAAGCACAACTTTATCGATGGATTGTCTCGTCAGTCTAGTAAGGTCCTAGGATGAACGATGTTGCAGGAATTTTCTGTCAAGAAATCCTCTGTAGCTCAGAGCCTGGAATTGTACCCGGTATAATAGCAGTGTGATCGCCCCCTATTTCATTGTGACCTAACACAGTACATCTCTGACATCACCGCTAGGTATGACGGCGTTTTGACATTTTATTTTCTAAGTACTATAGTAGAAAAAACATCGCTATTTAATATTCATCCTTATGATCTCTAATATTTTAAGTCCAAATCGTAAACAATCTGTGTGCATAAAAGCGATAAATCGTCACAAAATATTCATCAAACCCCACGCTCAAAGGCTAGGTGCGCCTGACATGTGTGCAAGGGTATCTCAGGAAACATGCGGAATAGTATGTACGTAGGTACTTAACACATCTTTGCCGACCTCGCTGGAGGAATAAAGGTATGACGAGGCTTACTTTTGTTATTTTATTTTAAAAGTACATTAACATAAACCTATATCTTATATCATCACGCCAGATCTCTTGCGGGGTAGTAAAGTAGAGACGTTAGAGTACAGAGTTCTAACAAATAAAATATAAATAATGAGGATAAATCACTACAAAATATTCATCAAACACCACGCTCAAAGGCTAGGTGCGCATGAAGTGTGTGCAAAAATTATCTCAGGAAACATGTGGAATATTACCCACCCCTAAATAAATAATATCTAATACCGCATTGAGGGCGCGCCTGACACCTTCCTCAATAATCCTGCCCCCATGTGCCGTGTCTCCGGCTCAGATTTCATTACCATCTGATATGTAGATAAAAGAATTATTCGAATAGGTGTTTTGTATCGGCTGCCTTTGATGTGCATAAAGATTTTGCGACTTTATTGATTTTCGTAGATTCTCCCTCGTTTTCCTTAACGTTTCCCGATTCGGTAATGAGGGCTGTGTCAGGAGACAGCGTGCGGTATTTGCGGAATGATATTTTGTTTTGGCGAAAATGATAATTCGTATGTTTCTTTGTGTCGCTTATAGTCCCCGTTAGTTACCGCAACCTACATTGTATAGTTATCAAGACGTAGATAGTGCGACATATTTTCTGTAGGTCTATCTATCTATATTATCACGCCTATCCCTTGCAGAGTAGGCAGAGAATACGGAGTTCCAACAGATAGATGTTAGTCCTACACATGTACGGGTACAGGTTTCTGTAGATATTTCGTATGAAAGCACTAAAGGAGTAGGAATTATTTTAAATTCATGCTAAAGTGTAATTTTGGCAATATCTTTTGACTCTATCTAATACACTACTGTACTATCGTATTTTTATATAATTTATGTGTCCATCTATATAAACCTCTAAAATGATCTATTTCCGTAATAATGAAGTGACCTCTTTCTTCTACGTGCCTGCACGAAATTAATACAAAATCCTTTTGGTTATATCGTAGGTGTCCGTCTTAATTTAATGTTCAATTTTCTATAAACCTAACAATCTATATAATATTTATTCTTTTTAATTTAGCAGAAAAAATAACACATGACCACACTCGATTTGGACTCTCACGATGGGACTGGTCCGTAAGCTAAGAGTCGCTCAGCGAGCTATGCAGAGAGCTATGCTTGGAGTTTCTATGCTAGATAGAAGCAGAAATGAGACTATCCGGCATAGAACCAAAGTCACCGACATAGCTCTGAAAATTAGCAAGATAAAGTGGCAATGGGCTGGTCACATTTGCCGCAGAACGGACAACCGTTGGTGCAGACGCGTTTTGGAGTGGAGACCACGAACTGGCAAACGCAGTGTAGGACGCCCCCCGCGAGATGGAGTGGAGAAATACGTCAAAGAGCCGGTAGGAACTGCATCCAATAAAGCCGAGGATCGGGCTCTGTGGCGCACATTGGAAGAGGCCTATGTCCAGCAGTGGACTGATTTAGGCTGATAATGACACTCGGTTTGCTTACTATTTCTTGACTTTTTGGTTTATCTAGAAAATGTAAAATTTTACCCACTTGTTTTTTACTGACATGTCTTCTCTACTGTTTAACTTTTACAATTTCTGTACTACATCTGCCACAAATAAAAACATAAAATAGCAAATCGATTGCTATTTCCTTTCTCGTCGTAACAATAACACTTAAAAGGAAAATCTACTTCCAGCCTTAGTACATTTTACAGGGAGCTTGGAATGGCGAGTGGCTGTGTCAGCTGAATAATAAATGCGCTAGAAGTCACCGTGTGCTTTTATTTCTGTTCTTGCCGCGAGTCGGGCCAAACATACCTCGCCGTTGCTTCGAGGTAACGTCCGATTAAAAATAAAACAATGCACGGTACAGTATAATTTATATTTTATTTGTATCGTAGGAAGTCGTTAAAGTAAACAGGTGATACTTAACTTTCTAAGAAAATAAGGTTTAAATCTTTTCTATCATAATATAAATAGTATAAGAATGGATGTTTTTTGATACGACGATAATAATTATTTATAGAAAAATATAGTGATTGATGGCTCGGTAGACTCGTTTTAACATGGGCCGTATGGATCACTGGTTGGAGTAGTCACATTTTGAATTCCCGGGACAATACTTTAAATGTTTGTGTAACCCACAAATATTTTTTTTACCCCATGTAGTGTCTATTTGTCGATGCTAAAATATATGAATAAGTCCTACTGTAAGGTAATGTTTAATTTTAATTAAGAAAATATGTTGAAGTCAAATGTTTTTTTTTATAGAAACTAATAAGAAATCTGAAAAAAAATATAGGAAAAACAAGATACTAATTTCAACAAACTCAATACTAATTTCACACTGCTAGAGAGATGGTAAAATAAATAGAGTTGTGCGAAATACAAAAGCAATACTCCTTCGACTTGCACTGGTAGGTACTGCCATTGTTGTTTTCAGGACGTTGACTGCTAACTGGAAACGTGAGATCGCTGTTAGATACGTATGTAAAATGTCGGAACAAGAAAAAAAACTATTGTAAAACTCAATAGATTATTGAAACTAATGACACCATCTATCTATATATATATCATTACGCCAGTTCCCTTGCGGGGTAGGCAGAGAGTACAGAGTTCCAACAGGTTATTTCCTTACATACCTCTCTGGCTTCCTCGACTCTCAAAGTTCGTTCTCATACGCGCTTGCCGGTTACGGAGACTTGATGGATATTCCCAATTGACGATCATGATGTGTGTTTTCCAAAAATATCTTTGTTATTAGACAGATGGTGTACTTTTTATTTTTTTTATTTGGATTTTCAACAACAAGTGCACAGTTAAAAATTAAGATACATGTATATAACAAGTTAAGCTAAGTGTCTTGTCACTTACAGGAAATCACAGCATGCATTAATACATAAATAAAAACGGGAATTACTACCACCACCAAGCTAAAACTAAGGACCACTCGCAACATAATACTCAACTGTAAGCAATACGGGATAGAGCTTGTCTATCGCTGGGCACTTTAAACCTTAAATTACGAGTGGACACTACAGACTACAATAATAATTAAACAAGATCTTTTTTAACTAAACTAAGAATGCTAAATACTATAAGATCTATGATTACTAAAAATAAATAAATAAATAACCTCCCAATAAGAAATCAAATAAATATTATAGAAATCTAATCCTTTTTAACTTATTGGTTGCAAATAAATCTAATAATGATACACATCGCATAATGAATAAATTCGTGACAATGGACTGAATCTTCTTAAATTAGTGCGAGAGATAGGACAAGAAAACAGCATCTTCCTACATGATCATGGATTGAATCTTGGAACGTTAAATTGAACTTTTCAAATTAATTTGAATTGAACTTAAAATTGGGACAGTTCAACAAGCCAGTTCATAATTTATTTAGAAAAACTAGATCCAAATATTTTCTATGTTTCTCCAGTGAGTGTAATCCAAAATGGGAGAGACGTTCTTGATAGAATTTGAATTTATTTGCTACTCCTTGACTATAAGACATATGCTACAGCCAACGCTTCTGTAGACTTTCAATTCTTGCGATATACACTTTGTAATTAGGAGACCAAATAACACTTCAATACTCAAGATAACCTAACCAGTGCATTAAACATAACCATTTTGGTTGAGACATTTTTGAATTTTTTACATTCTCTAATTACGAAACCTAACAATTTTGAAGCCGTATGTACGATATTATCAATGTGTTTGTCAAATCTTAATTTACTATCAAATAAACACCAAGATCGCGGATAAATGTTACTTCCTCTAGTATGGCACCATTAATACTTTAATTTGTAGTTATATAATCCTTTTTTTAGTGAATTTAATGTATTTACTTTTTTTGACATTTAATGACATGACATTTTTACTACACCAATCATAAATCCTATTGAAGTCATTTTGCAGTAACTGAGAGTCATTTACTGATGAAACTGATAGAAGCTTTAAGATCATCAGCAAAAAGATAAATGTTGGAGTGTAAAAAGCATTGAGAAATATCGTTTATGAAGATATTAAATAGGTAAGGTCCAGCATGGGATCCTTGCGGAATACCTTATGGTGCAGTAAAAATATTTGAAGCATTTCATACCACCCTAAGTCGTCTATCAGAGAAATACGACTTGACTCAACTTAAAAGGGGATCCGTCTGATCCTTTCATATTTTTCCAGTTTTTGTAAAATTATTCAATGGTTTACTGTACCAAAAGCCTTACTAAAGTCAGAGTAGACAGCATCCACTTGTGTTCCAGCATCAACAGCTTTTATAACAGTCTCGACGTAGTCTACAAGATTAGTCGCGGTTGATCTATGCTTGAAGAAACCATGCTGGTTATCGTCAATTATCTGCAAGATATGCCAAGCAAATATTTTACTTACGAATGATTCAAATAGTTTGGCCATTACTGACAGAATAGCTATCGGTCTGTAATTTGCACCCAATGATTTGTCTCCATTTTTATACACTGGGACTATTTTATTCTCTTTCCAGGCAGATGGAGAAGTACCTGATAAAAGAGATTTATTAAGATGATAATCTATCAGCTAGTCTATTTAGAAACACTGGCGGTATGTTATCAGGACCTGCGCTCTTAGTCAAATCTAGGTTTAGAAATGCTTTTTTTAATTTGATGACTATCAGTGCGTAACATCTGTAGAGTATTGTTACTCACGCAATTGTCAC
This sequence comes from Phalera bucephala, assembly GCA_905147815.2. Taxonomy (NCBI): domain Eukaryota; kingdom Metazoa; phylum Arthropoda; class Insecta; order Lepidoptera; family Notodontidae; genus Phalera; species Phalera bucephala. Next base: position 17,285,551 of record LR990621.1, on the reverse strand, counting down.
TTGGAAGACCATAGTCTATTAAAGGGATACTAGATACAGAGTTGAAAAAGACTGATGAGAATTGCGATGCGAAAAGATTAGCTATAACTTCAGCATTATCGGAACAACAAGTACCATCGGACAAAATTGCAGGATAAACACTTCTGCCTCCTCTTTTCATTTTAATCCAGAAAAATTTGGGCAAACTTCAATCTGAGTAATGTAGGAGTTCTAGCAAGTTTTTGATAATTTGTCACATCTTTTCCTCAGTAAAGTCAACTGCAATTTGACTATAGGCTTTTTATATTTCTTTACTCTAATCCTTAAATTATTCTTTTCTTTCAATCTCTTTATTAATGACCTAGAAAACCACGGAGGATATTTATTGTTTCTACGTCTAGTTTTAGGTGTATAGTTTCCAATTAAGGTATTTATAATTTTGTAAAATGAGGCTAGCTTATCGTCAACAGAAAGCTGAGAAAATAGGGCACTATTACAATCAACAGATTCCAGTTCAGAAGCTATAGCATTGTAGTCAGCCTTGAAGTAATTGAACCTTTCCAAACTATTATACTTGAGAAAGTGAACAGTATCATTAAAAAAGAGGTGTAGTTCTATCGGCGGATGGTAAGTATCAATTTTTGATAAAATTTCAAACGCAGGAGAAACGAGGATACTGCATGGAAAGTTCAATAGAAAGAGGTCGAGAATTGTACGATTGGCATTCGATATATTATTAAGTTGTTTGAGCGCGTTAGTAGCAATAAAATCAATGAACAGCCGTTCATTATTACAGGAGGTGTAGGCAGGGTAGTCAATTAACGAGCCACTGTTGTTAAGTCATTGTATAATTTTATATGATGATGATTGATTGATCCGACCGATTTCGGCCATGGCGACCACTTTAAAGACCCCTAGTCAGAGTAATGCCGCTGATGCGCTCGAAGATGGCTTATGTAGCCTATCTTCGCGGCGAAACTCCGTGCACATTGAGGGCACGTAAGTACGCCGTTCTCATAGTTGTATGATATGGCAGCAGGTGGGCGGGCCTTTAACTGATTGCGTTTGGCGTCAAGGTCAGCTTTACGCTGAGCCTCGAACTCGTGTACTTGGCTGTTCACCATCCTGCGCCATTCTGGCCGCTGTGCTGCCAAACGTTCCCAACGAGAGGGCATTATATATATATATATATATATATATATATATATATATATATATATATATATATATATATATATATATATATATATATCTATTAGCATTGTTTATGAAGTGTTCTAATACATTACATTTCAAAGGAGAAGGCAAGTACACTGCACAAATACAAAAATCAACACTGAAATTACCTATACATAAATTAATCCTTACACTCACTATCATATTCGTCTATTCGTTTGGATTTTAATTTATTAGAAACGGCTACTAGAACACTGCCACCCTCGCATTTGCTATTAAATGCCGTGGAAGAACGATCTCGTCTATACAGAGTATAACAATTGTTTATTATTTTTGAGTCGAAAACACTGTCGTTCAGCCATGTCTCAGTGAACACAATAATATCATCGTCACTAATAGCCAAATTAACACAAATATCATTAAGCTTAGACTTTATTCCTCTGACATTTTGGTAATATATCTTTAAATAACTGAATTTAAGTTAGTCAAACCCAATGCTACTTATATTACCTACAAAAAAACGATAAAACTAGTCAAGTTTGCAAAAAGAGTCCAAATCCCTTATATATTTGAAGTATTACTGTACAACTTTGTAAGTAAACACAATAAAAGAAAGTAATAGAGACAAAATTAAAAAGAAAAACACCAACCCGCTGAGTTTTTGCCGGATCTTCTTAACGGAAGCCGCGTTTAATCCGGTGGTAGGTGAGTCGGTAGATTTTAACGTCTTCAAGTGCGTTTTATTGGCCTTTACAAATAAATGATATTGGATTATAACTATGATAAATTAAATATAAAAAATATGGCAATACCACATTATTTTCACGCAGCGAGAATCGGTACTATTAATCTAACAAAAATATTAAAATAACTAAACAAATCTTATTTCTGAGGGCGAAGCACAAAGAAAATCATTAGCGTGACACTAACCAGTGGATATGCCATCCTTTTCACACTAAATATTTACTAAATAAACATGAAACTGCACGCTTTTTAACAACATAACGATTAATCAAATGGTTTGCTTAGCCCGCTTAAGTAAAATCAGTAATACGTCAGATCTCTCGCTAACAATGTTAAAGGCGATACTTACATTTACCATTGTGTTTTGACAGTACGTGAAAGCTGCTGTAGTTACGAAATTGACGCGTGTTAAAACGGGAGAACTGTAACATCGAAACTTACAATGAAATTCCGATCGGTTTGTTAATTCGTTTGAGTTTCAGCTAGATAGTCATTCTCCTTAGTCGTACACTCCTGGCGGAGTGGTCGTAGTCACTGATCGTCTTATAGGTTGGTTGTGGCTTTTGCCAGGCTTCTCCATCTCTCTCTATTCGTGGCACTGCGTGTACATCCAGTGAGGGAATACTTCATAGATGTTTAATGAGGTCTGTCTATCTTGTGGGTGATCGGCCGCGAGAACGTTGACCTGCTACTCTTCCTTATACTATTAATCGTTCCAATAAGCTAACATCTTAAGGATTCGCACTTGCACAATCGACGAAAGTCTTTGTTGGATGCAACGCTCTTTCAGGATGGAAACGTTATTGCGGTGAGCCGTCCATTGTATCCTCAGCAAGGTCCGCTAACACCACATCTCAAGGGCGTCAATCTTTTTATTGTATTTTCGATGGATCGTCCATGTTTCAGCTCCACGCAGGAAAATAGGAAATATTAAGCATCTCGTTAGGCGACAGATAGTTATATAGTTTTATAAATACTTATCTGCCGATGAAAAGGAATTAATGTTACGAGCTAATTATGCGGAGTTGACTTTAGACCGAAACCTAACATTTTGTCGAGATAAAAAGTATCCTATGTGTTAAACCAAGTAATAAACTATCGGTGCGCCAAATTTTACCCAAATCCGTTTTTGCGTGATTGAGTAACAAACATTTAAACATAAGAACTTTCACATTTATAATATTAGTAGGAAAGTTTATTTCTATTTTCTGATACCCTTAATACTCAAAAGATTAAGGGGAGATGTACCTACGCAATACACCTGCTTTTAATTTTTTTACATTTTTCTTCACCAATGTTGAGTAATTTTTTTATAAAAGCAGTAGTCAGCCGTCCATAATTTATTCTTTGAACACATATTTAAACAATACACTACTTTTTTAGGCTAATAAAAGCGCTGGTAGTTGCAGCTTGTTAGCGTAGCAGCTTGTTGTTGCTTCTTTTTTCTTCTTATGTGCTGAATAAATATTTCTCGTTTCGTTTCATTTAATATGTCCTATTATCTCTCACCCTGATATGTTAGAGACGGTCTTTGCCCAGCATTGAGATAGTATAGGCTGATTCATTTTGAATATCAAGTAAACATACTAGCGACCAAGGTACATAGAAGTATGAGCTGCGATCATTAAACGTCGATTCTCAGTAACAATGTTACTGACACGAGCCGGAAAATAAGAGCCGATGGTTGCTTTACGAGTGTATTCTGACAGTACCGAGTTAGAGCCTCGTCGGGTTGCAGTACCAATTCGCATTGTTTCGGGTTTTACGACATCGGGTGCTAGAAACATGAGATCGTTGGCAAAATACTACATTCGACTACTTTTTTAGTGTAAAGTTGTTGAGAAAGCGTTCTGTAACCTTTATATTTATTTAGTAAATTTGTATAGCAATACGCCAATTTCAATATGTTCGTGCCAAGCCAATTAGATACTGAGGTACTGTCAGTAGCTTAACATTCTCAGCTTTTCAAATCGCTTGCACACTTTTGTTTTGCACTAAATTCATTACTTTTGATGTGTGGGTGAATTATCTACGCTATTGGTCGCGGGGCCTTTACAGCTTCACATTACTTTTAAACTTAATATATCAGAATATGTTGCTAGTGGTCTAGTTTTGACTATTTTCACCGACGTTGTAAAAATAAAGAACCTATTTGAAAACCTGGAACTTTTAAGTGATTTATGTCGCTAACTGTACATTATTGATTATGATACTGGGGTTATTATATTACGTACTGTTATACCCTATAATAATTCGTAGAAATGTTGACCACCAACCCCGATCTGCTATGTCAGCATCTCGGGGTGGTCGGAACACTGAGCGTAGGAGCGCAGGCCAACAATGGGCCAGTCTGTTACGAAACTCCAAACGGGTCGGTTCAAATCCATTTTATTCTGTTTCTATTTCTAATATACCCTTTCCCAGTTAAATATCTTTTTTTTTAAAACCCGTTGAAGAACTCTCTTATAATATTTGGTGGCATTTGGTGGGATACCGATGGTGAAGGTATCCTTGGTACGTCTCCGTTCAGACTCATAAACCAAGTGAACATTTTAAACAAATCCTGTGTATAAATCGTTACATTACCCTTGTGTGTGTAGTGAACAACTTTGGAAGTCAAGGTCGTTGTAACCTTGAAAATTTCGTGTCTCGTCTCTGTGGAGAACACACTTATACAGAGACCCTTATTCTATAAGCTTCGTGGTAAACCTGAAAACACCTTACCGTGTCTGAAAGCCGCGGTCCTGCTCCATTTCCTGTATATCCTGAAAGAAAAATCGTCGAAGTTTGGCTACATCGTGTTCCTGAAAAGTGATCATGTTCCAGTACATACTCTGCGTGTTCCTGTAAGTCTTTTCCATGATAACTTTTTCTGTGTTGGTGAAAGTGCAAATCTAACGTAACTTTTAATAAAATAAGTGTGTGGTTTCAGTGAAAAAGTTTACAGATTTAAATTAATTAATTTTATTACCATTCTAATAATTGTCATTGTAACTTTCCCATATGTATTATTTTTTTACCATAAGATAGTTCTAAGAAATATCTCGGTGCCTTATCGCGTTCGCGGTAATCGACACCTCACAGTAGTGAACAATAATAAGTGGCCGTCTATTACACCGAATCGTATCGTGTCGTATTTTGTTAACAGAATATTTTCTTTTATTAATATAAAATGCCTACCGAGGAACCACAAGTTAAACAAGAAAAGTCAGACCTCGTTGATATTGGAACCCTATTTAAATTTATAAAACCCTTCGATGGTACACGCTAAAAATTAAATTCATTTTTGACTAATTGTGACAACGCATTTCAATTAGCTTCCGGTACCTAAAAACCGATTCTATTTAAGTATATTTTATCACAACTCGAAGGAAAAGCTGAGACAGCCTGCTCCATCAAAGAATTTGATTCCAGGGATCAATTAAATAATTTCTTAAAAACCCAGTTCGGTGAAAGAAAGCACTATGCCCATTTGTTGACTGATACACAAGAATGCCGACAGCTTAACAATGAACCAGTAAATCAATTTGCATTACGTCTAAAAACCTGCTTATCAAAATTATTAACGGAAATAACTTTATCCAATAAGAAAAATACTGAATTACCTGGCCGGATAGCGGCTATGGTAGACTTAGCACTTCACACGTTTTTACTTGGCCTTAAGCCTGATATTTCTAATTTAGTTCGGGGTAAAAATCCATCCACCTTTAATGATGCCATTAACTTAGCGGTATCTGAGGAAAAAATCCTTAAACTATTTACTAAACGTAATTTCCACACATCAGCGCCACAACGCCAAGCTCCAAAACCTTACTACTCGTCTAGGCCTCCTTATGTTAATTCTAAGCTCCAAACGCCTAAACAATTTGATCGAAATAATCAAAGTCCATTTTGCCGAGACTGTAAAAACCCAGGACTTACAATAGAAACGTGTCGGAAACGGGAATATAACAATAACAGGTTTAAAGTTCCTCAAATACCATATTCAATTCAACACTTTACCATGCCGAAGCCCGCTCGCGTTAACTGTGTAAGTAATGCAAACGATTCTGATGACCCTGAGCCGCAACCTACCAGCATAGACAACACCTAAAACTATGATGAAAACAATTTAAACGAATAGTGGGACCACGGAGGTGTCTCGTGGTACCCAAACTACAAACCTTAGCCATACCCTTACATGATAACGACACCCTTCCTATATCCAAGGGCCACACGGGTAACCAGCCCCAAACAAGTGTCCGTAGTTCTATATCCATGGGCCACACGGGTAACCAGCCCCAAGCAAGTGTCCACTCTACTATATCCAAGGGCCACACGGGTAACCAGCCCCAAACAAGTGTCCGTAGTTCTATATTCATGGGTCACACGGGTAACCAGCCCCAAGTAAGTGTCCACTCTACTATATCCAAGGGCCACACGGGTAACCAGCCCCAAACAAGTGTTCGTAGTTCTATGTCCAAGGGCCACACGGGTAACCAGCCCCAAACAAGTGTCCGTAGTCAATCATAATCCAATACAATTCAATGCAATGAAGTATATGAAATATCATGTATCCCTAACAAAACATCCTTACCTAATATACTCATTCAAACTTCAATATCTAATAAACCACTCAGGTTTCTCTTTGATACAGGATCTTCTGTGTGCCTTATCCAAAACTGTTCCATCCAATCTTACTCCAATCTGAAACTGAGGGGTAACATAATAAAATTAAAAGGTATAAACAGTTGTGAAGATACTATGCCCACTCTAGGTGACTTTGAAATGAATCTAATATTCGGGAAATAATCTATCTCTTTTATGTTTCATATAATAGAACACATAGACCTACCCTATGATGGTATTATAGGAAATGATTTACTTACTGTCTTTCAATGTTCTATTGACTATAACCGACAAATCCTTAATCTAAACAAAAATAAAATTAAACTTAATTTTACTGACCCAACTTATCAAATTCCATCTCATTCTGAAATCACCGTAGAATGCTCGGTTACTAATCCTGAAATAGGTGAAGGTCTCATTCTTGATCAACACTTAAGTGAAACATTATTGATAGCTAACTGTTTAGTTAAAGTAAAAAATAATAATCGAGTAAACCTTATAATCTTAAATACATCTGAAAAACCAGTTACATTAAATATTGAGTTCTTAGATTTACGCGAATATTACACATGAAATAAAACTATTTTACGGATTTTATCGCGGTTTATTTTTTTTATTTTTAGTTCCCGACGTTTCGAGTGCTTTGCAGCACCCATGGTCACGGGAGGGACTGAGGTGTTAGACGTCCAATAGGCATAGTTGTTCCGGGGTACCCTCAAACTTCTTAATTATTTTTGTTGTTGTTGGTCCGATCTACGCAGAATGAGCTCACGGTGTCTTGAGGTCTTGCAGTGTTATGCTTGGTTTTGGATTTGATTATATTAATTACCGGATCCCAAGACGATGGAAGCACCCAGCCATCTTCTCTATTGAAATTAGGATGTTTTTTAATTTCAATAGCCTCGCGAACCATCCTTGGTAGGAATCGGTGTTCTTTCACGAGGATTTGTGGTCTATCAAATCTGATGTTATGGCGGGTGCGGTCAAGGACATGTTCACAGACTGCAGACTTCTTTGAGCGACTGTGTTTTAGGTCAGCTATGTGTTCTTTAACTCGAGTTTTTACCGGTCTTTTTGTTTATCCTATATGAGAGAGACCACATTCACAATCAAGCTTGTAAACTCCTGCATCTTGTAGAGGGATCTGACACTTGACAGATGGTAAAAATTGACTGATCTTCTTCGGCGGCTTATAAAATGTTTTAATCGAAGCACGTTTTAAGATGTAGCCAATCTTGTCCGTGACTCCTCTCATGTAAGGTAGTACTGCAGGGAGACGCTCAACTGTGGCTGGTTTCACTCGGTCACTGTGACGTTGGCGTGGGACTCGAAGCTTATTGTCGTGCAGGACTTGCTTGACATGTTGAAGCTCGGCAGCCAGATGTTTCTTGTCACAGATCCCTTGTGCTCTCTGAAACAAAGATTTACCCACGGTAGCTAACTGTGTTGGATGGTAGTGAGATTCACCGTTTAAGTACCTATCAGTATGGGTCTTTTTACGATAAACCGTATGGCTTAAGGTGTTGTTGGGGTTACGGATTAAGACCTCAAGACACCGTGAGCTCATTCTGCGTAGATCGGGCCAACAACAACAAAAATAATTAAGAAGTTTGAGGGTACCCCGGAACAACTATGCCTATTGGACGTCTAATACCTCAGTCCCTCCCGTGACCATGGGTGCTGCAAAGCACTCGAAACGTCGGGAACTAAAAATAAAAAAATAAACCGCGATAAAATCCGTAAAATAGTTTTATTTCATCAGTTACATTAAATTCTAACCTTCAACTTACCTCACACCAAGTTGATCGTGGATCCTACTAATCATATGATACTAATAAAACATGTTTAGACAGAACTAACGAAGTCCTTCAACTCCTCCGCGCTTCACATTTAAATTACGAAGAACGCGAAGCCCTCTACGATATGTGCTCTAAATATTCAGATATATTCCACTTACCTGATGATATACTTACCTCAACTGATGCTATCTGTAGTATAGCGACCTTTATGGTCACGACACGATTTATGGAACGATGAGTTGTGGGTGACGGATGTCATTCCGCTAATAAATGATGCCACGGAAAACTGGGGTTTGATTTCTATCCTGAGGGAACATCACAGTGGCGACGAGTTAAATTACGTGTGTTTGGTGTGTTTAACGAAGTAATTATCATACATAAAAATGTCGATCGGAAAATTGAATGAATTTGATGTACAGTCTGGTATGTGGTCATCATATGTTGATAGACTAGATATGTACTTTAAAGTGAATAAAGTGGTAGAAGATTTAAAGCTACCGACTTTGATTGCTAGCATGGGGGACGAGGCTTACGAATTACTAGTAAATCTCGCTAGCCCAAACAAGCCTTCTGAGTTGACATATGTGCAAGTCGATAATCTTATGCGTCAACATTTGCAACCGGCGCCTTGTTGTCTCGCCGAGAGATACCGTTTTCGTCAAAAGCGTCAAAACTCAGGAGAGAATATCGCAAGTTTTGTGGCGGAATTGAAGAAATTATCACGTAATTGTAAATTTGATTCAAGTTTGAATGAAAATTTGCGGGACCAATTTATCTGCGGGATCAGAAGCGAAGTAATTAGACAGCGGCTATTCGCGGAGAACGATTCGATGACGTTTGCGGATGCTGTCAAGTTAGCTTGTTCTTTAGAAGCGGCGAAGCGGGACGCAGCGGTGGTCGAAGGTGCGAAAGGGGATTCTGAAGCAACTGGCAGTGGCACTTGGCCAGTGCATGCTTTGTCATCGTGTGCGTGGCGCGCCGGGCAGGCTCCCGGGTGCGCTGGGCGCAGCGGCGCGGGCGTGCCGGCAGCGAACAATGCTCGGGCAGGCGCCCAGCCGCCTGCCGGCGGCAAGTTGTCGTCATCCTCACGGACTTTAACAAGAGTACAATGTTCGACGGAATTGTCGGGAGACAGCTGTTCAGCTTGTGGTGCTAACAACCATTGCTTCAAGACCTGTCGGTTTCGCAAGTTTGTATGTAGCAAGTGCCAGCGGGTTGGTCATTTGCGAAGGGTGTGTCCGTCTATACATGACCGGAGCCTGCGGGAGTGGCATGAACGTCGTGGCGATAAAGCTGTGAGGCGAGGTTTCCATTACGGTCACGCCGGTCAGGAGTCGAGCGAGGAGGAGGAAGAGGATGATATCGAACACATGAATCTATTGGCATTAAATAACTATAAAGCCGTAAGTTTACTCATCACGGTTGATAACGTTTTACTCGAGATGGAAATTGATACCGGTACGGCGATATCATGCATTAGTAATATTGTGTATGAGAATCTTTTTAGTAATTTACCAATTGAAAAAGATAGCACCGTTTTGAAATTTTATGACGGCACAAAAATTAAGCCGGTAGGTGTTATTAAGCCCACGGTACGTTTTAATAACGTGGAGAAGTGTTTAGAGTTATTTATTATTGATAAGGGTACTACTTCTTTGATCGGCAGGCAGTGGTTAGCTGAATTACAAATCGATGTACCTAAATTTAGATGTAATTTTATAAAAAAGGGTTTGCACATTGACGAAGAAATATGTAAATTACTCGACAGGTATAAAGAAGTGTTCGGTGACGGCCTGGGACGGTACACAGGTGGCAAGGCGACTTTGCGCGTGCGCGAGGGCGCGGAGCCAGTATTCCACCGGGCGCGGCCACTGCCGTACGCGCTGCGCGAGCGCGTCGATGCGGAGCTGGACGCGATGCTGCGCTCCGGCGTCATCGAGCCAGTAGATTGCTCAGATTGGGCCTCACCCTTGGTCCCTGTTAATAAAGCGGACGGTACGCTACGGATTTGTGTGGATTACAAGTCAACGTTGAACCCCGCCTTACTGATCGATCGTTACCCTCTGCCAAAGATTGATGAGGTGCTTGTAGGTCTTAATGGTGCACAATATTTTAGTAAAATTGATTTATCTAACGCATACAACCAAATAGAACTAGATGACTCTAAAAAATTCACTGTTATAAATACTCATAAGGGTTTATTCCGTTATAATAGGCTAGTTTTCGGGCTATCGTCAAGCGTAGGTATTTTTCAGAGAATTATGATGAAATTGTTGCAGGGTATACCTCATGTACAGGGGTTTCTCGATGACATCATAATTGGCGGTAGGACAAAAACAGAACACTTACAGGCTCTTGAAGCAGTTTTCAAGAGAATGGCCGATAATGGGTTAAAACTGAAAAAAAGCAAATGTGTTTTCCTGGTAGACGAAGTTAAATATTTAGGGTTTATTGTCACGAAAGACGGAATAAAGGCTGATACGTCTAAGATTGAGGCCATTTTAAAAATTAGTCCGCCTTTGAATATCACGGAATTGCGCTCGTTTCTCGGTATGGTGAATTTCTTTGGTAGGTTCGTCAAGAATTTTAGTTCACTATTGGGACCTTTGCTTAGGTTATTGCATAAAGGGGTTTCTTGGGCATGGGACAGGGATTGCGAGCGTTCCTTTGAGAAGATCAAACGTGCGTTGGTGGGTAGTGAGGTTTTAGCTCATTATGATCCGAAGAAAGCCCTAACGGTGACGTGCGACGCGAGCGCTAGGGGGGTGGGCGCCGTGTTATCGCAGCCCGGAGCGCGCGGGGAGCGTCCGGTTGCTTACGCGTCGCGGACGCTCACAGCAGCTGAGAAAAATTATTCTCAGATTCACCGAGAAGCTTTAGCGATCATATTTAGTATTAAAAAGTTCCATCAGTACCTGTACGGTCGCAAGTTCATTTTGCGTACTGATCATAAGCCGTTAGTGTCCATATTAGGGCCCAACGCTGGCATACCGACTATGACTGCGAGTAGAATGCAGCGTTGGGCAGTGATCTTATCGGCATATGACTATGATATTGAGTATATTAAAACTAGTGACAACTGTGCCGATGGTTTATCTAGATTACCGCGGACCGACGAATATACCCAGTCTAAAGACTCGATGCCGGAGCAAACATATTTACATTTTGCACAGGACGCTCTGTTGCTGGACTACAGGGAAATTAAGTATTTAACGTTAAAAGATCCCATTTTAAGTCGAGTATTAGCTTATGTTCGGGATGGTTGGCCGGATTCCTGTGACTTAGCAGGAATGGGGCCATACTTTAATAGGAAATTCCAGCTATACGAGGAATTGGGGTGTATTATGTGGGGGCACAGAGTGGTAGTTCCGGAGAGTTGTCGAGGGAGAGTGTTGAATATGATTCACGAGCCACACATGGGCATAGTCAAATCAAAGGCCATAGCTCGCAGCTATGTGTGGTGGCCTGGTATCGATGAGGCGGTAGAACGGGAGTGCCGCGCATGTGTGACATGTGCGGCGTATGCGGACGCGCCGCCGCGGTCGACGCCACGCCCTTGGGCCTGGCCGGGCCGGCCGTGGACCAGACTCCACTTGGATTTTATGGGTCCGGTGGAAGGGAAAATTTTCTTGGTCGTAGTGGACGCTATGTCCAAGTGGCTGGAGGTTTTTCCATTGCCAAATACTGCGGCGCGTGGAACTGTTTCTAAGCTGAACGAGCTATGGAGTAGGTTTGGCATCCCTAGACAAGTGGTAACAGATAATGGACCGCCTTTCACTAGTAAGGAATTTGCGACATTTTTGGAGAGGGAAGGAATTGAGCATGTTTTTTCGGCTCCCTATCACCCGGCTTCGAATGGTGCGGCTGAAAATGCTGTTAAGACTCTAAAAAGAGTGATTAGAAAAGCGTTATTAGGAAGAGAGTGTGTGGAATTGGCGTTAAATAGGTTTTTGCTCCACTACCGTAACACCGAACATTGTACGACAGGTGAAACTCCATCGTTATTGCTTATGGGTAGGCGCTTACGAACGCGTTTAGACGCAATCAAGCCGGATAGGGAAGCTAAGGTGCGGGGGATGCAAAGGACTCAAGTAGATGCCGCGGGAGGTGTGGATAGGGTAGTGAGAGTTGGTGAAGATGTTTGGTATCGCCAGTTTTTAAAGAAAGAGAAATGGCTACCAGGTACAGTGGCTAGCACCTCAGGGGCTAAGGATTTTCAGGTTTCGGATGGAAAAGATAACCACATACATAGGCATATTGATCAGTTAAGGCGTAGGGATGCGAATTTACTTGTGATCCCCACAATTCGTAATCGATCGCACGGGGTTGCACCGAGCGTGGATCCTCTAGAGGCCCAACCAGGGCAGGCAGAGTTAACAGACGCCCGCACGACGGGGCCGCGTCCGGAAACGGGGCTCGTAACGATTTCATCGCCCGAGGGGCGGCGACTTGAGCAACCGGAAGAGGAATACACAACGCTACCAGCCACGCCTGTACCGCCCCAGCCGCGACCCATTCGGAAGTGTAGACTAAATAAGTTACCGAAATAGAGTTGGTTCCTGCTGGTCTCTCCACAGAGTTGGGTTGTTCCTATTTTAGTGGGGAGGAGTGTAGTTAGCGTTTTAGTGGGGAGGAGTGTAGTATAGCGACCTTTATGGTCACGACACGATTTATGGAACGATGAGTTGTGGGTGACGGATGTCATTCCGCTAATAAATGATGCCACGGAAAACTGGGGTTTGATTTCTATCCTGAGGGAACATCACACTATCCAGCATGATATTCGAACCTCCTCTGATCAGCCTATCAACGTTAAATCCTATCGATTTCCCGAAGTACATAAACAAGAAGGAAATGCCCAAATCCAAAAAATGCTCGATCAAAAAATTATCCAACCCTCCTTATCTCCCTGGTCTTCTCCAATATGGATAGTTCCCAAAAAGATTGATGCCTCTGGTCAGAAGAAATGGCGCGTTGTAATAGACTACCGAAAATTAAATGACATTACCATCGGCGAAACTTATCCTATTCCCAATATCGTCGAAATTCTTGATCAATTAGGTAACTCCAAATACTTCTCAACGCTTGACCTTGCATCAGAATTCCATCAAATTAAAATGGCCCCACAAGATGCCTGCATGACTGCATTTAGCGTCCCTCAAGGACATTTTGAATTTAGTCGCATGCCCTTTGGCCTAAAAAATGCTCCATCAACTTTTCAACGCCTAATGAACAATGTCCTTACCGGTCTCCAAGGAGAACGATGTTTCGTTTATTTAGATGATATTGCCATATATTCTCATGACCTTCGGAGCCATATCCAAAATCTAACTGCAGTTTTCCAAAAACTTCGATCATTTAACCTTAAACTACAGCCTGACAAGTGTGAATTCCTTCGAAAGGAAGTCGGTTACCTAGGACACGTCATTACTGAAAATGGCTTAAAACCCGATCCTAGTAAAATTCATGTCGTACAAAAATGTCCAGTTCCTAAATGTCCCAAGGACATTAAATCATTTTTAGGGCATGTATCTTATTACAGACGTTTTATCCCAGATTTTTCAAAATTATCTAAATCCCTTACAAGCTTATTGAAAAAGGATGTTCCTTTTGTTTGGACCAACGAACAACAATTAGCTTTCGAAACGCTCAAAGAAAAACTTGTCACTGCTCCAGTCCTTACCTATCCAGATTTTACCAAACCCTTCAACCTTACTTGTGACGCGTCTAACTATGCGGTATCCGCTATCCTTTCTCAAGGCCCCATTGCAGAATATCACCCTATAGCATTTACCTCCAAAACCTTAAACAAATGTGAAATCAACTATAGCACAACTGAAAAAGAACTGTTAGCTATAGTCTCCAGCTGCAAAGCCTTTAGACCATACTTGTTTGGCCGCAAATTTACTATTGTAACAGACCATCGTCCTTTAAAATGGCTTTTTAATCACACTGATCCAAGTAGCAAATTACAACGTTGGCGTCTCCAACTTCAAGAATATGAATACGAAATTGTATACCGCAAAGGTAAATTAAATTCAGCAGCTGATGCGCTTTCTCGTTACCCTCTTAATCCAGTTTATCCTGAAAATCCTGCAAACTTACCTGATACTGACCTAATCGACCTTGGTCCCCTAGAGATGAGTCCTTTCAACACAGAGGTTAATGATTTTAGTATCCTTTAGTAGTAGTTCCTTTCAATATCCCAAGTCCAGAAAATCTACCTGATCCTTTGTTAAGACAAGCACAACAATTTTCAATTCCTCAATTAAACCCCATAGACTTGGGTCAACTCGAAACTAGCCCTAGGAGTGCAGAACCCAACCTTGATTTCGATTCATTATTAACTCCCTCACCTTTTAAAATTACGCCAGACCCAAAATCAAATTTAAATAACGACGATTATTCCAAATTCTTGAAATCGATCTCTGATAAGGAGGTCACACGCAACACCGTCCTAAAAGAACACAACGAAAACTTACTTAAGTCTCCTTATAAAATAATCCTTATTCCTACGTCTATAGATCTTGATGAATCGAATCCTTATATCTCAGAAATCTTACTTAATGCTGAAAATAAAGACGAAATCTTAAATTCTGAAAAGGAATTACATTCCTTTCTGAAAGTAAACCAGGATAATAAAATTGTGTACCTAATATTTACCAAAGTTTATCACTTTGATGAATTATCTTATCCCGATATTTATAATACCCTGAAACAAGTGAGAGGGGACATCATGAAATCTGAAGAAGTAACAGATATTGCAATATCTGATTTTAAGAATCCTTTTGATCAACACTCATATACAAAAATATTTAATATTCTAACTTATATTTTCTATAACACTAAAATCTATATACATGTTTATTTAAATAGAATCATTTATCCTACCTTGAGCGAAAGACCTAAAATTCTCCGTGAAAACCATAATGTCCCAATCGCTGGACATTTAGGTTCAACACGTATGTATAACCGTATACAAGAACAATTTTATTGGAAAGGAATGAGGAGCGATGTAGAGGACTATGTCAAAAGGTGTATACAGTGTCAGAAAAACAAAGCCCTAAGAAAATTGAATAAAGCTCCTATGGAAATCACCACTACTTCCACAGCCCCATTGCAACGAATAGCGTTGGATATCGTAGGTCCTCTGCCGGAGTCTGGACCTGCTAAACTGAAATATATCCTTACCTTACAAGATGACTTCACAAAATACTCCGTCGCTTACCCCATACGTAGCACAACAGCTGAAGAAACTAGCGATTGTCTCATACATTTTATATCCCTTTTTGGGATTCCTAAATCAATCTTGACAGATCAAGGCACCAATTTTACTTCCGACCTTGTTAAGACTACATGCCAATTCCTTAAAATCAGAGAACTGTGGTCGTCGCCTTACCACCCACAGACACAAGGCGCTTTAGAACGTAGTCATTCAACCCTTAAGGAATATCTAAAATCATTTATCAACGAAAATCAGGACAACTGGCCCACCTACGTATATACTGCTATGTTAACTTATAATACTACTCCACACTGCACGACAAAATTTACACCCTACGAATTAGTCATCGGAAATAAACCTTACCTACCAAACTCCATATACGAAAGTGGTCCTTTTTTTTTTTTTTTTTTTTTTACAGGGGGAAAAGCCTAGCGCATACCCCCGGGCCGAGGGCACGGCCCGGGTGGTTATGTGGGGCTCGCACCCACTAAAACCCCCCGGCGTCCTACTGCCCTTTTGCCGGGCCACAGGAATCGTCACTGGCATGACCTCTGTGGCACCGGCGGGCTCGGTCCGCAGATAGGCGCGGACCCCGACAAATGTAGGGGGGAGTTCGGTCTCCCCCTACCGCCTATTGGAGGCTGCGCGGACGCAGCGCTACTTCGGCACGGGCCTGCTAAGTGCTAGGGCGCCGGGGTGCCCTCCCCGACGCCTGCAGGCCGAGATTACGGTGGGCGAAGGTTGTTCCGGGCGTATTCCCTGCGCCTTCGCCCAACGCGCCGTCTGCGAGCGGGATTGGAGGACGTCTCCTCCCTCAACCGCTCTGCCTCCTCCTTCGCGGACATGACGGCCTCGCAGAAGGCCGCCATTGCCGCCCAGGCGCTCTCGCTCCCAACCATGGATGATAACACGGTCGGGAGCGATAGCGCCTGTACCCCTGCACCGAGCGCTCCGGCGAGCCGGCGCCGCTCGGCATCCCATGCCGGGCACACCAGCATCGTGTGCGCCGCCGTGTCTTCTGGGGCCGCACAATGGTGGCAGCGCTCCGCCTCCTCACGACCGATCCGCCACAGATACCGCCCGAAGCAACCGTGCCCGGACAGTACCTGCGTCAGACGGTACGTGAGGACGCCGTGTCGTCGCCCCAGCCACTCCCAGAAGACAGGCAGCAGCGCAGCGATGACGGCGTGACCGGCAGTGGGATGGGCGAGCTTACACCGCCATCTCTCCAGCGCAGCTCGGTGCAACTCTGTGCGCCTCGCTCTCGGGGCGCCGGGATCCCGGATGTTGTTGGGATCCCTACGCCAGGCATAAAGCTCAGAGAGCGCCTGGGCCTCCAGCTCCCAGGGAGGCGTACCGGCCAGTAGTGTCGCCGCTTCGAAACTGATGGTGCGGTATCCTCGAACGACTCTGACGGCCATGATTCGCTGCGCGCGGTGCATCAGCACCACGTTTCGGGCCGTCAGGGCGCCCGCCCAGATGGGGGACCCGTATAGGGCCTGGGACCGCACCACCCCCGTATACAGCCTCCTCGCCGAGGCCTCTGGTCCGCCCAAGTTCGGCAACAGCCTCGAGAGGGCCCCTGCAGTCGCCAGTAATTTTGGCGCAAGAGCGGCAAAATGAGCCCTAAAGGACCAGCGCCCGTCCAAGAGTAGGCCCAAATATTTGATTTGGGCGGAGATGTTAATGCGCTGCCCCCCGACAATGATGTGAGCGTCAGGGGGGGGCCGGTTTCTGGGGCCGTGGAACGTTACGGCCTCGGTCTTGTTGAGGGCCACCTCCAGGCCGAGCCGCCGTATGCGGCCCACTACCTGTGCCACGCCAGCTGTGGCCAACAACGCCGCCTCCCTGTGGCTCCGAGCCCTCGCGGTGACAAGAGTGTCGTCCGCGTAGCACGTCACTGCCAGACCCGGCAGCAACGTGCCACGCAGGACCCAATCGTAGGCGATGTTCCACAGGAGCGGTCCGAGGACCGACCCCTGCGGAACCCCGCACCCGACGTTCCGCTCCTGCCACCGCGACGGCCCGGGGTAAACTACCCGCCGGTCCACAAGGTAATCCGAAATGGTCGAGTGGAGGTATTCGGGGACGCCGTGATATCGGAGAGCCGCGAGTATGGAGGGATAGGGGACGGAGTTGAACGCGTTGGCGATGTCCAAGGACACCGCCAGTATTACCTCCCGCTGCTCCACGGCTTCCTCCGCCATGGCTTGGACCCGCCTGACTGCGTCCACTGTGGACCTGCCCCGCCTGAACCCATATTGGCACTCGTGCAAGTCCGGCCCCGTCTGCGAGAGGTGCTCGACGAGTCTGTCCGCAATCACTCTCTCGTAGAGTTTGCAGATCTCGTCGAGCAACACAATGGGGCGGTAGGCGGACGGCGAGTCTGCCGGGCGCCCCTCCTTCCTGATCAGGACCAGTTTCCCCAACTTCCAAAGCTGAGGAAACCGGCCCTGTCTGAAGCACTCGGTCCAGAGAGCCCTGAGACGGTGGCCGAGCGGACCGTGGGACAGAACCCACACTCGGCCAGGGACTCCATCTGGTCCGGGTGCCACCTTCTTCGCCCGTAGTTTGCGGACGGCGGCGTTCAGCTCCTCCTCCGTAACTTCAGGAGCGGCCTCGCTCGACGGAATGTTGGTTCCGGGTGTCCGGAACATTGCCGGAGCACTGGAAGCCGCTCCTTCCGGAAAAAGGGCCGACAGCACGCCATCCGCAAACGCCGGCGGCATGGTCTGCGTAAGGGGGGGCGTCCAGGGGCGGAGCTTGTTCCGCACCATGCGGTAGGGGCGTCCCCAGGGGTCGGCGTTGATGCTGGCCAGGAGCTCTTCGCGCGCCCGCACCTTGGCGTCCGCAATCGCCACCTGCAGTGCGGTCTTTGCCGCCCGGTAGACGGCATAAAGCTCCTCCTCCCTAGGCGTCAGACCCGGTAAAAGCGGTGGGTCCCGCCTTCTCCTCCTCCGCTGTCTGGTGTACTGGCGGCGCGCAGCGACGCAAGCGCGTCGCAGTTGCGCAATTTCGCGCGACCACCAGTACACCTGCCGTCTGCGAGGAGCTGTATGCCGCACACGGGGCATGGCGGCGTCACAAATTGCCGTGGCCGCAGCTCTAAACCACTCGGCCTCCCCTTGGATGTTGAACGGGGAGACCGGTGCCGGCATCCAGGCCTGGACTTCGGCGACCTCTGTCGCGGCCTCTGCGCTCAGGCGCGCCAACGCCCATCTCGGCCCACCCCCAGCCACGCCAGCCGGCACGGCGGCCCGAGACTCGGCGGAGACCAAAAATCTGACGTAAACGTGGTCAGATAGGGTCTCCACCGAGCCGACGACCCTCCATCCTCGCACCCGGCCCGCCAGCGCCAAGGTGGCGAATGACACGTCGACCACCGAGCCGCCGCCCCGCCTGACACAGGTGAAGGCTGTGCCCCTATTAAGGACCGACAGTCCGTGGGCATGCGTCCACTCTTCGAGGGCCTCGCCCCTGGCATTGTCGATGGGGGAACCCCAGGCCGAGGACTTGGCGTTGAAGTCCCCCATGACGAGAGCGGGACGGGGTCGACACCGCTGAACAAAGTCGCCGAGTCGCGACAGGAGGGCCTCGAACTCGGGTAGTGGTCGGTTTGGCGAAAAATACACCCCGACCACCACCATGGCCCCCACGCGAGCGGCGACAAAGCCCCTCTGTCTCTCGACGTCTTCGAGAGACAGAGAGCCTCCACCCCTCGGCAGCAGTATGGCCACCGTGCCGTCCGCGTCGCCAGCCCAGTTGCTGGCGGGCAGCACGAAGTACGGCTCCGCTGCCACTGCCACGTCGATCGACCACTCTGCCATGCTCTGTAGCAGGAGGTCCTGAGCCCTGGCAGAGTGGTTGAGATTCGTCTGCAGGAAGCTGATGGCAGGGGGACGACTACCCATTGATGGCGTCCATGGGTTCTACCACCCGGATCTCTCGCGGCCTGGACTGCGCTGGCCGCTCGGAGGCACGCGTCGGGGCTCTCTTGCCTGTGAGACGCGACCCACAGGTATTAGAGCCTGCCCGGTGTTCGGCAGGCTTGCCGGCTTTACTGCAGAGCAGGCAGCGTGCAGCCTCGGCGCAATCCCGCGCCTGGTGCCCCGGCTGTCCGCAGTTGTAACAGCGCCCTCTGTGGTCTGTAATATCCGCCGGACAGAGAGCGCCGACGTGCCCCTCCACCTGGCAGCGGAAGCAACGCAGCGGCCTCGCCTTCAGGAGGGCCACATTCGCGGACACCCATCCCACCAACAGCCGCCTGGCATCGGCCAGCTTTTTGGCGGCTTCTACAGGGCAGGTCACAACAGCCGAAAACAGGCCTCTGTAACCCGCCCGTAAGTCGCCGCACTTTACCCGCTGCAGGTCGCAGCCGCCCCCCTTGGCCACCGCGGCTATGAGCTCGTCCGACGTGATCGAGTCGTCGAGCTCGCTGATGCGGAGGCTCGCCGTCTTGTAAGGCCGCGTAATTGTGACCTCTTCTGGGGACAGCCCTTGGCGGAGCTTCTCCGCCAGAGCGTCGGCCTTCGGGGAGCTGGTCGCGCCCGGGACTTCGAGGAGGCGCGCACCTGTTATAGTGCGCTTTACCCTGAGCCCCTCGATCCCGAGCTCCCCGATGTCAATAGTTGACCTGGCGCGATGCAGTATCGCCGCGTAGGTCACTTCGGTCACTCCGGGGGCCAGTGTCAACACGACCGCCGACGAGTCCGGAGCGCGGAGCCTTCGGCGTTCGCGCGCTCGTGCCTTCCGGTCCTTTTTGGCCGCCTTCTTTCGGGCCTTTTTGGCCCCGGCGACCTCCCATTGGTCCCCAGCTCCGGCTTCAAGTGGCGGCGGCTGCTGCTGCTGCTGCGCCTTCTTTTTCTGCCCCTTTGCCGTCCCCCTATTTCCCTTGGCTTGTTGGGCCACGGGTGCTTTGGGAGCGGCGGGTGCAGCTGGGATCGGCACGGATTTGGACGTCTGCGGCGACGTCGACGGTACGGAAGCGGGCGACGGCACGGCGTCCTGCCCCGAGGGGCGGATCGGGGCTCTTCGCGGCGCCTTCTGCGCGGCCTTTTGCGCGTACGTCGTGGCAGTTGAGGGCGTCGCAGAGGTCTTACCGGCTTCGGAGGCCAAGGGAGGGCGCAGGATTTTGCCCTCCAGAAAAGAGAGCCTCTGGAGGACTCTGCCCATCTCCTCCCGGATCACGGTCGCTAGGTCCGTATCTGGCGCCTTGGGAGCCGCTTTGGGGGGCGGGTCTTGTGGCCTGTCCTCAGCGGTAAGGACCATGGCCTTGACCACGTCCAGCTCCTTTTTTAGGTCCGCCATTTGTCTTTGCAGGCGGGTATTTTCCACCTGCAAGCGGCGAACCTCGTCCGAGGCGGTGCGGGAAAACGCCTCCTCCACCACTTCGGCAATGGCATTGGCTGCCAGCTTTAGGGCCTTCTGGGATGTGCCCTTAAGTCCCTTGGATATGCGGGCCACGTCCCGTATGCTCTCCAGGGAAGCAGCCACCCTGCCTTTTAGCCCTTCGAGCAGTAGCTCATCCGGGTCTGGGTTTGACGAGGCTATGGACGCCGCACGGGAACTCCCGGCGGCCCGTTCGGCCTCGGCGCTCGACTGGTCGGTGTTCTCTCTACGTTGGAGCTTCTTTTTCGCCTCCCAGTACCCTACATACTGCCCAGTGGTGGGGGGTCGTCCTCTCACGCGTTTTGACTGGGGTTTCGGCGGGTTGTCAGCGTCCGAGCCCTCGCCTGAGCCCGAACGACTGCCTTCCGGCTTTCTGGGGCGCTTTTTGCGCCACGTTGTAGTGCTTTGGACAAAGCTGGAGTCCGAGGCGGACATATCGCTTACATCCAACTCCTTCTGTTCCACCTTTTTCTTTTCAGTCGCAGAAGCGACCCGATCCAACCGCTCTAAGACCACAACCGGCTTGCTGGACCTCAACACCTGCAAATCGGTGTCCGTTGTTCCTTTCTCCTTCGTCTCGTCATTTTTATTTTTATTTGCGTTTTCCATTTTTGGTCCCACGAGTATGGGGGAAATAAAACGTCGACCCGGGCGGAGCCCCCTGCACCCGGGCAAGCCTATATACACCGAGGGGTCGGCCGGTACCTCGGGTTGCCGCACCTGCAGCTGGTAATTTTTTAAAGTGGTTTTCTTCCACGCGGCCCAGCCGGCGAAGGCAAGGCCCCCGTCCCAGCGTAGAGCCGAAGCTCATCGTTGCCGGTTACGGGTTCGCCATCGGTGGTCAAGACCGTGTCTGGAGGCGGGTAAGCGCACCCCAGACCCGACGACTAGGAGGGGAAGGGAGAGGATTAGGAAGGAAGTTAGGGATGGGGATATAGATGGGGAGGGAAGGGTTATGTTAGGGCTTCGCGCCCTCTCCCGACTGTCGTTGCCGCGGGGTCTCACTGGTCCTCTCTGAAGCCCAGAGAGGTACCTAGAACCCCCGGGCAGCGCTTCTCCAATTTGCCCGCTGCGCCCCACCCTCTCCGAAAGCCAGAGATTATGAGGGGCAGCATGGCGACTCCCGCCACACGACTCCACCGAATTTCCGGACAGAACCGGGGGACAAAAGGATGTGTTATTCAGGAAAAAGGATGGGGAGGGATGGGACCGAAAATTGGGGAAAGGTAGCGCATGACTGTTTCTGTTATGTCTGTTCAGAAGGACCAGACCAATAGCAGGCAGCAACCGCGAGCAGGATACAGTCACACTTGCCTTGGGGATCGTCGCGACCGTGCGCTACTCCCAAGACCACGCCAAATTGCTTGCCGGGACAGACGAGCAAAATAGGCGAGAAGCTATGCCACTGCGCCTCGAAGGACGCGTGTGGTGGGATAGCCTTTCGCCCGCCCATACGAAAGTGGTCCTGGAACAACCTATTCAGACTATATTAAAATGCTACAACATAAGTTAAAATACTCAGGGAAAAAGCGTTAGAGAATATTATCCGGTCCAAAGAATCTTCTAAATCTTACTATGATAACCACGCTAAACAACGGCCACAATATAATACGGGCGATTATGTCTATCTCAGGAACCATCTTAGACTTAGGAAAGCTTTGTCACCCATCTGGAAAGGGCCGTACAAGATAGTAAAGGTACATAAAAATTATACAGCTACTCTCCTCATCAACCGACGCCATGTGACTCATCATTTCGATCTGTTTAAATCGGCAGTAGTCACATATCCTTCGTAGGCTGTAGGAACTTAAATACATGACTTATCCTATTTATGTTTTAATTAGAGTTCATTTCTATATATTTATAAATTACTATTTCACCTTATTTCAGCGTCCCAATCAGTGCAGAGCCGGATATTGTCCAGCCACTTCCCTCTAACTCTGGTATCTACTTCGATAGCCTGGAAAGACTTAAAATAATTAACGGCCAGTTAAATGTCGTAAGTCATATAGATACAACCTTTATAAGTCCTCACCTTGCGAATCTTAACGAAGTACTAGGTACCGTTAGATTTATATGTCAACAATCGAGTATTCACCAGTGCCTGAATACGCTCTCGCCGTTAACAGTTCGCTATAATGATATAACTCGTGAATTCGAATCTATATCTCATTTGATTACTAAACGAAATCGGCGTTCAGCATGGTTCGGCGCAATAGGCACAGCTTTCAAACATATTTTTGGCACTTTTGATGAAGACGATGCACAAAAATATGACTCAGTCATAGAAGCCATTCAAAACGATGAAAAGAAATTAGCTCAGATGATGAAAGATAGTATTTTGATTACTACTTCCACATTAGACTCATTCAAAACTACCATAAATAAACTAATGACCAACCAAAATGTGCTTGATGTTGAGATAAATATTCTTGTAAATTTAACAAGTAATATTACGAAGGTCTCAAATTCTTTGATATTGGAAACTAAGGCTTTAGCTATACTCAGCAATTTGGAAAGCTCTCTCATGACCCTCTCGTTCCAACTCGAGGATTTGATAAATGCTATTATACTGAGTAGTCAAAATATCTTATATCCAAACATAATTACTCCAGCTCAACTTTATCGCGAACTGGTTAATAATGATAGGCACCTTCTAAGGAACTCCAGAATTCCCGTTCTAATTAGTATAGATAATATACATTTAATTTTAAGTATATCCAACGTAGCATGTTACTATTTTAATAATAAGCTGGTATTTGTTCTACAAGTTCCATTGGTTACGAATGACGAATTTATTTTGTATCATAATCTAGTACTGCCCACCTCTCACGGAGTGGACAATCCTAAAACATTTAGTATGATTCAACCTTCCAGTACGTATACTGCTATTTCTAAGGATAAAGTTAGTTTTTGTAATCTAGATAGTTTAGATAACTGTACAACGATAAACTCTTTCTGTTGATGAGTTCTTTCTATGTCAAATACCCACAGTGTTATTAACGAGTAGTAGTCCTACATGTGAAAGCGAACTGCTTGTAAAAACAATCAGTGCTATTCCCGAACGTTGTAAAACTAAAACTATTATCGGTAACCTAGATGTTTGGAAACAACTCGTAAATAACAAATGGATTTTTATACAATCTCATTCAAATAAGATATACATAGATTGTGGTATTCCAGAAATACGCGAAGTAGTAGTATTAGGTGCGGGTATACTACACACCCCAGGACAATGTACGGTGTATACCAATAGTATAAGGCTTATATCGTCTGATAATGTTGTAGAAATAAATATCCCAGCTCCTTAGTTAGAGTATAGTATTATTAATGATGCCTGTTGTAAACTAGAAAATAAGTTCGATTCCGTCGATAACAATGTGTCTCCTATTATACTTCAGAATATTGATTTGGACGATTTAAAGTTAAACAATCAAAATGATAGACTACTTTCCAATTTAAATGACATTATTAATAAAGAACCTGTCCTTGTAAAATATGGGACACACTATTTTATATTCAATTCTTTGGTCATACTAATTCTTATAATTGTAACTTGTCTTATTATTTTTAAACTATTTTATGTTACTCCTAGACTTAAGAAATTAATTGTAAAACCGACCCCTATCGAGAATGACGTCACAGATATACAGCTTGAAGACCTAAGTACTTCAGCACCTCGTTTAAGAGAAACCGTTTAACTTGTATTTACTGAAATTCGGCATTTATCCCCGAATTTCAGTCTTACGCGGGGGGTTGTTATACCCTATAATAATTCGTAGAAATATTGACCACCAGCCCCGATCTGCTATGTCAGCATCTCGGGTGGTCGCAACACTGAGCGTAGGAGCGCAGGCCAACAATGGGCCAGTCTGTTACGAAACTCCAAACGGGTCGGTTCAAATCCATTTTATTCTGTTTCTATTTCTAATATACCCTTTCCCAGTTAAATATCTTTTTTTTAAAACCCGTTGACGAACTCTCTTATAATAGTACGTACAATTTATATAGGACGTATTTTTAAAGTAGGTGTGGACCGTATAGAGTACAGAGATAGAAGTATAGAGAATAGAAAATAATGCTCAAATGTATGACAATTAATAAACGAACTGGTTGGTTTACACGAGGTCTTGGGTTTGATTCAGATCGAACAAAATTTAAATTGGGATTTAGCAAAGTATAATGGTCAGAGGCCATATTACATTCGACCCAAACAACGATGACGAAATGTGTAGCAATAGGTACGTAAAAGGTACGTCACAGTTTTTTTACATCTAAATATTATCTGGGTAATTGGATATTATCTATGGGTTTTATTAAAGTTACATAAACTCACTAATATTAAACAAAACATATTCTACAATTCAAAATAAATATAATTTCTTCTGAGGAGCAAACTCCGGCATTTTAATTAATGGCTTATCCAAAAATCCATCGTAATACAAACCGGCTAATGGTCTGAATACACTTGGCATCGATAACATTTCTCTTAATGAAGAGAAGCTCCTCCATCTATCATCTTGGGGCTGCGGCAAAGGTGATTCCTCATTTGTATAAGAATTTGTCGTAAGTGATAATTGATCGATGAAAGCATTATTATATAAAGCAGCTGAATAGGGCCCGTTCATTGTACTAGCTCCACTTTCTGACGGAAATTCTATTACTTTATTTGGTGGGAATGATTCAGTATTGTTTTCGGATAAAGTTAAGTTGGCGCTCATAGTCATATTGATTAATATATCATCAGAATCTAGTGATAGCTCGATAATTTCAGTGGTATTAATTACTGTTGAAGAATTGTCTGTTTTATTTGCAAAGGTTGCTAAAGATTCTGTTGAAGACTGTTCTGTTGTCATTTCATCTAACTGACTTGCTTCAAGTTCAGTTGCTGAAGGAATTGGATTATCTCCGTTGCTTACATTTTTTTTATCATGTTGACTATCGACAGGCTCATTATCAACAATCTCTTTTGATATCTCATTATTTTTTAAATATTCCTTACTAAAGCCTCCTCTATTCAATGACTGCCTCAAATTTACTTCTATATCATTATTTTCTTCAGTAGACTCAATATTTTGAATAAAATTCACCGGAATTATTTTTTGTTGAATACCACCTTCCTCATGGTCAATGTCGTCTTTGTTATTAATGTTTAATTTGGATACAACTTTTGTGGGTATGATAATAATCGGAGAAAATATAAGCGCTGGCAATTGCAGAGCATAATTTTATCCAACCGTATATGCTTCTAAATGTCCGAGTTGTTTGAGAGACCGTATTTCTTTCTTGTTCCATTGTTTTTTATTTTTTTACCTTAAACACAAATAATGTTTTTAATTCCACACTTTCATATGAAATATTTTTTCGAAATCAGGTAACTTACTTAATACAACACTGGAAAACAGTAACGATAATATAAAAGAACCGTTCGCGCTCATATTGCTAGCACAAATGAATGAGTAAGTAAATTACTATTAGGAAATAACACCCGGATGTACAAAAACCACTTTTCACATATGCAGTATATGTAACACTTTAAGATTCTAAATATATTACAATATTTTTTACTATTTTATTTAAGATGTTCTTCAGGGTATATTGTTATTAAAATATTATATCAAAGATGTTTACATTGTAATCCTAAATTAAAAGACCAATTTCTAAATATCGTAGACTAAATAAAATTAAATAAAAAGCATTTATTCACAAGTTCGTAACAAAATTGTATACATTTTTTGAGCCTCAAACTAAGAATAGTTTGTGTTTTGAGCCTCAGTGTTTAAATTTATATACATAAATATTTACTTCGCTAATTTATGCTTTACAAATATACATAAAAAATATAAATTCATTCATAAAATATATATTTGTAAAAAAAAACAAATAAAAACATAGATACACACAAAAACCAAGGAGTGATAATAAATATTCTGAGGTAAAATGTTTTTGTAAAATTCTTTTGCAAACAAATGACAATATATTTTTTTTTTCTATTTTCATTGCCTAAAGCTATAATATTAAAATACTCAATTTCCTTTACAAATTTAAAATACGTTTTCATAAACTGTTTTCATAAAAATTAATCTCATAACTCGGCGTCGCTTGTACTAAGTGAAGTGAAATCGAAAATAAACATGAGCGGTATCAAAATGCGGGTTCGTCAAACTACCTGAGTGCTACGCTATCGGGGTTCTTTCACAATGTTTATCTTTTTACGTCATGCAAGGTGTATAGAACATAATCATGTCCCTCCCAATGGTAAGCCTTCTCCCTCTCGGAAACAAATACGGCCCACAAGATCAGAAACCAACCTCGCCGGCAAGATCGAAGAATCCCTTGCCAGCCGGTGCAGAGCGCCACGGTGAGATACCTTGTATATGTTCCATAGGGACAGTCCAAACCAGTCTTTGTTTCTTGAATATATATACTTCATAAACATAATATCGTAGAAATACAGAAGAAAAGAAAACAAAAGCTTTCAATATGACAAAAGTAATCATATACAGACACCGAAGACAGGTGAAAAGCAGCTCCCCTCATTTCGACGGCATACTCTGCAAAAATTAAAATACCCCTTGATAAAATAATATCAATTCTTTGGAGGATAACAGTGTAAAAAAAATCACACAAAATTTAAGATCACGGGAAGAGAAATGTATAAAAAATATTTCGTAATAATATTTAGGACTTTCAGAAAAACTCTTAGCCTGAGTATTTAGGGAGAACTTTGATTGACATTGGGGCAGGATGGATAATGAAAAGAAAGTGGTGTGTGCCTCCCCCCAAAAACGAGTCAATCAGAAATATTGAAAATTTAGTTTATTACCTATTATTATTCTTGTATTATTCACATGCCATACCATTCTCGTCCAATAAAATGATCTTAAAACATTTTAAAGTAATATAAAACTAGAATCCTCATATATATTTACAATTTTTGAATAATATTGATACACTTCATAACCACGGGTGATAGAAATGTGATACTTACATTATATCAATAGTACATATGACATTATTCGTTTTTATTTAAGACTTTATCGATATTTATGACAATCGTACGTTTAAATAAGCTGAAAAAACTAGTCATTATCACCGCGCCAGATCCTTTTCTTAAAAATATAGGATATAGTAATAAGCTTTATTTCGAAACACATATTTAATCTTGATGTTTTTAAACCATGATGATTATATTCTTCTGAATATATTAAAAGATAAACATTTCATATTAAGAATATAATATTCACATTGAAATCCAAAACATACAATTTTATAATGAGATTTTTTATCTGAATCAAAATGTCATGATACAACGCAAGATGTGCCCTTATGTGAAGGGCGATATGCGTCGACAGAATGTCGCTTGAGGCACAACAGCTGAGGGCTAGCACGAATAGATCCACGTCAGCGTAATGTTGTCGAGCAGTAATTTTGTCGTGTTCAACCTTATTAAATAAATTTAAAAATAAAATTAAACACCGTCACGACTATATTCCCCAAGCAGGAGTGGCAGAGGTGTCTTGTGTAGACTCATTTTTTGCCGACGATGTTAGGTTCCATGTAATAGGGAGCGAGCCTTTTGCCATATACCGGGCAAAATTTTAGACTTCGGACTGATACTGGGAATTTTTAAATAGAAAAACTACATTCGTCTGCACAACGCACAACAAAGCACGTTATTTGCCACTAGACCAATGAGGCCATCTTAAATAAATTTTCAGTGTAAAAAGGATGACTATCAGAGATCAACTCGTTAGTGTTACGCTAACATCAATATGTTCGTGCTAAGATCTGTCATGTCTTCTACGTCGTCAGCATCAGCAACGTCACATACGCGAAATTATTAAGCTTTATTTATAATATCATGTATCAAACGTTCCCAAGGTGGAGACACTTCATTATTGCGGGCTTTCCTTACCTCATGTCTTTCATTTTTAAGAATAATTTGTAATGTGGTATTTTGCTTTTTAATACGCGTCGGGTTTCGGCGATTCCTTTTAATGTGCGAACGTGATACAGTAAATAACGTGAATTTTTGTATTTATTTTTATTTAGAGATAGAATCTTTATCGTATATCATACCTCGTAAATGGAATCCTTATTTGTTAATTGAAAAAAAAATATATATCGAGAACAATTAGTGATGTATTTGTACTTATTCTACATGTGTAGTTTTTGGAAAACAAATATTTTTCTGCAATGTTTTAGATATCGTTTGCGTAAGCGCTAAGTAATGTTACTTTACTACAGTAAAGTAAGGTTATAATAGCTTTGAATAAGAGACTGTGGTACGCGCCCTCTACTATAAGAAAGACATGTGGATATACGAAATGAATAGCTTAGTAGGCAATTAGTAGTAATAGGCAAATTAAGATAATATAAGTTTTGTCCGAGAGGTAGGCCCTCTGATCTATCAAGTCTATGGCCAATATTATCTGTTGTAGGAGACTGTGGTGGAGTTGCTTATGTTACTTGAAGACTTAAGGCCAGCACTTATCAATAGGGCAAGGCATAGGCAACACGTTTTGCTGAAGTATTCATTGGCATGCTAAGCCACACTGTGGCACGCTAAAGCCTCCCGTAGTATGATCATGTGACTTCGTGACGATATCAACAGAATAGGATTTTTAATAATTGTGAAATAAGGCATAAAATTATTTGAGCATAGTAAAAATGCAGTGCCATGCCGTCTTATTGATAAGCTCGCTACTTTTTGAGTGCCTTTTAACAGTTCAAATTTTTAAACAACAATTAAAGATGCCATATGTATGTAAGGAAAGAACCTGTTAGAACTCTGTACTCTCTGCCTACCTCGCAAGGGATCTGGCGTGATGATGTGTTGATGTTGTTGTAAGGATGCCATAAATTTATAAAGCAAAAAGTATGACATACGTACCCAATTACAAGTAGAAACACATTAATTACAGGAATATTTGAATAAAACGCAACATCTTAACATCAAACGTACCCAAATTAATATAATCTGTCAATACCGTTATAACTTTACGAGTTCCGACACTCTAACTAATAACGTAACTACTCTATCCCTGAACCCATTTGAAATTTGACCACATACAGTAACCTATTTTAGATTCAGTTGTCCAATTTGAGCCAAATATTCCAACTTGAGGTGTCGGTTCAACTATCGCAAGATGGAAACTACAGTTCAGTTTTGGGAACAGAGGTACTGCGGTACCTTGTGTTCTCGACACGTTAGTTGGAAAGTATTATAATATATACTCATTTTTATATGTATAAGGCGCTCCATCTCCAAGTTTAAGCAGCGTTTCGCTAGGACTGTTAATGGCATTTTCATATTCGAGCGTCTCCGTGCTTCAGAAGGCACGCTAAGCTGTTGGTCCTAGTTACCACCTAATGTAGTAGTCGTTAAACCGAGTTGGAAGTTTTATAGTCGGATTGAAAGTTCCAACTGGTGGTCAGAAACCTCCAATAATTCGTACTGGGTTCACGTGATGGAGTATGACCTAATCGCCTTCACATTGATTTGTGAAAGAAGGCCTTTGCCCAGCAGTGATAGTATCTCTCTTCAGCCGAAAGACGTCCACTGCAGGGCAAAGGCCTTACCTAAAGACCGCCACAACGACCGCCTTTGTGCTGTACGCATCCAACTTCTACCCGCGACCTTCACCAGGTCATCGGTCCATCTTGTAGGGGGCCTACCCACTCCACGTCTTCCGGTACGTGGTCGCCATTCGAGAATCTTTCTGCCCCAACAGCCGTCAGTTCTACGAGCGATGTGCCCCGCCCACTGCCACTTAAGTTTAGCAATTCGGAGTGCTATGTCAGTGACTTTCGTCTTCCTGCGGATCTCCTCGTTTCTGATTCGATCCCGCAGGGTAACTCCGAGCATAGCTTATAGTGATAGTATAAGCTGATATTATTATACATACAGTACGTTTAAAATTGGCGATTATGCGATTGCATCAACCATGACTGGCATGCATTTTGGCGACTTGCTGCGTTCAATCGCAAAATGGCGCGTTTCTGCGGATGCACCATTATTGCATTGATTGATGCGTGGAGAAGAGATGAAGCAAGGTGGAAATCGGGACGATTGGCACATTGCAAGTGAAGTGTAGTGTCCAGTTGCTGTATCAAGCCGCGACATGATCGCCGCGGCTGGAGTCTGATGTGTGCGGATAGAAGTAATCGGAAGTGGCATTGAGCTTTCAAAATTAATTTAAAAAGTGCCTTATATACTTCAGGAAAGGGTCCTTTAAGGGTACTCCAGTGACATACAAACTACCATTACACGATAATTTTATGAAGTTATCACAACGCACCGCATTTGATTTATTAAGGAATTCTTGTAGAACAACCAATATTCTTAAATTAATACGTGAAACAAAAACTTTGTACCCCTTTTTACGAAAATTGCACGGACGGAGAAGTATGAAATTTCTCACACTTATAGTTTATATAGAGAAGGAGTGCAGACGGATAATATTTTTTTTTAATTATGCATATCAATACATTAAATCAATAAAAAAAACCATTACACACACTACAATGTATTTGACACAATACACTTCAAATTGAGAATAGATTAATATTGTTTGTCTTTAATATTATTTGTCTATAGTCTTACTGAATGACAAACGATAAAAGAGGTTTTACAAAAAACATCGTTTACAGAGAAGTTTTGTATCATTAATTAAATTATCGAAATAGGTATGTCAAGTTCAATGGACAGCAATTTCTTATTCTTCTTTTTTGTTTCAATAAAAATAATTTAAAAAAAGAGGTGGTCTTTATTTTAATAATTTTTTGGTTTTTTTTATTTAAATTTCATATAATTTGTTTGAAAAAATAGGCAAATTAACAGGGTAGCCTTGGCGAAATCTGTGATTATAGAAGTATAGTCTTTGACAATAGAACCTTAATAATGTTTAAACTTAAAATTTAAATTAATTATGGTCGAATTTCGACCAGTGGTCGCCACTAACATTCTTAATTACAGGTAATACGTCGGGTATTACCTATAAGGTTAGATAAAAAAAGTGTGTCGGTTCTGTGCGCCTTGTAATCAAAAGGAAACCATCTAATCTTTGTTCTTTCTTGTGTAGTGACAATCATGTACAATATCGATAATTTTAAAGCCAGGACCTTACTAAAATAACAGTATCATCTATCGACATAACGCCTACACCACAGATAATATTTTTATCAGCCCAAACAATCCGCTTTTACTGCTAGAAAAGTTAATAAAACGTTTAACACATATTCCATATTTATACGAATAGTAAGCAATGATAGTTTCCATAATATAACGATGTCATTATAATAATATTTACACTATATCTGCAGTAGGATGACGTTCTACATCACGCCTCGAGTTAGTTCGAGTTCCATACTAATTGTACAGTTGCTTGTCCTATGAGTTGTTATATTATACTATCGTCGTAGATTTCTGTTTATCGTAGTACTAACTGCCTGAGTGAAATAGATTCACTTTGATACGAATTTCCAATGTAGAATGAGCTATGTCGTCGCAATTTTGTGGTGTGTTGGATTCTTAGTAAAGCTACGTTATCTATGTTAGATCGAGAAAAAGGTGTGGAAGCTAAATTTGTGCTTCAAAGAATACCTACACCGATCTTATCGCATCTTGAGTTAAAAATTATGCTCGTCATCAGTTTATCCATCAGTATTATCATTATTATTAGAGCCAGAGAGGTATGTAAGGAAAGAACCTTTTGGAGTTCTGTACTCTCTGCCTACCCCGCAAGGGATCGGAGGTGATGATATAGATAGACATTCCCCCTACTGAAAGTAAAAGATTTTTCCCTTTTACCTACTAAAATGCATGTTTATGTACAAAACGATTAATGAATAAACCGTACATATCGTCTGCTCAGAGCTGACGCAAGGCTTCTTAGATATATCGATCTCAATACGCGGACTAGGCCACGAATTGAGATTGTGAACTATAACGAACTACACTATTAAAAGTTGTGGTGAGATATATTTTCATATATGTCGATATAATCACACCAGATTTATTTAAAGTC
Organism: Phalera bucephala; assembly: GCA_905147815.2. Taxonomy (NCBI): domain Eukaryota; kingdom Metazoa; phylum Arthropoda; class Insecta; order Lepidoptera; family Notodontidae; genus Phalera; species Phalera bucephala. The sequence continues at coordinate 17,252,600 of LR990621.1, read as the reverse complement.
ATAAATTATTACTGAGCCAAATGGAGCGATGACAACGTGAAGATGGCTGGAAAATTGTGGAACAGACAAGCACAGAACCGGAACGAATGGCGTGATAGAGGAGAGCCCTACGCTCAGCAATGGGTACCTGCTGATTAATTATGATGATAAATAAACTATTCACAAAATGAAACATAACCAACTACACAAACTACATATACAGAAAATATAGACGCGTACACCACACCATAAACCAATTTAAATAGTTTTAAGTAAGTAAACTTGAATCGTAAATCTTCAAGAACGTACAAGGACACTGTAATGCCAAATGTCACTTATAAAAAACATTTAGTAGCAACATTAATTTTAATAACTCTACATTATTAAAACTGCCTATCGTAAATCTGAAAAGTGGTTCACTTTGAAACTTAATATTTTTTTAAGATAAATTATTTGAGCGTAACTTCTAAACAGAAATGTACTCTGCGATTTTAGTTGATGTAAAATTAATAAACTAAATACAGTAAATATTTTGAACGTAGGGGACTTATAATTATTAATCTTATAAGTTTGTTTTATCTATATACACCTACGTTTTGCCGACGATGTTAGGTCCTATGTACTAGGGGGCGAGCCTATTGCCATATACCGGGCACAATTCCGGACTCCGGACTCATACTGGGAATTTTTCGTTACAAAAACTACATTTGTCCGACCTAGGATTTGAACCCAGGACCTCGTGATCACAAAGCGATGCGCTTTGCCACCAGACCAACGAGACAGTTACTTTTCAAATATCTTTAAAGTTGTATGTTTATGAGGCATTTAACGAACCTGATTTTCAAGTCTGATTCTGATTCTGACCCACACAGACACACATACACACACACGTCCTAAGCAAAAGTGAGACACAAAAACCTTTTACTCTCTGTTATATAATACAACCTATAGCAGTGATAGCCTAGTGGTTGGACCGTTGGACTGCAAAGTCAGAGGTTTCGGGTCTTGTAGGAAGCATGTGCTAAAAATAAAAGCATATTATAAAAAATAATTAACACTTGCTTTAACGGTGAAGGAAAAAACATCGTAAGGAAACCTGCATGCCTCAGAGTTTCTCGAAGGTGTGTGAAGTTCGTCAACCCGCATTGGGCCAGCGGGGTGGACTAAACCCTCTCAGTCTAAGAGGAGGCCCGTGCCCGACGGTGGAACAGTTTCTTATCAGGGCTTATATTATTATTATATAATACTTAGCAAAAAATTAACCCTGAATGTATTATAGAAAGATAGAAAAGAAAGAAGAAAGAAAGAAAATACATTTATTTAACCACACACAACAAACTATAAACAAAAGGTAAATATACAAAATACAGCATACAAAATACATACAAAATACAGCATAAGCGATTGTGTGGGGCTAAACAGGCTACTACCTCAGCATATTGCTGCACCATAAACACTTATGGTGCAGCGCTGGTATTCTGGCAGCACCTATGAAAAAGGTGACGTCACAGATGTCATATCGACGATTCCACACATTCAGATGTAAATGAATAAGAAAATTGAAGAATGAATATAATATAATAATTATAGAAAGTTTAATAAACGAGCAACAAATATAGGAAAATAAAATTAAACAATTTGTAGGGTACATAATAAAAAAGAAAACTTCAATTATCAACCTTAAAAGGCTAGTATTTAACGCCGTATTACGTAGCCGTAAGAAGCATTCCAGTTACAGTATTAGTGTATTATCTATTCATTCCAGCATGGACACATATTATAAATCCAGCTGCTAAGGAATCTCTTTCATACTACCTATGCCTCAATTTATAATTTATTGATAAAGTTTTATCTAATTATATACATTTGATAGTTCGTTTGCAAAAAAAATACAATTAAAATCAGAATTAAATAATAAATAACAAGGAAGAGGACATGGACAGACATAAATCTACAATTGGCGACCATCAGTCATTTTATACCTCGGTCTGGGTCAATTATTTTACGCAGTTCATTATACTCTAGTGTCGGTCAGTGCCGAGGCGATGTTTGAGGTAAGCTTTTGTCCTCCAGTGAAAGTCTTTGTGAGGATTATAAATATGCATTACTAGTAGAATATTTGTATCTTGTGACTCAAATCCCATCTCGCAGAAAGGATATCTTAGCGATCAAAAATGTAGAGACATTTTTCAAATCTATGTGCGATTGTTCCTTAACAGTAGCTTAAAGAAACAATTTTGTGGGTCACACAAATAGTTGTCCCGTGCAGGAATCAAACCCGCGACTAAGATTCAATAGGCGGAGCGGATTAAGCTCTTAACCAATAGATGAAGTCATCCGAAAATCCAGTACCATTACGCCTTTCTATATGCAAGAAAGAAAAACGTTTATTCACAAAATACACGGCAAATAATATAAAATTAAATAAAAATTAAATGTGGCACTGCAATGGTATACACTCAACAAAATTCCGAGGCAACTCAAGTGCCACGACGTTGGTCTTCCGTGTATACCAGTTCAAATTGAGAGCGTAACTGCGCGCAATTACTATACAAAGAAAAAACAATACAAACAGTTGATCAGAGTAAATGTAGATGTAGTTGTTGAATACTAATGTGGAAAATTGCTCAAAATTTCCATCTGACCGCATGGAATAGTACCCTATAGTTGTATATATCTAACCATGTTTATTGCATTATTATATTAGGGATCAACGGTATATTGAACTATCTATGAGGAGGGCCCCAGGGTGTATTTCGATACCGATCCGCGCAGTTACCGAGTTCCTACTATAACTTGCGGTCCCACGGCGTCGTTCCGTGGTTTATTACTATTATTATATTTTATAAATTACCTTATTGTACTTACTTGAGCTTAAAAGAGGCGGAGCGGTTTAAGCTCTTATACACTGCGGTAAATCGTTCGTTAACTTTGTGTTTCCTTTTATATAAATAAACGACTCATCTCACATTGAGAAGGCTTGCTTCTTCTTTATTGAGTCAAATAAAATAATTATTATGGTATTTTATTATGTAGGTAATTCTATAATGGCGTTGCTCATATTATTTCACGGAAAATGAGTGAACGCCGATAAAAAATAGCGCGTTCGAATTTCATCATGTTTGTCTTCAAATTTAGGGCGGTAATTTTTTTATTTCTAAATTTTGTCGGGTTGTGCCGATCGAGTTTGGTGTTTTCACAGACTAGTGAAATGATTATACTTAAAATGACCGACAAAATATCGCCAGTCGTTTTTACCCACGTCATCAGTTGGTTTACCACAAAGGTGGTAAATTTATCAACAACAATAATAATAATAATTTTTATTTGCTTAAAATGTAGTACAATACAAAGATAGCAGGTTTTTTAATATGAGATACACATTTCGCCATCTAGTGCTACCATGCAAATATTAATTAATCATTATATTAATACGTGAAGCAAAAACTTTGTACCCCTTTTAACGAAAATTGCGCGGACGGAGGATTAATATGAAAATTCCCACACTTATAGTTTATATAGAGAAGGAGTGCAGAATGCTAATATTTTTTTAAATTATGCATTAAAATACATTAAATCAATAAAAAAAAACATTACACACACACTAACATGTATTTGACACAATACACTTCAAATTGAGAATAGATAAATATTGTTTGTCTTTAATATTATTTGTCTATAGCCTTACTGAATGTCAAACATAAACAGCAAACGATGAAAGAGTTTTTACAAAAATCATCGCTTACAAAGAAGTTTTGTATCTTTAATTAAAGTATTCTTTATTTTAATCATATTTTGTTTTTTTTTATTATTTTAATTTCATATGATTTGTTTGAAATAAATAGACAAATTAACAGTGTACCCTTGGCGAAATCTGTGATTATAGAAGTATAGTCTTTGACAATAGAACCTTAATAATATTCAAACTTATAATTTAAATTAATTATGATCGAATTTCGACCAATGGGCGACCACTAGTACAAATAAATGTGTAATGGTTTCGTTCAACGTTAAATATATATTGTGATATATATTAAGTAACCGACAAGCGTGTATGAAACAAACTATGAGAATGGATGAGGTTAAAGAGGTCTGCAAGCAAATAACCTGTTGGAAGTCTGTATCTACTATCTGCTTACCCCACACGGGATCAGACCTGATGATGTAAGAGTAGTAGTATTATATTGTAAAAATAATATAAATATAAATGTAAAAAAATTATAAATAATCTGTAAAAATTAGAATAGATATTAGGGATCTGACGTGATGATGTATATATAAGAATAGAATAGAGAATTTTTAGTGGTCTTCTAATTAATTTAAGTTTTGTAGTTTCAATGGCTGTTACAAAGATTTTCAGGCAACGAGCCAGTTCCATAATACATGATTTTGCAGTTTATGCAATTTATGCATTACTCCACCTTTTGTACGCTGTGAATTTACATAAAGAGGCCCACTTGGTCCTTGGGGTACCTTTCCGGGTTTTCCATTTTGTGCTTCAATGCGACGTGGCGGTCGGGTCCTAACTATGGCCTGAATCTGGCAGCAAAACGGCAGACTCGTTTTATTTCGATGGAACCACAAAAAGGGTTAGGTTTTTTATCGGCTAACTGTACATTTTTTCGTAATTGGAAACTATTCAGTTTATGAGGATACTTTGGAACTTGAAGTAACCGAAAGGGTTTCTTTGCTCTAATGGTGAATTGAAAACTGTTAAGGAAGACGAATGGCTGATAAGATTCTTTACTTCACCATAGCTGTTTAATTCATTAGTTATTTTAATAAGGTTTGAGGTATTGTAAATGAGTCAGAACTTTAAGTATAATAGTGTCGTATAAGTGAATTAATGAATTAATGCCATTTCCAATATATGTAATGATGACATTGTTAGAATTTTTAATTGTTTAAAGAAGGGTACACAACTATCTGTCCTTTTCAAACCACAAATTACCCTCACACACCGCTTCTGTGCTTTAAACACGGCTTCTCTATCGGTTGCGTTACCCCAAAATATAATGCCATACCTTAAGATAGAGCAAACTAAACCATGATAAGTAACAAGAACTGCTTCTCTATTTACAATTTTTGACAGATTGTACAGTGCGTATGCACATTTATTCAATCTTTTGCAAACATGCTCTATTTGTGGTTTCCATGTTAACTTGTTGTCAATGTGTAGGCCGAAGAATATTGACGTATCTATTTGCGCAACTACAGCTTCTTTATCTTTATATTTTATCGTCATAAATGATGTACGTGCTTCTTTTGAAAAATGCATTAAATTTGTTTTGGTTAGGTAAATCTTTAAGTTATTTTTATCTAGCCAATTCATTCGTTCAAATACTGATGTCTGAATGCTTTTTTCGTATATACTTACGTTATCACTACTTACTAAATCGTACAATCGTCTGCGAACAAAACTATTGGATACATCACATTTTGGGGTAGATCATCACGCCAGCTCCCTCGCGGGGTAGGCAGAGAGTACAGAGTTCCAACAGGTTCTTTCCTTACATACCTCTCTGGCTTCCTCCACTCTCATAGTTCGTCTCATACACACTCGCCGGTTACAGAGACTCTTAACTTGTCCTTCAGATAAGACACGGTCTATTTAGTCATGGTAAGATAGTCTAGGTCTTCCCCGCTACCTACATCCTTCCACTTTCGCATTGTATATCTGTTTTGTCATTCTTTCTTCTAATATACATTAAAAATAATAAACTATTGACTAAGATTTAATTACTTCTAGCATGAATTGCCTGGATAATTATTACCTCTCTACAATTAAATATAAACAGAGCTTATTTTACTCAATGGAATGCATATAACAGTATCTATGTGGAAAATACCTAACAATACCTAAATTACACTTCAATCGTCTTCCATACGTCTGATTACGCTATATACCCAACACTTAAGATTCGCTACTGAGCAAAAACCCCTCTATTTGACATTTATGGTTCCAATAAATACGACCACCGTCGGTTGACGTAATCACCCTTCACCACGACAATTGATTTTTGGAGAAATGTAATAAACGCTGTAAAAGTGGTCCTAGGTTCAAGAACGCTCTCTATTACGCAACAAAACTATTGTCACCACCTCGTTCTGCTCGTTCGCCTCGTAAAGTAGGAAAATCGTCCGACGCGGACGATCAGCGAAAGTAATCTTCGCAAACATTCTACCTCCGGGCGAAAAACAATTTTCACTGATGTATTTTTTGAGAGGCTCGTGTGCTCCGGCATTATCCTCGAGTAATATAGGATCCGAGTTTTTTCTAGCGTTCGTAATTCAAAGAGGGTTATTATTAGGAAAGATTTTCACAGTGCAAAATACTTCGGACAGCCACACTCTGTCCGTTGCCGGCCACAGATTCATGAGATACTCCACGAGATAACACGATTCTTCATGAGATATTCAAGTTGAATTACCGCATTACATTTTACACTATTTCAGGTATTTCGGAAATTTGAACACAAAACACCTTGTTGTTTTATTTTTACTGACACTTATAATAAAGTACATAATTTTTTACAGAAAATATTTACGCTAAGAATATTTTCTGTAATAATTTTTTAAAGACAAAACTACAAACTTTTAAATATGACAGTGTCACACACAAGCTTCTTCAAATTTCGTCGCTCTTTATGAATATGTAACGTGTGAAAAATATGATATAAAAATAATGAGATTATTTTTCACGATCCCACTTCATAAATAAATAGAATAAATTGTCCCGACGGGAGGTTGCGCTACCGTAGATACTTATTTATAGGATCTGAGCACAGGTGGGTTTGGGTCTTAGCAATGGTGTTTTACGCTGCCCTTGGGTGTCTTGCCGTGACGCATTGGTGGTATGAGACTATTATACCCTCACATATTGGAGGAACTTCCTGACAATAAAAATTGTAGCGCTGTGGAATCAGGACGGTTTTCTATGTGATTCCTTGTTTTGCGGTTTAGATTTCAATACAATACAAACGTGACATATTTTTGTGTATCTTTTATACTACAATGAATTGAAACAATGAACTGGTTCCATGTACAGATCTGGCATACATTTATATAACACACGCATATTATCTCTAATCACAACTATTTAAGGGCCATAATGCCGCAACCTGTAAATCTTTTACAGCAAAGTACAGAGCACGTACGCTACGTTGTTAATGTATAAGCAAATACTCGGTCGGCCCCATCGAAGTTCTTACTTCGAAATAACTATCCTTAGAAAATTCCGGGGAATTTTTCCTCATATTTAACTAAATTAACTTTAGAGGAGCATTGATTTTAATTGAAATCAATTTATACAGGCACGTTAGATAAACTATAAAAATTTTATATAGCAGCCTAGTTGATTGAATGTTTGATTGATAAACAAGTGGTCCAAGGGATAAGTTATAGTTTGATGCTAAAAATTTTTAGAAGTTTGGTGAAAATACAAAAATATACCAAAGAAATAGAGTCAAGTTTACCGTTTTCTTAAATTGGAACCTAAAAATATCTTTGCTAAATGGTAGTACTAGATTTTTATGTACTCTTCTAGAAGAAAGCATCCTGGTATCCGTGAGAGATATTATTTTATGGGTTTCATGAAAGCAACAATGAAATTATTACTGTCGAAAACCTTTTCATACTACCCCAATCTTGGGAAAAAGCCTCGTACAAATTCAGCCAAGAGATATTATAAGGTCATACTACACCATGCGAACAGAATGCGCATTGATGGAGGATCGTTCGTGGCAACCTACTATTGCATCTTATCAAGCTGCTTATAAGACTTCCAACTTGACTTACCGACTACCTTAAGTGGTAACTGTTATCATATTTAGTAAGACAATAAAGTCCACACGCCTACAATAATGAAACGAAGGAGAATTCATAATTTTGCACGCCAAATAAAAAGCACAGCCGTGCAACGTATTTATTTGAACACTCAGCTGGACAGTCTCGCTTCAGAATTCTTCATCATATTTTTTGTACAGCGTTAAAAATAAAACCGGCGACCGCTATTGTTGTCTTTTTGCTTTTAGTTCGTGTTTGCTCGGCGGCAAGGTGTCGACTCAAAAATATTGCAACGGTTTTTAGTGAATGAAACATCGGAAATTTAAATTATTTCCCGCACCTTTTGTTTGTTAGACGACGGCAGTAATAATTAAAAATATTGGAAATGCGGCGAATAATTTTATGCTTCTAGATATTTATTTTACGGTCTGAACTTTTGGTATAGTATAGTGATATGTTGGTAGACAACACGAAGACTATGATAGCTACTACAACAACTATGTGAGTGGAAGAAGAGAGGAGGAAGGAACCTTTTGGAATCTGTACTCTCAGCCTATCCCGCAAGGGATTTGGCTTAATGATATAAATATGTTGAACATTTACAAATATGCTAACATTATAAATGAGAAGAAAGTTTAATAAAAAATTTAACAATCGATAAAATGAGTTCAATCTCAAATCAGTTGATTTTTTCTTCGCTGAAATTTAATAACGTCACACAACAAAACTTTTTGTTCATAACGTTAACTAATATGATATTCCTGCAAGGTTATTTGTGTTGGGTAAGTAACCCTGTATAGGCGACACATTTACGTTGTCAAGCCAATATCTGCTATGTGCAAAAAGTACTTTGAGATATTGTATAAAAACATTTTCCTGTAAAATTTTATATTAAGCAGATTTTTGAAGCATATTTTTTTAAGCGACCACATCTCACTTATAATGCTTAAAGTCACACATGAGTCTTTTATACGAAAATTTGTTTAGTAAACTAGTCATAACGGTTGGAATTTCCAAAAATATGGTGCATATAGCAGATATTCATTTGACAACGACGACATAGTCACAAAGATAAAATATCTTATCATCAAAGTAATAGGTCTTTAATACCATTTACGGGCAAACGTTAGGGCCTCATCTTAGCAAACATGATGATTAGTGGGTAATCTGAATGGTTATAACCACCAGCCATGTGATAACAAACTATTATATAACGTTATACCTAGTCCTTTACCACGCCATGACCAAATAGAACGTGTCTTATCTCAAGGGCAAGTCGATAGTCCCCTAACCGAGGAGCATGAATGAAACTAACTATGGGAGTGGAGAAAAAAAATTCATTTATTACCAAAAAGAAAAAAGTAACTACTTACATCATGTTTCGTTGAGCCTCAAACTAAGCAAGCTTGTATCTTTAGGCTCGGGAGTTCAAAATAACAGTGTAAAAATTGGTTACATAAAGAGAAAAACAATTAAAAAACAAAATAGCAACTTTCTTAAAGTTAAAATGAGTTTTTAAGCACATATAATATAAATACTTATCATATGAATTTTGAATATTAAGTACGTTTGCGAAAATGTGTTATGATGTACATTTTGTGTGTGTGTGCGTGTGACTTTACATGTGAATATGTGTTTGGGTGCGTATTTACCGTGAGTGTATGAATAAAATGTGTATGTTATTATTATTATTTATTTTTTGTAATTACCAACTATATTAAATCTTCTGTTTCAGTGTAGGATAGCTTTAGAAGTGAAATTTTTAACATTTGTATGCATTTAGAAGTAGTGTAATGTTTTATATTACAAAGTATTTTAGTTTTTTATTATATGTGTTAGGATGTGAGAAAGATGGACAACGTCTAGCAAGTTCAGAAGTATAATTTGGTACTGGAATGCGGTGTACACGTTTTAATATAATTTCAGAGTAATCAGGATGGGTTTTGAGATATTTGTGTGTTTGCATTACGGCGCTTAGAATGAACAAATGTCGTACTCTTAGGACTTTGAATTCATTATATACGGTATCTGTCGGATAACGATACGGTTTTTTTAGAGCTACCTTTATGATTGCGCGTTGGGCTCTTTCTAGCGACAATAGTACGGTTTTTGCGGCTGAACCCCATACAGTACTGCAATATAGACTGGCACAAGACAAAATAAACTAGACGCAAAACGTCCACAGAAGCACAATCGCGAAGTCTTTTGACTATATGAATCAATTTGCGTGCTCGAGTGGCTACTTTTGTGATATGCTCTTTGAAGGTTAGATGTGATGAGAGATTATGATATCGAGATATTTTATTGTCCTAGTGCATTCTATTTGTTCAGCGGAGGTTATGGAAAATTGCGTGTTTCTTGATTAGATGTTTAGGATCGAATCTGATGATGGTCTTGTGATTATAGTTTTTGAAAATGCAACATATTTACTTTTCTAAGTGTTAAGTATGAGAAGATTAGTATCTAAGGCTTGTGCCACTTGAGAAAGAACCTGTTCTGCTATGTGATAAACCTGATATATATGTCATTGATATATAGGATAAATAATGTAGGACCGAGGATACTACCTTGTGGGACGCCAAAAGAGATGGGTAATGGGTCACTTTGTATATTGTCGATTTTGACATATTGCTTACGCGATGTAAAGTACCTTTGGAACCACATCAATGGAATTCCCCGGATTCCTACAGGCTCAAGTATTTTTCAATAAGAGACCAATCGATACGGTATCGAAGGCGCGTGCTAAATCTAGGATGTTCCAAGGCATCGGTTCCCTTTTTCAATGTGTAGAGAGACTTATTTTACTAATAGTGTTGCAGCGTCTTGAGTTGTTTTGCCTTTACGAAAACCGTATTGCCTTTTAGAGATGATAGTGTATTTTTCTAGAAAGCTCACTAGTCTATTGTTTACTATCCTCTCTAAGACTTTAGAGATAATGCTTAGCAAAGCAATTGGTCTATAGTTTTGCGGAACATCATAAGTTCCACTTTTATGTATGGGACATATTGCTGATATTTTCCAGGATTAGGGAAATATGCCTGTTTCTAAACTTAGGTTAAATATATATACGAGAGGTGAAATTATGCTAGAAAGAGTCTTTTTAAGCAATGTGACCGTGATTTGATCAGGTCCAGAAGAACTATCTATGTTTAGATTGGTAATAATATTGGTCACTTCATTTTCATGTGTCGGGTAAAAGTAAAAGGAATGTGGGTTAGTAAATGGAGGTTTGGAGGGAGGCTGTGGTTTTGAGTTTGAAAATCTGGAATACTTGTCTATTTCACTCATTCTGTAAAAAAGATGTTATTTTTTCTTAGAATACTTAAGTACTGTGATGGTTTATAAGAAGTTATCATTCGGATTTTGCTTCAGGTTGGTCATAATATGAAAGCTACATAAAATAGTTTATTCTACTTTATTCACCTGGGTAAACAAAGGCGACCCATTAGTCACCAATAATCACCCAGCAGAAAATCACCCAGATGGTACGTAGTAAGTGAGATAAAGACGTCAGTGAGATATAATAAATACTATTGGAAGTAATTTCAGTTTCTAGATACACTTCCATACCACACACAGCGTTTAACTTGTTGAGTTGACACGTTGGTAATAGCAGTAGACGACATGTAGAGGACATAATTTATACCATATACTAATATTTTGACTCCCTTTTGTTTTCTAACGGCCGGTTCAATATTCTTCTTTTTTTTTTTTTTTTTTTTCTTCTTTTTTTTTAAAAAAAATATTCAACTCAAGGATGGATTTGCCTACTACGGATAGAATTTTGACATATTTTGCATGGAAAATCTGTCAAAATCCTACTTACAATAAGAAAATCAATCGGTCATTAGTGGCACATGGTGACGTTGTTGATTACAAGGTCCACGGTTCGTGGTTCGGACAAAGTGTTATTGAGGTTTATCTGTCAAATAATAGAAGCTTAAAGTCGCCAGACATCCAAATTTTTCCGGTATAATTTAAAAAAAAGCACGCACTAGGATTTATTCCTGTGTCGTGGGTGCGTCTACAAACATGAAATTCACATGCGCAAACACCCTGACCGAAACAAATTTTTGTGGGTCACACTAAGATGGGACTTTTTCCCGTGCGGAAATAGAAGCAGCGACCAAGCCCTCCATCGAAAATTGCGATAAAGTAACCCCATATTACACCGGTACCAAAAACGTCGGCAAAATGTGGTTGTAGATCTTCTGCCACCTCGGCTTAGATAATGTAAGCATAACCGTGGTTTTAACTTCTATGGTTTTCATAGGGAAGGATTCCAAGCCCCCCCCCCCCCAACCAGGAGGGATGGTCAGTGGAGGGATGTAGGTTCCGGGTGAGACCTAGAGTATCTTACCATGACCAAATAGATCATGTCATAAGTCATCTGAAGGGCAAGTCAAGGGTCTTCGTAACCGGCGAGCGTGAACTATGAAGTTGGAGGAAGCCGGAGAGGTATGTAAGAGAAGAACCTGTTGGAACTCTGTACTGTCTGCCTACCCCGCAAGGGCTAGGTCAATCAATACATATTCATAATTAGAGTCAGGTATTTCTAGACCCCGAAATTTTGTATGAAATAAAAAATTAAAGAATAAAAACATTTTAAAAAAAGGAAAACATAATATTTATAGGCAATGATGGTTGGATGGGTGCAGACGGTTATTTGGCACAATGAAGTCGGAAACAAAAAATAAATTGAAATCGAAACGTACCATATACTAAATAAACATTAACTTGTACATCACGTATACATGAGAAGACCACTTATAATTTTATGTTTGAAAGAAGTCAATTTGGTCACTACAGTGATTGGCCAGCTTACACATGCGTGGGATGGGAGAATTAGCACCTAAGACTGTACTCCTAAGAGGAGGGTGAAGGAGAGTAATTGGAGCACGAGGATATCTGGCTGGTGTTCTAAAGTTTATTCTCTTAATAAGCAATGGACAGTCAATCGTATGATTTAGGATCTTATACAAAAACAAGAGATCCTAAATATCTCTACGTTTACCGAGAGACTCGATTTTAAGTCTTTCTCGATAAGACCTCTTTGTTTTCGCCATTCCCGTCGAATACGATAGATGCCACAAAAACCTTTTCTATATGCGCTCAATCCTTAAATCATGTACGGCATAGTGAGGACGCCAGACCACACTACAATACTCTACTTCGCTCCTTACCAGACTATTAAATAGGGTAATTTTGGTACTTGGTAGTTTGAAGGGTTTACCAATTCTTAATACAATGCAAAGCATACGTGAAGCTTGTTTAGTTATGTTTTCTATATGTGGTAGAAACTTTAATTTCTTGTCAATAATAACTCCTAGATCTCTAATACAATCCACTACTTGTAATTTTAAGCCTTCCACGCTGTAATTTGATGGAATTATTTTGACCTTACGTGTAATTTTTTGTGTTGGCATTTAGACGGGTTTAGTTGCATACCGTTATTTTTACACCACAAAATGAAGTCTTTCTGTAACAGTTTAGTATCATTCGGTGACTCAATAACTTTAAGTATTTTGAGATCATCGACAAACATAAAGGGTGAAGAATATTTAACGCATTCAGGAATATCATTAATGAATGTGTCAAACAGAACAGGACCCAAGTGCGATCCCTGGGTACACCTGAAGTGACACAATACGAATTTGATTTGTATTCATTCAACACAACATGGAAAATGCGGTCACTCAAATAAGATTTAATCCAGTCAAGTATTTTACCCGTAAAACTATAATAAAATGATAACTTTTCCAGCAGTACTTTGTGTGATACTCTGTCGAATGCCTTACTAAAATCGGTGTAGATCACATCTACTTGCTTATGGTTATCAACAACCTCTGATAAAGCTTCGACAAAGAGCACAAGATTAGTACTAGTGGATCTAGCTCTGACAAAGTCATGTTGGTGCTCGGTAAGAAATTGTTTAAAGTGACTTTTAATACTAGGATATATAAGCGCTTCAAATATCTTTGCAAAACTAGATAGAATAGAGATCGGCCTATAATTGTTTATTAGTTTTGCATCGCCTGATTTATACACCACTACCTTCCATTGAGCAGAAAATATTCCAGTGCAAAGTGAACGGTTATAATTCAAGCAAAGTGGTGTTACCAACGCAGCTGCACGTAAACCAATGAAGCATGGAGGAATATCATCGGGACCTGCTCCCTTAGATTTATCTATGTGCTTAATCTTTTCTAGAATGACTTCTGGTTGTATATTCAGAGAAGCTAGACAATGGCTACCATTAACTATACTGGTATATTTGCCTAAGGGGCTAGAATTAAAGTGATCCCCCATCCTATGTATAAACTGATGCAAAGTGAGATGCAAACAAATTGGTAACTTCGCTGCCGTCGGAGCTCTCTACAGTATTATTTGATAGTGAACCAGGATAAGGACTTATCCTCCTCTTTTTGCTTTAATAAATGACCAGAAGCTCTTAACGTTGTTACCAATATTGTTTTCAATATTTTTAATGTAGTCATTATAACATCGTTGAGTCATTTTATTGCAATCTACTTTCAAATATTTTATTTCAATTTCATGTAATGGATTTTCATAAAGTTTATGGCGTTCCCTCAGTTTTTGCTTTTTTTCAACATTCTAATCAGGGAGCCAGAAAACCAGATGCGATATTTTTTACTTTTAGGTATACACTTAGGTACAACACTATGTATTGTTTCTCTGATTATATCGTAATAAACGTTGAGCATTTTGTTCACGTTCTTATTACCCAGTACTATATTCCAATTAATACTTTTCAAATGTTCACATATATTTTAATAATTTGCTTTATAAAAGTTGAATCTCGGTGTAAGTATATTTTTCAAAGTTTCGGACTCAAGCAATGTGAAAGAGATATCTAAGGGAGGATTGTATGGATCTATAGGACATAATTCGCTTTTGCCCTTGAACCAAACACGATGAGAAATTAGATAAGACTAGGTCAAGTATTCTCCCCTTGTAGTTAACAACGTTGTTAAGTGAAATCAACCAAAGTATGACAAATCAATGGTAGTGTCACATTACCATCATGACCGTTTGCTTGTAACCAGTTTATAGCAAAAGATTAAAGTCCCCTTAATATATATGTATACCCAGACCAATTGCGGAGTAAAATGTCCCTTAGAAATAAGGTGACGCTTTACAAAACTTGCGTTCGACCCATCATGATTTATGCGTGTGTTGTGTTTGGGCATTCGGCCCCCTCTCACATCGATAAAGTCCAAGTAGTTCAAACCCGCTTCCTCCGTAAAGCCGTAGGAGCCCCCTGGTTCGTACGGAATGTTGATCTCCACTCCGATCTAGGTCTCGAACCTATTCGTGCCTATATTAAAAAGGCGACAACACGACACTTCGCGAACGCATCTACCCATGGGAATTCGTTGATCGTAGCCGCCGCCGACTACGATCCCCCCCCCCCGACCCCTGCCGCCACCGCCGGCCGCGATATGTTCTCTCCGATCCCCCCGATGCTTTGTCATCCATTCTTTAGTCGTAGATCCCCTCCCATAGCCGGCGGTTGATCGGTGCACTTAGTAGTGCACCCCGTCCCCCCACAGCGACTGTCCCAACCGAGGGCGCCTCTTCAAGGCGCCCTCGAGTATGTCGCCCCTTGCCCTTCTGGCTCGAGCGTAGTGGTTGCACGCTCGCCCTTACGTCCGGTGAAGCTGTAAAGTCCTCGCGGCCAACAGCGTACATCACTCACACCCAGACCAATTCTCAATAAAAGAGTTGCTTTTATCTATGAACATTTCTAAAGAGGTCCGTGGTACAGGAGGTGGTAAATATATCACACACACAACAATCTGACGTGTTATGTTGTTGTCAGGTATGTCTATAATAACCCACAGATCTTCACAATTGCTTTCATATTTAAATAAAATTATAATTTATTTAAATATGATTATTTATAATTTATTTATTATAATTTAAATTTAAGTCTAGTCGCTTGCGACTAGTGATCTAGTGAACTCATGCTTCTGATTAATTTTTGTTCCGAATTTACGTCCCTCCTTACAAATATTCTACCATTCTTGATCCAGACAAATTTATAAACCTTTTCTTTAGCTTTTAGTCTTGCCGCTGCATGCAAGGCCTTGTTGGTAGGTGACAAATGTTAATTGATATAAATGGGCTTCTAAGGGCCTGTCAACTTAAGGTGAGAAGTGTTTAGCTTCTGGTTTAGATTCGATTTGTTAAAATTAATACAAGCTGCTAGGTGACAATCACGAAGTCTTGGTGAAGCCAACTAAACGACTATGGATCTAGGTCTATCATTATTTTTATTTAATTAGTTAATGCGTGAACAGTTATAAATATCTTCATCCTTAATGCCGCAATTTACCGTGTTACAGAGGTTAGAAACAATATTCACTAAATTCTCGTTAGTTTTTTCTGGGACGCATTGTATCTCTATGTTGTTTACACGAGCTTGCGGTTCCAGATAATTAAGCTGCGCCTGAAGATCACTGATAGTGGATTTCATGTCGGAGTTTTCTCCTCTCAACTTATTAATTAGCTGATTGTCATGTTTTCTCTCCTTAACAAGTTCATCAACTTGACTAGTAATAAAGTTCATAGATTCTTTAAAATCTTCAATGTCGTCTTTGATCACCTTGACCTCATTATTAATAGCGGTCGTAATTGAAGCTTTAATTTTAATCATAAGGCCATTCAATTCTTAAGACATTATATCCTCTACAATACTCCTAACTAAGGATGGAGTAAGTGGATCCTCCGTATTGTATCCTTTTGGTGACCCTTGGGGTTGTCTCTTACAAAGTCTTGTGGTAATATTGGCGTTTGTGCGCACAGGAGTATGGTCTTTTTCATTAGACTTCGCACAGGTCATGCACTCGGGACAAATCCAAACTGCTGCATCGATATGCTTGTCTAGCCTTACAGAATCCTAATGATTCTGTAAGGCTAGACAAGCATAATGAAAAATTTTCCTGCATTCAAGACAAGTCAGGTAATGATTATCGCTTATACCCGTTCGATAGCAACACCAATTCAGTCTAGTATTACCTATTTCTTCAGACTTAAATTTATACAACTAAATATTTTCCTTATTTGTACTACTAAACAGGGTAAAACTTTTACGCTGACAACGCTATATGGCCAAAATGCTAATTTCCAGATCCGAAATATTTATATTGTGTCAAATTGACGTTTGTCAGTGCTTTTCAGTGTGTGTGTGTGAATGATGTACGCTGTTGGCCGCGAGGCCTTTACAGCTTCACCGGACTTAAAGGCGAGCGTGCAACCACTACGCTCTAGCCAGCCAGAAGGGCAAGAGGCGACATACTCGAGGGCGCCTCGAAGAGGTGCCCTCGGTTGGGACAGTCGCTGAAGGGGGACGGGTGCACTACTAAGTGCACCGGTCAACCGCCGGCTATGGGAGGGGATCTACTACTACGTCGTCGTCGTCGCCCGTATTCTGAGCGGAAAGAAGGGATGACAAAGCATCGGGGGGGTCGGTGAGAACATGTCGCGGCCGGCGGTGGCGGCAGGGGTCGGGGGGGAGATCGTAGTCGGCGGTGGCTACGATTAACGGATTCGCATGGGTAGATGCGTTCGCGAAGTGACGTGTTGACGCCTTTTTAATAAAGGCGCGAATAGGTTCGAGACCTAGATCGGAGTGGAGGTCGACGTTCCGTACGAACCAGGGGGCTCCTACGGCTTTACGGAGGAAGCGGTTTTGAACCACTTGGAGTTTATCGATGTGAGAGGGGGCCGTATGCCCGAACACAACACACGCATAAGTCATGATGGGTCGAACGCAACTTTTCAGTAATTACGTTTGATAGTTCCAAATGTACAAAAGTAAGGGTACCTGATAAATATTTATAATGATACGATAAAAAATCCGAACAGTATTAAGGAGATTTCTATAACTTCTTTCCTTAGCACAGCTTCACAAACAGTAATGGACGTGTATAGATCACTTCTTTACACTATAGTGACACTTTGTTGAGTAGTTATTAATGTTATCTTGACTTTAAGATTTAAATAGCGGAGCACCTTGATGTCGGTAACCAGTTGACATATATTCTATCGTAGGGTACCTATAGGATTGACATAATACCCATAATATCTCAATCTACGCATTCGTATTGTTTGTCGTTAAGGAGAGCCCTGGTGTGTTTTTAAAGTTCAAGGTCCAATACCGATGAAATTAAAATGGGACCTTAAAGCTATATTGAACCCAATGCAAAAAAAAAACATCAAAATCGGTCCACTATTGATGGTAATATCGGTGACCATACATACATAAAAAAAAGAAACAACCTCCACCTTTTTGAAGTTGGTTAAAAAAGGGTATGTATGGATAAAACACGTTATCTTTGCTTTCGTATTGAGTTATGTACCTTTTCTATGTCTATTTACTTCTAGAACGTGTAATATCGTCACGACTTTATAAACAAATCGTAATACATTCATATTCTAAACGAGGTCAATTTATCCAGAGGATCTTAGATAGTCTAACCAATAGAGAATGAGCCCTTTCTTGTGAAAGGCTTCTACGTATTCGTGTTCCTTCAGCTATAATAAGTTTATACGATACCTATGACAAAATGGCACTTATCTACCACCATGAAATGGCTACGTGAATTAGGTACTTAATGGTACACCACACGAGGTAAAGTATCATCAAGAATAAAAACACGTTGGATCGAGTTACTGCGGGTTCGATTCCCGCACGGGACAAATCTTTGTGTGACCCACTAATATTTTATCCGGTCTGGGTGTTTTTTTTATGTGAATTTTATATTTGCATATGCCTACGATATTGGAATAATTCCTAGTGAGGGGCTACGTTTTATTTTGTTTTAATTGAAGATCTCCAATTCACCCGTGTGAAGAATTAACATAATCTGTATTATATATAGTATAGTCTTTTTCAGGAGACATGGGTAGGGTGACGTTTGATCATATTCCACTTCACGCATATTACATTTAAGAATATTTAAAATAGGGAATCCAAAAAATAAATAAGCTTATAAAATAAAAACAAAAATCTACTTTCATTTTCATTGAGCTCATATACTGCATATAAAATTGCGTAATTATTTAAAAACTCAATTAACTTCTATTACTCAGTAATGTTAATTGAAACGATTCGCGTTTTAGGGACTAACACAATGAAATCGTTATAAACGATACATTGTTTTTTAAAATATACAAAATCCATTATCGATTTCTTTACGAATATACTATTCTACATATCCTATTGAGAGACATAGTATACTCATGGTCAAGAAATTAATTAAAAAACGTGTATGCGTAATTTTGACTTATTAAAATAGTCAGTGTCATAGACATGAAATAATAAATTCACGTAAGCGACGAATAAACCAATCGCTTGATTCGTAAATAAATAATGAAATTCTTGTATTTTGTTTTCATTTTGTTCCTAAATTATTGTTATTAATATCGATTCATTCTTCGTTACAAGTTATCTGGATACGATTTTCAATCGAATCTATTTCATTTGATTTTATTATCACCATATTTTTAGAAATGTCATACTCCAAACGTCACCGTTCCCATGTCTCGTGAAAAAGACTATAACACCACCATCAATACAATGCTATATCATATCATAAGCTATACCCACAATAAACCGTTGAATAATTCATAAACACAGGTACCTACTGTTGAATCCTCACCTATTAATCAAGTCACCTAAAATTGTTTTGTGGACGTTGGTATTCGGTATTTCATCAAAATATCATCCTAAACAAACACATGGCCTAAAACAACATAAATTATTCAGAAACCAAAGATGACGGTAACAACCAAGGTGGGCTTGAAATTCTAATTATTGATTGAATAAGGCCCAAAGTTAAATATATGATATAAGTTTGCAGTCATTTTCTTTGAGTTCCAATAAGGTTCAATCTTAAAAATTTTAAAATAATTGTTCTTGCGGGTAATACATTTTTTTCTTTTACGTAAGTACTAGCTTATGTGTTTTTTATCGTTTATTACTCTGGAAGGTAAGCAGGGCACTAGTATTCAGAAAAATATTCAAAACAGCTTTACCTGAAAAAATATTTCTGTCACAAAAACTTGATCAATATCCGTTTGTCATTAGTTTAAGTAAATTTTTAGTTTATCTCACAAAATATGCATGTGTTTTTTTAAATTTATTTGATAAGCATCTACTTTCTGAAAGTTCTAAGTCATAATGCAAACATTATTTGTATCTAATTATTGTACGAGTCATGAGTTTCCGTAACCGACGACCGTGTATGAGACGAACTATGAGAGTGAAGGAAGCCAGAGAGGTATGTAAGGAAAGAACCTGTTTGAACGCCGTCTCTCGCCGTGGACTCTCTGCCTACACTGCAAGGGAACTGGAGTGATGATATAGATAGATAATTATATTAAAAGTTCATAATAATTAAATTATACAAACTAAATAAAGAGAGCTAGAGAGTAAATAATAAATTCTCAAGTATAATTGCCATCGAACGTAATTAATATTTGAATTTTGTAAGATTTCGCATTTAATGCCAATAAATTGATACCAAACAGTAATCTCCTTAGAAGACCAACTAAGAAGTTTGCATTAAATTAATTTACTTAGGTAGAAATTACTCATTTCGATCTAAACTCAATGGGAATACGGTCAAATTAATTGAAACCAATATTTGCGTTGGATTTTCGCTCTTTTACCCCACTTGATTGGTTTTGAATTAATATTATTACCTATTATAATAACATTTTATAGAAAACTGTTACTTTTTTGCCAATCTTTTCTTGTTTTCTCCTGTGTCAGATAATGCGTATTTTTCATATCATAAATTTCTTAATACTGCTCCGGCATCTGAAAAGATAGTCCCTATTATACTTGAACCTAACATCATCGTCGATAAGTTAGGGCACACATATTAGGGACTATAGGCGTCACAATGTTTATTTTTTTCTGTGGGTTATACGACAGTAAGATTTTTCCTGAAAAGTGCTAATCGTTTCGGAACTCTTTCACCACCCTCGAGTAAAGTTATGGTTAGTTACATTTCGATTAGCGTTACTTGGCAATTACAAATGGTTCGTTTAACCGTCGGACAGGGCTACTGGTGAAATTCGTGCATTAGCTTAATTGCAACTTTAATTGTCGATTAGTCTACTTCAGACTTTATTGGAGGATGCTGAAAGAGGAAGCCACTTTCAGTAGTGTGTTATTACATGTAGGCCGTACAATTCGATCACAGTATGGTGCAGAAATGCGACAAAAATCCCCTGATTCATAATGAAAGTGACTGCCGTACGCTGCAATTCAGAAAAAGGCCCCTATTTTTAACCAACTTCAAAAAGGAGGAGGTTCTATGTTCGGTTGTATGTATGCTTTTTTTTTATGTATGTATTTTGATGTTTTTTTTTGCATTGGGTTCAGTATAGCTCCGCGGTGGTCCCATTTTAATTTCATTGGCATTGGACCTTGGACTTAGAAGATACACCAGGGAACTCCTTAACGACAAACAATAGGCATGTGTAAATTGAGATATTATGGGTATTACGTCAATCCTATAGGTACCCTTCTATGGAACTAAGCAGTATATTAGCCAACTTCAAAAAAGGAGGTTCATAATTCGTCCTTTTTTATAACTCCTTTGCTTATGAACCGATTTTTATGATTCTTTTTGCATTTGATTCAGTATAGTTTTGAGGTGGTCCTATTTTATTGTCATTGGTATTGGACCTTGGACTTTGAAGATACAAGAGGGAACTCCTTAATGGCGAACAGCACGAATGTATAGATTCCGTTATTATAGTCATTATATTAATCCTGTAGGTACCTTACTTTACAACTTAGCAAAATAATATAATATCGGTATATAAATATTACTAAATAATTCACTCGTCACTTAAAATTGTAAAATAAAAATCTTTTAAAAAAGAAGGTAAACCGACTTCAAAAAGAAAAAAATAAATATTTGAAGTCGGTGCCAAGTAACCGACTGCACCAACCAGCACCGACTTCAAATATTTATTTTTTTCTTTTTGAAGTCGTTTTACCTTTTTTTTTTTAAAGATTTTTTTTTATATATATATTATCTACTTTATCTATCCCTCAATTTAGATATGCTTATTATTATATATTATGCTTAGCTAAATAGGTATTTAGTCATGTTTATTTTCGATAAAAAGTTTTACATCCATTTAAGACGGGCTACTCTCAGTTATTTGTTTCTTTTCATTGATAAGAGGAGCTTCACAGAGTTACAAAGTTTCCAGTAAATGATCTTGTGAGTAAGATACTTTTTATTATTTATAAAAAGAAAGTATCCATAATAAAAGTAATGTCTCAAAAGCGAAGTTTTAAAGGTATTTTTGTTTAGATTGTTTTTAATGTTTACTGAATGAATTTAATCCGAAATTTTAATGAATGAACTTGTTTAAAGTTTTTATATTTAGTACTTTATTTTTTAAATTACTTTTTGGTAGTTTAGGTAACTTGTTTATTAGATAATACTTGCTTAAAAGAGTGTACATATTATAGATATAACGATATGCAGAGAGATACATTTTCCACGTCACTAAAGATCGTGTCGTGATGCAATATTTGAATTTAATAGATCTACAGTAGGTAAATATAGTAGGTAAATAGGCAAATCAGGAGATGCCCTCGAGTACTTTCTTCACCCATTTCTCTAACCTAATAGGTACTTTAAGGCCCACTTGCACGAACTTGAGTTAGCGTTACCTATTGACTGTTATAACATTAAATTTCCTTCAACTTAACGTTATAACCTTAAGTTAGTCAATGGGTAACACTAACTTTGGATCGTGCAAGTGGGCTTGAGAGCGTTTGCGTTCCGAATAGCTCTGCTATTCGATATTGCCAACATTGTACTATGTATTTAAGTGTTCCTTAAAACATTTCACCTTGAAAACCAAAAAACTGAAAAATTGAGACGTTTAGTAATAAATAATATGAGATAGACAACGCCGCAGAAAAAAGGTTCTATTTAACATGGTCAGAAGTTAAGAGCACCTCAGTGAGAACTTGAGTGAGTGAGAACTTAAAGAGTGTTTTAGAAAGTATTGTAAGTGCAGCTGCTGCAATAAGGAATTTCAAGATTAATGGAGACATGCGTAATATCAAAACATACGTAGTTAACAAGGGTTAACCCTTTATGGAGATGAGTCAAAGAAGGTATAATTTACGGCCGCTGCCCGGGGGTCACCGGGGCGCATCTGGAGCCGATGGTTGCTGGATGTTATAGCATGCTAATCATCGGCGGTGGAGAATTGAGCAGGCGGATTCTCACCGATTAAAATGCCATAGCCGAAATCACCATATCACTTACAATCACTACATCATCAACAACGTCATCACCACTCACAAGCCTTTTTCCATCACCCAGTTCATCCCCCAACCCACTTAGTCGCTACCTTCAATCATCCCGATCATCGTCTACGTGTTCAATAGTGTCAGTGGATGTTGTCTAGGAGACACATGCTAGTAACCCTGGACTACTGGCGAATACCATGCGAGAAAAAATGGACAAATGACATGAACATTTTCATATGGCGCACATATCTCATCATCACTAATTTAAAACAAAACACTCGTGCATATTTAGTCCAATTATATCAAGAGTTTTCAGAAAAATACCCAGAGATGGACGCATCTAAACAAAGATTAGGCGATCAAAGGAGAGCTATAGTTAATAAGAAATTACTACCCCTTAGCACACTAAATTAAGTTAAAGAAGAAGTAACTATTTACTTACAGCAAAATCAACAATCTTACCCAACAGTTACACAAACCACATGCCGAATGAGATGGTCCAATAAAATTAACGAGACGATTTTAAGAATTTACTTTGAAATTACAAACTTAGAGACCATCCTTACAGCGTACAGAAAAAAGTGATACATTAGATTCATTGAAAATTACCCACATTTATCTCACCTCTCTGAACAGCGGGTATCTGATCAAGGAAGAGCAATAATTAATAACAAAATGATATCGCATGAACGCATACAACAAATAAAACATGAAATAGAAATGCAACTACACTCAACTCAAGCTATTATCCTCACTAACTCTCAAACGGATTCACATAACACGCTCTCTCAAATATATTATTCAAACGCACACACAACCGATACTGAAATACTGTTAACAGATGTACAAACAAACATAACTCGTAATCTGATTAGTGAAGAACAACAAAATAATCGTCAGCAATTATTATGCAGTTCGATTATACCATCAGATTCGACAGTAAAGAAAGCACTAGGAACTGACCAAATCCATAACTTTTGGTATAAAATATTTACTTTCGTTCATGATATTCTACTTCGACATATTAACGAAATAATTCTCAACCCGACTACAATGCCACCATATATCTCGCAAGGAATTACTCATATGATACCTAAAGGCTTAAATGATCTCGAAAACCCATCCAAGCACAGACCCATAACATGCCTACAAACCGTTTACAAAATAATTACATCATGCCTTAGTGAGCTCATTTACGACCACGTAGAAAAACACAAAATATTAGCCGAGGAACAGAAAGAATGTAGAAAACATAGCCAGGGGTGCAAAGAACAACTCCTTATAGATTCACTTGCAATGAAGCAAGAAGTTCGTAATAAAACAGACTTCACTATGTACATTGACTACCGTAAAGCATATGATTCAGTACCTCATGGCTGGCTCATATACATATTAGCCCATTATAAAATAAACTCTACAAAAGTGACATTCCTTAAAAATACCATGAAACATTTGAAAACTGTACTTAAAATTACCACCAAATCCTCTTATATACACACAAAACACATCCCCATTAGAAGGGGTATTTTCCAAGGAGATGCGCTTAGTCCATTATGGTTTTGTTTGGCCTTAAATCCGCTATTTTACTTACTTAATACAAATGGCAAGGGCTTAGAAATTGATACAGATGACGACCAAATTACACACACCACACTCACACACCTCATGTATATGGACGAAATTAAACTTTATAGTAACAAAACACACTTACTACATGATTGAGCAGACATCACACAAACATTCTCAAACGACATCCAGATGGAATTTGGCATCGATAAACGTAAAACACTAACAATAACTGCAGGGAGAATAGAACAAAATGAATACATATTAAACACGGGAGAGAAGGTAGAACCAATGGACCAAAACAGTACTTATAAGTATCTAGGATTTCAACAATGACGCCACATATACCAAAAAGAAACAAAAACTAAAGTAACTAAGAAATTTAAACAGACTGAACACAATTCTTAAATCACAACTCAATTCACGTAATATAGTTAAAGCCATCCATACATATGCAATCCCTATTCTAACATACTCATTCGGAGTTATAAATTGGTTACAAACTGAGCTAAAGAATCTACAACGCACAATCAACACCACAATGACATCTCATCGAAAACACCACCCTAGATCTTGCATTCAAAGATTAACACACTACCCCGGGAAGATGGCGGAAGAGGAATAATCGACATACTTAACCTACACAACAATCAAATATCAACTTTAAGACAGTATTTCTACGAACGAGCACATAATTCTAGCCTACATCTCTCAATAAAGTATGCCGACAATCACCTTACGCCGCCTAATCTACATAACGAAAATGCACAATTGAATCAGAAAGTTAGTACTAGACTAGACAAAGTCTTAGCATGGACACAAAAATCATTACATGGGAGACACTAACAAGACTTACACCAACCACATTTTGACACAAAATAATTGGCTAACTCGGGGGGATTTGTTCCCGGAAACTGAAGGATTTATTATAGCCATACAAGACCAAATAATAGATACGAGAAATTTCGAAAAATATATTATCCATAGACCTAATCTCATAACAGACAAATGTAGACGCTGCCATACTGGCTCAGAAACTATACAGCATATAACTGGATCCTGTGAGACCATAGCACATACGGACTACAAACATCGACATGATCAAGTTGCTACGATAATCCACCAAGAGTTAGCTGTAAAACATTTACTCATCCCAAACAAAACACCATACTACAAATAAACACCACAAATAATTCTATTGTATGATAAGATCAAGAAGATAGTTTACGTCATAGACTTAGCCATACCCAATACACACAACCTTTCATCAACCCACACAGAAAAAATAGCAAAGTACACAGATCTAGCCATTGAAATAAAAACCCAATGGAGAGTCGACACTCCCAAAATAATCCCTATCATCCTGTCGTCTACAGGGGTAAATTAGACACTACACATAAGCCTTAATATGCTAAACATTCACTCATCCATATATGCCCTTCTACAAAAAGCAGTCATACTCAACACATGCAGATTAGTACGAAATTTTTTATCTATAGAATAGTTATAAAGAATTTTCCACTCCGTAAGCACTTGGCTTCGGCCCGTGCCTATGGATGCACCTCTCCTCAACGGAGAGAGAAAGAGAAATCTTGAACCAAATAATAATAATTATTTATTAAATTCAGGCAACAGAAATTGACAAAAATATTTTTCTACGACTTACTGGCCCATAGAATATATACCTTACAGACTAACATACATATAATAATATATTGAATTTATAATCTTAATAGCATGTATTTTCGGCGACATGGTGCGCTGTACAGGGGTGCTTCTCAGTCTTCCACGAAATCTTCTGAATACGACACCCCTCGGCCAGAAGTTCTCGCTCATGAAGCTTGGTAGTGGGAACTCGGACAACAAAGGAGTTAAAAGCCACATTGTGTTGCGAATTCAGCTTCTCGACCCTCAGAGTATACAAGGACTTCTTGCGAGCATACTCCACAATGTCATTGGCTTTGGTGGTGTAGTGTAGCCGTGATACGTACAGCAGTGTCGTTGGTACCGCTCAACGCAGGAGTGTGCCATCATCGACCGCTGCAGACCCACACCGGTTTCTTCGAGGAGGCCTCTCCTTCTTCTCCACCTTGATGAAGTCTTCTTCATCAACTTGACCCTTGGTGGAAGTCCGAGGCACATTACATGCTTATGCCTATTTTGAAACAAATTAATTTTACATGCGATTCGTTCGAGACTTGTAAAAATGATTTCACAATTATTTATGTTGCTTTTGCGTATTGCATCGAAATTATGTGTGATGATATGACGACAATAATTACTTATAGAAAAAAATATAGTGATTGATGGCGCGGTGGAGTAGTTTGGACTCACTGGTTTGAGTAGTCACGGGTTCAATACCCGGGACAAATCTTAAACTCTTTGTATAACCCAGAGATATTTTTTCACCCTATGTAGTTTCTATTTGTCGATGCTACAATACATGAATGAATAAGTCCGACAGTAGGGTAATGTTTAATTTCAATTAAGACAAAATGTTGAAGTTAATGTTTTTTTTTATATAGAAATTAATGAGAAACCTAAAAACATTCGGAAAAACAAAATCAAACTTAATACTAATTTGCCACTGCTTTCAAACGATGGTAAAATAAATAAAGCTGTGCAAAATACAAAATCAATACTCATTTGAATTGCACTGGTAGGTACTGCCATTGTTGTTTTCATGACGTCAACTGGTAACTGGAAACGTGAGATCGTTGTTAGATACGTATGTACTATGTCGGAATAAGGAAAAACAACTATTGTAAAACTCTATAGGTTAATCAAACTAACGACACCATCTATCTATCTATATCATCACGCCAGTTCCCTTGGAGGGTAGGCAGAGAGTAAAGAGTGCCAACAGGTTCTTTCTTTACATACCTCTCTGGCTTCCTACATCCTCATAGTTCGTCTCATCTTATCTTATTTGGCATTTTTATAGGGTTGATTTTCATCAAACGCACTTCGACCCAATGGGATCTTTTGTACTGCCCTTAGCCCTAGTGCAAAGAATGTGCTTCATGGTTTCAGTTTCTGTGCCACAGTTCCTGCATACCACGTCGTTAGCTAGGTTCATCTTGTGTAGATGTTCATTTGTCCATAGTGGCCTGTGTATGCTCCAATAAGTTGCCTTAGTTGAGTTCTACTATGTCTTAATATTCTCTTGCTATCGTTTTCACTCCACGTGTTGGTGAATTCCTTGGACTGTCTTAGCATTGTGTTAGCCTCCCACTCATTTCTGTATCGTTCCTTAGCGTACTTGAACAATACCCCTTGATAGGCTCCATCTGGTATGCCTATGAATGGTTCAGGACCTATGAATTTTCCTACGGATCTATTCTTAGCTAAGTCATCCGCTCGCTCATTGCCCTCAACCCCCGTGTGTCCAGGAACCCAGACGAGTCTGACTATGTTGCGCGCTCCGCATCTGTTAAGAAGGTGTGCACACTCCACTGCCAGTGCTGAGTTTAGCTCATAGGAGCTGAGAGCTTTAAGGGCAGCCTGACTGTCGCTACATATATAGATTTCTTGATCAGTAGTATGTGTCCAATATTTGTCTTGCACACATGGTAATTGCATAAGTTTCTGCTTGAAATATCGAAGTCATCTTACCCATGCTTTGATATAGACTCAGTCCTTCAGTGCTTATTCCGGCTCCTGTCCCATGTTTGGTTTTGGATCCATCAGTATACCAAGTCCTCTGTTCTTTACTTTTCTTCTTTAGTCCTTCCTTCCATTGGTTTCTAGTGGGTATGTGAGTACTAAACCTTTTGTTGAACATGAATGTGGTCAAGATTTTGTAGCATTTCATGTCCCTTATATCATCCACCTCTTTAGCTGGTGCTAATGAGGTATGTTCGGATCTTGGCATTCCAGTCTTGATGTATTCCATAGTCCAGTTTTAGCTAGTCTATGTAGTGCCTTTCTTGCTTCTGTCTTAATGACTATATGCAGCGGGGTGAGACTAAGTATCCACTCCATAACTGCCGTTGGTGTTGTTTTGAAGGCACCTGTGATGGCCAAGCAGGCTGTTCTCTGTATCTTCCTCAAAGCATCCTTGCATGTTTGAGTTTTCGTTCTTGGCCAGCACACAATGCTTACGTAAGTAAGTATTGGCCTCGCCATCATTGTATAGATCCAATACATCATTTTGGGCTGTAGCCCCCCAGGTTTTTCCGTATGCTGATCCGCACATGTTCAGCACTCAGAGGGCCTTCTTAATGGTATGGTCAACGTGAAGGTGCCAACGAAGTTGATTGTCGAGTGTTACACCCAAGTATCTGACATCGGTGGTCCATTCTATTTTATTGTTGTACAAAAACCGGTCCTGTAGACCCATGAGCACCTTTTTTCGTGTGAACAGAATCGCATTCGTCTTTTTTGGATTAACTGAGAACTAGTTCGTCTCATACATGCTCGCCGGTTCCGGAGACTCTTGACGGATATTCAAAATTCACGATCATGATGTGTGTTTTCCAAAAGTATCTTAGTTATTCGACAGATAGTGTACTATTTATTGTTCAATATTATAAGTATACACAATAAAAGAAAGGAATAAAGAGATAGTTAAAAAGAAAAAACACCATAAAGCTAAGTTTTTCGCCGGATCTTCTTAACGGAGGCCGCGTTTTAATCCGGTGGTAGGTGAATCGGTAGATTTTAACGGTTGCAAGTGCTTTATATTGGCCTTTACAAATAAATGATATTCGATTTTAACTACATTAAATTAAATAAAAAAATATGGGCATCATATGGATTATTTTCAAGTGAAGTGGTGCTATTAATCTAACAAAAATATTAAAATAACTAAACAAATCTTATTTCTGAGGGCGTAGCACAAAGAAAATCAGTTAGCGTAACACTAACCAGTGGATATTCCATTCTTGTCACACTAAATATTTACTAAATAAACATGTTAGCGTGTAATAACACGTTTTTTAACAACATTACAATTTATCAAATGGTGGTGGTTTGCTTAACCCGCTTAAGTAAAAACAGTAATACGTCAAATCTCTTGCTAACAATGTCAAAGTCGATACTTACCTTTACGAGTGTGTTCCGACAGTACGTGAAAGCTGCTGTAGTTACCGGCATTGTTAGGATTTTACGACATTGACGCGTGTTTAAACGCGAAAACTTTGACAACGTAACTTACAATGAAATTCTGATAGGTTTGTTAATTCTGTTTGAGTTTTAGTTACACAGTTATTCTTCTTAGTCGTACACTCCTGGCGGAGTGGTCGTGGTCTAAAATCGTCTGATAGGTTGGTTGTGGATTTTGCTAGATTTCTCAATCTCTCTGTATTCGTGGCACTGCGTATACATTCAGTGAGGGAGCACTTCATAGACGATTTAATGAGGTCTGTCCATCTAATGGGTGATCGCCCGCGAGAACGTTGACCTGCTACTCTTCCTTATACCATTAATCGTTCCAATGAGCTAACATCTTAAGGATTCGCACTTGCACAATCGACGAAAGTCTTTTGTTTGATGCGACGCTCTTTCAGGATGGAAACGTTAATGCGGTGAGCAGTCCATTTTATCCTCAGCAAGCCCCGCTAACACCACATCTAAAAATAAATATTTGAAGTTGGTGCCAAGTAACCGACTGCACTAATCGGTACCGACTTCAAATATTTAATTTTTTCTTTTTGAAGTCGGTTTTTTTTAAAGATATTTTTTTCTTTGTATTTGTAACTGTTCATATGCTTTCTAATGTGCTGTGCTGAATAAATATTTGTCGTTTCATTTCATTTCATTTACCTCTAACTGTGGAAGACTTTGAGAGGTCCTTATAGGTGGCCACGAAGGTGCCCACGACAATCCTCACTGGTGAAATATGTCCTATTCTCTCTCAGCCCGATATGTGAGAGACTGTCTTTGCCCAGCATTGAAATAGTATAGGCTGATTCATTTTGAATTAAGTGAACATACTAGCGACCAAGATACATAGATATATGAGCTGCGATCATTAAACGTCGATTCCCCGTAACAATGTTACTGACATGAGTCGGAACACAAGAGCCGATGCTTACTTTACGAGTGTGATCTGTCGGTACCGATGTTAGAGCACTCGTCGAGCTGCAGTACCCACTCGCATTGTTCGGGTTTTACGACGTCGGGTGCTAGAAACATGAGATCGTTGACAGAATACGACATTTGACTACTTTTAAGTGTGAAGTTGTTGAGACGTTCGTTCATATTTATTCAGTAAATTTGTATAGCACTACGCCAATTTCAATATGTTGGTACCAAGCCAATTAGGTACTGAGGTACTGTCAGCAACATAAGTAGCGTAACATTCTCAGCTTTTCAAATCACTTGCAAACTTTTTTGCACCAAATTCATTACTTTTGTTGATCTAAATATATCTGAATATGTTGCTAATGGTTTCGTTGTAAAAAATTTCACCAATCTTTTAAAGATCCTATTTGAAAACCTGGGAATTTGAAATGATTTACCTTGCTGCCTGTACCTAATCGATTATGATACTGGGCTTATTATATTACGTACCGTTTATATAGGATGTTTTTTTTAAAGTGAGCGTGGGCCGTGAAAACCGAAACTATAGATAATAGAAAAAAAATGCTCAAATGTGTGACAAATAATAAACAAACTGGTTAGCTTACACCAGGTCTTGGGTTTGATGTAGATCGAACAAAATGTAATTGAAGATTTAGCAGAGTGTAATGGTTATAGGCCATAAGTAGTATAATGGCCATATTACATTTGAATCATACAACGTTGTTGATGTACCAATACGTAGGTAACAGGTACGTCAAGTTTTTTTTTACATGTATATATTATCTGGGTAATTGATTATTATCTATAAATTTTATTAAAGTTACACGAACTCACTAATATTAAACAAAACATATTCTACAATTCAAAACAAATATATTTCTTTCTAAGGAGCAAACCCAGGCATTTTAATCAATGGCTTATCCAAACATCCATCGTAATACAAACCGGCTAATGGTCTGAATCCACTTGGCATCGATAACATTTCTCTTAATGAAGAGAAGCTCCTCCATCTATCATCTTGGGGTGCCGGCAAAGGTGATTCCTCATTTGTATAAGAATTTGTCGTTATTGATAATTGATTGATGAAAGCATTCTTATATAAGGCAGCTGAATAGGGCCCTTTCATTGTACTAGCTTCACTTTCAGACGGAAATTCTATTACATTATTTGGTGGGAATGATGTTGTATTGTTTGTGGATGAAGTTAAGTTGGCGCTCATAGTCATATTGATCAGAATCTAGTGTTAACTCGATCATTTTAGTAGTACTAATTAGTGCTAATGAATTGACTGTTTTATTTGCAAAGGTTGCTAAGGATTCTGTTGAAGTCTGTTCTGTTGTCATTTCATCTAACTGACTTGCTTCAAGTTCAGTTGTTGAAGGATTTGTATTGTCTCCTTTGGTTACATTTTCTTTATCTTGTTGACTTTCGACAGGCTCATTATCAACAATCTCTTTTGATATCTCATTATTTTTTAAATGTTTCTTACTAAAGCCTCCTCTATTCAATGACTGCCTGAAATTTCCTTCTATATCGTCATTTTCTTCAGTAGACTCAATATTTTGAATAAGATTCGCGGGAATTATTTTTCGTTGAATACCACGTTCCTCATGGTCAGCATTGTCTTTGTTATTAATGTTTAATTTGGATAACTTTAGTGGGTATGATAATAACCGGAGAAAATATAAGCGCTGGCAATTGCAGAGAATATTTTTCTCCAACCTTATATGCTTCTAAATATCCGAGTTGTTTGAGAGACCGTATTTCTTTCTTGTTCCATTGTTTTTTATTTTCACCTTAAACACTAATAATGTTTTTAATTTAACACTTTTATATTAAATATTTTTTACGAAAACAGGTAACTTACTTAATACAACACTGGAAAATAGTAAAGATAATATGAAAGAAACTTTCGCTCTTATATTGCTAGAACAAATGAATGAGTAAGTAAATTACTATTAGGAAATAACACCCGGATGTACAAAGACCACTTTTCACGTATGCAGTATATACTGTAACACTTTAAGATTCTAAATATTTTACAATATTTTTTTACTAATTTATTTAAGATATTCTTCAGAATATATTATAACCCAAAGATGTTTACATTATAATCCTAAATTAATAGACCAATTTCTAAATGTCGTAGACTGTATACACACACTGTCACGCCTATATTCCCCAGAGGGGATGGCAGAGGTGTACTGAGTACACCCACGTTTCGCCGAGGATGTAAGGTCCCATGTAATAGGGGGCGAGCCTATTGCCATATACCGGGCACAATTCCAGACTCCGGACTCATACTGGAAATTTTTCGTTAGAAAAACTAAATTTGTCCGACCTAGGATTTGAACCCAGGACCTCGTGATCACAAAGCGATGCGCTTTTCCACCAGACCAACGTGGCAGTCTATATACAGTAGCGCTGGCAGTAGACTATATAAAATAAAAAAACATTTATTCACAAGTTCGTGACAAAATTGTATACATTTTTTGAGCCTCAAACTTTTTTTTTTTTTTTCTTTTTTAAAAAACGTAGCCCCACACTAGGATTGATTCCTGTGACGTGGGTGCGTTTACAAACATGAAAATTCACATACACAAATACCCAGACCGGAACAAATAATTGTGGATCACACAAAGATTTGTCCCGTGCGGGACTCGAACCCGCGACTATTAGACGCAGTGGGCAGAGCGGCTTAAGCTCTTAACCACTGCGCTAAATCGTCCGTCATGAGCCTGAGCCTCAAACTAAGGATAGGTTGTGTTTTGAGCGAAGAACGACGAAGTTATTCATCATAGAACCAAGGTTACCGACATAGCTCAGCGAATTAGCAAGCTGAAGTGGCAGTGGGCAGGTCACATATGCCGCAGAACCGATGGCAGTTGGGGCAGACTGGTTCTTGAGTGGAGACCGCGTGTCGGCAAACGTAGTGTAGGGCGCCCTGTAGCTAGGTGGGGTGACGATAATCGTAAGGCAGCGGGCAGGGATTGGAGAAGGAGAGCTGAAGATCGAGCTCAGTGGCGTGCCATGGGAGAGGCCTACGTCCAGCAGTGGACTGACACGGGCTGATGATGATGATGATGTGTTTTGAGCCTCAGAGTTCAAATTAACCAAAACAAATTGTTATTAGATAAAATACATTAACATTTATACTTCGCTAATTTATCAGAAATGCTTTAATAATATGTACAAAAAAAACAAAATATAAATAATTACATTCGGTTGACCGTGATAAAAATATGTGGTAAAAAACGAAAAAATATAGATACCGACAAAAACCAAGGTGTAATAATAAATATTCTGAGGTAAAATCTTTTTGTATAATTCTTTTGTAAACAAGTGACAACATTGTATATTTTCTATCTTCACTGCCTAAAGCTTCTAATATTAAAATAGTCAATTTTTCTTACAAATTTAAAACGTATCTGTTTTCATAAAATTTAATCTCCTAACTCGGTGTCGCTTGTAAAAGTGAAGTGAAATCGAAAATAAACATGAGTGGTATAAAAATTCGGGTTCGTCAAACTACCTGAGTGCTACGCTATCGGCGTTCTTTAGCAATGTTTATCTTTTTACGTCATGCAAGGTATCTATGTATAGAACATCATCATGTCTCTGCAAATGCCCTTACCTTCTCCCTTTTGGAAACAAATACGGCACACAGAATCAGCAACCGATCTCGCCGGCAAGGTCGAGGAATCCCTTTCCCACCGGCCGGTGCAGACCACCACGGCGAGACACCTTGTATATGCCCAATAACGATAGTCCAAGTCAAAGTCTTTCTTCTTTAAAGCGCTCTTGAGCTAACTGTACTGTAGCCGGAAGATGCCGGAGCGCTTGCTCGCTCTCTTGCCCGGTAAAATTGTAAAAACCCTTCAGTTAACATTGTAGATCATTCACACACACACACACAAAATACTATTATCTTGACTAGACTCATTCTGGAATTACCCTTTACTGTCTCACTATTAGGAAAAAGCTTCTCTCAGAAATAGGGTTAAGAGAGAATAAGTCATACTTCACCGCCTAGTGCAAATTGGTGAAGGATCATCATCATCAGCCGAAAGACGTCCACTGCAGGACAAGTGCCTCCCCAAAGATCGCCACAACGACCGGCTCTGTGCTGTACGTATCCAGCTTCTACCCGCGACCTTCACCAGGTCATCGCTCCATCCTGTGGGGGGCCTGCCCACTCCACGTCTTCCGGTACGAGGACGCCATTCGAGAACCTTTCTGCCCCAACGGCCGTTAGTTCTACGAGCGATGTGCCCCGCCCACTGCCACTTAAGTTTGGTAATTCTGAGAGCTATATCGGTGACTATGGTTCTTCTGCGGATCTCCTCATTTATGATTCGATCTCGCAGAGAAACTCCGAGCATAGCTCTTTCCATTACCCTTTGGGTGACTTTGAGCTTTCTTATGAGGCCCAGCGAGAGTGACCATGTCTTGGTGCCGTAATTCATCACTGGCAACACACACTGGTCAAAGACTTTTGTCTTGAGACACTGCGGTATTTAGGACGAAAAGATATTACGTAGCTTCCCGAACGCTGCCCAGCCGAGTTGGATTCGACGATTGCCTCTTTCTCGAATTTGGACCTCCCTAATTGGACTGTTTGTCCCAGATACATAATGGTCTTAAACTTCGAGTGTAGAGTCTCCAACCTTAACAGGAGTGTTTGACATGATTTTCGTCTTATCCATGTTAATTTTAAGACCCACTTGTTGAGAGACTCTGCTGAGGTCATCGAGCATAGTGCCGAGGTGTTCCAGGGTCTCAGCCATGACCACGATATCGTCGGCAAATCGAAGGTGAGCCGTTGATATTATAATAATAATAATCTTTATTTCTCTCCACAATATTGAATCAATTACATTGCCTAGAAACATAACACAGATTATTGCAGGAGACTGGTGCCCAAGCTAGGTAAAACCTCTATTTCAGGTCACCAGATCCTTCACATGTTTGTTATTCAGCTATTATTCTAGAAGAACACAGTTCGACATTTTTAGTGACATGTCACTGGTGTGTGAGTGTGTGTGTGCGCGTATGTACGTGTCTGTGTGTGTGTGTGTGTGTGTGTGTGTGTGAGTGAGTGTGTGTGTTTGTGAGTGCGTGTGTGTGTGTGTGTGTGTGTGTGTGAGTGTGTGTGTGTGTGTGTGTGTGTGTGTGTGAGTGAGTGTGTGTGTGTGTGTGTTTGTCTAAGGGTCTTTCATTTACTGAGGCGCGTGGAGAAGAGACGACTCCGTACGGTCATAGTTCAATGTCATAATCCATTTTGTGGTTTCTATTTTGCGCTCCCGCTCCACTTTGATGATACTCGACTTGGCTGAACCGCCCCAGGAAGATATGCAGTATGAAAGTAAAGACTGGCAGAGTGCATAGTAGACCGTCCTACGCAGACTCTCATCCGCAACATGTCGCAGGTGCTTGAAGATGTAGATTAATTTGCAAATCCTTGAGGTTAGGGCATCAATGTGCGGATGAAAGCCCAGACAAGAGTCTAGTATGATTCCAAGGTATTTGATAGTTACAGCACTCTGGAGATTCATGCATTTGCAGGCCGTGTTATGTGAAGCTAGGCATGAGTGGGCTATAATGTTGTAAGCTGCGGCTTGATTCCTGGTATTGTTTTTAATGGCAAAAGGCACATATCTCGTTTTTTTAGGGTTAAGTGTAAGGACGTTATCGCGCAACCAGCCTAACACAACGTCAAGACCCTTTTGTGCACAGAGAAATGCATCTGCTTATGTATTTGAGTAAAACAGGATGGCGGTGTCATCTGCGAAAGTATGTTGAGCGTACACAAATGATATTGATGCCATGTTCTCTCCAGTCCAGAAGCTTTAAAACGTCTTCCAGCGCGGCGGAAAACAGTTTTGGGAAGATGACGTCTCCCGGTCTCACGCCTTGCTGCAGTGGGATAGGGTTTGAGTTCTGGCCGTAGAGACGGACTGACATCGTGGCATTTTCATAAAAACTCTTCAACACTTCGATATAACGGTGGTCTACTTGATACCGCTGGAGAGAATGTAGCACAGCCCACGAATCAAAGGCTTTTTCACAGTCCACAAACGCTAAACATAGTGGCCGGTTATACTCCCATGTCATTTGTATAACCTGCCGCAGCGTATGTATATGGTCTATGGTGCTAAAGGATTTTCGGTAACCGGCTTGTTCGGGAGGCTGGAAGTCATCGAGTCTGCATGTGAGACGATTCGTAATGACTCTCGAAAACAGCTTATAAACATGACTCAGAAGTCATATGGGTCTATAATTCTTCAATAGGGTTTTGTCGCCATTTTTGAATAAGAGAACCACCATACTTCTGTGCCATGACTTAGGCGTTTTGCCCTCGAAAATGACGGAATTAAAGAGCTTCTGGAGAGCCTTTAGTTTCGGCTTCCCACCAGCCTTGAGAAGCTCAGTTGTCATACCGTCATCGCCTGGCGCCCTATTGTTTTTGAGCTGTTTGAGAGCTATATTAATCTCGTACAGACTGATGCCCGGGATATCTTCGGTGTAATGTCGGGTCAATCTGGCTCTTGAGTAAAGACTCAAAAGCCAGATTGGCCCGATTGCCAAAGGGCAAGATTGTTAACAGTTCGTGTTGACATATATAACTGTCCGTAGAAGTTCTCGACCTCTCTCAGAAGTTCAGGTTTGGAGGATATAATCCTGCCATCTCCGTCCCTCAGCTTATTTAACCGGTTTTGTCCAATAGACAGATATCTAGCAAACACTTTTAAGCACTTGTTCCGCTCTATAGCCTCTTTGATTGTGCTGGTATTGTAATCGCGCGTGTCGCGGATCAGAGACTTCGAGATCTGCCTATTGAGCCGCCGGCATGCAGAAGCAGCGTCCGGAGAATGCAGGACCATCCTGCGCCTTTCCTCCATTAGCTTTAGGGTATGGTCTGATAAATTTTTGGTTCTTTTTGAACGGAGGGCTTTGTAGAACTCGTTCCCGACCTTATGGACAGTTTCCACGATGCTGTTATTGTAATCGTCCACGTCTACGCACTCGCCTAGACATTCAAAGCGATTTTGCAATTCGAGCCGAAAGCTATCGTGGTTCTGGATTTGGACAGGGTCAGGACGGAGCGCAGTCTTCATCAGTTTGGAACTTTCGAGATTGAAATTAATATTCCGTGTGCCTCTTACCATTCGGTGATCGCTACCTGTTTTGACCGAGTTGATCAAAGAGACATCATTGAATATTTGCCGCTTTGTCAACATGATGAAGTCTATCTCATTTTTTGTGACGCCATTGGGACTCACCCAAGTCCACTTGCGGTGATCCCGCTTCTGGAAGAAGGAGTTCATCATATAGAGCCCCTTCTTCTCCATGAAGTCCACCAGCATCTGCGCCCGGGAGTTCCGTTGTCCAGTACCGAATGTCCCAACTCACAGCTCATAATCGCCTCGTCTGCCCAGTTTCGCGTTGAAGTCCCCGTTAACAGCCGTGTAGTGAGATTTCGAGGTATGTATAGCTCTAGATATATCCTCATACATAACCTTCACCTCGTCGACAGGGTATGTTGGAGTTGGTGCGTATACCTGTATTATTTTCAGTGAATACCTTTCGGTCATTTTGAGTATCAGGTACGCTACCCTTTTCGACACACTCTCGATCTTAAGGACGTTATTTACGAGGGACTTGTGGATGATAAACCCGACACCGCCCTGGGACTGATGGTCGCCCTCCCGGAAATAGAGCAAGTTACCTGATTTGAGTGTTATCGAGTCATCGCCCTCCTTTCGGACTTCGGATAACCCTACAACATCCCAGTGTAACTTGCTCAGTTCTTCCTCCAGTTCGTCTAACTTCTCATCGGTCCGCAGTGTGCGCGTGTTGTAGGTTGCCAGGGCCAATGGTTGTCGTTTGTGGTAGCCAGATCTCTGACGGAGATTGTTAGCACCCCCTGCCCCACCGTTACCATGCCCGCTACCTTGGCCAGGACTAGCAGGGCCGCCGGGGACTGGGGGCCGTTTAATTTTAGTGTCGTTCATTGGGGGCCATAATCGCCACGCTTGGCAAGCGGGTTGGCTATCGCAGTATAGGATTTCATATGAGATGAGAGAACGATGAGAGAACTGCCCACCCTCTTTTCTGGTGTCCCTTGAGTGTCTAGTACGACACCTTCAGGAAACGATGTTATTGCCAGCAGTAACCCAAATGACTAGGGCTACGGATGCCATAGGTGCCGCCATCCCAAGGAGTGGTGTCCTGCTTCCGACCACACTCAGCCCAGACAAGCTCTCCTCCGATGTGGCACCGGAGTACTGCCTTGTCTGAACTACCGTTGTTTGCGGTATTTTTGATCTGGATTTGGTCACCTCTTACGACCCGCTGTCTGTCCAGCATGCGGTGGGGAGATTGTACTCTTATGCCATGCCATGCTCAAATAACCTGTAGAATATAGAATTAGTATATTGCAATAGATACGGAACAAAACTTTTAATCAATGTCAATTTTGTTGCCTTCATTAAGTTCTAAATAAATAGGTAAAACCAGATTAAGTTTCTAACTCTCTAAATAATTACACCTCTACACATTTTTAGTCATTTGAAGTTTGGAGAAGATACTACTGATTCTATCCTATGATCCTACACCAAAATTCAAACAGCGAAACCTAGTAGGTACTTCATAAACATAATATCGTCGAAATACAGAAGAAAAGGAAACAAAAGCTTTCAATATGACAAAAGTAATCAGAAACAGACACCGAAGACAGGTGAAAAGCAGCCATTATTTCGATTTGCTACAAATGAAAACACCTCCCTTCATTTCGACGACGTCTTACGACGACGTAAAATAAAATACCCCTTGATAAAATAATATCAATTCTTTGGAGAGGCACGGATGACAATTTAAAAAAAATCACACGAAAAAGTTTAAGATCAAGGGAAGAGAAATGCAAATAAATATTTCTCAATTATATTTAGGACTTTCAGAAAAACTCTTAGCCTGAGTATTGAGGGAGAACTTTGATTGACTCTGGGGCAGGTCCGATAATGAAAGAAAAAGAAAAGTACTTCCCCAAAAGACGAATCAATCAAAAATATTGAAAATTTAATTTATAGTTGACTTCCTCGTTGGTCTAGTGGCAAAGCGCATTGCTTTGTGATCACGAGGTCCTAGCTTTAAATCCTATGCCAGACAAGTGTAGTTTTTCTAACGAAAACTTCTCAGTACGAGTCCGGAGTCTGGAATTGTGCCCGGTGTATGGCAATAGCCGACCTAACATCGTCTGCGAAACGTGGGTGTACTCAGTACACCTCTGACGGTATGTAATTTACTGTTTATTACCTATTATTATTCTTGTATTATTCACATGCCATATCATTCTCATCAAATAAAATTATCTCAAAACATTTTAAAGTAATATATGACTAGACTTACTTTATAGTCATCTAACACTTCATAACCACGGGTG
Source organism: Phalera bucephala (assembly GCA_905147815.2). Taxonomy (NCBI): domain Eukaryota; kingdom Metazoa; phylum Arthropoda; class Insecta; order Lepidoptera; family Notodontidae; genus Phalera; species Phalera bucephala. The sequence continues at coordinate 17,212,479 of LR990621.1, read as the reverse complement.
AAAGAAATGTGATACTTACATAATATCAAAAGTACACATGCCATTATTCGTTTTTATCGAAGACTTTATCGATATTCACGACAATCGTACATTTAAATAGCCTGAAAAAACGAATCATCATCATCGCCCCAGATCCTTTTCTTAAAAATATAAGATATACTAATAAGCTTTACTTCAAAGCACATATTTAATCTTGAAGTTAAAAATTTAAGCGTTGTTTAAACCAACATGAAAAAGAACCATTTCATATTACGAATATAATATTCACATTTAAATCCAGAACAGGCAATTATATAATGAGATTTTTTATCTGAATTTAAAATGTGAATGATACAACGTAATATGTGCCCTTATGTGAAGGGCGATATGCGTCGAAAGAATGTCGCTTGAGGCACGTCAGCTGAGGGCTAGCACGAATAGTTCCACGTCAGCGTAATGTTGTCGAGCAATGACGTTGTCGCATTAACCCTTATTAAATAAATTAAAAAGAAAATTTAAGACCGTCACGACTATATTTCCCAAGTGGGAGTGGCAGAGGTGTACTGTGTACATTTATTTTTTTGGCGACGTTGTTAGGTCCCATGTAAAAGGAGGCGAGCCTTTTGCCATATATCGGGCACAATTTTAGACTCCGGACTGATACTGGGATTTTTTTAGCCCGACTTAAATAAAACTGCAGTGTAAAAAGGATGACATATCAACTCGTTAGTGTTACGCTAACATCAATCTATTCGTGCTAAGATCTGTCGTGTCTTCTACGTAGTCAGCATCAGCAACGTCGCATACGCGAAATTATTAAGCTTTATTTATAATATCATGTATCAAACGTTCCCAAGGTGAAGACACTTTATTATTTCGGGCTTTCCTTACCTCATGTCTTTCATTTCTAAGAATAATTTGTGGTGTTTTGTGTTTTAATACGCGTCGGGTTTCGGCGATCCATTTTGATGTGTGAACGTGATACAGTAAATAAGGAAAATATTTATTTTTATTTAGAGATAGAATCTACATATCATCTATATACAAATTTAAACTGGAACAGCTAGTGCTTAACACCAATTATTAAAAAATGGATAATCTGTCTATAGGACAGCTAAATCTCCACAACGATAGGGTGGCGACGTCCGAATTAGACCGCTTAGTTATAGAATATAACCTGGACATAGTACTTATTCAGGAACAATACCAAAATGCTAGCTTAAGCAGTAGGGTAGAGCAGTTAGACAATAAAGCACGAGCCGAAATCTACGTGTCAAGTTCTAAATATACGGTTACGTCACTGCAACATCTTATGACGTCACACTGTGGTGTCGCAGAGGTTTCATCCCCATCCTGTAGGGTTTACGTTGTGAGCTATTATTTTCAATATTCAGACCATGTCATTCCACACTTACACCAACTCCGCCACGTTTTGAAGACGCTTGCGGGCCGTAAAACTATCATCGGCGCCGACGTCAATGCGTCATCTACTCTTTGGTATAGAAAGTTTAGGTACACCGACACTGATCGCCGGTGCGCGATAGAAGATTTCACCGCTGAGATGAACCTTTCTATCCACAACACACCCGAAGCACCACCGACCTTTTGCAGCCCTATGGGCGAATCTTCTATTGACGTCACACTTTCAAGTGTAGATTTCCGATTGGATAGGTGGCGCGTCTTACCCGATGCGTCCTGTAGTGATCATCGCCTGATCGTGTACGAGTTTGTCCCGGGAATAATACGGGATCCTCCTAGTCAGAGTCACAATTATAGATACAAATGTAAAGAAGCAAACTGGGAGTTCTTTAGTACACTTTTTTCGTCGTGTGTCGGAGACTTTACTCGCCAGGAATTATCCGCGGAAGAAAGTGCAGAGATGATGTCGGAGTCTTTAATATATTGTGCCGACGTAGCTTTAGGCCGCGTATCTTTACCAAATACCAAAAGATGCGATTGGTGGAATAATCACTCAGTTGAACTCCGCAAATGTTTCCGAAGGGCACGTAGGAAACACAATAAGCTCAAAAAATCTAATATCACGGGAGATACGTTTGAGGAAGCTTTAGTTGCACTTAGAGTTGCCAGGTCTCACTACAGAGCTGCGGTTGAAAAATCAAAAAGCGCTTCACTTAATAGGGTAGTAGAAAAATTAGATAGCGAAGGCCCTTGGTCTCCACTGTACCATGAGTTCAAAGCAAATCGATCAATCGACTTAGCATACATACAAAACATTAAAGTAAACAATAAGCATTCCGTTAGTATTGAGGAGACCACGAGTGCCTTGCTCAATGCGCTAATCCCTGACGACGATACGACAACCGATAGCGAACATCATAAGCAGATACGCGCGTGGGCCATAGATCCGCCTCTTTCCCCCGCGTCTGATCTTCCATCTCGCGACGAATTCATTAAGATTGTTCGAGCTCTCCCTCTAAACAAAGCCGCCGGTGAAGATAAGATATCAAATAGAATGATAAAAGAAGCTAGTCGAGCGTCGGGTGACTCAATTTTACAGGTTTTTAATCGATGTATATCTGAAGGCATCTTCCCTGGAGTGTGGCGTCGCGGATTCATACGTATTATTTCGAAGAGTGGTGAGCCACCTGATGACCTAAAGTCCTATCGACCGATTACCCGGTGGACCAAAATTTAATCAGAAACAATTTGGTTTCACATCGGGAAAATTGACTGTAGACGCAGCCCTATCCATAAAAACAACTATCAGCACTACAGATTTTAAATATGTTCTAGGCGTTTTCCTTGATATCTCTGGCGCTTTCGACAACGCATGGTGGCCAATGCTACTTCTTAAGCTGAAGGCTCGTGGATGTTATAGAAACATCTACTTACTTATTCAGTAGTACTTTTCACAAGGCACGACTAAATTTAAACTTGGTTACCACGCAGTGTCTAAATCGCTGACGTTGGGATGTCGTCAGGGGGTCTGTATTAAGTCCGTATCTCTGGAATTTAGGGTTCGATGATTTCCTGGAGATACCTCTGCCGCGTGGTTGCACGTTAACCGGTTACGCTGACGACGGGCTTCTTCTCATAGAATCTAACACTAGAGACGGGCTAGAAAAATTAGCGGACACATGTCTGCATCTAATTCTAAAATGGGGTGAAAGAAACCGCCTTACATTCGCTTCTCAAAAAACATACCAACTCCTATTAAACGGAAATTTACAATCAGCGCCGCGTATTAAATTCAACAACCAAACAGTCAAAAGAAAAGAATCGGTTTGTTATCTCGGTTTAGTTCTGGAGAGAAATTTATCATTTATTGAACATATAATAAAAATATAGGCGAAAAAGCTTAACGAAACTTTTATGCACTCACTAGAATATCAAAGTCAACTTGGGGCCTTCGTTTTAACACTCTTAAAATCATCTGCGAAGCAACATACTTAGGCTGTATGTGTTATGGTGCACCTGTATGGGCCGACAGGGCCACGATAGGGGCGGCACGGCGTAAACTGCTTCAGAGTCAACGCTTGGCAGTGATATTTTTGTGTAAGGCATACAGGACGGTCAGTACTGAAGCCCTACCGGTACTTGCGGGTGTGCTTCCAGTCGATCTTGAGGTTCAGAGACGCGCTTCAATGTACTATTATATACTCGAGAAAACTTGAACACCGAACTCCTATTGCCTCGAGACCGTTGTAAAATCACTAGATTATTCAAACCGCAATCAATCACCTATGAAGATCTCCTGACCGAATGGCAGGAAAGATGGAATTCAACAACAAAGGGCCGTCACCTCTACCTTTTCTTTCCATCCGTACGTGAGCGTTTGGCGAGAACATGACTGGAGGTGGACCACTGTGTAGCTCAATTTCTCACCGGACATGGCAACTTTAAGAGTAAATTATTCTCTTTTAAACTGGTACCTTCACCGCTATGTCAGTGTTCCACGTCTAACTACGAGTATGAACAATCAGCACACCACGTTCTTTGGGAGTGCAGTCTCTGGCACAACAAGCGTATAATTATGTTAAACAGTCTGCGAAATACATCTAGGGTAATCTACTACACGGATCTTGCAGAAACTCAAGATAATTTCTGTGCGTTTTTGCCATACCTATTACTGGAATCAAACATGAGGCTCACAAATAGGCCCTGTTAATATTTTTTCGTGACCTTTGGTGGTGCTTTACAACTGGGCTTATCCTAGTTGCAGTCTCCTTTTCTATGGCTGATCTGCCAATTATTTTATTTATTGTGTATCCCGGTTTGCAAAGGAGGGAAGTGGAATTATAATTTTTCCTACTCCTCCTGTTTCTCTTTCTTATTAAATTTGTTGCGGGTCCCTACACAATTAAAGTGCTTCCCGGGACACTTCAAGGTTCAAACCTTGGTGTCATTTAAGGAGACTATTGTGGATCCTGGCTTACAGGAGTTACAATGGTGGAAACGAGTGGCGGGCTTAAAAATATCAGACCTTGTAAATGGAATCCTTGAATAAATGACAAAAAAATGATATCGAGAACAATTAGTATTTCTACTTATTCTACATGTGTAATTTTTGGAAAACAAATATTTTTCTGGCGATGTTTTAGATTTCGTTTGCGTAAGCGCTAAGTAATCTTACTTAACTACAGTAACTACTACTACTACAGTAAAGTAAGATTATTATAGCTTTGAACAAGGGGTTGTGGTACGCCCACTACTTTAAGAAAAACATGTAGATATCCGCAATGGATACCTTTGTCTCTTTTCCACGGCAAAGTTATATTAAATTATTTTGTCTGAGAGGTAGTTCACTTTCAAGTCTAAGGTCAATATTGACGCAATATTAGCAGTTGTAGAAGACTGTGGTAGAGTTGCTTATGTTACTTAAAGAGTTAAGGCCGGCACTCATCAATAGGGTAGGGCACAGGCAGCACGTTTTGCCGTGGCACGCTAAAGCCTCCCGTAGTATGATCATGAGACTTCATGACGATATCAACAGAATACGATTTCTAATAGTTTTGAAATAATATATAAAATTATTTGAGCATAGAAAAAATGCTGTGCCATGCCGTGTTGTTGGTAAGCATCACTCGCTACTTTTTATCTATCTATCTATCTATCTATAACCTCACGCCAGATCCCTTGCGGGGTAGGCTACTTTTTAAGTGTCTTTTAACTTTTCAATTTTTTTCAACAACAATTTAAGATGCCACAACTTTATTAAACAAAAAAGTATAGTATCCTTACTCAATTACAAGTAGTGACAGACCAATCACAAGAATATTTGAATAAAACACAACATCTAAACATCAAACGTACCCACATTTATATAATCTGTCAGTACCATTATAACTTTACAAGCTGCGACACCCCAACTAATAACGTAACTAGTCGTATCTATCCCTGAACCCATTTGAAATTTGACGACATATAGTAGACGTTTTTAAGATCCAGTTGTCCAATTTGAGCCAAATATTGCAACTTGATATGTCGCTTGAACTATCGCAAGACGGAAACTACAGTTCAGTTTTGAAAACAGAGGTACCACGGTACCATGTGTTCACGGCACGTTGGTTGGAGAGCATTATAATATATTCTCATTTTTATATGTATAACGCGTTCGATCTCCAAGGTTAAGTAGCTTTCGGCTTGGACCATTTATATCATTTTTATATCCAAGCGTCTTCGTGCTTTGGAAGGCACGCTAAACTGTTAGTCCTAGTTACCACGTGATGTGTTAGTCTTTATACCTAGTTGGAAGCTTTATAGGCGGCTTGAAAGTTCCAACTGGTGGTCAGAAACCTGCCTCCAAAAATTCGTACTGGGTTCACGTGATGGAGTATGACCTAATCGCCTTCACATTGATTTGTGAGAGAAGGTCTTTGCCCAGCAGTGGGATAGTATAAGCTGATATTATTATACACACAATACGTTTAGCATCGGCGATTATGCGATTACATCCAGAATGGCTGGCATGCCTTTTGGCGACTTGCTGCGTTCGATGCGGATGCATTATTGTTGCATTGGAAAAGTGATGAAGCAAGGTGGAAAATGGGACGATTGGCACATAGCGAGTGGAGTGTAGCATCCAGTCGCTGCATCAAGTGTCTAAAAAGCGGCGTGATCGCCTCGGCTGGAGTCTGATGTGTGCGGATAGAAGTTGTAGAAGTGGCATCGAGCTTTCGAAATTCAATTAAATCGCAGGTTGCTGATGCTAAAATTACCTGACAGTAACTCCAGGAATCGTTTAAGGGTACTCTAGTGACATACAAACTACCGTTACCCGATAATTTCACGAAGTTATCACGACGCACCGCATTTATTCATAGCAAAAAAGTACCCAGTTGATGATTTATTAAGGAATTCTTCCTTTTTATTACAAGGCGCACAGAACCGACCCTTTTTATCCAACGTTACAGGTAATACGCCGGATTAAGAATATTGACTTTTGTAGAAAAGGAAACCATCTAATCTTTGTTATTTCTTGTGTAGTGACAATAATGTACAATATCGACGATTTTAACGCCAGAACCTTACAAAAATAACAGTATCATCTATCGACATAACGCCTACACCACAAATAATATTTTAATCGGCCCAAACAATCCGCTTTCACTGCTAGAAAAGTTAATAAAACTTAAAACACATATTCCATATTTATACGAATAGTAAGAAATAATAGATTCCATCATATAATGATGTCATTATAATAATCTTTACACTATATCTGCAGTAGGGTGACGTTCTACACCACGCCTCGAGTTAGTTCGAGTTCCATACTAGTTGTGCAGTTGCTTGTTCTATAAGTTGTTATATTATAGTGTCGTAGTAAATTTCATTAGATTAAATATCGTCTTTCTATCGTAGTACTTACTGCCTGAGGGAAATAGATTTACTTTGATTCGAATTTCCAATGTAGAATGAGTATATAATGTAGATCTGGCGTGAAGTTACAGATAGAGAAAGATATTCATTTATAGAGAGATCACTATTCATAAATCATTTCCCCTACTTAAAGTAAAAGATTTCTCCTTTTACCTTCTAAAGTGTATGTTTATGTACGAAACGATTAATGAATAAACCGCACGTATCATCTACTCAGAGCTGACACAGGGCTTCTTAGATATGTCGATCTAATAACTACCTATTTGATCGCTAAGATATCTTTTTTTCAAGATGGGATTTGAGTCACAAGATACAAATTTATATTCTACTACTAAGGCATATTTATAATCATCACAAAGACTTTTACTGTAGGACAAAAGCTTCCCTCAAACATCGTCCCGAAACTGACCGATACTAGAGTATATTGAATTGCGTAAAATAATTGACCCCGATAGAGTTGTAAAGATGATAATACCTTTAGGGTTAATTTGTTGCTAGGTGTAATATAACAGAGAGTAAACGGTTTTTGTGTCTCACTTTTACTTAGGACGTATGAGTGTATGTATGTGCGTCTGTGTGGGTCAGAATCAGACATGAAAATCGAACAAACTTTTACAAAATTTACAGCAACATTCCAGAATTATACCTACTATGATATCTCTTTGTCTCCTATTACAGTGTGACTTAACATCATCGGTCAAATGTGTGTACACGGTATACATTTGCTATCCACGCTTATGGATGATTCTAACCTAAATCTACTGCGTTTTTGATCCGTAGAAAAATTGTGGTTACATTTAGGTATATTATTTTACCGTAAATCAAGATTTATTGACATTTTAAGTCAACGCTTGGACTTCCTCGTTGGTCTAGCGGCGAATAATATGCTTTGCGATCACGAAGTCCCGGGTTGGACAAATGCAGTTTTTCTAATGAAAAATTTCCATTATCAGTGCGGAGTCTGGAATTGTGCCAGCTATATGGCATGGGATCTAACATCGCCGGTGAAAAGTGGGTGTACATAAAACACCTCTGCAACCCCCGCTTGTGGAATATAGGCGTGACGGTGTCTATGTTTTATTTTTAAGTCAACATAGATAAACGTTCATATTATGTTAAAATCCTATATATAATAATAATAATAAAATAAATAATAATAATAAATATTATTATTAGCCCTGTTAAGAAACTGTCCCACCGTTAGGCACGGGCCTCCTCTCAAACTGAGACGGTCTAGGCCTTAGTCCACCACGATGGCCCAGTGCGGCTTGGCGAACTTCACATACCTTCGAGAAACTCTTAGGTATGCCAGTTTCCTCACAATGTTTCCCTTCGCCGTTAAAGCAAGTGATAGTTAATTTTTAATAGTTAATTAAAAGAAAAACCTGGCCAAACAAACGTACATACTTCTAACTGTACGCCATTGCATGACCTAATACTTTTGTACGCCATTGAATCGCCGAACATAGCGCTCATAAATTACTATTTCGAGATACTACCTCTGTTACCTATGTTTCACAATTAAATAACTACTTCATACCTAGGTTCTTATTCGCTACGAGCAATTAAACACGTAACACGGCCCGTTACGTTGACTCGAGAAATAATTTTGTAACAGTGCTCCAGTGGCATACAGGATACCAACCAGTACACGATAATTGGGTAAAAGTAAATAAGGGTTTTGTCAATTTTACTTAAATATCATTACTTCACTATGATTTCCCAATATTCAATAAAAACCTCCTGCTAGAAATTCAACAGACACCCAAATATGATAAAAATATCCAGCTGAATTAGCAAATGGTATCGTAGATCGTAAACCGCCACCTCATATACATTATTATATCTCGCCCTATTTTCATAAGCATAAAAGCAAGTGATAAATCTTCAGTACTGATCCACGTTTTAAAGCTGTTGGGATAGCAATAGTCGCGATGGTGTTGTAACCAGCATGTCGCGGTATTAAGGTAAGGCTCCATTTGCTAGGATGCAAGAATTCTTATTCTGCAAGAAAATAAAAAAAAAATGCGTTGACAGAGTACATAATACCTATAAGTAAATCTGTAAGCACTTAAGCCTCCCATTGAAACCATTTCACAAATCTTAATTCATCGAGAAAAAGAGGTACGCGGTTAATAGCTCTGTCTCTTTCCCACCGCCTAAAACCTTTGAAATTATACTGTTTAAAAGATTGAGGTAAGCGTTCACTTGAATCATAGGTAAAACATGCAAAATACAATGTTAATTTTAATTACCGATCTAATTATTTATAGTAAATAATTGGTATACAAAAACCAATGTAGTACGTGGTAATTTCTTGAAATTTAATCAATAATACTCTTAAGAATTTTTAATGCCATCATCAATATACCTCGCAAAATTTGCTACTATATTGCCCCGCGAAAGATCTGTGCCGTCTAAATCATAAACACAGTTACTTTGTTCTAGTGTAGAACATAGTTACTGTGTTTGTGATTTGGTTGGAAGATCTTTTCCCCTAAGTCTGCTATTTTTTAAATCGTTCAATTACAATTGTGCTAAAAGTCGGAAATTGTTTGAACTGGTACCTACGACTATGGAAAACTATAAGAATGATTGATAGGTACCATAAGAATTGGAAAGCATTAAATGAGTAAATTGAAAACTGTCAAAACTAGCAATTATGATGTCAATGATCATCAAATATATGAAAATTGCAATAACAAACCTGGTGATATAGCATAAATGCTTAGCACGAACAAATCTACGTTAGCGTTGACCTATCAAGTTTTTATCGATAGCGTTACGCTAACGTCAATCTGTTCGTGCTAAGTCCTCAGTTGTCTTGTTTTGCGCTGTGTGTGTGTGTGTGTGAATGATGTACGCTGTTGGCCGCGGTTGTCCCAACCGAGGGCGCCTCGAAGAGGCGCCCTCGGTTGGGACAGTCGCTGTAGGGGGACGGGTGCACTACTAAGTGCACCGGTCAACCGCCGGCTATGGGAGGGGATCTACTACTACGTCGTCGTCGTCGCCCGTATTCTGAGCGAAAAGAAGGGATGACAAAGCGTCGGGGGGGAGATCGTAGTCGGCGGTGGCTACGATTAACGCCAATGGAGCGTTGGTGTGTATTTGGCAATCGTCCACGGTGGAAGAAGCGACGCGCGGCGCCACTTGTCGCGCGACAGCACATATCGGAAGGCTGCTGCATCGCCGCTCCTGCGATCATTAGTGTTGTGATATGTTTGTGCGGATTTTTATCGAATTCAGTTAATACTATACATCAAGGGCCAAAATGAATGGTTTTATAAGATTATGCTAAAAGAAAATGACTCTAGAAGAATTATTTACAACTTTAAAACTATGTATAAAATAAAGAAAGTAAAGGACTGTTTAAAATTAAATCTTGTTCTGATATTATTTGAGATCTCTTAAAACAATATTGATATAAAAAATTTGTAAAATAGATCTTAAGCGTGATGATTTGTCAATCACGAATACATAATTAATGTTAGATTTCATAAGTATGACAAAGGACAATACCCAAAACCGGGCTAATGATGCGTCACAATGCACAGACACTATTTATATACCAATAGTTTAGATCTGAATTATAAACCCCGACTGACAATATGTAACCCAATTAATAATTATATTTAAACATGAAGTATAAACATAACTTCCATTTATTTATTCACCGGGTTGGCAGCTGCGGCCACTGCCATCTTCGAGCTGAAGCGCTGTACAGTGCTTCAAAATGTACTGTTGCGCATTTAATTTATTTCAGCGCTTTACTAACCCGCGTTGACAAAGTGCTTATACGAACGTAGGGTAACTGTCAAAATCACAATGACGATAGCATAACAACTGCTTAGCTACTACATTTACCTTGTTTTTGAAATTTTCGGCGATAATAGCTGGATAAGTGTTTATGTACTTACTGGATATGAATGCAAGTGAATTTGTATAATAATAACGATGTTTTTAACCAATAAACCGAGTCTTATCTGATGGAAAAGTCAAGAGTCTCCGTAACCGGCGAGCGTGTATGAGACGAACTATGAGAGTCGAGGAAGCCAGAGAGGTATGTAAGGAAAGAACCTGTTGGAACTCTGTACTCTCTGCCTACCCCGCAAGGGATCTGGCGTGAGGTTATAGATAGATAGATAGATAGATAGATAGATAGATAGATGTTTTTAAGATTAAATCATAGGCACATACCACGGCGGTGTAGTAACTGTTCGTTAGTTTTGCCACGCCATCGAAGAGTTTATTCTATGGATGAAGAATCGTATGCTAAACATTTTGTGCTCCTGGATTGCACCTGGTTCAATAAGTGATTTTGTAACTAATAGACATCGGATCGTTTTACTATATATGATATAATAATCAGGCTGCTAGAATCTTATTAACAGTTGCATATCATTGCTCTAACCTTGTGTGAATTATATTATCTCCTACATTATGTATTGACTAGTATTACATTAAGTATCAGTAGAATCACTTTCACTCTCACTATGTGTATATATCACTATACCTATAGTATTTTTTACATAGAATGGGTACTGACAGTTCTAATTGCCAAACGCAATTAATATTTAATTCAATGGTGTTAAGGCATAAAACCATAAGTATAGAAACTGGCATGGCTCTTATTGCCATTGAATAAAGTATAATTTCGTTTGGCAATTAGAACTGTCAGTAGCCATCCTATGTGAAAAATACTATACCAACATTCCCTATGTTCCACTAAAATAACTGGTTTCAACATACATCAAATAGGTAATAAATAATGAAGTAATGATTACGAATACGAATATAATGAAACACATTAAAATATGTTTAATATATTGATGCTGGTCCCGTAAGGAAGTTGTCAAAGTTTGGAGTTGAAAAAGATTGATTATTCAAATATCCCTTTTTTTTACTTATTTTTCATAACATCCTAGGTATTTTACCTACCCTTTAATGACTACTCTCGCGGGCTTTGTCTTGTATAATACCATGTTTCAAGCAAATGATTCATCTATCTATCAAGCCGTTTAGGAGGAGAAAAACTACGGATACACGCACACTGGAATTTGTAAAATAATTTTAACTACAACTTTGAATTCAAACCCATTTTTGGACAAAGATAAATTTATTTTTTTCGTCCGACAACCTCAATGCGAAGTTACATAAATCAGTTAATGAGTACTTGCCTTTCAAAGTGAAATCGAATATACAATTTAACAGTAAAACTAAATATCGATAAAAGTATAGCATCCAATAGAGGATCACTAGTATAGTCCCCCAGCGGTAATGCGACTGTATCCAATTCGTTATCGGATCCGAGTAGGATTTGTCGACGTCTCGCGAGCACATAAACGGTAAATTTCCAATGCTTTTGAACCACCAGCTCGAAATTGCTTGCAGTTTTCGTTTTTTGAAAAATATATATGTAAGCCTGAGTCAAAAAAAATTCGTTTTTTTATGGAAAAATTCCGATTATCACTTGTAACCTGGAATTGTGAGTGCATGGCAATAGGGTCGCACCCCATTACATGCGACCTAACATCGTCGGCGAAAAGTGGGTGTATGTACACCTCTGCGACCCTCGCTTGTGGAATAAAGGCGTGACAGTTTTTATTTATTTTATTTATGTAATTACGAGTTATTTATATTGCGATGAAATCTGATAATAGAGAGAAATGTATTTACAAAAATAAGGCAAAAAAAGATTTGATATTTTAATAATTATATACAGAGCTTCAAAGTGTGACACTTACACACCTATTTCTGTTTTTTTTACGGCAATAGTAAGAGCATTATGGTCGTAATAATGCACAAATAGGCATGTACCTACTAGGTGATGATACACTAGGATGTGATGGTAAAATTAAAATATACGAAATCTTAATTTAAGCTAAAATAATTCCATGGACATTCTCGAAAATTGCCCCATAACCAACAAACATTTGACCCATGCCATCATTATTTATCCATTTTATTATAAAATAATGGCAAATATCCGTATTAAACGAACAATTTGCAATCTAAAACGTATTGTAAAAATATTGTATTGTATTGCAATCTAAAAAGTATTGTAAGTACTTATATCGAAGTCGCTGATATCTATACTGAATGTCAACACACACACAATATAACTTCATACGTATTAATGGCTACTGAATTATCACCACAAAATCTAATAATTTTCTCAATTAAATTGCAATTCCCCCGTTTTTCCGTTTAATAATAAATTCCTTAAGAGAATTTATGAGTAATTTAAAATCATACAAGTATTTTTTCATTGCTGTTGGTTCTGGGGCAAATCATGTATGGGTGTAGAACAATGTCCTTTACCGTCCTGTGTAGGCAATGGGCACTTCTCCTGACATTGGCAGTACGTTTTATTATTTAAACTTACAGAGTGAAATCTATTGAAATCAATCAATATTAGATCGTCACTATCCGTTGCCATCACAATGCCTAAAAAACGTAAAACATTCAAAAAATATGTAAACAAGTACCCACACATCTGTATTTATTAAATGTATGTGTACTTGTATGTACATATGCGTAACATTTTATCATCAAACAATTGGTACGTGCTTAAGGCTGAACTCTTTAAAATTTACATCGCAAATATTGAACATCAATTTCATTGGCAAACAGCATTAATCTCAGCATCTATATGTAATAACTGTGTGATATTTGCTGTGCAATTGCCTTCGGGTTCGTTTAATTAAACAGATAGTTTGTTTGTACCAAATGCGGCTGAATCATCGATTCGGTTATCGCGTGATTATACTCGATTGCTGCTTCCATTAACGATTATGATGTGTTTGAGATGAAGACAGCCTAACAGAGGTAAAGTGAAGTAGATAATTAGAGTTACAAAGTTAAGAAATTGATAGAAGGAGTATTGGAGCGAATGCTATAATTAAGGAGCAACGATTTCTAATTGTAAATATTGTTATGCAAATCAGCCAGTAAAAATTATAATTTTTCACTCTGCTTACTGTGCGTGGTTCGGAATACACGTTTTGATATCGCTAACAATTTTTCAATCCTATATACACCTGATAAGACCTGAGAAGATCCGGTCCTTCGAGCCGGAGAATTATTGGAATATACAGAAACCAGCGCCAATCAAGAAATTATTGGAAATATTGGAAAATTACAACTGGTCAGCACGTGGTTCAACGCAAAAGATGATTGAAGAAAGTGGCTTGGACATTAATTTCGAGTGTTATGGTTGTTAATAACCCAGCACTCTTAAAGGTAGTACATAGGGCAATTGAGTTAGCTAAAAAGGTCAGTAAATGCACAAATTACCATAAGTAATAAGTTACTTGCCCTATCATTGAGCGAGATCGCTATTAATTATTAATTTATTATTGTATTTCATTATAATTTCAATAATTTTTCCATTGCAATTCAATTAATTTTTATTTATGTAGTTTTTATTGTTTGTATTTAAACATTAAACAACTATTTAATTGGTTATTTATCGATCTAGCTCATTATGTAGGGTATATTATTTTTTGTGTATGATTGAATAAATCTGCCTTATTACCAATAAATAATTGAAATACAATATGAACATGTTGTATTTCAATTATTTATTGGTTTAGTTTAAAATAAAGATGTAAACTAGTTATTTACAGCAAGATAAGTAAAACTTTGTGATTTGAATTGTCATCAAATTCCAGGATTAAACATTTGTTTCCCACGATGGCCACGAAACGGGATAAACCCGAAACAGATGTGACGAAGTATCAGACCTTATTAAGAAACGCAGTAGTTATAAAGGTCGCGTGACTATCTTTTCTGGCTACTTGAAATTACTCGATTTGTCGGCTATATCTTCCAAAGATATTAACTAACTTGAGCTTCGCACAGGTAAGCTGGAATCATTGTATGCTCTGTATGACGAGACACAAATGAAATTAGAGTGTTTTGCTGATAATTTTAAGGCTCAGATTACAGAGAGGGACGAATTTGAATCGAGGTATTACAAGATTCTTAGTGAGGCAGACAGGACATATTAGCTAAACACAAAAAATCCCCAGTACCTAGTGAATGTAGTTCTCGTAGCTGTAATACCAAGCCCGTCAAATTTCGTCGGTCTTATGACAATTGTCTAGAGTTTCGCGATACGTTTGAAAGCCTCATACACAATAATGACGATATCAATGTAATAAACAAATATCATTACCTGAGAGCATCGTTGGAAGGCTTGGCTGCTGTGGTAATTCAATCCATACAATTTTCTGCAACTTATTATAATATAGCGTGGAAACTACTGTGTGATCGTTTTGACAACAAGCGTTTGTTAATACAAAAGCATGTTACAGCCTTATTTAAAATCTAGAACCGGTCACAAGGCAGTCGTCAGCTACATTGGAGAGCGTCATGGACTAATTCAATAAGAATTTTCGCGCATTAGAGTCCCTAGGCGAACCTACTCAGCACTGGGACACGCTCCTCATACACATAATAGCACACAAATTAGAGACTAAGACGTTTCGTGAATGGGAAGAATACAAAGGTCGCTTAGACAAGGATAAACCTATTTCTTTGAAACACTTCCTTGAGATTATAAAAATTCGCACTGGTCATACACAGCATAATAACACAAACACCAAATTGACTAAACACAAAACTATGATTTCCATTGACGGTTGTAAGAACAATTCACAGAGTCCATCTAATAGTTTATGTCCTTAATGCAGCGGCGATCACAAGCTAAATCATTGCCCTCCGTTTTTAGCGTTAACTAATGAAGCACGCCTTCAATTATAACCTACTTTTAAGATTTGCTATATCTGTTTTCGTTCCGGACACTACGCTAATCATTGTAAAAAACCTGGTTGCAAGTTATGCAAGCGGCGTCATTATGTTTTAATTTATTCGGCAGATAGTAATAAACTAAAACCGGTTGTGCATAGCGGACGAGCTGATAACAATAACATCGGCGCGCCCCCTGCCCCCATCGATGCGAATTCCAACTTAACGCTATCGGCGAGCGTCGCGGCCTCCAGACATCAAGGGCACGGTCATCGCGTAGACCTTCTGTTATCGACGGCATTAATTAAGTTATACGATTCGCATAATCGCGAGCACATAGCTCGCGTTGTTCTCGATAGTGGTAGCACCTCCTGTCTTATGACGAAGAAATTGTATCGTCAATTGAAACTGCCTTATAGTCGTATAAATAAATCCATCTTAGGCATAAATAATGTAACTTCACATATTAATAAATGTGCTTTGTGCCTATTACGTCATTAGATGATCAATATACGACTAATTTACGATGCTTTGTTTTGCCGTCGATAACAGATAAGGTGCCGTGTCGTTCAATCGACTTATCAAGTCTCAACATACCTGCAGATGTGTGTTTAGCTGATCCCATCTCATCATTCGCTCTCGTCAGTTGATATGATATTGGGCGCTGACATTTTTTGGGATATTTTGGGTTCGCAAAGAATTGATTTAGGCAACGGAAACCCTGTATTGTTTGAAACCAGGCTAGGGTGGATAGTGTCTGGGCCAATAAATAGCGGCCATACACCTGGTTTGTCCAACCCTATTAAATGTATCTTTGTGCAAGTCGATTCGATTACCGCTGATAGCTTTAATGAGGGTATTCAGCGCCAGCTCGCATGTTTTTGGAGCTTGGAAGAAGTTAATAATTTTTCTAATTATTCATTGGAACTAAAATTATGTGAGGAACATTTTGTGAATAATACTACGTGTTTAGAGAATGGGCGCTATAGTGTAAGGATTCCTTTAAAAAATAACCCTAGCGTTTTAGGCAATTCTTTACATCGGGCTAAACATTGTTTTTTTTCTTTTTGGAGCGTCGATTGATAAATCAGCCAAAGTTATACCTTATGTACCGCGAATTTATGTCAGAATACTTGACGTTGGGCCACATGACTGAATGTAAGCTCAGTTTAGAAGGTAATGCTCATTTTATTACCCATCATGGCGTACTACGTGAGAGCAGTTCAACAACTAAATTGAGAGCTGTTTTTAATGCGAGTAGTCCAACGTCTACCGGCGTTACATTAAACAGTATCCAAATGGTTGGTCCTACTATACAGGATGACCTATTATCAATAGTTCTGCGTTTTAGACAACATAAATACGCTTTGATGGCTGATGTAGCTTAAATGTTTAGGCAGATACTGGTTCATCCTGATGACAGGTTTTTACAGCAGATAGTGTGGCGAGATAATCCAAAGGAAGCGCTTCAGGCATTCGAATTAAACACCGTTACCTATGGTACTGCAAGTGCCCCCTTCCTTGCGACTAGGTGTCTTAGGCAGGTAGGTACCGAGTGTGAGGTCAAAAGGATTGCAGAAGTCATCATGAATGATTTTTATGTAGATGACCTGTTGAGTGGTGGGGATGACCTTAACGAATAACGAGACATGCGTTATAAATTGAGGTCTGTCCTCGCTGCAGCTCACTGTGCCCTTAGGAAATGGAAATCCAATAAGCTTTCATTAGTCTCAGAGTCCACTCAGTCCCCACTTGATTTAAATATAGGTGGTAATGTGCCCAGTAAGACGTTAGGTTTAGGTTGGCAAACCGAATCTGATGAACTTGGTTTTCCCATCGGTACGGCGATGTCGGAAACTAAGACAAAGCGTAATATGCTATCCATAATCTCCCACATTTTCGACCCTTTAAGCCTTGTTTCTCCTGTCGTTATTACAATGAAGGTGCTCTTGCAAAAGTTATGGTTGCGTAAGTTGTCGTGGGATGAGCCATTAACGCCAGAGGTATAAGAAATTTGGATTGATGTTATCAGAAATTTACATTTGCTTAATAATTTACGCATCCCAATTGGAATTTCCTCTATTTTCTGATGCATCGAAAAAAGCATATGGTGCATGCCTATACGTTCGTAGCATGAACAAAAATGATAAACCTAGTCCGATTATTATTAGCCAAGAGTCGTGTAGCTCCAATTAAAGCCACGACCATTCCAAGGCTCTGCGGTGCTTTGGTGGCTGTTAGGATTTACGATAAGGCTATCAGCTCTTTACGTAATGTAATGCCAGTTCGTACCGTATTCTAGACTGACTCCACTATTATCTTAGGTTGGTTAAGGAAGTCACCGTGTAAGCTGCATACGTTTGTCCGCAATCGCGTTTGTGAATTCCTCGAAAAAACGAGCGATTGTATATGGCGATATGTGCCTACCGAGCTCTATCCAGCAGATTATGCTTCATGCGGTGTGTGTGTCGAGAGCATTCAAATTCTCGATATGTGGTGGTCAGGTCCAAGCTTTTTAAAGGATCCTCCTTTGAAATGGCCTTCTACTTCAGTAATTTCTACATTACTGCCCGAAACCCGAACGGAATTATCGTGTATAACTCAAACAAACGAGTTTTCTAATAAAAATATGTTCATAGTGTGGCGGTACTAGCGAGGTTGCGGTGGGTGTTGTTAATGATAAAAGTCTGTTTTGTTAATTATTGTTTATTTCACTTCATGTATACAATGTTCCATATAAATGCTAAAAATGTTGACTCTAATAAACTATGTTTGTTAAGGAATGCACCCGGTCGCCGCGAATGTTAGTTGTGCACTGATGTTAATAATGCATGTTGCTTGGGTAAACAACTTGCATAGGTTTGCGATTCGTGTGTTCGGTTGCTGACCGAACATACTCCGGGGCCCCAAAAAATGATAATGATAAAATGTTACATGCTATCCATTTCAAATTACCATCTGTTTAAATAACAATACAATAATGTTAGGACTAAATCGAATTCAAAATGTTAAATAAAGGTTACAAAAATGTTGAGTAAAAGAAAAAACACATAACAAATACAAAAGCATATACAAAAAGAATAAAAGACAAAAAATTAAAGATAAAATCTAAAAACTAGGCACATAATAAAGTCAAAAGAAAATCATTTGCCGACTTATTGTCTCTAGGTTAGTTAAAAGCGTTTATTGGTCGGTATGGGGGAACACGATTTGTTTAGTTTGGTACGCACGTTGAACAATTCACTAAATTTTGGAGATGGATACCGTAGTCGTTCAACCCTTTTACCCGCACTACCACTAGCACTCGCACTTGCACTTATGTTCAAATCACTCTGCTTCGGTACGGGGTGGAGCTCGATGTCAGTGGTGATCATCGCACGTTTGCGCCGCTTGCGCCGGCAATGCCACACCAGCGCGCCCGCCGCCGCCGCTCCCGCCGCTAACACCAGTACGTAGCTTTATACGTACTGATGAACATCATGAGGAGATATATTCTCGTTCAGCTCTACTTGGCGCTCTTTCATTTCTTCAATTGTCTTGTGTAGCTTTTGTAAGGCGTCTCCGATTTCAGTAGAATCGGTACCATTTTGTATGTCTTCCAGTGTTATGGAGGTATTAATTATATGATTCAGAGGATCCATCTTAGGAACATAAATGTTCGAGTTCATTTCCACTTGGTTCGTAGAATACTTTTGTAAATGTAAAGTCAGATCATGCCCTTTCAATAAACAGCCTTGCTCTATGTTCATAATTCCAGCCTTCGTTAAACGCTCGACTGATATTTGATTATTGCAAATAATTCTGACCACATAGTTATCACAGCAGTGATATAAATACTGCGACGGCTTTGTTAGAGAAACCCACTTGTTAGTACATCTCGACCTTTTTACTTTGCACTTTCTAGCAACGTAATCCATATCACAAAATTTGTTTTCGTTGTTAAGATGGAAGATTGGCGTTTTTAAGTTGCATATGTATAAGTCAACCATCTTCGTACATTGTTGTAGTTCTTTCGACGATATTGTTAAATATGTATCTTTCTTTAAATTAGTGGCTATGTATTCAGATACAGGCGTCACTTGTATCATATTCTGACCTATTTGTTGTGGTATTGTCAATATTCTGTATAAATTAAATTTGTCTCTACCGATCAATGGGAATGTTAATTCGAAAATAAAGTATCTTTCCGTTATTCTGGATTTTATTTCTATTAATTTATATAGTTTTCTGTAGTCAGAGTACTCAATGGGTAATGTTACGTCATCAGGTAATTGTGTAGATATGATGCTAAGTTCTCCTTGAATTTGTTTAGGAGTCAATAAATGGATATTGAATTGTCCATTATTTACGTCTGTGATAATATCCAAAATAGTATCTTGGGTTCGTTTCAAGTTATTAAGTAAGTTACTCGCAGTCAGTGCCATGAATATCAGTTCTTGAAATAAGGTTATGTTTCCAATAATAAATTTGACATCGTGACCTGCTGTTTCCAGTTGTATTAGGCGTTGATTAATGATTTTATGCCGTCTAGAAATGCTATCTTCTGTTCTTTTCAATAAATTGTATTGTGCTTCGACTATGGAGGTTTGGTTTTTCCATGGATTAAGCAAATGTTTTTCATTTAGTCGGACTAATTCTATGTCTTTGGTATACTGTTCGGCGAAACGCTCATCCAATACGCCGAAGAGTGAATTAGCAAGATAGCCGACCCCGTTGATAAGGCCCCGGCGCTGTCTGGAGTGCTCAAATAAACGTTGCATCATCAGTAACTGATTGTAGTACGTTAATTCCTCGTATGAGTGATACAATTGCGGGATTATCGTATTGCACTGTTCGCCATTTACTGTTTCACATGTTTTATTTATATATTTAGATATTTTTTCGAAGGCTGTCATTCCTTCCCAGTATGGAGCCATATTATAATAGATGATAAGTTTCCAAGAGTCCTTTACAATATTCATTTTGGATACAGGGTCAAAATATAGTAACTGGTTGTTCATTAATTGCGTAATGTTATAGGCAGCATTTGCATTACAACACAGATTGATAAACAATATTAATGCCATGACAATACTGGAGAAGTGAACTCGGTTACATTTCCGTGTAGACCTTGTGGTTTTAATATTTATGTGTTGTTTCTTTGCGTCTGATTCTGATTCTCCATTTTGTTGATCACCATTTTCTATAGGTAATCTAGATAGTTTAACGATCGGTCTCTTAACTATGCCATTTTTTGTTTTGAGTGATACCACCCGAACACGGTTATCGTTTCCAGGGTGTAATTCAACCACTCTGCCTATTGCCCATTTGCCTGCAGGAATGTTATCTTCGTGAATTACAACTAAATCTCCAATTTTCATGTTAGCTTTTGGGCGTAACCATTTTTGTCTTGCTGTTAACTGGCTGAGATATTCGTTTTTCCATTTCTTCCATACTTCTTTAAATATGTTATTCGTTAAATACCACCTAGTTCTAGCGTCTTCTTTTGTTTCAATGACTGTTAACCCGGATCTTCCGGTTAAAAAATGTGCCGGGGACAGGTAATCAAGGTCTTCAATGTTCTCAGTTAGTGAACATAACGGCCTTGAATTGAGGCACGCTTCGAGTCTCGCCAATAATGTTGAAAATTCCTCATATGTTAATTTCTGCTCACCTAATACTCTTTTGAGGTGGAATTTGAAACTTCTGACCGCTCTTTCCCACAGGCCACCTGCGCTCGGCCATGATGGCGCGTTAAAATGCCATTCAATATTCATTTCGGCTGCTGTCTCACCAATACAGCTATCACTCAATGTTTCTCGTATTTGTTCCATCTCTTCTTGGAGAATTCGATTGGCTCCGATGAAGTTGGTTCCTTGATCGCTATATAAATGTTGTGGAGCTCCTCGGCGAGCTGACATTCTCCTTAATGCCGCTAAAAAGGACGAGCTGGTTAGGTCAGAAACCAGCTCTAGGTGGACAGCCCTTGTAACCATACATACAAAAACTGCCACGTAGCCTTAAGTGATTTTAACGCCTCTACCTTTGTTTGTTTTTATATCGACGAAGCCTGTATAATCGACGCCGGTATGAAAGAAAGGGGGAGCAGGGTTGCTTCTGGATGCTGGAAGATCACCCATTAGCTGATGTTCCTTTTGTGAGTCACGCTTTCGGCAGATCACACATTTCCTTAGTTGCTTTTTGGTTACACTGTTGCCACTTGTTATCCAATACTGTTGTCTCAAGGTCACCATGGTAAGACGAGGTCCACCGTGAAACGTCAGCTGATGTGCCTTATCAATGAATAGTTCCGCTAATCGACTCTTGTGTGAAATAATTTTAGGATGCCTCATTTCATCGTTAATGTTTGCATTTCTCAGCCTGCCCCCTACGCGCAAGATACCTTCTTTATCCAAAAAGGGATGTAATTTCAATAAAGTACTCTTTCTTAAAATGTTATTGTTTTGTCGCAATTTTTCCATCACCAATCCAAACTCCTTGTTCTGTTCATGTTTTACTATAGTTATTTTAGCTCTTCTTAGCTCTGTTAATCTTAAATACTCTGACTCACTTCTCTTGTTTTTTGGGGTCAATGCCCTCAGCACCCATGCTAGAATGTTTGTAATTTTTGTTATAGAGTTATATTTATGTAATAAATTGTCGATGATGTTGTAGTTATTTTGTTGTACAACAACAAAATAACTAAAACATGTTTCTTAATCCTAGTTTCTTCCTGTGTTTTATAACTTTGTTGTTTTTCATCGACTTGAGGGTTGTATTGAGGTAACCGCGAGGGTCCGTGCCACCATATCAAATGTTCCACCAATTGAGTGGCGTTTATTCCTCGACTGGCGCAGTCAGCAGGATTATCCGCAGACTTTACGTAGCGCCAGCAATTGTTCGGCATAAGGTTTGTAATAGCATGTACTCTATTAGCTACAAACGGTTTCCATCTGTCTGGCTCACTCTGTAACCAGCTCAATACGACCATAGAATCACTCCATCCGTATATTTCAAACTTGCATTCCATACTTTGTATGATTTTGTTAATCAATTTAGACAATAAATGTGCACCACAGAGTTCTAACCTTAGTTGATTTAGCAGCGAGCAATGTTGTTGTATGTTGATTTTTAATGCGAACATAAACTACAGCTGCATAAGCCTCCGTCGATGCATCACAGAAGCCGTGCAGCTCAATGACGTCATTGTCATGACAAAGTAACCATCTCGGTATTTTGCAGTGTTGTATTTTGTTGATATCCGCTCTTAACTTGGACCATTCTGTGTTGATGTCATCAGATACTACGTCGTCCCATTGTAAGTTGTCTTTCCACAGTTTTTGGAACAAAAGTTTTAGTTTGGTCGATAGAGGTGTTAGCCAGCCTAGCGGGTCAAATAATTTGGATATTTGGGAAAGTAAGATACGTTTTGTAAGTTTATGTGAGTTCTCAGAAAAATCGTAGTTAAAAGTATACTTATCATCTTTAGAGTTCCAGCTCAAACCTAAAGTTTTTGACGTATCTGTGTTGTTGTTAGACTTGAATTTAAATATAGAATCTCCATGATTGTTTCCTTTAGTAATATCTTCCAATACAGCCTGACTGTTTGATGACCATTTTCTCAGGTGGAAACCTCCACTTTCCAATAGTTCGATTAGTTCTGCGATCAATTTCTTTCCAGATTCCACGGAATACGAGCCGTGCAAAACGTCATCTACATAAAAAGATGTATCTAGAACTGCTGATGCTGCTGTATATTTGTCTTGTTCGTCTGCTGCTAACTGTTTTAAAGTCATTATGGCTAAGAAGGGGGCTGCCTTTGTGCCATACGTAACCGTACATAATTGAAAAGCTTGTAAAGCTTGTTCCGGGGATCCGCGCCAGATTATTTGCTGCAAATGTTGATCTAATTCGTTGACAATTATTTGGCGGTACATCTTTTCTATATCCGCCGTAAATACAAAAGGATATTGTCTCCACCTCAAAAGAAGTGACTGTAAGTCTTGTTGTAGGTTTGGCCCTTTATGCATCACGTCATTCAAACTATACCCCGTGGAGGTTTTGGCGGATGCATTGAATACTACTCTGTATTTTGTAGTTGTAGATTCTTCCTTCTGCACGCCGTGGTGCGGCAAATAACATTCTAATGTTGTGTTACAATCGATTGTTGTTGGTTTCATGTGACCTAATGTTAGATATTCATGCATAAATTGGATATATTGTTCTTCCAAATGTTTATCTTTTTGCAGTTTTCTTTCCAAATTTGTAAATTGAGCGATAGCCCTTTGTTTGGATGTTCCTAATTTATCCTTCAATTCTTCTTTTAGTGGCAACTTCACTTCATAGCGACCGTTTTCGTGTCTAATAGTTGTTTGAGAGTAATGTTGAATGCATTTTTGTTCTTCTAATGACAAGTTTGATATTTCGCTAATCTCCTCTACTTCCCAAAATTTTGTTATTTCGTCCGTGTTATTTATGACCACGTTACAGTGGTATGTTTTCACGCTGCCGCCGCATAATAACCAGCCTATGTGTGTTTGTTCAGCCATAGGTTGGTTTATGTTTTCTCCCCTAATAATTTCGGGTAATATAATGTTAGCATAAATGTCGGCCCCGAGTAACAAATCTACAGGGCGACTAATGTTAAATTCGGGATCTGCCAAGTTAATGTTTTCTAGGCAAGACCATGTTGGTGCAAGAAATGTGTTGTTTGGTAGACTTTTTATCAAGTCAGTCATGATAAAGACCTCCGACTCAAATGTAAAATCGCTGTACCTTGACATACATTCGATTTTGATTGTACCTTTGCAGGTGTTTTCTTTACGTCCTACACCAAAAATAACTCCGTTGCATTTCTGGCGTCTGTTACCTAATAACTGAGCAGCTTTTTCAGTTATTAACGATATTTGTGATCCTTGATCTATGAGGGCCCGTATGTTATGGTACACACCTTTGGCATCCTTCACCTTGACAATGGCCGTTGCAAGTAAGATTTCTGAGAAAGTATCCTGAGACGCGTGCGACGTGCCAGCGACAAGCTCATTGCGACCCTCAGATCGTTACGGAGTTGGAATTGTTGTTGGGTCTTGTTGATATTGGGCAGATTTCATGCAAGCATCGTGTAAAATAGTATTGTGATAAGCGTGGCATTTGTGGCAAGTTTTTGTTGACCTACATGGATTTCCATTATGACTAAATAAGCAATTTGTACAAAGTTTCAATTTGTTGGCGGTCTTCAACTTCTGATTCTCAGGCATTTCCAAGAAGGTTTTGCAATTGTATATCCCGTGTTGTTTGTTACAAAGAGGACACAAGAAATCCGACACATGCTTCGACTTCGCCATTGTTTTATTTGCATTTCCAGCTTGGGAATTGTTGTAATTCTTAGTATTAGTGAATGACTTGTATATCTGATTTTTATTGTTAAATGAATGTTGGCGATATTTATTACTTTGAATTGCAGGTTTTGGCAAAGAAGTATAATGTTTTTGATTTACAGTTTCCATGGAAGTAAATTTCCCTTCCATAAATTCTAGAAACTCTCGAAGAATGGGCAATTCTTTTGAATTTTTCAGGTTTTCCACGTAGTCACCATAAGTTTCAGCGTCTAGTTTTTTGTTCAAGATGTGGACAAGCATTGGATCCCAGGTTGATATATCTACTCCTAAGTTTTTTATGGCATTGAGGCATTCTAATGTTGTGTCATGAATATTCTTGATTTGTTGTAATGAAGGCTGATGCATTAGGAAGGTTTAATAGAGTATTCATGTGCGCTGAAAAAAATAGTTTTTTGTTGTTATAGCGGTGGTTGAGAATCTCCCAACACACCATATAATTATCAGAACTAATTTGTAAATGTTGGATAAGTTTTTCAGCATCACCGCGAACTTTACTTTTTAAAAACTGCATTTTCCGTCCGTTTGACAAGGAATTGTTGTTGTGTATGGCCTCCGTAAATAAATCCTTAAATGATATCCATTGGTTATAATTCCCGGTAAAAATTGGAATATCAAGTTGTGGGGTAGATTTCTCTCTATGAACCACTGACCACATTTGTTTATTAATAGACGTTTTTAAATTGTTAAATTGCTTCTCGTACTTGTTAAACATGTTTTGGTACATTTCGTTGTCACCATCTAGTTCGATGTCGATCTCCCAGTGGAGTGAATCAATCGCTGCCCATCTAGCTTGTAAAGATTTTAACGCATCCTCATATTCCCATTTGTCAGTAATAGCATGAATATCAATGCTGGATGTTGTTCGAACAAAAGCTTTGAAATTTGCCTGCTGTTTACGCAACATCTCATCTAATTTGCTATTAATACCTTTTGTCGATGTTAGTGGTCGAGGTGTACTTAGTACCCTTTCTGGTACCGACGGGCGCGCGTCTGTAAAGATTTCTTCTTCACCTTGCTGTTTAGTCTGTTTCTTACTTACTCCTGGTCTCTCTTGTTCCCATTCTTTCGCTGTTGGCTTCTCTAGGCCTACCACGAGCTGCTGGTACTGCGCGTTGATAAGGGCTTTTGTAGACTCGTATGCTTAACTTGTTTTCTCGTAATATTCCTCCACGAAATAGGCATGATCTTTACTTACTTCTTTGCTAATTCGGGCATGATTATTCAGATACTCCTTCCAGTATTCCTGAAGAATGTCCATCCGCCTCTTGAAATAATCTATTGTTTTGCGATCTGCCCCATCTTTTTTAATGTTAGTGGCAAGCTTGACGATACTATCATACGTCAAATGTTGGATCTCGATCAGTTCCGCCATGTTTGATGTCTTTGTTAGTCAGAAAATAAAAAAGATATTACTTGAATGTTGTTGTTGTTCAGGTTGTTACTCCCTGTCTGTTGGCACCAGATATCCTCGAATGTTTTCCCACTGCAATCCTCAAGTTGCACTGAATCACTGTTAGTTGTACTAGTTCTTTACCTCGCCCGCTTACGAAAATAGGTACGCGACGCGAGGTCCAATCAAAGGACCAAAAAATGTGGCGGCACTAGCGAGGTTGCGGTGGGTGTTGTTAATGATAAAAGTCTGTTTTGTTAATTATTGTTTATTTCACTTCATGTATACAATGTTCAATATAAATGTTAAAAATAACTAAAAATGTTGACTCTAATAAACTTTGTTTGTTAAAGAATGCACCCGGTCGCCGCGAATGTTAGTTGTGCACTGATGTTAATAATGCATGTTGCTTGGGTAAACAACTTGCATAGGTTTGCGATTCGTGTGTTCGGTTGCTGACCGAACACATAGATTTTAATAGATTTTCAAATTTCAATCGGCTTAGGCGTGCAGTGGCTTATATGTTACGTTTCATTGAAATATGTAAAGGTCGACCACCTTATACTACTTATTTATCAGAGACTGAGCTAAGCAACTCATTGAACGTCATCATCCGAGTATCTCAAATTGAATCATTTATTGAGTACAATTTGTTACTTCATAACAAAGATTTACCAAAGAAGAGTTCTTTGCTGAAGTTCAACGTCTTCTTAGATAATAATAATATCATATGCGTTGGTGGTCGACTCGAAAATTCAAATTTTACTTAATAGAAAAAACACCCGCAAGGGATCTGGCGTGAGGTTATAGATAGATAGATAGAAAAAACACCCGATCATATTACAGTCCACTCATCGTTTTTGTAAGCTACTTTTTTAATTTAAGCATGGTAAATTGATGCACGTCGGGCCACAGTTATTGTTGGCCTTGATTAGGGAGGTTTACTGGCCTATTGGAGGTCGTAATTTAGCAAAAGCTTGTTATCGTCGCTGCATTAGGTGTTCGCGCATGAAGGGTAATGTTGTAGCAAGTAATGTTGTCCATTGATGGGTAATTAACCAAAGCAGCGTTTTTAACCTGGTGGTTTTTGTTTTGAGCATGTCGAAATGGACTATATGGGACCGATATCTTCCGCTAGTCGACACGGACGAGGATGTCGCATTGTTAAAGTGTACATTGCTTTGTTTATATGCTTTACTACCAAAGCCATACATTTGGAGCTTGTGGGTGATTTGACGAGTAACAATTTTTTACTAGCCTTCCGTAGGTTTGTAGCTCGTCGTGGGAAGCCTAGTAATATGTATTCAGGTAATGGTACTACGTTCGTTGGAGCATACAATGATCTCACGAAGTTTTTAAAGGATAATTCTGATTCCTTCTCGAGTGATTTATCAAATGAAGGAATCAACTTCCACTTCATTCCTGCATATTCACCACATTTCGGTGGCATCTGGGAAGCGGGTGTGAAATCTACAAAATTTCATTTATTGAGAATGCTGGGAAATTGTCATTTAAGTTATGAAGAACTCAATTCAACTTTAACCCAGATTGAGGCAATTTTAAATTCACGGCCACTCACTTCGTTATCATCACACCCTGAAGACTTGACACCGTTGACCCCTGTACACTTTTTAATTGGACGCCCTCTTACTTCTTTACCATCGAAGGACTTAGAAGATCGCAATACTACATACCTTAGCCGATATCAGTGTATCGAGCAACTCCGGCAGCATTTTTAGTCGAGGTGGAGCAAGGTACGTGTCGGATCTTCAACAGCGGTCGAAGGGGCAAACTTCAAACAATCCCTTAAAAATCGACACACTTGTCCTATTGAAGGAAGATAATATGCCGTCTTTAAAGTGGAAATTGGGACGGATTGTGGCCCTTTACCCTGGTTCTGACTAAGTTACCAGGGTAGCTGATATTAAGACCTCAACTTGAGTTATCCGTCGAAATTTTAGCAAGCTTTGTCCACTTCCTATAAGTGAAGGGTAAAGAGGTTGAAAGGAGAGCTTTCACCGCCCGGAGGCATGTTAGACCGCCTGCTATAATTAAGGAGCAACGATTTCTAATTGTAAATATTGTCATGGAAATAAGCCAGTAAAAATTATAATTGTTCACTCTGTTTACTGTCCCTGGTTTAAAATACACGTTTTGATATCGCTAACAATTTTTCAATCCTATATACACCTGAGGAGATCCAAACAGGGAGTTTCTGATATTATTTGCTCCTCGAAGCTTCACTAAGAGACATCTCTGTGTGGAATTTTAATGCCTTTATGTCCATGACCTCCATAAAAGGGTTTGAACTATTTCTATAGGCGAAAACTGTACTTCACTTTTATCTATATTTATCATCAAGCCAGATCTCGTACTGTATCTGTAAACTGAACTTTAAAAAATAGTAAATACATAGTCAACACAAAGTCACAAGTAGTGTTGAAAAATGCATTTTTTTCTTCAAACTAAGTAGTGTAAGTTAAGCTACATATGACCTTCATAGCTTTTCTGTATACAGCACAGCGCATATCAGCCACTTTATAGGTACATGTCAACCCAATAACAGGCTGAAAATACTTTTGAATTAGGTCAGCTGTAGATCCACAATAGGTAGTACCGTTTTGCATTATATATTGCGATTCGGTAGCTGTCCGGAAATAGAATAAAATATAGTTTATAGTCTAAAAAGATAAATTTATGTTTTGCAGAATAATGTCTATCAATCTATAATAACATGCTGGATCCCTTACGGCAGAGTACAGGGCTCCAATAGGTTATTTCCTTACAGACCTCTCTGGCTTCCTCCACTCTCATAATTCGTCTCTTACACACACGCACACATATGAATACACACGAAGGCTTCCTTACAGACCGCAAATGACTGAGACTCTTGACTTGCCCCTCAGATAAAACACAATTTATTTGGTCATGGTAAGATAATCTAAGTCTTCCTCGGTACCAACATCCTTCCACTTTCGCATTGTATATCTGTAATTCGATTGATAACATCCAAAAATATGGGAAATATAAATTCTGAAAAGAATTCGAATTTCTTTATGAAAATAATTTAAGCTTTTTTAGATTTGGTTATGATAGTCATTGTTAAAAAAGACAGTCCAATTACTTTATACGAGCGCTACATTTAAAATAAACCGTCCATGCATACTTACGTATCTACAGAAGCGTACAAACACAGCTGTAAAACATTTCCACGAATGAATCGTGTAATTTCTTTAAAACAAAGCGTCCTTATCACAATGGCCAACAAAAGACGGCGAAAAAGAGACTCGACTGCCCTAATGGCCCAGATTTTGAGATTTTTTTTTTTCATGTGACCGCGAGATAAAAGTTTCACAGCAATAACCAAGGCCGTACCTTACCGTAACCGGTAAAATTTCTAAATGTAAAAAGCTATGAAAGATTACGTAAGTACTCAGATTCTAAATACTTAACATTTCAAATTTATGCAAAAAAGAAAAATGTGCCTTCTTCGTAAAAAGATACTGAAGTTAGTAAATTTTTGATAAAGTCGATAAAAACACTCGAGGATCCCGCAAAAAGTTTTGGTCAAGGGCTGGCACAGCTTTACGACTTATGGCAAATGTTAAGTAGAAATTGTAGAAGAAAACGCAAGAGATATCAATAAATTTAGTTCTATGTCGATTTAGTTCTACGTCGTTCGATAAAAAAGCGGAAACTTTCTCAATCATTTTATCGAATCAAAATGCGCGTGCAAAGGATAACTGTTTAATAACATTCTTAGTGCGTTTGGTGTTCTTCTGAAAACTATATTCCGGTTTCACGGAGTAATTTTAAATTAGGTCACAGGAAAGATAAATTTCGATCAAAGCGTCGCTTAGTTTTTCTTCAAACTATGAAAGTCTTGACTTTCGGCGGGATTTTTAAAAATAATTTTGATATTGCTTTAAGATAAAAACTCGAAGAGGGAAAGATCCTGTTGGAACTTTGTACTCTCTGCCGACCCCGCAAGGGATCTGGTCTGATGATATAGATATAGATGGATATAAAACCCTTTCCAAACACATTTTTGATATTGCCTTAAGATAAAAAAATACACACACCGGCTTTTAGCATGATCTTAGGTCCAACCTTCACCACCTTGTCCCTTAAAGCATGTTTAGAAACAACTAAATAATATTAGCCCTGTTAAGAAACTGTCCCACTGTTGGGCACGGGCCTCCTCTCAAACTGAGAGGGTTTTAGGCCATAGTCCACCACGCTGGCCCAGTGCGGGTTGGCGAACTTCACACACCTTTGAGAAACTCTTAGGTATGCAGGTTTCCTCACGATGTTTTCCTTCACTGTTAAAGCAAGTGATAATTAATTTTTAATACGCACATGCTTTCGAAAAGACAGAGGTGCGTGCCTGGGTTTGAACCCGAGACCTTTGACTTTACAGTCCAACGGTCTAACCACTAGGCTATCACTGCTAACAACTAAATAATAATTACCAAATATTTTGTCATTTATTGAACTTTTATCTTTAGACGTTCCGTTACAACCCATCGTCGGTAATTTATGTATGTTATCCCATGAAACAATCTTACAAACTTTGCATATAGTATCTACCTACCTACCATAACTTCACTTACCTATGTTTACCTTAACTCGATGAACACCGCAAGTGGCATCAGGTAGAGTAATTTAGGAGAACTATGATACTATTAATCCCGGGAGACAATGTAGTTAACGATGACCCACTTTATCTATATTTCTTGGAGCCACGAGCTCCCAGCACGATTTGGAAGGGTAGATATTGAACAGGATATTAGATTTTGGCCCTGTTGTTATCTGTACTTGGGGTATGGGTTATTAAAATGGTTCAGATTTGGTTTATTGCCGAAAAAGGGTAACGTAGCAGATTGAATGGGAGGTACATCAAAAGCACGTAGGTAGATTCTACTAATATTATAAATGTTAATGTTTAGACGTTTGGATGTTTATTACTCAATCATGCAAAAACCACATTAATTAACACATAGAATACTTCTTATCCCTAAAAAAATTATGGTCCCTGTCTAAAGTCGAGGTGGAGTTTTATATATGGGGTAAACAGGTATCCAAGCTACATAATAGCGAATTGTAGGTACTGTTCCTATTATGATTCCAAACTACACTAACATCTTTCTTCTTAATTATCAGCTGAAAGAAGATCATGGGACAGGAATAAAGTCTCGCCCTAAAGGTTTGGTCTAATAGCCGACGGAGCGCAACGGGAGCGCAATGGAAGCGCTGGGCTACGTTCGGTTGTGACGTTTGCCGTCGCGCCGAGCGGGGCTGCGCTGTATGGCGCCTCCCGTATATTTCAGTACATTACAACTCCCCATGCCGCGCCACCGTCGCGCTTCCGTCGCGCTGCGTCGGCTATGTGGCGAAACCTTAAGATCGCCACGATGACTGGCTTTGTGTTGTACGCATCCGACTTGGTCTTTCGCTATTCATCGGTTAAACTTGTAGGTGTACCATTTCCCATTGTCTGAAGTTCACTATGCAAGTTCATCGTTGATTGGTCATTATTTTTACTACTAGACTTTAATACTTCTCGGAGTTTTGTAGTAGTCACACTCTTTTGGACTTTGGTTGCCACAGATACCACTATTCTAGACTCCCACTTCAACATCGCGCACAAACGAGCTTTTCCAATGTATCATTGTGTATTTGTCGCTGGATTTAGTCTCCTTTAATGATCAGCTATTAGTCCATCTTGTGGTAGGAATTGTTTCTTTAAGCAAAGCCACCATCAACGTGAGTCGGTAGATTATTTCGGATCATTAATCTCAAACCAATTTTGGTTACTTTCTTATCCATCAATATTATTACGATCCCTTGCGGGGTAGGTACAGAGTACTGTATAAATTCGATACTTTTCTTACAGATCCTGATTTACAGGAGTTATAATGGTGGGAATGTGTGGCGGGCTTAGTCCCATAAAAAAAAAAGATTGTTACTTTTAATCACAAATATTTAATTAGCAGCGTAATAAATTAAGCTCAGCTTGTTTACCAAAAAAATCCCACCAGATTTCCTGCAGAGTAGGCAGAGACTACAGAGTTCCAAGAGGTACTTACGGGTATGTTTATTTTTAATTAATTTTATTTTGTGCTACCTCCTAGGCGTAACGTAATAAGCATGAATAACCTCACTTCTCCGTGATTCCGACCAAAAATTACTGTAACTCGTCGTTCTTGATCGAAATAGCTATAGGAAATTCAAAATTACACAGACTTCGCAAGTTTTTTTTTTTTTTTTTTTTAAAAACGTAGCCCCACACTAGGTATTATTCCTGTGTCGTGGGTGCGTTTACAAAAATGAAAATTCACAAACAAATACCCAGACCGGAACAAATAATTGTGGATCACACAAAGATTTGTCCCGTGCGGGAATCGAACCCGCGACTATTCGACACAGTGGGCGGAGCAGCTTAAGCTCTTAACCACTGCGCTAAATCGTCCGTCAAGTTGTTTCGCGGTCACTATGAATAATAATGGTCCCACCTCACCGCCCTGGTTTATTTTGTAAATCTGTCGCGTTGTGTAAACACAAGCGTTGTAATTAACATTTTAGTCGGCAAGTGTATTATTATCTTATTATAATGGTTAATTAGGTTGTCTACGATTTATTAATACACAGTGTTATGTCTTGATTCATGGTGATGGAATATTTTTTTTTGTTACATCCTTACTTGTGATTAGAAAAGCTTCTCCGATTTTTCTTTTGGAGATTTGTAAATGTATTTGTAAGTTGTGGATAGGCAAACATGTACCGATGACCTGATGACGGTCGTGAGTAGAAGGTGCGTATAGTACAAGGACCGTCGTTGTGGAAGTTTTTGGGGGGGCTTTGTTCAGCAATAGATGTCTTTCAGCTGAAGATCCGGGTAGATTAAGTACAGTTTTTGATCGGGACACAAGCTTCTAAGTTACGGATACAAACCCTAGGTGGTGGGAGGTAACTGATAAAACAAGAAAGCACCCTGTATTCGTGAGTTACTCCGTTGCAAGAAAAGTTAACCTCAAACCTAGAAACCACAGTTTCTAGGCTTGAGGTTAACTTTTCTTGCAACGGAGATGCATGATATACAATCATGAGTTGTGTGATAAGTTAAAGTGTATTTTCTATCGTGCCTGCATTCGACCATCGAGTATTACGTTGAGCGTTTGTTTTCTCACCCGAATCCCGGATTTTGCTCCCAATGAGTGATCAAGAAAGGAATGATCCCCTGTTAGATAGGTTAGTAAATGACGTAGACGGAGGTAAAATTAGCTATGATAAAGCTTTTGTACTACATTAATATTGATATATGTGTAAAACTAACAAATGGATTCTCCTCTCCTCTCCTCTTTTTAAAAACGTAGCCCCACACTAGGATAAATCCTTCCTTTCCTGTATCGCGGGTGCGTTTACAAACATGAAAATTCACATACAAAAATACCCAGACCGGAACAAATAATAGTGGAACACACAAAGATTGTCCCGTGCCGGACTCGAACCTGCGACTATTAGACACAGTGGACGGAGCGGCTTAAGCTCTTAACCACTGCGCTAAATCGTCCGTCATTGCTTCTTTCTTTTAAGGGGAATTTAAAGATAG
This sequence comes from Phalera bucephala, assembly GCA_905147815.2. Classification (NCBI taxonomy): domain Eukaryota; kingdom Metazoa; phylum Arthropoda; class Insecta; order Lepidoptera; family Notodontidae; genus Phalera; species Phalera bucephala. The sequence goes on along the minus strand of LR990621.1, from coordinate 17,178,530 downwards.
AACATTCTACCAACCCCGCTTGGGAAATACGCCGTGACCATACCAGACTAACGACCAGTAAAAGTATTTTTTGTTAATTTTACAAGGTAGATAACAGAGCTTGAGCTGCAAGGTAAATAACACGAAGAGATTGTCCCAACTCCAAGGTTCAATCGTAGCTTTACCTATGTTCCAAAACAATCGATAACCTTTTAAGGTCCAGTCGTTTGATCTTAGATTTAAAGGTGAATTACCTCTCACAAAAGCCATTTAATTTATTTTATGAAAAGAAATAATTTCGATTTCTCTCAACTTTCGTTTTAAACAGACGCGTCGTGGCGAAAACCCATTTTATTTCCCGTACATTAGCTCCTAGTTTTCACACTCAAAGGTCTCTAAAGGGGAGATTTATTATTAGCGGTGCAAGCTACAGGTATAGCTCTCAAGAAATAAAAATGAAACACATTTTAAGTGCGGTAAAGATGTAATAAATAACTGATGTTAAATTGACTGCGAAGAGCTTATGGCCCGAAACTCGAAACAAAAAGGAAAATTGGTTGGTTGTTTTGATACTGGTTTTCAACGGGGATAAGGAAAGAAAATATGAGATTGAAATATGACCCATATAGAAGTTCATTACGTAGCATTAAATATTCATGTTTTGGGTAAAAGAAAATAGCCTCTTCATTCACGAGTCAGAATTTATAGGTTGGGTTAAGTGGGAATGTTGGTTTGTCTCTAAGTTTTTACACTAAGTATTTTTGTATTGCCTAGATGATTGACTTTTATTAATAATCATTACGCAGATTTAGCATTTGCTTTAAGCGTAAGCTCTTCTTATCTTTGGATCCAGTAGTCACGGCTTCGTAATTTTCTGGTTGGGATTGGTTCATTGATTGATATGCATGACAACATAAAAAAATATTGCGAATTGTATTAAAATTATTCACGTTACAGTTAATAACAGAATCTTTTGTTAAAAACATACATTTTTTGATAAGCACATCTGCTTGAAAAAAATGTTGCCCAGCGTAGATACGTTTTGCAGGCTCAAATATAAACTTAATACTAATACTTTAATACCCAGACTCCGACAAATATCTATGGGCAGATAAAAATTTGTTGAATGGGCATGGAACCCGTAACTACTCGATTCATCGAGCCGAGTCGCTGCCTATCCAGCAAGGACATGGTGTGATGATATAGATATATAGAAAAATTACCTATTTAACACGTGAAATTTTTGAAACAGGTTACTTTCTTAGTCTCGTAGCGAAATGTGGGTGGTTAAGAATTATTGGAGTTTTCATCGAACCTTTCTTGTAGGAGTCTCAAGTTTGAAATTGTCTGATAGTTATAATCAAACATCTTTTACAAAATATGAATGTACACACCTCTGCTACCCCTACTTAGGTAATGTAGGCGATACGGTGTCTTTTCTTTTTTAAACATTTTGATTATAAGCACCGCTAATAAATCCAAATTTGAGAGACATTTACCAACGTTATAATCCATACAAAAACACGCTTTCCATACCACATCCAACGTCTATTCATAATTGTTGTTAGCAAAAAAGTTTCCGTTTCAAGAGTTTCACAGCACGATACAAACCGGGGGAGAGAAGTATAAATATTTATTGTACAGGTGGTATAAACCGCTGGAGGATATTGGAGGATAAATTGATTGTTCGGGGTCGGTTTTCCATTTAGATATGGAAATTTCCGGGATTGTGTACGAAAATATTCAATTTAACCTTTTTTTTCAACAAATCACGCTAAGTGCGACCGCTGGTTTTAGACGGTTTTCAATCTTCGTAATTTAGATTGATCAATTATTTTTAAGATTAGAAAGTCATATAATTCTGATAAATTACTTTGGTGGACTACGCTTTTGGCTACTTCTTAGTATGGAGTGAGGATGATCTCTTATTCGTAAGTTACGTATTATTTCACCCGTTTTGTATGAAAATATAATATAATTATACAGATAATGTTTTTTTTATTTCACTTACGCCAGTTTTTCACAATGATTCCCTCGAAGCAGGTGTTATAGATAACAGGCGACCAATAGTCTCGGGAACATGATTTCAAATTAAGTTTTTAGATTCTCTCGGATATAAAGGTTTTCTTCAATATGTTTTTCTTCATCATTAGAAAAATACAATTGCATATAGGTGTAGAAAAGTTCTGATAATTCGAATTCGAGAGTCAAGATTTGAATTCAGGACCACACGAACACAAGACGAGCGCTCCATACAGATTTACCTATGAACGCTCCTTAAAATAATAAAACTGTAACTGCCGCTGATAGCGAGAACAGTAAAAAAAGAACACTAAAACATAGCAATGTCATAACACAATACTAGGGGGTAAAACTTATAATAGTACTATACGAATTACTCACAGAATTCGTCATAATAAAAACACAAGAAGCGCATAACATTTTTAGAAATCACTGTCGCCGTTACGCCATACATGTACAATTTGAAAAAAATAGACACAGACTCACATTATTGCTGGTAAAAAAATATTTTTCAATGAATTGTATTACCTTATAAATACAGTTATAAGTTTTGGAAGACATTCACAGCAACTCATGCAGCAACGACATTCACATAATTGGTCCACGCAGTCCTAAAGTATTGTGTTATGGTTTTCTCATATGTGTGGCGACAAGTTCACGTGGCTATATGACTTCTAGTGTTATAAGGATTTCTGTTACAATACCTAAGGCCAGTCAAAAGGCACACAACAATTTCGGTTCCCTGTGTCCATAAAAGAAATACAACCGTCACAAATTTGTTTATGTTCGATTATTGACTTACCACCCAATGGACTTCGGGTCTAGTACAAAATATACGAAACCATTGTCCATGGTTGACATATATGCATATTTGTAAACATTGCATATGACATCTTTAAATTAATTTCAGTACTACAGCTTGAAACTCAATGCTCATTCTTGCTTGTACTATACGCTATGCTAAGTCATTCCGTCGGTATGGCAATCTCAAAGTACGTAATTTATTTACACACATATTTGGAAATCTAATAATATTCGATGTTTTCAATCTATAGTTCAGTCTAGGCAATAGTTTACTTACTAAAAATATGATAGACCCTAGACTAAGATTTGTCTAGATGGAGCATTCCAACAAAAATAGCGCCTAAAAGCAGGCTCAGTTACGCACTATGTGTGCGTGATGCCAGTGTTCGATTTGTACAAAAGCTGTCAATGTCTGTGTGCTCGTAGTTGTGCGTACTACAATTTACCTACCCAACGGGTAGATAAAGGACATCGTCGAAAATGGCCCCACAACCAACAAACATGTGACCTATACTATAATTATTCATCTATATTATTCTAGTAGTGCCAAATACTCGTATTAAGCGAACAATTTGCAATCCAAAATTAATATTACTATGTATTGTAAGTACTTAAATCGAGGTAGTCGGCAACTTTTCCAAATGTCAATGTTCGATAACAAATTATTACGGTTGGACATTTTAATCCTATCAATCGGTTATATTCAATCAATTACATTCAATAATGATCGATTTGATTATTGTTAGTGTATTTTTACGTAACGATTTTACAAATGTATTGTTGACTACTAAATTATAACCAGTGTGTTACCAGTGTTGACATATGGATCAGAGACGTGGTCTCTTACAATAGGCCTCATAAAAAAGCTCAAAGTTGCTCAGCGAGCTATGGAAAGAGCTATGCTCGGCGTTTCTCTACGTGATCGAATCAGGAATGAGGAGATTCGTAGAAGAACCAAGGTCACCGACATAGCCCTCAGGATTAGCATGCTGAAGTGGCAATGGGCTGGCCACATAGCGCGAAGATCGGACGGGCGTTGGGGCAGAAAGATTCTAGAGTGGAGACCACGTATTGGCAAGCGCAGCGTAGGACGACCGCCTGCCAGATGGACCGACGATCTTGTGAAAATCGCAGGAAATCGTTGGATGCAGGTGGCATCGGACAGGTTACGCTGGAAAGCCATTGGGGAGGCCTATGTTCAGCAGTGGACAAGTATAGGCTGAGATGATGATGATGATGAATTATTCATCTATTCAATCAATTACATTCAATAATGATCGATTTGATTATTGTTAGTGTATTTTTACGTAACGATTTTACAAATGTATTGTTGACTACTAAATTATAACCCCAAAATCTAATACATTTTTACAATAATGCAATTCTCCCGCTTGTTCGTTTAATAATAAATGCATGAAGATAATTTGCAGGTAACTTGAAATCATACACGCATTTTTTCATTGTTGTTGGTTCTGGGGCAAATCATGTATGGACGCAGAACAACGTCCTTAAATGCCGTTTCCGAGCACTCGACTGTTCATCTAAACAAGTGGTTCATCTAAGGATACACCATTATTTTTATCACTTTATTTAACTAATATTTACACGTTTTGTAATAATACAGTACTGTGCTAATTGGACGCCGAAATTGAAGACTGGCATGAAATTGTATCTCTTTTGGCATTTTGTACCTCCTTTGGTTCGTACACTTTTAAGCGCGGACAAGAAGTCTATTTTTTTGGTAGATCAATGTGTTTGGTTATATTCGTGATGTCCTGTGATCGTAATAAAACATAGCGTTTACATCCGTAGCCTACAAAAGGCGACATTCGGAGAAACGTTACCTTTTCACCTTCATATTATTAGATTCTGAAACAATATATCGTACTTATAAACCTCGGCAAACGATCTACTTCTACAACCAAGGAATTATCATCATCATGGTTTGGCGATGTACAATTGTACAACAAATGTAAATTATAATATGTGTGAATATAAACATAATTAGGCATATAGTTGTGTATGTATTGTTATGTGTGCATGTATAATTAGGTATGTATATATATATATATATATATATATATATATATATATATATATGTATCGTATATCATTAATAATGTACGCCACTAACTGACCCTTTCTATCGTTATTTGTTATTTTCCCAACGGTTGCCTGGAAGAAATTGCTTTCAGCAATAAGGCCGCCATTTGTACTTATTTACTGTTTATACTCGTAAATTGTTTGTAATTTAATGTTTTGCTGGTGTACAATAAAGTGTACTATTATTATTATTAAATTATTACATTAAATTTTTATGTCTACTTGAAGGATATTTTGTTTAGCCTCTGGTATTAACTGATGCAGCCCGTCGAATCCGCCGCTGAATATCCTAGTGGAGTAGTCCTCCATTTTGCAGATGATAATTGCACCTTACGATTCTGGTTCTGATTCGATTGATGGAGGACCACACTGGCCGCTGCTCTTCGTATCCCAGTACTACAGTCGGGGGTCGGCTAGGGTGATGTTACCCTTAGAGGCGTCCGAACTCTCCCATTGCTTTTTCCACTCTAGCCGGATGTTAAGGTGATTCTGGATTTTGTTGTCGCTCCAAATCGGTTTCCGGGAAGGAAGTCTATGAGCAGAGATGTTGCATGGGGGGGGCTGACCGAAACAACTTCCGCCACTCACTGGCTGCTGCCTCTTCCCTCCTGAGCTCCGGTGGAGCTGCAGCAATGTTTGCAAGTACCGGTAACCAAGAGGTGGGCGTGGGTCGGAGATGTGTATATAGACCCACTTCTTGCAAACGATGGTAGATCCCCTGTAATAGGCGAGCCTGTACCTGTAATCAGATGAGATAGACGCAACAAAATATCAAAAAATAACATTTTCTCCGGCATAGGATACAAACCCATGATCCATACGCGCGTTAATCACCACTAGAGCAATGAGGTAATGAATTTCTATGAAGACGTACTGCATATCAGAAAATGCCTAAACCATTAAGTACACAAAGAATACATGAAGAATAAATGAATAAATAATGTAAAGAAAAAGAGAATCACTTTCCGTCACCCTCCTACTTTCTTCAACTATTGTTTTACTTAGTCATCTCATTATTTTATGATAACTGAATTCTGTAGTTATTCTATAGTTACTTGCCTCCGAGCAAAAGAAAATCTGGCTTTAAGATGCCATGAATGAATTAATTTTAGTGATAGCACTTTGCTATTAGTTTTAAGCTCTTCTTTCTCCATTTTAACTTCAATAAAAATTCAAAATTTTCATTTTTACTCTACAAATGATTATCGTTCAGCGACCGTTTGATTTTCTGTCGTAAATAAAATTCAATATTGAAATTGTGTTCCTAACTCGGCCTTGCCTCTCTAAAAACTTTCCAACTTCTGATATCGTATTACTCAGCATTTTTGGATATTGCTTTCTCAATAAAAAATATCTTATTTCATATTTTATCTAAAGTTTGTGCTGAATATAGTGAACTTTTTGTATTTAAAAGTTATGATCTTTCAATGATATTTTTATACTTTTTCAAGTTAGTAGGGTAGTTGGGGTAGGGGTACGTTTTAAAACAGAACGGTATGAAAGTATTGAATAATAGGTAGTTATGGGTGATTTTTTTTTTTTTTTTTTTAAAGAAACGTAGCCCCACACTAGGATTTATTCCTGTATCGTGGGTGCGTTTACAAACATGAAATTTCACAAACACAAATACCCAGACCGGAACAAATAATTGTGGGTCACACAAAGATTTGTCCCGTGCGGGAATCGAACCCGCGACTATTAGACACAGTGGGCGGAGCGACTCAAGCTCTTAACCACTGCGCTAAATCGTTCGTCAATTAGATACATCATATTCTTATCTTAAAAGTATAAATAATATATATCAGCCTAAACTGTCCTATTATTGGGCAAAGATCTCTTCTAGCTAACCGAAACAAGATAAGTTCATACTTAACTTTGCGGACCAAGTGTGGTTTGATGAGGGCCAGGTTGGTAGCCACCAACTGTTGGGACTTATCAAGCCGCCTTTAAGGCTTCCAACTCTGCTTAACGACTACCACATTAAGTGGTAACCGGGACCAACGGCTTAGCGTGCCTTCGAAAGCACGGAGACGCTCGAATATGAAAATGCCACAAACGGTCACCCATCTCAGGCCGACCGAGTTGAACGCTGCTTAACCTTGGTGATCGGTAAGAACACCGCGGTCGCACAACAATACGAGCGCCTCATTATCCTATTTAAAAAAAAAATCTTAATTATTTGTTGTACTACTATTTGTACTTCTTATTTTGTTTTTTAACGAGCAAATCGTTGAATTTGCCTCTAACCTAATTATAAGAACTTTCCTTGTGAGTATGAACCTCACCCGTGGCCTGCAGATAACAATAATACATTCAGCAAACTTGGCAAAACTACTAGAAATAGCCTAAAACTAAATTGAAACGAATGGCTGGAAGTTATATACCAATTAGACGCCGACACAGGAACTTTATACGTACAGCACGTCTCCTTGGAGTGTCGAAATAGGAGTTAAACTAAACTTGTTTACCTTTCCACAGAGCTGTTTATATGAAACTTCACAAATACGCTACCTCGGGGAAGTAAAATTTTGCTAAAAGTGCCATGTACGAAGTTCGCTCAGCTTCAAACATGCCGTACAGAGTTGTTAAGTAATGTGCCTAAAATTGTTTTACTGAGACACCTTTTGTTTCCATTTTGACGCCCTAGTAAATAATAGAAAATTAATACAAGGGCTTAGCATGAACAGATTGAAGTAACACTATCAAATTGATATGCCATCTCTTTTACACTACAAATTTATTAAATTAAGATGAACGTGACAGTATGTTTTCTTGACAGCGTCTCGCTAACGTCTACCTGTTTATGCTAAGCCCGCTATTTGTAAGTTCTCCCATAAGGTTAAAATGTGGTTATATGTTAGATATTTCTTTTTTAATTTATCGAAGTACTATAAATATTCGTAACGAGGTAGCCTAGACTTGCCTACAACGTGACTAACTTGTTCTATTATCCTACAAGTAACTCCAACAAGAAATGTATGGAAATTAATAAGTATTCAATAAGCACGCGAGGTTTATGTGAAGTCGATCACGTGTCATTGAACCGTTAACTTATATATTATTTCGGTAGTAAACTTTATATCTATTTCTAAAAGTAGGTTAATTGTAAAACACTTGTATACAAGATGTATCATAAATAACGCAAAACCTCAGACACCCCGATTAGATAATTGCTCCACAAATTCCATACGAAAACCAACTTTCGTAATTTAAAATTTTTAACCCCTTTTTAACCCAATTAACAATAAAACTTGTACGTGTATGTGTGCGAATTGAGAAATACGTTTTGGAAATGCATTTAAAATCTCCATATGTTTTAAATTCATCATCATTTCAGCCTATACTTGTCCACTGCTGAACATAGGCCTCCCCAATCGCTTTCCAGCGTAACCGGGCCGATGCCACCTGCATCGAACGATTTCCTGCGATTTTCACAAGATCGTCGGTCCATCTGGCAGGCGGTCGTCCTACGCTGCGCTTGCCAATACGTGGTCTCCACTCTAGAATCTTTCTGCCCCAACGCCCGTCCGATCTTCGCGCTATGTGGCCAGCCCATTGCCACTTCAGCATGCTAATCCTGAGGGCTATGTCGGTGACCTTGGTTCTCAATAATATCAATAAGAGAGATTAATAAGACTTCAGGATTTCATAAGCACTCAGCCTTAAGTGGTACATCTTGATCTATTGATTAAGGACTATCGCCAAGATTCAACATACTCCATGTCGAATCTTGGCGATAGTCCTTAAATAAATAATAAAAAACGACTTGCATAATAATATCACAAGGATTTTCTTTAGTAAGATCAATACTTTAAAATTCTAACTATATACATAGTGTTTATAGTGGACTTGATTACTTGTAGCGAAGCTATAGTGCAACAAGGATCTTTTGGCCCATGGATGACATTGACAGGAAGATGTTGGTGTGAAATTAGGGTTAACATTAGGTAAAATTATCTTACTTCCAAGTAGATATTTTCACAGATAGGTCCGCAAGATAACTGATTAAAAAAGGACTTTGGTGAGTTTCATAGCAAACGGCAACTCTGCAACTGTCATGAAGTGATATCTCTCTTAATGCCAGCGCTGGTTCCGATTTCGGCCGCGGGTCAAAAGATCCATGTACGACTGTACATACATTACTTTTAGCTTCTGTTGAATCCACCCAATTCTTTCAAAATTAAAACCCTGACCTTGCCTTCATAATGAAATAGACAAGTTTATTTACTCTGTGCAAGAAATATTACTGTGCTTTGTCGTCCCGGGTTATTACTTACCTTATTATTTTACAAAGTAGAACTTAACTGTATACTAACTGGCTGGCTTTACGACCGCGGCTGTACGTGTCTGAGACTATGTCATGTCTATCTCCTTTATGTTACGTGCTTGTAAAGAGTAGGTATGTAAGTCTGGATCAGATATAAGGGAAACTAAGAATCTGAAAATGTAATTTGAATCAGGAATAGTTATAATAATTGACTCTGATTGGTAACTTACATAACATTAACTTTTTGCAAAGGGTCTCTGAGTGTTGGACTCATGTAAAACGTCCTATTTATTTCATCCTATATATTTTTTGTAATATTTCTGTAACGTTATTTTCTACTGGCTTACCTTTTAATTCCACTTTATTTTTAATTCTATGTTATGTAACTTTTTATTATTATATATAATAATAAAATAAATAGATTAAGATTATCTATGGATATAATTTATTGTAAAGTTGTTTTCCTCTTTGGCACTTTATGTAAGAGGTTAAAATGTTGGCTATGCCATTCACATAGTAATCAAGTGCAATTGGGCATGCTAAAAAGACAGAAGAAATTGTTCATTTGAAACTCATTTGTTTAATTTTAGATTTTATTGACATGTAATAATGCAGCAGTTAAATATAAGTTATTGGCAATTATAATAATATAACACTACAGTTAATCAAAAAGACAGAATGCTTTGTCAATTTAAATAAATGACTAACATGAAAATCAAAACAATACAAGCACTAATGAATCGGGCTTATTTCGTCACTTTATTTTAATGTAAGAATCGCACAGTTCACCCGCGCTTCTGAATATCTATTGTATCTCTCTCAATTTCTCGCCGGATGATAGATACAGGGAAACTTTCTCCTGATGTTTTGTTTCTTTTCAATCTCGCCGGCTTAAGTCAACAACCAACTGGCAGTTATGACTATGCATTTTTGATATCACATATGTAGGTTTGTAGAAATCGGGAAATATTTTTTTACATTTTTTTTTGTGTGCGGATGGAGTAAGAATAATGTGTAAGATTTTACACTGCTAGTTAGACTAGAGATAAGCTAGCACACGTATAGTACTGTCATAACGTTGTTTGTAATGATTACTGAACGTTCGGCTCGGTTAGTCTGAGATGGGTGACCGTTTATGGCATTAAAATTTTTGAGCATCTCCATACTTTGGAGCATATGTTGAGCTGTTGGTCTGGATTGTTGACCACTAAATTAGTTTTTGAGCCAAGTCGGAAGCCCAATGTTCTGCATGAGACGATCCCACAGCAACTGACCACAAACCTGCCTCCAACAATCCGCACTGTGTCCACGTAGTGTAGTCCTAATCACTCTCACCTCGGTATGTGAGAGAAGCCCGTTGCCCAGCAGTGGGAAAGTAAAGGCTGATTAATAAGTTTAACTAATAGTGAATCGTAAAAGATAACTAAATCCAGCAACAATGTGTCTCATCTGAAGGGCAAGTCATGAGTCCCTGTAACCGGCGAGCGTGTATGTGACAACTGTATTAGTGGTCAAAGGCAGAGAGGTCCGTAAGGAAAGAACCTGAAGGAACTTTGTCATCATCATCATCTCAGCCTATACTTGTCCACTGCTGAACATAGGCCTCCCCAATCGCTTTCCAGCGTAACCGGTCCGATGCCACCTGCATCCAACGACTTCCTGCGATTTTCACAAGATCGTCGGTCCATCTGGCAGGTGGTCTTCCCACGCTGCGCTTGCCAATACGTGGTCTCCACTCTAGAATCTTTCTGCCCCAACGCCCGTCCGATCTTCGCGCTATGTGGCCCGCCCATTGCCACTTCAGCTTGCTAATCTTAAGGGCTATGTCGGTGACCTTGGTTCTTCTACGAATCTCCTCATTCCTGATTCGATCACGTAGAGAAACGCCGAGCATAGCTCTCTCCATAGCTCGCTGAGCAACTCTGAGCTTTTTTATGAGACCTATAGTAAGAGACCACGTCTCTGATCCATATATCATCACTGGTAACACACATAAGGAACTTTGTACTCTCTACCTACTCCGCAAGGTATCTGATGTGATGATATAGATATACATAGATATGTATAGCATCATCAACTCTAGCCAGCTGGGTTAGTGCTAAATGCTAATAAGGGTTGACGCCAGGTAGCCGGCCGAACGTAAAAAAAACAATGCTAAATCGTAATATGCCTTACACAGAATAAGACATATTGCGCTAGCCCCAGGTAGGAAATAATAAAGCAGATGATGATATTTTTTTATTTGTTTGGTAGGTTTAACTAAAGCGAAGTATGTTCTTATGAAAAATTATCTGCATACACTCTGGCATTGTGGTGTATGGTATATTGTAGAGCAGTTCCTCTGCGGTTTTATACAAAATATTTATACCAATTTTACGAAAAAGTATCAGCCTTCAATTTTTTTTTTAGTTTTAGTAAGTGTCGCCATTGTTAAAGTTGCTCGTATTGATAGATACTATCACTAGTGTTGGCGCGCACCTGTTCCTTAAGATGCGTAACTTTAGGTTTTTGATTGCATAAGTAGTCCCTTAGATAAGCAACTTTAAGGTTTTTGATAATATAAGTATGTCTTTCTATATCATCACGCCAGATCCCTTGCGGGGTAGCCAGAGAGTACAGAGTTTTAACAGGTTCTTACCTTACATACCTCTCTGGCTTCCTCCACCCTCATAGTTCGTCTTATACACGCTCGCCGGTTACGGAGCCTCTTGACTTGTCCTTCAGATAAGACACGGTCTATTTGGTCACGGTAAGATAGTCTAGGTCTTCCCCGGTACCTACATTCTTCCAGTTTAGCATTGTGTATCTGATTTATCATTCTTTTTTCTGATACTTTTAAGTATATCCAAATCAACCTGAAGGCAGGCCACTCATAAGGTAGGCCGACGAAACTGTTAAGGTCGCAGGAAAAAAGTGGATGTCCACAGCATAAAGCTGGTCGTCACGGTGATCTTCGAGGGAGGCCTTTGCCCAGCAGTGGGCCTCTTTCGGCTGATGATGATACTGTCCCTGTGCTGGGTAAAGGCCTTCTCCCACACACTGAAGTGAGTACTACCATGCAGACCCAGAGAGGAATGATGAAGGTAAATTTGGGTCCCCTTGCTTTTGGAATTTATTATGTGTGTGAATAAACTACGCTGTTGGCCGCGAGGCCTTTACAGCTTCACCGGACTAGAGGGCGAGCATGCAACCACTACGCTTGAGCCAGAAAGGCAAGGGGACAACTAGCTCAAGGGCGCCTCAAGAAGGAACGGCCTCGGCTTGGGCAGTCGCTATGGGGGAGGGCTAGGCGTCTCGCGATAGTGCTCTGCACCGGCTGGCGGGCAAGTGATTCTTCGGTACCGGCTAGGTCGGTATCTGATCCTGTGTGCGGTATCTGTATCTGAAAAAAGGCATGTAAGGGCATCGGGAGGGTCTGTGAGAACATGCCGCAGACGACAGTAGCGGCTGATAAGAGGGGAGTTAGGTTCGTAGTCGGCGGCGGCTTTCTATGACAGGACGCGTTCGCGAAATATAGCTTAAATACTGCTTAGCTTTGGTATTTGCAACGAACATAACGTGACTACAGCGCTACGAGCATCCCTTTATCGAAGACAATATAAGATCAGACTCGATTTAGTATTGATGCATTTATTCGATGAAATATCCTTTAGTAACGTGCTTAAATAAAGTGATTCACTTAAACCAAATTTTGAGTACTATTCAATTTAAATTATAGATGAGTTCCAAAGAAAAATAATTACTTAGTAGGAAGTACTTACGTTTAATTATTTCCGAACAATTCAGTCGACAGCGTTGAAATGCCGACCCGGCTAAAGGAACCTTTCAACGCGAACCAATTAGTAAAAGTAGGTGCCTACAATGCGTTTGGGTACATCAATAAATTATTAACCTGAACGACTACAAAGGACACGCCCGATGGAAATAAATTATCGAAAGTAAATATTAATTTCAAGTTACTTTTACTAGTGACTTTGTATAAAGTTGCCTCAATTTACAAAGTGGCGGTGAAGTTAGTTTTGGTTCAGACTGATGGCTAGTATTGATTAATTTTGAAAGCATGTATATCAACATTTTTTATTTGATTGAATAAACAGTAAAGTTATCAGTATCGTAAACTACCAATGAATAAAAATGCTTTTGATCATAATCCCTTAAAAGTCACTTCTTAGCTTACTGAGCTTACTTACTTAGTTTTAAGCTGTTAAGTTATACAACCCTTATGGTCTTCTCAGGTGGGTAGTGTTTTCCTTTTAACATTTATTTAGGTATATAGCTAGAAAAAAGTCTCCTACATCATTTTCCAAGTGGATTTGCGATTACTTACGTAAGATAATTTAGTACTCATGCATTTTATACAAAATAAAAAACCTTAGTTCCCCTTTAAAGTCGACTGTTATTAGTATTTAATACTCAGCGGCACATTAACGTTGCCTCGCTATTTTACATTACATTTGCAAGAATTAGTCTCGTAAACAGCACTGCCCGTTGTAAAATTCTCGTTAACGATGCAACTCGGACAGTGCTGAAAATGTCAGTTTATACCCGCCACACTGAAAAAACTTAGCACTAAAAGGCGGATGTTAGCGTAACTTTGCCGAGAAACCATATTATCACCTTCATCATTGTCTAGTAAATTTTAAGTGTAAATAGAATGGCATATCAATTCGATAGCGTTACACTAACATCAATCTGTTCGTGCTTGAGCCTCGTCTGAGATAACTCTGTAACTGTCATTGTTAAAATGAGTATCTTAAGAAATACTACAAGAATAAATACTTAAGATTGGGCGTTTAATAGTTAGTTTGAGAGTTCATTTTTTTAAATTTTGTCTGTAATGTACTAGTATTGTAATTATGACTTTCATAATAGTAGCATTTTTTTCTTATACATTGATTTGTCCATTCCATATTTACATCAACACTACTTATTATTACGTCAGACGTCTTACAGCGTTCTTAGTAAAGCCTAGGTTACCAACAATTTTGTACTCAACAAACATTGTAATTGTCTGAATGTTGAGATAGTATCATAATCTCTATTTTATGATGCATCATTTTCACCATGTAGAGATGAAGTTTTTTATGTTTCTAGTTCAAAGAATTAGAATCCCTCGCTCGTTGGTATATTTAAAATCACACAATGTAAAATTGCCGAGTTTAAAGAATTCCGTAGAAAATGCAACCAATTCTTGCAATATGTAGCTTTGAGTTTCGTCAAAAATAAAATGTACTTCAATGCTAACGCATGCATTAGAATCATCACGGACGTTTCAAAGGAATATAATACTGGCCGAAAGACGAAATTTCAATCCTTTTCGTATTGTACAGAATTCTTTGAGTAAGTATGCAGGTGTAATCTAAATGCATAAAAACCACATAGCATTTAATTACGAATTCACAAAGCATCATAGCTCAGGTACGATGCAAATATTCTCGCTCTTCAGTCTTAGCACGAGTAAATTGACGCTTTCGTAAAGTTGTCGAGAAAGCGTGTTGTCATGTTTATCATTATTTAGTAAATCTGTAGTGTAAAAAGGATGGTAGATCAACGTCAATCTTTTTGTGCTAAGTTCTCTCAGTTACGCTCAAATTGTACCTGTTTACCGAACAATCCCAGAAGTACGGATACAATGTTCCGGGTAAATGGCGGTTAATTTAATTTTGTCTGCACTGAGCCATGCCTGATAAATATAAGTAGAATGTTTGCTCATTGTAAGTCTTGACGCAGCGGCTAAAATTTAATTTAAGTAGATTTTAATTTGAGATATCTTTTATAGACGTTGTCAGGCGTTATGTAGTTGTTAGAACTTGCGAAGTCATCTCGATGGTAGATAATGTTATCACTATTTAATATCTCTCAAGTAGTTTGTGAGCACCATTTGACCGTCAGATAATTTCTTGATGAGTAATGTTTAAATAATTCTCAAGGAGATAACAGAAAATTCTATACCAACCCGTCTGGCCAGCGTGGTATAGTAGGCCGAAACCTCCTAACATGGTAAGGCACCTAAAACAAAGGCCCCCAGTTCCCGGTAGTCCCGCTGTCCGCTGCCACGGTAGCGGTCGCGGTAACAGCGGGGCAGGGGGTGCGAAGAATCTCCGGGCTACGACACAAGGCTACCAAAAACACCTGACCCTGGCTACGTACAATGGACGCTCTCTACGGCTGGACCAACACCTCACTGAACTCGAGGTAGAACTAGGTCGCATAAACTGGCACATATTGGGGTTATCCGAAGTCCGAAGACAGGGCGAGGACACGATAACCCTTGAGTCAGGCCACCTGTTCTACTTTCGTGAAGGTGATCGGCCCTCTCAGGGCGGTGTCGGTTTCCTGGTCAACAAAGCTCTCACTAACAACGTTGTAGAAGTCAGCAGTGTGTCGACACGGGTAGCGTACCTCATAATTAAAATCACCAACAGGTGCACCCTGAAGGTGGTACAGGTATATGCGCCGACCTCGACATACTGCGACGACATAGTCGAAGCCATGTATGAAGACATAGCCAAGGCATTACATGGCACCACCAAGGCTCACTACAACGTTGTTATGGGGGACTTCAATGCCAAAGTGGGAGTACAAGAACGCGGCGAAACAATAATCGGACCCCACGGCGTGGGGCGCCGAAACCACAGGGGGCAGATGCTGGTCAACTTTCTGGAGTCGCAGGGGCTCTTCTTGATGAATTCGTTCTTTAAGAAGAAGCCTCATAGAAAGTGGACATGGCGAAGCCCCGACACTGTGACGAGGAACGAGATAGACTTCATCATGACTGACAGGAAGTCTATATTTAGAGACGTCTCCGTGATCAACAGGTTTAATACCGGCAGCGATCACCGACTTGTCCGAGGCGCTCTAAATATAAACTTCAGGGCCGAAAGGCGTCGCATGATGAGGGCTACTCTGAGACCTACTGCGCCTCAAATAGCTTTAGGGTTCGAAAAGTTCCAACTGGAGCTTCAAAATCGTTTCGACCTGCTGGAAACCGAAGGCAATGTTGACGAAAAAACCGACACAGTGGTCAAAACGCTACAGGAGGTGTCTCGAAAGGTGTTTCCCGGCAAAAGCGGTAACTCTCGCTCGAGACTCTCGAACTTATGAGGCAGAGACGAGAAATGTCATCCACGCAGGCGTCTTCGCCGGATGGGAGGAACCTCAACCGGAAGATCCGGAAGCTGGTGCGACGTGACCTCCGATGTTCCAACACCCGCGCCATCGCGGCTGCGATTGAACAGAACAGAGGCACCAAAGTCTTCGCTCGCCAGCTAGGTAAATCCCATCTGACGAAACTTAATACTGCAGATGGCAAAACCGTGACCTCCAAGTTCGAGATACTCGAGGAGATTGAGAGTTTCTACAAAGACCTGTACGCATCACGGATGACTAAACCCACGAGACCCAGCGCTGACGACCACAGAGCCCCACTCGCACGCCACAACACGGAAGACATCCCTGATGTCAACCAGGACGAGGTCAGAGTGGCTCTCGAGCAGCTCAAAAACAACAAGTCGCCAGGCGATGACGGAATCACCACTGAGCTCCTAAAAGCCGGCGGGACTCCAATACTGAAAAAGTTAGCGAGCCTCTTTAATTCCGTCATCCACCAGGGCTTAACACCTCAAGCGTGGAGCGGGAGTGCGGTGGTTCTGTTCTTCAAAAAAGGTGACAAAACCTTGCTGAAGAACTACAGACCCATCTCACTCCTGAGCCACGTCTACAAGTTGTTCTCGAGAGTACTCACAAACCGCCTCGCCAGAAGACTTGACGAGTTCCAGCCACCGGAACAAGCTGGGTTTTGAAAAGGCTACAGCACCGTGGACCACATCCATACTGTTCGGCAGATTGTACAGAAGACCGAAGAGTACAATCAGCCGCTGTGTATGGCTTTCGTGGACTACGAGAAAGCCTTCGACTCCATCGAAACCTGGGCGGTTCTGGATGCTCTGCAGCGATGTGGCATCGATTGGCGCTATATCGAGGTGCTGAGATGTCTATATAATACCGCCACAATGACCGTCCAGCTCCAAGACCAAAAGACCAACCCGATCGAGCTGCGTCGAGGTGTAAGACAGGGGGATGTAATATCCCCCAAGCTCTTCACCAATGCACTCGAAGACGTCTTCAAGACGCTGGACTGGACTGGGCGGGGCATTAACATCAACGGCGAATACATCTCACATCTTCGGTTTGCCGATGATATCGTCATCGTGGCAGAGTCACCGGAACAGCTACGCGAAATGCTGCATAGCCTAAATGGAGCCTCTCGAGGTGTCGGTCTCGGCATGAACTTGGATAAAACCAAGATCATGTTTAATGACCATGTCACGCCGGGACCGATCTACGTCGATGGTTCGATGCTCGAAGTTGTTCGGGAGTATGTCTACCTTGGACAAGTTGTCCAATTTGGTAGAAACAACTTCGAGAAAGAAATCAACCGCAGGATCCAATTGGGTTGGGCAGCATTTGGCAAGCTACGTCACGTTTTCTCTTCGCCTATTCCGCAATGCCTGAAGACTAAAGTGTACAACCAATGCGTCCTACCTGTTATGACCTACGGGGCCGAGACGTGGACACTCACAGTGGGACTGGTCCACAAATTTAAAGTCGCACAGCGGGCTATGGAGCGAGCTATGCTCGGCGTCTCTTTGAAGGATAAAATTCGTAACGAGGTAATCCGACAAAGAACCAAAGTTACCGACATAGCTCGCAAACTCAGTAAGCTAAAGTGGCAATGGGCTGGTCACATCTGCAGAAGGACCGACGACCGATGGAGCAAACGTGTCCTAGAGTGGAGACCGCGACTTGGTAAGCGTAAGGTAGGACGGCCCCCAGCTAGATGGACCGACGACCTCAAAAAGGTCGCTGGGACAGACTGGATGCGGAAGGCGGAGGACCGTGTGCAATGGCGCGTGTTAGGAGAGGCCTATGTCCAGCAGTGGACTGCGATAGGCTGATTGATTGATTGATTGATTGATTGATAACAGAAAAGTTTTTCTTCGCTACTTACGATGTTATCGATACGTCAAACATCTATATTTGATGTTTTTGTCTATTTCTATACTTTTTGAATAAGTATTTAGTTTAGTTCCCAAATTGACGAACAGTAATAGGTAAAGATAACAATAAAATATACTAATATGTTAAAATATGAAACAAAATTATAAATTATTATACATATAAAAGTAGTAATATTGCATCTCTACAAATTAACTCAAGTGACAACTCTTTTCATAGAGCAAATGAACAGTTTCTTTTTTATTAACTCTTTTCAAACCTGATATACTGTCTTGCTTGTGGGCGAAGACTTTCCCATTACTTTTGCACACATTTTCATCTACTGTCATTTTGGACCAAGAAGCATCGGCAAAGGTGTTTAAATCATCACGCCAACTTTGTCTTAGTCTGCTTTGACGTATGGTTTGTCTATTCATTAATATTGCCCTAGTAGTGACTTATTGTAACGATATTAAATTATGATGATATGATATCACATTTAATGTTACAAGTCTAATTCACAAGCATACACAGAAAATATAAGAGTGTATATGTTTATTTATTGTAGTGTAGTTATTAATTTCTGTCTACACACCGTAGGAAATTATATAACTTACTTCAGTTCACAAAACGCTACCTAGATGTGAACATTTATTTTCAGACTAATATTGATATAAACCCGGTTGCACACAATTTTGTGACCGTTTCTAAATGTTATATTATAAAAAATCAACTTGTACTGTCCTACTGCCATGCAAAATCCTTCTCAGACAAATTAAGGTGACAGAGATTTGATACTCTACAACACGGACCCAATTCGGATTGGGGAAGGCTACCTGCTGTTAGAACTTTTCAAGCCCCACATAAGGCTTTCAACTTAGTTTAGAAACAAAAGCCGGTTCGTAATCGATGTAAAATGATAACTTTTGGGAATCTAAAGCACAACTTTATCGATGGACTGTCTCGTTAGTCTAGTAAGATCCTAGGATGACCGATGTTGCAGGAATTTTCAGTCAAAAAATCCTCCGTAGCTCAGAGCCTGGAATTGTACCCGGTATAATAGCAGTGGGATCGCCCCCTATTTCATTGTGACCTAACACATTACATCTCTGACATCACCGCTAAGTATGCCGGCGTTTTATCATTTTGTTCTCCAAGTACAAAAGTAGAACAAATATCGCTATTCAATATTCATCCTTATGATCTCTAATATTTTTATTCCAAATCATGTGTGTGTGTGTGTGTGTGTGTGAATGATCTACGCTGTTGGCCTCGAGGCCTCTACAGCTTCACCGGATTTTAAAGGCGAGCGTGCAACCACTACGCTCCAGCCAGCCAGAAGGGCAAGAGGCGACATACTCGAGGGCGCCTCGGAGAGGCGCCCTCGGTTGGGACAGTCGCTGTAGGGGGACCGGTGCACTACTAAGCGCACCGGTCGACCGCCGGCTATGGGAGGGGATCTACTACTGCGTCTGCGTCTACGGCGTCGCTCGTATTCTGAGCGGAAAGAAGGGATGACAAAGCATCGGGGGGGTCGGTGAGAACATGTCTCGGCCGGCGGTAGCGGCAGGGGTCGCGAGGGAGGTCGTAGTCGGCGGTGGCTACGATTAACGGATTCGCATGGGAAGATGCGTTCGCGAAGTGACGTGTTGACGCCTTTTTAATAAAGGCGCGAATAGGTTCGAGACCTAGATCGGAGTGGAGGTCGACGTTCCGTACGAACCAGGGGGCTCCTACGGCTTTACGGAGGAAGCGGTTTTGAACCGCTTGAAGTCTGTCGATGTGAGAGGGGGCCGAATGCCCGAACACAGCACACGCATAAGTCATGATGGGACGAACGCAAGTTTTGTAAAGCGTCACCTTATTTCTAAGGGACATTTTACTCCGCTTGCAGATTAACGAATGGAGACGACCGAGCACGAAGGATGCTCGGTGACGGACCCGCTTGATGTGCGGGCCGAAGGTCATGGTACTGTTCAGGGTGACCCCTAAATATTTGACCTCTTTGACCCAGGGAATGGGTCGGTCGAACATGGTCACTTGACCTCGGTTCCTTCCGGGGCGGCGCAGAGAGTGGTGCGAAGGTGCACCTCTGGCGAAGAGCACCGCCGCGCTCTTGTCCGGGTTCACCTCGATTCGCCACTTCCTGATCCAATCCCCTAGGGTATTGGCGGCGGTCTGGAGTTTCCTCGTAATGCGGGCCTTGTTCCTATTGGAATAATAAAGAGCGGTATCATCCGCGAATAAAGCTAGTTTAACATCACTCGAACGAGGAATGTCGTTCGTGTAGAGGCTAAACAGGAGCGGAGAGAGCACTGAGCCCTGTGGGACTCCAGCACTGATGGAGTGGGAAGCGGAGCGCGTCATTTCGACGCGATAACGAAAGGCGCGATTCGACAAGAAGTCTCGTAAGATGAGCACGAGTCTGTCCGGCACACCCAATCGGTAGAGCTTGTAGATCAAGCCGTTGTGCCAGACTCCAAAATCAGTGTATATAAAAACGATAAATCACCACAAACTATTCATAAAACACCACGCTCAAAGGCTAGGTGCGCATGAAGTGTGTGCAAAAGTTATCTCAGGAAACATGTGGAATATTACCCACCCCTAAATAAATCATATCTAATACCGCATTGAGGGCGCGCCTGACGCCTTCCTCAATAATCCTGCCCCCATGTGCCGTGTCTCCGGCTCAGATTTCATTACCATCTGATATGTAGATATAAGAATTATTCGAAGAGGTGTTTTGTATCGGCTGCCTTTGATGTGCATAAAGATTTTGCGACTTTATTGATTTTCGTAGATTCTCCCTCGTTTTCCTTAACGTTTCCCGATTCGGTAATGAGGGCTGTGTCAGGAGACAGCGTGCGGTATTTGCGGATTGACATTTTGTTTTGGCGAAAATGATAATTCGTATGTTTCTTTGTGTCGCTTGTTAGTTACCGCAACCAACATTATATAGTTATCAAGACGTAGATAGTGCGACATGTTTTCTGTAGATCTATCTATCTATATTATCACGCCTATCCCTTGCAGGGTAGGCAAAGAATACGCAGTTCCAACAGATAGATGTTAGTCCTACACAGGTACGGGTACAGGTTTCTATAGATATTTTGTATGGAAGCACTAAAAGAGTAGGAATCACATTAAATTCATGCTAAAGTGTAATTTTGGCGTGTGTGAATGATGTACGCTGTTGGCCGCGAGGCCTTTACAGCTTCACCGGACTTAAAGGCGAGCGTGCAACCACTACGCTCATTATGTTTTGACTCTATACTATAGAGTATCTAATACACTAGATATACTATAGACTTCTAAAATGATCTACTTCCGTAATAATGAAGTGACCTCTTCTTTCTACCTACCTACACGAAATGAATACAAAATCCTTCAGGTTATATCGTAGGTATCATCTTAATTTGATGTTCAATTTTTTATATACCTAACAATCTTCATAACATTTATTTTTATTACTTTAGCAGAAAAAATAACACATAACCACACTCGGTTTGCTTACTATTTCTTGACTTTGGGTTTACCTAAAAAATGTAAAATGTTACTCACTTGTTTTTTAATGTCGCTTTAAAATATACTTACAAATGTTATGCATACCTATAAATTGTAACTAATATAATGATGTTATGTAATTATAAAGTTAGTATGCTAAGTAAATAAATATAAACACTCTTACAGTGTGAACTACACACAATCTCATATAATCAGTACAGGCACATACCAGCAGATTAAAGCCATACACACCGATAAAACGTTAAAAGGTTAGTAAAGCCAAAACGTAGGTAGTTACGGACAACAATAAACGAGTCTAGAATATTCCGTTCTGCATACTGCAGTAGTTGGAATGCGTTCAGTACGGCGTACGGTTGGAAATTAGGACATACTTTGTAGTAAATTCTGCGTAACAAGCTTTATGGTGAGCGTGCTACATACAAATTTGTGTTTTTTTAATTTGATCTCTATTTGATAGGAAGTGAAGTAGGGAATGGGGAAAGTTTTCTGCTTAGCTATCACGTCTGTAGTTCGACCGAATATTTATGATTACAGATACATTACACATTTATGATATATTTTAAATCTGTAAGTATATTCGTCTATCTAAACTGAAGTTTTAATAATCTGCTTCTTAAGTTTAGCCAATTATTAGGAATATAGAGTGCAGTGATACGACCTAAACCTAATGCTGTTTACCTAATGTGTCCACTGAATAGATGGAAAACAATATTAGCAAATGAAATTCTTTTTTATGCCTCTTCTTTCGCGCTTGCCCAGCAGTGGGATAGTAAACGCTCAAGTATATAGAGTATGTCTCTCGCTGAGTTTTATGGGTTTTACATGGAACTTTGAAAGGTACAAACCTTTGGGGCATTAATACTGCATGCTCAATGAACAGTGGTAGTGCAGTATCAGTATGTGCTTTATTAATTAATAAGGGCTTTTAGAAAATAAGTAGAGAAATATTGTTCCCGTCTTATCCACGACGATTTATTAACACTACGAGTGACGACACTACTAGTATCAAACACGTGTGAACATACTTATACTTGGATTTATAAATAAAATAAACAAAAAAACGGTTTCAGGTCTGGAAGAGGATGTTCGGATCAAGTCTTCTCACTCCGCAACATCGTAGAGAAGCATCTGGCAGTGGGCCGGAAGGTTTTCTGCGGTTTTGTAGATCTGGAGAAGGCATTTGACAGAGTTGTGCGAAAGAGACTTTGGGACATTTTGCCAGAGTATGGTATAGATGGCACTCTGTTGCGAGCCGTCCAGTCCACTTATGTGGACTGCAAGGCATGCGTACGGGTGGGTGGTAACAGGTCACCCTGGTTTGACGTTAAAATCGGCGTCAAGCAGGGTTGCGTGTTGTCCGCTAGACTGTTTATAATATATCTGGACAAAAGTCTTCAAAGACTGAAAGCGATGAATGAAGGTGTACAAATGGGTGACTTAGTGGTAAACCATCTACTTTATGCAGATGACGCGGTTTTAATAGCGCCAACAGCCACTGATCTGCAAACACTAGTCACAGTTATGAAAGACGACTGCATGATCAATGGCTTACACTTGAATGTGAAGAAAACCAAGATTATGGTTTTTGAAAGGGAAGAAACCAGAACGAATGTAAGGATTGTGGTTGGTAACGATGTGCTGGAGCAAGTGAATGAGTTTGTATATCTTGGATGCGCCTTCAGTAAGGATGGGAAATACACCGCTGACATAGAGAGAAGAGTGAGTGCAGGGAACAGAGTGAATGGTGCGATGGGAAAGCTACTCGGGAACCGGCACTTAAGCCATAAGGCGCAGCTGGCCATACATAACGGAGTTCTTGTCCCAACGCTGTTATATGGTAGCGAGAGCTGGGTATGTAAGAAGGAGAATGAAAGTAGGATAAATGCGGTAGAAATGCGAGCTCTGCGGAAGATGTGCGGAGTGAAGCTGACCGACCGCATTAGCAACAGCATAGTAAGACAGCGAGTAGGTATGAAAGATAGTATCGGTGTAAAGATGAGAAAGGGCATGCTCCGTTGGTTCGGGCATATAGAAAGAATGCCAGAGGAAAGAATGACAAAACAGATATACAATGTGAAAGTGGAAGGATGCAGGTACCGGGGAAGACCTAGACTATCTTACCACGACCAAATAAACCGAGTCTTATCTGATGGAAAAGTCAAGAGTCTCCGTAACCGGCGAGCGTGTATGAGACGAACTATGAGAGTCGAGGAAGCCAGAGAGGTATGTAAGGAAAGAACCTGTTGGAACTCTGTACTCTCTGCCTACCCCGCAAGGGATCTGGCGTGAGGTTATAGATAGATAGATAGATAGATAGATAAACAAAAAAAAAATACCGTCACGCCTATATTCCCCAATCGAGAGTGCCAGAGCTATACTGTGTGGCTGGTATGCCCAAGAAATAGGGAGCGAGCCTATTGCCATACCGAGCACAATTCCAGACTCAGGACTGATACTGGGAATTTTTCGATAGGAAAACTACTGTTATCCGACCTAGGATTTGAACCCAGGACCTCATGATCGCAAGCACATTATTTGCCACTAGACCAACGAGCAGTAATTTAAATTTAAAAAAATCGAGAATAATTGGTATGGTATATCAATAATACTCATTTTTTAATAAGAATGGTAAAGTTTACCTATTGCTATATTTCCTCATACATCAAAAACGTATAATTTAAAATGACCCATTATTTTATTAAATGACTTATCTTACCATGACCAAATAGACCGGGTCTTATCACCGGAAGGACAAGTCAAAAGTCACCGTAACTGGCGAACGTGTATGAGACGAACTATGAGAGTGTAGGAAGCCAGTGAGTTATGTAAGGAAAGAACCTGTTGAACCTCTGGGAGTACAGAGGTTGCCTACCACGCAAGGGATCTGGCGTGATGATTTAGATAGATATAATTATTAAACTACTAAAGCCCAAGCACTTCCTTACCTTCAATTAATTTACGTTTACCGGTACGACGGACATAACAACAACAAAAATATCTACATAAGGGTATTAGTATTCAGGTGGTGCGAAGGGAGGCGCAAGACATTAACCTTTAAAAAGGGGTCAATGCGTGAAGTTTCTACCCCTAATATCTTATTCTGTACGACGATTTGTCGAGGGTACTGTTTGGAGAGACAAATACTTACTTTGAATATTGATGGCATACCTCATTATACAGACAATTAAAGTTCTATAATAAGATTTTAATAACAAAACCAACATTCTGGTCCTTTCCCTTTTTTAATTTAAGAAATAGAAGGTTGTTAAATGGGCTCTTATTTTTAGGAGTAATTTTAATAAAGAAAACAATGGTTTCAGTTAGATTTTTATGCTTCAAAAGTAATACCACTAAGCACATTTTTAAAAAAAAATATGTTATGTATTTGGTTGAGAAATAGGTATCGACGGCCATGATGATTTATTGCATTTAAGCAGCGGCGTTTATGAGGTTCGAATCGTTCGTCGGGCAAAGTGTTGTTAAGATATATCTAAACACTTTAGTAAGCTGTCAAGGGGCTTAGTACTAGACTAGAAATTTACTAAATTAACGTGAAATGAGAATACGCTTTCTTGAAAGCGTTACTATTGCTTAAAAATGTTGGTATTGAGCCTTTTGGAGTTTAGCATTGCGGCCGGCACAACGAACATAAAGACGTCCCCTATTAAATTCAGATTTAATATATGAACCCAGTACACATTTTCCGTTTCTGCTTGGAAAGTGTAGGCGTAATGCTAAATATATTATTTCTCTGTTTCTATGCTTACCAAAATCTCTTGCCTATTTCGTCTCATACAAACTAAACGTCATAAAAACTCTCACATGTCTTCTCTATTGTTTAACATTTACATTTTCTGTTTCACATCTGCCGTGAAATAAAAACATAAAATAGCAAATCGATTGCTATTTCCTTTCTCGTCGTAACAATAACACTTTAAAGGAAAATCTACTTCCTGCCTTAGTACATTTTACAGGGAACTTGGAATGGCGAGTGACTGTGTCAGCTGAATAATAAATGTGCTAGAAGTCACCGTGTGCTTTTATTTCTGTTCTTGACGCGAGCCGGGCCAAACATACCTCGCCGTTGATACGAGGTAGCGTCCGATTAAAAATAAAACAATACACGGTACAGTAAAATATTTTATTTGTATCGTAGGAAGTCGTTGAGGTAAACAGGTGATACCTAACTTTCTCAGAAAATAAAGTTTAAATCTTTCCCATCAAAACATAGTATTTGAAGTGATGTTCGATAATACAACGATAATAAATACTTAAAGAAAAAATATAGAGATTGATGACTCGGTGGAGTGGTTTGAACATGGGCCGCTTGGATCACTGGTTTGAGTAGTCAGTACCCGGGACAAAAGTTTAAATCTTTGTGTAACCCACAATCATCTTTTTTACCTCATGTACGTGGTTTCTATGTGTCGATGCTACAATACATGAATAAGTCCCACTGTAAGGTAATGTTTTCACACTCTAGAGCGATGGTAAAATAAATTGTTGAGTTGTGCAAAATACAAAAGCAATACTCATTTGAGTTGCACTGGTAGCTACTGCTATGGTTATATTTCATGACGTTGGACTGAACTGGAAACGTGAAATCGTTGTTAGATACGTACAGTGAAATGAGCAAGAACAACTATTGTAAAACTCAATAAGATAATGAAACTAACGACACCATCTTTCTTTCTATCTATATCATCACGCCAGTTCTCTTGCGAGGTAGGCAGAGAGTACCGAGTTCCAACAGTTTCTTTTTTACATACCTCTCTGGCTTCCTCCACTCTCATAGTTCGTCTCGTACACGCTTACTGGTTACGGAGACTCTTGGCTTGCAAAATACAGCATATTCCCATTTCACGATTATGATGTGTGTTTTCCATAATATCTTAGTTATTAGACAGATAGTGTACTCTTTATTGTACAACATTACAATGGTAAGTATACACGATAAGAGATAGGAATAGAGAGATAATTTAAAAAACACCATCCCGCTGAGTTTTTCGCCGGATCTTCTTAACGGATGCCGCATTTCGATCCGGTGGTAGGAGTCGGTAGATTTTAACGTTTGCAAGTGCTTTTTATTGGTTTATACAAATAAATGATATTGGATTTTAACTATGATCAAATGAAAAAAAAATACGGCAACACCACATTAATTTCAAGCAGCGAGAAGTGGTGCAATTCTAATCTAACAAAAATATTAAAATAACTAAACAATTCTCATTTCTGAGGGCTTAGCACAAAGAAAATCACGTTAGCATAACACTAGCCAGTTCACATGCCATCCTTTTCACACTAAATATTTACTTAATAAACATGTGTACAACTGAACGCTTTCTCAACAACGTAACGATTTATCAAATGGTTTGTACTTAGCCCGCTAAGTAAAAACAGTAATACGTCAAATCTCTCGCTAACAATGTCAAAGTCGATACTAACCTTTACGAGCATGTTCCGACAGTACGTAAACGCTGCTGTAGTTACTGGCATTGTTAGAATTTTACGACATTGACGCGTGTTGAAACGGGAGAACTTTGACATCGTAACCTACAATGAAATTCCGATCGGTTTGTTAATTCTGTTTGAGTTTTAGCTAGATAGTTATTCTTCTTAGTCGTTTACTCCTGGCGAAGTGGTCGTGGTCATTGATCGTCTGATAGGTTGGTTGTGGCTTTTGCAACACTTCTTCATCTCTCTATTCGTGGCACTGCGTGTACACTTCATACACGTTTAATAAGGTCTGTTCATCTTGTGGGTGATCGGCCGCGAGAACGTTGACCTGCTACTCTTCCTTATACCATTAATTGTTCCAATGAGCTAACATTTTAAGGATTCACTCTTGCAAAATCGACGAAAGTTTTTGATTGCGACGCTTTTTCAGGATGGAAACGTTTATGCGGTGAGCAGTTCATTTTATACTCAGCAAGCCCCCCTAACACTACATCTCAAGGACGTTAATCTTTTTACGATATTTTTGATGGATCGTCCATGTTTCAGCTCCATGCAAAAAAATAGGAAATATATGCCGATATATTTATATGCCGATGAAAAGGAATTATTGTTTTGAGCTGATTATGAGGACCTAACATTTTTCCGGGATAAAAAGTATCCTAAGTGTTAATAAATGTAATAAACTATCGGTGTGTCAAATTACATCTAAATCCGTGATTGGGTTATAAACATTCAAACATACAAACTTTCACATTTATAATATAAGTAGTAAAATTTATTTCTATTTTCTGATACCCTTAAACCCCAAAAGATTGTGGGGAGATGTACCTACGCAATACACTTGCTTTCAATTTTTTTACATTTTTCTTCACTGATGTTGAGTAATTTTTTTATAAAATCAGTAGTCAGCCAGCAGTCCATAATTTCTTCTTTGAACACATATTTAAACAATACACTACTTTTTTAGGTAAATAAAAGCGCTGGTTACTAAGGTTAAGTATCATCCAGCTTGAAAAGTCTGAAATTGATGACTGATTGTCGACTATTTTCATATTTGAACTAGTGTGTAGGCACTCGTATTCTTCAGAGACCACGCTAAGCGGTTCATCCTGCTTACCGTTGCCAGTACCAGTAGGAGCTTGTTGTTGCTTTGCTGATGTGCTGTGCTAAATAAATATTTTTCGTTTTATTTCATTTAACGCTAACTGTAGCATTCTTTAAGAGCCTTAAAGGTGGCCTGCGGCAATCCGCTCTGGCGAAATATGTCGTAATCTCTCTCATCCTGATATGTGAGAGACGGTCTTTGCCCAGTATTGAGATAGTATAGACTGTTTCATTTTGAAGATAAAGTAAACATACTAGCTAGCAAGATACATAGATGTTTGAGCTGCGATCATTAAACGTCGATTCCCCATAACAATGTTACTGACATGAGTCGGAACACAAGTGCCGATGCTTACTTTACGAGTGTGTTCTGACGGTACCGATGTTCAAGCCTCGTCGAGCTGCAGTACCCACTCGCATTGTTCGAGTTTTACGACGTCGGGTGCTAGGAACATGAGATCGTTAGCAGAATACTACTTGTACATTCGACTACTTTTTCAGTGTAAAGTTGTTGAGAAAGCGTTCTGTAAACTTTATATTTATTCAGTAAATTTGTATAGCAATACGTCAATTTCAATATGTTTGTGCCAAACCAATTAGGTACTGAGGTACTGTCAGCAACATTAGTAGCGTAACATTCTCGGCTTTTCAAATCACTTGCTCACTTTTGTTTTGCACCAAATTCATTACTTTAGATCTGTGTGAATAGGATGATTATTAAAAGTGGGCATGGACCGTGAAACGCGGAACTATAGAAAATAGAAAAATATGCTTAAATGTGTGACAACTAATTAATAAACTGGTTGGCTTACACGAGGTCTTGGGTTTGATTCAGATTGAACAAAATGTAATTGAAGATTTAGTAGAGTATTATGGTCATTGGCCATATTACATTCGAACCATACACCGCTGACGAAATGTATAGCAATAGGTACGTAGAAGGTACGTCAAAGCTTCTTTACATCTATATATTATCTGGCTAATTGAATATTATCTATGAATTTTATTAAAGTTACACAAACTCACTAATATTTAACAAAACATATTCAACAATTCAAAACAAATATAATTTCTTCTGAGGAGCAAACCCGGGCACTTTAATCAATGGCTTACCCAAAAATCCATCGTAATATAAACCGGCTAATGGTCTGAATCCACTTGGCATCGATAGCATTTCTCTTAATGAAGAAAAGCTCCTCCATCTATCATCTTGGGGCGCCGGCAAAGGTGATTCCTCATTTGTATAAGAATTTGTCGTAATTGATAATTGATCGATGAACGCATTATTATATAAGGCAGCTGAATAAGGCCCTTTCATTGTACTAGCTTCACTTTCTGACGGAAATTCTATTACATTATTTGGTGGGAATGATTCTGTATTGTTTTCTGATAAAGTTAAGTTGGCGCTCATAGTCATATTGATCAATATATCATCTGAATCTAGTGATAGCTCGATCATTTCAGTAGTACTAATTAGTGTTAACGAATTGGTTGTTTTATTTGCAAAGGTTGCTAAGGATTCTGTTGAAGTCTGTTCTGTTGTCATTTCATCTAACTGACTTGCTTCAAGTTCAGTTGTTGAAGGAATTGTATTATCTCCGCTGGTCACATTTTCTTTATCTTGTTGACTATCGACGGGCTCATTATCAACAATCTCTTTTGATATTTCATTATTTTTTAAATGTTTCTTACTAAAGCCTCCTCTATTCAATGTCTGCCTGAAATTTACATCTAGATCGTCATTTTCTTCAGTAGACTCAATATTTTGAATAAGATTCACGGGAATTATTTTTCGTTGAATACCACCTTCCTCATAGTCAGCGTCGTCTTTGTTGTTAATGTTTAATTTGGATATAACTTTTGTGGGTATGATAATAACCGGAGAAAATATAAGCGCTGGCAATTGCAGAGCATAATTTTCTCCAACCTTATAAGCTTCTAAATATCCGAGTTGTTTGAGAGACCGTATTTCTTTCATGCTCCATTGTTTTTTATTTTCACCTTAAACACAAATAACGTTTTTAATTCAACACTTTTATATTAAATATTTTTTCGAAATCAGGTAACTTACTTAATACAACACTGGAAAATAGTAACGATAATATGAAAGAACCGTTCGCTCTCATATTGCTAGCACAAATGAATAAGTAAGTAAATTACTATTAGGAAATAATACCCGGATGTACAAAGACCACTTTACACATATGCAGTATATGTAACACTTTAAGATTCTAAATATGTTACAATATTTTTTTACTAATTTATTTAAGATGTTCTTCAGAGTATATTCTATCTATCTATCTATCTATCTATAACCTCACGCCAGATCCCTTGCGGGGTAGGCAGAGAGTACAGAGTTCCAACAGGTTCTTTCCTTACATACCTCTCTGGCTTCCTCGACTCTCATAGTTCGTCTCATACACGCTCGCCGGTTACGGAGACAGAGTATATTGTTACCCAAAAATTATATCAAAGATGTTTACATTGTAATCCTATTATAATATACCAATTTCTAAATATCTAAGACTATATAAAATAAAAAGCATTTATTCACAAGTTCGTAACAAAATTCTATACATTTTTTGAGCTAAGAATAGTTTGTGTGTTGAACCTTAGAGTTCAAATTTACCAAAAACAAAACGTTATTAGATAAAATACATATATATATATATATATATATATATATATGTATTATACGACAAATATATATATATAACACCATCACGCCTATATTCCCCAGAGGGGGTGGCAGAGGTGTACTGAGTACACCCACGTTTCGCCGACGATGTTAGGTCCCATGTAATAGGGGGCGAGCCTATTGCCATATACTGGGCACAATTCCAGACTCCGGACTCATACTGGGAATTTTTCGTTAGAAAAACTACAATTGTCCGACCTAGGATTTGAACCCAGGACCTCGTGATCACAAAGCGATGCGCTTTGCCACCAGACCAACGAGGCAGTCATATATATATATACTTAAACACAAATTTGTACTTCGCTAATTTATCAGAAATGCTTTAAAAATATGCATAAAAAAATATAAATAATTACATTCGGATGACCATGCATAAAATATATGTGATAAAAAACGAAAAAACATAGATACAGACAAAAACCAAGGTGCAATAATAAATATTCTGAGGTAAAATCTTTTTGTATATTCTTTTGTAAACAAGTGACAACATTTTATTTTTTCTATCTTCGTTGCCTAAAGCTATAATATTAAAATTCTCAATTTTTTTACAAATTTAAAACGTATCTGTTTTCATAAAAATTTATCTCATGACTCGGCATCGCTTATACTAAGTGAAGTGAAATCGAAAATAAACATGAGCGGTATCAAAATGCGGGTTCGTCAAACTACCTGAGTGCTATGCTATCGGGGTTCTTTCACAATGTTTATCTTTTTACGTCATGCAAGGTATCTATGTATAGAACATCATCATGTCCCTCCCAATGCCCTTACCTTCTCCCTTTCGGAAACTAATACAACACACAGGATCAGAAACCAATCTCGCCGGCAAGTTGAAGAATCCCTTTCCTACCGGCCGGTGCAGAGCACCACGGCGAGATACCTTGTATATGCCCCATAGCGATAGTCCAAGACAAAGTCTTTCTTCATTGAAGCGCTCTTGAGCTAATTGTACTATAGGAAGATGGTGGAGCGCAATTGTTGTACGCCCGCTCTCTTGCCACGTAAAGTTATAAAAGCACCTCAGTTAACAGTGTAGATTATTCACACACACACACACACACACACACACACACACACACACACAAAAGACTATTATCTTGAATAGACCGATTCTAGAATTACCCTCTACTGTCTCACTATTGGACAAAAGCTTCTCTCAGAAATAGGGTTAAGAGAGCATAACTCATACTCCGCCGCCTAGTGCAAATTGGTGGAGGATTTACAGAGATATATTTTGACTATCTCAAATAACCCGTAAAATACAGAATTAGTCTATTGCAATACACACGGGACACACCTATTATTCAATGCCAGTTTTTTGCCTTTATTACGTTCCAAATAAATAGGTAAAACCAGATTATGTTTCTAACTCGCTTAATATTTACAAATCTTCACATTTTTATTAAGCAACGCTATATTTGTAAAGGTCATCTGAAATTTGGAGAAGATACTACTGATTCTACACCAAAATTCAAACAGCGAAGCCTTAAGAACTAATAGATATTTCATAAACATTATACCGTAGAAATACAGAAGAAAACAAAAAAAAAAACAAAAGCTTTCAATATGACAAAAGTAATCAGAAACAGACACCGAGGACAGGTGAAAAGCAGCCATTATTTCGATTTGCTACAAATAAAAACACCTCCCCTCATTTCGACGGCGTCTTTTCCAAAAATAAAATACCCCTTGATAAAATAATATCAATTTTTGGGAGACGTACGGATGGCAGTTTAAAAAAAATCACTCAAAAAAGTTTAAGTTTAAGAGAAATGTAAAAAAATTATTTCGTAATAATATTTAGGACTTTCAGAAAAACTCTTAGCCTGAGTATTCAGATTTAACACTGGGGCAGGACGGATACTGAAAGAAAAAGAAAAGTACTTCCCCCAAAACCGAATCAATCAGAAATATTTAAAATTTAATATATAATTGACTGCCTCGTTGTTCTAGTAGCAAAGCGCATCGCTTTGTGATCACGAGGTCCTGGGTTTAAATCCTAGGTCGGACAAGTGTAGTTTTCCTAACGAAAACTTCCAAGTACGATTCCGGAGTCTGGAATTGTACCTTCGCCCCCTATTATATAGGACCTAACATAGTCGGCGAAACGTGGGTGTACTCAGTACACCTCTGCCCCCCCCCTGGGGAATATAGGCGAGGCGTGATAGTGTGTAGTTTACGGTTTATTTCCTACTATTATTCTTGTATTATTCACATGCCATATCATTCTCATCAAATAAAATTATCTCAAAACATTTTAAAGTAATATAAGACTTGACTTACTTTATAGTCATCTCACACTTCATAACCACGGGTGAAAGAAATGTGATACTTACAAAATATCAAAAGTACATATGCCATTATTCCTTTTTATCGAAGACTTTATTGATATTTACGACAATCGTACGATTAAATAACCTGAAAAAACAAATCATCATCATCAATCCAGATCCTTTTCTTAAAAACATATTTAATCTTGAAGTATAAAATTCAAGCGTTTTATAAACCATGATGATTATATTCTTTTGAATATATTGAAAGAAAAACCATTTCATATTATGAATATAATATTTACATTGAAATGTACAACATACAATTTAATGAGATTTTTTATCTGAATCAAAATGTCATGATACGACGTAATATGTGCCTTTGTGTGAAGAGCGTCGACAGAATGTCGCTTGAGGCACGTCAGCTGAGGGCTAGCACGAATAGTTCCACGTCAGCGTAATGTTGTCGAGCAATAATGTTGTCGCGTTAACCCTTATTAAATAAATTAAAAAAAAATGAACATCGTCACGACTATCTTCTCCAACGGGAGTGGCAGAGGTGTCCTGTGTAGATTCATTTTTTGCCGACGATGTTAGGTTTCATGTAATAGAGAGCGAGCCTTTTGTTATATACCGGGCACAATTCTAGACTCCGGATTGATACTGGGAATGTTTTGATAAAAAGCCACATTCGTCCGCACAACGCACAACAAAGCACGTTATTTGCCACCAGACCAATGAGGCCGTCTTAAATAAATATGCAGTGTGAAAAGGATGACATATCAACTCGATAGCGTTACGCTAACATCAACCTGTTCGTGCTAAGATTTGTCGTGTCTTCTATGTCGTCAGCATCAGCAACGTCACATACGCGAAATTATTAAGCTTTATTTATAATATCATGTATCAACCGCTCCCAAGGTGGAGACACTTCATTATTGCGGGCTTTTCTTACCTCATGTCTTTCATTTCTAAGAATAATTTGTATTGTGGTATTTTGTTTTTTAATACGCGTCGGGTTTCGGCGATCCCTTTTAATGTGCGAACGTGATACAGTAAATAAGGTAAATATTCATTTTTATTTAAAGATAGAATCTTTATTTCATATCATACCTTGTAAATGGAATCCTTCCCTGTAAGTTGAAAAAAAAATTATATTGAGAACAATTAGTGATGTATTTGTACTTATTCTACATGTGTAATTTTTGAAAACAAATATTTTTCTGCAATGTTTTAGATATCGTTTGCGTAAGTGCTAAGTAATGTTACTTTACTACAGTGAAGTAAGGTTACAATAGCTGTGAACAAGGGATTGTAGTACGCACCCACTACTGTAAGAAAGACATGTGGATATACGAAATGAATAGCTTAGTCACTTTTCCACGGCAAAGTAAGCTTATATAAGTTTTATCCGAGAGGTAGCCCGTCTGATTTATCAAGTCTATGGCCAGTATTAGCTGTTGTAGGAGACTGTGGTGGAGTTGCTTATGGTACTTGAAGACTTAAGGCCAGCACTCATCAATAGGGCAAGGCATAGGCAACACGTTTGGCTGAAGTATTCATTGGCATGCTAAGCCACATCGTGGCGCGCTAAAACCTTCTGTAGTATGATCATGTCACTTTGTGACGATATCAACAGAAGACAAATTCCAATAGTTGTAAAATAAGATATAAAATTATTTGAGCATAAAAAAAATACTGTGCCATGCCGTCTTGTGATAAGCATCACTTGCTACTTTTTGAGCCCCTGTAAAATGTTCAAATTTGTAAACAACAATTAAAGATGCCATATATATATATATGTAAGAAAAGAAACTGCTGAAACTCTGTACTTTCTGTCTACCTCACAAGGGATCTGGCGTGATGATGTGTTGTTGTTTTACAGATGCCATAACTTTATAAAGCAAAAAAGTGTGACATTCGTACTCAATTACAAGTAGTGACAGATCAATTATTGGAATATTTGAATAAAACACAACATCTAAACATCAAACGTTCCCACATTAATATAATCTGCCAATACCGTTATAACTTTACAAGTTCCGACACCCCAACTAATAACGTAAATACTCGTATCTATCCCTGAACCCATTTGAAATTTGACCACATACACTATTTTAGATTCAGTTGTCCAATTTGAGCCAAATATTCCAACTTGATGTGTCGCTTTAACTGTCGCAAGATGGAAACTACCCTTCAGTTTTAGGAACAGAGGTACTGCGGTACCTTATGTTCTCGACACGTTAGTTGGACAGTATTATAATATATACCATTTTTATATATATAAGGCGCTCGATCTCCAAGTTTAAGCAGCGTTTCGTTGGGGCTGTTAATAGCATTTTC
Source organism: Phalera bucephala (assembly GCA_905147815.2). Classification (NCBI taxonomy): domain Eukaryota; kingdom Metazoa; phylum Arthropoda; class Insecta; order Lepidoptera; family Notodontidae; genus Phalera; species Phalera bucephala. Next base: position 17,142,958 of record LR990621.1, on the reverse strand, counting down.
ATATTCGAGTGTCTCCGTGCTTCGGAAGACACGCTAAGCTGTTGGTCCTAGTTACCACCTAATGTGGTAGTGGTTAAACCCAGTTCGAACCACCGATTGGGCTTGAAAGTTTTAATTGGTGGTCAGAAACCTGCCTCTTATAATTCGTACTGGGTCCACGTGGTTAAGTATGATCTGATTGCCTTCTGAAGGCCTTCGTCTGAAGGCCTTTGCCCAACAGTGGTATAGCATAAGCTGATATTATTATTTAGACAATATGTTTAGCATCGGCGATTATGCGATTGCATCAAGCATGGCTGGCATGCATTTTGGCGACTTGCTGCGTTCGATTGCAGTATCAAAATGGCGCGTTTCTGTGGATGCATCATTATTGCATTGATTGATGCGTGGAGAAGATATGAAGATAGATGGAAAACAGGACGATTGATACGTAGCCAGTGGAATGTAGCGTCCAGTCGCGAGTCCATCAAGAGTCTAAAAAGCGATGTGATCGCCGCGGCTGGAGTCTGATGTGTGCGGATAGAAGTATTTGGGTGTGGCATCGAGCTTTCGCAATTAGCTTGCAGGTTGCCGATGCCTACTAAAAGTACCTTATAGTAACTTCTGGAAATGGTTGTTGTACCTTATAGTAACTTCGGAAAAGTTTGGGAAATAGTTGTTTGGGGTACTCCAGTGATATACAAACCACCATTACACGATAACTTCACGAAATTATCACAACGCACCGCATTTGTTCATGGCGAAGAAGGGCCTAGTTAATGATTTATAAAGGAATTCTTGTAGAATAATCAATATTCTTAATTCGACGTATTACCTGTAAGCTTGGATAAAAAAAGTATCGGTTCTGTGCTCCTTGTAATAAAAAGAAAAACCATCTAATCTTTGTTATTTCTTGTGTAGTGACAATCATATACAATATCGACAATTTAAACGCCAGAACCTCACTAAAATACCCGTATCATCTAGCGACATAACGCCTACACCACAGATAATACTTTTATCGGCCCAAACAATCCGCTTTCACTGCTAGAAAAGCTAATAAAACGTTAAACACATATTCCGTATTTATACGAATAGTAAGCATTAATAGTTTCTTATATAACGATGTCATTATAATAATCTTTACACTATATCTGTAGTAGGGTGACGTTCTACACCACGCTTCAGTTCAAGTTCCATTCTAGTTACAGTTGCTTGTTCTATGAGTTGTTATATTATATAGTCGTCGTGGATTTCATTCGATTAAATGTCTTCTGTCTGTTGTAGTACTTACTGCCTGAGGGAAATAGATTCACTTTGATACGAAATTCCAATGTAGAATGAGCTGTGTCGTGCAATTTTGTGGTGTGTTAGATTCTCAATAAAGCTACGTTATCTAAGTTAAATCTAGAAATGGGTTGTGCGCTATTATTGGAAGCTGAATTTTTGCTTCAGAGAATACCTACACCGATCTTATCGCGTCTTGAGTTAAAAATGATGCTAGTCATCAGTTTATCCATCAGTATTATTATTATTATTAGAGCCGGAGAGGTATGTAAGGAAAGAACCTGTTGGAACTCTGTACTCTCTGCCTACCCCGCAAGGGATCTGGCGTGATAATATAGATAGAGATAGATATTATCATTATTCATAAATCATTCCCCCTACTGAAAGTAAAAGATTTCTCCGGTTAAATTTTAGTAGGAAATTTATGTTTATGTACAAAACGTGTAATGAATAAACCGCAAGTATCGTCTGCTCAGAGCTGACGCAGGACTTCTTAAATATGTCCATCTAAATGCGCGGACTAGGCCACGAATTGAGATTAAGAACTATAACGAACTACACTATTAAAAGTTGTGGTTAGATATATTTGCATATATATCGATATCATCACACAAGGTTTATTTAAAGTAATAAATTATTACTGAGCTAGATAGAGCGATGATATCGTGGACATGGCTGGAAAATTGTGGAATAGACTAGCACAGGAACGGAATGAATGGCGTGATAGAGGAGAGCCCTACACTCAGCAGTGGGTATATGCTGATTGATTATGATAATAAATAAATTATTTACAAAATGAAACATAACCAACTACACAATCTACCTATACAGAAAATAAAGACGCGTACACCACACCATACACCACTTTAAATAGTTTTAAGTAAGTATACTTGAATCGTAAACTTTCAAGAACGCTTGAAGACACTGTAACGTCCAATGTCAGTCATAAAGATATTTAGTAGCAACATTAATTTTGATAACTCTACATTATTAAAACTGCCTATCGTAATTCTGAAAAGTGGTTCACTTTGAAACTTAAGGTTTTTAAAAGAAATTATTTAAGCGTAACTTCTAAACAGAAATGTACACTGCGAATGTAGTTGATGTAAGATTAATAAACTAAATACAGTAAACATTTAGAACTTAGGGGACTTATAATTATTAATCTTGTAAGTTTGTTTTATCTAATTATTATTTACCGTTCAAATAGCTTTAAAGTTATATGTTTACGTTTTAACGAACCTGGTTTTCAAATCTGATTCTGATTCTGACCCACACAGACACACATACACACACACGATCTTAGCAAAAGTGAGCCACAAAAACCTTTTACTCTGTGTTATATAATACTAACTACAGCTGTGGTAGCCTAGTAGTTAGACCGTTGGACTGTAGGTCAGAGGCCTCGGGTTCAAACCCAGGCACGCACCTAAGTCTTTTTAAAAGCTTATGCGTATTAAAAATTTATTATCACTTGCTTTAACGTTTTAAGAAAACATCTTGAGAAAACCTGCATGCCTAAGAGTTTCTCGAGGGTGTGTGAAGTTCGCCCACCCGCACTGGGCCAGCGTAGTGGACAACGGCCTAAACCCTCTCAGTCTAAGAGTAGGCCCGTGCCTAAAGGTGGAACAGTTTCTTAACAAGGCTAATATTATTATTATATAATACTTAGCAAAATATAACCCCAAATGTATTATTAATATTCGATGTTTTGATTGTCACCAGGCGTATCATTGTCGTAACTCGATTAGGGTCAATTATTTTACGCAGATGTTTGAGGGAAGCTTTTGTCCTACAGTAAAAGTCTTTGTGATGATTATAAATATGCCTTAGTAGTAGTATATCAATTTGTACCTTGTGACTCAAATCCCATACCGCAAAAAGGATATCTTAGCGATCAAAAAGGTAGAGACATTTTCCAAAAACGCGATAGTTTCTTAACAGTAGGTCAAAGAACATACATTTGTGGGTCACACAAATATTAGTCCCGTGCAGGAACTAACCCCGTGACTACGATCCAATACGCGGAACGAAGTAAGCTCTTATCCATTAGATAAAGTCATCTTAAAATGCAGTATCATTATGCCTTTCTATATGGCGCGTGTGTTGCTCAAAATTTCCTTCTGACCGCATGGAATATTACCCAATAGTTGTATATCTGTTTAACCATGTTTATTGCATTATTATATTAGGGATCAACGGTATATTGAACTATCTATGAGGAGGGCCCCAGGGGGTATTTCGATACCGACCGCACTGTTACCGAGTCCCTACTATAACTTGCGGTCCCACGGCGTCGTTCCGTGGTTTATTATTATTATTATATTTTATAAATTACCTTATCGTATTTACTTGAGATTAAAAAAGAGGTTATTTTGTGTATTTTTAGTTATTTGTATTTGCCTGTAAATTTACCGGGAACTTTTTTACTTTTAATATACTAGGAATTTTCATTGGTGCGTTTACTAACATGAATTTATTTTGTGCGAGGATTGAACCCGTAATTATTCGATCCTATGAACCCAACAGCCGACGCTCAAACCACTATACCAAGTCATCATCAGTTATTTGTTATAGTTTTGTGACTCCTCTGTTCATAAATATGTCATGATATATGTATGAATAACGTTCCTATAGGTTACTTACTTACTTACTCCGTTGGCTAAGCGACCCAAAGTGAGTCTTGGGCTCCGAAACGAGCTTCCTCCACTTCTCACGGTTCTGCGCGATTCCCTGCCAGTCTTTGGCTTGAAACTCACGCAGATCCGCAATAGGTTAGGTGTATAAAAATTATAACTTCTCACTTTGAGTTTCCTATTATATAAATAAACCACTCATCTCACTTTGAGAAGACTTGCTTCTTCTTTATTGAGTCAAATAAAACACCACCAAATAATTTAGTATGTAGGTAATGATATAATAGCGTTACTCATATTATTTCACGGAAATTGAGTGAGCGCCGATAAAAAATAGCGCGTTCAAATTTCATCATGTTTGTCTTCAATTTCAGGTTGGTAAATATTTTATTTCTAAAATTTGTCGGGTTTTGTCGATCGAGTTTGGTGTTTTCACAGACTAGTGTAACTGATTAGTTTTAAAATGACCTACAAAATATCGTTACTCTTGAAAAAAGTTCATTTGGATGGGAGTGGGTGTGGTTAGAGACGTCTGCAAAGAAATAATCTGCTGGTACTCTAAACCTACTATCTGCTTACCCCACAAGGGAGCGTCTGATGATATCTTAGTAGTAGTATAATATTGTAAAAATAATCTGTAAAAAATACAATACATATTAGGAATCTGGCGTGATGATGTAGATAGTTGTATAGAATAGATAATTTTCAATGGTCTTCTTTTATTTTAAGTTTCGTGATTTCAATGACTGTTACAAAGCTTTTCAGGCTACGAGTCAATACCATAATATAGGATTTTGCAGTTTATGATTTGTTGTATCACTATTGACAAGTCTATTTCTTCAAACTGGTCTATCGTGGTACGTCAGAGTATGAAAACGCTGAACGAATCTTTCCTTAACATTACTCCACCTTTTGTACACTGTGAATTTACATAAAGAGGCCCACTCGGTCCTTGGGGTACCGTTCCGGGTTTTCCATTTTGTGCTTCAATGCGACGTGGCGGTCGGGTCCTAACTGTGGCCTGAATCTGGCGGCAATACGGCAGACTCGTTTTATTTCGATCGAACCACAAAAGGGGTTAGGTTTTTCATCGGCTGACTGTACATTTTTTCGTAATTGGAAACTATTCGGTTTATGAGGGTACTTTAGGTCTCAAAGTAACCGAAAGGGTTTTTTTTGCTCTAATGGTGAATTGAAAACTGTTAAGGAAAACGGATGGCTGATAAGATTCTTTACTTCACCATCGCTGTTTAATTCTTTAGTTATTTTTATAAGGTTTGAGGTATTGTAAATGAGTCAGAACTTTAAGTATAATAAGTGTCGTAATCGACTACAGTTTAATTACTTCTAGCACTTGACTTGCCTGAGTAAATTATTACCTCTCTACAATTAAATATGAAAAGACATTTTTTTACACAATGTAATGCATAGAACAGTATCTATGCGCAAGATACCTAAAAAAGGAATTACACTTCAATCGTCTTCCATACGTCTGATTACGCTATATACCCAACACTTAAGACTCGGTACTGGGCAAAAACCACTCTACTTGACATTTATGGTCCCTATAAATACGACCACCATCGGCTGACGTAATCACCCTTCGCCACGACAATTGACTATCGGATAAATGTAATAAACGCAGAAAAAGTGGTCCTAGGTTCAAGAACGATTTTTATTACCCAACCTAACTATTCTCACCACCTCGTTCTGCTCGTTCACCTCGTAAAGTAGGAAAATCGTCCGCCGCGGTCGATCAGCGAAAGTAATCTTCGCAAACATTCTACCTCTGGGCGGAAAACAATTTTCACTGATGTATTTTTTGAGAGGCTCGTGTGCTCCGGCATTATTCTCGAGTAATATAGGATCCGAGTTTTTTCTAGCGTTCGTAATTCAAAGAGGGTTATTTTTAGCAAAGATTTTCGCAGTGAAAAATACTTCGGACAGCCACACTCCGTCCGTTGCCGGCCACAGATTCATGAGATATTCCACGAGATAACACGATTCTTCATGAGATATTCCAGTTGAATTACCGCATTACACTTTTCACTATTTCAGAATTGTTAACACCTTGTTGTTTTATTTTTACTGACACTATTTAAAATATTCACGCTAAAAATATTTTCTGTGAAAAATTTTAAAGACAAAAATACCAACTTTTAAATAAGACAGTGTCACACATAAGCTTCTTCACATTTCGTCGCTCTTTATGAATCTTTGATGTGTGAAAAATATGATATAAAAATAATGAGATTATTTTTCACGATCCTACTTCATAAATAAATAGAATAAATTGTCCCAACGGGAGGTTGCGGTACCGTAGATACTTATTTATAGGATCTAAGCACAGGTGGGTTTGGGTCTTAGCAAAGGTGTTTTACACTGCCCCTGGGTGTCTTGCCGTGATGCATTGGTGCATGAGACTATTATACCCTCGCATGTTGGAGGAACTTCCTGACAATAATAATTGCAGCGATGTGGAATCAGGACGAAGCTTTCTGTGTGATTCCTTGTTTTGCGATTTAGATTTAAATACAATACTAACGTGACATATTTTTATGTATCTTTTATGCTAAAATGAATTGGAACAATGAACTGATTCTATGTACAGATCTGGCATACATTCGTATATATTTTCACGCCAGACATGCACAGAGTAATCTCCTCCACTCCCATAGTTGGTCGTATACACGCTTGCTGGTTTTGGACTAGTGATTCAGCTTCTTTGTAGCAAACACATCCGAACCAACATGACAAAAAATAAAAACCTAGATCTCGAGAAAGAATTCCGTCATTTCAACCCCCCTAATTTCGTTCCATCGACTACATGGGATTCCTCTGAGCCACATTCCAGCCCCTTATACCATCACTCATGATATATTTCACTGGTGACCCACCCTATGGTCATACTTCCTACTTTTCAAAAACAGATATAGTACGTCTTACGGCCGTTCTCAATAACGTATATATCATTAGCCGCAGTAAGATAGCGAAGATCAAAGATACGGTGTGATTTATCTCTTACTGCCGTCTCAATATCGACATTACGTTATGCTTACTACTTAGATACCGCTTTCTCTCCTTGGTTCAAGTGGCCCTCCGAAGCGTTCTACTTTTGCGTCGCATCTAAAACTAATTGCATTTTAAGATAGGATAATATAAGTAATTTACATTATTACTGTATAATTGATAGGTTATAATGTAATATGTATAATAAGACTGCCTCATTGGTCTAGTGGCAAAGCGCATCGCTTTGTGATCACGAGGTCCTGGGTTTAAATACTAGGACGGACAAATAAAGTTTTTCTAACGAAAAATTTCCAGTATGAGTCCGGAGTCTGGAATTGTGCCCGGTATATGGCAATAGCCTCGCCCCCTTTTGCATGGGACCTAACATCGTCGGCGAAACGTGGGTGTACTTAGTACACCTCTACCACCCCCGCTTGGGGAATATAAGCGTGACGATGTGTGTATAACAATATCTCCTTCACTCGCAAGAAATAAAACGTGATATTGTTTTGTAGTGTCAGCATGTGATTAATTCTAATGCCGCTTCCACACACCAATGTCAACCAACACCCTAATGAACCGTGGATGTGTATATAAAGTGAGTCGAAGCTATTCATACAGTATATACCCTAGGATGCGTTGATGCAGGTTTGGTTGAATTCGGCCGAGATCGCTCTTGGATTGGTAAATCGACACTGAATCAAAGGTGTTTGCATACACGGGCACGTACACCGGGCTCTCCACACTATGGTGCGCGCTTAGCTGACATATTTCTTTATACGCCATTTTTGCTATATAGCATGCCATTTTTCTCATGCACTTAATTAATGATGAACATCATTAACAGTTATCAAATTTAAAGGCCATCATCATTGTCGGCTTCAATATTTAAAAAAAATCATCTGTGATAAATATATCAAACGCGTTCGCCCAGGTTTGGCAAGGAGTTTAGGCTTCAGTTGCTGGAAGATCGTGTAGTTAACCGGATTGATGATCGGTAAAGTTTGGTCGGTTTTGGTGGATCGAGTGTAGGACGATACGTGTAGAACCGGCATAAAAAATAACAGTTTATTCTTGTATAAACTTCGCGACATTGGTTTCCTCTACTTCTGGGGCGGATCGTTAAATAGTTCAATATCACATCAACAGTGAATATGGAACATATTATAGATCACGTTCAACGGATGATTTAGCGCAGTGGTTAAGAACTTAAGCCACTCCGCCCACTGTGTCTAATAGTCGCGGGTTCGATTCCCGCACGGGACAAATCTGTGTGTGATCCACAACTTTTTTGTTCCGGTCTGGGTATTTGTGTATGAGTATTTTCATGTTTGTAAACGCACCCACGACACAGGAATAAATCCTAGTGTGGGCCTCGTTTTATAAAAAAAAAAACATCTATATGAAATCTTAGCAAGAGCCCCTTATTATCCGCGAATTTTGAAGTTTAAGGCAACTGACGTTTATTCTATCTGCAGATAATGGTCAAAATGTTATTGAAACGCTTAGCTTATTTTTGTATGAAGATATCTATCCATAGTTAAAGGTCAATCCTCCGAAAGACAGAAAAAATAAAGGTAGGAATTTCTATCTATCTTTGTTTATTGAAACAGTTTAATAAGCAGAAAGTTACTAGAGACAAATATTTTAACTAACAGTAAGCGATAGATAGGTTATTGTGAACGGCTGTTAGTCATCGACAGCGAAGTAGAAGAATTCCTTGCTTACCGGCCGATACAAATCCCACCGAGATACCGAGTTTATGACTTTCCACACAAAAACACACACCTACACATGGATATTATCTCTTATCACAACGATTTAAGAGCCTTAATACTATAACTTTTAAATGTTTTACAGAAAAGTAAGTAGGTAAAGGGTACGTACGCTATGTATAAGCAAATACTCGATCGGCTCCGTCAAAGTTCTTACTTCGAAATAACTCCTTCGAAAATGCCGGGGTATTTTTCCTCTTTTTTAAATAAATTAACTTTGAAGGAGCATTGATTTTAAATGAAATCACGTTAGATAAACTGTTAAATATGTATATTTATATAGCAACCTAGTTGATTGAATGGTTGATTGATAAGCAAGTGGTCCAAGACATAAATCGTAGTATGAGTAAAAATACAATAATATGCCTAATAAATAGCGACAAGTTTGACTGTTTTCTTGTATTGGAAATTAAAAATACGTTTGCTTAATAGTAGTAAGAATTCATTTGTATGGACTCCTCGAGAAGAAGGCCTCCTGGCGAGAGAGGTATTATTTTATGGTTTTCATGAAAACAATGAAATTATTATCGTCGAAAACCTTTTCATACTACCCTAATCTTAGGAAAAGGCCTTGTAGAAATTCAGGTGAGAGATATTATAAGGTATACTCCACCATGCGAACCCAGTGCGCATTCAATTCAAGGATCGTTCATGGCAACCTGCTATTGTATCTTATCAAGCTGCTTATAAAACTTCCAACTTGACTTAGCGACTACCTTAAGTGCTAACTGTTATCATATTTAGTAAGACAATAAAGTCCACACGCCTAGAACAATGAAATGAAGGAGAATTCATAATTTTGTTCGCAAAACAAAAAGCACAACCATGCAACGTATTTATTGGAACCCTCAGCTGGACATTCTCGCTTCAGAATTCTTCATCATATTTTTTGTACAGCGTTAAAAACAAAGCCGGCGACCGCTATTGTTGTCTTTTTGCTTTTATTTCATGTTTGCTCGGTGGCAAGGTGTTGACTCAAAAATATTGCAATGGTTTTAGTGAATGAAACATCGGAAATTCGAATTATTTCCTTGGATCCGTACCTGTTGTTTCTTAGATGACGGCGGTAATAATTAAAAATACTGGAAGTGCGGCGAATAATTTTATGCTTCTAGACATTTTTTTTACGGTCTGAATATCAAGTAAAGAGATATGTTGGTAGACAACACGAAGACTATGATAGCTACTAAAACTATGAGAGTACAACTATGAGAGTGGAAGAAGCCAGAGAGGTCTGTAAGGAAGGAACCTGTTGGAATTCTGACAACTCTACCTACCCCGCAAGGGATCTGGCGTGGTGATATAGAGAGATAGATACTTTGAACATTACCAAATATTCCTTCAAAGTCACATACGAGTCTTTTATACGAAAATATGGTTAGTCATAATAGTCGAAATTTCCAAAAAGTGCATATAGCAGATTTTCATTCGACAACAACGTCTTAATCATACAGGTAAACATCTTATTATCATAGTAATAGGTATTTAATAGCCTTTACGGGAAACGTTAGGACCTCATCTTACCGAAAATAATAATGATTAGTGGGTAATCTGAATGGTTATAACCACGAACCATGTGATAACAACACTACTACTATATCACACAAATTGAACGTGTCTAATCTTAAGGGCAAGTCAAGAGTCCCTTAACCGATGAACAAGTATGAAATTATTTGAGTGGAGAGAGTCAGAGGTCCGTAAGAAAATAACCTACTAGAACTATGTACCATCTACCTACACCGCATGGAGTCCAGCGTGATGATATAGGACCGACTTCTAAAGATATTCCTAAACTATTCCTAAATCTCTCCAAATTTATGAACGATATGCATCTAAAATCCGTAGACACGCTCCGAAGAAAATTTAATCAATATCCTTTAGGAATATCTCCGTGTATTTTATTTTGATCCAGCTTTCCACTTTATTAATTTTCATCGGACAACGATATTCTTTTAGTAGGTCAACGTTGGTTCGCTTCGTATGAATCCGGATCATTGACTTTCCCAGTGCAAGGTAAAACCAAATGTGCTTTATTTAAATCCTGTAGTTCGGGCTTTTGTCACACTGTTGTAGGCATTCAAATAAAATCAGTTGTAATGCACCCAGTATTTCGTACTGCAACTGCTGTAGGTGCAAAAACGCTACCGTGATTATGAGTTTGAAAATTTGGAATACCTTTCCATTTTACTCGTTCTCTGAAAAAGGCGTTATTTTATCATAGAATACTTAAGTACTGTGATGGTTTACAAGAAATTAATATTTGGATTTTGCTTCGGGTTGGTCATAATATCGAAGCTAAAGCTACATAAAATAGTTTATTCGACTTTGGTAACCTGGGTGAACAAAGGCGACCAATTAGTCACCAATAATCACCCAGCGGAAAATCGCCCAGATGGTACGTAGTAAGTGAGATAAAAAGATGTCAGTAAGAAGAGTAAATATTATTGGAAGTAATCTCAGTTTCTAGAGACACTTCCATGCCACACACAGCGTTTAACTTGTTGAGTTCACACGTTGGCAATGGCAGTAGACGACATGAACAGGACATCTTTTATGCCATATACTTATATTTTGATTGCAATTTTTCTGTATTATTTGGCACACGGTGCCGTTGTTGATTACAAAGTCCTGGGTTCGTGGTTCGGACAAAGTGTTATTGATCTTTATCTGTCAAAAAATAGCAGCACAAACTATCTCCAGACATCCAAATTCATCCGGTGAAATTTAAAAAGAAAAAAACGTAGTTCCTCACTAGGAATTATTCCTGTATCGTTTCTGCGTTTACAAACGTGAAATTTACATGCACGTACACCCAGACCGAAACAAATATTTGGGAGTCATAGTCAGTTTGGGATACATGTTTTTATTATCATCGTATACTACATATTTAAAATCATAATCGAGTATTTCTGAACCACGAAATTTTGTATGAAACGAAAATTCAAAGAAAAAGGATGTTCAAGGATAAAGCATATTATCTTTGCCTTCGTATTAAGTTACGTACCTCTTCTATGTCTATTTACTTCTACTACGTGTAATATCGTCACGACTTCATAAACAAATCGGAATACATTCATATTCTAAACGAGCTCAATTTATCCAGAGGATCTTAGATAGTCTAACCAATAGAGAATGAGCCCTTTCTTGGAAAGGCTTCTACGTATTCGTGTTCCTTCAGCTATAACAAATTTATACAATATCTAAATGACTACGTGAATTAGGTACTTAATGGCACCACACGAGCTAAAGTATCATCAAGAATAAAAATTATCTCGATACAATTGTTAAATCGATTCTATTCGATTCAATTTTATCATCACCATATTTCTAGAAATGTCATACTCCAAACGTCACCGTACCCATGTCTTGTGAAAAAGACTATAACTCCACCATCAATACAATGTTAGTAACCATAAGCTATACCCACAATAAACCATTGAATAATTCATAAACACAGGTACCTACTGTTTAATCCTAACCTATAAATCAAGTCACCCAAGATTGTTTGTGGACGTTGGTATTCGGTATTTCATCAAAATATCATCCTAAACAAACACATGGCCACAACATATATATTTAGAAACCAAAGATGATAGTAACAACCGAGGTGGACTTGAAATTCTAATTATTACTTGAATAAGGCCCTACGTTTGCAGAAATTTTCTTTAATTAAGTTCAAAAACGTTTAAAAATTACTTTGAAAATTTATAATTATGTGTTTTCTATCGTTTATTACTTCGAAAGGAGTAAGAGACAGAGAACTAGTTTTCAGTAAAAATTCAAAACAGCTGTGTCTAAAAAACTTATTTCAGTCACAAAAACTCAATCGATATCCGTTCGTCATTAGCTTAAGTAATTTATAGGCTTGTCTCACAAAATATGGATAGAAAATGTTTTTGTTTTATTTATTTGATAAGTATCTTTTTTCTGGAAGTTCTAAGTCAAATTTTCCTCTAATTATTGTCAAATTTCATAGCAATTGAATTATACAATATTTAACAAAGAGAGCTATAGAGTTAATTATTAACTTCTCAAGTATGATCGCCATCGAACGTTATTAATATTTGAATTTTGTAAGTTTTTACACTTATTGCCAATAAATTGATACCAAACAGTAATCTCCTTAGGAGACCAACTTAGAAGTTTGCATTAAATTAATTTACTTAGGTAGAAAATACTCATTTCGATCTAAACTCAATGGGAATACGGTTAAAATTAATTGAAACCAATATTTGCGTTGGGTTTTCGCTCTATTACGGCACTTGATTGGTTTTGAATTAATATTATTACCTATTATAATATCATTTAATAGAAAACTGTTTCTTTTCTGCAAATCTTTCCTTGTTTTCTCCTTTCTTTTTTGCCTTGTTGGTCTAAAAGCTCATCTTAGGTCAGATAATGCGTAATTTTTGTATTAAAAATTTCTCAATACGTCCGAAGTCTGAAACCCCGTGGTGTGTAATGTCAATAAGGTAGTCCCTATTACATTTGAACCTAAAATCATCGTCGATAAGCGAGGGCACACATATTAGGGATTATAGGCGCCACAAGTTTTTTTTTCTGTGCATTATACGACAGCAAGATTTTTCCTGAAAAGTGCCAATCCTTTGGGAACACTTATTTATTTATGTCAGAGCCTCTTTCACTACCCTCCAGTAAAGTCTGGTTAGTTACTTTTTGATTAGCGTTACTTGGCAATTAAAACTGGTTAGTTTAACCATAGGACAGGGCTACTTGAGGAATTCGTGCATAGACTTAATTTCATCCTAATTGTCTATTGTGAAAAAGGGGGCCTCTTTCAGTAGTGTATTATTAAGGTGTAACATAATAAACGGAAGACCTGAAAATAGTTCGTTCTAAATCGATAGCTGAATTGATTCTAACAGTTTTTATTGTATCTTACATTTTTTCGATTTGCAAAAAATTCTGTTAATAATTTATTTAGTGCGCTATAATAATCTAACTTTATTCTTGATTCATAGCAATACAAAAATTTTAAATGCTTTTCTAAAACGTATTTCCCAATACGCACACACACCTACAAGTTTTATTGTTAAATGGGGTATAAAAGTGTTAAAAAAAGAAGTACAAAATTTTTAATTTGGAATTTTGTTATGAATTTGTGCGGTCATTTACGGATTAAAGTAATTGCTAGTAAAATAGTTCAAATTAATTCAATTATTTGACCTTCTAGTAAAAATCGATTAAAATATTAATAAAATATTAAACTTAATATTAAATAACCTACTAAAATAGTAATTATAATTAAAATAATCAAAGTACGATCATGGAAAAAAAATTATTCTATTAAAGGAGAAGCTCTATTTTGTAAATTATAATTATATCATGTTGCCATTTCTAAAATAAATGTAAACCTTTGTAAATAGGATTTAAATCACTTACATTATCTGTCATATTAGAAATTACTTAAAATTGGAAGTTCATTATATAAATGTTCAGCTGCTGGTAGCTATTGATATCATACAATAGAAGAGGAAAGGTTTTAAGTGAATAATGCAATTCGTTGCTTAATAATAGATTCTCAAATAAGAATTATAAGATGTATTACTGCTAATAATAAAATATCAAATCCAACAGAAATCAACCAGCTCGTATATAAAGCGTACAATTCGATTACAGTACGGTGCAGAAATGCGACAAAAATCCCCTGATTCATAATGCAAGTGACTGCCGTACGCTGCAATTCCTACAAAAGACCCAATTTTTCTTATATATATCTACTTCATCTATTTCTCATTTTACAAGACACGGTATCACATCCTTATCATATCTTTTCCTTATTCGCTAATTTTATTCAACCTTAGAAATGGGAATGCTTAGATAATGGTATTTAGTAATGTTTATTTTCGATAAAAAGTTTTACACCCATCTAAGACGGGCTACTCTCAGTTATTTATGTTTCTTTACAAACTTTAATCCTTTTCTTTTCATTGATAAGAAGAGCTTCAGAGAGTAACAAAGTTTCCAGTAAATGTACTTGGGAGTAAGATACTTTTTATTATTTATAAAAAGAAAGTATCCATACTAAAAGTAATAATGGCCACTGTCTCAAAAGCAAAGTTTTTAAGGTATTTTTGTTTAGATGGTTTTTAATGTTCACTGAATGAGTTTAATCTGATTTTTTTATGAATGAACTTGTCCTAAGTTGTTATATTAAGTGTTTTATTTTTAAATTACTTTCGTGGTAATTTAGGTAACTTGTTCATTAGATACTACTTGCTTAAAAGAGTGTACAATTATGGATATAAAATATGCAGAAAGTTAAATTTTCCACGTCACTAAATAGGGTATGCCGTGAAGCAATACTTGAATTTATTAGATCTGTAATAGGTAAATATCATCTTATCAGGTCCTCGCGAGGTATACAGAAATCTGGAGATGCCCTCAAATACTTTCTTCACCCATTTCTCTAGCCTAATAGGTACTTTAAGGCCCACTTGCACTAACCAGAGTTAGCGTTATATATTTAGTAACTCGGGGTTATAACGTTAAATTTTCTTCAACTCTACGTTATAACATCGAGTCAGTCAATAGGTAACACTAACTATGGTTCGTGCAAGTGGGCCTAAGTGTCTACTTATTGCGATCCGAAAAGCTCTGCAATTCGATGTTGCCAAAATTATACTATGTATTTAAGTGCTCCTGAAAATATTTCACCTTGAATAACAAAAAACTGGAAAATTGAGAAGTTTAGTTATAAATAATATGAGATAGATAACGCCGCAGAAAAAAAGCTTCTATTTAACATGGTCTGAAATTGAGAGCACCTCAGTGCGAAATTAAGAGTGCTTTATAAAGTATTTTAAGTACAGGCGCTGCAACAAGGAATTTTAAGATTAATGTATATACACATAGGTACTTCTTAAGGCTATAACAAACGGTGAACTTGCAAAAATACTTGGAACGTGAATTTAATTTCAAAGTTTTATTTTCATTATTTCAAAAGTCTACTTATCACAATTAAATGGCTATGTTATAATTACTATATTGTTGAAAGTTTTAGCGTAAAATACACTTGAATGAACTATCTGTTGCAAGGAATCTGGCTTGATTATATAGATATATATATAACGCATGACGTTTTTACCGATATGCCTATTTGGAAACAAATTAATTTTACATACGATTCGTTCGTGACTCGTGAAAATGATTTCACAATTATTTACGTTGCTTTTGCGTATTGCATCGTTATAGCTCTGGGCTATCCTCTTGATGATGCTGACGACAAGTGTGAACCGAAATATTCAGATCTATAAATATGATCACGACTAGATTCCTAGTGGGGTAGGCAGAGAAGTTCATTCCTTACAGATATTTTTTAGCGTCCTCCACTGTTAGTTTTAGGGAAATAAAAATCAACTGATTTGAGATGCAACTCATTTTGTCGAGTGTTAAAGTTTATAATGTATATAAGTGATGGATGCAGGTATCGGGGAAGATCTAGAATATCTTACCATGACCAAATAGACGTTGTCGTATCTGAAGGGCAAATCAAGAGTCTCCGTAACCGGCGAGCGTGTTACACGATCTATGAGAGTGGAGGAAGCCAGAGAGGCATGTAAGGAAAGAGCCTGTTGGAACTATGTAATCTCTGCCAACCCCGCAAGGGAACTCGCGTGATGATAGAGATACATAGAGAATGTTAGGAATATGGTCCTGTTAGGTTATTAAAGTTAACCTAGTAATATTGTATAAAGTTTGGCCTTGAACCAACATATCTTTATATCTATATAATCACGCTAGATCCCTTGAAGAGTAGGCAGAGAGTACAGAATTCCAACAGGTTTTATTCCTTTCAGACCTATCTGGCTTCTTCCACTCTCATAGTTGTAGTAGCTATCATAGTCTTCGTGTTGTCTACCAAAAGTTAAAGTATACTAAAAGTTCAGACTGTAAAATAAATATCTAGAAGCATAAAATTATTCATGGCACTTCCAATATTTTTAATTATTACTGCCGTCGTCTAACAAACAAAAGGTGCGGATCCAAGGAAATAATTCAAATTTCCGATGTTTCATTCACTAAAAACCGTTGCAATATTTTTGAGTCAACACCTTGCCGCCGAGCAAACACGAAGTAAAAGCAAAAAGACAACAATAGCGGTCGGCGGCTTTATTTTTAATGCTGTACAAAAAATATGATAAAGGATTCTGAAGCGAGAATGTCTAGCTGAGCAAATAAATACGTTGCATGGCTGTGCTTTTTTTTTCATGCAAAATTATGAGTTTCCTTCATTTCATTCTTACAGGCGTGTGGATTTTATTGTCTTACTAAATATGAAAACGGTTACCACTTAACGTCTGTCTATAAGTCAAGTTGAAAGTCCTATAAGCAGCTTGATAAGATGCAATAGCAAGTTGCCACGAACCTGACTCCATCAAATAGGGAATCGGCAGCAGCGTTCCCTTAACACTTCTACGACCAAAAACTGCGCTCGCCAACCCGCCTGCCAAGCGTGGCGAGTATGGCAAACACCCCCAACCAATATTATGGAAGAAAGCAAGAAAACCAGGCCCCTAGTCCCCGGCGGTCCTGTTCGTCCTGGCCACGGTAGCAGCCATGGTAACGACAGGACAAGGGGTGCTAAGAATCTCCGGCAGAGATTCGGCTACCACCAAAACCGAAAATTGGCCCTGGTGACATACAACGCACGCACATTGAGGACAGATGAGAAGCTAGTTGAGCTGGAAGAAGAGGTTAACAAGTTGCGATGGAGTATTGTTGGTTTATCGGAGGTCCGAAGAGATGGCGAGGACACGATAACCTTAAAATCCGGCAACTTGTTTTACTACCGGGAGGGCGAACAGCATCCCAAGGTGGTGTCGGATTTATCGTCCGCAAGTCACTCATAAACAACGTTGTGTCCATCACTAGTGTGTCGAGCAGGGTAGCGTACCTGATACTCAGAATATCCAAAAGATATTCGCTGAAGGTCATACAGGTCTACGCACCGACCTCGGCATACCCAGATGATGAGGTCGAAGTTATGTATGAGGACATTAGTAGAGCCATACATACTTCCAAAGCACATTTTACAGTAGTTATGGGTGACTTCAATGCGCGACTGGGCAAACGGGGCGATGATGAGTTGAGAGTGGGGCAATTTGGATATGGGCAGCGCAACCCCAGGGGTCAGAGGCTGGCCGAATTTCTGGAGAAGGAGGGACTCTTTATGATGAACTCTTTCTTCCAGAAGCCGTCTCATAGGAAATGGACCTGGATGAGCCCTGATGGTTTAACAAAAAATGAGATAGACTTCATCATGAGCACCAAGCGACAAATATTTAATGATGTCTCCGTGATTCACAGGGTAAAAACCGGCAGTGATCACCGAATGGTCAGAGGCACATTAAATATTAATGTCAAAATGGAAAGATCGCGTCTGATGAAGTCTACCCACTAAGACCCAAGCAATTATCATTGGCAGTTCGCATCTTATCTCAAAGTTGGACTGGACTTTACTTCCGCGGATTAATTTTAATGGAGTGTCGATTCCGTACAGTGAAACTGTAAAAAACTTGGGCTTAACGATGGATCGCTGTATGAGTTGGGCTAGTCAGCTGCAAGACGCCAGTCGCAAACTATACGCTGCAGCAAGTTCTCTTAGAAGACTGCGAAACTTTCTGCCTATTACCACTAAAATTGCTCTAGCACAATCTCTGTTGCTTCCTATTCTCGACTATGCTGACATCTGCTATCTAGATCTTACTGAAGACCAGTTAAATAAACTTGAGCGTCTTCAAAACTTTTGTATAAGATTTATATTTGGCTTGCGCAAATATGATCATGTATCTCAATTTCGTTCTAAGCTCAAGTGGTTCCCTATACGTCTTCGCCGGAATACTCATATCCTCTGTCTTCTGTACAATATTTTGTTCAGTCAGTCTTCCCCGCGCTACCTTAAGGAACGATTCAATTTGCTTCACTTTTCCAACTCGTATTCTTTAAGGTCATCAGAAAACTTGGCTCTCGTAATGCCTCTACACTCTAGCACCTTTTATGATAACTCTTTTACGGTCAAAGCCGTACGACTGTGGAACTCACTACCTGTTTCTATAAGGAGTGCTCCATCTATTCATATATTCAGAGGTCAAGTGAAAAAGTTCTACATCACCGATTCATTAAATTAAATTTGCTGATGTTTTCTATATGCTGTTGCTAGTTGCTTAATAGTATTACTTATCTTTGACGCGTGTATATTATTTTTACTTGTGTATATATAGGTATATTATTTAAGTAGTTTATGATAGATTTATTTGTGTATTGTTATGTTCTGTTAGCTAAGTACACCCCTAAATCTTGTGTTTTCTTTAGATCCTCTCCATCCAAAGGTTGCCTGGAAGAGATCACTATTAGTGATAAGGCCGCCCATTGTTACACTATCTTTCAATTGAAATATTGTCTCTTTTTTTTTCCTTCTTGTATTTCTGGTGGAACAATAAAGTTTTATCTATCTATCTATCTATCTACGCTCCGACCTTGTAATGCACATATCCAAATCCCCGAGAACTTTCAACTCGAATTGGCAAACCGCTTCGAATTGCTAGACAGCAGCGCATCAGTGGACGAAATCAACAATAGGTTGGTAGAGACTGTCCATACGGTCGGGTCCAAGCATTTTAAGCCCCACCGTAAAAATAGGCCTCAAATGCTCTCTGACTACACCCGAAACCTTATGGCTGAGCGACGTACCATGAGACTCCAAACCTCCGATGATGCTAAGTCCTATAGGCAGCTCAATGGACAGATATTGAAGTCCTTGCGACACGATGTACGGTCCTTCAATACAAGATGTGTTGAGGAGACCATAGACCCAGAACAAGGGCTCCAAAGTGTTCGCAAGAGACGCGTCTATTGGGCAAAGCCCGTTGACGAAGCTGAAGACGGAGGACGGAAACGTAACGTCGAATAGGTCAGAGGTGCTCAGGGAGATAGAGAGGTTCTATGGGCAGTTGTATACCTCAGTAGCTGAACCTGTTGTTGACTTGGTAAAAGACCCAAGAGCCAAGCTAACCCGACACTACACTGAAGATATCCCGGACATCAGCCTGTATGAGATTAGGATGGCTCTCAAACAACTTAAAAACATCAAAGCGCCGGGTGAAGACGGAATTACCGCAGAGCTTCTGAAAGCGGGCGGATCGCCGGTACTTAAAGTCCTTCAGAGGCTGTTTAATTCCGTCTTGCTCGAAGAGAAAACGCCGGAAGCATGGAACAGGGGTGTGGTGGTACTCTTTTTCAAGAAAGGTGATAACACTTTATTAAAGAACTATAGGCCCATCACACTGCTGAGCCATGTTTACAAATTGTTTTCGAGAGTCATCACGAATCGTCTCGAACGCAGGCTTGATGATTTCCAGCCTCCCGAACAAGCCGGTTTCCGGAAAGGCTTTAGTACCATAGACCACATACATACGCTACGGCAGATTATACAGAAGACCGAGGAGTATAATCGGCCACTATGCTTGGCGTTTGTGGACAATGAGAAAGCCTTCGATTCGATCGAGATTTGGGCGGTTCTTAGATCTCTCCAGCGATGCCGCATTGACTATCGGTACATCGAAGTGTTGAAGTGCTTGTACAATAACGCCACCATGTCAGTCCGAGTACAGGGGCAGTGCACGAAGGCGATCTCCATAAAAAGAGGAGTAAGACAGGGAGACGTCATTTCTCCGAAACTGTTTACGACCACCATAGAGGACGCCTTCAAGCTCTTGGAATGGCGAGGACTTGGCATCAACATCAATGGCGAATACATCACTCACCTTCGATTTGCCGACGAAATTGTGGTCATGGCGGACTCGCTGGAAGATCTAGGACGAATGCTCGGCGACCTCAACAGAGTATCTCAACAAGGGGGTCTTAAAATGAACATGGACAAAACGAAAATAATGTGTAACATCCATGTCGTACCCACCGCACTCACCGTTGGGAACTCTACTCTTGAAGTTGTCGACGAATACATTTACCTGGGACAGGTAGTCCGGTTAGGTAGGTCCAACTTTGAGAGAGAGGTCAATCGACGAATCCAACTCGGCTGGGCAGCGTTCGGGAAACTGCGCAACATCTT
This sequence comes from Phalera bucephala, assembly GCA_905147815.2. Taxonomy (NCBI): domain Eukaryota; kingdom Metazoa; phylum Arthropoda; class Insecta; order Lepidoptera; family Notodontidae; genus Phalera; species Phalera bucephala. The sequence goes on along the minus strand of LR990621.1, from coordinate 17,122,181 downwards.
CTCATCCAAAATACCTCAGTGCCTAAAGACTAAAGTTTTTAGTCAATGTGTGTTACCAGTGATGATATATGGATCAGAGACGTGGTCTCTTACTATAGGTCTCATAAAAAAGCTCAGAGTTGCTCAGCGAGCTATGGAGAGAGCTATGCTCGGCGTTTCTCTACGTGATCGAATCAGGAATGAGGAGATTCGTAGAAGAACCAAGGTCACTGAAATAGCCCTTAGGATAAGCAAGCTGAAGTGGCAATGGGCGGGCCACATAGCGCGAAGATCGGACGGGCGTTGGGGCAGAAAGATTCTAGAGTGGGGACCACGTATTGGCAAGCGCAGCGTGGGACGACCACCTGCCAGATGGACCGACGATCTTGTGAAAATCGCAGGAAGTCGTTGGATGCAGGTGGCATCGGACCGGTTACGCTGGAAAGCGATTGGGGAGGCCTATGTTCAGCAGTTGACAAGTATAGGCTGAGATGATGATGATGATGCCTCCATCAATGCGCATTGGGTGCACGTGGTGGAGTATGACCTTATAATATCTCTCATCTCAATTTGTAAAAGGCCTTTTCCAAACAATGGGGTAGTATGAAAAGGTTTTCGACAATAATAATGATTTTCATGGAAACCATAAAATAATACCTGTCTCACTAGGATGATTTCTTCTAGAAGAGTGCATAAAAACTTAGTAAGACTGCATAAAAGTTGGGTGACCAGTGAAAAACATCGTGGGTGACGGTGAAACAGGCTGGAACGTAGCTAAAAGGAATCCCGTGTAGTCGATGGATGGGAATATGGGGGTTGAGATTTTTCTCGAAAACTAGGTTTGCATTTCTTGTCATACAGGCTAGGATTTGTTTGCTACAACGAATCCGAATCAAGAGTCCAAAACCAGCAAGCGCGTACGACACCCACTAAGAGAGTGGAGGAGATTTACTCTGTGCATGTTTAGCGTGAAAATAAAATGAATGAATGCCAGATCTGTGCATAGAACCAGTTCATTGTTCCAATTCATTTTGGCATAAAAAAAATATAAAAATATGTCTCCTTTGTATTGTATTTAAATCTAAATCGGAAAACTAGGAATCACACAGAAAACTTTGTCCTGATTAGCGCTGCTACATTTATTGTTAGTTAGTTCCTCCAATATGCGAGGGTATAATAGTCTCATGCCACCAATGCGTCACGGCAAGACACCCAAGGGCAGCGTAAAACACCTTTGCTAAGACCCAAACCCACCTGTGCTCAGATCCTATAAATAAGTATCTACGGTACCGCAACCTCCCGTTGGGACTATTTATTCTATTTATTTATGAAGTGGGATCGTGAAAAATAATCTCATTATTTTTATATCATATTTTTCACACGTCAAAGTTTCATAAAGAGCGATGAAATGTGAAGTACTTGTGTGTGATACTGCCACATTCAAAAGTTTGTCTTTTTGTCTTTAAAAATGTTTCACAGAAAATATTTTTAGCGTGAATATTTTAAAGTGTCAGTAAAAATAAAACAACAAGGTGTTTTGTGTTAAAAATTCTGAAATACTTGAAAAAGTGAAAAGTGTAATGCGGTAATTCAACTGGAATATCTCATGAAGAATCGTGTTATCTCGTGGAATATCTCATGAATCTGTGGCCGGCAACGGACGGAGTGTGGCTGTCCGAAGTATTTTGCACTGCGAAAATCTTTGCTAAAAATAACCCTCTTTGAATTACGAATGCTAGAAAAAACTCGGATCCTATATTACTCGAGACTAATGCCGGAGCACACGAGCCTCTCAAAAAATACATCAGTGAAATTGTTTTCCGCCCGGAGGTAGAATGTTTCCAAAGATTACTTTCGCTGATCGTCCGCGGCGGACGATTTTCAAACTTTACGAGGCGAACGAGCAAAACGAGGTGGTGAGAATAGTTTAGTTGCGTAATAGAGGGCGTTCTTGAACCTAGGACCACTTTTACGGCGTTTATTACATTTCTCCGATAGTCAATTGTCGTGACGAAGGGTGATTACGTCCGCCGATGTCGGTCGTATTTATTGGGACCATAAATGTCAAGTAGAGGGGTTTTTGCCCAGTAGCGAGTCTTAAGTGTTGGGTATATAAGGTAATCAGACGTATGGAAGACGATTGAAGTGTAATTCCTCTTTTAGGCATTTTTCGCATAAATACTGTCCTATGCATTCCATTGAGTAAAATAATCTCTATTTATATTTGTAGAGAGGTAATAATTTACTCAGGCAAGTCATGCTAGAAGTAACTAAACCGTAGACGATTACGACACTTATTATACCTAAGTTTCTGAGTCATGTAAATCCTTATTAAAACAACTAAATGCCAAGTACGAACGAATTAAACAGCGATGGTGTAGTAAAGATTCTTATCAGCCTTCCATCACCCTTAACAGTTTTCAATTCACCATTAGAGCAAAGAAACCCTTGCGGTTACTTCAAGGTCGAAAGTACCCTCATAAACCGAATAGTTTCCAATTACGGAAAAATGTACAGTGAGCCGATGGATATTTTGTGGTTCGATGGAAATAAAACGAATCTGCCGGTTTGCCGCCAGATTCAGGCCATAGTTAGGAACCGACCGCCACGTCGCATTGAAGCACAAAATGGAAAACCCGGAAAGATACCCCAAGGACCGAGTGGGCCTCTATATATAAATTCACAGTGTACAAAAGGTGAAGTAATGTAAAAGAAAGATTGGGATTCTCCAGCGTTTTCATGCTCTGACGTAGCACGATAGACCAGTTTGAAGAAATAGACTTGTCAATAGTGATACAACAAGTCGTGAACTGCAAAATCCTATAGTATGGAGCTGACTTGTAGCCTGAAAATCTTTGTAACAGCCTTTGAAACCACAATCATCATCACGCTAAATCTCTAATATTTATTCCACTTTTTATTGATTAGTTTTACAATATAATACTGCTGCTATTACGTCATCAGGCCTGGTCCTTTGTGGGATAAGCAGTTAGTATGTACAGACTTCTAATAGGTTATTTCCTTGCAGACCTCTTTAACCTTATCCACTCACACAGTTTGTTTCATACACGCTTGTCGGTTACTTCAAATATATCACAATTTATTGTAAAAATATAAAATCAGATTTACCAAATTTATTTAACGTTGAACGAAACTATTAAACATTTATTTATATTTATTATTATTTGCATGCATATCACTAGATGGCGAAATGTATATCTCATATCAAAAAACCTACCATCTTTGTGTTGTACCACATTTTAAGCAAATAAATATTGTTATTTTTGTTATTGTTGATAAATTTACCAGCTTTCTGGTAAACCAACAGATAACGTAGTAAAAACGAGTGACGATATTTTGTATATTTTAGGTCTAATCACTATCACCTAACCTATAGGAACGTTATTCATACGGATATCATGACATATTTATGAGCAATAGAGACACAAAAATATAACAAATAAGTAATGATGACTTAGTATAGCGATTTGAGCGCGGGCTGTTTAGTTTATAGAATCAATTCGATCCTCGCACTAGACCAATCTTTGTGCGATCCAGAATATTTTTCTGTGCGGTGTATTTATGTATATGATATTCATGTTTGTTATCGCACCGATGAAATTTCCTAGTGTTGGGCAATATATTTAAAAAAATGCTCGGAAAATTTATAGAAAAATAATTAAAAACACACTAAAATATAATAATAATAAACCACGGAACGACGCCGAGGAACCGCAAGTTATAGTAGGGACTCGGTAACTGTGCGGTCGGTATCGAAATACCCCCTGGGGCCCACCTCATAGATAGTTCAATATACCGTTTATCCCAAATATAATAATGCAATAAACATAGTTAAACAGATATACAAATATTGGGTATTATTCCATGCGGTCAGATGAAAATTTTGAGCCACACGCACCATATAAAAAGGCATAATGGTACTGGATTTTCGGACGACTTCAATTAAAGGTTAAGAGCTTAATCCGTTCCGGATATTGGATCGTAGTCTCGAGTTTGATTCTTACACGGGACTTATATTGTGTGACCGACAAATACGAGTATGTTTTCGTTTACCTACTGGTAATTTGAAAAATGTCTCTACCTTTTTGATCGCTAAGATATTCTTTCTGCGAGATGGGATTTGAGTCACAAGATACAAATTGATATCCTACTACTAGAGCATATTTAATATCATCAAAAAGACTTCCACTACAGAACGAAAGCTTCCCGCAAACATGTCCATTGACCGAAACTAGAGTATATTGAACTGCGTAAAATAATTGATCCTGATCAAGTTACAAAATGTTACGCCTGGTGACAATGAAAATAACGAAAGTTGATAATACCTTTAGGGTTAATTTTTTGCTAAGTATGATATAACAGAGAGTAAAAGGTTTTTGTGTCTCACTTTTGCTGAGGTCATGTGTGTATGTGTTTCTGTGTGGGTAAGAATCAGAATTAGACATGAAAACCAGGTTCGTTAAATGCCTCATAAAGATGATAACTTTAATGATATTTGCAAAGTAAATAATAATTAGATAAAACAAACTTACAAGATTAATAATTATAAGCCCCCTAAGTTTAAAATATTTACTGTATTTAGTTTATTAATTTTACATGAACTAAAATCGCAGTGTACATTTCTATTTAGAAGCTACGCTCTAATATTTTTTCTTAAAAAAAAAACATTAAGTTTCAAAGTGAACCTTTCAGATTTACGATAGGCAGTTTTAATAATGTAGAGTTATCAAAATTAAAGTTGCTACTAAATGTTTTAAGTTTTTATGAGTGACATTTGACACTGCAATGTCTTTGAACGTTCTTGGAAATTTACGATTCAAGTTTACTTACTTAAAACTATTTAAAGTGGTTTATGGTGTGGTATATGCATCTATATTTTCTGTATAGGTAGTCTGTGTAGTGAGTTATGTTAAAAAAAAAAAAATACACCGTCACGCCTATATTCCCCATATATCGGGCACAATTGTAGTTATGTTTTATTTTGTGAATAGTTTATTTATCATCATCATTATCATCAATCAGCTTTTACTGATTGCTGAGTGTAGGCCTCTCCTCTATCACACTATTCGTCCCGGTCTAGTCTATTCCACAATTTTCCACCCATCTTCACGATGTCATCGCTCTATCTGGCTCAGTCACAATTTATTACTTTAAATAAATCTGGTGTGATGATATTGATATATAGAGATATATTTAATCACACCTTTTAATAGTGTAGGTCGTTATAGTTCTCAATCTCAATTCGTAACCTAGTCCGCGCATTAAGATCGACATACGAGGCATGCCTTTTAAGTTTTGTCGTTTGAAGAAAAAAACACAACTAGAACCTTATAGTACTTTTTATTGTTTTTCAAAGTATTCACCACGTAGCTTAATACACTTTTCCATTTGCTCAAACCCTCAAAATTTGTTATTATAACATTTATTCTACTCTAAAGGTGGTTAAAATGGCTGACTTGAAAGCGTCGACTGCTTCTTCACCGGACTGGAACCTTTGACCACGAAGACTTTTCTTAATTTTAGGAAATGTTAAGAAATCGTTAGGGCTTAGGTCAGGACTGTATGGAGAATGGTCAAGAATTTCTACTTTTTCCTGTTTTAAATACTCAATCGTTTGACGAGCGCCGTGTGAGCTTGCGTTGTTGTGGTGCAGGATGATAAAAGGAAACAATCTTATATCGTCAGTAGGGGGAATGATTAATAAATAATGATAATATTGATGGAGAAACTGGTGACTGGCGTCATTTTTAACTCTGGACACGATAAGATCGATTTTAATACAACGCACAACCCATTTCCAGATCTAAATTAGATAACGTAGCTTTACTGAGAATCCAACACACCACAAAATTGCGATGACACAGCTTATTCTACAAAGGAAATTCGTATCAAAGCGAATCTATTTCCCTCACACAGTAAGTACTACGATAGACAGAAGCTATTTAATCTAGTGAAATCCACAAAGACAATATAATATAACAACTCATAGAACAAGCAACTGTTCAACTAGTATGGAACTCGAACTAACTCGAGGCGTGGTGTAGAACGTCACCCTACTGCAGATATAGTGTAAAGATCGTTATATTATGTTATTAGTTTCCATAATATAACATCGTTATATTATAATGTGTCCTTCTTTACTTTAATCTTTATTGTACACGTTTAATTATAATAACAATAAGATAGGAAAGTTTATGTACAAAGGCGAGCTTAACTCAAAATTGAGTTTTCTTACAGCAAACCTAATAGGCATAGAGAGATGAAAATACAGAGGACAGTACCAAGTGTACAATCGAAGTAAAATGTGCAAAGAACTAACTATATATAATTATACAATATATAACATATACATACAAACCTAACATAATAATATATACATATACATCTATCGATACATAAAAAATACATATATATCAATAATAATACATACATATTTACACATATAGATCATGATGAAAGGAAATGCTCTGTAATTTTCCTTTTAAAGACGTCTAGTGAGACACTATCGCGTATAGTGTGTGGGAGTGAATTCCAAAGCTGCACTGCACTAACAGTAAACGAACCACTATAAAGGCTAGAAGTGTGATGGGGAGTGCGGAGAAGAAGGGAAGAAGATGAGCGGCAGGGTTTTCCCCTGGGGACTAGAAACTCAAAACGTTCCCTTAGATAAGTTGGTGAATTAGGATTATGGAGAATAGAATAAAGGAGTGAAAGAATGTGAGTATCTCGACGACGTCGAATAGGCAACCACTTCAATCGCGCCCGAAATTCCGACACATGATCGTATTTTCGGAGCCCAAAAATAAAGCGGATGCACAAATTCTGAAGTCGTTCGAGTTTATTGAGGAGCTCTTCCGACGCGTCCAGGAAACAGACATCAGCATAGCCCAGAAGAGGAAGAAGAAGGGATTGAGCAAGTGTTATTTTTGTATGAAAAGGCAGGAACTTCTGGAGTCGCTTGAGATATTGGAAAGAGTAATAAAGTCTTCTGCTTACCTCTGCAACGTGAACATTCCACGAAAGATGGCAATCGATATAAAGACCCAGATTTTTAGCCCATTTGGAGTAGACTATGGGTACTGAGTTGTAGAGTACTGGTGGAAGGACATCTTGATCCAAGTGGTTTATGTAGTATCTGCCACCAATAATGAGAGCTTTTGATTTTGTGGGATTTACTAGCAGACCAAAAGATTTAGCCCACTCGTTGATATTTTTAAGATCATTATTGATGGCATCAACGGCTTCGGGAATCTCATCTATTTTAAAATGGCGATAAAGTTGCAAGTCGTCTGCGTAAAGATGATAGTGTGATGATAGAGTTTTAGTGATAGCGTTTATGAATACTGAGAAAAGAAGAGGAGAAAGGACGCCACCTTGGGGAACGCAAGCAGTCAGATCACACCATTCAGAGAAGGTCTCATCGCAGCGGACCGACTGTGAACGACCCCGAAGATAAGAATTAAACCATTCAGTCACAGAAGAAGCTACATTAAGAGAGGATAGGATACCTAAGAGAATGTCAAAGTCCTTCGTTCTCGATATAAACCATATGCAGCTCTCTCGACTCACTCAGCTGCCGCGCATCCTTTAGAGATTTGAAACATCAACGCCTCCTCTATGCTATCTGTGGAAATAACCTCTGCGACCATTCTTTTGACAGCGCGGCTGCCGATGCCTTGTAATAAAGTTTTGGTCGACATTTAATTTGATAATCGTGAAATATCCACATATATAAGCCACGTCCCCTCCTTGTGATGTTCCAAAGATGCAATTTGCGTGGTGAGGATTGGCGTTGTAAGACTGAATTTTTGACCAAGCCCAGGCGTGACACCTTCTTGGATGCGCGCAAGCACTTTGGTGTGTGGGAGTGCTGGACTGCCGATGGAAAAAAAAACATTCTGCTGCCGAATAAGTCACGGCGCAAAATAGAATGTGCGGCTGAGCTACGACTACTCATTGCCCAATTCCCGGTGGTGGAGTCGTCATCCAAAGCTTCAGCCGACGAAGCGTTTGTGAACCCCTTTGAGAAGAGGCTTCCAGCTTTTATTCGCTATCACTTTTTCTATTTATTGTCCTCTATTTTATACCAATATTGTTTGTTTTCATATGATATTCATCTACTTTAATTTTTATTTTATTTTTTTTCTTTCACATTTATATACATTTTGTATAATGACACTGACGGCTGACGGTGCATTCGGAAACGTTCCGAGGTAAACTGTATTTGAATACGAGTATACTGATCAGTCTATGTGAAACTGGCGAGTGTACAGAGGAGAATTAGTAGATTAGTAATTTTTTTTTAGTATATTTATTATTTCAATAATCCTATTATATAGTTTTTTATGTTTGATTTGTTTGATGACAGTTTTATATCTTGCTCTTCTTCTTGTACATCGGATTATAGCCACGCGTCTGCATTTAATGACGATTTCGTCCACCTGCGCGATCAGCTTTTCTCCACTCTTTCTTCCTCTATGAAATACTTTAATGTCGCTCATGTGAATGAGCAAAGTATTCCTGATTTTTTATCTTCTTTTGACTCTGATCTGATTCACGCTGTCCTTGTTTCTGAGACTTTGCTCAAACCCGCTGTTCCTTCCACACAATATTCTTTGCCCGGGTACAAACTTGTGCGCAATGACAGAACGGGCAAGGGGGGGGGGTTGCGATTTATCTGCGTGGCGATATTACCTACAAGGCTGTTGATCAGTCTCCGAGTATTTATTTGCAGAATATCTTTTCATAGAAATAGCTTTTAACCACAATAAGATTCTTCTAGGTGTTTATTATAGTCCATCTTGTTATATAGATTATTTCCACTCTTTTGAAACGAAACTTGAATATTTTTCTTTATTATATGACAATATTATTTTACTCGGAGATTTCAACACCTGCTCGCTCAGGGATGATACCCGTAGCTATAAACTCCACTACCTTGTCTCTTCTGTCAATATGCATATTCTTCCACTACATGCTACTCATCATACACCTCACTGTCCTCCTTCACTTCTTGATTTAATCTTACTGTCTGATATTAGTAAAGTAGCTCAACACGGTCAACTTCCTGCCTCCTTTTCCTATCATGATCTTCTTTACCTCTCTTATAAAATCGCGCACCTAAACGCAAACCTAAGTTTCTTTTCCTTCGTAGTTTAAAAAAAAATAGATCTGGACCGTTTGAGAGAAGACGCGGCCAATATTGATTGGTCTCCTGTGTACAACTGTAATAGTTTGGATGCTAAAGTCTCGGCCTTTAATACAATATTAATAGATCTCTTTGATGTGCATGCTCCAGTAAAAAAGGTGAGGGTAAAACATCTTCCTGCACCATGGTTGTCTATTACCATTAAAGCGGAAATGTCGAAAAGGGACAAGGCTAAGAGACACTACATCAAGTCGCCTACAGACTTGAACTGGTCCCTATATAAGAAACTACGAAACCGCTGCAGTCGTATGTGTAGGGGTGCTAAGAGACGCCACATACACGATTCAATCCAAAGTTTTAATACGGCGCAGGCATGGCAATTCTTAAAGTCTCTCGGTGTCGGGAAAGCTAATAAAGATAGCATTCTAGATATCGATCTAAATGCAATTAATACACACTATTGAAATTCTCCTGTCATATTAGACAATGATATTAAAACTTCTACTCTACGCAACCTTTCTAGCCAACCTTTACCTGCATGTCCACAATTTTCTTTTCAGCTAGTTACAGAGTCAGAAATAAAAAAAAACCATCCACGCAATTTCTACTAAGGCTGATGGTGATGATGGCCTTCAGATCCAAATGCTTCGCCCCCTCATAGATGAGCTTCTTCCAGTAATTACCCACATTATGAACTGCTCACTCGAGGTAAGTTTCTTTCCTTTAGCTTGGACGAATGCCTACGTTCTCCCGCTTCCTAAGGTCTCAAATGCCTCCTCTGCCTCACAATTTCGTCCCATATCTATACTTCCAATCTTATCCAAAGTTATTGAAGGCATTGTCCTGAATCAACTATCTCATTTTTTTTCCTCTAGAAGCTTGCTCAGTCCTTACCAGTCTGGATTCCGTACTGGCCATAGTACAGTAACTACCTTGGTTAAGATTACTGATAACGTGCGATTGGCCATGGAAAATAAGCTTCTTACAGCTCTGGTTCTGCTGGACTTTAGCAATGCCTTTAATTCTGTCGATTATGACATCCTCCTGGGTATCCTCTCTTCCTTTAATGTATCTCCTCCAGTAACTGCCTGGTTCAACTCATATCTTCGCGGTCGCTCGCAGTCGGTCCGCTCTAATGAGGAATCCTCAGAATCTCTCAGCGGGCGTACCGCAGGGTGGCGTACCCTCTCCTCTTCTTTTCTCGATATTTATCGACGCAATCACTAAGGTTATAACATCACACTATCATCTCTATGCAGATGACTTGCAGCTTTATCGTCACTTGAAGGTCGAAGAATAGTCTCAAGCCATTGATGCCATCAATAGTGATCCTGGAAACATCAGTCAGTGGGCTAAGAGTTTTGGACTTTTAGTCAATCCAACAAAATCTCAAGCTCTCATTATTGGTGGCAGATATTTCTATAATCCCTTATAGCTCTAAACATCTGCATATGGTTTGTATCGAGAACGAAGAACACAGTATAATAAGTGATCAAACGAACTTACCTGATGTGAAGTTCGATCATTATTATAGCCCTTCGTTCAAAGAAATTTCAAATTGGGCAACTAAATCTAAAATAAAGTTCAAATTGGACAACTGAATCTAAAATAGGTTACTATATGTAGTCAAATGTAAAATTGGTTCAGGGATAAATACGAGTAGTTACGTTATAAGTTGGGGTATCGTAGCTTGTAAAGTTATAATGGTACTGACAGATTATATTAATGTGGGTACGTTTGATGTTTAGATGTTGTGTTTTATTCAAATATTCCTGTAATTGGTCTGTCACTACTTGTAATTGAGTACATATACCATACTTTTTTGCTTTATAAAGTTATGGCATCTTTAAATATTGTTTAAAAGTTTTGAAAAGTTAAAAAGAACTCAAAAAGTAGCGAGTGATGCTCACCAACAAGAGGGTATGGCACAGCATTTTGTCTACGCTCAAATAATTTTGTCTTGTTACGTCGTAACAAAGTTCTAAAAATATAAAATAAATACAAAAAATCATTACACACAAACAAACAAAATAACTAGTTGTTAGAATCGAATGAAAACCGCGCGCTTGAACTAGTGATAGCATCACAACGACCATATAAGGAATTCGTTGGTACCGGAAATCAAATTCTTTCTAGAACATCTGATAACAAACGCCCACAACATAGAAATATCTAGAAATATCAAAAAAAAATACAACAGCGAACAACGGGTCCACTACCTGGGAATGTTTCCATCTCGCTCGGTTCGATTATTGCAATCTCAGTCCCACAAGAATGTTCTAGAATATAGACAATAGTTTAGGGCGTGACTTGCTTCGGTTGAGCCGTTTCTTTCCATATCTCTGTCTCATCTCATACGAAGGATCTAAAAATCTGGGCAGTGCGCACTGTTGCCTCAGGGAGGAAGTAGGCCGTCCCGATATAAGTATATAAAAACGAACTCGCGCAGGAAGAGAGGAATTTCAACGTCAGAGTTCGCACGGCAACTATAAGTGATTCATATTCGTGATTAGTTCTCATTTTTGAAAAGTAGTAAAACCAGTGCTATACTAAATTAAAAAAGAAAATTAAAAGCGGTTAGCATCATTTTTCAACCCCCTTAGAAACTGGGGGTCCACCGTACGGATTGTGAAGTACGGATTGGGAGCCAACAGGCCACACTTCTGCCCGTCGACTCCAGCTAACCTCTGCGGCTGAGGGCCATCCATAGAGCACCTCCGAGTTCCCCACCTAGTTGGTGGAAGCTCCCTCACCGAAGACCCCCACGCGTCACGGGATCGAACAGCCCATAGATAAGTCCCCAGCGCACATAGGTTTTTTTTAAAAGACCAGAAAGCTTCCCTGTGCAGCGAATCCACACCCCGGGCGTTGTAAATTATTTATTTTCAATTCAATTCTTTTTCTTTGAGATTTTTTTTTCCAATAAACAATTGTAACGTTTGTAGTTGTTTTATTTGTACCCGCCGTCAATGAACACTTCGGCAAAACGTCCTGCCTGCGCACTGTCCTATTGATGAATGCCAGCCTTAAGTCTTCAAGTAACATAAGCAACTCTACCACAGTCTCCTACAACTACTAATATCTCGTTAATATTGGCCATAAAGTTGATAGTTCAGGGGGGCTACCTCTCGGACAAAACTAATTTAATATTACTTTGCCGTGGAAAACAAACAAAGCTATACTTTGCGTATATCCACATGTCGTTCTTACAGTGGTGGGCGTACCACAATCAAAGTTCAAAGCTTTTATATATTATAATCTTACTTTACTGTAGTAAATTTAGATTACTTAGCGCTTACGTAAAGGATATCTAAAACATTGCCAGAAAAATATTTCTATCTATCTATATCATCACGCCAGATCCCTTGCGGGGTAGGCAGAGAGTACAAAGTTCCAACAGGTTCTTTCCTTACATACCTCTCTGGCTTCCTCCACTCTCATAGTTCGTCTTATACACGCTCGCCGGTTACAGAGACTCTTGACTTGACCTTCAGATAAGACTCAGTCTATTTGGTCATACTAAGATAATCTAAGTAACAATTAGTGATGAATTTGACATCACTAATTGGTCTCGTTATCATTTTTTTTCAATTAATATGTAAGGATTTCATTTACAAGGCATTATATACAAGGTGTAACATAATAAACGCGAGACCTAAAAGTAGTTTGTTCTAAATCGGTAACTGAATTGATTCCAACAATTTTTAATGTATCTTACTTTTTTTTAATTTGCAAAAAATGCTTTTACTCCTTCAGTGCGCTATAAAAATCTAAATTTATTCTTGATTTATAGCAATAAGGCGATTTTAAATGCATTCCTAAAACGTTTTTCTCAAAACGCACACATACAGGTACAAGTGTCATTGTTAATTGGGGTATAAATTGCTTAAAAAAGGGTAAAAAGCTTTAAATTTGGAAATTTAGTTTTCGTTTTGAATTTATGAAGCAATTCTCTAATCATGGTATCGGAAGTCTTGCGTTATTTTGGTTACACCTTGTATAAGAAAGCTTCTATCTCTAAATAAAAATAAACACTTACCTAATTTACTGTATCACGTTCGCACATTAAAACGTATCGCGTATTAAAACAAAAAAATCACACTACAAATTATTTAATAATATAGAAATGAAAGACATGAGGTAAGGAAAGCCCGCAATAATGAAGTGTCTCCACCTTGCAAACGTTTGATACTGATATTAAAAATAAAACTTAATAATTTCACGTATGTGACGTTCCTGATGCTGACGACATAGAAGACACGACAGATCTTAGCACGAACAGATTGATGTTAGCGTAACGTTCGAGTTGATTTTTTCATCCTGTTCACAATACTAATTTATTTACTTCATACGATATACTTCTAAATAAGTATTCACTCCAAACCCTCAGCGCAAGAAGACTGCTCTTCGATCAAATGCTTTTGTTTAATATCTATCACAATAGTTTCGACTGTAACCAAATTAGAAATCGACTTGGTCAGTGCATCAGCAACCATGTCCTGAGTGCTGATGTGCTAAACAGACACTTGCTTAGGAGCTACCTTGTCTCTTATAAAGTGGAATCGCACGTCAATATGTTTGCTTCTTATGCGATATCCTTCAGAACCTGAAAGACTGATTATCACATGACATTAATATAGGTTTACCTGCAGAATCCAGCCAGAAATCATTTTCCAATTGCTTTAACCATAAAGCTTCTTGAATTGACGAAGCCAATGACATATATTCTGCTTCGGTAGTTGAAAGTGTCACCGTTTGCTGCTTTTTAGAGCATCAACTAATGGCAGCACCCTAAAAGAGAAATATGTACCCCGTACATGATCTACGGTCTTCAAAATGGCTTGCCCAATCAGAATCGCAGTAACCAACAATCTCATGATCTTGTTCGTGTGTGAATGTCAATCTATAATTAATTGTAGCTTTCAAATATCTGAATACTCTTTTTTACTGCAGTCCAATGTTGGGCAGTCGGTTGGTTTGTTATATCAGCTTACCATGTTTACAATATAAGCTATGTCAGGCTTTGTCCCTTGTGACAAATACAGTAAAGAACCAATGACCTCCTGAAAAGGAATATTCTACAGTATTTCTTGTTCACTCTTTGCTTTCTGCAATTGTAAGTTAGCTTCACATGGTGACCAAGCTGACTTGCAATCAATCATATTAAATCAGGTTAAAATTTTCTGTATGTACAATTATTGGTCCAGAGTAATTCCGTTTTCATATTCTGTTATACGAAATCCAATACATTGTTTTGCTTGTCCCATGTCTTTCATATTAAACATTTATTTGAGTTCCTTCTTCAAAAATGCTGCGGACTTGTTATTGTTAAAAAAAAAACAAAGCATATTGTCGACATGTACGGAAACAAATAATATATAATTATGGTTTAAAATCCTGTAGTAGACATCCCAATTTCTAGTAAGACATTATTAAACTTTTTGTTCCACTGTCTACTAGCCTGTTTCAAACCATATATCGATTTGTTTAATCGACAAACGTTATTTCCTTGCTCAAGGAATGGTGGTTGTGCCATGTTTATTCTTCATCCACATTACCTTGAAGAAATGCGATAATTGTGTCCATTTGATGTATCTGTAGCTTGTATTTCACAGCTAATCCAAATAGGTATCTTTTGAAGGTATACCTAACTACAGGTGCATACACATCACCTTTCTTTTTTTGACAATCCTTAATAACACGGACGGGCTTTATAACCTTGCTATACTCGTCCAATTTCGTCTTATATACCCATTGGCACGGAATAATTTCTTTTAGCAGGTAAGTCCACTTCTGTCCAAGAATTATTTTTTTATTAAAGAATTATATTCTTCTTTCATCGCTTGTGTCCACTCCTTTGCTTTGTTGCTCTCTAAAGCTTTTTCTCCACTTAGTGGAGCATTGTTAAGTAAACTTAGTGTGGATTCAAAATTGAAGCAGAAATAAGATGTAGGACTCGCTTCATGAATTTCTTCTCGACGACGGCGTGGTCTCACTGTCATTCTGGATTCAGGTTGGGTGGTGAAACTTTCATCAATTATGTAGGATTTATCTTGACTATCATACACTGTACTTGATGAACTGGATTTTGCATTTAACTTTTGGCGTTTTTCTTTGGGTATGTGTATCATAGCACTACATCCAAATACTCGCATGTAACTTATATCTGGCTTCCTGCCAGTCCATATCTCTTCAGGTGTGATGCCGGAGAGGGCATGTGCAGGCGAGCGATTGATGATGTAAGCCTGTGTTGATACGGCTTCAGCCCATAAGTCAGTCTGCAAATCAGCATTAAAAATCATACATTTTGCACGCTCGATTAAAGTACGATTCATTCGTTCACTAAACCCATTTTGTTCAGACGTGTACGGGTTAGATGTTTGATGTAGTATTCCATTTTTCTTTAAAAATGTATCAAAATTATTGTTTATGTATTAAGGAATACATAAACAATAATTAAGATACATTTTGTAGTCACTTCTCAAAACCTTAATCTTTTTACTCAGTTCATTTTCTACACGATTTTTAAATTCAATGAACTTGACCATTACCACGGCTTTGCTTTTGACAAAATACACAAATACTTTACGTGAGTAATCATCAGTAAAAGTTGTAAAATGCCTGGCACCTCCTATTGAAGCAACTTGCATCGGACCACACACATTAGTGTGGTCCGATGCAAGCTCTAGCAAATTATTTGCCCGAGAGCCATTCTTTGGAAAAGGTTGCCTAGTTTGCTTGTCTTGTATACATGGAATACAAATACAACTCTCCTGGTATTTTATTGACATTGACAGTTTGGTATTTGGTAGGTATCAGTCTCTGTTACAGCTGTCATTGCATACATCTGCTTATTGTTGGCAATTTAACTATAGGTATCATTGATAAGGTTAGCACTAGCCTCTCTCTGCCCATACTCATTATTTATCCAACAGCCATTTTTATCAAATTCAACTTTGCAACCATTTTTTTCTTATTTTACTCACTGACAATAAATTCGTTTATAAATTAGGTACATATAATACATTTCTCACCTGTATGGAGTTGCTCTTACCATGCTGTGTTGGTATTTGTATAGTTAGTTACATTGCCATAGCCTTCAATATGTAAGTCTTTGTTGTCAGCAATCCTAATACTGTTCACAAGTGCAGGTTCAAACCATTCCTTGTGCATCGTCATGTGAGCTGAGTCATCAGAATCAATGTACCAATCCATGCAGTCATTGTACTTCGAGGCCAAAAATTCTGCTATAAAACCAGTATTATTATCTTTATTTTGCTTAGTGTCATTCTTTTGCTTAACCATATTCTTCTTATAATGTCAACAATTTTTGCTCAAATGCCTATGTTTATTACATTGAAAACACCGTGGGCCCTTTGATTTTGACTGATGTTTATTCTTCGCAGGTGGATTATTAGAATTTGAGTAAAGTGCTGTATTGACAGGTGCTTTCACCTTTTGTAAGAGCTTATTTTGAATCAAATCTGCACAAATTTTTACTCCGGAACTCTTAATTCCCATAATCTTGTATTCATCGGGAAAGCCTGCCGACATCAACGTCCCGAGCCATTCATCATCTACTTGAAATGATATATTTCTTAACTTATGAGGTGCTGATAAACTCTTACTCACATAATCTTCTACACTTGCACTTGATTTTAACGTAGTATTAATTAGGTCCTTCAGTAAACCAACTTAGCGTAATAAACCGGAGTCTTGGTATGCCTTAGACAAATTTTGCCATACCTCTTTTGCCGATTGAGTATCTTGTATGTGCACATAATTGATCGGGTCCACCAATAATATTAACTTTGTTTTAGCCGTAAGATTTTTCTTCGAATCTACTTTGTCTTTGTCAGCTTCGGCATATTCGACATATTCCCATAACTCTTCATGTTGTAAGTATGCTTTTACAGAAAAACTTGCCCAATTTTCACGGCCATTAAGCTTCTCAATTGCTACCATCGCATTATTTGTAGCCATATTTTAGCTGAAATTGCTAAAAAAAATATGCTGAATAACGAAAACGGGCGACCGCGTTACTACTTTTAGGTTATAACTGTCCGACAAAAATTTTTCTATAAGTACGTTATATTTATTATTTATACAACGATCATATGGACTGGCGGGTCTGGGCCCATAACTTGATAAAAAAAGCAAGTTCTAACTATAAACACTTGTTTTATTTAATTATATGAAAGATTTTATCAGAAGAATTCACAATGACGTACGCGCACACGGATCAACGGAATACCACGTGACCATAGATTAAATATCGCACACAGATTGCATGTCTGTGTTCACTTTTTTTCAACATATTTAACTTATCCTTCTCATTATTTAAAAAACAGATTGTTGTAAAGGTAAATTATATTTTAACTTAAATTTATGTAATAAGTACTTAAAACCTAAATTATAAATTTACTTTTGCTTATCCTCCTTGCCTAACAAGTATGAACTAGCTAACTACCATTACCCACTGTATAGTTTGGATTCAAATATACAGTGGGTAATGGTGTTGGGTACATAATTAGTAATTAATCTAGATTATAATAATCTATGTCATAGTTATTATGTACCTGTTTGTTATCCCCAAGATAAATAATTAAATATTTAATTTAAATAATAAATGGTCTCATTGGTCTAGTGGCAAATAACGTGCGTTGTACGGACTAATGTAGTTTTTTCTATCGAAAAATTCCCAGTATCAGTCCGGAGTTTGAAATTGTGCCCGGTATATGGCAAAAGGCTCGCGCCCTATTACATGGGACCTAACATCGTCGGCGAAAATGAGTGTACACAATACACCTCTGCCACTCCCGCTTCGGAAATATAGTCGTGACAGTGTTTTATATTTATTTTTAATTATTTAAGGGTGAACGCGACAACATGATTGCTCAACAACATTACGGTGACGTAGATATATTCGTGCTAAACCTTTTTTTTTTTATTGAGGGGCAATGCCTAACGCATACCCCCCCGGGCCGAGGGCACGGCCCGGGTGGTTATGTGGGGCTTGCACCCACTAAAACCCCTCGGCGTCCCACTGCCCTTTTGCCGGGCCACAGGAATCGTCACCAGCATGACCTCTGTGGCACTGGCGGGCTCGGTCCGTGTGCGGACCTCGACACCTGTTAGGGGAGTTCGGTCTCCTCCCTACCGCCTTTCGGAGGCTGCGCAGACGCAGCGCTTTTACGGCGCGGGTCTACGTGTGCTAGGGCGCCGGGGTGCCCTCCCCGACGCCTGCAGGCCGCGATCACGGTGGGCGAAGGTCGTTTCGGGCGTAGTCCCTGCGCCGTCTACAAGCGGGATTGGAGGACGTCTCCTCCCTCTCCCGCTCTACCTCCTCCTTAGCGGAGATGACGGCCTCGCAAAAGGCCGTCATTGCCACCCAGGCGCTCTCACTCCCAACCATGGATGATATCACGGTCGGGAGCGACAGCGCCTGTCCCCTTGCACCGAGCGCTCCGGCGAGCCGGCGCCGCTCATCATCCCATGCCGGGCACACCAGCAATGTGTGCGCCGCCGTGTCTTCTGGGGCCGCACAATGATGGCAGCGCTCCGCCTCCTCACGACCGATCCGCCACAGATACCAGCCGAAGCAACCATGCCCGGACAGTACCTGCGTCAGACGGTACGTGTACGTGCAGCCACTCCCAGAAGACTGGCAGCAGCGCAGAGATGACTGCGTGACCGGCAGTTGGGTGGGTGAGCTTGCTCCGCCAGCCCTCCAGCGCAGCTCGGTGCAGCTCCGTCCGCCTCGCTCTCGGGGCGGGGATCCAAGGTATTGGTAGGATCCCTACGCCAGGCATATAGCTCGGAGAGCGCCTGTGCCTCCAGCTCCCACGGAGGCGTTCCGGCGAGGAGCGTCGCCGCCTCGAATCCGATGGTGCGGTACCCTCGGATGACCCTGACGGCCATGACTCGCTGCGCGCGGTGCAGCAGCAATTCGTGCTAACCCTCGGCTAACGTGCCTCAAGCGACATTCTGTCGACGCATATCACCCTTCACATAAGGGCACATATTACGTTGTATCATGACATTTTGTTTCAGATAAAAAATCTCATTATAAAATTGTCTGTTGTGGATTTCAATGTGAATATTATATTCTTAACATGAAATGTTTATTTTTTTTTTGTAATATATTCAATAATAATTATCATGGTTTCAAAACACTTAAATTTTGAACTTCAAGATTAAAAATGTGCTTTGAATAAACGGAGGCTGAGCAATGGGCTGTATTTCAATGTGAATATTATATTCTTAACATGAAATGTAAATTTTTTTTGTAATATATTCAATAATAATTATCATGGTTTAAAAACACTTAAATTTTGAACTTCAAGATTAAAAATGTGCTTTGAATAAACACTTTTGTTTACTCCTTCTAGAGTAATAAATGATAGAAACCCCATTAGCCAGTACTTAAGTAAAAGAAAAATATATTACCCGCAAGTCTACTGCTATTACCAACGTGTCAACTCAACAAGTTAAACGCTTTGTGTGGCATGGAAGTGTATCTAAAAACTGGGATTACTTCCAATAGTGTTTACTCTTCTTACTGAAATCTTGTTATCTCAATTACTACGTACCATCTGGGTTATTTTCCGCTGGGTGATTATTGTTAACTTATTGGTCACCTTTGTTCACCCAGGTAATTTAAGTGGAATAAACTATTTTTTGTAGCTTCGCAACCGGAAGCGAAATCAGAATGTTAATTTCTTATAAACCATCACAGTACTTGAGTATTCTAAGAAGACATAACGACTTTTTTAAAGAATGAGTAAAATAGTATTCCAGATTTCAAACTCAAAATCGCAGCAGCGTTTTTACACCTACAGCAGTTGCAGTACGAAATACTTGGTGCATTACAACCGATTTTATCTGAACGGCTACACCATTGCGACAAAAGCCAGGACTACAGGATTTAAATAAATCACATTTGGTTTCACCTTGCACTGGGGAAATCAATGATCCGGATTCATTCGAAGCGAATCAACGTTGGCCTACTAAAATAATATCGTTGTCCGACGAAAATTAATAAAGTGGAAAGCTCGATCAAAATAAAATACAAGGAGATATTCTTAAAGGGTATTGATTAAATTTTCTTCAGAGCGTGTCTGCGGATTTTGGATGCCTATCGTTCTTAATTGAAGGAAATTTAGGAATAGTTTAGGAATACCTTTAGTTCCATTCATGCTCGTCGTTAGGGGGACTCTTGACTAGCGCTTGAGATTAGCCACGTATTTGGTCAGGGTGTGGTTAAGTAGAAGGCATAAAGTTATATAAGAGTGTTGTTATCACATTGTTCGTGTTTATAACCATTCAGTTTATCCACTAATCATCAGTTTGCTAAGATGAGGTCCTAACGTTTGCCCGTAAATGGTTTTGAAGACCCATTACAGTGATGATAAAAGATGTTTTATCTGTGTGAATATGTCGTCGTTGACAAATGAATATCTACTATATGCACTTATTAGAAATTTGACTATTATGACTAGTTTACTAAACAAATTTTCGTATAAAAAGACTGCTATGTGACTTTATGCATTATACAGTGAGCTGTGGTCGCTAAAACAATGCTTCAATAATCTGCTTAATATAAAATTTTACAGGAGAATTTTTTATACAATATCTCAAAGTTATAGTTTTTGCACATAGCAGATATTGGTTTGACAACGACAATGTGTCGCCTATACAGGGTTACTTATACAAAAGCGCGCTTTATACGGAGACACACACACAGACGTGGTCTGCATCATAGACACAGACCGAGGCCCGCCCCGTCGCAGACGAAATGCCCACGAGGTGACTCCTGCGACAGAACACTCGGCCAAGTGAAGGACACCGGGGGGTTTTAGTGGGTGCGAGCCCCACATAACTGCCACACCAAGCCTACTCTGGTGTGGCAGTATGCGGCAGGCATTTCCCCCCGAAAAAAAAGGGTTACTTATACAACACCAATAACCTTGCAGGAATATTATTTTGTTAATGTTATAAACAAAAAATTTAGTTCTGAGACGTTTTTTATTTCAACGAGAATTTTTTTGTCGAAAGTAAATTTTTTTTATTGAACTTTTTTGTTGTTTATAATGTTAGCAGTTTAGTTAGGTTATTAAAGATTTTGTAGTAATATTGTAAAAAGTTTGGCTTTGAAAGAACCCAACATATCTATCTATCTATAGCATCACGCCAGATTCCTTTCGGGGTAGGCATAGACTACAGAGTTCCATCAGGTTCTACACAGAATAAAACCTGTTGGATTTCTGTACTCTCTGCCTACCCTTCAAGGGATCTGGCGTGATGATATAGATAGAAAGATATGTTGGTAGAAGTCCAAACCTTGTACAATATTACTAGTTTAACTTTAATTACCTAACAGGATCATATTGCTAACATTATCTATGTATCTATATATAGAGTACATAGTTCCAACAGGTTATTTCCTTACACACCTCTCTGGCTTCCTCCACTCTCATAGATCGTCTCATACACGCTCGCCGGTTACGGAGACTCTTGACTTACCCTTCAGATAAGACACGGTCTATTTTTTCATGGTAAGATAGTCTTCCCCGGTCTTCCCTGGTACTTACATCCTCCACTTATATACATTATAATGGAATTTTCACGTTAGAAGTGCAAATGTAAAGGCAAGAGAGAACTTTAAATTATGGGTTCAAATTGGTAGGCCATGCTCGGGTAATTATTATGGGAATATGGTTGCCTCTCGCAGAGCGTTCAAATCAGCACTTAAGTATGTACTAAACAATCAGAATAAAATCAAACTAGATACGCTGGCTCGACATCGAGCTGACGGTAATTTTTCTGAATTTTGGAAAGCAACCAAAAAATTTAATAGTCGAAGTAGTTTGCCAGTAAATGTGGATGGGGAAAATAATAAAAAGAATATCGCTAATATGTTTCGTAATCATTTTAATGTACAAAATGGTTCAGTAAAAAATAAGAATAGAAATAACAGGTTAGTTTTGGCCCTAACACTAGTTATTGTATAATCAAACCCAAACAAGTAATGGAGCTACTGAGGAATATGAAAAGAGGAAAGTCCCCGGGCCATGACAACCTTAGTATAGAACATCTGTTGTATGCGGGCCAGCGTATCTGTGTGGTATTGGCGTGTTTTTTACGCTCTGCGTGAGACATTGTTACTTACCTTCAGAATTAATTCGGACTTTGGTTGTACCTATAATGAAAAATAAAACAGGTGATATCTCGAGCATGGCCAACTATAGGCCTATATCGCTTGCTACCATAATGGCTAAGGTGCTTGAACGTGTTGTTCACTCCCACCTTGCGGCAATCGAATATGATGATGGTCAGTTTGGGTTTCGCCCTTTTGTTTCGACCGATATGGCAATATTTGCATTAAAACAAGTTGTCAGCTATTACAAGCAGCGTAACACAACCGTATATGCCTGTTGTTTAGATATAAGCCGTGCTTTTGACACGCTTAATCACGACATACTTTGGGAGAAACTGCGTGGCACAAATGTCCCAGCTGAGATTGATGATCTTCTCGAGTACTGGTACCGAAATCAGACCAACAATGTCAGGTGGGGGACCGAATTATCCGACTGTTACCGACTATCCTGTGGAGTGAAACAAGGAGGCCTTAGTTCTCCCGATCTATTTAACACCTACATGAACGATTTGATCAGGGAGCTGAGCAGCACTCCTGTTGGGCTCAGACTGGACGGCAGATATGTCAACAGCCTGAGTTACGCAGACGACATGGTGCTGATCAGCCCATCGATCAAGGGATTGCGCAAACTGATCGCAATTTGTGAAAAGTATGCTAACGATCATAGTTTGGTCTATAACAACAAAAAGACAGAAATGGTCGTATTCAGGTCGGGGAAAGGACCAGATAACATACCAGAGGTTTTTCTTAACTGTAAAGCTGTTAAGATAGTGGACCATTTCAAGTACCTTGGTCATATTGTTACCTCAAGCCTTAAAGATGACGCGGATGTTGAGCGGCAACGCAGAGCTTTATGTGTTGTAGGTAACATGATAATTAGAAAGTTTTCGAAATCTGCTCCTGACGTGAAAATAACTTTATTTAAATCATTCTGCCAAACATTTTACACGTGTCAACTCTGGACTAATTATACCAAACGGGCGCATGATGGCATTTGAGTAGCTTTCAACAATATTTTTAGGCAGCTGATGGGATTAAAGCGCTATTGCAGCGCCTCTGAAATGTACGCCGAAGCTCGAATGGACTCATTTCATGCCATCCAGCGAAAAAGGATAGCTTCATTCATGTCCAGAGTTTACACGTGTAACAACGACATCATTAGCAGTCTAGCTGACAGACTCATAGGGACCACAACATATAAGTGTTGGGTACGACTGACACATTCAGTATTGAATGAGTAGTTATTTTTTGTTTGTATACTGTTTTTATTGTTTATAACTTAACGTTTATTATAATATGTTACTCTTTTACTGTAACTAAATATGGATCATGTGTCTGAAATATACAATTATTATTATTATTTAACACTCGACAAAATGAGTTGCATCTCAAAACAGTTGATATTTATTTCGCTGCAATTCTAAAACGTCACAGAACGAAACTTGTTGTTTATAACATTAACAAATATTCCTGAAAAGTTATTGGTATTGTATAAGTAACCCAGTGGATACATTGTCGTTGCCAAAGTATAACTTTGAGATATTGTATAAAAACATTCTCCTGTAATATTTTATATTAAGCAGATTTTTGAAGCATATTTTTAGTGACGACAGCTCACTGTATGATGCACATAGCAGTATTTTTATACGAAAATCTGTTTAGTAAACTAGTCGTAATAGTCGAAATTTCCAAAAAGACATCGACGACAAAATCACAAGGATAAAACATCTTATCATCAAAATAATAGGTCTTTAATACCATTTACGGGCAAACGTTAGGACCTCATCTAAGCAAACATGATTTATGGATAATCTGAATGTCTATAACCACAAGACATGACAACACTATTATATATCTTTATACCTTCTACCATACCACACCATGACCAAGTAGAACATGTCTTATCTCAAGGGCAAGTCGAGAATCCCCTAACCAACGAGCATAAACGAAACTATGTGAGTGGAGAACGTCAGAGAGTTCCGCAAAAAAATAACCTATTAGAACTATGCACCCTCTACCTACCCCGCAAGGGGTCCAGCATGATGATATGGGACCGACTACTAAAGGTATCATAACTATTCCTAAATCCCTTAAATTTATGAACGATAGGCACCCAAAATCCGCAGACACGCTCCGAAGAAAATTTAATCAATACCCTTTAAAAATATCTCCTTGTATTTTATTTTGATCGAGCTTTCCACTTTATTAATTTTTGTCGGACAACAATATTCTTTTAGTAGGTCAACGTTGGTTCGCTTTGAATGAATCCGGATCATTGATTTCCCCAGTGCAAGGTAAAACCAAATGTGCTTTATTTAAATCCTGGCTTTTGTCGCAATGTTATAGCCATTCAGATAAAATCGGTTGTAATGCACCAAGTATTTCGTACTGCAACTGCTGTAGGTGTAAAAACGCTGCTGCGATTTTTAGTTTGATAATCTGGAATATCTGTATATATTTTACTCATTTTGTCAAAAAGGCGTTATTCCTTCTTAGAATACTCGAGTACTGTGATGGTTTATAAGAAATTAACATTCTTATTTCGCTTCAGGTTGCTAAGGTACATAAAAAACGTTTATTCCCCTTTAGTCACCTGGGTGAATAAAGGCGACCAATTAGTCACTAATAATCACCCAGCAGAAATTAGTAGGTGAGATAACAAGATATCACTAAGAAGAGTAAATACTATTGGAAGTAATCTCAGTTTCTAGGTACACTTCCATGTCACACATAGCGTTTTCCTTGTTGAGTTGACACGTAGGTAATAGCAGAAGACGACACGTAGAGGACATCTTTTATGCCATATACTAATATATTGACTGCCTTTTGTTGTCTAACGGCGGGTTTCAATATTCAACTCAAGGTTGATTTGCCTACTACAAATAGAATTTTGACATGTTTTGTATGGAAAATCTGTGCAAATTTTCCTACTGACAGTAAGCAAATCTATCCTGAAGTTGAATATTGAAACCGGCCGTTAGTAGCACACGGTGCCATTGTTGCTTACGAGGTACTCGGTTCGTGGTTTGGACAGTGGTATTTATCTGTCAAAAAATAGCGTTTATTCAACCCAGTTAGCGGAGCGGCCAAAATTTCGATAAAGTGGCTCCATATTACACTGATACCATAACGTCGGCAAAATGCAGTTGTAGATAGTACACCTCTGCCACCCCGGCTTGGAGAATGTAAGCATAACCGTGGTTTTAACTTACATATTTTTCATAATCATCGTGTACTACATATTCAAAATCAAAGTCGAGTATTTCTGAACCCAGAAATTTTGTATGAAACAAAAAATCAAACAAAAAGGATATGCAAGGATAAAACATGTTATCTTTGCCTTCGTATTGAGTTACGTATCTCTTCTATGTCTATTTACTTCTACTACGTGTAATATCGTCACGACTTCATAAACAAATTGGAATACATTCATATTCTAAACGAGCTCAATTTATCCAGAGGATCGTATTCGTGTTCCTTCAGCTACAATCAATTTATTCAAAAGTTAAAAAATATTTATTTGTTTAGGCCAATACATAAGCACTTATAAAAGTCAAAATTATTAGATGTAAATCTACCACCGGATCGGAACGCGGCCTCCACTGAGATGATCCGGCAAGAAAGTCAGCGGGCTAGTCTTTTAACTTAATTTGCTTGGCCCTTCAGATATATTTTTTTTTCAAAATTGTATTGTACAGCATTGTTTAATTTTGCTGATTGAGGAGCTGCTCAAACCCAATCTATTTTATCGTCAAGATAATCCGAAATTTTGTTATACCCTTTCTTAGTCTAGTTTTGATTGCCTTATTTATCTTATTGATAGGCATGTTTCGGATATCTATGGGTAGTTAGTTGTAGAAGCGTATACATTGTCCCATGAAAGAATTACTAATTCTGTGGAGATGAGTAGAATGTACAATAAGATCATCTTTGTTCCGTGTATTAACGTGATAAATATAGCTATATTTTTCAAAGTTATTGATATTCTTTTTAACATATAGAAGATTTTCATATATAAATTGTGAGGTAACAGTTAGAATATTTATTTGTTTAAACTTTTCGATAAGGGAAGCTCTCGGGGCCAAATTGTGAATTGCTCGAACAAACCTTTTCTGCAGAACGAATATGGTGTTTAGTTCTGCAAAGCATTCCTATAACAGTATGCCATATGACATAATACTAAGAAAATAAGCGAAATAAACAAGTCTAGCTGTCTCAATATCAGTTAATAATCTAATTTTCTTTTCGGCATATGCCGCTGAGCTTAACCTTCCAGACAATTGTTCAATATGGGGGTCCCATTGTAATCTGGCATCAATAGAAATACCTAGAAATACAGTTGACTCTACAAGGTCCAACTTTACAACATTCATTTGTACATTGGTTCCTACCTGTCTTACATTAGGCATTGTGAATTTAATACTTTTTGTTTTCTTCTCATTAAGGAGAAGATTATTATTGTTGAACCAATAAACAACCCTAGTCAGTGCGTTGTTCACATCATTAACTGTCTCTTAATTTTGAATAATGGAGATGTATCATCCGCGAATAGCACAATATCCTGATTATCCCCTACATAGCAGGGTAAGGCATTTATATATATGAGGAAAAGAAATGGACCGAGAATCGAACCCTGGGGCACGCTCATTTTCACATTGGAACCGGAAGATCGTTTTTCATTAACATCGACCTTTTGAATTCTATCACACAGACAAGAAGTCAAGAGGTCGAGAGCTCTGTTCCTAATTCCGTAATGGTGTGATTTCCTGAGAAGAGTTTCATGATGCACACAGTCAAAAGCCTTAGACAAGTCACAGAACATACCGAAAACATCCTGCGAATCCTGTTTTATACGATATCTATAACAAAAAAGGTCTACCACCATGAAATGGCTACGTGAATTAGGTACTTCATGGCACCCCACGAGCAAAAGTATCATCAAGAATAAAAACGACAGTATTCGAAAGCAACCCGTTGGATCGAGTTGTCGTGGGTGCGACTCCCGCAGGGGACAAATCTTTGTGTGACCTACCATTTCTTTTTCCGGTCTGCGTGTTTTTGTATATGAATTTCATGTTTGTAGACGCACCTACGATACAGTAATAATTTCAAGTGAGGGGCTAAGTTTGTTAAGATTTTTTGATTGTTTTAATTGTAGATATCCAATTTACCCGTGTGAAGATAAAATTATGCTTATACATAATCATTATAGTCTTTTTCAGAAGACATGGGTTGGGTGACGTTTGATCATATTCCATTTCAC
The DNA here is from genome assembly GCA_905147815.2 of Phalera bucephala. NCBI lineage: Eukaryota > Metazoa > Arthropoda > Insecta > Lepidoptera > Notodontidae > Phalera > Phalera bucephala. Next base: position 17,094,611 of record LR990621.1, on the reverse strand, counting down.
GCATATTGAATTTAAGAATATTTGAAATAGGGAATCCAAAAACTAAATAAGAATATAAAAATAAATTTGCGTAATTATTTAAAAAACTTAAAACTTAATAAAACTCTATTACTCAGCTATCTCAATTAAAACAATTCGCGTTTTAGGGACTAACACAATGGAACACACGTTAAAATACAGATACATTGTTTAAAATGTACAAAATCTATCGCCGGTTTCTTTACGAATATACTATTCTACGTATCTGATTAAGAGACATAATATAATCATGGTCAAGAGATTAATTAAAAAAAATGTGGGTGCGTCATTTTGACGTTTTAAATAGTCAGTTTCATAGACTTTTAAATAATAATTTACGTAAGCGACGAATGACCAATCGCTTGATCCGTAGATACACAATGAAATTCTTGTAATTTGTTTTATTACATACTAAATTATTGTTATAGATATCGATTTATTCTTCGTTGAAAATTACTTCCATACAATATTCAATCTATTCAATTTTATCATCAGCATATTTCTAGAAATATCATACTTAAAACGTCAATGTGCCCATGTCTCGTGAAAAAGACTATAACACCACCATCAATACAATGTTAGTAACCATAAGCTATACCCACAATAAACCATTGAATAATTCATAAACACAGGTACCTACTGTTTAAACCTCACCTATTAAATGGTTCAAATCACCCAAGATTGTTTTGTGGACGTTGTTTTGTGGACGTTGGTATTCGGTATTTCATCAAAATATCATCCCAAACAAACACATAGCCTAAAACAACATATATTATTCAGAAACCAAAGATGACGGTAACAACCAAGGTGGACTTGAAATTCTAATTATTACTTGAATAAGGCCCAAAGTTAAATGATGTATGATGTAAGTTTGCAGTAATTTTATTTAATTTGAGTTCAAAAACGTTCAACCATTACTTTAAAAATTTATAATTATTCTTGCGGGTAATACCTATCTATCTATCTATCTTTTACTTAATTACTGGCTAATGTGTTTTCTATCGTTTATTACTCTAAAAGGTGTATGCAGAGAACTAGTTTTCAGTAAAAAAATCAAAACAGCTGTATCTAAAAAACTAATTTTAGTCACAAAAACTCAATCGATATCCGTTCGTCATCAGCTTAAGTAAATTTATAGGCTTGTCTCACCAAATATAGATAGAAAATCTGTTTGTTTTATTTATTTGATGAGTATCTTCTTTCTGAAAGTTGTAAGCTAAATTTGCCTTTAATTATTATAAAACTTTATAGTAATTGGATTATACAATATTTAACAAAGAGAGCTAGCTATACAGTTAATTAGTAACTTCTTAGGTATGATCGCCATCGAACGTTATTAATATTTGAATTTTGTAAGATTTCGCACTTATTGCCAATAAATTGATACCAAACAGTAATCTCCTTACAAATCTGCAAACTTTTAAGTTGGTCTCCCAACTTAGAAGTTTGCATTAAATTAATTTACTTAGGTAGAAATTACTCATTTCGATCTAAACTAAATGCGAATACGGTCAAATAAATTGAAACCAATATTTACGTTGGGTTTTCGCTCTATTACGCCACTGAATTGGTTTTGAACTAGTATTATTACCCATTATAATACATTTTATAGAAAACTTTTACTTTTCTGCCAATCTTTTCTTGTTTTCTCCTTTTCTTTTTTGCCTTGTTGGTATAAAAGCTCATCCTAAGTCAGATAATGCGTAATTTTTGTATCTAATATTTCTTAATACTAGTCTGGAGTCTGAAATCCCGTGCTGTGTTATGTCAATAAGGTAGTCCCTATTACATTTGAACCTAACATCATCGTCGATAAGTGAGGGCACACATATTAGGGATTATAGGCTTCACACGTTTATTTTTTTCTGTGCATTATACGACAGCAAGATTTTTCCTGAAAAGTGCCAATCCTTTGGGAACACTTATTTATTTATGTTAGAGCCTCTTTCACTACCCTCCAGTAAAGTCTGGTTAGTAACTTTTTGATTAGCGTTACTTGGCAATTAAAACTGGTTTGTTTAACCATAGGACAGGGCTACTGATGAAATTCATGCATAGACTTAATTGCAACTTTAATTGTCTATTGTGAAAAAGCGGGGCCTCTTTCAGTAATGTGTTAAGGTGTCCTATAATAAACGCAAGACCTGAAAGTAGTTTGTTCTAAATCGATAGCTGAATTGATTCCAAAAGTTTTATTGCAACATACATTTTTTTTTAAATTTGCAAAAAATGCGTTCCTTTAGTGCGCTATAATAATCCAAATTTATTCTTAATTTATTCTAAAACGTATTTCTCAATACGTACACACACGTACAAGTTTTATTTTTAAAAGTGCAAAGTGCTTAAAAACGAAAAAAAAAAAAAATTGGGAAATTCGGTTTTAGGTTTGAATTTGTGCAGTCTTGCGTTATTTGCGATACGATATTATTTACGAATTCAAGTAATTTCTGGTAATAGTAATAGTTCAAATTAATTCAATTATTTGACCTTCTAGTAAAAATCGATTAAAATATTAATTAAATAAGAATATTAATATTAAATACGCTATTAAAATGGTAATTATAATTTAAATAATTAAGGTATGATCATGGAAAAAAACAACTTGTTCTAATAAAGGAGAAGCTCTATTTTGTGAATTAAAATTAAATTATGATGCCATTTCTAAAAAAAAATTGATAAACCTTTATAAATGGGGTTGAAATCCATTACATATAATCTGCCATATTACAAATTACTCAAAATTGGAAGTTCATTTTATGAATGTTCAACTGGTGGTGGATTTTGATATCATTCAATAGAAGAGGAAAGATTTAAAGTACAATTCGATCACAGTATAGTGCTGAAACGCGACAAAAACCCCCTGATTCATAATGAACACTTTCATTATGAATCAGGAGATTTTTGGGGGGGACTGCCGTACGCTGCAATTCAGACAAAGGACCCAAGTTTTCTTAAATATTATATCTATCCCTGAATTTACAAGGCACAGTATCACATCCTTATCATTTCTTTTACTTATTCGCTAATTTTATTCAACCTTAGAAATGGGAATGCTTAGATAATGGTATTTAATAATTTTTATTTTCAATAATAAGTTTTACATCCCTCTAAGATGGGCTTCTTTCAGTTATTTATGTTTCTTTACAAACTTTAATCCTTTTCATTTCATCATTCATTGATAAGAAGAGCTTCAGAGAGTTACAAAATTTCCAATAAATGTTCTTGGGAGTGAAATACATTTTATTATTTATAAAAAGAAAGTATCCATACTAAAAGTAATAATGGCCACTGTCTCAAAAGCAAAGTTTTTAAGGTATTTTTGTTTAGATGGTTTTTAATGTTCACTGAATGAGTTTAATCTCAATTTTTTATGAATGAACTTGTCCGAAGTTTTTATATTAAGTGTTTTATTTTTTAAATTACTTTCGTGGTAGTTTAGGTAACTGTGTTCATTAGATACTACTTTCTTAAAAGAGTGTACATATTATAGATATAAAATATGCAGAAAGATACATTCTGCACGTCACTAAAGACGGTGGTCATGAAAGTGTCGTGGCGCAATACTTGAATTTATTATATTATCTGTAGTAAATATCATCTTACCAGGCCCTCGCGAGGTAGACAGAAATCAGGAGATGCCCTCGAGTAATTTTTTCACCCACTTCTCTAACCTAATAGGTACTTTAAGGCCCACATGCACGAACCAGAATTAGCGTTTAGTATTGACTAACTCGAGGTTTTAACGTTAAATTTCCTTCAACTAAACGTTATGTCTTCGAGCTAGTCAATAGGTAACACTAACTCTGGTTTGTGCAAGTGGGCCTAAGTGTCTACTTATTGCGATCCAAAAAGCTCTGCAATTCGATGTTGCCAACAATATTCTATGTATTTAAGTACTCCTGAAAATATTGCACCTTGAATAACAAAAAAACTCGAAAATTGAGAAGTTGAGTAATAAATAATATGAGATAGATAACGCCGCAGAAAAAAGCTTCTATTTAACATGGTCTGAAATGGAGAGCACCTCAGTGCGAACTTAAGAATGCTTTATAAAGTATTTTAAGTACAGCCGCTGCAATAAGGAATTTTAAGATTAATGTATATACACATAGGTACTTCTTAAGCCTATAACAACGGTGAACTCGCAAAAATACTTAGAACATGAATTTAATTTCAAAGTTTTATTTTTATTATTTCAAAAGTCTTCTTATCACAATTAAATGGCTATGTTATAATTATTATTATTATATTTTTTTTAAGGCCTACCAACAACATATACATGAGAATTAGTCCATAACACGAATAATATAAATAGTTCTGGTGTATATGCCACTTACAGGTATACACAACACTGCTTACAACGCTATGTTTTAGGTAACACAACTACAGAATAAAAATTAAATTAAACAAAACAAAAAATAAAAAGGGATACAGTAATACAGATATATCATAAACCTAGGAGCCCATAAAATACTATTATTCTGCCTTCACAGAGGCTATTGCTTTTCTGAAGGAACTGTATGATTCATTGTGGATGTCGATATTAGGCATAGACTTGTGGAGTTCATTCAATTCCTTACACATTCTCGCTACAGGTGAGTTTAGACCTATGTTTGTCCTACAGAAGGGGATATGGAATGCTTTGGAAATAGGGTATCTAGGAGGTTTAGGCGGTACGGTATAGAAGATTTTCTCAACCAGATCACTACACTTAACAATCCCATTGGCAATTTTGAAAATGAAAGATAGGCTGTGTAAACGACGGCGTTCACGTAACGACTTCATTTTAAAAAACTGAATACGCTGGGCATAAGGGCGTCTGTGACTTATGTCTTGAGTCGTGAAAGCAAGATGTTTGGTAAAAGCTCTCTGGACGCTCTCTACTCTTTGCAAATGTTGCGCATAAAATGGATTCCATGCCACTCTAGCATATTCAAGCTGACTACGAACCAGAGCATTAAATAGAATCAATTTCGTTTTGACCTGCCTTAATCCTCTTGCATTGCGCTTGATAAAGCCTAACATCTGCGCCGATTTTTTAGTTATCGAGTTGATATGTGACTTGAAAGTCAGAGCACTATCAATGATGACGCCGAGGTCACGCGTTTCAGCAACTGTAGCCAATGTGGTATTGTGAAGAGAGTATGTGGTACGGTAGGGATTATTTTTTCTGGTAATTTTCATGTGATGACACTTAAGTACATTAAGTGTCATATGATTCAACTGACACCAATTCTCAAGACTTTGTAAGTCACTTTGAATAAGTTCACTATCTCTGGATGCCACTAATTTTCTATATATTTTTAAATCTTCGGCAAAAAGTAAACATTCACTGTTTTTTATTTGAGATGTAATGTCATTAATAAACGCCAAAAAAAGAACTAGACCGAGATGGGAACCTTGTGGGACACCTGAGCGTGCACAATAGTGTTGTGAAGTATAGCCCCTGATTGCATTCGTAGCAATTGTACGAATTGTGATCGTTTCGTTAGGTAGGATGAGAACCATCTCAGTAGCGATCCATGTATGCCGTAGCATCGAAGTTTAGAAAGAAGAATCGGATGACTAACTTTATCAAAAGCACTGCTGAAATCGGTATAAATTGCATTAACTTCAAGTCTTTTATCCAGCGCCATTGATAAATCGGATATGTATTTTACCAAGTTGCTTTCTACAGAACGACCAATTCTAAATCCATGATGGCTGTCACTTAGTTTAGCCTCAAAATGTTTTGTAATGATGGGGCATAATACACGTTCGAAAAGTTTAGAGAAACAAGATAAAATCGAGATTGGTCTATAATTTTTAACATCGTTGGTGTCGCCTTTTTTGTGTATGGGTACAATTCTGGACTTTTTCCATTCATTTGGAAATACTCCACTTTCAAGAGAACTGTTAAATATTAGGGTTAATGGTATTGAAAGACCACGTCCAGATCTTTTAATAAATATTGATGGAATTGAATCAGGACCCGGACCTTTAGATATATCAATTTGATTGATTGCGTTTGTTAGATATTTAATATTTTACTAGAATTGATTACTAAGATAATATTATATATTTGATTAAAGACTTTATAAAACTATTTTACGGATTTTATCGCGGTTTATTTTTTTATTTTTAGTTCCCGACGTTTCGAGTGCTTTGCAGCACCCATGGTCACGGGAGGGACTAAGGTGTTAGACGTCCAATAGGCATAGTTGTTCCGGGGTACCCTCAAACTTCTTAATTATTTTTGTTGTTGTTGGTCCGATCTACGCAGAATGAGCTCACGGTGTCTTGAGGTCTTGCAGTGTTATGCTTGGTTTTGGATTTGATTATATTAATTACCGGATCCCAAGACGATGGAAGCACCCAGCCATCTTCTCTATTGAAATTAGGATGTTTTTTAATTTCAATAGCCTCGCGAACCATCCTTGGTAGGAATCGGTGTTCTTTCACGAGGATTTGTGGTCTATCAAATCTGATGTTATGGCGGGTGCGGTCAAGGACATGTTCACAGACTGCAGACTTCTTTGAGCGACAGTGTTTTAGGTCAGCTATGTGTTCTTTAACCTGAGTTTTTACCGGTCTTTTTGTTTGTCCTATATAAGAGAGACCACATTCACAATCAAGCTTGTAAACTCCTGCATCTTGTAGAGGGATCTGACACTTGACAGATGGTAAAAATTGACTGATCTTCTTCGGCGGCTTAAAAAATGTTTTAATCGAAGCACGCTTCAAGATGTAGCCAATCTTGTCCGTGACTCCTCTCATGTAAGGTAGTACAGCAGGGAGACGCTTAACTGTGGCTGGTTTCACTCGGTCACTGTGACATTGGCGTGGGACTCGAAGCTTATTGTCGTGCAGGACTTGCTTGACATGTTGAAGCTCGGCAGCCAGATGTTTCTTGTCACAGATCCCTTGTGCTCTCTGAAACAAAGATTTACCCACGGTAGCTAACTGTGTTGGATGGTGGTGAGATTCACCGTTTAAGTACCTATCAGTATGGGTCTTTTTACGATAAACCGTATGGCTTAAGGTGTTGTTGGGGTTACGGATTACTAACACATCTAGGAAAGCTAGGGAATTATTTAATGGAGTTAAGATGATTTAGGAATACATGAATTTTGTCAGATGGTAATATTGTGAAAGTATCATCTACGTACCGCTTGTAGAAACTTGGCTTTACAGGTGAGGTACGAAGGGCTGTCTCCTCAAAGTCTTCCATGAATATATCGGCAACAATGGGAGATACAGGGGAGCCCATCGCCACGCCATCTACTTGCTTGTAGAACTGCTCCTTCCACAATAAGTAGCCAGATGTAAGGCAGTGTCTCAATAGTTCTAAGTATTCCGCTGGCATGTTGTTCTCCGCTAGTTTCCTTTCTACAATTTCGACACAGTCTTGTACAGGTAGGCATGTGAATAGTGACTGGACATCGAAACTGACCATAGTTTCATTGTCAGTAAGATGTAGATTTTTGATCTCACTAACAAAATGGTATGAATCCTTAACATGTGCTCTGGTGTGTCCTTTGAGTGCCGAGAGCACTTTCGCTACGTGCTGAGCCAATCTGTAGGTTGGTGTGTCGATTTGGCTAACGATTGGACGTAGGGGAGCATTCGGTTTATGTATTTTTGGGAGCCCATACAACTGTGGCGGTTTTGCGCACGAAGGTATTAGCGATTTGACGTCCAGATTCAATGTTTCGGAGTACTTCTTTATTAAATCACTCGTTTGATTTAATATATTGGTGGTGGGGTCTGTCTTGACCTTTTTGTATGTATTTTCATCCGATAAAAGTTCTTGTATTTTGACATTGTAATCTGACGTATCCATAATGACCGTAGCATTTCCTTTATCCGCGCGGAGAACAGTAATATCCTTTCTATTGCGTAAGGTTTTCAACGCTAAATATTGATTTTTAGGAAGATTTAGTTTGGGCACTGAACTTCGACGTAACATGGATGAGACATCCTGACGTATTGCCTCCGAATATTCCCTTCCTATGCTATTTTTGGATAGGACGTCTTCAACGGCGCTGATAATTTCCTCATACGGTATCCTTCGAGGTGTTACAGCATAATTTAAACCTTTAGATAGGACCTTTACGATGTTTTCATCCAATGTTTGTTTTGACAGATTGATGACTGCGCGTGATTCGTTGTCTATGGTGCACGGTTGCGTTTCGTTACACCGTAATGATTTGTTCTTGACATTTGATTTAGTTGTTAATTTATTATATTTGATTATGTGATTATTTTTGCATTCATTATATTTAGATGTTTCACGCTTATTTAAGATATCAATGCATTTATTAAAATCAAATGTAGTTAACACTGTCTTTAGTTCATTGGATGAAATTTCTATATTTCTGCTGAGGTGGTGTAGATCGGAACGGGTTTGATGAATCACCGTCCGTAACAACTTTTTACTTGCCTGGTTTAGGATCTTAGCGCTTCCTCGTATGCCTTTCTTGGTGGATATCTTGACACACGTAGGAATGAGATTGTGGTCTCTGCATCTCTTCAAGAAATTTAAGGATGTTGTAAATCTTGCGCGCTTAGTCTTGAAATAAAAAATAAAAAAATAAACCGCGATAAAATCCGTAAAATAGTTTTATTTCATGTGTAATATTCGCGTAAATCTAAGAACTCAATAAAGACTTTATGTTGTATTTTGGTTAAATACCCAATACATAATTAGAAAAATTATTTATAAACTTCCGTTGTTTTTGAATTTATTTAATTAATTGATTGTATTGACAACTTGATAATTTTAAAAGATGTTTTAGAAATGTAAATAATTATTGTGAGTATTATTTAATGATTATTTAAATAATACAGAGCTATTTTTGGTATCACTTTATTCATTACCGTTCTTTTAATTCTCGTTAAAGAGACTCTAAATTGTTACTGTGCTCTGATTGGCTTATATTCAAATTGTATTGGCTTATTTTCAAATTATGACCTTCTAACGTTTCTATCTATATTTAAAAAACTGATTGGTATAAAAGGCCACGTATTTTGAGAAATAGTTCAGTTTTTAATCGAGTGCGGATAAGCAAGTTAAGTACCTTTTTATTGTGACTACTGTTATATATTGTTATTATGCCCGTCTTGGCATCTGATCCTATGATGTCCGTATATATTGTATTTTATTGTGTGTGCCATTTGACTTGAGCAATAAACTATGTTTCATGTCGATAATCTGGGTTTTTTTACCTTCTAAATCGCTGTCCCTTTTATTTCCTTATAACATAATTTAGTATAATCAGTAAATAACAATACTAGTGACTTAACATAAAACATTAAATAACTTAGCCGATATCTTAATTTTACCATTTCTAACACGTTCAAGACTTCTTTTACAGAAAATTTTACATTGCTTAGGGTGTCGTCTAATTCAACAATATTTGGAGTTATGTTGGAAAAGGAGGGATTAGTAAATACTGATGAAAAATGGGTGGCAAATAAATTAGCAATATCAGGGCCATTCTCTGCTATATCATTGTTTAAATGCATCTTAGCTGGAATTGCATTTGCATTCTTCCGTTTATTTTTTATGTATCGCCAAAACACCTTGGAGTCCTTCGCAATTTCCTTTTCTATTTTTATTTTATAGTAATTATAGTTATTTTGAATTAGTTTATGACAACGACTACGGAGAACATTGTAACTAATTTTGTCCCGTGGGTTTCCATATTGTCGAAACTTTTGCCTATATTTCTCTTTTTCACGTAATAGTTTGATGAGCGCATATGAAAACCAAGCCGGATAAATCGGAGACTTAGGAGGGCGTTTTGGTACATGTTTATCAATTATCCCTCGTAATTTAATATAGAATGCAGTGACTGCGTCATTAATGTCGTGAAACTCCATAAGCTCTCGGCGCCAATCTACCGTATCTAATTCAGAAATAATAACATCGTAGTCACATTTAAAAAAGTTAGGCTGAGTGTCATTTTTGGGACGCAAATTTTTAACATCAGCATTTAATATAGAAATCAGTAAGGATGGGTGTTTAGGATCAAGTTTGCTTAGGGTATCTGAAGGATGGGTAACAGTTAAATTGCTTAAACTACATAAAATAAGGTCTAGAATTCGATTGTCAGCGTTTAACACACGGTTGAATTGAAATAAATAATAAGTACCCAAAAAATCAATCAACATATTTCCAAGCGTGTTATCATAATTAGTAGGAGAAACATAGGTTGCATTATTTATATTTGACCATTTAATAAAACTTAAGTTGAAGTCTCCTAAGATCAAAACATCAGAAACATTATTCATGACATCATTTATGTTGTCCAAAAAACAAGACAAAGAATCAGGTATGACTGGTAGAGGAAGGTAAGCCACACATATAGCGCAATTTTTAAAACATTGTTGATACTAATCTGTACATTTACCCAAAGATCCTCATTGTTGCTTTCCCAATTATAATTTCGAGCCGAGTGTAAATCCCGCGATACAGCTAACATGACTCCACCTCCATCTTTCTTAGAGCTATTTGTGCAAGTTCTATCTCTGCGGTATATAGTATATCTAGAATCAAATAATTCGTTATCAAATATGCTAGAATTTAGCCATGTTTCAGTTAAAGCTATGATCTTATAGTTATTAAGCAAAACATTTTCGTAAAACGTATGTGTTTTGGTTCTTAAACCTCTAACATTTTGATAATATATATCAAACATTATTAATTGACTGTCCAAAATACTTGATAGTTTATATCTAGAACTAAGAATTATTATTATTACAAAGCAGAGACAAACTGTCATGACTGCGAATAAGAATAGCAGGGCTGAATTCGTCCTTACGAGCAAAGATTCGACCGTTGCGCACCCAAACGAACTTAACACCGAGTTCCTTGGCCTTTAATCTTGTAGCAGCATGTAGTTGTTTACTAGATGGACATAAGTGTTCTGCGAGGAATACGGGCACTCTGTCTCCTCCGATTCCAAGATGTTGCGAGCTTAATTTGTCTTTGGGATGTTTTTTGTTAAATCTTCCAACAGCTGCGAGGATATTATCCCGTAGACGGGGTGTGCGTAACTTGATGATTACAGAACGAGATTTATTATTTTCTTTGTTCAGCTTTGCAACTCTTGTCACATGCATAATATCACTGTCATTCAGTGGTTCACCTACTGTTTTAGCAATTTGCATAACAGTATTTATTAGGTTCTCTGATTTATGTTCAGGAACGCCGTTAATTTCTATATTATTTTCACGTTGACTTTGTTCTACAATGCAAAGCCTGGTATTTAAGTCTCTGGATGACGATAAGAGGATTTCATTTTCAGATTGTAGTTTTTTTTATTATAGCGTCTTTTTCATCTAGGCTGTTTTTTAAGGCTTCATATTGTGTGTTAAAGAAAGAAATAGAAGATTGGAATTCCGATATTTTATAATTCATTTGCTGTAACTGGTCTGTGACTAGTTCTTTAAATTTAGTTTCTAGAGACAGGACTAGTTATTCAACAATAACCCTTAGGCTATCTTCTGTAATATAATTTTCAGTGTTTAGCTTGTCAATATTTGTACACGTTTTCCTTACAGTGACATTACTTTCTGCTCCAGAAAAGCCCGCAAGCTCTTTAGTGTCAGCAACATCAGCAGGGTAAGCTCCTCTTATAGGGGTGTTTGTATTATCGGTTTTAGGCTGACTGCTGTAGCATCCTACGCATTTCCATGACGATTTGCTGTTAGGCGTCATGTTAAAGTAGCGCTTTTCGGAAACATTTGCACAGAAGGTATCAAATTTTGATCGGCAAATGCAACAGGTCAAACAATCCTTGCCTCGAATAATTTTGCGACATCCTGCGCAGTTATTCCCAGTAGGTGCCATTATATTAACAGCGATCGTAAATGCAGATCAAAATAGGTATTCGCATACTTTTGTCAGAGCGTCCATAAAAATAATCTTAATAAGCGTTTAGCGAACAAAGCGATTCAAGCACTGTGTTGTGTAAGTGTTATAGACGCCGTGCGTATGTGTGCAAAGCATCAAGCCGAGCGCGGATTGTCGTGGGTCAGTATCGGCCGTTTGTAAATATTTTTTAAAAGTATTTCTGTAATAACTCACGAGCCACACGGAGTTTTGGAATGACTTATCCACTACTGTATTCTCCTTTTCTGCAGCTGTTCACCAATATAACTCACTAGTGTAAACGAGAATATTAAACAATTTTAATGACTAAATAACTACGGAGCAAAACAACACGGTGTTTTCACTTTTACTGTTCAACGACGTTTTTAAACGAACGTTTTTGTTTTAACGAAGAGTAGTAGCTTATAAATTTATATTATAGCAACACTATTTGGTCCTAATGTCAACTGTCACATTGATTTCCGCTATCAATCTGACTGACGTTCGATTAATTATTAAAAGTTAAGGGTAGAAAATTATTTTCACTGTTTATAGAAATTTTTAAACACAGTTTTGTAAAGTTATTGGATATTTTTAGCACTTGTCCACAACACCACAGTTTCCAGGGCACCGAATCTGTCCTTTTATGCAGTTTTTTAAGCCGAATGCAATGATAAACCACGAAAAATGAGTAAGAAAATTATAGTCAACGAGCGTGTTCACCAGACCGTTTTTTTTTAATTACTATATTAATAATTACTATATTGTTGAAAGTTTTTGCATAAAATAACTTGAATGAACTATCTGTTGCAAGGAATCTGGCTTAATAATATAGTTATATATATATATATATATATATATATATATATATATATATATATATATATATATATATATATATATATATATATATATATATATAACGCATGACGTTACGTTGCTTTTGCGTATTGCATCGTTATAGCTCTGGGCTATCCTCTTGATGATGCTGACGACAAGTGTAAACCGAAATATTCAGATCTATAAATATGATCACGCTAGATTCCTAGTGGGGTAGGCAGAGAAGTTCATTCCTTACAGATATTTTTTAGCGTCCTCCACTGTTATAGTTTGTCTCATACAAGTTCGCCAAATACGGAGACTCTTAAGATATTAAATTAAATTTTAGGGAAATAAAAATCAACTGATTTGAGATGCAACTCATTTTGTCGAGTGTTAAAGTTTATAATATGTACAAGTGATGGATGCAGGTACTGGGGAAGATCTAGAATATCTTACCATGACCAAATAGACCGTGTCTTATCTTAAGGGCAAATCAAGAGTCTCCGTAATCGGTGAGCGTGTGACACGATCTATGAGAGTGGAGGAAGCCAAAGAGGTATGTAAGGAAAGAACCTGTTGGAACTATGTAATCTCTGCCAACCCTGCAAGGGAACTCGCGCGATGATAGAGATACATAGAGAATGTTAGCAATATGGCCCTGTTAGGTTATTGAAGTTAGTAATATTGTATAAAGTTTGGCCTTGAACCAACATATCTTTATATCTATATAATCACGCTAGATCCCTTGAAGAGTAGGCAGAGAGTACAGAATTCTAACAGGTTTTATTCCTTTCAGACCTCTCTGGCTTCTTCCACTCTCATTGTTGTAGTAGCTATCATAGTCTTCGTATTGTCTACCAAAAGTTAAAGTATACTAAAAGTTCAGACCGTAAAATAAATACCTAGAAGCATAAAAATTTTCGTTACACTTCCAATATTTTTAATTATTACTGCCGTCGTCTATCAAACAAAAGCTGCGGATACAAGGAAATAATTCAAATTTCCAATGTTTCATTCACTAAAAACCGTTGCAATATTTTTGAGTCAACACCTTGCCGCCGAGCAAACACGAACTAAAAGCAAAAAGACAACAATAGCGGTCGGTGGCTTTATTTTTAATGCTGTACAAAAAATATGATGAAGGATTCTCAAGCGAGAATGTCTAGCTGAGTGGTCAAATAAATACGTTGCATGGCTGTGCTTTTTGTTTTCCATGCAAAATTATTAGTTCTCCTTCATTTCATTGTTGCAGACGTGTGGATTTTATTGTCTTACTGAATATGAAAACGGTTACCACTTAACGTCTGTCTATAAGTCAAGTTGAAAGTCCTATAAGCAGCTTGATAAGATGCAATAGCAAGTTGCCACGAGCCTGCCTCCATCAATGCGCATTGGGTGCACGTGGTGGAGTATGACCTTATAATATCTCTCATCTCAATTTGTAAAAGGCCTTTTCCAAACAATGGGGTAGTATGATAAGGTTTTCGACAATAATAATGATTTTCATGGAAACCATAAAATAATACCTCTCTCACTAGGATGATTTCTTCTAGAAGAGTACATAAAAACTTAGTAAGACTGCATAAAAGTTGGGTGACCAGTGAAAAACATCGTGGGTGACGGTGAAACAGGCTGGAACGTGGCTCAAAAGGAATCCCGTGTAGTCGATGGATGGGAATATGGGGGTTGAGATCTTTCTCGAAAACTAGGTTTGCATTTCTTGTCATACAGGCTAGGATTTGTTTGCTACAACGAATCCGAATCAAGAGTCCAAAACCAGCAAGCGCGTACGACACCCACTAAGAGAGTGGAGGAGATTTACTCTGTGCATGTTTAGCGTGAAAATAAAATGAATGAATGCCAGATCTGTGCATAGAACCAGTTCATTGTTCCAATTCATTTTGGCATAAAAAATAAATAAAAATATGTCACCTTTGTATTGTATTTAAATCTAAATCGCAAAACTAGGAATAACACAGAAAACTTTGTCCTGATTAGCGCTGCTACATTTATTGTTAGTTAGTTCCTCCAATATGCGAGGGTATAATAGTCTCATGCCACCAATGCGTCACGGCAAGACACCCAAGGGCAGCGTAAAACACCTTTGCTAAGACCCAAACCCACCTGTGCTCAGATCCTATAAATAAGTATCTACGGTAACGCAACCTCCCGTCGGGACTATTTATTCTATTTATTTATGAAGTGGGATCGTGAAAAATAATCTCATTATTTTTATATCATATTTTTCACACGTCAAAGTTTCATAAAGAGCGATGAAATGTGAAGTACTTGTGTGTGATACTGCCACATTCAAAAGTTTGTCTTTTTGTCTTTAAAAATGTTTCACAGAAAATATTTTTAGCGTGAATATTTTAAAGTGTCAGTAAAAATAAAACAACAAGGTGTTTTGTGTTAAAAATTCTGAAATACTTGAAAAAGTGAAAAGTGTAATGCGGTAATTCAACTGGAATATCTCATGAAGAATCGTGTTATCTCGTGGAATATCTCATGAATCTGTGGCCGGCAACGGACGGAGTGTGGCTGTCCGAAGTATTTTGCACTGCGAAAATCTTTGCTAAAAATAACCCTCTTTGAATTACGAATGCTAGAAAAAACTTGGATCCTATATTACTCGAGAATAATGCCGGAGCACACGAGCCTCTCAAAAAATACATCAGTGAAATTGTTTTCCGCCCGGAGGTAAAATGTTTCCAAAGATTACTTTCGCTGATCGTCCGCGGCGGACGATTTTCAAACTTGACGAGGCGAACGAGCAAAACGAGGTGGTGAGAATAGTTTAGTTGCGTAATAGAGGGCGTTCTTGAACCTAGGACCACTTTTACGGCGTTTATTACATTTCTCCGATAGTCAATTGTCGTGACGAAGGGTGATTACGTCCGCCGATGTCGGTCGTATTTATTGGGACCATAAATGTCAAGTAGAGGGGTTTTTGCCCAGTAGCGAGTCTTAAGTGTTGGGTATAAAAGGTAATCAGACGTATGGAAGACGATTGAAGTGTAATTCCTCTTTTAGGCATTTTTCGCATAAATACTGTCCTATGCATTCCATTGAGTAAAATAATCTCTATTTATATTTGTAGAGAGGTAATAATTTACTCAGGCAAGTCATGCTAGAAGTAACTAAACCGTAGACGATTACGACACTTATTATACCTAAGTTTCTGAGTCATGTACAATACCTCAATCCTTATTAAAATAACTAAATGCCAAGTACGAACGAATTAAACAGCGATGGTGTAGTAAAGATTCTTATCAGCCATCCATCTTCCTTAACAGTTTTCAATTCACCATTAGAGCAAAGAAACCCTTGCGGTTACTTCAAGGTCGTAAGTACCCTCATAAACCGAATAGTTTCCAATTACGGAAAAAATGTACAGTGAGCCGATGAAAAACATAACCTATTTTGTGGTTGGATGGAAATAAAACGAGTCTGCCGGTTTGCCGCCAGATTCAGGCCATAGTTAGGACCCGACCGCCACGTCGCATTGAAGCACAAAATGGAAAACCCGGAAAGATACCCCAAGGACCGAGTGGGCCTCTATATATAAATTCACAGTGTACAAAAGGTGAAGTAATTTAAAAGAAAGATTAGGATTCTCCAGCGTTTTCATGCTCTGACGTAGCACGATAGACGAGTTTGAAGAAATAGACTTGTCAATAGTGATACAACAAGTCGTGAACTGCAAAATCCTATAGTATGGAGCTGACTTGTAGCCTGAAAATCTTTGTAACAGCCTTTGAAACCACAAACATCATCACGCCAAATCTCTGATATTTATTCCAATTTTTATTGATTAGTTTTACAATATAATACTACTGCTATTACATCATCAGGCCTGATCCTTTGTGGGATAAGCAGTTAGTATGTATAGACTTCTAATAGGCTATTTCCTTGCAGACCTCTTTAACCTTATCCACTCACACAGTTTGTTTCATACACGCTTGTCGGTTACTTAAAATATATCACAATATATTGTAAAAATATAAAATCAGATTTGCCAAATTTATTTAACGTTGAACGAAACTATTAAATATTTATTGATATTTATTAATATTTGCATGCATATCACTAGATGGCGAAATGTATATCTCATATCAAAAAACCTACCATCTTTATGTTGTACCACATTTTAAGCAAATAAATATTATAATTTTTGTTATTGTTGATAAATTTACCATCTTTCTGGTAAACCAACAGATAACGTAGTAAAAACGAGTGACGATATTTTGTATATTTTAGGTCTAATCACTATCACCTAACCTATAGGAACGTTATTCATACGGATATCATGACATATTTATAAACAAATGAGACACAAAAATATAACAAATAAGTAATGATGACTTAGTATAGCGATTTGAGCGCAGGCTGTTTAGTTTATAGAATCAATTCGATCCTCGCACTAGACCAATCTTTGTGCGATCCAGAATATTTTTCTGTGAGGTGTATTTATGGATATGATATTCATGTTTGTTATCGCACCGATGAAATTTCCTAGTGTTGGGCAATATATTTAAAAAAATGCTCGGAACATTTATAGAAAAATAACTAAAAACACACTAAAATATAATAATAATAAACCACGGAACGACGCCGTGGAACCGCAAGTTATAGTAGGGACTCGGTAACTGTGCGGTCGGTATCGAAATACCCCCTGGGGCCCGCCTCATAGATAGTTCAATATACCGTTGATCCCAAATATAATAATGCAATAAACATAGTTAAACAGATATACAAATATTGGGTACTATTCCATGCGGTCAGATGAAAATTTTGAGCCACACGCACCATATAAAAAGGCATAATGGTACTGGATTTTCGGACGATTTCAATTAATGGTTAAAAGCTTAATCCGTTCCTCATTTTGGATCGTAGTCTCGGGTTTGATTCTTACACGGGACTTATATTGTGTGACCGGCAAATACGAGTATGTTTTCGTTTACCTACTGTTAATTTGAAAAATGTCTCTACCTTTTTAACCGCTAAGATATTCTTTCTGCGAGATGGGATTTGAGTCACAAGATACAAATTAATATCCTACTACTAGGGCATATTTAATATCATCACAAAGACTTCCACTACAAAACGAAAGCTTCCCGCAAACATCTCCATAACACTGACCGATACTAGAGTATATTGAACTGCGTAAAATAATTGATCCTGATCAAGTTACAAAAATGTTACGCCTGGTGACAATGAAAATAACGAAAGTTGATAATACCTTTAGAGTTAATTTTTTGCTAAGTATGATATAGCAGAGAGTAAAAGGTTTTTGTGTCTCACTTTTGCTTAGGTCATGTGTGTATGTGTTTCTGTGTGGGTCAGAATCAGAATTAGACCTGAAAATCAGGTTCGTTAAATGCCTCATAAAGATGATAACTTTAATGATATTTGCAAAGTAAATAATAATTAGATAAAACAAACTTACAAGATTAATAATTATAAGCCCCCTAAGTTTAAAATATTTACTGTATTTAGTTCATTAATTTTACATCAACTAAAATCGCAGTGTACATTTCTATTTAGAAGCTACGCTCTAATATTTTTTCTTAAAAAAAACATTAAGTTTCAAAGTGAACCTTTCAGATTTACGATAGGCAGTTTTAATAATGTAGAGTTATCAAAATTAAAGTTGCTACTAAATATCTTAAGTTTTTATGAGTGGCATTTGACACTGCAATGTTTTTAAACGTTCTTGAAAATTTACGATTCAAGTTTACTTACTTAAAACTATTTAAAGTGGTTTATGGTGTGGTGTACGCGTCTATATTTTCTGTATACGTAGTCGGTGTAATGAGTTATGTTTAAAAAAAAAAGAAACACCGTCACGCCTATATTCCCCATATATCGGCCACAATTGTAGTTATGTTTTATTTTGTGAATAGTTTATTTATCATCATCATAATCATCAATCAGCTTTTACTGATTGCTGAGTGTAGGCCTCTCCTCTATCACACTATTCGTCCCGGTTTTGTACTAGTCTATTCCACAATTTTCCACCCATCTTCACGATGTCATCGCTCAGTCATAATTTATTACTTTAAATAAATCTGGTGTGATGATTTTGATATATGGGAATATATTTAATCACACCTTTTAATAGTGTAGGTCGTTATAGTTCTCAATCTCAATTCGTAACCTAGTCCGCGCATTGAGATCGACATACGAGGTATGCCTTTTAAGTTTAGTCGCTTGAAAAAAAAACACAACTAGAACCTTATAGTACTTTTTATTGATTTTCAAAGTAATCACCACGTAGCTTAATACACTTTTCCATTCGCTCAAACCAGTTATTATAACATTTATTCCACTCTAAAGTGGGGGTGTTTAAAATGGCTGATTTGAAAGCGTCGACTGCTTCTTCACCGGACTGGAACCTTTGACCACAAAGACTTTTCTTAATTTTAGGAAATGTAAAGAAATCGTTAGGGCTTAGGTCAGGACTGTATGGAGGATGGTCAAGAATTTCTACTTTTTCCTGCTTCAAATACTCAATCGTTTGACGAGCGCTGTGTGAGCTTGCGTTGTCGTGGTGCAGGATGATGCGTCGCTTTGAGTTAGATTTTCGAAGTTCGGCGATGACTTGTGGTAAACAAACTTAGGTATACCACTCTGCGTTAACCGTTCTACGATCTTCAAGTGCAATAGTCGCAACATGGCCGGTTTTTCCAACGAACGTGGCCACCATCTTCTTTGAAGTGCTTCGAGAACGAACAACTTTAGTCGGCTTTGGCTCGTCGTGAAAGACCCAGATTGTAGATTGTTGTTTGGAATCAGGATCGTAGGCATAGATCCAAGATTCGTCACCACTGATAATGTCGTAGACGTGATTTGACTCCCCTCGGTTGAACCTTTGCAGAGTTTTCTTACACCATCTGACGCGGGCCGCCTTGTGATCGTCGGAAAGCAGATGCGGTATCCAACGGCAAACTAGCTTTCTCTCACCAAGCGTTTCATGCAAGATCTTCTGAATTATTGTCCCTGAGATGTCTAATAGAGCCTCTATCTCTTGATACGTCACATGACGTTCTTCGAGAATTAGTTGTCTCACAGCAATGATGTTATCTTCAGTGAAGGCGGATTTTGGGCGTCCTTCGCGAGACTTGTCACTAACACTAGTATATCCACGCTGGAATTCTAAATTCGACAGTCCGCAGACATGGCGCTTCATCACTGAACACAGATGTTAGCTCTTCAAAACACTAAAGCCGTGTCAGGCCTCTTCTAAAGTTGTAGAAAATTATTGCACGAACATTTTCCTTAGAAAGATTCATTTTCGTACGTATCCTGACAGATTCCAATCGACGCTGTGACTAAACAATAGCATTAATCCTAATACTTTCAACTGTCTGGAGATTCAAAATTTAAACACATTCGAACATAGAACAGTTCCAAATTTAAAATTGCCGGGAAATATGGAAACGACAGAACTTAAAAAGGCATGCCTAGTATCTAAGGAGCCCTACGTCAGCTCTGAGCAGACGATACGTGCGGTTTATTCATAAATCCTTTTGTACATAAACATAGATTTTGAATAGATAAAAGGAAAAAATCTGATATCGTCAGTAGGGGGAATGATTTATAAATAATGATAATATTGATGGAGAAACTGGTGACTGGCGTCATTTTTAACTCTGGACACGATAAGATCGGTTTTAATACAACGCAAAACCCATTTCCAGATCTAAATTAGATAACGTAGCTTTACTGAGAATCCAACACACCACAAAATTGCGATGACACAGCTCATTCTACAAAGGAAATTCGTATCAAAGTGAATCTATTTCCCTCACACAGTAAGTACTACGATAGACAGAAGCTATTTAATGAAATCCACAACGACAATATAATATAACAACTCATAGAACAAGCAACTCTACAACTAGTATGGAACTCGAACTAACTCGAGGCGTGGTGTAGAACGTCACCCCACTGCAGATATAGTGTAAAGATCGTTATATTATGTAATTAGTTTCCATAATATAACATCGTTATATTATAATGTGTCCTTCGTTCTCGATATAAACCATATGCAGCTCTCTCGACCCACTCAGCAGCCGCGCATCCTTTAGAGACTTGAAACATCAACGCCTCCTCTATGCTATCTGTGGAAATAACCTCTGCGACCATTCTTTTGACAGCGCGGCTGCCGATGCCTTGTAATAAAGTTTTGGTCGACATTTAATTTAATAATCGTGAAATATCCACATATATAAGCCACGTCCCCTCCTTGTGATGTTCCAAAGATGCAATTTGCGTGGTGAGGTTTGGCGTAGTAAGACAGCGTCGAAGGGAACTGGCCTGACGCTTTCTGAATTTGTGACCAAGCCCAGGCGTGACACCTTTTTGGATGCGCGCAATCACTTTGGTGTGAGGGAGTGCTGGACCACCGATGGAAAAAAAACATTCTGCTGCCGAATAAG
This sequence comes from Phalera bucephala, assembly GCA_905147815.2. Classification (NCBI taxonomy): domain Eukaryota; kingdom Metazoa; phylum Arthropoda; class Insecta; order Lepidoptera; family Notodontidae; genus Phalera; species Phalera bucephala. The sequence continues at coordinate 17,073,470 of LR990621.1, read as the reverse complement.
TCACGGCGCAAAATAGAATGTGCGGCTGAGCTACGACTACTCATTGCCAAATTCCCGGTGGTGAAGTCGTCATCCAAAGCTTCAGCCGACGAAGCGTTTGTGAAGCCCTCTGAGAAGAGATCGCGCAAACAAGTCAAGTAGTCAGTCCAGCTTTTATTCGCTATCACTTTTTCTATTTATTGTCCTCTATTTTATACCAATATTGTTTGTTTTCATATAATATTCATCTAGCTTAATTTTTATTTTATTTTTTTCTTTCACATTTTCATGAAGGTAAAATTACCTGGAGGGAGTCATACGATGTTGCCGCTCCGCCGGTCATCGTTCAACACATTGTCTTTTTTCTCTCTCAATTACACGGATCACCATTTTGAGTGAATGAGAAAGCTATTGTAAGGTTGGCAACGTCGCACTGTACGTTTGCTTCGTAGCCTGTTGTGTCCGATGTTTGGGCCATAACAAATGCGCCCCGTCCATGTCAGCGGGTAAAATATGAATGAAAATTACTGTGTTAAGTAAATATACTTTAATACAGTGAAAAAAAAAGTGTTGTGCTGTATTTTGTAAATCAAGGACAACCAAAGGAGGAGTAAAAAATCCTGAATTATCATTTCACACGTATGTATTTATTGCCTCTTATTATATTATAGGGAAGTTTCACAGCAAAATTATGGATTTTACATGAAATATATACGTTATTGACGTCATATAATTAATATACGGTGATAATTAACTGTGAGTTTAAAGCTTTAATTTGTATTTTAAATATGCACTATTTTACGCTTCTCCAATAGTGATGTCCTACAGCGCCTATCGCTTACTGTCGATATTAATAAATTAATACTGAAACATTAACAATTCCTATTCACGTCATAATGACTAAACGAATTTGGATGAAATTTAGTAAGGATAGAATATCTAGATAAATACTGTCACGTCTATATTCCCCAATCGGGGGTGGGATATTCCTCAATCGGGGGTAGGACCTATTTATGATTATTTCATCTTAATAGCGTTTTCCCTGAAATAAAACACTTATTAAACTACTTACCTCACTGGAAGCTTTATATTGAGATGGCATATAGACCCTAGGTTGCGAAATGAAGTTTTGCCTTTTGGGTAGTACTGCTTATACTGAAGATTAGAGGTTTAAACTCTATATGAGTTGGCATTGTGCCCTCCACCCCGTGAGGGTGCGTTGTATGCCATGCCCATATGTAGATAAATCTGAACCCTGAAAAGCATGTTGATATCCGTGTGATGGAACTATTGATTATCCTGATTTAGAATCCGCGTTTTAGTGCTAAAATGTTTAAAAGTTACCTCCCCTTTCATTATCGCCAGCACGCGGTTGCGGTTAGCAAGTAGAAAATCCAAAACCAAGCACAGCACTGCGAGACCTCAAGACACCGTGAGCTCATTCTGCGTAGATCGGACCAAAAAAAAATAGTTAAAAAGTTTGAGGGTACCCCGGAACAACTATGCCTTTTGGACATCTAACACCTCAGTCCTTCCCGTGACCATGGGTGCCGCAAAGCATTCGAAACGTCGGGAACTTAAAATAAAAAAATAAACCGCGATAAAATCCGAAAAATAGTTTTATTTCATGTGTAATATTCGCGTGAATCTAAGAACTCAGTATTAAAAAAATTTTATTTAAGTACCTTATTGGTCGAGTAGCAAATCTGTACCTCCAGGTGATACAACTCGAGTTAGTTTAGTTACTACTTTATTTTACTATATTTACAAATTATGCAACAGAAAAAATCTGCTATTTTTTAATCTGATGTCTCTTAAAATGAAGAAGTTTTTTTTGTGCATATTAATATAACTAAAGATTTTTCAGAATTAACAAAGTGTAAGATGATATATCTTTAATTATCACAAATTGAACTGAACTGATTGCTCCAATGTTTTTTCTGTATTAATGATTCAACTTTAATTAACACCTTATACACAAACAGCAGGGGTAGATTAAAAATGGTGTGAATTGATATAATTCCACGTGTGTCAGTGTACACTAATGTTATTTAATAAATGAACATATTTAGTATAGATTCTCAGATAACTTAAGATTTTCTGTTCGGTGAAATAAATATGTTGTTTAATCATCTATTGTCTTTTACGTTGATACGGCCTGTCCTAGTAATCACTTCCCTATTAAAGTATACTAATGCAGATCCACAAACTCCCACATGAAATTGACACGCTACGCGCGCGATATGCGCTGACCATACATCCTAGTTTCATGACTCACGTGCATTGAAAAAGCGCACGTGCAAACGTAGGATAAATGTGATGTAAAAATTGTTACCACCACAACGCCTATATTCCCCAAGCGGGAGTGGGAGTGGTGTACTGTGTATACTCACTTGTCGTTCAACAATGTAAGGTCTCATGTAGTAGAGGATGAGTCTATCAATATTATACCGAGTACAGTGCCAGACTCCGGACTAGATTATTTTTATCGAATAATTCGTATTTTCCGACATAGGATTCGAACCGATGACCTTGGGATCGTTATGCGCATTACCAATGAGGCTTTACTATTGTATTAAATTGTACACACTAATATCGATGTTTACAGATTCGTCTTTAAGATTTGTATTATGATACGTATGTGTGAACTTATATAAATTACTCGTAGTAATTCGAATTTATCTGCGTGGCGATATTACCTACAAGGCTGTTGATCAGTCTCCGAGTATTTATTTTAAATTTGCAGAACGTCTTTTCATAGAACTAGCTTTTAACCACAATAAGATTCTTCTAGGTGTTTATTATAGTCCATCTTGTTATATAGATTATTTCCACTCTTTTGAAACGAAACTTGAATATTTTTCTTTATTATATGACAATATTATTTTACTCGGAGTTTTCAACACCTGCTTGCTCAGGGATGATACCCGTAGCTGTAAACTCCACTCCCTTGTCTCTTCTGTCAATATGCATGTTCTTCCACTACATGCTACTCATCATACACCTCACTGTCCTCCTTCACTTCTTGATTTAATCTTACTGTCTAATATTAGTTAAGTAGCTCAACACGGTCAACTTCCTGCCTCCTTTTCCTATCATGATCATTTTTACCTCTCTTATAAAATACGCGCACCTAAACGCAAACCTAAGTTTCTTTTCCTTCGTAGTTAAAAAAAAAAATAGATCTGGACCGTTTGAGAGAAGACGCGGGCAATATTGATTGGTCTCCTGTGTACAACTATAATAGTTTGGATGCTAAAGTCTCGGCCTTTAATACAATATTAATAGATCTCTTTGATGTGCATGCTCCAGTAAAAAAGGTGAGGGTAAAACATCTTCCTGCACCATGGTTGTCTATTACCATTAAAGCGGAAATGTCAAAAAGGGACAAGGCGAAGAGACACTACATCAAGTCGCCTACAGAGTTGAACTGGTCCCTATATAAGAAACTACGAAACCACTGCAGTCGTATGTGTAGGGATGCTAAGAGACGCCACATACACGAAACAATCCAAAATTTTAATCCGGCGTAGGCATGGCAATTCTTAAAGTCTCTCGGTGTCGGGAAAGCTAATAAAGATAGCATTCTAGATATCGACCTAAATGCAATTAATACACACTATTCAAATTCTTCTGTCATATTAGACAATGATATTAAAACTTCTACTCTACGCAACCTTTCTAGCCAACCTTTACCTGCATGTCCACAATTTTCTTTTCAGCTAGTTACAGAGGCAGAAATAAAAAAAATCATCCACGCAATTTCTACTAAGGCTGATGGTGATGATGGCCTTCAGATCCAAATGCTTCGCCCCCTCATAGATGAGCTTCTTCCAGTAATTACCCACATTATTAACTACTCACTCGAGGTAAGTTGCTTTCCTTTAGCTTGGACGAATGCCTACGTTCTCCCGCTTCCTAAGGTCTCAAATGCCTCCTCTGCCTCACAATTTCGTCCCATATACTTCCAATCTTATCCAAAGTTATTGAAGGCATTGTCCTGAATCAACTATCTCACTTTCTTTCCTCTAGCAGCTTGCTCAGTCCTTACTAGTCTGGATTCCGTACTGGCCATAGTACAGTAACTGCCTTGGTTAAGATTACTGATGACGTGCGATTGGCCATGGAAAATAAGCTTCTTACAGCTCTGGTTCTGCTGGACTTTAGCAATGCCTTTAATTCTGTCGATAACGACATCCTCCTGGGTATCCTCTCTTCCCTTAATGTATCTCCTCCAGTAACTGCCTCGTTCAACTCATATCTTCGCGGTCGCTTGCAGTCGGTCCGCTCTAATGAGGAATCCTCAGAATCTCTCAGCGGGCGTACCGCAGGGTGGCGTACCCTCTCCTCTTTTTTCTCGATATTTATCGACACAATCACTAAGGTTATAACATCACACTATCATCTCTATGCAGATGGCTTGCAGCTTTATCGTCACTTGAAGGTCGAAGTCTCAAGTTGAATAGTCTCAAGCCATTGATGCCATCAATAGTGATCCTGGAAACATCAGTCAGTGGGCTAAGAGTTTTGGACTTTTAGTCAATCCAACAAAATCTCAAGCTCTCATTATGGGTAGCAGATATTTCTACAATCCCTTATAGCTCTAAACATCTGCATATGGTTTGTATCGAGAACGAAGGACACAGTATAATAAGTGATCAAACGAACTTATCTGAAGTGAAGTTCGATCATTATTATAGCCCTTCGTTCGAAGAAATTCCAAATTGGACAACTAAATCTAAAATAAAGTTCAAATTGGACAACTGAATCTAAAATAGGTTGCTATATGTAGTCAAATGTGAAATTGGTTCAGGGATAAATACGAGTAGTTACGTTATTAGTTGTGGTGTCGGAGCTTGTAAAGTTATAATGGTACTGACAGATTATATTAATGTGGGCACGTTTGATGTTTAGATATTGTGTTTTATTCAAATATTCCTGTAATTGGTCTGTCACTACTTGTAATTGAGTACATATACCATACTTTTTTGCTTTATAAAGTTATGGCATCTTTAAATATTGTTTAAAAGTTTTGAAAAGTTAAAAACAACTCAAAAAGTAGCGAGTGATGCTCACCAACAAGAGGGTATGGCACAGCATTTTGTCTACGCTCAAATAATTTTGTCTTGTTACGTCGTAACAAAGTTCTAAAAATATAAAATAAATACAAAAAATCATTACACACAAACAAACAAAATAACTAGTTGTTAGAATCGAATGGAAACCGCGCGCTTGAACTAGTGATAGCATCACAACGACCATATAAGGTATTCGTCGGTACCGGAAATCAAATTCTTTCTAGAACATCTGATAACAAACGGCCACAACATAGAAATATCAAAAAAAAATACAACAGCGAACAACGGGTCCACTACCTGGGAATGTTTCCATCTCGCTCGGTTCGATTATTGCTATCTCAGTCCCACAAGAATGTTCTAGAATATAGACAATAGTTTAGGGCGTGACTTGCTTCGGTTGAGCCGTTTCTTTCCATATCTCTGTCTCGTCTCATACGAAGGATCTAAAAATCTGGGCAGTGCGCACTGTTGCCTCAGGGAGGAAGTAGGCCGTCCCGATATAAGTATATAAAAACGAACTCGCGCAGTAAGAGAGGAATTTCGACGTCAGAGTTCGCACGGCAACTATAAGTGATTCATATTCGTGATTATTCGTTCTCATTTTTGAAAAGTAGTAAAACCAGTGCTATACTAAATTAAAAAAGAAAATTAAAAGCGGTTAGCATCATTTTTCAACCCCCTTAGAAACTGGGGGTCCACCGTACGGATTGTGAAGTACGGATTGGGAGCCAACAGGCCACACTTCTGCCCGTCGACTCCAGCTGACCTCTGCGGCTGAGGGCCTTCCATAGAGCACCTCCGAGTTCCCCACCTAGTCGGTGGAAGCTCCCTTACTGAAGACCCCCACGCGTCACGGGATCGAACAGACCATAGATAAGTCCCCAGCGCACATAGGTTTTTTTTAAAAGACCAGATAGCTTCCCTGTGCAGCGAATCCACACCCCGGGCGTTGTAAATTATTTATTTTCAATTTAATTCTTTTTCTTTTTTTTCCAATAAACAATTGTAACGTTTGTAGTTGTTTTATTTGTACCCGCCGTCAGGCGGTCGTAACAGTCTTATTTCGAAACTATTAGAAATCGTATTCTGCTAATATCGTCACGAAGTCAAATGATAATACTACGGGAGGCTTTAGCGTGGTGCTACGGTGGGATTTAGCATGGCAATGAACACTTCGGCAAAACGTCCTGCCTGTGCACTGTCCTATTGATGAATGCCAGCCTTAAGTCTTCAAGTAACATAAGCAACTCTACCACAGTCTCATACAACTGCTAATATTTCGTTAATATTGGCCATAAAGTTGATAGTTCAGAGGGGCTACCTCTCGGACAAAACTAATTTAATATTACTTTGCCGTGTGGAAAACAAACAAAGCTATACTTTGCGTATATCCACATGTCGTTCTTACAGTGGTGGGCGTACCACAATCAAATTTCAAAGTTCAAAGCTTTTATATATTATAATCTTACTTTACTGTAGTAAATTTAGATTACATAGCGCTTACGTAAAGGATATCTAAAACATTGCCAGAAAAATATTTCTATCTATAATTATCATCACGCCAGATCCCTTGTGGGGTAGGCAGAGAGTACAAAGTTCCAACAGGTTCTTTCCTTACATACTTCTCTGGCTTCCTCCACTCTCATAGTTCGTCTTATATACGCTCGCCGGTTACAGAGACTCTTGACTTGACCTTCAGATAAGACTCAGTCTATTTGGTCATACTAAGATAATCTAAGTAACAATTAGTGATGTATTTGACATCACTAATTGTTCTCGTTATAATTTTTTTTCAATTAATATGTAAGGATTTCATTTACAAGGCATTATATAAAGGTGTAACATAATAAACGCGAGACCTAAAAGTAGTTTGTTCTAAATCGGTAACTGAATTGATTCCAACAATTTTTAATATATCTAATTTTTTTTTAATTTGCAAAAAATGCTTTTACTCCTTCAGTGCGCTATAATAAACTAAATTAATTCTTGATTCATAGCAATAAGGCGATTTTAAATGCATTCCTAAAACGTTTTTCTCAAAACGCACACATACAGGTACAAGTGTCATTGTTAGTTGGGGTATAAAAGTGCTTAAAAAGGGTAAAAAGCTTTAAATTTGGAAATTTAGTTTTCGTTTTGAATTTATGAAGCAATTCTCTAATCATGGTATCGGAAGTCTTGCGTTATTTTAGTTACACCTTGTATAAGAAAGCTTCTATCCTTAAATAAAAATAAATACTTACCTAATTTACTGTATCACGTTCGCACATTAAAACGTATCGTGTATTAAAACAAAAAAATCACACTACAAATTATTTTTAGAAATGAAAGACATGAGGTAAGGAAAGCCCGCAATAATTAAGAGTCTCCACCTTGCAAACGTTTGATACATGATATTAAAAAATAAAACTTAATAATTTCACGTATGTGACGTTCCTGATGCTGACGACATAGAAGACACGACAGATCTTAGCACGAACAGATTGATGTTAGCGTAACGTTCGAGTTGATTTTCCATCCTGTTCACAATACTGTAATTACTTCATACGATATACTTCTAAATAAGTATTCACTCCAAACCCTCAGCGCAAGAAGACTGCTCTTGGATCAAATGTTTTTGTTTAATATCTATCACAATAGTTTCGACTGTAACCAAATTACAAATCGACTTGGTCAGTGCACTAGCAACCATATCCTGAGTGCTACACAGAAACTTGCTTGGAAGCTACCTTGTCTCTTATAGAGTGGAATCGCACGTCAATGTGTTTGCTTCTTGTGCGATATCCCTCAGAACCTGAAAGACTGATTATCACATAACATTAATATAGGTTTACCTGCAGAATCAGGCCAGAAATCATTTTCCAATTGCTTTAACCATAAAGCTTCTTGAATTGACGAAGCCAATGACATATATTCTGCTTCGGTAGTTGAAAGTGTTACCGTTTGCTGCTTTTTAGATCACCAACTAATGGCAGCACCCTGAAAGAGAAATATGTACCCCGTACATGATCTACTTTATTCTAAAACGTATTTTTCAATACGCACACACACGTACAAGTTTCATTGTTAAAAGTGCAAAGTGCTTAAAAAAGGAGTAAAAAATACTAAATTAGGATATTTGGTTCTAGGTTTGAGTTTGTGCGGTCTTGCGTTATTTACGATACGATATTATTTACGAAGTGAAGTAATTGCTGGTAAAATAGTTAATATTAATTAAATAAGAATCTTCATATTAAATAACCTACTAAAATAGTAATTATAATTTAAATAATTAAAGTATGATACTGGAAAAAAAACAATTTGTTCTATTAAAGGAGAAGCTCCATTTTGTCATTTCTAAAAAAAAATTTAAACCTATATAAATGGGGTTAAAATCCATTACATATAATCTGCCATATTACGAATTAATCAAAATTGGAAGTTCATTTTATGAATGTTCAACTGGTGGTAGATTTTGATATCACTCAATAGAAGAGAAAAGATATAAAGTGAATAATGCAATTCGTTGATTAATAATAGATTCTTAAATAAGAATTATAAGAAGTATTACTGCTAATAATAAAATATCAAAACCTAAAGATATCGACCAGCTTGTATATAAAGCGTACAATTCGATCACAGTATAGTGCAGAAATGCGACAGAAATCCCCTGATTCATAAAAGTGACTGCCGTACGCTGCAATTCAGACAAAGGACCCAATTTTTCTTAAATATTATATACTTCATCTATCCCTGAATTTACAAGGCACAGTATCAAATCCTTATTATTTCTTTTCCTTATTCGCTAATTTTAGGTAATGGTATTTAGTAATTTTTATTTTCGATAAATGTTTTACATCCATCTAAGACGGGCTACTCTCAGTTATTTATGTTTCTTTACAAAGTTTAATCCTTTTCTTTTCATTGATAAGAAGAGCTTCAGAGAGTTATAAAGTTTCCAGTAAATGTTCTTGTGAATAAAATACTTTTTTTAATTTATAAAAAGAAAAAGTCGTGTCTGTACATGGAATATTCTTAAAAAATAACACGCCAGGGGTATCATACTATCGATGTAGAAGTTAATTCTGCAATTTTTGGCTTTCGTGTCTGTTTGTCTGTCTGTCTGTCTTTCGGAGGGTATGAACCAGCATCACGCAAAAACTACCAGGCGGATTTAAATGCAACTTTGCATGCAAATACCTTATAATGTTGGCTAACATGTTGTATAGTATTTATTTCGGAAAATTAAAAGGTTTCTTCAGAAAAGACGAAAATAAGCAAAACATTGGATTTATAAAAAGACACTTTACTTCTAATGTGTTTGATGGATATCAATAAAATTCTGTGTAATTGTAGCCTGTATATAAGATTACAACTCTGTATACTTATATTTTCGAAAAATTTAATATTTTCTGCGGAAAGTACAAAAAGTCGATTTTGATAAATCATTCATTGTTCCTAAACTGCTTTTTAGAAGTCTGTGAAACTTAGCACGGAGATATTTCATATGACTTATAATATAGTTAATATTTAAATTTCCAGGAAATCAAACGGTTTGTATGGAAAAGTAAAGCATCTATATCCATACATACTACATATAATAAACTGTAAGGAAATCATGTCTGTACATGGAAAATTTTTAGGAAATAACAACCCAGGGATATCATTCTTACAATTTAGAAGCCAATTCTACAATTTTTGGCTTTCGTGTCTGTTTATCTGTCTGTCCAAGGGTATAAACCATCATTACGTAAAAACTACTGGGTGGATTTTGATGAAACTTTGCATTCGGATACCTTAAAATGCTGGATATATAGGTATTTATCCCGAAAAATCAAAATGTTTTTCCAGGAAAGACGGAAATAAGTGAAACATTGGATTTCTAAAAAGACACTTTACTCCAAACCTGTTTGATGGATTTCAATGAAATTTTATGTAATTGTAGCATGTACTAAAGATCACAACTCTGTATACTTATATTTTCGTAAAATCTATCAGTTTGTGTGTCCAGAAAAAGAAAGTCGATTTTGATAAATCATTAATTGTTTCTAAATCAACTTACTACATTATCGCGGGATAAACCATGAAACTATATTACTGTTTGTCCCGAACTGCAATGTTATGATGTAAAATATGTAATTATGCCTATATATGAATTCGTCCATGAATAGATATTGGACTTAGGTTCGTCTCCTCACGAAAAACTTTCCAGTGGTTAAAAGCACTTACTCGAAATTGTTCATACATGTTTGATTTAAACACTTAAATATGGTTTTGTGCATGAACCGATGATGCATTCAGGATTGTTTCTTCTGGAGAGAACTCTAACGATGAATGGGCCGGATACGAAACTGTAATGACGATGAATATCTTACGAGAAGACTAATACACACGAAAAACTTTCCAGTGGTTAAAAGCACTTACTCGAAATTGTTCATACATGTTTGATTTAAACACTTAAACATGGTTTTGCGCATGAACCAATGATGCATTCAGGATTGTTTCTTCTGGAGAGAACTCTAACGATGAATGGGCCGGATACGAAACTGTAATGACGATGAATATCTTACGAGAAGACTAATACAAAATGTAATGACAACAACGCTACATACTTAGCTGGCAATGTATCGTTAGATACTATTACGCTAGGTTATAATCTTTGACAGGGTAGGTAGAAAAGATTTAAATCAGAAATATTTTACCGATAATTTAAAAATAAATAGATAAACTGATAATCCTTCTTGAAAAGGAAAATATTGTATACGTTTTTTTTTATGAGACGGCGTTAGTGTTGTATATTGAATAGGATCGTGCTATAGTTTAGTTTATATTTTACAAAGACCACCTGTGCGGGCTAAGACTGAACCCGGTGATAGAGTTAGTTGATAGGGAAATAAGTCTGGTGGAAGTTGACAAAGTATATAATATATATTTACTACACGGTTCTCCCGGAATAGTTAGTCTCCCTGTTAGTTCTTCATATTAAAATGGCTAAACGAATTTAATTGAAGCTTGATATGAAAGTGTCCTACATAGTAAAATAAAACAGAACACTTTTTATCTCGAAACATACTTCTGTGGAATATCTATTAATTCTATCTATCTATATCATCACACCAGACCCCTTGCGGGGTAGGCAGAGAGTACAGAGTTCCAACAGGTTCTTTCCTTACATACCTTTCTGGCTTCCTCCACTCTCATAGTTCGTCTCATACACGCTCGACGTTATCTATTATTTCTTCATACTAAAACGGCTGAACAGATTATAAAAAAGAAACATAATATGAAAAAATCCACACAGGTATACAATGCGAAAATGGAAGGACGTAGAACAACAACTATTGATAGTTTCACAAATTATATACAATATTTATAATTATATATAATAACAGAAAAGAATTATTAATAAAAAACGGTAGCAAAAAAGAAATATACATATTTCTACGCCGCTGTTTAATGTTAGTGTACCTAGAACAGATCAAAGATATCGGGAGTCCCCGATCTCGACTATCTTACCATGACCAATAGACCATGTCTTATCCGAAGAGCAAGTCAAGAGTCTCTGTAACAGGCGAGCGTCTATAAGACGAACTATGAAAGTGGAAAGAGACAGAAAGGTCTGTAAGGAAAGGACCTGTTTGAACTCTGTACCCTCTGCCTACCCCGCAAGGGATCTGACATGATGATATAGATTATTAGATAGTATTAAAGTATCTTAAGTCGTGAAATAATAATTTGAAATAGGTAACTTTATTTCCACACTAGATCATGCCGATATAATCCATCTAAGTGGTTTAGTATTTGTAATAAATTATATAATCTCTAATTGTATTTTGAAGCATAGTTCAGTCCAAATTTCTATAAAATTTGATTGTGTTCGTTCCTATTATCAAAATGTGAGAGGACTACGATCTGTAACAGATAGCGTGCGTCAAAAAGTACTTGCTAATGACTATGATGTTGTGGTTTTGACTGAAACTTGGCTTAACGACAGTATTTTTGATGCGGAAATATTTGATGGTAGTTATAATTTGTATAGGCGTGACCGAGGATCTTCTTGTTTGTATAATCATAGGAAAACAGGTGGCGGGGTCTTGATTGCAGTGTCCCGAAGACTCGAGTCATGTCGCAAATCCCATTGGGAGACGGACTTGGAAGACTTATGGGTTGAAGTAGGTTTCAAATCATGCAGAAAAAACGTCTATTTTAGAATCTGTGCATTGTATCTCCCACCTCCTATTACAAGTAATGATTTAAACATATTCATGGAAAAATTTGATAGTATTGTGGACTCAAAATGTGAATATTCGCTGATCCTAGGAGATTTTAATTTGAGCAACATTGGATGGACTTTTTCTAATGATTCTATGCACGGATCTCCAATTACGAGTGGCAATCGCTTATTGGAGAGCAGTTTTATAAATTTCCTGTCCTTGCATGAACTTACACAGTTTAATTCTATATTAAATGATCACGGAAAGATGTTAGATTTAGTTTTTCCAACTACGATGCAATTGACGTACAAATTTGCTCTAAGCCATTGCGTGACGTGGACAAATATCATCCACCTTTATTAGTAAATTTCCACATAATACAAAACTCTACTATGAGATCGAACCCAAAACAAAAACGTAATTTCCATAAAGCTGACTATACCGCCATAATAGACCTACTTAACAATACTTGTTGGAAAACAGAGTTTGCCACTGTAAAAGATATTAATGAGATCTTCTATAATATTCTGCGTATTGTTATTAAAAACCAAGTACCTATTACCAAATGTAAATCTGGAACCTACCCAGTTTGGTTTACACCTCAGCTTATTCACATGCTAAAGCGCAAGCACAAAGTGCATTCTAAGTTTAAAAAGTATGGAAATCCTATGGATAAGGTTGAATTCGAATATTTGCGAAGGGATAGTGAGGCGTTAATGTCAAAATGGTATTAAATTTATCTTGAGACAATAGAGAATGAAATAATAAAGCATCCAAAGAAATTCTGGAACCATGTAAAAAATTTGCGTAAAGGAATCTCTAATTACCCATCAACAATGAGGCTAGGTGCTGCCGTGGCTTCTACAGAACGCCAAATTTGCGATTTATTTGCTTTTCACACTTTTCAGCTGTTTACGAGAAAGATGAGCCCATGTTAAATAGAGTAGTACCTAATGGAACTGATGCTAACATAACATATACTATTAGCATAGAATTAATTAAGAGAAAACTAAAAAGCCTCGAACCTGAAAAAGGATGTGGTCCGGATGGAATTTCTCGTAGCTTTATAAAACGATGTGCAGACCAGTTGTCAGTACCACTAGCTTACATTTATAATTATTCGCTTGAATCGGGAATTTTCCCAAGAGTATGGAAAGAAGCACGGATAGTGCCTATATTTAAGAGTGGGAAAAGGGGCATTATTACCAATTATCGTCCAATATCCATTCTATCAACATTCGCAAAAGTATTCGAATCTTTGGTGTATCCATCTATATATGACCATTTTAAACATAAATATCACTAAATCAACATGGATTTACACCCAAACGGTCCACAGTGACAAATCTTGTTAGTTACATTAATGATGCTGTAGAGTTAGTTGATAGAAATGTTCAAGTGGATGTCATATACACCGACTTCTCATAGGCATTCGACAAAGTTAACCATAGTATTTTAATCTACAAGTTAGCAGATTTAGGAGTTTCGGGTTCGCTGTTGAGTTGGTGCGTTTCCTATTTACAGGGCCGTGTATCAACAGTTGTGGCGGATGGTTTTAATTCAGATCTTTATGTTCTAGAGTCTGGAGTTCCACAAGGCTCAAATTTGGGTCCATTATTGTTTAATATTTTTATAAATGACGTAACTAAATCTGTTAAAAATTCCATAGTGTACATATTTGCTGATGATTTGAAACTTATGCGTATGATTCGGAATCAAGTAGATGTTGGACTATTGCAAGAAGATGTAAACAGATTATCTGATTGGTGTAAACTAAACAGGATGTGTTTAAATGCGAATAAATGTTTTTGCATGAAACTTACACGAAAAAGATGTAATATAATAGAATCAGTTTATAATATCTCGGGAATAACTCTCAATAAAGTATCTGAAGTTAGGGATCTGGGCATAGCTATCGATAGAAAGTTAAATTTTATTAGTCACAGACAAAACATTTCAAATGCTTGGTTTTGTACTAAGAAGTGCTCGAGAATTTAAAAAACCAAATACTGTAAAAAAACTATATGATTGTCTTGTCAGAAGTAAACTAAAGTGTGGTTGTGTAGTTTGGGCGCCAGGATATGAAGTACATGTGGCTAGAATTAAACGGGATCAAAAAAAATTAACTCGATATTTAGCGTATCACTGTCACATGCCCAAAACATTGTCTTACCAAGAACGACTCCGCAAACAGGACAGGAGGTCTACACTGGATATGGCCTTTTTACACAAGTTAATTCATGGATTCGTAGACAGTGAACACTTATTAAGTAGTATACGCATAAACGTACCTTCAAGAGTTCCCCGAATTCCAAAGCCATTCTTCGTGTCTAAACTTTATAAAACAAACTTAGGTATAAAGTCTCCTATACCCAGATTAATGCAAACTTATAACTCACTAGTTGAGAAGTCACCTGAATTGGACATTACAAATGACTCATTTAGCTCCTTTAAGCGCAAGGTATTGATGTACTATAAAAAAAAAACGACAACGTGGTCCTCTGATTTTACAGTTGCATAAATAATAATTAATTGTTTAAAATAAATTGTTATGTTGTTTTATTGTTTATAATATTAAATGTCGCTTTAATACTGTGCAATTTTACTTATCCGCTAATTTTAGATGTATTTTTTTTTACGTTTCATGTTGTGAGTAATAGTAATAATATTCTTTGATATATTTTTCTTGATTATTTTAATTGAATTTATGTATTTTTTTTTAAATTATTACGATCAAAAATTAATAATGAGTTCTAAACACGAAACTTTTAATCTTATGTTTAATACACCATTATTTTATTTTATTGCTAGATTAAGGTAAATAAATAATTTCATTTAATATATATTAGATAAGTTTTATAATTGTAGTTGACTTTGTAATGTATTTATTTGAATTTTTGGAGTAGCTGTTAATGCAGGTTGTGATTACCTATATTAGAATAACATTAAACATGGATGTAATCATAATGATGTTGACAAGAAAAAATGTATATTCTGTTGGTGATCCTCAATAAATAAATAATATAAAATCACACCTATATGCATTTGATGGGTTTTTACCGGCCTGCATGAAGGCCCGAAGATATTAATCATCTCGTTCGGGTTTGAGTACACTAATCCCCGGTCTGTTATCAAAGTCTTTAATGATTTAAAATTAAAAGTAACTGAAGACTTATGGGGAATGTCGCTAAAAGTGTGTGAATCCATTATACATACAATCGCCCCACACTAAGCTGTTATTTTTAATATGTGCGTAGATCAAGGAGTCTTCCCGAATTTAATGAAATTTAGTAAGGTAATACCACTGTTCAAATCCGGTGATAGTAAAGATGCCAACAACTATAGACCAGTGTCTGTCTTGCCAGTGCTCAGTAAAGTGTTCGAAAAGATAATGCTCATGCAAATGCTAGATCATTTTAACGCAAACAACATCCTGCACGATCAGCAATTTGGTTTTACCAAAGGGCGTTGTACTACTGACGCCGGTGTAACTCTAATAAAGCATATCTTCGATGCCTGGGAGAACTCACAGGACGCCATTGGCATTTTTTGTGATCTTTCCAAAGCATTTGATTGTGTGAAACATGAAACACTGCTGCTTAAATTGGAGCACTATGGTATCCATGGTAAAGCACTTAATCTTTTAAAATCTTACCTAGAGGACAGACAACAGTGTTTTCAAATAAATCAAACTAAATCTCTAGGCTCTTTAGTTAAAATGGGCGTTCCACAGGCGTTCGATATTGGGGCCGTTCCTATTCTTAGTTTACATAAATGATCTACCTGAAGTAATTAAAGCGAAATCGAGCGAAGATAGTGTTATTTGCTGACGATACCTCTTTGATGTTTAAAGTAGGTAGACATGTTAATAACTTTGACGAAGTAAATGACGCTATTCTTCAACTACATAACTGGTTTACATCCAACAATTTAGTGCTCAATAACAAGAAAACTAAATGTATATGGTTTTCTTTGCCAAATGTAAAAAGTACTGTACATGATATTATACTGAACAATGAGAAACTTGAGTTCATCAATGATACATCTTTTTTAGGGATTACGCTTGACTCCAAGTTACAATGGGGTCCTCATATTGAAAATTTAGGTAAACGGCTTAGCTCCGCTGCCTATGCCGTAAGGAAGATCAGACAACTAACGGATGTGGACACCGCGAGCATAGTCTATTTTAGCTACTTTCATAGTGTCATGTCTTACGGTATATTATTGTGGGGTAGGGCAGCGGACATTGAGTCTGTTTTAATCTTGCAAAAAAGAATGATATGAAAACATTATGTATACTAGAAAAAATTTAGATCTTTTTAATCAGCTAGGTGATAGGCATTGCTATAACACACGACATAGAAATAAATTAGACCAACCGCAGTTTCGTCTGTCAAAAATTCACACGTCTTTCATGGGGCACTGTGTTAGATTTTATAACAAAATTCCCATTGACGTCACTAAACTTAGTGAAAATAAGTTCAAAGCTTGTGTAAAACAAACACTTTGTAAGCAAGCTTATTATTCAATAGAAGATTATTTAAAAGATAAAAATGCTTGGATAGATGCTATTCCAGCTCCGCTTGAGTCATGACAACCTATTCAACTGTTGTTAGTTAACATTTCCTCTCTTCCTTATATTAATTTAACACAATATGTACTTTTTTTGTAAATGACCATGTAGCCATTCTCAAAAATAGTATTATTCGCTTTTTTAACTTAGACTCACCTAATGACCAACCAACATTGTTCTCCCATACCCCACAACAGAATGTAGATGAAAAAGTTTGTAATTTCTTATTTTAAAAGAGTAACCGTGGAGTTTCTTGCCCTTCTTCTCCACAGGAATGACATTCCGAAGTGGCGGTAGAGTCTTTGTTACTTTTCTGACGATTCATAAATACTGTAATGATTTACATGAATAAAAAAATATTCTGATTTTGATTCTCAATCATCTTTCAATTTCCCTCTTCCTCTTCACAGGTGACTGGAAGCCTAGGCTCATGCTGTAATTGTTCTACAACGAAAATTTAGTAATAAAAATTTACTGTATAAATAATTTTGCAAAACAAAGACGACTTGATTTAAGCGACAAAAGATAAACTGCTTAACTTACTTTGTCAAATAGTTGCAGGTACGATCCCCGCACAGCGCACGGAAATATTCATTTGAGATTTGTGATTTTGAAATAAAGAAGATATTTTATGCGCATACGGGCAAAATAAAAACATTGTTTGTCCATGTTAATTTCCAGAACGGCGGAACCGATTAAATACACTATCACTGGAAAATGGAGGATTTCTCAGAGATTGTTTAAAACTACTTTTTAGCTCGGGAAATGCAAGATCCATGAGCGACAGTTGTTTTTATTTCTCCATATTAACATGGCTGAACGGATTTAAAAGAAACTTAATATGAAGGTGTCTCTTAAGTCTTGGAATAATGCTATCCCAAAAAGTCTTACTTACCTATGTCAAATTACAAAATAAACGCGTGCGAAGCCGCGGGAAACAGCTAGTCCATAATAAAAGTAATAATGGCCACTGTCTCAAAAGCAAAGTTTTAAAGGTATTTTTGTTTAGATGGTTTTTAATGTTCACTGAATGAGTTTAATCTGATTTTTTATGAATGAACTTGTCAGAAGTTTTTATATTAAGTGTTTTATTTTTTAAATTACTTTCGTGGTAGTTTAGATAACTTGTTCAGTAGTTACTACCTGCTTAAAAGAATGTACATATTATAGATAGAAACTATGCAGAAAGATACATTCTGCACGTCACTAAAGATGGTGGTCACGAAAGTGTCGTGGCGCAATACTTGAATTTATTATATCTGTAGTAAATATTATCTTACCAGGCCCTCGCGAGGTAGACAGAAATCAGGAGATGCCCTTGAGTAATTTCTTCACCCATTTCTCTAACCTAATAGGTACTTTAAGGCCTACATGCCCGAACCAGAATTAGCGTTTACTATTGACTAACTCGAGGTTTACGTACGTATACGTAACGTTATATTTCCTTCAACTTAACGTTATGTCTTCGAGTTAGTCAATAGGTAACACTAACTCTGGTTCATGCAAGTGGGCCTAAGTCCACTCATTGTATTCCGAATAGCTCTGAAATTCGATGTTGCCAACATTATTCTATGTATTTACGTGCTCCTGAAAATATTGCATCTTGAAAACCAATAAAATGGAAAATTAGGAAGTTTAGCAATAAATAGTATAAAAAAGACAACGCCGCAGAAAAAAGCTTCTATTTAACATAGACTGAAGTTAAGACGACCTCAGTGAGAACTTAAGAGTGATTTATAAGGTATTTTAAGTACAGCCGCTGCAATAAGGAAGGAAGATTAATGAATATACACATAGTGACTTCTTAAGA
Organism: Phalera bucephala; assembly: GCA_905147815.2. Classification (NCBI taxonomy): domain Eukaryota; kingdom Metazoa; phylum Arthropoda; class Insecta; order Lepidoptera; family Notodontidae; genus Phalera; species Phalera bucephala. Next base: position 17,054,837 of record LR990621.1, on the reverse strand, counting down.
ACTTTCTTAACAACGGTGAACTCGCAAAAATACTTGGAACGTGAATGTAATTTCAGAGTTTTATGTTCTTTATTTCAAAAGGCTAGTTATCACAATTAAATGGCTATGTTAATTACTATATTGTTATAAGTTTTTACATAAAATACACTTGAATGAACTACTCGTATCTGCTGCAAGGGATCTGGCGTGATAATATAGATATATATAACGCATGACGTTTTGACCGATATGCCTATTTTGAAACAAATTAATTTTATATACGATTCGTTCGTGACTTGTGAAAATGATTTCACAATTATTTACGTTGCTTTTGCGTATTGCATCGTTATAGCTCTGGGCTATCCTCTTGATGATGCTGCCGACAAGTGTGAACCGAAATATGCGGATCTATAAATATGATCACGCTAGATTCCTAGTGGGATAGACAGATAGTACAGAGTTCCAACAGGTACATTCCTTGCAGACTTTATTAGCTTCCTTCACTCTTATAGCTTGTCTCATACACATTCGCCGGTCACGGAGACTCTTGAGATATTATATCAATTTATTCAATAACTACTTTAATATTTTCAATCGCCTCAAAGAAAACTAGCGGTCCTAGCCTAGTTGCAACCATTTTGTATCTATTCTCTTTCCTCAATCGATAGCGCCTTTGTCAGAAAATTATATTCTCGTAAATTTTTCATTACAGTCAATCCTGTTAAAAGTTAACTTGGCTACAAGAGTAGTTCCACTAAGTTGGTATAATTTGGCGAGCATTTACCTGTACTTTATAATTAATCATATATTTATTGTTAAAGGTGATTGACCAGAATTTCTTGTGATGCCTATGTAATACGGTATATTGTTGTGAAAGCATTGAGTTCAAGTGTTTGTTTTAATTTTTCTCAACGAAAACTGTCTTAACCACGCCTCAGAAAAAAAACAGTCCACCTATTTTATTATATGCTTGCAAATATTTGGTTACTTTAGATAATGCTTAGGTAACGATTTACAAATTGATAAACCACTCGATTTCCGGGAATGTTGCATTTATTAGACCATGAGGAAGACAATACATATTAGTTAAGCAAACCAATTAAGCACAAATCATCTGACGCTATCGTAACGTGGTTGAGAAAGCGTGCTGTTACGTTTATCTTAATTTAGTAAACCTGTAGTAGGAAAAGGATGGCAAATCAACTCAACAGCGTTACGCTAACGCCAATCTGTTCGTGCTAAGATCTCTGAACACACTTCTAACCCACAAGTAGGTATCAAGAACAGCTTGTTCATCACAGTGTGATCATCCGGTCAATCTCAATTACCAGGCTGTCAAGGTGTCCAGACGTTATCGTTATTCAATTAGTCGGGAATCAAGGTGCGAGCAATAAGTGAATCTAGTTTCTGTATTTAGGTCTTTTGATAGATATAATTAGTATCATTTTAGGGTATAAAACAAAGTAAATATCTAATGCTAACCGCCTTGTTGGTCTGGTGGCAAAGCGCATCGTTTTGTGATCACGAGGTCCTGGGTTCAAATCCTAGGTCGGACAAATGTAGTTTTTCTAACGAAATATTCCCAGTATGAGTCCGGAGTCTGGAATTGTGCCCGGTATATGGCAATAGGCTCGCCCCTCAGTACACCTCTGGCACCCCCTCTGGGGAATATAGGCGTGACGGTGATTTTTTTTAAATATCTTAAAAAATATAGAAAAGGTCGTAGGCCGCCCACAAGGTGTCCCGATGACCTCCTGAAGGTCGCAGGTAAAAACTAGATTCGTACAGCACAAAGCCAGTCTTTGAGGAGTCCTTTGTCTTACACCAGACGTATTTCGGCTGATAATGATGATGAAACATTATCACGATTATTTTCCCCAAGCGGAGATGGCAGAGACGTAATGTGCACATAAGCGTCGTCGACGATGTTAGATGCTAATTTAATAGAGAAGGAGCTATTATATCGATACAATTCCAAACTTTAAATGCTATTGAGGATTTTGCAATTATAAACCACACATTGTCTGACTTAGCATTCGAACCCAGGACCTTATGATCGTTAGCCTCACTTAATGCCATTAGACTAGGCAGGCAGATTTTTTTAACTTATTTGAAAGGAGGAGGCCCGTGCCCAACGGTTTGACAGTTTCTCAACAGGGCTAATATTTATTATGTATACATTTATTAAATGCTATTTCTCATAAAATATATATATTTAAAAATCCAAATATTCTTATATATTTATACTAATATTATAAAGAGGAAAGATTTGTATTTTTGTATGTTTGTAACGAATAAACTCAAAATGTACTGGACTGATTTCAAAAATCTTTCTCCATTAGAAAGCTACCTTATCCAGAAGTAACATGGGCTATATAAAATAGACCCGGTAGGTGGCGCTGTTGTCGATCAGGTACGAAGTCGCGGGAAACGGCTAGTATTGTATAAAAAAATGTGCTCTCGGTGGTCAGGGTTCCAAAGTTAGGAACCTCCTTACAATGCGCGCCGTGTCCAATACTACCTCCTTCTGTATCAGACCCTTCACCTTCAAATATTATTATTATAATAAAATATTACAGATTTTAAGTCAAATATTTTTTTTCAAAGTACCTGTTTTAAATGCGGATGAAGCCAGGGAAAAGGTGTGATAAAATAATCTAACCTAACATTACTACTAATTTGATATCCGAAATCACAAGTAACATTTACCGGCACGTAGCCACAACAAAACGTCAATTCGTGCCCGAAGCTACTCAATATTCTGAATATATTTTTGACGTGCATTGTGCGGGCCTCGTCCCAGGCTCCCGGGAGGGCTAAGCTGACAGCTTCAACCACGGCCCTTATTCGCTATTACCAACGCAGTGCGTTACGATATCTGCTATCGTGATTTAGCACTGTTTGGTTAATTACTAGTGTTGACAAAGTAAGCGTTAAACGTCGAGCGCTCAGCGCTGTTCGACGCTAACGAGTGTTGAAGCACCATGAAGACTCGAGCGTTTAAGGACAGACTCGAGCGTTTATACAACCCATTGAAAATGTGAAGTGTGATCGATATTTTTTTTAATAGCCTATACTATGCATCTCCTACTGCTGGACAAAGGCCTCCCCTTGTCGTCTCCACATAGATCGATCCTGGTGTAGTAGTATCCATGTCTTTCCCGCAAAAGTGTCCAAGTCGTCACGCCATCTTCGTCTCGGTCGACCTCGGACACCTGCGATCGTCTTCAGGAATCCATACTGCGACGATGTTTGCCCACCTTTGCGGGACCATAAGCGCAACATGTCCTGCCCAATCCCACTTCAGTCTTGCCGAATTTAAGCCCACATCTGTAACCTGAGTCATGGACCGCAGCGTGGTGTTTCTGAAGCGATCCGTTCGTTTAAAACCTAGAATGCTGCGTTCCATTGCCCTTTGGCAGACCTTGAGTCCGGATTTCTGCTGTTCAGTCAGCGACGTAGTTTGAGCACCTTAGGTTAGGATGGGCAGAATACACATATCCACGAGTTTACGCTTGAGGGACAAGGGAAAGTCGACCTTATATCAGGCACAATTCCTAACTCCAGGCTATCGAAAAATTATACTTCGTTCAACCTAAGATTCTAAACCAGGACTAAAGACGCAAACAGAACCTAGAAAGGCCAAAAAAAGTGAAATTGCTACCAAGGTTAATTTCTTTTATATCTACATCGTATATGGTACTGTACACCAATGGCGCACGATCATATCACCAAAATTATCGTAACGCTCCGCGTTACGTGTTTGATTGGTCATAGCGAATAAGGCCCCAGTAGGTAATCCATTAAAGCTAGGGTAAGTCGCCCTACAATAACATAATAGGAGGTAACACATAGCGCCTTCGTGCGCGCATTACCAACGTAAATGTGAATTATTTTTCCACGCTGACATAGAGAGAAGAGTGAGTGCAGGGAACAGAGTGAATGGTGCGATGGGAAAGCTACTTGGGAGCCGGCACTTAAGCCCTAAGGCGCAGCTGGCCATACATAACGGAGTTCTTGTCCAAACGCTGTTATATGGTAGCGAGAGCTGGGTATGTAAGAAGGAGAATGAAAGTAGGATAAATGCGGTAGAAATGCGAGCTCTGCGGAAGATGTGCGGAGTGAAGCTGACCGACCGCATTAGCAACAGCATAGTAAGACAGCGAGTAGGTATGAAAGATAGTATCGGTGTAAAGATGAGAAAGGGCATGCTCCGTTGGTTCGGGCATATAGAAAGAATGCCAGAGGAAAGAATGACAAAACAGATATACAATGTGAAAGTGGAAGGATGCAGGTACCGGGGAAGACCTAGACTATCTTACCACGACCAAATAAACCGAGTCTTATCTGATGGAAAAGTCAAGAGTCTCCGTAACCGGCGAGCGTGTATGAGACGAACTATGAGAGTCGAGGAAGCCAGAGAGGTATGTAAGGAAAGAACCTGTTGGAACTCTGTACTCTCTGCCTACCCCGCAAGGGATCTGGCGTGAGGTTATAGATAGATAGATAGATAGATAGATAGATTTTTCCACGTTTCATAGCGTGATGGAAAATCAATTTCTAAGCGTTATTTTGTCTAAGTAGTTATTTTTTGTGGTAGTCGTTAAGCAAAGTTGGAAACTTTATTGGCTTCTTGATAAGTTCTAACAGTAGGTGGCCACTAACCTGCCTCTACCAATCCGCACTGGGACCGCGTGGTGAAGTATGACCTAATCCCTTTCACCTTGATTTATGAGAGAAGACTTTTGTCCAACAGTGGGACAGTATGGGCTGTATGTGTGGGATGAGTGGGACAATATGGACAGTATGAACAAATATTTCAAAGGAATGAACTTGAAATCCCTGTGCAAATGTTAGATTGTATGTTTAGGTAGGTGTTATACCCGTATTAAAATACCGTCTAAACAAAATACTCACCACTACATTCCCGAAATGAAGGAGGTGAAGGCACTACGTACACGCACATTTCTCCAATGATATAAGATACATTTCAATAGATAAATACATTTTAATAGATAGTGATCAGATATGATGTACTGCTACACACATTTTTTTTGATAAAAATGAAGCCACTTTTTATTTAAAGTATATATCTAATTGGACCGATGACCTGGTCATGGCCGCCGGGAAAACTGGATGCATATAGTACAAAGCTGGTCGATGTGGCGATCTTTGAGAGAGCTTTTGTCGTGTAGTAGACTTCTGTCGACTGATGAGGAGTATATACCAAATTAGGTATATACAAGGTGTATCATAAATAGCGCAAGACTTCAGACACCCTGATTATATAATTGCTTCTCAAATTCCATACGAAAACCAATTTTTCAAATATAAAATTTTTAAAGGCAGTGTAAGCCAAGTTGTTAGACCGTTGGACTACAAAGTCAGAGGTCTCGGGTTCGAACCCAGGCACGCACCTCTGTCTTTTCGAAAACATGTGCGTATTAAAAATTAATTATCTCTTCCTTTAATGGTGAAGGAAAACATCGTGAGGCAACCTCGAAGGTGTGTGAAGTTCGCCAACCCGCACTGGGTCACCGTGGTGGACTATGGCCTAAGCCCTCTCAGTTTGAGAGGAGGCCCGTGCACAACGGTGGGACAGTTTCTTAACAGGGCTAATATTTTTATTATTTATAAAAAATTTAACCCCTTCTTTACGCACTTTTATACCCCAATTAAAAATGAACCTTGTACGTGAAGGTGTGCAAATTGAGAAATACGTTTCAGAAACGCATTTAAAATCTCCATATTGCTTTGAATCGAAAATAAATTTAGTTTATTATAGCGCGCTAAGGGAGTAACAGTATATTTTGCAAATTAAAAAAACGTAATATACATTCAAATAAATAGAATCAATTCAGTTATCGATTTAGAATAAAATACTACTTTCAGATCTTGCGTTTATTATGTTACACCTTGTATATAATAACATTATCATTATCTGTTGGAACTCTGTACTCTCTGCCTACCCCGCAAGGGATCTGGCGTGAGGTTATAGATAGATAGATAGATTATCATTATCCGAAACACGTATAATATCGAAAAAAGGCCTTCCCAAAGATCACCATTGGCTTCAAATTGTACGCATTCAGCTTTTGCCGGTTACCTCCAAATTTGATTGTGTCTTCCCAAAATAAATTTAAATAGTTTTCTTTTAAAACTTGACATTATTTATCTTTAAACATTATGCAGATGAAATTGGGAATTTATTCCCGTATCTTGCAGTATTCTCATAAATAAGAAGTGCAAGAGTAAAGGAGTGGTTGTGTGACAAGATAGCAGGGACATCCTCTCTGTTGCTTCCGCCGCCTGCCGCGTGGCGGGGCCGTGCATTACTAAAATTCTTTATTTTTCACATTCAAGGCAGAACAGAGGCGCGGTAGAATCGCCGCGATTTTTTTAACTAACTTTTCTAGAAGGAGAGTAATTACAGCGTAAATAAACGGACTCGCGCTATTTCCCAGCGGGGTGCACTGACTATACGTTTTATCTGATTCCTGGGCGTTTCGAGTATATGGGTTTTGATATTGTAACTATTTTCAATGTAAAGAACAAGGTAACCAGAGTTAAAAAGAAATAGAATATATTCCGTGTATTTGCCGAGCAGGAGTGGCAGAGCTGTATTCTGTACACACACGTATTGCTGACGATATTAGGTCCAAACACAATATAATAATGATATAAGCAGTGTTAAGAAACTGTCCTACTGTTGGGCACGGGACTCCTCTCAAACTGAGAGGGTTTAGGCCATAGTTCACCACGCTGGCACAGTGCGTGTTGGCGAACTTCACACAGTTTCGGGAAACTCTTAGGCATGCAGGTTTCATCACGATGTTTTCCTTCACCGTTAAAGCAAGTGATAGTTAATTTTTAAACGCACATGCTTTTAAAAGAACAGAGGTGCGTGCCTGTGTTTGAACCCGAGAACTCTAACTTTGCAGTCCAACGGTCTTACCATTAGCACTACTTTATACCAAATATATATACTGCTTTATACCAGATACAATATGGCGCAAAAATACTACAACAATTATTGAACCAAATACGAATGCGATTACAGGGCGTTCACTAGAACCTGCATAGAAAAGCTATTTTAATCTTCTTAAGGAAATGTGAACGTACCCACTTAAAGCCTAGTCTCTTTTTCATGGCAAAGTAAAGATATTGTGGAACCACCCAGACTTCGGACGACTATTCATAATTTTACAATAGAAAAACACTATTTTTAAGTCCTCTATCTTTTGGTATCGTTTTTTACAGATATAATCTATCCATCTATATTATCACGCCAGATCCCTTGCGAGGTAGGCAGATAGAACAGTGTTCCATCAGGTTCTTTCCGTACAGACCTCTCTGGCTTCCTGGACTCTCATAGTTCGTCTCATACACGCTTGCCGGTTACGGAGACTCTTGATAATAAAAGGTTATGGTAATATTACCATACCGTAGTAATAGTACCATACATAAGTACCTGACATCCTTCCACTTTTGCATTGTACGAGGAGGGATCAAAAAGTAGTGAGAATGAGATAGAATATAATGACTATTGACTTAATAATTTATATTTCTACATAGTTTCCGAGTCTCTCTACACACCGAGTCCAGCGCTTTTCCAAGGCTTCAATCCCTTTCACAAAAAAAGATTTGTCTTGGTGCTGCAAAAAGCTCTCCACGGCATCCAGCACCTCGTTATCGTCTTCGTACCTGTTTCCCCTTAAGTATTTTTTCAATTTGGGGAACAGATAAAAATCGCTAGCCGCCAGATCTGGTAAATAAGGGGGGTGGTCAACCAATTCGAAGCCAGCTTGCTGAATGGCAGCCATTGCAACTGCCGACCTGTGCGCGGGTGCGTTGTCGTGATGAAACAGCACGCCCCTTCGAAGTTTCTCTCTCCTTTTCTCTTTGATGGCATTCCTCAACTTGGGAATTAAAGCTGCATAATATTGGCCTGTAATAGTGGTTCCACGCTCCAGGTAATCAATCAACAATATTCCTTCTGAGTCCCAAATATTGAGGCCATAACCTTGCCAGCCGATACCACGACACAAAACTTCTTCGGGGTCGGTGATGATGGCCGTTTCCATTGCGAAGATTGCTGATTTTCGAGAACACGTTCCGACACGAAGCAAACAAATGACTAGATCTAGAAAAAAAACAAAAGAGAATGGATGACTTTTTTTTTATTAATATTACAAATATGTATCTGAGCTATGCCTGCCAGAATTTTTTTGCACCAAGCAGTATGTCGTTCTCGCTACTTTTTGATGCCTCCTAGTATATTTGTTTTGTCATTACAGATATAATGTACATTATTATGCAAAATGGTTTTTAAATACGTTTCCTACCAAGATATCTCTGAAAGGACCGAGCAAGACAAAGCTACGGACACGAATATAAATCATGTTTTATTTACATCATTAAAGGAGAACAAATGGCTTTCTTTTTGTTTTAAAAAAACGTTGCCCCAAACTAGGATTAATTCCTGTGTCGTGGGTGTGTTTACAAACATGAAAATTCACATACACAAATACCCAGACCGGAACAAATAATTGTGGATCACACAAAGATTTTTCTCGTGCGGAAATCGAACCCGCGACTATTAGATACAGTGGGCGGGGCGGGCTAAGCCCTTAACCACTGCGCTAGATCGTCCGTCCGCTTTAGTATTGCGGCCACGTTCTAAACGTTTGTCTGTGTACAATTTGTGAATAAATCATTGCCTTCAGAACAACAAGATAGTGTGTGTTGCTTCGGCAAATTTATTTTTTATATTTCACAGATTCTGAATATAAAGAATTGGAGCTAAAATGTGTTATGTGTGCTAATTGTCTCGGAGTTCATTTATATCTTTTGTTTAGACTGCCTCGTTGATCTAGTAGCAAAGCGCATCGCTTAGTGATCACGAGGTCCTGGGTTCAAATCCTAGGTCAGACAAGTGTAGTTTTTTTAATGAAAACTTCCCATTACGAGTCCAGAGTCTGGAATTGTGCCCCGTATATGGCAATATGCACGCCCCCTATTACATGGGACCTAACATCGTCGGCGGTACGTGGGTGTAGTACACCTCTGCCACCCCCGTTTGGGGAATATAGGCGTGACGGTGTGTGACTTCATTTTTATATTAAGTGTATTATTACACGGCTATATTTTAAAAAGGTGAGTATGCAAACGAAAGGTAATGATTCAAGCAAAAAGTAATATATGTGTTCGTACAGATAAAGTTTTTTAAAAGGGATTGTGTTCGTCAGCGAGCTATGTAGCTTTCGTTCATATAAAACTTTCTTGAACGTCACCGTACCACATTTTTTAAAAAACAATGGAACCGGTGCATTCTCGGAGGTATTACTGTGATTACTCCTTGGTTTACGGCCATAGTGCATCAACGATAAATAATGAGTGGTGCCTTCTGGCAAGCAGTTTCCACTTTTATTTCGGATTCTTAAGTTTTCGTCATAAATACTAGGCACTAATAATAAGTTTTAAAAATAGACTCTTTCTATGGAGTGTCATCAAGGTATCAACGTGTATTTATATAAATAGTATAAGGCTTAAAATAAACAATTACAAACAGTAATCCCGGAGAGATTATGTAACAGTAAATAATTATGTAAAGATGAGAAATATCGGTGTAAAGATGAGAAAGGGCATGCTCCGTTGGTTCGGGCATATAGAAAGAATGCCAGAGGAAAGAATGACAAAACAGATATACAATGTGAAAGTGGAAGGATGCAGGTACCGGGGAAGACCTAGACTATCTTACCACGACCAAATAAACCGAGTCTTATCTGATGGAAAAGTCAAGAGTCTCCGTAACCGGCGAGCGTGTATGAGACGAACTATGAGAGTCGAGGAAGCCAGAGAGGTATGTAAGGAAAGAACCTGTTGGAACTCTGTACTCTCTGCCTACCCTGCAAGGGATCTGGCGTGAGGTAATAGATAGATAGAGATAGATGAATAATTATGTGTCAGATAAGTAAATTGATATAGACTTAAATTGGAATTTTTTGAAAAAAACTCATGCCCCACACCTATAATTATCCCTGTATCGTAGGTTTACAAAGACACGTTTTCTTATGATATAGACCTTAAACTTATTACATGATCAGCATTGTCACAGCGATTACCCAAACGGAGGTAGCCAGGATACACTTACTGTGTATACCTATGTCGCAAACCTACTGCCATGATACAGGATTTGATTTCTGACTCCAGACATAATATAAAAAAAAACAAATATTACTCTTACCCAAGCAGAAAAAAAACAGCTCTTTATAATCAAATAAGTTTGCTCATTTCATAAGGTGGATCAACTTTCACTTAATTTGTTCACAGAAAGTAACACGATAAACCGGACAATTAACTTTAACTAATGGCCTAGAAAAAACAGTAGGTGCTCGAATTACCGCCGTAATCAAGTTAGTGTAGCATTTTGGCCACTTCGGGTTGGATCGCAGATAATCGACAAATGTAATAAAAAAGTCGATAAAATGAGGGAAAGTACTTGAAGAAAATTAGTCCCCGCCAAAGATATCAGGTCCCAGTATAATAGGGATTGAGCATATTGCCATAAACACAGTTTTCAGCTGCCGTGGGAATCGTTTATCTTCTTCAAGGTGAATAATATTTCCAGGGTTTGAGTCCGGGGGACTAAAGTTTTAGAAAATTTATTTTAAATCTTTAAAAATATATTTTATATTACTAATATTATTCGACAGTAGATATATGTCATGAAATGTTGTTCAAAAATATATTCACTCGATTTTAAATGATCGATGATTACCTCTGTTCTATTTGACATGAGGTGGATTAAAATTAGTCCCAGTGAAATACCAGAGAAAAATACAATTTTTTATTTAATTGCAGTGCATTTCTTAGGTTATTAGTTGCCGTCCATTGCCGCGTGGTTCCCGGCTTAGTTGCCGCGTGGTTCCCGGCTTAGAATAGGACCAACCCATCTCATCCCATCGGGTGTCGTACAAGGCGACTAAGGGAAAACTAGGGAATGGGCAGCAGCGTTCTCTTAACACTTCTGCGATCAAAAACTGCGCTCGCCAACCCGCCTGCCAAGCGTGGCGAGTATGGCAAATCCCCCCAATCACTATTATGGAAGAAAAGAAGAAAACCAGGCCCCTAGTCCCCGGCGGTCCTGATCGTCCTGGCCACGGTAGCAGCCATGGTAACGACAGGACAAGGGGTGCTAAGAATCTCCGGCAGAGATTCGGCTACCACCAAAAACGAAAATTGGCCCTGGTGACATACAACGCACGCACTTTGAGGACAGATGAGAAGCTTGTTGAGCTGGAAGAAGAGATAAACAAGTTGCGGTGGAATATTGTCGGTTTATCGGAGGTCCGAAGAAAGGGCGAGGACACGATAACCTTAAAATCCGGCAACTTGTTTTACTACCGGGAGGGCGAACAGCAGTCCCAAGGTGGTGTCGGATTTATCGTCCACAAGTCACTCATAGACAACGTTGTGTCCATCACTAGTGTGTCGAGCAGGGTAGCGTACCTGATACTCAGGATATCCAAAAGATATTCGCTGAAGGTCATACAGGTCTACGCACCGACCTCGACATACTCAGATGATGATGTCGAAGTTATGTATGAGGACATTAGTAGAGCCATACATACTTCCAAAATACACTTTACAGTGGTTATGGGTGACTTCAATGCGCGGCTGGGCAAACGGGGCGATGATGAGTTGAGAGTGGGGCAATTTGGATATGGGCAGCGCAACCCCAGGGGTCAGAGGCTGGCCGAATTCCTGGAGAAGGAGGGACTCTTTATGATGAACTCTTTCTTCCAGAAGCCGCCTCATAGGAAATGGACCTGGATGAGCCCTGATGGTTCCACCAAAAACGAAATAGACTTCATAATGAGCGCCAAGCGACAAATATTTAATGATGTCTCCGTGATCCACAGGGTAAAAACCGGCAGTGATCACCGAATGGTCAGAGGCACATTAAATATTAATGTCAAAATGGAAAGATCGCGTCTGATGAAGTCTACGCTCCGACCTTGTAATGCACATATCCAAAACCCCGAGAACTTTCAACTCGAATTGGCAAACCGCTTCGAATTGCTAGACAGCAGCGCATCAGTGGACGAAATCAACAACAGGCTGGTAGAGACTGTCCATACGGTCGGGTCCAAGTATTTTAAACCCCACCGTAAAAATAGACCTCAAAAACTATCCAACTACACCCGAAACCTCATGGCTGAGCGACGTTCCATGACGCTCCAAACCTCCGATGATGCTAAGTCCTATAGGCAGCTCAATGGACAGATATTGAAGTCCTTGCGACAAGACTTACGGTCCTTCAATACAAGGCGTATTGAGGAGACCATAGCACAGAACAAGGGTTCTAAAGTGTTCGCAAGAGACGCGTCTATTGGGCAAAGCCAGTTGACGAAGCTGAAGATGGAGGACGGAAACGTAACGTCGAATAGGTCGGAGGTGCTCAGGGAGATAGAGAGGTTCTATGGGCAGTTGTATACCTCAGTAGCTGAACCTGTTGTTGACTTGGTAAAAGACCCAAGAGCCAAGCTAACCCGACACTACACTGAAGATATCCCGGACATCAGCCTGTACAAGATTAGGATAACTCTCAAACAACTCAAAAATAACAAAGCGCCGGGCGAAGACGGAATTACCGTAGAGCTTCTGAAAGCGGGCGGAACGCCAGTACTTAAAGTCCTTCAGAGGCTGTTTAATTCCGTCTTGCTCGAAGAGAAAACGCCGGAAGCATGGAACAGGGGTGTGGTGGTACTGTTTTTCAAGAAAGGTGATAACACTTTACTGAAGAATTATAGGCCCATCACACTGCTGAGCCATGTTTATAAGTTGTTTTCGAGAGTCATTACGAATCGTCTCGAACGCAGGTTTGATGACTTCCAGCCTCCCGAACAAGCCGGTTTCCGGAAAGGCTTTAGTACCATAGACCACATACATACGCTGCGGCAGATTATACAGAAGACCGAGGAGTATAATCGGCCACTATGCTTGGCGTTTGTGGACTATGAGAAAGCCTTCGATTCGATCGAGACTTGGGCGGTTCTTAGATCTCTCCAGCGATGCCGCATTGACCATCGGTACATCGAAGTGTTGAAGTGCTTGTATAATAACGCCACCATGTCAGTCCGAGTACAGGGGCAGTGCACGAAGGCAATCCCCATAAAAAGAGGAGTAAGACAGGGAGACGTCATTTCTCCGAAACTGTTTACGGCCACCTTAGAGGACGCCTTCAAGCTCTTGGAATGGCAAGGACTTGGCATCAACATCAATGGCGAATACATCACTCACCTTCGATTTGCCGACGACATTGTGGTCGTGGCGGAGTCGCTGGAAGATCTAGGACGAATGCTCGGTGACCTCAACAGAGTATCTCAACAAGTGGGTCTTAAAATGAACATGGACAAAACCAAAATAATGTCTAACGTCCATGTCGTACCCACCGCACTCACCGTTGGGAACTCTACTCTTGAAGTTGTCGACGAATACATTTACCTGGGACAGGTAGTCCGGTTAGGTAGGTCCAACTTTGAGAGAGAGGTCAATCGACGAATCCAACTCGGCTGGGCAGCGTTCGGGAAACTGCGCAATATCTTCTCATCCAAAATACCTCAGTGCCTTAAAACTAAAGTTTTCAGTCAATGTGTGTTACCAGTGATGATATATGGATCAGAGACGTGGTCTCTTACAATAGGTCTCATAAAAAAGCTCAAAGTTGCTCAGCGAGCTATGGAGAGAGCTATGCTCGGCGTTTCTCTACGCGATCGAATCAGGAATGAGGAGATTCGTAGAAGAACCAAGGTTACCGACATAGCCCTTAAGATTAGCAAGCTGAAGTGGCAATGGGCGGGCCACATAGCGCGTAGATCGGACGGGCGTTGGGGCAGAAAGATTCTAGAGTGGCGACCACGTATTGGCAAGCGCAGCGTGGGACGACCGCCTGCCAGATGGACCGACGATCTTGTGAAAATCGCAGGAAGTCGTTGGATGCAGGTGGCATCGGACCGGTTACGCTGGAAAGCGATTGGGGAGGCCTATGTTCAACAGTGGACAAGTATGGGCTGAGATGATGATGATGATGTCCATTGTGTTGGCAAACATAATTAAAATCTTCGACTGAATAATTTAATAACCCATTGCATTCACAGTTGCTATTTTCTATTTCTATATAAATATTAGGGGAGAACTAGTCTATACCAACTACATCTAAATTCTTCTTTAAGTATTTGAATAACTTAGAAATGGCATAAGTTTAGGTGAATTAATCGCAAATTCATTACACGTAGGATATCCGTCCGCCTCGTCGGATGCATTAATAATTATGCGCATCTCATTTTGGTTCTTTGACAAATCATGACAGACGTCATTAATACTCGTATGATGAGGGCGACCAGGAACAATCTACTTTCTAAACTATTCGTATGTACATAACGTTAACCGGTTGCCTGGTTAACTTATACGTGTCGTATGTAGTATTCAGAATGGCTTTATTAGTGCGTTTCTCGTTAAAATCCCGGAGACCTCCGAAATCGAATTTTTAGTCTATAGTACTTTAACATTCCCCGCGACCTTTTTCTCCCCGGCTTACAGAGATCTTATGCGGGAATATTTCCTTGCAAAAAGTTTCTACTGGGTTCCTATATTAAACAGCTATCCCATAAAATCACAATAAAATTCCTATATATCATAATCACAATCTATCTCATTCGATTTATTTCTAAACCAAATGTGTTAAGTGGAGAACAGTATAGGCTAATAAAAAATGATTTTTTTTTCATGCAGAGTGTGTGCAATACAGTGTGGCGAGATTACAATACCTCGTTAAAGTAAAGAATTAAGAAGGCCTTTAGTATACTTTTCCTTATTAATTTTATCGCACCAATATATTATAATGATTTTCTGAAAATAACATTATAATAATATCAGTCTACATTGCCCACTGCTGGGCAAAGGCCTTCACTCACAAATTGAGTTGAGAGAGATTAGATAATACTCCACTACGCGGACCCAGTGCGGATTGATGGAGGCAGATTTGTGGCCACCTGTGTTGGAACTTATCAAGCCTCCTAGAAGGCTTCTAACTTGTCGTAACGACTACCACATTAAGTGGTAACCGGGACCAAAGGCTTAACGTGCCTTTCGAAGCACGAATAAGCTCCAATATGAAATGCCACAAACGGTAACCCATCTCAGTCCGACCGAGTCGAACGCTGCTTAACCTTGGTAATCGGTAAGAACACCGCAGTCGCACAGCGCTACAAGCACCCAGAGAAAATAATATCATCATCAATAAAATATTAATCATGTATAAAACTCAAATATAATATGCCAACTAGTTGAAATCCCAAGTTAAGCTAATATGGACATATTTACTAAGTGTACATAAACAAGTTACTTAGGTTGAAACTTAACAGAACTTTTAGTTCGCCCTCGGGAAATGTACGAACTTGACGGGATAAAATGTTGGTACGTATGCAAAACCTGGGGCTTAAGTTTTTAATTGCTGAATATAAGGTTCCATCTGGGACTTTTGAATGTGGTCGTGAACGACCTACTTTTCCAAAAAGAGGGTTATTACAAAATTGGAAAATAGGGTTACAGCTACTCACGTTGGAATTAGTTTTAGTTCGATAACCTTAACTTTAGGTAGGTCTTGCCGTTACCGACACATCTCAGCGTTTAGATTTATTACTTAAGAATTGGTCAAATAGCCGACGGAGCGCGACAGGAGCGCGACGGAAACGTTTGGCTACGTTCGCTTGTAACGTTTGCCGTCACGCTGGGCTGTGCTGCGCTGTGTGGCGTCTCTCGTAAATGGCAGAACATTACAACTGCCCAAGCCGCGCCACCGTCGCGCTCCCTTCACGCTGCGTCGGCTATGTGGCGAAACCTTTACTAACGACTTGTTTCAATATTTAGGTAACTCACGTAAAATTTTGACAGCTTAAATGAAAATTCAAAGGTGTTTTAGTTTCAAAGTGGCCAGTATAGGCGTTTTCATTAGTAAGTTAGAAACTGTCCTCCTTAACCGGTGTTAGATACGGTTAGTTTGAGATCTGCATCTAAAGGCGGTGCTTTATAACAATGTTCCACATGCACTACAAGTTAGAAGCATCATGGTTGCCTTGATAAGTTTCAAAAGTAAGTGGCCATTAATCCGCACTACATCCGGGTGGCGAAGTATCACCTATCCCATCTCACCTTGATGGAAGGCATTTGCGCAGCAGTGTTATAGTACATGCTCATTTAGTATCAAATACATTTGTAAGTACCAATGTGATGGCAAAACGTCAAGGCATTCATAATCGGAAATAAACATGGATATTTCGTACAAGCTAGCCGTTAGCAGCGCGAACAGTGAGAATTTTGTCCGCTTAGCTAGCATGTAATCCTGTATTGTGAGTTACGAAATAATTGATCAACTGCATGAAGTAGCAAATTATTGTTAAATAATTTACCATATACACAATGGTTTACAGAATTATATTCAATATCAATTCGATGTTTATTAGAGGGCTGGGTTTGATGATTGAAGCGTAGGCTACTTTGTTCCACGGGTTCAATCCTCGTATTAAGGGATAGCAAAATAAGCACACACTAAAATATAATAACAAGCTTTTATATGACTTGCAATGTTTGTTTTTTTTAAGTTAAACTTGCAAGCTAAATGAGAACCACTTCCTTTTGTCGTATAATA
This sequence comes from Phalera bucephala, assembly GCA_905147815.2. NCBI lineage: Eukaryota > Metazoa > Arthropoda > Insecta > Lepidoptera > Notodontidae > Phalera > Phalera bucephala. Next base: position 17,038,147 of record LR990621.1, on the reverse strand, counting down.
TTGTGTACAATGTAAAAATTTTATGTTAGTCGAGTTCCGATGATAACGGATTTTTATTGTAAGCATGACTTAATTCTACAACCAGGATTGGCTCCAGATGAAAGAAGTCCTCAACAGTAAACAGCATAGAAACGATATTTTGTATACATTTTATTTAGATTTGTTGTTTTACACTGCACATTTACCTTGCTCCATAAAAATAAGATTTTTTTATTATTATTAAGTTTTTTCAAAAGATAGATTCTTTAATACGCCACTAGATAAAGGTACATTGCTTGTTCTCGAAGTGCAAAATTTTCAACTATAATATTAAATAGGATCGTCCTTGCGTTTAATGAGTTTGTGCTATGAGTAAATTATATAACAAATATAGTGCTCGAACCGACATTCACGCGGTCTCTGTGCATGGTTTCCGTAAATATTTGTTGGATGCAATATCGAATTAATTTATTATTTTTTGTTTTGTTTTTTGTCACTTACTTTCTAATACCTATTTCATTATTTTCTGTAAGTTATATTAAATTTTGATTGGATTGGCGGTGTTTGCCAGTAAGTGATTGTGCAATTAACTGTAAAACCACACTGAAATATCTTCTTGTGAAATTTTATTTTTGTAACAATTGTTGGCAGACCTTTACAATAAATAAATAAAATAAATAAATAATCCCGACAATAGCGATAGTCACGAATTTAAGGATCCAATAAACGACAGAACTCGGTTGAACGTGAGTATAAATATTCATGGTGTACTAATGATAAAGCAAATAACGCAAGATCTCAGACACTACAATTTTTTTTTTTTTTTTTTTTTTTTTTTTTTTTTTTTTTTTTTTTTTGTCAGGAACATGTTTTGAACGTGCAATTGAAATTTCAATATTCAAATTGTATTAAAAAGCAGTGATAGCCTAGTGGTTAGACCGTTGGACTGCAAAGTCAGAGGTCTCGGGTTCAAACCCAGGCATGCACCTCCGTCTCTTCGAAGGCATGTGCGAATTAAAAGTTAACTATCACTTGCTTTAGCGGTGAAGGAAAACATTGTGAAGAAACCTGCATGCCTAAGAATTTCTCGAAGGTGTGTGAAGTTCGCCAACACGCACTGGGACAGAGTGGTGGACTACGGCCTAAACCCTCTCAGTTTGAGATAAGGCCCGTGCCCAACGCACACGCAATTTTACGCATACATCTATAAAATCTATCATCTATCTAAATTGGATAAAACGTATGCTTCGAAAAGCTTAATGCTTATCAGGGATTAAAACCCACTTTAGTTATAATTCATAGATATAGACACAAAATACAAACTAATTCTCTACTTCAAAAGTTTTCACATATTCAACTGCCATTTAGGGTCTAGGTGTTTCTAAACAAAAATTTTATCAACTTAAAACTAATCTAACGAACAACACTGTGTTAATGCTGAATAGAAACTTTCGTCTACATTAGATTTTAAATCGTTCACAGTTGACTTTACAAAGGAATAAATGTTTATGTACTTAAAACCCGAACGAAATTCAATTTTCTACGTTTTATATAGATTTAGAGGTGGATAAAATAATAAAAGTTTACGATAAAATAGAACTGAATAGGTTAACGTCGCGACAGTTTTCCAATATTTCTATCATTTTATTTCTCCACTGTCCCTCCATCATGTTATTTCTCCACTGATCAAACCCTAGCTCGCCATGGGTAGCTGCTGGTAATTCTGGCATTAACCCTTTTCATCTTTCTCCAGTTAACTCTCGTGAGATCAAGAAAATCATCAGTTCCATTAAATCCAAGGCCGTGGGTTGTGACAAAATATGTCGCTTCATGGTAACATCAGTCCTAGATAATCTCCTTCCCGTGATTACACACATTATCAACTTTTCCTTAGAGTCCGGCAAGTTTCTATCTCTGGCGTAAAGTCTTTGTCTGCCCCCTTCCCAAAATCTCTGGGCAAATTAAATATTTCAACTCTGCCGACACTTATGTTTGATGGTACTATCTATAGTATATAGTTATCTATAGTAGATAGTTCTAATGTTAAAAATCTTGGCTTGCACATTGATTCTACATTCAGCTGGCAAACCCAAATCGCCGCAGTCGCTCAAAAGGTCACCGGGATATTACGATACTTATATCGGTTTAAAAATTTGCTTCCCTCTAACACAAAAGCAATGCTCGTGCAGTCCTTAATCCTTCCTATTTTCGAATATGGTGATGTGTGCTTCTATGACCTGAATGCAGATCACCTCAACAAATTCGACCGCCTTCTTAATAACTGCATTCGATTTATCTTTAATTTACGTAAATTTGACCATGTGTCTGAGTATCGATCCCGCTTAAAGTGGTTGCCTATTCGCAAGCGCAGAGTTCTGAGGGCACTGACAATGCTATTTTCCATTCTTGACTCTCCTGCTTTGCCTGATTATCTTTCTTCTCATTTTCAATATCTATGTTCTAATCATGATGAACATCTTCGCTCCTCAAATAATCGTTTTCTTCAATGCCCTCCTCACCGTTCTAATTTTATTCACTCATCTTTCTCTGTCCAATCCATCTTACTCTGGAATGCACTACCTCAGGATATCAGGATGGCTACAAATCGCTTGTCTTTTAAAAGTAAAGTACAAGCGTATCTTCATGAAACTATGGCAGAGTTATGTCAATAAAATTTCATTTTATTATAAATATGTATGTATATATGTATTTATTATGTGTATAAGTATATATATATTTATTTGTTATATGTATATATTTAGTCAGATATATGTATGTATGTAGTAAGGGTCTATGTGTTTTGATTTGTATGATCTTATATTTATTTGTTCCACTGACTTTTTGCTTCCTGTGAATTTGCACCTGCTTCAGTCGTTTCTGCATCACCCTAAGGTTGATTGGTAGAGAATGCCTCAGGCATTAAGTCCGCCTTTGTACCAATTGTGCAAAAAGTATTAAATAATAAATATACCTGTTACGCACGTAGTATTCCGTACGCCTACGATTCTCAAACTTTTGGCATTATCCTTAATTTTTTCATTTATTTCCTTCGACATTCGACTGTATCATCACCACCGCTATAATGCTCTCCTGTAGAACTTGTGCGTCGGAGCTAAGAGATGGAGCTCTCTGCTCAATCTGCCACAATCACTATGATTTCACTTGTGCTGGAATAACGGAATCTGGATGGCGTAAGCTGGGAGAAAGAAAATTAACGTGGAGATGCCCTAGCTGTAAAGCAACAAGTCCGCGACCATCAACGTCGTCCAGCTTTACATCCGCTGATATGGATAGTATTCTTTCTGATTTAAAGCTATTATCCACTCGAACCGCATCTATTACAGACATCGTAGAAAATGTGAAGAGGATCCAATTCGAATTGGCTGAACTAAAAGTCATAAAAGACGATGTGACAAGTGTTAAATCTTCCGTAGAGTATGCACATCAATCTATAGAAGAACTCTCAACGAAAGTTACTAGTTTGAGCATGGAGGTGGAATCGCTAAAGAATACCAGGGAAGATGTTGCATCACTTCACAACGAACTTACTAAACTCAAAGGATTACACCAGGAAAATGAACAGAGACTACGAACGAACAATATAGAAATCAAAGGTGTTCCCATATCCAATTCCGAAAACTTATATTCGATTATAATAATAATAATAATAATAACCATGGCAACCGCTGTCAACGACACGTCGTTTTGTGTAAATAAAAATTTTTTTTTGCGAAGAAATATAGAAATTATCCGTTTAGACATTCAAAAAACAACAAAAAACAACACAGTTCAAGAGCAAAATTTTACAATGCGAACGTGGGTTCGCAAAATGTGGTATTGGAAGAAAATACATATAACATCTGTAAATGGCCGAGCCCAGCCGAAGAAACCCCGTGCGGCTGTGTCGGCAGCGGGATGCCCGGTCACCTAGCGCACGCCCAACACCTTTGCCCGGATCGCCCGCCTCGCCCCAGCCTTCGGAGGATGAAGATTTTTTCACACCGCCGACATCTGGGGCCTCTAGCGACGATGCCGGGATATCGGCGACTCCACCTACATTAACATCTGCGAGGAGAGGACGCCCACCGCTGCCGGCACGCCTGGGACCAGCGGGACATTGTGCTCCGCCCACGGCCCCTGCTACCGGTGGTGTAGTGCGCCGCATGAGATGGACTCCGGAATTAAATCTGAGTGTCATGCGGGCCTACTATGGTGCTACAGAGGGAGGAACCATCCTCACCGCTTACCGTCCGAAATTGTTGTCTCTGTTTCAGGGGCTTCACCCGACTGTCGCCGTTACTGCGCAACGACTATCGGATCAAGTACGTGCCATCCAGCGGTGCAAGTTGTTGGATGACACAGTGCTTGAGCGACTGCGCCGCGAAGCACTTCCTGCTCGTACTGACTCCAACGTGCGAGGTGTTGAAGAACCTATCTCTTTAAATAACTTCGCACGATCGGAGGAGGTAAATAGCGAGCAGGTAAGTGTTAGTGACCAGCTACAGGAGCAGGTGAGGAGAGCTCTGGAGGATGCATTTGCGGAGTATCGGTCTGCACCGATTTCCCTAAGACCATGCCTACCCCGTTTGCCCATGCATAGACGTAACATTTCGCTTGTGAGTGCCCTAGACAATGTTTTAAAGCCACACTGGGAGACCAGTGTGGACTTATGTGATACCCATTCTATTTTGTACTGTGGAGCGGTGGCGGTGTGTCGGGTGGCAGGTGTAAGATTTCCTAATCTACATCGAGCCACCCAACCCACAAATACTAAACCATTCTGGCAGTGCAGAATAGAGCGGCGTATAAATATGGCTAGGACACTCATAGCGAAATTGTTGTGCTTCCAGGCTGGAAACAACCGCCCGAGAGTTATGCGTTTCGTGGCCCAAGCCTTTGCAGGCACAGGAGTGGCTCCTGTGGACTATGTGGCAGGGGCCGCGGAACGCATAGACTACTGGAAGCAAAAAGTTTATGCATGGGCGAAGAGGATTCGCAGGTATAAGGCGAGAGCAGATAGATACCACGTGAATCGCACCTTCCAGACGAATCAAAGGAGTGTATACCAGGCTTGGGAGCGCCCCCAAGAGAGAGTGACTGACGTGCACTTGCCAAATGCGGCCGTCATGGCCGAGTTTTGGCGTAAAATTTGGTCAGTGCCCGTCAGTCACTCCGAGGGCGAATGGTTTGATGTTGTTGGACGATCCTGTGGGCCCATTCAGGAAATGGAGCCCGTAGTCATAAGCCGTGAAGATCTGGCCTGTGCGGTTCGTGCGGCGCCGAACTGGAAAAGTCCGGGGCCGGATGGACTGCACGCATTCTGGCTAAAGAGGCTCCAGGGCTCACATTCTCGTCTAGCGACTCAATTCCAAGAAGCTCTTCAATTGGGATCGCTCCCTAGCTTTATGACATCAGGTGTCACTCACTTGATTTACAAATCTGGCAGCACTTCGGAACCTAAAAATTATAGACCGATTACATGTCTACCTACGGTCTATAAACTCCTTACATCCATTCTGAGAATAAAAATCAATAATCACCTTAAGGCACAGCATATTCTATCGCCTACTCAGAATGGTTGTAAGGGGGGGTCCCGGGGTACAAAGGATTTGCTCCTCATTGATATGGCCATTTGCCAACAGGTGCGACGATCCAGAAAGAATGTCTCCATGGCCTGGATTGACTATAGGAAGGCCTATGATTCGGTGCCTCATACATGGCTGGGGAGGGTGCTAGAGCTGTACAGAGTACACCCGGCACTGTGCTCTTTCCTCGGTTCGTGTATGAGGCAGTGGACCACAGTTCTTCGTCACCCAGGCTGTGGAGGCCTTTCTGGTTCGTCGGACTTGATAAAGATAAGCAGGGGTATCTTTCAGGGCGACAGTTTGAGTCCGTTGTGGTTCTGCTTAGCTTTGAATCCATTAAGTGCTATACTTAAGGATTCAAAGCTAGGTTACCATTTGCGGAGGAAGAGTGAGCCTATATCTCATCTACTGTACATGGATGACCTCAAGTTGTACGCTTCGAAGAAAACAGACCTGATGGAGTTGCTCAAAATAACCGGCAATTTTAGCAACGACATCGGAATGGAGTTTGGAGTAGACAAGTGTGCGGTCATCCATGTACAAAGAGGGAGAGTTGAAGATTCTTTTAATCTACAGCTCTCTGAAGATATATCCCTCAGGTCTCTCTCTGAAATGGATTCCTACAAGTATCTTGGTATGTCACAAGCCTTAAGTATAGCGGAACAGGATATGAAACAATCATTGAGGGATCGGTTCTTTGCCCACCTGATAAAAGTGTTAAAAAGCCTTCTATCAGGTGGAAATAAGGTCCGAGCTTTCAATGGTTGGGTCGTGCCTGTTCTTACATACTCTTTTGGCATACTAAGGTGGACTCAGTCTGAACTAGATGCCCTGGATAGAAAGGTCCGTCGATTGTTGACAGCGTATCGTATGCATCACCCGCGGTCATCTGTTATGAGGTTGTACATCCCGCGGAAGTGCGGTGGTCGTGGGTTTTTAAACGCTAAGACTCTACACAACCGCGAGGTGTGCAATCTCAGACAGTACTTTTTGAGTGTATCCGTGGTGATGTATCGAGATGTTGCCGCAATCGATAGAGGCCTAACTCCGCTTTCCTTGGCAAACGAGAACTGGCGAAGGCCCCAGGTATTAAGTATTTCGGACCGCACAGCCATATGGAAGGGCAAGGAGCTACACGGACGGTTCTATCGGGCTCTTACAGGGCCTGATGTGGACCAGCTCGCTTCCGTGAACTGGCTACGCTTCAGCAACCTTTTTGGGGAAACTGAAGGGTTTGTCTTTGCCGGAAGCACATCCTAAAGGACGGCACGGTTGACATTTGTCGGGCATGCCACCGTCCCGGTGAGTCTATTAGACATGTAGTTTCCGGTTGTTCTCGTCTTGCTAACGGAGAGTACTTGCACAGACACAACCAAGTGGCTAGAATTATCCATCAGCAACTTGCTCTTAAATATGGCCTTGTGGACTCTGAAGTACCGTACTACCAGGACCAGCCTCTTCCAGTTCTCGAAAGTGGTCATATCACGCTCTACTGGGATCGATCTATTATCACGGACAGGACTATTGTAGCCAATAAACCTGATATCGTGATAATAGATCGATCGATGCGTCGTGTAATGCTAGTTGATGTCACCATTCCGCATGATGAGAACCTTGTGAAGGCCGAAAAAGAAAAATTATCAAAATATTTGGACCTGGCCCATGAGGTTACCGCCATGTGGAATGTTGATTCAACTATCATTATTCCGATGGTCGTTTCAGTCAACGGCCTTATAGCGAAGAGCTTCGATAAACACCTTGAGAAGCTCTCGCTAGGCAGTTGGGTGAAGGGCCTGATACAGAAGGCAGTAATGTTGGACACGGCACGCATTGTGAGGAGGTTCCTCTCTTTGGAGCCCTGACCACCGGTAGCTTGGGTCGTAGACCTTGCTGTCGGTGGAGCACATTTTTTTTTATACAATATATATAAGAATATTTGTATTTTATATTTTTATATATATTTTATGTCAAGTCTCCGTAACCGGCGAGCGTGTATGAGACGAACTATGAGAGTCGAGGAAGCCAGAGAGGTATGTAAGGAAAGAACCTGTTGGAACTCTGTACTCTCTGCCTACCCCGCAAGGGATCTGGCGTGAGGTTATAGATAGATAGATTTTATAAGAAATTATACTTAATAAATATATACATAATAATAATAATACACTTTATTGCACATAAAATATTATGACAGGGAACAAGATCGAACATAGTTATGTTGGTACAGTAAGGCGGCCTTATCGCTTAAAGCGATTTCTTCCAGGCAACCTTTAGGTAGAGGACAGAGATGTTAAAAATAAAATGGAAATGGGTAAGGTGCAACAATGAATATAATAACATAAAAATAAAAAAGAAGTAAAATAAAACAAAAAGAACCTATTATACATTACGCAACTGAATGACGAAATAAATAAATATAAAGGAAAGGAGAAACGAAAGAGATACGAGCAAATGTAAAAAACTAAAATTAAAAGGGAACTTGCTAAAGGTGTTAGGTCTGCAGGAAATGTGCTTTAAGATCCCGCTTAAATATTTCCCGGGACTTAGCACGCCTTATATAATCAGGTAAGGAGTTCCAAAGACGAATACTTTGGACAGTGAAGGAATTAGTAAAGAAGTTAGAAGAATGGGTAGGGATAGTTAGGCGAAGTGTCGAAGAGGAACGAAGTTCACGCGACTGAGTAGTGGCGAGAAAGGAAAAACGTTCCTTAAGATACATTGGAGTGCACGGGTTAAATAAGATAGAATAGAGTAGTGATAGTACATGCATATTCCTACGGTGATGGACAGGGAGCCACTCAAGTTGAGAACGGAATTCGGATACGTGGTCATATTTACGTAAGCCGAATATAAAACGAATGCAATAATTCTGAAGTCTTTCGAGTTTATTAAGAAGCTCCACTGTCAGGTCAAGGTAGCAAGAATCAGCGTAGTCAAGAATAGGCAATAGAAGGGATTGTGCAAGCGCAATTTTAGTATTGACAGGCAAGAAATTACGTAGGCGTCTAAGTGAGGCTCCTGAAGCGAAAATCTTCCTGCTAACCTGAGCAACCTGCGGTCTCCACGACAAAGTGTTGTCAAAGATAACCCCAAGATTTTTCACCTTGTCGCAGTATGGAATAAGGACCCCGTCGAACGTAATCGCAGGAAGTTGATCAAAGTTAATTCGAGACATATACCAAGGGCTGCCTATCACAATAACTTGAGTTTTGATCGGATTAACTGCTAGGCCATGTGACTTACTCCAAGAATTAATAGAATTTAGGTCGCAATTTATAGTTTGGATAGCAGTCGACAGATGATCAAAAGCAGCCTGCGAGTATATTTGTAAGTCGTCAGCATAAAGATGATACGATGACGTTAACTCATTGGTAATTGAGTTGATAAAGACTGCAAAAAGCAGCGGAGATAGCACACCCCCTTGAGGTACGCCGGCGGAAACTTCACACCAAGAGGAAAAAGTATCGTCTATGCGAATACGTTGCCGACGCCCAGACAGATAGCTACGGAACCAGTCGATCGCCAAAGGAGAAACATTAAGGGAACGCAGCGTAGCAAGCAAGATATCATGATCGACTGTGTTAAACGCATTACTGAAATCAAGAAGAGTAAGAACAGTTAGCTGCTGATTTTCCATACCAAGCCGAATGTCGTCAGAGATGTTTACTAATGCAGTAGTCGTACTATGACCAGGGCGAAAACCAGATTGATATGGGTCAAGGATATTATGATCATTCAAGAACCGACTAAACTGATTCTGAATGAGTCGTTCAAGAACTTTAGATAGGAAAGGGAAAATAGAGATTGGACGGTAGTCTGAGGAGGATCCAGGGTTAGCCTTTTTTGGTAAGGGAGTCACTTGAGCGTCCTTCCAGCAATTAGGAAAGACACCAGTCGTGATGGAAGAATTAAGGATATGAGTGATAATGGGGCATAAAGAGTCAAGAATAGGTATGATCATATTACGACTAATACTGTCATTTCCGACGGCATTTGAAGTAATGGAAAGAATACTATTTTTAACATCATGTTCAGAAACCGTTGTGAATAAAAATGAAGGATAATCAGGGGCAATCTGTGCATTAAGTAGATGAAGCGTGTTACCTTTAATAGTATCATCCAAAACTGACGACTTAGAGAAATGCTGGTTAAGTTGGTCCATATCGATGTCACTTAATGCAGCATCTTGTGGAGATTTACCTACTCCTAAGGTCCGAAGGAACCTCCATACTTTAGCGGGATCACCGTTTTCAACAGAGCGATGGATGTGACGCCTCTGCGCATCCCTGCAAGCTGTGTTACATCGGTTCCTAGCCCGATGATATTTGTCCCGGTACTTATCCCTGGAATCAACCTTGTATCTCGACTTAGCTCGATTCTTCTTATCTATGAGAACCTTGATGTCTTCAGTAAGCCAAGGAGCAGGAAGATGCCTCATTTTAACTTCACGGATAGGAGCATGTATATCAAAAAGTTCTGTGAGTAGTATATTGAACATAGCAATCTTATTGTTAACCGTTTCCTCCAGCTCAACCACAGACCAGTTGACTTTGCCTGTATCTTCTTGGAGATGATCAAGTTTCATTGCACCAAAATTGCGCTGCAGAAAAGTCTTTGGTTTAGTTCTAGGCGGACGAATCTTGAAGATAGAAATATTAAATCATGATAGGAGAAAGCATCAGCACTATATTGGCCACATTTGACAACATGTTCAAGAGAAGAGACTATAATTAAGTCTAATAGGGAAGGAGTAGAGTTTGGGGCATGATGAGTTGCTGTAAGTGGGAGAATATGCATATTACTAGAATCTACTAAACCTTTCAGATTACGAGCCCGGGAATCATTCTTGAGTAAACAAGTGTTGAAGTCGCCCATAATGATAGAGTGTACATATGACGGGGTAAGGTCTTCTAGGAGGCTTTCAAAAGAAGAAAAGAAATTAATATGAAGAGAGGGGCAATAATAAACCCCCAGAAGGACTTTGTGATGATTTAAAGTAACTTCAATGAAGAGGTGTTCCGCTGTATTAGGCGGAGGAGGCTGCGCTGATTTACTTACTATGGAGTACGGAATATAGTCCCGGAGATAGATAGCAACACCACCGTAGGAACTACATGTACGGTCATTACGAATTAAGTGAAAACCAGGAAGAAAATAAGCAGAGGAGGGAAGATTAGGCCGTAGAAAAGATTCAGAGATCAAAATCGCATGGATATTTTTGTTGTCCATGGTCAAAACTAAATCCTGATAGTGGGCGGGAATGCTTTGAGCATTAATGTGCACCACGTTAAAGTTCTTAGTCACGTTCGCGTATTCAGAAACAAGAGCATCATGTAAGGAAGGTGCAACGCTACGAAAGCTGTCATCACTCTCTGAAGAGGAACAAGATAGAAAGGTATCAATAGGGTCAAGATTTAAAATATTGTTGTCGTCATTCATTACAAAAAGTATAACTTTAAAAAAGGTATAAATAAATATATACTAAAATTAAATATTTAAAAAAAAAAAAAAATCTACTGTCGTCTACCTGCCAGCGGAAAACGCAATTGGCTATTTAGTATAATTACAAAATAGTAATAATAAATAAAGGGATAAATATCCTATCACTATGAGAAATACAATGAAAAGTATTACAACCATAAACAGTCTCTATGGGGCACCCAAAAATAATAAAACCTACGACAATTATTATAGGACAAAGGAATTGACAAGTTACATAAAAAATAATTTGAAAATGTAGAAAAATATAAGTCAAAAGTAATATAAAAATAACTCTTAAAAAGGAAAAAAAAAAAAAATTCTAAAAGCATAATACCCAAACCTTAAATCCAAGACTTAATATAACAACAAATGTCACTTTGACAAGACAGATGTCAAACCGAGAAATAGTTTTACGTACCTATAAAAATCATAAAAAGTAACTGTATGTAAATAATAACTTACACATAAATAACCTCTAGTCCTGTTATATTATCTGTTCTGTATGTTATATAGGTATATAGTTTTGAAACAATACAGTGGGTACAAAAAGTAAATACAAACATTGATTATCAAAAACAATAAGGCACCCAAAGACCAACCAAATTATGTTTTTTTAGCACGGGGCTTTGTACGTACACTGCGTTTGTCTTTACTAGAAGAAGGACCGCTTCCGTCTTCAGGAGGAATCATACACGGGACAGCATCAAGCTCAGCGAAAGTGCGGAATTGGTGCCGTTTACCCCCCGGCTCAGCCACAACCACGGTGCCGTCCCTCGTCCAGCAATTAGCCACGCCATGACGTCCCCGAGCTTCCATAAACACAGCGTGCCGCTCCTTTGTTAAGAACTCGGACAAGGTTAAACCAGTACCCTTTAAACCGGTCTTGGCAAACCATACCCGGTTTCGCATATTAAGGTCGCGAAACTTAATTAGAAGCGGCCTCGGCTTATTGGAGTTGGGCCTACCAATACGGTGACAGCGGCTGACATCGGGTCTGAGATCTCCAGTGTTGAGATGTTTGGAAGCGATATCCAACAGAATATTTAATGGGGATTCGTCCTTCTTCTCTGCCACTCCATGTACTAGCAGCATTTTGCGACGGCTCCTCATCTCTAGGCGTTCATAGGCCTGCGCTAACAGTGCTACCTGCCGCTGCAGATTGCCCAGCGCTTCAACTATGAAGGACCTAAACTCTGTGAAATCTGCTGCCACAGTGTCTGGCTTGATACCTGCCGAAGCTGCCTTTTCCAACTTGGAATCGAATTATGTCCAAGATAGGTGAACTAATTAACATCAATATCCCCAAGGAGCGCATACATTATGTTGCAAGAGTGCCGACGAGGAATAACGCAAGTTTTAAATTTATTATTTGTTCAGTCCACAATAGGTACATAAAAAAAGATTTTGTTGCTGCTGCAAAAAAACGTAAAATATCAGTGAGTGACCTCGGCTTATCTGGAACTGGCATGATTTGGCAATAAGATGTTGCTGAACAAGACTAAGGCACTTGCTAAGGAGCGGGGTTTTGCCTATGTTTGGGTCAAGAATTGCAAAATCCTCATAAGAAAGAACCCAACTTCTCCAATCTTAAACATAAAATCAGAAGAGGACTTAAGAAAATATTTGACTTAGTCTTAGTTGAGTTTTCTTTATTTAACTTATCACTAAAAAAGTTTGAGAAACACACTCACTATTTTTTTCTATTAACTCAAAGCGCCGGGCCCTATTGTTTGCTTATCGCTTATTGTTCGGACGATCCCTCGCTGCCGCTAACGCATAATTGCACTTTATTTGCGCCACGCCTACGTCGCTTCTTGCTTACCACTTTGCATACTTTTTTGCTAATAGTCATATTACCCGCTTTAGTATCATTAGTAGTATTTCCCGCTTTTATTATTTTGTTATTTATACCTTACATTCTTTGTATTCAGCTGCTAATTATTTATTGATTTCTAATGATGCTAATTAGTATTTATTATCAGAATGTTAGAGGACTGCGGACGAAACTATCCACTTTTTATAGGAATTTATTTTTAAACTCTTTTGGTATTGTATGTTTGACTAAAACCTGGCTGATTGACGGTATTAGTGACTGTGAACTATTTGATAATCGCTACCTAGTATGGAGGAGAGACAGAAACTATGCCGACACGCATCAGGTATTGGGGGCACCACACATTAGTTGCGGTACGACGAGACTTGGTGGCCGAAATGTACAGCGACTGGAGCTCTTTAGCTGAAGACATCTAGATAACTCTGACGTTACATCATAAAAACCAAAGATATTGTATAAAATGCATCTATGCGTTGTATATATATGTAGCCAAAACGAAGGTGGGAGGATTCTATGTCTACTCAGTTGCTGCACTTCTCGGATAATCTTGTTAATTTTTGAAAAACTCTGTGGTCAAATTCGTCATTTTAGAAGATACCAAGTCTTTGTCTGACGATGGCTGCTCTTGGCAAGCTGATAGTATTAATAGTACAATTCAGTTAATTTATTTTCATAACATGGATACATGCAATCTACTACAATATAATTCTCATTTTAATTTCAATGATAGACTACTGGACTTAATTTTTTCTAACGAATGTATAGTCACATATCGTGGTGACCCTTTAGTATCCGAAAACCCTCATCACATAGCGGTATGCATGTCAGTGGATTTCGTTCAACTTAATACGTTACATTCTTTACCGTACACAAAATTCCTTTAAAATCTTGCCGATTTTACTGCCATCTCAGTAGAGTTAGACCGGATTGACTGGCATAAGGAATTTAAAGATAAATTGTTGGAGAAACCTACAGATTCTTTTTATAATATTTTATATAAACTACGTTCTGCCCACATTCTTGCTAAGTTAGTTTGCCCACAATCCAAATATCGCGTATGGTTTAAAAAACCACTTACTAAGACTCTAAAACAAAAATCAAGGTATCATTTTAAATATAAAAAATACGGTAATATATCCGACTATACTTCTTTTGTCCTGTTGAGAAAAAGAGCAAAAATCCTGGAGCGCAAAATGTTTGTTGAATATATCTCCAATATTGAAAATAACATAATAAAAAATCCTAAAGCATTTTGGTCGTTTGTTAATAGCACTAGAAGATGTAACTCTTATCCCTCTACCTTCAAATACGGGCAAGTTTCCTCCAACGATAGTAAACAAATATGCAACATGTTTTCTGATTATTTCAATTCTAATTTACTACAGGTCTCTACAGCAAAAGATAATTCCTCGAGCGTACAAAACTCTGCTTCTACTCCCACAAATTTTCCACACTTTTTAGCGGACATAGAGACAATTAACATTTAAGATGATGAGGTATACAAATTATTATAAGAAATAGACTTAAACAAATCATCTGGCCCCGATAATATAGCCCCAGTTTTTATTGTAAATTGTGCGAAAAGTCTAACCACACCCCTGACTCTCTTGTTCTCCCGGTCGTTTAGTGAAGGATTGGTTCCCAAAATTTGGAAAGCAGCGTTTGTCACACCGATCCATAAAAAGGGCCCAAAGATATAGTCGAAAATTATAGTCCAATCTCCAAAATCTGCATATTTGCAAAAATACTGGAAAAAATTGTTTGTAAATTGTTTAGACAACTATATGTCTCGCTTAAACATACATTCACCGAAAATCAACTTGGTTTTCTTAGCGGCCGGTCCAATACTTCAAACCTCCTCGTCTGCAGTGACTTCCTATCCTACAAAATGTCTCAAGGTCATCAGGTCGACATAATATTTACAGATTATTCTAAGGCATTTGATAGAATAGATCACGTTCTACTGCTTCGTAAATTATTAGGTGTTGGTTTCAGAAGAAACCTGTATAGATGGTTCTCCTCTTAGATTGAGAATAGATGCCAAACTGTTGTTCTCAAAGGATTCTCGTCTAGAGCGGCATTTGTACCATCCGGTGTTCCCCAAGGATCCATACTAGCCCCGTTGCTGTTCGCAATATTCATCAATGACATCTCTAAATGTATCATCAACTCAAAAATAATCATTTATGCAGATGACCTGAAAATATTAAGCTGCATCACGACTGCGGCTGACACCTTGGCCCTACAAAACGATCTTAACAGCTTTACTGAGTACTGTACCGTTAACACAATTGACTTAAATGTGCCATATTTGCACATTTACTTGGAAACCAAAACCCATAATATTCTCATACACACTTAACGGTACTGCTGTAACAAGAGTCTGCACAATAAAAGATCTAAGGGTAACATTCGACTCTAAACTTGTATTTGATCTTCACATTACTGATATCGTCAAAATGCTTTCAAAGCACTGAGACTTGTAATTAGATTATCATCTCATTTTAAGAATGTTAAAACAATTAAAATAATATATTGCGCCCTCGTTCGTAGTCATCTCGAATATTTATCTCAGGTATGGAATCCAAACTATAACATCTACATACATTGAAAGGATTCAAAAAAAGTTCATAAGGTATATACCTTATTGAATATTCAATAATGATCTAAAACATTTAAAAACTGAATTTGAATGTGAAGAAAACCAAAATTATGGTTTTTGAACGGGAAGAAACCAGAACGAATGCAAGGATTGTGGTTGGTAACGATGTGCTGGAGCAAGTGAATAAGTTTGTATATCTTGGATGCGCCTTCAGTAAGGCTGGAAAATACACCGCTGATATAGAGAGAAGAGTGAATGCAGGTAATAGAGTGAATGGTGCGATGGGAAGGCTACTTGGGAGCCGGCACTTAAGCCAAAAGGCGCAGCTGGCCATGCATAACGGAGTGATTGTCCCAACGCTGTTATATGGCAGTGAGAGTTGGGTATGTAAGAAGTAGAACGAAAGCAGGATAAATGCGGTTGAAATGCGATCTCTGCGGAAGATGTGCGGAGTCACGCTGACCGACCGTATTGGCAACAGCGTAGTGAGAAAGCGAGTAGGTATGAAAGATAGTATCGGTGTAAAGATGAGAAAGAGTATGCTCCGTTGGTTCGGGCATATAGAAAGGATGCCAGAAGAAAGAATGACAAAACAGATATATCTGTTTTGTCATTCTTTCTTCTGGCATTGTATACAATGCGAAAGTGGAAGGATGTAGGTGCCGGGGAAGACCTAGACTATCTTACCATGACCAAATAGACCGTGTCTTAGCTGAAGGGCAAGTCAAGAGTCTCCGCAACCGGCGAGTGTGTATGAGACGAACTATGAGAGTGGAGGAAGCCAGAGAGGTATGTAAGGAAAGAACCTGTTGGAACTCTGTACTCTCTGCCTACCCCGCGAGGGAGCTGGCGTGATGATATAGATAGATAGATCTAAAACATAGTTACCGAATTATATTACTCAATGTAAGAAATTTCATCTATTACCGTTACAAGAGCGAAGGCGTATTTCTGACTTAGCGTACTTATTTAATATAGTGAACGGTTCCGTAGATTGTCCAGAGCTGCTGAGCAAAATAGGGCTTCGAACTCACTCATACTTTTTTTGAAATAAAAATAATCTCGACAATACTACATAATACTTGACTTCGAGCTTTTTATTGTGAAAGTATCTAAGAATTGTAATTGTATGATGGTCTATTTCAGTATAAAGGTGGTTATCTTCAATTTACAAAAACGTTTACAGGGTTACGAATAACTGTTCAACCGCTACTGAAATAGGATTTTAAAATTAATCGTTGGGTGGCTTAAAATCGATCATCAAGCAATCGAATAACTACTAAAATGCTTACATTAAAACCAAATAAATACAATATTTCAAAAAATGTGGCATCCTTTACCAATATCTTTAAAAGGAAACTTTAATTAAAAGCTCTTTATTATTTATATCAAGGCGTTTTCTTCCTCAAGCACAATAAAATTAACGAATTTAACAATATTATTCTCGCAAAATTTACTATCAAATTGTATGCTTCACAGCCGTATAACTTTTCCAATAGACAGGCTCACAATAGAGAGTCTCAGTTTTTAACCGACTTAAAAAAGGAGGAGGTTCTATGTTCGGTTGTATGTATGCTTTTTTTTATGTATGTTCAGCGATATTTCCGTCAATTGTGGATCCTCCTCCTCTGAAAAGCGGGCAGTTGCCCGCTTTTCAGAGGATGTGCCTGTTTTGACTTAAAACAGGGAGATTATGAATTAATTTAACATGGTTGAGCACTATATTTTGTATCTCGTAGACCGTAATGTAACATACTAACAAATAAATAAATAAAACACATGGTTTACCTGACAGCAATCAACTATTAACTAATTTGCACATTTTCCCTAAAATAATACATAACATGTTAAACAAGTTTAAACTTTTTATAGGCCAAGGCCGTAAAATGCATTACAAAGAAAAATGTTGTTATTTGACATCTACCAAAACAAGCCTTATGATATCTAATCCCCCAACAGACACCATTATGGAAAAAAGGTGGATGGTAAATTTAACTTTAAATATTGCCAGATCATTTGACCGTCTTTAATAAAAATAAGTTAAAATATGTCCAAAAAATATAGTTACTTCGTCATTATTGTTATAAATATGCTATAGTAATATACAACCAATCCTACATACGTTTCCGCCGAGTATTTAACAATGAAGTCTATAGTTCAAAACCCCTTAAAGTTGTTGTCAGAAATAATTACAAAGAAACAATTTACATATAAAGAACTATTCTTTACAAATGGTACGATAGAAAATAATATACGGCAACGTTTGTCAAGGGAGAAACGTGGACGGGTCGAGTACCACTTGTAAACGAATAGTTGAAACAATATTTTATTACTTTTCTATATTAATTTTTTTTTTTGTTTTCGGGGGGAAATGCTTGCCGCATACTACCACACCAGAGTAGGCTCGGTGTAGCAGTTATGTGGGGCTCGCACCCACTAAAACCCCCAGGTGTCCTTCGCTTGGCCGAGTGCTCTGTCACAGGGGCATTTCGTCTGCGACAGGGCGGGCCTCGGTCTGAGTCTGGTGACGCAGACCACGTCTGTGGTTTGACTCCGTACGAAGCGCGCATGACACGGCGCCTTCTCTACTTGGGCCTGCTGCTGGTCAGACGTCGGGGAGCCCTCCCCCGACGCCTGCAGGCCAATCTTCAAGGCGGGCGGAGGTCATTACCGGCGTAAGCCCTGCGCCTCCGTCTGGCACGCCTTCTACGGGCGGGATTTGAGGATGTTTCCTCCCGCTTCCGCTCCGCCTCCTCCTTTGCTCCCATCACAGCCTCGGAAAAGGCGACAGTTGCCGCCCAGGCGCTCTCCCTCTCGACCATTGCCGATATCACGCCCGAAAGTGAAAGCGCCCGTTCCCCCAATTCAGCAGCCAGTTGGAGCCGCTGCCCATCCCACGCCGGACACATCAACAGGGTGTAGGACGCCGTGTCTACTGGGGCTACACAGTGGTGGCACCCCTCCGTCTCCTAACGACCGATCCGACATAAGTACCGCCCGAAACATCCGTGCCCGGACAGCACCTGCGTCAGCCGGTACGTGAGCGCTCCATGTCGCCGCTCCAGCCATTCCCAGTAGACAGGAATCACCGCAGCAATGTTGGTATGTCCGGCGCTGGGATGCTCCAGCAGCTCGCGCCACTCTCTGTAGACGGCTCGTCGGAGCTCTCTCCGCCTGACCTCCGTGACTCCAGTATCGGGATCGGCCTCCCTGCGCCAGCGGTACAACCTGGCGAGGACCTTCGCCTCTAGATGCCACGGAGGCGTTCCAGCTAAAAGAGTAGCTGCTTCAAAGGCCATCGTGCGGTATCCACGGGTCACTCTATCGGCCAGCACGCGCTGCGGTCTACGTAGCAGCGCTATGCTACCGGCAGTCAGGCATTCGGCCCAAACTGGAGCCCCATACAGGGCTTGGGACCGCACGACTCCTACATATAGCCGCCTACATGGCGCCATCGGGCCACCGAGATTCGGCAACAATTGGGGCCCCGCCGTCTTCAGCAACTTGGGAGCAGCGTCTTTGAAATGGGCCTCGAAGGATCAAAGGCTGTCCAGTAGCTAGCCCAGGTAGCGCAGGTGCCTGCTGATGTTTATGCTGACCCCCCCAACCACTATGCGGGTATTCGCCCCCCCCCCCCCGAATATTGCATAAGCATTCCTGGGCCCGTGGAAGCAGACGGCCTCCGTCTTATGCAAGACCACGTTGAGGCCCAGCCGACGAATTCGCCCTACCACTTGGGACACCCCCGCCGTCGCGAGCATTGTGGCACCCCTGTGCGACTTCAACCTCGCAGTAACAAGGGTGTCATCCGCGTAGCATGTCACCGCTACTCCTGGCAGCAACGCACCACGCAGCACCCAGTCGTATGCGATGTTCCACAAGAGTGGCCCCAAGACCGACCCCTGTGGAACACCACACACCACGTCCCTCTCGAGCCAGCACTCCCGACCAGGGTAGGTCACTCGCCTACCAGCGAGGTAGTCTGCCACCGTACGGCGAAGGTAGTGCGGGACTCCATGGTAGCCCAGGGCCGTAAAAATTGTACCATGAGGGATGGAGTTAAATGCGTTGACGATGTCTAATGACACCGCCAACAACACCTCCCCGCGAGATGTTGGATCGCGTCTATGGTGGATTTACCCCTTCGGAAACCGAATTAACTCTCGTGCAGATCCGGCCCCCTTCTCGTAAGGTGCTCGACGAGTCTGTCCACTATTACCCTTTCAAAGAGTTTACAGACCTCGTCGAGCAACACCAGTGGGCGGTATGCGGATGGCGAGTCCGTTGGGCGCCCCTCAAGAGTGAAGAGCACCCTCAGTCGGGGGCCGAGTGCGTCGAGAGAGACTACCCTCTAATCTTAGGGTATTCAGCACAAATAGTGTTTACGTGCTTATGATCATTAATACATTTTCCTCACGAGAACAGAAAATGTTTTTTTTTTTAAGATTTTTTATTTCAATATGTAAACACTGCGGGCCCGGTTCGTCCCGCACCTTTTTTATGTTTTAGTTTTATTTTATTAATTCTGCTTTATTGTAGTTAGCATAGTACATGCCGCTTCCTTTTCCTTTTTGTTTTTCTGTTTTGGTTTTTAGTTTAGTTGTAACAGGGATTGGTTGTTGCTTTTGATTGATACAGTACGTCAGTAGAGGTTGAAGTTTTTTTTACCTCTTTTTTTTTGTAATGTGTTGTGTCTTTTTTTTTTTGTTAATTCAGATTTGCCCTAGAGCGAGAATGCCTCAGTCGTGTGAGTGTGGGACTGCTGGGGGAGGTTTCCTTTAGACCTTTAGGCCTCCGCCTCCAACAGCTTTTCAACAACTGTCATGTCTCGACTGCGAATAGCCATCAGCAGAAAATATTGGAATAAGTGTGTGCTAATATTCTTAAATAAAAAATAAGTATTTGTTTAACCTAGACTAGATTACAAGTCATCTGCTTCATCATCATCATTATCTCAGCCTATACTTGTCCACTGCTGAACATAGGCCTCCCTAATTGCTTTCCAGCGTAAGCAGTCCGATGCCACCTGCATCCAACGACTTCCTACGATTTTCACAAGATCGTCGGTCCATCTGGCAGGCGGTCGTCCCACGCTGCGCTTGCCAATACGTGTTCTCTACTCTAGAATCTTTCTGCCCCAACGCCCGTCCGATCTACGCGCTATGTGGCCCGCCCATTCCCACTTCAGCTTGCTAATCTTAACGGCTATGCCGGTGACCTTGGTTCTTCTACGAATCTCTTCATTCCTGATAAGATCGCGTAGAGAAACGCCGAGCAGAGCTCTCTCCATAGGTCGCTGAGCAACTTTGAGCTTTTTATGAGACCTATTATAAGAGACCATGTCTCTGATCCATATATCATCACTGGTAACACACATTGACTAAAAACTTTAGTCTTAAAGCACTGAGGTATTTTGGATGAGAAGATGTTGCGCAGTTTCCCGAACGCTGCCCAGCCGAGTTCGTCGTCGATTGACCTCTCTCTCAAAGTTGGACCTACCTAACCGGACTACCTGTCCCAGGTAAATGTATTCGTTGACAACTTAAAGAGTAGAGTTCCCAACGGTGAGTGCGGTGGGTACGACATGGACGTTAAACATATTTTTTTTTCGTTTTGTCCATGTTCATTTTAGACCCACTTGTTGAGATACTCTGTTGAGGTCACCGAGCATTCGTCCTAGATCTTGACCGACTCCGCCATGACCACGATGTCGTCGGCAAATTGAAGGTGAGTGATGTATTCGCCATTAATGTTGATGCCAAGTCCTTGCCATTCCAAGAGCTCGAAGGCGTCCTCTAAGGGGGCCGTAAACAGTTTCGGAGCATTGACGCCTTACTCCTCTTTTTATGGGTATCGCCTTCGTGCACTGCCCCTGTGCTCGGACTGACATGGTGGAGTTATTATACACTTCAACACTTCGATGTACCGATAGTCAATGCGATATCGCCGGAGAGATCTAAGAACCGCCCAAGTCTCGATCGAATCGAAGGCTTTCTTATAGTCCACAAACGCCAAGCATGGTGGCCGATTATACTCCTCGGTCTTCTGTATAATCTGCCACAGCGTATGTATGTGGTCTATGGTACTAAAGCCTTTCCGGAAAACGGCTTGTTCGGGAGGCTGGAAGTCATCAAACCTGCGTTCCAGACGATTCGTGATGACTCTCGAAAACAACTTATAAACATGGCTCAGCAGTGTGATGGGCCTATAATTCTTTAGTAAAGAGTTATCACCTTTCTTGAAAAACAGTACCACCACAGCCCTGTTCCATGCTTCCGGCGTTTTCTCTTCGAGCAAGACGGAATTAAACAGCCTCTGAAGGGCTTTAAGTACCGGCGTTCCGCCCGCTTTCAGAAGCTCCGTGGTAATTCCGTCTTTGCCCGGCCCTACAGGCTGATGTCCGGGATATCTTCAGTGTAGTGTCGGGTTAGCTTGGCTCTTGGGTCTTTTACCAAGTCAACAACAGGTTCAGCTTCTGAGGTATATAACTGCCCATAGAACCTCTCTATCTCCCTGAGCACCTCTCACCTATTCGACGTTATGTTTCCGTCCTGCGTCTTCAGCTTCGTCAACTGGCTTTGCCCAATAGACGCGTCTCATGCGAACACTTTAGAGCCCTTGTTCTGTACTATGGTCTCCTCAATACGCCTTGTATTGAAGGACCGTAAATCGTGTCGCAAGGACTTCAATATCTGTCCATTGAGCTGCCTATAGGACTTAGCATCATTGGAGGTTCGGAGGCATCGGAGATATCTGCTTACGCAGTAGTATTTTTGAAAACGGTTTGTGGACTCTTATTTTTTTTTTTTATTACTATGGGGCTCAGTAATGCAAATATTAATTGATATTCCAATAGTCCACAATAACAAACAATATGACTTGTCTCTTTTCCCAAAGGCGAGTCACCTCGGAAATAAGGAATCACGTCTAAATCGTTTTAAGCAAACAAGAAGTGCTTACCACTAAAAGATTGACATTAGCATGACACTAGCCAGTAAGCGTACTGTCACGTTCATGTTTGGTGTTTGGTGAATTTGTAGTATGACAAGGATGGCATATCAACTGATGGACTGTTTAAAGTTTGTCACAAGTTGTTACGTAAGTTTTAATTAGACCTTAGCATTATTATTAATTAGCAAAAGTCCACAGACTACAGACACAGTTTGACAAATGTCCACGAGCACAGTTTGTCCGTGACATAAATGATTTCAAATTCCGGATTGCTACTGAAAATTAAAAAATATTTAAATTTTAAATCGTTTAGTTGTATATGTTTCTAGCATTGTCGTTATCATGAAGGTCACTATTTCTTCTTTAGACAGTTGCTAGTGATAATAACAGAAGCCAATTTATCCCGCAGGAGAAAAAGAACCAGTATATTACTGTTCTGCAATTAGGGGAAGGGTGGGAAATATACGTTGGTATTTTGAAAGCCAATTTTATCGCAAACAAAATCGATACATCGTATGTATCTACATGCTTATTCGTGAAATGGCAGTCGGTGGGATACTTTGGTGGGGTAGAACAAGTCGACGTGTTGCTACATTGTATAATCAACACCTGCGCTCGGGATGTGACCAAACGACGCTTCCTAATTGGAATCGTTTAAACACATACTGACACATATAACCAGACTTAATCCATATCATAATAACAAACACACACGCATGTCGCGAGACAATTGTCTCCTAATGAATTCAAGGGCTATACGATCATTTCACGAAGTTATAGTAACTCTCCACGTTACGGGTTTACTTGGTCATAGTAATAAGGGCCCAGTAGGTAATCGATTGGGGTCGATGGGGTGCTACGGTTGGGTAACCTCCTAGTGCGCTCGACCCATTGCCAGTCCCACGGATACGTCCAGAGGAACGACAATGGGAACGGGACGGTGCACCCCGGGTATCGTCAATTACTTCCCTCACGGGGGATCTTGTTGGCGATGGCGGATGACCTGACATGGCGCGGTGCTTAGGATTGGGTGCTGCGGCAGGGGGTAGGGGGGAGGGGGGGGACAATTTCCTGCGTGTTTGTGCCGTGCGCGGTGACCCTTACAGCAGGGTGAAGGAGTCCTGGAGGTTGAGTCGGCTATGGACCGTTAGTTGTTGTCTGTCGCCGGCAACACGCCTCTTCGGTCTGGATCTCTGTCCAAACGGGAGGCTGTCACGTAGCCGCGTGGCAGTCAATCGGCTGAAGTTCATCCCTCAGATGGGCTAGGCTAGGGTTCTGGGGTGAAGGGGTCCGCAGGCGGCGGTGTGAGCCTACACTACGTGGGAGTAGAAGCGAACACCGTTAGTCTCGTGGACAACTCACCCTGGAACCCTATACTCTGATGATAGCCCTGGTGCTTATAAAGCATCCCCAAAGGTGAGGACTCCGTGGCGGGTGGGGAATCATCAGAGTGAAGAATATCATAAAGTTACATCATCATCTCAGCCTATACTTGTCCACTGCTGAACATAGGCCTCCCCAATCACTTTCCAGCGTAACCGGTCCGATGCCACCTGCATCCAACGACTTCCTGCGATTTTCACAAGATCGTCGGTCCATCTGGCAGGCGGTCGTCCCACGCTGCGCTTGCCAATACGTGGTCTCCACTCTAGAATCTTTCTGCCCCAACGCCCGTCCGATCTACGCGCTATGTGGCCCGCCCATTGCCACTTCAGCTTGCTAATCTTAACGGCTATGTCGGTGACCTTGGTTCTTCTACGAATCTCCTCATTCCTGAGTCGATCGCGTAGAGAAACGCCGAGCATAGCTCTCTCCATAGCTCGCTGAGCAACTCTGAGCTTTTTTATGAGACCTATTGTAAGAGACCACGTCTCTGATCCATATGTCATCACTGGTAACACACATTGACTAAACACTTTAGTCTTTAGGCACTGAGGTATTTTGGATGAGAAGATGTTGCGCAGTTTCCCGAACGCTGCCCAGCCGAGTTGGATTCGTCGATTGACCTCTCTCTCAAAGTTGGACCTACCTAACCGGACTGCCTGTCCCAGGTAAATGTATTCGTCGACAACTTCAAGAGTGGAGTTCCCAACGGTGAGTGCGGTGGGTACGACATGGACATTAAACATTATTTTTGTTTTGTCCATATTCATTTTAAGACCCACTTGTTGGGATACTCTATTTAGGTCACCGAGCATTCGTCCTAGATCTTCCAGCGACTCCGCCATGACCACAATGTCGTCGGCAAATCGAAGGTGAGTGATGTATTCGCCATTGATGTTGATGCCAAGTCCTTGCCATTCCAAGAGCTTGAAGGCGTCCTCTAAGGTGGCCGTAAACAGTTTCGGAGAAATGACGTCTCCCTGTCTTACTCCTCTTTTTATGGGGATCACCTTCGTGCACTGCCCCTGTACTCGGACTGACATGGTGGCGTTATTATACAAGCACTTCAACACTTCGATGTACCGATAGTCAATGCGGCATCGCTGGAGAGATCTAAAAACCGCCCAAGTCTCGATCGAATCGAAGGCTTTCTCATAGTCCACAAACGCCAAGCATAGTGGCCGATTATACTCCTCGGTCTTCTGTATAATCTGCCGCAGCGTATGTATGTGGTCTATGGTACTAAAGCCTTTCCGGAAACCGGCTTGTTCGGGAGGCTGGAAGTCATCAAGCCTGCGTTCGAGACGATTCGTGATGACTCTCGAAAACAACTTATAAACATGGCTCAGCAGTGTGATGGGCCTATAATTCTTCAGTAAAGTGTTATCACCTTTTTTGAAAAAGAGTACCACCACACCCCTGTTCCACGCTTCCGGCGTTTTTCCTTCGAGCAAGACGGAATCAAACAGCCTCTGAAGGACTTTAAGTACCGGCGATCCGCCCGCTTTCAGAAGCTCTGCGGTAATTCCGTCTTCACCCGGCGCTTTGTTGTTTTTAAGGTGTTTGAGAGCCATCCCAATCTCGCACAGGCTGATGTCCGGGATATCTTCAGTGCAGTGTCGGGTTAGCTTAGCTCTTGGGTCCTTTACCAAGTCAACAACAGGTTCAGCTACTGAGGTATACAACTGCCCATAGAACCTCTCTATCTCCCTGAGCACCTCTGACCTATTCGACGTTACGTTTCCGTCCTCCGTCTTCAGCTTCGTCAACTGGCTTTGCCCAATAGACGCGTCTCTTGCAAACACTTTGGAGCCCTTGTTCTGCTCTATGGTCTCCTCAATACGTCTTGTATTGAAGGACCGTAAATCGTGTCGCAAGGACTTCAATATCTGTCCATTGAGCTGCCTATAGGACTTAGCATCATCGGAGGTTTGGAGCGTCATGGAACGTCGCTCAGCCATGAGGTTTCGGGTGTAGTTGGATAGTTTTTGAGGTCTATTTTTACGGTGGGGCTTAAAATACTTGGACCCGACCGTATGGACAGTCTCTACCAACCTGTTGTTGATTTCGTCCACTGATGCGCTGCTGTCTAGCAATTCGAAGCGGTTTGCCAATTCGAGTTGAAAGTTCTCGGGGTTGTGGATATGTGCATAAGAAGGTCGGAGCGTAGACTTCATCAGACGCGATCTTTCCATTTTGACATTAATATTTAATGTGCCTCTGACCATTCGGTGATCACTGCCGGTTTTTACCCTGTGAATCACGGAGACATCATTAAATATTTGTCGCTTGGTGCTCATGATGAAGTCTATCTCATTTTTTGTGGAACCATCAGGGCTCATCCAGGTCCATTTCCTATGAGGCGGCTTCCGGAAGAAAGAGTTCATCATAAAGAGTCCCTCCTTCTCCAGATATTCGGCCAGCCTCTGACCCCTGGGGTTGCGTTGCCCATATCCAAATTGCCCCACTCTCAATTCATCATCGCCCCGTTTGCCCAGCCGCGCATTGAAGTCACCCATAACCACTGTAAAGTGTGCTTTGGAAGTATGTATGGCTCTACTAATGTCCTCATACATTACTTCGACGTCATCATCTGAGTATGCCGAGGTCGGTGCGTAGACCTGTATGACCTTCAGCGAATATCTTTTGGATATTCTGAGTATCAGGTACGCTACCCTGCTCGACACACTAGTGATGGACACAACGTTGTCTATGAGTGACTTGTGGACGATAAATCCGACACCACCTTGGGACTGCTGTTCGCCCTCCCGGTAGTAAAACAAGTTGCCGGATTTTAAGGTTATCGTGTCCTCGCCCTTTCTTCGGACCTCCGATAAACCAACAATATTCCACCGCAACTTGTTTATCTCTTCCTCCAGCTCAACAAGCTTCTCATCTGTCCTTAACGTGCGTGCGTTGTATGTCACCAGGGCCAATTTTCGGTGTTGGTGGTAGCCGAATCTCTGCCGGAGATTCTTAGCACCCCTTGTCCTGTCGTTACCATGGCTGCTACCGTGGCCAGGACGAACAGGACCGCCGGGGACTAGGGGCCTGGTTTTATTACATTCTTCCATTATTGGGGGTGTTTGCCATACTCGCCACGCTTGGCAGGCGGGTTGGCGAGCGCAGTTATTGGTCGTCGAAGTGCTAAGGGAACGCTGCTGCCCATTCCCTAGTTTTCCCTTAGTCGCCTTGTACGACACCCGATGGGATGAGATGGGTTGGTCCTATTCTAAGCCGGGAACCACGCGGCGCGGAACATAAAGTTACATGGACAAAGATAAAAAAGAAAAACCCCAAACCAGTCCCCAAAAAGGGACAAAGTGCGTCATGCACACCAGGCCCCTCGGGGCAAAGTGTAAGGCCCTCAGGCATGAAAAAGGCAGCGGGACAAGCGACGGCAGTGAACCCCAGTGGTGGCGCCAGTCTGGTCCCCAAAATTGCACTTATGAGTTGCGGATCTGGAGGAGACACAGCGTCTTCCGGTCTGCCCCCGGTTGCCAAGGTGGAGGCGAAGGCGTCTGGCTTTGCTGGACCCGGAAACCAAACCACCCAGGCGACCGGTGCTGGCAGACTGCGTGACCATGTCCCCCCTAAGGGACGCAAAAGACTCAGCGGGCTCGCTAAGCGGAGGAAGCGAATCGAGCTCGCAAGGCGATCGGCTGTCTCTCAGACGCCCGTACAGGAGGCGACGCTCTCCAAACGGGCGAGAGAGGTCAGCGATGAAGCCAGGGATACGGCAGGGGATCTGAAGCGAGTTCGCCCCGGGCCTTCCTTTAAGGATGCCCTGACCATGACAAGGATGCACGCAATGATGACATTGCGGATGACTATCCCAAAACAATGCTTGATGAGGAGACTGCCTGGAACATCAAGGAGGTTATCTGGGGAGGATGTGGAGTGATCCGGTCCTCACCATTGAATGGAAGGGGGTCCAGGGCGGCATCATCAGCCTAACATGCTCCAGCGACGAGGCGATCACCTGGCTGAGGCACTACGACGGTCAAACTGTCGGTGGTGTCAAGGTCAAGGTGATCAGGGATAGGGATTTACCCTGTCCTGTGAAAATGGCGTGGAAGAGGACACGCGTGAGTGAGAAGGTCTCTCTGTCTATAGAGCTTCAGATGCTCCAGCGACTCCATAAGGTTATCCTCAGGGACCGCTGGAGGGTCGTGAACACGACGACAGAGGGACGACAGGCTAGGAGCATCATCCTGATGGATCAGTCCTCGGCTGATGCCATCAAAGAAGCCGAGCACATGCTGCACGCCGGGCTTGACCGCACCTACTTCAAAGTCCTTGAAACGTCAGAGGACAAAGAGGAGGCTAGGGTCGGGTCCGATAAACCAGCGGTAGTACCCCACACTACACCGGTGGAGATACTACTAGACCATCAGCAGGGGGGAAACACCCCTGCAACAGACAAGGAGGAGGCACTGCTCGCGGACTGTCCGGTCCCATCGCCAGCCATATCGGTGAGATCGGATGGACTAGCGGGCGGCTTCGATAAGCTGGGCATCACATCTTCCCCAATAAGGGAGGACGATGAAGCCCCAGATAGCAGCGAACCGGAGGAGAGCTGCAAGGTGGGTAGTCCCTAGTGTGGACTACCAACTTAACACAACCAGGCAACAAAGGAGCTTGGCTTAAGGTACGTACAAATCAACTTGCACCATTCTAAGGTGGCTACGGCGATGCTAGATCGCCAGCTGCGAAGAGCTAAATTTGACTTAGCACTTATTCGAGAACCCTATATTTATAGGGGACAGATAAAGAGCCTTGATGGAGCGGGGGGAAACCTGTTTCACAATTGCACAACTAATGCCATGAGGACCTGCATTTTTGTCAGGAATGGCATAAACGCTTTGCCTCTGTCCATTTTCTGTTATAGGGACCTCACCACGGTAAAGTTAAAATTGGAAGGTAACAAGGGCAGCCGAGTAATCTTCTCGGCTGCCTATCTACCCTACGAAAGCGCGGACCCTGTTACAACGCATCTGCGGGACTTGGTTGAATATTCCTGCAACAAGAAGTTTGAGCTAATCGTAGGATGTGATGCAAACGCGCATCACGTCGTCTGGGGCAGCTCAGACACTAATCAAAGAGGGGAAAAACTTCTGGACTTTCTGGTAAGCACTCCTTTACAAATTCGTAATAGAGGCAATAGCCCCACGTTTGTAAATAGACGTAGGGCGGAAGTTATTGACATTACAGTTGCCTCTAATAGAGCGAGTAGGCAGGTAAACAACTGGCATGTCTCCAATGAGATCTCATCCTCCGATCACAATTATATATGTTTTCAGTATGGGATGGAAACGTTTAATATAAACCAAAGAAGGCGGAACCCAAGGAACACTGATTGGCCCGCATATAAAAGTGACCTTAAAGCAGAGTTAGGAAAGGTCCGAGGCAGACTCAGCTCTGTATTGGATATAGAGTTCGAAGCGGATAGCGTAGCTCGGGCAGTAAAAACCGCCTGGACTAATAACTGTCCGGAGAGCAGAGTCATAGCGAAACGTGACCCATGGTCGACACCAGAGCTAGCGCGGTTAAGAGTAGAAACTCGATGTGCATTCAACACTGCGAAAGCAACCAGAAGTGCGGAGAGCAAAAAGAAGGGCTTGGAAAAGACACTGCCAAAGCATAGACAGCCTCCCTGAGGGTATGAGGTTAGCCAAGGCAATATCCATGGCCAAATTAAATTCACTTACTACAGTGAGGAATGAGGTAGGGGAACTTACAAACAATGGGGAAGAAACACTGAAAACAATGTTCAACGTGCATTTCCCGGGTTCGGTAGCAATACAGGAAGAGGATACCATGTGTGATGTCCATACAGATGAGCTAAGCTTAAAGACAATTAGAGCTGACTGCAGGCAAAGTCGTGGAACAGAACAAACTCAAATGGGCCTTAAAGAGCTTTCAACCATTTAAGGCCCCTGGTCCGGATGGTGTTTATCCCATCCTCCTACAAGAAGGGGAACCAGTACTCAGCCAACACCTGTGCAGACTATTCAGAGCGTGCGTGGCCTTTGGGCATACCCCTAGAATCTGGCGGCAGGTGACGGTGACGTTCATTCCCAAACCAGGGAAATCCAACTATGAGGATGTCAAATCCTACAGACCAATAAGCTGTCCTCATTCTTTTTAAAATGTCTAGAGAAAATGATAGATAGGCACATAAAGGATGGTCCACTAAAGGATTATCCCCTACATAAGATGCAATGCGCTTGTAAGTCTACGAAAACGGCATTGCACTATGTGGTGAATCGCGCAGAGATGGCTCTGCAGCAAAAGGAAATTTGTGCTGCAGTTTTTCTGGATATCGAGGGTGCATTTGATCGCACAACATTCTCATCCATAGAATTAGCTGCTATAGAGCATGGGATAGAACCAACTCTTATCAGATGGATCAAAAACATGCTAAAGAACAGGATAGTCCAGTCCACTTTATTAGGAGAAGGGCTATCCGTAAGAACTACTAAAGGATGCCCGCAAGGAGGGGTCTTATCGCCGACTCTGTGGAGCCTGGTAGTGGACTCTCTCTTGAAGATAATCAACAAAGGTCCGTTCTACAGAGTAGGATATGCGGATGATATAGTGATAGCAATCAATGGGAAGTTTCCAAACACAGTATCGATAAAGTAACAAACTTGTGCACAACAAATAGCCTCTCGGTCAACCCGACGAAGACTAATGTCATCCTGTTTACAAGGAAAAAGGTACTGACGGGTCTACAGGACTTGCATATGTACGGAAGTAAAATTAAATGGGCCACTGAGGTCAAGTATCTGGGGGTGACCCTAGACAAGCAACTAAAGTGGCATACACATGTTGATCAAACCATAGCCAAAGCATTGAGAGTGCTGAATATGTGTAGGTCAGCGTATGGAAAGGCATGGGGACTACAGCCCAAAATAATGCACTGGATATATATCACTATGGTAAAACCGACATTAACGTATGGATGCATCGTGTGGTGGCCTAGAACTAAGACACAGACGTGCAGGGATTCCTTAACAAAACTGCAGAGGACAGCCTGCCTGGCCATCACAAGTGCATTCAAAACAACACCGACGGCAGCTATGGAGAGGCTACTTAACCTGACTCCATTACATATCGTCATTGAAACTGAGGCAAGGAAGGCACTCTATAGGCTAGAGAAAGCTGGACTATGGAGCATAACGGCGCCAGGCCTCGAACACACCAAGCTAGAATCGGACAAGGAACTAGATGACATAAGGGACATGAGAAGCGACAAGATTCTAATCACATACATGTTCAATAAGAGATTTAGCACTCACATCCCAACCAGGGAACAATGGAAAAGTGGTCTAAATAAGCAAGGCAAGGAGCAAATGATATGGTACACTGACGGATCCAAAACCAAGTTTGGAACAGGAGCCGGAGTATACACGGAAGGATACAGCCTCAGTCAAAGCATGGACAGGTTTACATCAATATTCCAGGCAGAGACCTATGCGATAAACATTTGTGCAAAATAGATTGGACACACGAATCACGGGCAAGAAAGTCTACATTTGTAGTGATAGTCAGGCTGCCCTCAAGGCCGTCGGCTCCTATGAGCTAAACTCAGCACTGGCTGCGGAGTGCGCATACCTTCATGACAGATGTGGAGCGCGCAACACGGTCAGGTTAGTCTGGGTCCCTGGGTACACGGGAGTTGATGGCAATGAGCGTGCGGATGACTTAGCCAGGAAGGGAGCAATGGAAAAACCCGTTGGTCCAGAACCGTTCATAGGCATACCAGACGGTGCCTATAGAGGCGCACTCTTCAAATATGCCCAAGAACAACACAAGAAAGAATAGGAAACACACACAGGGCTTCGACACTCAAAGGAATTCCTTTTCGCATGGTGTGAAAGCGACAGCAAGAGATTACTAAAATATAGTAGACTACAACTAAGGCAAATAACTGGAGCATTTACAGGCCACTATGGCACGAAAAAACATCTACACAAGATGAACCTATGCGGCGACGTGGTATGCAGGAGCTGTGGCACAGAAACTGAAACCATGAAACACGTCCTCTGTCACTGCGACGCTCTGGCTGCGCGGCGAATGGAACTGCTGGGAGTGGCCTATCCAAACCCAGAACAACTACGGCTCTGTCCCCCTGCTGGAATTTACAACCTAATACAGGGAGTACTAGACACTTCAGGTACGTAAGAGCATTAGGGCAAGGACAGCACAAAAGATCCCATGGGTCAAAGTGCGCCAGAGGTATCCTCGGTCCGGTAAGCCAATATAAGATAAGATAAGGTAATCGATGTCTTTGAACGTAAGTAGCTACTTTGTGTGATAGTCGCTAAGCTAAGTTTTTTTTTGATGGAATCACGACGACGCGTAGTTTGCCAGTGTCAAGTATTATACGAATATAACTATTCATTTCTAAATTAATTCAACTCCCTGATGAACTTGATGATAACGATTGTAATGAAATTGATGAAGTACCCCACCCTGGATGGTAAAGCGACTAATCTTTGTAAACTTGACATAACAATTGCGACGGTCGTTTTGAGGGAAATCGAAAAGGCACGTTTTATCACTTTTTTACAATTACCTTCACTCATGCACATATAAGAATACATAACGGTTAATATTCCACCAGCATTACACATTATATTTCGAAATAACACAAGTTTTGGAAATGACATCACTCTTCGATTTCTCGCCAAAAAAACCTTAAGCTAAGTTGGAAGCGTTATATAAGCTACTCGATAACTTCCAACAGCAGGTGGCCATAAACCTGTCTCCACCAATCCGCACTGGGACCGCGTGGTGGAGTATGACCTAATCCCTCTCACCTTGATTTGTGAGAAAAGATCTTTGTCCAGCAGTGGGACAGCATAGGTTGATATTATAAGTAGTTATTTTTAGTTGCAGCATTCTTGTTTAATTTCCTTTCATAATTATAATAATTATTGTCGAATTTATAGACAAATATTGCAAAAGAATTACCTTGAAGCCCCTGTGCAAATGTTAGATTGTATGTTGGGGTAAAAACATATAGGCCTAAGGACCTAATTGCCGTCACAGATGTCGCTTTGTAGATTTTTCCTTCATAGTGCCGACAGTCGCGCTACATTAAAATAGCGTCTTAACAAAATAGCGTCACGACCCGCCTATGAAACGTCCCCGAAATGAAGGAGATGGAGGCAATATGTACATGCACAGTTCGCCAACGATATAAGGCCTATTATAATAAATAGTGATCATGAAATAAAACTATTTTTCGGATTTTATAGCGGTTTATTTTTTAATTTAAAGTTCCCGTCGTTTCGAGTGCTTTGCTGTACCCATGGTCACGGGAAGGACTGAGGTGTTAGACGTTCATGTGCTATATTCGCGTAAATCTAAGAAGTAATCTAGTGATTAGACATGATGTACTAATACTCACATTGCTTTCGATAAAAATGAAGCCACTTCTTTATTTGAAGTATATACCTAACTGGTGATGGTCGCCGGGAAAACTGGATGCAGTACAAAGCTAGTCGTTGTGGCGACCTTTGAGAGAACTTTGGTCCTGTAGTGGACTACTTTAGACTGATAATGAGTATATACCAAATTAGGTATATACAAGGTGTATCATAAATTACGCAAGACCTCAGACATCCCAATTAGATAAGTGCTTCACAATGAACCTTGTACGTGAAGGTGTGCGAATTAAGAAATACGTTTTAGAAATGCATTTGAAATCTCCATATTGCTTTGAATGAAGAATAAATTTAGTTTATTATAGCGCACTAAGGTAGTAACAGCAATTTTTTCATATTAAAAAAATGTAATATACATTAAAAATAGTTGGAATCCATTCAGTTATCGATTTAGAACAAACTACTTGCAGGTCTTGCGTTTATTATGTTACACCTTGTTTATAATTACATTATCATTATAAGAAACACGTATAATATAGAAAAAAGGCCTTCCCAAATATCACCATTGGCTGCAAATTGTATGCATTCAGTTTTTGCCGGTTACATCCAACGAAATTATCCAAATTTTATTGTTTTTTTTCCAAAATATATTCGAACAGTTTTCTTTTAAAACGTGACATTATTTATCTTTAAACATTATGCAGATGAAATTGGGAATTGATTCCCGTATCTTGCAGTATTCTTATAAATAAGAAGTGCCAGAGTAAAGAAGTGGTTATGTGACAAGATAGCTAGGACATCCTCTCTGATGCTTCCGCCGCCTGCCTCGTGGCGGGGCCGTGCATTACTAACATTTTTTATTTTTCACATTTAAGGCAAAACAGAGGCGCGGTAGAATCGCCGTGATTTTCTATCTATCTATCTATAACCTCACGCCAGATCCCTTGCGGGGTAGGCAGAGAGTACAGAGTTCCAACAGGTTCTTTCCTTACATACCTCTCTGGCTTCCTCGACTCTCATAGTTCGTCTCATACACACTCGCCGGTTACGGAGACTCTTGACTTTTCTATCAGATAAGACTCGGTTTATTTGGTCGTGGTAAGATAGTCTTGGTCTTCCCCGGTACCTGCATCCTTCCACTTTCACATTGTATATCTATTTTGTCATTCTTTCCTCTGGCATTCTTTCTATACGCCCGAACCAACGGAGCATGCCCTTTCTCATCTTTACACCGATACTATCTTTCATACCTACTCGCTGTCTTACTGTGCTGTTGCTAATGCGGTCGGTCAGCTTCACTCCGCACATCTTCCGCAGAGCTCGCATTTCTACCGCATTTATCCTACTTTCATTCTCCTTTTTACATACCCAGCTCTCGCTACCATATAACAGCGTTGGGACAAGAACTCCGTTATGTATGGCCAGCTGCACCTTATGGCTTAAGTGCCGGCTCCCGAGTAGCGTTCCCATCGCACCATTCACTCTGTTCCCTGCACTCACTTTTCTCTCTTTGTCAGCGGTGTATTTCCCATCCTTACTGAAGGCGCATCCAAGATATACAAACTCATTCACTTGCTCCAGCACATCGTTACCAACCACAATCCTTACATTCGTTCTGGTTTCTTCCCTTTCAAAAACCATGAGCCGCCGAGATATTCAACCAACTTTTCAAGAAGGAGAGTAATTACAGCGTAAATAAACGGACTCGAGCTTATATTTCCCAGCAGAGGTACACTACGTTTACCCATTACCTACTGACGTTTTATTTAATTCCTGGGCGTTTCGTGTATATGGGTTTTGATATTGCAACTATTTTCAGTGTGAAGAACAAGATTATCTAAGTAGAAAAATAATAATAGATTATATGCCTTATATTCGCTGAGCAGGGGTGGCAGAGGTATATTATATACACGCACGTATTGCCGACAATATTAGGTCCAAATGCAATATGCGGCAAAAATATTACAATGAAACCGGGTACGAATACGACTACAGGGCGCTCACTACAATCTCTATAGGAAAGCTATTTTAACCTTTTAAAAGAAATGTGAACTTACTCAATTATAGCCCAGTCTCTTTTTCATGGCAAAATAAAGAGGTTGTGAGAGCCACCCAGACTTCGGATGACTATAGATAATTGTACAATAGAAAAACACTGTTTTTAAATCCTCTATCTTTTGTTATTGTTTTTTACAGATATAATCCATCTATCTATCTATATTATCACGCCAGATCCCTGGCGGGGTTTTTTCCTTACAGACCTCTCTGGCTTACTGCACTCTCATAGTTTGTCTCATACGCGCTCGCTGGTTACGGAGACTCTACACTTGCTCTTCGGATAGCACACGATCTGTTTGGTTATGACCATACATACGTACCGAAGAAGACCTAGATTTAGTCTAGGTCTTCCCCGGTACCTACATCCTTCCACTTTTGCATTGTATATCTGTTTTGTCATTACAGATATAATGTACATTATTATACAAAATGGTTTTTAAATACGTTTCCTACCAAGATATTCCTGAAAGGACCAATCAATAGAGCAAGACAAAGCTGTAGAAACCACGAATATAAATATATAATTTAGTTTATCATCTAAATCATGTTTTATTTACATCATTAAAGGAGAACAAATGGCTTTAGTATTGCGGCCACGTTCGAAACGTTCGTCTGTGTACAATTTGTGAATAAATCATTGCCTTCAGAACAACAAGATAATGTGTGTTGCTTTGGCAAATTTCTTTTTATATTTTACAGACTCTGAATACAAGGAATTGAAGCTAAAACGTGTTATTTGTGCTAATTATCTCAGACTTAATTTTTATATTACGTGTATTATTACACGGCTATATTGTAAAAAGGTGAGTATGCAAGCCAAAGGTGAATGATTCCAGCAAAAAATAATATATATGTTTGTGCAGATGTAGTTTTTTAAAAGGGATTGTGTTCGTCAGCGAGCTATGGAGCTTGCGTTTATACAAAACTTTCTCGAACGTCACCGTACCACATTTTTCAAAAAACAAGGGAGCGGTTTACGGCCACGGTTCATCAACGATAAATAATAAGGAGTGGTGCCTTCTGGAAAGCAGTTTCCACTTTTATTCGAATTCTAAAGTTTTCTTCATAAATACTAGGCACTAACAATAAGTTTTAAAAATAGACTCTTTCTATGAAGTGTCATCAAGGTATTAACGCGCATTTATATATATGGTATAAGTCTTGAAATAAAACAATTACAGACAGGAATCCCGGAGAGTTTACGTGACAGTAAATAATTATGTGTCAGATAAGTAAATTGAGACAGTATTAGACTAAGAAATTTTTGAATGCATGTCCCACACCTGGAATTATCCCTGTATCGTAGGTTTATATACAAAAAAATTACATACACAAACACGTTTCCTAATAATATAGACGTTTAAATTATTACATGATCAGCACTGTCATGGTAAATAAATGTGTTAATACCGCCATTACCCAAACGGAGGTAGCCAGGATACACTTACTGTGTATACCTATTTACCAAACCTACTGCCATGATACAGGATTCGATTTCTGACTCCAGACATAATATAAAAAAGAAACAAATATTACTATCACCAAAGCAAAAAAAAACAGCTCTTTATAATCAAATAAGTTTGCTCATTTCTTAAGGTCGATCAACTTACAGTTAATTTGTTCACAGAAAGTAACACGATAAACCGGACAATCAACTTTAACGAGAACCAATTAAGTACAAAACTAACTAATGGCCTAGAAAAAACTGTAGGTGCTCGAATTACCGCTGTAATCAAGTTAGTGTAACATTTTGGTCATTTCGAGTTTGATCGCAGAAAATCGACAAATGTAACAAAAAAGTCGATAGAATGAGGGAAATCGCTTGAAGGTAATGTTGATAGTCACCGCCGACGTTATCAGGTCCTTATGTAATAGGGGTTAAGCATATTACCATTATATCAAACATATCTCCTAGCTGCAGACTGCTATTGGAAAAAATCAGATGGTAATCGCTAATTACAGTTAATCTGACCTAGGATTTGACCACCCAAGACCTCCTTATCGACATCACGCACCACGCGCCACTAGAAGTACAAAATATAACGCAATAATAATTAATCTAAATTTGAATATATACGTAGTCATATAATATGATAATAGAAAATAGAAAGAAAAAAAGAAAGTGAATTAAATAAAAAAGACAAGCCCGCTAAGTTTCTCGCCGGAACTTCTCAGTGGAGGCCGCGTTCCGACCCGATAGTAATAGTTATTTCGTAGTTAGATTAACAGTAAATTGACAATTTGTAAGTTTTTACAAAACCCCCGCAGGTGCTACCTCGATCTTCACAGGCCAAGCATAAAAACCATATTATACAAAAAAATATGAGATTGAGTTTAGCCCTGATAATAATAATTTTATAATATAATAATTTTAGCCCTGATAATGACTATTTTCATTCAGACAATGAGTCCATTATTACAACACATACAGGCTTATCGCTGTACATAATATTAAAAAAGCTATAAATAAGTTCAAATAATCATTATTAATATTATTGCAGATATTGTCTATTATTTTTTTTTATTGTATTTATAGATATTGTATTGTAGTAAAACCAAATCCAAGAAAATGACACATAATATCCTCTTAAATGTACCTATAATAACCCACAATTAAACGTCTGCGTTGCGAAAAAAATTTCAGTACCGAGGCTTGACGTTCCACTTAATGGAAAATGTTAGATAACTTATTTTCAGATGAAAAATCAACATGGCGGAGTCATAAGCAAAGTTTTCGGCTGCTGTGGTAATCGTTTATCTTCTTCAAGGTGAATTATATTTTCAGGGTTTGAGTCCAGGGGTTAAAGGTCTTAGAATATTTAATTTTAATTTTTACAAAATATATTTTATATTACTAAAATTATTCGATAGTAAGATATATGTAATGAAATGTTGTTGAGAAAGATATTTACACGATTTTTATTTTGATTGATGATTACCTCTGTTATATTTGACGTGAGGTGGATTAAAATTAGTCCCAGTGAAATACGAAAATTTTCTGTAATGCAGTGCATTTCATAGGTTATAAGAAGGCTTCTATTCTGTTGGCAAAATATTAATAAAATTTTCGACTGAATAATATAATAACCCATGGCCATTTTGGTTGCTATTTTCTATTTCTATATGAATATTAGCGGAGAAATAGTGTACCCCCACTACATCTAAATTCTTCTGAAAGTATTCTAATATCTTAAAAATATAAATTTTAGATGATTTATTAATACTCGTATGATGAGGGCAACCAGGAACAATCTACTTTCCAAACTGTGACTATGTACATTACGATAAACGATTGCCAGGAAATATACTACATACTAATACATATCGTAGTCTTTATTAGTCAGAAAGGCTTTATTAGTGCGTTCCTCGTGCATGCCCTTCCCCCCCCCCCCGCCTAGGTCTTATGTGGAAATATTCCCATGCAAAAAGTTTCTACTGGTTTCCTATATTAAACAGCTATCCCATAAAACACAATAAAATTCCTGTATCTCATAATCACAATGTATCTCATTTGATTTATATTTAAACCATGTGTTAAGGAAGTACAATATAGGCTAATAAAAAATGGTTTATTTTTCATGCAGTGTGTGTGCAATACAGTGTGGCGAGTTTGCAATAGCTCGTTAAAATAAAGAATTAAAGTAGGCTTTTATTATATTTTTCCTTACAAATTTAATCACATCAACATATTATAATGATTTTCTGAAAATAACATTATAATAATATTAGTCTACATAGCCCACTGCTGGACAAAGGCCTTCGCTCACAAATTGAGATGAGAGAGATTAGGTAATACTTCACAACGCGGACCCAGTGCGGATTGGTGGACGCAGATTTGTGGCCCCCTGTGTTGGAACTTATTAAGCCCCCTAGATGGCTTCCAACATGCCGTAACGACTACCACATTAAATGGAAACCAAGAACAACAGTTAAACCTGCCTTTCGAAGCACGAATACGCTCCAATATCAAATGCCACAAACGGTCCCCCATCTCAGTCCGATCGAGTCGAACGCTGCTTAAGCTTGATGAGCGGTAAGAAAACCGCAGTCGCACAGCGCTACGAGCACCCAGAGAAAATAATATTATCGTCAATAAAATATTAATCATGTATAGAACCCAAATATAATATGCCAACTAGTTGAAAATCCCAAGTTAAGCTAATATGTACATATTTACTCAGTTTACATAAACAAGTTACTTAGGTTGAAACTAAGCAGAACTTTTAGTTCTCCCTCGGGAACTGTACGAACTTGACGGGATAAAATGTTGGTACGTATGCAAAATCTGGAGCTTAAGTTTTTAATCGCTGAATATAAGGTTAGGTTCTGGGACTTTTGAATGTGGTCGTGAACGACCTGATTTTCCAAAAAGAGGGTTATTATAAAATTGGAAAGTAGGGTTACGGCTACTTATGTTGGAATTAGTTTTAGTTGGGTATTGCGTGTTGTCACGTTCAAGTTATTATTACTCTTGTTCTTTAAAATAATTAAAATAGTTTATCTCAGTTATTTACAACAGTTTTCAAGTAATTTGTTCAATAATAACATTGTTTACTAAGTTTACACTTATAATTATCGTTACGCCTTAGCAAAATAACTAAAATAAAAACTCAAATATTAAATATCATAAATTGTGGCAAAAATACTTAAAAGTTCAAGTGCATCGGATTTTCACAGTTGTTTTAAGCGTATATGTCCTATAATTGCGCGCATTGTGTGCCGGTGCCGAGGCATCGCTAATGCTACCACAAGTCTAAGCTCAATCATTGTGCATCGAATTCTCACGGTTGTGTGTACCGCGCAAGTATCAAAATAGCGTGTACTGAACACCAGCGGCGGCCACCGGCGCTACCAATATAAAAACTACGAGCGGTGCGTTCCAGGTACGCTATTGTTGAATTTTATGCATAGTTATCTTCTCGTCGAAATAAAAAAATGTCATCTAATAAACGCAAGTGCGCTGGTTGTCGTATCGCAATTAAGGGAAAAGATATGATGACATGTTGCATCTGTACTGACACATATGACTTGGGTTGTTCAAATATATCTACTCAACGATATGGGTCAATGTCAAACGATCTTAAGAAAACCTGGAAATGCTGCTCATGTCTTACATCAGCATCTAAGACTGACGCAATGAATACTCAAACCACCCCACT
This sequence comes from Phalera bucephala, assembly GCA_905147815.2. NCBI lineage: Eukaryota > Metazoa > Arthropoda > Insecta > Lepidoptera > Notodontidae > Phalera > Phalera bucephala. Next base: position 16,997,720 of record LR990621.1, on the reverse strand, counting down.
GGCCCCTGGCCCCTCTTTTCAATCTCTGAATGACATAGACAACACATAGACATTAATAACGATAGTCAATTCACTGTTAGTCAACGTGATACTGGAAGTGATTACTCCCAAGAAATAGTGCGTGGAATAGTCAAAAATGAAATAAGCGCAATTTTAAAGTCTGTGATCAGCGAATTAGTAACTGAACATCTTAAGGACATAAATATTAAGGTATCTTGTTTTGAAAAATCTTTAGAACTTTTTAACTCGCTTTATGAAGATATGAAGCAAAAACTTAGCGAAAAAGCCACTCTTATTGATAAACTACAAAAGGCTAATACGGACCTCCAATCAACAATCAATAATTTAACGTCAAGGGTCAATTCAGTTGAACAAAATATGCGAGAGTGCAATGTCGAAATAAATGGAATTCCCGAACACCGCACTGAGAATCTTACAAATGTAATTGAACAACTATGCAACACAGTTAACTGCCCTCTTAAAGCCGATGACTTCCAGTATACTTCAAGAGTCTCCAAGCTGAATAGGGAGAATGAACGCCCTAGATCAGTGATTGTAAAATTCCGTAGCCGCATAATACGGGACAGTCTTCTTGCTGCCGTAACAATTTTTAATAAAAATAACACTGACAATAAGCTGTCTACTCAACATCTCGGCATAGGAGGTAAACGAGGTCCTATATTCGTTTCTGAACATCTCAGCCCACAGAATAAACATTTACACGCTGCAGCTAGGCTTAAAGCTAAAGAAATGGAGTACAAGTTCGTCCGGGTACGAGATGGGCGGATTTATGTAAGGAAGAAGGAAACAAGCCAAGCCATACTTATTCGTAACATCTTTCACACACACATTCGTAACGCTTTTGAAGTAACACGTTATATTTAGGCTTAGATTAAATGTTTTTTGGATTATTCTAGTGAAATTCGATTGTCTAGATATTTATTACCAAAACCTACGTGGTTTGCGCACAAAGACTAATGATATTTATAAGAATATCTTTCAGTGTAACCACAGTGTTATCATGTTTACTGAAACCTGGTTGAATTCTAATATATCTGATGGCGAAATCATTGATGAACGATTTATTGTTTATAGAAGAGATCGTGATCTCTTTCGTACATCCAAGTCTGACGGCGGTGGTGTGCTTATTGCCGTGTCGCGACTTATTCATTCAACCAGAATACATGAGTGGGAAAGTGAATGTGAGGATATTTGGTTATTGTTAGACATGGTAATGAATAACAAGCGTGTAAAGCTTGCTATTTGCGTAGTATACCTGTCTCCACCAGTAAGATTGGAATCACTAAAAGAGTTCCTAGATAATGTGAAATAAGTCGTTGATTGTGTTGATCATATTATTATAATTGGCGACTTTAACTTGAGTTTTATTAAATGGGCCAAAGATTGTACCTGGTCACAAATGAATCCTCTTTTTAACACAAGTTCAACAGTAAATTACCAAAGTAAACTAGCATTTTCACTATCTGACTTCATTTCTGTCTCAGGTTTACTTCAAATGAATTCCATTGTTAATCATGATAATAAGATAGATAGACTTAATATTAACTAATCTCAACTGTGTTGTTTCTAAGGCCAATTACAGTATTAGTAAGGTTGATGAGTATCATCCACCACTTGAGGTAATGTTTGATATAAAAACCTATACTTTGTTAAATCACCTTCCTCGCTTAGATTTAAATTTTCTTAAGACTGATTACTCTAACATTTCAATATGCCTGAAAAGCGTAGATTGGTCTGAACGTTTCGCGGAATGCAATAATGTAAATGATATGGTTGCTATTTTTTACAATAAATTAAAAGTTATAATTAGCGAACATACTCCAAGACGTATGCCACGCAAAAAACATTATCCTGTTTGGTTTACAAAAGAATTAATTTTACTACTGAAAGAGAAGGATAAATTAAGGCGTAAATACCGGAAATTTGATAATCCCAGGGATAAGCTCGAGTATGAACTCATTAGGAGTAGATGTGATAAACTTTTGCGTAGCTGTTATAATAATTATGTTTCTTCTATAGAGACCAACTTAAAAAAGAACCCTAAAGCCTTTTGGAATTTTATTAAACACAAAAAGTCGACTATCAATAACTTTCCTTCAAGAATGCATAATAGTGGGGAACAGTATTCGTCTTGCGGACATGATATCGTGAATTTATTTGCCTCACACTTTAGTTCCATATACACTGACTCCGCCATTTTGGGGGAGCCCCCGAGGCCCCCTAACTATGGACATTCAATTTCGAATCCCAACAAATTGGACTCATTTAGTGTTAATGAAAAAGATATACTCACGCAAATGAAAGGACTAGATACCAACAAAGGGGCTGGGCCTGATGGTATTCCACCCATTTTTATTAAGAGGTGCGCTTAATTTCTTTCTTTTCCCCTTAAAGAAATTTTTAATAAATCCCTTTCTAGCGGTGTGTTCTCTAATGTATGGAAACGGGCACGTATCATCCCTATCCTAAAGAAAGGTGATAATAGTAATGTTAGCAACTACAGACCCATATCCATTCTGTCATCATTTACTAAAATTTTTGAAGCAGTAATTTGTCCTATCCTTACTTTCCATACCAGGGCTCAGATACACACTGAACAACATGGTTTTCAAGAAAATAAATCTGTTACTACCAATCTTATTTCGTATATAGCCCCTGTCATGGAAAGTATAGACAAGAACCTACAGATTGATGCTGTCTACACTGATTTTGCGAGCGCTTTTGACCTTGTTGTTCACAGGATACTTATTAGTAAACTTAAAAACCAATATGGTATATGCAACATGCTGCTAAAATGGTTTGCGTCATACTTACATGATCGGGAACAAGTAGTAGTCGTTAATGGTCACGAATCAGATAAATATATTTCATCTTCTGGAGTACCTCAGGGTTCCCATTTGGGTCCTATCTTATTTCTTCTCTTCATTAACGATATAGTCCTAAAGGTACACCACTGTCAGTGTTCCCTATTTGCTGACGATATGAAGATATATCGTAATATTGAATCCCTTGCAGATATTGAACTGATTCAGTCTGACTTAGATCGTATTTATGAATGGTGTTGCGCAAACAAAATGAAACTAAATGCTACAAAATGTCAGCATATTCACTTCACGAGGAAAAGAAAAGTTTTAGATGCGACTCTTCGCATTAATGACGCGGCAATTACTGTAGTTACCCAAGTTAGAGACCTAGGCGTCATTCTGGACTCTAAGCTTAGTTTCATTCCCCACTATGATAGTATTGTTAACAAAGCAGCTAAAATGTTAGGTTTTATTAAGCGCAATTCAAAAGAATTCAAAGAGGTGCGATCGAAAATAACCCTGTATAATGCACTTGTACGAAGTGTGCTGGAGTTCAGCAGTATTATCTGGACACCGCATTATGCAGTCCATTCTGATCGCATAGAGTCTTTGCAGCGATCATTTACACGGCATTTAGCATTTATAAGTCCTGGCATTTCCAGTAGATGCTCATATGAAGATAGGCTCACCTTCTTTGGCATGTCTGCATTATATCAGCGTCGACGCATGCATGATTTACTGTTTTTACAAAAAATTGTCAAAGGCTCCACACCATGCCGTGACCAGTTGGAGCGTATAGGAATATGTGTTCCTAAACTAAATTCTCGTAGAGCTAACCAAACATTTTTCAAAATACCGAGGTATAGAACCAACTTAGGTTCACATTCTCCAATAGCCAGAATGATGACAACTTACAACAGTTGGTGGAAACTGCGCGATTTAGATATATTTAATGACCACTCTGCGCACTTCAGGGATAAGATTTTAAATATTAATAGAAAAAATAAAGTGATGTAAATCTTTTGTTTCAGTCCGTATTTATACCTACTTCATTTTATTTTTGTTTTATATATACATATAGTTATATATTAATAGATATAGTATTTTGCACTACTTTCATTCTGATATTGTTTTAAGGACTATTCGAGATTGTATGTTTTAAATTTATGTAATAGTATATGATTGTTTGTAGTAATTATAAAAAAATGTTGTGCATATCTGTAATTGATGTAAGCACTAGAAATGTTTTGTTCTAAATTGTCATTAGTAATGTTTGTGTTTATGTTGTTGATGAGCCTTATAAAAATAAATAAATAAATAAACCTTTACTTTAGGTAGGTCTTGTCGTTACCGACACATCTCAGTGCTTAGATTGATTAGTTAAGGTTTGGTCAAATAGCTGACGGAACGCGACGGAAGCGCGACGGAAACGTTTGGCAACGTTCGGTTGTAACGTTTGCCGTCGCGCCGGGCAGGACTGCGCTGTGTGGCGTCTCCCGTACATTTCAGAACATTACAACTCCCCAAGCCGCGCCACTGTCGCGCTACGTCGGCTATATGGCGAAACCTTTACTAACAACTAGTTAAATATTTAGGTAACTCAAGTAAATTTTTACAGCTTGAATAAAAATTCGAAAGTTTTAGTATCAAACTGGCCACAATAGGTATTTTCATCAGTAAGTAGATATTAAACATTTCATAAGATATTCCCTTGTTTTAGAGACAGTCAACCTTAACCGGTGTTGGATTGTATCCCGGTTAACCTTAACCGATGTGTCCAGTCAGTGGTTAATAATGTTCCATATGCACCTCAAGTTAGAAGCATCTTGGTCGCCTTGATAAGTTCCAAAAGTAAGTGGCCATTAATCCGCACTAGATCTGGGTGGCGAAGTATCACCTATGCCATGTCACCTCGATGAAAGGCATTTTCCCCGCAGTGTGATAGAACATGCTCATTTATTATACATCAAATACATTTGTAAGTACCAATGTGATGGCAAAACGTCAAGCCATTTATAATCGGAAATAAACATGGATGTTTCGTACAAGCTAGCGGTTAGCAGCGCGAATAGTGGGAATTTTGTCTTCTTAGGTGGCATGTTATCCTGTATTGTGAATTACGAAATAATTGACCAACTGCATACACATATAACTAGGCTCCTTATTGTTCTTGAAAGTAAACAAGCAAATGTTTTTTTTAGTCGTTAATTTGCATAAACCCTGCAAATTGTCATTTACATTTTTTTTTAACATACTAATGTACCAGTGGAATCGAAACGCGGCCTCCACTGAGAAGGCCCGGCGAGAAATTCAGCGGGCTTGTCTAATTCTCCATTTTTTTTGTAGAGGAACATACATTTTTATATTATACAAAATCATTAATGCGATCCAGCTCCAGTCCAATGCCTTACGACTGAGATATAAGACTAATAATAATATTTTTAAATATATGTTATAATGAATGTTATATTGAATTTTTTAATATATGTTATATTAGGGCCCTTATTATTTTTACTTTATATTAACGACTTACCTAGACAAGTCAACTACCCTTTGGTGCTGTTTGCGGATGATAGCACAGTAGTGATAAAATGTGACTATCTATCTCTATCTATATCATCACGCCAGCTCCCTCGCGGGGTAGGCAGAGAGTACAGAGTTCCAACAGGATCTTTCCTTACATACCTCTCTGGCTTCCTCCACTCTCATAGTTCGTCTCATACACACTCGCCGGTTACGGGGACTCTTGACTTGCCCTTCAGCTAAGTCACGGTCTATTTGGTCATGGTAAGATAGTCTAGGTCTTCCCCGGCACCTACATCCTTCCACTTTCGCATTGTATATCTGTTTTGTCATTCTTTCTTCTGGCATCCTTTCTATATACCCGAACCAACGGAGCATACCCTTTCTCATCTTTACACCGATACTATCTTTCATACCTACTCGCTTTCTTACTACGCTGTTGCGAATACGGTCGGTCAGCGTGACTCCGCACATCTTCCGCAGAGATCGCATTTCGACCGCATTTATCCTGCTTTCGTTCTCCTTCTTACATACCCAACTCTCACTGCCATATAACAGCGTTGGGACAAGCACTCCGTTATGCATGGCCAGCTGCGCCTTTTGGCTTAAGTGCCGGCTCCCAAGTAGCCTTCCCATCGCACCATTCACTCTATTACCTGCATTCACTCTTCTCTCTATATGAGCGGTGTATAAAATGTGACGATCCTGATAAATATGAAATGGAAATAAATAAGACATTGAATACAATTATAACATGGCTAGACAATAATAATCTCATCATTAATTTATAAAAGACCAAGATCATACATTTTTATCAAAGAATTCCTAACGCAATACTGGATATCAACGTTTTAGGAACTAATATAAAGCTAAATAGAGCAATTGACAACGACTAAATTTCTTGGCGTCGTTTTAGATAATCATTTAACCTGGAAACCTCAAACAGATGAAATTAGTAAAAAAATTAATAAATTCACCTACGTACTCTATAAACTTAGAAAAATTGACAATCTGGAAACTATATTATTAGCGTATCATGCCTACGTAGCATCAACACTTAGATATGGTTTGATACACTGGGGCAACTCTGTAGGAAAAGAGATTGTTTTCAAAGCCCAAATAAGGTGCATAAGAACTATTACTGGCTTGCGTAATACAGAGAGTTGTAACCTTTATTTAAAAAATTAAAAATTTTAACGTTGACATCTTGTATATTTATGAAGTTAATGTATTTGTCAAAACGAACCAGGCGCTGTACAAAATTGCCTATAAAAGCCATTACCGCAAATTACGCGTCTGAGCTCGAGGTACCATTTAATAAGACAGTATTAATGAGAAACAGTTTACTCTGCATGGGTCAAAATATCTTCAACAAATTGCCGGAGGAAATAAAAATCATGAATATAGGCAGTTTTAAAATAATATTGCATGATATATTAATAAATAAATGTTACTATTCCTTAAACGACTATTTTAATGATAGTTCAATAATCGCGAGATAATAAATTATACTTCAACGATAATTTTGACAATTTATTTCCTTTGACATGTTTATAGCAGACTAAATTGACATTATATATACTTTTTATGACAACTGACAAGGACTGTTTTAGTGAATTTTGTATTTAGATATTATTATGAAATAAGGTCTAAAATGAAATAAGTATTATAAACAAGTATTTTTTGTGTAGTTAAAGATTCATTTTATTAATTAATATTTGTACGCCAGTTGGCGAAACATAGATTACGTACTCAAACTGTAACATCTCACATCATATTATAATGCACCTATGTTTACAAATAAAAATTTGAATTTGAAAAGCTAGAGGATTCTGGTTGGACCAGTCTCTACAAGCAGCATCCATTCACGAGTACAAGTACATGTTTAATAATTTACCATATACACAATTCTATCATGTACGTGACGTAGTATAACTTTATTCAATGTCGATTCGATGTCCATTAGGGGCTGGGTTTGATGATTGGAGCGTAGGCTACTTTGCGATACGGGTTTAATCCTCGTATAAGAGATAGCGAAAATAAGCGCACACTCACCAAATCATTACAAGCTTTTATTTGACTTGCTTTTCAACCAAACCTTTATGAAATTCTGAATTAGAATCACTTCCTTTGATCGTGTATCATTGTGTACAATGTTAAAATTTGATATATTAGTCAAGTTCCGATGATAACAGTTTTTTTTGTAAGCATGACTTGATTCCACAACCAGGACTTGTTTCAGATGAAAGAAGACATCAACAGTAAAGAGCATAGATAAGAAATTTTGTATACACATTTAATTATTTAATTTAGATTTGTTGTTTTAAACTGCGCCATTACCTGGCTCCATAAAAACTATTATGTTTTATAATTATTTATTAAATAGCAGTGATAGCCTAGTGGTTAGACTGCAAGGTCAGAGGTCTTGGGTTCAAACCAAGGCCGCACTTGTCTTATCGAAAGCATGTGCGTATTAAAAAATAAATATCACTTGCTTTAATGAAAACATCGTGAGGAAACCTGCACGCCTGAAAGTTTCTCGTGTGAGGTTCGCCAACCCGCACTTGGCCGGCGTGGTGGACTATGGCCTAAGCCCTCTCGGTTTGAGAGGAGACCCATGCCCAACGGTGGGACAGTTTCTTAACAGGACTAATCTTTTTTTTCTATTAAGTTTTTGTTCCAAACATAGATTCTTTAATACGTCACTAGATAAAGGAACATTGCTTCTCGTCAAAATTTTTAACTATAATATTAAATAGGGTCATCTTTGCATTTAATGAGTTTGTTATCCCGACAAAAGCGATACGTCACGAATTTAATGATCCAATAAACGATAGAACTCGGTTGAACGTGATTATAAATATACATGGTGTACTAAAAATAAAGCAAATAACGCAAGATCACAGACACTCCAATTAGATAACTGCTTTACGAATTCACAACGAAACCCAAAATTGTAGTTTAGAAAGCTTCATTACAATTTTCTCAGAAGCTTTCACATCCAAATTAACTATGAAACGTGTATTGGAACAGGAACATGTATTGAAAGTGCAATTGAAATTGCAATATTCAAATTGTATTAAAAAGCAGTGATAGCCTAATTTTTAGGCCGTTGGACTGCAAAGTCAGAGGTCTAGGATTCAAACCCAGGCACGCACCTCTGTCTTTTCGAAGGCATGTGCGTATTAAAAGTTAACTATATGCTATGCTTTAACGGTGAAGGAAAACATCGTGAGGAAACCTGCATGCCTAAGAATTTCTCGAAGGTGTTTGGAGTTCGCCAACTCGCACTGGGCCAGCGTGGTGGACTATGGCCTTAACCCTCTCAGTTTAAGAGGAAGCCCATGCCCGACGGTGGGACAGTTTCTTAACAGGGCTAATATCATTATTATTTAAAAGTCAACAGCGGAACGATTGCAATGAGTTTAGCTAATTAAAAAAATAATATTCGTTATAAATGGTTGGAATTGGCTAAACATGAAATCGACGACAGATCTCTACCTAAATTTTGGCACATGTTGTTCAGCCTCACAACTGTATTGAGAACAAAGGGATGTTCAACAAAGCGTGTATTGTCTATCCGTTAAAAGTTTTTCAGATTAACGCGCATAATACACATCTACAAAAACGTCAAGAACATAAAATATTTATGAACGCACACTACACAACGCACATGCAATTAAATTGCATAAAATCTGTTGTCTACCTAAATTGGATAAAGCGTGTGCTGATATTCAAAAATTATCAGGAATTAAAACCCACTTTAGTTATAATTAATAGATATAGGCACAAAATACAAACAATAATTCCCTACTGTAAAAGTTTTCACATATTAAACTGCCATTTAGGGTCGTGTTGCTAAACAAAAATTTTATCAACTTAAATGCGAAAGGTTTAAACTAATCTAACGAACAGACTTCAGCACTAAGCTGGGTTAATGCTAAATAGAAACTTTCATCTACATTAGATTTTAAATCCTTCACAATTGACTTTACAAAGGAATTAATGTTTATGTACTTATACCCCGAACGAATTTTTAGAGGCAGATAAAATAATAAAAGTTTACGATAAAATAGAACTGAATAGGTGTAAGTCACGACAGTTTTCCAATATTGCTATGTTTCTTGAGAGAGCTAGGAACTGGGTTGGTATATTGAAAATTGGTGGATTTTTTCACAAAATAATCTAGACAATACTACATAACACTTGACCCCGAGCTTCTTAATGTGAAAGTATCTAAAAATTGAATTATATGATGGCCTATTTCAGTCTAATAGTAGTCATCTTAAACTTACAAGAACGTTTACAGTGTTACGGATAACTGTCCAACAGCTAATGGAATATATTTTTAAAATTAACCTTTGGGTGACTAAAAATCGATCATCAATCAATCGAATAAGTACTTAGAAGTTCACATTAACACTAAATACATCCAATCGTACCACAACCTGGTATCCTCTACCGACATCTTCAAAAAGAAACGGGCAATAAAGTTATTAATTAAAAGCTCTTTATTATTTATATCAAGAAGTTTTCTTCCTCAAGCACATTAAAATTAACAAATTTAACAATATTATTCTCGCAAAATTTACCATCAAATTGTATCCTTCACATCCATATAACTTTTCCAATAGACAGGCTCACAATAGAGAGACACATTATTTCATAATATTATCCCAGAGAAATGGGCCATTATCTCATATATATCGCGTAAACTCACGTTTTTTGCGAGTCAACTCTTTTTCACTCGATTATAAATTTTATACGGTGAATAAAAACATAATTCTTGTGTACATAACTTGTGCAGTGACATATTCGTTGATTATTTTTTCCGCGATACGATATGAATTAAAGTTGAATATTTAATTTAACAATGTTTAAATTTGATTAATAATAATAATTATAGGAATTTCCTTAAATCATCACGTCGACTCACTCGCTTGTCGGGACATTAAATATGTTAAAATGAGGATTGCTTTCGACTTTTTTAGAAATCTCTTAGCATAAAGCAATGTTCAAGAAACATAGTGTCTCTTGGGCTGTTTGTTCAATAGCCTCATCAGTGGTTGTAATCTGACCTAAACACAAGTAATATTTAATCAAATCAAAAAGTGTGTTTCGAACTTCTACATTTCATCGAAATAATCAATTATCAGCTATGTAGTACGTTTTTGCGTCCTGCCTATTTTCCGTCATCCACCATTTCAAACGAAAAGGCCCAAAATATAATGGGTAAATAAAGTAAAAGATACTAAAAAGCTGCCCTTTCCGTCGCGACACATAAAATAGACAATCTTAGGAAAAAGTTATTCGCGCTTATGTTAGAGAATATTTCCCGTCCAAACATAAAAATGTTGCATCAGAAAAACTTCAAAAGCATTCTTAGCGCAAAAACTTGGGGGTTTTAAGCTTACTCAAACTGGAAAGTTAGGCAAATGACACCGCGGGGACAAAAATATTTTGCAATCTCCTCACAGAACGAGATGGAATATTTTCTTCAAGTTTTTCAAAAGGGAAGTTGGCCCGAACCGAGTGGCAGCGCGCCGTCGCTTCATGGCTCAGCCGAGACAATGGGTACAGAATAGTTGAAATGTTAACTTTTGTTCTTGCTGTTAACTGCCCGCTTTTCAGAGGATGTGTCTGTTTTCCTAACGTTTTGACTTAAAACAGGGAGATTACGAATTAATTTAACAAGGGTGAGCACTATATTTTTAACCGACTTCAAAAAAGGAGAAGGTTCTCAATTCGTCTGTTTTTTTTTATTTTTTTTTATGTTTGTTACCTCATTACTTTCGCCTGGGCGAAGCGATTTTAATGATTTTTCTTTTATTTGAAAGCTGGTGCTTCTCGTGTGGTCCCATTTCAATTTGGTCCAGTTCTGACAGTGGCACCCATGAGAAAACCATATAAGTCTATAATTAGCATTAAGTATGTGTGCGACAAATAAACGAGTAACTCTATATCACGCCAACCGATTTCGATTTATTTATTTATTGAAAAGGGTAGACTTCACAGATGGTCCCATGATCATTACAACAAGACCTGATGATGGAATCCTGAGAAAATTGAGGAAAATCCTTAAAATGTGTAGGCATTCATAATACACCTTAAGTAATGGCATTACTTAAGGTGTATTATGTGTGATGATACCGCCACTATGACCGTTCAGCTACAGGAACAAAAAACCAACCCCATTGAGCTGCGCAGAGGGGTGAGACAGGGGGATGTAATATCCCCTAAGCTCTTCACCAACGCGCTTGAAGACGTCTTTAAGACGCTAAACTGGGCGGGACGGGGCGTGAATATAGACGGTGAGTGCATCTCGCATCTTCGGTTTGCCGACGACATCGTCATAATAGCAGAGACGCTGGAACAGCTAAGCGAGATGCTGCACAGCCTAAATGTAGCCTCTCGACGTGTTGGTCTCGGCATGAATTTGGATAAAACCAAGATCATGTTCAATGAACATGTCACGCCGAGACCAGTCTACGTCGATGCTCGAAGTTGTTCGAGAATACACCTACCTTGGGCAGATTATCCAGCTTGGTAGGAACAACTTCGAGAAAGAAGTCGACAGAAGGATCCAGTTGGGCTGAGCGGCATTCAGCAAACTACGTCGGGTTTTCTCTTCGCCTTTACCGCAATGCCTGAAGACGAAAGTCTACAACCAGTGCGTTCTACCAGTCATGACATACGCTGCCGAGACGTGGACACTTACAGTAGGGCTAGTCCATAGGCTCAAAGTCGCGCAGCGAGCTATGGAGCGGGCTATGCTCGGAGTTTCTTTGAGGGATAAACTCCGAAATGAAGTTATCCGTCAAAGAACCAAAGTAGTTGACATAGCCCGCAGAGTGAGCTCGCTAAAGTGGCAGTGGGCTGGCCATGTCTGTCGAAGAACCGATGGCCAATGGAGCAGACGAGTTTTAGAGTGGAGACCACGACTCGGCAAACGTAAGGTAGGGCGCCCCCCAGCTAGGTGGACCGACGACCTGAAGAAGGTCGCAGGGTGGACTGGATGCGGAAGGCAGAGGACCGTGTATTGTGGCGCAAATTGGGAGAGGCTTATGTCCAGCAGTGCACTGCAATAGGCTGATTTGATTGGTTATGTGTGACCTTCATTGTCGGAAGACAGATTTCGTAATCTTGTTATTTCCATCAACGATCTATCGTCGTGTGGTCTAATTAATAATTTGTTGGCGTCCAAATCTGTCAAAGCTATGCCTTCCAAACTTTTGACAAGACTTAGTGCAACATATATTTGCCCTTTTGAAAAGTTTTTTTTACCTAGGTCGATTACAGCTTTTTCAAGGGTTACCCTGTTACCCTGTAATTTATGAACTGTAACCGCCCAGCTTAATATTAGAGGCAGCATACGGCGCTCCACATCTCCGTAACCTCTTAATGCCTGAAATGTGGTAGTAGATGGAGGTATGGGTATGAAACCATTATTATCTTTTAGCCTAAGCCCAATAGAATCGTCATCAAATTTCACGTACACGGACTCTGGTAGCTCTCCATCCTCCAGTTGATCTCTCCTCAAGGCCGGCCATTTGACTTTTTTTATTATACCCATAGCTTCATTTACTAGTCCTTCTGATACGGAGATATTGCGTCTCAACATCACTCTGGACTCAACGCCAATTTTTATTGATGGCAGAAAACCACCACAGCTATTGACGTCTTTGGGAATTACGTTCTCTGGTGGTATTCTACCATAAGTCGCTACTTCACGAGACTCATCCACTGCGTTAATTCGATAAGTTCGGTGCAGCTTTGTATTTTCCTTACTAATTTTTTTTATTGTACTCGTCGACTTGCCTCACCGTGGGGAAAATACGAACGGCGGCTCCATCCGCAAATTCACCATTTAAAGGCACGTGGCGCCGCTCGCGTAATAACTCCAGCTGAGCCGTCGTCAATTCGCCTACCCGTAAACTGTTTAATAAATCGATGAATTCGCTATCATCACGCTGCCGCATCTTGATAGTCAATTCACAAAAAGAAAACTGATGCCACAAATTAACCTCCGCTGAAAACCACGAAAGCTGCACAAAACAATTCCCTTTTACCGGAGGAAGCTGAAATATATCCCCGAATACTAAAATGTTGACTCCACCGAATAATTTTTGGTTGTTTTTGTATTCTTGAAGTCTTAGGTGGATTATTCTTAGGTTCTTATAAGAAACCAGAAATTTCGTCGATGATTAGCCAATTGATAAAGCACCATTTACGCCTTTCGTTCTCGAGTCTCTGACCTGTAATTTTTTTGTATGTCATAGATTTTTTTTTTTCTATCGTAAGCAAGAAAATACTGTGCAGTGTTTTGCCAAAAATTTGACGAGCAGCAACTCCGGTTAAGGATCCAACTTCCACAAAGTTAGGCTTCAGTAGTATATCTACTGTTGGTGCGCAACAACGCTTAATATGCTCCACGATTAATTTCAACAGAAATGATTTACTATACCTGCACCGCCCGTGATAAAGAGTAACAGAGAACAGCTAACTTTCTTGTCTTTGCAAATCGTTTTCAATTGCCGTTGAAACTTTCTGAAGTAAATTCCTCTGTTGTAAATGTACAATCCGCGAATGCTTCCCAGGAATCATTCATCTGTCATGACGACTCGTTCTTCCATGTCTTCACAAAAGTTATCATCGTCATGTACAATTTATTTACCAACACATAACATCGGTGCATTGCCGACATCGGTTTCACGCGCAGCATTAAGTGCGGTAGCCTGAGCAACAGCCTGCTGAATAATTAGTTCAACGTAACCGAATTGTTCTGCACTGACATTGCCCTGCAACGGGCGAAGATCACTTTGACGCCTTATAAAACAGTCTTTAGCGGTTTCATTTTCGAACAGCAACTCACCTTCATTCCCCCGGCGGTCCTGTTCGTCCTGGCCACGGTAGCAGCCATGGTAACGACGGGACAAGGGGTGCTAAGAATCTCCGGCAGAGATTCGGCTACCACCAACACCGAAAATTGGCCCTGGTGACATACAACGCACGCACGTTAAGGACAGATGAGAAACTTGTTGAGCTGGAGGAAGAGATAAACAAGTTGCGGTGGAATATTGTTGGTTTATCGGAGGTCCGAAGAAAGGGCGAGGACACGATAACCTTAAAATCCGGAAACTTGTTTTACTACCGGGAGGGCGAACAGCAGTCCCAAGGTGGTGTCGGATTTATCGTCCACAAGTCACTCATAGACAACGTTGTGTCCATCACTAGTGTGTCGAGCAGGGTAGCGTACCTGATACTCAGAATATCCAAAAGATATTCGCTGAAGGTCATACAGGTCTACGCACCGACCTCGGCATACTCAGATGATGACGTCGAAGTAATGTATGAGGACATTAGTAGAGCCATACATACTTCCAAAGCACACTTTACAGTGGTTATGGGTGACTTCAATGCGCGGCTGGGCAAACGGGGCGATGATGAATTGAGAGTGGGGCAATTTGGATATGGGCAACGCAACCCCAGGGGTCAGAGGCTGGCCGAATATCTGGAGAAGGAGGGACTCTTTATGATGAACTCTTTCTTCCGGAAGCCGTCTCATAGGAAATGGACCTGGATGAGCCCTGATGGTTCCACAAAAAATGAGATAGACTTCATCATGAGCACCAAGCGACAAATATTTAATGATGTCTCCGTGATTCACAGGGTAAAAACCGGCAGTGATCACCGAATGGTCAGAGGCACATTAAATATTAATGTCAAAATGGAAAGATCGCGTCTGATGAAGTCTACGCTCCGACCTTCTAATGCACATATCCAAAACCCCGAGAACTTTCAACTCGAATTGTCAAACCGCTTCGAATTGCTAGACAGCAGCGCATCAGTGGACGAAATCAACAATAGGTTGGTAGAGACTGTCCATACGGTCGGGTCCAAGCATTTTAAGCGCCACCGTAAAAATAGGCCTCAAAATCTATCTGACTACACCCGAAACCTTATGGCTGAGCGACGTACCACGACACTCCAAACCTCCGATGATGCTAAATCCTATAGGCAGCTCAATGGACAGATATTGAAGTCCTTGCGACACGATTTACGGTCCTTCAATACAAGACGTATTGAGGAGACCATAGAGCAGAACAAGGGCTCCAAAGTGTTTGCAAGAGACGCGTCTATTGGGCAAAGCCAGTTGACGAAGCTGAAGACGGAGGACGGAAACGTAACGTCGAATAGGTCAGAGGTGCTCAGGGAGATAGAGAGGTTCTATGGGCAGTTGTATACCTCAGTAGCTGAACCTGTTGTTGACTTGGTAAAAGACCCAAGAGCCAAGCTAACCCGACACTACACTGAAGATATCCCGGACATCAGCCTGTACGAGATTGGGATGGCTCTCAAACACCTTAAAAACAACAAAGCGCCGGGTGAAGACGGAATTACCGCAGAGCTTCTGAAAGCGGGCGGATCGCCGGTACTTAAAGTCCTTCAGAGGCTGTTTAATTCCGTCTTGCTCGAAGGAAAAACGCCGGAAGCGTGGAACAGGGGTGTGGTGGTACTCTTTTTCAAGAAAGGTGATAACACTTTACTGAAGAATTATAGGCCCATCACACTGCTGAGCCATGTTTATAAGTTGTTTTCGAGAGTCATCACGAATCGTCTCGAACGCAGGCTTGATGACTTCCAGCCTCCCGAACAAGCCGGTTTCCGGAAAGGCTTTAGTACCATAGACCACATACATACGCTGCGGCAGATTATACAGAAGACCGAGGAGTATAATCGGCCACTATGCTTGGCGTTTGTGGACTATAAGAAAGCCTTCGATTCGATCGAGACTTGGGCGGTTCTTAGATCTCTCCAGCGATGCCGCATTGACTATCGGTACATCGAAGTGTTGAAGTGCTTGTATAATAACGCCACCATGTCAGTCCGAGTACAGGGGCAGTGTACGAAGGCGATCCCCATAAAAAGAGGAGTAAGGCAGGGAGACGTCATTTCTCCGAAACTGTTTACGGCCACCTTAGAGGACGCCTTCAAGCTCTTGGAATGGCAAGGACTTGGCATCAACATCAATGGCGAATACATCACTCACCTTCGATTTGCCGACGACATTGTGGTCGTGGCGGAGTCGCTGGAAGATCTAGGACGAATGCTCGGTGACCTCAACAGAGTATCTCAACAAGTGGGTCTTAAAATGAACATGGACAAAACGAAAATAATGTCTTAAGTCCATGTCGTACCCACCGCACTCACCGTTGGGAACTCTACTCTTGAAGTTGTCGACGAATACATTTACCTGGGACAGGTAGTCCGGTTAGGTAGGTCCAACTTTGAGAGAGAGGTCAATCGACGAATCCAACTCGGCTGGGCAGCGTTCGGGAAACTGCGCAACATCTTCTCATCCAAAATACCTCAGTGCCTTAAGACTAAAGTTTTTAGTCAATGTGTGTTACCAGTGATGATATATGGATCAGAGACGTGGTCTCTTACAATAGGTCTCATAAAAAAGCTCAGAGTTGCTCAGCGAGCTATGGAGAGAGCTATGCTCGGCGTTTCTCTACGCGATCGAATGAGGAGATTCGTAGAAGAACCAAGGTCACCGACATAGCCGTTAAGATTAGCAAGCTGAAGTGGCAATGGGCGGGCCACATAGCGCGTAGATCGGACGGGCGTTGGGGCAGAAAGATTCTAGAGTGGAGACCACGTATTGGCAAGCGCAGCGTAGGGACGACCGCCTGCCAGATGGACCGACGATCTTGTGAAAATCGCAGGAAGTCGTTGGATGCAGGTGGCATCGGACCGGTTACGCTGGAAAGCGATTGGGGAGGCCTATGTTCAGCAGTGGACAAGTATAGGCTGAGATGATGATGATGATATATAAGTCCTGAACTAAGATCTGTTACAGCAAGGTACTCAGGGTTTACTTCGCCGGGCGCAGGATTATCTCTAGCAGTAATGCAATCATTGTAGTATTTATCGCCAATAATTGCAATGTAATCGATATCGCTTTTGGACCACTTGTTTGGATCTAATATAGTGAATGCTGCACAAGCAACAGCCGCTATCCCAGTACATTGCTTACCTCGAGATAAATTAAATCGTAAATCACCTTGGTTAAATGATCCACGTAATATTGCCTTGATGTCATTTAAAGTAACATAATGTTTCGAGGATGATTCTGAAGTAACAGAATCTTGTTCAAAAATAGAATTTTCATCTATTTGGACTAAATGAGGTATATTAAGGGTAGTTTCAAAATGCACCTGAATATCTCTGTAAAGATGGTTATTGGAAATTAACCATGTTAATGCTCGATTCAGTCTTTGCATATCCACGACGAATTGTTTAGAACATGAAAGATTCTCGAGACTTTCCACTACCCAAACTAAACTAGCTTGATGTGGTGTCAGTGGTAACTGTTCAGCTATTTCCACAACATCCGTTCCAAATAATATGACCTGCCCTTTACACTAACTTTGACTGAAACGGTTATTAAGTTTAACAGTCTTTAAAAGTGGTGTAATACGACTTAAAAACCGTTATTCAGCTCTTGTCGAATTGGCTAATTCAGGCGGTACTTCTGCTGGCATCATTTTATTCCAATATGCAGTTGCTGGAATTTTCCTTTTCTAATATTATTGTAATAGCGAGTGCAGGTAGTTATTGTACCTAAAGTAATCAGTTCTTCAGGTAATAGCGTACTATATAAATCTGCTCGTAAATTGGAACGCTGTTGTGGATAAAGAGTTCTTTTGCAAACGGCACATGGTACATCAGCGAAAATATTAATAGCCGCTTCAAAAGATTGTTCATTTGCGTTATCCCTACAAACATGACTGACTTGTCGCATTCTACAAGTCGGAGTGAACGAGTTTCAGGTGTTTCGTTTGATAAGCGATCGTGAATCATTCCGAGTCGGTGGGCACGTTGCTCCTCTGTCTCATTAGATAGACGATCGTGGATTAAGCCAAGACGGTGAGCACGTTGCTCCTCCGTCTCATTTGATAGACGATCGTTGATCAATCCGAGACGGTGACTACGTTTTTCGATACTTTCTCTAGTATCGAAAAACGTAGTCACCGCCTCTCGCCTGGTAAAGTCGCGCGTGCGACACACGCACATCTCACCTATAACTATGTATGTAGTTACAAGCCTACGTTGGCAGACACGGACTCCAAAAATAACAATAATACAATTATTATCGTAATAATTTAATTGACTTTTAAGTAGTCTAATATTTTTCATTCCATTTTACTTAGGAAAACTCTTAAAAATATTTTGTTCATTGTTTGTTATTCATAGGTATGTGTTGAGTTAGATTTGAAGTGTATAGGTACCTACCTACCTTCTTGCGTGGTAAACGCATAGATCGTAGCTACATATTGATAAGTAGAAAAAGTAAGTTGATTATTAAGTTGTAGAAGAATATGCAAATATTTTTTTTCTTTTTAGTGCGTTAGTTTGTTTTGGAATAGTTTCTTATTGAGAAGTCGGTTTTTTTTGTTAAAATTTTTGTTTTGTATCTAGTAGACCGTAATGTAACATACCAACAAATAAATAAATAAAACAGATGGTTTACCTGACAGCAATCAACTATTAACTAATTTGCACACTTTCCCTAAAATAATAAATTTTGTGTAGGCCAAGGCCGTAAAAGGCATTACAAATAAAAATGTTGTTATTTGACATCGACCCAAACAAGCCTCATAATGTCTAATCCCCCAACAGACCCCACAATGGAAAAAAGGCGGATGCTAAATTTAATCTTAAAATATTGCCAGATCATTTGACCGTCGTTAAAAAAAATATTTAAAATGTCTCCAAAACATTTTGTTACTTCGTCATTGTTATTATAAATATACTCTAATCATAATCAACCAATTCTTCATACGTTTCCGCCGATAATTAAACAATTAAATCTATAGTTCAAAGCCCCTTAAAGTTCTTTTCAGAAATAATTATAAAGAAACAATTTACACATAAAGAACTATTCTTTACAAATGTTACGTTAGGAAATAATATACGTCAACATTTGTCAAGGAAGAAACGTGGGCGGGTCGAGAATCACATGTAAACAATTAGTTGAAACAATATTTTATTACATTTCTATATTTAATACCCTTCAACCTTTAGGTATACATCACTAATTGTGTTTACGTGCTTATGATCATTAATATATTTTCCTCACGAAAACAGAAAATATGGGTAGGAATAAGTATGTACTAATATTCTTACCTTGTTTACCTACCTTTAAGTGTAATAATCTTAGTATGATATACAACAGCCGAATAGAAACATTTAATAATTTATTGTAAGGACCTAAGGGCCGTCACAGATGTAGCTTTGTAGATTTTGCCTTCATAGTGCCGACAGTCCTGCTATTTTAAACTACCGTCTAAACAAAGTACCGTCACGACTACATTCCCGAAACGGAGGGGATGGAGGCACTATGGACACGCACATTTCGGCAACGATATAAGGCCCATTTTAATAAATAGTGATCAGATATGATGTACTGCTACGCACATTGTTTTAGATAAAAATGAAGCCACTTCTTTATTTGAAGTATATACCTAATTGGACCGATAACCGGGTGATGGTCGCCGGAAAAACTGTATTCATACAGCACAACGCTGGTCGTTATGGCAATCATTGAGAGAACTTTTGTCGTGTATTAGACAGCTTCAGACTGATGATGAGTATATACCAAATTAGGTTTTTATTTAAACAAGGTGTATCATAAATTACGCAAGATCTCAGACACCCCGATTACATAATTGCTTCACAAATTCCATACAAAAAACAATTTACCAAATTTAACATTTTTAACCCCTTTTTTATTTTATGCACTTTTGTATCCAAATAAACAATGAACGTTGTACGTGAAGGAGTGCAAATTGAGAAATACGTTTTAGAAATGCATTTGAAATCTCCATATTGTTTTGAATCAAGAATAAAATAAAAATAAAATAATAAAATCATCATTATCCGAAACACATATAATATAGGAAAACGGCCTTCCCAAAGATCATCATTGGCTTCAAATTGTATGCATTCAGCATTTTCCGGTTACTTCCACCGACATTATTCGTATTTTATTGTTTTTTCCTAAAATAAATTCGAACAGTTTTCTTTTAAAACTTGACATTATTTATCTTTAAACATTATGCAGATGAAATTGGGAATTTATTCCCGTATCTTGCAGTATTCTCATAAATAAGAAGTGCCAGAGTAAAGGAGTGGTTGTGTGACA
Organism: Phalera bucephala; assembly: GCA_905147815.2. Lineage (NCBI taxonomy): Eukaryota > Metazoa > Arthropoda > Insecta > Lepidoptera > Notodontidae > Phalera > Phalera bucephala. Next base: position 16,977,161 of record LR990621.1, on the reverse strand, counting down.
AGATAGCAGGGACATCCTCTCTGATGCTTCCGCCGCCTGCCTCGTGGCGGGGCGGGCCGTGCATTACTGAAATTCTGTATTTTTCACATTCAAGGCAGAACAGTGGCGCGGTAGAATCGCCGCGATTTTTTTAACTAACGTTTCTAGAAGGAGAGTAATTACAGCGTAAATAAACGGACTCGCGCTATTTCCTAGCGGGGTGCACTGTCTATACCCACTATTGACGTTTTATCTGATTCCTGGGCGTTTCGTGTATATGGGTTTTGATATTGTAACTATTTTCAATGTAAAGGATAAGGTTATAAGTAAAAAAAATAATAGAATATATGCCGTATATTCGCCAAGCAGGGGTGGCAGAGGTATATTATGTGCACACACGTATTGCCGACTATATTAGGTCGAAATACAATATAATAGCCCTGTAAATTAAATAATATTAGCCCTGTTAAGAAACTGCCCCACTGTTGAGCACGGGCCTCCTCTCAAACTGAGGTTTAGGCCATAGTCTACCACGCTGGCCCAGTGAGGGGCGAACTTCACACACCTTCGAGAAACTCTTAGGCATACAGGTTTCATCACGATGTTTCCCTTCACCGTTAAAGCAAGTGATGGTTATTTTTTTTTAAACGCACATACTTATGAACGGATAGCTGTGCCTGCCTGTGTTTGAACCTGAGACCTCTGACTTTGCAGTCCAACTGTCTAACCACCAGGCTATCACTGCTTTATACCAAATACAATATGGCGCAAAAATATATTACCATTGAATCCGGTAATGTGAACGTACTCAGTTATAGCCCAGTCTCTTTTTCATGGCAAAGTAAAGAGGTTGTGGGAGCCACCCAGACTTCGGACGACTATAGAGAATTGTACAATACACTGTTTTTAAATCCTCTATCTTTTGTTATTATTTTTAATAGATATAATCCATCTACCTATCCATATTATCACGCCAGATCCCTTGCGGGGTAGGCAGAGAGAACAGAGTTCCATCAGGTTCTTTCCTTACAGACCTCTCTGGCTTACTGCACTCTCATAGTTCGTCTCATACGCGCTCGCTGGTTACGGAGACTCTACACTTGCTCTTCGGATAACACACGATCTGTTTGGTTATGGTAATATTACCATACCGTAGTAATAGTACCATATATACGTACCGAAGAAGACCTAGATTTAGTTTAGGTCTTCCCCGGTACCTACATCCTTCCACTTTTGCATTGTATATCTGTTTTGTCATTACAGATATAATGTACATTATTATACAAAATGGTTTTTAAATACGTTTCCTACCAAGATAGTCCTGAAAGAACCAATCAATAGAGCAAGACAAAGTTGTAGAAACCACGAACATAAATATATAATTTAGTTTATCATCTAAATCATGTTTTATTTACATTATTAAAGGAGAACAAATGGCTTTAGTATTGCGGCCACGTTCGAAACGTTCGTCTGTGTACAATTTGTGAATAAATCATTGCCTTCAGAACAACAAGATAGTGTGTGTTGCTTTGGCAAATTTGTTTTTATATTTCGCAGTCTCTGAATACAAAGAATTAGAGCTAAAATATGCTATTTGTGCTAATTATCTCACAGTTCATTTTTATATTAGGTGTATAATTACACGGCTATATTGTATAGAGGTGAGTGTGTGAGTCAAAGATAATGATTCAAGCAAAAAGTAATATTTATGTTCGTACAGATGTAGTTTTTCAAAAGCGATTGTGTTATTCAGCAAGCTATATAGCTTTCATTTACACAAGGTGTATCGTAAATAACGCAAGTCCTCAGACACCCAGATTAGATAATTTCTTCACAAATTAAATACGAAAACCAATTTCAAAATTTGAAGTTTTTTCTACCCATTTTAAGTACTTTTCTATCTCAATTCACTATAAAACTTGTATGTGAATGTGTGCATATTGAGAAATACGTTTTAGAAATGCATTTAAAATCTCCACATTGCTTTGAATCAAGAATAAAATAAGTTTGTTATAGCGCACTGAAGGAGTAACAGCATTTTTTGCAAATTATAAAAAAATTAAGATACATTAAAAATTCTTGGAATCGATTCAGTTACCGATTTAGAACAAATTACTTTCAGGTCTTGCTTTAACTATGTTACAGCTTGTATACAACCTTTTTCGAACGTCCCCGTACCACATTTTTCAAAAAACAAGGTAGCTGGTGTATTTCCGGAAGTATTACTGCCAGTACTCATTTACGGCCATGGTGCATCAACGATAAATAATAAGGAATGGAGCCTTCTGGAAAGCTGTTTTCACTTTTAGTACTGATTCTACAGTTTTGTTCATAAACACTAGGCACTAACAATAAATTTTAAAAATAAACTCTTTCTATGAATTGTTATCAAGGTATCAACGCGCATTTATGTAAGGGCTATAAGTCTTGCCTCGTTAGCCGCGCATTTATATAAGTGCTATAAGACTGCCTCTTTGGTCTTGTAGCAAAGCGCATCGCTTGGTGATCACGAGGTCCTGGGGTCAAATCCTAGGTCGGACAAATGAAGTTTTTCTAACGAAAGCACTTCCTAGTATGAGTCCGAAGTCTGGAATTGTGCCCGGTATATGTCAATAGGCTCGCCCCCTATAACATAGGACCCAACATCGTCGGCGAAATGTGGGTATACTCAGTACACCTCTGCCACCCCCGCCTTGGAAATATAGGCGTGACGGTGCTATAAGTCTTGAAATAAAACAATTACAAACAGTATACGTGACAGTAAATAATTATGTGTCAGATAAGTAAATTGATAGTATTAGATAGATAGTTTTAGACTTAAAAATTTTTGAAAAAACTCATGCCCCACACCTGGAATAATCCCTGTGTCGTAGGATTACGTACATGAAATTAACATACATAAACACGTTTCCTAATGATATAGACCTTAAAATATTAGCATGGTCTTAGTCAAAAAATGTGTCAATACCGTCATTAACCAAACGGAGGTAGCCAGGATACACTTACTGTGTATACCTATTTACCAAACCTACTGCCATGATACAGGATTTAATTTCTCCTCTAATTTAATGACTCCAAACATAATATAAAAAAAAAACAAATATTACTCTCACCGAAGCAAAAAAAACAGCTCTTTATTATCAAATAAGTTTGCTCATTTCATAACGTCGATCCACTTTCAGTTAATTTGTTCACAGAAAGTAACACGATAAACCGGACAATTAACTTTAACAAAAATCAATAAAGTACAAAACTAATGGCCTAGAAAAAAAAACTGTAGGTACCGCCGTAATCAAGTTAGTGTAACATTTTGGCCACTTCGAGTTGGATCGCAGAAAATCGTCAAATGTAATAAAGAAGTAGATAAAATGAGGGGAATTACTTGAGGATAATGTTGATAGTCACCGCCGATGATATCAGATCCCAATGTAATAGGGGGTGAGCATATGGCCATAATATCAGACACAACTACTAGCTGCAAACTGCCATTGAAAAAAAACAGCGGAAAATCGCTAATGACAGTTAATCTGACGTAGGATTTGAACCCAGGTCCTCGTTATCGAAAGCGTGCACCACGCGCCATCAATGGTAAAAAATTAAGAAATCCTAATTAATCTGAATTTGAATATACTCGTATGTACCTACATATTATGATAAATATATTTAAAGAAAAAAAAGAAAGAATTAAATAAAAAAGACAAGCCCGCTGAGTTTCTCGCCGGAACTTCTCAGTGGAGGCCGCTTTTCGACCCAATGGTAATAGTTATTTGATGTTATTTAGTGGTTAGATTTAAAAAAATTAACAATTTTTAAGTTTTTACTAAACCCCCGCAGGGTGCTACTTCGATCTTTACAGGCAAAGTATAAAAACCATATTATAAAAAAAAAAATGAGGTTGAGTTTAGCCCTGATAATAGTAATAATTTATTTCATTCAGACAATGTGAGTCCAATATTACAATACAGACATGGCTTATCGCTGTGTTAGTAAACAAAATATTACAAAACTATAATAATAAGTTCAAATAATAATTATTATTATTACTGCAAATATTGTATATCATTATTTTATTATATTTATAAATATTGTATTATAAGTATTATAGCATAACCAAATCCAAGAAAATGACGCACTGTAGATACTCTTAAATTTATCTATCTATCTATGTCATCACGCCAGTTCCCTTGCGGGGTAGGCAGAGAGTACAGGGTTCCAACAGGTTCTTTCCTTACAGACCTCTCTATCTTCTTCCAATCCCATAGTTCGTCTCATATACGCTCGCCAGTTACGGAGACTCTTGACTTGCTCTTCGGACACGGTCTATTTAGTCATGGAAAGATAGTCTGGGTATTTTCCGGTACCTATATCCTTCTACTTTCGCATTGTATATCCTCATTAATGTTCCTATAATCACCCACAATTAAACGTCTGCGTGACCAGTTGCGAAAAAAAATTCAGCAACGAAGCTCGACGTTCCACTTAATGGAAAATATTAGATAACTTATTTCCAGATGAAAAATCAACATGGTGGTGTCATAAGCAAAGTTTTCGGCTGCTGTGGTAATCGTTTATCTTCTTTAAGGTGAATAATATTTTCAGGGTTTGAGTCCTGGGGACTAAAGTTTTAGAATATTTGGTTCATATGTTTTTAAATATATTTTATATTACTAATATTATTCGATAGTAGATACATGTAATGAAATGTTGTTGAGAAATTATTAACACGATTTTTAAATGATCGATGATTACCTCTGTTATATTTGACATTAGGTGGATTAAAATTAATCCCAGTGAAACACCAGAGCAAATTACGAAAATTTTCTGAAAGGTAGTGCATTTCATAGGTATTAGTTGGCCTCCATTATGTTGCTAAAATATTATTAAAATCTTCGACTGAATTATATAATAATAATCTGAATAATATATAACCCATGGCATCCACAGTTGCCATTTTCTATTTCTATATCAATATTAGCGGAGAAATAGTCTATACATCTCAATAATTCTAAAGTATTTGAATAACTTATAAATGGCATACATTTAGATTTCCTGGGTTCTAATCCTAGATCGGAAAAATGAAATTTTTCTAATGAAAACCTCCCAGTATGAGTCCGGAGTCTAAGAGTTGTGCCCGGTATACAGTGTATCTCATTGGTTTATTTTTAAACTAAATATGTTAAGTGCCTACAGAATAGGGTAATAAAAAACTTGATTTTACAAGCAGTGTGTGCCAAAATTTAGTATGGTTTACAATAGCTCGTTAAAATAAAGATTTATTATATCATAATCTTCAATTTTTCTTTACTAAATTATAACTATTTTCTTAAAATAATATTTTAATAATATTAGCCTACACTGCCCACTGCTGGACAAAGGCCAGATTAGGTCATACTCCACCACGCGGACCCAGTGCGGATTAGTGGAGGCAGATTTGTGGCCACCTGTGTTGGAACTTAACAAGCCTCCTAGCAGGCTTCCAACTTGACTTAACGACTACCACATTAAGTGGTAACCGGGACCAACGGTTCGACGTGTCGAACCTCGAATATGAAAATGTAACAAACGGTCACCCATCTCAGTCCGACCGAGCCGAACGCTGCTTAACCTTTGTGATCAGTCAGAACACCGCTATGAGCACCCAGAGAAAATAATATTATCATCATTAAAATATTAATCATGTCATCCAGAACCCAAATATTATATGCCAACTACTTGAAAATCCCGAGTTAGGCTAATATTTATATATTTACTAACTTTACATAAACAAGTTACTTAGGTTGAAACTAAACAGAACTTTTAGTTCTCTCTCGGGAGCTGTACGAACTTGACGAGATAAAATGTTGGTGCGTATGCAAAATCTGGAGCTATGTTTTGTAATTGCTGAATATAAGGTTCCATCTTGAACTTTTGAATGTGGTCGTGTTCGCCTTAATTTTCCAAAAAGAGGGTTATTATAACATTGGAAAGTAGGGTTACATACTCACGTTGGAATTAGTTGGGTAACCTTTACTTTAGTTAGGTCTTGTCGTTACCGACACATTTCAGCGTTTAGATTGATTACTAAAGGTTTGGTCAAATAGCCGAAGGAGCGCGACGGAAACGTTTGGCTACGTTCGGTCGTAACGTTTGCCGTCGCGCCGGGCGGGGCAGCGCTGTGTGGCGTGTCTCGTACATTTCAGAAATTACAACTCCCCAAGTCGCGCCACCGTCGCACTCCCTTCGCGCTGCGTCGGCTATTTGGCGTAACCTTTACTAGCGACTAGTTTCAATATTTAGTTTAATGTTATTCTAGTTTCAAAGTGGCCAGTATAGGTATTTACATTAGTAAGTAGATATTAAACATTACATAAGATTATTCCCTTGTTTTAGAGACAGTCAACCTTAACCGGTGTTGGATACGGTCTGTTTGAGATCTGCATCTGAAGGCCGTAGGCCAGTTAGTAGTTTATGATTTTCACAAGTCAGAAGCATCATGGTACCAATGTGATGGCAAAACGTCAAGGCTCTCATAATCGGAAATAAACATGGATGTTTCGTCCAAGCTAGCGGTTAGCAGCGGGAATAGTGGGAATTTTGTCTTTTTAGCTGGCATGTAATCCCGTATTGTGCATTACGAAATAATTGATTAACTGCATACACATATAACTAGGCTCCGTATTTTTCTTTTCTTTTTAGTCGTTAATTTGCATAAAATTGACATATGTACATTTTTTTAACTACCTAATCTACCACCGGAATCGGAACGCGGCCTCCACTGAGAAGATCCGGCGAGAAAATCAGCGGGCTTGTCTTTTTTGTCTAATTCCCCATTAATTTTTGTTCATAATTTTTTGTGTAGATACATACAGTTTTATATTATACAAAATCATTTATGCGATCCAGCTCCAGTGTGGTACCTTACGACTGAGATATAAGACTCATAATAATATTTTTAAATATATGTTATAATGAAAAGCTAGAGGGTTCTGGGTGAATCAGCCAACTGAAGCAGCACCCGTTCATGAGCACAAGTACTTGTTAAATGATTTACCATATACACAATTCTACCACGTACATGACGTTACTACTACTAAATTTATTTAGCATGAATTTGATGTCCATTAGACACTGTGACACGAGTTTAATCCTCGTATATGAGATAGCACAATAAGCGCACACTAACCATTACAAGCTTTTATTTGATTGGCTTTTTAAGGTCAAAACTTGCACGTTTGGCGTACCGCAAAGCAGCATACTTTCTTTTTCCTGGGGTATATCCTGCATAGGACTTTCCCCGAGGCTCGCGGAGCATGTCAGATTCCTACCGACTTGAAACCCCAGGGTGGCTGACATCTGCACTTTGGAGGAGCTCCGGGATCTCCGTATGGAACGCAGCGGCACACTTGTGCCACGCCCCGAAGAGCCCGCCATCGGGGGGAGACTTGATGACACGCTCCCCCACCCCCCACTGACGCGGTGCTCACGGCGACGTGGGCCACACCACACAGACGTCCTCCTCGGGGTCGCTCGTTAAGGACGCTCAGGGCCCCCACCCCTTGCGTCCGCGACCCCGAAGGCCCCCCTGCTGATTTTGTTGCAGGGGGGGTCCCTTGCCATGTATTACGTCGGGGGACGCGAGTCAGCCCGTATTCTAAAGCCCCGGGCTATTGGGCTGGGGGACTAGGCAGGCTGTGCCTCCGCCCCGGCGCCATCGCCTTCGTCGAGCAAGATTGGCCTTCTCCCGATCCTGCTCGACGAAGCTCGAAGAAGAAGGGGCCTTCTGGGACATCACAGTCTCGCAGAAGGAGGATACGGCCCCCCACGCTGATTCCACTGGCAGCATAGCCGCTACTACTGCCGGCAGGGAGAGGTCCAGCCCGTCGAGAGCCGTCCGCCGCTCGGAGGCCCACGCTGGACACTCTTCGAGCATGTGCTGGGCGGAATCCTGGTCCCCACCACACAGGTGACAGGTCGTAGTCGCCTCGCGTCCGATCTTCCTTTAGATAATCACCGAAACATCCGTGACCGGTGATTATCTAAGTTAGTCTATAAGGGCAGCATACTTTTTTTTTCGGAGGGAAATGCCTAATGCATACCCCCGGGCCGAGGGCACGGCCCGGGTGGTTATGTGGGGCTTTCACCCACTAAAACCCCCCGGCGTCCTACTGCCCTTTTGCCGGGCAACAGGAATCGTCACTGGCATGACCTCTGTGGCACCGGCGGGCTCGGTCCGCAGTTAGGCGCGGACCTCGACACGTGTAGGGGAGTTCGGTCTCCCCCTACCGCCTTTTGGAGGCTGCGCGGATGCAGCACTTTTCCGGCGCAGGCCTGCTAAGTGCTAGGGCGCCGGGGTGCCCTCCCCGACGCCTGCAGGTCGAGATTACGGTGGGCGAAGGTCGTTTCGGGCGTAGTCCCTGCGCCTTCGCCCAGCGCGCCGTCTGCGAGCGGGATTAGAGGACGTCTCCTCCCTCACCCGCTCTGCCTCCTCCTTCGCGGACATGACGGCCTCGCAGAAGGCCGCCATTGCCGCCCAGGCGCTCTCGCTCCCAACCATGGATGATATCACGGTCGGGAGCGATAGCCCCTGTCCCCCTGCACCGATCGCTCCAGCGAGCCGGCGCCGCTCGGCATCCCATGCCGGACACACCAGCAACGGGTGCGCCGCCGTGTCTTCCGGGGCCGCACAATGGTGGCAGCGCTCCGCCTCCTCACGACCGATCCGCCACAGATACCGCCCGAAGCAACCATGTCCGGACAGTACCTGCGTCAGACGGTACGTGATGACACCGTGTCGTCGCCCCAGCCACTCCCAGAAGACCGGCAGCAGCGTAGCGATGACGGCGTAACCGGCAGTGGGATTGGCGAGCTTGCACCGCCAGCTCTCCAGCGCAGCTCGGTGCAACTCTGTCCGCCTCGCTCTCGGGGCGCCGGGATCCAGGATGTTGTTAGGATCCCTACGCCAGGCATAAAGCTCAGAGAACGCCTGGGCCTCCAGCTCCCACGGAGGCGTACCGGCAAGGAGTGTCGCCGCCTCAAAACTGATGGTGCGGTACCCTCGGACGATCCTGACGGCTAGAAGACCGCTGCGCGCCGTGCAGCGGCACCACGTTTCGGGCCCTCAGGGCGCCAGCCCAGATTGGGGACCCGTATAGGGCCTGGGACCGCACCACGCCCGCATATAGCCTCCTCGCCGAGGCCTCTGGCCCGCCCAAGTTTGGCAAGAGCCGCGACAGAGCTCCAGCCGTCGCCATTAATTTTGGCGCTAGGACGGCGAAGTGGGCCCTAAACGTCCAGCGCCCGTCTAATATGAGGCCCAGGATAAGGGCAGCATACTTGGTCCATCTCTATTCATCCTATACATAAACGATTTTCTCAATATTCCATATGCGAATAGTATGTGCGTTAAGTATAACGTCTATGTTATAGTTCATAGACGAGAACTTGTCGTACAAAAATCACATACAGGAGCTTTCTGACCGAGTGAGTAAATTTATTTATGTAGCGAAAAAGATACGCAAATTGCACGCCTCTTAAAACTGGCAGAACAGTATTTTACGCTCTATGTCAATCTATATTACAACACGGAATTTCTGTATGGGGAGGTGCCAGTAAAAGTAAATTTATCGGCATTGAAAGAGCTCAAAGAGCAGTTATTAAAGTAATGCTGCATAAACCTATCGGTCACCCTACAGATTTGCTTTACAAATAATTTTCAGTACTTCGCGTTCGACAGCTATTTATATCCAAAGCTATCAATGTTCATTTGATTATAATATTCTTATCTCAAATCGCGTCTTTTCCAGTCCTCTTCCGCACGTAAATTCTCTCATAGCCCATCGCAGTTTATTCTACTTGCACTCTCATATTTATAACATTACCAGTAAACACTGTAACATTATAACATACAGGTCTTTCAAACTTTGCCTGTAAAAACGTGATAAAAAATGGCTACGTTCTTTTTCCTATGATCAAACTGAAGATATTGTATCTTGGTGGGTCTTAATTTTTTATTTACACACACATGTGCGCTATTGCGTTCGATTTTAGTAGTAGCAGCACATGCCTTTTCCCAATGTTTAATTATGAATTTGCTTTTCACTGCGGCAACGGTTTATTTCTAACCATTTTTAGAGACTGTAATTTCTGTTGCTCAACATAAGTGCAATTATTAATAATAATTATTAATTATAATTATTAATAATTGCATAATTACGAAAATTTGTTCAGAACTTGCCTACACAGCTCTGGCTCCCAAAATACAAGCGCTGGCTTAGTTTAGGGCCACTGTAAATTTGATAAATAGTTGTGATTAGTTACTGATTAGTGACTTTTCATTACACGGTTCGCTATAACAAATATTGTAAAAAAATTTCAGCCACTCTAGTAAAAGTAATTTTCAGCCACTCTAGTAATAATCTGAAATGTAAATTATTATTATTTAATTTAGATTGGTCATTTTAAACTGCACCTTTACTTGGCTTTATAAAAACGTTGTTTTTATACTTTTAAGTTTTTGTTATAAACATGGATTATTTAATACGTCACTAGATAAAGGTACATCGCTTGTCGTCGACGTGCAAAATTTTTAACTATAATATTAAATAGGGCGTCTTCTTTGCGTTTAATGAGTTTGTAATCCCGACAAAAGCGATACGTCACGAATTTAAGGATCCAATAAACGATAGAACTCGGTTGAACGTGAGTATAAATATACATGGTGTACTAAAAGTAAAGCAAATAACGCAAGATCTCAGACACTCCAATTAGATAAGAGCTTTACAAATTCACAACGAAAACCAAAATTGTAGTTTAGAAGGCTTCATTACAATTTTCTCATAAGCTTTCACATCCAAATTAACTACGAAACGTATGTGACAGAAACATGATTTGAAATTGTAATTAAAATTGCAATATGCAAATTGTATTAAAAATCAGGGATAGCCTAATGATTAGACCGTTGGACTACAAAGTCAAAGGTCTCAGGTTTAAAAGTTAACTATCACTTGATTTAATGGTAAAAGAAAACATCGTGAGGATTCCTGTGGACTATGGCTTTAACCCTCTCAGTTTGAGAGCAGGCCCGTGCCCAACGGTGGGACAGTTTCTTAACAGGGCTAATATTATTATTATTTAGAAGTCGACAAAGGAACGATTGCAATGAGTTTAGCTAATTAAAAAATAATATTCGTTATAAATTGTTGGAATTAGACAAACTTGAAATCGACGTCAGGTATCTAAATTTATTATGGTACATATTATATAGCCTCACAACTATATTATAAATGAAGGTATGTTCAACAAAGCGTATATTGTGTATCCGTTAACGGTTTTTCAGCTTAACACACGTAGTGCACATCTACAAAAACGTCAAAAACCTAAAATATTTATGAACGCACACTACACAACGCACTCGCAATTTTACGCATAAAAATAATATAATATTAGCCCTGTTAAGAAACTGTCCCACCGTAGGGCACGGGCCTCCTCTCAAATTGAGAGGGCTTAGGCCACGCTGGCCCAGTGCGGGTTGGCAAACTTCACAAACCTTCGAGAAACTCTTAGGCATGCAGGTTTCCTCAAGATGTTTTCCTTTACCGTTAAAGCAAGTGATAATTAATTTTTAATACGCACATGCTTTCAAAACAGCAGAGGTCCGTGTCTGGGTTTGAACCCGAGACCTTTGACTTTGCAGTCCAACGGTCTAACCACTAGGTTATTACTGCAAATTTTACGCATTCCTCTATAAAATCTATTGTCAACCTAGATTGGATAAGGCATATGCTCCGAAATGCCTAGCCTATATTTAAACATTATCAGGGATTAAAATCCACTTTATGTATAATTAATAGGTACAGGCATAAACTATAATTCCCTACTTCAAAAGTTTTCACATATTCAACTGCCATTTAGTGTCTACGTGTTTCTAAACAAAAATTTTATTAACTTAAATGTGAAAGGTTTAAAATAATCTAACAAACAGACTTCAGCACTAAGCTGGGTTAATGCTGAATAGAAACTTTCATCTACATTAGATTTTAAATCGTTCACAATTGACTTTACAAAGGAATAAATGTTTATTTACTTAAAGCCCGAGCGAAATTCAATTTTCTACGTTTTATATAGAGTTAGAGGTGGATAAAATAATAAAAGTTTACGATGAAATAGAACTGAATAGGTAAAAGTCACGGCAGTTTTCCAATACTTCTATGTTTCTTGAGAGAGGTAGAAATAGGGTTGGTATATTGAAAATCGGTGGTTTTTTGAATAAAATAATCTGGAAAATATTACATAATACTTGACTTTGAGCTTTTTAATGTGAAAGTATCTAAAAATTGTATTTCTATGATGGCCTATTTCAGTATAAAGGTCATCTTCAACTTACAAGAACGTTTATAGGGTTACGAATAACTGTTCAATCGCTACTGAAATATATTTTTAAAAGTAATCTTTGGGCGGCTAAAAATCGATCATCAATCAATCGAATAACTACTAAGATGCTCACATGAAAACCAAATGTATCCAATCTGACCAAAATGTGGCATCCTCTACCGACATCTCCAAAAGGAAACGGGCAAAATAGTTATTAATCAAAATCTCTTTATTATCTTTATCAAGAAGGGGTTGTCTTCCTCAAACACAATAAAATTAACGAATTTAACAATATTATTCTCGCAAAATTTACCATCAAATTGTATCCATCACGTCCATATAACTTTTCCAATAGACAGGCTCACAATAGAGAGTCTCATTTTTTCATAATATTATCCCCGAGAAATGGGCCATTATCATATATAATACTAAAACGTACGTAAACTCACGTTGCTTGAGGGTCAAGTCTTTTTCACTTGATCATAAATTTTATACGGTGAATAAAAACATATTTTTTTGTGTAAATAACTTGTTTAGTGACATATTTGTCGATTATATTTTCCGCGATACGATATGAATTAGAGTTGAATAATTGATTTAGCTATCTTCAAATTGGATAAATAATAATTATTATAGGAATTTCCTTAAATCATTACGCCAGCTCTTTCGCGGGCATGCGAGTATAGCGTTATAATCATATATACTAGGAGGGATCAAAAAGTAGTGAGAACAACATACTCATTGAAAAAAAAATACTGGCAGGCATAGCTCAGATACATATTTGTAATATTAATTAAAAAAAAATCTTCGATTCACTTTTGTTTTTTTCTGAATGTAGTAATTTGTTTGCTTCGTGTCGGAACGTGTTTTCGAAAATGGAGAAAAACGAAGTGCGAGCCGTTATTAAACACCTCTGTTTAAAAAAGTTAACGACGCAAGAGATTCATTGCGATTTGGAGGCAACATTAGGAGAGTCTGTTTCGCCGTATTCCACTGTCGCACGTGGGTGGGCTTCTCAATTTCGAATAGGGAGAACGAGCACGGAAGACGAACATCGTTGCGGCCGTCCATCGACGTCAGTCACCTACGAAAATGTTGCGAAAGTCAAGAAAATTGTATTGAGCGATCGAAGAGTTACCATCCGATACTTAATTCAAGAAACGGGCATTTCATATGGAAGTGTTCAATCCATATTGAATTGTCTCGTTTCGTAACAATGAACGAAACATGGGTCCATCATTTTGATCCCGAGACAAAACAACAATCTTCACAATGAAAACGGCCATCATCACCGACCCCGAAGAAGTTTCGTGTCGAGACATCGGCTGGCAAGGTTATGGCCTCAATATTTTGGGACTCAGAAGGAATATTGTTGATTGATTACCTGGTGCGTGGAACCACTATTACAGGCCAATATTATGCAGCTTTAATTCTCAAGTTGAGGAATGCCATCAAAGAGAAAAGCAGAGGGAAACTTCGAAGGGGCGTGCTGTTTCATCACGACAACGCACCCGCGCACAGGTCGGCAGTTGCGATGGCTGCCATTCAGCAAGCTGGCTTCGAATTGGTTGACCACCCCCCTTATTCAGCAGATCTGGCGGCTAGCGATTTTTATCTGTTCCCCAAATTGAAAAAAATACTTAAGGGGAATCAGGTACGAAGACGATAACGAGGTGATGGATGCCGTGGAGAGCTTTTTGCACCAATACAAAACTTTTTTTGTGAAAGGGATTGATGCCTTGGAAAAGCGCTGGACTCAGTGTGTCGAGAGACTCGGAAACTATGTAAAAAAATAAATTATTAAGGTATCAATAGTCAATATATTCTATCTCATTCTCACTACTTTTTGATCTCTCCTCGTATTTCTATTATACGACGAGCCGACGATACTATTAGAAGATTGCAAAAGGTTTTGGTCTGGACTTAAAAGTGATGATTGCTTTCGAAAATTTTAAAAATCTCTAAGCATAAAGCAATGTTCAAGAAACATAGTGTCTCTTGGGCTTTTTGTTCAATAGACTTATCAGTGGTTGTAATCTGATTTAAAAACAAGTAATTTTTGATCAAATCAAAAAGTGTATTTCGATTTTCTACATTTCAATAACATAATCAATTTTCAGCTATGTAGTACGTTGGTTGCTTCTATCCAACCAAACGAAAAGGTCCGAAATATAATGGGCAAATAAAGTAAAATATACTAACAGGCTGCCCTTTCTGTCGCGACACATAAAAAAGACAATCGTAGAAAAAGGTTGTTCGCGCTTATTATTAGAAAATGTTTCCCGTCGAAACATAAAAATGTTGCATCAGAAAAACTTCAAAAGCATTCTCAGCGCAAAAACTTAGGGGTTTTAGGCTTACTCAAACTGAAAAGTTAGGCGAATGACACCGCGGGGACAAAAATATTTTGCAATCTCCTCACAGACCGAGATGGGGTGGTTTCTTTAAGTTTTTCAAAAAGGAAGTTGCCCAGAACCGAGTGGCAGTGCGCCGTCGCTTCATGGTTCAGCCCAGACAATGAGTACAGAATAGTTGAAATGTTAACTTTTGTTCTTGCTATCAACAGCCCCCTTTTCAGAGGATGCGCCTGCTTTCTTAACGCTTTGACTTAAAACATGGAGATTACAAATTAATTTAACAAGGTTTAGCACGAGATTTTGTAGCTGGTAGACCGTAACGTTACATACTAACAAACTTTAAATAAAACAGATGGTTTACCTGACAGCTGATTGCTGTTAATTACTAATTTGCACATTTACCCTAAAATAATACATAAAAAGTTTAACAAGTTTCAAACTTTTTATAGGCCAAGGCCATAAATTTCATTACAAAAAAAATGTTATTTGACATCGATCAAAACAAGCCTTATGATGTCTAATCCCCAATAGACCCCACAATGGAAAAAAAACGGATGGTAACGTTTGTCAAGGAAGAAACGTGGACGGGTCGAGAATTACTCGTAAACAATTAGTTGAAACAATATTTTATTACTTTTCTATATTAAATACCCTTTAATCAGCACAAATAGTGTTTACGTGCTTATGGTCATTAATAGATTTTCCTTACGAAAACTGATATTATAGGTAGGAATAAGTGTGCACTAATATTCTTAAATACAAAATAAGTATTATTTTAACCTAGACTAGATTATGTCATCTGCTTACGCAGTAGTGTTTTTGAAAACGGCATTTTTTTCATAACTATGACTCAGTAATGCATACTTGCAATAATTGATATTCCAATAGCTCACAATATCAAAAAATATGCCTTATTTCTTTTCTCAAAGGCGAGTCAACCGATGGAAATAAGGAATCACCTCTAAATCGTTTTAAGCAAACAACAAGAACTGAGGGCTTACAACGAAAAGATTAACGTTAACATGATACTAGCGAGTAAGCGTGCTTCATGAGTGTATGTTTTTTTTTAAAGTCAAAGTCAAAAGTTTTTTTATTCATGTATACCAAAAAGCACTTATGTATAGTCAAAATGAGATAATTATTGATTACTTAAGACTCTGCCACTCGTTCGGAAATTCATTCCTGTGGAGACGAAACTCCACGATTGCTCTTTCAACAAATAAGAGTATTTACATTTCTTTTTGTAACCCATTGCATTCATGTATACAAAAAGAAATGCATGCAATGTGTTCAAAACGCGCTAAATAGATGTGCTTAAGTATAGATTAAACATTAATGTACTTAGATTCATGTTATCAGTCTGTGTCTACATAGTCCTCTCATTTACAAAATAGAGACTTTGTAAAGGTATATAATAAAAAAGTATAATAATAATAGTAAGAGAAAAAAGGGTTACTATAAAATATGTAAAGAGTGCGTAAAAAATTACTGGTTATAGCTCCAATGTGTTGCCGAACGAGCCAAAATTTAACACACTACGGAACATGTTTAATCAGCCAAAGGATAGAGGACCAGTCCCCACCAGCAGCACCCGTTCACGAGTATGACTTGAGAATTTGATGTACGACAAAGATGGCATATTAACTGGCTAACGTCAATCTTGTCCTGCTAAGCTCTAAGGACTGTTATAAGTATGTCACAAGTTGTGACGTAAATTTTAATCAACAAAAGTCCACAGACACAGTTTGAAAAATGTCCATGAGCATAGTTTGCCCATGACATAAATGATGCGTTGCATGTGACTTGCTGGGGGAATGAAAGTCGGGATATATATCCAGTCAACGTGAAGCTAGACTAGGGGTAACAACTTTAGCTATCAACAATCAACATCTCTTGTCAAGATATTTCTAAACATCTGTTTCATCCATATCTACGTCGTTATATTATTAAGTTATTGACATAAAAATAGTAAACAGTGTCACGTTTATATTCCCCAAGAGAGAAAAGACGTGTACTGTCAAATCCAACATTTTTCTGACAATGTTAGATCCCAGTGCAGTAGGGATGGAGCCTATTACAATTATACTATTTTAAATTCCGGATTGCTACTGAAAATCTTGTATAGGCGAATGGATAACACTTTGTATGACCTATAATTGGAACTTAGGGCCTTGTGACCGCCAATTACAGTAATGAAAAAGCCATTACTTCTTTAGATAACTGCTAGTGATAATAACAGAAGTAAATTTTTTAACCCCGCCAGATGCCTACCCGGCAAGAGATCTGGCGTTATGATATAAATAGATAGATTTTTTAACAATTGACAGTTAAGGCTATCCACCAATTAAGTCCACAATGGAGAACCTACTACTGTAGTTATAAACTTCTAGAACTACGAACACCTTTTTGCTAAATAAAACCTTTCGCCAATCTGCACTCGGTCCGCACCGCGACGTGATTTGGATCATACTCGGTAGAAGTCATAATCTCTTTTACCTCTCTCTTATGTGAAAATGCTTTTGCTCGGCAAAAGAACAGTAAAAATTAGTTTATCAAAAGAAAAAGAATTGTCCAAAATATTTTGACTTGATATACTAGTATCTTTATAAAATTTTACATGCAAAAATAGACTCTCCGGAATTACTTTCCCAAATTAGCCTAAACACAAAATACAGAGCCCATAGATCTAATGAAACAAATCTCTTTGCCCTAGAAATTTACAAAAACAATATTTCATACTATAATCCGCTGGTACGAATGTTTCGTCTGTCTTCGTCTTAGCCAAGTCAAATAATAGCCTCGATATATTTGAAATTTCATTTGCAAAATTTATTAAAATTGTCAAAGATGTCATTTATGCTACATAATGTCATGCTCTGTAGTATTATGTTACCCATCCTTATAGGTGTTAAGTTTTTATGTTATTAGATGTGTACCTGGTGCTGTGTTTCTTCTTAGATAATGTGTTTACTTCTTTCTTATTTTTTTTGTTTGTCGTTAGTAACTTAATTTTAATTAGCTGAACGCACATGTTTTGGATTACAATCCAGATCTATGCCGTTACTTTAGAAATAAGTGTTATGTTTTAATTGTAATCTGTGTTGTGTGAAAATAAAAAAAAATTAAAGAAAACAGTATTTAACTATTCCGTAATTACACACATTCCATTATCCACGATGGAAAATATACATTGGTATTTTGAAAGCGAATTTTATGGCAAATAAAATCGACACATCGTATGTACCTACATGCTTATTCGTGAAATGGCAGTCGAAGGGGTACAACTAGTCGACGTGCCGCTACATTGGAAAATCAACACCTGCGCTCAGGATGTGATCAAACAACGCTTCCCAATTAGAATCGTCTAAACACATACTTACACATATAACCAGACTTTACGATCATGATCTTGGAAAGGTGGGCCTGTTGGGGTAATGGAAATGCGTATACTTAATATATGTTTTCAAAAGTGGCCAAAAGACGTTTACTACAGGATAAAAGCCTCCCCAAAAATCAAAATAAAAAAAAAATTGTCAAATAGACCAGGAAGTCACAAAAGATAAAAATAGTGATTACATAAGACCCTACCGCGCGTTCGGAATGTCATTCCTGTGGAGAAGAAGGGCAAAAATCTCCACAGTTACTCTTTTAAAGATGAGAGTTTTAAAATTCATTTTATATATATTGCGTCCATGTTGTATAGGAGAACAATGCAGAACAAGCTAAATAGATAGACTTGAGTAGAGATTAAACGTTATTCAATTCAAGATTGCTACAGCGACCAGTTTTGTGCTTCCTGTCCTTCACCAGGTCATCGATCTACCTTGTCGGCCTGCCTCCTCGTCTTTCGGTACCGGGTCGCCACGTTAAAGTATCATTACGTACTTAATTTGGCTCAAGCACTATATTTTATTTACCCTTTCCATTCCTTTTTTCAATATTTTAATCAATACATGTTAATGTATTAATTTAGACTAAAAATATTTAAAAAAATAAACACTGTCAAAATTATATTCTTTAAGCAGTGCAGTGGTAGCATGGGGTATACTGTGCAGTACACTTACATTTGTTCAATGATATTAGGTCCCTTTCTATATGTATAATATGGGTAACCCTATCGCCATTATATCGTACACAACTCCACGCTCCAACTTTGTTAAACCTCAGAATGCAATTTCGAATATCAGTCAAGCAGTCAATCAAGAACATGATTATAAAGTTTAATTGAATAACATAATATTAACCCTAATACACCACACTCAGCCGTAGTATATCAAACATGTACATAACTAATATTATTTCATGAGAATATACCGCACGGAATCATCGAACGGGTTGAATTCAACGCACTTTCCGAGTTGAGAATTAATTAATCCGGATTTAGCCTCCCCCACGGCAACACGAGATAAAATGAAGAGTAGATGTTAGATGCAATATGACGTAACCGCCACAATTTTGAAGTCCCTATGTGTTCATAACTGGAGTATGTATATGTTCTAGGAAAGTATTTATATCTGGCAGTTTTTGAAATGTCTGAGTAAGCACAATAGGATTGACGTTAGCGTGACGCTAGTGAGTAAGTGTCCTGTCGCGTTCATGTTTATTAAAAAAATGTGTAGTGTGACAAGGATGGCATATCAACTCGCTAGCGTCACGCTGACCTGAATTTTGCCTGATTATTATTTGCTTCGAATTCTTAACTATTTTAACATATTATTAATTATTATAATATAATAATAACGTTTATTTTGTAACACACAAATAGTTCCATGAAAGCTTATAATAATATAATATTAGCCCTGTTAAGAAACTGTCTAGCCGTTGGGCACGGGCCTCCTCTCAAACTGAGATAGGCCATAGTCCACCACGCTGGCCCAGTGCGGGTTGGCAAACTTTGAACACCTTTGAAAAACTGATAGGCATGCAGGGTTCCTCACGATGTTTTCCTTCAACTTAAGCAAGGGATAATTAATTTTTAAAACCCACATGCTTTTGAAAAGTCGCAAGTGCGTGCCTTGGGTTCGAACCCGATACTTCTGAGTTTGCAGTGCAACGGTCTAACCACGAGGCTATCACTGCTTATAACAGAGTTAGATTGTTATCAGTAGTTAAAACATTGCCAGGTAAGGATCTTCTCTAACAAATCAAGTTAAGAGAGACTTACTCTACCACGTGGACCCAGGGCGGGTTATTTGGAAATAAGTTGAAATGAAAGCTTATTACTAAATAATGTACGTAACAAGATGACAAGAAGTAAAGTAACAATTATTAGAATCAAATAGGACTTGCATCACACAAAGGGTCCTAACTCAGCATGTTTTCTGGCTGAAGACTGCCAGCGCGAATTTTCTGTTAGCAAATTTTAGCGGACCGTTAACGTGACAGCGCGATTCATTATTAATTACAAAGCAAGACTAAACACGAACATACCCGGAGAAGAGAAGTCTCTGCTCTCAGTGAGACTAGGAAAACATGCTGAGTTAGGACCCTTTGTGTGATGCAAGTGCATCACACAAAGGGTCCTAACTCAGCATGTTTTCTGGCTGAAGACTGCCAGCGCGAATTTTCTGTTAGCAAATTTTAGCGGACCGTTAACGTGACAGCGCGATTCATTATTAATTACAAAGCAAGACTAAACACGAACATACCCGGAGAAGAGAAGTCTCTGCTCTCAGTGAGACTAGGAAAAAAATAATATTAGTACTAGAAAACAAAAGAAAACAGAGCAATAATAATCCTAAGTAGTAGCCGTTTATATAGGTAGTCGACATATAACCACGCTTCAGTAACGAAATCGACTACTTATTATAATATTAAGAAATTATTGTGAATATTCATCAAATATAAACCATTATACTGTGTCCTTCGTTCTCGATATAAACATGCAGCTCTCTCTACTCGCTTGGCAAGCCGCTAAGTTTTTTAGAAACGTCAACGCCTCCTCTATGGTATCTGTGGACATAACCTCTGCGACCATTCTTTCTTTTAGCGTGGCAGCCGATGCCTTGTAATAAAGTTTTGGTCGACATTTAATTTAATCAAATAATCGTAGCAGTGAAATTATATAACAAAAGGTTTTTATATACTCAAGTGATGTTGTGAAATAAATTTAAAACATCGTATAGGCAAATTCAGAAATATTTTACGTCTTGACAAAAGAGTACATTCAAAAAAGATCAACTGATAGTTGTTTATTTGTGGCGTTTTCAGCTTAACTTGTTTATGTATATAATATCGAATATTTGGAGACGTGAGTTTTATTATATTAAGACTTGTAAAGTCTTCACTCGAAAAGTAAACTTACGAAGTCTCATGTCCCTCTTCGTGTAAAAACAGTTTAACACGCAATATACCTGCAAACAATTATTAACCGTCTATAAATTGGCAAGGTAATACCTCTAATGAGAGAAATTAGCGGGGACATTAATCAATAATGATGGTTAAGGATCGATGCCAATTTAAGGACACGGGCGATGTACGAGATGCATCGACGTGGTCCGCAAGACTTAACGGTAATTCAAGGACACGAGCGGTGTACGAGATGCATCGGCGTGATCCGCAAGACTTGGGGCCCATACGAGATATGTGCTGAAGGTCATACTACTCATAGGTTTCACCCATGAGGTGCTCCTGTGCAGTTCACATTTCTACAATGGTAAGAAACTAAAATGTTACCCAACATACATACCTTAAACAGTAAATACAAAGACTATTGCTATAAACTATAAGCAATTTGTGATATTATATCTCCTAAAGGAGACTTTCTGAAAGGGTAACTAAAGGGACATTGTTTATGAATTTATGAATAACAATACATTATTAATAACATAAGCCACCCTTTTGCAGAAACATAATGTTTTGCATTGATTTCATTATTAGACATACTTGTATAATAATCCTAAAATAGCCCAAAGTGGAGCTTATTACACAAAGAATTGGGCAATATTATGAGCACTTGTATTAAAAAGGTAAACCTTGCAATATTTATCCCTGAACAGGGTTTATAAACTGATGAGCCAAAGTAGTCTCTACTTATAACAATGCCTGTTATAACTGACAAGCAACAGAATTGTGGAAATATTCCAAATATAATATCACAGCCTACCGATGCTGAGACAGGCAAGTTGTACAATAATTTGTGTTACACACATACATCCTTAAAATATAATATAAAATACCTGGTCTATCCAGTTAACATAAAACTAATAATTATCAATATTATCAGCCCAGACCCCTTGCAGGGTAGCCAGGGAAGATGAGTCCTAACAATACAGTCATGAAACATTGATTGGGATAAGAACCTTTGTGGTCAGCAGTATATATTTTGTATTAAATAAGGTTAATATAGTGGAGTACCAAGATGGAATTATAACTATCTATTCATAAGCAGTAGTTTAAATTTCAAGAAACCACCAGTGTTGTAACCAATATGGAACAACAATCCTCATCCGGTGTGTAAAAATGTACACCTATCCACAAATGTATGTATAAATGTACCTACAGTGTACCTATCAGCCCACCAAAAACAAATCACAATGGACATTGGAAGTCTCCTACCAGAGAATGTGAGGTAAGAAAAGCTTGCTAGGCTTTTTACATAAAGGCTTGTTTTGTTTTTTTTATGTTACTGAAAAAATCAGTTAAACATTCAGGAATACAACATGGCTGTTACAAATAAACCATAATATTGGAGGCTAAAGGTATTCACTGACTTTGGTATGTAACAATGTATCTATGACACTAATAAAAATGTGTGTCTGTCTGCCTTCAACGGCAAACATAACTTTATGGGTTTTGTGCAAATACTGCAAGTAATCCAGACAAGTGAAGGTTAAAAAATCTGGTCCTACATATATTTAACATTATGTATAGAAACATTATTATTAGAAACATAATTTTTAATAATTGATATACAATTTATAGCCATTCTCATTAGAATTTAATTAAAGATAGATGATCACAACGGTGCTATAATCCTTATCCCACAAAGAAACTCAATGCTAATAATAGACATTAGAGTCATATTAAATATACTAATAAAAATTTATTAGGAGCTATTCAGCTTTCTATTGGGTAATGAGTCCAATGGTTTTGGTTTTTGGTTACGTCCTGCATCATTTATAGTGTAATTAATACATTAGAAATTTGAGACACACAGAGAAAAGATTATACATCAATTCATGAATTGAAGAATTAGATGTTTTTATTGTACTTTTGTTTGATAATATGATAATCAATAAATAATATATAATCAAATAAAATTATTCAAGTAATTAATAACTATAAAAAATAGGTTTGTGTTTAGTTTTGAATGTGCACATTTATATTGAGCACCAGTGATGGTTCTGGTACAGTTAGGATATCGGAGATATGACACAAACACAACCTGCTACTATTATGGAAACAGGTGGTTTTAGAGCACTATACATGCTGTAATTTATTTGAAGGTGGTTCAGTGTAAAAATATTGAATTGGAAATGTCATACAAAATTGCATTTTTCATATTGTTACATTTAAATTATTACATCCACATGTTACATGTATCTTATTAATGTATCTATATATAAAAAGAAAATAAAGTCATGCAAATGACTTGATAATAATACCTATTTAAAAATTTAACGATATTAGGTTGACATGATATAGTTGATGAAATATTGAGTTACAATATTTAAAAGTATAGATTATCTTAAACAAGAATAATCAAAAGTATATTTTTATCACAGGTATGATAAATATTAGGTAGTATCTGCAATAACCTTAGTCTTAGGGAACTTGATATTATTTATTTATTATTAATTATAAGACCACGCCAGATCCCAAGTGGGTAGGCGAGGGCGCAAAAAATATTATGATATTAAATGAAATATGAATGATACGTAGGTACTACATGTATAAGTTAAGTGACACTCAATTCTCACAGTTGGAAATCTAGAACTTACTAGAAAGTTACTCATTACAGTTGCTACTTATAAAAAACAGCCACATACAAAGAAGCAGAGGAAGTGTGGCATTTAAGGGTATGAAAAAGTTAAGTTATGAATAGGATTCCCAATATCATAAAGTTATAGTCCGTGGTTTGGTCTAGTTGCCTGTGACTTATTCGCTACTTAAGTCATTACTAAATTAGTAAATTTGAGTATAATTTTCATCAGTAATATAACGGGTCAGGGGTGGCCCGATCGTATTGCCAAAAATGAATGTTCGCGGGCGTTATTGCGCGAGAACGAATTGTTAAGTGATACATAAATATTTAGGTGGCCACTCAGGACATGGAAATGATTCCGGGATAGTTTCGAAATATATAATAATAGTAGTAGTATAGTTTAACAGTGGGGCAGGTTAAATTAGGTTACCACACATCAGCACTGCCCTTCGTTCCAAACCCAAAAATGGGGGAGGGGGGGGGGCGAGATCATATAGTTAATGTACATAGCCTTATGTGAGGAATAGCTCTAGATAAGGACATTAGTACAAAGGCCTCTAGTACAAAAATGTTAAATTTTGGTATATGTACATCTTTAAAGATTATAAATATAACTTACATTAAATATAACCGAACTTTGACATAAAGGAAAATACTTTATCATAAATTAAATAAGTAATTATAGCAAAGCATCCTTATAATCACCAATATAATTTGTAGCCTTTGTCTGGTACTGTACTCAAAAACGAGATCATTTGAAAAAAAAAAAAAAAAAAGCCCCACTTGGAAGACACTTTAGTAGGGAAACAGGTTTCCCTGTCTTATTTGTCTTATATTGTTATAGATTGGGTACTAACATACTTTGTTTCCAGATCTAGTACACAGTAAGAGTTTTCTATCTATCTCTATCTATATCGTCACGCCAGACCCCTTGCGGGGTAGGCAGGGGGGTGCGGGGTTCCAACAGATTCTTTACTTACTGGCTTCCTCCACTCTCATAGTTCGTTTCGGAAGGGTTTTCTATGATACAAGAATTATTATAAAGGGATTAATTTCATATAAACAAAGTTCTGGATCGGTAATTCCTCAACTCTCGTTATATAAAGAGACTACTATAAAAAAAAAAAAAAAAAAACTATATATAGAAGACATAACAGATGGAGTATGCACTGATATGATATCTGATAAGTAATGATTGATTATTATTACCCGGTAGTAATGAGTTATGGACAACAGGTTTGCTATAACAGGTGCTTTAAAGAATTTTGTTGGGATGAATCTACGCTATATAACATAACATGTTATAGAATTTGATTAAATAAATTTATTTTGAATAAGTTAGACAGACTGGTTGTAAGAAACAATATATGTTGTATTTGTGTTGTGTAGCAATGCAAACAACAGGAATGTGTTATACAAATGTACTCATGACATATTATGTTTTAGAGCTCACGCTTAAAAATGACATTCATGTGGTATACTTCAACTTTACCCTTATAGCTCTAAACAGCTGCATGTTTATATCGAGAACGAAGGACACAGTATAATAAGTGATCAAACGAACTTACCTGAAGTGAAGTTCGATCATTATTATACGAAGTCCTTCGTTCGAAGATATAAGTACCCAACCCGCCCTGCCCGTTGGTAAAGTTGAAATGTACTACTTCTAAAAGGAATGGTCGCAGAGGTTATGTCCACAGATACCATAGAGGAGGCGTTGACGTTTCTAAAAAACTTAGCGGCTTGCCAAGCGAGTAGAGAGAGCTGCATGTTTATATCTTCGAACGAAGGACTTCGTATAATAATGATCGAACTTCACTTCAGGTAAGTTCGTTTGATCACTTATTATACTTTTGTCACTATGGATAGATATAGGTAATAAGTATTTGGTAGTAGTGGTGTAGCCTGGGGGATAGTTTACAAAAATGTAATAATTCGTCAGAATTCAGTGCCTGTTTGTTATTATTATATGGATTAAGTTTAGTATCGTAATTTGACTATAGTCTTATATATATATTTTTTTTTTTTTTCTCAGACAACAATATGGTCCATTATCGGTTAGTAGGCTTAAGGTCTAAGTATTAGTAACATACAATTACAATTAAATATAGAATCCATTATCACAATACAAATATAAATCCAAATCAGATACCCTTACCTGACCAGTTCAGCCTGTATATAACCGTACTTCAATTTATATATGTGATGAGTGGAGAGTTCACCCTCTTTACTAACCTGCCCACTATAAAGGAGTCGTATTGTTCAACTATTACTTTTAGAATGCTATTATTGCTGCCACGAATGCGATTCAATAAGGAGGAAGTTCGTTTTCTCCAGATAGCATCAAAACCATCTACCCTCGCTTCAGCGAACATAGCTGATGCACTGCAATATCGCGGCAACCCCATCAGCACCCTAAAAGCATTATTGTATTGTACGCGCAGGACATTTAGCGATTTCAATGTCCAGCTAACCCACAGACTGCCGGTGTAGAGAGTCTGACAAAATGCTTTGAACAAGGTGATTTTGACCCCCCCACCACACCGAGCCAACCTGCGTGCCAGCATATTACATCTCACCGCCAATGCCCTGCGCTCCCGTTCAATGTCTACTTGATCCCTAAGGTCGTCGGTGACGTAATGCCCTAGATACTTATAAGCACTGACCCTTTTTAGTTGTACGCCGTTTAGAGTAACGGGTGGAAGCGTATCCGATTTTTTTCCAACGGCCTTAAAGACCAAATATTCACTTTTGTTGACATTGTATGATAATCCAAACAATACGCTTGTGTTGTATTCTTACAATAGGTCTCATAAAAAAGCTCAGAGTTGCTCAGCGAGCTATAGAGAGAGCTATGCTCGGCGTTTCTCTACGCGATCGAATCAGGAATGAGGAGATTCGTAGAAGAACCAAGGTCACCGACATAGCCGTTAAGATTAGCAAGCTGAAGTGGCAATGGGCGGGCCACATAGCGCGTAGATCGGACGGGCGTTGGGGCAGAAAGATTCTAGAGTGGAGACCACGTATTGGCAAGCGCAGCGTGGGACGACCGCCTGCCAGATGGACCGACGATCTTGTGAAAATCGCAGGAAGTCGTTGGATGCAGGTGGCATCGGACCGGTTACGCTGGAAAGCGATTGGGGAGGCCTATGTTCAGCAGTGGACAAGTATAGGCTGAGATGATGATGATGATGATGATGTATGATAATCCATGACTCAGTGCGTAGTTCTGGCAGATAAGCAATAATTTCCTGAGAGCCCCAATTGTTGGTTCCAGCAGTACCATATCATCTGCATAACTCAGGTTATTAAAACACACATTGTTTATGTAACATCCGACACGCACGCTGCTGAGACCAACAATTAGGTCATTCATATATAGATTAAAGAGTTTGGGTGATGTAAGACCCCCCTGTCGCACTCCGCAGTCCAAGCTGTACTCATCAGACAAGGCATCAGCCCATCGTACACTATTTACCTGGTTACTGTACCAATATCGATGGTTACTGTACCAATTATTTTCAGAATAATTATATAACTTTTCGTTCCTTGAAATAAATTGAATGAAGTATCAGTACCTCACTACGCGCTGGTCATTATACCAAATGGAAAACTAAGAATTCTGTCTCATTTTCATTGTCTCACATTATATAAAATCTATTTTTAGGTATCATTTATTTTATATTATCTCATTATTCAGCTTTATATTGAGAATATACTTTTTAGAAAATGATGACACTTCAACTTGGTCTTGTAATCAGGTTGTAAGCCATTCGGGTCACTAGATTGATTCATCGCGGGTTAGACCCTGCACTGAACAAATCTTTGTGTGACCTACATAATATATGTCTTAGTATAAATACGTGTGTACAAGTGAAATTCATTAATGTTACTGGGATAATTCCTTACCGGGTAGACCTAGACTATCTTACCATGACCAAATAAACCCAGTCTTATCTAAAGGATAAGTCAAGGGTCTCCGTAACCGGCGATCGTGTATGACACGAACTATGAGAGTGGACGAAACCAGAGACGTATGTAAGGAAATAACCTGTTAGAACTCTGTATTCTCTGCCTATCCCGCAAGGGATCTATCTATCTATCTATCTATCTATAACCTCACGCCAGATCCCTTGCGGGGTAGGCAGAGAGTACAGAGTTCCAACAGGTTCTTTCCTTACATACCTCTCTGGCTTCCTCGACTCTCATAGTTCGTCTCATACACGCTCGCCGGTTACGGAGACTCTTGACTTTTCCATCAGATAAGACTCGGTTTATTTGGTCGTGGTAAGATAGTCTAGGTCTTCCCCGGTACCTGCATCCTTCCACTTTCACATTGTATATCTGTTTTGTCATTCTTTCCTCTGGCATTCTTTCTATATGCCCGAACCAACGGAGCATGCCCTTTCTCATCTTTACACCGATACTATCTTTCATACCTACTCGCTGTCTTACTATGCTGTTGCTAATGCGGTCGGTCAGCTTCACTCCGCACATCTTCCGCAGAGCTCGCATTTCTACCGCATTTATCCTACTTTCATTCTCCTTCTTACATACCCAGCTCTCGCTACCATATAACAGCGTTGGGACAAGAACTCCGTTATGTATGGCCAGCTGCGCCTTATGGCTTAAGTGCCGGCTCCCGAGTAGCTTTCCCATCGCACCATTCACTCTGTTCCCTGCACTCACTCTTCTCTCTATGTCAGCGGTGTATTTCCCATCGTTACTGAAGGCGCATCCAAGATATACAAACTCATTCACTTGCTCCAGCACATCGTTACCAACCACAATCCTTACATTCGTTCTGGTTTCTTCCCTTTCAAAAACCATAATCTTGGTTTTCTTCACATTCAAGTGTAAGCCATTGATCATGCAGTCGTCTTTCATAACTGTGACTAGTGTTTGCAGATCAGTGGCTGTTGGCGCTATTAAAACCGCGTCATCTGCATAAAGTAGATGGTTTACCACTAAGTCACCCATTTGTACACCTTCATTCATCGCTTTCAGTCTTTGAAGACTTTTGTCCAGATATATTATAAACAGTCTAGCGGACAACACGCAACCCTGCTTGACGCCGATTTTAACGTCAAACCAGGGTGACCTGTTACCACCCACCCGTACGCATGCCTTGCAGTCCACATAAGTGGACTGGACGGCTCGCAACAGAGTGCCATCTATACCATACTCTGGCAAAATGTCCCAAAGTCTCTTTCGCACAACTCTGTCAAATGCCTTCTCCAGATCTACAAAACCGCAGAAAACCTTCCGGCCCACTGCCAGATGCTTCTCTACGATGTTGCGGAGTGAGAAGACTTGATCCGAACATCCTCTTCCAGACCTGAAACCCCCTTGTGCCTCGCACAACATTCCATCGGACTTCACGCGCATTCTCCGTTCAATAATTTTACCGTACACCTTGGCTGCCAAGCTGATCAAACTGATGGCTCTGTAATTGGCGCAGTCATATTGTGAACCCTTGCCTTTATACAAGGGTACTATGACTGCGCGGCGCCAATCTGTAGGGACTCTACCGGTCCACCAGCAAAGGTTTGCAAGGGCCCGGAAAGCGTCCCGGACGCAAGTTCCACCATATTTGATCATCTCGGCAGATATCATGTCTACTCCCGCAGCTTTACCGTTTTTCATACTTCCTATCGCCCATTCAACTTCTTCCATAGTGATGTCCTCCGTTGATTCTGGTGCCGCAATCTCGCCTTTAGGCACGTCTGCGGCATCAGCATCCGGGTCATCTCCATACATTTCTCCAAAATATTCACTCCACCGGTTTAGCACAGCTTGTGTGTCTGCAAGAATGTCACTATCTTTAGATTTTATCCTTTCCATTCTGGAGCCTGACGAATCACCTCGAGCCTTTCTCACCTTGCTCCAAAAGAGTTTGGTGTTGTTCTCGAAGTTCTTCGCCAGCCTCTCCTCCTCAATCATACTGGCTCTTTCACGCTTTTCTTTCACTAAAGTTTTAGTGGCATTCTTGCATTGCCGGTATATTTCTTTCTTCATCTCTGTCATACTGGCATTCAGGTTCAATCGATCCCGCAAGGGATAGATCGATATTTCCCTTTAAGCAGCAAACAAAACACAACATACATTTTTCGATAGAACTGGATTTGTAGTTTCACTACTACATATTATAATAACCCAACGGAACTCTTGTATGAACTACTGATACTCGTACTATAGAACCAGGAAGGGCCGCTCTTTGACGAAGGACGATGTAACATCGTGATCTTTAACCCTTTATAAATGCGCCTTATTATGAACCGTGTATAAGGGTAAAATTTTCAAACTTGTACATTTAGAATTACAGTAAAGTGACGTAACTAATTTGCGAACCCTTTCTGGGCGAGATTCACGTGATACATGTGCCGTGTATTGTATTGTATCGTAAAGTATTAATATTAATGAACTCTAATTAAATATACTCATATTCGTTAACATGTATACTTGATTTCAGTTCACTAACATTAATAATTGAATTTCCAATATAATGTGGAATTGACGCTTAGCGATCTTAATGGAGGTGTTTGTTTTGTAGTGGATTTCAGCTGAAAAATTATCATATTAACAGTTTATACAATATTCTTCTAATATTATAAATTAGAAATTTTGTATGTATTAGATGTTTAGATGTTAGGATATTTGCTTCTCAATCACGCAAAAACGACTAAACAGATTTGGATGAATTTAGCACACAGATAATTTATTACCTGAATTAACACATAGAATAATTTTTACAAAAGGTTCCTGTCTAAAGTCAACGCGGACGAAGTCATGCGCAGCAGAACTAGCTGCTTATTGTTATTATACATATTTTATAATGAAGACGCCTGCCACTTTTTCTCTAAGCATTTATGTGCTAACCCTAGAAAGTGCTACATGGATTATCATTCGTTTCTCACCAATTGCTAGACCGATTCACGAAGAAGTTTCGGGTACTTATATGGTTTTTGTGTAGTTGACGGACGGCTTGGTCCAGTGGTTAAGAGCTTAAGCCGCTCCGCCCACTGAATCGAGTAGTCACGGGCTCGATTTCCGCACAAGATGAATCTTTGTGTGACCTGCTAGGTCATAAACTATTTAATTGTAACCTAAACATTGTATCCACACAATATGATTAAAAAAAAAGGAATGAAAGAGAAGTAAATAAAAAAGACAAGCCCGCTGAGTTTCTTCGCCGGATCTTCTCAGTGGAGGCCGCGTTCCGATCTGGTGATTAGTAGTTTATTAGATTAAAAAAAAATGGAAATTGACTATTTATAAGCAGGGCTTATACAAAATAAATTATTTGAGTTTGAGTTTGACCCACATATGTTTCCTTCGGTCTGGGTATTGGTATATGTAAATGTCATGTTTGTCCTCATATTTTATAACCAAGTCGACCGCCGCTTTTTTCTTAGCATTTACGTGTTAATCCCAGAAAGTATTAAATGGATTTTCATTCGGTTTTCACGAATTAATAGACTGATTCATTCAAGTATTTACCTATATAGTTTATGTGTAATTGACCGACGGCTTGGCCCAGTTGGTAAGAGCTTAAGACGCTCTGCCCACTGGATCGAAGAGTCGCAGGTTCGATCCCACATGAGATGAATCTTTGTATGACCCACACATGTTTCGTTCAGTGTGTGATGGTATATTTAAATGTCATGTTTGTAAACCCGTGATACAGGAATAATACCTAGTATGGACCATGTTTAAAAATACTTGCAAATTGGCTCAGCTATGAGGATATTTGTCCATACTACCCATGCAAAACCGGTGTAGATTACTTGACGAAGAAGAAAATAGGAAATATAGATACTAAAAAAAATATACATACTTTATCCTTAGTTAGTCAAATAATTGACTAGTCTCTCATAAGATAATCAATCAAACTCAAATAGTTTATTTTGCATAAAACCTGCGAGGGTGTTTACAATTGGTCATATTTACATTTTGTTGAACTTACTACTACTACCGGATCGGAACGCGGCCTCCACTGAGAAGATCCGGCGAGAAACTTAGCGGGCTTGTCTTTTTTGTCTAATTCTCTATTAATTTTCTTTCATCATTTTTTGTATAGACACATTTATTTTTATATTATGCAAAATCATTAACACGCTCCAGCTTCAGTATGATGCCTTACGACTGAACCTTTTACTTGTACTTCAGATAAGACACAGTCTATTTGGTCATGGCCAAGCCATACCATACCTTCTATTCCGGTAATTACATCCTTGTCTTTTCCAGTACCTACATTACTCCACTTTCGCATTGTATATATGTTTTGTCTTTCTTTCTTCCGACACACTTTCTATATGCACGCACCACCGGAGCATACCCTTTCTCATCTGTGATTTTACACAATAATGTAGACCTAAATCTGGTAATTAAAACGATATACATTTAACAACACTGCACACGTACTATTTCTAATTGAGATCGTATTGCGGAGATTGTTGTTAGGTTTACATAATGGAGATAGTAATCAATTTGAAATCAACCGTGCGTCCTATCGGCTCGTTCCACATATTGCACCTCATCCTTCATTTCACGTCAATAGGGCTTTTGTATGGAAACCGCACAGCATAGGCAAAGGTGGTCTGAGCAATTAGCAGATAGCATTGCCTCCATCTCTATCATTTTGTTACATATGGATGCTTAAAATGAATAACTTGGTGGAGAAAATTAATTTTGGGCAATAGAATTGTTCTGAAAATTGTAATCCTTGATTAGATGAAAAGAATGCCACAATCAATCAATCAATCAATCAGCCTATCGCAGTCCACTGCTGGACATAGGCCTCTCCTAACACGCGCCATTGCACACGGTCCTCCGCCTTCCGCATCCAGTCTGTCCCAGCGACCTTTTTGAGATCGTCGGTCCATCTAGCTGGGGGCCGTCCTACCTTACGCTTATCAAGTCGCGGTTTCCACTCTAGGACACGCTTGCTCCATCGGCCGTTGGTCCTTCTGCAGATGTGACCAGCCCATTGCCACTTTAGCTTACTGAGTCTGCGAGCTATGTCGGTGACTTTGGTTCTTTGTCGGATTACCTCGTTACGAATTTTATCCTTCAAAGAGACGCCGAGCATAGCTCGCTCCATAGCCCGCTGTGCGACTTTGAATTTGTGGATTAGTCCCACTATGAGTGGCCACGTCTCAGCCCCGTAAGTCATAACAGGTAGGACGCATTGGTTATAGGCCTTAGTCTTCAGGCATTGCGGTATAGGCGAAGAGAAAACGTGACGTAGTTTGCCAAATGCTGCCCAACCTAATTGGATCCTGCGGTAATATTAAATCCGAATATTCGAAAGTAATTCTGTCTCTCACGGAGATAGATTTTATCCGAGGAAAGAGCAGAGGCTACCTTTTGTCTAAAAAAACTTTAGGGTGTAAAATACATGCCTGAAAATACGCGAACGAAGTCCCGGGTAATGCTGGTGTTACATATAGATCGGCTGATAACCTATATGCAGTATTAGCATGGTTAACTGTTGTAACAATATTTTTAGTGAAATTGATAATTGTTTTGGCAATTTAAAAGGATTTTTGTGCACGATATCGTTAAAATAATTAGCAAAAACGATCACACCTTAAGCAGGGGCCAGGTAGAGGTGTACTCACATTTTGTAAAAGATGTTAGGATGTTAATACCTAAGAGTGGCGAGGCTTTTGCCATTATACTAACATACTTTCTTACAATTAGCCGAAAACTGGCTAGTAAATAGTTTTCTTAGTGGCTAAATATTTCTTTGTATGTTTTTCTGTGCTAATGTCCATTTCAGGAATCATATAAAGAAATGTATTATGGAAGTGTCTTAGGTCTTGGAATAATATACAGGATCTGTGTTATTCCAGAAAGACCTCCCTCCCTATGTACTATTGGAAAATAAGAATCTTTTTTAAAAAGGTAAACCGACTTCAAAAAGCAAAAAATAAATATTTGAAGTCGGTGCTGGTTGGTGTAGTCGGTGACTTGGCACCGACTTCAAATATTTATTTTTTGGTTTTTGAAGGCGGTTTACCTTTTTTTAAAAAAATCTTTATTTTACAATTTTAAGTGCCGAGTAAATTTTTTGCTAATATTTGTTTACCGATATTATATTATTTTGCTGAGTTGTACAGTAAGGGTACTATTAATATAAGGATGGATACAGGATTAATATAATAACTATAATAACGGAAGCTATACATTCGTGCTGTTCGCCGTTAAGGAGTTCCCTGGTGTATCTTCAAAGTCCAAGGTCCAATACCAATAACATTAAAATAGGACCATCTCAAAACTATACTGAATCCAATGCAAAACGAATCATCAAAACCAGTCCATAAGCAAAGGAGTTATAAAAAACAGACGAATTATGAACCTCCTCCTTTTTTGAAGTTGGCTAACATACTGCTTAGTTCTATAGTAGGGTACCTACAGGATTGACCCTAGAAATTTAATGCCCATAATATCTCAATTTACACATTGTTTGTTGTTAAGGAGTTCCCTGGTGTATCTTCTAAGTCCAAGGTCCAATGCCATTAAAATTAAATTGGGACCACCTTGGAGCTATACTGAACCCAATGCAAAAAGAATTATCAAAATCGGTCCACAATTGACGGAAATATCGCTGAACATACATAAAAAAGCATACATACAAACGAACATAGAACCGCCTCCTTTTTGAAGTCGTTTAATGAATGCGTGCGCAGACTACAGGTAGTAATTAATAAGGATTGAAATAAAAAAGAAAAACTGTCTTGCCGTTTAGTGGTCCGTCAAATTAACTAATAGATTAAGAGGAAGAAAAATCATACCCACAATTATTTTGCCTATAGTTATCCCTGTAATTAAACGACTCCCCTTGAAAAGTAGTTTTTGGTCGTAAATAATATTTATTCATATTTATGTTGGCAAACTATAGCGATAGTATGTATTGATGCACCATGTAACGCGCCGGGTCCTTATTCGGAGTGATCAAACGCGGTGCCTTACAACAACTTTGTGAAATGATTACGTGATGGTATTTTGCAAGCCACTGTGGTACCATCAACCGATAATTTCACAAAGTTATTGAAACGTATCGCTTTACGTGCTTAATTGGTCATATTGAATAGCCCTGGAACCCTACCAATAGTGAATAAGCTGGTGCAATCTAGTAATAGATGCGACATGGATTATTTTGTAACAATATTAAGATGCATACAATAGTGTGGGACTCGTTGATCTAGAAGTGAATAATTTGAGTAGCGATCACGAGGTCCTGAGTTTGAATCCTAGGTTGGACAAAGTGAAATTGTTCTAACGAGAAATTCAAAGTATAAGTCCGAAATCTAGTATAGTGCCCGGTAAAATGCAATAGGTTTACCCTCTATTACATTGGGACCTTGCATTACACAGTCACCACCACCACTTGTGGAATATAGGCGTGATGGTGTCTGTTTGTTTGTTTTATATAAGGCACATATTCATGTAGGTATAGATTACCTGAGGCGTTCTTAACGTGTTTTGTTTAGTGATCACTAAGGCTAATCAGCGTTCGACCCATTAACCATTAACTCTGACCGTCGACCCATTAACCCTGGAGCCAACAAAAGCGAGGTGCAATCTTTGGAGGAAAGAAGCATCGCTAACTAATCCTTTTGTCTCACCTGCTGAGAGCCTTCTACCTGAACATAAATAAACATGGCCGTTTTGGAAGTCTTTAAATAGACTTCGGACCCAGGTCGGTGACAAATATGCTAAGCCGGAAACTCACTAACACCACGAATCTGGAGTGTTTGTGTGGTCCAACCCAAACGATGTCTCACTCAATCAAATCTTCCTGCGTGCCCTAACTCCTGCACGCAGGAAGACTTGATTTCTGCTTCAGAAAATGCAGTTAATATGGTCGCTTTCTCGGCCGCATCCATATAATTGTATCGTATTTGCCGTCGAAACGCTAAGAAGAAGAAGCAGCGTTCGAAACAGTCGGTCTGTTATGGGTGACCGTATATGGAATTTTTATTTTCGAGCGTCACCATGCTTTAGAAGGCACGTTAAGCCCTGTTATTACTTAATCTGGTAGTCGTTAAGCCGAGTTGGAAGCCTTATTGGCGGCTTGATAAGTTCCAACATCAGGTAGCCACAAACCTGCCTCTACCAATCCGCAATGGGTCCGCGTGGTGGAGTGTGAACTTATCTCTCTCATTTAGATTTGTGAGAGAAAGCCTTTGCCCAGCAATGGGACAGTATAGGCTGATATTATAATATTAAGATTGTTTATTTTGATGCATATAGTCATGTTAGATATCAACTTCGTAAAATCTAGTGGTAAATAATGAGACCCACCTGATAGACCAGCCCACATTTTTCCCCTATACCCCTCAATAAAATTTTGATAGAAAAAATGTTAATGTACTATTTTAAAGAGTAACCGTGGAGTAACTTGTCCTTCTTCTCCACAGGAATAATATTCCAAAGTAGTAATAGTCTTTGTTACTTTTCTGACGATTCATCGCTATTACTACATATTATAAATCAAAGTCCCCCCGCTGCGTCCGTCTGTCTGTCTGAACACGATATACTTAATAACTACCGAACAGGTTTTCATATGGTTTTCCTGCACGGACGACGGGATTCAAGAGAAGGTTTAAAATGAAAAACTTACGGTTTAAAATTTAAAATGTTCTTTTTTGGTATTTTTGACATAATTTTTATTTTTAACTTCATCGCTATTAAATTAGTGAAACAATTAACTGACCACACTTCTTACACTTTAAGCAAAAGTCGTTACCATAAGTAAGTAATCAAACCATTAAAAATTCTACCTATTCCCAGAATTCTAACAAGAACGAGACAAAGTTTTTTCAGATTGGATTTCCACTTTAACCGACCTAAAAGGACTAATTAACATTAAGTCTAGATTACCCTTTATCTTCAAAATTAACGCTATAAAACTTGGTAAAATCCTGAAACACTCCACGCAACAACCTAGAATATTTAACGTTGAAAATTTCATGCAAAAACGAGCAATAAAGTAATTTTGTCCTTTAAAAATTTGAACACCACACAAAAAAGCTTCGATATTTGATAAATACGGCTCTGATGGAATATAAATTAAATAAGTCGTAGGATCTCTCGCTGAGATTTTTATTGATGGCTGTAATTTATTTGAACGGCACCCGCAGTGTGCTTCGGGAGAAATATGAAAGGCATTACAGCAAAAAGGCCTCTCCAAATTTATGAGCATCTCTTTCGTTGTTTGATAACGTTCGAATTTTCATAGCGGGACAACCTGATTTGAAAATGTTCGCGATTGGCTTAAAACATCGGAAGTGATTTAAAATGGCATCTTTGTAGTTTCTGCGCTTGTTTTTAATGATATTATATTGCATTGATTTGTGACAGTTTATTCAGACTCAGTATCACGAGTCATTTGACATACTTCTTACGGATTTAAAATTAAAATTGATATACTTACCACTGGTGCCAACGAAGTTATTTGTGTAATTATTCTACGTACTGTCCACTAATTTATTTATTAGTAATCACTGAGTTGCAAATGCTTTAGCATTTTGTATCATTTCCTTCTTTCGATTAAAACTTCATAAAAAAGAAAATTAGTTTAGCTTATTGCAATAGGCTCGCCCCCAAATACATGCGACCTTACATCGTCCGCGAAAAGTGGGGGTACACCTCTGCTACCCCCACTTGGGGAATATAGGCGTGAGGGTGTGTGATTCGTTTAACAATTTATTATGCTTTAGTATGATGCCTACAAAATGAAACTTTTGTTTTTATGCCAAGCTATAATGAAGTTAATCCAACGTTAAATTATTCCAACTCTATAGCCCACGTTATATATTGATTTAAGTTTAAACTTTCTACCTTAGCGTATACCATTAAACAAACGCTACGAAGTTTTCGCTAGCAATACTCTGACACGTAACAAATATCAACATTTTTCTAAATACAACTAAGCTCAGAGCGTCGCGGCGACCGGAGCAAAGCACTACACATATTTTTCTAATTAATTTCCCAGGTGTGCTGTAAACAACTGCAGAAAACCCTATTCCACGTTTACGCTTCTACCCTAGCCACTTTTATGAACATATCGGACTTAGTTTTTACGCAGAGGTTAAGAAGCACTTGGTATGTTATACAGCCATTTCGTCTTGTATCGGTAACTTGAAATGTCGAATTGAGTACTGGAAATTACGATTTCGTTCATAGATGTATGATTTTTATTTTAGGTGTAAAATAATGGGATTGCCTTATACCGTTCTAATGGTGCATAGTACGAAAAAAATGACATTATCCTGCAGTAGCGAATGAGCCTCATATCCCGTTCATGTTTATTTAATAAATTTGTGTATGATAAGTATGGATCCACTGAACAATTATTATCAGCCGTTTCCTGAATCAAGAATTGTGCGCGCTATAATGACTATAGACTCCCTATTAATTACATAAGGACATATTATCATCAACGATATGTGGGTGTACGCACTGCACTTCTTTCACATCTACTTGGGGAATATAGTTGCGAGGGTGTTTTTGAATATATCTATCTTTTTCATCATGCCAGATCCTTTGCAGTGTGGACTTTCTAACAGACCCTTCGAGCTTCCTCCACTCTCATAGTTCGTCTTCAGTGTTTTTGTTTTGGTTATTTTCTTGATTTATTAAAGTAGTCTAGCCTAGTGTGATAAAATGATAATGATGAATGATGATAGCCTAGTGGTTAGACCGTTGGACTGCAAAATCAGGGGTCTAGGGTTCAAACCCAGGCAGTCACCTCTGTCTTTTCGAAAGCATGTGCGTATTAAAAGTTAAATATCACTTCCTTTAACGGTGAAGGAAAACATCGTGAGGAAACCTGCATGCCTAAGAGCCTCTCGAAGGTGTGTGAAGTTCGCTAACCCGCACTAGGCCAGCGTGGTGGACTATGGCTAAAACCCTCTCAGTTTGAGAGGAGACCCGTGCCCAACAGTGGGACAGTTTCTTAACAGGGCTAATATTATATTGTAAAGTAGTCAATATTACTAGTTCCTCAACAGTTCCAAATTTCATAGGGTCAGTTCATACCCAATATATAATTTTACTGGTATTGTTGCACGTAATATTTTTAGCGTGTTTATTTCTTGTCACGATTATCTTACCATCAATCTTGGACTGCGCCCTCGTTGGTCAAATTAAATGGTTTTTTTCGCTCCACACATAACGGCTATACATGGTGTTATATTGCCAAGATAACGTGTTTTCCCCAATTTATCTGTTACACAAAGGTTGTTTCATGAAAAAATTATGTTCCTTATACAGATGAAAGTTCAATTTTAATGACGTATTTTAGAATTTTGTAACCTTATCTGTAAACAAAAAAATAAAAAATTTCTAAGCGATTATTTTCGTAGTTATCCTTATACGTAGATCGAAAATACGTTTTTTCTTACTATGACACAACAAGCCAATTTGTCTTATAAGACCGCTTGATCCAGTGAATTTAGGCCATTAAGAAAAAATAAAACACCGTGATTATCGTCTTTAGAAGATACCAAGTATACAGAATAATCTATTATCGCTCTAAGAATAATGCGTCATTCACGGACATCCTAGCTGTCCTGACATGGTTCACGTTTAATTTGTGTTATGCAAGTGTTATAACGCGTAATCCCTTCCGTACCCTTTTCTCGTTTTACGTTCTGCACACCGGCTAATGAGCTAGAAACACGATACGTAGGAGACTAATGCCTCACTGTCGGACTCGAGACGGAATAAAATAAAATCAAGTTTCAATACAATATTCTTAAGAAGTGCGCCGTTGCGAACGTGTGAGAACTAGTGCGCTAAGAAATAGTTTTAAAAAGTTCTTGATATTTCTGTCTAGAGTCCTGTGTAAAGATGTTATATAGAGGGCTTTGCACCAACTTATTAACAAAAACGCAACACTATCGAGTTGATGTGCCGTCCCTTTCACACTGCAAATTTACTAAATAAAGTGTCTTTTTGTTTTCCTTTTTTTTAAACGTAGCCCCACACTAGGATTTATTCGTGTGTCGTGGGAGCGTTTACAAACATGATAATTTACATACACAAATACTCAGACCGAAAC
Source organism: Phalera bucephala (assembly GCA_905147815.2). Classification (NCBI taxonomy): domain Eukaryota; kingdom Metazoa; phylum Arthropoda; class Insecta; order Lepidoptera; family Notodontidae; genus Phalera; species Phalera bucephala. The sequence continues at coordinate 16,937,476 of LR990621.1, read as the reverse complement.
ATATAATTATGATCACACAAAGATTTGTCCCGTGCGGGAATCGAACCCGCGACTATTAGACCCAATGGGTGGAGCGACTTAAGCTCTTAACCACAGCGCGTTAATCGTCCGTCAGACCGTCGTCCAAAGAAGTTTGAAATAACCGCCTTCCGTGAAAGTTGACGTTACTATTACGTGAAATTAATCACGCTTGCCTTTGGCCTATAATTTGAAATCAGATAGTCATTTATTAATTTTACACACATGTTTTTAAATTTCAGAAAATATCTGTAATTAATCTAATACAATTTCGCGAATATCATCATGCCTGATCCATTGCAGGGGAATGCAGGGAGCATAGAGTTCCAATCTAATACAACGTTCAGGAAAAAATAAAATATTTTAGGATTATAATATTTTTTATTAATGTAATTTATAAAAGTACTCATATATCTTCCAAAAAGAAAGAAAAATACTCGAAGATAGTATTTTGGCATTTTATATATTTTCTATAGAGTACTATTTTAGGTAAGGTACTACTAAGCCAGAGAGGAATGTCAGGAAAGAACCTGTTGGAACTCTGTACTCTCTGCCTATCGCGCAAGGGATCTGGCGTGATAATATAGATAGACAAATTGATATTATTTTAGGTTTTCGAATTTCCTAATAAAGTGCACAAATATGAAAAATATTATTTTATCCTAAGTACCCATATATCCGGTACCTTTCAGAGTAAATAAATGAAAAAGTACCAATGATTAATTCTTAAGCACAGTTATGTACTGTACTGCAAGTTTAAATAATATTGAAAGCATAATAATAATCCTTCGATGGCTGACTTTCGAGTACCCTTACCAGGACAGGGGATCCATAGTGTAGTGGCTCGGCACGGAATACTCGAATATCATCGAGCTCTAACGACCACCAATCAATGCTGTACGATACTCCGGATAGCTACAAAGCATAAGCAATAGTTTCTGACATCATAATGACTGTCTGATCCCAAAAATATTAAATTCTTGTTGATTGTCAGGCATCCGGCCTGATGAAATTTACTTATCTAACATTTTAACCTACTATTTAACGCCCTTAGGGGATAAATTTTTACAAATTGTTTTCTAGTACACTTACGTTATATAAGTAACTCCTGTGTAAAATTTCATGCTTCTGAATGCACTGCTTTAAGTTGTGTACCAGCCAGTGTCAGCTTTTTATTGAGATTTCAGCTCATCTTACCATTTTGTAGTAAGTACATTATTACTTATAAAGTGGTCCAATAACGCCAGTATATAGAAATAAATGTTCCTATTAGAAATTATTTAACGTCGATAAAGCATCCTGTGAAGAAATTCTGCGTTCGGGAACTTATAATATCCTAATTTTTCCTAATCACCCCTTCAGGGTCAAAAATAGCTAAATATACTAGTTTGTAAGATTCAATGAAAATAAATTATTAAGTGTTATCCTATTCATAGTGTCAAAACATTATAATTGTGTTTGTTGCAGGTTATTTCCCAACGGTTTTGTTGAGTTTCTTTTTTTATACTAAACGACTTAGCCTTATCCAATAATTTGGCTCTACCGACAGACCAGTAGGTCACTATTTTGCCTCTACAATTTTCCGATTGATATCTTTTAATAATCATATATGCTTCGAAGACTTGCCAGTAAATAGATAATAGCAGGTGTATTTAAACTATAATTCTCGTGGTACATTCACGTACGTCATAATTTGCGATAACCATAATGATACCGTATATGATATGCCCTTTAATTTAAGTTTTATTCGTGGAACTTCAAGCAAGTAGTTTTGTTTACCACCAGTAACTAATAATAATATTTTTTGTTTTATCTATTAGTATAAAAACAAACTTCAATATATGCCATATAGTGTGATAAGTGAGACATTGACAGGGACAGTTAGTGCTAAATTAGGATTATCATTTGGTCAGATTTTCCTACTTCCAGGCAAATATTTCAACTTGGTTAATTTGATAGCAAAAGATAACTCTGCGACTGTTATGAAGTGACATTTCATTTGATGGCGTTAATTCCGATTTTGGCCGCCGGCCAAAATATTATTGTATGACTGTAAACGTATTATAATAATAATAAATAATAAATCATTTATTCATTCTTAACAAAATCAGTACGCGTAACAATCTTATTGGAACTTATTTAAGTAGGTATAATTAACGGCTTGCCTGAACTAGGTTGAGACCTGTGTTTCAGGCAGGATTAGTGATGTAGCATTGTAAAATCCAATGGTTTATTTACAATAACATAACTTATTTGATTGATAAGTGACTTAACTAATAACATATGTTTTAATCTACTGTTATAATAAAATTAAAATTATGATATGCTATAACATAATACGTTATCTACAAATTGCAAGTATTGTTCCGTCTGTTCGTAAGACATATTTTGTAAATAACTAAAAAGCGTTTGTTTACAGCTAAAATTATTTAATTTGTATATACTTAGTTCTCTATTTATTCTATTGTACAAAAAAGGACCTAAAAAAGTGAACAATCTATTAGTATATATATATATGTTTTGAGGTTGAGTTTGAAAGGCAGACTATATCTTTCCGTCTCTTATTAATGGTAATGTCAGCAGCATAAGCGAGTGTTTTGTGCCGTTTAAGTAATACGTACATAATGAAAAGTTGGCGGACTGTTAACACCTTGCAGGACTTGTATAACAGGGTAGTGGGAAAGCGAAAAGGATGGAAATTGGTAACTTTTAGAACTGCTCTTTGGGCACGTTCGAGGGGTACAGTCAGTACAGGGGTACAGTAAAACAGTCTTTAGGGCTCCTCCCCATGAAGTGATACAATACTGGATTATGGATTGACATAAGGTTAAGTATACTTGTCTGACTAGTTTTGAGTCAGCGATTTTTCTGAGGATTTTAAATACATATATTGTAGTTTATGGACTCTTCTGACCAAACATTCAATGTGTTGGTTAAAGGAGAGTCTATCGTCGATTATAACTCCGAGGTATTTTATCTGGATAGTATTGTGGATAGTGGGACAGTTACAGGTGTTCATTGTAGGGTTTTTACATTGGTGCGCATATAAATGAGGGTTAGTTACATTGTGGTGTGGCTTGCGCATGACGAAGTAAACATATTTTGTTTTGTCAGCATTAAATGTTAGTAAGTTGTGGTAAAGCCAATTATTTACTAAATTAAATCCAAGTAGTGCATATTCGTACAGTTTGTTGATGGTTTTAGCGCTAAAAATCAATGCCGTGTCATCGGCGTAGGATATTATTTTGCCGTGTCCAGTGTTCAGATTACATAGGTCATTGATGTAAATCAGGAACAAGGTAGAGGCAAGAATACTACCTTGAGGGACACCAAAACTTGTGTTTCTTTGGTAATCGCTTGTAACATTATCTATTTTACCACATTGGTACCGTTAGTCAAGGTGGTCTGCCAACAGTTTTAACTGCCCGCCCCTAATGCCTAGAACCTCCAGTTTTTTCAAGAGCAAAGGAATAGAAATGGTGTCAAATGCTTTGGCTAGGTCGAGGAAGATTCCTAAAGTCTAGTTTCCTTTGCCAAGTTCTTGTGTGACAAATTCTGTTAGGGCATGTGTTGCGTCAGCTGTGGATAGTTAAGCTCTAAAACCGAATTGCATTGGTGAAAGCAGATTATTTGTTTCGAGATAGTTGACTAATCTGTTGTTAATGACTTTTTCTAGTATTTTGGATATTGAGGGAAGCAAAGATATAGGTCTATAATTAGTAAGTAGATCCTTGCTTCCCGACTTAAAGATAGGGATCACTACTGCCTTTTTTAAACATTTAGAAAATATCCCTTGGGATAGGCAAAGTCTGAATATATGAGTTAGTGGTGCTACTAAGATATGCTGAAAGCGTTTAAGTATTTTATTGTCTATTTTATCCCAGCCAGTTGCACAATCTTCCTTCATTCCTGAAATAATTCCTTTTATTTCCTGTTCATCAGTGACTAGCAGTGCGAACGATTTTGCACTAAAGCTATTGTTAGTTTGGTAGACGGGTGCAGTTTTATTAGTATATGACTGTTTTTGTATATACTCAGCAAGGTTTTTACCAACGTTCACAAAATAGTTGTTTACATTATTAGCCGACAAAATAGGTGAAGTATCTGTAAAAAGCAAATTCGAATTTGATTCGTGCTGTATAGAAGTATAGGTGACATTTTTAATATGTTTCCAAATTTGCTTGCCATTATTTCCTGCTCTCTGTTACTTATTTCTATCGTGTTCAATTTCTAGCTTTTTTAAAAGATTATTACAAAAATTTATGTACCTCTTGTAAGTCATTTGAAGAGTTTTATTATCGGGGTATCGCTTAGATCTCTGATGGAGTTTATCTCTGTGTCTTATGCATCGAATTATACCAGGGGTAATCCATGGCTTAATATTATAATTTTTCTTATTAACTGTTATAAGAGACGTGTTCCCTATAATTGCTTGTTGGACATTCTCAATTAAGTACAATAGAGATAACTCAGGGTCAGCAGTATTGTAAATGATGTTGAAATCAATATTACGTAAATCATGTTCGAGTTTGTTTATGTTTAATTTGGTATTAGTCTTACGGTGACTTAGCTTAGGCAGCATTAAATTTACTGTTAGTAGGACAGCGTGGTGATCGGTAATAAAAGAATTAGTAATAAGCGTAAGGTACTGAAGGCTGGATTTGATCATCATGTGATCGAGGCAGGAACCGCTCTGATGTGTAGTCTTTGTGTGAGAGGGAAGAAGCCCATGGTATGAGCACAAATTTAGGTAATCTTGTGTTCCTGCGTCGTAATATTCAGATCCAATATTAATATTTATGTCCCCTGTGAGTATAATATTTTTAAAGGGCGCTAACACTGTAAGCGTTTGATTTAACCAGTTTAAAAATGGCTCTAAGTTCCTAAAGGAAGGAGATCTATACATGGCAATAACTGCTGTGTTTGTGCCTACTTTAACAACCAAACAGTTACAGTCTTGTGCAACTGGTTCATCGACGGTGACCTTTAGCGATTCTTTAGCATAAATTACCACACCATCATTTTGATTGTAAGTGGTTTTGCTATAGGATAAATTATATCCAGGAATCTGTGGGAGCTTATTGTGGCGGTTTGATAGCCAACACTCGGTTAGGACTATCAAATCACAATAAAAATTAAGCCTATGCAGAAATAGATTAAAATTGTCTATATTCTTATAAATACTACGAATATTTTGGATAAGTATGGTTAGTGAATTTTCGTAGACGGTGAGATATTGTCTGCAGAGTTCAACATCACATGACTTTGACTCTGACACGAAAGCGTTATTTATTTCACTAATTAAATTAACATCCATGCTAATACAAACTTATTTTATAATTTGAGTTCTAAAAACACAGATGACTGTGTGGCGCTCTTAGGCGCCTTCATAGTCAACGGAGTTAATAGTCGACGTCGCCTATCTTGTGGGCACTCGGTTTTTTGAATCACTGGCATGTTGCGCATTTGGGTGAGTCGGCTTTCTTTGCGCAGTCTTGGATTGAGTGGCCTTCTTCCCCGCAATGTCCACACGTTGGGGTTGCAGTCTTGCAGAATTTTGCTGAGTGACCGTACTGCTGGCATTAGTAGCATCTGGTCACTAGTGTGAAGTCCCGTACCGGGCACGATGTCCAGTTTATGAATACTCTGTCTTGTGTGATAAGGGCTTTACGAGTGAGTGCTGATACTTCTAATATATAGTTACAAGTATCAGAAGTTTTTTTGCCAGATTTGTGGCTTAATTTTGTAGTGCTCAAAAACGTATCCAGAAACATAGCTGGCACTTTATCGGCTACGTTTTGCTCAAAGATGCATTTGAAAGCTTCCTTTCGGTCATTGTTGCGGGCACTCCTAAAACTATGATCCGTGGTTTACGCTTGTGTGGTTCGTCAACGGAAGACCAGACGTAGCCAACTGGACAGATTGTTTAAGCTTTTCGGAATCACTCTTTGTCTCGATGCTAATTATGACTCCGCCGTTCCTAATCTTGCGAACAGCACGAACTTTTAGTTTCATTTGTTTGGGGCATATCACTTGTTGGACTATACTTTTTGTTTCCTCACTGGTCTTCGATTTATCGCAAGAATAAATTGCCACGGAACTGAGAGTGCTCAGACGAATGAAAGTGTTTTGGCTTTTCTTCACCATGTCTGCAAAAGATTTGCTTGCTGATACTGATTTGGAGGAGGTCTCTAGGGTTTGTTTGAGCTCTGCTAGAGACTCGGTTAGAGTTAGCTTTTCATTCAGGACATGAAGTGAACCGTGAGTTTGGAGTGCTTTTTGTTTTAATGACTGGTATTGTACAGCCATTTGTCCGATTCCATTTCCAATTTTCCGGCAAAGGTTAGTGATTTTTAATTTCTGCTCCGTGTTCAACTTTCCGTCGGAAGCAATGTTGCAGACCTCGCTCAAACATTGTTCAATGGAAGTCATCCAGTTTTGGATGTCAGAGGTTGAGACCACTTCCATTCTTTCATCTTGTTGCTGTCTTTGGGTTTGAGGGGTGGGCGTAGATGGAGGGGTGCGGGTTGCTGTCCATAGCTATCAAATTTCACTTTTGTCCATTTCAATTAGTCACTAAAAGTTACGCTTTTCACGCTAAAATACTAAACTAGGTCACTAATAATAAATGTTTAAATTATTGTAATTGTATTTATGCACGTCTGCATTCGGCGAGAGTGCAGAAAGATATCCTTTACTCTTCACAGACAAAAAAGACTGCAAATTTTTTGAAACTTATAATTTCACTCTAAGCTACCTCTTTCAAAACAAAAGAAGTAATCTTTATCATTAACTTAACATTTGCCTTCTCATAAAAGTTAAGTAGATGTCATAAATTCTATTTTCTTCTAGATTTATAAGAAATAAAAAGGAATTTCACAAAAAGTCCGTTAAACTTTTTAAGGAGGTTTCAACTTCAGCATTAGAAAGGAAATTATCGTAGCCCAGAGGTATAATTTTAAAAGTTTTGCCCGAACACCCAAGCCGCCAGAGACGAGAGAGCTTGGCATAAGAAAATGACGTAAGCGTGACGCTAATGACGTAACATCCATGTTTATTTAGTAAATCTGCAGTGTGACAAAGATGGCACATCCAATCGCTATAGTTACGCTTACGTAAACCTTTTCGTACTAAGCCCTAAGGTTTTAAAGTAAACCGCGCAAAATGAAACAACTTCAACACTTATGTGATATTGAATCTATTTTTATAAACTCAAGAGAAGTTTACTAAAAAAATCCCGTAGAATAACTATTTTGTGCTAGTGAAGAGCCTTTACATGCTATAGCTGCTCTAACGGAAACCTTGTACAATTCTCTTTTGTGCCATGTAGTAGGTATTAAAATATTTAGTTTAACACAAATATGTTTCTTTGGTTTTAAAAAGATGGCGTCTTGAAAAAGAGGTTGTGTCTGCACGTTGAAAACATTAAAAACGGGACTGATTAAATAGACGTCTCTGTAACGATTTAATTTATTCGAGCATCACACAGGAAAAAAACAATTTGGAAAGGTTATTAACGTTGGAAAGAACTGGAGACATGTTGGAACTCTGTACTTTCTACCTACCACGCAAAGGATTAGGTGTGTTGATATATATAGATAGGTAAACAGAGCGATTTACGATTCTCTGCAGATATTCTATGTCAAGCCATCTTATCATACTGCATCTCTGTGTTTGGAGGTTCATCCAAAACCATGTTCCTGCTATTGGAGCGTGCTCAAAGAGCGGTATTGAAGGTCATGACCTCTAGACCTTTCCGATACCCAACTTGTAAGCTGTACACCAATTGTCAGGTCCTTACTGTGAGACAGTTATTTATTCTCCATACGATTCTAAGGAAACACTCCTCTCTTAAGTTTGACAACAACGCCTTAAAAAAGCGACGAGCATATAATATTTGTCCATAAACAGCTTTTAGAACGACTATGGCCAAACGACACTTTAAAGTCATTGGGAATATTATATATAACAAAATGAACAAAATGTGTAATATTTATCCTATGAACAGGCATCAATGTAAAATAAGTGTAATTAAATTTCTTCTTACTAAAAATTATGTTGAGACAGAGAATATGCTCAAATTTTAATCATTCCAATTGTAGCTATAAAATAAAACTTTATTCATAATATTTGCTCGTAAGTATTCGTCCACACCGTGCACTTTTTCGAGAACACATTATACATTTTAATAAACTCTGCTGTGATGTCATAGTTCTAGCTCAACTTTCTAAGAAGCGAGCACTGGTGTCCATAACACAAGTTAATTCTTAATTTGGGCACCTGAGTTCAATCAAACACCTTAAAACAAAATATAATGTCATTTGATCTATTACTATTACTTGTATGATGTAATCTGTAAGTGTTTCATTGTACACTATTTTTTATTTTTATCTGTATTTGATCCAGTTTTTACGTCAAATGATTTAAATTTACTGAACTGCCTCGTTCTAATGGCGAGTAATGCGCATAGCGATAACGAGGTCCTGGGTTCAAATCCTAGGTGCAACGAAATGTAGTTGTAGTCCCAATGTATATATATCGTAGTAATAAATGTAGTAGTATAATTGTGCCCGGTATAGGGATTGCCCTTATCGCCGTAATAAGGGGCAAGCTTATTGAAGCTCGCCCCTTATTACATGGGACCTAACATCGTTGGCGAAAAGTGGATATAGTACACCTCTGTGTATACCCACTTTTCGCCCGCTTGGGAAATATAGGTGTAGAGGCTTATATTTATTTTTTTAAATTGAATCAGATAGGGCTGTGAAAAGTGTAGTATGATATACCACTTGGGTTTTCGGGATGGCTGTTCCAATGCTGGTAACTGTGGAAGGTAGATTTATCTTCGTTCTATATCTTTCTACTCATCTTGGTAGCCGTCGCATGGTGGCCGAACATAAAGGAAATCTTGAAATAACAGTAGGGTCTCGTTCGGCATACTGATTTTCTTGATATCCGAGGATGCGCATAATAGTTTGAGATTTATATTGTCACATACAATTTAGTGACGTTAGCTGCTCCGCGATACGTCCGACGTCTCGCCCCGTTTCCAATCGAATGAAAACGCAGCTTCGGCCGCCATCTTTCATCGACCTCTCATCTCATTCGTAATCTGACTGCCATCTATCATCGCTTCACAACTAAACACATTCAAGCAAGCATATATTAAAGGCATAGAGTATTTCTAAAGACAAGATTTAAAGATATTAGTTATCATGATAATAACTGCTTTAACATTCCATTAACTGCGATTTTCAAATAATAGGATACGACATACACAAGGAGTATCATAAATAACGCAAGACCTTAGACACCCCCATTACATAATTGCTTTACAAATTCAATTCGATAACCAATTTTCCAAATTTTTTTTTTACCCCTTTCTCAAGCACTTTAGTTTTATTTTTTTAGTAAGGGACATAAACAATTACATGTTCTGCGATACATAAAAAAGGGTATTCATTTCATCCTCGTTCTCCCTGATCCCTGTGGGACGCCAGAAGTAACAACAACTGATTCAGACTCAACCCCATTAATGATGACTTTTTGGGTTCTCTTTATTATATAACATGTGAACCAACACAACAGGTTGCCTCTGATACCATTATATGCAATTTTATCCTGTAGTAGTTTATAGTCCACCCGGTCGAACGCCTACTAAAAATCCGTGTACACGGCATCAACTTGTACGCCACAATCGAATTGATTAAACAAATAATTTGTAAATAGCATTAAATTAGTAGCAGTTGAGCGACGTTTAACGAAACCATGCTGTTCAGGTAAAATAAGATGGTGAATATAAGTATTTATTTCGTTATGCACAAGGCGTTCTAATAGCTTAGATAGAGTGGACAGTATAGAGATGGGTCTATAATTATCAATGTTGCTTGCATCGCTATTTTCGAGGACCGGAGTAATAAAAGCTTGCTCCCATATATTAGGAAAGGTACCTTCACGTAAACACATGTTAAAAATAATGAAAAAGGGAGTGGTAAGAGTATCAGCTGTGTTTTTAAAGAAAATAGGTGGCAACATATCCTGATATGTAGGGCCCAGGACCTGTCCTGGGCCCTTACTTATATCTAAGCTGATCAAGGCATCGTGTACAGCGTCAGAAGTCAAGATAATATTTGAAATATTTGTTGAATTTTTAGAAAAAGTGTGTGGAGGTTGCCGGTGAGAGGGATCAAAAAAAGAAGGTACGTAAACAGAAGTGAAAGATGTAAAAAACATGTGACTAATTTCAGCTAGATAATTAGAGGATACCAGGTTTAAATGCATAGTAGTAGGAAAATTTGACTTGCCTTTACGATTTGCAATATACGTCTAAAAATGTTTAACATCAACAGATATATTCTCTTCAACAGCCGTCATATTTATTCGGAAGCATTTGTCAGATTCGAGTTTAAAAAGTTTACACTGGATAGAAAAGATTTCATAATCACATATGTCACAATTGCCAATTTTTTTCCATTTTATCCAGGCACGGTCATTAGCTTTAAAGATGCGGACGAGGGCAGGAGAAAACCAAACTGGGAAATGTGGATTTTTGACCCGAGACATAGGAAGATGTGATTTAATTACACTGTAGATTATTTCGTAAAACCTAAGCACGGCCAATTCAGCAGGCAGATCTAACAGACATGCCTCCCAATCAAAATCATAAAATATGTTGTTTATTTCCTCGTAGTTGGCTCTGCGGTAATTATGTTTAGAGGTCATCACTGACTTCATTGGCTTACAAATGGTTGCCAATGACGATGATACACAAAATGGTGGATGATAACTATCCGGAGGTAATAATGGAACACAAGAGGCAGCTGCGCAATCCACATTGGGCATAAACAAGACTAGAATACGGTCCAGCTGATATCTAGAGGTATTATATTGTAAGGAATTGGAAATAGGCAAAAAGTCACATAAATATTGACCAGCAACATTAGTTGTGTGCGGTATGACATGATGACCGCGATTGAGCTAATCAACCTCACGGAAATTATAGTCACCCACAACGTAAAACGTCGTTGTTACGGGGTCATTAATAATGTCCAATAACGTGTCAAAGTGAGCACTATATACGTCGTCTTTGGTACCAGGCAGCATATACCTAGCACTTATTACATGCCTTTTGTTGTAAAGTGCAGCAGGGAGTTGCACTGAGACGTGTTCGATGTACATATTACCGGCAGGGCGCAGATTCAATACAACAGGTCGTAGTATATGCAATATAGCTATTAACACACCACCACCCTCACGCTAACTAGTACAAAAACGGTCACGATCATGCCTAAAAACTATAAATCTGTTATCCATAAATACACTATCCACTCTTTCATTTATACCCCAATTAACAATGAAATTTGTACGTGTATGTATCTCCGTATTGCTTTGACTCAAGAATAAATTTAATTTATTATAGCGCATTAAAGGAGTAACAGAATTTTTTGCAAATTTAAAAAAGTAGTGAGATACATTAAAAATTCTTGGAATCAAATCAGTTATGGATTTAGAACAAACTATTTTCAGGTTTTGCGTTCATGTTACACCTTGTATAAGGTTAAGGAAAATCGCAAAAAGGCAAAAACCACTGTCATGCGAATATAGAATAACATAACACGCTTGACTTATTTTAGGTAAAGGTCACCGAAAGATACAAGAATGAAAAAGAATAGTTGGGTTGCACGTTCGACGATTTCACTATCAACTAATAGGGTGGTGTCGTTTTCAGTGATATTCACTATTCACGCTTACACACACAATCTTGAAGATAAAAGTCACACATAGCCAGCACTCCTATCACATCTTCATCAAAATTTACGTACTGATAGTATTCTCCAACTAATTTATTCCTCGGTGTCCTCGTACGCGAGGAACGGCAAAACAGCATATGCAAATAGATTAATATTATGAAGCTACGCTAGAAGACTAAGTGAGGAAAGCAAACTTGTTTGAATGAAGTCCGTCAGTGCACTTCGTCTAATGACCTCGGGTTATACTCAAGCTTCTATCGCAGTTACTTTACATAGACCATGCTTACTAGGAAGGCATAATCAGCTAAGTGGACGCACTATCTAACTTAACTATAGAACCCCAAAGAACTGGGCTGCAACAAGCTACATAAGAGACGATTGCAATATCGATCACGGTATAAATTATGATATTGTCTATTAGCAGTATAGTATGGGTGGCGTTGTGCAAAGACACATAATTAAAAAACCGTAGACAGGAACACTTGTCTTGTATTCAAGCAAATCAGGGTTAATCGAAATGAACATTTAGAAGTTTCCTAGCCTGTGTACGATTTTTGTTTTCTAATTATCACGACAATTATCGTGAAAAAACCATCACTTTAACCACTACGTACTGAATCTATGTATATTATTTAAGCATATAGTATTACAAGTATTTCTTGAACTAGTCAAAGGTTTTCGAACATGTGGGTAGTTTAATGATGTTTACCACTACTGTATACAAATCGAAAACTTAAAGACTCGAATAAGAGTATAAATTTAGGCACAATAATTCCCAGGCAAGAGTTCAACAAACTAGAGTATCACTGCTAAAAATTTATTTGATTTTGTTTATTTCTTTACTTTAACACTAGCAATTAAATTTATGAAATTAAAAAAAAAATATCAAACTCATGCACAAACACCTACAGCGAGATGAACATTTATGCGCTTAGTCCACTTGGATCAATTGGCCCCCATTAATAGATACTAGCGCACTTTTTCTTCATAATGTGAATCAGTTCCAAAGCATGGACTCCAATATTTAAAACACAAAATATGTTATGTGCAAATATTTGCGACTCGGTCCTGTGAGTAAAGCGGCCCACACTAACCACTAGATCGAACCATTATGACTTCGTTCCTCATGAATAATAGTACTGTTTAAAAATGTCGTCCATAACTGATTTTCTGCTGAGTAGTATAAAGCTGAAACAGCTCTATGTATTGCAGACGCGGCACTTTGCACTGCAGACTGCACTAATTATCGCACATACGCCTGCTTACAAGCCTGGGTAAGGGCAGACTAATTGACATCTCGACAGATGTCACTTAGCAAAAGCGGTTCCGTTGTCTCGCTGTATTAGATAGCGCCTTTATTAAATTTGTGGACGGAGTAGTTGTTTGTATCAAATGCGATTTTTAATGTTGTGAATTTTGTCGTAGGCAATCTCGTGTAGATTTCAAATTTGAATATGGATGGGAAGTTTAGGCTTCAAAACCTGCTTAGATTATCATTTGTTTATGCTTAATACAGTCAATTTGCTTGTCTTGTGCGATAAGTAGATGCCAAATTCGAATATTGATAGAAAGTTTGAGCTTCATAATCCGATAAGATTGTCACTTACTGATGGTTAAGGCAGTACATTTGTTTTTTCTCTCACTCATATATCATTGCTAACAATAAAGGCTAGTAATGTAAGTATAAGATAGAATGATAGATACTGAAGTGAGAAGGTCCCTGATTAGTGTTACTTTCTAAATATACTTAGAAATGTAACTTATATACTTCATAACTTCTTACTCGGAAAATAAACAATTTCCTTGTCTTATGCGATAAGTAGATGCCAAATACTGATAGGAAGTTTGACCTTCATAATCCGATAAGATTGTCACTTACTGATGGTTAGGGCTCTACATTTCCTTTTTCTCTCATTAATATATTGTACTGTATGTTAAGATACGGAATATTTAACAATAAAGGCCAGTCATGTATATATAAGATAGAATGATAGATACTGAAGTTACAAGGTCCCTGATTGGTATTGCTTTCTTCCTATACTTGAAAAGGTAACTTATATACTTCATAACTTCTTACTCGGAAAATAAAACAAAACATGTATAGTATAGTATATAAGGAGTCTAGTATATAGTAAGTATAGTATATAGTATAAGTAAGTCGAAGCATAGATAATAACATATTCGATTTGTATCCAAACAAAAATAAATGCCGAAAGCATTATCTGTTTCCTCAACGCGTTTAGCAACAGTAACGCGATATTTATCTTAATAATCCCCGGTATAAAGCAGCTATATATCAGCAAGCTATCAGCAGATAGCAGAGAACGATTGTTCCCCGGATGTAACGCCGTGATGTTAAAATAAATAAATACGCGTACAGCACTCGATTTCCTACGTTCCGCCGCTTCCGTTCTAGTTTGCCGTTACTAGAAAAGATATTTTCTCACCTCTCTCGGCTTATCAAAACCTGGAAATAATGATTTAGTTGAAATGTTTTCTTTGTTGGAATATCTCTGCTATTTCTGTTGTACGAAGCTAGACGTTTCATAAATAGGATGGTATTTCAAATATTCTTCTTGTTTAAGTCGTTATAAATGTCGTGCTAGAATATTTAAAAGGCTTGAACGGAATTTTAATAATTGTATTAACGCAGAATTATAATTTTTGTTAAATTCTAACTTCTAAATTATTACCCATTAGGTTGTAGCTAATAAAAATTTTAACATTAAAAACAATAAACAGCGTGTCTATTTTATATTAGAGATTATTTAAGGGATACATCATCTATCTCATTAAAAAGTTTATATGTATAAACTTTGTACACATAATATGAAAGACTACTAATCAACGTTTACAGTTACTGTACACAAACCAATAACAAATATAAAGGTTTAAGAACCGATTAATTAAGATACTAAAGTTTATACAGGGATCAACTCTACAGTGTTTCATACTTTATCCATACAGGAGTGGCCGAAGATGTACACAATGCGACAATCTAATCGTTTACAATTCAAACGTGCAATGTTTTACTAGTGAGTAATTTCTGCCATCGATTGAACGATTTATATTTCAGATTGCTTATGTGACCTTAACTATGCAAGTCTCTGAACTTTCAACTAAATATAAAAAGTACCGTCATTTGAGAAATAAATGCTGCTTGTGGTTAGAGGTGTACAGAGTACACCTTCATTATTATTACTATGTTAGGTCCCAAACCAATATTGGGTAAGTCTATTGCCATAATACCGGTCACAATCCCAGACTCCGGATCACTCCTAAGAATTCTTCGTTCGAAAAAGCCCATAATACTTTATCTGACTTATTATCCGAACCCAGGACCTACTGGATCAAAAATACAATATTCGGTATTACTTAAGTATACTTATAAAATCACATACCAACAATCTGTACCAAAATTCACCCCTAAAACACACCCGGAAATACCAATACTGACTTATAATATATCATTTAAACAGTCCCCTCCAATGCAAACAGCACTTAGCCACTTACATATCGACTTCCAATAGTTTGTGTCTATTTGGTCAAACTCAGTGACATTAAAGTTAGTGCAAACAAGAAATAGGTCGAACAAGACCCGCATCTAAAGCAGGCCAAATTACAACTGGCTAAGAACTTTAACACACAAGCGGAGCGATATTGAGGATGTTAAGTACGTATGCATGCATGCCTTTCAAAAGTAATGTTTGAGGATTACGTGAATTAAGCTTCTTGGTTCTCTTTCTAATAATATGTAAGAGTTAACTGCACCAGTTGTTGGTCAGTACCAGTAAATATTATTTATCATGTGCTTTATATTGCCTATCAAATTTAGTTGTGGCAAAAAAAAAACCGTAAAAATAACCGTAATGAAAAATATCGTCATGCATTCTTTTACTTCATGCGGCTGTCATAAACTAAACGAGAATGACAAAGATCTGCTGAATACTTACATATTGCCACCGTGATCGTTCCTATATGATTGAAGGCGAGAATACTGCCATTATACCTTGCATGTACAAATTTAGCATCCAGATTGCTATAATCTACTGAGATTGTAGTGAGTATAACAAGTATAGGGTATCAACTCGCTAGCGGGACGCTAACGTCACAATTCGCATTCTAAGCCCTTTAAGCACAAACATTCAGTTCTACATAATTATTTATAAGTCTCACAAAGGTATTTTGTCTCACAAAGGTATTTTGTCTCACACGGAGATCGAACTTCATCTCATCATCTCAGCCCATACTTGTCCACTGTTGAACATAGGCCTCCCCAAAGGGGGGATTTGCCATACACGCCACGCTTGGCAGGCGGGTTGGCGAGCGCAGTTTTTGATCGCAGAAGTGTTAAGAGAACGCTGCTGCCCATTCCCTAGTTTTCCCTTAGTCGCCTTGTACGACACCCGATGGGATGAGATGGGTTGGTCCTATTCTAAGCCGGGAACCACGCGGCTAGTAGATCGAACTTACGATTACTCAATACAGTATGATACGTGTTCAAAATACGAAATATCTCTAACTAAAGCTTTTAGGACCATGGCCGTGATAATGTGTAACTCTTTAATATTTCAATATTAAATTTTGTATAAAAAATCTGTCAAAATACAACTGGCATGAAGCAAATCTGTCGCCCGTATCTACAAACATTATAACTTAGTCTTAAGAATTTACTAAGACAAGTAATATTATGTGTTTAAAATTCTATACTTGGCTAAGAAAACTAATTTTTAAGATTCCTTACTTGACATTTCTGAACTACAGAATAAAAATTCTGTACTAAGTAAATACTTGAGTTAAATTAACTACTTAAACATGTTTATAGATACAGGTGTTAGTATTAGTTAAATATAGACGAGTACCCATGAGATAAACAAAGTACCTACATTGCATTCTTCAAGTTTTTGGAGTTGTGACTACCAACTTGGCAATAACGAGTTTCAGTGTTATTTCTTGCACTTGTGTATCCAGTGGAATAGCGCTGCAAGTGGATAGAATTCTCTACATGTATTACCAGTTTCATTTTCAGATAGTGGTTTGAAAACTGTGTCGTTAAAGTCGCCTTTTCGATAAAAAAAGTGTTAACTGTTTTGGAACCAACGTTACAATGGTTAGTCCTTTAAAAGCTCGTGTTGGATATAAAGGTTGTATATTATTAAACATCGCAATAAGAACAGTAATAGATTATTAGAACCTCAAGTCCAGAATTAAATTTCAGCTATCAATTCTTGATTTTCTTGGCGTAAGCTGTATACGGTAGTGACATACAAAAGTCACTGAACATTCTCAGTTTTTCAAATTACTTGCCCACTTTTGTTTTTGACATTAAACCCATGTTTTGGCTGCCTTCCAACCTAACCAGTTCTCTTTGCGAACTTGTAAGCTGTTCTGTTCTGTTTCGTAAAATTGATAACCAAGGGTAGTCTAAACTGTTGTTGGCCGAATCAAGGAGGTAGCTATGGGAAGCGACATTTCGTGGCGGTACATGTGACGTGTCGGTAAGACCGCACACTGTAGCTAAGCGGGCAATTACTCACATTAATGTACGGCAGTGCTCACTCGGTAATCCTAACGCATGCGTCTGTTCTAAACGACTAAGATGTTCTTGTTTTCCCCACGAAACACTTCTAAGTGTATTGAGTAAGAAATATTGCGGAGAACAGAATATAACAATTTTTTTTTTAAGAATATCATGAAGTGAATTCAACAACTGCATTATAATGCATATCCTCCGTTACATATAAAAGCGGTGCTCTTAGCGGTATTATTCTACAGTGTTTTTATTACAAGCTTTTATTTAACTTGCACTGATCGTATGTCTGTCTTTCCGGTTCAAATTTTGCAATTCGTTGTCCAGCACTTGCAAGTATCCGATATGCTGAAATTTGGATACGTATGTTTGGTGACAATGCAATAATATGGTGTCGTAGAGCTGGTCGGATGCTGGAGTCGGAAGGTGGCCATAGAAATATGTTAACACATATTGTACACAACATAGCCCCTTCATGTTTATGCTTGTTAGATTGGTATTGACTAGTACTATACAATCGGATGGTGTTCAGGGTCTAATGATGAAGCCGAAAGATGGCCAATAGAACCACGCAAGTACTCAACATGGGCCCACCGTGTTTGGGCTCGTGGGATTGGTTTCGAAGAGTAGTGTACACCCGGATGGGGTTGGTCTCATCAAAACTCACTTTCTACAATAAAATTTCAATTGGGTTTATTGTTCACAGTACATACATAATACTTTACATAATAGTTATAATATACTATTGTGTGAACTGTTCACGTTAGTGGATTTTAGTACTTTTTTTTTAACGTGGGGCTACCCACACTAGAAATTATTCCTGAGTCGTGTGTGCGTTAACAAACATGATATTCACATGCACAAACACCCACACCGAAGCAAATATTTGTGGATCACCCAAAGATTTGTCCCGGGAATTGAACCCGCGTCTACTCAATCCAGTGGGCAGAGCGACTCAAGCTTATAACCACTGGACCAACCCGTCTGTCCGTACGCAGGTAATAGAAATTAAATACATAAACACTGTCACGCCCACATTCCCCAAGCGGGGGAGGTAAAGATGTATCATACAACAAATATTACCTGTAAATTAATAAAAACTAGGTCTGTCGCCAAAAGTTGTTTTTGCAGTCGTTAACGATAAAAAAAAATGTACAGGGATAACATTTTACCACGAAAAGTCAAGCAGTCAGAACAATGCGCTATCAATTGCGTCAATAGAATAGAAACAATATGCTTTCCACTTGACCAACCTCAGAACAGAATACATGAACAATCTGTCTATATCATCACGCCAGATCCCATGCGGAATAGGCGGAGAGTACAGAGTTTCAAAAGGTTCTTTCCTTACAGACCTCTCTGACTTCTTCCACTCTCATAATTCGTCGTATACACGCTAGCCGGATACTCTTATTTGACCCCACAGTTAGACAGACTGGTTGTAAGAAACAATGTATTTAAATATGTTCAAGTGGAGACTTACAGACAATACCACTCTAAAGTGTTTGTGCGGTGTAACCAAACGATGGCCCACCTTACATCGTGCTCTGCATGCCCCAACACCTGCATGCGGCAGGATTTGATGAATGCCACCGACAATGCGGTTGAAGTGGCTGCGTTTTGGGCCGCTTTCATATTAGATTCGACATGTCTGCCGTTGGAACGATAAGAAAATTATATATATATATATATATATATATATATATATATATATATATATATATATATATATATATATAAACACCGTCACGCCTACATGTTAGGTGCCAAGTAATAGGAGGACTCCGGACTCAGACTGGGAATTGTTCGTTAGAAAAACTCCATTTGTCCGACCTAGGATTTAAACCCAGTACCTCGTGATCACAAAGCGATGTGCTTTGCCACCAGACCAACGAGGCAGTTAAATTCAGTCAGTCATATACTACAGGAGTACTTATAAAAGGTTACTTATCAGAGCTCACGCTTAAAAAAAACATTAATGTGGTATACTATCATCAACTTTACCCATATAGCTCTAAACAGCTGCATATGGTTTATATCGAGAACGAAGGTCACAGTATAATAAGTGATCAAACGAACTTACCTGTAGTGAAGTTCGACCATTATTATTTGAAGTCCTTCGTTCGAAGATATAAGTACCCAACCCGCCCTGCCCGTTAGTAAAGTTGAAATGTACTAGTTCTACAAGGAATGATTGCAGAGGTTTGGTCCACAGATAGCATACACGAGGTGTAGATGTTTCAAGTCTTTAAAAGATGCGCACGGCTGCTGAGTGAGTCAAGAGAACTGCATAGGCTTTATATCTTCGAACGAAGGACTTCGTATAATAATGATTGAACTTCGCTTCAGGTAAGTTCGTTTGATCACTTATTTTATCGTACAAAACTTTACACTCCAGATTTTACGACAGAATAACCAAACTTTGTTAAACCTCAAAATCCAATTCCGAATGTCAATCAAGCAGTCAATCAGGAACATGATTATAAAGTCTAATTGAATCTCATAATATTAACCCTAATACACCACACTCAGCTGTAACACTTACTTTATCAAACATGTACATAACTGATATAATTTCAGGAAAATATCCCGCACGGATGTTATATGCAATAAGATGTAACCGCCATGATTTTGAAGTCCCTATGTGTTCATAACTGGAGTATGTATATGTTCTAGGAATGCATTAATATCTGGCAGTTTTTGAAATATCTGAGTAAGCACAATAGGATTGACGTTAGCGTGGCGTGGCTGAACACAGCCAGCGCTGATCTTCCGTTAGCACCTTTTAGCGGACCTTTGACGTAACAGCGTGATAATTTCTGTTATTTATAAAGTAAACAAAAAACAAACATACTCGGAGAAAAGAAGTCTCGGCTCAGTGAGACTAAGAAAAAATAATAACAGTACTTAAAACAAAAGGAAACAGAGCAATAATAATTCTAAGTAGTAGTCGTTTATATAGGTAGTATACAAAAATGTTATAATCCGTCAGAATTCAGTATCCGTTTGTTATTATGATATGGATTAAGTTTATTGTCGTAACTTAACTATAGCCTTACAGTTGTGTAATTTTCAAAATAATTACCCAATTTTTAGGCCTTGAAATAAATTGAATGAAGTAATTAGTACCTTATTTCGCACTGGTTATTAAGCCAAATGGAAAACTAATAATTATGTCTTACTTTCATTTTTCGACATATATAATCTATTTTTAGGTATCATTTATTTTATATTATGTCATATTTTTCAGCTTTATAGTGAGAATATACTTTTCAGACAGACTTTGATGACACTTCAACTTGGTCTTGTAATCAGGTTGTAAGCCGCTCGGGTCACTAGATTAAATCACCACGGGTTCGACCAATGCACGAGACAAATATTTGTTTTATTATGAATACTTGTGTACACGTGAAATTCATTAATGTTACTGGGATAATTCCTTACCTGGAAAGACCGAGCCTATCTTACGGAAGGATAAGTCAAGAGTCTCCGTAACCGGCGAGCGTGTATGACACGAACTATAAGAGTGGAGGAAGCCAGAGGGGTATGTAAGGAAAGAACCTGTTGGAACTCTGTATTCAATGCCTATCCCGCAAATGATAGATAGATAGATAATTCCTTTCAAGCAGCAAACAAAACACAACATACATATTTCGACAGAACTGGATTTGTAGTTTCACTACTACATATTATAATAAGCCAACAGAACTTGTATGAACTACTGATACTCGTACTATAGAACCAGGAAGGGCCGTTCTTTGGCGAAGGACGATGTAACATCGTGATCTTTAACCCTTTGTAAATGCGCCTTATTATGAACCGTGTGTAAGGGTAAAATTTCCAAACGTGTACATTTAGAATTTCAGTAAAGTGACGTAACTAATTTGCGAACCCTTTCTGGGCGAGATTCACGTGATACATGTGCCGTGTAATGTATTGTATCGTAAAGTATTAATATTAATGAACGCTTATTAAATATACACATATTCGTTCACGTGTATACTTAATTTGAGTTCACTAACATTAATAATTTAATTTCAAATATAATGTGGAATTGACGCTGATCGTCGTAGCGATCTTTGGGGAGGTCTTTCTTGTGCAGTGGACCTGTTTCAGCTGAAAAAATATCATATTAACCGTTTATACAATACTCTACTAATATTAAAATTTATTTTATTATTTCTATATTTTTGATGTTTCGAGGTTTAGGTTATAATGTTTGTTACTCAATCACGCAAAATAGGCTAAACGGATTTGGATGAAATTTGGCACCTAGATAATTTATTACCTGAATACCACATAGGATAATTTTTACAACATAGGTTAGGTTTTTGTCTAAAGTCAACGCGGACGAAGTCGCGGGCAGCAGCTAGTACAAAATATTTTATAATGAAGACGCCCGCCGCTTTTTCTCTAAGCATTTATGTGCTAATTCTAGAAAGTACTACATGGATTATCATTCGTTTCTCACCAATTGCTAGACCGATTCACGAAAAAGTTTCGGGTACTTATATGGTTAATGTGTAATTGACGGACGGCTTGGTCCAGTGGTTAAGAGCTTAAGCCGCTCCGCCCTCTGAATCGAGTTGTCGCGGGCTCGATTTCCGCACAAGATGAATCTTTGTGTGACTCACATATGTTTCCTTCGGTCTGGGTATTGGTATATGTAAATATCATGTTTGTCCTCATATTTTATAACGAAGTCGAACGCCACTTTTTTCTTAGCATTTACGTGCTAATCCCAGAAAGTATTACATGGATTTTCATTCGGTTTTCACCAATTGATATACTGATTCATGACGAAGTATTTACCTATATAGTTTATGTGTAATTGACTGACGGCTTTGCCCAGTTGGTAACAGCTTAGCTCTACCCACTGGATCGAAGAGTCACAGGTTCGATCCCCGCATGAGATTTTTGTATGACCCACACATGTTTCGTTCAGTCTGGGTGTTTGTATATTTAAATGTCATGTTTGTTAACCCGTGATACAGAAATAATGCCTAGTATGGGACCATGTTTAAAAGTACTTGCAAATTGGCTGAGCTATGAGGATATTTGTCCATGCTACCCATGCAAAACTGGTGTAGATAACTTGACGAAGCAGAAAAAAGGAAATATAGATACTAAAAAAATATACATACTTTATGCTTAGTTAGTCAATTAATTGACTACCCTCTCATAAGATAATAAATCAAACTCAAATTGTTTATTCTGTATAAAACCTGCGGGGGTGTTTACAAATGATCATATTTACATTTTTTTTTAACTTACTACTACTACCGGATCGGAACGCGGCCTCCACTGAGAAGATCCGGCGAGAAACTTAGCGGACTATTTTTTTTTT
The DNA here is from genome assembly GCA_905147815.2 of Phalera bucephala. Classification (NCBI taxonomy): domain Eukaryota; kingdom Metazoa; phylum Arthropoda; class Insecta; order Lepidoptera; family Notodontidae; genus Phalera; species Phalera bucephala. The sequence continues at coordinate 16,914,831 of LR990621.1, read as the reverse complement.
TTTCATCATTTTTTGTATAGATACGTTTATTTTTATATTATACAAAATCATTAACATGCTCCAGCTCCAGTGTGATGCCTTACGACTGAGCCTTTTACTTGCACTTCAGATAAGAATCAGTCTATTTGGTCATGACCAAGTCATACCATACCTACTATTCCGGTACTTACATCCTTGTCTTTTCCAGTACCTACATTACTCCACTTTCGCATTATATATGTTTTGTCATTCTTTCTTCCGACATACTTTCTATATGCACGCACCACCGGAGCATGTTTAGATCATCTGTAATTTTACAAAATAATGTAGACCCATATCTTGTATTTAACACAATCTACATTCAACAACACTGTACACGTACTATTTCTAATTGAGATCGTATTACGGAGATTGTTGTTGGGTTTCGATAATTGAGATAGTAATCAATTTGAAATCGACCGTGCGTCCTATCGGCTCGTTCCACATATTGCACCTCATCCTCCATTTCACGTCAATAGGGCTTTTGTATGGAAACCGCACAGTGGCATAGGCAAAGGTGGTCTGAGCAATTAGCAGATAGCATTGCCTCCATCTCTATCATTTTGTTACATATGGACGTTTAAAATGAATAACTTGGTGGAGAAAATTAATTTTGTGCAATAGAATTTGTTCTGAAAATTGTGATCCTTGATAAGATGGAAAGAATGCCACATTAATATTAAATCGAATATTCGAAAGTAATTCTGTCTCTCACTGAGATAGATTTTATCCGAGGAAAGAGCAGAGGCTACCTTTTGTTTAAAGAAACTTAAGAGTGTAAAATACATGCCTGTAAATCACGCGAACGAAGTGGTGAGTAAAGCTGGTGTTGCATATAGATCGGCTAATAACCTATATGCAGTATTAGAATGGTTAACTGTAGTAACAATATTTTTGGTGAAATTGATTAATGTTTTGGCAATTTAAAAGGATTTATGTCTACGATTTCGTTAAAATAATTAGCAAAAACTATCACACCTTAAGCAGGGGCCAGTTAAAGGTGTACTTACATTTTGTAAAAGATGTTAGGATGTTAATACCTAAGAGTGGCGAGGTATTTGCCATTATACTAACATACTTTCTTACAATTAGCCGAAAAATGGCTAATAAATAGTTTTCTAAGTGGCTAAATATTTCTTTGTATGTTATTCTGTGCTAATGTCCATTTCAGGAATCATATAAAGAAATGTATTATGGAAGTGTTTTAGGTCTTGGAATAATATACAGGATCTGTGTTATTCTAGAAAGACCTCCCTCCCTATGTACTATTGGAAAATAAAAATCTTTTTTAAACAGGTAAACCGACTTCAAAAAGCAAAAAATAAATATTTGAAGTCGGTGCTGGTTGGTGCAGTCGGTTACTTGGCACCGACTTCAAATATTTATTTTTTGCTTTTTGAAGTCGGTTTACCTGTTTAAAAAAGATTTTTATTTTCCTTTATTTTACAATTTTAAGTGACGAGTAAATTATTTGCTAATATTTGTTTACCGATATTATATTATTTTGCTGAGTTGTACAGTAAGGTACTATTAATATAAGGATGGATACAGGATTAATATAATAACTAATAACAAAGTAATATAATAACAAAGTACAGACAAAACTCATTTTTTGCTCGTTCAGCAAACACTTATAATCAATTGGTTGACATCTCCATTCTAGATTTGTTTTTCTCAAATGCGAACACATTTAAACAAATATTAACAAATAAGTGGTTCGATATGGTTCTCTAACTTAATAGACACATTTTTGTTGATTGTTTTCCTTTCTTTATTTTCATTAGTTTTTAATATTATCTCTTTTTAACCATAAAAAATAAAATAAAAAATATCTTTAGTATCAAACAAGCTTTCGATCATATATGCGAAAACAGTGTAAATGTGTATTACTCAGAACTAAATTGTTATTAGTTAAGATATGTTTTACTGTATTGTTTTCCAAATAAAGTAAAATAATAACGGAAGCTATACATTCGTGCTGTTCGCCGTTAAGGAGTTCCCTGGTGTACCTTCAAAGTCCAAGGCCCAATACCAATAACATTAAAATAGGACAACCTCAAAACTATACTGAATCCAATGCAAAACGAATCATCAAAACCAGTCCATAAGCAAAGGAGTTATAAAAAAACAGACGAATTATAAACCTCCTCCTTTTTTGAAGTTGGCTAACATACTGCTTAGTTCTATAGTAGGGTACCTATAGGATTGACCCTAGAAATTTAATGCCCATAATATCTCAATTTACACATTGTTTGTCGTTAAGGAGTTACCTGGTGTATCTTCTAAGTCCAATGCCCAATGCCATTAAAATTAAAATGGGACCACCTTGGAGCTATACTGAATCCAATGCAAAAAGAATTATCAAAATCGGTCCACAATTGACGGAAATACCGCTGAACATACATAAAAAAGCATACATACAAACGAACATAGAACCTCCTCCTTTTTGAAGTCGTTTAATGAATGCATGCGCAGCCTACAGGTAGTAATTAATAAGGATTGAAATAAAATAGAAAAACTGTCTTGCCGTTTAGTGGTCCGTACAATTAACTAAAAGATTAAGAAGAAGAAAAATCATACCCACAATTACTTTGCCTATTATAAGTTATCCCTGTAATTAAACGACTCCCCTTGAAAAGTAGTTTTTGGTCGTAAATAATATTTATTCATATTTATGTTGGCAAACTATTGCGATAGTATGTATTGATGCACAATGTAACGCGCCGGGTCCTTATTCGCTATGATCAAACGCGGTGCCTTACAACAACTTTGTGAAATGATTACGTGATGGTATTTTGCAAGCCACTGCGGTACCATCAACCGATAATTTCACAAAGTTATCGTAACGTATCGCGTTACGTGCTTAATTGGTCATATTGAATAGCCCTGGAACCCTACCAATAGCTGACAAAGCTACTCTCTGCGATACGAATGACGCGAGTGAATAAGCTGGTGCAATCCAGTAATAGATGCGACATGGATTATTTTGTAACAATATTAAGATGCATACAATAGTGTGGAAGTGGGTGTAATGCATACATCGTTGATCTAGAAGTGAATAATTTGAGTAGCGATCACGAGGTCCTGAGTTCGAATCCTAGGTTGGACAAAGTGAAATTGTTCTAACGAGAAATTCAAAGTATAATCCGAAATCTAGTATAGTGCCCGGTAAAATCCAATAGGCTTACCCTCTATTACATTGGGACCTTGCATTACACAGTCACCACCACCGCTTGTGGAATATAGGCGTGATGGTGTCTGTTTGTTTGTTTTATATAAGGCACATATTCATGTAGGTATAGATTACCTAAGGCGTTCTTAGCGTGTTTTGTTTAGTGATCACTAAGGCTAAGCAGCGTTCGACCCATTAACCATTAACCCTGACCGTCGACCCATTAACCCTGGAGCCAACAAAATCGAGGTGCAATCTTTGGAGGAAAGAAGCATCGCTAACTAATTCTTTTGTCTCACCTGCTGAGAGCCTTCTACCTGAACATAAATAAACATGGCCGGTTTGGAAGTCTTTAAATAGACTTCGGACCCAGGTCCGTGACAAATATGCTAAGGCGAAAACTCACTAACACCACGAATCTGGAGTGTTTGTGTGGTCCAACCCAAATGATGTCTCACTCAATCAAGTCTTCCTGCGTGCCCTAACTCCTGTACGCAGGAAGACTTGATTTCTGCTTCAGAAAATGCAGTTAATATGGTCGCTTCCTCGGCCGCATCCATATAATTGTATCATATTTGCCGTCGAAACGCTAAGAAGAAGTGCAGCGTTCGAAACGGTTGGTCTGTTATGGGTGACCGTATATGGAATTTTTATATTCGAGCGGCACCATGCTATGGAAGGCACGTTAAGCCCTGTTATTACTTAATCTGGTAGTCGTTAAGCCGAGTTGGAAGCCTTATTGGCGGCTTGATAAGTTTCAACATCAGGTAGCCACAAACCTGCCTCTACCAATCCGCACTGGGTCCGCGTGGTGGAGTGTGAACTTATTTCTCTCATTTCGATTTGTGAGAGAAAGCCTTTGCCCCGCAATGGGACAGTATAGGCTGATATTACAATATTAAGATTGTTTGTTTTGATGCATATAGTCGTGTTAGATATCATGAAATCAATCTAGTGGTAAATAATGAGACCCACCTGATAGACCAGCCCACATTTTTCCCCTATACCCCTCAATAAAATATTGATAGAAAAAATGTAAATGTACTATTTTAAAGAGTAACCGTGGAGTAACTTGCTCTTCTTCTCCACAGGAATAATATTCCGAAGTAGTAATAGTCTTTGTTACTTTTCTGACGATTCATCGCTATTACTACATATTATAAATCAAAGTACCCCCGCTGCGTCCGTCTGTCTGTCTGAACGCGATATACTCAATAACTACCAAACAGGTTTTCATACGGTTTTCCTGCACGGACGACGGGATTCAAGAGAAGGTTTAAAATAAAAAACTTACAGATTAAAATTTTAAAATGTTCTTTTTTGGTATTATTGACATAATTTTTAACTTCATCGCTATTAAATTAGTGAAACAATTAACTGACCACACTTCTTACACTTTAAGCAAAAGTCGTTACCATAAGTAAGTAATCCAACCATTAAAAATTCTACCTATTCCCAGAATTCTAACAAGAACGAGACAAAGTTTTTTCAGATTGGATTTCCACTTTAACCGACCTAAAAGGACTAATTAACATTAAGTCTAGATTACCCTTTATCTTCAAAATTATCTTCAACGCTATAAAACTTGGTAAAATCCTGAAACACTCCACGCAACAACCTAGAATATTTAACGTTGAAAATTTCGTGCAAAAACGAGCAATAAAATGATTTTGCCCTTTAAAAATTTGAACACCCCACAAAAAAGCTTCGATATTTGATAAATACGGCTCTGATGGAATATAAATTAAATAAGTCGTAGGATCTCTCGCTGAGATTTTTATTGATGGCTGTAATTTATTTGAACGGCACCCGCAGTGTGCTTCGGGAGAAATATGAAAGGCATTACAGCAAAAAGGCCTCTCCAAATTTTTGAGCATCACTTTCGTTGTTTGATAACGTTCGAGTTTTCATAGCGGGACAACCTGATTTGAAAATGTTCGCGATTGGCTTAAAACACCGGAAGTGATTTAAAATGGCATCTTTGTAGTTTCGGCGCTTGTTTTTAATGATATTATATCGCATTGATTTGTGACAGTTTATTCAGACTCAGTATCACGAGTCATTTGACATACTTCTTACGGATTTAAAATTAAAGGTGATATACTTACCACTGGTGCCATCGAAGTTATTTGTGTAATTATTCTACTGTCCACAAATTTATTTATTATTAATCACTGAGTTGCAAATGCTTTAGCATTTCGTATCATTTACTTCTTTCGATTAAAACTTCATAAAAAAGAAAATTAGCTTAGCTTTTTGCAATAGGCTCGCCCCCAAATACATGCGACCTTACATCGTCCGCGAAAAGTGGGTGTACACCTCTGCTACCCTCGCTTGGGGAATATAGGCGTGAGGGTGTGTGATTCGTTTAACAATTTATTTTGCTTTATTATGATGCCTACAAAATGAAACTTTTGTTTTTATGCCAAGCTATAATGAAGTTAATCCAACGTTAAATTATTCCAACTCTATAGCCCACGTTATATATTGATTTATGTTTAAACTTTCTACCTTAGCTTATACCATTGAACAAACGCTACGAAGTTTTCGCTAGCAATACTCTGACACGTAACAAATATCAACATTTTTCTAAATACAAATAAGCTCAGAGCGTCGCGGCGACCGGAGCAAAGCACTACACATATTTTTCTAATGAATTTCCCAGGTGTGCTGTAAACAACTGCAGAAAACCCTATTCCACGTTTACGCTTCTACCCTAGTCACCTTTATGAACATATCAGACTTAGTTTTTACGCAGTGCTTAAGAAGCACTTGGTATGTTATACAGCCATTTCGTCTTGTATCGGTAACTTGAAATGTCGAATTGAGTACTGGAAATTACGATTTCGTTCATAGATGTATGATTTTTATTTTAGGTGTTAAATAATGGGATTGCCTTGTCGGTCTAATGGTATATAGTACGAAAAAAAATACATTATCCTTCAGTATCCTGCGAATGAGCCTCCTATCCCGGTCATGTTTATTTAATAAATTTGTGTATGACAAGTATGGATCCACTTCCTAGCGTCATGCTAACGTAAATGATTTTGTAGTACGAATACGACGAACAATGTCTGGTTCTGAATCTAAAAGTGTGCTTTTTCTGTTGAACAATTATTATCAGCCGTTTCCTGAATCAAGAATTGTGCCCGCTATAATGACTATAGACTCGCTATTTATTACATTAGGACATAATATCATCAACGATATGTGGGTGTACGCACTACACTTCTGTCACATCTACTTGGCGAATATATTCTTTATATCTTTTTTATCATGTCAGATCCTTTGCGGTATGGACTTTCTAAAAGACCCTTCGAACTTCCTCCACTCTCATAGTTCGTCTTCAGTGTTTTTGTGTTGGTTATTTTCTTGATTTATTAAAGTAGTCTAGCCTAGTGTGATAAAATGATAATGATGAATGATGATAGCCTAGTGTTTAGACAGTTGGACTGCAAAATCAGGGGTCTAGGGTTCAATCCCAGGCAGGCACCTGTATCTTTTCGAAAGCATGTGCGTATTAAAAGTTAAATACCACTTCCATTAACGGTGAAGAAAAAATCGTGAGGAAACCTGCATGCCTAAGAGTATCTCGAAGGTATGTGAAGTTCGCCAACGCGCAATGGGCCAGCGTGGTGGACTATGGCCTAAACCCTTTTAGTTTGAGAGGAGGCCCGTGCCCAACAGTGGGACAGTTTCTTAACAGGGCTAATATTATATTATAAAGTAGTCAATATTACTAGTTCCTCAACAGTTCCAAATTTCATAGGATCAGTTCATACCCAATATATAATTATACTGGTCTTGTGGCACGTAATATTTTTAGTGTGTTTATTTTTTGACACGATTATCTTACCATCAATCTTGGATTGGACCCTCGTTGGTCAAATGAAATGGTTTTCTCCCTCCACACATAACGGCTATACATGGTGTTATATTGCGTGATAGATAGCGTGATAACGAAGTGATAACGTGTTTTCCCCAATGTTGCTGTTACACAAAGGTTGTTTCATGTAATATTGATATTCCTTATAGAAATGAAAGTTCAATTTTGATGACCTATTTTAGAACTTTGTCACTTTATCTGTAACCATAAAAGTAAAATTTTTTCAAAAGATTATTTTCGTAGTTATCCTTATACGTAGATCGAAAATACGAATTTTCTTACTTTGACACAACAAGCCAATTTGTCTTATAAGACCGCTTGATCCAGTAAATTTAGGCCATTAAGAAAAAATGAAACACCGTGGTTATCGTCTTTATAAGATACCAAGTATACAGAATAATCTATTATCGCTCTAAGAATAAGGCGTCATTCATGGAACATCCTAGCTGTCCTGACATGGTTCACGTTCAATTTGTATTGTGCAAGTGTTAGAACGCGTAATCCCTTCCGTACCCTTTTCTCGTTTTACGTTCTGCACACCGGCTAATGAGCTAGAAACACGATACGTAAGAGATTAATGCCTCACTGTCGGACTCGAGACGGAATAAAATAAAATCAAGCTTCAATACAATATTCTTAAGAAGTGCGCCGTTGCAAACGTGTGAGAACTAGTGCGCTAAGAAATTGTTTCAAAAAGTTCTTGATATTGCTGTCCGGAGTCGTGTAAAGATGTTGTATAGAGGCCTTTGCACCAACTTATTAAGAAAAACGCAACACTATCGAGTTGATATGCCGTCCCTTTCAGACTGCAAATTTACTAAATAAAGTGTTTTTTTTGTTTTTCCTTTCTTTTAAACGTAGCCCCACACTGGGATTTATTCGTGTGTCGTAGGTGCGTTTACAAACATGAAAATTCACATACTGAGTTCTTAGATTTACGCGAATATTACACATGAAATAAAACTACTTTTTCGGATTTTATCGCGGTTTCTTTTTTGATTTAAGTTCCCGATATTTCGAATGCTTTGCAGCACTCATGGTCACGGGAAGGACTGAGGTGGTAGACGTCCAAAAGGCATAGTTGTTCCGGGGGTCATCCATGTTACGTTGAAGTTCAGTGCCCAAACTAAATCTTCCTAAAAATCAATATTTAGCGTTGAAAACCTTACGCAATAGAAAGGATATCACTATTCTCCGCGCGGATAAAGGAAATGCTACGGTCATTATGGATACGTCAGATTACAATGTCAAAATACAAGAACTTTTGTCGGATGCAAACATATACAAAAAGGTCAAGACAGACCCAACCACCAGTATATTAAAAGAAACTACTGATTTAATAAAGAAATACTCCGAAACATTAATTCTGGACGTCAAATCACTAATACCTTTGTGCGCAAAACTACCACAGTTGTATGGGCTTCCAAAAATACATAAACCGAATGCTCCCCTACGTCCAATTGTTAGCCAAATCGACTCACCAACCTACAGATTGGCTCAGCACGTAGCGAAAGTGCTCTCGCCACTCAGAGGACACACAAGAGCACATGTTGAGGATTCATACCATTTTGTTAGTGAGATCAAAAATCTACATCTTACTGACAATGAAACTATGGTCAGTTTCGATGTACAGTCACTATTCACATGCTTACCTGTACAAGACTGTGTCGAAATTGTAGAAATGAAACTAGCGGAGAACAACATGCCAGCGGAATACTCAGGACTATTGAGACACTGCCTTACATCTGGCTACTTACTGTGGAAGGAGGAGTTCTACAAGCAAGAAGATGGTGTGGCGATGGGCTCCCCTGTATCTCCCATTGTTGCCGATATATTCATGGAAGACTTTGAGGAGACAGCCCTTCGTACCTCACCTGTAAAGCCAAGTTTCTACAAGCGGTACGTAGATGATACTTTCACAATATTACCATCTGACAAAATTAACGTATTCCTTAATCATCTTAACTCCATTAACACTAAAATTCATTTTACTATGGAGTTGGAGGCAAACAATTCCCTAGCTTTCTTAGATGTCTCAGTAATCCGTGACCCCAACAAACCTTAAGCTATACGGTTTATAGAAAAAAGACCCATACTGATAGGTACTTAAACGGTGAATCTCACCACCATCCAACACAGTTAGCTACAGTGGGTAAATCTTCGTTTCAGAGAGCACAAGGGATCTGTGACAAGAAACATCTGGCTGCCGAGCTTCAACATGTCAAGCAAGTCCTGCACGTCAATAAGCTTCGAGTCCCACGCCAACGTCACAGTGACCGAGAGAAGCCAGCCACAGTCGAGCGTCTCCCTGCTGTACTACCTTACTTAAGAGGAGTCACAGACAAGATTGGCTACATCTTGAAGCGTGCTTCAATTAAAACATTTTATAAGCCGCCGAAGAAGATCAGTCAGTTTTTACCATCTGTCAAGTGTCACATCCCTCTACAATATGCAGGAGTATACAAGCTTGATTGTGAATGTGGTCTCTCTTACATAGGACAAACAAAAAGACCAGTAAAAACTCGGGTTAAAGAACACATAGCTGACCTAAAACACCGTCGCTCAAAGAAGTCTGCAGTATGTGAACATGTCCTTGACCGCATCCGCCATAACATAAGATTTGATAGACCACAAATCCTCGTGAAAGAACACCGATTCCTACCAAGGATGGTTCGCGAGGCTATTTAAATTAAAAAACAACCTAATTTCAATAGAGAAGATGGCTGGGTGCTTCCATCGACTTGGGATCCAGTAATTAATATAATCAAATCCAAAACCAAGCATAACACTGCAAGACCTCTAGACACCGTGAGCTCATTCTGCGCAGATCGGACCAACAAAAATAATTAAAAAGTTTGAGGGTACCCCAGAACAACTATGCCTTTTGGACGTCTACCACGTCCTTCCCGTGACCATGGGTGCTGCAAAGCATTCGAAACGTCAGGAACTTTAAAATAAAAAAAAACCGCGATAAAATCCGAAAAATTATTTATATTTCATGAAAATTCACATACACAAATACCCAGACCGAAACAAATAATTGTGGATCTGACAAAGATTTATCCCGTGCGGCAATCGTACCCGCGACTATTAGACCCAGTGGGTGGAGCGGCTTAAGCACTTAACCATTGCGCTAAATCGTCCATCAGACCGTCGTCCAAAGAAGTTTGAAACAACCGTCGTACAACAAAGTTGACGTTACTATTACGTCAAATTAGTCACGCTTGCCTCTGGCCCATAATTTGAAATCAGATAGCCATTTATTAATTTTATACACATATTTTTCAATTTCAGACCATATCTGTAATTAATCTAATACAATTTCGCGAATATCATCATGTCAGATCCATTGCGGGGGATGCAGGAAGTTCCAATCTAATACAATGTTCAAAGAAAAAAAATGTTATTAAAAGAGGTTTACATAAGTGAAAACTGCCTAAACATTTTATTTTAGAATTATAATATTTTCTATTTATGTAAATTCTAAAAGTCCTCATATTATATCATATCTTCCAAACAGAAAGAAAAATACTCCAAGATAATATTTTGGCATTTTATAAATTTTCTAGAAAGTACTATTTTAGGTAAAGTACTACTAAGCCAGAGAAGTATGTGAGGAAAGAACCTGTTGGAACTCTGTACTCTCTGCCTATCGCGCAAGGGATCTGGCGTGATAATATAGATAGACAGATTGATATTATTTTAGGTTTCCGAATTTCCTAATAAGGTGCACAAATATGAAAAATATTATTTTATCCTCAGTAAACATATATTCGGTACCTTTCAGAGTAAAAAAAAGAAAAAGTACCAATGAATAATTCTTAAGCACAGTTATGTACAATACTGCAAGTTTAAATAATATTGAAAGCATAATAATAATCCTTCGATGGCTGACTTTCGAGTACCCCTACCAGGACAGGAGATCCATAGTGTAGTGGCTCGGCACGGAATACTCGAATATCATCGAGCTCTAACGACCACCAATCAATGCTGTACGATACCTTGGATAGCTACAAAGCATAAGCAATAGTTTCTGACATCATAGTGACTGTCTGAATCCAAAAATATTAAACTCTTGTTGATAACCGGATGCCTGATGAAATTTACTTATCTACCATTTTTAACCCACTGTTTAACGCCCTTAGGGGCTGAATTTTCACAAATCGTTTTCTAGTACACTTACGTTATATAAGTAACTCCTGTGTAAAATGTCATGCTTCTGAATGCACTGCTTTAAGTTGTGTACCAGCCTGTGTTAGCTTTTTATTGAGATTTCAGCTCATCTTACCATTTTGTAGTAAGTGCATTACTACTTATAAAGTGGTCCAATAACGCCAGTATATAGAAATAATAGTTCCTATTAACAATTATTTAACGTGAATAAAGCATCCTGTGAAGAAATTCGGGTGTTCGAAAACTTATAATATCCTAATTTTCCGTAATCACCCCTTCAGGGTCAAAAATAGCTAAATATACTCGTTTGTAAGATTCAATGAAAATAAATTATTAAGTTTTATCCTATTCATAGTGTCAAAAAATTATAATTGTGTTTGTTGCAGGTTATTTCCCAACGGTTTTGTTAAGTTTTTTTTTATACTAAACGACTTAGCCTTATCCAATAATTTGGCTTTACCGACAGACCAGTAGGTCACTATTTTGCCTCTACAATTTTCCGATTGGTATCTTTTAATAATCATATATGCTTCGACGACTTGCCAGTAAATAGATAATAGCAGGTGTATTTAAACGATATTTCTCGTGGTACGTTATGTGCGTACGTTATAATTTGCGATAACCATAATGATACCGTATACGATATGCCCTTTAATTTAAATTTTATTTGTGGAACTTCAAGCAAGTAGTTTTGTTTACCACCAGTAAGTAATAATAATATTTTTTGTTTTATCTATTAGTATAAAAACAAACTTCAATATATGCCATATAGTGCGACAAGGATCTTTTAGTCCGTGGATGACATTGACAGGGGGTGCTAAATTAGGATTATGATTTAGTCAGATTTTCCTACATCCTTTCCTACTTCTATGCTATCAAATTTAACCAAGTTTAAATATTTGCCATATTTCAACTTGGTTAAATTTGATAGCATACGATCACTCTGCGACTGTTATGAAGTGACATTTCACTTGATGGCGTTAATTCCGATTTTGGCCGCCGTCCAAAAGATCCTTGCATGGCTGTAAACGCATTTACACTTGACAGACAAAAAGGCCGCAAATTTTTTGAAGCTTATAATTTCGCTCTAAGCTACCTCTTCCAAAACAAAAGAAGTAATCGTTATCATTAACTTAATATTTGCCCTCTCGTAAAAGTTAAGTAGATGTCATAAATTCTATTTTCTTCTAGATTTATAAGAAATAAAAAGGAATTTCACGAAAAGTCCGTAAAACTTTTGAGGAGGTTTCAACTTCAGCATTAGAAAGGAAATTATCGTAGCCCAGAGGTATAATTTTAAAAGTTTTGTCCGAACACCCAAGCCGCCAGAGACGAGAGAGCTTGGCATACAAAATGATGTAAACGTGACGCTAATGACGTAACGTCCATGTTTATTTAGTAAATCTGCAGTGTGACAAAGATGGCATATCCAATCGCTATAGTTACGCTAACGTAAACCTTTTCGTGCTAAGCCCTAAGGTTTTAATGTAAACCGCGCAAAATGAAACAACTCCAACACTTATGTGATATTGAATCTATTTTTATAAACTCAAGAGAAGCTTACTAAAAAATCCCGTAGAATAACTGCTTTGTGCTAGTGAAGAGCCTTTACATGCTATAGAATACTGCTTTAACGGAAACCTTGTACAATTCTCTTTTGTGCCATGTAGTAGGTAAAATATGTAGTTTAACACAAATATGTTTCTTTGGTTTGAAAAAGATGGCGTCTTGAAACAGTGCCTCCAAACATCACTGAAATTTTGAAATCAGTACGTTTTTTCGATAGCAGTATTATAATTTTGATCTGTCATTATCAAACTGTTAATGAATACTATTTACTACTAGTTTCTGCCCGCGACTTCGTCCGGGTTGACTTCAAACAGAAACCTAAAATTTTTCGTAATGAAAAGTATCTGTGTGCCGAATTTCATTCAAATTCGTTCAGCTGTTTTTGAGTAATTGAGGAACAAACATCCAAACATATAAACTCTCACATTTATAAATTAGTAGGAAGTAGGATAGGGCTAGTAGGAAGTAAAATACTTAGAAAAAATATAAAGAGGTTGTTTGCACATTAAAAACATTAAAAAAACGGGACTGATTAAATAAAAGTCTCTGTAACGATTTAATTTATTCGAGCATCACACAGGAAAAAAACGATTAAGAAAGGTTATTAACGTTTAATTAGCATAATATAATCTAACATAAAAAGCTGGAAAGAACTGGAGACATGTTGGAACTCTGTACTTTCTACCTACCACGCAAAGGATCTGGTGTGTTGATATATATAGATAGGTAAACAGAGCGATTTATTTGACTAATATTGGGTGGGTAAATCAGATACAGCTTGATGTTTATATAGTATGCGGATAGAAATTTTATTTTATTTATTTATTCTTTATTGTACAAAGTAACATAAATTAGTAAGTACATTTACAGATATGATGTGCAAAGGCGAACTTAACTCATTTTGAGTTGTCTACCAGTTAACCTTGGAGTGCAAAGAGAATATTTAGCGTATACGTGAAGGCAATTGTACAACAAACTATTCAGTTAACTCTAAAAGAAAAGAAAAACGAACAAAACAAAGATAAAAATGAAAACAAAAATCGAAGTCTCTGCATACATAAATTATACTAACATAACACATATACTAAATTAAAACTATACAAATAAATACACCTATATACATAAGTTTATATACATAGATATATACTTATATAAATATAAAATAATTATTTTTATTTATTTTATTTTTATCTGGTTTTGATCCAGTTTTTATATCAAATGATTTAAATTCACTGAACTGCCTCGTTCTAGTGGCGAGTAATGCGCATAGCAATAACGAGGTCCTGGGTTGAAATCCTAGGTGGGACGAAATGTAGTCGTAGTCCCAATGTATGTATGTCGTAGTAATAAATGTAGTAGTAGAATTGTGCCCGGTATAGGGATTATCTTAGGACGGGACGATCTTAGTTCTCATGTAAAAAGGGGCAAGCTTATTGAAGCTCGCCCCTTATTACATGGGACCTAACATCGTTGGCGAAAAGTGGATATAGTACACCTCTGTGTGTACCCACTTTTCGCCCGCTTGGGAAATATAGGTGTAGAGGCTTATATATATTTTTTTAAATTCAATCAGTTAGGGCTATGAGGAATAGTGTAGTATGTGTATGATATACCGCTTGGGTTTTCGGGATGGCTGTTCCAATGCTGGTAACTGAGAAAGGTAGATTTATCTTCGTTCTATATCTTTCTAGTCATCTTGGTAGCCGAATATAAAGGAAATCTTGAAATAACACTAGGGTGTCGTTCGGTACACTGATTTTCTTGATATCCGAGGATGCGCACAATAGTTTGAGATTAATATTGTCTCATACAATTCAGTGTAGTTAGCTGCTCCACGATACGTTCGACCTCTCGCCCCTTTGCCAATCGACTGACAACGCAGCTTCGACCGCCATCTTACATCAACATCTCTCATCCTTCTCTCATCGGTCAATCGTCATCTGACAGCTGCCATCTATCATCGCTTTACAAGTAAACACACTCAAGCAAGCATATATTAAAGGCATAGAGTATTTCTATAGACAAGATTAAAAGATAACTAAAATGATTACATGGGACCTAACATCGACGGCGAAACGTGGGTGTACTCAGTACACCTCTGCCACCCCCTCAGGGGAATATAGGCGTGCCGGTGTGTTTTTAAAATGATAATAACTGCTTCAACATTCCATTAACTGCGATTTTCAAATAATAGGTTACGACTTATACAAGTTGTATGTACAATAACGCAAGACCTCAGACACCCCCATTACATAATTGCTTTACAAATTTTATACGAAACCAAATTTCCAAATATTTTTTTACCCCTTTTTAAAGCAGTTTTATATTTTATTTTTATTTTTTTAATAAGGGGCAAAACAGTTACATGTTCTGCGTTACATAAAAAAGAGTAAATGGATACTGGATAAACATATAACCCACAGCTTTGTCCACGGAATATACTGAAATGCGGTTGAAAATACTTTGAAAAAAAAGGAAAACCGACTTCAAAAAGCAAAAAATAAATATTTGAAGTCGGTGCTGGTTGGTGCAGTTGGTTACTAAGCACCGACTTCAAATATTTATTTTTTGTGTTTAGAAGTCGGTTTTCCTTTTTTTAAAAAGTTTTTTATTTGACAAGATTGATATAAAACTCATAATAACAGAATTTTCACATTCATGTTGTTTGCCGTATAGGAAACCCCTGGTGTATGTTCAAAGCCCATTGTCCAATACCAATAAAATATAAATTCGACCATCACGGAGCTATGCCGAACCTAATACAAAAAGAATCATCAAAATCAGTGTATAAGCAAAGAAATTACGTATTAAAAATACAGACGAATTATGAACTTCCTCCTTTTTTGAAGTCGGTCCGTTAACATTCTTCTTAGTTCTATGGTAGGATACCTCTAGGATTGACGTAATACCCATAATATCTGAATCTAAGCATTCTTATTGTTTGTCGTTAAGGAGTTCCCTGGTGTATCTTCAAAGTCCAAGGTCCAATACTGATCAAATTAAAATGGGACCACCTTGAAACTATATTGAATCCAGCGGAAAAAGAATCATCCAAATCAGTTCACAAGCAAATAAGTTATAAAAAACACAGACGAATTATGAACCTCCTCCTTTTTTGAAGTCGGTTAAAATTCTGCTTAGTTCTATAGTAGGGTACCTATAGGATTGACGTAACACCGATATTGTCTCAATTTGCTCATTCCTATTGTTTGTCGTTAAGGAGTTCCCTGGTGTATTTTCAAAGTCCAAGGTCCAATACCAATGAAATTAAAATGGGACCACCGTGGAGCTATGTTGAACCCAATGCAAAAAGAATCATCAAAATTGGTTCATAACTGACGGAAATATCGGTGAACATACATAAAAAAAGCATACATACAACCGAACATAGAACCTCCTCCTTTTTGAAGTCGGTTAAAAAGAAGAGTCATGTGCGCTGGCCGACCAGCACGTATTAAACCGCAAAAAAAAACAACAACTAAAGATTGCTACTTCTAGACGAGTTAAGTTTATTAATGATCATTAACATCATGAAAGTGCGTGTTATATGTTTCGAAGAGCCGACGTAATGGGAACCGCATACCAGCGTTAGTTCTGCACCTAGGTGTGTAGAACAAACAGGGTGCGCGAACCCTACGCACCATCGCAGCTCTAGGTACAACATAACAAATGTCATTTGTGAGGTCGTTACAGTCGAACTTATTATTACATAAGCCATAAAGCATGATAATCATAAGCAAAATACGCCTAGACTATAAGTTAAACAAATCACAGCGCATTAATAGTTGAGAATAGGGGATCCCAGTCAGAAAAGACTTGTAGTGCATGAAACGCAGAAACTTTTTTTGCACCTTTTAAGCCTGTGAATATATTTGTGATAAAAGGGACAACAAATTAGTATTGCAAATTCCGTCTGAGAACGGATTAAAGCTTTATATAAAAGTAAAAGTGTGGATGTACGTTTGAAATATTTAGAAGACCGTATGACAAAACCGTACAATTTAGAAGCTTTACTGACAATTTTATCAATATGGAGATGAAAGTGAAACATCGAATCGAGAATAATACCCAGATCACGGATAGAATCAACTTTACTAAGTGGAGTATTATTTAAAGAGTAGGCATAAGTGTGAATATTTATGTTTTTTGTGAACGTTATGCAGTGACATTTAGGTACACTGAGTTTGAGCTTGTTAACGAAACAGGAATGCACAAGTCTACTTAAATCGTCTTGGAGAAACAAGCAATCATGAATGTCTCTACATGATTTGAAAATTTTAATATCATCCGCATACGAGGAGGGATCAAAAAGTAGTGAGAATGAGATAGAATATACATAGTTTCCGAGTCTCTCTACACACCGAGTCCAGCGCTTTTCCAAGGCTTCAATCTCTTTCACAAAAAAAAGTTTTGTATTGGTCCTGCAAAAAGCTCTCCACGGCATCCATCACCTCGTTATCGTCTTTATACCTGTTTCCCCTTAAGTATTTTTTCAATTTGGGTAACAGATAAAAATTGCTAGCCACCAGATCTGGTGAATAAGGGGGGTGGTCAACCAATTCGAAGCCGGCTTACTGAATGGTAGCCATCGCAACCGCCGACCTGTGCGCGGGTGCGTTGTCGTGATGAAACAGCACGCCCCTTCGAAGTTTCCCTCTCCTTTTCTCTTTGATGGCATTCCTCAACTTGGGAATTAAAGGTGAATAATATTGGCCTGTAATAGTGGTTCCACACTCCAGGTAATCAATCAACAATATTCCTTCTGAGTCCCAAAATATTGAGGCTATAACCTTGCCAGCCGATGCCACGACACGAAACTTCTTCGGGGTCGGAGATGATGGCCGTTTCCATTGCGAAGATTGCTGTTTTGTCTCGGGATCAAAATGATGGACCCATGTTTCGTCCATTGTTACGAAACGAGACAAAAAGTTTTCAGAATCTTCTTGAAACTTGTCCAACAATATCTTCGAAATGTCAAGTCGATTTTGTTTCTGACTGTCGGTTAACATTCTCGGCACCCATCTTGCGGAGACTTTTCTCATATTCAAAGATTGTTTCAATATGGAATGAATACTTCCATATGAAATGCCCGTTTCTTGAATTAAATATCGGATGGTAACTCTTCGATCGCTCAATACAATTTTCTCGACTTTTGCAACATTTTTTGGGTGACTGACGTCGATGGACGGCCGCAACGATGTTCGTCTTACGTACTCGTTCTCCCTACTCGAAATTGAGAAGCCCATCTTGCGACAGTGGAATATGGCGGAGCAGACTCTCCTTATGTTGCCTCTAAATCGCAATGAATCTCTTGCGTAGTTAATAATTTTATCGATCACGGTATTATTGTCTATTAGCAGTATAGTATGGGTGGAGTTGTGCAAAGGCACAGAGTTAAAAAACCGTAGACAGGAGCGCTTGCCTTGTATTCAAGCGAACTACAGAATAACAGGATTAATCGAAATGAACATTTAGAAGTTTCCTAGCCAGTGTACGATTTTTGTTTTCTAATTATCACGACAATTATCGTGAAAAAAACATCACTTTAACCACTACGTACTGAATGTATGTATATTATTTAAGCATATAGTATTTCTAAAACTAGTCAAACGTTTTCGAACATGTGGGATGTTTAGTCATGTTTACCACTACTGTTAACATGTGACAATAATACTTGAAATCGAGAACTTAAACACTCAAATAAGAGTATAAATTTAGGCACAATGATTCCCAATCAAGAGTTCAACAAACAAGTGTATCACTGCTAGAAATTGATTTTATTTTGTTTAACTCTTTCCTTTAAAAATAGCAGTTAAAATGTATGGAATTTAAAGAAAAATATAATATTCATAAGATCCTAGACCGAGATCAACATTTGTGCCCTTAGTCCACTTGGATCCATTGGATGGCCCCATTGATAGATACTAGCGCACTTTTCCTGCACTTTTCTTCATAATGTGAATCAGTTCCAAATAATGGACTCGAAAATTCTTATATAAACACCGTCACGCCTATATTCCCTAAGCGAAAGTGGCATAGGAGTACTGAGTACACCCACTTTACGCCGACGATGTTAGGTCTCATGTAATAGCGGAAGAGCCAATTGCCATACACCAGGCACAATTCCATACTCCGGACTGGGATCATATTTTCGATAGAAAAAATACATTTGTCCGACCTAGCATTTGAACCCAGGCGCTTTGCTACTAAACCAACGAGGCAGTACAAAATACTTAAAACACAAAAATATGCTATGTGCGAATATTGGCGACTCAGTCCTGTGAGTGAAGCGGCCCACACTAACCACTAGATCAAACCATTATGACTTCATTCATCATGAATAATAGTACTGTTTAAAAATGTCGTCCATAACTGATTTCCTGCTGAGTGGTGTAAAGCTGAAACAGCTCTATGTATTGCAGACGCCACACTTTGCACTGCAGACTGCACTAATTATCGCACATACGCCTGCTTACAAGCCTGGGTAAGAGCAGACTAATTGACATCTCGACAGATGTCACTTAGCAGAAGCGGTTCCGTTGTCTCGCTGTGGATAATTAGATAGCGCCTTTATTAAATTTGTGGACAGAGTAGTTGGCTGTAGTAGATGCGATTTTTAATGTTGTGAATTTTGTCGTAGGCAATCTCGTGTAGATTCCAAATTTGAATACGGATGGGAAGTTTAGGCTTCAAAACCTGCTTAGATTATCACTTATTAATGCTTAATACAGTCAATTTGCTTCTCTTGTGCGATAAGTAGATGCCAAATTCGAATATTGACAGGAAGTTTGAGCTTCATAATCCGATAAGATTGTCACTTACTGATGGTTAAGACAGTACATTTGTTTTTTCTTTCATTCATATATTGCACTGTACGCCCAGATACGGCATTGCTAACAATAAATGCTAGTAATGTAAGTATAAGATAGAATCATAGATACTGAAGTGACAAGGTCCCTGATTGGTGTTGCTTTCTTCCTATACTTGGAAATGTAACTTGTATACTTTATAACTTCTTACTCGGAAAATAAAACAAAACATTTATAGTATACAAGTATCGAAGCATAGAAAATAACATATCCGATTTGTATCTGAACAAAAATAAATGCCGAAAGCATTATCTGTTTCCTCAACGCGTTTAACAATAGCAGCGCGATATTTATCTTAATAATCCCCGGCATAAAGCAGCTATATATCAGCACGCTATCAGCAGATAGCAGAGAACGATTGTTCCCCGGATGTAGCACCGTGATGTTAAAATAAATAAAAACGCGTACAGCACTCGATTTCCTACGTTCCGCCGCTTCCGTTCTAGTTTGCCGTTACTAGAAAAGATATTTTCTCGCCTCTCTCGGCTTATCAAAACCTGGAAATAATGATTTAGTTGAAATGTTTTCTTTGTTGGAATATCTCTGCTATTTCTGTTGTTCGAAGCTAGACGTTTCATAAATAGGATGGTATTTCAAATATTCTTCTTGTTATGACGATCGTTTGAAATATTACGTCGTTATAAATGTCATGCTAGAATATTTAAAAGGCTTAAACGGAATTTTAATAATTGTATTAACGCGGACTTATGATTTTTGTTAAATTCTAACTTCTAAATTAATACCCGTTAGGTTGTAGCTAATAAAAATTTCAACATTAAAACAATAAACAGCGTGTCTATTTTATATTAGAGATTATTTAAGGGATACATCATCTATCTCATTAAAAAGTTTATATGTATAAACTGTGTAAACATAATATGAAAGACTACTAATCAACGTTTGCAGTTACTTTACACAAACCAATAACAAATCTTAAGGTTTAAGAACCGATTAATTAAGATACTAAAGTTTATACAGGGATCAACTCAACAGTCTTTCATTCTTTATCCATAACGGAGTGGCCGAAGATGTACACAATGCGACAATCTAATCGTTTACAATTCCAACGTGCAATGTTTTACTACTGTGTAATTTCTGCCATCGATTGAACGATTTATATTTCAGATTACTTTTGTGACCTTAACTATGCAAGTCTCTGAACTTTCAACTAAATATAAAAAGTGCCGTCATTTATTTTTCCTGCTTCTGGTTAGAGGTGTACAGAGTACACCTTCATTTTTATTACTATGTTAGGTCACAAACTAATATTGGGTAAGTCTTTTGCCATAATACCGGGCACAATCCCAGACTCCGGACCACTCCTAAGAATTCTTCGTTCGAAAAAGCCCATAATACTTTATCTGACTTATTATCCGAACCCAGGACCTACTGGATCAAAAATACAAAATTCGGTATTACTTAAGTATACTTATAAAATCACATACCAACAATCTGTACCAAAATTCACCCTTAAAATACACACGGAAATACCAATAATTACTTATAATATATCATTTAAACAGGCCACTCCAATGCAAACAGCACTTAGCCACTTACGTATCGACTTCCAATAGTTTGTGTCTATTTGGTCAAACTTAGTGACATTAAAGTTAGTGCAAACAAGAAATAGGTCGAACAAGACCCGCATCTAAAGCAGGCCAAATTACAACTGGCTAAGAACTTAAACACACAAGCGGAGCGATATTGAGGATGTTAAGTACGTATGCATGCATGCTTTTCAAAAGTAATGTTTGAGGATTACCTGAATTAAGCTTCTTGGTTCTTTTTCTAATAATATGTAAGAGTTAACTGCGACAGTTGTTTGTCAGTACCAGTAAATATTATTTATCATGTGCTTTATATTGCCTATCAAATTTAGTTGTGGCAAAAAAAAAACCGTAAAAATAACCGTAATGAAAAATATCGTCATGCATTCTTTTACTTCATGCGGCTGTCATAAACTAAACGAGAATGACAAAGATCTGCTGAATACTCACATATTGCCACCGTGATCGTTCCTATATGATTGAAGGCGAGAATACTGCCATTATACCTTGCATGTACAAATTTAGCATCCAGATTGCTATAATCTACTGAGATTGTAGTGAGTATAACAAGTATAGGGTATCAACTCGCTAGCGGGACGCTAACGTCACAATTCGCATTCTAAGCCCTTTAAGCACAAACATTCAGTTCTACATAATTATTTATAAGTCTCACAAAGGTATTGCCGCGTGGTTCCCGGCTTAGAATAGGACCAACCCATCTCATCCCATCGGGTGTCGTACAAGGCGACTAAGGGAAAACTAGGGAATGGGCAGCAGCGTTCCCTTAACACTTCGACGACCAATAACTGCGCTCGCCAACCCGCCTGCCAAGCGTGGCGAGTATGGCAAACACCCCCAATTTATTTAAATGGAAGATAAGAATAAAACCAGGCCCCTAGTCCCCGGCGGTCCTGTTCGTCCTGGCCACGGTAGCAGCTATGGTAACGACAGGACAAGGGGTGCTAAGAATCTCCGGCAGAGATTCGGCTACCACCAACATCGAAAATTGGCCCTGGTGACATACAATGCACGCACGTTAAGGACAGATGAGAAGCTTGTTGAGCTGGAAGAAGAGATAAACAAGTTGCGGTGGAATATTGTTGGTTTATCGGAGGTCCGAAGAAAGGGCGAGGACACGATAACCTTAAAATCCGGCAACTTGTTTTACTACCGGGAGGGTGAACAGCAGTCCCAAGGTGGTGTCGGATTTATCGTCCACAAGTCACTCATAGACAACATTGTGTCCATCACTAGTGTGTCGAGCAGGGTAGCGTACCTGATACTCAGAATATCCAAAAGATATTCGCTGAAGGTCATACAGGTCTACGCACCGACCTCGGCATACTCAGATGATGACGTCGAAGTAATGTATGAGGACATTAGTAGAGCCATACATACTTCCAAAGCACACTTTACAGTGGTTATGGGTGACTTCAATGCGCGGCTGGGCAAACGGGGCGATGATGAGTTGAGAGTGGGGCAATTTGGATATGGGCAGCGCAACCCCAGGGGTCAGAGGCTGGCCGAATATCTGGAGAAGGAGGGACTCTTTATGATGAACTCTTTCTTCCGGAAGCCGCCTCATAGAAAATGGACCTGGATGAGCCCTGATGGTTCCACAAAAAATGAGATAGACTTCATCATGAGCACCAAGCGACAAATATTTAATGATGTCTCCGTGATTCACAGGGTAAAAACCGGCAGTGATCACCGAATGGTCAGAGGCACATTAAATATTAATGTCAAAATGGAAAGATCGCGTCTGATGAAGTCTACGCTCCGACCTTCTTATGCACACATCCAAAACCCCGAGAACTTTCAACTCGAATTGGCAAACCGCTTCGAATTGCTAGACAGCAGCGCATCAGTGGACGAAATCAACAACAGGCTGGTAGAGACTGTCCATACGGTCGGGTCCAAGTATTATAAGCCCCACCGTAAAAATAGACCTCAAAAACTATCTAACTCCACCCGAAATCTCATGGCTGAGCGACGTTCCATGACGCTCCAAACCTCCGATGATGCTAAGTCCTATAGGCAGCTCAATGGACAGATACTGAAGTCCTTGCGTCACGATTTACGGTCCTTCAATACAAGGCGTATTGAGGAGACCATAGCACAGAACAAGGGCTCCAAAGTGTTCGCAAGAGACGCGTCTATTGGGCAAAGCCAGTTGACGAAGCTGAAGACGGAGGACGGAAACGTAACGTCGAATAGGTCAGAGGTGCTCAGGGAGATAGAGAGGTTCTATGGGCAGTTGTACACCTCAGTAGCTGAACCTGTTGTTGACTTGGTAAAAGACCCAAGAGCCAAGCTAACCCGACACTACACTGAAGATATCCCGGACATCAGCCTGTACGAGATTACGATGGCTCTCAAACAACTCAAAAATAACAAAGCACCAGGCGAAGACGGAATTACCGCAGAGCTTCTGAAAGCGGGCGGAACGCCGGTACTTAAAGTCCTTCAGAGGCTGTTTAATTCCGTCTTGCTCGAAGAGAAAACGCCGGAAGCATGGAACAGGGGAGTGGTGGTACTGTTTTTCAAGAAAGGTGATAACACTTTACTGAAGAATTATAGGCCCATCACACTGCTGAGCCATGTTTATAAGTTGTTTTCGAGAGTCATCACGAATCGTCTCGAACGCAGGCTTGATGACTTCCAGCCTCCCGAACAAGCCGGTTTCCGGAAAGGCTTTAGTACCATAGACCACATACATACGCTGCGGCAGATTATACAGAAGACCGAGGAGTATAATCGGCCACTATGCTTGGCGTTTGTGGACTATGAGAAAGCCTTCGATTCGATCGAGACTTGGGCGGTTCTTAGATCTCTCCAGCGATGCCGCATTGACTATCGGTACATTGAAGTGTTGAAGTGCTTGTATAATAACGCCACCATGTCAGTCCGAGTACAGGGGCATTGCACGAAGGCGATCCCCATAAAAAGAGGAGTAAGGCAGGGAGACGTCATTTCTCCGAAACTGTTTACGGCCACCTTAGAGGACGCCTTCAAGCTCTTGGAATGGCAAGGACTTGGCATCAACATCAATGGCGAATACATCACTCACCTTCGATTTGCCGACGACATTGTGGTCGTGGCGGAGTCGCTGGAAGATCTAGGACGAATGCTCGGTGACCTCAACAGAGTATCTCAACAAGTGGGTCTTAAAATGAACATGGACAAAACGAAAATAATGTGTAACGTCCATGTCGTACCCACCGCACTCACCGTTGGGAACTCTACTCTTGAAGTTGTCGACGAATACATTTACCTGGGACAGGTAGTCCGGTTAGGTAGGTCCAACTTTGAGAGAGAGGTCAATCGACGAATCCAACTCGGCTGGGCAGCGTTCGGGAAACTGCGCAACATCTTCTCATCCAAAATACCTCAGTGCCTTAAGACTAAAGTTTTTAGTCAGTGTGTGTTACCGGTGATGATATATGGATCAGAGACGTGGTCTCTTACTATAGGTCTCATAAAAAAGCTCAGAGTTGCTCAGCGAGCTATGGAGAGAGCTATGCTCGGCGTTTCTCTACGCGATCGAATCAGGAATGAGGAGATTCGTAGAAGAACCAAGGTCACCGACATAGCCGTTAAGATTAGCAAGCTGAAGTGGCAATGGGCGGGCCACATAGCGCGTAGATCGGACGGGCGTTGGGGCAGAAAGATTCTAGAGTGGAGACCACGTATTGGCAAGCGCAGTGTGGGACGACCGCCTGCCAGATGGACCGACGATCTTGTGAAAATCGCAGGAAGTCGTTGGATGCAGGTGGCATCGGACCGGTTACGCTGGAAAGCGATTGGGGAGGCCTATGTTCAGCAGTGGACAAGTATAGGCTGAGATGATGAAAGGTATTTTGTCTCACAAAGGTATTTTGTCTCACACCGAGATCGAACTTACGATTACTCAATACAGTATGATTAACGGAGTACTTTTTGACACATACAAGAAGAATACGTGTTCAAAATACGAAATATCTCTAACTAAAGCTTTTAGGACCATGGCCGTGATAATGTGTAACTCTTTAATATTTCAATATTAAATTTTGTAAAAATAATCTGTCAAAATACAACTGGCATGAAGCAAATCTGTCTCCCGTATCTACAAACATTATAACTTAGTCTTAAGAATTTACTAAGACAAGTAATATCATGTGTTTAAAATTCTATACTTGGCTAAGAAAACTAATTTTTAAGATTCCTTACTTGACATTTCTGAACTACAGAATAAAATTCTGTACTAAGTAAATACTTGAGTTAAATTAACTACTTAAACATGTTTATAGATACAGGTGTTAGTATTAGTTAAATATAGACGAGTACCCATGAGATAAACAAAGTACCTACATTGCATTCTTCAAGTTTTTGGAGTTGTGACTACCAATTTGGCAATAACGAGTTTCAGTGTTATTTCTTGCACTTGTGTATCCAGTGGAATAGCGCTGCAAGTGGATAGAATTCTCTACATGTATTACCAGTTTCATTTTCAGATAGTGGTTTGAAAACTGTGTCGTTAAAGTCGCCTTTTCGATAAAAATAGTGTTAACTGTTTTGGAACCAACGTTAATGGTTAGTCCTTTATTCGTGTTGGATATAAACGTTGTATATGATTAAACATCGCAATAAGAACAGTGATAGATTATTAGAACCTCAAGTCCAGAATTAAATTTCAGCTATCAATTCTGGATTTTCTTGGCGTACTTGTAAGCTGTATACGGTAGTGACATACAAAAGTCACTGAACATTCTCAGTTTTTCAAATTACTTGCCCACTTTTGTTTTTTACATTAAACCCATGTTTTGACTGCCTTCCAACCTAACCAGTTCTCTTCGCGAACTTGTAAGCTGTTCTGTTCTGTTTCGTAAAATTGATAACCAAGGGTAGTCTAAACTGTTGTTGGCCGGTTGGAGGTAGCTATGGGAAGCGACACATTTCGTGGCGGTACATGTGACGTGTCGGTAAGACCGCACGCTGTAGCTAAGCGGGCAATTACTCACAGTAATGTACGGCAGTGCTCACTCGGTAATCCTAACGCATGCGTCTGTTCTAAACGACTAAGATGTTCTTGTTTTCACCACGAAACACTTCTAAGTGTATTAAGTAAGAAATATTGCGGAGAACAGGATATAACAATTTTTTTTTTTAAGAATATCATGAAGTGAATTCAACAACTGCATTATAATGCATATCCTCCGTTACATATAAAAGCGGTGCTCTTAGCGGTATTATTTTACAGTGTTTTTATTACAAGCTTTTATTTAACTTGCACTGATCGTATGTCTGTATTTCCGGTTCAAATTTTGCAATTCGTTTTTCCAGCACTTGCAAGTATCCGATATGCTGAAATTTGGATACGTATGTTTGGTGACAATGCAATAATATGGTGCCGTAGAGCTGGTCGGATGCTGGAGTCGGAAGGTGGCCATAGAAATATGTTAACACATATTGTAGCGAATCGGTAGTAGGATCTCACGGTTACGGTGGCAGGAATCATAGGGGGCAAATGCTTGTCAACTTTCTTGAGAAAGAGGGGCTTTTCTTGATGAACTCTTTCTTTAAGAAACGGCCCCAAAGAAAGTGGACATGGCAAAGCCCCAACACTAGGACTAAAAATGAGATTGACTTCATCATAACGGACAAGAAGCACATATTCAGAGATGTCTCAGTGATCAACAGGTTTAATACCGGAAGCGATCACCGACTTGTCAGAGGCTCACTGAATATCAACTTTAAGTTCGAGCGAGTCCGTTTGATGAAGGCCAGGCTCCGGCCCAACCTCCTCCAAACCGTAGTAGGATCTGAAGCGTTCCAGTCAAATCTGGAGAGCCGATTCGTTACCATGGAAACCACAAATGACGTAGACCAGGCCCTCACAAATGTAGTTAAAATCCTCAGGGAGGAAGGTACGAGATTTTGTGAAACGCGACGTATAAGTAGGAAAACGAAGCTTTCGGAGGAGACACTGCAGCTTATGAAGGAACGACGTGTAAACCCACCCAACACTTCGTTAGAGCAACGGGCACTCAACAAACGAATTAACAAACTGGTACGACATGACTTCCGATGCGCTAATACACGCGCTATTGAAAAAGCAATCGAGCAAAATCGGGGGTCGAAAGTTTTCGTTCAGTCTTTGGGGAGAAGCCATCTGACGAAGTTGTCCAAAGCCAGTGGGGACGTCATCACTTCTAAGCCGGAGATTCTTTTGGAAGTAGAAGACTTCTACAGCCGACTATACGCCTCGCATACATCTCGTCCTGATCCCGGAAATGAGGATCCTAGAGCTACATTAAGCCGCCACTTTACGGAAGACCTGCCCGAAATCAGCCTAGACGAAATCGTGATGGCTCTTGAGCAGCTAAGGAATGGAAAAGCCCCTGGAGAGGACGGAGTTACAACTGAACTATTAAAAGCAGGAGGTGAACCCGTGCTTAAGGAGCTCCAAAATATCTTTAACTCTGTCCTCTTTAATGGGAGAACTCCAGAGGCTTGGGGTAGGAGCGTGGTCGTATTGTTTTTCAAAAAGGGAGATAAGACCCAACTGAAGAACTACCGCCCTATTTCGCTCCTGAGCCAAATTTATAAGCTGTTTTCAAGAGTTATCACGAATCGTCTTGCGCGAAGGCTCGACGAATTTCAACCCCCGGAACAGGCCGGGTTTCGAAGAGGGTATGGAACCATAGACCACATCCACACTATACGGCAGATTATACAGAAGACCGAAGAGTATAATCGGCCCCTGTGCTTAGCATTCGTGGACTATGAGAAGGCCTTTGACTCGATCGAGACCTGGTCAGTTCTGATATCCTTGCAACGATGCCAAGTCGACTGGCGATACATCCAAGTGTTAAGAAGTCTCTATAACGCCGCGACCATGACCATCCAGTTACAAAACCAGCAGACCAACCCTATCTCAATGCATCGAGGAGTGAGACAAGGGGACGTTATCTCCCCCAAATTGTTCACAAATGCATTGGAGGATATGTTTAAGACGCTGGACTGGGACGGTCATGGCATAAACATAAATGGCAGTCATATCTCACACTTGAGATTTGCAGACGACATCGTCATTATGGCCGAAACGTTGCAGGATTTACAACAGATGCTGACCAGCCTAGCCGATTCTTCCAAACAAATAGGTCTCCGCATGAACTTAGACAAGACCAAAGTAATGTTTAACCGACATGTAGTACCGGAACCTGTTGCAATACATGGCGCTATTGTCGAGGTTGTTCAAGAATATGTTTACCTAGGGCAAACTCTGCAGTTGGGGAAAAACAACTTCGAGAAAGAGGTCAACAGAAGAATACGGCTGGGCTGGGCGGCATTTGGGAAATTACGTCGAGTATTTACATCGCCCATTCCACAAAGCCTAAAGACAAAAGTCTTTAATCAGTGCGTCCTGCCCGTTATGACATATGGAGCCGAGACGTGGACACTCACGGTTGGAATAGTTCATAAATTTAAAGTCACTCAGCGAGCTATGGAAAGGGCTATGCTCGGAGTTTCTCTGAAGGATAGAATCCGGAACGAAGTCATTCGACAGAGAACCAAAGTTATCGACATAGCCCACCGGATTAGTAAGCTGAAGTGGCAATGGGCCGGTCACATTAGCCGAACAACCGATAACCGCTGGGACAAACGAGTTCTTGAGTGGAGACCGCGGACTGGCAAACGTAATGCAGGACGCCCTCAGGCTAGGTGGAGCGATGACCTTCGTAGGGCGGCTGGCAGAAACTGGATGCGAGTAGCCGAGGATCGTACCCAGTGGCGTGCACTTGGAGAGGCCTATGTCCAGCAGTGGACTGTTATAGGCTGATGATGATGATGATGATGATGATGAGATTGGTATTGACTAGTACTATACAATCGGATGGTGTTCAGGGTCTAATGATGAAGCCGAAAGATGGCCAATAGAACCACCCAAGTACTCAACATGGGCCCACCGTGTTTGGGCTCGTTGGATTGGTTTCGAAGAGTACTGTACACCCGGATGGGGTTGGTCTCATTAAAACTCACTTTCTACAATAAAATTTCAATTGGGTTTATTATTCACAGTACATACATAATACTTCACATAATAGTTATAATATACTATTGTGTGAACTGTTCACGTTAGTGGATTTTAGTACTTTTTTTTTAACGTGGGGCTACCCACACTAGAACTTATTCCTGTGTCGTGTGTGCGTTTACAAACATGAAATTCACATGCACAAACACCCAGACCGAAGCAAATATTTGTGGGTCACCCAAAGATTTGTCCCGGGAATTGAACCCGCGTCTACTCAATCCAGTGGGCAGAGCGACTCAAGCTTATAACCACTGGACCAACCCGTCCGTCCGTACGCAGGTAATAGAAATTAAATACATAAACACTGTCACGCCCACATTCCCCAAGCGGGGGAGGTAAAGATGTATCATACAACAAATATTACCTGTAAATTAATAAAAACTAGGTCTGTCGCCAAAAGTTGTTTTTGCAGTCGTTAACGATAAAAAAAATGTACAGGGATAACATTTTACCACGAAAAGTTAAGCAGTCAGAACAATGCGCTATCAATTGCGTCAATAGAATAGAAACAATATGCTTTCCACTTGACCAACCTCAGAACAGAATACATGAACAATCTGCCTATATCATCACGCCAGATCCCTTGCGGAATAGGCAGAGAGTACAGAGTTTCAAAAGGTTCTTTCCTTACAGACCTCTCTGACTTCCTCCACT
Organism: Phalera bucephala; assembly: GCA_905147815.2. Taxonomy (NCBI): domain Eukaryota; kingdom Metazoa; phylum Arthropoda; class Insecta; order Lepidoptera; family Notodontidae; genus Phalera; species Phalera bucephala. The sequence goes on along the minus strand of LR990621.1, from coordinate 16,884,869 downwards.
CTCATAATTCGTCGTATACACGCTAGCCGGATACTCTTTTTTGACCCCACAGTTAGACAGACTGGTTGTAAGAAATATGTTCAAGTGGAGACTTACAGACAATACCACTCTAAAGTGTTTGTGCGGTGTAACCAAACGATGGCCCACCTTACATCGTGCTCTGCATGCCCCAACACCTGCATGCGGCAGGATTTGATGAATGCCACCGACAATGCGGTTGAAGTGGCTGCGTTTTTGGCCGCTTTCATATTAGACTCGACATGTCTGAACGATAAGAACATTATATATATGTATATATATATATATATATATATATATATATATATATATATATATATATATATATATATATATATATTCCCCAAGCGGGGGTGACAGAGATGTACACCCACGTTTCGCCGACGATGTTAGGTGCCAAGTAATAGGAGGACTCCGGACTCAGACTGGGAATTTATCGTTAGAAAAACTCCATTTGTCCGACCTAGGATTTAAACCCAGTACCTCGTGATCACAAAGCGATGTGCTTTGCCACCAGACCAACGAGACAGTTAAATTCAGTCAGTCATATACTACAGGAGTACTTATAAAATGTTACTGATCAGAGCTCGCTTAAAAAAAACATTAATGTGGTATACTATCATCAACTTTACCCATATAGCTCTAAATAGCTGCATATGGTTTATATCGAGAACGAAGGTCACAGTATAATAAGTGATCAAACGAACTTACCTGTAGTGAAGTTCGACCATTATTATATGAAGTCCTTCGTTCGAAGATATACGTACCCAACCCGCCCTGCCCGTTAGTAAAGTTGAAATGTACTAGTTCTACAAGGAATGGTTGCAGAGGTTTGGTCCACAGATAGCATACACGAGGTGTAGATGTTTCAAGTCTTTAAAAGATGCGCACGGCTGCTGAGTGAGTCAAGAGAACTGCATAGGCTTTATATCTTCGAACGAAGGACTTCGTATAATAATGATTGAACTTCGCTTCAGGTAAGTTCGTTTGATTACTTATTTTATCGTACAAAACTTTACACTCCAGACTCATATTAAAGATTTTACGACAGAATAACCAAACTTTTAAACCTCAAAATCCAATTCCGAATGTCAATCAAGCAGTCAATCAGGATGATTATAAAGTCTTATTGAATCTCATAATATTAACCCTAATACACCACACTCAGCTGTAACACTTACTTTATCAAACATGTACACAACTGATATAATTTCATGAAAATATCCCGCACGGAATCATCGAACGGGTTGAATTCAACGCACTTTCCGAGTTGAGAACTAATTGATCCGGATTTACGCCTCCTCTACGGCAACACGAGTTAAAATGAAAAGTAGATGTTAGATGCAATAAGATGTAACCGCCATGATTTTGAAGTCCCTATGTGTTCATAACTGGAGTATGTATATGTTCTAGGAATGCATTAATATCTGGCAGTTTTTGAAATATCTGAGTAAGCACAATAGGATTGACGTTAGCGTGGCGTGGCTGAACACAGCCAGCGCTGATCTTCCGTTAGCACCTTTGACGTAACAGCGTGATAATTTCTGTTATTTACAAAGTAAACAAAATACAAACATACTTGGAGAAAAGAAGTCTCGGCTGAGTGAGACTAAGAAAAAATAATAACAGTACTTAAAACAAAAGGAAACAGAGCAATAATAATCCTAAGTAGTAGTGGTTTATATAGGTAGTATTCAAAAATGTTATAATCCGTCAGAATTCAGTGTCCGTTTGTTATAATGATATGGATTAAGTTTATTGTCGTAACTTAACTATAGCCTTACAGTTGTGTAATTTTCAAAATAATTACTCAATTTTTAGGCCTTGAAATAAATTGAATGAAGTAATTATTACCTTATTTCGCGCTGGTTATTAAGCCAAATGGAAAACTAATAATTATGTCTTACTTTCATTTTTCGACATATATAATCTATTTTTAGGTATCATTTATTTTATATTATGTCATATTTTTCAGCTTTATAGTGAGAATATACTTTTCAGACAGACTTTGATGACACTTCAACTTGGTCTTGTAATCAGGTTGTAAGCCGCTCGGGTCACTAGATTAAATCACCGCGGGTTCGACCAATGCACGAGACAAATATTTGTTATATTATGATTACTTGTGTACACGTGAAATTCATTAATGTTACTGGGATAATTCCTTACCGGGAAAGACCGAGCCTATCTTACGGAAGGATAAGTCAAGAGTCTCCGTAACCGGCGAGCGTGTATGACACGAACTATGAGAGTGGAGGAAGCCAGAGAGGTATGTAAGGAAAAAACCTGTTGGAACTCTGTATTCTATGCCTATCCCGCAAATGATAGATAGATAGATAATTCATTTCAAGCAGCAAACAAAACACATCATACATATTTCGACAGAACTGGATTTGTAGTTTCACTACTACATATTATAATAAGGCAACAGAACTTGTATGAACTACTGATACTCGTACTATAGAACCAGGAATGGCCGTTCTTTGGCGAAGGACGATGTAACATCGTGATCTTTAACCCTTTGTAAATGCGCCTTATTATGAACCGTGTATAAGGGTAAAATTTCCAAACGTGTACATTTAGAATTTAAGTAAAGTGACGTAACTAATTTGCGAACCCTTTCTGGGCGAGATTCACGTGATACATGTGCCGTGTAGTGTATTGTATCGTAAAGTATTAATATTAATGAACGCTTATTAAATATACACATATTCGTTCACGTGTATACTTAATTTGAGTTCACTAACATTAATAATTGAATTTCAAATATAATGTGGAATTGACGCTGATCGTCGTAGCGATCTTTGGGGAGGTCTTTCTTGTGCAGTGGACCTGTTTCAGCTGAAAATATATAATATTAACCGTTTATACTACTAATATTAAAATTTATTTTATTATTCGTATATTTTTGATGTTTCGAGGTTTAGGTTAGAATGTTTGTTACTCAATCACGCAAAACAGGCTAAACGGATTTGGATGAAATTTGGCACCTAGATAATTTATTACCTGAATACCACATAGGATAATTTTTACAACAAAGGTTAGGTTTTTGTCTAAAGTCAACGCGGACGAAGTCGCGGGCAGCAGCTAGTACAAAATATTTTATAATGAAGACGCCCGCCGCTTTTTCTCTAAGCATTTATGTGCTAACCCTAGAAAGTACTACATGGATTATCATTCGTTTCTCACCAATTGCTAGACCAATTCACGAAGAAGTTTCGGGTACTTATATGGTTAATGTGTAATTGACGGACGGCTTGGTCCAGTGGTTAAGAGCTTAAGCCGCTCCGCCCTCTGAATCTAGTAGTCGCGGGCTCGATTTCCGCACAAGATGAATCTTTGTGTGACCCACATATGTTTCCTTCGGTCTGGGTATTTGTATATGTAAATATCATGTTTGTCCTCATATTTTATAACGAAGTCGACCGCCACTTTTTTCTTAGCATTTACGTGCTAATCCCAGAAAGTATTACATGGATTTTCATTCGGTTTTCACCAATTGATATACAGATTCATGACGAAGTATTTACCTATATAGTTTATGTGTAATTGACTGACGGCTTGGCCCAGTTGGTAAGAGCTTAGCTCTACCCACTGGATCGAAGAGTCACAAGTTCGATCCCCGCATGAGATTTTTGTATGACCCACACATGTTTCGTTCAGTCTGGTTGTTTGTATATTTAAATGTCATGTTTGTTAACCCGTGATACAGGAATAATGCCTAGTATGGGACCATGTTTAAAAATACTTGCAAATTGGCTGAGCTATGAGGATATTTGTCCATGCTACCCATGCAAAACTGGTGTAGATAACTTGACGAAGCAGAAAAAAGGAAATATAGATACTAAAAAAATATACATACTTTATGCTTAGTTAGTCAATTAATTGACTACTCTCTCATAAGATAATAAATCAACCTGAAATAGTTTATTCTGTATAAAACCTGCGGGGGTGTTTACAAATGATCATATTTACATTTTTTTTTTAACTTACTACTACTACCCGATCGGAACGCGGCCTCCACTGAGAAGATCCGGCGAGAAACTTAGCGGGCTTGTATTTACTTTTTTTCATCATTTTTTGTATAGATACATTCATTTTTATATGATACAAAATCATTAAAATGCTCCAGCTCCAGTGTGATGCCTTACGACTGAGCCTTTTACTTGCACTTCAGATAAGACACAGTCTATTTGGTCATGACCAAGCCATACCATACCTACTATTCCGGTACTTACATCCTTGTCTTTTCCAGTACCTACATTACTCCACTTTCGCATTGTATATATGTTTTGTCATTCTTTCTTCCGACATACTTTCTATATGCACGCACCACCGGAGCATCTTTAGATCATCTGTAATTTTACAAAATAATGTAGACCCATATCTTGTATTTAACACAATCTACATTCAACAACACTGTACACGTACTATTTCTAATTGAGATCGTATTACGAAGATTGTTGTTGGGTTTCGATAACTGAGATAGTAATCAATTTTAAATCGACCGTGCGTCCTATCGGCTCGTTCCACATATTGCACCTCATCCTCCATTTCACGCCAATAAGGCTTTTGTATGGAAACCGCACAGTGGCATAGGCAAAGGTGGTCTGAGCAATTAGCAGATAGCATTGCCTCCATCTCTATCATTTTGTTACATATGGACGTTTAAAATGAATAACTTGGTGGAGAAAATTAATTTTGGGCAATAGAATTTGTTCTGAAAATTGTGATCCTTGATTAGATGGAAAGAATGCCACATTAATATTAAATCGAATATTCGAAAGTAATTCTGTCTCTCACTGAGATAGATTTTATCCGAGGAAAGAGCAGAGGCTACCTTTTGGTTAAAAAAACTTAAAAGTGTAAAATACATGCCTGTAAATCACGCGAACGAAGTGGTGAGTAAAGCTGGTGTTACATATAGATCGGCTGATAACCTATATGCAGTATTAGAATGGTTAACTGTAGTAACAATATTTTTGGTGAAATTGATTACTGTTTTGGCAATTTAAAAGGATTTATGTCTACGATTTCGTTAAAAAATTAGCAAAAACTATCACACCTTAAGCAGGGGCCAGTTAAAGGTGTACTCACATTTTGTAAAAGATGTTAGGATGTTAATACCTAAGAGTGGCGAGGTTTTTGCCATTATACTATAACATACTTTCTTACAATTAGCCTAAAAACGGCTAGTAAATAGTTTTCTAAGTAGCTAAATATTTCTTTGTATGTTTTTCTGTGCTAATGTCCTTTTCAGGAATTATATAATGAAATTTAATATGGAAGTGTCTTAGGTCTTGGAATAATATACAGGATCTGTGTTATTCCAGAAAGTCCTCCCTACCTATGTAGTATTAGAAAATGAATGCGTACTACTAGTAATTAATAAGGATTGAAATAAATAAGAAAAACCGTCTTGGCGTTTAGTGGTCCGTACAATTAACTAATAGATTAAGAAGAAGAACTATCATACCCACAATTATTTTGCCTATTATAAGTTATCCCTGTAATTAAACGGCTCCCCTTGAAAAGTAGTTTTTGGTCGTAAATAATATTAATTCATATTTATGTTGGCAAACTATTGCGATAGTATGTATTGATGCACCATGTAACGCGCCGGGTCCTTATTCGCTATGATCAAACGCGGTACCTTACAACAACTTTGTGAAATGATTTCATGATGGTATTTTGCAAGCCACTGTGGTGCCATCAACCGATAGTTTCAGAAAGTTATCATAACGTACCGCGTTACGTGCTTAATTGGTCATATTGAATAGCCCTGGAACTCTACCAATAGCTGACAAAGCTACTCTCTGCAATACGAATGACGCGAGTGATTAAACTTGTGCAATCTAGTAATAGATGCAAAATGGATTATTTTGTAACAATATTAGGATGCATATAGCGGTAGCGATCACGAGGTCCCGAGTTCGAATCCTAGGTTGGCCAAACTGCAATTTTTCTATCGAAAAATTTACAGTATGAGTCCGAAATATAGTATACTGCCCGGTAAAATGCAATAGGCTTACCGTCTATTACATTGGGATCTAACATTAGACAGCCACCACCACCGCTTATGGAATATAGGCGTGATGGTGTCTATTTGTTAGTTTTATATAAGGAACATATTCGTACAGGTATAGATTATCCTGAGGCGTTCTTAGCGCTTCACGATCGCGGTGTTTTGTTTAGTAATCACTAAGGCTAAGCAGCGTTCGACCCATTAACCATTAACCCTGACCGTCGACCCACTTACCCTGGAGCCAACAAAAGCGAAGTGTAATCTTTGAAGGAAAGAAGCATCGCTACCTAATCCTTTTTTCTCCCCTGCTGAGAGCCTTCCACCTGGACATGAATTACCATGGCCGGTTTGGAAGTCGTTGAATAGCTTTCGGACCCAGGTGGGTGACAAACATGCTAAGGCGGAAACTTACTAACACCACGAATCTGGAGTGTTTGTGTGGTCCAACTCAAACGATGTTTCACCTTGTATCATGTCCTGCGTGCCCTAACTCCTGCAAGCAGGAAGACTTGATGTCTGCTTCCGTAAAAGCAGTTTGTGTGGCCGCTTTCTGGGCCGCATCCATATAATTGTATCATATTTGCCGTCGAAACGCTAAGAAGAAGAAGCAGCGTTCGAAACGGTCGGTCTGGTATGGGTGACCGTTTATGGAATTTTCATATTCGAGCGTCTCCATGCTTGGGAAGGCACGTTAAACCCTGTTATTACTTAATGTGGTAGTCGTTAAGCTGAGTTGGAAGCCTTATTGGTGCGGCTTGATAAGTTCCAACATCTGGTAGCCACAAACCTGCCTCTACCAATCCGCACTGGGTCTGCGTGGTGGAGTGTGAACTTATCTCTCTCATTTCGATTTGTGAGAGAAAGCCTTTGCCCAGCAATGGGACAGTATAGGCTGATATTATAATATTAAGATTGTTTGTTTTGATGCATATAGTCGTGTTAGATATCAAATTCGTAAAATCTAGTGTTAAATAATGAGACCCACCTGATAGACCAGCCTACATTTTTCCCCTATACTCCACAATAATATTTTGATAGAAAAAATGTAAATTAGTGACAATGTCTAGTGTCTTCATAACAATTAACTGACCACACTTCTTACACTTTAAGCAAAAGTCGTTACCATAAGTAAGTAATCCAACCATTAAAAATTCTACCTATTCCCAAAATTCTAACAAGAACGAGACAAAGTTTTTTTAGATTGGATTTCCACTTTAACCGACCTAAAAGGACTAATTAACATTAAGTCTAGATTACCCTTTATCTTCAAAATTAACGCTATAAAACTTGGTAAAACCCTGAAACACTCCACGCAAAAACCGTATAACGTTGAAAATACTAAAACATATTTAACGTTGAAAATTTTTTGCACAAACGAGCAATAAAATGATTTTGCCGTTTAAAAATTTGAACATCACATAAAAAAGCTTCGATATTTGATAAATACGGCTCTGATGGAATATAAATTAAATAAGTCGTAGGATCTCTCGCTGAGATTTTTATTGATGGCTGTAATTTATTTGAACGGCACCCGCAGTGTGCTTCGGGAGAAATATGAAAGGCATTACAGCAAAAAGGCCTCTCCAAATTTATGAGCATCTCTTTCGTTGTTTGATAACGTTCAAGTTTTCATAGCGGGACAACCTGATTTGAAAATGTTCGCGATTGGCTTATAACATCGGAAGTGATTTAAAATGGCATCTTTATAGTTTCTGCGCTTGTTTTTAATGATATTATATTGCATTGATTTGTGACAGTTTATTCAGACTCAGTATCACGAGTCATTTGACATACTTCTTACGGATTTAAAATTAAAATTGATATATTTACCACTGGTGCCAACGAAGTTATTTGTGTAATTATTCTACGTACTGTCCACTAATTTATTTATTAGTAATCACTGAGTTTGAAATGCTTTAGCATTTTGTATCATTTCCTTCTTTCGATAAAAACTTCATAAAAAAGAAAATTAGTTTAGCTTATTGCAATAGGCTCGCCCCCAAATACATGCGACCTTACATCGTCCGCGAAAAGAGGGTGTATACCTCTGCTACACCCGCTTGGGGAATATTGGCTTGAGGGTGTGTGATTCGTTTAACAATTTATTATGCTTTATTATGATGCCTACAAAATGAAACTTTTGTTTTTATGCCAAGCTATAATGAAGTTAATCCAACGTTAAATTATTCCAACTCTATAGCCCACTTTATATATTGATTTATGTTTAAACTTTCTACCTTAGCTTATACCATTAAACAAACGCTACGAAGTTTTCGCATGCAATACTCTGACACGTAACAAATATCAACATTTTTCTAAATACAACTAAGCTCAGAGCGTCGCGGCGACCAAAGCAAAGCACTACACATATTTTTCTAATTAATTTTCCAGGTGTGCTGTAAACAACTGCAGAAAACCCTATTCCACGTTTACGATTCTACCCTAGCCACCTTTATGAATATATCAGACTTAGTTTTTACGCAGAGGTTAAGAAGCACTTGGTATGTTATACAGCCATTTCGTCTTGTATCGGTAACTTGAAATGTCGAATTGAGTACTGGAAATTACGATTTCGTTCATAGATGTATGATTTTTATTTTAGGTGTAAAATAATGGGATTGCCTTGTACCGTACTAATGGTGTATAGTACAAAAAAATGACATTATCCTGCAGTAGCGAATGAGCCTCATATCCCGTTCATGTTTATTTAATAAATTTGTGTATGACAAGTATGGATCCACTTCCTAGCGTTATGCTAACGTAAATGATTTTGTAGTACGAATACGACGAACGCTGTCTGGTTCTGAATCTAAAAGTGTGCTTTTTCTGTTGAACAATTATTATCAGCCGTTTCCTGAATCAAGAATTGTGCGCGCTATAATGACTATAGACTCCCTATTAATTACATTAGGACATAATATCATCAACGATATGTGGGTGTACGCACTACACTTCTGTCACATCTACTTGGGGAATATATTTGCGAGGGTGTTTTTGAATATATCTATCTTTTTTATCATACCAGATCCTTTACGGTATGGACTTTCAGTACGGTAACAGACCCTTCGAGCTTCCTCCACTCTCATAGTTCGTCTTCAGTGTTTTTGTTTTGGTTATTTTCTTGATTTATTAAAGTAGTCTAGCCAAGTGTGATAAAATGATAATGATGAATGATGATAGCCTAGTGGTTAGACATTTGGACTGCAAAATCAGGGGTCTAGGGTTTAAACCCAGGCACGCACCTCTGTCTTTTCGAAAGCATGTGCGTATTAAAAGTAAAATATCACTTCCTGTAACGGTGAAGGAAAACATCGGGAGGAAACCTGCATGCCTAAGAGTCTCTCGAAGGTGTGTGAAGTTCGCCAACCCGCACTAGGCCAGCGTGGTGGACTATGGCCTAAACTCTCTCAGTTTGAGAGGAGGACCGTGCCCAACAGTGGGACAGTTTCTTAACAGGGCTAATATTATATTATAAAGTAGTCAATATTACTAGTTCCTCAACAGTTCCAAATTTCATAGGGTCAGTTCATACCCAATATATAATTTTACTGGTATTGTTGCACGTAATATTTTTAGCGTGTTTATTTTTTGTCACGATTATCTTACCATCAATCTTGGACTTCACCCTCGTTGGTCAAATGAAATGGTTTTTTCCCTCCACACATAACGGCTATACATGGTGTTATATTGCCAAGATAACGTGTTTTCCCCAATTTATCTGTTACACAAAGGTTGTTTCATGTAAAATTGATATTCCTTATAGAGATGAAAGTTCAATTCTAATGACGTATTTTAGAATTTTGTAACCTTATCTGTAAACATAAAAATAAAAAATTTCTAAGCGATTATTTTCGTAGTTATCCTTATACGTAGATCAAAAATACGATATTTCTTACTCTGACACAACAAGCCAATTTGTCTTATAAGACCGCTTGATCCAGTGAATTTAGGCCATTATGAAAAAATAAAACACCGTGATTATCGTCTTTATAAGATACCAAGTATACAGAATAATCTGTTATAGCTCTAAGAATAATGCGTCATTCATCGGAACATCCTAGCTGTCCTGACATGGTTCACGTTTAATTTGTATTGTGCAAGTGTTATAACGCGTAATCCCTTCCGTACCCTTTTCTCGTTTTACGTTCTGCACACCGGCTAATGAACTAGAAACACGATACGTAAGAGATTAATGCCTCACTGTCGGACTCGAGACGGAATAAAATAAAATCAAGCTTCAATACAATATTCTTAAGAAGTGCGCCGTTGCGAACGTGTGAGAACTAGTGCGCTAAGAAATTGTTTTAAAAAGTTCTTGATATTTCTGTCTAGAGTCCTGTGTAAAGATGTTATATAGAGGGCTTTGCACCAACTTATTAACAAAAACGCAACACTATTGAGTTGATATGCCGTCCCTTTCACACTGCAAATTTACTAAATAAAGTGTCTTTTTGTTTTTCTTTTTTTTAAACGTAGCCCCACACTAGGATTTATTCGTGTGTCGTGGGTGCGTTTACAAACATGATAATTTACATACACAAATACTCAGACCGAAACATATAATTGTGGATCACACAAAGATTTGTCCCGTGCGGGAATCGAACCCGCGACTATAAGACCCAATGGGTAGAGCGGCTTAAGCTCTTAACCACTGCGCTAAAGCGTCCGTCAGACCGTCGTACAAAGAAGTTTGAAATAACCGCCGTCCGTGAAAGTTGACGTTACTATTACGTGAAATTAGTCGCGCTTGCCTTTGGCCTATAATTTGAAATCAGATAGTCATTTATTAATTTTACACACATGTTTTTAAATTTCAGAAAATATCTGAAACTAATCTAATACAATTTCGCGAATACCATCATGCCTGATCCATTGCAGGGGAATGCAGGGAGTATAGAGTTCCAATCTAATACAACGTTCAGGAAAAAATGAAATATTTTAGGATTATATTATTTTTTATATATGCAATTTATAAAAGTACTCATATATCTTCCAAAAAGAAAGAAAAATACTCTAAGATATTATTTTAGCATTTTATAAATTTTCTAGAAAGTACTATTTTAGGTAAGGTACTACTAAGCCAGAGAAGTATGTGAGGAAATAACCTGTGGGAACTCTGTACTCTCTGCCTATCGCGCAAGGGATCTGGCGTGATAATATAGATAGACAGATTGATATTATTTTAGGTTTTCGAATTTCCTAATAAAGTGCACAAATATGAAATATATTATTTTATCCTAAGTACCCATATATCCGGTACCTTTCAGAGTAAATAAATGAAAAAGTATCAATGATTAATTCTTAAGCACAGTTATGTACAGTACTGCAAGTTTAAATAATATTGAAAGCATAATAATAATCCTTCGATGGCTGACTTTCGAGTACCCTTAACAGGACAGGGGATCCATAATGTAGTGGCTCGGCACGGAATACTCGAATATCATCGATCTCTAACGACCACCAATCAATGCTGAGCGATACCCCGGATAGCTACAAAGCATAAGCAATAGTTTCTGACATCATAGTGACTGTCTGATCCCAAAAATATTAAATTCTTGTTGATTAACGGATGCCTGATGAAATTTACTTATCTAACATTTTCAACCTACTATTTAACGCCCTTAGGAGATGAATTTTCACAAATCGTTTCCTGGTTCACTTACGTTATATAACTCCTGTGTAAAATTGCATGGTTCTGAATGCACTGCTTTAAGTTGTGTACCAGCCAGTGTTAGCCTTTTATTGAGATTTCAGCTCATCTTACCATTTTGTAGTAAGTACATTACTACTTGTAAAGTGGTCCAATAACGCCAGTATATAGAAATAAAAGTTCCTATCAGAAATTATTTAACATCGATAAAGCATCCTGTGAAGAAATTCGGGCGTTCGGGAACTTATAATATCCTAATTTTCCCTAATCTGCCCTTCAGGGTCAAAAATAGCTAAATATACTCGTTTGTAAGATTCAATGAAAATAAATTATTAAGTTTTATCCTATTTATAGTGTCAAAAAATTATAAGTGTGTTTGTTGAAGGGTATTTCCCAACGGTTTTGTTGAGATTTTTTTTATACTTAATGACTTAGCCTTATCCAATAATTTGGCTCTACCGGCAGACCAGTAGGTCACTATTTTGCCTCTACAATTTTCCGATTGATATCTTTTAATAATCATATATGCTTCGGCGACTTGCCAGTAAATAGATAATAGCAGGTGTATTCAAACGATAATTCTCGTGGTACATGTACGTACGTCATAATTTGCGATAACCATAATGATACCGTATGCCCTTTAATTTAAGTTTTATTCGTGGAACTTCAAGCAAGTAGTTCTGTTTACCACCAGTAACTAATAATAATATTTTTTGTTTTATCTATATGTATAAAAACAAACTTTATTATATGCCATATAGTGCGACAAGGATCTTTTGGCCCGTGACGACGTGGATGATTTAGTCAGATTTTCCTACTTCCAGGCAAATATTTCAACTTGGTTAAATTTGATAGCATACGATCACTCTGCGACTGTTATGAAATGACATTTCACTTGATGGCGTTAATTCCGATTTTGGCCACCAGCCAAAAGATACTTGTATGACTGTAAACGCCGCACACACAGACAAAACAGGCCGCTAATTTTTTGAAACTTTTAATATCGCTCCAAGTTACCTCTTTCAAAACAAAAGAAGTAATCTTTATCATTAACTTAACATTTGCCCTCTCGTAAAAGTTAAGTAGATGTCATAAATTCTATTTTCTTCTAGATTTATAAGAAATAAAAAGGAATTTCACGAAAAGTCCGTAAAACTTTTTGAGGAGGTTTCAACTTCAGCATTAGAAAGGAAATTATCGTAGCCCAGAGGTATAATTTTAAAAGTTTTGTCCGAACACCCAAACCGCCAGAGACTAGAGAGCTTGGCATAAAAAATGACGTAAGCGTGACGCTAATGACGTAACGTCCATGTTTATTTAGTAAATCTGCAGTGTGACAAAGATGGCATATCCAATCGCTATAGTTACGCTAACGTAAACCTTTTTGTGCTAAGCCCTAAGGTTTTAATGTAAACCGCGCAAAATGAAACAACTCAAACACTATGTGATATTGAATCTATTTTTATAAACTCAAGAGAAGCTTACTAAAAATCCCGTAGAATAACTATTTTGTGCCAGTGAAGAGCGTTTTCATGCTATAGAATACTGCTCTAACGGAAACCTTGTACAATTCTCTTTTATGGCATGTAGTAGGTATTAAAATATTTGGTTTTAAAAAGATGGCGTCTTGAACGTGAATTGCCTCCGAACATTACTGAAATTTTGAAATCAGTAGATATTTTTGATCGCAGTATTATAATTTTGGTCTGTCAATATTAAACTGTTAATGAATACTATTTACTACTAGTTTCTGCCCGTGAATTCGTCCGGGTTGACTTTAAACAGAAACCTAAAATATTTCGGGTTGTAAAGTATTATTAATTAATCCAGGTAATAAACTATCTGTGTGCCAAATTTCATTTAAATTCGTTCAGCTGTTTTTGTGTGATTGAGGAACAAACATCCAAACATAAAAACTCTCACATTTATAAATTAGTAGGAAGAAGTTTACTTCGATTAGTAGAATACTTCGAAAAAATAAAGAGGTTGTGTCTGCACATTGAAAACATTAAAAAAACGGGACTGATTAAATAAACGTCTCTGTAACGATTTAATTTATTCGAGCATCACACAGGAAAAAAACGATTTGGAAAGGTTATTAACGTTTGATTAGCATAATATAATCTAACATAAATACAGCTGGAAAGAACTGGAGACATGTTGGACCTCTGTACCTACCACGCAAAGGATCTGGTGTGTTGATATATATATAGGTAGGTAAACAGAGCGATTTGCGGTACTCTGCAGATATCGAGACACTAAAAACTGTGTACTATGCACTTTGTCAAGCCATCTTATCATACTGCATCTCTGTGTGGGGGGGTGCATCCAAAACCATGTTCCTGATACTGGAGCGCGCTCAAAGAGCGGTATTGAAGGTCATGACCTTTAGACCTTTCCGATACCCAACTTGTAAGCTGTACACCAATTGTCAGGTCCTTACTGTGAGACAGTTATTTATTCTCCATACGATTCGAAGGAAACACTCCTCTCTTAAGTTTGACAAAAACGCCTTAAAAAAGCGACGAGCATATAATATTTGTCCATCAACAGCTTTTAGAACGACTATGGCCAAACGACACTTTAAAGTCATTGGGAATATTATATATAAAAAAATGAACAAAATGTGTAATATTTATCCTATGAACAGGCATCAATGTAAAATCATCATCATCATCATCTCAGCCCATACTTGTCCACTGTTGAACATAGGCCTCCCCAATCGCTTTCCAGCGTAACCGGTCCGATGCCACCTGCATCCAACGACTTCCTGCGATTTTCACAAGATCGTCGGTCCATCTGGCAGGCGGTCGTCCCACGCTGCGCTTGCCAATACGTGGTCGCCACTCTAGAATCTTTCTGCCCCAACGCCCGTCCGATCTACGTGCTATGTGGCCCGCCCATTGCCACTTCAGCTTGCTAATCTTAAGGGCTATGTCAGTGACCTTGGTTCTTCTACGAATCTCCTCATTCCTGATTCGATCGCGTAGAGAAACGCCGAGCATAGCTCTCTCCATAGCTCGCTGAGCAACTCTGAGCTTTTTTATGAGACCTATTGTAAGAGACCACGTCTCTGATCCATATATCATCACTGGTAACACACATTGACTGAAAACTTTAGTCTTAAGGCACTGAGGTATTTTGGATGAGAAGATATTGCGCGGTTTCCCGAACGCTGCCCAGCCGAGTTGGATTCGTCGATTGACCTCTCTCTCAAAGTTGGACCTACCTAACCGGACTACCTGTCCCAGGTAAATGTATTCGTCGACAACTTCAAGAGTAGAGTTCCCAACGGTCAGTGCGGTGGGTACGACATGGACGTTAGACATTATTTTCGTTTTGTCCATGTTCATTTTAAGACCCACTTGTTGAGATACTCTGTTGAGGTCACCGAGCATTCGTCCTAGATCTTCCAGCGAAACCGCCACCACCACAATGTCGTCGGCAAATCGAAGGTGAGTGATGTATTCGCCATTGATGTTGATGCCAAGTCCTTGCCATTCCAAGAGCTTGAAGGCGTCCTCTAAGGTGGCCGTAAACAGTTTCGGAGAAATGACGTCTCCCTGCCTTACTCCTCTTTTTATGGGGATCGCCTTCGTGCACTGCCCCTGTACTCGGACTGACATGGTGGCGTTATTATACAAGCACTTCAACACTTCAATGTACCGATAGTCAATGCGGCATCGCTGGAGAGATCTAAGAACCGCCCAAATCTCGATCGAATCGAAGGCTTTCTCATAGTCCACAAACGCCAAGCATAGTGGCCGATTATACTCCTCGGTCTTCTGTATAATCTGCCGCAGCGTATGTATGTGGTCTATGGTACTAAAGCCTTTCCGGAAACCGGCTTGTTCGGGAGGCTGGAAGTCATCAAGCCTGCGTTCGAGACGATTCGTGATGACTCTCGAAAACAACTTATAAACATGGCTCAGCAGTGTGATGGGCCTATAATTCTTCAGTAAATTATTATCACCTTTCTTGAAAAAGAGTACCAACACACCCCTGTTCCAAGCTTCCGGCGTTTTCCCTTCGAGCAAGACGGAATTAAACAGCCTCTGAAGGACTTTAAGTACCGGCGATCCGCCCGCTTTCAGAAGCTCTGCGGTAATTCCGTCTTCACCCGGCGCTTTGTTGTTTTTAAGTTGTTTGAGAGCCATCCTAATCTCGTACAGGCTGATGTCCGGGATATCTTCAGTGCAGTGTCGGGTTAGCTTGGCTCTTGGGTCTTTTACCAAGTCAACAACAGGTTCAGTTACTGAGGTATACAACTGCCCGTAGAACCTCTCTATCTCCCTGAGCACCTCCGACCTATTCGACGTTACGTTTCCGTCCTCCGTCTTCAGCTTCGTCAACTGGCTTTGCCTAATAGACGCGTCTCTTGCGAACACTTTAGAGCCCTTGTTCTGTGCTATGGTCTCCTCAATACGCCTTGTATTGAAGGACCGTAAATCGTGTCGCAAGGACTTCAATATCTGTCCATTGAGCTGCCTATGGGACTTAGCATCATCGGAGGTTTGGAGCGTCATGGTACGTCGCTCAGCCATGAGGTTTCGGGTGTAGTTGGATAGTTTTTGAGGTCTATTTATACGGTGGGGCTTAAAATACTTGGACCCGACCGTATGGACAGTCTCTACCAGCCTGTTGTTGATTTCGTCCACTGATGCGCTGCTGTCTAGCAATTCGAAGCGGTTTGCCAATTCGAGTTGAAAGTTCTCGGGGTTTTGGATATGTGCATTACAAGGTCGGAGCGTAGACTTCATCAGATGCGATCTTTCCATTTTGACATTAATATTTAATGTGCCTCTGACCATTCGGTGATCACTGCCGGTTTTTACCCTGTGGATCACGGAGACATCATTAAATATTTGCCGCTTGGTGCTCATGATGAAGTCTATTTCATTTTTGGTGGAACCATCAGGGCTCATCCAGGTCCATTTCCTATGGGGCGGCTTCTGGAAGAAAGAGTTCATCATAAAGAGTCCCTCCTGCTCCAGGAATTCGGCCAGCCTCTGACCCCTGGGGTTGCGCTGACCATATCCAAATTGCCCCACTCTCAACTCATCATCGCCCCGTTTGCCCAGCCGCGCATTGAAGTCACCCATAACCACTGTAAAGTGCGTTTTGGAAGTATGTATGGCTCTACTAATGTCCTCATACATAACTTCGACGTCATCATCTGAGTATGCCGAGGTCGGTACGTAGACCTGTATGACCTTCAGCGAATATCTTTTGGATATTCTGAGTATCAGGTACGCCACCCTGCTCGACACACTAGTGATGGACACAACGTTGTCTATGAGTGACTTGTGGACGATAAATCCGACACCACCTTGGGACTGCTGTTCGCCCTCCCGGTAGTAAAACAAGTTGCCGGATTTTAAGGTTATCGTGTCCTCGCCCTCTCTTCGGACCTCCGATAAACCAACAATATTCCACCGCAACTTGTTTATCTCTTCTTCCAGCTCAACAAGCTTCTCATCTGTCCTCAAAGTGCGTGCGTTGTATGTCACCAGGGCCAAATTTCGTTTTTGGTGGTAGCCGAGTCTCTGCCGGAGATTCTTAGCACCCCTTGTCCTGTCGTTACCATGGCTGCTACCGTGGCCAGGACGAACAGGACCGCCGGGGACTAGGGGCCTGGTTTTCTTCTTTTCTTCCATAATATTGATTGGGGGATTTGCCATACTCGCCACGCTTGGCAGGCGGGTTTGCGAGCGCAGTTTTTGATCGCAGAAGTGTTAAGAGAACGCTGCTGCCCATTCCCTAGTTTTCCCTTAGTCGCCTTGTACGACACCCGATGGGATGAGATGGGTTGGTCCTATTCTAAGCCGGGAACCACGCGGCTATGTAAAATAAGTGTAATTAAATTTCTTCTTACTAAAAACTATGTTGAGACAGAGAATATGCTCAAATTTTAATCATTCCAATTTTAGCTATAAAATGAAACTTTATTTATAATACTTGCTCGTAAGTATTCGTCCACACCGTGCACTTCTTCGAGAACACATTATACATTTTAATAAACTCTGCTGTGATGTCATAGTTCTAGCTCAACTTTCTAAGAAGCGAGCACTGGTGTCCATAATACAAGTTCATTCCTAATTTGGGCACCTGAGTTCAATCAAACACTTTAACACAAAACATAATGTCATTTGATCTATTACTATTACTTGTATGATGTAATCTGTAAGTGTTTCATTGTACACTATTTTTTATTTTTATCTGATTTTGATCCAGTTTTTACGTCAAATGATTTAAATTTACTGAACTGCCTCGTTCTAATGGCGAGTAATGCGCATAGCGCTAACGAGGTCCTGGGTTCAAATCCTAGGTGCGACAAAATGTAGTTGTAGTCCCAATGTATGTATGTCGTAGTAATAAATGTAGTAGTATAATTGTGCCCGGTATAGGGATTGCCCTAATCGCCGTAATAAGGGGCAAGCTTATTGAAGCTCGCCCCTTATTACATGGGACCTAACATCGTTGGCGAAAAGTGGATATAGTACACCTCTGTGTATACCCACTTTTCGCCCGCTTGGGAAATATAGGTGTAGAGCCTTATATTTATTTTTTTAAATTGAATCAGCTAGGGCTGTAAAAAGTGTAGCATGATATACCACTTGGGTTTTCAGGATGGCTGTTCCAATGCTGGTAACTGTGGAAGGTAGATTTATCTTCGTTCTATATCTTTCTAGTCATCTTGGTAGCCATCGCATGGTGGCCGAACATAAAGGAAATCTTGAAATAACACTAGGGTCTCGTTCGGTATACTGATTTTCTTAATATCCGAGGATGTGCATAATAGTTTGAGATTTATATTGTCACATACAATTTAGTGACGTTAGCTGCTCCGCGATACGTCCGACGTCTCGCTCTGTTTCCAATCGAATAAAAACGCAGCTTCGGCCGCCATCTTTCATCGACAATCTGTCATCCTCCTCTCATCGGTCAATCGTAATCTGACTGCCATCTATCATCGCGTCACAACTAAACACATTCAAGCAAGCATATATTAAAGGCATAGAGTATTTCTATAGACAAGATTTAAAGATAACTAAAATGATAACAACTGTTTTAACATTCCATTAACCGCGATTTTTAAATAATAGGATACGACATACACAAGGTGTATCGTAAATAACGCCAGACCTCAGACACCCCCATTACATAATTGCTTTACAAATTCAATTCGATAACCAATTTTCCAAATATTTCTTTTACCCCTTTCTCAAGCACTTTTATTTTTATTTTTTTAATAAGGGACTAAAACAATAACATGTTCTGCGTTACATAAAAAAGGGTAAATTAAAACTGGATAAACATATAACCCACAACTTTGTCCACGGAACAAACTGAAATGATGTTGAAAAAAAGAGTCATGTGCGCTGGCCGACCATCATGTATTAAACTGCATAAAAAAACAGCAACTAAAGATTGCTACTTGTAGACGAGTTAATTTTATTAAGGATCATCTTTTTAAATTGATACTCCGAGTGGACAAAGATGTTAACATCATGAAAGTGCGTGTTATATGTTTCGAAGAGCCGACGTAGTGGGACCCGCATACCAGCGTTAGTTCTGCACCTAGGTGTTTAGAACAAACAGGGTGCGCGAACCTTACCCACCATCGCAGTCCTAGGTACAACATAACAAATATCATTTGTAAGGTCGTTACATTCGAACTTATAATTATTACATAAGCCATAAAGCATAAAACTCATAAGCAAAATACGCCTAGACTCTAAGCTAAACAAATCAAAGCGCATTAATAGTTGAGAAAAGGGGATCCTAGTGAAAAAAACATTTGTAGTGCATGAAACGCAGAAACTTTTTTTGCACTATTTTAAGCCTGTGAAAATATGTGTGATAAAAGGGACTCCAAATAGGTACTGCAAATTCCATCTGAGAACGAATTAAAGCTTTATATAAAATTAAAAGTGTGGATGTACGTTTGAAATCTTCTACTTTAAGCTTTACTGACAATGTTATCAATATGGAGATGAAAGTGAAGCTTCGAATAGAGAATAATACCCAGATCACGGATAGAATCAACTTTACTCAGTGGAGTATTATGTTTTTTGTGAACGTTAAGCAGTGACATTTAGGTACACTAAGTTTGAGCTTGTTAGCGAAACAGTAATGCGCATCTCTATTTAAATCATCTTGAAGAAGCAAGCAATCATGAATGTCTCTGCATGATTTGAAAATTTTTACGTCATCCGGATACATTAAGAAGTGAGAGTGGTGGAAGCAGTTTTAATGTCGTTGATAAAGAGGGTGAACAGGAGAGGACCTAAAATAGATCCCTGTGGGACGCCAGAAGTAACAACAACTGAGTCAGACTCAACCCCATTAATGATGACTTTTTGGGTTCTCTTTATTATATAACATGTGAACCAACACAACAGGTTGCCTCTGATACCATTATATGCAATTTTATCCTGTAGTAGTTTATAGTCCACCCGGTCGAACGCCTACTGAAAATCCGTGTACACGGCATCAACTTGTACGCCACAATCGAATTGATTAAACAAATAATTTGTAAATAGCATTAAATTAGTAGCAGTTGAGCGACGTTTAACGAAACCATGCTGTTCAGGTAAAATAAGATGGTGAATATAAGTATTTATTTCGTTATGCACAAGGCGTTCTAATAGCTTAGATAGAGTGGACAGTATAGAGATGGGTCTATAATTATCAATGTTGCTTGCATCGCTATTTTCGAGGACCGGAGTAATAAAAGCTTGCTCCCATATATTAGGAAAGGTACCTTCACGTAAATACATGTTAAAAATAATGAAAAAGGGAGTGGTAAGAGTATCAGCTGTGTTTTTAAAGAAAATAGGTGGCAACATATCCTGATATGTAGGGCCCAGGACCTGTCCTGGGCCCTTACTTATATCTAAGCTGATCAAGGCATCGTGTACAGCGTCAGAAGTCAAGATAATATTTGAAATATTTGTTGAATTTTTAGAAAAAGTGTGTGGAGGTTGCCGGTGAGAGGGATCAAAAAAAGAAGGTACGTAAACAGAAGTGAAAGATATAGAAAACATGTTACTAATTTCAGCTAGATAACTAGAGGATACCAGGTTTAAATGCATAGTAGCAGGAAAATTTGACTTGCCTTTACGATTTGCAATATACGTCTAAAAATGTTTAACATCAACAGATATATTTTCTTCAACAGATGTCATATATATTCGGAAGCATTTCTCAGATTCGAGTTTAAAACGTTTACGCTGAATAGAAAAGATTTCATAATCAGATATGTCACAATTGCCAATTTTTTCCATTTTATCCAGGCATGGTCATTAGCTTTAAAGATGCGGACGAGGGCAGGAGAAAACCAAACTGGGAAATGTGGATTTTTGACCCGAGACATAGAAACATGTGATTTAATTACACGGCCTAATAACCTAAGCACGGCCAATTCAGCAGGCAGATCTAACAGACATGCATCCCAATCAAAATCATAAAATATGTTGTTTATTTCCTCGTAGTTGGCTCTGCGGTAATTATGTTTAGAGGTCATCACTGACTTCATTGGCTTACAAATGGTTGCCAATGACGATGATACACAAAATGGTGGATGATAACTATCCGGAGGTAATAATGGAACACAAGAGGCAGCTGCGCAATCCACATTGGGCATAAACAAGACTAGAATACGGCCCAGCTGTTTTCTAGAGGTATTATATTGTAAGGAATTGGAAATAGGCAAAAAGTCACATAAATATTGACCAGCAACCTTAGTTGTGTGCGGTGTGACATGATGACCGCGATTGAGCTAATCAACCTCACGGAAATTATAGTCATCCACAACGTAAAACGTCGTTGTTACGGGGTCATTAATAATGTCCAATAACGTGTCAAAGTGAGCACTATATACGTCGTCTTTGGTACCAGGCAGCATATACGTAGCACTTATTACATGCCTTTTGTTGTAAAGTGCAGCAGAGAGTTGCACTGACACGTGTTCGATGTACATATTACCGGCAGGGCGCAGATTCAATATAAGGTCGTAGTATATGCAATAAAGCTATTAACACACCACCACCGTCACGCTAACCAGTACAAAAACGGTCACGATCATGCCTAAAAACTATATATCTGTTATCTATAAATTCACTATCCACTATTTCATTTATACCCCAATTAACAATGAAATTTGTACGTGTATATATCTCCGTATTGCTTTGACTCAAGAATAAATTTAATTTATTATAGCGCATTAAAGGAGTAACAGAATTTTTTGCAAATTTAAAAAAGTAGTGATGTACATTAAAATTTTTTGGAATCAAATCAGTTATCGATTTAGAACAAACTATTTTCAGGTTTCGCGTTTATGTAACACCTTGTAGAAGGTTCGCAAAAAAGGCAAAAGCCGGTATAATATAGAATAACATCATACACTTGACTTATTTTAGGTAATGGTCACCGAAAGACACAAGGATGAAAGAGAATATCTGGGTTGCACGTTCGAAGATTTTACTATCAACTAATAGGGTGGTGTCGTTTCCAGTGATATTCACTATTCACGCTTACACACACAATCTTGAAGATAAAAGTCACACATAGCCCGCACTCCTATCACATCTTCATCAACATTTACGTACTGATAGTATTCTCCAACTAATTTGTTCCTCGGTGTCCTCGTACGCGAGGAACGGCAAAACAGCATATGCAAATAGATTAATATTATAAAGCTACGCTAGAAGACTAAGTGAGGAAAGCAAACTTGTTTGAATGAATTCCGTTAGTGCACTTCGTCTAATGACCTCGGGTTATACTCAAGCTTCTATTGCAGTTACTTTACATTGACCGTGCTTACTAGGAAGGCATAATCAGCTAAGTGGACGTGATCCACGTGATCCGTGAAGTGGATAGTGTTCCAACTTAACTATAGAACCCCAAAGAATTTGGCTGCAACAAGCTACATAAGAGACGATTGCAATATCGATCACGGTATAAATTATGATATTGTCTATAAGTATGCAGTATAGTATGGGTGGAGTTGTGCAAAGGCACAGAATTAAAAAACCGTAGACAGGAACGCTTGCTTTGTATTCAAGCGAACCCGGATTAATCGAAATGAATATTTAAAAGTTTCCTAGCCTGTGTACGATTTTTGTTTTCTAATTATCACGACAATTATCGTGAAAAAACCATTACTTTAACCACTTCATACTGAATCTTTGTATATTGTTTAAGCATATAGTATTACAAGTAATTCTAAAACTAGTCAAAGGTTTTCGAACATGTGGGGTGTTTAATGATGTTTGCCACTACTGTTACCATGTGACAATAACACTTGATATCGAAAACTTAAACACTCGAATAAGAGTATAAATTTAGGCACAATGATTCTCAGGCAAGAGTTCAACAAACAAGTGTATCACTGCTAGAAATTTTATTTTATTTTGTTCAACTCTTTCCTTTAAAACTAGCTATTAAAATGTATGGAATTTAAAAAGAAATATAATTTTCATAAAATACCTAGACCGAGATCAACATTTATGCCCTTAGCTCACTTGGATCCATTGGATGGCCCCATTGATAGATACTAGCGCACTTTTCCTGCACTTTTCTTCATAATGTGAATCAGTTCCAAATAATGGATTCGAAAATTCTTAAATAAACACCGTCACGCCTATATTCCCTAAGCGAAAGTGGCACAGGAGTACTGAGAACACCCACTTTACGCCGACGATGTTAGGTCTCATGTAATAGCGGAAGAGCCAATTGCCATACACCAGGCACAATTCCAGGCTCTGGACTGGGATCATCTTTTCGATAGAAAAAATACATTTGTCCGACCTAGCATTGCGTTGTCTCGCTGTGGATAATTAGATAGCGCCTTTATTAAATTTGTGGACAGAGTAGTTGGTTGTAGTAAATGCGATTTTTAATGTTGTGAATTATGTCGTAGGCAATCTCGTGAAGATTCCAAATTTGAATACGGATGGGAAGTTTAGGCTTCAAAACCTGCATAGATTATCACTTATTAATGCTTAATACAGTCAATTTGCTTCTCTTGTGCGATAAGTAGATGCCAAATTCGAATATTGACAGGAAGTTTGAGCTTCATAATCCGATAAGATTGTCACTTACTGATGGTTAAGGCAGTACATTTGTTTTTTCTTTCATCCATATATTGCACTGTACGCCCAGATACGACATTGCTAACAATAAAGGCTAGTAATGTAAGTATAAGATAGAATGATAGATACTGAAGTGACAAGGTCCCTGATTGGTGTTGCTTTCTTCCTATACTTGGAAATGTAACTTGTATACTTTATAACTTCTTACTCGGAAAATAAAACAAAACATTCATAGTATACAAGTATCGAAGCATAGAAAATAACATATCCGATTTGTATCCGAACAAAAATAAATGCCGAAAGCATTATCTGTTTCCTCAACGCGTTTAACAATAGCAGCGCGATATTTATCTTAATAATCCCCGGCATAAAGCAGCTATATATCAGCACGCTATCAGCAGATAGCAGAGAACGATTGTTCCCCGGATGTAGCACCGTGATGTTAAAATAAATAAAAACGCGTACAGCACTCGATTTCCTACGTTCCGCCGCTTCCGTTCTAGTTTGCCGTTACTAGAAAAGATATTTTCTCGCCTCTCTCGGCTTATCAAAACCTGGAAATAATGATTTAGTTGAAATGTTTTCTTTGTTGGGATATCTCTGCTATTTCTGTTGTTCGAAGCTAGACGTTTCATAAATAGGATGGTATTTCAAATATTCTTCTTGTTATGACGATCGTTTGAAATATTACGTCGTTATAAATGTCATTCTAGAATATTTAAAAGGCTTGATTGGAATTTTAATAATTGTATTAACGCGGACTTATAATTTTTGTTAAATTCTAACTTCTAAATTAATACCCGTTAGGTTGTAGCTAATAAAAATTTTAACATTAAAAACAATAAACAGCGTGTCTATTTTATATTAGAGATTATTTAAGGGATACATCATCTATCTCATTAAAAAGTTCATATGTATAAACTTTGTAAACATAATATGAAAGACTACTAATCAACGTTTGCAGTTACTTTACACAAACCAATAACAAATCTTAAGGTTTAAGAACCGATTAATTAAGATACTAAAGTTTATACAGGGATCAACTCAACAGTGTTTCATACTTTATCCATAACGGAGTGGCCGAAGATGTACACAATGCGACAATCTAATCGTTTACAATTCCAACGTGCAATGTTTTACTACTGTGTAATTTCTGCCATCGATTGAACGATTTATATTTCAGATTACTTTTGTGACCTTAACTATGCAAGTCTCTGAACTTTCAACTAAATATAAAAAGTGCCGTCATTTATTTTTCCTGCTTCTGGTTAGAGGTGTACAGAGTACACCTTCATTTTTATTACTATGTTAGGTCACAAACTAATATTGGGTAAGTCTTTTGCCATAATACCGGGCACAATCCCAGACTGCAGATCACTCCTAAAAATTCTTCGTTAGAAAAAAACCATAATACTTTATCTGACTTATTATCCAAATCCAGGACCTACTGGACCAAAATACAAATTTCGGTATTACTTAAGTATACTTATAAAATCACATACCAACAATCTGTACCAAAATTCACCCCTAAAACACACACGGAAATACCAATACTGACTTATAATATATCATTTAAACAGGCCACTCCAATGCAAACAGCACTTAGCCACTTACATATCGACTTCCAATAGTTTGTGTCTATTTGGTCAAACTTAGTGACATTAAAGTTAGTGCAAACAAGAAATAGGTCAAACAAGACCCGCATCTAAAGCAGGCCAAATTACAACTGGCTAAGAACTTAAACACACAAGCGGAGCGATATTGAGTATGTTAAGTACGTATGCATGTATGCCTTTCAAAAGTAATGTTTGAGGATTACGTGAATTAAGCTTCTTGGTTCTTTTTCTAATAATATGTTAGAGTTAACTGCACCAGTTGTTTGTTATTATTACATTAAATATTATTTATCATGTGCTTTATATTGCCTATCAAATTTAGTTGTAACAAAAATCCGTAAAAATAACCGTAAAAAAAATAACGGCATGCATTTCTTTACTTCATGCGTCTATCATAACCTAAACGAGAATGACAAAGGTGTGCTGTGTATTTACATAGTGCCACCGTGATTCCAATATGATTAAAAGCGAGACTACTGCTATTATACCTTGCGTGTACAAATTTAGCATCCAGATTGCTATAATCTACTGAGATTAAAAAAAAAACCAAATGTTTATTAAATAAATTGTAGTATAACAAGTATAGCATATCAACTCGCTAGCGTGACACTAACGTCCCATGCAAAGCACTCTAAGCACGAAAATTCAGTTCTACATAAATGTTTATAAGTCTCACTAAGATATTTTGTCTCACACCGAGATCGAACTTACGACTACTCGATTCAGTGTGACAAACAGCATAATTTTTGACACCTACAAAAAGAATACGTGTTCAAAATACGAAATATCTCTAACTAAAGCTTTTAGGACCGTGGCCGTGATAATGTGTATCTTTTTAATATCCCAATATTAAATTTTGTTTGAGAAATCTGTCAAAATACAACTGGCATGAAGCAAATCTGTCTCCCGTATCTATAGACATTTAATTACCTAGTCTTAAGAATTTACTAAGGCAAGTAATGTCATGTGTCTCTATACTTGGCTAAGAAAACTAACTTTTAACATTTCTTACTTGTACTTGACAGTTTCTCAACTATAGAATAAAAATTATGTACTAAGTAAAAACTTGATTAAAAGTAACTACTTAGACATATTTATAGATACAGGTGTTAGTATTAGTTAAATATAGACGAGTATACATGAGATAAACAATGCACCTACATTGCATTCATCAAGTATTTGGTGTTGGGACTTCCAACTTGCCAATAACTAGCTCCAGTATTATTTCTTGCACTTGTGTATCCAGTGAAATAGCGCTGCAAGTGGATAGAATTTTCTACATGTATTACTAGTTTCATTTCCAGATAGTGGTTTGAAGATTGTATCGTTAAAGTCGCCTGTTCGATAAACGATAACATATTTTGTAGCGCAGGGTGCTACTCACTAACGAGTAACGCTAAACTAACATCACAATGCTTAGTAATTTAAGGGAGTATGTTGGATATAGTTTTATATGTTTTAGCAGAGCAGTAAATAACCGTAATATCCTCTAGTCCAGTAATTCGGTAACTCCGGCGCTTAGTCTTTAATTTTCGAAACGTACTCGTAATGTACGGCAGCCACATACATATGTCGTTGAACATTCTCAGTTTTTCGAATCACTGGCGTACTTTGCCTTATATGATTTTGACAATGTTCATTTTTTGAGTGACTTATCGCTCACTCTATGATTGTCGCTTACTAATTTAAACCTATGGAGGAAAGAAACATGAACCTGTAAAAACCTAAAGACATTGGTGGACATGCGAAATAGCACTGTAAAAATAAGACTGCTTTGGAACTATTCCAGTTCTCCTTGAGAAGTTGTATGCTCTCCTTTGTTTCATAGAATACATAACTAAGAGTAGTTTAAACTGTTATTTTTAACCAATCAAGGAGGCAGCTATAGAACGCGACACTTCGCATGCCACAAACAAAAGAGGATTAACTCAAGAATGGCAAATTTGTTTTTTTAGCGTTTCGAAAGATATATTTTTTATTTCCACAATTTCGTCAAACAACTGCACTTTTATCCAAAATAGTTTTCGAGAAATGGCAACATTTTTCTTTTTTCACTCGTGTCAATTTGAGTTACTTCAGTTGCTGTTTAGCGATTGTAGGCAGGTTCGTTGTTACTTTACGATAATCATTTAAATGTAAGTAGTCTAAACAGTATTATTTTAACTAAATATCTCTTAGATTTAATACCAATACCTATTTTATTTACAAATAATACTGTATATACAGTATTATTTTCACCTGACTGTATAAAAGTAAAACTATGACTAATATATGTACTAAACTTATCTATATGTATATAAATTAGGACATTTAAAGCCTTGGTTTAGGAGTTATGAATTATAAAACTTTCAAAACGCTATACCTCAAAACACTGTTTTTGGAGATAATACCCTATCGTTTGTGAGGTGCGACATTTTGTAGCAGTCTACACCTTTTAACCTGTGGTAGCGGTTCAAACCTCTTTTGTTTCATATAACTAAGGGTAGTCTAAACTATTGTAATTGGCTGAAACAAGGAGGCACATACGGAAAGCGACACATTTCATGGCAGTACATGTGACGCGGCGGTAAGACCGCACGCTATAGCTAAGCGGGCAATTACTCACAGTAATGTACGGCAGTGCTCACTCGGTAATCCTAAGGCATGCGTCTGTTCTAAACGACTAAGATTTTCTTGTTTCCACCACGAAACACTTCTAAGCATTTTCTAAGTGTATTCGTTAAGAAATATTGCGGAGAAAAGAATATAAAGGCATTATTTTGGGAATATCATAAAGTGAATTCAATGAATGCGAATATCTTACTAATATTAAAAATGTGAAAGTTAGCATGTATAGATGTTTGGATGTTTGTTGCTCGATCACGCAAAAACGGCGGAACGGTTTTGGATGAAATGTGGCACACATATAGTTTAGTACCTCAATTAACACATAGAATACATTTTATCCCGGAAAAATGTAAGGTCCATGTCTTAAGTCAACGCAGACGAGGTCGCGGGCAGAAACTAGTTATACATATATTAAAGAGATGCCCGTTGCTGTGGTAGTACTACGGTTTTTTTAAGGATTAACTATCTTACAACTCAAGAGTCTCCATAACCGGCGAGTGTGTATTAAACGAACTATGAGTGGAGGAAGCCAGAGAAATGTGTAAATAAGAACCTGATAGAACTTTGTACTTTCTGCGTACCGGATCTGGCTTAACGTTATAAATAGATAGATAGAACTAGATAGGTGAGAACCTCGAATTGTGAAATAGAGTGCGACCCAACAATGGGACTGTACAAACTAATTTCAGATATTGTACTTAATTATAAAAGTATGTCGTCTTTCCACTAAGAAATAGTGGAAAAACGTGAATAGAGCACCAAATTTATAAAAAACATCTTTTTTTCTATAATAAATCATTTTTGACTGCCTCGTTGATCTAGTAGCAAAGCGCATCGCTGTGTGATCCTGGGTTCAAATACTATGTCGAACTAATGTAGTTTTTCTAACGAAAACTTCCCAGTATAAGTTCGGAGTCTGAAAATGTGCCCGGTATATAGCAAAAGACTCGCCCCCTATTACATGGGACCTAACATCGTCGGCAAAAAGGGGGTGTACTCAATACACCTCTGCCACCCCAGTTTGGGGAATAAAGGCGTGACGGTGTATTATATAAATCATTTTCTATTATTTTTTTATTGCATATTATATGAACTGCTCACGTTTGTGGATCTTTAAGTAAAATATAAAACAAACAAAACAAAACGTAATAGACGTAAATAATGACATTTAAAAGCATCAAATCTTGTGCGACATTTTTTTATAGTAAATTGAAGTCTATTTTTCCACAAGGATTTAGAACTAAAAGTATTTAGGGCCAGTATCATCAGGATTAGAAGACATATTTGCCGATATTTGTTCCCGTCGAAATAGATTGCGATTGGGGACATTGAGATATTATCCTTTCTTGTTAAATTATATTATCAATTACTCTCGGTTCAATCGGCCGTGCCTTGGTATTTATTCTATAACTGAACGCGGCACGTTACGTTATCTTCGTGGAAAGACCACGTGGTGGTGTGTTAGTGAAATGTGCTGTATGGCACTGGTGTAACATTCTTTTGTTAATGTAACCCCGCAAAAATCTGTTGAAGGTCTGTACTCTCTCTCCCTCTCTCTCTCTCTCTCTTTATCTCTATCTCTATCTATCACTATCTCTCTTTCTCAAGGGATCTGGCGTGATTATGTAGATAGATAGATAGGTAACCAACACTAGGAATTAATTAACTGTCTTGGGTGTGTTTACAAACATGAATATCACATACACAAACACCCAGACCGGAACAAATATTTGTAAGTCACATAAACGATGGGAAATCTACTTGGGACTTAATCCAAAAGGTGCACCTGGCCATACATAACGAAGTGCTTGTCCCACCGCTGCTTTATGGTAGCGAGAGCTGGGTATGTAAGAAGAAGAATGAAAGTAGGATAATGCGGTGGAAATGCGAACTCTGCGGAAGATGTGCGGAGTGAATCTGATCGACCGTATTCGCAACAGCGTAGTAAGAAAGATGGGAAAGATTATGCTCCGTTGGTTGGGGCATATAGAAATAATGTCAGAAAAAAGAATGACAAAACAGGTATACAATGCGAAAGTAGAAGGATGTAGGTACCGGGGAAGACCTAGATTATCTTACCACGACCAAATAGACCGAGTGTTATCTAAAGGACAAGTCAAGAGTCTTCGTAACCGACGAGCGTATATTAGACGAACTATGAGAGTGGAGGAAGTCAGAGAGACACTTCTCTTACACACGTAAAGAAACAACCTGTTGTAACTCTGTACTCTGCCTACCCCGCAAGGGATCTGGCGTAATGATATAGATAGATAGACAAACATTTGTCGATCAGAGCTCGAACCCACGACTACTCAATCCAAAGGACGACTTTAGCTCTTAACCACTGGATCAAGCCATCTATATAACGCCAGATCCCTCGTAGGCTAGCCGTCCACCATTTTACGCTATCATCATTTAAACGATCATGTCACAAAGTTATCGTTACGTGCCGCGTTATGTTTACAATTTGTTATTACGAATAAGGCCCCTGTTATCTTTTGTAACTCATCTTCTCTTGTTTTGACAAAACGAAGTAAATATATACCAGTGTCGACCCTTTATTGCCGAAACCTTTGTCCTCCATTTTAGTTTCTTCGGATTTCGGATAAAATTTAAATATCAAAGGGTCTTCATTACTGATAATGTCAAAGATGTTATAAATAGAGTGTCTGAAAATTTTCCATTAAGTCAATGGAGTGTTCTTTCTCGAAACAAGGGTTAATGTTCTCATTATTTTTGTTTATAACCTTCTTATAAAAAGTTTAAAATTGTTATTCTAATGAGAATGAATCGAAAATAGAATTTTATAAATGTGATATGATTCCAGAGTAATCTTAAATTGGGCAGATATTAAGCATGATTAATTCGAAATAATAATATGTATAGGGGCATTGGTGTGAAATTCGGATTATCATTTAGTAAATCCTACTTTCAGGGATATATTTCAACGGGTGGTTCCGCACGGTTACTAATTACGGACGGAAGATTTAGCACAGTGGTTAAGAGCTTAAGCCGCTCCGCCCAATGTGTCGCGGGTTCGATTCCCGAACGGGACAAATCTTTGTGTGATCCACAATTATTTGTTCCAGTCTGGGTATTTGTGTATGTAAATTTTCATGTAACGCACCCATGAAACAGAAAAAAAATTCTAGTGTGAGGCCACGTTATTATAAAAAAGGAAACAAAAAAACTTGGATGAATTTAATAGTAAACGGCAACTCTGCGACTGTCATTAAATGACATTTCACTTGATGACAGCGTTACTTCCGAGTTTGGCCGCGGGCCGAAATATCCTTGTGGGACTGTATTTAATAATCGACAAACTGTCATGTTCATCAAGTAGCGAATAACGCGAGTAGTAATCACGAAGTCTTAGGTTCGAATCCTGTGTCGGACAAAGTGTAATTTTTCAATCAAAGAATCACATCATAACTCGGAAGTCTTACATTGTGCCCGGTATACTGGCAATACGCTCGCCCCTTATTACTACCCTATTTAAGCAAAGAGGTTTTTTAATTAGATAAACCTCTTCCTCTCATATATTGCTCTGCCCGACAGGGTCCATTATTGTACCATTCCTATATTTATAACTTGAACCCGAACGTCTTGATTTCTACATTTATAACTCGGCCCGACGAGAACCAGACAACTTAGAAAAGCTAATAGTAGTTGGCCCCGTGGAAGGAAAGAGGAGTAGAGAAAGATCGCCAACCAGGTGGACAGGCGTCATCAGAGAGACCATGAGTATCAGTATTCCAAATGCCATCAAACAGACTGTGGTGGTCACGACCTTCAGTCATGAGGAACCGACAAAGATGAAGTTATTTATAACATCTTGACTACGTGAAATTGTGGATTGCAATAAACGATTGAGTAGTGAGTACATTAGAACCTAACATTTTTTGTGTACACAGTGCATCTCTGCCAGCAGCAGGGGTCTGCTTGGGTAATATAGGTGTGACAAGCTTTTATTTTAGTTGCAATGTTTGTTAGTTTGCTTAAGTCAAATCTTGCAAGCTAAATTAGAACTACTTCCTCTTTTCTACGGAGTTGATATTTGACATGTTGGTTCAGTTCTGATGACAATGCCTTTTTATAGTAAGCACGACCTGGTTAAACCCTAAGATTGGCTCCAGTCGAAAGAATCGGTGTTCTTTCACGAGGATTTGTGGTCTATCAAATCTGATGTTATGGCGGGTGCGGTCAAGGACATGTTCACAGACTGCAGACTTCTTTGAGCTGAGTCCGATTCCTACCAAGGATGGTTCGCGAGGCTATTGAAATTAAAAAACATCCTAATTTCAATAGAGAAGATGGCTGGGTGCTTCCATCGTCTTGGGATCCGGTAATTAATATAATCAAATCCAAAACCAAGCATAACACTGCAAGACCTCAAGACACCGTGAGCTCATTCTGCGTAGATCGGACCAACAACAACAACAAAAATAATTAAGAAGTTTGAGGGTACCTCGTAACAACTATGCCTATTGGACGTCTAACACCTCAGTCCCTCCCGTGACCATGGGTGCTGCAAAGCACTCGAAACGTCGGGAACTAAAAATAAAAAAAATAAACCGCGATAAAATCCGTAAAATAGTTTTATTTCATGTGTAATATTCGCGTAAATCTAAGAACTCAATATAAAAGCTTTTTTTAAAAAAGGTCATTTCAGATATAAATTATTTGCTTCTAATATGTTTTTTATTACACAACCATAATAAGATAGACTAGAGATAGGCTTTAAATTACATATGTACACAGCTTTATTACCAAATACACAACATTTTAAATCTTTGATAAACATTGTGATTGGTAATTTTACCTTCAATGTGACCAATCAGCCGCGCCAGTGATTATCGTTCATGGAACATATAATTCTGCGGTTACCGTTGGACTACGCTAGCATCGCATTAATCGTCAGATTACCGCTCCAAATGATATTTGATTAGCTGCTGTATAGGGGCTTAGCACAAAAACATTGACGTCAGCTTGACGCTAGCGAGTAATACTACTGTCACGTTCATACTTATTTAGTAAATTTGTAGTGTGAAAAGAAAAGCATATCAACTCGCTCGCATCACGCTAACGTGAAACTTTTTAGTTGTAAACTATCCATCTATCTATCTATATATAACCTCACGCCAGATCCCTTGCGGGGTAGGCAGAGAGTACAGAGTTCCAACAGGTTCTTTCCTTACATACCTCTCTGGCTTCCTCGACTCTCATAGTTCGTCTCATACACGCTCGCCGGTTACGGAGACGCTTGACTTTTCCATCAGATAAAACTCGGTTTATTTGGTCGTGGTAAGATAATCTAGGTCTTCCCCGGTACCTGCATCCTTCCACTTTCACATTGTATATCTGTTTTGTCATTCTTTCCTCTGGCATTCTTTCTATATGCCCGAACCAGCGGAGCATGCCCTTTCTCATCTTTACACCGATACTATCTTTCATACCTACTCGCTGTCTTACTATGCTGTTGCTAATGCGGTCGGTAGTTGTAAACTCTATACATAACGGCTAAGCATTTGTAGCTCGTATTTATTTAGTAAATATTTGTGTGAAAACATATATATTTATTCGTACTACATTACGGTATACGATAAAAATGACAGCGAAAAACCGGCCATGTTTGGATATACATCTATACTTATATAACTGGCAACTGTAGGAATAACTTTTAAATTTTTAATGACATTTCATTTTATTGCGTCCTCACGTTGGCTGTGGTTGGGTCGAACGATCGAACTTATTCGAAATAAGACCACAGCCATAGTTGCACTTTTATTTTTCGCCGCTTTTCGGACTGTTACATTTAACTCAGTCCAAATAATATATCGATGTGTGAAAAGGAAAGCATAGCAAATCGATAGCGGCACGCTAACTTCAACCTATTCGTGCTAAGCTCTTAGGTCGCGGTATGATAGCCTCGTGTTGCTGTTGTTCTAATCAATCAGCGAGTTAAATCCGTGTACTAATCAATAATGTGCATTGCGTTTGAGGTCGATTTGGATATTCGCATTCATGTCTCTCTAACTACCTCTTTGGTCTAATGGCGAATAATGTGCGTAGCGACCACGAGGTCCTGGATTCAAATCCTAGGTCGGACAAAATTGTGATTATTCAATAGAAAAAGTCCCAGTATCAGTCTGGAGTCTGGCATTATGCCCGGTACAACGGCAATAGGCTCGCCCCCTATAACATGGGATCTAACATGTTCGGTAAAAAATGTGTGTATACATTACACCCCTGCCACCCCTGCTTGGAAAAGAGAGTCCTGACAGTGGTTATGATTTATGTCTCTTTAACGCTACGTATATTAACTAAAATATTGGCTTATACTGAATTACTTCGTCGAGATTTTTTTAAGAAACTATTTGTTTTGGATTTTATCGTGAAGGTTTTTAAATTTATGTTCCCGACAAAAAATTTAAGAATCTCTTTCTGTTTCACTCGTGTAACTCACGTTTCTTTTGTGGGCCCGAGTAAGGGAATGTTTAATAACATGATTAAAGTTACTTGAATAATAGGAACTTATTTCCAAATAACCCGATCTGAGTGGTAGAGTTATGACCTATTCTCTCTCAACTTGATTTGTGAGAGAAGGTCCTGGCAGTGTTTTATTTACTGATAACAATCTAGCTCTGTTGTAATAGCAGATAGCCTAGTGATTAGACCATTGGACTGCAAAGTCAGAGGTCTCGGATTCAAACCCAGGCGCGCACCTCTACCTTTTCGACATCATGTGCTTATTAAATTAACTATCACTTGCTTTAACGGTAAAACAAAACATTGTGAGGAAACCTACATGCCTAAGAGTCTCTCGAGGGTATGTGAAGTTTGCGAACCCGCCCTGGGCCAGTGTGTTGGACTATGGCCTAAACCCTCTTAGTTAGAGAGGAGGCCCGTGCCCAACGGTGGGACAGTTTCTTAACAGGGCTGAGCTGCCCCAGCCGAGGCCGTTCCTCCTTTAGGCACCCTTGAGCGAATCCCTTGCCCTTGCCCTTCTGGCTCAAGCGTAGTGGTTGTACGCTCAGCCTCTTGACCGATGAAGCTGTCAAGGCCCCGCGGCCAACAGCGTAGATCATTCACACACACAAAAAATTGGGCTAATATCATTATTATTAACAATCTAACTCGTGAAGGGTGCAAGTAGAAGCAGAAAGCCTTTTGTTCTGCAGTGGACTTTTTTCGACTATAGATAGATAACAACCCAACCTACAAAAACAATTAACTTACATCTATATGTCGCATCCTATTATTTGAAAATCAGTTAATGGAATGACAAGCAGTTATTTTCATTTTAGTAACCTTGTAATCTTGTCATAGACATACTCTATGATTGCTCGAGTGTGTTTAGTTGTGCAGCGATGACAGATGACATCCGTCAACTGATGAATCACCAATGACAGATAGTCGATATAAGATGGCGGACGGCGCTGTGTTGTGAGTCTATTAGCAACGGGGTAAGCGGTGGGATGTATCGCGGAGCAGCTAACCTCACTGCATTCCATGTGACTATTAATCTCCAACTATTATGCGTATACTCGCATATCAAGAATGATCAGTGTGCCAGAAGAGACCTCTGTGTTATTTCAAGATTTCTTTTATATTCGGCCACCATGCAGACGACTATGAGAACGAAAATATCCACCTTTCACCGTTACTAGCAATTAGACGGCCATTCAGAAAACCCCAGCGCCGATACATAGACTGTGTTCTCTCTTATGGGGACTACCGCGAAAACACGCGTTTTTGTACTCCATGTACTTCAAGAAGTATATGGATTAGAGACTTTTCTTGATAGAAAAAAAAATATAAAGTCATCTCTATCGCTTTACATTTTCTGATTCCAACGCGAAATGCTTAAGAGATAATCATTAGAATTTACTTCAAAACGTAGCAAATAATTGTAGCAAAGTTATTGGAAAGCAGTTTTTTTATTTCATAGACTAGTTTTTATAGAAAATGTTAAAATTTGTTTTCGCACTGATGTCGTTTATCTCCGAGCGTAAGCGCAATGTCCCTTACTATTATTTTGTAAAGTAATTGCATCACTGTCACTCTTCCGGTCGATAGATGGTCGATCGCGGTAAGTCCCTAAGAATAAAAAAATGAGAATAGTTTTTTTACTATAATAACTTAAAAATATGTCAATTTCCAGCGGCCCCTGCACTAAGCAAAGCTTGTATCGCAGGATACTCAAAAGCCGTATAACTATAACAATTAGATTATAAGTTCATTATCAATACATTTAAGGAACTTCCATTAGGAACTATATTTTCTTGACCTTTATTTTATATCGCGGTAGTTTCGTACGTAAAATGTTTCACTCAAACATTTCTTAGTTGGCAAGAAGTCTCGTTCCTCCACAGCAAGTTCGCTGGCCACTGGGCTGGACATAAACTCGCTACAAAGTTGATTGCCTTGCAACCGCACTCCACGCAAGTTTTACTGTGATTTCTACACTACGTCTTCGGAGGCACTATTCATGAATCCATTTCACTAAGTGGTTATGTGGCTTTCGTAAGTAGAGCGTAGTATTGGCCGTAGTTGCTTCTGTAGAAATATGTTTTTAACATGATAGAAGTGGCTATGATGGTATTAAGTGTATTTTAAAAATGACTTTACTAATTACTATACTTACATATCCTAATATTCACTTGTGCTTAGAAAAAGAATCACTTAGCTATCCATCTAATAAGTAAGCTTGCTTTGAAGTCACAAAGACATTCTACAAGCTTTTCTTTAACTTGCATTGTTTGTATTTATGTCTCTATATCTGTCTCGTTGTTGTGCTCAAGCTTTCAACTACTTCCTGGTATTCGATTGAACTGAATACGTATATCAAAGTATTCGTATGTAAATTTGGATTCATTGATTTGGTACCATGGAGCTGGTCTGATGATGGAGTCGGAAGGTAGCCATAGGATCTTGTTAATTACACCACATAACTCCCTCGTGTTAAGGCTTGTTAGATTGGTATTGACAAGTACTATAAAACCAGATGGTATTCAGGTACTGATGATCAAGTGGAAAAGTGGCCAGTGGAATCACCCAACTATTGACCATACCCGCACCGTGTTTGGGCTCGTTGATTTTGACCTGTTTTGCTTAGTTTGGACCCGAATGGCGTCAAAGGTCTGATTATGAAACTGGAAGGTGGCCAACGCAACTACCTAAATGCTCAACATAACCCAGTCGTGTTTTAGCTCGTTGCATTCGTCATGGTGGCAAGGGTTTGATGATAAAATATCAAAACATCTCCCGTTGCTTTTGCTATAAGAGCTTGTTTTTAAAAGTACCTTTTTAAATTAAAATTATTATAGTAATCAACGCTAAAATAAAACGAGAAAATGTACGCACTACGAAAATTCACGTGCTCAGACCAATACCCTATCGATAGTAGCAAGAGAATAGAAACAACACTTGCCACACGATTAGGACCTCCTTTTTCCTACTCATAGCATCGTGATAATTTTCAAATTTCAACAAATTTTCTCAGACGGTACCAATTTGGGGTGTTTTTGCAGCGTAATCCAAACGATGTCCCACCTTATATCGTGCTTTCCCTAACACCTGTACGCAGCAAGACTTGATGGCTCCCTCCGACAATGCAGTCAATGTGGCCACATTCTGAGCTGATTTCATATAACTATAGCATGTTTGCCGTCAAAACGCTAGAGTTAGAAAAAAAGTATCATCGTAATGATATATTATAGACATTTGAAATGTTCATAAAATCCTAGGTCGGAGAAATGTGGCTTTTCTTTTGAAAAATTCCCACGGACAGACGATTTAGCGCAGTGGTTAAGAGCTTTAACCACCTGCCCACTGCGTCTAATAGCTGCCGGTTCGAGTCCCACACGTGTCAAATTTTTGTATGATCCACAATTATTTTGTTCCAATCTTGATATTTTCGTATGTGAATTTTCATGTTTGTAAACGCACCCACGACACAGGAACAGTGTGGGGCAACGTTTACAAAAAAAAAGGTCTTCTCTCACAAATCGAGGTGAGAGAGATAAGGTCATACTAACACGCGGAGGCAGTACGGATTAGTGGAGGCAGGTTTGTGGTCACCTGCTGTTGGAACTTATTAAGCTTGGCTTAACAATTACTACATTAAGTGGTAACCGGGATCAACGGCTTAACGTGCCTTCCGAAACTAGAGAGATACTTGAAAATGAAAATGCACCAAAAAAATATCAGTCCGGAGTCGTCTGGATTTGTGCCCGATATATATGGCAATAGGCTTGCCCCTATTACGAGTATATGAGACCTGACATCGTCGGCGAAAAGTAGGTATAAACAGTACACCTCTGCCACCCCCGCTTGGAGAATATAGGCGTACCGGTGTTTTTTTTTTTATCTGTACACTGAAACAATAAGACCATATAAATAAAATAAGCATATACATATTTATTATCATCAGGAGTTTAATTTTCTGTATCCATTAGTTTTAAAATACTGTCCAAAAAATATTGTTTCTAATATTCCATTAAATACTAAAACATAAATGCAAACCGAAGTTAATTGAGAATCAAAGAAAAGAAAAGAAGTAAAACAAATCCGTGTATAAAAAAATATTTGCAAAAACTACGTTTCATTTCTTTTACCCAAACTTTTTACAAAAAAATTACAACGCTACTCCTAAAATATTCATGTTTTGAACCAAAATGACTTATGTGGGAATAAAAAACTTATTACAATTAGCAAGCAATTGCCGAGCAAGACTAATTCTTATTCACAACTTTTAAGTGTAATAGGATTTTATATATATATATATATATATATATTGATGTGTCGTTTTAATTAAATTTGATTGTATGATTTTTTCTTGTTAGTATCACCAAAAAAGTGGTATCAATCTGTACACAGATTATCTTACGATGACCAAATAGACCGCGTCTTATTTGGAGGGTAAGTCAGGAGTCTCCGTAACAAGCGAGCGTGTATGAGACGAACTATGAGAGTGGAGGAAGAGAGCGAGGTCGAGCGAGACTTAGCCCCACACTAAAAATTATTCCTGTGTCGTTGGTGCATTTACAAACATGAAATTCACATGTACAAACACCCAGACTGAAACAAATATTTGTGGGTCACACATTCGTCCCGTGTGGGAATCGAGTCCGCGACTACTTAATCCAGTGGGCGGAGCGACTCATACTCTGAACCCCTGGACCAAGCCGTCCGTTACTTCATGAGATGATCGTTTGATGCACAGAATAAAGAAGTCTCTACTTTTTTGTTATGTGGTTTAATAGCACTCGAGTAGTATACAGAATACCACTACATGATCATTATACGAAGTTATCATAACACGCCGCGTTTAGTCAGAGCGAACCAGGGTCCAGATTATCTATTTCACAACACATTGAGGTATGAAGATTTACTTCGATTGCCTTCTCTTAGAAATAAAGTTACGTGTGACAAAATGCAACATCATTATTTACTTTTTCCTATACCAACCCGTCTGGCCAGTGGGGTATAGTAGGCTAATAGTTACCTCCCATGAAAGCACAACAATTTAACCGGCCCCCAGTTCCCAGTACTCCCGCTGTTCCCGATCACGGTAGCGGTTGGGGCGACAGCGGAGGAGGGGGTGCTAAGAATCTCCGGGCTGCGAGAGGCTACCATAAATAACTGACCCTCGCGTCGTATAATGGATGCACACTACAGCTGGACCACCATCTCACTGAACTCGAGGTAGAAGGGTCGCATAAAATTTCATATTTTGGGGTTATGTCAGGTCCAAAGAAAGGCGAAAGACGCGATAACCCTTGAGTCAGGTAACTTGTTCTACTTTCGAGACGGTGATCAGCTCTCCCAGGGTGGTGTCGGTTTTCTGGTCAATAAGGACCTCGTTAGCAGCATTGTGGAAGTCAGCAGTGTGTCGACACGGGTAGCGTACCTTATAATGAAGCTCACCGACAGGTACTCCCTAAAGGTGGTATAGGTATATGCGCCGACCCCGACATACGCTCATGAGATAGCCGAAGCCGTGTACAAAGATACTGGGGAAGCACTATACAGAAGCCCAAAAGCTCACTACAACGTTGTTTTGGGGGACTTTAACACCAAAGTGGGAGTACAAGAACGCGGCGAAACGAAAATTGGATCCTTCGGTGTGGGGCGTAGAAATAACAGGGGGCAACTGCTAGTACACTTTCTCGAGTCGCAGGGGCTCTTCTTAATGAACTCCGTCCTTAAGAAGAAGCCCCATAGAAAGTGAACTTGGTGAAGCCCCGACAACGTGACAACGAACGAGATAGATATCCTCATGACGGATAGGAGGTATATATTTAGGGACGATTATGTGATCAACAGGTTTAATACTGGCCACGATTACCGACTTGTCCAAGGCACCCTAAACATAGACTTCTAAGCCGAAAGGGTTCAAATGGTGAAGCCTATTTTCCGACCTACCGCGCTCCTAATAGCCTTGGGTTCCGAAAAGTTCCAATTGGAACTTCCAAACCGTTTTGACTTGCTGGAAACCATTGGCAATATTTCCGAAAAAACGGACACAGTGGTCAAAACGCTACAGGATGTTACTCGAAAGTTTCTGTGCGGAAAATGCAAAAAACAGGGACTCTAATCTCTCGGCTGAGACTCTTGAACTTATGAGAAATAGACGAGAAATGCCAAGTACGCAGACGTCTTCTTTAGATCGGAAGGACCTAAACCTTAGAATCCGAAAGCTGATTCGGCGCGACCTCAGACGCTTCAACACCCGTATCGTCGAGGCTGCGATCGAACAGAACAAGAGCACCTAGGTTTTCGCCCGACAGCTTGGACACCCCCGTCTGACGGAACTCAAAACTGCGGATGGCAGAACCGTGACCTCAAAGTTCAAGATTCCTGAGGAAATCGAGAGTTTCTATGAAGAACTGTATGCATCACGGACAGGTACGCCTACGAAACCTAGCGACGATGACAATAGAGCCCCACTTACGCGCCATTACAAGTCAAGGCGGTTTTTGAGCAAATTCAGAACAATAAATTTCCTAGTGATGATGGAATTATTACCGAGTTCCTCAATGCTGGTGGGACTCCGGTTCTGAAAGAGCTGGCAAGCCTCTTCAATTCCATCATTACCAGGGCCTAAAACTTAAAGAGTGGAGCGGGAGTGTGGTGGCTCTGTTTTTCAAAAAAGGCGATAAAGCCTTGCTGAAGATCCACAGACCCACCTCACTTATGAGCCATAAATACAAGCTGTTCTTGAGAATAGTCACAAACCGCCTCGCCAGAAAACTCGACAAGTTTCAGCCACCGGAGCAAGCTGAGTTTCGAAAAGGCTTCAGCACCGTAGACCACATCCATGCTGTTCGGCAGATTGTACAGAAAACTGAAAAGTACAATCAGCCGCTGTGTATGACTTTCGCGGACTATGAAAGAGCCTTCAACTCCATCGAAACCTGAGAAGTTCTGGATGTCTGCAACGATATCGTATTGACTGGCGTTATATCGAAGTGCTGAGATGTTTGTATGATACCGCCACTATGACCGTACAGCTCCAGGACCAAAAGACCAACCCCATTCATCTGCGCAGAGGAGTAAGACAGGGAGATTCTCTCTTCACCAACGCGCTCGAAGACGTCTTTAAGACGCTGGACTGGGCGGGACGGGGCGTGAATATAGACGGTGAGTGCATCTCACATCTTTGGTTTGCCGACGATATCGTCATAATAGCGGAGACGCTGGACCAGTTAAGCGAAAGACTGCACAGTCTAAATGTAGCCTCTCGACGATAGAGTCTCGGCATGAATTTGGATAAAACCTGAATGAATGGCCGGAATGAAAATGAATTTGGATCATGTTCAATAAACATGTCACGCCGGGACCAGTCTACGTCGAAGAATCAATGTTCGAAGTTGTTCGAGAATACACCTATCTTGGGCATGTTATCCAGCTTGTTAGGAACAACCTTGAGAAAGAAGTCGACAGAAGGATCCAGTTGGGCTGGGTAGCATTCAGCAAAATACGTCAGGTTTTCTCTTTGCCTTTATCGCAATGCCTGAAGACGAAAGTCAACAACCAGTAAGTTCTACCAGTCATGACATATGGTGCAAGGACGTGGACACTTACAGTAGGGCTAGTCCATAGGCTCAAAGACGCGCAACGAGCTATGGGGTGGACTGTGCTCGAAGTCTCTTTGAGCGATAAACTCCGAAATGAGGTAATCCGTCAAAGAACCAAAGTAATTGACATAGCTTGCAGAGTGAGCTCAGTAACGTGGCAGTGGGCTGGCCATATCTGTCGAACAACCGATGGCCGATGGAGCAGACGAGTTCTAGAGTGGACTCGGCAAACGTAAGGTAGGGCGCCCCCCAGCTAGATGGACCAACGATTTAAGAAGGTAGCAGGGTGGGACTGGATGAGGAAGGCGGAGGATCGTGTATTGTGGCTCTAATTGGGAGAGACCTATGTGCAGCAGTGGACTGCAATAGGCTGACTTGATTGATTGATTTACTTTTCCTATCTCTATGATTTATTTTCTTTTGAATGATACGTATACAAGCTGTAACATAGTTAACGCAAGACCTGAAAGTAGTTTGTTCTAAATGGGTAACTGAATTGATTCCAACAATTTTAATGTAAGTTACATTTTATTTAAATTTGCAAAATTTGCCGTTACTCCTTAAGTGCGCTATACAAAACTAAACTTATTCTTAATTCAAAGCAATACGCAGATTTCAAATGCATTTCTAAAACGTATTTCTCAATACCCACACATACACGCACAAATTGTTAATTGGGGTATAAAAGTGCTTAAAAAGGGGGTTTAAAATTTTAAATTTGGAAAATAGGTTTTTTTCTTGAATTGATAAGCCAATAGTCTAATCGGGTGTCTAAGATCTTGCGTTAATTACTATACATATTGTATATATGAAATGAATAGAGCAAACAACACTTAAAATAATTTTCCTCTCCGCTGAAATAATGCCAAGTTTTATCTGACTGGACTTGGTCCCTCGCCGGGAATCTTGGCAAGCCTTAACTGCTAGCGCAACCCTAGTGCTGATGGTGCCTCATTTTTAGCACTTCTTCATGTCGGCACTTCCGTTCTTCCTTAATAACTTGCTTCATATAATAATGTATCCTACGGGAAGATAAATGTTTTATTGTTAGCACTATATAGAAGAAACCGTCTCCGAGGCGGATATGTACATAAAATATGAGACAAGGGCTGGTGGAAAACATTTGGAATACTATAAGAAATTATACTTAAGAAATATATACATAATAATAATATTTTATTTGCAAAAAAAATGGTACGACAGTATGTAACAAACAGTGGTAAGTAATTAAGACAGAATACAGTATTACAATAATTGGTTGTACAGTGGCCTTTAGCAATAGCACCATTGACTCCTAAACTGAGTTAAGACTCGTACTATAGGAGTCCGTGCTTACATATCACCAAAATGAAGCGACAGACTGCTTGTTCCAGTGGTTTCTTAACTACACCTAAGCCACTCAGCTCATTGTATCAAATAGTCGCTAGTTCGATCCCTACATGAGTTGTCCCATGTGTCTTTGTGCATAAAATAAGTGTATGTAAATTTCATGCTTGTAAATGCATTTATAAAAAGAGAACTTTAACTGCATTTTATAAGAAGAAAACTTAAACCACTTTTAATTTAGTACCTTAGGAACCTTATCTTTTGAGGCCCGTCCTCAACAATGTACTCTATTTTGAATTTATTAATCTTTTATTAAACTATTCAACACACATGGCATCCTTGAAATAAAAAAAAAACCAACACAAGTTTTACCACCTTCGTTCTGAAGGAAAATAACGACAAACCAGCTTAGTTGTTTATTTGTCCCTCGTTATTGGTGCCTTTATTTTGCGCACGTAATATTTTCGAAGCATTAAAACAACGGTCTACCGAGACGCCCCCAGAAAATTTCCTAATGCTCCTAATTTTATTTTAATTTATATGTAAATTCATTCGCAGCGTATTATCTCTAATATTCCGGTCAAATGTTTGGAGTTCCGAAACTTTTTTGAATTATTTTAATATCATAGCAATCTCTCGTTTATGCCCCCTTTTATTACCTTGACTTTTATCTTTAATTCCGCAGACATAGCATAGGAACGCAATGATTGTGGGGTGAATAGGGTGAGAAGGAACAGAAAGAAAGAAAAATGTTTAATGAAGTCCCGCCGGTTCGCTTGCTTTGTTGCGTTCTTTAAATTCAATCAGGGGTTACACTGTGTAACGATGAAAATCTCCCTCACTCTTCAATACTGAGGTATATAAGTACAACTAGCTTCGTAAGCG
Organism: Phalera bucephala; assembly: GCA_905147815.2. Classification (NCBI taxonomy): domain Eukaryota; kingdom Metazoa; phylum Arthropoda; class Insecta; order Lepidoptera; family Notodontidae; genus Phalera; species Phalera bucephala. The sequence continues at coordinate 16,840,560 of LR990621.1, read as the reverse complement.
TATAAAAGCAAACGTAATTTTTCAATTACTTTGTGGTAAAAGGTGAAACAACGATTAATACAATTCAAGAACTATATAGAAGATGTATGAGGCACTTTGGACACAGAGATGGAAGTACTCCATAATAATAAATTGATACCGGCGTAGTTTCATTTTTTAATTCAATAGATATGGAATAATTTTTCAAACAAATATCTGATGGTACCGTTCGCACGCATATTGGCGTCTCCCTCCCGCCGTGCTTCATCTGTAATGCCGTCGGGTGCGACGGCAGCGGGACATAAAGTTTGTCGTCGCGCCGAGCGGGGCTGCGCTAAGTGGCGTCTCCCGTACATTTCAGTACATTACAAATCTCCAAGTCGCGCCACGGTCGCGCCCCCGTCGCGTTGGGTCGGCTATGTGGGAAAAATCTTTTGAGTGGGCAGACAATTATTGCCTATTGTTTTGCATATGAGGAAGCCATGTAGCCATAAGAGTTTTAATGTTTTACATAAAATTAAATTAAATGCAGATATGTAAATAGCAAACTTTGGAAACGGAATTTCTATCTATCTAAACGGAAGTAATTCTCATAAAAAATTATGTTGTGTTTGTGCAGTCGAAACGAAATATAACCGTAAGGGAATATTTTTCATTCTTAGCGGGGAATAAAGTTTACAGTGGGTTAATTAAGTTTTTCATGTTTTCAAAAGTTTTGTTCATTTCCTTTGTACAGCTGTTTGCAACACGAATATTTCCAAACAAAATCGCCAAAACTGAAATCTGCTGGAGGAAAATATAAGTTAAATAAAATACGGGCAAAGAAAGTTAGACCCAAACATGTAGCTAACTTAAATAAGTTTATTATACCATTTGGATAACGCAAACACATGAACACAAATTAATAAAACATGATTCAAATTACGTCTGCGTTGTTAAAGCACTTGGTCGATCTGCGGATTGACCTAAATTTACTATCGTAATGTTTTCTTAATAAAATAAATGAAATGCTAATTCACAACAGAATAAAACTAGCTTACGATATCTTTTTTTTAATAATAAGTACCTATGTATGTATACATTCCTTGGTAATAATTGTAATTTTGCGCAGCTCATTCATATCAAAATGAGATGTAGATAATTTTTTTTTTAACAAGCTTTTATTTAACTTGCATTGTTCGTATGTTTGTTTGTCTGTCTGTCTTTCCGGTTCAAATCTTGTGATCCATTTTTCATGCTCTTGCGGGTATCCAATTAAGCTGAAATTTGGCATGCGTATGTAAGTACGATGCATGATCTGATGATGGAGTCGGAAGGTGACCATAAAAACATGTTATTTATAAAACGTAATCCCCTCGTTTTTAGGCTTCTTTGATTGATATTGAGAAGTACTATACAACCATATAGTGTTCAGGGTCTGATGATGAAGCCGAAAGGTGGACAATGGAACCACACAAGTACTCAATATAACCCCGCCGTGTTTGGGCTCTTTTGATTTATCTTGACGCGTTCTGTAGACTCGAATGATGTCCAGGTTCTGATGATGGAGCCGTCGGGTGGCCAACGGAACTACCCAACTACTCAACATAGCCCCGACGTGGGGCTCGCTATATTTGTCTTGACAAGTACTTGTTGGTCTCCGTTGTATTTTTGCTATAAAGGCTTGTTTAAAAAAATCTTCTCGATCTTTTTAAATTAAAATGATTTTTTTCTAATTCGTTTTGCATCGTCAACTTAGGATTGTGTTACAACCCATAATATAAATACCATAGTACTCGTTTATTTGTGGGATGGGATTCCTGTTTTACAAACATAATTATTCTTTTATGATACCGCTCATTTACACTAAATCTATCAACGCGAGTATACGCATTCCTGCATATTTAAAGTATACATTCCTTGTTATTAAGTGTGATCCATAGAGTAAGCCAGAAGCTAAGTAGTAAGTAAAATAAAAGTACTTCTTACCTATCATCATAAAATCATCTCAAATGGTACTATATACTTTGTACAGCTCGTTTCAGTCAAACCAGTCGAGGCGGTGCTCACACTCGGTCGGGAACCGAACGCCGGAGCATCTCGCAGTTAATTAGCATCACTTGACACCCGCCTTCCCACCACTACCTGTTGGTTAATTGACGCTGGAACAGTTCGACAACTGAAACCTAGGAACGGATTTACCGTCACACTTTCCCGTCCGAGTGGACCTACAGTACTAGTTTGTGATATAATTAGAACCAAAATACAACATTGTATATATTTTAGAATGGAGTTTCTAAAAGAAGAGTTATTTGGGTTTTTTAATGGCATCGTGATAATATAACTGTCCAAGCATTTTTAACTGTTGCGTTTTTAATATATCGACCCTAATATAGCGCGTTAAAGTGATTTTGGTCTAACAAACCATATCATCATTTTAAAGGATGCATGGATCCGTGTTTTTTTCCTCTTATAGAGTAACCTCTTTCGCATATCTAAGATTTTCACTCTAAAACGACAACAGTAGTAAATGGTAGAGTATACTTTGCATAGCTCGCTTCAGTCATAGAGATCAGGACGAAAAGATTGACGTTGGCATGACGCTAGTAAGTAAGCATGCTGTCACGTTCATGTTTATTTAGTATTTTTTGTGTGACTAGAATTGCATATCCATTACGCTAGAGTCACGCTAAGGTCTTTGACGGACGATTTAGCGCAGTGGTTAAGAGCTTGAGCTGCTCCGCCCACTGTGTCGAATAGTCGCGGGTTCGATTCCCGCACGGGACAAATCTTTGTGTGATCCACAATAATTTGTTCCGGTCTGGTGTTACGGTCGCCTGACGGCGGGTACAAATAAAACACACAATTATAAAAAATAAATACAATTGTTTATTGTCAACAGGAAAAAAATATATTTAATTACGCAAACAATTAAAATCGTAATAAGAACAATCCAGAAAATTAAAATAAGTATCAATATTAAAATGGGGCGTGAATTCCCGGCACAGGGGAGTTTTCGGGTCCACAAAAAAACCTATGGGCGCTGGGGACTTATCTTTAGGCCGCTCGATCCCGTGACGCGTGGGGGGTCTTCGGTAACAGCCTCCACCGGCTAGGTGAGGAATTTGGAGGTGCCCTGTAGAAGGCCCTCAGCCGCCGAGGTCAGCGGGAGTCGACGGGCAGAAATGAGGCCTGCTGTCTCCCAAACCGTACTTGTCAACCCGTACGGTGGACCCCCAGTTTTCTGGAACGCGCCGAATTGGACACATGTAGCGCGAAAGATCCGACCCCCAGGCACTAGGTGAGACCAGGAGTGGGCGTCGGCATCTTTCGCGAAGCAATTAAAATATTCACGGAATGGAGTGGTGATATATACGTCCGGTTGAAATATAAGGAAAAAACAAATATATAATAAAACTTATTACCCAACCCAGAATCAAACCCCAACATTATATTTAGGACTATCACCACTCCACTACGCTATGAGGTACAACAATTTTTAATTTCTACAAATTACGGTAGGTCTATAAAAACATCGAAACAATGACCATTGATATTTTTTTTTGTCGGGTATATTGAGAAAACCCTTTTTCGTGACATCAATCCAGCGAATAATTTTGTGTTTACATTATACAATTTGCGGTGGCAATTTCTAATAGATTAACAAAACAAAAAGCTCATTAATTTTAATGTATGTTTAGAAATTTAGTTATTAGGGAATTTTGACAACAAATATTTAGAAAAATAGATATTCACAAGCCACCGATATTCAACAACACACGCGTGGAATGCACAGTGGGAATTAATTATCGCGGCCATATCTCTCCTGGTTTCTTGTGGAGGCTGGATCGATTTGGACGAAATTAATATGATAATAGAAATGAAGAAAAATACCGCGGTGAAACATATTCAAAACTTATCGAATGATTAAATAGAGAAGGTTATATTTTACAATTTTTAAGATACTAGCTGTCACATTTGGTTACGTTGTTACCCTCTATTAAGAAATATATATAGCCACGGAAAAATACACTATTAAAAGGTAGAACAAATCACTTGTTGAATAGTAATCGAATTAATCCAGACACGAAAAATTAGTTAACAGCAATCAGAACTATTGGAATAATTATATTAAACTTACCAAGGGGGTTGAAGAATGTTGCTAATTTAAACTTTTATTTTTTTATTTTAATAAAGCACTGTTCGAACTGAACTGAATTGTTGTCGTGCGAGCTCTGGCGTCGGAAAAGGGTTGTTCCTGCGCGAACTCGTTTTTATATACTGCCCCCCCAGGACGGCCTACTTCCTGCCTGGCAACAGTGCGCACTCCCCAGATCTCTTGATCCTTCGTCTGAGACGAGGACAGAGATATAGAAAGAACGGCTCAACCGAAGCAAGGCACGCCCTAAACTATTGTCTGTTTTTTATAAAATTCTTGTGGGACTAAGTTAGCAATAACCGAACCGAGTGAGATAGGATCATTGTCCCGTTGTTCGCTATTGTATTATTTCTAGATCCTTCTATGTTGTGGGCGTTTCTTATTAGGTGTTCTAGAAGGAATTTGATTTCCGGTGCCAACGAATACCTTATATGGTCATTATGATGCTATCACTAGTTAAGGCGCGCGGTTTCCATTCGATGTAACAACTAGTTATTTTGTTTGTTTGTGTGTAAAGATTTTTTATTTTTATTTTATATTTTTAAAACTATGTTACGACGTAACACTGGGTATTTGTTTCTGAATTTCCATGTTTGTGAACGCACCCACGACACAGGAATAAATCCTAGTGTGAGGCTACGTTTTTAAAAAAAAAAAAAGTAGTCTTTTCATGCTGAATCCCAGATCTGCCGACAGTGAACACACTCGGTCGGGGACCGAACGCCGGAGCATCTCGTAGTTAATTACCATCACTTGACACCTGCCTTCCCACCACTACCTGTTGGTTAATTGACACTGGGACAGCTCGACAACTGAAGCCTGGGCACGGATTTACCGTGTAACTTTCCCGTCCGTGTGGACCTACAGTACCTAATTGGTGATATAATTAGAACTAAAAGCACAACATTGTATATCTTTTAGAATTGAGTATCTGAATAATGAAAATTTTTGGGCCTTCTAATGGTAACATGATAATTGTTCAGACATTTTAAATTATTGTTTATTTTTATTATTTTAAACTAGATAACTATTAATAGCTAGTGGAATCTACTGGAGAGCTGGGTATTTTTTTTGCTATAGGAATGGCTATATGACGGTGTAGAGAGTAATTAAAATCAAAAGAATTTTTATATATGTATACCAAAAAAATACTACAGAAAATATGTTAACTAAAAAAATGCGAAAGATGTGCGGTGTGAAGCTGACCGACCGTATTCGCAACAGCGTAGTAAGAAAGCAAATAGGTATGAAAGAGAATATCGGTGTGAAGATGAGAAAGGGTATGCTCCGTTGGTTCGGGCATATAGAAAGAATGTTCGAAGAAAGAATGACAAAACTGATATACAATGCGAAAGTGGAAGGATGTAGGTACCGAGGAAGACCTAGACTATCTTACCATGACCAAATAGACCGGGTCTTATCTGAAGGACAAGTCAGGAGTCTTCGTAACCGGCGAGCGTGTATGAGACGAACTATGAGAGTAGAGGAAGCCAGAGAGGTATGTAAGGAAAGAGCCTGTTGGAACTCTGTACTCTCTGCCTACCCCGTAAGGGATCTGGCGTGATGATATAGATAGAGATAGAAAAAAATACTAAACAGTTTATTTAATAAATATTTTTGAATGCAATCAAGAGATTGCTCTGCTCGGCTTAAGTAAAAATAAAAATATGCGATATTTCTACCTGCATAAACATACACAACTACATAATTTGCATGTAGCGTTATTTAACTATACCTTAATATAGGCAAAAGCATTTCCATGTCATGACAAGAACAACAAAGATACCGTTGTATGAATTCCTCAACATTATATAGGTATCGCTGTAAAATAGTTACTAACGATATTAATATTATCCTATTTTATCCTGGAATTACAAAAATACCGATACAAATTTCGCACGAGAAAATTTTCCCGTTAAAATTATTTCCACACAGACTTTTATTTTTAACACAAAATTCCGAACGTAGTATCGAGACCGAGCCAAGTTAAATTTTTCACGAATAATTTCTGTAAAGCTGAAATTGAATCACCCGTGAATCCAAAACCAAATTAACGCCCATTTAAATTGGCAAAATCTTTTTTTACCAGCAATATATATTCAACATTGAAATCTAAAGTAGTTTTATTTCTTTATAATGTAAAACACCTACAGTCTATTCCAATCAAACTTTAAAACTTCAGGAACAAACCATCGCCATTTTTAGATGTTTCAGTTGTGATCACAATTAAAGCAAATGTAAATATAAAGCCAACCATATTTCCGAAGACATCGAAATGAAAATGCTTTGAGCAAGAAATTTTATGTTGAGTAAAAAAAGTTTTAAAATTTGATTGGAATAGACTATACAGATTGTTAAGATAGAAGAAATAATACTTTATACCCTAGCAACCGTAAAAAACATAAAATTCCATAGTTAATCTTTAAGTGTTTAATTAGCTATGATTAATGACGTTATCTTTGGAAGTTATCTAGGTATGAAAGATAGTATCGGTGTAAAGTTGAGAAAGGGCATGCTCCGTTGGTTCGGGCATATAGAAAGAATGCCAGAGGAAAGAATGACAAAACAGATATACAATGTGAAAGTGGAAGGATGCAGGTACCGGGGAAGACCTAGACTGTCTTACCACGACCAAATAAACCAAGTCTTATCTGATGGAAAAGTCAAGAGTCTCCGTAACCGGCGAGCGTGTATGAGACGAACTATGAGAGTCGAGGAAGCCAGAGAGGTATGTAAGGAAAGAACCTGTTGGAACTCTGTACTCTCTGCCTACCCCGCAAGGGATCTGGCGTGAGGTTATAGATAGATATAGATAGATAGATCTTTGGAAATATTGTTGACTGCCTGGTTGGTCTAGTGGCAAAGCGCACCGCTTGGTGATCACGAGGTCCTGGGTTCAAATCCTAGGACGGACAAATGAAGTTTTTCTAACGAAAAAACTTCCCAATATGAGTCCGGAGTCTGGAATTGTGCCCGGTATATGGCAATAGGCTTACCCCCTATAACATGGGAACCAACATTGTTGGCGATACGTGGGTGTACTCCGTACATCTCTGCCACCCCCGCTTGGGGAATATAGACGTGTCGGTGTTTTATTGTGCCATGGGTTACGGAAGAACAATGGAGAATGAGCTAGAGAGACGTATATGTGGGTATAAATAAAATTTAATTGAGTAGCTGAGAGCCTGTGTGAGCATGTTACTGAGAATTTCTCCAGATTTCGCCAGAGAAAAGCTACTTCGTCAGGCTTAGGATTATTACCTTATGAAATCCTCATAACTATCAATCGCACTGTATGACTAATCTAACTTGGCAGTTCGGACTCGATATTGTTATAATATAACCAATTCTTATTCAATCTTAACACATATTAAACACAATAATCTCTTACGACCTAAATATAACTTCGGATCATCGCATCATAACATTAAGGGGTTGAAACTTAATTAAAGCTAGTATAAAAACTAACCATTCAAACGTGATGAATCCCACCGTTCTCTTGTTTCCATTTAATTAAACTGGAAATTCCGAGTCATGGTTGGAAACGAACCGGCCCGGGGTGGCTAAGCTCTGAAAAAAGTTAGTTTAGCTTTGCAAATGAGATTAAGTCTTATGGCAATGTTGCTCTTTATAGTGCCCGCATTTGGTTTGCTGGATTTTTAATCGTCTTTTTATGGGTTTCGTGGAGTTGAAATTGCGTGGTTACTGAGACAGTAGAATAGATCAGATGCTTGTTTGTGGATATTTAAAAGAAATCTCTATCTATATCATCATGCCAGATCCCTTGCGAGGTAGGCAGAGAATACAGAATCCCAACAGGTTCTTCCATTAAAGACTACTGTTTTTAAAAAATGTGTGTTTAAAAAAACACTGTGTGATATAACAAACAGCTTTTCATTAATTAGGTTCAAAGAATGAAGAGCAGAGAAAAAGAGCGAAATATCAAAAATCTGATCTACTTATGTGATTCAAGAAGAGAGCGATACTACATTGCGTGTACCTACACGCAATGCAGTATCGCTTCTCGTCGGCCTTATTTCCTGATTATTTTAAAATCTCCACAATTTATTCATAAGAGGAACACCAAATTTAATATAGCATTTAATTTAAACATGGTAGCCGTAAGCTTACAAAAGAAAATAAAACATGCCTCCGCTCATAAAAATGTAACCGGTAAGTCTTGTTTAATCTCATAATGTAACGTTTCATTATAAGATTAATCATAATGTACCCACATGAGTCATACAAAATTAAAAAGCAAACTCAGAAATAAACGCGTCTATTGTTAGAAACACAAGCAAAAACCTAATTAAAGCAAACACACATAAATGGGCATTAATTTGGAGCGTTGGAATAAGCACGGCGACAAAACCCCACAGGTATTTTTACCGTTAATTAAATTAGGACCACAACACGCGTCGCCACTGAGGATATATTAATTTCTCTGCTGCCTAGACATCTGAAATCAGAACAAAACTGCCTTTTCGAGGGCGAGGGTTAAGATTAACGGCAAAGGTACAATTTTATTAGCATTTTTTTCCTCTTTCCGGAGTGCCAAGCTCATTTCCTCTCATGTAATTTATTGAGGTGGTACAGCCCCGCCGTGAAATTAGTGATATCAAATGGCAGTCATAATAACCTTCTCTTGTATTTGCGTAGGAAATTTAATTTCGAAATTCGATTCAAGTGAGATTATAAGGAATTAAAGAGTGTGTCACGTTCGCGGCTTTTCTTATTCAGAGTTTATCGCTTATTAATATACTTATAACGCAAGGGTTTCTATTTATCTGATTTACTCTGTTTACTTTATTAAATAATTTATGTCTATATGTGTATCACAATTTACTAGATTAATAGCAGATTAGGCAAAATATGTTATTTTATAGTCATGTATCTTGGCCAGTTTTCGAAATAAAGCAATATATAGTGACATTATCTGTTGGACTGCAGTTGCAGACGTTTTGGGTTCGAACCCAGGCATGCACCTCTATCTTTTCGAAAGCATGTGCGTTTTTAAAATTAACTATCGCTTGCTTTAACGGTGAAGGAAAACATCGTGAGGAAACCTGCACGCCTAAGAGTTTCTCGAAGGTGTATAAAGTTCGCCAACCCGCACTGGGCCAGCGTGGTGGACTATGACCTAAACCCTCTCAGTGTGAGAAGAGGCCCGTACCCAACGGTGGGACAGTTTCTTAACAGGGCTAACATTATTACTATAGTGAGAATATATTCCGCTATCTTTTTAAATGCAATTCAAAACCTCTAATATAAAAGAGATTTTATTTTCTTTCCTTTTCATTCACGGACAAAGCAGAAAGCGTTTTATCTCATTAGTGATCGCTATAAATACATACTCCAGTGTGACGAACTAAAAAAAATATTGATTAAAAATTATTTAGTAGAAATGTATGAAGCACTTCCTATTCCATTTGGGTGTACAAAAAATTACACATACATAATACAGCACACATACATACAAAAGAAAACACAACCCAATCGTAAGAATTAAAGTTACTTTTATTGCAGCGATCTTATTTATACCACCCAAAAAATATACATTTTTGTATACCTTTCAATCAAAATTGGAGCTATCTGTATCGTTATTTGGCGAGCCAACTCGTGCTTTACCGGGATTGCTTCGAACCAATCTTCTTATGCGATACAGTATCTTACATTCTGTAGAGAGTTGCAACCCAGCCTTATAGCTGATTGATTAACACTTGGGTCATATTAGGAATACGTTTTATTGATATTAGTTATTTTAAGTTCTGAAATAAGCAAACAAAAACTTTGAATTTATAAAAAAGTACCTTAATTGACGGACTAAACGGTAAAATCCTTCAGAAAGCGGTTTTTTTTTAATATTTTTAAGTTATATAGAAACAAAAGAAACCGAAATCCAATTTATTCTCAATCTGTGGTGTTTTGGTATTCCATTATTTTAATAGATTGGTTAACTTGTCGATAATAATTACCTAGGTGAGAGAGAGAGACTTTACTGGTCGTATGCGTGTACAAGGATGAATAATTTGAAAACCAAAATTAAAATAATTATCAATCGTGTCAACAATACACGCTAGAGATTTAAATAGAGATAATTTAGCGATCACGAGGTCCTGGGTTCAAATCCTAGGTCGGACAAATGTAGTTTTTCTAACGAAAAATTTCCAGTATGAGTCCGGAGTCTGGAATTGTGCCCGGTATATGGCAATAGGCTCGCCCCTATTATATGGGACCCAACATGGTCGGCGAAACATGGGTGTACTCAGTATACCTCTGACACCCCCGCTTGGGGAATATAGGCGTGACGGTGTTTATTTTTTTATAAGAGTTCACATTTCAAAATACTTTTAATACCTTTTCGAAATAAGCAGGAAACTAAAGTTTTAATGTATACAAAGTAAATATATATTCAAAGTGTAGTTATAAAAAAAAGGATTATAATCCTTATTGATGTCTTTTTATAATTAATGAAATCAATTTAAAAAACGAGACATTATTTAACATAACTTCCTTTCAAAAGATGCAAATAGGAGATATTTCGCGATGAAAGAAAGATTTGATTAAAATTCTTTGCCGTTGGGTTAAGACAAAAAGTCTGCTTTTTATAATTCTGCAAGAAAGTTTTAAATATATGTTTTCAGAGACTGCAGGTCGGTTGACGGGCTAAAACTTATCAAAAATCTATTTAAGCTCCTTTTTATTTAAAAAAATAATATAAAATACATTTAAAAAATTTTACCACTGAGGACTTAGCACGAATAGATTGATGTCATTGTAACGGTATCAAGAAAGCGTGCTGGCATTTAAATCCTTATTCTTAATATTTCCAGTGTGAAAAGGATGACATATCAACTCGCTAGTGTCAGGCTATCGTCAATATTCTGAGCACTGTCTTCAGCACTCTCATTTAAAATTCGAAAGCGTTGCATATTTCTACAGAGGTACTTCTCCAGAGATTTTACGTTACTGATCTAATAAATTGACTTTTCAATGGAATACTTTAAAGCATCACGTTTCTGCAATACCTTCTGAATCATAAAACTCCCCGAAACTTTAAAAGATGAAGGTCAACAGTTTTCTCGAGATTTTGAGCTTGCACTTACCTAACTGCATATAAGTTACAATATGAATGGTCAAACACTTCGCCACTTCATTTATGTAACAATGCACCTGTTAAACAACAATAAATTATACCGCTGATTTTAGACTATAAAAATATGAGGTCCGTAAGAAAACCTTTTGGAACGCCGTCCTCTCTGCCTCTACAACAAAATTGCGGTCAGGATTTTAATAGAGATAAATAATTAAGCGATCACGAGGTCCTGAGTTCAAATCCTAGGTCGGCCAAATGGTGATTTTTCAATAGAAAAATGCCCAGTATCAGTCTAGAGTCTGATATTATGCCCGGTACAATGGCAATAGGCTCGCCCCCTATTACATGGGATCTAACATCGTCGGTGAAAAGTGGGTGTACACAGTACACGTCTGCCAGCCCTGCGTGGAGAATATAGTCGTGACAGTGTTTATTTTGTATGTCTCTTTAACGCTATGTAGATGAACTAAAATATTGGCTAATACTTCATCGAGATTTTTTTTTAAACTTATTTTTTGCATTTTGTCGTGGACGTTTTTTAATTTTATGTTCCAGACTAAATTTTTTAAGAATTTTTCTGTTTTACTCACGTTTCTTTTGCGTGCCCGTGTGAGGGAATGTTTATTAAACATTCATTATGATGATTGATGATGACATAATTATAGTTACTTGAATAATAGAAACTTTTTTCCAATAACCCGCCCGGGGTCCACGTGATAGAGTATGCCTATTCTCTCTCAACTTTATTTCGGAGAGAAGGTCCTGGCAGTGTTTTATTTACTGATAACAATCTAACTCTGTTGTAAGCACTGGTAGCCTAGTAATTAGACCATTGGACTGAAAAAGTCAGAGGTCTCGGATTCAACCCAAGCGCGCACCTCTATCTTTTCGAAATCATGTGCTTATTAAAAATTAAGTATCACTTGCTTTAACCGTGAAGGAAAACATCGTGAGGAAACCTACATGCCTAAGAGTCTCTCGTGGGTATGTAAAGTTCGCGAACCCGCACTGGGTCAGTGTGGTGGACTACGGCCTAAACCCTCTCAGTTTGAGAGGAGCTCCGTGCCCAACGGTGGGACAGTTTCTTAACAGGGCTAAGCTTCCCAAGCCGAGGCCGTTCCTCCTTGAGGTGCCCTTGAGCTAGTTGCCCCCTTGCCCTTCTGGGTCGAGCGTAGTGGTTGTACGCTCACCCTCTTGTTTGGTGAAGCTGTCAAGACCCCGCGGGCACCAGCGTAGATCATTCACACACACACACAAAAACAGGGCTAATATTATTATTATTAACAATTTAACTCATAAAGGGTGCGAGTAGAAGGAGGTTGCATACAGCACAAAGCCGGTCTTTGTAGCGGTCTTTTGGGGGAGGCCTTTGTGCTGCAGTGGGCTTTTTTCGACTGTAGATAGATACCCAACCTACAAAAATAATTCACTTACATCTATATGTCGCATCCTATTAGTTGAAAATCAGTTAATGGAATGACAAGCAGTTATTTCCATTTTAGTAACCTTGTATTGACCTTAACCTTGTAGACTGGATGACTTCCAGCCTCCCAAACAAGCCGGTTTCCGAAAAGGCTTCAGCACCATAGACCACATTCATACGCTGCGGCAGGTCATACAGAAGACTGAAGAGTACAACCTGCCACTATGCTTAGCGTTTGTGGATTATGTGAAGGCCTTCGATTCGATCGAGACTTGGGCTGTACTACAATCTCTCCAGCGGTGCCAAGTAGACTACCGGTGTATCGAGGTGCTGAAGAGTTTGTACGAAAACGCTACTATGTCAGTCCGCATTCAGGACCAGAGCTCGAAACCTATTCAACTGCAGCGTGGTGTGGGACAGGGAGACGTTATATCCCCGAAATTGTTCTCCGCCGCGCTGGAAGATGTCTTCAAGCTTCTGGACGGGAGAGGACTAGGTATTAACATCAACGGCGAGTACATCTCTCACCTTCGATTTGCCGATGATATCGTGCTCATGGCTGATACCCTGGAAGACCTCAGTACCATGCTCGACGACCTCAGTCGAGTCTCTCAACAAGTAGGTCTTAAACGGAACATGGACATGGAAGATCATGTCAAACGTCCATGTAGTACCAACTTCTAAAGGTTGGAGACTCTACGCTCGAAGTTGTTGACGATTATATATACCTGGGACAAAGAATCCAATTAGGTAGGTTCAACTTCGAGAAAGAGGGCAATCGTCGAATCCAGCTCGGTTGGGCGGCGTTCGGGAAGCTACGTAACATCTTCTCGTCCAAAATTCCGCAGTGTCTCAAGATAAAAGTCTTTGACCAGTGTGTGTTACCAGTGATGACTTACGGCACTGAGACATGGTCGTTTACGATGGGCCTTATAAGAAGGCTCAAGATCACCCAAAGGGCGATGGAGAGAGCTATGCTCGGAGTTGCCCTGCGGGATCGAATCAGAAACGAGGAGATCCGTAGGCGGACGAAAATCACTGGCTTAGCACTCAGCATTGCTAAACTTAAGTGGCAGTGGGCGGGGCACATCGCTCGTAGAACTGACGGCCGTTGGGGCAGAAAAGTTCTCGAATGGCGACCACGTACCGGAAGACTTAGAGTAGGTAGGCCCCCTATAAGATAGATCGATGACCTGGTGAAGGTCGCGGGTAGAAGTTGGATGCGTACAGCACAAAGCCGGTCGTTGTGGCGGTCTTTAGGGGAGGCCTTTGTCCTGCAGTGGACGTCTTTCGACTGAAGAAGAAGAAGAAGAACCTTGTATTCTTTTATAGACATACTCTAATGACAGATTACATCTGTCAGATGATGAATCACCGGTGACAGATAGCCGATGTAAGCGTCGTCGGCGCTGCGTTGTGAATCTATTAACAACGGGGCAAGCGGCCGGATGAATCGTGGAGCAGCTAACCTCACTGCATTCCATGTGACTATTAATCTCTAACTATTATGCGTATACTCGCATATCAAGGACGATCAGTGTGCCGGACGAGAGAGACTCTAGTGTTATTTCAAGATTTCCTTTATGTTCGGCCACCATGAAGACAACTATGAAAACGAAGATAAATCCACCTTTCACCGTTACTAGCAATTAGACGGTTATCCAGAATACCCCAGCGCCGATAAATAGATTCTGTTCTCTCTTAGGGGGCTACCGCGAAAAACACGCGTTTTTGTACTCAATGTACTTCAAGAAGTATACGGATTAGAGACTTAATATTTCGATATATGATTTTTCTGGTACAAGAAATACACGATTAAATAAAATTTTCTCGATAGATCTCTAAGTAATAAAAAATATCTAAATAAATCTAAAGCCATCTCTATCGTTTTAAATTGTTTGATTCCAACGCAACATGCTTAAGAACTATCAATAGAATTTAATTAAAAACATAGCAAAGTTCTTTTTATAGAAAATGATAATATTTGTTTCCAAGCATGAGTTCAATATATCTATCCTTATTATTATTTTGTAAAGTAATTGCATCACTGTCAGTCTTCTGGTCGATATATGGTCGATCGCAGTAGGCCCCCTAAGAATAAGAAAAAATGAGAATGGTTTATTTATTATAATAACATAAAAATATGTCAATTTACAGCGGTCCCGCACTAAGCACAGCTTGTATCGCGGTATACCCAAAATACGTATAACTATAGGAATTTAGGTTACGAGATCATTATCAGTACATTGAAGGAACTTACATTAAGAACTATATTTTCTTGACCTTTATTTTATGTCGCGGTAGTTTCGTACGTAAAATGTTTCAACTCAAACATTTCTTAGTTAGCAAGAAGTTTCGTTGCTCCACAGCAAGTTCGCTGGCAGCGAGCTTATGTCCAGCCCAGTGGCTGGACATAAACTCGCTACAAAGTTGATTGCCTTGCAACCGCACTTCACGCAAGTTTCACTGTGATTTCTACACTACGTCTTCGGAGGCACTATTCATGAATCCACTTCACTAAGTGGTTATGTGGCTTTCATTTGAAATGATTACCGTAACCGGCGAGCGTGTATGATTCAAACTACGAGAGTGGAGGAAGCCAGAGGGAGCCAGCTATGTAAGGAAAGAACCTGTTGGAACTCTGTACTCTCTGCCTACTCCGCAGGGGCTCTGGCGTGATGATTGAAATGCTTATAAAATCCTAGGTCGGACAAATGTGGTTTTTCTATCGAAGAATTCCCAATATCTGTCCGGAGTCTGGAATTGTGCCCGATGGATGGCAATAGGCTCGCCCCCTATTATATGAGACCTAGCATCGTCGGCGAAAAGTGGGTGTACACATTATACTTCTTTCACCCCCGCTTGGGAAATATAGGCGTGACGGTGTTTATTTTTATAAAATTCTGTACACTGAAACAATAAGACCATGAAATTAAAATAATCATATACGTATTTATTATCACCAGGAGTTTGATTTTTTGTTCCCGTTAGTTTTAAAATACTGTCCAAAAAATATTATTTTCAACAATGCAACAAACACTAAAACATTAATGCAAGCCAAAGCTAATTGAGATAAAAACATATCCGTGTATAAAAAATATTTGCAAGAACTGCGATTCATTTTTTTACCCAAACTTGTTACAAATAAATGGGTTAATTACAACGCTACTCCTAAAATATTTCAGCTTCGAACTAAAATGACTTATTTGGGAATTAAATACTCATTACAATTAGCAAGCAACCGCCGAGCAAGACTAATTCGTGCGAGGAAACCATACTTTAAAATTCTTCCTTATTCCCAACATTTAAATGTAATAGGATTTTGTATAATTAACCTGTACTTAATGTGAGGTTTGAATTAAATTGGATTGTATGATTTTTTCTGGTTAGTATAACCAAAAAAGTGATCAAAATCTGTACACAGATTATCTTACTACCCGGCAAGCGATCTGGGATGGTAGATAGATAGATCTATATGAAGGAAACTAGTTTATGCCCATAAATATGCAAATTCTTTTCCCGATGCTTAGTCAATTCCCAGGCTGTTTGCTAGGAGGAATTAAAACGTAACGCGGTACGTTACGACAACTTTAATAAAGACTTAGCCCCACACTAGGAATTATTCCTGTATCGTTGGTGTGTTTACAAACATGAAATACAAACACCCAGACCGAAACAAATATTTGTGGGTCACACATACGTCTCGTGTGGGAATCGAGCCCGCGACTTCTTAATCCCGTGGGCGGAGTGATTCATGCTCTAAACCACTGGATCAAGCCGTCCGTTAATTCATGAGGTGATCGTTTGATGTACAGAATTACGTCGTCTAACACCTCAGTCCCTCCCGTGACCATGGGTGCTGCAAAGCACTCGAAACGTCGGGAACTAAAAATAAAAAAATAAACCGCGATAAAATCCGTAAAATAGTTTTATTTCATGTGTAATATTCGCGTAAATCTAAGAACTCAATATGTGAACCAGTACGGACTGGAAATTGCTAATAAAATACGCCGGTTAGAAGATCTCAAGACTAAGCGCGCAAGATTTACAACATCCTTAAATTTCTTGAAGAGATGCAGAGACCACAATCTCATTCCTACGTGTGTCAAGATATTCACCAAGAAAGGCATACGAGGAAGCGCTAAGATCCTAAACCAGGCAAGTAAAAAGTTGTTACGGGCGGTGATTCATCAAACCCGTTCCGATCTACACCACCTCAGCAGAAATATAGAAATTTCATCCAATGAACTAAAGACAGTGTTAACTACATTTGATTTTAATAAATGCATTGATATCTTAAATAGGCGTGAAACATCTAAATATAATGAATGCAAAAATAAACACATAATAAAATATAATAAATTAACAACTAAATCAAATGTCAAGAACAAATCATTACGGTGTAACGAAACGCAACCGTGCACCATAGACAAAGAATCACGCGCAGTCATCAATCTGTCAAAACAAACATTGGATGAAAACATCGTAAAGGTCCTATCTAAAGGTTTAAATTATGCTGTAACACCTCGAAGGATACCGTATGAGGAAATTATCAGCGCCGTTGAAGACGTCCTATCCAAAAATAGCATAGGAAGGGAAGATTCGGAGGCAATACGTCAGGATGTCTCATCCATGTTACGTCGAAGTTCAGTGCCCAAACTAAATCTTCCTAAAAATCAATATTTAGCGTTGAAAACCTTACGCAATAGAAAGGATATTACTGTTCTCCGCGCGGATAAAGGAAATGCTACGGTCATTATGGATACGTCAGATTACAATGTCAAAATACAAGAACTTTTATCGGATGAAAATACATACAGAAAGGTCAAGACAGACCCAACCACCAATATATTAAAACAAACGAGTGATTTAATAAAGAAGTACTCCGAAACATTGAATCTGGACGTCAAATCGCTAATACCTTCGTGCGCAAAACCGCCACAGTTGTATGTGCTCCCAAAAATACATAAACCGAATGCTCCCCTACGTCCAATCGTTAGCCAAATCGACACACCAACCTACAGATTGGCTCAGCACGTAGCGAAAGTGCTCTCGGCACTCAAAGGACACACCAGAGCACATGTTAAGGATTCATACCATTTTGTTAGTGAGATCAAAAATCTACATCTTACTGACAATGAAACTATGGTCAGTTTCGATGTCCAGTCACTATTCACATGCCTACCTGTACAAGACTGTGTCGAAATTGTTGAAAGGAAACTAGCGGAGAACAACATGCCAGCGGAATACTTAGAACTATTGAGACACTGCCTTACATCTGGCTACTTATTGTGGAAGGAGCAGTTCTACAAGCAAGTAGATGGCGTGGCGATGGGCTCCCCTGTATCTCCCATTGTTGCCGATGTATTCATGGAAGACTTTGAGGAGACAGCCCTTCATACCTCACCTGTAAAGCCAAGTTTCTACAAGCGGTACGTAGATGATACTTTCACAATATTACCATCTGACAAAATTCATGTATTCCTAAATCATCTTAACTCCATTAACCCTAAAATTCAGTTTACAATGGAGTTGGAGGCAAACAATTCCCTAGCTTTCCTAGATGTTTCAGTAATCCGTAACCCCAACAACACCTTAAGCCATACGGTTTATAGAAAAAAGACCCATACTGATAGGTACTTAAACGGTGAATCTCACCACCATCCAACACAGTTAGCTACCGTGGGTTAATCTTTGTTTCAGAGAGCACAAGGGATCTGTGACAAGAAACATCTGGCTGCCGAGCTTCAACATGTCAAGCAAGTCCTGCACGACAATAAGCTTCGAGTCCCACGCCAACGTCACAGTGACCGAGTGAAACCAGCCACAGTTGAGCGTCTCCCTCCTGTACTACCTTACATGAGAGGAGTCACGGACAAGATTAATTAAGACTACATCTTGAAGCGTGCTTCGATTAAAACATTTTATAAGCCGCCGAAGAAGATCAGTCCATTTTTACCATCTGTCAAGTGTCAGATCCCTCTACAAGATGCAGGAGTTTACAAGCTTGATTGTGAATGTGGTCTTTATTATATAGGACAAACACAAAGACCGGTAAAAACTCGGGTTAAAGAACACATAGCTGACCTAAAACACCGTCGCTCAAAGAAGTCTGCAGTCTGTGAACATGTCCTTGACCGCACCCGCCATAACATCAGATTTGATAGACCACAAATCCTCGTGAAAGAACACCGATTCCTACCAAGGATGGTTCGCGAGGCTATTGAAATTAAAAAACATCCTAATTTCAATAGAGAAGATGGCTGGGTGCTTCCATCGTCTTGGGATCCGGTAATTATTATAATCAAATCCAAAACCAAGCATAACACTGCAAGACCTCAAGACACCGTGAGCTCATTCTGCGTAGATCGGACCAACAACAACAAAAATAATTAAGAAGTTTGAGGGTACCCCGTGAACAACTATGCCTATTGGACGTCTAACACCTCAGTCCCTCCCGTAACCATGAGTGCTGCAAAGCACTCGAAACGTCGGGAACTAAAAATAAAAAAATAAACCGCGATAAAATCCGTAAAATAGTTTTATTTCATGTGTAATATTCGCGTAAATCTAAGAACTCAATAAGTATCTACTCCTTTTTTTATTAGTTTTTTTTATTTAAGGGATTTTCGGTCCACATTGGACATGACAGCCCTATCATAACATAATCATATAGTACATTACACCACATCTTATCTATTATTTCATAAGTATATTTGGCTGCATTCGAGAGAGGATCAGACAAAATACTCTGAAACACACTGACTTCTATCAAATTAACTCGTAACATATTCATGAGCGCCTCTCTCTCAACCTACTGCTTTGTTCTGTAGTTTAATAGCACTACAGTAGTATACACAATAACACGATCACTTTACTAAGTTATCATATCACGCCGTGTGTATCAGAGCGAATAAGAGCCCAGATTATCTATTTCACACAATATTGAGGTATGAAGATTGCCGATCCTCCTCATAGAATAAACCCGCCTCCTCTTAGAAAAGTTTCGTGTCACATAATTAAACATCATTATTTACTTTTCCTATCTCTATCATTCATTTGTTTTTATATAATGCGTATCTATGCAATGAATAGACAAAAACAACACTCAAAATAATTTTCCCCTCCGCTGAAATAATGCCAAGTTTTATCTGACTGGACTTGGTCCTTCGCCGGGAATCTTGGCAAGTCTGACCGGCCAGCGCAACCCTAGTGCTCATTTTTGCACTTCTTCATGTCGGCACTTCCGTTCTTTCTTAATAACTTGCCTCATATAATAATGTACCCTGCGGGAAGATAAATGTTTTATTGATAGCATTATTTATTTGGAACAGTCTCCGAGACCGATATGTATATAAAATATGAGGCAAGGGTGCTTGAAAACATTTATTTAGAAAAACAACATAATGCACGATATTAAATTGTAGTCCTACAAAACTGTGCCACCATTTTTTCTGTGGGATCGGTTAACTCTTATACTAGATATTGACATTATTGACAAAATTTAATATTATGATAATATTATTAAATATAGCACATACTTAGGTAATGATCTTTTAGTTTCCTTTTAAAAACTTTAATATTAGACTCGCTCCTTATGGCCGCCGGCAGACTAATCAAAAGGCCTGGCATGCGCTTTTTTGCGCCCTTTCAACGAAGTAATTGGTCATCCTTGGAATATTGTATCTACCGTAGGTCACTTAGCGTGTACTGTACACATTGTTCATTGAGGTTAAGAGCTCTCGACTATTACGATTATTTTCAACCAAAAGACATACAACAGTAATTTTTTTTAAACTAATTGACAGAATTTTACATATTTTGAATATGTTTCTATAGTTCTTGGATCACTATTAGGTATGTAGAAAGTTTATATATCAGCAGAATGACTTAAAACTTATGCTAAATTAGCCTCTAATTTTTAGCCTTAAATTTTTTTTCACTACTCCATGAAACTTCCTTCTGATGTCCACGTACAACTTCGCAACTTCGGATATTCAAGTTGATTAACCTTTTATTAAACTTATCGACACAAAAATTGCAAGTTTAGCAAAAAAAAAACCAACACAGCACCTTCCTTCTTAAGCAAAATAACCTCAAACCAGCTTAGTTGTTTATTTGTCCCTCGTTATTGGTGCCTTTATTTTGCGCACGTAATATTTTCGAAGCATTAAAACAACGGTCTACCGAGACGCCCCAGAAAAATTCCCTAATGCTCCTAATCTTATTTTAATTTATATGTAAATTCATTCGCAGCGTATTATCTCAAATATCCCGGTCAAATATTCGGAATCCAAAACTTTTTTTGAATTTTTTTAATATCTTAGCAATCTCTCGTTTATTCCCCCTTTTATTACCTTGACTTTTATCTCAATTCCGCAGACATGGCATAGGAACGCAATGATTGTTGGTGAATAGGGTGGGAACGAAAAGAAAGAAAGAAAAATGTTTAATGAAGTTCCCCCGGTTCGCTTGCTTTGTTGCGTTCTTTAAATCGAATCAAGGGTTACATTGTGTAACGATGAAAAACGTGAATTTTCCCCCTCACCATTCAATACCGAGGTATATATTTACCATTAGCTTAGTAAGCGTATAAAAGCAAACGTAATTTTTCAATTACTTTGTGGTAAGAGATGAAATATTGATTAATAAAATTCAAGAACTTTATAGAGGATTTATGAGGCACTTGGGACACAAAGATGGAAAGTACTCCATAATAATAAATTATAACATCGACGTATTCTCCTCATAAATAACAATTCATATTTATAAGTATATCTACGTGTTGAACCTATATTCTCATACAAGCCCTTAAATAGGATCGAGGAAACCCGTAAGTCTTAATTTAGATACACTATAACTAGTATAAAATTAAAACTTAAAAGTGTTAAGATGTATTTTAAAGAATTTTGCTTCAATAGATATGGAATATTTTTTCAAACAAATATCTGATAGTACCATCAAATTCTGACAAAAATAAATAAAATTTATGGAACTTATAGAACTTAATAGAGTTATGGAAGATCATTTTCATTCACAAAAAATTCTTATTACTTTATCTGGATCTTTCAGTAGGTAAGTGTATCTAGAACTTCCGCTTAAATTTGATGTACGTAACTTTTGATTTGTACCTGATATCACAATTTAAATGGTGCGGCTGTTAGGGCAGAAAGGTTCTCGGATAGTGAACACTTACTGGAAGACTTGAAGTGGGCAGGCCCCCTATAAGATGAAACGATCACCTGGTGAAGATCGCAGGTAGAAGGTGGATGCGTAAAGCTCAAGGCCAGTCGTCGTGGCGATCTTTGAGGGAAGACTTTGCCCTGCAGTGGACGTCTTATGGGTGAAAATGATAGGTGCTACTTCAACTCCATTGGAACTGTGATGAATCATTTAGGATGTCTTGTTAACATTGCTTACATGTCTCTTCATTCTATGAATTAAATATTATTTTCTATTGACCCCCTGTTTTGCATATGAGAAAGCCATGTAGCCATATTCATAAGAACTTTAACGTTTTACATCAAATTAATGAAGAAATTAAAATGAAATGCAGATATGTAAATACCAAACTTTGGAAACGGAATTGCTATCTACCTAAATGGAATCAATTCTCATAAAAAATAATGTTGTCTTTGTGCAATCGAAACGAAACATAACCTGAAGGGAATATTTTTATGCTTAGCGGGGAATAAAGGTTACAGTGGGTTAATTAAGCTTTTCATGTTCTCAAAAGTTTTGTTCATTTCCTTTGTGCAGCTGTTTGCAACACAAATATTTCCAAACAAATTGCTAAAACTGAAATCTGCTGGAAGAACATATAAGTAAAACAAAATACTTGCAAAGAAAGTTAGACCCAAACATGTAGCTAACCTAATTAAGTTTATTATACCATTTGGATAACGCAAAAACATGAACACAAATAAATAAAACATGATTCTAATTTCATCTGCGTTATAAGAGCACTCGGTCGGTCTGCGGTTTGGCCCAAAATTTATTATCGTAATGTTTTCTTTGGTACAATGAATAAAACGATAATTTACAACAGAAAGAACTAGCTTACGAAATCAAATTTGTTTAATAATAAGTACCTATGTATGTGTACATACAATGGTAATAATTATAATTTTGCGCAGCCCATTCATATTGAAATGAGATTTAGTTAAATTTATTTTTTCTTAAATTAGTTTTGTATCATCAACTGAGGATTGTGTTACAATATATATACAATAGTATATTTGTGGGAAGGGTTTTCTGTTTTATAAACATAATTATTCCGCTAATTTAAACTAAATCTATCAACCTGTGTTTACGCATTACATATCATTATTAAATGTGATCCATAGAGTAAGCCAGAAGCTAAGTAGTAAGTAAAATAAAAGTACTTCTTACCTTCCATTATAAAATCATCTCAAATGGTAGTATATACTTTGCACAGCTCGTTTCAGCCAAAGCAGTCGAGGCGGTGCATACACTCGATCGGGATCCGAACGCCGGAGCATCTCGTAGTTAATTACCATCACTTGACACATGCCTTCCCACCTACCACTACCTGTTGGTTAATTGACACTGGGACAGCTCGACAACTGAAGCCTAGGCACGGATTTACCGTTAAACTTTCCCGCCCGAGTGGACCTATGAGCCTAATTTGTGATGTAATTGAAACCAAAAGTACAACATTGTATATCTTTTAGAATTGAATATCTGAATAATGAATTTTTTTGGGTCTTTTAATGGTAACATGATAATTTTTCAGACATTTTAAATAATTTTTTATTTATATTATTTTTAACTAGATGACTAATAATAGCTAGTGGAACCTACTGGAGATCTGGTTATTTTTTTTCTATACGAATGGCTATGAGCAATGCGGTGAAGAGAGTAATCAAAATCAAAAGTATGTTTATATTGGTGTACCACAAATTACTAGAAAGTTTGATAAATATTTTTGTATGCCATTCAGAGATTGTCCTGTTCGGCTAAAGTAAAAATAAAAATATGCATATATTTTTACTTCCATAAACATAGACAACTACATAATTTGATTTGGCGTTATTTTACTATACCCTAATATAGACAAAAGAATTTCCATGTCTTGCCAACAACAACAGAGAGACCATTGTATGAATTCCTCAAAAATATATAGGTACCATTGTAAAATAGTTACTAACGATATTAATATTATCCTGTTTATCCTGGAATTACAAAAATACCGATACAAATTTCGCACGATAAAATTTTCACGTAAAAATTATTTTCACACAGTCTTTTATTTTTAACACAAAATTCCGAACGTAGTATCGAGACCGAGCCAAGCGAAACTCTTCACGAATAATTTCCGTAAAGCTGAAATTGAATCACTCGTGAAGCCAAAACCAAATTAACGCCTATTTTAAATAGCAAACTCTTTATTACTAGAAATATAGTTTTTTAATTTGAAATCTTAAGTAGTTTGTTTTCTGGGTTCAAATCCTAGGTCGGGCAAATGTAGTTTTTCTAACGAAAAAACTTCCCAATATGAGTCCGGAGTCTGGAATTGTGCCCGGTATATGGCAATAGGCTTGCCCCCTATTATATGGGACCTAACATCGTCGGCTTGGTGGTACACGTGGGTGTACTCAGTACGCCTCTGCCACCCCCGCTTGGGGAAATATTATAATCCTTATTGATGTATTTTTATAATTAATGGAATCAATTTAAAAAACGTATATATAAATCCACCTTTCACCGTTACTAGCAATTAGACGGCCATCCTGAAAACCCCAGCGCCGGTATATAGATTCGGTCTCTCTTAAGGGGGCTACCGCGAAAAACTCACGTATTTTGTACTCCATGTACTTCAAGAAGTATACGGATCAGAGACTTAATATTTCGATATATAATTTTTCTGGTACAAGAAATACACGATTAAATAAAATTTTCACGATATAAAATAAATCTAAAGCCATCTCTATCGTTTTACATTTTTTGATTCTAACGCGAAGTACTTAAGAATAAATCAATAGAATTCACTTAAAAACATATAGCAAATTGTAGCAAAGTTCTTTTTATAGAAAATGACAAAATTTGTTTCCAAGCATGAGCTCAATATATATGTCCCTTATTATTATTTTGTAAAGTAATTGCATCACTGTCACTCTTCCGGTCGATATATGGTCGATCGCAGTATCCCCTAAGAATAAGACGAAATGAGAATGGTTTATTTACTATAATAACATAAAAATATGTCAATTTACAGCGGTCCCCGCACTAAGCACAGCTTATATCGCGGGATACCCAAAATACGTATAACTATAGGAATTTAGGATACGAGATCATTATCAGTACATTTAAGGAACTGACATTAGGAACTATATTTTCTTGACCTTTATTTGATGTCCACTGATTACAGTAATCAAGGCTAAAAGAAAATTTAAAAATGTACGGGAATGAGATTCTACAACAAAAAATCCCGCGTTCAGGCCAAGACGCTATCGATAGCAGCAATAGAATAGAAACAACACTTGCCACTTGATTAGGACCTTTTTCCTACTAAGAGCATCGAGATGATTTCCAAATTTCAGCAAATTTTTACAGACTATACCAGTTAGGGGTGTTTTTGCGCCGTAACCCAAACGATGTACCACCTTATGTCGTGTTTCCCCTGTACGCAGCTAGACTTGGTGGCTGCCTCCGACAATTAAGTCAATGTGGCCACATTCTGAGCTGATTTCATATAACTTTAGCATGTTTAGAAGAAGAAGCATTGTAATGATATATTATGGACATTTTAAATGTTTATCAAGAGTCTCCGTAACCGGTGAGCGTGTATGAGACAAACTACGAGAGTCGAGGAAGCCAGAGGGAGCCAGCTATGTAAGGAAAGAACTTGTCAGAACTCTGTACTCTCTGCCTACTCCGCAGGGGATCTGGCGTGATGATTTAGATAGATGATTAAAATGCTTATAAAAT
Organism: Phalera bucephala; assembly: GCA_905147815.2. NCBI lineage: Eukaryota > Metazoa > Arthropoda > Insecta > Lepidoptera > Notodontidae > Phalera > Phalera bucephala. The sequence goes on along the minus strand of LR990621.1, from coordinate 16,814,973 downwards.
CATAGGTTGGACAAATGTGGTTTTTCTATCGAAAAATTCCCAATATCAGTCCGAAATCTGGAATTGTGCCCGGTGTATGGCAATAGGCTCTCCACTATTATATGATACCTAGCATCGTCGGCGAAAAGTGGGTGTACACATTATACTTCTTCCACCCCCGCTTGGGGAATATAGGCGTGACGGTGTTTATTTTTATTATAAATCTGTACACTGAAACAATAAGACCATGAAATTAAAATAAGCATACACATATTTATTATCACCAGGAGTTTAATTTTCTTTTCCCGTTAGTTTTAAAATACTATCTAAAAAATATTATTTCCAACATTGCAACAAACAATAAAACATTAATGCAAATCAAAGGTAATTGAGATAATTATAAGAGAGAAAAATATTTGCAGGAAATGCGATTCATTTTTTTACCCAGACTTGTTACAAATAAATGGGTTAATTACAACGCTACTCCTAAAATATTTCAGCTTCGAACCAAAATGACTTATTTGGGAATTAAAAACTCATTACAATTAGCAAGCAACCGCCGAGCAAGACTAATTCGTGCGAGGAAACCGTATTTCAAATTTTTAAATCCCTATTCACAACTTTTAAATGTTATAGGATTTTTTTGGTTATAATTAATTTGGATTATATGATTTCTTCTGGTTAGCATCACCAAAAAAGTGATAAAAATCTGTACACAGATTATCTTACGATGACCAAATAGACCACATCTTACGTGAAGGGCAAGTCAGGAGTCTCCGTCACAGGCGAGCATGTATGAGATGAACTATGAGAGAAGAGGAAGACAGAGAGTAAGGAAAGAACCTATTGGAACTCTGTGCTTTCTATCTACCCGGCAAGGGATCTGGCGTGATGGTAGATAGATAGATCTAAATGTATAAAGGTAGTTTATGCCCATAAGTATGCAATATTTTTTCCCGATGCTTAGTCAATTCCCAGGCTGTTCACTAGGAGGAATTAAAAACGTAACGCGGTGCGTTACGACAACTTTAATAAAGACTTAACCCCACACTAGGAATTATTTCTGTGTCGTTGGTGTGTTTACAAACATGAAATTCACATGTACAAACAGCCAGACCGAAACAAATATTTGTGGGTCACACATTCGTCCCGTGTGGGAATCGAGCCCCCGACTACTTAATCCAGTGGGTGGAGCGATTCATGGTCTGAACCCCTGGATCAAGCTGTCCGTTACTTCATGAGATGATCGTTTGATGTACAGAATAAAGGAGTACCTACCTCTTTAATTAATTATATTTTTTTATTTAAGGGATTTTCGGTCCACATTGGTCATGACAGCCCTATCATAACTTAATCATATAGTACATTACACCACATCTTATCCATTAATTCATAAGTGTATTTGGCTGCATCAGAGAGGGGCTCAGACAAAATACTCTGAAACAAACCGATTTCTATCAAATTAACTCGTAACATATTCATGAGCGCCTATCTCTCCCCTACTTACCTATCGCTCAACCTACTTCTTTGTTCTGTGATTTAATAGCACTACAGTAGTATACAGAATAACACGATCACTTTACGAAGTTATCATATCACGCCGTATGCATCAGAGCGAATAAGAGCCGGAAAACAGATTACCTATTTCACAAAATATTGAGGAATGAAGATTGCCGATCCTCCTCTTAGAAATAAAGCCGCCTCCTCTTAGAAAAGTTTCGTGTGACATAATTAAACATCATTATTTATTTTACCTATCTCTATGATTAATTTGTTTTTGAATAATACGTAGGTATATATATATGAAATGAATAGAGCAAACAATCCTCAAAATAATTTTCCCCTCCGCTGAAATAATGCCAAGTTTTATCTGACTGGACTTGGTCCCTCGCCGGCAATCTTGGCAAGCCTCAACTACCAGCGCAGCCCTAGTGCTTATGGTGTCTCATTTTTAGCACTTCTTCATGTCGGCACTTCCGTTATTACTTAATAACTTGCCTCATATAATAATGTATTCTGCGGGAATATAAAGTTTTATTGATAGCAATATTTAGGAGAAACAGTCTCCGAGACCAATATGTATATAAAATATGAGGCAAGGGTGCTCGAAAATATTTATTTAGATAAACAATATAATGTTCGATATTAAATTATAGCCCTGAAAAACTGTGCCACCATTTTTCAGTGGGGTGTCAGTTGCGTCTTATACTAGATACTGACGTTTAATACAGCACATACGTAGGTAATGATCTTTCAGTTTCCTTTTAAAAACTTTTATATTAGACTCGCTCCTTAGGACCGCCGGCAGACTAATCAAAAAGTCTGGTGTGCGTTTTTAAGCGCACCCTATCACCGAAGCAATTGGTCATCCTTGGAATACTGCCGTCTGCCGTCGGTCACCAAGCGCGTTCTGTACACATTGTTCACTGAGGTTAAGGACTCTCGATTATTACAATTATTTTCAACCAAACGACATTAGTATTTTAAAGTAATTGTCAGAATTTTACATAATACTTATATTTTTTTATAGTTCTTAGATCACTATTAGGTATGTTGAAAGTTTATATATCAGCAGAATGAACTAAAACTTATGCTAAATAAGCGCCTTTTCACTACTCCATGAAACTTCCTCCCGGTGTCCACGTACAACTTCGCAACTTCGGATATTCAAGTTGATTAACCTTTTATAAAACTAATCAACACGCAAATTGCATACTTAGTAAAAAGAAAACCAACACAAGTTTTACCACCTTCGTTCTGAAGCAAAATAACGACAAACCGGCTTAGTTGTTTATTTGTCCCTCGTTATTGGTGCCTTTATTTTGCGCACGTAATATTTTCGAAGCATTAAAACAACGGTCTACCGAGACGCCCCAGAAAAATCCCTAATGCTCCTAATCTTATTTTAATTTATATGTAAATCCATTCGCAGCGTATTATCACTAATATTCCGGTCAAATGTTCGGAGTTCCAAAACTTTTTTGTAATATTTTAATATCATAGCATTCTCTCGTTTATTCCCTCTTTTATTACATTGACTTTTATCTTTAATTCCGCAGACATGGCATAGGAACGCAATGATTGTGGGGTGAATAGGGTTGGAAGGAACAGAAAGAAAGATAAATGTTTAATGATGTCCTGCCGGTTCGATTGCTTTGTTGCGTTCTTTAAATCTAATCAATGGTTACACTGTGGAACGATGAAAAACGTAAATTTTCTCCCTCACACTGTAATACCGAGGTATATATGTACAATTAGCAAACGTAATATTTCAATTACTTTGTGGTAAAAGGTGAAATAATGATTAATACAACTCAAACTTTAACTACAATTAATACAACAGGCACTTGGGACACAGAGATGGAAGTACTTCATAATAATAAATTATAATATCGGCGTATTTTCATTATTTAATTCAATAGATATGGAATAATTTTTCAAACAAATATCTGATGGTTCCATAAAATTCTGACAAAAAGAATAAATTTTATGGAACTTATAGGAGTTAATAAAGTTATGGAAAAGCATTTTCACTCACAAAACTTCTTAATACTTTATGTGGATTCTTTCAGTAGGTATATCTCGAACTTCCTCTTAAATTTGATGTACGGAATTTTAAAGTTCTATCTTATATTACAATTGAAATGATGTGGCTGGTAAGGCAGAAAGGTTCTCGAGTAGTGAACACTTACCGAAAGGTTTGGTCAAATTGGCGACGGAGCGCGACGGTGGCGTTCGGCTGGCGCCCGGCCGGCGGTCCGCAGCGTGGCGCGCTCGTCAAACTGGGGGCGCGATTTCGGTCGCGCCGGCTGCGGCCAGGCGGTCATCCAACACTAGCGTCGGGACGCTAGTGTTGGATGACCGCCTCGCACGCATATTGGCATCTCGCTCCCGCCGAGCTTCGTCTATAATGCCGTTGGGTGCGACGGCGGCGGGACATGAAGTTTGTCGTCGCGCCGAGCGGGGCTGCGCTAAGTGGCGTCCCCCGTACATTTCAGTACATTACAACTCCCCAAGTCGCGCCACGGTCGCGCCCCCGTCGCGTTGGATCGGCTATGTGGGGAAAATCTTTAGAGTGGGCAGGCCCCCTACAACACGGATCGATGACCTGGTGAAGATCGCGGGTAGAAGGTGGATGCGTGAATCACAAAGCCAGTCATTGTAGCACTCTTTGAGGGAAGCTTCCTCCAGCACTGGACGTCTTTTAGGTAAAGATGATAGGGGCTAGATCCACTGGAAATGTGATGAATCATTCAGGATGTCTTAATTTACATTGTTTACCTTATTCTCTCTTCTATCTATGAATTACATACTATTGCCCCCCTGTTTTGCATATGAGAAAGCCAGTTAGCCATAAGAATTTTAATTTTTTACATAAAATTAATGAATAAAATAAAATTAAATGCAGATTTGTAAATACCAAACTTTGAAAACGGAATTTCTATCTATCTAAACGGAATTAATTCTCATAAATAATATTATCTTTGTGCAGTCGAAACGAAATATAATCGTAAGGGAATAATTTTTATTCTTAACAGGGAATAAAGTTTACAATGGTTTAAAAAGTTTTATGTTCTCAAAAGTTTTGTTCATTTTCTTTGTACAGCTGTTTCGAATGAACGAATATTTCCAAACACAATTGCTAAAACTGAAATCTGCTGGAAGAAAATATAAGTTAAATAAAATACGGGCAAAAAAGTTAGACCTAAACATGTAGCTAACTTAATTAAGTTTATTATACCATTTGGATAACGCAAACACTTGAACACAAATTAATAAAACATGATTCAAATTTCGTCTGCGTTGTTACAGCACTTGGTCGGTCTGCGGTTTGGCCCAAAATTTACCATCGTAATGTTTTCTTACCAAAATAAATGAAATGCTAATTTACAACAGAAAAAAACTTGCTTACGAAATCATTTTTTTTAAAATAAGTACCTATGTATGTATACATTCATTGGTAATGTATATATTAATACGTGAAGCAAAAACTTTGTACACCTTTTTACGAAAATTGCGCGGACGGAGGAGTATGAAATTTCCCACACTTATAGTTTATATAGAGAAGGAGTGCAGAACGCTAACATTTTTTTAAAATTATGCATAAAACATACATTAAATCAATGAAAAAAACATTACACACACTACCCGTCTACTAGTATTTGACACAATACACGTCAAATTGATGTTTGTCTTTAATATTATTTGTCTATAGTCTTACTGAATGTCAAACATAACCAGCAAACGATGAAAGAGTAGGTCAAATATCGACCTATGGGCGACCACTAGTAATTATAATTTTGCGAAGCCCATTCATATCGAAATGAGATGTAGATAAATTTGTTTTAACAAGCTTTTATTTAACTTGCATTGTTCGTATGTTTGTTTGTCTGTCTGTCTTTCCGGTTCAAATCTTGTGATCCATTTTTCATGCTCTTGCGGGTATCCGATTGAGCTGAAATTTGGCATGCGTATGTAAGTCCGATGACAATACAATAATATGCATGGTCTGATAATGGGGTCGGAAGGTGACCATAAAAACATGTGATTTATAAAACGTAATCTCCTCGTTTTTAGGTTTCTTTGATTGATATTGAGAAGTACTATACAAACATATAGTGTTCAGGGTCTGATGATAAAGCCGAAAGGTGGACAATGGAACCACACAAGTACTCAATATAACCCTGCCGTGTTTGTGCTCGTTGGATTTGTCTTGAGGAGTACTTTACACCCGGATGGTGTCCAGGGTCTGATGATAGAGCCGGCGGGTGGCCAATGTAATTATCTAAGTACTCAACCTAAAACCGCCATGTTTCATTCATTTTCATTCATTCATTAGATTTGTCTTTACGAGTTCTGTAGACCTTAATGATGGCCTGGGTTTCATGATGAAACCGGAGGGTGACCAACGGAACTACCCAACTACTCAATATAACCCCGCCGTGTTTGGGCTCTTTTGATTTATCTTGACGCGTTCTGTAGACCCGGATGATGTCCAGGTCCTGATGATGGAGCCGGCGGGTGACCAACGGAACTACCCAACTACTCAATATAACCCCGCCGTGTTTGGGCTCTTTTGATTTATCTTGACGCGTTCTGTAGACCCGGATGATGTCCAGGTTCTGATGATGGAGACGGCGGGTGGCCAACGGAACTACCCAACTACTCAACATAGCCCCAACGTGGTGGGTTCGCTACATTTGTCTTGACAAGTACCATAGTGATTGTTGATCTCCGTTATATCTTTGCTATAAACGCTTGTTTTTAAATCCTAAAAATCTTCTCGATCTTTTTAAATTAAAATTATAGTTGTATAGTTTATTTGTGGGATGGGATTCCTGTTTGATAAACATAATTATTTTTTATGATACCACTCATTTAAACTACATCTATCAACGTGAGTATACGCATTCCTGCATATTTAAAGTATACATTCCTTGTTATTAAGTGTGATCCATAGAGTAAGCCAGAAGCTAAGTAGTAAGTAAAATAAAAGTACTTCTTACCTACCATCATAAAATCATCTCAAATGGTAGTATATACTTTGTACAGCTCGTTTCGGTTAAACCAGTCGAGGCGGTGCTCACACTCGGTCGGGAACCGGACGCCGAAACATCTCGTAGTTAATTACCATTACTTGACACCTGCCTTCCCACCACTACCTGTTGGTTAATTGACACTGGGACAGCTCGTCAACTGAAGCCTGGGCACGGATTTACCGTGAAATTTTCCCGTCCGTGTGGACCGACAGTACCTAATTGGTGATAAAATAAGAACTAAAAGTACAACATTGCATATCTTTTATAATTGAGTATCTGAATAATGAAAATTTTTGGGCATTCTTATGGTAACATGATAATTGTTCAGACATTTTAAATTATTGTTTATTCATATTATTTTTAACAAGATGACTATTAATAGCTAGTGGAATCTACAGGAGAGCTGGGTATTTTTTTGTTAAACGAATGCTATATGACGGTGTAGAGAATAATTAAAATCAAAAGCATTTTTATATATGTATACCAAAAAAATACTAAAAAGTTTATTTAATAAATATTTGTGTATGCAATCAAGAGATTGCATACATTGCGAGCTCTGCGGAAGATGTGCGGAGTGAAGCTGACCGACCGCATTAGCAACAGCATAGTAAGACAGCGAGTAGGTATGAAAGATATTATTATTATTTATTCTTTATGCACTTATGTACATAGGTGGACTTAATGCCAGAGGCATTTTCTGCCAGTCTACCTTGAGGTGATGTGGAAACAGCTGTAGTAGGTGCCAAAAATTATGAGGTCTAAAAAAGGAGAGAAAAAAAATATACTAAAAACACAATTACAATTAAAAAAGGAAATTAAAATATTGAAAGACACAAAACTAATTACATACATACAACAAAAGCAGTTGTATATAAATAACATATAATACATACAGGTATAATACATACATATACATACACATATAACTATACTATATATGAAACAGACAGTATGACATAACGGCATGAAACAACTAGCGTTTAGAAGAATCCACCAACATTTTGGTCAACAAATAGTCCTGCAGTTTTTTTTTAAATGAGAGACGATTGGTAGCCATCCTGAGATCCTGAGGTAATGCATTCCACAGAAGTATTGATTGGACAATGAAAGAAGAGTGGATGAAATCAGTACGATGAGAGGGACACTGAAGAAGACAATTATTAGAAGAGCGAAGATGTTTATTATGATTGGAGCATAGGTATTGAAATCGGGAAGTAAGATAAGCAGGCGCTACAGAAGAATGAAGGATAGAAAACAATGTTGTCAGTGCCCTTAGAGCTCTGCGTTGACGAATAGGCAACCACTTTAACTGTGAACGATGCTCCGACACATGATCATATTTGCGCATATTGAATACGAATCGAATGCAGTTATTAAGTAGGCGGTCTAGTTTATCGAGTTGATCTGCATTCAGGTCGAAGTAGCACACATCACCATAGTCGATAATAGGAAAGATCAAGGACTGCACAAGCATTGCTTTGGTATTAGAAGGGAGCAAGTTTTTTAATTTATACAGGTATCGCAACGTTCCCGTGACTCTTTGACCAACCGACGTAACTTGGGTCTGCCAGCTAAGCGTAGTGTCGATGTGTAAACCGAGATCTTTGACGCTTGGACTTAGAGGAATAACTGTACCATTGAACTCAAGCGGAGGTAGAGAACCAATGTTTAGTTTGTTAATCAGTCTGGAGCTCCCCACAAGAATTGCTTGGCACTTTGCTGGATTCACTGCGACACCGAATCTGTCGGACCAATTTTTAATTGCCCCCAGATCGCGGTTTAATTTGCCGATAAGGTCAGAAATTCGATCAGCACTATCTGGTGAGTATAATTGCAAGTCGTCGGTATATAGATGATACGCACACTGAAGTTCATAGGTTATCAAGTCGATGAAAATGGAAAATAGAAGAGGAGAGAGTATACCGCCTTGGGGAACGCCAGAGTTGAGGTAACGCCATGCTGACAACGCTTCATCACTCAAAACTGACTGCTGACGTTCCCGAAGATAAGAGGAAAACCAATCCAGCGACTCTTGAGAGCACAGACGATAGGAGAGAATGGACAAAAGGATATCGTGATTAACGGTATTAAAGGCATTGGAAAAATCGACCAATACAAGCACGGTGACTTTGGTATCTTCCATGCCTGCTTAAATATCATCAATCACTTTAAGGAGGGCAGAAACGGTACTATGGCCAGGCCTAAAACCAGATTGAAGAGGATTAAATAAATTATTAGAGTAAATAAAATGAGATAATTGTTTATGAGCGCAGGCCTCGAGCACTTTTGAAAGAAAAGGAAGAATGGAGATTGGACGGAAGTGGCTGGGATGGCAGGGATTAGGAATTTTGGCCAGGGGGCGGACAAAAGCTTTTCGCCAGAGAGTTGGGAAAATACCGGACTCCAAGGAGAAATTAACGAGGTGGGTGATTACTGGAAGGAGATAGTTCAGAATAGTTATGATCATAAATCGGCATATTTTGTCACAGCCAATAGCCCTGGATTTAATAGACATTATGATCTTCTTAACCTCACAAGAGTCGACTGGAGAAAAGTAAAAAGGGTTAATGTTCGGCCGTCTAAGACCACCAAGGCAATCAAGAGTTTGCTGTACAGTTAGACGATCGACAGGAGCAACTGTGGAGAAATGGCAATTAAGATCGTCTAAATTTATTGTTCTTGGTAGGTATTGACGTCGAGACTTGCCGATACCTAAAGTGCCTAAGAATTTCCAAATATCAGCAGGCGAAGAAGATTCAATATTGTTAAGAATATGGCGGCGTTTAGCATCACGTATCATCTTATTACACCGATTTCTTGCAATCTTAAACCTGGCCCAGTTATCTTCAGTGCGATCCTTTTTAAATCTACGAAATACGCGATTTCTACGCCTTATGGCCATACGAATTCCCGTAGTCATCCACAGAGCGGGTGGAAAGCTGAATTACCGTTTCGTTAAAGATGCATATTTTGTCATCCATGGTCTCGGCTTCTATTAGGGGTGTCCAGTTGAGATTGGATGCATCTTCGGTTAATTTATCGATATTCATTCGAGCAAAGCAACGTTTATGCAGAATTTTGGGACGAGGTTTGGGAGCTTTTAGCATATAGGAAAGAAAGATAAGATCATGGTGAGAAAAAACAGGGGCATCGTGCTGACCATGGGAGGAAACGAGAGAAGGATTTGAGGTGAGTATGAGGTCGAGCCAGGTATCATCACCTTTGATATTGTGGTGTGTAGCTCGGAGAGGCAGAAAGTGCAAGCTGGCTGACTCAATGAGGTGTAGTAGTTTACAGGAACGAGGGGAATCGTGGGCAAGGAGATTAGTATTAAAGTCGCCCATGATAATGTGATGCACATAATCAGACCCCAAGGATTCTACTACCGATTCGAATTCGGTGAAATAATCAACGGTTGGAGGACAATACACGACACCAATTACGATTTTGGCGCCTTTGACCCAAACCTCGAGGAAAAGAAATTCGGCAGAAGCGGATTGGGTGGAAGATATGGCTAGAATTTTAAAGGAAAGATCACTACGCAGGTAGATAGCAACTCCGCCTCTGTCAACCCGGTCATTCCGAATGAGAATAAAACCAGGGAGAGCGTAAGAGGTAGAGAGAAGATGAGGTTTGAGACAACTCTCAGAAATCAGGATGGCGTGTACGTTTATGTTACTGAATGTGTCATACAACTCATCGTGATGACTGGGTATACTTTGAGCGTTTATGTGGCAAATATTCAGTAGATGATCCACTTGTTGGTCGAATTCGTTCTGTAGAAAGTCACTAAGATTAACATTTAAAGAATTAACACTTACGTTACACGAGGAGACAGTAGATTCATTGGCGGAATGAAAGGAGTCAGTGTCTGATATCATAAACTATATATAAATATTATAAATAAATATAAGTCTATTAATGTATATTTTACAGATTTAATATATAATATTATATTATTGTAAGCTAGACTGGTAGCACTACGATACGTTTCTGCATCACCCGCCAGCTAACATCATTAAAACTAAAGGTAAATACACAGGTAGCAGTATACCTTTTAACATGCTCAACTCACTCCATAATAATTATAAAAAATAAGAAAATAATAACAAGATCTCCGTTATGATAACACGATTCAAAACACAAATCAAGCAACAAAAAAAATGGAAAAAAAAGAAATAAATAAACCTACAAAGTCTAATAGCTACAGAAAACAATTAGTTTTTGAACGCATAACGTCAAAATGACATTGGATAGTCATGGCATTTGGCGACAAGAAGCTAATTTTATGGACGGTACATGGAGATTGGAGAGAATTTGAAAGAAAAAAATAAATTAAAAAGATGGTATAACATAATTATACCTACATTAAACAAACTAAAGGAGTGAGTAAATAAACAACAAAAGAAACTGATAAAACACAAGGTAAGTTGTTCCTATCAATTATTGAACCTATTTAAATTACCTGTATATTGTAGAAGTGATGCGGTGCCGACTACCATCAGGGGCTTTCAGAACAATGGTGCCGTCTTGAGTCCAGCAGGATCTTACGCCAAAATGCAAACGCGCCTTACCAAAGATTGCTTGCCTGCACTTGGTTAAAAATTCCCGGACTGAAATGGGAAACCCTTTCAACCTAGTCTTCGCCCTCCAGGTCGAGTGCTTATCGTCAACACAAGCGAACTGGACAAGAATGGGCCTATGATGATCTCGCCCAGAGGCCCCAAGTCTGTGGCAACTGCTTACAGAGGATGCCGAGATGTTTTTGAGGCCCATCCTGTCGTGAAGTATGCCTAGGATGGCATCCATACTGTTTTCTTGTTCGACTTCAGCGATCCTTAGAAAGAGCAGAGTTTTCCGCCTGTGTCTGGTCTCAAGTGTGTCCAGCTGCTTAGTGCACTCAGTGATTTGTCTCCGGAGCAGCCCAAGCATGTTAAAAATGAGCTCCCTGAAGGTCCGGAATTCCTTTAGCAACTTTTGCAACTGTGTCTTTAGCAGGACCTGCGTTCCGAATTTGAGCTTCAAGTTCTCCCATTCTCTTCATGAAGCTCCCTTCAAGGGTTTTCTGAGCTGACAGAACCTCATCAAGCTGTGACATGTTGAAATTAGTGATGTGTGGTGATGTGCTGGCAGGCGATGCTAATTGGTGCTAGTTTCACATAAATGTGCCACAAACGTGAGTAAATACCAATCCAATGATAACGACTATGTACAGGTGTAAATAACTTGTAAATAATTGCTTATTTATTTTAAATAATGATAAAAACTTAAAGACAAGACTGTACTTTTTTTAACACCTACCCGAAAAAAGATAGTATCGGTGTAAAGATGAGAAAGGGCATGCTCCGTTGGTTCGGGCATATAGAAAGAATGCCAGAGGAAAGAATGACAAAACAGATATACAATGTGAAAGAAACCGAGTCTTGTCAGATGGAAAAGTCATGAGTCTCCGTAACCGGCGAGCGTGTATGAGACGAACTATGAGAGTCGAGGAAGCCAGAGAGGTATGTAAGGAAAGAACCTGTTGGAACTCTGTACTCTCTGCCTACCCCGCAAGGGATCTGGCGTGAGGTTATAGATAGATAGATATACCATAAAAATACTAAAAAGTTTATTTAATAAATATTTGTGTATGCAATCAAGAGATTGCTCTGCTCGGCTTAAGTAAAAATAAAAATATGCGTATATTTCTACTTGCATAAACATACACAACTACATAATTTGAATGTGGCGTTATTTTACTATACCTTACTATAGGCAAAATCATTTCCATGTCATGACAAGAACAACAGAGAGACCATTGTATGAATTCCTCAACATTATATAGGTACCGCTGTAAAATAGTTACTAACGATATTAATATTATCCTGTTTTATCCTGGAATTACAAAAATACCGATACAAATTTCGCACGAGAAAATTTTCCCGTAAAAATTATTTCCACACAGACTTTTATTTTTAACACAAAATTTCGAACGTAGTATCGAGACCGAGCCAAGCGAAATTTTTCACAAATAATTTCCGTAAAGCTGAAATCGAATCACTCGTGAATCCAAAACCAAATTAACGCCCGTTTAAATTGACAAAATCTTTATTACTAGCAATATATATTCAACATTGAAATCTAAAGTAGTTTCATTTCTTTATAATGTAAAACACCTACAGTCTATTCCAATCAAACTTTAAAACTTCAGGAACAAACTATCGCCATTTTTAGATGTTTTAGTTGTGATCACAATTATAGCAAATATAAGGGCAACAATATTTCCGAAGACATCGAAATGAAAATGCTTTCAGCGAGAAATCGGCGCTTTTATGTTGAGTGAAAAAAGTTTTGAAATTTGATTGGAATAGACTATACAGATTGTTAAGATAGGAGAAATAATACTTAATACCCTAGCATTCGCAAAAAACATAAAATTCCATAATTACTCTTTAAGTGTTTCATAAGCTATGACTTTATATATACGAGTCGTATCTATATATCATCACGCCAGATCCCTTGCGGGGTAGGTAGAGAGTACAGAGTTCCGTTAGGTTCTTTCCTTACATACCTCTCTGGCTTCCTCCACTCTCATAGTTCGTCTCATACACGCTCGGCGTTTACGGAGACTCTTGACTTGTCCTTCAGATAAGACTTGGTCTATTTGGTCATGGTAAGATAGGTCTAGGTATTTCCCGGTACCTACATCCTTCCACTTTCGTATCGTATATCTTTTTTGTCATTCCTTCTTCAGACATTCTTTCTATATGCCCGTACCAACGGAGCATTTCTTTCTCATCTTTACACCGATACTATATTTTATGCCTACTCGCTTCCTTACTACGCTGTGGCGAATACGGTCGGTCAGCTTCACTCCGAAAAAACTTCCCAATATGAGTCCGGAGTCTGGAATTGTGCCCGGTATATGGCAATAGGCTCGCCCCATATTACATGGGGCCTAACATCGTCGGCGATACGTGGGTGTACTACACCTCTGCCACCCCCGCTTAGGGAAAATAGGCGTGTCAGTGTTTTATTGTGCCATGGGGCACGGAAGAACAATGGAAAATGAGCTAGAGAGACGTAAATGTAGGTATAAATAAAATTTAATTGAGTAGCTGAGAACCTGTGTGAGCCTGTTACTGAGAATGTCAGGCTTAGGATTATTACCGTATAAAATCCTCGTAACTGTCAATCGCACTATATGACTAATCTAACTTGGCAGTTCGGACTCGATATTGTTATAATATAACCAATTCTTATTCAATCTTAACACATATTAAAACGACGACGTAATCTCTTACGACCTAAAGATGACTTCCACGAGGTAGTGGCCTATGAGGATAGAGGACAAAACCTCGACTTCCTACGGCCACGACAGCCAGAAAACCTCACCACAAAAACCCCAACTGACATCTGGGGACACCCCACAGCGACTCAAGACGGGCTCAGCGGGTCTGAACGCCTACAAATGAGGGCAGCTCTCGAGGAGAGCACAGCGAAGCAGAAGCCAAAGGACACTACAGGTGCCAAAAAACTCGCGTCTTTCACAACGGCGCTCGGGAAGGCGGTCCTCGGCATACCAAGTGTGCTGGGGAAAAAAATCAGGGGGAACCAACGGGCGGAGGGGGTGGCAGTCGCCGCCGAAGCGTTCTTGAGGGAGCCCCCTCCCAAAAATCATAAGCAGTCGGAAAAGGCTCGAACAAGAGCCCAGATGGGGCTTGTCGATCCGCCGGAGCTCAGCGAGGCGACGGAGCCGCTGCAACACACAAAAAACGCGTTCCTCGAGTTCAAAGCAATCACCAAAGCAACAAGAAGGGTCAATAGTGAGACCTGTAGATCCATCCTGCAAACCTATCACCTGGGCAACCATTAACCCGTTGGACTGCAAAGGCAGAGGTTTTGGGTGCGAACTCAGGCATGCACCACTTTCTTTCCGAAAGCACGTGCGTTTTAAAAATTAACTATCACTTGCTTTAACGGTGAAGGAAAACATCGTGAGGAAACCTGCATGCCTAAAAGTTTCTCGATGGTGTGTGAAGTTCGCCAACCCGCACTGGGCCAGCGTGGTGGACTATGGCCTTAACCCTCTCAGTGTGAGAGGAGGCCCGTGCCCAACGGTGGGACAGTTCCTTAACAGGGCTAATATTATTATTATAGTGAGAATATATTCCGCTATCTTTTTAAATGCAATTCAAAACCTTTAATATAACCCCAATGAAAATAAGCAGTTTCGCCAAATTACCAGCTAGGTATAGACCAAAAAATAATAACTCAATTGACATTACAGTCAAAGTGCATTGAACTTTAATTCGACTTACTTGTCCTTATTCGTATCGCGTGCTACCCATGGCGTGATCGTTATATTAACAGTCATTACAAAATTTCCCAATAATAAGCCCACTGAAACATTAACCGCCGTCAGCTACACGAAAACAGAATTAATAATGCCCCAAGTTTGCGGTAAATTCAGTCCACCATCTACGCAAAATTTTAGGGACAATTTTTTTCATCCCTCCCATATATTCCGTCATTAAAGCAACGGCGTCGATGCAAGACGCCTTTATTAAATCGATTTGTTCCGTCACTGAAGTGTTACAAAAGAATTTATTAATAATATACCTTTATAGCTATCTTTACCATCAATAACACATCATAGCTTCACATATAAAATTCCAGTAAGGAATATAGATACTTCAATGTGATAAAGGCCGGGAGTGTATGTATGTATAACGTTTTAGTGTGTGTTTTTCATTCGTTTTCCATCTCAGATCGACCGAGCGACCGATCACCGACCAGTGATCACTAAGAATACCACGACCGCGCGCTACGAGCGTCTCTAAAAGCTTCTATTATATTGATTTTTTCCTACACTGAAGTATTTCACAGGCATTTATTCATTGTAATTAAAAGTACCCTCCGATCTTGTCTTTTTTTATGTTTGCTTAGGCTATCTTTGTAAAACACTCACATGTTTCGCTCACTAGTAATTTAATTTTTAATTTTTGTTCTCATGTAAGTTAATCATAATCGAATCAGGAATGAAGAGATTCGTAGAAGAACCAAGGTCACCGACATAGCCGTTAAGATTAGCAAGCTGAAGTGGCAATGGGCGGGCCACATAGCGCGAAGATCGGACGGGCGTTGGGGCAGAAAGATTCTAGAGTGGAGACCACGTATTGGCAAGCGCAGCGTGGGACGACCACCTGCCAGATGGACCGACGATCTTGTGAAAATCGCAGGAAGTCGTTGGATGCAGGTGGCATCGGACCGGTTACGCTGGAAAGCGATTGGGGAGGCCTATGTTCAGCAGTGGACATCGTCGCAGCCTATACTTATAGGCTGCGATGATGATGATGATGAAGTTAATCATTGTAACCTTTTATGAGAAATAAAGACCTCTAAATCTAAACCTAAATTTATCACTGTGTCTATTAATTTGGACTCGTAATAAGTTGCTCTGGTATCTAGAGACTCATCATTTGATTAATTGCAATGGAATTCAGTATGGCTGTGTAATGTTTTGCTAGTTTTCGAGTTGTTACGAATACTAATTGGTTGTAGAACCCATTAAATTTAGCTTTGTTATGTTTCATTGTTATAATGTAGTAGGTACGTGTTTTGAATTCCCTGTTGTCTCTTTTGTATTGTAAAACAAACAGCTGCATTGTTATGCTACTCAATTATTTAGTGCGCACACAAAAACATAATGACATATAAAAAAATTAAAAACCCTAACATCTGCATACCACCAGCAGGGATTATTGAGGTACTGTGTACACTCGCATTTCACAAGTAAAAAATTAACTATCACTTGCTTTAACGGTGAAGGGTAACATCATCAGGAAACCTGCATGCCTAAGAGTTTCTCGAAGGTGTGTGAAGTTCGCCAACACGCATTGGGCCAACTTGGTGGTCTATGGCCTAAACCCTCTCAGTTTGAGAGGAGGCCCGTGCCCAACGGTCGGAAAGTTTCTTATAATATATTATACGGGCTAATATATTATAGGGGTCTGTAGTGTGGCTGTTAATTCACCTATACCGGTCGATCCTACTGCCATTATATCGTGCATAATTTGGACTCCAGAATACTTCTTCTTATCCCCAATTTAGTTTTTGTGATTAGGCGACTACGGGAAATCGTAGGAGTAGGGAAAAACTATTTAAACTTTATGAATTAAAATCTCAGAATAGAAATGAAAACTTTACAAAGTATGCCGCCAAGTTTTCAAAAACGCTTGGGAGAGTATGTAAAGCTGCTAAAGCACTGCATATTATTAAAAGAAATAAATCCGCGGATGATAAAATAAAGACCACCTGGAAAATAAGTAACAGATACGGATTACACTCTTGAGACTCCTCGTGTACTTATCAATTCTGATAAAGACATCGCCCAAGAGTTTGAATCATTTTTTGCTCATATAGCTCTAAGAAAAACGGACGTCTTAAACTATTCTCCATGTCACTCTATTTCAGTTCTTTAAAAGAACATAATTATTTGTCCCGGAGATTTAATTTAAATATACTAGTACCCAGTCTATTATTAAAGCTTTCAAGGATATAAAAATAAAATTAACTGAAGACTGGGGCAATGGAAAATGTCAGTAAAAATATGTAAGCCTATTATAAATACAATCGCGCCTCCCCTAGCTTTTATCTATAATACCTGTGTAGATCAGGGAGTATTTCCTAATTAAATGAAATTTAGCAAAGTGAAACCACACGAAAAAAAAACTTTTTTTCATACCTTTTTTTAAAACCGGTAAAAGTAGGGGCAGGACCCCAATAACTATAGGCCAGTGTTTGTCTTGCCAGTGCTCAGTAAAGTGTTTCAAAAGATAATGCTTATTCAAATGTTAGATCATTTTAACGCAAATAATATCCTACATGATCTAGCCCTTGTACTACTGACGCCGGTGTTATTCTATTAAAGCATATCTTTGATGCCTGGGAGAGCTCGCAGGATGCCATTGGTATATTTTGTGACCTTTCCAAGGCAGTCGATTGTGTAAATCATAAAATACTTTTGCTCTAATTAGAGCACTACGGAATCCGTGGAAAAGCTCTTGATTTAATAAAATCATACTTAAAGGGCAGGCATCAATGCATTCAAATAAACGATGCTAAGTCTCCAGGTGCTATAGTACTAATGGGCGTTCTTCTGGGATTAATACTGGGTCCGTTTCTATTTTTGGTATATATTAATGACCTACCTCATATAATTAAAAAACAAGCAAAGATAGTGTTGTTTTCTGACGATACCTCTTTGATCTTTCAAGTAGGTAGACATGTAGATAATCTTGACGACGTGAATAACGCTATTCTTAAGGTGCATAACTGATTCATTACTAATAATTTAGCACTAAATAGAAAGAAAATGAAATGTATCAAATTTCCTTTACCTAATATAAAACGTAGTAACTGGGATATTTTATTGAACAATGAGAAACTTGAATCTATTAATGATATAGCTTTCTTAGGGATTACGCTAGACTCTAAATTACAATGGGGCTCACATATTAAAAGTTTAGGAAAATGGCTAAGTTCTGCTGCCTATGCCGTGAGAAGGATTAGACAAATAACTGATGTAGCCACTGCAATAATAATTTATTTTAGCTACTTCCATAGTATCATGTCTTATGGCATATTACCTTGCGGTAGGGCGGCTGATATCGAGTCCATTTTTATGGTAGTCGCGATTCTCTAAAAGAATTGTTTAAGGAAACGAATATTTTGACGGTTCCATGTCAATATATCTATGAAAATATAATGTATACCAGAAAAAAATTAAATCTGTTTACTCAGCTAGGTACTAGACACTGTTGTAAAACTATAAATAGAAATAAGTTAGATGAACCACAGTTTTTATCCAAACTTCACATATCTTTTAAGGGATATTGTGGTAAATTTTATATTAACTTCCAGTTGACGACACTAACATTAGTTAAACTAAATTTAAAGCCTGCATTAAAAGGACACTTTTTAAACAGGCTTACAACTCATTCGATGAATACTTGCACAACAAAAATGCTTAAATAGGTGCTGCTTCGGCTCCGCTGTAATAAGGATGACTCGTTCAACCTTGACTAAATTTTGTTTTCATATTCTCTTCTTTCTATTAAACTGCGAACAATGCGAACAAAACCAACCTCATGCCTTTTATGATTAAGAACTCCTCATATCCACACTCATCCCATTCAATTATAGCCCACACGTGTCCACCTCCGCATGAAACGGGATGTCTGTATACTCACCTGCAGAGAGCCACCTTCATAAAATATCTTATTCTTCTTGACCCCTTCCTAGGTTTTCGTCCACACATTGAAGCACTTACATCGAAGTTACGTATGTTAATTTACATATTTAAGACCCTGAGACATGTGGCGGACGATAGCCTAAGAAAGACGGTATATTACGCTCTGTGTCAGTGTCTCCTTACGTATTGCATAACGTCCTCGGGAGGTGCTTCAAAATCAGCACTTATTCATGTGCAACGAGCTCAGCGGGCACTGCTAAAGGTGTCTTATTTTCGGCCTTTCCGTTATCCTACTTCCACACTTTACAGGGAATGCGGGGTCCTCACAGTTCGACAGCTCTTCATCCTTCACATCATCAAAAGACAACACGCGCACCTGGTGTATCGGCCGCCAGCCCACAGAGATAAGAGGTGTTTTAACCCTGTTGACCGAAGGCAAAGCAACTATTCTTCTGAGTTTATAAATCGCTTTTACTGCTTTCTTGGAGGTTATCTTTACAATAAGATCGGCAAGAAGCTTTCAATTTACTCCATTAATAACTTTTTATTCAAAAAAAAGGATTTCGGAATGGCTTATGTCCCTTGACTACGAGAGCACTGAGGCGTTACTGTCCATACCCAAATAGGAATGAATATAAACTTGCCCTCTGGCAGCACACACTAGCTAAACTGGCACTCATATACCAACACACACCCGTACGTACGCACGCACACACACACCCACACCCACACACACACACACACACACACACTCACACACACACACCCACGCACACACACACTTTCTCGCACATACTCACATATACACACACATACACACACACACACATATACACTCACACACACACACACACACACACACACACACACACAGACACAAACACACACAGACACACACACACACACACACACTACCAGCTCTAATCTTGACACCACCACTTTCGACTAACACGAAATGTTATTTAGATTATGAGAGAGCCAAAATTAGCTCATATGGGGAAGGTGCACTGGTGACCTGAAATACAGGTATTACCTAGTTTAGGCACCAGTCTCCCACAACAAAAACTGCATTGTAATATGGCAATCTTCCTATGTATTGTTATATTGTGGCGTGAAATAAAATGATATTATTATTATTATTATCTCGCTCAGATTCACGGGCTTTACCCGGAGCTTGTTAACTAATATTGTTAACAATTAAGTCCCTGCTAATGCAAATGAAGTATATAGTCATATTCTCAATCTTTATGATAATGTTTTATAAATTCTCATTTTTAGCCCTACTCCCACACCCCACAATTGACAGTGTACACAGAATAGCTTTTTTTTTTAAAAGTTCAGCTTTTGTTTGACCGTGGAGTTTCTTGCCCTTTTCCCCTAGAGTAATTATTTATTTTAATGACGATTATTGGTCATAAAGCACGTCTTTAATGTAAACAGAAATGTGAAAGCGTAGCGTGTCGTGCCAAACGAACTCGAAGTACTGCTCTTTTTGTAGACTTTTCTTACTGAACTCTGGGGTCTGGGATTGGTCATGCTCACTAAAAAGTCTATGCTTGCAGTGGCTATTTGGTGCGGGTCACTTCCTTCCCTCTAATATGGTCAAGGGAGGTGATGGCCGCTCAAGTAGTCATACTCGTGAACGGGTGCTGCTTGTGGAGACTGGTCCACCCAGAATCCTCTAGTTTTTCATTATAACATATATTTAAAAATATTATTATTTGTTTTATATTTCAGTCGTATCACAATTGGCACAATCGGCATCATGCTGGAGCTGGATGGCATAAATGATTTTGTATAATATAAAAATGTATGTATCTATACAATAAATGATGAAAAAAATGAATGGAGAATTGGACAAAAAAGACAAGCCCGCTGAGTTTCTCGCCGGATCTTCTCAGTGGAGGTCGCGTTCCTACCCGGTGGTAGATAAGTAAGTGCAAAAAATATGTAAATATGACCATTTAAAAACAGTAAAAAAAAATTATAAACACCCCCGCAGGCTTTATGCAAAATAAACGATTTAAGTTTGAGTTTGAAACCTGCATGTCTAAGAGTTTCTCGAAGGTGTGTGCAGTTCGCCAACCCAGCCACTGGGCCAGCGTAGTAGAGTATGGCCTAAGCCCTCTCATTTTGAGAAGAGGCCCGTGCCCAACATTGGTACAGTTTCTTAACAGGGCTAATATTATTATTATAGTGAGAATATATTCCGCTATCTTTTTAAATGCAATCCAAAACCTCTGATATTAAAGACTATCTACCTGTATCGTTATCTGGCGAGCCAACTCATGCATTACCGGGATTGCTTCGAACCAATCTTCTTATGCGATACGGTATCTTACATTCTGTTGAGAGTTGCAACCCAGCCATATATCTGATTGATTAATACTTGGGTCATATTAGGAATACGTTATTGATATAAGTTATTTGAAGTTCTGAAATAAGCAAACAAAAACTTTAAATTTATAAAAAAAAAAGTACCCTAATTGATGGACTATACGGTAAAATCCTGCAAAACCGAAAAAACAAAACATTTTTAATATTTTTAAGTTACCTACATAGAAACAAAAGAAACCGAAATCCAATATATTCTCAATCTGTGGTGTTTTGGTATTCCATTATTTTAATAGATTGGTTAACTTGTCGGTAATAATTGCCAAGGTGAGAAAGAGAGGTTTACTCGTAGACTGCGTGTACAAGAATGAATAATTTGAAAACCAAAATTAAAATATTTATCAATCGTGTCAACAATATACGCTAGAGATCTAAATAGAGATAATTTAGCGATCACGAGGGTTCAAATCCTAGGTCGGACAAATGTAGTTTTTCTAACGAAAAATTCCCAGTATGTGTCCCGAGTCTGGAATTGTGCCCGGCATATGGCAATGATGCAGGATTTTTCGAAAAGGCTACAGCACCGTAGACCACATCCATACTGTTCGGCAGATTGTACAGAAGACCGAAGAGTACAATCAGCCGCTGAGTATGGCTTTCGTGGACTACGAGAAAGCCTTCGACTCCATCGAAACCTGGGCAGTTTTGGGTGCTCTGCAGCGATGTCGCATCGACTAGCGCTATATCAAGGTGTTGAGATGTCTGTATTATACCGCCACAATGACCGTCCAGCTCGAGAACCAAAAGACTAACCCGATCGAGCTGCGTCTCGAAGCTCTTCACCAATGCACTCGAAGACGTCTTCAAGACGCTGGACTGGACTGGGCGGGGCATTAACAACAACGGCGAATACATCTCACACCTTCGGTTTGCCGATGATATCGTCATCGTGGCAGAGTCACTGGAACAGTTAAGCGAAATGCTGCATAGCCTAAATGAAGCCTCTCGAGGTTTCGGTCTCGGCATGAACTTGGATAAAACCAAGATCATGTTTAATGATGTCACGCCGGGACCGATCTACGTCGATGGTTCGATGCTCGAAGTTGTTCGGGAGTATTGAGTCGGGAGTGTGTATAAAACTCGTAACGAGGTAATCCGACAAAGAACCAAAGTTACCGATATAGCTCGCAGACTCAGTAAGCTAAAGTGGCAATGGGCTGGTCACATCTACAGAGGGACCAACGGCCGATGGAGCAAGCGTGTCCTAGAGTGGAGTCCGCGACTTGGTAAGCGTAAGGTAGGACGGCCCCAGCTAGATGGACCGACGACCTTAAAAAAGGTCGCTGGGACAGACTGGATGCGGAAGCGGAGGACCGTGTGCAATGGCGCATGTTAGGAGCGGCCTATGTCCAGCAGTGGAATGCGATATGCTGATTGATTGATTGATATGGCAATAGGCTTGACCCCTATTATATGGGACCTTACATCGTCGGCGAAACGGAGGTGTACTCAGTACACCTCTGCCACCCCCGCGGCGACGTGACGGTGTTTCTTTTTTTTATAAGAGTTCACATTTCAAAAAACTTTTAATACCTTTTCGAAATAAGCAGAAAACTAAAGTTCTTAATGTATACAAAGTAAATATACATTCGGAATGTAGTTATTGTAACTTTATAAAAAAATATATAATCCTTATTGATGTCTTTTTGTAACTAATGGAATCAATTTAAAAAACGAGACATCATTTAACATAACTTCCTTTCAAAAGATGCAAATAGGAGATATTTCGCGAATGTTTTTGAAAGAAAGATTTGATTTAAATTCTTTGCCGTTGGGTAAAGACGAAACGTCTGCTTTTTATAATTCTGATAGAAAGGTTTAAATATATATATAATAATAATATTTCAGAGACTGCAGGTCGGTTGACGGGGCAAAACTTATCAAAGATCTGTTTAAGCTCCTTTTTATTTAAAAAATTAATATAAAATTTATTTAAATAATATTACCACTGGGGACTTAGCACGAATAGATTGATATCATCGTAGCAGTATCAAGAAAGCGTGCTGGAATTTTTATCTTTATTCATAATAATTCCAGTGTAAAAAGGATGACATATCAACTCGCTAGCGTCATGCTATCGTCAATCTTTTAGTGCTAAGCACTCTGATTTAAAACTGGAGAGCGTTGCATATTTCTACGGAAGTACTTCTCCAGAGATTTTACGTTACTGATCTAACAAATTGACTCTTCAATGGAATACTTTAATGCATCACGTTTTTGCAATACCTTCTGATTCATAAAACTTCCCGAAACATTAAAAGATGAAGGTCAACAGTTTTCTCAACATTTTGAGCTTGTACTTACCTAACTACATATAACTTACAAATACTTCACCACATCATTTATGTAACAATGCACCTGTTAAACAACAATAAATTATACCGCTGATTTTAGACTACAATAATATGAGGTCCGTAAGGAAACCTTTTAGAACGCCGTCCTCGCAGCCTCCACAAAAAAAAATGCGGTCACGATTTTAATAGAGATAATTTAGCGATCACGAGGTCCTGGGTTCAAATCCTAGGTTGGAAAAATGGTGATTTTTCAATGGAAAAATTTCCAGAGTCAGTTTGGAGTCTGGTATTATGCCCGGTACAAGCCGTTAAATAGGATCGAGGAAACCCGTGAGTCTTTATTTAAATACACTATAACTATTATAAATTTTAAAATTAAAAGTCTTAAGATGTATTTTGAAGAATTTTGCTTCAATAAATATGAAATAATTTATTAAACAAATATCTGATAGTACCATCAAACACTGACGAAAAAAAAAAATATTGAACTAATAGAACTTAATAGAGTTATGGAATATCATTTTCTCTCACAAAAATTACTTATTACTTTATTT
The DNA here is from genome assembly GCA_905147815.2 of Phalera bucephala. Classification (NCBI taxonomy): domain Eukaryota; kingdom Metazoa; phylum Arthropoda; class Insecta; order Lepidoptera; family Notodontidae; genus Phalera; species Phalera bucephala. The sequence continues at coordinate 16,790,975 of LR990621.1, read as the reverse complement.
TTCAGTAGCTAAGTATATCTAGAACGTTCGCTTAAATTTGATGTACGTAACTTTTGATTTGTACCTGATATCACAATTTAAATGGTGCGCCTGTTAGGGCAGAAAGGTTCTCGGAGAGTGAACACTTACCGGAAGACTTGGAGTGGGCAGGCTCCCAACAAGATGAAACGATGACCTGGTGAAGATCGCAGGTAGAAGGTGGATGGGTAAAGAACACGGCCGGTCGTCGTAGCGATCTTTGAGGGAAGCATTTGCCCTGCAGTTGACGTCATATGGGTGAAGATGATAGGTGCTACTTCAGCTCCGCTGGAACTGTGATGAATCATTCAGGATGTCTTAGTTGACGTTGCTTACCTTATTCTCTCTTCTTTCTATGAATTAAATATTATTTTCTATTAACGCCCTGTGTTGCATATGAGAAAGCCATGTAGCCATATTCATAAGAACTTTAACGTTTTACATCAAATTAATAAAGAAAACAAAATGAAATGCAGATATGTAAATACCAAACTTTGGAAACGAAATTTCTCTCTATCCAAACGGAATTAATTCTCATAAAAAATAATGTTGTCTTTGTGCAGTTGAAACGAAACATAACCGTAAGGGAATATTTTTTATTCTTAGCGGGGAATAAAGTTTACAGTGGGTTAATTAAGTTTTTCATGATTATCTGCTGAAAGAAAATATAAGTAAAATAAAATACAGGCAAAGAAAGTTAGACCCAAACATGTAGCTAACTGAGGATAGATGGCGCCAGCTGTCACGTAAACATTAGCTCTGTACAAAAATAATTACGAAAATTAATCTACGTCAGTTATCGATAATAAAAAGTACTGAATAGTTTAAACTAAGGCCAATAATTAAGTGATAGTGTTTGTGAGTGATTGCTACCAATAACTATGAAGCTACAAGACTGACTGTTTAGACAGGATAAAAACTGTGTTAAACGGAATATTCTGTAAGTGTTTAAACTGATTTTATATAAATACATCCCATTTTATAGACTTCTATCTACATAATAAAAAACAGTATAGAAAAGTGCCAAAAAGTTTGTGATATCAAATACAAAATCCGTTTTTTATTCAAATATTTTCGATCAGTATCATAGACTTGAACCCAGAATAGTTATAAGATTAGCGACATCTAGTCAACGTTGTAAAAACTCGTTAAAATAATGCATCGATAAAAAAACTGCTTAATGTCATTGCCAGAGACATCTATGAAACTAAAAAGTAAGCATGTACCACACCAAACCGAATGCATTAGATAATTTTGCTGCAATTGTAACTGACACCGTGGCGGATAAACTCTGATCTATGCTTAGACGACATCGGGTTCTAATCTCACTTACAAATTAGTCTTTTTGTAAATTCTTAAATTTACTAAACCATTTCTACAATGGAGTTTGAGGATAATAATGTAACACAACGAGCAAAACGAAGAGCTAACTCCTTGACGAATTCATCCAACTCTTCGATGTTTGAAACGACAACTTTAAATGATACCTTCTACCAAGACGACACATTGGATGACAATAAGGCTGAAATTGAAACATTAAAAACTTTATTACAATCGGCTAATTCTGAAATTGATAACCTAAGCTTGGAAATCACAACACTACGAAATGAGTTGAATAAATGCAATAAAATAATAGAATCTTATAAAAAAGTTGGATTTTCGGATGGATCTGTGACGGATGGAACAGTAAGAAAACGGAAAAAAGTAAAACTGTCGACAAATACTGTACAAACAAGCACACAAACTAAAACAGGCAAAACGGACGTCCACAGTTCTAAGGGGGATCTCTCTTTACATACTGACATTGAGGAAGACGTATTAAGTACTACAAATAGAAGCGAGAATACTGAAAGACAACAAAATATATCTATAATGGACATTCAGCATGATGCCGAAGGACCCAGTTTAAAACAGTACAACTTAGAAAATACACAAAATAAACAGAAAAGAAACAAATTAATTATTTTAAGCAGTGAATCTCAGAATAAAATACACACAATTACAAAGGAGACTTACTTAGATAAATACGATATATGCCATTATAGAAAACCAAAATGTGGAATAGAGCAAATACTTAACGGAATAAAGGGTCAAACAAGAGAACTTACAAAATTGGACTACTGCATTGTATTTATAGGAGAACAGGACTTCACAACGACAAACAATTATGTAGAATTAGTCTTATATATAAGAAATCAAATTATGCCAATTAAGAATACAAATATAATTATATGTTTACCGAATTTTAAAATTAATTCTCATAGTGTATTGTATAATAATAGAATTGAACTATTTAATAATTTATTATATTTGGACATAGAGACCCATCAATATGCATACATCTTGGACTCGAACCTCAACCTCTCCTACAACTATGATATGTATTCTCAGAGATATGGCACTCTAAATTATAATGGGCTCTGTGTTATGTTGATAGATCTGGTAAATTTAATTGAAGAAATCAATATATATTATAGTAACGCTAATGATGATTCTTTCATAATAAAAAATAACGAGACTTGCGATGTAAACAATATTATGAATACTACTGTACTGACGAACAAAATACCAGAAGCACCAGAATTTTTTTTTCGATCGTAAATATATCAGCGTTCTCCATCAAAACATAAACGGACTCTTGAGTAAATTAGATCTACTCTCTGTACATCTTGATACATTAACAGAAAAAAAGATTAGTGTGACTGTTCTTTGTATTACTGAGCATAACATGATATTCCATGACCTAAAATCAGTTAACTTACCATTATACACCATTGCATCATCGTTTACTAGAAAGAATAGGCATGGTGGATCGTGTATACTTGTTCGTCAGGGGTATAAATTTATTACATTAGATGAAATATCAATGTTTTCCATCCAAAACGTTATTGAGTGTAGTGCGATCGAGCTTTTAGACTATAAGATCCTAATACTTTGCATCTACAGACCTCCAAACAACAGTCATGAGGATATTGATTGTTTTTTTGATAAACTCAATAGTATTCTATGCCATTACTCCTACATGGGGAAGAAGATAGTAATATGTGGGGATTTGAATATAAATATCTTAAAAAATACTAAAATTTCAACAACCTTCAAACACATGCTTGAAGAGTTTAATTTAAAAACAGTAATAGAGGTACCAACGCGTCTGATAAGCAGCACTTGCATAGATCACATTATTACTAATATAAAGGGGTGTAAGACTGATGTGATGGAGCTCGCGTTATCTGATCACACAGCTCAATTATTAAGATTTCCAGTTAGACACAACTTTCAGATTGACTACTGGTTTATTGAAAGAAGAGACTACTGCCTTGAAAATATAACCAAATTTAACGACGCTCTTAACTCCTTGAATTACTGTGACATATATGAGAGCGAGAATCCAGATTATGCATTTTCACGGTTTCATGAACTTTTCTCACTTTTCTACAATCTATGTTTTCCTATTAAAAAAGTCAAAAAGTCCGTACGAAAACATTTAAATTGGATAAGTAAAGGCATCAAAATTTGTTCGAAGCAAAAGCGAAAATTGCTGTGGATGTATCGTAAGTCTAAAACTCTCAGAGATAAAGACAACTTTAAAAAGTACTCTAAGCGACTCAATAAAATAATTAAACTCACTCAAAAGTCTCAAAATAATTACTACATAACATCAGCTACTAATAAATCTAGGGCTTGCTGGGATATCATAAATAAGTCTAAATCTAACACGCTAAGGGAATACATTACAGAAATAAATATTGCCGGTAATATTATTACCAAGCCACTTGAAATTGCAAATGAATTTAACAATTTTTTTATTGATCAAATTAAACCCATAATACCTAATAATACGAACGTCAAATCCCTATTGAAAAATTCAAATATCAATTCAATGTTCATGAAACCAGTTACACCAGGTGATATCTCTCGAGTAATACTGTCACTTAAAAATACGCATAGCACTGGTTTTGATGAAATAGCAACTAAGGTAATAAAAAGTGTGGACAAAGTTATATCACCCGTATTGTGCCACTTATTCAATCTCTGCATACAACATGGTCATTTTCCCTCGAGTTTGAAAAATACTTTAATTAAACCGATATTTAAGAAAGATGATAGGAAAAGTATGTCATCTTATAGACCGGTAGCTTTAATACCTATATTTTCAAAAATTTTTGAAAGGATAATCTACAAGAATCTATACGAATATTTAGAAAAGTATAACATTTTAAATGAAGAACAATCAGGATTCCAAAAAGGTAAAAACATAAATTTTGCAATTTCAAAGTTTTTAGAAAAAGTTATAACTAACGTTGATAGTAAAACACCGGTGTGCGCCTTATACATGGACTTAAAAAAAGCTTTTGACTATGTAGATCATGGAAAACTGCTAGAAAAACTTTATCTATACGGGATCAGGGGCAACGTATTGGCCCTTATTACATCGTACTTAAGTGACAGAAAACAAAGAACCGTAATAACACAATTCTGCCCAATCAAGAAATTAGAAAGAACGCACATGTCAGATTACAAGACAACTAAATTCGGTGTACCTCAGGGCAGCGTTTTAGGCCCTCTGTTGTTTTTGCTTTACATTAATGACTTCCCAAGAGCAGTATCATGTCCTATTGTACTATTTGCAGATGACTGTACAGCTATATTTTCTAGTAAGAACTATGCGTCACTAGAACATGATATTAATACCTCAATAATTGCTATTATAAAATGGTTAGAGACAAATAACTTATTAATAAATCTTAATAAAACAAATATTATGATTTTTCGAAATAGGGCCAAACCAACAACACCAATTGAAATTCGCTACTCTTTAACAAAAATCGAGGAAGTAGAAGTGGTAAAGTTTTTGGGACTACATGTTGATTGCAATCTTAACTGGAAAGCACAAGTAGAATCAGTATGCACCAAACTTAATAAATATTCTTATATGTTATACAAGCTCTCTAAAATTGTTAGCATTACTACCGTCATGACAGCTTACCAAGCATATGTAGCATCTACGTTAAAATACGCAATAATTTTCTGGGGTAACTCTGTCGAGTGGGAATCAGCATTTAAGGCACAAAAGAAGTGTATACGTGCAATATGTAATCTTCAACCCACCGATAGTTGCAAGACCCACTTTAAAAATTTGAAAATTTTAACTCTGCCATGCATATACATATATGAGATAGCAGTTTTTGTTAAAACCAATATTGCAATGTATGGCAAACTAAGAAGCAGAAGACATGTGCATAAGTTACAAGTTACACCCAGCAGAACTTTATTAAAAAGTAGAAGTGTGTATTGCATGTGCCCTAGAATATATAATAAACTACCAAACTGTATCGTCGAAATAGATACGCTGGAAATATTTAAGCGAAGATTAAAGGATTTTTTGATTGAAAATGCATTCTATAGTGTAAAAGAATATTTAGAAAGAAATAATCCAAATAATTATGTACCTATGATATGAATCATTAATGAATGTTGACATTATATTTTAAAATTGACATTTTAATTTAATTGTGACATTTTCAATAATTCAATTCGACCAGTTCATTTGACAATCTGATTATTATTGACATTTTATTATTTTGACTATGATTATTACCAATTTTATTTATCTACTTATTTCATGATTATTGTTTGTTATTTTAATGTAATGTGCAAATATTATAATTATTATAATTCAATGAGAAATGTAAGTGTTAATGCCTAAAATCTTATTATATTGTAAAGTTACATTTTAATATTTAGTAAGTCTGCCAAATTTTGCATGCTTTGTGGCAAAGTGTGGAGTTCTAATTTATAATATAAGACCTAATTGTACCTACCTACACTTGCAGAATAAATGATTATGATTATGATTATTATGATTATGATTATAACTTAATTAAGTTTATTATACCATTTGGATAACGCAAACACATGAACACAAATAAATAAAACATGATTCAAATTTCGTCTGCGTTATGAGAGCACTCGGTCAAACTGCGGTTTGGCCCAAAATTTATTATCGTAATGTTTTGTTTGGTAAAATAAATAAAATGTTAATTTACAACAGAAAGAACTAGTTTACGAAATCAAATTTGTTCAATAATAAGTGTACCTATGTATGTGTGTATATACAATGGTAATAATTATAATTTTGCGCAGCCCATTCATATTGAAATGAGATTTAGTTAAATTTATTTTTCTTAAATTAGTTTTGTATCATCAACTTAAAATTGTGTTACAATATATATATATACAATAGTATATTTGTAGGAAGGGTTTCCTGTTTTATAAACATAATTATTCCGCTAATTTAAACTAAATCTATCAACATGTGTTTACACATTATATATCATTATTAAGTGTGATCCATAGAGTAAGCCAGAAGCTAAGTAGTAAGTAAAATAAAAGTACTTCTTACCTTCCATTATAAAATCATCTCAAATGGTAGTACTTTGTATAAGTTAATGCCCGTTAGTTTTAAAATACTGCCCAAAAAATATTATTTCCAACATTGCAACAAACAATAAATCATAAATGCAACCAAAGTTAATAGATATAAAAACAAATCCGTGTATAAAAAATATTTGCAAGAACTGCGATTCATTTTGTTAGCCAAACTTGTTACAAATAAATGGGTTAATTACAACGCTACTTCTAAAATATTTCAGCTTCGAACCAAAATGACTTATTTGGGAATTAAAAACTCATTACAATTAGGTTTTAATAGCGCCAACAGCCACTGATCTGCAAACACTAGTCACAGTTATGAAAGACGACTGCATGATCAATGGCTTACACTTGAATGTGAAGAAAACCAAGATTATGGTTTTTGAAAGGGAAGAAACCAGAACGAATGTAAGGATTGTGGTTGGTAACGATGTGCTGGAGCAAGTGAATGAGTTTGTATATCTTGGATGCGCCTTCAGTAAGGATGGGAAATACACCGCTGACATAGAGAGAAGAGTGAGTGCAGGGAACAGAGTGAATGGTGCGATGAGAAAGCTACTCGGGAGCCGGCACTTAAGCCATAAGGCGCAGCTGGCCATACATAACGGAGTTCTTGTCCCAATGCTGTTATATGGTAGCGAGAGCTGGGTATGTAAGAAGGAGAATGAAAGTAGGATAAATGCGGTAGAAATGCGAGCTCTGCGGAAGATGTGCGGAGTGAAGCTGACCGACCGCATTAGCAACAGCATAGTAAGACAGCGAGTAGGTATGAAAGATAGTATCGGTGTAAAGATGAGAAAGGGCATGCTCCGTTGGTTCGGGCATATAGAAAGAATGCCAGAGGAAAGAATGACAAAACAGTTATACAATGTGAAAGTGGAAGGATGCAGGTACCGGGGAAGACCTAGACTATCTTACCACGACCAAATAAACAGAGGACCGATCTGATGGAAAAGTCAAGAGTCTCCGTAACCGGCGAGCGTATATGAGACGAACTATGAGAGTCGAGGAAGCCAGAGAGGTATGTAAGGAAAGAACCTGTTGGAACTCTGTACTCTCTGCCTACCCCGCAAGAGATCTAGCGTGAGGTTATAGATTACAATTAGCAAGCAACCGCCGAGCCAGACTAATTCGTGCGAGGAAACCGTACTTCAAAATGTTAAATCCTTATTCACAACTTTTAAATGTAATAGGATTTTGTATGGGTAACCTGTACTTGATGTGTCGTTATAATTAAATTGGATTGTATGGTTTCTTCTGGTTAGTATTACCAAAAAAGTGATGAAAATCTGTACACAGATTATCTTACGATGACCAAATAGACCGCGTCTTATCTGAAGGGCAAGTCAGGAGTCTCTGTAACAGGCGACCGTGTATGAGACGAACTATGAGAATAGAGGAAGACAGAGAGGTAAGGAAAGAACCTATTGGAACTCTTGTGCTCTCTAGGTAGGTTCCCGGCAAGGGATCTGGCGTGATGGTAGATAGATAGATCTATATGTATAGAGTTTATGCCCATAAGTATGCAATATTTTTTCCCGATGCATAGTCAATTCAAAGGTTCTTGGCTAGGACGAATTAAAAACATAAACTTCTTTAAAAAATAGACTTACCACAAGACCCACCCTAGGAATTATTCCTGTGCCGTTGGTACGTTTACAAACATGAAATTCACATGTACAAACACCCAGCCCAGACTCGAGCCCGCGACTACTTAATCCAGTGGGCGGAGCGATTCATGCTCTGAACCACTGGATCAAGCCGTCCCTTACTTCATGAGATGATCGTTTGATGTACAGAATAAAGAAGTACCTACTACTTTTTATATTATATTTTTTTTATTTAAGTGATTTTCAGTCCTCATTAGCCATGACAGCTCTATCAATACTTAATCATATAGTAAATTATCCCACATTTTATCTATTAATTCATTAGTATATTTGGCTACATTAGAGAGGGGCTTAGACAATATACTCTGAAACACACCGACTTCTATCAAATTAACTCGTAACATATTCATGAGCGGCTCTCTCTCAACCTACTTCTTTGTTTTGTGGTTTAATGGCACTACAGTATACATCTGTGTTCAGTGATGAAGCCCCATGTCTGCGGACTGTCGAACGTTAGTATTTAGAATTCCAGCGTGGACATACTAGTGTTAGTGTCAAATCTCGCGAAGGACGCCCAAAATCCGCCTTCACTGAAGATAACATCATTGCTGTGAGACAACTAATTCTCGAAGATGGTCATGTGACATATCGGGATATAGAGGCTCTATTAGGCATCTCAGGAATAACCATTCAGAAGAACTTGCATGAAGCGCTTGGTGTGAGAAAGCTAGTTTGCCGTTGGATACCGCATCTGCTTTCCGACAATCACAAGGCGGCCCGCGTCAGATGGGTAAGAAAACTCTGCAAAGGTTCAGCCGAGAAGAGTCAAATCACGTCTACGACATCATCAGTAGTGACGAATCTTGGATCTATGCCCACGATCCTGATTCTAAACAACAATCTACAATCTGGGTCTTTCAAGACGAGCCAAAGCCGACTAAAGTTGTTCGTTCTCGAAGCACTTCAAAGAAGATGGTGGCCACGTTCGTTGGAAAAACCGGCCATGTTGCGACTATTGCACTTAAAATCGTAGAACGGTTAACGCAGAGTGGTATACCACAGTTTGTTTACCACAAGTCATCGCCGAACTTCGAAAATCTAACTCAAAGCGACGCATCATCCTGCACCACGACAACGCAAGCTCACACAGCGCTCGTCAAACGATTGAGTATTTGAAGCAGGAAAAAGTACAAATTCTTGACCATCCTCCATACAGTCCTGACCGAAGCCCTAACGATTTCTTTACATTTCCTAAAATTGGGAAAAGTCTTCGTGGTCTAAGGTTCCAGTCCGGTAAAGAAGCAGTCGACCCTTTCAAGTCAGCCATTTTGAACACCCCCACTTTAGAGTGGAATAAATGTTATAATAACTGCTTTGAGCGAATGGAAAAATGTATGAAGCGACGTGGTGAATACTTTGAAAAACAATAAAAAGTAATATAAGGTTCTAATTGTGTTTTTTCTTCAAACGACAAAACTTAAAAGGCATGCCTCGTATATGAAATGAATAGGGCAAACAATACTCAAAATAATTTTCCCCGCCGCTGAAATAATGCCGAGTTTTATCTGACTGCACTCGGTCCCTCGCCGGGAATCTTGGCAAGTCTTAACTGCAAGCGCAACCCCAGGGCCTTTATTCGCTATGCCACATGAGATTCCCCGCAAGTAACGTGTGACGTCATAACAAGCAGTAAACATAAACACGCTTCCTTGACGAGCCTTCGCGTGGAATTACAAAATGGTATTCGGTATGCCGTAAGGAATGTTGTCTACGGCAATTTTATTTTTAATTTGAGATTTCGCTGGATTCGTTCATAATCTTACATCTGTTAATTTCGGTAAAATATCGGTTTTTCGAATATTCGTTTCAACTTATTCAATTTCGGTAAAAATATATTTATATGTGCTGATAACATGGTTTTAAGTATGTGTCTATTGAAAACTAAGTAAATAAGTAGGGCCAGATATAAAAAAGGCAACTTTAATTAACATTAAACAAAGATCCAAGTTTTATAACGTACGAATGTCAAATACAATAACCTATACCTACACCTAAACAAACAAAGATTTGTCCCACACATATACATAGTCTGTTTTTTTTTAAGTGGTCAATTTTACATAAAAATATTGTGTGATAACTTAAGGCAATACAATTGGTTCAAAATTAGTTTATTTTATTCATTCATTAATTCCCCAATCCTTGCTCTTCGTCCGAACCGACCACTTTAGTGTCTTTAGTTGTCACACCATGTTTTTTCATAAAATTGGCCACTTAAGAAAAACCAGACTAAACCTAGCACCATTCCGATCTCAGCCTTGAACCTATTCGCACCTACATAAAAGCCCTTTTTAGCTGCTGCCGCCTACGCACATGACTCGCCTCCTATCAGCCGTTATTGCTGCCCGCGCCATATTTTCAGCAACCCTTACTTCTCTCCTATCAGATACCGATATCACACACAGGATTAGACACCGACCTCGCCGGCGACGTGATAGGATCCCTTGTCCGCTGGCCAGTGCATCTCTGCACTGGCCAGCGGCCAAGTTTCTTTCATGTTCACCACGGCGAGACACCTAATGTATGCCTTCCCCCATAGCAACAGCCCAAGTCGAGGCCGGTCCTCCCTGAACCTATGCCCTTTTGCCCTCCACTCCGGGATAACCGGCGCGACGGTGTTTATTTTTTACTTTAAAGTTTGTTTTGCAAATATACATACAGTGAATTAAAAGGTATACTTTTTTATTTAGTTTATTTACTATGTATCTTTATCTTTACTAGCTATCTATCTACACAGATACATAGATAGATACATTATCTATGTATCTATCTAAATTAAAGAATTAATAAAGAAAATAAAATAATAAAAACATCATCAAGCCAGATCCCCTGCGGGGCAGGTATGTATATATACATACCTGCCCCGCAGGTGAATGAAACAAAAGTAATTGGTAAATCAACAAGTTTTATTTATGAATAACAAATCAATAATCACATGCATCACATGCACACAATAGTCATTTGGTATTGTTAAATGGAAACTTGTGAGTCCTCATCAGAATAACAAAACATACCATCTTTGTAACCTATGACTACAATAAATGCTATTTTATTTGATTTGAATAACAAACATTCAAAATTATACAGTTTGGTATACCACACAGTAATGGTTCCACTTTGCTACCAAGGTTACCACACCATAATTATGCAGCTATAATTGAAAAACAAATTGAAATAAAAACATTTTTCTTTCATTCATTAGTATAAAAATTCCCACCACAGATAACATCACCGCACATCTTCCTCTACAAGAATGGGTCAACTTGGGTATTCTAATTTTCTCAACCATCAGCAATTCTGTAAAAGAAGTTTCATATGAAAGATATGATTTTAGATGCAAAATTAGTGCTTCATAATATATGCAACACATTATTTGATGAACAATTAAGACTCACTAATAGAAAATGCATTATAATAACCCTACATTCTACTTGTAATGAAAATTGATAATGAAAAATAGCCTATTATGTTATTTTAGGTCAACATCATCCACCTATGCCCTATAAATAAATCAATGATACAAATATTTAATTCACCACAAAATCAATAATGTAGCACACCACAAATTATTTGTCTTTATAAAATAACAAAAGTCACATTTATTTTAGTAGATGCGTACCTGTTTTTTATGATCACAGTTTTAAATGGGCCTCCTAACGCATTTAATTGGTAGGTTAGGTCTTTCCACATTTCTCGATGACCTTCGTTGAGGAGAACAATTAATGTACCCAGATTCCACCTGTGGGTGGGTAAATATGCTAATTGGGCTGTAGAAGCTTTCTTCCGGTTCATTGTGACTACAAACTAAAACAAAACACCATATTTTTAAGATAAATGTGTACACAATTGTTGAAATTGCGAAGTTCACTTTAATAGATGAGCCACCACAATTTTCCAATGTCACTGGTTATGAGTAATAATTTATTACTACGACGACGACGCGATGATCATAATATATCATTTAAATTGCAATAAAACTATTTAAAAATGTTTTTTTACATTGAATTACCTTAGCAAGTTTTTAACATGTTTTCAATAACACGCAAGCGCGGAGCGTGTTATTTTGACAGTTCGAAACATGGCGTGTGACGAGCCTTGTCATGTTTTCAAATCTGACAGTGGCATACAGAATTCCATTCCACGCCAATAACACGTATGTTTGATAACACGTCTTGTTTCGTGTTTAAATTGTCATAGCGAATAAGGGCCCTGTGCTTATGGTGTCTCAGTTTTGCACTTCTTCCTGTCGGCACTTCCGTTCTTTCTTAATAACGGGAAGATAAATGTTTGGGCTTAACACCTCAAGCGTGGAGCGGGAGTGCGGTGGTTCTGTTCTTCAAAAAAGGTGACAAAACCTTGCTGAAGAACTACAGACCCATCTCACTCCTGAGCCACGTCTACAAGTTGTTCTCGAGAGTACTCACAAACCGCCTCGCCAGAAGACTTGACGAGTTCCAGCCACCGGAACAAGCCGGGTTTCGAAAAGGCTACAGCACCGTAGACCACATCCATACTGTTCGGCAGATTGTACAGAAGACCGAAGAGTACAATCAGCCGCTGTGTATGGCTTTCGTGGACTACGAGAAAGCCTTCGACTCCATCGAAACCTGGGCGGTTTTGGATGCTCTGCAGCGATGTGGCATCGATTGGCGCTATATCGAGGTGTTGAGATGTCTGTATGATACCGCCACAATGACCGTCCAGCTCCAGGACCAAAAGACCAACCCGATCGAGCTGCATCGAGGGGTAAGACAGGGGGATGTAATATCCCCCAAGCTCTTCACCAATGCACTCGAAGACGTCTTCAAGACGCTGGACTGGACTGGGCGGGGCATTAACATCAATGGCGAATACATCTCACACCTTCGGTTTGCCGATGATATCGTCATCGTGGCAGAGTCACTGGAACAGTTGAGCGGAATGCTGCATAGCCTAAATGGAGCCTCTCGAGGTGTCGGTCTCGGCATGAACTTGGATAAAACCAAGATCATGTTTAATGAGCATGTCACGCCGGGACCGATCTACGTCGATGGTTCGATGCTCGAAGTTGTTCGGGAGTATGTCTACCTTGGACAAGTTGTCCAATTTGGTAGGAACAACTTCGAGAAAGAAATCAACCGCAGGATCCAGTTGGGTTGGGCAGCATTTGGCAAACTACGTCACGTTTTCGCTTCGCCTATACCGCAATGCCTGAAGACTAAAGTCTTTAACCAATGCGTTCTACCTGTTATGACTTACGGGGCCGAGACGTGGACACTCACAGTGGGACTAGTCCACAAACTCAAAGTCGCACAGCGGGCTATGGAGCGAGCTATGATCGGCGTCTCTTTGAAGGATAAAATTCGTAACGAGGTAATCCGACAAAGAACCAAAGTTACCGACATAGCTCGCAGACTCAGTAAGCTAAAGTGGCAATGGGCTGGTCACATCTGCAGAAGGACCGACGGCCGATGGAGCAAGCGTGTCCTAGAGTGGAGACCGCGACTTGGTAAGCGTAAGGTAGGACGGCCCCCAGCTAGATGGACCGACGACCTCAAGAAGGTCGCTGGGACGGACTGGATGCGGAAGGCGGGGGACGGTGTGCAATGGCGCGTGTTAGGAGAGGCCTATGTCCAGCAGTGGACTACGATAGGCTGATTGATTGATTGATTGATTGAAATGTTTTATTGATAGCAATGTTTATTAGGAACAGACTCCGAGACCGATACGTATATAAAATATGAGGCAAGGGTGATCGAAAACATTTATTTAGAAAAACAACATAATGCACGATATTAAATTATAGTCTTACAAATCTGTGCGACCATTTTTCAGTGGGGTCAGTTAGGTCTTATACTAGATATTGACATTATTGACAAAATTTAATATTATGATAATATTATTAAATATAGCACATTATTAGGATGATCTTTCAGTTTCCTTTTAAAAACTTTAATATTAGACTCGCTCCTTATGGCCGCCGGCAGACTAATCAAAAGGCCCGGTATGCGTTTTTAGCGCCCTTTCACCGAAGTAATTAGTCATCCTCGGAATATTGTATCTTCCGTAGGTCACTTAGCGTGTACTGTACACATTGTTCACTGAGGTTAAGAGCTCTCGACGATTACGAATATTTTCAACCAAAAGACATTACAAAAGTCATTTTTGTTAAACTAATTGACAGAAGTTTTCATATTTCGAATATTTTTCTATAGTTCTTGGATCACTATTAGGTATGTTGACAGTTTATACATCAGCAGAATGTACTAAAACTTATGCTAAATTAGCGCCTTTTCACTACTCCATGAAACTTCCTTCTGGTGTCCACGTACAACTTCGCAACTTCGGATATTCAAGTTGATTAACCTTTTATTAAACTAATCGACACAAATTGCATGTTTAGTAAAACTGAAAACCAACACAATTTTCACCACCTTCGTTCTTAAGCAATAACGTCAAACTAGCTTAGTTGTTTATTTGTCCCTGGTTATTGGTGCCTTTATTTTGCGCACGTAATATTTTCGAAGCATTAAAACAACGGTCTACCGAGACGCCCCAGAAAATTCTCTAATACTCCTAATCTTATTTTAATTTATATGTAAATTCGTTCGCTGCGTATTATCTCTAATATCCCGGTCAAATGTTCGGAATTCAAAAACTTTTTTGAAATATTTTAATATCATAGCAATCTCTCGTTTATTCCCCCTTTTATTACCGTGACTTTTATCTTTAATTCCGCAGACATGGCATAGGAACGCAATGATTGCGGGGCGAATAGCGTGGGAAGGAACAAAGAAAAAGAAAAATGTTTAATGAAGTCCCGCCGATTCACTTGCTTTGTTGCGTTCTTTAAATCGAATCAAGGGTTACATTGTGTAACGATGAAAAACGTAAATTTTCCCCCTCACCCTTCCATACCGAGGTATATATTTACAATTAGCTTAGTAAGCGTATAAAAGCAAACGTAATTTTTCAATTACTTTGTGGTAAGAGATGAAATAATGATTAATAAAATTCAAGAACTTTATAGAGGATTTATGAGGCACTTGGGACACAAAGATGGAAAGTACTCCATAATAATAAATTATAACATCGGCGTATTTTCCTCATAAATAACAAAACGTCCTTATAAGTATATCTACGTGTTGAACCTATATTCCCATACAAGCCTTTAAATAGGATCGAGGAAACCCGTGAGTCTTTATTTAGATACACTATAACTATTATAAATTTTAAACATAAAATTGTTAAGATGTATTTGGAAGAATTCTGCTTCAATAGATATGGAATAATTTTTTAAACAAATATCTGATAGTACCATCAATTTCAGATGAATAAGAATAAAATTTATTGAACTTATAGAACTTAATAGAGTTATGGAAGATCATTTTCTCTCGCAAAAAATTTCTTATTACTTTATCTGGATCTTTCAGTAGCTAAGTATATCTAGAACGTCCGCTTAAATTTGATGTACGTTACTTTTGATTTGTACCTGATATCACAATTTAAATGGTGTGCCTGTTAGGGCAGAAAGGTTGTCGGAGAGTGAATACTTACCGGAAGACTTGGAGTGGGCAGGCCCCCTACAAGATGGAACGATGACCTGGTGAAGATCGCAGGTAGAAGGTGGATGGGTAAAGCACAAGGCCGGTCGTCGTAGCGATCTTTGAGGGAAGCCTTTGCCCTGCAGTTGACGTCTTATGGTTGAAGATGATTGGTGCTACTTCAGCTCCACTGGAACTGTGATGAATCATTCAGGATGTCTTAGTTGACATTGCTTACCTTATTCTCTCTCATTCTATGAATTAAATATTATTTTCTATTGACCCCTTGTTTTGCATATGAGAGAGCCATGTAGAACTTTAACGTTTTACATCAAATTAATAAAGTAAATAAAATGAAATGCAGATATGTAAATACCAAACATTGAAAACGAAGTTTCTATCTATCCAAACGGAATTAATTCTCATAAAAATAATGTTGTCTTTGTGCAGTCGAAACGAAACATAACCGTAAGGGAATATTTTTTATTCTTAGCGGGGAATAAAGTTTACAGTGGGTTAATTAAGTTTTTCATGAAAATCTGCTGGAAGAAAATATAAGTAAAATAAATTACTGGCAAAGAAAGTTAGACCCAAACATGTAGCTAACTTAATTAAGTTTATTATACCATTTGGATAACGCAAACACATGAACACAAATAAATAAAACATGATTCAAATTTCGTCTGCGTTATAAGAGCACTCGGTCAGTCTGCGGTTTGGCCCAAAATTTAATATCGTAATGTTTTGTTTGGTAAAATAAAGAAAATGTTAATTTACAACAGAAAGAACTAGCTTACGAAATCAAATTTGTTTAATAATAAGTACCTATGTATGTGTGTATATACAATGGTAATAATTACTTAGACGAACTGTGAGAGTGGATGAAGCCAGAGAGGTATATAAGGAAAGAACCTGTAGGAACTCTGTACTCTTTGCCTAACCCGCACGTGATTTGGCGTGATGATATAGATAGATAATTAGAATTTTGCACAGCTCATTCATATTGAAATGAGTTTTACTTAAATTTAGTTTTTCTTGAATTAGTTTTGTATCATCATCTTAGGATTGTGTTACAATACATATACAATAGTATATTTGTGGGATGAGTTTCCTGTTTTATAAACATTCCGCTTATTCAAACTAAATCTATCAACGTGTGTTTACGTGTGTGTGTATATAATGATATATTATTATTAAGTGCGATCCATAGTGTAAGCTAGAAGCTAAGTAGTAAGTAAAATAAAAGTACTTCTTACCTACAATTATAAAATCATTTCAAATGGTAGTATATACTTTGCACAGGTCGTTTCAGACAAACCAGTAGAGGAACCGAACGCCGGAGCATCTCGTAGTTAATTACCATCACTTGACAGCTGCCTTCCCACCACTACCTGTTGGCTAATTGACACTGGGACAGCTCGACAACTGAAGCTTGGGCACGGATTTATCGTTAAACTTTCCCGTCCGAGTGGACCTACAAGCCTAATTTAAGATGTAATTGGAACCAAAAGTACAACATAGTATATCTTTTAGAATTGAATATCTGAATTATGAATTTTTTTGGGTCTTTAAATGGTAACATGATAATTGTTCAGACATTTTAAATTATTGTTTATTTATATTATTTTTAACTAGATGACTAATAACAGCTAGTGGAACCTACTGGAGATCTGAGATTTTTTTTTTGCTATACGAATGGCTATGAGCAATGCAGTTAAGAGAGTAATCAAAATCAAAACTATGTTTATATTAGTGTACCAAAAATTACTAGAGAGTTTGATAAATATTTTTGTATACCATTCAGAGATTGTCCTGCTCGGCTTAAGTAAAAATAAAAATATGCGTATATTTTTACTTGCATAAACATAACCAAATAACTACATAATTTAAATTTGGCGTTATTTTACTATACCTATATAGACAAAAGAATTTCCATGTCATGCCAACAACAACAGAGAAACCATTGTATGAATTCCTCAAAATGTTATATGTGCCGTTGTAAAATAGTTACTAACGATATTAATATTATCCTGTTTTATCCTGGAATTACAAAAATACCGATACAAATTTCGCACGAGAAAATTTGCCCGTAAAAATTATTTCCACACAGACTTTTATTTTTAACACAAAATTCCGAACGTAGTATCGAGACCGAGACAAGCGAAATTCTTCACGAATAATTTCCGTAAAGCTGAAATTGAATCACTCGTGAATCCAAAAGCAAATTAACGCCCATTTCAATTAGCAAACTCTTCATTATTAGCAAGATAGCTTTCAAAACTGAAATTTAAAGCAGTTTTATTTCTTTATCATGTAAAACACCTACAGTCTATTCCAGTCAAACTTTAAAACTTCAGGAACAAACCATCGCCATTTTTAGATGTTTCAGTTGTGATCACAATTAAAGCAAATGTAAATATAAAGCCAACAATATTTCTGAAGACATCGAAATGAAAATGCTTTTAGCATGAAATCTGCGCTTTTATGTTAAGTGATTTTTTTTTTTAAATTTGATTGGAATAGACTATACAGATTGTTAAGATAGGAGAAATAATACTTAATAATCGTACCCTAGCAACCGTAACAAACATAAAATTTCATAGTTACTCTTTAAGTGTTTGATTAGCTATGACTTTAGCTATGATTTATGACGTTATCTTTGTAAGTATTGTTGACAGCCTGGTTGGTCTAGTCGCAAAGCGCACCGCTTGGTGATTACGAGGTCCTGGGTTCAAATTCTATGTCGGACAAAGAAGTTTTTCTAACGAAATAACGTCCCAATATGAGTCCGGAGTCTGGAATTGTCCCCGGTATATGGCAATAGCCTCGCCCCCTATTACATCGTCGGCGATACGTGGGTGTATTCCGTACACCTCTGCCACCCCCGCTTGGGGAATATAGGCGTGTCAGTGTTTTATGGGGTACGGAAGAACAATGGAGAATGAGCTAGAGAGACGTAGGTGTAGGTATAAATAAAATTTAATTGAGTAGCTGAGAGCCTGTGTGAGCCTGTTACTGAGAATTTCTCCAGATTTCTCCAGGGAAAATCTATTTCGTCAGGATTAGGATTATTCCTTATGAAATCCTCGTAACTATCAATTGCACTATATGACTAATCTAACTTGGCAGTTCGGACTCGATATTGTTATAATATAACCAATTCTTATTCAATCTTAACACATATTAATCTCTTACGACCTAAATATAATTTCGGATCATCGCATCATAACATTAAGGGGATGAAACTTAACTAAAGCTAGTATAAAAACTAACCATTCAAACGTGACGAGTCCCACCGTTCTCTTGTTTCCATTTAATTAAACTGGAAATTCCGAGTCATGGTTGGAAACGAACCGGCCCGGGGTGCCTAAGCTCTGAAAAAAGTTAGTTTAGCTTTGCAAATGAGATTAAGTCTTATGGCAGTGTTGCTCTTTATAGTGCCCGCATTTGGTTCGCTGGATTTTCGTGCCATTTTGTTAAATACATATTTTTTTAATCGTCTTTCTATGGGTTTCGTGGAGTTGAAATTGCGTGGTTACTGAGGTAGTGGATTAGAACAAATTTTTCATTGTGAATATTTAAAAGAATCTCTAATCTATCTTTATTATCGCGATCCCTGGCGAGGTAGGCAGAGAGTACCGAGTCCCAACAGGTTCTTTAGTTACAGATTTCCCTGTTTAAATGAAATGTATGTTAAAATACTGTGTGATATAACAAACAGCTTTTCGTTACTTAGGTGCGAACAATGAAGAGTAGAGAAAAAGAGCGAAATATCGAAAATTTTCCTTTAACACATCAAAAGTCCTACTTATGTAATTCAAGAAGAGAGCGATACTACATTGCGTGTACCTACACGCAATGTAGTATCGCTTCTCGTCGGCCTTATTTAACTGATTATTTTAAAATCTACACAATTTATTCATAAGAGGAAAACCACATTTAACATAGCATTTCATTTAAACATGGTAGCCGTAAGCTTACAAAAGAAAATAAAACATGCCTCCGCTCATAAAAATATAACCAGTAAGTCTTGTTTAATCTCATAATGTAACGTTTCATTATAAGATTAATCATAATTTACCCACATGAGTAACACAAAATTAAAAAGCAAACTCAAAAATAAACGCGTCTATTGTTGGAAACACAAACAAAAACCTAATTATAACAAAAACACATAAGTGGGCATTAATTTGGAGCATTGGAATAAGCACAGCGACAAAACTCCGCAGGTATTTTTACCGTTAATTAAATTAGGGCCACTCCACGCGTCGCCTCTTAGGATATATTAATTTCCCCGCTGCCTAGACATCTAAAATCAGAACAAAACTGCCTTTTCGAGGGCGAGGGTTAAGATTAACGGCAAAGGTACAATTTTATTAGCATTTTTTCCTCTTTCCGGAGTGCCAAGCTCATTTCCTCTCATGTAATTTATTGAGGTGGTACAGCCCCGCCGTGAAATTAGTGATATCAAATGGCAGTCATAACCTTCTCTCATATTTGCGTAGGAAATTTAATTTCAAAATTCGATTAAAGTGAGATTATGAGGAATGAAAGAGTGTGTCACGTTCGCTTTACGTTTATTGTTCAGAGTTTATCGCTTATAAATATTTTTGTTAAATATTCTAAATACGAAAGTGTTTCTATTTTTTTGACTTACTCTGTTTACTTTATAAATTAATTTCAGTCTATACGTGTATAGCAAGTTAGGCAAACTAAAATATGTTATTTTGTAGACATGTATAATGATCTAGGCCAGTTTTCGAAATAAAACAATATATAGTGACAGTATCAGTGATAACCTAATGGTTAGACTGTTGGACTGCAAAGGCAAAGGTTTTGGATTCGAACCCAGGCATGCACCTCTATCGTTTCAAAAGCATGTGCGTTTTAAAAGTTAACTATCACTTGCATTAACGGTGAAGGAAAACATCATGAGGAAACCTGCATGCCTAAGAGTTTCTCGAAGGTGTGTCAAGTTCGCCAACACGCATTGGGCCAGCTTGGTGGTCTATGGCCTAAACCCTCTCAGTTTGAGAAGAGGCCCGTGCCCAACGGTGGGAACGTTTCTTATAATATATTATATTGCCTAATATATTATAGGGGTCAGTAGTGTGGCTACGAATTCACCTATACCGGTCGACCCTATTGCCATTATAGCGTGCATAATTCGGACTCCAGATTACTTCTACTTATCCCAAATTTACCTTTTGTGATTAGGCGACTACGGGAATTCGTAGGACTAGGGAATATTAATAAATTAAACTCCAGGATAACAGAATCACTTCTTTATTCTTGCAGTCGTCACTATTCGGTGGTCAATCGCAGAATGACGGTCTTGTTCAAAAATCAGTAAATTAGATTTAGACCACAGACAACAATCGATATCGATTTTTCAGAGACGAAATGCTAATAATCGCCTACAAATTATGTGGATTCTAACAATCGGCCATCCTGAGGCTTGCCTGTCCTCTGGCATATTTATAGCTCTGGTATATCAAACAACGATTGGAATTCCTGGTCTTTTACCACTATGATATTATTCATCTTTATTAAGAAATAACAACATTTTTATCAAATATAAATATGTACTATAAACAAATATATATATTTTCAATATTTATAAAAATGTATAAAAGTACACGTATGACTTAATCAAATTAAGTATCTTATTTAGTTTTTGGATTTATACAATTTAAGCTTGATTATACAGAAAATCAATGTTTTAGGTAATCAAGTCAAGAAAATGTTGTTAACATAAAAATATTGAAAAAAAAAGAGAACGAAAAAGAAAGGAAACTAAAACCTTAACATTCTGAAACCCTAACGTTAGCCTTTGTTAACATACAGAATCAGAACACTATTCATGTAAACCACTACAGCATTTATCACTTGTAACTTCGGCCATCCTTTACTTTGAATGTCCTCATTCAATCTTCATTCGCGTTCGTGTCTTCTTCCTGCATGTCCCGTACCACCACGTGCACGCGCCATGTGTATCCTCCTGTGATGTCCAATAGGTGACCATCCGCTTACACGCACAAGGTGTGTCGGCCTGATGTCATATACATACATAGATAACCCATCTCACCGCTTACACGCACAAGGTGTGTCGGCCTGATGTCATATACATACATAGATAACCCATCTCACCGCTTACACGCACAAGGTGTGTCGGCCTGATATCATATACATACATAGATAACCCATCTCACCGCTTACACGCACAAGGTGTGTCGGCCTGATGTCATATACATACATAGATAACCCATCTCACCGCTTACACGCACAAGGTGTGTCGGCCTGATGTCATATCAATACATAGATAAACCATCTCACCGCTTACACGCACAAGGTGTGTCGGCCTGATGTCATATACATACATAGATAACCCATCTCACCGCTTACACGCACAAGGTGTGTCGGCCTGATGTCATATCAATACATAGATAACCCATCTCACCGCTTACACGCACAAGGTGTGTCGGCCTGATGTCATATCAATACATAGATAACCCATCTCACCGCTTACACGCACAAGGTGTGTCGGCCTGATGTCATATAAATACATAGATAACCCATCTCACCGCTTACACGCACAAGGTGTGTCGGCCTGATGTCATATACATACATAGATAACCCATCTCACCGCTTACACGCACAAGGTGTGTCGGCCTGATGTCATATACATACATAGATAACCCATCTCACCGCTTACACGCACAAGGTGTGTCGGCCTGATGT
Organism: Phalera bucephala; assembly: GCA_905147815.2. Taxonomy (NCBI): domain Eukaryota; kingdom Metazoa; phylum Arthropoda; class Insecta; order Lepidoptera; family Notodontidae; genus Phalera; species Phalera bucephala. The sequence goes on along the minus strand of LR990621.1, from coordinate 16,768,594 downwards.
CATATACATACATAGATAACCCATCTCACCGCTTACACGCACAAGGTGTGTCGGCCTGATGTCATATACATACATAGATAACCCATCTCACCGCTTACACGCACAAGGTGTGTCGGCCTGATGGTGTTAATTTTTCATGTTGCTCCATTCTTCTTCAATAAATACTGCGTGGTTTCTTTGGCAGCCAGAGAGTTCGGTTTCGGCCACATTGAAATTGTACAGGTAATTTCAGGACAAGGTGAGTATAAATACGTATAATAATACTACAGGTTTGTGTATAGATTGTAATTTTCAGATTCATGTGTTTTTTTTCAAAGATTGGATTTGTACAGGTAGGGATTTTGACTACTCGTTATCAGATTGACAACTTTTATTATCTATATCAGTATTAAAGTTGGGGTCGGAGCCTAAGCAGGGTTTTATTTTGTCAGCAGAATAAATATTTTTGTATTTCCCTTTCGAAAGACCACTCACGCTGGAAACTTCGTAACGCTCGGAGATTATAACTTGTGGTGTACGGAATCACCAGACAAACTCTCGCATAACCTGTATTGATGTTTTACTCATAGTCTTCCTAACAGCGCCTAAGACGATAAATTTTATAAAGGCATCGATTATACCTAAAATATAAGTGTTACCGCTTCTACTCTTATCGAATGGGCCTACGTGGTCTATATGAATACAATGAAATGGTGTACTTGGTTTAGGTTATAGGGTGTAAGAGACCCTGTTTTCTACCAGTTGGTTCCTTTGTGTATGCACAGGGAATACATGCCTTAACATATTTTCTGATAAAGTGAGCCATACCAGGGAACCAATAGTCTCTTCTCATCTTATTGTCTTTTCGTAAGCAAAGTGACCGCTTTTATCATGACAGAGCATACAAGTCTTTCAACGTGCGTCTCTAGGAACCGCCCATCTTAAATCTGTCCCAACCTTCCTATATATCATCCCATCTTTTAGTGCATAGTTATATCTCTTGCCTCTGCGGAATTTTCATCAAGAATACCTTTAATGAATTTTAACGTAGGATCGCTTAATTGGGTAGCCAACAAGAACTGTTCATTATGCACACGTCAAGTTCTAATAGGACGTGGCTAGTACTAGGTAAAGGATTACGACTGAGGCAGTCGGCATTTTGAATCTGAGTCCCGGGCGATATTTTTTTTTGGGATCGAAATCCGAATCTATGTTGAGATCGTCTATATTTATCGGAGAACAGTTGTGCTGTATACGCCTTACATTAATTAGTTATTATTTTTATTATCAAACCTACAATAGCTCCGGGTATGCCTACCTCTCGAGCTATAATTCTATCTTTAGGGATAAAGACGTGATCACTATTCAAGCTGAAAGTGATCAAACGCCCAATACCGTCGGCGACTCCCGACTTGTCCCTCAGATAAGACCCGGTCTATTTGGTTATGGTAAGATAGTCTAGGTCTTCTCCGGTACTTTCATCCTTCCACTTTCGCGTTGTATATCAGTTTTGTCATTCTTTCTTCGGACATTCTTTCTATATGTCTGAACCAACGGAGCCTACCCTTTCTCATCTTTACACCGATATTCTCTTTCATACCTATTTGCTTTCTTACTACGCTGTTGCGAATACGGTCGGTCAGCTTCACTCCGCACATCTTCTGCAGAGCTCGCATTTCTACCGCATTTATCCTACTTTCATTCTCCTTCTTACATACCCAGCTCTCGCTGCCATATAACAGCGTTGGGACAAGCACTCCATTATGTATGGCCAGCTGCGCTTTTCGGCTTAAGTGCCGGCTCCCAAGTAGCTTTCCCATCGCGCCATTCACTCTGTTCCCTGCACTTACTCTTCTCTCTATGTCAGCGGTGTATTTTCCATCCTTACTGAATGCGCATCCAAGATATACAAACTCATTCACTTGCTCCAGCACATCGTTCCCAACCACAATCCTTGCATGCGTTCTGGTTTCTTCCCGTTCAAAAACCATAATTTTGGTTTTCTTCACATTCAAATGTAAGCCATTTTTCATGCAGTCGTCTTTCATAACTGACTAGTGATTGCAGATCAGTGGCTGTTGGCGCTATCAAAACCGCGTCATCTGCATATAGTAGATGATTTACCACTAGATCACTCATTTGTACACCTTCATTCATCGCTTTCAGTCTTTGAAGACTTTTATCCAAATATATCTTACGCTTGGATATTCAGTAACAGACTGTCCAATTAATATATCAGCTGGTAAAAGTGATTTAGAGACTAAAGCAGGTAATTTTACGTAGACTAAGTCTAACGTCACTCGAATTGTAACACAAACTACAGGAACAATAGCGGTATTATGAATCCTCGCAACTGGGTAAAAATGGTCATGATGAGAGTGCTATCATCGTGCTATGTGGTCACTCACCGCCGAAATCAATATATCTTTGCATCTCTACGCCATTAACTACGACCTGCTTGTAATATTTTTTTTTATTATCATCACGATTATATCCTATACTTAGTACTTTTTGATGAGGTGTTTGATTCAGGAGTTTTTCTGGATAATTTATCAGCGTAGTCATGTTAATATCTACAGTTTGAGTCAACGTGACCGTACCGTTTACATCTAGCACACAGTCGTATTTCTTTTGCGCATGCCTGAACTATGTGACCTGCTTCGGCGCAATTGAAGTAGGTCCTAGTAAATAAGACTTTTGGGGACCAGAATTAACTATAATATTTTTATTCGTTCAATTTTGTCCTTGTTCCATAACTACGTACTATTTGAGAATCACGGGCATGAAACTTTTTAAACGTGAGTTGCTCATTTTGCCGTGAGATATGTTACGAAAATAATTTAATACTTGTTCTGGGTTGTCATAACGTGCTCCCTGAACAATCATTCTAATATTATGATCGAATATGCCCTGACTAATACAATCCACTGCTTGCCTTCCAATTAGTTGACATCGGTTTATCAACATATTTTGTCGTAGTAGAATTCAACAAGCGTTTCGTTGAGACTACTTCGACGATTTAACATTTCTGTTAATAAATCCGCGTAATTTTGTTCGAATAGGAACGCTGATAATAATTTATCTTGCCATTGTGCCCAGCTAAACTTCTTTCTTAAAATTTCTTGGCTAAACCACATAACTTGGGCAGAGCCAAGTAAATAGTTTGCTGCTCTGTTCTTCCGTAGATCTCTACTGACTCCTAATTTTTACGATCGAGTATATATAAGAGTCTTTCATGGGCAGATTTTAAATTCGGATCAAACTCCGTAATCACATTTTGAGAGCCTTGTACATGGGATGATAAAATACCACGAGCACCCCCACCCTATAAAGTCGCCACTAATTTTCCGAGAACCACATTTGTAGATTCACTTGGAGACGTTGTTTTGTTGGTACAGTTTGGGTTATCTAGTCAAGGAGAACGTGAACGATGGCGACTATTGGATCGTATGATCCGAGATCGTGATCGCGTTCGACGAAGCTGTCGTGATTTTGACCGATTTTCTTTACGGTGGCGACGTTCATCCCTAACTCGTGAATAGCATATACTATTTCGACAAGAAGATGAAGAATTCGTGCGCGATTTCGTTCGTCTATATCTATCTATCTATTTATAACATCACGCCAGATCCCTTGCGGGGTAGGCAGAGAGTACAGAGTTCCAGTCTATATCTAATTTTATGCAAACGCGCGTGACGCCCAGACAATTGAGATATCTTACTGAATAAACGGTGACGACGATGTCTTTGGTAACCGCAAGAGCTGCTTGATTGAGATGAGTTACTGGTACACTCCGATATCGCTTACGACTCAACCTGGGCTGGAGTGTACGTTTACGTTTTCTGGATGGTGGCGAATTTACAGGCGGGAAACCTCGGTCAGGCATACAATTAAAAATTCTAAGTACTATTTATATTCTCAGTGAAAAGATAAAGTGAGGGTAATTTATATATTATAATAGTCAAGCGTAGGTAGGACGTAGGTATCCCTGACAAAATCGATAATGAACCGAAACAAGAACTTTTATTTCTGAAAATAACACACACTGTAAATAATTGTTAAAACAAAATAACGAGAACACACTTTTATTTCTGAAAGTAACACACTCTATAAATAATTGTCAAAAAAAATAACGAGAACACACTTCTATGTATGAATGTAAGCACTATTTTAAATCAAAATATATCCCATATATAAACACCAATTAATACAGACAATCAATAGCTAATTTTATATATTTTATGTGTAATAGATATTTATCGCAATCAAAAATGTTGGAAATGTCGATGGCTAATTTTAATGCATTCGGGAAAATCTTAAATATTATAATATTAGTTATGTGTAGGTAAACATTCCTGACAAATTCTTTAGTAAACCGAAACAAGGACTTATTTCTTAATAACACTCTGTAAATAATAGTCTTAAAAAATAACGGGAATACAGTTATTACGATGCAGGTTGACCTTGACTACCAACACTATATTGAATCAAAATCTAGCTCGCATATAAGCAACAGTTAGTGTAATAAATCAAAAGGTAGCTAAAACTTTTTTTTTATGCATATGTGGGTAGATATTTATCGTATTTAAAAACGCTGGAAATATGTCGACGGCTAACTTTAATGCATTCAGCATAATCTTTAAATAAAGTCTTATAAAATTAAGGGCACCAAACGATTTAATTCACAAAAACACATTATATTCAGATAAAGTAAAAAGTAGATAGATAATGCGTATCACTTACCGGGTCGCTGCTTAAATATCAAACTTATACGAAACCTTTCTTTTCGGGCGTGGAGTACTTAATATCCTGGCTTCTGAAGTATTAATAAATTAAACTCCAGGATAACAGAATCACTTCTTTATTCTTGCAGTCGTCACTATTCGGTGGTCAATCGCAGAATGACGGTCTTGTTCAAAAATCAGTAAATTAGATTTAGACCACAGACAACAATCGATATCTATTTTTCAGAGACGAAATGCTAATAATCTCCTACAAATTATGTGGATTCTAACAGGAAAAACTATTTAAACTTTATGAATTAAAATCTCAGAATAGAAATGACAACTTTATAAAGTATGCCGCCAAGTATTCAAAAACGCTTAGGAGAGTATGTAACGCTGCTCAAGCACTGTATATTATTAAAAGAAATAAATCCGCGGATGATAAAATAAAGACTACCTAGAAAACAATTAACAGATACGGATTACACTCTTGAGACTCCTCGTGGACTTATCAATTCTGATAAAGACATCGCCCAAGAGTTTGAATCATTTTTATTAATATAGCTCTAAGAACAACGGACGCCTTAAACTGTTCTCCATGTCACTCTATTTCAGTTCTTTAGAAGAACATAATTATTTGTCCCGGAGATTTAATTTAAATATACTAGTCCCCAGTCTATTATTAAAGCTTTCAAGGATATAAAAGTAAAATTAACTGAAGACTGGGGCAATGGAAAATGTCAGTAAAAACATGTAAGCCTATTATAAATACAATCGCGCCTCACCCAGCTTTTATCTAATATACGTGTGTAGATCAGGGAGTATTTCCCAACTAAATGAAATTTAGCAAAGTGATACCACTTTTTAAAACCGGTAAAAGTAGGGACCCCAATAACTATAGGCCAGTATCTGTCTTGCCAGTGCTCAGTAAAGTGTTTCAAAAGATAATGCTTATTCAAATGTTAGATCATTTTAACGCAAATAACATCCTACGTGATCTAGCCGTTGTACTACTGACACTGGTGTTATTCTATTAAAGCATACCTTTGATGCCTGGGAGAGCTCGCAGGATACCATTGGTATATTTTGTGACCTTTCCAAGGCATTCGATTGTGAAATCATGAAATACTTTTGCTCAAATTAGAGCACTACGGAATCCGTGAAAAAGCTCTTGATTTAATAAAATCATTCTTAAAGGGCAGGCAGCAATGCATTCAAATAAACGATGCTAAGTCTCCAGGCGCTATAGTACCAATGGGCGTTCCTCAGAGATCAATACTGGGTCTGCATTTATGGTATATATTAATGACCTACCTCATATAATTGAAAAACAAGCAAAGATAGTGTTACTGAGTTCTTAGATTTACGCGAATATTACACATGAAATAAAACTATTTTTTCGGATTTTATCGCGGTTTATTTTGATTTTTAAGTTCCCGACGTTTCGAGTGCTTTGCAGCACCCATGGTCACGGGAAGGACTGAGGTGTTAGACGTCCAAAAGGTATAGTTGTTCCGGGGTACCCTCAAACTTCTTAATTATTAGAAACTTAATTATTAGAAATTCTTTATTATTTAGAAACGTCGGGAACTTAAAAATCAAAATAAATCGCGATAAAATCCGAAAAAATAGTTTTATTTCATGTGTAATATTCGCGTAAATCTAAGAACTCAGTATGTGAACCAGTACGGACTGGAAATCGCAAATACAATACCCCGCCTAGAAGATCTCAAGACTAAGCGCGCAAGATTTACAACATCCCTAAATTTCTTGAAGAGATGCAGAGACCACAATCTCATTCCTACGTGTGTCAAGATATCCACCAAGAAAGGCATACGAGGAAGCGCTAAGATCCTATACCAGGCAAGTAAAAAGTTGTTACGAACGGTGATTCATCAAACGCGTTCCGATCTACACCACCTCAGCAGAAATATAGAGATTTCATCCAATGAATTAAAGACAGTGTTAACTACATTTGATTTTAATAAATGCATTGATACTTTAAATAAGCGTGAAACATCTAAATATAATGAATGCAAAAATAAACACATAATAAAATATAACATGCTCCGTTGGTTCGGGCATATAGAAAGAATGCCAGAGGAAAGAATGACAAAACAGATATACAATGTGAAAGTGGAAGGATGCAGGTACCGGGGAAGACCTAGACTATCTTACCACGACCAAATAAACCGAGTCTTATCTGATGGAAAAGTCAAGAGTCTCCGTAACCGGCGAGCGTGTATGAGACGAACTATGAGAGTCGAGGAAGCCAGAGAGGTATGTAAGGAAAGAACCTGTTGGAACTCTGTACTCTCTGCCTACCCCGCAAGGGATCTGGCGTGAGGTTATAGATAGATAGATAGATAAAATATAATAAATTAACAACTAAATCAAATGTCAAGAACAAATCATGACGGTGTAACGAAACGCAACCGTGCACCATAGACAACGAATCACGCACAGTCATCAATCTGTCAAAACAAACATTGGATGAAAACATCGTAAAAGTCCTATCTAAAGGTTTAAATTATGCTGTAACACCTCGAAGGATACCGTATGAGGAAATTATCAGCGCCGTTGAAGACGTCCTATCCAAAAATAGTATAGGGAGGGAAGATTCGGAGGCAATACGTCAGGATGTTTCATCCATGTTACGTCGAAGTTCAGTGCCCAAACTAAATCTTCCTAAAAATCAATATTTAGCGTTGAAAACCTTACGCAATAGAAAGGATATCACTATTATCCGCGCGGATAAAGGTAATGCTACGGGCCATAATGGATACGTCAGATTACAATGTCAAAATACAAGAACTTTTATCGGATGCAAACACATACAAAAAGGTCAAGACAGACCCAACCACCAGTATATTAAAACAATCTAATGATTTAATAAAGAAACACTCCGAAACATTGAATCTGGACGTCAAATCACTAATACCTTCGTGCGCAAAACCACCACAGTTGTATGGGCTCCCAAAAATTCATAAACCGAATGCTCCCCTACGTCCAATTGTTAGCCAAATCGACACACCAACCTACAGATTGGCTCAGCACGTAGCGAAAGTGCTCTCGCCACTCAGAGGACACACAAGAGCACATGTTAAGGATTCATACCATTTTGTTAGTGAGATCAAAAATCTACATCTCACTGACAATGAAACTATGGTCAGTTTCGATGTCCAGTCACTATTCACATGCTTACCTGTACAAGACTGTGTCGAAATTGTAGAAAGGAAACTAGCGGAGAACAACATGCCAGCGGAATACTTAGAACTATTGAGACACTGCCTTACATCTGGCTACCTACTGTGGAAGGAGCAGTTCTACAAGCAAGTAGATGGTGTGGCGATGGGCTCCCCTGTATCTCCCATTGTTGCCGATATTTTCATGGAAGACTTTGAGGAGACAGCCCTTCGTACCTCACCTGTAAAGCCAAGTTTCTACAAGCGGTACGTAGATGATACTTTCACAATATTACCATCTGACAAAATTAATGTATTCCTTAATCATCTTAACTCCATTAACCCTAAAATTCAGTTTACAATGGAGTTGGAGGCAAACAATTCCCTAGCTTTCCTAGATGTCTCAGTAATCCGTAACCCCAACAACACCTTAAGCCATACGGTTTATAGAAAAAAGACCCACACTGATAGGTACTTAAACGGTGAATCTCACCACTATCCATCACAGTTAGCTACTGTGGGTAAATCTTTGTTTCAGAGAGCACAAGGGATCTGTGACAAGAAACATCTGGCTGCCGAGATTCAACATGTCAAGCAAGTTCTGCACGACAATAAGCTTCGAGTCCCACGCCAACGTCACAGTGACCGAGTGAAACCAGCCACAGTCGAGCGTCTCCCTGCTGTACTACCTTACATAAGAGGAGTCACAGACAAGATTGGCTACATCTTAAAGCGTGCTTCAATTAAAACATTTTATAAGCCGCCAAAGAAGATCAGTCAGTTTTTACCATCTGTCAAGTGTCACATCCCTCTTCAAGATGCAGGAGTATACAAGCTTGATTGTGAATGTGGTCTCTCTTACATAGGACAAACAAAAAGACCAGTAAAAACTCGAGTTAAAGAACACATAGCTGACCTAAAACACCGTCGCTCAAAGAAGTCTGCAGTCTGTAAACATGTCCTTGACCGCACCCGCCATAACAGCAGATTTGATAGACCACAAATCCTCGTGAAAGAACACCGATTCCTACCAAGGATGGTTCGCGAGGCTATTGAAATTAAAAAACATCCTAATTTCAATAGAGAAGATGGCTGGGTGCTTCCATCGTCTTGGGATCCAGTAATTAATATAATCAAATCTAAAACCAAGCATAACACTACAAGACCTCAAGACACCGTACGCTCATTCTGCGTAGATCGGACCAACAAAAACAAAAATAATTAAGAAGTTTGAGGGTACCCCGGAACAACTATACCTTTTGGATGTCTAACACCTCAGTCCTTCCCGTGACCATGGGTGCTGCAAAGCACTCGAAACGTCGGGAACTTAAAAATCAAAATAAACCGCGATAAAATCCGAAAAAATAGTTTTATTTCAAAGATAGTGTTGTTTGCTGACGATACCTCTTTGATCTTTCAAGTAGGTAGACATGTAGATAATCTTGACGACGTAAATAACGCTATTCTTAAGGTGCATACCTGATTCACTACTAATAATTTAGCACTAAATAGCAAGAAAATGAAATGTATCCGATTTTCTTCACCTAATATAAAACATAGTAATTGGGATATTTTATTGAACAATGATAAACTTGAATTTAATAATGATACAGCTTTCTTAGGGATTACGCTAGACTCTAAATAACAATGGGGCTCACATATTAAAACTTTAGGAAAACGGCTAAAATCTGCTGGCTATGCCGTGAGAAGGATTAGACAAATAACTGATGTAGCCACTGCAAGAATAATTTATTTTAGCTACTTCATATTACTCTGAGGTAGGGTGGCTGAAGTCGAGTTCATTTTTATTTTGCAGAAGAGGGTCATTAAGACCATTTATAATTAAGGTAGTCGCGATTCTCTAAAAGAATTGTTTAAGGAAACCAATTTTATTATGACGGTTCCATGTCAATATATCTATGAAAATATAATGTATACCATAAAAAAATTAAATCTGTTTACTCAGCTAGGTACTAGGCACTGTTGTAAAACTAGAAATAGGAATAAGTTAGATTAACCACAGTTTCGATTATCCAAACTTCACACATATTTTAAGGGATATTGTGTTAAATTTTATATTAAATTCCAGTTGACGATACTAATCTTAGTTAAACTAAATCTAAAGCCTGCATTAAAAGGACACTTTGTAAACAGGCTTACAACTCATTAGATGAATACTTGAACGACAAAAATGCTTGAATAGGTGCTGCTTCGGCTACGCTGTAATAAGGATGACTCGTTCAACCTTGGCTTAATGTTGTTTTCATGTTCTCTTCCTTCTATTAAACTAATATTTTTAACAATTAAGTCCCTCCTAATTCAAATAAAGTATATAGTTATATTCTCAATCTATATGATAATGTTTTATGTATTCTCATTTTTAGTCCTACCTAGTATAATGTACCTTATCTCCCACACCCCACAATTGAGAGTGTACACAGAAAAGCTTTTGATTTAAAAGTTTAGCTTTTGTTTGACCGTGGAGTTTCTTGACCTTCTCCGCTGGAGTAACTTTTTACTTGAATGAAGATTATTGGTCATAAAGCACGTCTTTAATGTAAACAAAAATGTCAAAGCGTAGCGTGTAGTGCCAAACGAGCTTGAATTACTACTCCTTTTGTAGACTTTTCTTACTGAACTCTGGGGTCTGGGATTGCTCATGCTCACTAAAAAGTCTATGCTTGCAGTGGCTATTTGGTGCGAGTCACTTCCTTCCCTCTAATATGGTCAAGGGAGGTGATGGCCGCTCAAGTAGTCATACTCGTGAACGGGTGCTGCTTGTGGATACTGGTCCACCCAGAATCCTCTAGCTTTTCATTATAACATATATTTAAAATTATTATTATTAGTCTTATATCTTAGTCGTATCACACTTGGCACAATCGGCATCACACTGGAGCTGGATGGCATAAATGATTTTGTATAATATAAAAATGTATGTATCTATACAAAAAATGATGAAAAAAAATGAATGGAGAATTGGAGTTCCCGCCGGATCATCTCAGTGGAGGCCGGTGGTAGATAAGTACGTGAAAAAAATATGTAAATATGAACATTTCTAAACAACCCCGCAGGGTTTATGCAAAATAATCAATTTAAGTTTGAGTTTGAAACCAAGAGAGTTTTGCATCCCTAAGAGTTTCTCGAAGGTGTGTGCAGTTCGCCAACTCGCACTGGGCCAGCGTAGACTATGGCCTAAACCCTCTCATTTTGAGAAGAGGCCCGTGCCCAACATTGGTACAGTTTCTTAACAAGGCTAATATTGTTACGAGTATTATAGTGAGAATATATTCCGCTATCTTTTTAAATGCAATCCAAAACCTCTAATATAAAAGACTATCTACCTGTATCGTTATCTGGCGAGCCAACTCGTGCATTACCGGGATTGCTTCGAACCAATCCTCTTATGCGATACAGTATCTTACATTCTGTAGAGAGTTGCAACCCAGCCATATATCTGATTGATTAACACTTGGGTCATATTAGGAATACGTTTTATTGATATTAGTTATTTTAAGTTCTGAAATAAGCGAACAAAAACTTCAAATTTATAAAAAAAGTACCTTAATTGAGGGACTATACGGTAAAATCCTGCAAAAGCAAAAAATAAACATTTTAAAATTAGTTTAAGTTACATAGAAACAAAAGAAACCGAAATCCAATATATTCTCAATCTGTGGTGTTTTGGTATTCCATTATTTTAATAGATTGGTTAACTTGACGATAATAATTGCCAAGGTGAGAGAGTGAGAGAGGTTTACTGGTCGACTGCGTGTACAAGAATGAATAATTTGAAAACCAAAATTAAAATATTTATCAATCGTGTCAACAATATACGCTAGAGATTTAAATAGAGATAATTTAGCGATCACGAGGTTCTGGGTTCAAATCCTAGGTCGGGCAAATGTAGTTTTTCTAACGAAAAAACTTCCCAATATGAGTCCGGAGTCTGGAATTGTGCCCGGTATATGGCAATAGGCTTGCCCCCTATTATATGGGACCTAACATCGTCGGCGTGGTGGTACACGTGGGTGTACTCAGTACGCCTCTGCTACCCCCGCTTGGGGAAATATTATAATCCTTATTGATGTCTTTTTATAATTAATGGAATCAATTTAAAAAACGAATATAAATCCACCTTTCACCGTTACTAGCAATTAGACGGCCATCCTGAAAACCCCAGCGCCGGTATATAGATTCTGTCTCTCTTAAGGGGGCTACCGCGAAAAACTCACGTATTTTGTACTCCATGTACTTCAAGAAGTATACGGATCAGAGACTTAATATTTCGATATATAATTTTTCTGGTACAAGAAATACACGATTAAATAAAATTTTCTCGATATAAAATAAATCTAAAGCCATCTCTATCGTTTTACATTTTTTGATTCCAACGCGAAGTGCTTAAGAATAAATCAATAGAATTCACTTAAAAACATATAGCAAATTGTAGCAAAATTCTTTTTATAGAAAATGATAAAATTTGTTTCCAAGCATAAGCTCAATATATATGTCCCTTATTATTATTTTGTAAAGTAATTGCATCACTGTCACTCTTCCGGTCGATATATAGTCGATCGCAGTGGGTCCCCTAAGAATAAGACAAAATCAGAATGGTTTATTTACTATAATAACATAAAAATATGTCAATTTACAGCGGTCCCCGCACTAAGCACAGCTTATATCGCGGGATACCCAAAATACGTATAACTATAGGAATTTAGGATACGAGATCATTATCAGTACATTTAAGGAACTGACATTAGGAACTATATTTTCTTGACCATTATTTGATGTCCACTGATTACAGTAATCAAGGCTAAAAGAAAATTTAAAAATGTACGGGAATGAGATTCTACAACAAAAAATCCTGCGTTCAGGCCAAGACGCTATCGATAGCAGCAATAGAATAGAAACAACACTTGCCACTTGATTAGGACCTTTTTCCTACTAAGAGCATCGAGATGATTTCCAAATTTCAGCAAATTTTCACAGACTATACCAGTTAGGGGTGTTTTTGCGCCGTAACCCAAACGAGGTACCACCTTATGTCGTGTTTCCCCTGTACGCAGCTAGACTTGGTGGCTGCCTCCGACAATTAAGTCAATGTGGCCACATTCTGAGCTGATTTCATATAACTTTAGCATGTTTAGAAGAAGAAGCATTGTAATGATATATTATGGACATTTTAAATGTTTATCAAGAGTCTCCGTAACCGGTGAGCGTGTATGAGACAAACTACGAGAGTCGAGGAAGCCAGAGGGAGCCAGCTATGTAAGGAAAGAACTTGTCAGAACTCTGTACTCTCTGCCTACTCCGCAGGGGATCTGGCGTGATGATTTAGATAGATGATTAAAATGCTTATAAAATCATAGGTTGGACAAAATTTGACGGACGATTTAGCGCAGTGGTTAAGAGCTTGAGCTGCTCCGCCCACTGTGTCGAATAGTCGCGGGTTCGATTCCCGCACGGGACAAATCTTTGTGTGATCCACAATTATTTGTTTCGGTCTGGGTATTTGTTTGTGAATTTTCATGTTTGTAAACGCACCCACGACACAGGAATAAATCCTAGTGTGGGGCTACGTTTAAAAAAAAAGAAAAAAAAAAAAATGTGGTTTTTCTATCGAAAAATTCCCAATATCAGTCCGAAATCTGGAATTGTGCCCGGTGTATGGCAATAGGCTCTCCACTATTATATGATACCTAGCATCGTCGGCGAAAAGTGGGTGTACACATTATACTTCTTCCACCCCCGCTTGGGGAATATAGGCGTGACGATGTTTATTTTTATTATAAATCTGTACACTGAAACAATAAGACCATGAAATTAAAATAAGCATACACATATTTATTATCACCAGGAGTTTAATTTTCTTTTCCCGTTAGTTTTAAAATACTATCTAAAAAATATTATTTCCAACATTGCAACAAACAATAAAACATTAATGCAAATCAAAGGTAATTGAGATAATTATAAGAGAGAAAAATATTTGCAGGAAATGCGATTCATTTTTTTACCCAGACTTGTTACAAATAAATGGGTTAATTACAACGCTACTCCTAAAATATTTCAGCTTCGAACCAAAATGACTTATTTGGGAATTAAAAACTCATTACAATTAGCAAGCAACCGCCGAGCAAGACTAATTCGTGCGAGGAAACCGTATTTCAAATTTTTAAATCCCTATTCACAACTTTTAAATGTTATAGGATTTTTTTGGTTTTAATTAATTTGGATTATATGATTTCTTCTGGTTAGCATCACCAAAAAAGTGATAAAAATCTGTACACAGATTATCTTACGATGACCAAATAGACCACATCTTACGTGAAGGGCAAGTCAGGAGTCTCCGTCACAGGCGAGCATGTATGAGATGAACTATGAGAGAAGAGGAAGACAGAGAGTAAGGAAAGAACCTATTGGAACTCTGTGCTTTCTATCTACCCGGCAAGGGATCTGGCGTGATGGTAGATAGATAGATCTATATGTATGAAGGTAGTTTATGCCCATAAGTAAGCAATATTTTTTCCCGATGCTTAGTCAATTCCCAGGCTGTTCACTAGGAGGAATTAAAAACGTAACGCGGTGCGTTACGACAACTTTAATAAAGACTTAGCCCCACACTAGGAATTATTTCTGTGTCGTTGGTGTGTTTACAAACATGAAATTCACATGTACAAACAGCCAGACCGAAACAAATATTTGTGGGTCACACATTCGTCCCGTGTGGGAATCGAGCCCCCGACTACTTAATCCAGTGGGTGGAGCGATTCATGCTCTGAACCACTGGACAAGCTGTCTGTTACTTCATGAGATGATCGTTTGATGTACAGAATAAAGGAGTACCTACCTCTTTAATTAATTATATTTTTTTATTTAAGGGGATTTTCGGTCCACATTTGTCATGACAGCCCTATCATAACTTAATCATATAGTACATTACACCACATCTTATCCATTAATTCATAAGTATTTGGCTGCATCAGAGAGGGGCTCAGACAAAATACTCTCACACCGATTTCTATCAAATTAACTCGTAACATATTCATGAGCGCCTATCTCGCCCCTACTTACCTATCTCTCAACCTACTTCTTTGTTCTGTGATTTAATAGCACTACAGTAGTATACAGAGTAACACGATCACTTTACGAAGTTATCATATCACGCCGTATGCATCAGAGCGAATAAGAGCCGGAAAACAGATTACCTATTTCACAAAATATTGAGGTATGAAGATTGCCGATCCTACTCTTAGAAATAAAGCCGCCTCCTCTTAGAAAAGTTTCGTGTGACATAATTAAACATCATTATTTATTTTACCTATCTCTATGATTAATTTGTTTTTGAATAATACGTAGGTATATATATATATGAAATGAATAGAGCAAACAATTCTCAAAATAATTTTCCCCTCCGCTGAAATAATGCCAAGTTTTATCTGACTGGACTTGGTCCCTTGCCGGCAATCTTGGCAAGCCTCAACTACCAGCGCAGCCCTAGTGCTTATGGTGCCTCATTTTTAGCACTTCTTCATGTCGGCACTTCCGTTATTACTTAATAACTTGCCTCATATAATAATGTATTCTGCGGGAATATAAATGTTTTATTGATAGCAATATTTAGGAGAAACAGTCTCCGAGACCAATATGTATATAAAATATGAGGCAAGGGTGCTCGAAAATATTTATTTAGATAAACAATATAATGTTCGATATTAAATTATAGCCCTAAAAAACTGTGCCACCATTTTTCAGTGGGGTGTCAGTTGCGTCTTATACTAGATACTGACGTTTAATACAGCACATACGTAGGTAATGATCTTTCAGTTTCCTTTTAAAAACTTTTATATTAGACTCGCTCCTTAGGACCGCCGGCAGACTAATCAAAAAGTCTGGTATGCGTTTTTAAGCGCCCTATCACCGAAGCAATTGGTCATCCTTGGAATACTGCCGTCTGCCGTCGGTCACCGAGCGTGTTCTGTACACATTGTTCACTGAGGTTAAGGGCTCTCGATTATTACAATTATTTTCAACCAAACGACATTAGTATTTTAAAGTAATTGTCAGAATTTTACATAATACTTATATTTTTTTATATTTCTTGGATCACTATTAGGTATACTGAGTTCTTAGATTTACGCGAATATTACACATGAAATAAAACTATTTTTTCGGATTATATCGCGGTTTATTTTGATTTTTAAGTTCCCGACGTTTCGAGTGCTTTGCAGCACCCATGGTCACGGGAAGGACTGAGGTGTTAGACGTCCAAAAGGCATAGTTGTTCCGGGGTACCCTCAAACTTCTTAATTATTTTTGTTTTTGTTGGTCCGATCTACGCAGAATGAGCTCACGGTGTCTTCAGGTCTTGCAGTTTTATGCTTGGTTTTAGATTTGATTATATTAATTACTGGATCCCAAGACGATGGAAGCACCCAGCCATCTTCTCTATTGAAATTAGGATGTTTTTTAATTTCAATAGCCTCGCGAACCATCCTTGGTAGGAATCGGTGTTCTTTCACAAGGATTTGTGGTCTATCAAATCTGATGTTATGGCGGGTGCGGTCAAGGACATGTTCACAGACTGCAGACTTCTTTGAGCGACGGTGTTTTAGGTCAGCTATGTGTTCTTTAACCCGAGTTTTTACTGGTCTTTTTGTTTGTCCTATGTAAGAGAGACCACATTCACAATCAACACCACAGTTGTATGGGCTCCCAAAAATTCATAAACCGAATGCTCCCCTACGTCCAATTGTTAGCCAAATCAACACACCAACCTACAGATTGGCTCAGCACGTAGCGAAAGTGCTCTCGCCACTCAGAGGACACACAAGAGCACATGTTAAGGATTCATACCATTTTGTTAGTGAGATCAAAAATCTACATCTCACTGACAATGAAACTATGGTCAGTTTCGATGTCCAGTCACTATTCACATGCTTACCTGTACAAGACTGTGTCGAAATTGTAGAAAGGAAATTAGCGGAGAACAACATGCCAGCGGAATACTCAGAACTATTGAGACACTGCCTTACATCTGGCTACCTACTGTGGAAGGAGCAGTTCTACAAGCAAGTAGATGGTGTGGCGATGGGCTCCCCTGTATCTCCCATTGTTGCCGATATATTCATGGAAGACTTTGAGGAGACAGCCCTTCGTACCTCACCTGTAAAGCCAAGTTTCTACAAGCGGTACGTAGATGATACTTTCACAATATTACCATCTGACAAAATTAATGTATTCCTTAATCATCTTAACTCCATTAACCCTAAAATTCAGTTTACAATGGAGTTGGAGGCAAACAATTCCCTAGCTTTCCTAGATGTTTCAGTAATCCGTAACCCCAACAACACCTTAAGCCATACGGTTTATAGAAAAAAGACCCATACTGATAGGTACTTAAATGGTGAATCTCACCACCATCCATCACAGTTAGCTACTGTGGGTAAATCTTTGTTTCAGAGAGCACAAGGGATCTGTGACAAGAAACATCTGGCTGCCGAGCTTCAACATGTCAAGCAAGTCCTGCACGACAATAAGCTTCGAGTCCCACGCCAACGTCACAGTGACCGAGTGAAACCAGCCACAGTCGAGCGTCTCCCTGCTGTACTACCTTACATAAGAGGAGTCACAGACAAGATTGGCTACATCTTGAAGCGTGCTTCAATTAAAACATTTTATAAGCCGCCAAAGAAGATCAGTCAGTTTTTACCATCTGTCAAGTGTCACATCTCAGCTCCGCGTGGTTCCCGGCTTAGAATAGGACCAACCCATCTCATCCCATCGGGTGTCGTACAAGGCGACTAAGGGAAAACTAGGGAATGGGCAGCAGCGTTCCTTTAACACTTCGACGACCAATAACTGCGCTCGCCAACCCGCCTGCCAAGCGTGGCGAGTATGGCAAACACCCCCAATTATGGAAGAAAGTAGAAAAACCAGGCCCCTAGTCCCCGGCGGTCCTGTTCGTCCTGGCCACGGTAGCAGCCATGGTAACGACAGGACAAGGGGTGCTAAGAATCTCCGGCAGAGATTCGGCTACCACCAAAACCGAAAATTGGCCCTGGTGACATACAACGCACGCACATTGAGGACAGATGAGAAGCTAGTTGAGCTGGAAGAAGAGTTAAACAAGTTGCGGTGGAGTATTGTTGGTTTATCGGAGGTCCGAAGAGAGGGCGAGGACACGATAACCTTAAAATCCGGCAACTTGTTTTACTACCGGGAGGGCGAACAGCAGTCCCAAGGTGGTGTCGGATTTATCGTCCACAAGTCACTCATAAACAACGTTGTGTCCATCACTAGTGTGTCGAGCAGGGTAGCGTACCTGATACTCAGAATATCCAAAAGATATTCGCTGAAGGTCATACAGGTCTACGCACCGACCTCGGCATACTCAGATGATGACGTCGAAGTTATGTATGAGGACATTAGTAGAGCCATACATACTTCCAAAACACACTTTACAGTGGTTATGGGTGACTTCAATGCGCGGCTGGGCAAACGGGGTGATGATGAGTTGAGAGTGGGGCAATTTGGATATGGGCAGCGCAACCCCAGGGGTCAGAGGCTGGCCGAATTTCTGGAGAAAGAGGGCCTCTTTATGATGAACTCTTTCTTCCAGAAGCCGCCTCATAGGAAATGGACCTGGATGAGCCCTGATGGTTCCACAAAAAATGAGATAGACTTCATCATGAGCACCAAGCGACAAATATTTAATGATGTCTCCGTGATTCATAGGGTAAAAACCGGCAGTGATCACCGAATGGTCAGAGGCACATTAAATATTAATGTCAAAATGGAAAGATCGCGTCTGATGAAGTCTACGCTCCGACCTACTCATGCATATATCCAAAACCCCGAGAACTTTCAACTCGAATTGTCAAACCGCTTCGAATTGCTAGACAGCAGCGCATCAGTGGACGAAATCAACAACAGGCTGGTAGAGACTGTTCATACGGTCGGGTCCAAGTATTTTAAGACCCACCGTAAAAATAGGCCTCAAAAACTATCTGACTACACCCGAAACCTCATGGCTGAGCGACGTTCCATGACGCTCCATACCTCCGATGATGCTAAGTCCTATAGGCAGCTTAATGGACAGATATTGAAGTCCTTGCGACACGACTTACGGTCCTTCAATGCAAGGCGTATTGAGGAGACCATAGAGCAGAACAAGGGCTCTAAAGTGTTCGCAAGAGACGCGTCTATTGGGCAGAGCCAGTTGACGAAGCTGAAGACGGAGGACGGAAACGTAACGTCAAATAGGTCAGAGGTGCTCAGGGAGATAGAGAGGTTCTATGGACAGTTATATACCTCAGTAGCTAAACCTGTTGTTGACTTGGTAAAAGACCCAAGAGCCAAGCTAACCCGACACTGCACTGAAGATATCCCGGACATCAGCCTGTGCGAGATTAGGATGGCTCTCAAACAACTAAAAAACAACAAAGCGCCGGGTGAAGACGGAATTACTGCAGAACTTCTGAAGGCGGGCGGATCGCCGGTACTTAAAGTCCTTCAGAGGCTATTTAAGTCCGTCTTGCTTGAAGGGAAAACGCCGGAAGCATGGAACAGGGGTGTGGTGGTGCTGTTTTTCAAGAAAGGTGATAACACCTTATTGAAGAACTATAGGCCCATCACACTGCTGAGCCATGTTTATAAGTTGTTTTCGAGAGTCATTACGAATCGTCTCGAACGAAGGCTTGATGACTTCCAGCCTCCCGAACAAGCCGGTTTCCGGAAAGGTTTTAGTACCATAGACCACATACATACGCTGCGGCAGGTTATACAGAAGACTGAGGAGTATAATCGGCCACTATGCTTGGCGTTTGTGGACTATGAGAAAGCCTTTGATTCGATCGAGACTTGGGCGGTTCTTAGATCTCTCCAGCGATGCCGCATTGACTATAGGTACATCGAAGTGTTGAAGTGCTTGTATAATAACGCCACCATGTCAGTCCGAGTACAGGGGCAGTGCACGAAGGTGATCCCCATAAAAAGAGGAGTAAGACAGGGAGACGTCATTTCTCCGAAACTGTTTACGGCCACCTTAGAGGACGCCTTCAAGCTCTTGGAATGGCAAGGACTTGGCATCAACATCAATGGCGAATACATCACTCACCTTCGATTTGCCGACGACATTGTGGTCATGGCGGAGTCGCTGGAAGATCTAGGACGAATGCTCGGTGACCTCAATAGAGTATCCCAACAAGTGGGTCTTAAAATGAATATGGACAAAACAAAAATAATGTCTAACGTCCATGTCGTACCCACCGCACTCACCGTTGGGAACTCTACTCTTGAAGTTGTCGACGAATACATTTACCTGGGACAGGCAGTCCGGTTAGGTAGGTCCAACTTTGAGAGAGAGGTCAATCGACGAATCCAACTCGGCTGGGCAGCGTTCGGGAAACTGCGCAACATCTTCTCATCCAAAATACCTCAGTGCCTAAAGACTAAAGTGTTTAGTCAATGTGTGTTACCAGTGATGACATATGGATCAGAGACGTGGTCTCTTACAATAGGTCTCATAAAAAAGCTCAAGGTTGCTCAGCGAGCTATGGAAAGAGCTATGCTCGGCGTTTCTCTACGTGATCGAATCAGGAATGAGGAGATTCGTAGAAGAACCAAGGTCACCGACATAGCCCTCAGGATTAGCATGCTGAAGTGGCAATGGGCTGGCCACATAGCGCGAAGATCGGACGGGCGTTGGGGCAGAAAGATTCTAGAGTGGAGACCACGTATTGGCAAGCGCAGCGTAGGACGACCGCCTGCCAGATGGACCGACGATCTTGTGAAAATCGCAGGAAATCGTTGGATGCAGGTGGCATCGGACCGGTTACGCTGGAAAGCGATTGGGGAGGCCTATGTTCAGCAGTGGACAAGTATAGGCTGAAATGATGATGATGATGATGAAGTGTCACATCCCTCTTCAAGATGCAGGAGTATACAAGCTTGATTGTGAATGTGGTCTCTCTTACATAGGACAAACAAAAAGACCAGTAAAAACTCGGGTTAAAGAACACATAGCTGACCTAAAACACCGTCGCTCAAAGAAGTCTGCAGTCTGTGAACATGTCCTTGACCGCACCCGCCATAACATCAGATTTGATAGACCACAAATCCTTGTAAAAGAACACCGATTCCTACCAAGGATGGTTCGCGAGGCTATTGAAATTAAAAAACATCCTAATTTCAATAGAGAAGATGGCTGGGTGCTTCCATCGTCTTGGGATCCAGTAATTAATATAATCAAATCTAAAACCAAGCATAACACTGCAAGACCTCAAGACACCGTGAGCTCATTCTGCGTAGATCGGACCAACAAAAACAAAAATAATTAAGAAGTTTGAGGGTACCCCGGAACAACTATGCCTTTTGGACGTCTAACACCTCAGTCCTTCCCGTGACCATGGGTGCTGCAAAGCACTCGAAACGTCGGGAACTTAAAAATCAAAATAAACCACGATATAATCCGAAAAAATAGCTTTATTTCACTATTAGGTATGTTGAAAGTTTTTATATCAGCAGAATGAACTAAAACTTATGCTAAATAAGCGCCTTTTCACTACTCCATGAATCTTCCGCCCGGTGTCCACGTACAACTTCGCAACTTCGGATATTCAAGTTGATTAACCTTTTATAAAACTAATCAACACGCAAATTGCATACTTAGTAAAAAGAAAACCAACACAAGTTTTACCACCTTCGTTCTGAAGCAAAATAACGACAAACCGGCTTAGTTGTTTATTTGTCCCTCGTTATTGGTGCCTTTATTTTGCGCACGTAATATTTTCGAAGCATTAAAACAACGGTCTACCGAGACGCCCCAGAAAAATCCCTAATGCTCCTAATCTTATTTTAATTTATATGTAAATCCATTCGCAGCGTATTATCACTAATATTCCGGTCAAATGTTCGGAGTTCCAAAACTTTTTTGTAATATTTTAATATCATAGCATTCTCTCGTTTATTCCCCCTTTTATTACATTGACTTTTATCTTTAATTCCGCTGACATGGCATAGGAACGCAATGATTGTGGGGTGAATAGGGTTGGAAGGAACAGAAAGAAAGATAAATGTTTAATGAAGTCCCGCCGGTTCAATTGCTTTGTTGCGTTCTTTAAATCTAATCAATGGTTACACTGTGGAACGATGAAAAACGTAAATTTTCTCCCTCACACTTCAATACCGAGGTATATATGTACAATTAGCAAACGTAATATTTCAATTACTTTGTGGTAAAAGGTGAAATAATGATTAATACAACTCAAACTTTAACTACAATTAATACAACAGGCACTTGGGACACAGAGATGGAAGTACTTCATAATAATAAATTATAATATCGGCGTATTTTCATTATTTAATTCAATAGATATGGAATAATTTTTCAAACAAATATCTGATGGTACCATAAAATTCTGACAAAAAGAATAAATTTTATGGAACTTATAGGAGTTAATAAAGTTATGGAAAAGCATTTTCACTCACAAAACTTCTTAATACTTTATGTGGATTCTTTCAGTAGGTACATCTCGAACTTCCTCTTAAATTTGATGTACGGAATTTTAAAGTTCTATCTTATATTACAATTTAAATGATGTGGCTGGTAAGGCAGAAAGGTTCTCGAGTAGTGAACACTTACCGAAAGGTTTGGTCAAATTGGCGACGGAGCGCGACGGTGGCGTTCGGCTGGCGCCCGGCTGGCGGTCCGCAGCGTGGCGCGCTCGTCAAACTAGGGGCGCGATTTCGGTCGCGCCGGCTGCGGCCAGGCGGTCATCCAACACTAGCGTCCCGCTCGCACGCATATTGGCATCTCGCTCCCGCCGAGCTTCGTCTGTAATGCCGTTGGGTGCGACGGCGGCGGGACATGAAGTTTGTCGTCGCGCCGAGCGGGGCTGCACTAAGTGGCGTCCCCCGTACATTTCAGTACAGTACAACTCCCCAAGTTGCGCCACGGTCGCGCCCCCGTCGCGTTGGATCGGCTATGTGGGGAAAATCTTTAGAGTGGGCAGGCCCCCTACAACACGGATCGATGACCTGGTGAAGATCGCGGGTAGAAGGTGGATGCGTAAATCACAAAGCCAGTCATTATAGCACTCTTTGAGGGAAGCTTCCTCCAGTACTGGACGTCTTTTAGGTAAAGATGATAGGGGCTAGATCCACTGGAAATGTGATGAATCATTCAGGATGTCTTAATTTACATTGTTTACCTTATTCTCTCTTCTATCTATGAATTACATACTATTGCCTATTGCCCCCCTGTTTTGCATATGAGAAAGCCAGTTAGCCATAAGAATTTTAATGTTTTACATAAAATTAATGAATAAAATAAAATTAAATGCAGATTTGTAAATACCAAACTTTGAAAACGGAATTTCTATCTATCTAAACGGAATTAATTCTCATAAATAATATTATCTTTGTGCAGTCGAAACGAAATATAATCGTAAGGGAATAATTTTTATTCTTAACAGGGAATAAAGTTTGCAATGGTTTAAAAAAGTTTTTATGTTCTCAAAAGTTTTGTTCATTTTCTTTGTACAGCTGTTTCGAATGAACGAATATTTCCAAACACAATTGCTAAAACTGAAATCTGCTGGAAGAAAATATAAGTTAAATAAAATACGGGCAAAAAAAGTTAGACCCAAACATGTAGCTAACTTAATTAAGTTTATTATACCATTTGAATAACGCAAACACATGAACACAAATTAATAAAACATGATTCAAATGTCGTCTGTGTTGTGAAAGCACTCGGTCGGTCTGCGGTTTGGCCCAAAATTTACTATCGTAATGTTTTCTTACCAAAATAAATGAAATGGTAATTTACAACAGAAAAAAAACTTGCTTACGAAATCATTTTTTTTAATAATAAGTACCTATGTATGTATACATTCATTGGTAATGTATATATTAATACGTGAAGCAAAAACTTTTACACCTTTTTACAAAAATTGCGCGGACGGAGGAGTATGAAATTTCCCACACTTATAGTTTATATAGAGAAGGAGTGCAGAATGCTAATATTTTTGTAAAATTATGCATAAAACATACATTAAATCAATGAAAAAAACATTACACACACTACCCGTCTACTAGTATTTGACACAATACACGTCAAATTGATGTTTGTCTTTAATATTATTTGTCTATAGTCTTACTGAATGTCAAACATAACCAGCAAACGATGAAAGAGTAGGTCGAATATCGACCTATGGGCGACCACTAGTAATTATAATTTTGCGAAGCCCATTCATATCGAAATGAGATGTAGATAAATTTGTTTTAACAAGCTTTTATTTAACTTGCATTGTTCGTATGTTTGTTTGTCTGTCTGTCTTTCCGGTTCAAATCTTGTGATCCATTTTTCATGCTCTTGCGGGTATCCGATTGAGCTGAAATTTGGCATGCGTATGTAAGTCCGATGACAATACAATAATATGCATGGTCTGATAATGGGGTCGGAAGGTGACCATAAAAACATGTGATTTATAAAACGTAATCTCCTCGTTTTTAGGTTTCTTTGATTGATATTGAGAAGTACAATACAAACATATAGTGTTCAGGGTCTATGATAAAGCCGAAAGGTGGACAATGGAACCACACAAGTACTCAATATAACCCTGCCGTGTTTGTGCTCGTTGGATTTGTCTTGAGGAGTACTTTACACCCGGATGGTGTCCAGGGTCTGATGATAGAGCCGGCGGGTGGCCAATGTAATTATCTAAGTACTCAACCTAAAACCGCCATGTTTCATTCATTTTCATTCATTCATTAGATTTGTCTTTACGAGTTCTGTAGACCTTAATGATGGCCTGGGTCTCATGATGAAACCGGAGGGTGACCAACGGAACTACCCAACTACTCAATATAACCCCGCCGTGTTTGGGCTCTTTTGATTTATCTTGACGCGTTCTGTAGACCCGGATGATGTCCAGGTTCTGATGATGGAGACGGCGGGTGGCCAACGGAACTACCCAACTACTCAACATAGCCCCAACGTGGTGGGGTCGCTACACTTGTCTTGACAAGTACCATAGTGCTTGTTGGTCTCCGTTATATCTTTGCTATAAACGCTTGTTTTTAAATCCTAAAAATCTTCTCGATCTTTTTAAATTAAAATTATAGTTGTATAGTATATTTGTGGGATGGGATTCCTGTTTTATAAACATAATTATTTTTTTATGATACCACTCATTTAAACTACATCTATCAACGTGAGTATACGCATTCCTGCATATTTAAAGTATACATTCCTTGTTATTAAGTGTGATCCATAGAGTAAGCCAGAAGCTAAGTAGTAAGTAAAATAAAAGTACTTCTTACCTACCATCATAAAATCATCTCAAATGGTAGTATATACTTTGTACAGCTCGTTTCGGTTAAACCAGTCGAGGCGGTGCTCACACTCGGTCGGGAACCGGACGCCGGAACATCTCGTAGTTAATTACCATCACTTGACACCTGCCTTCCCACCACTACCTGTTGGTTAATTGACACTGGGACAGCTCGTCAACTGAAGCCTGGGCACGGATTTACCGTGAAATTTTGTCCCGTCCGTGTGGACCGACAGTACCTAATTGGTGATAAAATTAGAACTAAAAGTACTACATTGCATATCTTTTATAAATGAGTATCTGAATAATGAAAATTTTTGGGCCGTCTTATGGTAACATGATAATTGTTCAGACATTTTAAATTATTGTTTATTCATATTATTTTAAACAAGATGACTATTAATAGCTAGTGGAATCTACAGGAGAGCTGGGTATTTTTTGTTAAACGAATGGCTATATGACGGTGTAGAGAATAATTAAAATCAAAAGCATTTTTATATATGTATACCAAAAAATACTAAAAAGTTTATTTAATAAATATTTGTGTATGCAATCAAGAGATTGCATACATTGCGAGCTCTGCGGAAGATGTGCGGAGTGAAGCTGACCGACCGCATTAGCAACAGCATAGTAAGACAGCGAGTAGGTATGAAAGATATTATTATTATTTATTATTTATTCTTTATGCACTTATGTACATAGACGGACTTAATGCCAGAGGCATTTTCTGCCAGTCTACCTTGAGGTGATGTGGAAACAGCGGTAATAGGTGCCAAAAATTATGAGGTCTAAAAAAGGAGAGAAAAAAAATATACTAAAAACACAATTACAATTAAAAAAGGAAATTAAAATATTGAAAGACACAAAACTAATTACATACATACAACAAAAGCAGTTGTATATAAATAACATATAATACATACAGGTATAATACATACATATACATACACATATAACTATACTATATATGAAACAGACAGTATGACATAACGGCATGAAACAACTAGCGTTTAGAAGAATCCACCAACATTTTGGTCAAAAGATAGTCCTGCAGTTTTTTTTTTAAATGAGAGACTATTGGTAGCCATCCTGAGATCCTGAGGTAATGCATTCCACAGAAGGATTGATTGGACAATGAAAGAAGAGTGGATGAAATCAGTACGATGAGAGGGACACCGAAGAAGACAATTATTAGAAGAGCGAAGATGTTTATTATGATTGGAGCATAGGTATTGAAATCGGGAAGTAAGATAAGCAGGCGCTACAGAAGAATGAAGGATAGAAAACAATGTTGTCAGTGCCCTTAGAGCTCTGCGTTGACGAATAGGCAACCACTTTAACTGTGAACGATGCTCCGACACATGATCATATTTGCGCATATTGAATACGAATCGAATGCAGTTATTAAGTAGGCGGTCTAGTTTATCGAGTTGATCTGCATTCAGGTCGAAGTAGCACACATGACCATAGTCGATAATAGGAAAGATCAAGGACTGCACAAGCATTGCTTTGGTATTAGAAGGGAGCAAGTTTTTTAATTTATACAGGTATCGCAACGTTCCCGTGACTCTTTGACCAACCGACGTAACTTGGGTCTGCCAGCTAAGCGTAGTGTCGATGTGTAAATCGAGATCTTTGACGCTTGGACTTAGAGGAATAACTGTACCATTGAACTCAAGCGGAGGTAGAGAACCAATGTTTAGTTTGTTAATCAGTCTGGAGCTCCCCACAAGAATTGCTTGGCACTTTGCTGGAATCACTGCGACACCGAATCTGTCGGACCAATTTTTAATTGCCCCCAGATCGCGGTTTAATTTGCCGATAAGGTCAGAAATTCGATCAGCACTATCTTGTGAGTATAATTGCAAGTCGTCGCCATATAGATGATACGCACACTGAAGTTCATAGGTTATCAAGTCGATGAAAATGGAAAATAGAAGAGGAGAGAGTATACCGCCTTGGGGAACGCCAGAGTCGAGGTAACGCCATGCTGACAACGCTTCATCACTCAAAACTGACTGCTGACGTTCCCGAAGATAAGAGGAAAACCAATCCAGCGACTCTTGAGAGCACAGACGATAGGAGAGAATGGACAAAAGGATATCGTGATTAACGGTATTAAAGGCATTGGAAAAATCGACCAATACAAGCACGGTGACTTTGGTATCTTCCATGCCTGCTTGAATATCATCAATCACTTTAAGGAGGGCAGAAACGGTACTATGGCCAGGCCTAAAACCAGATTGAAGAGGATTAATTAAATTATTAGAGTAAATAAAATGAGATAATTGTTTATGAGCGCAGGCCTCAAGCACTTTTGAAAGAAAAGGAAGAATGGAGATTGGACGGAAGTGGCTGGGATGGCAGGGATTAGGAATTTTGGCCAGGGGGCGGACAAAAGCTTTTCGCCAGAGAGTTGGGAAAATACCGGACTCCAAGGAGAAATTAACGAGGTGGGTGATTACTGGAAGGAGATAGTTCAGAATAGTTATGATCATAAATCGGCATATTTTTTCACAGCCAATAGCCCTGGATTTAATAGACATTATGATCTTCTTAACCTCACAAGAGTCGACTGGAGAAAAGTAAAAAGGATTAATGTTCGGCCGTCTAAGACCACCAAGGCAATCAAGAGTTTGCTGTACAGTTAGACGATCGATAGGAGCAACTGTGGAGAAATGGCAATTAAGATCGTCTAAATTTATTGTTCTTGGTAGGTATTGACGTCGAGACTTGCCGATACCTAAAGTGCCTAAGAATTTCCAAATATCAGCAGGCGAAGAAGATTCAATATTGTTAAGAGTATGGCGGCGTTTAGCATCACGTATCATCTTATTTCACCGATTTCTTGCAATCTTAAACCTGGCCCAGTTATCTTCAGTGCGATCCTTTTTAAATCTACGAAATACGCGATTTCTACGCCTTATGGCCATACGAATTCCCGTAGTCATCCACAGAGCGGGTGGTCGCTTCAACCAAACTTTTTTACAGGGGCATGGGTATCGTAAAGCTGAATTACCGTTTCGTTAAGGATGCATATTTTGTCATCCATGGTCTCGGCTTCTATTAGGGGTGTCCAGTTGAGATTGGATGCATCTTCGGTTAATTTATCGATATTCATTCGAGCAAAGCAACGTTTATGCAGAATTTTGGGACGAGGTTTGGGAGCTTTTAGCATATAGGAAAGGAAGATAAGATCATGGTGAGAAAAAACAGGGGCATCGTGCTGACCATGGGAGGAAACGAGGGAAGGATTTGAGGTGAGTATGAGGTCGAGCCAGGTATCATCACCTTTGATATTGTGGTGTGTAGCTCGGAGAGGCAGAAAGTGCAAGCTGGCTGACTCAATGAGGTGTAGCAGTTTACAGGAACGAGGGGAATCGTGGGCAAGGAGATTAGTATTAAAGTCGCCCATGATAATGTGATGCACATAATCAGACCCCAAGGATTCTACTACTGATTCGAATTCGGTAAAATAATCAACGGTTGGAGGACAATACACGACACCAATTACGATTTTGGCGCCTTTGACCCAAACCTCGAGGAAAAGAAATTCGGCAGAAGCGGATTGGGTGGAAGATATGGCTAGAATTTTAAAGGAAAGATCACTACGCAGGTAGATAGCAACTCCGCCTCTGTCAACCCGGTCATTCCGAATGAGAATAAAACCAGGGAGAGCGTAAGAGGTAGAGAGAGAAGATGAGGTTTGAGCCAACTCTCAGAAATCAGGATGGCGTGTACGTTTATGTTACTGAATGTGTCATACAACTCATCGTGATGACTGGGTATACTTTGAGCGTTTATGTGGCAAATATTCAGTAGATGGTCCACTTGTTGGTCGAATTTGTTCTGTAGAAAGTCACTAAGATTATCATTTAAAGAATTAACACTTACGTTACACGAGGAGACAGTAGATTCATTGGCGGAATGAAAGGAGTCAGTGTCTGATATCATAAACTAAATATAAATATTATAAATAAATATAAGTCTATTAATATATATTTTACAGATTTAATAAATAATATTATATTATTGTAAGCTAGACTGGTAGCACTACGATACGTTTCTGCATCACCCGCCAGCTAACATCATCAAAACTAAAGCTAAATACACAGGTAGCAGTATACCTTTTTACATGCTCAACTCACTCCATAATAATTATAAAAAATAAGAAAATAATAACAAGATCTCCGTTATGATAACACGATTCAAAACACAAATCAAGCAACAAAAAAAAATGGAAAAAAAAGAAATAAATAAACCTACAAAGTCTAATAGCTACAGAAAACAATTAGTTTTTGAACGCATCCGTTAACGTCAAAATGACATTGGATAGTCATGGCATTTGGTGACAAGAAGCTAATTTTATGGACGGTAGGCTTTTTTTTGTTTTTTGCCGTAATGGCGACAAGAAGCCAATTTTTATAATTTACTGTTATACTCTATTACTACTGTGCGGCCATTAATTTAAATAAGAAGAAGAAGATGGACGGTAAATGGAGATTGGAGAGAATTTGAAAGAAAAAAATAAATTAAAAAGATGGTATAACATAATTATACCTACATTAAACAAACTAAAGGAGTGAGTAAATAAACAACAAAAGAAACTGATAAAACACAAGGTAAGTTGTTCCTATCAATTATTGAACCTATTTAAATTACCTGTATATTGTAGAAGTGATGCGGTGCCAACTACCATCAGGGGCTTTCAGAACAATGGTGCCGTCTTGAGTCCAGCAGGATTTTACCCCAAAATGCAAACGCGCCTTACCAAAGATTGCTTGCCTGCACTTGGTTAAAAATTCCCGGACTGAAATGGGAAACCCTTTCAACCTAGTCTTCGCCCTCCAGGTCGAGTGCTTATCGTCAACACAAGCGAACCGGACAAGAATGGGCCTATGATGATCTCGCCCAGAGGCCCCAAGTCTGTGGCAACTGCTTACAGAGGATGCTGAGATGTTTTTGAGGCCCATCCTGTCGTGAAGTATGCCTAGGATGACATCCATACTGTTTTCTTGTTCGACTTCAGCGATCCTTAGAAAGAGCAGAGTTTTCCGCCTGTGTCTGGTCTCAAGTGTGTCCAGCTGCTTAGTGCACTCAGTGATTTGTCTCCGGAGCAGCCCAAGCATGTTAAAAATGAGCTCCCTGAAGGTCCGGAATTCCTTTAGCAACTTTTGCAACTGTGTCTTTAGCAGGACCTGCGTTCCGAATTTGAGCTTCAAGTTCTCCCATTCTCTTCATGAAGCTCCCTTCAAGGGTTTTCTGAGCTGACAGAACCTCATCAAGCTGTGACATGTTGAAATTAGTGATGTGTGGTGATGTGCGGGCAGGCGATGCTAATTGGTGCTAGTTTCAGATAAATGTGCCACAAACGTGAGTAAATACCAATCCAATGATAACGACTATGTACAGGTGTAAATAACTTGTAAATAATTGCTTATTTATTTTAAATAAAGATAAAAACTTAAAGACAAGACTGTACTTTTTTTAACACCTACCCGAAAAAAGATAGTATCGGTGTAAAGATGAGAAAGGGCATGCTCCGTTGGTTCGGGCATATAGAAAGAATGCCAGAGGAAAGAATGACAAAACAGATATACAATGTGAAAGAAACCGAGTCTTGTCAGATGGAAAAGTCAAGAGTCTCCGTAACCGGCGAGCGTGTATGAGACGAACTATGAGAGTCGAGGAAGCCAGAGAGGTATGTAAGGAAAGAACCTGTTGGAACTCTGTATTCTCTGCCTACCCTGCAAGGGATCTGGCGTGAGGTTATAGATAGATAGATATACCAAAAAAATACTAAAAAGTTTATTTAATAAATATTTGTGTATGCAATCAAGAGATTGCTCTGCTCGGCTTAAGTAAAAATAAAAATATGCGTATATTTCTACTTGCATAAACATACACAACTACATAATTTGAATGTGGCGTTATTTTACTATACCTTACTATAGGCAAAATCATTTCCATGTCATGACAAGAACAACAGAGAGACCATTGTATGAATTCCTCAAATTTATACAGGTACTGTTGTAAAATAGTTACTAACGATATTAATATTATCCTGTTTTATCCCGGAATTACAAAAATACCGATACAAATTTCGCACGAGAAAATTTTCCCGTAAAAATTATTTCCACACAGACTTTTATTTTTAACACAAAATTTCGAACGTACACCGATACTATATTTTATGCCTACTCGCTTCCTTACTACGCTGTTGCGAATACGGTCGGTCAGCTTCACTCCGAAAAAACTTCCCAATATGAGTCCGGAGTCTGGAATTGTGCCCGGTATATGGCAATAGGCTCGCCCCATATTACATGGGGCCTAACATCGTCGGCGATACGTGGGTGTACTACACCTCTGCCACCCCCGCTTAGGGAATATAGGCGTGTCAGTGTTTTATTGTGCCATGGGGCACGGAAGAACAATGGAAAATGAGCTAGAGAGACGTAAGTGTAGGTATAAATAAAATTTAATTGAGTAGCTGAGAACCTGTGTGAGCCTGTTACTGAGAATGTCAGGCTTAGGATTATTACCTTATAAAATCCTCGTAACTGTCAATCGCACTATATGACTAATCTAACTTGGCAGTTCGGACTCGATATTGTTATAATATAACCAATTCTTATTCAATCTTAACACATATTAAAACGACGACGTAATCTCTTACGACCTAAAGATGACTTCCACGAGGTAGTGGCCTATGAGGATAGAGGACAAAACCTCGACTTCCTACGGCCACGACAGCCAGAAAACCTCACCACAAAAACCCCAACTGACATCTGGGGACACCCCACAGTGACTCAAGACGGGCTCAGCGGGTCTGAACGCCTACAAATGAGGGCAGCTTTCGAGGAGAGCACAGCGAAGCAGAAGCCAAAGGACACTACAGGTGCCAAAAACTTGCGTCTTTCACAACGGCGCTCGGGAAGGCGGTCCTCGGCATACCAAGTGTGCTGGGGAAAAAAATCAGGGGGAACCAACGGGCGGAGGGGGTGGCAGTCGCCGCCGAAGCGTTCTTGAGGGAGCCCCCTCCCAAAAGTCATAAGCAGCCGGAAAAGGCTCGAACAAGAGCCCAGATGGGGCTTGTCGATCCGCCGGAGCTCAGCGAGGCGACGGAGCCGCTGCAACACACAAAAAACGCGTTCCTCGAGTTCAAAGCAATCACCAAAGCAACAAGAAGGGTCAATAGTGAGACCTGTAGATCCATCCTGCAAACCTATCACCTGGGCAACCATTAACCCGTTGGACTGCAAAGGCAGAGGTTTTGGGTGCGAACTCAGGCATGCACCACTTTCTTTCCGAAAGCACGTGCGTTTTAAAAATTAACTATCACTTGCTTTAACGGTGAAGGAAAACATCGTGAGGAAACCTGCATGCCTAAAAGTTTCTCGATGGTGTGTGAAGTTCGCCAACCCGCACTGGGCCAGCGTGGTGGACTATGGCCTTAACCCTCTCAGTGTGAGAGGAGGCCCGTGCCCAACGGTGGGACAGTTTCTTAACAGGGCTAATATTATTATTATAGTGAGAATATATTCCGCTATCTTTTTAAATGCAATTCAAAACCTTTAATATAACCCCAATGAAAATAAGCAGTTTCGCCAAATTACCAGCTAGGCATAGACCAAAAAATAATAACTCAATTGACATTACAGTCAAAGTGCATTGAACTTTAATTCAACTTACTTGTCCTTTTTCGTATCGCGTGCTACCCATGGCGTGATCGTTATATTAACAGTCATTACAAAATTTCCCAATAATAAGCCCACTGAAACATTAACCGCCGTCAGCTACACGAAAACAGAATTAATAATGCCCCAAGTTTGCGGTAAATTCAGTCCACCATCTACGCAAAATATTAGGGAGAATTTTTTTCATCCCTCCCATATATTCCGTAAATAAGACGTCATTAAAGCAACGGCGTCGATGCAAGACGCCTTTATTAAATCGATTTTTTCCGTCACTGAAGTGTTACAAAAGAATTTATTAATAATATACCTTTATAGCTATCTTTACCATCAATAACACATCATAGCTTCACATATAAAATTCCAGTAAGGAATATAGATACTTCAATGTGATAAAGGCCGGGAGTGTATGTATGTATAACGTTTTAGTGTGTGTTTTTCATTCGTTTTCCATCTCAGATCGACCGAGCGACCGATCACCGACCGGTGATCACTAAGAATACCACGACCGCGCGCTACGAGCGTCTCTAAAAGCTTCTATTATATCGATTTTTTCCTACACTGAAGTATTTCACAGGCATTTATTCATTGTAATTAAAACTACCCTCCGATCTTGTCTTTTTTTATCTTTGCTTAGGCTATCTTTGTAAAACACTCACATGTTTCGCTCACTTGTAATTTAATTTTTAATTTTTGTTCTCATGTAAGTCAATCATTGTAACCTTTTATGAGAAATAAAGACCTCTAAATCTAAACCTAAATTTATCACTGTGTCTATTAATTTGGACTCGTAATAAGTTGCTCTGGTATCTAGAGACTCATCATTTGATTAATTGCAATGGAATTCAGTATGGCTGTGTAATGTTTTGCTAGTTTTCGAGTTGTTACGAATACTAATTGGTTGTAGAACCCATTAAAATTAGCTTTGTTATGTTTCATTGTTATAATGTAGTAGGTACGTGTTTTGAATTCCCTGTTGTCTCTTTTGTGTTGTTAAACAAACAGCTGCATTGTTATGCTACTCAATTATTTAGTGCGCACACAAAAACATAATGACATATAAAAAAATTAAAAACCCTAACATCTGCATACCACCAGCATATTATTGAGGTACTGTGTACTGCGAGTGTACACAGTTTCACAAGTAAAAGAAAAGAAGAAAGAAAGAAAGAAAGAAAAAAATTTTTATTCAGCACAGCACACATAGAAAATATATGAAAGGTAACAAAAGAAAATAAAAAACGAGGAAAGACAAATAAACTACTGCTGCTTCTTGTGACGTATGCCTCGGTGTGAGCTGTGCCGAAAGGCATTGGGCTCAGCATGTGTTGGAGGGGGACAAAGTCTCCCCCAACGCTGGTTTTCAGCCAAAGCCTCCTCAGCTACTATTTATTATAAGTAAAATATTACCCTTAATGCTGACGCAGTCACCTATACTGCATATTACAAATACAGTAAATACATAATTATGTAATATAAATGTGTAAATAAAGGACATAAATATTGCATACATATATAATGAAAGAAAAGGTTATAATTTACTATAAGATAAAAAGTTTGTTTATATAGTCACAATATAAAAAAATAGTACGTTGTGCTACCACAGGTGATATATATTTAACTATTGTTATGTCGCGTTGAGCGAGTGAGAATCGTTTCGATTGCGCGGAACCGGTTCTCGGCGCGGCACTCCGGCGCATCTTTGTTGTCGTCACTCCATTCACGGGCACGATGCGCTGTGCTGTTGCGTAACTACGTAATATAATATGAAGTACTTAACAATAAACCCGCAGATTACAGTGATATAAGTAATATAATATTTATAAGTTATGGGTGAAGTGTAAAGAATACAAGTACCATGACTCGATGCAGCCGCGTGAAAAAAAAAAAAAAAATTAATAAATAAATAAATAAAAAAATAAAAAGAAGCTAAAAAATTAACTATCACTTGCTTTAACGGTGAAGGAAAACATCATGAGGAAACCTGCATGCCTAAGAGTTTCTCGAAGGTGTGTGAAGTTCGCCAACACGCATTGGGCCAACTTGGTGGTCTATGGCCTAAACCCTCTTAGTTTGAGAGGAGGCCCGTGCCCAACGGTCGGAAAGTTTCTTATAATATATTATACGGGCTAATATATTATAGGGGTCTGTAGTGTGGCTGTAAATTCACCTATACCGGTCGATCCTACTGCCATTATCTCGTGCATAATTTGGACTCCAGAATACTTCTTCTTATCCCCAATTTCGTTTTTGTGATTAGGCGACTACGGGAAATCGTAGGAGTAGGGAAAAACTATGTAAATTTTATGAATTAAAATCTCAGAATAGAAATGAAAACTTTACAAAGTATGCCGCCAAGTTTTCAAAAACGCTTGGGAGAGTATGTAAAGCTGCTAAAGCACTGCATATTATTAAAAGAAATAAATCCGCGGATGATAAAATAAAGACCACCTGGAAAATAAGTAACAGATACGGATTACACTCTTGAGACTCCTCGTGTACTTATCAATTCTGATAAAGACATCGCCCAAGAGTTTGAATCATTTTTTGCTCATATAGCTCTAAGAAAAACGGACGTCTTAAACTATTCTCCATGTCACTCTATTTCAGTTCTTTAAAAGAACATAATTATTTGTCCCGGAGATTTAATTTAAATATACTAGTACCCAGTCTATTATTAAAGCTTTCAAGGATATAAAAATAAAATTAACTGAAGACTGGGGCAATGGAAAATGTCAGTAAAAACATGTAAGCCTATTATAAATACAATCGCGCCTCACCTAGCTTTTATCTATAATATGTGTGTAGATCAGGGAGTATTTCCCAATTAAATGAAATTTAGCAAAGTGAAACCACATGAAAAAAAAACTTTTTTTCATACCTTTTTTTAAAACCGGTAAAAGTAGGGGCAGGACTCCAATAACTATAGGCCAGTATCTGTCTTGCCAGTGCTCAGTAAAGTGTTTCAAAAGATAATGCTTATTCAAATGTTAGATCATTTTAACGCAAATAATATCCTACATGATCTAGCCCTTGTACTACTGACGCCGGTGTTATTCTATTAAAGCATATCTTTGATGCCTGGGAGAGCTCGCAGGATGCCATTGGTATATTTTGTGACCTTTCCAAGGCAGTCGATTGTGTAAATCATAAAATACTTTTGCTCTAATTAGAGCACTACGGAATCCGTGGAAAAGCTCTTGATTTAATAAAATCATACTTAAACGGCAGGCATCAATGCATTCAAATAAACGATGCTAAGTCTCCAGGTGCTATAGTACCAATGGGCGTTCCTCTGAGATCAATACTGGGTCCGTTTCTATTTTTGGTATATATTAATGACCTACCTCATATAATTAAAAAAACAAGCAAAGATAGTGTTGTTTTCTGACGATACCTCTTTGATCTTTCAAGTAGGTAGACATGTAGATAATCTTGACGACGTGAATAACGCTATTCTTAAGGTGCATAACTGATTCATTACTAAAAATTTAGCACTAAATAGAAAGAAAATGAAATGTATCAAATTTTCTTTACCTAATATAAAACGTAGTAACTGGGATATTTTATTGAACAATGAGAAACTTGAATCTATTAATGATATAGCTTTCTTAGGGATTACGCTAGACTCTAAATTACAATGGGGCTCACATATTAAAAGTTTAGGAAAATGGCTAAGTTCTGCTGCCTATGCCGTGAGAAGGATTAGACAAATAACTGATGTAGCCACTGCAATAATAATTTATTTTAGCTACTTCCATAGTATCATGTCTTATGGCATATTACCTTGCGGTAGGGCGGCTGATATCGAGTCCATTTTTATGGTAGTCGCGATTCTCTAAAAGAATTGTTTAAGGAAACGAATATTTTGACGGTTCCATGTCAATATATCTATGAAAATATAATGTATACCAGAAAAAAAATCAATCTGTTTACTCAGCTAGGTACTAGGCACTGTTGCAAAACTATAAATAGAAATAAGTTAGATGAACCACAGTTTTTATCCAAACTTCACATATCTTTTAAGGGATATTGTGTTAAATTTTATATTAACTTCCAGTTGACGACACTAATATTAGTTAAACTCAATTTAAAGCCTGCATTAAAAGGACACTTTTTAAACAGGCTTACAACTCATTCGATGAATACTTGCACAACAAAAATGCTTAAATAGGTGCTGCTTCGGCTCCGCTGTAATAAGGATGACTCGTTCAACCTTGACTAAATTTTGTTTTCATATTCTCTTCCTTCTATTAAACTACGAACAATGCGAACAAAAACAACCTCATGCCTTTTATGATTAAGAACTCCTTATATCCACACTCATCCCATTCAATTATAGCCCACACGTGTCCACCTCCGCATGAAACGGGATGTCTGGATACTCACCTGCAGAGAGCCACCTCCATAAAATATCTTGGTATTCTTCTTGACCCCTTCCTAGGTTTTCGTCCACACATTGAAGCACTTACATCGAAGTTACGTATGTTAATTTACATATTTAAGACCCTGAGACATGTGGCGGACGATAGCCTAAGAAAGACGGTATATTACGCTCTGTATCAGTCTCTCCTTACGTATTGCATATCGTCCTGGGGAGGTGCTTCAAAATCAGCACTTATTCATGTGCAACGAGCTCAGCGGGCACTGCTAAAGGTGTCTTATTTTCGGCCTTTCCGTTATCCTACTTCCACACTTTACAGGGAATGCGGGGTCCTCACAGTTCGACAGCTCTTCATCCTTCACATCATTAAAAGACAACACGCGCACCTGGTGTATCGGCCGCCAGCCCACAGAGATAAGAGGTGTTTTAACCCTGTTGACCGAAGGCAAAGCAACTATTCTTCTGAGTTTATAAATCGCTTTTACTGCTTTCTTGGAGGTTATCTTTACAATAAGATCGACAAGAAGCTTTCAATTTACTCGATTAATAACTTTTTATTCAAAAAAAGGCTTTCGGAATGGCTTATGTCCCTTGACTACGAGAGCACTGAGGCGTTACTGTCCATACCCAAATAGGAATGAATATAAACTTGCCCTCTGGCAGCACACACTAGCTAAACTGGCACTCATATACCAACACACACCCGCACGTACGTACGCACACACACACACCCACACACACACACACTCACACACACACACCCACGCACACACACTCACTCACACATACTCACACACACACACCCACGCACACACGCTCACTCACACATACTCACACATATACACTCACACACACACACACACACACATACACAAACACGCACAGACACACACACACACACACACTACCAGCTCTAATCTTGACACCACCACTTTCGACTAACACGAAATGTTATTTAGATTATGAGAGAGCCAAAATTAGCTCATATGGGGAAGGTGCACTGGTGACCTGAAATACAGGTATTATCTAGTTTAGGCACCAGTCTCCCACAACAAAAACTGCATTGTAATATGGCAATCTTCCTATGTATTGTTATATTGTGGCGTGAAATAAAATTATATTATTATTATCTCGCTCAGATTCACGGGCTTTACCCCGACCTTGTTAACTAATATTGTTAACAATTAAGTCCCTGCTAATGCAATTGAAGTATATAGTCATATTCTCAATCTTTATGATAATGTTTTATGTATTCTCATTTTTAGCCCTACCTAGTAAAATGTACCTTATCTCCCACACCCCACAATTGACAGTGTACACAGAATAGCTTTTTTTTAAAAGTTCAGCTTTTGTTTGACCGTGGAGTTTCTTGCCCTTTTCCCCTGGAGTAATTATTTATTTTAATGACGATTATTGGTCATAAAGCACGTCTTTAATGTAAACAGAAATGTGAAAGCGTAGCGTGTCGTGCCAAACGAACTCGAAGTACTGCTTCTTTTGTAGACTTTTCTTACTGAACTCTTGGGTCTGGGATTGGTCATGCTCACTAAAAAGTCTATGCTTGCAGTGGCTATTTGGTGCGGGTCACTTCCTTCCCTCTAATATGGTCAAGGGAGGTGATGGCCGCTCAAGTAGTCATACTCGTGAACGGGTGCTGCTTGTGGAGACTGGTCCACCCAGAATACTCTAGTTTTTCATTATAACATATATTTAAAAATATTATTATTTGTTTTATATCTCAGTCGTATCACAATTGGCACAATCGGTATTATGCTGGAGCTGGATGGCATAAATGATTTTGTATAATATAAAAATGTATGTATGTATCTATACAATAAATGATGAAAAAAAATGAATGGAGAATTGGACAAAAAAGACAAGCCCGCTGAGTTTCTCGCCGGATCTTCTCAGTGGAGGTCGCGTTCCTACCCGGTGGTAGATAAGTAAGTGCAAAAAATATGTAAATATGACCATTTAAAAACAGTAAAAAAAATATTATAAACACCCCCGCAGGCTTTATGCAAAATAAACGATTTAAGTTTGAGTTTGAAACCTGCATGTCTAAGAGTTTCTCGAAGGTGTGTGCAGTTCGCCAACCCAGCCACTGGGCCAGCGTAGTAGAGTATGGCCTAAGCCCTCTCATTTTGAGAAGAGGCCCGTGCCCAACATTGGTACAGTTTCTTAACAGGGCTAATATTATTATTATAGTGAGAATATATTCCGCTATCTTTTTAAATGCAATCCAAAACCTCTGATATTAAAGACTATCTACCTGTATCGTTATCTGGCGTGTCAACTCATGCATTACCGGGATTACTTCGAACCAATCTTCTTATGCGATACGGTATCTTACATTCTGTAGAGAGTTGCAACCCAGCCATATATCTGATTGATTAATACTTGGGTCATATTAGGAATACGTTATTGATATAAGTTATTTGAAGTTCTGAAATAAGCAAACAAAAACTTTAAATTTATAAAAAAAAAGTACCCTAATTGATGGACTATACGGTAAAATCCTGCAAAAGTGAAAAAACAAAACATTTTTAATATTTTTAAGTTACCTACATAGAAACAAAAGAAACCGAAATCCAATATATTCTCAATCTGTGGTGTTTTGGTATTCCATTATTTTAATAGATTGGTTAACTTGTCGGTAATAATTGCCAAGGTGAGAAAGAGAGGTTTACTCGTAGACTGCGTGTACAAGAATGAATAATTTGAAAACCAAAATTAAAATATTTATCAACCGTGTCAACAATATACGCTAGAGATTTAAATAGAGATAATTTAGCGATCACGAGGGTTCAAATCCTAGGTCAGACAAATGTAGTTTTTCTAACGAAAAATTCCCAGTATGTGTCCGGAGTCTGGAATTGTGCCCGGTACAATGGCAATAGGCTCGCCCCCTTTTACATGGGATCTAACATCGTCGGTGAAAAGTGGGCCCGTTAAAGCAAGTGCTTTAATGGTAAAGGAAAATATCGTGTGGAAACCTACCTAAGTTCGCGAACCCGCACTGGGTCAGTATGGTGGACTACGGCCTAAATCCTCTCAGTTTGAGAGGAGGTCCGTCACCAACGGTGGGACGAGTTCTTAACAGGGCTAAGCTTCCCAAGCTGAGGCCGTTCCTCCTTGAGGCGCCCTTGAGCTAGTTGCCCCCTTGCCCTTCTGGGTCGAGCGTAGTGGTTGTACGCTCACCCTCTTGTTTGGTGAAGCTGTCAAGACCCCGCGGCCACCAGCGTAGATCATTCACACACACACAAAAACAGGGCTAATATTATTATTATTAACAATCTAACT
This sequence comes from Phalera bucephala, assembly GCA_905147815.2. Classification (NCBI taxonomy): domain Eukaryota; kingdom Metazoa; phylum Arthropoda; class Insecta; order Lepidoptera; family Notodontidae; genus Phalera; species Phalera bucephala. The sequence continues at coordinate 16,727,983 of LR990621.1, read as the reverse complement.
CGTGAAGGGCGCGAGCAGAAGGAGCGTACAGCACAAAGCCGGTCTTTGTAGCGGTCTTTGGGGGAGGCCTTTGTGCTGCAGTGGGATTTTTTCGACTGAAGATACATAACAACCCAACCTACAAAAACAATTAACTTACATATATATGTCGCAGCCTATTATTTGAAAATCAGTTAATGGAAAGACCAGCAGTTATTTTCATTTTAGTAACCTTGTCATCTTGTCATAGACATACGCTATGATTATTTGAGTGTGTTTGCTTGTGAAGCGATTACAGATGACATCTGTCAGATGATGAATCACCGATGACGGATAGTCAATGTAAGATGGCGGACGGCGCTGTGTTGTGAATCTATTAGCAACGAGGCAAACGGTCGGATGTATCGCGGAGCAGCTAACCTCACTGCATTCCATGTGACTAATTATCTCCAACTATTATGCGTATACTCGTATATCAAGAATGATCAGTGTGCCAGACGAGACTCTGGTATTATTTCAAGATTTTCTTTATGTGCGGCCACCATGCAGACGACTATGAAAACGAATATAAATCCACATATCACCGTTACTAGCTTCACAGCATAATCGCTGGCCACTGGGCTGGACATAAACTCGCTACAAAGTTGATTGCCTTGCAACCGCACTTCACGCAAGTTTTACTGCGATTTCTACACTACGTCTTCGGAGGCACTATTCATGAATCCACTTCACTAAGTGGTTATGTGGCTTTCGTAAGTAGAGCGTAGTATAGGCCGTAGTTTCTTCTGTAGAAACATGTTTTTAACACGATTAATAATGGCATGTACTTATGTGTATTTTAAAATTGACTTTTACTGAGTTATTGTACCTACATATCCTAATATTCACTTGTACTTTGAAAAAAAAATCACTTAGCTATCCATCTAATAAGTAAACTTGGTTTGTAGCCACAACGACATTACGCAAGTTTTTTTTTAACTTGCACTGTTCGCATGTCTGTCTTATCGTTGTGACCCATTTTCAACCACAGAAGTGGTATTTGATTGAACTGAATTTTGGTATACGTAAGTTTGGTGACAATGCATTAATTTAGTTCCATGAAGCCGGTCTGATGATGAACTCGGAAGGTGGCCATAGGATCTTGTCAACTACACAACATAACTACCTCGTGTTTGGGCTTGTTAAATTGGTATTGACAAGTACTATACAACCAGATGGTATTCAGCTTCTGATGATGAAGCGGAAAAGTGGGTAGTGAAATCACCCAACTATTTAACATAACCACGCCGTGTTAGGACTCGTTGATTTTGTCCTTTTTTGCTTAAATTGCATCCAGATGGCGTCAAGGGTCCGATGATGAAACTAGGAGGTGGCCAATGGTACTACCTAAATGCTCAACATAACCCCGTCGTATTGTAGCTCGTTGGATTCGTCTTGACAAGTACTATGGACCTGGATGGTGTCCGGGGTTTGATGATGGAGCTGGAAGGAGTCCATAGGAACTCTTCAACTAAACAACATATCTCCCGTTGTTTTTGCTATAAAACTTTGTTTTTGAAAATACATTTTTGAATTAAAATTATTACAGTAATCAAGGCTAAAAGAAAATGAATAATGGTTCGGGAATGAGACTCTACAACAAAACATCACGAGGTCAGACCAAGACGCTATAGATAGCAACAATAGAATAAAAAACAACACTTGCCACTTGATTAGGACCTCTTTTTTTCCTACTCAGAGCATTGTGATGATTTCCAAATTTCAACAAATTTTTACAGACGGTACCAGTTTGAGGGTGTTTTTGCGGCGTAACCCAAACAATGTTCCACCTTATGTCGTGCTTCCCCTAACACCTGTACGCAGCAAGACTTGATGGCAGCCTCCAACAATGCAGTCAATGTGGTCACATTCTGAGCTGATTCCATATAACTATAGCATGTTTAGAAGAAGAAGCATTGTAATGATATATTATGGACATTTAGAATGTTCATTAAGAGTCTCCGTAACCGGCGTGTGTGTATGTATGAGTCGAGGAAGCGAGAGAGGTATGTAAGGAAAGAACCTGTTGGACCGGACCGGAAGAACCGGTTGGAGGAAGCGAGAGAGGTATGTAAGGAAAGAACCTTTGTACTCTATGCTTACTCCGCAGGAAATCTGGCGTGATGATATAGATAGACGATTGAAATGCTTATATAATCCTAGGTCGGACAAATGTGTTTTTCTATCGAGAAATTCCCAATAGCAGTCCGGTGCCTGGAATTGTGTCCGATTGTGGCAATAGGCTCGCCCCCTATTATATAAGACCCAACATCGTCGGCGACGTGTACACATTATACTTCTTCCACCCCCGCTTGGGGAATATAGGCGTGACGGTGTTTATTTTTATAAAATTCTGTACACTGAAACAATAAGATCATGAAATTAAAATAAGCCTATACAAATTTATTATCACTAGGAGTTTAATTTTCTGTGCCCGTTAGCTTTAAAATACTGTCCAAAAAATATTATTTCCAATATTGCAACAAACAATAAAACATAAATGCAAACCAAAGTTAATTGAGATAAAAACAAATCCGTGTATAAAAAATATTTGCAAGAACTGCGATTCATTTTTTTACCCAAACTTGTAACAAATAAATGGGTTAATTACAACGCTACTTCTAAAATATTTCAGCTTCGAACCAAAATGACTTATTTGGGAATTAAAAACTCATAACAATTAGCAAGCAACCGCCGAGCAAGACTAATTCGTGCGAGGAAAACGTATTTCAAATTTTTAAATCCTTATTCACAACTTTCAAATGTTATAGGATTTTGTTGGTTTTAATTAAATTGGATTGTATGATTTCTTCTGGTTAGCATCACCAAAAAAGTGATAAAAATCTGTACACAGATTATCTTACGATGACCAAATAGACCACGTCTTACGTGAAGGGCAAGTCAGGAGTCTCCGTCACAGGCGAGCGTGTATGAGATGAACTATAAGAGAAGAGGAAGACAGAGAGGTAAGGAAAGAACCTATTGGAACTCTGTGCTTTCTACCTACCCGGCAAGGGATCTGGCGTGATGGTAGATAGATAGATCTATATGTATGAAGGTAGTTTATGCCCATAAGTATGCATTATTTTTTCCCGATGCTTAGTCAATTTCCAGGCTGTTCGCTAGGAGGAATTAAAACGTAACGCGGTACGTTACGCCAACTTTAAAAAAAGACTTAGCCCCACCATAGGAATTATTCCTGTGTCGTTGGTGCGTTTACAAACATGAAATTCACATGTACAAACAGCCAGACCGAAACAAAAATTTGTGGGTCACACATTCGTCCCCTGTGGGAATCGAGCCCCCGACTACTTAATCCAGTGGGTGGAGTGACTCAAGCCCTAAACCACTGGACCAAGCCGTCCGTTACTTCATAATATGATCGTTTGATGCACAGAATAAAGAAGTACCCACTTATTTTTTTTTAAGCGATTTTCGGTCCACATTGGCCATGGCAGCCCTATCATAACTTAATCAAATAGTACATTACACCACATCTTATCTATTAATTCATAAGTATATTTGGCTGCATTAGAGAGGGGCTCAGACAAAATACTCTGAAACACACCGATTTCTATCAAATTAACTCTTAACATATTCATGAGCGCCTATCTCTCAACCTAATTATTTGTTTTGTGGTTTAATAGCGCTACAATAGTATACAGAATAGCACGATCACTTTACGAAGTTATCATATCCGCCGTGGGTATCAGGGCAAATAAGAGCCCAGATTATCTATTTCACAAAATATTGAGGTATGAAGATTACCGATCCTCCTCTTAGAAATAAAGGCGCCTCCTCTCAGAAAAGTTTCGTGTGACATAATTAAACATCATTATTTACTTTACCTATCTCTATGATTAATTTGTTTTTGAATAATATATATATGAAATGAATAGAGCAAACAATCTTCAAAATAATTTTCCCCTCCGCTGAAATAATGCCAAGTTTTATCTGACTGGACTTGGACCCTCGCCGGGAATCTTGGCAAACCTCAACTACCAGCGCAGCCCTAGTGCTTATGGTTTCTCATTTTTAGCACTTCTTCATGTCGACACTTCCGTTCTTACTTAATAACTTGCTTCATATAATAATGTGTCCTGCGGGAAGATAAATGTTTTATTGATAGCAATATTTATTAGGAACAGTCTCCGAGCCCGATATGTATATAAAATAGTCAAGGGTGCTCGAAAACATTTATTTAGGAAAAGAACATAATGCCCGATATTAAATTATAGTCCTACAAAACTGTGCCAACATTTTTTTTGTGGGGTCGGTTAAGTCTTATACTAGATATTGACATTATTGACAAAATTTAACATTATGATAATATTATTAAATATAACACATACTTAGGCAATGCTCTTTCAGTTTCCTTTAAAAAACTTTAATATTAGACTCGCTCCTTATGGCCGCCGGCAGACTAATCAAAAGGCCTGGCATGCGTTTTTTAGCGCCCTTTCACCAAAGTAATTGGTGATCCCTGGAATATTGTATCTACCGTAGGTTACTTAGCGTGTACTGTACACATTGTTCATTGAGGTTAAGAGCTCTCGACTATTACGATTATTTTCAACCAAAAGACATTACAAAAGTCTTTTTTTTTTAAACTAATTGACAGAAGTTTACATATTTCGAATATTTTTCTATAGTTCTTGGTTTACTATTAGGTATGTCGAAAGTTTATATACAAGCAGAATGAACTAAAAATTATGCTAAATTAGCACCTTTTCACTACTCCATGAAACTTCCTTCTGGTGTCCACGTAAAACTTCGCAACTTCGGATATTCCAGTTGATTTACCTTTTATTAAACTAATCGACACACAAATTGCATGTTTAGTAAAAATAAAACTGACAAAATTTTTACCACCTTCGTTCTTAAACAAAATAACGTCAAACCAGTTTATTTGTCCCTGGTTATTGGTGCCTTTATTTTGCGCACGTAATATTTTCGAAGCATTAAAACAACGGTCTACCGAGACGCCCCAGAAAATTCCCTAATGCTCCTAATCTTATTCTAATTTATATGTAAATTCATTCGCAGCGTATTATCACTAATATTCCGGTCAAATGTACGGAGATCCGAAACTTTTTTGTAATATTTTAATATCATAGCAATCTCTCGTTTATTCCCCCTTTTATTACCTTGACTTTTATCTTTAATTCCGCAGACATGGCATAGGAACGCAATAATTGTGGGGTGAATAGGGTGGGAAGGAACAGAAATAAAGAAAAATGTTTAATGAAGTCCCGCCGGTTCGCTTGCTATGTTGCGTTCTTTAAATCTAATCAAGGGTTACACTGTGTAACGATGAAAAACGTGAATTTTCCCCCTCACCCTTCAATACCGAGGTATATATTTACAATTAGCTTAGTAAGCGTATAAAAGCAAACGTAATTTTTCAATTACTTTGTGTTAAGAGATGAAATATTGATTAATAAAATTCAAGAACTTTATAGAGGATTTATGAGGCACTTGGGACACAAAGATGGAAAGTACTCCATAATAATAAATTATAACATCGACGTATTCTCCTCATAAATAACAATACATCTTTATAAGTATATCCACGTGTTGAACCTATATTCTCATACAAGCCGGTAAATAGGATCGAGGAAACCCGTAAGTCTTAATTTAGATACACTATAACTATTTTAAAATTAAAACTCAAAAGTGTTGAGATGTATTTTGAAGAATTTTGCTTCAATAGATATGGAATATTTTTTCAAACAAATATCTGATAGTACCATCAAATTCTGACAAAAAAGAATAAAATTTATGGAACTTATAGAACTTAATAGAGTCATGGAATATCATTTTCACTCACAAAAATTTCTTAATACTTTATTTGGATCTTTCAGTAGGTAAGTATATCTAGAACTTCCGCTTAAATTTGATGTACGTAACTTTTGATTTGTACCTGATATCACAATTTAAATGGTGCGGCTGTTAGGGCAGAAAGGTTCTCGGATAGTGAACACTTACCGTAAGACCTGGAGTGGGCAGGCCCCCTATAAGATGGAACGATGACTTGGTGAAAATCGCAGGTGATGCGTAAAGCACAAGGCCGGTCGTCGTGGCGATCTTTGAGGGAAGCCTTTGCCCTGCAGTAGACGTCTTATGGGTGAAGATAATAGGTGCTACTTCAGGTCCACTGGAACTGTGCCATGTGTGGACATGCTGAATGATTCATTCATTCAGCATGTCTTAGTTAACGTTGCTTACCTTATTCGCTCTTCGTTCTATGAATTAAATATTATTTTCTATTGACCCCCTGTTTTGCATATGAGAAAGCCATGTAGCCATATTCATAAGAACTTTAACGCTTTACATCAAATTAATAAGGAAAATTAAATGCAGATATGTAAATAACAAAATTTGGAAACGGAATTTCTATCTATCTAGACGGAATTTATTCTCATAAAAAATAAAATTGTCTTTGTGCAGTCGAAACGGAACAAGTAAGGGTATATTTTTTATTCTTAGGGGAGAATAAAGTTTACAGTGGGTTAATTAAGTTTTTCATGTTCTCAAAAGTTTTGTTCATTTCCTTTGTACAGCTGTTTGCAACACGAATATTTCCAAACAAAATTACTAAAACTGAAATCTGCTGGAAGAAAATATAAGTAAAATAAAATACTAGAAAAGAAGGTTAGATCCAAACATGTAACTAACTTAATTAAGTTTATTATACCATTTGGATAACGCAAACACATGAACATAAATAAATAAAACATGATTCAAATTTCGTCTGCGTTATAAGAGCACTCGGTCGGTCTGCGGTTTGGCCCAAAATTTATTATCGTAATGTTTTATTTGGTACAATGAATAAAATGCTAATTTACAACAGGAAGAACTAGCTTACGAAATCAAATTTGTTTAAAAATAAATACCGATATATGTATGTATATACAATGGTAATAATTATAATTTTGCGCAGCCCATTCATATTGAAATGAGATTTAGTTAATCTATCTATCTATCTCTCTATCTATATCATCACGCCAGATCCCTTGCGGTGTAGGCAGAGAGTACAGAATTTCAACAGGATCTTTCCTTACATACCTCTCTGGCTTCATCCACTCTCATAGTTCGTCTTATAATCGCTCGCCGGTTACGGAGACTCTTGACTTTTCCTTCAGATAAGACTCGGTTTATTTGGTCCTGGTAAGATAGTCTAGGTCTTCCCCGGTACCTGCATCCTTCCACTTTCACATTGCATATCTGTTTTGTCATTCTTTCATTTGACATTCTTTCTATATGCCCGAACCAACGGAGCATGCCCTTTCTCATCTTTACACCGATACTGTCTTTCATACCTACTCGCTTTCTTACTACGCTGTTGCTAATGCGGTCGTTCAGCTTTACTCCGCACATCTTTCGCAGAGCTGCAATTCTACCGCATTTATTTTACTTTCATTCTCCTGGGTATGTAACCCAGCTCTCGCTACCATATAACAGCGTTGGAACAAGAACTCCATTATTTATGGTCAGCTGCGCCTTATGGTTTAAGTGCCGGCTTCCAAGTAGCTTTCCCATCGCACCATTCACCCTGTTCCCTGCACTCACTCTTCTCTCTATGTCAACGGTGAATTTCCCATCTTTACTGAAGGCGCATCCAAGATAAACAAACTCATTCACTTGTTCCAGCACATCGTTACCGTTTAGTTAAATTTATTTTTTCTTAAATTAGTTCTGTATCATCAACGTAGAATTGTGTTACAATCCAGGTATTACATCAAGAAATTGCCTTTTAAGTGACTTTCTAGAATGAGAATGACTTGGGCAATCTCGCATGATTCCCCAGCAATAGTCGGCCATCATATGGGTGTCCCACCTTCCTTGGTATCTATTCTCCATCGTTTTTATGTCTTGGTGCAAACGTTCTCCTTTTTTTTCGCTTAAATCTCCTAAATTGTGTTGAAATTGATCTAGATGACTATTAAGATGTAAGTGTAATATTATACTCATCTTACAGCCTAAATTTTTGAAACCAACCTGTATTTCTTCTACTAATTCTACATAATTATTAGCCTTATGATTTCCGAGGATATTTTGTGCAACTGCTACAAAAGATTTCTACGCAAGCCTTTCCAGATCATTCATAGAAGTCTCAAAATTAGTGGTGTCTTTCTTTAACTGACGTATTTGAGGTCCATGAAAGATACCTGATTTTAGTTTTTCAGTACTTAAACCAGGAAATTTCTGTGAAATAAACTGAAAACATTGACCATTTCTGTCGAGAGCCTTAACAAACTGTTTCATCAGCCCTAATTTTATATGCAATAGCGAAATAATGATTTTTTTCTCTTGAAACTAAGGGTTCATTTATAACATTTCTTTCTCCGATAACAAGAGCATCTCTCATAGGCCATTTTTTTTTTAGTCCAATGGTGTGATTTGGCTTGACTGTCCCAGAGACAAATAAAGCATGGGTATTTAGTATGACCACTCTGTTGGCCCAATAAAAAATATCCATCTTCAAGTCGACGCAGATCACCCAGTTATGTTCAAAATATTTTATTTTCTGTAAAAGAATCGAAATTACCTCATATTCTTCTTTCACAGATGTTGAGTGAGCAATTGGAATGGGAGCATATTTATTTCCATTATGTAGAGGAACTGCTTTGAGACTTCGTTTACTACTGTCAATAAAGAGACGCCATTCATTGGGCTGATAGATCGTCAAACCCATGAATATCAGCAAACCACTTACATTACAGCAATACACAAAAATTTTTACAGATGAAAAAAACTGTAATAAGCGTCGTTCTCTCGTGCGATAAGTAGACACTCGAACATCTGAGGAAAGGCAATTTTTTTCTTTAAATCTGGACGCTAGTAGCTCAGCACGTTCCTTAGAAAGATTTAAGTCTCTGATGAGGTCATTCTGCGAAAATGGCTTAGGATTTGATGTTTCCGCAGTATTGAAAGTCTTCATCTACTTGAGTGTTTCAAGCTTTTTCCTCCTGAGATTGCTGCACTACCTGGTGAAAGCTGGTATTGGAACTTTTTCTGAATGCGGAGTGGGTCTTTGTGCTGAAGAAATATTAGGGTATTTCCATTTACGGCGATTGTTTTTGTTGATGGCCACTATATTAGTCATACAAAATTAACAGTCGTCATAATGATTTTTTTGTTCTCGCCATATCATAGGCACTCCAAACTTCAAAGACTTACGTGTCCCTTTCTCCTATTGTCGCAAATGTTCAACACATAGTTTACAGACACTATGAGGTGCCCACATTTTATCTTGGTGTCGAATTTCAAAACCGAAGTAAGCAAAATACAGACGATTCACAGTGTATGTTATCGATTTACGCTGATCTTTTAGTATGTATTCACCACAAACATAACAAAAAGTATCAAGATTGTTAACACAACATTTGGACGTACTAGCCATAACGATATAGTAACATAAACTTTATCGATGTTATTGTAATAATGACTATTTATGAAAAAGACCGGGAAAAAAATTAAATGAGGGTAGAAGGTAAACTAGGGCTGATGAGTAAAAATATCGTATGACAATATATTGTTCATTACCTACTTTATCGACCAAAGGCAATTTTAACTAAATCTATCAACGTGTGTTTACGCATTATATATTATTATTAGGTGTAATCCATAGAGTAAGCCAGAAGCTAAGTAGTACCTATCTATCTATTTTATCACGCCAGCTCTCTCGCGGGGTAGGTAGCGAGTACAGAATTCCAACAGGTTCTTTCCTTACATACCTCTCTGGCTTCCTCCACTCTCATAGTTGCTAAGTAGTAAGTTAAATAAAAGTATTTCTTACCTACCATTATAAAATCATCTCAAAAGGTAGTATATACTTTGCACAGCTCGTTTCAGTCAAACCAGTTGAGGCCAGTTTGTATATAGTACTCTGTGGTTGAGGCGGTGCACTCACTCGATCGGGAATCGAACGCCAGAGCATCTCGTAGTTAATTACCTGATGGTAAGTCAAGTGATCTTGACACCTGCCTTCCCACCACTACCTATTGGTTAATTGACACTGGGACAGCTTGACAACTGAAGCCTGGGCACGGATTTACCGTTAAACTTTCCCGTCCGAGTGGACCTACGAGCCTAATTTATGATGTAATTTAAACCAAAAGTACAACATTGTATATCTTTTAGAATTGATTATCTGAATAATTATTTTTTTTGGGTCTTTAGCATTAGCTAACATGATAATTGTTCAGACATTTTAAATAATTGTTTATTTATATTATTTTTAACTAGATGACTAATAATAGCTAGTAGAACCTACTGGAGATCTGGTTATTTTTTTATATACGAATGGCTATGAGCAATGCGGTGAAGAGAGTAATCAAAATCAAAAGTATGTTTATATTAGTGTACCAAAAATTACTAGGAAGTTTGATAAATATTTTTGTATGCCATTCAGAGATTGTCCTGCTCGGCTTAAGTAAAAATAAAAATATGCGTATATTTTTACTTGCATAAACATAGACAACTACATAATTTGATTTGGCGTTACTATATCCTAATATAGACAAAAGAATTTCCATGTCTTGCCAACAACAACAGAGAGACCATTGTATGAATTCCTCAAAATTATATAGGTACCATTGTAAAATAGTTACTAACGATATTAATATTATCCTGTTTATCCTGGAATTACAAAAATATCGATACAAATTTCGCACGAAAAAAATTTCACGCAAAAATTATTTTCACACAGTCTTTTATTTTTAACACAAAATTCCGAACATAGTATCTAGACCGAGCCAAGCGAAATTCTTCACGAATAATTTCCGTAAAGCTGAAATTGAATCACTCGTGAATCCTAAACCAAATTAACGCCCATTTCAAATAGCAAACTCTTTCTTACTAGTAATATAGTTTTCAAATTTGAAATCTAAAGTAGTTTTTTTTCTTTATAATGTAAAACACCTACAGTCTATTCCAATCAAACTTTAAAACATCAGGAATAAACCATCGCCATTTTTAGATGTTTTAGTTGTGATCATAATTATAGCAAATGTAAATATAAAGCCAACAATATTTCTGAAGACATCGAAATGAAAATGCTTTTTGCAAGAAATCGGCGCTTTTATGTTAAGTGAAAAAAAAATTAAAATTTGATTGGAATAGACTATATTGATATTATTTATGACGTTATAATAGAATATGATTTATGACGTTATCTTTGTAAGTACTGTTAACTGCCTGGTTGATCTAGTGGCAAAGCGCACCGCTTGGTGATCACGTGGTCCTGGGTTCAAATCCTAGGACGGACAAATGAAGTTTTTCTAACGAAAAAACTTCCCAATATGAGTCCGGATTTTGGAATTGTGCCCGGTATATGGCAATAGGCTCACCCCCTATTACATAGGACCCAACATCGTTAGCGATACGTGGGTGTACTCCGTACACCTCTGCCACCCCCGCTTGAGGAATATAGACGTGTTGGTGTTTTATTGTGCCATAGCGTACCGAAGAACAATGGAGAATGAGCTAGAGAGACGTAAGCGTAGGTATAAATAAAATTTAATTGAGTAGCTGAGAACCTGTGTGAGCCTGTTACTGAGAATTTCTCCAGATTTCTCCAGAGAAAAGTTAATTCATCAGGCTTAGGATTACCTTATGAGATCCTCGTAACTGTCAACCGCACTGTATGACTAATCTAACTTGGCAGTTTGGACTCGATATTGTTATAATATAACCAATTCTTATTCAATCTTAACACATATTAAAACACAATAATCTCTTAAGACCTAAATATAATTTCGGATCATCGCATCATAACATTAAGGGGTTGAAACTTAACTAAAGCTAGTATAAAAACTACCATTCAAACGTGACGAGTCCCACCGTTCTCTTGTTTCCATTTAATTAAACTGGAAATTCCGAGTCATGGTTGGAAATGAACCGGCCCGGGGTGGCTAAGCTCTGAAAAAAGTTAGTTTAGCTTTGCAAATGAGATTAAGTCTTATGGCAGTGTTGCTCTTTATAGTGCCCGCATTTGGTTCGCTGGATTTTCGTGCCATTTTGTTAAATACATATTTTTTTAATCGTCTTTTTATGGGTTTCGTGGAGTTGAAATTGCGTGGTTACTGAGGCAGTGGATTAGAACAAAATTTTCATTGTGGATATTTAAAAGAAATCTCTAATCTATCTTTATCATCAGGATCCCTTACGAGGTAGGCAGAGAGTACCAAGTCCCAACAGGTTCTTTAGGTACAGATTTCTGTGTTTAAATGAAATGTATTTTAAAATACTATCTATCTATCTATCTATAACCTCACGCCAGATCCCTTGCGGGGTAGGCAGAGAGTACAGAGTTCCAACAGGTTCTTTCCTTACATACCTCTCTGGCTTCCTCGACTCTCATAGTTCGTCTGATACACGCTCGCCGGTTACGGAGACTCTTGACTTTTCCATCAGATAAGACTCGGTTTATTTGGTCGTGGTAAGATAGTCTAGGTCTTCCCCGGTACCTGCATCCTTCCACTTTCACATTGTATATCTGTTTTGTCATTCTTTCGTCTGGCATTCTTTCTATATGCCCGAACCAACGGAGCATGCCCTTTCTCATCTTTACACCGATACTATCTTTCATAACTACTCGCTGTCTTACTACGCTGTTGCTAATGCGGTCGGTCAGCTTCACTCCGCACATCTTCCGCAGAGCTCGCATTTCTACCGCATTTATCCTACTTTCATTCTCCTTCTTACATACCCAGCTCTCGCTACCATATAACAGCGTTGGGACAAGAACTCCGTTATGTATGGCCAGCTGCGCCTTATGGCTTAAGTGCCGGCTCCCGAGTAGCTTTCCCATCGCACCATTCACTCTGTTCCCTGCACTCAATCTTCTCTCTATGTCAGCGGTGTATTTCCCATCCTTACTGAAGGCGCATCCAAGATATACAAACTCATTCACTTGCTCCAGCACATCGTTACCAACCACAGTGCTTACATTCGTTCTGCTTTCTTCACTTTCTTTTTTTTTTAAATACTGTGTGATATAACAAACAGCTTTTCGTTACTTAGGTTCAAACAATGAAGAGCAGAGAAAAAGAGCGAAATATCGAAAATTTTCCACCAAAATATCAAAAATCCTACTTATGTAATTCAAGAAGAGAGCGATACTACATTGCGTGTACCTACACGCAATGTATTATCGCTTCTCGTCGGCCTTATTTAACTGATTATTTTAAAATCTCCACAATTTATTCATAAGAGGAAAACCACGTTTAACATAGCATTTCATTTTAACTAATAGCCGTAAGCTTACAAAAGAAAATAAAACATGCCTCCGCTCATAAAAATATAACCAGTAAGTCTTGTTTAATCTCATAATGTAACGTTTCATTATAAGATTAATCATAATGTACCCACATGAGTAACACAAAATTAAAAAGTAAACTCAAATTTAAACGCGTCTATTGTTATAAACACAAACAAAAACCTAATTATAACAAACACACATAAGTGGGCATTAATTTGGAGCGTTGGAATAAGCACAGCGACAAAACCCCGCAGGTATTTTTACCGTTAATTAAATTAGGGCCACTCCACGCGTCGCCTCTTAGGATATATTAATTTCCCCGCTGCCTAGACATCTGAAATCAGAACAAAACTGCCTTTTCGAGGGCGAGGGTTAAGATTAACGGCAAAGGTACAATTTTATTAGCATTTTTTCCTCTTTCCGGAGTGCCAAGCTCATTTCCTCTCATGTAATTTATTGAGGTGGTACAGCCCCGCCGTGAAATTAGTGATATCAAATGGCAGTCATAACCTTCTCTCATATTTGCGTAGGAAATTTAATTTCAAAATTCGATTAAAGTGATATTATGAGGAATGAAAGAGTGTGTCACGTTCGCGGCTTTTCTTATTCAGAGTTTATCGCTTATAAATATTTTTGTTAAATATTCTAAATACGAAAGGGTTTCTATTTTTTTGACTTACTCTGTATCGTCTGACGGACGATTTAGCGCAGTGGTTAAGAGCTTGAGCTGCTCCGCCCACTGTGTCGAATAGTCGCGGGTTCGATTCCCGCACGGAACAAATCTTTGTGTAATCCACAATTATTTGTTCCGGTCTGGGTATTTGTTTGTGAATTTTCATGTTTGTAAACGCACCCACGACACAGGAATAAATCCTAGTGTGGGGCTACGTTTAAAAAAAAAAAAAAAAAAAAAAAAAAAAAAAATATATATATATAATTAAAATGACAGTTTATAAATTAATTTTGTCTATACGTGTATAGCAAGTTAGGCAAACTAAAATATGTTATTTTGTAGACATGTATAATGATCTAGGCCAGTTTTCGAAATAAAACAATATATAGTGACAGTATCAGTGATAACCTAATGGTAAGACCGTTGGACTGCAAAGGCAGAGGTTTTGGATTCGAACCCAGGCATGCACCTCTATCGTTTCGAAAGCATGTGCGTTTTAAAAATTAACTATCACTTGCTTTAACGGTGAAGGAAGACATCGTGAGGAAACCTGCATGCCTAAGAGTTTCTCGAAGGTGTGTGAAGTTCACCAACCCGCACTGGGCCAGCTTGGTGGACTATGGCCTAAACCCTCTCAGTGTGAGAGGAGGCCCGTACCCAACGGTGGGACAGTTTCTTAACAGGGCTAACGTTATTGTTATAGTGAGAATATATTCCGCTATCTTTTTAAATGCAATTCAAAACCTCCAATATAAAAGAGTTTTCATTTTCTTTCCTTTTCATTTACGGACAAAGCAGAAAGCGTTTTATCTCATTCGTGATCGCTATAAATATATATATCCTCCAGTGTGACAAACTAAAAAATATAATGACTAAAAATTATTCAGTAGAAATGTATGAAGCACTTCCTATTTCATTTGGGTGTACAAAATATTACACATATATAATACAGCACACATGCGTACAAAAGAAAACACAACCCAACCGTAAGAACTAAAGTAACTTTTGTTGCAGCCATCTTATTTATACCACCCAAAAAATATGCATTTTTATATACCTTTCAATCAAAATTGGAGCTATCTGTATCGTTATTTGGCGAGCCAACTCGTGCATTACCGGGATTGCTTCGAACCAATCTTCTTATGCGATAAAGTATCTTACATTCTGTAGAGAGTTGCAACCTAGCCATATATCTGATTGATTAACACTTGGGTCATATTAGGAATACGTTTTATTGATATTAGTTATTTTAAGTTCTGAAATAAGCAAACAAAAACTTTGAATTTATAAAATATGTACCTTAATTGAGGGACTATAAGGTAAAATACTGCAGAAAGCGAAAAAAAAACCGTATTAATATTTTTAAGTTACATAGAAACAAAAGAAACCGAAATCCAATATATTCTCTATCTGTAATGTTTTGGTATTCCATTATTTGAATAGTTTGGGTTACTTGGCGACTGTGTAAACACGATGAAGAATCAATTCTTCCAAAAAAGACCAAAATTAAAATAATTATCAATTGTGTCAACAATATTACTACGCTAGAAGTTCAGATACCTTTAGACCAAGAGCGTGTAGGTATGCCTAAACACAAATTTAAAAATAATACAATATTAAAACCACAGAATATTCATGATCTGATTTGATATGATGTATATTTGACAAAGGATAAAAGTAGACATTAAAAGAAACTTTTAATACGTTTTCGGAATAAGCAGGAAAACAAAGTTCTTAATGTATACAAAGTAAATATAAATGGGAAGTGTAGTTATTGTATAACTATAATAAAAAAAAATATTATATTCCTCATTGATGTTTTTTATAATTAATGGAATCAATAAAAAAACGAGATATCATTTAACAAAACTTACTTTCAAAAGATGCAAAAACGAGATAGTTTGCGAATGTGTTTGAAAGAAAGATTTGATTAAATTTCTTTGCCGTTGGTTTAAGATGAAAAGTCTGTTTGTTTTTTTCAAATTCTGCAAGAAAGTTTTAAATACGTATTTTTAAAGATTGCATGAGATCGATTAACGGGGCAAAACTTATCAAAGATCTATTTAAGCTCCTTTTTATTTAATCATTTTTATAACGCAATTTTTATATTTATTTTTATAACGCTGAATTATAACGCTGAATTTAAAAAAAAAAATATAAAATTTATTTAAACAATACCACCACTGAGGACTAAGCACGAATAGATTGATGTCATCGTAACGGTATCAAGAAAGCGTGCTGGTATTGTTATATTTATTCAGAACAATTCCAGTTGAAAAGGATAACATATCAACTCGCTAGGGTCATGGTCAACAACTTCAATCTTTTGGTGCTAAGCACTCTGATTTAAAATTAGAGAGCGTTGCATATTTCTACAGAGGTACTTTCTCAGAGTTTTACCATTACTGATCTAATAAATTGACTTTTCAACGGAATACTTTGAAGCATCACGTTTCTGCCATAGCTTCTGAATCGTAAAACTCCCCGAAACTTTAAAAGACTAGGTCAGCAGTTTTCTCGAGATTTTGAGCTTGCACAATGGTTAAACACTTCGCCACTTCATTTATATAACAATGCACCTGTTTAACAACAATAAATTATAACGCTGATTTTAGACTATACCAGTTCATACTGGTAGACCATAAGGAAACCTTTTGGAACGCCGTCTCCTCTGCCTCCACAAAACATTTGCGGTCATGATTTAAATAGAGATAATTTGGGACCATCAACTAAATGGTATACCTGATCTATCCTTAAATTTAGCGTTGGTTTCTATTGAAATCGATAGTAGTCTTCATGAGTATATAGCGATTTACTCTTCAAATTACGACCGCATATTACTGCCACGAGGTACAGTACGGCATAGTCTAAAAACACCTTATCTTTCGGGTATATTTTTAACTGAATCACAGTTACACGATTTCGCCCTTGACTGATATTAGAATATTGTAAATATTAAATTACTCTGAAGAGGGATAGTAAGCGTCACTGTCACCCTAATGCCTATTGCGGGCCAACAAAGACATGAAAAATGGTCGCCTGTGTGGAGACATGAATGGGAAAGTACCTCTTATCTGTTGGTAGATTCAACATCATATGTCGGGGCATTCACACTGAAGATGGTTTTTAGAGTCTCGGATGCAGGAGAGACATTAGATAACTGTTTACGGCTAGGGAAGGGGTTCTTTAGGGATGTTTATGCTTTAACACTTTTGGATATAACGATATGAAGACTTTGAATATCCGATTTAGAAATCGTTTTTTGCCGCGGTACTTTAAAAAGACATACAATAATGTTATATCTACTGCATTTATACACGTTAATATTTTTCATTTTTTAGTCTTGATTAGATCAGAGAAATTTTGCATATATTCACACCATGTGTAATGAACACTAAATAATATTAACGCCCTGTGCTATATTACTACATGCCTTAAGACTTAGTTTTTAGTTTAACTTAGTTTTAAGACAAGTTTTTAGTTAATGTGAGTTGCCAGTGAAGACATACGGATGAGAGACTTGGTCTTTTACAATAGGTCTCATAAAAAGCTCAGAGTCGCTCAGCGAGCTATGGAAAGAGCTATGCTCAGCGTTTCTCCACGTGATCGAATCAGGAATGAGGAGATTGTAAAAGAACCAATGTCACCGAGATAGCCCATAGGATTAGTAAGCTGTAGTGGCAATGGGCAGGCCACATAGCACTAAGATCGGATGGGCGTTGGTGCAGAAAGACTCTAGAGTGGAGACCGACCGGAGATGGACCGACGATCTTGTGAAGATCGCCGGAAGTTATTGGATGCAAGTGGCATCAGACCGCTTGCGCTGGAGAAAGATTGCGGAGGCCTATGTTGAGCAGTGATTTGCTATTGTCTATATTATCATGTTAATTTTGATGTTTTTTTATCAGTTTATTAAATGGGAAGATTCTTTTCCGTTGGATCCTACTTTTTGGTCCCAACATTTAATGTTATGTTTTTAATCAATATTTTTAACGACGGGGAAAGAAGATCCTATTGAAACTTGTAATATCTGCCTAGCCCGCAAGGAATCTGGCCTAATAATATAGATAGATTTTTATTAAGCCTAATGAAAATAGGCAGTTAAGCCAAATTACCATCCAGGCATAGACCAAAAAATAATAACTCAATTGACATACAGTCACAGTGCATTGAACTTTGATTCTATTTACTTGTCCTTATTCGTATCGCGTGCTACCCATGGCGTGATCGTTATATTAACAGTCATTACAGAATTTCCCAATAATAAGCCCACTGAAACATTAGCCGCCGTCAGCTACACGAAAACAGAATTAATAATGCCCCAAGTTTGCGGTAAATTCAGTCCACCATCTGCGCAAAATGTTAGGGAGGATTTTTTTTCATCCTTCCCATGTAATCCGTAAATATGACGTCATTAAGACAACGGCGTCGATGCAAGAAGCCTTTATTAAATCGATTTTTTCCGTCACTGAAGTGTTTCATAGGAATTTATTAATAATATACATTCTCTATCTATCTGGTATAGATAGATAGTCGTATAAAGGTAGGTATCAATAACACATAATAGCTTTATACAAGGTGTAACATAATAAACGCAAGACCTGAAAGTAGTTTTTCCTAAATTGGTAACTGAATTGATTCCAACTATTTTAATGTATCTTACATTTTTCTTTAATTTGCAAAAAATGCTTTTACTCCTACAGTGCGCTATAAAAAATTAAATTTATTCTTGATTCATAGCAAGAAGAAGATGCGAAATGCATTCCTAAAACGCATTTTCTAAACGCACACATACACGTACAAGTTTCATTGTTAATTGGGGTATAAAAGTGCTTTATAAAAGGGTAAAAACCTTTAAATTTGAAAATTTGTTTTTCCTTTTGAATTTATGAAGCAATTTTCTAATCGGGGTGACTGAGGTCTTGCGTTTATTATGTTACACCTTGTATATAAAATTCCGGTAAGGAATATGGATACTTTAATTCGATAAAGGCCGTGAGTGTATGTATGTATGTTTGAATAACGTTCTGGTGTGCGTTTTTCATTCTTCTTCCAAACGATCAATTTTGATGTTTTTTTTTATACTTATGGAGTCACCTATATGATTATTAGCTATAGGTGGACCCGGTAAGTGATGCTGTTGTGGACCGGCTGCCGGGCCGCGGAAAACTGCTAGTGTAATATTCACAAAAAAAACACACCGTCACTCACGCCTATGTTCCCCAAGCGGGGGTGGCAGAGGTGTACTGAGTACACCGACTGATCGATAAGAATAACGCCATTGCGCGCTACGAGCGCCTCTAGAAGCTTCCATTAAATCGATTTTTTCCTTCATTGAAGCATTTCACAGGCATTTATCAAAGTGTCTATTAATTCGGACTCGTAACAAGTTGCTCTGGTATCTAGAGACTCATCATTTTGTTAATTGTAATGGAATTCAGTAATGGCTGTGTAATATTTTGTTAGTTTTAGAGTTATTACGAATATTAATTTGTTGTAGAACCCATTAAATTTAGCTTTATTATGTTTCGTTGTTATAATGTAGTAGGTACGTGTTTTGAATTCCTTGTAGTCTCTTTTGTTTTAATCAATTATTTAGTGCAGACACATAAATTAAAATTACATATATAAAAATTAAAAACCGTTACATCTGCATACCACCAGCAGGAATTATTGAGGTACTGTGTACACTCGCATTTCACAAGTAATAGGGGTCTGTAAAAAAATAACTATCAGTTGCTTTAACGGTGAAGGAAAACTGCATGCCAAAGAGTTTCTCGAAGGTGTGTGAAGTTCGCCAACCCGCACTGGACCAGCGGGGTGGACTATGGCCAAAACCCTTTTAGTTTGAGAGGAGGCCCGTACCCAACGGTGGGACAGTTTCTTATAATATATTATAGGGGCTAATATGTTATAGGGCTATGTAGTGTGGCTACGAAATTCACCAATACCTATCGATCCTATTGCCATTATAGCGTGCATAATTCGGTCGCCAGACTGCTTTTTCTCGATGGCAGACATGTTGAATTTATATAGAAGTGGCCCAGAAAGTGGCCACTTTGACTGCATTGTCTTATTAAGAAGTTATTAAATTCTGCTGCGTCCAGGAGGCCAAATCTTGTAAGTGAAAGTGTTCAAAATGGTATTCTCGTAAAATATCAATATAGACCGAATCGAACTGATACCGAAAGTTGAACAAAATGTAAACGGTATTTCCATAAAATGTAGTACTGACATGAACAACAAATATACAATACATAATTTTCAGTTACATGTTTTTATTTAGACTGTGGGAGCTGCGATTAACATGTAATCAACAAATGATTAACAATATCTATCTATCTATCTATAACCTCACGCCAGATCTCTTGCGGGGTAGGCAGAGAGTACAGAGTTCCAACAGGTTCTTTCCTTACATACCTCTTATTAACAATATGTTTTAAATTAAACAACTTCACACTATATCGAAATTAGACTGAGATGATACTGAAATCGGATCGATACTTTAGTGGAGCAAAATACCAAATGTAAATCAATTTATAATAAAATCTCAATTCAGACAAGCTCCAGTCTCAGTATCAATCCAATACGAGAACTTTTTCTTTTTTTTTTTTTTCTTATCCCCTCACTAGGATTTATTCCTGTGTCGTGGGTGCGTTTACAAACATGAAAATTCACAAACAAATACCCAGACCGGAACAAATAATTGTGGATCACACAAAGATGTGTCCCGTGCGGGAATCGAACCCGCGACTATTCGACACAGTGGGCGGAGCAGCTCAAGCTCTTAACCACTGCGCTAAATCGTCCGTCGAATTGGCCTTTAGGTGTTGGGGCATGCAGAGCACGATGTAAGATGGGCCATCATTTGGGTTACACGGCACAACCACCTCAAATTGTTATTGTCGGCGAGTCTCCGCCTGAACATGTCTTCCTTGCTATTGAGAATTTTTAGATAGAAAACCCCAATACTACTTGGCGAAAGTTGGATTAATACCTAGGGCCTCATGATTGCCATCCGCAACACGTGCAACTAGTCAAACTTATATTAAATTTACAGTCACACACACTTTAAGCATAAAGTTAGAAGTAGTTTCGCAAGTTGAATTTCGAATACATATTTCCAAGTTACTTTGTTTAAGTACCTCTTTGGCCTCTATCAATAACCACACAACCACAACACACACCAAACATAAAAAATACATCTCAAATCGCTCACTAATTTCATTCCATAACAAAATTTTATGAATCCTTAATGTCATATCTTCTTAAAGGTAAAAAATATAATATAATAAAATTTACAATAATCAACGTTTGATTCCAAGGCCCACTCAAACCGAATTCGGCATTATCACAAAAATATTCAGTGAATTAATTTACCACGGAATGATTTATACCCTCAGCAAATACTGTTTAAAAAGAATGTCTCAGTCCTCTTTTATTATTCAGATACTTACCAACTTAATATTTCCACTTCAGAAAGTCTGAATTAGCCTTTGGGAAAAATTTGGAAGCGGTTAAAGTTTATTAAATGCCGAATTGGGTAGACATCGGCGAGTCGTTAAATTTATCATTAATTTTGATGAAAACTTTTTGGTACGTTGTATTTCGTTCCTCCAACAAGGATATATTATTTAAATAAATGTATTACTTTGAAAATTTAAATAAATGTTGCTTTAAATATCAAGTGGTGAATTCGTGTAAGCATTTAAATAATTGTAATATTCAATGTAACAACTGGGCCCACATCGTCGTAGGGACATCGTAAGACGTATCGATACGACTGGGATATTAAATGCATATACTAATAGTTTTGGGACAAATGGGACAAATATTTATGTGATCCATAAATATTACTATCGGTATGAATTTCTTGCGTACGTGAATTTCATGTTTATAAACGTACCCAGAACACAGAAATGATTCTCAAAGTGGGGCTAAGTTGTTTAAAAGAAAAAGCACTTACCGAAAGCAACTTAATCACAAAAAGAAGCGTAGTACACTGACGCACATAGGTATTTTCGTGAAGTATTGCAAAATTTCGACAAAATACCTATATGTAGGTATGTGTATATTCACAACTTTCCGAAAGTAATGAGTCGATTGTGGAATTTCAACACGCAAATTTCAACATAATTCTTAGATCTACAAACAAAGTATCCGCTACATTGAACCAAAAATCAACCAAACTACGACAAAACATTCGCACCGCATGCCGAGGAATAACGATTTATTAACTAACATGGCATCCGTTAACCGAGACGGGTTCTTAAATCAAATTGAAGGCAAAACTTCGTTGCGAACATTAACCGCCCAAGTTAGGACCGTCTTACACCGCGCTACATGTTGTTGGCAACTTTACAACTATGTTATTACTTCTGCCTGTCTTCCAGTGCTACCCGGCGAAGACAATGGCTTTTCAATTCAAAATACGAATTAAAAATTTATATATGGGCGAAATCTATGTAATTTTAAATGATGTATTGTAAAGATAGATTAGCCATTAATATCATGTTTAAACTTAAGAAAAAAAATGTCTGTAACTGGGCGATAGAGACCTTTTTTAAAAAAATTTTTAGCCCCACTCTAGAATTTAATCTTGTGTTGTGGGTGCGTTTACAAACATGAAAAAACACATACACAAATACACAGACCGAAATAAATAATTGAGGCTCACTTAGATAAAACCGTTATAAAAAGATTTGAAGTAATTATTTAAAACTTATTTCTACAGTTGTTAGCTACTAATCATTCGTCCTTTTCTTCGTGACCTGTTATCTACTACAAATGAAATCGATGTGTTATTATTTCAGATACGCCTATCCTGATCGCTCAGTGTACTCTAGATTTATGAAGAGTGCCAAACATTTCTACATTTAGTTTCTGTTTCAGCTTTATATTACTTCCACGTAATTACTTTGTAACGGACTCGGCCAATATTTCATTGTTATTATTAAAGTTTAGTTCATTTTGCAAATCGATCCCAAGGTTTTGTACGATATTGTTGGCATATGAATGGGAATTATAAGCTACTAATACCTAATGTTAAATGTAGCATGCGATTATGAACTCAAGGTTACAAAGAACTAACGGTCTCGCTATAAAGTTTTCTGTTATATAACATTATCTTTATAAAAATAAGTACCTACCTCTTTAAACAAGAATGTACCTTTTTATTTAGGTCAAATAAAAGATGTAATTTCAGTCGTCCTAGAGTGAAAGCCGTGGTGATGTATCCGTGATTACTGTTCAGCGATACTAAAAAATGAAAATAATAACACTACAATAAGTAACATCTCCATAACAATACTGATATAGTTCATTCAAAAACCACCTGTACCAAGCGCAAAATGACATTGAAGGGCGACGCAGCTCGTCAGCTGGCCGGTAGATACATTTAATGTTCCGGATTTTCACCCTAGTTATGATATTCGGAAAAGTCAGTAGGTTGATGTTACTTATGGAAGTGTTTTTTTTTTTCATTTTTTCATTACTAGTGAACAGTAGGCATTGGATACATCACCAGGGCTTGGCTTCACCGTGTGTAATCCATCGGATATTTAGCGATAATTTTTGACGAAACCATGAATAAAGATAGAATAAATAATGTTTATGAATAAAAATAAAACAAGTATCCCAAGTGGAGGTGATAGGAGCGTAGTGTATATGGCCGTCGTCGTGATACGTGTATCAACGACAATGTTAGGTCACAATGTAATAGGGAGTTAGCTTTACGCTCGATAGGTATAATACCTATCAAGCATAAATCCAGACTCCGGACAGCAACTGACATTTTATTCGATAGCCGATAGAAATTTCTTGTATTTCTTGTATTAAATAAAACTACAAGACAAGGTATTTGCGATAAGCAAAATAATTGTTAACATTAATTGGTCTGTATCTATCCACTGCTGAGTGCAAAGCTTTCTATCATCAGCAAAGCATAATATTGTGAAAATGTGTACCCTATAACTTGCAAATTCAACGCTGGCTTAATTATTACTGCCCAGTACATCTACACGAAAGTCAGTGAAAGTTTAAGCTAATGGCACAAAAAACATGCCACCTCCGATTATTTATCGGTGTAGCGGATCTTTTAAGGTTCCTTAGAGTTCCGTTTCAAAGCAGAGCACACTAGAAACTCATGTTGTTTAAAAATCTTTACCTATAACATGGCGATTAGTCTGTTACGATTCTAGTAACCTTTTAAGTAATTTTAATTAGTTAATCAGAGTGTAATACCATTATCATCAGCTGATGATGATACTGCTATAAAGCAGTCCACTGCAATTGCGGGCCGCTGAGTACGATGCATCATTCTGCTATTACAGTGGTCACAATTCCAAATCCTGCTTTCTACTAAGAATTGTTCAATAGAATAACATTTTCGTTGACCTAAGACTCTACACATGGACTTCGGGATTACCTGCATATACAGCACTAGATAAACGACAAACTTTTTGGATATGGCTTCTGTTATAATATATGGTCACCCAAAATACATACAGTCCCACAATAGTCTTTGGGCCCGCAAACAAAATTAAAACTAACGCTGTCATCAACTGAAATGTCACTTCATAACAATCGCAGAGTTGCCATTTGCTATGAAATTTATCCAAGTTCCTTTTTTTAATTGTTGAAATATCTTCTTGGAAGTGGGAACATTTTATTAAATGGTAACCTTCGTTTCACCAGTGGTTCCCCACTCCTGTCAATGTCATCCACGGGCCACAAGATCCTTGTCGCATTGTACATGGAGAGTTCCTTACTAAATATTAATTTTCTTTGTTTACTGATTGTAAAGCTACAGAAAATATAACAAATATTAAAATCAAACTACGGAACACCAGCCACGCTAACACTACTGGCACATAATTTTTCTTTTTTCAAACACGCCAAGGCAACATTAAAGTTTCCTAGTGCATTTACGAAGCGTGGCACGGTAGCGTGTTGCCACCGAACTTTTTTCTTAATGCGATCATTTTAACAATGGCGAATTTATTACTGGAAAATTCACACAGGTTTTGTTTAAATGCGGTATTTCTATTTTTGAATTATCCGTTGATATAAACGCGTGACTATCATTTTGATAATATGGTCACTGTGCTAACTAACATAATCTATAAAATTTTAGAAATCAAAATGGCTCAGAGTACCATGAAGCGAGCCATGTCGAACTTCCCCTTATCAATCGAATACCAAACATAGAAATCCAAAGGCGGACCAAAGTTGAAGATGTTGGTAAATGAAATGGAGATCAGGACATTTGAAAAGGTGGAAAGATGGCTGGTGGACCAAAGCCTCGACAGAGTGGTGACCCAGAACAGTACCGGACTACATTTCGTCGACAACGTCGCCTACTTTTATAACTATATAACAGTTGAATTTTCGGTACCTTAGCGCCGGTAGTACCTTAGTACCGGTAAATTAGCTGTAAAAAGTTTACATTACAAGCCAAAATTAGGAATAATTGTAGGTAAGAAAGATTTAGGCCTCATATAAAATAGAATCTATTGAATCGAAAACAAGCAAATAATAATCAAGTTAATGACAATAATAACACACCATCATAAATATAATCTACAAATGGGTTAATTTCATCCGACATAATATTTGCTAATAATATTGTCACGCCAATACTATAATTAACGTAATTAACATTTTCATTATAATTTCGTCGAACACTGTAATCGAAATAAACCTGATTACACGAAAGCTCTCAATTATTTTTGCACATGTACTGCTTAATTGCAATATTCGTAATTATAGGGTGTTATGCTTGGCGTTTGTGGACTATGAGAAAGCCTTTGATTCGATCGAGACTTGGGCGGTTCTTAGATCTCTCCAGCGATGCCGCATTGACTATAGGTACATCGAAGTGTTGAAGTGCTTGTATAATAACGCCACCATGTCAGTCCGAGTACAGGGGCAGTGCACGAAGGTGATCCCCATAAAAAGAGGAGTAAGACAGGGAGACGTCATTTCTCCGAAACTGTTTACGGCCACCTTAGAGGACGCCTTCAAGCTCTTGGAATGGCAAGGACTTGGCATCAACATCAATGGCGAATACATCACTCACCTTCGATTTGCCGACGACATTGTGGTCATGGCGGAGTCGCTGGAAGATCTAGGACGAATGCTCGGTGACCTCAATAGAGTATCCCAACAAGTGGGTCTTAAAATGAATATGGACAAAACAAAAATAATGTTTAACGTCCATGTCGTACCCACCGCACTCACCGTTGGGAACTCTACTCTTGAAGTTATCGACGAATACATTTACCTGGGACAGGCAGTCCGGTTAGGTAGGTCCAACTTTGAGAGAGAGGTCAATCGACGAATCCAACTCGGCTGGGCAGCGTTCGGGAAACTGCGCAACATCTTCTCATCCAAAATACCTCAGTGCCTAAAGACTAAAGTGTTTAGTCAATGTGTGTTACCAGTGATGACATATGGATCAGAGACGTGGTCTCTTACAATAGGTCTCATAAAAAAGCTCAAGGTTGCTCAGCGAGCTATGGAAAGAGCTATGCTCGGCGTTTCTCTACGTGATCGAATCAGGAATGAGGAGATTCGTAGAAGAACCAAGGTCACCGACATAGCCCTCAGGATTAGCATGCTGAAGTGGCAATGGGCTGGCCACATAGCGCGAAGATCGGACGGGCGTTGGGGCAGAAAGATTCTAGAGTGGAGACCACGTATTGGCAAGCGCAGCGTAGGACGACCGCCTGCCAGATGGACCGACGATCTTGTGAAAATCGCAGGAAATCGTTGGATGCAGGTGGCATCGGACCGGTTACGCTGGAAAGCGATTGGGGAGGCCTATGTTCAGCAGTGGACAAGTATAGGCTGAAATGATGATGATGATGATGATAGGGTGTAGATCCACGTTAAATATTTTTAACATATTCATCATGGCTCTTGTCAATAATAAGTGTATGCTTATGTTAGAGTATTTCTATCTATCATAAAAATCTTGAAGCGGTATATGTGGCATGGCGCCGTGTTGATTGATTGACGGTGTTATTTTTATAAGCAGACTAGCAGTTTTCCGTAGCTTCGCACCTAGTCGACAATAGCGCCACTTACCGGGTCTATTGTTGTTTTAATGATGAAAGAATTATTAAAATCGGTTAAGTAGCTTTAGAGTTCAGTGATAACAAACAAACAAAAACTATGTTTCCACTTTATAATATTAGTATAAAGACATTCCCCGTCCTTGGCGATTGACTTCCTATCCTAAGTTAACTTACTCTCTCAGTCTCAGTGAGTCTGTCCCCGTTCTTAACATACACGAACTCATTACTCTTTTGAATACTTCTTAGTTTTTCTCGGACATGTAGATGCCCTTAAAAAGTTTTACTGTAAATAAGTGACAATCTATTGACAGTCGTATCTAAGTGTCCCAAAGAATTACATGACAATTAAAAAACTCACCGCCTTGGTCTTATATCCCAAGCGGATGAATCGAAATGTCCAAAATTACTTTGTCCAACCTAAAATTCGAACTCAGGACCTAATAATCGCAAACCGCTCCATGAGTCACTGGACCAACTAGGCAGTCGGGCATACAAATTACTTACATATAATACTTTTTGTATTTTTTTCTTAAGAACTAGTCAGCCATTGACCCCTATCTCACTTAATAGAGAGTATCGATGGAGTCCAAGATGTAACTTGCTGACTCAGTAATAGCCTATTCACTCTGAAATAGGCTGAGGAGAGAGAAGTTAGACCGAATTCCGAATTGGTATGATCGGGCTCAACCCGGCTCCCCGTAAAGTAAGTCTAAGCAGTATGCCCGAACATAACAGGGTCACTTAGCGGCATGATTTTACTCGGAGGATGGTGACCAGTCACGGCCGTAGCCTACCATCAGAGAAGTTGCCACTCATTTATACTGCCTAGGGACCATGAGTAGGGAATCGAGGAATCGAGAGTAACTTCTTCGGACGCGAGCAGCTTCATTGCCCAGAATGTGTAATGTATATTTGTATCACCTTGAATCTATATTGGCAGTTGTTATAGATTCTCGCGAAATTTATTAAATGCGTAATAGACTAAGTTCATAAAATTATTCTACAATACTTAAAGTTTGCTGTACTTGTTACAATACTCATTTGACAGTAAAAAAAATGTATCCTTCGTCATCAAAAATAAAATCCTAGTATGCGGTAGTATGTCAATCGTTTTGTGTCACGCCCTCTGGTATTAAAAATATACGCATGAAAGATAAAATCAAAATACAAACGAATTCTATAACGAATAGAAAAAAGAACAAAGCTAACACATTTATTTCTAAACATGCTTACCTTACACTTAATTGCGCCCAGTTTCACGCTAATATTGTAAATATAACAAAGAAACTAAATCCAAGTCTAGACGTTATTGAGTTCGGTGAGGTCACGAACATTGCGTAGGCATTATACAAAGCGAAGGCAAACAGTACCGCCTAAAAAGAGTTTTCAAATGGGTAAATTCTTCGGAGTAGGTACTAACCGAAAAATATTGTTAAGCTCTTTGACAAAGTCTACATACTTAAGTATATGTATAGGTATTTTGAATATTTTTTTTTGGAACCTTTACTTATGTTCTTATATGAAAGGTTCTTTTTCACCACCCTTGAGTAAAGTACGGCTTACTTACTTCTCCAGTAGTAATACTCAGCAATTAAAACTGCCTAGTTTATCCGTCGGGTAAGGCTACTCAGAGAAGGTACAATTCGCATATAGACTTACTTGCAACTTTAGTCGATTACTCTACTTAAGACTTTCTCGAGAGTGGTGAAGGAGTCCCTTTGTATAATATTAAGTTAAATGTAATGAACCTTCAAATATAAAAAAGCAATACCAAATCGGCAATTTTTATTTACAATCAAAAAAGGGTTTTAGATGGATTCTATAAAAAAACCTATATTAAACTATCGTCCTTCTTGTATGCAGGTTCGGTTTTTAATGTGCGATTAATTGCTCAATAAATGAATTCGAAGACATCCAAAGAAAGCTGGTTATTATACTCTCATAAATAAATATATAAATTCTTATATACTATACCAGTAATAAATTTTAAAAAATACTGGGCGTCTTAGATTTCGGTCTTAGGTTTCGAACAAACACTGAAATCAAGGAAAATTACTAACATAAACCTTTTTCCCTTACCATCATCGTCATGAAAGATATAACGCAAACCAAATTTTGCGTTTATTCCACGAAAACCACAATGTTATCTCAAAGGTTAAAATATTCAAAACGATTTTGCTGTATTCCTGTTGTATAGACCGGTAGTCTACTTAAAAATAATAGAAATCTTGAATTATCTACCATCGCAACTCTTGGACGGGCTCTCATAAAAAGTGGGTAGAACCGACGTGACTGCGATATGGCCGTGTTTAATTTTGAAACGGACGAAGGCGAGAGATTTTAATGAGAGATCAGGTTTTTCAATTATACCCACTTCTTTTCACGAAGTTTTACGTCACATTTTTATCAGCAGCGCATTTTTATGTGTACTACGGGCCCTTATTTGTTCGTACCAAACACGGCGAGTTACGATAACTTCGTGAAATGATGAGCTTGGTACGAAAAGGTTGACGTTAGCGTGACGTCAGCGAGTAAGCGTGCTGTAACGTCCATATTCATTTAATACATTTTTAGTATGACAAGGATAACATATTAACTCGCTGGCATCACGCTTACGTCAATATTTTCGTGCTTACCCTTCACGGCCCGGTGGCGCGTTGCGATATGTCATGAAATTAGCGTGGAATGGGAACGATCGATTCACAAATTTATCATACCGCGACACCGATTAAACACGTAACGCATTCCGGTATGAAAATCATGAAATGATCGTTTAATGATACTTCAAAGGTATACAGAATACTACTACACGTTAATATCACAAATTTTCCGTAACGCGCCGCGTTTGGTCATAGCGAATAAGGGCTCAGTACCCAGCGTGAATAACCTCGGATAAGTCACGTCGACTCTACAATTTATTGGTTTATTTTGATATTGATGAATGAGGGCGAATATTCAACAGGAGAGCTGGCTTGATTTCCATTTTTTTTTTATTTTATGATGGAATTTTTTGATTTAATTTCGTTATCGAAACAAAGTGATCTATGAGGCTCTATGCATTATAACTAAAAAAATTTATTAACTTTAGTTTAATATTAAAGGTATTTGCAGACATGGCATAACCATTAACATACCTAAAAAGTCATCGGGTCTGAATAAACATGAATATTATTATGATATATGTCTTACAAAGAACATTTGAAAATTATGATATTATTATATCCATAATATTTATCATTGTCACTAAGTACGTGTGTAAACTCAAAGGTAAATGACGTAAACGAACAAAACAGACATCAAAGTTACTTGGAACCTCGAGGATTATTGGATTTATTTATTTTCGTCTCTTTACCCAGGGGTTGGATAAAAGGTGCCTTTATGTCGTCTCTTTCTTTACCGAGCATATTTATTTCAGATTTAATAACTCTCTCATCGATTGACTTGAAGACTTCTTGATATTGTAGAATAAAAATCAAAGTGACTTGAAAGTAATTAAAGTGCTGCTTACACATACTGGTCAGAGACGTGGCTTCTTACAAAAGGTCTAATAAAAAAAGCGCTCAGAGTCGCTCAGCGAGCTATGGAAAATGCTCAGCGTTAATTTACGTGAACGAATCAGGAATGAGGAGATTCGTAGGAGAACCAATACCATCGACATAGCCCATAGGATTACTAAGCTGAAGTGTCATGGGCGGGCCACGTAGCGCGAAGATTGGACTGGCGTTGGGGCAGAAAGATTCTACAGTCCAGAACACGTATTGGCAAGCGCAGCGTGGAATGGCCGCCTGCCCGATGGGCCGACGATCTTGTGAGGATCGCAGGAAGTCATTAGATGCATGTGGCATCAGACCGGCTACGCTGGAGAGCGATTGGGGAGGCCTATGTTCAGCAGTGGACAAGTATAGGCTGAGATGATGATGATTACATACAACACAATAATAATGTCGACGATCTCATTTAAAATAGTTTCATGCATTATGTCGCTTGAAGATCGGTGTGACCAATTAATGGAATTGATGTCATCAAGCTTGTTCGATTTTCATTCGTAGTGTAAACTTACTTGCTGTAATCTGGACCATTTTCACAAAATCGGTCAAAATCACAATTGTATTAGTGGTCGCCCACCGTTATCTCGTTGGTCTATTATAAGGTCCTTGGTTCGAATCCTAATTCGGACAGCGTGTGGTTTTCTGTAAAAAGATTCTCAAAAGTAATCCAAAGTGTGAACAAAGCCCGGTTTAATGACAATAAACGGTTTCCCTCTTAGTTTGCGATATAACATCGACGGCAATATGCGAGTGTACATAGTGCACCTCTGCCTCTGTGTTTATTTATTTTAAACTCCTCCCTTAAGTTCAGCAACAACTCATATAAAATCTATCCCACAGACTCAAATATATGTTGATGATGTTGATGTTTTTTATGTTGTGCATTATGTTGTGATCGTAAATAAATAAATAATAATAATAATAGTCAAGTCAAGTCAAAATTATTTATTTGTATAGGCTAACAGCAGCCCTTACAAATACCAAAATTATTACATTTTTTACATCTACCACCAAGAGATAGAGATAAATACCTTAATGACAAAAAGTATTCGGTAAAAACAAAAGCTAGTAAATCAGAAAACCAACAACAGAATATCTCCAACACAGCTATTAAATATTATGATACTTCAATTATTTATTGCGCTAAGCACAAATACTGGGTTAATACTTTAGCGCGTTTTTGCTTCGGCTATATAACAGTCGCAACGAGCCCCGTTACCTTTTTGCACCGACGATAAATGACGCTTCTTGAACACGAAGCACATTGTTTGTTGACCACTGTCGTGTTTATGGCCTAGAAACGACACGGTGATACTAAAAGAGATTTATTCGCAATTTGCTACACCACTGTATATGTTTGAATTAAGTCGTGCGCAAAAAACAAGGTAAAGGAGTACTTTAATGGTGAATAATGGGCTGAATCGAAACGGATCTGTTTAAGTGTTGTGTTTTTGTTTCATAATATTTTACTTCTATACTGTACTTACATTTATACCCCAATCTGAACAACTTTTGTTCTATTTTTTTTAACTTTCGGTATGATTGCCCCTGTCCGAGTCACCCTGTCGGTCAATCACAGAAATCTGTAAGGTAAGAACCTGCCTACCCTGCAAGAGATCTGGCGTGGTAATATAGATAGATAGAAACGTCGAGTAGGTACATATTTAATTAGTTAAATAACATCGATTTAATTCTAAACATATATACCATATTACAGGAAAGAGAGTGGCCCGCTACGTAGAGCCGCCACTAGCAAAGACATTTTACTGAGCTTGACCAATCCACAACCCTGTCGACATCGTTCGAAAATAATATTAAAAATCTAAGAACGCTCGCTAGGCAAGTGCAGCGTGTCCGCACTTAAAATCATATTCTTGTGAACTTCAGGTAATTTATATAAAGGCATTTTTATCATTTGAGTAAACAGATCCTTTTGTAGTGCTCCCGAATTTAATTCGATAATTCTAAGATAAGTGTTTCTCAACGCGTTATAATCGTTTAAAAGTATAGAGGACTGGATCAACCAAAAGTACAAGTGTTATCTAGAATCAGTTCTGATTAATTCAGCGGATTCATGTGAAATAAGTTTTACTTCTGCAAGAACAAATAAAACTTAACTATTGTGGATGTAGTGCATTCAAGTGAAAAGACAACACCTAAATTCAAGGACTACAAGTGCAGCCTCAGTGTAACAAGCTTTATCGATCTTTTGAATTCCTTTGGGGGAATAGCGGATACGCACTTCTAATTGATTTCTAGAAAAATCCCAATTGTAAAACAGTGCAGCCATCTACCGGCGAGTAGTGGTACTGCCGCAAGCATTGGTACCTAATTTTTTTGGGTCTCCCGCTTTGCAAAGCGGGAGACCCAAAAAAATTGGCAATTCAGCCATAGAAAAGGAGACTACAACTAGGATAAGCCCAGATGTAAAGCACCACGGTCACATTATTAACAGGGCCTATTTGTTGTATTGGGCCTTTTCTTAGTACATAACAATGACCTGCCGAGCTTTTTCCGTCATGTCTATGATATGTATTATTCGCAGATGATACTTCCTTGATTTTTAAAGCTGACTGAACTAAGCTTAATTTTGATGATGTGAATGGTGCTCTTTTACAGATATCAGATTAGTTCGAAATAAACAATCTATTGTTTAATTCACTCAAGACAAAATGTATTAAATTAACTGTGCCCAGTGTAAAAGATAATGATACGAATATTCTTAATAATGGCGCAAAGCTGGACCTCGTGAACTCCACTATCTTTTAAAATGTCACTGTCTTCCAAAGTACGGAAATTTACGGATGTGGATAGCACGTCTAGTTTATTTTAGTTACTTCCATAGCATTATGTCATACGGTATCCTACTGTGGGTTAACGCTGCTGACGTGGAAAATGTATTCATACTGCAATAAAGAGTTATCCGTGCCATTTATAACCTAGGACCTAGGGCTTCCCTTAGATATATGTATATACGAATATCCATTTATTTGATAAAGTGAGCGACTTTCATAAACTAAACACCAGAAATAAACATAAACTTGTATTACCAATTTTTAGGCTTAAAAAGTATTCACTTCCTTCGTAGGAGTTGGTATTCGCTACTACAATAAGATACCAAAGCCCATGTTAGATTTTCCACTTGATAGATTTAAAAGTTATAATAAATCTTCACTAAAGAGTAAAGGGTATTATACTGTAAATGATTTTTAAATGATAAAAATGCCTTTATATAAATTACCTGAAGTTCACAAGAATATGATGTTAAGTGCGGACACGCTGCACTTGAAACACTCCGTGGTTATCGAGCGATATTGTTTATTAGGTACCAATGCTTGCGGCAGTACCACTACTCGCCGGTAGATGGCTGCACTGTTTTACAATTGGGATTTTTCTAGAAATCAATTTAGAAGTGCGTATCCGCTATTCCCCCAAAGGAATTCAAAAGATCGATAAAGCTTGTTACACTGAGGCTGCACTTGTAGTCCTTGAATTTAGGTGTTGTCTTTTCACTTGAATGCACTACATCCACAATAGTTAAGTTTTATTTGTTCTTGCAGAAGTAACACTTATTTCACATGAATCCGCTGAATTAATCAGAACTGATTCTAGATAACACTTGTACTTTTGGTTGATCCAGTCCTCTATACTTTTAAACGATTATAACGCGTTGAGAAACACTTATCTTAGAATTATCGAATTAAATTCGGGAGCACTACAAAAGGATCTGTTTACTCAAATGATAAAAATGCCTTTATATAAATTACCTGAAGTTCACAAGAATATGATTTTAAGTGCGGACACGCTGCACTTGCCTAGCGAGCGTTCTTAGATTTTTAATATTATTTTCGAACGATGTCAACAGGGTTGTGGATTGGTCAAGCTCAGTAAAATGTCTTTGCTAGTGGCGGCTCTACGTAGCGGGCCACTCTCTTTCCTGTAATATGGTATATATGTTTAGAATTAAATCGATGTTATTTAACTAATTAAATATGTACCTACTCGACGTTTCTATCTATCTATATTACCACGCCAGATCTCTTGCAGGGTAGGCAGGTCTCACTTTATCAAATAAATGGATATTCGTATATACATATATCTAAGGGAAGCCCTAGGTCCTAGGTTATAAATGGCACGGATAACTCTTTATTGCAGTATGAATACATTTTCCACGTCAGCAGCGTTAACCCACAGTAGGATACCGTATGACATAATGCTATGGAAGTAACTAAAATAAACTAGACGTGCTATCCACATCCGTAAATTTCCGTACTTTGGAAGACAGTGACATTTTAAAAGATAGTGGAGTTCACGAGGTCCAGCTTTGCGCCATTATTAAGAATATTCGTATCATTATCTTTTACACTGGGCACAGTTAATTTAATACATTTTGTCTTGAGTGAATTAAACAATAGATTGTTTATTTCGAACTAATCTGATATCTGTAAAAGAGCACCATTCACATCATCAAAATTAAGCTTAGTTCAG
The DNA here is from genome assembly GCA_905147815.2 of Phalera bucephala. Lineage (NCBI taxonomy): Eukaryota > Metazoa > Arthropoda > Insecta > Lepidoptera > Notodontidae > Phalera > Phalera bucephala. The sequence goes on along the minus strand of LR990621.1, from coordinate 16,692,910 downwards.
TCAGCTTTAAAAATCAAGGAAGTATCATCTGCGAATAATACATATCATAGACATGACGGAAAAAGCTCGGCAGGTCATTGTTATGTACTAAGAAAAGGCCCAATACAACAAATAGGCCCTGTTAATAATGTGACCGTGGTGCTTTACATCTGGGCTTATCCTAGTTGTAGTCTCCTTTTCTATGGCTGAATTGCCAATTTTTTTGGGTCTTCCGCTTTGCAAAGCGGGAGACCCAAAAAAAAATGTGGAAGTAGAATTTTAATTTTTCCTACTCCTCCTGTTTATCTTTCTAATTAAATTTGTTGCGGGTTCCAAGACAATTAAAGTGCTTCCCGGGATACCCCAAGGTTCAAACCTTGGCGTCATCTAAGGAGATATTGTGGATCCTGGCTTACAGGAGTTACAATGGTGGGAATGAGTGGCGGGCTTGTTCCCAAAAAAAAAAAACTAAGAAAGAAGGGGTCCTAATATGGAGCCCTGTGGAACACCAATTGAAATATTAACTTCCTGAGACTTGATCCTATTCTCAAAACATTGAGATCCTTCACCTAAGTATGAAGCTAATAAATTGAGGGCATTTTAATGATATACCCCAGAAGTCGACAGTGTTTTTAATGTTTAATGGCTTAAAGGTTAAGACTATGGCTGTTGGGGTAATATTTAAAAATATTTAAACTCAAACAAGACATTGCATGGTTTTTCTTTCATTCTTTTCTTTTTTTTTAAACATCGCCCCGCTCTAGGATTTATTCCTGTGTCATAAGTGCGTTTACAAACATGAAAATTAACATACACACATACCCAGACGGGAACAAATAATTGTGGTTCACACAAAGATTTATCCCGTGCGGGAATCGAACCCGCGACTATTAGACACAGTGGGCGGAGCGGCTTAAGCTCTCAACCACTGCACTAAATCTTTAACACTGCTTTTTAGTATTAGTTCAGCTTTTGGGGAAAAGGAGTTCAAGAAGCCAGTAGTATGAACTGGACATTCACTAAAAAATTTAATAAAAGTCTACGCAATATCGAAATCATCTGTTAGAATGTTATCATTAATTACAAGTTCAATATGATCATCACGTGCTTGAATTCTCCCAGATACACTGTTAACCCATGTGGTTTTGATCTTATTTGATGACCTCTTAATCATATTGCTATAATATAAAGACTTTGCTGCAGTACAGCCAGTAGTTTGGGACATATTCCAAGAAAACTGGGTCATTTCAAGAAATATATGGACTTAATATTTCGAAATATGATTTTAAATTGTATATTTTAGAAATAAAAAAGAACGTTAAAGAATAATAAAAAAATCTAAAGTCATCTCTATTGCTTTATATTTTTTGATTCTAACGCGAAAGGTTTAAGAACTTATCAATAAAATTTACTTAAAAACCGAAAATAATTGTAGTACTTGTGAAACAGTTTTTTTTATTTTATAGTGTAGTTTTTTTAGAAAATGATAAAATTTGGTTTTACTCACACGTCGTTTACTTCTGAGCGCTCGTTCAATATATCCGTCTCTTATTATTATTTTGTAAAGTAATTGCATTACTTTCACTCTCCCGGTCGATAATAGTCGATCGCGGTAGGTCCTTAAGTTCTTAACCACTGGACCAACCATCCATCATCGTCCACCCATATCGTTAAATAATGTACTGTCCGTTTACTATATTTAATTATTTTTATATTTTGCACGGATTCTCCATTATTGTGTCAACGAAAAGCATCAGGATTTGTGCATATGAAAAAAAATCCTAAAAATACTCTCTATTTGAAAAATGAATGTACCCAGTTCAACAAATTACATTGGTCGAAGAGTTTCTCATTAACTGAAGGACGGCCCACGGCACTTCTATTTTTACGTTTTCAAATTCTCAATATTTTAAAACCATTTCGTAATTTAAAAGGCCCTAAAGTGCTTTTCAGTGCTTCCCTGTCTATCCATTTTACCTTTTATACCAGTTCCTCGAGGAAGACATAGTTTTAATTGGACTCCTTCCGCTTTGCTTAAGGTCTCTTAATTGAATTTTTTGCATTTTAAATTTAAAAGCACTTAATTCGGAAGTTAGGATTAATTCACCTTATTATACGTAATAGAGTTTACAAGTTAAGCGACCTTCTTGGTAAATTACAATTTAATTTTTTTATGTTTTGAGCTGTTTTTTGCACTGACATGGTATCTTCTTTTTCTACTAAAATCACCATAACTTTTAGAATTTTCAGGTCTTTTTATAAGTTTTAGATATTTTTACTTCTTTTTAAAGTTAGTGACATCTTCAAACTTCTATCTATCTAACTATATCATCACGCTAGAGAGTACAGAGTTCCAATAGACTCTTTTCTTACATACCTCTCAGGCTTCCTCCGCTCTCATCTTCAAACTTAAAACTAAATAAATTGATTTTTAAAAACATGGGCCTTAACACAGAGCATAAAGAAACTAGAGGCCTCTGAGACATAGATATACCGCCTTATATTGAAAATCTCACGGCGTGACCGAATAATCAAGTAAAAGTGTTATTAGATAGGTTAAGAAGAAGATGTAGCTCAGTCACGTGATGAGGAATTAAAAGTACAAATTACTTCAGCTCATCATCTAAAGTAAGATCGCTGGGAAAATAAGAGCCAGTAGGAGGCGGCATTTTTGGTTAAAAAACTTGAGGGAATGGCTTGGTAGCAGCACTACCTCCCTCTTCAAAGCAGTAACCTCGAAAGTTAGAATTGCCTTGTTGTTATCCAACCTTCGGTAGGCGTGAAACTCGATGAAGAACATCGCATTGATTGGACTAGAACGCACTGGAACTGTAACCGTAATAGAACTAGTAGCCAACTACCACATTAGGACCTAAGACTGTCGTTAAAAAGTGGGTATTTACAATACACCTCAGCCGCCTCAGCTTGGGAAATGTAGAGGTGGCCGATTGCAACGAGCCAGACAAATATTTTGTAGATCAGTATTAAAACAACAAACATTAAGCACTAGATAACGATTTCGCTGCTCTGGAAGACATCCCATTTAATCGTACAAACAAGACAAAAACCGCAAACATCTGGCACATCCTCACCAATTCTTACAACAACCATCGAATACTAACAACTCACGTCATACTCCAATTACTTTCGCATTAACAGGAGCTTACAGAGTATCATCTTACGAAGAAACTAGTTGCGTAATAAAAACTAATGAAAGTAAATCAAAGTAGCAACGAAAACATCAAAGGTCACGGAAGGGTGGTGCAAAAACTCAATTAAAACTTGGCTAATACGTACGTGGAAACGAACTAGTTTCTTTGTAGATCTTTTGTCTCATAGTTCAACGACGATTCGCAATAACTTATGAACCTTAAATAATGTATATCGCCAAATGAAACCTTATATTAGTAATGTCTAAGTCTATTTTACAACGTGGAACAATTTAAGGTTGGCTCATTATTGCATACGTTTGTAATGTTGCGATTGAAGTATACTATTTCATAGACAAAGAGATTCCGTGCCTGCTGTATCCAGCTCTTTGTGGTCGACTTTCTTGTTTAACTTTTATACGAAACATTTTCTTTATCCTGCTAATATTAAGCCGTAACTTCATAATTCTTTACACTGCTATGCAAAAATAGCCGGATAATGTTTCTATAAATCGACGGGTTCGTGTGATCAACTGATTGGGTCTATAGAAAAACCAGTTTGAAAAATCTTTAAATACGTAATTCTATAATTTTGCTCTTGATGCAAATGAGATTATGCCTAATTCATTTTAGGGCATCTATTATACATGGATTGCTTAGTCTAGACCACATTAGGGACTTATTCGTCTCGTGATTGTTAATACCTCTTACACCTATTTTTCCCTAAACAGTTGTGTACACTGTACACCAAATTTCACAGTCTGCATTTGCTAGTTTTTGTGCATTAGATCATTTCAAATATCTATCAGAATGTATTCATAAGCTTTTTTTTAAGTTTTCATTACTTTCAAAATGATTGAGATAGAAAAAGTAGAATTTCAAAAAATCAGTCTACCAAAAAACTTTGATGTAATAAAACCTAGTGAGCTTATATTCAATTGCCTTTTACAAACTTTTTCTCGTTGTTGTTCCCGTCTCTCCAACTATACCAACATATGAATGGAGGTCGAGTATTTACAGAGTATTTCGAGGCTTCATTTCCGCGATACGAGTTTTGGGAACTCTTAAAGCAAGATAACCGGGTAGTAGTGAGTGTAATTCTGATTTGTTTTTGTATGTGTAGGGTTGAATTTTTGCACTAGGTATGTATTCATGGAAACCTAAGAAACGGAACACCCCACTGGAATCAAAACCACTTTTTAGCATGAAAGGATAATGTTCCAAGATCCCAGAGCGGCCAAACTTATGTGATATTATGAAAGCTAAAATTTTCTGAATTAATAGTCTAATATTTAGTTACGAAAGTATGCATACTCGCTACCTTGAAAGTGGAGCCATTTTCGTGTAAGCGGAGATAAAAGGTGATGTTGTCGCCTGTAGTATGAAACGTAATTTTTATACATATTGTACAGGATATTGTTAAAAACTTCTGTCAAACGCTTCAAAGGTCGTGTTTCCTAGCGTCTAATGATAATATTTTTCACATAAGATGGGTAGTGACAGTTCTAAGTGCCAAACGAAATTAATATTTAATTCAGTGGTATTAAGGCATAACACTATACGTATAAAAACAGGACATGCCTCTTATTACCATTGAATAAAGAATAATTTTCTTTGACACTTACAACTGTCACAGTACCTTCACGAAAAATACTATGGTAGGTATTTTTATAGTGACAATATCGATCGATCAGGCAGGTTCAAATGGAAAGGACTTCTTTTCTTTTCTTTCTTTTTTTTTTTTTTTTTTTTTTTAAATAACTTTCGTTTAATAACTAGTCTAATTACAACATAGGAACAATTTAATATTGAGATACTTATATCATGATTTCATCACTAATGTTCACCTATCTATTACCACTGCTTACTTTTACAATATATCTATTATTGATCACGTAGTGATGCGTAACTTTTTTGAAAATAAACAGTTAAACATTAAACTCTAAGTTATCTACTACCAGTCTAGAATATTTTATTTAATTCCAAAGCAGTATATATTCAGCGTAATAAATCGCTTACATTACACGAATGCACCACGTACATTTTAAACTTGTATATTCTTTGCAACACTGTATAAACATTCAGAACAAATTGAGTGGTACGGCCGAGTGGAGTTGGCCACCGCCCAGGGCAAACTTGCCGCGGAAGAATTCCCTCGGTGGGTCCAACTTGAAGCTCAAACTTCACAAATGACACCGAGGAGACCGCGATAATTCACAGGCTAATGTCAAAGTTGGGACTTGTTAGAAATTTTTATAAACATAAAGTACTATTATCCGCCCTTTCCATTCCATTTTGACGTTCAGTTTCTGACATGGTTTTACGGTATGTAGGCACTTTACAGAATTAGTGCTGTTGCAATATTAAAAGTGATGAGTGATAGGTATGTAGGACAAAAGTTGTGAAAATTTTTGTGTAAAAGCGATTAAATTCTGTAGTAAATTTTACCTATCGGGATATACTCATTATTCAGGTCAAAAATTTTACTATACTTTCATTTAAGTTGTTTAAATATGAGTATTTCTAATAACTAGCTCCCCGTTCCTTTACCTGGTCATTAGAACCTGTTGACACAATGTACTCTCTACCTACCCCACGAGGGATCCGGCGTGATGATATAGATAGATTAAGGTACAGTTCATGATACGGTGGTCATGATACGCAATTACGTCCCATAATACTGATAAACAAGTCAAATAATAATATGGTTTGAATCCACAAAAAGCGCAGACATCTTAAATTAATCAAAATGAAATGGTATTTTAACCAAATGAAAATGTACTGCCGTCAAAAATTTTGCTCCAATTCAGCGATGACAAGTTGGCGCCGTGGCAAAAATTCATTAATGTTTTTCAGAACATTTCATTTAACTTTCAGAACTAGTCTGGACAAGCAATATCTCTACTCGCCGTATAATGGTACTCCTGACTGAAGATTGGTCATGTAACATAAGCGGATTCTATATTTATTATATCTGTTTACAGCGATATGTTATCAGGTACGCAGTTAAGACCAGTGATGCCGAATAATGAAAACAGTTCTAGGAAAAAAAAAAATTGATTTGCTTATGCAATGCTTTGTATTTTTTGTATCATCCTTTAATGTTCTTGTATAGAACTGGGTACTGGAGGGAAATATATAACTACCTAGCTCGAGTCGTAACTCATGAGATTGAACATAAAATTTAGTAGGTACCTCAAGTACACAAATATTTTTTTATGTATCCTTAATGAAAAGGATGCAAGTTATTTTTAAAATATTTTTATTTTAACGCTGTAACACCTTTTCAATAAACTCATACATTATGTAAGTACATTTGTTTACCTGAATCATATAAAACGAGTAGGTAATAATATGTATGTGCTCGTCTCGCATCATCTAAGCGTCGCGTCAGTATCAAACAAAAGGCGAATTGTCTTTGTGTTGCGGGAACTGAATAATACATTTCACTTGAGTTTTAACATGACACCTATTCTTTGTTTCTGCTCTTTCCACTCGTCACAAGACTCGGCGGAGATGAATATATACATACACATAAGTTCATACGAATCTACATATAAAGACGTTTCGTTCCGTACAATTTTTATTTCAATTTATAGGATTTTGTCAGTCATTTTGACACCAGACATGGTCGCCTGTTGGAACTCTTTACTCTATGCCTGCCCCGCATGGGATGTGTTGTGATTATATAGTATAGATAGATTTTGACACCTTTGATATTTTGGCCTAAAAATCAATGGTCAAAGTCAATGTTGACATCGGAATTCTTAGCAATAAAAATAACTTCTACTAGATTTTCACTTCATGTTATATTTTTTGCACATTTAGGAGGTAGCACACTCGTAGTAGGTAGGAGCTCATGAGTACCAAATGACAGTTTTGTAGGTAGTACAAAAATTATATTACCAAGAAGCGTTGAAGCGACTTTGAAGAAATGACGCAGGTACTTAAGTAATTAGATTCTTTTCAATATTCTGAGAGTTACTTCTGTAAATACGGAAAATCCACACTCGTTAAATAAGAACGATTGAAATAAACATTACCTTCGAAGGAAATAAGTAAGGAAACATCGGGGCAACCACTCAATACAAATTGTTATCCTTAAATTCTAACAAGTGCTACACATCGCCCGGCCGCGTAATTCCATTAACGTCAGGAATACATCACAGTAGAATAGGGCTGTCAAACTGTGGTTAACGCCCGAGATCAAAAAACATAAACATCTTCCCACCATTACCTGCCTTCACTAACCCTACACTTCCAACTACCCAGCAAGCAAGTTTTAGAGTTCTTAGCACGAAAAGGTTGACGCTAGCGAGATACCATCCTTGTGAAAATTATCAGGCTTTCACCTGATAATTTTCCCTGAAAATCAGTAATGATCTCACTTTGGTCATCAAGGAACCGCAAACCTTATGGTCTGATCATGTAGGGTACTTATTAGTATATGTATCTGGAAGCTAACAGCCCTACAGGCGGGCACCTCCCTCGTCCTAGCTGAATTTACGGCCAACGCCAGATGAAAGGGCTAGGTCGGCATCGTACTTCAACATCGTTTATTAGCACGGTTATGTAAGTACGGAGATTTATTGTGTTTTCTTCTGTATTACCTTTTTTCCTCGTTTGCGAGTCAACATTTCCGCTGGAATCCAAATTAGTGTTGACTCGGTGGGCGAATTATCTTGACGTCATTAATATACTAGTATATTAGCTGTGTCAAGATTTTTGTTTGTCTTAATGTCTCTTTCTGGCTGATATATCTGGATAAAATACTTATTCTGGACCAACGGAGGTTAAAGAACTAAATATATTTTGTTGGAAATCTTGTTTTGCGATTTCTGACTTTTCTGGTACTCTAACCTCAGTTGCTCCAATAGAAGTTTGTAATCCTTATAAGAAAAAGGATTGATTGGCATCAAAAACAGTTTTTTGTGAAATTTGCTACCATGATCTAGAAAATGTTGGGAAAAGAATTTTTGCGATTACTGACCTTTCTAGCACTCCAACCTCACTTGGTCGATTGGCAACAAAAATGTAGCAAAAAATTAAGAGTAGAGTCTTAAGACCGTTTTCCTGTTTCTACAACTTGAGCCAAATAAGCAATAATGCGTCATATATTAACAATGTGCTATTGAAAATTGAATTTTGTTTTTATGCGATTCGAGTATTAATTTAAATGCCACGTTGCATTTGGTTGACATTTTGTTGCTTATTAGTGTTCAACTGTTGAGGTAGCTGCTCCTACTGCCCCATCTCAAAAATTCGCCCTGTATACGAACGAGACAGTTCAAAGTACGCTTTAATAATAATTATTTTGATTTATAATTTAAAAACGAATATTTATGACTAAATATATTAAAATGTATCACAATATCATAATAATATTATCTATAAGCTCTTTAAATCACGTTCACTTAAAATTTGATTGCAGAGCTCAAGTTTATTTATAAAATTTGAGGTATCATTATGTTGACTGGCTCAAAATGTTGATGCACGCAGACAGATTCTTCAACCTTAGGTCATTAAACTTTGAGCAATTGATATTTCGACATCAGAATTGATCTGCAAAACCGATACATTTATTTAGGTTTAACAAACCGTAAAATATTCCAAGCCACGAAAAACATTAGACGTATCGTATTTAAATGAGCTCTCAGTCAGCGAAAAATTAAATCCACTTCAAATGGATACATTGCAAATTGAAACAATATTTCTTGTAGTAAGTAAATACAGTACAAGTTAATGCCGAAATTTGTGCAGTACAATTTATTATGGCTGCCTTGTTGGTCTAGTGGCGAATAATGGGCGTAGCGATTACGAGGTCCAGGCTTCAAATCCTAGGTCGTACAAAATATAATATAGCAATAGAAAAATTTCCAATTTCACTTCAGACTCAGAAATTGTGACCGGTGCGGTGGCAATGGGGCAATGGGAACTTAACATAGTCCGCGAAAAGTGGGTGTACATAGTGCATCTCTCCCCGCTTAAGGAATAGACATGACGGTGTTTATTTTTTATCTGAAATAAAATTTTCTCATTTCGTATTTTGTCGGAGCAGGAATATATGTTATTATCGTAATCATCGAAGGCGCATGGCAATTTAAAACATGTTTAGCTTCAAAATAGACGTTACCGAGCGAACGAAGACGGAATAACGAGGAGGGTCCCTCCCTCATTCTTGAGGGCCCCTCACATAAAAATAGAATTATTTCTGACAGGTCCCTACCTTATTTCAGAAATTGTTGACGTCGCTTCAAAGTCCTATTCAAATTCAATAGATAATCTTGAAGATGTAAACGCGGATAAAAAAAGAAATGAATATACGTTTTTTTTCTTTCATTTAACGGGTCTCGCTCGAGGCTTACCCGAGGCTCTAATAATGTTATGTTTTATCATTTAAAATATATAACAATTGTATTGAGAAGACAAAGTTTAGAATTAAATATTTTGATAGACACAAAACTTGACCATCGTTATCTGAATTGATGTCATTTCCTAGTGATTCTAAAAAAACAGTTCTATAGAACTCATAGATTTGTTTCGTAATGACGTTTGAATTACATTTCCGACAGCATATTATGTACTATTTACACATTCAATCATTTTCCAATGGCATAATATGTACTTCATATTCAATCATTTTCCAATACCGGCCATAAACAAGAAACAAACATAATATTTTCTGTTTTATTTTTCAAGTAAGCGACGGAACTATAATCTCCTTATCCGCCCTTTTCTTTGTTTTGAAGTGTTCCAAGGTTTGTGCTCGATAAAGGCTTCGTACGAATAAGGGCCACGGGTTGATAATCTATATCAGTTTGTGTGCGACTAAAGGCATCGTATATAATAGGTAGGTGATGTTATATATGTATTCGGTGTGAAAGAGAAAAGTGGTTTTATTGATTTACACCGTTACAGTGCACTTTTTGAGCGCGAGAAATATTGCGGCTTTACGGTACCAATACGTGTACGTATCTATGAATGTATGCATTTGTGTGACAGACTGCCTCGTTGGTCTAGTGGCAAAGCGCATCGCTTTGTGATCACGAGGTCCTGGGTTCGAATCCTAGGTCGGACAAGTGTAGTTTTTCTAACGAAAACTTCCCAGTACGAGTCCGGAGTCTGGAATTGTGCCCGGTATATGGCAATAGGCTCGCCCCCTATTACCTGGGACCTAACATCGTCGGCGAAACGTGGGTGTACTCCACTCCATCACACGTAGGTGTACACCTCTGCCACCCCCGCTTGGGGAATATAGGAGTGACGGTGTTATATAACACTAGCTGTACCAGCAACTTCGTTTGCGTTATTTTCAGGCGTGTATTTCACACCCTTATATTTTTTTGAGATAAAAGGCACTCTATGCCCTCCTCTAGATGAAATCTTTGTCCTTGCTGAATTTGATCAAAATCTGTTTAGCGGTTTGGGCGTGAAATGTACAAAACAAACAGACATATAAGCAGGCAGACATAGTAAGTTTCGAATTTATAATATGAGTATGGATATAGAGTTATAATATAGTAGTTTAGACATAGTAAATATTATGAAAATAGTGGAACATCTTAGGGCTAACAGTCCGAATAAGAATAATTCACACAAACGCTCTCTTTACGCGGCTTCTCGGTAAGTTCCAGCAACTACCCACTAAAACCTGATTGTCCCGCAGTGGACTTTTTTGCACTCAGATGATAATGATCTTGTAAAAGAACTCTAATCTGTAAACAAAAAATAATATAATAATTCATTAGGGTTTTTGGGGAAGAAGTCTGTAAAACACAGAGGTAATCGTTACAAAATTTTGTCATTACATTTTGTTATTTTTGTGCTATCGTAACACAGTTTATCCTTCCCAGACCCAAATAATAGATAACTTCTCTATATTAAAATCCTTCCGATTAACGATAACATTCAGAAAAAAATATCGTTAAGGATTGAAACAAACGAACGCAAATGTATCAAAATCCATTTTTATGATCTTGGGAATGTATGAAATAACATTTGTATTTAATTTATTCTCGATGTTTACAGTTTAGTTTAAAAGTTATTAATTCCTAAACTAAACAAAGTAACATAGATTTAATGTTAAATTCAATACAAATTTTTCGCCAATCGTTTTCACCACCGTGGAAATAGATTTTTATACTTTTTGATACATTCGCGTCCGCCTGTCGAATGAATCATGTTGCAGTGATACCCCATTTCATGATTTCCCTCTAGAGAAAGCATCAAGTTTGAAGTAAATCTGCGATATCCCCTATAATGTCTCCCCTGGCGTCCCAACCGAACTCGCTGACCGTAAAATTGTAAAAAGTACCATAAATCTTTGACTTTACTTCGTTTTTTAGCTAAGGAAAATCAAAAGGAGAGGTGGTCACAATAGATGTATTGATTTATTCACGCAAAGTTTCCGCGCGATGCTTTAATTGTGTGGTTTTATAAATGATAGTAAAAACCGCCGTCTCTTGACTGATATCACGGTAACTGTGTGAAAGGGAAAGAATAAAGAGAGAGCTAGAGATCTAGATTAGCATTCCACAAATTATGACCATGTATCATCTGAAGGAGAAATCAAGAGTCGCGGCAACCAGGAGAGTACATACATATAATTGTGTATGACTGTGTGAATGTAGTAGATATCAAGGCGTATAAGTGTATACCCTCTACCCATGCAGTGAGCAACGAGGTATAGAGGTATATAACGCTAGCATAAATGTAGGCTTTGAACTAGCGATACAAAAAAAAGACACTTTTAATATGACATATATATATATTGACTATTTTAATCTGTCAAAAGTACCGTCGTATGCAGGTATAAACTTTATCATCACGCAAATCCGTTGTGGTATAGGCAGACAGTACAGAGTTCCAATAGGTTCTTCCCTCAGTAGCTTCTCTGGTTTCCTCCACTCTCAACGATACATAACAATATGTACTGTGTAAATACATTCATATTTAAATATAAATGTCATTTATATTTAAATTTTAAACCTAACTACAGTTCCGTAAACACCTATAGTAATATACCATTTACGTTAAATGGTGGTCAGCCGGACGCTAGTCACTTGAGTGATCAATTTGTGACACCTGAACACCTTCCCACCTCTAAAGGCGTCGAGGCTCTTGGTCCTGGATTATTGCTCAAAAGAATTGCAAGTATTGAGGAAACAGACTGAATCCACCCATTATCCCACAACCTATCCCTGGCGTTCTTTAACGCCGATGGCCTTCGCTCCCAGCGAGATCAGGTTGCTGATTTCCTCCGAGATCACCAACTTGATATCCTCCTCGTGCAGGAAACCTTCCTGAAGCCCGCACATCGCGATCCTAGGATCGCAAACTACAACCTCGTGCGCAATGACAGAATCGGCTCCCGCGGAGGCGGTACTCTCATTTATTACAGGAGGTCCCTGCACTGCATCCCTCTCGATCCCCCCGCGCTCACCAACATCGAAGCCTCGGTCTGTCGCGTCTCTCTCACGGGGCACCAGCCCATCGTGATCGCCTCCGTTTACCTTTCCCCCACTAAATCCGTTCTCAGGAGTGACTTTGAAGCACTCCTCAATCTGGGAAGCGCCGTCATTCTGGCGGGCGACTTCAACAGCAAACACGTGGCCTGGAACGGTCTCACCACTACCCCTAACGGTAGGAGCCTTGACGCCCTGGTCGACGTTCTCGACTTTGACGTCATCGCACCCATGCACCCTACCCACTATCCTAACAATCCCAATCACCGACCCGACGTCCTGGACATGGCGCTTCTGAAGGGTGTCACCCTACGGCTGCACTCCTTGGAAGTAGTCCAGGAACTCGACTCTGACCATCGACCTGTAGTCATGAGACTCGGTTCCCCCCCTTCCGCCCCTCAGCGACCCAAAAAGACGGTGGTGGATTGGCATGCGCTAAGCACGGCCTTGGCGGATGCCGACCCTCCCCCCCTGCCTCTCAGCTCGGACTCCATCCCGTCCCCTCAGGACACCGATCAGGCCGTAGATGCCTTCACCGAACACATCCGATCGGCGGTCAGTCGATCGTCCAAGCAAGTCGAAGCGGAAGATTTCTACCTCAACCGCTTTCGACTGCCGGACGATGTTAGGGATCTCATTCGTTCCAAGAATGCTTCCATCCGAGCGTACGACTCCTACCCCACCGAAGCCAATCGGGCCCGGATGCGCGCTTTACAACGAGAGGTAAAGCGTCGTGTCGCGGAGGTCCGGGAGGAACGGTGGGGTGTCCTCCTAGAGGGAATCGCGCCGTCGCATCTGGCCTACTGGCAGCTGGCGCGTAGCCTCAAATCCGACTCCACGACTGACATGCCCCCGCTGTCCCGCCCTTCAGGCGCAGCGCCCCCAGCCTTCGACGACGACGAAAAGGCCGAGCTTCTCGCCGACTCCCTCGAGAGCCAGTGCGCCCCCAGCTCTCAGTCCGTCGACCAGTCCCACGTCGACGCGGTAGACAGGGAAGTCGAGCGCAGGGCATCCCTCCCCCCCGTCGATTCCTTGCCTCCTATCACGCAAACGGAGGTCGAAGATCTGATCATGGGTCTTAAAACTAAAAAAGCCCCCGGCCCTGACGGCATTTCGAATCGCGTTCTGAAATGCCTGCCCGCCCAACTCATCTGCCTCTTGGTGGCCATCTTGAACGCCGCCATGACGAACTGCACCTTCCCCGCTAAGTGGAAGGAGGCGGACGTCATTGGCATCCCCAAGCCCGGCAAACCTCGCAATCTCCCCGCGAGCTACCGCCCTATCAGTCTCCTCAACTCCCTGGCCAAGATATACGAGCGCCTCCTTCTGGCGAGGCTCAAGGACTTCATAACGTCCAGGGGTATCCTTATCGACGAGCAGTTCGGCTTTCGAGCCAAACACTCTTGTGTCCATCAGGTGCACCGCATCACGGAGCACATTCTCTCCGGTCTCAATGGGCCCGGAAGACCCGTCTACACGGGCGCCCTCTTCCTGGATGTCGCGAAGGCATTCGACAAAGTCTGGCACAACGGCTTGATCTACAAGCTCTACCGATTGGGTGTGCCGGACAGACTCGTGCTCATCTTACGAGACTTCTTGTCGAATCGCGCCTTTCGTTATCGCGTCGAAATGACGCGCTCCGCTTCCCACTCCATCAGTGCTGGAGTCCCACAGGGCTCAGTGCTCTCTCCGCTCCTGTTTAGCCTCTACACGAACGACATTCCTCGTTCGAGTGATGTTAAACTAGCTTTATTCGCGGATGATACCGCTCTTTATTATTCCAATAGGAACAAGGCCCGCATCACGAGGAAACTCCAGACCGCCGCCAATACCCTAGGGGATTGGTTCAGGAAGTGGCGAATCGAGGTGAACCCGGACAAGAGCGCGGCGGTGCTCTTCGCCAGAGGTGCACCTTCGCACCACTCTCTGCGCCGCCCCGGAAGGAACCGAGGTCAAGTGACCATGTTCGACCGACCCATTCCCTGGGTCAAAGAGGTCAAATATTTAGGGGTCACCCTGAACAGTACCATGACCTTCGGCCCGCACATCAAGCGGGTCCGTCACCGAGCATCCTTCGTGCTCGGTCGTCTCCATTCGTTAATCTGCAAGCGGAGTAAAATGTCCCTTAGAAATAAGGTGACGCTTTACAAAACTTGCGTTCGTCCCATCATGACTTATGCGTGTGCTGTGTTCGGGCATTCGGCCCCCTCTCACATCGACAGACTTCAAGCGGTTCAAAACCGCTTCCTCCGTAAAGCCGTAGGAGCCCCCTGGTTCGTACGGAACGTCGACCTCCACTCCGATCTAGGTCTCGAACCTATTCGCGCCTTTATTAAAAAGGCGTCAACACGTCACTTCGCGAACGCATCTTCCCATGCGAATCCGTTAATCGTAGCCACCGCCGACTACGACCTCCCTCGCGACCCCTGCCGCTACCGCCGGCCGAGACATGTTCTCACCGACCCCCCCGATGCTTTGTCATCCCTTCTTTCCGCTCAGAATACGAGCGACGCCGTAGACGCAGACGCAGTAGTAGATCCCCTCCCATAGCCGGCGGTCGACCGGTGCGCTTAGTAGTGCACCGGTCCCCCTACAGCGACTGTCCCAACCGAGGGCGCCTCTCCGAGGCGCCCTCGAGTATGTCGCCTCTTGCCCTTCTGGCTGGCTGGAGCGTAGTGGTTGCACGCTCGCCTTTAAAATCCGGTGAAGCTGTAGAGGCCTCGAGGCCAACAGCGTAGATCATTCACACACACACACACACCACCCATTATCCCACGGATCAATGGTTATCAATTTGTTAGGAAGAAAGTAGCGATAAGGATTACCAGCTATTTATTAAATATCTTCCTAGTTGCTTAATTTCTTCTGTTATAAAAACGAAGCCCCACACTAGGAATTATTGCTGTATCTTGGGTTGGTTTACAAATACGAAAGTCAAATAAACAAACAGCCAAAATATTTGTGGATCACACAAAGATTTGTCCCGTGCGGAAATCGAACCTTCGAGTACTCGTTCTAGTGCGTGGAGCGGCTTAAGCTCTTAACCACTGGACCAAGCCGTTCGTCAATTTGTACGGTTATTTGTTTATATAGAGAATGTATCTACATACTATACGTACAAGGAAACTACACGTATTCCTATGCGTGTAGCTTTAATGTATTATCGAATTTTTTATTCATATTATTGTCACACAAACTTGCGGATGGATGATTTAGCGCAGTGGTTAAAAGCTTAAGCCGCTCCGCCCACTGTGTCGAATAGTCGCGGGTTCAATTCCCGCACGGGACAAATCTTTGTGTGACCTACAATTATTTGTTTCGGTCTGGGTATTTGTGTATGTGAATTTTCATGTTTTATACGCACTCACGACACAGGAATAAATCCTAGCGTAAGAAAAAGAAAACAAACACAAAAATGCTTTGTTAACGAAACAGTTATCTTCACCAATATAATAAAGAGGAAAGATTTGTATTATTGTATGTTTGTAACGAATAAACTCAACAACCACTGGACCGATTTTAATGATTCTTTCACTATTAGAAAGCTACATTATCCAGAAGTAACATAGGTTATAAAACATAGACCCGGAAGGTGGCGCTGTTGTCGACCGGGTACGAAGTCGCGGGAAATTGCTGGTGTAGATATAAAAACACTAATATTAACATCGGTTTGGTTTCATATTTACAACACTAACACTTCTTTATAAAGCAGGTACGTACAAATATATCATAAAAAGAATCGAAATCGCAGAAACCTTAGAAGTTATAGTCTAATTCGCGGTCCATATAGAGGATATGCGGGTTCAATCCCCGTAACAAATCTTTGTGTTGCCAAAAAAAATTTTTTTGATCTGGGTGTTTGTTCGTGTAAATTTCAAATTTATAAACGCACCCACGACACAGGTATAATTCCTAGTATGTAGCTACGTTTTATGTTTAAAAAAGTCGATTCCAAGTTATTGTAGGTAATTTAAGTTCTACATATAAACAAGGCACTTTTTTCTATCTATCTATATCATCACGCCAGATCCTTTGCGAGGTAGGCAGAGAGTACAGAGTTCCAACTGGTTCTTTCCTTACATACCTCTCTGGCTTCCTCCACTCTCATAGTTCGTCTCATACACGCTCGCCGGTTACGGAGTAGTGTTGTAAGAAATGAGCTCTGAGTCGAGCGCTCGAACCCCGAGTCGAAGCTCGCGAGCGTTCAAGGCTCGAGCCTTTAAGGCTCCGGAGCCCTTAAGGCGCGAGCTTTCAAACCTCGAGCTTTAAAGGCTCGCGAGCCGTTAGGACTCGGCTCTTAAAGGTTCGAGTCGAAGCTTGAGCCTTCAATTTTGCCTATACTAATAAGAACTAATTATACAACCTGCTATTTTGATTTTTGATACGATTAGCCAAGTATTGTTACTAAATGAATATTTTTATCTATATCTATTACCACGCCAATTCGTTGCGGAGTAGACAGAGAATGTTAATGTTACGAATTAAATACACCCCGATATCTCGTAAACCCTTTATCGGGGGATGTTAATTTTTTACAAGCTTTTATTTGACTTGCAATCTGTCTGTCTTTCGGGTTCAAATCTTGAGATCCATTTCTCAAGGACATGCGGGTATCCGATTAAGCTGAAATTTGGCATACATATGTAAATCCAATAACAATGCAATAATATGGTACCATGGAGCTGATCTGATGATGACGTCGGAAGGTGGCCATAGGAACATGTGAACTATATGACATAACCCCCTCGCGTTAAGGCTCGTTAGATTGGTATTGAGAACTACTATACAACCAGATAGTGTACAGTGTCTGATGATGAAGCCGAAAGGCGGCCAATGGAACCACCAAACTACTCAATATAAACCCGCTGTGTTTGGGCTCGTTGGATTTGTTTTGACGAGCACTTTGCACCTATATGGTGTCCATGGTCTGATGATGGAGCCCGAGGGTGGCCAACAGAACTACCGAAGTACTCAACATAGCCCCGCCGTGATTGGGCTCATTAGATTTGTCTTGACGAGTTCTGTAGACCCGAATTATGTCCAGGTTCTTATGTTAGAGCCGGAAGGTGGCCAACAGAACTACTCAACTATTCAACATAACGTCACCGTGTTTGGGCTTATTGGATTTGTCTTGACAAGTTTTGTATACACGGATGTCCAAGGTCTGATGATGCAGCTGGCAGGTGGCCAACAGCACAACCCAAGTACTCAACATAACTCCGACGTGTTGCGACTCTTTACATTTGTGTACACAAGTACTTGTTGGTCAAAATATGTTTTAAAATTATCCCATTTCCAACTTAAACGCTGTCTTTGATATTACTAAAGATTCTTCACTGGAAGTAATCCCGGGATTTACAATTGTCTCAATAGACATGTCAATATCTTGGTCGTTTTTGTTCCCTAGCATTATCAGTAAATATTACTGTGCTATGAGGAGCGTTGTTATTGGCGCGCAACTAAAATACTACTGGTTGCCGAATGTAGGTACCCTTGCGCAAAGCACCCGGCAACCTGGTCGGGGCCTCAGCAAAGTGTACAGAGAAACAACTCCCTAAGGCCGTCTATTATATTTACTAAAGGGCTTACTAAAGGGCTTTATTAAAGGGCTATTTGACGAGGAAATAAATACTACATAAAACATAAGTAAATGTTTAACTAGTTACAAGTTATAAGTATATATTGTAAGTAAATAACGCAATATTTGATAATTGCTTCACAAATTCCATACAAAAACCAAATTCCAAAATTTAATTTTTTTTACCCTTTTTTAAATACTTTTACCTTAATTAACAATGAAACTTGCATATAAATGTGTGCGTAATGAGAAATACATTTCAGAAATGCATTTGACATCTCCGTATTGCTTTGTCACAGACATTGCTGCGCATGTTGTAAAGCAAATACCGCGCGCGCCCGCGCGCCCGCTTTTCAAATCTGTTTCTCTGTAATGGTCTGTAATGTCTGGTGGACTCAGTGACGTATTCCGCGGGGTGAAGTGTGTGCGGGCGCAGGGAAGGGCACGCCATCGCCGCCGCCGCGCGGCTCCGTTTTGTAGCGACTTACTTACCTACACTCACATGCGTTACCTATGTAATTGCAGTATAATAGGGAGGTATTAGATAATTAAAATCTTATTAGGTACTGCAAATGCAAGGATACGAAAAACATCTAGGTTTTTGAAACATACAAAAAGACAGCAGTGAGGATGGATGTATTAATTTTTGTATTTACATAAAAACTTAAAATTAATTATCGTGAGGTAACCTGCATGCCTAAGAGTTTCTCGAAGGTGTGTGAAGTTCGCCAACCCGCACTGAGCCAGCGTGGTGGACTATGGCCTAAACCCTCTCAGTTTGAGAGGAGGCCCGTGCCCAACGGTGGGACAGTTTCTTAATAGGGCTAATATTATTATTTACGTAAAAACTAGGATTTTTTTATTTACGTAATAACTAAGGGATTTTGATGAATGATCGTTTTCTTTTAGTGTTAATGACTGTGGAAAGTCCAGTTGGCTATAAGAACTTTAATAAGCAACTAGGGATGGGATTCTTCTATAACTATAATATTTAACTAAATACTGTAAACACTAAATAGGAGGAGACTATTTGGAAAAAAACCTGTTGAAATTCTGTACTCTCTGCCTACCTCGCAAGAGATGTGTGAAGGTTTTTAAGATTATTAACGTTTAATAATTTAATGTCGTACTTTTTAGTTTTAGACTTTGATTATTATTCTCTAATAATATCTTTATTTGTGCGTATTTTTTGTTCAGTATTCAATTTTATAATTATTGTATTTATTCATATTCTTATTTTAAACAAATAAGGTATGCCCTAATACGATGGTGTTTCGTGTGACGTTTGTCATCAGAACTTGGACATAATTTGTGTCCAAAATACTTGTCAATATAATGACCCCAAACGACGGGGCTATGTCGAGTAGTTGCGAAGTTCCGTTGGCCACTTTTTGGCTCCATCATCAGACCCTGAAAATCATCTCAGTCGAAAGTTCTTATCAAGACAAGTTAAACGACCCCAAACACGACGACGCTTTGTTGAGTAGTTGCGGAGTTCCGTTGGCCACTTTTCGGCTCCATCATCAGACCCTTGAAATCATCTCAGTCAAAAGTTCTTATCAAGACAAGTTAAATCACCCCAAACACGACGAGGCTATGTTGAGTAGTTGCGGAGTTCCGTTGGCCACTTTTCGGCTCCATCATCAGACCCTGGAAATCATCTCAGTCAAAAGTTCTTATCAAGACAAGTTAAATCACCCCAAATACGACGAAGCTATGTTGAGTAGTTGCGGAGTTCCGTTGGCCACTTTTCGGCTCCATCATCAGAGCCTGGACATCATCTCAGTCGAATATTCTTATCAAGACAAGTTAAACGACCCCAAACACGACAAGGCTATGTGGAGTAGTTGCGGAGCTCTTCCGGCCACTTTTCAGCTCCAGCATCAGACCCTGGATATAACCTCGGTCGAAAGTTCTTATCAAGTCAAGTTAAACGACCCCAAACACGACGGGGCTACGTCAAGTAATTGCGAAGTTCCGTTGGCCACTTTTCGGCTTCATCATGAGACCCTGGAAATCATCTCAGTCGAAAATTCTTATCAAGACAAGTTAAACGACCCCAAACACGACGAGGCTATGTCGAGTAGTTGCGAAGTTCCGTTGGCCACTTTTCGGCTCCATCATGAGACCCTGGAAATCATCTCAGTCAAAAGTTCTTATCAAGACAAGTTAAACGACCCCAAACACGACGAGGCTATGACGAGTAATTGCGGAGTTCCGTTGGCCACTTTTCGGCTCCATCATGAGACCCTGGAAATCATCTCAGTCGAAAGTTCTTATCAAGACAAGTTAAACGACCTCAAACACGACGAGGCTATGTTGAGTAGTTGCGGAGTTCCGTTGGCCACTTTTCGGCTCCATCATCAGACCCTGGACATCATCTCAGTCGAATGTTCTTATCAAGACATGTTAAACGATCCCAAACACGACGGTGTTATGTTGAGTAGTTGCCCAGTTCCGTTAGCTATTTTTTGGCTCCATCATCAGATCCTGGACATCATCTCAGTCGAAAGTTCTTATCAAGACAAGTTAAACGACCCCAAACACGACGAGGCTATGTTGAGTAGTTGCGGAGTTCCGTTGGCCACTTTTCGGCTCCATCATCAGACCCTGGAAATCCTCTTAGTCGAAAGTTCTTATCAAGACCAGTTAAACGACCCCAAACACGACGGGGCTATGTTGAGTAGTTGCGGAGTTCCGTTGGCCACTTTTCGGCTCCATCATCAGACCCTGGAAATCATCTCAGTCGAAAGTTCTTATCAAGACAAGTTAAAGGACCCAAAACACGACAAGGCTATGTTGAGTAGTTGCGGAGTTCCGTTGGCCACTTTTCGGCTCCATCATCAGATCCTGGAAATCATCTTAGTCGAAAGTTCTTATCAAGACAAGTTAAACGACCCCAAACACGACGGGGCTATGTTGAGTAGTTGCGGAGTTCCGTTGGCCACTTTTCGGCTCCATCATCAGACCCTGGACATCATCTCAGTAGAATGTTAAGTGTGAACTTAAAAGACGAAGCAGGTGTGCAAGAAATCAAAGTCCAAACTTTCCTATTATTGGCTCTGCCTCAGCAAATTAGCTGTTTGCTGCCTCCAGCTAACTTAATTACACTTTTGACGCTTCAACTTTTATAATTTGATGTAGTTTTAAATTGTTTTTCTTTCCATTGTTAACAAATAACGTATCAAAGTATTTAGCGATTCGTTTCTCTTTTGAATACTTTATAATAATTAATTTAAAGAATAAAAAGATTGCGTAGATATTGTGACAAAAATTTCAATAATCTAAGGTTAATTTTTGTTGTTGTTCTCTATTAGCGTTTAGTAATTAAAGCTCAAGAAAGAAAGAGCTATGCTCGGAGCTTCTCTGCGAGATCGAATCAGAAATGAGGGGATCCGCAGGAGAACCAAAGTCACCGATATAGCTCTCAGAATTGCCAAACTTAAGTGGCAGTGGGCGGGGCACATCGATCGTAGAACTGACGGCCGTTGGGGCAGAAAGGTTCTCGAGTGGCGCCCTCGTACCGGAAGACGTGGAGTGGGCAGGCCCCCCACAAGGTGGAGCGATGACCTGGTGAAGGTCGCGGGTAGAAGCTGGATGCGTACAGCACAAAGCCGATCGTAGTGGCAAACTTTTGGGAGGCCTTTGTCCTTCAGTGGACGTCTTTCGGCTAATGATGATGAATGAATTAAAGCTCTATTACACAACAGCATAATTAATTTCGAAATTCAAATTGCTTGAAGTTGCTAAAAAGAGCTTGGTATTTTATTTGTATTTTACGCTTATTGAAATTACAGGGAGATTATGAAAGCTAACTTAAATATAAATAGATACATAAACCTTAGGTACTTCTCTTTCGCAGGGAATATTTTCAGTACATTTTTAGGCTTTTGTGGGGAGTATTTTGATAGAACTTTAATTCACATTTGAATTCATATATTCCCAGTTCTAACAAACGTGGATAGATTGCAGAAAAACATACTTATGTTAAAGTAATTAGAAAAAAGAGTCAATATACTTACATATTGTACATGTATTCTGATATATTCGAAATACATCACACCGTACATAACATAAAGTTAAAAAAAAACATATTGTGAAATCAATTGTTAAAAAAACTTTCAAAGCCGTACAAAACATGCAAGTACACCTCCCAATCACATTTTGCTTACAGCAAGTCACCGCAAAATTTCAATTACAAACTCCGAACGAATCCCGAAATGATCGTCAAAAAACGTTTTACATAGAACCATAATCACAATCATACAACAAAGGGGCCCCGTTTAAAATCCCATCCCAATCGAAAGTTGCCCAATCACTTTGAATATTAGTTGCCCCAACTTTATAATGAAACCAGGGCTCCGCCGAAAAATACGCAAACCTCAAACACGCAAAGCTGCAAAACTACGAGACTGGAATAATGTCTGGGACAGAAAAAGTTTACGCTTTGAACTCTAGCGAGGGTAAGTGTTTTGCATTTCGACCCACGCAGCCTGCATACCAATGCGTAAAAGGATTGATGTTTGCACAAAGCTACACAAAAAATATCTAATCTTTTACCAAACTGCTAACTCTGTGTACTTGAGAGATTGACTTGACATGTTGGTTTAATAGAGTACAGTGTTAGTTTTTGACATCGGACAGTGAACAGTGAAAATTTATTGATACACTGTGACTTAGCAAGCGAGTTGGTCTGGTCAGTTACTTCAGTGCACTACTACTACTCGCACTGTGTAACCGCATTATACAATACACACACATACCCAAGACGTACTACAGCTTGTCTGTTACCTAACCCTTGGTCAGGAAATATTCATAGCTCAACAGCGCTCACTTAGCACTTATTTGGCGGCAATCAGTTTGCACATAACTCGAGATATGGAACTAGGCAGCTGCTCTCATCACTTAAACATTCATGGCGCGACGAGCTACTGGCATAGGGGTACAAAATGCTAACAAGCTGTATACTTTCTAAGCAGCAGTTCACACAGTGTAAGTCAACCATTGAGCCCTAAACTCACACGATGCTTTTATCGGCAATCAGAGATTTCGTTACTTTTCAGGAGCTTGATGCTGAGACTGCAGTCGTTAAAATGCTCGACTTTGATACTGCGGTTGAACCTAAAACTCGATCAACCTTGTGCAATACCAACGCAGTTGCAATGCTTGCGGGGTAGGCAAAATGATTTCATAGTTATAATCTTAACCGCGAGGACTGTGTTTAGTATGCGATTTGCTTCCTTATACAGTGATGACACGCGTCTACCCAAAAGCAACATTTCAGATTACAGTCGATATGAGTCAGACGTCGGATTTGTTTACTGGATTGATTACTAGAATTTCGCATGAAAAACACATCACTTGTTCGATTGAATCGATTTAAATCAACAACAAAATCAATTGACATGTAGAAAAAATATTTACTTGACAAAAACAAATATTATGATTCTCAAAATTGTGGTTGTACTAACTTTTTTAGTAAAATTTTCTATTCAATAATAAAGTTATCACACGTAAAATAAAATTATCTATATAATAATAAAGTTATACACTACATATAGTAGTCATCTCATTTTTATTTACCAAACTATCTCATAAACCTTCGAAATGATTGTTAAATAAGAAATTATGAGATTAGCCAACCTTAAAATTTGATTAGCCTTTGTGTATTGGCTAAAAGTGTTGTGGACCGTACTTATTACTCAATTATGCAGATACGGTGCTGTAAAATTTTATATACCACGGCATTAGCTTCGTTACTTTTGTATCTTTTGATAAGTTTGAAAGCATAGCTTTATTCTGCGTACCTAACTGAAGATTCTTTATTGCGTTACACACAGGAGGGTGTCGTTAAACCAGAAGGAAGCAAAAGTTTAAGGCAACTTTTATAGGGAGATCATGGGCTTTAGATATCTTTGAAAAAACTTTTCGCTACGTCCGATAAAATGTTTTGTACGGATGTAATCCTCAAAATTCTACGTGATTTGTCTCCACCGAGATAAAATAACGTTCCGAAGATTTTCAGATGCACTTAAGCTGCGTCGCTTTTTCAAAGAAAAACCTCTAACTCAGCCTTGATTTTTCTCATTACTACTGACGCTGTGAGGTTTTATCGTCGGCTTATTTAAGAACTGAGATTTCAACAGGACGTATAACAATAGCGTGAAATCATACTCATCGTGCAAGGAGTCTTTTAAATTACGTCATAAAATATGTGAAGGACTTTATGCTTGGATAAAACCTGCGAATTAATTAAGGAAGTGTAATGAGACTTTTCCATTTGCATAAAAAATAGTTAAAGCTCGCTGAAATAATGTTGCAAGGAAATATTACATTGCATATAAATACGACGAATATAAAGACGATCGCGTGCAGTTTTTGCACTCAAGATTCACTTATTTGTGGAAGAGTTAAGTCCGTTTACGCAAATAAAGCCTTGTTTTTGTATTTTCTACTACCGATACACACACAAAGAAGTTGATATCACAGCAGAGTTGCATCTTTTAGGCACGTTAGTTTTGTTAGGCCCACTTGCACGAACGAAGGTTAGCGTTCGTTACCTTTTAACTTCGTTATAACGTTAAGTCGAAGGCAATTTGACGTTATAACCTGAGTTAGTCAATAGGTAAAGCTAGCCCTGATTCATGCAAGTGGGCCTTAGATAAGTAATTTTGTACTCATAACTATTCTAATAGTGCTCGTAGGCATGGTATGATGTGTGTTATCCCACTTTTTACCTACATACAAAAGTATGTATTCCTCGAAAGAAATGATATAATATAAATATACCTAAATAAATAGTAATTAATCACACACCGTCGCGCCTATATTCCCCAAGCGGGGTTGGCAGAATTGTACCACCCACGTTTCGCCGACGATCTTAGGTCCCATGTAATAGGGCACGAGCCTATTGCCATATACCGGGCCGGGCATATAGGTATTAGTATTATTAATAATTCCAGACTTCGGACTCATACTGGAGAGTTTTCGCTTGAAAAGATACACTTGTCCGACCTAGGATTTGAACCACAAAGACCAATTTCACTCTCACTCTTATCGCGTTCCCTTAACAGTTGATCACAGAAATCCTTTGACGACTTCAATTCATCCTCAGTTTACTTTCAACATCTTTGGCAACAGCTTTGCGGGTCAGCATGTTGTCGGTGAAAGTTCTCGGAAAAAGTGATATAAAATGGATAAATACAACTGTAGCAAGAAAAAAGGCACTGAAGAGAATTGATAATGCTTTATATTATGAAAAATAACAATCAGTAACTTCTAAACTAAGAGTTTTATTCAAATTATTGTTTGTGGTGGTAGATTAAAATGAGAATAAAATATACCAAAATGACCCAAAGTTGTTATGAGTGAAAATTTGATTCAATCTGTTATTTACTGTACCTAATAATCTGTGTAATGTATTTGATTTCCTTGATAATTTGAGTAATCATATTTTACTAGTAAAAGAAAACAAAATAATAAGAATGCTAATTTACGTATATCAATTTTACAGTAAATAACAGTTAACGAGGTTGTCAAATAGGTATTATATGGCCAGTTACAACATACAGGTTAGGAGTAAATTGGGTTTAATTATATAGGAATACGATACTCTCCGGTAAAATTGAGAAATCCCAACGGCTCGACCGTTGACAGGCACCAGTTCCTCCTATATTTGTTTATTTGTTTGGACTAATCTCTTACAAACACTTGTGATGGATGTTTACATTTAGTAGAAATGTTTGCACTAGTTTTAATAATAAATTTATGTAGTTTTTTATTGTTTTCCAAATTTAAACTTTAACATATGATTTTGGCATGTTACTCGGCCAGTGTTGTCAGCAAAAAAAGCAATCAACTTATAAAAAAGCGTTACATATAAATTAATCGGGCTATGGAGCTTAGTGCGCCGACTACGCTACGCTACGCAACTATCTACGTAGCTATAATGTCATAGTCGTGTCGTGTTTAAAGTGGCCTATGTCACAGGCGAGTGCTTTGTTCGTGAAGCTGACAAAAACTTCCGCTAGATGTTTGCCGACACCAATCTATATACGTTAGGTAGACGCCATTTGATACATGCCATGTATGTAGCTATAATATCGTAGCATCAAGTCGTATTCAAAGTAGGTGTATAACATTCCCAAACAAATAGCAATAAACTTATAAATAATCGTTACATATAACTCAATCGGGCTACGGATACGGATTATGGAACGGATGATTTTCCTTGGGATGTTTGTACTATGCTTACCTCAGTCGATTTGAGAGTAAGAAAATAATTTTAAAGTTTTTGAAACAGAATATATCTTTTAGTACATACGGCAACGACATGGCAACGAAATTCATTTTTTACTGCAAATGCGTTTTATTCGACCAAAAATTGCTCTACCATACTTTGTGATATTTGTATA
Source organism: Phalera bucephala (assembly GCA_905147815.2). NCBI lineage: Eukaryota > Metazoa > Arthropoda > Insecta > Lepidoptera > Notodontidae > Phalera > Phalera bucephala. The sequence continues at coordinate 16,666,326 of LR990621.1, read as the reverse complement.
TAAATGTAGCGTGATATGGACAGAAAACCCGCTAAATAGAAGACTTGATCCAATGACACTTAAAAACGTTTACGATTCATTCTACCGACCGCGATGTAGATCCGTTCAGAAGAATCACTTCAGTGTTATCTTAAATTAGATTCTACGACGTAGGAAAAAAAAGATTGATTTATGCGGTACCTACTATAATCAATAAATTACACTCACCTAAAGATTTTCAAACTATTTTGTAAATTAAAACATGGATTAAATTTCTAGATACTGATCTCGCCAGTTTAAAAAAGAATTTAAATAAACATAATGTGCTAGGCGGAAAAGTTTCTAAGAAAACACCCATCTAACAAATATGTAAGTATATTTATTTTGTATACACAGGCACATAAAATAAATCGTACAATTAAACCGTAGCAAGTACCTATGACTTAACTATGAAAACCTGAATAATAACAGTACATTATTGTCACAATTTAAACGTACGTCACGTAAGTTACTCTTTTAATGTCGTTGACTAGAAACAAAAATAAAGAGTCTTTTTAAAGGCGTCATTATAGTGAAAACGGGTACACAGCGACGCGCGATAAAATTATTTTTCCTTCTGCATCATTCAGGTGGGGAATACGCGGCGGTAATACCAGCTACAATTTTTGTAAACCCTCAAAGTACACAGGATTCAATCCCGGGATACAACGATGTTCCTTTGAGCGCTGCATCCGTGTATCAAAAACACGAACATTTTGCAACCGGGGAGATAAAACGCAACAAAAAAAAAACCTTAATGAACCACGTACACTTCTATCTATTCTCACAAACACGTGCATATTTCGCTCGTATAATTTGAATTTCAGGATAAATTCCTTATTAAAATAATATTCAGAAGATTGTAAATCCTCTGTGGGTGAAGACAGAAGTAGATGAGACTTTCAAGACACTAAAAATTTAAGCGAGGGGTCTTATGTAGTAATATAATATACTAGGAAGGATCAACAAGTAGTGAGAACGACATACACTTTGGTAAAAAAAAAAAAATACTGCCAGGCATAGCTCAGATACATATTTGTAATATTAATAAAAAAAAATCTTCGATTCCCTTTTGTTTTTTTCTGAATGTAGTCATTTGTTTGCTTCGTGTCGGAACGTGTTCTCGAAACTGGAGAAAAACGAAGTACGAGCCGTTATTAAATACCTCTGTTTAAAAAAGTTAACGACGCAAGAGATTCATTGCGATTTGAAGGCAACATTAGGAGAGTCTGCTCCGCCGTATTCCACTGTCGCAAGGTGGGCTTCTCAATTTCGAGTAGGGAGAACGAGCACGGAAGACGAACATTGTTGCGGCCGTCCATCGACGTCAGTCACCCAAGAAAATGTTGCGAAAGTCGAGAAAATTGTATTGAGCGATCGAAGAGTTACCATCCGATACTTAATTCAAGAAACGGGCATTTCATATGGAAGTATTCAATCCATATTGAAACAATCTTTGAATATAAGAAAAGTCTCCGCAAGATACCCATCTTGCCGAGAATGTTAACAGACAGTCAGAAACAAAACCGACTTGACATTTCGAAGATATTGTTGGACAAGTTTCAAGAAGATTCTGAAAACTTTTTGTCTCGTTTCGTAACAATGGACGAAACATGGGTCCATCATTTTGATCCCGAGACAAAACAGCAACCTTCGCAATGGAAACGGCCATCATCACCGACCTCGAAGAAGTTTCGTGTCGTGGCATCGGCTAGCAAGGTTATGGCCTCAATATTTTGGGACTCAGAAGAAATATTGTTGATTGATTACCTGGAGCGTGGAACCACTATTACAGGCCAATATTATGGAGCTTTAATTCCCAAGTTGAGGAATGCCATCAAATAGAAAAGGAGAGGGAAACTTCGAAGGGGCGTGCTGTTGCGATGGCTGCCATTCAGCAAGCTGACTTCCAATTGGTTGACCACCCCCCTTATTCACCAGATCTGGCAGCTAGCGATTTTTATCTGTTCCCCAAATTGAAAAAATACTTAAGGGGAAAAAGGTACGAAGACGATAACGAGGTGATAGATGCTGTGGAGAGTTTTTTGCAGGACCAAGACAAAACTTTTTTTTTGAAAGGGATTGAAGCTTTGGAAAAGCGCTGGACTTGGTGTGTAGAGAGACTCGGAAACTATGTAGAAAAATAAATTATTAAGTTATCAATAGTCATTATATTCTATCTCATTCTCACTCCATTTTGATCCCTCCTCGTAGATAGAAAAATTTCCTACGGGTGCCTACTTCGACATGATAGGGTACTCTTGGATCTCCCACCGGAACAGACCAATTACCCATTCTTGTGCTTCGCTTGCTTAAACCAGTCTTGGAGGAATAAAAATCGTTGCTCCTCGGGATCGCTTTGTCAACTTGACGTCAAAGGTCCATACACCAGACGTCTGTGATCTCTGTATCAGCTCGTTGTTGTAAGACCTGAGCCGGTTTGCAAAAGAGAACCAATTGCCTAAAAAAATGTCCTTGACCAATCGTAAGGTCCGAAGGCTGTGCCATGTGAAGCACGGAGAAGTTCGAGAATGGAAATAATACTGCAAGTGGTCACCCACCTCAGGATGACCGAGGCGAACCCTGGTGTTTGCTAAAACACAGCGGTGCGAACGCCTCAACCCTTATAGCCGTAAATGTGATAACCACATCCTTAAAACATGTTTGTATGCCACTTGCCTTACAGAAATGTGTAAAAAGAAATACATAAAATTTTTAATATCCTCCAGACAAGCAATACTCCTGTTGAGAGAAAGTCGGGCTTTCAATATTTTTTGAACACTTAAAACTAAATTAAATTTGTCTCAAATTTGAAAATGTATTATATACCGACTGGGGAACCTTTAAGTACTGAACATAAAGCTTTTTACTCAAAAAACTTTCTTAATTAATCTTAAAAAAATTACTGTTTAAATGAACTAATACTTTTCAACCGACTTCAAAAAGGAGGAGGGTCTATGTTCGGTTGTATGTATGCTTTTTTTTTTATGTATGTTCAGCGATAGTTCCGTCAATTGTGGACCGATTTTGATATTTTTTTTTGCTTTTGGTTCAGTATATTTCCAAGGTGGTCCCATATTAATTTTATTGACATTGGACCTTGGACTTAGAAGATACACCAGGGAACTCCTTAACGACAAACAATAGGCATGTGTCAATTGAGATATTATGGGTATTACGTCAATCCTATAGGTACCCTACTATAGAATAATTCACTGGTCACTTAAAATTGTAAAATAAAAATCTTTTATAAAAAAAGGTAAACTGACTTCAAAAAGCAAAAAAATAAAAATATTTGAAGTCGGTGCCAAGTAACCGACTGCACCAACCAGCACCGACTTCAAATATTTTTATTTTTTTGTTTTTGAAGTCGGTTTATTGACATTTTTTTTTTCAAAGTTTGTTTGATAAGTGTTTTTATTATGAGACAAAATATGTATTTCATAGAGATACAGTATTTTTACAAAAGATTATTGTGCCTCTAAAGTGACTTAGCTCAGCTTTGCTATGTAAATATCAACTTAGTAAATGAATATCAGATTTTGAAACTACAACCAAAATTAAAAACAATAATCTTCAAAACATTTAATATTTATTTATCCGTTAAATCTATTTTTATAACAAGACTATCATATAGACAAAGTTATTAGAAATATTTCTCCAATTATCAGCGACTTATCATGAAAATTCCTAAACTATCTAGTACACAATAAAACATCGAACTGCTGTAGTACCGATATGTACGTAAATCAAGCGAAAGTCGAGCAAGTGAAGCACAACTCAGCTTATCCGGGTTACAAGATCCGGTCAGATCTGGGCCGTATCTAATCGCCAAATACACGGATATTCCATTTGCATTACATCCGCTACGGCCCACGCATTCGGGTGAAATTCATTCGAACGTGAACTATCGGATTGAGTTTGTAATGATATAACATTTAGATAATAATTTTACGCTTTAATTAAACCGTTAAGTGAGAGAAAACTTGAGGTAAAGAGAAGTAATCTTATAGCCTCGTATTAGGTTATAAGCAAGTTGCCTAAAAATCAAAATACCTGAGAAGTTAGAATACCTATAAAGCGAAATGTCTGGCTGGTCGAATGGCCGCGAAGTAAATTGTCTAAATAGTAGAATGCCTAAGCAGTCGATCATTTAAGAATCAAAATTTCATAGTGGTAGAACTGAACTATAACATCACGTAACGTAATTGTTTTATTTTATGATAAAGCATCTTTTGTTTTCATACCGGTAAATGTATAATATATACCGGCGAACTATAAACGTGATTAAGGTTAACAGATAGATAGGATGTTAAGGATTTATACCATTTTGTTAGTGAGATCAAAAATCTACATCTTACTGACAATGAAACTCTGGTCAGTTTCGATGTCCAGACACTATTCACATGCCTACCTGTACAAGACTGTGTCGAAATTGTAGAAAGGAAACTAGCGGAGAACAACATGCCAGCGGAATACTTAGAACTATTGAGACACTGCCTTACATCTGGCTACTTATTGTGGAAGGAGCAGTTCTACAAGCAAGTAGATGGCGTGGCGATGGGCTCCCCTGTATCTCCCATTGTTTCCGATATATTCATGGAAGACTTTGAGGAGACAGCCCTTCGTACCTCACCTGTAAAGCCAAGTTTCTACAAGCGGTACGTAGATGATACTTTCACAATATTACCATCTGACAAAATTCATGTATTCCTAAATCATCTTAACTCCATTAACCCTAAAATTCAGTTTACAATGGAGTTAGAGGCAAATAATTCCCTAGCTTTCCTAGATGTGTTAGTAATCCGTAACCCCAACAACACCTTAAGCCATACGGTTTATCGTAAAAAGACCCATACTGATAGGTACTTAAACGGTGAATCTCACCACCATCCAACACAGTTAGCTACCGTGGGTAAATCTTTGTTTCAGAGAGCACAAGGGATCTGTGACAAGAAACATCTGGCTGCCGAGCTTCAACATGTCAAGCAAGTCCTGCACGACAATAAGCTTCGAGTCCCACGCCAACGTCACAGTGACCGAGTGAAACCAGCGACAGTTGAGCGTCTCCCTGCTGTACTACCTTACATGAGAGGAGTCACGGACAAGATTGGCTACATCTTGAAGCGTGCTTCGATTAAAACATTTTTTAAGTCGCCGAAGAAGATCAGTCGATTTTTACCATCTGTCAAGTGTCAGATCCCTCTACAAGATGCAGGAGTTTACAAGCTTGATTGTGAATGTGGTCTCTCTTATATAGGACAAACAAAAAGACCGGTAAAAACTCGGGTTAAAGAACACATAGCTGACCTAAAACACCGTCGCTCAAAGAAGTCTGCAGTCTGTGAACATGTCAACAGAACATGAACAGACTACTCATTTCTTCCGAAAAAAGCCTTTTGGATTTGAAAAGGAATATGTGACTAATATTTTTAAGCGAAGTGCAAACAACCATATTTAAAATTTCAAAAACATTTTTAGTATCTTACCACAATGTTTTACCTATACTACTAATTCACTACTACACCAGACAAACACACACATTATACATCCACAACCGCATAACTTGTACATATTACAAACACACACCTCCACATCAGCTATACACACATCATTGTATGCACGCAAATATAATAGAATTTGATAGCCTCTCGCAAGCATGGCACACCCCCTGTCGAAATTTACGCTTAAAATGGCTAATTCTGACATTATAAATAATATTAATAATGCCCTGGATCAATACAATTCAGCTAGCTCATACATTTGTTGCCCTGAAGACTCCACCAACTACCTAAACTTATCGAAGTCAGCAGTGACATTATTTCACATGAATATCCGTAGTGTGAATAAAAACTTCGAACAATTACGCATATTATTAACAACAATTAAGATTAATTTTGATATCATAGTTTTGACTGAGTGTTGGCTTAGCAAAACCAATAGTACACCTAACATAGATGGTTACAAATCCCACTCGACAAAAAAATTTATGAACCAAAATGGCGGCGTCATCATATATACTAGTGACAAACTAACGTGTACTGTAAGAGAACCTATATTTAAAAATGCAAACTGTTTAGTATGCCAAATTGATAACCTTTTAGGGATCGTGGCCATTTATCGCTCTCCCTCCCAAAATTCTAGGGAAAGCTTCAGATCTTTTATGGATAGCCTAAATGACGTCTACAGTAACTTGGCATGTTCTAGCACTGTTCTTGTAGGTGATTTAAACATCGACATTAGTTGTGATAGTAGAGACCCCCTATGTGATGAATACCTGATCCTTAATGCATCTCACGGTTTTTTCCCCACGCACAATCTGCCAACCAGAATAAGCACCTGTTTGGACCACGTATTCCTTAAATCTCGTTTGTCATCTACTACATTAGTTCTGGAATCTTATATAACGGACCACATGCCACTTTTACTCCAACTAGAGCTTACCAACTCAATATGCCGACGTCCAAACACCGAATCACGCATAGACTTCCCATCAGTAAGAGCCGAGCTGGAACACACGAACTTTTCCAACATTTTCACAATCCAAAATGCTAACACAGCAGCTACTGCCTTTGTATCCACGATTAATTCGATCATACGCAAGCATACACAAATTGTCAAAGTCTCAAGGAGAAACGTGATTCTAAAACCTTGGATAACTACAGGGATTCTGCGGTGTATTAGAAATCGTGACAAGCTACATAGTAAGACAAAAAAATCGCCAGACAGTATGGTTCTTAAGTTGACCTATACCCGGTATAGAAATTTTTGTAATCGTCTTCTCCGTAATCTTAAAAGGGCTTATGAGAAAAGTATGCTAGAAAGGGCAGGAAAAGATCCCAGAGCACTTTGGGAAGTGATCAGAGAGGTTACTGATTCCCAAAAAACGAAAAGCAAACCCATAGAACTTCTAAATATTACCGACAGTCCTGAAAAATCAGCCAACTATGTATGTAACTACTTCACAAGCGTGGGCAAAAACTTAGCAGATATGATTCTTGCTTCCAATTTCTCTCTCCCTTGTGATTCCTCTCCCCACTCCGTGATAAACCCAAATAGATCATCATTTGCCATTTCAAACGTGACGGAAGCTGAAGTTGACTCTATTATACTTCAACTACGTTCGGACTGTACACCAGGTTGGGATGGTATCTCATCCAATATTCTGAAACAATGCCAGCATATCTTGTGCGCACCTATTACATATATCTGTAACAGCGCCATTACGACTGGTATTTTCCCAGACGTTTTTAAAAAAGCAGTAATTCACCCGATCTATAAGGGAGGTGACAGGGGCTGTATCAATAACTATAGACCTATCTCCATACTAACTGCATTATCAAAAATATTAGAAAAAATACTTAACTCGGCACTTAAAAACTATCTTAAGAAATTTAACATTATAGCGGATAATCAATATGGATTTCGCTCTGAGGTCTCCACCGAAGATGCCATACTTGATCTAACAAATAATATTGTTCAAAAATTAGATACTAGGAAAAGATGCATATGTATTTTGTTAGATCTTTCAAAAGCCTTTGATACAGTCTCTGTCCCTATCCTTCTTTCAAAATTGGAAAAGGTGGGCATACGTGGCTTAGTGCTAAATATATTTAAAGATTACTTAAATAACCGGCAGCAGAGAGTTCGTATAGAGTCCTACTTAAGCTCTGAAGAGGGGATATTATCCTACGGCGTCCCACAAGGGAGTGTACTGGGCCCAACCCTCTTTCAGATATATGTAAATGACCTATGCAAAATGTCTTTACCCAACACCAATATTTACACATATGCTGACGACACTGCTGTTTTAGTATGGGGAGAGGACTGGGTTGCGGTTCAAAAACATGCTGAGTACTCTTTAGCCAAAATCATGTGCTGGCTTAAGAGGAATTTGCTCACGTTAAACCTTAACAAAACCCACTACATATCATTCTTCATTAGACAAAATACCTCCGCCTCGCCTAACTTTGCAATAAAAGCCCATTCTTGTCTCGATTCCAATAACTCCAATTGCAACTGTCAGACCCTCACACGAGTAAAGCAAGCTAGGTACCTAGGTGTAGTATTGGATGAGGGACTGAGATGGGATAAGCAAATCGACGCAGTCATCGCAAGAACGAGACGGCTGATTGGTATTTTTAAAAGATTGAGAGATGCAGCTACGCCAAAAATCATAAAAATGGTGTATCTGTCACTTTGTCAGTCTGTTATCCAATATTGCATCACGGTATGGGGAGGAGCAGCAAAGACCAAACTTCTGGGACTTGAGCGAGCACAAAGAGCGGTGCTTAAAGTTATGATCAACAAGCCATATAGATATCCTACCAAACAGCTGTATTCAGATTGTAAAGTTTTAACAGTGCGCCAACTCTATATGCTCAAACTAATTCTGAAAAAACAACCAGCTGTGCTCTTTCCTGTGCCTAATAAACGTAGAGCTGCATTAGCCTGTCCTAGTATCCCCTGCAAAACTAAATTTGCCAGGTATCACTACAATAGTTGTAGTAATAAAATATATAACACCCTCAACAAAAAACTAAATATTGTGGGACTCAACAGGTATAAAACCAAAACTGTAGTCACAGAATGGCTTCTTAAGCAGGATTACCAAAACACAGAAAGTCTACTAGCATACATTGTATAACAAATAAAATAATATAACACGTACATTTAATATTTACAAGAGTCACACACAGGCACACATATACACACGCATACATGCATGCATGCACACACACACACACACACACACACACGCGCGCACGCACGCACACACACACACACACACACACACACACACACCACACACACACACACACACACACACACACACACACAGACATACACACCTTCATTGATTTATTTTGCATCTTTTTATATATAAGCATTTAATACGTAATTACCTGTTTGGTCGTCGGCAACGTATACGCATCGAAGAAACCTACTCTTCCTATTGCTATACTACTGCCGGTGTACCGCAGGGTGGCGTTTTGTCTCCGTTACTTTTCGCTATCTTTATTAATTCGATTTCCAACCAACTACTTTCTTCCTACCACCTTTACGCAGATGATCTCCAAATTTACACTCAAGCACCGTTGACCAGGTTGTCAGAGGCTGTCAATACTATGAATAACGATCTGGTAAAAATATGCGAGTGGAGTAAAAGCTATGGTCTTAAAGTCAACCCAGCTAAGACCCAAGCTATTATCATCGGTAGCTCTAGACTTACTGCACATATCGATTGGTCACAACTTCCCCAAATTATGTTTGACGGTGTCACAATACCTATAAGTAAAACAGTAAAAAATTTGGGGATCTATATTGACACCAACTTCACGTGGGGCCCGCAGATTCAAGAACTTAGCCGCAAGATTTTTGCTTCCGCTGGCTCATTAAGAAGGTTGCGAAATTTTCTGCCCACTGCTACTAAAATTGCTCTTGCACAATCCCTTCTACTTCCTATCCTCGATTATGCAGACGCCAGCTATCTTAATATAACTGAGAGTCAACTTGATAAACTTGAGCGACTTCAAAATTTCTGTATAAGATTCATATTCGGTTTGCGGAAATATGATCATGTGTCTGAATTTCGTGCTAAGCTCAAGTGGCTACCAATTCGCTTTCGCCGGAATGCTCACATACTATCACTTCTATACAGCATTCTGTTTGATCCTAATACTCCCTTATACCTCAAAAAACGATTCGAGTTTCTCCGTGAGTCACATTCAAGGTTCTTGAGGTCGTCGGAAAATCTCAGACTTGTAACACCAATGCATTCCAAGATATTTCTTGATAAATCATTCTCAGTCCAAGCTGTTCGTCTATGGAATGCATTGCCTGTGTCAGTAAGACGCGCAGAGTCATTGGCCATTTTTAAAAGAATGGTTAAAGACCACTTTCTTTCGTTAAGAACCACTTTTATTCTGTAATAAGTCACGTACTATCATGCCGTTTCTTTATTCCTACCTTTATTATATTTGTATATTGTTATGTATCATATGTATTTGTATCGTATATATATATATATATATATATATATATATATATATATATATATATATATATATATATATGTATATGTATATATATGTATATATATATACCTATACCTATTAAAGTAAAACTTAACTAATAAATGTACGCCACCTACTGCCCTCTATTTTTTTTGTATATCTTTTTGTCTTGTTCTTTCAGTTTTGGTTGTCTGGAAGAGATCGCTATTAGCGATAAGACCGCCAATTGTGCCTTTGTTTAATTTTTTTTTTTTTTTTTCTCTATGTAAATGTATTGGTGTACAATAAAGAGTAATCTATCTAATCTATCTATCTAATCTATCTATCTATTCTTTACTGGACTCTATTCCATTATAGCTATATAAAAAGCATACACTTGTGCAGCGTCCACAGTATATTTTGGAGTGTACATGATATTTTATGATATGCTCGACTGAACGCTGTCCCCCAAAATACAGGCTATGTCCTAGTTTGGGAGCCAGTTTTTCGGTAACGTAATGTTAACATTCCATGTTCACTAATGCTAATAAATGTAACACCTCAAATGTAATGTTATATGAGTGTTATATGAGTGTAATAAATGATTATTATTATTATGTCCTTGACCGCACCCGCCATAACATCAGATTTGATAGACCACAAATCCTCGTGGAAGAACACCGATTCCTACCAAGGATGGTTCGCGAGGCTATTGAAATTAAAAAACATCCTAATTTCAATAGAGAAGATGGCTGGGTGCTTCCATCGTCTTGGGATCCGGTAATTAATATAATCAAATCCAAAACCAAGCATAACACTGCAAGACCTCAAGACACCGTGAGCTCATTCTGCGTAGATCGGACCAACAACAACAAAAATAATTAAGAAGTTTGAGGGTACCTCGGAACAACTATGCCTATTGGACGTCTAACACCTCAGTCCCTCCCGTGACCATGGGTGCTGCAAAGCACTCGAAACGTAGGGAACTAAAAAAAAAATAAAATAAACCGCGATAAAATCCGTAAAATAGTTTTATTTCATGTGTAATATTTGCGTAAATCTAAGAACTCAATAGATAGATAGGATATCTGTGTGATATTATTTATTATATTTTTCGAAATTGGTTTGGTGAGATTGATTCTTTTGACTTTGTGAAATATTTACATACATATGTAGAATACGTTAAGTTAAAAAGTTGTACCTAATTTTGTGCTAACTTCACGCCTTTTTCGAAGTGGTTAAAGGTGTCAAGATGTACGTAAAGATGTATTTCGAATGTTTTCTAACATATCACTATTGTGTAAACACCAACAAACAGTTCCATTATGCTTACTGTTTTGGATCTTAGCGTATTTATAATCAACAACATCATAGCAATCTGTTATTAACAATACTTATACAATCCAAATAAGTTTGTATTTCTAAAAATGCCAAAATTTCATTAAAATACGATTATTATAATAGATGCATTTCTGAAAACTGTATTTGGTGCTCGCTCCCTCACCACTCTGCACGATTAATATATTTGATATGGAAAATATATAGGATAGTAAAACGTTGAAATAAAGCATATTACAAGGCTTGAATGTATTATGCAAGCCGCCTCTGTACCGGGGACAGGTAAATCTCCGGTATTTTTGAATGCCGGTTGTAGAGTGAAATATTCCTTTCATTTATGGGTGAAGGTAGGTTTATGGCTTTTTTAAATTAAATTTCTCGTGCATACAATCATACATCCCTCCCTGTACGAGATCATATGTATATCAATGCCAAAGAGATGGGCAGAGACAAATTAAATCGAATGAATTGAATTTTGAATATCTACATCTCACCAACATTATTTCAAACAGCCCATTTAATAGGCAGTGAGCCCATTACTCTAACTTCATCAATAGTACAATCATTTTCTTTATCTACATTGTCTTGTTTTTGTTTAAATAACTTTTCACGCTCAAAGGCTGTCTGGCTTTTAAGACAGAAAGTTGTCATGTAAAAAGACGCAGACCAAAACAAGCAATAAGAATGGACAACAAATGCTGGAGCTAACACAGATTTGTCGCATCCGGGGATCAAATCTAAATCTAGATTACCAAATGAAGGAGAGGTGCCTTTCTATTATTCGGATGACCAGCAACTACACCCTACAGACTTATATGTGTAATGTGTTGTAGAACCCAATGGATGGAGGTACCTTCTGAAACACGGTGACGCTATAAAATAGAAATGCCACGTAAAATTACCGAACAGTTTGACCGAACGCAGCCTTATAAAATAAATAAACAACGGCACACCTTTGTTCTCCACGCGGGGTACCAGAGGTGTACTGGGTAAACCCACTTTTCACCGACATTTTTGGTTTAGTTTAATGCTTATTGCCGGAAAAATGCCATACTCCGGAATCATACACGAAGTTTTTATCGAATAATTAAATTTTGTCCGATCTAGGATTCAAACCAAGGAGCTCGTGATCGCTACGTGCATCATTCGATAGTAGACCAACGAGGCAATCTTTAAAGAATACCTCGGTCTTGCTAAGACCATCGCAACCCGCAAAACATTGTAGTTTTTATTAGCATAGATACTGTGTACAAAACAATGGGCACAGGTAGTTACAAAACTGAAATCTCTGTCGGAAGCACGTATCGTTTTGATGACGCTTGGCGCAAAATTTTCGCACGATAACTTTACCTCCATGGCTAAGTTTAAAGTTTTTTGTCGTGTCGCCTGTATCTTTTATGAATACTTTGCATAATGTGCACATCCGGAATTATTTGGACTTTACTGTTTGAAGTCGGGAAATGGTTTTTTTCCACCTAATTGTACTCCGTGGTTGTAGAATTGGGGGTTAGAATGGCGATAGTTATCAAGGATTTTTAGATAAAGTGCCTAAAAAGTTTCTGAAGTATGTTTATCACTTTATCAATTATTGTTCATAGTAACTTGCTGTTTAGAATATCCAGTCCGACTTTTTTTCTAACAAGAAGGTATCATTGTTAGTTCACCAATGAAATTATAATTCAAATAAAAATCGCTTTTTAATTATGATCGGATTAGAGACTCAAAAAAAATTTATGAATTAATCTGTTTCTTCAATAGGTTAATTCTATAGGCTTACGATATAATATATAATAGTTTTAGTACATAGCCCTAGTTATTTATTTTGTCGATTAGACCATTATCCCACTCAATGGCACAAATAACAAAAACAAAAGCTTTTTATAGTTTCACCATTAATGTAAAACGTGTAAGTACTTTTTCCTAGCACCACCATTTACGAGTGAATAAAATATTTCATGGTAAATAAAAATCCCGAATATGTCCATAAATCATTCATTATTTAGATGACAACAAGGACGCTGTCAAAGGAAGACAAAGGACAGATTTGAATAACAAAAACTGCCCTAAAAATAAAATATGCCTAAAATATAAAATGTTTCCTCTAGGTTTTGCGCAAAGGATTACGGTCACTCTTACAATCACTTAAATTTATAAAGGAAATATTTTACTCTTACTTACCTTCTTTCAAGTGTTTTGACAAGGGTAAGATTAAAAAATACAAATTTAAATAACCGCATGACCAGAATATATCTAGGTATCGGACACGTCTGGGATGTGGGGGCCCTATTGACGTATGGAGGGAAATATGGTGGTTCTTTCCTAATGACGTAATATGGACATGCCATATCTACAAAAGCAACACGCCAGTGCGACATTAAAATAGCGGTCGGTCATAGTGCAGCCCACGATATTTTAAAATATTACATTAATTTTAGGAGTGTATTTAGCGTGACAACCCGTGGTCACTCCAAGGGCCTAACCAGAATACCCATACTGGTTGTTTCAACCAGCATAATGCTAAGGCTAGGCCCTATGTGGTATCTCTATGTAAATATACGTGCTTGATGGCAGTTTGATTTATATATTATTACAAACCAGAAGTGAAATTTAATAAAAAAAAAAAATACACAACACAAAACCTTTATTTTTTACCAATTTAATTAATATTTTACAAATTATTAATTAAATTATTTAAATAAAATAGCAAAACCGATTTTCTAAATCTATTGACTAGCCCCTAGCACGTCCGCACTGTCCGACCGCCCAAGCAAAAGAGAGCGAAGTAACCGCCAGCTTGCCACTCGAGACCTCGTGAGAACCCCAAACCGCGTGGAAGGGTGTTGGCCACGCCCACTGTCCGGACGTCAGCTTGTTACACGGCCTCTCCTGACTGGCGGTCGTCCTCGTCCGCAACTCTGGTGTGTTCACTGCTAGGTCCCGCTTGACCCTCCGCCGTAGTCTCTAACGGTGATTCGTCAGAGTCCGCTAACACACAAATAAATTGGTCACATTAGAACTCAACTTTAAGTTATAATAGGCGCACTCATAACTCTTCATACTTCATACCATTACACTCATTCTCCACAAAAGTTTTCACATTGCACTCATTCCTCACAAAAGTTTTTCACACTACTGACTACATTCATACCATTCGATCTCTCGAAGGCCCTCCATTCATCTCAACTGGCCAGTGTCTATCCTGACTGCGGTAGTGACTAGTATACCGTGACAGCGCTCCTTAGGAGCCAACTGCCCTGCCGTGGTAGAGAATCACACTCGATACCAACGTGAATATGGAAGAGCTCTGCCCTGCCGTGGTAGAGAATCACACTCGATACCAACGTGAATATGGAAGAGCTCGACCCTGCCGTGGTAGAGAATCACACTCGATACCAACGTGAAAACAGAAGAGCTCGACCCTGCCGTGGTAGAGAATCACACTCGATACCAACGTGAATACGGAAAGGCTCTCATGAGTCATCCGTCTGCCGTGACACAATATGTCAACGTGAATTTGGAAAAGACTCCAGCGGAGCATTTCATTCGCCGTGGTAGAGAATCACACTCGATACCAACGTGCCAATTACATAGGTACACAAAACTGCTTAAGCAGGAAAGTAAAACAATATCGTTAACTTACAATTGAAAAACGCTGCACATGCCTCTGGAGTCCACTCTCCTGACCATGCTAACATATTTTCGGCTGCAGCCTCCGTACGCTTTCCGTATGAGCCAGCCAACGGCTCCGGTTCATACCGATGATGTGAAAGTCGCTTCATCAACTTGTAAGGCTCGTGCATGCTGGAATTTAGTTTTCCCACGGCCCGCTAGGACTTAATTACAAAGACTTTGTACTTCACCTTAAACATTGGGGTGATACACGTTTTTTTTTTGTTTACATATTCGTACTGTTGTTGATTATTTGGCAGCTGTGACGACACACGCTGTCTTTTTAGTGCCATAATAGCTTCGCGATTTAAGGTAGCTATATTTATCGCAACATTCCGAACGAGAGCGCATAGGACAGGTGTGGTGGAGTAAATTCTGATGAGAAATTGAAGGGGTGACATATTCGTGGTACGGTACAGTGGTTTTGAATTTTGTATGTTTGTTTGTAGTGCATAAACTCAAACTACTTAACAGATTTTCAAAAGTCTTTCATCTATAAAAAGCTACATCATCAGCGGGTAACATGGGCTATATGATATTAAAGCGAAATGAAGTTTGCGGGGACAGCTAGTTTAAAATAAGCCGAGTCCTCCATAGCACATCCCACCAATTATAACCTTTATGGTTCACTTCAATACGAAGCAGGTTTAGTAAGTAAGGTTCGACAACAACGCTCAGCCTGCCCATCACATGGCATACCTTGCGTGATAAAATAAATGTCACTGCCAAAAAACCTAACCTGGTCCCGCTAAGCGGCACTCTCGAACATCCGTCCATGATCTGTTACTAAAAGTCTCGGAAACCCAATAACAAAACCACATCGATAAATGCACGCTTTAAGTCGGCAGTCTCCTATAGATACGATAAAGTGACTGCAAGAGACAGTATTTTGTAAACGCATCGATGTTAATAAATACGTACTTATAACCTTGGGATTTGGGCAGTGGACCAACTTCGTTCATATGTACTTCGGCTAAAGGAATATCTAGCTTAGACCAGGATTTGGTGGGCTGAAGAGGAGCGCGTAGCACTCGCTTGTGAAATAGGCACCACGTAAAACACCCAGAGCGAAACAAATATTTGTGGTTCATACAAGAATTTGTCCCTTGCGGGAATAGAGCCCGCGTCTACTTGATCCAGTGGACGTAGTGGCTTAAGCTCGTAACCACTGAACCAAGCTATTCTTCAATAAATACAACTACTTAACATACAATTTTAACTAATTCCAAATTTCCTACCCCTTAATTGCCAAACAGAATATACATAAACCTAATAAATTTCCCCCACCCACCAAATTGTCACCTCCCGACATTTACCTATATAAGTCGTAATTAAATATTTAAACAGACACGCCACAATAATTAAACAGTACCAGAAGAGCAATTATCCACCGCCTTTTTACCCGACCTCTCGACTCTTTTATGTTTTACTCAACAGGCGAAGACATAGTTTTAATTGGAGCCGTGTCGAGCCACGCAAAGAGTCTTTTAATTAAAATTTTAACTCTTGATATTTAAAAAAGAGCATGATGGCTTGCTATCTATGGTTATCGTTGCAAGTTCTACTGTGAATATTTTTCTTTAGGATTTCTTTGTGAATCCATTGCCGGCGTAGGCTTGCAGTTGGTTCTCGGATATTATGCACAGTACATAGGCTTAGTAGATTTTCATTAGTATTATATACGTACTGAAAATGTGGAAAATGTTAGTGATACATTTCGATATTATTTCATTTTAAGGACACTTATCTTCTATCTATCTTATTACTTTAAACACCTACATTCATATATAAAGGTTTTTATTATAAAATTACTTTGAGCAAGTCAAGAGTCTCCGCAATCGGCGAGAATGTATGAAAGGTACCACGAGGGTGAAGGAAGTCAGAGAGGTATGTAAGGAAAGAACCGGTTGAAAGTGTATACTCTCTGCCTACCCCGCAAAGGATCTGGCTTGATATATCATCACGATAGTTAGATAGAAATAACTTTCGCCTCTTTGATCTAATGATAACTTCTCTGACGAAAAATAGTCAGTAGCAGTGCGAAGTCTGGAATTTTACCTAGTATGAAATGTGGATGTACACATTTCTTATACGATTTCTGCGAAACAAAATAAACTCCCTTTGTAATAAATTATGTATGGATTATTCTAAATTGAATTCCCTGTTACAAATTTAGCTTAACTTCTTTAAGTAAGAACATGGTTAAAGTTGGGGGTCCATCTTAATTACTCTTTACTTTAAACTTCACTCTTTATATAAAAATATTACCTTCATTAACCACTCAAACGTAAATCATTTATAACAATCCCAGAATCTTAAAATAATATATCAAACGCTGCAAACTTCCAAATACATTAGCTAAGTACGTAAAAGGCAAAAGACATTTCACCGAAGCCGAGCAACTCTCAAATTAGTTCGTGATTTATTATTGTAGCAAAACTATCTGAGTATTTAGTCTGGCGGTCTTAACGTCATTTTCAAGTTTTGCTACTTTACCAACTCTCACCTGAATACAAGAATGTTTTGTAGTGCCATTATCATAAAACAGGATTTTCACAATTTTGAAGTTTAGCGTAATGGGTTTCTTAACATTATAACTCAAGTAACTAATAATAATTGGATGAATAAAAATAAATACACAGGATACTTAAGTTTCAGTTAACAGCATACATACATTACTTGTATATTTAGAGAATGCAAGTCTAAGGTAGGTATATCTCACCTAATCATTTTTTTGTTTTATTTGGCTACATTTCTTTTCTACGAATAACGAAGTATGAGAGTGGAAGAAGCCAAAGAGATCTATAAGGAAAGAACCTGTTTTTATTATGTACTCTCCGTCTACCTGACAAGGACGTGATGATATAAATACATAAATTTGTCTTCTATTAGTACAGAAGGACTAAACAGTAAATGCGAATGTAGTATCAAATTACAACCTAAAACATTTTTTATGTTTGTGATGGCCACGCGCGGAGGGTCTGGATATCCAAAGCAGTTATGCTTAAACGGTATTGCATATAGTGAAGGGAAGAATATATCAAGGGCATCTCCCGCACCTTAGCTTACCTATCCGGCTTAATCGCGTCTAAGCACGTCCGTAAGCGCCTACCTATAAGCAATAACGAAGGAGTTTCACCTGTCGAACAATGTTCAGTGTTACGGTAGTGGAGCAAAAACCTATTTAACGCAAATTCCACACACTCTATTCTTAATAACGCTTTTTTAATCACTCTTTTTAGAGTTACAAAAAGTTCCAAGCGCCGCCGTATTTGGTACTGGAAAAACCTCCAGCCACTTGGACAGCGTCCACTACGACCAAGACAATTTTTCCTTCCACCGGACCCATAAAATCCAAGTGGAGTCTGGTGCATGGCCGGCCCAGCCAGGCCCAAGGACGTGGCGTCGACCGCGGTGGCGCTTCCGCATACGCCACACACGTTACACATGCGCGGTACTCTCGTTCTAATACCTAAATACACAAGTAAGGCTCCAAAGCTGAAATAGAAAATTATAAAGGTATTTCTATTATAAACACTATTGGGAAAATCTTTGAACTTGTGGTATATAATAAGATTTCTCCAGTAATCACTCAAACCATACCAGCCGCTCAACACGGTTTTCTTAAGAAACGGTCCACGTCCACTAATTTGACATGTTTCTCGAGTTTTGTACTAGAGTCCATCGAGCGTGGCGGACAGGTTGACGTGATCTACAATAATTTCGAGAAGGCCTTCGATCATGTGGATCATAACCCTCATTAGTAAACAAAATAATAAAATACACAGCGACCTACTGCGTTGGGTTATGTCTTACCTCTCTAGTCGCTCTCAGGCCGTAGTTCTGGGTGGCTTTCGCTCAGACTTTGTTAATGTTCCCACTGGAGTACCACAAGGTTCTCATCTGGGTCCCTTGTTTTACTGCTCGTATTTGTACGATATAACAACATGTTTTAAATATTGCAATCACTACATGCAATATGTACGCTGACGACATAAAGATTTTTCTTAAAATACGCAATGAACAGGATTGTAAATTAATGCAAAACTACCTAGATACATTTTATGAATATTATACAAGAAACAAAATTACATTGAATATAAAAAAATGTGCGTGCATTACCTTCACGCGCTAAACTAAATCTTTGAAATATAACTTTAAATTCAATAATAGCACCATTAATCGGGGTTATATAGTACGAGATCTAGGGGTATATTTTGACCATAAAATGTTACTAAGTGATCACATCGATCACATAGCCAAAAAAGGCCTTCCAAAGTCTTGGATTTGTTATTCGTATATGTAAGCCATTCACAGATCTGGTCACGCCTAAAAATGAATTCTTCGCATATGTACGAAGTATTTTAGAATTATTTATTTATTTATTTATTTATTTACGATCACAACATAATGCACAACATAAAAAACATCGCCCCACAAAACTGTGCAACCAGTTTGACTGTGGGGTCAGTTGAATCTACAAACTTAATATAATGGTAACACTAACTTAACACAAACTTAGGTAATGTTTTTTCAGATTCCTTTTAAATTTTTTTATATTTGTCTCGCCCCTTATGGCCGCCGGCAGACTATTCAAAATGTATGGGATGCGTTTTTTTAGCGCCCTGTCACCGAAGTAGTTGGTTACCCTTGGTACATTGTATCTGCCGTCGGTCACCAAGCGCGTACTGTACACATTGCTTGCTGGAGTTAAAAACTCTCGACGGTCACGATTGTTTACAATTAAAAGAAATTTGTGTTTTAAACTGATTGGAAGAATTTTACAAATTTGAAATAACTTTCTATAGTTATCCTTACAGCTATTATTAATCTTTCTATTGACAAGTAGTTTTAGAAATCTAATTTGAAGCGTTTCTAATTTATCCAGGTTTGTTTTAAATGTAAGACCGTAACTATCGAGAGCGTAACTAAATATCGAATCAACTAAAGACATATATAAACATCTTAGAGTATTAATAGGAACTCTGTAACTAAGATGGTAAAATTTACCTAGTAATATTCTTAATTTATTGCAAACATAGTCTACGTGCTGAGACCAAGAGAAGTTTTCATCAATTTTCATACCTAAATAAGTAATACATTTAACCTGTTCGATAGGTTTACAATTACAATTGGTTAGATTGTTATGCATACATGAATAGTCGTGAGTGAATAAAAGGGGGGGTTCTAAGGATAAGTGTAAATAAGGTGAGTGTATAATCATTAATTTTGTTTTGTCTGCGTTTAACACGATACCATTGTCATGCGACCATTTTACTACTGCATCTATATCTTGTTGCACTAATCTGCAACTGTCATTGATGTCAGTGCCCGCGCGCAGCACGCAAAGATCATCTGCGTACATGAATGCCGAGCAGTGCCTTAGTACACCGCACAAGCTATTCACGTGTATGAGGTAGCAGACAGGCCCACACCCCGATCCCTGTGGTACGCCGCACTGCACTGTCTTACTGTCACTGTACGCCTCGCCCACTTTCACACGATAAGAGCGTGCTGTGAGATAGTCACGGAACCAATGATTAAGCGGCTCTCTCACTCCGCACTCAGCCAATGCACTAAGTAGGGTTTCCGTTTGTAAAGTGTCAAACGCTTTTTTATAATCAAAAAATGTTGCTACTACAAACTTTTTATCACCTAAATAATTATTAATTTCATCTGTGAAATTTGCCAATAAAGTGTTTGTACTTTTGCCCTTTTGAAAACCGTATTGACACTTGTTTAATACATTATTAGCCTTTAGATAGTCCCCTAACTGCTTAACTACACAATGCTCAAATATTTTATCTATGCTTGACAATATAGATATAGGTCTGTAGTTGGATATATTTTTCGGGTCACCTTTTTTATGAACTGGACGAACTATTGCCTCTTTTAACTTCATAGGGAACTCATAATTTTTCACAGATAAATTTACAAGTCTAGCCAGGACTGAGCTAATCTTATCACAAACAAGTTTTAAATCGGACATACGCACTAGATCGCTACCCGGTGACTTGTTAATATCCATGTTTTTAATTGTATTCTTAATATCTAAACTCGTCACTGGTTGCCATCTCATGCTTACGTCAACAGGTTTTACATAAGTTGCTCTAGGTAACCAATTTTCTTTACACTTATGTATTATATTATTAACTTCATCTGAAAAAGTTGTAGCAAAATTATTAGTTATATCTCTGGCGTTTCCTTGCGTTTTCATATTTGACAGAATAAGTGCGTCTATGGTCTGTTTGTTATTTCCTAATAGTTCGTTAATTTTTTCCCATACCTGTTTAATATTCTTATGACATTCTAATATGCTATTCTGATCATAAACATTTTTACTTTTATTAATAGCTTTCTGGCACTTATTTCTGTATTTAGTGTAAGTAAGACGCTTTATCATATTTTTTGGGTCGTTACTCCATAATTCAAAAAGTCTGTCTTTTTCTCTTACCATATTCTTCAAACTATTGTTTATCCATCCTTTGTTATTTCTATTACTAATATTGACAGTTTTATTTGTATAACAATCATTATAAATATCATTAAATAATTGTGTAAAGGAGTTATATAATTCAGTTGGGCAATTAATCGATAAGAACCTCTCAAAGTCTGTATTTAATAATTTGTCTCTGACCATTCTATTGTCTAGAACTCGCTTCGTAATAGCGA
This sequence comes from Phalera bucephala, assembly GCA_905147815.2. Classification (NCBI taxonomy): domain Eukaryota; kingdom Metazoa; phylum Arthropoda; class Insecta; order Lepidoptera; family Notodontidae; genus Phalera; species Phalera bucephala. Next base: position 16,644,634 of record LR990621.1, on the reverse strand, counting down.
ATTGTGGCGCAGATGAACGCACAAGTCGGGTCGCATCGGAGTGGGACAGCTGTTTCGACGGAGTTCGTTTCCATTCTACTACAGCCGAGACGAAATAATGGTCAGATAATTTATGCTTTATTACCGCTGAGTGAATACGTGTGTTACTTGCTCTAACGTAAATGTGGTCTAAACAAGATTGTACTACATTTCCTAATAAAATTTCTCTTCGCGTAACATCTTCAATGCACTTTTGGAATCCGTATTCAGATAATAAATTTTCATAAGTAGTGACGTGATTGTCTTCGTAGTTTAATAAATTAATATTTATATCACCACAGAAGAACACTTTGGAATTTTGTGGTAGATTTTCCAAGAGGCATCGAAATTCAAGTAAAAACTGGCTTACTTTATTTAGATTATTTATTCTTGGCGGTCTATACATAGATATAACATAAATTTTTTCACCATTATAATTAATTATAGTGGAAACGCACTCTGCCGAGCGCATTCCAGTGACCGGCAACAAATCGCACACACATGCTCCTAACGCCTCACGCGTGTACACTAAGACCCCCCCACCGGAACGGCCCGCTCGTGTATAGTTGTTAACATCATAGCCATTTATTTTAAACATTGATAATAATGAGTAATCTATATTAGGTTCTGTTATAACAATAATGTCTAAATGCTTTATACTATCATTTAATATTACAAGTAATTCACTAAAATGTTTTTTTAAACTACGAATGTTTACATGCAAAATGCTCAAAGCTTCTATGTTTCCAAATGTATCCAACCAGTCATTCATGTTATTAAAACTGGTAAAGTTAACATCATTATCAATTATAAAATCAAAAGTAGCGTCCGCGAATTTTAAAAAGTATCATTAACTAAAAAATAGAATAAACAAATAGAAATAAAGTCTTTTAAAAACATAAAGAAAATTGAAGTAGTTACAGTATGTGAACGAAATGAAACTACTTTATTTTTAATAAATTAGTTATTTCGCTTTCAGATCGTAACCATATGACTTTGTCTCCTTCATCTTTCTTCACCAGAACTTTTCCATTTGATATCCATACGTATTTATAAACACCGCGAAGTTGTTTTTTAGCATTCCACAATATAGCTTTTGTAGTCTTTGTAAGATCCTCATTTATATAAATTTTGTGGTTCTTTGATCCGCCGGTGATTGTGTTACTTGTGATTTCGTTCAGCTTATGACGTTTGGCGAGCCAGCTATCTCTGCATTCCATACCCGATGTCTTAAAGGCTACGACTATGGAAGGCGGTTTCATTTCTTGCTTTAGTGATCTATTGCGCCGTACCCATTCAATATTGTTAGTGCTTGCACCGATGCAATTGGCAATTTTTGCCACTACCTCCTTTATGTTTTCTGCGGGTAAACATTCAACTCCAACTACCTCCAGATTATGCTGTCGTGACGCCTGCTCCTGGTTAAAAACTTTTTCTTCAAGAGCAAGGTTGCACTTCTCTAAATAGATACACTTATTGTTGATATTACACACATTCTTCTCTAACTTCGATATTTTATCCTTCGCTAGCTCATGTTCTACCAATAGTGTATCGTATTTATCTGAGAGCACACTGATACTTTGTTGAATTGAATCTAAATGCTTTTTTAATACGGGGATTACGCTAACCTTTGTATGAATATCCTTTAAGATTTTTTGCACGTCTTGTACTCCCTCGTAAGGTTCATCCTCATCAGAACCCTCGTCTTCACAGTTATTACAGTAAATCCGATTCTTTCCCGATTTCATGTCCGCCGCGAGTCCTTTTACGCAGGATCTATGAAAGATACCTTGGCATGGTCCTTGACATGAAAAATGTGATCCTTTTTTGGAAAGAACTTTCTTACACTTTTGACATTCCATCACAACAAATTAATTTTGCGAAAATAATAAGAAACTCAACACAGTTCAAGCAGAACACCGAGCGACACGTCCGATCCCTGAACGGCCTAGTCTCTCGTCCAATCTTTCCTATTTTTCTTCGTAATTATTTCTTATTTATTCAAAACGACATCTGTCGTTGACAGTGGTTGCCATGGTTTACTAGTACAATATGGTCCCCGCAATATGTTACTTACAAGCATCATTTGGATCGAATTCTAAAGATTATCATCAATCACTTAAACTATCGCTACCGCAAATGTCCAGTATCATATGAGGAGGGGTGTTATGGGGGGAATATGGCCTTTTAACCTTGGATCAAAGGCGCACTGTCTTACACATGTGTCTATTGTTTAACATTGTTCGCGCTAATATTGATTGTTCCGAGCTGGTGTCTATAATTGGATACTGTGTGCCTTCGCACCGCACGCGTCATACACGTTTATTAGACGAACCTCGACATTACACTAACTATACAAAAAACTCTGTCCTTTCGCGTCTTATCCACACTTACAATACTTATTTATTTTATTTAATCTCTTCTCGGGCACAAAATACTCTTTCAGGAAAGAAATTTTGAATAGCTTGAAATAATAATCTATCATTTACATCATCACGCCGGATCCCCAGTGGGGTACGTAATGAACTAAATATAATAATAATATACAATATATGCACTATGATTAAACTAATTAGTTGCGGCCTTATATGCATCAAAATATATGTATGTATGATGCTAGCAATAAATAGATACCTAGGTTTACATATATATAATTAGAAACTTAATATAATTATAGTTAATCAAGCCTACAAAACAATAACTTATGTACTTTTACCTACTGAAGTTCCACTTCTTTATTCTATGCTTTACTTACATGTCAAATTTACACTATAACAAATACTTTTAAGAAGCTAATAAGCTGAATGTCACTATTTTACACGTTTTACAGATCAATGTACTAGTCATTGCTTCTGATCAATCTTTTACTCTATTGTTCATTTGTTCTTGGTTTATTCCGGAAAGCCTATTACTGGCTGTACTATATGTCACCCACTATGTTACATTTACTAAATAAACTTCACACAACAAAAAACTGCTGTCGTACTTTTGTGCATCCTTTCCAAAATAATTGTCAATCCATTAAGAACGAGAATCTTACACGAATAAGATGACTGGGTGTGCGCAACTTTTTTCCTTTAATATATTATTCGGGTTTTTTGGGAAGAAGTCTGTGAAACGCAGAGGTTCGTTACAAAATTTTGTCATTACTTTTTTTTGTTTTTATGCTATCGTAACTTTTGTAGACCAAGGTATGGTAAATTTTACTTTGATTGTAAGTAAATAATAGATACCTTTTCTAATCCTTACGATTAACGATAACGTTAAGAAAAAAATATCGTATCTAATTAATTTTTTATGATCATGGAAATGTTTGGAATAACATTTGTATTAAATTTATTTTCGATGTTTATAGTTTAGTTTAAAAGTTATTAATTTTTAAGCTACAGTAAGTAACATAGATTTTATTATCCTTAATTAGTTAAAAGTTAAAACAAGCATTCAATTTAATACAAATTTTACGCCAACCATTTCCACCATCGTGGAAATAGATTTTTATTGATTTCCCTCTAGAGAAGGCGTCAAGTTTGAAGTAAATCTGCGATATCCCCTATAATGTCTCCCCTGGCTTCCCAACCGAACTCGCTGACCGGAAAATTGTAAAAAGTACTCTTATACTTATATAGTATATCTTTGACTTTACTTCATTTTTTAGCTAAGTAAAAATCAAAAGGAGAGGTGGTCACAATAGATCTATTGATTTATTTACGCAAAGTTTCCGCGCGATGCTTAAATTGTGTGGTTTTATAAATGATAGTAAAAACCGCCGTCTCTTGACTGATATCACGGTAACTGTGCGAAAGGGACAGAATAAAGAGAGAGCTAGAGATCTAAATTAGCATTCCACAAATTATGATTATGTATCATCTGAAGGAGAAATCAAGAGTCGCGGCAACCAGAAGAGTACCTACATATATTTGTGTATGACTGTGTGAATGTAGTGGATATCAAGGCGTATAAGTGTATACCCTCTACCCATGCAGTGAGCAACGAGGTATAAAGGTACATAACCCTATCTTAAATGTAGGCTTTGAACTAGCGATACAAAAGAAAGACACTTTTAACCTTTGCATAATAATGTAATTCATATATATTGACTATTTTTATCTGTCAAAAGTAGCGTCGTATGCAGGTATAAACTTTATCATCACGCAGATCCCGTGTCGTATAGGCAGACAGTACAGAGTGCCAATAGGTTCTTCCCTCAGTAGCTTCTCTGGTTTCGTCCACTCTCAACGATACATAACAATATGTACTGTGTAAATACATTCACATTTAAATATAAATGACAGCTTTTAACCTAACTACAGCTCCGTAAACACCTATAGTAATATACCATTTACATTAAATTGTAGACCTAGACTATCTTACCACGACCAAATAAACCGAGTCTTATCTGATGGAAAAGTCAAGAGTCTCCGTAACCGGCGAGCGTGTATGAGACGAACTATGAGAGTCGAGGAAGCCAGAGAGGTATGTAAGGAAAGAACCTGTTGGAACTCTGTACTCTCTGCCTACCCCGCAAGGGATCTGGCGTGAGGTTATAGATAGATAGATAGATAGATTAAATTGTGGTCAGTCGGACGCTAGTCACTTGAGTGGTCAATTTGTGACACCTGAACACCTTCCCAAAAGAATTGCAAGTATTGAGAAAACAGACCGAATAGCCACCCATTATCCCACGGATCAATGGTTATCAATTTGTTAGGAAGAAAGTAGCGATAAGGATTACCAGCTATTTATTAAATGTCTTCCTAGTTGCTTAATTTCTTCTGTTATAAAAACGTAGCCCCACACTAGGAATAGTATCATGGGTTGGTTTACAAATACGAAAGTCAAATAAAATATTTGTGGATCACACAAAGATTTGACCCGTGCGAAAATCGAACCCGCGACTACTCGTTCTAGTGCGTTTAAAACATGAAAGTTCACATACACAAATACCTAGACCGTAACAAATAATTGTAGGTCACACAAAGATTTGTCCCGTGCGGGAATTGAACCCGCGACTATTAGACACAGTGGGCGGAGCGGCTTCAGCTCTTAACTACTGGACCAAGCCGTCCGTCAATTTGTACGGTTATTTGTTTTATATAGATAATGTTTCTACATACTATACGTATAAGGTAACTACACGTATTCCTATGCGTGTAGTTTTTATGTATTATCGATTTTTTAATTCATATTATTGTCACACAATCTTGCGGACGGATGATTTAGCGCAGTGGTTAAGAGCTTAAGCCGCTCCGCCCACACCTACAATTATTTGTTTCGGTCTGGGTATTTGTGTATGTGAATTTTCATGTTTTAAACGCAACCACGTCACAGGAATATATCAGTGTGGTCAAAGAAAACAAACACAAAAATGCTTTGTTAACAAAATAGTTATCTTCACTAATATAATAAAAAGGAAAGATTTGTATTTTTGTAATGAATAAACTCAAAAACCACTGGACCGATTTTAATGATTCTTTCACCATTAGAAAGCTACATTATCCAGAAGTAACATAGGTTATAAAACATAGACTCGGAAGGTGGCGCTGTTGTCGACCGGGTACGAAGTCGCGGGAAACTGCTAGTGTAGATATAAAAACACTGATATTAACATCGGTTTGGTTTCATATTTACAACATTAACACATATTTATCATGCGTACAAATATATCATAAAAAGAATAGAAATCGAAGAAACCTAAGATGGCATAGTCTAATTCGCGGTCCATATAGAGGATTTGCGGGTTCAATCCCCGTAACAAAGCTTTGTGTTGCCAAAAAAAATGTTTTGATCTTTTGTTTGTACGTGTAAATTTCAAATTTATAAACGCACCCACGACACATGTATAATTCCTAGTATGTAGCTACGTTTTCTGTTTGAAAAAGTCTATTCCAAGTTATTTTAGGTGATTTAAGTTCTACGTATAAACAAGGCACTTTTTTCTATCTATCTATATCATCACGCCAGATCCTTTGCGGGGTAGGCAGATATTACAGAATTCCAACAGGTTCTTTCCTTACATACCTCTCTGGCTTCCTCCACTCTCATAGTTCGTCTCATACACGTTCGCCGGTTACGGAGACTCTTGTCCTTCAGATAAGACTGAGTCTATGAGGTACTTTTTTTAATTACTAAGATGAAAACAGTCTTAAATAAACTTAAAAGACGAAGCAGGTGTGCAAGAAATCAAAGTCTAAACTTTTCTATTATTGGCCCTGCCTCAGCAAATGAGCTGTTTGCTGCCTCCAGTTAACTTAATTACACTTTTGACGCTTCAACTTTTGTAATTTGACGTAGTTTTAAATTGTTTTTCTTTCCATTGTTAACAAGTAACTTATCAAAGTTTTTAGCGATTTGTTTCCCTTTTGAATACTTTATAATAATTTATTTAAAGAATGAGTAGATTTCGTGTGACAAAAATTTCAATAATCAAGATTTTGTTTTATTGTTCTCTATTAGCGTTTAGTAATTAAAGCACTATTACACAACAAAATAATTAATTTCGAAATTCAAATTGCTCTAAGGTGCAAAAAGAGCATGGTATTTTATTTGTATTTTACGCTTATTGAAATTACAGGGAGATTATGAAAGCTAACTTAAATATAAATAGATATACAAACCTTGGATACTTCACTTTCACAGGGGAATATTTTCAGTACATTTTTAGGCTTTTGTGATGAGTATTTTGATAGAACTTCAGTTCACATTTAAATTTGTATGTTCCTAGTTCTAACAAACGTGGATAGATTGCACAAAAAACATACTTATGATGAAGTAATTAGAAAAAAGAGTCAAGATACTTACATATTGTACATGTATTCTGATATATTCGAAATACATCACACCGTACATAACATAAAGTAAAAAAAATATTGTGAAATCAATTGTTAAAAAAACTTTCAAAGCCGTACAAAACATGCAAGTACACCTCCCAATCACATTTTGCCTACAGCGAGTCTATTATTCACCGAAAAATTTCAATTACAAACTCCGAATGAATCCCGAAATGATCGTCAAAAAACCTTTTACATAGAACCATAATCACAATCACACAACAAAGGGCCCACGCTTACAATCCCATCGCAATCGAAAGTTGCCCAATCACTTCGAATATTTGTTGCCCCCAACTTTTTAATGAAACCAGGGCTCCGCCGAAAAATACGAAAACCTCAAACACGCAAAGCTGCAAAACTACGAGACTGGAATAATGTCTGGGACAGAAAAAGTTTACGCTTTGAACTCTAGCGAGGGTAAGTGTTTTGCATTTCGACCCACGCAGGCTGCATACCAATGCGTAAAAGGATTGATGTGTGCACAAAGCTACACAAAAAATATCCAATCTTTCAACGGACGATTTAGCGCAGTGGTTAAGAGCTTAAGCCGCTCTGCCCACTGCGTCTAATAGTCGCGGGTTCGAGTCCCGCACGGGACAAATCTTTGTGTGATCCACAATTATTTATTCGGGTCTGGGTATTTGTGTATGTGAATTTTCATGTTTGTAAACGCACCCACGACACAGGAATAAATCCTAGTGTGGGGCTACGTTTTTTTAAAAAATAAAATAAAATAATAAAAAAACTGCTAACTCTGTGTACTTGAGAGATTGACTTGACATGTTGGTTTAATAGAGTACAGTGTTAGTTTTTGACGTCGGACAGTGAGCAGTGAAAATTTATTGATACACTGTGACTTAGCATGCGAGTTGGTCTGGTCAGTTACTTCAGTACACTACTACTACTCGCACTGTGTAACCGCATTATACAATACATACACATACCCAAGACGTACTACAGCTCGTTTGTTACCTAACCTTTGGTCAGGAAGTATTCATAGCTCAACAACGCTTACTTAGCACTTATTTGGAGGCAATCAGTTTTTACATAACTCGATATGGAACTAGGCAGCTGCTCTCATCACTTAAACATTCATGGCGCGACGAGCTACTGACATAGGGGTACAAAATTCTAACGAGCTGTATACTTTCTAAGCAGCAGTTCACACAGTGTAATCAACCATTGGACCCTAAACTCACACGACGCTTTTATCGGCAATCAGAGATTTCGTTACTTTTCAGGAGCTTGATGCTGAGACTGCAGTCGTTAAAATGCTCGACTTTGATACTGCGGTAGAACCTAAAGCTCGACCAACCTTGTACAACACCAACGCAGTTGCAAAACTTGCGGGGTAGGCAAAATGATTTCATAGTTATAATCTCAACCGCGAGGACTGTGTTAAGTATGCGATTAGCTTTCTTATACAGTGATGACACGCGTCTACCCAGAAGCAACATTTCAGGTTACAGTCGATATGAGTCAGACGTCGGATTTGTTTACTGGATTGATTACTAGCATTTCGAATGAAAAACACATCACTTGCTCGATTGAATCAATTTACATCAACAACAGAAGCAATTGACATGTAGAAAGAATATTTTCTTGACAAAAACAAATATTCTGATTCTCAAAATTGTGGTTATACTAACTTTTTTAATATAAGACAAACGTAAAATAAAATTATCTATTCAATAATAAAGTTACACACTACATATAGTAGGCATCTCATTTTTATTTACCAAACTATCTCATAAACCTTCGAAATGATTGTCAGATAAGAGATTATGAGATTAGCCGACCTAAAAATTTGATTTGCCTTTGTGTATTGGCTAAAAGTGTTGTGGACCGTACTTATTATTCAATTATGCAGATACGGTGCTGTAAAATTTTATATACCACGGCATTAGCTTCGTTACTTTTGTATCTTTAGATAAGTTTGAAAGCATGGCTTTATTCTGCGTACCTAACTGAAGATTTTTTATTGCGTTACACAAAGGAGGGTGTCGTTAAACCAGAAGGAAGCAAAAGTTTAAGGCAACTTTTATAGGGAGATCGTGGGCTTTAGATATCTTTGAAAAAACTTTTCGCTGCGTCCGATAAAATGTTTTGTACGGATGTAATCCTCAAAATTCTACGTGATTTGTCTCCACCGAGATAAAATAACGATCCGAAGATTTTCGGATACACTTACGCTGCGTCGCTTTTTCAAAGAAAAACCTCTAACTCAGCCTTGGTTTTTCTCATTACTACTGACGCTGTAAGGTTTTATCGTCGGCTTATTTAAGATCTGAGATTTCAACAGGACGTATAACAATAGCGTGAAATTATCTTTCAGATGTCTGAGGACGTCTTAAGACTCATCGTCAAAGGAGTCTTTTAAATTACGTCATAAAATATTAGAAGGACTTTGTGCTTGGATAAAACCTGCAAAATAATTAAGGAAGTGTAATGAGACTCTTCCATTTGCATAAAAAAATTGTTAAAGGTCGCTGAAATAATGTTGCAAGGAAAGATTACATTGGAAATCAATACGGATGACCACAGTTTTTGCACTCAAGGTTCACTTATTTGTGGAAGAGTTAAGTCCGTTTACGCAATTAAAGCCTTGTTTAAGTATTTTCTACTACCGATACACACACAAAGAAGTTGATATCACAGCAGAGTTGCATCTTTTAGGTACATTAGTTTTGTTAGGCCCAATTGCACGAACGAGGGTTAGCGTTCGTTACCTTTTACCTTCGTTATATCGTTAAGTTGAAGGCAATTTGACTTTATAACCTGAGTTAGTCAATAGGTAAAGCTAGCCCTGATTCGTGCAAGTGGGCCTTAGATATGTAATTTTGTACTCATAACTATTCTAATAGTGCTCGTAGGCATGGTATGATGTGTATTATCCCACTTTTTACCGCCATACAAAAGTATGAATACTTCGAAAGAAATAAAAGTTAAATATACCTAAATAAATAGTAGAAATGCTAGTAATCTCGTCCTGATCCCGGAAATGAGGATCCTAGAGCTACATTAAGCCGCCACTTTACGGAAGACCTGCCCGAAATCAGCCTAGACGAAATCGTGATGGCTCTTGAGCAGCTAAGGAATGGAAAAACCCCTGGAGAGGACGGAGTTACAACTGAACTATTAAAAGCAGGAGGTAAATCCGTGCTAAAGGAGCTCCAAAATATCTTTAACTCTGTCCTCTTTAATGGGAGAACTCCAGAGGCTTGGGGTAGGAGCGTGGTCGTATTGTTTTTCAAAAAGGGTGATAAGACCCAACTGAAGAACTACCGCCCTATTTCGCTCCTGAGCCACATTTATAAGCTGTTTTCAAGAGTTATCACGAATCGTCTTGCGCGAAGGCTCGACGAATTTCAACCCCCGGAACAGGCCGGGTTTCGAAGAGGGTATGGAACCATAGACCACATCCACACTATACGGCAGATTATACAGAAGACCGAAGAGTATAATCGGCCCCTGTGCTTAGCATTCGTGGACTATGAGAAGGCCTTTGACTCGATCGAGACCTGGTCAGTTCTGATATCCTTGCAACGATGCCAAGTCGACTGGCGATACATCCAAGTGTTAAGAAGTCTCTATAACGCCGCGACCATGACCATCCAGTTACAAAACCAGCAGACCAACCCTATCTCAATGCATCGAGGAGTGAGACAAGGGGACGTTATCTCCCCCAAATTGTTCACAAATGCATTGGAGGATATGTTTAAGACGCTGGACTGGGAAGGTCATGGCATAAACATAAATGGCAGTCATATCTCACACTTGAGATTTGCAGACGACATCGTCATTATGGCCGAAACGTTGCAGGATTTACAACAGATGCTGACCAGCCTAGCCGATTCTTCCAAACAAATAGGTCTCCGCATGAACTTGGACAAGACCAAGGTAATGTTTAACCGACATGTAGTACCGGAACCTGTTGCAATACATGGCGCTATTCTCGAGGTTGTTCAAGAATATGTTTACCTAGGGCAAACTCTGCAGTTGGGGAAAAACAACTTCGAGAAAGAGGTCAACAGAAGAATACGGCTGGGCTGGGCGGCATTTGGGAAATTACGTCGAGTATTTACATCGCCCATTCCACAAAGCCTAAAGACAAAAGTCTTTAATCAGTGCGTCCTGCCCGTTATGACATATGGGGCCGAGACGTGGACACTCACGGTTGCAATGGTTCATAAATTTAAAGTCACTCAGCGAGCTATGGAAAGGGCTATGCTCGAAGTTTCTCTGAAGGATAGAATCCGGAACGAAGTCATTCGACAGAGAACCAAAGTTATCGACATAGCCCACCGGATTAGTAAGCTGAAGTGGCAATGGGCCGGTCACATTAGCCGAACAACCGATAACCGCTGGGACAAACGAGTTCTTGAGTGGAGACCGCGGACTGGCAAACGTAATGCAGGACGCCCTCAGGCTAGGTGGAGCGATGACCTTCGTAGGGCGGCTGGCAGAAACTGGATGCGAGTAGCCGAGGATCATACCCAGTGGCGTGCACTTGGAGAGGCCTATGTCCAGCAGTGGACTGCTATAGGCTGATGATGATGATGATGATGATGAAATAAATAGTAATTAAACACACACCGTCACGTCTATATTCCCTAAATGGGTGGCAGAATTGTACCACCCACGATCTTAGGTTCCATGTAATAGGGCGAGCCTGTTGCCATATACCGGGCTGGGCATATAGGTATATATAAATATTTCCAGTCTTCGGACTCATACAGGATAGTTTTCGCTAGAAAAGATACATTTGTCCGACCTAGGATTTGAACCACAAACACCAATTTCACTCGCACTCTTATCGCGTTCCCTTAACAGTTGATCACAGAAATCCTTTGACGACTTCAATTCATCCTTAGTTTATTTTCAACATCTTTGGCAATAGCTCTGCGGGTCAGCATGTTGTTGGTGAAAGTTCTCAGAAAAAGTGTTATAAAATGGATAAATACAACTGTAGCAAGAAGGCACACAAGAGAATTGATAATGCTTTATATTATGAAAAATAACAATCAGTAACTTCTAAAATAAGAGCTTTATTCAAATTATTGTTTCTGGTGGTACATTAAAATGAGAATAAAATATACCACAATTATTCAAAGTTGTTATGAGTGAAAATTTGATTCAATCTGTTATTTTATGTACCTAATAATCTGTGTATGGTATTTAATTTCCTTGATAATTTTTGTAATTATAATTTACTAGTAAAATAAAACAAAATAATAAGAATGTAAATTTACGTATATCAATTTTACAGTAAACAACAGTTAACGAGGTTGTCAAATAGGTATGATATGGCCAGTTACAACAAACAGGTTAGGCGTAAATTGGGTTTAATTATATAGGAATACGATACTCCCCGGTAAAATTGAGAAATCCCAACGGCTCGACCGTTGACAGGCACCAGTTCTTCTTATATTTGTTTATATGTTTGGACTCATCTCTCACCAACACTTGTGATAGATATTTACATTGAGTAGAAATGTTGTCACTAGTTTTAATAATAAATTTACGTAGTTATTTAATTGTTTTCCAAATTTAAACTATAACATATGATTTTGGCATGTTACTCGGCCAGTGTTGTCAGCAAAAAAAGCAATCAACTTACAAAAAGCGTTATATATAAATTAATCGGGCTACGGAGCGTAGTGCGCCGACTACGCCACGCTACGCAACTATCTACGTATCTATAATGTCATAGTCGTGTCGTGTTCAAAGTAGGCTTTGTCACAGGCGAAGTCTATGTCCGTGAAGTTGACAAAAACTTCCGCTAGATGATTGCCGACACCACTCTATATACGTTAGGTAGACGCCATTTGATACATGCCATGTATGAAGCTACAATATCGTAGCATCAAGTCGTATCCAAAGTAGGTGTTTAAAATTCCAAAACAAATAGCAACAAACTTATAAATAATGGTTACATATAATTTAATCGGGCTACGGACTGTAGTGCACCAACTACGCTACGCTACGCAACTACCTACGTAGCTATAACGTCGTAGTCGTGTCGTGTTCGAAGTGGGCTATATGGCAAGCGAGTGCCGTGTCCGTGAAGTTGACAAATGCTTCTGGCACGCTGGGTGTTTGCCGACACCACTCGATATAAGTATGTGTAGACGCCATTTGATACATGCCATGGATGTATTGAGAGTGTTATGGAACGTAAGATCTTCCTTGGGATGTTTGTAGGATGCTTACCTCAGTCGATTTTAGAGTAAGCGAATAATTTTAAAGTTTTTAAAACAGAATATATCTTTTGTACATAAGGCAACGACATGGCAACGAAATTCATTTTTTACTGCAAATGCGTTTTAGTCGACCAAAAATTGCTCTTCCATACTTGGTGATACTTGTATATAAATGAAGCGTGATATGGACGCAAAGCCCGCTAAATAGATGACTCGATCCAATGACACTTAAAAAGTTCAAATTTACGATTCATTCTACCGACCGCGATGAAGATCCGGTCAGAAGAATCACTTCAGTGTAATCTTGAATTAGATTCTACAACGTAGAAAAAAAAACATTGATTTATGCGGTACCTACTATAAAATCAATAAATTACACTCACCTAGAGATTTTCAAACCATTTTGTAAATTAAAACATGGATTACATTTCTAGATACTGATCTCGCCAGTTTCAAAAAGAATTTAAATAAACATAATGTACTAGGCGAAAAAGTTTCTAAGAAAACACCCAGCTAACAAATATGTAAGTATATTTTAAATGTACAATTTAATTTGCATACACAGGTACACAAAATAAATCGTTCAATTAAAATGCAACAAGTACCTATGACTTAACTATGAAAACCTGAATAATAAGAGTACGTTATTATCACAATTTAAACGTACGTCACGTAAGTTATTCTATTAATGTTGCTGACTAGACATAAGAATAGAAGTCTTTATAAAGACGTCATTACAGTAAAAACGGGTACACAGCGACGCGCGATAAAATTATTTTTCCTTCTGCATCATTCAGGTGGGGAATACGCGGCGGTAATACCAGCTACAATTTTTGTAAACCCTCAAAGTACACAGGATTCAATCCCGTGATACAACGATGTTCCTTTGAGCGCTGCATCCGTGTATCAAAAACACGAACCTTTTGCAACGGGGAAGATAAAACGCAACAAAAAAACCGTTAATGAACCACGTACACTTTTATCTATCCTCACAAACATGTTCACATTTCGCTTGTATAATTTAAATTCACGTATAAATTCCTTATATTTCTGAGGCGACACAACTTGCAGTATTAGTTTCGCAGACGAAAATAATCTGAATATTATTTTGTAGTATTCTGATTGTTAATCCTCTGCAGGTAAAGACAGAATAACATAAAACTTTTAACACACTAAAAATTTAATCATAGGGTCTTATCTAGTAATATAGATATAAAAAAATTCCTACAGGGGCCTACTTTGACATGCTAGGGTGCTCTTGGATCTCCCAAAAGAACGCACCATTTTCCCATACCTGCGTTTCGTTTGCTTAAATCCGTCTTGGAGGAATAAAAATCGTTGCTCCTCGGGATTGCGTTGTCAACTAGATGTCAAAGATCCATACTCCAGACGTCCGTCATCACTGTATCAGCAGAAGAGAACTAATTGCCTGAACAATGACCTTGGCGAATTAATGGAACAATGGCCTTTACAATGAGGTGTAAGATCATCCGAAATGGAAATAATACTACAAATGGTCACCCATCTCAGAATGACCGAGGCGAACGCTGGTGATTGCTAAATCGCAGCAGTACTCAGTGATACGAACGCCTGAATACCCTGATAACCGTAAACGAGATAACAACATTCTTGAAACACTTTTGTATGACAGCTGTCTTACAGAAATGTGTAATAAGAAATATATGTAATTTTTAATATCCTCAAGACAAGTGAATCTCCTGTTCAGACAAGGTCGGGCCTTCAATATTTTATGGACACTTAAAACTAAATTATATATTTCTCAAGTTTCAAAATGTAATTATTACTAACTGACTGGAGAACCTTTAAGTTATAACAAAAACGCTTTTTGCTGATAAACCTTTCTTAATTAATCTTAACAATTTTACTGTTTAAATGAACTGATACTTTATGATTTATTTTTTATTTTTTGGTAAGTGAATTGTTTTTTTTTAGTATGAAACTAAATATGTATTGCATAAAGATACAGTATTATTACAAAGGGTTATTGTGCCTTTAAAGAGTGACTTAGCTCAGCTTTGCTAAGTAAACGGCAACATATTAAATGAATATCACATTTCGAAACTACAACCAAAATTAGAAACAATATTCTTCAAAATATGTAATATTTATTTATCTGTTAAGTCCTTTTTAAAACAAGACTATTATAGATCTGCCTACCCCGCAAGGGATCTGGCGTGAGGTTATAGATAGATAGATAGATAGACTATTATAGAGATCGAGGTATTAGAAATATTTCCTAAACTATCTATTACACAATAGAACGTTGAACTCCTGTAGTACCGATATGTACGTAAATCAAGCGAAAGTCGAGCAAGTGAAGCACGTCTCAGCTTATCCGGGTTACAGATCTGTAGTCTGTCGCGAAGTAAATTACACAAATAGTAGAATGCCTAAGTAGACAACCATTTAAGAAGCCAAATTTGATAGTGGTCAAACTAAACTATAACTTTTTTTAGTCATAATGGATTTTAGGCATCCTGCTTCTTAGTCATGATGCATCTTAGGCATCGTGATGGTTAGCACAAAATTGCACACAGAGTGTAACGTGTGTTGCGCAACAAAATGGACAAACAATATACCTATGTAACCTCTTTGGACGTCATGATGCGACCGACTAAATAGATGGAGGACATAGGTCGCGGAACATCTATTGGGCGACGTTGCACCACTTTGCACGTCATTTTACGACTTCATTAATCAAACTAAAACAATAACTGCGTTATTGTAAAACTAAAAGATACCTGATATAAATTACAATAGACGGAAATTCCAAATTTCGTATGCATGACCGCTACCAAAGCAAAGACCGGACGCATAACAAAGATATGATGTACGTATGTAGAATTTAAAAGGACAAACGGATAAACAACTGCTAATATTTTGATAAGGACCTCCATTCGCGGAACCCCGTATGACCGACAAAGTTAAGCCGAAAGAGATAAGGGAAGCCGTAAAACATACGTGCGATTTCTTTGTGCTTACATAAAAAAGTTATTCATTTTTTTGCTTATATTTCTCTCCATTTCGGTACGGCACTTTTTAAACTATAAACATAATTAAGGGGAACAGATAGATAGGATATATACACACCGTCACGCCTATATTCCTCAAGGGGGGGTGGCAGAGGTGTACTGAGTACACCAACGTTACGCCGACGATGTAAGGTCCCATGTAATAGGGGGGGCGAGCCTATTGTCATATACTGGGCACAATTCCCGACTCTGGACTCATACTGGGAAGTTTTCGTTAGAAAAACTACACTTATCCGACCTAGAATTTGTACCCAGGACCTCGTGATCACAAAGCGATGCGCTTTGCCACTAGACCAACGAGGCAGTCCAGGGATTATATAGGATATATGTATTACTTATTATGTTGTTCGAAAATTGATCTTTTTGACTTTGTAAAACATTAAAATACATATGTAGATTACGTTAAGTTAAAAAGTTGTACCTAATTTTGTGGTAACTTCAGCCTTTTTTGAAGTGGTTGATGGTGTAAAGTAAGAAGTAGGCAAGGATGTATTTAGTATGTTTTCTAACATATCGCTATTGTGTAAATACCAACAAACAGTTCCTATATGCCTATTTTTTTGGGTCTTGGCGTATTTATAATCAAGAACATCATAGCAATCTGTCATTAACAATACCTATACAATCTAAATAGGTTTGTATTTCTAAATATTCACAAATTTATTTAAAATACCATTGTCATAATAGATGCATTTCTGAAAACCGTATTTGGTGCGAGCTTCCTCACCATTCTGCACGTTTAATATATTTGAAATGGGAAATATATAGGATAGTAAAACGTTGAAATAAAGCATATTATAAGGTTTGAATGTATTATGCAAGCAGCCTGTGTGTACCGGGGACAGGTAAATATCCGGTGTTTTTGAATGCCGGTTGTAGAGTGAAATATTCCTTTCATTCGTGGGTAAAGGTAGGTTTATGACTTTTTTAAATTAAATTTCTCGTGCATACAATCATACATCCCTGCACGAGATCATATTTATATCAATGCCAACGAGAAGGGCAGAGACAAATTAAATCGAATAAATTGAATTTTGAATATCTACATCTCACTAACATTATTTCAAACAGCCCATTTAATAGACAGTGAGCTCTAACATTAGCATTACTCTAACTTCATCAATACTACAATGATTTTCTTTATCTACATTGTCGTATGTATTTGTTTAAAAAACCTTTACACGCTCAAAGGCTGTCTGGCTTTCAAGACAGAAATTTGTCACGTAAAAAGACTCAGACCGAAACAAGCAATAAGAATGGACAACACATCCTGGGGCTTACACAGATTTGTCGCATCCAGGGATCAAATCTACATCTAGATTACCAAATGAAGGACAGGTGCCTTTCTATTATTCGGATGACCAGCAACCACACCCTACAGACTAATATGTGTAATGTGTTGTAGAACCCAATGGATGGAGGTACCTTCCGAAGCACGGTGACACTAAAAAATAGAAATGCCATGTAAAATTACCGAACAGTTTAACCGAACGCAGCCTAATAAAATAAATAAACACCGGCACACCTTTGTTCTCCACGCGGGGGTATCAGGGGTGTACTGGATAAACTCACTTTTCGCCGACATTTTAGGTCTAGTTTAATTTCACACACTCTCTTCCTAATAACGCTTTTTTAATCACTCTTTTTAGAGGTATAACAGCATTTTCAGCCGTACCATTAGAAGCCGGGTGATATGGACCCGAAAAAACATTCTCAATCCTCTCTCCCTCCAAAAATGTCGCAAATTCCTTACTAGAGAAAGGCGGTCCATTATCTGTTACCACTTGCCTAGGGATTCCAAACCTACTCCATAGCTCGCTCAGCTTAGAAACAGTTCCATGTGCCGCCGTATTTAGTAATGGTCAAACCTCCAGCCACTTGGACATAGCGTCCACTACGACCAAGAACATTTTTCCTTACACCGGACCCATAAAATCCAAGTGGAGTCTGGTCCACGGCCGGCCCGGCCAGGCCCAAGGTCGTGGCGTCGACCGCGGCGGCGCGTCCGCATACGTCGTACAAGTTACACATGCGCGGCACTCCCGTTCTAATACCTATACACAAGAAAGGCTCCAAAGCTGAAATAGAAAATTATAAAGGTATTTCTAGGTGGTATATAATAAGATTTCTCCAGTAATCACTTAAACCATACCAGCCGCTCAACACGGTTTTCTTAAGAAACGGTCCACGACCACTAATTTGACATGTTTCTCGAGTTTTGTTCTAGAATCCATCGAGCGTGGCGGACAGGTTGACGTGATCTACACTAATTTCGAGAAGGCCTTCGATCGTGTGGATCATAACCCTCATTAGTAAACTAAATAATGGAATACACGGCGACCTACTGCGTTGGGTTATGTCTTACCTCTCTAATCGCTCTCAGGCCATAGTTGTGGGTGGTTTTCGCTCAGACTTTGTTAATGTTCCCGCTGGCGTCTTACAAGGTTCTCATCTGGGTCCCTTGTTTTACTGCGCGTATTTGTACGATATAACTACATGTTTCAAATATTGCAATCACCTTATATACGCTGACGACACAAAGATTTTTCTTAAAATACGCAATGAACAGGATTGTAAATTAATGCAAACAAATGCAACTACCTAGATAAATTTTCTGAATATTATACAAGAAACAAAATTACATTGAATATAAAAAAATGTGAGTGCATTACCTTCACCTTAAAACTTAATCTTTGAAATATTACTGTAAATTCAATAATACCTTAATTAATCGGGGTTATATTGTACGAGATCTAGGGGTATATTTTGACCATAAATGTTCAAATTCAAATCATTTATTTGTGGATAATAGGTTAGATAGGATGTTACATGTATATAGTCATAAGTTCTACTATATCCTGCCATGCATCAGGCGTACAAAATTATAAAGTAATATGAAATATATAATGTCATATTATTATTAAATTAATTTAAAATTTATATTAATGATCTTATTATTAGTATTAAAAAAAAAACTATATAATGCTATTTTCCCTCTAAAAAGTCGTCAATGGAATAGTACTCTTTGTCTATTAAAAAATTACTTAACATATTTTTAAAAATATTAGCACTACTAATTTCCCTTATGTGTAGGGGTATTTTATTATAAATAGTAGGCCCCATACAGACTATGCTTTTATGCATAAGATGTGTCTTACAAGGTATTGGGTGTATGGTATGTTCCCGACGGCTTCCTATAGGATATGCATTGTATATATGCATATTACTTTTTACAAAAGCTGCAACCTCGCAGATGTAAAGAGAGGGTACCGTTAGTATCCTTAAACCTTTAAATTTTCCTTTACATGATTCTCTCATTCCTAGACCAGTTATCCCACGCACACACCTTTTTTGAGCTTTAAATACCTGCATCTTATCGGTTGAGTTACCCCAAAAAATTATACCGTATCTCAGTATAGAAGCTACATGTCCATGATAGGCCGTCATTACCGCTGATAAATTAACTACCCTAGATAGTTTATATAACGCAAATGAGAATTGGTACAGTCTTTTGCATATATTTTGGATATGAAGTTTCCATTTTAGTTGACGATCGATGGTCAAACCTAAGAAACGCGTTGACTCGATTTCTACGATTTCTTTATTTGAAAATTGAATGTCCAGTTTTTCCGTTTTACGTTGCTGTTTGAAGTCCATTATATGTGTTTTTGTCAAATTTATTTTTAAGTTGTTCAATGTCAACCAGTTTTTAATGCAAGTCAAAGTATTAATTATTTCGTCATTTAAATTGTCCGAATTATCTTTAATAAATAAAATAGGGGGACCGTGTGCAATGGCGCGTGTTAGGAGAGGCCTATGTCCAGCAGTGGACTACGATAGGCTGATTGATTGATTGATTGATTGAAATAAAATAGTGCTATCGTCAGCAAATAATGTCATGTCATAGTTAGTAACATTAGGAAGGTCATTAATATATATTAAAAATAACAGTGGTCCGAGAACACTTCCTTGTGGAACTCCATAACATACTGATATTGCGTCTGAAGTATATGTTGTCTCTGTAAGTGTCATAGGACATACTTTGCTTAGCTGCGTGATTTGCATTCTATTACTCAGGTATGATTTCAATAACCTATATGCATTCCCTCTTACTCCATAGCCAAACATTTTTTTCAGTAGAAGATCATGTCTTACATGATCAAATGCCTTTGTCATATCCATGTATAAGGCTATTGCCCTCTTTCTTTTATCTACTGCTGTCATTACTTTTAATAAGAAGTCATAAATTGCCATATTAATCGTTTTATGTTTTCGAAATCCGTACTGCTTGTCTGATAACAGATTATAATTTTCAAAATAATTGTATAATCTACTGTAAATTGCCTTCTCAAAAACTTTGGCTATGACTGGTATTAGCGCTACAGGGCGATAGTTACTTAACTCATGTGGATCACCTTTTTTGTAGAGAGGTTTGACGATTGAAATTTTCAATTTTTCTGGATAGGTTCCCTGTTCCATGCATAAATTGAGTATGTAACATATGACAAATGTAATAACCGTCGCTACATCTTTAAGGATTTTAGTGGAGACATTATCATATCCAACGCTACTTGTACTCTTTAGAAATGATATTATTTTAAGAATCTCAAAGTTCGTGCATGGAAATAGATATATCGAATTGCAATTATTCTGATAACTGTCGTATGTGTTAATATTTTTGTTGCCCTCTGCATTTTCGGCGAAGTAAGTATTAAAAACATTGGCTAGCTCAGTAGGGTCAGTTATAATCTTGTTTCCGTAATTTACTTTTGAGATAGTTTGTCTTGGTTCATTTTGCAAATAGTTGTTGACAATATTCCACGTGGCTTTAGATTTATTTCTAGCATTTTTGATACAGTAATCATTTTGTGATTTTTTTGTAAGTGAGATTATTTTTTTAAGTCTGTTTGAAAATGCTTTAAACCCTTGTTTATTTGTTAATGTGGGTGACCGTCTATATTTCCATAGCAACTTCCTCTTAATACTGCTACATTTTTTAATTCCTTTAGAAATCCATTTGGGTTTTTTATGTATTAGTATTTTTACTTTCTTAAGTGGAAAACATAAGTCGTAAAACAGGGTAAAGAGCACATGGAACTGATTGAAAGCGTTATTGGCTTGAGTTTCTTCAAAAACATTTTGAAAACTTAAGTTTGCTAAGCATTCTTTGAATTTACGCCTGTTATCAGAATTATAATCTCGTATTGTTATGAACCAATGTTTTATTCGAAAGAATTTTTTAACAGGAAAGTTTAGCACTTGTGCCGTGTGATCTGATACAGCAAGTTCAATAACCTCTCCAGTACTACCTCTAATATTATGCGTTATATTGTCAATTCCTATGCCACTACTTAGCCTAGTTGCTTGTTTAAATTGAAGCTTTAAATTATATGTAGCTAATAGGTTCTGAAAATCCATTGACGTTTTGGTTCTCTTAAGATAATTAATATTAAAATCCCCACACATTATAAGTTTAAATTTATTTTTATTACACAGTTTGTTCAAAATTTGGTCAAGCTTGTCAAGGAATAAGTTTATTAATTGTGTGTGACATCGTGGTGGTCTATACACGCATACTATATATATTTTATGCAATGGAAGACAAACTGCTGAGCATTCCACTACCTTGGGAATAGATAGGTCAACAATTTCAGCTAGATTTTCATACTTATGGTTATTATTTATCAATATACATGAACCACCGCGTCTTTTATTTCGATAAAAACAGGAAGCCATCTCAAAGTTATCTATTTTTAGTCGAGTTCTGTCTTCTCTTATCATATTATGCTCTGTAATACACAGTATGTCTATTTGTTTACCTTTTTCACCCATCATGCATAAATGAATAGATAAGGCATCTGATTTACTTATTAGACCATTAATATTTTGGTGTAATAGATACATGTAATTATTAACGAAAAAAATTTGCATTGACATTCTTTACTACATTAGTTGCATTTGGAATAACATTATTGCAATTAATATTTAACCTTTTTGGACTGAGATCATTTTGCTCAACTTGAGTAGTTGAACATGTTTGAGTGCTTTTATCTGTATAAAGTAATGCTTTTTGTCCCATTTTTTTTTGTTCGTATTTACTCATATTATATTTATAAGTCAAGTGTAGTATTTCCTTTAGTATATATCTACTTAAATTTAAGGGAAAGTAACGAGTATGGGGCAAATATCTACTATAGTCGAGATCTACATAAATGACGTTCTTATATTGCTGACATATGAATTTTAGTTCAGCGTTGAGTTTATTTTCATTAAGATGTTTGTTTTTTGGAATCTCACAGACAATAACATTTGTATTTTTGATTGAATTGAGCCATTGACCAATACTAATTTTAAAGTTATATGGATTTGCTCGTATTTGTACGATATAACAACATGTTTCAAATATTGCAATCACTACATGCAATATGTACGCTGACGACACAAAGATTTTTCTTAAAATACGCAATGAACAGGGTTGTAAATTAATGCAAAACTACCTAGATAAATTTTCTGAATATTATACAAGAAACAAAATTACATTGAATATAAAAAAAATGTGCGTGCATTACCTTCACGCGCTAAACTAAATCTTTGAAATATAACTTTAAATTCAATAATAGCACAATTAATCGGGGTTATATTGTACACGATCTAGGGGTATATTTTGACCATAAAATGTTACTAAGTGATCACATCGATCACATAGCCAAAAAAGGCCTTCCAAAGTCTTGGATTTGTTATTCGTATATGTAAGCCATTCACAGATCTGGTCACGTCTAAAAATGAATTCTTCGCATATGTACGAAGTATTTTAGAATATACTAGTACAATATGGTCCCCGCAATATGTTACTTACAAGCATCATTTGGATCGAATTCTGAAGATTATCATCAATCACTTAAACTATCGCTACCGCAAATGTCCAGTATCATATGAGGAGGGGTGTTATGGGGGGAATATGGCCTTTTAACCTTGGATCAAAGGCGCACTGTCTTACACATGTGTCTATTGTTTAACATTGTTCGCGCTAATATTGATTGTTCCGAGCTGGTGTCTATAATTGGATACTGTGTGCCTTCGCACCGCACGCGTCATACACGTTTATTAGACGAACCTCGACATAACACTAACTATACAAAAAACTCTGTCCTTTCGCGTCTTATCCACACTTACAATACTCATTTTGTTCATGTTAATCTCTTCTAGGGCACAAAATACTCTTTCAGGAAAGTAATTTTGAATAGCTTGAAATAATAATCTATCATTTACATCATCACGCCGTATCCCCAGTGGGGTACGTAATGAACTAAATATAATAATAATATACAATATATGCACTATGATTAAACTAATTAGTTGCGGCCTTATATGCATCAAAATATATGTATGTATGATGCTAGCAATAAATAGATACCTAGGTTTACATATATATAATTAGAAACTTAATATAATTATAGTTAATCAAGCCCACAAAACAATAACTTATGTACTTTAACCTACTGAAATTCCACTTCTTTATCCTATGCTTTACTTACATGTCAAATTTACACTATAACAAATACTTTTAAGAAGCTAATAAGCTGAATGTCACTATTTTACACGTTTTACAGATCAATGTACTAGTCATTGCTTCTGATCAATCTTTTACTCTATTGGTTATTTGTTCTTGGTTTATTCCGGAGAGCCTATTACTAACTGTACTATATGTCACCCACTATGTTACATTTACTAAATAAACTTCACACAACAAAAAACTGCAGTCGTACTTTTGTGCATCCTTTCCAAAATAATTGTCAATCCATTAAGAACGAGAATCTTACACGAATAAGATGACTGTGTGTGCGCAACTTTTTTCCTTTAATATATCAATCGGGTTTTTTGGGAAGAAGCAAGCTCTTCTCTGGATGTTTTCAGAGGAAGAATCACGGAACATTTCCTATCTTGATTTCATTTAGATATTTATGTTTATGTATATATTATAATTATATATATTAATATTTGTATCGTAAGTACTAAATATATGTATTTATTTAAAAATACAGTATTTATTTTTTATCTTCTGACGTTATATTGTATAAATGCCCTCTTATTCTTCTCTTCATCTCTCAACACTCAAAGGTTCGCTGGAAGATAACTCATATTTGAGTTAAGCTCGCCTTTTTGTATACTGCCTAAATGTAAACTTTTTTCTTTCACTTCTAACTGTATACAATAAAGAATAAATAAAAATAAGAAGTCTGTGAAACGCAGAGGTTCGTTACAAAATTTTGTCATTACTTTTTTTTTGTTTTTATGCTATCGTAAATTTTGTAGACCAAGGTATGGTAAATTTTTACTTTGATTGTAAGTAAATAATAGATACCTTTTCTAATCCTTACGATTAACGATAACGTTAAGAAAAAAATATCGTATCTAATTAATTTTTTATGATCATGGAAATGTTTGGAATTACATTTGTATTAAATTTATTCTCGATGTTGTTATAGTTTAGTTTAAAAGTTATTAATTTCTAAGCTACATTAAGTAACATAGATTTTATTATCCTTAATTAGTTAAAAGTTAAAACAAGCATTCAATTTAATACAAATTTTACGCCAACCATTTCCACCATCGTGGAAATAGATTTTTATTGATTTCCCTCTAGAGAAGGCGTCAAGTTTGAAGTAAATCTGCGATATCCCCTATAATGTCTCCCCTGGCTTCCCAACCGAACTCGCTGACCGGAAAATTGTAAAAAGTACCATATATCTTTGACTTTACTTCGTTTTTTAGCTAAGTAAAAATCAACAGGAGTGGTGGTCACAATAGATCTATTGATTTATTCACGCAAAGTTTCCGCGCGATGCTTAAATTGTGTGGTTTTATAAATGATAGTAAAAACCGCCGTCTCTTGACTGATATCACGGTAACTGTGTGAAAGGGAAAGAATAAAGAGAGAGCTAGAGATCTAAATTAGCATTCCACAAATTATGATTATGTATCATCTGAAGGAGAAATCAAGAGTCGCGGCAACCAGAAGAGTACCTACATATATTTGTGTATGACTGTGTGAATGTAGTGGATATCAAGGCGTATAAGTGTATACCCTCTACCCATGCAGTGAGCAACGAGGTATAGAGGTACATAACGCTAGCTTAAATGTAGTCTTTGAACTAGCGATACAAAAGAAAGACACTTTTAACCTTTGCATAATAATGTAATTCATATATATTGACTATTTTTATCTGTCAAAAGTAGCGTCGTATGCAGGTATAAGCTTTATCATCACGCAGATCCCGTGTCGTATAGGCAGACAGTACAGAGTGCCAATAGGTTCTTCCCTCAGTAGCTTCTCTGGTTTCCTCCACTCTCAACGATACATAACAGTATGTACTGTGTAAATACATTCACATTTAAATATAAATGACACAGCTTTTAAACCTAACTACAGCTCCGTAAACACCTATAGTAATATACCATTTACGTTAAATTGTGGTCAGTCGGACGCTAGTCACTTGAGTGATCAATTTTTGACACCTGAACACCTTCCCAAAAGAATTGCAAGTATTGAGAAAACAGACCGAATAGCCACCCATTATCCCACGGATCAATGGTTATCAATTTGTTAGGAAGAAAGTAGCGATAAGGATTACCAGCTATTTATTAAATGTCTTCCTAGTTGCTTAATTTCTTCTGTTAAAAAAACGTAGCCCCACACTAGGAATAGTATCATGGGTTGGTTTACAAATACGAAAGTCAAATAAAATATTTGTGGATCACACAAAGATTTGACCCGTGCGGAAATCGAACCCGCGACTACTCGTTCTAGTGCGTTTAAAACATGAAAATTCACATACACAAATACCCAGACCGAAACAAATAATTGTAGGTCACACAAAGATTTGTCCCGTGCGGGAATTGGACCCGCGACTATTAGACACAATGGGCGGAGCGGCTTAAGCTCTTAACTACTGGACCAAACCGTCCGTCAACTTGTACGGTTATTTGTTTTATATAGAGAATGTTTCTACATACTATACGTATAAGGTAACTACACGTATTCCTATGCGTGTAGTTTTTATGTATTATCGATTTTTAATTCATATTATTGTCACACAATCTTGCGTACGGGTGATTTAGCGCAGTGGTTAAGAGCTTAAGCCGCTCCGCCCACACCTACAATTATTTGTTTCGGTCTCGGTATTTGTGTATGTGAATTTTCATGTTTTAAACTCAACCACGTCACAGGAATATATCCTAGTGTGGTAAAAGAAAACAAACACAAAAATGATTTGTTAACAAAATAGTTATCTTCACTAATATAATAAAAAGGGAAGATTTGTATTTTTGTAATGAATAAACTCAAAAACCACTGGACTGATTTTAATGATTCTTTCACCATTAGAAAGCTACATTATCCAGAAGTAACATAGGTTATAAAACATAGACTCGGAAGCTGGCGCTGTTGTCGACCGGGTACGAAGTCGCGGGAAACTGCTAGTGTAGATATAAAAACACTGATATTAACATCGGTTTGGTTTCATATTTACCACACTAACACATTTATAATGCGTACAAATATATCATAAAAAGAATAGAAATCGAAGAAACCTAAGACGGCATAGTCTAATTCGCGGTCCATATAGAGGATTTGCGGGTTCAATCCCCGTAACTAAGCTTTGTGTTGCCAAAAAAAATGTTTTGATCTTTTGTTTGTACGTGTAAATTTCAAATTTATAAACGCACCCACGACACATGTATAATTCCTAGTATGTAGCTACGTTTTCTGTTTGAAAAAGTCTATTCCAAGTTATTTTAGGTGATTTAAGTTCTACGTATAAACAAGGCACTTTTTTCTATCTATCTATATCATCACGCCAGATCCTTTGCGGGGTAGGCAGATATTACAGAGTTCCAACAGGTTCTTTCCTTACATACCTCTCTGGCTTCCTCCACTCTCATAGTTCGTCTCATACACGCTCGCCGGTTACGGAGACTCTTGACTTGTCCTTCAGATAAGACTGAGTCTATGAGGTACTTTTTTAATTACTAAGATGAAAACAGTCTTAAATAAACTTATAAGACGAAGCAGGTGTGCAAGAAATCAAAGTCCAAACTTTTCTATTATTGGCCCTGCCTCAGCAAATTAGCTGTTTGCTGCCTCCAGTTAACTTAATTACACTTTTGACGCTTCAACTTTCATAATTTGACGTAGTTTTAAATTGTTTTTTCTTTCCATTGTTAACAAGTAACTTATCAAAGTTTTTAGCGATTTGTTTCTCTTTTGAATACTTTATAATAATTCATTTAAAGAATGAGTAGATTTCGTGTGACAAAAATTTCAATAATCAAGATATTGTTTTATTGTTCTCTATTAGCGTTTAGTAATTAAAGCGCTATTACACAACAAAATAATTAATTTCGAAATTCAAATAGCTCTAAGGTGCAAAAAGAGCATAGTATTTTATTTGTATTTTACGCTTTTTGAAATTACAGGGAGATTATAAAAGCTAACTTAAATTTAAATAGATATATAAACCTTGGATACTTCACTTTCACAGGGGAATATTTTCAGTACATTTTTAGGCTTTTGTGATGCTTTAGTGTTTCTTTGTATTTTGATAGAACTTCAATTCACATTTAAATTTTTATGTTCCTAGTTCTAACAAACGTGAATAGATTGCACAAAAAATATACTTATGATGAAGTAATTAGAAATAAGAGTCTAGATACTTACATATTGTACATGTATTCTGATATATTCGAAATACATCACACCGTACATAACATAAAGTATAAAAAGTATTGTGAAATCAATTGTAAAAAAAACTTTCAAAGCCGTACAAAACATGCAAGTACACCTCCCAATCACATTTTGCTTACAGCGAGTCTATTATTCACCGAAAAATTTCAATTACAAACTCCGAATGAATCCCGAAATGATCGTCAAAAAACCTTTTACATAGAACCATAATCACACAACAAAGGGCACCGCTTACAATCCCATCGCAATCGAAAGTTGCCCAATCACTTCGAATATTTGTTGCCCCCAACTTTTTAATGAAACCAGGGCTCCGCCGAAAAATACGAAAACCTCAAACATGCAAAGCTGCAAAACTACGAGACTGGAATAATGTCTGGGACAGAAAAAGTTTACGCTTTGAACTCTAGCGAGGGTAAGTGTTTTGCATTTCGACCCACGCAGCCTGCATACCAATGCGTAAAAGGATTGATGTTTGCACAAAGCTACACAAAAAATATCCAATCTTTTACATAACTGCTAACTCTGTGTACTTGAGAGATTGACTTGACATGTTGTTTCATAGAGTACAGTGTTAGTTTTTGAAGTCGGACAGTGAGCAGTGAAAATTTATTGATACACTGTGACTTAGCATGCGAGTTGGTCTGGTCAGTTTATCTTATCTTGTCATTGGCTTATCGGACCGAGGAGACCTCAGGCGCACTTCGACCCGTTGGGATCTTTTGTGCTGTCCTTGCCCTAACGCTCTTACATACCTGTAGAATCGAATACTCCCTGTACCAGGCTGCAGATTCCAGCAGGAGGAAAGAGCCGAAATTCCTCTGGGTTTGGATAGGCCACTCCCAGTAGCTTCATTCGCCGCGCCGCCAGAGCATCGCAGTGGCATAGAACGTGCTTCATGGTTTCAGCTTCTGTCCCACAGTTCCTGCATGCCACGTCGCTGCAAAGGTTCATCTTATGTAGATGTTCTTTTGTGCCATAATGGCCAGTATAAGCTCCGATTAGTTGCCTTAATTGTAGTCTGCTATGTTTTAGCAGTCTCTCGCTGTCGCTGTCACACCATGTGGAAAGGAAATCCTTGGAGTGTCTCAGCCCTGTTTTAGTTTCCCATTCTCTCCCGTGTTGTTCTTGGGCATATTTGAACAGCGCTCCTCTGTAGGCACCATCTGGTATGCCTATGAACGGTTCTGGACCAACAAATTTCTCCATTGCTCCCTTTTTGGCTAAGTCATCCGCACGCTCATTGCCATCAACCCCCGTGTGCCCAGGGACCCAGACTAATCTAATCGTGTTGCGCGCTCCACATCTGTCAAGAAGGTATGCGCACTCCACGGCCAGTGCCGAGTTTAGCTCATAGGAGCTGATGGCTTTGAGGGCAGCCTGACTGTCACTACAAATGTAGATTCTCTTGCCTGTAATTCGTCTGTCCAATATCTCTTTTGCACAAACATTTATCGCATAGGTCTCTGCTTGGAATATTGATGCAAACCTACCCATGCTTTGGCTTAGATTGTATCCTTCTGTATATACACCGGCTCCTGTTCCAGACTTGGTTTTGGATCCATCCGTGTACCATATCATTTGTTCTTTACCTTGCTTGTTTAGACCACTTTTCCATTGTTCCCTGGTAGGGATGTGGGTGCTAAATCTTTTGTTGAACATGTACGTGGTCAAGATCTTGTCACATCTCATGTTCCTAATGTCATCTAGTTCCTTGTGTGGCGCTAGCTTAGTGTGTTCAAGGCTTGGCGCTGTTATGCTCCATAGTCCAGTTTTCTCCAGTCTATAGAGCGCCTTCCTCGCCTCAGTCTCAATGACGATGTGTAATGGAGTGAGCTTAAGTAACCGCTCCATAGCTGCCGTCGGTGTTGTTTTGAATGCACCTGTGATGGCCAGGCAGGCTGTCCTTTGTAGTTTCATTAGATCGTCCCTGCAGGTTTGTATTTTAGTTCTGGGCCACCACACGATGCATCCATACATTAATATCGGTTTTACCATAATTTTGTATACCCAGTACATTATTTTGGGCTGTAGGCCCCATGTCTTTCCATATGCTGACCTGCACATATTCAGTACTCTCAATGCTTTAGCAGTGGTATGGTCAACATGTGCATGCCACCGCAGTTGCTTATCCAGTATAACCCCTAGATATTTAACTTCAGTGGCCCATTTAATTTTATTACCGTACATATGTAGATCTTGCAGACCTGTTAGTACCTTTTTCCGTGTGAATAGGATCACGTTAGTTTTCTTTGAGTTAACCGAGAGACTATTTGTCGTGCACCAGTTTGTGACTTTGTCTAGAGCTTCCTGCATCAGTGTCGATACTGTATTTGGAAACTTTCCATTGACTGCTATCACTATATCGTCCGCATATCCAACTCCGTAGAACGGACCTTTGTTGATTATCCTCAAAAGAGAATTCACTACCAGGCTCCACAAAGTCGGCGATAAGACACCTCCTTGCGGGCATCCTTTAGTCGTTTTGACGAAGAGACTTTCTCCTAATATTGTAGATTGGATTATCCTGTTCTTTAGCATGTTTTTGATCCATCTGATTAGAGTTGGTTCTATCCCATGCCCTGTAGCAGCTGTTTCAATGGATGAGAATGTTGTGCGATCGAAAGCACCTTCAATATCCAGAAAAGCTGCAGCACAGATTTCCTTTTGCTGCAAGGCCATCTCTGCGCGAGTCACAACATAGTGTAATGCAGTCTCCGTAGACCTACCGGGTAGGTACGCGCATTGCATCTTATGTAGAGGATGATCCTTTAATGGACCATCCTTTATGTGCCTATCCATCATTTTCTCAAGACATTTTAAAAAGAACGATGATAAGCTGATTGGTCTATAGGATTTGGTATCCTCATAATTCGGTTTTCCCGGTTTGGGGATGAACGTCACTGTTACCTGCCGCCAGATCCTAGGGGTATGCCCAAAGGCCACACACGCCCTGAACAATCTACACAGGTGTTGGTTGAGTAGTCGTTCCCCCTCTTGTAACAGAATGGGATAAACACCATCCGGTCCAGGGGCCTTAAACGGTTGAAAGCTCTTCAAGGCCCATTTGAGTTTATTCTGTTCCACGACTTTCCCTGCCGTTTCCCAGTCAGCTCTGGTTGTTTTTAAGCTAAGCTCATCCATGTTGACATCATACATGGTGTCCTCTTCCTGTATTTCTACTGAACCCGGGAAATGCACGTTGAACATCGTTCTCAATGTTTCTTTCCCATTGTTTGTGAGTTCTCCTTTCTCATTCCTTACTGTAGTAAGTGGATTTATTTTGGCCGTAGATATTGCCTTGGCTAGCCTCATACCCTCTGGGAGGCTGCATATGCTTTGGCAGTGTCTTTTCCAGGCCCTTCTCTTTGCTTTCCGCACTTCTGTGTTGAACCTCGTGAGTATCATAGAGTAAGCACCGAAGTTCTTAGTTGCTTTTGCCAGATTAAATGTCCGGCGGGTCTCTACTCTCAGCTTTGCTAGTTCTGGCGTCCACCACGGTACACGCTTCGCTAGGACTGTACTCTCCGGACAGTTGTTAGTCCAGGCGCTATTTACCGCCCTAACTACGTTATCTGCTTCAAACTCTATATCTAATATGGAGCTGAGCCTACCTCTGACCTTTCCAAGCTCTATCTTTAGGTCTCTTTTGTACGCGGCCCAATCAGTGTTCCTGGGGTTGCGCCTTTTTACATTTATGTTATTCATTTCAGCTTCGTACCGGAAACATATGTAATTGTGATCTGAGGATGAGATCTCATTGGAGACATGCCAGTTGCCAATTTTCTTACTCGCTTTGTTGCTGGCAACTGTGATGTCGATAACTTCCGCCCTTCGTTTATTCACAAACGTGGGCTCATTGCCTTTGTTAAGAATTTGTAGAGGAGAACTTACCAGAAATTCCAGAAGTTTTTCCCCTCTCTGATTAGTGTCCGAGCTGCCCCAGACGATGTGATGCGCGTTGGCATCAAAACCAATGATGAGCTCAAAGTTGTTTGTGCTGGAATAGTCGACCAAGTCACGTAGTTGTGTTGTAACTGGGTCCGCATATTCGTAGGGCAGATAGGCAGCCGAGAAGATAACATCCCGACTGCCCGTTTTACCTTCCAATTTTAATTTCACCGTGGTGAGATCCCTGTGACAGAAAGTGGACAGAGGCATTGCACTTATGCCATTTCTGACAAAAATGCAAGTCCTCATGTCATTGGTTAAGCAGTTATGGAACAGGTTACCTCCCGCCCCATCTAAGCCCCGTATCTGTCCCCTATATATGTAGGGTTCCTGTATTAGTGCTACATCAAAGGTAACCCTGCGCAGCTGGCGATCTAGTATCGCCGTAGCCGCCTTAGAATGATGTAGATTTATTTGCACACACCTTAGACCAAGCTCCGTTGCCGTCGAGTTTGTGTACGGATTAGGAAGTCCAGACAAGGGACTCCCCTATCCAGCATAGCTTTCGGATAGTCATCCGCTATGATGGCCATCCTTGTTGTCGTCAGGGCATCCTTGAAGGAGGACCCAATGCGAGCTCGCTTTGTGTCCCCCGTGGTATCCCTGGCCTCATCGCTAATCTCCCTTGCCCGTTTCGTGAGTGTTACCTCTTTCACAGGTGATCGGGCGATGGCAGTTTGCCTAGCCAGCTCCATGCGCCTCCTTCTCTTAGCAAGGCCGCTGGCACGCTTGCGCTTCTTCGGGGAGACCTGGTCACGCAGTCTGCCAACGCTGGTCGCCTGAGCGGTACAGTTTTCGGGTCCAGCAGAGCCAGGCGCCTTGACCTCCGCCTTGGCAACCAGGGGTAGACCGGAAGACACTGACTCTCCCCTAGAACCGCCTGGTTGTTTGCTTGTAGGGACCAGACTGGCGCCACCGGTCGGGTTCGCTGCCGTCACTTGTCCCTTTGCCTTTTTGTTGCCCGTAAGCTTGGTGTTTCGCCCTGATGGGCCTTGTGTGCATGATGCACCTTGTCCCCTTTCGGAGACCATGTTGGGGTTTAATTTTATTTTGTCCATATGACCTAAAAAGTTTTCGCTCTGATGATTCCCCACCCGCCACGGAGCCCTCACCTTTGGGGATGCTATATAAGCACCAGGGCTATCACCAAAGTATAGGATTCCAGGATGAGTTGTCCACGAGACTAACGTTGTTCGCCCTCCCTCCCACGTAGTGTAGGCTTACACCGCCGCCTGCGGACCCCTTCACCCCAGAACCCTAGCCTAGCCCATTTGAAGGATGGACTTCAGCCGATTGACTACCACGCGGCTACGTGATAGCCTCCCGTTTGGACAGAGATCCAGACCGAAGAGGCGTGTTGCCAGCGACAGACAACAACTGCCGGTCCATCGCCGACTCAACCTCCAGGACTCCTTCACCTGCTGTACGGGTCACCGCGCACGGCACGAACACGCAGGTCTGGTCTGGTCAGTTACTTCAGTACACTACTACTACTCGCACTGTGTAACCGCATTATACAATACACACACATACCCAAGACGTACTACAGCTCGTTTGTTACCTAACCTTTGGTCAGGAAGTATTCATAGCTCAACAACGCTTACTTAGCACTTATTTGGAGGCAATCAGTTTTTACATAACTCGATATGGAACTAGGCAGCTGCTCCCATCACTTAAACATTCATGGCGCGACGAGCTACTGACATAGGGGTACAAAATTCTAACGAGCTGTATACTTTCTAAGCAGCAGTTCACACAGTGTAAATCAATATTGGACCCATTGGACCCTAAGCTCACACGACGCTTTTATCGGCAATCAGAGTTTTCGTTACTTTTCAGGAGCTTGATGCTGAGACTGCAGTCGTTAAAATGCTCGACTTTGATACTGCGGTAGAACCTAAAGCTCGACCAACCTTGTGCAACACCAACGCAGTTGCAAAACTTGCGGGGTAGGCAAAATGATTCTATAGTTATAATCTCAACCGCGAGGACTGTGTTTAGTATGCGATTAGCTTCCTTATACAGTGATGACACGCGTCTACCCAGAAGCAACATTTCAGGTTACAGTCGATATGAGTCAGACGTCGGATTTGTTTACTGGATTGATTACTAGCATTTCGAATGAAAAACACATCACTTGCTCGATTGAATCAATTTACATCAACAACAGAAACAATTGACATGTAGAAAGAATATTTTCTTGACAAAAACAAATATTCTGATTCTCAAAATTGTGG
The DNA here is from genome assembly GCA_905147815.2 of Phalera bucephala. Classification (NCBI taxonomy): domain Eukaryota; kingdom Metazoa; phylum Arthropoda; class Insecta; order Lepidoptera; family Notodontidae; genus Phalera; species Phalera bucephala. Next base: position 16,610,605 of record LR990621.1, on the reverse strand, counting down.
TTATACTAACTTTGTTAATATAAAACAAACGTAAAATAAAATTATCTATTCAATAATAAAGTTACACACTACATATAGTAGGCATCTCATTTTTATTTACCAAACTATCTCATAAACCTTCGAAATGATTGTCAGATAAGAGATTATGAGATTAGCCGACCTTAAATTTGATTTTCCTTTGTGTATTGGCTAAAAGTGTTGTGGACCGTACTTATTATTCAATTATGCAGATACGGTGCTGTAAAATTTTATATACCACGGCGTTAGCTTCGTTACTTTTGTATCTTTAGATAAGTTTAAAGGCATGGCTTTATTCTGCGTACCTAACTCAAGATTTTTTATTGCGTTACACAAAGGAGGGTGTCGTTAAACCAGAAGGATGCAAAAGTTTAAGGCAACTTTTATAGGGAGATCGTGGGCTTTAGATATCTTTGAAAAAACTTTTCGCTGCGTTCGATAAAATGTTTTGTACGGATGTAATCCTCAAAATTCTACGTGATTTGTCTCCACCGAGATAAAAAAACGATCCGAAGATTTTCGGATACACTTAAGCTGCGTCGCTTTTTCAAAGAAAACCCTCTAACTCAGCCTTGGTTTTTCTCATTACTACTGACGCTGTAAGGTTTTATCGTCGGCTTATTTAAGAACTGAGATTTCAACAGGACGTATAACAATAGCGTGAAATTATCTTTCAGATGTCTGAGGACGTCTTCAGACTCATCGTCCAAGGAGTCTTTTAAATTACGTCATAAAATATGTGAAGGACTTTGTGCTTGGATAAAACCTGCGAATTAATTAAGGAAGTGTAATGAGACTTTTCCATTTGCATAAAAAATAGTTAAAGCTCGCTAAAATAATGTTGCAAGGAAATATTACTTTGCATATAAATACGACGAATATAAAGACGATCGCGTGCAGTTTTTGCACTCAAGGTTCACTTATTTGTGGAAGAGTTAAGTCCGTTTACGCAAATAAAGCCTTGTTTTTGTATTTTCTACTAACGATACACACACAAAGAAGTTGATATCACAGCAGAGTTGCATCTTTTAGGCACGTTAGTTTTGTTTGGCCCACTTGCACGAACGAAGGTTAGCGTTCGTTACCTTTTAACTTCGTTATAACGTTAAGTCGAAGGCAATTTGACGTTATAACCTGAGTTAGTCAATAGGTAAAGCTAGCCCTGATTCGTGCAAGTGGGCCTTAGATATGTAATTTTGTACTCATAACTATTCTAATAGTGCTCGTAGGCATGGTATGATGTGTGTTATCCCACTTTTTACCTCCATACAAAAGTATGAATACTTCGAAAGAAATAAAAGTTAAATATACCTAAATAAATAGTAATTAAACACACACCGTCACGTCTATATTCCCTAAACGGGTGGCAGAATTGTACCACCCACGATCTTAGGTTCCATGTAATAGGGCGAGCCTGTTGCCATATACCGGGCTGGGCATATAGGTATATATAAATATTTCCAGTCTTCGGACTCATACAGGATAGTTTTCGCTAGAAAAGATACATTTGTCCGACCTAGGATTTGAACCACAAACACCAATTTCACTCGCACTCTTATCGCGTTCCCTTAACAGTTGATCACAGAAATCCTTTGACGACTTCAATTCATCCTTAGTTTATTTTCAACATCTTTGGCAATAGCTCTGCGGGTCAGCATGTTGTTGGTGAAAGTTCTCAGAAAAAGTGATATAAAATGGATAAATACAACTGTAGCAAGAAAAAAGGCACACAAGAGAATTGATAATGTTTTATATTATGAAAAATAACAATCAGTAACTTCTAAAACAAGAGCTTTATTCAAATTATTGTTTCTGGTGGTACATTAAAATGAGAATAAAATATACCAAAATTATTCAAAGTTGTTATGAGTGAAAATTTGATTCAATCTGTTATTTTATGTACCTAATAATCTGTGTATGGTATTTTATTTCCTTGATAATTTTTGTCATCATAATTTACTAGTAAAAGAAAACAAAATAATAAGAATGTAAATTTACGTATATCAATTTTACAGTAAACAACAGTTAACGAGGTTGTCAAATAGGTATGATATGGCCAGTTACAACAAACAGGTTAGGCGTAAATTGGGTTTAATTATATAGGAATACGATACTCCCCGGTAAAATTGAGAAATCCCAACGGCTCGACCGTTGACAGGCACCAGTTCTTCCTATATTTGTTTATATGTTTGGACTCATCTCTCACAAATACTTGTGATAGATATTTACATTGAGTAGAAATGTTTTCACTAGTTTTAATAATAAATTTACGTAGTTATTTAATTGTTTTCCAAATTTAAACTTTAACATATGATTTTGGCATGTTACTCGGCCAGTGTTGTCAGCAAAAAAAGCAATCAACTTAAAAAAAGCGTTATATATAAATTAATCGGGCTACGGAGCGTAGTGCGCCGACTACGCCACGCTACGCAACTATCTACGTATCTATAATGTCATAGTCGTGTCGTGTTCAAAGTAGGCTTTGTCACAGGCGAAGTCTATGTCCGTGAAGTTGACAAAAACTTCCACTAGATGATTGCCGACACCACTCTATATACGTTAGGTAGATGCCATTTGATACATGCCATGTATGTAGCTATAATATCGTAGCATCAAGTCGTATTCAAAGTAGGTGTATAACATTCCCAAACAAATAGCAATAAACTTATAAATAATCGTTACATATAACTCAATCGGGCTACGGACTGTAGTGCACCAACTACGCTACGCTACGCAACTACCTACGTAGCTATAACGTCGTAGTCGTGTCGTGTTCGAAGTGGGCTATATGGCAAGCGAGTGCCGTGTCCGTGAAGTTGACAAATGCTTCTGGCGCGCTGGGTGTTTGCCGACACCACTCGATATAAGTATGTGTAGACGCCATTTGATACATGCCATGGATGTCTTGAGAGTGTTATGGAACGTAAGATCTTCCTTGGGGTGTTTCTAGGATGCTTACCTCAGTCGATTTGAGAGTAACAAATAATTTTAAAGTTTTTAAAACAGAATATATCTTTTGTACATAAGGCAACGACATGGCAACGAAATTCATTTTTTACTGCAAATGCGTTTTAGTCGACCAAAAATTGCTCTTCCATACTTGGTGATACTTGTATATAAATGAAGCGTGATATGGACGCAAAGCCCGCTAAATAGATGACTCGATCCAATGACACTTAAAAAGTTCAAATTTACGATTCATTCTACCGACCGCGATGAAGATCCGGTCAGAAGAATCACTTCAGTGTAATCTTGAATTAGATTCTACAACGTAGAAAAAAAAACATTGATTTATGCGGTACCTACTATAAAATCAATAAATTACACTCACCTAGAGATTTTCAAACCATTTTGTAAATTAAAACATGGATTACATTTCTAGATACTGATCTCGCCAGTTTCAAAAAGAATTTAAATAAACATAATGTGCTAGGCGAAAAAGTTTCTAAGAAAACACCCAGCTAACAAATATGTAAGTATATTTTAAATGTACAATTTAATTTGCATACACAGGTACACAAAATAAATCGTTCAATTAAAATGCAACAAGTACCTATGACTTAACTATGAAAACCTGAATAATAAGAGTACGTTATTATCACAATTTATACGTACGTCACGTAAGTTATTCTATTAATGTTGCTGACTAGACATAAGAATAGAAGTCTTTATAAAGGCGTCATTACAGTAAAAACGGGTACACAGCGACGCGCGATAAAATTATTTTTCCTTCTGCATCATTCAGGTGGGGAATACGCGGCGGTAATACCAGCTACAATTTTTGTAAACCCTCAAAGTACACAGGATTCAATCCCGCGATACAACGATGTTCCTTTGAGCGCTGCATCCGTGTATCAAAAACACGAACCTTTTGCAACGGGGAAGATAAAACGCAACAAAAAAACCGTTAATGAACCACGTACACTTTTATCTATCCTCACAAACATGTTCACATTTCGCTTGTATAATTTAAATTCACGTATAAATTCCTTATATTTCTGAGGCGACACAACATGCAGTATTAGTTTCGCAGACGAAAATAATCTGAATATTATTTTGTAGTATTCTGATTGTTAATCCTCTGCAGGTAAAGACAGAATAACATAAGACTTTTAACACACTAAAAATTTAATCATAGTGTCTTATGGAGTAATATAGATATAAAAAACCCTACAGGGGCCTACTTTGACATGCTAGGGTGCTCTTGGATCTCCCAAAAGAACGCACCATTTTCCCATACCTGCGTTTCGTTTGCTTAAATCCGTCTTGGAGGAATAAAAATCGTTGCTCCTCGGGATTGCGTTGTCAACTAGATGTCAAAGATCCATACTCCAGACGTCCGTCATCACTGTATCAGCAGAAGAGAACTAATTGCCTGAACAATGGCCTTGGTGACTTAATGGAACAATGGCCTTTACAATAAGGTGTAAGATCATCCGAAATGGAAATAATACTAGAAATGGAACTCTCAGAATGACCGAGGCGAACGCTGGTGATTGCTAAATCGCAGCAGTACTCAGCGATACGAACGCCTGAATACCCTGAACGAGATAACAACATTCTTGTAAACGAGATAACAACATTCTTGAAACATTTTTGTATAACAGCTGTCTTACAGAAATGTGTAATAAGAAATATATGTAATTTTTAATATCCTCAAGACAAGCGAATCTCCTGTTCAGAGAAGGTCGGGCCTTCAATATTTTATGGACACTTAAAACTAAATTATATATTTCTCAAGTTTCAAAATGTATTTATTATAAACTGACTGGAGAACCTTTAAGTTATAACAAAAAGCTATTTGCTGATAAACCTTTCTTAATTAATCTTAAAAATTTTACTGTTTAAATGAACTGATACTTTATGATTTATTTTTTATTTTTTGGTAAGTGAATTGTTTTTTTTTAGTATGAAACTAAATATGTATTCCATAAAGATACAGTATTATTACAAAAGGTTATTGTGCCTTTAAAGAGTGACTTAGCTCAGCTTTGCTAAGTAAACGGCAACATATTAAATGAATATCACATTTCGAAACTACAACCAAAATTAGAAACAATATTCTTCAAAATATGTAATATTTATTTATCTGTTAAGTCTTTTTTAAAACAAGACTATTATAGATCTGCCTACCCCGCAAGGGATCTGGCGTGAGGTTATAGATAGATAGATAGATAGACTATTATAGAGATCGAGGTATTAGAAATATTTCCTAAACTATCTATTACACAATAAAACGTTGAATTCCTGTAGTATCGATATGTACGTAAATCAAGCGAAAGTCGAGCAAGTGAAGCACGTCTCAGCTTATCCGGGTTACAGATCTGTAGTCTGTCGTGAAGTAAATTACACAAATAGTAGAATGCCTAAGTAGACATCCATTTAAGAAGCCAAATTTGATAGTGGTCAAACTAAACTATAATTTTTTTAGTCATAATGGATTTAAGGCATCCTGCTTCTTAGTCATGATGCATCTAAGGCATCGTGATGGTTAGTACAAAATTCACAGAGTGTAACGTGTGTTGCGCAACAAAATGGACAAACGATATACCTATGTAACCTCTTCGGACGACATGATGCGACCGTCTAAATAGATGTGGAGAACATAGGTCGCGGAACATCTGTTGGGCGACGTTGCACCACTTTGCACGTCATTTTACGACTTCATTAATCAAACTAAAACAAAAACTGCGTTATTATAAAACTAAAAGATACCTTATATAAATTACAATAGACGGAAATTCCAAATTTCGTATGCATGACCGCTGCTAAAGCAAAGACCGGACGCATAACAAAGATATGATGTACATATGTAGAATTTAAAAGGACAAACGGATAAACAACTTCTAATATTTAGATAAGGACCTCCATTCGCGGAACCCCGTATGACCGACAAAGTTAAGCCGAAAGAGATAAGGGAAGCCGTAAAACATACGTGCGATTTCTTTGTGCTTACATCGAAAATCTATTTATTTTTTTGCTTATATTTCTCTCCATTTCGGTACGGCACTTTTTAAACTATAAACTTAATTAAGGGGAAGAGATAGATAGGATATATACACACCGTCACGCCTATATTCCCCAAGGGGGGGTGGCAGAGGTGTACTGAGTACACCAACGTTACGCCGACGATGTAAGGTCCCATGTAATAGGGGGGGCAAGCCTATTGTCATATACTGGGCACAATTCCCGACTCTGGACTCATACTGGGAAGTTTTCGTTAGAAAAACTACACTTATCCGACCTCGAATTTGTACCCAGGACCTCGTGATCACAAAGCGATGCGCTTTACCACTAGACCAACGAGGCAGTCCAGGGATTATAAAGGATATATGTATTACTTATTATGTTGTTCGAAAATTGATCTTATTGACTTTGTAAAACATTAAAATACATATGTAGATTACGTTAAGTTAAAAAGTTGTACCTAATTTTGTGGTAACTTCAGCCTTTTTTGAAGTGGTTGATGGTGTAAAGTAAGAAGTAGGCATGTATTTAGTATGTTTTCTAACATATCGCTATTGTGTAAGTACCAACAAACAGTTCCTATATGCCTATTTTTTTGGGTCTTGGCGTATTTATAATCAAGAACATCATAGCAATCTGTCATTAACAATACCGATACAATCTAAATAGGTTTGTATTTCTAAATATTCACAAATTTCTTTAAAATACAATTGTCATAATAGATGCATTTCTGAAAACCATATTTGGTGCGAGCTTCCTCACCATTCTGCACGTTTAATATATTTGAAATGGGAAATATATAGGATAGTAAAACGTTGAAATAAAGCATATTATAAGGTTTGAATGTATTATGCAAGCAGCCTCTGTGTACCGGGGACAGGTAAATATCCGGTGTTTTTGAATGCCGGTTGTAGAGTGAAATATTCCTTTCATTCGTGAGTAAAGGTAGGTTTATGACTTTTTTAATTTAATTTCTCGTGCATACAATCATACATCCCTGCACGAGATCATATTTATATCAATGCCAACGAGAAGGGCAGAGACAAATTAAATCGAATAAATTGAATTTTGAATATCTACTTGGGTCTTTTGCATCTCCCGCACCTTAGCTTCCCTATCCGGCTTAATCGCGTCTAAGCGCGTCCGTAAGCGCCTACCCATAAGCAATAACGAAGGAGTTTCACCTGTCAAACAATGTTCAGTGTTACGGTAGTGGAGCAAAAACGTATTTAACGCAAATTTCACACACTCTCTTCCTAATAACGCTTTTTTAATCACTCTTTTTAGAGGTATAACAGCATTTTCAGCCGTACCATTAGAAGCCGGGTGATATGGACCCGAAAAAACATTCTCAATCCTCTCTCCCTCCAAAAATGTCGCAAATTCCTTACTAGAGAAAGGCGGTCCATTATCTGTTACCACTTGCCTAGGGATTCCAAACCTACTCCATAGCTCGCTCAGCTTAGAAACAGTTCCATGTGCCGCCGTATTTAGTAATGGTCAAACCTCCAGCCACTTGGACATAGCGTCCACTACGACCAAGAACATTTTTCCTTACACCGGACCCATAAAATCCAAGTGGAGTCTGGTCCACGGCCGGCCCGGCCAGGCCCAAGGTCGTGGCGTCGACCGCGGCGGCGCGTCCGCATACGTCGTACAAGTTACACATGCGCGGCACTCCCGTTCTAATACCTATACACAAGAAAGGCTCCAAAGCTGAAATAGAAAATTATAAAGGTATTTCTAGGTGGTATATAATAAGATTTCTCCAGTAATCACTTAAACCATACCAGCCGCTCAACACGGTTTTCTTAAGAAACGGTCCACGACCACTAATTTGACATGTTTCTCGAGTTTTGTTCTAGAATCCATCGAGCGTGGCGGACAGGTTGACGTGATCTACACTAATTTCGAGAAGGCCTTCGATCGTGTGGATCATAACCCTCATTAGTAAACTAAATAATGGAATACACGGCGACCTACTGCGTTGGGTTATGTCTTACCTCTCTAATCGCTCTCAGGCCATAGTTGTGGGTGGTTTTCGCTCAGACTTTGTTAATGTTCCCGCTGGCGTCTTACAAGGTTCTCATCTGGGTCCCTTGTTTTACTGCGCGTATTTGTACGATATAACAACATGTTTCAAATATTGCAATCACCTTATATACGCTGACGACACAAAGATTTTTCTTAAAATACGCAATGAACAGGATTGTAAATTAATGCAAACAAATGCAACTACCTAGATAAATTTTCTGAATATTATACAAGAAACAAAATTACATTGAATATAAAAAAATGTGAGTGCATTACCTTCACCTTAAAACTAAATCTTTGAAATATTACTGTAAATTCAATAATACCTTAATTAATCGGGGTTATATTGTACGAGATCTAGGGGTATATTTTGACCATAAATGTTCAAATTCAAATTCAAATTCAAATTCAAATCATTTATTTGTGGATAATAGGTTAGATAGGATGTTACATGTATATAGTCATAAGTTCTACTATATCCTGCCATGCATCAGGCGTACAAAATTATAAAGTAATATAAAATATATAATGTCATATTATTATTAAATTAATTTAAAATTTATATTAATGATCTTATTATTAGTATTAAAAAAAAAACTATATAATGCTATTTTCCCTCTAAGAAGTCGTCAATGGAATAGTACTCTTTGTCTATTAAAAAATTACTTAACATATTTTTAAAAATATTAGCACTACTAATTTCCCTTATGTGTAGGGGTATTTTATTATAAATAGTAGGCCCCATACAGACTATGCTTTTATGCATAAGATGTGTCTTACAAGGTATTGGGTGTATGGTATGTTCCCGACGGCTTCCTATAGGATATGCATTGTATATATGCATATTACTTTTTACAAAAGCTGCAACCTCGCAGATGTAAAGAGAGGGTACCGTTAGTATCCTTAAACCTTTAAATTTTCCTTTACATGATTCTCTCATTCCTAGACCAGTTATCCCACGCACACACCTTTTTTGAGCTTTAAATACCTGCATCTTATCGGTTGAGTTACCCCAAAAAATTATACCGTATCTCAGTATAGAAGCTACATGTCCATGATAGGCCGTCATTACCGCTGATAAATTAACTACCCTAGATAGTTTATATAACGCAAATGAGAATTGGTACAGTCTTTTGCATATATTTTGGATATGAAGTTTCCATTTTAGTTGACGATCGATGGTCAAACCTAAGAAACGCGTTGACTCGATTTCTACGATTTCTCTATTTGAAAATTGAATGTCCAGTTTTTCCGTTTTACGTTGCTGTTTGAAGTCCATTATATGTGTTTTTGTCAAATTTATTTTTAAGTTGTTCAATGTCAACCAGTTTTTAATGCAAGTCAAAGTATTAATTATTTCGTCATTTAAATTGTCCGAATTATCTTTAATAAATAAAATAGTGCTATCGTCAGCAAATAATGTCATGTCATAGTTAGTAACATTAGGAAGGTCATTAATATATATTAAAAATAACAGTGGTCCGAGAACACTTCCTTGTGGAACTCCATAACATACTGATATTGCGTCTGAAGTATATGTTGTCTCTGTAAGTGTCATAGGACATACTTTGCTTAGCTGCGTGATTTGCATTCTATTACTCAGGTATGATTTCAATAACCTATATGCATTGCCTCTTACTCCATAGCCAAACATTTTTTTTCAGTAGAAGATCATGTCTTACATGATCAAATGCCTTTGTCATATCCATGTATAAGGCTATTGCCCTCTTTCTTTTATCTACTGCTGTCATTACTTTTAATAAGAAGTCATAAATTGCCATATTAATCGTTTTATGTTTTCGAAATCCGTACTGCTTGTCTGATAACAGATTATAATTTTCAAAGTAATTGTATAATCTACTGTAAATTGCCTTCTCAAAAACTTTGGCTATGACTGGTATTAGCGCTACAGGGCGATAGTTACTTAACTCATGTGGATCACCTTTTTTGTAGAGAGGTTTGACGATTGAAATTTTCAATTTTTCTGGATAGGTTCCCTGTTCCATGCATAAATTGAGTATGTAACATATGACAAATGTAATAACCGTCGCTACATCTTTAAGGATTTTAGTGGAGACATTATCATATCCAACGCTACTTGTACTCTTTAGAAATGATATTATTTTAAGAATCTCAAAGTTCGTGCATGGAAATAGATATATCGAATTGCAATTATTCTGATAACTGTCGTATGTGTTAATATTTTTGTTGCCCTCTGCATTTTCGGCGAAGTAAGTATTAAAAACATTGGCTAGCTCAGTAGGGTCAGTTATAATCTTGTTTCCGTAATTTACTTTTGAGATAGTTTGTCTTGGTTCATTTTGCAAATAGTTGTTGACAATATTCCACGTGGCTTTAGATTTATTTCTAGCATTTTTGATACAGTAATCATTTTGTGATTTTTTTGTAAGTGAGATTATTTTTTTAAGTCTGTTTGAAAATGCTTTAAACCCTTGTTTATTTGTTAATGTGGGTGACCGTCTATATTTCCATAGCAACTTCCTCTTAATACTGCTACATTTTTTAATTCCTTTAGAAATCCATTTGGGTTTTTTATGTATTAGTATTTTTACTTTCTTAAGTGGAAAACATAAGTCGTAAAACAGGGTAAAGAGCACATGGAACTGATTGAAAGCGTTATTGGCTTGAGTTTCTTCAAAAACATTTTGAAAACTTAAGTTTGCTAAGCATTCTTTGAATTTACGCCTGTTATCAGAATTATAATCTCGTATTGTTATGAACCAATGTTTTATTCGAAAGAATTTTTTAACAGGAAAGTTTAGCACTTGTGCCGTGTGATCTGATACAGCAAGTTCAATAACCTCTCCAGTACTACCTCTAATATTATGCGTTATATTGTCAATTCCTGTGCCACTACTTAGCCTAGTTGCTTGTTTAAATTGAAGCTTTAAATTATATGTAGCTAATAGGTTCTGAAAATCCATTGACGTTTTGGTTCTCTTAAGATAATTAATATTAAAATCCCCACACATTATAAGTTTAAATTTATTTTTATTACACAGTTTGTTCAAAATTTGGTCAAGCTTGTCAAGGAATAAGTTTATTAATTGTGTGTGACATCGTGGTGGTCTATACACGCATACTATATATATTTTATGCAATGGAAGACAAACTGCTGAGCATTCCACTACCTTGGGAATAGATAGGTCAACAATTTCAGCTAGATTTTCATACTTATGGTTATTATTTATCAATATACATGAACCACCGCGTCTTTTATTTCGATAAAAACAGGAAGCCATCTCAAAGTTATCTATTTTTAGTCGAGTTCTGTCTTCTCTTATCATATTATGCTCTGTAATACACAGTATGTCTATTTGTTTACCTTTTTCACCCATCATGCATAAATGAATAGATAAGGCATCTGATTTACTTATTAGACCATTAATATTTTGGTGTAATAGATACATGTAATTATTAACGAAAAAAATTTGCATTGACATTCTTTACTACATTAGTTGCATTTGGAATAACATTATTGCAATTAATATTTAACCTTTTTGGACTGAGATCATTTTGCTCAACTTGAGTAGTTCAACATGTTTGAGTGCTTTTATCTGTATAAAGTAATGCTTTTTGTCCCATTTTTTTTTGTTCGTATTTACTCATATTATATTTATAAGTCAAGTGTAGTATTTCCTTTAGTATATATCTACTTAAATTTAAGGGAAAGTAACGAGTATGGGGCAAATATCTACTATAGTCGAGATCTACATAAATGACGTTCTTATATTGCTGACATATGAATTTTAGTTCAGCGTTGAGTTTATTTTCATTAAGATGTTTGTTTTTTGGAATCTCACAGACAATAACATTTGTATTTTTGATTGAATTGAGCCATTGACCAATACTAATTTTAAAGTTATATGGATTTGTATCATTTATGCCACCCATTAGTACTACATAGTCTCTGTCCGTCATATTACTGATTTCCGATGTTGTACATCTCAAAATATTTTCCATCTTCGCTCCTGGTTTCCAGATGCATGTTACGTGATATTCCATTCCCAAAAGTTGCCCCAATAATTTTCTGACATCACGTCCTTGCTCGTCTGCAATAATGAGTACTTTTCGTTTTCCTTTATTTGTTACTTTTATATTTTTGTTCTCCACAGACTTTTCAGAATCTATATATGTTTCCCCTGATTCTACCCCTTCACAGTCTGTTTTTAAATCCTCTTTTATACATTTTTCTTTGTTAATTACATTTTTTGATAATTCTCTAAAATCTTCATTCATCTTCTGATTTGTCAAAGGTATATCAATTTGTTTAATAGGACTTCCATTCTTGATAGATAGTTTACGCTTCTTCTTCTTTTTAGCAGACTGAGTTATCACTGGACTTGGCATATGTACGACTTTTTTGTAGTTTTCAATAATTTTATTATTCTGTTGTATGTTGGCTTTAAGTTGTTTATTTTCAATGCTCAGGTTGTCAATTTCGTTATGTGCGGAGAGCAGTTCTTCTTTTAGTTTTTCTATTTGAGTTTTCAAATCAGCATAAATTTCATTTTCATTAATTGTATGGTCAGGTAAACTCATTGTCGTTGAATCGAATAACGATGAGTCATCAAGTGAGTTATTCTCAATGAAGATAGATTTTTGTTGTTTACGAACTGTAATATTGTCGTCCGCCATAGTTTCACGTTATATTTTGTCTGCGCCCTCTATTGAAATTCGACGTAAGCTCACGCTCCGTCAATAGATTTCTAAATGATACCACTGGTGCATCAGGTTAGTATCCTTATTCCGACCCTTTATTAATATACAAAAAGTACGACGGTGGTGAGGCTCGAACTATCACCATTAGTTTGAGTCGTCCCTGTACTAAATGCGCCACAGTACTGTTATTAAAAGGTGCGAATTTTAAAGTCAGTTTCTTAATTGTTAGAATTTAAAACCAACTTAGTTCGTTGCTGTGACTCATTGCTCAGGAATTTTTTTCCACATTCCGATCACTGTTTGCACAAAGTTTATCACAGTTTTTTAGTTATATTGTCACTTTTTTTGAATGTAATCACACTTTTTATTTGAGATAACGCACATCTTATAATGTATTAAGTTTTATTATTGTTTATGTTGTTTAAATATGACCTTTTTAATGGTTTTAGAACACATAATCTTCAGGTTTGATATTATTAAAAGTATTTTGTTGAGGACCGTAATAACGTTCACACACTGTTATTGGATTATTATGCACTATTCTAAGACACTTAAAACTTTTATAGAAGTATAAAAATATTTTTAAAACTTAAAATAATACAGAGCTCCTTTATTGACAACTTTCTCTTACAGCGCCATCTAGCGTCCCTACTACTGTTATTGTTACTAAATGATCACATCGATCACATAGCCAAAAAGGCCTTCCAAAGTCTTGGATTTGTTATTCGTATATGTAAGCCATTCACAGATCTGGTCACGCTTAAAAATGTATTCTTCGCATATGTACGAAGTATTTTAGAATATACCAGTACAATATGGTCCCCGCAATATGTTACTTACGGATTCAAAAGTTTATCATCAATCACTTAAACTATCGCTACCGCAAATGTCCAGTATCATATGAGGAGGGGTGTTCGGAATATGGCTTTTTAACCTTAGATCAAAGGCGCACTGTCTTAGACATGTGTATATTGTTTAACATTGTCCGCGCTAATATTGATTGGTCCGAACTGGTGTCTAAAATTGGATACTGTGTGCCTTCGCACCGCACGCGTCATACACGTTTATTAGACGAACCTCGACATTACACTAACTTACAAAAAACTGCCCTTTCGCGTCTTATCCTCACTAACAATGCTCATTTTGGTCATGTTAATCTCTTCTCGGGCACAAAATACTCATTCAGGAAAGAAATTTTGAATAGCTTGAAATAATAATCTATCATTTACATCATCACGCCGAAACCCCAGTGGGGTACATAATGAACTAAATATAATAATAATATTAGTTATGGCCGGTGTCCGTCCTCTTTGAAATAGTCCAGTTTTTGTCCATCAAGCCTCATTTGCATAGCCCTTGTTTTCTTTCCATAATTTACAATAGTCCTTGCACCTGCCGGGGTCAGTTCGCTGGTTATGTTTCTTCATTTTCAGCAAGTGATCTCAGCAGGTGGCTTACATAACATTAACTTCTCGCAAAGGGCCTCTACGTGTTGGACCCATGTCCCCATGCAAGCCTTTCAAAGGTCCGGGTAAAGCCCGTGAATCTCAGCGATATACAATATATGTACTATGATAAAACTAATTAGATACGGCCTTATATGTATCAAAATATATGTATGTATGATGCTAGCAATAAATAGATACCTAGGTTTACATGTATATATGTAAAGAAAAATATATTTATCTTTAATTTAAATATTCCCGCGCATCAAGCTTCATCGTAGTAGTATATTTATGTTATAATCTGTGGTCGAATTATATAGCATATGGAGCATCTAGCCGTTGTGAAAAGACAATTATAAATAATTTTGTTTTATAGAAGGTTAATAATACCGTGACTGAGATTTGGGAATCGACATTGTGATAAATAACATTAAATGTCGTTTCTTTTCTTACAGGTAAAGTTTTGTTAGTAAATACTTTTAATTAAGTGCATCAAATGTGTAACGTAATAAGTTAACAATAAATCTTTTCTTACAGAGAAACTCAATTGCGTTTTGATTGCGTGTGTCGTCCAAATCACGAGAAACAATCTTATAAAACGACATTTATTGTCAAATAATATGGAAAAGTTGAGATTTACGTTCCAAGCCAAACCAACAATAGACGGAAAATCTTACTATATTGCCATTACCTCAATTGTCACACAAGATGAAAAAGTTTTCCTGATTCCTGAGGAGCATCAAGCAGTATCGCTTCACAAACATATCCAAACCTCTAAACCTTTCGTTACAGTGAAAAATACATTGAAAAAAAGACATCAAACTAGAAGTGTATGGATAAAAATGACAGAGGGTATATTACAAACATACTTTGATGAGGATGATAACATGATTTTTCAGGACCAATTCCTTGAGGAAATCACCCAAGAACAATTGGCTATTGTCAATAAAAAGAATCCAGAAGATCCAATTATGAAAATTTTGGAAAAATTAATTGAAGGACAACAAAACAAAGAAAAACAAAGTGTAAAAAAATTGGCGGACAGGTCTGTAATTGAAAAATTTGATGGAAAAAATAAAAATGCAAATCACTGGATGGAAGTATTTGAAAAAGAATGTGCAAGGTTTGATATAGTAAAAGAAAAAGAAAAAATTGAAATCTTCAGATTATTTCTAGAAAAATCATGCACTGATTGGTATTCTTCCATGATGATCAAATTAAGTTTACAATCAGAGTGGTCAGAATGGAAATCAAACTTTTTACAAACCTATGCTAATAAAGGTTGGAATACTAGCAAGTGTGCTTTATCTTTCAAGTATCAATCAGGATCTTTATTAGAATATGCTATTAAAAAAGAAAAACTTCTACTTGAAGTAAGAAAAACAATTGATCAAGGGACCCTAATTGATATAATTGCTGCTGGCTTACCAGATTTTATAACGGATAGAATCAACAAAGAGGAAATTATACAAACAAAAGACTTATTTAATGAACTTGGCAAGTTAGAACATTTAGTTTCAAAAGACAAATTTATAAAAAAAAAAGATGATACTAAGCCGATGAAAGAAAAATGTAGCATTTGTGAAAAATTAAAGAAAGGTGAGCGCTATCATTCAGAAGATTTATGTTGGTTCAAAACAAAAATAAATAATGAAAAAGATACCAAACAAATAAAGCTCATCAACAATTCAGAACTAGAATGTGAACTGCAATGTGAAGACCAAAAAAACTAATAGTGCCGCCATTAATCAAAGTAAAATTAGTATTAAATAAAAATGTTGAGGTATTTGGAATCTATGACTCGGGCTCTAATGTGTCATTGATAAATTCAAGGTTGTTGAAGATAAATAATAAGGAATTGAGCTAATCTAACAATACTAATTTAAAAACAATTAATAGCGTTAAAAGGCAAATGGCATAATAACTCTAGATATAACCATTTTTAATGTTGAGAAAAAAATGGATGTCTTTGTTATAGACAAGGAAAATTTTGAATATGATTTTTTAATTGGACTAAATTGTATAAAAAAGTTTTACTTAACTCAAAATGAAAACTTGGAAATCAATCAGAAAGTTGAAAACACAAAAAAATGAAACAGTTTCTGAAGAAAAGAATAAATCAGATACTGACATTTTTAAGGAAATAAAATCTGATAATTTAATAAACTTCAACGAAAACTACAATGAAGAAAACTTCAAAATTTTGATAAATCATCCAGACTATCAAAAACAGGTAGTGATTGATGACTTAATATTGAACAATAAGTCTGTATTTGCCAAGGACAAATATGACATTGGAACGGTAACGGATTATGAAGCACACATTGATCTGTTAGTAAAGAAATATTGCAGTTTAAGGCCATATCGTTGCACAATTGAAGATAAAAAGGAGATTGAAAACCAAATTGCAAAATTATTGGAAAAAAATATAATAGACGAATCATATAGTCCATTTGCAGCTCCAGTTACATTAGCTTATAAAAGAGATGAAAATAAAAAATCAAGATTGTGCATAGATTTTCGAGACCTAAATAAAATTGTTATACCTCAATCACAGCCGTTCCCACTTATTGAGGACCTAATAGTAAAAACAAGAGATTGTAAGTTTTTCTCAACACTGGACCTGAATTCAGCATTTTGGTCAATTCCTCTGCGTGTCTCAGACAGACATAAAACTGCATTCGTCACACAAGAGGGTCATTTTCAATGGACTTGCTTGCCATTCGGTTTAAAAACCTCACCAGCCATATTTCAGCGAATAATGTGTAACATAATACGGAAACATAAGCTCGGACAGTTTACAGTAAGCTACATTGATGACATCTTATTATTCTCAAAATCTTTTGCAGATCATGTTAAACATCTAAAACAGCTATTTCAAGCAATTCAAAGTGAAGGTTTAAGACTAAAATTTTCTAAATGCACATTTGCAGCCGACTCAGTTAAATACTTGGGTCACATAATACAGAATAATTCAGTTAGACCTCTGAAAGACAACTTGATATCAATAAAAAACTTCCCTACCCCAGAAACGCAAAAAAATGTGAGACAATTTTTGGGAAATATAAACTTTTATCATAAGTATGTGCTAAAAATAGCAATAAAATTAGAACCATTGCATAACCTTTTAAGAAAAAGACAAACCTTTAACTGGACTAGGTTGTGTCAAGAGTCATTTGATGAAATGAAACAAATATTATGTTCTCAACCAATATTGACCATTTTGGATCCAAACTTGCCTATTCACATATACACAGATGCTAGTATAATAGGAGTAGGAGCAGTCCTGAAACAGCCACAAGAAAACAATGAAGAGAAACCGGTAGCATACTTCTCAAAAAAATTGAATGAAGTGCAAAAGAGAAAGAAAGCTGTATAAGAATGCGTAAAGTATTGGCAGCATCTTTTGATAGGTAGGAAATTTACTGTCTTCTCAGATCACAAGCCGTTAAAGAATATGAATATAAAGTCAAGAACGGATGAAGAATTAGGAGATCTAACATACTACCTATCACAATATGATTTTCAAATCAAATATTCTCCAGGAAGATACAACATCGAAGCTGATTGCCTAAGCAGGAATCCAGTTTTAGATCCAAATGAAAACCTGGATGAACAATTAAAAATAGTCAATATAATAAAACTAAAAGATATCTTAGAAGATCAAGTAAAAAATGAAAAGATACAGTGCAGAAAGGAGAAGTTAATAACAAAAAACAATGTTTATTACAAGAAAGTAAAGAATAAAGAGAAAATAATTTTATCAGAGAAATTCAGTATAGAATTGATAAAAAATATACATACAGACCTAGGTCATATAGGAATTAAACAAATGCAAAGAATGATCAGCTCATTGTATACAACAAAAAACATGACAAAAACATAAAAATAATCTGTGAAAGTTGTATAATATGTATAAAGAACAAATCAAGAGGACAGAATAAATATGGATTGATGTCCCACTTGGGTCCCGCCACAAAACCTTTTGAGATATGTTCCATTGATACAATTGGAGGTTTTGGGGGTTCAAGATCAACAAAAAGATACTTGTACCTGCTATCAGATCATTTCACTAGGTACGCATATATTTTGACGTCAAGTACTCAAAATGCAAATGATTTTATCAAACTTATAAAAAACTGTGCAGAAACTGATGACATTGGCATGATTCTCTCAGACCAATACCCAGGTATCAATTCTAGATAATTCAAAAGATTTTTGGATGAAAGGAATATCCCAATCATTTTTACTGCAGCGAACTCGCCCTTCTCAAATGGCTTAAATGAAAGACTAAATCAAACATTGGTCAATAAAATCAGATGCAAGATAAACGAAAATGCCACAAAAATAGCATGGACAACTATAGCACAAAATTGTGTAAAAAGCTATAATGAAACAGAGCACACTGTCACTGGATATGCTCCAAAGTATCTACTAAATGGCAAAGATGTTACGATTTTACTAAATGAGCTGAAACTTAAGAAGACCGAGTATGATTTAATTCAAGACAGGGAAAAAGCTCTGGAAAATACCATCAGATCACATAATTACAACAAGACAATTTACGATAAAAATCGAAGACATGTGGATTTTAAAGTAGGTGATGTTGTTTTTGTGGACAATGGAAACAAACTGAATAGGAAAAAGTTTGACGAATTAAGAATCGGACCCTACAAAGTGCTAGAAAAAATATCAAACTCAATTTACACTCTCCAGTCAAACTTTTTCCACATCTCAAAACTACCTCCAGCTCCTGCACTTAAAGCAAAAAAACATGAAGAGAATTCATGAGTCGTATTGTTCTATCTTCTCTGGGAGGGGGAGATGTAAAGAAAAATATGTTTATCTTTAATTGAAATATTCCCGCGCATCAAGCTTCATCGTAGTAGTATATTTATGTTATAATCTGTGGTCAAATTATATAGCCTATGGAGCATCTAGCCGTTGTGAAAAGACAATTGTAAATAATTTTGATTTATCATCATCATCATCATCTCAGCCTATACTTGTCCACTGCTGAACATAGGCCTCCCCAATCGCTTTCCAGCGTAACCGGTCCGATGCCACCTGCATCCAACGACTTCCTGCGATTTTCACAAGATCGTCGGTCCATCTGGCAGGTGGTCGTCCCACGCTGCGCTTGCCAATACGTGGTCTCACTCTAGAATCTTTCTGCTCCAACGCCCGTCCGATCTTCGCGCTATGTGGCCCGCCCATTGCCACTTCAGCTTGCTAATCTTAACGGCTATGTCGGTGACCTTGGTTCTTCTACGAATCTCTTCATTCCTGATTCGATCACGTAGAGAAACGCCGAGCATAGCTCTCTCCATAGCTCGCTGAGCAACTCTGAGCTTTTTTATGAGACCTATTGTAAGAGACCACGTCTCTGATCCATATATCATCACTGGTAACACACATTGACTAAAAACTTTAGTCTTTAGGCACTGAGGTATTTTGGATGAGAAGATATTGCGCAGTTTCCCGAACGCTGCCCAGCCGAGTTGGATTCGTCGATTGACCTCTCTCTCAAAGTTGGACCTACCTAACCGGACTACCTGTCCCAGGTAAATGTATTCGTCGACAACTTCAAGAGTAGAGTTCCCAACGGTGAGTGCGGTGGGTACGACATGGACGTTACACATTATTTTCGTTTTGTCCATGTTCATTTTAAGACCCACTTGTTGAGATACTCTGTTGAGGTCGCCGAGCATTCGTCCTAGATCTTCCAGCGACTCCGCCATGACCACAATGTCGTCGGCAAATCGAAGGTGAGTGATGTATTCGCCATTGATGTTGATGCCAAGTCCTCGCCATTCCAAGAGCTTGAAGGCGTCCTCTATGGTGGTCGTAAACAGTTTCGGAGAAATGACGTCTCCCTGTCTTACTCCTCTTTTTATGGAGATCGCCTTCGTGCACTGCCCTTGTACTCGGACTGACATGGTGGCGTTATTATACAAGCACTTCAACACTTCGATGTACCGATAGTCAATGCGGCATCGCTGGAGAGATCTAAGAACCGCCCAAGTCTCGATCGAATCGAAGGCTTTCTCATAGTCCACAAACGCCAAGCATAGTGGCCGATTATACTCCTCGGTCTTCTGTATAATCTGCCGCAGCGTATGTATGTGGTCTATGGTACTAAAGCCTTTCCGGAAACCGGCTTGTTCGGGAGGCTGGAAATCATCAAGCCTGCGTTCGAGACGATTCGTGATGACTCTCGAAAACAACTTGTAAACATGGCTCAGCAGTGTGATGGGCCTATAGTTCTTTAATAAAGTGTTATCACCTTTCTTGAAAAAGAGTACCACCACACCCCTGTTCCATGCTTCCGGCGCTTTTCCTTCGAGCAAGACGGAATTAAACAGCCTCTGAAGGACTTTAAGTACCGGCGATCCGCCCGCTTTCAGAAGCTCTGCAGTAATTCCGTCTTCACCCGGCGCTTTGTTGTTTTTAAGTTGGTTGAGAGCCATCCTAATCTCGTACAGGCTGATGTCCGGGATATCTTCAGTGTAGTGTCGGGTTAGCTTGGCTCTTGGGTCTTTTACCAAGTCAACAATAGGTTCAGCTACTGAGGTATACAACTGTCCATAGAACCTCTCTATCTCCCTGAGCACCTCTGACCTATTCGACGTTACGTTTCCGTCCTCCGTCTTCAGCTTCGTCAACTGGCTTTGCCCAATCGACGCGGCTCTTGCGAACACTTTGGAGCCCTTGTTCTGCTTTATGGTCTCCTCAATACGTCTTGTGTTGAAGGACCGTAGATCGTGTCGCAAGGACTTCAATATCTGTCCATTGAGCTGCCTATAGGACTTAGCATCATCGGAGGTTTGGAGTCTCATGGTACGTCGCTCAGCCATAAGGTTTCGGGTGTAGTCGGATAGCTTTTGAGGCCTATTTTTACGGTGGGGCTTAAAATGCTTAGACCCGACCGTATGGACAGTCTCTACCAACCTATTGTTGATTTCGTCCACTGATGCGCTGCTGTCTAGCAATTCGAAGCGATTTGACAATTCGAGTTGAAAGTTCTCGGGGTTTTGGATGTGTGTATTAGAAGGTCGGAGCGTAGACTTCATCAGACGCGATCTTTCCAGTTTGACATTAATATTTAAGGTGCCTCTGACCATTCGGTGATCACTGCCGGTTTTTACCCTGTGAATCACGGAGACATCATTAAATATTTGTCGCTTGGTGCTCATGATGAAGTCTATCTCATTTTTTGTGAAACCATCAGGGCTCATCCAGGTCCATTTCCTATGAGACGGCTTCTGGAAGAAAGAGTTCATCATAAAGAGTCCCTCCTTCTCCAGAAATTCGGCCAGCTTCTGACCCCTGGGGTTGCGCTGCCCATATCCAAATTGCCCCACTCTCAACTCATCATCGCCATTTTGTTTTATAGAAGGTTAATAATACCGTGACTGAGAATTTGGGAATCGACATTGTGATTAATAACATTAAATGTCGTTTCTTTTCTTACAGGTAAAGTTTTGTTAGTAAATACTTTTAATTAAGTGCATCAAATGTGTAACGTAAAAAGTTAACAATAAATCTTTTCTTACAGAGAAACTCAATTGTGTTTTGATTGCGTGTGTCGTCCAAATCACGAGAAACAATCTTATATATAATTAGAAACTTAATATAATTATAGTTAATCAAGCCCACAAAACGATAACTAATGTACTTGTACCTACTCAAATTCCACTACTTTATCCTATGCTTTACTTACATGTCAAATTTACACTATAACAAATACTTTTAAGAAGCTAATAAGTCTATAGGAATGGCCACGCAGGCCCTGACCACACAATCAAAACAAATGCAAAGTGAAATTATAGAAATAAAATCTAGTAATACAATAGCCCAGAACAAAATAAAGACAATCGAATACGATATTGCACAAGTAAAACTTAAGATGCAAATAACGGGAGCATTCACAGGCCACTATGGCACGAAAGAACATCTACACAAGATGAACCTATGCGGCGACGTGGTATGCAGGTGCTGTGGCACAGAAACTGAAACCATGAAGCACGTCGTCTGCCACTGCGACGCTCTGGCTGCGCGGCGAATGGAACTGCTGGAAGTGGCCTATCCAAACCCAGAAGAACTACGGCTCCGTCCCCCTACGGGAATCTACAACCTAATACAGGGAGTACTGGACACCTCAGGTACGTAAGAGCATTAGGGCAAGGACAGCACAAAAGATCCCATGGGTCGAAGTGCGCCAGAGGTATCCTCGGTCCGGCAAGCCAATATAAGATAAGATGCAAACCTTAATATTAAAATCGCCCGTCGAGGCTCACGAAGACCTCATGCTAGAGCTTAAAGGCCGATGTGAGCGAGAGAATCATATTGTAATCCCGCGATTACATTATGTTTCTCTATCATTAAACCGGGAAAAGTTAGATAAAAATTCTGCCGTCAGACGTAAATATGATGACGATAAAATTAGCGAATGTATTGCACCGTTGTGAATGAAATGAAAACTGTCCCAAACATGTTAAAAGTATGCGTATTGGAAAATATAACCCCGGAAAAACCACCTATTAAAGGTGTACTTCACAAACCCACACGTTCCGAAGTATTTGTCGAAAAATAGATCAAAACTACCAGAAAATATAAATATTTACCCTGATCAAACACCAGCTCAAAGAACATTCATGCAAAAACTATAACACGAACTACAAATACGTAAAGATAACGGAGAGAAGGATCTTGTGATTAAATACATAAAGGGAATACCTAGGATTGTCTAAAATAGAAACATTCCAAAAAACTAAAGCATACCTCTCTTTACAGAAATAGTGGTTGCAATAATGTTAAAGTAGCTTATCACAGAATAAACAGATATGAAGACATTCCCTTAACTGCCTCCTCTCTAAAAATATTTTACGCGAACTTACGAAGCATTAGAACGCCAGGCAAGTTCGACGAGATCAAGTGTATTCATAAGGCAATTCCTAGGAGCCTCAAATTCTTATTATTACCGAAACGTGGATAAGGTCAGAGCAGGATGCTAATTTATACTAATTAACTAATTACGTACATCTGTATAATTTTAGACCTGATAGAAAAGGAGGCCGAGTATCAATCTTTTTACACAAGAACATTCCATATGAGGTAACTGATCAATTATTCGAAAATGGCAACCATTATTTATGGATTAATATAAAAAAAATTGCTTTGAATATTGGTGGAATATACAAACCAGGAGATACAGATGTTAAGAAATTTTTAGATGTCTATACCCCCAATTGAAGAGAAGAAAAAGGGCCATTGTTTGCGGCGACTTTAATATTAATCTACTCAACTCAGGAAATAATATCATGCGAAATTACGTAGACACAATAAAGGAGGCGGGATATAACATACTAAATAAAATACATGAAGAAAACTGTACCCGCGAAACAGAAAAAACGAAGACTATCCTTGACCATGTGTGTTCTAATCTTAGAAATGACTCATTCAGTATTTCTGTAATTGAGTCCTCATTTTTAGACCATAAACAAATACTCGTAGAACTTCTGAAATCTGTACCGCAACCAAATAAAAAAGTAGTGTACGAAGCGCTCGACTATGATGGACTAAGTAAAAGTATAACTGAAGCAGAGTATAAGAACGTTGACCACCAGTATCATCACTTGGAAAGATATCTCCAACACCACATCTCAAGAAATAAGATAACTAAAACGAAGATTTTAAACCTACCGAGAGGAGATTGGATACATAAAACTATTATTGATTCGATCAACAAAAGAAATATTTTATGGCAGCAAAGAAAGGCAGATATACAAAATATGGATATAAACAGACCATTTCAGGACGAGCAAGGAAAGGTTAATACAATGATTAAAGTTGCTAAAAGAAAACACTATTACGAAGCATTTCATAAAAATTTGAATAAACCTAAGAGAATGTGGGACTTAATAAATACATTAGCCAGGAACAAGACGAAAGATAGTTGTGCTCCCCCAAGCTTGTTGTACACTCCAATATTATAACTGAAGGTAAAGAAGTTTGCAATACATTTAATCGCTTTTTCTCTTCCATAGGCGCTAACCTTGCGAATGAAATACCATACAGATATCATGCCAATACACTTAACACTCTTATGTACAAAGCCGATCATATACATGGTAAAACACTTTCTGAATTCCGTGCTCTGTAGAAGAAGTTACAAAGATCATAGACAATTTGGATAGCAATAGTAATGCCGGTATTGACGGGATTAGTACCGAAGCAATTAAATCAGTTAAAAATTTTGTAGCACACAACTTTACAGACTGTATAAATAAATGTTTATACGAAGGTACTTTTTCTGACCCTCTTAAAGTGGCGAAGGTCAAACCTATTTACAAGTCAGGTGTGAAAACAGATCCCGGTAACTATAGGCCTGTATCGGTGCTCCCAGTCATGTCCAAAATATTCGAAAGAATTTTATATACTCGCTTAGATAAATACCTCAGTGAAAAAAATTTTTTGATTGAACAACAATATGGATTTCGTTCAAAATCTAGTACACTCTCGGCGGCTGTAGATTTGGTTACAAAAATAAAAACAAGTATTGATCAAAAACAAATTGTGTTAGGTGTTTTTAAAGATTAAGACATTTGACACTGTTGGTCATGTAAAATAATTCAAAAATTAAATAATATAGGTATTACTGGTCAAGCCTTGAATGTACTAACTTCATACCTCCAAAATAGATACCAAACTGTGAAGATTGGGGATTAATTTCAAAGTCACCCCGAATGCATAAATTGTGGAATTCCACAGGGATCTGTACTAGGAACTTTACTTTTTTTGATCTATATTAATAACATTAAAAACACGGAAATGACTGGTCACCTTACGGTCTATGCTGACGACACCTGTTTGTTTTATTTTGGGAACTCCATCCACGCTATCATATCAGAAGCTCACAAAGATCTTGACAAAATTAATGATTGGTATCTACATAATTTATTGACAGTTAACATTTCGAAAACTTACTACATGATTTTTACTTCAAAGAATAAGAAGAGCCTTAGTTACACACCACTAACGATTAACCATATGATAATAAAGAGATCAAATCATCAATAATATTTAGGACTATATTTACACGACCGGCTTACGTGGAAGACGCACATTGAGCACATCAGATCTAAACTGAGCTCAGTTCTGGGTGCACTGAGGAAGGTGGCAAATTGTATACCACGTAAAGTGCGCACTCTGATATATAATTCATTAATAAATACACACCTAGAATATTTGATCGAAATATGGGAAGCAGCGTCTAAAACAAACCTTATCCGGCTACAAACATTACAAAACAAAATTATTAAAATACTTCCATTTCCATTATAACTATTTTAGACAAAAGAGCTATATATTAAAACAAAATTATTTAATCTAACTCAGCCATATAAATTTAAAACATGCATTTTAGTTAAAAAAATTATCACAGGCAACATACATTCGAACATAACATTTATCACAAGAAAACAAAATCACTACTTGAGGAATAGGAACAAAATACAACTCACTCAACCACGTACAATAACTTACGGGAAAAGAACCATACTGTTTGAGGGAGCGCAACTATACAATAACTTACCAAATGAATTAAAAGAGTGCAGCAGGATTAATGTGTTTAAAACTAAACTTAAGAAATATATATACGAGAAATATTAATAAAACAGGAAATAATGACATACTAGGACTTGGATATGACTGGATAAATACGAAATTTGTGTAGTGTCTGAGACTCGATAACGACGTCAAAGTGATAATTATAGTCTTAAGATTTCACATTATAATCTCATTTAAGTGAACTATGTATGTTCTTATGAGAAATGATGTTCTTTAAACCTAACCTAATAAGCTGAATGTCACTGTTTTACACCTTTTACAGATGAATGTACTAGTGATTGCTCCCGGTCAATCTTTTACTCTATTGGTCATTTGTTCATGGTTTATTTAGGAAAACTTATTATTGGCTGTACTATCACCCACTATGTTACATTTACTAAATAAACTTCACACAACAAAAAACTGCTGTCGTACTTTTCCCTCCCAATCCTATTCCCAAAATAATTGTCAATTCATTAAGAACGAGAATCTTACACGAATAAGATGACTGGGTGTGCACAACTTTTTTCCTTTAATATATCATTCGGGTTTTTGGGAAGAAGTCTGTGAAACGCAGAGGTTCGTTACAAAATTTTGTCATTACATTTTTTTTTTATGCTATCGTAACGCAGTTTATCCTTTGTAGTCTCAGATGTAGTAATTGTTTACTTTAAATTTAAGTAAATAATAGATACCTTTTCTAATCCTCACGATTAACGATAACTTTAAGAAAAAAAAACCCGTATCTAATCCATTTTTATGATCTTGGAAATGTTTGGAATAACATTTGTATTAAATTTATTCTTGATGTTTACAGTTTAGTCTAAAAGTCATTAATTTCTAAACTAAATTAAGTAACATAGATTTAATGTCCCTAATTAGTTAAAAGTTAAAACAAGCATTAAATTTAATACAAATTTTACGTCAACCATTTCCACCATCGTGAAAATAGATTTATATACATTCGCGTCCGCCTGTCGAATGAATTATGTTGCAGTGATACCCCATTTCGTGATTTCCCTCTAGAGAAGGCATCAAGTTTGAAGTAAATCAGCGATATCCCCTGTAATGTCTCCCCTGGCGTCCCAACCAAACTCGCTGACCGTAAAATTGTAAAAAGTACCATAAATCTTTGACTTTACTTCGTTTTTTAGCTAAGGAAAATCAAAAGGAGAGGTGGTCACAATAGATCTATTGATTTATTCACGCAAAGTTTCCGCGCGATGCTTAAATTGTGTGGTTTTATAAATGATAGTAAAAACCACTCTCTTGACTGATAGTACTTTAACTGTGAAAAAAGGAAAGAATAAAGAGAGAGCTAGAGATCTAGATTAGAATTCCAAAATTACAATCATGTATCATCTGAAGGAGAAATCAAGAGTCACGGCAACCAGGAGAGTACATACATATAATTGTGTATAACTGTGTGAATGTAGTGGATATCAAGGCGTATAAGTGTATACCCTCTACCCATGCAGTTAGCAACGAGGTATAGAGGTATATAACGCTAGCATAAATGTAGGCTTTGAACTAGCGATACAAAAGAAAGACACTTTTAATATGAATTCAAATATATTGACTATTTTAATCTGCCAAAAGTACCGTCGTATGCAGGTATAAACTTTATCATCACGCAAATCCGTTGTGGTATAGGCAGACAGTACAGAGTTCCAATAGGTTCTTCCCTCAGTAGCTTCTCTGGTTTCCTCCACTCTCAACGATACATAACAAGATGTACTGTGTAAATACATTCATTTTTAAATATAAATGACACAGCTTTTAAACCTAACTACAGCTCCGTAAACACCTATAGTAATATACCATTTACGTTAAATTGTGGTCAGTCGGATGGTAGTCACTTGAGTGATCAATTTGTGACACCTGAACACCTTCCCACCTCTAAAGGCGTCGAGGCTCTTGGTTCTGGATTATTGCACAAAAGAATTGCAAGTATTGAGGAAACAGACCGAATAGCCACCCATTATCCTACGGATCAATGGTTATCAATTTGTTAGGAAGAAAATAGCGATAAGGATTACCAGCTATTTATTAAATGTCTTCCTAGTTGCTAAGTTTCTTTTTTGTTATAAAAACGTTGCCCCACACTAGGAATTGATGCAATATCATGGGTTGGTTTACAAATACGAAAGTCAAATACACAAACAGCCAAAATATTTATGGATCACACAAAGATTTGGCCCGTGCGGAAATCGAACCCGCGACTACTCGTTCTAGTGCGTGGAGCGGCTTAAGCTCTTAACCACTGGACCAAGCCGTCCGTCAATTTGTACGGTTATTTGTTTTATATAGAGAATGTATCTACATACTAAACGTATAAGCTTAGTTACCTTACGGCTTACGTATTCCTATGCGTGTAGTTTTTATGTATTATCGATTTTTTAATTCATATTATTGTCACACAATCATGTGGACGAATGATTTAACGCATTGGTTAAGAGCTTAAGCCGCTCCGCCCACTGTGTCAAATAGTTGCAGGTTCATTTCCCGCACGGGACAAATCTTTGTGTGACCTACAATAATTTGTTTCGGTCTGGGTATTTGTGTATGTGATTTTTCATGTTTTAAACGCACCCACGACACAGGAATAAATCCTAGGGCTACGTTTTTGGGCAAAAAAAAAACAAACACAAAAATCCTTTGTTAAAAAAACAGTTATCTCCACTAATATAATAAAGAGGAAAGATTTGTATTTTTGTATATTTGTAACGAATAGACTCAAAAACCACTGGATTGATTTTTATGATTCTTTCACCATTAGAAAGCTACGTACAGAACGCAAGACCTCAGACTCCTGATTAGATAATTGCTTTACAAATTTAATACGAAAACCAATACATTGCATGTACAAAATATGCATTATGTGCAAGTGAATTGAGCTGTGATTAAAGAATTGTGCAGCTATTGTAAAGTTTATGGTACATCATCATTGTTGACTTATCTTTACGCAGGACTAGGGAAATTTTAGACTATAAAGCATAGATCCGGTAGGTGGCGCTGTTGTCGACCGGGTACGAAGTCGCAGGAAACTGCTAGTGTAGATATAAAAACATTGATATTAACATCGGTTCCAACAAGACTTATTTATAAAGCAGGTACGTACAAATATATCATTAAAAGAATAGAAATCGCAGAAACCTTAGACGGCATAGTCTAATTCGCGGTCCAAATAAAGGAGGATTTGCGGGTTCAATCCCCGTAACAAATCTTTGTGTTGCCAAAAAAATGTTATGATCTGGGTGTATGTACGTGTAAATTTCAAATTTATAAACGACACAGGTATAGTTCCTAGTATGTAGCTACGTATTCTGTTTAAAAAAGTTGAGTCCAAGTTATTGTAGGTAATTTAAGTTCTACATATAAACAAGGCACTTTTTTCTATCTATGTATATCATCACGCCAGATCCTTTGCAGGGTAGGCAGAGAGTACAGAGTTCCAACAGGTTCTTTCCTTACATACTTCTCTGGCTTCTTCTACTCTCATAGTTCGTCTCATACAGGCTCGCCGGTTACGGAGACTCTTGACTTGTCCTTCAGATAAGACTGAGTCTATGAGGTAATTTTTTAATTACTAACATGAAAACGGGCTTAAATAAACTTAAAAGGCAAAGCAGGTGTGCAAGAAATCAAAGCCCAAACTTTTCTATTATTGGCCCTGCCTCAGCAAATTAGCTGTTTGCTGCCTCCAGCTAACTTAATTACACTTTTGACGCTTCAACTTATAATTTGATGTAATTTTAAATTGTTTTTCTTTCCAATGTTAACAAGTAAATTATCACAGTTTTTAGCGATTCGTTTCTCTTTTGAATACTTTACAATCATTCATTTAAAGAATGAGTAGATTGCCTAGATATTGCGATAAAAATTTCAATAATCATTTTTTTTTTCTCTATTATCGTTTAGTACCAAATAATGAATTTCGAAATTCAAATTGCTTGAAGTTGCTAAAAAGAGCACTGTATTTGATTTGTATTTTACGCTTATTGAAATTACAGGGAGATTATGAAATCTAACTTAAATACAAATAGATATATAAACCTTAGGTATTACTCTTTCAGAGGGGAATATTTTCAGTACATTTTATAGGTTTTTGTGGGGAGTATTTTGATAGAACTGCAATTCACATTCAAAAATCAAAATCAAAAGTTTTTTATTCATGTAGACCAAAAGGCACTTATGAATAGTCAAAAAGAGAAAATTATTAATTACTTAAGACTCTACCACCCGTTCGGAAAGTCATTCCTGTGGAGAAGAAGGACAAGAAACTCCACGGTTACTCTTTTTTAAAAATGAGGTTTACAATTCTTTTTGTATACATTGCATTTATGGAGTATGGGAGAACAATGCAGAACGAGCTAAATAGATGTGCTTAAGTATAGATTAATCATAAGTGTACTTAGATTCATGATATTGGTCAGTGTCTACATAGTCCTCTCATTTACAAAATAGAGATGTTGTAGAGGTATATAATAAAAAGCATAATAATAATAGTAAGAGAAAGTGTTACTATAAAATATGTAAAGAGCGCGTACAAAACAACTGGTCATAGCTCCAGTGTGATGCCGAACGAGACAAAATTCAACAGCATTATGATACACGTTCAGACAAAGGGCAGGGGACGGACCAGTCCCCACCAGCAGCACCCGTTCACGAGTATGACCTGAGAAGCAGCCATCACTCTCCTCAACCATTTTAGAGGGAAAAGAATGACCCGCTCCACAGAGCCGCCACTAGCAAAGACATTTTAGTGAGCATGACCAATCCACGACCCTGTCGACATCGTTCGAGAATAATATTTAAAATCAATGAACGCTCGCTAGGCAGGACACGCTGCACTTAACATTATATTCTTCTAGATTTCAGTTTGTGTAAAGGCATTTTTATCATTTAAAAAATCATTTAGTGTATAATATCCTTTACTCATTAGTGAAGATTTAATATACTTTTTAAATCTGTCAAGTGGCAACTCTAACATGGGCTTTGGTATCTTATTGAAGCAGCGAATACCGACTCCTACGAAGGAAGTAAATACTTTTTTAAGCCTAACAATTGGTAATACCAGTTTATGTTTATTTCTAGTATTTAATTTATGAACGTCACTCACTTTATTAAATAAATGGATATTCCTACGTATGTACACTATGTTGTCGTATATATACTGTGAAGCGACCGTGAGAATGTTGATCTCTTTAAAAAGTTCTCTGAGGGAAGCCCTAGGTCCAAGATTATAAATGGCACGGATAGCTCTTTTTTGCAGTATGAATACATTTTCCACGTCAGCAGCGTTACCCCACAGTAGGATACCATAAGACATAATGCTATGGAAGTAACTAAAATAAACTAGACGTGCTGTATCCACATCCGTAAGTTGCCGTACTTTCCACACTGCATAAGCAGCGGAGCTAAGTTTACCCGCAAGTGATGAGATATGGGCCCCCCATTGGAGTTTGGAGTCTAGGGTAATGCCTAGAAAGACAGTGGAGTTCACGAGGTCCAGCTTTGTGCCATTAATAAGAATATTCGTAGCATTAACTTTTACATTGGGCATAATAAACTCAATACACCTTGTCTTGAGTGAATTAGGCATTTAAATTTGTATAATCCCAGTTCTAACAAAAGTGGATAGATTGCACAAAAAACATACTTATGATAAAGTAATTAGAAAAAAGAGTCAAGATACTTACATATTTTACATGTATTCTGATATATTCGAAATACATCACACCGTACATAACATAAAGTTAAAAAAAATATTGTGAAATCAATTGTTAAAAAAAACTTTCAAAGCCGTACAAAACATGCAAGTACACCTCCCAATCACATTTTGCCTACAGCGAGTCACCGCAAAATTTCAATTACAAACTCCGAACGAATCCCGAAATGATCGTCAAAAAACGTTTTACATAGAACCATAATCACAATCACACAACAAAGGGCCCCCGCTTACAATCCCATCGCAATCGAAAGTTGCCCAATCACTTCGAATATTAGTTGCCCCCCAACTTTTTAATGAAACCAGGGCTCCCCCGAAAAATACGCAAACCTCAAACACGCAAAACTGCAAAACTACGAGACTGGAATAATGTCCGGGACAGAAAAACTTTACGCTTTGAACTCTAGCGAGGGTAAGTGTTTTGCATTTCGACCCGCGTAGCCTGCATACCAATGCGTAAAAGGATTGATGTTTGCACAAAGTAACACAAAATATATCCAATCTTTTACCTAACTGCCAACTTTGGTACTTTAGAGATTGACTTGACATGTTGTTTAATAGAGTAAAGTGTTAGTTTTTGACATCGGACAGTGAGCAGTGAAAATTTATTGATACACTGTGACTTAGCATGCAAGGTGGTCTGGTCAGTTACTTCAGTACACTACTACTACTCACACTGTGTAACCGCATTTAACAATACACACAAATACCCAAGACGTACTACAGCTCGTCTGTTACCTAACATTTGGTCAGGAAGTATTCATAGCTCAACAACGCTTACTTAGCACATATTTGGAGGCAATCAGTTTGTACATAACTCGATATGGAACTAGGAAGCTGCTCTCATATGAGCTACTGACATAGGGGTACAAAATTCTAACAAGCTGTATACTTTCTAAGCAGCAGTTCGCACAGTGTAATCAACCATTGGACCCTAAACTCACACGACGCTTTTATCGGCAATCAGAGATTTCGTTACTTTTCAGGAGCTTGATGCTGAGACTGCAGTCGTTAAAATGCTCGACTTTGATACTGCGGTAGAACCTAAAGCTCGACCAACCTTTTGCAACACCAATGCAGTTGCAAAACTTGCGGGGTAGGCAAAATGATTCCATAGTTATAATCTCAACCGCGAGGACTGTGTTTAGTATGCGTAATCGCATACTAAACACAGTCCTGGCTTCCTTATACAGTGATGACACGCGTCTACCCAGAAGCAACATTTCAGGTTACAGTCGATATGAGTCAGACGTCGGATTTGTTTACTGGATTGATTACTAGCATTTCGAATGAAAAACACATCACTTGCTCGATTGAATCAATTTACATCAACAACAGAAACAATTGACATGTAGAAAGAATATTTTCTTGACAAAAACAAATATTCTGATTCTCAAAATTGTGGTTATACTAACTTTTTTAATATAAAACAAACGTAAAATAAAATTATCTATTCAATAATAAAGTTACACACTACATATAGTAGGCATCTCATTTTTATTTACCAAACTATCTCATAAACCTTCGAAATGATTGTCAGATAAGAGATTATGAGATAAGCCGACCTTAAAATTTGATTTGCCTTTGTGTATTGGCTAAAAGTGTTGTGGACCGTACTTATTATTCAATTATGCAGATACGGTGCTGTAAAATTTTATATACCACGGCATTAGCTTCGTTACTTTTGTATCTTTAGATAAGTTTGAAAGCATAGCTTTATTCTGCGTACCTAACTGAAGATTCTTTATTGCGTAGCACAAAGGAGGGTGTCGTTAAACCAGAAGGAAGCAAAAGTTTAAGGCACCTTTTATAGGGAGATCGTGGGCTTTAGATATCTTTGAAAAACTTTTCGCTGCGTCCGATAAAATGTTTTGTACGGATGTAATCCTCAAAATTCTACGTGATTTGTCTCCACCGAGATAAAATAACGTTCCGAAGATTTTCGGATACACTTAAGCTGCGTCGCTTTTTCAAAGAAAACCCTCTAACTCAGCCTTGGTTTTTCTCATTACTACTGACGCTGTAAGGTTTTATCGACGGCTTATTTAAGAACTGAGATTTCAACAGGACGTATAACAATAGCGTGAAATTATCTTTCAGATGTCTGAGGACGTCTTAAGACTCATCGTCAAAGGTGTCTTTTAAATTACGTCATAAAATATTAGAAGGACTTTGTGCTTGGATAAAGCCTGCAAAATAATTAAGGGAGTGTAATGAGACTTTTCCATTTGCATAAAAAAATAGTTAAAGCTCGCTGAAATAATATTGCAAGGAAAGATTTCATTGTTTTGATATAATTACGAATGACCATAGTGTGGTGAGTATTGAAGATCGCGTGGAGTTTTTGCACTCAACGTTCACCTACTTGTGGAAGAGTTAAGTCCGTTTCCGCAATGAAAGCCTTGTTTTTGTATTTCCTACTACCGATATACACACAAAGAAGTTGATATGACATCAGAGTTGCATCTGTTAGGCACGTTAGTTTTGTTGGGCCCTTGCACAAACAAACAAGTGCTAGCGTTACCTTTTAACTAACTCGTTATAACGTGAAGTTGAAGGCAATTTGACGTTATAACCTGAGTAAGTCAATAGGTAAAGGTAAGCCTCGTTCGTGCAAGTGGGCCTTAGATAAGTAATATACCATATCATAACTATTCTAATAGTGGTCGTAGGCATGGTATGATGTGTGTTATCCCACTTTTTACCTACATACAAAAGTATGTATTCTTCGAAAGAAATAAAAGTTAAATATACCTAAATAAATAGTAATTAAACACACACCGTCAGGGCTATATTCCTCAAGCGGGTGGCAGAATTGTACCACCCACATTTCGCCGACGATCTTAGGTCCCATGTAATAGCCTATTGCCATATACCGGGCCGGGCATATAGGTATATATATATATATATATATATATATATATATATATATATATATAAATAATTCCAGGCTTCGAACTCATACTGGAGAGTTTTCGCTAGAAAAGATACATTTGTCTAACCTAGGATTTGAACCACAAAGACCAATTTCACTCTCACTCTTATTGCGTTCCCTTAACAGTTAATCACAGAAATCCTTTGACGACTTCAATTCATCCTCAGTTTACTTTCAACATCTTTGGCAACAGCATGTTATCGGTGAAAGTTCTCAGAAAAAGTGATAAAAAAATTAATAAATACAACTGTAGCAAGAAAAAACGCACACAAGAGAATTGATAATGCTTTATATTATGAAAAATAACAATCAGTAACTTCTAAAATAAGAGTTTTATTCAAATTATTGTTTGTGGTGGTAGATTAAAATCAGAATAAAATATACCAAAATTATCCAAAGTTGTTATGAGTGAAAATTTTATTCAATCTGTTATTTACTGTACCTAATAATCTGTGTAATGTATTTGATTTCCTTGATAATTTGTGTAATCAAATTTTACTAGTAAAAGAAAACAAAATAAGAGGAATGTTAATTTACGTATATCAATTTTACAGTAAATAACAGTTAACGAGGTTGTAAAATAGGTATTATATGGCCAGTTACAATGGGTTAGGTGTAAATTGGGTTTAATTATATAGGAATACGATACTCCCCGGTAAAATTGAGAAATCCCAACGGCTCGACCGTTGACAGGCACCAGTTCCTCCTATATTTGTTTATTTGTTTGGACTAATCTCTCACAAACACCTGTGATGGGTATTTACATTGAGTAGAAATGTTTTCACTAGTTTTAAAATTTACGTAGTTCCTGTAATATGTTAACGTTTAAATTTTCCAAATTTAAACGTTAACATATTAATTTAGCATGTTACTCGGCCAGTATTGTCAGCAAAAAAAGCAATCAACTTATAAAAACGCGTTACATATAAATTAATCGGGCTACGGAGCGTAGTGCGCCGACTACGCCACGCTACGCAACTATCTACGTAGCTATAATGTCATAGTGGTGTCGTGTTCAAAGTGGGCTGTGTCACAGGCGAGGGCTTTGTCCGTGAAGTTGACAAAAACTTCTGGCACGCTAGATGTGTGCCAACACCACTCGATATACGTTAGGTAGACGCCATTTGATACATGCCATGTATGTAGCTATAATATCGTAGCATCAAGTCGTATTCAAAGTAGGTGTATAACATTCCCAAACAAATAGCAATAAACTTATAAATAATCGTTACATATAACTCAATCGGGCTACGGACTGTAGTGCACCAACTACGCTACGCTACGCAACTACTTACGTAGCTATAACGTCGTAGTCGTGTCGTGTTCGAAGTGGGCTATATGGCAGGCGAGTGCCGTGTCCGTGAAGTTGACAAATGCTTCTGGTACGCTAGGTGTTTGCCGACACCACTCGATATAAGTATGTGTAGACGCCATTTGATACATGCCATGGATGTCTTGAGAGTGTTATGGAACGTAAGATTTTCCTTGGGATGTTTGTACAATGCTTACCTCAGTCGATTTGAGAGTAAGCAAATAATTTTAAAGTTTTTGAAACAGAATATATCTTTTAGTACATACGGCAACGACATGGCAACGAAATTCATTTTTTACTGCAAATGCGTTTTAGTCTACCAAAAATTGCTCTTCCATACTTTGTGATATTTGTGTATAAATGAAGCGTGATATGGACACAAAGCCTACTAAATAGATGACTCGATCCAATGACACTAGAAAAGTTCGAATTTACGATTCATTCTACCGACCGTGATGTAGATCCGTTCAGAAGAATAACTTCAGTGTAATCTTAAATTAGATTCTACGACGTAGAAAAAAAATTGATTTATGCGGTACCTACTATAAAATCAATAAATTACACTCACCTAGAGATTTACAAACCATTTTGTAAATTAAAACATGGATTAAATTTCTAGATACTGATCTCGCCAGTTTAAAAAAGAATTTAAATAAACATAATGTGCTAGGTGAAAAAATTTCTAAGAACACACCCAGCTAACAAATATGTAAGTATATTTTAAATGTACGATTTATTTTGCATACACAGGTACACAAAATAAATCGTACAATTAAAATGCAACAAGTACCTATGACTTAACTATGAAAACCTGAATAAAAACAGAAGTCTTTATAAAGGCGTCATTATAGTGAAAACGGGTACACAGCGACGCGCGATAAAATTATTTTTCCTTCTGCATCATTCAGGTGGGGAATACGCGGCGGTAATACCAGCTACAATTTTTGTAAACCCTCAAAGTACACAGGATTCAATCCCGCGATACAACGATGTTCCTTTGAGCGCTGCATCCGTGTATCAAAAACACGAACCTTTTGCAACGGGAAAGATAAAACGCAACAAAAAACGCGTTAATGAACCACGTACACTTTTATCTATCCTCACAAACATGTTCACATTTCGCTTGTATAATTTAAATCCACGGATATATTCCTTATTTTTCTGAGGCGACACAACTTGCAGTATTAGTTTCGCAGAAGAAAATAATCTGAAAATTATTTTGTAGTATTCTGATTGTTAATCCTCTGCAGGTAATGACAGAATAAGATAAGACTTTTAACACACTAAAAATTTAAGCAAGGGGTCATATGTAGTAATATAGATAGAAAAAAATCCTACAGGGGCCTACTTTGACATGCTTGGGTGCTCTTGGATCTCCCTCCGGAACGCACCAATTTCCCATTCCTGGGTTTCGCTTGCTTATATCAGTCTTGGAGGAATAAAATTCGTTGCTCCTCGGGATTGCTTTGTCAACTAGATGTCATAGATCCTCCAGACGTCTGTAATCACTGTATCAGCTCGTTGTTGTAAGAACTGAGCAAGATTGCACAAGATAACTAATTGCCTGAACAATGGCCTTGGCGATTAAATGGAACAATGGCCATGACAATAAGGCTGTACCATTCGAAGCACGGAGAAGTTCGAAAATGAAAATAGTACTACAAATGGTCACCCATCTCAAAATAACCGAGGCGAACGCTGGTGATTGCTAAAACACAGCGGTACTCAGCGGTACCAACGCCTGAACCCTGATAACCGTAAACGAGATAACAACATTTTTAAAACATTTTTGTATGACAGCTGTCTTACAGAAATGTGTAATAAGAAATATATGAAATTTTTAATATCCTTAAGACAAGCGAATCTCCTATTCAGAGAAGGTCGGGCCTTCAATATTTTATGGACACTTTAAACTAAATTAGATTTTTCTCAAGTTTGAAAATGTATTTATTGTATACTGACTGGAGAACCTTTAAGTTATAGCAGAAAGCTTTTTGCTGATAAACCTTTCTTAATTAATCTTAAAAAAATTACTGTTTAAATGAACTGATACTTAATGATTTTTTTTTAAATTTGTTTGGTAAGTGAATTGTTTTTTTTTTACTATGAAACAAATATATGTATTCCTTAAACATACAGTATTATTACAAAAGGTTATTGTGTATTTAAAGAGTGAGTTAGCTCAGCTTTGCTCAGTAAATGGCAACTTATTAAATGAATATCAGATTTCGAAACTACAACCAAAATTAGAAACAATATTCTTAAAAACATTTAATGTTTATATATCCGTTAAGTCTTTTTTTAAAACAAGACTATTATATAGATCAAGGTATTAGAAATATTTCCTAAACTATGTATTACACAATAAAACGTCGAACTGTTGTAGTACCGATATGTACGTAAATCAAGCGAAAGTCGAGCAAGTGAATCACGACTCAGCTTATCCGGGTTACAAGATCTGGTCAGATCTGGGCCGCATCTAATCGCCAAATACACGGACATTCCATTTGCATCGCATCCGCTACAGCCTTCGCATTCGGGTGAAATTCATTCAAAGGTGAACTATAACATCTATAATGATAATTTTACGCTTCAATTAAACCGTAAAGTGAGAGAAAACTTTAGGTAAAGAAAATCTTAAAGCCTACGAGGCTTAATAAAGCATCTTTAGATTCCACACCCGTAAAGTTACATTTATTTTAGACATCTTGTTTTTTAGTCATAATGCATTTTAGGTATCCCGCTTCTTAGTCATGATGCATCTTAAGCATCGCGATGGTTAGCACAAAAGTCACAGAGGGTAAACGTGTGTTGCGCAACAAAATGGACAAACGATATACCTATGGAACCTCTTCGGACGACATGATGCGACCGACTAAATAGATGTGGAGGATATACGTCGCGGGACATCTGTTGGGCGACGTTGCACCACTTTGCGCGTCATTTTACGACTTTATTAATTCCGTATTATATATAAGGCTAAGGCTGAGGCGCTCGTAGCGCTGTGCGACCGCGGTGTTCTTACCGATCACCAAGGTTAAGCAGCGTTCGACTCGGTCGGCCTGAGATGGGTGACCGTTTGTGGCATTTCATATTCGAGCGTCTCCGTGCTTCGGAAGGCACGTTAAGCCGTTGGTCCCGGTTACCACTTAATGTGGTAGTCGTTAAGCCGAGATGGAAGCCTTAAAGGTGGCTTGATAAGTTCCAACAGCAGGTGGCCACAAACCTGCCTCCACCAATCCGCACTGGGTCCGCGTGGTGGAGTATGACCCAATCTCTCTCACCTCGATTTGTGAGAGAAGGCCTTTGCCCAGCAGTGGGCAGTATAGGCTGATATTATAAGGCTAAACAAACTAAAACAATAACTGCGTTATTGTAAAAATAAAATATACCTAATATAAATTACAATAGACGGAAATTCCAAATTTCGTATGCATGACCGCTACCAAAGCAAAGACCGGACGCATAACAAAGATATGATGTACGTATGTAAAATATAAAAGGACAAACGGATAAACAACTGCTAATATTCAGATAAGGACCTCCATTCGCGGAGCCCCGTATGACCAACAAATTTAAGACAAAAGAGATAAGGGAAGCCGTAAAACATACGTGCGCTTTATTTGTGCTTACATCAAAAAGCTGATTATTTTTTTGCTTTTATTGCTCTCCATTTCGGTACGGAACTTTTTAAACTATAAACATAATTAAGGTTAACAGATAGATAGGATACATACACATTGTCACGCCTATATTCCCTAAGCGGGGGGGTTGGCAGAGTTGTACTTAGTACACCAACGTTTCGCCGACAACGTAAGGTCCCATGTAATAGAGGGTGATCCTATTGCCATATACTGGGCACAATTCCCGACGCTGGTCTCATACTGGGAGCTTTCGTTAGAAAAACTACACTTTTCCGACCTAGGATTTGAACCCAGGACCTCGTGATCATAAAGCGATGCGCTTTGCCACTAGACACTAGGCAGACTAGTGACTATATAGGATATATGTATTACTTATTATATTGTTTGAAATTGGTATAGTAAGATTGATCTTCTTGACATTGTAAAACATTTACATACATATGTAGATTATGTTAAAAAGTTGTACCTAATTTTGTGGTAACTTCAGCCTTTTTTGAAGTGGTGAAAAGTGTAAAGTAAGAAGTAGTTAAGGATGTATTTTGAATATTTTATAACATATCGCTATTGTGTAAATAAAAACAGTTCCTATATGCTTATTTTTGTGGGTCTTGGCGTATTTATAACCAACAACATCATAGCAATCTGTCATTAACAATACTTATACAATCTAAATAAGTTTGTGTTTCTAAATATTCACAAAGTTCTTTAAAATACGATTGTCATAATAGAATTGTGTATAGAAACTGTATTTGGTGCGAGCTCCCTCACCTCTCTGCACGTTTAATATATTTGAGTTGGAAAATATATAGGATAGTAAAACGTTAAAATAAAGCATATTATAAGGCTTGAATGTATTATGCAAGCCGCCTCTGTTCCGGGGACAGGTAAATTTCCGGTGTTTTTGAATGCCGGTTGTAGAGTAAAATATTCCTTTCATTCTTGGGTAAAGGCAGGTTTATGACTTTTTTAAATTAAATTTCTCGTGCATACAATCATACATCCCTGCACGAGATCATTTTTATATCAATGTCAACGAGATGGGCAGAGACAAATTAAATGGAATGAATTGAATTTTGAATATCTACATCTCACCATCATTATTTCAAACAGCCCATTTAATGGGCAGTGAGCCCATTACTCTAACTTCATGAATAGTACAATGATTTTCTTTATCTACATTGTCTTATGTTTTTGTTTAAAAAATCTTTACTTAAAGGCTGTCTGGCTTTCAAGACAGCAATTTGTCATGTAACAAGACCCAGACCGAAACAAGCAATAAGAATGGACAACAAGTCCTGGGGCTTACATAGATTTGTCGCAACCGGGGATCAAATCTACATCTAGATTACCAAATAAAGGAGAAGTGCCTTTCTATTATTCGGATGACCAGCAACCATACCCTACAGACTTATATGTGTGATGTGTTGTAGAATCCAATGGATGGAGGTACCTTCCGAAGGACGGTGATGCTATAAAATAGAAATACCACGTAAAATTACCGAACAGTTTGACCGAACGCAGCCTAACAAAATAAATAAACACCGGTACACCTTTGTTTCCCGGTACACCGGTACACCCACTTTTCGCCGACATTTTAGGTCTAGTTTAATGCTTATTGCCATATACCGGAAAAATGCCTTACTCCGGAATCATACACGAAGTTTTTCTATCGAATAAATATATCTTGTCCGATCTAGGATTCAAATCCAGGAGCTCGTGATCGCTACGTGCATCATTCGATAATAGACCAACGAGGCAATCTTGTAAGAATACCTCGGTCTTGCTAAGACCACCGCAACCCGCAAAACATTGTAGTTTTTATTAGCACAGATACTTTGTACAAAACAATGGGCACAGGTAGTACACAGTATCTGTGCTAATAAAAACCCAGGTAGTTACAAAACTGAAATCTCTATCGGAAGCACGTATCGTTTTGATGACGCTTGGTGCAAAATTACTTATAACTAGATAGATAACTTTACCTCCATTGCTAAGTTTAAAGTTTTTTGTCGTGTCGCCTGTATCTTTTATGAATACTTTGCATAATGTGCAGATCCGGAACTATTTGGACTTTACTGTTTGAAATTGGGAAATGGTTTTTTTTCCACCTAATTGTACTCCCTGTGGTTATAGAATTGGGGGTTAGAATGGCGATAGTTATCAAGGATTTTTAGATAATATGTTTATCACTTTATCAAATATTGTTAATATTAACTTGCTGTGTCCCAGTCCGATTTTTTTCTAACAAGAGCGTATCAATGTTAGTTTACCAATGAAAAAAATCGCTTTTTAATCGGCTTAGAGACTCAAAAATTTATGAATTATTCTGTTTCTTTAATAGGTTAATTCAATAGGCTTTCGATACAAAATTTAATAGTTTTAGTACGTAGCACAAGTTATATATTTTGTCGATTAGGCCATTATCACACTCAATGGCACAAATAACAAAAACTAAAGTCTTTTTATAGTTTCACCATTTATGCAAAACGTGTAAGTACTTTTTCCTAGCAACACCATTTACAAGTGCATAAAATATTTTATGGTAAATAAAAATCCCGAATATGTCTGTAAAGAAAAATATATTTATCTTTAATTTAAATATTCCCGCGCATCAAGCTTCATCGTAGTAGTATATTTAGGTTATAATCTGTGGCCGAATTATATAGCCTATGGAGCATCTAGCCGTTGTGAAAAGACAATTGTAAATAATTTTGTTTTATAGAAGGTTAATAATACCGGGACTGTGATTTAGGAATCGGCATTGTGAACAATTGTGAACAACATTAAATGTCGTTTCTTTTCTTTACCTGTACAGTTTTGTTAGTAAATACTTTTAATTAAGTGCATCAAATGTGTAACGTAAAAAGTTAACAATAAATCTTTTCTTACAGAGAAACTCAATTGTGTTTTGATTGCGTGTGTCGTCCAAATCACGAGAAACAATCTTATTAGTCCATAAATCATTCATTTAGATGGCAACAAGGACGCTGTCAAAAGAAGACAAAGGACAGATTTGAATAACAAAAAGTGAACTAAAAATAAAATATGCCTAAAATATAAAATCTTTCCTCTAGTTTTTGCGCAAAGAATTACGGTCACTCTTACAATCACTGTTAAATTTGTAAACGAAATATTTAACTCGTACTTAATAATAATAATAGTCCTTTATTCAGATAAAGTCCATAATTTTTTTGTTTAAGGTTTACAGTTTATCGCTAGTTACTACAATAATTATCTGTTTGCCTTTCGGCAAAAGCCTCCTCCAACTGCTTCATAAGATCCTTATCTCCAGTGGCTCTGGTCTAAGTGCTATCAGCTAGCATCTGAATGTCGTCGATCTACCTTTTAAATCGACTACCTTGTTTTCTTGTAGTCTCTTGGATACCAGTTCTCCAGTTACTCCATTTCTACTATATATATACTTCTTTACACTTTAGTCTATTTATTACAACTGAGACCTCTTTTGTTTTTGTCTGTTTTTTATGGTTGCGATTCTTATTCTATCAGACAAATTTTCTCCAGCATGCTTCTTTCCTTAGCATTTGTTTAGTTTTCTGAAATGGGTTTTGGAGAGGGCCCATGTTTGGCAACCATAAATTAGGACCGAAAGGATACATGCATCGAATAGTCTTCGTTTAGTGCCCATACTAACACAATTATTTTTCGTTATTGCCTTTAGATAGTCCTCCAGTACCTTTTTCAAGCGTTTCCTATCCGAGTTTCTATTTCCTTTGATGTTAAGTTCGCTGGGGAGATTATTTTACCTAGGTAGGTATATTCTTCCACGTAATCTATTGTATTGTTATTGATTTTTATTGTCTCATGTGCTCTGTTCGTCATGACCTTGGTTTTATGGGTGTTTATAACCAATCCCACCTGGCGACTTTCTTTATCTTGACTCGTACTTACCTTCTTTCAAGTATTTTGACTAGGGAAAGA
The DNA here is from genome assembly GCA_905147815.2 of Phalera bucephala. Taxonomy (NCBI): domain Eukaryota; kingdom Metazoa; phylum Arthropoda; class Insecta; order Lepidoptera; family Notodontidae; genus Phalera; species Phalera bucephala. Next base: position 16,567,287 of record LR990621.1, on the reverse strand, counting down.
TTAAAAAATACAAATTTAAATAACCGTTTGACCAGAGTATATCTAGGTATTACTTTTTTATTATTTTATAGGTATCGGACACGTCTGGGGTCTTGTTGACGTTAGGAGGAAAATAGTGTGGGACGCTCGTAATGACGTAATATGGACACGCCATAACTACAAAAGCAACACATAGTGCAGCTCACGATATTTTAAAATATTATAATAATTTTAGGATAATAAAGCAGAGATAGCCTAGTAGTTAGACCGTTGGACTGCAAACTCAGAGGTCTCATGTTCAAACCCAGGCACGCACCTCTGTCTATTCGAAAGCATGTGCGTAATAAAAATTAATTATCACTTGCCCCAACGGTAAAGGAAAACATCGTGAGGAAACCTGCATGCCTGAGAGTTTCTCGAAGGTGTGTGACGTTCGCCATAATATTAGCCCTGTTAAGAAACTGTCCCACCATTGGGCACGGGCCTCCTCTCAAACTGAGAGGGGTTAGGCCATAGTCCTCCCCCAGTCATAACCCCCTCATTCATAATTATTCCTGTGTTGTGGGTACGTTTACAAACATAAAATTTAAATGCAAAAACACCCAGACCGAAACAAATATTTGTGGGTCACACAAAGATATAACCCGTGCGGGAATCTAACCCGCGACTACTTGATCCAGTGGGTGTAGTGGCTTAAGCTAGTAACCACTGAACCAAGCCATTCTTCAATAATTACAACTATTTAATATACAATTTAAACTATTTCCTAATTTGCTACCCCTTAATTGCCAAACAAAATATACATAAACCCGATAAATTTCCTCCACCCATCAAATTGTCACCTCCTGACATTTACCTATATAAGTCGTTATTAAATATTTAAATAGACTCGCTACAATAATCGAACAGTACCAGAAGAGCAATTATCCACCGCCTTTTCACCCGCCCTCTGGACTCTTTTATGTTTTACTCAACAGGCGAAGACATAGTTTTAATTGGAGCCGTTTCGAGCCACGCGAAGAGTCTTTTAATTAAAATTTTAACTCTTGATATTTAAAAAAGAGCATGATGGCTTGCTATCCTCGGTTATCGTTGCAAGTTGTACTGTGAATATTTTTCTTCAGGAATTCTTTGTAAATTCTATTGCCGACGTAGGCTTTGCCTTGGAGTTGGTTCTCGGATATTATGCACAGTACATAGGCTTAGTAGATTTTTATCAGTAGAAAATGTAATGTTACATTTCGATATTATTTCATTTCAAGGGCACTTATAAATCACCAAGTCTCACTGATTTGACTATTAATCCAACCGCTTAGTTAATAGCTATTATTGGAAATAGATAGTTAATCTTATAACTCTATACATTATAAAATTACTTTGGTGTCCCCATAAGTGTCCCCGCAACCGGCGAGCGTGTATGAGACAAACAATAAGAGTGAGAAAGACAGAGATATATGTAAGGAAAGAACCTGTTGGAAGTCTATACTCTCTGCCTACCCCGCAAGGGATCTGGCGTGAAATATCATCACAATAGATAGATTAAAATCACTTTCGACTCCTTTATCTAATGATAACTTCTCCTCCGAAAAATCGTCAGCAGCAGAGCGAAGTCTGGGATTATACCCAGTAAGCTGTCTCCCCCCCCCCCCTCTAAATTAGCATCTAAATATGGATGTACACAAACTACTTCCACCATTACTGCAAAAAAAATCTCCCTTTCAAATAAACTAAGTATGGATTACTCTAAATTGAATTCCCTTCACCAATTTAGCTAAACTTCTTTTAGTAAGAACTCGGTTATAGTTTGGACTCCATCTTCATTACTCTTTACTTTAAACTTTACTTTTTATATAAAAAATACTACCTATATTACGTACTCAAATTTAAATCAATTATAACAATCCTAGAATCTTAAAATAATAAATCAAATTCAATCGTCAAAAATCGCAAACGCTGCAAACTTCCAATACATAGCTAAGAACGTAAAATGCAAAAGACATTTCACCGACGCCGAACAACTCTCAAACTAGTTCGTGATTTATTATTGTAGCAAAACTATCTGAGTATTTAGTCTTGCGGTCTTAACGTCACCGTTATCAGCATTTCCAAGTTTTGCTACTTTACCAACTCTCTCCTATTATTTGGTAAGCAATTACCCACCCGACTGTAATGAATACAAGAATGTTTTGAAGTGCAATTATCATAAAACAGAATTTTTACAATTTTCAAGTCAGCGTAATGGGTTTCTTAATATTAAAACTCAAGTAACTAGGAATACTTGTATGGATAAGATAAACACACAGGATACTTAAGTTTCGGTTAACAGCATACAAACACTACTTGTATCTCTATATATTAAGTCAATGCAAGTCTGATGTAGGTATATCTCCCCCAATCATTTTTTTTTGTTTTATTTGGCTACATTTCTCTTCTACTAATGACGGCCTATGAGAGTGGAAGACGCCAAAGAGACAAGGAAAGAACCTTTTTTAACTATCCGCCTATCACACAAGGACGTGATCTTACCATGATCAACTATACCGTGTCTTATCTGAAAGACAAGTCAAGAGTCTCCGTAACCGGCGAGCGTCTATCAGACGAACTATAAGAGTGGAGGAAGCCAGAGAGGTATGTAAGAAAAGAACCTGTTAGAACTCTATACTCTCTGCCTACCGCGCTAGGGATCTGGCATGATGATAGCTGTTGGCCGCGAGGCCTTTACAGCTTCACCGGACTTAAGGCCGAGCGTGCAACCACTACGCTCGAGCCAGAAGGGCAAGGGGCGACATACTTGGAGGCGCCCTCGGTTGGGACAGTCGCTGTGGGGGGACAGGGTGCACTACTAAGTGCACCGGTCAACCGCCAGCTATGGGAGGGGATCTACGACTACGTCGCGTCGTCGCCCGTATTCTGAGCGGAAAGAATGGATGACAAAGCATCGGGGGGATCGGAGAGAACATGTCGCGGCCGGCGGTGGCGGCAGGGGTCGCGGGTGGGAACGTAGTCGGCGGCGGCTACGATTAACGGATTCGCATGGGTAGATGCGTTCGCGAAGTGTCGTGTTGTCGCCTTTTTAATATAGGCGCGAATAGGTTCGAGACCTAGATCAGAGTGGAGATCGACATTCCGTACGAACCAGGGGGCTCCTACGGCTTTACGGAGGAAGCGGTTTTGAACCACTTGGAGTTTATCGATGTGAGAGGGGGCCGAATGCCCGTACACAACACACGCATAAGTCATGAACGGGTCGAACGCAAGCTTTGTAAAGCGTCACCTTATTTCTAAGGGACATTTTACTCCGCTTGCAGATTAACGAATGGAGACCACCGAGCACAAAGGATGCTCGGTGACGGACCCGCTTGATGAGCGGGCCGAAGGAGATGGTACTGTTTAAGGTGACCCCTAGATATTTGACCTCTTTGACCCAGGGAATGGGTCGGTCGAACATGGTCACTTGGCCGAGATTACTTCTAGGGCGGCACCGGGAGTGGTGCGGGGTGGCACCTCTGGAGAAGAACACCGCAGCGCTCTTGTCCGGGTTTACCTCAATACGCCACTTCCTGAACCAATTCCCTAGGGAATTGGCGGTTGCCTGAAGGTTTCTGGTAATGAAACCCTTATTCCATTGCGAGACGTAGAGAGCGGTATCATCCGCGAATAGGGCTAGATGCGCCTTACTCGAACGAGGAATGTGGTTCGTGTAAAGGCGAAACAGGAGGGGTGAGAGAGCTGAGCCCTGCGGGACTCCAGCTCGGGTGGAGTAGGGAGTAGAGCGCGTCATTTCGACGCGATATCGGAAGGAGCGATTTGACAAGAAGTCTCGTATGATGAGCACAAGTCTGTCCGGCACACCCATTTGGTAGAACTTGTAGATCAAGCCGTTGTGCTAGACTTTGTCGAATGCCTTCGCGACGTCGAAGAAGAGGGCGCCCGTGTAGACGGGTTTGGGTCTGTTAAGACCGGAGAGGATGTGCTCCGTGATGCGGTGCACTTGGTGGACGCAAGAGTGTTTGGCTCGAAAGCCGAACTGCTCGTCGATAAGGGTACCCCTGGACACTACAAAGTCTTTGAGCCGCGCCAGAAGTAGGCGCTCGTAGATGTTAGGCAGGGAGATTTTTTTTTTTTTGCACTGAAGGAGGAAATCCTCATGGATACTGCATGACCCGCATCATACATCATGCCCGACTCCACCGAGATAGTGGAGTAATAGCCAGGGAGTTGAGAAGACTGATAGCTCGCGGGAAGATTACGAGGTTTGCCGGGCTTGGGAATGCCTATGACGTCTGCTTCCTTCCACTTAACGGGGAAGGTGCAGTTCGTCATGGCGGCGTTCAATATGGCCACTAAGAGGCAGATGAGTTGGGCGGGCAGGCATTCCAGAACGCGATTCGAAATGCCCTTAGAGCCGGGGGATTTTTTGGTTTTGAGACCCATAATGAGATCTTCGACCTCCGTTTGGGTGATAGGAGGTGAGGAATCGGCGGGGGGGGGAGGGATGCCCTGCGCTCGACTTTCCTGTCGACCGCGTCGACGTGGGACTGGTCGAAGGACTGAGTGCTGGGGGTGCACTGGCTCTCGAGGGAGTCGGCGAGAAGCTCGGCTTTTTCGTCGTCGTCGAAGGCTGGGGGTGCGTCTGAAGGGCGGAACAGCGGAGGCATGCCAGTCGTGGAGTCGGTTTTGAGGCTACGCGCCAGCTGCCAGTAGGCCAGGTGCGATGGCGCGATGCCCTCTAGGAAGTCACCCCACCGTTCCTCCCAGAGCTCCGCGACACAACGCTTAACCTCACGTTGTAAAGCGCGCATCCGGGCCCGATTGGCTTCGGTGGGGTAAGAGTCGTGTGCTCGGATTGAGGCATTCTTAGAACGAATGAGATCCCTAAAATCGTCCGGCAGTCGAAAGCGGTTGAAGTTGAGATCTTCCGCCTCGACTTACTTAGACGATCGACTGACAGCCGATCGGATGTGGTCCGTGAAGGCATCTACGGCCTGATCGGTGTCCTGAGGGGACGGGATGGAGTCCAAGCTGAGGGGGAGGGGGGGAGGTTCGGCATCCGCCAAGGCCGTGCTTAGCGCATGCCAATCCACCACCGTCTTTTTGGGTAGCTGAGCGGCGGAAGGGGGGGGGGGGACCGAGTCTCATGACTACAGGTCGATGGTCAGAGTCGACCTCCTGGACTACTTCTAAGGAGTGCAGCCGTAAGGTAACACCCTTCAGAAGCGCCATGTCCAGGACGTCGGGTCGGTGGTTGGGATTGCCGGGATAGTGGGTGGGGTGCATAGGTGCGATGACGTCAAAGTCGAGAAGGTCGACCAGGGCGTCAAGGCTCCTACCGTTAGGGAATGTGGTGAGACCATTCCAGGCCACGTGCTTACTGTTGAAGTCGCCCGCCAGAATGACGGCGCTTCCCAGATTGAAGAGTGCTTCAAAGTCACTCCTGAGGACGAGCTTAGTGGGGGAAAGGTATACGGAGGCGATCACGATGGGCTGGTGCCCAGTGAGAGAGATGCGACAGACCGAGGCTTCGATGTTGGTGAGCGCAGGGGGATCGAGAGGGATGCAGTGAAGGGACCTCTTGTAGTAAATGAGAATACCGCCTCCACGGGAGCCGATCCTGTCATTACGCACGAGGTTGTAGTTTGAGATCCTAGGGTCGCGTTTTGCGGGCTTGAGGAATGTTTCCTGTACTAGGAGGATATCAAACTGGTGATCTCGGAGGAAATCAGCAACCTGATCTCACTGGGAGCGAAGGCCATAGGCGTTAAAAAACGCCAGGGATAGGTTGTGGGGCTTAAGACGGGAAGGTCGAAAATCCATTATTGAGTGCTCCCCGCATTTGGGTTCTGAGGGACGCCAGGACGTCAGAGACGTCCCTGTATTCCGCGGACAGGAGAACCTGGTCCACCAAATTGGTGGCGGCACGGAGTTTGAGGGCGAGTTCTTGGACTCTGGGGATCAACGCGGGGCTTATTGCTGCCGAAACGTTCATAATCAGGGTGAAGTCCTGGCTACCGTTTGTGGACGGAGGGGGACGAACCGCCGCCGGCGGGAACGCCGGCGAGCGCTTTGGGGGGCGGGCAGGGCCTACTGGCGGGTGGGAGGCCGCGGTGTAAGACAGCGGCTTCACCCACGCGTTGGCGCCGAGCGAAGGCCTAAGAGGGGGGGAGGACTTCAGCGTCTGGGGCGTGGGAGCGCGGGGAGCTAAGGTCCCTGGGGGGAGGGGCGCTGAAGGTGCCGGATGGGGGTGCGCTGAGGGCGCGGGGGGTGTTGTGCCGAGGGCGCAGGGGGGCGGGCATCCGCGCGAGGGTGGCGGCGACCGCGCCTAGTGCGGCGTTTCCCCTTCGGGGCCTTAGGTGCCCCTTGGCGCAGCAGAGGACGCAGCTGGGGGGCTCGACCACCGTCTCCCTAGAGCGGGTGCATTGGGACGTCGCGTGGTCCCCGATGCAATTCACGCATCGAGGGCGCGCGTGACAATTGCGGGCAGAGTGCCCGTAGAGCTGGCAATTATGGTACTGCCCGGGCGTGCCACGTTTGCGGGGGGTCCCACTATGAGGCCAGAAACATGACATACAGCCGTAAGGTTAAATACCTTACGACCGGACTCGGTGCGGTCGAGGACGACCAGCACCATGTCATAGGGCTCCTTAGAGCGGCCATTGACCATCTTGTGCACTTGGCACACAGGAAGGTCCTGGGACAGGAGGTCCTCCTTAATGACGGCGGTGTCCAGCTCTTTAGGGAGACCGCGAATGACCACCCGAAGTTCGCGTTCCTCCTCTAACGCGTCAGTATGATAAGCGATCTTGTTAGATCGCAGAAACGTAGCTAGCCGTCGATGGTCGTCCGAGGACGCCCTGCTTTGACGGCTATTCCTTGCGCGGTTGAACGCGAATGGGTGTAATTAATTTGGCAATTATAAATTGCCTTGGATATACGCTCCCAGGCGCTCTTGTCCTGAATGACAAGCGGCGGGGGAGTGAAAGTCGGACGTGATGATGATACAGATAGATAGCCAGATAGTACAGAAGGACTGAACTTCTCAGAACAAAAAATTACTGTCGTACTTTAGTGCATCCTATTTCCAAAATAATTATCAATCCATTAGGAAAACGATCTTACACGAATAATGACTGTGTGCAGAACTTTTTTCCCGTACTAATTATCCATGAGTAAAATGAGACACAGTAAAGGCGGTTTATCTATTTATTATTAACAGCTATAATTGATGCCACGGTTCTATTTACTTCAGTACAAAATCGTAATCACATCAGTACTTCATAATTTCGATCTCAAAGCTCATTGTTTGTACATCACCAAATAAGTTACCAAATGATAAGCGACCCTTCTAACTGCTGATAATGGTACTTGTCATAAAACCATGTTTTGCGACATTAAGAAACTCGTAAAACAAACTTTGTTTATGCATAAACGGGACCGGGCAGGCTAATTACATTTTATGTACTTCTTTGTTTTAATTCTTGCAATGTACGTAATGTAGCTCCAAATGCAAATTAATAACGATATGCTTAACTTTTCACATAACCTCTGTTTTTATTATCAATTGAGTTATACTTTTGATAGCTTAAATATTAAAGGTTGTGGACACTGTACAGGCGAAAATGTCTACATATCGTGGCGAAAATGTCTACATATAGTGTTTCAATGACATATGGAAATTTGGATTGTGTCTCAATTAAATGAGAACTTCACTATTACTTTTAATGCCTTTGAACATCTCGTTAAGGAGCTAAGGTAGTCGTGATTATATAGGTATGATTATTTAGGATGTTTTTTGTTATTATAGAGCACTTAAGAAAACTAGGGAGTTTAAATTATAATTTACCTCCATGAATGCCATGGAGTGTGCAAACCCCCAAGATAGACTGATGATGTGGTGAAGTTCGCGACTAAAAGCTGGTGGCCTACAGCACAATGTCAGTCATCTTTGGGAAAGGCTTTTGTTCTCAAGTGGACCTTTCGGCTAAAATAGAAGAATTTCGGACTCTTCCGGAAAACTCCGGAATAAAATATTAGTTATGTAATCACCTTTTATCAAACACTTCAACACACAAATCACCAGATTTCACACACTGTTTTTCAAATAAACATATGAAACAAATGAGTTACTTTCTTAAATCTAATATAGATACACGTAACGCATAAACATCCAAAAAACTAATTCTCCAAACCATTTAACATATTCGAATCAAAGGATCACAATGCAATGACAAGGTGATTTCACCCTCCGAGCTGTGAAACGGAGCTAATGAATTACAGCCTTTTTCAAGTAACGAAATGTAAATGTTTTGCCGAAGTTGCCACCGGCAGGTATAATTTTATTTTATTTTAGGGGAGCCGAGTTGATTATAAATTAAATTTATGTAGAAACTGACGTCAGTACGGGACCTGCTTGTTATTCGCATGGTGTGCAATTTATCGACTGCTCTCTGATGAACCGACTGACGGTCAGTGTATTTTTAGAGTATACACGATTATAGATATGAATTTGAAATACATGAGCTGATTAGATTGGTATTTATATTTAAAGATCGTCATACCGATATTCCTCTAGCCAGAGAGGTTTATTATTTTCATCCGCAATGTTTCTATAAATAAAACTACATTTTTGTTAATTAAACTTGTACGCGCCTTAGCATACACGAAAAGAGGAACAGACGCTTTATTAAAAAAAAACATAAGCTACCATAGACATGACCATGGACATAAGACCATAGATACTTAGACTTACTAAAACTATAATTATCGACTATTAAGTCACTTATTTTAATATACAATTTCGTAGACGATGTTAGATCCCTATTTCATTACTTTATAGCGAATAAAAATAATCGACTTTAGAGCTAAAAAAAATTATCTATCTATAACCTCACGCCAGATCCCTTGCGGGGTAGGCAGAGAGTACAGAGTTCCAACAGGTTCTTTCCTTACATACCTCTCTGGCTTCCTCGACTCTCATAGTTCGTCTCATACACGCTCGCCGGTTACGGAGACTCTTGACTTTTCCATCAGATAAGACTCGGTTTATTTGGTCGTGGTAAGATAGTCTAGGTCTTCCCCGGTACCTGCATCCTTCCACTTTCACATTGTATATCTGTTTTGTCATTCTTTCCTCTGGCATTCTTTCTATATGCCCGAACCAACGGAGCATGCCCTTTCTCATCTTTACACCGATACTATCTTTCATACCTACTCGCTCTCTTACTATGCTGTTGCTAATGCGGTCGGTCAGCTTCACTCCGCACATCTTCCGCAGAGCTCGCATTTCTACCGCATTTATCCTACTTTCATTCTCCTTCTTACATACCCAGCTCTCGCTACCATATAACAGCGTTGGGACAAGAACTCCGTTATGTATGGCCAGCTGCGCCTTATGGCTTAAGTGCCGGCTCCCGAGTAGCTTTCCCATCGCACCATTCACTCTGTTCCCTGCACTCACTCTTCTCTCTATGTCAGCGGTGTATTTCCCATCCTTACTGAAGGCGCATCCAAGATATACAAACTCATTCACTTGCTCCAGCACATCGTTACCAACCACAATCCTTACATTCGTTCTGGTTTCTTCCCTTTCAAAAACCATAATCTTGGTTTTCTTCACATTCAAGTGTAAGCCATTGATCATGCAGTCGTCTTTCATAACTGTGACTAGTGTTTGCAGATCAGTGGCTGTTGGCGCTATTAAAACCGCGTCATCTGCATAAAGTAGATGGTTTACCACTAAGTCACCCATTTGTACACCTTCATTCATCGCTTTCAGTCTTTGAAGACTTTTGTCCAGATATATTATAAACAGTGTAGCGGACAACACGCAACCCTGCTTGACGCCGATTTTAACGTCAAACCAGGGTGACCTGTTACCACCCACCCGTACGCATGCCTTGCAGTCCACATAAGTGGACTGGACGGCTCGCAACAGAGTGCCATCTATACCATACTCTGGCAAAATGTCCCAAAGTCTCTTTCGCACAACTCTGTCAAATGCCTTCTCCAGATCTACAAAACCGCAGAAAACCTTCCGGCCCACTGCCAGATGCTTCTCTACGATGTTGCGGAGTGAGAAGACTTGATCCGAACATCCTCTTCCAGACCTGAAACCCCCTTGTGCCTCGCACAACATTCCATCGGACTTCACGCGCATTCTCCGTTCAATAATTTTACCGTACACCTTGGCTGCCAAGCTGATCAAACTGATGGCTCTGTAATTGGCGCAGTCATATTGTGAACCCTTGCCTTTATACAAGGGTACTATGACTGCGCGGCGCCAATCTGTAGGGACTCTACCGGTCCTCCAGCAAAGGTTTGCAAGGGCCCGGAAAGCGTCCCGGACGCAAGTTCCACCATATTTGATCATCTCGGCAGATATCATGTCTACTCCCGCAGCTTTACCGTTTTTCATACTTCCTATCGCCCATTCAACTTCTTCCATAGTGATGTCCTCCGTTGATTCTGGTGCCGCAATCTCGCCTTTAGGCACGTCTGCGGCATCAGCATCCGGGTCATCTCCATACATTTCTCCAAAATATTCACTCCACCGGTTTAGCACAGCTTGTGTGTCTGCAAGAATGTCACCATTTTTAGATTTTATCCTTTCCATTCTGGAGCCTGACGAATCACCTCGAGCCTTTCTCACCTTGCTCCAAAAGAGTTTGGTGTTGTTCTCGAAGTTCTTCGCCAGCCTCTCCTCCTCAATCATACTGGCTCTTTCTAAAAAAAATTACTTACCCATATTTTTATGTATTTCAGATATCCGTATCCAGTTTGAACATCACTAGGCAAGAATCTAGTTGGATTGTATCTTACTCTTTATTTACTGCTACGTGTTCAGACGAAGTTTCCCACTATTTTTTTACACGTCTTGTGAAATCAGTAAGAATCTCTCTATCGTAATGTTTTAAGCATTTAAATTTTATAATAATTGAAAGGCTGTGTAGACATGAAGCGTGTACACGCTTCATGACTACTAGAGTGTATGTCACGTAGGCGTGTTTTGAAGGCACTTTGAGTAGATATATTAAAACAGACCGCTGTTGAAAGTTGCTAATAATTCGAGTACCAACTTATAGTATATAACTTTACTAAACGGTATATTTACTTCTGTCTGGGCCTTCGCCCATTTATCGTTTTCATTTAACTTACAAGAGGATTATTTCAAATCAGGGAATGTTTACTAACGTGCTTATTTCGTTTGCATTTGCACTTGTAATAATTTTTGACTTTTGCATAAAATCCAATAATTTTATACAATACGCTTGGTACAGTGGTTATATATATGATAAAATGGTTAGGAAACGCTCCGATCAATGGATCGACTAGTCACGGGTTCTATTCCCACATCGGATAAATGTTTGTGTCACCCAAATATATTTGTTTCGGTCTGGGTTTTTGTGTATGAGAATTTCATGTTTGTAAACGCACCCACGAGACAGGAGCAATTCGTAATAGGAGGCTATGTCTTTTTAAAAGAAAACAAAACTTGACTAACTCTAAAACGTTTCACCGTTATTTATATGAAAGAAGGGGGTCTGTCCAAGAGCGTGCTCGTCGCGGCCCCTGCCAGTCATTATGGCTGCAATCTTGGACCGAAGACGTACCGCAGTGCGGGCTAGGGCGTCCCCCCGAGGCGACGCGTACCGGCCCGCCCCCGTCGGTACGAATATAGGTGGAAGCGGCGATGGGGGCCGCCACCCATTACGCCGGGCCCGAACTGGCGAGTCGTGGGGTGCAGAGTGCCGAATAGTCACTTGGAATGTAAGAGGTGGTATTGAAGATAAGATGCATGAGGTGATTGATGTGATGAAAGAGAGACGCCTGGATGCTCTGTGTGTAACAGAGACTAAGCGGAGGGGCAGTGAAACCTGTGATCTTCCTGATGGAACGATGGCTCTGTGGTCTGGGGTACCGCAGAGCAGTCGTGCCAGCATGGGGGTGGGTATCTTGCTGTCCCGTCGCCTGGCCTCTGGAGTGAGAGATTATGACCTGTGCGATGCGAGACTTCTCTGGGTCCGTTTAAAACTGGGTGTCACTAGAGTATTTTTGGTCGCAGCATATGCTCCCGTAAGCTCGTCGACACCCCAGGAGCTTGAGAAGTTTTGGGATAATGTCAGGGAAGTTCTGGATTTGGCTGAGGCTAACGAAAAGGTGATTTTGTGTGGCGATCTGAACGGATGGGTAGGAACCAGGCGACAAACTTGCGACGCTGCTCTGGGTCCTTATGGTGATAAGAGAGTGAACGATGCAGGTAAGCTCATTGTAGATGTTTGTTTGGAAAGGGGTCTCCTTGTGTCTAATATGATATTCCAGCACAAGGACATACATATGTATACGTGGAGAAGGAATGAACAAAAAAGCATGATAGATCTGATCCTGGTTGATAACCGTCTCCGAAGCAAACTACAAGATACGCGTGCGTATAGAGGCCCCACTCTGGAATCAGACCACTATCTCGTAGTTGCGCGGTTTAGTGGTCTGTTCAGGAAGTGGAGGCACTGGTGAGAGCGTATCCCCTTCGGAGACCTTGAAAGAATAAAGGTTCAAAAGTTGCAAGATGAGAGCGTGAGGAGAATGTATGAAGACAGAGTCCGGGACAAGCTTTTGACAGCAGGCTCTTCGGACTCAAATGTAGATGAATGCTGGAATAGCCTGAAAGAGAGTTTGGTGGAATCCGCGAAAGTAGTGTATGTGGTTGCTCAAAGAAGCATACTACAGCAAAAGGTGATGCGGTGGGATGGGGGCATGGTGGGGGGCATGGTGGGATGCGGAGTTGCAAAGCTCCGTAAAAAGTAAGAAAAAAGCGTGGCAGGACTATGTATCTTCTTTGAACTTGAATGCCAGTATGACAGAGATGAGAAAAGAAATATACCGGTAATGCAAGAATGCCACTAAAACTTTAGTGAAAGAAAAGCGTGAAAGAGCCAGTACGATTGAGGAGGAGAGGCTGGCGAAGAACTTCGAGAACAACACCAAACTCTTTTGAAGCAAGGTGAGAAAGGCTCGAGGTGATTCGTCAGGCTCCAGAATAGAAAGGATAAAATCTAAAGATGGTGACATTCTTGCAGACACAAAAGCTGTGCTAAACCGGTGGAGTGAATACTTTGGAGAAATGTATGGAGATGGCCCGGATGCTGATGCCGCAGACGTGCCCAAAGGCGAGATTGCGGCACCAGAATCAACGGAGAACATCACTATGGAAGAAGTTGAATGGGCGATAGGAAGTATGAAAAACGGTAAAGCTGCGGGAGTAGACATGATATCTGCCGAGATGATCAAATATGGTGGAACTTGCGTCCGGGACGCTTTCCGGGCCCTTGCAAACCTTTTGCTGGAGGACCGGTAGAGTCCCTACAGATTGGCGCCGCGCAGTCATAGTACCCTTGTATAAAGGCAAGGGTTTACAATATGACTGCGCCAATTACAGAGCCATCAGTTTGATCAGCTTGGCAGCCAAGGTGTACGGTAAAATTATTGAACGGAGAATGCGGGTGAAGTCCGATGGAATGTTGAGGCACAAGGGGGTTTCAGGTCTGGAAGAGGATGTTCAGATCAAGTCTTCTCACTCCGCAACATCGTAAAGAAGCATCTGGCAGTGGGCCGGAAGGTTTTCTGCGGTTTTGTAGATCTGGAGAAGGCATTTGACAGAGTTGTGCGAAAGAGACTTTGGGACATTTTGCCAGAGTATGGTATAGATGGCACTCTGTTGCGAGCCGTCCAGTCCACTTATGTGGACTGCAAGACATGCGTACGGGTGGGTGGTAACAGGTCACCCTGGTTTGACGTTAAAATCGGCGTCAAGCAGGGTTGCGTGTTGTCCACTAGACTGTTTATAATATGTCTGGACAAAAGTCTTCAAAGACTGAAAGCGATGAATGAAGGTGTAAAAATGGGTGACTTAGTGGTAAACCATCTACTTTATGCAGATGACGCGGTTTTAATAGCGCCAACAGCCACTGATCTGCAAACACTAGTCACAGTTATGAAAGACGACTGCATGATCAATGGCTTACACTTGATTGTGAAGAAAACCAAGATTACGGTTATGAAAGGAGAGAAACCAGAACGAATGTAAGGATTGTGGTTGGTAACGATGTGCTGGAGCAAGTGAATGAATTTGTATATCTTGGATGCACCTTCAGTAAGGATGGGAAATACACCGCTGACATAAAGAGAAGAGTGAGTGCAGGGAACAGAGTGAATGGTGCGATGGGAAAGCTACTCGGGAGTCGGCACTTAAGCCATAAGGCGCAGCTGGCCATACATAACGGAGTTCTTGTCCCAACGTTGTTATATGGTAGCGAGAGCTGGGTATGTAAGAAGGAGAATGAAAGTAGGATAAATGCGGTAGAAATGCGAGCTCTGCGGAAGATGTGCGGAGTGAAGCTGACCGACCGCATTAGCAACAGCATAGTAAGAGAGCGAGTAGGTATGAAAGATAGTATCGGTGTAAAGATGAGAAAGGGCATGCTCCGTTGGTTCGGGCATATAGAAAGAATGCCAGAGGAAAGAATGACGAAACAGATATACAATGTGAAAGTGGAAGGATGCAGGTACCGGGGAAGACCTAGACTATCTTACCACGACCAAATAAACCGAGTCTTATCTGATGGAAAATTCAAGAGTCTCCGTAACCGGCGAGCGTGTATGAGATGAACTATGAGAGTCGAGGAAGCCAGAGAGGTATGTAAGGTATGAAAGAACCTGTTGGAACTCTGTACTCTCTGCCTACCCCGCAAGGGATCTGGCGTGAGGTTATAGATAGATAGATAGATAGATATATGAAAGAAATGTAGGTATAATCTGTAAAATGAAAATTCGCAAACATATAGTACACAATTCATGCCTTGTTTGCATTTTATAGCCACAATGACACTCATGGGAGAATACTCTAACTTTACAATTACAAGCGTAATGCCGTTTTAATATTACCCTTGTCGGTACAACTCTCGACCATTATTGCGGCACATTATATGTTTACAATATGAACCCTATTCAATAAGTTATCAAACTTTTACGTATATTGCCATCCCTTTATACGTTAAACATGCATGATAAGTTCCATTACCAATACTAGGTGGTCACAAATCTGCCCCCAACCAGATTTTTGAGAGGTATTTGCTCATCAGTGTAACTGTACTAATTAAAGCAGTGATAGCCTAGTGCATAGAACGTTGGACTGCAAAGTCAGGATTCAAACCCAGGCACGCACCTTTTACTTTTCGGAAGCATGTGCTTATTAAAAGTTAACAATCACTTGCTGTAACGGTGAAGGAAAACATCCTGAGGAAACCTGCATGCCTAAGAGTTTCTGGAAGGTGCGTGAAGTTCGCCAACCCGCACTGGACCAGCGTGGTAGATTATGGCTTAAACCCTCTCAGTTTGAAAGGCCTGTGCCCATCAGAGGCACAGTTTCTTAACAGGGCTAATATTATTTATATCATAATTTATTTGTTAGATATGCTTCCTCAGGCATTTAAAAATCAATATTTAAGTACCTAAGTATGTATAATCTGAAACGGTCGCCGCAAGTACAAACAAGCCCCGTAATAGAACGATTTTAATCTCCATAACGCCGCCGTGTACGTGCATTAGAAAAATTGCTAGTATCAATAGCTCTTAAGCAGAATTGCTAGCTTTCTAACTGTATTTCTGTTTTTTTTTTTAACTTAAACCAATACTCCGCACCTTGGGATTACTTTCAACTTGCTTCGCAATAACCAGAGCTATGACCATGATATAGGACAGCACATGAATGTAACCGCGGCAGTATGAACGGTAATAGACACAAAAACGGTTAAATGTAAAACAGTAACTCCTCCCCTTGAATAACTTTTTTACCCACTTGCAGTAACCAGAGTTATGGACATGAAACTGTCTAGTGTAAATGTAACCGCGGTAGTAAAAATAGAAGTAACTGTCATAAAGGGTGGAAGGTAGGCCTCTTACCCTAGGATCATTTTAAGCTTACTCGCTGTCTTAAATTTCTACCGTTAAGTTTTTTTATTCATACATTCAAATGTTATTCCTTACGAAAAATATTGGTAACTTAATAAAAAATATGTTTATAAGCCCTATTCGCTGTTTTATTTGTTTATAAACTTACATTTCAAAGCTCCATCTAGACAAGGGCTGGCCGAAATTCGAAAACTAAAATTTTATTTGTACATTAAAACTGCTTCGACTATCTAAAACTAATTAAACCACCTTCATAAAAACATCCCCAAAAATGGTAATGAGGTATAATTCCACAAGGTACTCGGCGTTATACCAGCTGTAAGATACTCATCTACAGAAAGGCGTTCATTTATGAGAACAAAGGGACAAATCACAGTAAACGGGTGTTCTTGATTTCTTTTAACTCGATAATGTATTTTATGCTACTCAGAATTTATTATAAATTCGTACCGCTTTAAGATTTTCAGTTAATCTACTATATAAGAACGACAACTTAATTATGAGCGATTGTTTTGTTTAATTTTACATTAATTAGACTTTTATGATTTTATTTAAAGGGATCGGAGAGCCTACTTTAGAAACTTTATTGCTAAATTGTTTAGGATATTTATTTTAAGAAGCCATAAGAACTGGCCCATTTTTGGGCACGGGCTTCCTCTCAAACTGACAGGGTTTAGGCCATAGTCCACCACGCTGGCCCAGTGCTAGTTGGCGAACTTCAGACACCTTCGAGAAACTCTCAGGCATATAGGTTTCCTCACAATGTTATCCTTCACCGTTACAGCAAATGATAGTTATTTTTTAACACGCAAATGTTTTCGGAAAGGCAGAGATGCGTGCCTGGGTTTGAACCCAAGACCTCTGACTTTGCAGTCCTACGGTCTAACCACTAGGCTATCACTGACCTCAGAAGCCATATAATAAAATTTCCTAAAGACCTTTTTAGTAATTAGAAAATCTTTTTATCTATTTTTTTGTATTTATTATTTTTTGTAATGATGCGATGAATAAAATTGATTTAAACGTTATAATAATTATAACAAGACAAAAACGTACCAAAACTGTATGACTGATACACATTATGATAGTACCCCGATACCTTGTAAATACAAAGCAGTCCTTCAGATTGATGTTTTTAGTTATATGGACCATATAGATAGGCAAACTGCCGTCTATTTGACCTAACAAATACACATTAATGACGATTATATAACACCAGCTGTACACAAAACATTAGGCACCGCAATAACTATGTGACAATGCTGATAATAAAACCCGTTACCGAAAATCCTTTGAAACTCAATGTGGGCTATCCACTGAGTGTGTGGGCTTACCATAAATAACGTTTAGTGCTCGTCGTAGAGGTGTTCAAATTGCTTCCACGTGATATATCCCGCGGTCCGTGTACGTTTAGCCATATTGAATTTTTAAGCAAAGTTGCCGTAAGGGCAATAGCTCACATACAAAAAGAAAGACATGCGATGTTATTTCCGCATCCGAAATAAATGATTAGCAATGCCTATCAATGGCCTACAACTAAAGAAGACAGTACTAAAACAAATAGATGTCAATACTC
This sequence comes from Phalera bucephala, assembly GCA_905147815.2. Lineage (NCBI taxonomy): Eukaryota > Metazoa > Arthropoda > Insecta > Lepidoptera > Notodontidae > Phalera > Phalera bucephala. Next base: position 16,549,772 of record LR990621.1, on the reverse strand, counting down.
TATCACAGATTAAATACAGATAACTACAAAGCATTTTTTTTCACTTGAGGCCTAACCATCCGATCTTACTTTATTTAGTTAAAGATCTCATTGTGATATGTCATATGACGATCAAACTCTAATGATCCTATAACAATTTCTCGCGATGCAGGGCCCTATCTAATAAAAATAACAATCGCACATTTTTGGCCGAAAATGACAAAATTGTTGCATTGTCACGTCAGGTATTGTTTATAAAAGCGGTTTTGTATGGCTTATTATTTACAAAATACGTGTCGTTGTCACTTTTAGTAAACATGGCCCAGGTATGAGAGTCGAGGAAGCCAGAGAGGTATGTAAGGAAAGAACCTGTTGGAACTCTGTACTCTCTGCCTACCCCGCAAGGGATCTAGATAGATGGCCCAGGTATCATTGTATATTACTGATTCAAAATTGAATGACCATAAAAATTTTAACACTATTTTATCATTTACTGTTCTGTGTATTTGATGTGTCTACTCCCTTAAACACGTTGAATTTTTAGGAAAGACGCTCCCGTTTCACATGACTTCGCGGACGCTTTTTCTGACGGTCGTAAACCAAGCAGATTCTTAAATAGAGATAGCACGGTGCTGCGCGCACCTGTTTTATGAAAATTTTACGTCCATAACAGATGACCGCGAAATTGCGTCTACTTTATAAGATCTTTGTTAAAATACGTAGATTTTTTTTTTTTTTTAATTCTTTTGTTTTAAGGGTCTTTGAATCTCTTAGAGATTATGTCAGACCCATCGTACCCTAATTAAGTTCAAAACATTCTCTTTTTTTAACATAAAACAAAACTTAGTATCTAAATACGTGTGCTATTAATTTATATAAGGTTTTTGCTACTACTGAAGTCGGAGTGGAAAGAATGGTTTGAAAAACTCCCATATTGGTAAGATTAATACCATACTGTTGTACCAGTGTGACTCTCATTCTCTCTCTCCGAGAGCATTCCCCCAATATGTGTTGTAAATCTTCGACAACATTGCAATGTGGACAATTTGGAGAATTTGTCTTTTTCATCAAATATTTAAATTTATTAAGTGGAACGTGCCCGGATCGAAGTCTGTGAGCCACAACAATATACTCTCTACACAAACTACTTTCAAGGAACCATGGTATACGAGGAGGCTCCGATTGAATAGTTTTATACCAAATTCCTTTCATACAAGATGTCTCATTAAAATATTCGTTCCAATTATTCCAAGTAGTGTGTTTGTCTATCTATCTATCTATCTATAACCGCACGCCAGATCCCTTGCGGGGTAGGCAGAGAGTACAGAGTTCCAACAGGTTCTTTCCTTACATACCTCTCTGGCTTCCTCGACTCTCATAGTTCGTCTCATACACGCTCGCCGGTTACGGAGACTCTTGACTTTTCCATCAGATAAGACTCGGTTTATTTGGTCGTGTTTGTAATAAAGCAAAAGTTCTGTATAGTCCTGTATAACATATTCTTCGTTACCGAAAGCAATAGATTCTTTAGCTATCCGATCGACCTCCTCATTACCACGTATACCGATATGTGTTGGGATCCACTGCAATCTCAGGGACAATCCGTTTTTAGCAAATTTAAGAAATCGCTTAATAATAGCATTAGCTATCGATACACCTCTTTTTCCAGAGGCGCATCGAGCTATATGCTGTAACGCGCTTTTACTGTCCGATTAGATGACCGTCTTCTCAAACCCAATAATATTAGCATAGGATATTGCCTCGGAGATTGCAAATAGCTCAACAGACATTATATTAATATCAGACGTTATCTTAAAGCCTTCCTTTACATTGCGCCTAGGATAATAAAATGCGGCGCCCAGGCCGCTACTGGTTTTAGAACCATCTGTATATATTTCCTGCCAGTCGTGATACTTAGTATACAGCATATTCAATGTTTTGTACTTTAAAACCACATCATTAGATTTATTCTTAAAATTCAATTGATTGTCTATTTCGGTACATATAAACTCCGTATTAATATTTGAGGTCCATGTATTTAGCAAAAACATGGGTAAAATATTATTAGAGATTATTTTATGATTCTGGACCTCACTATACACTTCAATTGATACCGGTTTCTTTTTCTTATGCCAGTACCGACCGTGACTCAGATCCAACAGTTCTTTTAGTAATTTTATTGTAGGACTATTAGACCAAGACATAGACTTCAAACAAAATTTTGTTGCCAAATATTGCCGCCGTAGCTTCAATGGGGATACATAAAGCTCACACTCCATAACATGAATTGGCGTTGTCCTGATAAAACCTCCTATAATGCGCATCGCAATATTTTGCACGCGATCTAGCTTTAATAAATGCGTCTTAGCTGCGTTATCATAAAGCATACTACCATAATCAATTCGGCTACGAATAAGTGCTATATACAATCTTCTCAAATGTTTAGGGTGTACACCCCAGGACGCCCCTGCCAGGATTTTTAGTATATTCAATGTCTTCATAGTCTTTTCTCTTATTTCATTGATATGTTTACTCCATAGTAAAGTCTTATCCAACCACATTCCTAAATATTTATAGCATTCTACTAATTCCACATTATGATTATTAATCTTTAAGGTGAACGAGTCTATCTTTCTTTTCCTAGTATATACGCAAAATTTGGTCTTAGTTGGGGATAGCTGTAAGCAAATTTCAGATAATGCTCGAACTGCATTTGTGAGAGTATTTTGTATATCAATGACACTGTCGACCAATGTACTGCTTTGAGTATAAAAAACAAAATCATCAGCATATTGCAATACATTGATATTTATTATGTCCGCACATATTTTTGAAGTAACTATATTAAAAAGTAGCGGGGACAGTGGATCTCCCTGTGCTAGACCTTTATTTGACCATCTTACAATTGAATCAATTTCCCCTTTTCCATCGATCTTTAAGTACCTTCGGTTTAAAAAGCCCCATAAGTACCTACATATTTTTGTACCCACATTCAAATTGTCAAGAATTTGTACCAATTGATTAATTATTACATTGTTGTACGCATTTTCGATATCCAAAAAACAGGCCAAAGTAGATGTATCTTTTGAAAATCCTATTTGTATCTGATATACCAGGCGAACCAAACAATCCATACATGACTGACCTCTTCTAAACCCAGTCGTGTATGATGGTATTACTTCTTCTTTCTCTATAAACCACTCTAGTCGTTTTGTTATCATTGTGTGAAATATTTTACATATACAACAAATTAGGGAAATAGGTCTAAGCTTAAGGGATGATTCAGAACTTGAATTTTCCTTAGGAATAGCAACAATTTTAATATTGCGCCACTGTTCTGGAATATACGATTGAGAAAGTATTAGGTTATAAATTTTCAACAAATATTTTTTGCCTTCAGGAGGTAAATTATATATCATGGAATAAGTAATACCATCATCTCCTGGAGAAGTATCTTTTTTTTAAAAGAATTACGTAATTCAACTATAGAGAACTCCTGTTCTAATGCGGAGTTACTTGACCGCAAAATAGGGTGAGGGTACTCAACATAATCTGGGGTTAACGAATATAGCAGTTCTTCTTTTTTTTTTAGGGACTTGAGGGCCATAATTCCTTATCCCTTTGGCCCATCGCATTCTACGCCACATCGTTGAGCTGTCTACCGTTTCATCAACTTCAGTACAAAATTTTTGCCAGCCTTTAGTTTTAGCCCGCCGTAACATTCGTTGTGCATCCGCAATTTTTTTTGTTAAAATATCAAAGTTTCTTGGAATTGGATTTCGCCTGAAATTTTTTAAGGCCTATCGACGTTCCGCAATAGCACGCGATAAGGACGGTTCCCAATATGATTTTGGTTTAAAAAGTTGAGTAGGGTTACTGTATACTTTTTTGTTTGGGATACGTTTATTAGCTGCATAATTAATCTGATCAATAAGGTAGTCATACAAAGATTGGACATTCAAATTATGCGTAGCCAAAACACCAAAACTATTTTTAAGTATGCCTCGGTATGCGACCCAATCAGCCATTTTTAAATTTCTTTGAGTGACGGTCATTATTTTGTCGTAATATATTAAATTAAACTTTATGATTAAATGATCACTTCCCAGATTTTCTTTTAAAATTTGCCAACTAAAGTAAATTGCAATATCAGAGGTAGCAAATGAGATATCTGGAGACGTAGACTGTATATTTTGATTTACTAGCTTGATCCTAGTATGATCTTCATCGTTCAGAGATACGAAATTATTATCTAATGACGCTTCATATATCTGGTATCCCCTAGTGTCATTTTTACAAGACCAATTTGTATGGTGACCATTAAAATCACCTGCAAGTATCGCCTTACTAGAAAGTTTTGAAAATAACTCATCCCAATCACACTGTGACGTTTGAACAGATGATGGGCAATAAATTGATGTTACGAATTCTAAGTACTTACAGTTTAGTATTCTTACTGATACAATTTCAATCCCAGTGTTGCTTACATTAATAGAATGGTATTGGCTTTTTATCGACTTATGTACAACAATGGCAACTCCACCATAAGCATCGAATCTATCTTTTCTGTAAACATTATAATCCTTAATTCTTAGAATTTGCTCTGAATCCAGCCAGGTCTCACTTAAAATGCATATATGGATATTCTCACGATTTAACAATAGCTCAAAGTCTTGTTCCTTCGGAATTAAACTTTGAGCATTCCACTGTGATAAATTAATCGCGTAATCCCTAAAGGTTGTATGATCCATCAATAAATGTGGCCAGGAATTTACTGATAATTTCGCCATCGCTCACCGTCTCACAAATAATAGCTGCTTAATATTCAAATAATAGTTTAACGACTAAAATGATCTTTTCATCTATAGATTTCTTTGACAATACGATGTCCTTGATCTTACAGAAGATATCACCAAAACTACTAATCTTTCTTTTCTTCCTTCTTTTTATCTATTACTTCTGTGGTTTCTTGGCTTCTGTTTTCAAATTCTTCGTAATTATTTACCTCGTAGTGAATCAGCAGCTGCTCTTGACTCTTCTTTTTCTTTGTTTTCTTCTGTTTTTTCTTACGTACACCTGCTACCAAATTTGTTTGTGAATTTTGATCCTCTAAAGTGTCACTTGATTTATCCTGTTCGCTGTCATCTGTATTTTGTTCATTCTGGCATATTAAATTATCTTCTACCTGTGTCCCAGCTTCGTTAGGTGTCACAGAAATTCTTATATTGTAGTTTGTCCTATCAGGCGCTATATATACTTTATTATCTTTCAATTTTGTAGGTGCAGTTATCTCTACTCATAATATCACGAACTTTTTTTTCTTTCAAGAAGCTGGGACATGTCTTATTGAAAGCCATATGACCACCCTTACAGTTAACACAATTGAAGTTAATGGTGTCACAATTTGGATGATTTCCGCCACATTTAGGGCATATTTTGTTTTTCCTTTGACATCCACGTGCTAAATGACCAAACTTCGAACAATTAGAACATTGGGTAACTGGAAAAGTATATGGTTCTACTTTGAATCGACCCCCGTTACCATAGACATACGCCGGCAACGTAGCACTTTTAAAACACAATCGTACGGTTTCACAACTTATCCATTTACCATCGTCACATTGTTTTTTAAGTCTTTTAACAGAAGTTGTCTCTGATTCACTTGTAAAAGCTTCCAGTAATTCTTTCTGATCTACTTCCATTTCAAGATATTTGACAGTTCCGTACGAATAACTTACTTCATTTGTAAAATGACACCTGTAGCCCAATTGACTAATCTTTTCCCTTTTTAACAATTTTTCAGCTTCTTGTCTTGTCTCAAATATTATATGTACTTTATACGGATTTTTATATTTAATGTTTATAATGTTCTGTAATTTTTCTGACATTAGCAATTTAACCAATCCTATCTGTTTTGGTAATAATTCCGTACAAGTTAAACATATTTCGTATTTATTTTCTTCACAGTATGTATTTGGTGATCTTCTACGTGCTATTCGTTTTGTTTTTCTTTGAACGACTGTAAAACCATCCTCATTTTCTTCATCACTTTGTCTGCCATTTTCATGTTATTTCCGTTCTCCCTTATTTCTATTGACCTTTCTCTTGATCCATCACTCTTGCTTCCTTTTTGCTCACAAATAATACTATTGCTCTCACACTCCTCTTCACTCATATCACTTCGCGAGTTTAGCTCTGATGTCAGAGCGGAACTTTCCATTTTTTTTCGCATTGATGTGGGTAGATTGAAAATAAGTTTACCGAGATTAATACGGCCCTATTTCAATACGTGCGTTCAGTGCGCAATACCACACGCGATTGAAAATACGTAGATATTGTCCGTCCTATCTATGGTAATTCCGTAATTTTTCAAACGCTAAAATTTTGAAAGGGCTTGGCATAAAACGTTTGACGTTAGCTTGAAGATAATGAAGTTTTCGTACTAAGTTCTTAGGTATATGAAGCAAACAGCTCGCAACATGAGCAAATTTACTACTGTAATATTTTTGTTTGATCGCCTTTCATGAAACAAAAGCCAGAGGTGATGAATCCGTCGATAGTTTTTAAGTTTCTGATTGACACCTGAAACAGGTAGGAGACCAAAATTTATGAATGATTTTGAGTGATGTATTTGCATGACGCTTTGTTGAAATGGATACATAAGACACAGATGCAACGAAATCCCAAATGACGTGAATTCTTTGTTTCCATGTTACATAAAGGCTAAGATACACTTGTCTCATACACAGCTTATTTTACTTACTTCTTCAAAGCTCTCTGTCTATTGAATTGTTTATCACATATCACGCACACCCGTCATCTACCTCACTTTTTTACAAACTTTTATTTAACATCCAATGTTTCGGATTTTATGGCGTTTTAATTTTTATTTTTAAGTTCCCGACGTTTCGAGTGCTTTGCAGCACCCATGGTCACGGGAGGGACTGAGGTGTTAGACGTCCAAAAGGAATAGTTGTTCCGGGGTACCCTCAAACTTCTTAATTATTTTTGTTGGTCCGATCTACGCAGAATGAGCTCACGGTGTCTTGAGGTCTTGCAGTGTTATGCTTGGTTTTGGATTTGATTATATTAATTACCGGATCCCAAGATGATGGAAGCACCCAGCCATCTTCTCTATTGAAATTAGGATGTTTTTTAATTTCAATAGCCTCGCCAACCATCCTTGGTAGGAATCAGTGTTCTTTCACGAGGATTTGTGGTCTATCAAATCTGATGTTATGGCGGGTGCGGTCAAGGACATGTTCACAGACTGCAGACTTCTTTGAGCGACGGTGTTTTAGGTCAGCTATGTGCTCTTTAACCCGAGTTCTTATCAGTCTTTTTGTTTGTCCTATATAAGAGAGACCACATTCACAATCAAGCTTGTATACTCCTGCATCTTGTAGAGGGATGTGACACTTGACAGCTGGTAAAAATTGACTGATTTTCTTCGGCGGCTTATAAAATGTTTTAATTGAAGCACGCTTCAAGATGTAGCCAATCTTGTCCGTGACTCCTCTCATGTAAGGTAGCACAGCAGGGAGACGCTCGACTGTGGCTGGTTTCACTCGGTCACTGTGACGTTGGCGTGGGACTCGAAGCTTATTGTCGTGCAGGACTTGCTTGACATGTTGAAGCTCGGCAGCCAGATGTTTCTTGTCACAGACCCCTTGTGCTCTCTGAAACAAAGATTTACCCACAGTAGCTAACTGTGTTGGATGGTGATGAGATTCACCGTTTAAGTACCTATCAGTATGGGTCTTCTTTCTATAAACCGTATGGCTTAAGGTGTTGTTGGGGTTACGGATTACTAAGACATCCTGGAAAGCTAGGGAATTCTTTGCCTCCAACTCCATTGTAAACTGAATTTTAGGGTTAATGGAGTTAAGATGATTTAGGAATACATGAATTTTGTCAGATGGTAATATTGTGAAAGTATCATCTACTTACCGCTTGTAGAAACTTGGCTTTACAGGTGAGGTACGAAGGGCTGTCTCCTCAAAGTCTTCCATGAATATATCGGCAACAATGGGAGATACAGGGGAGCCCATCGCCACGCCATCTACTTGCTTGTAGAACTGCTCCTTCCACAGTAAGTAGTCAGATGTAAGGCAGTGTCTCAATAGTTCTGAGTATTCCGCTGGCATGTTATTCTCCGCTAGTTTCCTTTCTACAATTTTAACACAGTCTTGTACAGGTAGGCATGTGAATAGTGACTGGACATCGAAACTGACCATAGTTTCATTGTCAGTAAGATGTAGATTTTTGATCTCACTAACAAAATGGTATGAATCCTTAACGTGTGCTCTTGTGTATCCTCTGAGGGGCGAGAGCACTTTCGCTACGTGCTGAGCCAATCTGTAGGTTGGTGTGTCGATTTGGCTAACAATTGGACGTAGCGGAGCATTCGGTTTATGAACTTTTGGCAGCCCATACAACTGTGGTGGTTTTGCGCACGAAGGTATTAGCGAAGGTATTAGCGAAACTCGAAACGTCGGGAACTTAAAATTAAAAATTAAACCGCGATAAAATCCGTAAAATTAGTTTTGTTTCATGTGTAATATTCGCGTAAATCTAAGAACTCAGTATCCAATGTTTGTTTGTTTAGGTCAAATCTTACAAACTGAATTAGTACCACTTATCCTACGGGGTTAAAACTTGACATGTTATTTCAGTAAGCATGAACTGATTCTACACCCAGGATTGGGTCCAGAAGAAGGAACTCCTCAGCAGCCGACAGCATAGACACGATTTTTTTTTATATATACACATTTAATTTTGATTGGTCCTTTTAAATTGCACCATTACCTGAATGCATTAAAACTTGTTTTTAAAAAGGATTTTTCTATTAATTTATTTCATTATCTATTTATCTGTTGCTTGTCACTTACACAATCTCTCATACGACTTTCCACAAATCGAGAAGCATAACTGCCGAAGTGAACGAGTGGGAATAGATGTGGTTCACCCCTTACACAGATTGGCTCTCATGCATGAAATTAAACCTATTATCACAGAAATACCTATTATTCTATCTGTCCTTCGTATAGATTCTAAGACTTGACAGCTAATAGAAATTCTGATAGTGTATTCTAGTAGATATTATATTGTGTTTGCAATCGCATTCAATGATAATAAAATAGTTTGAAATTTCGGATTATGCTAACAACCTTGTCTATCCAAAAGTGATTTATAATAAATTCTCAGTACAATAGCCGAACAGATGAACGAAAACGGAGATGAAGTTTTTAATTGTTAAAGCTGTTATAACTTCTGGGCTTAGTACAGATCTCTATCGTCCTTGTGTCGCCGCAGTTTTAATGATTCCAAATAAGTGTTGGATTGTTTTACAAACAACACGAAAGCAGTGAAAATGAATATAGATGATGTTGCAATAAATTACGAGTAAAAACCATTTTTTAAAGGCGCTTTTATGTAGCTAGATAACGGTGCAATTAAAACGACCAAGCAAAATTAAATGTGTATACAAAAGTTCATATTAATATTACGCTGTTGGCCGTTCAGGAGTTACTTCATCTGGAGTCAATCTGGCTGTAGTATCAGGTCATGCTTACCAAGAAAATATCATCGGAACTGAACCACCATCTCAAATTTCAACTCCGTAGACGAAATGGTTCTAAGACAGCTTCCAAGATTTTACCTTTCTAACAAACACTGGAAGTTAAATAAAAGCTTGTAAAAATTAAAACAAGGACAAATAGTCTCATATACCAAACAAACACGTAGGTATAGCAAAAAAATACAATAAAAAAAATATCTACGCCACGCCTATGTTCCCCAAGCGGGGGTGGCAGAAGTGTACTGTGTACATCTACTTTTCGCCGACGATGTTAGTTCCCATGTAATAGGGGGCGAGCCTATTGCCATATACCGGGCACAAGCCTAAACTTTTGTCTGACCTGTTGTTCATTTGTGTGAAAAACGTACCCGTAACCTTATTATTTAGAAGTATTTCATTTATGAAGTAGCACTATTACATAAATAAAATATGTCTAGGTAATAAGCTAGGGAGTGTTATTTATTTACTAATATACATTATACTCCACTCCAATTTGTTTGTTGTATGCTCGTTATTTAAAAGCACATACAACAAATAGACGATATTACGCCAAATAAATAACACATAAAACAAACCCAGACTGGTATTACGTTATTCATTACATTTTATTTCTTGGTACCTACTCGAGGCTAAAGAGAAATATTATGATCTTACTTTTGATGCTACATGTAGATCGTAATTCATTATAATACTTTAATAAAGTCTAGACCTTAGTATGAAAAAAGTGTCGTTAGCGCGACGCTAGCGAGTTGATATGTCATCCTTGTCACGCTACTAATTTACTAAATAAACATGAACCTCATAGCGTGCTGACTCAGTAGCGTCACCATAATGTTAGTCTTTTCGTGCCAAGCCCTCAGTTTCCACATTTCTAAGTTTCTTTAACAATGTCTCCGCTCTCTTCTTTTACTTTTAAACTTTGCTAGAGATGACCCGTCTGTTGTGGTAAGTGCTACTTCATTTCTCACTTAAATATGTTATGTACGTCTATAAAGCAAAATAGAACGCGCGCCTTGAGGATACTACTAGTTGAAACTTTCGAAACTTGGCGTGTAAATTATACCAACAAGACGTTAGTCAAAAAGTTAGTTTTGGCACAGATAAGCTAAAACTTACTTTGCCTCTAGCAAAAACATTACCCTGAGGCTAAAGACGACGCAAAATCGGCCTAAATGTATGACACCTAAATCATCGTATTTTACAACTAAATCAAATAAAATAAGATGTGTAAAACACACTACCGTCGGAGAGCTTAGCACGAAAACATTGACATTAGCGTGACACTAGTGAGCAGACGTGCTGTCACGCTCATGTTTACTTAATAAATCGTAGTTTGACTAGGATGGCATATAAACTCGCTAGTGTCTCGTCTATCTATATTCCCTAACCTAATGTCCCAATATAATAAGAGCGAGTTTATAGCTCCGGACTGATAGTGGAATTTTTTCTATAGCGGAACCCCAAACACCCTTAGTCTCACCAGAATTTGACCATGCCACAAAATAAACGAGGCATAAAATATGAATGAGTAAAATAAGTAAATTTGTAATTCTGAAATTACTATACCCCTCATCTCTGTACCGAACACAGTAATCTTAATAATAAAACACTCAAAATGAAGAGGCGCACGATTTTGTTCAAAACCACAGACTTACATACAGTATTGCTGTAAAAAACACATTATTGCTGTAAAAAATATTTTCCGATGAATTGTATTACCTTATAAGTACAGTTACAAGTAATCAAAGGCTTTTATATCAACTTTAACCACTCTATCAAATACATTGGTCCACGTAATCCTGAAGCATTTTTTGATAATATTCTCACATGTGTGACGGCAAGTTTATGCGGCTATACTCCTTCTAGTGTCTTATTATTAAGCGTTCTATGGTACCGCAGGACACAGATGTACATTAGTTTGCCCATGTAGCACATAAGCATGTTTGGTTTCAATATAATGAAGGGCAAACTTGTCGCCCGTCTTTTGACACATTTAAGTGTTTCGAAAGTTTTCCTTGACAAGAAAAATATTGAAATGGTGAAGTCAAAAATCGTAGGGAAACTTCCTTTTCCGAAACATCTTAACAAGTTTTCGAAATACATGTAAATAAATAATTTGAATTTGAATAATTCGCCTGTTTTATTTGTACTTATAATTTAAAAAAGCATAGTATGTGAGAAATACAGAATACAAGACTTCGTCATGCTAAAAATGAAAGCTGAAATGTTTGGTTCGTCCGGCAAGTGTCGAGTGCTTGCCGATACATCGTTAGTCCAAGTGTTTTCTTTTGTCTCAAGGGCTGCGACAAGCGCTTGTACTACAGAGAACTTAGCACTCAAAGATTGACATTACCGTGATGCTAGCGAATTGATATGCAATCCTTGTCATACTACAAATATACTACATAAACATGAACGTGTCAGAACGATTACTCGCTACCGTTACGTAAACATCAATCTTTTTGTGCTAAGCCCTCAGGGCCCAGCTTTTGTGGGTGACCCCGCCCGTGGCCTTCTCGTCTATTGCTGCGATGAGCTTTGCGATGAGGATGTAGGTTACGGGAGGTCAAAGTGTGTTTATGAGTACAAGTGATTATGTGAATAGAAAAGTAGCACACGTATTCTGGCTTGAGAATATTCAGAGTTCGTTACCAGTACCATTAATACAGTATCTGCCCCCAATTTATGGTAATATTAAAACGAAAACGTGACATACCAATAATTTTATTGTTATCTCTTGAAAAGTGGCTGTAGCCACACGGACAGTAATCTTGCCAAGCGGCTTTGGGATACCTAATATTATCACATAGGGCAATACGTACATATTTCACGAGACATGGGTACAGTGACGTTTGATCATACTCCATTTCACGCATATTGTAATTAGGTATATTGAAAATGTAGAATTCAAAAGATAAACAGGATAATAAAAATACACCAAAAATCTACTTACCTTTTCATTGAAATCATAAACTGTTCATAAATTTGCGTAATTATTTAAAAAACTTAGACCTTATTAAAACTCTATTACTCAATTACGTAAATTGTAACGGTTTGCGTCTTAGGGACTGACACAATGAAATAGTTATAATCGATATGTTGCTTTTTAAAATGCACAAAATCGATTGCCGATTTTTTTACACACCGTCACGCCTATATTCCCCAGAGGGGGTGGCAGAGGTGTACTGAGTACACCCACATTTCGCCGATGATGTTAGGTCCCATGTAAGAGGGGGCGAGCCTATTGCCATATATCGGGCACAATTCCAGACTCCGGACTCATACTGGGAATTTTTCGTTAGAAAAGCTACATTTGTCTGACCTAGGATTTGAACCCAGGACCTAGTGATCACAAAGCGATGCGGTTTGAAATCGATTTTTTTACAAAAATATTTTTTCTATGTATCTGACTGAAATATTTAGTACCTTATGGTCAATAAATTAATGAATAAACGTGGATCGTAAGCAACGAATCAAACGATTTGTCAGATGATTTTTCTGAACAATGGCTTGATTCGTAAATAAATAATGGCATTATTTTATTTTGTTCTCCTTTTGTTCCTAAATTATTTTTATCAATATCAGTTCATTTTTCGTTATAAATTTTCTCGATATGATATTCAATCGATTCTATTTCACACTCAACACGTTTCTAGAAACGTCAAATTCTAAACGTCAGCGTGCTCATGACTGGTGAAAAGGCGTATAATAGCGGTTTTCTCGTGGATGCGCACGCATTCTGTAATATATTTATAATTTATGAGTAATATCATTATTTCAGGTTGATTTCTTATTATTTCTGAAATACAATAAAGCCTATGTTACTTCGAGGTAAAGTAATTTTTTAATGGTAAAATAGCTATTAAAACGGTTCAGTAGTTTTAGAGTTTATAGATTACAAACAAACAAACAATCATATCTTTCCCCTTTATCACTAGTATAGATGTAAATAGTTAACTAACATCAATTTGACCTAAACGCCACCTAATTACGTACCTTTAAAACAATTGGAGCTGCAAAATCTAGTAGAAAGTGCACGTATTCGGCCACATTACACCAATCGATTTTTAAGGGACGGATCACCATTTAAAATATGTCTTTAAAAGAAGATCATAAAAAAATAAAGACCATTACGTCAATATCCCCATGCGGGGCTGGCAGAGGTTTACTGTATACACCTACTTTACTTCGACGATGTTAAATCCGAATAGAGACCGATCCTATTGCCATTACACCGTATACAATTCTAGACTGAATTTATACATGCAAGGTAGATATCATAATCTTTACTGGATACATAAAAGGCAACATAATGCCCCTTCTCGTAGTCAAACATTGTTGTGAACACTACAGTGTGGTCACAGCGGGTGCCCGTGTACCAGCGGCATTACATCGCCGGGGGCGAGCGTTCATTACACCACCAATTTGTCACCACGCTCCGTTTCTAACTTTACATTAGCTACGAACATAATTTCAGCAAAATAACTGGTCATTAGTCAGCACTCTGTATGCGATGAGTATACTTTAATTTTCAAGGTTTTTTTAAGAACATATATGCTATTCACTTTTTAAAGTCTCTCCATTTTATTTAAGTACAGTTTATGTTCAGCAATATTGTTATTTATTTTTCAAACGAAATAACTTATTTAAGTAAAAGCGCGTTAATATTATTAATTACAAGCACACCTATAACTAATATACACTTGCATTTACAAATTGTGAAGGTACGTCACACGAAATAAAGAAGAACCTGTGATATTATATATCTAGAGTCAGAGGGTGGGAGTCTGGTAATCCGTAACACAGGTTTTACCTAGTACGGACACCATTCACTCACAAGGGAACTTTTTTACTAATGTAGTATAACTCATTTTAAGTTAATATTAACCTTTGTAAAGAGAAAATCAATAAATAATTATTATTGATTAATGAAAGTGAATGAAACCTCAGTAGCTGAACCTGTTGTTGACTTGGTAAAAGACCCAAGAGCCAAGCTAACCCGACACTACACTGAAGATATCCCGGACATCAGCCTGTACGAGATTAGGATGGCTCTCAAACAACTTAAAAACAACAAAGCGCCGGGTGAAGACGGAATTACCGCAGAGCTTCTGAAAGCGGGTGGATCGCCGGTACTTAAAGTCCTTCAGAGGCTGTTTAATTCCGTCTTGCTCGAAGGAAAAACGCCGGAAGCATGGAACAGGGGTGTGGTGGTACTCTTTTTCAAGAAAGGTGATAACACTTTATTAAAGAACTATAGGCCCATCACACTGCTGAGCCATGTTTACAAGTTGTTTTCGAGAGTCATCACGAATCGTGTCGAACGCAGGCTTGATGATTTCCAGCCTCCCGAACAAGCCGGTTTCCGGAAAGGCTTTAGTACCATAGACCACATACATACGCTGCGGCAGATTATACAGAAGACCTAGGAGTATAATCGGCCACTATGCTTGGCGTTTGTGGACTATGAGAAAGCCTTCGATTCGATCGAGACTTGGGCGGTTCTTAGTTCTCTCCAGCGATGCCGCATTGACTATCGGTACATCGAAGTGTTGAAGTGCTTGTATAATAACGCCACCATGTCAGTCCGAGTACAAGGGCAGTGCACGAAGGCGATCTCCATAAAAAGAGGAGTAAGACAGGGAGACGTCATTTCTCCGAAACTGTTTACGACCACCATAGAGGACGCCTTCAAGCTCTTGGAATGGCGAGGACTTGGCATTAACATCAATGGCGAATACATCACTCACCTTCGATTTGCCGACGACATTGTGGTCATGGCGGAGTCACTGGAAGATCTAGGACGAATGCTCGGCGACCTCAACAGAGTATCTCAACAAGTGGGTCTTAAAATGAACATGGACAAAACTAAAATAATGTTTAACGTCCATGTCGTACCCACCGCACTCACCGTTGGGAACTCTACTCTTGAAATTGTCGACGAATACATTTACCTGGGACAGGTAGTCCGGTTAGGTAGGTCCAACTTTGAGAGAGAGGTCAATCGACGAATCCAACTCGGCTGGGCAGCGTTCGGGAAACTGCGCAACATCTTCTCATCCAAAATACCTCAGTGCCTAAAGACTAAAGTTTTTAGTCAATGTCTGTTACCAGTGATGATATATGGATCAGAGACGTGGTCTCTTACTATAGGTCTCATAAAAAAGCTCAGAGTTGCAGAGCGAGCTATGGAGAGAGTAATGCTCGGCGTTTCTCTACGTGATCGAATCAGAAATGAGGAGATTCGTAGAAGAACCAAGGTCACCGACATAGCCCTTAAGATTAGCAAGCTGAAGTGGCAATGGGCGGGCCACATAGCGCGAAGATCGGACGGGCGTTGGGGCAGAAAGATTCTAGAGTGGAGACCACGTATTGGCAAGCGCAGCGTGGGACGACCGCCTGCCAGATGGACCGACGATCTTGTGAAAATCGCAGGAAGTCGTTGGATGCAGGTGGCATCGGACCGGTTACGCTGGAAAGCGATTGGGGAGGCTTATGTTCAGCAGTGGACAAGTATAGGCTGAGATGATGATGATGAATGAAAGTGATATTATCTTGCTTAAGTACGCTTTGTTATCACGATCTTTGGGCTATTTGAAATACACCTTAAACATAATCTACTGAAAGTAATATTCATTGCAACTTTTAGTCATTGCAATTATTCCTTGCATCTGATTATAATCCAGATCTTTTGCTAGTAATAAAATATTCTAAGGCTACGTATGTATACTTTACAGACTTGAAGTTTATTTCATTAGTCTGCAGTATTTTATTTGTTATAGTTATCTTATGGCTGACTGATAAGCGGGTAATAGTCCAGTCATTATAGTAAGTTCACCTCGGAATTCGAGATACCCAGCTGTAAGTCTGTAAATACTTGTATATTGACACCCTAAAAGTTGGCTCAAACCTACATATGGTAGGGTGGACGCAACTATTAAATTTCAAGGTCAAAGATCACAAAAATCGGTTTTTTGCGCTTTTTTTGTAAGTATCTCATTTCCTATGGGTTTTTTGCTATTTGTATTTATTATCAATATTGTAGAATACAAAATTCTCTACAAATTTTGTTTATAAAAAATTTTTATACGGTGAACCGTTTTCGAGATTGAGGGCGGAGAGCGCGCGGTCACAGGTCAACCGGTGCCTCCGGTCGAAAACGCGCCATATATAGTTGATGAACTATCGATAAATATTTGTCAATTTTTATTAACTATTATATTATATTTTATCATTTTTTTCCTAACCAATCCACTTTTTATTCAGTATTAATTTATTTAACAACACTTACCTGCCCATGTAATTGCAGAATTGTTAATGAAAATATAGGAATTATATTTGAATTTTAACCTAATTAATATTAATAACTTCTTACCTAATGAAAAAAAAAACAAATAAATCATGAATTAATCTTTTTATTAAAAAATATCATTCAATACATTTATTTTTATTAAAAGTAAAAAAATGGAATAAAGGGTACAAAAACTACAATTTATAATTTTAATCATCTTCTTCTTCTTCATCGTAATCTTCCGGCTGCTGGTAAATTTCAAACTGGTCTTCATTATCGTCTTCAACGACATTTGTCTCAAGTTATGGTAGAGCATTGAGACAAGCTTGCCCATTACATTGGCCACAAGCTAAAGAGCATTGCAAGCCCGCTTTCCTGCATCCGCATCGCGAACCACAACCACTCTTGCAGTTGCAGAAAATTGTATTTAGCAAATCTTCTGGAGCAGGTAGTAAAATTGTCATGATAGGCTCCAGAAAATCGTTTCGCATTGCCCAACCCCATACCTGGGGTTCCAAATCATGCCCTAACCAAGTTTGAACTGGTGATAATATACACGTTTGAAATGTTGATGAGCAGCTGCACTTGTTGGTGGAATATTTGAAAGCTGCACATTTTAAAGAAGATGCACTTAATTATTTTCTATTTAAAATGTCATTAGTGTAAATGGGAATATAATTATATTATGATTTAAGTTTTTCCTTTAATTATTTTTTAATTTTAGGAAACGGTTATCAGTATTATTGAATGGATATAGATTTAATGCATGAAGAAAATGATAAAATATAATATAATAGTTAATAAAAATTGACAAATATTTATAATCATTGATTTATCGATAGTTCATCAACTATATATGGCGCGTTTTCGACCGGAGGCACCGGCTGACCTGAAGTGATCCTGTGACCGCGCGCTCTCCGCCCTCTATCTCGAAAACGGTTAACCGTATAAAACATTTTTTAAACAAAATTTGTAGAGAATTTTGTATTCTACAATATTGATAATAAATACAAATAGCAAAAAACCCATAGGTAATGATATATTTACAAAAAAAAAGCGCAAAAAAACGATTTTTGTGACCTTTGACCTTGAAATTTAATAGTTGCGTACACCCTACCATATGTAGGTTTTGAGACAACTTTTAGGGTGTCAATATACAAGTATTTACAGACTTACAGCTGGATATCTCGAATTCCGAGATTCTTACCTAATTTAAGCTTAAATGACTGGACTAAAACATATTAACAGAGGACTTAGCATGATATTGAAGTAAGAGTAATGGTAGCCAAAAAGCATTCTGTCGCTTTTATTTAAATTGAGTTAGTTCGTTGTGTTAAGAGAATTGCACATCACCTCGAAAGCATCACGCTTACGTCAATATTCATGCTAAGCCCTCAGTTCCCAAGTATACGATTACAGCAACAATTTGTAAAGGGCGCGCTTTGTGTGGCAGTTCTGTTCTAGTTCTTATATTTAAGCACGTGTTATAAGCACTGAAAGGTACATAAATATTATTACTTATCACTAGTCACCTCTAGTCACTTATGAATTAAAACGAGCGGATAGTGTAAAAGGTTGTAATGAACTGCACAATATAGAAACTCAAGTATAATATACAATAGTTTTTATACATAAATTTTAAATGGAGACACTGTTTAATTAAGAACTTTAGTTCACTTAGTAGCCGTGATAGCCTAGTGGTTAGACCGTTGGACTGAAAAGTCAGAGGTCTCGGGTTCAAACCCAGGCATGCACCTCTGTCTTTTCGAAAGCATGTGTGTATTAAAAATTAAATATCACTTGCTTTAACGGTGAAGGAAAGCATCATGAGGAAACCGGCACGCCTTAGAGTTTCTCGAAGATGTGTGAAGTTCGCCGACCCGTATTGGGCCAGCATGGTGGACTATGGCCTAAACCCTCTCAGTTTGAAAGGAGGCCCGTGCCAAACGGTGGAACAGTTTCTTAACAGGGCTAATATTTGTTGACAAGACAACTAATACTGAATGCCCTTAAATTTTAAATGGAGACACTGTTCACTTAGCAACCACTTATTAAGAATACCGTTCGACAGTTAATGCAAAATGACTAAAAAGACCTTTTAAAGCACGTCATAAAAACTTTTAATCTAATATCCATTAATCCATACTCACGTCATTGCTTTGAACAGAAAAAAATATATAAGTAAAAAAAATATAAATGTAGGAATTTTAAAAATATCATGCACTTCTTTAAATAAAACGTTTACCTCAAAGCACCCTTTTCATTGAAGCAGTGATTTTGCAGTCACAGTTCACAAAGTTGGATAAAAAATTCATAACAACCCCTAGAAGAGGGAAACAACAGCCGGTAAGGCAAAAATTACGGTAATTTATAAGCAACCCTACCGTGTACTGAAGTGACGTGGCCTGGCGAGCATTAGTGAGAAAAAGTACTCGTTGCGGACTGCTAAGTTTCAAAACACCGATTTGTTCAATGACTGCAGAGGAACTTATCAAAAGTAGGCGTAATGCAGGGGAAGACGGCCATTTTAAAACCATTTTACTCTGATTACATTCAGATCATTCACGCAGCAAATAAATACCTCTTATACCTACCTGTTTTTCTTGATAGGGGTAGGTACCCACCTCTTCAGAGAAAAACCCATACCACTCTATAGTTCCATAATATAAAGCGTTTGTGCGATAGAAACAACCGGCTATATAAAATCATTGAAAATCAAATTTATGAAGACGTTAGGAATACGTAGTGTGCTCAATATCTCTGACTGTACAAATAAATGGTGACAAAGAAATAAAATATATTATGTTTAGTGTTTGTAAAATTGTAGATCAGATTAGATATCTTTAGAGGTACTTTATATGTAACACCAATAGTGAACTATAATTGATGTATTTTACTGAACTTTATTACTCAGACGTAATAAACGTCAATAGTTACATGCTAATTCCTCTGAGCTCCGATTGCATATTCAGAAGTTTGATTCCATTTTCATCGTTTCACGATTGTTCTTTAGTGTCACTCATTTTTCTAATCTAAATCAAGTACGTATAAATTAAGCTGAAATTTGAAAAGGACAATAAGTTTTAAAACGGTATCGAACCATTTCAAGTATTAATTGCTTTCGGTAGCTCATTGTAATTCGGATCTGCGGGAGTGAGATGCAAATTACAGTAAAGTTTCCAACTGCTCCACTTTTCTAACGGGAATGTGAAAACTTTCATGAAAAACAATGCTTATAGAGTAAAAGTCTATCCGCAGTTTAAAGCGCTTTTTGTTTTTTCCTAACTTGTACAGAGATACTGATGTATGACTATACAAGTAAAGAATTCTATGTTTAATTTCAATACTCCGCAACGCGGATTTAATGCGGATTGTTGAAAAAATATATTTTTTTGGTATTATATTTTCTCTATCTATCTATATCATCACGCCAGATGCCTTGCGGGGTAAGCAGAGAGTACAGAGTTCCAACAGGTTCTTTCCCTACATACATCTCTGGCTTATATAGATATATTTTCTAATGCAAAAGTGGAAGGATGTAGGTACCGGGAAAGACCTAGACTATCTTACCATAAACAAATAGACCGAGCCTTATCTAACACGCAAATCAAGAGTCTCCGCAACCAGCGTGCGTGTATGAGGCGAACTATGAGGATGGAGGAAGCCAGAGAGGTACGTAAGGAAAGAATCTGTTAGAAGTATGTAGTCTCTGCCTACCCCGCAAGGGATCTGGAGTAATGATATAGATAGAGTGATATTTTTTAACCACTTTTCTGCTTACAGAAAAGGTTTAAATTAAAATAAATAAAAAAATGAACACGTAACGCATACATTCCCCAAGCAAGTAGAGCAAAGGTTTGTATTTCATTTCGCTGACGATGTTAAGCTCTAGTATTATAAGAGCATTAACTCCGGACTGCTACTAAGAACTTATCTATAGAAAGCCCCCAATAATACTATTCAACCTGACATTCAAACCGAGAACTTCGTGATCGCCAACTGCCACTAGAAGAACGAGGAAAATAATTTAACTTAGTCGTATTCAAGATCACTTCCACGTCTGAAAATGTTGTAATGCCAACACGTCGTTACCAAAATGGGTGTACAAATAATCACCAAGGCAACAATCACGAGACTTAAACTTGTTTCATAGCTCCGTGAGCTATCAAACTTATTTCTTAACCTTACAATAAAACGGACGCGTTAAAAAAACATAGCGTATATAACGCCAATATTTAGCACCTAAAGCTACACTGAATGTACTAATGCACTAGTAGCGCTTTGTTTATGCGGTGCTCGTAGCGATAACCAATGAGTAGCGTTCGGCTTGGCCAATTTAAGATGGGTTACTGTAGTATAGGCTGCTTAAAACTGTACAAGTTTTAACAGCTACCTTTTGTAATAAAGATAAGTATAGCAAAGTTTGAATTTTACGTTTTTTTTTAATCATAGACATGTCAACGTTTGACAATTATTTTACCTGATGGGACACTTTCTATTAGGTCAAAATTTGGGTGCAAACACAGTAATAGCCATTTACTTTAACATAGGCTGGGGAAATGGCAGTTAGACCGAGTTTCGAATCGTTCCGGTTAGACACGCCTCCTTGTAAGGCAACTCCGCGCAACATGCTGAACCATGGCTGAGTCACCTGACGGCAACTATTTAAAGTTCTCGCATAAAATATAACAAAATCAACTAACGATAGCATCCTTGATATTGATCTTAATACTATTAATATGCACTTTTCAAAATCTCCTGTCACTTTATACAATGACACATGACAATATTAAAACTTCACCATCATCATCATCATCATCTCAGCCTATACTTGTCCACTGCTGAACATAGGCCTCCCCAATCGCTTTCCAGCATAACCGGTCCGATGCCACCTGCATCCGACGACTTCCATCTGGCAGGCAGTTGTCCCACGCTGCGCTTGCCAATACGTGGTCTCCACTCTAGAATCTTTCTACCCCAACGCCCGTCCGATCTTCGCGTTATGTGGCCCGCCCATTGCCACTTCAGCTTGCTAATCTTAAGGGCTATGTCGGTGAACTTGGTTCTTCTACGAATCTCCTCATTCCTAATTCGAACACATAGAGAAACGCCGAACATAGCTCTCTCCATAGCTCGCGGAACAACTCTGAGCTTTTTTATGAGACCTATTGTAAGAGACCACGTCTCTGTAACACACATTGACTAAAAACTTTAGTCTTGAGGCACTGAGGTATTTTGGATAAGCAGATGTTGCGCAGTTTCCCGAACGCTGCCCAGCCTCTCTCTCAAAGTTGGGCCTACCTAACCGCACTACCTTTCCCAGGTAAAGGTATGCGTCAACAACTTCAAGAGTAGAGTTCCCAACGGTGAGTGCGGTGGGTACGACATGGACGTTAAACATTATTTTCGTTTTGTCCATGTTCATTTTAAGACCCAGTTATTGAGATACTCTGTTGAAGTCACCGCGACTCCGCCATGACCACAATGTCGGCGGCACATCAAACGGGAGTGATGTACTCGCCATTGATATTTATGCCAAGTCCTCGCCATTCCATAAGCTTGTTTACAGTTACGGAGAAATGACGTCTCCCTGTCTTATTCCTCTTTTTATGGAGATCGCCTTCGTGCACTGCCCCTGTACTCGGACTGGCATGGTGGCGTTATTATACAAGTACTTCAACACGTCAATGTACCGATAGTCAATGCAGCATCGCTGGAGAGATCTAAGAATCGCCTAAGTGTCGATCGAATCGAAGGCTTTCTCATAGTCTCATTTCGCCAAGCATAGTGGCCGATTATACTCCTCGGTCTTTTGAATAATCTACCGCAGCGTATGACGTGGTCTATGGTACTAAAGCCTTTCCGGAAACCGGCTTGTTCGGGAGGCTGGACACATCACGCCTGCGTTTGAGACGATTCTTGATGACTCTCGAAAACAACTTATAAACATGGCTCAGCAGTGTGATGGGCCTAAAGTTCTTTAATAACGTGTGTAAAGTTGATAACTTTCTTAAAAAACAGCACCACCACACCCCTGTTCCAAGAGTTTCGGAGTTTTCCCTTCGAGCAAGACGGAATTAAACAACCTCTGAAGCACTTTAAGTACCGGCGATCCACCCGCTGACAGAAGCTCTGCGGTAATTCCGTCTTCGCCCGGCGCTTTGTTGTTTTTGAGTTGTTTGAGATCCATCCTAATCACTGCCGGTTTTTACCCTGTGAATCCCGGAGACATCATTAAATATTTGTCGCTTGGTGCTCATGATGAAGTCTATCTCATTTTTTGTGAAACCTTCAGGGCTCATCCAGGTCCATTTCTTATGAGGCGGCTTCTGGAAGAAAGAGTTCATCATAAAGAGTCCCTCCTTCTCCAGAAGCTCGCCAGCTCTCCAGCCTGTGACCCCTGGGGTTGCGCTGCCCATATCTAAATTCCAGCATTAAAACTTCAACACTTTGCAACCTTTCTTGCCAATGACTTGAATTAATAAATCCATGCTATCGATTTCTACCAAGGCTATCAGTGATAATGGCCTTTAAATTCTGTTTCTGTTATTGCCCACATTATCAATTATTCACTTGAATAATTGATAATGTCAGTCTGGAAAAAGGCCTATGTTTTACCGATTCCTAAGGTTTCAAATCCCTCTTCAGTCTCGCAATTCCGTCCTTTATCTATACTTCCCATCATGTATAAAGTTCTTGAAGGTGTTGTCCAGTTGCCTCTAACAGCCTGCTTAGTTCTTACCAGTCTGGATTCCGTACTGGCCATAGTACAGTAACTGCACTGGTCAAGATTACTGATGACATTCGATTGGCCATGGAAAACAAACAACTTACAGCTCTGGTTCTACTGAACTTTAGCAGTGCCTTCAATTCTGTCGATTTTGACATTCTCTTGGGAATCCTATCCTCACTTAAGGTATCTTCCTCTGTAACTGCTTGGTTTAATTCATATCGTCGCGGTCGCTTGCAGACGGTCCGCTCTAATGAGGCCCCCTCAGGATGGTGTGAACTTTCTGCGGGCGTACCGCAGAATGGCGTACTCTTTCCTCTTCTCTTCTCGGTATTTATGGATGCGATCGCTAAAGTTATACCATCACACTACCATCTGTACGCAGATAAATTGCAGGCGTACCGTCATTTTAAGGTCGAAGAATTGTCGGTAGCAATTAGTACCATCCGGCATTTGGACTTTTAGTCAATCCAACAAAATGCATTTCTACAATCTCCTGGACAATCAGTCTCCTCCCCCCCCCCCCCAATTATTTATGACTCTGACCCTATACCTTATACCACCAGTGCGAAGAATTAAGGCCTGTATTTAGACTGCAATCTTTCCTGGGGCACTCACATTGCGGAACTCAGCAGGAAGATTAAAACGAGAAGTATACCCTATACTCCTCGTTTCAATCTCTCAAAGTTCCTGCCCTTTCAAACGAGAATAATTCTTGCCCATTCCTTCCTTCTATCACTTTTAGACTATGCTGATGTTTGTACTCTTGACACTACAGAGGAAGTTCTTCTGCAGAATTTATGTATCTGCTTCTATTTTGGTCAACGCAAGTATGATCTTATCTCTAAGTACCGAATGAAACTGAAGTGGCTACCTATTCGGTGACGTCGGGATTTACATATTCTCACTCTTCTGTTCTCTGTTCACCATAGCCCTAATTCACCTGAATATCTTCGTGAACGCTTCGAATTTCTTATTACTAGGGGCAAAACTTGTCGTACAGCTACCTCTTTCCTTCTCCGAACGCCTCGTCATACTTCCAGCCTTTATGATGGCTCCTTGACTGTATGTGCGGTGAAACTATGGAACTCCCTTCCACATATCATACGCGTTAGCTGTTTTCAGGAAAAGAGTTAAAGAGCGTTCCCTTTGCAATTGATATAAATTTGATTATATTATTAATTATTTTATTATTTATATATATGTATATAAATTTATGTATATAGGTGAATTTATTTATATATTTTTAATTAAGTATATGTGTAATGTTTACATTTTCATCTTTGTTTTTTTTTCCTTTTGAATTTACTGAATAGTTTGTTGTACAATTGCCTTCACTTATACGCTAAATATTCTCTTTGCACTCCAAAGTTAACTGGTAGACAACTCAAGTTGAGTTAAGTTCGCCTTTGTTCATCATATCTGTAAATGTACTTACTAATTTATGTTATTTTGTACAACAAAGAATTTCTAAAAGAAAATCTTGGTGTGTTGTAGTTAATAATTGTATTTGAAGGAATAGTAATCCAATCAACGATGACTTTGCTCTGGCTAATGTACAATTAGAGCGAATGCGTTCACGTGTTTAATTTTCTACCTCATTAAAATGTCGGGTCCATCCGATTGGTGATTGTTATACCCATTCATTACCTACCGTTCCCTCCCAACAGGATTCGTTGGTTATGAACTACATATTATTTGAAATCAAAATTATCGAATTATTTTGTTGATTAGGTATAAATTAAAATTATAGCATCACGTACTGGACATTGGATCAATGGACAATCTCAAAGTACAAAGGATTCAATCCCGCGATACAACGATGTTCCTTTGAGCGCTGCATCCGTGTATCAAACACACGAACCTTTTGCAACGAGGGAGATAAAACGTAACAAAAAAAAACGATAATGAACCACGTACACTTCTATCTATTCTCACAAACACGTGTATATTTCGCTCGTATAATTTGAATACGAGGATCAATTCCTTGTTAGAAATATTTCATTTTTATCGAGACGACACGACTTGCAGCATTAGTTTCGCGGCAGAAAATAATATTCAGAAGATTGTTAATCCTCTAGGGATAAAAACAGAAGAAGATGAGACTTTTAACACACTAAAAATTCAAGCAAGGGGTCTTATGTGGTAATATAGATAGAAAACGGGATGGCGTGATTATATAGAAAGATAGATAGAAAAATTTTCTACGGGGGCCAACTTCGCCATGATAGGGTGCTTTTGGATCTCCCACCAGAACGCACCAATTTCCGATTCTTGTGCTTCGCTTGATTAAACCAGTCTTGGAGGAATAAAAATCTTTGCTCTTCGCGATTGATTTGTCAACTAGACGTCTAAAGCCCATACACCAGACGTCTGTGATCTCTGTATCAGCTCGTTGTTGTAGGACCTAACAGGTTTGCAGAAGAGAGCTAATAGCCTGAAAAATGGTCTTGCCCAATCATAAGGTGTAAGGTAATCTAAAGCACGGAAAAGCTCGAATATGGAAATAATACTGCAAATGATCACCCATCTCAGAATGACCGAAGCGGACCCTGGTGATTATTAAACACAGCAGTACTCAGCGGTACGAACGCCTCAACCCTGATAACCGTAAACGTGATAACAACATTTTTAAAACATTTTTCTATGACTTGCCACACAGAAACGTGTAAAAAGAAATAAATGAAATTTTTAATATCCTCAAGACAAGCAAATCTCCTGTTCAGAGAAGGTCAGGCCTTCAATATTTTAAGAACACTTAAAACTAAATTAGATATTTCTCAAGTTTGAAAATGTATTATATACTGACTGGAGAACCTTTAAGTTATAACATAAAACTTTCTTAATTAATCTTAACAAGTTTACTGTTTAAATGAACTGATACTTTTTGTTTAATTGTTTTCAAAATTTGTTTAGTAAGTGAATTGTTTTTTTTTATTATGAAACAAAATATGTATTTCATAAAGAGAAAGTATTTTTACAAAAGGTAAATGTGCCTTTAAAGAGCTCAACTTTGCTAAATAAATGGCAACTTAATAAATGAATATCAGATTTCGAAACTACAACCAAAATTAGAAACAATATTCTTCAAAACATTTAATATTTATTTATCCGTTAAATCTTTGTTTATAACAAGACTATCATATAGTTCAAGGTATTAGAAATATTTCTCCAAATACCAGCGACTTATCATAAAAATTCCTAAACTATCTATTACACAGTAAAACGTCGAAATACTGTATTACCGATATGTACGTAAATCAAGCGAAAGACGAGCAAGTGGAGCACGACTCAGCTTATCCGGGTTACAAGATCCGGTCAGATCAGGGCCGTATCTAATCGCCAAATACACGGGTATTCCATTTGCATCATCCGCTACGGCCCACGCATTCGGGTGAAATTCATTCGAACGTGAACTATCGGATTTAGTTTGTAATGATATGCCGTTTAGATAATAATATTACGCTTCAATTTTTTTTTTTTTTTTTGCGTAAGACCTGCGATCAGTCGCCTAGACTATAATCAGGTGTGTTACAAGAAGTAGGTATTTAGAGAGTTAGAGCCATCGCTCCTTCTCTCCTCAGTAAGTCAGCACATCAGCTCTCTTGAGTCGTCTATTTCGGTTAGGCTGTAAGAGCAAGCTTGATAGTGGGTTCGGGTGAGTTGACAAGCGATTCCTGTAGTTGGCCGAGTATCTTTTAACTTCATCCTGGATGAATGGAATCTCAAGGTACTCATGGATTTCCGAGTTGCGAGCATACCAAGGAGCCGATGAAAGAGTCCTTAGAATATTGTTTTGAGTTCTCTGCAGGTACATGATGTGAGATTTACTGGCCGAAGACCACAGTTGAAGACCGTACGTCCAGATCGGTTTTATTATGGAGCAATAGACCCTTAGCTTGTTCGACAGGGATAAAGCAGATTGTCTACCGAGGAGCCAAAGTAGGCTTTTAAATCTGAGGTTTATCTCATTTCGCTTAGTTTTTATGTGGTCTTTCCATGTCATCCTTCGGTCCAGGTGGAATCCGAGGTATTTAACACAGGTTGATTGAGGCAGTGTATCGGGGCCTAGTTGTACTGAAGGACAGGTATCGTGTCTCAGGGTAAATGTAATGTGGTGAGATTTCAGAGCGCTTGCTTTTATGCGCCTCTTGGTCAGCCAGCCATTAGTAGCATTAAGTTGGGATTGCAACAGTTCGCTCGCTGTATTAGGGTCTCGGTTACAACTAAGAAAGGCCGCATCATCAGCAAATGTTGCTACAGTTGTTTCAGGTGTCAGGGGTAGGTCACAAGTAAAAATATTGTATAGAACCGGACCAAGCACAGAACCCTGAGGCACTCCGGCTCGACAACTGAAGAGCGAAGATCTTGCATCGCGGAGTTTCACTTGAAACCCTCTGTCACCGAGATAAGAGTCAAACAGCAAGTAGTAGGAGTGTGGTAGGTGCGTTTTGATTTTATATAGTAAGCCCTTATGCCAAACACGATCAAAAGCTTGTTGTACATCCAGAAAAGCTGCCGAGCAGTATTCTTTCTTCTCCAGGCATTCTCTTATTGTACTGTAGACTCTGTGGACTTGCTCAATAGTTGAATGGTACTTTCGGAAACCAAATTGATGGTCAGGTATAACATGATCCAAATCAAGGCAGAGTGATAATCGTGCAAGGATGATCCTTTCCCACAACTTTGACAGCACCGGAGTAAGGCTAATAGGACGATATGATGATGCGTCGTTAGGCGGCTTACCAGGCTTATGAATCATAATAATTTGGGATGTTTTCCAGAGGGCAGGAAAATGTGAAGATCTTAGCGTAGCGTTAATAAGGATGGTCAGGAATACAACACACTTCTTGGGGAGCTCTTTCAGTATTCTGGGGGTGATTAGATCAAATCCAGGTGCTTTGTTAGTGTCCATTTTGGCTATTTCTCTAGCAATCTCTCTCGGTGAAGTAGGATTCAGTGGCAAACATAGTTGCAGGTCTTGTTTTAGGACTTCATCTATTCCTGGGTCTTCAGGACTGTCTGTGTTATTGGGTTTGAAAACACTGGCCAGGTATGTAGCAAAAGCCTCTGATTTTTCTTGATCAGTACGCGCCCATGTGGTGCCGGATCTTATAGGCGGAGAACATTGTTGTGGTTGAGGGAGGTATTTTGTTGCCTTCCAGAGGTTGTGAAAAAAACTTTTGATTTTGATTTTTGATTTTGTGGATCCCGTTTGCGTTAGGGGTCATATTCCTCAGTCTCATTTTGAGCGATTCATTTTTTACCTCAGCCAGGAGATCCTTCAGTTCTTTTATTGCCTTATTTAGTCTAGTTTTGTCCTCACTCCTGTGGGTCGTCTGCCAGATTCTACGAAGGCGACGTTTTTCAGCGATTTTTTCCCTGACTGCAAGAGGGACCGGTAGCCCGTGTGACGAACCCTTCAGCTCAGGGGTGCTGGACCAAGCCGCTACCTGGATCAGGTTAGTGATATAGAGACATGCGTCGTCTACGTCCTCCTTGGATTTGAGCGGAATATTAAGGTTGGTGTGGGAATCCAGGATTTCCCGAAAGCAGTGCCAGTCAGTTTTGTAGTTATAGAGGCAGTCGTTATGGGAGTCGTTGGGTAGAGCCATTGAGCTGACCAGCAGTAGGATAGGTGAGTGATCTGAGACACCATCAAGACTTGACTTTATGAGGGTGTTCTGTTCACTGATACCCTTAGTCACAAAGAAGTCTATGAGATCGGGTGTTTTGTTGCTATCAGTAGGCCAATGAGTAGGCTCCCCAGATGACATAACTAATAGACGGTTGGCTGCAACACTCTTTTTTAGTTCTCTGCCTCTAGTGGAAGTTAGTCTTGAACCCCATTATGAATGTTTTGCATTCCAGTCGCCCCCGGCAATAAATCTGTTGTTGCCTAGCGACTTAAAAAAGTTTGTAAACATTTCCTCTTTTATAGTGTGACGCGGAGGACAGTATATTGCAGAGAGATTGAGGGGTCCCGATCGGTCTTCCACTCTGACCGTTGTGGCTTGAAGGTAGGGAGCGGTATTGGGTTCCAATACGCAATGCTTAATACTATTCTTGATGATTATTGCGGTGCCAGCGTGAGCACTACCATCGGGATGACAGGTTAGATACACGGAAAATCCTGGAATGATTATTCGACTTCTTAACGTGGTGTGAGATTCAGAAATGAGGCACACATCGAGCTTGTTGGTTTTAATAAACGTTACCAATTCGTTCTTATTAGGGGCAAGACCGTTAATGTTCCAAGTGGCAATATGTAAAGAAGTCATTTTGGAAGCCTAGAGACTAGAGTAGCTATAAGACTCACTAGGGAGCCTATTTGTTGTATTAAGAGATCTATTTTCTCACTTTGTTTTAATAGAATTTCTTCAAGTTTATTTGAAGATTGTTGATTGGATTGGGCCTTCTTCCCATCTGTAACTTCAGCGTATGTACGTTGGTGTGAGGGTCTAACAGTTCCTTCAATTAGAGTGGAGGTGGAGCGGATTGGGTTGTTTGGCAGGGCTGATATGGATTGGGTGAGATGATTATCTCTGGGGGTTACGTTTTTGTTTCTTCTAGCAAGCATTTCTTTGTATATTTCACAGCCTTTGTAATTAGCCGGATGGTCGCATGAACAGAGAGCGCATTTGGCAGGTGTGGATCTATCTTTCTTTTTGCACTCCGAGGTTTTGTGGCCTTCGCCGCATTTGACACACCTATATGGTCTCAGGCAATTATTCTTCAAGTGACCGTAGCGCTGACAACGTTGGCATTGGACAATACTTTTTGACTTTCTAGGATCCTCTATCTTAACCTTTTGGTTAAATATGTGAGTGATACTTTTTACAGCGGGATTGTTTATACTGGGCTCAATGTTCACAAAAAATGTTGATGTGGGCGTCTTGTCTGGTCCATATCGTGCGTTGATGATTTCGCCTTTAATTACATTGTTAGTTGCTTCAATGGCTTCCGATATCGCTTCATGGGGAGTACTGTGGTGGAGGTTTTTTATGACAA
Source organism: Phalera bucephala (assembly GCA_905147815.2). Lineage (NCBI taxonomy): Eukaryota > Metazoa > Arthropoda > Insecta > Lepidoptera > Notodontidae > Phalera > Phalera bucephala. Next base: position 16,519,181 of record LR990621.1, on the reverse strand, counting down.
TGCGATGACATTTGCTGTCTTTAGGGGTAAATGTATGCCCTATAAGACCATTCGCTCTTATAACTGCTATAATTTTCTTGTACTCCTCAGCAGTGTTGACAAGAATGTGAAGTAGGTACTTGTTAATGAGCTTGAATTTGAACTCTTCTTTATTGCTTACGGTTTCAAGTAGCTTCGATAGCTCAGAGACGTCTTCAATGCCATTGAGAACGATAGGCGGAGGTTTGCTGGGCTTCGGAGAAACGGCAGTGGATGTGTCATCCTTTGGATCAAGAGGCAAGGTACTGAAGCGATTATTCGTGGTAGTACTCTCTGGTGGTGAGCTGCAGTATTTCCGTTTCTTACTGCTTCTGCTATTGGGTAATGGCATCCTTTGCCATGGTGGAGGAGCAGGGTGCTGGAGCGTGTCCTCCAATCGGTTTGGTTCTGGCGATTTACAAGTCCCAAGTACTTGCTCTGCTTCTACTGTTTGATTGCTTCCGGATGGCCTTCCCAAGTCGGAAAGGGATGACGATCGTTGTTTGTTGAAAAGACTTGGGAGGAGAGCTTGTTGCACCAGAGATTTTTGTTGTGGTTGAGGGTCATTTTGGGTATTTGGCTTCATTTTGTTCCCACGAGTAGGGACGAATAGTTGGTCACTCACGGGGTGACGCCCATTCCCATGAGAAGGCACTATATACAACGATGTGGCCAGGTCCATCGAGGTTGGCGCTCGAGACTGAGTTCCTTCAGCCATACATTCTGTCGGCGCGTTTCCCACCTTAGAATTAGGGTTATTTTTTATAGAGATTGTCTTTCTCTTGGTCCGGGCGGTAAAGCCAGGGCCACCGTTCTCACGAAACGTGACCGCAAGGTAACGGTTTGTGAAAGTCATTTCCTACCTCCACGTGAGCTGACCGTTAAGTCAGCATAGTAGGTTAGTTGACCGCCGCCTACGACTCGGCGTTTGTTGTTCTTTAGCACCACCCGGGGAATACGTGTAGGGTTGTGGTTAGGTATCTCCTACGGACGCGAACAACTTTATTCCCTAAATCGTAAAGTAAGAGAAAACTTTAGGTAAAGAGCAGTAATCTTAAAGCCTCGTATTAGTTTATGAGCAAGTTGACTAAAAATCAAAATGCATAAGAAGTAAGAATATCTAAATGCAATATCTATAAAGTGAAATGTGTGGCAGGTCAAAAAGCCGCGAAGTAAATTGTCTAAATAGTAGAATGCCTAAGCAGTCGATCATTTAAGAAGCAAAGTTGCACAGTGGTAGAACTGAACTATAATAACATCACGTAACAGAATATTATTCAAATAAATGCTGTTTTATTTTATGATAAAGCATCTTTAGATTCCATACCTGTAAAGTTACATTTATTTCAGACATCCTGCTTTTTAGTCATATTGTATTTTAGGCATCCTGCTTCTTAGCCATGATACATTTAAGGCACCCTTATTGTTAGGTGTTCCACCTTCGTAGGCATTCTGCTTTTTATTCTGCTTTTACTGGTGCCGTCAGATGTAGTCGAAAGGGCGTCGTTCGACAAGACTAGTGACATCCCTCGGCCTGTTCCTTGTCATCATGTAGCTTTTGTTAAGGAACAAAAGTCACAGAGTGAAAACATGTGTTGCGCAACAAAATGGACAAACGATATACCTATGGAACCTCTTCGGACGACATGCTGCGACCGCCTAAATACGAGGCATGCCTTTTAAGTTTTGTCGTTTGAAGAAAAAAAACACAACTAGAACGTTAAAGTACTTTTTATTGTTTTTGAAAGTATTCACCTCGTAGCTTAATACACTTTTCCATTTGCTCAAACCAGTTATTTTAACATTTATTCCACTCTAAAGGTGGTTAAAATGGCTGACTTGAAAGCGTCGACTGCTTCTTCACCGGACTGAAACCTTTGACCACGAAGACTTTTCTTAATTTTAGGAAATGTTAAGAAATCGTTAGGGCTTAGGTCAGGACTGTATGGAGGATGGTCAAGAATTTCTACTTTTTTCTGCTTTAAATACTCAATCGTTTGACGAGCGCTCTGTGAGCTTGCGTTGTCGTGGTGCAGGATGATGCGTCGCTTTGAGTTAGATTTTTGAAGTTCGGCGATGACTTGTGGTAAACAAACTGTGGTTTACCACTCTGCGTTAACCGTTCTACGATCTTCAAGTGCAATAGTCGCAACATGGCCGGTTTTTCCGATGAACGTGGCCACCATCTTCTTTGAAGTGCTTCGAGAACGAACAACTTTAGTCGGCTTCGGCTCGTCTTGAAAGACCCAGATTGTAGATTGTTGTTTGGAATCAAGATCGTAGGCATAGATCCAAGATTCGTCACGTAGACGTCATTTGACTCTCCTCGGTTGAACCTTAGCAGAGTTTTCTTACACCATCTGACGCGGGCCGCCTTGTGATCGTCGGAAAGCAGATGCGGTATCCAACGGCAAACTAGCTTTCTCACACCAAGCGCTTTATGTAAGATCTTCTGAATGGTTGTCCCTGAGATGCCTGATAGAGCCTCTATCTCTCGATACGTCACATGACGATCTTCGAGAATTAGTTGTCTCACAGCAATGATGTTATCTTCAGTGAAGGCGGATTTTGGGCGTCCTTCGCGAGATTTGTCACTAACACTAATATGTCCATGCTGGAATTCTAAATACCAGCGTTCAACAGTCCGCAGACATGTGGCTTCATCACTGAACACAGATGTTAGCTCTTCAAAACACTGAAGCCGTGTCAGGCCTCTTCTAAAGTTGTAGAAAATTATTGCACGAACATTTTCCTTAGAAAGATTCATTTTCGTACGTAACCTGACAGATTCCAATCGACGCTGTGACTAAACAATAGCATTAAGACTAATACTTTCAATTATTTTGAGATTCAAAATTTAAACACATTCGAATATAGAACAGCTCCAAATTCAAAATTGCCAGGAAATATGGAAACGACAGAACTTAAAAGGCATGCTTAAAAGACATTTACATACATATGTAGAATACGTAAAGTTAAAAAGTTGTACTTAATTTTGTGGTATTTTCAGCCTTTTTTGAAGTGGTTAAAGGTGTTAAATAAGAGGTAAGCAAGAATGAAGTTTGAATGTACTCTAACATATCGGCATTGGTTAAACACCAACGAACAGTGCCCGTATGCATATGCAGATTCTTAGCGTATTTATAATCAACAACATCATTGTAATCTGTCATTAACAATACTTATACAATCTAAATAAGTTTGTATTTCTAAATAAGCACAATTTTCTTTAAAATACGATTGTGATAATAGATGCGTTTCTGAAAACTGTATTTCGTGCGAGCTCCCTTACCACTCTGCACGTTTAATATATTTGAAATGGAAAATATATGGGATAGTAAAACGTTGAAATAAAGCATAATATAAGGCTTGATTATGCAAGCCGCCTCTGTACCGGGGACAGGTAAATCTCCGGTATTTTTAATGCCGGTTGTTGAGTGAAATATTCCTTTCATTCATAGGTTAAGGTAGGTTTATGCCTTTTTTTAAATTTCTCGTGGTTACTCCTATATACTCCTAAATATGTATCCCTGCACGAGATCATATGTATATCAATGCGGAGATCTGAAACTTAAAAAGTTGGGCAGAGACAAATTGAATTGAATAAATTCAATTTTGAATATCAACATCTCAACAACATTATTTCAAACAGCCCATTTAATAGGCAGGGAGGCCATTACGCTATCTTCACTAATAGTAAAATTATTTTCACTGCATTGATCGTCTCTATAAAAAAATTTACACCTTGAAAGACAGTCTGCCTTTCAAGACAGAAATGTGTCATGTAAAAAGAGCCAGACCGAAGCAAGCAATAATAATGGATAACAAATCCTGGGGCTTACACAGATTTGTTGCATCCGGGGATCAAATCTACATCTAGACTACCAAATGAAGGAGAGGTGCCTTTCTGTTATTCGGATGACCAGCAACCACATTCTACAGACTTAAGTGTGTAATGTATGACAGGAACGTAGTGGCAGGATTTGTCAAAGGGAAGATCTTCCAGCCAGACGGGTGTTGTGTCTGGCGGGGCCTGCCACCACCCCCGGAGTTATTGTCGGGTGCTTGTATATATGTTACGCGTCGTGCGCACTCTAATATCGCGTTCTAGACATGTATGGCGAATCGTCAGCACCATGTATTGGTAGATAGTCGCAACTATGTAGCTATGTATAGGGGTCGCTACATGGCTCCCCTCCGAGACCGTAGGTCGTGATTCTTTGAAGTCGCTGCGTCGTGCTCGTAGTGATGAGCTTGCAAGTGCCGAGTTGCGCGTAGTCTGCGGTGAGTCGAGACTGTGTGCGCAGATGCTCGAAGTCTTCAGTGAGTCAAGACTGAGCTTGGAGTGTCGACTGTTGGTGGCAAAGTCCATTGATGACTGTAGTCCACTGAGTCGGTTGAGTGTCGAGAGTCGCCGAACCATGTCGCCTGTGAGTAAGCTGCCAATGGTCCGTTGAGAATGACGAGTGTGGCTTGCTGTGTGACTGCTGCTGTCGAATCTGAACGACCTGTTGTGGAGGGATGTACGATGACGATGACTCTGCAGAAGGCTTGCTCGATGATCACGTCGGTGGTCACCAATGTGGCAGGATGTTGTGGCATGATTTCTCAAAGGGAAGATCTTCCAGCCAGACGGGTGTTGTGTCTGGCGGGGCCTGCTACTCTCCCCCGGAGTTATTGTCGGGTGCTTGTATATATGTTACGCGTCGTGCGCACTCTAATATCGCGTTCTAGACATGTATGGCGAATCGTCAGCACTATCTATTGGTAGATAGTCGCAACTATGTAGCTATGTATAGGGGTCGCTACAATGTATTGTAGAACACAATGGATGGAGATACCTTCCGAAGCACGGTGACGCTACAAAATAAAAATAGACCGAACGTAGCTTAATAAAATAAATAAACAACGGCACACTTTTGTTTTCCACGCGGGGTACCAGAGGTGTACTGTGTGAGCCCACTTTTCACTGACGATGTTAGGTCTAGTGCCTATGCCTATTGCCATATACCAGAAAAACGCCATACTCCGGAATCATACACGAAGTTTTTCTATCGAATAATTACATCTTGTCCGATCTAGGATTCAAACCCAGGAGCTCTCACTACGTGCTTCATTCGATAGTAGACCAACGAGGTAATCTTGTAAGAATAAAAAAACCGCAAAACATTATAGTTTTTATTAGTATAGATACTGTCTACAAAACAACGGGTACAGGTAGTTACAAAACTGGAATCTCTGTCGGAAGCACGTATCGTTTTGATGACGCTTGACGCAAAATTTTCGCAAGTTAACTTTACATACATTGCTTTACAAGTTTAAAGTTTTTTTTCGTGTCGACTGTATCTTTTATGAATACTTTGCATAAGGCGCAGATCCGGAATTATTTAGAATTTACGTTTTGAATTCAGGAAATGGTTTACTTTTTCTTTAAATGTACCTAATTGTACTCCCTGTGGTGTGTGTAAAATAGGGATTGGAATGGCGATAGATATCAAGCATTTTAAGATAAAATGCCAAAAAAGTTTATTGCGGAAATATGTTTATCAATTTATTAATTATTGTTCATATTAACTTGCTATTTTGATTATCCAGTCCAATTTTCTTTTTGCACCAAGAGCGTATCAATGTTAGTTTACCAATAAAATTATAATACCAATATAATGGCTCTTTAATTATGATCGGCTTAGAGACTGATAAAAAAGTTAGTTGCTTATGGATTAATCCGTTTCTTTAATAGTTTAATTCAATAGGCTTACGATATAAAATATTATAGTTTTAGTACATAGCCCCAGTTATGTTTGTCGATTACGCCATTATTCCACTCAATGGCACAAATAACAAAAACAAAAGCTTTATTATAGTTTAACCATTTATGCAAAACGTGTAAGTACTTCTTCCTAGCACCACCATTTACGAGTGAATAAAATATTATAACCGTACCTACCTTCTTTCAAGTGTCATTTAGGGTAAGATAAAAAAAATACAAGTTTAAATAACCGCATGACCAGAGTTTAACGGACGATTTAGCGCAGTCGTTAAGAGCTTGAGCTGCTCCGCCCACTGTGTCTAATAGTCGCGGATTCGATTCCCGCACGGGACAAATCTTTGTGTGATCCACAATTATTTGTTCCGGTCTGGGTATTTGTGTTTGTGAATTTTCATATTTGTAAACGCACCCACGACACAGGAATAAATCCCCCATACTAGGATTTATTTACTACGTTTAAAAAAAAAAAAGATTATATCTAGGTATCGGACACGTCGCCACCGAAAACCCCGAGTCGCCTCTCGGGGCGGGACGCCGTGCCGTCGACGTCGGCGCGGACGCCCGCGCCCTTGCCGACCCCAGTTGCACCCGCCGCCCTCAAACCTCCCGCGGCTCAAAAAGCCAAGGCCAATAAAGGGACGGCTGCCGGGCATAAAACGAAGACACCGCAACGACAGCCAGCGTCTCCCAATGCCAGAGAGGGGAGCCAGTGGGAGGTTGCGGGGGTCAAAGGGGCCCAAAAGAATGCGGCCAGAAGGGCCAAAAAGGCGAGAGCGCGCGAACGCCGGAGGTTTCGCGCTCCAAACTTGGCGGCGGTCGTGCTGACCCTGGCGCCTGGGGCAGAGAAGCACGAAGTGACATACGCCACGATTTTACATCTCGCCAGGTCGACGGTCGACATCGGGGTGCTCGGGATCGAGGGAGTCAGGGTCAAGCGCATCGTAACAGGTGCGCGCCTGCTCGAAATCCCGGGTGCGACCAGCTCCTCAAAGGCCGACGCGCTGGCGGAGAAGCTCCGCCAAGAGCTGTCCTCAGAAGGTGTGGTAATCTCGCGGCCCTTTAAGTCGGCGAGCCTCCGCATCAGTGGGCTCGACGGTTCAGTCGGACGAGCTCATCGCCGCGGTGGCCAAGGTGGGAGGCTGTGACCTGCAGCGGGTAAAGTGCGGCGAAATACGGGCGGGTTACGGAGGCCTGTTCTCGGCCGTTGTGACTTGCCCCGTAGAGGCCGCGAAAAAGCTGGCCGATGTGAGGCGGCTGCTCGTGGGCTGGGTGTCCGCGGACAGGGCCCTGCTGCGGGCGAAGCTGCTGCGCTGCTTACGCTGCCAGGTGGAGGGGCATGTCGGCACTCTCTGTCCGGCGAACATCACGGACCATAGGGAGCGCTGCTACAACTGCGGGCAGCCGGGGCACCAGGCGCGGGACTATACGGAGCCCGCACACTGCCTAAGCTGCAACAAGGCAGACAAGCCCGCCGAGCACCAGGCAGGCACAAAGACCTGTGGGTCGCGTCCCACAAGCAAGAGGGCCCCGAAGCGTACCTCGGAGCGGCCAACGCTGGCCAGACCGCGAGAGACCCGGGTGGTAGAACCCATGGACGCCGCCAATGGGTAGTCGTGCCCCCGTAATCAGCTTCCTGCAGGCGAACCTCAACCACTCTGCCAGGGCTCAGGACCTCCTACTCCAGAGCATGGCAGAGTGGTCGATCAACATGGCAGTGGCAGCGGAGCCATACTTCGTGCTGCCCGCCAGCAACTGGGCTGGCGACGCGGATGGCACGGTGGCTATACTGCTGCCGAGGTGTGGGGGCTCCCTGTCTCTCGAAGACGTCGAGAGGCAGAGAGGCATTGTCGCCGCTCGTGTGGGGGCCATGGTGGTGGTTGGGGTGTATTTTTTACCAAACCGACCACTACCGGAGTTTGAGGCCCTCCTGTCGCGACTCAGCGACCTCATTGTGCGTCGTCGGCCGCGTCCTGTTCTCGTCGCGGCGGACTTCAACGCCAAGTCCTCGGCCTGGGGTTCCCCCGTCGACGATGTGAGGGGCGAGACCTTGGACGAATGGGCGAATGCGCAAGGACTGGCGCTGCTAAACAGGGGCACAGCCTACACCTGCGTCAGGCCGGACGGTGGCTCGGTCGTCGACGTGTCCTTCGCTAGCCCAACGCTGGCAAATCGGATATCGCGATGGAGGGTTGTCGTCTCGGTGGAGACTCTGTCTGATGACTTGTACATAAGATTTGAGATCTCCGCCGAGTCTCGGGCCGCCGTACCGGCTGACGTAGCTGGGGGTGGGCCGCGGTGGGCCTTGGCGCGCCTAGACGTAGAAGCCGCAGTCGAGGCAGCAGAGGTGCAGGCCTGGACACCGGCGCCGGTCTTTCCGTTCGACATCCAAGGGGAGGCCGAGTGGTGTAGAGCCGCAGCCACGGCGATCTGCGATGCCGCCATGCCCCTTGTACGGCATGCAGCTCCTCGCAGACGACAGGTGTACTGGTGGTCGTGCGAAATTGCGCAACTGCGACGCGCCTGCGTCGCTGCGCGCCGCCAGTACACCAGACAGCGGAGAAGAAGGCGTCAGAACCCACCGCTTATACCTGGTCTGACGCCCAGGGAGAAGGAGCTGTATGCTGTCTACCGGGCGGTAAAGTCCGCATTGCAGGTGGCCATAGCGGAAGCAAAGACGCGGGCCCGCGAGGAGCTCCTAGCGAGCATCGACGCCGACCCCTGGGGACGCCCCTACCGCATGGTGCGGAACAAACTCCGCCCCTGGACGCTCCCCCTTACGCAGACCATGCCGCCGGCGTTTGCGGTTGGCGTGCTGTCGGCCCTTTTCCCAGAAGGAGCGGCTCCCAGTGCTCCGGCAATGTTCCGGACACCCGGACACAACATGCCGTCGAGCGAAGCCGCTCCTAAAGTGACGGAAGAGGATCTGAACGCCGCCATCCGCAGACTACGGGCGAAGAAGGTAGCACCCGGGCCAGATGGAGTCCCCGGCCGAGTGTGGGTTCTGTCCCACGGTCCGCTCGGCCGCCGTCTCAGGGCTCTCTGGACCGAGTGCTTCAGGCAGGGCCGGTTTCCTCAGCTTTGGAAGTTAGGGAAACTGGTCCTGATCAGGAAGGAGGGGCGCCCGGCAGACTCGTCGTTCGCCTACCGCGCCATTGTGTTGCTCGACGAGGTCTGCAAGCTCTTCGAGAGAGTGATTGCGGACAGACTCGTCGAGCGCCACTCGCAGACGGGGCCGGACCTGCACGAGTGCCAGTTTGGCTTCAGGAGAGGCAGGTCCACGGTGGACGCGATAAGGCGGGTCCAAGTGATGGCGGAGGGGACCGTGAAGCAGGGGGACGTGATACTGGCGGTGTCCTTGGACATCGCCAACGCGTTCAACTCCGTCCCCTCCATACTAGCGGCCCTCCAGTACCACGGCGTTTCCGAATACCTCCACTTGACCATTCGAGACTACCTCGTAGATAGGCGGGTAGTTTACCCCGGGCCGTCGCGGTGGCAAGAGCGGAACGTCGGGTGCGGGGTTCCACAGGGGTCTGTCCTCGGACCGCTCCTGTGGAACATCGCCTACGATTGGGTCCTGCGTGGCGCGCTGCTGCCAGGTCTGGCGGTGACGTGCTACGCGGACGATACGCTTGTCACCGCGAGGGCCCGGAGTCACAGGGAGGCGGCGATATTGGCCACAGCTGGGGTGGCACAAGTGGTGGGGCACATTAGGCGGCTTGGCCTGCAGGTCGCCCTCAACAAAACCGAGGCCGTGTTCTTCCACGGTCCCAGGAACCGGCCTCCCCCCGATACTAACATCGTTGTTGGGGGACAGCGCATCGAGATCTCGGCCCAGATGCGCTACCTGGACCTCATATTGGACGGGCGCTGGACGTTTAGGGCCCACTTCGCCGCCCTAGCGCCTAAACTAATGGCGACTGCAGGGGCCCTCTCGAGGCTGTTGCCGAATTTGGGCGGGCCAGAGGCCTCGGCGAGGAGGCTGTACGCGGGAGTGGTGCAGTCCCAGGCCCTGTACGGGTCCCCAGACTGGGCGGGCGCCCTGACGGCCCGAAACGTGGTGCTGCTGCACCGCGCGCAGCGAGTCATGGCCGACAGGGTCGTCCGAGGGTACCGCACCATTGGCTTCGAGGCGGCGACACTCCTTGCTGAAACGCCTCCATGGGAGCTGGAGGCACAGGAGCTCTCCGAGCTTTATGCCTGGCGTGGGGATCCTAGCAACACCTTGGATCCCTGCGCTCCGAGAGCTGGCGGATCAACCTCGCCCATCCCACTGCCGGTCACGCCGTCATCGCTGCGCTGCTGCCAGTCTTCTGGGAGTGGCTGGGGCGACGACACGGCGTCCTCACGTACCGTCTGACGCAGGTACTGTCCGGGCACGGTTGCTTCGGGCGGTATCTGTGGCGGATCGGTCGTGAGGAGGCGGAGCGCTGCCACGATTGTGCGGCCCCGGAAGACACGGCGCCGCAAACGATGCTGGTGTGCCTGGGATGCCGAGCGGCTCGCCGGAGCGCTCGGTGCGGGGGGACAAGGGCTATCGCTTCCAACCGTGATATCATTCATGGTAGGGAGCAAGAGCGCCTGGGCGGCAATGGCGGCCTTCTGCGAGGCCGTCATGTCCGCGAAGGAGGAGGCAGAGCGGGTGAGGGAGGAGTCGTCCCCCAATCCCGCTTGCAGATGGCGCGTTGGGCGAAGGCGCAAGGACTACGCCCGGAACGACCTTCGCCCACCGTAATCTCGGCCTGCAGGCGTCGGGGAGGGCACCCCGGCGCCCTAGCACTTAGCAGGCCCGCGTCGTAGGAAAAGCGCTGCGTCCGCGCAGCCTCCAACAGGCGGTAGGGGGAGACCGAACTCCCCCCTACATTTGTCGAGGTCCGCGCCTAACTGCGGACCGAGCCCGTCGGTGCTACAGAGGTCATGCCAGTGACGATTCCTGTGGCCCGGCAAAAGGGCAGTAGGACGCCGGGGGGTTTTAGCGGGTGCAAGCCCCACATAACCACCCGGGCCGTGCCCTCAGCCCGGGAGTATGCGTTAGGCATTTGCCCCCGAGAAAAAAAAAAGAAGGTATCGGACACGTCTGGGGAGTGGGGGTCCTGTCGGTCCTTACGTCATAAGGAGGGAAATAGTAAGCGTATTTTGGGTCGCTCCCAATGGCGTAATATATACATTCCATAACTACGAAAACAACACGCTAGTGCGATATTAAAATGGCTGTCGGTCATAGTGCACAGCCAACGATATTTTATATATTAAAATAATTTTTTGAGTGTATTAAGCCTGATAGCCCGTGGTCACTCCAAGGGCCTAACCAGAATACCAGCGCTGGTTGCTTCAACTAGCATAATGTTGAGGAGAGGCCCTATGTGGTACCCATATGTAAATATACGTGCGTGATGGCAGTATGATTTATATATTATTATGTAACATATTACGTGCCGCGTGGTTCCCGGCTTAGAATAGGACCAACCCATCTCATCCCATCGGGTGTCGTACAAGGCGACTAAGGGAAAACTAGGGAATGGGCAGCAGCGTTCCCTTAACACTTTTACAACCAAAAACTGCGCTCGCCAACCCGCCTGCCAAGCGTGGCGAGTATGGCAAACACCCCCAACCAATATGGAAGAAAGCAAGAAAACCAGGCCCCTAGTCCCCGGCGGTCCTGTTCGTCCTGGCCACGGTAGCAGCCATGGTAACGACAGGACAAGGGGTGCTAAGAATCTCCGGCAGAGATTCGGCTACCACCAAAACCGAAAATTGGCCCTGGTGACATACAACGCACGCACATTGAGGACAGATGAGAAGCTAGTTGAGCTGGAAGAAGAGTTAAACAAGTTGCGGTGGAGTATTGTTGGTTTATCGGAGGTCCGAAGAGAGGGCGAGGACACGATAACCTTAAAATCCGGCAACTTGTTTTACTACCGGGAGGGCGAACAGCAGTCCCAAGGTGGTGTCGGATTTATCGTCCACAAGTCACTCATAAACAACGTTGTGTCCATCACTAGTGTGTCGAGCAGGGTAGCGTACCTGATACTCAGAATATCCAAAAGATATTCGCTGAAGGTCATACAGGTCTACGCACCGACCTCGGCATACTCAGATGATGAGGTCGAAGTTATGTATGAGGACATTAGTAGAGCCATACATACTTCCAAAGCACACTTTACAGTAATTATGGGTGACTTCAATGCGCGACTGGGCAAACGGGGCGATGATGAGTTGAGAGTGGGGCAATTTGGATATGGGCAGCGCAACCCCAGGGGTCAGAGGCTGGCCGAATTTCTGGAGAAGGAGGGACTCTTTATGATGAACTCTTTCTTCCAGAAGCCGTCTCATAGGAAATGGACCTGGATGAGCCCTGATGGTTTCAAAAAAAATGAGATAGACTTCATCATGAGCACCAAGCGACAAATATTTAATGATGTCTCCGTGATTCACAGGGTAAAAACCGGCAGTGATCACCGAATGGTCAGAGGCACATTAAATATTAATGTCAAAATGGAAAGATCGCGTCTGATGAAGTCTACGCTCCGACCTTCTAATACACATATCCAAAACCCCGAGAACTTTCAACTCGAATTGTCAAACCGCTTCGAATTGCTAGACAGCAGCGCATCAGTGGACGAAATCAACAATGGGTTGGTAGAGACTGTCCATACGGTCGGGTCTAAGCATTTTAAGCCCCACCGTAAAAATAGGCCTCAAAAGCTATCCGACTACACCCGAAACCTTATGGCTGAGCGACGTACCATGAGACTCCAAACCTCCGATGATGCTAAGTCCTATAGGCAGCTCAATGGACAGATATTGAAGTCCTTGCGACACGATCTACGGTCCTTCAACACAAGACGTATTGAGGAGACCATAAAGCAGAACAAGGGCTCCAAAGTGTTCGCAAGAGCCGCGTCGATTGGGCAAAGCCAGTTGACGAAGCTGAAGACGGAGGACGGAAACGTAACGTCGAATAGTTCAGAGGTGCTCAGGGAGATAGAGAGGTTCTATGGACAGTTGTATACCTCAGTAGCTGAACCTATTGTTGACTTGGTAAAAGACCCAAGAGCCAAGCTAACCCGACACTACACTGAAGATATCCCGGACATCAGCCTGTACGAGATTAGAATGGCTCTCAACCAACTTAAAAACAACAAAGCGCCGGGTGAAGACGGAATTACTGCAGAGCTTCTGAAAGCGGGCGGATCGCCGGTACTTAAAGTCCTTCAGAGGCTGTTTAATTCCGTCTTGCTCGAAGGAAAAGCGCCGGAAGCATGGAACAGGGGTGTGGTGGTACTCTTTTTCAAGAAAGGTGATAACACTTTATTAAAGAACTATAGGCCCATCACACTGCTGAGCCATGTTTACAAGTTGTATTCGAGAGTCATCACGAATCGTCTCGAACGCAGGCTTGATGATTTCCAGCCTCCCGAACAAGCCGGTTTCCGGAAAGGCTTTAGTACCATAGACCACATACATACGCTGCGGCAGATTATACAGAAGACCGAGGAGTATAATCGACCACTATGCTTGGCGTTTGTGGACTATGAGAAAGCCTTCGATTCGATCGAGACTTGGGCGGTTCTTAGATCTCTCCAGCGATGCCGCATTGACTATCGGTACATCGAAGTGTTGAAGTGCTTGTATAGTAACGCCACCATGTCAGTCCGAGTACAGGGGCAGTGCACGAAGGCGATCTCCATAAAAAGAGGAGTAAGACAGGGAGACGTCATTTCTCCGAAACTGTTTACGACCACCATAGAGGACGCCTTCAAGCTCTTGGAATGGCGAGGACTTGGCATCAACATCAATGGCGAATACATCACTCACCTTCGTTTTGCCGACGACATTGTGGTCATGGCGGAGTCGCTGGAAGATCTAGGACGAATGCTCGGCGACCTCAACAGAGTATCTCAACAAGTGGGTCTTAAAATGAACATGGACAAAACGAAAATAATGTCTAAAGTCCATGTCGTACCCACCGCACTGACCGTTGGGAACTCTACTCTTGAAGTTGTCGACGAATACATTTACCTGGGACAGGTAGTCCGGTTAGGTAGGTCCAACTTTGAGAGAGAGGTCAATCGACGAATCCAACTCGGCTGGGCAGCGTTCGGGAAACTGCGCAACATCTTCTCATCCAAAATACCTCAGTGCCTAAAGACTAAAGTTTTTAGTCAATGTGTGTTACCAGTGATGATATATGGATCAGAGACGTGGTCTCTTACAATAGGTCTCATAAAAAAGCTCAGAGTTGCTCAGCGAGCTATGGAGAGAGCTATGCTTGGCGTTTCTCTACGTGATCGAATCAGGAATGAGGAGATTCGTAGAAGAACCAAGGTCACCGACATAGCCGTTAAGATTAGCAAGCTGAAGTGGCAATGGGCGGGCCACATAGCGCGAAGATCGGACGGGCGTTGGGGCAGAAAGATTCTAGAGTGGAGACCACGTATTGGCAAGCGCAGCGTGGGACGACCACCTGCCAGATGGACCGACGATCTTGTGAAAATCGCAGGAAGTCGTTGGATGCAGGTGGCATCGGACCGGTTACGCTGGAAAGCGATTGGGGAGGCCTATGTTCAGCAGTGGACAAGTATAGGCTGAGATGATGATGATGATGAACATATTATATTGAGTTAATTGTCAGTGTCACTTTTTGTTTTGCTTGTATATTAAACGTTTTTCTTTCTATATTCATATCGTTTGACCTACGGCCACCGCCTTTTTACCCGAGTTCTCGACTCTTTTATGTTTTACTCAACAGGCGAAGACATAGTTTTAATTGGAGCCGTTTCGAGCCACGCAAAGAGTCTTTTAATTAAAATGTAACTAAACTTCTTTAAGTAAGAACTCGGTTAAAATTTAGAGTCCATCTTTATTACTCTTTAAACTTCACTTTTTATATAAAAAATCTTACCCTTATTACCTACTCAAATATAAATCATTTATAACAATCCTAGAATCTTAAAATAATATATCATCTTCAGTCGTCAACAATCGCAAACGCTGCAAACTTCCAAATACATTAGCTAAGTACGTAAAATGCAAAATACATTTCACCGAAGCCGAGCAACTCCCAAAGTAGTTCGTGATTTATTATTGTAGCAAAACTATCTGAGTATTTAGTCTGGCGGTCTTAACGTCACTGTTATCAGCATTTTCAAGTTTTGCTACTTTACCAACTCTCACCTACTACTTCGTAAGCAATTACCCACCCGACTGTAATGAATACAAGAATGTTTGGAAGTGCAATTATCATAAAACAGAATTTTCACAATTTTCAAGTTTAGCGTAATAGGTTTCTTAATACTAATAATTAGAACTCAAGTAACGAAGATAAATGGATGGATAAAATAAATACACAAGATACTTAAGTTTCGGTTAACAGCATACGAACACTACTTTTATATCTATATATTCAAACACTGCTAGTCTGATGTAGGTATATCTCACCCAATCATTTTTTTTTGTTTTATTTGGTTACATTTTTCTTCTACGAATGACGAACTACGAGAGTGGAATAAGCCAAAGTGATCTATAAGGAAAGAACCTGTTTTAACTCTGTACTCTCCGCCTATCTCACAAGGGCGTGACGATATAAATATATAGATTTGTCTTCTAGGAAGGGTGTAGGTACCGGGAAAGACCTAGACTATCTTACCATGACCAAATAGACCGAGTCCTATCTAAAGGACAAGTCAAGAGTCTTCGTAACCGGCGAGCGTGTATGAGACGAACTATGAGAGTGGAGGAAGCCAGAGAGGTATGTAAGGAAAGAACCTATTGAAACTCTGTACTCTCTGCCTACCCCGCAAGGGATCTGGCATGGTGATATAGATAGATAGACAGATAGGACAGGAAGGACTGAACTTCACAAAACAAAAAATTGTTGTCGTCCTTTTGTGCATCCTATTTCCAAAATAATTTTCAATCCATTAAGAAGACGAGAATCTTACACGAATTATGACTTTATGTGCAGAACCTTTTTCCTTTACTAAATTTCCATGAGTAAAATAAGACACACAGTAAAGGCGGTTTATATATTTATTATTAAGAGCTTTAATTTATGCCACAGCTCTATTTACTTCAGTACTAAATCTTAATCACATCGTTACTTCATAATTTCGATCTCAATGCTCATTGTTTGTACATCACCAAATAATTCACCAAATGATAAACGAACCTTCTAACTGCTGATAATGGTACTTGTTATAAAATTATATTTTACGACATTAAAAAACTCGTAAACCAAACTTTGTTTATGCATAAACGGGACCGGGTAGGCTAATTAAATTGTATGCACTTCTTTGTTTTAATTCTTGCAATGTACGTAATGTAGCTCCAAAAACAAATTAATTACGATATGCTTAACTTTTCACATAACCTCTGATTTTACGAGTAAAAATAGTGGACACTTTACAGGCGAAAATATCTAAATATCGTGTTTTAATGACATAAGGATATTTGAATTGTATCTCAACTAAATGAGAACTTTACTATTGATTTTAATGTCTTTGAACATCGCCCGCATTTGACTGCCTCGTTGGTCTAGTGGCATAGCGCATCGCTTTGTGATCAATTCCTAAGTCGGACAAATGTCATTTTTCTAACGAACAATTTCCAGCATGAGTCCGAAGTCTGGAATTGTGTCCGATATATGGTAATAGGCTCGCCCCCTATTACATGAGACCTAAAATCGTCGCCAAAATGTAGGTGTACTCAGTTTACCTCTGCCACCCCCGCTCGGGGAATATAGGCGTGATGGTGTGAACATCTCGTAAAGGAGCTAAGGTAGTCAAGATCATGTAGGTATAATTATTTGGGATATTTTTTTATTATAGAGCACCTAAGGAAACTAGAGAGTTTAAATTATAATTTACCTCCATGAATGACATGGAGTGTGCAAACCCCTAAGATAACCTGATGATGTGGTGAAGTTGGCGAGTAAAAGCTGGTGGCCTAAATCACAGTGCCAGTCATTGTGGCGATCTTTGGGAGAGGCTTTTGTCCTAAAGTGGCTAAAAATGAAGAATTTCGGACTCGAATTGAAGACTCTGGAATAAAATATTAGTTTTGTAATTACCTTTTATCAGTCACTTAATTTACAAATCACAAGATTTCACACCATGTTTTTCAAATAAACATATGTTTAATTCGCCAACATCGCAAATCAAATAAAATATACGCGTAACGCATAAACATCCAAATAACTAATTCTCCAAACCAGTTCACATATTCGAATCAAAGGATCACAATGCAACGACAAGGTGATTTCACCCTCCAAGCTATGAAACGGAGCCAATGAATTACAGCCTTTTTCAAGGAACGAAATGTAAATGTTTTGCCGAAGTTGCCACCGGCAGATATAATTTAATTTAATCGACGTCAGTACGGGACCTGCTTGTTATTCGCATGGTGTGCAATTTATCGACTGCTCTCTGATAAAGCGACTAACGGTCAGTGAATTTTTAGAGTATACACGATTATATTTAATTTTGTTTTATGTTTTATTTACATGGCTTGGACCGTAATTTATGCCCTATTTAAAGATCGCCATACCGATATTCCTTTAGCCAGAGAGGTTTATTGTTTTCATCCACAATGTTTCGTAAACGATGTTAGATCCCTATTTTATTACTTTATAGTAAATATAGATAATCAACTTTAGAGCTAGAAAGAATTCACCCATATCTTTATGTATTTCTGATCTCTGTATCCAGTTAAGAAAATCACTAGGCAAGAATCTAGTTGGATCGCTTACTCTTCATTTACTGCTACGTGATCAGACAAAGTTTTGTATTATTTTTTACACGTCTTGTGAAGCCAGCGAGAATCTTTTTATCGTAATGTTTTAAGCATTCAAATTTATAATAAATGAAAGGCCGTGTAGACATGAAGTGTTAACACGCTTTATGTCTACTAGAGTGTATGTAACGTAGGCGTGTTTTGAAGGTATTTTGAGTAAATATATTTAAACAGACCGCTGTAGAAAGTTGTTAATGAATCAAGTACCAACTTATAGTATATAACTTTACTAGACTACCGTCTAGTATATTTACTTGTGTCTGGGCCTTCGCCTATTTATCATTTTCATTTAACTTAGAAGAGGATTATTTCAATGTTTAATAACGTGTTTATTTCGTTTCCATTTGCACTTATAATAATTTTTGCCTTTTGCATAAAATCTAATCATTTTATACAAAACGCTTGGTACAGTGGTTATATGAATGATAAAGTGGTTAAGAGACACTCTGACCAATGGATCGAGTAGTCACGGGTTCTATCCCCACATCGGATAAATGTTTGTGTCACCCAAATATATTTGTTTCAGTCTGGGCTTTTGTGTATGTGAATTTCATGTTTGTAAACGCACCCACGAGACAGGAACAATTCGTAATAGGAGGCTATGTCTTTTTAAAAGAACACAAAACTTAATAACTCTAAAATGTTTTACTGTTATTTATATAATAGAAATGTAGGTATAATCTGTAAAATGAATATTCCCAAACATATAGTACACAATGCATGCCTAGTTTGCATTTTATAGCCACATTGACACTCATGGGAGAATACTCTAACTTTACTATAACAAGCGTAATATATATAAGGTACAACTCTCGACCATTATTGCGGCACTTTATATGTTTACAATATAAAGGCACCCTATTCATTATGTTATCTAACTTTTACGTATTTTTCATCCCTTTAGACTTTAAACCTGCATAATAAGTTCCAATACCAATACTTTGGGTATGGGACTTGGGATTTGGGACCACCTGGTCCCAAATCTGCCCCCACTGATCGTTGGGTCCGCGTGGTGGACTATACATATTTGCTGTTCTCTCGATTTTTAGAGGTCTTTGCTCGTCAGTGCAAGTGTAGAATATATAGGCTGATTTATCATATTACATTTGTTAGATATGCTTCGTCAGGCATTTAAAAAATCAATATTTAAGTACTTAAGTATGTACAAATCTCTGAAACACTCGGCGCAGGTACACACAAGTCCCGTAATAGAACGACTATAATCACGATAATGCCGTCGTGTTCGTGCATTAGAAAATTGCTGCTATCAATAGCTCTTAAGCAGAATTGCTAGCTTTCTAACTGTATTTCTGTTTTTTTAACTTAAACCAATAACCCTTGGGGTAACTTTCAAGCTGCCTTGGAATAACCAGAGCTATGAACATGATATAGGACAGCGAAAGAATGTAACCGCGGCAGTATGAACGGTAATGGACACAAAAACGGTCGAATGTATAACAGTACCTCCTACCCTGGGAGAATTATGGACATTAAACTGACTAGTGTTAATGGAACCGCGGTAGTAAGAATAGAAATAACTATCATAAAGGATTGAAGGTGACCTACCTTCAATCCTTTATGATAGTTATTTCTATGTTAGTTAGTTATATCTTACCATGGGATGACTTTTAGATCACTCGCCTTAAATTTCTACCGTTACGTTTTTTTATTCATACGGTCTAATGTTATTCCTTACGAAAAATATTGGTAACTTAATAAAAAAATATGTTTGTAAGCCCTAGTTGCTGTTTTATTTGTTTAAAAACTTACATTTTAAAGCTCTAGCATAGACAAGGCCTACGCGTACCCGAAATTCTTAAACTAACATAATATTTGTACATTAAGAATTCTCCGACTTTCTTAGCCTAATTAAACCACCTTTATAAAAACATCTCCAAAAGTGGTAATGAGATATAATTCCACAAGGTACTCGGCATTATACCAGCTGTAAGATACTCGTCTACAGAATGGAGTTCATTTACGAGAACAAAGGGACAAATCAAAGTAAACGGCTGTTCTTGATTTCTTTTAACTCGAAAAATGTCTTTTATGTTACTCAGAATTTATTATAAATTCGTACCGCTTTCAGATTTTCAGTTAATCTACTCTTTAAGAACAATAATTTAATTATGAGCGATTGTTTTGTTTAATTTTACATAAATTAGCCCTGTCAAGAAACTGTCCCACCGTTGGGCAAGGGCCTCTTCTCAAACTGAGAGGGCCAATACACAATTACTTATACGACTTTCTACAAAAGAGAAGCATAACTGCCAAAGCGAACGAATGGGAATAGATGTGGTCTACCCTTTACACAGATTTGCTCTCATGCATGAAATTAAACCTATTATCACAGACATACCTATTATTCTATCTGTCCTTCGTGTAGATTCTAAGACTTTACAGCTAATAGATATGCTGATTGTGTATTCGATTGTTTGCAATCGCATTAAATGATAATAAAATAGATTGAATTTTCAGATTATGCTAACAATCTTGTCTATCCATTAGCGATTTAGAAATAAATCCTTTGTACAATAGCTAAACAGATAAACGAAAACGTAGATGAACTTTTTACTTTGTTAAAACTGTTATAACTTCGGGGTTAGTTCAGATTTGTATCGTCGTTGTGTCGCCGCGGTTTTTAATGATTCCAAATAAGTGTTGGATTGTGTTATATATGAAAGAAATAGTAAAAATCATTCAGCTAGATAATGATGCAATTAAAATTGCCAATCAAAATTAAATGTGTATTCAAAATTTCGTATTAATGTTACGCTGTTGGCCGTTCAGGAGTTACTTCGTCTGGAGTTAATATTGTGTGTAGAATCAGGTTATGCTTACCATAACCATATTTACCCACACCCATAGTTAAAACTAGTTTTGCTAAAAGATTTGCTCAGTACTGCCATTTGGCAACGAATAATGCGGTTATAACCCGATGTAATCTAAAAAAACTTCCTTAAAAGAAGTAAAGACGAAACTGACACAATTTCTCCTCTGTCAAGACTATGATCACACTGAATCCTTAATTATAATGATATAGATATTTTCTTCAGTTTCGGAATTTACTCAACATCTTTAATGAGTAATTAACTCACCTAAACTTATACACTTACACGCACACATAAACACACACACACACAAACATACCCTCGTATCCATACATTATATGTTTATACACCGAGACCACTTTTGAGTATCTATTTATATTTAAAACATAACTTTTCTATGTGCACAATTTCTCCCTCTGGTCTATATAAGTTTTAATCTGTGTCATATAACTATTACCTGGTTTCCCAAGATACAGGCTTTGCCTATTTTGGGAACATCTGGCAATTATGTGGTTTAAAATGTTTTCTTTAGATTTAAGGTTTATAATTTTACTATAACTACTATGTCGTAAAGGAATAAATTATTATGTATATATTTATTAAGCAGTGATAGCCTAGTGGTTAGACCGTTGGACTATAAAGTCAGAGGTCTCGGGTTCAAACCCAGGCACGCACCTCTGTCTTTTCGAAAGCATGTGCGTATTTAAAATTAATTAATCACTTGCTTTAACGGTGAAGGAAAACATCGAGAGAAAACCTGCATGCCTAAGAGTTTCTCGAAGGTGTGTGAAGTTCGCCAACCCGCACTGGGCCAGCGTGGTGGACTATGGCCTTAACCCTCTCAGTGTGAGAGGAGGCCCGTGCCCAGCAGTGGGACAGTTTCTTAACAGGGCTCATATTATTATTATTATCGTACTTTTGTTTTAGTTCTCAGCTTGCGCTGGTGGAAAATGTCATTTACGGGCTAGGCCAAGTAAATAACATAAAGATATATTATGGATATTTGTTAAGATCTAGTGTCAAGCTGTCTGTCGGTTTCATTAGTTTCCTCTTCTATTTGTAAAAACTTACGTACAATTCTGCAGGTATTTAGTATGGCAGCTTTCTGTATTTGGATATAAATACTGGGATTCAGACCAATAAGTTTTAGACTGTGGTGGAGATATCTTGGTATGATACCGGTAGTTGATAGAACGATAGGGACAATGTATACTTTATCCTGTTTCCAAATTCTGGTTACTTCATCTTTAAGGTCTGTGTATTTGTGCACCTTTTCAGCTATTGTTTTTTGAAGGTTATGGGTGTTTGGGACAGCGATATCTATGAGGTAAGTAGTCTTATTTATTTTATCCTGCAGAGTAATATCCGGGCGATTGTAATGGATGGTCCTATCAGTGAGTATTGCGCGATCAAAGTACATTTTGCAAGTGCTGTTTTCAAGAATGGGATCTGGTGAATATTTATAATATGGTGTATGTTTGTTTGGTGTGAGTGTATATTTGATTGCGAGATTTTGATGAATGATGTTGGCTATTTGGTTGTGTCTGTGTGTGTAATCTGTTTGTGTAAGGTAAGGACATGCTCCGGTAATGTGTTGAATATTTTCAGGATGGCTGTGACATTTTCGGCATCTATCATCTGTGATTGCAGGATCTTTGATTATGTGTTTCCTGTAATTCCTGGTATTAATGACTTGATCCTGAATTGCAATTAGGAAACCTTCAGTCTCCGGAAATAGTGATCCTATTGTAAGCCATTTGTTAGAAGCTATAGAGTCTACGTGTGGTTGGTCCAGATCGTGTGGGTGGCGACCGTGCAATACTTTTTTCTTCCACTGTTCTGTCCTTACTTCTTCTGAATCATTTTCTATATTTGGTACAGTTTCTTCAGCCAAGTTTAACGGGGAGTAATTGAAATCATTACGGACTATTGTTGTATGAATATCACTACTGATTGCTTTTTGCTGAAAGAATAGTCTAAGGTTTGTAATCTGTTTCGACCAAAGCATCGCCAGGTTGATGAGACCTCGTCCGCCATTTAGTCTTTTCAGGGTCATTCTTTCTATTGCAGACTTGGGGTGTAAGTACTTATGTTTTGTTAATATAGTCCTAGTGCTTATTTCTAAGTTGCCTATATCTGTTTTGGTCCATTTTATTATTCCGAACGAGTATGTTAAAATTGGTATGGCATAAGTATTAATCGCTTTTATCAAACTTTTCCCTGTTAGTTGGCTTTTACATATAACTGTTATTCTGCGTTTATATTCTTGCGACAGAGTTGCCTTTAATTTAGTATGTTCTAGGCCTTTTGATTGGTGGTATCCTAGGTATTTGTATACTTCATTCGGTTCCATGGCTATTATTCTGTCTTCTTCGCCTATTAGGTAATCGCCGGGCCGGATTTTTCCTTTAACTATATGTATCGCCTTACACTTGTCTAAACCAAATTGCATGTTTACGTCTTTACTAAACTCTACTGTAGTGTCTATTAATAATTTCATTTCTTTTTCCGTTTTTGCGTAAATTTTAATATCATCCATGTAAATTAAATGGGAGATAGATGTATCGGTGTTATCATATTTGAGGCGGTATCCAGCCCCGTGTTGACGCAAAATACGTGATAAAGGATTGAGGGCGAGGCAAAACCACAAGGGACTCAAGGAGTCACCCTGATATATCCCTTTCTTTATGACTATTTCTCTACTAATGATATTGTTTAAATATAATTTAGTCTTCCATATATTCATAGTTCTTCTTAGAAATTCAATTAAAACCGGATTGATTTTGTATATCTGCAAAATGCGTAAGAGCCATGAGTGTGGTATACTATCAAAGGCCTTTTTATAATCGATGTAAGTGCAATGTAAATTTCTTTTATTGGTTGCAGCGTGTCGATGAACTATTGAGTCTATAATAAGTTGCTCCTTGCATCCCATGTGGCCCCGCCTGCAACCCTTTTGTTCTTCTGCAAGTATATGATTCTCTTCTACGTAAGTGCTGATTTTTTGTGTTATTGCGGATGTAAGTATTTTGTATATGGTAGGTAAGCAGGTTATTGGTCTGTATTGTGATGGTTGAGATGTGTGTTTATCTTTTGGCAACATATATGTTATACCTTGTGCGATAAAGTGTGGTAAGTTTTGCTGCCCGTGAATAATTTGAGTTAAGTTTTTTGCTATTATCTTGTGAAGGGAGTGGAATTTTTTGTACCAGAAGTTATGTATTTTATCTATTCCCGGGGACTTCCAATTATTCAACCTCGCTGTTACACTTCTCATGTCGGTTTCTGTTATTTCTTAAAACTTCATTCCTTCTAGAGTTTCCCAACTACGTTCTTCTTCTGCAATCCATGATGCCTTTTCGTTATGCTGTTCTTCTTTTTCCCAGATACCAGCCCAAAATTGTTCAAGATCATTTACTGTCGGTATCTCATTACTGTTAGGTGTTGAAACATCTTTGTTATTCAGTTTTCTGTAAAATAGTTTTTCATTGGTATTAAATAGTTTGTTATCGTTTTTACGTTTTAGTGACTTTTTATATCTGGCTAGTCTATGTGCTTTCAGTGCTAGCTTTTGTTTCAGAGTGTCTAGATATTCTTCTGGTTTTCTGTTATTGCTTTCGTGAATGCTGTGAGTTTTTGTATTCTTAAATATTGTCTCAACTCTGGCTACAACTCTTTTCGATCTGTTATTGTTAATGTACTGCGTTAGTCTGCCTATGTCAGATCTTAATTGTGCTATGTCTTTTTCTAACCTTACTTGCCAAGCCGGTTTTCTATCACAATTTCGTGGTGATCGATTATTTCCTTCAGTTTTATAGCCCAGTTCATGTGATATTACTAGAGCACTACAATATATGAGAGTATGGATGTCAGTTAATTGGGAGTCTTCTGAAAAGAATTGGTTTAATATTGTTTTGTTGAATAGTTCCGTTATTTGTGTGAGGTCTGTATTGTGTCTTAGTTTAGGGAGTTTTGGTCTGAGTCTTGGGTCAGTTCCACCGTATTCTATTAAAGTTGATTGTAGAAGTTCTTTTAGCTTATGTGCTGTAGCATCCAATAGTGGCGCAGGTTGCAATGTTTCGATGTCGTTTACGATTAATAGACTTGATGTTTCAGTCTGTGTAAATGCATGTGTGCTGGATGTAAGTAGTGAACTACGTAGATCTTGTAAATGTGTATGGTAAGTGTATGAGAAAGGCTGTAGAAGAGTGTTTGTACTAGGTGTATTTGCTAGAGGCTGCGAGAATGGGTATGTTTGAGACAGTGTGTTAGTGTTCGTTAAATTTGCTTCAATGCATGAATTTACGACTGAGTGGGATGAGGCGTTTGTGTTAATTGGGCTTATAGCATTAATGGGTTCGGGGTATATTGACTGGGATTCTGCCGATTGTAGTTGTTCTAGTTCTATTCTAACTTCGTCTTTAATTTGAGCTAAAACTGCATGAGGAATCATTTTGTTTCGTATTATGACCCGCCTTTGGTCTGAAACCCTTTGTTCGGAGACGATAACTCCAGGGTACTGTCTCATAAAGTGTTCATGAAGTAGTTTTCTATATATTGTTAAGTCGGTTTCTAGTTTAGTTACACGATAATACGTACGCATAATGAATAAATTTACATCGTTAGTCCACTTCATGCGTACGCGGGGTTTTCCAGCCTTAGTGGACGCAGGATGAAAAGCATTAGCTTCCTGAGTAACACTTAAGGTCGGAGTAACTGAGTTTGGTCGGGAATTGTCTGTTGAGTCTGTCGGAGTTGGTGAGGGGGTTCTAATATTTAAACCTGGGTTTTGTTGAATACCTACAACAGTCTGAGACTGGGTAGGTAGCTGCGACATGTTGCCCCCCCCAGAGTACGAGGGGCTGCCCGAGCTAGGCTCGGGGCGGGATTCTCCAGTGGGGTTAGCACTGGTACCCGCCTGGGGAACTCTACTTCTAGTTAGTACCATTTTCATATCGCAGAGTTTACCTTGACCTTGTTAGCCGCATAAGTTTCATTAGTACGCGTGTCCGCCCCCCGCGTGGCAAGATGTTCAGCACGGACGTAAGGTAGGGTTTTGGGGGGCTTATTATTATTATTATGTATGCATTTATTTAAATACAATTTCTTATAAAATATATATAAAAATACAAAAAACAAATATTCTTATATATATTATACAAAAAATGTGCTTTACTGGCAACGGGGTCCACGACCGAAGCTACCGGTGGTCAGGGCTCCAAAGAGAGAAATCTCCTCACTATGCGCGCCGTGTCCAATACTACCACCTTCTGTATCAGGCCCTTCACCCAACTGCCAAGCGAGAGCTTCTCGAGGTGTTTATCGAAGCTCTTCGCTATTAGGCCGTTGACTGATACGACCATCGGAATAATGATAGTTGAATCAACATTCCACATGGCGGTAACCTCATGAGCCAGGTCCAAATATTTAGATATTTTTTCTTTTTCGGCCTTCACAAGGTTCTCATCATGCGGAATGGTGACATCAACTAGCATTACACGACGCATCGATCGATCTATTATCACGATATCAGGCTTATTGGCTACAATAGTCCTGTCCGTGATAATAGATCGATCCCAGTAGAGCGTGATATGACCACTATCGAGAACTGGAAGAGGCTGGTACTGGTAGTACGGTACTTCAGAGTCCACAAGGTCATATTTAAGAGCAAGTTGCTGATGGATAATCTTAGCCACTTGGTTGTGTCTGTGCAAGTACTCTCCGTTAGCAAGACGAGAACAACCGGAAACTACATGTCTAATAGACTCACCGGGACGGTGGCATGCCCGACAAATGTCAACCGTGCCGTCTTTTAGGATGTGCTTCCGGTAGTTGTTCGTCATGATAACTTCGTCCATAATTGCAAATACAAACCCTTCAGTTTCCCCAAAAAGGTTGCTGAAGCGTAGCCAAGTCACGGAAGCGAGCTGGTCCACATCAGGCCCTGTAAGAGCCCGATAGAACCGTCCGTGTAGCTCCTTGCCCTTCCATATGGCTGTGCGGTCCGAAATACTTAATACCTGGGGCCTTCGCCAGTTCCCGTTTGCCAAGGAAAGCGGAGTTAGGCCTCTATCGATTGCGGCAACATCTCGATACATCACCACGGACACACTCAAAAAGTACTGTCTGAGATTGCACACCTCGCGGTTGTGTAGTGTCTTAGCGTTTAAAAACCCACGACCACCGCACCTCCGCGGGATGTACAACCTCATAACAGACGACCGCGGGTGATGCATACGATACGCTGTCAGCAATCGACGGACCTTTCTATCCAGGGCATTCAGTTCAGACTGAGTCCACCTTAGTATGCCAAAAGAGTAAGTAAGAACAGGCATGACCCAACCATTGAAAGCTCGGACCCTATTTCCACCTGATAGAAGGCTTTTTAACACTTTTATCAGGCGGGCAAAGAACCGATCTTTCAATGATTGTTTCATATCCTGTTCAGCTATACTTAAGGCTTGTGACATACCAAGATACTTGTAGGAATCCATTTCAGAGAGAGACCTGAGGGATACATCTTCAGAGAGCTGTAGATTAAAAGAATCTTCAACTCTCCCTCTTTGTACATGGATGACTGCACACTTGTCTACTCCAAACTCCATTCCGATGTCGTTGCTAAAATTGCCGGTTATTTTGAGCAACTCCATCAGGTCTGTTTTCTTCGAAGCATACAACTTAAGGTCATCCATGTACAGTAGATGAGATATAGGCTCACTCCCTCTCCGCAAATGGTAACCTAGATTTGAATTCTTAAGTATAGCACTTAATGGATTCAAAGCCAGGCAGAACCACAATGGACTCAAACTGTCGCCCTGAAAGATACCCCTACTTATCTTTATCAAGTCCGATGAGCCAGAAAGGCCTCCATATCCTGGATGACGAAGAACTGTGGTCCACTGCTCCATACACAAACCGAGGAAAGAGCATAGCGCTGGGTGTACTTTGTATAGCTCTAGCACCCTCCTTAGCCATGTATGAGGCACCGAATCATAGGCCTTCTTATAGTCGATCCAGGCCATGGAGACATTCTTTCTAGATCGTCGCACCTGTTGGCAAATGGCCATATCAATGAGGAGCAAATCCTTTGTACCCCGGGACCCCCCCTTACACCCATTCTGAGTAGGCGATAGAATGTGCTGTGCCTTAAGGTGATTATTGATTTTTGTTCTCAGAATGGATGTAAGGAGTTTATAAACCGTAGGTAAACATGTAATCGGTCTATAATTTTTAGGTTCCAAAGTACTGCCAGATTTGTGAATCAAATGAGTGACACCCGTTGTCAAAAGGCTAGGTAGTGATCCCAATTTAAGAGCTTCTTGGAACTGAGTTGCTAGACGAGCATGTGAACCCTGGAGCCTCTTTAGCCAGAATGCGTGCAGTCCATCCGGCCCCGGACTTTTCCAGTTCGGCGCCGCACGGACCGCACAGGCTACATCGTCACGGGTGATGACTACGGGCTCCATTTCCTGAATGGGCTCACACGATCTTCCAACAACATCAAACCATTCGCCCTCGGAGTGACTGACGGGCACTGACCAAATTTTACGCCAAAACTCAGCCATCGTGGCCGCATCTGGCAAGTGCACGTCAGTCACTCTCTCTTGGGGGCGCTCCCAAGCCTGGTATACACTCTTTTGATTCACTTCGAAGGTACGATTCACGTGGTATCGGTCTGCTCTTTCCCTATACCTGCGAATCCTATTCGCCCATGCATAAACTTTCTGCTTCCAGTAGTCTATGCGTTCAGTGACCCGTGCCATACAGTCCACAGGAGCGACTCCTGTGCCTGCAAAGGCTTGGGCCACGAAACGCACAACTCTCGGGCGGTTGTTTCCGGCCTGGAAGCACAACAATTTCGCTATGAGTGTCCTAGCCATATTTATACGCCGCTCTATTCTGCACTGCCAGAATGGTTTAGCATTTGTAGGTTGGGTGGCTCGATGTAGATTAGGAAATCTTACACCTGCCACCCGACACACCGCCACCGCTCCACAGTACAAAATAGAGTGGGTATCACATAAGTCCACACTGGTTTCCCAGTGTGACTTTAAAACATTGTCTAGGGCACCCACAAGCGAAATGTTATGTCTATGCATGGGCAAACGGGGTAGGCATGGTCTTAGAGAAATCGGTGCAGACCGATACTCCGCAAAGGCATCCTTCAAAGCTCTCCTCACCTGCTCCTGTAGCTGGTCACCAACACTCACCTGCCCGCTATTTACCTCCTCCGATCGTGCGAAGTTATCCAAAGAGATAGGTTCTTCGAAACTTCGCAGGTCGGATTCAGTGCGAGCAGGACAAGTTTCGCTGCGTAGTCGCTCAAGTACTGTGTCATCCAACAACTTGCATCGCTGGATGGCACGCACTTGATCCGATAGACGTTGTGCAGTTACGGCGACAGTCGGGTGAAGCTCCTGAAACAGAGATAGCAATTTCGGACGGTACGCGGTGAGGATGGTTTCTCCCTTCGTAGCACCATAGTAGGCCCGCATGACACTCATATTCAGCTCTGAAGTCCATCTCATGCGGCGCACTACACCACCACTTATTATTATTATTATTATTATTTATTAAGTATAATTTCTTATAAAATATATATAAAAATATAAAACACAAATATTCTTATATATATTGAACAAAAAAAATGACCGCAAAAACCGACAGCAAGGTCTACGACCCAAGCTACCGGTAGTCAGGGCTCCAAAGAGAGGAACCTCCTCACAATGCGTGGCGTGTCCAACATTACTGCTTTCTGTATCAGGCCCTTCACCCAACTGCCTAGCGAGAGCTTCTCAAGGTGTTTATTGAAGCTCTTCGCTATAAGGCCGTTGACTGAAACGACCATCGTAATAATGATAGTATAGTATATTATTATTATAAAAATTCATTGTCATCGGAACTGAAACATCACCTCTAATTTCAACTTCGTAACTAACAAACACTAGAAGTTAAATAAAAGCTTGTAAAAATTAAAATAAATACGTGGGTATAGCAAACAAGTACCTACTCCCTAATTAACCTTATTACTTAGAAGTATTTTATTTATGAAGTAGCACTATTACATAAATAAAGAACTTCTAGGTAATAAGCTAGCGAGTGAAATTTATTTACTAATAAATATTTTATTATACTCCACTCCAAGCCAGTAACATTCAGTAATGATATTAGAAATTGTTTGTAGTATTCTCGTTATTAAAAAGCACATACAATAAATAGACGATGTTTCGCCAAATAAGTAACACATAAAACAAACCTAGACTGGTAATACGGTATTCATTACATTTTATTTCTTAGTACCTACTCGAGGCTAAAGAGAAATATTATGATCTTACTTTTGATGCAAAATGTAGATAGTAATTCATTATAATACTTTTATATACTTAATACTTTTTATAAATTTCTTAAGTCCTTAGAAAGAAAAAAGTGACGTAAGTTTCCATATTTCTAAGTTTCTTTAACAACGTCTCCGCTCTCTTCTTTTACTTTTAAACTTTGCTAGAGATGACCCGTCTTGTGTGGTAAGTGCTACTTTATTTCTCACTTAAATATATTATGTACGTCTATATCGCAAAATATAACGCGCGCCTTAAGGATACTACTAGTTGGAACTTTCGAAACTTGGCGTGTAAATTATACCAACAAGACGTTAGTCAAAAAGTTAGTTTTGGCACAGATAAGCTAAAACTGACTTTGGCTCTAGCAAAAACATTACCCTAAACTGACAGGAGGCTAGAGACGACGCAAAATCGGCCTAAGTGTAGAATAATATTTTACAACTAATTTTTGTATTGCAAAATAATATGTGTAAAAACATACATCGTCAGAGGGCTCAGCACAATAAGATTGACGTTAGCGTGACGCTATCGCTTGAGTGTGCTGTCACGTTTATTAAATAAACCGTTGTATGACTAGGATGGCATATACACTCGCTAGCGTTTCGTCAATCTACATTCCCTAAGCAAGAGTACCTAGGTATACTCTGTATACATATACATTTCAGTAACAATGTTTAGGTTAGGAGCCTATAACTCCGGGCTGCTAGTGAGAATTTTTCAATAGGGATACGCCAAACACCCTTAGTCTCACCAGAATTTGACCATACCACAAAATGAACGAGGCATAAAATATGTATGAGTAAAATAAGTGTATTTGTAATTCTGAAGTTAGTATACCCCTCGTCTCTTCGTCTTGAACGATGACCGCACAGAGTCTCTTCGAAAGACCCGTAGACGCATACACGTAGACACACACACACACACGCATACACGCACATACGCACACACACACGCATGCACACACATACGCACATACGCACACATACACACACCACACACACACACACACACGCATACACACACACACACACACACACACACACACACCACACACACCACACACACAAGTTAATTTACAAATCACCAGATTTCACAACCTGTTTTTCAAATAAACATATGTATAATTCGCCAACATCGCAAATCAAATAAAATATACACGTAACGCATAAACATCCAAATAACTTATTCTCTGAACCATTTAACATATTCGAATCAAAGGATCACAATGCAACGACAAGGTGATTTCACCCTCCCGAGCTGTGAAACGGAGCCAATGACTTACAGCCTTTTTTTAGGAACGAAATATAAATGTTTTGCCGAAGTTGCCACCGGCAGGTATAATTTAATTTCATTTTGGGGGAGCCGAGTTGATTATAAATTTAATTTATGTGGAAGCTAACGTCAGTACGGGACCTGCTTGTTATTCGCATGGTGTGCAATTTATCGACTGCTCTCTGATGAACCGACTAACGGACAGTGAATTTTTAGAGTATGCACGATTATATATATATGTATAACTGATTAGATTGGTATTTATATTTTTTCATGTTCTATTGACATGGTTTGGACTGTAATTTATGCCCTATTTAAAGATCTTCATACCGATATACGGACGATTTAGCGCAGTGGTTAAGAGCTTAAGCCGCTCCGCCCACTGTGTTTAATAGTCGCGGGTTCGATTCCCGCACGGGACAAATCTTTGTGTGATCCACAATTATTTGTTCCGGTCTGGGTATTTGTGTGTGAATTTTCATGTTTGTAAACGCACCCACGACACAGGAATAAATCCTAGTGTGGGGCTTCGTTTAAAAAAAAAAAAAAAAAGATATTCCTCTAGACGGAGAGGTTTATTGTATTCATCTACAATGTTTCGTAGACGATGTTAGATCCCTATTTTATTACTTTATAGTGAATAAAGATAATCAACTTTAGAGCTAGAAGGAATTACTCACCCATATCTTTATGTATTTCAGATCAGTTATGAATTATGATCATTTAGTTATGAACATCACTAGGCAAGAATCTAGTTGGATTATTTCTTACTCTTTATTTACTGCTACGTATTCAGACGAAGTTTCCTATTATTTATTTACACATCTTGTGTAGCCAGTAAGAATCTCTCTATTGTAGTGTTTTAAGCATTTAAATTTTATAATAAATGAAAGGCCATGGTACTAGAGGTTTCATCACGCAGGTATGTTTTGAAGGTATTTTGAGTAGGCATACTTAAGCAGACCGCTTGTTTAAAGTTGTTAATGAATCTAGTACCAACTTATAGCATATAACTTTACTAGAATATTTACTTACGTCTGAGCTTTCGCCTGTTTATTATGTTCACAGTTACTGCGTTTATTTTGTTTCCATTTGCACTTGGTGTAATTTTCGCCTTTTGTAAGGAAAAGACTCAATTTAGACAGACCGCTTGGTCTAGTGGTTAAGAGCTTGGTCCAGTGTTTAAGCTGTTATCTACAGTCGCGGACCCGATCCCTGCATGGGATAAATGTTTGTGTGACCCAGAAATATTTGTTTCGGTCTGGGTGTTTGTTTATGGGAATTTCATGTTCGTAAACGCACTGTACAGTGCTTATATAATAACGCCACCATGACAGTCCGAGCATAGGGGCAGTGCACGAAGGCGATCCCCATAAAAGAGCAGTAAGACAGGGAGACGTCATTTTCCAGAAACTGTTTACGGGAACCTTGGAGGACGCCTTCAAGCTCTTGGAATGGCGAGGAATTGGCATCGATATCAATGGCGAATACATCACTCACTTTCGATTTGCCGACGACATTGTAGTCATGACAGAATCGCTAGAGGATCTAGGACGAATGCTCGGTGACCTCAACAGAGTCTCCAAACAAGTGGGTCTATGTCGTATCCACCGCAATCACCGTTGGGAACACCGTTGGGTAGTCCAGTTAGATAGGTCCAACTTTGAGAGAGAGGTCAATCGACGAATCCAACTCGGCTGGGCAGCGTTAGGGAAACTGCGCAACGTCTGCTCATGCAAGATACCTCAGTGCCACAAGATTAAAGTTTTTAGTCAATGTGTGTTGCCAGTGATGACATACGGATCCGAGACGTGGTCTCTTATAATAGGTCTCATAAAAATGCTCAGAGTTGCTCAGCGAGCATTGAAAGAGCTATGCTCGGCGTTTCTCTACGTGATCAAATCAAAAATGAGGAGATTCCTAGAAAAACCAAGGCCACCGACATAGTGCATAGGAACAGTAAGCTGAACTGACAATGGGCGGGCCACATAGCGCGAAGATCAGACGGGCTTTGGGGCAGAAAGAGCTGAAGCGAGCGGGAGCTGGCTGCGCTGGAGAGCGAGGCTTTTTGAGGTCGTCGGTCCATCTAGCTGGGGGCCGTCCTACCTTACGCTTACCAAGTCGCGGTCTCCACTTTAGGACACGCTTGCTCCATCGGCCGTCGGTCCTTCTGCAGATGTGACCAGCCCATTGCCACTTTAGCTTACTGAGTCTGCGAGCTATGTCGGTAACTTTGGTTCTTTGTCGGATTACCTCGTTACGAATTTTATCCTTCAAAGAGACGCCGAGCATAGCTCGCTCCATAGCCCGCTATGCGACTTTGAATTTGTGGACTAGCTCATTAATACAAAAATACATAAGCATGTATATTTCCAAACATATAGTACACAATGCATGCGTAGTTTGCATTTCATAGCCACAATGACACTCATGGGAGAATACTCAAACCTTAGAATTACAAGCGTAACGACGTTTTAATATTACCCTTGTTGGTACAACTCTCGCCCATAAACGGAACAATTGCTGACAAATGTATGCTGAAGCTGGAACGCTTGATTTTTCTTTGCTATCAAATCCTACAACTAATCTAATATATTTTTTCTTACATAAATAATTTGTATACCTTATGCTACCTATAATGTGTGCACCGCACACACACACACACACTCACATAAACACACAGACACACACACACACACATACACAAATTTACCTACATGTCTCTACCTTTACCGGATTACCTAGATCCTAAGTCACCTAAGTTATAAGTACTCTTATTTTTTGTGCCGGGGGCCTGGTAATCTGTCAGACAGGATAACCC
The DNA here is from genome assembly GCA_905147815.2 of Phalera bucephala. NCBI lineage: Eukaryota > Metazoa > Arthropoda > Insecta > Lepidoptera > Notodontidae > Phalera > Phalera bucephala. The sequence goes on along the minus strand of LR990621.1, from coordinate 16,485,338 downwards.
TATCCTAGTGCAGATGCCAGTCTCTCACAAATGGTGCACTACAAAAGTACTGTATTTAGTCCCTATTAGAATGTAAGTACCTTTGTGTAGAGAAAATAAATATTATTACTATGTATCTCTCTGAGATTCACGGGCTTTACCCGGACCTTTGAAAGGCTTGCATGGGGACATAGGTCCAATACGTAGAGGCCCTTTGAGCTTAATGTTATGTAAGCCACCTGCTGAGATCACTTGCTGAAAATGAAGAAACATTATCAGCGAACTGACCCCGGTAGGTGCAAGGACTATTGTAAATTATGGAAAGAAAACAAGGGCTATGTAAATGAGGTTTTATGGACAAAAACTGGACTATTTCAAAGGGGACATGGACACCGGCCATAATAAGTGATACCATATTATCCGTGGCCGGCGGTCACTCGCCGCGTACTAGATGGGCCCTCAAACGGTCGTCCTAGGACAACTGAGGGCAACACCGGTGTGAGCGGCTCAGGAGTGTAGAGAGGTGTACTGCGCTTTCTCCGAAGTTACTCGCGGCGTTATGCCCTTTAACACTTCCACCCCTGGAGTACATCGACGTAGGAACGCATTATCTTCCTACGTCGATATAGCTCTCACGGCTCCTCTCTGGACGGCCAATTAAGGCTAGCCAGAGCCGAGAGTCCTGCGGGCACCCTTCGGTTTCCACTCAACCGACGAAGAGACGCCGCGTTGGGGGCCCTGACCGACTCACTGAAGCACTCGGGTCCGTGGTGTCGTTACTCACCAACAGCTCGCCACAAGCTGCCCTGCGGACTTATTATTATTATGTACGCATTTATTTAAATACAATTTCTTATAAAATATATATAAAAATACAAAAAACAAATATTCTTATATATATTATATAAAAAATTAGCTCCACTGACAACGGGTTCTACGACCCAAGCTACCGGTGGTTAGGGCTCCAAAGAGAGAAATCTCCTCACGATGCGCGCCGTGTCCAATACTACCGCCGTCTGTATCAGGCCCTTCACCCAACTGCCAAGCGAGAGCTTCTCGAGGTGTTTATCGAAGCTCTTCGCTATTAGTCCGTTGACTGATACGACCATCGGAATAATGATAGTTGAATCAACATTCCACATGGCGGTAACCTCATGAGCCAGGTCCAAATATTTAGATATTTTTTCTTTTTCGGCCTTCACAAGGTTCTCATCATGCGGAATGGTGACATCAACTAGCACTACACGACGCATCGATCGATCTATTATCACGATATCAGACTTATTGGCTACAATAGTCCTGTCCTGTGTGATAATAGATCGATCCCAGTAGAGCGTGATATGACCACTTTCGAGAACTGGAAGAGGCTGGTACTGGTAGTACGGTACTTCAGAGTCCACAAGGCCATATTTAAGAGCAAGTTGCTGATGGATAATCTTAGCCACTTGGTTATGTCTGTGCAAGTACTCTCCGTTAGCAAGACGAGAACAAACGGAAACTACATGTCTAATAGACTCACCGGGACGGTGGCATGCCCTACAAATGTCAAGCGTGCCGTCCTTTAGAATGTGCTTCCGGTAGCTGTTCGTCATGATAACTTCGTCCATAATTGCAAATACAAACCCTTCAGTTTCCCCAAAAAGGTTGCTGAAGCGTAGCCAAGTCACGGAAGCGAACTGGTCCACATCAGGCCGTGTAAGAACCCGATAGAACCGTCCGTGTAGCTCCTTGCCCTTCCATATGGCTGTGCGGTCCGAAATACTTAATACCTGGGGCCTTCGCCAGTTCCCGTTTGCCAAGGAAAGCGGAGTTAGGCCTCTATCGATTGCGGCAACATCTCGATACATCACCACGGACACACTCAAAAGTACTGTCTGAGATTGCACACCTCGCGGTTGTGTAGTGTCTTAGCGTTTAAAAACCCACGACCACCGCACTTCCGCGGGATGTACAACCTCATAACAGACGACCGCGGGTGATGCATACGATACGCTGTCAGCAATCGACGGACCTTTCTATCCAGGGCATCCAGTTCAGACTGAGTCCACCTTAGTATGCAAAAAGAGTAAGTAAGAACAGGCATGACCCAACCATTGAAAGCTCGGACCTTATTTCGACCTGATAGAAGGCTTTTTAACACTTTTATCAGGCGGGCAATGAACCGATCTCTCAATGATTGTTTCATATCCTGTTCAGCTATACTTAAGGCTTGTGACATACCAAGATACTTGTAGGAATCCATTTCAGAGAGAGACCTGAGGGATATATATTCAGAGAGCTGTAGATTAAAAGAATCTTCAACTCTCCCTCTTTGTACATGGATGACTGCACACTTGTCTACACCAAACTCCATTCCGATGTCGTTGCTAAAATTGCCGGTTATTTTGAGCAACTCCATCAGGTCTGTTTTCTTCGAAGCATACAACTTAAGGTCATCCATGTACAGTAGATGAGATATAGGCTCACTCTCCCTCCGCAAATGGTAACCTAGCTTTGAATCCTTAAGTATAGCACTTAATGGATTCAAAGCCAGGCAGAACCACAATGGACTCAAAACGTCGCCCTGAAAGATACCCCTACTTATCTTTATCAAGTCCGACGAGCCAGAAAGGCCTCCATATTCTGGATGACGAAGAACTGTGGTCCACTGCCCCATACACAAACCGAGGAAAGAACATAGCGCCGGGTGTACTTTGTATAGCTCTAGCACCCTCCTTAGCCATGTATGAGGCACCGAATCATAGGCCTTCTTATAGTCGATCCGGGCCATGGAGACATTCTTTCTAGATCGTCGCACCTGTTGGCAAATGGTCATATCAATGAGGAGCAAATCCTTTGTACCCCGGGACCCCCCCTTACACCCATTCTGAGTAGGCGATAGAATGTGCTGTGCCTTAAGGTGATTATTGGTTTTTGTTCTCAGAATGGATGTAAGGAGTTTATAGACCGTAGGTAAACATGTAATCAGTCTATAATTTTTAGGTTCCAAAGTACTGCCAGATTTGTGAATCAAATGAGTGACACCCGTTGTCAAAAGTCTAGGTAGCGATCCCAATTCAAGAGTTTCTTGGAATTGAGTTGCTAGCGGCAGTTGCCTGCGAATCCTATTCGCCCATGCATAAACTTTCTGCTTTCCGTAGGCTATGCGTTCAGTGACCCGTGCCATATAGTCCCCAGGAGCGACTCCTGTGCCTGCAAAGGCTTGAGCCACGAAACGCACAACTCTCGGGCGGTTGTTTACACAGTACAAAATAGAGTGGGTATCACATAAGTCCACACTGGTTTCCCAGTGTGACTTTAAAACATTGTCTAGGGGCACCCACAAGCGAAATGTTACGTCTATGCATGGGCAAACGGGGTAGGCATGGTCTTAGAGGAATCGGTGAAGACCGATACTCCGCAAAGGCATTCTTCAAAGCTCTCCTCACCTGCTCCTGTGGCTGGTCAGCAACAGTCACCTGCCCGCTATTTACCTCCTCCGATCGTGCGAAGTGCAAAGAGATAGGTTCTTCGAAACTTCGCAGGTCGGATTCAGTGCGGGCAGGACAAGTTTCGCTGCGTACTCGCTCAAGTACTGTGTCATCCAACAACTTGCATCGCTGGATGGCATGCACTTGATCCGATAGACGTTGTGCAGTCACGGCGACAGTCGGGTGAAGCTCCTAAAACAGAGATAGCAATTTCGGACGGTACGTGGTGAGGATGGTTTCTCCCTCCGTAGCACCATAGTAGGCCCACATGACACTCATATTCAGCTCTGGAGTCCATCTCATGCGGCGCACTACACCACCGGTAGCAGGGGCCGTGGGCGGAGCACAGTGTCCCGCTGGCCCTATGCATGCCGGCAGCGATGGGCGTCCTCTTCTCTCAGGTCTTAGCGGATGCGAAGACGCCGGTGGCTCGGTTTCGTCGCTGGAGGCCCCAGACGTCGGCGGCGTGAAGTATAACTCATTTTCCGACGACTGAGGCGAGTTAGGCGAACCGCGCAAAGGTAACGGGCGTGCGCTATGTCCCTGGGCAATCCGCTGCCGACACCGCCGGACAGGGTTTCTGCGGGGGTATTCGGCCATATACTGTTGGGTTATGGGTGACGTTTAGCATCTTCTGTATTTTATAATTGTTAAATTTCCAGTTTTTGTTAAATATAATTTTATTTGAAAAACGTTGTGACATTTTTTGTTGACAGCGGTTGCGATGGTATTTATTATTATTATGTACATATTTATTAAGTATAATTTCTTACAAAATATATATAAAAATATAAAATACAAATATTCTTATATATATTGTATAAAAAAAAAATGTGCTCCACCGACAGCAAGGTCTACGACCCAAGCTACCGGTGGTCAGGGCTCCAAAGAGAGGAACCTCCTCACAATGCGTGCCGTGTCCAACATTACTGCCTTCTGTATCAGGCCCTTCACCCAAGTGCCTAGCGAGAGCTTCTCAAGATGTTTATCGAAGCTCTTCGCTATAAGGCCGTTCACTAAAACGACCATCGGAATAATGATTATTATTATTATTGCGGCAAATTATATGTTTACAATATAAACGGACTCTATTTATTAGGTTATCAAACTTTTATGTATTTTGCCATCCCTCTAAAAGTCAAACCTGCATGATAAGTTTCAATAGCAATACTAGGTGGTCACGAATCTGCCCCCAGCGAACATTGGATCCGTGTGGTGGACTACACCTATTCGCTCTCCTCTCGATTTTTGAGAGGTCTTTGCTCGTCAGTGCAACTGGAATAATTTAAGCAGTGATAGCCTAGTGGTTAGACGGTTGGACTGCAAAGTCAGGAGAATCGGGTTCAAACCCAGGCACGCAACTTTGTCATTTTGGAATCGTATGCGTATAAAGTAGGCGCTCGTAGCGCTGTGCGACCGCGGTGTTCTTACCGATCACCAAGGTTAAGCAGCGTTCGACTCGGTCGGCCTGAGATGGGTGACCGTTTGTGGCATTTCAAATTCGAGCGTCTCCGTGCTTCGGAAGGCACGTTAAGCCGTTGGTCCCGGTTACCACTTAATGTGGTAGTCGTTAAGCCGAGTTGGAAGCCTTAAAGGCGGCTTGATAAGTTCCCACAGCAGGTGGCCACAAACCTGCCTCCACCAATCCGCACTGGGTCCGCGTGGTGGAGTATGCCCCAATCTCTCTCACCTCGATTTGTGAGAGAAGGCCTTTGCCCAGCAGTGGGCAGTATAGGCTGATATTATTATTATGTATATATTTATTCAGTATAATTTCTTATAAAATATATATAAAAATATAAAATACAAATATTCTTATAAATATTGTATAAAAAAAATGTGCTCCACCGACAGCAAGGTCTACGACCCATGCTACCGGCGGTCAGGGCTCCAAAGAGAGGAACCTCCTCACAATGCGTGCCGTGTCCAACATTACTGCCTTCTGTATCAGGCCCTTCACCCACCTGCCTAGCGAGAGCTTCTCAAGGTGTTTATCGAAGCTCTTCGCTATAAGGCCGTTGACTGAAACGACCATCGGAATAATGATAGTTGAATCAACATTCCACATGGCGGTAACCCCATGGGCCAGGTCCAAATATTTTGATAATTTTTCTTTTTCGGCCTTTACAAGGTTCTCATCATGCGGAATGGTGACATCAACTAGCATTACACGACGCATCGATCGATCTATTATCACGATATCAGGTTTATTGGCTACAATAGTCCTATCCGTGATAACAGATCGATCCCAGTAGAGCGTGATATGACCACTTTCGAGAACTGGAAGAGGCTGGTACTGGTAGTACGGTACTTCAGAGTCCACAAGGCCATATTTAAGAGCAAGTTGCTGATGGATAATCCTAGCCACTTGGTTGTGTCTGTGCAAGTACTCTCCGTTAGCAAGACGAGAACAACCGGAAACTACATGTCTAATAGACTTACCGGGACGGTGGCATGCCCGACAAATGTCAACCGTGCCATCCTTTAGGATGTACTTCCGGTAGTTGTTCGTCATGATAACTTCGTCCATAATTGCAAAGACAAAGCCTTCAGTTTCCCCAAAAAGGTTGCTGAAGCGTAGCCAGGTCACGGAAGCGAGCTGGTCCACATCAGGCCCTGTAAGAGCCCGATAGAACCGTCCGTGTAGCTCCTTGCCCTTCCATATGGCTGTGCGGTCCGAAATACTTAATACCTGGGGCCTTCGCCAGTTCCCGTTTGCCAAGGAAAGCGGAGTTAGGCCTCTATCGATTGCGGCAACATCTCGATACATCACCACGGATACACTCAAAAAGTACTGTCTGAGATTGCACACCTCGCGGTTGTGTAGTGTCTTAGCGTTTAAAAACCCACGACCACCGCACTTCCGCAGGATGTACAACCTCATAACAGACGACCGCGGGTGATGCATACGATACGCTGTCAGCAATCGACGGACCTTTCTATCCAGGGCATCCAGTTCAGACTGAGTCCACCTTAGTATGCCAAAAGAGTATGTAAGAACAGGCATGACCCAACCATTGAAAGCTCGGACCCTATTTCCACCTGATAGAAGGCTTTTTAACACTTTTATCAGGCGGGCAAAGAACCGATCCCTCAATGATTGTTTCATATCCTGTTCCGCTATACTTAAGGCTTGTGACATACCAAGATACTTGTAGGAATCCATTTCAGAGAGAGACCTGAGGGATATATCTTCAGAGAGCTGTAGATTAAAAGAATCTTCAACTCTCCCTCTTTGTACATGGATGACCGCACACTTGTCTACTCCAAACTCCATTCCGATGTCGTTGCTAAAATTGCCGGTTATTTTGAGCAACTCCATCAGGTCTGTTTTCTTCGAAGCGTACAACTTGAGGTCATCCATGTACAGTAGATGAGATATAGGCTCACTCTCCCTCCGCAAATGGTAACCTAGCTTTGAATCCTTAAGTATAGCACTTAATGGATTCAAAGCTAAGCAGAACCACAACGGACTCAAACTGTCGCCCTGAAAGATACCCCTGCTTATCTTTATCAAGTCCGACGAACCAGAAAGGCCACCACATCCTGGGTGACGAAGAACTGTGGTCCACTGCCTCATACACGAACCGAGGAAAGAGCATAGCGCCGGGTGTACTCTGTACAGCTCTAGCACCCTCCCCAGCCATGTATGAGGCACCGAATCATAGGCCTTCTTATAGTCAATCCAGGCCATGGAGAAATTCTTTCTGGATCGTCGTACCTGTTGGCAAATGGCAATATCAATGAGGAGCAAATCCTTTGTACCCCGGGACCCCCCCTTACAGCCATTCTGAGTAGGCGATAGAATATGCTGTGCCTTAAGGTGATTATTGATTTTTATTCTCAGAATGGATGTAAGGAGTTTATACACCGTAGGTAGACATGTAATCGGTCTATAATTTTTAGGTTCCGAAGTACTGCCAGATTTGTGAATCAAGTGAGTGACACCCGATGTCATAAAACTAGGAAGCGATCCCAATTGAAGAGCTTCTTGGAATTGAGTCGCTAGACGAGAATGTGAGCCCTGGAGCCTCTTTAGCCAGAATGCGTGCAGTCCATCCGGCCCCGGACTTTTCCAGTTCGGCGCCGCACGAACCGCACAGGCCAGATCTTCACGGCTTATGACTACGGGCTCCATTTCCTGAATGGGCCCACAGGATCGTCCAACAACATCAAACCATTCGCCCTCGGAGTGAGTGACGGGCACTGACCAAATTTTACGCCAAAACTCGGCCATCACGGCCGCATTTGGCAAGTGCACGTCAGTCACTTTCTCTTGGGGGCGCTCCCAAGCCTGGTATACACTCCTTTGATTCGTCTGGAAGGTGCGATTCACGTGGTATCTGTCTGCTCTCGCCTTATACCTGCGAATCCTCTTCGCCCATGCATAAACTTTTTGCTTCCAGTAGTCTATGCGTTCCGCGACTCCTGCCACATAGTCCACAGGAGCCACTCGTGTGCCTGCAAAGGCTTGGGTCACGAAACGCACAACTCTCGGGCGGTTGTTTCCAGCCTGGAAGCACAACAATTTCGCTATGAGTGTCCTAGCCATATTTATACGCCGCTCTATTCTGCACTGCCAGAGTGGTTTAGCATTTGTGGGTTGGGTGGCTCGATGTAGATTAGGAAATCTTACACCTGCCACCCGACACACCGCCACAGCTCCACAGTACAAAATAGAATGGGTATCACATAAGTCCACACTGGTCTCCCAGTGTGGCTTTAAAACATTGTCTAGGGCACTCACAAGCGAAATGTTACGTCTATGCATGGGCAAACGGGGTAGGCATGGTCTTAGAGAAATTGGTGCAGACCGATACTCCGCAAAGGCATCCTCCAGAGCTCTCCTCACCTGCTCCTGTAGCTGGTCACTAACACTTACCTGCTCGCTATTTACCTCCTCCGATCGTGCGAAGTTATTCAAAGAGATAGGATCTTCAACACTTCGCACGTTGGATTCAGTACGAGCAGGAAGTGCTTCGCGGTGCAGTCGCTCAAGCACTGTGTCATCCAACAACTTGCACCGCTGGATGGCACGTACTTGATCCGATAGTCGTTGCGCAGTAACGGCGACAGTCGGGTGAAGCCCCTGAAACAGAGACAACAATTTCGGACGGTAAGCGGTGAGGATGGTTCCTCCCTCTGTAGCACCATAGTAGGCCCGCATGACACTCAAATTTAATTCTGGAGTCCATCTCATGCGGCGCACTACACCACCGGTAGCAGGGGCCGTGGGCGGAGCACAATGTCCCGCTGGTCCCAGGCGTGCCGGCAGCGGTGGGCGTCCTCTCCTCGCAGATGTTAATGTAGGTGGAGACGCCGATATCCCGGCATCGTCGCTAGAGGCCCCAGATGTCGGCGGTGTAAAAAAATCTTCATCCTCCGAAGGCTGGGGCGAGGTGGGCGAGCCGGGCAAAGGTGTTGGGCGTGCGCTAGGTGACCGGGCATCCCGCTGCCGACACAGCCGCACGGGGTTTCTTCGGCTGGGCTCGGCCATTTACAGATGTGTTATGTTTTTCTTCCAAATCCACATTTTGCGAACCCACGTTCACATTGTAAATTTTGCTCTTAAAGTGTGTTGTTTTTTGATGTTTGTTGATGTCTAAACGGATACTTTTCAATATTTCTTCGCCAAAATAATTTTTATTTACACAAAACGACGTGTCGTTGACAGCGGTTGCCATGGTTATATTTATTATTATTATTATGTATCTCGCTGAGATTCACGGGCTTTACCCGGACCTTTGAAAGGCTTGCATGGGGACATGGGTCCAACACGTAGAGGCCCTTTGCGAGAAGTTAATGTTATGTAAGCCACCTGCTGAGATCACTTACTATAAATGAAGAAACATAACCAGCGAACTGACCCCGGCAGGTGCAAGGACTATTGTAAATTATGGAAAGAAAACAAGGGCTATGCAAATGAGGTTTGATGGACAAAAACTGGACTATTTCAAAGGGGACGGACACCGGCCATAATTAGTGATACCTAATTACCCGTGGCCGGCGGTGACTCGCCGCTTACTAGATGGGCCCTCAAACGGTCGTCCTAGGACAACTGAGGGCAACACCGGTGTGAGCGGCTCAGGGGTGTAGAGAGGTGTGCTGCGCTTTCTCCGAAGTTACTCGCGGCGTTATGCCCTTTAACACTTCCACCCCTGGAGTACATCGATGTAGGAACGCATTATCTTCCTACGTCGATATAGCTCTCACGGCTCCTCTCTGGACGGCCAATTAAGGCTAGCCAGAGCCGAGAGTCCTGCGGGCACCCTTCGGTTTCCACTCGACCGACGAAGACACGCCGAGTTGGGGGCCCTGACCGACTCTCTGAAGCACTCGGGTCCGTGGTGTCGTTACTCACCAACAGCTCGCCACAAGCTGCCCTGCGGGCCTTATTATTATTATTATTATGCGTATAAAAAGTTAACTATCATTTTCTGTAACGGTGAAGGAAAACATCGTGAGGAAACCTGCATGCCCAAAAGTTTCTCGAAGGTGTGTGAAGTTCGCCAACCCGCACCGGGCCAGCGTCGTGGACTATGGCCTAAACCCTCTCAGTTTGACAGGAGGCTCGTGCCCAACAGTAGGACAGTTTCTTAACAGGGCTATTATTATTTATATCATAATTTATTTGTTAGTTATGCTTCGTCAGGCATTCAAAAATCAATATTTAAGTACTAAAGTATGTATAAATCTTCGAAACGCTCGGCGCAAGTACACACAAGCCCCATAATAGAACGACTTTAATCAGGATAATGTCGCCCTGTACGTGCATTAGAAAAACTACTAGTATCAATAGCTCTTAAGCAGAATTGCTAGCTTTCGAACAGTATTTCTGTTTTTTTTTAACTTAAACCAATACTCCGTACCTTGGGGTAACTTTCAAGCTGACTCGCAATAACCAGAGCTATGAACATAATATGGGGCAGCGCAAGAATGTAACCGCGGCAGTATGAACAGTAATGGACACAAAAACGGCCGAATGTAAAACAATACCTCCTACCCTGGGATAACTTTTTAGCCCACTTGCAGTAAGCAGAATTACGGACATGAAACTGACTAGTGTTAATTTAACCGCGGTAGTAAGAATAGAAGTAACTATCATAAAGGATTGAAGGTAGGCCTCTTACCATGGGATAACTTTCAGTTCACTCGCAGTCTTAAATTTCTACCGTTACGGTCTTTTATTAATACATTCAAATGTTATATTCCTTACGAAAAATAATAGTAACTTAATAAAAAAATTGTTTAAAAGCCCTACACGCTGTTTTATTTGTTTATAAACTTGCATTTTAAAGCTCTATCTAGACAAGAGCTGCCCGAAATTCGAAAACTAAAATTATATTTGTACAACAAACTTCTCCGACTTTCTTAGTCTAATTACCACCACCTTCATAAAAACATCTCCAAAAATGGTAATGAGATATAATACCACAAGGCACTCGCCGTTATACCAGCTGTAAGATACTCATCTACAGAACGGCGTTCATTTACAAGAACAAAGGGACAAATCAAAGTAAACGGCTGTTCTTAATTTCTTTTAACTCGAAAAACGTCTTTTATGCTACTCCAAATTTATTATAAATTCGGAGCGCTTTAAGACTTTCAGTTTATCTACTCTTTAAGAACAATAATTTAATTATGAGCGATTGTTTTGTTTAATTTTACATAAAAGAGATTTTTGTCATTTTATTTGAACAGTTTGGGGAGCCTATTTTAGAAACTTTATTGCTAAATTATATCTATCTATGTATCTATCTATCTATAACCTCACTCCAGATCCCTTGCGGGGTAGGCAGAGAGTACAGAGTTCCAACAGGTTCTTTCCTTACATACCTCTCCGGCTTCCTCGACTCTCATAGTTCGTCTCATACACGCTCGCCGGTTACGGAGACTCTTGAATTTTCCATCAGATAAGACACGGTCTATTTGCTCATGGTAAGATAGTCTAGGTCTTCCCCGGCACCTACATCCTTCCACTTTCGCATTGTATATTTGTTTTGTCATTCTTTCTTCTGGCATTCTTTCTATATGCCCGAACCAACGGAGCATACCCTTTCTCATCTTTACACCGATACTGTCTTTCATACCTACTCGCTTTCCTACTACGCTGTTGCGAATACGGTCGGTCAGCGCGACTCCGCACATCTTCCGCAGAGATCGCATTTCGACCGCATTTATCCTGCTTTCGTTCTCCTTCTTACATACCCAACTCTCACTGCCATATAACAGCGTTAGGACAAGCACTCCGTTATGCATGGCCAGCTGCGCCTTTTGGCTTAAGTGCCGGCTCCCAAGTAGCCTTCCCATCGCACCATTCACTCTATTACCTGCATTCACTCTTCTCTCTATATCAGCGGTGTATTTCCCATCCTTACTGAAGGCGCATCCAAGATATACAAACTCATTCACTTGCTCCAGCACATCGTTACCAACCACAATCCTTGCATTCGTTCTGGTTTCTTCCCGTTCAAAAACCATAATTTTGGTTTTCTTCACTTTCAAATGTAAGCCATTGTTCATGCAGTCGTCTCTCATAACTGTGACTAGTGTTTGCAGATCAGTGGCTGTTGGCGCTATCAAAACCGCGTCATCTGCATACCATAGGTGATTTATCACTAGATCACCCATTTTTACCCCTTCAGTCATCGCATTCAGTCTTTGAAGACTTTTATCCAGATACACTATAAACAGTCTAGCGGATAACACGCAACCCTGCTTGACGCCGATTTTAACGTCAAATCAAGGTAACATGTTACCACCCACCCGTACGCATGCCTTGCTGTCCACGTAGGTGGACTGGACGGCTCGCAACAGGGTGCCGTTTATACCATACTCTGGCAAAATGTCCCAAAGTCTCTTTCGCACGACTCTATCAAACGCCTTCTCCAGGTCCACAAAACCGCAGAAAACCTTCCGGCCTACTGCCAGATGCTTTTCTACGATGTTGCGGAGGGAGAAAACTTGATCCGAACATCCTCTTCCAGACCTGAAACCTCCCTGTGCCTCACACAACACTCCATCGGACTTCTCGCGCATTCTCCGTTCAATAATTTTACCATACACCTTAGCTGCCAAGCTGATCAAACTGATGGCCCTGTAATTGGCGCAGTTATATTGTGAGCCCTTGCCTTTATACAAGGGTACTATGACTGCGCGGCGCCAATCTGTAGGGACTCTACCGGTCTTCCAGCAAAGATTTGCGAGGACCCAAAAAGCGTCCCGGACGCAAGTTCCACCATATTTAATCATCTCGGCAGATATTATGTCTATTCCCGCAGCTTTACCATTTTTCATACTTCGTATCGCCCATTCAACTTCTTCCATAGTGATGTCCTCTGTGGATTCTGGTGCCGCAAACTCGCCTCTGGGCTCGTCTGTGGCACCAGCATCCGGGGCATTCTCATACATTTCTCCAAAGTATTCACTCCACCGGTTTAGCACAGCTTGTGTGTCTGCAAGAATGTCACCATCCTTAGATTTTATCTTTTCCATTCTGGAGCCTGACGAATCACCTCGAGCCTCACCTTTTCGTTAGCCTCAGCCAGATCCAGAACTTCCCTGACATTATCCTAAAACTTCTCAAGGTCCGGGGTTGTCGACGAGCTTACAGGAGCGTAGGCTCCAACCAAAAACACTCTAGTGACACCCAGTTTCAAGCGGACCCAGAGAAGTTTCGCATCATGCAGGCTATAATCTCTCACTCCAGAGGCCAGGCGACGGGACAACAAGATACCCACCCCCATGCTGGCACGATCGCTCTGTGGCACTCCAGACCACAGAACCATCATGCCGTCAGGGAGATCACAGGCTTCACTGCCTCTTCGCTTAGTCTCTGTTACACACAGAGCATCCAGGCGTCTCTCTTTCATTATATCAATCACCTCATGCATCTTATCTTCCATACCACCTCTTACATTCCAGGTGCCTATTCGGCACTCTGCACCCCACGACTCGCCAGTTCGGGCCCGGCGTGATGGGTGGCGGCCCCCATCGCCGCTTCTGCCTATGTTCGTACCGACGGGGGCGGGCCGGTACGCGTCGCCTCGGGGGGACGCCCTATTTCGCACTGCGGTACTTGCTCGGTCCAAGATTGCAGCCGTAGCGGCTGGCAGGGGTCGCGACGAGCAAGCTCTAGGACAGCCCCCAGAGCCATAATAATAATAAAAGCCATGTTAAGAAACTGTCCCACTGTTGGGCACGGGCCTCCTTTCAAACTGAGAGGGTTAGGCCATAGTCTACCACGCTGGCCCAGTGCGGGTTGGCGAACTTCACACACCTTCGAGAAACTCTCAAGTTTCCTAACGATGTTCTCCTTCGCCGTTAAAGCAAATGATAGTTATTTTTTAATACGCACATGTTTTCGTAAAGACTGAGAGAGTTGCGTGCCTGGGGTTGAACCCAAGATCTCTGACTTTGCAGTCCAACGTTCTAACCACTAGGCTATCACTGCTTTCAGAAGCCATATTTTATAAAATTTCGTTAAGAACTTTTCTTTAATTAGAAAACCTTTTTATATGATTTTTCGTAGTTATTCTTTTTTGTAATGATGCGATAAATAAAATTGACTAAAACGTTATAATAATTATAAGAAGACAAAAAAGTGCCAAAACTATATGGCTGATACACATTTTGATAGTACCCCGATACCTTGTATCAAAAATACGAAGCAATCCTTCAGATTGATTTTTTTAGTTATATAGACCATATAGATAGGCAGAATACCGTACATTTGACCCAACAAACACGCATTAATGACAATTATATAACACCAGCTGTACACAAAACATTAGGCACCGCAATAACTATGTGACAATGGTGATACGTAATAAAACCCATTACTGCCGAAAATCCTTTGAAACTCAATGTGGGCTATCCACTGAGTGCGTGGGCTTACCATAAATAACGTTTAGTTCTCGTCGTAGAGGTGTTCAAATTGCTTCCACGTGATATATCCCGCGGTCCAAGTTCGTTTCTTCTTCTTCTTCTGGTGCCTTCTCCTGTGCGGCACGAAAGAGCTGTACCGCGCTAGCAATTCCCGTCCACTCTCGGATGTTTCGGAGCCACGACTTTTTTTAGCCATATTCAAGTACAACTTCACGACAGGTACGTTTTGCCATATTGAATTTTTAAGCAAAGTCGCCGTAAGGGCTTTAGCTCACATAAAAAAAAAATAGAAGTGCGATTGTTATTTTGACTGCATCCGAAATATATGATTAACAAATCCATATCAATGGCTTACAACTAAAGAAGACAATATTAAAACATATAGATGTCAATACTCTATAAAAAATTAAATACAAATAACTACAGAGTATTTTTTCAATTGAAGCCTAACCACCCGATCTTACTTTATTTAGTTTTCTTCAAAGATGTCATTTTGATATGGCATGTGACGATCAAGCTCTAATGATCCTGTAACAATTCTCGCGATCAGGGTCCTATGTAATAAAACTGAAAATGAAAGATTTTAGGCAAAAATGACAAAATTGCTGCAGAGACAATACAGGTCAGGTATTGTTTATTAAAGCGGTTTTGTATGGCTTATTATTGACAAAATACGCGTCATTGTCACTTTTATTAAACATGGCTCAGTAATCGTTCTATATTACTGATTCAAAAGTGACCATAAAAATGTAAACACTATTTTATCATTATACTCTTCTGTATTTGAGGTGTATACTCCTTTAAACACCATGAATTTTTAAGCAAAGACGCTCCCGCTTCACTCAACTTCGCGGACGCTTTTTTAACCGACTTCATTCTGAAAATTTTTAGCAAAAATGACAAAGATGTTGCATTGTCGAGTCAGGTATTGTTTAGCAAAGCGGTATTGTATGGCTAATTATTGACAAAATACTTGTCATTGTCACTTTTATTAAACTTGGCCCAAGTATCATTATTACTGATGTTGTATACTCGTATTACTGATTAAAAATACCATTAAAATGTAAACACTATTTATTATGTAGCTGCCACCCATAAAACGAACGCGCGCATTTTATGAAAATTTCACGTCCATAACAGATGACCGCGAAATTGCGTCTCCTTTATAAGATCTTTGCTAGAATAAGTAGATATTTTGTACATAGCTTTATTGTCCTATCTATGGGAATTCCGTAATTCTTCAACCGCTATAATTTTGAAAGGGCTTAGCACAAAAAGTTTCACGTTAGCTTGAAGTTATTGAGTTAATATGCCATCGTTGTCATACTAGAAATTTACTAAATAAACTTGAACGTGACGGTATGCTTGCTTGCGGTCGCTAGCACCACGCTAACGTCAAACTTTTTGTGTTAAATTCTTAGGTATATGGAGTAATATATAAAGCAAACACCACGCAACATGAGCAAATTTAATACTGTAATTTTTTTTAACGCCTTTTTATGAAACAAAAGCCAGCGGTGATGAATCCTGTCGATGCTTTTCGAGTTTCTGAATGACACTTACAACATACTTGTTGTAAGCAGAGAAAAAACCAGTGATCGATGATATTGAGTATTGTATTTGCATGACATTTTGATGAAATGGATACATAAGATACCGATGCAATGAAATCTCAAATGACGAGAATTCCTTGTTTCCATATTGCATAAAGGCTAAGCTACATTTGTTTACTACAGAACTTGTTTACACTTTTTTAAAATCTAATTGAACTACAAATCTACCAAACAAACACGTAGGTATAGCAAATAAGTACAATAAAAAAAATAACAATAAAATTCCGTCACGCCTATGTTCCCCAAGCGGGGTCGGCAGAGGTGTACTGTATACATAGCCAGGGCGAGCCTATTGCCATATACCGGGCACAATTTTAGACTTTTGTCTGACCTGTTGTTCATTTGTCTGAAAAAAGTACCTACTGCCTAATTAACCTTATTACTTAGAAGTATTTTATTTATGAAGTAGCACTATTACATAAATAAAATATGTCTAGGTAATAGGCTAGCGAGTGTAATTTATTTACTAATATGTATTATACTCCACTCCAAGCGAGTAACATTCACTAATGATATTAGAATTTGTTAGTAGTATGCTCGTTATTTAAAATCACATACAATAAATAGATGATATTTCGCCAAATAAATAACACATAAAACAAACCCAGACTGGTAATACGGTATTCATTACGTTTTATTTCTTGTTACCTACTCGAGGCTAAAGAGAAATATTATGATCATACTTTTGATGCTACATGTAGATAGTAATTCATTATAATACTTTTATAAAGTCCAGACCTTAGTAAGAAAAAGTGTCGTTAGCGTGACGCTAGCGAGTTGATATGCCATTCTTGTCAATGTACTAATTTACTAAATAAACATGAACGTGACAGCATGCTGATTCGCAAGCGTCACCCTAACTTTTCGTGCCAAGCCCTCAAATTTCATGTTTATAAGTTTCTTTAACAACGTCTCCACTCTCTTCTTTTACTTTTAAACTTTGCTAGAGATGACCCGTCTTGTGTGGTAAGTGCTACTTTATTTCTCACTTAAATATGTTATGTACGTCTATATAGCAAAATAGAATGCGCGCCTTAAGGATACTACTAGTTGGAACTTTCGAAACTTGGCGTGTAAATTATACCAACAAGACGTTAGTCAAAAAGTTAGTTTTGGCACAGATAAGCTAAAACTTACTTTAGCTCTAGCAAAAACATTACCCTGAACTGTCAGGAGGCTAGAGACGACGCAAATTCGACCTAAATATTGAATAATATATTACAACTAATTTTAGTATTGATAAAATAAAATGTGTAAAAAACATAAATTGTCAGAGGGCTCGGCACAATAAGATTGACGATAGCATGACGCTATCGCGTATGTGTGTTGTCACGTTTATTAAATAAATCGTAGAATGACTAGGATGGCATATAAACTCGCTAGCGTCTCGTAAATCTATATTTCCTAAGCGAGAGTACCAAGGTACACATATACATTCCAGTAACAATGTTTAGGTTAGGAGCTTATAATTCCGGGCTGCTAGTGAGAACTTTCGATAGAGATACCCCAAATACCCTTCAATCAATCAATCAATCAGCCTATCGCCATCCACTGCTGGACATAGGCCTCTCCTAACACGCGCCATTGCACACGGTCCTCCGCCTTTCGCATCCAGTCTGTCCCAGCGACCTTTTTGAGGTCGTCGGTCCATCTAGCTGGGGGCCGTCCTACCTTACGCTTACCAAGTCGCGGTCTCCACTCTAGGACACGCTTGCTCCATCGGCCGTCGGTCCTTCTGCAGATGTGACCAGCCCATTGGCACTTTAGCTTACTGAGTTTGCGAGCAATGTCGGCAGACAAATAAATACCCTTAGTCTCACCAGAATGCGACCATGCCACAAAATGAACGAGGAGTAAAATATGTATGAGTAAAATAAGTGTATTTATAATTATGAAATTAAATACCCCTCATCTTTGAACCGAACACAATAATCCTAATAATAAAACACCAGACTGACTGTCTCGTTGGTTTAGTGGCACAGTGCATCGCTTTGTGATCACGAGGTCCTGGGTTCAAATCCTAGGTCGGACAAATGTAGTTTTTCTAACGAAAAATTCCCAGTATGAATCCGGAGTCTGGGATTGTGCCCGATGTATGGCAATAGGCTCGCCCCTTATTACATGGGACCTAACATCGTCGGCGAAACGTGGGTGAACTCAGTAAACCTCTGCCACCGCCGCTTGGGGAATATAGGCGTGACGGGTTTTTTTTTTTTAATACACCAAAAGTGAAGAAGCGCACGATTTAGTTCAAAACCACAGTCTCTCATACACTTATATTTATTGTTGTAAAAAATATATTCCGATGAAAATCCTACTGACATAAATTGTTCATGCCCCCATCTTGAAAATGTAGAATCCATAAAATACCTCGGTGTAATTATAGACAAAAGGCTAAATTTTCAAGAAAACATCGACTTCCTTTCAGCAAGGTTGCGCAAACTCATAGTTGTCTTTAAATCATTGCGACCAGTAGCCACTAGAGAGATGATGAAGTCCATTTACTTCGCGCTGTGTCAAACGCTTCTTACGTATTGCATTACTGCCTGGGGAGGGAGCACAAAAACACACTTTCTGAAAATTGAAAGAGCTCAGAGAGCAATTTTAAAAGTAGGCTATACGCTACCTTTTCACCATTCCACTACTGACCTCTATAAGCGATGGGAGGTCCTGACTGTTCGTCAACTATTTGTTCTACATACGGTCCTCCTACAACACTCCACGCTAAATTATGACCCGACTATCTTTATCAACGCACGACGTAAAGATAAGGTGTGTACACTCCCAAACTTAAAAACTAGTTTCTCTCACCGCTTCTTTTGTTACCAGGGCTGCAATCTTTATAATAAAATAAATCGGGTGCTTTCTATATACGCATCTTCAAATTATACTTGCAAGTTAATGGTAACAAGATGGTTGTTGAGTCTAGACCACGCATTTACCGAAAGTCTCTTGCATAATACACAGTAGTGACCAACGAATTGCCAAATATGCACATACACACACACACACACACTCACACACACACACACACACACACACACACACACACACACACACACACACACACACACACACACACACACACGAACACACTCACATGATGGTTAACAGGCTATATAACTGTAATATGTTGTTATTGTGTAAGATAATGTACCTAATCTGTGTCCATGGGGTGGGGTCCTGGTGATCTGTAATACAGGCCTTGGCCGACACAACACTAACTTAGACACCAGCTTCTCACATTCATTTATTATGATATTATAAAAAATCTTACCTTACTTATATTATTACCCTGTACATACACAATGTGAGGAGAAATAAACGCTTTATTATTATTATTATTATTATAATTTTATTACCTTATAAGTACAGGTACAAGTTTTAAAAGACCTTCATATCAACTTTAACCACTCTATCACATACATTGGTCCACGTAATCCTGAAGCATTTTTTGATAATATTCTCAAATGTGTGACGGCAAGTTCATGCGGCTATACTCCTTTTAGTGTGTTATTATGACGCGTTCTATGGTACCGCAGGATCATACACAGATGTACATTAGTACACCCATGCGACACGTAAGTATGTTTGGTTCCAAAATAATGAACGGCAAACTTGTCGCTCCCTCCTTTGACTCATTTAAGTTTTTCGAAAGTTCTAATGACAAGAAAAAATAATAATGGTGAAATCAAAAATCGTAAAGAAACTTCCTTTTCCGAGACATCTAAATAAGTTTTCGAAATACATGTTAAATAAATATTTTGAATCGCGAATAGTGTCGCCTATTTTATTTGTGCTCATCATTCAAAGAAACATGGTATGTGAGAAATACAGAATACAAGGCTACGTCATGCTAAAAATGAAAGTCGAAATGTTGGGTTCGTCCGGCGCGTGTCTAGTGCTTGCCGGTACATCGTTAGTCCAAGTGTTTTCTTTTATCTCAAGGGCTGCGACAGGCGCTTGTTACTACACAGAGCTAAGCATTCAAAGATTGACATTACCGTGACTCTAGCGAATTGATATGCCATCCTTGTCACACTACAAATATACTACATAAACATGAACGTGTCAGAACGTTGACTCGCTAGCACTACGTAAACCGCAATCTTTTTGTGCTAAGCCCTCGGGGCCCAGCTTTTGTTGGTGACCCCGCCCGTGGCCTTCTCGTCTATTCGCGTCTATTGCTGCGTATTTCTTTGTGATGAAGATGTAGGTTACGAGCGATCAAAGTATGTTTATGAGTACAAGTGATTTTGTGAATAAAAAAGTAGCACACGTATTCTGGCTATAGCCACACGGACAGTAATCTTGCCAAGCGGCTTTGGGATACTTAATGTTATCACATAGGGCAAATGCTTACATAATTAATAATTAATACCTCGTGGATTTTTCACGACACATTTATTCTGTTATATATTTATAATTTATGTCAAATACTAATTCAGGTTGATTTCTTATTATTTCTGAAATGCAATAGAGCCTATGTTCTTCTAGGTAAAGTAGTTTTCTAATGGTAAAAGAGCTGTTAAAAGGGTTCAGTAGTTTTAGAGTGTATCGATCAAATCTTTTTATTTGTATTTAGTAGAGATGTAAATAGTTAACTGACACCAATTTGATCTAAATGCCAACTAATTATATATCTTTAAAACAATTGGAGCTGCAAAAGCTTGTAAAGTATTTTCTTTCACTCACTCTTTATTTATATCATTCCACACGTATATATCATTTAAGATACAAAATAAACCTACCTCAGGGATTCATACGTTTATTTCTTGGTATCGATGCTTTGTATTTTCTCTTCTGAGCAAATGAATCTGTATATACTAAATCATTAATGTTCTGTTAAATGTAGCATAAGTAATGTACTTGTTTGTATTACCATTAATAATGTGGCTTAACGCAATAACACCACAGCGATGCACTGGCTTTGGTCTTAATTTATATTTATCGAATTTGAGTAAATTTATAAACTGTCTCGCCTTTTTTCCCCAAGCGTGGGTGGCAGAGGTGTACTGAGTACACCCACGTTTCGCTGACGATGTTAGGCCCCATGTAATAGAGGGCGAGCATTTTGACATATACCGGGCACAATTCCAGACTCCGGACTCGTACTGGGAAGTTTTCGCTAGGAAAACTACACTTGTCCGACCTAGGATTTAAAACCAGGACCTCGTGATCACAAAGCGATGCACTTTGCCACTAGACCAACGAGGCAGTTAACTTTAAGCCATTGCAATTATTCCTTGCACCTGATTATAATCAGTTGCAAGGAATAATTGCAATGTATGGAGGATATGTTCAAGACGCTGGACTGAAAAGGTCGCGGCATCAATATAAATGGCGCATACATCTCTCACCTGCCATTTGCAGACGAAATCGTCATCATCGCTGAAACGTTGCGAGACCTACAACAGATGCTGGATAGCTTTGCTAATTCGTCTCAGCGAATCGGTCTCCGGATGAACTTAGATATAACTAAAGTTATGATCAACAAGCATGTTGACCCGGGACCAATCGCCGTAAACGGAGCCCTCCTTGAAGTTGTTTCCGAGTATGTATACCTAGGGAAGTAGGTAAAAACAACTTCGACAAGGAAGTTAAAAGACGAATACAGCTGGGCTGAGCTGGGCTGGGGAGTTTTCTTATCGCCAATACCCCAATGACAAAAAATGAAAGTTTTTAATCAGTGCGTCCTACCTGAAATGACATACGGAGGAGAAACGTGGCCACTCACTGTTCGGCCTGTCCACCAGTTCAAGGTCGCTCAGCGAGTTATGGAAAGAGCTATGCTCGGAGTTTCGATCGAATCCGGAACGAATTTATTCGTCAGAGAACAAAGGTTACCGACATAGCTCAGCGAATTAGCAAGCTGAAGTGGCAGTGTGCAGGTCACATATGCCGCAGAACCGATGGCCGTTGGGGCAGACTGGTTCTTGAGTGAAAACCGCGTGTCGGCAAACGTAGTGTAGGGCGCCCTGTAGCTAGGTGGGGCGACGATATTCGTAAGGCAGTGGGTAGGGATTGGAGTAGGAGAGCTGAAGATCGAGCTCAGTGGCGTGCCATGGGAGAATTATTACAGTTATTATTTCTTTATCTTTGTTGTGGGCTCTGATTGTTTCAATTCATAATACGTTAATAACTAGATAGAGAGCAATTAATAAGATTCCAAGACCGTACCTATAATATCTTACCATGTTTCAAAGAGTTTTTGAATAACTACATTTTATTAATAACAGTAATGTAACGAGATATTTAACAATAATTTAATATAATCTATGATTCGTTCAATCCATATTAAGCAAATAACTAGAGAAATATTGCTGTTCCATACTTTATAATTAAATCTGATATGTCTTATCTATCTATCTATCTATATCATCACGCCAGCTCCCTCGCGGGGTAGGCAGAGAGTACAGAGTTCCAACAGGTTCTTTCCTTACATACCTCTCTGGCTTCTCCACTCTCATAGTTCGTCTCATACACACTCGCCTGTTACGGAGACTCTTGACTTGCCCTTCAGCTAAGACGCGATATTATATGTCTTATAATATTTTAAATAGTTTGTGATTACTTAAATTTGATCACAAATATTGTAATATTGTGATATTTAATAATTTAAAAAGGAAGTCTCTGATTAGTAGATTTCGAAACAAGCTAATAATTAGACTTATAAACTAGTCTATATTTATCATTCTAAAATATGTAAAAGACATCGATATATGGTTTAAAACATTTGGAATGAATTGTATTTAAATAACATTATATATGTAGCGATTTATTCAGTAAAAACAACACATTTTTGTGATTGGTCAGAACAGACTAATACAATTTGTATTATAAACGTAGGGTATATAAGGTAATGCATTGATCAAAGGTGCAGATTTCGGGATTCTAAAGTTATCGCATGAAGACATCATTTTAAAGTTAAGTATTACCCTGTATCTACCCTATTATTTTGATATATTTTGTTATAAGTATGCTGTGTCCCTTTTGGAGTGTAAAAACTGATTTAAAAATATTATCATCATCATCATCATCTCAGCCTATACTTGTCCACTGCTGAACATAGGCCTCCCCAATCGCTTTCCAGCGTAACCGGTCCGATGCCACTTGCATCCAACGACTTCCTGCGATTTTCACAAGATCGTCGATCCATCTGGCAGGCGGTCGTCCCACGCTGCGCTTGCCAATACGTGGTCTCCACTCTAGAATCTTTCTGCCCGAACGCCCGTCCGATCTACGCGCTATGTGGCCCGCCCATTGCCACTTCAGCTTGCTAATCTTAACGGCTATGTCGGTGACCTTGGTTCTTCTACGAATCTCCTCATTCCTGATTCGATCGCGTTGAGAAACGCCGAGCATAGCTCTGTCCATAGCTCGCTGAGCAACTCTGAGCTTTTTTATGAGACCTATAGTAAGAGACCACGTCTCTGATCCATACCTTACGTCGATTGACCTCTCTCTCAAAGTTGGACCTACCTAACCGGACTACCTGTCCCAGGTAAATGTATTCGTTGACAACTTCAAGAGTAGAGTTCCCAACGGTGAGTGCGGTGGGTACGACATGGACGTTAGACATTATTTTCGTTTTGTCCATGTTCATTTTAAGACCCACTTGTTGAGATACTCTGTTGAGGTCACCGAGCATTCGTCCTAGATCTTCCAGCGACTCCGCCACGACCACAATGTCGTCGGCAAATCGAAGGTGAGTGATGTATTCGCCATTGATGTTGATGCCAAGTCCTTGCCATTCCAAGAGCTTGAAGGCGTCCTCTAAGGTGGCCGTAAACAGTTTCGGAGAAATGACGTCTCCCTGCCTTACTCCTCTGTTTATGGGGATCACCTTCGTGCACTGCCCTTGTACTCGGACTGACATGGTGGCGTTATTATACAAGCACTTCAACACTTCAATGTACCGATAGTCAATGCGGCATCGCTGGAGAGATCTAAGAACCGCCCAAGTCTCGATCGAATCGAAGGCTTTCTCATAGTCCACAAACACCAAGCATAGTGGTCGATTATACTCCTCGGTCTTCTGTATAATCTGCCGCAGCGTATGTATGTGGTCTATGGTACTAAAGCCTTTCCGGAAACCGGCTTGTTCGGGAGGCTGGAAGTCATCAAGCCTGCGTTCGAGACGATTCGTGATGACTCTCGAAAACAACTTATAAACATGGCTCAGCAGTGTGATGGGCCTATAATTCTTCAGTAAAGTGTTATCACCTTTCTTGAAAAACAGTACCACCACACCCCTGTTCCATGCTTCCGGCGTTTTCTCTTCGAGCAAGACGGAATTAAACAGCCTCTGAAGGACTTTAAGTACCGGCGTTCCGCCCGCTTTCAGAAGCTCTGCGGTAATTCCGTCTTCGCCTGGCGCTTTGTTATTTTTGAGTTGTTTGAGAGCCATCCTAATCTCGTACAGGCTGATGTCCGGGATATCTTCAGTGTAGTGTCGGGTTAGCTTGGCTCTTGGGTCTTTTACCAAGTCAACAACAGGTTCAGCTACTGAGGTGTACAACTGCCCATAAAACCTCTCTATCTCCCTGAGCACCTCAGACCTATTCGACGTTACGTTTCCGTCCTCCGTCTTCAGCTTCGTCAACTGGCTTTGCCCAATAGACGCGTCTCTTGCGAACACTTTGGAGCCCTTGTTCTGTGCTATGGTCTCTGTTCATGTGAAAACCCCTTCGATAGCTCAGTTGGTGGTCCTGAGTTTTCTATCGGTTAGATTTGGGAGTCCAGGCACCGCAATCCCCAAATACAAGGTGAACCACTCACCTTGACTCGTCTCCCGAAGGTAGCTCCGCCGTGCACGGCTGCCTGGTTGTTTCAATCCTTTTATATTGATGTCTTTAGCATACCACCTTATTGTCCGAAATCTCACAAGTCGTTTTGCACAAATAAACCGACGAATAATGTAGTAATTTAAATATTTCCGGTAATCGATCAACACCCTTGCACCCGAATTCAATGTTGTAGTTTTCCAACTACCCTCATATTCCGAGTCGCAGTTTTTGCGGTCCACCCACATAATTGGTGAATCACAATGCCCGAACATCCCCCCGCCTAACCAAGACCCGTCTTGGTTCCTAATTATCTATGGGTAACCTACACAATTTAGAAATGGGCCTCATCAGGACACCGTTTTGAGTTTTCACTTCTGCAACCCGTACAACCCCGTCTTTACCTGGTAAAAGTTTGACTAACCGTCCGCGTTTCCAATGTAAAGGAGCTAAATTATCTTCTTTAATCAAAACCAAGTCATTGAGTTTAGGAGGTTCCGTCTGTGAGGTCCATTTGAACCGCTGTTGAAGAGTGTGTAGGTATTCATTTTTCCACCGAGACCAAAAGTGTTGAGACATCTTTTGAATTTGTTGAAACCGAGACAGCCGGTGCACACTGACATCGGTGTAAGGGTATTCAGGGAGAGCCACCAGTGGTTGTCCAATCAAAAGGTGCCCCGGAGTTAATACATCCAGATCCGCCGGATCCGTACTAAGCGGATATAACGGGCGAGAGTTCATGACGGCCTCCACCTTGGTGAAGAACGTGGTGAGCCCTTCGAACGTTAAACGTGCTTCGCCGAGCACACGCTTGACGTGTGTTTTTGCAGATTTAACCGCCGCCTCAAATAAACCGCCGTGGTTTGGACTCGAGGGCGCATTAAATAGCCATTTAATGTGATTCTTCGTCAAGTTCCGTTCAATTTCAGATTGGTTGTCCCGCAAGAAAACATACAATTCTTTTAAATATTTATCCGTGCCCGTATAATTTGTGCCACAATCCGACCGCACTAGTGAGGGTAGTCCTCGACGAGAAATAAATCGCGTAAACGCCGCTATAAAGGCTTCAACCGATAGTTGACTGACTACTTCCAAATGAACACATTTAGTACTTAAACATACGAAAATGCACAAAAAACATTTTTCTATCTTCGCGTTCCGTAGCGAGCTAGATTTAATATAAAATGGTCCGGCAAAGTCCGTACCGACTCCGAGAAACGGACGAACACCCTGTACACGATCTGCGGGCAGATCCGCCATGAAGGGTTGGACAGGTCGCGCCCGGGACCGGTAGCACTGTACGCATTTAAAGGTGATATGACGCGTCACGCGTCGAGCCGAAACAATCCAATAGGTCCGAGATAAAATGGCCGAAAGTGTATTTGCACCGACGTGACAAAATATTTTATGATAACGAGTTACCAATAGTTCCGTGAAGCGACCTTTGCCCGGTAGTAAAACAGGATGCCGCGCAGCGTACGGCAGCTCCGACGCACCTATTCTGCCGCCGACACGAAGCAACTGATCGTTATCAATGAATAAATTCAACCGCCGAAGTGAGCCCTTAATTGATTTCTTTGACTGAAGGGCCGAAATTTCTTCGTGAAAATATGTATTTTGTACAATTCGTATTAAATGTATGGTCGCGTTTCTACGTTCCGCAACTGAGAGATTACCGCCGAGTTTACATGTATTTTTACAATTATTAGCGAACCGTAGTGTGTACGCCGTTACATTTATTAATTTATCGTACGAACTGTACCGATCCAATAAATCGAATTCTGAATCGACGGTATTAAGGTTAACAACTTTAGCTTTCATGCCCGGTAACATGTCCGCCGGAAAGTCCGAGCACTCGCCGGGCCACCGGGCCGGGGGGTCCCGCAACCAGCGCGGCCCCCACCACAGCGGGTGCTGCAGCAGCTCGTCGGCTGTCGCGCCGCGCGACGCCACGTCCGCGCAGTTCATCTCGCCGGGGACATGTCTCCATAAAATATCTACTTTAGATGAAATAATTTGAGATACCCGATTTCCTTCAAACACTTGTAATTTATGTGGTGATGTTTTTAGCCACGCCAATACAATGGTACTATCACACCAACACACGACATCATCAATCGCAATGTCACTCTGCAGGGAGGGGACTATGTGGTTGATAAGCGTAGTCAATAGGGTCGCACCACTCAGCTCTAACTTAGGGATGGTCCGCTTTGTGTTTAATGGTGCCACCCGAGACTTAGCCATAAGCAACCGCATAAAGACATTACCGGCCTCATCCACCGACCGCAAATATACGACCGCAGAAAATCCTACCGATGATCCGTCACAAAACCCATGAACCGAATAACTGCTATTTTTATCCGGTTTCAGACATCTAGGTATTGTAATCTTTTGTAGATTAGGCAAATCCGAAACGATATCGCGCCACGCTCGCACTATATCCTGCGGCGCGGGAGCGTCCCAGTCTACCTTCCGTGAATTATCCCCAGTGCTAAGCAATCGTTGTAGTAATAATTTAATTTTGAAAACAACCGGACACACCCATCCGAGAGGGTCGTAAAGGCGAGCCGTCAATGATAAAATACTGCGCCGAGTGACAGTAGTGTCCGTTGGTAGATTCAACTTATACGAAAAACTGTCTGACCTTGGGTTCCACTGTATACCTAAAACCTTCATAAATTCCGATCCGTCTGTATCCATGTTAAATGACTGAGCCGTCTCCAAATGATCCGCCGGCAAGTCGTCCAACAGTTCCGGTGCGTTCGACGACCACTTCCTGAGCTCGTAGCCCGCCGTGTGCATGAGCGCCACGAGCTCGTCCTTCAGATGCCGCGCGTCGCGCAGCGTGTCCGCGCCGCCGTTCAGATCGTCCACGTAACTGTTGTGACGCAGCAGCCGGGCCGCCCGCGGGAACCGGTGCTCCTCGTCACTCGCCAACTGATGTAAACACCGTATAGCGACGAATGGACTGGACTTTAACCCGTATGTGTTTGTGGTCAGCTCATAAACTACCAACGGTTCATCGGGTGACGAGCGCCAATATATTAATTGGTATTTCCGATCGTCCGGATGTATCCAGGTTTGCCGGAACATCATTTTCACATCCGTAGTGAACACAAACAGAGGCAACCGAAAATTAATTATAATTTGTGTGATGTCATTTTGAAGTCGTTCACCCGTGAACAAACAATCGTTGATGGACGCACCGGTGCTGGTGGGTACACTTCCGTCGAAAACTACCCGAATTTTTCCGACGTCGCCTAATTTTTTAAAAACACCGTGATGCGCAAGAAAATAATGTTCCTGTCCTGACGAAACATCAAATTTGGAAACCGTCATATGACCGAGTCTTAAATATTCCGACATAAATTCCACATATTTTTTTTTAAATTCTGGTAGCCGTTTCATTTTTCGTTCTAAGGCCGTAAATCGACGCAGGGCCGTCTCCTTAGATTCTCCCAACCGCTGTCGATCTGGCAACAGTGGTAATCTGACAACATATTTTCCGTCCGAGCCGCGTGAGGTAGTTGTAGAAAACAAATGTTCACATTCTAAGTCCGCCGGGTCCTTGATTTTCAGCCTGGGTGGTTCTTCCGATCGCCAAAATCTCTCGACCGCTTCAATTAATGTAACACCAACATTAACATTTGATTCCGAGTTATCATTTTTTAATGGTTGCGCCGGACCGAAAATCGCAAAATCAAAAATGGTGCCTAAAGCATACGGTCCATCAGTACCGAAATTCACCTTTTCACCATTTAAAATTTGACCTAATATGTCACATCCGAAAATTATGTCAACATTTGACATATTAAATGAACCGTCATCCGAAAATTTTATATGAGCAATTTGTTTACTAAACCTACGCGCTAAATATGAAGTTGGTTTCTTCAAAACCACCGCCGTAACCGATAACAAATAACTCGAATTTACCGGTTTAAAATAAAATTTAACAACATGACAACATTCATTGTTATTAAATCCGCCGACGCCTGTTAACGGTGTTTGGTTGTAATGTCGCCTTAAACCCAAACTTGCTACCAAATCACTCTTAATTATAGTGACTTGACTACCCAGGTCTAGCAGGCCTCTGGATTTGATAAAATCCCCCCGATTGGATTTTACTTCTACAATGACCGTGGGTAAGATGACATTATCCGCTAGCCGAGGTACCGAGGCGACATTACACGACTGTAATTGCTATTCCTGTGGCACACGCGGCACCACAGGACTCGACTGCCGCCCGCCCCAATCAGTCCGCTCCCGGCGGTGTCGGGTCTCCCAGTCCCGCTGTTCCCGTGGGTCCGAATCACGCCCGTAACCATCCTTTAACTCGCGTACCCGGTCCATAGATCCCGCGGAACTATCACCACGCCGTGGATAACGCGAGTCTCGAACCGACGACCTAGGAGACGCGTGCCGTGACCGCCGCGACTGAGTAATAGGTGAGCGCCGCCGACCGCCCTTCGCTCTATCGCATTGCGCCGTAACAAATGCGCGCCGTGTATACGGCTCGCCGTCCGCCGGTGAGTCAGAGCGCGCAATGGACGTTGTACAAATTAGTTTGTTATGTCCGATATTTCCGCACCGACTGCATGGTACCTTGCGGGTACACGATGCCGCCAAATGAGTACCGAAGCACCGAAAGCATAAGAATTGTCTTTTAACCCAATCCTTACGTTTAGACCTGGACATGTCAGCAAATTTATAACAGCTGTCTATACCGTGCCCCGACCTCTGACAATAGCCACAGTCTTTAATACGGCCGTAGTTGTTCGCCCGTTCCCGCTGGTCCTGTGCTGGTGGTTCCGTCACAATATTATGCACCCTGCGCTCGGGCCTGTTGTGAGTGCGATCCGCGTAATAAGAAACCGGTTCCGCAGTGGCCGTGTCTATAAGTCTACATTCATGTTGTAGGAATTCTATGAGCTGATCAAAAGTGGGTAAACTTATATTATTGCCACCGTGTTTTTGCTCAAACCGTGTTCTGACGTCAATTGGTAATTTTTGTAGACTTACATGCAATAAAATGTAGCTCCACTCGTTAATTGGAAAACCTAAATTAGCTAATGCCCGCGAAGATTCCAATAACGGGTTCAATATTTTAGTTCGAAGCCCAGCACACTTATTCAACACCGGCAAATGTAAAATCCGCGCAATCAGTGAATCCGCCAACAATCTTTTATTTTCATACCGGCCTTTTAGGATATCCAATGCCGTGTCTAACGACCCGTCCACCATCGGCAGATGTTTAATAAGTGCTTTAGGCTCCTTTTCCACGTGCGAAATAAGATAATGAAATTTTTCCGTTTTAGTGATATCTTTCCGTGTTAAAACCAATGATGTAAACAGACTAATGAAGCTACACCATGAAAAAACGTCCCCGTCAAACGTACTAGGCACAATCCGCGGTAGCCGCGGCGTTGACGCGCCCTCCGTGGGCATGTGGGTGCCGTCAAGGTTCGGATAGGCCGCCGAAACCGCATCCAACTGGTTGTATAACTCCGTGGCCTCTTTGTATTTTACCTCATATCTACCGATTATTTCTTCATCTTCTGAAGAAGTATTGGTCAGTATGCCCTCGTATGACTCCGTTAAAACATTGAAATAGTCATGCAGTTTTTTGAACCGAGCTGATAAAACACCCGAACTACAAGTTTTACTATTTACTAATTTTGACGAATCTACAAACCAGTCGTATTTAATTTTAAATTTGCTTTCAAAAGATTTTGCCATCTTTGGAAAACAATAGAACCTCTAAACACAATGCCTATTACAATTTAAATAATTATTTCTATGCCAAAAGTAGGTACCCCGTTTGTAACCGTTATAAATAAATGAAACCCCTATCTAACCAACTAATTTACGAAAACCCAATCCGGCTCGAAGGACCAAAATTATGTTCATGTGAAAACCCCTTCGATAGCTCAGTTGGTGGTCCTGAGTTTTCTATCGGTTAGATTTGGGAGTCCAGGCACCGCAATCCCCAAATACAAGGTGAACCACTCACCTTGACTCGTCTCCCGAAGGTAGCTCCGCCGTGCACGGCTGCCTGGTTGTTTCAATCCTTTTATATTGATGTCTTTAGCATACCACCTTATTGTCCGAAATCTCACAAGTTGTTTTGCACAAATAAACCGACGAATAATGTAGTAATTTAAATATTTCCGGTAATCGATCAACACCCTTGCACCCGAATTCAATGTTGTAGTTTTCCAACTACCCTCATATTCCGAGTCGCAGTTTTTGCGGTCCACCCACATAATTGGTGAATCACAATGCCCGAACAGTCTCCTCAATACGCCTTGTATTGAAGGGCCGTAAATCGTGTCGCAAGGACTTCAGTATCTGTCCATTGAGCTGCCTATAGGACTTAGCATCATCGGAGGTTTGGAGCGTCATGGAACGTCGCTCAGCCATAAGGTTTCGGGTGTAGTTGGATAGTTTTTGAGGTCTATTTTTACAGTGGGGCTTAAAATACTTGGACCCGACCGTATGGACAGTCTCTACCAGCCTGTTGTTGATTTCGTCCACTGATGCGCTGCTGTCTAGCAATTCGAAGCAGTTTGCCAATTCGAGTTGAAAGTTCTCGGGGTTTTGGATATGTGCATAAGAAGGTCGGAGCGTAGACATCATCAGACGTGATCTTTTCCTATGAGGTGGCTTCCGGAAGAAAGAGTTCATCATAAAGAGTCCCTCCTTCTCCAGATATTCGGCCAGCCTCTGACCCCTGGGGTTGCGCTGCCCATATCCAAATTGCCCCACTCTCAATTCATCATCGCCCCGTTTGCCCAGCCGCACATTGAAGTCACCCATAACCACTGTAAAGTGTGCTTTGGAAGTATGTATGGCTCTACTAATGTCCTCATACATTACTTCGACGTCATCATCTGAGTATGCCGAGGTCGGTGCGTAGACCTGTATGACCTTCAACGAATAAATAATATTAGCCCTGTTAAGAAAACTGTCCCACTGTTGGGCACGGGCCTCCTCTCTAACTGAGAGGGTTTAGGCCATAGTCCACCACGCTGGCCTAGTGCGGGTTGGCGAACTTCACACACCTTCGAGAAACTCTTAGGCATGCAGGTTTCCTCACGATGTTTTCCTTCACCGTTAAAGCAAGTGATAATTAATTTTTAATACGCACATGCTTTCGAAAAGACAGAGGTGCGTGCCTGGGTTTGAACCCGAGACCTTTGACTTTGCAGTCCAACGGTCTAACCACTAGGCTATCACTGCTTATATCGTTATGTGTTTTTTTATTGATAATATCGATACTATCGATAGTATTGTTAAAACCAGTACTTGATGACGTAAAACTATCGTAACTATCGATTGTTTATACATAAATCGATAGTTTAAGGCTATCGATAGTCTTCAAGTTTTCGATACTATTGTTCCTAAATATAAGGTAAAGTAAGTCACTATTGATGACTTACAGGGAGATTTAATTCTTGTGCTTCGTTTTTGTACATATGTTGTACTACATAACAAAAGGTTATAACCTTGGTTCTATATTTTGCCGTAATCAAATAACTTATATTGCTTTAAAAAAAGGAGCAATAGTATCGAAGAATTACTGACTATCGATAGCATAATAGTATCTAATGCTGCTAGTTTTGCATCAACAATGTTGCATGGTACATGTATTCGTTATACTATCGATAGTATCGACAGTATTGTACATAACACTATCGATACTCGCGATGGTATCACCGTTTATTGATAATATTGATTTAATTGCCACGTGTTGATTTAATCGATAGAACAATCGATTTTAGTAATAGTTTTCGAGGTCATGGTACTATCGATAGACTATCACTATCGTCGCAACACTAGTTCAAATAAATGGTCACAAAGAAAAAAGAATATATTAGAACAATTGTTTCTAAAATTGGAGATCAAATTAGATATCCTTAGAGGTACTTTATATATACCACCAATAGTGAACTATAATGGATTTACTTTACTGAACTTTATTACATCTAAATTTACTACATTAATATGAACGTGACAGCACGCTTACTCGTTAGCGCGACGCGAACTACATTTTTTACGTGCTAAGCCCTATGAGTTCCGATTGCATATTCAGAAGTTTGATTCTATTTCCATCGTTTCACGGTTGTTCTTTAGTATCACTTATTTTTCTAATCTAAACCAAGTACGTATAAATTAAGCTGAAATTTCAAAAGGACAGTAAGCTTTAAAACGAAATCGAACCATTTCAAGAATTAATTGCTTTGGGTAGCTTATTGTGATTCAGATCTGCGGGAGTGAGATGCAAATTACACTAAAGTTTCCAACTGCTCCACTTTTATAACGGAAATGTGGAAACTTTCGTGAAAGAAAATGCTTATAGAGTAAAAGTCTATTCGCAGTTTATAACCCTTTGTTGTTGCTTAACTAGTACAGAGATTCTGATATATAACTACACAGGTAAAGATGTCTAAGTTCAAGAGATAATGTGATTTTCTCTAAACACATTTTCTATCCTATGTTCCCAAAGATTCGTTTAGAGACATTCTAAACAAGTATTTTTAATTAATCTGTTTGACCAAAATGATTGCAAATAGCCTATGTGAGCAAGATGTGTATATAACTGAAACGAGAAACTGATATTGGTATTAAATACTTTATGCTATGAGAGTGGGAGAAGCCAGAGAGGTTTCCAAGGAAAGAACCTGTTGGAACTCTGTACACTCTGCCTACCGCGCTACAGCGCAAAGAATTGAAAGATTGGTGAAAACGATTAGTGAAGATTTTTTTTTTGTATAATATTTTCTAATCCACTTCATATCCTGCTTAAAGAAAAGGTTTAATTTAAAATAAATAAAATAATGAACACGTAACGCCTATATTCCCCAAGCGAGTGGAGCGGAGGTGTGTATGTGTACATTTCGCCAACGATGTTGAACTTCAATATTATAAGGGCCTGACCACTACTGAGAACTTTTCTCTAGAAAGTCCCAATAATACTGTCCAACCTTGATGCGAACCGTGGACTTCGTGATCGCCAACTGCCACTAGCAGAATGAGGAAAATAAATTTACTTAGTCGTATTTAAGATCATTTCCATGTCTGAAAATCTTGTAATGCAAACATGTCGTACCAAAATGGGTGCGCAAATAATCGCCCAGGTAACTTACATAATCATGAAACATTAATTCCTTTCATCACCGTGAGCTATCAAACTTAATTATCATCTTACAATAAAACGGATACGCTACAAAACTTAGCGTGTATAACGCAAATTTTTTTTAGCACCTCAAGCTATACTGAATGTGCTAATGCCCTTGTAGCGCTATGATTACGCGGTGCTCGTAGCGACAACCAAGACTAAGCAGCGTTCGGCTCGGCTAGTTTAAGATGGGTGACCGTAGAGGCTGATTAAAACTGTATAAGTTTCAGAGCTACCTTTAGGAATAAAGAAAAGTGTAGCAAGGTTTGAATTTTACAATTTTTTTTAATCATAGACTGGTCAGGGTTTGACTCTTATTTCACCTAATGCATCACTTTCTATAAGGTGAAAATGTGGCTGCAAACTCAGCAATAGCTATTAACTTTAAAATAGGCTGAGGAGATGAGAGTTAGACCGAGTTCCAAATCGTTGTGATCAAGTTATACTCGCCTCCTCGTAAGTAACATGTTGAACCATGACTGAGTCGCCTGGCAGCAACTATTTAAAGTTCTCGCATAATTTATAACAAAATTCTAGGCGTGTTGTAACTAATAATTGTATTTGACGGAATAGTAATCCAATTCACGATGGCTTTGCTCTGAATAATGTACAATTAGAATGTCGAGTCCATCCAATTGGTTATTATTTTACCCATTCAGTTGGGAGGGAACGGTAGGTACCGTTCCCTCCCAACAGGATTCATTAGTTATTAACTTTTAGAATTATTTTGTTGATTAGGTATAAATTGGAATTGCAGCATCACGTACGTAGGATTCAATCCCGCGATACAACGATGTTTCTCTGAGCGTTGCATCCGTGTATCAAAAACACGAACCTTTTGCAACGGGGGAAATAAAACGCAATAAAAAAAACGTTATGAACCACGTCCACTTCTATCTATTCTCACAAACACGTGCATAGTTCGCTCGTATAATTTGAATTCGAGGATAAATTTCTTATTTTAGAAATATTTCGTTTTTTCCGAGACGACACAACTTGCAGCATTAGTTTTGCAGTAAAAAATAATATACAGAAGATTATTAATCCTCTACGGATAAAGACAATAGACGATGAGACTTTTAACACACTAATAATTCAAGCCACGGGTATTTTGTGGTAATATAGACAGAAAAACCTAAGGGGGCCTACTTCGACATGATAGGGTGCTCTTGGATCTCCTAGCAGAACGCACCAATTTTCCATTGTTGTGCTTCGCTTAAACCAGTCTTGGAGGAATAAAAATCGTTGCTCTTCGGGATTGCTTTGTCAACTAGACGTCAAAGATCCATACTCCAAACGTCTGCGATCTCTGCTTCAGCTCGTTGTTGTAAGGCCTGAGCAGGTTTGCAGAAGAGAACTAATTGCCTAAACAATGCCCTTGACCAACCATAAGGTCCGAAGGCTGTACCATCTTAAGTACGGAGAAGTTCGAAAATGGAAATAATACTGCAAATGCTCACCCATCTCAGAATGACCGAGGCGAACGCTGGTGATAACTAAAACACAGCAGTACTCAGCGATACGAACACCTAAACCCTAATAACCGTAAATAAGATAGCTACATTTTCAAAACCTTTTTGTATGACACTTGCTTTACAGAAATGCGTAAAAAGAAATATATGAAATTTTTTATATCCTCAAGCCAAGCGAATCTCCTCTTCAGAGAAGGTCGGGCCTTCAATATTTTATGAACACTTAAAACTAAATTAGATTTTTCTCAAGTTTAAAAATGTATTGTATACTGACTGGAGAACCTTTAAGTTATAACATAAAGCTTTTTGCTGATAAAACTTTCTTAACAATTAATCTTAACAATTTTACTGTTTAAATGAACTGATACTTTTTGATTTATTTTTTTCAAAATTTGTTTAGTAACTGAATTATTTTTTTTAGTATAAAACAACTTTAACGTGTTAACTTTCTTGAGAAAGAGGGGCTTTTCTTGATGAACTCTTTCTTTAAGAAACGGCCCCAAAGAAAGTGGACATGGCAAAGCCCCGACACTAGGACTAAAAATGAGATTGACTTCATCATAACGGACAAGAAGCACATATTCAGAGATGTCTCAGTGATCAACAGGTTTAATACCGGAAGCGATCACCGACTTGTCAGAGGCTTGCTGAATATCAACTTTAAGCTCGAGCGAGTCCGTTTGATGAAGGCCAGGCTCCGGCCGACCTCCTCCAAACCGTAGTAGGATCTGAAGCGTTCCAGTCAAATCTGGAGAACCGATTCGTTACCATGGAAACCACAAATGACGTAGACCAGGCCCTCACAAATGTAGTTAAAATTATCAGGGAGGAAGGTACGAGATTTTGTGAAACGCGACGTATAAGTAAGAAAACGAAGCTTTCGGAGGAGACACTGCAGCTTATGAAGGAACGACGTGTAAACCCACCCAACACTTCGTTAGAGCAACGGGCACTCAACAAACGAATTAACAAACTGGTACGACATGACTTCCGATGCGCTAATACACGCGCTATTGAAAAAGCAATCGAGCAAAATCGGGGGTCGAAAGTTTTCGTTCAGTCTTTGGGGAGGAGCCATCTGACGAAGTTGCCCAAAGCCAGTGGGGACGTCATCACTTCTAAGCCGGAGATTCTTTTGGAAGTAGAAGACTTCTACAGCCGACTATACGCCTCGCATACATCTCGTCCTGATCCCGGAAACGAGGATCCTAGAGCTACATTAAGCCGCCACTTTACGGAAGACCTGCCCGAAATCAGCCTAGACGAAATCGTGATGGCTCTTGAGCAGCTAAGGAATAGAAAAGCCCCTGGAGAGGACGGAGTTACAACTGAACTATTAAAAGCAGGAGGTAAATCTAAACGTGCTAAAGGAGCTCCAAAATATCTTTAACTCTGTCCTCTTTAATGGGAGAACTCCAGAGGCTTGGGTAGGAGCGTGGTCATATTGTTTTTCAAAAAGGGTGATAAGACCCAACTGAAGAACTACCGCCCTATTTCGCTCCTGAGCCACATTTATAAGCTGTTTTCAAGAGTTATCACGAATCGTCTTGCGCGAAGGCTCGACGAATTTCAACCCCCGGAACAGGCCGGGTTTCGAAGAGGGTATGGAACCATAGACCACATCCATACTATACGGCAGATTATACAGAAGACCGAAGAGTATAATCGGCCCCTGTGCTTAGCATTCGTGGACTATGAGAAGGCCTTTGACTCGATCGAGACCTGGTCAGTTCTGATATCCTTGCAACGATGCCAAGTCGACTGGCGATACATCCAAGTGTTAAGAAGTCTCTGTAACGCCGCGACCATGACCATCCAGTTACAAAACCAGCAGACCAACCCTATCCCAATGCATCGAGGAGTGAGACAAGGGGACGCTATCTCCCCCAAATTGTTCACAAATGCTTTGGAGGATATGTTTAAGATGCTGGACTGGGAAGGTCATGGCATAAACATAAATGGCAGTCATATCTCACACTTGAGATTTGCAGACGACATCGTCATTATGGCCGAAACGTTGCAGGATTTACAACAGATGCTGACCAGCCTAGCCGATTCTTCCAAACAAATAAGTCTCCGTATGAACTTGGACAAGACCAAGGTAATGTTTAACCGACATGTAGTACCGGAACCTGTTGCAATACATGGCGCTATTCTCGAGGTTGTTCAAGAATATGTTTACCTAGGGCAAACTCTGCAGTTGGGGAAAAACAACTTCGAGAAAGAGGTCAACAGAAGAATACGGCTGGGCTGGGCGGCATTTGGGAAATTACGTCGAGTATTTACATCGCCCATTCCACAAAGCCTAAAGACAAAAGTCTTTAATCAGTGCGTCCTGCCCGTTATGACATATGGAGCCGAGACGTGGACACTCACGGTTGGAATGGTTCATAAATTTAAAGTCACTCAGCGAGCTATGGAAAGGGCTATGCTCGGAGTTTCTCTGAAGGATAGAATCCGGAACGAAGTCATTCGACAGAGAACCAAAGTTATCGACATAGCCCACCGGATTAGTAAGCTGAAGTGGCAATGGGCCGGTCACATTAGCCGAACAACCGATAACCGCTGGGACAAACGAGTTCTTGAGTGGAGACCGCGGACTGGCAAACGTAATGCAGGACGCCCTCAGGCTAGGTGGAGCGATGACCTTCGTAGGGCGGCTGGCAGAAAATGGATGCGAGTAGCCGAGGATCGTACCCAGTGGCGTGCACTTGGAGAGGCCTATGTCCAGCAGTGGATGATGAGTATAAAACAAAATATGTATATGGAATACAAGAAAGATACAGTATTTTAACAAAAGATTTGGATGATGTTGGAACTCTGTACTCTCTGCCCACCCTGCAAGGGATCTGGCGTGATGATATAGATAGATCGATAGAAATATCAAATTTCGAAACTACAACCAAAATTAGAAACAATATTCTTCAAAACATTTAATATTTGTTTATCCGTTTAATCTTTTTTTAAAACAACTCTATCATATATATAGATCAAGGTATTAGAAATATTTCTCCAAATACTAGCGACTTATCATGAAAATTCCTGAACTATCTATTACACAATAAAACGTCGAACTGCTGTAGTACCGATAAGTACGTAAATTAAGCGAAAGACGAGCAAGTGGAGCACGACTCAGCTTATCCGGGTTACAAGATCCGGTCAGATCTGGGCCGCATCTAATCGCCAAATACACGGATATTCCATTTGCATCGCATCCGCTACGGCCCACGCATTCGGGTGAAATTCATTCGAACGTGAACTATCGGATTGAGCTTGTAATGATATATCATTTAGATAATAATTTTACGCTTCAATCAAACTGTAATGTAAGAGAAAATTTTAGGTAAAAAGAAGTAATCACAAAGCCTCTTATTAGGTTATGAGGAAGTTGACTAAAAATCAAAATGCCTAAGAAGTAAGAATACCTTAATGCAATATCTATATAGCGAAATGTCTGGCTGGTCAAAAATCCTAAATAGTGGAATACCTAAGCAGTTGATAATTTGAGAAGCAAAATTTCATAGTGGTAGAACCGAACTATAATTATATAACGTAATATTATTCAAATAAATGCTGTTTTATTTTATGTTAAACCATCTTAAGATTTCATACCTGGAAAGTTACATTTATTTTAGACATCTTGCTTTTAAGTTTTGATGCATTTTAGACATCCTGCTTCTTAGCCATGTTGCATCCTAGGCATCCTGATGGTTAGCCCTCATGCATTTTAGGTATTCCGCCACAAAAGTCACAGAGTATAAAAGTGTGTTGCGCAACAAAATGGACAAATGATATACCTATGGAACCTCTTCGGATGACATGCTGCGACCGACTAAATAGAGTTGGACGACATTGGTCCCAGGACATCTAACAGGCGACGTTGCACCACTTGACGCGACATCCTGCGAATTCATTACTCCCGTAATAAATATCAGGCTAAACATTACTCACTAAAACAATAACTACGTGACTGTAAAACTAAAAGATACCTGAAATAAATTACACTAGACGGAAATTTCAAATTTCGTATGCATGATCCCTACCAAAGCAAAGACCGGACGTATTACAAAGATATGATGTACGTATGTAGAATTCAAAAGGACAGACGGATAAACAACTGCTAATATTCAGATAAGGACCTCCATTCGCGGAACCCCGTATGACCAACAAAGTTAAGCCGAAAGAGATAAGGGAAGCCGTAAAACATCGTGCGCTTTCTTTATAAAAAAGGTTTTTTGCGTACATTACTGTCCATTTTGGTACGGCATTTTTTAAACTATAAACATCAAAAAGGTTAACTGATAGATAGGATATCTGTATTGCTTATTATATTTTTCGAAGTTGGTTCGGTGAGGTTGATCCTTTTGACTTTGCAAAACATTTACATACATCTGTAGAATAAGTAAATTTAAAAAGATGTACTTAATTTTGTGGTAACTTCAGTCTTTTGTGAAGTGGTTAGGGGTGTAAGGTAAGAGGTAGGTAAAGATGTATTTCAACTGTTTTCTAATATATCGCTATTGTGTAAATACCAACACACAGTGCCCATATGCATATTTTTTTGATTCTTGGCGTATTTATAATCAACAACGTCATACCAATTTGTCATTACCAATACTTATACAATCCAAATAAGTTTGTATTTCTAAATATTCACAATTTTATTTAAAATACGATTGTGATAATAGATGCATTGCTGAAAACTGTATTTGGTGCGAGCTCCCTTACCGCTCTGCACGTTTAATATATTTGAAATGGAAAATATATGGGATAGTAAAACGTTGAAATAAAGCTTAATATAAGGCTTGAATGTATTATGTAAGCCGCATCTGTAGGTTAATTACTTTTTTAAATTAAATTTCTCGTGCATACAATCATACATCCCTGCACGAGATCATATGTATATCAATGCAGAGATCTAAATCTCAACGAAATGGGCAGAGACAAATTTAATCCAATGAATTGAATTATGAATATCTACATCTCACCAACATTATTGCAAACAGCCCATTTAATAGGCAGTGAGCCCATTACCCTATCTTCATCAATAGTAAAATTATTTTCACTACATTGATCGCCTCTAACGACATTAGCTTATGTTTTTGTTTAAAAACCTTTACACCTTGAAAGGCGGTCTGCCTTTCAAGACAGAAATTTATCATGTAAAAAGACCCAGACCGAAACAAGCAATGGAAATGGACAACAAATCCTGAGGCTTACACAGATTTGTCGCATCCGGGAATCAAATCTACATCAAGATTGCCAAATGAAGGAGAGGTGTCTTTATATTATTCGGATGACCATTAACCACACCCTACAGACTTATGTGTGTAATGTACTGTAGAACACAATAGATAGAGGTACCTTCCGGTGACGCTACAAAATAGAAATGCGACGTAAAATTACCGAACAGTTTGACCGAACGCAGCCTAATATTAGCATCGAAATAGTCACACCTTTGTTTTCCACGCGGGAATACCAGCAGTGTACTGTGTAAACCCACTTTTCGCCGACGATTTTGTTAGATCTCGTTTAATGCTTATTGCCATATATCGAAAAAAATGCCATACTCCGGGCTCATAAAATTTTTCTATCGAATAATCACATCCGGTCCGATCTAGGATACAAATTTCAGGATCTCATGTTTGATACCTGCTTCATTCGATAGTAGACCAACGAGGCAATCTTGTAAGAATACCTCGGTCTTGATAATGTTCTCGGTTGCGGCGGTCGCCGCAACCCGCATTATTTTTATTAGTACAAATACTGTGTACGAAACAATGGGCAAAGGTAGTTCAAAACTGGAATCTCTGTCGGAAGCACGTATCGTTTTTAATGGCGCTTGGTGTAAAATTTTCGCAAGATAACTTTACCTAAATTGCTAAGTTTAAAGTTTTTTGTCGTGTCGCCTGTATCTTTTATGAATACTTTGCATAATGCGCAGATCCGGAATTATTTAGACTTTACTATTTGAAATCGGGAAATGGTTTACTTTTTCTTTAAATGTACCTAATTGTACTCCCTGTGGTTGTAAAATGGGGGTTGGAATGGCGATATATATCAAGCATTTTAAGATAAAATGACTTATAAAAAAGTTACTTACTTATGGATTAATCTGCTTCTTTAATAGGTTAATTCAATAGGCTTACTATATAAAATATAATAGTTTTAGTAATAAAATAAACACCATCACGCCTTTATTTTTTTATAAAAAAATAACTTAATAACTACGAGAAAATCGTGAAATTACAAAGATAATTAATTAAAAAAAAAAATAAAAAAATAAATAAATAAATAATAAATAATAAAAATTCTCCAAGCGGGGGTGGCAGAGGTGTACTGTGTACACCTACTTATTGCCGACGATGTTAGATCCCATATAATACGGGGCGAGCCTCTTGCCATATACCAGGCACTATTCCAGACTCCGGACTCATACTGGGAAGTTTTT
Source organism: Phalera bucephala (assembly GCA_905147815.2). Taxonomy (NCBI): domain Eukaryota; kingdom Metazoa; phylum Arthropoda; class Insecta; order Lepidoptera; family Notodontidae; genus Phalera; species Phalera bucephala. Next base: position 16,443,502 of record LR990621.1, on the reverse strand, counting down.
GTTAGAAAGACTACAATAGTCCAACCTAGGATTTGTACCCAGGACCTCGTTATCTCAAAGCGATGTGCTTCGCCACTAGACCAACGAGACAGTAAGTAATACTTTATTATTTTTATTATGTTAATAAAATTAGCTAATGCATAAATGACCACGACCACTGCAAGGAATCGTCAGAGATATTTAGAATGGAAACACTACTATTGTAAATATGCACTTTTCACCAATATAAACACGAACAACCCAAAAATTAAGTGGTGGTTTTATTTCAAGCTATTTTTAACTGCTATACATTTTCAAGATATCGGAGTGTTCTGTTTTACTATCATGTGTCTGCAGTCCTGACTAACACCACACAAGGTTTTATAGGGGCATTATATGTGCTATTTATTTAGCTATATAGTCACAATTTAAAATTACTGTATATTATTATAATTACCTTCCATACATCTCAGTATTTACCTATTCATATTCGATATAGTTTTAAGGTAAAACATTAAAACAATATTTTTAAAAATTTTCTTTATTGTAAACCTACAATCAATTGCATTTTTTTGTTATAATGTTATATAATTACATCATAGCATTGTGGTTTCTATTGTATTGCATAGTAAGATTTAATCTTTACAATTTGTAACAATTATAATAAGGATGGTAGGCATCTATTACACACATTCAGAGCATGATATTCATTCAGCCATTGTTTATAGCTGGAGGCTTGTCCTTCACTTTTGTAATTTAATAATACTTATCGAACTTCTTGATTTCGTAATAACAAATTCACAATTCTTGATTCGAACTGGAGAAACAGGTTGCTAGAATGAATTATTATAATTACAATTGATTAAAAACACAAAAATTAAACATTAAATGTTATAACTACTTCCTTTTTTTTGCAATTTAGATTCACTGAAATTATAATCATATGTGAAATACCTTATAGGTATTTTACAATAGACCGTTTTGTTATGAATATATATGTTAATTTACTACTGTAACAAAAAAATATACTTAGAGGAACAATATTCTAAAATCCCGCCTATGGGCCGCAATATGGCCCCATGGTACGTTCCACTTGCGTGAACGATTGCGGCGCTGACAACCTTGTGGAACGGCAATTGTCACAATTGGGAGCGTGGTCGGCGTGGGCTACAAGTGGAACGCACCCTATCTGTCATCGGTGATTCGTCATCTGACAGATGTCACCTGTCATCGCTTCACAACTAAACACACTCGATCAATCATAGAGTATGTATATGACAAGATTACAAGGTTACTAAAATGAAAATAACTGCTCGCCATTGCATTTACTGATTTGAACAAATAATAGGATACGACACGGCCTTTCTGACATCTCACACGTCCTCGGGAGACAGATATCCTGCAAAAATAAATGATTATCGAAAGTACTAGATCGATTCGGCCAGTCCTGACCCAGCTTTATGCTTACACACTTTGCAATCTTTATCACTTATTATCTCAATTTAACCTTACTCGAACCTCTGTGAAAACTAATTATATCGCACATTCACAAAATTTATGAATGAAATCTAATTCAGGTAGCGATCACCAAGTAGGTACCAGCCAAACAAGTAAGTACTGTAAACTACATACTGTAAACATTAACCAGAGCCATGCACCAACTTCGTACGTATCATCATTATGGCTGTCAAATGTAACAACCATATTTTCGAAACTACACGAGCAAGGCCCTGCACCGCCACGGCTTTCCGGTTGAATACCATTATGGTCTCTCTAGACCATGGCTTTCGCCAGAGCCACACGCACCGCTCACGCACGGCCTACTTGGTTTTCCCAAGAGACACATTCCTGGCGAGCTACTGGTACGGTTGAAACTTATCACGGCCGATAGAGTGCTCCGCTCGAGTTTGTCTACTTATCAACATCACATTCATTGCTAATAACAACTGAAGCGGTACATGACTTACTAGCATCCCAATGTTTTCTGTGAATGGGACATCTTTTATTAAGTGATATCAAAGCTATACCTCAGTGGAGATCATTCATCATATAATCAAGTTCATTTTATACAAAAGTACACAATCACATAGTATCTACGCAGATCACATACATTAAACATGGCTCAGCTGTCACAACAGCTAGTGACAAAACCTTTGCCACCCCGATTGTCATCACCTCTTGAGATACAACCAGATCATACTAGAGTTAAACTCTCAGGTCACACAGACCATAGTCTCTCCCAGAGACTCAGGATTCCAGTAACCAAACTGACTAGAGTTGAGAACTCCCAGGCACACCAACCATAGCCTCCACCAGAGACCCTGGCTACTTCCACTAACCAAAGAGATTAGGGTTGAGAACCCCCAGGTACATAGACCCAGGCTACTTCCAATAACCAAACAGACTAGAGTTCACAACTCCCAGGCCGCACAGAGTATACTATAGTCTCCAGCAGAGACCCAGGCTACCTCCTGTAACCAAATCTAGTCTATTTAGACTAGAGTTCACAACTCCCATGCCACACCAAGTGACCAAATCTTATTAAAGCCATGGTATGTGATCTACTAACTCGCGTGGACGGATCCTCCAGCGTCCACAATACCGGGTTATAAATCACAATCATTTACTTCAGAAGGAACTGCACTCTGAGGCGCCTTTTATTAACTGACATGAGCGTACTTGTAAGTTGTATTGCCCTCTAACTGGCAACTTTAAAATATAACGATAACCATTAAGCACTTTTACCACTTTAAAGGGTTTAATTTTGCCCAATTTCTTTTCTTATCGATCAAAACTTAATAAGAGCTTCTCTATCTGTAGAAGGCTTCGATCAGTAATCACGTGAGTATGTAGGTTGACATCTTACTTCTGATAACGGCGCTTGAACCCGTAACTACTTGATCCAGTGGGAGTAGCGGCTTAAGCTCGTAACCACTGGACCAAGCCGTTCTTCAATAAAGACAACTATTTATTTAAACTATTACCTGATTTCCTACCCCGTAATTGCCAAACAGAATATACATAAAACCGATAAATTTCCTCCACCCATCAAATTGTCACCTCCTGACATTTACCTATATAAGTCGTAATTAAATATTTAAATAGACACGCCACAATAATTAAACAGTACCAGAAGAGCAATTATCCACCGCCATTTTACCCGACCTCTCGACTCTTTTATGTTTTACTCAACAGGCGAAGACATAGTTTTAATTGGAGCCGTTTCAAGCCACGCAAAGAGTCTTTTAATTAAAATTTTAACTCTTGATATTTAAAAAAGAGCATGATGGCTTGCTATCCGCGGTTATCGTTGCAAGTTCTACTGTGAATATTTTTCTTAAAGAATTCTTTGTAAATTCCATTGCCGACGTAGGCTTTGTCTTGGAGTTGGTTCTCGGATATTATGCACAGTACATTTCCTTAGTAGATTTCCATCATTCCACAGTCATATACTAAGAATGAGGAAAATATAAGGTTGAACGGCACTTATAAATTACCAAATCTCACTGGTTTGTCTATTAACCCAACCGAATGGTTAATAGCTATTACTTGAAAAAGATAGTGAACCTTATAACTCTATACACCTACATTTATATATAAAGGTTTATGTTATGGAATTACTTTGGGCAAGTTAAGAGTCTCCGTAACCGGCGAAAGTGTATGAGACGAACCATGAGATTGAAGAAAGTCACAGAGGTATGTAAGGATTGAACCTGTTGGAAGTCTATACTCTCCGCCTACCCCGCAAGGGATCTGGCGTGATATATCATCACGATAGATAGATAGACATCACTTTCGACTCTTTGGTCTAATGATAACTTCTCTGTCTAAAAATCGTCAGTAGCAGTGCGCAGTCTGGAATTGTGCCCCGTAAGCTGTCTCTCCCCCCACCCAAAATTGGCATCGAAATGTGGATGTACACAATCCACTTATACCATTTCTGCAAAAAAATAAACTCTCTTTTAAATAAACTAAGTATGGATTACTCTAAATTGAACTCGGTTAAAGTTTGGAGTTCATCTTCATTATTCTTTTACTTTTCACTTCATTACATTAAAAAATCTTACCCTTATTACCTACTCAAATGTAAATCATTTATAACAATCCTAGAATCTTAAAATAATATATCAAATTCAGTCGTCAAAAATCGCAAACGCTGCAAACTTCCAAATACATTAGCTAAGTACGTAAAATGCAAACGACATTTCACCGAAGCCGAGCAACTCTCAAAGTAGTTTGTGATTTATTATTGTAGCAAAACTATCTGAGTATTTCGTCTGGCGGTCTTAAAGTCAATGTTATCAGCATTTTCAAGTTTTGCTACTTTACCAACTCTCACCTATTACTTGGTAAGCAATCACCCACCCGACTGTAATAAATACAAGAATGTTTTGAAGTGCAATTATCATAAAACAGAATTTTCAGAATTTTCAAGTTTAGCGTAATGGGTTTCCTAATATTAGAACTCAAGTTACTAGGAATAAATATAACTAGGATAAAATAAATACACAGGATACTTAAGTTTCGGCTAACAGCATACATACACTACTTGTATCTCTATATATTAAGACATCGCAAGTCTGAGAAAGTTATATCTTACTTAATCATTTTTTCGTTTTATTTGGATACACCTTTCTTCTACGAAGGCCTATGGGAGTGGAGAAAGCCAAAGAAGTCTGAAACGAAATAACTTATTGGAAGTCTGTACTCTCTCCCTACGACAGAAAAACGTGATAATATCGAGAAGTTGATAGATTTTAGTTCTATCGATACAAAAGAACTAAACTATGTGCAATAAACAATTGCTTACGTACGTAATCCATCAAATTGCGCGCGCATGTTTTCTACTATACTAGTTATCCATTTCGCACCTTCAGAACGGTATGGACTTAACTCAAAAATCTAAGAAATCGAGTTACGGTCAAAGAGGGGCCATCAAAAGGTACGCTCTATCTGGTAAATATTAAAACAGCGGAGTTTTGTATGGTAGAATTAAGAAATTGATTTTGATGATTTGACTGCCTCGTTGGTCTAGTGGCAAAGCGCATCGCTTTGTGATCACAAAGCCATGCGATCCTGGATTCAATTCCTAGGTCGGACAACTGTAGTGTTTCTGACTTAAAATTCCCAGTGTAAGTCCGGAATCTGGAATTGTGCCCGGTATATGGCAATAGACTTGTCCCCTATTCCATGGGACCTAACATTGTCGGTAAAAAGTAGGTGTACTCAGTACATCTCTGCCACCCCCGCTTGGGGAATATAGGCGTGATGGTGTTTTTATTTTTTGGTATAAGTTACCGTTCTGTAGGTGCGATGTGTAAAATAAGACACAGAGTGAAGGCGGTTTATCTATTTATTATTAACAGCTATTTATGCCACGGCTCTATTTACTTCAGTACTAAACCGTAATCACATCGGTATTTCATAATTTCGATCTCAAAGCTCATTGTTGGTACATCGCCAAATAATTCACCAAATGAAAAACGACCCTTCTAACTGCTGATAATGGTACTTGTCATAAAACCATGTTTTACGACATTAAGAAACTCATAAAACAAACTTTGTTTATGCATAAACGGGACCGGGTAGGCTTATTACATTTTATGTACTTCTTTGTTTTAATTCTAGCAATGTACGTAATGTAGCTCCAAAAGCAAATTAATTACGATATGCTTAACTTTTCACATAACCTCTGTTTTTATTATCAATTGAGTTATACTTTTGATAGCTAAAATATTAAAAGTCGTGGACACTGTACAGGCGAAAGTGTCTAAATATCGTGTTTTAATGACATAAGGATATTTAGATTGTATCTCAATTAAATGTGAAGTTTACTAGTAGATTTTAATATCTTAATCTTTGAACATCACCCGCATTTGACTGCCTCGTTGGTGCAGTGGCAAAGCGCATCGCTTTGTCACGAGGTCCTGGGCTCAAATCCTAGGTCGGACAAATGTAATATTTCTAACGAAAAATTTACAGTATGAGTCCGGAGTCTGGAATTGTGCCCGGTATGGCAATAGGCTCGCCCCCTATTACATGGGACCTAACATCGTCGCCGAAATGTGGGTATGTCAGTATACCTCTGCCACCCCCGCTCGGGGAATATTGGCGTGACGGTGTGAACATCTCGTAAAGGAGCTAAGGTAGTCGTGATCATGTACGTATGACTATTTGTTTTTTTTATTATAGAGCACCTAAGAAAACAAGAGTTTAAATTATAATTGACCTCCATAAAGGCCATGGAGTGTGCAAACCCCCTACTAGATAGACTGATGACGTGGTTAGGTTCGAGTAAAAGCTGGTAGCCAACAGCACAATGCCAGTCATCGTGGCAATCTTTGAAAGAGGCTTTTGTCCTAAAGTGGACACCTTTCGGCTAATAAAGACGAATTTCGGACTCGAAACGAAGACTCCGGAATAAAATATTAGTTATGTAATCCCCTTTTATAAGTCACTTAATTTACAAAACACCAGATTTCACACCCTGTTTTTTTCAAATAAACATATGTATAATTCGCAACATTACTTAAATCTAATAAAATATACACGTAACGCATAAACATTCAAATAACTAATTCTCCAAACCATTTAACATATTCGAATCAAAGGATCACAATGCAATGACCAGGTGATTTTATCCTCCGAGCTGTGAAACGGAGCCAATGAATTACAGCCTTTTTTAAGGAATGTTTTGCCGAAGTTGCCACCGGCTGGTAAAATATAATTTCATTGTGGGGGAGCCGAGTTGATTATAAATTTAATTTATGTGGAAACTGACGTCAGTACGGGACCTGCTTGTTATTCGCATGGTGTGCAATTTATCGACTGCTCTCTGATGAACTGACTGACCGTCAGTGAAATTTAGAGTATAAACGATTATAGAGCTGAATTTGAAATACACTAGCTGATTACATTGGTATTTAATTTTTCTTTATGTTCTATTTACATGGTTTGGACCGTAATTTATGCCCTATTTAAAGATCGTCATACCGATATTCCTCCAGCCAGAGAGGTTTATTGTTTTCATTCACAATGTTTCGTAGACGATGTTTGATCCCTATTTTATTACTTTATAGTGAATAAAGGTAATCAACTTTAGAGCTAGAAAAAAATATTCACCCACATCTTTATGTATTTTAGATCTCCGTATCTAGTTATGAACATTACTAGGCAAGAATCTAGTTGGATTGTATCTTACTCTTTATTTACTGCTACGTGTTCAGACAAAGTTTCCTATTAATCTTTTTATCGTCATGTTTTTAAGCATTTAAATTTTATAATAAATGAAAGGCCGTGTAGACATAAAGCGTTACCACGCTTCATGTCTACTAGAGTGTATGTCACGTAGGCGTGTTTTGAAGGTATCTTGAGTAGATATATTTAAACCGACCGCTGTTGAAAGTTGTTAAAGAATCGAGTACCAACTTATAGTATATAACTTTACCAGACGGTATATTTTCTACGTCTGAGCCTTTGCCTATTAATCATTTTCATTTAATTTACAAGAGAAATATTTAAATCAGGGATATTTATTAACGTGTTTATTTCGTTTCCATTTGCACATGTAATAATCATTGGGGGTCTGTCCAAGAGCGTGCTCGTCGCGACCCCTGCCAGCCGTTACGGCTGCAATCTTGGACCGAACAAGTACCGCAGTGCGGGCTAGGGCGTCCCCCCGAGGCGACGCGTACCGGCCCGCCCCCGTCGGTACGAACATAGGTGGAAGCGGCGATGGGGGCTGCCACCCATCACGCCGGGCCCGAACTGGCGAGTCGTGGGGTGCAGAGTGCCGAATAGGCACCTGGAATGTAAGAGGTGGTATGGAAGATAAGATGCATGAGGTGATTGATGTAATGAAAGAGAGACGCCTGGATGCTCTGTGTGTAACAGAGACTAAGCGAAGGGGCAGTGAAGCCTGTGATCTCCCTGACGGCATGATGGCTCTGTGGTCTGGAGTGCCACAGAGCGATCGTGCCAGCATGGGGGTGGGTATCTTGCTGTCCCGTCGCCTGGCCTCTGGAGTGAGAGATTATGGCTTGCATGATGCGAGACTTCTCTGGGTCTGCTTGAAACTGGGTGTCACTAGAGTGTTTTTGGTTGGAGCATACGCTCCTGTAAGCTCGTCGACACCCCCGGACCTGGAGAAGTTTTGGGATAATGTCAGGGAAGTTCTGGATCTGGCTGATGCGAATGAAAAGGTGATTTTGTGTGGCGACCTGAACGGATGGGTGGGAACCAGGCGGCAAACTTGCGACGCTGCTCTGGGTCCTTATGGTGATAAGAGAGTGAATGATGCAGGTAAGCTTATTGTAGATGTGTGTTTGAAAAGAGGTCTCCTTGTGTCCAATACAATATTCCAACACAAGGATATTCATATGTATACGTGGAGAAGAAATGAACAGAAAAGCATGATAGATTTGATCCTGGTAGATAACCGTCTCCGAAGTAAACTTCAAGATACCCGTGCATATAGAGGCCCCACTCTTGAATCGGACCACTATCTCGTTATTGCGCGGTTCAGTGGTTTGTTCAGGAAGTGGAGGCACTGGCGAGAGCGTATCCCCTTCGGAGGCCTTGAAAGAATCAAGGTTGAAAGGTTGCAAAATGAGAGTGTGAGGAGAACGTATAAAGACAGAGTCCGGGACAAGCTTTTGACAGCTGGTTCTTCGGACTCAAACATAGATGAATGCTGGAATTGTCTGAAAGAGAGTTTGGTAGAATCAGCGAAAGAAGTATGTGGCTGCTCAAAGAAGCATAGCACAGCAAAAGGGGATGCATGGTGGGACACAGAGTTAAAAAGCTCTGTAGAAAGTAAGAAAAAAGCGTGGCAGGACTATGTCTCTTCTTTGAATCTAAATGACAGTATGACGGAGATGAAGAAAGAAATATACCGGCAATGCAAGAATGCCACTAAAACCTTAGTGAAAGAAAAGCGTGAAAGATCTAGTGTGATTGAGGAGGAGAGGCTGACGAAGAACTTCGAGAATAACACCAAACTCTTTTGGAGCAAGGTGAGAAAGGCTCGAGGTGATTCGTCAGGCTCCAGAATGGAAAAGATAAAATCTAAGGATGGTGACATTCTTGCAGACACACAAGCTGTGCTAAACCGGTGGAGTGAATACTTTGGAGAAATGTATGAGAATGCCCCGGATCCTGGTGCCACAGACGAGCCCAGAGGCGAGTTTGCGGCACCGGAATCCACAGAGGACATCACTATGGAAGAAGTTGAATGGGCGATACGAAGTATGAAAAATGGTAAAGCTGCGGGAATAGACATGATATCTGCCGAGATGATTAAATATGGTGGAACTTGCGTCCGGGACGCTTTTTGGGTCCTCGCAAATCTTTGCTGGAAGACCGGTAGAGTCGCTACAGATTGGCGCCGCGCAGTCATAGTACCCTTGTATAAAGGCAAGGGCTCACAATATGACTGCGCCAATTACAGGGCCATCAGTTTGATCATCTTGGCAGCTAAGGTGTATGGTAAAATTATTGAACGGAGAATGCGCGAGAAGTCCGATGGAGTGTTGTGTGAGGCACAGGAAGGTTTCAGGTCTGGAAGAGGATGTTCGGATCAAGTTTTCTCCCTCCGCAACATCGTAGAAAAGCATCTGGCAGTAGGCCGGAAGGTTTTCTGCGGTTTTGTGGACCTGGAGAAGGCGTTTGATAGAGTCGTGCGAAAGAGACTTTGGGACATTTTGCCAGAGTATGGTATAAACGGCACCCTGTTGCGAGCCGTCCAGTCCACCTACGTGGACAGCAAGGCATGCGTACGGGTGGGTGGTAACATGTCACCTTGGTTTGACGTTAAAATCGGCGTCAAGCAGGGTTGCGTGTTGTCCGCTAGACTGTTTATAGTGTATCTGGATAAAAGTCTTCAAAGACTGTGTGCGATGACTGAAGGGGTAAAAATGGGTGATCTAGTGATAAACCACCTATTGTATGCAGACGACGCGGTTTTGATAGCGCCAACAGCCACTGATCTGCAAACACTAGTCACAGTTATGAGAGACGACTGCATGAACAATGGCTTACATTTGAATGTGAAGAAAACCAAAATTATGGTTTTTGAACGGGAAGAAACCAGAACGAATGCAAGGATTGTGGTTGGTAACGATGTGCTGGAGCAAGTGAATGAGTTTGTATATCTTGGATGCGCCTTCAGTAAGGATGGGAAATACACCGCTGATGTAGAGAGAAGAGTGAATGCAGGTAATAGAGTGAATGGTGCGATGGGAAGGCTACTTGGGAGCCGGCACTTAAGCCAAAAGGCGCAGCTGGCCATGCATAACGGAGTGCTTGTCCCAACGCTGTTATATGGCAGTGAGAGTTGGGTATGTAAGAAGGAGAACGAAAGCAGGATAAATGCGGTCGAAATGCGATCTCTGCGGAAGATGTGCGGAGTCACGCTGACCAACCGTATTCGCAACAGCGTAGTAAGAAAGCGAGTAGGTATGAAAGTTAGTATCGGTGTAAAGATGAGAAAGGGTATGCTCCGTTGGTTCGGGCATATAGAAAGGATGCCAGAAGAAAGAATGACAAAACAGATATACAATGCGAAAGTGGAAGGATGTAGGTGCCGGGGAAGACCTAGACTATCTTACCATGACCAAATAGACCGTGTCTTAGCTGAAGGGCAAGTCAAGAGTCTCCGTAACCGGCGAGTGTGTACGAGACGAACTATGAGAGTGGAGGAAGCCAGAGAGGTATGTAAGGAAAGAACCTGTTGGAACTCTGTACTCTCTGCCTACCCCGCGAGGGAGCTGGCGTGATGATATAGATAGATAGATAGACATGTAATAATTTTTGCTTTTTGCAAAAAATCTAATCATTTTAAACAAAACGCTTGGTGCAGTGGTTATATGAATGACAAAGTGATTAAGAGACACTCCGATCAATGGATCGAGTAGTCTGGGGTTCTATCCCCACATCGGATAAATGTTCGTGTGACCCAAATATATTTGTTTGCTGCATGCCTAGTTTGCATTTGTGAGAGTGAGAGTGTCATTGTGGCTACAATGACACTCATGGGAGAATACTCTAACTTTACAATTACAAGCGTAATGACGTTTTAATATTACCCTTGTCGGTACAACTCTCGCCCCTTACTGCGGCAAATTATATGTTTACAATATAAAACAGAGGTTCCCAATTTTTTTTTATAGACCTCTTTCAAAATTTTGCTGATTCCAGTGGACCCCCTGCAGCTACCTTTCTACCATATTCCCAATACTCGACAAAAAATGTGAAGATTAGATCTAACTATGCAAATTTGCGTTGCGGCTGAGTTCCAACCACGAATTAATAGTTTTCGGAAAAAAAGTGATAATTGATCGGTTAATTAATTAATTGATTGTGCTGTGATGTGTCGAAAAAGTAAAGTTAGCCAATCAAAAAATGATTCCATCCAACTTTACTTTTTTGTCATCTACTCACAGCACAAGGAACCAATCAATTCTCACTTATTTCATTTAGAAAACTCCCCATTTGGAGTGGTAAAAATAAAAAGAAAAATAGTATTTTATTTGTGTTGTATTTGTTCAAATATGTAATTATTACACTATTAATTATTATCGTAGTCGTAATATAATTAAAATTAAACATTAATAATGTAACGTAACTTTTAAGGGGTGTAAGGGAGTGAAATACCACCATATGGCTCCAAGTCATCCTCACCTGCTCGTGGTACATCCTGCTAAACAACGAACGAGGCTCTGACGACCGAAAAATGGCGGTAACACCATAACAAAAAAAAAAACACTGCGTGACTAAATACCGCAGATCGGTGCCGGGCAGCAGCGGCGCCGGTGCGAAGAGTTACGCACTGCGATCGCCAACCCGCATGCCCAGCGTGGCGATTATGGGCAAACCCTCCAAATGGCAAGCCAAAACAAACCACGGCCCCCAGTTCCCGGCCGCCCTGCTATTCTGGATTACGGCGGCGGTCACGGTAACGGCAGGGTAGGGGGTGCGAAGGATCCCCGGGCTACGAGAGGCCGCTAAAATCAACTGACTTTGGCGATGTTTAATGGACGCACGTTACGGCTTGACGAGCACATGGCGCAATTAGAATCCGAACTCGAAGGGATAAGGTGGCACGTTCTGGGAATGTGTGAAGTCCGAAAAAAGGGAGAGGACACCGTTACCCTAGAATCAGGCCACCTTTTGTACTTCCGAGAGGGCGATCAGCTATCCCAGGGCGGCGTAGGGTTCTTGGTCAATAAAACCCTCTCTGACAACGTTGTAGAAATGTCTAGTGTATCGAACAGGGTAGCGTATCTTGTTATTAAGTTAACCGATAGGTATAACCTAAAGGTTGTGCAGGTTTACGCACCGACTTCGGCACACTCTGACAATGAAGTTGAAGATATGTATGAGGACATATCGAAGACCTTACACTCCACCACTAAGGCCTACTACAACGTAGTCAAGGGGGACTTCAACGCTAAAGTGGGAGTACAAATTTGCAGCGAATCGGTAGTAGGATCTCACGGTTACGGTAGCAGGAATCATAGGGAGCAAATGCTTGTCAACTTTCTTGAGAAAGAGGGGCTTTTCTTGATGAACTCTTTCTTTAAGAAACGGTCCCAAAGAAAGTGGACATGGCAAAGCCCCGACACTAGGACTAAAAATGAGATTGACTTCATCATAACGAACAAGAAGCACATATTCAGAGATGTCTCAGTGATTAACAGGTTTAATACCGGAAGCGATCACAGACTTGTCAGAGGCTCACCGAATATCAACTTTCAGCTCGAGCGAGTCCGTTTGATGAAGGCAAGGCTCCGGCCCCACCTCCTGCATACCGTAGTAGGATCTGAAGCATTCCAGTCAAATCTGGAGAACTGATTCGTTACCATGAAGGCCCTCACAAATGTGGTTAAAATCCTCAGGGAGGAAGGTACGAGATTTTGTGAAATGCGACGTATAAGTAAGAAAACGAAGCTTTCGGAGGAGATACTGCAGCTTATGAAGCAACGACGTGTAAACCCACTCAACACTTCGTTAGAGCAACGGGCACTCAACAAACGAATTAACAAACTAGTACGACATGACTTCCGATGCGCTAATACACGCGCTATTGAAAAAGCAATCGAGCAAAATCGGGGGTCGAAAGTTTTCGTCCAGTCTTTGGGGAGGAGTCATCTGACGAAGTTGTCCAAAGCCAGTGGGGACGTCATCACTTCTAAGCCGGAGATTCTTTTGGAAGTAGAAGAATTCTACAGCCGACTATACGCCTCGCATACATCTCGTCCTGATCCCGGAAATGAGGATCCTAGAGCTACATTAAGCCGCCACTTTACGGAAGACCTGCCCGAAATCAGCCTAGACGAAGTCGTGATGGCTCTTGAGCAGCTAAGGAATGGAAAAGCCCCTGAAGAGGACGGAGTTACAACTGAAGTATTAAAAGCAGGAGGTAAACCCGTGCTAAAGGAGCTCCAAAATATCTTTAACTCTGTCCTCTTTAATGGGAGAACTCCAGAGGCTTGGGATAGGAGCGTGGTCGTATTGTTTTTCAAAAAGGGTGATAAGACCCAACTGAAGAACTACCGCCCTATTTCGCTCCTGAGCCACATTTATAAGCTGTTTTCAAAAGTTATCACGGATAGTCTTGCGCGAAGGCTCGACGAATTTCAACCCCCGGAACAGGCCAGGTTTCGAAGAGGGTATGGAACCATAGACCACATCCACACTATACGGCAGATTATACAGAAGACCGAAGAGTATAATCGGCCCCTGTGCTTAGCATTCGTGGACTATGAGAAGGCCTTTGACTCGATCGAGACCTGGTCAGTTCTGAAATCCTTGCAACGATGCCAAGTTGACTGGCGATACATCCAAGTGTTAAGAAGTCTCCATAACACCGCGACTATGACCATCCAGTTACAAAACCAGCAGACCAACCCTATCCCAATGCATCGAGGAGTGAGACAAGGGGACGCTATCTCCCCCAAATTGTTCACAAATGCATTGGAGGATATGTTTAAGACGCTGGACTGGGAAGGTCATGGCATAAACATAAATGGCAGTCATATCTCACACTTGAGATTTGCAGACGACATCGTCATTATGGCCGAAACGTTGCAGGATTTACAACAGATGCTGACCAGCCTAGCCGATTCTTCCTAACGCATAGGCCTCCGCATGAACTTGGACAAGACCAAGGTAATGTTTAACCGACATGTAGTACCGGAACCTGTTGCAATACATGGCGCTATTCTCGAGGTTGTTCAAGAATATGTTTACCTACGGCAAACTCTGCAGTTGAGGAAAAACCACTTCGAGAAAGAGGTCAACAGAAGAATACGGCTGGGCTGGGCGGCATTTGGGAAATTACGTCGAGTATTTACATCGCCCATTCCACAAAGCCTACAGACAAAAGTCTTTAATCAGTGCGTCCTGCCCGTTATGACATATGGAGCCGAGACGTGGACACTCACGGTTGGAATGGTCCATAAATTTAAAGTCACTTAGCGAGCTCTGGAAAGGGCTATGCTCGGAGTTTCTCTGAAGGATAGAATCCGGAATAAAGTCATTCGACAGAGAACCAAAGTTATCGACATAGCCCACCGGATTAGTAAGCTGAAGTGGCAATGGGCCGGTCACATTAGCCGAACAACCGATAACCGCTGGGACAAACGAGTTCTTGAGTGGAGACCGCGGACTGGCAAACGTAATGCAGGACGCCCTCAGGCTAGGTGGAGCGATGACCTTCGTAGGGCGGCTGGCAGAAACTGGATGCGAGTAGCTGAGGATCGTACCCAGTGGCGTGCACTTGGAGAGGCCTATGTCCAGCAGTGGACTGCTATAGGCTGATGATAATGATGATGATGAACTTCTAAGTTTTAGTTCTTCAAAATCGAAAGCAAATAAATTTTCGTGAACCCCCGCTTACGAATTATAAACCCCCATTTTTTTGTCACGCCAACCCCCGTCGAGTCTCCCGTGGACCCCTGGGGGTCCACCTGGACCACTTTGGGAACTAAAGATATAAACGGACCCTATTCATTAGGTTATCAAACTATAAGTATTTTGCCATTCCTGCAGACGTCAAACCTGCATGATAAGTTCCAATACCAATACTATGTGGTCACAACTCTGCCCCCACCGATAATTGGATCCGCGTGGTGGACTACCTACATATATTCGCTCTCCCCTTGACTTTCGAGAGGTATTTGCTCGTCAGTGTAACTGTAATAATTTAAGCAGTGATAGCCTAGTGGTTAGAAGGTAGGACTGTAAAGGCAGGGATCTCGACTTAAAACCCAGGCACGAGCTTTGTCTTTTCGAAAGCATAAGCGTATTACAAGTAAACTATCACTTGCTGTAACGGTGAAGGAAAGCATCCTTACCTGCATGCCAAAGAGTTTCTTGAAGGTGTGCGAAGTTCGCCAACCCGCACTGGGCCAGTGTGGTGGACTATGGCCTAAGCCCTCTCAGCTTGAGAGGAGGCCCGCGCCCAACAGTGAGATAGTTTCTTCACAGGGCTAATATTGTTTATATCATAATTTATTTGTGAGGTATGCTTCGTCAAGCACTTAAAAATGAATATTTAAGTTCTCAAGTATGTATAAATCTCTGAAACGCACGGCGCATATACACACAAGCCCCGACATAAAACAAATTTAATCGCGATAATGCCGTCGTGTACGAGCATCAGAAAAATTGCTGGTATCAATAGATCTTAAGCAGAGTTGCTAACTTTCTAACTGTATTTCGGTTTGTTAACTTAAACCAATACCCCGTACCTTGGGATAACTTTCATGCTGACTCGCAATAACCAAAGCTATGAACATAAAACAAGACAGCGCAAGAATGTAACCGCGGCAGTATGAACTGCAATGGACACAAAAAAGGTTGAATTTAAAAAATACCACCTCCCCTGGGATAACTTTTTTCCCCACTTGCAGTAACCAGAGTCATGGACATGAAACTGACTAGTGTAAATGTGCGGTAGTAAGAATACAAGTAACTATCTTAAGGGTTGAAGGTAGGCCTCTTACCCTAGGATGACTTTTAGCTCACTCGCAGTCTTAAGTTTCTACCGTTACGTTTTTTTATTCATACAGTCAAATGTTTTCTTACGAAAAAAAAATTCTTACGAAAAATATTGTTAAATTGATAAAAAATATGTTAATAAGACCAAGTCACTGTTTTATTTGTTTATAAACTTACATTTGAAAGCTCCACCTAGACAAGAACTGGGCGAAATTCGAAAACTAAAATTATATTTGTACATTAAAACTGCTCCGACTTTCTGAAACTAATTAAACCACCTTCATAAAAACGTTTCCAAAAATGATAATGAGACATAATTCCACAAGGCACTTGGCGTTATAACAGCTGTAAGATACTCATCTACAGAACGGTGTTCATTTACGAGAACAAAGGGACAAATCAAAGTAAACGGCTGTTCTTGATTTCTTTTAACTCGAAAAATGTCTTTTATGCTAATCAGAATTTATTATAAATTCGTACCGCTTTCAGATTTTCAGTAAACCTACTCTTTAAGAACAATAATTTAATTATGAGCGATTTTTTTTTGTTTAATTTTATATAAATTAGATATTTATGATTTTATTTGAAGAGGTCGGAGAGCCTATTTTAGAAACTTTATTCTTAAATTATGTAGGATATTTATTTTAAGAAGCCATAAGAACTGGCCGTTTGTTGGGCACGGACCACCTCTCAAACTGACAGGGTTTAGGCTATAGTCCACCACGCTAACCCAGTGCGGGTTGGCGAACTTCACACACCTTCGAGAAACTCTCAGGGATATAGGTTTCCTCACGATGTTTTCCTTCAACGTTAAAACAAGTGATTGTTAATTTTTAATACGCACATGTTTTCGAAAAGACAGAGGTGCGTGCCTGGGTTTGAACCCGAGACCTCTGACTTTGCAGTCCAACGGTCTAACCACTAGGCTATAATATAGGTAATTATAAAACCTTTTTATATGATTTTTCGTAGTTATCCTTTTTTGTAATGATGCGATAAATGAAATTGACTATAACGTTATAATAATTATAAGAAGACAAAAAAGTACCAAAACTTTATGAGTGATACACATTTTGATAGTACCCCGATACCTTGTATCAAAAATACGAAGCGGTCCTTCAGATTGATTTTTTTAGTTATATAGACCATATAGATAGGCAAAATACCATACACTTGACCCAACAAATACACATTAATGACAATTATATAACACCAGCTGTACACAAAACATTAGGCACCGCAATAACTATGTGCCAATGCTGATAATAAAACCCGTTACTGCCGAAAATCCTTTGAAACTCAATGTGGGCTATCCACTGAGTGTGTGAGCTTACCATAAATAACGTTTAGTGCTCGTCGTAGAGGTGTTCAAATTGCTTCCACGTGATATATCCCGCGGTCCAAGTACGTTTAGCCATATTGAATTTTTAAGCAAAGTTGCCGTAACGCTAGCTCACATAAAAAAGATAGTCGTGCGATTGTTTTTTTGTCCGCAACCGAAATATATAATTAGCAATGCATATCAATGGCCTACAACTAAAGAAGACAGTACTCAAACAAATAGATGTCCAAACTCTATAAAAAATTAAATACAGATATAAAATAACTACAAAGCATTTTTTCACTTAAGGCCTAACCATCCGATCTTACTTTAGTTAGTTCCCCTTAAAGATCTCATTGTGATATGTCAAATGATAATCAAGCTCTAATGATCCTATAACAATTCTCGCGATCAGGGTCCTATTTAATAAAACTGACAAAGAAATATTTTTGGAAATAATGACAAAATTGCTGCAAAGACAATGCAGGTCAGGTATTGTTTATCAAAGCGGTTTTGTATGGCTTATTATTGATAAAATACGTGTCATTGCCACTTTTATTAAACATGGCCCAGGCACCGTTGTATATTACTGATTCAAAATTAACCATAAAAATGCGAACACCATTTTATCATTCACTGTTCTGTCTATTTGATGTGTCTACTCCTTTAAACACGTTGAATTTTTAAGCAAAGACGCTCCCGTGTCGCACGACATCGCGGACGCTTTTTCTGACGGTCGTAAACCAAGCAGATTTTTAAATAGAGATAGCACGGTGCTGCGCGCACCTGTTTTATGAAAATTTCACGTCCATAACAGATGACCGCGAAATTGCGTCTCCTTTATAAGATCTTTGTTAAAATACGTAGATATTGTGTACATAACTTTACTGTTCTATCTATGGTAATTCCATAATTTTTCAAACGCTATAATTTTGAAAGGGCTTAGCACAAAAATTTGACCTTAGTTTAAAGTTAATGAGATAATATGCCATCGTTGTAGTACTACAAATTTCCTAAATATACATAAACGTGACAATATGCTTGCTTGCGGTGCTCGCTAGCACCATGCTAACGTCAAACTTTTCGTGCTAAATTCTTAGGTATATGGAGTTACACATGAAGCAAATACCATGCAACATTAGCAAATTTTATTCTGTAATATTTTGATAAAACAAAAGCCAGAGGCGATAATTCCTGTCGATGCTTTTCGAATTTCTAAATGACACCTACAACATTCTTGTTGAAAGCAGACCACAATTGATCGATGATTTTGAGTATTGTATTTGGATGACATTTTGACGAAATGGATACATAAGACACCGATGCAACGAAATCTCAAATGACGTGAATTCTAAGGCTAAACTACACTTCTCTCCTACATCGCTTATTTTACTTACTCCTTCATAGCTCACTGTCTTCCGAATTGTTATCACACATCACTCAGATCCGTCATCTACCTTACCTTTTTACAAGCTTTTATTTAACATCCAATGTTTTTTTTGTTTACGCTAAATCTTGCAAGCAGAATTAGTACCACTTCCACTTACCCTACGGCGTTAAAACTTGATATTTTAGTAAGCATAACCTCATTCTACACCCAAGATTTGCTCCAGAAGATGAAAATCCTCAACAGCCAACAGCAAAGGCACGATTTTTTTATATATACACATTTAATTTTGATTGGTCTTTTTAATTTGCACCATTACCCGACTGTTCGTGTAACAATGACAAAACAGATAGGATAAGGATATAGGTACCAGGGAAGACCTTTCTTACCATGACCAAATAGACCGAGTCTTATCTACAGGACCAGTCAAGAGTCTCCGTAACCGGCGAGCGTGTATAAGACGAACTATGAGAGTGGAGGATGCGAAAGAGGTATGTAAGGAGAGAAACTGTTGGAACTTTGTACTCTTTGCCTACCCCGCAAGGGATCTGGCGTGATGATTTGTTGTTGTTGTTTATAAAAGTTCGTTTTTAAAAAGGTCTTTACGATTAATCCCATTACCTATTTATCTGTTACTTGTCACTTACACAATTTCTCATACGACTTTCCACAAAGAGAAGCATAACTGCCGAAGCGAACGAGTGAGAATAGATGTGGTTCACCCCTTACGCAGATTTGCTCTCATGCATGAAATTAAACCTATTATCACAGGAATACCTATTATTCTATCTGTTTTTCGTATAGATTCTAAGACTTTACAGCTAATAGAAATTCTGATTGTGTATTCTAGTAGATATTCGGAATGAATATATTGTGTTTGCAATCGCATTAAGTGATAATGAAATAGATTGAATTTTCGGATTATGCTAACAACCTTGTCTATGTATAAGCGATTTGGAATCCGCGAATAAATCCTTTGTACAATAGCTGAACAGATGAACGAAAACTAGATGAACTTTTTACTTTGCTAAAACCGTTTTAACTTTGGGGTTTAGTTCAGATTTGTATCGTCCTTGTGTCGCCACAGTTTTTAATGATTACAAATAAGTGTTGGATTGTTTTACAAAAAACACGAAAGCAGTGAAAATGATTATAGCTGATATTGCAATAAATTAATAGTAAAAACATTTTTAAAAGAAGCTTTTATGTAACTAAATAATGGTGCAATTAAAACGGCCAATCAAATTTAAATGTGTATTCAAAAGTTCGTATTAATATTACGCTGTTGGCCGTTCAGGAGTTATTTCGTCAGTAGTATCAGGTCATGCTTACCAAGAAAATTTCATCGGAACTGAACCATCATCTCAAATTTCAACTCCGTAGGATAAGCGGAAATGGTTCTAAGACAGCTTCCAAGATTTGACCTTACTAACAAACACTGGAAGTTAAATAAAAGCATGTAAAAAATTAAAACAAATAGTCTCATATACCAAACAAACACGTAGGTATAGGAGAAAAGTACAATAAAAAAAAAATACCGTCACGCCTATGTTCCCCAAGCGGGGGTGGCAGAGGTGTACTGTGTACATCAGCTTTTCGCCGACGATTTTAGGTCCTATGTAATAGGGGGTGAATCTATTGCCATATACCGGGCACAATTCTAGACCTTTGTCTGACCTGTTGTTCATTTGTCTGAAAAAACTACCTACTCCCTAATTAACCTTATTACTTAGAAGTATTTTATTTTACTTATGGGGGTCTGTCCAAGAGCGTGCTCGTCGCGACCCCTGCCAGTCATTATGGCTGCAATCTTGGACCGAAGACGTACCGCAGTGCGGGCTAGGGCGTCCCCCCGAGGCGACGCGTACCGGCCCGCCCCCGTCGGTACGAATATAGGTGGAAGCGGCGATGGGGGCCGCCACCCATCACGCCGGGCCCGAACTGGCGAGTCGTGGGGTGCAGAGTGCCGAATAGGCACTTGGAATGTAAGAGGTGGTATGGAAGATAAGATGCATGAGGTGATTGATGTAATGAAAGAGAGACGCCTGGATGCTCTGTGTGTAACAGAGACTAAGCGGAGGGGCAGTGAAACCTGTGATCTGCCTGATGGAACGATGGCTCTGTGGTCTGGTGTACCGCAGAGCAGTCGTGCCAGCATGGGGGTGGGTATCTTGCTGTCCCGTCGCCTGGCCTCTGGAGTGAGAGATTATGGCCTGTGCGATGCGAGACTTCTCTGGGTCCGTTTAAAACTGGGTGTCACTAGAGTATTTTTGGTCGCAGCGTATGCTCCCGTAAGCTCGTCGACACCCCAGGACCTTGAGAAGTTTTGGGATAATGTCAGGGAAGTTCTGGATTTGGCTGAGGCTAACGAAAAGGTGATTCTGTGTGGCGATCTGAACGGATGGGTAGGAACCAGGCTGCAAACTTGCGACGCTGCTCTGGGTCCTTATGGTGATAAGAGAGTGAACGATGCAGGTAAGCTCATTGTAGATGTTTGTTTGGAAAGGGGTCTCCTTGTGTCTAATACGATATTCCAGCATAAGGACATACATATGTATACGTGGAGAAGGAATGAACAAAAAAGCATGATAGATCTGATCCTGGTAGATAACCGTCTCCGAAGCAAACTACAAGATACGCGTGCGTATAGAGGCCCCACTCTGGAATCAGACCACTATCTCGTAGTTGCGCGGTTTAGTGGTCTGTTCAGGAAGTGGAGGCACTGGCGAGAGCGTATCCCCTTCGGAGACCTTGAAAGATTAAAGGTTGAAAAGTTGCAAGATGAGAGTGTGAGGAGAATGTATGAAGACAGAGTCCGGGACAAGCTTTTGACAGCAGGCTCTTCGGACTCAAATGTAGATGAATGCTGGAATAGCCTGAAAGAGAGTTTGGTGGAATCCGCGAAAGAAGTATGTGGTTGCTCAAAGAAGCATATTACAGCAAAAGGTGTTGCATGGTGGGATGCGGAGTTGCAAAGCTCCGTAGAAAGTAAGAAGAAAGCGTGGCAGGACTATGTATCTTCTTTGAACCTGAATGCCAGTATGACAGAGATGAGGAAAGAAATATACCGGCAATGCAAGAATGCCACTAAAACTTTAGTGAAAGAAAAGCGTGAAAGAGCCAGTATGATTGAGGAGGAGAGGCTGGCGAAGAACTTCGAGAACAACACCAAACTCTTTTGGAGCAAGGTGAGAAAGGCTCGAGGTGATTCGTCAGGCTCCAGAATGGAAAGGATAAAATCTAAAGATGGTGACATTCTTGCAGACACACAAGCTGTGCTAAACCGGTGGAGTGAATATTTTGGAGAAATGTATGGAGATGACCCGGATGCTGATGCCGCAGACGTGCCTAAAGGCGAGATTGCGGCACCAGAATCAACTGAGGACATCACTATGGAAGAAGTTGAATGGGCGATAGGAAGTATGAAAAACGGTAAAGCTGCGGGAGTAGACATGATATCTGCCGAGATGATCAAATATGGTGGAACTTGCGTCCGGGACGCTTTCCGGGCCCTTGCAAACCTTTGCTGGAGGACCGGTAGAGTCCCTACAGATTGGCGCCGCGCAGTCATAGTACCCTTGTATAAAGGCAAGGGTTCACAATATGACTGCGCCAATTACAGAGCCATCAGTTTGATCAGCTTGGCAGCCAAGGTGTACGGTAAAATTATTGAACGGAGAATGCGCGTGAAGTCCGATGGAATGTTGTGCGAGGCACAAGGGGGTTTCAGGTCTGGAAGAGGATGTTCGGATCAAGTCTTCTCACTCCGCAACATCGTAGAGAAGCATCTGGCAGTGGGCCGGAAGGTTTTCTGTTTTGTAGATCTGGAGAAGGCATTTGACAGAGTTGTGCGAAAGAGACTTTGGGACATTTTGCCAGAGTATGGTATAGATGGCACTCTGTTGCGAGCCGTCCAGTCCACTTATGTGGACTGCAAGGCATGCGTACGGGTGGGTGGTAACAGGTCACCCTGGTTTGACGTTGCGTGTTGTCCGCTAGACTGTTTATGGTATATCTGGACAAAAGTCTTCAAAGACTGAAAGCGATGAATTAAGGTGTACAAATGGGTGACTTAGTGGTAAACCATCTACTTTATGCAGATGACGCGGTTTTAATAGCGCCAACAGCCACTGATCTGCAAACACTAGTCACAGTTATGAAAGACGACTGCATGATCAATGGCTTACACTTGAATGTGAAGAAAACCAAGATTATGGTTTTTGAAAGGGAAGAAACCAGAACGAATGTAAGGATTGTGGTTGGTAACGATGTGCTGGAGCAAGTGAATGAGTTTGTATATCTTGGATGCGCCTTCAGTAAGGATGGGAAATACACCGCTGACATAGAGAGAAGAGTGAGTGCAGGGAACAGAGTGAATGGTGCGATGGGAAAGCTACTCGGGAGCCGGCACTTAAGCCATAAGGCGCAGCTGACCATACATAACGGAGTTCTTGTCCCAACGCTGTTATATGGTAGCGAGAGCTGGGTATGTAAGAAGGAGAATGAAAGTAGGATAAATGCGGTAGAAATGCGAGCTCTGCGGAAGATGTGCGGAGTGAAGCTGACCGACCGCATTAGCAACAGCATAGTAAGACAGCGAGTAGGTATGAAAGATAGTATCGGTGTAAAGATGAGAAAGGGCATGCTCCGTTGGTTCGGGCATATAGAAAGAATGCCAGAGGAAAGAATGACAAAACAGATATACAATGTGAAAGTGGAAGGATGCAGGTACCGGGGAAGACCTAGACTATCTTACCACGACCAAATAAACCGAGTCTTATCTGATGGAAAAGTCAAGAGTCTCCGTAACCGGCGAGCGTGTATGAGACGAACTATGAGAGTCGAGGAAGCCAGAGAGGTATGTAAGGAAAGAACCTGTTGGAACTCTGTACTCTCTGCCTACCCCGCAAGGGATCTGGCGTGAGGTTATAGATAGATAGATAGATATTTTATTTATGAAGTAGCACTATTACATAAATACAATATGTCTAGGTAATAAGCTAGCGAGTGTAATTTATTTACTAATATATATTATACTCCACTCCCAGCGAGTAACATTCAGTAATTATATTAGAATTTTTTCATGACATTCAGTAATGTTATTTAAAAGCGCATACAATAAATCAACGATATTTCGCCAAATAAATAACACAAAAAACAAACCTAGACTGGTAATACCGCGGGTAATAAGTATTCATTACATTTTATTTCTTAGTACCTACTCGAGGCTAAAGAGAAATATTATGATCTTAGTTTTGATGCTAGTTGTAGATATAGTACTTTTTCACATAAGATGGGTAGTGACAGCTCTAATTCCTAAACGAAATTATACTTTATCCAATGGCAATAAGAGACATGACCCGTTTCTATACTTATGATTTTATGCCTTAACACCATTGAATTAAACATTAATTTCGTTTGGCAATTAAAACTGTCACTACCCATCCCATGTGAAAAATACTATAGTAATTCAATATAATACTTTTATAAATTTCTTAAGTCCAGACCTTAGTAAGAAAAGAAAGTGACGTTAGCGTAGACGCTAGTGAGTCAATATGCCATCCTTGTTACACTACAAAGGACATTGTTCTGCGCCCATACGTGATTTGCCCCAGAACCAACAGCAATGAAAAAATACTCGTATGATTTCAAATCACCCATAAATCTCCTAAGGCATTTATTATCAAACGGACAAGCAGGTATTGCATAAAAAGTATTAGATTTTGAGTTTATAATTCAGCAGCAATTAATACATATTAGGTTATGTTCTGTGTGTTGACATTTCGTAAAGATGTCAGCGACTTCGAGATAAGTACTTACAATACTTTGAAATATTCGTTTTAGATTGCAAATTGTCCGTTAGATACGGATATTTGTCAATATTTAGATACATAATGATGGCATGGGTCAAATGTTTGTTGGTTCTGGGGCCATTTTCGACAATGCCCTTTACTAAATAAACATGAACGTGACAGCGTGCTGACTCGCTAGCGTCGCCCTTACGTTAATCTTTTCGTGCCTTCAGATTCCATATTTCTAAGTTTCTTTAACAATGTCTTCGCTCTCTTCTTTTAATTTTTAACTTTGCTAGAGATGACCCGTCTTGTGTGGTAAGTGCTACTTTATTTCTCACTTAAACATGTTATGTACGTCTATAGCGCCTTGAGGATACTACTAGTTGGAAGTTTCGAAACTTATCGTGTAAATTATACCAAAAAGACGTTAGTCAAAAGTTAGTTTTGGCACAGATAAGCTAAAACTTACTTTAGCTCTAGCAAAAACATTACCCTGAGGCCAAAGACGACGCATAATCGGCCTAAATGTATGAAACCTAAATCATCGTATTTTACAACTACATCAGACAAATTAAAATGTGTAAAATCAACTACCATCGGAGAGCTTAGCAAGAAAACGTGACATTAGCGTGACACTAGTGAGGAGGCGTGCTGTCACGCTCATGTTTATTTAATAAATTGTAGAATGACAAGGATGGCATATATACTCAATAGCGTCTCGCCTATTCTAAGCCGCGTGGTTCCCGGCTTAGAATAGGACCAACCCATCTCATCCCATCGGGTGTCGTACAAGGCGACTAAGGGAAAACTAGGGAATGGGCAGCAGCGTTCCCTTAACACTTCTACAACCAAAAACTGCGCTCGCCAACCCGCCTGCCAAGCGTGGCGAGTATGGCAAACACCCCCAATTATGGAAGAAAGTAGGAAAACCAGGCCCCTAGTCCCCGGCGGTCCTGTTCGTCCTGGCCACGGTAGCAGCCATGGTAAAGACAGGACAAGGGGTGCTAAGAATCTCCGGCAGAGATTCGGCTACCACCAAAACCGAAAATTGGCCCTGGTGACATACAACGCACGCACATTGAGGACAGATGAGAAGCTAGTTGAGCTGGAAGAAGAGTTAAACAAGTTCCGGTGGAGTATTGTTGGTTTATCGGAGGTCCGAAGAGAGGGCGAGGACACGATAACCTTAAAATCCGGCAACTTGTTTTACTACCGGGAGGGCAAACAGCAGTCCCAAGGTGGTGTCGGATTTATCGTCCACAAGTCACTCATAAACAACGTTGTGTCCATCACTAGTGTGTCGAGCAGGGTAGCGTACCTGATACTCAGAATATCCAAAAGATATTCGCTGAAGGTCATACAGGTCTACGCACCGACCTCGGCATACTCAGATGATGACGTCGAAGTTATGTATGAGGACATTAGTAGAGCCATACATACTTCCAAAGCACACTTTACAGTAGTTATGGGTGACTTCAATGCGCGACTGGGCAAACGGGGCGATGATGAGTTGAGAGTGGGGCAATTTGGATATGGGCAGCGCAACCCCAGGGGTCAGAGGCTGGCCGAATTTCTGGAGAAGGAGGGACTCTTTATGATGAACTCTTTCTTCCAGAAGCCGTCTCATAGGAAATGGACCTGGATGAGCCCTGATGGTTTCACAAAAAATGAGATAGACTTCATCATGAGCACCAAGCGACAAATATTTAATGATGTCTCCGTGATTCACAGGGTAAAAACCGGCAGTGATCACCGAATGGTCAGAGGCACATTAAATATTAATGTCAAAATGGAAAGATCGCGTCTGATGAAGTCTACACTCCGACCTTCTAATGCACATATCCAAAACCCCGAGAACTTTCAACTCGAATTGGCAAACCGCTTCGAATTGCTAGACAGCAGCGCATCAGTGGACGAAATCAACAATAGGTTGGTAGAGACTGTCCATACGGTCGGGTCTAAGCATTTTAAGCCCCACCGTAAAAATAGGCCTCAAAAGCTATCTGACTACACCCGAAACCTTATGGCTGAGCGACGTACCATGAGACTCCAAACCTCCGATGATGCTAAGTCTTATATGCAGCTCAATGGACAGATATTGAAGTCCTTGCGACACGATCTACGGTCCTTCAACACAAGACGTATTGAGGAGACCATAGAGCAGAACAAGGGCTCCAAAGTGTTCGCAAGAGCCGCGTCGATTGGGCAAAGCCAGTTGACGAAGCTGAAGACGGAGGACGGAAACGTAACGTCGAATAGGTCAGAGGTGCTCAGGGAGATAGAGAGGTTCTATGGACAGTTGTATACCTCAGTAGCTGAACCTATTGTTGACTTGGTAAAAGACCCAAGAGCCAAGCTAACCCGACACTACACTGAAGATATCCCGGACATCAGCCTGTACGAGATTAGGATGGCTCTCAACCAACTTAAAAACAACAAAGCGCCGGGTGAAGACGGAATTACCGCAGAGCTTCTGAAAGCGGGCGGATCGCCGGTACTTAAAGTCCTTCAGAGGCTGTTTAATTCCGTCTTGCTAGAAGGAAAAACGCAGGAAGCATGGAACAGGGGTGTGGTGGCACTGTTTTTCAAGAAAGGTGATAACACTTTATTAAAGAACTATAGGCCCATCACACTGCTGAGCCATGTTTACAAGTTGTTTTCGAGAGTCATCACGAATCGTCTCGAACGCAGGCTTGATGATTTCCAGCCTCCCGAACAAGCCGGTTTCCGGAAAGGCTTTAGTACCATAGACCACATACATACGCTGCGGCAGATTATACAGAAGACCGAGGAGTATAATCGGCCACTATGCTTGGCGTTTGTGAACTATGAGAAAGCCTTCGATTCGATCGAGACTTGGGCGGTTCTTAGATCTCTCCAGCGATGCCGCATTGACTATCGGTACATCGAAGTGTGGAAGTGCTTGTATAATAACGCCACCATGTCAGTCCGAGTACAAGGGCAGTGCACGAAGGCGATCTCCATAAAAAGAGGAGTAAGACAGGGAGACGTCATTTCTCCGAAACTGTTTACGACCACCATAGAGGACGCCTTCAAGCTCTTGGAATGGCGAGGACTTGGCATCAACATCAATGGCGAATACATCACTCACCTTCGATTTGCCGACGACATTGTGGTCATGGCGGAGTCGCTGGAAGATCTAGGACGAATGCTCGGCGACCTCAACAGAGTATCTCAACAAGTGGGTCTTAAAATGAACATGGACAAAACGAAAATAATGTGTAACGTCCATGTCGTACCCACCGCACTCACCGTTGGGAACTCTACTCTTGAAGTTGTCGACGAATACATTTACCTGGGACAGGTAGTCCGGTTAGGTAGGTCCAACTTTGAGAGAGAGGTCAATCGACGAATCCAACTCGGCTGGGCAGCGTTCGGGAAACTGCGCAACATCTTCTCATCCAAAATACCTCAGTGCCTAAAGACTAAAGTTTTTAGTCAATGTGTGTTACCCGTGATGATATATGGATCAGAGACGTGGTCTCTTACTATAGGTCTCATAAAAAAGCTCAGAGTTGCTCAGCGAGCTATGGAGAGAGCTATGCTCGGCGTTTCTCTACGTGATCGAATCAGGAATGAGGAGATTCGTAGAAGAACCAAGGTCACCGACATAGCCCTTAAGATTAGCAAGCTGAAGTGGCAATGGGCGGGCCACATAGCGCGAAGATCGGACGGGCGTTGGGGCAGAAAGATTCTAGAGTGGAGACCACGTATTGGCAAGCGCAGGGTGGGACGACCACCTGCCAGATGGACCGACGATCTTGTGAAAATCGCAGGAAGTCGTTGGATGCAGGTGGCATCGGACCGGTTACGCTGGAAAGCGATTGGGGAGGCCTATGTTCAGCAGTGGACAAGTATAGGCTGAGATGATGATGATGATGTCTCGTCAATTTATATTCTCATTCAATGTTTAGGTTAGGAGCTTATAACTCCGGGCTGCTAGTGAGAATTTTTCGATAGAGATACCCCAAACACCCTTAGTCTTACCAGAATTTGACCATACCACAAAATGAACGCGGCATAAAATATGTATGAGTAAAATAAGTGTATTTGTAATTCTGAAATTAATATACCCCTCATTACTGTACAGAACAAAATAATCTTAATAATAGAACACTAGAAGTGGAGTAGCGCACGATTTTTTTCAAAACCACAGACTCACATACACTCACATTATTGCTGTAAAAAATATTTTACGATGAATATGATTACCTTACAAGTAAAGTTACAAGTTTTAAAACACGTTTATACTAATTTTAACTACTATATCACATACATTGGTCCACGCGATCCTGAAGCATTTTGTCATAATATTCTCACATGTGTGACGGCTAGTTCATGCGGCTCTACGCCTTCTAGTGTCTTATTATTACAGGCGTACATTAGTATCATACACAGATAACCATTACTACGCCCATTTGGCACATAAGTATGTTTGGTTCCAATGTAAAGAACAGCAAACTTGTCGCCCTTCTTCTGACACATTTAAGTATTTCGAAAGTTCTACTAGACATGATAAATTTTATAATGGTGAAGTCAAACAACGTAGGGAAACTTCCTTTTCCGAGACATCTTTACAAGGTTTCCAAATACATGTAAAATAAATATTTTATTTGTACTCATCATTTAAAGAAACATGGTATGTAAGAAATACAGAATACAAGGCTTCGTCATGCTAAAAATAAAAGCCGAAATGTTTGGTTCGTCCGGCGCGTGTCGAGTGCTTGCCGGTACATCGTTAGTCTAAGTGTTTTCTTTTGTCTCACGGACTGCGACAGACGCTTGTTACTACAGAGAGCTTAGCACTCAGAGATTGATATTACCGTGACGCTAGCGAATTGATATGCCATCCTTGTCACACTACAAATGTACTACATAAACATGAACGTGTCAGAATGATTACTCGCTAGCGTTACGTAAACATCAATCTTTTTGTGTTATCCCTCGGGGCCCAGCTTTTGTTGGTGACCCTGCCCATGGCCTTCTCGTCTATTGCTGCTTATTTCTCTGCGATGAGGATGTAGGTTACGGGAGATAAAAGTGTGTTTATGAGTACAAGTGATTTTGTCAATAGAAAAGTAGCACACGTATTCTGGGTTGAGAACATTCAGGGTTCTTCACCAGTACCAATAATATAGTATCTGCCCACAATTTATGGTAATATTAAAAAGAAAACTTGACATACCAATAATTTTATGGTTATCTCTTGAGGAGTGGCTATAGCCACACGGACTTGCCACTAGGAATACATCGATTTTGTGAGATGGTAATATTGTGAAAGTATCATCTACGTTCCGCTTGTAGAAACTTGGCTTGACGGGTAAGGTACGCAGGGCTGTCTCTTCAATGTCTTCCTTTAATTTCTGCGTAGATCGGACCAACAAAAATAATTAAGAAGTTTAAGGGTACCCCGGAACAACTATGCCATTTGGACGTCTAACACCTCAGTCCCTCCCTTGACCATGGGTGCTGCAAAGCACTCGAAACGTCGGGAACTTAAAAATCAAAAATAAAACGCGATAAAATCCGTAAAATAGTTTTATTTTATGTGTAATAGTCGCGTAAATCTAAGAACTCAGTGTAATATGCTTATCTGCTGACTTGTAACTTATTTATGATTTCCAACTGCAACAATATTGAGACGATCTATAAGCAATGTAAACATTTTGAATATAAATTATAGCATAGTTCTTACACGCTCATTTTCCCAAAAATGGGTAGAAGATTTTAAAAGCACGGATCACCATTTTAAATATATCTTTTATTTATGTATTTATTCTTTATGCACTTTTATGTACATGGGCGGACTTAATGCCTGAGGCATTTTCTGCCAGTCTACCTTGGGGTGGTGTAGAGACAAGTGTGGCAGGTGCGAAATAACACCAATTGGAGAGGGTAAAGAAAAAAAAACTAAATATATATAAATAACAACTAATTAACTACAAGGTGTAACATAATAAACGCAAGACCTCAGACACCCCAATTAGAGAATTGCTTCATAAATTCAAAACGAAAACCAAATTTCCAAATTTAAAGGTTTTTACCCCTTTTTTAAGCACTTTTAAACCCAAATTAACAATGAAACTTGTACGTGTATGTGTGCATTTTGAGAAATACGAGTTAGGAATGCATTTGTAATCTCCTTATTGCTATGAATCAAAAATAAATTTAGTTTTTTATAGCGCACTGAAGGAGTAAAAGCATTTTTTGCAAATTAAAAAAAAAATTAAGGTACATTAAAAATTGTTGGAATCAATTCAGTTATCGATTTAGAACAAACAACTTTCAGGTCTTGCGTTTATTATGTTACAGCTTGTATATATAATACTTAATATATATAAATTATATATAACGATAAAATATATATATATATATATTTATATATACCACAAATATATACATATATAAATAATTATGCAATGTATACATAAACTAGAACTGTGCGACATAACAACGTGAAGCGACTTACATTGAGAGGGATTCAACCTTTTGTGTAGATAGTCTTGTAGACTTTTTTTAAAAGTGGAACGAGTGTGGCCATCCTGAGTTCCAGAGGCAGAGCATTCCAAAGAAGGATAGACTGCACAAAGAAGGAAGAATGAATGAAATCAGTACTATGAGGGGGGCTCTGAAGAAGACGGTTATTTACAGAGCGAAGATGATTATCGTGGTTAGAACACAAATATTGAAATTGGGAAGTAAGATAAGCGGACGAGACTGGAGAATGAAGGATGGAAAAAAGCTTAGTCAGTGCCCTTAGAGTTCTACGCTGCCGAATGGGCAACCACTTTAATAGTGATCGATGCTCTGACACGTGGTCGTATTTACACAAGTTAAAGACTAATCGAATGCAGTTATTGAGAAGGCGGTCCAGTTTGTTGAGTTGTTCTGCATTCAAGTCGAAATAGCACACATCACCATAGTCGAAAATAGGAAAGATCAGGGATTGCACAAGCATTGCTTTTGTGTTGGTAGGAAGCAAGTTTTTCAACCGATACAAGTATCGTAACGTACCAGTAACCTTTTGACCGACGGCCATAACTTGTGTTTGCCAACTGAACGAAGTGTCAAGGTGCAAACCGAGATTCTTAACGCTAGAGCTTAGGGGGATAACTGTCCCGTTGAATTTAAGTTTAAGCAATAAATCAGTATCCACTCAGCTCAAAAGTCTAGAACTTCCCACAAGAATCGCCTGGCACTTTGTGTGAATCACCTTGACACCAAACTTGTCGGACCAGTATTTTATAGCCTCTAAATCCTGATTTAGTTTGATGATAATATCTGGAATTTTATCAACCATATTTTGCGAATATAATTGTAAGTCATCAGCATATAGATGATACGTGCACTGAAGTTCTTGAGTTATCAGATCAATGAAAATGGAAAATAGAAGAGGAGAAAGTATACCGCCTTGGGGAATGCCAGTGTCGAGGCAGCACCAAGCTGACGATGCGTCATCACTCAAAACGGACTGCTGACGTTCTCGAAGATAAGAGGAAAACCAATCCTGCGACTTTTGTGAGCACAAACGGAAGGAGAGAATGGACAGAAGGCTGTCGTGACTAACGGTATTGAAAGCATTCGAGAAATCAACTAACACGAGGACGGTAACTTTGGTATCTTCCATGCCTGATCGGATATCACCAGTCACTTTAAGAAGGGCAGAAATGGTACTATGGCCGGGCCTGAATCCAGATTGAAGAGGGTTAATTAAATTGTTAATATATATAAAATGGGAAAATTGCTTGTGAACGCCTGCGTGCTCGAGGCCTGGCCTCGAGCACTTTTGAAAGAAAAGGGAGAATGGATATTGGACGGTAGTGGCTAGGAAGGCTGGGATTGGGGATCTTTGGCAGGGGGCGGACAAAAGCTTTCCGCCAGAGAGATGGGAATACACCGGACTCTAAAGAGAAATTGACAAGGTGAGTAATCACCGGAAGGAGATAGTCAAGTACTGATATGATCATAATTCTGCAAATTTTATCACAACCCACATCCTTGGATTTGATAAACATAATAATTTTTTTAACCACACATATGTCGACTGGAGAAAAATAGAAAGGATTGATGTTTGGACGTCTAAGACCACCCAAGAAAGTAAGGGTTTG
The DNA here is from genome assembly GCA_905147815.2 of Phalera bucephala. Lineage (NCBI taxonomy): Eukaryota > Metazoa > Arthropoda > Insecta > Lepidoptera > Notodontidae > Phalera > Phalera bucephala. Next base: position 16,410,889 of record LR990621.1, on the reverse strand, counting down.
ATGTATAGTTAGACGATCAATGGGAGGAACAGTGGAGAAATGGTTATTAAGATCGTCTAAACTTATTGTATTTGGTAGGTCATGACGTCGAGCCTTACCAACACCTAGAGTACTAAGGAATTTCCAAATATCGGCAGGCGTAGAAGATGTAATATTATTTAGAATATGGCGGCGTTTAGCGTCACGTATCATCTTATTACACCGGTTCCTAGCAATTTTGAAATAGGTCCAGCTGTCTTCCGTGCGGTTATTTTTAAACTTTCGGAACGCACGATTTCTGCGCCTCATGGCCATTCGAATCCCCCTTGTCATCCACAGAGCTGGTGGTCTCTTCAACCGCACCTTTTTCACAGGGGCATGGATATCATAAAGCTGGATTACGGTTCTGTTGAAAATGCAAATTTTATCGTTGATGGTGTTGGCTCCCATGAGGGGATTCCAATCAAGTTTAGATGCATCTTCGGTTAATTTTCCGATATCCATGCGAGCAAAACGACGCCTGTACAGGACCTTAGGACGTGGCTTAGGAGGCTTCAGTCTTGTTCAGAGGAATTGCGGTCTAAGAGATCAGTGTTGAAATCGCCCATGACGATGTGATGCTCGTAGTCAGACCCCAAGGATTCCAAAACCGAGTCGAATTCGGTGAAATAGTCAGCAGAGGGAGGGCAATATACGACTCCAATTATGGTTTTGGCTCCTTTGACCCAAACCTCGAGAAAAAGAAACTCAGAATTCGAGTCGTCAGGAGATGTGGCTACAATTCTGAAAGGAAAGTCACTACGGAGGTATATAGCCACTCCACTACCACCTCTGCCGACCCGATCATTCCAAATAAGAATAAAACCAGGAAGGGCATAAGTGGTGGATAAAAGATGAGGTTTGAGCCAGCTCTCGGAAATCAGGACGGCATGAACATTGATGTTGCTAAATGTGTCATACAATTCGTTGTGATGACTGGGTATGCTATGTGCATTAATGTGGCACACATTTAGCAAATGGCCAGATTGTTGGTCGAATTTATTGCTGAGAAAGTCCCCAAGGTTGTCGTCTATAGAACAACAACTAATATCGCACGAAGAGACGGTAGATTCATTGACGGAATAGAACGAATATCTTCAAAAGAAGATCATAAAAAAACAAAGAACATCATGTCAATATCCCCATTCGGGGCTGGCAGATGTTTATTGTATACACCTACTTTTCGTCGACGATGTTAAGTCCGAATAGAGAACGATCCTTCAGCCATTACACCGTATACAATTCCAGACTGATACTATAAATTTATACATGCAAGGTAGATATTATAATCTTTACTGCCTACATAAAAGGCAACATAATGTCCCTTCTCGTAGTCAAACATTGTTGTGAACACTACAGTGTGGTCACAGCGGGTGCCCGTGTACCAGCGGCATTACATCGCCGGGGGCGAGCGTTCATTACACCACCAATTTGTCACCACGCTCCGTTTCTAACTTTACATTAGCTACGAGCATAATTTCAGCAAAATAACTGGCCATTAGTCGTCATTCTGTATACGATAGGGTATATTTTAATTTGCAAAGTTTTTTTAAGTATATTTATTGTATTACTTTTTATAGTCTCTCCATTTTATTCAGTTACAGTTTATGTTCAACATTATTGTTATTTATATTTCAAACGAAATAACTTATTTAAGTATAAGCGCGTTAATATTATTAAGTACAAGCACACCTATCACCAATATACACTTGCATACACAAATCTTTATGCCGTACATTCACACAAAATAAAGAAATACCTGTGATATAAAATATCTTGAGTCAGAGGGTGGGAGTCTGGTGATCCGTAGCACAGGTTTTACCTAGTACGGACACCAGTCTAACTCATTTTAAGCTAATACCTTTTTCAAGAGAAAATAAATTATTATTAATTAATGAAAGTGATATTATCTTAATTAAGTACGCTTTTTTTAGCACGATCTTCGGGCTATTTCAAAATCTACTAAAAATAATATTCATTGCAACACTAAGTCATTGCAAGTATTCCTTGAAACTTTTTATAATCTAGGTCTTTTACTAGTAATAAAATATTCTAAGGCTACGTATGTATACTTAACAGACTTGAAATTTATTTCATTAGTCTGTAGTATTTTATTTGTTATCGTTATCTTATAGCTGACTGATAAGCGGGTAACATATTAACAGAGGACTTAGCATAATATTGAAGTAAGAGTAATGCTGTCAAAAAAGCATGCAGTTACTTTCATATAAATTTAGTTAATTCACTGTGTAAAAAGAATGGCACAGCACCGCTGAAGCACCACGCTTACGTCAATCTTCATGCTAAGCCCTCAGTTCACAAGTATATGATTACAGCAACAATTTTGACGACGATTTAGCGCAGTGGTTAAGAGCTTGAGCTGCTCCGCCCACTGTGTCTAATAGTCGCGGGTTCGATTCCCGCACGGGACTAATCTTTGTGTGATCCACAGTTATTTGTTCCGGTCTGGGTATTTGTGTTTGTGAATTTTCATGTTTGTAAACGCACCCACGACACAGGAATAAATCCAAGCGTGGGGCTACGTTTAAAAAAAAAAAAAAAAATAGTCAAGGGCGCGCTTAGTGTTTTCAACATTACATTTGTGGTTCCGTTCTAGTTCTTATATTTAAGTAGTTCTAGTTCTTATATGTAAGTGTTTAATAACACGTACTTAAATAGTCGGTGCCGTAAGGTACATAAATATTATTACCTATCACTAGTCACCTCTAGTCACTAATGATTTAAAACGAGCGGATAGTGTTAGTTGGAATGAACTGAACAATATACAAACTGAGGACAATAGACAATAAAGTTTTTATACATAATATTCAAAAGTGTAAGGAACAATATTTTGTAGACACGACCACTTATACCGAATGCCCTTAAAATTTAAATGGAGACACTGTTCACTTAGCAACCACATATTAAGAATGCCTTGACAGTTAATGGATTATTTTGTCTGAAATCAAAATGAGTAAAAAGACCTCCTAAAAACACGTCATAAAGACTTTTATTCTAATGTCCATCCATCCATACTCATGTCATTGCTTTGAACAGAAAAAATATGAATGTAGGAATTTTAAAAATATCATCAATTTCTTTAACTAAATATGAAAGCGTTAAAAGGGATAATATTTTGGTTTTATGGGGCGAGAGAGATATGCAGCAGATATTAGTATATCAAGAATTATGTAACAATAAATTAGGGGAAATAGACTGTCCTGTAGAATTCAGAGAATGTAGTGATAGACATTGTTTCAACCAAGACCATAGGGTTATTATTGATAAATTGTATAATAATATTATTAATATTTTGAGTGAGGCATCGAAACAAAGCTGTTGTAATATCATAAATAAGAGATGTCGTTGGATGGAACAAGCATGTAAGATGTGCTCATGTGAAGGCGCGACTTGGGTTTCAGAACTGGGTTTTGTCCGGGAAACCTAAGACAGGTAGTATCTTCAATAATATGGTTAATACAAGAAATGCATTTAAGTAGAAATTAAAATGGTGTCAAAACAATGCTGAACAAATACGGTTAGATATCATAGCTTCTCATCACTCGAATAAACAATTTGGTAAATTTTGGAAACAGACCAGTAAACTGAGTCCTAGGTCGAGCTTGCCTTTGAGTGTGGAGGGTGTTAGTGAGCCTGCCAAAATTGCGGAATTATTTAAAAATTATTTCAGAATTGAATCGCCATTGATACCAACGGGGAACTCATCGCCTCTCATGAGATCAAATTTTAATCCGCATGTAAGGTTCACGGCTGAGGAGGTGGCGGCAGTGCTGAAGGGTATGACGCGTGGGAAATCACCGGGGCACGACTCGCTTAGTATTGAGCACCTACAATATGCGGGTGTTCACTTGCCCCGAGTGCTAGCCATGCTCTTGTCCTTTTGCGTGTGTCACACATACTTGCCTGACGAGATGATGAGAACCCTGGTGGTACCAATACTCAAAAACCGTACGGGGGATACGTCTGATAAGACTAATTATAGGCCCATATCATTAGCAACCATCGTAGCCAAAGTGCTGGACAGTATGCTGGACAAGCAGTTAAATGAGCATATAAAGCTTCACGATGCTCAATTTGGATTTCAGCCCGGACTGTCAACAGAGGCGGCTGTACTGTGTCTCAAGCATACTGTACGGTACTATACAGATAGGAAGACACCTATCTATGCGTGTTTTCTTGATCTGTCAAAGGCATTCGATTTGGTGTCCTATAGCAAGCTCTGGAATAAATTGTACGCAGAGACCACAGTGCCAGGTGAACTTATCAACCTATTAAAGTATTGGTATGGGCACCAAAGTAACTTGGTTAGATGGGGAGGCTCACTATCCGGAGCGTACCAACTCGAGTGCGGCGTGAGGCAGGGGGGGCTGACCTCACCCAAACTCTTTAATCTCTACGGTAACCGGCTGCTTGAGGAGCTCACCAGCGCCAAAATAGGTTGCTCTATAGATGGTATATTTGTAAACAATATAAGTTATGCAGACGATATGGTGCTGCTGAGCCCCTCAATCAGTGCCTTAAGAAAACTGGTAGGGATTTGTGAGAGGTATGCGGAGGCCCATGGTCTTAGATATAATGACAAAAGTGAGCTACTCGTTTTCAGGGCGGGGACTAAAGAATATTCTTCGGTTCCGCCGGTAATGATAAGAGGCTCACCACTTAAGTTAGTGTCGGAATTTAAATGCCTGGGATACTGAGTCACCGCAAACCAGAATGATGACCTGGACCTGGAGAGAGAGCGTAGGGCGTTGTCAGTGAGAAGTAATATGTTGATCCGCAGATTTGCAAAGTTTACCAATGGTGTAAAACTAACCTTGTTTAGAGCCTTTTGCCAAACGTTTTACACCTGCAGTCTGTGGATCAACTATACTAGAGGGGCTGGCGACGTCCTGCGCGTACAATATAACATCGCGTTTAGGGCATTGATGGGGTTGCCGAGGTACTGCAGCGCCTCGGGGATGTTCGCGGAAGCACGTATAGATGACTTCTACGCGATAATTAGAAAGCGGATCGCGTCCCTGTGGAGGCGAGCGCGCGCCAGCCCCAACAGTGTCCTGCGCACAGTGGCGGAGAGGGTCGAAGGGCCGATATTGCGGCACTGGACCACCGCACATGTGGTGCCGTCAAACCGGGCGGCCAAATAACATTATTTCTTTTTATTTTTTTGTTTTGTTTTGTTTTCTGTTTGTTTCTACTAACAATAGTTTTAAGAGTCGAAGTAATTACTAACATATGTATGGATGAATATCCGAAATAAATATATTATTATTATGTATATATTTATTAAGTATAATTTCTTATAAAATATATATAAAATATAAAATACAAATATTCTTATATATATAGTATAAAAAAAAATGTGCTCCACCGACAGCAAGGTCTACGACCCAAGCTACCGGTGGTCAGGGCTCCAAAGAGAGGAACCTCCTCACAATGCGTGCCGTGTCCAACATTACTGCCTTCTGTATCAGGCCCTTCACCCAACTGCCTAGCGAGAGCTTCTCAAGGTGTTTATCGAAGCTCTTCGCTATAAGGCCGTTGACTGAAACGACCGTCGGAATAATGATAGTTGAATCAACATTCCACATGGCGGTAACCTCATGGGCCAGGTCCAAATATTTAGATAATTTTTCTTTTTCGGCCTTCACAAGGTTCTCATCATGCGGAATGGTGACATCAACTAGCATTACACGACGCATCGATCGATCTATTATCACGATATCAAGTTTATTGGCTACAATAGTCCTGTCCGTGATAATAGATCGATCCCAGTAGAGCGTGATATGACCACTTTCGAGAACTGGAAGAGGCTGGTACTGGTAGTACAGTACTTAGGAGTCCACAAGGCCATATTTAAGAGCAAGTTGCTGATGGATAATTCTAGCCACTTGGTTGTGTCTGTGCAAGTACTCTCCGTTAGCAAGACGAGAACAACCGGAAACTACATGTCTTATAGACTCACCGGGACGGTGGCATGCCCGACAAATGTCAACCGTGCCGTCCTTTAGGATGTGCCTCCGGTAGTTGTTCGTCATGATAACTTCGTCCATAATTGCAAAGACAAACCCTTCAGTTTCCCCAAAAAGGTTGCTGAAGCGTAGCCAGTTCACGGAAGCGAGCTGGTCCACATCAGGCCCTGTAAGAGCCCGATAGAACCGTCCGTGTAGCTCCTTGCCCTTCCATATGGCTGTGCGGTCCGAAATACTTAATACCTAGGGCCTTCGCCAGTTCTCGTTTGCCAAGGAAAGCGGAGTTAGGCCTCTATCGATTGCGGCAACATCTCGATACATCACCACGGATACACTCAAAAAGTACTGTCTGAGATTGCACACCTCGCGGTTGTGTAGAGTCTTAGCGTTTAAAAACCCACGACCACCGCACTTCCGCGGGATGTACAACCTCATAACAGATGACCGCGGGTGATGCATACGATACGCTGTCAACAATCGACGGACCTTTCTAACCAGGGCATCCAGTTCAGACTGAGTCCACCTTAGTATGCCAAAAGAGTATGTAAGAACAGGCATGACCCAACCATTGAAAGCTCGGACCTTATTTCCACCTGATAGAAGGCTTTTTAACACTTTTATCAGGCGGGCAAAGAACCGATCTTTCAATGATTGTTTATATCCTGTTCAGCTATACTTAAGGCTTGTGACATACCAAGATACTTGTAAGAATCCATTTCAGAGAGAGACCTGAGGGATATATCTTCAGAGAGCTGTAGATTAAAAGAATCTTCAACTCTCCCTCTTTGTACATGGATGACCGCACACTTGTCTACTCCAAACTCCATTCCGATGTCGTTGCTAAAATTGCCGGTTATTTTGGGCAACTCCATCAGGTCTGTTTTCTTCGAAGCGTACAACTTGAGGTCATCCATGTACAGTAGATGAGATATAGGCTCACTCTCCCTCCGCAAATGGTAACCTAGCTTTGAATCCTTAAGTATAGCACTCAATGGATTCAAAGCTAAGCAGAACCACAACGGACTCAAACTGTCGCCCTGAAAGATACCCCTGCTTATCTTTATCAAGTCCGACGAACCAGAAAGGCCTCCACAGCCTGGGTGACGAAGAACTGTGGTCCACTGCCCCATACACGAACCGAGGAAAGAGCACAGCGCCGGGTGTACTCTGTACAGCTCTAGCACCCTCCCCAGCCATGTATGAGGCACCGAATCATAGGCCCTCTTATAGTCAATCCAGGCCATGGAGACATTCTTTCTGGATCGTCGCACCTGTTGGCAAATGGCCATATCAATGAGGAGCAAATCCTTTGTACCCCGGGACCCCCCCTTACAACCATTCTGAGTAGGCGATAGAATATGCTGTGCCTTAAGGTGATTATTGATTTTTATTCTCAGAATGGATGTAAGGAGTTTATAGACCGTAGGTAGACATGTAATCGGTCTATAATTTTTAGGTTCCGAAGTGCTGCCAGATTTGTAAATCAAGTGAGTGACACCCGATGTCATAAAGCTAGGGAGCGATCCCAATTGAAGAGCTTCTTGGAATTGAGTCGCTAGACGAGAATGTGAGCCCTGGAGCCTCTTAAGCCAGAATGCGTGCAGTCCATCCGGCCCCGGACTTTTCCAGTTCGGCGCCGCACGAACCGCACAGGCCAGATCTTCACGGCTTATGACTACGGGCTCCATTTCCTGAATGGGCCCACAGGATCGTCCAACAACATCAAACCATTCGCCCTCGGAGTGACTGACGGGCACTGACCAAATTTTACGCCAAAACTCGGCCATGACGGCCGCATTTGGCAAGTGCACGTCAGTCACTCTCTCTTGGGGGCGCTCCCAAGCCTGGTATACACTCCTTTAATTCGTCTGGAAGGTGCGATTCACGTGGTATCTATCTGCTCTCGCCTTATACCTGCGAATCCTCTTCGCCCATGCATAAACTTTTTGCTTCCAGTAGTCTATGCGTTCCGCGACCCCTGCCACATAGTCCACAGGAGCCACTCCTGTGCCTGCAAAGGCTTGGGCCACGAAACGCATAACTCTCGGGCGGTTGTTTCCAGCCTGGAAGCACAACAATTTCGCTATGAGTGTCCTAGCCATATTTATACGCCGCTCTATTCTGCACTGCCAGAATGGTTTAGTATTTGTGGGTTGGGTGGCTCGATGTAGATTAGGAAATCTTACACCTGCCACCCGACACACCGCCACCGCTCCATAGTACAAAATAGAATGGGTATCACATAAGTCCACACTGGTCTCCCAGTGTGGCTTTAAAACATTGTCTAGGGCACTCACAAGCGAAATGTTACGTCTATGCATGGGCAAACGGGGTAGGCATGGTCTTAGGGAAATCGGTGCAGACCGATACTCCGCAAATGCATCCTCCAGAGCTCTCCTCACCTGCTCCTGTAGCTGGTCACTAACACTTACCTGCTCGCTATTTACCTCCTCCGATCGTGCGAAGTTATTTAAAGAGATAGGTTCTTCAACACTTCGCACGTTGAAGTCAGTACGAGCAGGAAGTGCTTCGCGGCGCAGTCGCTCAAGCACTGTGTCATCCAACAACTTGCACCGCTGGATGGCACGTACTTGATCCGATAGTCGTTGCGCAGTAACGGCGACAGTCGGGTGAAGCCCCTGAAACAGAGACAACAATTTCGGACGGTAAGCGGTGAGGATGGTTCCTCCCTCTGTAGCACCATAGTAGGCCCGCATGACACTCAGATTTAATTCCGGAGTCCATCTCATGCGGCGCACTACAACACCGGTAGCAGGGGCCGTGGGCGGAGCATAATGTCCCGCTGGTCCCAGGCGTGCCGGCAGCGGTGGGCGTCCTCTCCTCGCAGATGTTAATGTAGGTGGAGTCGCCGATATCCCGAAATCGTCGCTAGAGGCCCCAGATGTCGGCGGTGTGAAAAAATCTTCATCCTCCGAAGGCTGGGGCGAGGCGGGCGAGCCGGGCAAAGGTGTTGGGCGTGCGCTAGGTGACCGGGCATCCCGCTGCCGACACAGCCGCACGGGGTTTCTTCGGCTGGGCTCGGCCATTTACAGATGTTATATGTATTTTCTTCCAATACCACATTTTGCGAACCCACGTTCGCATTGTAAATTATATTATTATATTATTATTATGTATATATTTATTAAGTATAATTTCTTATAAAATATATATAAAAATATAAAATACAAATATTCTTATATATATTGTATAAAAAAAAAAATGTGCTCCACCGACAGCAAGGTCTACGACCCAAGCTACCGGTGGTCAGGGCTCCAAAGAGAGGAACCTCCTCACAATGCGTGCCGTGTCCAACATTACTGCCTTCTGTATCAGGCCCTTCACCCAACTGCCTAGCGAGAGCTTCTCAAGGTGTTTATCGAAGCTCTTCGCTATAAGGCCGTTGACTGAAACGACCATCGGAATAATGATAGTTGAATCAACATTCCACATGGCGGTAACCTCATGGGCCAGGTCCAAATATTTAGATAATTTTTCTTTTTCGACCTTCACAAGGTTCTCATCATGCGGAATCATGTGACATCAACTAGCATTACACGACGCATCGATCGATCTATTATCACGATATCAGGTTTGTTGGCTACAATAGTCCTGTCCGTGATAATAGATCGATCCCAGTAGAGCGTGATATGACCACTTTCGAGAACTGGAAGAGGCTGGTACTGGTAGTACGGTACTTCAGAGTCCACAAGGCCATATTTAAGAGCAAGTTGCTGATGGATAATTATTATTATTAAACAATACGTTTACCTCGCACCACCTTTCTTCTCATTGAAGCAGTGATTTTGCAGTCACAGTTTACAAAGTTGGAAATAAAAATTCATACCAACTCTTAGAAGGGGCGAAACAACAGCCGGTAAGGTAAAAAACACGGTAATTTATAAAATTGGACAAGCAACCCTACCGTGTACAAAACTGACGTGGTCTGGCGAGCATTAGTGGGAAAAAGTACTCATTGCGGACTGCTGAGCTTAAAAACACCTATTTGTTCAATCACTGCAGAGGAACTTATCAAAGGTAGGCGGGATGCAGGGGAAGACGGCCATTTTTAATCCCTCTTACTCTGATTACATTCAAGTCATTCACGCAGCAAATAAGTACCTCTTATACCTACCTGTTTTTCCTGATAGGGGTAGGTACCTACCCCTTCAGAGAAAAATCCATACCACTCTATAGTACCATAATATAAAGCGTTTGTGCGATAGAAACAACCGGCTATTTAAAATCATTGAAAAACAAATTTATAAAGACGTTAAGAATACGTAGTGTGCCAAATATCTCTGACTACCTGTTCAAATAAATGGTGACAAAGAAATAAAATATATTATATTTAGTGTTTCTAAAATTGAAGATCAGATTAGATATCCTTAGAGGTGCTTTATATATAGTGTGTATGAACGAATAGTGAACTATGTAGTGAGCGATGTACTTTATTGAACTTTATTACATCTGAGGGCTTAACACGAAAAGATTAAGGTTAGCGTGACGGTAGCGAGCTGATATGCCGTATTTGACATACTACAAATTTACTACATTAATATGAACGTGACAGCACGCTTACTCGCTAGCGCGACGCTAACGACATTTTTTACATGCTAGTCCCTCTGAGTTCCAATTGCATATTCATAAGTTTGATTCCATTTTCATCGTTTCACGATTGTACTTTAGTGTCGCTCATTTTTCTAATCTAAATCAAGAACGTACAAATTAAACTGATATTTGAAAAGGACAATAAGTTTTAAAACGGAATCGAACCATTTCACGTATTAATTGCTTTCGGTAGCTCATTGTGATTCAAATCTGCGGGAGTGAGATGCAAATTACACTAAAGTTTCCAACTGCTCCACTTGTCTAACGGAAATGTGAAAACAATGTTTATAGAGTAAAAGTCTATCCGCAGTTTATAGCACTTTGTTGTTGCCTAACTAGCACAGAGATACTGATGTATGTATAACTACATAAGTAAAGATGTCTATGTTTAAGTTACAATACTATTTATTATATCGACTTCTGCGAAAGTGGAAGGATTTAGCTACCGGAGTAGACCTAAACTATCTGACCATAACCAAATAGACCGTGACTTATCTTAAGGGCAAGTCAAGAGTCTCCGTAACCGGCGTGCGTGTATGAGACGAACTATGAGAGTGGAGGAAGCCAAAGAGGTTAGTAAGGAAATAACCTGTTGGAACTCTGTACTTTCTGCTTACCCCGTAAGGGATCTGGAGTAATGATGTAGATAGAGATAGGAGAGAGATATTTTTAACCACTTTTCTGCTTAAAGAAAAGGTTTAATTTAAAATAAATGAAAAAATGAACACGCATCGCATACATTCCCCAAGCGAGTAGAGCAGAGGTGTGTATTTCATTTCGCCGACAATGTTAAGCTCCAGTATTATAAGAGCCTTAACTCCGGACTGCTACTTAGAACTTAACATTGAAACCGAGAACTTCGTGATCGCCAACTGCCACTAGAAGAACGAGAAAATAATTTTACTTAATCTTATTCAAGATCACTTCCATGTCTGAAAATCTTGTAATGCAAACACGTCGTTACCAAAATGGAAAATGGTTGCACAAATAATCGTAGAGGTAACATAATCACGAAACTTAAACTCGTTTCATAGGTCCGTGAGCTATCAAACTAATTTCTAAGTCTTAAAATAAAACTGACGCGTTAAAAAAACTTTGAGGCTATAACGCAAAATTATGTAGCACCTAAAGCTATACTGAATGTACTAATGCACTTGTAGCGCTTTGGTTACACGATGCTCGTAGCGATAACCAATAAGCAGCGTTTAGTTCGGCCAGTTTCAGATGGGTGACTGTAGTATAAGCTAATTAAAACTGTACAAGTTTTAACAGCTACCTTTAGTAATAAAGATAAGTATAGCAAAGTTTGAATTTTACGATTTTATTTAATCATAGACATGTCAGCGCTTGACCCTTATTTTATCTGACGGAACACTTTCCATTAGGTCCAAATGTGGGTGCAAACTCAGTAATAGCCGTTTACTTTAAAATAGGCTAGGGAGATAGCAGTTAGGTTAGACCCGCCTCCTCGTAAGGCAACCCTGTGCAACATGCTGAACCATGGCTGAGTCGCCTGGCGGCAACTATTTAAAGTTCTCTTATAATATATAACAAAATTCTAAGTGTGTTGTAACTAATAATTGTATTTGACGATTAGTAATCCAATTCTCGATGGCTTTGCTCTAGCTAATGTACAATTAGAGCGAATGCGGTCACATGTTTAATTTTCTATCTCATTAAAATGTCGAGTCCATCGAATTGGTTATTATTTTACCCATTCATTACCTACCGTTTCCTCCCAACAGGATTCGTTGGTTATTAACCATATATTATTTGAAATCAAAATTTATGAAAATTATTGAATAATTTTGTTGATTAGGTATAAATTGAAATTGCAGCATCACGTACTGGACATTCCACATAAAATCGTAACGGAGAACTCCGAGCAACGGTATTACTTAATTGGAAAAGAATTAATTACACGAAGTTTTAATGCAATAATTCCTATTCCACTAATAAAATTTAAAAAAAAATTTATATGCTTGCATAGATGAAACGTCTAAACGCCTGAATCGATTTAATATAATAATAACATTTGTACGTTATAGAAATTTGTTAAAAAAAACATCCTTTGATTGTAACCGCAGGAAAAAACTACGAACTAATAATTGTCTATGTACATATATGCATAGCAGTAGGTGCCTACATATCTGGTGCAGTGTAAAAGTAAATATGAAAGAAGAAACTTATTTGCACTAATAATGTTACGAGTATGTATTAATACTGCTTAAAATTCAACTAATTATTTTGTTAAAATATCAAATATTTTAATCTAAATTTATTGAAAGCAAAAGGAGTGCCTTGTTCCGAACTAAGGGGTTAACACGATAAGATTGGCGTTAAAGTAATGCTATCGAATTGATATGCTATTTATTTTAAATTTTAGCAATCTATGTTTGTATTCACTTATGGTCCACAGTAACGCCTGAGAAGTTACTTATCCTATTTTGTTGAATTAGGTGTCAATCGATTCAAATTTCAAAATTCAAATCAATATCACGGATGTTACATACAAAAACTCTGAATTTTTTGTTATGGTATCAAGTGTGTCACAGAAATAAAAGATTTAGCTTTATTTCAGCGATTATGATTATTATTAGCGCTATCTACCGGCAGTTCTGAATATCAATCGTGTAAGTTCCGTAGTTGGATAATACTTTTTAAACTTTTTACATGTACTATATGAAGATGAACATGAACCGTCATGTCACGATTTATCGAAAAATTCACGTATATAAGAAATTCAAATAAAGAATAGCTAAGATAGAGTAGCTAGGACGATATATCCCTTAATGTGGTCCTTCCCTTAAACCGCAGTCGAGCGGACCACTTGGTTCGGTAATCGATTTATGACATTTGACCTCAATCGTGTGCATTTTAAGATGTACCCTATCCCTCTCTCCTTTATCAGGATTCTAGCGTGGTCGGATTATGTGGTTTGAAACCTATTTTAGAGGCAGAATTTGTAGATTTGTTGTTGTATATTTTAGGTCCATACACGTGTCTTAGCTGAAGGGCAAGTCCAGAGTCTCCGTAACCGGCGAGTGTGTATGAGACGAACTCTGAGAGTGGAGGAAGCCAGAGAGGTATGTAAGGAAAGAACCTCTTGGAACTCTGTACTCTCTGCCTACCCCGCGAGGGAGCTGGCGTGATGATATAGATAGATAGATAGATATATACACGTGTATCTTCTGTTGGTACTTGGTTCGGTTAGTACTCGTCGACGCATGGTTACAGTTTAGAATGTTTGAATTGTTGTCATAGCCCAATATATTTTATAACGCAGACGGCGTTATAAAATGTATTGGGCTATGACAACAATTGTGAATTACATAATTATATCTGTCTATCTACATAATTACGTCAGATCCCTGGCGGGGTACGCTTTTGATATCAAATACTTAATATCTAAAAATCTCTGATCATCCCTGCTTCGTATTGTATTTGTAAATATAAAATATGCTTGATATACGATTGCGAAGTCATTGCGTAGTTTCAATATAAGTCTTAAAAGAAACAACTAAAATGACTTTAACAAAAATAAACCCAACTTGTCATAGCCAAGCGCCGCATACCAAAATAGATACCCCCACAAAAATTACAATTAGATTTCTTGAAGGGGGTAAACCAACAGATGTTAAAAATACGGTGATTGTTAAAATTAAACAAGCAATCTCGCTGTGTACAGAACGGGGGCTGTCTGGATGGCGTTCCGTGAAAATGGGCAATTGTCCCAAAATGTACCAAGTTAAAACAATGATTAGAATCTCGATTTATAGTAATTTGCAATGTAAATGTTAATGGAATCGGTTTATGACCTCCTTCGAAAATATAACTTCTATCTACATCACATTAATTGTTTTTTATTTGATTGTGCGCTACAGATATGAAATGCCCTGAATAAAAGTAGGTGTTTAATGAGAAAACTGAAAAAAAAATCTGTTATTGCAAACTGGAATTATATGTGTTATTTGGATGTACATGTGTACACAGCAATAGCAATGTAACAAAAGTAAGTAGGTAAGCTAAATCTCTTAACTTCATATATTTTGATACTAATTCTCTTTCTCTTTTTCTCCAACAATATTTTCTTCACTAAAGTTGTAAAAAAGACCCCTAACTGAGTAAGTGAGCCCTATGGAAACATTCTACCATGCTTACGTTGTCAACCCTTTCACACCCGCTGAAAATCTGCTAACGAAAGGATCGAAGGCCAGTGTTTATGAGGGGAGTGACGTAAGTACTTTATAGGATTGCACAGTTTTCGCTTCCCGCTCGAGTGGATATAATATAAACCAGGTATTACATTACCCTTTTACATATTCGAGAATCATTTCATACGCAGTCTTATTTTGAAGAGGATTTAAAGCTATATGTACTTATTGTTGTTTTTATCCTATCTTCTATAATATAGCATAATCTGTCTATCTATAAAATCTTGCCAGATCCCTTGCGGAATAGGCAGAAAGTGCACAGTTCCGACAGATTATTTCCTTTCAGACCTCTCTCACTTCCTCCACTCTCATCATATTTATAATTAAGAGAAAATGTTATTTCCTAAAATACTATTAAATTTAACATAAAGGTACGTGAGATAGGTAAAATAAACGTCGTAATTAAACGATATCAATAACAACAACATTCGCGCAACGACACCATCAAGGATACGTCCGCCATCTTGTTACTACGACAATACTCGTTACTCTCGCCTCGTTTTAATACCAATTACGTCAGCCTCTAAAATAGTGGTAACATTCTCTCTGGAATACCACACTCAGTATCACAATGTATGCCAAATTAGGTCAATTCTAAAAAGCCAATGTTACCCCTACATTCACGTGGCTTTAGCCTCATCCGTTCAATCTGGACCTCCTATAGATGTAAATTAGATGAAAATTCAAAAGAGCACTTAGTTTTAAACCGGAATCGCGCCACTTGAAGTATTAATTGCTTTCGGTAGCTCATTGTAATTCAGATCTGTGGGAGTGAGATGCAAATTACGCTAAAGTCCACAACTGCTCCAAATTTTTAAGGGGGTAGGAAGGATTATTTATGGTCCTTATAAAATACACTATTATAGAACAACTAAACAACGATAGCATAGTGAAATCTTGCTATATCACAAGGCACAAGTTTCAGGCCCCGACTTGGAATACTGGATTTTAAAACATGTAAAATAATATAAAAAAATTAGCTTATGTACAATACATCTTACATCATGAATCTAAAGGGTTTACAATTTGAAATAATACAGAGACACCTTTACAGTATGGAGACCGAAAATGTTAATCACGAGTTGAATTTTCTCCACCCATTTCCTATTACAAAAAAAAATAGAATGACATCCCATACTTTTGTACAAAAGCATAAGAATGAGAACGCAGCTCGGTGAATCAAAAGTTTGGCCGGTATTATGTAGCTGATTATAACAACATATCACCTAACTAGTTGCTCTCATATTCTCCCTTCATTCCTATGTAAAATGCATTCGAACAACATAAGCAGGATCGTTTGTACACAAATTCCATTCGTTCCACACGTGACCCATGGTATCACTATGCATCAACTAATCAATCCGTAATTACACCGCATGCATTCGCATTAGTCATCGTGTGTAAATTTGGTGTCTCATTAAAATGTTTAGTCGATACAATTTCAGTCAGTCCAAGCGGGGTGGTAGGAGTGTACTGTGTAGACCCAAAAGTTTCCAATTTAATACGACGACCCTATTGCCATCATAATGAATCGGCCTATACTGTTCCCATTCTGACCAAAAGCCTTCTCTCACAAATCGAGAGAGAACGACTACTAAATTACGTGGTAACCGCGACCAACGGCTTAACTTGCCTTTCGTAGCACGGAGACGGTCACCAATCTCAAGCCGACCAAGTCGAACGCTACTTAACCTTGGTAATGGCTAAGATTACAGCGTTACGAGCGCTTCATTGCCATTATACCGAACAAAAATTAAGACTCTGAACTGCTACTGAAAATAGCTGATAGGAAACTCCTAAAGGTAATGGTTGACGACGGCTTCGTTTAGTAGTTAGAGCGTAGACCGCTCCGCTTACTGTATCACGGGTTCTATCCCCGCTCGAGATTTGCTCAAGCCCCCGCCCCTTGAATCTGCGACCCCAAAGGCCCTACTAATGTTTGTGAAGGGGGGTCCCCCGCCAAGTATTACGGTGGAGGACACGAGTTAGTCCGTATTCTTAAGCCCAGGTCCGTATTCTTCTATTAGGCTGGGGGGCCTGGGCGGGCTGTGCCTCCGCCCTGGCGCCGTCACCTTCGTCAAGCTGAATCGCTCTTTCAATCCCGCTCGGATTCCTCCTTCTGGGACATCACAGTCTCGCAGAAGCATCCCCCGCCAGCATAGCCGCTACTACTGCCGGCAAGGAGAGGTCCAGTCCGATCTGATAACCTTTTTTTTATCGCATCGAAAACCCCTTATGGGTACCCATCAGCGTTCGGAGGAACGTGGAGGGGTTATGTCGGAGTCCTTGATCCACTAACGGTCAGGCTGACCCGGCCGTCAGTCGACCAAGTGTACCGACTTAAACCCTGCGGTGACACCGTCTTTGTCGCGATTGCCCGGGATCACGGGATCGCCGTTAGGCACCTCTACGTAGACGCCGCGTTGATGTCACCCAACGCGGCGTTTCCCTCTCGAGCTGGGAGGCAGACTCCCCCGAGTCTGCCATCCAGGTGATTCGCTAGAGACACCCATGTACCCGGACTTTGACATCCGAGGTCATGGGTATCTCCACGCCCCCATCGCGCCACAGGCGCACGAGCCGCCGCCGCGCCACCCCTCTGGCGGCATGCAGCAGCAGCCGGTCGGCCCAGTTCGGCCGGGCTAGGAACCCGAAGGTACCCCACCACCAGGTGGTCGGGAGATCACGCAAACCTACACCGACCACCGTACCACCGAGCCGATCTGCGCCACACCCCTAGGGGCGAGCGCCTGAACGGCTCCCTAACAGGGGCGGCGCCACCTGCTGCACCCAACTCTGTCTCCGAAGGGAGAGCGAGGGGGCAACCAGGCGCCACAACCACACCCTTGCGCCCCAAAGGCGCGTGAGCCTTCCAGCCGCCGCCGCGCCGCCCCTCTGGCAGCAAGCAGCAGCAGCCGGTCGGCCCAGCACGGCTGGGCTAGGGACCCAAATGGGCCCCACGGCCCGACGGGCGTTCGACAGATCCTTCCCTCTGCAAAAATGCACGGCGCACAACAGCGCCGCGCTGACCTTGACCGACCACCCAAACGACAGGCGCCACCTGCTGCACCCCACAAAAGGGCGCAGCCAGGCGCCACAACCTTCCGGCTAAATCCGGGGGAAAAGGGGACCGGGTAGGAAAAAAGAAAGGGAGGGACGGGACCGAGTAAGAAAGGGTAAGCGCATGACTTTCTGTTATGTCTGTTCAGAAGGACCAGACCAATAGCAGGCAGCAACCGCGAGCAGGATACAGTCACACTTGCCTTGGGGATCGTCGCGACCGTGCGCTACTCCCAAGACCACGCCAAATTGCTTGCTGGGATAGACGAGCAAAATAGGCGAGAAGCTATGCCACTGCGCCTCGAAGGACGCGTGTGGTGGGATAGCCTGTCGCCCGCCCCCGATCTGATACCCTAACCTGTAAAATTTTCTATCGGCTCAGAGGTCTCCGTGAAAATTGAAGAAGCAAACATCACAATAGAAAAACTATTTAAAAAAATGCTAATTTTAGTTGACTGCCTCGTTGGCCTAGTGGCAAAGCACATCGCTTTGTGATCACGAGGTCCTGGGTTCAAATCCTAGGTCGGACGAGTGTAGTTTTTCTAACGAAAACTTCCCAGTACGAGTCCGGAGTCTGGAATTGTGCCCGGTATATGGCAATAAGCTCGCCCCCTATACATGGGGCGTGACGGCTAATTTAAGTAAAATGTGATTAATCTAAACCCGCATGGTTCGTTTACATCCAGCCTTTCTTTCTGTCGGCCAAGTACGTATATAATTATTCATAGTGTATATGTGTGTGTGCTTTTAAGCCACAATCCAAATTTAATTTAAATGAGATCCCTAGAGGAACGTTAAAGCATCATATATTATTGCTTTATTTCAAGTTTAACTTGTGATGAAGATTGATTGTTATCGGCATCAGCCCAACCTAATGCTAGGTCCTCTTCATCTATGGGTTGCCTGATGGATATGAGAATTAATGTACCATTTAGACCCTTAGTTCCCAAAGTAGTCCAGGTGGAACCCCAGGGGTCCACGGGGGACTCGACGGGGGTCTACGTTGGCGTGACAATTCGCTTTCGATAGTGAAGAACTAAAATGTTGGCTTGACTTCACCTATCAATGTAGGCAGATAATATTTTAAGAAGCTCAACGAATGTTACTTGTAAAAACTTGCATATTCCATATTCAGTACAACGTATCGAGCTTTGCAAAGCGCCGCCGCCGTCCGCAACGCTTGTTCAGATGTGCAAAGGGACGAAATACGACTTGTGGTGTGTGTGCTTGCAATCTTGCATGAACTTGTTTGATTCTTCACCAATATAAATACGAATGCCAAGGATAAACGTTACTCATTTCCTTCCGGAATTTCGAAAAGTAAAGTAAAGTGGATCGATGTTAGTGTTTGCTAGTGTCAGAAAAAGTAAGTATTTACCTGCCTATTTGTTATACATACTTTCATTTTATGTTGTACTAAGTATATTTGTAAGGTTTGCATGTGGTAGGTACGTATTAAAAATTTAATACTGAACAGAGTCATTATTAGATACTTCCATTAAAGAACAGAAAGCCGAGAAAGCTTGAACTTTTTGTCCCTACTTTATTAGTAATTTCTTTTTTACCGGACTGTGTGGTGGTTCACTAAATATATTATGATTGACCTGCATGATTGTAAATATTTCAGGTTCCTAATGCTAAATGACTTGATTAAATATATTTTCATAAACTGTACGCGTCTTTACGTACCCGTAACGCGCGTCAAAGTAATAAATAAATATCAAAATATTATTTAAAAGTATTTTCTATCGAATTGTATCAAAATATATTTATGAAAAAATGTTTTATATTACATTAAATTTGGATCAGCCGTATTCATAAAACTCTATTATGGAATAAGATTATCCGTAATAGAGTTTTATGAAGCGATTTATTGCATTTAATAATTAGAATCAGTTTGACGTCGGTACTCTGTTTATTTCATTGCAATAATTAATTAGGTAATCCTATTCTGTTAAAATAGCCATATCTTGTTGAGGAAGACCGCCTTATGATTACTAAAACAAAGTTTTTTTTTATTTACAGCTAGGTAACTGATACGAAACATGGCTGAATCTAAGAAGAAATATCGACAGTATAGTGTTGATTATTTAAAATTTGGTTTTCTTCCATCAAAGGCAGACAAGCGATTGCCCATATGCCTTTAATGCAACAAAATTTTGAGCAATGACTCTCTGAAACCATCGAAGCTCTGCTAGATAGAGATAGATAGAGATTTAGGTTGCAAGTCATTTGTACTTACCTAACGTGCTTTACACACTCGTGTTTTAATTTGATTCCAAAAATACCTCGGTGGAATATGGATATACTTCGTACGCTTTTCCAATCCGTTCCAGCATGTTAAGTAAGAAATAACGTAAAAATACAAAGTAATATACTAAGTTATTGTATACATTTGTCACAGTATTAATAAATTAAATTGTGAATTACCTGGGTAAGATATTGGAAACGTAATTCACGCTATGAAACGTACATTCGTTGAACAAGGATTTAATTAGTAAAATGCAACGCACCTCGAACCAGATTGGTTTTGTGTAGAGATGGGAACACATTTTTAATAAACTTTATTCGATTACACCTTTATCGATTATTTAAATTGTTATTAGAGGTTCTCGAGTGGCGACTACATAAGACGTGGATTAGACAGGCCCGCTTCAAGATGGACAAGTGGCCTAGTGAAGCTGAGCAGGTAGAAGCGTACATCACAAGATAGGTCGTTGTAGCGGTCTTTCGGCTGAAGATATTTCAGTTATTATTAGAACCTTGTGGAACTCCGTACTCTCGGCCATCCCCGCAAGATATAAAACTATCACATACAACAAATAATATGAAAATAATTCGATTGATACATTTTTATTGACACCTGGTGATTTCATTTTCTATTCAAATAGTGAAATCTAATTTAATACAATCGGTGAAAGTTTCAATTCTATAATTATAACCCCTCCTAAAATCGTATTCGTTTGACGTCGATGGTATCTATAACTACGACCCTATAAAAAAAAATCCCGTGTATCGATATCTAAAACATAAACTTTCTTCCATTTACGTCTTGTAACGGCCAAAGCCTTATCTTCAAACTATCATTTAACAATTTAACATTATCTATATCCTCTACCTTGGACTGTAGATCAAACTATATTTTCATTTGATTTATATCAGCTATTGTGAACAAGGCTGCAACTGAACCATAGATAAGCTCCTTGAGTTTTATAGGATCTTTTTAGCGGAGATTGGATTTCGATGCGATAGTAAATGTATAAAAAATATTAAAAATTCTTTGTGAACCCGTATGAACCCGCACAATGTTTATACAAATAAAAATTTTTAAAATGTCATCGAACGAGCCGCCTCGATGTAATGTTACTCAGATAATTCATGCTCGTTAACCCATCCCTACCGGGTGTTATGTCAGCCGTTTTCAATGCGAGCCCGACGGCTAATGAGAACGTAAATATTTCAATATGGCGTGCAATACATTATTGATAAATGCGTCGGTTGCACGCCGTACATCGGTATACGTACATACAGTTTGCGTTACGCAATTAGTTAAAATTCAAAACATTTACTAGGTTCTACTATGTGTGAGGATAGTTCACAAATTTGAATAACTACGTTGGTTGAAGTTCTATGTTGGTCTCACCATTGGAGGTATACCTCAACCATGATTTAATAGGTACCTAGCAAAGTTAAAGCAATCAACCAATTATTAGTGTCCCACCGAAGGTCTATTTTTTGCCGAAGCCGATTAATAGGCTATTGTCGAAGCCTTCGGCCGAAACCGAAACCAAAGCCTAAGGTTTAATAAACCTAAGAAATTTAGTTTACGATTGGCTAAATTAAAAAAAAGTTAATTGTATTAATGAACTTGTTATGTTTTGATTTGGTTATTTAGCCGGCCGGCTAGCGCAACTTGACCTTTCGCGGTGCATTCGCGCATTCGTAAGTCGTAAATCGTAAAAGATCATTGAATTTTGGTGCTTGCTAGAAACTTTCAGCTTCGGTCAAAACTTCGGCCTATTTTTGACCGAAGGTGGTCAAAACTAAAGCCGAAGGTTCGGTCAGACGCTACCAATTATCTACATAAACAGCGCCAGCAGAAACAGGTTGACGTTATCGTAGCGTTATCCAGAAAGTGTGTTGTGGCGTTCTTCTATATTTAGTAAAGGATATTACCATACATGATTTGCCCCAGAACCAACAGCAGTGAAAAAATATTTGTATAATTTAAATTACCCATAAATTCTCTTAATTATTAAACGAACAAGTTGGGGCATCGCAATATTGCACAAAAATTATTAGATTTTGAGGTTATTCAGTACATATGAGATTATATTGTGTTGACACTGTCGGCGACTAAGATGTCGGCGACAGATGTCGGCGACTACGATATAAGTACTTACAATACTTTGAAATATTCGTTTTAGATTGCAAATTGTCCGTTAGATACGGATATTTGCCATTATTTTATTAAAATAGATAAATAAAGATGGCATGGGTCAAATGTTTGTTGGTTCTGGTGCAATTTACGACAATGTCCTTTGTTGTGTGATAGCAAAGGATGGTAATTCATCTCGATATAATTCAACTCGACGTTCGTGCAAAGCCTTCAGTTTTTTTGTTTTTGCGTTATCGGGGCGCTCTGCAATCGTTTCATACAAATTGTCAAAATTATAAACGACCTTCTAGCTTTAGTAAACCTAAGCTGTAGATTTACTAAAGTTACAAAGTCTGTGAAGTTAGAGAGTAAAAGACTACCATTTCTACTTTCTATGAATATCGTAAAGAGCTATCGGAAAAACTGGCAACCAATCTCCCCTTTTTATACTACGACTAGGTATAAATAGGTTGTTAGGTGTATTATTGTGTAATGTCTGTAGACTGCCACGTATTTGAGTTGTCCAAATCTTTAGAACTCTTTAGAAGATAGTTTGACCTCTAAACTAAAAAACTACATGAATATCTATGATAAACGGTTATTACGAATAATTTCTCTCTCTATCTATCTATATCATCACGCCACATGTCTTGCGGGGTAGGCAGAGAGTACAGAGTTCCAACAGGTTCTTTCCTTACATACCTCTTTGACTTCCTCCACTCTCATAGTTCGTCTCATACACGCTCGCCGGTTACGGATACTCTTGACTTATTTTGCCTTGAATTTATTTTGTATAAACCCTGCAAATTGTCAATTTACAATTTTTTTATCTTATTTAACTACTAGTGTACCACCAGACCAAAACACGGATTCCACTGATAACCTTCGGCGAGATACTCAGTGGGCTCGTCTGTGTTATTTAATTCTCATAGTTTTGTTCTTTATTTTCTTTTTAAATAATATTATAGATGTATTGTGTTTAGGTTACAAAATAAATAGTTTACGATTAATATATGAGACAAATGATGCTATTTTATAGAGTAAGTGTCTAAAAAATTCCGGATGGGCCAGTCCCTACAAGCATCCGTTCACTCCGACATAAAACTACGATACACCTTAGGATAGCTCCAAAGAAAAGTGATAAAATTCTACCTCATACTTTCCATAACGTTGTTCAATTTATCGTACACGTGCTGTCATACGCGGCTGCGCACTTTATATTATAATATATGTATATATGAGAGTGGAGGAAGCCAGAGAGGTATGTCAGAAAAGAACCTGTTGGAACTCTGTTCTCTCTGCCTACCCCGCAAGGGATCTGGCGTGATGATATAGATAGATAAATAGATCTTTATATAATATCTTATTATTACTGAAATGTTATTTCTGTATAACGTAGCTATCTAATGGTAAAAGAATTATTAAAATCGGTTCTATAGTTTTAGTCTTTATCGATTTTAAATAAACAAACAAATATTTTCTCCTTATATAATATATGTATATTTGTACATGAAGAAGATCGAGAAAGGTATTGTGGTCCCACATAAAGTTTGTGTCCTTTTTTCGCTTTTTAGCTCTGAGATAAACAGTTATTTTATAGATTTTTCTCTGCGAAACCAAATTAGAAGCGGAATCCTGGGAAGTTATTAAGGAGTAGAAAGTTGAAACCTTTTTTTAGAAAACAACATCTTTTTTTAAAGTGGTTAAATGTATAGCATTCATATGAGGATATGATTCTAGTGGTAGGTATAAAGTATGTCTACTAGAATATTTATCTTCTGAATTTGTAGATAAAATGTTAGTATAAAATAAACATAGAACCAAGGTTTCAGTACTGATGGTAAGATTGCCAAACATAGATAATTTGACAAAGCACTGACATTATGAGAAATATTATCAGTACCTACACAACGAATAGCCTTAACTTGAGTTTTATATGTTCTAACTGTATTACGAATAATTTATAAAACAATCCTGAATTTCATATTTTGTATTCAATATTAAAATTAAACTGACGTAGAAATTTAACCTATTTCTTAAAAAATACAGTTATTTAAGCCTGCCTCGTTGGTCAGGTGGCAAAGCGCAACGCTTTGTGATCACAAGGTCTTTTGTTCAAATCCTAGGTCGGACAAATGTGTATGAAAACTTCCCAGTATGAAGCCGGAGTCTGAAATTATGACCGGTATATAGCAATAGGCTCGCCCCCTATTACATAGGACTTAACATCGTTGGCGAAAAGTGGGTGCACTCAGTACACCTCTGCCACCCCCGGTTGGGGAATACAGGTGTCACGGTTTTTATTTGTAATCTAAAGTTTTTCGAATTCTATTTTATTCATTATTAGGTCCGGAGCTTTGAAAATATCACACTTGATTCTCACATTACAATGTTTAATTAGATGTAATAGAGTATGACTATTCTATTCCAGTAACTAAGCATTGTAGCTTACATATATTGTAGCATCCATACTAAGAATGAAATGTAGTATCCATACATCATAATCATCTCAGCCTATACTTGTCCACTGCTGAACATATGCGTCCCCAATCGCTTTCCAGCGTAAGCGGTCCGATGCCACCTGCATCCAACGACTTCCTGCGATTTTCACAAGATCGTCGGTACATCTGGCAGGCGGTCGTCCCACGCTGCGCTTGCCAATACGTGGTCTCCACTCTAGAATATTTTTGCCCCAACGCCCGTCCGATCTACGCGCTATGTTGCCCGCCCATTGCCACTTCAGCTTGCTAACCTTGGTTCTTCTACGAATCTCCTCATTCCTCATTCGATCGCGTAGAGAAAAGCCGAGATAGCTCTCTCCATAGCTCGCTGAGCAACTTTGAGTTTTTTTATGAGACCTATTGTAAGAGACCATGTATGTATCCATACATACTACATTTCATTCCCAACCAACTTCCCAACACACCAAAAATAAAGTCCCAATAAGCAACGCTCAGAATATTCCAATTAACCGCACGAATATGACGTGAACCAAAATAATACGAAACTAATATGCCCCACACAAATATACTCGCGCCGCCGAAATAAGCCGACGAAGCATTTGTATCCCCTATTTTCCCTAACAATATTATGTATAATTCCCATGCAGTAGCTCTGCCAGCCTTATTATATACGTGATAAACAATAAGTGAG
The DNA here is from genome assembly GCA_905147815.2 of Phalera bucephala. Taxonomy (NCBI): domain Eukaryota; kingdom Metazoa; phylum Arthropoda; class Insecta; order Lepidoptera; family Notodontidae; genus Phalera; species Phalera bucephala. Next base: position 16,385,465 of record LR990621.1, on the reverse strand, counting down.
ATCATCACGCACATAAAGTGATATTTTAGTAGGTGTACTGTGACAAAAGTGCTCGTTTCACGCTACTGTCGTGCTTATGTGTTTTGTTACAGACTACTGTATTCTTTTGTGCGATAGAATAGTGTGGATATGCCCGATGTGTCTATAGTAAGAAGCAATATGCTCGGTTGATGTACCTTTTTGTATAAATAGACTATTTCCTAAAATTGTACTTCGTTATGCTAGATTCCTCACGGGCTAGGTAGGAAGTACAGTTTGTCATGAGACACTTATACAGAGTTTTCATTTCTTCTTCGCCGAAAGAATTTGTCTCATACTTGGCAATAACGGACACCTTAACTCATGGTCAAAACATGACCCAACTATTGGTCGTGGTCATATCTTTGTTTTATATTGTACAAGTAACATTTTGAAAAACTAAGGAAGTGGAAATTCTATTGAGAAATTTGCCGCTCTTTTATTCTAACATAGGAGAATTTTATTACTGAAAATATAATATAACACCATCACGCCTATATTCCCCAAGCAGGGGTGGCAGAGGTGTACTGAGTAAGTTTCGCCGACGGTGTTAGGTCCCATGTAATAGGAGGCGAGCCTATTGCCATATACCGGGTACAATTCCAGACTCCGGACTCGTACTGGGATGTTTTCGTTAGAAAAACTACACTTGTCCGACCTAAGATTTTAGGATTTGTACCCAGGACCTCGTGATCACAAAGCGATGCGCTTTGCCACTAGACCAACGAGGCTGAAAATATACCTACGTAGTATCTGTATCACACGTGAGCTACTTTTGCTAAAGTTTCGTAAGAGAGATACGTAGATATTTATTTTACCCAACTCTATTTGACAAACGAAAATTATATAAAGATTATACCTGTAAACATTTGTGATACTACACATCCAAGGCATCCTAGTATGCTAGTATGTATGTAATTTCAATTAACAATGGCACGTCGTAAACACGTCTTAAAACCTGTATGACCTATGTAACTTCCCACGTTCGCAGAACATTAAGGTGAAGGCAGACCTTACATGAAAATACTTAATAAATAAATTTCAGCTCAATCGGATACCCGCAAGTGCTTGAAAAATGGATCACAAGATTTGAACCAGACAGACAGACATACGAACATTTCAAGTTAAATAAATGCTTGTAAATAGATATTCATTTACTCACGTTTTACTTGATTGGACAAAAGAAGTCCTGAGCTTAGAACATATTGTCAGACGATTTGGCGCAGTGGTTAAGAACTTAAACTACTCTACCCACTGGGTTAAATAGCCGCGGGTTCGATTCCCGCACGGGACAAATCTTTGTGTGACCCACAATTATTTGTTTCTGTCTGGGTATTTATGCATGTGAATTTACGTGTTTGTAAACGCACAGAAATAAACCCTATTATGGTACTACGTTTAAAAAAAAGAATATAGTGTTGTTATCGATTAAACAATCTGTCATTATTGCAACAATGTCATTTATTATGAGCCTTATGCACATTTTTTATTTATTTAAACCTTTACCCCGAAAAAGGACAAAAAATATTATTGAGTCCCTTTTCTAGGTAAAGGTTTCCACTTCCTTTCTCCATAAATTCCTATCGTTAATAATGATGATCATTCAGCCCGATATGCGCCGTACCTAGCTAAAATAATGGTCTACAAATCTGAATAATCGGAATAGTTATAGCAGCTTCAAAAAATAATCGCAACAGTAGGAACATATTAAATTTATTTTCCCAGCCAGCTGCATACTAACCTAACGTATCACAATCGAAACATCCCCTTTACCGTTCCCTATTCTCTTATAGTGTTATTAAAATAAATATTCCGAGACGGAGTGATATTGTGGCTCATCTCTAAATCCTTGCCAGGAAAATATCAGCCCGCGACTACTAAATTGCGTTTCTGAAGATGAACGATCGTTACCTACACCTTTTAAATAACATAATACATTTTCCGTTAAATGATTCTGTTAATGGTGTAAAAACGTGACGTAATGTCGTTAACGTAATTTTATTCTGGAGGTGGCCATGAATATATAGTTAATACCTATCTAGTATCTCAAAGACTTAATGTACCAAATATTATATTTTATTCAATCTGCGATAATTCTTGACTTTTGGAAGCTTCTTAAAAAATCTGTTAGGGGGTTTAAAAACCAATAGGGTTCGCCTTCTAGTAACCTAACATCTCCAGAGGGAGTGTGGGTGTACGTACAAAGTATATCTATCTCTACCACTCCCAAGTTTATAATTACGCGATGCCCTGAAACTACAGAGGGAACCGAAAAAAGATAAACTCTACTTAAATTCATCTTTGACCGAGTTTTATGAAATTATATCCATATTTAAAAAAAAACGCAAAGAAATATTGTGGAGCCCTGTGTATTTAATTAAAAAGTATTAGTAGCTAACCTAATACCAAATATTATACATTTTGTATAACAAATCCAAGTTAAATATTTGATGTAATACATACTCGTTTATTAATATACGTTATAAGCACAGTATAAATAATCAAACCATCTCTGAATCAATCAAGTAATTAATATGATTGTTTTATTGATAAGTTAGCATATTATGGGTACGGTATATGTCAAATTTGTAAAGGTTTAAAAATATATATAACGAGTCAACAAACTACCAACATAGAGAAATTGTTAATTTGAACCTATAGAATCACCGGGGGCGTAGCTCAGATGGTAGAGCGCTCGCTTAGCATGTGAGAGGTACCGGGATCGATACCCGGCGCCTCCAAAGGTTTCTTTTTGTAGCTAATATTTTTTGTGTCAATTACATTCAATTTATGTTACATTAAATGTTTAAATCTAATGTATCGATTGTCCTTGAAAATTCGCATTTTTTTAATTTTTGATACGGCTTAAGTTTAAACGGGATAAAACTACAGTATTCAATAATATTGTTTTACTAACAATATAACATTATGTACAAGCAGATACAATAATAAAATACATGATTTCAAATGAACAAAATAAATTACGAAAAGGCTGGAATTCCCGTGATACCTCTACCCAATATCAACGCGTGGATGTCATGAGTTCCTTCATATGTGTTGACAGCCTCCAAATTCATTACGTGACGTATAACATGATATTCATCAGATACCCCATTACCACCCAGCATGTCCCTCGCCACGCGCGCTATTTCCAACGCCTTCCCACAATTGTTTCTCTTGATAAGGGACACCATTTCGGGTGCGACTTGATCTAGATCTTTCAGACGACCGACTCTCACGCAGGCCTGATACCCGAGGCTTATCTCTGTCAACATGTCAGCGAGTTTCTTCTGTATAAGCTGGTTCGCTGCGAGCGGCCTTCCAAATTGTTTCCTATCTAATGTGTACTGTCTGGCGATCCGCAAACATGTTTCAGCGGCACCGAGAGCGCCCCAAGCGATCCCGTATCGCGCGTTATTGAGACATCCGAACGGCCCCTTTAGACCCACTACGTTGGGCAATAAATTGTCCTCCGGTATAGCCACTTCGTCGAGCAATATCATGCCCGTTGTCGACGCTCGCAAAGAAAATTTTCCATTGATTTTGGGCGTATCAAGCCCTTTTTTGACTTGTGAACGCTCCACAATAAAACCTCTTACTTTGTCTTCCTCATTCTTAGCCCACACAACTAGTATATCTGCAATAGGTGAGTTAGTTATCCAAGTCTTGGAGCCTGATAAAAGATAGGTTTTAGTCTTGGAATTATATTTAGCTCTGGTAACTAGTCCACCAGCGTCGCTACCAAAATTCGGCTCTGTCAAACCAAAGCAACCTACCCATTCTCCTGTGGCCATCCTGGGTAAGTATTTTTGCTTTTGTTCTTCTGATCCGTACATGTATATAGCTCCCATAGCTAAACTGCTCTGAACACTCATCGCTGATCTGTAAGCAGAATCTACCCCATCCAACTCTCTCGTTATCAAACCGTAAGTTACTGAGGACACTCCAGCACAGCCGTATCCTTTAATGGTGCATCCGAGTGTTCCCAACTCGCCCAACTCCTTGTAAATTTCTCTGTCGAAGACTTCATTTCTATTGGCTTCGATTACTCTCGGCAATAGTTTCTCGTTGCAATAAGCTCGAACGGAGTCCCGAATAGCCTTTTCGTCGTCGTGTAATTGTCCATCTAAATTCAATGGATCCTCCCAGTTGAATGTTACTTTGGCATTCTTCGAATATGTGGTTGACAACGCTCTTATATTTACACTATTTTTACAAAGGGGCAGTAAAAATTTAGAAGTCAGTGACACAACCATTATGAATTATTTCACTGTTCCGTATAAAACGACTAACTAACACTATCAGGTGTTTACTGCTTGTTGTTAACACTTATCTTATTGCACTGTCTTTTCGCATTCCGTTTGAACTTCAAGTCTTTTCCACAACACGTAATACTCGTATTAAAATCTTATAGCAATTGTGAAAGTTAAGTAATAATACACTTTTGTTGTATCATTTCACAAATAATACCAATACATAACCTCGTTGGCCTAGTAACTACAGCTGATGTTAGTTTGTCGCGGTCTGTAGCTATATTCACGTCGTTGCTGGAGGCCCGTAAACACTTCTACTATGATTGTATTGTGCATGTGTGTGTTATCTTATATAAATGCTAGAATTCCTTGACCTCGTCAGTGCTATTTTCAACCTTATATCTATTGTGCTATGAATGGTAATAATCTGTTACTTTTTACATCATATCGAATATTGTCTTATAGTGGCATAATATATTAAAGCTAATCGCACCAAAGTATAAACAAAGCGACAGCATTTAAGAAATGATAATGTTCTTGACAAGTATGATATGCAAAGCAAATCGTAAATAAGAAAATATGTAGTACCTAGTGCAAAATATTTCTTGCAAGATAAGGTGACGTTAAAAACCTTAAATAAACAGTGTTTTGGGTTACGTAATTAAATAAAACAGTATTATTACTACCTGCTAAAGAAGAATTTCATCATCACTTTATGTTATTAAATTTAAAATAAGTAGAACAGGCTATTGAAAACTTGTCATAACTCTAAAGGTAGAACTATGTAGAAAATACCCGTGAAATAACTCCTAGTTATTCATGTATTTCACGGGTATTTGCTGTCTGCCTTTAATTAATTAGTAAATACCTATTTACTACTACTCATCGAGCTGCACATGGAGACAATGGTTCCAAGTTATTTGATAATATCAGAGACAAAGCATTGATACAACTTATTGATCATCGTAATTAGAAGGATAACGAATAAAGCGAGTCCTAGCTTCACCTTTACATAATACAAATATAGACCTATACTTAACGAAAAAAATGCAGAGTAAAAGTTTCATTTGCTGCAAAAATTCCGCTTAAACATTTCCGTCAGGTACATAGTTTAAAACAGCTTGCTTTTCATACTGGAATGTTAATACATACTTAAGAGCATTCTCTAAGAGCGAAGGAAAACCGACACAGTGGGTAATATTGTTAGAAGCCATTATTATGTAAATTAAGTAGTTCTTGGTGGCACTTATTAGACCCAGTTAGTGGAATTGATGTATTATAGATTCGTTTTTCCTGTTACATCAAAAAACAATTCCCTGAGGAGATTCCTGAACAATTAGGAGACCACTGTGATCACTATTGTGCTGAATTTAAAAATTATATTGTCGGGCTGACAAAATATTCCATGTAACGAGGACGTTACGAATACTCCCGACTGTTTCACACCTTACGTTATGTTTGATGATATAGTCGTAAAGGTATATTCTGTTCTGGATAATTATGATTACGGTAAAAAATTGTAAATTTCAAAACAACGTCCCTTAAAAATATCTCATAGCAAAAGATATTGCACTTATTGCAGCATAAAATATTGTAGGCGCATAGTATTTATGCGATTTGGTTTATCCATTCTCGCATGATCATTGATAACTGTAACACCTAAGTACAACAGTGCCAGCCAGCCTTTTTTATATGAATGTATGTACGTAAATGAGCACCAGAAGATATTTTATTCAAGACTTCATAAACATCACTTAAGTATGGCTTGAGTAGGCTACTCTGTAATTTTTTGAGGACTTGTTTAGAAGATCGCTACAAGTAGAAATTAGGTTTTAACAATCTTATTTGGCGCCTTCTGTAAAAATATTAATAATAAGTCAATACATTATTTCTCTGCATTTGCTAAAACGCATAAAAAATCTCTACCGCACACGGGACTGAGAGCTGACAATGCACCCATTCTATTTATGTCATGTAGTGTTGCCGAATATTTTTATTTCTTGGAGACATTTGGCGCAAAATCTCCTATGAATGCGTTTTCTTCATTGCTCTTGGGTTCCCTTAGACGATTTGTAATATCAAATTTGTATCTTGGAAGTATGTTTACTGAAAATATATTAGGATTGTGCATTCAAAGTTTTTTGCTCAGTCCACTACTAACCCAAAATCCTACGTAAACTGGCTTTAATCTATACTAATATTATAAAGAGGAAAAATTTGTATTTTTGTATGTATAATTGTATTTTGTATGTATAAAATTCATAGGCACAGTTGTATGTGTAGAGGTAAAAATCGCCTTTTAAAAAGACGCTCTTCATTTCATCTGTATCATATTATTCGCAACTCATCTATTGTTCATCATTTAGCTTCTGAATCATATTCATTTTGAGTCCTGTTTACCTTACAGGCAGCCATTCTACAATCGTCTTCGGGGACCGATAATTTGGTCACGTATTGGTCGGGCTTATCTACTAGTATAAAGCATCATATTGTGACACAGATGGATATCTCTGAACGAGATCGTTACTAATAACCTCATTGACTTTTTACTTCCCTAACTTTCGAATGCCATCTCTCCTCAATTTTCCAACAGTGTATCTGGTAACATTATTCGTAGTACAAAAACCGCAACGTTATGAATGCGAACAATGTTTCAGCTCACAAACTACAATGTTTGTAAGTTTTGCTCTGCAGTGACGAGAGAAATATTTAATTTGAATTACCGTGCAGGAAACATGCTATGTTATAAATTCTTGTTATAAAATGTACATGAAAAACACGTAATATATTACGTTGTATTGTGTGTTTGCATTTGTAACAATTGTTTAAAGTTCTTCGCTTATACGAACTATCTATCTTCTCCTGGAACTGTTTCATTTCTTTTTTCAATCTTTATACTACTGAGCAAAGTTCCGATTCCGTGGTAAATGTAAAAAAAATCGAGATAGTGAGTGCTTTTTATTGGTATATAATAATCAATAGTTTTTGGCTTTGATTTTGATTAATAGTGGCTCGCTTAGGTAATAACTACACCAACTTAATCTGAACAAAAATTGATCTGGTAATCTTCAGAATGATCTATCTCTACCTTTGTATATCATCACGCCAGATCCCTTGCGGGGTAGGCAGAATAGAGTTATTAATCATATTATAGCCATTGAAAAATTTCTTTCAATTTTTGGAACTTAGATAACTCAGACATAAGATAAGATATAGTTCTCGTCTATAATACTGATATTTTAGTTTATAGTACTTTTATTATATAGCACTATTACTACCTCAAGGAATATATATAGATATAACAATAGTATCGTCGATTTCACAACGCAAATCCTTCTAACACCAGGGATGAGTGTCCTATAAATTATTCACTCTCTATTTGCATGACAAACGACGGGAAAGCAGGGAAGGTCTAAGACCTTTAATGGCACCTCTTTGGCCCTTGTTAACTGTATTTTAGCCTCTCCATTTTTCCACACTTCTACGGGACAACACTCTTTAATGGACCAGTGATTTTTCCCAGTCATATGCAAATGGCAGATTAGCATGTATTTTATTCCGAGCTCCCACTTTAACCAACAAGAACGTTGATGATATTAAAAACGCAAATTTTCGTCTTAATGGAGTTTTCTGGGAGCTTTGTGTGGGCTTTTGTAATTTCGAGCTAATATACTGGATAGTTTACAGAGTACGGCCAGCTTAAATAATACTACTGCATTGCCTTTTCTTTATGCAAACTTTGTTTTGCAGTTTTCAAGTAGTATAAACCGCAAACTGGAAAAATTTCTTAGGTATGTAAAGCTTTGATCTAAAGTTGTATTTTTTCCATTTATAAAATTGTTTTATTTATGTAATAACCACCACTTATTGACAAACGTAGCCCTGTCCTCAGGCCATGTGCAGCCATGATCTTCGTAACAGAAATCGGATGAAAGTTGCCAAGAATAGTACTCAGTGGTTTGCAATTGCAGAAGTCAGCAGTGGACTGCTATAAGCTGATCATAATGATGATGATGTAATATCCTTGACAACATTTCTACAACAGGTTGAATACTAAATACACATTACGTTAAAGCTATAAACAGTAGCATTAATATTATGTAAAATATCTTCGACTGCATAATAATATAAAGTGGCAGTCCAGACGACAGCCATTCCGAAATTAGCGCATCCAGAATATCTCGCCAAACATAAATGGAATATTCGTGTAGTTCCCCAGCCTAGAAATACGAGATAATCTTCGTAGGTACCATCTAAGTTGGAGTATGAAATTGGTTTCACTGTTGGCGTAGAGCGATTTAAAAATAAAAAGTATAAAACATGAAGTGAATTTTCAGAAGGGTTCCATATATCTTATAGTTCAATACTATCTATCATCTAATATCTATGTTTTCTTCGTGTGTGTTATCTTCGTATACGTTTTATTTAATTGATTATTTTAAGCAAATAATAGCTTAGGTAGTTTAGTCAACGTAATTAGTTTGATGCTATATACTAACTTATAATAGTCTAATCACCTTTACTTAATTGATATTTACTAGGCTAATAGATGCATATTATGTCGCTCGTAGACCGCGGTGTCTTTACCGATCATCAAGGTTAAGCTGCGTTCGACTTGGTAGAGGCCTAAGATGGGTGACCGCTGTGGCATTTTCATATTCGCGCGTCTCTGTGCTTTGGTCCCGGTTACCACTTAATGTGGTAGTCGTTAAGCCGAGTTGGAAGCCTTATAGGCGGCTTGAAAAGTTCCAACAGCAGGTGGCCACAAACCTGCCCCCACCAATCCGCACTGGGTCCGCGTGGTGGAGTATGACCTGATCTCTCTTACCTCGATTTGTGAGAAAAGGCCTTTTCCCAGCAGTGGGCAGTATAGGATGATAGTGTATGTAGGTGTTGTACATTACTACGCCATCAGCTGACCCATTTTTTACCGTTTTTCTATTCAACGACTATCTAAATAAATTCTATTAGTAACAAGACCGACATTTGTAGCCTTTTTTCCTTTTATTTTTTTGTTTTTATTGGTGTATAATAAATTATATTATAGTTTTAATAAACTAAGATCGCAAAATTCATGGCCGCACCTTATATCATTCATCCATTATATCTTCAAAGATTAATGTAATCTATTAAAATAAGGGTACAAGGGAGATTGCCGCCCTAACCACGGATTTAATTGATTAATTCAGAATGAAAAGATCCGGAACACTCGACTATTAGCCGCGCTCTAATGGTAAGGTGAAATTAAGAATACCTACTATGTAGGTATTTGTTTCACACAGTATGGCCATTAATAATATAACATAACCTAACGCTAATCCTTTCGATCCCGTTTACCTCGTAAGGAGGGACTGCTAGAGATGTTCGTAGTACACAGAAGTACATTACTTGACATGAGTTCCATCCGATTTTTTAGGTCCTCTCAAATAAAGAGGTGCTTACAAGAACTCTTTTCACTGTTTACGACTAATTGTCCCAGACAGTTTTCAAAATACTTAGAGGTGAAATCCGCGACTGAAATCCTAGACTTTGTGAATATTACTGAACCGTTAAAATCGAGTAATTTGCCGTATTATTAATAAACCAAGTATAGCATGCACGGAAACTATCTGATAAATTTACTTTATAATAATGTATCCCACGTTATTTTACTTAACTACACTTTATACGTGTATAAAAAAAAAATTAAAAATTCTTTGTGTGTGTGTGTGTGAATGATGTACGCTGTTGGCCGCGAGGCCTTTACAGCTTCACCGGACTAAAAGGCGAGCGTGCAACCACTACGCTCTAGCCAGCCAGAAGGGCAAGAGGCGACATACTCGAACGAGGAATGTCGTTCGTGTAAAGGCTAAACAGGAGCGGAGAGAAAACTGAGCCCTGTGGGACTCCAGCACTGATGGAGTGGGAAGTGGAGCGCGTCATTTCGACGCGATAACGGAAGGTGCGATTCGACAAGAAGTCTCGTAAGATGAGCACGAGCCTGTCCGGCACACCCAATTGGTAGAGCTTGTAGACCAAGCCGTTGTACCAGACTTTGTCGAATGCCTTCGCGACATCTAGGAAGAGGGTGCCCGTGTAGATGGGTTTGGGTCTATTGAGACCGGAGAGGATGTGCTCCGTGATGCGGTGCTCTTGGTGGACGCAAGAGTGTTTGGCTCGAAAGCCAAACTGCTCGTCGATAAGGATACCCCTGGACGTTACGAAGTCTTTGAGCCTCGCCAGAAGTAGGCGCTCGTATATCTTGGCCAGGGAGTTGAGGAGACTGATAGGGCGGTAGCTCGCGGGGAGATTGCGAGGTTTGCCGGGCTTGGGAATGCCTATGACGTCCGCCTCCTTCCACTTAGCGGGGAAGGTGCAGTTCGCCATGGCGGCGTTCAATATGGCCACTAAGAGGCAGATAAGTTGGGCGGGCAGGCATTTCAGAACGCGATTCGAAATGCCGTCAGAGCCGGGGGCTTTTTTAGTTTTTAAACCCATAATTAGATCTTCGACCTCCGTTTGGGTGATAGGAGGTAAGGAATCGACGGGGGGGAGGGATGCCCTGCGCTCGACTTCCCTGTCGACCGCGTCGACGTGGGACTGGTCGACGGATTGAGAGCTGGGGGCGCACTGGCTCTCGAGGGAGTCGGCGAGAAGCTCGGCCTTTTCGTCGTCGTCGAAGGCTGGGGGTGCGCCTGAAGGGCGGGTTAAAAATTCTTTATTTTTACCGTATTGTACATGATATACTATGCACGCCTTTTAAGTTCTGTCGTTTCCATATTTCTCGGCAATTTTGAATTTAGAACTGTTCTATATATGTGAATGTGTTTAAATTTTAAATCTCAAAACAGTTGAAAGTATTAGAATGAATGTTATTTTTTAGTCACAGCGTCGATTGGAATCTGTCAGGTTACGTACGAAAATGAATCTTTCTAAGGAAAATGTTCGTGCAATAATTTTCTACAACTTTAGAAGAGGCCTGACACGGCTTCAGTGTTTTGAAGAGCTAACATCTGTGTTCAGTGATGAAGCCTCATATCTGCGGACTGTCGAACGCTGGTATTTAGAATTCCAGCGTGGACATAGTGTTAGTGGCAAATCTCGCGAAGGACGCCCAAAATCCGCCTTCACTGAAGATAACATCATTGCTGTGAGACAACTAATTCTCGAAGATCGGCATGTAACATATCGAGAGATAGAGGCTCTATTAGGCATCTCAGGGACAACCATTCAGAAGATCTTGCATAAAGCGCTTGGTGTGAGAAAGCTAGTTTGCCGTTGGATACCGCATCTGCTTTCCGACGATCACAAGGCGGCACGCGTCAGATAGTGTAAGAAAACTCTGCAAAGGTTTAACCGAGGACAGTCAAATCACGTCTACGACATCATCAGTGGTGACGAATCTTGGATCTATGCCTACGATCCTGATTCCAAACAACAATCTACAATCTGGGTCTTTTAAGACGAGCCAAAGCCGACTAAAGTTGTTCATTCTCGAAGCACTTTAAAGAAGATGGTGGCCACGTTCGTTGGAAAAACCGGCCATGATGCGACTATTGCACTTTAAGATCGTAGAACGGTTAACGCAGAGTGGTATGCCACAGTTTGTTTACCACAAGTCATCGCCGAACTTCGAAAATCTAACTCAAAGCGACGCATCATCCTGCACCACGACAACGCAAGCTCACACAGCGCTCGTCAAACGATTGAGTATTTGAAGCAGGAAAAAGTAGAAATCCTTGACCATCCTCCATACAGTCCTGACCTAAGCCCTAACGATTTCTTTACATTTCCTAAAATTAAGAAAAGTCTTCGTGGTCAAAGGTTCCAGTCCGGTGAAGAAGCAGTCGACGCTTTCAAGGCAGCCATATCATAAATGTTATAATAACTGGTTTGAGCAAATGGAAAAGTGTATAAAGCTACGTGGTGAATTCTTTGAAAAACAATAAATACTACTATAAAGTTCTAGTTGTGTTTTTTTCTTCAAACGACAAAACTAAAAAGACATGCCTCGTAGAATGGGATGTGATCTGGATATTGTATCCAAACCACATCCCTCTTAGTTTTATGGCAGAAATATTATGCACTGTTGCATAGGCAACAGTCCAGTATAACTTGGTACAAAGATTCTGTATTGTTACATCAAAATTTTAAACTTCCGGAGTATAACACGGAACAAATTAGTGTTGAAACAAATTTCAATTGAAGCCATTGCTTTGAACTTCCAAGTTTGTAATTTAATGTCAAATTTGTTACGGACAAACTTTCACAATAGTCGTTTGGGATTTCCAAAATAAACAATGATACACTGTTTAAGACGTTGCTACAAAGCTCACTCGGTGAACTCACCTAGTATTTAATGACTCTCTAAATATATTATTTCACCTATATTTACGCATTAATATCTATAGTTTATAATAGTCTCAATCAAAGTTTAAAACTTTTTTCACTTAACATAAAAACGTCGATTTCTTACTAACAGCATTTTCATTTCGATGTTCGGAAAAAGTATCGCCTCATTTTACACTTGTTATAGATTTCAATCACAACTAAACATCTAAAAATGGTGACGGATTGTTTAAAAAGTTTTAAATTTTGATTCGAATATACTATACATAAAAAATCTCTTACATTGAGTGACAGATAATGTATTGGTTAAGCCGATTGGTTTAGAAACATGGAATTATATTCTGAAGCTCCTTATAAAATTTAGATGTAAGTACATTAAGAACGATTTTTTTTAAATCCACCCGCAAAGGAAGTAAAATAGACAGTTAATTAACTATAAGGATTCCGTCGAGCTTACGGCTAGTTAAATAATAAAACAGGAACCAAAATTTAATTTGTATTTTTACATTGATGACGCATGGGAAAGACAGGCGTAGGTAAATATTAATTCATCATTAATTCTATCTATATCATTACGCCCAAAAATTAAATCATCAATCAATCTTAAATTTAATAATTTAACTAGTATCTGCCCGACTTCTTCCACGTCGTCTTTAGCTAGGAACCTAACCTTTTTGCGGGATAAAAAGTGATTGCTTTTATGTGTGTGTGTGTGTGTGTGTGTGTGTGAATGAGCTACGCTGTAGTCCGCGGGGCCTTTACAGCTTCGCCGGACAAGAGAGCGAGCGTGCAACCACTACGCTCGAGCCAGAAGGGCAAGGGGACAACTACCTCAAAGGCGCCTCAAGGAGGAACGACCCCGGCTTGGGCAGTCGCTATCAAATAGTGACAAAATTCTTCGACCTCGCCGGCAAGGTCGGTGTCTGATCCAGTGAGCGGTATCTGTATGCGAAAGAAGGGATGTAAGGGCGTCGGGAGGGTCGGTGAGAACATGCTGCGTACGGCGGTAGTAGCTGATAGGAGGGGAGTAAGGTTCGTAGTCGGCAGCGGCTACGATTAGCGGATTTTTATGATTGGACGCGTTCGCAAAATATCAGGTTATCGCCTTTTTAATAAAGGTGCAAGTATTCTATGTGTTAATACAGGTAATAAACGATCTTGTGTGCCAAATCCAAGCCGTTTTTGAGAGTCAAACAAACATCCAAACTTTGACATTTTTAATATAAGTAGGATTAACATCTTGACCTTGTAACGCAAAATAGATTTGAAAAATAAGACAAAGAGGACTGTATGTAAATGAACGAAGTAGGTGGTTAGATACTTGGAATCATTTTATGAGGTGCATGACGCACTTTGCATATAATATAAAATACACACCGTCACGCCTATATTCCCCAAGCGGGGGTGGCAGAGGTGTACTGTGTCTACGTTTCGCCGACGATGTTAGGTCCCATGTAATAGGGGGCAAGCCTATTGACATATACCGGGCACAATTCCAGACTAGAAAGTTTTCGTTAGAAAAACTACTCTTGTCCGAGCTAGGATTTGAACCCAGGACCTCGTGATCACAAAGCGATGCGCTTTGCCACTAGACCAACGAGGCAGTCTAATATAAAATAATTATGCTCAATATGAACATAAACTTATCGCATGTATATTTGCAAGTATTAGGCCCTTATTCGCTATGACTAATCAAACACGTAACACATTGCGGTACGATGACTTCGTGAAATTATCGTTTAGTGTTACTTCCAGTGGCATACAGAAGATAATTTCACGAAGTTAGCATAACACGCAGCGTTTGGTTATAGCAAATTATTACCCAGTGAGTATTCGATTGTAAATGTTCAGTAGACCGCACCACGCTAGGTTTCTTACGATCGGAATGCAAAAAGTAATATTTACCTTACTATAGCTCAGTAAGGGAATCAATAAGTTTTCGATTACCTATTCTACTACATATATCCTATACGTCTCCGTAACCGGCAAGCGTGTGTGAGACGAACTATGAGAGTGGAAGAAGCCAGAGAGGTATGTAAGGAAAGAACCTGTTGAAACTCTGTTGGTACCCTCTGCCTACCCCGCAAGGGATCAGGCGTGATAATTAGATAAATAAATAGGGACACACTATATAAGTGTAACGTATAGGTACGCCAAGCTCCGACTGGAGCGTAGCTGTTGCACGCTCGCCCGTAAAACCATAAGAACCCCTCGGCAAACAATGTGGATCACGCACACACGCACTCTCTCACACGCACATACACACACACACACATACACATATAGGTGCGCATAGGCTGAAAAAGTAGTTAAAGTAATACTAGGACTACTCTCACCAGAAATAAAAACAAAAATAAGAAACGGCTGCTATTTTTTTTATTTCTAGTATCTGCAAAAAAAGCAGTGATAGATAGACTATTGGACTGCACAGCCAGAGGTCTCTTGTTCAAACCCAGGCTCGCACCTCTGTCTTTTCAAAAGTACGTGCGTATTAAAAATTAATGATCACATGCTTTAACGGTGAAGGAAAACATCGTGAGGGAAACCTGCATGTTTCTCAAAGGTATGTAAAGATCGCCAACCCGCACTGGGCCAGGGTGTTGGTATAGCCTAAGCCCTATCAGTTTAAAAGGAAGCCCGTGCCTAACGGTGGGACAGTTTCTTAAAAGGGCTAATATTATATTATTAATATTATATAGTATCTTTCTCCATCGTAAAACTTCATCATATTAAGGATTATATCAAGTTTTGCACATCCAGATGTCCTATACATATTTTTACAAACCCAAACAACCCAAAGAACCAAGGTGCATCTCTCGCAATCATACATTATTTTGGTAATGCACTCACCACTATGAGCACCAAATACGGCTACATCGGTATATTTCGGTCCTGTAGGCCGGGCAGCCTCATTAAGAGTTAGCAATTAAAACTTCGCAATCTGGCCCCCGTTCAACGGGGAATTAACGCCAATGCGGAACCACTTGGGAAATGAAAATCGGTTTCGAAGTGATGTCGTAACGATTTTCCACATAATGAAAATGCGTCTTTCTCATTTAAAATGTAAAGAAAATACTAGCTCTCTCAGTAGGTCCAGAGAGGGATGGCGGGGGAATTGTATGCCTTTTTAGAAATCTGGCCCAAGATGTCAAATAATAGAAGTGTGGAAAAAGTGAAGACCTTTACTCAGCAGTGGGACAATAATGACTTTTAATAATAATAATAACCGATTGAGCCCTGACCACCGGTAGCTTGGCATATAGATCTCGCTGACGGTGGAGCACCTTTTTTTACATAAGGATATTTTTACGTATAAGATTTTATTTTAATAAATAGATGATAATAATAGTATTCCCACTCTCTAACCCTTATTTGGTAGACAAAGAGTATAGAATGCCAACAGATTCTTCTTGACTTTTTCCAATCTCATATTACGTCTCATACAAGCTCACGGGTTTCATAGATTCTTAAAATTCGCTTCTGACCGTGACGAGCGACGCACGCACTATGCCGATGGTGCGTTCGCCTCCCTCTGACGTAGTTTCTCGTGGAAGTAATGAAATTATTAGTGAATCAGTTTCAAGTGTAATCAATGTAAAGTCATAGTTAACGAGTTGCTGACTTTTGTGAACAATAAAGTGGATACTCTGCCTGAGACTGGTATTATTCAAATATGTCTTAGTGCATACTCTTATGAAGACATCGAAACCGCAAGATCAATCGCGTATAAAATTTTGGCACCAACAAAAAAGTTCTTGAGACGAAAGGAAGGAACAGAACAAAAAAGCATCCAAGAGATCATTAAGCTCATTAAAGAGTTTGAACCCGATTGTCTACCCGCGTTCGTAGCAAAATATATCAATAAGTTGCCGGCGGTGTCATTTGACCACATTGATGTGACAACCTTTCTCAAGGATATGGCTTTATTAAAACGCGAAGTGGCATGCCTGAAGGAGCAGCAAACGGATGTCTGGAATGCTACTTTATCATCGGACTTTCAATTGATCAGGACAGAGATTGATAATATCAAAAAGATGCTAAGCGAGTTTCAAAAATCCCAAATTCATCAGCAGAAAGACCTATTTCTTATGTCTTATCGTGAAGATAAGAATAAAATAAAAACGCTGATTTAACGCATAAAATCGACGGTAGGGATAAGCTTGATAGCAATTCATTCTGTACAGACAAAGTGCGAGAAACCGGGCAGCGAGGTGTGAGCGAGATATCTGATAGCGGTGCGCAACCAACTCCGCCATCGGCGCCCCCACCCCGTCTTGCGCCAGCGCCTTCACCCGTTAGTGAGGACATAAACACAATGTTGTCACGACACCCGTTGGATTCTATGAATGAGATGCTTTGTGTACAACCTACTTATAGAGATATTGCATTCAAAGCTTGTGAAGTCTTAAACAGGGAAAAAGATGACGAAGGTTTTACTTTAGTCTCGAAAAAAATACGCAATACATACAGGTACAGAAACGCTCGAGGTACCTTGCAAACATCCAGCAAACTACAAGCAGCAGAGCCACTTGCGTTTATCTATCTGTCCCGTACTCAGAAACATGTAAATGAAGGTGTCATTGTGTCATTAAAGAATATATAAAAGATATGAATGAGGACTGCTTAGGAATAGAAATGTTAACCCAGACGCGTCAAACGAATTTTAATTCGTTTAAGATAACTGTTTTGTTATCAAAAATGAAGCGATTTCTTCAAAAAGATTTCTGGCCGGAGGGTTTGGTATTCAGGCGATTCCGTCAACAGCGTTCTAGGAGCAATACCGTTACCCTAAATACCTAACGTATGGATCTGCAAAACAAAGAAATCATGAGATTTGTTTCGTATAATTGTAAATCCATTAAGCGTTCGGTGGAGCATGTAAAAGAACTTTGTAAAAATTCCGATGTGGTTGCACTCCAGGAGACGTGGCTGATGCCTCATGACCTTGGATTTTTGAATGAAATCGACAGGGAGTTTAGTTGTTATGCCAAGTCTTCCATGGATACGGCGGCGGGTGTGATGCGTGGGCGGCCCTACGGTGGAACAGCATTGATGTGGCGATCGAGTTTGTTTACTCAAGTAGAAACAGTGCATTGTAATAGTAATCGAATAGTGGCCGTGCGGTTAGTGCAAAGTGACCGTAGCCTACTTGTTTTCAGTATCTACATGCCCACAGATTGTGAAGATAATCTGCCGGAGTTCACCCAATGTCTTGCAAGTATTAGTGCGATTATCGAAAACTTAGAGACCGAATGTGTTTTGATACTTGGAGACTTTAACGCACATCCCGGAACTCTTTTTGGTAAAGAGTTAGTAGATTATTGTACAGAGCAATCTTTAATTTGTTTAGATCTAGATAAGCTCAATCCTAGCACATTCACTTTCGTAAGTGAGGCGCACGGCACGTGTAGGTGGCTTGATCACTGCATAGTAACTGCCTCTGCAGCCAACGTAGTAACTGACATACACGTTAAGTATGACTCATTCTGGTCAGATCATTTTCCACTAGTCGTAAACTGTAACATTAACTTTATTAGATGTAAGGAAGCTTTTAGTGGCATTAAAAATAATAACATTAAATACATTTGGGGTAAAAGGGAACCGGAATAAATAGATAAATATACTAAGTATTGTGACGAAAAGTTAAATGATATAATAAATAAATCATCATCATCATCATCTCAGCCTATACTTGTCCACTGCTGAAATAGGCCTCCCCAATCGCTTTCCAGCGTAACCGGTCCGATGCCACCTGCATCCAACGACTTCCTGCGATTTTCACAAGATCGTCGGTCCATCTGGCAGGCGGTCGTCCCACACTGCGCTTGCCAATACGTGGTCTCCACTCTAGAATCTTTCTGCCCCAACGCCCGTCCGATCTACGCGCTATGTGGCCCGCCCATTGCCACTTCAGCTTGCTAATCTTAACGGCTATGTCGGTGACCTTGGTTCTTCTACGAATCTCCTCATTCCTGATTCGATCGCGTAGAGAAACGCCGAGCATAGCTCTCTCCATAGCTCGCTGAGCAACTCTGAGCTTTTTTATGAGACCTATAGTAAGAGACCACGTCTCTGATCCATATATCATCACTGGTAACACACACTGACTAAAAACTTTAGTCTTAAGGCACTGAGGTATTTTGGATGAGAAGATGTTGCGCAGTTTCCCGAACGCTGCCCAGCCGAGTTGGATTCGTCGATTGACCTCTCTCTCAAAGTTGGACCCACCTAACCGGACTACCTGTCCCAGGTAAATGTATTCGTCGACAACTTCAAGAGTAGAGTTCCCAACGGTGAGTGCGGTGGGTACGACATGGACGTTACACATTATTTTCGTTTTGTCCATGTTCATTTTAAGACCCACTTGTTGAGATACTCTGTTGAGGTCACCGAGCATTCGTCCTAGATCTTCCAGCGACTCCGCCACGACCACAATGTCGTCGGCAAATCGAAGGTGAGTGATGTATTCGCCATTGCTGTTGATGCCAAGTCCTTGCCATTCCAAGAGCTTGAAGGCGTCCTCTAAGGTGGCCGTAAACAGTTTCGGAGAAATGACGTCTCCCTGCCTTACTCCTCTTTTTATGGGGATCGCCTTCGTGCAATGCCCCTGTACTCGGACTGACATGGTGGCGTTATTATACAAGCACTTCAACACTTCAATGTACCGATAGTCAATGCGGCATCGCTGGAGAGATCTAAGAACCGCCCAAGTCTCGATCGAATCGAAGGCTTTCTCATAGTCCACAAACGCCAAGCATAGTGGCCGATTATACTCCTCGGTCTTCTGTATAATCTGCCGCAGCGTATGTATGTGGTCTACGGTACTAAAGCCTTTCCGGAAACCGGCTTGTTCGGGAGGCTGGAAGTCATCAAGCCTGCATTCGAGACGATTCGTGATGACTCTCGAAAACAACTTATAAACATGGCTCAGCAGTGTGATGGGCCTATAATTCTTCAGTAAAGTGTTATCACCTTTCTTGAAAAACAGTACCACCACTCCCCTGTTCCATGCTTCCGGCGTTTTCTCTTCGAGCAAGACGGAATTAAACAGCCTCTGAAGGACTTTAAGTACCGGCGTTCCGCCCGCTTTCAGAAGCTCTGCGGTAATTCCGTCTTCGCCTGGTGCTTTGTTATTTTTGAGTTGTTTAAGAGCCATCGTAATCTCGTACAGGCTGATGTCCGGGATATCTTCAGTGTAGTGTCGGGTTAGCTTGGCTCTTGGGTCTTTTACCAAGTCAACAACAGGTTCAGCTACTGAGGTGTACAACTAAATGTATAGTGTAATAAATAAATATAATATTGTAAATACGGAAAACTTTGAGGAAATAATTTGTGAGGGCAGGTTTGATAATAAATATATTGATTATCTATACTACAATATTATAAATACACTACGGAAGGCCGCAGAATATAGTTATAATGTAAAAACCAAAAAAGGAAAGAAAATTGTAGGATGGAATTTTCACGTTAGAAGTGCACATGTAAAGGCAAGAGAGAACTTTAAATTATGGGTTCAAATTGGTAGGCCATGCTCGGGTTATTATTATGAGAATATGGTTGCCTCTCGCAGAGCGTTCAAATCAGCACTTAAGTATGTACTAAACAATCAGAATAAAATCAAACTAGATACGCTGGCTCGACATCGAGCTGACGGTAATTTTTCTGAATTTTGGAAAGCAACCAAAAAATTAAATAGTCGAAGTAGTTTGCCAGTAAATGTGGATGGGGAAAATAATAAAAAGAATATCGCTAATATGTTTCGTAATCATTTTAATGTACAAAATGGCTCAGTAAAAAATAAGAATAGTAAGCAACAGGTTAGTTTTGGCCCTAAGACTAGTTATTGTATAATCAAACCCAAACAAGTAATGGAGCTACTGAGGAATATGAAAAGAGGAAAGTCCCCGGGCCATGACGACCTTACTATAGAACATCTGTTGTATGCGGGCCAGCGTATCTGTGTGGTATTGGCGTGGAAGGTAAGTAACAATGTCTCACGCAAGAGCGTGAGACATTGTTACTTACCTTCAGAATTAATTCGAACTTTGGTTGTACCTATAATGAAAAATAAAACAGGTGATATCTCGAGCATGGCCAACTATAGGCCTATATCGCTTGCTACCATAATGGCTAAGGTGCTTGAACGTGTTGTTCACTCCCACCTCGCGGCAATCGAATATGATGATGGTCAGTTTGGGTTTCGCCCTTTTGTTTCGACCGATATGGCAATATTTGCATTAAAACAAGTTGTCAGCTATTACAAGCAGCGTAACACCGCCGTATATGCCTGTTTTTTAGATAAAGGCCGTGCTTTTGACACGCTTAATCACGACGTACTTTGGGAGAAACTGCGTGGCACAAATGTCCCAGCTGAGATTGTTGATCTCCTCGAGTACTGGTACCGAAATCAGACCAACAATGTCAGGTGGGGGACCGAATTATCCGACTGTTACCGACTATCCTGTGGAGTGAGACAAGGAGGCCTTACTTCTCCCGATCTATTTAACACCTACATGAACGATTTGATCAGGGAGCTGAGCAGCACTCCTCTTGGGCTCAGACTGGACGGCAGATATGTCAACAGCCTGAGTTACGCAGACGACATGGTGCTGATCAGCCCATCAATCAAGGGATTGCGCAAACTGATCGCAATTTGTGAAAAGTATGCTAACGATCATAGTTTGGTCTATAACACCAAAAAGACAGAAATGGTCGTATTTAGGTCGGGGAAAGGACCAGATAACATACCAGAGGTTTTTCTTAACTGTAAAGCTGTTAGGATAGTGGACCATTTCAAGTACCTTGGTCATATTGTTACCTCAAGCCTTAAGGATGACGCGGATGTTGAGCGGCAACGCAGAGCTTTATGTGTTGTAGGTAACATGATAATTAGAAAGTTTCCGAAATCTGCTCCTGACGTGAAAATAACTTTATTTAAATCATTCTGCCAAACATTTCATCACTCTGCCACTTATTATACCAAACGGGCGCATGATGGCATTCGAGTAGCTTACAACAATATTTTTAGGCAGCTGATGGGATTGAAGCGCTATTGGAGCGCCTCTGAAATGTACGCCGAAGCTCGAATGGACTCATTTCATGCCATCCAGCGAAAAAGGATAGCTTCATTCATGTCCAGAGTTTACACGTGTAACAACGACATCATCAGCAGTCTAGCTGACAGACTCATAGGGACCACAACATATAAGTGTTGGGTACGACTGACCCATTCAGTATTGAATGAGTAGTTTTTTTTGTTTGTATACTGTTTTTATTGTTTATAACTAACGTTTATTGTAAAATGTTACTCTTTTACTGTAACTAAATATGGATCATGTGTCTGAAATATACAATTATTATTATTATTAAAATCACTTTTTGTGTGTGTGTGTGTGTGAATGATCTACGCTGTTGGCCGCGGGGCCTTTACAGCTTCACCGGTCATGAGGGCGAGATTTCGGTCGGTCATGGTAAACCTTCCCCGGTACCTACCTACATCCTTCTACTTTCGCATGGTAGGTATATCTGATTTCATTCTTTCTTTCGACATTCTTTCTATATGCCCAAACCACTAGAGTGTACTCTTTCTGATGATTTTGCCAATGGTTACATGATACTCATAAATGAATTATACGCCATGTGTAACTCGGGCTGCTAACTTGAACTGGATAAAACTGAAAAATTATTGGTTATATATAGTGTGCCATGGTCATCTAAGTACATTTATATCAGGTTTTGAATTTTACGAAAAGTATGTTTCTATTTCTGCTAAATTCAGTGCAGATTAAACGCTAACTACCCCTCAAAAGGCAGATAAATAATAAATACGTTGGAGGCTTTTTAAATACCTTTTTAGTTCTCCAAATGCCCCACATTGCAGTTATTTCTAACTCATAATGAGGCAGCCTCGGTTAGAGACTTAAAATAGGCCAAAGTTCAATGTCTATAGAACTGCGGTAGATGCATGCGTAGAATAATATGAAATTTTCTTTCCTTCATTAAAGTCTGTTTGGCCCGAACAAAATGCACCTAGAAGAAATATAGTGTATTATGAAAGTGACTGGACAGAGTTAACACACTACATACGAAACATGCGAACCAGGGAAGAAAGAGAGGTCTGTACAGAAGAAATCAATAGGTGCTATGTGCTACAGAGACACTTCAACTGAAACGTTACCAGCGACCGTAGGCATAAACATATCTAACATATATATCTAAAGCCGTGGTACGTCATCAGCAGGTGTTTTGTATGTCACAAGCAGTAGGTACAAAATCTATAAATCTCAAAGTATTCCTTAAACATTAAATTATTTCTCTCCTTTAGCCGAAAAAAATGAAAACAGCGCAAAAGTAAGCATTCCACGATCGCTACACCAACCGGCTTTGTGCTGCAAGCACTTAATTATTTTACCGTAGACAAAATATTACTATTCTTTTAAATTCGGGTAAAAGGGTATAAAAGCTTCAATAATCATGAAATAACGCCGGCTTTACAATTCGTCTAGACCTTTAATCCTACCTATCGATCCTACTAACGTCCCGGACTAATTGGCGTCTCACTACACCATCGTATACGCATCAAAAAGAGATTAGACCAAAACGAAAATACCAAAACCGTTGCCGACGCGCCCTGTTGATTTTAATTTGCGTCCAGTCGAAATTCTGTTGGTTTTACATTAACTTTTCACGAGGTCCACAGACAGATGGACGTGTGATAAATTAATGATAGGTGGTATGCGTACCGCCTGGTTTGGGGATGGACGCTTTTAATGGGATTGGGCGCTTGCAGTGTAGTACATGCACCTATATTTTTAATGTGTTTAAATCTAGTATCTTGAATTCATTCACGAGGAAGAACGATGTGATCTTTTTAACAGACTTCAAAAAGGAGGAGGTTCTATGTTCGGTTGTATGTATGCTTTTTTTTTTTTTTTATGTATGTTCAGCGATATTTCCGTCAATTGTGGACCGATTTTGATATTTTTGTTTTAATTGGGTTCAGTATATCTCCAAGGTGGTTTTATTGACATTGGACCCTGGACTTAGAAGATACACCAGGGAACTCCTTAACGACAAACAATAGGCATGTGTAAATTGCGATATTATGGGTATTACGTCAATCCTACAGGTACCCTACTATAGAATTCACTGGTCACTTAAAATTGTAAAATATAAATCTTTTATAAAAAAAGGTAAACCGACTTCAAAAAGCAAAAAAATAAATATTTGAAGTCGGTGCCAAGTAACCGACTGCACCAACCAGCACCGACTTCAAATATTTATTTTTTTGCTTTTTGAAGTCGGTTTACCTTTTTTTATAAAAGATTTTTATTAAAAAAAGAAAACAACGTGTCCTTACACTGAGATTTATTCCTGTGTCGTAGGTGCGTTTACAAACACAAAACATTCACATACACAAATACGCAGACCGAGACAATTAATTGTGAGTCACACAAAGATTTGTCCCGTGCGGGAATCGAACCTGTGACTATTAGACACAGTGGGCGGAGCGGCTTAAGCTAAAAGCTTAAGCCGCTCCGCCCACTGCGCTAAATCGTCCATCTTTTAATGATAAATTAAATGTTGCATCTACCTTTGTGTGTAAGACTGTTGATGAGGTAAGCAAAGAATATAAATACCAAAACAGAACTCAATTAGTAGGTAGTAGTCCCTAAGTACGTTCATCATCATGATCATCTTTAATGGACCCGTGTCTACCCATTGACAAATGTAGGTCTTCTCCTCTATCACGCCATTCGTTTCGTTCTTGTGCTAGTGTATTCCACATTCTACAATTACATTATTCCAGTACGTTAGATCCTGGTTCAATATATATTTGTGCAATTTATATAACGTAATCACATAACCTACTATTTAGAAAACTTCCGTACCACCAAACTCATTCCGCGAAGTAACTTATAACATGCCACGGAATCATATCGAAGAACTGATATTTTATCGGCTTTTGTGGGAAATAAAAGCATTAGTTTGTCAATGAGATATCCAGGAAAGTAAGTTATGCTATCTCATTAGACATGTAAGAGAACGTAATTATTTTTCAGAGATATAGCTGATTCTCGATTGTATTGTGTTTATGTTTCTTGTGAGTTGATATAGAACATATTTTATAATTATTAACATAATTATTAATTTATAAATAAGGCTAACAGGTTCACTTGTAGGTACTCTCGGACAGCCATATTATGTATATAGATATAGACAATTTGGGTTTTATTAATCCCTGCCACTATTTAACTAAATATGCTGAAACCCCCGTATTAGCAAGCATTCCCAAAAACAAATGCAACCCCATTAGATGGAAATTTCTATGTTAGAAAAGTCAAGCTCAATGCTCATTGTATTATACAAAAAAATATGGAAATGAAAACTCCTTTAAAATTTTATTTGATATCACTTCAATATCGTAGTAACGGTTTCAAAGTGAATATTGAACGGAGCGCTCAAAGTTACCTCCATTTGAAGCAATAAAGGAATGGAGTTTAAAATGTTCCGTTATGGCGTGTGGGTCTTTTAGAGATCATTGAAACTTTGATGCCCGCCTTGTTAATAAAACGTTTGAAGCCTATCATTTGCGTTAGTATTCTCGAGTTCCCTACATGCCGTCAATATTTCTTTTCCACGTTTTCCTTATTGTCGCTTAAGGAAAATATACGAGTAACTACAGGTAACACTTATTAAAAATGTATCCTTATTTTATATTGTTAATATATGTACGAGGTAAGGAAATAGAAAAATACTAATTATAAGGAAATGTTATTTAATCATGATCAAATATATTATATCAAAATCGGCTAGTGTGTATAAGATGAACCATGGATATAGAAGAAACTAGAGAGATCGGTTAAGATAGAACAATATAGCAGCATTCAACAGAATCATACCTTATATGAGAGCTTACGTGCTTTCATATCCATGGTTCATATACATATATGGGCCTTCATGTAAATACTTATACAAAACAGAGAGTAAAACGCAACTGCGAAATGAAACCGCATTCGAAATTCATAAGTCAGTCATAGTCCGTACGACAGTCTCGTCTCATTGCACCCTTAGGGTTACCATGATGACGTTATAATTAAAAAAAGTATAAATTAAAACAATAAATACCATCACGCCTATATTCCCCATGCGGGGCTGGCGAAGGCATAGTGTACATCTACTTTTCGCCAACGATGTTAGGTCGCTATGCAATTTTACCGGGCGCATTGAAACTGAAATTTTTCTATCGAAAAATAATACTTTGTCCGGCCCAAGCTTCAGGTCAGGACCTCGTGATCACTACGCGCATAATTCGCCACTAAGGCAACGAGGCTATCAACAATATGTACAAATGCTAATTTTTACCTACATTAAACTACTGCCTTGTTAGTTTAATGGTGTATGGTGCAGCTGACGATCACGAGGTCCTGTGTCCGAATCCTTGGACGGACGAAGTGATGTTAGGAATTTTCTTATTAGCAGTCGTTAGTTAGGAATTGTGCTCAGTTTATACTGAGCACAATTCCTAACTTGCTTGATTGCTATTGCCATTATTGGCATTATTGCCGCTTATGGAATCTATATTCCCTAAACTATAAATGATTAAAACTTAACCCAAAAAATAAACACCCTCATTTCTATGTGTGACAATATTTTTTTAATTATATTACTACACTTTTCCATAGAAAATAGTTATTTTCAACAGACCTTAGTAAAGATTTGACCTTAGTAAAGTTGTAGTAACAACTTATAAAATATTATCGTAGGCAACGACGACCATTTCATTTTTATAAAGTTTTTAAAAAACGGTTATCAAATAGCACTGTTTATTAAATATTCTTTAAGCCCATTATGAAATATTTACATATATGGTACAAGATTTGCTTTTATCTATGTGCAAAAACTACGTAGTAGCCTTGACATTAAACTATCATAAGCGCAGAAAACATGAAGATAAAAAAATGTTTTTACTTTTTGATACACAATCGTTCCATATATAGAACTACGCACTACTACGGACTACGCACCACCAAGGTATTATTATCTATCTATCTATATCATCACGCTAAATCCCTTGCGGAGTAGGCAGAGAGTAAGCTCCAAAAGGTTCTTTTCTTACAGAGCTCCCTGGCTTTTTCCACTTTCTACCACGTCTCATATACACGCTCGCCGATTACGGAGACTCTTAACTTGCCCTTCAGATAAGACAGACAAGATAAAGATATTTTTATTATTTAACTAATATATAAGATACTAGCTGTACCTGAAACTTTGTTTGCGTTATTTTTAGGCGTGTATTACACACCCTTAAGTTTCTGATTTTGATTAAAAACGGCAAGGATTTTGATCAAAATCTGTTGAGCGGTGTGTGCGTGGAAAAATAACTGAAAGGCAGAGTTACTTCCGAATTCTTAATATTAGTATGGATGATAAGGTATTTAAAAAGTCTTAGTGTGGACAACCTTGTTGAGATCTGAAAGCACGTTGGACAAAAGCGTCTCGTCGCCCTGCGCCTTGTCCAAACACAGGGTTCAGTTCAAATATTTGTCTAATTATATGCGGCAGACAGTACGGCCGACACAGCTGACTATATAGGTGTATCTACAAGATGAGCAGATTTCTAAAATACTACCAAAAACTCAACTAAATTGAAGATAAGGGTAGCTTATATATAAGTATGGATTGAGTGCTAGCCTAGTTTTTTCGTATTTATAGAAATATTTAATAATTTTCTGTTTAAGCGTCAACTCTCGCGCAGTGCCGTATACCTCAAAGGTCTTAATTCAGAAACTGACCATGTGCATCGTACATGTGAGTTTTTTTGCGTGTATGTGAATGAGCTACGCTAATGGCCGCGAGAAAAGAGACCATAAACACGATAGGACTGACTTCGTGGTTCTAGAAAGTGACAATTTTAATGCGCGGAGTAAGTTTCGCATTGAGATTGAGTATCTCCACGACCTACCCAACGTAAAGGGATGAGCGTATGTAATGTGGTATATAAAATACTACCCCGGCCGCTACCGAAAAAGTACTTAAAATTTTGGCAGTGTTTCCCGATCAGAGGGGTTAATATTGTTAGCGTTTTTCTATCTTATGACGTATTCTACCCAATATACTGCAGTATATAATGGACACATGGGATAATCTTTCAATCTCACAGATATTTATTTAGTTTTTTTGGTACACGCATTATTCGCCAGCACCAATCATAGGAACAGCCTAATATGTGGCTTCTTGAATACTCAGTAGTAGTCCTCCGTGTGATATGAAGACTTTCAGGTTAGAGTGCGCTGCAATAATGGATTCGAGCACTTCATCAATGATTTTAACTAGAATTTTCAATGCAATTGATGGGAAAGTATATATGATGAACAAAACTGTAGGATTGACTCTAGTACACTTTTACAAATTTAATTTTTAAACAGATTATGCATAAGTATCTTCGAAATACGTGACCAAATGACCGATTATGCTATCTCAATGAAAAAACAAACTGGCAAATCCTATCAACGTTAAAATAATAAAAAGATAAGCACTGTCACGCCTATATTCCCCAAGCAGGGGGGGGGGGGGCAGAGGTGTAGTGAGTACACCCACTTTTTGCTGACGATGTAAGGTCCCATGTAATAGAAGGAGTGTCCATTACCATATACCGGGCACAATTCCAGACTCCGGACTCATACTGGGAATTCTTCGTTATAATATATAATAATAAATAATAATATTTGCCCTGTTAACTGTCAGCCTGTTGGGCACGGGCCTCCTCTGAAACTGAAAGGGTTTAGGCCATAGTCAACCACGCCGACCCAGCGCGGGTTGGCGAACTTCACACAGCTTCGAGAAACGCTTAGACATGCAGGTTTCCTCACGTTGTTTTCCTTAACCGTTAAGCAAGTGATAGTTAATTTTTAATACGCACATATTTTCGAAAAGACAGAGGTGCGTGCCTTTGTTTGAACCTGAGACCTTTGACTTTGCAGTCCAACGGTCTAACAACTAGGCTATCACTACTTCTTTAGAACAACTAAATTTGTTTCTTCGCACGCGTTTATTTTGTAATTTAACATTTAGGACTTTTTGGAATAATAATTTTCCAAGACTTAAGATTATTAAGTTTCTTTTCAATCCGTTCAGCCGTGTTAATATGGAGAAATAAAAACAACTATCCCATGAAATCTTGCATTTAAAAAAGTAGTCAACAATCTCTGAGAAATCCTAAATTTTCCAATGACAGTGTATTTAAAATCAGTTCCACCGTTCTGGATATTAACACGGACCAACTTTTTTTTATTGTGCCTGTATGTGCATAACATATCTTCTTTATTTCAAAATCACAAATCCCAAATCAATATTCCCGTGTGCTGTGTGGAGCTCGTACCTGCGACTATTTGACAAAGTAAGTAAGGCGGTCTACGTTTTATCGCTTAAACCAAGTCGTCTTTGTTTTCCAAAAGTATTTATAAAGTCGACTTAAATATGAGTAAATTTTCGCTGTAGAAAAATTTCAGTAGGTCCCCAGGCTTCAAGTCGCCGATGAAGAGAAAGAGGGAAATCGACGGATTGCCAGGCTTTTCTTTCAAAAAAATAAGATTAATATCTTTGGACCTTCATGCAGGCCGGTTAAAACCCACCAAATGCATGTAATGAGAATAATATCGGCATGATCTAGTGTATAAACAAAGTTATATATTTCATATTATTATTTCACGACTTAAGATGCGTTAATACCATCTACCAATCTATTTCACCACGTCAGATCCCTTGCGGAGTAGGCAGAGTATACAGAGTTCCAACAGGTTCTTCCCTAACAGACCTTTCTGGTTTTCTCCACTCTCATAGTTCGTCTTATACACGATCGCCGGTTACAAAGACTCTTGACTTGCTCTTCGGATAAGACATGGTCTATTTAATCATGGTAAGATAGTCTAGGTCTTCCCCGATATCTGCGTCCTGTTCTAGGTACACTACCAACTGACAGCGGCCTGGAACCATTTGATCCTTTGTAAATATGTATATTTCTTTTTTTACAACGGTTTTTATTGATATTGGTTTGCTGTTTTTTTACGTAATTATAGATATTGTATATAATTTTTGGAACTATAAATAGTTGTTGTTTTCACTTTTGAATTTGTATATCTGTGTGGTTTCTTTTATATTTATTTTCTTTATAATCCGTTGGGTATAAAGGAATAATAGATATTCCACAGAAGTCGTGCTATTTTTCGAGATAAAATGTGTTCTGTTTTATTTTACGATGTAAGACCCCTTCATATAACGTTTCAGTTAAATTCGTTTACCCATTTTAATATGAATAAACACCAGCTATGTCGCAAGAATGTCGTGATTCTTTCCGTGATAAAAAGTATCTCGATTATTATTTCGAGACCTAAAACACCTTGAAAGTGTTAGTAAGATCCATTCTGCCATATTAGTATGAAGAAATAACGGCTATCCCGGAAGAACAGTGTGTGAATATATCGTATGTTCCACCAGACTTATTTCTGTATCAACTATCTCTATCACCGGGTTCAGTCTTAGTCCCACTTAGCCCGCACAGGTGGTCTTTGTAAAATATAAACTAAACTATAGCGCGATCTTATTCAACACACACCACTAACGCCGTCTCAAAAAGTGCTAGACTTCTCGTAAGATATTAATCGTAGTTAAAGTTTCGTATCCGGCGTATTCATCGTTATAGTTCTCTCCGGAAGAAACAATCCTGAATACATCGTCCGTTTATGCACGAAATGATGTTTGAGTGTTTAAATCAAACGTTTATGAACAATTTCTAGTGAGTGCTTTTAACTACTGCATAGTTTTTCGTGAGGAGACGAACCTGAGTCCAATATCATTTCATGGAGGAATTCATGTGTAGGCAAAATCACATAGTTTACGTTGTAACCTTGCAGTTTGGAACAATTAGTAATAAAGTTGTGTGGACTATCCCGCGACAATTAAGTGGCTTAAGTTGTTTTGGAACAATGAATGATTTATCAAAATCGACTCTTTTTTCTTTCCTTAGAAACTTTTACATTTCTCGAAGATATAAGTATACAGAATTGTGGTCCTTAGTACAGGCTACAACTATCCCAAATTTCATTGAAATTCATGAAACAGGTATGAAGCATACTCCATATGTCTTTCTAGAAATTCAATGTTTCGCTTATTTTTGTATTTACTGTAAAAATCTTTTGATTTTCCGGTATAAATACTATTCAATATGTAGTATGTAGCGATAAAGATGCTTTACTTTTCCCTACAAACTGTTAGATTTCATTAAAACGTAAATATTAACTATGTTGTCTGTCATATAAAATATCTCCATGCTAAGTTTCACTGACATCTGAAAAGTAGTTTTGGATCAATCAATGATAAATCAAAATTGACTATTTTCTCTTTCCTCAAAAACTGTTAAGTTTTTCGAAAATATAAGTACACAGAGTTGTGACCTTTTGTACAGGTTGCAACCACACTAAATTTCATTGAAATCCATCGAACAGGTTTGGAGTAAAGTGTATTTTTAGAAATACAATATTTCGCTTATTTTCGTCTTTTCTGGAAAAACCTTTTGATTTTCCGAAATAAGTACTATACAATATGTTAGCCAATATTTTCAGGTATCCGCATGGAAAGTTTTATCAAAATTCGCCCAGTAGTTTTTGCGTGATGACGGTTCTTACCCTCCGACAGACCGACAGACAGACAGACAAACAGACACGAAAGCCAAAAATTGTAGAATTGGTTTTTACGTCGATAGAAGGATACCCCTGGGTTTTTATTTCCTAGCATTATCGCTTGAAGCGATTTCTTCCAGGCAACCTTTAGGTATCAAAATAAAAATGGGTATAGTGCAACAATCTAATAGAATTTTAACTACAATAATAATAATAAACAAGTCAAGCGATATTTATATAAAAAGCCAAATTAACCTATTATACGTAATATAAATGAACGACAGAATAAGTATAAGAGTTAAGAAACGAAACGAGTGAAATAGGAGCGAAGTAGAAATTAGAGAGGGAAACGAGGAAACTAAAAGTATTAAATTAAATTCAAAGGAAATGTGCCTTAATGTCACGCTTAAATATGTCCAAGGACTTAGCGCGTCTAATGGGCCCAGGTAAGCCGTTAATATTTAATTTAGTGTTGTTAAGGCATAAAACCATAAGTATAGAAACGGGTCATGCGTCGTATTGCCATTGAATAAAGTATAACTTCGTTTGGCAATTAGAACTCTCAGTACCCATCCTATGTGAAAAATACTATATTAAAAACGAATGATTTTAGAAAGGGATAGAGTGTGTTCGTTATGTCGGCGAAATTCAAGGGTTAATCATTTTTTTGATGTTATCGACAGGGCATTACGTGTCTACGTGGCTCTCAGAGTAATATCTCTGTGCTCCTTATTATCTTATAATTATCAAATTCTATAACTATATCTATCAAAACATGATACATGGCATGCTAATTATAATAATTTAGTTTACTTTTTTCTTATGGTTTTGTGACTCGTTTGTTCTCTCAATACCTACCAAATACTTTGCTATTTTGAGGATAACATATAGAACCGTGAGCAGAACAAACAAAATGAAGGCATAAACATCTATCATGTTATATGCAAACCAAGAGAGATCTCTCGCAGGATTCTTCATGTAATTAGCGCCATTGTATCTAATGACGTATTCGATCCAATACATTGCAGTGTCCAACGGACTCATCGGTCGATCTTTGAACCTCACTGACATTTCATTAGCTTTTTCCTTATACATTTTATTGGATAGAACTTCGTTAAGTATGTGTCCTAGCTTCTCCTCGTTGATTTCGTCAAACTCAAGGATTTTGCCGTAGCCAAAGGATTGTGCATGCAACAAGTTGTTGTACTGGTCTGCATAGATTGGAACACCGATGATGGGTACGCCGTGAAAGGTGGCTTCTTGCGTACCGATCAGCCCTCCGTGAGATATGAACACCTTTATGTTGGGATGCGCTGAAAAAATGAATTTAAAGTTTAAAGTCTATCCGTTAAAACGGATAACATTTTAATAAACGATGCGTTTTTACTAGAAATGCATTTTATATTCGCTCCTTAACTAGATAGATATAAGCATATTATCAATACTTATATGTGAACTACTACAACCTAGGTAGTCGAATTGCAGACTGAAATTTTTAGATTGAAAGTCCAGTGACATTCGTCGAATATAAGCCTCCTTAAACTATTTCCGGTCATAATTAATATAACATATGGAATTTGAAAATCCTAATGCGTCCCCGACCTTTTGAGAGACCTTGTATTTGCAAACCTAAAGTTATAATAATAATAATAAGCACCCCGGGGGATCGACCTTGTCGTGGTAGGGGGGGCTTACGGGTACTGGGTACTGGATTAGGGTCATAACATCTCACCATTAATACATTACACCTGCCCTAAATATTGATCTCGAACCCATTTAATAGAGAAATTCATGGAAAGGCAATTTAAGAGATATAGTTTACGGCCACTGCCCGGGGGTCGCCGGGGTGCATCTAGAACCACGCTGGCTGCCACAGTATACGAACCGTTGGTGACGGGGGACTGAACAGGCGGGTTACCCTCGATAAATATACTACAGCCGATCCATCATCATCGTCATATTCTCTACCTTTCGAACACTCTCTTTTCTCTAATATCCATCACCATCATCAACTTATTCAACCCGAACAACAAGTCAACAGCTGTTGTGCAGAAGGCATCTACCACCAATCCTGCACCCACTGCTAGTCCTACTCGTGCGCGAAAAAGATGAACTATAATAGAAGCTCCAATAGACACAATACTAGAACAAACGGAAGTTCAAGCTTGCATGCACAGACACTACTACCACAAAATGAAGACAGTTTGGCTCAAATACATACTAATGCAATAGATTTTAATAGCATTGAAACTGAATTTAATACTGCAATAATATGGTTGAGTAATACAAACCCAGAAGAACGACCCTACATACCTAAACAAAAATCCTCACGAAGATTTTCCCAAATAGTTCAATATCTAAATACTACCGAAACATCTAAACCAAGACTTAGATTTCTCTTTATGCATACAATAATATACGCAGCTGCATTTACAACAGCGGCTTGTAATGGTACAAAGTTTAATTTAGATTGACATATCCAAAATAAGAGCGATAGAAAACCAAATTGAAAAAAAAGAATCTTAAATAGAATAGAAAAATATAGATTATAAATCGCAGGAAATAGAAATCACAACATTGTAGCAACTGTAGAAGAAATAAAAATTAAATATAAATCTCATTCTCAACATAAAGAACCAAACACAGAGCCACGCCATTTTCTAGACACATTAAAACAAAAATTGAATGCTGCATCAAGCAGACTAAAGAGGTATTTAACTTGTACGAAAACAAAGCAACAAAATTCAACCTTCCATCATAATGAAAAGCTATGCTACAGAAACCTGGGTAAAAATGATCAATATAACACCTCACATCCTTTGGAATCACCGTCACCACAACATCTACAAGAATCATGGGCAAACATATGGGGAAACTCAGTGCAGCATAATGCAGATGCTGACTGATTACACGAACTCGCTGATACGACACATATACAACAAATGGATTTTAACAATATCTCATTAGACAAATTAACGCAAGTCATTAACCGCACAAGCAATTAAAAAGCACCAGGAACCGACAATATACACAACTATTGGTATAAAAAATTTACAAACACTCATCCATTCATACACAATCACATATCGCAATTCATAAATTCAGATTACAGACCAAATTACAGACCCATTACATGCTTACAAACTATATACAAAATTATTACAGGATGTATTAGTAATTTAATTTACCAACATGTCGTGCAACATAACATACTTGCAGAGCAACAAAAAGGATGCAGGAAGAATAGCCAAGGGTGTAAAGAACAACTAACAATAGATTCGATAGAAATGAAACTGGCACAGATAGGAAATAGGAATATACATACAATGTATATTGATTATAAGAAGGCGTTCGACTCCGTTCCTTATAGCTGGCTAGTTCATATACTAGAACACTACAAAATTCACCCATCTATAACTGCATTTTTGAATATGGCTATGGCCCATTAGAAAACGACACTTAAACTAAGTCATAATAACACAACTCTAACTACTGAACGACGCACTCAGCCCCCTGTGGTTTTGTATTGCACTCAACCCTTTATCAGAATTACTCAATAAAACTTGCACTGGATTCAACCTCAAACATAATAACACACACCATATTCTGTCACATCTGATGTATACATACATTAAACTCTATGCAACCAATAATACAGATCTCACACAACTAGCAGACATCACACAATCATTCTCTATATACATACAGATTCAATTTGGAGTAGACAAGTGTAAAACACGTTCTATTATCCGTGGTAAAGTACAATAAAAAATACATATACCCTAGACACAGGCGAACAAATAGAGCCAATGGACGAACACAGTACACACAAATACCTAGGTTTCCACTAATCTAAACATATATTGCAGAAACAAGCCAAATCAGAACTGACTAAAACATTCAAGCTTAGACTAAACCTAATTTTGAGAACCCATTCAAATTCACGTAACACTATGAAAGCCATAAACACCGACGCAATACCTATTCTTACCTATTATTTTGGGACCATAAATTCGTCTCAAACTGTTTTAATTAATATCCATCCATCCATTTGTACAATATTTTGTTCAGTCAGTCTTCCCCGCGTTACCTTAAGGAACGATTTAATGTCCTTCACTTTTCCAACTCGTATTCTTTAAGGTCATCAGAAAACTTGGCTCTCGTAATGCCTCTACACTCTAGCACCTTTTACGATAACTCTTTTACGATCAAAACCGTACGACTGGGGAACTCACTACCTATTTCTATAAGGAGTGCTCCATCTATTCATATATTTAAAGGTCAGGTGAAAAAGTTCTACATCACCGATTAATTAAAATTAATTTGCGGGATGTTTTCTATATGCTGTTGCTAGTTGCTTTATATTATAGACTTATCTTTGGCGCGTATATATTATTTTTACTTGTGTATAGGTATATAAATAATAATAATTAATTTACTCATCACTAAAAATTGTACAATAAAAAACTTTTTAAAAAAGGAAAACCGACTTCAAAAAGCAAAAAATAAATATTTGAAGTCGGTGCCAAGTAACCGACTGCAACAACCAGCACCGAACTCGAATATATATTTTTTGCTTTTTGAAGTCGGTTTTCCTTTTTTTTTAAGTTTTTTTAATAGACATAGCTACACCTGACACACACAATCTTCCGTCCACGTACACTAAAAAAATAGCTAAATATACAGATTTATCGATAGAACTTAAACGTCAGTGGAATGTCCAGACAGTTAAAACAATACCTATCGTACATTCATCCACAGGCGTCATTCCTCATACCCTACACACAAATCTCCAATCCTTAGGCATTCATAAACTCACATACATACTTTTCCAAAAGGCATCAATTCTTAATACTTGTAGTATTGTAAGAAAATTCCTATCCCTAGAACAGTAACTTATACTGGAGTAACTACTACAGTAACTTATACTTATATTGGCCCGCAGATACTGGATATACCCTAATCTTGGAAGAGCCAAATTTTTACATATATTCCGCTAATAATAATAGAGACCCTTTGAAATAATTAACTTTTTGTCCATCAAACGTCATTTATATAGCCCTTGTTTTCTTTCCATAATTTACAATAGTCCTTGCACCTGCCAGGGTCAGTTCGCTGGTTATTTTTCTTCATTTTCAGCAAGTGATCTCAGCAAGTGATCTCAGCAGGTGACTTACATAACATTAACTTCTCGCAAAAGGCCCATGTCCCCATGTAAGCCTTTCAAAGGTCCATGTAAAGCCCGAGAATCTCAGAGCGATACAAATAATTATAATAAAAAAAAGAAAACTCAACTAGCCAATTATTACTTACAAAGAATTTCTTTCTGTGGCAACCATTTCCTTAAAATTAGATTTTTTGGTTCGTTCTTCAAATTGTCGTCTTCCCACTTCCATAAGATTGTTTGATTAAGATTCTTGAACACGTTAAGAAATGCATTCCTTTTATCTGCAGGCAGCTCTGAACTCCGGACGTTTGAACCGAAATTCATGTACAAAGCCCCTTGAGTCGCTGCATCTAAGGCCTGCTGTAGATCCTAAAATATAGAATGTTTGTAAATGATAAGTGGTCACGCGTCACACACGTGACGATCGCGCGATCCTGTCGAAAAAGACCGCCCCCGCCTCTCGCTGACGCGCCGGCAGGACACGACCGGACACGCCCGCGCACCCCGCAGTCTATGCGACTGCGCCGCTACTTCCGCAAGTTAAATGCGCCTCCGTAAAAACAACCCCGTGTATATTTACGTAATAAAAAACAACAGTGTTAGTAAATAAACATAATATTTAATGTGCATAATGAACATTGGTGGAGTAGTGAAAATCCTTATGTGACTCGCTAGGACGCTTATCAACACCGGTTTAGTGTGAATGTGTGGGCAGGGATTTGAAACAAATGCTTGCTAGGCCTATCTTTTTATTGATAGAAGCCTTGATAGTTTCTCATCGTCGCCCGCGCACTATCAGGTGCGAGTACGTGAGTTCCTAAACTATCACTTCAGTGATAGGTGGATAGGTCGCGCGAGCCCGTGCCATGGCCAATAATTACATTAAAAAATAAATGTAATATTAAGTACTTAGGTATTTAATGTCTGTCCTAAGCCAGTTTGAAGTACTAGGAGGGATCAAAAAGTAGTGAGAACGACACACTCCTTAGTAAAAAATTAAAATACTGGCAGGCATAGCTCAGATACATATTTGTAATATTAATAAAAAAAAATCTACGATTCTCTTTGTTTTTTTCTGTATGTAGTCATTTGTTTGCTTCGTGTCGGAACGTGTTCTCGAAAATGGAGAAAAACGAAGTGCGTTATTAAATACCTCTGTTTAAAAAAGTTACCGACGCAAGAGATTTATTGCGATTTGGAGGCAACATTAGGAGAGTCTGCTCCGCCGTATTCCACTGTCGCAAGGTGGGCTTCTCAATTTCGAGTAGGGAGAACGAGCACGGAAGACGAACATCGTTGCGGCCGTCCATCGACGTCAGTCACCCAAGAAAATGTTGCGAAAGTCGAGAAAGTTGTATTGAGCGATAGAAGAATACCATCCGATACTTAATTCAAGAATCGGGCATTTCATATGGAAGTATTCAATCCATATTGAAACAATCTTTGAATATGAGAAAAGTCTCCGCAAGATGGGTGCCGAGAATGTTAACCGACAGTCAGAAACAAAATCGACTTGACATTTCGAAGATATTGTTGGACAAGTTTCAAGAAGATTCTCAGAACTTTTTGTTTCGTTTCTTAACAATGGCCGAAACATGGGTCCATCATTTTGATCCCGAGACAAAACAGCAATCTTCGCAATGGAAACGGCCATCATCACCGACCCCGAAGAAGTTTCGTGACGTGGCATCGGCTGGCAAGGTTATGGCCTCAATATTTTGGGAAGGAATATTGTTGATTGATTACTTGGAGCGTGGAACCACTATTACCGGCCAATATTATGCAGCTTTAATTCCCAAGTTGAGGAATGCCATCAAAGAGAAAAGGAGAAGGAAACTTCGAAGGGGCGTGCTGTTTCATCACGACAACGCACCCGCGCACAGGTCGGCAGTTGCGATAGCTGCCATTCAGCAAGCTGGCTTCGAATTGGTTGACCACCCCCCTTATTCACCAGATGTGGCGGCTAGCGATTTTTATCTTTTCCCCAAATTGAAAAAATACTTAAGGAGAAACAGGTACGAAGATGATAACGAGGTGATGGATGCCGTGGAAAGCTTTTTGCCGGACCAAGACAAAACTTTGTTTGTGAAAGGGATTGAAGCCTTGGAAAAGCGCTGGACTCGGTGTGTAGAGAGACTCGGAAACAACGTAGAAAAATAAATTATTAAGTTATCAATAGTCATTATATTTTATCTCATTCTCACTACTTTTTGATCCCTCCTCGTATGAAGGAAAAACGGATCAAATCTAAAGGTCCTTTACATGCGTAACTGACTTTAGATAAGATAGGTCAAGTCGCTTGCGCAAGGTTGCCCACACGTCGAGATACCTTTTACGATATTTTGTCAAGATCTTCTCAGTGATTTATGAGTGCTTTTTGTTGTGTATATGTTTTTTAGTTACATGTAAGCATGAACTATTATGGATTTGAATACGTCCGTGCCACTATTTATACGTCTGTTTAAATAGTGGCATGAAACTACTTAACCCAATTTGCTATTGAAAATTTAAGTATTTTCAGACGAAAATAAGTTGAGAGTTTTAATGCCAATGTATTCAAATGGTTTTATTTTAAATTAAAGGATGCATATATTGAGTGCTTGCTCGGAAACAAACGCCGTAGGTGCCAAAACAAATGGAATGGTTTTCTAGAAAATCTATGTTATGAAATAAAAAAATGCTTTACAAGAAACGTACATACCTACATAATATCCTTTCGTCCAAAATACCGCAGTATCTCAAGATAAAAGTCTTTGACCAGTGTATGTTGCCAGTGATGACTTACGGCACCGAGACATGATCACTCACGATGGGCCGCATAAGAAGGCTCAAGGTCACCCAAAGGGCAATGGAAAGAGCTATGCTCGGAGCTTTTTTGCGTGATCGGACAGAAATGAGGAGATTCGCAGGAGAACCAAAGTCACAGATATAGCTCTCAGAATTTGCAAACTTAAGTGGCAGTGGGCGGGGCACATCGCTCGTATAACTAATGGCCGTTGGGGCAGAAAGTTTCTCGAGTGGTGACCTCGTACCGGAAGACGTGGAGTGGGCAGGCCCCCCACAAGGTGGAGCGACGACATGGTGAAGGTCGCAGGTAGATGCTGGATGCGTACAGCACAAAGCCGGTCGTTGTGGCGGTCTTTGGGGAGGCCTTTGTCCTGCAGTGGACGTTTTTCGGCTGATGATGAGTTCCAGAGCGCTTTACGTTGGAATTAGAAAATGTAAAGCAGTAGAGATGAGTTTCGTTTTTTTTTCCAACGAGAATATTTCGTTAAATCACGTATTCTTTTTACAACAATTTAAAATAGATTCAAATGTATTTGTAAATATCAAGACTCTAATCCATATACTTTTGAAGTGTATGGAGTGCAAAAAACTGTAAATCGTACGCGTAAACTTAGAATGACATCATGTTGCCAACTAATACATTTGTGCTGATACAAATATAATGTCTGATTATTTTTAACTGAAGTTATTTAAAGATGCATTTTGTATTGGCCTTTTAGCTTAGAGCTCTTTTTGGTCAAATAGCCGCCGAAGCGACGCGAGCGCGACGGAAGCGCTCGGCAACATACGGTCGTGACGTTTCGCGTCGCGCAAAACATGTCATATCCCACACATATGTATATATATACTGTATTCTTTTGTACTTAAATCTTTTCTTAAATTTAAATACTAGACATTGTCTAGTAGTAGAATTAATTTTAAGGTCCTAATCTCTCGAGATTCGAACCATTAATGCTAATTTCAAATTCTATTAAATCTAAAATGGATAAATCTGAAAATAAAATCACCTCTAGTTACAAAAATCCTTATATCAAGTTTATGAACGATCAAGAAGTCGTCCTCCAGCAATCTGGTGGCTTGTTTCAATTTTCTGTAATAGGATGTCGTCACCTTCGCTTTTCACTTGCTTCTTCAATCTTAAGCACTGGGTATCACCTAACAATACCGGTACCACATTATATTAGGTATCGAAATAATCCTTTACTGTGGCGGAAAAGATTATTTCGGTACCCAATTTAACTATTAGTACTTAGCCAGTATGTGGGTGTAACACAATTTGTACAAGTTATATAATTCTAAAGCTACAATGTACGATGTTCGTAATGAATACAAATTTAGTGTTATTATGTACAACAATGAATCAACATAGTTGTAGGTTTCTTGCTATATAATAGATGTCAATTTAGACAATAGTACACAACTGCGTATGTATAAGGACTGTAATAACATGTCATTAAGGAACCAGTTTACCATTAAGAATAATTGTTGAGAGTAGAAACACATATATCTACTTCGAAATAGCATAAATGTTAGATTTTTTTCTTTAACAATGCGTAGCTCTACACTAAGATTTATTCCTGTGTCATGGATGCGTTTTCAAACATGAAACAATACACAAATACCCAGACCGAACAAAATAATTGTGGGTCACACAATCCCACACGGGACATTTGTCCCGTCCCGAATCGAACTTGCGACTATTTGACCCAGTGGACGAATGGGTATAAGCACTTAACCACAGCGCCAAATCGTTTGAATATATTAAAAAAGTGATAATAATTTTTAGTACTTATCTTAGGTTATTATTGTAATAGATTAAATGCATAGACTTTTTAAAACCAAATTAAAAATTGTAATCATAATACATTATTTTAAAACAAGTCTTTTAAATAAAAAAAGATCCTTTTTTCTTTTCCATAATTAAATCGTTAATTCATATAGTTTTTTGCAAAGTAATAATGAAAAAGGTTGAAAGACATGTTTTAATACTATTTGACATTTGACAAGTAAAGGGGACCGATATATTTTAATAACAGTCTATAATGTGCAATGTTCTCGATGAAAAGGATTAACGTATGAAGTTGGTTGGAGATTCTAAGTCTGATAACACCAATGTATTCCACAAACTTCTTTTACAAATCCTTTACTAATGAAGCTGTTCGCTTGTAGAATGCATCGCCTGTTACATACCGACGTGCAAAGTCACACCTTTAAAATTATGATTAAGGATTACTTTCTGTCTACTGATTAAAAGGCTGTCATAATTTAGCTAATTTCTATTTTTGGGATAATATGTATTGTGTTTATATTGTAGTAGTTATATAAACATTTAGAGTACGCCACCAACTGCCCTATATTATTTTATCTATTGCTAATTCCAACGCACTGGGTGTATGGAAAAGATTACTTTTAGCAATAAGACTGCCAATTGTACCTACTGCAGTAAACTAATTGTATTTTTTTTACTGTCATTACGCTGGTGTACAATAAAGAGGACTCTATCTATCTATCTAAAGTTAGATATACTAAACTAGCATAGATATATTTATAGCTGTTACGGATGACGAGCACAGGACTGGTCATGGCTCTCGTTAAGGTAAAGCTTCTAAACATATGTCTAATAATCAGGGAACATGGCCACCCTAAGCTTGCTAGCTGCAACAGTCGATAATTGATGTAAAAAAAATGTACTTTAGGCAGGCCGGGATTCTCGTTGCGCGGACTCAAAAACTCGAAGATCCCCTTAAAAGAAGAAAAGAAACTATACTGTCCATTTTGAATGTAAAGTAGTGTTAAGTCAGATTTGAAGAACCTTATATGAAGCTACGGAGCAGTCGTCTGACCCACAACAGTAGCCAACCATAATTATTTATTATGTAACATTTAATGTAACAACAATAACATGTAACACGTAACTTACGAGTAAAATTATTCTGAAATAAATTTTTCAAAATCAAACTCAATTTGACACTGAATACCGTGACTAAACCGTATGTGTGTGTGTGTGTGACTGTGAATGATCTACGCTGTTGGCCGCGGGGCCTTTACAGCTTCACCGGACAAGAGGGCGAGCGTGCAACCACTAAGCTCGAGCCAGAAGGGCTAGGCAACTAGCTCAAGGGCGCCTTAAGGTAGAACGGCCTCGGCTTGGGCAGTCGCTATGGGGGAGGACGTATACTAGGTGCCTCGCCCTGGTGTTCTGCACCGGCCGGCGGGCAAGGGATTCTTCGGCCTCGCCGGCGAGGTCGGTGTCTGATCCTGAGTGACTAAACTATTGTGTGGGTTCTTATGGGTTCCACTGAATATACATTGTTAGATCCTAGTTCTTTTTTTAATATGTTATTTTTATTATATAAATTATAGGAAGTTTGGCTGTATTTAGTTAAGTAAGCAATCTTTTTTTTTGTGTTAATAAACTACTGTTATGTTATAACTTGTTATAATATCAACAATAACCCTATGTCCGCAATAAACTACATCTTTAAGATATTATTATACAATATTGACTTAGAATGAGGTGCATTGCATGCATATAAATGGAGCGGTAATTATTCGCATTTTAGATTTATTCAAATTGTATCTGTCTATCATCATCAGACAGACAGATATATCTCTTGCGAGGTAGGCAGGAAGTACAGTCATAATTATGTCCATTCTTGATTCATTAAAATTCCAAGGGATCTATAATATTTTCTACTATGCCACGTCTAAAACGGTCCAGGGGTTTAGAGCTTAAGCCACTCCTCCCAGTGGAGTGCCCCGTATAATGCAAATCTTTGTGCGACTGAAAAATGTTTGTTTCAGTGTAAGTGTATATTTATATGAATTTCATATTTGCAAACTCACAAATAACCAAATACACAATTACTCCTAGTGTCTGTTTTTTTTCTAAAGGACATAATCTGCTCTACCGTCACTTCCCGTGAATTACTTGCCGTCATATGAGAATTCAAATTCTTAATATGATAAATATATAAACAAAAACTCACCTCTGGCAATTTGGTGCCGCTCTCAGTCAGATGCACCCCACCGATTTCGACAACATTAGGAAGATACGCAGCAGGTGGATCAAAACTGAAATGTCCATTAATCAAAATCAACGACGCATCCCGTTGCAGATCATACAGGCTTGGCACTGGTTTTGGCAAATCTGGCAAATATTTTTTCACAAGTTGCTCTTGATCCTCCAAGTACCAATATTTCCAATACACATACTCGTATATCGTAAAGTAAAAATTCCTCAGTCGAGCCCAAAAACTGGTTGGATTCTTGACGTCCAAGAATTCTGATATAACTGTCGCCAATTGCAACGGATTTCTCTGAACAATATTATGCCTCATACAGTTTCCGAAAGTTGTAACTAGAACTAATGGAGTTTGGTATTTATACGCAAGAACATTCATGGCTTCTTGAAAGAACTGTTCGCTAATTACGAGATCAAATTTGATGTCTTCTTTAAACAGAGCCTGTACTTGGGTGGAATTGAGAGTTAGTTCTGTAAACGCTAAACCGCCTCTCCACAGAATTTGTTTGTGAAATGATTCGGCTGAAATTTTTACCATATCGAAAACGTTTGGTCTTCCGCCACCTGAAATTTAAATTTGAAGTCGAATAAACAATTTTGTTGAAATATAAACTAAACAAATCCAATTAAATAAAAAGACAATCATGAATCCTATACTCGTAAAAAGCGCAAGTTTACCATAAAAAAAAACTCGAGAAAAAATTAAGTAGAAAAAGCTGAAGTCACAATTGTCAGTAATACGCGAATGAAGTTCATTAATAAAAAATATGCATGTTGTCCGAATATCCACCAATCATTTCTGTAGGCATACTCTGTATTTTCAATACCCTGTTTACCACGGCTATATTATTATACAATAGTAATGTATTAATTATGTGCATATGCTCTCTTAATAATTCTAAAGAACATAGGTACATAAAAAATGTTACGTTACTCTGATGTTACGTGTAATGTTATGTTACTCTGACATCCTGAAAGCGCTACTACTTTTACATTAGCATAATCATCCACACACATTAATATCGAACAGATGTAGATACAAATTTCATACCTTTTGACATAAAATATTTATATAAAATTATTCATTATTATATTGATTGTACTATTATCTCAAATAGCGTTTAATACTTATTTTGTACCGGAAGGTCTAATCAGACTAATTTGTTTTTTTAAAAAGTTTATAAAAATAATATTTCCTACTTTAATCCACTTATGAGAATGGCTTGTTAAGTAAACAAAGGCTTAATTTAACAAAGTTATCGACATTTATTTTCCTAGTTTTTATGTTCAGTTCAGTTAACATGAACTAACACAAATATTAGAATTAACTCATTCTTTTATGTGACATTTTAAGAGTAAACCTATTTTCTTAAAGATGCTTAACTCATTATTTGTCCTTATTGTAATTTTTACTCCTTTTTTACTAGATACCTTAAACCGCTAGATTGTGGTTTGATTTTGCTGTT
This sequence comes from Phalera bucephala, assembly GCA_905147815.2. NCBI lineage: Eukaryota > Metazoa > Arthropoda > Insecta > Lepidoptera > Notodontidae > Phalera > Phalera bucephala. The sequence continues at coordinate 16,340,745 of LR990621.1, read as the reverse complement.
TGCACATAAATATACGTTATAATACACATCTAAGCAGTAATATGATAAGTTGTATATTCTTCATTATAATAATACAATAGTGTAAATTTAAACATAATTAAAGAAGAAAGTCATACCAATAATATCCCATATTTCCTTATAGTCAACCATAACTTGGTGATAATTAGGCGGAGGATTAGGTTCCCTGTAGCCAGTGATCACTGTCACATTGTGTCCTCTTCGAGCTAGTTCTATCCCAATGGGCTTCAACATAATGTAGTGTGATCTCGACGTAAATGGCACAACGTACAAAATATTTGCGGCATCTGACCATCTCGCGATGGATAAGAAACACAACAATAAAACTGTGAAAACCTGAAAAATTATATTGTTATTAAAAAATTAAACTAAACTGCAGCTTAATAAATACTGAAAGTTTTTAAAACTCAAACCATTTTCAATGTAAGTTAAAGATAGTATAGCACTACAATAGAATTATAAAGAAGTACTAGGTTTGTAATACTGTAAACACTACTTGACACTAGGAAACTTAGAACTTAAATGACGGTCAGAATAAATCGATCGCACGAGTGTTAGACGAAAAACACTCCATTCCGATCTCGGTCTCGAACCTATTCGCGCCTTTATTAAAAAGGCGACAACCCGATATTTTGCGAACGCGTCCAATCATAGTAATCCGCTAATAGTAGCCGCCGCCGACTACGAACCCAACTCCTCTCCTATCAACCGCTACCGCCGTCCGCGGCATGTTCTCACCGACCCTCCGGATGCCCTTACATCCCTTCTTTCGGATACAGATACCGCACGCAGGATCAGACACCGACCGCGCCGGCAAGGTCGAAAAATCCCTTGCTCGCCAGCCGGTGCAGAGCACTACGGCGAGACACCTAGTATATTCCCTCCCCCATAGTGACTGCCCAAGCCGAGGCCATGCCTCCTTGAGGCGCCCTTAAGCTAGTTGCACCTTGCCCTTCTGGCTCGAGCGTAGTAGTTGCACGCTCGCCCTCTTGTCCGGTGAAGCTGTAAAGGCCCCGCGGCCAAGAGCGTAGATCATTCACACACACACACACACGAAAAACACTGGCGTTTATCACAAGTCACTTGGGTTTGCTTAAGCCGTGATTATACTTTGCGACCACGACTCCGACCTGACAGCCTTGAAACGGTCAGGTCGGAGTCAGAGTTGGATCCAACCGCCGAACCGACCGCGACTGCGACCAAGGACATTTAGTGATGCAGTCATCGTTATGATAAATATCAATGTATCGATATAATATGATACTGTTGTCGTGTAAAAAAATAATGTGAAAATGAATGTGATTGATGATGCATCGAAACATTAATCTTTTATTAAGCTTTCTTTATTGGCGATGTATCGATGTATGATTTGAGGTTTTGTAAAAAAACCGTCGCTTTGAAAATATCGATGTATCGATAAATCGATTTTTTACAAGTTTTTATTACACTTTCTTTATTTGTGTGTCTGTTTGTCATTCTGGTTTATAATTTGCGATCCATTGAAATAAAGCGATCCATTTTTCATATATCTTCATCTTTCCGGTCCGGATAAAATAGAGAAATAGGTAGACTGAAAAATAATTATCTTCGATTAGTCGGCGCGCGTGCTGTTTCACAGAAGATCGTGTAGCGTGCAGCGACATGGAATGTGCTGCATTCCATGTCGCTGCACGCTATGGGAAAAAACGATATATCGATGTTTTAATACGCAAGACATCGACGCTTTAAATTGCAAAATATTTATGTATCGATTTTGCTTTAGTTTAGTACAATGCAGGACACAGGTGTAGTGTTAGCATACATACCTCTAAGGAACTATCAAGGTCGGCGAATTTGTATGCTATATTTTAACTCATGCAGATGCCCGCAAGTATTTAGACCAGAATGTGTGAAAAAAGTGTAAACATATAAAATATCGATTTGACGATACATCGAAGCGATGTTTTTTTTTACAATACCTCAAATCATACATCGATACATCGACAATAAAGAAAGCTTAATAAAATATTTATGTTTCGATACATCATCAATCACTATCATTTCCACATTATGTTTTACACGACAATTGATACATTGATGTTTATAACGATGACTGCATCACTAAACGTCCTTGGTTGCAGTCGCGGTCAGATGACGTTGAATCCAACTCTGACTCCGACCTGACCGCCTTGTAATGGCGTCTCAAGGCTGTCATGTCGGAGTCGCGGTCGCAAAGTGTAATCATGGCTTTAGAAGCGTAGATTGTTGCAGTAAAAGTATTATACGCTTGTTTGTTAAAGACATAGCTTTATTACTATTTGTAAACATACGAAGTCATCATCGTCATCAATTTAATAATGAACAATCATTAGAAATATATTATTAAATTGTTACTAAACGATATGACTGCGATATTTTTTGATTTAATTGCATAAATCAGGAATTAAATAATAAACATGGAAAGGCATATTTAACTTTGTAATTTGATAATTATAAAAAATAACTTATTTTTATTATTCTGTCCAATAGGCGAAGAGAGAGAGAGAGAGAGAGAGTTATTGTCATATTGCCACATTACATTGGGTTTTTAAAAAATGCTTGGGCACTATCATATATGACCCATTTATCAATTGGTCCACATCATATACATACTGTATTTATTATTTAATTCATCTAGGTATCTATCTATCTATATCATTACGCCAGATCCCTTGCAGGGTAGGCCAGGCAGAGAGTACAGAGATCACATGGCGGGATGATATAGATAAACAGATAGATAGAATATTATTTATGAATATTGTCATTGAATAAAACTGTATTTATTATAAAGTGATGTATTGGAATGAAAAAAAAAACCACTACAGTTATAATAAAACTATTTTGTGAATCTTCTATTGATGGTTCTCTTATGCACATATGTCACTTATACATTGGCAGTCAAATAGGAAGGATTATAGTTCGTCTAGGACCAGACTCGGTTCAGCTAAACAAAATATGTACAAAATGCAATAAAACCGAAATGTTCGTACTACATTCCGACCAAACGATAGCTGTTAAGCACCAATTTGCAAATGATTTGACGGTTTACATTACATTGATCTCGTATATTGTCGAAAAAAGTTACAGGTACTGTTCAATTGAGAAACGTTAACTGTTCGATGTCTTTTAAAAAGGTTTTGGTGCGCCCGTCTTTTCGGGTGTTTATATTCTATCGAATCACAATTCATTACATTTCATACAGCGTATTTCAAAACGTCAAAATGACATTTAAAAAACCTCATTTTTGATCTGTTTACCTTTAGTTGAATCAGTTAAATCTAGTTAAATGCATGGATATATTACTCAAAAAGTTTTGAGCACTCTGCGAAAAAAAATGTGACAACAAGGATACTTGTAAGGATAATCGTAATGGGTGCGAGCAAGACACCGGGCTCCAGGCTATAGCTTTCACTTATTATGGTTTCTCATGTTGTTTAAATCATAGGCCAACATTCATGAGAAATTATTGGTTATTCTAGGAATTAGTATATTACTTAAATTATTTATTTATTTATTTATTCTTTATGCACTTATGTACATAGGCGGACTTAATGCCAGAGGCATTTTCTGCCAGTCTACCTTGAGGTGATGTGGAAACAGCTGTAGTAGGTGCCAAAAATTATGAGTTATTTAGAGAAATAAATATTAAAAAAAATACTAAAAACACAATTACAATTAAAAAAAAAGGAAATTATAATATTGAAAGACACAAAACTAATTACATACATACAACAAAAGCAGTTGTATATAAATAACATATAATACATACAGGTATAATACATACATATACATACACATATAACTATACTATATATGAAACAGACAGTATGACATAACGACATGAAACAACTAGCGTTTAGAAGAATCCACCAACATTTTGGTCAACAGATAGTCCTGCAGTTTTTTTTTAAATGAGAGACGATTGGTAGCCATCCTGAGATCCTGAGGTAATGCATTCCACAGAAGGATCGATTGGACAATGAAATTACTGAGTAACTAAGGATCTTGGCACCACATATACTATATATTTCAATTATTACTTACTAGCGATTACCTGCGGATACGCACACGTTAATTTTGTAATTTTACATAAGTAGATATGGAGAAATAAAAACTATCCAGAATCGTGCATTTTTCATTTTATTCATCGTTAGAGTTCACTCTCTAGGAGACAATCTTAACTGCATCATCGGTTCATGCAAGACATGATATCTGAGTATCTAAATCATGTGTATAAACAATTTCGGCGCGTGCCACTGAAAACCCGAACCCACTGAAGAGTTTATTCATGAGGAGACAAACCCGAGTCCATTATCAGTTCATGGAGGAATTTATGTCTAGGCAAAATCACACATTTTAACATAACATTGCACCTTGCGACTAACAATAATAAAAATAATAAAGAATCATAATGGTTTATCCCGCGATAATTCCAGATTGCTTCATTTGACCAGGTTAAAAGTATTTACTATTTTAAGTTAGGGTATAAGTGATTACCATATCAAATTTCATTGAAATCCGTTTGGTAGTGTTTGCGTGATTGAAACACAAAGAGACAGACAAAAAATAATTTAAAAAAAAATGTTTCTGCCTTCATCGATAAGGAAGTGTACCCCAATTAAAATTTTCATAAAATATTCAATGTGCAGATTTGGTTCGTTTACAGTTTTATTATATGTATAGATTCTGACCCCAATAAAATATTTATCAACTTCATAATACAGATACTACCTTTATATAGGGTTAAATGTGCCCAATTTGAATAGTCCGAAATAACCTTTATCCTTTAATATCCGCGTTATTGTATTATAACAATAGTTCCTCTATTTTGTTCAAACATTTAGATACCGGAACCCTGACTAATATACTGGACTTAATATTCATAAGATTTGGGTAGGAAGGAATGGCTATTCCGATTTATGATATAAGTTAGGATCTTTCCTGTTATATGCTATTAATATAATAAAAGCGAAAGTTTGTGAAGATGGATGTATATTTACAGGTAACTCTTTCAGGCAAAAACTTTAGAACGGATTTTTATGAAACTTTACAGAAATATAGCTTAAACATCGGAATAACACATAGGCTATAATTTTGAAAGATATTACAAAGTATAAACAGGATCGCCCGCTATTATATTGGACCTAACATCGTCGGCAAAAAGTGGGTTTACACTGTACACCTCGGCCACCCCCGTTTAGGAAATATAGGCGTGACGGTGTTTATATGGTATATAAACACCGTCACGCCTATATATGGTATATAAACACCGTGGTATACGCTAGTAATATACACGGTGTAATTTAAGTCGTCCTGGAGCGAAAGCCCAGATGATGTATCCAAAGCCTACTGGTAATATAAAATGAATATAAAGAACACTCAATAAGTAACATCTATCTACTGACCTATCCGAATATCGTAGCTAGGGTTAAATCCAGAACCGAAGGTATCTACCGGCCCGCTGACGAGCCGCGCCTCAATGACATTTTGCGCTTGTTATACAAGGTGTAACATAATAAACGCAAGACCTCAGACACCCCGTTTAGAGAATTGCTTCATAAATTCAAAACGAAAACCAAATTTCCAAATTTAAAGGTTTTTACCCCTCTTTTAAGCACTTTTATACCCCAATTAACAATGAAACTTGTACGTGTGTGTGTGCGTTTTGAGAAATACGTTTTAGGAATGCATTTGTAATCTCCTTATTGCTATGAATCAAGAATAAATTTAGGTTTTTATAGCGCACTGAAGGAGAAAAACATTTTTTGCAAATTTAAAAAAAAATTAAGGTACATTAAAAATTGTTGGAATCTATTCAGTTATTGATTTAGAACAAACTACTTTCAGGTCTTGCGTTTTTATGTTACAGCTTGTAGATGTTTTTAATGCATTAAATTAGTATTGTTATGGTGATATTACTTATTGTAGTGTTATTTTTTCCTTTTTTTTATTACCAGTGAACAGTAAGTAATGGATACATCACATGAGCTTTCCCTCCAGAAAATTACACTGTGTAAAAAATGGATTTACCTATGTAGGTGCTACTTTCATACGATGTATACAAAAGTCCTTGGGCAAATACTTGCAAGATTTAATAAGGCAAATTATAATAAAAGTATGATATTTAATATAATGAAAGTATTATCTAGTGATAATACTTTTATTATATAATGAAAGTATTATCTAGTGATAATACTTTTATTATATTAATTATACTTTACTTACTTTGTAGTCAAAATCCTGCCACGTCTGTCCGTCTGTCTGAACGTGATAAACTCAATACCTAACTACCGAACGGCTTTTCTTACGGTTTTTACCAATGGACGGAGTGATTCGAGAGGTTTTATGTATATAAACATAGTCTACGTAATATCCATTATACATTAAAGGCCGGTGCGGCTCGTCAGCTGGCCGGTATATGCCTTCAGTGTTCAGGATTTTTACCGTAGCTATGATATTCGAATAGGTCAGTAAGCAGATGTTACTTATTGAAGTGTTCATTATATTCATTTTGTATTACCAGTGAACAGTAGGCTTTGTATACATCATCTGGGCTTACGCTCCAGGACGACTTAAATTACACCGTGTATAAATTGGATCAAACTATGTAGGTATGTACTGTTAAAGTACGACGTATATATAAGACCTTGAACAATTGATTGTTTTGCGAGATAATACTACGAGTATTTACTACAAATTAAAATGTTACTGTCGCATGAAATTTATTTACGATGCAAACACATTATACATCCTTTAGGTGCAAGGTGTATGTGTGAGCGATCTACGCTGCTGGCCGCGGGGCGTTTCAACTTCAACGGACAGGAGGACAATCGTGTTACCACTATGCTCGAGCTTGAAGGGCAAGGAGGCTTCTAGCTAGGCGATACAAGACACCGTCATGTGGTTTAAGCAGAATAGAGAACATGCTAGAACCTAAGAATTGAACGTAAATAAATAAATATTCAGCTCAAGGGGAACGGCTTCAGCTTGGACAGTCGCTATGGGCGAGGGCGTACATTAGGTGTCCCGTCGTGGTTACCTTAAGGTGCAAGGTGCGGGCAGTTCTAACAGTATTCTAAACATGATAGCCTGTACTTTGGATTGTAAACATGTAAATCGCTGTTGCAACCTCGATATGACAACGGCGCAATGCGATAACTTTAGATGAAGAACATGGCGATAACTTTGTGAAATGATCATATATTGGTAGTCCATCTGCTGTCACCAACCGCCCAAGGTGTCCCACTCAGCTTAACAACTACCTTACACCAGATGGTTACCTATCTCTGTAGTTCACCAAAGCAATAAGACCTCGGCCGTGTGTGTATGTGTGTGAGTGATGTACGCTGTTGGCCGCGAGGCCTTTACAGCTTCACCGGACTTAAGGGCGAGCGTGCAACCACTACGCTCGAGCCAGAAGGGCAAGGGATGACATACTCGAAGGCGCCTTGAAGAGGCGCCCTCGGTTGGGACAGTCGCTGTGGGGGGACGGGGTGCACTACTTAGTGCACCGGTCAACCGCCGGCTATGGGACTACGTCGTCGTCGCCCGTATTCTGAGCGGAAAGAAGACCTCGGCCCCGGGCTAAGCATGTTGATACAAACTTCAAGTTTGTATAATCTTAATATGCGTATAAACTTGAGTTTGTATCAGTGCCATCTAGTCTAATTTACTTAAACCAATTTTGTAACATCCTTCCTTTTCTCAACACTAAAAACAAAGACAGCTTAAAACAAGTGAGTTCAATTACAACAAGACAGATGTCGCTTATTTATACAAAAATAACATTTTTCAGAACAATATTAAGCAGAAAGATTATTAATTGTTCTATAATAATTTCTATTTTTTTGAAATTATACTTCTACTCATATCACGCCAGTTCCCCTGCGAGGTAGACCTAAAGTAGAGTTTTAACACGTGACTTGTATTTGAGAACGTCATCCGCATTCACATAAATGTAGGTATTTAAAGTTCTTAAAGGGGAGGATTGTCAAATGCAATTTTGCCATTCCAGCTAATTCAATTGAGTACAATAAACGTATTTTACGGCAATATAGTAAATATAATAAATATAGTAAATAAAAATTACACACATGATCACTTCTTGCGCTAATTTTGCTATATTCGCGTGTCTGTCTGTCGGTCTGTCTTCCTTTCCGGTTCAAATCTTGTGATCCAGTTTTCAAGCACTTCCGGGATTGGGTTGAAATTTAGGATATATCAATATGCCTTGTCTGTCGTAATTATCAAATCAAACGATGTTTATATGTAATTTGGACTTGTATAGTACCCTGACACAATGTCTTTTTTTAAGCGTTTTACAGTTACTAATTTCTAACATTCTTATTGTGACATTTTAATTTTGAATTAATTGTTTAACTTCCTTTTTACCTGACATTGTACTCCAATTCTAAGCAAGTAATAAAGATAATGACATTGTTATTTCTGTTACTGCCGCGTGGTTCCCGGCTTAGAATAGGACCAACCCATCTCATCCCATCGGGTGTCGTACAAGGCGACTAAGGGAAAACTAGGGAATGGGCAGCAGCGTTCTCTTAACACTTCTGCGATCAAAAACTGCGCTCGCCAACCCGCCTGCCAAGCGTGGCGAGTATGGCAAATCCCCCCAATCACTATTATGGAAGAAAAGAAGAAAACCAGGCCCCTAGTCCCCGGCAGTCCTGATCGTCCTGGCCACGGTAGCAGCCATGGTAACGACAGGACAAGGGGTGCTAAGAATCTCCGGCAGAGATTCGGCTACCACCAAAAACGAAAATTGGCCCTGGTGACATACAACGCACGCACTTTGAGGACAGATGAGAAGCTTGTTGAGCTGGAAGAAGAGATAAACAAGTTGCGGTGGAATATTGTTGGTTTATCGGAGGTCCGAAGAGAGGGCGAGGACACGATAACCTTAAAATCCGGCAACTTGTTTTACTACCGGGAGGGCGAACAGCAGTCCCAAGGTGGTGTCGGATTTATCGTCCACAAGTCACTCATAGACAACGTTGTGTCCATCACTAGTGTGTCGAGCAGGGTAGCGTACCTGATACTCAGAATATCCAAAAGATATTCGCTGAAGGTCATACAGGTCTACGCACCGACCTCGACATACTCAGATGATGATGTCGAAGTTATGTATGAGGACATTAGTAGAGCCATACATACTTCCAAAACACACTTTACAGTGGTTATGGGTGACTTCAATGCGCGGCTGGGCAAACGGGGCGATGATGAATTGAGAGTGGGGCAATTTAGATATGGGCAGCGCAACCCCAGGGGTCAGAGGCTGGCCGAATTCCTGGAGAAGGAGGGACTCTTTATGATGAACTCTTTCTTCCAGAAGCCGCCTCATAGGAAATGGACCTGGATGAGCCCTGATGATTCCACCAAAAACGAAATAGACTTCATAATGAGCACCAAGCGACAAATATTTAATGATGTCTCCGTGATCCACAGGGTAAAAACCGGCAGTGATCACCGAATGGTCAGAGGCACATTAAATATTAATGTCAAAATGGAAAGATCGCGTCTGATGAAGTCTACGCTCCGACCTTGTAATGCACATATCCAAAACCCCGAGAACTTTCAACTCGAATTGGCAAACCGCTTCGAATTGCTAGACAGCAGCGCATCAGTGGACGAAATCAACAACAGGCTGGTAGAGACTGTCCATACGGTCGGGTCCAAGTATTTTAAGCCCCACCGTAAAAATAGACCTCAAAAACTATCCAACTACACCCGAAACCTCATGGCTGAGCGACGTTCCATGACGCTCCAAACCTCCGATGATGCTAAGTCCTATAGGCAGCTCAATGGACAGATATTGAAGTCCTTGCGACAAGACTTACGGTCCTTCAATACAAGGCGTATTGAGGAGACCATAGCACAGAACAAGGGCTCTAAAGTGTTCGCAAGAGACGCGTCTATTGGGCAAAGCCAGTTGACGAAGCTGAAGACGGAGGACGGAAACGTAACGTCGAATAGGTCGGAGGTGCTCAGGAAGATAGAGAGGTTCTATGGGCAGTTGTATACCTCAGTAGCTGAACCTGTTGTTGACTTGGTAAAAGACCCAAGAGCCAAGTTAACCCGACACTACACTGAAGATATCCCGGACATCACCCTGTACGAGATTACGATGGCTCTCAAACAACTCAAAAATAACAAAGCGCCGGGCGAAGACGGAATTACCGTAGAGCTTCTGAAAGCGGGCGGAACGCCAGTACTTAAAGTCCTTCAGAGGCTGTTTAATTCCGTCTTGCTCGAAGAGAAAACGCCGGAAGCATGGAACAGGGGAGTGGTGGTACTGTTTTTCAAGAAAGGTGATAACACTTTACTGAAGAATTATAGGCCCATCGCACTGCTGAGCCATGTTTATAAGTGGTTTTCGAGAGTCATTAGGAATCGTCTCGAACGCAGGTTTGATGACTTCCAGCCTCCCGAACAAGCCGGTTTCCGGAAAGGCTTTAGTACCATAGACCACATACATACGCTGCGGCAGATTATACAGAAGACCGAGGAGTATAATCGGCCACTATGCTTGGCGTTTGTGGACTATGAGAAAGCCTTCGATTCGATCGAGACTTGGGCGGTTCTTAGATCTCTCCAGCGATGCCGCATTGACTATCGGTACATCGAAGTGTTGAAGTGCTTGTATAATAACGCCACCATGTCAGTCCGAGTACAGGGGCAGTGCACGAAGGCAATCCCCATAAAAAGAGGAGTAAGACAGGGAGACGTCATTTCTCCGAAACTGTTTACGGCCACCTTAGAGGACGCCTTCAAGCTCTTGGAATGGCAAGGACTTGGCATCAACATCAATGGCGAATACATCACTCACCTTCGATTTGCCGACGACATTGTGGTCGTGGCGGAGTCGCTGGAAGATCTAAGACGAATGCTCGGTGACCTCAACAGAGTATCTCAACAAGTGGGTCTTAAAATGAACATGGACAAAACCAAAATAATGTCTAACGTCCATGTCGTACCCACCGCACTCACCGTTAGGAACTCTACTCTTGAAGTTGTCGACGAATACATTTACCTGGGACAGGTAGTCCGGTTAGGTAGGTCCAACTTTGAGAGAGAGGTCAATCGACGAATCCAACTCGGCTGGGCAGCGTTCGGGAAACTGCGCAATATCTTCTCATCCAAAATACCTCAGTGCCTTAAGACTAAAGTTTTCAGTCAATGTGTGTTACCAGTGATGATATATGGATCAGAGACGTGGTCTCTTACAATAGGTCTCATAAAAAAGCTCAGAGTTGCTCAGCGAGCTATGGAGAGAGCTATGCTCGGCGTTTCTCTACGCGATCGAATCAGGAATGAGGAGATTCGTAGAAGAACCAAGGTTACCGACATAGCCCTTAAGATTAGCAAGCTGAAGTGGCAATGGGCGGGCCACATAGCGCGTAGATCGGACGGGCGTTGGGGCAGAAAGATTCTAGAGTGGCGACCACGTATTGGCAAGCGCAGCGTGGGACGACCGCCTGCCAGATGGACCGACGATCTTGTGAAAATCGCAGGAAGTCGTTGGATGCAGGTGGCATCGGACCGGTTACGCTGGAAAGCGATTGGGGAGGCCTATGTTCAACAGTGGACAAGTATGGGCTGAGATGATGATGATGATGATTGTTATTTCCAATTTACTAGTTTATTGTAGTCAATTACAGTGCATTATGTGGTTGCCTATAGTCGGAATAACATTTAAGCAATACACTGTAAACAAGTATTTTGAAATTGTAAAAATTTATGTATATTCTATTGGTGATCCATAATAAATAAATAAAACAAAACCATAGTGCGTATTAACACATTATATTTTTATCAATACATTTTTTATTATAAATCTTAGCTATAACATTATTAATTCTTACACAGTATCAATAAATGTTTTTATAATATTATGCTATTCACAGAGTTAAGACTCGATTGTAAATAACTCACGTACCCGAAAGTTTAAATTCATTACACTGGACGGAATTAGACCGGTATTAAGATTAAATTAGTAAAGCTACATGACTTTTTACATAACACGAAGCGGCTTATACGTACATTATCAACTGTTACTGAGTGCTGTATTAAAGTAAGACAACTTACTAACTAAAGCGTTCAAAGGTTCAGTCTGTTTATGACTCTGATTTAGTACAATCGAAAAAATATGGCAGAATAAACATTTAAAATTAACATCTCTCCGGTGTTATACGGGTTACTAATAATCTCTGATTTTTTCGATCACTTTGTAGTTACTACTTCTTCGTTCTGAGTACAACGGTCCGTTCTTAGAGTCATATCCGAGCGGAGACGTGCGGATCCCATTCTCTATGTATTTCATGCTCGGCATAGGTTCTCCTTTGTATCCACGGCTCTTTGTCACCGAATTGATTTCCCTCGACTCTATAATCTCCTTGGAGCGACCATCTCTTGATGGAACGACCTTCTTACTGACTGTCTCAACTGTGTCTGTAATACTTGGGCGTTCTGGATCACCTGTGCGCGTCGAATACCGATACGTCTCCGAGTAATTGTCACTACTGTTACTACCCCTCCTTATAGCGGGAGATTTTAACCTCGTTTCCAATCTTGACACAAAAGGACTCGTCTCTCTGTTAAGAGACTCAGTTTTGTAAAGAGGCGTCTTCTTTTCCTCGGACCCACGCTCCTTGTAATGTGGAGACGGTGTGTTGTACCGAGACGATTTACGACTGCCATCTGATTCGTCGTCCGCGTGCAAAGTCTGATACAATTCAGGAGCTCGTTCGCGCAATCCTTTAAGGAATATCTTCTTTTTATCTGTTTCATCATAAGATTTATTGTAACCGTTTGTGTGTCCGTTTGATACTGGCGTGGTTTTGCCATAGCGCGCTCCGAATAGACCATCGCGTCTGCGCTCCGTTTCACGCGAGACAGCATCGGCGAGATCGCGTTGACTGCGATTAATGATGGATACGATTCCTGGACTCTTCAGCTGCTCCGGAGTCTCATCGAGTCGGCTCAGGTGGGGGTTTGACTTATACATAGTGGAATAATTACGGTTCATGGTCGATACGTAGCGAGGGTGGGTTTCTTGTTCGGGTGCGCCCATAGCAAAACTCTTGCTCCTATTGAGAGCCTTGTACGACCGAGCCGGTTTCGCTGGCCCGGGCGGGTATCCGTTTATTTTGCCGTCAGGCTGAGTAGTCACACCGTTGGATATATTGACCGCGCTACTGGAGCGCTTGTTGGGTGTAAGCCGTTGCCAATATTTGTTGGAGCTGGGTTTCTCGGTGGATTTTTCTTTGCGCTCGTGAAGTTTCCGTGGCAGCGTCTGCGCGCTGCGCGTGTAATCTTCCTCCGGTTCGCTGTTCGGATTCAGTCGACTTGTCGAGTGACTGAACCGACCCAGCGTGCTCGAGAACTGGCCCCTGGAATCATTACAGGAACAATTGAATATTTTTTGTACGTACCTCCTAAAATATTTATTATTGGTATTTCGTGACGATATAATGAGCAGGGCCCACGTACGATTATTGTCTCGCGTGTCACAAAAACTCAGTAATCTTGTTGGTGTTCTGATAATTGGATTCAATGGGGATTCTCCTCCTACACGCTTAACGACCATGCTTTGTTTACGCATGTTTAAATACGTCTTTGTTAGAGGCATGTATCATTATGTACCAGACAATTTAACATAATAAAGTTTATTGTGATTCATGTAATTGTACCTATGGCTTGCAACGTAGTAGATGTGTACATAAGACTGCGGATTTTAAAATATAGGTCCTTTTGTAAATATACACGGAACTCGTCCCAAATTTATACTTCTGGATACAGATACAACTAACTATAATAAGACTTCATACTTCTTCCAATTAATTTCAAATTAAATCGCAACCGTTTACTGATACGATCATTGCGGAAGCACCGCACGTATTGTAATCCGCAAAAATAATTATAACTAACTGATTTACATACACCAGCCTCCACCTAAACATACAGCAGGTGTTTATTGAGAACATTTCCTAGCAGTGAGTCACAGGTTTGTCATTGCGGCACAAACATCACTTCTCCACGTCGTTTCACTTGACGGACGCGATTGAGTCAGCGTATGCACACTAAATAAGGGTTTCTTCGCGAATAAGTCGTGTATTTACCCCTATTAGGCAAGGTAAATGGACGGTGATGGATTGAAAAGGAAAGATATGCCGGAACGTCGTTTTAATTGAGCTCAGTTGCCGTGATTGACGTAAAAAAACTATTGTCAGCTTGGTAATTACCACGCGTGATTTTTAATGAGGTCTTGTTTTCGGAGTCAATAAGATCGTATAAACATACCTAAGAACGGATAGGTGACTCTTATTGTATAAAAAAGAGTCTGGCTGGTGTTAAAGGTTCCCTTTTTTAACCGACTTCGAAAAAGGAGTTTTAATTCGATTGTAATTTTTTTTATGTGTTTTACCTAAGAACTCCTTCATTTATGAACGGATTTTGAGAACTCTTATTTTGTTTGAAGTTTTTATACAGTTATATAGAGAGAGGTAATTTGAAGAAGAAATATAATAATATTAACCCTGTAAAGAAACTGTCCCACCGTTGGGCACGGGCCTTCTCTCAAACTGAGAGGGTTTAGGCTATAGTCCACAACGCTAGCTCAGTGGGGGTTGGCGAACTTCACACACCTTTGAGAAACTCTAAGGCATGCAGGTTTCCTCACTATGTTTTCCTTCACCGTTAAAGCAAATGATCATTATTTTTTAATACGCACATGCTTTCGAAAAGACAGAGGTGCATGCCTAAGTTTGAACCTGAGACCTCAGACTTTGCAGTCCAACGGTCTAACCACTAGGCTATCACTGCTGAAGAAGAAATACCTTATAATATTTGTAATTTAGTAATAAACTATAAGAAAAATCCTGTAGGTGCTTTCTATAGAACTATGCAGAACAATATAATATAGGTACATTAATATGTCAAGTAACCGACTGCACCGACCGACTGGCACCGACTTCAAATATTTAATTTTTGCTTTTTAGTGCTAAAGTCGGTTTCCCTTTTTTTGTAAAGTTATCTATTTAATACTTCCTGGCCCTTGGTAGGTATGTGAATACAGCAGTGGTGTACTATGGGCAAGCATATTTCACCGATAACGTAAGGTTACATTGTAATGTTTAGACAAAACTAGTCGGTACCCTCTCTCATATAGTACTTACTAACACCGAAGCGGGAGACGTCGTAGGCAAAATCTATTATAATATAGCATGAATACCATTTATGCTCTTTACAGCAAACAAAAACATTAATTAGTATGCATACTTGTAGTCTGTTGCAAAACGAAAGGCCGTTGAAAGTTTGCATATTCCCTATTTCGGTTTATGTACCGCTCGACACATTTACATAATGCTTTCCGCAATTTCCAAAATGTATTGGAATATGTGAGAGTAATGTTAGTTTCGAGTGTACACAAGTAAGTGGGGTATTCCGAAGATATGTCACGTACATTTGGATGTTTTACGACTGTTCTGGGCATCCATTATGAGTAAATATTTTAGACGTACCAATTTTCCAAGAAATTGCTAAGAAAATATTATTTCTCTTGTGTTCGATTTGAGAGCTCAATTAGATTTATTGATTTTTACTTCGGCTTTAATTGAATTATGATCTCTCTAATTGATCACTTATTTGTTGTTCGTGATGATGATAGTACTCGTATTATAAACGAGGCTATTTGGTTCTTTGTACTATTGTCTTTGTAAATAATTAGGTTAATACGAAGTAGATTCGCATAGAATGCTGCAATATAAAAAATACAGAATTGAAATTACTACTTTACATTGGAAGTCTATCTATCTACATCATCACGCCAGATCCCTTGCGGGGTAGGCAGAGAGTACAAAGGTCCAACAGCTTCTTTCCTTACGTACCTCTCTGGCTCCCTCCACTCTCATCGTTTAAATTGGAAGTAATTGTTATAAATTAAGAAAAATATAATATTTACAACGTAACCAAACTGACATAGTACATGGCAGTTTGGATGTTTGTAACTGAATCAAATCAAAACAGTTAAATGGATTTAGATGAAAGGAAGAGGTGTAGATTATAAGCTGGTATCTATATACCAGCTTATAATCCTATCTATATAGGCTTTATAAATCTGGTGAAATAACATCGAACAGACGGAGCCGCGAATAAAAATCTGTGTGGTAATATATATATCTCTTTTGCGGATAGAAATAGCTATGTGGCCTCTACTACCTCTAACATAAATCTAAATAAAGGCCTATAGTAAACAGCTTGTATATTTTGCATCACAATGAACTAAATACATTCATTCTAATGAATGCCAAAGAATGCGACTGCAAGGTAAATCTTGCTACCATCGAGCAGACTACGTAAACAATAGAATAAGCAAAGTCTACATGTCGAAACTCCTGCGCATACATAAGCCACACATTTCATATCAAAACTCTATGTTAAGGGGCAGTGAAAAAACGAGAAGAATCTGCTAAAAGGAATACACGATTAAGCGAAAATTTCAAGTAAAAAAATCTAAAGTCAACTCTATTTCTTTATATTTTCTGATCCCAACGTGAAATAACAACTAATCACTAGAGTTTACTTAAAACATAGCAAACAATTGTCGCAAAGTTCTTGTGTAGCAGTTTTTTGTTTCATAGTGTATTTTTTTTAGAAAATTATAAAGTGTGTTTTTGCACATACGTCGTTTATTTCCGAGCACCCGCTCAATATATTCTTTGTAAAGTTATTTTGTCACTGTCACTCTCCCGGTCGATAAATGGTTGATCGGGGTAGGCACTTAAGTAGAGCTTACGAAACAGAACCAACATTGAATCCGTCTATCCTAACTCTTGGACCCTATCGAATCAGCATAACTTTATAATAATATATATAGAAAACACATCATTAATTAAAGTTTCCATATCTATAATACAAGTGGGTGTACAGCCTGGTAGTAAGACAACATTCTATTTAAGGCTGATTGAGATATTTTTACGAATATTTAATACGTTAAGTATATCACATCACAGCTAAAATAATCTATTGTTTATACGCAGTGGGCTTTCGAACGTAACCATTTAAGGATAGATGTGTCTAGAGGGAGGAATGTTTATCACTTTATTTACTATAATATTGACACTCACCGTTCTCGATGATCACGGGCGTCGGTGGCGGCGGCACGTCTCGAACTGCCCTCGTATTTGTGTTCTCGCCCGTAGATGCTGGGCGCGAATGGGTCTTCCCCGAGGTAGTAGCGGTGTGGCGGCGCGACGGGGGGCGCCAGCTCGCCCCCGTACTGCTTGTACGTCCTCGACGAGTGCTCCGGCGACGGCGTCCGAGAGTTACGCCATCTAGCCCTACGCTCAGCCGACGCCGAACGAATCTTTCCAACCAACTTCCGAATTGAATTCCCGATCGCCGATCCGACTGATTTACGCGCCGGCGACGGACGCCGACCGTTGTCTGCAAACCGGGTCTTTTGATTCTGTTTACGCTCATCCCTTTCCCGTCGCCTTGGAGGCGTACGGTCCCTGTCAGAACTTTCACGACGCTCTCTCGGAGGGGAGTAATCTGGTGGCGGTTCTATCGCACCCTCCTCGCGACTATCACGCGACCGTCCCGAATTTTCGTTGCGAGATGAGCTCCTATAACCACTGTCGTAGCGATGTTCCTCCGAAAGCCGCGGCTTCGACTGCCGTTTACGTTCCGGTGCGATCGGCCTGTAATCGTCCTCGACGGAAGGCTCGCGGAATGTGCGGTCGGTTTCCAGCGGTCGGAACGGCGAGCCGCGCGGCGGACTGTGCATAGTCGACGATGAGACGTAGGCGGAGTCGTCGCGCGAGGGCGGGTGGCGGCGGCCGATAGGCGATGACCTCCCCTGAGGCGAATCGCGCTTCCCATACACATTTCTAGGCGAGGAACCGTTGAGCCGGTCATCGCTAGCGTAAGGAGAACGCACGGTTGGTGGTGATGGCGATGAACTGCGTGGCTCAGGCATCCTGGGCTTAGTGGCCCGTCGTTGCGACCAATCAGCAACCCCTTTAAAGTAGCCACCTGTCCTGTTCACTGGTGCCGCAGTCCTCTCCTCTGTGGGCGTAGACGATTTAGTTTTACGTAAAACTCGATCCCCATAAACGGGCGGGGGTGGTACGGATGATGTCTTCCCGTAGTACCCCTCGTCTTCAGGTTTGTTCTTCGTATAGAATGCTGGTTCGGGTCGTCGGCCGATTTCCTCCGCGATGGAATCGTGGGACGACCGCGACTCGCTGCCGAAGTGGTTCTCCAGCCACTTGGAGGTTTCCTTCTTGCGAGTTTCCTCTTCAATATCGTAATCGACTGGGCGTTTGTTATGGTCCTTGTCGTGTTCTGGAAGTAAAAATCACTATGAGTATTGAGCGTGGCAACGCGTGCGCACGCATGGAGCGTCACTGTGGAGTGACCGCGCTTCGCGTCTCCACCACACACGCTATGGCGTAATCGTTCAGTCAATAAGTTTGCCAAACTACCGAAGGTCAATGCAGTGTACTCGAGACATCTTTACTTTACCGCTACGAGACATTAAAGTGCAAATTATTCAGTGAATGATAATTTCTAGGTCAGTATCGTTTTACGTTATGTTTATGGTGTTATGTAATTGTGTCGGTCTTAGTTGTCATTTAACTTATATGGTAGTGCAACTATTGTGTTGAGATTTGTTTGTAAGTAGCTAACGCAACGTTTAAGATAAAGACAACCAATGATTCGTGCTTTATTTAGACTTAAATTAAGATTCGTTCTCAAACATTCGATCGCTTCATGTTTTTCAATTACCCCACAAAAAGAATTATTTGTGCCATGGGGGCGTTAGAAACATGAGATTCACACACTAACATCCACAGAGACAAATATTTGTCGGTCACACAAAGATTTATCCGGTGCGGGAATTGAACCCGCGTCAACTCGATCCCGTGTGCGAAGCAGTTTACGCTCTTAACCACTGGACTAAGTCGCACATAGGTGGGTATAAGATATTGCCTCAAGATTGACAAGTCTTGAGTATTACGCCATTAAGTACGGAACCGGGCGATCTTCGCAATCAAGTTTATACGCCCTGAGAGATACGCGCCGTTGCGAAAACTGTTATTAAACACACATTTATGTCGATACTTTGACATTATAACATACATACGATAAAATATCATCGTTGTTTGGTAGTAAGATCTCAATTTTTTCCAACCTATACTTTTTAATAAGTAAAAATTCTTATCGTGCTACTGGGCTTGGCGGTTAAGTAATGCGGAAAAGTATTATTTTTAAAATCAACTCAAATTCAAATAATTATCTATCCATCTTTATCATCACGCCAGATCCCTTAAAATAATTTGTATAAACCCTGCAGGGATTTTATAAACCCATTTTTATTTACAAGTAGTCAGTTTACGTTTTTTTTTCAATCAAATTTAACTACTAATCTACTACCGGTTCGAAACGCGGCCTCCACTGAGAAGATCCGACGAAAAAACACAGCGGCTTTGTCTTTTTTATATAATTCTGTTTCTCTTTTTTCTTTTTTTTTCTTTTTCAATCATAATGTGTGGTTAGAATGTTTAGGTTACAATTAAATAGTTTATTACTACTGGTATAGCTGGTAGTATCACGCGCACTAAACGAAAAATAAAATGAAGGTAGTTATATTAACTAAAAAGACTAAGTAGCTGTTAAGCAAATTAACTTTCAATTTCAGTATTTATTTGTTCGGAGTGTACTAAATAGAAGTTATACACGTTACTTTAACTTTTTTTTTTAACTTAATCTCTCTGATCTGTTTAGCAACAACAACCGTACATGCGTACGTAAAAAGCTCCCATTTAACTTTAAATAAATATAAGATATTTTTATAAAATTTACTTATAATCTAACTACAATACTTAATCTGTCAAACACATTAAAATAAACCCAAAACAGTAATACAAAATGCGGAATATATAAATGAGACAGTTAACAACTTCTTCGTAAAATAAGACACATAAAAGCAACAATATACGCGCCCAAGACTATAAAGTTAAACTCTTAACCAATATTTCCTGAACATCGTTGTTTTATCACGTATTGAATGCTAAATATCTCATTGTTCTTTTTAACAGCAAAATGCCGCTCAATTGTAATAAGTCTCGATACATTGCTTTAATACTGTGCATTTTACAAATAATTTGTAAGCTTCACAAAAATTTACCGGCACTTTTCGGTGTATGTGAATAATAAGGAATTATGTTGAAAATCAGTGACTGTAGAGGTATGTGTAAAATGGATTATTTGTTCCCTTACGACTTTCCATAAGTATGGATGCTTCTCTACTACATAGATAAAGAAAAATGTATTTTTAAATCGTTAAAAAGGACGGGGGAGACCTTTGCCTACCAGTGGGATACCTTCATTTAGGATAAAAAAAACATAAATAAGAGAAGCCGATTCCTTAAGCAACCAATATTAATTTTTTAGCAGAGAATGAAAAAAAATGCTTCCCCTAAGCCCTTCCAGTTGAAGCATTTTTTTTTAATTTTTCGTTTCGTTCGTTCGAGATCAAGGTAAGTTTTCAAACTCGATGTAAGTTTGTCAAAGCACCATATTAATTTATAGGCTTTAAGTAACAATATCAATCATAAGTAGTAGCTTTGGGTAGATTAATATGGGAACGAAAAGAATGGCACAGAAGGGATATCTATCGATATATATCGCTATATAAAGCTATACTATATACCCTTGCGGGGTATGCAGAGGGTACAGAGTTCCAACAGGTTCTTTCCTTATACCTCTCTGGCTTCCTCCACTCTCATAGTGATGAGAAAGCTAAAGACGTTGATATTAACTATAGAGACAGGCACACAAAAATAAACCATATTCCAAACCTAGAAATGTCTCCAAAGATCAACACAACGCACAGGCGCAAGGAAACGAGATAGCCAAAAATTCCCTCACAAATCCACAATACACAGGCCATTATAATGAACATTTCTCAGTAAATTAGTCACAGTTTTCATAGAAACAGTGACATTATGGTGGAACTACATGTGTCATGTCACAACCGACCTCCGTGCAGGCGTAGGCCCAATGACTCGCCATATGTGGTACCTTGATGGACGTGTACCACTTAATTGGCCACTTTAAATCTCTTTTAGAAGTCTCTCATATGTTTATAAGCTCCTTAATTGTTGCCCAAACAATACGACTACCACATTTGTAGGGGAAAGTGATACGGCTCTTAATTTTGCATCAATAAAGAAACAGTTTTTGTCTTTTATAGAAAGTACTACAAAAAAGGTAGATGTTTGCAGTTTGTATGAAGAGAGTGGAAAATGCAGAATTTATGACATCTTTCTTCTAATCTTTTTAGATTCTTATGCAGATCACGAAGTTAATAGCGTCAGGCAAATTTAAATAAACTCTGTGAATTGCAACCTAATTAATATTAGGTGCACGTGTGAGGTTCGCCAACCCGGACTAAGCGAACGTGGTCCATCTGGACGGGATATATTTAAACAATGGTCGAGCATAAAATAGTTGATTATTATTACTTCTTTATTTTGTTTACTTAGTGTCTAACTGTAGTCAGAGTTATCAAAGCCTTCAATTTGGCTGCACCGTTGCTGATTTGGAAGCAAATTTTTTTTTATTCTTTTTTCAGACATGTATCGGGAAAAATGATTTTACTGCATTCGCGTAATCATAATAGGCTTGTAACATTAATTCGCTTAACAGATAATATCGCTTTATCAATCATTGCTACTAACGTTTATCCCAAAGATTTTGCTGAAACTTCCGTGAAAACACTAAAATACTTGTACAAAGAAAATTGTATTCATCAATTCAAACTATGATGCTGATGCATGTTTAAGTTAAAAAAAGCTTCAGATCGCATACTCGCTAAGCAAATGCGAAACGTCGAAACAACATCCTTGTAATTCTTTGTTCTGTGAACTAGGAAACAGTCGGTAACGATATATCACAGTCGAGCAGCAAGTACTCGATCGATCAATTGGAACGCAAGCACAATGACTGAACCATAGAAACCTAGTAATAATAAGAAACTAGAAGTTGTATAGCTGCGAGTCCTTTTTTTTAAACGTTTATTATTTTAACGTTTTTTATTCCACTAGGATTTATTCCTGCGTCGTAGGTGCGTTTACAAACATTAAAATTCACATACACAAATACCCAGACCGAAACAAATAATTGTGGATCACACAAAGATTTGTCTCATGCGGGAATCGAACCCGCGACTATTAGACACAGTGTACGGAGCGTCTCAAGCTTGCGCAGTGGTTACACTGCGCTAAATCGTCCGTCAAAGTTAAGTTGTCGCCACACTTGTGGGAAAATTGTCACAATATATTTACGGACTACGTGCACCAATGTAGGTGACGCAGTGACTAAAGTTAGTACGAAAGTCTTCCAAAACTTGTAACTATACTTATAAAGTACCACAATTCATCGAGCGTGTATGAGATGAATTATGAGAGTGGAGGAAGCCAGAGAGGTCTGTAAGGAAAGAACCTGTTGGAACTCTGTACTTTCTGCCTACCTCGCGAGGGAGCTGGCGTGACGATATAGATAGATAGATAGAGATAATGTAAGTGTACGTGACTCTGTGTCTATTTTTTTCGAATTGAGCATGGATGGCGAAGCGGCGACAGTGGTTTCGAACGAAATTGTCCGCTATTTCATTTATTTATAATAATAATAATAATAATAATATAATAATAATATTTATTTCAACAAACAAAAGTGATACATTGGGAAAAAAAACTTACAATCTGTTACATGGTCTAGTCATCATTTAGAAAAGTCATCATCATTTCTATCTAACTAGCTAAATTTCTCACAGGAAATACAATTTAGAATAATCCATACTTAGTTTATTTGAAAGGGACGTTTATTTATTGCAGAAATGGTGGAGTTGATTTGTGTACATCCATATTTCGATGCCAATTTTGGGTGGGGGGAGAGACATAATACTGGGAACAGTTCCGGACTTCGCATTGGTACTGAGAATTTTTCGACAGAAAAGTTATCATTAGACCAAATAGTAGAAAGGGATTTCTATCTATCTATCGTGATGATATATCAAGCCAGATCCCTTGCGGGGTAGGCAGAGAGTACAGAGTTCCAACAGATTCTTTCCTTACATAACTCTCTGTCTTCCTCCACTCTCATACTTCATCTCATACACGCTTGCCAGTTACGGAGACTCTTGACTTGTCCTTCAGATAAGACATGGTTTATTTGGTCATGCTAAGATAGTCTAGGTCTTTCACGATACCTACATCCCTCCACTTTCACATTCACGACAATTTTCACAAGATCATCGGTCCATCTGGCAGGCAGTCGTCTTACGCCGCGCTTGCCAATACGTGGTCTCCACTCTAGAATCTTTCTGCCCCAACGCCCGTCCGACCTTCGCGCTATGTGGCCCGCCTATTGCCACTTCGGCTTGCTAATCCTGAGGGCTATGTCTTCTACGAATCTCCTCATTCCTGATACGATCACGTATAGAAACGCCGAGCATAGCTCTTTCCATAGCTCGCTGAGCAACTCTGAGCTTTTTAATGACACCTATTGTAAGAGACCACGTCTCTGATCCGTATGTGTCACTGGCAACACACATCCGAAATACATTTCACTTCTAGTGTTTTATTATTTCCATTTCTGTGGACTGAACAAACCAAGAGTGACAAGGCCAAAATGTGTATTACCTTTGACTTACATACATACGTCACATCTCATTTAGGATGCCACGCTATGAATAAATTATGCGTTTAAAACGTTTATGATGGACCGATGAAAAACTTACCACACTTGTTATTCATGATCTAGTTCCTTAAACAACATTGTAAATCATATTTAAAGTAGAATAAATAAATTAACAGTAATAACTAATTGATTAATATGATGTCGGATGGATCTACTCGTAATCCGCAAAACATTAATACACACGGAACACAAAATGTGTTCACATTTAACTAAGTAATTCCACTCTGGGAATATCTTAGTATTTATCGTCAATATTAACGAATTACGAAATATACGGTGCAGTATTTTTTTTTATTTTTGTAACATAGCTTATAGATTAGTGTAACACATAGACTAGAATAGACTTTTATTTTGCTGAAAACATGGTGTACAATAATTATTGTGGTTTTAGTTATGTTGAGATGTAATACATAGTAGACTGCAATTAAGGCAACTAATCGGAGTATATACTGGCCACTATGGCACAAAAGGCATCCCCAAGAGCTTCTCCAGCGGAACCTCCGATGCCACCTGCAGGAACGCTATCCTGCGACTTTCACAGATCGTCGGTCCACTGGCGGCGGTCGTCCTACGCTGCGCTTGCCAATACGTGGTCTCCACTCTAGAATCTTTCTGCCCCAACGCCCGTCCGATCTTCGCGCTATGTGGCCAGCCCATTGCCACTTCAGCTTGCTAATCCTGAGGGCTATGTCGGTGACCTTGGTTATTCTACGAATCTCCTCATTCCTGATTCGATCACGTAGAGAAACGCCGAGCATAGCTCTCTCCATAGCTCGCTGAGCAACTCTGAGCTTTTTTTATGAGACCTATTGTAAGAGACCACGTCTCTGATCCATATGTCATCACTGGTAACACACATTGACTAAAAACTTTAGTCTTTAGGCACTGAGGTATTTTGGATGAGAAGATGTTGCGCAGTTTCCCGAACGCTGCCCAGCCGAGTTGGATTCGTCGATTGACCTCTCTCTCAAAGTTGGACTTACCTAACCGGACTGCCTGTCCCAGGTAAATGTATTCGTCGACAACTTCAAGAGTAGAGTTCCCAACGGTGAGTGCGGTGGGTACGACATGGACATTAAACATTATTTTGTTGGGATACTCTATTGAGGTCACCGAGCATTCGTCCTAGATCTTCCAGCGACTCCGCCATGACCACAATGTCGTCGGCAAATCGAAGGTGAGTGAGCTTGAAGGCGTCCTCTAAGGTGGCCGTAAACAGTTTCGGAGAAATGACGTCTCCCTGTCTTACTCCTCTTTTTATGGGGATCACCTTCGTGCACTGCCCCTGTACTCGGACTGACATGGTGGCGTTATTATACAAGCACTTCAACACTTCGATGTACCGATAGTCAATGCGGCATCGCTGGAGAGATCTAAGAACCGCCCAAGTCTCGATCGAATCAAAGGCTTTCTCATAGTCCACAAACGCCAAGCTTAGTGGCCGATTATACTCCTCAGTCTTCTGTATAACCTGCCGCAGCGTATGTATGTGGTCTATGGTACTAAAACCTTTCCGGAAACCGGCTTGTTCGGGAGGCTGGAAGTCATCAAGCCTTCGTTCGAGACGATTCGTAATGACACTCGAAAACAACTTATAAACATGGCTCAGCAGTGTGATGGGCCTATAGTTCTTCAATAAGGTGTTATCACCTTTCTTGAAAAACAGCACCACCACACCCCTGTTCCATGCT
Source organism: Phalera bucephala (assembly GCA_905147815.2). Lineage (NCBI taxonomy): Eukaryota > Metazoa > Arthropoda > Insecta > Lepidoptera > Notodontidae > Phalera > Phalera bucephala. The sequence continues at coordinate 16,315,237 of LR990621.1, read as the reverse complement.
TCCGGCGTTTTCCCTTCAAGCAAGACGGAATTAAATCGGACTGAAGGACTTTAAGTACCGGCGATCCGCCCGCCTTCAGAAGTTCTGCAGTAATTCCGTCTTCACCCGGCGCTTTATTGTTTTTAAGTTGTTTGAGAGCCATCCTAATTTCGCACAGGCTGATGTCCGGGATATCTTCAGTGCAGTGTCGGGTTAGCTTGGCTCTTGGGTCTTTTACCAAGTCAACAACAGGTTTAGCTACTGAGGTATATAACTGTCCATAGAACCTCTCTATCTCCCTGAGCACCTCTGACCTATTTGACGTTACGTTTCCGTCCTCCGTCTTCAGCTTCGTCAACTGGCTCTGCCCAATAGACGCGTCTCTTGCGAACACTTTAGAGCCCTTGTTCTGCTCTATGGTCTCCTCAATACGCCTTGTATTGAAGGACCGTAAGTCGTGTCGCAAGGACTTCAATATCTGTCCATTAAGCTGCCTATAGGACTTAGCATCATCGGAGGTTTGGAGCGTCATGGAACGTCGCTCAGCCATGAGGTTTCGGGTGTAGTCAGATAGTTTTTGAGGCCTATTTTTACGGTGGGTCCTTAAAATACTTGGACCCGACCGTATGAACAGTCTCTACCAGCCTGTTGTTGATTTCGTCCCACTGATGCGCTGCTGTCTAGCAATTCGGATGACAATTCGAGTTGAAAGTTCTCGGGGTTTTGGATATATGCATGAGTAGGTCGGAGCGTAGACTTCATCAGACGCGATCTTTCCATTTTGACATTAATATTTAATGTGCCTCTGACCATTCGGTGATCACTGCCGCGTTTTTACCCTATGAATCACGGAGACATCATTAAATATTTGTCGCTTAGTGCTCATGATGAAGTCTATCTCATTTTTTGTGGAACCATCAGGGCTCATCCAGGTCCATTTCCTATGAGGCGGCTTCTGGAAGAAAGAGTTCATCATAAAGAGTCCCTCTTTCTCCAGAAATTCGGCCAGCCTCTGACCCCTGGGGTTGCGCTGCCCATATCCAAATTGCCCCACTCTCAACTCATCATCGCCCCGTTTGCCCAGCCGCGCATTGAAGTCACCCATAACCACTGTAAAGTGTGTTTTGGAAGTATGTATGGCTCTACTAATGTCCTCATACATAACTTCGACGTCATCATCTGAGTATGCCGAGGTCGGTGCGTAGACCTGTATGACCTTCAGCGAATATCTTTTGGATATTCTGAGTATCAGGTACGCTACCCTGCTCGACACACTAGTAATGGACACAACGTTGTTTATGAGTGACTTGTGGACGATAAATCCGACACCACCTTGGGACTGCTGTTCGCCCTCCCGGTAGTAAAACAAGTTGCCGGATTTTAAGGTTATCGTGTCCTCGCCCTCTCTTCGGACCTCCGATAAACCAACAATACTCCACCGCAACTTGTTTAACTCTTCTTCCAGCTCAACTAGCTTCTCATCTGTCCTCAATGTGCGTGCGTTGTATGTCACCAGGGCCAATTTTCGGTTTTGGTGGTAGCCCAATCTCTGCCGGAGATTCTTAGCACCCCTTGTCCTGTCGTTACCATGGCTGCAACCGTGGCCAGGACGAACAGGACCGCCGGGGACTAGGGGCCTGGTTTTCCTACTTTCTACCATAATTGGGGGTGTTTGCCATACTCGCCACGCTTGGCAAGCGGGTTGGCGAGCGCAGTTATTGGTCGTCGAAGTGTTAAGGGAACGCTGCTGCCCATTCCCTAGTTTTCCCTTAGTCGCCTTGTACGACACCCGATGGGATGAGATGGGTTGGTCCTATTCTAAGCCGGGAACCACGCGTCGTATGTAATACATAGTAGACTGCAATTAAGGCAACTAATCGGAGCATATACTGGCCACTATGGCACAAAAGAGCATCTACACAAGATGAACCTCTGCAGCGACGCAGGAACTGTGATACAGAGACTGAAACCATGAAGCACGTGCTATGCCACTGCGACGCTCTGGCAGCCCGGCGAATGAAGCTAATGGGAATGGCCTATCCAAACCCAGAGGAATTTTGGCCCTTCCCCCCTGCTGGCATCTACAGCCTGGTACAGGGAGTATTTGGTCATTCAGGTACGTAAGAGCATCAGGGCAAGGATATTGTTACTCCAAGAAATTTTGCATTATTGACTTCGTTAATATTTTGATTATTGTAGTGTATTCTAATATTAGCTGGTCTTGATATTCGTTGACTGAAGTGTATAACATTCGTTTTATTTAGATTTATTTTTAGGTCACTGTACATTAGCCACTTTATTGCCGATTTGAGGGAATTATTAATGTCTGACTCATATTAGTTATTTTTCTTGAATGGTATTGTGATTGTACTGTCCTCAGCAAATAGTGTTACTGACTGATCAATACTTCTCGGCAAGTTATTTATATACAGTATAAACAGGAGTGGGCCTAAAACGCTGTCTTTGGGCACGCCGTATTTGACTACACGCTCAGGTGATAGATATATTTCTTCATGGTTAGTCACTTTATTTATTGAGCTTATTTCTGTTTATTTGTTTTCTATCAGATGTGTAGGATTTAATCAGTCTTAGAATATTCCCTCTTATTCCGTATGCCGCTAATTTATCTAGAAGTATGTCATGACGAACATAGTCAAAAGCCTGGGTCACAAAATATTGTAGAAACTGGATTTTTTATCTACATTTATTATAACATTATGTAAAAAGTCATAAATAGCCATTAAAACTGATTTCTTTTCCCGGAAGCCTTTTTGTTCATTACTTAATATATTATTTTTTCAGGTTAATTGTACAGTTCCTTATATATGTATTTTTCGAATATTTTTGAAAAAATGCTGATACGTGTGATCAGTCTATAGGAATCTAAGGATTCTTCTTCCCTTTTTTTAAATAATGGCTTTACAATTGATGTCTTAAGTACTTCTGGATAAATGCCTGTGCTTATACAGAGATTTATTATATAGCTTAAGTGCGCACTAATTTCTTGAGCAACTAGTTTAACACTTTTGTTGTAATTCCATCATAGCCCACACTGTTGGTATTTTTTAAAGATTTAATTATATTGATAATGTCATGGGGTAAACAAGGACACATAAAGATGGAGTTACTTCTTTTTTTAATATATAATGTGACGTTATATCCTGAACCTAATATTGGTTTAACTTTGTCAACAAAATAATTGTTGAAGTTAGCTATATCAATTTGATTAGTTATGGTCTCATTATTACTCGTAATTTTAGATATGAAGCTTCTAGAATTATTATTTTTTGTTTATTGATAAATTTCCAAGTGGATTTTGATTTATTTTTTGCAGTTTTTATAAAATAGTTATTTTGTGCTCGTTGTGTAAGTTTAATGTTTATTTTAAATAGTTTAGAGTAGTTGACGAATTTCAATTTATTGGACACCGTTGGTTCATGTCTGTATTGCCATTATAGCTGTCGATTTCTTTTACTGCATAATTTTATGCCGTAGGATATTCATTTCGCCTTATTATTTGTATTTACAGTGATGTATCTAAGTGATGTTTTAGTCGGGAAACATAGTAAGTAAAAAAGAGTGAATAAGTCTATGAATGCTGAGTATGCTACATTTGGGTCATTAGTGTTATATACTTCAGAAAAAGAAAGATTATGTATACAAGTGAATGAGTTTGTATATCTTGGATACGCCTTCAGTAAGGATGGGAAATACACCGCTGACATAGAGAGAAGAGTGAGTGCAGGGAACAGAGTGAATGGTGCGATGGGAAAGCTACTCGGGAGCCGGCACTTAAGCCATAAGGCGCAGCTGGCCATACATAACGGAGTTCTTGTCCCAACGCTGTTATATGGTAGCGAGAGCTGGGTATGTAAGAAGGAGAATGAAAGTAGGATAAATGCGGTAGAAATGCGAGCTCTGCGGAAGATGTGCGGAGTGAAGCTGACCGACCGCATTAGCAACAGCATAGTAAGACAGCGAGTAGGTATGAAAGATAGTATCGGTGTAAAGATGAGAAAGGGCATGCTCCGTTGGTTCGGGCATATAGAAAGAATGCCAGAGTAAACAATGACAAAACAGATATACAATGTGAAAGTGGAAGGATGCAGGTACCGGGGAAGACCTAGACTATCTTACCACGACCAAATAAACCGAGTCTTATCTGATGGAAAAGTCAAGAGTCTCCGTAACCGGCGAGCGTGTATGAGACGAACTATGAGAGTCGAGGAAGCCAGAGAGGTATGTAAGGAAAGAACCTGTTGGAACTCTGTACTCTCTGCCTACCCCGCAAGGGATCTGGCCTGAGGTTATAGATAGATAGATAGATGTATACAATTTCTAATTTCATTAGATTTTCTTTACTGAAATCACGTCTGTTAATGCGCCATTGTTTAATCGAGCTAACTCTACGAACCGGAAGTTTAATAATCTGTGCTGTATGGTCCGATAATGCTAATTCCAGCACATGCGCTACACACTTTTTTTTAAAGTTGTTCAAATTTATCTATGCATGTTTGGCTTGTTAGTCTAGTAGGCTGTTTTAGAGCCAACTTTAGGTTAAAATTTAGAAGTAGACATTCATAGTCGATAGATTGGTAGTTTCTTTTTAAAAGATCGATGTTAAAGTCTCCTGCTATTACTATATTCTTGTGTCTTTGTAGAAGTTCCTGCAATTTATCTATGAACTTATTGAAAATTGTATTTTTTGGGACTCTATACGTATATACATACAACTACAATTTTATACGAAATTAATTCAATAGCCCAACATTCAAATATATCAGTCACAGATAGTTAACTAATTTCCCATACTTTAAACAAACATTCATCCTTAACAAGTATACATAATCCTCCTCTCTTACTACCTTTTCTTGAGTATGATGCCGCGAGTTTGTAATTCGGAATACCTAAATGGGGTTCATATTCCTCCATTATAAAATGCTCCGTAAAACATAAAAAGTCTATATATAAACCTTTTTCCGTCAATAGTTTGTCAAAACATACTGTAATTGCACTAAATTTCGTCAGTAGTCCTGCAATGTTTTGGTACATAATTAAAAGAGATTTAATGTCGAAAAAAGTCAATCAAGTCTTCATTTATGATATTTTTCTGAGAGTCACAGGTATCATTGTTATTGCAGTGATATAGCTCTTCTACAAGTTCATGTACGTTTTCAAAAATTGCACGCATGCCAGTATTATTAACCATTCCTGTGTGTTTGTGAAACATGCTGTAGTTATAATTCAGGTTTAAATTAGAATCTAAAAAGTAGGCATGCTCATGTGTTATCAAATCCAGATATATCAAATTATTGAATGTTTCGATTCTCCAGTTATAATATTCCTATATTTTCCGATTTTATATGTTGGAAAACAGGCAATTATATTTGTATGTGTAATTAGTTGTAGTTTATTCCTTATGCTTAAAACTAGGTTATAATAGTCACTTGTAACTTTAAATATATCTTATAAAGATACTACAAAGTAAACGCGTGCGCAACCGCGGGTGTCCGCTCATAGTATGTTATAAGAGTAGGATAATTTGACGACTGTAAACTTAAATTATAAAATCCGTTAATTATTCAATTACTGATTCTTATCAGTAATTGAATAATTAACGGATTTCATAATTTAAGTAGACAGTCGTCAAATTATCCTACTCTTAGATGTAGAGTAGAAGAAGATGTAGAGATGTTTTCTATTCTTCAAATGAAGTTTAATTACCCTATGCTATATTTATCTACTTCAAAACTTTATCGAAATAAATAAAGAATTGGTATTATTTTGGCGACCATGTCTTTTTCTTTTAAAAAAAAAACGTAGCCTACACTAGGATTTATTTCTGTATAGTGGGTGCGTTTACAAACATGAAAATTCACATACCCAGACCTAAAAAAATAATTGTAGGTCATACAAGATTTGTCCCGTGCGGGAAGCGAACCCGCGACTATACGCCATATATATATATAGCCACTGCGCCAAATCGTCCGTTACTATTGTTATTTATTAATTTTTATTATTATGTTTAATTTCTCTTTTTATTTTAAAATACCTACTTAAACGGGGGACTACCCACACTAAACATAATTTGTGTGTCGTAGGTTTGTTTATAAATATGAAACTCACATACACAAGCACCCAGACAGAAAGCAATTTTGTGAGTCACTCAAAGATTTCACCAGTGCGGACATCGAACCCGCGACTAGTCGATCCAATGTGCGGAGCGGCGCAAGCTCTTAACTGTCCAAATCTTAGGTCGTACAATGTTATTTCGGGGTTACCTACTGAAGTTTCTTATTTTCACAATAAAATAATGGGTATAAAATTTGAATTACAAATTTTGAAATTGGGCTCGAGATTAGCCACCAAAGATCTCAAATGACTAAAGTATAATTAATCAGAAAATGGCCTGCAAGTGAGTTCTCATTCACAACTTGACGTATAACTTTATGACGTCGGCATTTTACGACATAACAAGTAGAAGGTCTAATTATCTGATAGTTATTGCAAGCATGAGCAGATCTGCCCACGGCACTCGCAGTAATATGTAGGTACCATAGACTATTATGGTAACTAGTTGTCGCGAATATAACTATAGTAACAGCTCCCGTTCTGTAGCATTTATGTGTATTAAGTTATGATTTATAATTGTCGAATAAAAATTCTTTATTTTTTCTACTTATCTAAGGGAAAGGGTACTAATGTTGGCCCTCCTCCAATTATTGGCATTTTGAACTTTAACCGCAAATATTAAGGATTTACGGCTTATAAAAAGTCGACCAATAGTTTTAAAAAATCCATCATACCTTAATTAACAAAATTCAATTAATAGAAAATATATTTCCTAACTGGAAATACTGAAAAAAAATCCTTTTCGTCAAGCGGGAGCGCGCGTGACGAATTGCTCTGAATTCTTACAGAAAGTTGCTAAGAGTGGGTAAGTTTCTTGCTGTATTTCTTACTTGAATCAAGTTATAGTAGGGAAATATTTATGATTTTTTGACTTAATATGGATTAAGTGTTCTTATAATATGGTTTTCTACTCATTTACACGCCTTAAAACAACATTTTTAGGGGTCCAATCACTGTACCATGAGGTTTGTATGAAAGTCCTAATAATTGGCATGGGTACCAATCATTTTAAACGAATTTAACATTTACTGTAGCATATTATACTTTAAATTGATAAGGTTGGAAGAGTTATTTTGGAATATTATCTTAAAACCGTTTTAAAACGCCTGCAACCAGGGGTTGGCACTATTGTACTCAGTGATGTGCCAATCACTGTATCATGTTCGATTTGACATACTAGTGATGTCCAGATTTCTAACAAACTTCAGCGAACTTAAAAGGGGAATAATGTTTTATTTAATGAATTTAAAATTATTTGGTGTATTCATATTGCCCATTATCATCACCAGTGCGATTATGACGGTTCTTGTTTATGAATAATTAAAATAATATTTTATAACTGGTGAAACAACATTATTTAATAGTATTTCTATATTAGCGGGATACCTATAAGCACAGGTCAAAAACAAACTAAAAAAGTTTTTAAACAAGACATATTCAGGGCATTCATAACGTAATATTTTCGAAATATGAGGCATAACACGTTGTTTTTGCAGTATTTACTTCTGTGTGGGAGCATTGTTATAGAATATTAAAATGTGTTTTCGTTAAATTTTGTCTTATTCATTAATTTCCCATCACTATTACTCAACGGTGTACATCCATTGGCATCGCTTGCGTGTAGTGATTGACACTGCCAATCATTATACTTTTTTGTGTAAATCATTGTGCCGAAGGGTGCCAATCATAGTACTTTTGGGAGTTTTGTCTTATTTTGTGTAATTTGATATCTCAAATTAAGGATAAGAAAAGGATGAGAAAATCGGCTAAATAAACATTAGTAAAAACTCTTGAATCTTTGTAGATCCTAACATCAATTTCATTAGTGGATTACTAAACGTATTTAAGAGCTATTGAAGCTTAAACTTGAAAGTTTCCTTAAAGTGCCAATCATTATACTCTTTGCCCTATATCATCACGTAAAATCCCTTGCGGGGTACAGAAATCCAACAGGTTTCCTTTCGGAGATCTCTCGCTTACTCCACTCTTGTAGTTCGTCTCATTTACGCTCGCCGGTAACGGAGACTATAGACTTAAAAAAAAAAGTGGCCCACTCTAAGAATTATTTCTGTGTCATGGATGGGTTAACAAACACGAAATTCATATACAGAAATATCCAGAAGAAACAAATAATTGTGGGTCACACAAAGATTTGCCATATGTGGTAATCGAGCTAGTGTTGTAAAAATGAGCGCTGAAGTCGGCGCTTACGAGCGTTGACGCACGTAGAGGACGCGAGCGTTTAATCGCTGACTCGAACGTTTTTACAACACTAAATCGAGCCCGCCACGTCTACTGGAACCAAGCGGAGTGGCTTAAATTAAATCCTCAATTCACAAAAAATATCTAAACATTCGAACATTATTTTAATATCTAAAACAAACCTGTTACGGAGAACACTAGAGTTAATTAATCGAAATTACATGATTTTGACGAATATCCGTAAAAGTACAGAGCTCAGCTCTCCTTACCCAGCGATGACACTGCACAACATAATGTCATTAGGGTAATCAAACAATAACTACTTACAATAGCTACTATCAAACATCTACATCGTTGAGGATGAAGAAAATTTAAAGTTACCGAATTCAACGCTACTAAGAGCCTACCATGAGATTATCAAATCTGGCTTGCAGACACTTCCATATGTTCGATATACAAAGACAGTTCTATGTGGTTCAACACCTCATTTTTTTAAATTTTCATGTGTGGGTTGCGCGAGCACGTGACGACAACACTGAAATTCTTAAGGCTTCTTTTTTTTCTAAACGCTAGTGATCTCAAAGCGAAGGTATGTTACGACAGTCCAAAGATAGGTCCGTCGTAAGCGGATTTGTATAATTGTTTGGTTTAATTAGAATAATCATTGATTCAGTGTAGGTGTAAGTAACACATCAAGTGCAAATTGATATTTGTGCACATATCATTCCTACATTAAATCAAAGGTAGTGTTATACATTTTAATTAGGGTAGCGCGGCGCAATGCAATTGAACTTGCAACTTCTTAAGTAGTTAGGTATTCCATTTTCTGATAACTTTATTACTTAATAAGGTAGGTAGGTAAGTACCTATGAGAGGAGGAAGCCAGAGAGGTCTGTGAAGGAAGAACCTGTTAGAACTCTGTACACTCTGCCTTCCGCAAGAAATCTGCGTGATGATATAGACAAATAGATCATTAAGTATTTAATGAAACAAAAAATAAATACAGACACGTCTAGATTCGCTATACACATCTATCTTACTGCCGATTCTAGTTATAGGGGAAAATTAACACCACTATCCTGGACACATTTCCAGACTACGGTATGTTACTGAGAATGTTTCTTTAGAATAATACAGACAGTATGCCCGATATGAAATTCGAACCTAAGACCATGTGAACCCCACATGGTCTTAGGCATCAGCACCAGGCATCACAAGACCAACGAAGTACTAGATACTTTACAAAGCTACTTCTTTAACGATGTCGCCAGCTACTAAAAGTATAAATCACATTTCCATACACATGACTGTTATTATTTTTACATTCGCACACCATCTATCTTCACCAGCCTGCCCATAAAATTATAATTTTTTACTCAACATTTATCTAAAATTGATAATTATACAATTTAACCTACTAACATACCTGTTTATAGTATTTATTTTACACTCAAGACCACTTCCATGGCCAATAAAATATATAGTCTAATTCTTTTTTAAACGAAACATTTCGCGGAACTGGCCACCAAGGCTGACCACTTGACACTAGATTTGATAGTTTCGATGGAATATTAACCCATTAATGTAAATTTACCAAAGACATTTGATTTCTGAATGTACTTATTTGGTAAATCATGGTGATCCGTATCAACTCAATAAATTATTTGCGACTTATAACAATATGCCTATTAGACCTATTTTAATATATTTTTTTGGTCTAGCCAAATATTCATAACCGGTTTACCTTCCCACATTTTTTTAAATATCGGCTCCATTCTGAGGTCTTTTTAATATAACTGATCATACAAAAAAATGTTTATCTGATTTATAAATAAAATCATGATCAAATTCATTTAAGTTATTGTTCAAACAGGAGTTATTACTTTGTTTTTCTCATTTGAGGACAGCTGCTGTTCATGTTATTAAAAACATTTATTCTATAAAAACATTAAAAGTAAAAGTGCTGCCACCTATTCACACAGTAACTAACTATTATGTGTACAGCGCCATCTATCATTTGTCATCGAACACTATTCAATAGACGCCATCTGTCGACGAGTAGTTAAACTATTTCGATAAATAATGCAAGAAATTAATGCTGAATCTTACCATTCTGGCGAAGACGGCGTTGACGTCGCATTCGTACTGACAAACTATCCCAGTCGTCATCCATGTTCGGTTGTCCTTCTCTCTCAACTGTACATAGAAAATGTTTGCATTTTAACATGATTTCTTAAAAATTAATCAACAATAGTTATAACAATGTAAATACCTTCTTCAGTGCGCGTTCTAGAATGTAAATGAGTAGCGACTCGCAGGCCGCCCGCCATTAGATCTGTGCTTTTCTCAAGATCTACCCGCTTCCGTTTCTCCGTTCCCCCGGTCTCCTCGACTATACTCACGTCACTTGGCAAGGACTTAACCTATAAATATAGTATAATTATATCCATTACTTCTACTTTTATAGAGGAATAGCAGTTTTTCGCGGCTTCGCACCCGAACGACAACAGCACCACATACTGGAACTGTATTAAAATCGGTTAGGTAGTTTCAGAGTTTATCCATTACAAACAAATAAATCTTTCCTCCTTATAATATTTGTACAGATCAGGCGATTTTCGCTCTGCTAAGCCGCAGTATTGTATTTATTCTCTGCGAACTTTCGGCTCGGTCAATCTGAGATGGGTGAACGTTTGTGGTATTTCCATATTCGAGCAACTCCGTGCTTGGGAAGGCACGGTAAGCCGTTGGTTCAGGTTACCACTTCACGTGGTAGTCGTTAAACCAAATTGGCTTGATAAAATTAAACAGCAGATAGCCACGAAACCTTCCTCCACCAATCAGGAGTGGGTCCGCGTAGTGGACCTTCTCTCTCACATGTTCGGTTTGTGATAGCAGACCTTTGCCCAGCGGTAGGATAGTAAAGACTGATTTCTATATAATAATATAGAGAATCTTACTATCAGCCTTAGATTAATACAGAAGCAAGGTAAAGGTGGTTCCATGTAACGATCTTTTCTTTAAATTTTGATTTTAAATCCTTGATTTCTCATAATATACCTCGTCCTTGGACAATTCCTCGTCGCAAAGTCGTTCTTGTTCTTTCGTGTGTCGTGTCTCCGTCACAATCGTGCCATCTGGACGCAATGCGCGCAACTCTTCCTGTAAACGCAATCTTATGTATTACCCCATTAAGTACACAACTAATCTTAGTTTTCTTAACACCGTCACACCTATATTCCCCGAGTGGGGATGGCAGAGGTGTACTGTATACACCCACTTTTCGCTGACGATGTTAGGTCCCATGTAATAGAAGGCAAGCTTATGCCATATATCGGGCACATTTCTAGACTCCGGACTCATACTGACCGACCTAGGATTTGAACCGAGGACCTCGTGATCACAAAGTGATGGGCTTTGCCACTAGATCAACAATACAGTTGTACTAGTTAGACTAGTTGTCTTAATTTAGTAAAAATAGCGTATCCCCCACTTAGGAATTATTACTGTATCGTGGGTGCGTTTACAAACATGAAAGAGTGGAGGAAGCCAGAGAGGTATGTAAGGAAAGAACCTGTTGGAACTCGTACTCTCAGCCTACCCCGCAAGGGATCTGGCGTGATGAGATAGATAGAAATTTATATACACTAGCACCCATACAGGAATAAATATATGTAAGTCCCACAAGGATTTGTCCTATGCAGGGATCGAACCCGCTACTGCTGGATCTAATGGGTGCAACAGCTTAAGCTCTTAACCACTTGACCAAGCTTTCCGTAAACTTTATTTTCATTCAAACTTCACAGAGCATTGATTATGCACCGTGCGAGGATCGATTCCACGACTTCTTTACCCGATGCACCAAGGGGTTCCAGGTCCGACCGAAGGCCGATTTTTGAACGAAGTCAAAGCCATCGCCAAAACCTTCGGCCGAGGCCGAAGGTTTAAGAACCCTAATAAATTTGGTCCATGATTAGCTACATTTTTAAAAAGTTATGTTAATTGTATTGACGAACTTGTTTTGTTTTGATTTGTTTGACTGGCAATGGCGGCGGTCGGCACAATGCAATGTACCCTCTGCCCCTCGCGTGTCGCCTCTTCCGGCTCATTCGTGAGTAATCGAATCGTAATAGATCGTTCAAAATCGGTGCTTGCTAGAAACCTTCGGCTTCGCTAAAACTTCGACCGATTTTGGCGAAAGCTGACGTTTTGGCCGAAGAATATTCGGTCGGACACTTCTTCACTTTGACCATTAGGGTGCTTACACAACAGATCGGTGTGACGACATTGGAATGAGAATCTAATATTATATGTTCCACGATGTGATATGCGTCGTCATAGATTTGGAATGCGTTATACTATTTTATTTTACGTTTATTACAAAGTAATAGTTTCATGGATATACCGCAGTTCTGTACTGCCCTTATACCAAGCCGTGCGTCGTCAAATTATTCCGACCGGTTTGTATATTTCACTCAAAATAATATTGACAGGAAGCAAATCGTTGTATTGGTTAAATAAAGGAACCGGACAAGTTACCAAAATAATGTTTCTTGTTATTATATCCTACAGATTGTATGCTATAAGTATACAGGGTGGATTTTGCGACGGAACAGTAAGAGCAGCTACCTCAACCGCTGTAGCTACAGGGAAACGGTCTTAGAAGACTATCCCTAACTTTTCGAACTACATTTACAGCTTTTGAAAAAATTTAGATTCACCAAATAAATGGGCAATTTAGACAAAAACTTTCTTTGATGCCAGTCGATCATGTCTCTTATAAGGATTAAAACCTTCTACTCGACCAACTCAGGTTGGAGTACTAGAAAAAAAAAATAAACCGCGATAAAATCCGAAAAAATAGTTTTATTTCATGTGTAATATTCGCGTAAATCTAAGAACTCAGTACTAGAAAAGTCAGAAATTGCAAATAGTATTTTTCCATACATGTTGTAGGATAGTGTCGTGGCTTCGATACCTTGGAAATCCACCCAGTATACTTAGATTAGAATGACTATTGGTCTCGCAGACATACCTACTTGAATCTCTCTATATATCTATATCATCACGCCAGGTCCCTTGAGGGGTAGGCAGAGAGTACAGAGTTCCAACAGGTTCTTTCCTTACATACCTCTCTGGCTTCCTCCTTTCTCATAGTTCGTCTCATACACGCTTGCCTGTTGTGGAGACTCTTGACTTGTCCTTCAGATAAGACACTGTATATTTGGTCATGGTAAGATAGTCTAGGTCTTCCCCGCTACCTACATCCGTCCACTTTCCTAGTAACTTTTCTCCTTGAATCTAATACTAAGTATAGGTACCTAAATTTATCTAATGAAATGCGAGCTCTGCGGAAGATGTGCGGAGTGAAGCTGACCGACCGCATTAGCAACAGCATAGTAAGACAGCGAGTAGGTATGAAAGATAGTATCGGTGTAAAGATGAGAAAGGGCATGCTCCGTTGGTTCGGGCATATAGAAAGAATGCCAGAGGAAAGAATGACAAAAAAGATATACAATGTGAAAGTGGAAGGATGCAGGAACCGGGGAAGACCTAGACTATCTTACCACGACCAAATAAACCGAGTCTTATCTGATGGAAACGTCAAGAGTCTCCGTAACCGGCGAGCGTGTATGAGACGAACTATGAGAGTCTAGGAAGCCAGAGAGGTATGTAAGGAAAGAACCTGTTGGAACTCTGTACTCTCTGCCTACCCCGCAAGGGATCTGGCGTGAGGTTATAGATAGATAGATAGAAATGTATCTAACCCTATTGAATTACTTGTGACTAAAATGAACCGTTAAGAAACGAAATATCATTGTCAACAGCGATAAACACAATAATTATATTTCAAACAACATTGTGTTATTTTGCAACAAATTGCAATTGCAGGTGTGAAGAAATATTATTCTGTTTGATTTTGTGTTTAGATCAGTCTTGAAATCTGAGAACTGGTTGTTTATTTACATTGCCTACATTTTAGAAGAGATGATTGCTCACACATATCAAATAAAGTTCCACTGAACAGAATGCCTTATTAAGGCTGGCAATAAGTGGTCGTATGCAACCCTTGGACAGTCAAAGTGTGGTATTTCTATCGAATCCTTCGTAGTAGCAGATCGGAATCTGAAATTGTGCCTGATATAATAATATCTGAGCGCTTAGCGCAAACATGTTGACCATACCATCCTTTTCTCGACAACATTACGATAACGTTAAATGATCGTAAACATCAACTTTTTTTTTACAACTTTTTATTTTTTTACTCTCACATACAAGTTAACTGGATCATTAGATTAATTTGTACTGAAAAAAAAATATATAATCCTAAAACTTTCGGTACGACACCCCAATTCTGGATCAACCAGACTCGCTCTTTTTTACATAAGGTTTACATAAGGGCCCTGGCCTTGGCTAAATGTAAGTGTATATAGTCTGCCTTCTCGTTTAGGGAATGCAGAGTTGATTGTCTTTATAGTTTACCGTATCGTCTGTAGTGACGGTAGTGTTGTACGCGACGGTGTCCTTGATGAGCTTCGGCCCTCGCGGCACCAACGCCAGCTGATGTTCCGTCTGCGCCTTCAGAGCATCCCGGATATCCTCCTCGCTTGTCTCGTTTACTGCTGCGATTAATGCCTGGAACAAAGAAACATAGGATTGTAACATTTTTTCAGAAAGGCAACAAGACTTTCTAAATTTAAGATTTAAGTACATGAAAGCCTTTATAATTCACTTTCTACACGATTTTACCATACTTTGTAAAGTGTAAAAAAAATTGGCCGAAAGGATTTGAAATTGGGTTTTAAATAAACAATCAACAATAAGATATACTTGGAAATCTAGCGATATATTTTATGCTGCGCTTAGGTACTGCCATATTTGATTCATAGTGAATAACGAAAAATGTTCTATTATGCTTGTTTTCTTAATAATGGCTGGACAACCAAAACGTAGAATTCTGACCATAAAAAAATAAACGTCGTAATTGACAGTTAATATAATCAAAAATAATGTAATCGCTATGACGGAAAATACATTTTATAACAAAGCCGCAATCTATTGGGCTAATGTGCCTGCGACTATCGACGGCGTACTCGGCGGATTTGGCCACATATCTGACACCGATTTGGAAGGTTCCAGGGAGTTTTTAAAACATATCCTGTCATCCGATAACCCACCGGCCACAACACTAGCACTCGACTGCGGGGCAGGAATCGGAAGAGTAAGCAAACACATTTTATTTCCACAATTCGAAAAGGTAGATTTGGTGGAACAGGATGAGAAGTTCATTAACACCGCAAAACAATTCATCGGTGCAAACAATGCAAAGCTGGGGACACTGTACAAAATCGGTCTTCAGAATTTTAAACCGTATAAAAAATACGACGTCATTTGGTGCCAATGGGTACTTGGACATTTGAAAGATTACGATTTGGTCGACTTTTTGGAGAGGTGCAGCAGTTCTCTGAATGAGCGCGGTGTCATTGTGGTAAAGGAGAATATAACAACATCAGGCGTAATAGAATATGATGTAGACGACTCATCGGTAGCCCGTCCTTATCCATTAATGAAAAAAATTTTCGACGAAGCTAAACTAAAGATAGTGAGAACTGCCATCCAACAAGGATTTCCTGATGACATATACCCAGTACATTCATTTGCTTTGATTCCTATGCAAGAATAAAATCCAATTTGTTTGATTTAGTACGCTTTTAACTGTAATGTAGAACACTATTGTTAGCAGATTTTATTGGAGGCTACGGTCGGAGCTTAATGTAAAGTAGGTTTATCTTTGTTGGAAGTAGTGGATCGTGGGCCGAATTCGTGATTGTGTCGTTTAATAAAGTAGGATCCCGGGCGTGCCGCGGCTTCGCAACGTATTTGCAAGTGCATTCACCGTTTTAGTGTTAAGTTACGAAATTCTTGCGTCACAAGCCGCAAGGACTTCGGAATTTGATCTGTTACCTGAACCGCTTTGTGTTAATATAGAAATCGGTTTATTAACAATAGCATTTAGCTTTACTAGGTCATAATGTAAGTGCGAAAGGTAGAACGCAGTTTCTGTATCCCTAAAATGGTCAATTTATATCATGACCCGCGTCGATGGAATTTCAATTGTACTAAGAGCCACGGTGATTGCGTATCTCTGATAATTAGCCGTCGAACGAACGATGATGTTCAATCAAAGAACAGTTAGCGATGAATATCGCACGGCGCTCTATTATTAGGGCCGCGTAAATCTCTACGTTGCAATATCGAGTTTCGCCCAGCAATTTGGCGTTACAGTTAGATTCCGGGACGATGAAATCTCTTCACAAACATCTATTACATGTACTGAGTTCTTAGATTTACGCAAATATTACACATGAAATAAAACTTATTTTTGAATCTGCAAAGAAAAAGAGCGGTAAAAACTCGTGTAAAAGAACACATAGCTGACCTAAAACACCGTCGCTCAAAGAAGTCTGCAGTCTGTAAATATGTCCTTGACCGCACCCGCCATAACATCAGATTTGATAGACCACAAATCCTCGTGAAAGAACACCGATTCCTACCAAGGATGGTTCGCGAAGCTATAAAAATTAAAAAAACATCCTAATTTTAAGAGAGAAGATGGCTGGGTGCTTCCATTGACTTGGGACCCGGTAATTAATATAATCAAAAACCAAAACCAAGCATAACACTGCATGACCTCAAAACTATCTACGCAGAATGAGCTCACGGTAAACTCACTCTGCGTAGATCGGACCAACAAAAATAATTAAAAGTTTGAGGGTACCTCGGAACAACTATACCTTTTGGACGTCTAAGACCTCAGTCCGTCCCGTGACTATGGGTGTTCCAATGCATCGAAACGTCGGGAACTTAAAAATCAAATATAAACCGCAATAAAATCCTAAAAATAGTTTTATATCGTATCTAATATATATTCATAAGATAATGCAGACGAATTCCTTGCAAATATACTCATCAGCATTACAAGAAGTGTTGTATTCAAGCGTTAAAATAGCGACCTTTATTCAAAAAGGCAAATATAGACGAAAATATGAAATGTCACTACTGTTATTTATGTCGATGACCAAACATGACCAATATGTTTATCGACGTGCACCAATGGTTTTTTAGATTGTGTTTACTATTTCTTTTCACGTAGCTGAGTTAAAATGTAACGTTACTTTTGCGTGTAGGTACTCATTGGGCGGGCCAACCCACCGATCACGTCTAGCTGTAAATTTATTGCTGTTTGGGCGCAAAAAATGAAATTGCTACGCATACTCGTGTAATTGTAGTATATAATTTAAATTCAAATACCAATTGATATAATGCGAATTCTCATGGTGCGGTCGTTGCCCGTAAGAAATTAGAAATAGATGTCTTTTTGTCTGCGACAAAAGTCGAGGCCAAGTAAAACTTATTAAAAACCTAATCACTGTTTAGTGACTCGGCGTTTGTATTACGACGAATTCTTAATGTAATGGAGAAATCCTTTTGATGCAAATACTTTACTCTTAGATATAACATTTTAGATCATGAATCCCCTTCTCTCCAACCTATAATATGCATAATTTAAAAAAATATTAGCATTATGCACTCCTTCTCTATATACTATAAGTGTGGGAAATTTCATACTCCTCCGTCCGCGCAATTTTCGTAAAAATGTGTACAAAGTGTTTGCTTCACGTATTAATATATAGATTATCTTAAAATTCGACTAAAAAGTGCCGCTAACTCAAATTAAGTTTTCAGTCAAACATCATGTAATTCAAGTTCTACATTATAAATAGAAAGAGCCACTGCTCTTCTATCACTATAGCCTAGTTGTTAGACCGTTGGACTGCAAAGTCAAAGATCTCAGGTTCAAACCCAAGCACGCACCTCTGTCTTTTCGAGCACGTGCGTATTAAAAATTAATTATCACTGGCTTTAACGGTGAAGGAAAACATCGTGAGAAAACCTGCATGCCTAAGAGTTTCTCGAAGGTGTGTAAAGTTCGCCAATCCGCACTGGGCCAGCGTGGTTGACTATGGCCTAAGCCCTCTCAGTTAGAGAGGACGCCCGTGCCCTACGGTGGGACAGTTTCTTAACAGAGCTAATATTATTATTATTATAAATAGCATACGCATCTAAGACGCGTTATTTAAGTGGCAATTATACTTAATCCTTAAATTGAAATTAAAAACAATAACTTTTTTCCTCTATATTTTTGTACATTATATGTCTTAAAATCAGAGAAGCTTGAGTTAAGGTCGCCTTTGTACATTTTCTTTTATTATTGTATTTATTTTGTAACAGTTTCTGTGTGTACAATTAAGAATAAATAACAATGAAAGTGAAATTTAAAATTTCCAGGTTTTGAGAAACCATTTACTATATATATAACCACCACCAATCATTTATCAATCAATTTTTCGTATGGATTTTTAATTCATACAAAAAGAAAGGCATTATAATGGTTTTATGAGGTGGAGTATAAATCGGGATTCTCCAAGTTTAATCAACGTATAAGTTTTCAGCAAACTGTATGATCTCGCCAACCCTCAAATCGATAGGTAGGACAGAGTCCAACACAAACAACAAGTTCTAAGCCAGCTTATTTACTAAATGTAGACACGGAGAAGACGGTTTTAATGTTAATTTCTAGTCTTGCTTTTATGCAAAAAAAAATCCAGTAAAATATAAGAATTCCAAACAAGCTTATTACAAACAGGTTGTCATTTCCGTTTCTTCAACAAAAAAGATCTGTTATTATGAGGAATTTCGTTTCGCAGATAAACAAATCTCGTCAAAACGTGACTAGAATTAAGAGATCGTCTCGACCGACTCGCAAATTATCGGCATGATCGCGCATGTTTTAAACTTTTACGGTACCCTACCGTCGCAATTCAATACGCGAGGTGCAGAGGGGTCACGGGAAATTTGACTAAGTACGCATACTATCTCAAAAATATCGGATATAAATAATAGCTAATAAAGATCTCAAAGAAACATTTCCTCTACTGGGGCCCTTTATGATAAATAGATATAGCCTTTATTCGCTGACCATATGAGTATCTTAACTTAAAGTATTCTAATAATGTAAAAACTATAGTAATTATAAGTAAGAAACATTATTTTCCAGTAACCCGTTTGTTAGTCAGGTTGTCCTTCGACATAGGCCTCCCCTAGTTTCTTCCATACTTTTCTATCATGAGCTCTTCTCCATCCCTTTGGTAAATCATCTTCCCTCGTCCGACGTCCCTTTATAGCTATGACCAATTAAGGCAATTACTAACGTCAATGACATTGAGATTTTTTTTTGGAAAATATCCTTTGTCTGATGACCTCGATAGTGGTGAAAAATGTGCCTGGAGGATCCAAAATGCAATTTTTTTGTAAATAATTCAGATAAAATTAATTAAAATATAAAAAGTTATCCATGCAAGTTATAGAGCATATCTAAGCTCTTTTTTCGTGTATATTTTCTACATGTATCTAACATTGTGAATAGAACATTTGCAATATATATTCAAGATAAGAGTTTATTAAAAGGATTATTTTGGAAA
Organism: Phalera bucephala; assembly: GCA_905147815.2. Lineage (NCBI taxonomy): Eukaryota > Metazoa > Arthropoda > Insecta > Lepidoptera > Notodontidae > Phalera > Phalera bucephala. The sequence continues at coordinate 16,295,381 of LR990621.1, read as the reverse complement.
ATTGTATGGTTAAATTAAATTTTACTCCTTACATTAAATTCAGAACTTTTTAATTTTTCAACAACTAGGCAGCACATTCATCAACAATCTTCTGTAAATAGAGCCTATTTTTGGGAGTTAGGCTTAGCTTCCCCCTTAAACGTGTAAGGCTAACTTTGTGAAATAATCGTTTAATACTCGTAGTACTCCATTGGCATGCAGAATACTATTACACGATCATTTCTATCACTTTAATTTAAGTTCTTAGATTTACGCGAATATTACACATGAAATAAAACTATTTTACGGATTTTATCGCGGTTTATTTTTTGATTTTTAGTTCCCGACGTTTCGAGTGCTTTGCAGCACCCATGGTCACGTTTGGACGTCTAACACCTCAGTCCCTCCCGTGACCATGGGTGCTGCAAAGCACTCGAAACGTCGGGAACTAAAAATCAAAAAATAAACCGCGATAAAATCCGTACAATAGTTTTATTTCAACTTTAATTTAAGTCAGAAGCAGCCCTTTATCGAGTGGCCATTTGCCCAAGCCATAACCTATACCTACTGTGACTATATGCTTAAAAACGTGACTATGAGTTGCAACCTCTCTAACCCGACTGTTATGTTGTCATAAACGTTATACGTTTAATTTGAAAATTCTAAAGACGCCATTACTCATCTTGCATAATTTCGATGAATTATTGAGTTACAAATCGACACAGCAAGAAATTGACGAACGAATAGTCGAACAGGGTTAACCGCAATAGTCTATTCAAACATTAGGTAACAATCAGAGCATGCTCCGATTTCGACAATAGTTAATTATGAGCGGGCATTTGCCCTCATCGATAATGCTAATAAGTAAAAGTGAAGTGACCGAGTGTGTGGGCTTTGATTGGTCACTTGACATTACGGGTACTGTGAAAGTGGTCAAAATTATTTTATGCAAAAATGTTTAATTTTGGAATAATATCTGTCTGTCTATCTGTATCATCACGGCATCCCTTGCATTGGCAAAGAGTACAGAGTTCCAACAGGTTATTTCCTTACAGACCTCTCTGGCTACCTCCACTCACATAGTTCGTCCCATACACGCATGCTGGTTGCGGAGACTCTTGATTTGCCTTTCGGATAAGACACCTATTTGGTCATGGTAATATAGTCTAGAACTTCCCTGGTACATATGTCCTACCACTTCCGCATTGTATATCTGTTTTGTCATTCTGTCTTCCGACATTTTTTCTATATGTCCCAACTAACGGAGCATAACCTTTGTCATCTTTACACCGATACTAGCTTTCATACCTACACGCTGTCTTACTACGCTGTTGCGAATACGGTCGGTCACTTTGACTTCGCAGAGCTCCCATTTCGACCTTATTTATCCTGCTTTCATGCTCCTTTTTACATACCCACTGCCATATATCAGCGTGGGTACAAGCACTCCGTTATGCATCCGCCGTTCCTTTTTGCTTAAGTGCCAACTCCCAAGCAGCTTTCCGATCGCACTATTCACTCTATTCCTGGCAATCGCTCCTCTCTCTATGCCAGCGATGTATTTCCCATCCTAACTGAAGGCACATTCAAGATATACAAACTCATTCACTTGCTCCAGCACATCGTTACCAACCACAATCCTTGGAATAATATAATTGAAAATATCAGTAGCAATAATAATAAGAATCATGGAATAAAAAACTCTCTCTCCCTCTCTACATCATCACTAAACCACCTTGCGGGGGAGGCAGAGGTACAGAGCTTCAACAGGTTCCTTCCTTACAGACCTCTCTGGCTTCGTCCATTCTCGTAGTTCATCTCATACACGCCGGCTACGGAGACTCTTGACTTGCCCTTCACATAATACACGTTCTTACTGCATAATTACTTATCAATGTTATGACTTGACAATGATATCTTCGAAATATTATGACAGAATGTGCGTAATGCGCACTACACACCAAACCCACCGATTATGGCTGCGCTTAAAAATGTAAATTTTCTCAAAAACTTTAATATTTTTTATCTTTATAAATAAGAGGATTTCTGCAATCAGATTCACGCATTCGCGCAGACAACTAATGCGACTTCCTTATTTAACAAAACATATATTTTAACTAAGTACCTACTGGTATAAAGCCGGGATTTTATATTCTCGGTACATTCCTTTGAAAGCTGGCATAACGATGTCTATCTTAATACGCGCAAACATCTTAATCTGTGTTTATTATGTGAGAATATTTTGTGAAAGATGATTATACTCGTACCAGTCCAGTTCCAGTAAAGATTTATCATCGTTATTTTACTGAGTTGTAACTTAATTTTGTGTTTCAACTTAATTTATAAGAACACAGTCACGCCAGTTCCCTAAGCGTGGATGACAAAAGTGTACTATATGCTACAGTTTGCCGACGATATTAAATCCCAATATAATAGGAGATTATATCGGGTAGAATTCCAGATCTCTACTGAGAATTTTTTGATAGATACCGCTTTGTCCGACCTAGGATTTGCACCCAGAACCTCCTGACGGCCAGGTTGACCGTGCCCCGTTAAACCAACGCAACAATATATTAAAACAGCACTTTTTATACGAGGAGAGTGATGGTTGCTTCTTAAGTCATAATCGTGAACGGGTGCTGCTGGTGGGGACTGGTCCGTCCTCTATTCTTTGACTGATTAAACATCTAGCGTAGTACTGTTGAATTTTGTCTCGTTCGGCATCACACTAGAACTATAACCAATTATTTTGTAGGCACTCTTTACATATTTTATAGTGACCCTTTTTTTCTCCTATTATATACTTTTAGATGGATCTATGAGAGGACTATGGAGACACTGACAGATACCACTAATCTAAGTACACAATCTGTACTTAAGCACATCTATTTAGCTCGTTCTGCGTTGTTCAATGCGTCAATGTATACAAAAAGAATTCTAAAACTCTCATTTTTAAAAAGAGTAACCGTGGAGTTTCTTGCCCTTCTTCTCCGCAGGAATGACTTTCCGAACGGGTGGTAGAGTCTTAAGTTATAAATAATTTTCTCTTTTTGTCTATTCATAAGTGTCTTTTGGTCTACATGAATAAAAAAACTTTTGATTTTGATTGTACAATATTGTTGGACGTGTGGGTGTGAAAAAGGGTATGCTCCGTTGGTTTGGGCATATAGAAAGAATGTCAGAAGAAATAATGACAAAGATATACAATGCGAAAGTGGAACGATGTAGGTACCGGGGAAGACCTAGACTATCTTACCATGACCAAATAGACCGAGTCTTATCTGAAGGTCAAGTCAGGAATCTCCGTAACTGGCGAGCGTATACACGCTCGCCGGTTGTATAAGACGAACTATGAGAGTGGAAGAAGCCAAAGAGGTATGTAAGGAAAGAACCTGTTGGAACTCTGTACTATCTGCCTAACCCGCAAGGGATCTGGCGTGATGATATAGATAGATAGATATTTAGAATATTGTAGGAATAAATATAGTAAGCCCCACCAGTCCGCACTGGGTCCCCGTTGTGGAATATGACCTAATCTTTCTCACCTCGTTATGTGAGAGAATGTCTGTGCACAGCAGTAGGACACCACGGACTGATTTATTAAATTAAGTATCACATACGAGTTAACATGCGGATATGACGAAACACGCTTTCCGTTTTCGCCATTCGATTGAGGAAACATAAAAAATATGTCAAACATAATACAGTAGGCGGCTTACGCATGTAACATACATATTGATTACTTTAACAAACACAATCCCAAAGGAATAGCAAATACAAGTAAGTACACATACATTTCTAAATACTGTGTCGAATTGGGCCATTCAGCCGAATAATCGGTTTGTCAAAGTGTTAATGGAGTTTTTCTATTTACTAGGCATGCCTTTTAAGTTCTGTCGTTTCCATATTTCTCGGCAATTTTGAATTTGGAACTGTTCTATATTCGAATTTGTTTAAATTTTGAATCTCAAAACAGTTGAAAGTATTAGGATTAATGCTATTGTTTAGTCACAGCGTCGATTGGAATCTGTCAGGTTACGTACGAAACTGAATCTTTCTAAGGAAAATGTTCGTGCAATAATTTTCTACAACTTTAGAAGAGGCCTGACACGGCTTCCGTGATTTGAAGAGCTAATACCTGTATTCAGTGATGAAACCCTATGTCTGCGGACTGTCGAACGCTGGTATTTAGAATTCTAGCGTGGACATACTAGTGTTAGTGACAAATCTCGCGAAAGACGCCCAAAATCCGCCTTCACTGAAGATAACAATGCTGTGAGACAACTAATTCTCGAAGATCGTCATGTGACGTGTCGAGAGATAGAGGCTCTATTAGGCATCTCAGGGACAACTATTCAGAAGATTTTGCATGAAGCGCTTGGTGTAAGCAAGCTAGTTTGCCGTTGGATACCGTATCTGCTTTCCGACGATCACAAGTCGGCCCGCGTCAGATCGTGTAAGAAAACTCTGCAAAGGTTCAACCGAGGAGAGTCAAATCACGTCTACGATATCATCAATGGTGAGGAATCTTGGATCTATGCCTACGATCCTGATTCCAAACAATAATCTACGATCTGGGTCTTTCAAGACGAGCCAAAGCCGACTAAACTTGTTCGTTCTCGAAGTGAAGTTGAAGTGGCCACCATCTTCTTTGAAGTGTCAAAGAAGATGGTGGCCACGTTCGTTGGAAAAACCGGCCATGTTGCGACTATTGCACTTGAAGATCGTAGAACGGTTAACGCAAAGTGGTATACCACAGTTTGTTTACCACAAGTCATCGCCGAACTTCGAAAATCTAACTCAAAGCGACGCATCATCCTGCACCACGACAACGCAAGCTCACACAGCGCTCGTCAGACGATTGAGTATTTGAAGCAGGAAAAAGTAGAAATTCTTGACCATCCTCCATACAGTCCTGACCTAAGCCCTAACGATTTCTTTACATTTCCAAAAATTAAGAAAAGTCTTCGTGGTCAAAGGTTCCATTCCGGTGAAGAAGCAGTCGACGCTTTTAAGTCAGCCATCTTGAACACCCCCACTTTAGAGTGGAATAAATGTTATAATAACTGGTTTGAGCGAATGGAAAAGTGTATTAAGCTACGTGGTGAATACTTTGAAAAACAATAAAGAGTACTATAAGGTTCTAGTTGTGTTTTTTTCTTCAAACGACAAAACTTAAAAGGCATGTCTCCCATAACAGCAAAGGTTTCATCCCATATTACATTGAGATCTAACATTATCGGGAATTGTAAGTGGACTTACTACACCTCTGCCATCCCCACTTGAGGAATGCAGTCGACCGCAATTATTTTTAAGTCACAAATTATACAAGGTGTAACATGATAAACGCAAGACCTGAAAGTAGTTTGTCCTAAATCGATAACTGAATTGATTCCAACAATTTTTAATGTATCTTATTTTTTTTAAATTTGCATTAAATGCTGTTACTCCCTTAGTGCACCGTACTGTAATAACCTAAATTTATTGTTGATTCAAAGCAATACAAGCAATGCATTTCTTAAACTTATTTCATAAACTCATTTAATACGCACACATATACATACAAGTTAATTTAGGTATAAAAAGTGCTTTAAAAAAAGGGGAAAGAAATTTTAAATTTGGGGATCTGGTTTTCGTATTTATGAAGCAATTATCTAATCGGGGTGTCTGAGGTCTTGCGTTATTTACGATACACTTTGTATAGAAGATCGTTATTAATATATCTAATACACTTCTTATGATAAAGTACTTAACTGGTTACATATAGTTAGTGACTGGACAATGTTACAGCATATTAATCAAAAGTGAAACGGACATTGCAAGAAAACGGAAATCTCTAGCAGTCTATAAATGCAAATTATTATAAAATCAAATTAAATCTTATGCAAAAAGATTAATAACTTAGTTAATTAATTCAGGATATTTTAATTTCCAGTCCATGAGAATTAATATCTATTCCACCAATGCACACCGGGTCCGCGTGGTGAAGCATGGACCTACTCCGACACAGTTTGATCTGTTTGATAAAAGTTTCTTACCTGGCTGATGTTAGTTAAATTATTATGCGTTATAATATTAGTAGAACTATACTGACGTCATCATCATCATCATCTCAGCCTATACTTGTCCACTGCTGAACATAGGCCTCCCCAATCGCTTTCCAGCGTAACCGGTCCGATACCACCTGCATCCAACGACTTCCTGCGATTTTCACAAGATCGTCGGTCCATCTGACAGGTGGCAGTCCCACGCTGCGCTTGCCAATACGTGGTCTCCACTCTAGAATCTTTCTGCCCCAACGCCCGTCCGATCTTCGCGCTATGTGGCCCGCCCATTGCCACTTCAGCTTGCTAATCTTAAGGGCTATGTCGGTGACCTTGGTTCTTCTACGAATCTTCTCATTCCTGATTCGATCACGTAGAGAAACGCCGAGCACAGCTCACTTCATAGCTCGCTGAGCAACTCTGAGCTTTTTTATGAGACCTATAGTAAGAGACCACGTCTCTGATCCATATATCATCACTGGTAACACACATTGACTAAAAACTTTAGTCTTTAGGCACTGAGGTATTTTGGATGAGAAGATGTTGCACAGTTTCCCGAACGCTGCCCAGCCGAGTTGGATTCGTCGATTGACCTCTCTCTCAAAGTTGGAGCTACCTAACCGGACTACCTATCCCAGGTAAATGTATTCGTCGACAACTTCAAGAGTAGAGTTCCCAACGGTGAGTGCGGTGGGTACGACATGGACGTTACACATTATTTTCGTTTTGTCCATGTTCATTTTAAGACCCACTTGTTGAGATACTCTGTTAAGGTCGCCGAGCATTCGTCCTAGATCTTCCAGCGACTCCGCCATGACCACAATGTCGTCGGCAAATCGAGGGTGAGTGATGTATTCGCCATTGATGTTGATGCCAAGTCCTCGCTATTCCAAGAGCTTGAAGGCGTCCTCTATGGTGGTCGTAAACAGTTTCGGAGAAATTACGTCTCCCTGTCTTACTCCTCTTTTTATGGAGATCGCCTTCGTGCACTGCCCTTGTACTCGGACTGACATGGTGGCGTTATTATACAAGCACTTCAACACTTCGATGTACCGATAGTCAATGCGGCTATCTAAGAACCGCCCAAGTCTCGATCAAATCGAAGGCTTTCTCATAGTCCACAAACGCCAAGCATAGTGGCCGATTATACTCCTCGGTCTTCTGTATAATCTGCCGCAGCGTATGTATGTGGTCTATGGTAAAGCCTTTCCGGAAACCGGCTTCTTCGGGAGGCTGGAAATCATCAAGCCTGCGTTCCAGACGATTCGTGATGACTCTCGAAAACAACTTGTAAACATGGCTCAGCAGTGTGATGGGCCTATAGTTCTTTAATAAAGTGTTATCACCTTTCTTGAAAAAGAGTACCACCACACCCCTGTTCCATGCTTCCGGCGTTTTTCCTTCGAGCAAGACGGAATTAAACAGCCTCTGAAGGACTTTAAGTACCGGCGATCCGTCGCTTTCAGAAGCTCTGCGGTAATTCCGTCTTCACCCAGCGCTTTGTTGTTTTAAAGTTGTTTGAGAGCCATCCTAATCTCGTACAGGCTGATGTCCGGGATATCTTCAGTGTAGTGTCGGGTTAGCTTGGCTCTTGGATCTTTTACCAAGTCAACAACAGGTTCAACCACTGAGGTATACAACTGCCCATAGAACCTCTCTATCTCCCTGAGCACCTCTGACCTATTCGACGTTACGTTTCCGTCCTCACTCTTCAGCTTCGTCAACTGGCTTTGCCCAATAGACGCGTCTCTTGCAAATACTTTGGAGCCCTTTTTCTGCTCTGTGGTCTCCTCAATACGTCTTGTATTGAAGGACCGTAAATCGTGTCGCAAGGACTTCAATATCTATCCATTGAGCTGCCTATAGGACTTAGCATCATCGGAGGTTTGGAGTGTCATGGTACGTCGCTCAGCCATAAGGTTTCGTGTGTAGTCAGATAGCTTTTGAGGCCTATTTTTACGGTGGGGCTTAAAATGCTTGGACCCGACCGTATGGACAGTCTCTACCAACCTATTGTTGATTTCGTCCACTAATGCGCTGCTGTCTAGCAATTCGAAGCGGTTTGACAATTCGAGTTGAAAGTTCTCGGGGTTTTGGATATGTGCATTAGAAGGTCGGAGCGTAGACGCGATCTTTCCATTTTGACATTAATATTTAATGTGCCTCTGACCATTCGGTGATCACTGCCGGTTTTTACCCTGTGAATCACGGAGACATCATTAAATATTTGTCGCTTGGTGCTCATGATGAAGTCTATCTCATTTTTTGTGAAACCATCAGGGCCCATCCAGGTCCATTTCCTATGAGACGGCTTCTGGAAGAAAGAGTTCATCATAAAGAGTCCCTTCTTCTCCAGAAATTCGGCCAGCCTCTGATCCCTGGGGTTGCGCTGTCCATATCCAAATTGCCCCACTCTCAACTCATCATCGCCCCGTTTGCCCAGTCGCGCATTGAAGTCACCCATAACTACTGTAAAGTGTGCTTTGGAAGTATGTATGGCTCTACTAATGTCCTCATACATAACTTCGACCTCATCATCTGAGTAGGCCGAGGTCGGTGCGTAGACCTGTATGACCTTCAGCGAATATCTTTTGGATATTCTGAGTATCAGGTACGCTACCCTGCTCGACACACTAGTGATGGACACAACGTTGTTTATGAGTGACTTGTGGACGATAAATCCGACACCACCTTAGGACTGCTGTTCGCCCTCCCGGTAGTAAAACAAGTTGCCGGATTTTAAGGTTATCGTATCCTCGCCCTCTCTTCGGACCTCGGATTAACCAACAATACTCCACCGCAACTTGTTTAACTCTTCTTCCAGCTCAACTAGCTTCTCATCTGTCCTCAATGTGCGTGCGTTGTATGTCACCAGGGCCAATTTTCGGTTTTGGTGGTAGCCCAATCTCTGCCGGAGATTCTTAGCACCCCTTGTCCTGTCGTTACCATGGCTGCTACCGTGGCCAGGACGAACAGGACCGCCGGGGACTAGGGGCCTGGTTTTCTTGCTTTCTTCCATATTATTGGTTGGGGGTGTTTGCCATACTCGCCACGCTTGGCATGCGGGTTGGCGAGCGCAGTTTTTGGTCGCAGAAGTGTTAAGGGAACGCTGCTGCCCATTCCCTAGTTTTCCCTTAGTCGCCTTGTACGACACCCGATGGGATGAGATGGGTTGGTCCTATTCTAAGCCGGGAACCACGCGGAATACTGACGTATAGTTTGAGAATGGATGAATGTTTGTTTATCTTTCACACAACAACTACTAAAGGGGTTTGATTAAATTTTACAGGAATATACTCGTAGTTTTTTTATCAGAATGACACATAGGCTATATCTTATAATAAAAGCAGTGATAGCCTAATGGTTAGACCGTTGGACTGCAAAGTCAGAAGTCTCGGGTTCAAACCCAGGCACGCATCTCTGTTATTTCGAAAAATGTGCAATTAAAAAAATAAATATCACTTGCTTTAACGGTGAAAGAAAACATCGTGAGGAAACCTGCATGCCTAAGAGTTTCTTGAAGGTGTGTGAAATTCGCCAACTCGCAGTGGGCCAGCGTGGTGAACTATGACCTAAACCCTCTCAGTTGGAGAGGAGGCCCGTGCCCAACAGTGGGACATTTTCTTAACAGGGCTAATATTATTATTATATATTACAAAATAAACGCATGCACAGGCGCGGGTTACGGCAAGTATAATAGTAGGTTAATTTATTATTAAAAATATATTTAAGACTAGTTACTCCAATTATGAAATCTGCTAATTATTCAATTACTGATTAGATGTAGACATGTTTGCGAGTCGACGACTCAAATGAATATAACGTACCCTATGCTATAATTTTCTTCTTTCATGAAACATTTTATCGAAATATTTAAGGAATTGGTAAGGTGGCAACACTAAAAAGCTTGATCGATGTTATACAATTTAATACTAAGATAACAGACAATTGGTGTAGATATATGATAGGTAAGAAGAAACAACATTAATGGTCACCATCTACTACAACCCTCTAAATATTAATATATCTATATCATCAGGCCAGTTCTCTTGCGAGGTAGCATTTAAATGCTAGAATTCTGTACTCTCTACCTACTCAGATATTCATATATATGTCAATAACACCGTCACGCCTTTATTCGCAAGCTGGGGTGGCAGAGGTGTACAGAGTACACCCACGTTTTTCCGATGATGTTAGGTCCCATGTAATAGGGGGCGAGCCTATTGACATATACCGGGCCCAATTCCAGACTCAATACATACATCATCTTATACTAGGAAGTTTTTTTTTCGATAGAATAACTTCATTTGTCTGACCTAGGATTTGAACCCAGGACCTCGTGATAACCAAGCGATGCGCTTTGCCACTAGACCAACGAGGCAGTCATCTGCCAATATTTTATTTATTATGTTAGTATCTACCATCGGCATGTGATATATCTAATACGTCCCGGAATTCATATCGGAAAGGATAATGCATTCACAAATTTCACATAAAGATATCAAGTACGAAATATTTTAGGTTTAATTATTTCATTTCTCATGCGCACAGGTTTATTGAAAGGAGAAATCCAACTCCATTGTGGGTATCTACATAATGACAGCACAAGCTCTCTCCTGTCATAGGAAACCACTTGTTACATATCATGATTTATTTGCAATACGATACCAAAGATTTAGCATGTGCTCTTTATAACAAAAAATATAGCGTAACAACATTGGGCAATTTAAATCGCATTAGTTCAATATTTTATAGCATTATTTAGCACTTAAATACCAAGAAATTTATTAATTATAAGCCATTTTAACTTTTCGACCCGAATCATTTGAACGGCTGTCGTCAATTCTGGTAATTTATTTTACACCGTCACGCCTATATTCCCCAAGCGGGGGTGGCAGAGGTGTACTGAATACACTTACGCTTAATGACGATGTTAGGTTTCATGTAATAGGAGGCGAGCCTATTGCCATATACCGAGCACAATTCCAGGCTCCGGACTCATACTGGGTAGGTTTTTCGTTAGAAAAACTTCATTTGTCCGACCTAGGATTTGAACCCAGGACCTCGTGATCACCAAGCGATGCGCTTTGCCACGAGGCAGTCATAATAAGTAATTTATTGTGTATTATTAAAATGCAGAATCTTATCAGTTTAGTTTTAGAGACGTTCACACCATGAACGGACAACTACCCACGCTTCTTCTGAATCATCCCTTCCCCATTGATGCATTGCCATGTCGCTATCTGACCGTCTTCGCAACGAAACGGATGCGCGAGAGACGCGTAGGCAACATCAACAACACCACAATTAATTCTGCATTCAATTAACATAGTAATAAGGCTTATTTCTCTAAATCATGGGCGATCTATCCTGTTGATATAAATAGACATTAAATTAAAGTTGATGCAATAAAGTGCCCAGTGGGAGAGGACACGACAAACCACTTAGTTGCTAGCCTCCTGTGACAACTCACGTTGAATTAAGATTCTATCGTGCGACCTGTATCGTACTACCAATACTCAAGTTTGTTGTAAAAAGACAAATGTTTAATTAAGTGTTATTTATCTGTGTGTTACAGGTGTTGTGGTTAGCTTGTTGCGACAATTATCCTTTTCATTATATTATTTATCCTTTTCATTTCATTGAAGAAGATTAATGGTGGTGTGACTGTGATTGGTACGCATACGCTTAGGATTACATTGGTAAAGACGGTGGTGTATAAGAAATGCTGATTTGAATGAATGAGTTTTAAAATGGATTACTGCTCCGTTTTATACAACCATGATATTATTATTGTGAGTTGAATGTTACAATTAGACTTTTAAATTAACTATTCCATAATACAGAGTATCATACTCATTAAACGAGACTAGTCTACACGAATTCGAAAACTTATGTATGAAAAAAATAAAACTTAATAACCTGACTTTCGATAGTTGTAGTATTAAATCAATGACCAATCCAGGTCCTAAGAAAATTCTTATTACAAAACGAGAATCAGCGTTTACAGATGTAACTACGGTCCAAAAGAGAAATCACTGCGACCCCTAGTATAAAAGTAGTACTACCGCTAGGGAACGTCAAACGCGCCGGCGTCAAATTCTCCATTTTGAAGTTCATAACTCAGTTTTGTATCAGACGTAGTGATTATAAACAAAATTTAGAAAAATACACAAATGATTATGATTTATATCCTAGTTTTGTAATAAGGAAAATTTTAAGCCCTTATTACCTAGACTTGGTGCTACAGTAACAATGCTACAGTAATAAGACAGAAAGTGTTTAAGCACCCTGTGAAATCCCCAAAACAGACTTAACAGATATGAAACATCATCTGACTGAATGCAGATTCACAGGTCTGCTACAGTTCATAAATCACTCCCTAAATACTTTGTCATTTACATATTTTACAGTTACCCATGTAACCAAACCATAGATAGCTATGTCCTTGCACTTTCACAATAACTCCATTATTTTGAAATATATGTTTGTCACTCAAACTATAAACTTTGTAGATAGAAAGATCTTTTCCCACATCATAAACTTTTGTTATTCATTCAAAAGCTGCTTTCTCCTAATATAATTGATCAGATTTGTTTATCCGATAGCAACAATTATAGTAAATTAATTATTGAAATTCTGACTTGTCAGCGGCATTACATTTCACATTCAAATTTAGGTAACCGGTTATCATGATGACCCAAAGTCAATTTCTAAAACGATTTCTTTGCATCTGCATTTTTTTCTGTATCTACTTATCTGGTTGGCACTCAGATCAATAGTGCTGTTGAAAAAGATTATTTAGCTATAATTTTAATTTAAAAAAACCTTTTTACAAACAAGCTTCATAGCAAAAACACAACGAAGATACCTTGCTTAGTTGAGAAGTTCCTATGGCTTCTTTCCGGCTCCATTATCAGACCCTGGACACCACCCGGGTCTAAAGTACTCATCAAGATAAATCCAACGAGCCCAATCACGGCGGGGTTATATTAAGTAGTTGGGTGGTTGCATTGGTCACCTTTCGGCTTCGTCATCAGACCCTGAACACTATCTGGTTGTATAGTAAATGTCAATACCAATCTAACAAGTCTAAACACGAGGGGGTTTTGTTGTATATTTTACATGTTCCTATGGCCACCTTCCGATTCCATCATCAGACTAGCTCCATGGCAACATATTATTGCATTGTACTTATATAAGTTCGGTGACAATGCAATAATATACAGCATACGTACACGCGTATGCTAGATTCAGCGTAATCGGGTAGCTGCAAGTGCTTGAAAAATAGATCACTACATTTAAACCGGAAAGAGACAGACATACAAACATTGCAAATTAAATAAAAGCTAGTAAAAATATAAATCACTAATACGAATTGCGATAGAGCTAGGCAGCCTCTTAAAAATTATTGACCATCTTAATTGCTATTATACCTAACGGTAATGGCTGTGTTGAGATTGTTTCGAACCACAACACTCTTGAAAATATGATTTTTCGGACTCTCCATTAATTAAACCCCTTCGAAGGATGAAGTGTATAAGCATCTATCAATGGAGCCATTCAATGGATTCAAACACCTTTTAAATATCTTAAAATCTATTATTTGGAACTGCTTCAAGTGGAGGAAAAAGCGCAGATTTGGATGGTTCCATTGATAGATCCTAGGATCTATCAATGGAACCATCCAAATGCGCGTTGCGAAAATTTAATCTACACCAGAGTTTAAAAAGATTTCTATTAATCTTTCTAAGCTTTTGTATCGAGCCTTGAATATAGCAGGAACTACAGGTATCATACGTATGTTGCCTTCAGCCGTATAAAAGCATTAAGTCAACGTCATTGTTATAAATTTCCTGAAGCATGACTTACACCTACTAGATTTATATTCGCAATATGGAAATAAATAAACGAAGCGGGTGCATTATACCGTTTCTTTCTCGCAAAGCCAAACTCGTTAGTGTAAGCTGTTGAAGTGTTAATATTATTTCCTTTTAAAGAGGATATAAGAATGAATTATAATGTATCAACCACCGCAGGCAGTAGTCACGTGTACCATCGTACACATTAGACGGCAATTAACTGATAAAATTGATGGTGGCCTGTTTTACGAAGCCATTTCCCACTAATAAGGACTCAAAAAAGAATTTGGCAGCTATCAAATCTTTACAATAATTCTATCTATCTATATCATCACGCCAGATCCCTTACGGGGTAGGCAGAGAGTACAGAGTTCCAACAGGCTCTTTCCTTACATACCTCTCTGGCTTCCTCTACTCTCATAGTTCGTCTCATACACGCACGCCGGTTACGAAGACTCCTAACTTGTCCTTCAGATACGACCCGGTCTATTTGGTCATGGTAAGATAGTCTAGTCTCTCCATTTACAATAATTATATTATGAAATCACTTGGTTACATCAAGGATGATGTTTGTTAATAGCTTTGTTTAATTTTAAATGATCATGGTTATAAATGCGACATATGTAAATAATTTAATTGTATGCTAATAATATTTTTTTAGATATTATATTCTAAAAAAATATGAGCATATAACATAAATAATTTATTTATTACTATGAATATTTGTCTGCCTCGTTGGTCTAATGGCAAAGCGCATCGCTTTGTGATCACGAGGTCCTGGGTTCAAATCCTAGGTCGGACAAGTATAGTTTTATAACGAAAACTTCCCAGTACGAGTCACGAGTATGGAATTGTGCCCGATGTATGGCAATAGACTCACCCCCTATTACATGGGACCTAACATCGTTGGCGAAACGTGGGTGTACTCAGTACACCTCTGCCATCCCCGCTTGGGGAATATAGGCGTGACGATGTGTAATATGAATATTTCGCCCACTCTCTTTTTTTGTATCATATCTTTATAATTAAAATAACCTCCAATATATAACTTTTAAGTATGGTGTTAATTTTCAAATACATCCCATATATAGAATTTGGTGCTTAACAAATAAGAAAATGGTGACTAGGAATTCTCACTAATATTTTCAAGAACACGTTTAGGTATACTTTGTTAATACTTTAGTAAAATTAAGAAGTTTTAGAAACACTGTTACTCGCAACCTCATCTGATCTATTTTTGAGACAGAATTTATCCTTCCTCAGAATGTATTCTTTCTCTGCCAAGGTTTATTGAAATTGGTTCAACGATTTAGGCGTAAAAAGGTTACAGACAGACACAGTTACATTCACAATTTTTAATACAAGTACTAAATACCCACTCAGCCTAATGATGCGTTTCCTGTCTATAACCTTAGCTTAACCCGTAGCGATATTTCTCCTATATATTATAGGGAAAAAGATAGATGTTAATGAGGGCCATCGAGTTTATCTTATAACTAAACCCACGCATGCGCTGCGTACCAGAATATTTCATTCATATGCCGATATATATATGTGGGGTATATTCTAGTGCGCCATTGAAAGCTCTTCATAAGGCTTTAGAGTCTGAGAAAAGATGTGTTAAATGACTGAGAGTTAAGGTCAACAATGGAATGACAAACTGCTAAAACATCATTTTTGAATAAAAATTAGTCTTTTTACAGAAAAAAAATCATTCTATCATATTGATTATATGACAAATGACTAGGGCGGGACTACCTTGGATTTAAAAATGATTAGTGTAGGCATCTCAAATTAACATTTCCGCGCTATGGATTTTAATGTACAGTCCTTTGCAAACAGCCACGGGAATAATCGAAATCTAAACCGAATGTCAGGTCATGCTGCCAAAATCAATCCATTTTCTTTATTGGCTATGATCAAACCCGGCGTATTAATTAGTCTTTGTGAAATGATCAAGTAATGATATTGTGTATGCCAATAGAGTAACTACCATTAAACGATCAATCAATGCTTAATGTGTGAGAAATAAATAAATAAAAAGAAGCATTTTACGGAGTCATCAGAGCGCACTGCGTTAGGGGTTTAATTGGTCATCCCAAATAAGGGTCCATATATCATCACACATCTAAAGAGGCAACATTTTTAAGTTATAGTCATCATTACACCCATGACCAAGCGCAACCCTATTACCAACCAGTATATTGTGGCTACAAACTATAAGTTAAGCACACACTTTCTAGATAGCGAGGAACATATAATTTCACCTAGTACGGACGTTAGAAACGGACCATAGCCCGCTATTTTTATTATAGCCATTAGATATAAATCCAGAATGAATATAGGTTTTGTGGTATCTGCAGCCGATGGGTAAGGTGAGATGATAGGGATGGAAGTACGGGGAAAATGGCAAAGTATCCGATGTCTAGTCATTTCGTTATGTGATGTTTGATTAGAAATCTTGCTGGGTGTGGTGTTTAGGTGACTTTTTAACCTATTATTACTGTAATGTATTTTGTAATCAAACTATTGATACCAATAGTTTCCAGAGCCAAGCTGTATAGATCCAAGCTATACAGCTTGGATCGAATATTCGTATTTATAGGTACCTAGCTGTATCCGCAACTTCGTTAGCGTTATTTTCAGAAGTGTATTTTACACCCTTAAGTTATTTTTTGAGACAAAAGGTAGCCTATGTCCTTCCCCTGGATAAATTCTATGTCCTCGCCGAATTTTATCAAAATCTATTCAGCGGTTTGGGCGTGAAAGCTAACAGACAGACTTACTTTCGAATTTATAATATTAGTATGGAAACTATAGATAGAAATTTTATTTTAATTAAAACGGGTCAAAATTGAACCGTCGTCCCGACATGTTTTCATTTATTCATGCAAAATGCTTTGGTAGCCTAGAGGTTAGGCCGTTGCACTGCAAAGTCAGAAGTCTTGAGTTTGAACCCAGGCAGGCACATCTTTCCGAAAGCATGTGCGTTTTAAAAATTTACTACCTATTGCTTTAACGGTGAAGGAAAACCTCTTGAAGAAACCTGCATGCTTAAGAGTTTCTCGAAGGTGTGTGAAGTTCACCAACCCGCACCGGGCCAGCGTGGTGGACTATGACCTAAACCCTCTCAGTTTGAGTGAAGGCCCGTGCCCAACAGTGGGACAGTTTCTTAAAAGGGCTAATATTATTATTATCATGTGTGTATTGTGTTTACTCAAATTTCTCTGATCACGTTAGATCACAATGTAATAAGAGGAAAACCTATTGCCGGCATTTCAGATTCCGAAATGCTACCGAATTTTTTTTCAATAGTTTATCCTCTATGTTTTTTTTTCAGCCTAGGGTTCGAATCCAGAACCTCGTGATCAACAGCCGCAACATCCACCACTACACTTACATGGCATGATCTAAATAACATAGTCTCGGGGGTAGATTTCCGCACGGGACAAATCTTTGTGTGATCCACAAATATTTTTTTAATTCTGGGTGTTTATGTATGTGAATTTTCATGTTTGTAAACGCACCCACGTGACCCCACACAGGAATAAATCCTAGTGCCCGGTTACATTTTTTTACGAAACAAAAATATTTTTAAAATATGTAGGTGTATGGGATAAGTCATATCGAAGCCCGAGGTTAACTATTTTGAATTAATGTAAAATACAAAAGATAGTGAGTTATAATAAGTTATTAGGTATACTGATTTCAATAGTAACTATAAAGAATATGAAAAATAATTAACACTCTCGGCCGAGACCGAGTCTTATCTGTAGGACAAGTAAAGACTCTCCGTAACCGGCAAGCCTGTATGAGACGAACTATGAAAGTGGAGGAAGCCAGAGAGAAGGATAGAACCTGTTGGAATTCTGTACTCTCTGCCTACGCCGCAAGGGATCTGGCGTTATGATATAGATAGATAGATGGATAGACTATCTCGGCGTGTAAATTTTATTTTACTGGATTTTAATTAACTAACTAAATTTTATATAGTTAAAGAGTTTATTAGGTAGATAAATCTTCATAGAGTTTTGTCAGTCCGAGAGTACACGACTTTCCCAAGCCATCTGCCTGCACCGATCGAACTTGCGATACCGCGCGTTAAGCACTTAGAAATAATTTCGCAATATTTTAACTAGCATTTGCCTTTTTATTCTATCTATAAAGCAGATAAATATCTTAGATAAAGAAGATACACGGCTTAATGATGTTCTGGAAATTAGTTCTTTTTTTCTATGTATTTGATGCAAACGAAATCGATTAAACTATTTTTTTATGACAATATGTGATCTATACTAATACTTTGTATTTAAGATGAAACGATTAAGTTTGTGTGAGAAATGAAATTAACATTTAAAGCTATAAATATCTAATATCACAAAGATATATAAACAACTACAAAGCTACCTATATGTAACTTACCGGATAACGTGTAAAATCTCCTAACATATGCAAACACTTAAGTGTACCTAATCACAAAGAAAAAATATATACCTTTCAAGGTATTAAACAATAAACATATTGTCTAACTAATAAGTATAATATAATAATGAACTTTTGTCTAACTATATTTTTTTAAAACCATTTTCTATTGAACGAAAAAAAAAATCATAACACTCGAATCGATAAGCTTACAAACTTTTTTTACTACTAGCTTTTTCCCGCGAATTCATCCGCGTTGATTTTACACAGGAACCTTACATTTTCCAGGATAAAACGTATCCTATAATAAAATCAGTGTGTCAAATTTCATCCAAATCCGTTCAACCGTTTTTGCGTGATTGAGTAACAAATATCGAAACATACAAACCTTTACATTTATAATATTAGTAGAATACAAATAAATAGTATTATAAAACATTTAAGCTTATCATCTCCGCCTGGGCCAGAAATTCAACGACCGACCTTCACGAGCTCGCTGGAAGGCAACGACAACTGCTATTTTTTCTTCACACTATGTTTTAACGAATAATTTATGACTTTAACGTGTATTGAAATGGCGATTTATAACAAAACGACCGTTGGAACTGGTTTCTTCAGGGTGGTCGAGAAAATAGAGAGGATATTTTTAGACTCTACACTTGTATATGCAAAATCTTAACCAGTAACACATTCTAGACACGCTATGAATATAAGCGTTTTGAAGCCCGCTTGTTATTAAAAATACTTTTTTAATAACAAGCTTTAATAGCAAAAACACAACGAAGATATCTTGTTTAGTTAAGGAGTTCCTATGTCTTCCTTCCGGCTCTATCATCAGACCTTGGATACCATCCGGGTCGAAAGTACTCGTCAAGACAAACCCAACGAGCCCAAACAGGTGAGTAATTGGTGGTTCCATTGGCGACCTGTCGGCTTCATCATCAGACCTTGAACACTATCTGGTTGTATAGTACTTGTCAATACCAATCTAACAAACCTAAACACGAGGGGGTTACGTTGTATGGTTTACATGTTCCTTTGGCCACCTTCCGACTCCTTCATCAAACCAGCTTCACGGTACCATATTATTGCATTGTCACCGACTTTAAATACGTACGCTAAATTTCAGCTTAATCAGATTACTAACTGCAAGTGCTTGAAAAATGGATCGAAAGATTTAAAGCGGAATGACAGACAGACATACCAGCATTGCAAGTAAAATAAAAGCTTGTGATTAACATTTGACATAACAAGGGCACTCGTATTTTAATTATTTTTGCAAAACGTATTTTATTGCACAATCCGAACACGTAGGTATGATATTTTTTGTTTTGATGGTTCATGATCATTACACAGGCCTACAATTTTTTTTTGTGCAGCTCTCTTTGTTCCTATAGTCGATAAAATAGGTAATGTACAATATATTGTCATACATCATTTTTACTAGTAAATAGTTAAATAAAGTTTATGTTACTATATCATTATGGCTAGTACGTCCAGATGTTGTGTTAACAATCCTGATACATTTTGTTATGTTTGTGGTGAATACATACTAAAAGATCAGCGTAAATCAAAAACAGACACTGTGAATCGTCTGTATTTTGCTTACTTCGGTATTGAAATTCGACACCAAGATAAAGTGTGGGCGCCTCATAGTGTATGTAAACTATGCGTTGAACATTTGCGACAATGGGAGAAAGGGACAATTAAGTCTTTGAAGTTTGGAGTGCCTATGATATGGCGAGAACAAAAAAATCATTATGACGACTGTTACTTTTGTATGACTAATATAGTGGGGTATTAACAAAAACAATCGCCGTAAATGGAAATACCCTAATATTTCTTCAGCACAAAGACCTACTTCGCATTCAGAAAATGCAGCAATCTCAGGAGGAAAAAGCTGAAACACCTATTTCTTCTCAAGTAGATGATGACAAATGAGACACACTATGAGAGTCGAGGAAGCCAGAGAGGTATGTAAGGAAAGAACCTGTTGGAACTCTGTACTCTCTGCCTACCCCGCAAGGGATCTGGCGTGAGGTTATAGATAGATAGATAGATGATGACTTTGAATACTACGGAAACACATCAAATCCTAAGCCATTTTTGCAGAATGAGCTTAATGACCTCATCAGAGACTTAGATCTTTCTGAGGAACGTGTTGAGCTACTAGCGTCCAGATTAAAAGAAAAAAATTGCCTTTCCTCAGATGTTCGAGTGTCTACATATCGCACGAGAGGACGACGCTTATTACAGTTTTTTTCATCTGATAAAAATTTTGTGGATTGCTGTAATGTGAGTGGTTTGCTAATATTCATGGGTTTGACGATCTATCAGCCCAATTAATGGCGTCTATTTATTGACAGTAGTAAACGAAGTCTCAAAGCAGTTCTTCTACGTAATGGAAATAAATATGCTCTCGTTCCAATTGCTTACTCAACATCTGTGAAAGAAGAATATGAGGTAATTTCAATTCTTTTACAGAAAAAAAAATATTTTGAACATAACATGGGTGATCTGCGTCGACTTAAAGATGGTTAATTTTTTATTGGGTCAACAGAGTGGTTATACTAAATACCCATGCTTTATTTGTCTCTAGGACAGTCGAGCCAAATCACTCCATTGGACTCAAAAAAATTGGCCTATGAGAGATGCTCTTGTTGTCGGAGAAAGAAATATTATAAATGAACCCTTAGTTTGAAGAGAAAAAATCATTCTTCCGCCATTGAATATAAAATTAGGGCTGATCAAACAGTTTGTTAAGGCTTTCGACAGAAATGGTCGTTGTCGTCGTCAATGCTTTCAGTTTATTTCACAGAAATTTCCTGGTTTAAGTACTGAAAAACTAAAAGCAGGTATCTTTGATGGACCTCAAATACGTCAGTTAATGAAAGACACCACTAATTTTGAGACTTCTATGAATGATCTGGAAAGGCTTGCGTGGAAGTCTTTTGTAGCAGTTGCATAAAATTTCCTCGGAAATCATAAGGCTGATAACTATGTAGAATTAGTAGAAGAAATGCTGGTTCGTTTCAAAAAAATAGGCTGAGGCATGAGTATAAAATTACACTATCTCAATAGTCATCTAGATCAATTTCAACACAATTTAAGAGATTTAAGCGAAGAACAAGGAGAAGGTTTGCACCAAGACATAAAAACGATGGAGAATAGATACCAAGGAAGGTGGGACACCCATATGATGGCCGACTATTGCTGGGGAATCATGCAAGATTGCCCACGTCATGCTCATTCTACAAAATTACTTAAAAGGCAATTTCTTGATGTTTAATACCAATAAAATAATATTGTTTTCTGAAAACTGTTATTTTTACATCTCGGGAACTTGAGCTGATAGAAAAAAGTCGGTAAATTTTTGATATCACCATGTAAGACATACTTAAAATCAGGTCTAAAATCCCCGGCACCAAAATCGTTGTAGGCCTGTTTTTTTTTTTTTTTTTATTATACACGTAAGGGCCGTACTTCAAATCAAATATAGAATCATAGATAAATTATTCAACAAATATCGCGAACTAAAATCCTTTATCAATGCGTTTATAAATTCTCGTTATTTAAAAAATTTAAAGGTCAAAGGTAATATAATCACCAATGGCATGGTCATCTAAACGATTATATAACTAATTATATCTATGAATCAACATTTCGATCGTGATTTGTCCATATATGCCAATCGACATTTTAACATGCATACACACAACAAATAATTGATAAGGTGTTTAATATAATTCTGGTTCCTATACATATAAAGTCCTTCTTTTCTTACATAGCCGTAGTGAACAAACAGTCTTCTGTGCAAAATTTGTCATTCATTACGACTACCACCACTCAGTGGTTCATTTATTTTGATTATTCCTTGACTTCCTAACCCTAGCAATTGTCTTTGGTTATTGTCAGCCATTTTTGTTTACTAAATTGGCTATATAAGAAACAGACTTAATATCATTATTTCTATTACATGCATAATATTAAAGACTAGGTAAATACTCATTTACTATTTGACCCATGACTAGAACCTGTTGCGCAAAATTCTATTCGACAGGTATACAGGTGGGGTCGGACACGACACGATTCAGATATCTAACTTGTGCATCGGCCTTGAGAAAGCCGCCGTTCGCTGGTCCCTCTGACCTTTCCGCTCCTCTCTGCCCAACGAACATTATTTATTAGTACCGAACCCGTGATAAATCCACAGCATTTGTTTTGTACACATCCGTGTTTCCTTGAAATAAGTTACGAATTGTTACTCTGCTGCTTTAGTAGCCACGGCAATGTACTGTGACTTCCTGTCATAATAAGATTTATAAGCTTTGGTACACAATTTATATTTTGTTTGTTTAAAATATTTTTTTACCCTTAAATGTTAACAAAAGTGTTTAAGAAAAAGATGTTTCAATTTAAAATAAAATTGATTAATTTGCACTTAATTTAAACTACTAACGTTGGGTTGGAATGCGGTTAGTTTTAGAGAAGCATAATTTAAGTTCATAAATCATGTTTGGAAGAGACAATGTATTTTATTCGTCTAACAGTTTAGCAAATGCCTTTCGGAAGCCCCCTCTTTCCTTCTGCGTGTAAAAAAGCTCTATTGAAAACTGTAAAACATACCATTATGCCAATTAGACCCGCCCCGTGTTACATAAACTGTGTAAGATTATTGCGGAGAAATCCGAACATTCAATATACTGATAATTTTTCAAATGTCTTCGACCACCTCGAGGGTATGTATCACAGAATATTGATGGCAAAATTGCCTTATTCATTAATATTCATGATCGTCTGTACGTATCTATTACTAGCATTGTAACAGTTAATTGGCAATACAGTTAGAATTTATTATATCAATTTCGCCATAGAGCATGTAACAACAAGTTGGACAACTTTGTTGGTCCCGCTGCGCTAGTCTTGTCCGGACTTCTCAAGATCCACTATCAACTTTAAACTTTGTCCCGTTCGTGGCAGCACTGTCGCTTTATCAAGGTCCCAACGTTATTTATAGGGTCCTATATTGGAAACCACATGATTTATAAGATGAACTTGAAACACGGAAATGAACTCGCGAATGCCGCTAAGTTATTTGTAAGTATAAATTACATTTGCCGTTAACGATTTCATATCTAAACTAGCTTTGTTCTCATAGAATACGGTTATTTCAAGTCTATAGAATTCAATAGGACCATTAATAGCCTTTGATTTAATATAATTTCCTATCCTATAGAGAGCAGGATATAATTTTAGTTATTAATACCGACATTAGTGAGGTAATTATCATAATTTGTTTCGTAACTCTGGTATAAAGGAACATAAATTATATTAGTTCTTTATCGGTGACTTTTAAGTTACTTGATCAACTGCACTTTATATATCAGAACGAACCTTACAAGACAGTTAGCCTTAACGCTGAGTTACACTTGTTAACAGGTATTAAGTTAACTAAATTTTAACTCAACTGTAAGTGACTAAATGCGTATAAATTTAGTAATAAGTAGCAATGTTTACACTCATTTAGTCTTTTACAATTAACTAAAAATTTAGTTTACTTAATATTTGTACAGAGGTACCGGTATGTGGTCGCTTTATTGGAACAACAAAAATATACAACATCAGAGCCCTTTTTCGCTAGACATAATTACACGCGTAACGCGTCGCGTTACGATAACTTCGTGAAATTATCGTTTAATGGTAAATTACACTATCATTACACAAGCGCCACAATCATAACGGATAAGGGCCCAGACTGATCGCAAGTCAGAGACAGTAGTTATAAATAATTCCTACCTTGATATTCAAGTTTATCAATGTACAAATTCAACGATATGAAACCTAATGGTGCACATGGAAACCGCTTTGGCAAGTCTTGTCGCAACTCGATAGCTAGACAAGCCATAAGTCAACCGATCTCTGTTCCAACGTGCAATTTCATCAAACTTGAACAGGGAGAAACCGCTCATTACTGGTAGCCTACATAAGTTGCGAAGAAAAGAAAATGCTGGATCTTGTTCAATAAGTTGCAGGAGGAAAAAGAGGTGTGCAATTTTTCAAAAATCTTCGATAATTATATCGATATACTTATATGTTATTATCAATCTATATTAAACCACTGTAACTTAAAATCTACTAAGTATATAAACGCGTACGATTGGTAGGATGGATGTATGCATGTTTGGTACTGTTTCATGCAAAAACTTTAACTTAAAACAAACGGATTGCGATAAAACTTTACACAACAGCTAGTACATAATAATATCGATTTCGAAAACAAAAAAAGTTCACAAATAAGTAGGCACACACAGAAAACGAAACAAAAACTTATCAAAAATAACACTTCATTATTCTTAATAGAAAATAATACGTAACATTAATCATTCGTGCAGTTACATGATTAGATATTCCATTTTCGATAATTACACTTTGTTACTGTATCGATGTATCGTAAACATCGATGAAGTTTGATCATCCCTAGGAGAAATTACTTGTTGAGAACTGGACAAGGTGAGCGAGTCACCGGAATGGGCCGTGAAAGTTATTACTTGAGCGATGGACCCACGATTCGCTAACTCAAAGCTAAACATTAAGTTGAGCAAGTTCTTACTAGTAATGTGATGGAAATGATTATAAAGATGAAAGTGAAGGCCAACATATTAAGATGCTTGTCGTCAATGATTTGAACAAACAAAATCAAGATATTTGCTACTGATAGGATTTTGTAACAACCACTATGTTACAAAACCAAGCATATATTGGTATTGTTGATTAAAATAGGTAAAATAATAGTCAAAAAAGATATAGCTTTAATATAAATCCATGTATACTTAATAAGAATATGGATTTTGTGTAAAATCCATTATCATCACATTACACATACAAGAAATATCTCTGCAGTTACGTTTCGGCTTCTTTTTTAATGTTGCAATATCAGAATTAGAATATTTTTTATTCATGTAAACCACTATAGTATTTATGAATCGTCAGAAAAGTAACAGACTCTACAACTACATCAGAATGTCATTCCTAAGGAGAAAAGGGGCAAGAAACTCTCTAAACAGATCAAAAATGTATATATAGTATTACTACCAACATCATTTGCCTCGAACATGCAAATGAATGACGAATATTCCTAACAACAAAACTGAATTAAACAATATATACTTGAACAGGACATCTAAGTATTTCAATATCCTTCGCGACAATAAGTCTCCATTGTTCCCCGTCCGTTCCCACGGGTGACATGTCGGCTTGACTCTAGAACGTTTGGTGCTTATTCGATGTGACCAATTTACAAACAAGTAACGCGGCGCGTCGCGATAACTTCACGAAATAATCGTTTAATCGTACTTCACTGACATACATACATATATGCTGGCATATATACATACTGGCATACATTTTTTAAGCACTTCATCGCGCCAATTTCTGTAATGTGCCAGCACCGGCTACCTTAATGACTCTCCGACCGTAGGTTAATTAAAGACTATAAAATTTTGTTCAAAATTATATATATATTAACTCTCCATATTTATCAAGCAAAATATTATTTAAATGCAGTCATTGACAACCAGAACTAATCATGGATCAAATACTTTTATTCGACGATCATGTAGATGTAATAATGAAAGATTCTCAGACATTACTTTTTTCAATATCTTTAAAGTCTTTAAATAACACAGTTAAATTTCCAAATATATCATTTTGTATGTGTCTAGTCTCTTAACTTTAGCACCTTTCGTATCTGTTCACTATCTTCATTATAATTATGTGTATTACTTAACGGTGGAAACTTAATTATACTTATAGCACTATATTTCTGTATAAATTCTATTAAATATATAAATCAATACAGAATACCATTACACGAACATTTCACGAGGTTATCATGACGCACCGCGTTTAGTTACAGCGAATAAGACTCCTGCTTGGCGATAGAACAAAAACTCTCTGGCAATAATCACAAGTCCTTGACAATCACATTCGCAGCGCCGCCATGTTAACTCGATTATTCTTTTTATTCGATTCTGATTCGAACGGAATTGAAATTATATATTTATCCAATCGATTAGACTAGTAAAAATCTGTCAGCATGATGACAATAATAAAGACATAATTTTCAATCGATTTATTAAGTTTTTTATTGCTGCTGTAATTTCGTTATTGGCGTCAATTTGGTTTGGTTGTCTTTTATTAATTTAACTTATAATAATTTTTCTATGCGGCTCCTTTAGTAAAAAAAAAACACCGTCACTACTATATTCCCCAAGCGGGGTGGCAGAGGTGTACTGAGTACACCCACGTTTCGCCGACGATGTTAAGTCCCATGTAATAGGGGGCGAGCCTATTGCCATATACCTGGCACAATTCCAGACTCCGGACTCTGGGAAGTTTTCGTTAGAAAAACTACACTTGTCCGACCTAGGATTTGAACCCAGGACCTTGTGATTACAAAGCGATGAGCTTTGCCACTAGACCAACGAGGCAGTCTCTTTTAGTAAAAATTCGTTTATATCTTATTTGTTAATGGTTTCAAATAACCATAAAATGTCGTAGAACACAAAAATTCTCAATAGTGTAAAACAGTAACTGCGACACAGGTGAACATTAACCCACATAAAAACTACTGCTTGACTATTACACATATAAAACTCATGGTCAAAAGTTTGTCGAGGTCAGGGGTAATCATGGCATAATCATTAACTTATTCAAAGCTTACTATTACAATTAGTCTGTTCTTATAATATAGAGTTAGGTAAAGAATACAATATTCCGACAGGTTTATAATTATTAACACTTTCACTCGGATGCGGACGCGAATTTCATAATTTTTTTTTTATAAATGAATATCAAGTTCTTAATAACCTATAAATATAAATGTTCGATATTTTATTTCTTTATTTTATACTGAATAAGTAATTTGTTAATAGATCTTACTTATCCATACTTAACTGCTAATAGAAGAAACCAGATCCAACATAATCTTATTCGTCTAAAACAATCATTTCTTTATTCGTAATAGCCATAAGTAGAGCCACGGTTAAAAATATTCCAATCCAAATCAATATTCAATCGCCGTACTGTTAGCTCACGTATACACAACTGTTCCACGAATACTTGCAAATGCAGGTTATTTTGTCTCCATACTTACTCGTACGCATATAGCAGGGTACGCATAGAATTCATTTGTATTCAATTTCGATAGCTTACTATTCGGAACGCAGGATTTTATGATGTCGGTGAATGAGAACATAAAATATTTGGAACGATAGAACTGCTATAAATAACAAAACTTACAATAAGAATTCAAGTCTCAGAAAGTATGGTAAATGACTGTTCATTAGTTTCCCATTTGAAAAAAGAGTTTGTAATTAATTCGCAAGCTACAAACTATGGTGACAAGCCATGCGTAGTGAATTCTTACTAAAATTAATCGCTTCTAGAACTTGTACCTTTAATCAAAGAAATAAAAAGTGCTCAATTTAAAATTGTTTACATAAAATGTATACCTAATGTACACCTTCATTTGCAACTCAGACTAAAGGAATATAATACACACACTGAATGTGCTACGCATTAAAGTTAATATCATCGGATATTATTATTGTTACCTTGCCGATTAATTATTTATTTTTGTTTTTTTTTTGTTTTTTACAGTCTACAATTTTATGGATCCCTCGTGCGGTAAGCTTTTATCAGTATTAATTTGTAGAGTAAAACTGCAAATTAATGTGGATATTATGGCATCTCTAAAGATGTCTTTGACAGTGAAGGTACAAAATTTAAGAAGACTGCCACGTGATATCTTTAAAAATAGAGAGACTTCTTAAAGATGTATCTGTCTTAACACTGATTTTATAATAACCTTTGTCGTATTAAATTAAATTATAAATAAAGTTTATAACATTGTTTAATATCCGTTCCACAGGTCTAAAACTACAAAGTAGATATTTTCGAATAGTTTCACGTTCATTAAGACTGAGACAGGCGCCATCGTAATTAGATTAAACGTTTCGCTGGAATTGCGCAAATGTTGTGCGCAGACGCTGAGCGATTGAAGAAAGACAGGATGTCGTATGAAGGACCGCTTAGAGTCAATGAATGACGGTTAGAAACGTTAAGATAATCTGTATAAGGGGACGGATGTAAAACTTTAAGCTTCGCGTTGATTTAGCTGACAAGATGTGCTGATAGTTTATTAAATATAAAATATACATTCATAAAAATTTAATATTTATTAGCGGGCGAAAAATTGGACGTGAAAAACATAAACCGTAGTGAGTAAAGTTATTTGACTGAAACCTACTTTTTCTAAATGGGCAATAGTGGATATCCTTACCTAAACACTAAATAACTAATCTTTTAAGCCTTATCAAGCATACATTTTGTTTTTATATTAAGCCTGTATATCTGTGTTTAACGGGTAATTAAAACCTGGTTAAAATGGGTATAAGGAGGTTTCATACAATATTTGGCCCCTGACTTATCGAAAAGATCTGATAACTGAGGTTGCTAGTCAAATCAAGAGCAAATCATTTAATAACCCGCTTTATGATTTAAGAGCTACTTACATTAAATAACTAACGTAAATTGAATGTTGCTAAAATAAATATGTTTAACTTAGTTAAAGTTCTTCAGCTACTATATGTATAACGTTCAACCAAGTGTCTTTCTCATTTCTAAAAATTACGCAATGTAGAATTACAAGTTCACATGAATATCATGCTCATTAATAAACAATGCGAAGTGGGAATTTCGCTTTGTTCGCGAGCAGCTATCATAACTGTCCTAAAGGAAATAGAATTATGTTAGCGGTCCCGTTAAGGTGCGCGGGCTATATCCAGTGCTCTCACATATAGTCTGCATACGTGTTACACGGAAGAACTTAAGTTCTACCTTTATATAACTGTAACGAATGTTGTTGAATGAAGAATTTGGTATAAATTGATACAAGATCGTAAGAAACACAAAGGAAGAAGAAGACTAGTGTCCTTGAGTTAGTTGCAACCTTAATAAACAAATATACGCTAAAATAGCGTATAAATAACTGCTATACAAAGTATGTCGGTACTAATTTGTTAACTGTCCTACAGCTGCGCAAAGTCTTCCCAAATTACGATACCCACAACTTTAAAATATTAAAGTTCCGTTGCATTCTTGACATTACAAATACCTCGTCGAGGATAGTAGACAAGATAAACAGAACAACGAAAATAGGTAAACAGATAACATTCAAACCTCCAGATAAAGTCTAGATAGAGTCACGGATAATAATAATGCTCCAATACGATTTTGCATGCCACTGTAACATTTATATTCAACGGGTTCCTGCTACGCTTGTGGCAACTATTACTTATTTAAGTCGTGTCGTTGACCGGGCTGCAGCCCTAATAGTATTAATAACTTTACGAACGTACGATTCAATGGAGATATTGTCATATAAATGACCTGAATTACCCATAGTGTGGTCTATAAATGTTTTGTATTCTACGGCTTACATATATTTGCTTAAAAATGAATATGAAATCTAAAGCTGGAACTAACTGAAATTGTTTTATTAATATAATTACACAATAATTAATCTACAATAGAGGGGTTCTCATGATCCTCACCTATTATTACTATTTTCATGTTTTTTTTGGATATATGGACATCAGTTCCAAATATTTAACCAGAACGCAATGTTTATTCTTTTGCTTCAACAATTAATCAAAAACTTTTCAAGTGTTGCTTTTAAAATTCTCTTCTTATATCACATATACTATTTAACTACATAATTGCTAATATCCTATTCTAAATCAAATAGATAAAAGCTTTAGTATTGATAATTTGTGAATCCATCTCTCCCAACAAAAATGACAGGCCATTGTTTCTAACTGGCTGTTAGTTCACGTAATCAACTGTTATTGTAACATACCACAGACGGTATGTAAATCAATTTGAAAGAGAAATTTCACAAGGAAGATTACTTGAAACACTTCCGAAAGAAATTTATATCGGAACTCGTAACTATTAGCAACAAAACCGATAATAATGCTTGCCATTCGTTGTGCAACGAGTTGCTGTATCTGCAAAAAGCTTTTTATAGATTGCTACATGTGTACCTACAATAACTATTTTAGTACACCTATTAATAATTACTGTATCATAATCTAATCAAATACGCCTTCTAAGGCTTCTTTAACAGTAATGATAAATTAATTAATTATAATGTTAGTATACGGAACCCGCAAGGTACCACTCCCGGACCCTTACTATTTAATTTGCATTAGGATCAGATTTGTTAACACATAATCATAATATTATTCCTTTAGCTTGTGCACAGTTTTCTGCAACAATAATGAATGCAAAGTTAGCCTTAACAGTCACGATACACCTGACTACAATGTCTATTAACAACATAACTCGAGTATCAATTACGTATTGAATGGCCTCGCGATTACGATCTCAGCTATTGAACTGTATTCTAACGCTAAGGTTATGCACGAGTTCACAAATATATAAATTCATGAATTGTTTTGATTTATTAGATATTGGATAAACAATGGCATTAGGTTTATGTTCGTTCGTTGTAAAATGGTTGCTATGAACAAAATTAACGTATTAATCTTAGTGATTGAGCGCTCTAAATCCGTTTGCCACAATTAGCCATAATTATTATCTATCTTTTATCAAATTTTCTCTCAATACAAAGATTATCTTTGTTCAATACCACACACATACACATTGAAATTTCTTAATATTCATTGAATTTCTATAATCAGACGACACAAGGCCACTCAGATTATGCTTACATAATGTTAGAACCAAAGTGGTTTTAGACAACCCTAAATTATATTTATCCGAGTTACGTTGTTCAAAAGGCGATATTTAATTGAGTTTCTTATAACGATTAATAATCTCTAATGAAATTGTTGCCATACATTAGACAACCTAGCACTGGGGTAGCTCTCCACTAGTATGCGCTTCACTTTACATTCCCACATGTCAACACATGACAATGGGATGCGCGCGGAGGTTGCTCACCTCCATTGTACCTGCGCCCGCGCACAGCTATCTAATACTGTGACGTCGCATAATTAGACGTGATCGCACCGTAGATATGCCGTGTCATCTTTTCTGTATATGAGTACGAACGTTTCGTTATTATAGAAAAAAAAATTTTTATATGATAATAAAAAAAAATATCGATCCACTTTATTTTCAATATTTTGTGATATAAATTTAAAAATAACGATTTTAAAAACGACGATTGCTTCGAAATCTGATGATCGTTGTTTTTATTACATTTTATTATACACACTTCATAACTAGATTATCTCTAAAAATTTTCGACATTTATATACATCCATACTTAACAAAATAATGAAGTGATATGCTTAGTATAATATTCTATTCGTAGCGTAAGCGGGATTACGTGACTACTAACTGACAGGGAGACGTTTTATAGCGTTATTTAATAAATAATCGATATATTATATTAGACGTTTAGAAAATATTTACAAACTGTCTCATAGTTTTTACTCTATAATTTGTATCGAGTAACACAATGATCCTTTGTTTTATAAATTGTGTAAAATAAATTATACTTCACCTAAGAAGCAGCAAATTATACGCGACTATATGAACTGACTAATATGAAGACTGTGTGTGTGATGACTGACCGGTATGAAGTAGCACATTTCAATAGAAATGAAATCATTATCTATTGTGGTTTATATTATTAAAATCAAGTTGCAGAAACAAACATTCATGTCAATCATTAGTTATGATTCTTAACGTGGTTAGTTCTAATTTAATGGTCATTGATCAAGATATATTCCTACATAAAAAAGGGAATCGATCAGTATTTTAATACTGATCGACATTGATACAAACATTTAGAATTTATAGTACAATAATTATTTACTGACTACTACGAAAAAAACAGAGTAAGTATCAAAACTGGAGCATGTATTAATAGAGTCAGCTTAAAGTAACATTCCTTAAATAAAATGCGAACGTTAAAATGTTAGCAAATAGGGTGTGCTCGTGTTTACAAAATATTGAATTTAAAGATCTAGATCACAAACAGTCTAATTAAAGAGGTTTCGTGTGAGCCGTTTGGAAACGTACATTAGTGTTTTTAATTGATTGTAAGTAAGTAAGTTTGCAACTTAAGGTAATTTTACTAATATTATGAACACAAAAATTGTGAGGATAGATACGCATTCTAACTACTTAACAGATTTTGATACAGCTATTTATGTACAGCTCTTTTAGCCTGTACATCAGAATAAAATATGCTATAATTTATAACTGTGCAAAGGCAGAAGAAGTTGCGGGGGAACGCTGGTAGGGAACTAACGCTTAACGAAATCTCTGATATGATAACAGAACAGTTATGATAAACAGAATAAAGCGAACGACGCAGTTTGATAAATTTACAATGACGCGCGGGTAATTTAAGTTGCATCGTCGCCATAGTACAAATCTGTAATTACAAATTTATTATCTGAGTCATCTAAACAGGTGCTGGTGTAAACAGCGTTACTAATGCGTATAAATAATGCTCCTATCTGTTCATCGAGTTGAACGGTGGTTTGTAAGCGATTTTCCAGAGAGTGGCCGCGTGCGTTCGCTCTCGACCGCATGGTGCGTGACGCGTTTCCACCCCATTATAATGCTGTACACGTGTAATATAAAAAAAAACACACTAATATAACTAATATAATAAAACCCAAGCGGGCTGGCTGAGGTGTAGATATCCAGCTGTACCGATTTTTTGCTGACGACATTAGGTTCCATGTAAAACAGGGGATGCCATTATACTCCCAGACTCTGGATTTATACAGTCATTTGTCGAAGCTGGCCTTCAAACTGACTCTGACCCTCGTGATCAAAAATTATTTACGATAAGAGTGTATCGAAGAATACACGTGTATAATGTTTATGTACGAAACTCTTTTCAATCAATCAATCAATCAGCCTATCGTAGTCCACTGCTGGACATAGGCCTCTCCTAACACGCGCCATTGCACGCGGTCCTCCGCCTTCCGCATCCAGTCTGTCCCAGCGACCTTTTTGAGGTCGTCGGTCCATCTAGCTGGGGGCCGTCCTACCTTACGCTTACCAAGTCGCGGTCTCCACTCTAGGACACGCTTGCTCCATCGGCCGTCGGTCCTCTGCAGGTGTGACCAGCCCATTGCGACTTTAGCTTACTGAGTCTGCGAGCTATGTCGGTAACTTTGGTTCTTTGTCGGATTACCTCGTTACGAATTTTATCCTTCAAAGAGACGCCGAGCATAGCTCGCTCCATAGCCCGCTGTGCGACTTTGAATTTGTGGACTAGTCTCACTGTGAGTGTCCACGTCTCGGCCCCGTAAGTCATAACAGGTAGGACGCATTGGTTAAAGACTTTAGTCTTCAGGCATTGCGGTATACGCGAAGCGAAAACGTGACGTAGTTTGCCAATGCCCAATCCAATTGGATCCTGCGGTTGATTTCTGTCTCGAAGTTGTTTCTACTAAATTGGACAACTTGTCCAAGGTAGACATACTCCCGAACAACTTCGAGCATCGAACCATCGACGTAGATCGGTCCCGGCGTGACATGCTCATTAAACATGATCTTGGTTTTATCCAAGTTCATGCCAAGACCGACACCTCGAGAGGCTCCATTTAGGCTATGCAGCATTTCGCTGCTGTTCCAGTGACTCTGCCACGATGACGATATCATCGGCAAACCGAAGGTGTGAGATGTATTCGCCGTTGATGTTAATGCCCCGCCCAGTCCAGTCCAGCGTCTTGAAGACGTCTTCGAGTGCATTGGTGAAGAGCTTGGGGGATATTACATCCCCCTGTCTTACGCCTCCATGCAGCTCGAAACTCTTTTGCTTATGCATAAATATTGAAACTCATTATAAACCAGCAAATTTGTGTGGTAAATTTTGCCATTCTCTTCATTGATGCATGCAAATGAATAAATACGGACTTTGAATACCAAATTTTGGACAAAGCATTTTATTATTTGTGACAAGTTTTGAATTTGAAACCAATATTAAATTTTTTTTACGTGCAATTTATATATTTAGGGTCGTAATTTCTTTGATAAAATAATCATCATTGAAATACGAAATTTTACCTTTCCTCGCGAGGTTATGATTAGTTTAACTTAATAATAATAAATTAGAGAGATTAGAATATATTTTTATAAACATTATATTGTAAGTCAAACCGCAAAACAGGTGAGTAATTTGTGGTTATTCTAGCAAAAAAGATGACATTACGTGAGGTTGTCGACCTGTTACGAAATCCACAGGCAACAAATCATAAACAAAATCTAGTTTATTTTTGATATAATAAAGTATAAATATATTTTAAACAATTTTCATTAATTTTTAGTTGTTATTTAGACCATAGATCTAAATCATAAAGGCCTTAATTATGTTTTATAGAAAACATATGAAAACAAATCTTGTTGTGTGGCCATTGTATTTAAAATAATTTTATTAAAGTTCTATATTATCCGTAAAATGTTTTTGCTTTGCTTTGCTTTTGCTTTTTTAAAAAACGTAGCCCCACACTAGGATTTATTCCTGTGTCGTGGGTGCGTTTACAAACATGAAAATTTACAAACAAATACCCAAACCGGAACAAATAATTGTGGATCACACAAAGATTTGTTCCGTGCGGGAATCGAACCCGCGACTATTCGACACAGTGGGCGGAGCAGCTCAAGCTCTTAACCACTGCGCTAAATCGTCCGTCATGTTATTATTATCTTCATTTAGAAATCTAAATCAATTTATAGCTATTAAATTCAATTTCAAATTCGGGAGCCTATCTTAATGCGATCTGTAGTTACTGCAACATATTGAAGATTTAAGCGCTATCTTATTATGTAAATGGGCCTATTCACAATGGATAATGGAAGTTAAATACGATATGCACAAATCCGAGGAGGACCGATACGCAACAACTTACCTTGAAAAGGTATTGGTACTTTGAAGTGGTACAGAATATTTAAAACCTGTTTCGAAATGGAGAGGAAGCAATTTTTCATTTAAACCGAATATGGAAACTGGGCATCGATTCGATTCAAGTTTTACATTACGATTTATAGATATCTGGAATGTATATACTTGTAGCGTAACACCACTTGTAACTTAATTTCTACGGTCTCAGCAACTTAATTTTACCAACGAATTAGTTGGGGTATCAAAGAAATTCTTCGAGACTTAGAAACAAAGAAAGAAAAGATATTTAGTCAACCACACTCACATAGACATTGAGATACTAAAATTAATACCGAAAATAATAACTAAATATAATGACAAAGAAAAATAAAAACTAGACAAAACATTTACAAACACCAGAGGTTGTGTGAGACTTCTGGGGCTTTAGTTGCAATCTGGGCATGATGTATTTAACTTGCTTTATTTCTCTATTTGGATATATTTTTTGCCTGTAGATTATATTTACAAATAATAGTCCATTAAAATAATTGATCCCAAAACGGTTTCAAGTCCCATCAAGAATGGTGAAGGTCGCAGATAAAATGGCACAAATCCGGTGGTCGTGACCTTTGGGGAGGTGGTTATCCTGCAGTGGACGTCTTTCGGCTGTTGACGATGATGATGAAAAGGGTTTCGTGTTATTATGTAACACTTTCCAAGTAAAAGAAGGAATAGGAAAATATTTCTTTTTAATAATAAAGTAGATTGGTCGTCATACTTAGTTAAAACATCAACAGCTTCAACTGTAGTTAAATGTATCATTTCACATTATCCATGTGCCTTGGCATGAGTAATTACCGAAGAGCACAATGCCTCTGTCGAACACAACCCTGTGAATTGTTGACAACTTTCGCCGAGTTCGCAGTCTTTGAATTACCGTACGCCTATTGAATTTGCCGTTTCCACTGAAACGTAGAGCTTTAACTGTTTAGGTAAATGGAATAGCAATGGATTACTTGGAATATTAGAAAAATAAACACCGTCCTATATTCCCTAAGCGAGAGTGGCAGAGGTGAACTATGTACACTCTTATCGCCGACGATTTTAGGTCCCATGTCCACCAGATATCAATGAAAAACTACATTTGTCTGACCTAGGATTAAAATCCAGGACCTCGTGATAGTTTATTCACCACTAGATCAATGCAGTCAACCACCCAAAATATTAAATGCAAATAATATTATCGGATCGGAACCTGTACCTGCCTACTCCGCAAGGGATATAGCGAGATGATATAGGCGATCTAACATATTATCGTATTAATTGATAAGGACATCACTGTTAATTGGATAATGCGTCTGATGACAACCGCGGTTTCTGCTGGGTGTCATTTTTTTCATCCTTTTAAATATACCAACGCAAAAACAACACAACACAAACAACAATCGAACATCGATCATCCAGTTTTTCATCGCGGCAAAGTGCAGACAATTTTATGTTTGGTATCCTTTTCATGCAATCTCCATTCAAAATATTGACGCTTACGAATCTGAATCCGCTAGAATCTTAATATATATATTTTGGCAATTACCTGTTCTATTTAAAACAAAACTAGTTCCTAGAGCTTTACCATGATAATACTTAAAGTTAGGTTGCCACATTATAACGTTTTCAAGCTTAAACGTGTTTTAAGTTATTCAATATTTTTGGATTTCCGTTTTAGTAGATTTTGAAATTTAACCCCTTATGTTTGCCTTGGACGTGCATAGGTACATGTTATAGTCGTTTCGCAAGATATTTCTACTAGATATATCTATATATCTACATCATTACGCCAGATCCCTTGCGGGGTAGGCAGAGAGTACAGAGTTCTAACAGGTTCTTTCCTTATATACCTCTCTGGCTTCCTCCATTCTCATAGTTCGTCTCAAACACGCTCGCCGGTTACGGAGACTCTTGACTTGTCCTTCAGATAAGACTCAGTATATTTGGGCATGGTAAGATAGTCTAGGTCTTCCCCGGTACCTACATCCTTCCACTTTCGCATTGTATATCTGTTTTTTCATTCTTTCTTCTGAAATTCTTTCTATATGCCCGAACCCACGGAGCAAACCCTTTCTCATCTTTACACCGATACTATCTAGATATAGATAATATTATACCCGATTGAATAGACTATCTCTTTGATCTAGTTACATTTATTATGTTGCAACTGGCGACCACACTCCATGATTCAAATCCTAGGTCGGACAGGATTATTTTAGGGTTTCCCTTAGAGAAATTATAGCATTAATTTTTTGTCTAAACGTGTTCGTACGTTAATGAACGAATACAAAGTGTACAGTAAATAAACTGTTGTAATCACAATATGAACATAGTGCAATTAGTTACGGTCACTAAAGCTTGTACAAATGTGAAATCACGCAGTTTTACACCTATAACCTCTCCCGGCTTCACGCGTTTCACTAAATCATGTTTATGTTGCGACCGGCCATTAAAAGTTAACAATTTTAGAAAACAATAAATGTCATGGTTTCATTCAACTACCGTAATCTCATAATGCTTACCACGAAGTACAGAATAGGAAGTACTTACATTTTAGCTGGCATAGGTACCTGAGTCCCTATTCGCTATGACCAAAGGCGGCGCGTTACGTTATTATACGTAGTATTCCATTCGCACAGAGATTGACACACGACACGTGTAATGGTACGGCCCAACCAAGGCGTTCAGCCACGTCCGCGGTGGCATCCCCGTCGGTGTTCACGCTGGCGATCAGTATCTCCCTAAGATTGCGCGTGCAGACGCCGCCCAGATAGCGCGTGCAGGACGCAGGACGAGCTGGTGTGAACGTTTCCATACAAATATTACTGCAGGAACTGATCGCCACCGTAAATGGAATGCCATTAAGCATTTCATTTTCATCATTTCATGAAGTTATCGTAACGCACCACGTTACGTGTTTAATGAATAGCAAATAAGGGTCCTGTTAAAAGGAAGTTAC
This sequence comes from Phalera bucephala, assembly GCA_905147815.2. Classification (NCBI taxonomy): domain Eukaryota; kingdom Metazoa; phylum Arthropoda; class Insecta; order Lepidoptera; family Notodontidae; genus Phalera; species Phalera bucephala. The sequence continues at coordinate 16,257,131 of LR990621.1, read as the reverse complement.
ATGCAGAAAAAACATAATATAAACGTTGGCTATCTTTGCAGTTATTCCGTGTAACATTTTCAAGTATAAAGTACCTATATTTGAAATAAGAGAACGTTTCTAAGATCCGTCTGAAATACACGAAACGCCAGATTATACAAGACTTCTGCAGATTTAACACAGGCGGCACGACAAGACATTTGTCAAGGATTTTGTTTAGACTTGCTAGCATGGCGTGCCGTGACAAAATTTTTGACACGAGAAAACTATCTACCTCTCTCTATCTATATTATCACGCCAGATCCCTTGCGGGGTAGGCAGAGAGTACGGAGTTCCAAAAGAGATCATTTCTTACACACCTCTCTGACTTCCTTCACTCACATAGTTCGTTTCATACACGCTCCAAGGTTACGGAGACTCTTGATTTGGCCTTCGGATAAAACACGGTCTATTTGATCATCTTACGAGAAGACTCATATTTGACGTAAAGACACGCGCGAGAGAAGTCTTGCCGCCCGTGCTGACCCGGCTGGATGTAGAAATTTCTAATTAACGCACGTACAAACAAACAAGTCCCGACAGTTTTGATTTGCTGTTAATTTTAACTTCCTATATTCATAGAGCACGAGAGAATTCCCCTTGGAAGCCTATTAATATCCGCTTCGTTGCGGATGTTACGGTTGAGCAAAACATCTTTACACCTTGCCTATCATCGGTTCTCGACACAAACGTACAAAAACTTAACAATGCATTGCTCAATTTGGTTTCAATGGTAACACGTATCACCTGCTTTAATTTCAAAGACGTGTAGAGTTTGTTATGTATGGTGATTGGTTACATTAGTTACGGATCGTGATTTAGTACGTTTTAGTATATAAACATAAAATTACGTGATAAAAACAGGTATAATGTTAAATAGGAGTTCAATGTGCCTTCGTGCGATTGAGGAGCTTCGAATGAAGTCATAATCATGGGTTATTTTACAAAAGTTGGACGGGGTGGTTTTCCTATCGATAAATCATCATCGTCTGGAGTCTGGAATTATGCCCAGTATAACGGCATTAACTTAACCGGTTAACATATTTAGAATTACAATCTAGGCCATATTAGTTTGTACTCTTTCACTTACCTAAGTAATTGATTGTAATCTGTTTGGTTGATGAGCGATGTGCCCCACGCACTGCCGCTTAAGTTTAGCAAATTTGATATTTATTATGTTATGTCAGTGAATTTAGTCCTTCTGCGGATCTTCTCGTTCTTGATCCGATCTCGCAGGATGACTCCGAGCATAGCTCTCTCCATCGCCCTTTAGGTGATCTTGAGCCTTCTTATGAGGCCATCGTAAGCGACCTCCTGTTCAATCGTTAACATCCAGATCGAGTTTTAATCGAGAACCATTATTTATGTGTAACGATTAAGCGAATCTACGTGGGTTTCTGATAAAGCGGGCTCGTGGGGAAGGGTTAGTTGGGCTCGCGGGCGCGACAACTCGCCGCTTCCTCATTGCTACGCCGGCGGCCGGCGGTTATTGCGCCTGCGACTGCCCCGCACAACTGGTATGACCAGGTGTGTGATATAAAAACTAGTACTTAGATATAACAACCTTTATCGGGGTTTTCATTATCATTACTGCATAAAGAAACACACATTTTATTTTAAGCATATTGAAAAATAATTAATCTACATTTTAGAATATCCTGTCCACGTGGAGTAGTGTAAAGAACGCTGGCTGCATTCCTAAAAAGGGTGGCATATCACTCGACAGCGTCAGGCTAACATTAGTCTGTTCATGCTAAGCTCTCTGAACCTGGCAAAGAACAATGCAGTCTTTCTACCATAGAACAAATCTATAGAAAAACGATGTATAATATTATCAGCTTAACTACAGATGATAGTTCTAAACAAAAGGAAAAAGACTGAAGAACTCATAATCGCCTAGTGCGCCTACCCCATTATACAAGCGAACAACCTATCAAAAAATAACAGTTGAATTAAACGATCGCAATTTAAAATTTAGTCAATTAAGACGTTCCCACGAACAGTACAGCCCGCGATCAATTTGCCAACATCAGATCTCGCAATACAACAATAGATAACAAAAAAATAGAAAATAAATTCATCCGTTACTCCACGATAGCTCAATTTTGAACGTGTTAAAGAACGCCAAGATTCTACAAATTAAATATTTGATTACAGTTACCTTTGCAGGCGATTAGAGGTCAATAGCTCTGTAACGGTATTGTGCGATGCACTGCACGCAACCGACGGGACATATTTCAGCAAGAATTTGAGGGGAATACAGAATACTGATTAGTTTACATAGATAAATAAAAAAAGCTTATATTCCTCAAGTGGCGATGAAACAGATGTACTATATACACCCACATAAAAAGAAAAGCGAGTCTAGGATACTGGACACAATTTCACTCTGGACAAATAACACTTTGTTCCACCTCGGATGTGAACCTAAGACTCGTAATATGAGCAACACATGAGTAATGCCTATAAAAGCAGTCTGCAATAGAATAGTACATACACCCTCTAGCAAATACGATCCTCAACTCTTTTCTGTTTACATGCTAAAACAGTTTCGATAAACAGATGTATAGTAAGTAAGTTTTACAAAACTTCATAATCTCTAAAAATATTCTGAAGAGCAAGTCAAGAGTCTTCGTAACCGTCGAGCGTGTATGAGACGAACTATGAGAGTGGGGGAAACCAGAGAGGTCTGTGAAGAAAGAACCTGTTTCGAACTCTGTACTCTCTGCCTACCCCTCAAGGGGTCTGGCGTGATGATATAGATAGATAGAAAAATATTTTCTGGCCAATACGCCAAATGACTACGAATAATATTTTTGGATAACTTATTTTACTTACATAAAACGAAGTGAAAACTTTCGTTTTTAAAATACGTTCTTTTTGTGACATAATCTACAGGAAATTTACAAAATGATTTTATGATTCCTATTTCCTTGTTCTCAGGCATATCACAGTTACAGCTCATTGACCCTTAGACGGCATATTGCCCATGGTCCTATCTTAATTTTTTAATCGGACTAACCACTAAATCATTCATAGCCACCGCATGTCTATCACATCAATCATATGAATAATTAGCTGTGCCCCGCGGTTTCACCCGCCGTTTTTCACAAAGCTAATACGGCCGCAACGCATCGCCCGCCCGCGCTGTAACTTAGTTTTCACTTATCATACTTTCTGACTTTTTTCTTTTTGCTCGGCTCCTAAGGGTCATAGGGTGATGTTAAATAGTCTATAACCTTCCTTAAGTCAGGCTATCAATAGCAACAAGGATTTTTCAAATCCGACTGGTAACTAGTTCCAGAAATTAGCGTGTTCAGACAGTTTATAGCTAAATCATAATAAAAAAATAGTATAGTATATATATCAAATCGCCATCCACCCCATATCCCGCTATCTTGTGATATATGCATTGATCAAAGACACACCTTTAAGCTACATTGTCTGAAATCACAGTACAAAAGTAGGGAGACAGAAACATGTCTACCAATTAGAACCTAACGGTCGCTAAAAGGAGTATCGAACCTTTGCTTGTTTTTTAAGAATTTCCTGATCTTTGAAATAAAGAGATTTTATCTAAAAACTGCGTTAGGAAATAATGTAGATAAATAGTCGTTGAGGGACTAAAAAGCGTTCTTAAAATATCGTTTAAAATAAATATTCATTTATCATTTAAAACGACAAGCGATAGTCTAAATCACAGTGATGCCTACTGCTATGATGCTGGTTCTATTCTTTTATGAAGGTACCTAAATACTGCCGTTATTAGCCAAAAGAGCCTATGTCCCAAAAATTACCAAAGTCTGTTTTTTCTTGCTTAGGTTACTTTGGAATGTAATGAATCAGAATATTTAAACAAAAATACAACTGACATATTCACAATGATTATTTTAACTACTATATAGTGCTGCTTCTATTTATTCAGTAAGTTGTGTGTTCAATGTTCATGAAACACTCATTGATTAGGGCATCATTCGATTTGCATTCATTAGCATCATCATTTATAATTATACAATGTGTAACATCATAAACTCAAGATCTGAAAGTAGTTCGTTCTAAATCGGTAACTGGGTTGATTTTCATCAATTTTTAATGTATATTTTATTTTAATTTGCAAAAAATGCTATTACTCCCTTAGTGAGCTATAATAAACTAAATTTATTCTTGATTCAAAGGAATAGCAATCAATTTGCACATACACATACAAGTTTTATTGTTAATTGGGGTAAAAAAAGTGCGTAAAAATTTTAAATTCGGGAAATTAGTTTTATGGATGTTGCGAAGCAATTATCTAATCGGGGTGTCTGAGGTCTTGCGTCATGTATGATACACCTTGTATATCTTATCTAATGTTATCAATGACTATTCCAATAATCTCTCTAATACTGTAAAAGGGCAAATTTCATTAGTCTTCGCAAATATACTTAGTTACTTAACCTTACATTTTTATTACACAAATTTTACAAAGCTGTTATTAATTGCTCTACATATAAATAAGTTAATGCTAATTTTAACTTTTACAAAGAAGACTTAATTCTTCAAAATCCAGATACAAAATGATGAATCTGTTCTGCTACCTAGAATTTTGTTAACATAACACACTACTGGTCTAGAAATGTGTTTAATATAGTAATACCGAACATATTTTTGGATTAGTAGTGTATTTAGTATAGTTAGTATTTAGTAAGTCAATAATATTTTTATGCATGCGGTGTTAGCCTGTAAGAAATTGTTACACTTAATAATGTACTTATATAATCATAATGCTTTGAATGTACGTGTGTAAACAATTGTTGGCTGACCTAAATAAATAAATAAATGCATTGTAGTCCGAGTCCTTAAGACGCGAAATCGCGAGTTTGTGCAATTCCTCCATTAAGAAGTAGGTACTATGTACTGACCGTGTGTTATTTCTCGCATCATTAAAAGCTTCGACCTATCGACTATTTCAAGTATATCCAGTGAAGTCTGTGACCAATTAATCGCTAGTGGTCATAAAATTTGAAACAGTAATACGTATAAAGTGAAATCGAATATTTTGGTTTGGCTCACTTTTTCAGCATAAGTCTTATCGTACGCAGTTCTTGATGTACAGTTAGCAGTGTAAATACTTAAAGAAAAACTCAGCTCAATGAGGCTTAGCTTAAATTGGGATCAACTGCAACATTATTGTTTAGAAATTAAATAAATAGTTTATTATTGTAATCATTTAAATAAACAAAATTTATGAATCATCTTCTCCTTGAAAGAAATATGATGAGTAGAACCGGCTAAAAAGGCCATAATAATATTTTTAGATACAGATTCAAACCAATTTCTCTAAAAAACTATAACCGTTTCATATATAATCAAATGTTCAGTGGTTAGATTTCAATATTTGCGGTTTTATGTTTATCTGAACACTAAAGTATAATATTACTACATATATCTACATTACAAGACATCTATCTATATCATCACGCCAGTTCCCCTGCGGGGTGGGCAGAGAGTACAGAGTTCCAACAGGTTACTTATATATAAGCTATATATTAATACGAGAAGCAAAAACTTTGTACACCTTTTTACGAAAATTGCGCGGACGGAGGAGAATGAAATTTCCCACACTTATAGTTTATATAGAGAAGGAGTGCAGAATGCTAATATTTTTTTTTAAATTGCTTAATGCTTAAAACATACATTAAATCAATGAAAAAAGCATTGCACACACTACCATGTATTTGACACAATACACGTCAAATTGATGTTTGTCTTTAATATTATTTGTCTATAGTCTTACTGAATGTCAAACATAACCAGCAAACGATGAAAGAGTAGGTCGAATATCGACCTATGGGCGACCACTAGTATTAATTATTCTACTAATATTATAAAGGTGAAAGTTTGTATGTTTGCATATTTGGATGTTCAGATGTTTGGATTATTGAATTTTCGGATGTTTGTTACTGAATCTCGCAAAAACGATTTATTATAAAAACGATTTGGATTAAATTTGGCACACAGGTAGTTTACTACTTGAATTAATACATAGGATACTTTTTATCCTGCAAAAATGTTTGATTCCTGTTTAAAGTCAACGCGGACAAAGTCGCGGGCAGAGGTTAGTGTTTTATAATTTATTAACATTCTCTTACAATACTTACCTTCATTATTATACTATGCAAAATAAACTTCCTACTAATAAATATTGGCTGAACACAAACTAAACGGCCATAACATCTACTAAATTTAAAATTAATAACCTGCCGGTTATTATATCGCGAATGCCGGCTGTTAATATCGCTTCAATTATTTTATACTGGCCAAATAAAATTTTTCGTATGATTAGTCCGCCATGTTTAAATTAACATTATGTAAGACACTTTCTCTGCCGGCCGGCACTGTTCTTTGTTTGTTCACATTTCAATTAGCATCCGAAAAGTATTGCTGTTGTTACTAAAATGTTACTAAGTATTCTATTTTGCAAAACTCGACTCACACTTATGTAAGCATTTTAAAACCAGCCAGCTGAGGCTTTGTTTAGTAAGAAATTAACGGCATTACAAGGAATGCTTTAATTTTTGTAATACAAAATTAATGTAATCTCGTAAGAGTCTTTTTGTGTAATATTGTCCCGTCAGGTTTCTATGTCACCTATGAAGGATGACTTTAATGTTGTGAAACATGTTGTGCATAAAATTATAGTCATACTTAAGTGGTTCTAATGTAACAACAACATTTTTTTAAGATAATTTAAGATTTAAATTAGAATAAATAGTTCATTGTTTACAGTATTATGAACATTGCATATGTAGGATATAATTATGTAGGATAATTATTCTTGCAATGTTACGTGTTAATGTACGTCACTATTGCGCCGTCCGAACCATCAGATACCGAATTCATTTTTAAAACTCTAGTAATAATGTTACCGGAACTTGCTGGTGATTAGTGTACGGCCGAAAGTCGATTTTTAGCCGAAGCCGAATAATAGGCCAACGCCAAAACGTACGGCCGAAACCGAAGGTTAAATATTGGCAAAATAAAAAAAATATATATATGACTGTATTAACTTAACGAGATGATTAAAATTACCCACAACGGGTTAAAAATGATAGCACTAAAATAATATTAGTTATAATATTTATTTACTTAAAAGCATTCGTAAGTCGTAAATCGTAATAAATATCAGCCTATACTGCCCACGCTGGACGAAGGCCTTTTCTCACAAATCGAGGTGAAAGAGATTAGGTCATACTCCACCACGCGGGCCCAGTGCGGATTGGTGGAGGCAGTATTGTGGCCACCTGCTGTTGGAACTTATCAAGCCGCCTTTAAGGCTTCCAACCCGACTACCAAATTAAGTGGTAGCCGAGACCAACGGCTTATCGTGCCTTCCGAAGCACGGAGACGCGCGAATTTAAAAAAATCCACAAACGGTCACCCATTTGGGCCAACCGAGTCGAACGCTGCTTAACCTTGGTAATCGGTAAGAACACCGCAGTCGCACAGCGCTACGAGCGTATCGTAATAGATCGCTAAATTTCGGTGCTTGCTGGAAACATTCGGCGTCGGCCAAAACTTCGGCCTGTTTTGGCCGATACCCAAGATTTGGCCGAAGGTGGTATTTTTAGCCGAAGGTAGCCAAAGCCGAAGCCGAAACTTCGGTCGGACACTACTGGGCATGCATCTGTCAAAAGTGACTCGTTAACGTGCTGCGATGGTTAAGCTTTCTAAGACGTAAAAGGAACTAATAAATTATAAGCTACGTTTTTTTTTAAATCAATCCTGGCTGTTAACCACGAACAAAAACAATCCTGTTTATTACATTAATATTCTATATAATAAATTACTACTATAAATTTAGACGTCAAATTACCAAGAACTTAATTCAATAAAATTAAGTCACTACACCGTCCGTTACTACCACATAGACTAAAAAATAAAATATAAATCCATTCCATTCACCGGTTCAAAGCTTTCTTTGCTAATGACCGCGAATCAAACTCGTTCCGATCTATGGCCGCTCTGTCTGAACAATCGATAATCGCTCTTTTTTTTATTCATATATTTTCCACCTATTACTAGAATATATCGATAGATTAATGCGCGTAGCCATCCGATCCTAGTTCGAATCCTAGGCAGCACAAAATGTAATTTTTCAATAAAAAAAATTCCACTTTAGTTCGGAGTCTGGCATTGTTCGCGGTATAATAGCAATAGGCTCGCCCCCTATTACATGGGACTAACATTCTGGGCGAAAAGTTAGTGTACATAGTACACCTCTTCCAAGCTTGGGTAACGGTGTTTATTTTTTGTTTATATTTTTTTTTTTTTTTTTTCAACACTTTCAGGCCTTGTAACCCGGCCTCGCTGCCCTAACATAACCTAACTTACCTAAATGTATCTAGTTTATTTTTTATCAAAGGAAATTCACGTCTAATAGAAGCGAAAAAGGTTTAATCACAAGTTGTTACCCACAAAAGGATTTTATAGACACGTCATTAAGCAGAAATAACAAGCTGATAAACAAAAAGAATACACATACTCGCCCTAAAATAGAACAAAAAGAGATAAAGGCAAAGCTTCAGATAATCCTAATGATATAAAACTGGGAGTTAAATTTTGTAATAGCTTCAACGATAACAAAGACTGCCTGGGCCCTAATCTTATCTTTTTGATAAATGTGACATAATAAAGGTTGGTGTAGCAACCGGCGTTTTTTTTTCGTTGTATTGTATTATATAATTTCAATGTACTAATTCTCTATCTATTAATTAGTAAATGACCCATTGTTTCGTTTATAAAAGTGGAACGAATTGTTACTAAAGTAAATGTATTGTTTTGTCGTTGGTCAAGTGGCTTGTGGCGGTAGATTAGAGTCGTCGGTCAAACGAGGGTTATTGGTTTCTTTATCCGTAACAAAAATCTTAGTAGTGTCCGCAGTCTGGAATTGTACCTGGTCTAATCACAATTAGCACGCACCCCATTACATCGAGGCCTGAAATTATCGGGGAAATATAGGTGTGTAAAGTACTCTCGGCTCAGCCACTCACGCCTGGAAATCGTAGGGGTTATATGGGTGTATAAAGTGCACCTTGGTTACTACCTCTCGGAAATCGTATTATAATAAAAGATAACATCTTTTTTTATAATACGATTTCATTAATATTTTCACAACTGTAGTAATTATTTCATATACAAGGTGTAACGTAAATAACGCAAGACCTTAGACACTCGCATTAGAGATTTGCTTAAAAAATTCAAAACGGAAACCAAATTTCCAAATTTAGAGTTATTTACCCCTTTTTTAAGCACTTTTACACCCCAATTATCAATGAAACTTGTACATGTATGTGTGCATTTTAAAAAATACGTTTTAGGAATGCGTTTGAAATCTCTTTATTGCACTTTATTGAATCAAGAATAATTTTAGTTTTTTATAGCGCACTGAAGGTGTAAAAGCTGCTCTGCATATTTAAAAGAAAATCTACAATAAAATTTATAAAATGATCTCCTCCTCATATCCTATATTCTTAATTAATCTAAAATATTTTACTACGAACATTATTTTTGCTACTAAATATTGCCATTAAACATAATGATAATATCCCAAACAGCTATTTGTTCAAAAACCTAAATCACAGTCTTAATTGAAGTCGTGATCAATCGCATGCAATCACGGACCCCTTAAACAATAACACAGTATAAAATAAAGACAAAAAGGGTTGTTTCTCAGTAAAAAGAAGTTATTCTGAACAGAAACGACAAAACGACGACAGCTCCGCAGGGTCTAATCAAGCGAGACCAAGAGTTCTCGCGAATCCGCCGCCTATTGTTTAGAAGTACGAAAAGTCCAGTTCAAGTTAAGTTCCGATGTAGAATAAACGAATAAATTGTTACTTTGGTAAAAATACGTAATATTTTTTGATGTAGTGTAGACGGACTAAAAGCCTATCACAAATTTTATCAATAATTAGTCATGTGTCTGATGGGGCTTTCTCATAATCTCAATATGTGACTTACTCTCTATCTATTTTAATATCTTATCAAATAGAGGGTTATCTGGGTATATTAACCATCGATTTCATCCCCGAAGAGATGATTAAACCCATGAATTTTCTAAAAATGCTTTTATTGTGCTCACTCACATCATATAACGAACTCCTGCGCAAGATTTTATACTCCTAGACCCATCTGTATAAGTTTTCCTTTGTCTATCACTCAATGTTAGAGTTTTATTAATATTTCATTTTAGATAACATCATACGGACTAGTAGATAATCTAAAAGACTTTAATGAGGTTATGTCTAAAACAAGGGCAAAGCAAATGGCATAGATTGTTAATTCAAGTTATGGCATAAGTATATAGTTTCAACATAATGACATAATTCATACATTGCCTTGACTTAAAATATGTTACAGCATACTTACATTATTTTAATTACATACGTAATTGTGTAAACAAAACGTGCAAATTCAAATTTGAAATGTTGAGAGATTTTATAACAATGGTAGTTTAATTCTGATTATTCTATCTGTCTATATCATCATGCCAGATCCCTTGCGGGGTAGGAAGAGAGTACAGAGTTAAAGAGAGAGAGAGTACAGAGTGATTATTCTAAAGGAGAGATTATGACTCAATATTGACGAACGTGAAAAACTAATTTACCCCCTCGTTCAAATTTTACGCAAATCCGTTAACCTGTTTAGACTTGATAGAGTAACAAACATGCAAAAGTGGAAACATCTAAACGTTTGATTTATTATATTAGTGAATAGTATAATATCGCAGAAATTTGACTATATCTAGATCCAGTTTTACATCTACATTACATAAAATAATCACAATACTTGAAAACTAAATTAAATAAAAACTTAAAATAATTATTGTTATATTGATAGGCAAACACGGCATTCTCTAAACATAGACCGTTCGGCTCAAACGATTGAGCTGTCGCGGGCTCCATCGCTACGCGAGAGTACTCTATATATGACTCACAGATATTTGCCTAGACGAACTACGAGATCGGAGAAAGCCAGAGAGATCTGTCTGGAAGAAAACCTGTTGGAACTCTGTACTCTCTATTTTCTTCCAAGGGACAGGGCATCATGATATCGATACACATTTGTCTAGATATATGCACGACACATCGAAGTGCTTGGTAACGATTTAAAAAAAGCTGTGACACAAGTCAACGATATCTTTGTTGCCTATAGTTCATTGTACCTACTTAATAACTCAATTCCACGGGGCTCCTTGGTGTCGGTTACCTCAACTTCACAATACGTAATTTATCAACGAAAATAAAAGAACTATTTCACGGAACAAATGCAATAAACACTTCTTGGATCTGTCGAGGCTGATGTTCCACGGATAAATTTACTGTAACGGACACTTCACGGTATTACAGTCTGTTTTCCCTATAGAAGAAGGATTTATTGCTGTTTTACTCATTTTAAATTATCTAAGTTTTAGAGTAGAAAAAACCATTTCATATCAGTTAATCGAATTATCGTCGTAGCAATAACCCCATTAATGGTTTTTTTTTTAAACGTGGACGGTCGAAATTCTTAAATGTTTCAAATAACCACCTTCTGGAATCTATAATTTTAAAATAAAATGTGTATGGAATAATGACTTTTTATATCATAGGAAAGTGATTATAGTGTATAGTGATCTATTTTGATACGGGAACCACACAGAAATAAATCTATACCATAATTAAAGCAAGCAATGGACCAAATAATGTTGTCGGATATTATACAAGATATTTTTTTATTTATTCTTTATTGTACAAAGTTATATAAATTAGTAAGTACATTTACAGATATGATGTACAAAGGCGAACTTAACTCAATTTGAGTTGTCTACCAGTTAACCTTGGAGTGCAAAGAGAATATTTAACGCATACGTGAAGGCAATTGTACAACAAACTATTCAGTAAACTCTAAAAAAAATCGAACAAAACAAAGATAATAATGAAAACAAATATCGAAGTCTCTGCATACATAAATTATACTAACATATACTAAATTAAAAACTATACAAATAAATACACCTATATACATAAGTTTATATACATAGATATATACTTATATAAATATAAAATAATTAATAATATAAATAATATAATAAAATTTATATCAATTGCAAAGGAAATGCTCTTTTACTCTTTCCCTGAAAACATCCAGAGAACAGCTAACGCGTATGATATGTGGAAGGGAGTTCCATAGTTTCACCGCACGTACAGTGAAGGAGCCATCATAAAGGCTGGAAGTATGACGGGGAGTTCGGAGAAGGAGAGAGGTAGCTGTACGACAAGTTTTGCCCCGAGGAATAAGAAATTCGAAGCGTTCGCGAAGATATTCAGGTGAGTTAGGGTTATAGAGAACAGAGAACAGAAGAGTGAGAATATGTAAATCCCGACGTCGCCGAACAGGTAGCCACTTCAGTTTCATTCGATACACAGAGATATGATCATACTTGCGTAGACCAAAAATGAAGCGGATACATAAATTCTGCAGGCGTTCGAGTTTATCAAGAAGTTCCTCTGTAGCGTCAAGAAAACAAACATCAGCATAGTCTAAAAGTGATAGAAGGAAGGAATGGACAAGAATTATTCTCGTTTGAAAGGGCAGGAACTTCTGGAGACGTTTGAGAGATTGAAACGAGAAGTATACCCTCCTGCTGACTTCCGCAATGTGAGTGCTCCAGGAAAGATTGCAATCCAAATACACGCTTAAATTCTTCGCACTGGTGGTATAAGGTATAGGGACAGAGTCATAAATTATTGGAGGGAGAGACTGATGGTCCAGGAGATTGTAGAAATGCCTGCCACCAATAATGAGAGCTTGCGATTTGGTTGGGTTGACTAAAAGTCCAAACCCCTTAGCCCATTGATTGATGTTTTTAAGATCATTATTGATGGCATTAATTGCTACCGACAATTCTTCGACCTTAAAATGACGGTACAGCTGCAAGTCATCTGCGTAGAGATGATAGTGTGAAGCTATAACTTTAGTGATCGCATCGATAAATACCGAGAAGAGAAGAGGAGAGAGTACGCCACCTTGCGGTACGCCCGCAGAAAGTTCACACCATCCTGAGGAGGCCTCGTTAGAGCGGACCATCTGCGAGCGACCGCGAAGATATGAATTAAACCAAGCAGTTACAGAGGAAGATACGTTAAGTGAGGATAGGATTCCCAAGAGAATGTCAAAATCGACAGAATTGAAGGCACTGCTAAAGTCCAGTAGAACCAGAGCTGTAAGTTGTTTGTTTTCCATGGCCAATCGAATGTCGTCAGTAATCTTGACCAGTGCAGTTACTGTACTATGGCCAGTACGGAATCCAGACTGGTAAGGACTAAGCAGGCTGTTAGAGGTAAGAAAGTAAGATAGTTGTTTCTGGACAACACCTTCAAGAACTTTAGACAGGATGGGAAGTATAGAAATTGGACGGAATTGCGAGACTGAAGAGGGATTTGAAACTTTAGGAATCGGTAAAACATAGGCCTTCTTCCAGGCTGAGGGAAAGGAGCTAGATTCAAGTGAATAATTGATAATGTGGGCAATAACAGAAATAAGTTCATCCACGAGGGGGCGAAGCATTTGAATTTGAAGGCCATCATCACCGATAGCCTTGGTAGAAATAGATAAGATGGATTTTTTGACCTCTTCCTCTGTGACTTGCCGAAAAGAAAACTGAGGACATACAGGCAGAGGTTGGCAAGAAAGGTTGCAGAGTGTTGAAGTTTTAATATCATTGTCTAAAGTGACAGGAGATTTTGAAAAGTGCATATTAATAGCATTAAGGTCGATATCTAGGATGCAATCGTTAGTAGATTTCCCGATACCTAGAGACTTAAGGAATTGCCATGCCTGAGCCGTATTGAAATTTTGAACTGAAGCGTTAATGTGGCGTCGCTTAGCATCCCTACACATACGACTGCAGCGATTTCGTAACTTTTTATACAGAGACCAATTCTCATCTGTAGGGAACTTCATATACCGTCTTTTAGCTTTGTCTCTTTTAGACATTTCTTTTTTGATGATGTCAGACAACCATGGTGCGGGAGAATGTTTCACTTTTACTTTTTTTATAGGAGCATGCACATCAATAAGGTCTAACAGCAGTTTATTAAAGGCGATCACTTTAGTGTCCAAGTCGGCGCAGTTGTATACAGAAGACCAGTCAATATTACCCGCGTCTTCTCTCAAACGATCCAGATCAATAGTTTTAAAACTACGAAGAAGAAGAATCTTAGACTTGCGTTTAGGTGTGCGAATTTTATATGAGAGGAAAACAAGATCGTGATAAGAAAAAGAGGCTGGAAGTTGCCCATGTACAGCCACCTTACTAGGGTCGGATACTAGGATTAGGTCTAGAAGTGAAGGAGAACAGTGGGGGGCATGGTGAGTAGCATGAAGTGGAAGAATATGCATGTTCACAGAAGAGACAAGAGATTGGAGTTTACGGCTGCGCGTATCACCCTTGAGCAGACAAGTGTTGAAGTCTCCGAGGATAATAGTGTTGTCATATAGTGATGAAAAATATTCAAGTTTAGATTCAAAAGAAAGGAAATAATCAATATGACAAGAAGGACTATAGTAAACACCTAAAAGAATTTTAGTGTGGTTAATCATGATTTCAATAAAAAGGTGTTCTGCAAAATTTGAATAGATACTCGGAGACTGATCAATAACTTTATAAGTAATGTCTCCACGGAGATAAACTGCAACCCCTCCACCTCCCTTGCCCGTTCTGTCATTGCGCACAAGTTTGTACCCGGGCAGAGGAAATTGTGTGGAAGGAACAGCGGGTTTGAGGAACGTCTCAGAGACAAGGACAGCGTGTATGAGTTCAGTGTCAAAAGATGATAACAAATCAGGATGATGGGCGGGAATGCTCTGAGCATTTATATGTACTACATTGAAGAATTTTCTGAAAGAAGAGAAATAAGAAGACAGCTGATCGCGCAGGTGAACGGAATCATCATTAAAAGCTGATGCGTAGCTATCATCCGATGCACAAGAAGAAGAGCAAGATATAAAACTATCATCTGACAAATTTAACATAAATATATATAATATGAATTAACTAATATATATAAAATTACTAATAACTATAAATAAACAAGCGACTACTACTCCTCTTTACACTCGCCGATTTTTCACAAATTGAATAAAGGACTGATATCC
Source organism: Phalera bucephala (assembly GCA_905147815.2). Taxonomy (NCBI): domain Eukaryota; kingdom Metazoa; phylum Arthropoda; class Insecta; order Lepidoptera; family Notodontidae; genus Phalera; species Phalera bucephala. Next base: position 16,241,933 of record LR990621.1, on the reverse strand, counting down.
AGATATCATGAACCATCCGAACATAGCACATAACTCGAAACTTGCGCGCAACATTTCCGAACGCGCGCAGCTAATGTCACTTGTAGTAAACACTAAACAATCAGAAAGTACTTAATATTATATAAGAAATTTTAGAGAAGAAATTTTAGAAAGATAGATTATAACTATTTATATAGGAGAGAAAGATTTTAAAAATAGCATAAAGTAGTAAATTGCAAGTACCTAAGACTACTTCACTGCTTTGCGCGATTTCTTATCGGCCGGCTTCGGACACCCTGTACTCGAGCCAGACGCTGCACCTTGGGATTCCGCAGCAGCCTCCGACGTCGACGCCGCCACCGGAAATTGAGCTATTAGATGTCGCAGCTCAGCCGCAGATTCTATCTTGCGCCGGGCCTTATTTGGAAGCAGAATGACGATCTTCCCCTCGGAGGTCCAACACTGCCTTACTCCAAAGTGCTTACGCGCATTGAGGAATGTGTCATGCCTCGGTTTGGTCAAAAACTCCGAGAGCGTCAGCCCAGTGCCCTTTAATTCGGTCTTCTTGCGCCAGACCTCACCACGCCGATCGCGGCTTTGAAACCTCACGAGGAGGGGACGTGCCTTTCCCACGGCGGCTCCCAGGCGGTGACAAACCGCTATATCGGAAGCCTTGATGCTGGCAATTTCACATTTAGTTTTTAATGTCTGGACTACCAAAGAAGTGATGTCCTCATCTTTCTTCTCTGGAAGACCATGGAGAAGGAGTACCTTGTTTCGGGAAGCCATCTCGTGACGATCTAAGCCCAACACCAACAGTTCCATCTGAGTTTTAATGGATGCCACTGTCTTCCACATCAAGCTCTTGAAATCCATGAAGTCCTTGGAGAGACTTGCTATAGATTTATGGGATGCCTCGCCGCCAGCAGCCTTCAGTTCATCTTCATAATGATCCATCCTTGCAGAGAATGTTGCAGAGAGATCTTCCATGCAGTTGGAGAGCTTTGTAAAAAGGTCCATTTTGTGAAGATTTAAATGAGTTTAAAAGAAGAAAGTGATAGTGAGAGTGAGTGTAATAGAGGATATAAAAACTTAGTACATAAGGAAGATAAAATGTGAGTAAATTACAATTTTAATTTAAATTATAACAGAGCTACGAATAAAAGATGTTTTCACTTCAACTACCCTCAGTCGAAAAAATGTATGTTTTTAATTAATTTAAATTTCGATTAGGTCAACTTGATATTAAATCGAAATGTCGCCGCTAAATTGCTACACGCCTAACAATAATCAGTATACATTTAGAACATGACATAATGGACCAGAATAATTATTACGCATAGATAATGCTAAATATACTGCCAGACTTATCTTTTTCAAGTGACTTGCGTTATGTAAAAGAATATTTAAAAAAATAGATTTAATGATACATAAAGCTTTATGCCTAGGCATAGTAAGCTAGTGTCATACAATTCGACATCGTCCATATAAAAAAAGGTAATCTATTTATTTATATCATCACGCCAGTTACCTTGCGGGGTAGGCAGAGAGTACAGAGTTCCAACAGGTTCTATCCTTACAAACTTCTGTGGCTTCCTCCACTCTCATCCTACCTACCTCCAGGTAATTATTATAAAATAATACACACTTTTACTAAATAATTATAAGATATGTCAAGTAACATGAATTTATAAAACAACGCCCACTTATTGATTTTAAGATATTATAATTGTTAAAATAATATACAATGCGTAAGTGGAAGGATGTAGCACCTGGGAAGACCTAGACTATCTTACCACGACCAAATAGACCGAATCTTATCTGAAGGACAAGTCAAGAGTCTTTGTAACCGACGAGCGTGTATGAGACGTACTATGAGAGTGGAGGAAGCCAGAGAGGTATTTAAAGAGAGAACCTGTTGGAACTCTGTACTCTCTGCCTACCCCGCAAGGGATCTGGCATGATGATATAGATAGATGATTTTTTAATTATTTGGCAGTACTTACAAACCCCCCTAATTAATGTCACTGCTTTTCATCTGAGCTTTAAAGTAAGTTTAAGACTACTTTGACGTAGATACCTGTAACATCACACTTAGAATGAAGTCATGTTTTTTGCAACATCTAACCGACTCGGATTGCACAAAATTTGTCGCCCAGTGAATATATAACTTTATCGCTGTGTCGCGCAACATGATCGACGATGGCAACGCAATGGTACGTTAGAACGATAACATCTCTATAGCACTTACCTATGACACCCACAAAGATAACTATCTACATGAATTACTTTCACGCACGCCTACATACACTCAGCCTTAGCTCACAGCATTTGAGCAACAATTTTTTTATACATATTTGAATTTCGAGAACGAACACATTTTCTGTGAAGAATCGATATTTTTCAGGTTAAAGAAGACGAATTAATACTATTCGAATTTAATAGTATTCGATTTTTTAACAGTATTCGAGTTTTAAATATTTTTTTATATAAAGTTTAAGGTTTTATTTACAAATGCCGTAAATTTATTGAACTGGTTACAACACTATATACTTACCCTCTCTTGTTGCGTCCGAAATTACTATCATAAAGGTCAGGGTTACTAGCTTAGCAAGCGAATAAGTATTAATGATTTTTTTGTTATATATCGTTAAAAATACGTGTAGAGTTGTAGATAAAATTACGAAATTCATTAGGTTTAAAAAGTTCGCTATTACATTTACATCGCTATTACTCGGCAATTCCAACTGGCTAGTTTAACTGTCGAATAGGGCTACTCAGAGATAGTGGAATTTGTACATAGACAACCGCAACTTGAATTGTCGATTAGTTTACTTCAGACTTTACTAGAGTTTGGCGAAAGAGGCCCTGAAAGCATCATGTGAATCACTTTTTTAAAATATCTTTTATAAAAATAATTGAAATATTTCCTAGAGCAAACGCAATGCGAATTAATCGCACCTGCTATCTCCGCAGTGCTTGCTTCGTTACGAGGGACAAGGTTATGGATATCGATAATGCATTACTCTTTGCTCGGGGTGTCGCAACAGCGCAGCGCGTAGGATGCATCTGATTTCGAATCAGTTTAAAGGTCTTGTTCCTAATTTGAGTATTGAAGATAAGCGCCGCTTAAATATACTTTAAACATAACAATAGACAGATAATTGAATTTAAAAGGCCGCTGTGTTTCTCGCTAGACCTCAGTAGATGTCGCATTCTGACCGGATGGTAAATTAATAGCTAATTTAAAATATGTAATGTGTCTAAGCGCCATTCCCGATTGTTCAAGCTAACTACGATATTTCTACTATTGATTTTTCATAGTGCCCGTTTATGAACGGATAAACATTATGATAAATCACTTACGTCACTTTAGTCACGGTTTATTCCACCTAGTCCTACCAGTAGTTTGATAATCGAACTTGTATCAAAATACTTGACGTTCACGACTCTAAAACTTTCACACGTGATCGTCCCATTGAAATACATAACAAACATATATCATAACTATTTACTCAACTCAACAAAGGACTGTAATCGCATCTTTGACTAAATTTCAATAAAGGTTATATCTTTGAATCTATCTATATCATCACGCCAGTGGGAACTCTGCCGACCCTGCAAGGGATTGCAGGGTCGGCAGAGATTACAGAGTTACAGCATCCTACTATCCTCTTATAATATTCTTAACATCGGAGTTTTCACGTATTTTTATAACCGCATATGCTCAGTTTCAGACATGTTCTTAAACTTTTAAATATGACATTAATTGTTAAATACAACCCAAATCTATCATCATTGCATTAAATAAAATTGCAAAAAGTAGGTTGAAATAATGAATTCAGTAGTGATAATACCGCTTAATATAATGAAGTGAAGTGAAGAATTAATTATGAGTTATCAGCAACCGCTTTTATTCTCCCTTATTCGGTATGAGCAATTAACTTGACGTTTACGTGAGACAATCATTTATTGGTACTCCAGTGGGATACAGAATTATCTTGATCACTTTACGAAGTGATAATGGAATTTAAGCCCATCATATAGTGATGTAAAGCACTATCGATATCTTCCCTGTGAACGAGTGGTCCTACTGATTAGTCCGATCGACCACAAATTTTCCCCGAGAAAGTACTATGAGATCTAAGAATAAAGTCGCTTCGAATACGTAAATTCTTTATTTAAATTTTTTATATACAAATAAGAAGTCGCCGTCCTATTGATCTGATGACTTATTTCAAACTGCTGTAATGGGACGTCGTCGTCGTCACTTTTCTAATAGAGCCCAGGGAAAAAACGGATCTAAAATGACAATAGTTCTCAGTTCAATTCTTAAAACGGACCAGTAGAAGTTCACGTGGTAGATCGATCGGACTAAGCAGTCGGACCACGAGGTCAAAGAGGAAATTTTACCCTATTTATCATCAGAAAATTATTGCTGCTGCTGTACGTGTCACGGTTGCATTACACCACCAAAGCCGATGGCATTATGGAGTATGCCCGTAAGAAGACAATGTACACTCTGAGGTTCGAGAAGCTGAACTCGCCAAATAATACGGCGTTTAATTCGTTTATGGTGCGAGTTCCCACTGTTAAGCTGGAGACCTACATAAGTGAAGAGTTCGGGCCGAAAGGTGTCGTCTTCAGGAGATTTCGTGGGAGATTGCGAGACGCCCCTGCACAGCGCAACATGTCGCCGATATTACATTTTACTTAGGTTATAAGTTTAATATGTTTTATGTATGTTAGTCTGTAAGGTACATATTATAAGGAACTTTAAATTGTACAATTTCTGATGCCTGAAATAAATAAATTATTATTAGTACAATCCGCTTTTCGCTACACAGTAACCAAACCGTTAACTTGTACGCACGGTTATCGCGAGCAACTCGGAGGCAGGGTCCATCAATAACCGCTTGCTAGGAGGCATCGCAACCCAACATCAGCCCGATACAATCTAACCCTGTGTCGCCCGCAACTAAAATGTGCAATTACGTGATAATACAGAGTCGGAATGTTACCTACTGTGTAGTCCCTTCCACATTTCACTAATTTGTCATTTTCAAATTCTATCTATCTCCATCATCACAATCACGTAGGGGTACGCAGAAAGTACAGTGTTCCAACAGGTTTTTTCCTTATAAACCTCTCTGGCTTCCTCCACTCTCATAGTTCGTCTCATACACGCTCGCGGGTTATGGATACTCTTGACTCTTGCCCTACAGATAATACATGGTATATTTGGTCATGGTAAAGTCTAAGTCTACCCTGGTACCTACATATACTCTTCCACTTTCACATTGTATATCTGTTTACGGTGCACGGTAATCGCGAGCAACTCGGAGACAGAAGCCATCAATAACCGCTTGCTTGGAGGCATCACAACCCTATACATCAACGCGATACAATCCAACCCTGTGTCGCCCGCAACTAAAATGTGCAATTACGTGATAATATACGATCGGAATGTTACTGCGGAACAATAGCGTTATTTCGGCTGTCAATTGTGTTGCATACCACACACATTATATGCAATTATCTGTAAATTCACGGTAAGTAAGTGCAGCTCATGTGCTGTTGATAGAACTCTTAGGTTAACTGGATTCGTTGAACCTGAATTGTTGTTGATTGTGGACACAAAGGCCGTAATTCAAAGTGATTAATAGAAACATCAAGCAGCTTTCATCATTGTGATCACCCCATTTCTTATTATTAACACTTTTCGAATGTAACTATTGAAAAGTGCAGCATACGCTACTATAACAAAAAGGCAGTCAACAAAATCTACATCTGGCTATGCGAATATAAATGGATTTTGTTCTATCTCTCCTCTTCATGTCATTATTGTATCACTTTGGAGTCTGGTATAAATGTAATAAGTTTCCCTCTTATTACATTGGGACTTAACATCGTCGTTGAAAAATGGGTGTAGACAGTACATCTCTATCTATTTCACTTGATGAACATAGACGTGACGACGGTGTATCATTATGGTACATTCCTATAAGTTTCTAATAATCTCAAACAACATCGTTAATTTTCTGTTAATTTTCTCTACAATCTCAACATCGGTAATTTTCTGAAAATATTTTAATTTTAAGACTAGAGTTTCTAACTCTACCGTCATCATTACGTGGCTCTACAAAGTAAATTTACTTATAGTAAAAATAACAAACAAATATCATTTTAAAAACACCACCCAGCATGCTATATGTATAAAAAAAATTATAAAACTAATTTCAATTGGATTCAAAGCTCAAACATTAATTTATTCGAGTTATATTGAACCAATGAAAACGTCTACAACTTTTGTTCAGTTCATCGTATTGACATGCCTTCTGTACATTATTTATTGTGTTACAAATTGTGTTTCATTATTAGACACGTACGAACGAAATGACTGCAGTAATGGATCTCGACTTGATGGAAGATTTTTTTATAGACTTGCCTACTTAGTGTAATGTGTAGAGATTGCAAGATTGTTTGCGATGCCGATCGTGAACGGAGAACGTGGAATTAAATAATATTTTGCAAAAAGAAATGCACACCGTAATTGTAAGCGTAATCATGCGAGTGTATGTTTTCGAAATACTTAAAACAACGACATTTGATAAAAAATTGTATTAATTATTTGAATCATATTATTCTTTTCTGTTTTAAACAAATCACCGAATTTACAAGAACTTAAACTTCTAACACTTTTATATTAAACATTTGTCGCCACTATGCGGAAACGGTGCGCATCCCTGATGCGGAGGGTTCGGGGCAGTTCCAACAGCATCCTAAGGGCCATGGCTGATAGACTCGACTGTCAGTACATGAATCATTGCTGTATGCTTCATGTACAGAGTTGATTTGTGTGACTTATTGCGTTTTGTTGTTGTTAATGTTTCTTTACTAACCCTTATATTAAGACTAAATGTTTTACTACCACGTGATCCCAGTAGGTCGAAATAAAGAATTAATTATTATTTTTATATAAATTAACATAAACTCACTAACTGTCTTGCCGCAATTTCAAAAACTTTAAAAATTATATCAAATGTCACGAAAAATATATGCAGAAACAGCGCGTCGAATATGTTTAAAACCATACTAACAAAAAGGGACATAGCCCCAGTATAGGAATTATTTCTATGTCATGGGTACATTTACAAAAATTAAATTTACATACACAAACGCAGAACCAAGCCGTCCGTTAAATTATAGTGTTGTCGTTATTCCAACTTTTTAAACGACTATTCTCGCAACACAAGATAATCATCAATCGCCAAATATTTTTCCTAATATCACAGACCAATTTAAAACTTTCTGTTTATACGTGCTTACTCACGTCAAGACAGCTCCATCGAAATGCCCTCGGGGAATTAAAGCCTACCAATGCAATAATAGTAATCGAAATAATTTTCTAACCTGTTTACGTTTACATAACACCGTCTGAACGGGCCGCCTCCTTTCTCCGTTCGTTGACCGCCGTCCATTCAAGGCCAGATGGTGGCAAATTTAAAACACTATTAATATTTCCAAATTATTCCTATGACACATCTAATCTTTATGATCGTCATTTATTTTCATCTTCTCAAGTTAAGAATACTAAGAGGTCGTAATAGATTTTGCTCTAAAAACAGCGGCACATATTTCTATATTTTCCTAAAACTCCATTATTAAAAATTAATAATTATATTAAAAAAAATAATTATAATAGAAATAGAAGAAGATAAGAGAAGAAATAAAAGATAAGTGAAAAAAGTTTATAAGCCGATATCAGTATCGAAAAGTAGTAAGGATTTTACAATTACAATTTTAAAATTACAATTGTCAAGTGAATATTTTACTTACAAAACTAAAACGCCTTCACCAAATGGTTACAACCGAAACGATTAAGAGATTTTAATAATCTTCTACGTTGTACACTAACATTTAACATTTAAACACAGAAATCTTATTTTTAAAAATACACATAATAATAATACCTTAAAGTTGCAGTAAAGGAAGCAATTAATTGTTGGATGGTATTTACCACAGTCCTAGAAAAAATAGTCAACGCACGTTTCCTCACGATATCCATCAAAGCACGGATGTTAAATATTCTTAAGCCGTCCGCTGAGATATCTATTCAAATGTCAACTAATCATAACATGGAAATCACGTATATCTCATAACTATAATGTAGTATGTTTTATTAATTTCTTTATTCATGTAAACGTTTTATGGTACTATTCATTAAATCTATAATAACTTCACCAATTTTATGTTGTGTATTATGACATCTAACAAACTTTTAAGATCTAGCTAGCTATTGAATCGATTTATAGTCAATACGATAATTATATTCGATTACGTGATTTAATTTTTTTGGAAATTCATATCATTATTTGTTAATACTGTCATTTTATTATTAGTTATGTAACATGAATTGAAAATTATTGACTCTGAACTTTCATACGCATGTATTTATTACTACTATATTGGTCAGATTATTTTACATGAATTTGTTTTATAAATGTTTAATAAATTTGCCCTCTGTTTAATAAATAATTAGTGTCTTTATCCATGATTTCCTTTTTTCTATTATTTTATTTTTTGCAAAATCGAATCTGAAGGTCTTTTTGAATAACTTGACTACATGAAATTAAGTTTAAATATTTTTAATATCCAATATACAAAAACACGATCTCAACTTTAAAATTTCAACCACGTAGTATCGAAGAAAAAAACTTTGTGTTTCCTCAAATCTCGGCTCACAAGCAAAAACGCCTGAAAACTATTCATCACATCTAAATGCAGCTTTCTATCGGTTTGTAGAATAAATAGACCTCATTATTGAGTTATCAAATACGGGGAGAAGCAAATAAACGTCATTGTGTAACTTTCTTACTATCTCTTTGAACTACAGCTCCGTCAGATACAGGGTTTCCACGTTACTACTTAATGTTTAATTCATTTACAAGTAATTAAAATAACAGATTATTTAGCTCATTGATCGATACGAGAAACGATCATGAGGTCTTTGGTTCTAGACCTGAATCTGACAAAGTGCGCTTTTTTTATAAAAATAAAGTATGATTCACTGTCTGAAGTTTGGAATCACAACCGATACGATGGGAATAGGTTCCTCCCAATATGTCAAGTAGTGTGTAAAATATTTTATGGTTATTTGCTGTTTAACCGAGTTATATACTGTAATAAACGTTATTTTGTTATGCATACATGTTATTTTTATTATTTATGAAACTTATTGTATGACTGCCTCGTTGGTCTAGAGGAAAAGCGCATCGCTTTGTGATCGCCCCCTTTATTACGTGGGACCTAACATCGTCGGCTAAAAGTTGGTGCACTCAGTACACCCCTGCCACCCCTGCTTGGGGAGTATAGGCGTGACGGTATGTGTGTGTATTATTCGGGTACTCAATTTAGAAATCTAATTCAGACTACCGAATTAGAGTTTTATTGACAGTAGTACAATTTGGTAATACCGTCATATAACGATTTTGATCTAGTCGGAAAGCTTTTACACTATCCCTATTTTATTATGTCTATGAAATAAAACTAATTTTTTTTCGGATTTTATCGCGGTTTATTTTGATTTTTAAGTTCCCGACGTTTCAAGTGCTTTGCAGCACCCATGGTCACGGGAAGGACTGAGGTGTTAGACGTCCAAAAGGCATAGTTGTTCCGGGGTACCCTCAAACTTCTTAATTATTTTTGTTTTTGTTGGTCCGATCTACGCAGAATGAGCTCTCGGTGTCTTGAGGTCTTGCAGTGTTATGCTTGGTTTTGGATTTGATTATATTAATTACTGGATCCCAAGTCGATGGAAGCACCCAGCCATCTTCTCTATTGAAATTAGGATGTTTTTTTAATTTCAATAGCCTCGCGAACCATCCTTGGTAGGAATCGGTGTTCTTTCACGAGGATTTGTGGTCTATCAAATCTGATGTTATGGCGGGTGCGGTCAAGGACATGTTCACAGACAGCAGACTTCTTCGAGCTTTCTTTAAAAATCAATATAAACCGCGATAAAATCCGAAAAAAAAATAGTTTTATTTCATGTGTAATATTCGCGTAAATCTAAGAACTCAGTTATTATGTCTATGTCAAACCATGTGATGTAAAATGATGTAAACAAAAATGATGAACAGAAAGGCCTTTCGAATGAAACATTGTAAGCAGACTAGCCCGCTCGTTGCGATCCCATGGTAGATATAAAAAATGTAATAATTTTGCTGTTTGTACGTGATTTTTTATTGGTTTTTAACAATTTCCCGCGGCTTTGCACTTGTTTGACAGCAGCGCCACCTACCGAGTCCAACTATAATTAAGAACCATCCAGGTAATCCCATAAGTATAAAAAAACATTAAAATCGGTCAAGCTTATTAAAGGAGGAGAAGAATAACGAACACAAGCACACAAGAATTTTATACATAAAAAAGATAGGAATAAATGATTTTTAACTTTGCCTAAACGTCTCTATTATACCGTTAGAGATGGGCAAATTGAAATCAGATTAATGATTAACAACCCCCGCTTGGGGAATACAGGCGTGGTGATGTATTAATGATTCACGATTACAATTACATTTTGTAATTTTCAACGATTAAGATTACACTTTTAATCTTGAATCATGATTGAATATTATTATATGCATTATAATCATTAATCTGATATAATCGTGTTTGATGTAGCAGCCCTAACCGAAAGTATTGTCGATGAAACCACGAACCATGTTTTTGCTTACAGCAGTTACGTAACGTCGCATCAACGGTCATTATCACCTCCACTCGATGGTAAACCAGACCGGTGATACAATTGCCTTTCCTTTTACGCACTTTTTACTAGTTCCGTTGCCGTGTTAGCCTTAAGAAATATTTTTAAAATGGTGGGTGTTATTAAGTTTTTTAAATGATCTATTCCTTACTGGGTAGACAGAGAGTACAGAGTTCCAAAAAGTTCTTTCGTTACAGACCTCTATGGCTTCCTCCAGTCCATAGTTCGTCTTATACATGATAGCCAGTTTTGGGGACTCTTGACTTGCTCTTTAGATAATACACGGTCTATTCGGTTTAGGAATTATATTAGAGAACTGGCGTGATTATATTGATAGATAGAAAATGTATTTTCTAAATCTTCTTAAGTCGTACAAAACATAGTTTTTCTATAGAATCCAAATAACACTCCAGAATCTGACCTGCCCAGTCTAATGGCAAAAGTTTCGTCCCCTATTATATTAGGACCAAACAGCGTTGGTGATATGGGGATACCCACAATACACCCCTTCACGCTTGAGGAATATAAGCGCGACGGCAAAATAATATTTATGACCCGCATTTTCGAGGATGAGGTTATAAAATCATTATAATTAAGATCTTATTGTCCAAATGATACCACATTATAGATAGATAGATAGAGTACTCTTTATCGTACACCAGCATAATTACAGTTAAGAAATACAATTAATTTATAGGCGATAGATACAATTGGCGGTTTTATTGCTAAAAGCAATTTCTTCCAGAAAACCAGTACGCTGGAAGAAGCAATATATAGAGTAATATAGCGTAGTTGGTGGCGTACTCTAAATGTTTATATAACTACAATAATGTACACCCAGTACATAAATACATATTAAAACAAATACACAAATTAGCTAAATTATAACAGCATTACATATTAACCAGCAGAAAGTGATCCTTAACCATAATTTTAAAGGTAACTTTGCACGTCGGACTGTAACAGGCAATGCATTCCACAAGCGAACAGCTTGATTGAAAAGGATTTGTGAAAGAAGTTTGTGGAATGCATTGGTGTTTTCAGTCTTAGATTCTCCGATTACCTTAGGAACTTCGAATGTCTATTACTGTAATGTCTGCATATTAAATAGGCCGATGTTAAATGGCTTTTTACACTTTTACTTTTTAACAGTTTCAGTGAGCTCTTTACATATGGCTTTATACCGTATACGAGTGTAGTGCGTGTAGACATCCCAGCCGTAATGGTTATGGCGACCCGAGACAAATCAACTGCGAGTGTGAGCTCAAATGTAACACCCAAAACCGCTCTTTTTCTTAAAAATGAAACTACATGCGAATACATACATAGGAAGGCGTTATTTTATTATCTACAAGTCACAACAATAGCATGAAAAATAAATTGTTACCAAGTTCTATATTATTTAATTAGAAGAATTTCCTACATTATGTAGTGCTTCTTATCAAAATGCTAAAACATATAGCTGGATAAAATGTGCATAAAGTAAGCAATAAAAAACTGTAATGCCTCTAAATTAAGGTGTATTTCTTATAAGAAATAGAAAAAGAAAATTCTTCTTCTCATTATAGGATAACTACGCTTAGATGAGCTAGTCAAGGAATAGCGTAGTTTATGTTCCTTTAGTAGATTATCAACTTGCATTCAAAACTAACCTTTCTGGGTATATGTAGATGTTTTTCTTGAAACTAAGATTAAGTAATAAATTATAGCGAAGACTCGTATACCCACACCATTAATTTAATATAACTACAAATTAACTTTGACGTAACGCTTTATCATGTATACAAAATAAAAATATTTTCCCTTTCAATCAATACATTGTTTTTTTTATATTATACACATAAGCTCATTTAAAAATATAACAGAGAAGTTTATTCGTCTTTGTTTTTTACTTAAGACTTTAAAGAACTGCTCAACAGGGAGACGCCATTTTGACCATCTTTTATAACTTAGTATACTTATTAGTAAATAAGTATTAGTAGCTACGAATAAAATCATAAACTGCACTTATATTAAAGAAAAGCAATAAGAACGAAGCCTAACAGACGTTTTCACGCCATCGAAAACTTACCTTATTAGTTATTTTTCTTTTCAATAAGTCTTAAATTATATTCACGCTACAAATTAAATTCACACATTAAATATTTCTTCAGCTAGCATAAATAAAATAAGCTTTCATTTGTTTAAAAGATTACGACTTCATTGACGTTATATAAACTACAATGTTGCTACGATTGGGCAGTTTGCGTCTTTTCACTCTCTTGAACCTAAACAGAAAGCGGTGAAACTGCCGTCAACACATCTTTCGACTGCAAGTTTCTTGCATTACACCGCACATTCTGATGCAAACCATAATATAATATAAACAATGACTCATTCTTGCATAACGTACTCTATTTGATACTTGACCTTTTAGTGACTCAAATATTTTCTTTATTATTTTCTGCTATTAACGCTTACTACGACTAGTGTTATAATGATAGTGGAACAACGTTTCAAAAGCTTTTATTTAATTTGCGTTAAGCATATGTCTGTTGGTACTTAAATCTGTCCTTCCGGTTCAAATTTTATGATCTATTTTCAAATAGTTCCTAGCATCCAATTGAGGTAAAATTTCGTACACTTCTGTAACTTCGGTGACAATGCAATAATATAAGACCATAAAGCTGATCTAATGACGGAGCCAGAAGATGACCATAGAAATAAAATAAATGTCAACTATTCAACAAATAAAATCCAAAGGCTCGTTGGATTTGTCGTGACAAGTTCTATCAACATATATATGCGGCCAGGATGTGATCATGACAACTCCTCAACTAAACAAGGTATGTATCTCCGTCGGTTATTCGCTATAAAAGCTTTTTCATAATTATAATTATTTTAACCTATGGATGTCAAAAAAGTGAATTAACAAATATAGAACTTAGTCATGACAATTAACTACGGTCGTAGTTACGTCATACAAAATCAAAGTATGTTTACTGAAGTCTTTGGTCCATTGCAAGAGGCCCGTGGCATTTACCTAAGCAAATATAATGATTTGATCTCTATTGTACTTGCAGATGCCCTTTCGTAAATCAACACAAAGGGAAGCCATTTAAGGGACAGCCTGGTTATTGCACATTTGATATCTTAAAATTACTAATACAATACCGCAATTACTTATTTCAATTATATTTATTTTTGATATTATAAACTATTCTACATTCTAATTTCAATAATAAAAAGGTAACACTGCCTTCCTCCATTCTCCCGAGTATGGCAAAAGTGCACTATGTTCGCTCACATTTAGCCAACGATGTTAGGTTGCAAATTATTGGGGGCGATCTTCTAGGCATCATACTGGACACAATTTCAAAACCCGGACTGGTCCAAGATGTTTTTCGATATAAAAACTTTTGTGTAACCTAAAATTCGAAACTATGACCTTGTGCCCTCCAGTTATATCACGCTCCATTAGAGTAACGATGCTAGTAGATGTATTTATTTCATATAATTAATAATACCGTACTTTTATGATTAAAGATTTCACAAGCCTGACGTTGTGCTATTCCACAATAATAATTAATAATTTCAAATAAAAAAAATTTAAACCCTACATTAATTTATAAATTTGTTCATCTAAAGCAGTCACAGTAACAATTTTTGTAAAATGAGATTGAGTAACTATGGTCTATACTAATAAAGGACGAAAAATATAATAACGCGTGTAATTCTAAAAGTAAAAAAAACCTTAAGCACTGAAATCAATAACTTCTTTGATAATTTATTCACTAAAAATTTCACATATTCCTGTGCCTATACTGAACAGCAACTTTCATACTAGATCAGTTTCCAATTAGTATGTATTTTGTGAAAGTTGTTAGTCAAGATATTCAGCTTTAGAATCATAAAATTACTTGTTTCAATTAAAGTTTTGAAGCAACTTTCAATAGTACTAAAGAAATGTTAAGATAATTCATAACGTAATTGTAATGGTTTGCTCAATAGCCGACGGGGCGCGACGGGAGCGCGGCGGAAGCGCTCAGCAACATTCGCTTGTGACTTTTGCCTTCGCGCCGAGCGGGGCTGCGCTTTGTGGTGTCTCCCGTAGATTTCAGTGCATTACAACTCCCCAAGCCGCGCCACCGTCGCGCTTCCGTCCCGCTTCGTCGGCTATATGGCGAAACCTTAATAATATATTTACTCATTAAATGTTGTGTTACTCGCAGTTGTCAATTTTTCCTTCGTGAAGACTCTGAAGAGAAGAACTCAAAGTTAAAAAGGCTATATCAGCCTAGAAACTAATTCTTTTTTATTCATTTACTTTACACTTTTATGTTATTAATAAAGTTTAAACTTAAGAGTAGTCTCTTAAAAATGTTATGCAAATCAAATAGTTAAATACAACGTAATTAGTTCAAAATATTGCGAGTTTAATTTAATGCCCGCCGGCTAACTTATTAACGATTAACTATAATCTGTTTATTGTTCTTGCTGGGTGATGAATTTTTGGCATTACACAGATTAATAAACGTAGCTCCACAGTCGGTATTATTTCTGTGTCGTGGATGCGTTTACAAACAGGAAATTCACACACAAACATTCAAACCCAAACAAATGCTTGGGGGTCACACAAAGATTTGCCCCGTGTGGGGATCGAACCCATAACTGTTTGATCCAGTGGGTGAAGCGGCTAAATCTCTTAACCACTGGACTAAGCCGTCCGTCCGATGTAACATATTTCTTTAAGTTCATCGAGGCTGCATTATATTTATAAGCAATCTAATGTTAAGTTGAAACTCGTAAACGAGACTGATCACCACCATCACTAAATTGATCAAAGAATATTTGTTGACCTTTTCCAAAGAACCCAAAACTCAAAATTACAACAAATAAATCTACCCAACAAAAGAAAACATTCATTTGACATTTGGTAGCAGATTACGACCTCAACCAATGAAGCGTGAAAGAAGGACACAGCCACAATATAACATTTCGCTAGTAAAGTTTTAAGAACAACAAGTTTGATTCATTTAAAACAATAGATCGTTTGAACAGCGGTGTTAAAACTCCCCACAACATCTAATCAGAGTTTTTTAATCATATTGTTCGATAGAACATGTATTGTACATATTTATAAAGCAATGGCCCTTAAACGCAGGCATGTCCCCCACCAAGCCCCGCAGTCCCCTCTCCCGCCCGCCGGTCAGACAAGCTCCAAGATGCAAGAATGCAGGGCCATGCAAGTGCTTCGCTTTCGAAATAACTCGCAACAACCGTACAAACATTTCTTTTACATTCAATTATCGAATATTAACCCTACCCATTCACTGTGACCAATTGAGCAGTACTTGGTTAGCTGTTTAAGTACAAAACAGCAATTTTGTAATCTATTTCGATTAATATGGAACGTGTTTGTTCATTTTCAATAATAGCGTTGTATGCAATGCATTTCCTCATGACTATTGTTTCCTATTTATTAATACTGACCAGAAATGGGCCAGAAGGTCGGTCTACATTGCAATGTCTCTATTTAAGTGCATATATCAATATTATTTATTAATGAAGTTTCGTGAGCATTATAAACCGTAATAAGAAATATAAAAATGTAATTTTAATTTGACCTTTATATTGAATCTTGTTCACACATAAGGCGCAGTATAACAACGAGAAGTAATTAACTATCAGGCAGGTTTTACTATAATTTTTTTTTTTTTTTTTTTAAACTTTGCCCCGCACTAGGATTAATTCCTGTGTCGTGGGTGCGTTTACAAACATGAAAATTCACGTACACAAATACCCAGACCGGAACAAATAATTGTGGATCACACAAAGATTTGTCCCGTGCGGGAATCGAACCCGCGACTATTAGACACAGTGGGCGGGGCAGGCTAAGCCTTTAACCACTGCGCTAATCGTCCGTCAAATTATTATTTTTGTCAAATAATTATTATTATTTTTGTCAAAAACATAATATGACCGTGGATGTAATTATTTTCTTTCTAGTATTTTGAACCTAACCAGGATGGCTAGAAGAAATTGCTGGTAGCAATTAGACTGCCTATTAATTGTATTAGGATATTTTATTTCAGATATTTGTTTTATAATTTTTTTGGTCTGGAATAAAGAATATTCTATTCCGTTCTATATGACATTTTTACAAGAAAATTGTGTTCCTATATAAGAGGGCAGATAAGTAGCTTATTTATATGCAAAATTAGCCCACGTCGTATTTATTGATAATTACAGTCGGCACACAGATATCCTCGCCGACTTCCTAGAAACCTGAAGGATAATTTACAAAACAGGATTGCTATATGCCGGCATCCGGTCATCTACCTGACGTATTCTTATCCTCGCAAAATTACACCAGTTTATATTCACGCAACTTCGATTCAACCGAATGCTCGCTGAAATATTAGCATCTTTGAGGTAGAAGACATTACAAAAATACTAATTGTACAAAGTCTAGCCAAGCAATTTCACTCACCTTTTCAGCTCAATTTTAATATCACCAAACGTACATAAAATGTCACTGAAATATTAAATCCAAATAAGCACAACACTAATCACATATTAAATAATTGTGTTTCTTTCACTACAGAATAAAATAGTTCTCTTATTTGAACAAAAGAAACTTCATTATGGTTGAAAATAGTTAAAATTCAAGCGGGCGACTTAAGGTGCAAAAGAGTTCAACGAGTGTAGCGAGCTCTGCGCGATCTCGCGGTGTACTGAACCCCGCGCCGCGAGGCCGTACACTATCTCCTCATATAACTTAAGGTACCTGATAACGCATACCGAAGAAGCATCTTTATACTAAGCTTTTTTGTCCTTAAAAATACTTTTTTATAATCGCCACACTCATATTTGAATTTCGATTTTTATTTTCAACGCAACCTATCAGTTTTTGTTGCGCGAAGTGCGGTCGGCGCGTACGTCGATTGATACAATCATGGGCGAAAAGTAAATGGTTCTTAATAAACGACGCACCGCAAGTGCACTAAGTTAACCTTTTTATCGGGAGCTTTAAGCTCGGCGGTGAGTTAAATAAAGTGGTTTCTATATATAAACGGCGTATCTGGACACGCCATTGGCAGGTGCGAGCCTGCGCGTCTCGCTTTTTTGCCACCATCTCTATTTTTTATTGCATTTTGTGTTTTTTAAAGGGACAATTTTATAATTAAAGTTTGTGCGTTTATCGTGAACGGGGAGTTTTACCGAGAAGCTGTGCTCGATATTATCTACACGCGGGCCGGCGACATAGTACTACAAAATGGTAATTAATTTTATTTATTAACCACGTCAGCAGGTTGGTTGTGTCGACTTTATAATTAATATGATGTTTTACAGCGGCTATTAAGATAAAGTCACATTTTTTCAATATAGCCTTGCAATTAAAGTGAAGTTAACCCCTTAATTAATGCTTTTACGAGAACTGTGTTTGAAATTATTTTACATTAGTATAGTAGTGATAGCCTAGTAGTGAGATCGTTGGACTGCAAAGTCAGAGGTCTCGGGCTCAAACCCAGGCACGCACCTCTGTCTTTTCGACAGCGTGTGCATATTAAAAATTAACTATCACATGCTTTACGGTTAAGGAAAACATCGTGAGGAAACCTGGACGCCTAAGAGTTTCTCAAAGGTGTGTGAAGTTCACCAACCCGTACTGGGCCAGCGTGGTGGACTATGGCCTAAACCCTCTCAGATTGAGAGGAGGCCCGTGCCCAACGATGGGGCAGTTTCTTAACAGGGCTAATATTATTATTATTCATAATATAGTACCCAGATAAAGCTGATCGTTGTGGTCTTTGGGGAAGACTTTTGAACTGAGTGGACATCTTTCGGCTAAAGATAGATAGGACCCAGTTAAAACTTTTTATTACTTATATATTTATATAATAAAAATATGGATGCTAAATACATATGTTCTCAGAAATTCTGTATTGATTTCACAAGCAGAGCGTGTTTCCAAGGCTCTCATCGAGTGCCATTTAAGAATAGGTTTTATAAATTGGTAGCTTTTTTTTGTAATCGACGCTTTGCGTGAGAAGATATGCGTAGCAAATGATAACGTATTCAATTTTTTATCCACAAACTTGTTCTTTAATGTATACGTACTAGAAGGTGTTTTAATATTTAATAATAGAGTAACTCACGTGTAACTTTATCTATCTTGTTATCTATATAATCACGCCATGAACTCACGAGTAATAATGTGTAAGTTATTGTGAATAGCATTTCCATTAGACGGACGGTTTGATCCAGTAGTTAAGAGCTAAGCCATTCTACCCAATAAATTGAGTAATTGGTTCGTTCTCCACACAAGACAAATCTTTGTGTGACCCACAGGGATTTGTTTCGGACTGGGTATTTCACTATGTGAATTTCATGTTTGTTCGCCCACGACGCAGAAATAATTCCATAATTCCATTTATTGTAAGACTACAGTTCTTTTATAAATATAGATTTGATGCAAAGCGAAAGTCTGCGCTGAACGTACTTGAATATAGTCCACACTCATTACAATATACAACTGAATCCAAACGCAGATTGAAACTCAAACCATTATACAAAAGTGGAGTGTGCGAGGTAAAATGTGGAATAGTACAAACAATAATTAAAAAGAAGCGTAGTGGTTTGCGCATTTGATCCCACGGCCTGGTACCGTTACCCGGAGGAAGGCTAATGAAACTGAGGAAATATTGCACGATGTGCGTGCAAACATACGCGATGAGCGGATAACAGCTTAGCTTACTTTGGTTAAAATAACTGTCGTTCCTGTAACTAACTATACTTACAGCGAAAGAGATTTTTGTATTTTTAGATACCTATTCAAAAGCAACGTGATAAGCCCAGACGGAGGGGAATAAAATGGATAACTATTTAAAGTACCAGCCTGAGATCATAAATAAGAGAGGGGAGTGAAAAGAGTGAAAGAAGGTCTTTGCCCAGCGGTGGTCCCAATCACAATGGTTTTTAATAAATAAATAAATATTCAAATTTATAATGCAAGGAGTTTTCAAAATGTGTCAGATCAGCATTGTAAGGCTACTGTTGCCCTAATAATTACATTATGTTAATAAAATAGCCTCAATAATGTAATTTTTGTACCTAATTTACCTAGTATTGTGACCGGTATACTGGCAATGGGTTTACGATAAGTAAACCAACGATAAGTAAACTATAGTGCTATCGTATACATATACATGTTTTTAATAAAATAAAATTGTTTCCCACACAGTTTCATATCGTTTTTTTTATATGCCTATACAGTGTCCCACTGATGGGCTAAGGCCTCCCCTTGACGTTTCCACATAGATCGATCCTGGGCTAGTAGTATACATGTCTTTCCTGCAAAAGTGTCTAAGTCGTCACGCCATCTTCGTCTCGGTCGACCACGACACCTGTGACCGTCTTCAGGGATCCATACTCTGACAATGTTTGCCCATCTTTGCGGGTCCATACGCACGACATGTCCCGCCCAATCCCACTTCAGCCTTGCCGACTTGAAGCCCACATCTGTAACCTGAGTTATGGACCGCAGCGTGGTGTTTCCGACGCGATCCGCCCGTTTAACACCTAGAATTCTGCGTTTCATTGCTCTTTGGCAGACCTTGAGTCTGGACTTCTGTTGTTCAGTCAGCGACTAAGTTTGAGCACTGTAGGTTAGGATAGGCAAAATACACATCTCCACGAGTTTACGCTTGAGGGACAAGGGAAGGTCGCCCTTCATCATATCCGTCATGGACTAGAAGCTCATCCAGGCGTTCTCTATCCGTCTAGTGACGTCTTTATCTTGCCGGTTATGAAACGGCCCAAATACATGCACTCGTCAACATAGTGAATGATCTGCCCATCTACTTCTACCCTACATTTCGTGCTGTTGGTCATGAGCTGAGTTTTTGACCTGTTTATAGATAATCCAGCCTCGAGGCTTGCCGTACTCCGGTCTTTAAATTATTAAATTTACTAAAAAACCCGTATTAAGTTTTTATAAATTCTTTTTATTTATTTATTGCCTTCATTATATTTTTCTCAACTGTAATCCAAAATGTATCCTTTCTGAATAAAATTAAACTTTAGACCATACCAGAAAACCACTACTTGCGGCTTATGGCATGTACTTAAGATTTAAGTAATTTCCATCCCACCCTTATCTAATCTAATTTAGCCTCATGTCATTGACCTTTTGATTAAGAATTCATGAAGCTTGTTATCTCATTATAATTATAATCAGTTTCCTGATACAAAGAAGGATGTTTCCTTTGGATGGAGATAATTCTTACGATAAATAACCAATGTATTTATAAAACTGCATGATTTTAATTACAGTTTAGAAAATCTGGTTTTAATGTTTTTCAACCTAATAAAATTTTCGTTAGTTTACGCTAGTAGCGATTTTTCACAAGTGTGTGTTTCACAATTTTTTTCTAACAAACATTAAACAACTTCACAACTGTCACAATTTTTTCTCCCAAATACAGGTGACTTTGACAACCTAGCTAGCAGAATAGTCTAAACTCAACTTACCTATGTAGTAGATAAGTAATCTAAATATATTCAAAATGTTTTTTATCTACAATGTTCTACCAACCTAAAGCTTGTATATTTCTTTATAATAAATTATTATTATTATATTTAGTTTCTCAAATGCATAATACAAATTGAATACAATATTAAACAACCGGTCGTTAGCCTTTTCCTATGCTATTTAGGTTAAGCCTTTATTGTATCGGTTAAAGCATCCAATCGTAATGGCAGATCTTTATTCACACGAATAAGATAATTATCACAATTGTAATAGGGAACTATTGGTAAATGTATTTGGCACAAATAAGTCCTGCGCTTTAATTAATTATTATAATAATAATTTCATTTATTGAAGGCATCTAGGCCCAGTTGTTAGTAAAGACAATTTTCTTACGCTTGTGTATGCACAGTTGAATATTTACGACTGCAGACGAACATATAACGCACAACAGTGTGTTAAAGTGGGGCAGTCATGTCTGCCTGCTATCATTTCCAGCACCCAGTTGGAGCTGCCCCGAACTCTGCGAATTAGCGACTTGGCTCGCTTACGCATAATTGTACGAAAGCAGTAGACAAGCGCGTCGGCAAACATGCCCGAAGCACTGCAAAACAGCTTCTATTCCATTGACTTTTGGTTTTGATGAGCATAACATAGAGATCAGCCAGACTAAAGCGCAACCTGCTTAACCACATAAAATTTCCCATAAAACGGCGGCATTTTTGACAGTACTCTCACAATGCACATCAAGTTTACTGAGAATGAAGGCATCACATATAGCGATATCTATAGAAAGTGTGACAGTTTCCACGATATATCGAGGTCGGGTATTATAGTGCGGAGTTATTGTTTACGTGTCAGCTAATATGTACGAATTAGCGTTTATTTAATAAGTAGTTCTTGTTAAAGGGATGAAGTTATTAAGTTAATAAGATTACAATAGCGTATCACTGTATACGCCAACAAATTAGGACAGATTATCGAAAATGGTTCGTTATTCGGAAATTCATCAAATTTTCCTAATAAGTACATACATATCAGTTTATAATAAAAAGATATTTATTTTAAAAGAAATAATATTCGATGAATTAAATATGAGCTCCATGACAAATACCACACACATACAATGCCTGACATTTTTCTTGTTCGCTTTTAGTTTTTCATATCTCTTACTGGCGAATACTCTTATCGGATTTTAATTTAAATCTCTAAGTCAAATATTACTTTAAAAATTTTGAATTAACAAGGACTCTAGTAATGTTATTTTCAACAATTGTCGGCAATACGCCAAGAAGGCTTATTCAAAATAAACCACCTCAATACTAGAAAGACTAAAATCGATCGTTCTTTCAAATCACGAAGGAGCTGCGGTATTAATAAGGCTGACGCAGATCGATAGCTGGGACAGTAACCAACCGAACTAATGATCGTTATCGACGACTATCGATCGCGCCGGAGATTTATCCCCGGTTATGCTCGTAAATTATTCTGCTACCTCACGTGGGTGTGCGCTAAACTGGGGGTCAGGTGGAGCAAGTGTTAAGAGGTTAGGGGTTCAGTTTCGTTTATTATTAATATTTTGGTTTGATTAAAGGTGACAGACAGAAAAACGGATCGAAAAATAAAAGCAAAACTATGTGTAAGGTCTTATCGAAATAAGAAGAATTAATTCAATCTATTCATAGCCAACGTGAGAATGCGTGAAAATCCTACAGATTGCGAATAATTTAAAACTATTTTCTAAAGTTTCTTGCTACGAGTATAAGTATATGCCAACGCGGGCGTCATTTTGTATGTGATTATTGAGTATAAATTATATTATCTGTTAATGTTCAGTTACGAAGTTCAGTTAATTCAAAAAATAAAATCTAAATAAAATACACAGCATCAGCCTACACTCCCTCCAAGCGGATGTGACAGAGGTGTACTGTGTACACAAATGTCTCTCCACCAATCCACATTGCTTTCGCGTTGTGTGGTATGACCTGTCTTCTCGTCGCACAACGATTTGTGCCCGGCAGTGGGACAATATTGGCTGATTTACACTGTCACGTCTATATTCCCTCCAAGCGAAGATGATAGACATATTCTTTGTATACACCCATATCACCAACGATCCTAGGCGGGGGCCTAGGATCGTTGGACTCTCTCCCCATTACATTGGGGAATGTAATGGGGAGAGAGTCTTTTGCCATAATATAAGACACAATTGCAGATTCCAGACCGCGATTGAGAATTTTTCTAAAGAAAAAGATCCATTTAACTACCGGCTTCTGCTGTGTGAATCCAACTTTACCCACGGCCTTCACCTACTTACATTTTTAATAATATAAAAATAAAATATTTCTATCTATCTATCAACAGCCGAAATACGTCTACTGCAGAACAAAGGTGTCCCTCGAAGATCGTCTCAACGCATTTGCTTTAAACCATATCTTATAATCGCATATTACCAGTATCGTAATCTGAATTGATTTGATCCGTAATTGATCATTAAAGAAACTCTTAAAGGGCACTATATTTCTGGTAAATTTCAAAATCAACAGCTAACACTGTGTTCTTAGAATCCATCTAACGATCATCTAACACCGGCTTAACATGAAAGTAACTTAGGATAACAAGCGCAAAACAGAAGGGCGGCACCGCGATATCGTTACTAAGAAACTGTTTGTTACATGTTTCTATCTCACATTTGAACCCAATTGCTATGTAGTGTGCAGGGATGTTACTTCACCATGGAATTTTTACCCTTCTATAAGAATACCCGTTATACCCCTAATGATGCCTGTTCCTAGAAATCATGACCCGCAGCATTGAGGAGACTGACGCAAGATGGAATCTGATTCTATTTTTGACATACGTACATACCCTCTCTTCTTTATCCCACTGGGGTAGACAGAGACAGTTCTATTTTTGATAAAAAAAAAACACCGTCGCGCCTATATTCCCCAGAGGGGGTGGCAGAGGTGTACTGAGTACACCCACGTTTCGCCGACGATGTTAGGTCCCATGTAATAGACTCCGGACTCATACTGGGAATTTTTCGTTAGAAAAACTACATTTGTCCGACCTAGGATTTGATGAATAAAAAATATCTGGTTTCATGGTACGTGTGGGTGTGTGTGTGTGTGTGTGAATGATGTACGCTGTTGGCCGCGAGGCCTTTACAGCTTCACTGGACTTAAAGGCGAGCGTGCAACCACTACGCTCTAGCCAGCCAGAAGGGCAAGAGGCGACATACTCTTCGAGGCGCCCTCGGTTGGGACAGTCGCTGTAGGGGGACGGGTGCACTACTAAGTGCACCGGTCAACCGCCGGCTATGGGAGGGGATCTACTACTACGTCGTCGTCGTCGCCCGTATTCTGAGCGGAAAGAAGGGATGACAAAGCATCGGGGGGGTCGGTGAGAACATGTCGCGGCCGGCGGTGGCGGCAGGGGTCGGGGGGGAGATCGTAGTCGGCGGTGGCTACAATTAACGGATTCGCATGGGTAGATGCGTTCGCGAAGTGACGTGTTGACGCCTTTTTAATAAAGGCGCGAATAGGTTCGAGACCTAGATCGGAGTGGATAAAGGCGCGAATAGGTTCGAGACCTAGATGGGAGTGGAGACCTAGATCGGAGTGGGTCATGGTACGTATCTATCGTATGGACTCAAGCGTCTAATATTGTGAACTAATCGTAATCTAAACTGTCTCTTCTTAAAAAAATAATTTAAAAAATACTCTTTCAATCTTAAAACAACTAATGTCTCTGATGAATTCAGAGTCCCAAATTATGTATATTTTCGCATTTTAATAGTTTTAGCAGCCCTGACATGTCGGAAACAGGCGGCGAGTGCGGCGCGTATGCAAGCCTAGCGCACAAAGCGGGTTTAACGCACAAAGTATTGTACATCCTCGGAATATATTGCCGAAGCACGCTTACGGATAGGCGTGGTGGCTAGTTCTGGAAGCACAGGTTGGCATTCGAAATAGTATAAGAATCAAAATTAAATTAACTGCGTTGTTGACCAATAGAGCATGATATGGCTAGTGATCACTAGGTTCTGGTTCGAAACCAAAATAGGGAAAACTCACTGAATTTTTCCAGCGAAAAAATCTTATTAGCGATCCGGAATCTAAAACACGCCCAGTATATTTGCATAAGGCTCACCTTTTTACATTGAGACCTAAAATTGTCGGAAAAATGTTCGCTCGCTTAGGGAATGTAGACGATATATAAAAATTAAGGAAACCCTGTATTACAGCATTGTTTATTAAAAACACTTGATAGAGCCAGAATAACCTTCTGTTGGAGTACATGATAACCACAATTATAGATTTATTCTAATTATTAATGTGTTCACTTTCACCAATATTGACCTAATGAATGGTAAGAAATGTTCGGTATATTTCGTCACGAATTACTTTCATCGACACTTTAACATACAGCGTTATAGTCAATTTTACTGTTCACGAACAGTTTTTTTTAAAGAACAAAGTAGTTACATAATATTAATAGCGATAACTATAGGCACAAGCTATTTTTCAATATAGTAACGTGGTCGAGAAAGCGTGTTATCACTTTTATCTTTATTTAATAAAAATAAACTAGCTGTAACCCGCGACATCGCCCGCGAGGCATTTAAATAAAAAAACCTTTTTTAAAATAAAAGTAGCCTAAGTTACTCCTTATAATATCAGCTATCTGCCAGTGAAAGTTTCCTCAAAATCGGTCCAGCCGTTACGGAGATTAGTTGGAACAAACAGACAGAAAGACAGACTGATAGACAAAAATTTTGAAAATTGATTTTTTGTTATAAGTACCCTATATACTTACTTACATATGAATCTAGTAAAAAGCAATTATTTTGACATTACAAACAGACACTTCAATTTTATTTGTATAATAAATGTGTGAAAAGGACGACAAATCAACTCGGTAGCGTTAAGTTAACCTCAATGTGTTCTACGAGCCTTCTGCGAGCTTAGCACGGGAAGATTTTGTAAAAATATGGAACCATACTACTATATATTCCGTTTTCGTGGGTGCTTTAACAAACATGAAAATCGCATACACAAATACCCAGACCAAATATTTGTAGGTTACATAAAGATTTGTCCCGTGCGGGAATCGAACCTGCGACTATTCGATACAGTGGGAAGAACGGCTTTTGCCCTTAACCACTGCACCAAATCGTCCGTCAAACGATTGAGGTTAACGTGACGCTAGCGAGTTGATATGCTATCCTTGTCATACTACAAAGGACATTGTTCTGCGCCCATGCATGATTTGCCCCAGAACCAACAGCAATGAAAAAATACTTATATGATTTCAAATCACCCATACATTCTCTTAAGCTATTTATTATTGAACGGACAAGCGGGGGAATCGCAATATTGCACTAAAAGTATTAGATTTTGAGGTTATAATTTGGTAGCCAATATTACATTTGCATTGAGCACTGTAGGTTAGGATAGGCAAAATACACATCTCCACGAGTTTACGCTTGAGGGACAAGGGAAGGTCGCCCTTCATCATATCCGTCATGGACCAGAAGCTCATCCAGGCGTCCTAGTGGTTAGACCGTTGGACTGCAAAGTCAAAGGTCTCGGGTTCAAACCCAGGCACGCACCTCTGTCTTTTCGAAAGCATGTGCGTATTAAAAAATTAATTATCACTTGCTTTAACGGTGAAGGAAAACATCGTGAGGAAACCTGCATGCCTAAGAGCTTCTCAAAGGTGTGTGAAGTTCGCCAACCCGCACTGGGCCAGCGTGGTGGACTATGGCCTAAACCCTCTCAGTTTGAGAGGAGGCCCGTGCCCAACAGTGGGACAGTTTCTTAACAGGGCTATTATTATTATTATATTATATATTACATTTGAGGTTATATTGTGTGTGTTGACATTCAGTAAAGATGTCGGCGACTTCGATAAAAGTATTTACAATACTTTGAAATATTCGTTTTAGATTACAAATTGTCCGTTAGATACGTATATTTGCCATTATTTTAATAAAATAGATGAATAATGATGGCATTGGTCAAATTTTTGTTGGTTCTGGGGCAATTTTAGACAATGTCCTTTACTAAATAAAAATGAACGTGACAGCACTATTACTCGCTTACTTCAGGCTAACGTCAATTTTCATGCTAAGCCCCCTGCTATTTATTAGTAATCATATGGAAGAGATCTTATTAAGAAACATAGTATCCTACATATGGTATTAAGACGACTTTTAACCTTCAAATGACAAATCCGAAATAAGCGCTGATGTCATATGCGATAACTGTGTTATGCAAATTTTAAGGTACCGCCTTATGCAAGTATATGTAATCTGCATTCAACATCGTACGCCCTGCAACTTGGTCATAAAAGACCACACCGCGTTTATGCCCGGATTTTATCGTATTTATTCTATAGAAGGAATTAGAAAAACATTAACTTTGCATATTAAATACGAGAAATATATCGTACATAGAGACAGATACTACTTCCTTACTGGGCTGGAAGCGAAAGAAAAACTTAGAATGCCCCAGTAGCCATACTTTTGCTTGGCTGGTGGTAAGAGTCCACCAAAGGTAGTAACGTCATCCGATCAACGACCAGAAAAGGAAAATTTGAAACAAACCCTATACCAACCCGTCTGGCCAGCGTGGTATAGTAGGCCAAAAACCTCTTAATATGTTAAGACACCAAACGCAAAGGCCCCCAGTTCCCGGTAGTCCCGCTGTCCACTGCCACGGTAGCGGTCGCGGTAACAGCGGGGCAGGGGGTGCGAAGAATCTCCGGGCTACGACACAAGGCTACCAAAAACACCTGACCCTGGCTACGTACAATGGACGCTCTCTACGGCTGGACCAACACCTCGCTGAACTCGAGGTAGAACTAGGTCGCATAAACTGGCACATATTGGGGTTATCCGAAGTCCGAAGACAGGGCGAGGACACGATAACCCTTGAGTCAGGCCACCTGTTTTACTTTCGGGAAGGTGATCGGCCCTCTCAGGGCGGTGTCGGTTTCCTGGTCAACAAAGCTCTCACTAACAACGTTGTGGAAGTCAGCAGTGTGTCGACACGGGTAGCGTACCTCATAATTAAAATCACCAACAGGTACACCCTGAAGGTGGTACAGGTATATGCGCCGACCTCGACATACTGCGACGACATAGCGGAAGCCATGTATGAAGACATAGCCAAGGCATTACATGGCACCACCAAGGCTCACTACAACGTTGTTATGGGGGACTTCAATGCCAAAGTGGGAGTACAAGAACGCGGCGAAACGATAATCGGACCCCACGGCGTGGGGCGCCGAAACCACAGGGGGCAGATGCTGGTCAACTTTCTGGAGTCGCAGGGGCTCTTCTTGATTAATTCGTTCTTTAAGAAGAAGCCTCATAGAAAGTGGACATGGCGAAGCCCCGACACTGTGACGAGGAACGAGATAGACTTCATCATGACTGACAGGAAGTCTATATTTAGAGACGTCTCCGTGATCAACAGGTTTAATACCGGCAGCGATCACCGACTTGTCCGAGGCGCTCTAAATATAGACTTCAAGGCCGAAAGACGTCGCATGATGAGGTCTACTCTCAGACCTACTGCGCCTCAAATAGCTTTAGGGTCCGAAAAGTTCCAACTGGAGCTTCAAAATCGTTTCGACCTGCTGGAAACCGAAGGCAATGTTGACGAGAAAACCGACACAGTGGTCAAAACGCTACAGGATGTGTCTCGAAAGTGTTTCCCGGCAAAAGCGGTAACAGAGAGTCTAAACTCTCGCTCGAGACTCTCGAACTTATGAGGCAGAGACGGGAAATGTCATCCACGCAGGCGTCTTCGCCGGATGGGAGGAACCTCAACCGGAAGATCCGGAAGCGGGTGCGACGTGACCTCCGATGTTCCAACACCCGCGCCATCGCGGCTGCGATTGAACAGAACAGAGGCACCAAAGTCTTCGCTCGCCAGCTAGGTAGATCCCATCTGACGAAACTTAATACAGCGGATGGCAAAACCGTGACCTCCAAGTTCGAGATACTCGAGGAAATTGAGAGTTTCTACAAAGACCTGTACGCATCACGGATGGCTAAACCCTCGAGACCCAGCGCTGACGACCACAGAGCCCCACTAGCACGCCACGATACGGAAGACATCCCTGATGTCAACCAGGACGAGGTCAGAGTGGCTCTCGAGCAGCTCAAAAACAACAAGTCGCCAGGCGATGACGGAATCACCACTGAGCTCCTAAAAGCAGGCGGGACTCCAATCCTGAAAAAGCTAGCGAGTCTCTTTAATTCCGTCATCCACCAGGGCTTAACACCTCAAGCGTGGAGCGGGAGTGCGGTGGTTCTGTTCTTCAAAAAAGGTGACAAAACCTTGCTGAAGAACTACAGACCCATCTCACTCCTGAGCCACGTCTACAAGTTGTTCTCGAGAGTACTCACAAACCGCCTCGCCAGAAGACTTGACGAGTTCCAGCCACCGGAACAAGCCGGGTTTCGAAAAGGCTACAGCACCGTAGACCACATCCATACTGTTCGGCAGATTGTACAGAAGACCGAAGAGTACAATCAGCCGCTGTGTATGGCTTTCGTGGACTACGAGAAAGCCTTCGACTCCATCGAAACCTGGGCGGTTTTGGATGCTCTGCAGCGATGTGGCATCGATTAGCGCTATATCGAGGTGTTGAGATGTCTGTATGATACCGCCACAATGACCGTCCAGCTCCAGGACCAAAAGACCAACCCGATCGAGCTGCATCGAGGGGTAAGACAGGGGGATGTAATATCCCCCAAGCTCTTCACCAATGCACTCGAAGACGTCTTCAAGACGCTGGACTGGACTGGGCGGGGCATTAACATCAACGGCGAATACATCTCACACCTTCGGTTTGCCGATGATATCGTCATCGTGGCAGAGTCACTGGAACAGTTGAGCGGAATGCTGCATAGCCTAAATGGAGCCTCTCGAGGTGTCGGTCTCGGCATGAACTTGGATAAAACCAAGATCATGTTTAATGAGCATGTCACGCCGGGACCGATCTACGTCGATGGTTCGATGCTCGAAGTTGTTCGGGAGTATGTCTACCTTGGACAAGTTGTCCAATTTGGTAGGAACAACTTCGAGAAAGAAATCAACCGCAGGATCCAATTGGGTTGGGCAGCATTTGGCAAACTACGTCACGTTTTCGCTTCGCCTATACCGCAATGCCTGAAGACTAAAGTCTTTAACCAATGCGTTCTACCTGTTATGACTTACGGGGCCGAGACGTGGACACTCACAGTGGGACTAGTCCACAAACTCAAAGTCGCACAGCGGGCTATGGAGCGAGCTATGATCGGCGTCTCTTTGAAGGATAAAATTCGTAACGAGGTAATCCGACAAAGAACCAAAGTTACCGACATAGCTCGCAGACTCAGTAAGCTAAAGTGGCAATGGGCTGGTCACATCTGCAGAAGGACCGACGGCCGATGGAGCAAGCGTGTCCTAGAGTGGAGACCGCGACTTGGTAAGCGTAAGGTAGGACGGCCCCCAGCTAGATGGACCGACGACCTCAAGAAGGTCGCTGGGACGGACTGGATGCGGAAGGCGGGGGACCGTGTGCAATGGCGCGTGTTAGGAGAGGCCTATGTCCAGCAGTGGACTACGATAGGCTGATTGATTGATTGATTGAGAGACAGATAATGATCTACAAATTTTAGGTAAAGTTAATAAAAGCTTAGAATAAAATAATAATATATAATTAGTCACAAACATTTACACTAATTGCAATTCATTTTGAGTTGTGCTTTGCTCTGAACTATTGCAGTCTCAGATCATTTTGTTATGTGATCTGAGATTGCGCTGCTTGAAAAGACTGTTGACCCGAAGAAGAACGATAAAACTTCGGAACTCAGAAAATTAAAAGCTAGAATACAAGAACATAACTATAATTTTATTATGAACATTTACCTTTTTTATAAATTAGTCTGTATTAGTGATCAACCAACAAGCTCAAATAGTTGTAGAAACCTCAAAATTGTACACAAAAGTAGAAAGAACAAAAGTACTAAATTAAATAATATTTGAATCTATACTACATACTATTTTATCCAAATGTCGATATTATTATCGTACTTTTCTTTACGTGACAAAAATAAATTTGTTCACACAGCTTTCATATTTTTAAAATTTAATCAGCCATTAGAAAATAACGAATTCTTTGCATACAATCAAAGTTCTTCTTAATAAAATCTACCATTTATCGCCTCTAATGCGGTTCTGTCCTTACGTCTGTGGCTATATTATTAAATAGACCATATCTTGCAATCTGTCGGCTCTGAATGGATAATAGCGCTGGGTCCGGCCTTCTATTCCGAATAGGAACCTCACTCCCGCCCCTTGCCGGCCGAACAGGAATCGAACACGGTACTTAAGTCTAATTGCTTGAGACTTTTTGCATTTTGACTAGACCAGCAGTTGTGCGGTAAACAATAGCGACTAATTAATAACTTATTTTTATTGCACATGAATTAGAATGAAATAGAAGTATGTTTCGTCTGCGAAGTATAAGGCCCTGGTTGTTCTTTTCTATCTATCTATATCAGTGGTTCTTAAAGACGACTGGACTGCGACTTAACAAAACTTCCAAATTCGGGACTCACCTCTTGGTTTTCATGATGAACAAAGGGGCATAACTAATTATATAAATGAAGGTCTGTTCGAACAAAAAAAACATTCAGTTGCAAATCGAAAATTTTTATACTTGAATACAAGGAGTGGTTTTTTTTATGAGAAGTATGCATTTTTTTCTATTTTTTGTCATTATAGCTTTAGCATCAACCTCACTTTAGTTACTTTTAATCTCAATGAGTTTACTTTTATTATTGACCTTTGTCGAAAATCACATAGGTATGAGGTACTAAAAGGAAGGAAGGACCTATTTTTTAGGGCCCACCCAATATTCGCTCGCGACCCACTGGTGGGTCGCAACCCATACTTTGTAAAATGCTGATCTATATCATCACGATTTTACTTAATTACGACTACTGTAACAGGAATGCTATGGTATTGGAACACGATAAGTCGTGTTTCACTACATCCATCCACCCATGTAAGATCTGACCATGCCTTGACATGGCTAACCGGCCAATACGGGCTGTGAACTTCTTTAGCCATACAATATTGAACTCTTTGGGTACCTAACGGCATTAGGTACCGGTAGTGTTAGGTAGCGTTAGGCTAACGCTCTCGGGTAAATAATTAGTAATAAGTGTTTACCATGAAATAGGTATAACATATCTACTCTTTGCCTGAAAGGTAAAAAGTACATGTTAATTTCTTCAAATACGTTTTTTTTTTATTAATATCACCATCATTAGTACACTTAAATTTAAATAAACTTCTCAAAGGTTCATACTTACATTAGTTTCTTAGAAATTCTTAGCTACCTATTTTTATGATCTAAGCTATTAACATGTAGCTATTAAAATTAATTTTCTAGACCATAAAATTGAAATAAAATGTAAGCTTGAATATAGAAGAATCTAAAGGCATAATTACGATTATGAAAAATTAATTGAATTCTTCCTTCGCCTATATATGTATAGGATAAGCTAAAAAAATGTGTTTTTAGTGGATATAATCAATGCTAAGAATATAAATACACGGTTTTAATTAAAGGAGCACATGAATTGAGAATTTGTAGATAGTTTTTAAATAATATCAATACCAATTATAGACAATATTGCGCCAAATCTATAGAGAAATGGTTTATTGTGCGGGCAATTATTGGGGTAGCGTATTTTTTTTTTATTATAAAGATATCGTGTTAGATAAGCAGACTATTCTTCACTTATCTATATGGTTGATTCATATGTTTAAGATATCTTTATTAGCAATATACTGATTTAAATTAACAAATATTGAAAAATAAAATACAGATTTTATCTCAATTTTTAAACACACACAGATTTTTTCCCCAGAGGGGGTGGCAAAGGTGTACTGAGTACACCCACGTTTCGCCGACGATGTTAGGTCCCATGTAATAGGGGCGAGTCTATTGCCATATATCGGGCACAATTCCAGACTCCGGACTCATACTGGGAATTTTTCGTTAGAAAAACTACATTTGTCCGACCTAGGATTTGAACCCAGGACCTCGAGATCACAAAGCGATGCGCTTTGCCACCAGACCAACGAGGCTCTCAATTTTTAACTTATCCATTATTTATCTGTTTAAGTCAGACATCTCTTCTTCTCCTTATTTTAATGAGTGGCCCCACACTGTAACAGTGTATTTCGCGAATGTCAAGTAATAATAGAATCAAGTAATAACAGTAAATTATAAATAATGGCTTGTCGCCATCACGGCAATCAACAAAATCAATTAGTGAATATCCAATAAAAATTACAAAATGACACTATTAAACTCATTAATGTTTAATACACACACACCTTAAACAAGTTTATTAATGAAACGGAAATCATAATTATAGAATTAGCTACATAAATGTACATGGGATCTTTACTTTTAGATGATTTAGCGCAGTGGTCAAGAACTCAAGCCACTCACTGTGTCTAATAGTCGCGGGTTCGATTCCCGCACGGGTCTAATCTCTGTTTGATCTACAATTATTTGTTCCGGTCTGGGTATTTGTGTATGTGAATTTTCATGTTTGTAAACGCACCCACAACACAGAAATAAATCCTAGTGTGCAGCTGCGTTTAAAAAAAAACTTACAATTAAGGTATATAAAAAGATAATTACGTCAATTCAAAACCAAGACCACCAAGGCAAAACCGAGAAATTCTATCACCATTCACATTAAAATATACTATGAAATAAATACCCCCCATTACGTTATATTTATAAACGTGACATTTTATTCAAAAAGTTTATCTTACAACAAATTTGTTTTCAAACACCATAATGAAAGCTATAAAGACTTACTCACATCACTTTTTCAAGATTAAAATAGCAATATGGCAATCTTCCGATACATCCATCATAGTCCGAATGACCCACGAAATTGCCTCACGCACGCGAATCGACAATTCATCTTATTTTTTAACTTTTCAATGCACTTTCGATGAGAACAAAATATTTAAATAATGTTGTTATGTGTAATGTGTACAATATAAAAACCGTTTAATAAGCTATGATTTTTAAAGGGCTCTATTCACAGTGTTATTAAATAATAATAAAAAACTGCAATATGATAACATTTGCCAATTAAAGGTGGCAAAGGAGTTCAGTGTACGCTTGCTTTTTGCCGACGATTTGAGGTCACAATGTAATAGGAAGCGAACCTTTTACCTTTATACGGGGCACAATGTTAATTTCTGGACTGCTACTCAGAATGTTTTCGCTAAAAAAAAACTATAACACTTTGTAAAACCTAGGAGAAGAAAGATATCTATATAGCCTATCTATCTAATGCGATATCTATATAATGTATTTTTTTAGAACACTTGATGTCACGTAATAAAACTTAAAAGAGTTGCTCTGAAAAGAGATTTTATTTTACAAAACACAGTTCAATTACGTGAATGTATCATTAAAAAAATTATAGAATCTAACTAAAAAATTAATTAAACTTACCTGAAAACACATTTTAAGCTATTATTTCTATCTGCACCACTGAAACCTAACCTCCCATAATCTAACCCCGCGTCATGACAGATAAACTGTTACACAGACAATACATCAGTCTATGCGCGGGAAATTTAAATAAAGTATACGTATCTCTATTTACATCTATATATAACAAAAAATACGCTACACATTTCCCACAATAAACCACGTTTCTCTATAGATTTGTCGCAATTTTAGCATTTGGTTGCCAGCCGCTTCATGCGTCACTAGACCAACGAAATAGTACACGATTCTGTGATTCAAATTATACATTTTTATTTATTACTAGATTTTATATCAAAAATTTTGCTGCTACTATTTTACTGAGTTCTTAGATTTACGCGAATATTACACATGAAATAAAACTATTTTTTCGGATTTTATCGCGGTTTATTAATTTCAATAGCCTCGCGAATCATCCTTGGTAGGAATCGGTGTTCTTTCACGAGGATTTGTGGTCTATCAAATCTGATGTTATGGCGGGTGCGGTCAAGGACATGTTCACAGACTGCAGACTTCTTTGAGCGAAGTCGCTACAACACAAAATAATTAAGAAGTTTGAGGGTACCCCGGAACAACTATACCTTTTGGACGTCTGCCACCTCAGTCCTTCCCGTGACCATGGGTGCTGCAAAGCACACGAAATGTCGGGAACTTAAAAAACAAAAATAAACCGCGATAAAATCCGAAAAAATAGTTTTATTTCATGCTACTATTTTGTTAATTAGTCTCACTGATTTAGCAGACATTTTCGGAACGTCACATCGCACCATAATCTTCAGAAAGCTGTAAACTGCACTTGCATTCTTGAGCTAAAACCTCGAATTTGAGATTTGCAAACAGCATTCCATACACATAAATAAGCCAGTGGAGTCATCTATCATATTGTCCTATTTTGTATCACGTTCATGATCGATATTATGTCCGAAGTAGTGTATCGGAGTCGTAACAGATTATGTATTCGACAATAGCGCATAATCAGTCTAATGTTTGAAGTCATATTCCCACACACGTAACCAATGCCGTATCTTGTAATAACGGTTACTATTCTTATGCAAGAACTACATATTCGTACATAGTAAAAGTAACAAATTGATGGACACGAACGTTTAACCTTTTTGTGGACCTTAAAAGAGGATAAAGATTACGGCATTAAATTTTCTATGATTAGAACGAGTATTATTTTAAATTAATGTCTAATAGGTTAATACTTTAACCCCGAAATGATTTGACAACCACATAAGCACATTGCTACCCTGAAGTTATCGACTTTTTAGATTAACGCAAATGTTACATATATAAAAAAAAACTTTTTAGATTTTTCGCGGTTTTTTTGAATTTTACGTTTCCGGTGATTCAATTGCTTAACAGCACCTATGTCAGAATATCTGGATCTCAAATACCCTAATCCTTCGCGTGACCTTAGGTGCCTTGAAACATTCTAAACATCAGAAAAGTATCATCATATCAGCCCACATTTGTCCACTGCTGAAAATAGGCCTCCCCAACCGCTCTCCAGCGCAGCCGGTCCGATGCCACCTGCATCCAACAACTTCCTGCCATCACACACAACATCGTCGGTTCATCTAGTAGGTGGCCGTCCCCCGCTGATCTTGTCAATACGTGGTCTCCAGTCTAGAATCTTTCTGCCCCAACGCCCGTCCGATATACGCGCTATGTGGCCCGCCATCTTACTAATCCTATGGGCTATGTCAGTAACTTTGGTTCCTGTACGAATCTTTTCATTATTAGAATTTTTTAGATAAGAAAAGTATAATAAAATAAACCGCGATAAAACCCGATATAAGTTTTAAAGTTAATTGATTATAACTCTCTTGCTCTTAAAGAACATTCATGTCACTATCATTATTCCACTTCCTACGATACCCGGCTCCCGAAAAACGTACGAAAGATTACACCAAAAATGTTACAAACGCATTAAATATAACAGTGCCAACACAAAAATGCCTTCATGGAGACGGTCGTCCTTTCAGCAGCCATCAAAACCGTTCCATTCAATATCGAATGTCGAAACAAAACAATATTATTATCCGCAGCTAACAGTACCTGTAGTACATGACAATACCGGCGTAGTAAATGTCAAGAGCGGTGCGTTATCCGTTCAATAGCCGGGCCGGTAACGACCATTAGGGCCCATAAATATGGTGCTGACAGAACAGTTGCTCGAATTCAGTCGTTAGGTCCGGTGAACGGTATGTGAGTTCTTGTTGTGTGGTTAGCGGGTTCATATATGTAAAATTGATTAGCCTATATCTGATTCTGAGGAAAGTTCTTTTATACTGTAAGGATTTGTGGAAGAGATTTATGGCAACCTGCTGTTGGAATTTATTAGCCGCCATACAGAGTCCTATTTTTATGTGTCCCCTTTTTTTTTATTATACCTTGCGCACTTTCTGTACATACATCGCTTTAAGTATCAAAGACTTCCGTTGGACGAACAGCTTAACCTGCAATGCTACTAGCAGTCGCCCATCTCAGACTGATTCAATCGAAAACAGCTTAACCTCGGTGATCGTTAGAACGACAAGCACCAGGTTGTATCTAGTAGCCCTCAAAAGTCGAAATCTGTAAAGGACGAAAGCGGTTGTGGGGATCTTTGCCCAGAAATAAAAGAGAAAAAGGTCTAAATAGTAGTAATAACTAGTTTTAATATGACATCTTTACGGTAGATAATATTACAAGGTTCTACACTCTCATAATGAACATAATTTAAAGGAGTTCAAGTCAGTAACTCCAGTAATAATATTCAACATGTATCTATGTACCGACTTTTTTTGATAATCATCGAATTCTCAGAATTTACCGCAATAATTGAAATCTATATATTAATACGTGAAGTAAAAACTTTGTACCCCTTTTTACGAAAATTGCCCGGACGGAGGAGTATGAAATTTCTCACACTTATAGTTTATATAGAGAAGGAGTGCAGAATGCTAATATTTTTATAAAATTATGCATAAAAAATACATTAAATCCATAAAAAAATCATTAGACACACTACCAACTTGACACAATACACTTGAAATTGGGAATAGATTAATATTGTTTGTCTTTAATATTATTTGTCTATAGTCTTACTGAATGTCAAACGATGACAGAGTTTTTACAAAAAACATCGTTTACAGAGAAGTTTTGTATCATTAATTAAATTATCGAAATATGTATCTCAAGTTCAATGGACAGCAATATCTCTTTTGTTTTTTGTTTCAATAAAAAAATAAAAAAGAGGTGTTCTTTATTTTAATCTTTTTTTGTTTTTATTTAAATTTCATATTATTTGTTTGAAAAAAATAGGCAAATTAACAGTGTAGCCTTGGCGAAATCTGTGATTATAGAAGTATGCCAATAGAACCTTAATAATGTTCTAACTTATAATTTAAATTAATTATGGTCGAATTTCGACCAATGGGCGACCACTAGTTATAATAATATTCTCAACCTTGTATATATCAAAATTAAAATATAGCCAGATCAATCTTATAGCCAGAGGGATGTTTCTTAAAATAAAAACGTGATATAAACG
This sequence comes from Phalera bucephala, assembly GCA_905147815.2. Lineage (NCBI taxonomy): Eukaryota > Metazoa > Arthropoda > Insecta > Lepidoptera > Notodontidae > Phalera > Phalera bucephala. The sequence continues at coordinate 16,203,536 of LR990621.1, read as the reverse complement.
TATCCAAGTAATTAACTTAACGACGCATTGTTGAGAACGATCGCCACATTTTTGATTTATCAATAAAATGCCTGTGGCGTTCTCTTTTGTTGCAAAGGTCAAGGTTAATGGTAATATTCACTTCACTTCGAATATTGCTCATTGATTCAAAACAAAACAACTTTGGCGCCATACGGAGATCCGCAAACGAATACTCATTACAATTTATTCACACGAGAACTACGATTGGATGTAGGTACCTTTAATTAATAACATAAATTAATGGAAAATTTTTGTTTTTGTTTTAGTCATAGGTTTCATTAGTCTTTTTAAAAGCCTTTGTCCTACAGTAGATATCATGCCGCTTATGATGATAATGATGGATTTAATTATGGCTAGATTTGAAGGTTATTTAGGCCTGTATAATTTTCACGTGCAGTTGAAGCAATTACTATAAATTCTTATCAAATGTATCTTTCATCGAGAGGCGCCCGTAGCGCTGTGCGACCGTCTAACCAATCACCAAGATTAAGCAGCATTCGACTGGGTCGGCCTGAGATGGGTAACCGTTTATGGCATTTTCATATTCGAGCATCTCCGTGCTTCAGAAGACACGCTAAGCCGTTGGTCCCGGTTACCACTAAATGTGGTATTCTTTAAATCGAGTTGGAAGCCTTATAGGTGGCTTGATAAGTTCCTGCAGCAGGTGGCAACAAACCTGCCACCGCCAATCCGCACTGAGCCCGCGTGATAGAGTATGGCCGGATCTCTCTCACCTCGATTTGTGAAAGAAGGCCTTTGCCCAGCATTGGGCAGTATAGACTGCTATTATTATGTATTACCAATATATAACTCCTTCATGTATCATTGGTACTTAATCATTTGCTATATAGTCACCATTACGCATGCATATGTCCTCCAAGCGGAGGTACCAGAGCTTTACTGTTAACACTTATATTTCGCCCACAATATTAATTTCCAGTGTAATATTGCTATTATCTGGGCACGATTTCAGACTCCGGACTTCTAATACGAATTTTTCGATAGAAACACCAGAACTAGTCCAACGCAATCAAAACGTATTTTTAACAACCATAAATAAACCGCAAATAAATGATTTTCAATAAACATTACAAAAATAATACGAGACACGCGCATAATTTGCATGGATTCATAATCTTTGATAACCAACAGGCCAACCTATAGTAGAAGATAATTTTTCCTAACATCACCTCGCGAGGCCCATATCTAAGATTGGATCCTGGAGGTGATCGCATGAATTCTTGGGCACACCGCGCCGGCTTGTAGATGTTATCTAAACATCTTAAATTATTGTCCTGAGAGCAGCTACCTCGACTCTCATCTAGCGTTATATTCACGATCGACGAGGAAATATCAGATGAATTGGATAAGGCAATAGTGATAGAAATCTGTTTGGAAAAAATACTGCAAGTAAAGCCTGGTTGATTGTAATTTTAACTTAAAGGTACTCTCGAATAATTATTTATTAGAAAAATGGCAAAAGAACACCCATGACACACTATTTATCTATACTATACGCACAGAGTTGTAGCAGGTTCTTTCTTTACAGACTTTGTTTGTTTAAAAACTTATAATAAAGTATCTCCACACTAGGATTGATTCCTGTGTCGTGGGTGCGTTTACAAACATGAAAATTCACATACACAAATACCCAGACCGAAACAAATAATTGTGGGTCATACAAAGATTTGTCCCGTGCGGGAATCGAACCCGCGACCATTAGATACAGTGGACGGAGCGGCTTAAACTCTTAACCACTGCGCTAAATCCTCCGTCATACAGACTTCTTTGGATACCTCCGATCTTAGAGTTCGTCTCAAACACGCTGGTCCATTTGCCTCTCAAATAAGACCAAAAACCACATGTATATCAAACGTTATTATGTACCTGCATTGTAGCTTTAGACTATACATAGGTACCTATTTGTAAAACATACGAAAATGTAATATGCGCAAAGCTTTTCAAAAGTACGCGAAAAACATCCTGACGGGCTTTTTACAGCCTCAAAAACTCCTATAACTGTTTCCTAAAACATTGCACTCAATTTGGCACATGTTTTACCAAAAAAGAAGTCATTACACGACGTGTGACAACAAATGACATCACCGCGCTGCAATCTGAGATGCGCGTGCGCAAAAATGACCATGAACGTCTAAACGACAGGACAAACATTTTATTTAAGAAAATATGACGTTAACTTTGAAATGGAACTCCATCCACTACCCTTTTTTACTGTGTACTTTTTGCGATGTCTGCTTTGACGCATTATTGGTATAGCTTAATTAATGAGTCCCTAGAAGGCAATTAGACTGGTTTGGTAAAATGCTGTTTTATGCGTCTGTAATCACAAAAAAATACCGCCATCCGCATATTACGTACAATGTTATGTTCCGATGTTAAAGGGGGCGAGCTGGTTTGTCCAACCATGCGAACCCAGGATTTCGTGATCGTCATTCACCTACTAGAGTGGGGTTGATTGTATATCAAAGAAAAATATTTATCTATCTATCTTTCTATCTATATCATCACGCCAGCTCCCTCGCGGGGTAGGCAGAGAGTCAAAAATATTTAAATTTGTAAAAAAGAGTTTGTGCTGTCGAAACGCTAAGAAGAAGAAGTTCTTCTTAGCGTTTTGACGGCATGATACAATTATATGGATAGGGCGCCGAAAGCGGCCATACTAACTGCATGGATATATTAATAAGTAGATAATAGTATTTTTTTTGTAATTACAGACGCATAAAACAGCATTTTACCAAACCAGTCTAATTGCCTTCTAGGGACTCATTAATTAAGCTATACCAATAATGCGTCAAAACTTTATAGAATTACTCTTACAAATCCGCATGTTAAAAGCTTGGAAATACCACTCCTTCTCACGACATTGTATTGATATACTCATTTGTATGGCCTATTTTAATCAAATTCGTGCTCTACTTATTTGCAAAATAGATATCGGTGTAACTTGTCTATGCGTTAGTAACATTAGAGACGCAATCATTAAAATCTAAATATTCAAAATAATGTTATAAAAAAAGATATGATTTTCATAAAATCTAGAATATTTTCTGTTATAAGCTACCTATATAATGACACCTTGCTCAATTGGTAGTCATTTTTTAAAGGAAGTTGAACCACAGATATATTAAGAGTTTTCTTGGTTTTAATATAAATTAGTGCCAATTAATAAAAGTAATGAAAAAGTATACATTTTAGAGCTAGAGTTATAAGATAAAAATCACATTGATCGTTATTATATCAATTCCCACATGTATTAGAGTCAAATTTTGATGCTAACAACATATAAAACATCAATAATTAGCAGATTAGGTCAATAATTCGCCGAAACCACTTGAGCAACACGACTTTAAAAGGCCACATCCAATATTTCGCAGTATTTTGTAAATGTGAAGTGCAGATTTTGTGGTCTTATTGGTATCCGCGTTGAAAGCACGCCGGGCGCTCCTACTAATGCTCGGTAAGGTCAAATTACTAGCCGACGTTGCAAACTCGAGTGCTTATATAGGCACTGTTCAAATTGCTCAAAATAAAAAAAATGGTTTAGTACGATTGCTGGAGAATCCAATAGAGATTGTACGCGGCATTTCGCATGCTTAGCACAACCAGATTGACGTTAACGTAATGTTGTCGAGAAAGTGCTCCGTCACATTCACCTTTATTTAGTAAATTTGCAGTGTGACGAGGCATGACATATCAACTCGCTAGCGTCACGATAACTTCAATATTTTCGTGCTAAGATCTGATTGACGTAAGTATAACATCATCAAGGAAGCGTGCTGTAGTGTTTATCTTTATTTTATAAAGAAAATTGTTTTGCGCCTATACATTTGATTTGCCCCAGAACCAACAGCAATGAAAAAAAATTTGCATGATTTCAAATCACCCATTAATTCTTTTAAAGCATTTATTATTAAACAGACAAGCGGGGGAATCGCAACATTGCACAAAAAAAGTATTGGATTTTGAGTTTATAATTCAGTAGCCATTAATACATATGAGGTTATATTGTGTGTGTGTGTGTGTTGTAAAGATGTCGGCGACTTCGATATAAGTACTTACAATACTTTGAAATATTCGTTTAAGATTGCAAATTGTCCGTTAGATACGGATATTTGCCATTATTTTAATAAAATAGATAAATAATGATAGCATGGATCAAATGTTTGTTGGTTCTTTGTAGTGTAAAAAGTATAAATTATCAACTCGCTCACGGCTAAGCTCTCTGATTGACATTAACGTAACATAGTTGCGAAAGTATTCCGTCACGTACACCTTTATCTGAATTTCAATGCGAAAAGGATGGCTTAACAACTTGCTAGTCACACTAACATCAATATTTTCGTTCTAACCTTCTGATTGATATTAGAGTAACGATGTCGAGAAAGCTTACTGTCACGTTCATCTTTATCTAGAAAATTTCTAGTGTGAAAAGGATGGCTTATCGACTCGATAGCGTTACGCTTACATCGATCTTTTGATGCTAAACTCTCTAATCGAAGTTAACGTAACGTTGTCACGTTCATCTTTATCTAATTAGATCGTAGTGGCAAAAGGATGGTTAATCAACTCACTAGCGTCACGCTTACGTCAATCTTGTGGTGCTAAGCTCTCTAATTGTCGTTAGCAGAACGTTGTCAAGAAAGCGTGCTGTCACTTTGTATCTCTCTCTACTTTGCGTGCTGTCACTTTCATCTTTATCTAGTATATTTTTAGTGTCAAAAGTATGGCTTATCAACTCGCTAGCGTCACGCTAACGTCAATCTTATGATGCTAAGCTCTCTAATTGTCGTTAGCGGAACGTTGTCAAGAAAGCGTGCTGTCACTTTGTATCTCTCTCTACTTTGCGTGCTGTCACTTTCATTTTATCTAGTACATTTCTAGTGTGATAAGGATGGCTTATCGACTCGACAGCGTGACGCTAACGTCAATCTGTTCGTGCTAGACCCTCAGACATCTACTCACGATTTTATTTTCTTTGTGCAAATCTCAATTTGCTTTGTAATTGAAAAAAGATTTTGTATTGTAATCACTCCTCGTACAACTTCTCTAATTAAGCTCTATAGACACTAATATCAGTCAGACGTTGAAAAAAATCTTGTAATAGTTCTTTGGTTAGTTGTGTCAAAAAACAAATAGCAGGCAATTTTGAAGATCATGATAAGATGATTAATCGTTTGCTAGTTATAGTCCCATCTTTTAAAGCGATAATGTCAGATCGTTTTATATAAAGTATATGTAGACTAATATTTGTTATGATTACATGTACTATTTTAGACTCTCTGTTGCGCTTTTTTTCTCGAGGCTACTTTGTACATTTTTTATGCCTAATAATAAAAATGTTGATAATCATTGAGCTCAAGAGTAGTCAGCAGCTAACACACATTAGCCTAAAATCAATCCTAAAAAGGACTACATATTCGTAATTCATATGCGGATTTAGGACAATCCCAGTCCAATACATGATGTATTTATTGATTAAGCCAGTTTAAGCCCCATTAATATACATATTTTAATTACAATTTATACCGACTATCCTGAAATACTATTAAAGTGTTATAATCTAGAACCGACTTGGCCTGCTAACAGTACTCGTATATTTTGTAAAAAATGATATAAAAAGACTTGTGGTGAAATTACAATTACCCTAACTACCGATGAAATACATACAAATATTTTAACATATGTCGAGTTTACTTTTACTTACTCAATGTATGGAAATTACGAAAATGTAACGTTTTACTTTGTGGCAAGTTTACAATAACACAAATTTACCTTTTCAGTATCCAAAGTTCCGGCAAGTACTTATACAATAAAGAGTGAAGATTTGTCGACCGTTCCCTCGCACGACAGGCGAAGGCCCCACCAATGAGTAATCACTTTCGTTGGAACATCACTTTCGGTGTCGCAAGCCTTTGAAGTTCATGTAGGTCGATAGGTATTTTTATGAAACTTTACAGTAATATCCTACTAATATTATAAATCTGAAAGTTTGTATGTGTGGATGTTTATAACTCAATCACGGAAAAACGGCTCAATTTGGATGAAATTTGGCACACAGATAGTTTATTATATGAATTAACACATAGGATATTATTATACTGAAAAAAAATTAGGTTCCTCTCTAAATTCAACGAGGATGAAGTCGCGGGCAGAAACTAGTGGCGTTAACATCAGAATAACACATAGGCTATAATTCATAAGTATACATATGCTGACACAGTCGCAGCCGCTAGTAATCGAACATAACCTTTTCAAACTGCCCAAAGTATTTACCGACATACCCACAAGTGCCCCCTACTTGGACATAAATTACTATGGCCAGTCTGAAAGTCTTTAAATAGACTTCGGACCGACGTCGAACGGAAAAAGGAAAATATATTCACAGTACCAATCCTGGGTGTTAACGTGGTGTAACCCAAATGATAGTGATAGTCCACCTTATATCCTGCTCTGCGAGCCCTAACACTGCTCGCAGCAAGATTTGATGCCTGATTCCGACAATTCAGTCAGTGTTCCTACGTTCTAGGCCGCGTCCATATAATTATGTTTGCCAATGAAACGCAAAGAAGTACAATAAAGAATGAAGATTTGTCGACCAGTACCTCGCACGATAAACGAAGGCCCCCCGAATGGGCAATCACTTTCATTGGAACATCACTTTCAGTGTCGCAAGCCTTTGAGGTTCATGTAGGTCGATATGCGGTGCAATGGCCGAATTGTAATGCCGCCAGTATGTGTATTGCATTGGTATTTATATAGATCGCTTAGAGACAGGTTTTCGTAAGGCAGGATTTATATTCTACGTTTAGAGTGCAATTTTATAGGTGACGTTGAGAAATAATGAATACATTTAAGCGGATAGATTTGGACCATAATGAATTTTATGTTCGTCGTTCGGTAAAAGTCGATTCAATTTTGTTTCCCATTTCTGATTACTTGTAATAGACAGTGTAACGATTTTTCTAAAATGGTTAATCACGAAACCAGTCGCTTTTGGCTGAAGATAGGGATGGGGAAGAGGAGAATTATCTAAAGTCACCCCTCTATCGTCGGCTACCTAAATTAATATAAACGACACTTACAGTATAACAATGATGAGGTTTTAAATAAAGAAACTCCACTTACAAGCTCCAAACCCTCACACACTTCTCATATCCCCTCACTTTTCACCGTAAAAATATCTCTAACTTCCATATATTATATACTATTAAATAATGAGGCGCTCTCTACTTTGCGTTCGTACGCAGTGCGGCGTGGGCGCGGCGCCCGCGGCGTGCTATCTCCGGGAACAAATTATAATTTCAAAATCCCCATCGATTTATGTTGGGCTCTCATCTGTATAAAGCGGTGCTCCATTTTGCGGTGCGCGTCCTACCATTGTTTCTCGAAAGCAAAAAAATAAAATAAACCCACCCTTACTATCTCTATCTGTGGATTAACAATGTCCCGATGTAATAAAATAGCACGGAATTATGTTAGGCCGATAAAATATAGTGATGGGACGCAATAAATTGAGTAATACTCGCGTGAAATAGCACACTGAATTATTTAAAGGCGGTATAAGATTAGAATTTGTTTTAAAGATGACAAATCCATTTGGAGTATTAAAATAATCCTCTGCGTTAATGTACTGTGGCTCGTTTTATAGTTTGACTTGTTGCGCGTTCCCGCTGAACGAACTTAAAATAACCTAAAGTTACGAAAATACCGTTTTTAATTAAATTAAAGCTTAACATAAATTGTTTTAGTATACATATATTGCAAGTTGAACTATTGTATTTTATCAACTTGCCATTATCCGAACAATAAGTGGTACGATTGTAAATTAAAATGTGGGTTGAAGTCATGCAAGTCATGCTGATAAAACTTTAAATATGTGTGTTTATTTTGCAATCTTCTATAATTAAACTGTTATTATTTCAAGATACAAAGTGATATAATTTTTCGTTAATATATATATTTATTATTTACATTAGATTATTATTAGATATTATATTTGATTTGACACTTTAAACTTTGCAAATAATAATTCAAACTTCATTTAAAAACATAATTTTTAAAAAACATGCACGGTTATTTTTCATAGGTCTTTAAATAAATTACAATCAACTAATCTAGGTGCTTAAAAAATATAAAAGGCTTGCATTACTTTCGTACAAACAAAAAAATACTCGGAGGCGTGAAGTACTTAAAAATAGCATACCTTTACGATCGTGAACCACTAGTATGAATTTTAAGATGTTGTTATTGAAGAAAAGTCGGGACGATCGGCGCCGGGTATAACTTTAAACGAGGGATCCTTATATTAGTGCAGTGTATTTAAATGTGGCTCTGTTAAATTAGTTTGAGAACTTATTGAAATGAGGACTGACACATTAATATGGAATTGCAAAAGCAAAAGGACGCGGAAAACGTGGGAAGACCAGTCAATGCAGGCAACTAGTGACCATCATAAATCGTTACATACATAACTATTTATAATTCTTTAAGCTTCTCTGCGAGGCAATAGACTATCTCGTATAGTATAAATAGTCAGAATAAATAATTAATATTGAATATGCAAAACGGGACTTTAAATTTGTAATACTAATGTCAAGTATCTAATTGTAAAGACCAAATTTATAGCCAATATCAAGAATAGTTATGAATTATTTAGTTATCAATTTACAGTCAAAATGTACAGTGAAAGGTCATGTTTTCAATCGGGATTTTAAGACCTCGTATCAGTAGATATTTATCACGATAAAAAAAGACAATTGTTTTTTCTTTTTAATTTTGCTACTATGCTTACTAAGCGAACGGTATTCATTGCTCTCATTTTAAATCCCAACAACGGACTTCACATACTTCGAACACTTTCTTCATAGCTTAAAAAGGTGTTTGGCACTACCTCCTGTAAATAACAGGTTAACCTCCATTACAAGTTTGTGACCTTACACTACGGAAGTGACGGAATCGCATGCAACATATAGACGCACGTTCATACATTGACCATCCTGAATTAATTAAGGTTGGTGTTACACTGAACATTGCAAACTCAAAGCTTTAAAACTTTACTACGGTAATAATTCTGTAACATCGATGCTACGGGATCCACTAACAGGTTTATGTTGCGAAATGTTAAGCAATTTTCATAAGCCATAATATTAGGTACCTCTCTTTTAGCAGAAAGAGTGCTTACAAAATGTAGCTGCCACAATAACCGTTATAATGGTTAAAATAATATTTTTCTCTAACATACTGTTGGTTGATTGTCAATTTAACGTTACAGTTAGTACATCAGTTATGCGGCTGCATGGAAGGCGCATAGGGCACGACTCATTTTTTTCTAATCAAAATTCCGTTTTTAATTACAGCTGCGTTTAAAACTTCAGCCAAAAGTGAATAACAGAGCGACAAGTATGCTGCGTGTGAGTGCATCATCGTAACGTTATGTAACAAAAAGATCATCAATATGCTTTATAACGGAATTCCTAATATAAATAGATTTGCCTTAATTTGCTAATAATAAAATAATATCAGCCTATACTGCCCACTGTTGGGCACATACACCACCACGTGGACCCAGTGCGGATTCGTGGAGGCAGGTTTGTGGCCACCTGCTGTTGGAACTTATCAAGCCGCCTTTAACGCTTCCAACTCTTAAGTGGTATTCCATTAAGTGGTAACCGGGACCAACGGCTTAGCGTGCCTTCCGAAGCACGGAGACGCTCGAATATGAAAATGCCACGGTCACCCATCTCAGGCCGACCGAGTCGAACGCTGCTTAACCTTCGTGATCGGTAAGAACACCGCGGTCGCACAGCGCTACGAGCGCCTCTCGCACTCCTAATTTGCTAACTCTTTTTATGTTGTAATTACAAATCACACGCTGATAACGTTAATATTCATTGATATGAAATATAATCAAACAAAATCAAAGTAGAGTTAGTTGAAACTTCTGGAACTTTGTTTTAGAAATATACTTTACTAACCTTACGAGATCCTATATACGATACTTAACATTTGTGTACATAAATTATTTATTTTACGTACATTACACAAACTATAAGCCTTCGTGTAATCATGGTTGGAATACAAAACTGGTTAATTGAAATTCGTAGTGATGTCAGTTCATTTCACCTTATACGTCGATGCAAAAAATCATACTCATGATTTATAATAATAAGGTAATGAATGCGGAAGGTCGTAATCTACAATTTGTAAGCTTCCGAACCAGGGTTATGTTATGTGTACAAAATAGTTTAGCGTGTCTAGTTTTAATAAGTACTTAAACGTAACGTTATGAGGTCCGTTTGGTAACGTTATTTTACGCGCTCGGAAAATATCACGTGACGCATACATTTCCTAAGCGGAGGTGTCAAAGGTCGTCGGCGAAACGTGGGTGTACTCAGTACACCTCTGCCACCCCCTCTGGAGAATGTAGACGTGATGGTGTTTTTTTTCTTATCTAACAATATTCTGAGATATACTAGTATTGAGATAATATCGCTAATATAGTATTCGTAATTACAGCTCAACGAGAGCTTTGGTAAAAATCAGATTGAGATTATTAAAACTAGTTTGTTTAATTTAAGATTCAACTTTGGTGTGTGTGTGTGTGTGTGTGTGAGTGATGTACGCTGTTGGCCGCGAGGCCTTTACAGCTTCACCGGACTTAAGGGTGAGCGTGCAACCACTACGCTCGAGCCAGAAGGGCAAGGGGCGACATACTCGAGGGCGCCTTGAAGAGGCGCCCTCGGTTGGGACAGTCGCTGTGGGGGGACGGGGTGCACTACTAAGTGCATCGGTCAACCGCCGGCTATGGGAGGGGATCTACGACTACGTCGTCGTCGCCCGTATTCTGAGCGGAAAGAATGGATGACAAAGCATCGGGGGGATTGGAGAGAACATGTCGCGGCCGGCGGTGGCGGCAGGGGTCGGGGGGGGGATCGTAGTCGGCGGCGGCTACGATTAACGGATTCGCATGGCTAGATGCGTTCGCGAAGTGTCGTGTTGTCGCCTTTTTAATATAGGCGCGAATAGGTTCGAGACCTAGATCTGGACATTTTACTCCGCTTGCAGATTAACGAATGGAGACGACCGAGCACAAAGGATGCTCGGTGACGGACCCCCTTGATGTGCGGGCTGAAGGACATGGTACTGTTTAGGGTGACCCCTAGATATTTGACCTCTTTGACCCAGGGAATGGGTCGGTCGAACATGGTCACTCGACCGAGATTACTTCTAGGGCGGCGCAAGGAGTGGCGCGGGGTGGTACCTCTGGAGAAGAACACCGCAGCGCTCTTGTCCGGGTTCACCTCAATACGCCACTTCCTGAACCAATTCCCTAGGGAATTAGCGGTTGCCTGAAGGTTTCTGGTAATGAAACCCTTATTCCTATGCGAGACGGAGAGAGCGGTATCATCCGCGAATAGGGCTAGATGCGCCTTACTCGAACGAGGAATGTCGTTCATGTAAAGGCTAAATAGGAGGGGCGAGAGAGCTGAGCCCTGCGAGACTCCGGCTCAGGTGGAGTGGGGAGTGGAGCGCGTCATTTCGACGCGATATCGGAAGGCGCGATTTGACAAGAAGTCTCGTATGATGAGCACGAGTCTGTCCGGCACACCCATTTGGTAGAGCTTGTAGATCAAGCCGTTGTGCCAGTTCAACTTTGGTTTTAATAAAGGTTAATGGGATAAACATAACGATTTTTAAGGACTACTTAAACTAATGTAGATACTTAATTCAATTCTAGGTTTATTTCACGGAATCGATTTGTTTTTTTTTATCATGTATTCTGTGGTTTTCATAGTCACGTGAAATGCCACTCACGGATATTCGGAACACGAAAATGATCCTCAAAATACTTTTTTCGATCTAGGATTCAAACTCAGGACTTCGTGATCGGTTGCCCTACAATACGACACTAGATCAAGAGGCCGTTCTTATGTTATTTGCTGAGCTAAAAATGCTTATATAATCAAATAATTGCCGTAATAACAGAGAAATTTATGTATTTTAAATAGTTTTTTTAACATTCAGTCACATTAAGAACAAATCACTTATATACAAGCCCAATATTAAAACATTAAATTTTATTTCTTTAAAAACCATTTTAAATTTTAACTGTTACAAATGCACCATTATTTTATTTTATGACTAGTTTAGGTAAATAAATCCATTAAATGTATATAAAATTTAAAAAAAATTTAATAATCTTTATTAATTATTCTAATCAGTGGTCGAATTTATGTCATTTAATTAATAATTGATCATTGTGTGTGATTGTACATTCATTATTATTATTTTCTTCTTTTTTATATAATACTATTATTAATGTTGTATACACTTTCATTATTTCACATAATTTTCATTAGGCTATGGACTATTATCCTCAAAACTTTGAATATCTACTTAGTGCCACCTTACTTGCATTTCTGTATTATTAGTATATTATTTCCTATTAATACGTGGATAATGATGTGGGCTACAATAATGTAAATGTTTCTGCCCAAAGCGAACTCATACTTATTTCAAATTAATGTTTTAAATTTTTGCTTTATTTGATCTTATATATTGCATATTGTAACTGTTTATTGTCCCTAAATAAATAAATAAGGTTTATAATTGGTTAATTTTTAAGAGTCCTGCATTATGTAGTTACCTTTTAGTAGAATGACATTAAACATTAATGTAATGATGACGATGTTGGCAAGAAATAATGTATACTCTGTTGATGATCCTCAATAAATAAATAATCACGGTAGGCACTAGACTACAATATCTTTCATTCCTAACTATACCATTAAGTGTACAAAGAAATAAAATTATCAATACACAAATAGCTCAACAATCTACTCAGACGAGTGTTCTTTATTCCCATGGCTCCATTAGCGGGTATCTCCGGTATCTGGAAGGTAAGGAATCGAACACCGACACGGTGCAGTGTCCTCACACATCTTGCGGACGCGCGATAACTACGTCATCGAACTAAAAGCCCTTGTAAATTGCTACAATCAAGCTATTTGACGCGTGGTGTGTTGGCACGTTATTCATAGATTCACAATGTGTATTTAATACGGGAATTTATAAGGACATTGTTTCTTAAAGCCACTAGCTGTGCAATATTTCTTTAAAAAAAGAAAGGTTTTTATCACAAGCCTTTTGAGGTATATGATTCGTAGTAGGTACCCACTTTATGAATTAACGTACCGGTAATCTCATGAAAACTTTAAGTATACAAAAGCATTTGTGTCGTAGCCGAAAAGTGACATTAAACATTAGTTCAGTTAAATAATAGGCGATTTTAAAGCCATTAGAATAAGATGGCTTGATCAATATTCTAAAAAGGAATTAGTTTTGACATAAAATATAATTCGATTCAAATCTTGTCTATGGCCTTTGTGGGAAGGACACGTCTAGTGCAAACATGTATTATTTACTAATGTTTTTTTTTTCAACAATAGAATTGCTTATGTAAATTTTGGTAATAAATGTCTCTTATACCTTAAATTCGCTATAATATTTTGGTGTTTTCTTGTGACGATTGGAATTTGTTCCAGCAACTGTAAATATGTTTAAAGCTATGATAAATAAATTATTAAGCTACTACTCACGTTATGCGTAGTATCTCCCTTATGTATCCTCTCCTCTGTCTCCTGCACTCGCTCTGTGATGTTCCTGGTGAGGACTCGCAGATCCTTGCTCTCGCGCACCTTGCCGTCCGGGTTGGCCACCACCATCGACGTCACTTGCACTTTAGCATCAGCGGGAGCTATCTCACCACCGACGATGCGAGGACCGTCTACTTCTGTGAAAAGGATTTATTTTTAATATAGATTTTTGATGACAACTATCTTGTGATCTTGTGATCTTAACTAAATCGGACGATTTAGCGCAGTGGTTACGAGCTTAACCCGCTCTGTCCACTACGTCTAATAGTCGCAGGTTCGAGTCCCGCACGGGACAAATCTTTGTGTGTTTCACAATTGTTTGTAAACACACCCACGACACAGGAATAAATACTAGTGTGGGGCTACGTTTTTAAACAAACAAAACTAAACAAAACGAAGTGAATTTTGGAAAACGCTGTTTTCGTATTTTTTTCTAATCTGCACTCAGATTACAGTTTTTTTTTTTAAGTAAATAAGTAGTGTGAAAACGAGGGCATATCAGTCTGTCGAATTACGTTAACATCAATATGTTCGTGCTAAGCCCGTGTAATAAATAACATTACCGTTGTTTATATCAGGTACCTATTATTATCATCAATATTTTTGCCTTAATAAAAAAATACTTGCCATCTGGTGGTGCTCCAATAGCGCCGCCGATTTCACTTTCAAGCGATGCTTCACCAGTTTGATCATCAGGTGCTCGGTGCTGTCAAACAAAATGTGTTAAATTATGTTTACGAGTAAACTTTACAAGGTAATCTTCTTCTAAAAGTGGGTGTTAGTGTGTTTCACCTCAGTCTGTTGATAATTGGTGGTATGCGTGTCTTCATTCACGGAGGTAGATATTTTCGGTCCAGAGTCACTGAGTATACGCCCATCTTCCAGTATCAACTCGCGCTTGACTCTTGTTGCAATCTGACGGGTCGTTGTTACTTCGCTTTTCTTCCGCGTTACCCATTCTTCTGCAAATTCACAAAAATTAAAAATATCAATAACTGAAAAAGCCACAAAATAATTTCAATTTTATAAATATATTGATAACGAAATATCGATACCTTCTTTGGTTGTCGCTATAGTATCCCCTGGCTCGGCCTGTAAAAAAAGAACATTTAAAACCACTGGCAACTACAATTCATTGCGCTAATTTATTTGACCCGTGATCTGTATTAATGAACCAGCCTCTTCTATCCTACAGCTGGGCATAGGCCTTCTCTCACAAATCGAGAAAGAAAAATTAGTTCATACTCCACCACGCAGACCCAGTGCGGATTTGTGGAGACTACCTGTATAAAAAATATTAAAATAACAAAACGCAGCAAGAATTTAGAGAAACGTTATCATAACGATTTGATTTACTTGGATTTTTTAATTGAATACAAATTACAACAAAAAGCGCCGAAGTATGTCAACCCTCAAAACTATGGCGGCAGTTATCGTGCCAACATTACTTCGGAGGCAGACAAAAGGGCAACTAATGATATAAAAATGTATTTTGCCCGAAACACCATTGACAGAAATTCCTAAATGAATAGAACACAAAATAAAATTATTCGAAAGTATGCAGCGCCATCTCTTACCAAATAGCTAAAGTTATACAAGTCGTAGCTAATATGGCCTGGTGAGTGTGACATGAATTGTAGTAGTACCCGCGGCCGTCGCTTGATGGCGCCATGTTCGCTTAACGTGAAAACCGTCACCATGAAAATTCATAAAATGCACACTATAGGCGGAAAATTATCACACTTCACAAATCTCAGTCACAGTTTTTCTATTATAATCTATAAAAATATTCACTGCACACGATTGAATATCGACTAATACTAAAAACAAAGCACATAGGTTTTCCTGTAAATACACAAACAACGATACAATCTAACAAAATTATTTTCCAATAACACTAATAAAATAGCGTGATAATATAAGAGTATCGTGCAGGCCAGCACCCAGTCGATTGCCGACTGAAGGAAAATCAAGGCTTAGCTGTAATTTAGTTAATGAGCCGTGGATTAACATTTTCTTTTGGCACACAATGCTGTAGTAAGTCGATGAGTATTCTGTGTGTATGCCTCCACTTCCGCTGGGACCGCACGATTTTATTGAACTCATCGATGTGAGTAATAAGAAAAAACATTTAGATGGGTTTTCCACCGCAGTCATGCAAGGGTTTTCTTGTCTTAATCAGTTACTATAGTTACAGTCCTAATAGCTCCATTACCCGCCAAAGTGTCTACTAATACAAGAGTTGTAATTTTACGATAATCTTTGCCAAATTGCATAATAAATATCAATTCACCCTATTGGGGTGACCTATTACCTAAGCTAGGACTACTTAGATAATATTTCAACATTATTCCTAGTAAGACAGGAATAATTCCTAGTGTTTTACGTTTTAAAAAATATAGAGACGCAATTTTAACGGTGATACCCAAACATACCAAAAAAATAATATGTACCGCTCTACATTAAACGTAATAAGCAATTCGAAATGCCTATGTCAACTGCTACGTGTAACCCATTAAAAAAAAATATTTACCATGCTCAAATGTTTTTATTTTAATGCACTCATACCCACGAAATAAGAACAAAACCCCAGCAATTTAAGGTAACCAAATGGCATAAATTTAATTCGCATAACTTCATACGAGTACTCGCAGCACTTAAAATCCCCATTCAGTACTCACTTAATAGTACTTGATTTAGTCATTCAAATATTCAAGTACATACTTAAATTAATAACGGTCTGGGAACAGTCTATTCATAGTTAGTCTATGCATAACATTGATTATAAACGACACGGAAAGTTTTTCCATTTTTGCGCACTCCGCAAGGGGACTTAGAAAATCATGCACGTGACTGCAAAAGTTATTAGCTCACGACATAACGATAAGGAGCAATAACTTAAGTACTGTGGTCCACGCTTTAGAGTTAGTTTACGCAAGTAACGTTTTACAACTTTTTATTTATCGCGAATTGTTTTTTTAGTTTTTAACACGACACTAAAGGTACGGCCAAACCAATGCTTTCAGCCACGACGCGGTGGCGTCCCCGGCGGCGATCACGGTGGCGATCAGTATCTCCCTATGATTGCGCGTGCAGACCACCCAGATATCGCGTGCAGGACGCAGGACACGTTGGTGTGAATATTTTCATAAAAATATTAGTGCAGGAGGTGACCGCCACCGTGCACGCCACCGCGGCCGCGGCTGAACGCGTTGGATTAGCCGTAGTTTAAGGGAAAAAGGGGGAAAAAATTAAACGTTGAAGAAGTTACTGATGTATTGCATTTAACAACAACTTTCAAAATAACAACCCAATCCCGAGTCTCTCAGTATAAAGGTAAACACTGGAATTTGTAAAATTAATTATTGGTTATTGTACGTACGTAAACCTTTTTTAAATTTTTCTATAGATACTAGCTCAGGCTAAACCACTGGTAAATTATAAAACAAGAAAATTGTAACACAAAACGTCAGGTGTTGTCAGTGAGATACAAATACGTCTTGTTTGACAAATAGCTGCGTTCTCTCTTATGTATCGCTACCAACAAAGTTGTTGACGTTATCGCGAGATCGCAACTTCTACCCGGCAGGTATACACGGCATTCTCTTTTTTTTTCAATTTGAATTCTTTATATTCGAGTTTGAGTTGTATTCTTAAACAGCACGAGCATATCATTATTAATTGTAAAATTGTACGCTTGACTTATAATATCAGCCTATACTGCCCACTGCTGGACAAAGGCCTTCTCTCACAAATCGGGGTGAGAGAGATTAGGTCATACTCCACCACGCGGACCCAGTGCGGATTGATGGAGGCAGATTTGTGGCTATTCTGCTGTTGGAACTTATCAAGCCGCCTTTAAGGCTTCCAACTCGGCTTACCGACTACCACATTAAGTGGTAGCCGGGATCAACGGCTTAACGTGCTTTCCCAAGCACGGATAGGCTCGAATATGAAAATGCCACAAACGGTCACCCATCTCAGGCCGACCGAGTCGAACGCTGCTTAACCTTGGTAATCGGTAAGAACACCGCGGTCGCACAGCGCTACGAGCGCCTCAACGCCTCGCCTAGACGCCAAACAATATCTCTGCCATAGAATGATTGAGCATAAGACACCGAAATATATTTCCCAAACAGGGGTGGCAGAAGTGTACTGATTGAGCATACATTGCTATAGTTGCTACTATTTACTGCGCATTTTGTGTAATATTTCTTTTTTGAATAAAAAACACTTATTATATCTTTCATTCCACCATCATTAACATTAAAAAATCAAATTACTTTCTTTGTATCAGTGCAAGTCTGTCAGTAAAATAAAAAAAAACCTTTTCACTCGAAACAAAGACAAGATATTTAATTTTGCATAAAGTAAGTGACATTTTGATCACCTGAGCTCTCGCGCTCCGTCAACCCTATGTCATACAATATTTTGGCTTCTAACTACTGAGGTATTGAACTTTTCATGTTGACATAAGTAATCCTCGAGGATGTTTTTTGCAACGGATGCTTGTTCCGGATAACCTTTAGTAGTAATGTGAGGAATATAGTCACTAGTGAGGTGTCAGTGTCGAAGGGCGCGGCCTTGCGCGGTGGTTAGCGCAGCGCGACGCGCGAGGCCGCGGCGCATTGTGATGCATCTGTTGCGCATGCGCTAGCGCCGGCCACGGTACAACACATTGTACCGTATCGCTAGGGCTGACAATATAGGTGATTTTTGGGGTGAAATTAGAGCATCATAAATAATAAATGGCATCATGCCAAAAGCTATGTCATTTATGCGTCAGTCCAAGCCACTTTTATTCAACAACTATTGATTTTTCGCGTAATTTTTTCTCCACTTTAGCATACCTACAAGTTCCCTCGATCGACTGTTTACTTTGTATCGAAAACGAACAAACAATTCGAAAAATAAAAAGTTGTTTAGACTGACATAAATTAGTAAGTAACGACCATTAACTTACACTAATTTTGTTGACTCGGTACTTATTCCATCGCAAAAATGAAAGAAACTAGTTTAATTAGAAGTCCCACTCACTGTGCACTTGGTGTAGTAGTTTGCTTGTGGTGTTTGTTTTAAGCGTAGCCCTTTCGGTTCAATGGATCAAGTTCCCCGCATGGGACTAACCTTTGTGGTACCCAAATATTTTCATTCTGTTTGTTCAAATAAATTTCGCAACAACGCACCTGCTGATGCAAGGTTTTTTGTAAAAGAAGATTCATCCAAAATAAGCGTACACCCATTTATAACTCATACATAGAAATACAAAATTTTGTAACAAAAAAAATCAACGAGCTTTACAGTAGTCGCATATGATGTGCAACATCTACCATATTATCCTACTATGAAAAAGATCCGCATCAAATCAAATAGCGCGCGCTCATTGGTCAAATCAAATCGCGCGCGCTTCCCCGGTTTCCTGATGGCACCATCTCCCAGCCATTTCTCCGCCACCGCTTGCGCTCATTCGTCAAATCAAATAGCGCGCGCTTTCCCGGGTTCCTGTTTACCTCATCTCACAGCCATCTATCCGCCACCGTGCGCGCTCATTAGTCAGATAAAATAGCGCGCGCTCATTGGTCAAAGCAAATAGCGTGCGCTTCCCCGGTTTCCTGTAACACATTTCTGTCCCTTTTCCAAAATCACTCCCAAAAAAAAATTCAGCAACCGAGAGGAAAGATGTTAGGGTTGTCAAAAATATTTTTACAACCCTAACTACCGCTTCCGATTAATTGGGTCACGGCGTTTGGGCCTGCTTTTGTAAGAATCACACTATACTTTTTATTAAAAGATTAACACCTTTGTATCCTTTCAAAAATATCAATAGAACAATACCTTACCTACTGCACTGTTCCTACTTCTATGTTTCAGTTTTACATACACTCTTCATCTTAACGCAGATATTCCTACCTATGTAAGACCAAAGCTGATTTAAGGTATAATAGTGCAAAGTCAGTATCCCGATGTAGGCCGCGATTGACATAACAAAATGTTTGGTTCAACAGAATGTGATTAAAATAAAATAAAAAACATGGCCGTTAAAGACAGTTCCCTACAAATGTTTACGTTTATAGTTTGTCAAAATGTCTTAGTGTCTTATTGAGTGGGTTATCACCTATGGCTACAACTATATTGAACTTTATGATAAGTGGAATCCGAAGAACTTTACCACAATAAAAACAAAAATATAGTAGGTACATAATGAACCAAGAAGAGTGGGGTTGCCACCCGTACTTTATTATAAAGTATTATACGTTATTTAGGGCAAGTATACTTTATACTTTATGAGATCTATAAAATAAATCAGCCTTTTAATTATATTTGCAGTACCTACTGACGATTGACCGACGATTCAGCGCAGTGGTTAAGAGCTTAAGCCGATTCGCCCACTGTGTCTAGTAGTCGCGGGTTCGATTCCCGCACGGTACAAATCTTTGTGTGACCCACAATTATTTGCTTCGGTCTGGGTATTTGTGTATGTGAATTTTCATGTAATAAGAGGCATGGTCATGCCTCTTATTGCCATGGAATTAATGGTTATATATATATGGTTTCTACACTTATATTTTTATGCCTTAATACCATTCACTACCCATCTTATGTGAAAAATATTATTAGAATTATTCCCGTACTCTCTGCCTACCCCGCAAGGGATCTGGCGTAATGATATAGATAGATAGATTATTCCTGTGTCGCGAATAACATTTGATTTCGAGATGATTACATCTAGTAAGCGTATCATCGAATAGTACTCAGGTCTATGCATAATTTAGAAATCCACCCAATTACAAACACTTTATAGAAATTACCGTACTTTACATTTAAGGATGAATTAAGCCAGGGGCTATCGGTAACTATCTGAAGCGGCCATCAACTCGGACACACGCCTCGGCTCGAAACAATGAAGTGTTTAGGACCAACTCCGCGTACAATACAATATTTAGACTGCCGCTAATGGGGACTGTTGCCTTGTATTTAGGGCTGACCAATATTTAATTGTTAACAATATACTTGTACCTATTGAAAATATGTAGAGAGAGCTGTACCTCGCAAAGGATTTGGCGTGTCGATATAGTTATAACGAGATAATATATCGCTGCATATTAGAAATTAACTTTATGAAAATATTTATTGAAAGAAATTAATAATTCATAGTTAGATTTTGACGATATAATGCTATAAAAGCTTTCTTAAAATAAAATTATATTTAATTAAAATGTTTAAGTATCGCAAATTCGGAGTCAGCGTGGAGATATAAAATGAATACGTGCTAAGCCGCTGGGAAGCAACTAATTTATATTTATACGCATATGTACATTAAGAAAGCTATATCTAGCAAAATCTGAGTCACAAAAGTTTGCTTATTTATTAATATTGCCACCAAGCGTTGGTGGGGACCAAGGGTCACAAAATATCTACAATCAATCAATCAATCAATCAGCCTATCGTAGTCCACTGCTGGGCATAGGCCTCTCCTAACACGCGCCATTGCACACGGTCCTCCGCCTTCCGCATCCAGTCTGTCCCAGCGACCTTTTTGAGGTCGTCGGTCCATCTAGCTGGGGGCCGTCCTACCTTACGCTTACCAAGTCGCGGTCTCCACTCCAGGACACGCTTGCTCCATCGGCCGTCGGTCCTTCTGCAGATGTGACCAGCCCATTGCCACTGCAGCCTACAGAGTCTGCGAGCTATGTCGGTAACTTTGGTTCTTTGTCGGATTACCTCGTTACGAATTTTATCCTTCAAAGAGACGCCGAGCATAGCTCGCTTCATAGCCCGCTGTGCGACTTTGAATTTGTGGACTAGTCCCACTGTGAGTGTCCACGTCTCGGCCCCGTAAGTCATAACAGATAGGACGCATTGGTTAAAGACTCCAGTCTTCAGGCACTGCGGTATAGGCGAAGCGAAAACGTGACGTAGCTTGCCAAACGCTGCCCAACCCAATTGGATCCTGCGGTTGATTTCTTTCTCGAAGTTGTTTCTACCCCGAACCCCCGAACCCCCGAACCCCCTGTTTATGCTCCCGAACAACTTCGAGCATCGAACCATCGACGTAGATCGGTCCCGGCGTGACATGCTCATTAAACATGATCTTGGTTTTATCCAAGTTCATGCCGAGACCGACACCTCGAGAGGCTCCATTTAGGCTATGCAGCATTTCGCTTAACTGTTCCAGTGACTCTGCCACGATGACTATATCATCGGCAAACCGAAGGTGTGAGATGTATTCGCCGTTGATGTTAATGCCCCGCCCAGTCCAGTACAGCGTCTTGAAGACGTCTTCGAGTGCATTGGTAAAGAGCTTGGGGGATATTACATCCCCCTGTCTTACCCCTTGATGCAGCTCGATCGGGTTGGTCTTTTGGTCCTGGAGCTGGACGGTCATTCTGGCGGTATCATACAGACATCTCAACACCTCGATATAGCGCCAATCGATGCCACATCGCTGCAGAGCATCCAAAACCGCCCAGGTTTCGATGGAGTCGAAGGCTTTCTCGTAGTCCACGAAAGCCATACACAGCGGCTGATTGTACTCTTCGGTCTTCTGTACAATCTGCCGAACAGTATGAATGTGGTCTACGGTGCTGTAGCCTTTTCGAAACCCGGCTTGTTCCGGTGGCTGGAACTCGTCAAGTCTTCTGGCGAGGCGGTTTGTGAGTACTCTCGAAAACAACTTGTAGACGTGGCTCAGGTGTGAGATGGGTCTGTAGTTCTTCAGCAAGGTTTTGTCACCTTTTTTGAAGAACAGAACCACCGCACTCCCACTCCACGCTTGAGGTGTTAAGCCCTGGTGCATGACGGAATTAAACAGACTCGCTAGCTTTTTCAGGATTGGAGTCCCGCCTGCTTTTAGGAGCTCAGTGGTAATTCCGTCATCGCCTGGTGACTTGTTATTTTTGAGCTGCTCGAGAGCCACTCTGACCTCGTCCTAGTTGACATCAGGGATGTCTTCCGTGTCGTGGCGTGCTAGTGGGGCTCTGTGGTCGTCAGCGCTGGGTCTCGAGGGTTTAGCCATCCGTGATGCGTACAGGTCTTTGTAGAAACTCTCAATTTCCTCGAGTATCTCGAACTTGGAGGTCATGGTTTTGCCATCCGCTGTATTAAGTTTCGTCAGATGGGATCTACCTAGCTGGCGAGCGAAGACTTTGGTGCCTCTGTTCTGTTCAATCGCAGCCGCGATGGTGCGGGTGTTGGAACATCGGAGGTCACGTCGCACCAGCTTCCGGATCTTCCGGTTGAGGTTCCTCCCATCCGGCGAAGACGCCTGCGTGGATGACATTTCCGGTCTCTGCCTCATAAGTTCGAGAGTCTCGAGCGAGAGTTTAGACTCTCTGTTACCGCTTTTGCCGGGAAAAACCCTTCGAGACACATCCTGTAGCGTTTTGACCACTGTGTCGGTTTTCTCGTCAACATTGCCTTCGGTTTCAAGCAGGTCGAAACCATTTTGAAGCTCCAGTTGGAACTTTTCGGACCCGAAAGCTATTTGAGGTGCAGTAGGTCTGAGAGTAGACCTCATCATGCGACGTCTTTCGGCCTTGAAGTTTATATTTAGAGCGCCTCGGACAAGTCGGTGATCGCTGCCGGTATTAAATCTGTTGATCACGGAGACGTCTCTAAATATAGACTTCCTGTCAGTCATGATGAAGTCTATCTCGTTCCTCGTCACAGTGTCGGGGCTTCACCATGTCCACTTTCTATGAGGCTTCTTCTTAAAGAACGAATTCATCAAGAAGAGCCCCTGCGACTCCAAAAAGTTGACCAGCATCTGCCCCCTGTGGTTTCGGCGCCCCACGCCGTGAGGGCCGATTATCGTTTCGCCGCGTTCTTGTACTCCCACTTTGGCATTGAAGTCCCCCATAACAACGTTGTAGTGAGCCTTGGTGGTGCCATGTAATGCCCTGGCTATGTCTTCATACATGGCTTCAGCTATGTCGTCGCAGTATGTCGAGGTCGGCGCATATACCTGCACCACCTTTAGGGTGTACCTGTTGGTGATTTTAATTATGAGGTACGCTACCCGTGTCGACACACTGCTGACTTCCACAACGTTGTTAGTGAGAGCTTTGTTGACCAGGAAACCGACACCGCCCTTAGAGGGCCGATCACCTTCCCGAAAGTAGAACAGGTGGCCTGACTCAAGGCTTATCGTGTCCTCGCCCTGTCTTCGGACTTCGGATAACCCCAATATGTGCCAGTTTATGCGACCTAGTTCTACCTCGAGTTCAGTGAGGTGTTGGTCCAGCCGTAGAGAGCGTCCATTGTACGTAGCCAGGGTCAGGTGTTTTTGGTAGCCTTGTGTCGTAGCCCGGAGATTCTTCGCACCCCCTGCCCCGCTGTTACCGCGACCGCTACCGTGGCAGCGGACAGCGGGACTACCGGGAACTGGGGGCCTTTGCGTTTGGTGTCTTAACATGTTAAGAGGTTTTTGGCCTACTATACCACGCTGGCCAGACGGGTTGATATAGAGTTTGTTTCAAATTTTCCTTTTCTGGTCGTTGATCGGATGACGTTACTACCTTTAGTGGACTCTTACCACCAGCCTAGCAAAAGTATGGCTACTGGGGCATTCTAAGTTTTTCTTTCGCTTCCAGCCCAGTAAGGAAGAAAAGAAATATCTACCCAGTAAGAAATATCTATAGTCTGAAAAAAAAGTTAGAAGCATACTAAAGTTCTGTAAATCTCACGGCAAACTTTACATAAGTTTGCCGTGAGTCTTTTTTTTATAAAAGGCGAGGATTTATTTCTGTGTCGTGAAATTCATTTACAAACATGAAAATTCACACGCACAAATACTTGGGTATTTGTGGGTACCTGGGTATATCGAAACAAATGTTCGTGGGTCACAAAGATTTGTCCCATGCGGGAATCAAACACGCGGCTATTCTACACAGTGGGCGGAGCGACTTAAGCTCTTAACCACTGCGCCAAATCATCCGTCTATACTAAACATTCCACAAAATTTCCTTTTTCCCATTTCATGTGCAAACTCACGCCCGTTACTGCTGTAAAGCAACCCTAGCCACAAGTCCCGGCTACACAATGGAGGCTATCGCAGTTCAATCTAGGCTCGTCCCTCCCATAATAGAGCAGGGCCACACAGCAGATCATACTCTTTGACAGCACTGAACAACTGGGTCCTTACGTGCATCGTTGGCTATAATCAATCATAACTTATTTATAGTACTATTTACAACACATTTAAAGTACGTTTACAAGAATTATTCTTGTCAACTTAGAGATTAAGCGAAGGACCATAATGGGATAAATAAGATATTATGACGGACGATTTAGCGCAGTGGTTAAGAGCTTAAGCCACTCCGCCCACAGAACGAATCTTTGTGTGATCCACAATATTTGTTCCGGTCTGGGTATTTGTGTGTGTGTAAATTACCATGTTCGTAAACGCACCCACGACACAAGAATAAATCCTAGAGTGATAGCCTCACTCTAGGATTCATTCTTGTGTCGTGGGTTTAAAAAAAACTCATCTCCAATACAGACCTAGTGTCGTTCGTGAAGGTAAAGTTTACTAAAACAATATGATAAAATAATATCTAGTAACTATTAGACCCTTTTAACATTAAGTCTCTGCTAGGAATCTGACGTGAAGATATAAGGAGAAGATACAGAGGAAATAAAAACCGATACGTCAACATTCCCACAGTGAGGGTGGCAGATGTGTACCGTGTACACCCACTTTTCACCATCTTAGGTCCTATAGATTATTGTTATACCGGGCACATTGCAAGACTGTACTCATACAGCCATTATTTCTACTGAAAAATTTCTTTTGTCCGACTAAAAATTCCAACTGAGGCCCTCATGACGCAGTCGAGGCAACGATATAAGGAATGATAAATACAAATACATATTATATAAAATTATATTTTCTGTACTGTTGGAACTCTGTACTCTCTGCCTACCCCGCAAGGGATCTGGCGTGATGATATAGGTAGGTAGATAGATTAGATAGATAGATAGTTTCTGTAACGTTACTACTTATATAAATCTTTAATACTTATGTAACGCACTTGGTCGATAATTAGGAAATACAACTCCAAGATACAAGAGAAAAATTACGAAGTTAAATAATATAAAGTCTAGTGAAAAATTAAACTATCAGTGAAATCACATATTCTTAAAAGTACAGTATAACGGACAAGGAAGTCAATCAATCAACAATGCAGCCATTAAATATTTTTCCCTGCCGGTGACACCAGGGCTGCCGATTAAAACTATGCAACGGATTTAAATTATACTATACTACTTAATTAACAATTCTGTAATATAACCATCTTATTTCGGTCGAGTTCATAAGATACTATGTTATTACTATGAATAGTTTTTATTCCACTGATCCTCTTTCGCAAAATGGTTTGGCGAACGGTTGAATACGCATACGTGCAAAGGACCACTTCATTATAAAAATAGCAAGCCGAAAGACATACTTAACATTAAACCGTATTTACAGCCTGTATAGCGATCAAAATCCCATTATTCGTACGGAGTACAAAATTGTGTCATTTACAATAGGCTCTACCCGACCTAGCGTCGTCGGCGAAAAGTGAGTGAATTTAGTACATCTCTACTAGAGTAGGGCAAAAATTAATTGTGAAAAAATGGAAATGCAATTAAAATGTTCCGAAAATCATCGCGGTTACTTTTTGGTTATTAAGTTCCCGTTTCGACTGTTCTACAGGATCCATGGTCACGGGAGGGACTAAGGCGTTTGACGTCCTTACTTGTACCTTAGGGGTATTAATTTAATTCCTATTGCAATTTCAATAGATTGATCCTACAATTAAAAAAAATATTGATTAGGCAACATAGGCGTGAAGGTGAAGATAGGTCAATTTAGAACTTTAAAACACAAATAATATTGTTTTTATAGTTCCAAATCGGACCATCTCCTCTAAGTAATATAATAACATAAAAATATCCACTATAAATATTATTTGTGCTTTCCATTCACTTTTCAGTTAGCAGCCCTAATAACCCTGCACCACGCAGTTCATTTATGGAACACGATCAAAAGGTCACAACGAATCAAGTCGGGTATTGCCAAAATGAAACAGAGGCAAGGAGCCGACTCCAAATTATGATTCCTTGACTCTTGCACAAAGGTCGGCAAAGGTCTATGCTCAATTATAAGAATACTTTGCTGGCTCTCATCTGTATCTTGCGTAACGGATAAACAGGCTAAGCCAAAAAGATCTCAGAAGCCTATGAAATCTAGATACCATTTCAATAGAACGTATAAATTCACTAAAGACACCTAATGAATTTGGTATTTTTCCTGGATAGACAGTATGTTTCAGATATCGGATGGATATTATTATGTTTAACATAAAACTACCTACAAATAATTTAGACGGGCGACTTGTTCCAATGGTTAAAAGCTTAAGACGCTCCACCATGGATCAAGTAGGAGCGGGTTCGACCCCGCACGGAACAAATTATTGTGTAACACGCAAATATTTGTTTTAGTCTGAGTGTGTGTGTATGTGAATTTCACACTCCCACGACACAGGAATGGTTTCCTAGTGTGGTGCTACGTCTTTTTATTAAAAAAATATTGGGCCACATCTCTGTCGCTCGATAATGCATTCAGACATTAGCATTGCCACATTTTATGGTAATATTAATCCCCCGTACAGGATAGATATGATAATATTTTTTACATAAGATGGGTAATGAGTTTTAAGTGTCAAACGAAATTCATATTTAATTCAATGATATTAAGGCATAAAAGCATAAGTATAGAAACAGGTCATGCCTCTTATTGCCATTGAATAAGGTATAATTTCCTTTGACACTTACAACTGTCACAGTACTCTTCCTTCATGAAAAATACTTTAGCATATGGCAAGATCAGCTTTTTACAAAGCAATTTTCAAAGTACGTATCATCACACAAATATTTACGCGAGTGAGCAAAGAGAATCGAAGGCCAACGGATGCCATTAACACTTGCTTGTACAACTTCTTTTTTAAATTACACACATTGTTGAAACTAACGAACGCGCTCCAAAACTGACCCTGACACCACCGGAAATACCAGTTAAGTATTAAGATAAAATATCAATCAGTATTAACTTAAGCCTCCACATACCTAGACTGTTGACACATCACATCAATTATTCAGTTGAGCAAAGCACACTAACCAATAGCAGGTTTTCTAACATCAAGAATTATTTATGAAATAGGGGGAAAACTACCTTGCAAGTTGCCTTATGGTACTCTGATGGTATTTCTAACATTTCAATAATTACTTAAAATTAATAATGACTTCAATTCACTTTACAGAGAATAGGAATCAAGTTCTTGTGGATTTCGCCAATACAACAAACTGGTAACAATAGAATTAAACGCGGCATGAAATTCTTATGCTCATTTATGTAAGAACCACTTACATATATGCGCTCGGAAAAAGTCTCGACCCGCACCACACCCAATGGTCTCACGCTATAAATATGGATTACACAATTTCCATAACAAATAAATTAACAAAAACCCAATTGCATAAGATTTATCACTTCACTTTTCGATGTTCGTGTCCGTAAGCTGGTTTGAAACCGAGAGTGTTCAGTACTTGCAGAACTGGCCCATTGACCGACCACCTGACCCTATGTCCGCGCAAGGCCACTTTGCTTACTCTCGAGCCTCAGTCATCGAAGCATTTGAGGTACGAGAATACATTTCATAATGCACTTATCTCGTTTCAATCAACATTGTTCATAAATATATCGTTAGCTTGGGTGTGTAAATATCGCGTACATTATGTCACAGCTATCTCGATGAATTAGCGACTCAGTTGAACGGCTAGGTAAACGCCTGCCGACGTCTAATTGGATGCCGAAACATTGTTAAGCCAAATAGACTAAGAACATGTTTAACTAGTTCCCTGAACGCTGAAGCGGTGGAAACTGAAACGTTGAAGTTATTCTTTTGTATTTTAGCTATAAAATTGAGAATTTTGATGAATGTCGGACTTTTGCTTAGCCATCCAGCAGTTCACCGGAATGACTAATTTAACAACAAAACTCTATTTTACCAAATGCGAACCAACAAAACTGTGTCTATTAAGTAAACTTAAGAATAATATTATTTTTACAAAAAACAGTAGGAATATGACTAGCTAGAAATAATCTTCATACAGAAAAAGCAAAATTGTGATCCAATGAAAGGTGACTTTCTAAGCCAATGAAAGAAATAACATGAACATACAATTTTCATTATGTTTTACAGTTTTATTTACACATTCTACTGCTAATTTGATAGTAAACTGTATTTCGCATCCGCAGCGACCGCAAGCCTGTTGAATGAGCAATGCAACCACCGCTGCACTGACATGAACCTCGGGTCTTCACTAAATTATTTCCTGCCTCTTTACGATGCAAAGTACTACAAAATAACACTCTTGACAGACCGCATAGAATACAAATGCATCGACTTACAGTTCCTAACGACTGGTTCACATTCTCAAGCTACGTCAAACATTATAATAATAATAAATTTATTTATTTACAAGTTGGTATTTCATCACTGCAAGAAGGTATCATCGATGACGCTAAATACAACTTTTAGAAAGAGATCTGCGTCTGAACTAGTAAAAATTATCTATAATTTAGAAATCAGTGCTCTTCTCTTAACTGAAATATCATATACAATGATGATGACAACAGAACAGAAAGAATTCTTACTTCGTGGCAATCAATCTGTAGGTTGAACACACAATGAAAAATTTACAAAAGAACACTTGATATTGAGGGGTTTAGAGTATTAGCAATTGAATTTGGTCCCATTCAAAAAAATTCTGAAATTGATTAACTAATCTATATATTAACAAACTCATATATATTTATCACTCATCTGTACAAATAGGGATCCAAGAACTGTATTAAGACCGCTATAACTAACTTTTAGGGCCGGTGTTCGTACATCTGGATACATCACTACTCTAACTTTAAGAAGTCTGTCTTCGTAAAATAAAATCCACTAAGTTGCATTATGTTGTAGTGAGTGAACAAATATATACACCATTGTACCCGCCAATAATGTAATAAAGGAGAAGTTACTTAGTATACGTTTTCTATTTTGGAAAAAAAAAACATGTTAAGTGCCATTTGATTCTAACGTCTAGTAACCATTTAATCATATCTCAGGACTGTTTAAATAAACATAGTTTTATGCCAAAAAAGTGCATTCTATTTTAAAACATCTTATATTTTTCTCTATACAAGGTGTAACATAATAAACGCAAGACCTGAAAGTAGTTTGTTCTAAATCGGTAACGGAATTGATTCCAACAATTTTGAATGTTTTTAATTTGCAAAGAATGCTTTTACTCCTTCAGTGCGCTATAAAAAACTAAATATATTCTTGATTCATAGCAATATTTCAAATGCATTCCTAAAACGTATTTCTCGAAATGCACACATACACGTACAAGTTTCATTGTTAATTGGGATATAAAAGTGCTTAGAGAAAGTGTAAAAACTTTTAAATTTGGAAATTTGGTTTAGTTTTGAATTTATAAAGCAATTCTCTAATCGGGTGTCTGAGTTCTTGCGTTTATTATGTTACACCTTGTATATGTCCATAAGTCCATGTAAATGTTGCCATTGATTGGCGATTTGCATTTTCTCGAGTGGTAGAGTTAATATACGGCGTTTCAAAAAATCTCTTCTCGAATATGAACTACGCTTTACGCTTCATCGAAACAATGCCTCTATATCGGCGGTGCATAATTATATTAATAGATTGTGTTACGTGGTCAGGTATTGTGGCTTTGTTTGTTCTACGTAACGCGATGATGCATTCGTGCCAGTTAACCATTGCACGATTATGCGGCTTTTGTTTCGATGTTTTCCTGATAGCCGGTACTTGGGCCAGGTTTTACCTGCGGGCAATGGCTGATATGGTTAGTGAATATGATTTAATTCACACCTTGTACGTGGGTTTTGGAAAGTTTAACAATTTACGTGTCCTATCATTTGCGATAAGAAATATAGTAATTGTATTCCTAAAATGATAATTTTTAAATTGGATTTTCTGCGCATTTTTAAGCTCCAACGAACTAGAAAATCAACGTTTTGTCACGCTTATTTGTCCCTGAAGAAAGATTCTCTGAAACCTAGTTCACCAATTGATATTGGAGATGTCAATATGAAACAAAAATTAACGCGTTACTTTTGTATTAGCTCACGGATTAAATCCGTCTGAATGTATTGAACAAAGAATACGCTATTTAAAATGATTGCAATGTCTGTAAGAAACTCCTATATTATTATTATGTTACGCACTTTTGCGGACGATGTAGCGCAGTGATTAAGAGCCTAAACCGCTCCTCCCACTGTGTATAATAGTCGCGGGTTCGATTCCATTAACACGGAACAAATCTTTGTGTGTCCCACAATTATTTGTTTCGGACTGGGTATTTGTGTATGTGAATTTTCATGTCTAATCTCACCCACGATACAGGAATAAGTCGTAGTGTAGGGCTACTTTTTTTAACCAAAAAAGGTATATATTTTATAATAGAAATAAGCAAACGACTGAAGTAATTACAATAAATAACAATTCAGTTAATTGTAGCGAAATTTAATAACGTTGTTATTAAACAAATCATTATAGATGTAATAAACGTCACTGAAGGTTGTATAATTCCAACATCTCTATAGAAAACCTAAAAACGAGTAGATGATCTATGATATTACTAAATGTTTATTAGGGAAGTTGATAATTTTATGATATTTAGTAGGCTGCAATTGCGGTGCGACTTCACAGACTATGCCACACCTGCTGGTCTGCCCCTTATACCCCTCCACCTCTACAATAGAAGAGCTGTGTACAGCCCCAAAAGGCGCGATTGTGCTAGCTTACTTAGCGGGACAGATATGAACCATTGACACGAAAAGAAGAAGAATGTAATAAATATCGATTTAAGTGTAAACCGGTAAGAATTGGTTTACTTTTAATATATTACAAAGCTAAGCTATATAGCGAAACTTATATTAATACGTATCTAACACCAGATAGGCAAGAAATGTAAACAAAAAATCTACTTATATAAAAAAAATTTACAGTTATGAACCGATTCCATGTCAATCTATCAAAAATTAAAAAATGCGCTCGCTTTGTTTACAGTCCAGTTTTTCTTAGCATTTAAAATAAGAATTGTCCAATTAAATTATGTATGATAGAAAGCCAAAAAGCATTAGGGCTAGCATGGTCGGCAAGACTTTTCTCACACAAGACAACATTTTGTCGACCCGTAATTCGAGTCTTGTACGTTAGTCAATATAGTCCTGTGTATTCGTTAATACTATAGAATTTTTGAAATTAGTTTTCTCGTGTCAATTGAGTTACGACACGCCATATTACCACATAAGTTAAAGCAGTTATCTAACGCCTAAGGCGAAATTCTGTGACACATGTAATGACGCACAGAATTTGTGTATGTGTGTGCATGCAACAACTACGCTCCAGCCGGGAAGGCAAGGGGACAACTAGTTCAAGGGCGCCTCAATGAGGAACGGCCTCTGCTTGGGTTGTCGCTATGGAGGAGGGCTATATACTAGGTGTCTTGCCGTAGTGCTCTGCGCCGGCCGCCGGGCAAGGAATTTCTCGACCTCGCCGACGAGGTCAGTGTCTGATCCTGTGTGCGGTATATGTATGCGAAATAATATAATAATATCAGCCTATACTGCCCACTGCTGGGCAAAGGCCTTCTCTCACAAATCGAGGTGAGAGATATTCATACTCCACCACGCG
Source organism: Phalera bucephala (assembly GCA_905147815.2). NCBI lineage: Eukaryota > Metazoa > Arthropoda > Insecta > Lepidoptera > Notodontidae > Phalera > Phalera bucephala. The sequence continues at coordinate 16,171,063 of LR990621.1, read as the reverse complement.
GACCCAGTGCGGATTGGTGGAGGCAGGTTTGCGGCCACCTGCTGTTGGAACTTATCAAGCCGCCTTTAAGGCTTCCAACTCGGCTTAACGCTACCACATTAAGTGGTAACCGGGACCAACGGCTTAACATGCCTTCCGAAGCACGGAGACGCTCGAATATGAAAATGCCACAAACGGTCACCCATCTCAGGCCGACCGAGTCCAACGCTGCTTAACCTTGGTGATCGGTAAGAACACCGCGGTCGCCCAGCGCAACGAGCGCCTCGACGCCTGTATGCGAAAGGAGGGAGGTGAATATATCGCGAGGGTTTATCGCGCTGCCTATGTTAACTCTGCAGTTATACTAATGATCGACGAAAGCGGGCGCGACGCCGGCGCAAGCGTTCGAGTGGCCATACGTATTGAGTTTCGCGTACTGAGTCACCGCAAGGCGATCCCGCCGGCAAGGTGAGTGTACTGCCTAATACGGGTAGATTTCAAACCTTCAACTTTGATATGTTGGGTATTGAATAACATATGATTAGGACACGTTTGAGTTCATTATGTGTGTTCATTAAGTTTAATAATAGATGGTAAGTAATTGAACGAAGCTGTAGCAATGTTCGCCAACGCCCGTGAGATTTGTGAGAGGATAATCATAAGATGTAGTTTCGTACTAACACCTACTGCACCATGCTGGTGGTAACGTTTCTTTGAAATAAAAGTCTGTGAGGTATCAATTATAAGCATAACTTTTTGTCTTTCTATCATTAGTTAAATACCTGGAGGTGTATGCAGTGATTACAGAGTTCCAAAAGGTTGTTTCCTTATAGGCCTCAATAACTTTTTTTAATTTTAAAATAACGTTACTCCAAAGAACAGTGGAAGTTGTTCTTTTGTGTTGTTTAATGTTGTAATAATAAATAATCCTTCTCTACATTTTAGTTAAAAATGATTTTACAGACAAATCTAATTTTATATGTGGAATAGTGATTCCATAGATAGATATTGGTAGGAGTTTTGAGTATACTAAGAGACAAAAAATTCGATTTGTCTGTAAAATCAATTTTAAACAAAAATGTAGACAACGATTATTTATCAATAGACAGTAATTATTGAAAGGGACATATTAGAAACATTGAAAAACTAGATGCCTTGAAGATCCATTTTCGCAATAACATTTTCAAACATCCTACGTAGAAGAAAGAGAGAGGTCTGCAAAGAAAGAATCTATTGAAACTCTGTACTCTCTGCCTACCCCGCAAGGGATCTGGCGTGATAAAATAAATAAATAGATAGACATTCTACGTTATAAAAAGACTGAAACTACTTCAGTTCAATAGGTTACATAGTATACCTATAACGCAAGCCATACACAGTGAAAAACCTGAAACATGTTTATGATCAGCTCTAGATCTGTTTGATAAATAATAAATATAGTATGTATATTGGCATCATAGTATTGTCTGTCGAGCTACACTGGAATATGACTTATATTAATATACATTAAATCTTATTTAGTACCGAGCTATGACTAGTACACTTCGTCTATTATTAAGTATGATGTGAACACGTATGTACTTAGAATGGGCAACACAACGTGACATGTATTAGCATCTGTGATCTATGCCCAGTACATGTGATGAAAAGGAAATAAGAGATAGCAACATAGCAACAAGTCAAAACTTTATGTTATTCCTCAAGTATACGCCAAATAAATTGCCTCGTATGTCTAGAGGTGAATAATGCGCGTTTCGATCACGGCAAGAGGTCCTGGCTTCAAATCCTAAGTCGGTCAAATATAGTTTTTAAAAAAATTCACAGATTTAGTCCGGAGTCTCGAATTGAGCCCGGTATATAACAATAAGTTCGCCCCCTATTATAGAGCCCTAACATCGTCGGCGAAAAGTAGGCGTACACAGTACACCTCTGCTACCCCACTTGGGGAATACAGGCATGATGGTAAAAATAACATGACTAAAAATATTGACGATGATTAAACTTTATAAAGTATGGAGACATTTATTTCGTTTTCACAGTAATAGAAAAAAAAGCGCGTAATTTTTTATGTGTGATATTTTTTAGTAGGAACTATTACTTTCTGTTAACACAAACATATAGAAAGTTACATTTCTCCTTAAAATATTCTTGTATAAACATTCCTTTCCTTCATTCTAAGTAATTCCTATACAAAATAAAAACACTAATAATCCGCTAGTATATAATCTCAGTAAGGTCACAGTTATTTCCCCTGTAACCACGTGGTCCGACTGCTTAATCCGATTGATCGGATCCGAGCAATCCAAGCTTCAGTCTTAGGTTCACGAAAAAAAACAACTAAAAACGCTTATACGGTCCGCTAAATTTACATTGCACCTTTTAGGGGGAGTCCATTAATTACGTGAGGTAATTTGAGAGATTTTTTGACATCCCCTTCCTCCCCCTCTGGTGAGATTTCGTGAGATTTGGCTCAACCCCCCTCCCCCATCCCCCAATCTCACGTGAGTGCAACTTTGCGGCGTTCGAAAATTCTCGTTAAGTATTATTGAATATGATTTGGCCATATTTTAGTAAATCTTTTAATAAATTTAATACTATTTTCTCGCAATTTTACTCTGTTTTTTGCGAAAAAAAAATTACGTGATATTAGCCGAGAGGGGGGGCCCTCTCCCCAAAGTAAGATTAGATTGAACGCCTCACTTAATTAATGGACGCCTTTTTAACCACGCCGATATAACGCCTGCTCAACCATAAATCCCCTAAAATTAAGTGCCCATATAAGAAACCTAAGTAATTTGACAAACGACCTTTCATCGCCCACCGCTTCACTTAAATTGGCTTTGTAGAAATGCGGTAGTTAACTTGGAATTTACATAAAATGGCGCTCCCACGACGCGACACAAGGTGAACTGGCTATTCAAATTGTATTTCGCTGTTGACTCCCGATCTGCGTGAATGGTGTTGCGTAATGGCTACAAGTATCATGGAGTGTGCAGGCCCCACACACAGCCGGCGAGCAAATATTTAAATAAATTTGGTAAGTCAATGGTTGTTAAACAACTTTCTTCGCATACCCCCAAAACATTATCATCATTGTTATCATCATCAGCCTATAGCAGTCCGTTGCTGGACATAAGCCGATCCAATCACTATTAAAAACGATACTCGGCAACTCTCATCCAATTTCTGCCAGTCGCCCTACGAAAATCATCGCTTCATCTAGCGTCTCACGCAAAGATTTTTCCGAAGTGGTTAATGAACCCGCCATTATTGGGTCCAATAGACCAAGCCGTCATCAATATGAAGGACTAATATATCTATAAGTAACTGATGTACCTTCAGATGTGAACTAACTTATAATATTATGTAACGGTAAATATATGAATCTAAAATAAATAAACAAAATAAATACCGTCTATATACCCCAAGCGGGGGTGGCTGAGTACACCCATTTTTCGCCGACGATTTTGGGTTCCATGTTATAGCGGGCAAGCCTATTGCCATATACCAGGCACAATTCTAGACTCTAGACTCATACTGGAAAGGTTTCGTTAGAAAAACTTCTTTTGAAACCTTGGATTACCGGTAATTATATCTTCTTCTGAATGTCTCTTTCTAACGATATCAAATAAACTAAAATATCCACTGATATATTAGTATATAGATGAATCACATTTTATTTTGTCTAGTGGAAGTAAGTTTCAAATAATTCAGTATTGTCATAATACTGTGAACGATGCGACACTGGAAGTGTATATTAATCTTCTGTTGATTACTCAAATAAATACATTTTGATATAATATCAGCCTATACTGCCCACTGCTGGGCAAAGGCCTTTTCTCACAAATCGAGGTGAGAGAGATTAGGTCATAATCCACCACGCGGACCCAGTGCGGATTCGGGGAGGCAGGTTTGTAGCCACCTGCTGTTGTAACTTATCAAACCGCCTTTAAGGCTCCCAACTCGGCTTAACGACTACCACATTAAGTGGTAACCGGGACCAACGGCTTAACGTGCCTTCCGAAGCACGGAGACGCTCGAATATGAAAATGCCATAAACAGTCATCCATGTCAGGCCGACCGAGTCGTACGCTGCTTAACCTTGGTGATCGATAAGAACACCGTGTAACCGTGGTCGCACAGCGTTACGAGCGCCTCTACATCCATTTTGATAACGAATGCGAATTCTAATCAGCATTACCTATGTATGGAGCAAGCATTATACGCATGGAGCACCGAAATTATATACTTGTAACAACATAGCACACTAACATGTAATGTCATCATTACAGATTGCGTGCTAAAGATTTATTGTCAAGGTTATTTTAGGTTTTAAAGAACCTCATACATTCAGGAATTCCTTTCAAATTTAAAATTAACTACATTTAGACGCTGACTGCCTCGTTGGTCTAGTGGCAAAGCACATCGCTTTGTGATCACGAGCTCCTGGGTTCAAATCCTAGGTCGGACAAATGTAGTTTTTCTAACGAAAAATTCCCTGTATGAGTCCGGAGTCCGGAATTGTGCCCGGCATATGGCAATAGGCTCGCCCTCTATTATATGAGACCTAACGTCGTCGGCGAAAGGTGGGTGTACTCAGTACACCTCTGGCACCCCCGCTTGGGGAATACACGCGTGACGGTGCTTTTTTTTAGTAATCATAATACTGTTAATTGAGACTATATTATATAAACAAGAACTAAACACTATTTTAACTTTGAAATCACTTAATATCTTTAAACATAAACACACATATATTCTTCAAGCGGGGATGGCGGAGGTGTATTTTCACTTTTTACCGCCGTTCTTAAGTCCCAAGGTAATAGGGGGCGAGCCTGTTGCCATTATACCTGGCATAATGCCAAACTCCTCATCCACTCATACTGTCACACTTTGTCCGACCTAGGACCTCGCAATCGCTACACGCAGGATTAGCCTCTAGATAAAGGAGACATTCGATCTTAAACTTAGTTAATTATAATAGGAACCGTAGATCAGGCAAGGCATCAGCCAAGCTCGAATATACATATATATATGTGAATAAAATTATGTGCACAATAGTATTTTTTTCTAGATTTATATGCAGATAGTGTACATGTATGAAAAACAATTCTTTAAATAAATAGCTTCCCGTTTATGAACACAATTGATAAAACAATACACGGACATTGCATTTCCGAGTTCAGATGGATGTAAATTGCATTCGCATTAAAATATGCTGTTATTAGACACACGATTGCAATATCAAGGCGTTTATAGGACTAAGTTCTTTCAATTCCTAAAGTATTATAAGCCTCTGACTTATATAAAACTACGTCTTAAGCCCTGAGGGTCTCACATGTGCCCTGAAGGCTAAAGTGTCATTAACTTTAGCCGATGTCCTCTGAAGGTAAAAAGTTACATGAAAAAAATATTGTACCTGAAAGCATACATACTTTCTGACGAAAACCTACTTACTAAAATTAGTCTTATCTGTATACACAGCCCTTTATTTCTATATTCTTTGCTAGCCGGCGGGTGCAGAGCACCACGAAGAGACAATTAGTATACGCCCTCCCCCACAGCGCCAGTCCAAGCCGAGGTCGTTTCTCCTTAAGGCGCCCTTGAGCTAGTTGTCTTCTAGCCCTTCTGGCTGAAGCGTAATGTTTGCACGCTTGCCCACTTGTCCAATAAAGCTGTAAAGACCCCACGGCCAACAGCGTACATCATTTGCATACCACCACACAGAGCCTTTACAATTTAATACCGTTTAAAAAAAAAAGAAAATTTGCCCTCACACTAGGATTTATTCCTGTGCCGTGGGTGCGTTTACAAACATGAAAATTCATATACACAAATACCCAGACCGAAACAAATAATTGTAAATCACACAAAGATTTGTCCCGTGCGGAAATCGAACTCGCGACTATTAGACACAGTGGGCTTAAGCTCTTAACCACTGTGCTAAATCGTCCATCTTGAAGATATATTGACAAAATATTATTGAATATATACTCTAAGTACAATAACACCGTCACTCTATTATATATACCCACTTTTTGCCGACGATTTTAAGTCCAAGGCAATTCCAGACTTCGGACTAATAGTGGGAATTTTTCGATAGAAACTTAATTTAGGATAACCGAACCGAGAACCCGATATTATGACCTCAACACGCATTATTTGCTACTGGACAAACGAGGCTATCAGATTTTTGAATATACATTAAATATATATCAGTGAGGGTCCACTATCCATGCACCCAGATGGTTCAATGAGGTTTTCAAGTGGATAGAACGGTATTGATCAATATAGAACACAATGTTTAAAAAAATCTCATTTGATTCTTCGAGTACCTATCACGCAACAACCACTGAACTAATTATAGTCCGATTCAAATAATGTGATAACGGTGCAAATACAGCAACCTGGATAAAGGATGATCATTTGAGCCGTTTGGTGTGGAGACTTTGGGTCCATGGGGTTCAAGTGCTCATCACATCTTTGGGGAACTGTCTAAAAGACTGGTCGACACTACACGTGACCAGCGGGCTGGCACGTATCTCGCGCAAAGGATTAGCATTGTTATCCAGCGCGGTAACGCTGCCGAACGCATGCGATTTGGCACAGTTGTAAATAGTGTATTATATTTTTCTACATTTTATTGTATCTTTTATTTATTTAAAATATGTGATAGTTAGTTTAATTTTGTATGTTAACAAAAACAAATAATGTGATATATAAATATACAAGCTGTAACATAATAAACGCAAGACCTAATACTAGTTTGTTCTAAATCGGTAACTGAATTGATTCCAACAATTTTAAATGTATCTTACAATTTTTTTAATTTGCAAATAATGCTTTTACTCGTACAGTGCGCTATAAAAAACTAAATTTGTTCTTGATTCATAGCAATAAGGAGTTTTCAAATGCATTCCTAAAACGTATTTCTCAAAACGCACACACACACGTACAAGTTTTATTGTTAATTGGGGTATAAAAGTGCTTAAAAAAGGGGTAAAAGCCTTTAAAATTGTAAATTTGGTTTACGTTTTGAATTTAAGAAGCAATTCTCTAATCGGGGTGTCTGAGGCCTTGCGTTTATTATGTTACACCTTGTATATAGACCGGGTCTTATCTGAAGGACAAGTCAGGAGTCTCCGTAACCGGCGAGCGTGTATGAGACGAACTATGAGAGTAGAGGAAACCCGAGAGGTATGTAAGGAAAGAGCCTGTTGGAACTCTGTACTCTCTGCCACCCCGTAAGGGATCTAGCGTGATGATATAGATAGATAGATAAATATATTGGGAAACCCTGAGAAGCAGTTTGATCTCCCCGTATTATGCAGGCGCACACTAGGTAGAGATCAGGCTCTGATTTTTCTGCAGTATATTGCATTTTTTCCTAAACATATCATTCGTTTTTCAATGTACTAGGCTGCCTACCTGTGTCTCCATAGCAAAAATATTCCATACGGTTGTCCTTACTAAATCTCACTATAGCTTATTTTCACGTATTCCACATTTCTCTCATAGCATAGAAAAATTTACATACATAAATGTACTAATTGGTTTTACACATCAAAATGCTTAACAGATTATTTATATATTTTCGGACTAAACGAGTGCAATAATATGAAATTTGGCAAGTACCTAGATAATAATCTGTTGTCCAAGAGACATTCAATAACATGCTAAACCATTGAAAAAAGTTTAAAGATATTAGTCGAACTATCACCTAAAAATCAGTACAATATCTATATCAGTATATATCTATTAAAAAAGGCGTGCAACCGAGCCCATGGCTCAAAAAATTGGTTCGTGAGTACAACTGAATGTCGTGACCAATCGCTGAGAACACTTCGGCGTTCGTGAGAAAATCGCACCCAAACATCGAACACGTTAACTGCATAATTTAATTGCTCCCAATAAAAAATAGCCAAGGTTTAAACACATATCAGAACCGTTACATGCGCAAAATATCAATATATACTAATATTACAAAGAGGAAAGATTTGTTTGTTTGTTTGTAACTGATAAAGTCTGGGTTCAGTAGTTTTAATGAACCCATTTTAAATAATTCTCGCACTATTAGAAACCTTCATTATCTAGGATATAGCCTGTATTTTACTTATAATGAGATGGTATACAAGGTGTAACATAAATAACGCAAAACCTCAGACTAGTTAGATTATTGCTTTACGAATTCAATACGAGAATCAAACTTTAAGTTTTAGAGAGTTTTCTACTATTTTTTTAAGCTCTATGGTACCCAAATTAACCACGAAACCTGTACTTTTGGTTGAATATTAAGATTTATATATTAGATATGCATTTTGAATCGCCGTATTGCTATGAATTATACATAAATTTTGTTTAATACAGAGGACTGAAAGGATGATAGCATTTTTTATAAATAAAAAATGTCACATAATTTAAAAATTGTTGAAATCAATGCTGTTGCCGATTTAGAACAAACTACTTCGAGGTCTTGCGTTAATTATGTTACACCTTGTATAGAAAAAAACATTTTAAAAAGATATTACACACACACTAACTGACATTTTTACGTTTTATAAAGACGTTACAAAATATACAGTATGACAGTTATCCCATAAAAATGTTACACAGATCACTTGATCACACTAAAATATGACTCCGCACCACTATGACCACCTCACATCACGATTCACACTTATGTCACTTTCCTACAAATTTAGCGTATGACCGATTTGTATATATTTTCAATTTCGTCTGTGATAACTCGGTTTGAACGAATCGCGAGAAGGCCGCGCGTCGGAAGCTGGGAACAGAACTAAACTACTAAGCCATTGTATGCAGGTGGATTGTACTACGTCCGTTTGCCTTATTATGGCCATTTTCCATTCACACAGTGGGGCAATCGTGTGCTAAGTAGTCGCCGATACGTGTCGCTGTGCCGAAGCGTTTTGGTAATGCCTGCAAATCGCATGTCAAGGTGATGAAGAATTAGCATAGCGAATCGATGTTAAGCTAAACGTGTGCTAAATTGTGATTTTGTTTGCTATTTCTTCATTATATTTATCACTTTCGATATGTGTGAATTTGATTTGGCGGCACTTACGTATTTGTGAAAATCATGTTTATTTTTAGAGGGTTCGATGCAAACGTGGCCATTCCAGTTTACTCAATAATTTAAAATGTTTTTTTTCATAGATAAAAATCTCTAGGTACCAAAATTTATATTAAGCCGCTCTGCCCACTGTGTCTAATAGTCGCGGGTTCGATTACCGCACAGGACAAATCTTTGTGTGAACCACAATTATTTGTTTCAGTCTGGGTATTTGTGTTTGTGAATTTTCATGTTTGTAAACGCGCCCACGACACCGGATTAAATGCTAGGGTGGGGCTACGCTTAAAAAGAAAAAACTATTTTGTTTTTATTCTTTTGGTTTAGACAACGTTTGATCAGAAAAATATCAAGGAACTTATAAGGTGTACCTAATTATAATGAGGAAACGTGTCCCATTAAGGGATCTGTTATTATTAAAATTAATTATTCCAGTTTCGAATAGCCGATTCTCCTCTTACCGTAAAGGCGATCTTAGCGGCGCATTGTTTGACCTTAAAGCGGTCACGTCCACACTAATCTGACGTAGGTGATAAAATTTAACTACGGAAAATAATTTTTAACTGTACAACTTATAATATTTACTACGTTGTACATTTAAAAATTACTACTCCTTTTTACCCTATACAATAGAATATTTTGATATATATATCGTACAAATGAAACTAAACGTGTTCTATTTATTGAAAGTGCAACAGCTCACGTAATTAACGACTTTATACCTTTATTTTGAGGGTACCATAAAAGTATCCTCAACACACAGGTTACTTGCCTTTCCTATTGTAACATTTGTGACAATAGATTTTTTTTTTGCCTATTTGCTTCATTTGTTCTCTAAGATTGCTTTGCGAAACGCTTCTTTTATGTACGCGCCTCTATGCGTTTTCGGATGCATATATCAAATCAACTCAAAATAAATCCTTGAAATATATGTTTTATTCAATCAGCAGTATAATGTTTTGTAGAGAAGGTAAGAGCTGGATACGTACAGCAAAAGTCAGTCGTAAAGTGATCTTTGGGGGAGGCTTTTATTTATTTATTCTATTTTAGGATCACCAACGTGACAAACATTATGTAACATTATATAAGTATATACTCTTGTTACCATACTTGTTACATAAATTTTTGCTGACACATTTATAGGCAACCACGACGTTCTTAAGTAACTACAACTGTTACTATTGTATGAAATTAGACAACACAAAAATAATAACATACAACAAAGTTTTTAACACAAACAAAGGAAATTATATTATTTAATTTAAAAGCAGGAACAGAATAAATTTCAAAGAAAATATAAAATAATTACTAATACATTACAATAATAAAAAAAAACGAAGTATTTTATTAATGCTTAGCACGTGTAGATGTCAGGTGTTCTAACATCATCCTTCTGAATTTTATGGTTTTTTCCGAAAAAATGTCAATAGTACATGAATTACGTAATGTATTATATTGCCTGGCTATTCTGTTTATGAGACAATAATGGTATAAATTTGTTTTGGACGGTTTCAATTTAAAGGGACATATTTGTTTAATCTTGGAAGTCTGAGTTGTCCAAAAGTGGAATTTATTGTCTGTACTGTACTTTTGTCCTATACTGGACGTGTTTCGTCTGACGATGATGACGATGAACTATAGAATAACGTACAGTAACATTTTAAAAATAAGTGAAATTTGTTGTAGACGCATGGATGTCTTGTTAATTGATATCGAAATTTTACTGCATATGACCCTACAAAAAGACTACATTTCAATGATTTACTTTTAGTTCACCTGGTGTTGAATCATTTATATGACGGCTATTATTTATCACGACTTCGTCTTTGCAATCACATGGTCTGACCACGTGAACACATAAAGATCTCGTGCAATTCAATTCCTAAGAAATCTATCACTATTCTGAATACATCTAACGTACCAAAAACTCTTCATACCAACAACGTGAAAAGGAATAAGATTTAATTCCTTAGTTTATTTTGCATTTGATTGATGTTATGTTCTCGAGAGTGGTATAAAAACAGTAGTGCAAAAAAGCCGGATGGTTTAAACATTACTCTGTAGTCATCGAGACTGCGTACTGTCATTACACTATGACATCACTGTCAATAGAATTCTCTGAAGCTAAAAAACCATAATGGTCAAGTGTGAGAATGATTCAGATGTAGAATAATGCGAAGGTGCTTCAGTTTTATATTTTTGAAAGAGAAGTTGGTTGCATGGAGAAATTCTATGTTGAATGTATAACTTTAGTACGTTTTTATGGTATGGTACTGGAATGAATACAGCTGCAGCTTAAAACTAGTTTGTGATTTTCAATAATTAAGGAGCTATTTAGTCCTTGCTTCTGTAGCGCATCTGGGATGTTCGCCGATGCCAAGATAGACTGTTTTTACACAATAATGCGAAAACGGTGTGTATCCTTGGTACGCAGTGTGCGTGCTAGCTTCAACAGCGTTCTAAATATGATAGCCAGTAAGTTAGACTGCGAATATGTGAGTCACCGCTGTTCTATCTCACTCGGGATAGAGCCAAATGGTAATTAAGAATAGGTAATACTAACATTAGTCTTAAGTTTACTAACCCATGTATGAGTCTTAGTTACTTGAATAAAAGTTTCTATTTTATTCTATAATTAGTATTCCAGTGACTCAACTAAAACTGACCACTAACACAGTTTTCGACATTTCACAAGTCCGTCTTAACTAACGGAAGCTGACAGTCAACTCTGATAACAATTTAGGCCGGTTTTAAAGAACTCTACATACACTCTAGAAAATATTCCTATGTCGTGTCGTTATTGTCCATTTGAAAATATGAAATTCACACAACACAAACACCCAGACCAAAAAAAAATATTTTTAAGTTAAAGACTAATCCCGTGCGGGAATCGGACCCGTGATTACTTGATCCAGTGAGCTGTTATTGAGTAATTAAATTTATTACTAGGTCAAGAAAGTTATTTAGAAGACATTTCAGGACTGCGTTCCTCATTCCAAGCTTGTCTATCTATCTATCTATCTATAACCTCACGCCAGATCCCTTGCAGGGTAGGCAGAGAGTACAGAGTTCCAACAGGTTCTTTCCTTACATACCTCTCTGGCTTCCTCGACTCTCATAGTTCGTCTCATACACGCTCGCCGGTTACGGAGACTCTTGACTTTTCCATCAGATAAGACTCGGTTTATTTGGTTGTGGTAAGATAGTCTAGGTCTTCCCCGGTACCTGCATCCTTCCACTTTCACATTGTATATCTGTTTTGTCATTCTTTCCTCTGGCATTCTTTCTATATGCCCGAACCAACGGAGCATGCCCTTTCTCATCTTTACACCGATACTATCTTTCATACCTACTCGCTGTCTTACTATGCTGTTGCTAATGCGGTCGGTCAGCTTCACTCCGCACATCTTCCGCAGAGCTCGCATTTCTACCGCATTTATCCTACTTTCATTCTCCTTCTTACATACCCAGCTCTCGCTACCATATAACAGCGTTAGGACAAGAACTCCGTTATGTATAGCCAGCTGCGCCTTATGGCTTAAGTGCCGGCTCCCGAGTAGCTTTCCCATCGCACCATTTACTCTGTTCCCTGCACTCACTCTTCTCTCTATGTCAGCGGTGTATTTCCCATCCTTACTGAAGGCGCATCCAAGATATACAAACTCATTCACTTGCTCCAGCACATCGTTACCAACCACAATCCTTACATTCGTTCTGGTTTCTTCCCTTTCAAAAACCATAATCTTGGTTTTCTTCACATTCAAGTGTAAGCCATTGATCATGCAGTCGTCTTTCATAACTGTGACTAGTGTTTGCAGATCAGTGGCTGTTGGCGCTATTAAAACCGCGTCATCTGCATAAGCCAAGCATTCCAAGCTTGTTATAAATTCATTACCATCTTTCCACGAAAATATTGAGTAAATACGTACGGTGGCTAAAGCCTCTTCATATGTGGCGGCCTGCAGCGGGGGCGACGCGGGTGGCGTCTCGCGGGACACGGCGGTTATCGGCATGTCAGCGCATTCCTGGACACCTGCAAAGATAACATAAATCCGATATAAAAACTTAAAAAAATACGATACAAAACTTAAAAAAAAAATTGTTTAGCTTGCATGCATTTTTTATTATTTTTATTCAGTCAGATCAAGGAAACATCAATATGTTTCCTTCCAATGAATTACAATTCCAGGCGACAATTTTGTACGTTATATAAAAATGTAATATACTGAACTTGGGTAACTGAAAAAAATATTTTATATTTAGTAGGTAGTAAAATAGGTTAAAATATATTATAAAAATGATAATGCGTTGATTTATGAGTTATTTATGTGTTAATAGATACATTTAGCGACATCTAACTTGAATACACGGAACTTTTACATAAAGGAAACCACAAAGGAAACTCGAAGAAATAATAACTATGTAGCATTGTAAACATCGATATGATGTGTGATGCAGCATGCAAGTGAAAATTAATCCAAGGTTATGATAATAAGTAACATAATTTGACCACACATCTTCGTTAAACATATTTTCACATAGTTCTTTTCGATGTTTTTTTAAATGCCTAAGATTTCTAATATTATGTGATATGAATCTATCTATATCATGGTAGATTCCTTTCCAGGTAGCCGGAGTTCCAACAGGTGATTATATGATACAGGTGTTATAAGTAGGCGGTTTTCTGATTTGAAAATTCCATACTAGCAAACATAGCAAATCCATTTAATAGAACTCTAACACTGACTAATAGCGACAAAGCTTAAACGATGTAGAACTACTCGTCAAAAAAAGGATTAAAAAAAACAATTGGATTACGAAGGGGTTAAGAAGAGATTTAATGACAAATCCTATTGGACAAATGACTAGTGTCTAATACCTCGACAAGTACTTTACAACACTTTAATCCAGTCCAAATACGATAAAGACTGACTAAATGTGGTTTAGATAAACACGTAAGCATGCTTTATCTAATTATACTCATCACAACTCAAAGCCTAACTCCACAACTCAATATTAGTAAACAACACGTACTCTTAACATTATGAAAAGATATTACAGCCATCAACGACAGTTGTTCTACGGAATATCAACTACTGTAATTTATCGTCTACGTAATTATTCGCCATATTAGACATACATTGCTACTCCAACGCGTAAATCTTTATACGTCAATGAGATAAGAATAACAATGTAGCGTGTTGCGAATTCGGAATATCTCTTGGCTGATCGCATGTTGGTGCGGTGGTTCACAATAGCGGCCGACCTTGGCGGCGTGGCGTCGATGTGACGACTGTATAAACACACATTACCATACTTGAAGACACCGTGACTAAGCGTGTGCCGATGTTCGCAGGGGTGTATTTTTTTATGGTTGGATATAACAATTCCATATTGTAAAGCCTTTATTGTTTTTGATATTGACTCTGTATGCACGCGGAATTTTGTAGCAGAAGCTAAAACGCATCGAGCTCTAATACCTAACAACGTCGTCGCTCGGTGCGACGTAAAATATTTTCGCCAATATCAGTGGGTACCACAATTCAGCTAAGCCTAAGCTCCGGCTCCTCAATATCTCATCAGCTAAAATGTTTAAATGAAAAAACATTTTTGACGAAATCAGTACAGCCACAATCCACCTAAGCTATAACGTTCGCCATCTTGTATGGTAAAACTATAAGGCGGATTAAAAATATTAAATCCGACTTTATTCTTAGCCCCTATATAGAATTCTTCGTCTTCTTCTTCAGCCGAAAGACGTCCACTGCAGGACAAAGGCCTCCCCTAAAGACCGCCACAACGACCGGCTTTGTGCTGTACGCATCCAACTTCTACCCGCGACCTTCACCAGGTCATCGGTCCATCTTGTAGGGGGCCTACCCACTCCACGTCTTCCGGTACGTGGTCGCCATTCGAGAACCTTTTTGCCCCAACGGCCGTCAGTCAATAATTTCATCAAATTCAGTACAGCTAAATAAAATAGTTCACATTCAGTTAGAATGCTATTACATCTGATGATTCGACTAACAACTGAAAATAAAATACTTTCGTCGTATTGGGTACCCACAGCTACAAATTTTCTTAAGGAGAGTGAAGTTGAAGTGAAGATCAATCAGTTTCAAACATAGATTTTCAATTTTTTGATAACAGCTTGGTAAGGCGGTTAAGAACTTAGCCTCTCCGCCCACTGGATCGCAGATTTAATCGCCGTACGAAACAAATGTTTATGTGAGTACGATACAAGAAAAAAATGAACAAATATAATACAAGCCACATACTCCTCTCTATGCATCCCATAATGCGCTCCAAAGCACAGATAAATTTCATGTTTAGCTCTTTCAGCAAACACCCCCGTTGAAATACCCATTCTAGATCTGATTTTCTCAAATATGAACACATTTTAACATACATTAACAAATAAGTGGTTCGATATGTTTATCTAACTAACTTAATAAATACATTTTTGCCACTTCTCGTTTCATTCGTTTTTAATATTATCTATTTTTTATCATAAAAAAATATTGTTCAATGTCAAACAAACTTTCGAACATATATGTGAAAACAATGTAAATGGTATTATTCTGAATTAAATTATTATTTGTTAAGATATGCCCTTACTGTACTGTTTTCCAAATAAAATAAAATACAAAAAAGATGCCAACTCAATTCTTACAGCTTTATATGAGGTGTATAACCAACATAAGATCGTGCCAAAACACTCAAAAATTACTACATGTGCTAACAGCCGATTTGTATCAGAGTGATTCTATCTCGATCCTAAACTTGAATTTTTTTAAGAAAAGAGTTCAATGCCATCCGTATTCAATTCTATGCTTAAAGCACATGTTCTTTATCAAAGCAGAACCATTTTAAAAGTCCTAAAATATATTGTTTTTGTTTAAAACCGTTACAATAATATTTGAAAATAAATAGAAATTCATAATTTAAGCTGTTGTTATAATGTTAATAAAAACAATAATAAGAATGTTTCCCCAGCAGCTAATCATTCAATCATTTCCCAGGGTGATTTTTCTATACATTTTATTACCGTTATTTTCCCTAGAATTTTCTTATCGTCCGCATTAACGTAGAAATTAACCTTGAATAATATAATTATGTTAATGACGCTAAATATTTTTAAGAGCTGTCAAAACCTGTCGCCCCAGCGAAGTCATGCGACCTCACGCCAGTAAATATTGTTGCTATTATGTTGATATATTTTAATGAAATTCTACACGACATCGAGGGGTCGTCGCACTGTATCGTGTCCGTTACCATACCGGTGGACGATCGCTATCGACACATTTGAATATCACTTGTATGGGTTTTAAATAGAGAAAGAATCAAAGAAATTGAAATAGGTATAATAAAGTTTAAAAAAAGGGAAACATCTAAGCAAAAAATAATTTATGTTGGTGCTAGTCAGTAATTTGGCAAAAAAAAACATAAACGGGCATAGAACCTCCTTTTTGAATTCAGAATTATTTGACCGTGATGCCTGTTCTATAGTATTGTATAGTGATTACAATCTGAAATAATATATACTTAATCCATAGATTTAAATTATTAAATTTCATGATATTAATTGGGATACCTGGGTATTTATCAGAGTAATAAAATAGCGCTGTTTTCTTTCTAGAATAGGGTCACAACTCTAATAATCCTTGATTTAACCTGCTCACCTTAACCATGTTATCAAGCGTGTATCTCTTGGCTGCTACATTCCGAAGCCATCATTTCCTCATTAGTAACTTGCTCATGAGTGCATTCTACATAATAACTAACCCCATAGAACCTATAATACGTTAGTAACGAATGGCAAATGTTTTATAAGTATTATATAAATATTGGAAGGTCGAAACAGTCAGGGTTTATGTGCAACAATCATTTTATTGACTTAAATCATTAAGTTTTTTAATATATGATTTTTTTCCTTTAGTCAATATTATATTCTGACATTATTAATACTTGTTATGTTATATAGCAGTGATAGCCTAGTGGTTAGACCGTTGGACTGCAAAGTCAGAGGTGTCAGGTTCAAACCCAGGCACGCACCTCAGTCTTTTCGAAAGCATGTGCGTATTAAAAGTTAACTATCACTTGCTTTAACGGTGAAGGAAAACATCGTGAGGAAACCTGCATGCTTAAGAGTTCTCGAAGGTGTGTGAAGTTCGCCAACCCGCACTGCGGCCCGCACTTGGTGGACCATGGCCTAAACCATCTCAGTATGAAAGAAGGCCCGTGCCCAAGAGTGGGACAGTTTCTTAACAGTTTCTAATATTATTAACACTTGTTATGACATCATACCAGATTCTTTACGGGGTAGTTATAGAGTTGCAGGTTCTCGCAAAACAGACCTCGTTCACTTCCTCCATTCTCACAGTTCATACACCCTTGCCGGTTACAGAGACTTCCTGACTTGCCTTTCAAATAAGACTTCTGTATAAGGTCTATTTGGTTACAGTAAAATAGTCTAGGTCTTTTTTGGCCGGCTGGGAGCCGGCAGTAGTCACGGCTCTGCTGCAGGGGAATTGGCGTGGGGCGCCGTATCCAGCCCGCTGAAGCCCCCCAGCCCAATAGCCCAGGGCTTAATAATACGGCCTAACCGTCCCCGGGGGGACCCCCCTGCACCAACATCAGCAGGTCCCTGTGCGCCCTTCACGATTGACCCCGAGGAAGACGACGGCGTGATGTGGTCCACGTCGCCGTGAGCACCGCGTCGGTGCGGGGGAAGCGTGTCATCAAGTGTCCCCCCGATGACGGGCTCTTCAGAGCGCGGCACAAGAGAGGCACCGGTGTGTTCCGTACGGAGATCCCGGAACCCCTCCAAAGTGCTGATGTCGGCCCTCCTGAGATTTTTAGTCGGTAGGAATCCGACACGCCTCGCGCGCTTCCCCCGAGGCTCGCGGAAGTCCCATGCAGGATTTTCTCCAGGAAAAAATAACGGTCTTCTTTGGTAGACATTTGTTACTTTCTAAATAATAATTACATCGTATTTTGAAGAAGAGCTGCTACAAGTAGATAAGAAGTTGTCAATAATCTTCAGAAAGTGACACATATAAATTGTTGTAATTAGTCAGTAGCCACCCAATTAAAACTGTCGACATTTTTAAGCTCATCAACATTATTCTTTTTCTTAGTGAGAGATTTGCATATAGCTTCTGCCTTTTAAAATCACCGACGAAGTAAAGGTACCACCTACTGTGGTAAAAATGTGGTCATTAATTTGTATCAAAACTTCAAAACCAAATATTTTTTAATTTATAAGGCTTGCTTGGCACGTTAAAGATTGCTTTCTATGAGTAGAAGGCATCAATACAATAGTGTCAAATATATTTCGAGCCCTATCAATGTATCAATATATAATATAACATCACACCTGATCACTTGCGAGGTAGGCAAAAAGTACAGAGTTCCAACAGGTTCTTTTCTTACAGACCACTCTGGCTTCCTTCACTCTCATAGATCGTCTCATACACTCGTGCTGGTTCAGGAGACTCTTAACATGCCCTTCAGGTATGACATGATCTATTTGTTTTTACTATTTCGATTCCTAGTTTATGTAAAAAAGAACCGGTTCCGCGCAATCGAAACGATTCTCACTCGCTCAACGCAACATTTGCAATAGTAATTTAATAAATTTATACCCCATGCCACCGGTGGTAGCACAAGGTACTATATATTATATTGTGACTATATAAACACGCTTTTTATTTCATAGTAAATCATAACTTTTTCTTTCATTATATATGTATACAGTATTTATGTCTCTTTATTTATACATTTATATTACATAATTAGGTATTTACTGTATTTGTAATACGCAATATAAGCGATTGCGTCAGCATTAAGGGTAAAATTTATAAACAATAAATAGTAGCTGAGGAGGCTTTGGCTGAAAACCAGCGTTGGGGGAGACTTTGTTCCCCTCCAACACATGCTGAGCCCAATGCCTTTCGGCACAGCTCACACCGAGGCAAACGTCACAAGAAGCAGTAGCAGTTTATTTGTCTTTTTTTCGTTTTTATTTTTTTTTGTTACCTTTCATATATTTTTTGGGTGCTGTGCTGAATAAATATTTCTCTTTCTTTCTTTCTTTCTTTCTTTCTTTCTAAAAATAAATTTAGCTTCAGTTACAATCATAAGATGAACCACACCTATATTCATAATAACTATGTCAAATAGTTATGTATGTTAAACCCACAAATAAATCGAGTTTCGTACATTAGAACCTTTGTTAGCGTGTGGTTGCGATTTCTGGTTTTAGGAAAGGATACTGATAGCATTATTTGTTTTTTTATTTGCGACATGAAACTTCAATACGCCAGTTTGTTCACTTATTAATATTGATATTACAGAATTAAACTCTATTACCTACTTTTTCTCAGTTTCTACGATAAATAGTATTAGTACATATGGGACACTTATAAGAAAATGGATTTGGATTTATACGACATATCGCCAATAATACCGCTACAAAAAATACGATCCTTTAGGAACACATCAAAAATTATAAGCTGACGATTGGATTTGTATCCTTACACGAAATATATGTTTCTAGTAAAGCGTAAATAAATTTCCTGATTTGAGTGCGATTTCGGTAATTATTGAACATTTGCAAAATCGTCAACGTGATTATATTTCATTTTACAACACTTCGTTTCCTAAGAGGAAATACTACAACTTATTAAGTACTTTACCTTATCGACAGATGTCTGCGAAATCCTTGAATATATTTCTTATTTAAAGCTTATTTAAATAGAATGGATTGTAAAAATAAATTGATCATATACTAGGCTTATGGAACAAGTTTCATCCGGGCGAATATTAAAATTGAAATGGTTCTTGTTATTTTTTTATTCTTACTGAAGCGGTACCCATTCCAATTAGTATTTTTATTGCAATTCGCGTTTAATAATATGAATTCAAATTATTTTCACAATAAATCATTATAAAATATTATGATTACTTTCGGAAGATACATACATGACACGGCTTGAAATTCAACACCCATCCCGCCGCTTATAATTCTACACACCTTCTCAAAGACAAGGGGGCGTGCGCGATGAATATTTATGAAAAGATTTACCGATTCTGATTATGTGATAAAGATCAAATTAAACCTTATCGATCAGTTGCAAAAACTACGCAACCTTCATGACCATACATGAATCTCGGGAACTCTGAGTCACTGTCGGCCTCCACTAATCAAATAAGGAAACTTGTCGTCATACTTTCTTCAACTATATGACAAATTCAATGTGGCACTAAAAACTTCACTGTTTCTACAAATTCTAAAAGTTTGTTTGACCTACTGTTAGTAATAAACAACTTTTACTATTCGCCTTTATTTGGCTAATTCGTAACTTCATCACACTTAATTCGGTTTCGACTTCCAAATCCGAAATAACACTGAACAGAAGTAAAGAAATACAGATTTCGATATGTTTTGGCTCTATCTGAGTAATCTCCAACTGAAATAATTTATTTTGTATAAACTCTGAAAGAGCACTAATTGTCAATCATAGAATACTCATATTTTTTCTAAAGAGTAAATATCTAAAGTCTCAAATAGATTAGTAAATCACATTAGAAAAAAAAACATTTTTTATTAACAAGAACTATTTGTATAGGTAAAGGAACTTAAAATATACTGTAAAAAGCGAAGAAATCGATCGCCGAATCGAAAATGCCTGGAAGAGCTACTGGTCCATGGGGCACTATATGAAGGGCGACCTTCCCTTGACATTAAAGCGCAAGCTTATCGATATGTGTATTTTGCCTGTTCTCACCTACGGTGCGCAGACATGGTCACTAACCGAGGCTCAAAAGTCCAAACTCAAGGTTTTTCAAAGGACAATGGAGCCCAGCAACTTGGGTGATAAACGTATGAATCGAGTGCGGAACTCTGTGCTGCGTTCTATGACCCGTGTAATAGATGTGGGAGCAAAAACCGCTAGACTCAAGTGGGATTAGGCTGGTCACATGACCGACTGATTAACGCTGACAGGTGGGCTAAAATAAGCACTGAATGTAACATCGTCGTCGTGGTAGGCCTATAAAGCGGTGGCGCGATTATCTCGATGCATATCAGCCTAAATGGCCATCATTGACCAAGGTTAAAACTCTTTGTAAGGAGAAGGGGGGGAGACCTTTGCCGAGCAGCGGGACACAAAAGTTAGTTAAAAAAAAATTACACCGATTTCAATTGTTGAACTACGAAGAAACTTGACCTTTATTTTTTTATACATTGCGTGATGCATGCAACATTTTATGGATACATTGCACCCTAAGAAAACAAAGCAAACTTGAATAAAGGTTGTATCGATAACCTATTCCAGAGTAGGTTAAAAACTTGAAGAGGTGCCAACGGCGTGCCATTTTTGGAATCATCGATAAAGCCTGATGTAGTGGCGACCTCATTCCTTTATTTATTTTAAGATTTTATAGACATGATAACTGTTAACCTGAAATATAAATAAGAAAGTGAACACAAAAAATACATATAATAAAAACGTTTCTACGTACATTGCTAACTCTAATGGCTATCTATTTTTAACCGACTTCTAAAAAGGAGGAGGTTCTCAATTCGACTATGTTTTTTTTCTTTGTATGTAAGTTACGTGATCATTCCTCCAATTACGAATCGATGATTCTTTTTGCATTAAGTTCAGTAGTCCCATTGCATGGTGCATGAGCAAGGTGGTCCCATTTTAATTTCATCGGTATTGGACCTTGGACTTGGAAGATACACCAGGAAACTCCTTAACGACAAACAATACGAATGCGTAGATTGAGATATTATGGGTATTACGTCAGTCCTATAGGTACCCTGCCATAGAACTAAGCAGAATATTAACCGACTTAAAAAAAGGAGTAGGTCGACAATTCATCTGTGTTTTTTTTATATCGTCTTAATTTATGAACTGATTTTGATGATTCTTTTTGCGTTGGGTTTAGTATAGTATCGAGGTGGTCCCACTTTAATGAAATCGGTATTGAACTTTGGACTTTGAAGATACATCAGGGGACTCCTTAACGGCGAACAGCACGAATGTATAGATTCCGTTATTATATCAATCCTGTAGGTACCTTGTTGTACAACTCAGCAAAATAATATAATATAGGTATACTGAGTTCTTAGTTTACGCGAATATTACAAATGAAATAAAACTATTTTTCGGATTTTATCGCGGTTTATTTTTGGTTTTTAAGTTCCCGACGTTTCGAGTGCTTTGCAGCACCCATGGTCACGGGAGGGACTGAGGTGTTAGACGTCCAAAAGGCATAGTTGTTCCGGGGTACCCTCAAACTTCTTAATTATTTTTGTTGTGGTTGGTCCGATATACGCAGAATGAGCTCACGGTGTCTTGAGGTCTTGCAGTGTTATGCTTGGTTTTGGATTTGATTATATTAATTACCGGATCCCAAGACGATGGAAGCACCCAGCCATCTTCTCTATTGAAATTAGGATGTTTTTTAATTTCAATAGCCTCGCGAACCATCCTTGGTAGGAATCGGTGTTCTTTCACGAGAATTTCTGGTCTATCAAATCTGATGTTATGGCGGGTGCGGTCAAGGACATGTTCACAGACTGCAGACTTCTTTGAGCGACGGTGTTTTAGGTCAGCTATGTGCTCTTTAACCCGAGTTTTTACCGGTCTTTTTGTTTGTCCTATATAAGAGAGACCACATTCACAATCAAGCTTGTATACTCCTGCATCTTGTAGAGGGATCTGACACTTGACGGATGGTAAGAACTTAAAAACCAAAAATAAACCGCGATAAAATCCGAAAAATAGTTTTATTTCATAATATAGGTATATAAATTGTAAAATAAAAATCTTTTAAAAAAAATTAAAACCGACTTCAAAAGCAAAAAGTAAATATTTGAAGTCGGTGGCAAGTAACCGACTGCACTAACCGGTACCGACTTCAAATATCTATTTTATGCTTTTGGAAGTCGATGTTATTTTTTTTAAATATTACCTACCTACATACATACATACACCGGGCCTCCTCTCAAACTGAGAGGGCTTAGGCCATAGTCCACCACGCTGGCCCAGTGCGGGTTGGCGAACTTCACACACCTTCGAGAAACTCTTAGGCATGCAGGTTTCCTCACGATGTTTTCCGTCACCGTTAAAGCAAGTGATAATTAATTTTTAATACGCACATGCTTTCGAAAAGACAAAGGTGCGTGCCTGGGTTTGAACCAGAGACCTTTGACTTTGCAGTCCAACGGTTTAACCACTAGGCTATCACTGCTTGTTCACCAGTTTGAGAGGAGGCCCGTGCCCAACAGTGGGACAGTTTCTTAACAGGGCTAATATTATTATTACATACATACACTCACGTCTTTATCCCACTGGGGTAGGCAGAGACTAGAGTTTGCCACATACTACAATTCTGTCACACCTCTTTCGCTTCATCTACGTTCATACATCTCTTCATACATTTCCGTCGATTTAGAGTGCTACGCAGTAAAAAAAATATTGTTATAGTTATAGATAATGGTTTCTACACATAATTAAATCTACTACTACTAATAACTTACCCGAAGGGTAGTCGTAGAATTGTAGATATTGTACAGACTACCCACAATTTTCCATATAAACGAGCCACACAATTTTCATAATTACTATAGCCAATAAATAATCTACATTCTTTTCACGCACCTATGTATCCAATTAACACGCGTCAAAAGTATCTAATAAGATATTAAGACAAACAAACACGACACATAAAGAAAGGACAAATGCGTAAAAATGTATAACAATTACCGCATTTCATAACATGGATCAGTCAATCAATATTTCAAAGCAACTCATTTCCTAATGCGCATTCACTGCGAGGAATGTGCGCTTTAGGTAACCAATTTGTTACCGTTAGTATACAATAAAACACAGGTACTACTACATAATACGAAAAACGTTAACAACTCACTTAGGCAATCCGTTCAATCGTAACTTGTAGTTATAAGACGGTTTCGCAATGAAGTATTAGAGTATTCAGGTGTGTATCTACTGACACAAATCGCAAGTATGGACGCGTTCCAATTACAACTGGTTGTCTAAAATATAGTAAACCACGGAAAATTAAAAGGTTTTAAATCAATATTTAATGCTCATAAGAAACATATTATTTCTTGCCAAAAGAACATTACGCTTATCAAGGGCGATTAAAATAAACGATATGTTGTTAAATTATAATAGAAAAAAATACCTAAAAATTTGTACTAAGAGTTTAGTACAAATTTTTAGGTATTTTTTTCTTTTTTAGTAGCCCCACACTAGGATTTATTCCTGTGTCGTGGGTGCGTTTACAAACATGAAAATTCACATACACATATACCCAGACCGGAACAAATAATTGTGGATCACACAAAGATTTGTCCCGTGCGGGAATCGAACTCGCTACTATTAGACACAGTGGGCGTAGCGGCTTAAGCTCTTAACCACTGCGCTAAATCGTCCGTCAATCGTTATCGCAACGCATACTTTTTAGCTCATTTATTATATCTTCTTTTAAAGATGTGGCCCGCACTAAGAATTATTCCTGTGTCGTGGGTGCGTTTAAAACATAAAAAACATGCACATACTCTCAGACCGAAATAAACATTTGTGGGTCACACAAAGATTTTTCCCGTGCGGAGATCGAACCCGCGACAACTCGATCCAGTGGGCGGAGTTGATTAAACTCTTAATCGCTGTTCCAAGCCATCCGTCGAATTTCGTATAAAAATTCTAACAGCGCCTCTAGTGGTAGAAATCTGAAACTCTTAATATCATATACAGATTGGAATTTGAACGCTCTATCTATAGCCTATTCCAATGAAACTTTAAAACTCTTTTCACTCAACATAAAAACGTTGATTTCGGAAATACTGTCGCCTTCATATTACACTTGGTATAGATTGCAATCACAACTAAAACATCATCATAATTTTTTTTTATTTATTTTATTTTTTTCCCCGCTAATTGCCGCGCGACTGGCTCGTCAGAGAAGCAAGGCTTCATGTACGCACGTCACTTGGGGTACCACTGAAAATCAGCGCTGTTTTGTGGTTACGCTGCAACACAGCTTTACGCTGAGTGGTACCCCATTAGTACGGCTAATTTTATAAGTACATTTTATTTTCGTAATGTCACTTTAATTTAATTTTTGTGGTGTACTTTTTAGCTGACTAATAAAATATCATTTCTTTCTGTCTTCT
Source organism: Phalera bucephala (assembly GCA_905147815.2). Taxonomy (NCBI): domain Eukaryota; kingdom Metazoa; phylum Arthropoda; class Insecta; order Lepidoptera; family Notodontidae; genus Phalera; species Phalera bucephala. The sequence goes on along the minus strand of LR990621.1, from coordinate 16,145,777 downwards.
TTCTTTTCTAAAAATGGTGATAGTTTGTTTAAAAAGTTTTATTGGAATGGAGTACACAGTCAGTATTTCGTTAACTCAAAAATTTATACTTGCTGCTACTGATTCGCTATAACCAAATGTGGGGAATTACGATTAGACATGGTAAAAGCACCTCACTATTCAGATTCAATCATTTATATCTGAAACAGTACAATGATTTGAATTCCAATATGTCTCATTTGAATCAGCCCGGCACAGTCGGTCCACCGACAGCAATCGCGTCGCGTTTTCGTTAGTTTTGTGAGATTGGTAAGTTCAGTGAATGTAAGATTCAGATTCAGATTGAATTGAAGAAGTTTATTTAAATATAGTTCGACTAGGATTTTTTGGCCTGTGGATGACATTGAAAGGGGGGATATTGGTGTGAAATGAGGGTTACCATATAGTAAATTTTTTCTACTTCTACTAATTAAAAAAAAAGACTGAATGACTGACAAAAAAAAAGACTGAAGAATGACTGAACTTAAAAGTCTTTAAAGACTGAATGCGATGACTGAAGGGGTAAAAATGGGTGATCTAGTAATAAACGACCTATTGTATGCAGATGACGCGGTTTTGATAGCGCCAACAGCCACTGATCTGCAAACACTAGTCACAGTTATGAGAGACGACTGCATGAACAATGGCTTACATTTGAAAGTGAAGAAAACCAAAATTATGGTTTTTGAACGGGAAGAAACCAGAACGAATGCAAGGATTGTGGTTGGTAACGATGTGCTGGAGCAAGTGAATGAGTTTGTATATCTTGGATGCGCCTTCAGTAAGGATGGGAAATACACCGCTGATATAGAGAGAAGAGTGAATGCAGGTAGTAGAGTGAATGGTGCGATGGGAAGGCTACTTGGGAGCCGGCACTTAAGCCAAAAGGCGCAGCTGGCCATGCATAACGGAGTGCTTGTCCCAACGCTGTTATATGGCAGTGAAAGTTGGGTATTTAAGAAGGAGAACGAAAGCAGGATAAATGCGGTCGAAATGCGATCTCTGCGGAAGATGTGCGGAGTCACGTTGACCGACCGTATTCGCAACAGCGTAGTAAGAAAGCGAGTAGGTATGAAAGATAGTATCGGTGTAAAGATGAGAAAGAGTATGCTCCGTTGGTTCGGGCATATAGAAAGAATGCCAGAAGAAAGAATGACAAAACAGATATACAATGCGAAAGTGGAAGGATGTAGGTGCCGGGGAAGACCTAGACTATCTTACCATGACCAAATAGACCGTGTCTTAGCTGAAGGGCAAGTCAAGAGTCTCCGTAACCGGCGAGTGTGTATGAGACGAACTATGAGAGTGGAGGAAGCCAGAGAGGTATGTAAGGAAAGAACCTGTTGGAACTCTGTACTCTCTGCCTACCCCACGAGGGAGCTGGCGTGATGATATAGAGAGATAGACTAATTAAAAAAATAACTTGGGTAAATTTCATAGCAAACGGCAACTCTGCGGTTGTTATGAAGTGACATTTCACTTGATGACAGCGTTAGTTCCTATTTTGGAAACGGGCCAAAGTTCCTTGTGGAACTGTATTAGGCATGCTGACTGGGAATATAAGATCGAGATTCAGATGCAAATGGCGCGTTTGTTTTAGTACAACTGTTTCGTATCTCGTAGTCCTCGTTCATGCTTTATATTACTGAATCGTTACAGTACAGACTGGCATAGGTTTAGTTACGATATCTTTGAAATGATCATGTAATAGTGTTCTATACTTCACGAAGTAAACTTAACGCGCTGTATTACCTGTTTAATTGGTCATAGTGAATAAGGACCCAGCTAGTGTAAGTTTTTGGGTTAGGTTAGGTAAGTTTTTAGGTTAGCGAAACACACACTGTTCGTTGTTGTGGTAAAATTTGCATAAATTTGAATGTATTAAATATTTCTTACAGTTTGACGGACGATTTGGCGTAGTGGTTAAGAGCTTAAGCCGCTCCGCCTATTGGGCCGAATAGTCACGGATTTGATTCCTAGACGGGACAAATCTTTGTGTAACCCACAATTATTTGTTTCGGTCTGGGTACTTGTGTATGAGAATTTTCATTTTTGTAAAAGAACCCACGACACAGGAATAAATAATAGTGTGGGGCTTCGTTTTTAAAAAAGAAAAAGCAAAAAAAATTGTGTATACTTTTTTGAGTCCGTGCTGGCACAATTTGTGCTACCTTTTTTTTCTTGTTTTGCTGGGTAAAAAATTAAATATGGCATCGCACTCCTGCGCCTTCCCCTCGGTGTACCTTTTTAGCCGTGACACACACTTTATATAGTGTTCAAATTCCAAATTGTATGAAATAGTGAGAATTTAAGATTTGAGGCGCTATTCGAAACGGCCCAGTGGCTGTCGAGTTTGACCTCCTGTACTTACGTAACTTGGCTACTCGAAATAGTTATATCCTCCCGTGAAACAAGCAATGTTAATTGTTGATACCGCGAACTAATTAGGCGCGAAGGCTAGCGGATTGTGTATAATGTAGTAGCGATTTCATCGTTAGAATTGTTAAATACAAATCCGAATTCAGTAAATAAACGAAATACAGTAGATAAAAAATGCTTTACGGTTTCTCGTGAGGCTATTTGATTATTTATAGTATTAAAAACAGCCATGAAAATCGCAGAAATCAAAAATAGTGAACATATGACCATAGGCTATATGCAAAGTGTCGTAAATAACGCAAGACCTCAGACACCCCGATTAGATAATAGCTTCATAAATTCAAAACGAAAACCAAATTTCCGAATTTAAATGTTTTTACCCTTTCTACGCACTTTTATACCTCAATTAACAATAAAACTTGTACGTGTATGTGTGCGTTTTGAGAAATACGTTTTAGGAATGCATTTGAAATATCCTTATTGTTATGATTAAAAAAATAAATTTAATTTTTTATAGCGCACTGAAAGAGTAAAAGATTTTTTTGCAATTATACACAACGTCACGCCTCTATTCCCCAAGCGGGGGTGGCCGAGGTGTACTGAGTACACCCACGTATCGCCCACGATGTTATAGGGGTATGTAATAGGTCCCATGAAATAGGGGTGCGCCTAGTGGTAGGGGTGGACTTTTTGCAAATATAAAAATAAATGTAAGAAACACTTAAAATTGTCGGAATCAATTCAGTTACCGATTTAAAACAAACTACCTACTTCCAGGTCTTGCGTTTATTATGTTACACTTTGTAGAAATCCTACCATCGCAAGTATATACTTACTTCGTTCTGACTTTTTCGTACTACGGCTTTTAACAATCTTATAATATTTAAAAATATTAGAAGATTGTTGAAATCCGTAGGTATCCGTAGCATCGTCCCCGTTATATATCTTGATACTCGTATCGGCGCATTCGGTAAGTTAGGAATGAAGTTAGTTACTAAAAAGAGAAATAAAGCAAAGCAAATACGCCTGAATATTATAATGTCCCAGATTTACAATAGACAAATAATGTGACTATTTTAGACTAGTAGAATACATGTATTAAAAGGAAAAAAGAAGTTTCTATTTTTTTTTCAAAAACGTCCCACATTTGATATCGTGAGTGGGAACAGACCAAAACAGACATGTATCGGTCACACAAAGAATTGTCCTATGCGGCGATCGAACCTGCGACAACTCGATTCAGTAGTTGAAATGTCAAAGTCAAAGTCAAAAATCATTTATTTGTATAGGCCAATACATAAGCACTTACCAACGTCAAAATTATTACATTTTTTACATCTACTACCGGAACGCGGCCTCCACTGAGAAGATCCGGCGAGAAACTCAGCGGGCTAGTCTTTTAATTAAATTTGTTTGGCCTTTCCTCAACCTATCATTTATAAATGTTGCTGATTGAGGAGCTGCTCAAACCCAATCTGTTTTATCGTCAAGATAATCCGAAATTTTATAATACCCTTTCTTACAGAGTCTAGTTTAAATTGCCTTCTTAAACTTATTGATAGGCATGTTTCGGATATCTATGGGTAATTTGTTGTAGGAGCGTATACATTGCCCCATGAGAGAATTACTAATTCTGTGGAGACGAGTGGAATGTACAATAAGATCATCTTTGTTCCGTGTATTTACATGATGAATGTCGCTATATTTTTCAAAATTACTGATATTTTTTTTAACATATAGAAGATTTTCATATATAAATTGTGATGCAACAGTTAGAATATTTATCTCTCTAAACTTTTCCTTAAGAGAAGCTCTCGGGGCCAACTTGTAAATTGCTCGAACAGCCCTTTTCTGGAGAACAAAGATGGTATTAAGTTCTGCAGAGCATCCCCAAAGTAGTATGCCATATGACATAATACTATGAAAATAAGCGAAATAAGCAAGTCTAGCTGTTTCAATATCAGTTAGTGATCTCATTTTCTTTACCGCATATGCCGCTGAGCTTAATTTAAAAGATAATTGATCAATATGGGGACCCCATTGTAATCTGGCATCAATAGTGATACCTAGAAATACAGTCGACTCTACAAAGTCTAAATCCACGCCATTTATTTGTACATTAGTTGCAACCTGTCTTACATTTGGCGTTGTGAATTTAATACATTTTGTTTTCTTCTCATTAAGCAGAAGATTATTCGTGTTGAACCAATGAACAACCATTGACAGTGCACTGTTCACATCGTCATAATTAAGCAGCTGTCTTTTAATTTTGAATAATAGAGATGTATCATCCCCGAACACCACAATGTCCTGATTATCCCCTACATAGTAGGGTAAATCATTTATATATATGAGGAATAGAAATGGACCGAGAATCGAACCCTGGGGCACGCCCATTGTCACGTTAGAACCGGGAGATCGCTTCCCATTAACATCAACCTTTTGAATTCTATCACAGAGATAAGATGTCAAGAGGTCGAGAGCCCTGTTCCTAATTCCGTAATGGTGTAATTTTGTGCACAAGTAAATGCACAGCACTATTTCTCAAAAAATAAATAATGAAACGTTGAAAACCTGTTGTAATCCATAATATCTAATTTATCATCGTAAACAGCATGCCCCGATCGAACACTTGTAATGATTCAATCGAATGCCGAAATCTGCAAACTCGATATCGGATTCGGATTCAATGAATTATTCATGAGCTCTCGATCGCACAATGGGGTTTGCAGAACCAATATTTATGGAACTTAATGCGGATAAAAAATTACGAAATAAATTTTCAACGTTGGCGATTCGGACCAAATTAGAGACTCGACTCATCACACACGGACCTCAAAACCTGATTCTATAAAAAAGTGGATGCTTTTCATTGTAAATTTTCGTTGTAAATTTTGATTCGACAAAAACGTCCCATGTCTTTTTTTGCTACAATAAACATAAATTATGTTACATTATTTATAGCTGCTTATGACATGGCACTACTAATAAGTCAATATGTTTATGAGTTCAGTCACACAATGTACATATATACACAACGTGTGCTTAATATTGAACGATAAATAAATGCTATGTGTATTTGATTCTTAAGAAAGAATATGTAAAAAAAGCTTAGAAACCGAAAAAAAATAGCTTTGCATAAATACTTTTTATGCGATTAATTAATTTTGAATGACTGAATGTTTTATATGTTAATTCTAGGTGTTTTTATATTAATATTAGTATATATATATATTCGTTTGTAAGTTCGTTCCTTTGTAAGTTTATCGAATATCCCTGAGTGGGGTGTATTCCATTAGTAACGATGAGTCACTAGAAGAAGAGCATCAATGCGCACAATGTTCGACAGCGTGTTCATGCAAAACTTCCCTAGGTCTCAAGATCCACATCGGGAAAGTTCACAAAGCCATAATATGTACCTCTTCCATCCCCATCCTTTCAGATCATATGTTGACATCTCAAGTTAGCACGGCTCATCCATTTTGGAAAATTTTATGTGACTTGAAGCATAAAACCCTTATTTTAAAGCGTATCCCTCGGGGTGCCAGAATTGCAATAGCCTAGACCCTTTCAAGAGACATTAACTAGAAGTCTTTCAGAAATCTCCAAACGCGCTTCGGAGAATGTATTAACCTTCCAGTATCGCATCCTTCACGTAAACGAAATCACCGTCGGTGTAAGTTTAACTAAAAAACAATGCTCTGTCCATCATTCAAATCTATCCCACGCACCAACCATTTGTGGTCGTTCTGCAACCCCCGTGGAGCGACGACAATTGGGTACAAATTATCGCCTTGTGGAGAGTAAGCTCAGTAATGGAGATGTCAAGGGTGCGGCAAGGTTCTAGTGACACAATTACTTTTAACACACCAGAAACATTTTCTCCTTTACAGAGCAAACATCCACCTCCAGCAGCGAATGTTTGCCTTGCAGAGCCACTCTCAGCTACTGATGCTGTTCTGCAGGTATCGGCAGATGAAGTATCTCATGCAGTTTCATCTATCCCGAGCGGCTCTGCTGGCGATCTTGATTCTTTATCACCACAACACCTTAAATACTGTTATTAAAGCTGGTAGCGCCGCGGATTCTGCCGAGTGCAGCAAACGGCGCAAATACAACCTAGATAAAGGATGCTTATTTGAACCGTTTGGTGTGGAGACTTTGGGTCCATGGGGTTCAAGTGCCCATCACATCTTTGGAGAACTGTCTGAAAGACTGGTCGACACTACACGTGACCAGAGGGCTGGCACGTATCTCACGCAAAGGATCAGCATGTCTATCCAGCGCGGGAACGGTGCCAGTCTTCTGGGTACCCTGCCGAACGCCAGCGATTTGGCACAGTTGTAAATAGTGTATTATATTTTGCTTCATTTTATTGTATTTTTATTTATTTAATATCACCTATATTATACTTACTTTTTGATCTATAACCTCACGCCAGATCCCTTGCGGGGTAGGCTGAGAGTACAGAGTTCCAACAGGTTCTTTCCTTGCATACCTCTCTGGCTTCCTCGACTCTCATAGTTCGTCTCATACACGCTCGCCGGTTACGGAGACTCTTGACTTTACTTACTTTACTTTTTGATATTTTACATTACTCTTATTTAAGTTGATTTTGAATATTTTTCAAATTCTAACTGATCTTATCAATTTAGTTTCTCGCTGCACAGTTCCTTGTCGACTTTTCTGCACACAGCCGCGGGAGTTTGCTGAGTGTAAACCAGATGTTGTGTTAATAAATTACTTTTAAACGGTAACGTTACTATTACTTAACATTTATCAATATCCTGTTTATTATGACAGTCTACGAACAGAGTCGATTTACATAACTAAATGAGTATTAATTTGTAATATAAACATTAATCGTTATGAATAAATTTTATTTAGTGCCATCATTTATTGGTAAGTGATAAGATATAGTAGATGCTAATTCATACTTTTATTCTGCCGACAGTTAATTTAGTTCGTCATAATTCTCCTTTCCATAGATTAAAAAAGAAACTATTATAGATAATGAAATTCTTTAACTCAGGGCTAAGCTTAAACCATTTGAAGTTATAGTAACGTTGGCGAGAAATCATGCCGTGACGTTGATCTTTAGTAAATTTGTAAAATAAAAATGATGGCACATTAACTGGATAGCGTTACACTGATGTCAATTTATTCGCGCTTAACCCTCTGATACTTTTGAAATAACAAATATTGCCTATTAGTGCGTACGTTTTTGACTGTACTGATATACAAGATAAAAACACCCAAAGTTATTTTTATTACTTCTATATAAATACAGCTTATACACACATAGCACAGTAATGAGGAGACCAAATTTAGATTATAGTCTAGAATTCTTCCTAAGAAAGACTCCTGTCTGTCTGCCTCTGAAGTTCTGCGTCATTTACATCACACCTTGTATAATTAGGTATAAGGTACCACCTGTTGCTAAAGTTTGCAACATGAAATATAGATGACCCTTTATTTGCACAAAGAACTCATAAATTTAAAGTTATATATCTCTATATATAACTGTCGCGAACGATTATTAATCAGGCAATCGTATTTTCTCTAATGCGCGTGAGCATCTTTAACACTTTATTATGCACAAACGCTTGAGTAAAAGCCATTAAGTCATCTATGTCGCTACACATTACGTCATAGTTATGTAAACCTTTTGACAAGCCTAGTCGTGTCATCTCTATAAATATATTATGTAGATTAAAAACCAACATAAATTGACCTTTTGTCGTCGTTGAAAATAAATTACACACCCTTAATATTTTAGGCTCATGTTAGAATGGATGAGGAGACGTATTTCTTCGTGGGAAAATCATATGCTTGACATTAGCACAACTAGTTTAAAACTTTTTTATGCAGATGTAAGAGATATTGGTTAGTTGCCTACACACGTTTTTCCAATTAAGTTTCGTAATTGCTTTAAGTTACAGTTAACGCGATGTTCATTTTGAATATATGTAAGTGCTTATTCAACTTAGCAAGGACGAATAGAAAATAATGTTGTTTTTTTGTGCTCAATTTAGAGTATAATTATATTAATCAAGAATTAAACATGTCATTATTAGATAAATTGCTGTTACTATGAACTCTAATATTGCCTCTCTGGCTGCCTTGACTCTCTCCAACTATGAGAGTGGAGGAAGCCAGAGAGGAAATATTAGGCAAGGAAACAACCTGTTGGAACTCAATACTCTTTGCCGTCCCTGCACGGGATCTGGTGTAATGATATAAATATAGATCGATGAAAAAGAAAGAACTCTAACATTTTTTAGTATAAATTTCCAAATCACTGTCAGGTACTCCATTACATTTTCCTTATGTTCTAATTTACTACGACTAAGGCAAAATAAGTAGGTTAAGGCAAAACCACATAATTAAAGACTAGTTCGCATATAAATAAAGTTGAATTCTCAATAAAGCGCCATGACAATGACACTATTTGTTTCTTTGACTCGCACGCCCCTAAAGATTCTTGTACCCAGTAAACGTACAAAGATCATGCGGGAACAGAATGGCGTTTCAACTAACGTACCATTGATAAACTTGAAGCAAAACTACCAGAAAGCTGCATTTTATGAGCAGTGATCGAAAGCTACATGCGATACAACCATCGCGGATATACGCCAGATGCAAAAAACATAGTGATGCGCAGCATTAAGACAATAGACCAAGATTTAAAAAATAATTAAACCAAACGATTTTATCTTATCTTATCTTGTTGTAGACTTTTCGGACCGAGAAGACCTCAAGCGCACTTCGACCTGATGGGATCTTACGTGCTGCCCTTGCCCTGATGCTCTTACGTACCTGAAGAACCAAATACTCCCTGTACCAGGCTGTAGATTCCAACAGCGGGGAAGAGCCGAAGTTCCTCTGGATTTGGATAGGCCACTCTCAGTAGCCGCCAGAGCGTCGCAGTTGCAGAGGACGTGCTTCATGGTTTCAGTCTCGTTTTTTTTTTTTTAAACGTAGGCCCACACTAAGATTTATTCCTGTGTCGTGGGTGCGTTTACAAACATGAAAATTCACATACACAAATACCCAGACCGGAACAAATAATTGTGGATCACACAAAGATTTGTCCCGTGCGGTACTCGAACCCGCGACTATTAGACGCAGTGGGCAGAGCGGCTTAAGCTCTTAACCACTGCGCTAAATCGTCCGTCAAAGTCTCTGTACCACAGTTCCTGCATACCACGTCGCTGCAGAGGTTCATCTTGTGTAGATGTTCTTTTGTGCCATAGTGGCCTATATATGCTCCAATTAGTAACCAAACGATTTTACAAAAAAGTGTTTTTATCTCAACAAATGATTTTCATTTCATTGTCGATTGGTTTCGCAGTTATCTGCTTAGTCGTCGGCAGCGTGTTCGTTCGGAAGAAACTTTCTCTGCCTGGTGTTACACGACAGCTGGCGTACCGCAGGGCGGCGTTTTATCTCCTCTCTTATTTGCTATTTTTATTAATTCAATTTCCCAAAATTTCACTTCTTCCTACCACCTATATGCAGACGATCTACAGATTTACTGCCAATCCCTACTTGCGCGTCTTAATAAAGGTATTAAAGATACAAACCTTGATTTGTGCAGAATTACTGAATAGAGCAAATCTTACGGTCTTAAAGTAAACCATGGAAAAACGCAAGTCACACATCGTAGGCAGCTCCCGGATGATCTCCAAAATTAACTGGACGACGCTTCCACACATAATTTTAAACTAAACTCGCATTCCATGCAGTGAAACTGTCAAAAATCTTGGTGTTTTGATAGACCGCTGCCTAAACGGGGGTGCACAATTAGAATCCATTTGTTCCAAAGTGTTCGCTACAGCGGCATCTTTAAGAAGACTTCGCAATTTCTTACCCACTGCCACTAAGGTTGCTCTTGCACAATCTCTTTTGCTCCCGATTCTAGATTATGCTGACGCCTGCTATCCAAATTTAACAGAGGACCAACTAGATAAACTAAAAAGACTGCAAAACGTTGCGATCATTATAGTATTGCGTCATTTTTCAAATATGTATTTGTTTACCCTAGTATTTATTAGTATTTATAATGATTTTATTTTTTATCTGCCTCGTTGGTCTGGTGGCAAAGCGCATCGCTTTGTGATCACAAGGTCCTGGGTTCAAATCCTAGGTCGGACAAATGTAGTTTTTCTAACAAAAAATTCCCAGTATGAGTGAGTCTGGAATTGTTCCCGGTATATGGCAATAGACTCGCCCCCTATTACATGGGACCTAACATCGTCGGCAAAACGTGGGTGTACTCAGTACACCTCTTTGTATTTTTAACTCAGCATCTCCTGTTCTTATTGTATTTAAGTAATATTAATAATTCTCGTCAACCATCATTCTAATTTAGTGCACCCCCGTACATTCCTATCACTTGAAAATTCTCCATCCTAAGGTTGCCTGGAAGAGATCGCTCATTAGCGATAAGACCGCCCTTTGTGTTACTTGTGATGTTGTTTGTGTCCAATAACTATTTGTTACATTATTGGTGCATAATAAAGAGTTTATCTATCTATCTATTTATTTCCTTACATACCTCTCTGGCTTCTTCCACTCTAATAGTTCGTCTCATACACGCTCGCCGGTTACGGAGACCCTTGACTTGTCCTTCAGAAAAGACTCTGCATATTTGGTCATGGTAAGATAGTCTAAGTCTGCCCCGGTACCTGCATCCTTCGACTTTCACATTGTATATCTGTTTTGTCATTTAAAACTGATCATCCTTTAAATATGCCTTACAGGGTTGTTTACACGATACAATTAACGCGCATAACTGCCTCATCTCGCATCAGTTACTTGCATCGTTCACAAGCGTTATAACTGTCTTTAATACAATTTGTGGTAAGTAGGTACTTTATTTATCTGTTATGTGTCAAAATATTTTTAAGTAATTACATAATATATTAAACAGTGTTCAATTGTTCGTATATGCATACCTATAGAGTAAGATAAGTTCGGATAGGTTCCACAGCAACTTCAGGTAGTTCCGTGATAAGGACGATAACGTATCGCATATTCCATGTCGTAAAACATTTATGGTGCGTTAACCTAATTATACATCAATGCAAAATTCATATTATATAACAAGAAACTCATTTGATATTTTATCAAAATTCTACCAAGGAAATAATTTTTGAAATCAGTCCAGAATTTTTTTTTTTTTTTTTTTTTTTTTTTTTTTTTTTTTTTTTTTTTTTTTTTTTAAACATAGCCCCACACTAGGATTTATTCCTGTGTCGTGGGTGCGTTTACAAACATGAAAATTCACATACACAAATACCCAGACCGGAACAAATAATTGTGGATCACACAAAGATTTGTCCCGTGCGGGACTCGAACCCGCGACTATTAGACGCAGTGGGCATAGCGGCTTAAGCTCTTAACCACTGCGCTAAATCGTCCGTCAATATATCACTTACGAATTTATTTTTGGAAATACAAATATTTACTTCATGAAACCGATGTTAATCATAAATTAATGCCCACATTAACTAATTAACCTCATTCTAAATTCACAACATGCTTTGGCATTGGGCATTACCTTCGTACAATTCACGAAAGACGCGGGTGTTTTGCGAAGTGCGAACCATAAGGTTCTAACAGATCACCACAGAGTAAATAATAGGTAACAGAGAGCACACAAAAAGATTGACGTTCGCGTGACGCGTTCATGTATATTTAATAAATTTTTATATGACAAGGATGGCATATCAACTCGCTAGCGTCACGCTCCACCCTTAGGTATTTAGACTGTGACATCATTGTGGACAACGTATTGCATAAAGAACACGCATCAAAATGCGTCATTATGACGCGAGGACTCATTGAAAATTTGCGCTACAACTATACTCGTGAGACAAACCTTAAAATATGGACTACATCAAACGGGTTTCTGTGTATATTAAGAGCAGAATTTTTAAAACGGTTTTTAAGCCTGAACGCTCTCATGTGAACAATATTCGTGATAAACAAAGTATCATTTATATAGAAAAAAATAACACTACTCTAAAACGAAAACTGTGAGATACAAATCAACTTTACCGAAGTAAAAACGGCCTTATATGACAGACATATAAGAGGAATACTTACACTATTTAAAAAATACTACGCCGTCACGCCGATATTCCCGAATCGGGTGACAGAGGTGTACTGTGTACACCTACTTTTCGCCGATGATCGCCTATTGCCGTCACACCGGGCATAATGCCAAACCCCGGACTTATACTCGAATTTTCTCTATCAAAAGATTACTTTTCGTTCGACCCATTATTTGAACCCAGTATCTCACGATCGTTACGCGCATTATGCACCACTGGACCCGTTGGTCTAGTAAGGCAATACTTTAAAGAAATCCGATTGCAGTGCGTTACGGATATAGAGGTGTGAAATATTTTGCTCATGGGTTCTTGGATGGTCATAAATGGTATTAATAGGCAAATAAGCAGTTGATGAGGGTCACAAAAGTACTGACCTCGACATTGCCGAGGGCTGTCGCGACGGACATCGTGCCGCGAATATAGAAATAACACCAATTGCCGACAGTTGCCAGACAATGCTACTCAGTAAGCTTCGCCGCTGATTTTCATTCATTAAAAAAAATAAACACCGTCACGCCTATATACCCCATCGGGAGTGACAGAGGTGTACTGAGCGGTGTACTAATAGGGGTCGAGCCTATTGCCATATACCGGGCACAATTCCAGACTCCGGACTCACACTGGAAATTTTTCGTCAGAAAATCTACATTTGTCAGACCTAGGATTTGAACGCAGGACCTCGTGATCACAAAGCGATGCGCTTTACCACTAGACCAACGAGGCAGTCATTTTCATTAATTGTTTGGCGAAATACTGTCCTATCAAGAAACACTGCCCAAAAACGAAAACCGTAAGGTAAATACCATCCTTTACCGAAGTAAAAACGGCCTTATATGACAGACATATAAAAAGAAGGGCAAAATATCCTTATATAAATGGTATGGAACCCTGAAAAATACTTAACAACAAATCCGAATGCAGTGTGTTACGGAATGGTTACGGATATGGAGGAATGAGAAATAAATTTTGCTCATGGGTTCTTGGGTAGTCATAAATGGTATTAATACGAAAATACACAGCCGATGAGGGTCACAAACGTACTGACCTCGACATTGCCGAGGGCTGTCGCGACGCGCGTCGTGCCGCGAATATAGAAATAACACCAGTTGCCGACAGTTCAATGCTACTCTGTGGGTTTTACCTCTGATATTCATTCATTGTTTGCCTTTCATTCATGGGTAATTTTACCTACTCAAGTTATGCCATATTACCGAAAGCGATGTTAGAGATATTCGAAACACTGCTTCGCCGCGTCCAGATTTATACAATAATATTTAATTGAATAACATGCCTCATTAGTCGAGCCTACGCCTGGATTCAAATCCTAAGTCGGACATAAACTTCAATACCAATTAAGATTTTTCATGCAAAAAAATCTCACTAGTAATTCGAAGTCCGGATGATTTGGTGCATTGGTTAAGCCGCTCCGCCCTCTGGATCGAATAGTCGCGGGTTTGATTCCCGCATGGGACAAATCTGTGTGACCCACAAATATTTGTTTCGGTCTGGGTATTTGTGTATGTGAATTTTCATGTTTTTACACAGGAATTAATCCCAGTGTGGAGCACGCTTTATAAAAAAAGGCCAGTATAATGGTAGTTCACCCTCTATTACGTTAGAACCTAACATCATCGACGAAAAGCACACAGTACACCTCTGCCATCCCTTCTTTGGGAAATATGGGTAGGATGGCGTTCATTTCGATCGCGGCGTTTCCCTACTGCCCGGTAAGGTAACTATTTGGGGTTTCGGTACCACACGAGAATAAACCCTATTAAAATTCGATATATAACACGTTTTGCGGCTATTGTACTACTGATGACAGACCTGTTAGTTGCGCTTGAGTAGCCAAAACGCAAAACAATGGCAAGGCTATCGCGGTCAGCTCGAGACCACTCAGTGGAGGCCTTAGGTTATAGAAGCAACATTTGTTTACTAAGAGCTACTATTTACTAAGAAGTAAGCAATTATTTTAAATTAAAAAAACTATGAGGTTATAGGCAGGTCAAGGCCGTGACCTAAGTCTTACAAGTACCTTACAAGGCAAACATTGGTCCAACAAGTGAAACTTTTTTAAATGCAGCTCCACACTATGTTTCTCGTGACTACGTTTAGAAATTCAAATATTGTGTATATGTGCAAACATCTAGACCGAAATAAATGTATTTATATATATATATATATATATAAGCTGTAACATAACAAACGCAAGACCTGAAAGTAGTTTGTTCTAAATCGGTAACAGAATTGATTCCAACGATTTTTAATGTATCTTACATTTTTTTTAAATTTGCAATGAATTCTTTTACTCCTTCATTGCGCTATAAAACTAAATTTTTTCATGATTCATAGCAATAAGGATATTAAGAATGCATTCCTAACCCGTATTTCTCAAAATGCACACATATACATACACATTTCATTGTTAATTGGGGTATAAAAGTGCTTAAAAAAGGGGTAAAAACCTATAATTTCGGAAATTTGGTTTTCGTTTTTAATTTATGAAGCGGTTATCTAATCAGGGTGTCTGAGTTCTTGCGTTTATTATGTTACACCTTGTATATAAGGATTACCCAAAAATTCATTCGGTGTAAAAATCGAACTCTACCATTTCCATCCAGTGGGCTAATCAGCTTACGCTCAGGTCACTTATCACAAACAGAGGGCTAAGCACGAAAAGATTTGACGTTAGAATAAGGCTAGCGAGTAATCCTGCTGTCACGTTCATATTTATTTAGAAAATTTGTAGAGTGACAGAGATAGCATATTAACTTGCTAGGGTCACGGTAATGTCAATCTTTCCGTGCTAAGCCTTCCATTGTCGAACTGCTCTACATAATTCTGCCTCGCCATATATATCAGTTAAGCATCACATACCAAACTCAGTCATCGTATTTGACTGCGCAGGATATAATTGCGAAACCGCAAACAGAAATGCTAAAATTCTGTTTGCATACTTACAAGTTAAGCACAACAATTATGCCGACAAAACATACAGCTTAAGTAAACAACGTTACGTTAGTTTTTAAACGGAATTCCTGCGGTTGAACGTCAGTACGCAGATATAGATATAACATTCCTTATTAACCGATTTTTGTATGAGACACGAGTTTCTAATCCGTAGAATCGCGATCTATTTGATCCGATCTCGTGATTGGTATATTGATGATAATCATGTTATCAACATTTTTTCCTGTTTCGTCCAGGCCGAAACAAATATATGTGGGTTACAAAAACATCTCATGTGGGGATCAAATCTTTCCTCTCTCGTGAATGGAAGATCTCCAAGACGTCAGCTCTTAGTTAAGTCATTTTAACAAATAAAATTGTATCAAACATATCTCGTACGAAGGAGCCAGCCTAGTTCGGTGGAAATAGGCTAATTAATAGATTTTATTTGGTAGCTGGAGTGGTCTAAATGAGTACCTGAGTAATTCAGACTCGATTAGTTCCATACTGCAAATTCTTTTGCTCAAGAATCTATAGAGATACCAGATATATTTGGGTCTGACTTGTAGGTTCAGTAACGTATAGTGTGGCTGGCGATCACGAGGTCCTAGATTCGAATACTAAGACAAATCATATCTATTTAAAATCCCTAATAATACCTAGCTCTCTTTTTACCTTGCAAGGGGCGACATGGTGGTTTAAATAGACAGATAGGTTCTATAGAAAAATTCCCTAGAGCAATCTAGAGTCTGGAATTCTATCTATTATAATGTAAAGGCTTGGTACCAAATATCGGCGGTGAAATGTGAATGTACTGTATGCCAACTCTCTGGCCCTGGCTTAGGGCTTTTAGGCGTGGTGATGGTGGTCTATTTTAATTCCGAAACACTCATACATACTTTCTGGTGTTTCCGGCAACTCAATCGACGTGGTCGGAATCCATCTATTTATCAAAGGCGAAATACACTCGTAAGTAACAACTTAACAAGGCTCCTTCGGGTGCAATTCTGCATTGCAGGTAGTAAATAATCACCTTGCTCCGACCGAGCGTGGAATGCGCTCAAATGCTCGCCCTAGCCCCCGGCTAGCGGGCCCCGCCCTATCATCGATACTAATCAACGATACTGTGGTCTGTCAGCAATTTTAAGTTATAGTGCTATATACTTTCTGATTTGTAAAATAATTGAAGAATTACTTCTTATCGAATGCCCATTCGGATATCGAACCCGATTACTCGGGTTCGATATCCGCATGGGACAAATCTTTGTGAGATCTACAAACATTTGTTTCGATCTGGGTGTTAGTGCAAATCCTAGTATGGGGCTACGTTTTTACAAAAAAAAAGTACAGAAATATTTATTACTTTCAAAAGGATTTTTTTTTTTTTAAATGATTTGGATGATGAATCAAGAGCGACAAAACAAATATACAAAGAAATTAACATGATGATATCTATAGATAGATTTATAAGATTATATAAACAATATTAAAACAGATTCTGACCGTGTCTTACCGTCTCATTGTAATTAAACACTTAAAAGTGAAAACTTCGTTTAAAAAGAAGTTTGCATGTTATTGTCGCCTCCATAAACTAGCGACAATAAAAAAACCGTACATACCTCCTACTTAGGTATAGTCATGGGAGAAATTTAATGGATCTATATATAATAAGAAAAAATCTGACATTAATGTCGGTGGCGTAAAAAGGGTAATATCAAAGTCATTCCTCGTTATAGTTATGTAAAAGTAAGGTAAAATTTTAGACAAAACATTTTACAGATATACAATGCGAAAGTGGAAGGATATAGGTACCGGGGAAGGCCTAGACTATCTTATCACGATCAAATAGACCGGGTCTTATTTAAAGGACAAGTCCAGAGTCTCCGTAACCGGCGAGCGTGTATGAGACGAACAAAGAGAGTGGAGGCAGCTAGACGGGTATGTAAGGAAAGAACCTGTTGGAACTCTGTACTCCCTGCCTACCCCGCAAAGGATCTGGAGTGATGATATAAACAAAAAAATTTAAATTGTTAACTTAATATATAATACAATATTAGCCCTGGTAAGAAACTGTCCCACCGTTGGGCACGGACCTCCTCTCAAACTGAGAGGGTTTAGGCCATAGTCCATCACGCTTTCCCAGTGCGGGTTGGCGAACTTCACACACCTTCGAGAAACTCTTAGGCATACAAGTTTCCTCACGATGTTTTCCTTTACCGTTAAAGCAAGTGATAGTTAATTTTTAATACGCACATGCTTTCTAAATGACAGAGGTACGTGCCTGGGTTTGAACCCGAGACCTCTGTCTTTGCAGTCCATCGGTCTAACCACTAGACTATCACTGCTTATTGTCAACTATCAATCAATCAGCCTATCGTAGTCCACTGCTGGACATAGGCCTCTCCTAACACGCGCCATTGCACACGGTCCTCCGCCTTCCGCATCCAGTCTGTCCCAGCGACCTTTTTGAGGTCGTCGGTCTATCTAGCTGGGGGCCGTCCTACCTTACGCTTACCAAGTCGCGGTCTCCACTCTGGGACACGCTTGTCAACTAACGTAACAAAAAATAATATAACTGGGACCTTATTCGTTATGACTAAACGAGACGCGTTACCATAACTTCATGAAATGATCGTGTAATCATTCTATTCGCCACCTGAGAATCATTAAATGCTAATATCACGAAGTTATCGAAACGCACCGCGTTAAATGTTTAATTGTGCATAACGAATAAGGTATAATTGATAATTATAAGGTAGGATGACAGCAGGTGGGCCAAGGCCGTGACAGAAAGGTGACCCAGAAAGGGACGCAGGCCTAAAAGCAGACCAGCCAGATGGAGCGATAATATCGTGACGGTGGCCAGAAAATTGTGGAATAGACTAGTACAGGACGGAAACGAATGGTGTAGTGATGGAAGGGGAACGACGGACGACATGGCGCAGTGGTTAAGAGCTTAAGCCGCTCCGCTCACTAAGTCAAATAGTCGCGGGTTCGATTCCCGCATGAGACAAATCTTTGCGTGACCCACAATTATTTGTTTCGGTCTAGGTGTATGTGAATTTTCATGTTTGTAAATGCACCCACGACACATGAATAAATCCTAGTGAGGGGCTACGTTTAAAAAAAAAACAAGAAAAGAATAGAGGAGAGGCCTACACTCAGCCGTAGCTAGATACAGGCTGATTGATGAAGATGACAATGATAACGCGTTTGACACGTTTATTCATAGCCGTGAAAGGAAATCATCTTCAAAATTTCCAAGCTATATCTAAAATTTGACTTGTAGAAAACGGTAATAAGCTTAAACCTTAAAAAAAACCTTAATAAGCTAAGGAATTCCAAATGTTTACCGTAGCTATTACACAAATGCGAAATAGATGTAGGCAGATAAATACACGAAGATGTTGTTTGTATGTTCGATAACACGTGTTAATTGTTTTACGGCTCGCTTTCTCTGTACATTGCGAAAGTAAATATTGTAAGTTAAATTAAATTCTTGTGTAGAAGTAACATTTGTTTTCGGAAGTAATGTAAAGTTTACGTTTCAAACTTTTCTTTAAATTTATTTAATAAACAAGAAAATGGGACATTTTTTCTATAATCGCTCACTTATGTAATTCTCTATGGTCTACCAAAGAACCTGGTGTACACGTCTTCATGATCATTACTACAACAGGGCATTCAGCCACATTTGGAATAGTTAACTTGAATAATCCTGACGTTATAATAAATTATATTTATCTCTTTTGACAGGCTAAAATGACAATCAATCTATCAAGATAAAATTTGACAGATCACCATTTAACACTAACGTAATCACAGGCTGTATAAATAATTTAGTGTTGTTTCAAATTCCTAGACCTCGCTTAGTAATAGAAAGGAAGATAAATTAATCAGATTATGCCATCGTCAAATAGCAAAGTAACAGTCCTAAAAATTCTTCGAAAAAATAAGAGCACAACTATGGACGTGGTCTTATTTCGTATTAGTTTAATCCAACCCTAGTGCAACCTAATGCGAGGACGTGTTAACATGCTACAGTTTGCTAAAACTACCAAAATAAAAAGATCCGAGTTCATTGATAAATTTAAAACTAATTCTTACAGTTGCTTCTTACGAGTAGGTATAGATACGTAATAATTTTAATACCTTAAATACCTTTTTAAAACAAGCTTTTATAGCTAAACACAACGAAGATATCATGCTCACTTAAGGAGTTCCTATGACTTTATTCCGGCTCCACCATCAAACCTTTGACACTATCCAGGTCTAAATGATCGTCAAGACACAACCAATGAGCCTAAACACGGCATGGTTATATTGAATAGTTGGGTATTCCCACTGGTCACTTTTTGGCTTCATCATCAAACCCTGAACACTATCTGGTCGTATAGTACTTGTTTATACCAATCTTACAAGCCTAAATACAAGGGGTTACGTTGTATAGTTCGCAAGTTCCTGTAGCCACTGCATTCTGCATTTGCAAAATTGCAAATTAAATAAAAGCTTGTAAAATTAATCAAACGCGGCAGTTTCTTGGGTGTGATTTTATTCGTGATCCGTAATCTAGTACGTATAATATGTCAATGGATCATACTAATTAATACATAAAGTATAGTTACGTACATTTAGTATAAAACGACCAGCCCCTTTAGAAATCACCCTTTCCCAATCAATACGGCACTAACTGCAAAATAATTACGCAATATGCAATGAAAATTCTATTCCATTTACTAGTTCATTACACCGGCCGACTCATTTGCGTTGCTTAATGCGTTTATAAGAACTTATTTCCTTTAGAAACAGCTAAATAAACAAGAAACATAGCTAAGTATGACATAGATTCTTAGAAAACGATCGCTTATCATGCACGGATGTGACTAACATAAATCTTGTGCGAGTTTTTATGGTTATTAGCCGTGGTTATGTACATACGACCACGTTGTTTCTTGTATAAAGTTCTAGCAAAGAACTTTAAACACTGATTGAAAAAGCATAAAGGTGACAATGGCGTGTGAATTATGATAATATTTAATCGCTGCTGTTTATGTATATGACCAAGTTTATGGCTATATAAAAAAGCCGTGCTGAGTAAATCGTATCGTATTCAGTAAATCGATTATTATCATCGATTATAATTATCATGTCTTATCTGAAGGGCAAGTGAAGTGTTTCCGGAACCGGCAAGCGTGTTTTAGACGAACTATCAGAGTGGACAAAGCCAGAGAAGTCTGTGAGGAAAGGATCTGTTGGAACTCTGTTCTCTCTGCCTAACCCGCAAGGGATCTGGCGTGGTGATATAGACAGATGGATAGATTATAATCAAATACAGAAAACTCTGATTAAACATTCAAGAACAACTATTAACGTCTATAATATAGCGCGTCTATAATATTTTTTGTTCGCATATTTGACTTGAGACGTTATTCACTCGGAATAATTTAATTGACATTTAATAAAGTGGTAAAATAAATAAATTGTGGTAATAAAATTGCTGACATAATTTTTAAGCACTACTAAAAAAATAATTTTCATGGTTTATATTATAGAATAATGTATATTGTAATTAGTTACAAATAATACCTAAACAAAAATAACACTCCCCAGTTTGGCACGATTACTTAGATTAAATTATTTTGGGCAATCTTCATGATTCCAATTTAACCGCTGCTTTTTAATGTCCAAATACTTCAAATTAAAAATCCTTAAATACCCTTTCTTTTGATTTCATTTTTTAAAGTTATTTATTGTTTAATTATTTTTACGCATACTTGTTTATCCCGAAACAAAGCAACGAAGAAATCATCCTCCTGATTTAGGTCAAATTAGGTAAACAAAATAATATGCGTTGCCAAACAAGTTTCTCGAAGACAATGATCTTGAATCAACTCCTAATGTCAGAGATCATTGATCCGAAAAAAGCATTTTTATATTATCTCGGTAACAATACACATTAATTTGGTCGACAATATGCGTAGGCGCACCTCACAAACAAAACACCGCCATTATTCGTCAATCTAATATAATAACGCCTATGCCGATGTTTTCCGTCTGTTTTTATAAGCAGACGTATGACTAATAATTACATCGAGATTTAAGATTATTTTTATAGCCGTGTGTCATACACGATCTTTATTTTATAATTTAAGCATTTATACGGTACCAATATTATGTAAATAAGCGCCATTATTTACGAAGATGCTTCTTCGAGAATGATGGGACAGAAAATCCGCATTTTCTTACACTGAGAAAACTGTTTTAATATAGAACCTATTCCTGTAGCAATAAAGTTAACTGTAATATTTTTTTAGATTAAAACTAGACCTAAGAAGAGACTAAATGTTGATATTGTAAGTACTTGAACTTATATAAGAGTTCAGGACATCTGAAAATGAGTAAGGACTAAGCAACAGACTAGCACGGGTGACAAAATTATTCTCACGCAGGATAAATTTTTGTCGGTCTGTGATTCGAGTCTTGTATACAAGGTGTATCGTAAATAACGCAAGTCCTGAAATACCCCGATTGGATATTTGCTTCACAAATTCAAAACGAAAACCAAATTCCAAAAAAGTTTTTTACCCCTTTTTATTAAGAAATACGTTTTAGAAATGCATTTGAAATCTCCGTATTGCCTTGAATCAAGAATAAATTTAGTTTGTTATAGCGCACTGAAGGAGTAACAGAATATTTTGAAAATTTAAAAATGTCTAAGATACATTAAAAATATTTGAAATCTATTACCGATTTAAAACAAAACTACTTTTAGGTCTTTCGGTAATTATGTGTACAAATACAAGGTGTACCTTGTATACACACTTTAACATAGTCTTGTCTGTCAATACATAACTATTCTTGAAGCGAGTTTTCTCGTGTCACGGCGCGCTATAAGAACACGTATGAAAAAACGGTTATATCACGCGTAGGGCAGCAAAATCCCTGCCATATGTCTTGTAGTGTTCGCCTGTGTGCTGTACTGCATATATTTCCTTACCGTGTTTTTCTTTACCACGAGATAGTGACAAACATATTCAAATTATGACCGAGTTACTAGAAGTTGCATTAGACCGTCGCCGCTGTTACAGAAACAATTGTTGTTCTATTGTGCCTGCATTCATATTGCCTGAAGTTATTTCAGAATTGTGGAAGAACAAAATACTTCATACAAATTGACTAGCCCGCTTAATTTCCTTTCAGTGGAGTCGCGGCCCGATTCGGTGGCAAATCTTAAAATGTAATAATATTGTATGTTAATTTCATATTTATTTAACTCACGCTTGGTGCAATAATAATATCTACGCTAGAGCTACGTTATTTAAAAAAAATTTGGACGTTAAGTGTTATTTTTTTCTTTAGCCTATACAAGGTGTAACATAATAAACGCAAGATCTCAGATAACCCGAATAGAGAATTGCTTCATAAATTTAAAACGAAAACCAAATTTAAAGGTTTTCACCCTTTTTTAAAGCACTTTTATCCCCCATTTAAGATTGAAACTTGTACGTGTATGTGTGCGTTTTGAGAAATACGTTTTAGGAATGCATTTGGAATCTTCTTGCTATGAATCAAGAATAAATTTAATTTTTTATAACGCACCGAAGGAGTAATTTATGCAAATTTAAAAAAAAATTAGATACATTAATAATTGTTGGAATCAATTCAGTTACCGATTTAGAACAAACTACTTTCAGGTCTTGCGTTTATTATGTTGCGTCTTGTATAAACAAATTTTTCTGACTTTGACTTTGGTTTGAAATATCTTAATCACACCTTGTAAAATCGACAATGTTCATGTCGTTATGTTCATGTTTCCAACATATCTGAGGGCTTATCACAAACAGGTTGCCGTTAGCGTAACGTTATTGTGTTAAGATAAGCCAAGCTTTTCACGGTACAAAAATAAATTAAGATGAATGTAACAGTACGTAACCTCGACAGAACGTTACGATAATTTCAAATGGTCTGTGCTTACTTGCAATGACGCCTAGTCTTTTAAGGCTGCGACACATAAATTTACCTTGTATCTTACCGACTTAATTATTCGCTTTATATATTAATATCTTTATGCAAATTATTTCGAAGGTACAAAATCAATATTTCAAAACAAGTCTATCGATTACCATAACATCCGTTTTATCGATTACCTTCTTGAAACAGGTAATCGACCAGCTATAAAAATAATTTCAACATAAAAATATTTCTTTTATCGTTCTTCGTGAGATAGCCTATACACGCTAACAGGTGTTTATTTATTATACCTACATACTATATTTTTAACCGACTTCAAAAAGGAGGAGGCTTTTTTTATGTATGTTCAGCGATAAATCCGTCAATTGTGGACCGATTTTGATGATTTTTTTTGCATTGGGTTCAGTATAGATCTAAGGTGGTCCCATTTTAATTTCATTGGTATTGGACCTTGGACTTAGAAGATACACCAGGGAACTCCTTAACGACAAACAATAGGCATGTGTAAATTAAGATATTATGGGTATTACGTCAATTCTATAGGTACCCTACTATAGAACTAAGCCGTATATTAGCCAACTTCAAAAAAAGGAGGTTCATAATTAGTCCTTTTTTTATAACTCCTTTGCTTATGAACCGATTTCGATGATTCTTTTAGTTTTGAGGTGGTCCTATTTTAATGTTATTGGTATTGGACCTTGGACTTTGAAGATACAAGAGGGAACTCCTTAACGGCGAACAGCACGAATGTATAGATTCCGTTATTATAGCCATTATATTAATCCTGTAGGTACCTTACTGTACAACTCAGCAAAATAATATAATATAGGTATATAAATATTACTAAATAATTCACTCGTCACTTAAAATTGTAAAATAAAAATCTTTTAAAAAAAAGGTAAACAGACTTCAAAAAGCAAAAAATAAATATTTGAAGTCGGTGCTGGTTGGTGCAGTCGATTACTTGGCATTATCTATTTTTGAAGACGGTTTACCATTTTTTTTTAAAAGATTTTCATAAATACACTTTATTTTTTTATACCTTTTTACATTAATACAATCATCATACCAGTTTTTTACAGGCAGCGAGCAAAAATTCAATTTATTTTATTAGTCCAAATGATATTACTTATCATCAATATCCATTCATCAATTTATTCTATAACGTACACATTTTCTGTTTAATTTTCCTGAATCCTCGCGGTTGATTAAGTATGTAAATATAAAGAACATATTTAACAATCTTTGTTGAAAATTTCATTTTAATTTATACAAACCGCCTCATTTTCTCGATATCTATGAACGTTGCCCCACACTAGAATGTATTCCTGTGTCGTGGGTGCGTTTACAGATATGAAAATTCACATACACAGACAGGAACGAATAATTGTGGATCAGACAAAGATTTGTCCCGTGTCGGACGTCTAATAGACCCGGGTTCGACGCGCGACTATTTGACACAGTGGGTGGAGCACCTTAAGCTCTTAACCACTGCGCTAAATCTTCCGTATGCTTTCTGCGTCCGACGCCACACGTTTCCACGGTTCAGTAATAAACAACGCACCTAATTAATTTGCTTTAACGCCATCAGCTGAACATTATCATAACCACATGGAACAATGCAAAGGCGTTATGCTAATACTGCCACATCCCGCCGAGATCGAGCGCCACCTACATGCGTCAATGAGCATTATAGAGTATTAAAACAGCAGTATGTCATGCCATTACTTAAACGAAACTTAAAAAGGTGCCAGAAAATATTTAGAATCTGCGTCACTAAGCCTTATATTATATTCATGTAAGTTATTGTTTTATGATTGTGCAAATAGATGACTTTGTTATTATTAAAATTATACATTATTTACTATGAAAATCTTACATCAGAAAATAACCTGTTGGAACTCTGCGTACTAGGCAAGGGATCGAGGGGAAGATATACATAGATAGATTAATACATTGTATATTGAGATAATATTTACATATTTATCTATCTATATCATCACGCCAGTTCCCTTGCAGGGTAGGCAGAGAGTACAGAGTTCAAACATGTTCTTTTCTTACAGACCTCTCTGGCTTCCTCCACACTCATAGGAGGAATTATTACGTATTATATATTTACATACACAATACGTAATCTCCAATTAGCACTTACGTTGAAACCACAAATTATAAAATACAAAAATGACATACAAACCAAATGAACCAAGGAAGTTCCACAAGTATCACTAGAGAACTGCCACTGTTTTACTGAAAATTTCAGTCACAAACACTGTAAACAATAAGAAAATTTTACAACACGGTAACAATTAAATTACTTTAACACTATTGTAATGGCACTAACATTCCGACACGTAAGGGTTATTGTTCGTACAATTTACAAGGACTTTTCATTCAGAAAAATTTGAAAATTGTATCGGTGGAAATCTATGGCGTGGTGATCGATCGAACACGCGGTGGCGAGCGAGACAGAAAGACTACGGGTACGACACAGTTGAACCGCGCCTCGTGGTGTGCGCAAGAGTGGGGGCTGCGAGGACCAACATGGAAAACGCGTGGACGCAGCCTCACCCGTCAATTTTAAACTTGTGATTGCACATGGATTTGTTCACACAAATGTACTCTGTGCTCCATATTGGAATAATGCGCATTTAAGGAGTGAGTTTTCACAATGATATTACCATACAATTTTTTTTAGAAAAGCATTAAACTCCAATCAGTGTAAAGTATTTATATAGAAATGTAAGTATAAGGATCTCTTATTTTGAAAGGGAATGATTTTCAATTACAAGTAAGTCAATCAACAATCCTGAGACTGTATTATTTAAAAATAAGATGTTAGAAACCAGTAGCTTTCAAATTAATCCAAAATAAAAAATATATTTTGTAATGAGTCAATCCTCATATTGAGTTCTTAGATTTACACCATTATTGCACAAGAAATAAAACTATTTTTTGGAGTTTATCGCGGAGGAACGTTGGAAACTTAATAAGTAAAAAGTATTAACTGCCATAAAATCCAAAAAATAGTTTAATTTCATATTTCAAGTCCTCATTTCAATTTCTTTAATTTTGAATAAGCTTATTCGATATTTTTATTATTATTCCATATTTTTAATATGCATGCAATATCCTGTGTATTAGTTCATCCATTATGAAGAAAATATAATCTGTCTTTAATTTGTTTCATGTAAAAACGATAGTTAACATTGTACTGTTGTTTCCCTGTAATAAACCCATGCGTAATACTAATCGGCGTAGTGGTTACTTCATTAATACTTATTTATAAACAGATTACATATCCGATTGTTACTAATAATGTAATTTGTTTATATGTTTATTATTATAAGATTACAAACAAACAAACCCATCTACATAATCAGTATTACTAAGGATTCAAATTAACTGGCGGTGTTCGCAATATGGCTACGGGAAACAATCTCGCTTATACTACATTAGAAACAGGTTCTGGTTTAAAATATTTCCATATAGGTTTCCGTCAATGTTTACTATAGAATAATAATGTTAATTCCTCAAAAAATCACTGATGTGATTATCTCATCAATTACTGAATCACCAATATTAATAGACACGATGTTTCTTGAGAATAAATAGCTTTTGTAATTTGTTATTGTCGTATAAAGAAAAAAACACCAATATATCTTCAATTTTTTACTATGCCTTCAATTTTAAAGTAAAATGAATAAATTTAATGAATAATTTTAATAAGGGCTCAATATGTGGATTAAAAATATTTATTCTAGGTTCATCTATAGCCTATTCCACACAAACTTTTTAAACAAACTATCACCAATTTTAGATGTTTAAGTTGTGATTGCAATCTGTAACAAGTGTAATATGAAGGCGACAGTATTTCCGAAGACATCGAAATGAAAATACTGTAAGCAAGAAATCGACGTTTTTATTTTGAGAGAAAAAAAGTTTTAAAGTTTAGCTTTTCGACAATTATATGGATGCGGCCAGAAAGCGGTCATATGAACTGCATTTTCGGAAGCACACATCAAGTCTTGGTAGTTATCAACACATAAAACCCTTTCAACTCATTTATATAAGGCCACGTCAGGCCATATGTCACGCATTCCAATTAAGCTTGTGTCTTTAAGTACTTATAATCATTCATTAAATTTATATAAACGATGAAATTGTTTGCAAGATGTTTAGACCGCAGTATGGACGATAATGATCCCCTTTACAAACATGCATTTTACACATAAACACCCAGACCAAAACAAACATTCGTGAGTCACACAAAGATTCGTCCCGTACAGGGACTGAATCCGCAACTTCTTGATCCAGCAAGCGGAGCGGCCGCGACCTACGCTTTTACCACAAGACATTTTCATCCGTTTTCATTAAAAAATAATTCATGTTATGATTTCTTTTATGTTATGATCAAGAAGGATTCTCAGATGTTGTAATACCGAATTTACCTAAATCCTGAATTCAAATTGACATTATTTCAGAACGAATTCTCAATTAATCTATCTATCTATATATATTTATCATCACGCTAGATCCCTTGCTGGGTAGGCAGAGAGTACAGAGTTCCAACAGGAATAAACCTGTTGGAACTCTATACTCTCTGCCTACCTCTTTGGCTTCCTCCACTCTCATAGTTCGTCTCATACACGCTTGCCTTCTCAATTAATATTATCCGAAAATCGATGGCAGCTCAGTCATATAAAGTCATCACTCGCGCTGTCATTTTTCCTCATCATTACTGCCCGGCGTTCATCACTACATTTTTTTTATTTGATACACCGTCATGTCATTATTTCCCAAGCGGAGAGGGCAGAGATGTACCGTGTACACCACTTTTGTATTTGATAAATTTCTTAAAATTCAAATGTACCATTTTTGTGATTCCCCCCGACCTATGTGTATACAAGGACAGGGATCGAATAAGCAAGCGTTATTTATTTTTAGTATTCAATATTTGAATAAACTGTGTCTCTAAAATATTCTAGTGTCCTCACCGTATAAGCAATATCAGGGACAAACACAACATAACTCAATTCTATTTATGGTTACCCACTGAAATATCGTTTGTAATCATCGAACAAGTGGCAGAACGAGTTTATATTCTGACCTCGTTTTGTAGAGATACTTATTTTGTTTAGCAAAAGAAGCATTAATTCTTTCATCGTGATTAAACCGTATAATAATCTGAAGAGTTGGACTTGAATTTAATGGACCTAAGAATGAGGTATGTGTTTCAAGTAAGTTGTCAAATTAACCATAGGTTAGTGACTATTTCTGGTACAACAGTTGTGTTGGGATACCTTTTTGATGGCATAAAAATATCACTCATACATCGTAACAATAATTTCGATATCATCGAACAGTTAATATCCACAAAATTATTTAATAACTACAATGGTATGCATACTTTTAATAAAGTTGCGGTTAATTTAGGTATAAAATGTTTGTGTAACTTTACTCTAGAAATAAACGTCAATTTATATCTCGTAACTTGTATATAAAAAATAATATCGTTTCAAGGGACCTACCTACTCGTCGTTTAATAAAATTATCCTAATAATCCTACTATATTTGGATGTAATTTAGCAGAAAAGTTGATTATAAGGTGGATAAAATTACGCTATATAAATTTAACGATTGCGGAAAAAAACAAGTAGAAAATAAACCTCACATTTTATTGTAATTTGTTCTACGACTCGGATGCTATACAAACGCCTAAATGTTGACTGTACTTCTTTATTCCGTGATATGGACAGTGCTTAGCAGTAGATCTGAAAATGTACAGGCAGCTTGCATCAAGCCTTCGGTCTCGGTGGGTGGACCGGCTGCCCACCGCTCTTGTTTATCGCGCAGGGCCTGCTTGCATGCCAATGAGGCGTGGGCGGCATTCTGCATAAACATTACCAACTATGTCATAATCCAACTCGCCACCACTCCAATGAGCCGTACGGAATCGTTGCTATTTCTGTAAATAGTAATATACCGGCTCATTTTGTCATAATATTGTTTTTATAGTGTTGTGTGTGCGTATCACTTGCGTTATTCTTTTATTTTACGATGTAAATGACTCTTGTCGTATTTAGTCGCATAGTAAGTAAACAACCGGTAAAATGCTTCGTATTTTATGACCTTTAGAGCTTTAAAATATTTAAATTACTATTTTTCCCTTAAAATAAACATCTACTAAATATAATATTCAGTATTTTAATAATTACACTATTGTATTGGGAGGTGTAAAAAGATTTGTAAGAAGACAAATAAAATTAATATTCGTGATAATTACAAAATTACCTGGTATATTGACGTTAAGTTAGTTCAATTATATTTTTATATAGGTATCTAAAGCTACTTATAAAAATTAAACTCTGGAATAACCTCTATGTATGAGAGGTCTTCGCCTAGCAATGGGACAATGTAGGCTATTGGTATACATTGATCTATACTATAATATTATAAAGAGGAAAGATTTGCATTTTGTATGTTTGTAACGAATAAACTCAAAAACTACTGGTCAGATCAAAATTTCTTTCACCATAAGAGAGCTACCTTATTCAGAAGTAACATAGGCCATATAACATAGACCCGGTAGGTGGCGCTGTTGTCGACCGGGTACGAAGTCACAGGAAACTGCGTTATTTATAAAAGTTTACCAATGATATTTACTTACGTATTTGAACCATACAGAATTATGCTGATATTGATTAGAATGGATTCGTAAGGTACTCAAATATAGTTTTTCCTTTTCTTGACTTATATTGTCCCACTATTTAGCAAAGATCTCTCCCATAACTTTCCAATCCGATTTTTGATTCTCAGGCCAATCTTTACAAAAGCAGCCATGAAACAAATTTTTTAAACATGACCAATTTTTATGTCTTAATTATGCTTAATTACAGGTTATCTAATAAATCAAGCCGCCCGTCACGCCAACGTATAACTACTCAATTTATATAATGTATATTATATTAGAACTTTTATTTTTTAACATTATTTAACACGTTCGCTCCCCGTATACCTCATGGGTTGCGCATTACAAATATCAGTTTCACATGCACAAACTCCCAACAAAACAAACATCAAAAGGTCAAACAAATATTGTCTCTTACGCCAATCGAATCAGGAAACCAAACGACCCACGCTTAAACAACTAGATAAAGCTGCTATGATATTAGAATAAGAAATATATTTTTATAACAAGTCCAGGGCATATTTTTTTAAATTTTATTAAATGAAATCGACTACAGAGCTAGTTATTTTGAAAGCGCCTACATACAGAAATCGCGTAGGATGTCTACTGAATCCATAGAGCGGCGGTTCGTGCTAAACAGCTTTAAAACTTTTATGCATTACTATTTTCATATAATTGTTTTTGATAAAGTAAACAAATAAGACCGTCATGCTTATTTTCCCCAAATAGGGATGGTAGAGATGTAATGCACACCCGTTTCGATGTCATAGAGGGTGAGCCTATTTCTATTATTTCATAGCTAAAGTTGTTGTTAGGATTTTTTATCGCAATTTCGGTCGTAGCAGTCCGGTCTGTAGTCTGAAATTGAGCCAGATTTAAGGCAATAAGCTCGCCCTCTTTTACTTTGGAACCTAACAATGTCGGCGAAATATAGGTGTACGCAGAAGAACTATGTTAACCCCAGTTTATGAATATAGGCGTGATAGTGTATACTAGTGGTAAAAAGCTGAGAGTTGCTCAGCGAGCTATGGAAAGGCTATGCTCGGCGTTTCTCTACGTGATCGAATCAGGAATGAGGAGATTCGTAGAAGAACCAAGGTCACCGACATAGCCCGTAGGATTAGTAAGCTGTAGTGGCAATGGACGGGCCGTTTAGCGCTAAGATCGGACTGGCGTTGGGGCAAAAATATTCTAGACTGCAGACCACGTATTGGCAAGCGCAGCGTGGGACGGCTGCCTGCTAGATGGGCCTAGGATCTTGTGAGGATTGCAGAAAGTCGTTGGATGCAGGTGGCATCGGACTGGCTGCGCTGGAGAGCGATTGGAAAAGCCTATGATCAGCAGTGAACAAGTATAGGCTGAGGTGATGATGATGATGAGTATTTACTATTATTTTTTAATAATATTATGTACTATTGTAACTTGGAATTCTCCTCTGCATTCCCTACGTGATAGCTGTTCTTTAGATGTATTTAGAAGAAGAGTTAAAAAGCATTTCCTCTCAGAATGATATTCTATACTATTAAAAAAAAAAAAAAACAACGTCACGCCTATATTCCCCAGTGGGGGTGGCAGAGGTGTACTGAGTACACCCACATTTCGCCGACGATGTTAGGTCCCATGTAATAGGGGGCTCGCCCCCTATGACATGGGACATATGGCAATAGGCGAGCCAATTGCCATATGTCCAATATACCGGGCACAATTCCAGACTCCCGACTCATACTGGGAATTTTTCGTTAGAAAAACGACATTTGTCCGACCTAGGATTTGAACCCAGGACCTCGTGATCACAAAGCGATGCGCTTTGCCACCAGACCAACGAGGCAGTATTATTATATATTCATATATTTATAATACATATAAATGTATATGTAGGTATATTTTTATTTATATATGTACTTTTTATTATTATGTCGTATTTATATAATGTACCTATGTATGCAGTGTTTTCTTTATAAATCTAAGATTGTTGTACAATTGCCCTCACTTCCATATAACTTCTGTCTACACTCAACGGTTAACTGGTAGATAACTCAAACTGAGTTAAGTTCGCCTTTGTATAAATATACTTACAAATTTGTTATATTTTTTGTACAATAAAGAACAAATAATAATAATAATAAAGAATATTTACTTCTGTCTCTTCTTCATTACGATTTTCAATCATAGTCCGTAATCATGCACACCGTTTTCAAATCATTATAACGCAATCAAAAATTACATCAGATCCTAATCACACCTAAATTAAATTAATATTCCTCTACTTAGTAGTAAAACATCTCTTCAAAGCCAAATGACAAATTCAAAACGCGTATATAAATTGCCCGGCACCATTATCTCGGAGTGTCATCCGGACAGTGGGATCATTTTATTTTCCCGTAGTCCTCTTATGAGCCCTACAAATGGTCAGCGGGCCGATCTTGATGGGCTGTAGCTAAGCGATAAGCTTGAGAAAACATTTTATTTGCAATTCTAAGATGCGCGCTGCCCTCACATTACCGTTCGGACTAAGTGGTGATGCAAATTACTTCAAAGATTCTCGCCCAGAGGGCTTAGCACGAAAATATTGATGTTAGCGTGACGCTAGTGAGTTGATATGCTATCCTTGTCACACTACAAATTTACTAAAAAAAACATGAACGTGATAGCACGCTTACTCGAATTCCGGTGAAGCCGTAAAGGCCCCGCGGCCAACAGCGTAGATCATTCACACACACAAAAGCACGCTTACTCGTTAGCGTTAAGTTAATATCAATATTTTGTTATAAACCCTCAGTTTCAGAGACGTTCTTTAAATTGTAATGATGACATCAATTGCCAATCTATCGTTAAAATTGTGACAAATTTTACATGGGAATAATGAATTCTTCAGTGATGCCACGTTATGTAATGAAGTATTAATGATGAGCTTTCTGAAACTGAGTGTCTGCCATATAATGGTCGATATGAGCGCAATACATAAATAGCATTATCATATTAGGCCATCGCATTAACTATGTGATGGCCTTAGGGTTTAAACACAAACCATTTTACGTTATTTTAACATGGTCGAAAAATCGTGCTGTCATTTTCTACTTTATTTAGGAAAGTTGAGATGTGAAATGCTATCCCAAGCCCTTTGGTCTAGACTAACGGAGTACTATTGTGCACGAGCCGTGTCCAAAGATAACGAATAACCGAAGCAGCCCAAGCTCCGCCCAAATCGGCTGAGGTAAATTGGCTCCCGAGCAGTCCTCAGGCCATAATCAGGCCAAAGAACGTCCACTGCAAAACAAATGTCTCCCCCAAAGACCGCCACAACAACCGGTTTTGTTCTGTACGCATCCACCTTCTACCCGCGACCTTCACGAGGTTATTGGTCCATCTTGTTGGTAGCCTACCCACTCCACGGTCCTCCGCCGTAGAGGCTTCATCAACTATCAACGCAGCAGTGAGTGTGATTGACGATCGAACGCGTGAGTAAGATCATACGAATTCTAAAACAAAAAGAGTTAAGACCAATGCATGTGCTACATCAGACTGGTACTAATTTTTAATTGTGATTATTTTGTTATTATGTTTTTAGGAAACCGTGGCTGAAATAGAAGTTGGGGGTCTTGTCCAAGAGCGTGCTCGTCGCGACCCCTGCCAGCCATTATGGCTGCAATCTTGGACCGAGGAAGTACGACGCGTACCGGCCTGCCCCCGTCGGTACGAACATAGGCAGAAGCGGCTATGGGGGCTGCCACGCATCACGCCGGGCCCGAACTGGCGAGTCGTAGCGTGTAGAGTGCCGAATTGCCACCTGGAATGTAAGAAGTGGTATGGAAGATAAGATGCATGAGGTGATTGATGTAATGAAAGAGAAACGCCTGGATGTTCTGTGTGTAACAGAGACTAAGCGAAGGGGCAATGAAACCTGTGATCTCCCTGACGGCATGATGGCTCTGTGGTCTGGAGTGCCACAGAGTGATCATGCCAGCATGGGGGTGGGTATCTTGTTGTCCCGTCGCCTGGCTTCTGGAGTGAGAGATTATGGCCTGCATGATGCGACCTTCTGAGTTCATTTAAAACTGGGTGTCACTAGAGTGTTTTTGGTTGGACCCTACGCTCCCGTAAGCTCGTCGACACCCCAGGACCTTGAGAAGTTTTGGGATAATGTCAGGGATGTTCTGGATCTGGCTGATGCGAATAAAAAGGTGATTTTGTGTGGCGACCTAAATGGATGGGTGGGAACCAGGCGGCA
Source organism: Phalera bucephala (assembly GCA_905147815.2). Classification (NCBI taxonomy): domain Eukaryota; kingdom Metazoa; phylum Arthropoda; class Insecta; order Lepidoptera; family Notodontidae; genus Phalera; species Phalera bucephala. The sequence goes on along the minus strand of LR990621.1, from coordinate 16,111,423 downwards.
AACTTATGACGCTGCTCTGGGTCCATATGGTGATAAGAGAGTGAATGATGCAGGTAAGCTTACCTGCATCATTCACTCTCTTCTCTCATTCATTCATTGTAGATGTGTGTTTGGAAAAAGGTCTCCTTGTGTCTAATACAATATTCCAACATATTATATGTATACGTGGAAAAGAAACGAACAGAAAAGCATGATAGATTTGATCCTGATAGATAACCGTCTCCGAAGTAAATTTCAACATACCCATGCGTATAGAGGCCCCGCTCTTGAATCGGACCACTATCTCGTAATTGCGCGGTATAATGGTTTGTTCAGTAATGGTTCACTGGCGAGAGCGTATCCCCTTAGGAGGCCATGAAAGAATCAAGGTTGAAAAGTTGCAAGATGAGAGCGTGAGGAGAACGTATGAAGACAGAGCCCGGGACAAGCTTTTGACAGCTGGTTCTTCGGACTCATAGATGAATGCTGGAATTGTCTGAAAGAGTGTCTGGTAGAATCAGCGAAAGAAGTATGTGGCTGCTCAAAGAAGCATAGCACAGCAAAAGGGGATGCATGGTGGGACGCAGAGTTAAAAAACTCTGTAGAAAGTAAGAAGAAAGCGTGGCAGGACTAGGTTTCTTCTTTGAATCTAAATGACAGTATGACAGTGATGAAGAAAGAAATATACCGGCAATACAAGAATGCCACCAAAACTTTAGTGAAAAAAAAGCGTGATAGAGCTAGTGTGATTGAGGAGGAGAGGCTGGCGAAGAACTTCAAAAACAACACCAAACTCTTTTGGAGCAAGGTGAGAAAGGCTCGAGGTGATTCGTCAGGCTCCAGAATGGAAAAGATAAAATCTAAAGACGGTGACATTCTTGCAGACACACAAGCTGTGCTAAACCGGTGGAGTAAATACTTTGGAGAAATGTATGAGAATGCCCCGGATGCTGGTGCCACAGACGAGGCCAGAGGCGAGATTGCGGCCCCAGAATCCACACAGGACATTACTATGGAAGAAGTTAAATGGGCGATACGAAGTATGAAAAATGGTAAAGCTGCGGGAATAGACATGATATCTGCCGAGACGATTAAAAATGGCGGAATTTGAGTCTGGGACGATTTTTGGGTCCTTGCAAATCTTTGCTGGAAGACCGGTAGAGTCCCTACAGATTGGCGCAGCGCAGTCATAGTACCCTTGTATAAAGGCAAGGGCTCACAATATGACTGCGCCAATTACAGGGCCATCAGTTTGATCAGCCTGGCAGCTAAGGTGTACGGTAATATTATTGAACGGAGAATGCGCGAGAAGTCCGATGGAATGTTGTGCGAGGCACAGGGAGGTTTCAGGTCTGGAAGAGGATGTTCGGATCAAGTTTTCTCCCTTCGCAACATCGTAGAAAAGCATCTGGCGGTAAGCCGGAAGGATTTCTGCGGTTTTGTGGATCTGGAGAAGGCGTTTGATAGAGTCGTGCGGCACTCTGTTGCGAGCCGTCCAGTCCACCTATGTGGACAGCAAGGCATGCGTACGGATGGGTGGTAACATGTCACCTTGGTTTGACGTTAAAATCGGCGTCAAGCAGGGTTGCGTGTTGTCCGCTAGACTGTTTATAGTATATCTGGATAAAAGTCTTCAAAGACTGAATGCGATGAATGAAGGGGTAAAAATGGGTGATCTAGTGATAAACCACCTATTGTATGCAGATGACGCGGTTTTGATAGCGCCAACAGTCACTGATCTGCAAACACTAGTCACAGTTATGAGAGACGACTGCATGAACAAAGGCGTACATTTGAATGTGAAGAAAACCAAAATTATGATTTTTGAACGGGAAGAAACCAGAACGAATGCAAGGATTGTGGTTGGTAACGATGTGCTGGAGCAAGTGAATGAGTTTGTATATCTTGGATGCGCCTTCAGGATGCGCCTTGGATGCGCATTAAGGATGGGAAATACACCGCTGATATAGAGAGAAGAGTGAATGCAGGAAATAGAGTGAATGGTGCGATGGGAAGGCTACTTGGGAGCCGGCACTTAAGCCAAAAGCCTGGTCATGCATAACGGAGTGCTTGTCCCAACGCTGTTATACGGCAGTGAGAGTTGGGTATGTAAGAAGGAGAACGAAAGCAGGATAAATGCGGTCGTATTCGCAACAGCGTAGTAAGAAAGCAAGTAGGTTTGAAAGATAGTATCGGTGTAAAGATGAGAAAGGGTATGCTCCGTTGGTTCGGGCATATAGAAAGAATGCCAGAAGAAAGAATGACAAAACAAATATACCATGCGAAAGTGGGAGGATGTAGGTACCGGGAAAGACCTATACTATCTTTCCATAACCAAATAGACCGTGTCTTACCTGAAGGGCAAGTCAAGAGTGTCCGTAACCGGCGAGTGTGTATGGGGCGAACTATGAGAGTGGAGGAAGCCAGAGAGGTATGTAAGGGAGGAACCTGTTGGAACTCTCTGCCTACCCTGCGAAGGAGCTGGCGTAATGATATAGATAGATAGATAGAGTGGCTGAAATAATTTAAATAAAAATACACGGTTGCCGAAATGGCACCACTTTTTACCAACAAGAGGAATACTTTATTCATAAAACAAGATTAATTTAAAACAAGAGAAATAATTCAGAGTAGGCAAATTGACAATCAAACGGACAGAGGTTCCACTTAGCGAGTTGATTCTACAGCGAAGACTGTCCTACTGAGCGGGCAATCGCTTATATAGGAATGTCCCCGCCACATTTCTTCCCCACTTCTTGTGATGCATTTTCTTGTTCTGCTAACAATATCATATATTTTACGTTTAGTGTAAATATTATTGAATGATATAATTGATATTGTTCAACTTAGGCTCATTCCGTTTATTATTATAGGCTCATTCCGTTAGAAGATACAGAAATGTTTTACTAACTCCTTTAATTAATTATTATATGTTCGTATTATGTTATCTTTTGTATTTTTGCAATTAATGTAGTATTACGTAATTATACGTATTCCTTTTTTTGTTAAGTTTATACTATATCACAATTCCGTATGTGTATGTTGTGAGTAATTTGATGCACATAATCCATTACCTTAAAGGATGTAAAGATTGTGTATTCAAGTGTGAACAATTGTTGGTAAACCATATAAAATAAATTTAGTTTAATTGTATTAAAAACTTATTAATACGCTGTAATAACCTTTTGTTCAATAATAACTCAAACATAGCTATCTCATAAGATACTTCCTTCAAGGATCGTGCTATCAGATTAATGACTGTATAAAAAGTCTGATAATTCGTGTACTACTCATTAGACGATATTTTATTTAAATTCGACTTGAGAGCAGCTATACCAGGTGAGCGCATGTTTTTTTCTTTAGCATGGCCATTCTGAATATAATTTAGCTTTTGGTAACGAAGTCTGCCGACTAATTGGACGTGGGCTGAGTTTTTTATCAATTCTCGTAATACGCGAACCTTGCCTCTGTCTGGCTTCTCCTTTAAGTAGCATGTATATTACAAAATTGGTTATGATTGTAACCAGTAACTGAAAACATTCTTATTAAATAAAAAATATACATAAAACTGATGGCTTTACATTTTAAAATTTTGTTGGGAAGTGTGATACTAAAAAAAAATACTGAACTTATATTTATAAAAAGGTATTAACACAACCAATAGCCACAAAATACCTCGGGACCAACTTTCATACATAGAAATAAAAGCCTAAACTGTTCGAATCATCTATCAATATCATCACGCCAGATCCCTTGCGGGGTAGGCAGAGAGTACAGTGTTCCAACAGGTTCCTTCCTTACATACCTATCTGGCTTACTCCACTCTCATATTTCTTTTCATATACACTCGCCGGTTACGGAGACTCTTGACTTGTCCTTCCGATAAGACTCGGTCTATTTGGTCATGGTAAGATAGTCTAGTCTTCCCCAGCACCTATATCCTTCCACTTTTGCATTGTGTATCTGTTTTGTCGTTCTTTCTTCTGACAATTTTTCAACGGAGCATACTAACCCTTTCTCATCTTTACACCGATACTATCTTTCATACCTTCTCGCTTTCTTACTTCGCTGTTGCGAGTACGGTCGGTCAGCTTAACTCCGCACATCTTCTGCAGAGTTTGCAAGGACCCGAAAGGCGTCTCGGATGCAAGTTCCACCATATTTGATTATCTCGGCAGATGTCATGTCTATTCCCGCAGCTTTACCATTTTTCATACTTCCTATCGCCCATTAAACTTCTTCCATAGTGACGTCCTCTGTTGATTCTGGTGCCGCCTCTAGACTCGTCTGTGGCACCAGTATCCTGGGCATCCCCATACATTTCTCCAAAATATTCACTCCACCGGTTGAGTACAGCTTGTGTGTCTGCAAGAATGTCACCATCCTTAGATTTTATCCTTTCCATTCTGGAGCCTGACGAATCACCTCGTGCTTTTCTCACATTACTCCACAAGAGTTTAAAGTTGTTCTCGAAGTTCTTCGCCAGCCTCTCCCCCTCAGTCACACTAGCTCTTTCACGCTTTTCATTTACTAAAGTTTTAGTGGCATTCTTGCATTTCCGGTATATTTATTTCTTTATCTCTGTCATACTGGCATTCAGACGCAAAGAAGAGACATAGTCCTGCCACGCTTTTTTCTCACTTTCTACGGAGCTTTGTAACTCCGCATCCCACCATGCATCGCCTTTTGCTGTACAATGCCTATTTGAGCAACCACATACTTCTTTCACAAATTCTACCAAACTCTCTTTTAGGCTATTCCAGCTTTCATCTATATTTGAGTCCGAAGAACCTGCAGTCAAAAACTTGTCCCGAACTCTGTCCTCATACATTCTGCTCACGCTCTCATCTTGCAACTTTTTAACCTTTATTCTTTCAAGTTCTCCGAAGGGCATACGCTCCCGCCTGTGCCTCTATTTCCTGAACAAACCACTAAACCAGGCAACTACAAGATAGTGGTCCGATTCAAGAGTGCGGCCTCTATACGCACGAGTATCTTGAAGTTTGCTTTGGAGTCGGTTATCTACTAGGATCAAATTTATCATGCTGTTTTGTTCATTCCTTCTTTCGTATACATATGAATGTTCTTATGTTGGAATATCGTTTAAGACACAAGGAGGCCCCTTTTTCAAACATACATCTACAATGAGCTTACCTGCATCTTTTACTCTCTTATCACCATAAGGACCCAGGGCAGCAAGTTTGCCGCCTGGTTCCCACCCATCCGTTCAGGTTGCCACACAAAATCACCTTTAAGTTCGCCTCAGCCAAATCCAGAACTTTCCTGACATTATCCCAAAACGTCTCAAGGTTCTGGGGTGTCGACGAGCTTACGGGAGCATATGCTGCGACTAAAATACTTTGGTGACACCCAGTTTTAAACCTCATGCATCTTATCTTCGATACCACCCCTTACATTCCAAGTGCCTATTCGGCACTCTGCACCCCACGAGTCACCAATTCGGGCCCGGCGTGAGTGGAACCTTACTAAATGTACAAGTGAGTACGAGAAATACCTTTCATCCCCTAATACGATAAATAGTGACGCACCCTAATTGCCTAACATAGCATACTCATAAACATTACCACATTACCGTTATCGCAAGATGTAGATACAATCTGACAATGGGCAGCCCCCAGGCGAGTTTTCGTTTAAAGCCTTGATACCACTACGTAATAAAAATAATAATCATTTATTTTACTTCCACAAAGGTGACTTAAAGATGTTATCATGTTCAATATGACTTAAGTTTAATCCTTTGTGAGAGGCGATTGCCGAAAGGACTGAAGTATGGTCTACGTTTATTTTCATAAAATCTATCTTTAAATAAATTTTAATCGATTGCACTGGAATCGATGTTCGGGTTTTAGTCTGTTGGATTTGTCTTGATTAGTACTATAGTTTTAAGTAGTTTCCGGAATCTTATAATGGACCTATATAGTGACCCTAGAAACTTTTCAACTTAACAAGATAGCCCCATCATGTTTGGGCTTGTTGGAGTTGTTTTGATATGTTCTTTAGACTACAGTTACCAGGGTCTGGTGGTAGAGACAGAAGGTGCCCATAGAATACAACGTAACTCTATCATATTTGGGCTCGTTGTGAGCATGTTTTGACTGATACTGAGAACTATTCTATAGACAAACTACATTTTGTCCACCCTACAATTTGTACGAGATCACACTACACGCCATAAAAATACACTTATAAGGCCCTCTTTCTGTTTAAAATTAATAAAAATAATAATAAAATAATTACTCTTTTCATCATCATCATCATCAGCCCGTGTCAGTCCACTGCTGGACGTAGGCCTCTCCCATGGCACGCCACTGAGCTCGATCTTCAGCTCTCCTTCTCCAATCCCTGCCCGCTGCCTTACGAATATCGTCGCCCCACCTAGCTACAGGGCGCCCTACACTACGTTTGCCGACACGCGGTCTCCACTGAAGAACCAGTCTGCCCCAACGGCCATTACTCTTTTATATGATATAAATTAACAATTTTCGGATTTTTTTCCTCACTTGTACTTTAAATCCTGGCTTCTTGCCTATTCTAGGTAAACGGGAAGTACCCTATAATATCTAATAAGTGATTTTTAAAGTGGCCATATCTTTTGTTTGGGTTTACTTAGAACCTTCATTCTTTTACACCAACAGGGGACAGAAGATTTTTGCTTTTGATGTAAATCTCAACTTACTACCTCAAGCCGTTCCTGAGAAAAAAGGGTGATAACCGTCGAACAAACAGACAGACAACGAAGTGATCCTAAAAGGGTTCCGTTTTACCGATTGAAGTATATATAAGAATCCAAAAATAGGCACAGACTTACATTCACTCCCATTATTGCTGAAAAACATATTTTACAAAGAATTGTATAATCAAAACTTTTGGAAGATTTTTATACAAATTTTTGTGACTGTTTCACACACATTGGTCCACGCAGTCCTGATGAGTTATGTGATAAATTTCTCACGTGTGGCGACAACATTTACGCAGCTATACCACTTCTAGTGACTTATTCGTCTCTTAAGCAGCAGTTGTGCTACTTGGGCTGTCTCACAGATTAGCAACCACCAACTCTGTTATTTCTACCTACTAAAATTACGACGGCTATTGCTTTATCGTACAAGTGTTTAGACAGGTGATACAAGTGAGTAGCGTTCAAGAGCACCTGTAAATTTGTATTGCATCTCCGTTATATGTCATTGGCGTATATTGTGATTGTTGATTTGGACGCGAAATTAACCAACGTATTAGCTTGATAACGCAAGTCCTAAAACACTCTTAAAGTGACCAATTAGATTATTGCTTTAAAAAATCAATAGGAAAACCAAACTTTCATAAATAAAAAGTTCCATATATCTATCTATCTATATCATCCCACCAGATCCCTTAAAGGGTAAGCAGAGTTCCAACATATTCTTTCCTCACATGCTTCTGTGGCTTCCACCAGTCTCTATCTCTTTCGCGCTCAAGTGAAGAATTGATATCCAAATTAACTACAAAACGAGGAATAATGTTTGGAAGTGCAATTGAAGTCGCTGTATTTGTTTTAAATGAGTTTAAATTTTATTTAATAGATACATACTAAGGAATAATTGAGTGAGTGACAGCTATTAACATAATTTAGGTATTAAAAAAAATATTAAACTTGATTCAGTTGCCAATTTAAAGCAAATTACTTTCAAGGCTCTTATGCGCCAAGATAACTTCGATCGTTTGGTAGTAATCAGAATACATATAGGTAATAAAATTTCACGGAGTTATTCTAACACGCCGCGTTTGGTCATACCAAATAAGGACCCACAAGACTTAGCATGAAAAGAATGACGTTGGCGTGACGATAGCGAGTTGATATTCTGTCCTTGTCACGCTACAAATTTACCAAATGAACATGAACGTCCATGATTACTCGCTAGCGTTACGCTAACGTAAAAATTTTTGTGCTAAGCCTAAGGTCTTGCGTTAATCACTTTATCTACACGTACTCTTACCCGTCCCAATAGTGATCGTGAAACACATCAACGACATCTAACATTATTACCAAAATAAATACGATTCGAACACACAATACGCCAAAGTGATTCAAATGTGGACCCAGCTTGACACTACCGGATGTCGAAGACAAAAGGTGTGTGTTCATGAAGGAAATTATATTTGTAGGTCATGTACCGTCGGGCAGATACTTAGTGAATATTTCTTTAGTGTTTAGACTGCATTCATGTTGTTCGTTTATTCAGTAAACCGTAAGTTCCAATTTACATTCGCACAATATATTCTTGGCTGTTATAGAAGTGAAGGTGAAATGTACACCATTTGAGAGAAACGCTAGTAATGGGTAACTTATCTTGTTTGGCAATTTTGTAGGGTTGATTTTCATCAAGCGCACTTCGACCCAGTGGGATCTTTTGTACTGCCCTTAGCCCTAGTGCTCTTACGTACCTGGTGTCCCAAATACTCCCTGTAACAGGCTATGTATTCCGCCAGGGGGGAAGAGCCGATATTTTCCTGGTGATGGATAGGCCACCCCCAGCAAGTTCATTCGCCGCGCGGCCAGAGCATCGCATTTGCAGAGAATGTGCTTCATGGTTTCAGTTTCTGTGCCACAGTTTCTGCATACCACGTCGCTAGCTAGGTTTATCTTGTGTAGATGTTCTTTTGTGCCATAGTGGCCTGTGTATGCTCCAATAAGTTGCCTTAAGATAAGAATGGGTAACTTACTGCATATGTACGTCCAATTTGAACTCATCTAATATTTTCTGAACATTCTGTTACTGGATTTTAGTTCCAAATATAAAATATGTTCAAGAAAATATCGAAGCTGAATAAAACATTAGAAAAAGTTCGCGCAACCTTCCCACCGAGAATTATTGATTTATATGCTTTTTTGGTAGAATTATTAATTTATAATTAAAAAATATAATGCACAATGTTAAATGAGCCCCAAAAAACTAAAGGCTTAGCAACGAAAACAATGTTCATTTAATAAATTTTAGTATGACAAGGATGGTATATCAACTCGCTAGCGGCTCACTAACGTCTAAATTTCCGTGCGTAAACCCCCTGAAGGTCTGATATGTTTAGATATGATATGATTTTCAATCTATCCTCCAAGTGTAAAATAGATACATCCGTTCTAGGAACAGTCCGCTAATTCCATAAGCGTGAATCAACTTTTTATGCGACTACGCAAATTTTATGCTCGTTTTTGTCCTTGCGGCACCAAAATTGGGTAGACAACCTGACATACGAATGAAGTGTAAAAAAATAGGTTGTTTTGAATCGATGTATACAATACATTTAATAATAAAATAATTATTTTAAAATTTTCTTTAATATCAGAAGAGTTTTCAAACATAATCTCTGTACCCATTCTCAAATCGAATACTTAAATCGAAGATTTAATTTTACAATACCTAAATGAAGCCTTAAGCTGTTTGTATCACACTGCCACAACTTACTTTGCTTCATAATATTGCCTTAAGTTACTTATAATAAGTAATTTACGTTCTAGCTCCAGTGAGATGCCTGAGGCTATGATAACAATAAAAAATTTAACAGCTTTCAGATTGACCAGTCTTACCACCTGGACAAAGGCCTCCCAGAGACTTTCCATCCGCGACCTTCACGACGACCTTCCTGTGTGCCCTTCAGTGAACGTCTTTTGGCTGAAGAAGAAATCTCAGCTAACTATATTGGAGTCAAGAAAGAGACCTGCACCAAAATAGCCACAGCAAGCAGGTACATTACAGTGAGGCTGACTATCTTATCAATCAATACTAGCCAGGGACAGTGCTGATATAACATCTAAACCAATAGGCTCACCTCTGAATACGAACGCTATTTGTTGATTGAGTTTGGTCGTCGAGAAAGGTGTCTGACCACCCAATCTATATATATAATAACGGTGGCGATAGTACGCTATCCCATTGCTGGGTAAAATTCTCTCACAAATCGAGGAGAAAGAGAAACGGTCGTGCTTTAGTTGCCTCACGAGTAGACGAGTCTAGCCCGATCATGCCGATTCGGAACCTGGTCTAAGGTCTGTCTCCTCAGCCTATTTTATAGTGAATAGTTAGTCAGCGAGCTACACCTTCAGCCTCTTCGTCACTTTCCTTCAGGTGAGATAGCGATCAATCGCTGATCAGTCTTCAATAAAACAAACTCCACCACACAGACCTAGTGCGGATTGATAGAGGCAGGTTTGTGCTGTTAAAATTTATCAAGCTAAGGCTTCTAATTTGGTTTTAGTACACCTGGCACTAATGTTCTGACGTACCCTTCGAAAAACTGAGACACCCGTTAGTAAAAATGCCAAAAATGTCAATCTCAGACTGACACGTCAAAGGTGCTTAAATTTGGCGATCGCTAGAACACCACGGTAACACAACGCGACGCGCACACGCACTCCGATTGATGTTACAATCTCACAAGGTAAATCCAAAGATGACGAAGATTTAATGTGTACCTCAAACTACTAAATCATCATTAGGTAAACAAGACCAATTTTGACATAACGATCGGCCTATTATGATTATTTGGTACGCAGTAATTTATAATAACAGATGTTAACGGTATGATGGGTACAATCATTGTACATAATCACAGTTTTCCGGTTAGTTATTGTAATCACACATGAAATGTCTTCATTCATGTTAACGATTATGAGAACGGACAATATATTTCTATATCCAATATATACAAGGTGTAACATAATAAATGCAAGACCTCAGACACCCCAATTAGAGAATTGCTTCATAATCTCAAAACGAAAACCAAATTTCCAAATTCAAAGGTTTTTACCCCTTTTTTAAGCACTTTTATACCCCAACTAACAATGAAACTTGTACGTGTATGTGCGCGTTTTGAGAAATACGGGTTAGGAACGCATTTGTAATCTCCTTATTGCTATGAATCAAGAATAAATTTAGTTTTTTATAGCACACTGAAGGAGTAAAAGCATTTTTTGCAAATTTAAAAAAAATGTAAGATACATTAAAAATAGTTGGAATCAATTCAGTTATCGATTTAGAATAAACTACTTTTAGGTCTTGCGTTTATTATGTTACAGCTTGTATAGACAATAGATTTCTATATCTATAATATTACTTCAGATCCCCTGCGGGGTAGACAGATAGGACAAAGTTATAGCAATTCTGGACGGACGGCTTGGTCCAATGGTTAAGAGCTTAAGCCGCTCTGCCCACTGGATCAAGCAGTCGCGAGTTCGATTCCCGCACGGGACAAATCTTTGTGTGATCCTCAAATATTTGTTATCGGGCTGGGTGTTTGTGTATGTGAATTTCGTGTTTTAAACGCACCCACGACACAGGAATAATTCCTAGTAGGCAATGATTCTATAACACGAAAAAAAAAATCCTAAGACCTCCTTGGATTTTTCCACACAATAAACATTATTTTCTTATTCACATACGAGTTAGACAATCAAGTCCTGCAACTCGATCTTCTTATCCAGGTACAGGAATATCAACATGAATAATTCATAATAACAGTTTGCCACATATAATAGGTATCCTTATAAAAAAATATTTAGATTTATTCTTTTTTTTTAACTCCAGCGACGGTCATATGGATAGACTAATCTATAAAGTAGAACCATGCTATTCACGTCCTTTTAAATCCCAACTTCAATTAAAGGAAGAAAAAACACTAAACACCCACCATCTCGATGTAAATTTGACGACACTTTACTTAAAGCTTACAAAGATATCCTTTTAAAAATCAACTCAAGGCCCTTTTTCGCTATGATCAATAAAACACGTAATGCAGCGCGCTAAGGTATTCGTGAAATTTTCAGAATAGAATACTATTGCACGATCATTTCACGAAGTCATCGTAACTCACCGCGTTTGGTCATATCAAATAAAGGACCAAGTAATCTTGAATGAGTTGTATGAAATCATTTGTTAAAGCATTAAATTAATACAATAACTTTGTATTTATTATTATTATTTATTTATGATTTTTAAGTTCCCGTCGTTTTGAGCGCTTTGCAGCACCCATGGCCACGGGAAAGACTGAGGTGTTAGATGACCACAAGGCATAGTTGTTCTGAGGTACTCTCAAACTTCTTAATTATTTTTGTTGGTCCGATCTACGCAGAATGAGCTCACGGTGTCTTAAGGCCTTGCAGTGTTATGCTTGGTTTTGGATTTGATTATATTAATTACCGGATCCCAAGTCGATGGAAGCACCCAGCTATCTTCTCTATTGAAATTAGGAGGTTTTTAAGTTTCAATAGCCTCGCAAACCATCCTTGGTCCGAATCGGTGTTCTTTCACGAGGATTTGTGCTATTAAATCTGATATTATGGCGGATGCGTTTATCAGAGTTAGAGATTCTAAGAAGAAGTTGTTAGATCAATTCGCTCACATGTATATATACATATACATATGAGCGCATTGATCTAACAACTTCTTCTTAGAATCTCTAACTCTGATTTCTCAGAATAATTTTACCATTTGCAAATATTATTTTATTTATATCCAGACAAACCCAACCTATGTCTGTAGAATTCCACTATAGAAACCTCAACTACTTATCATCTTAAAATCGAAAGCGTATAACTCCATATTTGTAGTATGCTCCTTACGGAATATGAGTGCCATCGAAAATACCAATCGGCCTACTTTACTTGGCAATACCTTAGTATCTCCCCACTTGGTATTAGAGATGCCAAAATTGCAATAATCGACAGTTTTGTATAAAACAAATGTGTCATAAAAACTTTCATGTCCACTTTACCGTTGTAAAATTACTGTATTCAAAGGAATTTACGTTTATTTTATTTACACACTGGATCTTTTTAAGCAAAAAGTATTATGAAAGGCTTAATAATATTTTTATTGCCGTATTATATATTCAAATATAGCAATAAGTGATTCAAGTTGAAAATAATGCGTATATTATTTTTGTTCACGCAGCAGCTAAGCAGTGTAGGCGTAGGCGCCTCCACGTGGCGTCATAGGAGCTGGAGGTATAGGAAGTTACCAGGTTAATCCTCGTCTCCTAACCTAATCTGAGACAGGTACACCTTAGTTCGTGCCCCTCTCGTAAAGCGTTCTCCCAAAGGGATGTCCAGCCTGGCAGCACTTCTTCGGGACTTCTTCAGGTCATGGCAACAGAAGCGTTAATACACTCTTTTATCAGGATTGGTTACTACACGGCTTCCGGAAAAGGAAAAGCAGCAGAGGAGCGATTCGCAATAAAATATGCGAACTATGGCAGACTGTTTGTAATGAAAAACAGATTCCTAATAGAAGCTACAGCTGGAGCTACAGAGATAGTCGTTATAATTATAAGGAATTAGGAGAGTGGGAAATTAAAGTAACTATATATTGCGTGGACATTTTTTAAAGAATTAATTATACCTTTTTGAAATATGTAAAGTATAGGAGCGCTTTCCCATGTCAGAGATAAGTACTGCGTGATACGCTTTTCTAATAACGCTTATCAAGAATTTAGCTATAATTCTTGCATGGAACTTGTAATACAGATAACGCCACATATCCCAAAATTTACGAACTACTAAAATTACGAATTAAATTTTAAATTCAAGTTTATATCAGAACTCATTACATAAAGTTCCTTATATTATGACTTGTTCTGCAAAATTATTAAACTCCTGCCCTATTTTGCCTATTTAAAGTAAACGATAATAGAGTACCAATATGCAAGCGTAATTTATCACAGCTTGATTAAACTATCTCCGGGGGCCATTAAAGCAACTTGTTAAGGCCTGATTGCTGCCTTGTAAACGTTAGTAACCATTTATTAAGCCAAGCAGTTATGTAAAATATATGAAAAACTAGTTGAAGGTGCCTGCTGGATTAACTCACAAAAGTCTCGTTATTATATTTGTGGTGTCGTGTGACGTGTCGACGTGTCTCTATTTAAATATTGTGACATATAAAGACCTATAGAGACTCTATATCTTCTCAAGTTTTTATAAATTCATGCAGTTGATTTTTTCAATCTTGCCATGCACATTAACTATATTCGTACTTAAAAGATTTTTTATTTCACGGATGATTCTATTTCACCTTCAAAAAATATTGAGTTCCTCATGTGGAATTTCACCACACTAAAAAATCTCCGCAGTGGCTTCCTTGGGCACGTCAAAGGGGCTTCAAACGAAATGCTTTATGGTAACCTACTCTTGTGCTTTGCACGAATGAGCTTTTTTATGGGGAAATCTAACATCGATTCCCGGCATCCTCTTGCTGTTCACAACACTGTGGTTTCACCGACATCGTAGTTCCGTCGGAGTCACAGAACACCCTTTTTAAAACAGAAAGTCGAAAAAGCTTCATAACCTGGACGCCAGGAACACCCAGATGTCTGCAAACTCTGAGGACAAAATATAGTTCCTAATTCATGAAGGAAAATTAAAAATGTTTGCCACCCTATTAAAATACGTCTATTTCCCAAAAGTATTTATTATTTTATAATTGAAGTATTCTACAAATAGAAGTCATCAAACTACAACTCATATCTTGAACATCGTTATAAGCAAATACGATTAGATTTTTTTTACCCAACGTGGATGAAGTGATTATTCAAATCTGTATAATTACAATAAAATCCTTGATCGAAAACTGCCGCCATGATACCAAGATGGCCGTTCAAACTACCTGGACTTCACTACTGCAATTAAGAAGTGCTTAAGCGAATCATTTTGTGACTTATGGCAATATTACATCGCCAATAAACACGTTTGTTACTGCGTGGGCCGTCTACGCTATAGACGAAACATTTTATGGTCATTCGTAATTTAGGGCATTCAATCAAATTCATATATAACAGCTTATACTTAATCGATCGAATCGAACTGGATAAATTGGTGGTTGCCAATGATAAAACGTTACGTAAATTCGAAATCTTCAACTTATAATATAAAGAATCTCAATTTTACTCCTCAAATGAAAATTGGATGTGGTTGTCTGTGATTAAGAGAGAGGATGAGTTTTTTATTGGTTTATTTTATGATAAACGTGTATCACTAATCATGGTCCAAATAAATAGAGAAATGACAATACCCATTATATTCTAAATCTGCAGCCGCCATCAAAACAAATGTGTCTTTTAATTAATATTTCATTCAAACCAGTTAGTTGTCACATCGAATAATTATTTCACGGCCTCCAAAGAATCGATTTTCATCTAAAACAAGTACATGTAGCAACTTCATAAGCATTTGACAATGATCTCATTACACCTACGCGAACACACAAGTTGTTATTATAAACGGCTACAAATGATTTGATGTTTAGATTTATTGTCAAAATACCAGTATAATAATATTATGAGTCATTCTTCTACCTATCTATCTACATCATCACATCATACCTTTGCAAAGTGGGCAGAAAGTACAGAGTTCCAACAGGTTTTTCCCTTACAGATCTTTCTAGCCTTCTCCACTCTCATAGTTCATTTCATACACACTTACCAGTTACAAAGACTCTAGACTTGCCCTTCCGATAATACACGGTCTATTTAGTCACTTAGAACCACCCAGAAAATTAAAAAACCTGAAGATCTACATGAATATACTTTCGTGTTATATGTTCATACCTACTTTTACTTGAAAATGGCTATTATTCTCCTATTCATTTCATTCATTTCATCTTATTACTGAATATTCATTACGAAAAGATCTGTGCGGTCTGTTTTTGTGATAAAAACTAATTATTTTTAACTATTTTCTCATTTAAAACCCGTGAGATTGGTTGTACATACACACACTATCATCACTCTAGATTCCAAGTTATCTTATTGATTAAAGAATGACATAAAGAAAAAATATGTTAATAACGTTGCGGGATTCGCGTATGATTAAAATCCTTAAGCCATTAGCCGTTGGCTATGATTATGAAGTCGCACTAAAAGCTAACTCACTTTACTTCTTCCTTATAAAGAACATTCTGCAGTACGCCCATTGTACGCTGCTGTAAGGCCAATAGCGGCTCGCCAAAAATGGTACCTCTAATGACGAGGTAAATGACAACAGATTTTATTTTGTCCTCAACATGTTTGTGTATTCGGTAGAATATTATGCGTGTAGGAAAAAAGCTCGAAGGTTAGTCAAAGTTACGTAGAAATCTTGACGGTCGGAACGTGCCTGATTTGAAATCCTTAACTTAAGTTATGGTGGGCCCATTACCTCATTATTATTTTTATCTAAATTAAGTTTAGTTATCCTCGTTTTGATTGTTAGTTGAGTAGAGTGCTTTGGTCACTCCTTCCTGTTATTGTGAGAAAAATATTGAAAATGAAACATTTTTTATACTATTGCTTACTATGGAAGCAGTATGATTTGTTATTATTTCGTTATAAGCTAAATATTTCGAAGAATAATGAGTTTTTGATTACCTGAAACTACTTCTTTAAATATAATATAGCACATTGGCTTCACTAAACCAGTATTGGTGTTAAAAAATATTTTGCCATTGATTCCATGGTCACCTTATGTTGTTTTTGTAGCTAGGATCAGACACCGACTATGCCTGCGAATTTGAAGAATTCCTTGCCGACCTAATTAACGCCTTCTCGGACGGTGAGTACCTAAGCTATGGCTGTTCCTCTTGGGCCCTTCCAGCTGCAGCATAAAAACCACTCGGTCAACAACATCCTCATTCACCCAGACACACAAAACTGTTTATATAGCTACAATTCATTAAGCAATAGTAAAGGATACAGCTAAACATAATTAAGTTACACCCATGTGATAATAAATTACGATACATAGTTGTCAGGTATTTGAAGAGTTTGATGCCATCTGATGTACTGTTATTCATTATGCTGCCGGAGCGTAGGCAAATCACGTCGCAGAAGATAAAACTTAGTCGGTCCGATGCGCGTGGGCAGTCTTTGTGTGCAAATTCGGAAGAACAACTACTTAGCTTGTGGCAGAAAAATATTATGAACATTAGTCACTGTAACTGGTAATACGAGAACATTGTAATAATCTACGACTAAAATACTCGTTTGATTTGATTAAATTAACGAGGCAAGGAAACTCTGTTGGTAATTTGTTTACGATGTAGGAAGTCTAATATATTGTTTTTACTTATAACTAAGTGGAATCCTTATTCTAAGAATGTAATAAAAAATAAAACGAAGAATCGTCGAAGCAATAAAAAATAATTTATCGTTATTTGTATAAAATATATTTAAGAGCCTGAACAATGCCTCTATTAGATTATCAAAAGATAAAAAACTGTTTGATTTTTATGTTTCTAAAAGACATACCTGTACATTGAACTCTATTGACTATTATTTTTCTATACCCCAAAATGGGTAGAGAGTACAGAGTTCCTACATGTTCTTTTCTTACATATCCCTCTGGATTCCTCCACTCTCATAGTTCGTCTCATACACGCTCGCCGCTCGCTCTTGACTTGCCCTTTAGATAAGACACTATTTTGACTATTATTTTTAAGTATAAAAAATCTAAAAACCTTAATACAAATAAGAGTGGGAATTTTAGATTACATAGATATGCTATTGATAAGTTAACTTGTGTTTCTAACACAGTGGTCTCTACCACTAGACGGAGTACTGCCGGGCACCTCCACGTTCCTATGTTATGCAGTGTCTCGCATAACATTCCATCAATCAAGAATGTCACAGCCGCCGCTTGTTAATCATATAAAACATAAGAACCAATCATAAATTAACTACATCCCCCACAAGCCTCTTAATTTAGATAGGTATGTACATGCGTTACTTCACCAAATAATAATTAAACAAGGTGCTGTCTTTAGATAAAAATGGTCTGTGGGTTTCTAACAAGCTGACGAAATCTATGAGAATGTTTATGCGTAAGAACACCTACGGATGCGTAAAGTACTGTTACATAAAAGGCGTGAGATCCGACGCCACTAGTAGTACCACGTATTAAAAGAAAAAAAATAAGACTCCAAAAACGTTCGATACCTTTAATAAAAATTGCATCTATATCAGATGTTATTTATTCAATCAAAATTAACTACATTTTGTATATTAGTAACCCTCGACATCGATATATAGGAAAAGTATTCCTTAAATATTAGTCAGAACATTCGAACAACTAATTATTTATACTGAATTTGAATTTTCACCAGGATGATAATCAATAGTAATAGGCTAATAGGCTTACCGTCGTGATAAAAAGTTCATCCGATGTTACATTAAAAGATACATACATTTTTATTCGTTCATATCCTTTAGTATCCACATAGTGACTGAGGAAGTACAAAGCACTAATTCATTTCAACAAACATGTGGTAATGTTAATAAAGTGATAAAACGTCACTCAATATTCCCCTAAACGTCCGTCATAATGAGCCTGTAAAATATCCACGTGATTATATTCTTTGATATCCACCACATTAATGTTTGGGGTAAGGAATATTTCACCAATGTCATCATCATTAGGACCTCTTTACCATGATGACATAGAACAAATATTCCGTACCCCATGTTTCTTAATCATTTTAACTTTAAAATAATTACGAAAACATTTTCATATAAGTAACTATTATTCTACCTCAAAGTAATAAAAATACCAAAAAAAAGAAGTAGAAGTCAAAAAGCTTGGTCACATGAGTCAAGACCGTCATTGTCGCTATCATGTTGGAGTCACTGTGCGAAGCTCGCACATTGCCAAGTTTACGGCCGAAAGTTATACCTATTACTCGCGTTAAGCAAAACTTAATTAAATATTGTATTGCGATTTCTCTTGAGTCCGACGTAATGTACCTATTTTTTAAGCTTCTATAGGTATTGGTTATAAGCATGGTTTTACAGTGTTGTTGTCATCATTTCACGGGGACCTGGGTTAGATTTATAACTATTTGAAGGTTCTATGTTCTATTTATTTTATTTATTTGTATTAATTTTCTATCAAATTTAAAACTGGTAAATTTTAGGATTAGACTTATTAAGTGTACACACTACGAAAAAGGAGCAAACAGACATTCTCTCTTATTATGAGTTAAAACATTTATACGGAAACTATAGAATCATGCCATGTATCGACTAATTGTCTTTCATGTTTAGCACTAGAAGATCTCGGCTATTAAACAGCCACCATACATTCAGTATGATATCGCATTTGCCGTCGATTCTCTTTTTAACATGTCACTTATCGTGATGCTAACATTAGAGATTGCAACCGAATGTCTAAGTGGCACAACACTTTTTGCTATTTTTAACTAAAACATTAAATGGACCCTCAGTCACGACCAGAGCCGGGATATGTTCAAAAGGCCGAGGCTCAAACAATGTCGAACGCCTCATGTTCGCTACTTGAGCTGTGTAATCGTGGCTTTTAATCAGTCGGCTTCGCCATCAGTCCCATGCGACAGCTGTACAGCTGTATCAGATTGACTGGAAACAAAGAAGACGTAGGTACCCTAGGTAGGGCTGCTAGAAAAGAAACAATTATCTTTTCTGCTACTAAAGATGCGCTAACAAATTCTGAGCATTCGTGTAGTTATATTATTGGCCTTCGCTAAGCCAGCATTCGCACAACCAAAAAATGTTTGTCATTCTAGCGCTTTATTAAAGCGCTTTGAAAACGCACACGTGCGCATGAGGAGTTAATCGTAAAAAATGAGGCAGGTAATCCTGTAAGTCCCTTTCTACTTTACTAGCAAAGGAATTTAAAGGGCATGTATCTCACTATATAACTTACTTATCGGGGGACACGAGATTCTACGTAATTTTGAGCTAATGTTTAATTTGTTCCTAAATAAAAGTGAATCAAAGCAAAACCGTATTTTATTTCTTTGTTTAATATGTACTTAAACTAATACCTAGAACGGAACCGATGGAGGGTGGCCTTTACCCAGCAGTGGTACACCAACGGTTAATAAATAAACTAATTAAAAGGCAACAAATACCAGAATATCAGCAGACAAGAAGAGTGTACAACCCTGTTCCTCAACATTGCGAGGTCATTACCACCGACAACCTTACTGACAACGCTTATTGAATAATCATTTCGGTTTGGCGAAAATAAATGGTGCTTCACATAATTGATTGTGAGACGTTTAATGACATCTTGGGCGTGACATTTAGTGCACTGGGCGCTACATCTTCAAGGTCCAAGGCTAATGACCGTCATTGCCCTTTACTGCCTTGTCTTTATCACGCCAGAAAGGATAGATAAGACCAAAAGAAGATAAGCCTAATCATTTGAGCAGTCTAAAACAATCATGAAGGGAAAAGAAAACTTTTGAAAATACTATTTACAGAAAAACATAAAAAGCCTTTAGCTCACATTTATAAAGAAAAATCAAAAAGTTCTTTATAAGAATGTCCGGCAAATGTAAGCGACATTTATAAACCAGGGATGGCTGAGGTGTACATTGTACACCTACATATCGACCATGTTATGTTCATCATATTACCACCAATACCGGCTACAATTCCTGATGCCTGAATGCTATTAAGAATGTTTTCATAGAAGAACCTAATGCGTGTGAATGATCGTGTGAATGATTATACGCTAGACGATTATTTAAAAGTCAAAAATACTTGGATAGGGGCTGTTCCAGCTCCACTTGATTGAATATGGACATCTTGTTTAGCTATTATTATTTAATATTCCCTCTCTTCCTGCTATTAATTTAGTAACACGTTTTTTTTTTCTCATTTCTTTCTCTGTAAATGAGGGAACCATGTAGCCATTCACATGAATAGTATAATTTAACTTAGACCTACCTGATAGACCAGCCTACATCGTTCTCCCATATCCCACAACAAAATGTAGATAGAAAAAGAAAATGTAAAAATACTATTTTAAAAGAGTAACCGTGGAGTTTCTTGCCCTTCTTCTCCACAGGAATGACATTCCAAAGTGGTGGTAGAGTCTTTGTTACTTTTCTGACGATTCATTAATACTGTAATGGTTTACATGAATAAAAAATATTCTGATTCTGATTCTGATCTACGCTGTTGGCTGCGGGGCCTTTACAGCTTCACCGGACAAGAGAAGAACCTAAATAACACCGCCTGACCTTAAATTTGCACCGAGGATCTCAACATAATTATGCCACCATACCTCATCACACCAAAAAAGGCACACAATTTTGATCGTACCTTTATTTTAGTACTGTCAACATATTCATTTTCTTAACATAAAGAAAACATGGAAATCGAATAATCATATTTTTTCATGAAGGGGTCAAACATTTATCGACCGGGAGAGTGACATTAATGAAATTACTATACAAAAGAATAATAAGGGACAGATATACCTATTAAACGCGCGTTCGGAAATAAACGACGTGTGTGTGAAAACAAATTTTATCAGTTCCTAAAAAACTACACTATGATATAAAAAACTGCTTTACAAGAACTTAACTTCCATTATTTGCTGTCTGTAAGTAAATTCTATTGTTTAGTTCTTAAGTATTTTGCGATTAGATTTAGATTTTTTTTCAATGACAAAATTTCGTTAATCTTGTATTCCTTTTACCAGGTTCTAAAATATACAGTCGAAAATGACATTTCAGAATATTAAATCTCCAATCCATATACTTCTTGCATCCATATACTTCTAAATGCATGAAGTACAAAAACACGTTTTTTTCGCGGTGGCCCCGACTCCCTATTCGCTATGACCAATTAACTCAAACTCAAATCGTTTATTTTGCATAAACCCTGCGGGGGTGCTTACAAAGTGTCATAATTAAATTTTTTTAACTTACTAATCTAATTCTAGTTACTTCTAAATCTAATTTCTTGATAAATCCTTCTCAGTCTAAGCTGTTCGTCTATAGAATGTATTGCCTGTATCAGTAAGACGCGCAGAGTCATTGGCTATTTTTAAAAGAATGGTTAAGGACCACTTTCTTTCGACTATTCAGCATATATAAGCATATGAACCTTTACCTACTAAAATAAAACTAACTAATAAATGTACGCCACCTACTGCCCTTTTGTTCTTTCAGTTTTGGTTGACTGGAAGAGATCGCTATTAGCGATAAGACCGCCAATTGTACCTCCTTAGTATATTTTTTTTTCCTTATGCGAATGTATTGGTGTACAGTAAAGAGTATTCTATTTTATTCTAATCTACCACCGGATCGGAACGCACTGAGAAGATCCGGCGAGAAACTTAGCGGGCTTGTCTTTTTTGTCTAATTCTCCATTCATTTTTTTTCGTATATTTTTGTATAGTTACATACCTTTTTATATTATACAAAATCATTAATGCGATCCAGCTCCAGTGTGATGCCTTACGAATGAGATGTAAGACTATTTTTAAATATATGTTATAATGAAAAGCTAGAGGATTCTGGGTTAACCAGTCTCCACAAGCAGTACCCGTTCACGAGTACGACTTCTAGAGCAGCCAATCACCTCTCTTAACCATATTAGAGGGAAGGAAGTGACCCGAATTAACCAAGTAAAGTGGTGCGTTACGATAACTTCGTGAGATGATCTTTTTATAGTACTCAAGTAGCATACAGAATACTATTACACCATCATTTCACGAATTTACCGTAACGCGACGCGTTTAGTTACAGCGAATAAGGACCTAGTGCCGCTTTTGCCCCCGCACGTGCAAATCGTCAAAGGGACAATCACGACAGCTATCAAAGAAGGATCGACAGGACGCTGCGTCGGCAACTGCTATGGAGGTCACGTATTCTAAGTACGTTTAGTACTCAGTAAACGCGAATGAGGAAATGCCTTCGTCGACATTCGCCTTTTTAAAGGCATAATAACGCCAACAATTTCGCTGCCTTTTAAGAGTTGAGGATTATGTTGAATGGAATAAAAAACATGCCTAATTATAATGTTCATTGTGTATTTATATATCATGTATAAATAATAAAAATAATAAAATCAAAGGTAGCAACTATACTTAGAAATATAAATAAAACCACGGACTTTTGACAAACAATAATTATAAATTTCACAGCTCCACATAAACAAAAATAATATTTGTTGCCATAAGTATAAATTATTATGTTTATTTTTAAGTATAAAATATGATTTATTGCGTTTACTAACATAAAATTCACCCAGATCGAAAAAAATACTTGTAGGTCACACAAAGATTTATCCCGTGTGGGAATCGAACCCGCGACTACTCAGGTTACACACTAACATTAACTACGAAATTGCCTTAATAAACCCGTGTTATTATTAGAATTCTATATTTAACCAATTATTTACATTGGAAACACACAGCAACATGGGAAAGATGACTGATTCTAGATTTATATTTTCATTCATAATCCTATTCCGTACTTATTAGGACGGTAGCTATTCCACACTAGATGGCATTACCAGATACTGTACAGCGCCATCTAACCGTCACTAATTATTTACACTATTATTTAATAGATGGCGCTATTTTAAATAGTCGCATGATTATATTTTTTGACTGTTCATCTACCAAATAACAGATAGCGCTATTATACCTATTTATATCCAAAGTTGGTATGACTATAATACTTTCTAAATACTTATATACTCTATAATACTTTTAATGAAACGATCGACAAAACTGGCCTTAGTCTAAAAAATAGGCTAACGAGTAACTTGTTCCCACTACATTTGAATAAAAACTTAGTAGTCGAAAGGTGGAAGTAAGTACCTTTCGGGACTTTTTGGCGGGAAATCGAAGAGTGATGTTGTCAATTTGTTTTAATTTCCAAAACTTGTGTTATTTCGAATTATAATGTGCAATGTTGGTGGAATATTAACCATTATGTATTCTTATATGTGCACGAGTAAAGGTAACTGTAACAAAGTGATAAAACGTGCCTTTCGGTTTCCCCTTGAAAACGGCCGTTGCATTGGTGTGTAAAGTATCCATCGCTTTACTATCCAGGGTGGGGCACTTTATCAATTTCATAATCATCTTTGTCATCAAGTTCATCGGGGGAGTTGAATTAATTTAGAATTGAAAATTCGTAATACTTGACATTGGCAAAATACGCGTCGTCGGGATGCCATAAAAAAAAGTACCTTTCCATTTTTGATATCATTCAAAAACAAATTAACACCCACAGGCAAAGCAGGTACTTAACATGTTTGCTGAATCCGATTTATTTTACCACTCTTGCCAGAACCTACTTTACCTAATAAAATTTGAAACTAATGAAAATTAAATCAGTTTGATAATGAAAAAAAACTACCATTGTTGTTCATAACATATAATTCATAACAATTGTCTGCATTCCTATCGAAAATACCCGTTTAACAAAAAAAAAACAATCACATAGATACACCGTATTAGTATTAATATTATTCTTTACAAAAATTGTAACAAATAAGCAACAGACATCTTAGCGTTAAGGCGTCGTTTATCTCCATTATTCAATGTACCTATTCGAATTTACTTTTTCACTTCCTTTTCGACGTCAATAGTTTCATTTTCTTAAAAATAAGTACTGTAAGAATGCCGGTCGCCACATAGGTCGAGATACAAACCACACAAAAGTCGCGAAGAACGAAAGCTAATAGGTATGCGAGGTACACACACATAGCTAGTGAAGACGTAGCCAGTAGCAACTGCAGTCGCACCACCAATAGCTGATCGAATGTTGCTGAAAGTTAAAAAAATAAACTTAAAAAGTCTTATATAAGTAACATGGGAGTTTTGGCGGGAAATCGAAGAGTGATGTTGTCAATTGGTTTTAATTTCCAAAACTTGTGTTATTTCGAATTATAATGTGTAATGTTGGTGGAATATTAACCATTATGTATGTCTATATGTGCATGAGTGAAGGTAATTGTAACAAAGTGATAAAACGTGCCTTTTCGATTTCCCTTAAAACGACCGTCGCAATTGGTATATAAAGTACTATCGCTTTACTATCCAGGATACATTCATCAATTTCATTATCATCGATGTCATCAAGTTCATCGGGGAAATGTATTAATTTAAACAAACACGATTATGCTACTCACTGGACACTGGCATAAGTAAGTAATTTTGATATTTTTTATTTTTATCTTTATTTTATGATCATATTTTATTTTACTTTTTATTTTTTTTGGTTTAACTATTTTAATTTATAAAGTAAGTATTTTTGTCGTCTTTACAAATTGAATGTGGTGTTTACCTGTAATAGTTTGTCACACTTATGTTCTACCTATAATACTGTCAAACCTAGTTGTAAGTATTAGTGTGTCTAAGCGCTGGTAAACCTTAATAATAAATAAATAAATAAAATACACTTAAAATAGTGTGAAGCCATAACTTAAAGAAGAAGAAGAAGTAACAGGGGCTGGGTTGACCGTGATAAATGTTACTAATGTACTATGTTTGTTACGGTTGTTTGAAATCATTTTAGTGGAAGGCGGACATTCATCACTGAAAATTTTATACTTCTAAGGTACAGTCAGCTTTCGTACTAATATTTTCTCTGGTACACTAGGTCTAGACCACCATTTATGTATTAGTATGTATAATTGATAGGTAGACATCTACTTAGGTACTTAAAGGCAGGAAGACTGGGTAAAGAATGTAAATTGTGGCTCTGTAAAAGCTACGCATAGCATTATGTATTATACCAAAGGAATCATTCTCATAGGTAGGTACCCAGATTTATATTCCTAAGTTCAAAATTCTAACAGATTATTGCCACTTACACAACAAACGAGATCAAACAAAGCGACTGTGGCTTATTTCAATATCAGACTAAAATACCACAATGGCCACTACAATTCCAACCATTTACGAGCGTGTTTCACGGAATTAACATTTTAGCGGAGTAATAAAAGCTCACGCTCACCCTCTAAATATTCAAATAGAGAAAGATTTTATTGTTATGGGCTGTAATGTTATTGGGAATATTAAATAATGCAAACTCGACTTTCCCTGGCTATTGACTACGGAATACGAAAATTATATATAATATATTATAATATCAGCCTATACTGCCCACTGCTGCGCAAAGGCCTTCCCTCACAAATCGAGGTGAGAGAGATTAGGTCATACTCCACCACGCGGACCCAGTGCGGTTTGGTGGAGGCAGGTTTGTGGCAACCCCCTGTTGGACTTATCAAGTCGCCTTTAAGGCTTCCAACTCAGCTTAACGACTACCACATTAAGTGGTAACCGGGGCCAACGACTTAACGTGCCTTCCGAAGCACGGAGACGCTCGAATATGAAATTGCCACAAACGGTCACCCATCTCAGGCCGACCGAGTCGAACGCTGCTTAACCTTGGTGATCGATAAGAACACCGCGGTCGCACAGCGCTACGAGCGCCTCATACGAAAATTAATAATACCTAATTATATAATTCCTATTCTGTTCGTATTCCAACGTTAATTACGTTGTTTATTACAAACTCTTATCTGAGTTATGTTACGATAACTCGACTGAAGTTGTACTAACAAATACCAATAACCGTACCAATATTTCCCCTGAACGTGTAAAGCATATTGGCGCGTAACATTTCTCACTTCCCAGGAGTACGTACCAATGTTAGCCTATTACGATAACAGTTATTCACGGCTCGTGAGCTACCAAATAAGCTTAGAGTAAGCAGCTTGCTGTGGGTTTCGCAATATTTTTCTCGTAGTAAAGTCACGAAGTCGGTAACCGCGAACCGCGTTGATGCGCGAATTGCATGCCGACGAATGAAGGTGCATCGTAATGCAATGTCAATTATTGGAATTGCGATCGCAAGTAGCAACACCATTCGTTATTACAATCTGTCCCAATATGAAGAAGAAACTTTTTATAAGTTTTACAACCAATAAAGTTTCTTATAACTCGACTTTCTTAGCCGTGTGCTTGTAAACGACCTTATAGACATTGATTTCTTTATTTAATTAATCTATGTTTTTTTCACAAAAGACAGATTTATTGCAGTTTTTACCTTAAACATCGTAAAAGTGGATGACGTTTAGTGATTTATTAGTTCGGTTAGATCTAAAGAAATAGATACATCTTCACAGACGATTAAAATATCACACGCAGATGTTTCAAAAGAGTGGGCTTGCGTCGTTAACACTTATATTGTAAAATTCCGTGAAACAAATTCGGGTCGAATATTTATAAGAAATTAAGAAAAGATGTATCTTATACGTACATAAAAATATCATAAGACAGTAGAAGATTATTCCATAAATACAATTTGGTATTTTGAACGGTGATTCTTCCGCTGCCACACCGAACCCTTTGGCAAATCTGAAATAGTTTAAAAGGTCAATTATTATAAACTGTTTTGGATAGTATCTAACAACTACAAAGCTATAGCTATACCTACGTGACGCAGTCATCTGGTAAAATTAGCACTGTTTGTTTTAGGCAAGCTGTTTACAGCTTGCTTATTAAGTAAACGCAGGCAGTCAACTGAATGCCTGTTTTTATAATTAAAATACCATAACGTTTAAACTATTCAACTGATTGAAGGCTAGCTTTTTTTACCCCGGGGTTTCCAAAAATTCCGCAAACTTTTCTCGAGCCTCAAGAAAGTATAGGACTACGGAAAGGCTTGGTAAAAAATCGTATTTTAGAATTTTACCCACAAAGGTAAAGACTAAACTATACAACACAGTAAAAACAAAAGTTAGACATGTGACAATCAACTAAAACCAAATTTATTACAGAGTTATGCCGAGCAACTGCCTAATGGCCGGTTTTAATATTCAACTCAAGGATAGATTTGCTTACTGGCTGTGGAATCTTAACAGATTTTCCGTACAAAATAAGTCAAAATTCTATCCGTGGCAAGCAAATCTATAATCTCTCTCTCTCTTCTTGGCAATTATTATTCCCATTTGATGGTGGGGTCTGCCTTCTTAATTTTCTTCTTCCACTTCGTTCTGTCGGACGTGTCGTGTTCGGAGGCATTACAGATACACAGGTCTTTCTTGACCACATATGCCCATCTTCTTTTTGGCCGCCCTCTGGGTCTGGACCCTAATAGGTTTAGATTAGCCGTAATATTACCCACATAATCGGGAGGTCTTTTCTTTATATGGCCATACCAATGGCCACGCAAACGCAAATCTATAATAAATTAAATATTGAAACCAGCCGAAACTGAACTGTTAATTTAACCAGATTGTTGTGACAAGTGCTGTACATGCTTAAACCAAATGATTGATTGTTTCGTTGATTCACTTGGCTGGCCAGCTACATAAATTGAAGTCACCACGTAACCTATGCATGAATTGACCCGAGGGCCTAGACAAGTTGCAAGCGTTTTGTTTCTATTCTCTTGTCGCAATCGATAGCGCATTGTTTTGACCACGTGACTTTTCGTTGAAAAATGTCTTTCCCATACATTTTTGCGCTTTCTTTTAGCGTTAACGACTGTAGATTGTCCACTTGGCTATAGGCACTGATCACGTCATCATAATCTCTTGAAAGATTAGACAAACCACGCTGGACTGAGTGTAGATGTTGGTACAGTAACATAGTAGGTCCTACATAATGCTTTTTTCTTCTAAACACTCGCCCGTATAAGCCCGTGAGGTTTTACTGTTCGCCGTTAAGACGATAAGATCGGAATAAAATCCGAATACTGTTGAACAAAAATATTGACAACTTAAGATTGGAAACCAGGGGCTTAACCCAGCAATTTCTATGTAAAATGAAATGTAGTTCATTGTCATTAAAGTTGTTGATTTTTGACAGTTTTAATAATCCTATAACTAAATGGTGTCACTATGGGTTTCCATAGGCATACCACTTGAAAATAGTTGTTGTTATTTGGTAATCTGGTGACAATTTAATTGGTTGTTTATTCGGTACTCTGTTATTATTTTGACGGCTTTTGACAACTTAAATGTAATGATCTTCTTTTTACACAATCAAGCTGTAATCGTGTACTAATACTATTGAAAATGTAATAGAGTACCAAGAACACGTAAAAATAACAGAGTTGAGGCCCAGGTAAGTAAGTATTTAAAACTCGGTTGCCCTTGTTTATTAATATAATAAGTATTGGACCTTTCATTAATATCGGCGATTAGCTATTTTCTCCAGTAGTGGTCCGACTCGAGTAGTCGAGGGGTAGCTCACGAGGGGTTTTGCTGTTATTTCGGACACTACGTAAAAACCACTGAATCGATTTTGATGACGCTGGCTTTTAAATAAAAATAAGTATGAATAAAATAGGTAGTGCTACATATTCGATCGTTTGGTAATATGCAGGCGGATCATAAAAATCAATAATATTTGAGAGATTTTACATAAGTCAAATAAATATTTTTTAATGCACAATGTTTACGCAGGTACTACATGTATCTAACTAAAGAAACCACACGTCACGTCTCATCTTGTCGCCCTCTACAAATTTATGCACATAATCTACGCTCTGCCTTTATCTTAATATTCTAGACGTCATTGTTACTGACCTATTAAATAGGTAGGTTAGGTAGATACTACATATATCCACCAAAACATCAATTGAATATAAATTAAGTATTACCTATGCGGATCTCGCTGTTAACGGCATTTTATAATTAGTAACTTGGTAGCATTTTGTGATGAGCTTATTTACAAACCAATCCAATTAAGCTAAGCGTTTGGACTCGGTTTTACGCGTATTGCAGCAGCAAACGAGTAACTTACTTGGAAGATAACACGCGAGAACAGCTCGCGTGCTCGGAAATGTCACATAGAGCTTTGTAACCTGGCTGAGTCTCCACAGCCATTTCAACATACAAAGCGTACGTAGAAACTAATATGCCCCCAATACAGGCAACTGCGATAGAACGGTCGAGAGCTTTCAGTTTCATTGTTATAGAGTAGAATATTCTGGAACAAAAACATTTTTGAGTATATAAAAACAGTAGATACTTAGGTAAGTACTTAGATGCCTACATATGGCCGGTTACAATATTCAACTCAAGGATAGAGTTGCTTACTGTAAGTAAAATTTTGACATATTTTCCATACAAAATATGTCAAAATTCTATCCGCAGTGGGCAAATCTGTCCTTGAGTTACAATATTAAAACCGGCCGATAGCTAACAATGTAGATTTGTCTATTTACAGAGACGGTGTTAATTAAATAGATGTTAATTTTTACATCATCATTTACTAAGGATGTGTTGAAAATTTTGTAGCAATAATAGAATAGTAACAATACTAGATCCCGCCAATCCGCTCGTGTAATAAATTTGCTTTAAGTAGTATTTGTTATAATAAGTACCTATGCCACGTGTATTTAACGGAACTACTTCTATTATTATTAAATGAAGGACGTGTGAAATTAATTCTAATTTATACATTATAATATTCTTTAAAATAAAAGACGCATAATCAGAGTAACTTGATAAAAATCTTAATAAATTAAACATGGTTTAAATTAGAAACATTTAAACATGGATGTTTAGGTATTAAAAGAAAAATATTAAAAAAAATTAGTGCGCAGCATTCTTGTTTCTTGCGCATTTAAACTTAAAATAGAATGCTGTAATATTTATACTTAAAGAACAGAAGTTAACTGTTACGTATCGACCTTACAAAGGCCAAACCTTGAAACAAAAAAATACCCATTTGAAAGAATAATTTTACTTACAAACCTGGCTTTGTAGTTGAAAATAATTGATTGGTCATGAATTATCTACTACCACGTATACACAACCACTTAACTATGAATCATCCCACCACACAAGGTATTTAATTCCCTTTAAAACATCCAAAATTAAGTAAAAAACCAGGTGTTAACAGTAAATTACATAACGAAATGAGTTATAAAATGTATGGAAAATTCAAGTTACATCTAAAAACCCATTCACACGTCCACTGGCAAATGAAATTTATTGTAGATGAGGGGAAAATAGGGTTGCCAACAATGCTTTTTTAGAAGTATCATACCTATGTAGATTATTTGTCTTAATTACACATTTTACTACAAAATTATCAAAAACACTTTATTTCTAATATGTAGATTGAGCTATAAGGGAAGACAGAAACCGAGCGACATTTCAAAGTAATAATAAAAGCTTATCAATTTTAATATGAATTTTGATCGTATGAATCACATGTTTCTATAAAAAGAATGTTTTAAAAACTTTGAATGATACTGTTTGTGAAATCCGTTTTTTTAATCAGAGATAAGTACACGCCATTTCCGAAAAAAAGTTGGCCACCCTAGGCGGTAGCCGCATATGGTACACAGAGGTTGAAATAATAGGCGTCGTTTCACTTTTGCCTCGTTTCACCACCCTATTGTGTACAAGCGGTATTATAACTGGAACGAAAAAAAAACGACAATGCTTAACCGTTGCCGTTAAAGATCTTCAATATTTTGAATATAAACCATTATCTATATTAAAAAATAGTATTAACGACAGTAGCCTCTTAAGATAATTTTAAGATAATAGCCGAAAAAATAAGTGATTATGTGATTTTTTTTTTGATAACAGTATTATTTGAGTGTGTTTTATGATTACATAATTAATGTCATCAATTTATCAATATTTATTTAACGTCCGTCACGCCTAAATTCCCCAAGCGAGGTGGCAGAGGTGTACTGCGTACAACCACTTTCCGCTGACGATGTTAGATCCCATGTAATAGGGGGCGAGCCTATTGCCATTATGCCGGACACAATGCCAGGCTCCGGATTAAATACTGAAAATTTTTCTATTGAAATATTACATTATAATATATTATTATAATATGTATATCCATAGTAAATGATTAAATCCAAGTCAGATTGAAAAGTTGTTATAATTAATTTAAATAAATATTATTTGTGAGTTGGTAACATACCTGTAATCCTAATGTATAAAACGATAAGGTTCAAAGTCTACGTAACGTAGAGAATAGATAACACTAAAAAACAAGCATTCGTTTCCGCGCACAAAAACCAAATATTCGATATAATCTAAACACGTTTATAATTTGATAAGACACGTGTATCTCACACTGTGTCTTGAGCTGAACTGAATTTATTATGTGGTTCGCAATGTATAAACATATCAGGTAGCTTTATTTATATACTTAATTCAAAACGGAGTTGGTACTTGGTACTGAAAGCAATTAATTTTGTGAATTATTTATGAACCTTTAAAAACTCGTATTTGGGTAGGTATTTTTGTACAATTCAAAAAAGTACCCACAACGGAATCTATTTGGATTCACATAACTATGTATTTTTATACATTTATCTACTAAATAGGTATCAATATTATACTATTATAAAATTGTAAGGCGTCTGTGTCTGTCTATTACCTATGTCTATGAATAATTATGTTTGGATCAACTATTTAGAGGCTCCTAAATACGCAATAATGATGAAAAATTGTCTCTTCGTCGGATTGTCCGATTGTTTCACTGAACAAATTTTGACAGTATCTTAACGAATGGACAGCAAATAGTTTTATTTAAATGGAACAATAAGTTTAATCAAAAACGATTGTAGTTATCAAGTATGCGGACGGGTATTCGTATTTACGAGTGAGGTCCGACACTCTGCATTTTACAAAAATTACACTTTTGAAATCAAATCATGTCCTTCAATGCACTAGGTTCACGGGGCTGGAACCGTGCGCAAAGTCCATGCATAGTGAATAAATAAAAATGTAATTGTATTTACGTCATTGAAGAAGCAGCTCGACATATATAAATGAATAACCAGAGCTAAGGATTTATTAAAAAATAACATACATATCTACTACAAGAACCTACTTGAGCGAGACGAGCTATGAAAGTGGAGGAAGCCATAGAGGTCTGTAAGGAAAGAACCTGTTTGAACTCTGTACTATCTTCCTACTCTGCAAGGGATCTGGCGTGATGGTATAGATAGATAGAAGAATCTACATCGTCATTCGTGTTGGTAGGTATTCTTGCACCTGCATTGTGTACAATCGGCTTAAAATCGATAAAAGTGTCCAAGATGGTTAAAAATGATCGGATGGAATTCATTCATTTTTATGTAAGCATTCAGAATACGAATGATATTGTTCTAAACACAGAAACATCTCAGCGACGGTTTCCAATCATCATCATCATCTCAGCCTATACTTGTCCACTGCTGAACATAGCCCCCCCCCCCCACTCGCTTTCCAGCGTAACCGGTCCGACGCCACCTGCATCCAACGACTTCCTGCGATTTTCACAAGATCGTCGGTCCATCTGGCAGGCGGTTGTCCTACGCTGCGCTTGCCAATACGTGGTCTCCACTCTAGAATCTTTCTGCCCCAACGCTCGTCCGATCTTCGCTTTATGTGGCCCGCCCATTGCAACTTCAGCTTGCTAATCCTGAGGGCTATGTCGTTGACCTTGGTTATTCTACGAATCTTACAGTTTCCAATAAATGTTCAATATTATGATACATTTATCGGTTTCTGAAGCAGCTGTAATTAGTTGACACTCAATATGATCAATATACTCTCCTTCAACGGTAACATCTCCATAACTATACTAATTAAGTGCACTAAAAAAAACAAATTTTAACAAACATCAAGCGCAAAAGTGGTTAGTTATTAAAATTTTTGGAACAACGGACATTTGAAATACAAAACCTTTTTATTACAAGCTCTTATACTTGCTTTGTTCGCAAGTCTGTCTTTTCTTACTAGTATCCTATTGAGCTGAAATTTGGCATTCGTATGTAAATTCGTTGACAATGCAACAATATAGTACCATGGAGCTGGTTGATAATGGAACAGAGGCCATAGAGACATGCCAACCCCCTCGTGTTGAGGCTCGTTGGATTTTTCTTGACAAGTACCTACTATAGATCCAGTTAGTGTTCAGGGTCTGATAATATGGCCAGAAGGTGGTCATAGAAATAGTTGTCACTTATAAAAGCTTGTTTTATCTAAATTTTACATATCACACCGTCACGGCGCCCGGTGTATTTAAAGACCGATAGCTAAATGAACACATTTTGTTATTTCAATATTATTTTTTGTGTTAAAAATATAGTAAGCATAAATAGGTACTATCTAATACTATGCAACATGAGGCGCTTGAGTTATTCAAAACGTCAAGTCGATAACCAAGACGCCGTTTAAAATATTATTCGGACCAGTGAACAAGACAAACAAACAGCACATCTTGATGAAACCCAACGAAATAGCAACGAATTGTATGTGTAGGGTCGCTCGTATATATTATGCGCGCTATGACATTGCCGAAGAATAAAAAAAAACTATATTTATTCTAAGGATATTGCAATGGTTAAAGTGATCACTATATAAAGTTAAGCAGCCGTCATCTCGATCATTCTGAGATGGGTGACTGACACGGACAGGTGCGCAACACCTAAAACATGAAAAGATCAACTAATACTATACTACTACTATGGACTGACATTACTCACTGGAACTAAAAGAAATAAGCGGTTTCATACAAAACATTGATTTCACAACAATACAGGTTTTTTTTTTATTTCCAGTAAGTATTGTCATAGTAAAAGTTGTTGGTACTATGGATATAAAACAAAGGATTGAGGACTGTCAAAAAATTGCCATAGAAAATTAAACTCTTGCTCACTGACACAACAATGAATTTTCTATGATTTAAACAATTCGAGAAACCATGATGAGTGAGAGCTATAGCCCGGTGTCTCGTTCGCACCCATTACGATGCAGTACGGTGACCATAAGGTAGAACTAATACGGACTATACCTATTTATGATGTAGTTTAAATACGCTGTAAACAGATATACAATGCGAAAGTGGAAGGATGTAGGTACCGGGGAAGACCTAGACTATCTTACCATGACCAAATAGACCGTGTCTTATCTGAAGGGCAAGCCAAGAGTCTCCGTAACCGGCGAGTGTGTATGAGACGAACTATGAGAGTGGAGGAAGCCAGAGAGGTATGTAAGGAAAGAACCTGTTGGAACTCTGTGCTCTCTGCCTACCCTGCGAGGGAGCTGGCATGATGATATAGATAGATAGATAGATAAACTATTTATAACCGAGTTCTAAGCGCACGGTTCTCAATTCGTTTGTATATACAGGATGGATTTTTAGGTGGAACTGTAAGGGCAGGGTGGGACTATCTCAACCGTTGTAGCTACAGTAAAACGGCCTAAGGACACCCTAATTTTTGCGACATTTGGAGCTGAATTTAGATTTAAAAAAAATGTACAGACAGCAAGAAATTGGGCAATTTACTCAAAAACTTTTTTGTTGCCAATCAATCCTGTTTCTTACAAGGTTCAAAAACTTCTACTGGATTAACCAAGATGAGAGTACTGGAAAAATCAGAAATCGCAAAAAAGTTTTCCCGTCGATAAGATAGTTTTTTAAGACCGATTTCCTAATGCTACAATGGTTGAGGTAGCTGCCCTTACTGTTCCCTCTCAAAATTCTATCCTGTATATATTTTATATTCAGACATAACATAACTTCTTAATTTATGTACCGATGTTGATGATTCTTTTTGCATTGACTTTCGTATAGCTACGAGATGATCTCATTTTAACTCCATTGCTATGGTATAATATTATGCCCATTCCGCGTCATTACATATATAAAAATACTAGCTGTTACCTGCGGCCGCGCATGCGCTTATTTTGTAATTTGACATAGGTAGGCAGATCTCTAATACGCGATTTTATTCAACACTAACGCCGTCTCATAAAAATCATATACAATACCAGACCTTATACCTCCTATACATTATCAGACCCTTAACGCTATCTGGCTTTATAGTACTTCTAAATACCAATCTAACAAGCCTAATCACAAGGGGGTTGCGTTGTATAGTTCCTATGGCCACCTTCCGACTCTATCATCAGACCGACTCCTTACCATATTAGTCATCGGACTTACATACGTATGCCAAATTTCAGCTCAATCGGATACCCGCAAGTGCTTGAAAAATATATCACAAGATTCAAACTAAAAAGAAAGACACACATACGAACATTGCAAGTTAAATAAAATCTTGGAAAAATGCCTAATTTTTATCTGAATCTCAATCTTACATTCATCAGTTAGTATACTAAGGCGCTAATCTTACAGAACAGACAAAATACTTTATAGTTCATTCCAATCTAAATCTCGATCTTACATTCACTAAACTTACAATCTCACATAACGAACCAACTGTGCTTAGATTTACCTAATTGAAATGTTCAAATGAGTCATATTGGGATTCAAATCTTTATACTGTCTCAGATACAAATAATCGAATCAAAACAGTGAGGCATTGTTGCCATGTCTACTTGACACTTCAATATTTGCATACATATGAGTACATTCCGATAAATCTGCAAATATGGCAGTACTAAAAAGATTACTGGTAAGATTAGAGATAAGGTTTTCAGTATCGTACAAGGAGTAAATGTAATAAATGTTCTTTTTGTTAATTTTTTTCATTAAATGTTTTAATTATAAACCTATATATATATATATATATATATGTATGTATATATATGCTTTTTTTCATTTGGTAGCCGTACAGCTAGCGTAAAAAAGTTAATGGCAAATAGAAACAAATTGACGTTTACAAACCTCCACTATATATCAGCGCTTAGGTTTTCTGGATGGCCGTCTCAATGCTGGTAACGGTGAAATGTGGATTTATCTTCGCTTTCATAGTCGTCCGCGGCAGAAGCAATAATATGTTTTAGTGAAGATATAACAGTAGGTCATTGAAGATGTGGCATATGCGTGAAAAGAAAGAATTACGCCGATAAACAGTGTCCGAGAATTATACGTTAATTATATGTCAACAAGTCCATAATCGTAGCAGTGTTTGGTCACCCTACTTAGAAAGAGACGTAGGGCTCTTAGAGAGTAGCCTTTTCATCACGTTTTTTTCACAGAGTGCGCAATCCTTTGTATTAAATCTATGGTTAGTACTAATAAGTAAATCCATTTCGACTTAAATCTCGAATCTATTCGCGCCTTTATAGATATATCATGCAAACCTCCTAATTGTGACTGCCACCGACTACGCACCTATGAGCCGTTGTCGTCGTCCGCGGTATATTTTCACAGACCTTCCCTATGCTCTTATCTCCTTCCTTTCTAATACAGATACCGTACAACGGACACACCGACCTCGCTGGCGAGGTCGAAGAATCCCGAAGACTTCGTACCCGGTCCACGACAGCGCCACCTACCGGGTCTATGTTTTATAGCCTATGTTACATCTGGATAATGTAGCTTTCTAATGGTGAAAGAATCATTAAAATCAGTCCAGTAGGTTTTGAGTTTATTCATTACAAACATACAAAAATACAAATCTTTCCTCTTTATTATATTAGTGTAGAAGTGTAGATATAAACAGTTATTCTAAGAACCTCTCGGATGATATCGTTAAAGCTTGAGTGCCGGGATATTCTCTCTGCGCTCCGCAGAAACGAGAGTTCGTGGTGTCCAAGTCTATCTACGGTCTCGCCATAGCAGCAGCGATGACTTCTTCGCTTTAGATTACTTTGTGTCTACAAACCACGCAACACCCAATCCACCTAAACTCCCAATCTCAAGCATGCTGCCAACCAAAAAGATGTGAAGAACATCAGTGTTCCAATATTAGCAGCCCGTCCCCTCCGAGGACCGCGCGAGGATAGGACTGTGGGCAGGCAGGAACTAGCACAGGCCATTAACCAAGAGTATCTAGCCTAGTTCAAAAATGCTAAATAAAAATTATTTAGGTATGTGTCTATTATCTTCCTCACCAGACTTTCGTTAGTATAGACCGAGGGCAGAAACACTGGCAAAAAGACACTTGTAATTTTGCGGATACCTAGGCCCCCTAATCTGAAGGGAAGGCTGCGTCGAGATAAGTTCTATAAAGACTAGATTTCTTTATAATAAAATAAAACACCGTCACGCCCATACAAGCAGGAGCTGGCAGAGGAATACTGTGTACACCGACTTTTCGCCGACGATGTTATATTCCAAAGTAATAGGGCGCGATCATATTGCCATTATACCATATCTAGCAAATCTCAAGTAATAATAGAGATAACTTTACTGTTTTTTCGCCATTACAACTAAAAATAAATAACAAGTTGGAACTATAAAGTAGTCGTAAAATTTGAACGCAACTTAACATCAAAACGTCAAATCCAAGTCAACACATGCACAAACTTCATTTTATTAATCCTTTTCCAACCACAACTGAGCGCATTTGGTATCACACAGTGTCTCTGAAGTATAAAGTAAACAGCCAATGAATTTAGGCACAGTGTGCTACAGTATATTACTAGTTGGAAAACATCAGCTGCAAACAAATGTCCGTAACTATGAGTGCCAACGTAACAAATTAAATAGAAATATTAGAAATATCCTTATTTAAGGTCAAATGAATGATATTTCACGTAAATATTTCATTTATCAATTGAACAAAGCTACAAATAATAGTAAAATTAATGTCAAAAATTTGATTGTCGTATTTCTTAAGTTATATCCGAAAACACAGATATTTAAATAACAACTAGAAAGAGACAAGCTTATCAGTTAGAAGAGCAAGACCGAGCGCCACATTGCCAATGACGCCTAGTATCGCAGAATGTTGATACGTTAGGTTGGTAGTCCTGTTTTAGTTCACCATCGCGACCGCAACGGAGCGTTAGCGTCGTGCAACACCTTTCATTGTATTGACTATTGACTGATTCTGAATACAGAGAATAATGTATAAAGTTAATTTATCGTATTATTGTCTTAGTTCTTGTTAGAATATATAGTAGTATGTTTTAGTTTAAGTGTAATAATGCCTCCGTTTACGTGAATGTAAAAGAAGGCAGCCCGTGGAGTGCTACGCGGCCATTTTACTTGCAATGCGGCAACGGTGTACGATCCGCCATTGGAAACGGCCTGTGTCTTTTTCTGAGTGCAAGATTTGTTGAATAACGTGGTGTAGAAACAGCGGATAACCATGTGTGATAAAAGTGTAGTGCGGACTTATGTGTAGTGAAGCACGGTGGTCGGGTGATTCGAATAATGTGTGAACGATGGAAAACGAAGTGAAGCAGCGCAATCAGAGAAATAGGCGAAGGGAGCGGGCACAGCGCATGCAAGCACAGCGAGAGAGCAAAGTTAAGGATGGAGACAGCGGCGAGGACGAGTCTCCAACGAGAGAGAAGCCGCCTCGTCCTCCTGCCAGGAGGAAGAAGTCGCGGGAGCCGCTGGGGGAGGAGGACATCATCGATGGTTTCGCCATAATGGCATTTCGCACATATGAAGATCTAGAGGTGAGCGCTTGATATTCAATACAATCCCAAGCTATTTCAAAAACAGCAATTTGCAGGTATCGATAACAATGGGCTTAGTGTAGACACCAATGATTGTAGGTCTATGTGCTATATTATGTTGCGCTCAAGATTGTTTACATTTACCTAATGAGAACAATCCATGAAATTGATAGTTTGTCTATGTCAATAGATAGTGTATTGGACTTGTTAACTACATACATACCTACATATGGAGGGTCGCCCTTGCTAACGAAATACTTATTATTATTAGCATTTTTGTGTTTATTTGATAGGTATCTAATATAACATAAACTTAAATTCAGTAGTACATAGGATATACAGATTCTTCTTTATTTATATACCCATTATAAAAACTGCGCTCCGTAATCGCTTTGGACGTCGCCTCGGAAGTGCATTGACCCAACGAATGAACCCTGCGTAAAAAATAGGTAGAGAAATTTAGTTATTATTTACATTAAAATAAATTTCTTTACAATGAAGTTTATGTAATATTATGCCATTAATAATAATAATAAAATTATGCACTCTTGAGTGTTACGTTATCTATACGCGTTTTTATTGGATATATATTACGTAGCGAGCAGCTGACTGCCGACGGGCCCGCCTTTCGGAATACGGAGCACTCGGCATGCAGTCGCGGTCTCCCACAAAGTGTAAATTTGGTCTAAGTGGCTTTCGCTCGTTTGTGCTCATTTATCGCGCCGTCCTCGAATGGCAATATGTTGTGTACGTTGAAGTCTTGTATGTGCACAATAAAACTACATTCCCCGCTATCGTTTTAAATTATGGCGACAGGCTTGCCGTTTGTGGCTCGTTGGAGCGGCCCGCGCGTTTATTATAGGCCTGAACAGGTTCCTTTGCTTCTATTTAATTCACCACATGCTGTGTGCAACGCTTATGCAATTTCTACTTCCAATGGCATGTACGTTAATTTACTACAGTTCTTTTTTGGTTACCTATTCGACATACGGTCGATGTGGTTTCTACCAAAAAAATAAACCTCGCATATTACCTCGCCTTCTTTTGAAGTTATGAAGGTCATGAATAAACACCTACCTAAATCACCGTATAGTCGTAAATGATGATAGAAACTAGAAGAATGGCTAACAGTCTTGCGCAATTAAATATACTCGTATTTGCGTAAGACTGATGGAAACTGCGTACATTGACATACCTATTATTGTTATGCCTTTTAGAATATCTAGTCCTTTCTTATGGAGCGGCGTATACTTTGCCCGTCTGGAGGCCCCATTGGCGGTCACGTAATGTCGTAAAAACCGCTGGGTAAATAAATAAGAATTTATCTTTTATAACTGATGAATTGCCATTACCTTTTTGCTATTATAGCGGTGTCGAAAATCAGAACAATCTTATGTCCGAGTTAATGTAACTGATGTTCGCATAATCACGAACGAAAAATACCTTACGAACTCCATGATGATGAGAAATGTTATAACAGGCAGTGGACGGTACCTTTAACCGAAATCAACGCAATTACTCAAGACGCCTACTTTTATTGCGATTGTCGTCCACGCGTCATCAATTTTATCTAAAAAAAAACCATTTATATGGCATGATTCAATATTGCCGTAATGAAAAGCTGATAGGTACTTCAGTGTTAAAGAAAACTAATTCCATTATAGCCGGTAAAACTAGTGTTGCTACTCTGTCTCGGTAAATAACGTATACTGTACCCGATAATCTCTTTGTCTCAAAGGTTACACATTTTCATGTAAATGTATTCTTAAATTGGGAATGGTTTGGATTCGACCGCGATACGCTTCTCAGGTTATGAAGGCTTCATAGGTATAAAAAAGTCGTTTCTTCTAAAGAATAGGTACCTAAACTATAACATTTAATTTAGGAAGAGACAAGAAACTTTTGATTTTTTTTGTCCTTTGGCGTCTTTATATCTCGTCTGCTGGATTTTTAAAGATCCCTCGGCCAACAGCATAGTC
Organism: Phalera bucephala; assembly: GCA_905147815.2. NCBI lineage: Eukaryota > Metazoa > Arthropoda > Insecta > Lepidoptera > Notodontidae > Phalera > Phalera bucephala. The sequence continues at coordinate 16,070,354 of LR990621.1, read as the reverse complement.
ATTCGCACTTACAAAAATACTTCTTAACTACCGCACATACCTATGTATGTAATTCGTCTGATACACATTCGCCGTAAATACCTACTAAATATTTATACATGCTAAAACATGTTTACATCACCTATGGATATCACCTTTTATAATTTAAGTTATTTCTATGTAAAATCTATTTGAATAACAACCAATATATTAAATGATTAAAAATTGTTATACTGTTAAGTACGCACATAACATTGAATGAAAATATAGGTATTATTGTATTTATTTACCGTAGGTATCATAAAAAGCAATGCGATTATGTACTTGCATTGTAATATAAATGTCACGTGATAAATCGATAACTTCTAAATACATATGTAGGGAAGAACTTGTTACATCTTTGTTAGAGGGTCATTGATTAGAGTTAATCTCACACGGATTATACGATCAACATGGTTTCAGTAGCTATCAGTCTGATAATCAGTTGAATTGATGACCGATTTATGACGTCTAACTTGAAATGATAAGCTGTGGATGCTGGTTATAAGGTTTACTTTACTAGTGCTTTTTTGCAATAGTTACGAAAATAAATATCCATAGTCTGATTCATAATTATTTAAATCTTATGAAAGTACAAGAAGTACGAACTATGAGATTGGAGGAAGCCAGAGAGGAATGTAAGGAAAGAACCTGTTGGAACTCTGTACTCTCTGCCTACCCCGCAAGAGATCTGGCGTGATGATATAGATAGATAGAAAGTATGCTCCGCGTACGTAACATTTTAAGTTACCGCTGCTAGGAAAGTACAATTAAAGCGACTCAATGCCTTCACTAAGTCAAACAAAATTTTATTTTATGATTAAACATTAAAACAATACCGAATCCAATCTTATTGTTGTTGAAACAGTATCGGTTTACAAGTTTCGTTAATTTTAGACGCGGCTGTACTGCACCGTTAGTCCGGAAGGTACTTACAAAGTTCGGTCTACCTACCCGAGAACTAATCTATATGATTTACTATTTTATTGATGTCATGTTTAAAATAACTATTTTATATTCCGTAGCTTATAGAAATCAATTCGTAGTTCAGTCGAATCATTTATAAAGTTTTCTTTTATAAGTTTATTCATGCAGTGTAATGCTAACGTAAACTACAGTTACAACGATAAAAAACAGCAAAGCGTGACCATGTCATCTGACGCCCTGTAGAGCCACCGACCACCGCCTTGTCTATCAACAATTACCACGGTGCTTAGTTCTTACGTTCCCACGGTATTGCTACAAAAGTACCTTTTTTTTTCAGAGAACTCTACCTTCTCATAAACTTTGATATTGATTTTATATATAACAAGTTCGTAATTACAATGTTTACGAAAGTTTGGGAGGTTCCGTATTTCACGATATTCAATCACACAACTTTCGCCGCGCCTACAGCGAAGAAAAAGACTACCTAACTTTGTTTATTAAAAATAAAAAATGAAGAATGTTTAAAACTAATTTGAAAAGTTTGACAAGACCCGTCTACCTGATAAGCGGTCGGGAGATTGGATGGGGCATGGAGAAGTTAGCGGGCGTGAAATATTGTACCAGACATTCAATTTTAGTGAACTAATCCTGTTTTGGGATAAATTTCTATGGAAAATATATTTCAATAGATGTTTTAAATAATGTGCTTCTTAAATTTCACTGAATATTCTAAAAAATTAAGAAGATGAGTAGTAGTTGTTTGAAAGTCGTATATTAAAGTTGTTCAACATTTTTCTGTCACTAAACACATACTATCATTATTTTATCACTGTTTAGAGAACTTTGTAATCACGTTTATCTATACTATTAGTAACATCAAAGAATATGTTAGCATATTTCTGCAAGCTGTGTTAAAAATTAAGCCGTCACGTTTAACACATAGCAAATGGACTTTACGACGCACTCACGACTATTTTCAGCTAACTTATACATAGTAATCCACCGAACAATAAACATTAAATCTTCTGGAAACTTCCCACCAATAAAGGATTTGGATTTACTTATTTATTCATTTACTCTCAACTTTAGTAAATTGAATCGATGCTCAATTATAAATCTCGACACACTATATTTGTGTGCGTGCTTTGTATGTTATCGACCTCAGTGTATATTATTTCCGTAGTGTGATTGGTTTTAAAAACTATAGATCGTTAAATATATGTGTATTTTTAAGCACTAAGGCTCTGTAAAGATATTAATAAAATAAGCGTGTTAAAAAGAATATGTATCATAGTGTTGTGTAGTAGTCTACAGAAAGTAAACAAGAATAATCAGTTACCTTAAAAACCAAGCACGATAAAAAGACACATTACAAACAAAACATACGTTTTTTTATAAAATAAAATCAATATTAACTGTCTAAGAAGACATACCGTAACCGTTGAGAGCACCGACCGAGTGTCTCGGGCACACCGGACACCCCTTTGACCCATCCCCTTGTATTATTCCCCTGAGCTCGATGTTAGCACGTTGTGACATAAATATTTACCTGGGTAAACTTTAAACCACTTCGATCGTCTTTTATTGCTGTCTGTAATCGCTCCTTATATTTTTATAACGTTACCTTCTTTGATTTTCGATTTGATAGGCGTTTATGTTATCTTTACAGGTTTTGGTAATATTTTACCTATATTAATTTCGCAATTCCAAGGAATATCGAGAACATATTGGGAAATCTTTGAGTTAATTATTTAATAACAATTTCACGCTGGTTATTTGTGTTAAACACACCTACATTCAAAATAGAAAGGACCAAAAACTGTATTTTAGAGACGTTGGCGTCTGCGGTGACCAAGTTTGTAGTACTTTGTTGATAATGATGATGATGAGATTTACGCTGATGAGAGCTTGGTCTAGTCACTAGTGGTTAGACCTTAGGTCGCTTCATTTATTGGCCGAGTAGTCGCGGGTTCGGCCTTCGCCTGGGAAAAACTGTGACCCAACAAAACAAACATGTTTTTGTCCGGGTGTTTGTGTCGGAAAAAATCATGTTTACAAAATCCCGTGACAAGAATAATTAGAAGAAAGAAAGAATTTACTAGTTTTAATTTTTCTTATTCTATATTATCTATATATTTCTTTTCGTTGCAATTTGTTAAGTTGCGCTTATAAGAAACCGTTCATAAACATGTGTGGGAACAAAGGAATTTTATTATTTACTTCTCCTGTTTCACCTCAATCAAAGTCAAAATATCTTATACGACATGTATAAAAGTCGTCAGTCGTCGTATACACCTACTAGGCGCTAATTGTGGGTGGGCAGTAAATTACCGGTGACCTGACGACGTTGCGGAAATTCGCGACCTTGACCATACTTGAGTAGGTAAACGTGTTGAATACAATGAGTCCCTGCCTGACCTACGTTTGAATAGACCAATTTTATTGTAGTATACTAATAAAATAAATAGTAACATAATCAGCTGAATGACGTTCACTGCAGGAAAAAATTCGTCCACAAAGATTGTTACAACGACCGGCTTTGTGCTGGACGCAGCCAGTTTTTACTCCCAAACTTCACGACGACATCTGTCTATCTTGAAAGGTTGAGCACTCCACGTCTTCCACTAACATAATATCAAATTTAAGATTGGCTCATGGGTCTTGAATTCGTATCTTAGGTCGTGAAAGCGTTGTATTAGAGGTTTTTTATTGTAAAATGGTGGCGTGGCACAGCACACCTCTGCCTCTGACATGAAGGCGTAACGATGTACATGTTCTTTTTTTTTAATTTTAATGTATGTAAAAACATCTTTTCATAAATATATTGACTCAGCTTTGCGAATTGTGGTTTTATATCTTTGTTTTACTTATTTTATGTATATGAGGTTGTAAAACAACATAAAATTTATATTGAGACAGCTAAAATACATCGCAATGGAGTCGCGACGGAATGAATCGATGTTTAATAATAGAGCGTTTTCTTTGAAGTCCATTTTGTTTTATGTAAAAATGAGCTATCATATTCAAAGGTCCTTTGTGTTTTAAAATAAGATTTTTATTTTATAACCATTGTTTTTATTTTTTAAAATAACTTTGTTGAAAGATTAAATTAATCCTCTATTAGATGTTGAAATGTACTGATTATAATTTGCAATTCAAATAGCATTTTTTTTTAAATGTTATGTATAATTTAACTGCCTTTTGACATTTACATCGCGAATAGTTACTACTTTATTTTACTTTATACTTTATTTTCGTCATCCTTTGGGCAATACACACATACTTTTAAAAAGAATCGTGCATATTGGTGGTTTAAAAGCGCCATGGTTACGTCTAGATGTTTCACTTAAAATTTTATTGACGTTCTTATGTTTATTCTCTCGCTAGTGTATCTCCTCACCCCCATCTCCCTGCCGAACGCCCGCTCTCACTCCCGTACTTCGCCGAGTAGTTTCAGTGCATCTGGCAGGAATATTTACTTGCGAAAGATCTTTACTGCCGCCGCAAATCTACGTTCCTTTGATAAGATTTTTTGGCTCCTTGTAATGATTTATAAGGCTTATTGAATTGGTACACATTTTAACATTTTTATTTATTGGAATACGTTTTATTGTCCTTACGTACTGTTTGTCTTCTAAAATATTTTATTACTACTAACCCATTATATAAATTTGGCATGATTGAGTAGAACAACCAATTTTAGTAATGCTATGAAAAAACAACGTCCCTATTCCACGGCTCCATTAATGCTGTTTTAATCATAATCTTGTCTGACCGTGCTAGTTACATTAAATAAGTATTGATGACAAAAAAGTCGATACCTACAACATTTAAGACTAATTTGTTAATACTATTTGACATTTTAATAAATGTTGATGCTAATAAAACATAGAAGATTATTAAGTATCACAGTTCAAAGGAAATAAAACCCCGCCCAATCTAGATTTTGATGGTATTACCTACTTGAGCGACTCGTTATGAGATATGTCAAGTGGCACAAGTGGCAAGAATCGCGATGTCGGTGGAGGACGGCGCCGACGCCGACGTCAGGGGATATTGGGCGTTGGGTGGCTGGGGCGGTCGCGACGTATCTCGGCGATCTGCCCGCGATCTACTGAACAGCCTCTTGGCCATCGTGATCTAATAGTCTGAAGAGTCGCGAGAGCCAATGTGAATATGTTGCTCTGGCTGCCGTTCCTTTCTCCGCTACCTGACTCGACAGACTCGACAACATCGAGTACTTTGAGCGCACCCTTAGGATTTAGCGTTTTACTTGCGCTACTTATATGCTATCTATATTTAAAGCTCTATATTGTTAGCCTTCGTCGTATTTTGTAGCCTTTTTCTTTATAATTTCGTTTTGCTTCAGAAATGTTACTTGATTGTATCCATATTATCGTACTTCAATAAACTAAATATTATAAAAATACCGAATCCAGAAACTCTAAAGGTATCCCGTACATATTAAATTGAATCAAGTATTTGTGAGCTACAAAAATATCAAGATGAAATTGTTGGAAAATACAAAAGAATCAAGGGATCCTTTAAAAATCACCCAATCTATTAAATATCTGTGATTAAGCAAACAATTATGCCAACAACGTGAAAACCAAATGAAAATGTAATGATTATGATTGTATCCGAAGTTTAACTAAATTATAGCTTCCCTTGGTGACCTTTTTAGTAGGAGATTTTTTTAGTCTATTGATATTGATTATTCCATTAAAACTTATCAATAGTTACGAATCTGTGATGGGGGATATTTATTTCAATATTATGCAGTTAGTGTGCAGAGGATACAATTTTATCCACGCAGAGTCTTATCCAACAGTAGTAGTAGTAGTAGTAATTAAAACTTTCAACAAACCTACATTTCTTGTGAATTACAAACATTTTTTTTATTTAAAATTGAATTTGCCAGTGCAGCGTGAACTGTATATAAGTGTTCATTCCGCGTCATAATATAAACATTTGTAATGTATTACAGCATTATCGCTAATCGCGTCCGCCAAAGCAAATGTTTATAGAGAAGTTAGTTGTTAGCCGCGCCAAGTGTTGGTTCACTCCGGCTGCGTCTCGCTCCGTTTAATTTCGGCTAATAAAAAAAATACTAAACTTTATACTGATTGAAGTAGTGCTGTACATTTTTACTTTTATAATTATCTACCTATCCATGTTTATCATCCTCTGCAGGGTACAGAGTTCCAACAGGTGTCCTTCTATTTATGTAATTCTCGACGGACGATTTAGCGCAGTGGTTAAGGGCTTAGCCCGCCCCGCCTACTGTGTCTAATAGTCGCGGGTTCGATTCCCGCACGGGACAAATCTTTGTGTGATCCACAATTATTTGTTCCGGTCTGGGTATTTGTGTATGTAAATTTTCATGTTTGTAAACGCACCCACGACTCAGGAATTAATCCTAGTGTGGGGCAACGTTTATTTTAAAAAAAAAGAAAAGAATTATCATTTCGTATAATATGGTAGTGTATCATAACAAGCTAAAAATTTGTCTATCCTATAGTCACACGAATGCGCCAAAACCTCTGAAATCAAGGTGAGAGAGAATAGTTGATCAAGCCGCCATAAGGATTCCAACTTAGTTCAACAATTACAACGTTAGTGCCAGACTGGACCAACTGCATAGCGATTGAGATAAGTTAAAATACCTACTTTAAAACACTGTGTCGTAATTCATAAAGATGTGAATGAATAATGCAAACATATCTTAGGTAGATAACATTGGGTGTCTTGAAGTGAACTGTGCAAATTACATCTACATAATTATGGACATTGGAAGGTTACAAAAATATACCTTTAGTTAGAACTGATTAGAACCTGAAATATTCAACAGTAGGTTCATAACAATTGATGCAAATGAGCTGTAATTCTTACCGCTTAATAATAAACAGCGCTACAGAAGAATTGTATTGAATAACATATTTTTTTTATAATAGCTCCAAGTAAATTATTTCGATTGGGCGTGTGTATTTAAATATTTAAAGATCGATAAAACAATATATCTAATGCATTAGGCTTTAGACGCTTATTTAGTACTAGCAGTCTCCCGCGTTTTCGCATCCGGTCAACAATAGCGCCACCTACCGATTCTATGTTCTAATTTGTAACGGTAAAAGAATTATTGAAATCGGTCGGTAGTTTCAAAGTTAGAACAAATATTCCCTTTTTATAATAGTTCCAGTGTAGACAGCATATCAATATGTGATTATATAGTTTAATGTATTTATTATACTTCAGGGTCTATTGGTAGACATGCGTAACGTTTAATTTTCATAAAAAAATATAATCTGCGTTCTATACGCACTTCCTGTATTGTGGTAGCGAATACCGTGGTAGCGAATACCATGGTAGCGAATACCATGGACTGAGATGAATCTTAGTAATAACCTACCCAAAGGAAACTATAAAGATATCAATATATCAATGATGAACTATGTATCAATATTAGTGCACATTTCCTCGACCATGTTCCCGAAAATAATAGTAGCCTGTTAGAATTATTATTTTTAGTAAAACTAACCCAATTTATCTCAAATAGATTTTAGTTACTACTTCCTTAATCGACTGGTTCTGTTTTACTATCTCGGTAACTGCACCACAGCCATGAATGAAGCCTATGAGAATTGTAAGTAGTTATTTAATACATATTCTATACTTACTACGTAATTTTGCTGTAATATAGTCATATTTAGTAAAAGCATGTGCCTATTACGTCAATGCTTTTAATTTTAGTGGGGATTACATATTTCATGTGAAATCTAGTCTTTATTCCATGGTCATGCGAGTGCAATTGGAACTGACAGGCCAGGTAACTGTCTGAAGACACGCGACGCATTAAGATACGGGTTTACATCCTTTTACATCCCTTCATATTTGTTTTGATATGCCACTTCCCATACAATAGCTGTATAAGGGTGGAATCGTAGGGAATCTTTTAATACCGATTGGTCCTCTAATTAACAAGGTATTTTGTGGTGGATTAACAAAATACTTTAGTTACGCAATAGTTGTTAGTTTTGTTATGTAAAGGGAAAAGATATATAAAAAATATTCTACGCAGTAGATAGTCATAATTTCTATGATATGATGTGATAAGAACCAATTGAAGCCTTACGTTATAAAGCTTGAATAACTTTGTAATTAATAAAGTATAAATGTAGAAAGTGACTTCGCCATTTATATTTGAAAACGTAAGACTTTTGTTAAGTCGCCTTACCTGTGTAACAGTTATCCAATCCGGAAGCAGTCCTTTTTTTTTGCTTGTTGAGTTTTTGCAACTTTTTTTTGTGGTCTGTCAAACAATACCTTTTATTCCCCTTCGTTTCTGTATAATTGTTAACAATATTTTTTTATAAGCATCATGGGTATGCAGTAGACGTAATGCGGTTTTATCACAAAAACATTGAATTCGATTATATCATTAAATAAATACATTGGTTTCTTGGGTCTCATAAAAAAACCTCCTATTTCTAAATATCTAGTTAAACTATATTATTGTTACTGAAATAAATAAACCTTGTTATTGTTCATCCCTGGCTAAAGTGAATATAAAGAACACAGAATGATGTAATTAATTATCGTCACGTCAATACATTAGAGATATTTAATTTCCAAAGTTATATTTTGAAGTGGGGAGGCTTTCATTGTTTATACATTACGGCAAATAACACAGAAATACCTGTTAATTACCCGATATTTATTAATCTATTTGTATTTCATTACATGAAAATATTCCACCGGGCCATTCATTACGGAACACAAATTTATAAGCAAAACAAGACACTCAAAAATAATAATTTTATTTAATGATTTATAAATCTAATTAAAATCTTGTCCTGTTGCCCCACGTGTGTGTGTACTTATTGTGTAAATATAAATATTCCGACAATTACGAACACTCTTCGTATGATTTTTGTCGTACTGACCTAATTTGTTATTATAAGATGTTAATAATATTAACCTGGAAAGAACCTGTTGGAACTCTGTACTCTCTGCCTACCCCGCAAGGGATCTGGCGTGATGTTATAATTAGATAGGTAGAATAATATTAACTAAAAATCCGTTAACATATGCCTACTAATAGGATTTTAGTAAAAATAAAATTTTATAGGTTTACGAAAGATAGTTCGTATGACTATTATTTATAGTAAATCATAAGTGGCATCTTTTTTTCATAGTCCGTATCTTATCCACGAAGTATTAACCTACGGTATCGACTTGTCTGCTGACTAATTAATGACCCGCCGTGTCGCCGTTAATTAAACAGCTCAGGCAAAGTGAAATTTATATCGGAGCGGCAGCCGCCAGATTAAGAACAAAATGCAATTTGGTGCGCACCGACACCACGCGATGCCTGCCTCCAGGTTGATTAAAGCACGGCCGCGGATATCGTGAGTGCTGCCTCTTTCTGAAATTGTTCAAATTTTTGCAGTCATAGTTTATTGCAATACCCCTCTCACGCAACCTTATATATGGTTGGTGTTGTTACTGTTAACGTTACATATAATTTCTCACATATTATAACATATTTACCATCTTTAAAGATCATAAACACCCAGTTGAACACACGTTCTTTAATTTTAAAAATTACATAAGTTAGATTAGCAATTAATGTCAACTGACCGAATTTTTTTTTTATGAGTCTTGTTAGGTTATTATAGTAAAATGGGCTTTTTGGCGGGAAATCGAAGAGTGATGTTGTAAATTTATTTTAATTTCCAAAATTTGTGTTATTTCGAATTATAATGTGTAATGTTGGTGGAATATTAACCATTATGTATTCTTCTATGTGGACAAGTGAAGGTAATTGTAACAAAGTGTTAAAACGTGCCTTTTCGATTTCCCTCAAAACGGCCGCCGCAATTGGTATGTAAAGTATCCATCGCTTTACAATCCAGGGTAGGGGCACTTCATCAATTTCATAATCATCTTTGTCATCAAGTTCATCGGGGCAGTTGAATTAATTTTAAAATGAATATTCTTAATACTTGACATTGGCAACATACGCGTCGACGTGATGCCATAAAAAAAAATTATAGTAAAATTATTTCCTTTTACTGTAACGTCCGTATCTATAAACACACCGTCACGCCTATATTCCCCAAACGGGGGTGGCAGAGCTGTACTGAGTACACCCACGTTTCGCCGACGATGTTAGGTCCCATGTAATAGCGGGCGAGCCTATTGCCATATACCGGGCACAATTCCAGACTCCGGACTCGTACTGGAAAGTTTTTTGTTAGAAAAACTACATTTGTCGGACCTAGTATTTGACCCAGGACCTCGTAATCACAAAGCGATGTGCTTTGCTACTAGATCAACGAGGCAGTCATATAAACATGTCTAATAGTTAATTTTACTCAAGTATTTACTTGAGTAAAATTACTCTACGTTGTTTTTTATTCTATAGTTGAGAAACTGTCAGAAGTAAAAAAAGTCAAAAGTTAGTTTTCCTAGCAAAGTATAGAATTTTAAACGCATGATATTACTCGCCTAAACACTTAAGACTCAGTAAATAAATATCTATAGATAGAGATATTAATGTCGCCCGCATACTACAAAAGCGTATTTTATTAATGTCAATAGAAAATATAGCAACATTCAATTGTCAATTTAAACAAAAAATGTTTCGTCGCTATAACGGGCGGTAAGGTGTTCCCCATGAACGTGTTAATTAACATGGCTGTAAGCTCTCAATTGCATCTACATTATGTTGGTATAAAATAAATAACAACAAAACTTTTTTAGTATTAAAAACGCCGTTAGTTACACATACTGAAGTATCGCTGACCGCTCGCGTCGCCTGTTTAGGGAGGTAATTGAGCATGTAGTGAACATTTTCTCGGTCGCATCAGATTAATTCCATTTATTCAGTAAGGAATTAATTCCGTACTATTACAGTTTCCATTACACATATGACAGGTTATTAACAATGTAGGATAAGTTATTTTATAAATAAGGAATTAGTAATGTTTATGTAACCTGCTAGGATATAATTGTGAAATATCTCATTATAAATAGGTACGTTAATACTTATATTACGCTTCATAATTAAATATTTAATTATATTTGTTCATACCATAATCAAATTGTAAGTCGTTTACTTCTAAGCAGAGTTTTATGTGAATAATATAACATTACATGTAACATTAAATGTGTATATTATTCCAAATAAATAAATATCATTATATTATTATTATTAAGTGTGTCTGTACGTGACTATTTATGAAATTATGCTGAAAAAATATTTTCGCCTATTTGTTCGGATATGACGCAAAACCAATTATTGCGAAATCTTCATATTTTGATGGCTTATGATCTGATATAAATAGTGTACCATGTTTGGTTAAAATCAGTTGGGAAGACTGAGATGTACAGCTGGACTTCTCTGTACTACGCGGGTGGGTAAAATAGCTATTTGGTTTTGATCTAATATATTGCAGTTCTAATTCAGATGACATTTATGTCATCTGCATTAAGAGTTAAGTAAAAAAATACCTTCAACTTATGAGTGTTTGCTATATATGGCAATAAGTATTTTAACATGTCTTGCATATGGAAAACATCGTCAATTAATATTCATTTCAACAAACTGTCATTCAAGCTCTATCTCATTAATTATAATATATTTATCACCTGATTAAATATTTACAATATTAAAAAACTAGTTTTTATCAAACGTACGATTTGAGTGGCTTAATTAATAAAATAATAAACTTATTCATGAGCTGAACATAACAAATTGCTTTAACTGCCCATTATTTTGTTATTATTTCTTTATAATGGTGGTATCGGTGCTGTCACATTAGTGATTAATACGTTGTTGGTGAGGCAATTACGGCAAATGACTGTTGTCGGCGCGGGCCGCTCGGCGAGGTGTGACCGAGAGCGGTGTAGGCGATTGCCTTGCGGCCTACTGAGTTATTGACTGATGCTAATTATTTGACAGCGCCTTGTAAATACATCTCCTGGCGTATATTGTGTGTTAACAAGTTATTTGTTAAATCATGAACACTTTTCCATTGTAATGGGTTGTATTGTGCTTAACGTATAAGGTGCCTCGTTAATTTAAAGGCACACATTGTGCTGTTGGCGAGCAGATCTTAGTTAGTTACAAGTCGAACAAAATGTTTTTCTATGAAGGAAATCTAAGAATCTACCTACCCCGCAAGGGTTCTGGCGTGATGATATAAATAGACAGAGACAGAAATCTAAGATGTCTGAAGTCTAGAATTATAAAAATGGTTATAATATTTCTAGGCAACATGATTATCTCGTCTTGTAGCTTGTCAACGCTAAGTGTCCACGTAAAGGATCGTTAAAAAGTATAAAAAATTATACATGCTTATATAATACACTATTGTAGGCTATAACGTCTATCATTAAATTTTGCACACATACATACGAAGTCCAAATATCTGATCGTCGAAAGAATCTGGTGTAGTATCAGGCTGCCTTTCCCACGGGGAGCAACGCCGACGGCAGAAAAATAGCTCGCCCGATTTCTGTGAATTCGTGATAACTTTTTTTATGAGGCTGAAATGAATTGTATACAATCTTTTGTGGAAGTCACATAAAGTTCCCGAGAGAATTTTGCTTTCGTCGCAATTCTGAAGAGATTTATTCCTTGTAAAATGAAGTTTACTCTCTCTCTCAATTTCGAGTGATTCTTTATATTTTTATGAGTTATTCCCGCTACTCCCATTTTTTGCAGATAAGTATATTTAAATATAAATAATCAATTGGAGTACATTTGAAAGTCACAACTTTTTAAAATAGACATTCGGGAGCGTAGAAATATGGAATTATTTATAATCCCATACTTAGTTATTCATAAATAATGTAGCGTTTAATAAACTGCTACTAGCAGCTTAAATCTACGAGTATTTAAAGTGGTTACATCGATATTCATATATGATTTTTTCACCATTTCATCATTTTCCAGAAAAAATGATGTCAAGGCTGTGGTTCAAAATCAAAAGGGTTAATAGTCATTTTCCTAATACTTTTAATCAAGTAAATAATCAATTCCAGTATATCCAATTACTAGTAGAGTTGCTAAAAGGTCACAGAATCACCCTTTTTATTCAAGATTCGAATTCAAAGGTATTTTAATGAAGGCAACGCTACTGCAGTATTATGTTAAATACCTCGTTAATGTTTACAAATGGGGCAAGTTATCAGCTGTGGGTGTGGAACGTCGTCGTTTATTGTTATTATTTATTCCCGTTGAGTGTTGACGAAACACGTGTCGTGTTTTGCGGCACGAGCCGAGCCGAGCCCATAGATAGCTAAAATAAGTCTTCTCCCCGTTCCAAAACGAAACTCAATACTCACACCGCTTACTTACCACACACCCTCGAGTCATTTAAAAGAAGATTGAAGTCCTACGAGTGTACGTTTTCTTAATTTGTACTCTAAAAGATTTACCTTGTGGTGTTTGAATAAAATGATATTTAATGAGGTCAACCTTTTTGCTTCAAGTTTTCGGTTGTCCTATCTCCACTGCATTTATTAAAGAGTTAAAGTTAAATAAGGAACGAAGTAGGTACACATTTATTTTTATTAATTTCATTCGAAATGTTACAAAGAATATTTTAATATATCCTATAAATTAAAAAATAATATTATTAACTGTCTAATACGTTCACATTTCGAAGACCGACGACCTTGTGAAGATCGCAGGAAGTCGTTGGATGCAGGTGGCATCGGACCGGTTACGCTGGAAAGCGATATGGGAGTGTTCAGCAGTGGACAAATATAGGCTGAAATGATGATGACGACCTTGTGAAGATCGCAGGAAGTCGTTGGATGCAGGTGGCATCGGACCGGTTACGCTGGAAAGCGATATGGGAGTGTTCAGCAGTGGACAAATATAGGCTGAAATGATGATGATGATGAAATTCACATTTTGACCAACGCGCGAACATATTGCCATTACAACGGTCACAATTTTAGACTGGACTGCAACTATGAATTTTTGAAAGAAAAATTCCAATAGCTCTTAGTCCGGCATTGGCTCGATGTTCCAAGCAAACCAACAAATAAGACCTATAAAGTCAAAGTCAAAAATCATTTATTTGTATAGGCCAATACATAAGCACTTACAAACGTCAAAATTATTACATTTTTTACATCTACCACCGGATCGGAACGCGGCATCCACTGAGAAGATCCGGCGAGAAACTCAGCGGGCTAGTCTTTTAATTTAATTTGTTTGGCCTTTCCGATAACCATTTTTTTTTTTTTTAAATGTATTATACATCATTTATAAATGTTGCTGATTGAGGAGCTGCTCAAACCCAATCTGTTTTATCGTCAAGATAATCCGAAATTTCCGATGCCCTTTCTTACAGAGTCTAGTTTTAATTGCCTTCTTAAACTTATTGATGGGCATGTTTCGGATATCTATGGGTAATTTGTTGTAGGAGCGTATACATTGCCCCATGAAAGAATTACTAATTCTGTGGAGACGAGTGAAATGTACAATAAGATCATCTTTGTTCCGTGTATTTACATGATGAATGTCGCTATATTTTTCAAAATTACTGATATTTTTTTTAACATATAGAAGATTTTCATATATAAATTGTGATGCAACAGTTAGAATATTTATCTCTCTAAACTTTTCCTTAAGAGAAGCTCTCGGAGCCAAATTGTAAATTGCTCGAACAGCCCTTTTCTGGAGAACAAAGATGGTATTAAGTTCTGCAGAGCATCCCCAAAGTAGTATGCCATATGACATAATACTATGAAAATAAGCGAAATAAACAAGTCTAGCTGTTTCAATATCAGTTAGTAATCTAATTTTCTTTACCGCATATGTCGCTGAGCTTAATCTACCAGATAATTGATCAATATGGGGAGCCCATTGTAATCTGGCATCAATAGTGATACCTAGAAATACAGTCCACTCTACAAGGTCTAAATCCACGCCATTTATTTGTACATTAGTTGCAACCTGTCTTACATTTGGCGTTGTGAATTTAATACATTTTGTTTTCTTCTCATTAAGGAGAAGATTATTCGTGTTGAACCAATGAACAACCATTGACAGTGCACTGTTCACATCGTCATAATTAAGCAGCTGTCTTTTAATTTTGAATAATAGAGATGTATTATCCGCGAACAGCACAATGTCCTGATTATCCCCTACATAGTAGGGTAAATCATTTTATATATAATTTACCAGTAATAGAAGGTGAGCCTAACACCATGCGTTTTTCCCGATTTTGAAAAAAAATTACACCCTTACACGCTATTTCAATGTCGTTACTATAACCTGATTGTACCGTAAAATTGTATGTCCTATTAAAGATATTAGTAATGTATATATATTTAGTTATCACTTCTAGTAAAACTGTGATGTGTCCCGGTGTTAGAAGTGGTAAACGTGCTAAATGAGATGCTGATTTTATTTTAGATAATTGCGATAAAATCAAGAATTAATTAGGAATAATTGCTTTCATGCTGATACACGATAGTATACTTTTATGTATAGTTTGTCACCCCCCGCCGGACACTCGGACCAAATACTTCGTGTTCATTCAAATGTATGTCAGTAGCACCCCTCATTGTGTCAAACACTCAACGACGTATCTCCCCTACCATTATAACAAAACATGATAGCATGTGTTACTTCACACGCATTTCATTGCTATAATTATACGAATCAAATATTCTGAAATATTATCAATATAAAGGAATATCATAATAATATTTTTTTAAGTTAATTTAGTGTTATTTTTCTGAAGTATATTTCTTCTTTTGTTATTTTTTTATATCACAATTCCGCTTTGTGATCACGAGGTCCTGGGTTCAAATCCTAGGTCAGACAAGTGTAGTTTTTCTAACAAAATACTTTCCAGTACGAGTCCGGAGTCTGGAATTGTGCCCGGTATATCGCAATAGGCTCGCCCCCTATTACATGGGACCTAACATCGTCGGCGAAACGTGGGTGATCTCAGTACACCTCTGCCACCCCCGCTTGAGGAATATAGGCGTGACGGTGTGTGTGTACAATTCCGTATATGTATATTGAGTTTATCTGTAAGTAATTTGTTGTACATAATTCAATACCTTCGTTATCAGCCGAAAAACGTCCACTGCGAGACAAAGACCCTAAGATCGCCACGACGACCGGATTCGATAACTAAAAGATGTAAAAATTGCGTATTCTAGTGTAATTATTGGTAAAGCATATTAAATAAATGAACAATTCTTGGCCCACAAAATACATGTTTTCAACGTTTTTAAGCAATCGTTGTGATAAAGTCGTATAACTATTCCTTATAAAAAAGATAAACATATTTCCAAGTTAAATACGTCTGGGTAAAATCATGACATACGCTGAATGGAAATGTAAAATTACTGTTACTCAAAGAGAACTCGTTATTACCCAAGGAGCTGAATACTTAGCCAACACATTCTCAGTCTGAAGCACAGTCAGCCAAACAGCGCGGGTTGTACGAGACTATGATTAAGTGCGACTATATAACTTAGACGGCGAAAATTCGTACGCTACTAAGTACGGTTTTCCACGCTCCGAGAACTTAGGATGGATGTAAAGTTCACACAGTTTGAGTATAAATAAGACTCTCACAATTAATTTGTTTAAGTTATGATGTAAGAGAACATTGAGATAATGAGGTAGTAAACTAGTTTTATCATTAGGAAGGGAGTTTTAATGATGTGCTTGAGAAGTAATATACATATAAATGCTTAATATATGACTGGATACTCAACTTCTCGGATTAGGTAGTCAAACTTCAAAATAATATCCGAAACCTTGATTAATATGTGTTTTGTAATAGTTTTCACCTTACTGTAGTTAATCCATGTTTATTTTTATTGTCAGGCTGCTGTAAAATGTGCTTCCTCACCTCGAACGAACGCCCTGTCGACCAAGCCTCGCCTACCTTTCGTGGCGTTGCCGGCCGATTCAGGGCGAAATCACCCGCCCAACAATGTCAACTCTCATGTAAGTGTCATGTATAGAGACTGTAGTAGATATTATATAGATATTTAGTATATATTTGTGTTGCTTGGTTATAAGTTTATTTGGCAAAAACCAGAGACTGATGACCTAAGCTGATATCTATTTTTCTTTCGAACTTACTTAAGCGAAGAATTTGTCTTACAAAAGGATATAATTATATTCTCCTGGCAACAAATGTAAAAAGTTAGTTTTCACTTATGTTTATCAACATCCGTTGCTAAATTAAATGCGTCGGGTGATCTCACACGTCTAAATGCAGCGAATCTAAATCTGTGAGCCATCGACCGTGCCTCTTCCGGGATCCGCTTTCTCGCCAAACTCATAAAATGTATGCAAACTGCCAATCTACTTGTCAACATGTCTCGTCTCCCCGCACAACTTCAGAGTTTGCTGCTAAATCAACATGCTGTGAAATCTACACTTTGTTTACTTATTTGAAACGTTTACCAAACCATTAACCATACTATGGAAGTTAGTCTGCTACTATATACAATTACAGACATTTCTACATGAAAACCTATCTTGATCTTTGGTTATATTCTTATGCATTTCCAACTATTTTACTTTGCATTATAATTAGTTCTAGGAATAAAGTAGATGTTATTGCGTTAAAGAGAAGAAAATGAGCAGGATATAGAAAGGCTGTCGTGCAGTCGACGCGGATATTGAAATAAAATCGAGTTGATTGTAATTTTCATTCAGTAGCTTAGTATTGCTCTATATAAAACTCATAAGTAGATCTCAAAGCAGAAAAGGCTTGATTATATAGCTTGCTTCTAATAAATAATTGACGGCATCTTCGGATGCTGTAATGATTACATGTATCTAGTAGATAACCTGAGTTTTTTGGCATAATAATCATGTACACATCCAGGTTTAATATATTAGATATTAATTCGTACATTGTTTTATTCATTGTGTTAATTGCCGACTTTTTTAAATACAAATCTGAAATTATGAAAAAAATATAGAAAATGATATAGAAAAAAATATAGAGAATGATATAAATGATATATATAGAAATAAAGAAAATGAGAAATTCCGTAGTGTGATTCATATCGAATGCAAAATTACTTATTCATTGAGCCAGTCTGCAATTGCTGGCTGTATTCAGTTCAAGTCTGTTTAAAAGCTTTATATGCAGTTTAAAATAATTCATTCAAATTCGCATTAGAGCACATTTCCATTGATTCTAAGTATTTTTTATAAGTCACATATTTTAAAAATGAATTTCTCCTCCATACATTGGAATGTTTACTCGGAAGAAGTGTGTACTTGACTTCTAAATAGGTTCACATTTCCGATTCGAAAGGAGCACTTTAAGCGGAATGCGACCAGTTTACCCTGTATGCTCCCCCGTGCATTTCGACAGTTCGCCGTTGCCAGCCAAGATATGTCGCAATCCCATCCAATTTGCCTGCCGCGTTCATACTGTAGGTCGAATAAAGCAGAAAATCTCGCTTCGCATCGTGTCGCTTACTGAATAAATTACATTGCCTTCAATATAAAACAAAAACCGGCCAAGGGCAAGTCTGACACGCGCGATGAGGATTTCAACGTTTACCAATTTAAAGTAGTTATTTATGATTATGTATAAAGTATAATGAGAAACAGCTTTCTTGTAACTCCTATCTTAGTATCCGAAACTAGCATATTACAATAACATCGAAAAATATTTCTTTCTAAATTCCAAATGGGTCCCTTGGATAACAGACATACAGACCTACCTATTTTGTCCTCATTTTATGGACCCTAATTGTCTTATTCCAAAATGTGGACTTTCGATAGTTCTAGTACTAATTCATTGACCCATCCAGGTATTAAGAGAATTCTTATTACAAAACGAGAATCAGCGTTGACAGATGTAACTTCTACGGTTCAAAAGATAAACCACTGTGACCCCTAGTTTAACTTTTGAAGGTTTAGTACTATCGCTAGCAGGCCTCTAACGCGCAGGCGTCAAATTCTCCATTTTAAAGTTCATAACTCAGTTTTGTGTCAGACAGTGATTATAAACAAAATACAAAAAATATTATGATTTATATCCTAGTTTTTCAATTAACATTGACAATATTATGCAGTCCTCGGATGATACCTCGGCCATTTAACTAAAAGTACTTAAAATGTGAGACACTGTCTCTCTTGTTGCCGCAGATTTTGTTAAAAATGTGTATTTATATAAGAAATGTGGCAGAAAATAGTGCAGTAACGAAAAACCGTGCAATTAGGGATGGCGATCTGATATCGATTAATCGAAGAATCGATTTCTCGAGCCAAAAAAAAAATCGATTTTTTTAAATCGATTTGTAGCAGTGAATCGATTCAGTGATTCGATATTTCACCCTCGAAAATCACAATCCGATTTTTTCTGTTTTAGTAAAAACAATAGTCTGTCAAGTCGACAGACTATTATTTTTAAAAAAACTTAGATATTAAGCATTGGGAACTATAATCTATACTATCTATTTTCTAAACTTTTTAATGTAACAAAGATATTTTGAAAATAGATGTCTTCTTTTATACCTTATATGTTAATAAAAATAATTGTAATTATAGAATTCCCTAAAATAAAAAAAAACCCTGATTTTACTGATAAGAGATCGTTTATTATGGTATCTTGTTTTTCATAAATTGTATTTATATTTACATTGTAAATGCAGTTTTGAAAAATATCGATTTTTTATAAATCGATCTAGGTTACGATTTGAATCGATTTAAAAATCGATCTTTTTAGGAAAGAATCGCCATCCCTACGTGCAATCATAGCAGAAGATTTGCCCTCAAGTTGCTACGATTCATTGCTATTTATGTAGAATATCCTTATGAAATCGTTAACCGAATATAAATTGTGAAAGTCATTTGTTGTTTTTTTCCTACGCATGTTTTAGGAATTTTATTCAGTTATTCTTATTACCACCTACTAATATTGCCTCGTGTTAGTTCTTATAGCCTGTCTAGTGATGGAATAGTAGAATAGCGAGTCCTTTTAGTCTTTTGGATGATCGTTTAAGGCTGAAGCGGTCAAATATATATGTTCCGCATGATTTTCTCCTAACCTCTCCGAACATTATTTATATAACTATTGCGTAATATATATATATATATATATAATTATTGTCCTTGTCTAAATATATGGGATTATATTCATCTTGTTCTCATAAATAACATTTTTTTATGTTACGCGCCAAAGAATGCGTTCCGTTACTCGCTAGACCCGCGGACAAAACGTAAATCAAGTTGATCAAATATATAATTTTTAATATTTTTCATCTCGCTAACACATTACGGAATGGTGCGAACGAATGACGTCGTATTAAATAAACTATTTCAAACAATTTATATATTGTCTGCTAAGTTGTAGCACTAAAGGTGGACGGACCTAAATAATCCTGGATAGGTCATCCTTTTGTAATAATTAAAATTTTAAGCCCAAGTCTAGGTAACTTGATGTTACCGTAACAATCTCGACCTATACCATTATTTAGACCTTGTTTTGGAATAAGACGATAAATTATGATAACTCAATTTCTTCGAAACAAATCTTGAAAATTTACCTTATAAAATTTGTTGTTATTATTAAAAAATATTCTATTTCGTGTTGCTTCACAAATGTTGAATTTTTTGAACAATTTAATAAAATAATATTTTTTGTGTATATCCTTAAGAGTTGTTATATAAAATTCTTGATGCGCCCAGTCAATCTTTGATTTAATAAAAAGTATAAATTCATAAAGTAGCTTTAGAAGTGGGGTATTCGTAGCTCAGATTCCGCTACTTGGAACATTTATAGTAGTTATAGTATATAGTAATAAGTTGAGCGTCGAATGAGCGCGATCGTTTGGCACGAGCTGGAAACGCGTCGACGCTGCGGTGTCGGCTAATAGCTCTTCGCAAATTCAATTTGCCATCGAATAGAATATAGCCTCCCGGTGCGCCGTACGCGATCATTAAGTTACGCTCGCAACTCTTACCACGAGCTAGTAAAATTCGCTAGCAACCACCCTACCACTTAAGCTAACTAGCTTCTAACATTAATTAATTTAATTCACTTGTCAATTAAGTTATGCGACCCCACTTACTTCATAAATTAAATAATATATTTTCTTATAAGGCAATATGCAAAAGGAAATGTTCGTGATTTTATCACGCCAGATCCCGTGTGATTTTAAATATCATATTAAATATTCTTTGCCCTTAAAACAGGAGAACCAATAACATAAAATGCATTTGCTATATCTACCCGTGTTTGTACGTTGACATGAAATTGGTTGAGGTAAACCCGGATTGCTTTCGGCAGAAGAACGTCCTTATTGTGTTGTCCCGGGGGAGCTGGCGTATCGCCACGGACCCGATGCGCTGCCACTGCCAAATGTTTTTTATTTCCCCTTTCTGGGCCGATATTGCCGTTTTCTTACGTCGGCTTTTCTTATCTTAAACGGCAAAAGTGTCCAAATAATTTAAATGTCTGCACGTTTCATATTTATCTT
Organism: Phalera bucephala; assembly: GCA_905147815.2. Taxonomy (NCBI): domain Eukaryota; kingdom Metazoa; phylum Arthropoda; class Insecta; order Lepidoptera; family Notodontidae; genus Phalera; species Phalera bucephala. The sequence continues at coordinate 16,048,907 of LR990621.1, read as the reverse complement.
TACATGTATTGCAAAGCGGCGCGGGCTTGGTAAAGACGTAACAATTTGAACTAGTTGTACAAAACGCTAAGTATTCTACAAATCGCCTTAATTTAAGATTCACCTGATGTAACTATGTATTTTCACTGAAAGCATAATATGTTGTTTGCGCTGAATTATTTATGATACCTGGACAAAACACACTCACAGACTGTTTGTTTAAAAATAAATCAACTAACTGACACGCGTGTTTAGGTTGGCCTTTGCAAAATTAATTGATTTATTGACAAATTATGTCTTCATTGATAATTAATTGAAATTCGACAATTGTTCACAAATTAACAATTCGTAACGTTCAGTGATAAATGCGCAAATTTTAATAACAATATCATGTGAATCAATGCGAAATGTACGACTGTGTTCTGTGCAAATGTTTCTCCACACCACTGAATTCATTAATTAAAACTCAACGGTGGAACTTATGCAGTAAATTACATTTTATTTATATATTGAAAAATTGGAAATATAATTACATCATTCCGTTTATTTATTTACAAAGTTATATCCACAGTTATATCATCAACATGTGTGAATTTAATATGGCGAAGGGCAGATCAATTCACATTTTTATTTTGCTACTTGGCGATTGTTATTTTGCGCCTTAATAAAAATGTATTAGTGCAATTTTCATCTAGATAATTCGTTTTATAGATATACTCTAGTCACAGATATGCGCAAAATACGAGACTTTTAATAAAGAAGAGAATAACGTAAAACATCAGTCGGCGGATATACAGCTCGTTGGTCGGGATTTCTTTTCCCATTACCCGTTGTTATGTTTGCCGAGAAGTCGGTGTACTTTGTACTGAGAATTTGAAACCCAGACGAAATAAAATGTCAAACGAGTTTTTTTTTATGCGTAAAGAGATGGTGGCGGGTTAAATTATGTTAGAAGCCAGTGTGTGTATAATCTCAGTATCTCATAACCGTTTGCTGAAATGTATATAAAACATTATTTGATATTTCATGGTCGCGCCGAATTTTTATACAGTCGTAGTTTAACTATTTAATTAGTTTTGTTTTGATTACACTCGAAATTATTGTTAACCAGTTTTGGCCCTATAGAGATGGTAACAATTTTAGTTAAATCATGTTTAATTGAAATAAGTTTCTCTATCAAACGGCTGATACTGAGTCCGCGTAGCGGACTCCTAATCTTCATCTCGATTTGTGAGTGAAGTGTTTTACGCAGCTGTGGCAGAGTAAAGACTGATTAATATTTATTAAGTAGTTTGGACTCTGTTATAACAGGCGATTCAGCTTGAGCTCTCCATATTACGAAGACAAATATTAGATTAGGGAGAGGTCTATCTGGTTTCGTTTCCACATATTCCAGACTTGGTTCACGCGAGAGGAGCTGCGAGCAAAAGCTAATTATTAAGGTTTATCTCATAAGTTTTTATTTGCTACCTACTATATAACACTGTAGTTCGTCTTGTCTCGTTGGTGATGTCAACTTTCTCAAGAGCAGCAACGTGCTGCGTCATAAATAAATTATGCAATACATCATTTAGCGACGCCGCAACCTGACACCTAGCTTTCTGCCGCTGCTACACATTTTCACTATAATCACAGTAATAATTAAGATTACTCCTATTTTGCAGTGAAATTTATTACAAACTCGCTGAAATGAAATAGTTTACAGACACTCATTAACAAACTATATAAACCGGTTAGTTCGAAGTCCTAAGGCAACGTTATTACGTGGGAATTTGTATGACAATTAGGTTTAACCGAACGGTAGGTAGATAACTGCAGTCTCTGTTCATGAAAAATGTAATTGAATGATTTATCTGGGCGGTCACGTTCCGCCGCCATATGGACTCTCATGAATAAGTAATGCTCAGCCGCAGTCGTTGTTTCAATTAGCGGTCGTGCCGTTCGGTCGACTCGGTCAAGACTAAGTGCGCCATCCGCCTGCCACTGTGCTTCCCATAATATTAATAATCCGGAATGATCAACAAAAACTATTATTTTATTTAAGCGTCTCTTACTATAGCACTAGTAAGAGAATCTATAAACAAAAACTACTTAAATTATAAAAAAACAAACTAAAAAATGGTTTATTTTGAAAAAAAAAAAAAACACCGATTGTTATTATACTGGATGTTGTATATTATCATAATTAAAACGGCTATAGTCTAGCAATAAAGCAGATATAGATATATCGTCCCCAATAAAATACCGGAAATGTTATCGATTTTATAAATAACCTTATCATTATATTAATACGTGAAGCAAAAACTTTGTACCCCTTTTTACGAAAATTGCGCGGACGGAGGAGAATGAAATTTCCCACACTTATAGTTTATATAGAGAAGGAGTGCAGAAGGCTAATATTTTTTTAAATTATGCATAAAAGATACATTAAATCAATAAAAAAACCATTACACACACTACCAAGTATTTGACACAATCCACTTCAAATTGAGAATATATTAATATTGTTTGTCTTTAATATTATTTGTCTATTGTCTTACTGAATGTTAAACGATGAAAGAGTTTTTACATAAAACCTCGTTTACAGAGAAGTGTTGTATTATTAATTAAATTATCGAAATATGTATTTTTTTGTTTCAATTCTGCATTTTATTATTTTTTTGTTTGTTTTTTTGTGTTAAATTTCATATAAATGTTTGAAAAAAAAATAATGCGAATTAACAGTGTAGCCTTGGCGAAATCTGTGATTATAAAAGTATAGTCTTTGACAATAGAACCTTAATAATGTTCAAACTTATAATTTTCGAAATCCAAATTCTCCCAATGGGCGACCACTAGTTATAATAAATCTAGGATTTATATTTACAATATTACAATAGTTTACAATCTTCATGTCTTATAATATCTGTTTAATCAACTGACTCTACATTCTATTGCAGAGCATATTTTGTAGTAATTTTGTGCATTCACCATCCTTCGACATTTTACTGTTTCAGTACATTTGTTATGCAAAACAACGATGTTTACAAATATCCGGTGACAGATGCATAAACAATATAATTTTTAACAAAAAGAAAGTTTTTATGTTCGAATTGCTGATAAAAAAATAAAGGGAAGGGGTTGTTAAGCTTTAAAAAAATCCCTTTACCATATATTTTTGTAAATATTTTTCATGTTCTTGCAAGAAATGCTATGGTTATATCGTAAGATACTATAATAAGTGAAAGTAAATAATGTGGCAACATCCCCCGTCACAGCTTCCAAAGACACGACCCATTCGGGAATTAGAGGGATTTCGTTCGCCTACGAGCTGCGGATTAAATTGATATGTGCCCACTGCTTGACTTGTTTTATACACGTAAAGGGTTGAAAAGCAATCCCTTTTATTATAAGTTTAGTAGAGACATAATCTCGTGCGTATGTCTTATTGTCGTCTATTTATGGGAGTAGGAACGCATTCAACTTTTATTGTTTTCATGAAGTTCGCAGTCTATTTATGATGATATTTAGAGAGGGGGAAATATATAATACGTTTTATATCTTCATAAATAATTAATACACACTTATTAACCGTGTGCTGAGTTTCAATGATCACGAAGGTTTTAAGACTTACAAGGGAAATGTTGATTATCTAGATTTTGTCCTGGTCTATGATCATTCTTGAAATCTATGCTATCGAGTAGACATAAAATAACGTCATGAAGACGTCGTAGCGAAAAATTATCACCTTTTTTGGGATGGAATAAATCGACAAAAGAGTGTTCTTATTAGCGCGGAATTTGGCTCAAAAGAGGCGAATGAAGTGTTTAAATTTTAGCTTGAAACTATTCTCCTTGAAGCATTTGAATATTTATACTAAAGATAATGTGCATTTGTGATAAGAACAATGTCAAAGGACATTGTCGAAAATTGCCCCAGAACCCACAAACATTTGCCCCAAAACATCATCTATTTAATTAAAAAAATGGCTAATATCCGTATCTAACGGACAATTTGCAATCTAAAACGAATATTTCAAAGTATTGTTAGTACTTATATCGAATTGAACCTGTAAAAAGTAGTAGATGTATCTATTAGCTATCTAGATTGATTGATTAATCTTTAAATCCACTAAATATATTTTTGACTACACAATATAACCTCATATGTATTAAAAGCTACTAATTTATAACCTCAAAATTTAATACTTTTTGTGCAATATTGCACTTCCCCCGCTTGTCCGTTTAATAATAAATGCGTTACGAGAATTTATGGCTGATTTGAAATCAAACAAGTATTTTTTTATTGATGTTGGTTCTGGGGCAAATCATGTATGGGCGGAGAACAATGCCCAATATTAAAATAAAATGTTGTCGCTGTTAGTTAAGCATGTACCAGCCTCAGACACTTTTCAAGATTCAGACCGAAATATCAAATTGAACATCAACTTATCCGTGAGAACGTATAATAAAGCAAAAGTTCATTGAGCAAGGGTGGTCGGAGAGTTATCCATTTGCAGAAAGTTATACCCGTTTTATTTTCTTTTAGCAGTCTCTGAAACGTTCGTCGCTGAGCATCACACTCACTTCCCCCGCTCGATCGGGCACCTTTCGAAACCTACCGTAAAATAGACGCGAAATGTGATAAATGGAAAACTCTTTTTACTGTCGAGGCCGTTTACGTTACGTTATGGGTCGGCTCCACTCATCCCGCCCGCGCCCTCGCTTACCCGGCCCGTCTTATCAAGTTTTCTTATATCCTAGTTACCGCTCAATTTTGTGAGTGTTATATAAAAAGCTTTTCCTCTGCTCCCCTCTTTACAAAAGAATTGCTCATAAGGTATCTTGTACACAAGTTGCTATCACTTAAGTACGTATAAAAGCTGAGGATTTGCCTGCTTTATTATTTAGATGCGTGATATTCAAAATACCCTGAAATAAACATTTATCTCTCTTGTACAGGGTATTACGCTGCTTCAAGACGCTGGTACGTCGGATGACAGCGGACGAGCGTCAGAAAGACTAACGGGTAGTTCGGTGGCGCCTCGCGATCCCGATTCCTCCCGCGATCGTCTTAGTGACGTAAGTAAAGAGATCTTACATCAATTCAAATCCAACTGCGATGAACTATGTTGCTGCGCTACAAACCAATCACAAATTATAATGCTCTCCTGAAACTTTCAGCCCATAGTATAGCAACAAATTCTTTGCAAAACTTCTTACTTTTATCTTCTCACTTTCAAAGAATCACTTATGAAATAACTTCGTACCGAGAACGAGCATACCTCGCATTAAATCAGTTTACTTTGGGTCGCGAATATCGTCTCTGGTTTCGTGCCGTGCTTTTTTAACAACTTTCAGAGTACACCGAAGTGCATGTATAAATTTCACTTAGTGTTGTTATTGTATTCAGTGTTAGATTGTAAAATAAGAAAGTATCACTATAATGTTGTCTTCTATTTCGTTGCAAAAGTTCCCGTCTCTTCTGTTAAAATATGTAAAAATGAATTTTAAAAATATATTTTAAAACAATAAATAACTGTGATGCAATTGTATGAGCTTACTTTAAAGTTTATTCAATATAAGTCTATGGAGAGACGGGAGAAACTTCACCACCCTTAGTCACTCCAATCCACTCATATGTTCGCTTTCTCTCTCCTGCCTACAGGCCAGTAGCCGCTGTAGTTCCGGAAAAGGCTATATCGTAAGTATACATTGTTGTCCGTGTTTAAAGTAAAATTTTTCCTTTATGATCACTTTTTGGTTTTGGTATTCCTTGCACGTCTATCGCTAAATATTTATTATTTCTTTTCAGTTATTGCATGACCATATAAGATTTATCGTTTGATTAAATTCTTGACATAAAGTATACACACATAAATAAACAGCATAAATTAAGAGTGAAATAACCCTCCAGACAGTTAGAAAAGGCATGTAACATGTAATAGCTATAATTCTCCATTACTGTGTGCAAATTTACCCAGATCACGCAACACACATAGACCCTGTTCGATATTCGGCGCGTATCGCAGCTAAATCACGAGATTTGTCGAGGCGGTGCCTCTCCGTACTACATAACATTACCTGCGCCCGTCCTGAATACTTCATGTTCTGTATTTATTTGAAATTGTAATATCTCAGCCCGATCCCTTGTTGTTTCCCCCGGCGTAAACTTACTTCGTAAATAACACGTAACGTATTCCTCGATTTATGTTACGATAATAGTGTTCTTCTCCCGTATGAATTGGTCTTTTCCGAGATTGCTCGAGTTGAATGTGTAGATTATGACTATCTCACGCTACAGACTAACTTCTTCCATCCTTTTTGCTTCAGTGATTTTATTCGTATTATCCACCACTAACTTTACATGGCCAAGATAGCGACTTATTCAAGTAATACTTTTGTACAGCTTACAGCTTTGAAGTATCTGGTCTTGGTACTCGGCAAATAAATACTTTGATAATAATTGCACGCTTTATAAAGTGCGAGCTTGGTTCAGAAAAGTATTAATATAAAGGCGTTTTTAAGTAGTCATTAACATGCATGACAATTAGATAGGTACTTCTATTATAAATATAAATTTATTGAATACACCTTGTAAACATTTTTTTTTCTCCTTTTGCAGTGTGATAGTGAAGGCGACGATGACAAGGCAAGTACATTTTCAGTATTAATATTATTATTCTGTAATTTTCGCAGATGTTTCTAAACGATATTAAGGAATCGCGTAAATTAATTAAACCAGTTTCAACTCCTCGACTCTTTAAGAGTTGGAAAAGTTAAAACAGAGCGTTGGAAATAAATGTCCGTGTAATGTAAGTGGCGAAGTTGCTCGTTCCCGGTTTATTACCAGATGGACTCGCTCGCACGAGGTGATTAATCTCGCAGGCCGGGATGCCGTGTCCTAAGCACCTGTTTACTAAATTGTTTAGTTTAGTAGTTACTTTCAGACAATGTTTTAAATTTATTGATGAATAATTTATAGTGTAACTTACTTTACCAGTTACATTTGTATATAGACATATTTTATACATACATAACCGGCGAGCGTGTATGAGACGAACTATGAGAGTCGAGGAAGCCAGAGAGGTATGTAAGGAAAGAACCTGTTGGAACTCTGTACTCTCTGCCTACCCCGCAAGGGATCTGGCGTGAGGTTATAGATAGATAGATTATACATACATCAAAATTATTATCAGACACATAAATAAATTTAGAAATATTTGAGATCATGATCTCAATCTCGCAATCGTAGAAAAATCCTGTCATAGCTCAATATCTATCTTCAGCCGAAAGACGTCCACTGCAGGACAAAGCCTCCCCTAAATAACGCCATAACGTCCGGCTCTGTGCCTAAAAGGTTAGATAATCTGACAATGTTGTCAATATATTCAAGTTATAAAATTATCGAATACATAACTACTGTGAAATTGGTAGTGCAATATCAAGTCGGCTTTGTGCTCGGACTGTGCACGCTCTAGGGGTTTAACTAACTCGTCAACAGGTTGTGAAATGCGAGTCAAAAGCTGCCAGAGTTAGAGTGTAGAGCGCCCTCCGACGCGTGTCGACGCGGCAAAGGGCTGATTACGCCGGGTCGCTCTGTTCAGTAATTACTAGATTGCCGCAGTCTGCAAGTGCCCATAATTAAATACATTACACTACCTTAACCGTATATACTACTAGTATATTTGCACTTTGACCTAATAATATTTTAATGCTTGCTGTTAAAACAGTAATGTATAAGGAACGATGTATGGTTTTCCTGCCTATGTCATCCGTTTTTGCCGAAAACTGCAAAATGTATACTTTAATTTGGCGTAGTATTTGGCTCTACGCTAGAAAATTTTACTATTTTGCCGGCCTTTTAAAAGAAAAAATAAATTTTAAATATCAACATTATGGGTTCAAATCCTAGGTCGGACAAATGAAGTTTTTCTAACGTAAAAAAAAACTTCCCAGTATGAATCCGGAGTCTAGAATTGTGCCCGGTATATGTCAATGGGCTCGCCCCCTATTACATGAGGTCTATCATTGTCGGCGAAACGTGGGTGTACTCAGTACACCTCTGCCACCCCCGCTTGGGGAATATAGGCGTGACGGTGTGTGGTGTTAACATTATGTCAAAGTTCAGGCTTATTTGTCTTATAGATTCCAACGGAAATGGCTGTCATAATGTTGTTTTGTTTTCATTTCCCTTTATGGCCTAACACAAGTCTCGAACAAACTTAAAGTACAATCAGGGCCAGCACTGGTGCAAATACTGAAGACGGATAGCAATGTTGGTAAGCGGCCGACACCTCAGGTCGACCACGTTTCCCTTAATTAGGGCTGCCATCGTGCAGCGTTCGACAACAATGTCCACGTACGCCCTTGAAAAAGTCGATTAACGCACTTTCCCCAGCCATCCGAGGAATCCCTGTTTAAATACTAGTCTTGTCTGTTTTTTACTTAACCAGACTTTTCTATCAATCCGGGAAAACCCGGACTGGCAGCCCTACTCTTAATCTAATTATCTGGCCGCTTCGCTGCCGACTCCGACCGAAACGCCCCACCCTCAATTCCTCTCAATTTTCTCCTCGGAGAGGACTAAGTATAAAAGTGTTTTACTAAGCAACCCATCCCCCTGATGTTAAATGGATTCTCAGATTTGAAATGAGTTTCAGTTGTAAAACTTTTGACTTGTGAACGCAATCGTGACTTACATTTAAACTCTAAGTTTATTTAAAGCATTAAACATACTATTCAAACATAATTTAAAATGTTCACGTTTTTATATGAAAAATAGACCAAAATACTTAACTAGACACGGTTTTTTGATTTTTAAACAAACATGAAGATTGATGATAATCTGACAATGTTGGCGTAACATAAATATATAAATATTGCTGCTAATTTATATTAACTACAAATTTATTATCACGATGTTAAAAATTGCAATTATCAACATGTCTGACATTTGCGAATATTTTTAACAAGTTTCTACGCCCACGAGCCCGTGACTGATTGAATAAATTAAACATGTCCCGTTTTTTATTATCAATCAAAAGTTAAAACGTTATTTTCCTCTGCTGTCAAACATAATGAAATATTAAGTTAAACGGTACAATAATGTCTGTAAATGGATATCTGAGGAGGAAATCAGTCTCACAGGCTGTGTTGTACCGTAGTCGATTAATTTAATTATGCCATGGAAGTTGACGGCGCAGAGCATATCGCTTAGAGCGATGTATATACGTGAGAGCGGGATTCTGTCAGAGCGGGCGGCGGCGGATGGCAACACCCGCTATACTCAGCTAGAGAGCGCTACTAACTCGATCCGATTCCACTTTGGCTATTTGCACTCGGAGTTCAATTATGCCTCCACTTTGATATGCAAATCCGGTCGCGTTTGGCTAATTACGTAGACGCTTCCGTAACATCGTTTCAAAAATCAACTTACTGTACATTACGCGCCTATGTATTTATTAATGTTTGATCATTGTAATAACTAAAATTTGATTTCTTACAGAAGTCATAATAAGCAAAATAAACGTAGAATTGTCTTTTCAGTTTGAAAATAACCTCTTTGACCAGAGCATGAGTCTAAGCTAACTTTGCGGACTGAGTAAACTCTGTTATTACCTTAGTAGTAACGGGAGTCAGCAACTGGCAACGCAGGCGGTGGACCGGCCCGCCCCTGCCTAACCACAGCCCGGCAGCTTGCTCTTTCATAACTTCCTACTGTTTATGGTTAAAGCAACTGTCGTGCTAACAATTACACTGGTTATTATTGTAAAGGCGTATTACATTATTAATATTACCCAGTTTAAATCAATGTATTTTTAAAACGTGCCAACTGATAATCTTTGAAATAACTATAAGTACAGCCTGCTTTAGTGTAATCGGGGATCTGTAGTCTGGATACAAAAGCTCATTCATTTGGTGGATATCACTTCTAATCGATTTGCGCGGGGCCCTCGATCGATGCGTGTACCAGCCAGGGAGGCTCTGTGGCACTGGACCATTATAAGCTCATGAATACTGATCGGATGCCAACCCTAGTTATTTTAACACTGAAGTTGCTTTGCATTTGATAGACTAAAATTTGGTTGAAAAAAAAAATCCTAGGATCTAATTTAGCTTTCTTTACCTATCTATCTATATCATCACGCCAGATCCCTTACGGGGTAGGCAGAGAGTACAGAGTTCCAACAGGCTCTTTCCTTACATACCTCTCTGGCTTCCTCTACTCTCATAGTTCGTCTCATACACGTCTCGTTTCTTTACCTATTTACCCTAAAACCTGGCTCATATATAAGATAAAGGCTCTTGCGTTAGCTATACAATTCTATAACTGAATCGTGTTGCGTTAAATACAAAAACAACTCGCTTCGCACACTAAATTTCTTTAGCTCACTCACCACACCATGGGCAGACACTTATGACTCTCTGACTAACTCGTTTTAAAAGCAATAAGAAAATAATTTAATCTACTCCACGGAATCTGAACATAAATTTGTTTTTAACGTTATCTTAATCGCTACTTCTCTTTTATCATCTTTCAACGTTGAATTATTTCACAAAATTCTTTTTTAATTTAATTTAGTTACTTTGAGAAAAAAATGGCTTTAAGAAAGAATCTTAAATCAGCAATTACTGAGAAAATTTGATTTGAATTACGACGAAAAGGAGCTACTTTGTTACATTAGGGATTTGGCTTTCTTTGAAAACCTTTTTATTAACATTTGAAACAGCCGCCATATTTATTGGAGAAAACCGTGTACAATTACGTTGATAGTTAATGTTAATGTCTTGTTGTCGGTTGACTGTCACATCCCCACATGTACCGCGATAAATCGCCCGCACCCACGACGGCGGAGCACTGCAGCACGCGAGATAGTCACCGCAACACCATTAAATACTACAATGTCACACTTCCACCCATCGACTACATAAACCTCACCGCCCACCACACGCTTTATTATTACACTCAAACCCTTAACTCCATGTAATTCATCAACTGTCTAAATAAATTGCTTTACTATACATCAACGTTTTATTGAGCGCTATGTAATTACAATAAACTACATAACTTCGTGATTAACATAATGTTTCTAGAATGTTCTACTTTTGTCTTGTAAACGAGCATAAAGTGAAAGAACAAATTGCGAGTTTCCCCAGTATTTTCCTCGCTCGGAAAAATATATGTTTTATTAAAGCTCGGCATTTCCGAGAGCGAGGCAACCCTCGAGGCGAGGGTGGCGGTCGGGCGAGGGGATGGGGTCGGCGGCGTGCCAGTGTATAACAGACAGTAGAGGGATATAAAACATATTTACGCGCCTATAAAGTACTCTCGTACGCTCGCTCTCCACCATTTTCTTTTGTTCCTTGCTCGCAGCCAATGATAATGCTTTCTCCCGTTCCGTTAAACTTATTTCTCTGGCGTCTTATCTGGCTTTTCTTCGGCACTTTTATTTATAACTGAAGTGGTGAAATGTAACGACGTGAAGTATAAACGGTTCTGGTTTCATTTGCCTTTTGACATCTTGTTGTCTTTTTTTCGGTACATTACTGTCATTGGCTTGATAATTTATTGTTTTATGTAATTGTGTACGGTATTCAGCTAGCTTTTATATATGTCGTATCCTATTATTTGAAAATCAGTTAATGGAATGGCGAGCAGTTATTTTCATTTAAGTAACCTTGTAATCTTGTCATAGACATACTCTGATTGCTCGAGTGTGTTTAGTTGTGAAGCGATGACAGATGACATCTGTCAAATGACGAATCACCGATGACAGATAGTTGATGTAAGATGTCGGGCGGCGCTGCGTTGTTAGTCTATTAGTAACGGGGCAAGAGGTCGGACGTTTCGTGGAACAACTAACCTCACTGCATTCCATGTGACTATTTATCTTCAAATATTGTGCGCAAATTCGCATATCAAGTATGATCAGTATGCCAGATGAGACCCCAGACGACTATGAAAACGATAGATCCACACTGTTTATCGGCGTAATTCTTTCTTTTCACGCATATGCCACATCTTCAATGATCTACTGTTATATCTTTACTAAAACATATTATTGCTTCTGCCGCGGACGACTATGAAAGCGAAGATAAATCCACCTTTCACCGTTACCAGCATTGAGACGGCCATCCAGAAAACCAAAGCGCCGTTATATATAATATGTTGCTATCAGCATATATTGTGACTTTGTGGATTCAACTCTCTTAGATCAGAATTGGAGTAAGATAATAAAAAAGGTTTACCTTACATTATCATTCTGTACTGCAATTGATCAAATATATGCTGGAAAATTTAATGATTAAAGTCGTTATCCCTTAATTAAAACTTAATAAAAACATTAAAATTGGAAATTTAGATAATCACGGAATACAAAAAGATTATAATATCCCATTTAGTCCCGTTGAATAGCATCCGCAGAAAAAAGCACAGGTGTACCTTTGAAGATTGTTTTTTTGTGTCAGCGTTGAATTATAACCTCAAAGTTAATCTACTAACATGTGATGACGTTTTATTAAATTCAGTCACCAGAAAAAGTAGAGCGAACTTGAAGCTGTTCAGAACGTGAACGGATCTCGGAGCAAAGCTCAAAGTGAGGAGCGTCTTAATCCTGTGCGACAGGGTCGTTCAGAAACTTCTTGCGTAGGTGAGAGGGTGTAATAACAAGAGTCGTTCTACCACTCACTATCCTACAGTCGCCGGCTGGCTCGCCCATTTGCTAACTCCCACAAGATTCGCATTACTGTGTGTCGCGCCCTAGTCTAACCGGCTTGAGTCAGATAAGAAACTAACTTGAAGCAATGTAAACTGAACCTGAGACACGGTTCTTAAGACTTTCTCAAATACCAAGACCTTTCTAAATGCCGAAAGTATTTTTGTGTCTATTCAACATATTAATGCTTCGACATTCTTTAGTAAATGTTTAATTTTATTATTAGGCGAGTTGTAACAATCAATTTCATGTTATAATTATAAATCCCACTAATATTCCACATACGTAGATAAAAAAAAATAATAATAAGAGAGTAACCGTGGGGTTTCTTGCGCTTCTTCGCTACAGGAATGACATTTTGGAAGTGGTGGTAGAATCTTTGTTGCTGACGATTCATAAATACTAAAAGTTTTTATTTACATTAATAAAAACAACATAATACTTACATAGTCCTTTTTTGTTTATACACTATAACAACACGTGTATACATTTTTATCGATGTTGTTCAAATTGCATAGTTTTACACGCACAATGTCGCCTGAACATAGCGATATTTAACAAATTTTATATTACGTCCGTTGATTTTATCGGCACGTAAAAAGCAAAATATAGTTGCTATTTTCGTAGCGTGCAGGACAAAGAGGTCGTCAAAGGGCCGTAATCATCCGTAGGCGAGCGAGTGTTAGCACTCGACACGGGGTCGAGATATCTCTCGACGGATCAGCAGCTCACTCGGGATGCACTCTGCGATTCTGTTTGTCACTGCACCCGACTGCGGTCTCAGCTTTCGCTCTGGTAAACGCATGTCAACGTGCTTTGAATACCGAGCGAGTTTAGCCACTGTTGCCAATGTTGCTTACTGAACATAATATTATCTTATGGGATTTAGAAGCCTAATATAAATATTATGTTTAATCCTGTATATACAAAATTAAATTATTACACGTTCTTAGAAGTGACGGCTATAATATAAATAAATAAATTATTTATTTTAGGGCAACTGAAGTTTTATAAAAAGAATTTTGTGCATATTACAGGCCCATAGAATATATACCTTACAGACTAACATACATATAATATGTAAATGCTTATAAACTAAGACACATGTGTTGACGGCAGCAGGGGCATCTTTCAGTCTTCCCCGAAATCTTCGGAATACGACACCCTTCGGCCAGAGCTCCCCGCTCATGAAGGTGTGATGTGCGAGTTGCTGCCACTGCAAAACTCTCTCTCACTCTCGGAACTCTCACACGAAAGGAATTTAATGCCGTATTGTTTTGCGAGATCAGCGTCTCGACCCTCAGAGTGTAGAAGATCTTCTTACGGGCGTACTCCGCAATGTCCTCGGCTTTATTGGTGTAGTGTAGCCGAGACACGAAAAGCAAGTGTTGTTGGTACTGCTGAGCGAAGGAGTATGCCATCTCTACTGGTGCAATCCTACACCTATAACCTAATATAAATAAGAACTCTTTCACCACCTTGAATAAAGTGCTGGTTAGTTAATTCTCAATTAGTGTATTCGGCAATTAACTGACTAGTTAAACCCGTCGCATAGGACTATTTAGAAATAGTAGAATTCGTAAATGGACTTCCTTGCAACTTTAGTTGTCGATTACTCTACTTTAGACTTCACTCGAGGGTGATGAAAGAGGCCGTAAGAATTCTGCATCAAGTCTTCTTGTGTATTTATTACTTTTTCTTTATATTGCTTAAAATTTGATTCCAACAATGAAGGAAAATAATTATATTAATAGATATTTAAAACATCTGTAAAATCTTTGTATTCCTATGGGGCGTACAATACAGCAATTAGTAAAATTCCACAACATTATAACATCCACCACAAAAAGCACAATTGATATATAAATCCAGTACCACTATTTAAATTAAGCAAAGCTGGCCTTTTAAACAAACTGTCACACACTATACGATATTTTAACGGTTGCACGGCACGGGCCGCGCTCACAACACGTTACGAAGATAAGCCGGCCGGCTATTTGCACGTCGTCGTGCACGACCCGGCACCGGCCGTAATTAGCCGGCCGCAAAGTTCACCCGGAATGCGGTGTGAACACCCGCCACAGACATAATGCGCCGCAGTACATAAATACAAGCCCCTCGAAGCCGATGGGCTTCGTTCCGTTTTTGGAAAGGACCTTTACGGAACATTTGAAATGGACCTATTCCTTTAATTCGTTTGATTATGAAATACTAGAGGTCTTTATTCTTATTTTGTCTTTTCGTTATAAAAATAAATAAATAATATATTTTTATTTCAGACTAGGAAGTCCATAATGTTAGTGTGTATAATAATAAGTTAATAAACTAATGTTATTAAGAAGAACAATATAGGAAAAATAAGTAAATGGGAAGTGCCTGTCACACGAGAGCACTGCACACTTAGCAACAGGCGCGTGCAGCTGTATCCAGTGCTCCAGTATCAGGCAGTCCCACCTATCGCATGCTTTCAGGATGCTGTTTGAGTTAGCACGCCATCTATGTAGGAGGGATGCACAGCTTTTTCGGATGATAGCATGGAAGCCATCAATTCCAGCCCTTTGTGAACATCCCAGAGGCACTACAAAACCGTGGCAGCCCTAACAACACCCTAAAAGCATCATTGTACTGAACACGCAGGTCGCTGTATGCCCTCTGCGTATAGCTAATCCACAGACTACACGTGTACTGTGACTGACAGTAAGCTCTAAAGAGTGTAATTTTCACTTGTGTAGTACATCGTGCGAATCTGCGGGCCAGCATATTACATCAAACAGCCAGCAGTTATTCTGATGTAAATTTATATCACTGTAAAGTTTTATCAAAATCCGTTTAGTAGTTTTTGAAGGTTTGTGAAGTTCGCCAACCCGCACGGGGCCAGCGTGGTGAACTATGGCCTAAACCCTGTCAGTTTAAGAGGAGGTCCGTGCCCAACGGTGAGACAATTTCTTAACAGGGCTAATATTATTTATAATAGTGTTTGAATAAAAGAATAACGAACAACCATATATCTATACACTTTCGCGTTTATAATATAAGGAGGATTGTAGATAAATGCAGTTCGGCTAGATTGACATAAATGCAGTTCGGCTAGATTGACATAAATGCAGTTCGGCTAGATTGACATAAGTTTTAAAAATATGTCTGTTATAGTGTCGGAAGTAATTGGCATCGCTAAAGGTAAAGACTAAAAGGCTTAAGTTTTATCGAGCGTAATACTTGCTGTAAAATAGTTAGTAATTAGTACACGAGAAATGCGAAAAAAAAACATTCTACACGGCGAATGCGATAAATCGGTGGTACCTAACGACCCATCCGGACTTCAACGACATCATTAATAATTCACTAACTTTACGACAACGGCCATATTAATTGTCTGGAGTGAAATTTCAGGGAATTATTATAAAGTAATCTAAGTTAGACGACCCTTAGAGAGACAAGGGGAGTTGACAGGTGTTTTAAATATACCGCAACTGCTTCCTCACGCCGCGCTGACGCCGCTTTACAGATTGTATTACATCCACAAGACGGACTCGCCGAAGCGTGCGGTCGCTCCAGCTTTCTGAACCGAGATGTTAATTATTTGTTTCGCTGACGGCAAACCTGTGCACATTAACTCCGTATTGTTTGCGATGTAGATTAAAATGTTCGGTAATCGTGGTTGGCGAGATTGGCTATTACAAGGATAATACCTATATATACGCTTATATTCCCCAACCGGAGGTGGCAAAAATGTACGCATTTTTCGCCACCGATGTGACCTCACATCATGTAACAGGGGGCGAGCTTATTGCCATTTTACTGGGCCCAATGCCAGACGCCGGACTAATACCAGATAATTTCTCTATAGAAAATTTCATATTTTGTCCGTCCTAGGATTCGAATCCGGAATCGCTACGCGCATTCGCTATTAAACCAACGAGGCAAAATACAATTATTTTTTTTATTTATAAATATTATTTATTTCATTATCACCATTTACTGTCATACGCCAATGATAATTATTAACATTATGATGATCATTAAAGAGAAATACATTAATATTAGGGGTTATTAATAAAGGCATCATTTAAATTAATTTGTATTAAAATATGTAGAGATTAAATTATGTTTAGTAATAAGCGTAAGCGGAAACCGGTCAGAACGCGCGGGGCGCTCGTGTAATATCGTCAGCCGACATTCTCGCCAGCTCATTTAAGGGTTTTGTCCCCGGCATGTTTACTTTTTACTTCTCTGCTATTGAGCCAGCCACTCGTTTATGTCGCTACCGGCTGTATCGAATTATCATTGCGTCGCGTTTTTACACACGCGATCTGTCTTATCTATGTGCACATAACTTAATCACGATAGCTTGATACATAAATATTGTTTTATAGGTAAACATAATAAATCTATAAAAATCATTACTTTTTAAATGTACATAAAAGTGTCAAATCATATGTTTTTATAATAGATCGTTGCTCGGTCCATCTATATACATATAATAATAGATTTGAATAGCGGATCAGCAACAACTGTGCTAATAAAATATATAAGATATTATATTCAGTGTCGTATCATAAATAACTTTCCTTATCGATGCCGACACCTCGTTATCGTTTCCATCTTACTCGAGTCCCACGCCTACGAACACGGCTACAGTTTATAGTAATTTGTCGGCTAAAACATTCATCTGACTTAATTTACTTGATTAATATCCTTTTTTTAGTGTGTTAAGTGTTTTTACTAGCTTTGAAATATGGATTACCGTCTTTGTATTTGATGGTGTCATAAAACGTCACACTTATGTATGTAAACTCCCAAGTACCCATTCTACTCCGCTTTAGTGTTGGTCGCGTCAGATTATTTTCCTCTTTATGCGGGCGAGCGAAATGCGTCGACCACTTTGTTGTTTTATACTTCGTCTCGGAGCGACTTCATGCATCGCCTCATTGCTCTTTGCCGTTTCGCTTAGTTTCCCCTCTCTATTTTCAACTCACGGTACTATGTAAATTTATTTTAAAATTAGTTGTCCGCTAACATCCCGGCACGTATTTACTAGCGTTATTAATTATCCTACTATAGACAATACACTTCAATAATAATAGGTTGGTAAATGTATGTTCTAAAAGATGTTATTGCACGTAACAAACGAACATTAAATCATAGACTACAATTTGCTTGACTATTTGAGTAGAAATGAAATAAGATTGCGAAAAATGTAATAACACAAGCCACCCAAAATTGTCGGCGTGTCGTCTACAAACGTTCAGAAACAAACTACATTTTTATACGGAGAGCAAACAAAATGAGTTAGCAGTGCCGTAGCGTCGCTTTTCCGTGTTCCTAGCGAGCGAGCTTGAAAATTCGCTTTAATACCTTTGTTCTACACAGGGCTTTACAGCTCTCATGTTTCGCAGAAATATTTTCCAAGCTCAGGTTTACTTTGTGTGAATATTCTCCACCCCATTTCGTTCCTTTTAAACATTTTTGTAGGTATTGTGCTTCTGAATCTGAATTAAAATTGGAATGGTCTTATCCCTAATCTTTTATGCTTGTCAGTTATGTCTGTGCTTACAGTCTACAAACTTATTTCAAACTGAGACTTAAAATATATTTATTTTAAATAGTAATCAAAATAAGGCACAACATCCGGCAAATCAGTTCACTAAGTGTTTAAGGTATGATCGTTCCCATTGCGGAATCAAATAAAATGATAGAACCTCCCGGTTGAGTTTATTCATTACAACCCGCCGCGGGTCGGGCGGTGGGGGCGCCCACCCTCCCCACTCGCTTTATGGATATAACCTCGACAAAATACCCCTAAAATTGCACTGTTTTTATTACGTTCTCTGTTTATCTCTTTCGGTTTGTTGCTCCTTTTTACGACGTTATTATTTTATTAGTGAATAGAGCTATAATAGAAAAAGTGTCACTCCTGATAGAACCATTTGAACCAACTAATTATGAACATGCATTTTCACTAATATTTATTATAAACAACAAACACCGTCACCCCTGTATTCCGTAACGTGGTAAAGGTGTACTGTGAATACCAACATTTAGCTGACAATGTTAGATATTAATTATTGATCTTTCTATAGAAAAACCATCAGCACTCTCCAACCTAATCATTGAAACCTTAGCCAGCCGCACCTTGTACACCACCGAGGCTGTTATTTCGAGGACTTTGAAATTCACATAATTTCAAAGTCCTCGTACAATTAATTATATTCGTAACTTAAATGGTAGGTAGTAGTTAATTAAAATAATCGTTTTTATGAATTCATTTATAGATGCTACACTGATGTTTAAATTATTCGTTAATTTTAAACGTTTGCTTCCCTAATGATTTCACTACCTTAAGCTCCAGTAATTAATTATAAGTTGAACTTATTAATGCATTTTCTCGTTTAAAAGTAATCGATTATTCAAATTATAATAATTACTCTAGTAACTTACAATTTTTCTCCGAACATTAACAAGTATAAAGTGAATAAATAATCTGACTGTGATTACACATTGAAATAAGTGGTGTGATTTTTCTGTATCATTAAATGAAAACATTGTTTAGATGCCAAATAGTTCTCGAGAGCGATAAAACAAAGCTGCTGGCAAACGACCAAATCTCGCAGAGCGACACGAGTGGATGGGCGCTCGATTCGCAACGCGAACACCGGTTACTATCGTCATGAAGCCACATCGTCTCGTGTCTCGCTGCTCTGTGCTCGCATAGCGTGCTTAGCTCAGTTTTGCACAGATACATTTAAAATGGAGCTGCCAGATCGCAATTACACTTCCCTTTGAGCTCCCTACATGCGTTATGTATGACAATCAATTCAATTTAGCGCACAAAGCTCACGTTGAAATTCTCTTTTCTCTTTGACCGAATCCTCTTATGTGACAATGCTTTGTTGGCGAAATAACTCCCAAGTTAACAGCCTACACTTTAACGAATTTAGAAATGGGGGCTGTTTTATTACAAAATGTAAATTATGTCTGTGAGAGAGACAATTGACAGATAGTTTTAGTGTCATATATAGTTATTAGTTAGTGTCATGGTAGTGAATAGTTTTTGATCGGAGCTGTTGAGTTAAGGCGCTATTCTGATATACTTTGTTGAAGTGCGAGCGCGATGCGGAATGTCGGACGTGTCCACCTGGCTCGTAGGCGTGCACATATCACCGCCTCCCTTTGAAGTAGCCGGAATGTAAGATGAATCGTATTGAGCAACTGACTGATAAACAAACAAAGACGCGTTTAAATGTAATTAACCTACATAATTAAGTGGTGCTGCTAATTGCTTGCCTCGCCTCATCTATGCTAGTAAAGGGGCTATATTAATGGTATGTATCAATATCAATTAGTAAACAAACATTTATAAAAAGTAGAAAACGTGCGCTTGTCATTCCTATAAAAATACGCCTGTCGGAGTCACATTGAACAATTCAACTGATTTTATTTTGTGTGTACTACTAACCACCTACATAAATATTTTTGTATTAAATGTAAACATTAAAATGTTTATTTGTAAAATTACTACGGCGGGGTTAAGTCGTTGTTAATTAATTTAAGCCGAGCGAGGTGAGGCTCGATTAGCGGAATAAATTGGGCTTGCGGCGGTCGCAATCCCCGGCGCAGTAAACAGCGCCGACAACAAAGGCAGCTCGGCAGCCGCCCCAGCGAGGGAAACGCGAGCTTAATGCTCACTCATTATTTATTCACATCTATAACGAGATTGTCAGAGCGCCCCGGCCCCGCCCGCCAGCAGCTGGGTTGCTTATTTGTCTACTTGTACAGTCGCACCAACGAAGCCATATTATTTACTCTCGCTCGCACCTCTTTCTACGATCATTTTCGTCTCCTTTGCGTTGTAAACTTATTACAAGACTCTTGAAACTTATCTTCTTTTGGTAATGGCAATCGGCTACCAGATTAAACCATTTTTCCAAGTGGCAAATAGAAAAATATATCAAGCTCTATTTCTATATTAATGTAAATCCCTGAGAAAAATTATGATAATGATCAGTAAAGTGGTGGATATTTTGCAGCTTAACTACGGACGTCTTAGGGGGCGTCCATTAATTACGTGAGGTGATTTTTAGAGATTTTTGACGAAAAAAAATTGCGTGATATTTACCGAGATAAAAATCTGATTGATTCACATTAAGGGCCGCCCGCGCTGGACCATTAATCGACCAGGAGAGAGACAGTGATGCAAGTACTTTACAATTGAATAATAAGGGACGGGTATACTGAAGGCGTGCTCGGAAATAAACGACGTATGTGCAAAAACAAATTTTATCATTTTCTAAAAATACTAAACTATGAAATACAAAACTAATTTTCAAGAACTTTGCTACAATTATTCTCTGTTTTTAAGTAAATTCTATTGACTAGTTCTTAATCGATTCATGTTGGAATCGAAAAAAGTAGAGTAATACAGTTGACTTTAGATTTATTTTCGAGAAAATTTCGTTTAATCGTGTATTCCTTTTACCAGATCCTAAAATATACAGTCCAAATTCATATTCCTAATATTAAGTCACTTCCATATACTTCTTGAAGTACATAGAGTACAATAACAGGTGCTTTTCGCGATAGCCCCTTAAGAGTAAACTTGGAACGTATTAATGATGTAAATCAAACCTCGACCTTAGATCGATAATGTTGCATTGTTTTCAAATCGATTCTAAAATGGTTTTATATAGAATCGAATTCCTTGTTGTATCAATCTGAGTATCTCGTGACCGTTCAACTCTCGCGAATACCATTACATTTTATAGATAAGTACACAGTTTTCCATCTCTCGGAACGTATGTTTTATTTGCATACTAGATGAATTGTGTTGTGAGTACTCAATATGGGACCGCGTACAAACAATTCTATCCTTTATGCAATATGCAGTGTTTGAAAAATACATTTTCAATGAGTAACGGTGTCTACTTGAAGACTGCATTATTTTATTTTCATTTGATATGAAATATGTTGTGATGTTTCTTTGTTTATATATTATGACTTATAATTCGACGCCGCGCGAGTTAGACAGTGGCATTGTATTTAAAAGTTTTCGGGATCACGCAAAGATCATTAAACCTATTTTGACAAGTCTTTCATATGTGCAATATGGATTAGCGCCGGTTGGGTAGAACCAGGGATCCAGCTTTTAGCTAGTATTAAACAGTTTTAGTATGAAGGGCATATTTTTTAGTTTTATATGTGTGTTTATTTATTTTGAATTCGTTTTTGTAAATACCTCCGCTTCGAAAATACCATGTCTGAACTATGGACTACATTTCCTCATAGCTAAAGACAATCTTGGCGAAATCAGCTATATTTCTCATAACGAAATTTCGTTAATACGTTCGGCAGCTATTTATCATCGGCAAACATTTAGGTACAGTGCCTCAGACAATTGGATAAATGTTTCAAAATACAACATTGATTCCGCCCTAAAAACGTTTGATCCTAGTGTTAAACGAAGAAATTGAATTTAAATTTACAACATACCTTTAAGTATAAACATAGACAGTAATAATTTATGATAATACGATATTATAACACTACATGTTGTTATAGCAAAACTCAAACGATATGAAAAGCGATGGAGCACTTGCAAACGGCTAGATAATGCAGTCAGATACTCGGCACGCTCGTTGAAAATTTTATGTCGCCCCTCGCTGCATCCTCGACTGCATCCCCCCGCATCTGTAGTTCTGCACCCTCTTAACGCTGTTACTATCGCCGTATGTTACGTGAATTTTATAGCTGGTATATTTATAAACTTTACATAGTTCTTTATAATTTAACTAATCAACTTGTTCAGCGGCTCTTTCCACCACTTGCTCGTCCCATTGGGACCAGTTATTATTATTAAATGCATTAGTCATCTAATGATGATCAACATGAAGATGATACTCGTTACAGGAGAAGCCTCTAGAGCCTTATGCCTTAATGTACCATACATTATGTGCAAGCAAACTTTTTCTTTTAGTCTGGTAATATAATTTGTGGAAAACTTATTACTTGTGTATCGTATTTTTCATCGGTATTTTCGTCTTCTCTGTTTGAGTTTTTTAGCGAACAATTGTTAGCGAATTCGTGAATCTCTACTCACGAGCTCGCAAACTTGCCATTCGTGAAAATGTCTACCGATGCAACGAGCGTGTTACTCTTTCAACCGCAAGTTGAACGAGTACCACGCTCTAACGTAAACTCGAAAAGAAATTAGTGCTCTCAAACTAAATTTGCTAATGTTCGGTTTAACCACTTTCGATGCGCACCTTTTTACATACTAGTAAGTCTATTATTATCAGTATGCAAGCGAAGTAAAGAAATGATAGTCCAAAATTGCAACGGAATGTATATTTACAAGCATTTAATTATTAGCTCTGTTTATTACATAAAAGGACTCTAATATACTATACTTTAACCCCTTCCTGACGTCGTTATATTTCCTCTAGATGGGGTATTAATGAGTATTTTTGTTAAAAACTGTATCAGTTTTAATACAGTAGTACACTTTCAGCGAGATTATTCCTTCAGCTATAGGGGAATTCTGAGAAGCGTGAGCTTTTTTATGTTGTTGGGACACCTCCATATTTCCGCCTACCTTTCTACTTTATTTAAAATACTGATTTGAAACTGCCTTGAAGTATACGCAATCGTATCTTACTCATGCTATTCAGAAAATAATGTTCAGATTTAGCCAGACATTGTACGTCCTCATTACTATTCCTATTATACAGACAGCAGTCACATTTGTATGTCCCGTGCGTTACATGCCGTCGCTTTGTTATGTGAGTCCTCATCCGTTCTCTAGCAAAACTTTCAAATTTTTTGCCGGCACTTTCTCTTTTACTTAATACACTTTGCAGTTTTAACTTTACAACTCAATAGCTTTAAATAACCTCGGTATTAAGTCGCAGAATACTAGTTTAACTGTATAAATTTTGTCATTAATCCCTGTTTAACATAAACGTTTTCAATATGCCAACAATACGAAAAAGCGATCCAACAATACGTTTACCGCAAATTGAATGAGACTCGAAATAAATCCTGCGGTCGTTGCCTGACTCTCAATGCCAGTCTGTACATACCTCCCGTTCGTATCTTTTTCCCTTGTTTGTCGTATTGGGGTTTCGTTCACCAAATATATACAGGCGTTCATATTTATCGTCGTATTGAATTGAGGTTTTTAAACAATGTAAAAATTCTGGTGCATCGAAAAATTAAAAAAGGAAGGGTCGAAACTCTTTGCTCGATCGTAACCGAGGGCCCATTTACCCTCCCTCATTAGATGCCGGGGCCAAACAGTGATCCCTAACATTCAACCGTCGTAAACCAAGCACTCTAGTGTATCGTAAGTGTTAATTACTTTTGTCACTCCGCAAGCGGGCGGTTAACAAATCTCTCCGTTACATAATTCCGCCGCTGAGTACTGTAATTTACATCGACTGACGCAACATTGTTAGGATAATAAATTATTATGCCTTGGAGCGTTCTTAACGGGCGGCTAAATCGATAAGCGTCGTTTTTATTGCACCATTAACAAGCTGCGCGAGGGGCGAAGTGATTTCAATCTGAGTAATCAAAGTTGTATCGCAACGAATGAAACCTAATTGATACTAGAATAGCTAAATGTTCCTACTTCGCGGTCGTCCCCTGAAGTAATCTAGGTTTTTTTTTAAAGAATACTAAGAATATAAATATTGCGATCTCCATATTAATAAAGGAAATCTTAACAACATTTTTGCAACCAACCCGTGTCAAAATAAAAAATCAGTTACACAATGGATATTTTGTTTGGCTTAAAAAATCTATGCTCGTTTTTATTGCTACCAAAAGTGGGAAACGAGAGGAAAAAATAAACATGATGGCTGTCGCGAGCGAGCAAATTTCCGGCTCACTGCCGTTCGGGACGTTTCAATTTTACAAAATATAGACTTTTGCCCTCCGGCTCGTAACAATCGATTCACTACAATTTATCATGCAAAATTGAATATAACATAGGTTTCTGCGTGGATATTTTGTTCAAAGAGCTGTTTTATCTCCCTGTGTGTTTGTTATCAAATCGCCTTATATCTATCTATATCATCACGCCAGCTCCCTCGCGGGGTAGGCAGAGAGTACAGAGTTCCAACAGGTTCTTTCCTTACATACCTCTCTGGCTTCCTCCACTCTCATAGTTCGTCTCATACACACTCGCCGGTTACGGAGACTCTTGACTTGCCCTTCAGCTAAGACACGGTCTATTTGGTCATGGTAAGATAGTCTAGGTCTTCCCCGGCACCTACATCCTTCCACTTTCGCATTGTATATCTGTTTTGTCATTCTTTCTTCTGGCATTCTTTCTATATGCCCGAACCAACGGAGCATACCCTTTCTCATCTGGACTGGACGGCTCGCAACAGGGTGCCGTTTATACCATACTCTGGCAAAATGTCCCAAAGTCTCTTTCGCACGACTCTATCAAACGCCTTCTCCAGGTCCACAAAACCGCAGAAAACCTTCCGGCCTACTGCCAGATGCTTTTCTACGATGTTGCGAAGGGAGAAAACTTGATCCGAACATCCTCTTCCAGACCTGAAACCTCCCTGTGCCTCACACAACACTCCATCGGACTTCTCGCGCATTCTATATAATTAAAAAAAAATTATGTAGTATACTTTTTCTACTATGACCTATACCAATTTTATCATCAATAAAAAAAAAACATTATTTTTCCTTTTTTTTAAACTTAGCCCTCACTAGGATTTATTTCTGTTGCGTGGATGCGTTTACAAACATGAAACTTCCCATACACAAATACCCAGACCGAAACAAATAATTGTGGATCACACAAAGATTTGTCCCGTGCGGAAAACGAACCCGCGTCTATTAGACACGGTGGGCGGAGCTTAAGCTCTTAACCACTGCGCTAAATCGTCCTTCACTTCACTACACAAATAACGTTGCTCAAAAGTTCCCTTGTGTCCTTTTATTCTAAGTGTTGTACCGTATCGCCCGAAAAGGAACATCATGCATTACTATCTTATTATCAGAGTAAATAGTGTAATTTGTATTGTGTACTCGTGTATTTTTGCACCTGCATCATTGCACATCGTGTATCTACACCACCTTGAGGTAGACTAGCAGAAAATGCTTTAGGCATTAAGGGGCTACCGCGGGAAAAACGTGTTTTTGTACTTCATGCACTTCAAGAAGTATATTAATTAGAGATCTAATATGTCGAAATGTGAGTTTCGACTGTATATTTTAGAATCTGGTAGAAGGAATACACGATTAAACGATAGAATTTTTTCTATAGAAAAAAATCTAAAATCATATCTATCCCTTTCATTTTCTGATTCCAACGCGAAATACTTAAGAACTAATCAATAGAATGGACTTTGAAACAGCATTAGTGTGTTCACATATTTTATACGCACTCTATTAAATAATAAAAAAACGACCGTCCCTTTATGGGTGTTAAACTCTTTTTAATTCAAGTTCTTGTGCTCTCTACAAATAGAGTTTCATATTGTTTTAATTTCCCCTCGGTATTATACGTTGATACTTTACGTGAGTTCACAATTCCAAGCAATAATAATCTGTACCCTCGTTGGGGAAACTCACAAATGTTTATTTTTTATATAAGATGATTTTTCTGCAGAACGGTTTCTGAAGACAAGATTTATTATTGCTTATCCCCGCCGCTTCACTGTTTCTTTCTAAAATAAGGTGTCTTTATTCGCTTTTTTTCTTGCGGAATAAATTATTTCAAATTAATATTTGTGAGGGAATCTCTATTACTTTGTTCTTTTTTGCGTGTAATGAAAAACTGGAATATAGTATTTTTCACGATGGGTACGGTGACGTTTGATCAAGTTCCATTTCACGCGTATTGTATATCGGTATATTTAAAATAGATCCAGAAGTGCGATCCAGAAGTTACAGCTAGGCCAAAAATATATTTTAATTTGCATTTAAATCACTGTTTATAAATTATCGTAATTATTTTTTAACAAATAATACTTTTTAAAACTCTACTTTTTAATTATGTAAATTGTAACGGTTTGCGTTATAGGGCGTCAATAAAATTGTTGTAAACGATTAATTGTTTTTTTAAAATTGTACAAAATCGTTTGCCGATTTCTTTACTAGATATCCGACTGAAAGACATGGTATGCTCATAGTTAAGAAATTAATAAAAAAACGTGGCTGCGCCATCTTGACTCATTAAATTGCGTGTGCGACATATTAACCAATTTGACAGACGATTATTCTGACGAATCGCCTGATTCGTAAATAAATAATGAAATTAATTTGTTTCCTTTTTGTTCCTTAATTATTGTTATTATAATAATCGATTCATTCCTCATTATAAATTATTTCGATACGACATTCAATCGATTCTATTACATTCAATTTTATTATCACCATATTTCTAATCCCAAATGTCGAATCCCAAACGTCACCGTACCCATACCTCGTGAATAAGACTATAGTTATCCGACAGCAATTAAAAAGTATGATAATATGAAATAAAACTATTTTTTGGATTTTATCGCGGTTTATTTTTGATTTTTAAGTTCCCGACGTTTCGAGTGCTTTGCAGCACCCATGGTCACGGGTGCCTTTTGGACGTCTAACACCTCAGTCCCTCCCGTGACCGATCCGAAAAATAGTTTTATTTCATGTGTAATATTCGCGTAAATCTAAGAACTCAGTAGTATGACAATATGTTACACTTTGCTTATATTTGTCAGATGGTATTATATGTACCTATCCACAGCGGTAAACTTTCCAACATGACGTAGAACATTTTGTAACCATTCGTTCGGGTTTAACTTACGAGATTGTTGTAATTTGTATACATACAATAACGTTGCGTAACATTTCTTGCTAAACATGATAACAATTTATAATTTGCAATATTTTGTTCGAGAGAGGTCTATAACGAAAGAACCTTTTATAACTCTACTCTCTACCCCGCAAAGCTAAGTGATGATAAAAGAGAAAGATCGATGATATTTGTCTTAAATTTCTGTTTTGCCCTGTGATTTAGATGCTAGTTCATAATTATACAATAAAGCATGGACATAAATATTTATAATGCGTCGAGTTTTAAACAATCTTGTCATTTACATAAATAAACGATACGGTGTTCGGCTGATTATGGCTACCCTACAACGGCTGCATTAATCGCAGTCGTAAACCAATAAGTTATAAAACGAATATAAATAAATCGGTTTATGGCTGTTTTACTGCTTTTCGCGAATGTGTTATTGCTACGAACGGACGCTATGCTCCTGGATACATAAAATATGTTACTACGTATATAGATAAAACCATGCCAATTTTTTTTAAACGTAGCCCCACACTAGGATTTATTCCTGTGTCGTGGGTGCGTTTACAAACATGAAAAATCACATACACAAATGCCCAGACCGGAAAAAATAATTGTGGATCACACAAAGATTTGTCCCGTGCGGGAATCGAGCCCTATTAGACAAAGTGGGTGCAGCAGCTTGAGCTCTTAACCACTGCGCTAAATCGTCCGTCGAATTTAGAAATATCTAATGATTTTTAAGGATATAAAAAATAGTAAAACGGCATTTTAAGCCTGTATAATTTTGGAAACCTAATCAATCAAAATATAATGCTTGAGAGTGGGCTTTATACATCTACAAAATTGTGGTATACATTATAAGTAAGTAAGTACTTCTGACGGTAAGTAAGTACTGGAAGATATTACATAAAATATTAATCACAATATTTTTATTTTACACTAGTTTTATAACCATCAAAATAATAGAATAGAATACTAATTATTAAAACATTTTTGGTATGGTTTAATATGGGATATTATGTATTCTGTGTCAACAGACGAATTCTAAACTTGAGAAAACAGAATATGTTGATCCAATACCAAAAAATAACAGTAATTAATACTTGTCTTGGTTTAATGATAAATGAAAGTCTCATCAGTAAATGTAAGTTAGATCTTAATATTGAAAGTTCTTGGCGGTTTAAAATTAATTGATAAATAAATTAAAGTAATGAATATTATATTTACAATGTAGAACTTTACAAAAACGATGTATAAAAGTTATCAAACAAATTCCTTTACTTTGAATATAAATAATACTACGATGATGCTGTAGTTGATTTCATTGCCTATATAAATTAAACGTTTATTATGGTTATTTAGGGCAATTTATTCGACATCAAAGTTAAACCTTTTGTTTTCTTTAGACATCATTTTCCTGTATCGGCTTCTGACGGCATTTTACATGTGTAGCAAGAAATATTCAACGAGGCGGTGTCATATTGGGCAAGCGGCGCGTGCGCGAGGTGCGGGGCGCGGGCTACACACAGCGGGCGAAGACCGGCTGCGGGCCGCGCCGCATTCTCGCCCCGAACGCCGGGCGAACTGCACGTTGAAATTGAATGCTCTATTCTTTGTTTCGAACACGTTTCGCGCTACATATTTATTTTTGTTCTGTAGTGCCAATTAACCGGACTTGTACAGCATACTGTACCCTGGATTTCAGTGTCAACGGATTGCAGTGATATGGTGGATCATTTGCAAAATTGTTTGTTTATTTATGTCTTCTGCGCTGCCTAAATTGACTTTTATAAATATATTGTTTATAAAAGTGTTGGTGATAACATTAGTTAAACATAGTGTCCAGTTTATAGATATGAGTGTTTATTATAAATGGTGAATTGCTTATTGAAACGGAGGACCTACTTTCTCCCAAAAGTCGTTCACAGTTATCACAGTGAGGATCAAAGATTCGCCTAAGAGCAATGCAGAAGGCAGCAGTAAGAAAGAAAGCAAGAAAAAAAACAGTAAACAAAAAACGGAAGGCTCGGTGACCAGGAATAAGAATGAAAAAACGACCTCTTTCGTTGTCAAACCGGATAAAGAAGGCCAGAAAGTGGCACTCTCCAAGAATGACCAGGAACACCAGGTAAAAGATTACCATGAGTTCGGATGAAAACGACTGGCGGAATGGAAATGCCCATACCACCCTGCACCGCACCACTCAATACTTCTACAATAATACCATTAACATTACCCCATTCCTAGATTCCCAAGTCATTGACAAATTCTTTACATAACCGCTGAATACGTTTACAATGTTAATAAAAGAATCTAACGCCTTCGCTTCGTGACCGGGATCGTTATTATTGCCTTGCGTTTGTAAGATTAGTAACAATGGTAATATGGTAACCTGCTATAGCGTTTCTATTTAATTTACACATATTCGCATTGAAAAAACTAATGGATCGTTATTGCCGTTGGTCACGAACCAGAGAAAAACAAACATTCGTCGCTTTTACTACTGTACACTGCGTAATTAGGTACGATTCCGGTCGAGTGTTTATTGTATAAACGGCGTAATTGTAGCCCATTTGCCAGGTGATTCACTAATCAGCATTATCGTTTTTTATACTCGTATAATACGATTGTTAAAAACTCGAATAATAGCAATAGATTTACGTACCAGGAATGCTGACAAAAAATGCGATGCACTTAAACATTCTATTCTTCTATTTCTATATTTTATAATAATAATACCTCTGTAAGTATAAGGGCCCATGAACACGACGACTTTTTGACGCACTGTTCGACGCGCCTAAAACGCAATGGCTAAAAACAGCAGCGCTTCAAACGCGCTTTTCATGCGCGTCTTTATTGCGTTCACCGCGCGTCTAATCGATACAGATGGAAACTGCTTTTTCCAGTTTTCATCCTCATCATTTACAGCTGGGATCTGGCGTGATGATATAGATCTTTTTTATATTTTTTTTTATTTAAAATACCTAGTCCCTCACTAGGATTCCTGTGTCGTGGGTGTGTTTACAAACATGACAATTCACATACACAAATACCCGGACCGGAATAAATAATTGTGGATCACACGAAGATTTGTCCCGTGCGGGAATCGAACCCGCGACTATTAGACACAGTGGACGGAGCAGCTTAAGCTCTAAACCACTGCGCTAAATCGTCCGTCATCATTTCATTCCACTTATATTACATACCACCTTCTCTTTCTTATACCACATAATAGTGGTATAAGAAAGAGAAAGTGGTATCACACCATCGAGCACATATATCACCATCAAACTATCCTTGCAGTTTTTTTTCGATTGCGATATCCCTTTCGTTTTAGAATTTTGCAGGACAGGAAACGCGCGTCAACAATGCAGGAAAAAAGAGACGTCGTGTGCATAGACTCTAAGAAGAAAATTGTCATTAGTATTTTCTCGCAGCTACCACGTGCTAACTACACGCCGAAAAACTTAAAATTAAACCCACAATAATAGTAGTTGTAAACTTAATTTACCCCTGAGTTTTTGATATACGTTCCCGTTACACTTTCTGTTCATCCACTCGCTTACAGTAGGTAGGGTAGGTCGGTATCTTTTTACCATCCTATCCATTTTTACTCATGTTCAAACGAATTTTTGTTTGAATGTGTGTTTACACAAACAGATAAGAAAAGTTTAATGCAAATATGTGTTAACATATAGTCTGGCTTAAATAGAGCGATATGTTTGATCAAAATTAGTTGGGTAGAATCAGTGCGCCCTCTTTGTAGTGTGCGGACGGATACGGATGAAATTCCGAAATTAGATAGAAATAAATTACTAGAATATTTTCAATTAATTAGATGTTTTTTTCTGTCAATTTTGTAATACATATGTTACTAGATTTTACTAATATAGTGGTCCCCATAAAAATCTTATTTAAAGCGTCTTACAAGAATGATTTAAAAACTTCACATACAACTTAACTTCAAATTTTTTTTTTTTCACTTTTTGAAGAATATTAATTTAAAAACTATGAAGTACTACTAATATTGCAATTTTAACATTAACAACAATATTTTAATTCCTTAGAAACTTTAAAATCTCTTATAAAGAATTTAGAGCACACTTAAAATCTTTGTAATAGCCTACTCAGTCTCAAAGTTAATAATATCGAGTCTAACCTTAAATCTTACAACTTGAGCTGATCTATTTCTCTCACTGAATAACATCCTTTTCGAATCAATTTTGGAGGTTTAATTTAATGTAAAACATCTGTCCAGGGGCACAACTGCTCATCCTTGATTGTTGGCCAACTCCAGAATTTGATTCCTTTTTCCATACACTTGAAATAAAAGCGGCTTCTTCAGAAACTGAAATTATTTTCCCCTGATAAATTTCGTCGTTCCATCTGATAAGAACAGGATTATCAACAGAAAACTTTTTAGAAGAATGTCCATCATTAGACCGAGTTTGTACTTTACTACCATTCTAAAAGTACTACAATTTGGAGTTTGGGACATAGTGAGGGAATGATTTTCAGGGTACTGTATATGTATTATTCTTTGAAGATACCCATATGGTTAAAAAATTATGACCCTATTGGCCTCTGTAATGTTCTTTTCAAGGAAAAAATAATTACCATCATATATCGGTTAGATTTTTGTAAAAACAGAAGGACAAGAATTTCAAGATTTCGTGAGAATTACCCGTATATAGTTTTGATGTAACATTTTCCAATTCACTAGGTCGACGCTGGCGGAATCGCGGGCAAAATCTAGTAACAGATAAAAAAATACGAACTATGTGTTATTGTTATTTAATAACGAACCGTATTTCCTACATTATGATAATTATAACTATTGCATGGATCATAATTTTATGATCTTAAATATTAAAATAAAATGGTTAATGATTTTATAATGGAGATAACCTACTTGTTTGGAAGTATGCGTGTGTGATTGCTAGCAATGTATACATACACTAACGCTAGGAGTTTGTTAATAAATACGGCGTTACTTCACAAAATTATTATGCGGCTATAGTGGCAACAAGCAGACTGGTTGTTGTTATTATACTTTCAAATTGTAGTTATTACCGAACAAGAGAACATACAAATCGACACATACGTTTTAAAAAAAAAGAAACGTTTGATGCAATGACAAATGGTGAAGTATCTTTTAGATGTCCAAAAAATTAAATTTGGTTATTAGAATAATCAAAATAAACAAAACTGGAAATCTTTAACTTATACTGGAATTTAAAAAAAAATACATTATTTATGAATACACATACAAACGTCTTGTGTTGACACTGTAAAGTAGGTATATGATGTCTATCTCTTTACTATTCATTAACTGTCACCGAGGACAAAAATTTGTATGCAGCATTAAATCAGGTCATGAACGAACAACTTTTAGCTTCATCGTAAATACTCGGTTGCCAACTACGTATGTGTTTCGGTCTTTTTACAAGCTTTTATTCAATTTGCAATATTCGTATATCTGTCTGTCTGTCTGTTTTTCCGGTTCATATGTTGTGATCCATTTTTCAAGCACTTGTGGGTATCCGGTTGAACTGAAATTTAGCATACGTATGTAAAGACGGTAACAATAAAATAATCTGGTACCATGGATCTGGTCTGATGATGGAGTCGGAAGGTGGCCATAGGAACATGTAACCATGCACCAAAAAGAAGCACTATTCAATCAGATGGTATTCAGGGTCTGATGATGAAGCCTAAAGGTGGCTAATGGAACCACTAAACAACTCAATATAACCCCTCCCCCGTGTTTGGGCTTGTGGGATTTGTCTTGACGTGTACTTGAAACAAGGATGGCGGACAAGGTCTGATGATGAAACCACAAGGAAGCCATAGGAACTCCTTAATTAAACAAGATATCTTCGTTGAGTTATTGCTATTAAAGACTGTTTTAAAAAGGTCTTTACGAGATAATGTCTTTATATATCGTATATTTATCTACTTGACTAAAACTAAAAATACAAATGTATGAGGTAAAATAAAAAACTTTATAACCAATAAGTATGTTAATACGTAGAAACGTAATACAGAACATTTAAAATTCATGTTTAGATTACACTAAATATTATCTACAATATCATTATTAAGTCCATAGTTGCTACTGATTTCATTCATTAGGTAATTAATAATAGTACTATACAATGTTCTTTGATCCCCAATTATGATAAATTTGTCGATCGGTAGGTTTATAATTTGATTACTTAGAAATTACATCTATAATTTGTTAATTATCAACTTAATTAATTTCTACTACACTGTAATGTAGTGAATAATATTTTATGATTATAACTGTTTTTTCTTTAATATTTAACCTATAATGCGGGGTAGGCTGGGAATACAGAGTCCCAACAGGTACTTTCCCTGCAGATCTTTCTGACGTTCATTATATAGTTATCATTATCATTTATTGTGGTTACTGAAAAGATCGTCTGTTTGATAATGTTGCAATATATTGAAATCGAGTTAATTAATACAACAACGAATTGGCTACCACATATACAATCATGTCATGTCAGTTTTATTTATGACCGGCAGGTAATTGTCGATTTGCCCAAACGATATACTTTGTACCGCATTGCCTATATACATCCGTGCGCAGTTACAATTATATACTCCCCCTAAATTCCCCTCGCAGCTGACAAGTCATTTGAATATCTGTTTCATCCCTTTTAAAAACCCTCGAATAGCAAAGATAACACAGATCGATGTATTTCAACTCTGCTTATAGGGATGAAATTTTCCTTGAATTTTAAGTCCCATCCTATTTAAAGTTTGTGAAAGTATTAGAATTTGGAATGAGGGGCGAAAAGCTTTCACGCCATTTTTTCCGGCGCTCCCCGTTTCCACAGCAATGGGTGAGAAGGGGAGAGGGCAAAACTGCCCGAGGCTGGAATTGCGAGATTATGCTTCGCTGTGTTGAATTTGAAATTCGAATTAATTAATTCAGTATTATAAAGTTCATTTATTTCATCAAAGTTATTAAGTTTTTATAAACGCTCGTGTGGGTGCGCAACGTTCCACACATTAGATTATTTTATTACTTCGAGTTAATTGCTTTAACGTCTTGGCTAATGGAATTCGATAAGAAAAGAGAAACAATTTCAAAACAAAATTTTGCGACACAAAAGCTGAACTTTACGAGTAGTTTAGTTTGTGTAAATAGTCTTACTTTTATTTTGACAACGTTGACTAATGCGGTCGTTTATTTTTATGACTGGTTTATTTAGAGTCGCGTGTATATATCTTCGGAGGTGGGTTCAACGGGACTATTATTACTTGCCGACACGACATCAGTCATCGCGCTAATCGTGCTGAATTATTATTATCTTTTATGTAACATAGTTTTGACAGGCGGCCAACGTTCACTGTTGTTGATAGACAGCCCCTATTTTCCAACACACGAGCTGTAAATAATTATATTGACTTTTAATATTAGCTAAGTTAAACAAAATTGTATCCGATTTTATGGGCTATTATAGTAAACATCAGTTTTATATTTTCATAATAAAATATCAATTATGACATGTCATGTCGTTCTAAGGGCGACTTAAGTTTATTGCTTTAACGTGAGGGATAGGAATCAGGGCAGCTCCAAACCCCTACGCTTCAACTGCTGAAACAGACGCCCCAAGAATCTATATATAAAAGTGAAAAACCTTTGTAATATCTAATATGCAACATTCCTACTTAATGTTAGTTACATCGAAACGAAGAAGGTAAAAGAAATTGCATTTGAAGGGACTGTAGTTGCTATGGAGCATCTCTAGCAGAAATTAATTATTAAAATGTATAATAGGTCGGCGGCACCTTTGAATGCCCATATTGAACGGGAAGACCGGACGCTGAGCCGCCGCCGCGCCGCTCGCCGGCTGGCAGGCCGCGCGCCGCCCGCCTGGCACGCGCGGCCCATACTTGATTTATCACTCCATTGTTGCGGAGCGACGACCCACCCCCGCCGGATAAGGCTAAACATTCAATTGCCGGAACGCTCCCGAAACGATTTGCTCCCCCATACTATCGATTGACTATTTTCTTCCGGCCACTTCGTTGTTCAATTGATGTCCCGGGACCACAAATACATATGTGAATATAAATCCTAATACTAAGTGTAAATTAAGTGTTTAAGGATATGATCATTTTTATGCGCAATTTAACAATACCAATTAGGGTTACCGCCCGTCTCGGGCAGCCTATACTGCTGGGCAAGTTTCCTCACACAAATCAAATGTGAGAGTAATAGATTACACTCTAGTACGGCTACTCAGTGGAGATTATGTAGTAGAGTGGAGTTAGTACTTTATTGTAAATTATTGGACTGGTTATCGATTTGCATGTATTAAACTAGTATTAGTTTTATACTCGATATGTCGAAATATGACTACTGGGTTTCATTTCCCACTATCCCCATTCCCCATTATTTGGGATCGATGTAATATTACCAGTTACTACAGACATACTTGGCCTTGTTTTTACAACCGGCTGTCTACCAGACTTCAAACCTTCTAGGGGCAGAAAAAACCCTACTGACTAGGCCTGTGGATGCCACAGATACGGTCATTCCAAATAATGTTATTCTGCTTCTAATGACACAGAGCCCAAACAAACCCTCCTCTGAGGTGGCACTAGAGAACTGCCTCGCATGACCAACAATTAGTAGTATTTGTTGCTTGTCGAGTCGTAAAAGTTATGACTCGCTGTGAGTCCAGCTTGTGGTGAGAAAACTATATTCTTAGTCCATCCTCAAAAAAATATTTCCTCTACTGTAAATAGTTCCATACGAATAAAAAAAGCCTTCGTAACTGGTTACGAAACTCCGGTTATTGTTGTGACCATAGCAGGTTCTAGAATCCTTAATCACACATTAGCCTGTTTTCTTATATTTAAACTGGACGGAATTCTGACAGTAAGAACTGATCAGTCAGTGACTAGGTGCGGTATGTGGAGGCAGGTTGACCAAGTACTAATTTATCGCCCTGTGATAAATCCCTTTTCGTTCGAAAGGTCTGGTTTAAAGTTTTTGTTGTCTAAACAAGTAACATTCCAAGGAAATAGAATGTATATTAGAAGAAGTTACCACAACTTCTAGTGTCTTTCGAAATATTCAAACAAACAGTATGACGTAGAACACTAGATAATAGCTAATTATCTGAGACAGATTTAAAAGACAATGCTACTTAAACTGCGTCCATCGTAAAAGGTGCGGTTAGCCAGCTAGTTTTATTGAGTAATTCTCAGCGCTAGCTCGTAAATATCATGGGGTAATTACTTTCCGTTCCCTATAAATACTTGAAGCCTCTGCCATAAAATAAATAAAGGGTTAATGTTTTCAGAAATTGCCAGTATACGGAATAATCTATCGAGAATATATCTATCAGAATGCGAAAGCTTAAAACTATCACAAATATACACATATTTGATCTAGAGAACCATGCCATCCGTTATACAGGACAACAATTCTATTTTATTAATGCCAAGCTACGCTAAAATACTAGAATTAAATTAATAGTATATAAACTAAAATTAAAAGGAAAATACTAAAACCTACTTAGTTTTATTACTTAAAAATAATATCAGAATAGTTGTTACTACCTACCTACTTACTCCATTATTATGTTAATAATTGAGTACGTTATCAACTTGTTAATGATATTATTAAAATAATTAACTAACGGCAGGAATTATTTGCTTGTATTTGTTCATATATTATTATATTTACCTTCTCATTTATTAAGCGGCTTAAGGACTTAAATGTCACGCAAATACGTCAATTTACCTTGCATACCACATCTGTTTACTATTGATAATATATTACCAAAATGAATTTGTGTTAGTGATTACGAAGTAACAGAGTCCGGACGACTAACGTAGACTCATCAAAGATTGCAATTAGAAAATTGCTGGAGTAAAGAAGACTGCTTCTACCAAAATATGTTCAATGATTTTTGCGTAATTCTCGAACAAGACAAATTTATTTTGGAACAATTTTTTGTGTCGGAACGTCTATCTCCATTCTGATTTCGGTCTCGAACCTATTCGCGCCTTTATTAAGAAGGCGACAACCCGATATTTCGCGAACGCGTCCAATCATAGGAATCCGCTAATCATAGTCGCTGCCGACTACGAACCTAACTCCCTCCTATCAGCCGCTACCGCCGTACGTGGCATGTCTCACCGACCCTCCTGATGCCCTTACTTCCCTTCTTTCGGATACAGATACCGCACACGGGATCAGACACTGACCTCGACGGCGAGGTCGAAGAATCTCCCTTGCCCGCCGGCCGGTGCAGAGCCCCACGGCGAGACACCTGGTATATGCCTTCCCCCATAGCGACTGCCCAAGCCGAGGCTATTCCTCCTTGAGGCGTCTTTGAGCTAGTTGCTCCCTTGCCCTTCTGGCTCGAGCGTAGTGGTCGTGCTCGCCCTCTAGTCCGGTGAAGTTGTAAAGGCCCTACGGCCAACAGCGTAGATCATTCAAACACACAAAAGGCTAGTGTCGTAACATTCTAATACCCTATTCTCTTTCCATAACTTTATTCCTTGCTTCCGTTAAGGTCATTTCGCGACTTATTTTTTTTTCGACTATTGATCTCGGCAGGTGAATTTAAAACATTAACTTTTTGCAAAGAGTTTGCCTTAACATGTTAATAAAAGCCGAGCTATCTTCGCAATTTTGGAACGGTACGGCTACAACTCTATCTCCATAGGAAGACATTTTATATGATATATGATTTTATTTATACTAATTAATGCCACATGGCAGTTAATATATGTATATAGCGAATAGCGATGCTGTACCTTTGGTCATAATTCTCATTAACATGTCTTTATGTGTCAGACGTGATTTTATCTTCATCTGATGAATACAAAACTAAATGGGTAAACCGTGGGCAGTTATTGTTAGGTTTGAACAATAGGCGCACATAGTTTGAATACTAATCGAAAAGTACCTACCTATAAAGCGTGGAGTGGAGCAGTTCCATGATGTCGTTAATGCATTATTTTATATGGTTATAACACACACACACACACACACCGTGACGTCTATATTCCCCAGGCGGGGCTGGCAGAGGTGTACTGAGTACACCCACGTTTCGCCGACGATGTTAGGTCCCATGTAATAGGGGGCGAGCCTATTGCCATATACCGGGCACAATTCTAGACACCGGACTCGTACTGGGAAGTTTTCGTTAGAAAAACTACACTTTTCCAACCTAGGATTTGAACCCAGGACCTCGTGATCACAAAGCAATGCGCTTTGCCACTAGACCAACGAGGCAGTCATTTTTATATCGTTATATGAGTTTAAAACATTTAAATACGTAGTTTATATTATTACTTTAAAATTTATTATTATTATTACGAGCCACTTGTGTCCCACTGCTGGGCAAAGGCGTCCCTCCACTTTTTTTCACTTCTTTCTGTTCGTTGCTATGTCAGGCCAGTCTTTCAAAAAG
This sequence comes from Phalera bucephala, assembly GCA_905147815.2. Classification (NCBI taxonomy): domain Eukaryota; kingdom Metazoa; phylum Arthropoda; class Insecta; order Lepidoptera; family Notodontidae; genus Phalera; species Phalera bucephala. Next base: position 16,009,951 of record LR990621.1, on the reverse strand, counting down.
GGGTCCAGTTCGTCCCGCCATCTCCGCCTGGGGATCTCTATCTACCGCGTTGTCTTTTTGTATTTTGTGGGGACCAGTCAGTTATTATTTTGGCCCATTGGTCATTTTTCATACGCATATATGGCCGGCTCAGTCCCATTTAATTTTATAACATCTTTCGGCTGATGATGATAATGATGATGATGACGACTAGTCAATTTGATCACGTATATAATGAAAGTTCTACAAAAATTTTTTTGGCCTACTAGGTTTCGTCCTTTGAAATTTGCCATAGGAAAACAGATATATTTTAATATTGTCAAATATTTCGTCTCACTGCTGAATAAAGGTTTTGCTGACGACTTTCGGCTATCGCTTTCTTTGTAGGAAGCCTTTCCTTTCCTTTGTCATTAGACGTATTTGATCGTTTTTATACGGTCTCAGATCTTTATTTCTCACTAGCTGTACCCGCAACTTCGTTCGCGTTGTTTTCAGACGTGTATTTCACACCCTTAACCTTCTTTTAGACATGATAGCCTATGTCCTTCCCCTAAAATGTATTTCCTTGCCGAATTTAATCAAAATCTGTTCAGCGGTTTGAGCGTGCAAAGGTAACAGACAAGTGGACAGACAGACAGACAGAGTTACTTTAGAATTTATAATATTAGTATTGATTTAGGCAACCACATTGTAACCTGCAGAAAACACAATATTATAGAAATCTAAATTCCAATTCCAAAAAACCATTGAATAAATACATTATTATTTCGCTGAGATTCGGGCTTTACCCGGTCCTCTGAAAGAAGAGGCCCTTTGCGAGAAGTTAATTTTATGTAAGTCACCTGCTGAGATCACTTGCTGAAAATGAAGAAACATAACCAGCGAACTGACCCCGGCAGGAGCAAGGACTATTGTAAACTATGGAAAGAAAACAAGGGCTACATAAATGAGCTTTGATGGACACAAACTGGACTATTTCAAAGGGGACGGACACCGGCCATAATTAGTGATACCTAATTACCCGTGGCCGGCGGTGACTCGCCGCTTACTAGATGGGCCCTCAAACGGTCGTCTAGGACAACTGAGGGCAACACCGGTGTGAGCGGCTCAGGGGTGTAGAGAGGTGTGCTGCGCTTTCTTCGAAGTTACTCGCGGCGTTATGCCCTTTAACACTTCCACCCCTAAAGTACATCGACGTAGGACCGCATTATCTTCCTACGTCGATATAGCTCTCACGGCTCCTCTCTGGACGGCCAATTAAGCCACTACTAGCCAGAGCCGAGAGTCCTGTGGGCTACCTTCGGTTTCCACTCGACCGACGAAGACACGCCGAGTTGGGGGCCTTGACCGACTCTCTGAGGCCCTCAGTTCCGTGGTGTCGTTACTTACCAACAGCTCGCCACAAGCTGCCCTGCGGGCTTATTAATTCATACTAATATAACTAGTTTTCCATAACCATGAATAAAGAATTGATAACATGACATCATTAACTTACGACGTAATTTATTGGGTGTCACTAATTAATTATTAGATTATTTGTCCGATTTCTTATGATATCATTTTGAAGAACCTGATAATCATGCTGACTAAACTGTTGTACAACATAGAAGTAAAGTCATCTACCTACTTACCGTTACTTTCTGAATAAGTAATTTTAAAGAAGGTACATTTTCATGCCTAGAAATGGTGTGTAGACCTATGACAATTTGACCATGTGGCTTTATAACTAAGTGACAAAAGGTCCATGAGTTTTGTCTTTGATTTAAATTTAGGAAATATTTTTATATTAACCTATTTAATTTCTGTTACAGGCGAGTCCCGAAAATAGTAGAAATGCTTCACCAAGATATCACGATGCATCAATGGAAGACGTAAGTTCATATTTTTAAAACTATTTAATTCTTGCACATTTTCCCCTATACTCAAGTATCGAACGTACGTGCTTTGTGTACATTCATAATAAGTTTATGTGACTATAATATTATATGCATAAGTAAATGGTTTAGACCTCGGTAACTTTTTCAATCAGCTGGTTTTACCCACACGGCACATTACCACCTTTAAACATAGCTTGTGATTCAAGCTATTTTTTAATAATAGAATGAATTTGGTATAAGTATTTACCAGTCTTAGAGCACATGTTCAATTTTATTTTCAGGCATCGGACACAGGCTCTCTGTTTCGGATGACGGGCGCGGCTGGCGGCGGCGGGGCTGGCAAGAACGACCTGGTAGCGCGGGGCGGCAGCGGCGGCGCGCTGGCTTTGTCGCGGGCGCCCGTCGGCGGCAGCGCCAGCCCCGCGCCCGCGCCGCTGCCGCAGCCCGCGCCCTCGCCCGCGCCCGCCGCGCTGCCGCCGCCTGCGCTGCCCCCGCCGCCTTTCCGCGCGGACACGCCGCACCGACCCAACGGTGCCCACATTCCCGCCCTTGATGGGCACGCCGCGACACAGATTCCGGCTCGGCCCGTGGGGGCCGCCGGGCCCGACACGCCCGAGCGGCCGGCCAGCAACAGCAAACTGCAACCCGGCGCACGCGCCACCGCCGATAGCCCCACGCCGGCGCCCCCCGCTCCGCCGGCACCTTCACCGCTGTTCCCCTCGCACGCCGCCTACCAGTCACAGTCGCAATCGCACGCCGCCGCCACGCTGCCCGACTACCGGCACACCAACCACGAGACGCGGACCGAGCCCGCGGAGCCGCCGCCCGCGCCGCTGGATCTGCACGCTCACCACGCGCCGCGGCCGCCGCACCCGCACCTGACGCCCGCTCCGCAGCCGCCGTCACACCCCGGCCTTCAGAACCGCGTGCCGCACCCGCAGCCGCACCCGGCGATGGCGGGCCACGACGTGCGAAGTCCGGCTGTAGCCGCTCCGATGCACCCCTCCGTTCCTACCTCGTTCCCGAGCCGCGTCACCGGGTCGGCGCAAAGCGTCCTACCGCACTCGACGCCGGCAACGGTCCAGAGCTGTCTTCCGAGTCAAACTCTCTCCGGGCGGCCGCTCTCTCCAGCAGCGCCGACCTCTCGCCCCTACCCCATCCCGTCGATCGGGTCTAGTCACGTAAACTCGAGTATGAGCTCCGGTATTCACAGCCACTCGATACCTTTTCAGAGTCAATCGAGTTTACAGAAACATTCCGTTCAACCCGTATATGCGAGTCGACCCTCGCATCTCACGCCTTTCAGCATATCTAACCACATTTCATCGAGTCACGTTCAATCTTCAACGGCGAACCAGCAACCTACGGTCACACACATAAGTCATCCTATTAACAGTCATTCTGTTATGAGCTACTCGAGTCATCTCCCGATCAATAATTCTAATTCATTATCGTCGTCTACGCCGAGTCACATCGGACCTCCATTGAGTTTAACTTCTACTACCAGCACCACAGTGTCTTCTTATGCCCCCAGCCTTAAACACCCAGGTCTAAGTCTGCCGCCACACCAGATTCCATCGATTCCGATAGCCCCACCTTTATCTTCACATTCGATAGCCAATCACGTCGATTCTTTATCGACGTCTAATTGTACACCCACAATCGTCACTCCCGTGACAACTAATAGCAGTAGTAGTATGAGCCATCCCCTGGCGCCTCCTGTCATAGACTCTAGGCAAGTGCCCATTTCATCGAACGACTTGCCTGTTCGGACAGAAAGCCCTATCGTTACGTCGACTCTGGCTTCCAACGGATTCCCACCTCCAGCTGTATATTCGGGCACCACATACCCGCCATTATACGCGCCTTATGCCACCACCCTGCAGCATAGTCCCTACCTTCCACCTGCGGCAGCGTCACCGAGGAACAATACTGACACGGTTAGTATATTCAAAGCAGTAAAATAGCAACAGTTATTTACACAAAACCATAACATTCATCTGATAAGATAGGCCTAGGATATTTTACACCTGTAAAAACCGCTACTTTATGACGTAAATAAAAAGTGACTGTTCTTCCATGCCTATAGGCGTAAAGACACAACGTATTAAACGTAAGCGAGTCTATTGAGATTATTTCGATGAAGATGCACAAAATTGAAATTTATACGCATTGACCGTATTTTCACAGCGAACGAGCCTGGCTGCATCACCCCTCGTCGCTCCGAAAACGCCCAAAGGCGTGCGACCGCATACCCCAGGTTCTACGGGTGCAGCCGGAGCAGCCATATCCTACTCGCCACGCGGACACAGCCCCAATCGGGAACGAGAAAGCTTTAGGTGCGATTCGATCTTCTATATATACTTTAATTCAAAAGAAATTATGTGTAATAATAATAATATCAGCCTGTACTATCCCACTACTGGGCAAAGGCCTTTTCTCACAACAAGTTGGGAGAGATTACGTCATACTCCATCATGCAGACCCAGTTCACATTGGTGGAGGCAGGTTAGTGGCCAGGCCACTGGCCATCTGCTGTTGAAACTTATCAAGCTGCTTATAAGACTTCCCACTTTGCTCACAATAAAACTTTAAAAGTTAATTTTAAAAACCTTGTAAAAATAGGTATAATTTAGAAATTACAAGATTATGGTTGAAAAAAATTTGAAGACCGATAATGATATTACCGGTACCAGGTATATCCTTACACCACGCTGTGGTTGGTTCTAGCAGCAATATCAGCAGCCTGTCGCGCAGCACGCCCGCCTCGGCGACGAGTGTCTCGGTATCGGCAGCGTCTCTGGCGCCATCCCTCGTCGCTCCGCTCGCCGCGCCGCTACCCGCCCCGCTGCCGGTGAGACCATACATCACTAAACATACAGAGACCAGTAAAGACAGACCGACGGGCAGTTTTGACAAAGTATAGATACATAAAAAAAATTCAGACATAGCCTTTAGAAATGAAGATCATAGGCATTTTTTCAACAATTTATTAACTTACATGCGATGGAATTCTTGAATTACAATTTGTTCTTGATTGGGACTTTTGTTTTATCTCTAAATCTAATATATATATACGTATCCAAGAGCTCCACAACTCGGTTAGTTACTAGAATTAAGGACAAGTACATAGTAATAAATAGCTGTAAATATCTCAATAATAGGAAATGTCGATATGTTTTATCATAAGTGCAAAACTATTTTTATATTTTACTAATGTAATGAGATGGAGGGTGGAATCGATCTTCTTATATTCGAATTTCTAATTAAAGAATACTTACGATATAATAAAATAGCATAGATAAATAATATTTACCTTTGCAAACATCTAATGCTATCTAGGAACGGCTACTGGCACCAAAATTACCACAGTTCTTCCCGTTTAATCGAATCGGGAATCAGAAAATGAGGTCATATCAAAATTCGAGATTTTTGAGTTGAAACACTTTTTGTAGTAGGGGTGCGATATGATATGTTGTTGTGTGGTTTGCAGGGTCCGCTGCCGGTGTCACTGAGCGGCCCGCTTGTGGGCGGGCTGGGCGCCCCGCTGGCCGGGGGGCTGAGCGCTCTGGCTCCGCTAGCCACGCCCACGCCCACGCCGGCCGCGCCCACTGCGCCACACCTCACACACTCGCTGGCACCCGTGCCCACCGTGCCCAGCATCAGCTCGGGCGCCAAACCGCCCGCGCACTGGGGCGTCACGTGAGTACCTGCTTCTTGCACTACTCGCGCCGATGGATACGATGCTGGGTTACGGCACCGTAAATATTTATAAATTTACAGTAGAACATCTTGGTACTAAAGAACACACAGACGCGCGCTGTACACGGCATCTGGGCACGTCTCGGCGGGCACCTGCTGAACTATACTGAAAGCAGAGTTTGTGTGCGTGATTCTTATTCGGACTGCTAGTACTAAGATGCTCTACTGTTTGCATATATTTATCATAGGTACGGCCTACTATCACGCAGGCGTAGCTCCCAGTGGCCTACCGCCACTGGGAGCTACGCCTGCGTAGCTCCCAGTGGCGTAATATTCAGGGCCCACCCATCCTAATTCCGAACGCCAAACTGCCTACATTACAACAGTAATCGTACAAAGTATCGTAACAGTCGAAATCAACACCAGAATTCTCTTAGTTTTGCTGCTGGGCACGGGCCTCCTCTCCAACTGAGAGGGTTTAGGCCATAGTCCACCACGCTGGCCCAGTGCGGGTTGGCGAACTTCACACACCTTCGAGAAACTCTTAGGCATGCAGGTTTCCTCACGATGTTTTCCTTCACCGTTAAAGCAAGTGATAATTAATTTTAAATACGCACATGCTTTCGAAAAGACAGAGGTGCGTGCCTGGGTTTGAACCCGAGACCTCTGACTTTGCAGTCCAACGGTCTAACCACTAGGCTGCTTTTATTATTTTAGCATTACCATTACAAAAAAAGTAACCGTTGGAATTTATCTCTTAGCAGGCCTACGGGTGCGGAGCGGCCGTCAGGGTTCGCGCCCGCGCCGCCACTGTTTGGGGCGCCACTCGCACCACCCAATCCCAATCCTTTTTCTGCAGAATCACTCTTCCAGACCAGTAAGTGTTCTTTTAATTATTTACTTCAACTATGCACAATTTTTCAATCAAATTAGCATACAGAATACTGGACACACACTAAAAGTAACTAGCAACAATTAAGTTTTGAGTATTTCCAAATAAACAGACTTAAGGATCAACAAAATAAGATGTTGGGAATCATCTTTGTGGTGTGTGAATGATCTATGCTGTTTGTCGCGGGGCCTTTACGGCTCCAGTAGACAAGAGGGCGAGTATGCAACCATTAGGCTCCAGCCAGAAGGGCAAGAGGGCAACTAGAATAAGGGCGCCTCAAGGCGGACGGGCCTAGGCTTGGGTGTCTTTGGGAGAGGGCGTATACTAAATGTCACACCGTGCTGCTCATCACGGGCTGGTGGCGATTCTTCGGTCTCGACGGCGAGGTCGGTGTCTGATCCAGGGTGCGGTATTTGTATCTGAAAGAAGGGAATTGGGGGCATTGGGATGGTGTATCATGATACGAATATATTCAGTAATGAACTTTAACCGCCGATGGGCATCGATGTCGGGGTAGTCCCAGGGCACGTTGCAAAATATTGACTGGAAATTACTGATATAGATAAGTTTAGAGATATACTTTAGATTTTCATATGTGACGTCACAAAGCGTATCTCCGATCATGGTCTCGAACCTATTCGCGCCTATATTAAAAAGGCGACAACTCGACACTTCGCGAACGCATCTACCCATGCGAATCCGTTAATCGTAGCCGCCGCCGACTACGTTCTTTCCGCTCCGAATACGGGCGACGACGACGACGAAGTCATAGATCCCCTCCCCTAGCCGGCGGTTGACCGGTGCACTTAGTAGTGCACCCCCTCACCCCGCAGCGACTGTCCCAACCGAAGCCGCCTCTTCAAGGCGCCCTCGAGTATGTCGCCTCTTGCCCTTCTGGCTCGAGCGTAGTGGTTGCACGCTCGCCCTTAAGAGCGGTGAAGCTGTAAAGGCCTCGCGGCCAACAGCGTACATCACTCACACACACACACACACACACAAAGCGTATCCCCACACTTTGTTGACCACCTCCCTTTCAACGTGGGACCTAATTTATGATTAGGATATACCTAATATACTATAGGAAGATGACGATGACGTAGTGAAATGGAGCGTGTCGGTATTTGCAGGTCCGGGCGCGGACTTGCTGCGGCGCGAGCTGGACACGCGGTTCCTGGCGGCGGCGGGCGCGGCGGGCGCGGGCGCGGGCGTGCGCACGGAGATGCACCACCACCAGCACCAGCACCAGCACACGCACGTGCACCAGCACCCGCCGCACCACCCGCACCATCCGCACCACCCGCACCAGCTGCTCGTGCCGCACGCACCGCATGCGCCGCTCGTGAGTACATATACCACTTAAGGGAATTACTAACGTCAATGAACTTGACAACATTGAAGTATGCCCAGAGGACTCAAAATGCAGTATTTTTTTTCAATTATTCAGATATAATTAATAAAAATAAAAAAGTCTTCCATTATAAATATCCAATTTACCATTGAATAGAACATTTGCAATAAATTCAAGATGAAGGATTATTTAAAGGATTATTTTGAAAAAAATAAATACGGACTGTGTGCATAAACAAATTATAATTATCATTTCCTAAAAACTATATTCAACAATAATTCGCTATGTTACTTTATGAAAACATTTCGCGTTAGAATCAGAAAAAGTAAAGTAATGGAGATTACTTTAAATTTTTATTTCTAAAATATAGTCATAATTCTTATTTCTAAATATTAAGTCTCTGATCCTCCTTAAAGTGCGTGGACTATAAAAATGCGAGGTTTTCGCGGTAGACCCTTAACTCAGGTTAACCTAACACTAATTCACGGACAACATGACCTTACCTAATGTCAGAACAATAAAATGTTGCCAACTTAAGACAACTAGCATAAACTGAATCAATACACATGTTATCGACATATTATGTAAAAATATTATTGTTTTTATTAGATCACACTTGGATTTAAACAAATATTGTAGATTCGTTTTCGAATAAGGATCAAGCACACAGACGCGTGCTCTACGCGGTTTCTCGGTACACTAAACGCTTTTAGGCTTGCGGAACCTCGGTATTTTTAACGAACACAGAGTTTAACCAGCGTTTGACTCTGTCTAAGATGGGTGAGCGTCTACATGTTTCTAAAGCACGTTAAATCGTTTGTCCCTAGAGTTATCTATGTTTACAGGCTTAGCTAAATTTTAAAAAAGAAAATATTTTGGTCCTGTTGTAACATTACTCAGGTTCATTTTCATGTCTTGAAGTTCTATTGGTCACCTTATGTTGTTTTTCTTCACTTAAAATCTAATTCCTTCTAAGACGCAAGTCTGCATTTAAATTCTAAATAGTTCAATCACTAGGACATCAACAACTTTATTGAATATAAAACTTAATAAAAATAGCGAAACTATATTAAAAAAAATTTTAATATAGTTTCGCTATTCCAACATGACTTTTTGGAATTAATAATCTATCTGTACTCAATTTCAGTTCAAGGATGTGGGAAAAATGCCTTCTTTATACCGCACCGGCTTGGGACTCGGTTACCCGTACTCGTCGAGTCTTCTACACCCGACAGGCCCCTACGTGCCTCCTGCGCCGCTCACTACCTATGCGCCTAAGGTAAACTATCTTTATTACGCTAAAAATGTTTTGTAAACAAGTATATGCATGTCAATAAGATAATTTTACTAAAAAAAACTTTCTTTTCACTAAAAAATTTAGTCATAATTTTCATGACCCATTAGCTTCCAAAGATTAATTTTTGTAGTTTTCATAAAATTTCCTCAATTTTTAAATTAAACTAACTGTTATAACCGATTACCACATTAGTTATTAATTTACATTGGTTATATAATTAAATTATTAATTTGATCGATTTCTTCTGACTGCTTATTATATCGCTTATTATAATATTTTGTTGCTACGATTATTAACCCTGCATCGCATAATGTTAACAGCCCGTAGTGTCAGCCGCAAGCGACTCCGCCTCTAAACCACCACCACGTCCCGCTGTCGCGGTAGGTCTCCTTCTTAGCACTTCATTACTACGCATGCTTCTATTTTCACTCTAAGAGCATTAAAATTACTTCAGAACGCATATTATTTTAAATCAAATGAAGCCTACAATCGTGACGTTCATCGCACAGAAAACCGGGAAATGGAACGCGATGCACGTGAGGATCGCCTGGGAGATCTACAACCACCAACAGAAGGAGAAGTCCGGCGGCGGCGCGGCGGCGGGCGGCGACAAGGACAAGCTGCGCGCGTTCCCCGGCTTGGCGCCGCCGCCGCCCGCGTACCGCTCGCCGTACGAGCTGCCGGCCGCGCCCTACCTGGCGCACCACCCGCACCTAGGTACGCCCGGCCCGTCGCCCCCGCACCCCGCGCACCCCCCGCCGCCGCACGCGCTCGCCGCCTCTCACCGAGCTGTGCGCGTTTCAGGCGTGTCGCCCTTCGCGCGGTACGCGCCCGGCGCCTACCCCGCGCCTCCCGCCTTCGGGCTGTCGTACGGGCGCGAGCTGCCGCTGCCGCTGCACGGTGTGCACCACGCGTCGCTGGGCGCGCTGCACGACGCGTGGCGTGCGCGCGCGCCCGCGCCCGCAGCCGCCGAGGCGCGCCGCGACCTGGAGGAGCGCGAGCGCGCGCGCCGCGAACGTGACGAGCGGGAGCGCCGCGAGCGCGACGAGCGTGAGCGCCGCAAAGCGCGCGACCGCGAGCTGGAGCGCGCACGCGCGCGCAGTCCGCTGCGCAATGGCGCGCCCGAAATCAAGGACGAGCGCAAGGAGGTGCCGCGCCACGCGCCACCCGCGCTGCCGCCCTACGCGCCGCCGCCGCCGTGGGACCCGTACCGCGCCTTCGACCCGCTGCAGCACATGCGCTTTGCGCCCTTCGTGGAGGCCGCCATCCGCGCCGAGGAGGACCGCGCCAAGATGCTAAGCGCGTACGCGCACCACCAGCAGATGAAGGCGGGCCCGCTGCTGCATCGGGGGCTTGCGCCGGGCGCGCCGCTGCCGTTGGGCCACGGGCCGATGCCACTAGCGCCGCTGGCCCCGCTGGCGCCGCTGGCCCCACTGGACCTGCTCAAGAAGGAGGAGCCGCGATGATAGCGCCCGCCCGCCCCTGTACATAGCGCGGCATCGGTTTAGAGAATTATTTATTGTAACGGAGAGGGCGGCGCTCTCTCGGATGTGCAATATTGGACGAGGACCGGGCGCCCGTCGCCGCCGCCCTGTACCCTACTGCTTGTTTATTTACATGAAAATATCTATCGAGTTGTTATTGTGACCATTATTAGTTAATTATACATGAAATCGCTGATTATTGTGAAGGATAGGATTATCGGAATCGCTATCGATATAATTATACATATTTATATATACTTATAAATAAACTGTAAATATTAGCATGTAAATTAGTGTTAAAATATAGAATTGGTTTATTTAACGTCGTACGAAAAAAATCCCATAAGTTATTATTGTATCGGGAGTTTAATTTACACTTCCGTTAAAAATCTCAATGGTTTTTCGATTGTACCAGTGGAGTTTTATTTATTTATTTATACTCCTGTAGTGACCGCCGTTTCAGTTGTAGCAGTTGATATTTCATTTTTAATGCATTTAAAAATATGTGATATTATTGTATTGTGAAATACATTTTGTCTGACTTCAAAGTAGTGTCTTTTCTCAGGTATTTAGATGTAACAATAACAGTGGTATTTGTATTTGTAGTAGATCATGAGTTATTTTCAAATCAATATTTTGTGAAAACGCAGGGTGACCTGAACCATATGTATAAACTCTTGTTATCATCATGACATGAATGTTATAGTGAACTCGTTATGTGCCATGGAATCAATATTGAGGGGCATTGAGTCAGACAAAATTGGATTTAGAATCTGTCTTAAACGCATATGACAGTTTGTGTTCTTAAAATCTCAAGAACGACTCAGAAGTGTATTATAGTTTAAACAAAATCATTCTGTATACTAAAAAGTAAATGAAAGCTTGGTGCGATTCAGAAAATACCATTAAAACTTTTGATTTTTATACCAATAAGATTTTTTATGCCCTCATCCCTTCCACTAACATTTTATTTTTCCATATCATATTAATAACAGTTTTTTTTCTTAGACATGATGCAGCAGTTTCTCTAACAAATTTAATAAAATAGAAATAAATACAAATAGAAACATATTAACTAAGATTCTTTTCGACTAGACCAACGAAGATAATTATACCCACGAAGCAAATACGAAGAAATCTCTTCGACATGTCTCTGACTAAGCTAACTTGTCTTGATATCATAAAAGCCGTCGTAGTGGGCGTGGCGTACCTCTGTTTGTCATCGCTACTCGCTCTATTCACACGTCCGTTCGGATATAAATTATTTTTACTAAAAATGCCTGACTGAAAAATGAATGACTGCCTCGTTGGTCTAGTGGCAAAGCGCATCGCTTTGTGATCACGGGGTCCTGGGTTCAAATCCTAGGTCGGACAAATGTAGTTTTTCTAACGAAAAATTCCCAGTATGAGTCCGGAGTCTGGAATTGTGCCCGGTATATGGCAATAGGCTCGCCTAACATCGTCGGCGAAACGTGAGTGTACTCAGTACACCGCCACCCCCTATGGGAAATATAGGCGTGACGGTGTGTTGTTTACTAAAAATAAAACCCTTTAAATGAAGTGATGTTTAACATGCAAAAATTATTTATATTAAAAATGCCTCCCTGTCGCCCTGTGCCACCCCGCGCAATGACAATCTCCCCTTGGTATTTCATCATCATCATCTCAGCCTATACTTGTCCACTGCTGAACATAGGCCTCCCCAATCGCTTTCCAGCGTAACCGGTCCGATGCCACCTGCATCCAACGACTTCCTGCGATTTTCACAAGATCGTCGGTCCATCTGGCAGGTGGTCGTCCCACGCTGCGCTTGCCAATACGTGGTCTCCACTCTAGAATCTTTCTGCCCCAACGGCCGTCCGATCTTCGCGCTATGTGGCCCGCCCATTGCCACTTCAGCTTGCTAATCTTAAGGGCTATGTCGGTGACCTTGGTTCTTCTACGAATCTCCTCATTCCTGATTCGATCACGTAGAGAAACGCCGAGCATAGCTCTCTCCATAGCTCGCTGAGCAACTCTGAGCTTTTTTATGAGACCTATAGTAAGAGACCACGTCTCTGATCCATATATCATCACTGGTAACACACATTGACTAAAAACTTTAGTCTTTAGGCACTGAGGTACTTTGGATGAGAAGATGTTGCGCAGTTTCCCGAACGCTGCCCAGCCGAGTTGGATTTGTCGATTGACCTCTCTCTCAAAGTTGGACCTATCTAACCGGACTACCTGTCCCAGGTAAATATATTCGTCGACAACTTCAAGAGTAGAGTTCCCAACGGTGAGTGCGGTGGGTACGACATGGACGTTACACATTATTTTCGTTTTGTCCATGTTCATTTTAAGATACTCTGTTGAGGTCGCCGAGCATTCGTCCTAGATCTTCCAGCGACTCCGCCATGACCACAATGTCGTCGGCAAATCGAAGGTGAGTGATGTATTCGCCATTGATGTTGATGCCAAGTCCTCGCCATTCCAAGAGCTTGAAGGCGTCCTCTATGGTGGTCGTAAACAGTTTCGGAGAAATGACGTCTCCCTGTCTTACTCCTCTTTTTATGGAGATCGCCTTCGTGCACTGCCCTTGTGCTCGGACTGACATGGTGGCGTTATTATACAAGCACTTCAACACTTCGATGTACCGATAGTCAATGCGGCATCGCTGGAGAGATCTAAGAACCGCCCAAGTCTCGATCGAATCGAAGGCTTTCTCATAGTCCACAAACGCCAAGCATAGTGGCCGATTATACTCCTCGGTCTTCTGTATAATCTGCCGCAGCGTATGTATGTGGTCTATGGTACTAAAGCCTTTCCGGAAACCGGCTTGTTCGGGAGGCTGGAAATCATCAAGCCTGCGTTCGAGACGATTCGTGATGACTCTCGAAAACAACTTGTAAACATGGTAATCAGCAGTGTGATGGGCCTATAGTTCTTTAATAAAGTGTTATCACCTTTCTTGAAAAAGAGTACCACCACACCCCTGTTCCATGCTTCCGGCGTTTTTCCTTCGAGCAAGACGGAATTAAACAGCCTCTGAAGGACTAAGTACCGGCGATCCGCCCGCTTTCAGAAGCTCTGCAGTAATTCCGTCTTCACCCGGCGCTTTGTTGTTTTTAAGTTGGTTGAGAGCCATCCTAATCTCGTACAGGCTGATGTCCGGGATATCTTCACTGTAGTGTCGGGTTAGCTTGGCTCTTGGGTCTTTTACCAAGTCAACAATAGGTTCAGCTACTGAGGTATACAACTGTCCATAGAACCTCTCTATCTCCCTGAGCACTTCTGACCTATTCGACGTTACGTTTCCGTCCTCCGTCTTCAGCTTCGTCAACTGGCTTTGCCCAATCGACGCGGCTCTTGCGAACACTTTGGAGCCCTTGTTCTGCTCTACGGTCTCCTCAATACGTCTTGTGTTGAAGGACCGTAGATCGTGTCGCAATGATATCTGTCCATTGAGCTGCCTATAGGACTTAGCATCATCGGAGGTTTGGAGTCTCATGGTACGTCGCTCAGCCATAAGGTTTCGGGTGTAGTCAGATAGCTTTTGAGGCCTATTTTTACGGTGGGGCTTAAAATGCTTAGACCCGACCGTATGAACAGTCTCTACCAGCCTGTTGTTGATTTCGTCCACTGATGCGCTGCTGTCTAGCAATTCGAAGCGGTTTGACAATTCGAGTTGAAAGTTCTCGGGGTTTTGGATATGTGTATTAGAAGGTCGGAGCGTAGACTTCATCAGACGCGATCTTTCCATTTTGACATTAATATTTAATGTGCCTCTGACCATTCGGTGATCACTGCCGGTTTTTACCCTGTGAATCACGGAGACATCATTAAATATTTGTCGCTTGGTGCTCATGATGAAGTCTATCTCATTTTTTGTGAAACCATCAGGGCTCATCCAGGTCCATTTCCTACGAGACGGCTTCTGGAAGAAAGAGTTCATCATAAAGAGTCCCTCCTTCTCCAGAAATTCGGCCAGCCTCTGACCCCTGGGGTTGCGCTGCCCATATCCAAATTGCCCCACTCTCAACTCATCATCGCCCCGTTTGCCCAGTCGCGCATTGAAGTCACCCATAACTACTGTAAAGTGTGCTTTGGAAGTATGTATGGCTCTACTAATGTCCTCATACATAACTTCGACCTCATCATCTGAGTATGCCGAGGTCGGTGCGTAGACCTGTATGACCTTCAGCGAATATCTTTTGGATATTCTGAGTATCAGGTACGCTACCCTGCTCGACACACTAGTGATGGACACAACGTTGTTTATGAGCGACTTGTGGACGATAAATCCGACACCACCTTGGGACTGCTGTTCGCCCTCCCGGTAGTAAAACAAGTTGCCGGATTTTAAGGTTATCGTGTCCTCGCCCTCTCTTCGGACCTCCGATAAACCAACAATACTCCACCGCAACTTGTTTAACTCTTCTTCCAGCTCAACTAGCTTCTCATCTGTCCTGAATGTGCGTGCGTTGTATGTCACCAGGGCCAATTTTCGGTTTTGGTGGTAGCCGAATCTCTGCCGGAGATTCTTAGCACCCCTTGTCCTGTCGTTACCATGGCTGCTACCGTGGCCAGGACGAACAGGACCGCCGGGGACTAGGGGCCTGGTTTTCTTGCTTTCTTCCATATTGGTTGGGGGTGTTTCCCATACTCACCACGCTTGGCAGGCGGGTTGGCGAGCGCAGTTTTTGGTTGTAGAAGTGTTAAGGGAACGCTGCTGTCCATTCCCTAGTTTTCCCTTAGTCGCCTTGTACGACACCCGATGGGATGAGATGGGTTGGTCCTATTCTAAGCCGGGAACCACGCGGCAAAGCCGGATTCGTACAAACGTTTTTGAAGCACTACAAGCGCTTTTAAAGGAATCTTCCGTTAGCTATTTGGGAGCAAGTCCTGGTCACAGATGATTTGTTAGACACCGGTGTGCGTTACATGTTTTGGAATTTTAAATTTAAAGATTATTACATTATAACTGCACATAAATCACCCCACAAGGGATTTGGCGTGATGATATAGATAGAAAACTGCACATAAATCACTTTTATATTTCTAGTCTCTTGTTAGAATTGAAGTATAAATATTTTATACCTAATTCAGATTTATGCATGTAAAGTCACCAAATTTATGACTCGTCACCCTATCACAACGTTGACCGTCTCCCTTCCGTGACGTAATTTATGGATGGCTCCTTTGTAGTACTCCAGCACTTTATTAGTCCCGCGTTGAAGAAACGCCCGTGTAAATGAAGGGGGTAATCTCGGCTTTAACCCTACAAAGCACCCAGTTCCATATGTAGAACACAGACTTAATCTTTCCTATAGCTATAAAACTATTAGTAGCGACAGCTCTTGACATCTTGATAGAAGCTACTGCCATTTAGCAATGTAGTAATACAAATCTTCACCCAAAGATGTCGTTCGTGGTTTTGTTATAGTGCACTCGGTGTGAAATTTGAATGAAATTGATACGTTAGTCGTTTGTCTGAATTCAAAAATAGAAAAAAGAATAGTTATTGAACAGTTTTGACTCGAAAAACATACTGTGTGTTATAACGAAGTGTATATTTTGCAGAGGTAAGTTTTTTTTATATTACAATAGTAAACGTATTAGTAAATCCATAGAATAACAATAATCTAGAAGCCGCGGTTGCGCATCCCGTTGAAGCAACAATTAGTACCTGCAAAGCAAGTAGTCACACATTTACGCGATTAGTCACTCGGCGACCGTCGCGCAAAACAATGTGCTCTACGCGTATCAAATTAAATTTAATTATGGCGTCCTGTGGCATTCCTACCTATAACAATTCCGTCAAGCTCAAAAAGAAACAGGATGGGATTACATTCCATGTGTAAGTAGCGCAATCGGACATCGTATTATTTAAATATTGAATTAAATGTTCCGTTCATAATTGTCACCGAATAAAATGCGGCCATTTTGTCTGTGTTGCCAATACAGCAGTGTAATTTATCCCTTCTTTTTTACTATGGATCTTAGTTGTTATAGTACTAACTTTTATTATTTTAGTAACTTATTACATAATGATTTATCTACTTAGTTAAAATGACGAAAGTACTTTTACCACTTTTAATTACTAGAAGCTGTATGGAATACGCTTTTATATGTATGACACAGTAGTAGATAGTTAATTTCGGGACATAATTTTATTCCTAATAGTATAATGATAAGCTGGATAAATCATAGGCCTACATTTTGCTGACGATGTTAGATTCACACCAATATTTCACCAATTTAGACCTCTGCCACCAAGGGGGAGGCAGAGGTCTTTCGCGTGCACCCACATTTCAGGCAATATTTAAAAAAAATATTCAACAAAAGGAATATTAAAAATTTTCCGTCCTAAGAATCGATCCCAGAAACTCGTAATTGTTTCTTTTTTTTTAAAATAGCTCTATCTAAGATTTATTCATGTGTCGCGGGTGCGTTTATAAACATGAAAATTCACATACACAAATACCTACACCTAAACAAATAATTTTGGCTCACACAAAGATTTGTGCCGTGCGGGAATCGAACCCGCGACTATTAGATACAGTGGGCGGAGCAGCTTAAGCTTTTAACCACTGCGTTAAATTGTCCGTCAAATTGTAACGCAATGACACAAATAAAAAAAAATAACTTAAAAAAAATAAACATTATTAACTTACTGCTAATGGAATCGCGTTTTATTTTAAGAACCTACTGAATTACGTCTATTTATTTTATTAATATGTATAAAGATACATGTTACCACTACAAATAATAGTGATTTTATAATTTCTTACTGAACATTTACCCCAATAAGTGGGAAATCATCTTAAACTAGCAACATTATGCGGGTGGGAAGTGCGGTGAGTGCGGGACGTTTGTTGATTTTTTGGCTTCACCGCGCGTTGTGCAAATACGACAGAACGCGGCTTCTGGATCATTGTTATTCTATGAGTAAATTATATTTTATGTATGTTTTTACTTA
The DNA here is from genome assembly GCA_905147815.2 of Phalera bucephala. NCBI lineage: Eukaryota > Metazoa > Arthropoda > Insecta > Lepidoptera > Notodontidae > Phalera > Phalera bucephala. Next base: position 15,992,411 of record LR990621.1, on the reverse strand, counting down.
TACGTACTTACGATAACTTTCCTTATGAACTTTGATTTTATTGCAGATAATGTCCCGGAGAAGATTGCGTGATGAAGATATTGAGGATTTCTTGAATATTCCTTCTGGGAGTGAAGATGAACAAGATTTTTCTGACGCTGAAAGTGATGATGACATCGAAGAAATTCAGTCCATCCAAAACTTTTTATTTCGACGCGATAACGGAAGGCGCGATTCGACAAGAAGTCTCGTATGATGAGCACGAGTCTGTCCGGCACACCCATTTGATAGAGCTTGAAGATCAAGCCGTTGTGCCAGACTTTGTCGAATGCCTTTGCGACATCTAGGAAGATGGCGCCCGTGAAGACGGGTTTGGCTCTATTGAGACCGGAGAGGATGTGCTCCGTGATGCGGTGCACTTGGTGGACGCAAGAGTGTTTGGCTCGAAAGCCGAACTGCTCGTCGATAAGGATACCCCTGGACGTTACGAAGTCTTTGAGCCGCGCCAGAAGTAGGCGCTCGTAGATCTTGGCCAGGGAGTTGAGGAGACTGATAGGGCGGTAGCTTGCGGGGATATTGCGAGGTTTGCCGGGCTTGGGAATGCCTATGACGTCCGCCTCCTTCCACTTAGCGGGGAAAGTGCAGTTCGTCATGGCGGCGTTCAGTATGGCCACTAAGAGGCAGATGAGTTGGGCGGGCAGGCATTCCAGAACGCGATTCGAAATGCCGTCAGAGCCGCGGGCTTTTTTAGTTTTCAGACCCATAATGAGATCTTCGACCTCCGTTTGGGTGATAGGAGGTAAGGAATCGACGGGGGGGGAGGGACGCCCTGCGCTCGACTTCCCTGTCGACTGCGTCGATGTGGGACTGGTCGACGGACTGAGAGCTGGGGGGCACTGGCTCTCGAGGGAGTCGGCGAGAAGCTCGGCCTTTTCGTCGTCGTCGAAGGCTGGGGGTGCGCCTGAAGGGCGGGACAGCGGGGGCATGCCAGTCGTGGAGTCGGATTTGAGGCTACGCGCCAGCTGCCAGTAAGCCAGATGCGATGGCGCGATGCCCTCTAGGAAGTCACCCCACCGTTCCTCCCGGACCTCCGCGACACGACGCTTTACCTCTCGTTGTAAAGCGCGCATCCGGGCCCGATTGGCTTCGGTGGGGTAAGAGTCGTACGCTCGGATACCTCTATCCATTCTTGGAACGAATGAGATCCCTAACATCGTCCGGCAGTCGAAAGCGGTTGAGGTAGAGGTATTCCGCCTCGACTTGCTTGGACGATCGACTGACAGCCGATCGGATGTGTCCTGAGGGGACGGGATGGAGTCCGAGCTGTGTTCGGCATCCGCCAAGGCCGTGCTTAGCGCATGCCAATCCACCACCGTCTTTTGGGGTCGCTGAGGGACGGAAGGGGGGGAACCGAGTCTCATGACTACAGGTCGATGGTCAGAGTCGAGTTCCTGGACTACTTCCAAGGAGTGCAGCCGTAAGGTGACACCCTTCAGAAGCGCCATTTCCAGGACGTCGGGTCGGTGGTTGGGATTGTTGGGATAGTGGGTAGGGTGCATAGGTGCGATGACGTCAAAGTCGAGAACGTCGACCAGGGCGTCAAGGCTCCTACCGTTAGGGGAAGTGGTGAGACCGTTCCAGGCCACGTGCTTACTGTTGATGTCGCCCGCCAGAATGACGGCGCTTCCCAGATTGAGGAGTGCTTCAAAGTCACTCCTGAGAACGAGTTTAGTGGGGGAGAGGTATATGAAGGCAATCACGATGGGCTGGTGCCCAGTGAGAGAGATGCGACAGACCGAGGCTTCGATGTTGGTGAGCGCGGGGGGATCGAGAGGGATGCAGTGAAGGGACCTCCAGTAGTAAATGAGAGTACCGCCTCCGCGGGAGCCGATTCTGTCATTACGCACGAGGTTATAGTTTGCGATCCTAGGATCGCGCTGTGCAGGCTTGAGGAAGGTTTCCTGCACTAAGAGGATGTCAAGCTGGTGATCTCGGAGGAAATCAGCAACCTGATCTCGCTGGGAGCGAAGGCCATCTGCGTTAAAGAACGCCAGGGATAGGTTGTGGGGCTTATGGCGGGGAGGTCGTAAATCCATTATTGGGTGCGGGGGTGTTGGGTTCTAAGGGACGCCAGGACGTCATAGACGTCCCTGTATTCCGCGGCCAGGAGAACCTGGTCCGCCAAGTTGGTGGCGGCGCGGAGTTGGAGGGCGAGTTCTCGGACTCTGGGGATTAGTGCGGGGCTTATCACTGCTGAAACGTTCATAATCAGGTTGACGTCCTGACTGACGTTAGTGGCCGGAGGGGGACAAGCCGCCGCCGGCGGGATCGCCGGCGCGCGCTTCGGGGGTGGGCAGGGCCCACCGACGGGTGGGAGGCCGCGGTGTAGGGCAGCGGCTACACCCACGCGTTGGTGCCAAGAGACGGCCTAAGCGGCGGGGGAGGGGGGGTCAGCTTCTGTGGCGCGGGAGCGCGGGGAGCTGAGTACACTGGCGCTGAAGGCACGGGACGGGGGTGCGCGGAGGGCGCGGGGGGTGTTGCGCCGAGGGCGCAGAGGGGGGGGCAACCGCGCGGGGGCGGCGCTTCCCCTTCGGGGCCTTGGGGCAACCGCGATAGTTCGCGGTTGCCCCTTGGTGCCGCAGAGGACGCAGCTGGGGGGCTCGGCCGCCGTCTCCCTCAAACGGGCGCACTGGGATGTCGCGTGGTCATCGGGGACCACGCGACATTTCACGCATCGAGGGCGCGCGTGACAATTACGGGCAGATTGCCCGTAGAGTTGGCAATTGTGGCACTGCCCGGGCGTGCCACGTTTGTGGGGGGCCTCCACGGTGAGGCCAGAGATGTGGCAAACGGCCTTTAGGTCGAAGACCCTACGGCCGGACTTGGTTGCGGTCAAGGACGACCAGCACCATGTCGTAGGCCTCCTTAGAGCGCCCATTGACCATCCTGTGCACCTGGCGCACAGGAAGGTCCTGGTACAGGAGGTCCTCCTTAATGACGGCGGTGTCCAGCTCCCTAGGGACACCGCGGATGACTACCCTGAGCTCCCTTTCCTCCTCCAGGGTGTATGTATGATACGCGATCTTGTTCGATCGCAGGAACGCGGATAGCCGCCGATGGTCGTACGAGGACGCCACCTTCACGGCTATGCCTTGCGCGGTGGAACGTGCGTGCGTATAATTTATTTTGCGATTGTAAATCGCCTTAGAGATGCGCTCCCAGGCGCTCTTGTCCTGAATGACAAACGGCGGGGGAGTGATGTTCGGACGTGCGGGGCGCGCGAGGGAGGAGGCCCTCCCGGCCGCGTTGGGAGACGGCCGGGGGCCGGAGGGGCCGGGAGAAACGGAGACGTTCCCGGCCTTCTGGATCTTGGGAGGCGGCGAGTCGCGCGGTGTACGCGCCCGCTTCCCATTGGAAATGGGAATGAAGTCGTCCTCCGACGATAACGACGGGGACGGGGACCGGGCGGGGGCGGCGCGTCGCGCGGAAGCGTGCTCGACCTCCATATCTGAGTCCGAGAGAGGCTCGGACCCGCATGGCGAGACGGGGCGGTCAGCGGGGGTCGGGGGCGGCGGCGGCGCAACTAAGTCCGTTCTCGGCGCGGCGAACGGAGTCGCGGGGCGCGCAGAAGGCGCGGGGTGCGCGGGGGCGGGGGGCGACGCGCGCGCGGGCGACGCGTCGGGCGAGACGGGCGAGTACGTAGCGCTGAATTTCCGGACGATGTCCGGGCAATGCAGCACGATGTACTGCCCTAGATCCCGCATGAATTCCGGAGGGAAAACGTCGGCCATTTCCAGAGGGGAAATGGCAGGGCGGGTGAAATTAAGCGGGGCCCTAAGACCCGGGCGTGAACAGTGCCCAGATCGCTCGTGCCGGCGGGGGGGTAGCACTACCGGGGAGACGCGGTGTGTCCCTTCGCCTTAAGGGCGAACGGGCGGCACCAAACCCTAGCTGCTCCAGGGCGAAGAGAACCACCGCACGGAGAATAGGATGGCGGGATGGGTTAAGGTAGGATCCTGGCGAAATGAAGAGCCCTGACTAGGGAAGCCCCTCTGAAGGAGGGAGGCGAGCGCTCGGGTCCCGCTCAAGCCCGGCTTACGACACCGTTAGGCGTCCACCGGACTTACCACGAATCGAACAAAGGTCGTGGATTTACAACACTATTACGTAATCGAAATTATAAAAACCGTTAAGAAAAAAACGCGGGAGGGCTGACCGCGTCGTTAGAACGACGCGGCTGCCTAGCAACCCACGTAATTGGTCACACGCGAGCGATACGCGAAACGTACCTACACGAGACGTAAAAGCATACGCGCAGCGAATGCAAATACGTAAATACGCAAGCACGAAATACGTACGCACAGCCGCGACGAACCACGTAGGTCCCGGGAAACGACCGTTACGAAAACGCGGGAAGGCCGACCGCCGTCAGAACGGCGCGTCTACCTATCGGCTCGCCTAGTTGCTACGCGCGAGCCAGACGCAGAGAATCAATATCGCAAGCACGTATAACGAGCCAACGAGATCACTAATCCACGTAAGCGCAGGCGTTACCAACAGAGCAAGTCGATTATCTAATACGTACGTACGTGCGAAAATACGAAAATAACGAGCGGGCGGGCTGCGCAGTGACACGACCGAACGCGGGCGAGGCACAGCCAGAACTGTGAAAAAAGCCCTAACCAGCGTTCGGAATTTGAAGTGGACTGACTATCGTACCAGGGGCGTAAAGTTATCGTATTTTTCTTTCTTTCTTCTTTAAATTATCGTATTTTTTAGGATAATGTCTATTATAGATAAATAAATCATATAAAAACGATAATAATATGCTATCGTACATCGTACGTAGGCACAAAATTATCGTATGTGTACGATAATTATCGTACGGTTCCGAACGCTGGCCCTAACGTGTGTAAGCAAACATTAGTAAAATGTTATCCACAATGTCACTTAATCTTGGGCTTCCCGGAAAAAACATATAAAATATCTGTCATACGTGCCTATAGAGTTTTCACTTCAGAAATGACAAAAGTCAAAAAAGCAATCTCTTTTTTCCGGATTACGCGTGCGCCCAAAAGTTGGCAACATCCTACATCGGTTATTGTGGGATTCCCACGTTTGAATCATTCACTTAAACGGGTTCCCCGTTACAATGACAAACCACGGAAAGCAATATTTACGCGTTTTTTTTTCTTTCCTGTTGTATTGTAATACAAATTATATTATACAATACAATCTTGTTCTTCTGATTTTTTATTGGTTAATTAGTTTGATTTGTGAAAAGAATGAGTGAAAGGAAAAGAGATTATCCCAGTGGAGCTATGAAAAGAAAAAGTAAACAGAAAAGGGAGGAGGTTATAGAAAAAAGGCCCAAAATTTCTTCATTTTATCATCAAGCAGCTTCTGTGAGTGATTTAGATTGCAATGGTAAGTAAAGCTATTTATCTAGTAGATAAATTAGCACACTGTGTGCTATTGAATCCTGAGATGATCTTTCGAAACCGGCAATACTCCGAATAATAATTGTAGAAGAAAACGATGCGCGGCGACAGATCGGCGATTCAGAAGCGTTTTAATTTATCTATACATTAGTTTTAGTCCTCTAGTTTTAAATAATTAAAAAAAAATCTTTACTATATTAATTTTATTCAATGTATATTTGACCATGAAAACCGTCACGCGTATATTTCCCAGCGGGGGTGGCAGAGGTGTACTGAGTACACCCACGTTTCGCCGACGATGTTAGGTCCTATGTAATAGGGGGCGAGCCTATTACCATGTACCGGGCACAATTCCAGACTCCGGACTTATACTGGGAATTTTTCGTTAGAAAAACTACATTTGTCCGACCTAGGATTTGTACCCAGGACCTCGTGATCACAAAGCGATGCGCTTTGCCACCAGACCAACGAGGCAGTCAACCATGAAAACCACAGCAGCATATTAATGCATCCTTATCTTATAATAATTGGTTACAAGGAAATACCATCGATACTTATTGCAAAGTGAAATCAATAGTAAAATTACATTCTGGAGAGATGTATTGCATCGTATAATTAATGTTATAATTACGTTAGCATCATGTAAATCTACCTTTAAGAGGCCATGATTCTGATTCTGGAAATTTTATGTCAATTTTACGTTCACTATCTAATTATGATCCTATTTTAAAAGAACTTCTTTTAAAACTGAAAGGCGAAATAAATTATTTAAGCCCTACGATTCATAATGAAATTATTAATTTACTTGGTACCGCAGTTAGGAATAATATTATTTTAGAGATTAAAAAGCTCCATTTTTGGCAATTATTTTGTATACAACACAAGACTTGTCAATAATTGACCAACTTTCTTTAGTTTTTCGATACATCTCGATAACATTAAATGATGATAATGTACCTAAAGAATTAAAAATTTGTCAGTCCTTTTTGGGGTTTATAGCAGTATCCGAGTGCAGTGCAGGACTTAAAACTGAAATTTTAAATACGATTTATGAATATGGAATTGATTTGTCTAAATGTAGAGGACAGGGTTACGATGGAGCAAATGTTATGTCGGGTGTATATGGAAGATTACAAGCCCTTATAAAAGAGCATGCCCCGAATGCTGATTATGTTCATTGTGCTGCACTTGCATTAAATTTAATTTTAAACGATGCTGCGAAACATGTTCTTGAAGTGTCGACTTTCTTCGATAATTAAAAAAATATTTATACTTTTTTAGCAATAGTATAAATCGCTGGGCCATGTTGAGTATCGATTTATCTGAAAAATATAAAATTACCCTTAAAAAGGTATGTCCTACTAGATGGTCTTCAAAGAACGACGCTTTATTAGCGATAGAGAAAAATTATTTATTAATCATGAAAACTTTGTACCAACTAAATTTAATTTCCACTAAAAAAGATAAACGTGAAGAATGTAAAAATATAATGCAAATTTTAGAGAGTTATGATTTCTTAGTGCTCGTCACATTTTTTTTCTTCACTATTTAAAATCATTAATCCTGTTTCTAAAGATCTACAGCATGAAAATAATGACTTACAGAAAGCAAGTATTTTATTAAGTAATCTTTTGAATAGACTGAGCGAAATAAGAAATCAAAATTCATTCAATGGTTTGCTAAATAAGTCCAGAGATTTAGCGAAAGTTGTTATCCCCCACGGGTAACAACTGTTTTTAAAAATAAAAGGCGAAAGATAACGAAGCGCTTTTTTTATGAGTTATCACAAGATGAGAGAATTTCAGACCCGGAAACATATCTCAAGGTCGATGTATATTATTGCTGTTTAGATATATTAATTTCTCAAACTAAACGAAGATTTCAGAGCTTTTGTGACCTGAGTTATATGTTCGAAGTATTACAACCGGAGACTCTCCTATCTTCTTCGAACAACGTAATAAAAAACGCTTCCGGAAAACTGTCGGCTAAATACAGTCAAGACATCTCAGTTAATCTTTATGAACAATTAATTGCTCTGAAAACATGCTTAAAATCTGAAATTCAAAAAAGTCATTCCATTAAGGAACTCATGGAATTATTGCTGATAAAATTGAATAGCCTTGCATCCAGTTTTCCGGAGGTAATAACAGCATGCTTTCTATTCTTGAACCTTCCAGTTACAACTGCAACAGCTGAAAGAAGCTTTTCAAAATTAAAACTTATAAAAAATTACCTAAGGACTTCGATGGCGCCGGAACGGCTATCAGACTAGTTACTATTGTCTATAGAGGCAGAAATTTTAGAAAATCTGAAATCGTCTTCAGGTATGGATGATTTAATAAATCAATTTGCCGAAAAAAGGCAAGAAAAGTGTATATTTAATTTGAATTGTTTGGCTAGCTCAGTTTTTTAGGAGAAAGTGATAACTTATAATCAATAAATATTTATTTTAATTTAATGCAAGCATTTTTGTTTCTTTTGTGAGAAATCTTTACCCTTCATTTGGGCCCCCAACAAATTTTTTGACACAGGCCTCGAAGGCACGCTACGTCATTGATCAGGAATGACTTCAGGGACAACTACAGGTACCATTACACAATCTCGGGCACCTAGACGATCATCGACTATGAATAACGCAATCGGTCATAGATCTAGAATCCCTGGGTCTGTGACTGTCACCCAAAGAAAAAAGAAAAGATTTATTTGGAAGAAAACATCTTTTCATTCAACTCTTTTTACATTTACTGGAAACACAAATTTACAGTCACCGATTATAGACTTTGAAACTCCCCTTCAATATTTTTTATGGTTTTTTGACGATGAGTTACTTCAGCATATTGTAGAAGAAATGCACAAATTTAGTGTCCAAAAAAATCCTTCAAAGCCATTTACAATAACAACTAATGAATTGAAAAAGTTTATAGGTGTCTGTGTGATTATGAGTTTGGCGCCACTGCCAAATATTCTAATGTATTGGGCTCCTGAAATAGGTATTCCTTTGATTATGGAGACAATGTCGCTAAATCATTTCAAAAAATCTGTCAGTTCCTACATTTCAACGATAACTCCACGCAACCGCCATCAGGTAGTCCAGGGTATGATCGTTTGCATAAAATCAGGCCTATATTGGAAACATTAAAAAATAAATGCCAAAGCGTGCCTAAAATAGAAGCACTATCCGTCGACAAGTAAATGTGCGGGACAAAAGCCTCTAATCTTCTACGACAATACCTTCCTAATAAGCCACACAAATGGTGCTATAAACTGGTGGTTCTTTGCGACAATCGTGGCTTTGCTTACGATTTTGAAATTTACTCTGGAATGGAGAACGATCCCGAGCTAAGATATCCAAGTGAGCCAGACTTAGGAGCAAGTTCAAATATCGTAGTACGCTTAGCTAGGTCCATACCAAATAATCAAAATTACAAATTATTCTTTAATAATTATTATACGTCGCCAGAGTTGATCGCTTATCATCAAGACGATGTAGGTCAAGAGCCAATAGAAACAGCAAGAAGATACTGCAAGAAACAGAAATTGTATATACAAGTGGATTGCCCCCAAATAATCAAAACATATAACCAGCATATGGGTGGTGTGGACCTCATAAATTCGTTTCTAGGGAAATATAAAATAAAAATTAGGACCAGAAAATAGTACTTGAGGCTATTTTATCAACTTCTTGATGTAACTCGTATCAATTGCTGGTTATTGTACAGAAGAGTCGGGTAGCAGCAGCATACGCCAACCCCAATAAAACAGAAGGACTTCAAATTTGAAGTAAGGAAAAGTTTATGCATGTTTGGGCCATTGATAAACAAAAAGAGAGGTAGACCAAGTTTATCTGATGAAATTGAAAACAAAAGGTAGAAGCCAAATACATCAATCCTACCTCCTCGTGATGTCAGACGTAATGGGTTTGAGCATTTTCCTGTTTGGGGTGAAAAAAGACAACGATGCAAATATCCTGGTTGCAAAGGAAAAACATTCTTATCTTACGACAAATGTCGCGTAGAACTTTGCCTAAATAAATATAATAATTGTTTTAGATCTTTTCATCAATAAAAATATAATAAATTTATTATATTTTAGTATATGATTTTGTTTATTATAAACTGTAATATATAAAAAAGTAAAATATATAATAGTATAGTTATTTCATTTTGTTTAAAATAATAAGTCACTAATTGAAAAAAATTCAATTAGGAAACTATTTCCAAAACACCTCAATTGTACTAGTTTAGTAGTACTACCAAAAAGTATAGTTACGGCTCAGTGTACCGGATGTAAAACTAAAATAAAAAGTTGATTTTTCCGTGAAATATGGTTTTATTTTTCCCTATCTTCTGTTCACTAATTACAAGCTATATATTTTTACTAAAAAAGAATTTAGCCTTGTAGGGTTAAAACCCACCTGCGATTGCCCCTTTCTAAGCACGAAGAAATTTCATGAAACCGCTCATCTCTGGGAGAATTTTCATTTACTGCCCCGATTATATAGTGGTATAATAATAATACCGTCGCAGGTTTCAAAGAGAATATAATCACTACGTGTAGGTTTGATTGACGTGATCTTTATTTTACCTGTACAAACATCAACGTTTATCCATTCCCGATCGTACGAACCTCTATGGTACGAACTATTCGTATTGTGCGTTTCACGTACCACTACCCACAGAGCATATAAAAAATAAAATTGTAAACATTTCATTCAATGGTCCCATTTTCTTGGGGATTATTCGTGTAACTTTCTATATAAAGCAAATTTGTGAAATATCGTACTTAAAATTAACAATTCAATACTCGTCAAGAAATTTGCGATGTTTGACGGAGGTATAAGCCGGCAAAGTTTCGTCTGACCTAAAAGTTCTACAAAAGACGTTTACGACAGAATAGCGGATTTAAAAGGTATGTTCATTTATGTTTTGAGTTACAATCAATTTGTGTAATATATCTGCCAACGAAAAATTAGTTGTGGAATACATTTTAACATATTTTGAGGGAATTCATTAAATCGTTTGAGTTTATATCATATTCAATAACAATGGCGCCTAATGTAGTACGACTTAATCAATCTTGATGCATAATGATTTTTTTTTCATAATAAATTTAATATTAGACTGCCTCGTTGGTCTAGTCGCCAATAATCACGAAGTCCTGGGTTCAAATCTTTGGTCGGACCAACGTAGTTATTCTATCGAAAAATACCCAGTATTAGTCTGGAGTCTGGAACTGAGCCTGGTATATGGCAATAGCCTCAAATTACATGGGACCTAATATATTCGGCGAAAAGTGTGTGTGCACATTACACCTCTGTCACCCCTGCTTGAGGAATATAGGCGTGACGGCGTTTATTTGTATTCTTCTTCTTACTTTAATTAATGGCCGCACACTTTAACAGTGTATTTCGCCAATGTCAAGTAGTAATAGAGTATAACAGTAAATTATAAAAATTGGCTTCTTGTCGCCATTACGGCAAAAAACAAAAAAACGTTTATTTGTATAATTTATTAACTAAAATTAAAGTTTTGTTGTTTTGTTTTAGGTAAATCAGAAAGCATTGTAAGATTATTCTAGAGGGCATTAAAATAAAAGGAATATGACACGCCTGGCCAAACTATTTTGGGCAAGAGACCCCTTTTCCAAAATGAACTGATACCTCAGACCCCATAGCCAAATTTCTTTAAAAAGAACTAGAGATAGGATCTCTAGTTTTTTTTCTATTGATACAAAATACTTACCAATTTAAAAATTTTGCGGTTGGTTAAGTGAGTAAACTTGACATCATTTTCTCATCAAAATTTAACAAAATAAATAGGCATAAAATTCAGTAAATATCAAGTGTAATAAATAATTATTAATAAAAATTACGTAAAAGTACTTAAGTAGGTAATATTTTTGGACAAAAACATCACAAATCACAAAGTAAAGATAAAAAAATAAAAAAAAACAGTGTGATGGATGAACCTGGTGACTTTATACCTACCAATCTAGCTAAATCCGGTTCAATATTGGTGAGTTGCAGCCTTAAATCTCCGCGTTCGTTGATTTTCAAACGGTTTCTTTGTTTTGTCAAAATGTTTGTAGCCACACTGAAGCCTTTTTCGACTAAGTATGCTGATGGAAATGCGATAAGATATTTTTCAGCAATGTTCCACAATGCAGGATACTGTTTCAATGTTGCGTTGCAACCAGAACTTCTGATAGCCTTGGTTGAACTTCTGCCTCCTTCGCTCAGGCAACGTATATATCTGTACGTTGCGGTAGTTGATTGCGTTATTGGTTTATTGTGGGCCAACACTAAATTGTAGCCATAGACAATGTTCTAACGAAACGTAGAGGATAAAATTTACGTTATGTTGATGTATAATAGTTGGTAGTCTGTGTTTGTGATTTCTTGAAAGGATAACGTAAACATCCGGTTGACGCGCGTTCCCGCTAAGTGGCGTCTCAAGTGTAGCACGTAAATAAACAAATTCGTCATTCCAATTGATCCATAAATCTTGTTAGAATTCTTATTAGAGCTTGTGCGTAATAGTTTTGTGTATAAAATGTTACAAGCCCTTGAAAAAGTGATTGATAAAAAGTGCCTCACCTTTGTCTAAATTGAGGTTATAATTACGTAAAATAAACGTTTATTTGTGTCTATTTATGTCTTTAAGAACCACGTGTGTGCTGGTGGTAACTCTTCTTGCATTATTACAATAATCGACCTCTGGGAATCCCTGAGTTAGGCTATCAGGGGCGAAACATACGGGGTAAACGGGTGCGAGACCGTTTTTGGGGTATAATGCCGCAAGTTGTAGTATATACATCTGTCTAAACTAAACAAGTTTTCTTCTACAACTTTTTATTCTTCGCGAATTGTTTCTTCGTTTTCAATACTGATCAGCTAGTCGAATAAACTTGTTTAGGTAAATAAAAAAAAACGCAGAAAAAAAGTTTTAAAACAAAAGTTGTTTAGACTGACAATGCTTCAACTTTCAGCATGACACTCCAGTATTGAATCACCTGTATATTTGGGACATTTTAATTATCGATAAGTAATATTTATATAATAATTTTGTTGTGCTGAGCTTTGTCAGAAGTACTTTAAAGACTTTAACCATCACTTAACTAACAGTGCGATAAGGATTTTAGGCCGTGGATGACTCTGGCGTTGGTGTAAAATGAGGTTTACCATTTAATAACGAGGCTTAATATTTAATAATTTTGAAGGAGGTTTTCGACAGGTGGGCACGGTTACTAATTAAAAAAATTAGGTAAATCCATCTAAATTTCATAGCAAACGTCAACTCTGCGACTGTCATGAAGTGAAATTTTACTGGATGACAGCATTTGCTACCAATTTGGCTGCGGGTAAAAGATCCTTGTGGGACTGTACATGCATTCTTATCATGACGAGAAAAAAGCTTACGCTGACACTAAAGTATTTTATTTACTGCAACAAAGATATTAAATTACATATTTATAAATTGTCTATAGTTGATTCGTCAAGTTTTACTTCCTGTACCAAATCTGAGTGGTTTTCATTCTTTTTACTTTCTTTTGCAATTGAAGAACTCCATAGAGCAAAGCTTCTGCTGTCGGTGGACATCCAGGTACATAGATATCTACGGGGACTATGCGGTCACATCCTCTGAAATCAAGAAATAATTTGCATGTTTTATAACATATACAAATTAATATGAGAAGAGAGTCTTCTATTTAGAATAATAAATTGATTTTAAATAGAAGATTATGATTTCAGAATGAAATTATCCTCAATAATCATCATACAACTACCAAAGTAACGCCAGCAACAGGGGAACAAACACACCTTACAACCGAATATGAGTAGTGGTAATATCCACCACCATTAGCACAGCTACCCATGGAAATAACCCATCTTGGATCAGGCATCTGGTCATACACTTTTCTCAAAGCAGGGGCCATTTTGTTAGTTAATGTTCCAGCTACAATCATCACATCAGCTTGACGAGGTGAGGCACGGAAGACTACACCATATCTGTGAAAAGTAAAAACAACAAGATTCATATTATTTCATCCAAACAGCTTATAAAACGGCTTGGTCCAGTGGTTAAAAGCCTCACTCACTGTATTGAGTAGTTGGCAGGTTCCATTCCCACAAAGGGCATCTTTGTGTGACTCACAAGTATTTCTTTAGATCTGGGTGTTTGTGAATTTCATGTCTGAAAACACACCCATGACAAAGGAATAATTCGTAGTGTGGAGCTATGATTTATTAATTTTTTTTTTTGCATGTTTGTAACCTGCAATCACTCACGTGCAACTAGTAGTAAAGTAATAGTAGTCGGCGGCTGCTCCGATTAACGGATTCGCATGGGTAGATGCGTTCGCGAAGTGTCGTGTTGTCGCCTTTTTAATATAGGCGCGAATAGGTTCGAGACCTAGATCGTAGTGGTATTGCAGATGCATTGATGCATCAATGAAACATTAAGTCAACTGAAATTTATCATATAACACGAAAATCTTTATTAGAAACCAAACTTAACTTTTATAAAACTATGTAAGTTAATGTCTGCTTTAGTCAAAACTGTGTCACAGATATTAAAACCTGCCTCCATATACCAAGCCTCTATTAAAGTAAAACTAGATAGTAATGAATGAGTGTAGGAGTATGTGTGTGATGCACTGTATTCAATTACAGACCAAATATTTAAATTACTGATTATTACCATTCATAGTATGGCCATGTTAAATATTATAATCACATCATTTCATTTTAACTTTATTTTATTATTTTAGGAAAACTTAAAATTTGTGAAGTAGAAGACCATTTAAAAGTTTCTACAGATAGCATAAGAATAAGAATGAACATGAAAATATTCATATAGGTACTTTATTTAAAAATGTTCATACCTGTCCATGTCATAGCGAGGAGCGGCGATGTGCATCATCTCAACAGCACAGCAAGCCAAGCCAAAAGTCATGGGCCACATAGAGTTTTTCCTGCCCCAATTCAAGAGGTCGTCAAGCCTGGCAACTGCCATCTCTGCCATGTTACTTGCATCTTGAAATGGTGAATAGGGACGTCTCTCGTTCGGTTTGGGCGCAGGTAAATGAGTAAGGCGTATTTGATCCAAGGCAGGAGTAAATGCTCCTTTCTTGACCACTGACAGAATCGTTGTAGGAGCAGCAGCCCCTAATGCCTTGATCGCCTGCATTTTATCTGCAAAGTCAACACAAGACCACACTGTATTTTTACAACAACGTCACTGTACTATTCATTTGTGTACGACACTTACAATGTCAATGCATTAATCTACAACAAATCCAACTATGACTTTTAAAATTATTTTCACTTAAATCTAACCAAAATATAGAAAAGTAAAGTTTACGTAATTGAAAGGTGCTTTCGTAAAGCAACCAATGACATGACCACATTAAAAAACCTAGAATTTATTTGCGTTCATACCATACCAGTATTTATTTTAATCTTGGCATACCGCTATCATGCATGACATTCGTATATATGGCTATAGGTCAATTAGAATTAAATTCTTTCATTAAATCATGAATGTATTTACATGCTCCTTGTTATAATTCAAGATTAAATATTACTTTAAAACGAATGGTATGGAAATATTGTAGTGTGATAGTCTGTGGACGTTTGTATATTTATAGCGAGCTGTATAAACTATCTAATGTGTCAAAAAGATTTTTTTTATTATAATGAGATAGCATGAATTTCAAAAATCATATGTATAGAAATAAAATATGTTTTTTAAATGATATTTTACCCCCAAATTATCCTAAATTACGGTCAAAATATTTTTAGACGTTTCGGCCTAAAAGGACAAACGAAATCTTATAAGTGGAAACACTGATCGATAATGATAATGTCCTTTTAGTGTTGCGGAACTATCGATACGTTTACTATCAAGAGCACAAAATTGTTAAAACTATTGACACCAGCGACACTGTCGATAGCACTATGATATATTCAGATATACATGCATATTATAACAATTTGCAAATGTATTTCTGATTTAATACACTAACACTCTCGATAGTACTGATTTAGTACTATTGATACGAAATAGTATCGATAGTATTATCTGATATTAATAG
Source organism: Phalera bucephala (assembly GCA_905147815.2). Taxonomy (NCBI): domain Eukaryota; kingdom Metazoa; phylum Arthropoda; class Insecta; order Lepidoptera; family Notodontidae; genus Phalera; species Phalera bucephala. The sequence goes on along the minus strand of LR990621.1, from coordinate 15,976,896 downwards.
TATTGGCTAATACTGTCGATAGAATCGATAATATCGACTTTGAACTATTTTAGGTTAACTATATGGTAGTGTGTTTTACGTTAGAGTTCTTTTCGGTGTTAGGTTGGTCGCACTGTTTGTTAGTGTAGACCGCTAGTGTCAGTGCGTTTGTTATTTTTTTCCTAAATAATTATTATTTTCACAGTGAAATCATGTTCAAGACTTTAAGAGATCATAAAGGGGTCACAGTGTTTAGGATATAAAAAAATGGTGACCGTAAAAAAGCTAAGAAAGAGCTTTGAATCCCCTTATAATGTTTGAGCATTATTTTGGAAAAAATACCGCTACAAAAATGACCTCTTAGAGCACTTTCACGTCATATTTCTCGGAAAATAGAGCAAAATTGTTCTAGTAAATTTTTTACTCAGATTAGAAATATAATACTGCGACTGCTATTCTGATTATTACAAAATTCTTTCTTAAACAATAAATAAAATAGTCTCCGAAAACACCCCAAAAACTGCATCTCCTCCCTATAGTGTAACTTTGAGGTTTGACACGCCTATAGCAAGCCCCCAAGTAGGGGTGGCAGAGGTGTACACCAACTTTTCACCGACGATGTTACGTTCCAATAGGGTGCGAGCCTATTGCCATGTACCGAGTACTGATAACTACCTCAAAATTTGTTATTTAGTTAACATTGTAAAGAAAAATAGTTGAAGTCACGAATAACTTCATAATTTAGGGGGGTTTCAATTAAAACAAGAAAAAGATGCGAATTTTTTTCATTAATTTCCTTGAAACCCCTATAAATTCCTTTAATGCGGAAATTCCATCTAAGTAACGCAGATATTACGTAGTAGGAGAGTAAAAATTTCCCATCGTATTGATTTTTTTAATTATAAACAACATTTATTACACCGTCACGCCTATATTTCCCAAGCGGGGGTGGCAGTGGTGTACTGAGTACATCCATTTTCACCAATGATGTTAGGTCCCATGTAATAGGGGGCCAGCCTATTACCATTACCGGGCACAATTCCAGACTCCTGACACATACTGGAAAGTTTTCGATAGGAAAACTACATTTGTCCCCCCTAGGATTTAAACCCAGGACCTCGTGATCTCAAAGCGATGCACTTTGCGACTAAACCAATGCGGCAGTCAATTATGATCTAAATATCTATCTTATTTTAATCTATTTTACGTCGATTCGGTGAAATTCGTTACTTTACATTTTAAGACTACTTAATAAATTATTATTAAGTAGTCTCAAAATGTTAATAATGTAACAAACGCAGATTTCAGGGTAAATGTTTTTATTGTTATTTATACTTATATATCTGTTGTCCGACAATCAACCATTGACTGTTTTGACTAAATTCATTTATATTTATTGTTATCATATAAAAATTTAGTTTTGAACAATCCCAAGTAGACATTCGTAACATCTCTTAAGTATCGTTATGTACAAACGGAGTGGAATTATTACCTAATTGAATCATAAAGATGCGCCTCGATTTAAAATTGATTAGTGAGAGCTCGTGGATATATTTGCATTATAGTAAGATCAAATTAAAACGTTTAGTTCAATTCAAATTAAATTGAATTATTAATCATTATTATGTACATATCATAAAGAGTTCAAACTCGTAACGCTAGATTTCACAAACGTGAAATCTAGCGTTACGAGTTTGAACCCACTAAATACGTGTCACCCACTAAATGCATAAATATTTTTAGATTATCATAGAAAATACGCGTGTTAATGTGTCAAATAGCATTATACAGTGTATATTTCCACACTGTATATTTTGGTAAGACGTATTATGTAGTTTAAATGGCATAATTAAGCAAAAAACTAAAGTTTTAAGATCAAAAATGTCATTAAGTAACGAAATAGAGATCTTTTGGAGACACTCATATCATTGCTGGAGTAAATAACTTTCCAACATGTGGATAAAAAGAGTTTTATGTTTGTTAAATATAGAAATTAAAATAAACGTAATAATATTTTAAGTTAGTAAAGTATAATAATAATAAAGTGTTCCGCCTGCGTAACGGTCATTTTTTATAAAAATTACTCGTTTACGATGACCGGTTGCCGCCATGACAGATAGGTAAAATAATGTTACATATTTCAGTTATCCGTTTTTATCGATATTATATTGTCGTATAAAAATCATTCGAATTTATTTATGTTTTTAATTCTATGTAATTAACTTGTGTGGATCGAAAAAGCCAAAATTTACCTATATTACCTTAAGATCCTTAACCTTATATAAGATCCTGTTGAACTCTGTACTCTCTGCATACCCGGTAAGGTCTGGCGTGATGATATTGCTTGAATGGATTAATGTGATAGATATGTATTTTTCTATTTTTGACGTATTTTCGCTTCATATGCTTTTATATTCATTGGCACCATCAAATTCAGTCGTATTAACCTAATGCCGAAGGGAACTCTTACGTAAAACGCACTATATTGATAGCTTTGCAACTATCATGTGGAGATATCATCGATAATGCTTTTGATATTTTGAATCGTTTATAAGATTAATTACCATATATCGATAGACTATTACTATCGCCGCAACACTAGTGTTATTAATCTGACATCTGACTGAAGCTGTCAATGAATTTATTCAAATTTGCGATAAACAAATTTAAAACGGATAAAGCAGAGTAGTATGTACCTAATTTCTTAAAAATAAAATACTGCTTTGGTGTTATAGTCCAATATTTGTTCTAGTCTACAGTTTCTATTTATTATATGACTTTTTAATAGCTCTATTTCACGAAAGTGTATATTTATGAACTTCAATAATCTAAAGATACATTAAGAAAACCAGTGAAATATATGTACTTTGAAAACTAGTAATATGACCAGTGCCAAGGTGAGTCCAGCTAACATTAATTTCATAGTTACCTGCTAGTCCTTATGATTTTCAGCAAATTTTTAGACAATGTACCATTTTAAGCCCCATGGTCTTTGAACACTGTTCATTTCATTTAATAGGTATGCTATACAAAATAATTCCTATTCCAGGAAAAGAAATGGTTTAAACCCATATTTGAATTTGATGAACCAGATCCTAAAAAGAGTAAAAAGGAAAATGGAACTAAAGTTCATGAACATCACAAAGAAAATGAGGTTTGTAAATTAAATTCAATCACAATTCACATTTTTACACATTTAAATGTAGTACTTAAATGTATGTATACACTTTTTTTTGATCATGAAGATTATAAGACTGTACTACAATCAATTAAATAATAAATTAGGTACTATTTAGTGGAATGGCTGAGACTGCCTAGTAGCAAATAATGTACAAATTGATTACTAAACTCGGGGTTCTAATCCTGGGGTGGACAAAATGTAGCTTTTCCCAGTTCCCGAAAAAATTCCCAGTTGTAGTCCAGTCTGGAATTGTGTGTGATATATGGAAATATGCTTTTATTACATGGGACCTAACATTGTCGGTGAAAACTGAGTGTACAATATTCCTGTGCCACCCCACCCCCCCTTTGGGAATCACACCTATTCACCATAGACAGTCACACCTATTCACTGTGTTTATTTTTTGCCAGTAGTAATGAACTGTTTTATTTTTTAGGATGAACATCAAGACTCTAAATTAAAAAAAGACCTATTAAAAGTGGGCCACAAAAATTGGATAAAAAATTTTGAGCCTGTCAGTGTTGATGATTTGGCAGTACATAACAAAAAGATACAAGAGGTTGAAGAATGGGTTAAAGCAGCGTGTTGTAAAAACTGCAGTGATATACTCCTTCTTACTGGACCTGTTGGCTGTGGGAAAACTGCAACATTAAAAGTACTAGCTGCCAAACACATTATAAAAATTACTGAATGGATAACACCACTTGACATAGAAATACCTTCTGAAAATGGTAAGCATATTCTGGTAAATGTCTTTTTTGACCATTCTTAACACATTGACTGTGGATGCCGTAACAAAAGATAATCCTGCCTTACAGGTCTCCACTCACTATGCACGTTTTTCGCCCTTGTGTTGCGCGCCCAAACACCTATGTGGTGGAATAGTCATTTTATTTTTATTAACATATAGTTATCCATATCCAGGTTGTAAATTTTCTATTTGATCTGATGGTATATCTTAGTTTTTTATTGCTACAACACCATCACACCTAAATTCCCCAAGCGGGTTAGGTCCCATGTAATAGGGGGCGAGCCTATTGCCATATACCGGGCACAATTCCAGACTCATACTAGGAATTTTTCATTAGAAAAACTACATTTTTCAAACCTACAATGTTTATTGCTCTTTATAAATAAATATTTACTTATTATAATATCTGCTCTTATAGGAGAATATGAATACAAAGAAAGGCAGTCTACGAAGTTCTTAGACTTCATATTAAATGCAGCTAACTTTACATCATTGTTGGATAACAACAGTAGAAAAGTGGTGCTTGTTGAAGATTATCCCAATACTTTTATGAGGAGTCCTTCAGAATTTGCAGAGGTGTTGCAGTAAGTATATTGTTTTCACCCAGGCTTCCACTGCATAATGGTCAGTAAGAAATATCATTTATACCTATGTCTTGATGCGTTAATAAATATAAATTTCACATTCATAAACACCCAGACTGAAAGGTCTCATTTATAGGTCACAAAAAGATGGTTTGTGTAGGAAATGGGGATCAAATCCGCAACTACATGAAGCAATGGGCCGATGCCCACTGCTTCACCTCTGCGACTACTTGATAGTAGTTGCAGACCAAGCCATACATCTGTCTGCCATGATATAAAGATAGAGCTATTTAAATAACACAGTTCACTTTGTGGACATATTGTATAATCCTGGCTAAGTATAGAGTTGATAAAACTTGTAAACTGTATTAAAAATGTACAGTGATTTTCTAATGACGATGAATTGACGGACGATTTAGCGCAGTGGTTAAGAGCTTAACCCACTCTGCCCACTGCGTCTAATAGTCGCGGGTTCTAGTCCCGCACGGGACAAATCTTTCTGTGATCCACAATTATTTGTTCCGGTCTGGGTATTTGTGTATGTGAATTTACATGTTTGTAAACGCACCCATGACACAGGAATAAATCCTAGTATGGGACTACGTATTAAAAAAAAAATGACGCATTATTAAATACAGAGGTTATTATGACAAAGTCCTAATGTATGTAATTTGTGTGCGAGTGATCTAGTTTAAGGGTGCCTGAAGGAGGAACAGCCTATGTTGTTGTCCTCAAATATTCAATGAACAGATGGTGGTGTCCATTCGAATGAAGTGACCACTGTAGTGAGGGTTGTTGTAGATGGAGCTGCCCCTGTGTTTAGTTTAGACATGAACATATATTCCAAAATGTCTATACGCTAACCACAGGATCATGCTTATGAAGATGTGTACAAAGAACATATATTAATGAATATTTAAACTTTCAGGCAATATAAGAACAGAGCAAAATCACCAATAGTGTTCATATGTTCAGAATCTCATACAGATAGCAAAAATACAGCAGCAGGTCTTTTCACTCCCAGTTTAAAAGAACAATTCAATATACACCATATAAGGTAAATTGTTCTGTATGTAGTTTACATTATTTATTGTATAAAGATGTATAATAAATGAATGCTATGGAAAAAGCTTATGGTAAATGGTATATTTTACCAGTGGAAATTATATTATAATTAGAAGAGATAAGATTTAAAATTATATTAAATTAGCTGTACACGAAACTTCGATCGGGTTATTTTCAAGCATATATGCCCTTAAGTTTTTATTGAGACAAAATGTAGCATATGTCCTTTCCCTGCATACAAACAAATTTTTTTATTCATGTAGACCAAAAAGCACTTGCTTGATGCATAGTCAAAATTAGAAAATTATTGATTACTTAAGACTCTACCACCCATTCAGAAATTCATTCCTGTGGAGAAGAAGGGCAAGAAACTTCATGGTTACTCTTTTTAAAAATGAGAGATTTGCAATTCTTTTTATATACATTAAATTCATGGGGTATGGGAGAACAGTGCAGAACGAGCTAAATAGATGTGCTTAAGTATAGATTAAACATAAGTGTATTTAGATTCATGGTATCAGTCAGTGCCTACATAGTCCTCTCATTTGCAAAATAGGGGCTTTGTAAAGGTATATAATAAAAAAAGTATAATAATAATAATAGTAATAATAGCCCGCAGGGCTGCTTGTGGCGAGCTGTTGGTGAGTAACGACACCACGAACCCGAGTGCTTCAGACAGTCGGTCAGTGCCACCAACTTGGCGTGTCTTCGTCGGTCGAGTGGAAACCGAAGGGTGCCCGCTTTGTTGGCCGTCCAGAGAGGAGCCGTGAGAGCTATATCGACGTAGGAAGATAATGCGGTCCTACGTCGATGTACTCCAGGGGTGGAGGTGTTAAAGGGCATAACGCCGTGAGTAACTTCGGAGAAAGCGCAGCACACCTCTCTACACCCCTGAGCCGCTCACACCGGTGTTGCAATCAGTTGTCCTAGGACGACCGTTTGAGGGTCCATCTAGTAAGCGGCTAGTCACCGCCGGCCACGGGTAATTAGGTATCACGAATTATGGTCTGTCCCCTTTGAAATAGTCCGGTTTTGTCCATCCAACCTCATTTACATAGCCCTTGTGTTCTTTCCATAATTTACAATAGTCCTTGCACCTGCCGAGGTCAGTTCGCTGGTTATGTTTCTTCATTTTCAGCAAGTGATCTCAGCAGGTGGCTTCCATAACATTAACTTCTCGCAAAGGGCCTCTACGTGTTGGACCCATGCCCCCATGCAAGCCTTTCATAGGTCCGGGTAAAGCCCGTGAATCTCAGCGAGAAACATAGTAATAGAAATATCAACATAAAATCTATTATCTTACCAATTTGATCAAAATCTGTTCAGCAGTTTGGGCGTTAAACCGTAACAGATCAACACACAGAGTTACTTTCAGTTCAGTATGGATTTCATATTTAATATAATTATTACAAATAATAAACAACCCACTGTATGTTTTAGCTTCAATAATGTTACAGCAACAAGTATGAGATCTGCACTTAAAAGAGTGGCTGATATTATTAACAAAAAACACACAAACATCTACAACTGTCCAACAGCAGACTTAATAGAATGTGTAGTTAATTCTTCAGCTGGGGATGTGAGATCGGCAGTTTTAAATTTTCATTTTGCATGTTTAAAAGGTAAGGATACTCAAAAGAATCACCAAAAAATAAATACAAGATGTGATTTTTATTATTGTGAATTTCTATACTGTTTTAGGATCAAAACAGGATTTAGAAACTAGTATAGTATTGGAAAAAGAAACGAAAAGCAAAAATACTAAAAAGAAAAAACAAGTGTCTAGTAAATTCTTGTCGTTAGGAAAGGATCAAACAGTAAGCATATTACATGGTGTTGGCAGAGTTTTAAATCCTAAAGGTATATTTCTAATCCATTTAAAATGTTTTCATCTTTTGTCGCAATAAGAAAAATATTTTCTTTTTATTTCATTCTTTTTTTTCAGTTGTAATCAATGATAGTGGAAAGGAAAAGTTTACGCATGCTCCAGAACAGATCATTGAACAATTCATAAGTCAACCAAATTCATTTGTAAACTTTATAGAAGAGAATTATTTACCTCATTTTTCATGTCCGTATCAAACCGACACAGCTGCTTCGGCGCTAAGCGATGCAGATTTCATGCTAGCTGAGTGGAGAGTAAGTACAGTCGTAGGATTTTTTGGTCCGCGGTCAAAATTAAAACTAACGCTGTCATCAGGTGAACTGTCACTTCATGACAGTCGCAGAGTTGCCCTTTGCTATGAAGTCCCACCTGTTGAAATATCTTCTTGGACGTAAATTTTTTTTCTAAATGTTAACCCTTATTCACACTAAACCCCCCCTGTCAATTTTATCCATGGGCCAAATGATCCTTGTCACACTATATACATGTCTAAGTTATTCTTAGGGCGGTACCTAAAAAAATTGAGATACCCTACGAGTCGATAAAAAATAAGTTATCGCTCATGAAGGACTAATTCAATATTGCTCATGGAGGACTAATTCAATATCGTTCATGAAGGACTACTTCAATATCGCTCATGGAGGACTAATTCAATATTGCTCATGAAGGACTAATTCAATGTCGTTCATGGAGGTCTAATTTAATATCGTTCATGAAGAACTAATTCAATATCGCTCATGGAGGACAATTCAATATCGCTCATGGAAGACTAATTATGAAGGACTAATTCAATATCGCTCATGGAAGACTAATTCAATATCGCTCATGAAGGACTAATTCAGTATCGCTCATGGAGGACTAATTCAATAAAGCGTAAAATGGTATATTTTAAAATAAATGTGTGGGAGATTCCAGTACGACACAAATTATGATAAATGTATATTTTTTACTCGAAGTTTCCCGCGACTTCGCACCTGGTCGATAACAGCGTCACCTACCGGATCTATGTTACTGTCGCATGGAGAAAGCATGATTAAAATCGGCACAGTAGTTTTTGAATTGATCGATTCTAAACAAAAAAGCTTTCCTCTTTATACATCTTACTAATGTTATAAATACTAATGTGAACATTTGTATGTTTACATGTTTGTTACTTAATCACGCAAAAACGGCTGAACGGATTTGGATGAAATTTGTCACAGATTTCCAAAAATGTTTTAGATTTCCGTCTATAGTCAACGCGGTCTTAGTCGCGGGCAGAAACTAGTATTAGTATCATTTGGAGTTTAGTAAGAAAAAGGGTCGTTATCACATTGCAGGAAAAAATGTGTCAAGAGTATGGGTTATACGTAGCTGTAGCAGGTTTGATGATTGCAAACAAAAATCCCGTTTCTGCATGGAATCCAGTTCGAGGTCCGAAAAATATGCGGGTCCAATATCCGTGAGTATAATTAAATTCATTCGATAAACACTGTACTTCCACCGCCAACAAACTCTCCGCATGACATAATTTTGTATGCCTTTTTCTAGCTGACAAAGGACATTGTCGAAAATTGCTTTAGAACCAACAAACATTTGACCCATACCATCATCATTTATCTATTTTATTAAATTAATGGCTAATATCCGTATCTAACGGACAATTTGCAATCTAAAACGAATATTTCAAAGTATTCGAATTGACTCTGTAAAAAGTAGTAGGCGTATCTATTAGCTATCTAGATTGCTTGTCTTGTTAGACTAAATACTATTATAGATAGTTCCTTGGTGTGTCGATAGGTATCTATAAAAATATAATTAATCTTTAAATCCACTAAATATATTTTTGACCACACAATATAACCTCATAAGTATTAAAAGCTACTAAATAATAACCTTACTTCCCCCGCTTGTCCGTTTAATAATAAATGCGTTACGAGAATTTATGGATGATTTGAAATCGTACAGGTATTTTTTCATTGCTGCTGGTTGTAGGGCAACAAATCATGTATGGGCGCAGAACAATGTCCTTTGCAAATGCAACTTTTTGTGACATTTATCTCATACTAGGCATGCCTTTTAAGTTCTGTCGTTTCCATATTTCCCGGCAATTTTGAATTTGGAACTGTTCTATATTCGAATGTGTTTAAATTTTGAATCTCAAAACAGTTGACAGTATTAGGATTAATGCTATTGTTTAGTCACAGCGTCGATTGGAATCTGTCAGGTTACGTACGAAAATGAATCTTTCTAAGGAAAATGTTCGTGCAATAATTTTCTACAACTAGAGAAAAGAGGCCTGACACGGCTTCAGTGTTTTGAAGAGCTTACATCTGTGTTCAGTGATGAAGCCCCATGTCTGCGGACTGTCGAACGCTGGTATTTAGAATTCCAGCGTGGACATACTAGTGTTAGTGACAAATCTCGCGAAGGACGCCCAAAATCCGCCTTCACTGAAGATAACATCATTGCTGTGAGACAACTATTTCTCGAAGATCGTCATGTGATGTATCGAGAGATAGAGGCTCTATTAGGCATCTCAGGGACAACCATTCAGAAGATCTTGCATGAAGCGCTTGGTGTGAGAAAGCTAGTTTGCCGTTGGATACCGCATCTGCTTTCCGACGATCACAAGGCGGCCCGCGTCAGATGGTGTAAGAAAACTCTGCAAAGGTTCAACCGAGGAGAGTCAAATCATGTCTACGACATCATCAGTGGTGACGAATCTTGGATCTATGCCTTCGATCCTGATTCCAAACAACAATCCACAATCTGGGTCTTTCTAGACGAGCCAAAGCCGACTAAAGTTGTTCGTCCTCGAAGCACTTCAAAGAAGATGGTGGCCACGTTCGTTGGAAAAACCGGCCATGTTGCGACTATTGCACTTGAAGATCGTAGAACGGTTAACGCAGAGTGGTATACCACAGTTTGTTTACCACAAGTCATCGCCGAACTTCGAAAATCTAACTCAAAGCGACGCATCATCCTGCACCACGAAAACGCAAGCTCACACAGCGCTCGTCAAACGATTGAGTATTTGAAGCAGGAAAAGTAGAAATTCTTGACCATCCTCCATACAGTTCTGACCTAAGCCCGAACGATTTCTTTACATTTCCTAAAATTAAGAAAAGTCTTCGTGGTCAAAGGTTCCAGTCCGGTGAAGAAGCAGTCGACGCTTTCAAGTCAGCCATTTTGAACACCCCCACTTTAGAGTGGAATAAATGTTATAATAACTGGTTTGAGCGAATGGAAAAGTGTATTAAGCTACGTGGTGAATACTTTGAAAAACAATAAAAAGTACTATTAGGTTCTAGTTGTTTTTTTCTTCAAACGACAAAACTTAAAAGGCATGCCCCATAATGTCCTTTCTTTAAAGGTACAAATTTCCTAAGAGATATTTAACATGTGCAATGTTATTGAATTTATTAATTTCTGTAATTGAAAATTATGCATGTGTCACCGTTAAGATAGCAGAGCCATAACATATAGATTTTTCTTTTTAGGTCTGTAAGAGAACTGCCACTCTTGGAACAAAATTACCTGTATAAAGGGAAGGTCTTAGTTGCCGATTACCAAACATATTGCAAAATAATTGGGAGTAAAACTTAGTTCTGTTCAAAATATAATATTAATGAAATGCATTGTTTTATTGTTAATATTCTGTAATTATTTATTAATATTACAGGCTTAAATGTCAAAACAATTACTTGATATTCGGACCAGGATCTTTGGATCTGGGAATAAAAATAAAAAATATCCGATTATTATTACAGTTTATTAATATCCAAGTCAATGTCCCTCAGGTTTTACAAATACAAATTAATTACTGTACCACTTCACTATGCAAGTCATGTTTATGCAGTTCATCTATCTGCACAGATCACTCACTTGGCTCAGTTCCCGTTTTGCAAGCTTTGATAACAAGAAATGTCTCGTTAAAATATTGATTCAGTTATAGCGATAATAGAATCGTGTCACATACATACTTACCTACACGCCGTGCCGCCTACGTTAAGCTACATTATACAGAAACCTCTAGAAGAGGGATGTGGAATTATACTTACCCGAGTGCGAGTTCTGGAATGAATATACCAGCGAGTGGGATATAGAATCGTGAACTTGCATGTACATCAACTTTTAAGATTCGGTTGAGTTTCGTGGCGCATGCAGGGGTAAGCTGTGGTGTAGTGTGTGAAGGTGGTGTCATACGATAAGAAACACTCGACAAGCGTGTATGTACATACTACGCGCAAGCGTTAACAGGCGTTGCAATATTCATATTATAATTCATAATAAAGGTATAAGTGAGTTAAATGATAAGGTACCGCACGTTCGCACGAGCGACATACACGCCGCGGAGGTGTGATTTACTAGACTTATGTCAAATACGAATAAAGTCAAATTAGAAAAATTACTAATAGAAATGACAATGATGATTTTTTATCAATAAAATAGGTAAAAAACCTGGTGGAACTCTTTATGGTGGTGGTGGCCTGGTGGATCTGGCTTGATAACATAGATAGAAAATAGGTAAAATTGTATCGGCAGCTGACAAATTGGCTGAGTGTAGCAGAGGGTAATATAGTAATGAGGCAATTTTAATTTTGCTTATTTTTAGGAGAATGAATATTGTCCAGGTTGGACATCATTATGATTTGGCGTTATTCGTGAGACGAACTATGGGAGTGGCGGAAGCCAGAGAGGTCTGTAAGGTAAGAACCTTTCAGAACTCTGTACTCTTTGCCTTCCCCCGCAAGGGATCTGACGTGATGATATAGATAGACATTATTTGTCCTCGACGTAAGTAGAGTAAATAGGTGGTGTGACGGTGTGTGCGGGCGCGTGATGTCGCGTGTGTGGTGTGCGCGGGAGCTACCGGGAGGAGGAGGAGGAGGACCTGGAGCGGCGGCGGCGCGGCGCGGCCCGCGCCGAGCGCGAGCGCGAGCGCCGGCGCCGCGTGGCCGAGCGCCGCCGCGGCATCGGGCTGCGCCGCCGGTACCTGCGCAACACAACACATCTTAGTACACACCAGGAAAATATTATAAATCCAACTAATATTATGAACGCGGAAAGTTTGTGAGGGTGTATGGATGTTTTTCACGCAAAAACTACTAAACGGATTTCGATGAAACTTTACAGTAATGTACCTTATACATCAGAATAACTTCTCGTTCATATGGACGCTTTTTCAGCACGTTGTGCTGAAGCGCTTGAAGCACTTTTCAAAAAGTGTACTTTAGTAGTGTCCGACCGAAGGTCGATTTTTGGCCAAAGCCGATTAATAGGCCATTGCCAAAACCTTCGGCCGAAGCTGAAGCCGAAGGTTTAATAACCCTAAGAAATTTGATTCATTAATTGGCTAAATTTTTAAAAAGTTTTGTTTACTATTAACTTAACGAGGTGAATAAAATTACTTGAAAGTGGTTAAAAATAACACCACTGAAATAATCGTAAGTTGAAAATATAAATAAAGCATTCAATTTCCGTACTTCGGCTTCGTCCAAAACTTCGGCCCATTTTGGTCGAAGCCAAGGGTTTCGCTGAAGGCGGTATTTTTGGCCGAAGGTTCGGTCTGACACTAACTATTAGACATTTATTTCAACTCAGTGCTTCACTAACGCGCGTTGAAAAAGCACACGTGCGAAAGTAGGGCTACACTTGTGGACACAGGCTATAATTGTCTATCTGCGCCAATCCTATTTATGTGAGTCTATAAAAAATGCAGTTCTTGTTTACATTTTACCCTCGAGTTAACATTCCTTTTAAAACAGGCATAAAATAAAGACATTTGATTGAATTTGATTTATTACAACCTGTCCACAGCAAACAACATATAAAGAGATTGTTCAAAATTATGGCCATGAAATTCATGTATCCAGCCTTATAAAGGACAGAGCAATTCTAATAACGGGTTTTTAACTTTCCTTGCATTAAAGTCATTCAGTACAAAGTAAGTTTTAGTTTAATACTTCAACCATAAGGGGCAATTAGGACACCTCAATATCTTTTATCTATATATATATATATATTTTTTTTTTTTCGTGGCAATTGCGTTTACATTATGCCATTGTACAAATTTTACGAATATTCATTTCTAAATTAATTCAACTACCCAATGAACTTGATGACGAAGATGATAATGAAATTGATGAAGTGCCCCACCCTGGATAGTAAAGTGATGGATACTTTACATACCAATTGCGACGGCCGTTTTGAGGGAAATCGAAAAGGCACCTTTTATCACTTTGTTACAATTACCTTCACTCATGCACATATAGGAACACATAATGGTTAATATTCCACTAACAAACACAAGTTTTGGAAATTAAAACAAGTTGACAACATCACTCTTCGATTTCCCGCCAAAAAGCCCCTCAATATCTCTGATATAAATTTTTAATAATACATACCTCGGTGGGGAGTGTCGCCGGATCGGTGCGTGTCTCGGCGGCGGTGGGCGCGGCGACGGACGGCGCGGACGCGAGGGCACCAACACCGGCGCAGCTGTGATCTCTTGCCCGTCGATTTGACCTTTAAGTTATTGCAAGTAAAACTTAAACACAAATAAGTGAACCCCAACTTAAATGAATCATAGCTAAAAACCACTCAAACCAAGTCACCTTTCAAACAAAAAAAAAACTAAATAAAAATCAGTTCATCCATTTAGGAATGATGCCACACTGAGACACATGGATACACAGATGTACACATTAATCATATAACACCACTATTTTTGCGTCGGGTGTCAAAAATTTATCAAACCCAAGACTGTACTTCTCACAATTAAAACTTACAGAGAAATTTAAAAACCCCAACTCAAACGAATCATAGCTAAGAAAACTCACATTCAAGTCACCTTTTAAACAAAAAAAAAAACTAAGATCGGTTTATCCATTTAGGAGACCACGTGCATATACCATAGACATAGAATACAAAAACTATCAGAAAAATCTAATTCAATAAACTCTGTCACATACACATTCTAAATTGAAATGGGTTCAAATACACATATTAAACTTATAACACCCCTCCTCTTGCACCGAAGATTACATTATGGGGATACTTACATTCTACAGCAAGAGTAATTTTAGTTTCTTAATTACCTCCGTCCATATGCTTCATAGCATTTTCTGCTTCATCAGCGTTGCTAAAGTCCACATATGCGTAACCACGTCCATTATGTGGATGTAACCTATCTGGGGGGAACTCTATTGTCTTCACAGTTCCGTATGATGAAAATATTTCATGGACATGGTCTCTGGTCACATTCAAAGTTAGACGCCCAATATGAATTCTTGTAGGACGCGGCGGCGGCGATCGTTCACGCTTCTTGCGACCCGGGGACCTGTTGATAGAAGTTATATGGTTATTATTTTTTTGTAAAAACCATAGCCCCACATTAGGAATTATTCTTGTATTGTGGGTGCATTAACAAGTATGAAATTAAATACACAAGCACATAGACCTAAACAAATATTTGTGGGTCAAATAAAGATTTGTCCCATGCGGTAATCGAATACGCGACTACCAATCCAGTGGGCAGAACAACTCAAGCTCTTTACCACTGGACCAAGCCGTCTGTCTACTTTATGTTAATAGTAAAAAACATACCAAATACATAATTTGAGTTCTTAGATTTTGTTTGTTTTGTTTTATTTTATTACAAATAAAATAAAACATGCTGCCCCTCCCGTGACCGTCATATTCGTTCGTTCGTGAACAGGTGCTGCTTGTGGGGACTGATACATCTGGAATCCCTTAAACGCTCTTAACAGATACCATCTTTAGATTCATATCTCGATCGTAAGGCACCACACTGGAGCTAGATCGTAAACTATTTAATTGTAACCTAAACATTGTATCCACACAATATAATTGTAAAAGAAAGAAAAGAGAATGAGAAGTAAATCAAAAAGACCAGCCTGCAGTGTTTTTGCTGGATTTTCTCAGTGAAGGCTGCATTCCGATCCAGTGGTAGATTAGTAGGTAATTTAAATTTTAAAAAAGTAAATTTTTTATTTGTGAGCACCACAGGGCTTATGCAATTTTTCTAGAATTGAATGCTAAAAACAACTCCTGTTCCAAAAGCAAATTTGACCATAAAAATGTATGGAATTAATATGAAAATATTTTACAGTCATATGATCAAAAGATCTATAATAAAAAGAGAATAGATACAAAATGCTTGTAACTTGGCTGAGCCCGTCAATCTGTTCACATACTCACATTTAAAACAAACAATATTACTTTTTACCTTTCATGTTTCTCCTTGTTTTTAACTTTATCATTGGTAGATGGAGCAGATAGTTTCTTCTTGTCCCCAATAGGTGATCTGTCTCTTATCTTTTCTCTGTCAACTTCTCGACGATCTTTCACTGGACTCTTGTTTGGTGAAATCCTAAAATATGCACACAAATTAATGGTTAGTCAACTAATAATTAAGTACTACTTATTAAAAAGGTAAATGATTCTTATAAACTAAACTGTTGAGTAACTATAGAAAGCACCTATGCGGTCAACAATAGAATAGAGATTCCTATTATATTCAGCCAGTCTTTGATATGAATTTTATACAAATATTATAGTAACCCACTTCTTCTTTGGCCTGGAGCGATCATTGTTGCTGCTGCTACTGCTAGAAGAACTCGATGATGACGAGGACCGGGATGAGCTCCCGGAGCTGCTTGATGAAGACCTGGATGAGGAGCGGGATGAACTGCTTTCTGACGAACTGGATCATCAAACATGTACCTCATTAACATATACACTTTTATTTAATGAAATCTATGGATATTCTCGGGGGCTGAATGACAGTTTATGAATTCCTGGCGTGTTTAATTCGCAGCAGCCATATTGTTTTTTAGTGATTTGGTCACAGGATTTTGTATCTTATTATGTTTTGAGGACTGATCCTCAGACATCGGATAGTAAACTTGATAATAGCCACAAAGCAGTAAAATGTTTTTTAAGAAAATAAATCAAGCTACATCAGATACATAACCTAACTGACTGTGATGATGTTAGATCCCAAAATCACTTAATCAATCAATGGATTTTTAATATCAAATATGTTTGTACCTGCCACTACTTTCACTACTGCTCGATCCAGAATCACCTTTCTTCTTTTTATTCTCTTTTGGTTTCTTTTTATCTTTATCAGATGCCGCCGATGGCGATTTCGTCCGTGCCCTGTAAACCGCGCTCACCTTTAGTGTATCCTGTATTCATCAAATTTAGTTTCGGGTTGATAGTGATATTCCTTTATGATACTTACATTTTCCAATTATCTCTATTACCTACTCAAATTATTTTATTTCTCAGAGGGCACGCAAAACAGTGTTTTCCGCGTCGCCGTCACTTCAAATGAATGAATGAAATGAATGTACCTATCTTGAATGAATGAACAGAATTACGATACAGATAATATATACATTAGCTCAATAATACAGATAACGTCATATAAAGATAACAATCTTCATAGACAAAGGATACTATATTTATGACAACCTTAGATTGGGTATATGGAGTTTAGGCGGGAAGTCGGAGAGTGATGTTGTCAATTTGTTTAATTTCTAAAACTTGTGTTATTTCGACTTATAATGTGTAATGTTGGTGGAATATTAACCATTATGTGTTCTTATATGTGCATGAGTGAAGGTAATTGTAACAAAGTGATAAAACGTGCCTTTTCGACTTCCCTCAAAACGGACGTTGCAATTGGTATGTAAAGTATCCACCGCTTTACTATCCAGGGTGGGGTACTTCATTAATTTCATTATCATCGTTGTCATCAAATTCATCGGGGAGTCGAATTAATTTAAACAAACACGATTATATATCTCACTGGACACTGGCAAAATACACTTATAATTAGTGTGAAGCCATAACTTGAAGAAGAAGAAGAACCTTAGATTGTAACAATATTTATTTTGTGTATCTTAGTGATTCATCAGGTAAAATCATGGATATATTACAATGCATTGAGTACTGTCAAAATATTGCTAAAGAAAATTGAACTTTTACTCACAGACACAACATTCAATTTTTTATGATTTAAACAACTCGAGAAACCATGATGAGTGAGAGCAATAACCTTGAGCCCGGTGTCGAGCTCGCACCCATTACAGTGCAGTACGGACCATAAGGTAAAACTAATACGGACTATACCTACTTATGATATGGTTTAAATACGATGTAAACCATTTATTACCGAGTTCAAAACGAGCAAGGTTCTCAATTCGTCTTTATATACAGGATGGATTGAGATGGGGCTGTAAGGGCTGCTATCTCAACCGTTGTAGATACAGGAAAACGGCCTTAGGAGACTATCTTTAATTTTTGCGATATTTGGAGCTGAATTTACAGATTATAAAAAAAAGGAAAGGTCAGCCAGAAAATGGACAATTTAATTAAAAACTTTGACTACTACTCATTTAACATGTGGCATATGCGTATAAAAAAAGAATTACTACAATAAACAGTGCCCGAGAATTATACGTTAATTATATGTCAACAAGTCCATAATCGTACCAATGTGAAAGTGAGTATCCTTGTCATCACGTTTTTTTCGCAGTGCTCCATCTATTTGTATATATATAAATTTGTAATATATAATTTAATATATGGGTAAAATAAAAAAAAATGATAATGGAAGAAATATGTTTCCGACATACCTACTAAAATATCCAATTTATAAGCCCGGGAAGCAAGGGTTCAGTTCATTATACATAGGAAAACAAACATAATTCGTTTTTGTTTCATGCTATCTATCTATCTATATCATCACGCCAGATCCCTTACGGGGTAGGCAGAGGGTACAGAGTTCCAATAGGTTCTTTCCTTACATACCGCTCTGGCTTCCTCTACTTTCATAGTTCGTCTCATACACGCTCTCCGGTTACGGAGACTCCTGACTTGTCCTTCAGATAAAACCCGGTCTATTTGGTCATGGTAAATAGTCCAGGTCTTCCCCGGCACATCCTTCCACTTTCGCATTGTATATCAGTTTTGTCATTCTTTCTTCGGGCATTCTTTGTATATGCCCGAACCAACGGAGCATACCTTTTCTCATCATTACACCGATACTATCTTTCATACCTATTCGCTTTCTTACTACGCTGTTGCGAATACGGTCGATCAGATCACTCCGCACATCTTCCGCAGAGCTCGCATTTCCACCGCATTTATCCTACTTTCATTCTCCTTCTTACATACCCAGCTCACGCTAACATATAACAGCGTTGGGACAAGCACTTAATTATGTATGGCCAGCTGCGCCTTTTGGCTTAAGTGCCGGCTCCCAAGTAACTTTTCCATCGCGCCATTCACTCCGTTCCCTACACTCACTCTTCTCTCTATGTCAGCGGTGTATTTCCCACTCTTACTGAATGCGCATCCAAGATATACAAACTCATTCACTTGCTCCACAGATTATCAAATATGTTGGAACTTGCGTCCGGGACGCCTTCCAGGTCCTTGAAAACCTTTGCTGGAGGACCGGTAGAGTCCCTACAGATTGGCGCCGTGCAGTCATAGTAGTTCACAATACGACTGCGCTAATTACAGAGCCATCAGTTTGATCAGCTTGGCAGCCAAGGTGTACGGTAAAATTATTAAACGGAGAATGCGCGAGAAGTCCGATGGAATGTTGTACGAGGCACAAGGAGGTTTCAGGTCTGGAAGAGGATGTTCGGATCAAGTTTTCTCCCTTCGCAACATCGTAGAGAAGCATCTAGCAGTAGGCCGGAAGGTTTTCTGCGGTTTTGTGGATCTGGAGGAGGCGTTTGACAGAGTTGTGGATAAAAGTCTAAATAAAGGTCTTCAAAGTCTGAAAGCGATGAATGAAGGTGTACAAATGAGTGATCTAATGGTAAATCATCTATTATATGCAGATGATGTGGTTTAGATAGCGCCAACAGCCACTGATCTGCAATCACTAGTCACAGTTATGAAAGACGACTGCATGAAAAATGGCTTACATTTGAATGTGAAGAAAACCAAAAATAAGTTTTTGAACGGGAAGAAACCAGAACGAATGTAAGGATTGTGGTTGGTAACGATGTGCTGGAGCAAGTGAATGAGTTTGTATATCTTGGATGCGCCTTCAGTAAGTATGGGAAATACACCGCTGACATAGAGAGAAGAGTGAGTGTAGGGAACGGAGTGAATGGCGCGATGGAAAAGTTACTTGGGAGCCGGCACTTAAGCCAAAAGGCGCAGCTGGCCATACATAACGGAGTTCTTGTCCCAACGCTGTTATATGGTAGCGAGAGCTGGGTATGTAAGAAGGAGAATTAAAGTAGGATAAATGCGGTAGAAATGCGAGCTCTGCGGAAGATGTGCGGAGTGAAGCTGACCGACCGCATTAGCAACAGCATAGTAAGACAGCGAGTAGGTATGAAAGATAGTATCGGTGTAAAGATGAGAAAGGGCATGCTCCGTTGGTTCGGGCATATAGAAAGAATGCCAGAGGAAAGAATGACAAAACAGATATACAATGTGAAAGTGGAAGGATGCAGGTACCGGGGAAGACCTAGACTATCTTACCACGACCAAATAAACCGAGTCTTATCTGATGGAAAAGTCAAGAGTCTCCGTAACCGGCGAGCGTGTATGAGACGAACTATGAGAGTCGAAGAAGCCAGAGATGTATGTAAGGAAAGAACCTGTTGGAACTCTGTACTCTCTGCCTACCCCGCAAGGGATCTGGCGTGAGGTTATAGATAGATAGAAGTGATAGAAGAAAACAAGATCTGTTAGAATTGGTTCAAAAAAATTTTGTGCCGCGCTATCATGAACATTTTTATAAGCAGCTTTAGTTTGCTTATTTTGATTTTTTGTTATGAGAACTGTGACTATTAAATGTAAGAATAATTAGGTACTAAGTACTCGTACAACAACAAAAACATTAAGAATGCTGGAATTGTTATAAACTAGTGCAGTAAGTGTTTTCTACAAATTTTGTATCTAGCGTATTAGTTCCTCATAAAAGTCTGATTACGGGTACTTAAATATAAGAAATATTCATAATTCTGTTAGATTTTTATATGCCATTTATTTTAATAATAATGTTGATTATTGTTACCCACTGAAAAAGTTAAGTGTAAGTGCTATTTTATAAATTAAGAGTTGGGTTTTTTTTTGTTTAGTTCAGCCTTTATGACGTTATTGCACAGCAAAGTTCTACTTTTAATTTAGCTTCCTGCGCAACAACGTCAGAAATGTAGGTATCGGGAATAAAAACAATAAAAATATGCCACTTACTCAATGTTTCTATTTCTGAAACAACCTTAATTTTAAAATATAGAATATAATCAATATTTTGATCATCGATTTATACAATAGACATCGATTAAAAAAATAGGACAATAATAATACATTTCACTTTAATAAAACGACAACTTTTAAATAGATCTCCTGAAAAAAACATCATTTGTTACTTATGACGTTATTGCACCCGATATGCGATATGTAGGTGTTAAATATAAATCATGTGAAGTTTTAAGGAATGATAACGTACTACCATGGATATATAACCCTAAATGTATTGAGCACTCTGGGAAAAAAACGTGATGACAAGGATACTCACTTAGAGCCCCACGTCTCTTTTTAAGTAGGGTGACCCAACATTGGTACGATTATGGACTTGTTGACATAAAACTAACGTATAACTCTCGAGCAATTTTTATTGCCATAATTCTTTCTTTCCACACATATGCCACATCTTAAATAAGTAGAAGTCAAATTTTTTGATTAAATTACCCATTTTCTTGCTTATGAGAAGTCTTGACTTACCCTTCAGATAAGACAAGGTCATGGTAAGGTAGTCTAGGTCTTCCCCGGTACCTAAATCTTTGTACTTTCCCATTTTATATCTGTTTTATAATTATTTTCACAACATTCTTTCTATATGCCCGAACCATCCCGAACTATCTCATATAAATATTATATCTAATAGTATCGGACCATCCCGAACTATCGTTCGGGATGGTCCGATACTATATTTCATACCTACACGCTTTCTACTAAGCTGTTGCGTGCGAATACACTCGGTCAGTTTGACTTTGCACGTCTTCCGCACAGTTCGCATGTTCATGTGTATAACAAAACCCTCGATTTGGTTTGTAGGTAGCTACTATTGTTTATGATTGGTACTTACAGTATCTGCAGTGCATGTAATATGTAAGCTTCTACAACATACGTACGCTTTTAATAGATTACTATAGCAATCCATCCATTATTGAACACGAGTAGAGTAGTACTTGGCAGAAAAATCCTGAACGGCTACGATTGATCCCTGGACTTGTGCGTACAAAGCGGCCAGGCAAGTGATTTGGTTGTCAGTGCCATAGTAACGTACTAGTACGTAGTCTCAAACAATTTTAATACCCTATCTAGAACTTAAAAATTATCACAGTCAACCTAGAGCTAAAAAAAACATTTCTAAAGCGTACCTATAAATATCAGCCGTTCTTATACGTCGACAATCACTCTTTTAATACTGGTAGCCGTTAAGTGACCGAAATGATTAGCTATAGGCCGCTCGCTGGGCGACATGGTCCGCACATTAGCGCAATGGGAAGCCCGTGTTGCATTTACGAGAGTTTGCCCACCCTCGCCTGTTGAGCGACCTCTGAGTTCTGAGGTCCTTCCTACACCAATACATAAAATTGAGGTGTATAACGTGACGTGACGTGTTCGTATTCTGTACTTTTTAAACGACTTCTAAAAAGGAGAAGGTTCTCAATTCGACTGTATGTTTTTTTTTTGTATTTATGTTACGCGATCATTCCGCCAATTATGAATCAATTTTGAAAATTATTTTTGCATTGGGTTTAGCATAGCTCCAAGGTGGTCCTATTTTAATTTTATCGGTATTGGACCTTAGATTTGGAAGATACACCAGGGAACTCCTTAACGACAAACAATACGAATGCGTAGATTGATATAGTATGGGTACGTCAATCCTATAGGTACCCTGCCATAGAACTAACCAGATTATTGACCGACTTCAAAAAAGGAGGAGATCGACAATTCGTCTGTTTTTTTATAACGTCTTTATCTATGAACTGATTTTGATGATTCTCTTTGCCTTGGGTTTAGTATAGTTTCGAGATGGCCCCATTTTAATGAAATCAGTATTGAACTTTGGACTTTGAAGATACATCAGGGGATTCCTTAACGGTGAACAGCACGAATGTATAGATTCCTTTATTATGGTTATTATATCAATCCTGTAGGTACCTTGCTATACAAATCAGCAAAATAATATAATATAGGTATATAAATATTAGTAAATATTTCAATTGTCACTTAAAATAGTAAAATAAAAAAAAAACCGAATTAAAAAAAGCAAAAAAAAAATATTTGAAGTCGGTGCCAAGTAACCGACTGCACGAATCGGCACCGACTTCAAATATTTATTTTTTGCTTTTTTAATTCGGTTGTTTTTTTTTATTCTCTAATTAAGATATTATATTACCTATATAAAAGATAACTATAACGTCTGTTAGCCTTAATGCAGTCGCTTTTCACTAAGGAATGTGTGGTTTCATCCAATGTGAAATCGTAATTGATTTTCAGCCACTGTTTTCTCGTTATAAAATGTATTTTCTTATGATTCATGCACGGATTTTGAAAAACTCGAAGGTATGAGACTGGTTTGTAAGTTAGACCTTGTGTTTGCAAGGCAAAAGTTTGACTAACCATGTTATTGCTTATATGGGGGAACTTTTTAATAGGAAAAGGAATAGAATGTATTATATAAGGTAGTAAAAAGCGTCATTTTTACGTATGCATGTCATAAAAGGCGACTTAATTGGTAAAAATAATTTAACACCGTCCCAGCAGGTTGTCACAACAATAGACTTACCCTTATTTATCTAATTTTGTTTTGGTTTTACAACTAAAATTTTGGTCAGGTCTGTAAGGAAAGAACCTCTTGGAACTTAGTACTCTCTGCTTACGCCGCAAGGGGTCTGGCGTGATGATATAGATCGATAGAACTATAATTATTATCATGTACGGTTCATCTTGAGGTCTTAGAGCGGTAGCATGTTGCATAATACACCCAGTGAAATAGAACCCGCGACTTATCCTACATAGGTATGTATTAAAATGAAACCTCCTCATAGATAATAGTCTGTTCATTGGTGTTAATGATAGCTGATGATTCACACCCACACTGCCTGATGTACCTACAAAACTACTGTAGATAAATATGCAAACACTGGGTGGTACAAGCGATTATGTTATTTCTACCTATTATTACGCAGACGCTTATCGTCTATCGATAGCGGTACTTTATGGGCTCACAGTATTAAATACCGAGGCTTTACGTGGTATACCCACTATGCTCATTAAAAGATCTAAACGCTACTAACATAATAACGGAAAGACAATAATAGTTTTCAGTAATCTTCTTTAGGCAAACTAAAATACCGTGATTTAATCATAGCAAACGTAATAGCAAAACTAGAACTAGAAGTGAAATAGCGAACAATTTTGTTCACAACTGCTGTCGCCGCTTTGCCATATATGCGAAATTTGAAAAAAATAGACACAGACTCACATAGGTGCACTCACTTTATCGCTGTTAAAATATTTTTCGATGAAGTGTGTGTTTTAACCGACTTCTAAAAAGGAGGAGGTTCTCAATTCGACTATGTTTTTTTTTGTATGCATGTTACGCAATCATGAGATATTATGGGTATTACGTCAATCCTATAGGTACCCTGCCATAGAACTAATCAGAATATTAACGCACTTCAAAAAAGAAGGAGGTCGACAATTCGTCTGTGCGTTTTTTTATAACGTCTTTATTTATGAACTGATTTTGATGATTCTTTTTGCGTTGGGTTTAGAATAGTTTCGAGGTGGTCCCATTTTAATGAAATCGGTATTAAACTTTGGACTCTGAAGATACACCAGGGGACTCTTTAACGGCGAACAGCACGAATGTATAGATTCCGTTATTATGGTTATTATATCAATCCTGTAGGTACCTTGCAGTACAACTCAGTAAAATAATATAATGTAGGTATATAAATATTAGTAAATAATTCACTTGTCACTTAAAATTGTAAAATAAAAATCTTTTTAAGGTAAAAATAAAACCGAATTAAAAAAGCAAGAAATAAATAACTCGGTGCCAAGTAACCGACTGCACTAGCCGGTACCGACTTTATATATTTATTTCTTGCTTTTTGAAGTCGGTTTTATTTATTCCTTAAAAAGATTTTTATAAATACAATTACAAGTTTTGGAAGACTGTTATACCGATTTTAACTACTGTATCACATCATCACATGCATAAGTCCACGCAGCCGTGAAGGATTTCGTGACCATTCTCTCACATGTGTGGCCACAAATTCACGCCACGCAACTTCTAGTGTATAATTATTCAGATTTCTATGAACTTTAGCTATTATATGGAATTAAGCTATGATATAAAAAACCCCATGGACAAGTTAAAACTATTACGCATAAACTTTCTTGTGTAATACGAAGCTGCTACATAGATAATATTTTGCAAAAGTCATAAATTTAACTCGACCGTAACAACCGCGATGAATCTAATATGCTATAAATAAGTATGAACTGAGGATGCCGGTTTTTAAGATTTCCTTATATCTAAGAAACAGAATGATAATAATTCTTTATTTTCCTTCCCACCTTTAGGTGTATTAAAATGTATTGTATCTCAGTATGAATAGAGAAATTTGTTATTCCTTGCAACTTCTAATGGCGGGAAATTGAAATAAAGTTCTAACACATATTAAGTACATATTTTCGAAGTCATATGATTTTATAGGTCAGTGGATGAATAATAACAATATATAATAATGTAATAGGTGGGTATTGTTCTACATACAACATGGATACATGTAGCAATATAGGTGCATAAAAAACGACTCTAAAAGAAGAAATTATAGTATTGAATTCTACTATTACCCATAATACAGGATCTGTACTATTACTTAGTAGTAACCCATAAGGTAAACTTACAACCATTTGAGGACCAACTCTTATTAAGCGGTAAGCTAACTCTTACATTTCCTAACACCTATATAATCCCCATTTCACCTTCAATGGTGAAAATTGACTCATCAAATCACATATTTTTATATTTGTTATACTAGTTGTTACACGCACCCTCGCCTGCGTAATTTTTTTTTTCTTACTAATATAACTGTCCTTTTGTATTTTATCAAAGTCTGTTTAACGGTTTAGGCGTTAAAGGTAACAATCCGACAGATTTCGAATTTATAACATTAGTATGGATTAAATTAAAAATGAAATTCTGTAATGAGAAATAACCGACTATTTTCAAGAGTATAATGATAAGCAACTTTATCTATTTCCTTAAGTCTTTAACAGTCCCAGTAATAACTATCTAGAGTAGAGATAGGTGTTCAAATTTTCAATTTAATCGTGTCAAATTTTGTTATCATCATCATCATCATCAGCCTATAGCAGTCAACTGCTGGACATAGGCCTCTTCAAGTGCACACCACTGGGTACGATCCTCGGCTACTCGCATCCAGTTTCTGCCAGCCGCCCGACGAAGGTCATCGCTCCACCTAGCCTGAGGGCGTCCTGCATTACGTTTTCCAGTCCGTGGTCTCCACTCAAGAACTCGTTTGTCCCAGCCACTTCAGCTTACTAATCCGATGGGCTATGTCGATTACTTTGGTTCTCTGTCGAATGACTTCGTTCCGGATTCTATCCTTCAGAGAAACTCCGAGCATAGGCCTTTCCATAGCTCGCTGAGTGTCTTTAAATTTATGGACCATTCCAACCGTGAGTGTCCATGTTTCGGCTATGTTATAACGGGCAGGACGCACTGATTGAAGACTTTTGTCTTTAGACTTTGTGGAATGGGCGATGTAAATACTCGACGTAATTTCCCAAATGCCGCCCAGCTCAGCCGTATTCTTCTGTTGACCTCTTTCTCATAGTTGTTTTTCCCCAACTGCAGAGTTTGCCCTAGGTAAACATATTCTTGAACAACCTCGAGAATAGCGCCATGTATTGCAACAGGGATAATTACTTATACAAATTGTTGTTACTTGTTCTCTAATTCTAGATGATCTTGCTCTTTCGTAGACCACTTGTGGGTAAAATGGTCTTAGGAGAATTCGCATTAGGTTGGTGATTTCATCCCCTTTTTTTCACGAGTCATAATGTTTTTTGGATATATAACAACTCCTACTAGTGGTTGCCAGGTCTATGATCTAATTAATTATACGTCCCATATAATTTTAACACGCACACTATAAGGTAGATAATACCTAAAACATGAAAACGTAGTCGTAGGTATGAGGTTTAGCAACAAGAGATTTATTTTTACACTCATTTAACGCACACAAATAAAGAGACTTATATCAGTGAGGTCGTACCATCTCATAGAACGGAATATTTGAATAGCTGTGTGGACTGAACAGGACACGAGCACAAATGCCTTTTAAGACCCCCGTACGTATGAAGGTACTATTTATCCCACCCTATTTTGTTGCTATTGTGTGGATAAAATATCGTTTTATAATGATCAGTAACATTTGTCGTAAGATTAATTTTATCTAGGGTCAAATTGAACGTTTATCAACAGGTGATGTTTACAAAAGAATAAAATTTGATTTGAACATTTTCTTGTTTTAATTATCCCGAACCGACTAAGACCCGACCGAAAAAAAACATTTGTGGGTCACACAAAGATTTGTCCTGTGTGGGAATCGAACCCGTTACTACTCGGTCCAGGGGTTGCAGCGGGCCTGAGTTCTAAACCACTGGACCAAGCCGTTAGTACTTAACTACGCATATAAAAACTTGTTATGTTGTAACGAAGTTAGTTAATTCAGTTGCCTCCTAATGAGATGATTATTCAAAAATAATTATGTACATCTTTTATTTTTTTATCTGCAGCCAAATATTATCCCCTTGATTGATTATTAAGGTATTTATCGATTACTACGGAGCCTCCTAGTGTGCTCGGCCCATTGCTAGTCCTGCGGATATGTCCTGAAGATCGACAATGGGTTCGGGATGATGTACCCCGGGCATTGTCAATAAATACCCTACGAGGGACTTCATTGGCACTGGCGGATGACCTGACATGGTGCAGCGCTTGGGACTGAGTCCTGCAGCAGGGGAGGGGGAAAAATTCTCGTGCGTGTTTGTGCTGTGCACTGTGACCTGTATGGGCCGGGGGAAAAAGTACTGAGTACTGACGGAGGTTGAGCTGGCGTTTGACTAGCGGTAACTGTCTGTCTCTAGAAACACACATCTTCTGTCCAGATATTCGGCTAAATGGGACGCCATCACGTAGCCGCGTGATAATCAATCGGCTTAGGTCTATGTTTAAGATGAACCATGTTAGGGTCCAAGGTTATATGTGCAAGTCCGTTTCGATATTTTAAGCAGTAACCTACGCAAAAGGGATATGTGCAAAATAAATACATAACATAACGATGGTTAGGCTGTCCTCGAAGACATCAGCTTCTATGAGCTAAACTTGGCACTGGCTGCAGAGAGTGCATACCTTCTTGATAGATGTGGGCCGCGTAACACGGTCAGTCACGGTCTGTCTCGGTAGTTTGGATCCCGGGGCACACGGGGGTTGAGGGCAATGAGCGTGCGGAGGATTTAGCTAAAAGGGGATCCATGAAATAATTTGTAGAAAGAATAAAATGACTTTTCATAGTCACATACCTGATGACGTCTACGGAGACGTACATTACAAAATGCCAAGGAACAACATAAAAAAGAGTGGGACGTGGTTGTATCAATAAATATGTATTACAAATATAATATTAGTCCTGTTAAGAAACTGGCCCACTGTCGGGCACGGGCCTCCTCTCAGACTGAGAGGGTTTAAGTCATAGTCCACCACGCTGGCCCAGTGCAGGTTGGCGAACTTAACACACCTTCGAGAAACTCTTCGGCATGCAGGATTCCTCACGATGTTGTCCTTTACCGTTAAAGCAAGTAATATTTTTTTAATACGCACATGCTTATGAAAAGACAGAGGTACGTGCCTGGGTTTGAACCCGCGACCTCTGACTTTGCAGTCCAACAGTCTAACCATTAGACTATCACTGCTACTGGCTATTACAAATATATTGCGGGAATACCTCTGCCTATGGCTTAGGAAGACTATAGGCCTGAGTTTTTTTTTACTTCTTCGCCCTCGTGAACCTGGTGTTTGAGGGCGAGTACCATGGCTACTGTGCTGCATAACCGATTTTGTTTAACTATGATGCATTATTTTTATCAGGCTCCAAATAAGTAGCGCAGTTTTAGCGCAAAAACAGCTAAACAGAAAAACGAAATATATATATTTTAAATATTCTTTGGTGTTTTGTTACTTCGAAATAGTCCACCATAATATATTTTAATGCATATTTATTGGACAGATACAACCTCTCCTTAAAATTTTATAACAGTGTTTATATAGATAGATATGTAGTAAGTAGGTAGATTATGTGTGCCACCAGAGATACGATAAGAGATTACATGAAATTGATATTATTTTCTATAAAACAATAACAGAAGCCATTAAGTACTTCATCATGTGGGTGTATAATAATATTTTTCAAAATAAACAAGTTAATACGTACATATATTATCTGCACATACATTCAGCCGCCTTATAAAGCTCGGACGGCAAGCTTATCGCTCTACATAATATGTGGAGCTTACGCTCGCAAGTACTGTCTCCCGCCTCGCGCTCTTGCTAAAAAAAAAACAATAAATAAAAATTATTGTACGTGATAATTACAAAAGTTCTTAAGAAAAAAAATCTACAGAATATTTTAAACCAGTTTCGACACTTTTTTTTGTAAGTATTTTAGTAGAAATCTTAATAAATGTAATTTAAACGTGTAAAATTAAACTACCTATTTATGATTGAGTGTGGTACATAAATAACGTTTTTTATGACAATATTAACAGTTATTTATTAGAACTACAATATTTTAAGATTTTCTTTAAAATTATGCGATTCTATACCTATCGATGTTACTATTCATTGGTCATATTTATCAAGCTTGCATTAACTTATTAGTAATATTTTCAATTAGCCTTACCACGATGTACTCTTAATATGATTTCCGGGACACGTAGGTACCATGCAAATGTGTTTCAAGTAAGGCCAGTTTAAATTACCCTCTCTCTATCCACCTTGTCCGGCTTTAATAAAAAGATTACATTATGTGTTTTCAAAGAAGCAATTAACATACTGTCTTTGATAAATATACATGAAGCTTACTTTCGGCTTTTTGAAACACAAGGAGGGATCAAATACCTGAGCTATTTTTTTCTGCTTGCGGAGATAATTTATTTTTAAAACATGATGATGTGTTAAAGACATAACAATTATGTAATTTATAATGTGTTAAATACTTGAAACTTGTATTAATCTGCGTTGATTATTTCGTGTACAGATTCTGCTATTAGTTCCAATATTCATAATAGAGTTATTATATATCTATATCATCACGCCAGATCCTTTGCAGGGTACAGAGTTCCAATGGGTTCTTTCCTTACATACCTCTCTGGCTTCCTCCACTCTAATAGTTCGTCTTATACACGGTCGCCGGTTACGGAGACTCTTGACTTGTCCTTCAGATAAGACTTGGTATACTGGTCATGGTAAGATAGTCAAGGTCTTCCCCGGTACTAACATCCTTTCACTTTCGCATTGTATATCTTTTTTGAGAGTTATTCTACATTCTTATTTAAAAAAAGATTCAAGATTTTCGTGCGAGGAACCATGATTGTCGCAAACTTTTAAACGTCGAGAACGTAGATTTAAAATTGTGATAAAATATGTTAAATAACTTTTACTTCTTTCCGTAGTGGTATAATTTTTAATTGAGCGATACGGTTTGAAAATTAGGCTCGGTGGAGGGCCCAACGCAATGTTGATGTTTTTAAATTAACTTGTTTTCTTATTTCTTGTTTTCTAACTCTAGTTTGTCGTTTTTGCCGTAGGTACAATGAACACCATACTTTTATACGATTTCGTTTTTACGAAATCACCATGCACCTAAAACTGAACAAAAAACGTACCCGCGTACAATTAATTCTAAACTGTTCTTGTTTCGAGGGTGCGTTTACAAACATGAAATTCCCATATACAAACACCGACACCGAAATAAATATTGTGGGTCACACAAAGATTTGTCCCTTACGGGTATCGAATCCGCAACTAATCGATCCAGTGATCGGGGCGGCTTACCCTTCGTAAACGCCGGGATGAAAGTAGATAAATGTCCAACAAAATGTTGATTTATATTTTCCTTGTTCGGAAATAAGTAACTTGTCAACTCATCAAACAAGCTTAAATTCCGAAACAAGAAGATCATCGCGTCCCAAAACACTCCGAATTTGCTATTGATATTTTATTGTTTCAATTTCTGTTGTAGCTAACAAATAACTCTAAATATAAATAAACGAAACAATTAGAGGAGAGTTTTAATGATGACGACACGTTTATTTATTATTAATAATATCAATAATTGTTATTAATATTATTAATAACTCTTTAAGTTCTGTTCATAGCCCATTTACGCATGACATTTTTTCTTACTAATAAATATCGTTGACGATACTTTTTCTTAAAAAAAAGCTTGATACCGGTTGGACAGTCACAGGTCAACAACATACTACTATTTTTTGATTATTATACATAATAATGTGTACATTTACAAGGGACGTTGTGATAACGAGTTGTTACCTGATTAAGGTAAATAGTGAAACAAAAAATACATATGTAAGCAATTTTAATTGAAGCGTATTATGTTTAAAATGCATAGCAGGATTACTCAACTAGCAGTCCAGAATCTGGAATTATGCCCGGTATAATGGTAATAGGCTCGCCCCTTATTGGGACCTAAATCGTGGGTATTAAGTACATAGTATACCTTTACGTCAGTAGAGACAGTGGTGTATTACATCTCATGAAGGGTTATTTTGTCGGCAGGTGGCGTGTGTGATGTGCATCCAGCGATGATGTGTAGCCCGATGCCGCTGTTGCTTCTGGCCCTGACGAGCACACTCGCGGCACCAGCAATGTACGACGACTACACGGTAAGACTTTTCTTTTAGCTATACAGGGCGGACTTTTTGGACAGAGCAGTAAGGGCAGCTACCTTAACTGTTGTAACTACAGAAAAACAGTCTGAGAAAACTATTATTAACACTTTTAGGCATTTTATAATAATAATAATGGCAGATTTTGGTGAGTAACGACGCCACAGACCCGGTGCTCCAGAGAGTCGGTCAGGGCCCCCAACTTAGCGTGTCTTCGTCGGTCGAGTGGAAACCAAAGGGTGCCCGCAGGACTCTCGGCTCTGGCTTACCTTAATTGGCCGTCCAGACAGGAGCCATGAGAGCTATATCGACGTAGGAAGATAATGCGATCCTTCGTCGATGTACTCCAGGGGTGGAAGTGTCAAAGGGCATAACGCCAGGAGTAACTTCAGAGAAAGTGCAGCACACCTTCCTACATCGTGAGCCGCTCACACCAGTGTTGCCCTCAGTTGTCTTAGGACGACCGTTTGAGGGCCCAACTAGTAATCGGTGAGCCACGGCCGGCCACAAGTAGTTAGCTATCACTAATTATGGCCGGTGTCCGTCCCCTTTGAAATAGTCCAGTTTTTGTCCATCAAACCTCATTTATAAAGCCCTTGTTTTCTTTCCATAGTTTACATTAGTCGGTTCGCTGGTTATGTTTCTTCATTTTCAGCAAGTGATCTCAGCAGGTGACTTACATAACATTAACCTCTCGCCACTGCGTGCTGGACCCATGTCCCTATGTAAGCCTTTCAAAGGTCCGGGTAAAGCCCGTGAATATCAGCGCGATACAAATAATAATATAGTTCATTTCGGATTATGAGAATCCATAGTTTTGTTGGTAACCAAGTTCTTACAGACTATGTTAGTATTTATCACTTATATCTAGGATTTTATTTATTTGGCACTGGACATATACGAACTATGCATACCTATCCAGTGCAGAATAAAGAGGCCATCCACCCGATTAGCAACTATGCTAAAAAGAATACCAATACTCTTCGCAGCGTTGACGCTGGCCGGCATTTGCGATATCATGGATGCTGCTCTCTTTCGTAGGATGGCGTGGGAGCCATCCACTCTGGCTTCCACGAACATCTCTCATGCACTACAAAAGCATGCAGCCCCAAACCCACCTAAACGCACTATTATATTAGACTCGCAGAGCATCTCGACTCTTCTGCGAGTATCTGACCCATAGCCTGCACGTATAGAACATCTGACAGTAAGCCCTGAAGAACGTTATCTACCTACGAGCCAACATGTTACTGCTAACTGATAATGTTCTGCGTTCACTCTCTACATCTGTGTCGTCTTCAGTTACTCCGAGACCCAGTGCTTCAAGTATTTAAATTGCGAGACTTGTTTAAGTGGTATACCTTTTACAGGGACTGGTGGCAGACTCGCGTAGGTTTTGTTACGTGCTTTAACCACTATTAACTCGCTTTTCATTGCATTATACTTAAGGCCATGGGTCTCCGCGTACAGTTCACAGATCGCAAGGTTGAGCAAGCTATTGATGATGGACTCAGCAATTCCATATGATCGGCATAGCAGAATCAGAATATTTTTTATTCATGTAAACCATTACAGTATTTATGAGTCGTCAAAAAAGTAACAAAGATCACCACTTCGGAATGTCATTCCTGCAGAGAAGAAGGGCAAGAAACTCCACGGTTACTCTTTTAAAATAATTTTCATCTACATTCTATTGTGGGGAATGCGAAAACTATGTAGGTTGGTCATCAGGTGAGTCTAAGTTAAAAAAGCAAATTATACTATTCATGAGAATGGCTACATGGTTCCCTCATACACAAAAAAAAGGACAAGAGAGGAAATGTAAACTAATAACATTTTAATAGGTTGTCATAACTCAAGTGGAGCTGGAATAGCATCTATCCAAGCATTTTTATCTTTTAAATAATCTTCTCTTGAAATAGCTTATATTATTGATGAATTTTTCCATGAATTGTGCAGCCCATCAACGCATTGCTGAGCTCACCAACCAAGCTATCTACGTACAGGTTGAATAGCTTAGGTGAAGTCAATATTTTAAGCTGCATTCACAGACTGTTGAAAAATGTACAGTCAGCAAGAAAACAGGCAATTTACACAAAAACTTTTTAATGCCAATTAAGTATTTACGTTGTTCAAATCTATCAAAACTACCATGATCCTTATAAGAAACCGGATCGATTGGCATCAAAAAAACACTTGTGCGCATGCTCTCTTGCGTGAACTCTTGAACAGGTATTGTGTGCTTAGGCATTATGCTGAGTAGACATCCATTCATTGCCACATTCATCATCCATTAGTGGCGGTGGTTCTGTGTATGTGTTCCTGAATATCCGTTTTTTTTAATGAAAGTTCTCCAATGACACATTATGCATACACCCAGCTAACCCATTTTGATTAATTCCCCAACAAGCAATACTGCTGCTTAATATTGAAATATTTATGCAAGCTGTAACATAATAAACGCAAGACCTGAAAGAAGTTTGTTCTAAATCGATAACTAAATTGATTCCGACTATTTTTAATGTACCTTACATTTTGTTTTAAATTTGCAAAAAATGCTTTTACTCCTTCAGTGCGCTATAAAAAACTAAATTTGTTCTTTATTCATAGCAATAAGGAGATTACAAATGCATTCCTAACCCGTATTTCTCAAAATGCACACATACACGTACAAGTTTCATTGTTAATTGGGGTATAAAAGTGCTTAAAAAAGGGGTAAAAACCTTTAAATTTGGAAACTTGGTTTTCGTTTTGAATTTATGAAGCAATTCTCTAATTGGGGTGTCTAAGGTCTTGCGTTTATTATGTTACACCTTGTATATTCAGCGTATGCAAACCATAAATAGAACATATTTAATTAAAAATCTTTTGTACAAGGAAATAAACATAATATGAATGTAGAGTATTTTGCAACGACACACGATTCTGAATGTGTTTGGCAACCTCCGCTATTGTTAATGCAATCACAGTGGGTCCGATGGGGATACTTCGCGACCGTAAATCAAATAAGACTCTAGATCTAGTGTAATGTGATTATGTAGGCATGCTTTGATGCCACGCATCGTTGCCTTTATATTATTTTTCATGTTTTGGAAACAACTTGGAAGGTTACCCATAGCCTTGGGTTGCCTTTATGTGAAGTATTATGATGTCAAGATCAATAAGTCTTTAGTGGTATCGTTTATGACCGCTGCGTATATAAGTACATATATTCGTAGTTACGAAATAGAGATATAATAATTTCAGAAGGTTAAGACTTTTTAGCTATATTATATTATCAACTCAAATTAATTGTTAGGGGCTCTGGCCAAGAGCGTGCTCGTCGCGACCCCTGCCAGCCGCTACGGCTGCAATCTTGGACCGAGCAAGTACCGCAGTGCAGGCTAGGGCGTCCCCCCGAGGCGACGCGTACCGGCCCGCCCCCGTCGGTAGGAACATAGGCAGAAAGGCAGAAGCGGCGATGGGGGCCGCTACCCATCACGCCGGGCCCGAACTGGCGAGTCGTGGGGTGCAGAGTGCCGAATAGGCACCTGGAATGTAAGAGGTGGTATGGAAGATAAGATGCATGAGGTGATTGATGTAATGAAAGAGAGACGCCTGGATGCTCTGTGTTTAACAGAGACTAAGCGAAGGGGCAGTGAAGCCTGTGATCTCCCTGACGGCATGATGGCTCTGTGGTCTGGAGTGCCACAGAGCGATCGTGCCAGCATGGGGGTGGGTATCTTGTTGTCCCGTCGCCTGGCCTCTGGAGTGAGAGATTATGGCCTGCATGATGCGAGACTTCTCTGGGTCCGCTTGAAACTGGGTGTCACTAGAGAGTTTTTGGTTGGAGCCTACGCTCCTATAAGCTCGTCGACACCCCCGGACCTTGAAAAGTTTTGGGATAATGTCAGGGAAAGTTCTGGATCTGGCTGATGCGAATGAAAAGGTGATTTTGTGTGGCGACCTGAACGGATGGGTGGGAACCAGGCGGCAAACTTGCGACGCTGCTCTGGGTCCTTATGGTGATAATAGAGTGAATGATGCATGTAAGCTTATTGTAGATGTGTGTTTGGAAAGAGGTCTACGATATGTATACGTGGAGAAGAAATGAACAGAAAAGCAAGATAGATTTGATCCGGGTTGATAACCGTCTCCGAAGTAAACTTCAAGATACCCGTGCGTATAGAGGCCCCACTCTTGAATCGGACCACTATCTATTTAGTGGTTTGTTCAGGAAGTGGAGGCACTGGCGAGAGCGTATCCCCTTCGGAGGCCTTGGAAGAATCAAGGTTGAAAAGTTGCAAGATGAGAGCGTGAGGAGAACGTATGAAGACAGAGTCCGGGACAAGCTTTTGACAGCTGCTTCTTCGGACTCAAACATAGATGAATGCTGGAATTATCTGAAAGAGAGTTTGGTAGAATCAGCGAAAGAAGTATGTGGCTGCTCAAAGAAGCATAGCACAGCAAAAGGGGATGCATGGTGGGACATAGAGTTAAAAAGCTCTGTAGAAAGTAAGAAGAAAGCGTGGCAGGTCTATGTCTCTTCTTTGAATTTAAATGACAGTCATCATCATCATTTCAGCCTATACTTGTCCACTGCTGAACATAGGCCTCCCCAATCGCTTTCCAGCGTAACCGGTCCGATGCCACCTGCATCCAACGATTTCCTGCGATTTTCACAAGATCGTCGGTCCATCCGGCAGGCGGTCGTCCTACGCTGCGCTTGCCAATACGTGGTCTCCACTCTAGAATCTTTCTGCCCCAACGCCCGTCCGATCTTCGCGCTATGTGGCCAGCCCATTGCCACTTCAGCATGCTAATCCTGAGGGCTATGTCGGTGACCTTGGTTCTTCTACGAATCTCCTCATTCCTGATTCGATCACGTAGAGAAACGCCGAGCATAGCTCTTTCCATAGCTCGCTGAGCAACCTTGAGCTTTTTTATGAGACCTATTGTGAGAGACCACGTCTCTGATCCATATGTCATCACTGGTAACACACATTGACTAAACACTTTAGTCTTTAGGCACTGAGGTATTTTGGATGAGAAGATGTTGCGCAGTTTCCCGAACGCTGCCCAGCCGAGTTGGATTCGTCGATTGACCTCTCTCTCAAAGTTGGACCTACCTAACCGGACTGCCTGTCCCAGGTAAATGTATTCGTCGACAACTTCAAGAGACAGTATGACGGAGATAAAGAAAGAAGTATACCGGCAATGCAAGAATGCCACCAAAACCTTAGTGAAAGAAAAGCGTGAAAGAGCTAGTTTAATTGAGGAGGAGAGGCTGACGAAGAACTTCGAGAATAACACCAAACTCTTTTGGAGCAAGGTGAGAAAGGCTCGAGGTGATTCGTCAGGCTCCAGAATGGAAAAGATAAAATCTAAGGATGGTGACATTCTTGCAGACATACAAGCTGTGCTAAACCGGTGGAGTGAATACTTTGGAGAAATGTATGAGAATGCCCCGGATGCTGGAGCCACAGACGAGCCCAGAGGCGAGTTTGCGGTACCAGAATCCACAGAGGACATCACTATGGAAGAAGTTGAATGGGCGATACGAAGTATGAAAAATGGTAAAGCTGCGGGAATAGACATGATATCTGCCGAGATGATTAAATATGGTGGAACTTGCGTCCGGTACGCATTTTGGGTCCTCGCAAATCTTTGCTGGAAGACCGGTAAAGTCCCTACAGATTGGCGCCGCGCAGTCATAGTACCCTTGTATAAAGGCAAGGGCTCACAATATGACTGCGCCAATTACAGGGCCATCAGTTTGATCAGCTTGGCAGCTAAGGTGTATGGTGGTTATTGAACGGAGAATGCGCGAGAAGTCCGATGGAGTGTTGTGTGAGGCACAGGGAAGTTTCAGGTCTGGAAGAGGATGTTCGGATCAAGTTTTCTCCACCTACGTGGACAGCAAGGCATGCGTACGGATGGGTGGTAACATGCCACCTTGATTTGACGTTAAAATCGGCGTCAAGCAGGGTTGCGTGTTGTCCGCTAGACTGTTTATAGTGTATCTGGATAAAAGTCTTCAAAGATTGAATGCGATGACTGAAGGGGTAAAAATGGGTGATCTAGTGATAAACCACCTATTGTATGCAGATGACGCGGTTTTGATAGCGCCAACAGCCACTGATCTGCAAACACTAGTCACAGTTATGAGAGACGACTGCATGAACAATGGCTTACATTTCAATGTGACGAAAACCAAAATTATGGTTTTTGAACGGGAAGAAACCAGAACGAATGCAAGGATTGTGGTTGGTAACGATGTGCTGGAGCAAGTGAATGAGTTTGTATATCTTGGATGTGCCTTCAGTAAGGATGGGAAATACACCGCTGATATAGAGAGAAGAGTGAATGCAGGTAATAGAGTGAATGGTGCGATGGGAAGGCTACTTGGAAGCCGGCACTTAAGCCAAAAGGCGCAGTTGGCCATGCATAACGGAGTGCTTGTCCCAACGCTGTTATATGGCAGTGAGAGTTGGGTATGTAAGAAGGAGAACGAAAGCAGGATAAATGCGGTCGAAATGCGATCTCTGCGGAAGATGTGCGGAGTCACGCTGACCGACCGTATTCGCAATAGCGTAGTAAGAAAGCGAGTAGGTATGAAAGATAGTATCGGTGTAAAGATGAGAAAGGGTATGCTCCGTTGGATCGGGCATATAGAAAGAGTGCCAGAAGAAAGAATGACAAAACAGATATACAATGCGAAAGTGGAAGGATGTAGGTGCCGGGGAAGACCTAGACTATCTTACCATGACCAAATAGACCGTGTCTTAGCTGAAGGGCAAGTCAAGAGTCTCCGTAACCGGCGAGTGTGTATGAGACGAACTATGAGAGTGGAGGAAGCCAGAGAGATATGTAAGAAAAGAACCTGTTGGAACTCTGTACTCTCTGCCTACCCCGCAAAGAGAGCAGGCGTGATGATATAGATAAATAGATAGAATTAATTGTTATACTGTTAAATCAAAATTATTTTAGACTAAATTTTCTCGCTCTGTTGATCCCTTTGCATCAGAAAATGTCGGTAGTAAATTTATAGATGCATCCAAGCATTAATGTAATGTTAATATTTATAATGTAGAACGTTTGCGATCAACCTGGAATAGCCTTGCTTGTTTTGTCTTTACTGATTTTTTAAGGCCCTTACTACTTTTGTTTACGGTTGTGTGTATCTGTTACCATAGAAAAATATTGCCGCGCTACCAGTTCTTTCCAGATTGAAGGAGATCCCTTTACAATCCAAAATTCCTTTTACATGTATGAAACCGACGATATATATATATATATATATATATAATGTTATTTACTATATGTTATATGTATATATAATATATAGTAAATAACGCAAGACAGACACTCCAATTCGATAATTGCTTCATGAATTCAAGATGAAAACCACATTTCTACATTTCAAGGTTTTTTTCCTTTTTTAAGCACCCATTATACCCCAATTAACAATGAAACTTGCACGTGCATGTGTGCGTATTGAGAAATGTATTTTAGAAATCGATTTGAAATCTCCTTATTGCTATGAATCAAGAATAGATTTAGTTTTTTATAGCGCACTGAAGTAGTACTGAAGAGTAAAAGCATTTTTTCAAATTAAAAAAAATTGTAATATACATTAAAAATTATGGGTTCAATTCAGATACCGATTTAGAACAAACTAGTTTCAGGTCTTGCGTTAAATTTGTTATATATGTACTAGCATTTCCCCCCGACTCCAAAACAGGTTCAACTGCATCTAAAACTATATGATAACTTTATCTAAAAACCATCCAAATGATACAAATCCCCATAAGTACAAAAAAAACCATCAAAGTCGGTGAAGCCGTTTAGGAGAATTACGAACACACAACGGAATTTCATATACATATAAAAATGTGGGCTGTTCAGGTTTCGAGGAAGAGCATTATTTAGAAAAAAGCGTTCCTTAGGTCCCTGACCCCTTAGTATGTATATAAAGATAACTGTAGGCCAAGTTAACAAACATTAAGTAGTACGTAAAATATAAGTCACACTCCTGTAAACTTGCCAAAATGGTGTACTACGTAGAAAAGAATCTTTTCAACTTTGCCAACTTTTTCATCGATTTTTTTTTGAACTTGCCAACTTGAAACTAGCGTACTAAACATCTACATTATAGCTGTCTAGAGTTTGTCTGTCTGTCTTTCCGGTTTAAATTTTGTGATCAATTTTTCAAGCACATTCCCGCATGTGCTTGAAAAATTGATCACAAAATTTAAACCGGCATACTGGCATACGCATAGCATATTTGGCATACGTATATATGTTCGGTGACAATGCAATAATATGGTACCATGGAACTGACCTGATGATGGAGTCGGAAGGTGGTCATGGGATCATGTCAACTACACAACAACCACCTTGTGTTAAGGCTTGTTAGATTGGTATTGAGAAGTGCTATAAAAACCAGAGTCTGATGACGAAGCGGAAAGGTGGCCAAGGGAACCACCCAACTACTCAGTATAGCCCTGCCGTGTTTGACTCGTTGGATTTGCCTTGACAAGTTCTGTAAACTCAGATGGTGTCCAAGGTCTTATGATGAAGCCGAAAGGTTGGCCAACGGAACCACCTAACTACTCAACATAACCAGTTGAAAAGATTCTTTTCAACTTTGCCAACTTGAAACTGGCGTACTAAACATCTACATTATAGCCGTCTAGAGAGCCGATCTTTTTCTAAATAGCAGTTGTAAAAAATTTACTCATTTAGAAAAATGGAGTCTCGCCCATTTCGTCGCGACTTGCGTCTGCTACTTTAAGGTAATTATAAAAACGTTAACAACATCTGATTTACGTTAGTTTTATAATATACCAAATTAAGCTGTTTATTGAAACAGACTACCGGGCTAATGCAGTGACCTATATATAATAGCAGCCTATACCGTCCCACTACTGGTCAAACTCACAAATAGAGGTGAGAGAGATTTGGTCATACTCCACCACGCAGACCCAGTGTGGATTGGTGGCCAACTGCTGTTGGAACTAATCAAGCCGCCTATAAGGTTTCCAACTTAGTTTAACGACTACCACATTAAGTGGTAACCGGGATCAACGGCTTAGCGTGCCTTCCGAAGCACGGAAGCGCTCGAATATGCAAATGCCACAAACGGTCACCTATCTTTGGCCAACCGAGTCGAACCCTGCTTAACTTTGGTGATCGGTAAAAACGCCGTGGTCACACATTGCTACTGATTACTTTGTCTGAACTAAATTATAAATTATTGTGTCACTTTATGCATGTAACATCCACGGAATAAAGAAATACTCCTACTCTTTGTTCTGTGGTAATAACTATATTCTTCTTGGTTTCTTGAGACAGGAGGTGGTGCCACAGAAACGGGCTGCTCTAGTGCTGGATCGACTGCTGATCGCATTACAAAAAGCCCTGCACGAAGATTCTGGGCAGCGTGGCTATGAGCGGCTAGACCGAGATGGGCCACGCACGGCACCTCTAAGAATCGCAGACGATGATGTCAGTAATGTGGTATGGCTTTGTTTTATAACTTCATCTATCATCTCGATATGAAAAGCAACACTTTCATGTCCCTATTTTATGGAAGGTTTGTTGTCTACGACTATCATAAAATTCAGGAAGGTGTGAGTAACCAGACCGAAAGAAATCAGAAGAAGGTATAATATTAATATTGAACAAATCAGCCCGTACTGTCTAAATGCTGATCCATCTTCTCTCGATGTGAGATTAGGACATATTCCACCACGCGGACCTAGTGCGGATTGATAAAAGCAGCACTTTATTTCCACCTGCTTTTGGAACCTAACAAGCCACCTTTAAGGATAACACCACGGATTAACGACTAGCACATGAAGTGGTAAACGGGAATATTAATTTGATTTTGCGGATTTGCGCGACTATATTTCCATCTAAAGTAAGGGTACAAACAAATCGGGCCCTAGTTTTCACAGAAGTGTTAGTTAGATTCATAATTTTATAGAAAATAATAGATATAAATTGAACAAAATCGGTTAGGGAAACTTTTAAGCATTTATTTCTAATGCTCTTAAAATTACGCACGACATGGCGATAGATAAATAACGTTTTATACTGACTGTAGTTTCAACGCAGTTTTATGACCAACGCAAAATAAGTTTAACTGCCACTTTATCTTATAAAAACATTGGAAATGAAATAGCCTCTTAATGTAATGAAAAATAATGTGGCATAAAATTGAAGACATGGTGTTGATATTATTATATTTACGAGCAATAATATTAACTCCGTTCGTTTTGGCATTTTACTAAATGTAAAAAATAACATATAAATAAATTTCAAAATGTGTTGTACCTAAATTAAATTAGTTCATAAAAGAAATGATAATATTCTGTTTTATTATTAAAAAATTAGCCATTTGATTTATATTAAAACTATAGTAAAAAATGTTAAAAGCTTGAAAACAATTAAATACTAATACTATTGTTATTTTAATACATTGTGCTGTATATATTTTATAAAAATACTTGACAGCTGTTATCTGGTTGAATTAAAGCGCATACAAGACGGTTTTATTGCATTATTTTCTGATAACGGGGTGAGGTACCCCACACTAGCATTTATTCCTGTGTCGTGGGTACGTTTACAAACATGAAAATTCACATACACAAATACCCAGACCGAAACAAATAATTGAATAAATTTTATAAAATATCTTGTATTTGGTCTCATTTTGAGTTATTATATTTTATCGAAGAATGAGTTAACTTGAGCCCGGACTGACATGATCCTTTTTATTTGATTGACAACGTATAAATGATATAAAAGATAAATAATCATCGGAAAACATGCATAAGATTTGTGTAGTTGCTTTCTTCCATTGCCTAAATACATAACTTATTCATTAATAATAATTGCAATAAATGCAGATTTTTTTCAGTGATATTATTCGTAAACAATATCATATGTCTAAAAAGGTTTGGTACCCATGATGTGTCACGTGCTTTTTGTTTACCTTTAGTAAAATGCCAAAACGAACGGAGTGTACAACGCCGACATATGTAGTTACGTCATTATAGGCTGCTCCTTGCACGTACCTTGCATGTCGTAATTTTATTAAATCTATATAAAATATAATCGGTCAACACAAAATCCGTGAAATTAAATAAATATAAGTAGCATCTTTTTATAAAATTTAATTTACAATGTGGTACATTTTTCGTAGTCAGTACGTAGTCCTATTCGTAGTCGTCGTAGCAGTTGTAGCATTTTCGTAGACGCGCGTAGATTGAGTAAAGTATCTTGATAAATTTTTAAAATTCTTAAGCCTGATTAACATTCAGTTCACTCTCGAGGCAGTGCAGCGAAATGGATATGACACTGGGCTGTACAAGCCACGGTTTATAGTCTCGCGCTGGGCAGTTTCTCACTACACGTACTTTGTGGCGTTACCTTCATTATACGCGTATTGAAACATTATTATTTCCATTTAATGTAAAGCCAAAAAATTAACACCACCTGTCTATTCCCCAAGCGTAGCGAGGCGTGGCAAACCAAAGTGAACTATTTAATTCTTCGACAAAGCTAGATCCCAATGTAACAGAGGGCGATCCTATTACAATTATACTGACCCCAATTCCAGACTCCGGACCGGTAATGAAACATTTTCAAAAATAAATTTCAGCCCATTAACCCGTTGAACTATTACTATTTTGATTACAATGCCATACCGACTGCTAGCGCACTGCGCAGTTTGTTGACATTTCTAATGCAGTTATATTAACTGCACAGAAACTGCATTCACCTGCAATTTAGGAGCTGGAGTGCAATATAGTAGCAAGCAGTCTGCTTAAACCCGAATGAAGTATTAACATATTTATTTGTTTCCAGAGCATCCTGCAACGTCGAGGTCAGGGAAATAGCCGCGGCCGAGTGCTCCGATGCTATTTCAACGCTGTAACATGCTTCTAACGATAATTCACAACTATTTGTTTGTTTATTACTTACTATACGTGGTAGCTAATCATATTTGAATACAACTCGGCGAGGAAAGCATATAACAATAATTGTATAGTATAAGAGATTTAAAATATTCATATGTTATTAACAAGGAATACCGTTAGTATCTATAACTTAGCTATTTTATTTTACAAGTTGGTTAGTTTAATTAGATTCTATATAATATTGTTCACAAAATTCGGACCTTAAGATACTACTTATTTTACTCACACTTATTGGATGTTTTTCCGCCTCTATTACAGATATATGTAATTAAATATTATCTATACTAAGTGTTTAGTATGAGAAAATATATTCATATTTCATTATAGGAATGATGCTTGAATTGTCACTATTAAAATATATTTTGAATAAAGAACCTTAGGATTTAATTGTAATAAAACATTAAAAAGGAATCTTACCCTTTCATGGCCTACGAGCTTAATCCCTGTAAATATTTAATAAAAATGTTGCAATACGTTGTTTATTTTATTTTGTTTATCTTGTACTCTCACTTCAATATAATTTTCATGGTCAACAAAATGTGGGTTGACACAATACTCCTCTGACATCCCTGCTTGGGGAAAATAGGCATGACTGGTGTA
This sequence comes from Phalera bucephala, assembly GCA_905147815.2. Lineage (NCBI taxonomy): Eukaryota > Metazoa > Arthropoda > Insecta > Lepidoptera > Notodontidae > Phalera > Phalera bucephala. Next base: position 15,932,810 of record LR990621.1, on the reverse strand, counting down.
TATTTTTTTTATTCACTTTGAATAACTTAATTTAATTGGTTAACTTAATTCAAAGCAAAAACACTTCATTCATATATTATTTTTATTTGATTGCAATCTGAATAATGCGAAAATAGCATAGCTAATCTGAATTCTAAAAAAACAGTTTTCGTGAAAACGTTACAAAATTGCGAGGGCGGGTGAAAAGCTTATTGTGTCTAACTTTCCTGTATGGAGGTCATAAGTCTAAGCAAATAATCGTTATATAAATTTGATCAAAAAGGTTGTTTAGAACATGTTCTAACTAAAACAAACAAATATTTACATAGTAAAATTATACATCGGCTGGCAAGAATGTTTGCTTAAACTTTCATTATTGAGTTTGGACTATACTACGATAACATAATCATGTAACATAACAACTGATTAAATAAACAGTTCACATTTAACTATAATACATCTTTGCTCTTGCTGTTAAAAATAATGGAAAAATACTAAGACAATCTTCAAAAGCCATGACTTATATTGATTTTTTTATAGAAATACCCCAAAAACACATTGGCTATGACCTTGGATTCGACCTACACCATAATATAAAAATAAACATATTATATCACACCTTTAAGTCTTGGCCTATACTTTAATAAAAATATGTCGCGATATATTTGCGTTGAGTGTTATTAACATTTAACGTCCCTCGTAATTCACGTTTGGGGTGACACTTTCGTGGGTGAGAGGTCCTCGAACCATTATCCGTGGTAAATGAAGAAGGCACAGGGTCGTTAAATAAAACATTCTATTTGATTGCTGTCCACGAAAGAAGGGTCGGTTGTGACCCAACACTGAGTGGCCGAGCCGACATGTACAAAAAACCTCACATCTCCACCTGCAGAGTTGATATGTGTACAATAATGTGTTATAATAATATATACACATATATTACACATTTGTAACATAAAAGTAATATTAATAAACTCGTATTAATGACATAGTCTTATTTGTCTGTCATACATTACGTAAGTACATATGAAGTATAATATTCTATTTTCACAGTATAATATTAAAATTACTATAGGTAATAAGAGTATAGAAAACATTGTGTGATAACCCACATAACGTGATGAACTAGTAGAAACTGATACAACAAGCAATTTAACAGATATTAATTTTTTTTGTTGTAAATGTTAAATAGGCTTGTATAGTATTTTTCACATAGGATGGGTAGTGCCAGTTCTAACTTTATTCAATAGAAATAAGATGCATGACCCGGTTCTATACTTATGGTTTTATGCCTTAACACCATTGAATTAAATATTCATTTCGTTTGGCAATTAGAACTGTCACTACCCATCCTATGTAAAAACACTATAGTCGCTTATTACGACATCTATAATCTGATAAACAAGACGTGTTAACTAAAACACAGAAAATTCTTAGAAAAGAGGTTACGCATTTACGAGCGCCACCTAGTCCAAAGGTCTATGAAATTTAGAAATATGTTTCAGATTTTAGTCATGCACAAAGTCAGAAACCAATTAATGCTGTACGGTTACTGCCATCTACTGGCAGATAGAAAATTAAATTAGTACTTATAAATGCATGGTCTCAATTCCTTAAAAAGTTGATTTCATAAACAACTAGATGGGGGGAGGTACGGGTTGTATAGGCCGTAAAATGAGAAACCGAAATATTGAAAATATTCCTTGATACATTGGTCTAAAAAATTTGTCGATTTATATTTTTTTATTCGTCCCGGGTTGTAATTTTGAGATGCAGAATAGCACCAATTCCTTTCTCAGCAGATGAAGACTTGTTATTAAATGTAGTAAAAAACCAAATTATTTTCCATTTCACACGTTTCTTTTGGATTTTTAGATAAAGTCCTTAAAAAGTGATAACCTAACAGTTTCAGCTTTGTTTTTTATGTAAGGGAGTAGGGATATTAGCGGATTTAATTTCCAAAACTTATGCTATTTTGGGTAATAATATGTAATGTTCGTCGAATTTTAAGTGGAATGTGCATGAGCAAAGGTAAAAAAAGTTAAAACGCGTATTTTCGTCGTAATTGGTGGGTATCGACAGCTTTACTTTTCAGGGCGGGGTATCATCGTTATCATTATATTCACCGGAGGGTCAAATTAATTCAAAACTTAAAATAATATTACATTAGGCGATACTGACAAAAATGGCTCAATTTCGTTGCCATTATCAAAAAAATCAAAGTAGGAGTACCTATTACTATATGAGTTCCCAGAAACCACACAAAGAAAATTGCAAAATAACATCTGCATAATGAGCAATACAATAAAATTCATCCTAGAACTTTATCTACAAATTTTTCAAAGTTGCAGCTTCTAGTAATGAAGCGCTATTATTTTTCATTTTGGCAATCACAATGAGTTTTTGAGAAATTCAGTTTGCCTATATCAAATCATGCCTCATCTCTATTCATATATAAACAACATCAATGTATAGAAATCACGGAGTACGGATCGTGATAGAAATAAATATAATGGTTTTATCTAGTGTGCGTAGGTAGATGCTACATATCAGCCCACCCTTGAAAAGTGCAATCTCTGCAAACTCATCGGTGGACGCTTTTCCCTTGCTGACAGGCGCCCGTTTCTTTATGCCTCGAACAAAAGTGGCTGAACAGAGGAGCAAGAGCGACCGACAGGCGACGTCCGACACACTTGAATACTCGTTAAAACTACTAGTGGGTTCGAAGGAGAAATCTGATCACGTTTTAATTAAGCAGAGATTTTTAACGTAACCCCACATTAGCTATTCATGTATCGTGGGTGCTTTTACAAATATTAAATTTACGTACACAAATACCCAGATCGAAATGAATATTTGTGAATCACACGAAGATTTGTGCCGTTCGGGGATCGAGCTCGTGATTACTTGATCCAGTATGTGGAGCGGCTTGAGCTCAAGTATCTTGACCAAGATTCGAATTCCTTTTTAAGATCACCAGATCGAACCTCTACGACTTACAATATTAGCTCTGTTAAGAAACTGTCCCACCGTTGGGCACGGGCCCCTTCTCAAACTGAGAGGGTTTAGGCCATAGTCCACCTCGCTGACCCAGTGCGGGTTGGCGAACTTCAGACACCTTCGAGAAACTATTAGGCATGCAGGTTTCCTCGCGATGTTTTCCTTCACCGTTAAAGCAAGTGATAGTTAATTTTTAATACGCACATGCTTTCGAAAAAGACAGAGGTGCGTGCCTGGGTTTGAACCCGAGACCTTTGACTTCGCAGTCCAACGGTCTAACCACTAGGGTATTCTATCTATCTATCTATCTATATCATCACGCCAGCTCCCTCGCGGGGTAGGCAGAGAGTACAGAGTTCCAACAGGATCTTTTCTTACATACCTCTCTGGCTTCCTCCACTCTCATAGTTCGTCTCATACACACTCGCCGGTTACGGAGACTCTTGACTTGCCCTTCAGCTAAGACACGGTCTATTTGGTCATGGTAAGATAGTCTAGGTCTTCCCCGGCACCCACTTTCGCATTGTATATCTGTTTTGTCATTCTTTCTTCTGGCATTCTTGATGATATTGATTATTGATTATTATTGATTGACTAGGGTATTGATTCTTTAATATCTCTAACACCTCTAAAACTTAATATAATAAATACGATACTATGAATTTTGTATGTATATCAATAACACCAAAACATTTTATCGAATTTGAGTAAAATTTGACAGTGATGTAGATTCCATCCTAAAGTAGTGTATATCATCAAAAGATTCAAGAAGAATGTTCTATCTCATCTGCTAACTTTTGTGTATGTACTTCACTTAGAAATGTTTTCCAAAATGGGAATAAGTTACTCGTCCATCACAGAAACTATTCATAAAAAAATAATGTTTTTATACACCGAACAAAAGTTCTAACGAGCTCAACCTAAAATTGACAAAGTTGTAGATATATTTAAGGATATAAACTACCGGTACGTTATGAAAAGAAATGTTACAACAAAGTAAGATGGATGGTATCGCAGAATTCTTCATTATTTGGAGTGACTTATGAGGGCATATATTTTATGGAACAGGTGTATACAGGAACGTGTTATATAATTGAATCAAATGGAGGTAAATAATTAATTACAATACCTTTTCACCGAATTGCAGTTAACATGAATGAAATTGTAGACACAACTATTTTGTACAAAATAATGACCTAACTTGCAACTGTAGACCAAAATTAATTTAAATGGGCCGTTAATTATATAATGCTAATGTTATCTAAATGTCATAATAAAAGCATCAAAATCAAAGGATCATCAAAATAAAAGAAGGCATTTAGTTGGTAAGTATAATACTCTAAATATTTTATTCAGACCTCAGATTCACAAACCTTAGCATAAACACAGTTATTATTATACTATAGTTTTCTAAGGTTATAGGAACAACTGCCTACGCTTTTTAAGACAAATATTCCATGACCATTCTTTTCAAGCTAATAACGTGAATATCAACACATTAGTAATGTGAATATTATATTTATTGATTAAAAACTCTAGAAAGACCAAAAATCGTATTAACGGTACAAAGTCTACTTACGATCAATACATTCTGCTAGTCATAAATAAAGTTTGAGAACTTTCTCGATTCGATTACGCCCGTAATGTGTTTTCCTGTGTCGTCATTTAGGGTTAATATTTGGTAGTTAGTGGCTACCAACATGTTAGAGGGGTCCCGTCGCGTACGCGATTGAAGACGTTAAGGACATATTCTACCATAATGGACTGTGCGAATAAACAATTAACTAACAAGGGGATGTTACACAAATATACTATGGCAAATGTTGAATGTGTAAGCAAAAGGTGGGATGAAAGCTTGTAAAATTAGTTTATGTAGTCTGTAGACTACTACAGACTACAACTACGACTACAGACACAATGTTAACTGAATTATATATGTATCTACTAAGGTACATAAATAATTCAGTTAACCTTTTGTGAATACCAGCTGGCCGTGTATAAGGCTTGCTCACAAACGTGACCGTATCAGATAAATCATTTCGTGTCTTTTTTTCTTAAGATATAAAAAAAAAATTATAAGTTTTTCTATCAATGAAAATAAAATTATTAAATAAGACAATATATTATCAAGACAAAAAGCGATAACTAAGTAAATAATACACATATGTGTTAATCGGTACAATAAGACAGTGACCTTTCCTCAACCCTTGTCCCGAACCTGAGGCTAACAAAATTATCGTGCGTTCATTAGAGTTTTGGGATACAATCAACCTATTTCGCAACACTATGAGTACGTTCCACTTGGTATAAACGTCGAAATTTTCGCCATTTTTGGCGTTCCACTTGGCGCCCGCGATCGATGTGATCGCATCGTAGACGTCATAGATGACGTCATGAATTTCGCTCACAAGACGCTCACGGTGACCCACCTCAAGAGGTGGGTCGCGGTGGGCGCTGTCAATGTGCTGTCAGTGTTAAAATAGGCGGTAAATATTAAACTTGAAAAAAACAGTGAAAAATAATTATAGAATTTTTATCTTTAGTTCAACAAGGCTATTTTTATAAATTGTCGGTATCGAACAGATAATATAACTTGAAAACCCGCGAAATGAGCTGTAAGAGGGTGAAACTAAATGTATAGAAGAACGCAATTGTGTAAAAATAACTCGACACGGATAGATAATTATCGGAGGATAATAATACGAACTTTAGGGAAAAACGATGTTGCAGTAAGTTAAATAATATTACGTTAGCAGCAGTATTTAATATAGGTATTTGATACAACATTCCCAGTAGGAAATGTGTAGTAGTAACTACACCTTACGTTATTAAAATGAGCACAAACATTTAGTTGTATTATTTATAAATGTCTTGTACTCTCTGCCTATCTTGCAAGGGATCTGGCATGATGATATAGTAGATAGATTGTACTTAAATATTTTTATACACTTGTATTCTCAGATATATCAACATACATAGAAACTATAAAATAGTATGATATTAGTTAAATAAGTAAACATTGTTTAATGTGATATTCAATGTAAATATTTGCAATAACTTACAAGTGGTTGGCCTTACAATGATAGTTTTTTATGCCTATTTTGCCTTTACTTTATGTTGTTTTCATGCTCAATTTTCTTTGTATGTTTCTACCAATAAATGTGTGGTGTCTATCCATTCAGCAAACTAACTGATAATCCTGATATTGATTGGCATTCAATTAGTTATTTCAGCAAATACTTACAAACCTAGAACCCTAGAGACCTAGAAAGATAGATGAGGAAATAGTATTTATTTAATAATTACTGAATTAATAAACAAACTCATTTTGATTTCAGAGTTTACCTATATAACAACCGTTACTTACATCTATTTAAGAAAAAGATTGAATAAAAAGGGGGAGATGTACCTTAGAATAACAATAATAGATGTACAAATTAAAAAGTCATGAATAGCCAATGTGAATTAAAAATCTTTAAGTATACAGGTATCGAAGAAGCTATCAAATGAACATTATCTTTGTAATTTCACGATTATCTCATAGTAATTAAGTTTATAAGTAATAAATAAAAAAATAAACACCGTCACGCCTTTATTCTCTAAGCGGGGGTGGCAGAGGTGTACTGTGTACACCTACTTATTGCCGACGATGTTAGATCCCATATAATAGGGGGCGAGCCTATTGCCATATACCAGGCACTATTTCAGACTCCGGACTCATACTGGGAAGTTTTTGTTAGAAAGACTACAATTGTGCTTTGCCACTAGACCAACGAGGTAGTCAGTAAGTAATACTTTATTATTTTTATTATGTTAATAAAATTAGCTAATGCATAAATGACCACGGCCATCACACTGCAAGGGATCGTCAGAGATATATAGAATGGAAACACTACTATTGTAAACATGCACTTTTCACCAATATAAACACGAACAACCCAAAAATTAAGTGGTGATTTTATTTCAAGCTATTTTCAACTTCTATACAATTGCAAGATATAGGAATGGTCTGTTTTACTATCATGTGTCTGCAGTCCTGACTAACACCACACAAGGTTTTATAGGGGCATTGTATGTGCTATTTATTTACCTATATAGTCACATTTTAAAATTACTGTATTTTATTATAATTACCTTCCATACATCTCAGTATTTACCTATTCATATTCTATATAGTTTTAAGTTAAAACATTAAAACAATATTTTTAAAAATATTCTTTATTGTAAATTTACAATGTTATGATGTTATATAATTACATCATAGCATTGTGGTTTCTATTGTATTCCATAGTAAGATTTAATCCTTACAATTTGTTCGAATTATAATAAGGATGGTAGGCACCTACTACACACATTCAGAGCATGATATTCATTGAGCCATTGTTTATAGCTGGAGGCTTGTCCTTCACTTTTGTAATTTAATAATTCTTATTGATCTTCTTAATTTCGTAATAAAAAATCACTATTCTTGTTTCGAACTGGAGAAACAGGTTGCTAGAATGAATTATTATAATTACAATTAATTAAATGTTATGACTACTTCCTTTTTTTGCAATTTAGATTCACTGAAATTATAATCATATATGAAATACCTTATAGGTATTTTACAATAGACCGCTTTTTTATGAATATATATGTTAATTTACTACGGTAACAAAAAAGATACTTAGAGGAACAATATTCTAAAATCCCGCCCTTTGTATTTGACAAATCGATCACTATGGTCCCATGGTACGTTCCACTTGCGTGAACGATTGCGGCGCTGACAACCTTGTGGAACGGCAATTGTCACAATTGGGAGCGTGGTCGGCGTGGGCTATAAGTGGAACGCATCCTATACATGTATGTAAAATAAACTATGTGGGATCTACGTAGGTAAAGGAACTTTGTAGCTAACTCTTTACTGCCCCTGATAATAGAATTTTAACATTTATCAAATGGTTATTTCAGCGGCGGAATATGTCTGCCTCAATTACTTCATGAGTTATTTTATAAAATAAGCTAACCTAATCAAACAATTCTGAAATTTTATTTGAATTCTCATTAACACCTTCTAAAATAAGGACGGGTTAGGTAATTCTATAAATTGTCAAATAGATTTCATATCTATTGTAATTTTATTAATAATATGTTTGTGTAATATACCCATATGTGAAATATATTGTTTTTAAAATTCTGAATTACAATCTGTATGAGGTTAACATAATTATGCATAGAGATTATTCGCTCAACAATATTTGCTTTTATCCTGAATAAACACAACTTACTCAAACGTTTCAATAACAAACTGTTATTTATATGCCGCGTGGTTCCCGGCTTAGAATAGGACCAACCCATCTCATCCCATCGGGTGTCGTACAAGGCGGCTAAGGGAAAACTAGGGAATGGGCAGCAGCGTTCCCTTAACACTTCTACAACCAAAAACTGCGCTCGCCAACCCGCCTGCCAAGCGTGGCGAGTATGGCAAACACCCCCAACCAATATGGAAGAAAGCAAGAAAACCAGGCCCCTAGTCCCCGGCGGTCCTGTTCGTCCTGGCCACGGTAGCAGCCATGGTAACGACAGGACAAGGGGTGCTAAGAATCTCCGGCAGAGATTCGGCTACCACCAAAACCGAAAATTGGCCCTGGTGACATACAACGCACGCACATTGAGGACAGATGAGAAGCTAGTTGAGCTGGAAGAAGAGTTAAACAAGTTGCGGTGGAGTATTGTTGGTTTATCAGAGGTCCGAAGAGAGGGCGAGGACACGATAACCTTAAAATCCGGCAACTTGTTTTACTACCGGGAGGGCGAACAGCAGTCCCAAGGTGGTGTCGGATTTATCGTCCACAAGTCACTCATAAACAACGTTGTGTCCATCACTAGTGTGTCGAGCAGGGTAGCGTACCTGATACTCAGAATATCTAAAAGATATTCGCTGAAGGTCATACAGGTCTACGCACCGACCTCGGCATACTCAGATAATGAGGTCGAAGTTATGTATGAGGACATTAGTAGAGCCATACATACTTCCAAAGCACACTTTACAGTAGTTATGGGTGACTTCAATGCGCGACTGGGCAAACGGGGCGATGATGAGTTGAGAGTGGGGCAATTTGGATATGGGCAGCGCAACCCCAGGGGTCAGAGGCTGGCCGAATTTTTGGAGAAGGAGGGACTCTTTATGATGAACTCTTTCTTCCAGAAGCCGTCTCATAGGAAATGGACCTGGATGAGCCCTGATGGTTTCGCAAAAAATGAGATAGACTTTATCATGAGCACCAAGCGACAAATATTTAATGATGTCTCCGTGATTCACAGGGTAAAAACCGGCAGTGATCACCGAATGGTCAGAGGCACATTAAATATTAATGTCAAAATGGAAAGATCGCGTCTAATGAAGTCTACGCTCCGACCTTCTAATACACATATCCAAAACCCCGAGAACTTTCAACTCGAATTGTCAAACCGCTTCGAATTGCTAGACAGCAGCGCATCAGTGGACGAAATCAACAATAGGTTGGTAGACACTGTCCATGCGGTCGGGTCTAAGCATTTTAAGCCTCACCGTAAAAATAGGCCTCAAAAGCTATCTGACTACACCCGAAACCTTATGGCTGAGCGACGTACCATGACACTCCAAACCTCCGATGATGCTAAGTCCTATAGGCAGCTCAATGGACAGATATTGAAGTCCTTGCGACACGATTTACGGTCCTTTAATACAAGACGTATTGAGGAGACCATAGAGCAGAACAAGGGCTCCAAAGTGTTCGCAAGAGACGCGTCTATTGGGCGAAGCCAGTTGACGAAGCTGAAGACGGAGGACGGAAACGTAACGTCGAATAGGTCAGAAGTGCTCAGCGAGATAGAGAGGTTCTATGGGCAGTTGTATACCTCAGTAGCTGAACCTGTTGTTGACTTGGTAAAAGACCCAAGAGCCAACCTAACCCGACACTACACTGAAGATATCCCGGACATCAGCCTGTACGAGATTAGGATAGCTCTCAAACAACTTAAAAACAACAAAGCGCCGGGTGAAGACGGAATTACCGCAGAGCTTCTGAAAGCGGGCGGATCGCCGGTACTTAAAGTCCTTCAGAGGCTGTTTAATTCCGTCTTGCTCGAAGGAAAAACGCCGGAAGCATGGAACAGGGGTGTGGTGGTACTCTTTTTCAAGAAAGGTGATAAGACTTTATTAAAGAACTATAGGCCCATCACACTGCTGAGCCATGTTTACAAGTTGTTTTCGAGAGTCATCACGAATCGTCTCGCACGCAGGCTTGATGATTTCCAGCCTCCCGAACAAGCCGGTTTCCGGAAAGGCTTTAGTACCATAGACCACATACATACGCTGCGGCAGATTATACAGAAGACCGAGGAGTATAATCGGCCACTATGCTTGGCGTTTGTGGACTATGAGAAAGCCTTCGATTCGATCGAGACTTGGGCGGTTCTTAGATCTCTCCAGCGATGCCGCATTGACTATCGGTACATCGAAGTGTTGAAGTGCTTGTATAATAACGCCACCATGTCAGTCCGAGTACAAGGGCAGTGCACGAAGGCGATCTCCATAAAAAGAGGAGTAAGACAGGGAGACGTCATTTCTCCGAAACTGTTTACGACCACCATAGAGGACGCCTTCAAGCTCTTGGAATGGCGAGGACTTGGCATCAACATCAATGGCGAATACATCACTCACCTTCGATTTACCGACGACATTGTGGTCATGGCGGAGTCGCTGAAAGATCTAGGACGAATGCTCGGCGACCTCAACAGAGTATCTCAACAAGTGGGTCTTAAAATGAACATGGACAAAACGAAAATAATGTGTAACGTCCATGTCGTACCCACCGCACTCACCGTTGGGAACTCTACTCTTGAAGTTGTCGACGAATACATTTACCTGGGACAGGTAGTCCGGTTAGGTAGGTCCAACTTTGAGAGAGAGGTCAATCAACGAATCCAACTCGGCTGGGCAGCGTTCGGGAAACTGCGCAACATCTTCTCATCCAAAATACCTCAGTGCCTAAAGACTAAAGTTTTTAGTCAATGTGTGTTACCAGTGATGATATATGGATCAGAGACGTGGTCTCTTACTATAGGTCTCATAAAAAAGCTCAGAGTTGCTCAGCGAGCTATGGAGAGAGCTATGCTCGGCGTTTCTCTACGTGATCGAATCAGGAATGAGGAGATTCGTAGAAGAACCAAGGTCACCGACATAGCCCTTAAGATTAGCAAGCTGAAGTGGCAATGGGCGGGCCACATAGCGCGAAGATCGGACGGGCGTTGGGGCAGAAAGATTCTAGAGTGGAGACCACGTATTGGCAAGCGCAGCGTGGGACGACCACCTGCCAGATGGACCGACGATCTTGTGAAAATCGCAGAAAGTCGTTGGATGCAGGTGGCATCGGACCGGTTACGCTGGAAATCGATTGGGGAGGCCAATGTTCAGCAGTGGACAAGTATAGTCTGAGATGATGATGATGATTTATATGGAAACTGATACTCCTATAGTTTCTTATGATTGACAATAGAACATACATTTTCGAACTACCGGCAATTGTTATATATACTTATACTATATATCATCCTGTTCTGGGGAGCTGTATGTTAAAAAGACTTCGATTGTGAAACACAACTATAAGCCTGTTTTAGGCAACAAGCAATAATAACATTTATAAAGTGTAAGGTGTAGAAGTTTTTGTTATTTACTTGTAGTAATCATTTAAGTTGCTTGATTATTTCCATTACGCCTGATTTGTACAAATAGATATGACGTGTCTTCTTCGAGGTTTCTAGTTATAAGAAGCTCAGCAAAATCCTCGTTTTTAAAGATGTAAATAAAATATTCAAATGGAGCCACGAATAAAGCTTATATTACGTTCATTGTTACTAATTTTCATCAAGCATGTCAAAATTGTGAGAAGAGGAATTTTAAAGTTTAAAAGATAAAGGCCTTCCATTAAAATTCACTTTATTTGAATCCTTAGTGTAATTACGCCTACTAGTCCCAAACATTATGATGAAGTTTACTTCAAGAATTTTGTCATCATAGGCTACAAACAACAAGAGTTTATACTTTAGTTACATACGTGGGTATTGGTTTGGTAATTTTCAGATAGCGGGCGTGGAAACGTTATCAACTTTTTATATTAAAATGTTCTGCCTGAAAATTACAGATAACAATGAGAGCTATCATTCGCAGTCCACAATTGCTACTTTCGCACAGACAGTGAAATATAGTTAGATTTAATGTTAATTAGATGATCGGTAATTTAAAAGTGCTGGAAAAGAACTGATAAAAATATATTGTACAACGATTTCGCTGACTTTCGGTGCCTTTGCTAATATTTTTCTAGGTCTACAGAAATTACTATAATGATGACTTATATGATCTCAGCCGCCATAGAATTTGTATGTATGTTAAATATAAAGTGACTATATAGTCTACCGTTGCGAGGAATTATTAATACAATGTAATAAATTTATAATCATAATATTTCAACATTGAAAAAATAGGGCTCAATTATCCCTGCATTGTGAAAGACGTGACATTCGATCGCGAGGGACTGATTGAGTGAAGCGATATTGCAGCAATGCTATGGCAACGTGCACCGATAGGGCGACCAGCCTATACTAAGGAGCCAGATTTAAACCCAGATCAGTTCGAATAAACTTCTATACGCGACTGATCTAGTTATCCTACTATTCAGTAGTTTTTCACGGAAAAACTACTGAATGGATTTTGATCAAATTGTACAGAAATATAGCTTGTAAATCAGAATAAAACACAGGCTATAAATTTATGAAGATTTTACAAAATTGTGCACAGCCGCGGGATATATTCAGACACCTTGTTCTTCAACAATTTTATTTAGTAATCATCATGGAACCGATAATAATAATTTTATTAAAGATGACTTCGGACCATAATTGTGGGCCCAAATTCATCATCATCATCTCAGCCCATACTTGTTCACTGTTGAACATAGGCCTCCTCAATCGCTTTCCAGCGTAACCGGTCCGATGCCACCTGCATCCAACGACTTCCTGCCATTTTCACAAGATCGTCGGTCCATCTGGCAGGCGGTCGTCCCACGCTGCGCTTGCCAATACGTGTTCGCCACTCTAGAATCTTTCTGCCCCAACGCCCGTCCGATCTACGCGCTATGTGGTCCGCCCATTGCCACTTCAGCTTGCTAATCTTAAGGGCTATGTCGGTAACCTTGGTTCTTCTACGAATCTCCTCATTCCTGATTCGATCGCGTAGAGAAACGCCGAGCATAGCTCTCTCCATAGCTCGCTGAGCAACTCTGAGCTTTTTTATGAGACCTATTGTAAGAGACCACGTCTCTGATCCATATATCATCACTGGTAACACACATTGACTGAAAACTTTAGTCTTAAGGCACTGAGGTATTTTGGATGAGAAGATATTGCGCAGTTTCCCGAACGCTGCCCAGCCGAGTTGGATTCGTCGATTGACCTCTCTCTCAAAGTTGGACCTACCTAACCGGACTACCTGTCCCAGGTAAATGTATTCGTCGACAACTTCAAGAGTAGAGTTCCCAACGGTGAGTGCGGTGGGTACGACATGGACGTTAAACATTATTTTGGTTTTGTCCATGTTCATTTTAAGACCCACTTGTTGAGTATCTACTCTGTTGAGGCCACCGAGCATTCATCCTAGATCTTCCAGCGACTCCGCCACGACCACAATGTCGTCGGCAAATCGAAGGTGAGTGATGTATTCGCCATTGATGTTGATGCCAAGTCCTTGCCATTCCAACAGCTTGAAGGCGTCCTCTAAGGTGGCCGTAAACAGTTTCGGAGAAATGACGTCTCCCTGTCTTACTCCTCTTTTTATGGGGACTGCCTTCGTGCACTGCCCCTGTACTTGGACTGACATGGTGGCGTTATTATACAAGCACTTCAACACTTCGATGTACCGATAGTCAATGCGGCATCGCTGAAGAGATCTAAGAACCGCCCAAGTCTCGATCGAATCGAAGGCTTTCTCATAGTCCACAAACGCTAAGCATAGTGGCCGATTATACTCCTCGGTCTTCTGTATAATCTGCCGCAGCGTATGTATGTGGTCTATGGTACTAAAGCCTTTCCGGAAACCGGCTTGTTCGGGAGGCTGGAAGTCATCAAACCTGCGTGCGAGACGATTCGTAATGACTCTCGAAAACAACTTATAAACATGGCTCAGCAGTATGATGGGCCATGTTTATAAATTCTTCAGTAAAGTGTTATCACCTTTCTTGAAAAACAGTACCACCACACCCCTGTTCCATGCTTCCGGCGTTTTCTCTTCGAGCAAGACGGAATTAAACAGCCTCTGAAGGGCCCAAATTAAATATATTTAAAACGGCTTTTCCATACTTTTTTCTAATAATTAAATAAATTTTACGTATCATTCAACTATGTTTAATTGACCGACGTAAATCATTCTTTTGCAAAAATCTATATTCAGAAGTTAAATTTTATGTTCAATGTAGTAAGTTTCCAACCTCACCCTTCTACATAATTCTAAGAACATTTTCGGAGTAAAACTTTTGCCAAATTATTTTATGATTAATGAGTCTAGGAAAATTTATTACAATTGAAGTGCTGTGCGTTACTTGGACACCTTCTCCTGTAAAAGGTTGATAAGATAAACGGAACGGCGAATGCCAAATATTTCTTGACAATCGCCTTTTGAAGTTGACTTGTTACCTTATTAGGTAATTTCTTTTGTAAATTGAATCAATGACGTCTAGAATTCCATTCAGGTTTTTAACCTTCTCAAATAGATGTTAAGTTCCATATTTCATAAAGTTCTAAAGAAAAAAATGGGTAATAATAGAAATGTTAGTAAAGGAAACTCTTGTGAAACTTGGTAACCCTTCTCGTATAACTGCTTGTTAACTTACGTAAGTGTTGTATACCTGCAAGTGTGCTGTTATTTAATTTATTCCTGTATTTCTCCAATCCGTAGTTAGAGGTCAGTTTTGTTTAAATTGGAACATAAAATAAAATATAGGCCAGGAATACATAAATATAAATAACGCTTGGTAGTTACTGATTTCATAAGATTAAATTTGAGGCTCTTCTTAAGTTAATTGTATGATATATACCAGTCTGCTACTTGATAGTTTTTCGTTGATCGGATCCATTCTAACTCATCGATTCAAAATCGATAAAGTGAAAATTGTTGATTATTGAAAGGAAAGTCATTGCCTTTAAGGTGGTCTAAGTTGAGAATCTTTGTCTGTCATTGTTATTGCCACAGAACAATCTTCATTTCGAGGTTGTTATTGTGACTTCCATGTACGTATTGAATTTAGCCGCTGAGTGAGTTGGATCCGTGAGGGTTTTTTGGTTACATCGTCTACATTGCGAAACTTTTTAAACAAGAAATATATATTTTTATGGATTTTATCGCAGTTTAGTTTCCCGACGTTTTGAGTGTTTTACAGCGTCCATATTTGCCCAGCGCCGTTAAAATTAAAATCAGTTTTATTTTATGTATAATAATCGTGTAAATCTGAAGTAAATATTTTATTGGTATATCTCTATCTATCTATCTATCCATATCATCACGCCAGATCCCTTACGGGGTAGGCAGAGAGTACAGAGTTCCAACAGGTTCTTTCCTTATATACCTCTCTGGCTTCCTCTACTCTCATAGTTCGTCTCATACACGGTCGCCGGTTACGGAGACTCCTGACTTGTCCTTCAGATAAGACTCGGTCTATTTGGTCATGGTAAGATAGTCTAGGTCTTCCCCGGTACCTACATCCTTCCACTTTCGCATTGTATATCAGTTTTGTCATTCTTTCTTCGGACATTCTTTCTATATGCCCGAACCAACGGAGCATACCCTTTCTCATCTTTACACCGATTCTATCTTTCATACCTATTCGCTTTCTTACTACGCTGTTGCGAATATGGTCGGTCAGCTTCACTCCGCACATCTTCCGCAGAGCTCGCATTTCTACCGCATTTATCCTACTTTCATTCTCCTTTAAGCACTCCATTATGTATGGCCAGCTGCGCCTTTTGGCTTAAGTGCCGGCTCCCAAGTAGCTTTCCCATCGCGCCATTCACCATTCACCTGCACTCACTCTTCTCTCTATGTCAGCGTTCTATTTCCCATCCTTACTGTATTATTACTTATTTTACCGGTGTTTTTTTAAACTACCAGTCACACTTAGAATCTTTTGCCGGGTGTTTTGATTGACAGGTGTTACATAAACTGATCAATTAATAGTTTATTAATGCTAATTTAACGGATCATCGTTTCAGATACCACTGGGAGCGGAATTTGAACAACTTAAATTGGTAAGAGGATTTGAATTGAGCCACAATATTCAAATACTGACCTTCATTACTTGATTGCTTAACCATCCCTTGACGCGAAACCTTGATTATACAGGCTTGTATATGTAATTATAACTATTTTCACGGCTCCCTTACGGGCAATTCAAGTGAGATGAAACTCTTAGTGCGAGTAATCTTGTCGGTACTGAATACGGTTTGTAATAGACGATTAGGTTTTCTAGGACTCTTTACAGTAGTTCCGAATATACAATATCTAAACAAAAACACTGTCATTCTGTATGATTCTCAAGTAGTGTGGCAGAGGTGTACCGTGTTTGCACCCACATTACGCCGACGATGTTACGTCTCAATGTTATGGAGCAAGCTTATTTTGACTTTTTCTGATTTATTTTTCGCAGGCCATCCCATAAATCTTTTTTAAGTTTCGAGCTCCGGATTTCGTGATCACCAGCCGCACCTGTAGCCACTAAAGTAGACGATCAAAACAGTTTATATTATAGTGATATATATTTCAATTAACGTCCACTATAACGGTTTTTTTTAAACGTAGCCCCACACTACGATTTATTTCTGTATCGTGGGTGCGTTTCCAAACATGAAAATTTATATACACTATATGAAATCGAATATAACATATATAGTTTTAAACTTAAATCTTATGTTTCGGGCATCATCTACTGATTGCAAACATTGTTTATTTTTATAGTATTTTTAACTTGTCAATTACTAGCACCACACAATGGTTTCACAGCCTGCAAGAATTTTATCTCTGGGACCACTGCCGTGCCCTCCAGACATATTCTATTATTATACCGGTAGTTTACAAACTTGACAAATACTCTTATAACAATGAAAACAATAGATATTACTCATAACAAAGACTTGCCAGTTTCCGGTAAAAACGGATGGTGGAAACAGTTTGCATGCGACAAACAGGAAATAATCATGTGTCGATAATCTCAGAAACTATTACACCGATTTTACATTCGGTTTTAACCAATGAATAATCGTGAATGATCACGAGGAACATATGTAAACCTAATGTCTCACTGCTGAGAAAATGCCTCCTCTCACAAATCGAGGCTAGAGAGATTAGGTTATAGTTCACTATGTGGACTCCGTGCAAATTGGTAGACAAGGTTTGTGTTCACATGCTATTGGCACTTATCAAGCCGCTTATAAGGCTGGCATTTGTATCATGAATAGTATGTGTAAAATTGGCTAAATTATGATGATATTTGGGGTTAAAGAGGTAAAGTTGTGTGCAACAAGGGAAATCTCTAGAATTACTTATTTGATTCAGATAATTCTTTCACTGTCAGCTAATTACATTATTGCTGAGTACCACAGGCTATCTTACTGTCATAAAATAACCAAATTACAAAATAACCACGCGCGAAGCTGCAAGCAACAGCAAGTAATCTATACATAAAATAAAACTGTAAGGAAGTCGTGTCTGTACATGGAATATTTTTAGAAAAGAACAACCCAGGGTTATCATACTATCGACGTAGAAGCCAATTCTACAATTTTTGGCTTTCGTGTCTGTTTGTCTGTCTGTCTATCGGAGGTTATGAACCAGCATCACGCAAAAACTACCAGGCGGATTTTGATGAAACTTTGCATGCGGACACCTTAAAATATTGGCTAACATATTGTATAGTATTTATCCCGGAAAATCAAAAGGTTTTTCCAAATAAGACAAAAATAAGCAAAACATTGAATTTCTAAAAAGACATTTTACTCCAAACCTATAGACCAACCAAACCAGGGAATTACAAAAAAGTCGATTTTGATAAACATTCATTGTTCCAAAACTACTTTTCAGATGTCAGTAAAACTTAGCACGGAGATATTTCATATGACAGATAATATAGTATTACAGACCAGAAGTGAAATTTAATAAAAAAAAATACACGCAGCACACAAATTCTTTATAAAGAATCTTTTACAAACAATTAGTTAAATTAAATAGCGAAAATGATTTTATAAATATATCGACTAGTCCCTAGCACGTACGCACTGTCCGACCGCCCAAGCAAAAGAGAGCGAGGTAACCGGCGAGCGGCTAGCTGGCTCGCCGCTCGAGACCTCGTGAGAACCCCGAACCGCCTGTATGGGTGTTGGCCACGCCCACTGTCAGGTCGTCAGCTTCTTACAATAGTTAATATTTAAGTTTTCAGGTAATCAAACGGTTTGCAGGGAAAAGTATAGCATCTACTAGTATATCTATACATACTACTTATAATAAACTGTAAGAAAGCGGGTCAGTACATGGAATATTTTTAGGAAATAACAACACAGGTATATCATTCTATCAATGTAGAAGCCATTTCTACAATTTTTGGCCATCATAACGCAAAAATTACCGAAGGCTTTTGATGAAACTTTGGATGTGAATACCTTAAAATGTTGGCTAACACGTTATATAGGTATTAATTCCGAAAAATCAAAAGGTATATCCAGAAATAAGCGAACTATTGGATTTTTAAAAAGACACATTACTCCAAACCTGTTTGATGGATTTAAATGAAATTTTGTGTAATTGTAGCCAAAGATCACAACTCTGTATACTTATATTATTGAAACAATCTAACATTTTCTGAGGAAATAAAAAGAATGTCGATTTTGATAAATCATTCATTGTTTCTTAAACAATTACTACTAGATTGTCGCGATATAAACCATAAAAAATTATTACTGTTTGTCCCGAACTGCAATGTTACGAAATAAAATATGTGATTTTGCCTACACACGAACTTACCCATGAATTGATATTGGAATCAGGTTCGTCTCTTTACGAAAACCTTTTAGTGGTTAAAAGAATGGGCCAAATACGAAACTTAAACGACGATTGACTAACACAAAATGTGCTGACAAAACTTTGCTACATTCTTAGCTGGCAACGTACCGTTTTTAGATATAGATTATAATCTTTGACAGGGTAGGTAGAGAAGATTTAAATCAGAAATATTTTATCGATAATTTTAAAATAAATAGATAAACTGATAATCCTTCTTGAAAAGGAAGGTATTTTTTGTTTTTTTTTTTATGAGACGGCGTTAGTTTTGTGTTGAATAACAGTAGTTTAGTTTATATTTTATAAAAACCACCTGTGCGGGCTAAGTTGGGCTAAGACTGAACCCGGTGATAGAGATAGTTGATAGAGAAATAAATCTGGTGGAAGTTGACAAAATATACAATATATTCACTACTAGGTTCTCCAGGGATCAGCTGTTATTTCTTCATACTAAAATGATAGAATGGATGTTACTAAAACTTTCAAGGTGTTTTCGGTCTCGAAATAATATTCAAGATACTTTTTATTCCGGAAGGAATCCCGGTTATTGCGTCATCGCTGGTATTTATTCATATTAAAATGGCTAAACGAATTTTACTGAAACGTTATATAAAGGTGTCTTACATCGTAAAATAAAACAGAACACTTTTTATCTCAAAAAAATAGCACGACTTCTGCGGAATATCTATTATTTCTTCATACTGAACGGATTATAAAGAAACTTAATATGAAAGAAACGACACAGATATACAATGCGCAAGTTGAAGGACGTAGAACAACAACCATTTACATACGTTGTAAAAAAACGGTGTAAATTTATACATTTACAAAGGGTCAGATGGTCCCACGTCGCTGTCAGTTGTTAGTGTACCTAGAACAAGACGTATATATCAGAAAAGACCTAGACTATCTTACCCTGACTAAATAGACGATGTCTTATCCGAAGAGTAAGTCAAGAAACTCAGTAATCGGCGAGCGTGTATAAAACGAACTATGAGAGTAGAGAAAACCAGAAAGGTCTGTAAGGAAAGAACCTGTTGGAGCTCTGTACTCTCTGCCTACTTCGCAAGGGATCTGACGTGATGATATAGATTGGTAGATAGTATTAAAGTATTTCAAGACGTGAAATAATAACTGATATAGGTAAGTTTGTTTACACACTAGATCATGGCGATATTATCCTGAATTATGCATTTGGTCGGTTTGAACCGGCCTGCATGGAGGCCAAAACACATTAATCATATTTTAGCTAAAGAAAAGCCTGGAAATCTGTCTGGGAACGTACTAAAATTGTTTTACAACAAACATTTACTCATATTTAAGTTGACTTTATAAATGATTTTGCAAAACAAAGACGACTTGGTTCATGCGATAAAACGTAGACTGCTTAACTTACTTTGTCAAATATTCGCAGGTACGATCGCCACACAAGGCAGGGAAATATTGATTTCGGATGAATGGTTTTGAAATAAAGAAGATACTTTATGCGCATAAGGGCACAATAAAAAATTATCCAGACCGTCGGAACCGATTTTAAATACATTATCACTGGAAAATGGAGGATTTTTCAGAGATTGTGTAAAACCACATTAGCTCCGGAAATGCAAGATTCCTGGGGGATAGTTGTTTTTATTTCTCCATATTAACACGGCTGAACGGATTAAGAAAGAAACTTAATATGGAGTTGTCTTTTAAGTATTGGAACAATACTATCCTAAAAAGTCCTACCTACCTATGTCAAATTACAAAATAAACGCGTGCGAAGCCAGGGGAAACAGCTAGTCTATCAAATATAACTTATATATTTTATAATAATATATATATTTTTAAATTTATAATATGACTTATATATTTATAATACACTAGCTTTTAACCGCGGCTACGCACGCGTATATTTTGTAATTTGATATAGGTCTCTAAAGCGCAATCTTATTCAACGCTTACACTGTCTCATAAAAAAACTTATACAATACTTGGTTACTTTTAAACCTTTTCTACCTACCCTGCCATACATCGTAATCTGGCGAAATAATATTTAAAAAAGGTACATTGCGAGCTAAGTATGTAATATAGTTTTGTCAGTATATGTCGTGTCCGTCTTTTTGTAATACAGTTCATGTTCATGATCAAAATTATGTTAAGATATCTTAAATAAATGAGTATACAAAGTTTCGTGTATGGGCCATTCATCGTTAAAGATTTTTCTCCAGAAGAGACAATCCTGAATGGATCGTCATGCACGAAATCATGTTTAAGTGTTTAAATCAAACGTGTATGTAAAACGTGTTCAGGCGAGTGCGTTTAACCACCGAAGAGTTTCTCGTGAGGAGACGAACCTGAGTCCAATATAAGTTTATGGAGTAATTTATGTGTAGGCAAAATTAGGCATTTTAACGTAACATTGTAGCAACAATTATTCAATGAAATTTGGTATGGTTAGTACCATAATTCGGGTCAATAATCCGTGACTTTTTGAATTTCCGCCTCTTAATTAATATGGCGACACTGCTCCTGTCAGTTGACTCCTGTCAATATTTGAACAAGCTGCGTCATTTAGTTTGTGTTTGGCAGCCGTTGATAGCAGACTACCGAACGTTTTGAGAAAAAAATGGAAAAAAGTGAATTTCGTGTGCTCATTAAGCATTATTTTTTGCGGAAAAAACCATCACTCAAACCAAGGCTAAGCTTGATAAATATTATGGGGACTCTGCACCGTCCATTTCCATGGTAAAGAAGTGGTTTACTGAATTTCGATGTGGCCGTACAAGCACGGAAGGTGCCTAACGTTCTGGGCGCCCAGTTGAGGTCTCTACATCCGAAACAATTGAAAAAAATCACGATATGGTTTTAGCCGATCCGAGATTGAAAGTGAGAGAGATTGTGGAAACCATAGGCATCTCACATGGCTCAGTGGTTTCAATTTGAATGATCACTTGGGTATGAGAAAGCTTTCCGCAAGATGGGTGCCGCGTTTGCTCACAATCGACCACAAACGCAACCGTGTGACAATTTCGCAGAAATGTTTGGCGTTGTTCAACCGCAATATGGACGCGTTTTTGCGCCGTGTCGTAACCGTGGACGAAACGTGGATCCACCACGACACACCGAAGACCAAACAGCAGTCAAAGCAGTGGGTTTCTGGGGTTGAATCGGCGCCAAAGAAGGCAAAGGTGGGTTTGGCAGCCAATAAAGTTATGGCGACCGTTTTTTTGGGATGCACGCGGTATAATCCACATTGACTACATTCAAAAGGGAAAAACAATCAATGGGGAATATTATACCAACTTATTGGGTCGATTCAATAAGTAATTGAAAAAAAAAAACAACGACGACACAACCCCTTTGGCCAAGAAAAAAGTTCTTTTCCACCAGGACAATGCAAGGGTGCACACATGTGCAGTTTCCATGGCAAAAATCCGTGAATTGGGCTACGAACTGCTCCCTCATCCGCCCTATTCTCGAGATTTAGCCCCAAGTGACCATTTCTTGTTCCCAAACTTGTAGAAATGGATCGGCGGAAAAAGATTTGACTCTAACGACGAAATCATCTCACAAACAAATGCCTATTTTGATGACCTCGGTAATCATATTTTTCGGAAGGGATAAAAAAATTGGAGAAACGTTGGACTAACTGTATAGAACTCAAAGAAGACTATGTTGAAAAATAAAATAACTTTATATCTAAAAACCTGTGTTTCATTCAAAAAGTCACGGACTTATTACAGTACATTATTACAGGAGGCCGCTGTGTATAGCCACGTAAGAGACAAAAATAAAGGTTATGTGAATAGTGATCTACCTATTGTTGGGTGGAACAAGTATGTTCGTGATGCTTACCAGGATACCAGCCTGAAATTCTAAAACTGGGTATGGCATGGTCGCCCTCAGTGCGGCTACCTATACAATGAAATGTGGGAGTCGAGAAAGTTGTTCAAGAAGAAGTTAAAGTACTGTCAAAATAACCAAGACTTAATTAAAATAAATATATTAGCATCTAAACATAAAAACAAAGACTTCCGAGGTTTTTGGCAACAAAAAAAAGTTGAATGGACACGAGTTAGCCCGTGTTCTTAAGCCCCGGGCTATTGGGCTGGGGGGCCTGGGCGGGCTGTGCCTCCGCCCCGGCACCGTTCGCCTCGAGCAGGATTGGCCCTCCCCCGATCCCGCTCGGCCTCCTCCTTCTGGGACATCACAGTCTCGCAGAAAGAGGATACGGCCCCCACGCCGATTCCCCTGCCAGCATAGCCGCTACAACTGCCGGCAGGTAGAGGTCCAGTCTGATCCGGTCGACCAGGATCCGCCGCTCGGAGGCCCACGCTGGGCACTCTTCGAGCGTGTGCTGGGCGGCACCACCGCAGTGGTGACAGGTCGTCGTCGCCTGGCGTCCGATCTTCCCCAGATAATCACCGAAGCAACCGTGACCGGTAATTATCTGAGTAAGTCTATAGGT
Source organism: Phalera bucephala (assembly GCA_905147815.2). Taxonomy (NCBI): domain Eukaryota; kingdom Metazoa; phylum Arthropoda; class Insecta; order Lepidoptera; family Notodontidae; genus Phalera; species Phalera bucephala. Next base: position 15,909,267 of record LR990621.1, on the reverse strand, counting down.
GACTCGCCCTCTCCTCCGCTGGTGCCAGGCTTCGAAGGACGGCAGGATAGCTTGGACGACGCACTTGCGCGCGATATGCTTTTGATTGAGCCTCGCGCGCCACTCCTCCAGAGCGCGCCGTCGTTCGTGCCATCTCACTTCTTCGAGCGCAGGCACGCCCTCGCCGCTTTGGAGGACGCCGCGAGTCTGGTCGTAGACCCTCGCGTCCATGTCCGCCAGGATATCGAGCGGCGGAAAGCGCGCCAAGAGTGTTGCCGCCTCAAAGGATATGGTACGGTATCCTCGTGCGATGCGGATGGCCATCTTGCGCTGCAGGCTCTGAATCTTCATCCTGCTGCGCCGGACGTCCGACAGTCGGTTTGACCACACGGGCGCCACATAGAGGGCCACTGATCGCACGACCCCCCCGTAGAGGCGGCGCACCTCCTCTGATGGTCCCCCAAGGTTGGGCAGCAGTCTGTGCATAGCACCCACTTCCCTTTCGACTCGGGGGACTAGGTGCTCTAAGTGCTCCTCGAAGCCCCAGCGACTGTCCAGGGTGAGGCCTAGGTACTTTAGGTACATCCCCACCCGGACTGGCGAGTCTTCAACGCAAACCCACGAGTCGGGCGGTTCCCTGCTTCTCGGCAGTTTGTGGAACCATAGCGCCTCGGTCTTATGAGGCGCTATCTCCAGGCCCAACTTGCGGATCTTGGCGACGACGACCTCTGCCCCAAGCTCGGCAAGCCCTACGGTCCTCTCGAAGGTTTCCCCCTCGGCCAACATCAGTGTGTCGTCAGCGTAACATACGACGCTGACGCCGGGGGGGAGATCGACACGCAGGACTGCATCGTAGGCGAGGTTCCATATGAGGGGGCCCAGCATGGACCCCTGTGGAACCTCGCAAGACACTTTCCTCCGGTGCAATGTACCACCCTGTCCGATGTACTGGACGTATCTGTCACACAAGTAGTCCCTGACCACAGCCTGCAGGTATGGGGGGACGCGATGATGTTCCAGCGCCCCCAGGATCGCACCTCAAGGCAGGGAATTAACGGCGTTGACGATGTCCAGACTTATCGCCAACGCTATCCCACCCCCGGACACGGTCTGCGCCGACAAGGAGCGGACGCGAAGTATCGAGTCCAGCGTGGAACGCACCTGTTGGAAGCCGTATTGGCTTTCAGCCAGGTCGGGACCGACACGCGACAGATGCCCACCGAGACAAGCGGCAAGAATCCTTTCGAACAATTTACTGGCCTCGTCTAGCAGGTATATGGGACGGTACGCAGAGGGTGTGTCTGCAGTCCTGTCTTCCTTCTTCAAGGCGACCAGGTGAGCCTCCTTTCAGGCCGTGAGGAACTTGGCATAACGGAGGCAGCTATTAAACAGCCGCCTCAGCCTGTCCCCCAGGGCGGCAAGAGCGATCACCCACACCCGCCCCGGTATACCATCGGGGCTGGGCGCGGTATTGCGAGCCCGCAAGCGGTTAACGGCTCGGTCGAGCTCCAGTTCGGTTACCCCGAACTCATCGGTGTAAAGGGCCGACGATACCGTCGGGGGGACTGAGGGACTACCCCGGACCGTCGGGAATAGTGCGTCGATTACCCGACGCAGCAGTCCGGGATCTAGGGTCTCCGTCAGGGGGGGGGGGGCACCCAGGGCTGAAGCTTGCCCAACACCACCTTGTAGGAGCGCCCCCATGGATCCCCGTCGTGTCCCTCTAGGAGCTCGCTCCAGGACCGAGATCTGGCGTTCGCAATAGCGATTTGGAGCGCCTTAGTAGAGGCTCGGTAGGGCTCATAGGCTCTGGCCTTCTCCTCTTCGGTGGCTCGCCTTCTTCGTCGGGCTCGGGTTCGACCTGCCACCTTAAGTTATGCCACCTTGATAAGAGACTACCGTTTGCCTGCGCACAACAGCCAGCCCTCTAGAGCGAGATTATACGGCGTGTCGATAACGCCTGGAAGAGGTACTGGTCCATGAAAAGGCTAATGGAGGGTGATTTTCCAATATGTCTTAAACGGAAACTCCTCGACATGTGTATCTTGCGCGTCCTAACCTATAGTGCTCTGACGTAGTCACTGACTGAGTCTCAAAAGTCCAAGCTCAAAATTTGTCAAAGAGCGATGGAGCGTAGCATATTAGGCATAAAGTAAGCAGATAGAATTCGTAACACCCCAATACGCTCTAAAACGGGGATCACCGATGTGGGCATTAAATCTGTTAAGCTTAAGTGGAAGTGGGCAGGGCATGTTAGTCGAATGCATCCTGACCACTGTCAGGATGCATTCGACTGCATAGCCCACTGGCTAGAATAGTTACGCAATGGGTGCCTTCAGATGGACATCGACGTCGGGCCAGGCCTAGGAAACGTTGTCGCGATGAAATCATCGAATCATCCAAATGGATACTTTTCATAAAGATTGGACAAACCCACTAATAAGATTATGGGGAGACCTTTGCCCAGCAGTGGAACAAACCAGATTAACAAAAAAACATATAGTATTAGTATAAGGTATGCATGTAGTGATTTCGCTATGTCTTCAGTAATTCTAAGATTGTTGTACAATTGCCCTCATTTCCATATAAATGTTCTGTCTACACTCAAAGGATAAATAATTGGTAGATAACTCAAACTGAGTTAAGTTCGCCTTTGTACATCATATGTGTAAATAAGCTAACAATATGTTCTGTTTTGTACAATAAAGAATAAATAAATAACTATCAACCAGGTACTATTTAAAATACCACCGCTAAATGTTTTGCATTTAGTAGCTTTAAAAGAATTTAGTCCAAATACATGGTAAATTAATAAATTTTCCGTTGTAAAGTTTTAAAGAATATATTAAAATAACATGCGCTTAGCTTTTATGAGCCATTACTCGCACTATCGATAAACCTCCCTTGAAGATAGAATGATACACTTTGCTCTTTATAAAACTGTAACAGGGTTTTTAGTAAAAATAATAGGATATTTTGTACCTTAAAAAAATATTTTTGAGGTGTAAAATATCCTATTTCATGTAATTTAAAAATTCGCTTATATCCCTTGCGAGGTACATATTAGTATTACAATATATTTCTTTTATGAGCCTGTAAATAAGATCCAAGGCACTGAAACATGAAATGTTAATGATATAAAATTTGAATGAGACTGCCTCGTTGGTCTAGAGGCAAAGCTCATCGCTTTGTGATCACGAGCAGTATGAGTCCGGAGTTTGGAATTGTGTCCGGAATATGTATAGTCCCATGCGATAGGTACAATGTATCATGTTAGCATCCTCGGCGAAAAGTGGGTGTACTCATTACATCTCTACCACCCCTGCTTGGGGAATATAGGCGTGATGGTGTTTATTTTATTTTTATAAAATATGAATAAATTGGAATTGAGTATGTCCTACGAGTTACAAATGGCATTATATTTTTCTACAATAATTAGGTGTACTTTAAGCTAAGAAAATAGTGGCAGGATTGTGACTGCGATGATCACCTGTGATGAAAATATTTTACTAATTTACACACTTAGCTCTGAAAAACTCATAAAAAGCTTTTTTGTTCTTAAGCGTTGTGTGCAAGTGGAACAAACCTACTGCGGGCATCCCGCAGAAAACTTACTGAGCCATACGAGAATCCCTTTTAGAAGTCGTAAATAGTAAGTGGATTGTAATGGTTTCAATCAAACCGTCATGGAGGCTGGAACAAGATCACTTTCCTATAGGACCCATACATACATATTTATGGGTTACACGAACTACCAAAGAAGAGTTTTGATTACTTCAAGGATAACAGTGTTACTGTTTTCCTACTCATTTTCAATCCAATAAAAAGAACTAGAGGGAATAGGTAAATATTTAATGTTATACAGTTCCAAATTTCGGTGTACGGAGTGTCACCGCCAAGTTGAGTTCTAGTTGCTATTCGAATAGCAACTCTTATCTGTGAACTTTTTCTGTTTTATGATATTGACCGAGGATATATTGACCCATTGACCTGCACGGAAATAATATTCTTTATTCCATTTTTTCAATAATTTTCAAAATAGGCTCTAAAAAAATTATGAGCATTCATATTTGACATTCTTTTTTTTTCAATAAATAGTACGTATAATATAGAATGCAATTATGTTATCATGTTTTCCATTTCGGTAAACATTTTCCATTGCATACCTACAAACAGTGCTAAATTCCTAGCCTTATTTTATACAGCGCTCCACCCGATTTCCTGTTATGAATTCGCTTTGCAACCGTGGTATGAAAGATGATGGAAGTATGTAGAGTATAGTAGAAGTCACAAGTCTTTTGCTTAAGCAGGTAGAAAAAAAAAGGATATTTACTTAAATATAAATTTCGCAATCGTGATTTTTTTTTAGCGGAATGCTTAATCAAGCGGGCATAAAGGAGGGGCACCGGTGCGTTATTTTTAGAGATACCTGAGTTGCTACCCTCATGCTTATCGTGTCTATGGAATCCACCGCGAGGGTTTCATAATTTAAGTTAACAAGTCCCAAAAACCGCAGTCTTCCCCAAGGAGGATTGAGAATGTCTTGTAGATTTTTACAAAAACAAAATTGTATTTTTATATACAATCATATAATGTTGACACTGACAAACATGTCGAAGAAGCTTAACAACTACGAAACTTAGGGATACTTTTGTACGTAATATACAAAGTTAATGTATGTATATTTTTTGCAGAAACCTCGATGAAATAGGGATATTTTACTCCTATCGCTCTGTGGTTAAACAGAGTAGCATATTGCCAAGGATGTAATTAACCAAAAATTAAAATATATCTTCCTAATATCAACAATTTGTTTTTCTAAATTCTTAGGCAGTCTAATCGGCATTTCAATTTAACTTCCAAAGTTATTCAGTGCAAAATTGTGTCCAAATAAATTGTCATAATATTTATTAAACTTTGATACAATAAATAATTGTCAAACTTAATTTTAACATCAGTTGAGGAGTGACTTTTTTTGGTTATTTTCTATCCTATATTGTATCCAACTATTCCTATCTCAAATTGACTGAATTCTTGTTAAAAATCGACATCAAAAAGGGTTTTCCATTTCAATAAAACTTATTTCTCTATTCATGTGTTTATGAATACTTTTGCTGCTACTAATTGGAGTTTTTTTTTGCATCGTTTGTATTGGGAGTAATATTCTAAAAAATAGGATGTACGAAAAAATCTACATAATCACAATACGCATTCATCAGCTCTACCGAAATACGGTTTATCTAGTGTATCTAGTACCTATTAATGTACTCGTCTTTGGCTACCCTTTTAAAGCACTCAGGATCCATTATAAATTATTGCGGCGGCGCTGTGGAACTGTTAATGTTATGTTTTATTGCTTACTATGTGCAAACATAACGAGGCCTTGAATAAGAAGAAAGTGTTTTGTGACGGCTCTATTATTAGTAAGAATTAAATGAAAATTCGCACCTTCAGAACGGTATAGACATAACTTAAAAATCTAAGAAAATCGAGTTACGGTCATAGAGGGCCATTAAAAAGTACGCTCTATCTGGTGAATATTGAAACAGCGGCGTTTTTATGGTACAATTAAGAAATAAGATACTTCGGTCTTTTTCACTTTCCCTCCCTCTGCCCGCGCCGCTCGGTTCTAAAAGGACGCGATTAGTTTCCCAAATACTTCATTTTTTTAAATTAGTCACTACTGTTTTAAGGGTGAGAATTAATATACCTAATATAGTATCTTTCTGATTTATTGTCCATGGATGGATTAGTTAGGTGCATATAATTATTCTAAAACCAACTGTGTTGTTTCATCAAGCTTTATATCATATAGAGAAAGATTAAGTAAAAAGTTGAAAAATTAAAAAGAGGATGAAGTAAGGAGCGCAGGTTAGGGTCTCCCATTTTAAATACCTTAATCACTACATTTTACGAGTCTTGTTGTGTTATGTCATAATTAAGACAACCTAGGCATTGCCCACGGCTAAAGGCGCAAAAGCAAGCACACTAACAACATTTCGCGTGATAATAGATATACACCTGAGATCAGTTATTTTCTTGACTTAAGATGTAATCAATCAATCAATCAGCCTATCGTAGTCCACTACTGGACATAGGCCTCTCCTAACACGCGCCATTGCACACTGTCCTCCGCCTTCCGCATCCAGTCTGTCCCAGCGACCTTTTTGAGGTCGTCGGTCCATCTAGCTGGGGGCCGTCCTACCTTACGCTTACCAAGTCGCGGTCTCCACTCTAGGACAAGATGTAAACAGACTACAAATTATTCATCAAGCCAAAATACTTATTAATTATAAAATTAAAATGGCATTTCCGAAAGAACAAATTTTTGCTTTTATTTTATGTTTAAGTTGTGTTACGTTGGAATACATTTAATATATATTTAATCAATTACTTATTTACTTAGGAGGCGCTCGTAGCGCTGTGCGACCGTGATGTTCTTACCGATCACCAAGGTTAAGCAGCGTTCGACTCGGTCGGCCTGAGATGGGTGACCGTTTGTGGTATTTCATATTCGAGCGTCTCCGTGCTTCGGAAGGCACGTTAAGCCGTTGGTCCCGGTTACCACTTAATGTGGTAGTCGTTAAGCCGAGTTGGAAGCCTTAAAGGTGGCTTGATAAGTTCCAACAGCAGGTGGCCACAAACCTGCCTCCACCAATCCGCACTGGGTCCGCGTGGTGGAGTATGACCCAATCTCTCTCACCTCGATTTGTGAGAGAAGGTCTTTGCCCAGCAGTGGGCAGTATAGGCTGATATTATACTTATTTACAACTTTTAACTACAGAGATATTCTACCCTATATGAAATAAACAAAATTTTGGGTAGTATACTACCCAAAATTTTGTTTATTTCAGTTGTGATCCTGTGTCGTTGACATAAATGTTTACAGTTATGATCAAAGGTATTCTGGCTGTGATATGACAGCCTTATTATCAACGAATTAATTTCCATTTAATTACATGCGTAAGTACTGACACTTTAGGTTTCGTTTGTATTTTTAAACAAACAAGGAAATGCTCTCCTTTTGCGAGTTTCCCTTTAATTTATAAACTAGTTGTATAAACAATGAATTATGATACCTAATAATAATTTCATTGTCTACAATCCATGCCATTCAAAATGGCTAATCGCTTAATGTCATGTATTGAAATCGTCGCGTAATAACGAGCAGAAGGTTCGTTATTACGCGACGTTATGTAAGTTATTATTCTTATTGATGGGATCGCAAACAAAATTAGAAATGAGATTTATTTATATTTAGATATGAGCTCAGATACACTTATATGTCACAACAGCTTCCAATTGTTAAAATAAGTTAACAATAAAATATCAAGCGTTCATTTTACATTACTATAGGCAGGTAGAGTGTTTTTTTGTTTGTGCAGTATTGTCGTATTAACATATACAAGGTGTAACATAGTAAACGCAAGACCTGGAAGTAGTTTGTTCGACATCAGTAACTGAATTAATTCCAACAATTTTTAACGTATCTTACATTTAATTTCAATTTTCAAAAATCGCTGTTACTCCTTTAGCGACCTATAATAAACTAAATTTATTTTTGATTCAAAGCAATACGGAGATTTCAAATGCATTTCTAAAACGTATTTCTCAATATGCACACATACACATACTAGTTTCATTCTTAATTGGGGTATGAAAGTTTTAAAAAAATATAATTTTGGAAAACTAGTTTTCGTATTAAATTTGTGATGCAATTATCTAATCGGGGTGTCTGAGGTTTTGCGTTATTTACGATACACCTTGAATATCATAGATATCAATCACATTCATGTTATTTGGGAAGATCAAAACATTTTTTCTCCCAAAGAGAAATGTGAACGGCGATAAGGATTACTCGTGAGATGGAGACCGTTTAAGTATTTATTTATTCCTATTTATCCGATGGATGACCCAATACCTTCTAGATGTAAGATACACTTTCGCTAATAACGATATTTATTTCGAATGATGTTCTTGGAACCTCGTCAAGAGAATTTTCTTTTGATCAAAATATACCGATAGAGATTTTATTAGATATAGATAGTAATCTCAATAGGTAGATGAACTAAGTTTTGCGAGGAACCTACGTCCATATACGATATTATATACTATGTATCGAGTAAATGGAAAGGGAAGGAGAAAACTAGCCTTTTCGTTTTTTAGAAACACAGCTAATAGCATGTGTGGGATTTGGAAGAATAGGGCTAAAAAAAACATAGAAATACAATTTACACCTTTTATTTTACCTTGACCATATCTGTAAATGTCAATATTATAACACAGGCATATTTTAAATCAGTCTTTACAACCCAAAAGACAGACAGCATAATTAAAAAAAATATATATCAAAATAATAGGGTAGACACAGGGAAATACTTGTACTTAAATTAAAAACGGTGTCTTCACGCGATAACTTTAGAATCCAAAATCTACACTTTGATATCGTGGTCGTCGCTCGCATCCTGCTGGATGCGGGGAATCGACATCAGGGCGTCAGCCCCCTGGCCGAGGTGGCACTCGCCGGTCATAAATATGGCCGGGTCCTTATGTTGGGACTTAGAGTCCGTTGGTAAGGCGGAGACCCGTAGATCCCGCGGGGGGGGGGGGAAGGCATCATGATAGTGTCGCCGCCTCAGCGATCAGCAAGGAGGCGGCGACTTCTCGAGGCCTCTCTTCTTTCTTCGCCCGGTTGCGCGATACAGCACCGCTAGGAAGACCTAGCGGGCGATCAAACGGGAAACCACCGGGCTGTTTAAGGAGTACTGTGTGTGAGTAGGAAGTTAGAGTTAAGTTAAGGGAAAATGGAGTATTTGGGGTTGGGAGAGTAAAATCCGGGGGGTGTGGAAGACAGTGATGGTGATGAGATTTGGCGCTTTTCATACCGGCGTGCGGTAAAGTTCTGCCGGGTGGGACTCATTGGAGAAGCCCAGCAGGTAACCAGCTACGGCGGTGACTTCGTCCAGTCCCCTTTTCTATCTTCCACGGGGTCAAGTCCAGTGTCGTCGCCGCGAACGCCCCAACGGCGAGCCTTTGATCAATGCATTACCTTATATACCTAACGTTTTAATACCAATTATTTAGTCAGTTCTGACTAATCACAAACATGTGTTGTTTTTAAAAAATAACTCGCTACATATATAATCTTATTGAAATACAATCCATTAAAAATCTTTGAAGCCTTATATCGATGTATTTTATGAATTTTGCAATTTTAAGTCTACTTATTAGATTGTTTTGGAATTTACCAATCAGAGACATCCTTTCAAAATATTGTAATATATTGAAAGGATGTCTCAGATTGTATTGATGTAACATATTGTAATATTGTGTTATTAAATAACACAATTTTTATCATTAAATTAAAGTAATCAAAAACTCTTTAAAACATTGTAACACATATCACATATAATTATAAAGTATCAAACAGCAATATTTCTTTAATTATTTGCTTAATATGGATTGAACCAATCATAGATTACCTTAAATGATTGTTAAATATTTCGATGTATTACTGTTATTAATTAAATATAGCTATTCAAAAACTCTTTGAATCATGGTTGGATATTATACGTACCGTCTTGGAATCTTATTAATTGCTCTTTATGTAGTTATTAACGTATTATGAATTGAGCCAATCGAAGGCTACCATAAATTTGATTAAATAATGACACTAATAATCAATTATACTGTGTCCTTTGTTCTCGATATAAACATGCAGCTCTCTCTACTCGCTTGGCAGCCCGCTAACTTTGGATTTGAAACGTCAACGCCGCCTCTATGGTATCTGGGGACATAACCTCTGCGACCATTCTTTCTTTTAGCGCGGCAGCCGATGCATTGTAATAAAGTTTTGGTCGACATTTAACTTAATCATATAGTCGTATCAGTGAAGTTATATAACAAAAGGTTTTTATATACTCAAGTGATGTTGTGAAATAAATTTAAAACATCGTATAGGCAAATTCAGAAATATTCAGTCTTGACGATCAACTGATAGTTGTTTATTTGTGGCGTTTTCAGCTTAACTTGTTTATGTATATAATATCGAATATTTGGAGACGTGAGTTTTGTCATATTAAGACTTGTAAAAGTCTTCACACGAAAAGTAAACTTACGAAGTCTCATGTCCCTCTTCGTGTAAAAACAGATTAACACGCAATATACTTGCAAACAATTATTAACCGTCTATAAATTGGCAATGAAATACCTCCAAGGAGAGAAATTAGGGGGACATTAAGCAATAATGATGATTGTTAAGGATCGATAGCAATTTAAGGACACGGGCGATGTACGACATGCATCGACGTGGTCCGAAAGACTTGACGGTAATTCAAGGACACGAGTGGTGTACGAGATGCATCGGCGTGATCCGCAGGACTTGGGGCCCATACGAAATATGTGCTGAGGGTCATACTACTCATAGGTTTCACCCATGAGGTGCTCCTGTGCAGTTCACATTTCTACAATGGTAAGAATCAAAAATGTTACCCAACATACATACCTTAAACAGTAAATACAAAGACTATTGCTATGAACTATAAGCAATTTGTGATATCATATCTCCCAAAGGAGACTTTCTGAAAGGGTAATTAAATGGACATTGTTTATGAATTTATGGTTAACAATACATTATTAATAACATAAGCCACTCATTTGCAGAAACATAATGTTTTGCATTGATGTCATTATTAGACATACTTGTATAATAATACTGAAATAGCCCAAACTGGAGCTTATTACACAAAGAATTGTGCAAAATTAAGAGTACTTGTATTAAAAAAGTTAAATCCAGCAATACTTATTCCTGAACAGGGTTTATAACCAAATAAGCTAAAGTATTATACTAATGGCAATGCCTGTTGTAACTGACAAGCAACAGAATTGTGGAAATATTCCAAATATAATATCTCAGCCTACCGATGCTGAGACAGGCAGGTTGTGCAATAATTTGTGTTACACACATACATCCTTAAAATATAATATAAAATACCTGGTCTATCCAGTTAACATAAAACTAAAAATTATCAATATTATCAGCCCAGAACCCTTGCAGGGTAGCCAGAAAAGATGAGTCCTAACAATACAGTCATGAAACATTTATTGGGATAAGAACCTTTGTGGTCAGCAGTATATATTTTGTATTAAAGGAGTTTTATTATAGTGGAGTACCAATATGGAATTATAACTATCTGTTCATAAACAGTAGTTTAAATGTCAAAAAACCACCAATGTTGTAACCAACATAGAACAACAATCCTCATCCGGTGTGTCAAAATATTAACCCACAGTGTACCTATCAGCCCACCAAAAAACAAATCACAATGGACATTGGAAGTCTCCTACCAGAGAATGTGAGGTAAGAAAAGCTTGCTGAGCATTTTACACAACGACTTGCTTTTGTTTGTTTTTAAGTTACTGAAAAAATCAGTAAAATATTCAGGAATACAACATGGGTGTTATAAATAAACCATAATATTGGAGGCTAAAGGTATTCACTGACTTTGGTATGTAACAATGTATCTATGACAGTAATAAAAATGTGTGTCTGTCTGCCTTCAACGGCAAACATAACTTTATTGGTTTTGTGCAAATACTTGCAATCCAGACAAGTGAAGGTTAAAAAATCTGGCCCTATATATATTTAACATTATGTATAGAAACATTATTATTAGAAACATAATTTTCTTAATAATTGATATACAATTTATAGCCATTCTCATTAGAATTTAATTAAAGATAGATGATCACAACTGTGCTATAATCTTTATAATAATAGACATTAGAGTCATATTAATTATAATAATAAAAAAATAAAAAAAATAAAAAATTAGTAGCTATTCAGCTTTCTATTGGGTAATGAGTTCAATGGTTTTGTTTTTGGTTACATCTTGCATCAATTATAGTGTAATTAATACATTAGAAATTTGAGACACACAGAGGAAAGATTATACATCAATTCATGAATTGAAGAATTAGATGTTTTTATTGTACTTTTGTTTGATAATATGATAATCAATAAATAAAATTTAATTACATAAAATTATTCAAGAAATTAATAACTATGAAAAATAGTTTTGTGTTTAGTTTATGAATGTGTACATTTATATTGAGCACCAGTGATGTTTCTGGCACAGTTAGGATATCAGAGATATGGCACAAACACAACCTGCTACCATTATGGAAACAGGTGGTTTTAGAACACTATACATGCTTTAATTTATTTGAAAGTGTTTCAGTGTAAAAATATTGGATTGGAGATGTCATACAAAAAATTTGCATTTTTCATATTGTTACATTTAAATTATTACATCCACATGTTACATGTATCTTATTAATGTATCTATATATAAAAAGAAAATAAAGTCATGCAAATGACTTAATAATAATACCTATTTAAAAACTTAACGATATTATGTTGACATGCTATAGTTGATGAAATATTGAGTTACAATATTTAAAAGTATAGATTATCTTAAACAAGAATAATCAAAAGTATAATTTTATCACAGGTATGATAAATATTAGGTAGTATCAGCAATAACCTTAGTCTTAGGGAACTTGATATTATTTATTTATTATTAATTATACTGTGTCCTTCGTTCTCGATATAAACTATATTAGCAGCTCTCTCGAGTCGCTTGGCAACCGCGCGTCATTCAGATACTTCAAAAGTCAACGCCGCCTCTATGGTATCTGTGGACATAACCTCTGCAACCATTCTTTTGAAAGCGCGGCAGCCGATGCTTTGTAGTAAAGTTTTTGGTCGACATTTAATTTAATAATTTTGTTATGGCACTGAAATTATATAACAAAAAGGTTGTAATATACTCAAGTGACCTTGTGAAATAAATTTAAAACATCGTATAGGCAAATTTAGAAAAGTTTACGTCCTGGCAAAGGAGTACATTCTAAAAAGATCAACCGATAGTTGTTTATGTGTGGTGTTTTCAGCTTAACTTGTTTATTTATATAATATCTAATATTTGGAGACGTGAATTTCGTCATATTAAAATTTGGGAAAGCTTCGTCGCCCGAAAAGTAAACTTATGAAGTCTATGTCCCTATTCGTGTACAAACAGTTTAACACGAAATATACCTGAAAACGATTATTAACCGTCTATAAATTGACAATGTTATACCTCCAATAAGAGAAGAGATTAGGGGGACGTTCATCAATTATGATGATTGTTAAGGATTGATGGCATTTTAAGGACACGGGTAATGTACGAGATACATCGACGTGGTCCGCAAGACTTGACGATAATTCAAGGACACGAGTGGTGCACGAGATACATCGGCGTGATCCGCAAGACTTGGGGCCCATACGAGATATGTGCTGAAGGTCATACTACTCATAGGTTTCATCCATGAGGTGTTCCTGTGCAGTTCACATTTCTACAATGGTAAGAATCAAAAATGTTACCTAAAATACATACCTTAAACATGCCTAACACAGTAAATGCAAAGACTATTGCTATAAACTATAAGCAATTTGTCATATTATATCTCCAAAAGGAGACTTACTGAAAGGGTAATTAAAGTGACATTGTTTATGTATAACAATACATTATTAATAACAAAAGTCACTCCTTTGCAGAAACATAGTGTTTTTATTGATTTCATTATTAGACATACTTGTATAATAATACTGAAATAGCCCAAACTGGAGCTTATTACACAAAGAATTGTGCAAAATTAAGAGTACTTGTATTAAAAAAGTTAAATCCAGCAATACTTATTCCTGAACAGGGTTTATAACCAAATAAGCCAAAGTATTATACTAATGGCAATGCCTGTTGTAACTGACAAGCAACAGGACTGTAGATACATTCCAAATATAATATCTTATCCTACCGATGCTGCGGCAGGCAAGTTGTGGGATAATTTGTGTTATGCACAAAGATACTTAAAAGATAATATAAAATACCTGGTCTATCCAGTTAACATAAAACTAATAATTATCTATCCATATTATCAACCCAGACTCCTTGCAGGGTAGCCAGAAAAGATGAATCCTAATAATAGAGTCATGAAACCTTTATTGAGATAAGAACCTTTAAGGTCAGCAGTATATATTTTGCATAAAAGGAGTTTTAATATAGTGGATTATCAATATGGAATTATTAACTAGCTAGTCATAGCCAGTAGTTAAAATTTCATAAAACGACCACCGTTGTAACCAATATAGAACAACAATCCTCATCCTGGGTGTGAAAATATTAAGTCACAGTGTACCTATCAGTTCACCAAAAACAATATCACGTTGGACATTGGAAATCTCCTACCAAAGAAAGTGAGGTACAAAAAGCATGATAGGCATTTTACACAAGGACTTGGTTTTTAAGTTGCTGAAAAATTCAGAAAAGCAATCAGGAATACAGCATGGGTTTTACAAAGAAACCATAATATTGGAGGCTAAGGGTATTCACTGACTTTGGTATGTATCTAACACTAATAATGCCTTCAACGACAAACATAATTTTATTGGTTTTGTGCAAGTACTTGCACTTCAGACAAGTGAATCTTGTACTACATATGTTTAACATTATGTATAGAAACATTATTATTAGAAACACTATTGTTTAATAATTGATATATAAAAAAAAAACAATAAAACAAAAACTTAATGCTAACAATAGACCTTACAGTCATAATAAATATACTAATAAAATATTTATTAGTACCTATTTAGTTTTCTATCATGTAATGAGTTCAATGGTTTTGGGTTTTTTGATTATTTCCTGCATCAATTATAGTGTACTTAATAATATTAGAAATTTGAGGCACACACAATGAAAAGCTATACATCAATTCATCATTTGGAGAATTAGATGGTTTTACTGTATTTTTGTTTGATCATATGATAATCAATAAATAATATGTAATTAAATAAGATTATTCAAGAAATTAATAACTATAAAAAATAGTTTTGTAATTAGTTTGGAATGTGTACAGTTATTTTGAATATTAGTGATGCTTCTGGTATAGTTATGATAACACAAGCACAAACGGCTACCATTAAAGTAACAAGTTGGTTTTAGAGCACTATATATGTTGTAATTTATGTGAAGGTGTTTCAGTAAAAATATTGGATTGAGATATCATACAAACATTTGCAATTTTGGTATTGTTATATTTAAATTATTACATCCACATGTTACATGTATCTTATAAATAGGTATCTATATATAAAAAGAAAATAAAGTCATGCAAATGACTTGATAATAATATCCATTTGAAAATTTAATGATATTATGTTGACATGCTACGGTGGATGAAATATTGAGTTACAGTATTTGAAAGTATGGATTATCTTAAACAAGAATAATCAAAAGCATATGCTTATCACAGGTATGATAAATATTATGTAGTATCAGCAATAATCTAAGTCCTAAGGAACTTGATATTATTTATTTATTATTAATGGGGGATACATAATAATAAGTTGAGTAGCACTCGATTCTCACGGTTGGACATCTAGTACTAACTAGAAAGTTACGCATTGCAATTTTTTTTTACTTATAAATACAGTCACATACAAAGAAGCAAAGGAAGTGTGGTATGAAATAATTCAGTTATGAATAGGATTCCCAAAATGGGGGGGGGGTTATAGATTATATAGGTAAAGCACATAGCCCTATGTGAGGAATATCTCTAGATAAGATGTGTGTGTGAGTGATGTACGCTGATGGCCGCGAGGCCTTTACAGCTTCACCGGACTTAATTCCATATAAGCTCATTAGTACAAAGGCCTCTAGTAAAAAAAATGTTAAATTTTGATATATGTACATCTTTAAAGATTAAAAATATAACTAACATTAAATATAGCAGAATGTTGATATTAAAAAAAAAACATAAATTAAATATGTAATAATAGCAAAAACATTCTTATAATCACCAAATTAATTCGTAGCCTTTGTTTGGTACTGTACTCAAAAAGAGATCATTTGACAATAAAAAAAAAAGAACCACATGCCTGTTGGAAAACACATTAGTGGGGAAATAGGCTTCCCTGTTATATTTGTATCATATTGTTATAGATTGGGTACTAACAGACTTTGTTTTCAGGTCTAGTACACAGTTAGGATTTCTAGCTATCTATCTATCTCTATCCATATTATGACGCCAGATCTCTTGCGGGGTGGGCAGAGAGTGCAAGGTCCCGACGGGTTCTTTCCTTGCATGCCTGCTTGGCTTTCTTCACTCTCATAGTTCGTCTCATAATGGTTGTCAATGATACAAGAATTATTATAAAGGATTTAATTTTATATAAACAAAACTCTAGATGGGCAATTACTCAACTCTTGTTATATAGAAAATATCTAAAGAAGAAAGATCTCTATAGAAGACATAACAGATGGAGACTGCACTGATATCTGATGAGTAATGATTGATTAATATTACCCGGTATTAATGAATTTTGGACAACAGGTGTGGCATAAAGGTACATAACAGGTGCTTTAAAGGTTTTGTTGGGATGGATCTATACTACATAACATAACATGTTATAGAATTTGATTATATAAATTTATTTTAAATAAGTTAGACAGACTGGTTGTAAGAAACAATATATGTGTATATATTTGTTGTGTTTGTGTTGTATGGCAATACAAAGAACGGGAATGTGTTATAGTACAAATATACTCATGATATGTTATTTTTTAGAGGTCACGCTCAAAAAAAAAAAGTTTTTACGTGGTATACTTCAACTTTACCCTTATAGCTCTAAACAGCTGCTAATATAGTTAATATCGAGAACGAAGGACACAGTATAATAAGTGGTCAAACGTACTTACCTGAAGTGAAGTTCGATCATTATTATACGAAGTCCTTCGTTCGAAGATATAAGTACCCAACCCGCCCTGCCCGTTGGTAAAGTTGAAATGTACTACTTCTAAAAGGAATGGTCGCAGAGGTCATGTCCACAGATACCATAGAGGAGGCGTTGACGTTTCAAATCCAAAGTTAGCGGGCTGCCAAGCGAGTAGAGAGAGCTGCATGTTTATATCTTCGAACGAAGAACTTCGTATAATAATGATCGAACTTTCGAACTTCAGGTAAGTTCGTTTGATCACTTAATATACGTGACCATAAGTTTTTAAAAATCGAATTATATATTCCAGATATGTTTCGCAATATATAAAAAGAAATTGACGAGTTCTGAAACAACTTCAATGTTAAATATCGTCTATTTGCAACAAGAAGTAACGATGTCAATATCATACTTCATGAATAATTTTGGCATTTATGTCCAAACACATAAAGTATAACATCAATCACAATTAATAATTAGGTTTTGCAATAAATAATAATTAATAGTAATATTGCCGATGCTGTCACATGCATATTATTACACTGTGTAATTGACAGACGATTTTGCGCAGTGGTTAAGAGCTTAAGCCGCTCCGCCCACTGTGTCTGATAGTCGCGGGTTCGATTCCCGCACGGGACAAATCTTTGTGTGATTTGTGTAAAGCCATGATGTATCCAATGCATACTGTTCACTGGTAATAAAATAAATAAAAATAAGAACTCTTTAATAAGTAACATCTGCCTACTGGCCAAATACGGCTGAAGCTCTGGAACACCGAAGGTACCTACCGCTGACGAATCGCGCTGCCTCTCATTCTCATTTTGCGCTTGGCATAGGTATTCTTAATGCACTAAATTAGTATTGTTATGGAGATGTTACTTATTGAAGTGTTCTTTTTTCATTATTTTAGTACCAGTATACAGTAGGCATTGGATACATTACCTGGGCGAAAACTCCAGGGTGACTAAAGTTACATCGTCTATAGTAATACTATTTCATACATATGAAATCAAGTAAAATTAATAAATCAGCAGGCCCTCCATCAATAGCTATCCTATGACGCTATAAAGTTCTTCATCCTAAACATCAACATGATATATAATTTCTGACGACAGAATCATATCTGCCTACGTATTTCCTATTTATAGGGAAGAACAAATATTTTGGTCTCATAAACTTACATCAAAGTCATCCAATCTACAAAAAAATAATATATTTCGCGAAAATGTTAAGGTATCAGCTAATTAATCAACGTTACCATAGGCCTAGTGAAAGTCAAACATCGTAATGTATTATAGTGAGTATGTACATAGCTACTATCAATTTGTTATTCATAAAGATGCCTGGTCATAGCATATAATGATTGTTCGTTGACTTTTATGTAGGTGATACAAACACACCTATTTTTTAATAGCGTTAAAAACGGCTATTAACTAATTAAGGTTAAAAATAAAAAAGTAATGATTACCTTAAAGTAGTTGTTCGATTTGATTGGCATGATATAATTATTGTACGTTTTAAAAATCTTCGTCTATTTTTGAAATCTGACAATCCACTCGTAATAATAATTACTAGTGGTCGCCCATAGGTCGATATTCGACCTACTCTTACATCGTTTGCTGGTTATGTTTGACATTCAGTAAGACTATAGACAAATGATATTAAAGACAAACATCAATTTGACGTGTATTGTGTCAAATACATGGTAGTGTGTGTAATGTTTTTTCATTGATTGAATGTATGTTTTACGCATAATTTAAAAAAAAAATATTAGCATTTTGCACTCCTTCTCTATATAAACTATGAGTGTGGGAAATTTCATACTCCTACGTCCGCACAATTTTCGTAAAAAGGTGTACAAAGTTTTTGCTTCACGTATTAATATATAGATAATATCTATTCTGTCGTTGCTGGTCAAAAGCATTCTCTCACAAATCGAGTTGAGGAAAATAAGGTCATACTCCACCTCGCAGACCCAGTTCAGATTGTTAGAGGCAGGTTTTTAGACGTTTGCTATTGGAACTTATCAAGCCGCTTTCAACGACTACCACATTACGTGGCAACCGGTATCAACGGGTTAACGTACATTCTGAAGCACGGAGATGCTTGAATATGAAAATGCCTCAAATGGTCACCCATCTTAAGCTGACCGAGTCGCACGCTGCTTAACCTTGGTGAATGGTAAGAAAAGCGTAGTAGCCTGTGCAAAATGTATGTGTATTAATAATAAAGTGAACATATTTAAGTTAATGTAAAGAACAATCAATGCAACAATAAAATTCATACACGTAACACAACACACACACACATCTCACACACGTAACATAACATACACACATCTCCAACAAGTAACACAACATACATCTCACACCACCACACATAAAACACTAAGACTAGTAAAAAAAAGGATTCCATTTCGTAACTTTAATCAATGTTATGTAACCCGCGAAGGAACACAGACTTCTAATACACAGGTTGTTATCTAGTTTGGGAGACAGAGGTTGACAAAAATGTGTGCCATTCCTTACCAGTGTGTATTTAGCTACTAGGAATCTTTGTAAATTGTGAACCCTTAATAATGGTACTGGAATAAATTATTATTAGTACTACTTGAACTTAAACTTCAACGATAAAAAAACACACACAGACAGCGTCACGCCTATATTCCCCAAGCGGGGGTGGCAGAGGTGTACTGAGTACACCCACGTTTCGCCGGCGATGTTAGGTCCCATGTAATAGGCGGCGAGCCTATTGCCATATACCGGGCAAAATTCCAGACTCCGGACTCATACTGGGAATTTTTCGTTAGAAAAACTACCTGTTGTCCGACCTGATTTGAACCCATATAATTATATTTAACGTCACTTTCCTACTTAAATTACAGGAAGACTGAGAATGATGAACATAAAGGGCATCGTACATTTAATGCTGACAAGGAGGGTGTTATTTACCTTGAGGTGAGTTACCTTTCATGCGAAATTTAATATTTCACTTGGATGATTAGCACCTTGAAGTGACAGTGGTAAAGTAATAAAACGGTGAAGTAAACCGTTTAATTTTAAAGTGTAGACAGATTTACAAATTAGTTATTTTTGATAATGTGATGGGACTCAAGTCCGACCACATTAAGATCATAAACATCTCGTGCTGTGCTCAAATACAGCATCGATATAAGGGGGAACTATTGAATAGTTTATGCCATAAACGGTCACCTATCTCAGACCAAGTAAGCCAGATGTTGCTTAACGTCCGATCACATTAATATCAAATATATCTAGTGCTGTACAGAAGTACAGCATCGGTATAAGGGGGAACTATAGTATAGTTTATGCCATAAACAGTCACCTATCGCAGACCGAGTAAGCCGCTTAACCTTGGCCTAGCGATAGTTGCGAACACGACGGTACCACAGCGCTACTAGTGCTGAAAAGTAAACATAACACAAAGGCAACATTTACGACATGTATAAAATGAATTTTTATTAACTAACGTGTAGGCAGTTTAGCAAACAACGTTCCTTTGTTTCAGACCGCACGGGTTTTCTATGCCTACTTAGTACATACCCATTCAAGGTATAGGTAGGTAATCTGCACTTATGTGTGTGTGTTTGAGTGATATACGCTGTTGGCCGTGAGGCCTTTACAGCTTCACCGGACTTAGGGGCGAGCGTGCAACCACTACGCTCGAGCCAGTAGGGCAAGGGGCGACATACTCGAGGGCGCCTCAAGGAGGAACGGCCTCGGTTTGGACAGTCGCTTCGCGGGGAGGGGGTGTAATTAGTGCACCGGTCGGCGGGCTAGGGGATCGTCGTCGTCGTCCGGAGCGGTAAGAAGCGATGTCAAAGTATCGGGGGGATCGGTGAGAACATAGCGGCAGGGATAGGGTTCGTAGTCGGCGGCGGCTACGATTAGCGGATTCGCATGGGAAGATGCGTTCGCGAAGTGTCGAGTTGTCGCCTCTTTAATATAGGCGCGAATACATTCGAGACCGAGATCGGAGTGGAGGTCGACATTTCGTACGATCCATGGGGCTCCTACGGCTTTGCGGAGGAAGCGGGACTGAACCGCTTGAAGTCTATCGATGTGAGAGTGGGCTGCATGCCCGAACACCTCACATGCGTACGTCATGATGGGTCGCACGTAAGTTTTGTAAAGTGTCACCTTATTTCTAAGGGACATTTTACTCCGCTTGCAGATTAGTGGATAGAGATGGCCGAGCACAAAGGATGCTTGATGACAGACTCGCTTGATGTACGGGCCGAAGGACATGGTATTCTTTAGGGTGAACCCTAGATATTTGTCCTCTTTGACCCAGGGAATGGGTCGGTCGAACATGGACACTTAACCGAGATTCCTTCTGGGGTGGATAAGGGAGGGGCGCGGGGTGGCACCTCCGGAGAAGAACACCGCAGCGCTCTTGTCCGGGATCTGCACTTATGTACGGTATAGGTACACATGTCTTTACATAAATTTTATTTCTAGCATTAATACTGTTTCACACGAATTTTCACAATTATAACACTAAATTCAATAATAATCATTTAAAATATCCTTGTAAAAACAAGCTTTTATAACAAATACTGTGACACAATATTCTATAATATATAAGAAACTTAAGCACTACTATTTACAATAAAAAACCACAAAAAAAAATTAGACATATTTTGCTTAGTTGAGAAGTTCCTATAACCTCCTTCCGGTTCTATCATCAGATCCTGCTCACCATCCAGGTCTATAGTAGTTACAGGTCAAGACAAATCCAACGAGCCTAAACACGAAGGGTTTATGTTGAGTAATGGGGTGATTTCTTTCGCCACCTTTCGGCTTCATCTTCAGAACCTGAATACTATCTGGTTATGTAGTACTTGTCAATACCAATCCAACAAACCTAAACACGAGGAGATTATATTATATAGTTGACATGTTCCTATGGCCACCTTTCGACTCTATCAACAGACCAGCTCCATGGTTCCGTATTATTACCTTGTTACTAAACTTACATACGTATGACAAATTTCTGTTCAATCGGATACCAAAGAGAATATAATCAATACGTTTTAAGAGGCGGAGCTTCATACTAGAGCACGAAATTACAGATTGTATGGAACTTACACTCAAAGTTCTACCACCATGATAAGATTAAATGTTATCGCTGCCAACATAAAATTATGATATGCTCCCAATATAAAAAAACCAATACTGCCAACTTAAAATAAAGAATAGAGATGTAGCCTTGACGTAAAATTTAATGGATTTATCGATATCGATATGTAACATTTTTAGGGTTCCGTAGTTTACTAGTTTCAGCAGGTAGTACTGCCGCTTACAATGAAATAAAATATAGAATAATGATTTTACGTAATCACACTAAATTTCCAATGATGTGAGTATACAGAAAGATAAATTTACCATTTTAACTACCATACAAATATTCAATAGATAGAATCAATCTATTTAATTAATACAGTTTTTTTTATAGAGATATACACCAAGCCTTCACATTCCACATACCGCTACTAATTGTTTACATCTGTAAAAATAAGTTTGCGTGACAAAAAAAGAGAAAAACGCTCTATTATCATAAATCTATATTATTAACATTAAGAATGAAACGTATCGATAACATGACTATACATCAGTATTGTTTTTGATATTTCTATTTTAACCGCAAGTACTATAATGATGTGAATGTAAATCAATGTAAAGTAAAACATAGTACTATTACAGAAACATACTTACTGATCTTTATGCAGTGGAAATTTAGCCAAAAATATTTTTTCTGGTCACCTACCCGACTTGTTTTTACTTGGCATATTTCGAATTTAATTTTGTTCATTTTCGAATATGCAACGCCACAGAGAAAACAAAGCTAATTATATTTAGTAATACACCTACTAAAGGGATATTAAATTAACATGTTTTAAATTAACAATAGTAATTTTATATGTACTAGTGGTTGCCCATAGGTCGATATTCGACCTACTCTTTCATCGTTTGCTGGTTATGTTTGACATTCAGTAAGACTATAGACAAATAATATTAAAGACAAACATCAATTTGACGTGTATTGCGTCAAATACATGGTAGTGTGTGTAATGTTTTTTCATTGATTTAATGTATGTTTTATGCATCATTTAAAAAAAATATTAGCATTCTGCGCTCCTTCTCTATATAAACTATACGTGTGGGAATACTCCTCCGTCCGCGTAATTTTCGTAAAAAGGTGTAAAAGTTTTTGCTTCACGTATTTATATATAGATTATAAATACAATGCTTCAATTGACTCGAAATGACAATTTGAATTGACATGCCAGATTAAATATGGGAGAACAGTATAATGCACCTAAATTGAAAAGCAGACAGTTATTAGTATTGAGGATACACGGCTTTCGCTTTCAACGGGTGTAAAAAGACAGCAAATCTATATATATATAAAACAAGATCGGGTGAGTCACAGTATCTATAACTAAAGAACGGCTGGACTGATTATGATACGGATGATATATGATTTGTTGGATCTCTTTCCGCTCCGAATAGCAGAATAACTATCAAAATATGGAAAATATTCAAGTAAAAAAAACAAAAAAAAATAAAAATACAAAAAAAAAAATTTGACATCTATGTCTATATTGTATATAAAACAGGATCGGGTTAGTTACAGTATTTATAACTAAAGAACAGCTGGACCGATTTTAATAATATATGATTTGTTGGATTCCTCTCCGCTCCGAATAGCAGAATACCTATTAAAATATCGGAAAAATTCAAGTGAAAAAAAAAACAAAAAAAAATAGATCCTAAAAAAAAAAATTACATTTAAAATAAAAAAGGACAACAACTGTCAAATAGATTGGTCTGCATGAGTCAGTCATCCTGTCAGTATATAACCTATAAGTCGTAATAGTGTACATTTAATTTGTTACATGCTATATGATTGGTTTAAAAAAAAAAGAATATATACATCAACGGACGTTTTTTTGTTTTGTGCAAGTTTTATTAATAAATATTATTGTGCGAGCATAATTAATCAATGCCGCGACCAAGAAGATCTCATCTTTCCCAACGAAGCCGTCATGCAATTTGGCTTCGGAACATTGTGAATCAATCAACCGAAGAAGATCGAGAAATGGCACGAGAAGAACGCCACGTTAGTATGGCCCAACTTCGTGCTTCTCAAACACAAGAGCAAAGATAGGCAGCCCCTGAAACGGCAAGGTTAGAAATGAGAAATCGTCGAGCTTATCGCAAAGATCAAAAACGAGATAATCTTCAAGGACATTGTTTTTTGAGTTTTGGCGGGAAGTCGAAGAGTGATGTTGTCAATTTGTTTTAATTTCCAAAACTTGTGTTATTTCGACTAATAATGTGTAATGTTGGTGGAATATTAACCATTATGTGTTCTTATATGTGCATGAGTGAAGGTAATTGTAACAAAGTGATAAAACGTGCCTTTTCGACTTTCCTCAAAACGGCCGTTGCAATTGGTATGTAAAGTATCCACCGCTTTACTATCCAGGGTGGGGTACTTCATTAATTTCATTACCATCGTTGTCATCAAATTCATCGGAGAGTCGAATTAATTTAAACAAACACGATTGTATATCTCACTGGACACTGGCAAAATACAATTATAATTAGTGTGAGGCCATAACTTGAAGAAGAAGAAGAAGAGATAATCTTCGACGCGATAGAAGAAATAATTCAAGTGTTGATTTGAATTGAGCAGCGTCTATATACGATTGCACAGTTGACTACAGCTCGCATCCTTTCGTTTGCATTGATACAATAGACGTTGTTTGTGAGCATTGTGGCGCATTGGAGTTTGCTGGAGAAACACCAGGATTGTGCTGCCTTAATGGCAAAGTAAAATTGCCATTATTGACTCCGCCACCTGAGCCATTGCATTCCTTGCTTCGTGGCGAAACACTAGAATCACGACATTCTCTAGCGAACAGTCAAAAATACAATGGCTGTTTTAATCCAACATTCAAGGTAATTTATGTTGAACATAGTATGTTCATATCCTTAAAAATCCTTAAAAATACATTTTTAAGCAATACGTCTTTGAGAATACTCGATGCTGGATGTATTCAATCGAATGGAAAAAACGAAGGTTACCGCAGGCACACATTCTTATTTGGTTTGTCGAAAGAATTAGACCAGAACAAATAGATGAAATCATATGTGCGGAGATTCCTGATACCGAAAACGATCCAGTCCTACATAATGTTGTAATTACTACTTACTAATCGCCGAACATGGTCGACGGCAAGTGTTCCAAACGTTATCCACAAAAATTGACGGCGGAGACCATCACTGGCAACGATGGGTATCCACTGTATCGGCGTCGATCACCAGATGATAACCGTCGAACTATCACTCCTAATTTCACAGTCGTAAGATTCGATTAAGGGATTAGGGGCTGTTGGTTTGGAAAATATTAGTTAAAAATATATATACAGGTTATACAAAAACAAAAAAATTAAAAGGACTTATTGGCTGTACACCAACTACAGCTGACCGCATTAGTTGGCCAAGCTAAAATTTTACCACAGTTCCGGTCGCCATTAGACCACATCAGACATTCGATCTGATGGCCCCGGCTTGACAGGTATAACATCTTTATCCCAAACGCCTCAAATACGTACCATGAGCCAAGGGGTATTCTTGCGGCGCTTGACACGTTTGATGAGTAGCTGCAAGAGTTTCAGGAATCCTCGACGAAATGAATGCCATATTATCGGATTTTACCATCATCTCAATAGAGGCTAAAGGGATTCTTATTGACGTTAAAGGAGGGGCTCATATTGACGTTGGCAAGAGCCCGACAGATGATTCTGATCTGGCTTGCGTGACGTGCTATAACTGGTGCTT
This sequence comes from Phalera bucephala, assembly GCA_905147815.2. NCBI lineage: Eukaryota > Metazoa > Arthropoda > Insecta > Lepidoptera > Notodontidae > Phalera > Phalera bucephala. The sequence goes on along the minus strand of LR990621.1, from coordinate 15,883,599 downwards.
TTGTGACAGGAGAGTCCGTTGTGGTGGAGCTGGTCAACCACAATGACAAGGGTGCGTATCAATACATTGGACTCCCAAGCGGGCAATCCGAGAGATGGAATGTAGTGGGATCCAACAGGTTTCAAGATTTTCGTAAGCTTAGACGCGAGGATCTACTTAATTTCGGCCAGATAAAATATTTCCTGTGTGGCTGCTGAAAGCCGTAAGTAATTTGCTGATTTGTATTCTTTATCTGTCTTCTCTATCATCATCATTGCAGCCTATACTTGTCCCCTGCTGAACATAGACCTCCCCAATCGCTTTCCGGCTTAACCGGTCCGATGCCGCCTGCATTCATCTACTTCCTGCGATCGTCACTAGATCGTCGGTCCATCTGGCAGGCGGCCGTCCTACGCTGCTCTTACCAATACGTGGTCTCGTGGAATGTGGCCCGCCTATTGCCACTTCAGCTTGCTAATCCTATGGGCTATATCGGTGATCTTGGTTCTTCTACGAATCTCCTCATTCCTGATTCGATGACGTAAAGAAACGCCAAGCATAGCTCTTTCCATGGCTCGCTGAGCAACTTTGAGCTTTATTATGAGACCTATTGTAAGAGACCACGTCTCTGATCCATATATCATCACTGGTAATGTCTCGGACCCGTATGGCATCACTGACAACACGCATTGACTAAAAACTTTAATTCTTAAGCCACTGAGGTATTTTAACGTATTCTCTATACTCCATGCGGATTAAAAAATAGAGCATAAAGAGTACACGACCGTTGTTGCCGATCAAAGAATGCATCATCATGGCAATTGGTCTTTAAAACGTTCTCATAAGCATGAACGTTTAGAATACGAACTTCGTTTTCCATAAGAAACAGGTGCATCTCTATCGCATCGTATATATGGAATAAGCCTACCGCACTTTATAAAGAAGTTTTATTTCTTCAGTATTATATCCAAATTACACAGGTAAAATGTAAATTTATAAATAGATTAATTTACAAATAAACCAGCTTTGGCCTAACTTTGTCAATTGTTTAAAGTACATCGATTTATTAACCACGTCTTTATTTATTGGAACATCCTGTCAGCATGTCACATGGCAGTCAGTCAAGATGTTTAAATATGTAAATTAGATACTTGTTAAATTACTTAACCGTAGATGTAATACACACTGCCAATTCACGAACATACGATCACGAATAACAAACAGGAAACGTTTGGTAACAGAATTTCCTCTTTAACTTTAGCTTTATAAATTGTCATAAAAGCTTATCGAAAATATTGAAGTATTATCATGTTATTATGTACTACAAACAAAAATATAGTACAACTTGATGAACACGGGATGTTTGTATGCCCATAGATAATATTTTTATTTCTCAAGTAACTAAAACACATGTTCAAATAAAACCATGTACACTGTACTCTCTGTACCCAGCAAAGGATATGGCGTGATGATATAGATTGATAGAAAACCATGAAGCTGACACAAATCTAAGTGATCTAGACTCTAACGGCTGGTTTGAATATTCTACTCAAGCATAGATTTGCTAACTGTCAGTAGAATTTTGATTTTCTATACAATAATAATATGTCAAAACTCTATCCGTAGTAGGCAAATCTATCCTTGATTTAAATATTGAAACCGGCCGTAACTCGTGCTACAAAAAATTGTTGAGGTGTCTCCTCTGGTAAGCATTATATAACAACTCAATGATCGGCAAATGGAAAATAAAAAGGTATGTATACCTGAGTGGTACTTTCCTCTAACATCTGGCCTGTTTAGAGCCAGTGCACTCGCGCAACAATGTATAGGACTGAAACATGCATATAATTAGTGTGACCATGATAAGTTTAAATAACTACTCTGCGCATTTAATTATCAGGCCTGATCACTGCCGCGGCTTACACTCTAACTCAATCAATTTATTTTATATGAACCACTTACAAATTGTCAATTTACATTTTTTTATCAAATCTAACTAATAATCCACCAGCGCATCGAAGCGCGGCCTCCATTGAGAATATTTGGTGAAAAACACAGCTGACTCATTTTGCTTGTTTAATTCTTTTTCTATTTTTTATCATATTGTGTAGCTCCAGGGTGATGCCTTACGCCCGAGATATGAGTATCTAATGATATTATATTATTACTAAAGAATAAGTGTCTACAGAATGCCGAGCAGACCAGTCCCCACAAGCAGCACCCGTTTATCATATTGGAGGGAAGGAAGTGACCCGCACTTACGCACTGGCCAATTAATTACGGCCATTTCTCTGCATAATGGGCGAGTGCCATTTAATCCAGGGATTACACCTGTTATATCTGAAGGATAAGTAAAGCCTCACTATGTTTTCCTTCACTGCAAGTGTCAGTTTCAAAGAGATTAACTAAACCGTGATTTATTACATTTCAACTCTACTATGGACTATACTATTCGACTTAACCTAAGCTAGATATTTTTGAAAATAAAATTTGCTATTGTATTAGGACTGAAAAATATCCTTCATCGAACATATTGTAAAATATAATAGTATGCTCTCATCTAATTGTACCTAATATTTTAAACACTAACACGATAACTATTACTACTAAAGATGCGACTCGAGCCTCTTTCCTCGAGTGACTCGAGTGAATTTGTCTAACTCGGTCCTACACTCGAGTTCCCAAGTTAAATCGGTGCACTGAGTAGATTCGGTAAGCGATAGATAGATGTCACTTTACCACTTCATTATAGTGTAAACAAGTTCAAACTTGCATATTGGAAAGTAAACAAACATGAACCAAGTTCGATTTGTGAAGTGGTTAGCTAGTTGTAGTTAAAAGTATCTACTTAGACATGATTCAACTACAGTAATCGAAACTCAACTCGAGTGATGACTTAAATTGCCGGGACTGTAAATAGTGGATTCGAGTTACTCGAAAGCTAGAGTATAACGCGAGTTACGTAATAAAATAACCGGAGTAACTCGAGTCACAAAATCCTACTAGAGTCGCATCACTAAATTTACCACCCATTTGCTGTTTTTGCTGAATGTACATTATTCTAGTTTGCATCCAGACTAGCACCAAAAATTTAAATTGTTATGGTACAAAATAGGTTGCAATCTATTTTGTACGTCAATATATACTAAAATAAAAACAAATCAAAATTAAACATATCTGCCAGACCCCGCCGGATGGGTCATGTCAGCCAAGACTAATAATACGCTGACTTGACAGATTACAGGCCCTTAACATAACAGCTTCCTTGACGAAATTTGTATAGAGTTCAACATGAAGTCACGGAATTCTCGCAACTTCGATATCTAATATCTCTGTATATATTTAAGGTATAAGAAAGTCAGAATTACTAGTTTTATGCAAAAGAATAAGTGGAATTATAGAAATTACGTTTTTTTCTCATTTTCTTAAACCATTAAAACAGAGACGAGTAAAAACGGTGGAGGGAACCTTTGCCGAGCAGTGGAATTATGGAGGCTTAATTAATTAATGTTGATAATTGTCTTTGGAAAGACTTAAAATGCACCAACGTAATAGCAGTGATAGCCTAGTGGTTAGACCGTTGGACTGCAAAGTCAAAGGTCTCGGGTTCAAACCCAGGCACGCACCTCTGTCTTTTCGAAAGCATGTGCGTATTAAAAATTAATTATCACTTGCTTTAACGGTGAAGGAAAACATCGTGAGGAAACCTGCATACCTAAGAGTTTCTCGAAAGTGTGTAAAGTTCGCCAACCCGCACTGGGCCAGCGTGGTGGACTATGGCCTAAACCCTCTTAGTTTGAGAGGAGGCCCGTGCCCAACAGTGGGACAGTTTCTTAACAGGGCTTATATTATATTATTAATTGCATGTAAGTACCACCAAGACCATGTAACTTAATCCAGAAACGAAAAACTGGACAAAGGGATTTCAGATATTGATTTTTTTTTCCTAAATAACGTAGCCCCACACAAAGAGTTATTCCTGTGTCATGGGTGCGTTTACAAACATAAAATTCACATGTATCAACACGCAGACCGAAACAAATGTTTGTGGTCACATTAAGATTTGTCCCGTGCGGGAATCGAACCCGCGACTACGAGATCTAGTGGGCGGAGCGACTCAAGCTCTTGACCACTGGACCCAGTCGTCCGTCTGTCGTTTAAGTATTCCTAACACGCTCTCATTTTACCAAAATAACCCACGTAAATACGTGGTGAGCCAACGGACTAAAATATGTCACTATTTTCTGGGTAATACTGTTTTTTTTCATCTTGTGCTATCTCGGAAATGTGTATTAGTATGTGAATCGAATGCGGGTGATCGAGGCGGCCTATGCTCGATTCCAGTATTCGGTAGTATGCAAACACACTTAATTCGGTTTCCATTCTGACACATGTAGAGGGTTGTCGATATGCCATACAAAAACAAAAGTTTTCTATTAACGAGATGTAAAATCTCTATATGAATTGTACCGTATATAGGACAATATTTACGTACGTTGTAATTGCATCTTTCTGAACGTTACGAGTGAAATGACAGTACTCAGAATTTGCTTATAAATTACAAATTGCGTCAAAAACTATACTGTACTCTAATTAAAACAAAAAAATATTTATATATTTTCATTGCACCTTCTTTAAATTTTGTATGGAACAGTCTATTTTTATCTGTTACGATTAAATTTTGATTTTTTTTAGAGTCGTATTAGTTGTTAAATTTTACACAACTGAATGCACATATTTTGGGTTACAAATCTGAAATATAGTATGGATTGTAACTGAAAATCCAGATCCTCTATTTTAAAAAGTTATATTATGTTTTAGCCCTCTTAGTTCGAGTGGAGGCCCGTGCCCAACAGTGGGACAGTTTCGTAACAGGGTGTTACGACCGCCTGACGGCGGGTACAAATAAAACACACAATTATAAAAAAAATACAATTGTTTATTGTTAACAGGAAAAAAATATATTTAATTACGCAAACAATTAAAAATCGTAATAAGAACAATCCAGAAAATTATAATAAGTAATAATATTAAAATGGGGCGTGAATTCCCGGCACAGGGGAGTTTTCGGGTCCACAAAAAAACCTATGGGCGCTGGGGACTTATCTTTAGGCCGCTCGATCCCGTGACGCGTGGGGGGTCTTCGGTAAACAGCCTCCACCGGCTAGGTGGGGAATTTGGAGGTGTCCTGTAGAAGGCCCTCAGCCGCCGAGGTCAGCAGGAGTCGACGGGCAGAAGTGAGGCCTGCTGTCTCCCAAACCGTACTTCGTCAACCCGTACGGTGGACCCCCAGTTTTCAAGGGGGTTGAAGAATGTTGCTAATTTAAACTTTTATTTTTTTTATTTTAATAAAGCTCTGTTTGAACTAAACTGAATTGTTGTCGTGCGAGCTCTGGCGTCGGAAAAGCGTTGTTCCTGCGCGAACTCGTTTTTATATACTGCCCCCCCAGGACGGCCTACTTCCTGCCTGGCAACAGTGCGCACTCCCCAGATCTCTTGATCCTTCGTCTGAGACGAGGACAGAGATATAGAAAGAACGGCTCAACCGAAGCAAGGCACGCCCTAAACTATTGTCTGTTTTTTATAAAATTCTTGTGGGACTAAGTTAGCAATAACCGAACCGAGTGAGATAGGATCATTGTCCCGTTGTTCGCTATTGTATTATTTCTAGATCCTTCTATGTTGTGGGCGTTTCTTATTAGGTGTTCTAGAAGGAATTTGATTTCCGGTGCCAACGAATACCTTATATGGTCATTATGATGCTATCACTAGTTAAGGCGCGCGGTTTCCATTCGATGTAACAACTAGTTATTTTGTTTGTTTGTGTGTAAAGATTTTTTATTTTTATTTTATATTTTTATAACTATGTTACTACGTAACAATACCCCCTCTCCCGGAGAAAGGATTTTACGTAGTAAAATCCGCTGCGGTAAGCGCCCAAGAAGGACAGAACCGCCCAGTAACTGTCTCACTTTCATACTTCCACTAATAAATACCTACCATGCGACCTAGCATACGACCTGTCATAGTTGTCTGAGGAAATTTATAATCAACAGACTGCTATACAAACAGAGTACAACTCTATTAAAAGATTGGACTCGAGAACAGTACGGCTTGACAAGGAGCGTCTAAGAGGAAGAATACGAAACGTGAAACATTCGGACGAATCGGCACTGTGAAATACATTTGGTCTTTGATGAATTGAATACGCCGCGTGGTTCCCGGCTTAGAATAGGACCAACCCATCTCATCCCATCGGGTGTCGTACAAGGCGACTAAGGGAAAACTAGGAAATGGGCAGCAGCGTTCCCTTAGCACTTCGACGACCAATAACTGCGCTCGCCAACCCGCCTGCCAAGCGTGGCGAGTATGGCAAACACCCCCAATTATGGAAGAATGTAAGAAAACCAGGCCCCTAGTCCCCGGCGGTCCTGTTCGTCCTGGCCACGGTAGCAGCCATGGTAACGACAGGACAAGGGGTGCTAAGAATCTCCGGCAGAGATTCGGCTACCACCAACACCGAAAATTGGCCCTGGTGACATACAACGCACGCACGTTAAGGACAGATGAGAAGCTTGTTGAGCTGGAGGAAGAGATAAACAAGTTGCGGTGGAATATTGTTGGTTTATCGGAGGTCCGAAGAGAGGGCGAGGACACGATAACCTTAAAATCCGGCAACTTGTTTTACTACCGGGAGGGCGAACAGCAGTCCCAAGGTGGTGTCGGATTTATCGTCCACAAGTCACTCATAGACAACGTTGTGTCCATCACTAGTGTGTCGAGCAGGGTAGCGTACCTGATACTCAGAATATCCAAAAGATATTCGCTGAAGGTCATACAGGTCTACGCACCGACCTCGGCATACTCAGATGATGACGTCGAAGTAATGTATGAGGACATTAGTAGAGCCATACATACTTCCAAAGCACACTTTACAGTGGTTATGGGTGACTTCAATGCGCGGCTGGGCAAACGGGGCGATGATGAATTGAGAGTGGGGCAATTTGGATATGGGCAACGCAACCCCAGGGGTCAGAGGCTGGCCGAATATCTGGAGAAGGAGGGACTCTTTATGATGAACTCTTTCTTCCGGAAGCCGCCTCATAGGAAATGGACCTGGATGAGCCCTGATGGTTCCACAAAAAATGAGATAGACTTCATCATGAGCACCAAGCGACAAATATTTAATGATGTCTCCGTGATTCACAGGGTAAAAACCGGCAGTGATCACCGAATGGTCAGAGGCACATTAAATATTAATGTCAAAATGGAAAGATCGCGTCTGATGAAGTCTACGCTCCGACCTTCTAATGCACATATCCAAAACCCCGAGAACTTTCAACTCGAATTGTCAAACCGCTTCGAATTGCTAGACAGCAGCGCATCAGTGGACGAAATCAACAATAGGTAGAGACTGTCCATACGGTCGGGTCCAAGCATTTTAAGCCCCACCGTAAAAATAGGCCTCAAAAGCTATCAGACTACACCCGAAACCTTATGGCTGAGCGACGTACCATGACACTCCAAACCTCCGATGATGCTAAGTCCTATAGGCAGCTCAATGGACAGATATTGAAGTCCTTGCGACACGATTTACGGTCCTTCAATACAAGACGTATTGAGGAGACCATAGAGCAGAACAAGGGCTCCAAAGTGTTTGCAAGAGACGCGTCTATTGGGCAAAGCCAGTTGACGAAGCTGAAGACGGAGGACGGAAACGTAACGTCGAATAGGTCAGAGGTGCTCAGGGAGATAGAGAGGTTCTATGGGCAGTTGTATACCTCAGTAGCTGAACCTGTTGTTGACTTGGTAAAAGACCCAAGAGCCAAGCTAACCCGACACTACACTGAAGATGTCCCGGACATCAGCCTGTACGAGATTGGGATGGCTCTCAAACACCTTAAAAACAACAAAGCGCCGGGTGAAGATGGAATTACCGCAGAGCTTCTGAAAGCGGGCGGATCGCCGGTACTTAAAGTCCTTCAGAGGCTGTTTAATTCCGTCTTGCTCGAAGGAAAAACGCCGGAAGCGTGGAACAGGGGTGTGGTGGTACTCTTTTTCAAGAAAGGTGATAACACTTTACTGAAGAATTATAGGCCCATCACACTGCTGAGCCATGTTTATAAGTTGTTTTCGAGAGTCATCACGAATCGTCTCGAACGCAGGCTTGATGACTTCCAGCCTCCCGAACAAGCCGGTTTCCGGAAAGGCTTTAGTACCATAGACCACATACATACGCTGCGGCAGATTATACAGAAGACCGAGGAGTATAATCGGCCACTATGCTTGGCGTTTGTGGACTATGAGAAAGCCTTTGATTCGATCGAGACTTGGGCGGTTCTTAGATCTCTCCAGCGATGCCGCATTGACTATCGGTACATTGAAGTGTTGAAGTGCTTGTATAATAACGCCACCATGTCAGTCCGAGTACAGGGGCAGCGCACGAAGGCGATCCCCATAAAAAGAGGAGTAAGGCAGGGAGACGTCATTTCTCCGAAACTGTTTACGGCCACCTTAGAGGACGCTTTCAAGCTCTTGGAATGGCAAGGACTTGGCATCAACATCAATGGCGAATACATCACTCACCTTCGATTTGCCGACGACATTGTGGTCGTGGTGGAGTCGCTGGAAGATCTAGGACGAATGCTCGGTGACCTCAACAGAGTATCTCAACAAGTGGGTCTTAAAATGAACATGGACAAAACGAAAATAATGTCTAAAGTCCATGTCGTACCCACCGCACTCACCGTTGGGAACTCTACTCTTGAAGTTGTCGACGAATACATTTACCTGGGACAGGTAGTCCGGTTAGGTAAGTCCAACTTTGAGAGAGAGGTCAATCGACGAATCCAACTCGGCTGGGCAGCGTTCGGGAAACTGCGCAACATCTTCTCATCCAAAATATCTCAGTGCCTTAAGACTAAAGTTTTTAGTCAATGTGTGTTACCAGTGATGATATATGGATCAGAGACGTGGTCTCTTACAATAGGTCTCATAAAAAAGCTCAGAGTTGCTCAGCGAGCTATGGAGAGAGCTATGCTCGGCGTTTCTCTACGCGATCGACTCAGGAATGAGGAGATTCGTAGAAGAACCAAGGTCACCGACATAGCCGTTAAGATTAGCAAGCTGAAGTGGCAATGGGCGGGCCACATAGCGCGTAGATCGGACGGGCGTTGGGGCAGAAAGATTTTAGAGTGGAGACCACGTATTGGCAAGCGCAGCGTGGGACGACCGCCTGCCAGATGGACCGACGATCTTGTGAAAATCGCAGGAAGTCGTTGGATGCAGGTGGCATCGGACTGGTTACGCTGGAAAGCGATTGGGGAGGCCTATGTTCAGCAGTGGACAAGTATAGGCTGAGATGATGATGATGATGATGATGATTGATGAATTTGTTACAGTCACGACCCGCTGTAACGAGAAAATTAGTGTAGGCTTACTTAAAGAGTCACTACCCGCTCTATACGCGCAGAACGCAAAACAATAAGACGAATCAGACCCATACAAGAGGTCGCAACCCGCCATAAATGCGCAAAACGCAAAACAGTAAACGAATTAGGCCCATACAAGGCTCATAATCCGCTATAACGCGCAAAACGCAAAAAAAACAATCTCCCAACTAAACGTCAACTTTCGTGTAGGCTTATTTTAATTCATCAAAGACAACGTAGACAGAGACCGAAACGCAACAACTTTTTAATTTAAAATTATTGTAGACGAGAGAAAGAAAGAAAAAAAATTAAACTAATATTCCGAAACACTATGTATCAAGGAAAACAAGAATCGAACCGTGGACGGTGACGACTATGATTAATATACGAACAATTGATTAAAACAAAATTAACTAAACTAAGCGGTATGCGAGTATGTCTAGTCTTTAGCGAATTTGTTACAGTCACGACCCGCTGTAACGAAAAGAAGGCAGCAGACGAGTAGACCTATACCAAGAAACTGTCATACTCCGCTAAAAATTTGCAAAACGCAAATAAAACAAAACGTGTGTAGACCTATAAAGGAATCATACACACTAAAACAAAACTCCCAATCAAAACATCAAATTCGTGTAGGCTTGTTTTAATCCCCTAAAGACAAACATAATTAATTACTGAACGAAATAATGTTGAATTTAATATTTGCCGATACATGATAAAATAAAACGAATGCTAATATATCATAATAATGACTAGCAACCCTAAAAAAGGAAAAAAAAATTATGAGTCGAACCTACGAAACGGAACGAAAATGATAAGGTAAATTCAACGTGTATAACCCACGTGAATATAACAACATAATAAGTGACTTGATATGAGGATCAGAGACACTATAAAAGTATGACAAAATACTACCAAAAAAGAAATTACGAAGGAGAGGAATGTAGTTTAAAATCCTTGATGTGCCAGTTTCCTAAATTATTTCCAGACATGTCTTCGACGGTGTAGACTAATGGGGAGCGCTTGGCTATTATTTTGCATTTCAAGAATTTCGGAGCTAGTTTTTTCGCGAAGTGAGCATCCTTATCGCTTTGGAAATAGCACCGTTTCCACACAATGTCTCCTACGTTAAAATCTACGGGTTTTCTGCGTAGGTTATAATGTCGCGAGCTTTTGACATGGCTGTTATACAGAGATAGTTGGACTTTGTCGAATATTTTTGCCAAACAGCCGAGGTTTTCCGCGTATTCATCGCGTGGCGAGAGCACCAGATCAATTGGGTCTACATCTGTAGAATAATGCGACCCGCATGGTACAAGTTCTCTACCGTACACTAGAAACGCCGGCGTGTATTTGGTTACCTCGTTAACGTCACTATTCATAGCAAACTGTATCTTTGTTAAGTTTACATCCCAAGTTCTGTGGTCATCTTCTACAAAAGTTGATATGGAGGTGATCAATGTTCTATTATAACGTTCCACAGTGTTTACTTGGGGCGTATATTTAGGCGTGAATTGCACTTTTGGAATTTTATAATATTTGTATAGTTTAGCTAATTCACGACTAATGAATTGCACTCCATTGTCCTGCAAAACCACCTGTGGGATGCCATGCACAAGGAAAACACCTTCCTCTAAACATTTGGCGACATTTGCTGCCGTAGCTCTCCTTAGAGGGAATAGTAAACAATACTTGGAAAAACAACAACAAACTACCAATATGTAAGCATTCTGCTTACGGGAAAATGGTAGAGGACCTACTAGACCTATGGAGATCATTTGAAATGGCCTGCTACACTCCTTAGGCCTACCTAGTGGACCAAGGGTAATATGGGTAGGAGATTTATATGCAGTACATGTATCACAAGCTGTCACAAATTTAGCAGTATCACCGTACATACCTGGCCAATAATAGCGTAACTTAAGTCTTTGGTAAGTTTTAAAAATTCCCATATGTCCCGCAGTGGGGTCAGAATGGTAGTTTTTTAGTATCGTTTCACGATGTTCTTTAGGAACAACTTCCTTCCATTCGAATTCGGATGTAAGTGGGCTGTTACCCTTCGAGAAACGATACAATTTCCCATTAGTCACCACGTAGTTCGGAAAACTAGTAGGCGAACTTACGCAACCGTTGAAGATGTTAAGATACCAGTCGTCTTTGGTAATGTAACTGCGATCACTTGTGGCACTAATTTCTGCTACTGGTACTGCTCTAGATAATGCATCTGGAATTACATTATCTTTACCTTTACGGTGTTTAATAATAAAATTAAAGGCAGAGAGCCTCAGACCCCAGCGGGCGAGACGACCCGGAGGGTTGGACAAGGTTAAAAACCATTTTAAAGCTAAATTATTATTAAAGAAATTGATTAAGTTAAAGCTAATTAAAATAAATATTTTTATTAAACACCTTAATTGAAGCTAAAATGGCTCAATATATTAATTAATATTTTGTGAGACAATTAATTGAACTGAAATATTTTAAAACAATACGCGACGTAATGTGACACGATTGTGGGCAATGTTAAAAAAAATATTACAAACGATTTAAAATAATGTACGTAACCGCTATTATCTTTTCAGAGTATATAAAAAAATAAAATTGTAAAACAATAAATGATTGCTACAATAAAAAAATGAATGCAATAAATGCACCAATAAAAAAATAAAATCTCTGAAAGGAAATGTCAATTACGCACAAACACAAATGCAAAATACAAATGCTAAAAAAACATGAAATGTAATGCAAAGTTATAACAAAATAAAAAAAATGAAACAAAAATGCAGTAGAAAAAATTATTGCCCACTGTGCAGTTCACGCATATGTGGGTAATCAGAGATGGTATTTGATTACCCGGCGGAGCCAGATGACAATAATCGGCTACTCGTTCCTCTTTAATGAGAAACGGGTCGGTGGTACCACCCCGTTCAGCCTCGTCCGCAAAGGCTTACCACCTGGAATTGAAAAATACCGACACCACAATAGTACGAAAACTTCCCTGTGCTTTGCCCTTCAAACGTTGGCGCCACTTTGTTACGACCGCCTGACGGCGGGTACAAATAAAACACACAATTATAAAAAAAATACAATTGTTTATTGTTAACAGGAAAAAAATATATTTAATTACGCAAACAATTAAAAATCGTAATAAGAACAATCCAGAAAATTATAATAAGTAATAATATTAAAATGGGGCGTGAATTCCCGGCACAGGGGAGTTACCGGGTCCACAAAAAAACCTATGGGCGCTGGGGACTTATCTTTAGGCCGCTCGATCCCGTGACGCGTGGGGGGTCTTCGGTAAACAGCCTCCACCGGCTAGGTGGGGAATTTGGAGGTGTCCTGTAGAAGGCCCTCAGCCGCCGAGGTCAGCGGGAGTCGACGGGCAGAAGTGAGGCCTGCTGTCTCCCAAACCGTACTTCGTCAACCCGTACGGTGGACCCCCAGTTTTCAAGGGGGTTGAAGAATGTTGCTAATTTAAACTTTTATTTTTTTTTATTTTAATAAAGCTCTGTTTGAACTAAACTGAATTGTTGTCGTGCGAGCTCTGGCGTCGGAAAAGCGTTGTTCCTGCGCGAACTCGTTTTTATATACTGCCCCCCCAGGACGGCCTACTTTCTGCCTGGTAACAGTGCGCACTCCCCAGATCTCTTGATCCTTCGTCTGAGACGAGGACAGAGATATAGAAAGAACGGCTCAACCGAAGCAAGGCACGCCCTAAACTATTGTCTGTTTTTTATAAAATTCTTGTGGGACTAAGTTAGCAATAACCGAACCGAGTGAGATAGGATCATTGTCCCGTTGTTCGCTATTGTATTATTTCTAGATCCTTCTATGTTGTGGGCGTTTCTTATTAGGTGTTCTAGAAGGAATTTTATTTCCGGTGCTAACGAATACCTTATATGGTCATTATGATGCTATCACTAGTTAAGGCGCGCGGTTTCCATTCGATGTAACAACTAGTTATTTTGTTTGTTTGTGTGTAAAGATTTTTTATTTTTATTTTATATTTTTATAACTATGTTACTACGTAACAAGGGCTAATATTGTTATAAAAAACCCAATAATATTATATTATTATTATTATGTTTTATTGTTATCTGTGGCGTGTGTCTATAAAATAAATAAGTAAAGTTATGTATTCACCCGTTTAAGCAGTCATGTACTTTGGAATCCAAAATTATGCCATCCTCGTAACTGTAGTAAATGTAACTTAAGTAAAATTTTGTAACGTTTCACACATGTGCTTCAATTCTGCATTATAGTTAAGTCGTGATTAACCCCTACCATACATAAACGACTAATGGCCGATTTTAATGATAGATTTGCTTAATGTCAGTAGTATTTTGACAGATTTTACATATAAAATATATCAAAATTCTACTGGTAGTAGGCAAATCTATCGTCATGTTGGATATTGTAACCGTCCATAAAACACTATTACTGAAACTATCATACACTTCTGAGTGCTTATTCATCATTTTTATCGTAATTCTGTTTACAGAAGCATAATCGGTGCTCGCCATTCGTATCCAAAATTGGTTATTAAAGCCCATCATGTCACATAGTGCGATAATTTTATCATGACGCTTGATGTATTGCCTGCTTACAAACCCATTAACGGGATATTGACCAAAACACAAAATAAAGGGCATACATTTTATTACTTTGGTCCTGATTAGATAAATTTACCTATGTATGATATGCAGTTATATGAAGTATATATTGTAAGGTAAGGTATGGTTTTGTCTATCTAGTTTATTTAGGATAACTTACTTTAATTCTTTCCTTCTTAATAGATTATTTTTAGTTACGTAATTATTATGTTAATTAATAGGATATATACTTATAATTAGAAATAAAAAAATATATGTCTAATATGTAATTCAAGCTAAGTATGGTTGCTTTAATCTTAATAAATGTACGCCACCAACTGCCCTCTACTTTTGTTGTATTTCTATCGACTTGGTTGTCTGGAAGAAATTGATATTAGCAATAATACCGCCAATTGTACCTTATATTGTTTTACTTTCACTACTTTATAATAAATTAGATGTACAATTAAGAGTTTTATATTTTATTCTATGCTACAGCTAAACACATAGGAAAGCACATATAAACATGAAACATCTTTAGTTTGTTATATCACAACAAAACCGTAGCTGGCAATGGATATTTTATTCATTAGAGTAGATAAAGTAAGTATTAGGCACATTAACTAGTAAAGTAAAGTTAATAAATGTATCTGGTTAATGAAATGTTTCTTAATCGAACATTTTCTTGTTTTTTTATTTAAGTAGTTAGTACTATGATTGAAATCAATTTAATTAGTTATACTAATTTGAGACGAAACAATAAAAAAATAAATATAATTTAAGTGCAATGTTTACGAAACAAATGTTCGGTTGATATGCATTATGTGACCGTAGCATTTTGTAGCGTGTCGTAGCACCCGTAGCTTCGTAGCGCGCTACGTCCGCACCTACGCACGTAGCGCACCGCATCCCTATATAAGTGGCGTCCTCACCTCACACAGCTCATTTGCTTTCAAATACCCTCGACGAAGGCAACGGAAGCGGCGCATACAGCTATCGCTTAACACTGTGAAAGTCAGAGTACGAGTAGAGTCTTACGGGTTTCATTTTCGTGGAGCGGTTAAGGTGAGTTCTTTAATTAATATTTCAATTTGTTTTTTAATTATTATTATTCTATACCAGGTACTTTTTTGAAAAGCCTACATTCTGTTTTATTTTTTAATTTGTCTGTTAGTATTAAATATTCAAAGTTTTGTTCTGGCCTTTTAAAGAAATATCTACCACTTCTCTTATATAGCACATAATCATAAAAATAAAATAATAAACACCGTCACGCGTATATTCTCAAAGTGGGGATGGTAGGAGTATGCATATGTATATTTCACTTATAATAATAGATGTCATTGTAGAAGGGAGTGAATCTATTGTCAATAAACTGAATTGTTATATAATATTGTCAATAATTTTACCATATTAAAAGCTTTTGAAGGATAAGTAATTTTAGATCGCAATCTTACCAGGAACCATGAAAATATCATAAACAATGGCTAACTTTATTAATATTAAGTTAAAGTAGCCCTATGTAAGAGAAAGTTCACTTGAGAACTGCCATAAAACTGCCGTGAAAATGTATGTCATTAAATTTTATATATAATTAATATAGGCATAAACGAGTACAAAACAACAACAAAGTACGCAATGTTGTAAATACCTGAGGACAAGTTTAAAATACTTATAGAATTGACATTTCAAGATTTAATATACCAACAAAGAATAGGTAAAATTTATATGTTTTAATTTGCTTAAATATTAGTGTTGAAAAATGTAGGTATATATATATAAGCCCGTGTTCCGTTCTTAAAATTATTATTATAGCTCAATTATCCAACCTAAATAAATTTTATATGGTCTACCTAATAATTTGAGTTAAAACTTTCCATTTTTCTATATCATCATGCCAGATCCCTTGCTGGATATGTAGAGCGTACAAATTTCCAACAGGTTCTTTCCTTATAGACTCCTCTCGCATTCTCCACTCTTATAGTTTGTCTGATACACGCTCGTCCATTACGGAGACTTTTGGCTTGCCTTAAGTAAGTCGAGAGTCCGTTGAATTAAAGCCAAATGTTACTGTGTAATGCTAGGAAACAGTCAAAAAACTTTTTCCCTAAAAATATAATTAAAATAACTGTACGTAACTTATCGTAGGTGCACACATATTACATGCCAATACAATTCTATTAACAGGCCAAATATTATTTTTATATCTATCAATCGGAATATTACCTTAACGGCGGCAACAATCCATTAACGATATTAATAAAAGTTAATTCGGTGAATTGCTCGTAGTCTCAGACGGGGTGTCGTCCTTGCACACACTGCCGTCGGACCGCCCTAACTTACTCTGATTTCCGGTTTGCAACGATGACATCTATCTACGCAAACTGATGTTTTGTATATATGGCAAAGGTGTACAGTGTACACACACTTTTCACTGACGATGTTAGGTCCCATTTAATAGGGGGCGAGCCTATTGCCATATACCGCGCACAATTCTAGACTCCGGACTGATACTGGGGTTTTTGGAAAGAAAAACTACATTTATCCCACCTAGGATTTGAACCTAGGACCTCGTCGCAAAGCACATTATTCGCCACTAGAATGACTGATGATTTATAAATCTTCTATATATCTATCTTTATAAATAAAAATTAATGTCTAAATATGTTGCTTAGCGCAATACTCGAGAACGGCTAGATTGATTCGATTTTTTTTTTATATATTCGTTGAAGTCCGATAAAGGTTATCTTTTTTTCGGTCCTATGAGGAGAAAAAATAGAAAAATTGCATTGGATACCGGATTTTTCTTTTTCCCATTCAAACGCTTGCGCAGCCGTAACAGCTAGTTTAATATAAAATCTTCACACGTAGGGCAAGGAAAGCATACAGTACTAAGACTAGTCTTGACTGAGCGTTGCTAACAAAAATGGCGCTTAAAAACGGCCTCAGTGACGCACTATGTGTGCGTGATGCCAGTGTTCGATTTTTTGGAAATTGTTCAAAAGCTGTCGTACGCTACAATTTATCAATTTTATGCCGTTTCCGCGCGCGTAAAGCTCAATTTAGGCAAATAATTCATCTAAGACTATGTATTCACTACGAGGTAGGGTATTCATCGCTTCAACTAACGTTACCCTGATTTGATATCAAATGGGTATTTGTAATACGCAATGGGTATTTGTAAGTACACATAAAGTAATTTTTAAGTGGTGTAGAATTATTAAGTACTCCGTCTATTATGTATTCCATGAATACTGTGAGAATACAAAACAATAACTGGTATTTATGCCTTTCAACATACACTGTTATAAGCCTGAACTTATGCCTTCTTAATCTAGCACCTATAATACGCGTAGCGATTGCGCGTAGCGAACCTATAATGCATAAAGTCCTGGTTCGAACATTCCCGTTTCTTTCGAAATCCATCGTCTTTTTTCATGTTTCATTCGCAAAAAACAAATGAAAGATGCGGAATAAAACAGGTATTTTTCCTAATAAAACTGATAAAAATGAAAGTTTTAGAAAAAAACTATGGTTTCTTTCATTTAAATATAGAGCCGTGAGCATGAGTGGCTAACATTTGCCGAGTGAGACCGACGCGAGGTGGTGAGAATTGGTTGTACTTTGTACTCATATTTCTCCGATGATAGGTGTACTTTATGAGTCCACATTTCGCCGACGACATTAAGTCATAAAACATGTTTCCCAAAGCTGCAATTGCTGATGTGTACTTTTATACCCACGATTTTACCCACAATATGTGCACTTTGTACGCCTACATTTCGCTGACGATATGTCATAAAATATGTTTCCCCAAGCGGCAATTGCAGAAGTGTACTTTATACACATTTCACCGACGACAAACGACATAGTAATTGTTTAAAACATCGTTTCAAACCGTTTCTTTTTAATAAAACCCGTTCTTCTCATAAAAATCTTGTTTTTCTTTTCATCAAGTCAAGTAGTTCCAAGTAAAAAAAAAACGAAGAAATCTGGAATAAACGATTTTTCCGTTTTTATCACGAAAGAAACAAGTGGTTTCTTTCAGAATTTTCAACGCTAATCCTGTGTCGGACAAAGTGTAGTTTTTATATCGAAAAATTTTCTTTATTTATCCGGAGTCCGGAATTGTGCCTGTGTGTGTACACAGTACACCTCGGCTACCCCCTTGAGGTATATAGGTGTGACTGCATATATTTTATCTGACGGACGATTTAGCGCAGTGGTGAAGAGTTTACGCCGCTCCGCCCACTGTGTCTATTAGCCGCGGGTTTGATTTCCGCACGAGACAAATCTTTGTGTGACCCACAGTTATTTGTTCGGCCTGGGTATTTGTGTATAAATCCATATCCATAGGAATAAATTTTTAAGCCTGAATTTATATCTTGAAGTAATTAAAAGCAAAACTATAATATGATCAGTTTAGTACTATATTAAAAATGTCTTAACTATCACTAAATTTAAAATATATAGAGAGAAAAAATATTAACCTATTCAAATCCAAAACTAAAATATTAAAGTATATCTTTATTCTTTATTGTACGAAGAGAGATAACATTTGTAAGCATATTAATACAAATGATGTACAAAGGCGAACTTAACTCAGTTTGAGTTATCTACCAGTTTATTAATTAAATGTTTGTAAGGAAAGAACCTGTTGGAACTCTGTACTCTCCACCTACCCTGCAAGGGATCTGGCGTGATGATATAGATAGATATAATAAATCAAATAAAGTACCTAGTAGGTAAGGTCAGTGATATAAGTCTCAGAATAATATGTATCAGGGCCCCACGGACCCAGACCATCTACCCCAAACGGCACAATCATATAGCTTAAACTAAAACCACTATCTAGATTGCTTTAGGGATTAAAAACATGATTATGGTATGAACTTTTTTCACCGTCACGCCTATATTCCCCAAGCGGGGGTAGCAGAGGTGTACTGAGTACACCCACTTTTCGCCGACGATATTAGGTACCCTCTAATAGGGGGCGAGCCTATTGCCATATACCGGGCACAATTTCAGACTCCGGACTCGTACTGGGAAGTTTTCTTTAGAAAAACTACATATATCCGACCTAGGATTTGAACCCATATACAAGCGGTAAGGGGTAAGGCGGCAGCCGTTAGTATGGCCACATAAAGAGAAGACCTTCTGATTATGTGGGTAATATTACGGCCAATCTGAACCTATCAGGGCCCAGACCCAGAGGGCGGCTAAAAACAAGATGGGCAGATGTAGTCAAGAAGGACCTGTGTATCTGCAATGCCTCCAAACACGACACGTCCGACAGAGCGAAGTGGAAGAAGAAAATTAAGAAGGCAGACCCCACCATCAGATGGGAATAATAAATGCCAAGGAGAAAGAGAGAGAGACAAGTGGTAACACAATTAACGCAAGACCTGAAAGTAGTTCGTTCTAAATCGGTAACTGAATTGATTCCAACTATTTTTAATGGATCTTACTTTTTTTTTATTAGCAAAATATACTGTTACTCCTTCAGCGCGCTATAACAAACTAAATATATTCTTGATTCAAAGCAATACAGAGATTTAAAATGCATTTCTGAAACACATTTCTCAATACACACACATACACGTACAAGTTTCACTGTTAACTGGGGTATAAAAGTGCTTGAAAAAGGGTAAAAAGCTTTAAATTTGGAAATTTGGTTTTCGAATTGAATTTGTGAAGAAATCATCTAATCGGGATGTCTGAGCTCTTGTGTTATTTACGATACACCTTGTAGAGCCTGTGCGGAAATAGAAAGCGGTTATTACTTAATAAAGGAAAAAAACACCACTAACTAGTATAACCAATAGACCTGCCTACCACCGCAAGGGATCTGGCGTGGTGACATAGATAATAATAATAGTTTATTTATCAAAAATACAGATACATATGGCACAGAAGTTTGATGCTTTTAGCAAGTTATGTTGTAATAACAAACGTTACAACTAGGAGGTTAAAATATGTTACATTTCTATGCTGAAATAGGTTGCACAAAATCTGTATTTAATTAATGTAAAACTCTGCCTCTTAAACTAGGATTAACCTGTATTTTAAGAGACAGTGTTCGGCTAAATGGTACTAAATAGCTTGATTTAATGCAACTGGTGAATGGTGAAGATCTACCATTAGAATTTATGATGTGTGAGTGTCTGTGTGTGCATGTGCGTGTCTGTGCATGTGTCAGAGAGAGAGTCTTTGAGCGTGCGTGCTTATACATTCATAGTGCGTCCTATTTTATGCGATGTAAGTGATATAGATAACCAGTAGAAATTAAAAAAATATTAAGTAAAAAAATATTGTGTTCTTACGTAAAACGTAATTATTACCAATTATTTTTTACGAGTCTAGACTCGATAAGGGGTATCAAGGTATTTTATGATATTGTTAAAGAAGGTTCTGCTTACATTAGAGCGATAATGAGCATTAATTAAAGCATACTTACCAGACTAAAATCGGCAGATAGGTACAGTATTAAGGTCAGTCAGACTTTGCTTTAGCATGCAACATTAAGTAACTCACATTTACACAAGTACCGCGGAAGCTCGCAAACTATATTACGCGTGTACAGTTCCGGCGTCTGTTATGATCTCTCCCATTCCTCCGTTATGAGCATTTTCATACAAATGAACAAATTAAAGACACTTCCTAGTAAGTTCCAATGACATAATTGGACAAAATTAAAAACTCAACAAAGCTTATTTTCTTGACGGACGTTACTACACGTTTCTATTTCATTATGTTTTTATTTAAATGACCCACTTTAATAAGGTATTTCGCCAATGTTTAGTAATTATAAGAGTATTTAAAAAAAAGGAATCCCCACACTAGAGTTGATTCCTGTGTCGTGGGTGCGTTTACAAACATGACAATTCACATACACAAATACGCAGACCGAAACAAATAATTGTGGGTCACACAAAGATTTGTCCCATGCGGGAATCGAACCCGCGACTAATAGACACAGTGGGCGGAGCGGCTTAAGCTCTTAACCACTAAATAGTCCGCCGTTTAAAAAAAAAGGAATTATGAGTAAATAAAAAAAAACTGATATCAATAAACGCCTTTTCAAAGGCAATAGATTAATAAGTTTGTAAGTCCACAATAAAATTGAATTCAACAATGTCAGCTTATTTATTGGATATCTTATTATAAGGTTTCAACATTATTTAATTTAGATAAATTAAAAGTATCGTTATCTAAACTGTAAGAAATAATGCTTAGAATTTCAACAATTATCATACAGAGGACACGTATTAGTCTGCAGTAAATACCTCAATAATAGGTTTCCGGTTAGTGATTTCAGTTAGTCTGGATTTGCATTAAGTTACATCGTATGCGCATGAACTAGCAGTCACTATGTGATGTACATGACATTGACATGGTCGCCCTAATTTTGCTAATTTGGTGCTTCACCAGATTCTAATCTCATAATGTAGTTCTACCGCTACTGACCGCACTGTTTCTATCACATGTGCTACTGGCATCGTTTTATTATATGTGTTGCAATAAACGTTAAACATTGAAAATGTGGACGACATTATAAAAACATTATGAAAATAGGCAGCTTGCTCCTTATATAAATCTTCGCTTTCTCTAGCACGTTCGGCTCACAACAAATATGTAAAATAGGTGCCACGAATTTACTAAATAATTTTCCGGTTTCAATGTTTATATATTTCACAAAATTGTTACCCGATGACCTTCTATCGTTTTCAATTATAAACAGTATCGTTTTTTCAAATAAGTTTAAAGGTTTGCATTGACATATATAAATGTAGTTGTCTAATTTTTACAAATCAAACTCATTCTAAAGTTTAGTCCCTTCCAAACATATATACCAAACCCCTTCGTATATATCTATATATAATGATTTTATTTAAAAACCTTTTCAGTCCTAAAAAAATATACCCAAGATATTCACTCTTACTTTGGCAAAACATACAATTTGATTTAAGTATTAGCATTAAAGCTTAAGCACTAATAAGCACGATTATTATTATTTAATTTTTTGGAAGATGCAGATCTGTATTTTCAAAAAAAAGGTACATAGAGAAATACAAATAGCTATTTCTGTTATTTTTTTAATAATAATAATTGAATAATTATAAAATATTATCATTAATTTGAATCAACAATAAAAACACACTATTTGTAAGAACTACAGGTACGTAGCGAAAATAATAATAATAAAACCTGCGTAAATTTGACGGTAGAATCAGTTAGTCGGGTTCAGTGTTAATTGAGTCCAAAAAGAGAAATTGTCCTCAAACTATTATTACATTCAACTTCAACATAATAGTAGAAAGTTACAGCAGGCCGATCTTCAATTGGCATTTTATTTGTAACATAACAAACATCCTCTTAGAAAAATATCCCATGAATCTACATTTCATTGAGGTTACTGCGTAAAGTAAAGGAACCAGCTGCTGTCCAATAATACTAACAGCAATTCCGATCCCAGCTGTAGGTCGTCTTCCTTTTAGAAGAAAGAAAGTATTGCCAATGACTTTAGCATCTTTGATCTTCTTAAACCTTCCGAAAAGATAACATAATTTGTTTAGACCCCTATCATAAAAATGTTGCGCATTAACAACAACAAAATTATACATCTCTAAAACAATTAACAAAATGCATCACCATAAACTTGAGTGCCGATTTAATAACGTTCACTGAAACGAGAGTTTCAAACGCACCATTAAAACGCTAAAAGCTTATTGCATCAATGTAGTTAAGCATTTATATTTAATAACATGCGAGACTCTAACGTCTCACTTTATGCAACCTATTCGTTCAGCTTGATCGGTTTTGCATATTAATACGATGTCGTTCACTCTGTATATATGAGAACTTATTCATACTATAGGTGTAGACTTATGATCTAGCTTCCCTTGCATAGATACTTATTAGTTTTCCATCACGTTTCACTGAAAACACCCTCATTATCTGAATATAGGAAATGGATGGGATTATCCTCGTTTGAATTTACTAACAATCTGTGTACTATTTATAATAGACTATTCCACAACATGTTATACTTAGTAAGACGCATAAAGTACTTATGAATTTTTGTTATTTTATAATGGTAGTAGTCATCCCTATGGTGATTATTATAACTGCAAAATTACCCGAGAGCTTTTAAACGTTAACTACAGACAAATACACATTTTATATCCACGGACGTGGAAACTTATTATGGTTACGCGTCTGCGTGCCTACCTTGCGTAACCGTAACGACATCAAGAGAATTCCTCAGAAGAGTTAAATTTTTGGGGATGGTCAAAGTTTCAAAAAACATCTTTATTTTGTAAAACAGATAGTCTTATTTAAGTTACGTTAAGCTTACTTTCGTTGAGTTAAGAACCTTAACGAAAGGTACGGTTACTCTCATTTAAATCTAAACTAGTTCTAAATTGCAAGCATAGATTAGCAGTCTCTTTTAAAACTAATATTAAATATAAATTTAATACCGTCGGATAAACTGAACTAAGATAAATGTAGAAATGTTTTTAAAAGCACGTTTCTAAATAAACAACATTTTTCTAAATAAAAAACATGTTTGCTACAATAAAGCATATGTATCGTGAGGTGAAAATACTAGTAGGTACTTAGTATTTAATTATGATAAATTATAAAAAATATGAAACAGATAAATCAGCTGTGACAAATAATAGTAAAAGTCATGAAAAGAAAATCTATATAGCCTAACTTCGCATTTCATTCGGTTGAAATATAGCAGTGTCCTAAATTTGAATCTGAAGCTTTTTGCTACAATGGATGGTTGGCGGTAGCAATATCTTTTGTTTATACCGACGAGCACTCGGGCTGATTATGACATGATATTTGTCTAATTTCAACGTACCGAATAGTGAACACGACCAATTCGAACCAGATTTACGAAATAAAAAAAAAATGCTTTTACGATCATTTTATTGACTAAATTAGTTGCGTAGAAGGGATGGCCTAATATCTCGATATTTCGTTACGTAAAAAGCATATTAAAAAGACTCGCTTACTCGCTACTAAATACAAGGTTTTTGCTAAAATGTAGGTAAAGTTAATTCGTGAATACTGACTATATTTCTTTTGTGAAAAAATGTGTGATGTATTGAAATATAGCAGCTCGTATATCCAATTATTTGTAGAGGCAGTTGCCAATCCGTTGGGTGTCCGTTATTTGCGCTCTTTGTGATACGATCACCCGGGAGGATATTATGAAGACGTACAAAAAAGGTATCCCTTTAACCTTTCTGATACTTTCGAAATGTGTATAAAATATATTTTTTCATCATAACACAGACCAGTTAAATTAAGAGTCTCAAAACTGATATAACAAATCCTGATCCTCAAATTCTGTGTTATAGAATAGAAAGTTTTATTCAAGTAACTCAGACTCATACATGGGTTAGTAGACTTAAAACTAATGTTAGTATTGTTAGCGACTCACATGTTCGCAGTCTAACCTACTGCCTATCATATTTAGAACGCTGTTGGAGCTGGCCCACACACTGCGCACCAAGGACGTCGCATCGTTGTGTACAAACAGTCTACCTGGGCATCGGCGAACATCCCGGATGTGCTACAGAAGCGAGGCAGCCCCATCAACTTTTTAAATGCATTGTTATATTGAATGCGGAGGTCGCTGTACAATTTCAGCGTATATCTAGCCCATAGGTTGCACGTGTAGAATGTTGTGCAATACGTTATGAAGAGATCATTGACAACGCTCGAGAGACCGTGATTATCGACAACGATCTCCGCTCTCGTTAAATATCGTTATCGTCCTTTAGGCTGAAAATCAATATATGGCCAAGATATTGAAATTAATGCAGATATGGCCCGTGCTTGGGCTTGGAAAGATTTTTTACAGCCATTGAAATCAAGAAATTCAGTTTTTTGGTAAAAGAATTACTAAAAATATCTAGGTTTCTTGGAATGTGTAATTAATTGTCTATCTATCTATATTATCACACCAGATTCGTTTCGGGGCAGGCAGAGACTGCAGAGTAAAATATTGTAAGAATATACAATTAATTATGTGGATTTTATTTGATGTTGATTATTTATACATTAATGTTGAACATATGAAAACGAGTTACGATATTTTATAGGGCATTGTAAGTCTATTCATTTTTACCAGTCTCTAATCATAGTAATGACAGATTCCTAGTATAGCTGGATAAAAAAGTTTATTTATTTATTTATTTGGTAAGGAAAACCAACAGCTGCACTTATGAGAATAAAAGTAATGTAAGCAATATAAAGCCAATTACAAGTTTTCACGAATAGCTCTAAATGTGTGTCAGAAACTTTAGCAAACAATACCAATACACAAATTCATGTTACTTAAGTAATTAGTTACATTTGAAAAAACTTGAGGTTCAGCAGCTCTCTTATCTTATTGCCCTTAATAGTATATGGATCAAGACAGAACTCTTTGCACAATTTATTGAAGTCATTACTTGCTCGCACCATATAAGAATTTTGTCTGTAATTTGAAGAGACCAACGGAACAGAAAGTGGTAGGTTAAACCTTGTGGACCTTTGAGGAACATTAAAACATAATTTTTGGAGAAGAGTGGGGCAGTCAATTTCACTCGCAATAATTCTTAGCAAGAATGTGCAGTCAGCCATACGTCGGCGATTAACTAGTGGTTGAATGTGAAACTTCTTACATAGGTTTAAGTAATTATCGGAATGGAAAGAGATCTGTAATCGGTAGCATAAAAATTAAATAAGTCTTTTTTGTATGCCTTCAATACGGTTGATGAATAATGAAATGCCAGTTACGTTCATGATGCCAGTCATATACAAATATGTAAATTTGTGTCCATACCACAGACATGGGAAAAGGTCGATACCACCGTAACTGTTAGTTGCCGCCCATACGATATTTCTGACGACAAAAAATAAATATGTCACTCTAGATAACATTCTTTATTGAGGTTAGTGGATGTAAGGTATTGCATTATATTCATACCCAATATCCATAGACCTTTCACACTGGAGGAATAAAATATGAAACCTAATATTTGTAAGCTGGCATTCCCTAGTCCCTACGTATCACCAAAATAATTTTTGGTCCCAGTGCAATAGCATCTTCGGGAACATCTTTACGTGCCTTGCGAAACAAGTTATATACCCTAAGGTTTCCTTATGATGTTTTAGCTTGCTCTATATTCAAATTATGTTTCTCAACATACTAAAATATGCAAAGGGGTTGTTTGAGTTCTTTATAATCGTTCGATATATCGAAATACGCTGTCAGACCACACTAACCCAAGATTGATTTCTTATTTCATTAAAGTATTCGGAAACTATTTTTTCTACTTTTATCTATCTATCTATATCATCACGCCAGATCTGTAGGCAGAGAGTACACAGTTCCAACAGGTTTTTCCTTACATAACTCTCTGGCTTCCTCCACTCTCATAGTTCGTCTCATACACGCTCGCCTGTTACGGAGACTCTTGACTTAAAAAAAAAAAAAAAGAAAACACCGTCACGCCTATATTCCCCAGAGGGGCTGGCAGAGGTGTACTGAGTACACCCACGTTTCACCGACGATGTTAGGTCCCATGTAATAGGGGGCGAACCTATTGCCATATACCGGGCACAATTCCAGACTCCGGACTCATACTGGGAATGTTTCGTTAGAAAAACTACATTTGTCCGACCTAGGATTTGAACCCAGGACCTCGTGATCACAAAGCGATGCGCTTTGCCACCACTCTTGACTTGACTATATATATATATATATATATATATATATATATATATATATATATATATATATATATATATATATATATATATCTATCGATCTATATATATCATCACGCCGTTACGGGGTGCAGTGCTTACAGATCTATTTCGTTTTCTCCACTCTTTTAGTTTATGTGATAAATGCATATATGCCGCTATACAAATAATGGGCATGGATGATTTTACAAATACTAATATAATTGTGTACTTATATGTTACGTATGAATACACCGTGTGTTTGACATGTCAACGCGGCGAAAGAAATCGGAGGGTAAAATAAAACGATGTAGAATCGACTGTCCAGCCCAGACCTCAAACCTTTACCTCCCTATATACCATATAGAGTACTACACAAATACTTTGAATTTAGCACTCTTTACAGAAACGCATACATATACGTAGGTTTATCACTTTTATTCATGGTGTCCTATCCTACCTATCGGTAGCTATAAATTTGGTATTGACTACATTTTATACATGACATAAGGACTTAAGTTCTTATATCCGAAAGTCGTTGAGTCTACTTGGAAGTCTTATAGGTGGCTTGATAAGTTTCAATAGCGGGTGGTCACAAACCTGCTTCCACCAATCCGCACTGGGTTCGCGTGGTAGAGTCCGACCTAATCACTGTAACTTCTAATTGTGAGAGAAGGGCTTCACCCAGTATTGATACAGTATAGGCTATTTTCTATTATCATATTACAGATATATAGAATGACCTTATCAGTACATGAATACTATGTATAACCTGAGGTCTGATATCATCATCACCCGAACGTCATAACGACCACCGCCGTACAAAGGTATCCCTTAAAGATCGTCCGACCTCAACGATCAGCTAATCTACTCGTAATTCTAGATCGAATATAATTACCTACAAATTTGAGAACTTATGGTTTATCTTCCGTGGCATAACTGCTTAGCACAACCGATAGTGATTATGTACACCAGACACAGACATACCTTTACTCACGTGGAATATTCTCAATGGAAACCTATTCACCATTCATACCTTAGCTAATAATTCCAACGTTAAAACAAAAAAAAAACGTACGAAACTCAGGCTACCTTGCAAAGGTTTTGTATTATAAATATAAATTTACATAACTGTTTTTTTTACCGGGAACTATTCTTGGTCATAGATAAATCTAAGTAAAATTTAAAAAAAAAGATAAGTTACCTATGACGTACATTCAGGCAAAAATGTCCACAGTTTGTAGATAAGTAAAACATTTCTACCGCTATCTCTGAAAACCTCAGAAAAATGTCTTATTTTAGGCCGATATGTTCTAATATATTATATCTAAGGTAATATAACTAAACATCGTCACGCCTATATTCCCCAGAGGGGGTGGCAGAGGTGTACTGAGTACACCCACGTTTCGCCGACGATGTTAGATCCCATGTAATAGGGGGCGAGCCTATTGCCATATACCGGGCACAATTCCAGACTCCGGACTCATATTGGGAATTTTTCGTTAGAAAAACTACATTTGTCCGACCTAGGATTTGAACCCAGGACCTCGTGATCACAAAGCGATGCGCTTTGCCACCAGACCAACGAGGCAGTAATATAACTATATAAAGGTAATCTTGTGTGCTACATCTTCACAACTCTTCGCAGGTCGAAATATATTGTATGTAGGTACCATGTGTTCGGAACATTTATGACCACAGAAGATCTTTGTAAAGTACATGTTGCTAAGATCTATCTACGAAATTACATCACACTATAGATTTAAACATCCGAAATGCTTGTTTACAATGCTTTCGCCATCATCTGCGATAAACTTAAAAAGCTAACGTGTCCTGTAATAAATCGTCATGATACTTAACTATTTTATAGCGCGGCGCGTGACCCAATTACGGATCCACAGTTCGATGCCATTTCTTTTGTTTTTCTTTTTGCGTGCTTTGCTGATAGAGCTTAGGTGGGTAGCGACATGATAACTAAAATTATGTTGTTTTATGGCATGTCGGAATAGAAGTAAGAGTATTTATATCTATCTCAATGGGCACATGACCATTTAAGAACAGAGATGAATATTACCGTTTAAGTATGAATACAACTTTGTTAAAACGAAGACTTTTTGTAAGCTGATATTCTTTTTCAATTATTAAAAAACACATTAACTGTACAGAGTGTACAGCAATATTTAATTTTAAGATAGACAAAAAGTATCTTTACAACTATATTGTTTACCAAAGATGAGTTTAATTTTTAAATTGAGAATTCCAATACCCCGACCGTGCCTTCGGGAAACCACAACTGCGAACATAGTTCATACGACCTACATCAGTGTTGGTCGTGGTCACATTACTTGCCGTACTAATATACCTACAGTGAGACATAGTTACATCACTGAAATTCTCAATTTAATTCCTAAGCCATTTATTAATTGTATAGACGATTTCTCGCGAAACATTAAAGAAGATTGATAAGATTAATTTTTACAGCCTAGAAATTAACAATGAAAACCACAGCCTACAACGTATGCATCGCCATCCTGGTAGCCACCCTGACTTTGCTGTTCGTTTCGGTCAACGCTGCGCCAATGGTGAGAATACAGTTTCTACTATCAGCTTGACTCCGCATTCACGTTTTATACTATGATGCATAGGAAAAAAAATATGAAAATAGTAATTTGGACTTTTTAATGCATTTAAAATTAATTTAAAGGAGTTTTTTATCGTAAAACGTAAAATACGTTAAAAAATGCAGCGTATTGATAATATGATACTTCTATGATACTTCATAATTTGACCGATTCTCCTTATTTGCTCAGCAAAATAGGTCTGCGTTGTCGAAGGCCGACTTCCCGCTGTAAAGAGGTTTTACATGTTCCATTTGCCAGGACCGTCCATACAAAGAATAAATTTATAATACGCAGTGCCAGCTGCTACAACAACAAATTCAATGATATCGATATCTTTCATTTGTCACTTTCTAGGTTTAAGAAAGATCTTAGAATAAGGCAACAAATTTGTTAAACAACATTTTTATAAGTATTATTTTCAACTCTACCGGCCGTACATACTTGTTTATTTTCATTATTGGAAACTTTATTGGTGAATGTGTTATAATTTATGTGTACCTTATTAATTTCTGCATGTTTTGTACTGTTTGTTACCTTTGCATTAATAAATAAAAATAAAATAATTCGCTTTCTTTCTAATTCATGATAACGCTTTAAATTTTATGTAAATAGCTCTTTTATAGATAGATAAAGAGAACAGTCACTTTTCAGAGTTATCGTGTCGAGCGTTATAATATAATTAATGTAAGAGGTCCTATAAAGTCGGCCATTAAGGTCAATTTATGTAATGAAACTTCCACGGTCGTACTCAGTCGCAAATTTTTGAGTATAATGTCTTAATCACATCTCTTATGAAGTATTTAAACAGATGAAGTATTTAATTGGAAAGTTATAATTAAAACGTAACCTAGATCAAATATTTTTCTTCTCGTTCCACTCATTTATCAGCCAACTGTGTCCGATTAATGGGCTTGACCGATATTTTCTAGCTCGAGGGTAACAGCAAATTAAAATGCGTTCCTTTTACAGTGCAAAAGAAAGGGATGAGTATAAAATATAATTCATAATAAACTTCGCAAGAAGTCGGTGATAGGTTTATGTGGCACCGTCGGAGCTTTTAATGCTCGTTCAATTCGCTACTGCCGTTATACTAACGTAATTTGGATACATATTCTTAAAAGCTGTCATACGATATGAAGTACAAATGTAGGTAGTTAGTAATAATAGGCACTGATCCAAACACCACGAATAAACTACAGACAAAGATGTAGGTATGTCTAAATAATTTCGCTATACGCTTTGTCGTCAAGTTGGGAACACATATCAAACTGTTAACTCAATACACAAATAACTTCTGGAGCTTACGACATTTATTTATGTTTGTGGTGTTTGTTGAGGAGGCCGAGGATGAGCAGTCGGAAAACACATTAGTGGAACGGCCAGGCAGTGAAGTAGAGTTGGGAGCCTGGGACCCAATCAACACCGCTGCCCTACGCAAGTTGCTGTTGGAACTGGACGCCGAGGAAAGGTAAACTTGTGTATTTGTTTGTATTACTAATTGAGGACCTGATACGTATACCTATTAACGCTGATTCAATATGTATCTTGTGCCAAGGATACAGGATAAGGGTAGCCTGATATCGGAATAATGAATACATGTAAATTCTTATTGATATGGGATGAGGTAGACACCGAGAGTTATGTATATACCTAGTCAAACATTAAGGCCGGCGTGACTTTATAAAAAATATATTTTATTTCACAAATATAATCTTTATAATGAATATTCAAAATATTTCAGTCGTTTACAATACTTCTTAAGTTCATGCGAACGGTAAGAGAGCTAACACGATATTGAAGGTACTTTGTCTGGTGATGGCTATTTATAGGCATCGCCAAACAACATGTTTACGACGGCTTCGCCTACGCAGAGTGCGCCGTTATAATTTACATTTGCTAACTTGTCTTGTCTTTTCTTTGAGAATCCTCTATATTTAATACCATTGATTGATTGAATGTATGAAACAAGAGAATACAATATATAAAAATAGCAATAACAAAAGATTAGACTTCAACAAACATTCATATTCACTTACTAGTACTGAACTTAAAATTTACGAAGCAAATTATCAATGTAGGCTGAGGCTCCTCTATTATCTCTGCGACTTAAATTACTCTGTGTTTAGCTTCCACGTCCCCTCTCCAATTAGACAAGCGTCGTCGACAAAGTACAGGACAATGTGTGAATCAAAGTGTTTCTGGGACACCAAACCGTGTACATCTACCTACATTGTATAGATTCACTTGTAAATTAGTATTAAACATTGTGTGAGGCACTTATGAACTGAAATATTATTAATATATATTTGTGAACAGAACGAGCATTTTAGTGTTTCTACATATAGGTATCGTCTGTAACACGAAGAATTTAGTTCAAATTGTATAAAACCTAAGTTCAAGAGACAAACTTAGTAGATAAATTTATGTAGGTAGTAAGTAATAAACAAAATCGTTTAATATGTGAATTTTTAGGTACGTACCTATTTTCTGTATATTTATACAATCATATATTTATATATATATTGTAGTCGTTTTCAGATTAGTATCTTAAGAATGATGATACAATTTAGCGTGTTTGATAGTTTTGATACCATACCCTTATATACGACATACTTTAATTCTTAGCTAAAAAACTTTGCTAGATAATTTCTAAGATTTCTGTAGAGAATACTGACAGTTAGGAATATGTGCGGTCAGATATATCTTCAATCTCTAAAAGCATAGAGAATAAGTGGCATGGACTCACTTTACCTGGATTAACCCAACCTAACGTGTGTTTCGAAATTTCACATAAACCACAAAGACTTATCCTGCTTAGCTTTGGTGAATACTCAACCTTTCAGCAGTGACTATGGCTCCATACACAGAACGTTCTTTTATTCAATTTACAATACAAAGAGACTATATTTCTTTGAGGAAAGTACCAATGAGTAAAGCAATCCCATAGTATTTGGAAATATTCTTTGAGCAATGCTTTGGATAAACCTCCTAACCTTATTTATGGTCGTATATTTTATCATGATTTTATCAATAAAGGATATATTTAAGGAGTATACACTCAACACTTAAATAGCTTCGGCAGTATTTATGCATTTTTATATTAATTTGTTTCTATATCTTTCTATTATTATGTGTCTACTTTGAACTAACTATTGTTGCATTAACATTTAATGCTGTTCAAGCAGTCTGTTGACAGCTGGAACAGCCCATAAAATGAACCTATAATTTTAACAGACTATCTATAGATTACAAATACATTAAAAGATAATATGAATATTGAACTAAGTTTTTTTACGTTGAGTACGTTATTTGAGGCCCTGTATAAAACAAAAAAGACTGACGAAAGGGTCGTTCTCGAAGTTAATCCTAATCCTTTAAGAGATCCCTTATTCGAAAACTTCTTTGGTAGTAGGCGCACAGCGACATAGATCATAATATACTCTTCAAAGTGAACGTTTCTCACATTTAACAGTACAGGTATAGTCTTTTATACCTTAGGGCGTAGGTAGAGAGGTATTTTAATAAGTAACTAGGTTTAGTTTATGTCCTTTTTCCATAGAATGGCTTTTGAAATGGGCATTATTGTAATAATTACCTACTACGTTTCTTTAATTTAGAACTTTTCGTTCAACTAGGTAAGTAGGTACTTCCTAATCATTATGACTTTTCACTGACGGAGATAATAAGTATAAGGTTTATTGTAAGCAATAAAATGTATATTTATCTATCTATATCATCACACCAGGTAATATCATAGGAAGGCAGGGGGAACAGAGTTTCAGCAGGTTCTTTTACTACACACTACTCTGGCTTCCTCAAGTCTCATAGTTCCTCTCACATGCACCTGCCGGTTACGCCATATTTATTACGTTACATAACTTCTTTTAAATAGAAAACGTTAATAAATATTCTCACTTATGTCCACGCCCGTGCCACTTATAAGGTTTTAATAATGCATGTGATTCTACGACTGCAGTTCAATTAATTGAAATCTTAGATTCTTTATTGCGTAACATTATTAGCTATTATTCTGTACTTGTTAGTTAACTTACAGAAACCTATAATATTTATTGGATATTTTGGAGAAAACATATTCTAGTGACACATCCTACCTCCTTATGTACTTACTTTGCTTCATACATTTATTATAAAATAAATTAATAAAAGACACTCTTATTAATTAACATATATACTTTACACTGCTTCGATAGCTCTAGTGTTATGGAATTTAAAAAGTTAACACGGCTTTAAAGGAATCTTAGTTTTTAGGTAGGATCATTTTTATTTATTACTCTTTTTTAAAATATTTATATCAAAGACATACTCCTAACATTTTAATCCTAACATTCATTGAAAGCTTTATTGCGAAAATTAACAGCAATCTTGTAGCAACATCATAAAAACGACATAAAAATCCGCATCCCATCAGAGCGACTGCAACTTCAGTACAAAACTACCACAAGGAAAATTGCTTTTCCATTTTCGTTCCATGTGCAAAATACAGTTTTTAGAACTCCTACTATTTTTTTCCACTCACGTTTTATTTTGGAATACATTTATACGACTTTTGCCTGTTTATAAAGTACTAGCGGTCCGTCCCAGCTTCGCACTGGTGGATATTTATTTTTTAATCATAGCCTATGTTACTCAGGGATAATGTAGCATACTAATGGTGAAAGAATTTTTAAAATCGGCCCATTAGTTATTGAGTTTATTCATTACATACATACAAAAATACAAATCATTCCTCTTTATAATATCATTATATTAATACGTGAAGCGAAAACTTTGTACCCCTTTTTACGAAAATTGCGCGGACGGAGGAGTATGAAATTTCCCACACTTATAGTTTATATAGAGAAGGTGTGCAGAATGCATTAAATCAATAAAAAAACATTACACTCACTACCATGTATTTGACAAAAACACGCATATATACTCTTTTGTTTATTGTTAAAGTCTGTGGTCAAATTGAAAATAGATTAATATTGTTTGTCTTTAATATTATTTGTCTATAGTCTTACTGAATTTCAAACATAACCAGCAAACGATGAAAGAGTAGGTCGAATTTTGACCAATGGTCGACCACTAGTTCGTATAAAAGTACGTAGTTTTAAAAACTTTTGTAAAATGGTTTTAGCGTTTTATTGATATTAAGTGCAGCATGCTCATCGCAATTTAATTGATGATGACGTTTATATACATAACTTACATATCTTAATTCTTATCTATCTCTGTATTACCATAATAGTCTAATCATCTTGTCCGGTAAAGCTGTAAAGGCCCCGCGGGCAACAGCGTAGATCATTCACAGACACAAAAGCCTGATCACCGTTAAAATATTTTCAATATTCTTCCTTAGTGGTCCAATGGTTAAGAGCTTAACCCGCTCAGCCCGTTTGATCATAAAGTCGCGGCTTCGATTCCCGCACGGGACATATCTTTGTGTTTGTAAACGCATCTATGACAGAGGAATCCATGCCAAAAAAAAAATTAAGTAGGTATAACTCCTATCTTGGTAAATCTTAGATATCTACTAAAATGTCGATCAATCGAATCTAATAACTTGTTGAAAGTTAAATCAGTGACATTAAGGAGCATTGATTATTCATAACGTTCTTTCACTTTAACTATCTAATGTATTTTCTTAGAGCTTAAGCCATTCACCCAACTGCATCGATCCCCGCAGGGGACAAATGTTTGAGCGACCCAAAAAAAATTGTTTTTGTCTGTGCTTTTGTGCATGTGAAATTTATGTTCGTAAACACATCCACGACATATGAATACCTCACTAGGAATTGATAACAGGAATAATTCAGAATCAGAATCAGAATATTTTTTATTCATGTAAACCATTACAGTATTTATGAATCGTCAGAAAAGTAACAAAGACTCTACCGCCACTTCGGAATGTCATTCCTGTGGAGAAGAAGGGCAAGAAACTCCACGGTTACTTTTTTAAAATAAGATATTACAAACTTTTTCATCTACATTCTGTTGTGGGGTATGGGAGAACAATGTAGGTTGGTCATCAGGTGAGTCTAAGTTAAAAAAGCGAATAATACTATTTATGAGAATGGCTACATGGTTACCTCATTTACTAAAAAAAGTACATATTGTGTTAAATTAATAGAAGGAAGAGAGGTAATGTTAACTAACAACAGTTGAATAGGTTTTCATGACTCAAGTGGAGCTGGAATAGCATCTATCCAAGCATTTTTATCTTTTAAATAATCTTCTATTGAATAATAGCTTGCTTACAAAGTGTTCGTTTTACACAAGCTTTGAACTTATTTTCACTAAGTTTAGTGACGTTAATGGGAATTTTGTTATAAAATCTAACACAGTGCCCCATGAAAGACGTGTGAATTTTTGACAGACGTAACTGCGGTTGGTCTAATTTATTTCTGTGTCGTTTGTTATAGCAGAAGAACATATCTTAATTCTTATCTATCTTTTAAGTTCGATTGGATAGATGCTATTCCAGCTCCACTTTACCGGCCGCGTGGTTCCCGGCTTAGAATAGGACCAACCCATCTCATCCCATCGGGTGTCGTACAAGGCGACTAAGGGAAAACTAGGGAATGGGCAGCAGCGTTCCCTTAACACTTCTACAACCAAAAACTGCGCTCGCCAACCCGCCTGCCAAGCGTGGCGAGTATGGCAAACACCCCCAACCAATATGGAAGAAAGCAAGAAAACCAGGCCCCTAGTCCCCGGCGGTCCTGTTCGTCCTGGCCACGGTAGCAGCCATGGTAAGGACAGGA
Source organism: Phalera bucephala (assembly GCA_905147815.2). Taxonomy (NCBI): domain Eukaryota; kingdom Metazoa; phylum Arthropoda; class Insecta; order Lepidoptera; family Notodontidae; genus Phalera; species Phalera bucephala. The sequence goes on along the minus strand of LR990621.1, from coordinate 15,847,453 downwards.
CAAGGGGTGCTTAGAATCTCCGGCAGAGATTCGGCTACCACCAAAACCGAAAATTGGCCCTGGTGACATACAACGCACGCACATTGAGGACAGATGAGAAGCTAGTTGAGCTGGAAGAAGAGTTAAACAAGTTGCGGTGGAGTATTGTTGGTTTATCAGAGGTCCGAAGAGAGGGCGAGGACACGATAACCTTAAAATCCGGCAACTTGTTTTACTACCGGGAGGGCGAACAGCAGTCCCAAGGTGGTGTCGGATTTATCGTCCACAAGTCACTCATAAACAACGTTGTGTCCATCACTAGTGTGTCGAGCAGGGTAGCGTACCTGATACTCAGAATATCCAAAAGATATTCGCTGAAGGTCATACAGGTCTACGCACCGACCTCGGCATACTCAGATGATGACGTCGAAGTTATGTATGAGGACATTAGTAGAGCCATACATACTTCCAAAGCACACTTTACAGTGGTTATGGGTGACTTCAATGCGTGGCTGGGCAAACAGGGCGATGATGAATTGAGAGTGGGGCAATTTGGATATGGGCAACGCAACCCCAGGGGTCAGAGGCTGGCCGAATATCTGGAGAAGGAGGGACTCTTTATGATGAACTCTTTCTTCCGGAAGCCGCCTCATAGGAAATGGACCTGGATGAGCCCTGATGGCCCAAGCACCAAGCGACAAATATTTAATGATGTCTCCGTGATTCACAGGGTAAAAACCGGCAGTGATCACCGAATGGTCAGAGGCACATTAAATATTAATGTCAAAATGGAAAGATCGCGTCTGATGAAGTCTACGCTCCGACCTTCTAATGCACATATCCAAAACCCCGAGAACTTTCAACTCGAATTGTCAAACCGCTCCGAATTGCTAGACAGCAGCGCATCAGTGGACGAAATCAACAATAGGTTGGTAGAGACTGTCCATACGGTCGGGTCCAAGCATTTTAAGCCCCACCGTAAAAATAGGCCTCAAAAACTATCCAACTACACCCGAAATCTTATGGCTGAGCGACGTACCATGACACTCCAAACCTCCGATGATGCTAAGTCCTATAGGCAGCTCAATGGACAGATATTGAACTCCTTGCGACACGATTTACGGTCCTTCAATACAAAACGTATTGAGGAGACCATAGAGCAGAACAAGGGCTCCAAAGTGTTTGCAAGAGACGCGTCTATTGGGCAAAGCCAGTTGACGAAGCTGAAGATGGAGGACGGAAACGTAACGTCGAATAGGTCGGAGGTGCTCAGGGAGATGGAGAGGTTCTATGGGCAGTTGTATACCTCAGTAGCTGAACCTGTTGTTGACTTGGTAAAAGACCCAAGAGCCAAGCTAACCCGACACTACACTGAAGATATCCCGGACATCAGCCTGTACGAGATTAGGATGGCTCTCAAACAACTTAAAACAACAAAGCGCCGGGTGAAGACGGAATTACCGCAGAGCTTCTGAAAGCGGGCGGATCGCCGGTACTTAAAGTCCTTCAGAGGCTGTTTAATTCCGTCTTGCTCGAAGGAAAAACGCCGGAAGCGTGGAACGGGTGTGGTGGTACTCTTTTTCAAGAGAGGTGATAACACTTTACTGAAGAATTATAGGCCCATCACACTGCTGAGCCATGTTTATAAGTTGTTTTCGAGAGTCATCACGAATCGTCTCGAACGCAGGCTTGATGACTTCCAGCCTCTCGAACAAGCCGGTTTCCGGAAAGGCTTTAGTACCATAGACCACATACATACGCTGCGGCAGATTATACAGAAAACCGAGGAGTATAATCGGCGTTTGTGGACTATGAGAAAGCCTTCGATTCGATGGAGACTTGGGCGGTTCTTAGATCTCTCCAGCGATGCCGCATTGACTATCGGTACATTGAAGTGGTGAAGTGCTTGTATAATAACGCCACCATGTCAGTCTGAGTACAGGGGCAGTGCACGAAGGCGATCCCCATAAAAAGAGGAGTAAGGCAGGGAGACGTCATTTCTCCGAAACTGTTTACGGCCACCTTAGAGGACGCCTTCAAGCTCTTGGAATGGCAAGGACTTGGCATCAACATCAATGGCGAATACATCACTCACCTTCGATTTGCCGACGACATTGTGGTCGTGGCAGAGTCGCTGGAAGATCTAGGACGAATGCTCGGTGACCTCAACAGAGTATCTCAACAAGTGGGTCTTAAAATGAACATGGACAAAACGAAAATAATGTCTAACGTCCATGTCGTGCCCACCGCACTCACCGTTGGGAACTCTACTCTTGAAGTTGTCGACGAATACATTTACCTGGGACAGTTAGTCCGGTTAGGTAGGTCCAACTTTGAGAGAGAGGTCAATCGACGAATCCAACTCGGCTGGGCAGCGTTCGGGAAACTGCGCAACATCTTCTCATCCAAAATACCTCAGTGCCTTAAGACTAAAGTTTTTAGTCAATGTGTGTTACCAGTGATGATATATGGATCAGAGACGTGGTCTCTTACAATAGGTCTCATAAAAAAGCTCAGAGTTGCTCAGCGAGCTATAGAGAGAGATATGCTCGGCGTTTCTCTACGCGATCGAATCAGGAATGAGGAGATTCGTAGAAGAACCAAGGTCACCGATATAGCTGTTAAGATTAGCAAGCTGAAGTGGCAATGGGCGGGCCACATAGCGCGTAGATCGGACGGGCGTTGGGGCAGAAAGATTCTAGAGTGGAGACCACGTATTGGCAAGCGCAGCGTGGGACGACCGCCTGCCAGATGGACCGACGATCTTGTGAAAATCGCAGGAAGTCGTTGGATGCAGGTGGCATCGGACCGGTTACGCTGGAAAGCGATTGGGGAGGCCTATGTTCAGCAGTGGACAAGTATAGGCTGAGATGATGATGATGTTATAGCAATGCCTATCACCTAGCTGATTAAAAAGATCTAATTTTTTTCTAGTATACATAATGTTTTCATAAATATATTGACATGGGACCGTCATGATATTAGCTACTTTGAACAGTTCTCTTAAAGAGTCGCGACTACTCAAGTTATAGATGGCCCTAATAGCCCTTTTTTGCAAGATAAAAACAGACTCAATGTCCGCTGCCCTATCCCACAATAATATACCGTAAGACATGACACTGTGAAAGTAGCTAAAATAGACTATCCTCGCGGTGTCCACATCAGTTAGTTGTCTGATCTTCCTTACGGCATAGGCAGCGGAGCTAAGCCGTTTACCTAAATTCTCAATATGAGGACCCCATTGTAACTTGGAGTCAAGCGTAATCCCTAAAAAATATGTATCATTAATGAACTCAAGTTTCTCATTGTTCAGTATAATATCATGTACAGTACTTTTTAAATTTGGCAAAGAAAACCTTATACATTTAGTTTTCTTGTTATTGAGCACTAAATTGTTGGATGTAAACCAGTTATGTAGTTGAAGAATAGCGTCATTTACTTCGTCAAAGTTATTAACATGTCTACCTACTTTAAAAATCAAAGAGGTGTCGTCAGCAAATAACACTATCTTCGCTCGATTTTTAATTACTTCAGGTAGATCATTTATGTAAACTAAGAATAGGAACGGACCCAGTATCGATCCCTGTGGAACGCCCATTTTAGCTAAAGATTTAGTTTGATTTATTTGAACACACTGTTGTCTGTTCTCTAGGTAAGATTTTAAAAGATTAAGTGCTTTACCATGGATACCATAGTGCTCCAATTTAAGCAGCAGTGTTTCATGTTTCACACAATCAAATGCTTTGGAAAGATCACAAAAAATGCCAATGGCGTCCTGTGAGTTCTCCCAGGCATCGAAGATATGCTTTATTAGAGTTACACCGGCGTCAGTAGTACAACGCCCTTTGGTAAAACCAAATTGCTGATCGTGCAGGATGTTGTTTGCGTTAAAATGATCTAGCATTTGCATGAGCATTATCTTTTCGAACACTTTACTGAGCACTGGCAAGACAGACACTGGCCTATAGTTGTTGGCATCTTTACTATCGCCGGATTTGAACAGTGGTATTACCTTACTAAATTTCATTAAATTCGGGAAGACTCCTTGATCTACGCACCTATTAAAAATAACAGCTAAGTGTGGCGCGATTGTATGTATAATGGATTTACACACTTTTACCGACGAATTCACGAGGATTTATCGGAAAGTAGTTACTACACGTTTTTTTTAATATGATTTTGTGTAATATCATTATAAATTATAGCTTATGTGTTATTCTGAAATACAAGCTATATTATTGTAAAGTTTTATTAAAATCCGTATTGTAGTTTCTGCATGAAAAAGTAACAAACATACATGCATCCTCACAAACTTCGGGTTTATTTTATTAGTAAGATTCACAACGAATTAATCCTGCGTCGTGAGGTAAATACTACCGTTACCGATACGTAAACGGTACTAACAATACCGTTTACGTAAACGGTATTGTTTTTTTTATATTAAGGATGGGCAGAGCAACCCGGTCGTGGCCGCAGTCGGAGCCCCGCGGCTGGGGCGTAAGGACCATGGATGGGAGGCTGGCGCGACAGTGGCGCGCGGACAAGCGACAAGTGCGATTCCGCCAATGCTATTTCAACCCCATCTCGTGCTTCCGCAAGTGAACACCCACCCGACGACGCCTCGCCCGCACGACCGAAGTCTATAACTGACACATTTCTGCTCCAAAAACAAATATAGACAAATTCCTAATCCTTTCGTCACCTTTGATGTAGTACCCGGTTTTACACATTTTCAAATTAAAAATGTTACGGAAAATTGAATGGATCATTATTCATTAATAATAAATATTATGTATTCTGAAATAGCTTAGATATTAACCATGTAAATAACAATAATTTAGCCTGTTGAAGAGGAAATTATCTACTACTTTATAATAAAAAAACATCCTCTTTCAAGATTACTGTCGGTTATATTAAACATAAGTATTATAATATTGTATGCATGAAATATTCATGACCTGTTAATGGAATACTATGTAGTATTTGTAGCATACTTAAATATACATAATCGCTTGGCAAACCCATCTATCTACGTAGATTTATAGATCTAGTCACATAGGTCGTCCTTCTAGATGTGGCTAAAAATTAATAGATATAATTATTTTTATACATTTAATTGAAATCGTATTCAATTTCCTTATTTAATGAGCTAAGGAAAAAAAATAATTATTAAACAATATCTGGATATCGTACTTATTTGCTTTTTTTCTTTCCATTGATGCCTTTGTCGCCCTACATCTACTTACGAATTTTGTAGCTATACACAACTATAAATTAAATACTTATTTATGACTTATAAAATTTACTCTAGGTAAGTGTTACTAATGTGAAGTAATTATAAATGGATGCTAGTCAATGAAATAAACTTAATGATTGTCTAAAAAAGTGTTTTATTTTTTACCACTACCTATTGTGTAAAAATTAAACGGACATTATACTTTTTACTAGAGAGACAAGAAACGTAATAATATTTTGAATAAAAGAAACTTATTAATACAGCAATAATGGTTTTTGAACGGAAAGAAATCAGAACGAATTGTGGTTGGTAACGATTTGCTGGAGCAAGTGAATGAGTTTGTGTATCTTGGATGCGCCTTCAGTAAGGATGGGAATTACACCGCTGACATAGAAAGAAGAGTGAGTGCAGGAAACAGAGTAAATGATACGATGGGAAAGCTAATTGGGAGCCGGCACTTAAGCCAAATGGCGCAGCTGGCCATACATAACGAAGAAGAATAAAAGTAGGATAAATGCGCTAGAAATGCGAGATCTGCGGAAGATGTGCGGAGTGAACTTGATCGACCGTATTCGCAACAGCGTAGTAAGAAAGCGAGTAGGTATGAAAGATAGTATCGGTGTAAAGATGAAAAAGGGCATGCTCCGTTGGTTCAGGCATATAGAAAGAATGTCAGAAGAAAGAATGACAAAACAGATATACAATGTAAAAGTAGAAGGATGTAGATACCGGGGAAGACCTAGACTATCTTACCACGACCAAATAGACCGAGTCTTATCTGAACGACAAGTCAAGAGTCTCCGTAACCGGCGAGTGTGTATGAGACGAACTATGAGAGTGGAGGAAGCCAGAGAGGTATGTAAGGAAAGAACCTGTTGGAACTCTGTACTCTCTGCCTACCCCGCAAGGGATCTGGCGTGATAATATAGATAGATAGATATTTATACAGGTACGTTTTTAAAACGGCCTAAAAAGTATAAAATATTCTTTCAATATCATCATGCTAGAAGCAGGTAAAATAATTTCAAACGAAAAACAGAGGGTTAAAGATCACATTCGTATGTAGTTTTTATCAAGACAGATTAAACGAGCCCAAAAACCACGGAGCTATCTAGTTTGGTTAAGGAGTTCCTATATCCACCTTCAGACTTCATCATTGGACCCTTGTCACAAGTTACGTTTATAGTACTTATTAAAAAGAAATCGAACGAACTCAAACACGACTGAGTTACTCATTTAATGTACTAAGCATCTGACTTAATCATGTCTCTGGATTCTACCTAGAAATACAGTATTTGTCAAGAAAAATTCAACGAGCCCAAACACGATAGGGCTATGTTGTTTAGTGTATAAGTTCCTTTACCCACCTTCCGACTCCATCATCAGACCAGCTTCATGGCCATATTATTGCATTGATATCCAGTTCTAATCTATGTTCGAAGTTGTAAAACTCAGACAGGAAAGCGAGTTGATAAGAATGGATAACGAAATACAATTCATCGATATATCATATTGATCGATGCCGGTGTTGTTTTTCGGTATCTAAAGCTTTCGCGACATAGCCGACGGAGTGCGACGGGGCAGCGCGACTCCGGCGCAGGGTAACCTTTTATCGCTCCGTTGACATCACTTTAAGGAACCACTAGGAGAGCGTAGTGGTTGCACGCTCGCCCTTTTGACCGGTGAAACTGTAATGGCCCTACAGCCAACAGCGTAGATCGCACGCACGCACGCACACACGCACGCGCACACGCACGCACGCACGCACGTTCTGTCTCCCCCCTCCTATTCAACCTTTACACGAACGATAGTCCTCGTATAAGTACAGTGTAGTAGTAGTGACACTTAACAAAACTTGTATACGGCCAATCATAACGTACGCTTGTGAAGTATTCGGACACGCCGCCCGCTCTCACATCGACAGACTCCAAACGGTTCCATCCCGTTTCCGCCGCAAAGCCGTCGGAGCCCCGTGGTTCATACGGAATGTTGATCTTCATTCCGATCTCGGTCTTGAACCTATTCGCTCCTTTATTAAAAAGGCGACAACCCGATATTTCGCGAACGCTTCCAATCATAGGAATCCATCCGGTAATCGTAGCCGCCGCCGACTACAAACCTAACTCCCTTCCTACCTATCAGCCTCTACCGCCGTCCGCGGCATGTTCTCACCGACCCTACCGATGCAGATATCGCACACAGGATCAGACAGGCGAGGTCGAAGAATCCCTTGCACATCGGCCGGTACAGAGCACCACGGCGAGACGCCTAGTATACGCGCTCCCCCATAGCGACTGCCTAAGCCAAGGCCGTTCCTCCTTGAGGCGCCTTTGGCTAGTTGTCCCCTTGCCTTCTGGCTCGAGCGTAGTGGTTGCATGCTCGCCCTCTTGTCCGGTGCAGCTGTAAAGGCCCTGCGGCCAACAGCCTAGATCATTCACACACACATACAAAAAGCTTACAACAGGGCTTAACGATTAGCACAAGAATGATTAAAGTGTTTTTCTGAAAAACGGAGACGCTCGACTACTGGGAATGCCACAAACGGTCACCCATATCAGATTGGCCGGGCTAAATGCTGTTTAACGTCGGTGATCGCTGCAAACAGCACATCACACAGAGTACCACACTGTTACAAGCGTATATATTTGCGCTATGAATTTATTTTTTTTCAATTGGGGCAGCCCACATTTAGATAACACAGAAGTGTAAGTTAGATTCATAATTGTATAGAAAATAATGGAAATAAATAGAACAAAATCTGTTACGGAAACTTATAAGCATTTATTTTTAATGCTCCTTAAAATACTCACGACATGATAATAGATTAAATAATGTTTTATAATAACTGTAGTTTCAACGCAGTTTTATGACCAACGCAAAATAAGTTTAACTGCCACTTTATCTTATAAAAACATTGGAAATGAAATAGCCCCTTAATGTAATGAAAAATAATATGGCATAAAATTGAACACTTGACACTGTGTTGATATCATTATATTACGAGAAATATTATTATACTCCGTTCGTTTTGGCACACACACACACTCACACACACACACACACACACACACTCACACTCTCCATCCTTCAACCTAGTCTCTTTTTAATCTACATAAACTCACTTTGTAAACTTTGCCTCCCTAACTGTTCCATCTTTAAATATGCTGACGAGACACTACTTATAAAAGTGCTGAGCATGTCCTTGACATAGCAATAACCTGGCTGGTTGAAAATCTCTTAACTTTAAATTCATCTAAGACGACGTACCTAGCTTTTTCATTGTCAACCACTAATCCACCTTTTCTAGATAGCCTTCTATTCAAGGCACACTCCTGATCTAACTCATCTATATGGAAACGTCCCAACCTATCTATATCGCAAAATATTAAATACCTTGGTGTCAACATAGATGAGCATTTAAACTGGAAATGTCAGCTCAAAAATCTGACCGCACGTGTACGTAAACTTTTTTTAGTAAAATAGCACTACGCAGTCAGCGTATTCAGGCATTACATAAACTTATATACGTATTTAAAAAGCTACGCAACTCAGCAGATTTAGGTACATTAAAAATTGTATATTATGCCTTATGCCAGTCAATTCTTAGCTACTGTGTCAAATAAATTTTTTTGGAACTGGAAAGAGCACAAACAGCTGTGCTTAAGGTTATGACTTTTAAACCCTATAGGTATTCCACCACTATTCTATTTATAAATAATGCCAAATCCTTACTGTACGACAGCTTTTTGTGCTCTAAACAGTTTAAAAAAAACGCTCTTAGCTGCATTATGAAGAGAGAAAACTATCCAAGCGACGACAAGCTTACCAAGTGTACCCAGTGTAGTCTTTTAGAACCTCTTTAGCTAGTAGACATTATAAAGTCAGTGGCCATCTCTACTATATCATTAATTAATCATGTAGCATCTACTCCCTTTGCAATGAGTAGCATCTACTCCCTATGAGTGCAAAACAAAATCCAGCAAATGGCTCCTATCCAAAATTTTAACTTGAAAAAAAACATTGTACCCTGGTACCCATGACACAAGATTTTTACCCAATGTATCACTTTTGTTAGAAATAAATATTTATTATTCATTTATTATAACCGACCAAGCTATTAGAAAAATCTATATTAACGGTTAAAAACCGATGCAGCATAGGTTGCGTACATATTTATGAATACACCTCGAACGCGCATATTTTTACGCGCTGCACTCACTGTGCACCACGCCTGAACGGCGCACACTATCCGTATCTACATCCATTTCGAAAACATTACAGCCTCTGCCATTGCCAGCCTCTGGCAAATTTTATTTAAGGTGCGCTAGCGATGCGCGCTAAAGTCGTTCGCGCATTTGTGCAGCTCGGCGTGCATATGTATACAATATGGTCGAACTCTCAAGTTTCAAAAAACGAACACATGCGTTCAAGAATCGCCGCATTACACAGGCCAATCCAATGACGCTACAAAAAGTCTGAAAATCCATCCTAAATTAATGGATTGGCTTGGTGTCTTAACGATTGCCCTCATGTAGACAAAATGGTCCATAAAAGTAGTGTCCGACCGAAACTAGTTTTTACAGCCGAAGCCGAAACCGAAACCGAAAGTTCCTTTTAAGGTAATTATACTTTGTTTTTATTTTTAAATTTTAATTATGTCACGTGCACTTTTTAATTATTTTTTTATAATGTAAGTAGTTGTTAGTACAAATAAGCAGATAAATTATGTTATCTAGCTGCGCGTTTTGGGTTTGAATTCATGATTTTTAATGAAATAAGAAAAAAAATAAGTTGGTCTCTAGGATCAGTGTATATCATGCGAATAGCAAAGGACATATAAATCGATTAAATTGTTATCATATATTATGCTTCAAATAGGTATACAAATCCACAGCTTTATTAGATGATGAGCTGTGATGAGCCAACAGAAAACTAAGCCACTCGCAATAACACATCAAAATAAGATCTGTACAATATCGCCTTAATTTTTGGAAACACACGTATAGCTAAAAGAGTTATAATCATTAAATAACCTTCTCAACACATCCGCACAAGCATAGTGTTTAATACAAACATAATTAAAAATAATAGCGTACAAAAATATACAATCACTTTTTTTGTGGCCGTTCATGTGAGTTTACCAGTAAAATACTAAAAATAAACTTGACCACATAAGAAAACTAAGAAAACAAAATAAGTTCCCTTTTGTAATGTAAGTACGTAATTAAAACACAATTAACTATCAGAGTTCGGACGAAATAACCACTATTGACCAATGATATGTATTTGTCGTCATTTTTTACGGAAATTAATAATTTTAAGAATATTGACTGCATACTACAAAATGAACATCGTACAACAGCTAACACGGGCAAGGGCTACTTATGAGCGTAATAGGTATGTTGATGTAAAACGGATTTTTAAGAATACAATAATCGATCCATTTAAATTAGTTTGAATTACTGAGTTCTTAGATTTACGCGAATATCACACATGAAATAAAACTATTTACCGGATTTTATCGCGGTTTATTTTGATTTTTAAGTTCCCGACGTTTTGAGTGCTTTGCAGCACCCATGGTCACGGGAAGGACTGAGGTGTTAGACGTCCAAAAGGCATAGTTGTTTCACCGATTGTGAATGTGTTCTCTCTTATATAAGACAAACAAAAAGACCGGTAAAAACTCGAGTTAAAGAACACATAGCTGACCTAAAACACCGTCGCTCAAAGAAGTCTGCAGTCTGTGAACATGTCCTTGACCGCACCCGCCATAACATCAGATTTGATAGACCACAAATCCTCGTGAATGAACACCGATTCCTACCAAGGATGGTTCGCGACTGAAATTTCAAAAACATCCTAATTTCAATAGAGAAGAGGGCTGGGTGCTTCCATCGACTTGAAATCCGGTAATTAAAATAATCAAATCCAAAACCAAGCATAACACTGCAAGGTCTCAAGACACCGTGAGCTCATTCTGCGTAGATCGGACCAACAAAAATAATTAAGAAGTTTGAGGGTACCCCGGACCAACTATGCCTTTTGGACGTCTAACACCTTAGTCCTTCCCGTGACTGTGGGTACTGCAAAGCACTCGAAACCTCGGGAACTTAAAAATCAAAATAAACTGCGATAAAATCCGAAAAATATTTTTATTTCATAGTTTGAATTAACGAATCGATTTGAAAACCTTGCATCTGACAGATTCACTTTAGCGTGAATCTGTCGCAAAGAACACAAGTTTTTATTGCGAAAATAGGACTGAAATATTTTGCTTAATTGACGAGTTCTTATGGTCTCCTTTTGGGTCAAACTGCTCCCTCGCTGCTCACTGGACTACGTTGTATGTTAAGCGGATTAATATGGCACCCTTCTATCTCCATCATTGTTAAAAATCATCAGTCTCTGGCAACTGTGGTCTTTAGAACTTACCAAAATAATCCCACAAATCCAATTATCCTGTTTATCTTCCAGGTTCGTTATTAGATCCTGGAAACTACCTAGACCTATAGCACTAATCAAAACAAATCGAATGCGGTGAAGTTATGTAATATACGATGTATTTAAAATCAACCTCGATTCCTCTATTAACGATAACTTTTAAGTCTCTATTTGCTCTAAAATCGATTTTTGTTCAATCGATTATAATCAATTCAATAATAGATTTTTTACAATTAATCGACATGCCTAGACCGTAGATTTGTCGCCGTAGTAGTCCGAAGTCGCCGATTTTGCCCGAAAGTCACCCGAACATTCACGAACGTAATTTTAGTTTCGGCACTTGTTCCGACCATTTTTCTCCCGAAACCGAAACTAAACCGAAACCCCAATTTTGCGCCGAAACTGGCTGAAACCGAATCCGAAAGTTCGGTCGGACACTACATAAAAGTATAAACTTACTAGCGCTACTCATTTCTAACACGTAATGACTGATGTCTGTCCTACTATTGCCATAAGTAGATTTTACCATAATATTTTCCCAGTTCCTTACTGCCAGTACTAGTTTGATAAATATAAAATTCCTCATGAACTGAAAAGGTATATCCTGAAGCCCCTTCATATCACTAGCTTTTTACAGGGAGGAATGCTTTTTAGGTGTTAAACGGACGGATCGCGCCACGAACGCCATGCTGCGTACCATGACTCAAGTTACAGTTGGCAAAGCTAAAGTGGGATTGGGCGGGACATGCCGTGCGTATGGTGCGTATAACGATGTTTGCGCTAAGGACCCCTGAAGACGGTCACAGACGCTTTGGTCAACTGAGACACAGATGGCGTGACGACTTAGACACTTTTGCGGGAAAGACGTGGATACTTCAGGATCTAATTGTATGGAAACGTAAAGTGGGAAGGTAAAGGGGACTTTCCCCAGCAGTGGGAAACAGAATAGGCTATTAAAATAATAATAATTATTATTATAAGCCCATACTGTGCCACTGCAAAATAACAAATATTAAAACGAAAAAGCTTATAAATGAAAAGCTGATTATTGTAAGAAACACTCAGCTTTCAAATTTTCACATATAAGTCCACCTCTTTCATCACGAACTGCAATATTTACTCGTACGTACGGTAGGTGATCATAAATTGTTGCCCGTATTTTTACACCATATCCGTATTCTTAGGATAGCACTCTAATTATATCTAGACAGGAAAAGCTTAGCAAAGCCATAGCATGATAAAATCATAAAATATACACAGTCTAAATTGATTTCTAACGGGCTCCACACGCTAACATGATTACGCCGTACACCAAAGGCTAACGCTAACATAAAGTAGTCTACCTGTGTTAGTTTTAATATGATTTGTAAATAAATCGGTACTGCTTTCTACTTGTTACCCGGTGGGATATGTAAAGGTGTATACGTAGCACGCCATGGTACACGCATAACTCTTTATTTCAATAATGGCAATTGGCAACGAGATGGATAGCTCCAATTTTGGGTTGGTTTTTTTACCAATGTTGAATAAGTAGCATTATTTTTTTACATTTATTTAACCCACCGATACACATGCACAATGGTTAGTGTTTCAACATTAAACGTCATTAATACAAAACAACACAATTTCGGGAATTGAAGCAAAATCATCAACATAACTTTTACCATTTGCGGCCCAAAACCCATTGAGATTATAAAAAAATATGATATAGATACATATCTATATCATCATCTACTAATATATTTTTGTTAAGAATTAAGATATTTTTTTTGTGGTAGCGAGTCACCACCACACATATGTAGATTTAAAATACCTAGAGTTTTTGTATTGGATTTTATCCTGCACGTTGGTATATAATAATATCAGCCTATACAGCCCACTGCTAGGCAAAGGCCTTCTCTCACAAATCGAGGTGAGGAGATTAGGTCATACTCCACCACGCGGACCTTGTGCGGATTGGTGGAGGCAGGTTTGTGGCCATCTGCTGTTGGAATTAATCAAGCCGCCTTTAAGGCTTCCAACTCGGCTTAACGACTCCTATATTAAGTGGAAACCGGGACTAACGGCTTAACGTGCCTTCCGAAGCATGGATACGCTCGAATATGAAAATGCCACAAACGGTCACCCATCTCAGGCTAACCGAGTCGAACGCTGCTTAACCTTGGTGATCGGTAGGAACACCACGCTCGCACAGCGCTACGAGCGTAGGTATATATTCACATGCATATTCCTGAGAAAGTGGACGAACACATCCGGAACAAATAATCCTACGTCCACACTACACAACAAAGCTAAAGAGCCCACGTTATAGACCGTCGATCTATTGCGGTTAGGTTGGTTGAACAATGTTATATGATATTAAACGCCTTTTATCGTATACACTTAATCTCCGTTAGTATCTTTTTTAGCCCCCATCAGAAAAATTGTTATAAAAGAAAACAAAAGAAACGAGGACAATCACCAATAGAACATTCATTAAATCTAAAACAAACAGTAAAACACAATAAATCCTTCTCGTATAATGTGTGGGAAGAGAAATAATCATGAGAAAAAATACCTAATGGAAATTGCTGAACGCACGCACACCTACTAACAGATCTAATCTGCCTTTGGGGATTATGCTCAGTTCGTTTGCTGGGAAGTATCGTTCGTTTGCTACACGAATTTCTAAGTGTTCGGAATTACTTTAAATTCCTCTGAACACTGGCACGCCGGTGATACATTTGATTTGCTAATGGTGTCTTTGTACTTGGTGTATAATGAGGATTGGCGGAGAATGAATTGCATTACATACATTTTTTTTATTTCTATCGCGCTTGTGTCGGGTTCTTGTGCCGGTTACTTTCTATAGTTTTTGTAAAGACAAATATATAAATGATTTCACATCGATAAAGCAGGTTATAGTTACCTTCCTATTATAAAAATGTAAAATCATGTCAATATAAATTAGCTTACAAATTGTATTCTCGATGGAGTCCGAGGAGGAAGACAAAAAATATTGTTGTACGTTTAAAAAATATAAAATTCTGTGTTGGGCAAACAATAGCTTGTTTTAGAGAGTTTTACTGCAATGTGACCGTCTGGTGGCATAAATAAGAACCAAAAGTTTTCCAATCGAAATCTTAAAATTGACGAAGCACCGACCTAATCTCTAAAGAACAAAAAAAACTTACACGTGTCATACATACACGTGGGTGCCCATCAATGTATATTTATAAGTGCAATTTATTCATGAATCAGAACATAAACCACGGGGTTTCTCGAAATGGCGCGTCTTGCCAATCAACTGCTATTTTTCTATACTTTCTTTGATTACAGATTAGGTATTCACGAGTACTCGAAATCTAAAATTAGTCACAATTCCCAATAATCTTATATTTTTACGAACTTAATAGATTGCCTTGATTAGCCATGCTATGATTATGGTTGTTTAAAAATGATCAGCATTTCATTGCGTATCTATAAATAAAATCACAGACACAAATGCCCGTCTTCCTATAAGTGGTAAGTAATTTAATAAATAAAATAACAAATCAGGCGATAGCGTCCCACTGCTAATAAAAACGTATCACCACAAATCGAGGTGAGAAAGAATAGACCTACACACCATTGCGTTCCATATAAATATCTCTGGAAAACATTTTCTATGTGAAAAAAAACTTTATACTGACCTCTTTCCAGTAAAATTTCCAAAATATAAATTATAAATTGTTACCTTTCCACTGCCAATAGATACATACATGACATCATGACCGTCAACTCACATGTTGGGTTCAGACACGTTCCTTCCATGTATACTTAATAACTTCCATGCTTAAGCCCCACTAGGAATGATTCCTGTGTCGTGGGTGCGTTGACAAACACGAAATTTACATACACAAGCACCCAAGCCGAAACAAATAATTGTGGATCACACAAAGACTTATTCATTTAATTCTTTATGCAAAACGTACATGGGCAGACTTAATGCCTGAGGCATTTTCTGCCAGTCTACCTTGAGGTGGTGTGAAAACAGCTGTGGGAGGTGCAAAAAAATACGAGTATTAAAAACAAGGAAGAGAATATATATATATATATATATATATATATATATATATATATATATATATATATATATATATATATATATATATATATATATAAATTACAGACGAACTAAAAAAAGAGATAATTAAAAGAAAATAAAACGAAATACATACCTATGATAAAATATATATACATATATTATACATAAATACCATATAATACATAAAATATCACGTACATATACATACATGCGTAATTATACTATATATGAACCAGAACGTTTGACATAGTGACACGAAACTGCTAACATTAAGAGGATTCCGCCAAAATTTTGTCCCACAGATAGTCCTGCACTTTTTTTTAAAAGAGAGCCGATTGGTAGCCCTCCTGATTTCCTGGGGCAATGCATTCTACAAAAGGATAAATTGGACAAAGAAAGAAGAGTGAATAAAAACAGTCCGATGAGAAGGACACTGAAGTACGCAATTATTTGAAGACCGAAGATGTTTATCATGATTGGTACATAGGTACCGAAATTAGGAAGTAAGATAAGCTGGCGAGAGAGAAGAGTAAAGGATAGAGAATAATGTTGACAATGCCCTTACAGCACTGCGTTGCCGAATAGGCAAACATTTTAAAAGTGAACGATGCTCTGACATAATTGTATTTACGCAAATTAAAAACAAATCGAATGCAGTTATTAAGTAGGCGGTCAAGTTTATTGATGTGATCTGCATTCAGGTTGAAGATTTGTCCCATACTAGATCCAGTGGGCAGAGCAGCTTAAGCTCGTAACCATTGGAACAAGCCGTCCGTCTTTATTTTAAGGTTTCGCCACTTAGCCGACGCAGCGCAACGGAAGCGCGACGGTGGCGCGGCTTTGGGAGTTGTAATGTACTGAAATGTACGGGAGACCCCACACAGCGCAGCCCCGCTCGGCGCGACGTCAAACGTCACAACCGTACTAGCCGAGCGCTTCCGTCGCGCTCCGTCGGCTATTTGCTTTAAACAGCTCATGTATCAGGGTTCGAGCAAGTTGCCGCTCCAAGCTGCTTGATTAATGCCAATTTATCTTTATGACATCCAAAAGAACTAGGGATCCCTCGGGGAATGTATTTAATGCAATTGTATATAGTATGTAAGTTACCTAATATTTTTTATTGAAAAACCATGTGTTTTAGAGACGGTAAGGGTCGTTAATTTATTAATTATCATTCAAAGTTAGATAAGCATGCAGTGATATTCTTCTGTACATAATGAACGAAGTCTCAAGTAGATGCTTAAACGTTATAACTTTATAAGTCGCGAAATAATTTTAGAACCCCTAATCGCAAAATCATTATCGCACAGTGACTTGCTGTTTGCGAAGGTATTTGACAACGAATAAGTAATAGTCCTTTAGGCAATTAGGTACATTCTAAATATAAATCTTTGCCTTGACCCAATAACAGGTAACACCTCGGTCAAAATAAGAAGCCCCCTTTGACAGATGAAAGGGCAAAAAATTGCTATAAAGAAAATTTACATTTGATAAGAAAACATGAAGTGTACGTCACTCTTTATTAATCTGCCAATTAATAAATTCAAACGCTCTTGCTCCATCTACGTCGTAATGCGTTAGTTAACACGCTAACAAAGACGTTCGCAGATGTAGCCAATGTTTAAGGTGGTAATTGTGATGCGGCGAGTGTTACTTTTTAGCGTCTTGTTCGAGGCGCATGTCGACACAGGCGTGAAAACTAACGTTAACGCAGGTGCGGCAGGAGCATAACAATGACAAGGAAATGTTTATTGGATATTCTATTACATTATCTGCTTTCGTAAGTATAGCACGTAGCTGGATACACAAATAAAACATGAAATACGAACGAATAACACATTAAATTCTGTCGGATTAGTAAATACAGGGGCGCATGAATATTTTTTGTCGTGTGTGACTTACAATACCCTACAAACTACAAAATATCGTATCGTACAAGGCCATAATGTTGGTAAAGTGGGTTGTACCCAGACAACCACAGCACATTGTTCCCGAAATAGTATTATTACTTTCATACTCCCAAGTATTATATTATATACACGGTATATCGTAAATAACGCAAGACCTCAGACACCCCAATTAAATAATTGCTTCGCAAATTCAATACGAAGACATAACTTCCAAATTTGAATTTTTTAAGCACTTTTATATCCCAATTAACAATAAAACTTATACATTTTTTTATTTATTTATTTTTAAAACAGTTACATCTATTGTTACAATAAATAAGATTGCCGTACCACGTAAACCTCTGAGGGTTTATCTGGGCGCCGGCGAATCGCACAATTGATACATTTACATTTTTATGACGTATTTAAATTTTTTTTACAAGCTTTGTTTAATTTAATTTTAAATTGCTTATCGCATAGCTCACGTTATGTATATATTAGTATTGTTTTAATTTTCTTTTAAACGTTTTTGTACAAGTTATATATACTCTTTGTAATTCTTCCGGGAGGTCATTCAAACGATTTGGAATCAGATATTTAACGACCCTCGTCCCAGATAAGTTACATGTTTAAGGGGTAATACATATTTATTTGTATAATTTATCTTTCTTAAATTGGTGGAACTAGTCCGATCTGATAGAATTTCAGGTTTGCTAAAATCCGTCATGGTGAGAAATTTGATCTTATCAAAAACATTTATAAATTTGCAGTATTTCAAAACCTCCTTATAGACACCGTCACGCCTATATTCCCCAAGCGGGGGTGGCAGAGGTGTTATGAGTACACCCACTTTTCGCCGACGATATTAGGTCCCATGTAATAGGGGGCGAGCCTATTCCCATATACCGGGCACAATTCCAGACTCCGGACTCATACTGGGAAGTTTTCTTTAGAAAAACCACATTTGTCCGACCTAGGATTTGAACCCAGGACCTCGTGATCACAAAGCGATGCCCTTTGCCACCTGACCAACGAGGCAGTCAAATTTGTTTCTTTTTTATATATTTGGGTACTATAAGTTTAAGTCTTAATTGTAGTTTATATATGTCATCTACGTATGTCTTGTAGGTTGTTCCGTAGCTACTCAGACCATATCCAACAACGGAATCTGCTAAAGCCAAATATATCAATCTTAATACTTTGAATGATAGTTTATATTTCAGTATACAAAATTTTCCTATTTCTTACATATGTAATCTATGTGTGGACGCCAACAGAGACGGCTGTCAATTACAAGACCCTGATACATGTGTATCTAGGTCTTGTAATTGACAGCCATCTCTGTAACGGTAGATATCCATGTGGTAATCTACCGTTTCTAAGATCGGGCATACGCAGTTACCACTGAGTTGCTTATGGACACACATATGATCGTGAGATTTAATGATAGGAGTTATATATTAATACTGTTTTGACGAGAATGATTGTGAATTACTTTAGTTTTTTGTGAATTAATCACCAGAGATACATCATTGTCATTGTGTCCATTTCCAAATTTGATCGTAATTGTTCTGAAGCAATTTTTGAGCGTCGTTAATATTTTCATGTGCCACTTATAAACATGTTATCATCAGCGAACTGGTATACATGGCCTAAACTCATGTTGTTACACATGTCATTGACATAAAGCAAGTACTCAATTGGCCCAATAATTGATCCCTGGGCCGTGCCTCTGGACGTCATTATTTTGTTGCTGGTCTGATTTTGTATTTTGACTTTTGTATGACAGTTAGCGTGATCTTATCTTATCTTGTTGGCTTATCGGACCAAGGAAACCTCAGGCGCACTTCGACCCGATGGGATCTTTTGGGCTGTCCTTGCCCAGATGCTCTTACGTACCTGAAGAACCAAATACTCCCTGTACCAGGCTGTAGATTCCAGCAGGCGGGAAGAGCCGAAGTTCCTCTGGGATAGGCCACTCCTAGTAACTTCATTCGCCGAGCCACCAGTGCGTCGCAGTGGCAGAGGACGTGCTTCATGGTTTCAGTCTCTGTACCACAGTTCCTGAATACCACGTCGCTGCAGAGGTTCATCTTGTGTAGATGTTCTTTTCTGCCATAGTGTCCTGTATATGCTCCAATTAGTTGCCTTAGATGTAGTCTACTCTGTTTTAGTAGTCTCTTGCTGCCGCTGTCACACCATGTGGAGAGAAATTCCTTGGAGTGTCTCAGCCCTGTATTTCTTTTCCACTCTTTCTTGTGTTATTCTTTGGCATATTTGTAGAGCGCGCCTCTGTAGGCACCATCTGGTATGCCCATGAACGGTTCTGGATCAACGAGTTTCTCCATTGCTCCCTTTCTGGCCTGGTCTCTGCTTGGAATATCAACGCAAATCTGCCCATACTTTGACTTAGGTTGTATCCTTCTGTATATACACCAGCTGCCGTTCTAGACTTGGTTTCAGATTCATCAGTGTACCATATCATTTCTTCCTTACCTTGCTTTTTTATGCTTCATGTTCCTTATGTCATCTAGTTCCTTGTCTGGCGCTAGCTTGGTGTGTTCGAGGTTTGGCACTGTTATGCTTCAAGGTTGGCGAATAAGATTCTATTTCAATTGGCCGAGGTGATGATTGTGCGAAAGGCTGCAAGGGTACATATACTGCTATGTCTTCTGAACTATATACTGTATTCAAACAAAATTTTCAATAATCGGTCATGGAGATCTATGCGGCGGACCGAGATCTTACCTTCACTAATAATGCATTAAATGATATTTTTTTTGCAAATCATGACGGAATCTTGACGGAAAGGACCTGACCATTGCGAGATGGATGATATATAAGAGAATTCAAATATTTCTATCTCTATCTATCTATATCATCACGCCAGACCCCTTGCGGGGTAAGTAGAGAGTGCAGAGTTCCAACAGGATTTGGACTCTTTAAATTCAGAGAAACAAATTTTAATATCATTGTCAGATACGTACGGGACGATTACGTACGGGACTCCAAAGACTGAAAATAGATATTTTAATTTTGTTATCAATGCGCCAATTAAGATGCTGCAGTTCATAGGAATACAATGTAACGATTTGCTGTACGCATCTATAACAACGAGGTATACCGTTTGCCCTATAGACATATAATCGATGTGAATGAGGTGCCAGGGCGCTGGCGAGCGCGGCCAGGGCGCGGAGCGCGCGCGGCTGCGCGCTGCGCACGGCGCACATACCGGTATTTGAACGATCTACGCGGCCAAAATTATTTTATATGCTATATCTATTCAAAAGGATATATTTAAACAAAAAAAAAGGTTTTTTTTTTAATATAAATCTGGTTTATTGTATATTTTTACTATAGTATACATAGTTAGAAATATTGAAATTACTAAGTGTCACTCTCTGAAAAATCACTAGCTAGATTCGGCTTTGCAGGCACAAGAAGTTCCATCGTTTCTGACAAAACGCAGTTTAGCCTTCTTTTTATTACGCCCCTCATGCAACTTTTAAGAGGGTCTGAAGTTAGGAGGTTTGATGTTTTATTAAAAATGTCTTTGTTACAATTATCTCTAGAAAATTTACGCGCAAAGTCTTGGCGGTACGACCTAAAATGTTTATTGCGTGCTTCTGCGACCTCTTCTGAAAGCTGCCCTATCTATCTATCTATAACCTCACGCCAGATCCCTTGCAGGGTAGGCAGAGAGTACAGAGTTCCAACAGGTTCTTTCCTTACATACCTCTCTGGCTTCCTCGACTCTCATAGTTCGTCTCAAACACGCTCGCCGGTTACGGAGACTCTTGACTTTTCCATCAGATAAGACTCGGTTTATTTGGTCGTGGTAAGATAGTCTAGGTCTTCCCCGGTACCTGCATCCTTCCACTTTCACATTGTATATCTGTTTTGTCATTCTTTCCTCTGGCATTCTTTCTATATGCCCGAACCAACGGAGCATGCCCTTTCTCATCTTTACACCGATACTATCTTTCATACCTACTCGCTGTCTTACTACGCTGTTGCTAATGCGGTCGGTCAGCTTCACTCCGCACATCTTCCGCAGAGCTCGCATTTCTACCGCATTTATCCTACTTTCATTCTCCTTCTTACATACCCAGCTCTCGCTACCATATAACAGCGTTGGGACAAGAACTCCGTTATGTATGGCCAGCTGCGCCTTATGGCTTAAGTGCCGGCTCCCGAGTAGCTTTCCCATGATATGGCCGCTTGAAATTGTTTCAAGTATTACTTTTATTCGAAATATCAGGTCATAATGAAAGCCTGTTATGTCAGAAATCAATTTTGAGTCTTCGAAACATCTTCGGCTCGTGTTACCATCATTGGTATTGCCAAAATTTGCCAAAAAAGTCTTATTCTAAAGTGTAAAATCGAAAGTCCAAATTCTATAGCCTCTGGATTTACTTCTTTTTGCTCGTCAATCTTGTTGAAGTCCTTAGAAGTTGCACCACAAATGTAGCATTTACTTTTAGATGTTGTGGCAGTGGCACTTTTGCAGACCTTGCCATTTACCATTGTCATGATGAAAACTTGAGTAATTAAAAACTTATTTTCATTTAAATCCACTTCTGTGGTGTTAAGCGACATCGCTGATTTTTTTACATAGTTTAATTCGTCTTCTGTGACGTCCTTATTTTCTTTAATTAGACAGAATGTTATAGGGCGACAAAATCGAGAAGATGAAGACGCTGGGTTTTCCCAAATAAGTTTTTCATCGCCATTGCGAGAAACTAAACGTAATGGGACAAAACAACTTTGAAAAATGTTGGCATCTGAGTCGGCATCATCTACAAATTTCTGTTTGAATTGAAACTGAAGTGACCCATCAAACCCCACTTTGAAATTAACTTCAAGCTCTCACGTTCTTGCTCTTTCAATGTTGTTAAAACCTCTTCTAGATAAATAGATAACCGCTTAACTGTATGGTCAACTAAAGGTTGTAAATCGGTTACGGCGTAAGAACTTGTGACTGCACAATTCTGAAGAAGGATAACATTCTTGTTTCGCTTTTTGTAACAAGGTATAACATGGGAAAAAAATCTTGTTTGTATTTCTCACTATTTCATACTGTCGGCGACTTAAATCGGCTTCTACAAACATTGTCAATGCTTGTATTAGCGTCAGTGAGCAAGTTTTATCACTCTTTGATTTCGTAAAAGCCTTCTTATATTTTGTTGCACGAGTCGGAGTACTGCTGATCTCTTTGAGTATATCGGATGCATCTCGTTTTCCAGTTTTTCGTAACTAAAGCTGAGCAGCGTGACTAATAACATCCTTCTCCAAAGAAGATCGTACATCTTCAGTTTTCCTCCTTTTAGATATTTCACTTACCTCGTTAAATAATTTCGATATTCGTCCTGGTTTTGGATTTTGTATAATGGCAGGCAACTTAAACGTTCCTTCTAGCCACGAATTATTTTTCTTGATGAATACCTCTTCCTTCTTATGGGCTTTTAACCATCTTTGCTTAATTTGTGAATTTGAAGTGTGCAAATTTAGATTTTAAGCTCTTCATTTAAAATTAAAACAAAAGATATGGCCCTTTAAAGTTACTCATTAGATTTATATAGCCCTTCCCGTTGACCTAGAATCGTGGAATTTGGCAAGAAGCAAGGTTTTAAAGTACAAGTAAAGGAAGTAATCCGATATTTGTCAATTTATAACTATGACATACTAAAAAAATATTATTTTCCCTCAAATCTGATAAAAAATTAAAAAAGCGCGGTCTAGTAACTACTTACACACTTCAACAATACTTCTTTGTCTATGTGCTATCAGTGACACTTTGTGGAACTGTTTTGATTTGTGGTGAATAAATATTTATTCACACACACAGATATGGCGCCACAGATCTGAGAGATCTGTCTGTGTGTACGGTATAGGACGTAAAATTGGTCAGATTGTCGATTTATTCTTTTATTTTTATATAGTTTGATTGAAAATTAAATGTTATTAATTTAATTACGGCAAAATTTCATAAAGAAAGAGCACTTTTTAAAAGGTATTTTTATGGACTGCCTCGTTGAACAAGTAGGTACCGTATAATGCATTTAGAGATCGCGGAGGATCTCGTACAAGTTGTAGGGCGAGCAAAATGTAGATTTCTATAGAAAATTTCCCAGTATCAGACCGGAGTCTGAAGTTGTGCCCGGTATAATAGCAATAGCCTTGCCCCTATTACATTGGCACCTTACTTTCTCAGCAATAAGTTGGTGTGCGCACATAGAACACTCTTAGCCACTCCCGCTTGGGGAATGTAGGCGTCCCCGTGTGTGTGAATTTTTTATACGGAAATTATTGAGTATCAACGTTGTTCATTTCAATTGTAAAATAGATAAAAATAAACATCGTCACACCTGTTTTCCCCAAGCTCGGATGTTAGGTCTCATGCAATAGGGCTCATGCACAATGTCAGTTGACACTGAAAATATTACTATCGAAACATTACATTTTGATTTAATTACCTGGGATTCGAACTCAGGACCTCGTGATCGCTACGCGCATTATTCGGCAATAGACTAACGAGGTATATGTAACTTTTTAGAAGCTTTTGTGTTCGTATGTCTATCTGCCTTTCGGGTTCAAATCTTGTAATCCATTTTCAAGCACTTCGGGTATTTTATTTTTATTTTATTTTATTAAGATATCCAATAGCGTTTGACAATAGAAAGCATGTATCCGTTTGAGTTGAAATTTTGCATACGTATGTAAGTTCGGTGACAATGCAATAATATAGTCATACCATGGACCCAGCTCCAGAACTGTCTTTTGATGTGGTCGAAAGGTGGCCATGGAAACATGTTAACTACACAACATAACCACCTCGTGTTTAGGCTTGTTAGATTGGTATTAACAAGTACTATTACAACCAGATGATGTTTAGGGTCTGATGATGAAGTGTCAAGGTGACCAACGGAACTACCCAAATCCTAAACATACCCCCGCCGGGTTTAAGCTCGTTGGATTTGTCTTTACGAGTTCTGTAGACCCTGATGGTGTCCAGGATCTGACGATGGAACCGAATAGTGGCCAACGGAGCTACCCAACTAGTCAACATAATCCCACAGTGTTTGGGTTCGTTGGATTTGTCTTGACGAGTTCTGTACACCAAGATGATGTCAAGGGTCTGATAATGGGGCTGGAGGGTAGCCAATAGGTCTTCTCAATTACTGAACATAATCCTGCAGTGTTTGGGCTCGTTGGATTTGTCTTGACGAGTTTCATAAATCCGAACGCTGTCCAGGGTCTGATGATGGAGCCCAGGAGATGGTGGCCAACGGACCTTCCCAACAACTTAACATAGCCCTGCCGTGTTTGGGCTCGTTGATATTGCCATGACGAGTTCTACAGACTCTGATGACATTTAGGATCTGATGATGGAACCGGTGGATGACCAAAGGATTTACCCAACTACTCAACATAACCCCGCCATGTTTGGGCTCATTGGAATCGTCTTGACGAGTTCTCTAGACCCGACAAAACTACAATTTGCCGAAACTAAACCCGTTACGAAACCCTCAGAGCGCGAGTCCTACTTGCACTTGTCCAGTTATTTTATGGAATTTGTACTTTATAAACTTGACTTATGGCCGCGTAGATCGTTCAAATACCCATATTTGCGGCGGCGCACACGCCGTAGCTGCCCACCGCTAGCTCGATGTCGCCGTCGATACCCGGCCATAACATTCTACTAAACGCCGTACACTTCGTTTTAACGACACTAAAATGTCCAGAATGTAATTCCTTTAGTATCTCTTCACAAACTACTGTAGGAATTACTACTTTATGTCCTTTGAATAAACAGTCACCTCTAAATCGACCTCATACATAAAATAAGGCATAAAAAATTTACACGCAATTTTAGGCGGCCACCCATGATTCATATAACGAATCACCGTTTACAATACCTTATCGGCTGCCGTTGCGCGTGTTAGAAATGGTAGAATTAAGATATCGGCTAAGTTATTTAATGTTTTATGTTAAGTCACTAGTATTGTTATTTACTGATTATACTAAATTATGTTATAAGGAAATAAAAGGGACAGCAATTTAGAAGTTAAAGAAACCCAGATTATCGACATGAAACATATAGTTTATTACTCAAGTCAAATGGCACACACAATAAAATACAATATATACGGACATCATAGGATCAGATGCCAAGACGGGCATAATAACAATATATAACAGTAGTCACACTAAAAATGTACTTAACTTGCTTATCCGCTCTCGATTAAAAACTGCCCTGTTTCTCAAATTACGTGGCCTTTTATACCCATCAGTTTTTTAAATATAGATGAGAACGTTAAAAGGTTATAATTTGAAAATAAGCCAATACAATTTCAATATAAGCCAATCAGAGCACAGTTACAATTTAGAGTCTTTTTAACGAGAACTAAAAGAACGGCAATGAATATAGTGATACCAAAAATAGCTCTGTATTATTTAAATAATCATTAAATAATACTCACAATAATTATTTACAATTCTAAAACATCTTATAAAATTATCAAGTTGTCAATACAATCACATATTTAAATAAATTCAAAAACAACGGAAGTTTATGAATACTTTTTCTAATTATGTATTGGGTATTTAACCAAAATACATCATAAAGTCTTTACTCAAAAGTCTTTAATCAATTTTATACTTAATATTATGGTATTATCTTAGTAATCAATACTAGTAAAATATTAAATATCTAACACGGCCATACTGACATGTACTTCGTTCCCTGAAGTACATATAGGTATTGGCTATTCTACATACGATAAACCCCATTTAAGTTTGCTGTTTAGCTCCATCACCTGCTGTGCGTGAAGACCAAGCTTAACAGATTACAATCAGCAGTTATAAAACTAAGAACCAGCTCCATCACCATTTATAGGTGAAGACCAAGCTGTCTTGCTAACTATTTACTTATTATTACCAGCTCCATCACCCATTCAACGTGAAGCCCAAGCTGTCTTGCTAACTATCTACTTATCATTACCAGCTCCATCACCCATTCAAGGTGAAGACCAAGCTGTCTTGCTAACTATTTACTTATTACCAGCTCCATCACCCATTCAAGGTGAAGACCAAGCTGTCTTGCTAACTATTTACTTATTACCAGCTCCATCACCCATTCAAGGTGAAGACCAAGCTGTCTTGCTCACTATTTACTTATGACCAGCTCCATCACCCATTCAAGGTGAAGACCAAGCTGTCTTGCTAACTATCTACTTATCATTACCAGCTCCATCACCCATTCAAGGTGAAGACCAAGCTGTCTTGCTAACTATTTACTTTTTACCAGCTCCATCACCCATTCAAGGTGAAGACCAAGCTGTCTTGCTAACTATTTACTTTTTACCAGCTCCATCACCCATTCAAGGTGAAGACCAAGCTGTCTTGCTAACTATTTACTTATTACCAGCTCCATCACCCATTCAAGGTGAAGACCAAGCTGTCTTGCTAACTATCTACTTATCATTACCAGCTCCATCACCCATTCAAGGTGAAGACCAAGCTGTCTTGCTAACTATTTACTTATTACCAGCTCCATCACCCATTCAAGGTGAAGACCAAGCTGTCAACTGTAATTACAAAAACTTAATCAGCAGTAAATATACATATTAGTCAGTGTCATTTTCTAAGTTATTGTCAAACAAAATTTTCCTCTGCCCAGTCTCAAGGCCAAAGCCTTAGTTTCTCCTTTGCTACAATTATATTTCTTAGATTTCCTCTGCTCCTAAGCCGTTGTCTAAAGTATCAATTATTTCATACGGACCCTTAAACTTTGGTTTTAATTTATTGTGTCTACAATGATCCTTATTACAGTAAACCGTATCACCAATGCTAGTAGAATCAAAAAGAGTTTAAACTTGTCAGCAAATTTTTTTTGAATTGTTCCACCGCTATTTGCCTTTCAGTATGTACATCAATAATATTAGAGGTATTATTTCTTAACACATCATTTAATGTAGCCTGTACTGCAGGGGTGTAAGCATCGCGACCTATTAGTAAGCCTATAGGCGAAAACCCAGTTTGATTTTTGTACCGTAGTGTTAAAAGATTGTTGGATTTTCCACAAAACGCTCGGCCAGTCTGACCTATTCCTACAAACCAACATTATTTTTAGAGGGTATTACAGATGGATATTTGGAAAATATATTATATAATTACGCACGTCAGAATCAAGGTGACTTATAAGATCGGAAAAACTAGAGCCAGAATCACAATTATTAACCAAATTAACATTCTCACGGAAACACGGATCAACGGTTTACTAATATTATCAAAAGGTCTTTTCTTCTTAAAGTTCTTTTTTTTTCGGATACTAAGAAATGATGTCCTTGCAAAAATGTACCAAGACCGCCCAGACTCAGGTTCCCAGGTCTCGAACCATGTTAAAGAAGAGCCCCGTAGGGCTTTACCGGCTGTAGCAGCCGTCTTGATACTGCTCCATCAGAGGTCTTTTCGTAGCTTCTCGGTTTCAGCGCACCATGTAGCCACACCGCAGTCACATTTCTCTGGATCGAAGACCGCCAAAGCTATGTTGTCATGGCTGTGGTGGATAGACACGGCGTCGTGGATGGAAGTGAGAAGTCCCGCCAACTGATCAGCGTCCATGGTTGCCGTAACTTCGTTGAGAATACTAAAACCAAAAATATTAATTAAATGTAGGCACATGAGAAGAATCCCACTTCTGATGTTAGAAATGGTAGAATTAAGATATCGGCTAAGTTATTTAATGTTTTATGTTAAGTCACTAGTATTGTTATTTACTGATTATACTAAATTATGTTATAAGGAAATAAAAGGGACAGCAATTTAGAAGTTAAAGAAACCCAGATTATCGACATGAAACATATAGTTTATTACTCAAGTCAAATGGCACACACAATAAAATACAATATATACGGACATCATAGGATCAGATGCCAAGACGGGCATAATAACAATATATAACAGTAGTCACACTAAAAATGTACTTAACTTGCTTATCCGCTCTCGATTAAAAACTGCCCTGTTTCTCAAATTACGTGGCCTTTTATACCCATCAGTTTTTTAAATATAGATGAGAACGTTAAAAGGTTATAATTTGAAAATAAGCCGATACAATTTCAATATAAGCCAATCAGAGCACAGTTACAATTTAGAGTCTTTTTAACGAGAACTAAAAGAACGGCAATGAATATAGTGATACCAAAAATAGCTCTGTATTATTTAAATAATCATTAAATAATACTCACAATAATTATTTACAATTCTAAAACATCTTATAAAATTATCAAGTTGTCAATACAATCACATATTTAAATAAATTCAAAAACAACGGAAGTTTATGAATACTTTTTCTAATTATGTATTGGGTATTTAACCAAAATACATCATAAAGTCTTTACTCAAAAGTCTTTAATCAATTTTATACTTAATATTATGGTATTATCTTAGTAATCAATACTAGTAAAATATTAAATATCTAACACGCGCTTAATTCTCTCATAAGAAACAAGTTCTGTCGTTGCATTCATAAACAATATGGGTATAGGCATATGTTCGCATTCCTTATCGGTATCAGCTTATTCATCAGGGGGCAGCGGTGTTCGTGAAAAATAATCTGCATCTAATTTTTTTTGTTACTTATGTACTGCATGGTATAATTATAGGCTGAAAGAATTATGGCATATCGTTGCAAACATAGCGCGGCTGTTACTGATATGCCATCCTCCTTGCCAAAGATCGACAGCAGAGGCCTGTGATCGATCCTCAAAATAAAAGGCCATCCGTAAAAATTATCGCGGTGACCTCCTTCTGAATTTGACTGTAATTATTCGCGCTAGCAGTGAGCGAGCGCGACCCGAAGACGATCGGTCGCTTTTTCACGTCCGGGGCTAAATGTGCAAGCACTGCACCGAGGCCCACGGACCCCGCGTCCACGGTG
Organism: Phalera bucephala; assembly: GCA_905147815.2. NCBI lineage: Eukaryota > Metazoa > Arthropoda > Insecta > Lepidoptera > Notodontidae > Phalera > Phalera bucephala. The sequence continues at coordinate 15,817,901 of LR990621.1, read as the reverse complement.
AGCGCTCCGGTCTGAAAGTGCGCCAGCACGCGGGCCGATTCCAGCTCGCGGCGCACCCCGGCCAGCGCGCGCGCCTCCCGTTACCCCCACTCAACCACCGCGCCCTCCTTCAGTAACTCATGCAGAGAGAGACGCGTTTGGAATAAAATTCCTGTAATAGTCTACTACGCCTAGAAATCTGTTTCTATCCAGCTGGTTAGAAGGTGCCGCCGCTTTTAAAATAGCTTCTACTTTTCGCGGACACGTTCCCAGACCGTTCCTATCTATAGTGGACCCCAAATAAGTAACGCTTTCCGGAAAGAATGCACATTTGTCCTTTTGAAGTCTTAGTCCCGCATTTTACAATCTGCACAGTAGTTCTCGAAGCCTAGTTAAGTGCAGATTCCGATTAGGAGCCGTGAGACAAATGTATTCATACCGACAAGAAACACCGTTTATTCCCGCAACTAACGTCTCGATGGCCCTTTGGGAAATAGCTGGAACGTTCGCGAGACCATACACGCGTGTATTTAAATAAACCACTTGGTGTATTAATTGTAGTTAGCTCTTGTGACGGCTTAAACAAACATTAAGCCATCAAACATCACATCAAACTTTACTTTAGAAGTTCTTTTGATCATTGAATTATAGGAGTCTATTTATTCTCTATATGATAGTATTCGAAACGTTGATGTTTAAAGTACTAAGTTCTATAGCAAGAATTAAAATACATATCTTAATTATAATTTTAATGGTAACTTGATAAGAAAAAGGTTATCCTTCTAAAATAGGACTCAAAAAAACTTGCACAAATATTTAATGCTTGTCTAAGACTCGTGCCCTTCCCCGGGCAATGGAAGATAGCACAGCTAGTGATGGTGTCCAAACCTGGAAAACCTCTACAAGAGGCGACCTCATATAGACCGATTAGCCTATTGCCGGTTACTGGAAAACTTCTCGAGATCATATTGCTCAATAGAATGAAAGAATACCTACATAATGTACTACCAAAACATCAATTTGGATTTCGGGAGAAACATGGGACAATTGAACAAGTGCATCGTGAAGTAGATGTCTAAAAAATCGGATGTATTGCTCTGCAGTCTTTCTAGACATTAGCCAAGCGTTTGACAAAGTATGGCCCGAAGGGTCTATTGTATAAACTGAAAAAAATGCTCCCACACTCTTTTTACCAAATCCTTAAATCCTACCTCGATAAAAGAAGTTACCAAGTAAAATTCAACAATGACTGCTCAAACCTACACAAAATACTTTCAGGTGTCCCCCAGGGTAGCATATTGGGTCCAATACTGTGCCTCATCTACACTGCAGATCTTCCGACAACCGACTATACTACAATTGCGACTTATGCTGACGATACCGTCTTGCTATCAACTCACAGTGACGCAAAACTTGCCTCCTTGGCGCTACAAAATTATCTAGATGACGTTGAAAATGGCTTAATTTTTGGAGAATCAAAGCTAATCAGAGCAAATCTACACATGTAACCTTTACGCTAAGAAAGGAAACCTGTCCACCTGTAAGACTGAACAAGAAGGAAATTCCCCAAGAAAACCACGCCAAATACTTAGGTATGCACCTCGATAGAAGACTCACATGGCAAAAGCATATTTGGACCAAGCGAAAACAACTTGACACAAAACTCCGCGGTCTCCACTAGTTAATCGGACGCCGTTCCCAGTTAAACAACATCAGTAAAATGATGGTGTATAAGGCCATTCTGAAGCCAATTTGGACATATGGTATACAATTGTGGGGTTCAGCCAGAAATAGTAACTTAGATATATTGGAGAGATTCCAAAGTAAAACACTTAGAACTATGTTCAATATCCCACAATGTATGAGCAATAAATACATATATCTCAACATAAAGACAGTAAAACAAAAAATATCCCAACATAGCTCGAAATATCAAAGAAGACTATCACAACATGTCAATGAACTTGCACTAGCACTAAGTGGAGAGGGCCTACAACATGTCCGACTAAAGAGAAACGATATCCCTGAACTTAGAAACAGATTCCAAGAGAGTGAATAGAATTATCCAATTTAAAAACTCTGAACTAAAGACACGGCAGCAAATCTAATCGAACAAAGAAGTGGCTTATTGTTTGTGTTAAAAAAAATCCTTCTAAAATGAGCACTCACTCAATCCTGAGCAATATAATTATGTACTTATTTACTATGCTTAATTTGTGGATTCTTCATTGATCACATGTCGGTAAAAAACGAATCTCGCAAATTCACCGTCTTTAAGTATAGGCGGGTTGTAAAACTTAGCTAAAGTATTAGAGAAACTACTCCACCCAGCCGCTTTCCATATAGTGTTAATATGGCAGTTATCCACTCTTGGAATAATCAACTTGATTCTTACATGACTTTTACGATGATGTAGTTCACTTAGTATGCGGCATGCGTCGCTTAGGTGTTTGATAACTTTGAGTTTATCATATTCTTTAGTCAGGAGCAAATCCATCGCTCTGTTAATGGCAGTTACGTCCGCGCCCAGGTGTTGCTGTGAACTAACCAGTTTTTTGTCTCGGGTTTCAGTAATAGCTGCCTCAATTTCTGGCTTTAATTTCGGCGCCTGTAAAAGATTGCAGTTCTATGGGACAAGATTATCTTTGAGGAGTTTTTCCCTGTCGTCATTTGGTAGACCTTTCTTTAACAGGGGAGCCACAATTGGGCTAAATTTTGTCTCCATATTCTGGGCCTTCGACTGTGCTGGCGCCGAGTGCTGTCAAAATTTGGAAATCTAATTTTTCGATTACGACCTCTTGATTTATATCTTAGAGGATACATCCACTAGTCACTACTTGTCTCACCTGGTATCTCGCCTCTGGGTGATAGCGCCGTGACGATTTTGGGTTCTTCGACTTCGATGGAGAAGAAGCACAAAAATTATTTTCACAGTTACTATGCAGTCTATTGTGTTATGTCCCAACGTAAAAGACAATTTTCTAACGAATTAACCCATAAGTGGACTAATTTTGCCAACCGTGCTGATTCTCAACAAATCACAGGGCTTATACTATTATAAAAAGTAGGTCTCTAGGTACCTACCTAATGTATTAGCTTTTTCCTTATTGATTCATGATCAAATAAGGTGGGTATATAACCTTTGTGTTGATTCTCGACCAACCCCCAGGCATTAATGTTATTTAAAGATTGATAGTTTGTTAATATATAACTCATAGATAGATAATTAGAAACCTATTGAACTGACTAGAAAGTTCTTGCCATCGTGTTGATTTTCGACCAACCCCCAGGCTTTAGTTAGATAATAGAAATGTTTAGAATAACTTTTCACACAAACTTATTGCGTTAAATATTCATGTGAAAACTTACCGCTATTGTTTTCGAAATCAGACGAATCTGATGATAAAATTATGCGGCGGCAACATTGTGCCGCTTTTTTCTCTTCTAATCTTCGTATTTTTACATTACACATTTTTGTACGTTCTGCTTTACGTTCGGCATTTTAATACTTTTAAAATCAAACTGGGGGAGATTGAAAACTTCTAGACCGAGTTAATACGCGCGCTTTCTACCTTGCACGAGAAACGAATGAGGATGTAAGAATGATAATTGAATTCATTTTTAACACCGTGCAATATCTACCTTGTAGGTTAAACGTACTACGTTTTGAATACTATAGAATATTACAAAGAGAATAAATAGACTCCTATAATAACGTCTAATATCTAAGCAGCAATTAATGACATGTGTAATGATAGAGGTTTTTGCAGTTTTTAATATCTATAGCTCTTGTAACCCGGGCTTTTATTAATATTTATTTGTTTAATGATGCCTTCTATCGTTTCTTTATTAGCTTGCTCATTGACCTGTCAGGCGTTAACTCATCCACGGAGAGGTCCAACATAGGTATATGTTACATAGATATCACATGAATTGCAGTTTATTTTGATTTTACTATCAAATTCTTTGACGAAATTGTTAGCTAACTTTATTGTTTTTACTTTGAAGGCTTTCTTTAAGAAAACTTCTAAACATTGCATAAGATTACCGGTTAGAGTAACAACATTTTAAGCAAATTAAATAAAATTTAATATACATTAAAATTGTTGGAATCAATTCACTTATCGATATAGAACTACTTGCAGGTCTTGCGTTTATTATCTATCTATCTATCTATATTATCACGCCAGATCTCTTGCGGAATAGGCAGAGAATACAGCGTTCCAACAGGTTCTATCCTTACATACCTATTTGGCTTTCTCCACTCTCATAGTTCGTTTCATACACGCTCGCCGGTTACGGAGACTCTTGACTTGCGTTTAATATGTTACATATATACACATGTTACATGTCTTGTATATCATTCAAACATTCGATTTCCCAAATTCCACAATAGTATATATAAAATGTTAAATATCAAATGTTATTTTCTTTCCCACTTATTTTAGTAGGAAGCTCAATGTAACATTCTGGGGGAAGAAGGTCATCCACAGCTTCTATCTTGAATACCTGTGGGACATCCTTGAACGGTCTCTTAATTACCGCGACCACCTGAAAGCTACTTCCAAAAAATTGATTGACTATCCAGCACATTGTAGACAACTGTCCCACTCGGAAATTCAGTGGTGAAATCGAGGGGCTACACACCAGCTGACACCGCAGGCTAAATAATGGTTCCTCCACTCTGATATTAAATTTTGATCTTGGGACGCATTATTAAATTGTGTGTGTGTGTGTGCGCGCGTGTGTGTGTGTGTGTGTGTGTGTGCATGCGTGCGTGTGTGCATGCGTGCGTGCGTGCTTTCGTGCGTGCGTGCGTGCGTGCGTGTGTGTGTGTGTGTGTGTGTGTGTGTGTGTGTGTGTGTGTGTGTGTGTGTGTGTGTGTGTGTGTGTGTGTGTGTGTGTGTGTGTGTGTGTGAATGATCTACGCTGGTGGCCGCGAGGCCTTTACAGCTTCACCGGACAAGAGGGCAAGCGCGCAGAAACTACGCTCGAGCCAGAAGGGCAATGGCGCAACTAGCTCAAGGGCGCTTCAAGGAGGAACGGCCTCGGCTTGGGCAGTCGCTATGGGGAAGAGCGTATACTAGGTGTCTCGCCGTGGTGTTCTGCACCGGGACCGGCGGGCAAGGGATTCTTCGACCTCGCCGGCGAGATCGGTGTCTGATCCTGTGTGCGGTATCTCTATCCGAAAAAAGATATGAAAAAGCATCGGCAGGGTCAGTGAGAACATGCCGCGGATGGCGGTAGCAGCTGATATGTAGGAGGGGAGTTAGGTTTGTAGTCGGCGGCGACTACGATTAGCGGATGGATTGCTATGATTGAAAGCGTTCGCGCAATATCGGGTTGTCGCCTTTTTAATAAAGGCGCGAATAGGTTCGTGACCGAGATCGGAATGGAAATCGACGTTCCGTATGAACCACGAGGAAACAGAGAAATGGGATTGAACCGTTTGGAGTCTATCGATGTAACAATAATAATATAAAGTATGAAGGTTAGTTACCTCATAGAAATTGTAATAATAAGATACTAGAATTCGTATAGCCAAGTGAACTTGTCGCCACACATGTAAGAAAATTATCACAAAATACGACTGCTACAATGGATATAATTGTTACGAAAGTGTTCCAAAATTTGTAACTGTACTTATAAGGTAATACAACATATTGGAAAATATTTTTTGCGGCAATAATGTAAGTTTATGTCAATTTTTTTCAAACTTTGCATGTATGGCAAAGCGGTTACGGTGGTTTGTGGTGGTTGATCTGAAGAAAACCAAAATTATGGTTTTTGGAACGGGAGAAAACCAGAACGAATGCAAGGATTGTGGTTGGAAACGATATGCTGGAGTAAGGATAGAAAATACACCGCTGATATAGAGAGAAGAGTGAGTGCAGGGAACAGAGTGAATGGCGCGATGGGAAAGCTACTTGGGAGCGGGCACTTAAGCCGAAAGGCGCAGCTGGCCATACATAATAGAGTGCTTGTCCCAACGCTGTTATATGGCAGCGAGAGCTGGGTATGTAAGAAGGAGAATGAAAGTAGGATAAATGCGGTGGAAATGCGAGCTCTGCGGAAGATGTGCGGAGTGAAGCTGACCGACCGTATTCGCAACAGCGTAGTAAGAAAGCAAATAGGTATGAAAGAGAGTATCGGTGTAAAGATGAGAAAGGGTATGCTTCGTTGGTTCGGGTATATAGAAAGAATGTCCGAAGAAAGAATGACAAAACTGATATACAATGCGAAAGTGGAAGGATGTAGGTACCGGGGAAGATCTAGACTATCTTACCATGACCAAATAGCCCGGGTCTTATCTGAAGGACAAGTCAGGGGTCTCCGTAACCGGCGAGCGTGTATGAGACGAACTATGAGAGTAGAGGAAGCGAGAGAGGTATGTAAGGAAAGAGCCTGTTGGAACTCTGTACTCTCTGCCTACCCCGTAAGGGATCTGGCGTGATGATATAGATAGATAGATAGATAGATTTTTGTAGACTACTTAATCCAAATGTACCAAGTTATTCAGTTCCAGGTAACGACAACGCACCTTGTCGTCTTACTCATGGTGACTGTACTAGTATTTCTTAGATGTCGTGGGAGTTACATAGGATATCAAATTAAAAGTCATGGAAGTGGTGGAAACACAATTTTGAAAATCTGGGACAAGCCATTCAGTATAATATTATTTTAACTGTAAGGCAAGAACCCGTTGGAACTCTATACTCTCTGCCTACACTACAAGGGATCTGGCATGTTGATATACATAGATAGATTGTTTTAACTTTCTTAACTGTATATGATTTTCAAAGCTTCCATCTGAGATTATTTTTTTAAAATAAATATGGTTGTTAATTAAAGTTTGTTTTTATTACCTGTCGTCTCTCCTATTATTGAATATTCCTGATAAATAACTTGACAATTTAAATAACCTATACCTACTATCCCACGGCTGGGCAAGGGGCTTGTCTCACAAATCCAGATGAGATTAGGTCATACTACACCACGCGGAGGCAGGTTTGGCCACCTGTTGTTGAAACTTATCAAGCCCATAAGACTTCAAAATCAGAATCAGAATATTTTTTATTCATGTAAACCATTATAGTATTTATGAATCCTCGGAAAAGTAACAATACTCTACCACCACTTCTGAATGTCATTCCTGTGGAGAAAAAGGGCAACAAACTTCACGGTTACTCTTTTAAAATAAAAATTTTACAATCTTTTTCATCTACACTTTGTTTATTTATTTATTTATTCTTTATGCACTTTAATGTACATAGGCGGACTTAATGCCTGAGGCATTTTCTGCCAGTATACCTTGGGGTGGTGTAGAAACAAGTGTGGCAGGTGCGAAATTACACGAATTGGAGAAGGTAAAGAAAAAAAAAACAAAAAATATATAAATAACAACAAAATAATTATTTGTTGTGGGGTATGGGAAAACAATGTAGGTCATCAGGTGAGTCTAAGGTAAATAAAGCAAATTATACTATTTATGTGAAAGGATACATGGTTCTCTCATGGTCCAAAAAAAATGTCATCATGTTAAATTAAGGAAGAAGAAGAAGAATTTAGGGGATCGTTAACTACACAAGTTGTTCGTTTTATAAAAGCTTTGAACTTATTTTCACTAAGTTTAGTGAAGTCAATTGGAATTTTGTTATAAAATCTAACACAGTGCCCCATGAAAGACGTGTGAATTTTTAACAGACGAAATTGCTGTGGATCTAGTTTATTTCTATGTAGTGTGCTATACCAACTTCCAACTCGCATTAACCACTACTAGTACATGGAGGGATAACCGGGAGCAACTGCTTTAAGGGCTAGCGCGAAAAAAACGTGTTTTTGTACTCCATACGCTTTAAGTAGTAAGTATATGGATTAGAGACTTAATATTTCAAAATATAATTTTCAACTCTATTTTTTAGAATCTGGTTAAAGGTATACACGATTGATCAAAATTTTCTTGATAGAAAAAACATCAAAGTCATCTCTATTTGCGTTATGTTTTCTAATTTCAAGGCTTAAGAACCAGTTAATAGAATTTACTTGAAACAATAGAAAAAACCAAATAGACCGTGTCTTATCTGAAGGGCAAGTCAAGAGTCTCCGTAACCGGCGAGTGTGTATGAGACAAACTATGAGAGTGGAGGAAGCCAGAGAGGTATGTAAGGAAAGAACCTGTTGGAACTCTGTACTCTCTGCCTACCCCGCGAGGGAGCTGGCGTGATGATATAGATAGATAGAATAGAAAAAAAATTGTAACGAAGTTATTGTAAAGCATTGTATTACAGTGAAGGTATTTTAAAAAGCGATAATATTTGTTTTTGCATATACGTGGTTGACTTCCGAGCGCGCGCTCAATATATCCGTCCCTTATTATTCATTCGTAAAGTTATTGCATCACTGTTACTCTTTCGGTGGATAAGTGGTAGATCGTGGGCTATTAAGTGCCTAAGTTGGTCGAAAATGTAAATGCCACAACGGTCACAAGTCTCAGACTGAACAAGCCGAACGCTGCTTGGTTTTAGTGATCGCTACGAACACATTACGAACGCCGCTAAGTACTTAAGTAAGCATATGTCTGTTCACGTAAATCTGTAGGAATATCCCGAGTAAACGAATCATAGGTTATATTTCCCAAAGCTTACTCCTATTAAATTTGGCTTTGGACAACTGTCAATGACAAACTTTTAACGAACGAACTGTTGATTAGATGGCTATCACGTGTCTAACATTGTGTCCAATTGTGACATGAAACCTATCCACATTGAGATTAAAAAAAGTTCACGTTTATGACCGTCTGTAAGTAAAGGTTCAGATAAATACCAATAAGTATAAATCTACATTACTACACAATCCTTCCATATATATTTTATTTATCCACTAGGTATCACAACAATAATATCCACGAAAGGGTAATAGGAAATTTAAAAAAAATACATAATAATAGTAACGCCTACATTCACCAAGTGGCGATGGTGGAGGTGGTGTACGGTGTACACCCATTTTTCGACGACCATGTCCCAATGTAATAGGGAGTAGGGAGTAAAAGGGATTGATTTGGATTGGATTGGAGAACCTAGGACCTCGTGATCGCTACGCGCATTATACGCCACTAGCAGTCTAATCGGATATTTTCAGTAAATATAAACAATTAAGTACTTAGGTACAGGTACAGGTTTCAACCCAAATCACGAACGGTCCTCCTAATAATGGTGAGCTTTAATTCGCAAATAATAATGTCTGACGCTGTGACGTCAACGGTCCTGCAAAAAGGTACTAACCGAAGATCAGTGCTGGCTGTCCACAACCAGCAAACCTGCTGAGTTAGGACCTATTTTGTAATGCACTTTAGTTGTTCAGTCTCGTTTAATAGGTACTTACCATATTTACTTATGCCATCATGTACTTGCACCGTGTAATATTATAGTATATAGCATCCGAAGTAATATTCCTCAATACGTAACCATGTACATGTAGGTACTGGTCCATGTTTTGTAGTTAATTTGGATATCAAAATTAACCCTTTAAGCCTGCCACTAAACCAACGAGGCAGTCGGAGATAGGAGAACTACTATATAACCAGATAGTGTTCAGGGTCTGATGATGAAACCGAAAGGTGGCCAATGGAAGCACACAAGTACTCAATATAACCCTGTCATGTTTGGGCTGGTTAAATTATCTTGACGAGTACTTTACACCCGGATAGTGTCCAGGGTCTGATGATGGAGCCGGAGGGTAGCCAATGAAACTATCCAACTTCTTAACATACAACGAATGTCAAGATTCTTTAGATACCTATCTATCTATCTATCTATAACCTCACGCCAGATCCCTTGCGGGGTAGGCAGAGAGTACAGAGTTCCAACAGGTTCTTTCCTTACATACCTCTCTGGCTTCCTCGACTCTCATAGTTCGTCTCATACACGCTCGCCGGTTACGGAGACTCTTGACTTTTCCATCAGATAAGACTCGGTTTATTTGGTCGTCATTTCTTTAGATACAATTACTATTATTGATTAATACAAAACTTAAGTAAGTTACGCATCTATAATTGGCAATATGAGATACAGTAATATTTTGTATTAAAAAAATATTTAATTTTCGACTTGATTTCATCGACTTTCGATTTCTTCGATAAAGCTTTTGTCAGTTATATGGGAAAGTCTCAATACTACACCTATGGGAAAATACAAGTATGGTCTATAGTCTATGTCATTAGTGTCAAAAGAAATGTATAAGGGTGTAACTGGTGATGATGAATTTGTCCCCTTTCTTATCACTGACATGACATACGTGTAAGCAGTGCAAATATATAATCTTGTACATGCTCCCTCTATGTTTTTAATCCTATCTCTATGATATAATCTTATTAATGCTCCCTCTATGTTTTTAATACTACCTCTTTGACAAATATAGATGCACAGATTATAAAAATATAACCGGTCCAACATGAAGTAAAATGGTCCCAAAAACTGCATTCATTCGTTTAGTTCGCTTCAGCCTTCATCCGCTCACTCTCTCACTCCCTCACCACTCGCGCGACCGCTACTTAAATGTCACAAGCGCCCGCGCTGAAGATAAAACTTTTTATTATATGGCGCAACGGTTTCTCCTCTGCAGTTTGCTAAAGTTTTTACTACAAAATCAACAAAATGGGAGACGAATTAGCAGACAGCGGAAATACGCAAACACAAACACAAAATTCTCAAATTGACTGGAGTCAGCAAAATACTCCATCATGCATTCCTACGATTTGGGGAAGATTATATTCAACTAAAGTGTCAGTAGCTGGAAAAGATTGCTGGAAAAATGTTCACAACCCCGAATATTATGGTAAGATCTAAACAATCGTCCACTTTGTCTGGACAAAATACAGCACTTCAATAGTCGTTGTTCAAGGTCTACCGTCAAAAGTTGGTAAATTCTTCACGTGTTGTTTACGGTGGTGTTGCAGACCTGATACAGCCTGAATTTACTCTTGGGAGAGCCTTCAAATGTACTTTTGTTATGAAAAAGGATACATTTAACGAAAATATTGTGAAGAATGTCAGTAAGCAGCATTTCTCTATAAAGAGAGACCTATCGTAAGTTAAATATTATATTTTATTACTAGTAAATTTCAACATACCTACTTTTTCATTAGTATGTTGGCATCACCTTACAAAGCCCCATGCTGCTTGGATGGTCGAAAGTAAGAATCATCAGTTCTGGAATATGGGTACATCAATAATGGTTATAATAATAATATCAGCCTATACTGCCCACTGCTGGACAAAGGCCTTCTCTCACAAATCGAGGTGAGAGAGATTAGGTCATACTCCACCACGCGGACCCAGTGCGGATTGGTGAAGACAGGTTTGTGGCCACCTGCTGTTGGAACTTATCAAGCCGCCTTTAAGGCTTCCAACTCAGCTTAACGACTACCACACTAAGTGGTAGCCGGGACCAACGGCTTAACGTGCCTTCCGAAGCACGGAGACACTCGAATATGAAAATGCCACAAACGGTCACCCATCTCGGGCCTACCGATTCGAACGCTGCTTAACCTTGGTAATCGGTAAGAACACCGCGGTCGCACAGCGCTACGAGCGCCTAATGGTTACCTGAATTTAATTGTGTACCTAGTGTGGGAACGAAACTGGCAATGATGCTTGTATCATTATTTTCATTGTCCCAGACCTGCAACTAACTTGAATGCCCAACATGCAGGGCATAAAATTGACAAGAATGTTGGTGTTTGAGCTGTACTCACTAATAATTTTGAGATCAATGTCTGATCTACAAAAAAAATGTTTCAAGAATTATTTAATTCCAGTGAACCACTTTGTCCTGCAATTATAACTGACCTATCCTACAATGGAACTTTTGTGAATGGAGAAAAAATTGGTAAAGGAAACTCTTGCGTTTTGGATGATAATGATGAGATAGCTGTAACTCATCCAATTATCAAAAGTTAGTACCTATGTAATAACTAATTTATACATTTTAATATATGATTTTTTTTTAACATTTAATCAGCTTCCAACATATGTCATAACTGTATCTGGCTGTCAATCTTTCTGAATTGATCTCCCCCTAGTACCTGCTCAAGGAGACGACAAAAACATTTCAGTAATATAATTTGTTAGTAATGCACAATATGTATCCATCAATACTTTGGTAGTCAAGTCAAGAGTCTCCGTAACCGGCGAGCGTATATGAGACGAACTATGAGAGTGGAGGAAGCCAGAGAGGTATGTAAAGAAAGAACCTGTTGGAACTCTGTACTCTCTACCTACACCGCAAGGGATCTGGCGTGACGATATAGATAGATAGAATACTTTGGTATGATATGTCGATATTTTGTAACTATTAAAAGCAAAGCAATATGTGGCAGGACTGTATCCTACAGCTTCTTATGTGTATAAAATATCTTATTACTTGAGTGTACCTACATATATGTTGGTCTATGAATTGAAGTATTAAGATTGCCAACAATAACAATGATTCAAAATATAAGCAAACTTATTCTTCTCATTCACTTATAGGTGCCACTTTGCTTACACTTGAAATATGATGTGGGTAGGGAAGTAGGTAGATGTAAATATGACTTTTGTCTTTGTCTTAATTGTGAGCTTAGTAAATCTTTTGATTTTTATATTTATGAACACTAGCAGTTGTAATTTCGAATTTTAGGCAGCCTTCATACTGCCTGGTATTGACTGGTATCTGAAAGGTATTTCTGAGATTTAGTCATTTTGAGAATAAGGCTTTTTGATATTAAATTCGTTTTGGATTTGTGCAAAAAATTTCATCTTGACATTGATTCAAAGACTTAGATCTTGACATATTGGGTATTGCTAATTTTTATACATCCTTCATATTCGGAGACCTCTCAAATACTTATGCCAATTTTTTTTTTATTATATGATGCAATTAAACTTAACATTTTTATAAATAGCACACATTACTTAAAAATGTGGGGAAATTTTTTATTTTTTTTTTTGTTTTTCAGTTTTTATATTTAAGGATTTGTTAAAAAATGAACAAGATAAAGTTCCTAAAGAAATTTCTATGAAATACTACATATCAAGGACACTTGGACAAGGGGCCTGTGGCCTAGTCAAACTGGTTTATGACAAAGTAATATTTTGTTATGGATTTTTATGATATACCACTTTATCCCTCATTATTAACATGAACTTATAATTTCAGAGAGAATGCACTAAATATGCTATGAAAATAATAAAAAAGAGCAGACTTACTAATGGTCAAATTAACCATTTAAATGACCCAAAAAAAATTATGAATGAAATTAATATCATGAAAGCTCTGAGACATGTAAGTAGGAGTTGAAAATGATGAATCACATTGTTTTTTAATCATGTAAACCATTATAGAATTTATGAATCGTTAGAAAAGTAAGAAATACTCTACCACCTCGGAACGTTATTCCTGTGATATTACTATAGTTTCAACTTACGTTACTTATTTCCTAATAGAGTAATTAATCCAAAAACCATTAAATATTTTTAATATAATACCAAATATATTGACTGCTGCTACATACAGTATTGAATCTGGAAAGTATAGTTTTGTTATTGGAACCTGTTGCAAGAACAGTTGATACTGAAAAGATGCTTATATAAAAAAACACATAAAAGGTAGTGTCATTTATAAGCGTTCCTTTCGGGCTATAATAACACTTGGACACAATTTTACTTAGATTGGTTTCCTGTAAAGTATGTGAATCATAGTTTTGATACTGTATGTTGCAGCAGTGGATATATTATTATGTTTAATTAAATAAATAATATCATTTCCAGCCTTGTATCATTTCGACACAGGAAGTGTTTGACTCGCGTGAAGCTGTTTATATAATATTGGAGTTAATGCAAGGTGGAGAACTATTTGATAAAATCACTAAACAGGGACAACTGTCGGAAACCCACACACGATTCATATTTAGACAGATGGTTCTAGCTGTAAAGTACCTTCATTCGGAAGGTATAACTCACAGGGACCTCAAGGTAAATCACAAATTATTGTTCTGCTAATTCCTGAGTCCCTGTTCATAACTTTGTGCATGGTTCTGAAACAGTACAGTATATTCAAATATATTATGGCTTTATGTTAACACTAGCTCGTGCTCGCGGCTTTGTATGCGGTTTTTTTTTATAACATGGCTCTTGTTTTCACAATATATAGTCTATGGCACTTGAGGATAATGTAACTTCTTGTCGGTGAAAGAATTATCAAATTTGGATCAGTAGTTTCAGAGAATAACTTACAAACATACATAAAGTTTTTCTCCTTTATAATATTAGTATTGATTACAAATATCTTCTAAACTTGATTCAGGACATATATTTTACCATCGATTTATTACAGCCTGAAAATGTACTCTTGGAAAGCAAAGATGATGAGACTCTTGTCAAAATATCTGACTTTGGTTTAAGTAAATTTGTTGGTGAAGACAGTTTCATGAAGACCATGTGTGGAACACCACTGTACCTAGCACCGGAAGTACTTCAGGCTAATGGACAAATGAGTTATGGGCCTGAGGTGGACGTATGGAGTTTGGGTGTGATTTTTTTTGTGTGGTAAGTAGAGATAAACTAATTTGTTCTAGATCCTGCAAGGATTTGCATGTGATTATATGTATGAAGTCTATTTTAATTTTCAGTCTAGTGGGTTACCTGCCATTTTCCGCCGACTACAAAGAATTGTCTTTGAAAGACCAGATATTAACTGGAAGGTACAAATTCTCCCAGGCGCACTGGCAGGGCATTAGTTTGCAAGCCAAACTGCTCATGAAAAGAATGCTTACTGTGCAAGTTAGCAGGAGAATTACACTAACTCAAATTCTTAATCATAGCTGGATGCAGGTAAGACCGTGATTATTAATTACTTGCCTTAAACAGGCATTTGTGCAAAGATTTAACAAAAACTTCATGAACATGTATCAAACAGCTCGTAGCGTAAATATCATTCAAAATTTGTTGTTTACAGGACAGTGATGTCATCATGAGGGTGGAGAAACTGCTCTTAAACAAAACAATGGTGAATAAAATGACCCAGTTGACTGTTTCCTCCAACACTACCGATGATGAGAATGGAAATGAAAATACGGTTACCATCATAAGGTTGGTAGCGACCGGGAAACGCGGTCTTAGCGACAGTTTCAGTTCATGCGAACCCATTCCAAAGAAACTGCGTGTTGGTCTGTCTAGACCAAACTACCAAAACGTCACCAGTTCCACTAATAGTTACAGCTCTTCCGAGTAAATTTGATTGTAAGGTCCCAATAATAATAAGTTAATATCTTCCGGTATTGGAAACCTCGCAATTTTGGTAATTAAAATGTGTATGATTGACGATTTGATATTGTTACTGTGTCTAATAATTCTTATTATTATAATTAATTATGCTGATACCTCAACATGACTACACGCCAATGTACATTTGGAAGTAGAAGTATATTTGTTAAGTTTTTAAATATCCATTTTATTTCCAATAAGTTATTTCAATGATTATTTTTTTCGATTTAAGATTATTGGAACTGTTACATAAGTGATATTTTGTTTTAATATGTGCTTATTTAATTGACTCTTGCATTCTACGAAAATGCATGGAGTCGTTTCTCTTTTAGTTTTAAATCCATTCCTTTTTATTCCATTTTATGAGTAATGTTTTAAAGACGGTTTTAACAACCATTGGCCGCATGCATTTGTCTTTGCGGATATGTTTTAGACTCAAATATCGACTTTTGATCGATTTAACTGACGTGTTAATTATGAAACGTGAACTCAAATACCGCATTCCTTACGAATGGTGCCGGTTATCTGCCGCAATGTTTTCTATAAATCTGCTGCCTCAGTAGTGCAGATTTGATTTTTGTCGATCCACAACCAGTGATAATATGGTACGCCTTCTATTAAAATCACGTAAAATACTCATATAGAAATACGTGCCTTTACCATAAGATAGATTTTAATAAATTACTGCGATACTATAATAATTCTCAAGTCACTAGAGCTATAATTTTGTTGTCCAATGACTTTATTAAGTAGAATGACTGATGTTGTGCCATAACATTTATGACTTTGTTAACACAAAGGGCATTTTTGTAGTAAAGTTTTATGTAGTCTTAAATTAAGTAAATTTAAGATGTATTCTTAAGACATTGATTCCGCCTCGGATACCACCGTAATTTTATATCATGTTAGATAAGTAACATTACTGTTGATTTTTAATCTAGTGTGTAGCTAATAATTGGATTTGGCTCAATAAAACGAATGTTATCAAAAATAAATTATAGTTATATTTATTTCAATTCCAGGACATGCTAAACACGATATGTACAAAAACAAACGTAATTACTTTTGTGTGGAGAAAAATTTTGACACAAAATTAAATTAATTCAGTCTTCTCTGATATTCACTACAGTTTAACTTATTTAAACGACATCTACTAAATGTGACACTTGTTAGATAATTATCATTCGAAATTAAATTATATCTCATACATTAAACAATTCTGTTAAGTTTACTACATATGTAAGAATATTGCCTATAGCATTATTAGGAACTTCAAACTACGTCACAATAATCGTTAAACTGTAAGAATACTGGCAATACCAAAATTGTTAAAATATATTGATATAAATTATAATAATTCTTAATATGAATAATAAATAAACATCATTAACAAAACATGTTTCTGTAAAAAAAATTGAGGTAATATAAATAACAACATTTTCAAATTTATTTATTGATAATAATGACGTACTTTTAGATTGCATCAATATCTTTCAAGTTTTAATTCAGGCACATGGCAGTTAAATAGATAACAGTTGGTACTGTGATGCCTAGTATTTAAATACTCTTGCAATAACATTATTTCATAGTGTTTTTTAATACATAACCCATTATCCCCATTATCACTATGCCTTATGCCTTGCGACTCAGTCTTCTAACAAAATTGTGTTGCAATTATTTTACTATAACTATTTATATTTTTACTAATTTTATGTATTTATCTCCAAACTGTTTAGTGTCGACCTCTGAAGCTGTGTAATAATAATACAATTTCGACACTGAACATTTATACAGAACGCGAATTGTTATATATCTCCTACATAGGGTTTACAATAATTATATTGGTAATGTCTCTTTCAATTATTTTCATTTTTGTAACAGTTTCTAACAAAAGCAACTCTAGTAAATATTTTAATCAACTGGAGCATTAATACTTCCAATGAAATACAACTGTCACTCTTCTATATGACTGAGGTAATATTTTAAGCCAAATTTAAATCAAGTCTTCAAGTTATTCACCACCAGTAGTTTCTTCTTGTGCCGTATTGTGTGAAGGTTCTGCGTGCTGCGCCTCCGCTTCTGTAAATGAACGTCTAATTTTACTTCACCTCTAAAACAGAATTGCCTAATATTCGTCACAATGTAAGCTGTATAATGTGCCCATAAAGCTATCTCACTGTGCCAAGGAACTCACCTTGCTATATTACTTTGGAAGTAACTGAAACAATGTGAATAGCTTTGGTAATAGCCTCAAATACTAAGAACATAAATCTAGATTACTAAAAGTTAATAAAGCAAGCTTATAACAGGATTGCTACATATGAGGATTAGTTTTGCTCGCCTGTCCCGCCTATCCCTACTGAAATATCCCCCTGGTAAGGATAATTCGATCTTTGTGTGTGTGGGAATGATCTACGCTGATGGTCGCGGGGCCTTCACAGCTTCACTTTCCACTCATAGCTTCTATAGTATAAATGGGATTATACGTCAATTTTTTTTTACTGAAAGTGTTACTAGTAGTATGAAAATTATTCATACGGGGAAAAAAAGGCCAAAACCCATGATAACGTGATATATACTAACTACTTCACACGCGTTTTTTTCTGGCGACTGTGACAGGGGGCAAATAGACAAAAAAATCCAATGAATTCCTACTGATAGATGTTTAAACGAAAAAAAAATTCAAATATTCCTACCAGTGGGGATAGTCCAGTAGAGATTAGTAGACAAGGAAGCATAAGCAAAAATTACTACACTATAATAAAATAATTCACATACGATGGGTAGTGACAGTTTAAGTGCCAAACGAAATTAATATTTAATTCGAAAGTTTTAAGGTATAAAACTATAGTATAGAAACGGGCCATGCCTCTTATTGCCATTAAATAAAGTATAATTTTCTTTGACACTTACAACTGTCACAGTACCCTTCATCATGAAAAATACTATAGTAGACGATATAAAAGGGGGAAAAAACAAGTATCGGTAGGGTTATGATGAACGGACGGTTCTACTCACCAGCGATTGCTCTGTCGACTCTTAATTTGTCTTTAACTATGTATATAGCAGTTAACAGGAAAAATATCCCGCCGATTACTTCTACAAAACATGTTACGAAGAGAGCATATTGAAGTGCTTTGAATTCTACAGTTAAACTCGGTGCTTCTGAAGGTGTCCCCAAAGTCACTTTTAAACTTTCCGATATCTAAAATAGGATAATACAAATTTTATTAGTAAAGTTTCAATATACTATCTAAGATCAAAATAAATTATGTAATTTGTATTAAGAGATACTTACAACACCTACTAAATATGGACTTCCAGCATCTCCAAACATATGAGATATTAAAATCTGGAATGCTTCGGCAGTAGATCTTCGTGGCGGAACCACAACATACTGAAACATAATAAGTAACATGTAGGGACTGTAACTGGAGATCATAATGACACTAAAGGAAGGTAAAAATAATACGTAACTAAAATCATGAATAAATTAATTTCTACCTACAATCTTACCTGACAAAATATTACTATCTTTTACTAAGGATGTGCAATTGAAAATTAATAAGCTTTATGTAATAAATATTTCTCATAAGGTGTAAAATTTTCCCAGATTAGAACATTATTGTATCATACTTATACAATAATGGAATTCCCACATCCCTAATTAAATATACTAAAAATGTTTATGCAGCGTATTCGCCTCAGTCTGCAGGGCCTACCAGTAGTCTTTATAGATAGGCTTATAAATAACCAGATTGTAAATACTTCTATGCAAAGAGTATTGGATCTGCCGTGCAGACTGTATAATAAAATTTGCATTAACAATTTGTTTATAATAGCGCCATCTGTGCAAATACAAATTCAATAATATAAACTATAAACATAACGAAAACAAAAGAATCAACTGTTAAAAGCTAACACCAACAGATGGCGCTGTTACACAGATTGAATTCGGTCCACCGAGCTCTAGGAATAAATAACGAAAATATTCCAACGGGGCATGTTTCGAAAATAGTTTACTGTATAATCACAACCAGGCAATGGTGAACCGTCAATATGTGCTAATGAGGGACTGAGTCCATACATATACAAGCATTATTAACAAAGCAATACATAAAATAAAATGACTACCACCTTACCAAACATGCTTATCCAGCCATGCATGAAAATAAATAATTCCTAAACTAATAAAAAGGACCAAATAAACACTAAAGGCTACCTTTACGCAACAAAACAAAAATAAAACAAAAACTTCCTCAACAGAGCCACTCCTGAATGAAGTCGGTTTCGAGGTTAACGCGCAAAACCAACGCCATCACAGAAGGGCTCACGCGGAAGACGTCTCTTACCAGCGACATATCGGCCACTATTGCCCAGTTGAGATTCAAAGCGACTTCGGCAAAAAACATTAGGACGAATGGGATGTAGTCGTAAGTCGCGAAGACTATGGCCAGCGTCATGGCGGGCGCAGACACGATCAGGCCCACGCCGCAGATGATCGGGTGCGCGCGCGGGAAGCGCTTGAGCGTCGCCGTGCCCAGCCACGCGCCCATGGGCACGCCCAGCAGCCCCGACGCCATCGTGATCCCGCCGAATATTAGCGATATCCTTCGTGCAAATTATCGATCGTATCATCACATGCGCTCTCATATACTTCAGGCATCACATTTATATAGATAGCAATTATGTTCCGATTTTAAAACATATTATGACGTTGGTCATACACACCCATGCTAAATTATGATTATTGCTAATCAGCACAGACTTGTTACGGTTATTTGTTGGCCCGGTATGATGTTAACCCATTTGCACCTCCCTAATAAGAGTTATTTAGAAGCCGCATTGAATGGCTTAATTCCACTGATTTTTATTTAAAGATGTTTTTTGTAACAATGAATATGGCTGTGGCTTGTTCGCCAAAATCACAGGGACAGGTCTGCGTTGATTGTTGATGATCCCATAATGGCGCTCTCGCAACGGCGAAGCGTGTAAAGTGACATCGTGTGGGTGATATGAACAAATTAGTTATAATTCTTTCAAAAATAAAGTTTAACGAATATAAAATTTCAGCCCATTTTACACGTTTTAATAAAATGTTGATTAAGCGCTTACAGGCAGTCCGGATCAAACGACATTTAGGTCGTTTTGTGTGTTCGCGTACACGCTCCGCTCTGTAGCGAAAGCACCTACTTAGACCGTGAGTTTATAATTAAATATTGATTCGCATTACATGCTTCTCGAAATAAACGAAAGTTAAGGTAATTGACGCGATGAAAGCTCCAAATTAACATGAAAGTAGATACAATATAGTATGTAAATATATCAAAGCGGCATTCTCTATAAATAGCGCCCTAGCACACATGTTGAGATGGTTTAATGACCTTTTAATTCCTACACAAGAACCGAATAAATTCAATCGAAGACGTGGACGTTTCATTGGAATATTTTCTGAATTCAACGAGCCGGTGGACGATTTCTGCTTTAAATAACTTGCACGCGTAACGCTCGCAAGCGCGGCGACGGCGGACGTCCGCATCGATTTCGTCGCGTCACGTCATAAAACGAAGTGAGCGGCCGGCCCGTCCGCGCGCCGCCGCGGTGAAGGCAGAAAGCGCTCACCAGAATGATGTCGGCCACAAGCGACCAGGTCATGTTCAGCGTGAACATGCCGAAGAACATGAGGAAGTAGGCGAGCGTGGCGTAGCCGTCGACGGCGATGAGCGCGAAGTAAACGAAGGGCGTGGAGGCGAGCAGCGCGAACCCGCAGATTAGCGGGTCGCAGTCGGGCATGCGCGCGCGTAGGCGCTGCGCCAGCGCCGAGCCAAGCGGCACGCCGCCCGCGCCCGCCGCCATTCCCACCAGTCCGAACTTGAACGCCACGCTGCGCGACGCGCATGTTAGTACACCTCGCACCCGCCTCATTCGACCTATTCTAACCTACTATCCCTTTCTTTGACGCCAGAATCACAATTAGAGCTTGTCCAGATGCGGCGATGTACGGGCGAGTGGAGTCGCGCGTAGCTAGACCCGCGCTTGTGAGATACTAGAGATTCATACATTCTGGCCACATGCAGCGCGTTTTTGGTCAAATAGCCGACGGGAGCGCTCGGCTACGTTCGGTTGTGACGTTAGCCATCGCGCCGAGCGGGGCAGCGTCGTGTGGCGTCTCCCGTACATTTTAGTACATTACAACTCCCCAAGCTCCGCCACCGTCGTGCTCCCGTCGCCCTGTGTCGCCTATGTGACGAAACCTCTACTGCTCGGACGAGGGGGTTATGGGCGCTCTGCGCGCGAGTCGAGACTAGAGACGCCATTGCTTCGTCCAGTACACGCGCGACAATTAATGCACGCAGGGTGTAAGTATTTGAAAATTTTAAAATTGAAGCGTGAAAATTTTGACACGGAACTCTTTATCGATGAGTATTCTTTACGAAATTTGAAACGTAAAAATTAAAAGGATCGTAAAAATTTTTTAGAAGAACAAAAAATAATCTCCTGTTAACTTACTAAATCCGTCCTAGGAGACTGGCGCGTAAAATCGCTCTATCTAGGCGCAATACGAGATCACACACGCGACTCGACTCGCGCCTAAATCGTCTCATCTGGACAAGCTCTTAACATATTATGTAAATAGTTGAGCATTTTAGTACTAACGCCACGAATAAAAATCATGCACGCTCTACGCGACTTCTCGGCAGACCTCAATACACGCTATACTACACGCTGAACGATTCTGAGAAGCCGCGCAGAGCGCGCGTCTGAATACGTGGTTCTGATTCGATCTAGCTAAATGCTCAACTATTTACATCATGTTAACTGTGGTACAACGCCGTTCTGACCTAACCGTTTCCTTGACGGTACATTGCCAATTTTTATTATTTTTCGCCGACACTTTATGAACTAGGTCCGACTTGATAACTAAAATCACGTGTTGTTGTTGTATGTTTTTCTCTTTTGTGTACATAAGGGGTTACTTCCCAGAACTAAATTGATTTGGGATTTGGATTAATTGGGTGTGAGATTGCTAACAAATAGTAAGCACACTTGTAAGCTTTATATTCCTATTTGATTTCAGGACTAATTTATTTATTTATTTTCTGACATGCCTTCGTAAAACACTTGCGTTAATTGACTAAAACAAAATTATTATTTCCGATCACTCTTCGGTATAACAATTTTACTTTTGATATTTTTTCGTTAACGGGTCCAATTTTAATATAATTGGACTGCCTCATTTGGACAAATCAATGGGTTTCTTCTTTAAATTATACTAAAAACCTACCTTTCTTTTTTAATCTTGTCGCCATAGGTTATTTTCAGCCCCTTATAGATGAACTCAGGTCCCCACCAAGCGAGAGCGCCTGTTACGAACGCTACGCATGTAAATGCGAACGTCGACAGCATGAAGGATGGGCTGGAAACATGGAAATATCAAGTTATTTGCGTTCGAAACCATTTAATAGCGTATGCTCCGTTGGTGCGGGCACATAGAAAAAATGTCAGAAGAAAGAATGACAAAACAGATATACAATGCGAAAGTGGAAGGATGCAGGTACCGGGGAAGACCTAGACGATCTTACCACGACCAAATAGAACGAGTCTGAAGGACAAGTCAAGAATCTCCGTAACCGGCGAGCGTGTATGAGACGAACTATGAGTGTGAAGGAAGTCATAGAGGTATGTAAGGAAAGAACCTGTTGGAACTACTGTACTCTCTGCCTCCCCCGCAAATGATCTGGCGTGATGATATAAATAGATAGATGAAATAGTCGCCGCTATCGAAGTTAATAGACATAGTAAGAATACAATTTGGCAATCGTCATGGTCACAGGTCTCGGCCGGTGCGAAGAATGTCGAAAACGTCCAGGGTCACTTCATACCACAGAGAACATATGTATAATATTATAATTTGGTTAAGCTAACACCTAAGTTCTTGAAGTTTTGCGTAATTATACTGCTGTCTTTACGATCTGGTTTTACTGACGTTTCTGGTTTTACGATCTCTAATGTACTTGTAATTACTATTAGTTCTGTTCGAATATCATTTATTTCTATTCAGGATGAAGCACCCCACTGTAACTCCCATAAGCCACAATGGTCTCCTTAGATGACACCTAAGCCTCATGGTGTTCCGGAATTGCTTTACTTGGAACCCGCAATCAATTTAATTAGAAACCAAAGAAAACAAGAGTAGTAGGAAAGAATTAAATTCCACTTTCTTCCTTTGAAAAGCTGAAGATAATTTTTATATATATATATATATATAGAAACGTAGCCCCACACTAGGATTTTTTCCTGTGTCGTGGGTGCGTTTACAAACATGAATATTCACATACACAAATACCCAGACCGGAACAAATAATTGCGGATCACACAAAGATTTGTCCCGTGCGGGAATCGAACCCGCGACTATTAGACACAGTGGGCGAAGCGGCTTAAGCTCTTAACCACTGCGCC
The DNA here is from genome assembly GCA_905147815.2 of Phalera bucephala. Classification (NCBI taxonomy): domain Eukaryota; kingdom Metazoa; phylum Arthropoda; class Insecta; order Lepidoptera; family Notodontidae; genus Phalera; species Phalera bucephala. Next base: position 15,794,163 of record LR990621.1, on the reverse strand, counting down.
AAATCGTCCGTCAATTGCCAGATAAACAATTGAGGTGGATTTTTTATATGATCTTTTTTTTCACATCAGTCTTATCTGATGGAAAAGTCAAGAGTCTCCGTAACCGGCGAGCGTGTATGAGACGAACTATGAGAGTTGAGGAAGCCAGAGAGGTATGTAAGGAAAGAACCTGTTGGAACTCTGTACTCTCTGCCTACCCCGCAAGGGATCTGGCGTGAGGTTATAGATAGATCTTTTTTTTCTGATTGTTTATAAGTATAATGTTGTATATACGTGTAGAGATTAAGCGCTTTGTCTCATTCCTAATTTATTCTTTATTTTAAATGTTTAGTGTTAGGCTGATGGTGTAGTTATTGAAAATAATAAATAATTAACTTACTTCTTGATAAGAGCTTTAATGTCAGTCTTGTAGGAGGTGGGCTTCATGTGACTGTCCTCGGCCTGGCCGCGCTCGGGGTCCTGCATAACCCACCAGATGAGCGCCACGGCCACGACGCCCAGGAACGGAGTCACGCGCAGCCCGTAGCGCCAATCGTTGGCCGCCGCAGCCGCCAGCGACCCCACTATGTACCCCAATCCACTGAAAATAACGGAACAAATTTTTTTTTTATAAATATATATATATATATATAATCATATTAACCCTGTTAAGAAACTGTCCCACCGTTGGGCACGGGCCTCCTCTCAAACTGAGAGGGTTTAGGCCATAGTCCACCACGCTGGCTCAGTGCGGGTTGGCCATCTGCACACATCTTCGAGAAACTCTTAGGCATGCAGCTGTCTTCACGATATTTTCCGTCACCGTTAACTCGAGACCTCTGACTTTGCAGTCCAACGGTCTAACCACTAGGCTATCACTCCTGCTAGTCTATCACTGCTTTGCATTTTTTTATTTAAAAAAAAACGTAGCCCCCACACTATAAATTATTCCTGTGTCGTGGGTGCATTAACAAACATAAAATTCACACACACAAACCGAAATAAACATTTCAGGGTCGCACATAGATTTGTCCCGTGCGAGCATCGAACCCGCTACTACTCGATCCAATGGGCGGAGCGGCTTAAGCTCTTAACCACTAGACGAGCAGTCCCAATTAGCCCAAAAACATCCTTTAAGATACTAGCACTGAAAAGGCACTCGCCGCACTGTAATACTGCGGTGTGTGGGACCAGTAGCGAAGCTAAGCAGCCATGAAGCTAATACAGCTTCACGAAAACAGCGTTCGGCGCAACAGTCTAAGATAGGTGGCATTCCCAATTTCGAGCGTACCTTTGCTTCGAAAACGATGTTAATATATGGGTTACCACATCATTATAGTTATTGAATCTAATAGGCGACTTGATAAGTTCCACAGATGGCCACAAATATGCTTCCATCAATCTTTACTACATTCGCGTGGTGGAATATAACCCATTCTTTGTCACCTCGATTTGTGAAAGGGCTTTACTCGGCCGAAAGACGCCCATTGCGGGACAAAAGCCGTAGATGAGATACATGGAATAAATACATAAATATAAATAACTATTTAACAACTAAGATGACTCTACCATGGGTCTACACACACTCATTATTAAGTCAGTTACATACATACTTATCAGTAAACATTATTCAATTACTCCCGACATTCACCTCACTCACTCTCTTCCCGCCAAGAGTAATGAATAGTACCGCGGCAGCGTCAACTGTTCACATACTCCCTTTGCACTTCAAGCATCGCTTTGTGTTTCTTTATGTTTGCAAAATCTCCCGACATTAGATTTTCTTTTCCCCGAAATTATATTGTTTTCATCAAAATAACCCCTAGATAAATTACTATATATTATTATACTACCTTCCTAATGGTTTTTCTGATGTACCACCTTCCCATTATTTTATTTTGATTACGAAAACCATAATAGTTGATACATTTCTATAAGCTCGCAACTGTTTACAATGAACATAATTTATTGTTTCAATAGAAATGCGTGGCGTTCAATCTAGTACTCTGGTCTATTGCAAATATGATCCAATGCCACTCCACTTAAGCAATCACTAAAGATAGCAAATTATTGTGCGAAAAATCAAACAGATCTCAAGATATTGAAGTTTGTAATAAACTATATTGAATGAATGAAAATCTTTATTGGTGTGAACTTGTAATCGTTGTAATACTTATATTATAAACGCAAAAGTTTGTGAGGATGTATGGATGTTTGTTACTCTTTCACGCTAAAACTACTCAAAAGTCGGATTTGATGAAACTTTACAGTAATTTAGTTTATACATCAGAATAACACAGGCTATAATTAAATAAAGATATTGCAAAACAAACGTGCGCGTAGCCGCGGGTAACGGCTAGTAAATAATAAAAAAACATTGCTATAGATATTACCTGCCAACTGGAATTGCGAAGTAGAAGAAGGCCAGCATTTTGGATCGCACGTTACCGACGAAAAGATCACTAATAATGGTAGGTGCTATTGTAGAGTACGAAGCTTCTCCGATGCCTACCAGGCCTCGGAACACGGCAAATTCTGTGAAACCCTGAAAAATTATAAGTTCATTAATGAAAATTGTTTAAGCCGAAGTTAAGAACTAAATACTTTCAGACCGAACGAACTGTTGGTTGGTGGTTTTTGCCTGCCGGTTAACCCAGCAGTGAATAAGCTACCAAAGGGGTCTGAATTCAGCAAAGACCTTCAGGAGGTCTTGCGTGTAGCCGACCGTAGAGTATCGTAGAGTACCGTGCTATCAGTGTAGTTTAATTGTGATATTTGTGGAACAATAATTAAATAAGTATCAGCGAACTGGTTGTTTTTTATAACAACAAATTGCCCGGACCTAACAGAATGCAAACAATTAGCTAACCCTTTTGTATGTGCGTATGTGTAAATGATATACGCTGTTGAGGGCTTTCCATCTTCACTAGAGAAGAGGACGAGCGTATTTACACCTACGCTCCAGCCGGAAAGCTAACCCGTAAAGGAGCTTTGATCGTGTCCAGACAACGTAATCCATGTTTAGGGAGGTGTCGGGTTAAATTGTGGGCACGCACCAGCAAAGGAATTTTAAAATAATCGTATTCTTTAAATTTTTGTTGCCTCAACTTTAGATGAACCAGCAAGTATGGACATTACAGCTAATAACTATATTAGCCGTCAAACGTGCTGTAGCGCGATTACGACATTATTGTAATATTCTGTTGAATGAATCTTCTCACGCAATCGTGCTTTTATACAATAATGTCCAGTAATGGTTAGGTAAGGAATGATACAATGGGGTCATTAGATCGATTATCTTCATAGTTGGCATTTATTGAAGTCAGTATAACCTATCGAATCTTATTAGTAGGTACGTACCTACATTCATCCGTTTAGCGAGTGCGGTTTCATAATGATATACTTGTAAATCTTTTCGGAAAGACGAATTGATAACCTCCTCCTTTTTTGAAGTCGGTTAATATTCTGATTAGTTCTATAGGATTGAAGTAATACCATAATATCTCAATCTACGCATTCGTATTGTTTGTCGTTAAGGAGTTCCCTGGTATATCTTCCAAGTCCAAGGTCCAATACCGATGAAATTAAAATGGGTCCACCTTGGACCCATTTTAATTTCATCGGTATTGAACCCAATGCAAAAAGAATCATCAAAATCGATTCCTAATTGGCGGAATGATCGCGTAACATACATACAAAAAAAACATACAGTCGAATTGAAAGCCTTCTCCTATTTAGAAATTGATTAATAAGTACCAATTTTGTTTGTACTCACTTGAGCATGATCCGCAAATCTTCATATAAAAAAATCAAAGTAAGTGTGTTTGTAATGCTTCTCCTCTTAAACGGGTTAACCGATTTTGACGATATTTTTGGTACTTATCATCACTATATACATACTTATGGTCATCTGGATGGTTCTTAGCTACAGATTTAACTCAAATCCATCAATAGTCAGATGTACTTTATCCAAACATTGGTTTTATTCGGTTCTCTGACTTATTCATGTTTTTACTTATTAATTTTACATTAGTGTGGTATGTTTCTTCTTTTTGTTATATATTTTTTAATAATTATTTTTGTTACAGCTTCTTCTGCTTTCCTTTATCCAAAGGGTTAGATAAATAACTTAGCAATATATATGTGAAAATACTTAAATGGTTCTTAAGTTATTTATTTTGTTGTTCATAAAGATTCGTAATACTTTTTGTTTTACAAATAAAATAAAATAAAAATAAAATAGTAGGTGGCGCTGTTCTCGACCGGGGACCGGGTGCGGAACCGCTAGAAACTCTGCTATTACTGGTATTAACAAAAAATCAAGTTTATAAGAATAACTCGATCATCTTACTTGCATGTACGATCCCATGAAGGTAGTTAAACTCCACAGGGCAACTCCGAAGGTCATGATGGCGCGCCTCGAGTACCTGTCGCCGAGGTACCCGAATATTGGCGCGAACACCATGTACGCGACCACGAACACAGTCTGCAGCAAGCCTGCCTTGTCATCGCCGATGTTGAACGTTACTGTGACGTCATGGAGCACACCTGCAAAATGCAAACACCGTTCGGTTTACACTCTTGATGATAAGCCGTGATTTTGAAATCCCACTAATATTATAAACGCGAAAGTTTGCGACAATGGATGTACGCATGGAAGTTTGTTGGGACTCTTTCACGCAAAAAATACTGACTAACATGAGAATAACACATAGGCTCTCATTTAAAAAGAAACATATGCAGAAGACGTCGCAGGTCGCCGCTAGTAAGGAAACAAAATTAACGTCAAACAACTACGTTTTTTGAATTAACAGTAGGTAAAATGTTAAGTATCGTGTTCTCCATTCCGATCTCGGTCTCGAACTTATTCGCGCCTTTATTAAAAAGACGACGACCCGATATTTCGCTAACGCGTCCAATCATAAGTATCTGCTAATCGTAGCCGCCGCCGACTACGAACCTAACTCCCCTCCTATCAGCCTATCAGGCCTATGTCCTTACATCCCTTCTTTCGAATACAGCAGATAGCGCACACAGGATCAGATCACACGACCTCGCCGGCGAGGTCGAAGAATCCCTAACCCGCCGGCCGGTGCAGAGAACCACGGCGAGTCACCTAGTATACACTCTCCCCCATAGCGACTGCCCAAGCCGAGGTAGTTTGTCCTCGAGACGCCCTTGAGCTAGTTGCCCCCTTGCCTTTCTGGCTCGAGCGTAGTGGTTGAACGCTCGCCCTATTGTCCGGGAAGCTGTGAAGGCCCCGCGACCAACAGCGTAGATCATTCACACACACTCAAACAAAAGTTATTATTATACATGAGCTTCTACTGTTTCACTGCTGCGTAAAGCCCTTCCCCAACAAATCGATGTGACGGAGAAATAGACCGAGACTGCTTGACAAGTAGATAATATAGATCTCGGAATGTGAAATTTTTATTTCTATCGTCATGAAGCAAAACAATTTTGCAGGATTATTTACTTCCAAATGTACAATGTAATGCGTCGTTATACAAAATTGGTTATTCTCTAATACGAACAGGCGTGTAATCATTAGAATGCTCGTTGTTGAGTTTGCACTAATATAACTAGCAACATAAATCATTTTCGTATAGATTATCGTAGTACTTGTCCTTCGTTTAGTTAAGTTATCGATAATATATATTTTGTTTCTAGAAAGGAAAACAACCCTCCAAACTCAAGAAAACACGATTTAGCGCAGTGGTTAAGGGCTCCAGCTGCTCCGCCCACTGTCTAATAGTCGCGGGTGCTATAGCCGCACGGGACAAATCTTTGTTTGACCCACAATTATTTGTTTCGGTCTGGGTATTTGTGTATGTAAATTTTCATGTTTGTAAACGCACCCACGACACAGGAATAAATACTTTTGTAGGGGCTACACTTAAAAAAAAACTTACGGCCCGTTTCAATATTTAACTCAAGGATAGATTTGCCTACTACGGATAAAATTTTGATATATTTTGAATGAAAAATCAAAACAAATCTATCCTTAAGATAAATATTGAAACCGCACATTAGCCGGTAAAGTAAGTTTACATTGTAGATCGCTAAAGATATATTTTGTCTACTTATAACAATAAGAAATACTAGCTCCTCGTTCGCACGGGCGCTCCAGCGCTTTACTAATGCGCTTATCAACGCGCATTAGTAAAGCGCTGGAATGAAACAAACTGCTAACAGTACATTTTTTTAAAGCGTTCGCAGCGCTTCAGCGTTACCGTTAAAAAAGTGTCTGTACGAACGTAGGCTTACGCAACATGGGTAATATTATCTCAATAATCCTCCTTGCAATAAGCTTATCCGCGTTCATACAACAATAATTAAAACTCTTCAATATGCCTAGTTTATAGTTAATTTGGATATCTGAATTCTTAAGAAAATGGTAATCACCTCTTCAAAACTGGAACATCGTTATTTGTAAAAAACCTGCAATACTAATTGGGGTATCTAAGTCTTGCACTATTTAAATGACATGTTGTATATAATAATGTATGTTTCTTTTAGTTAAAGGTACCTTATATACTTCCACGGTTACTTTGTTTGTTTTTGTTTTTTTTTACATACTTCTCCATTTTTCTTTCTTCTTGAGTAATTCGCGTAAACCAACCCAATGTACTAGCTGGTATTTAATGAAACCTATTATTAGCCTTAACATTGCCATATTATGACCTTTTATACAAACTGTTACGCCGTTGGTTTCATAAATAAATAAACTACTACTACTAATTTACAATGCGTACGGTAACATGACATTATCGCGCTGTATAGAGAGCCTTCTGTAGGACCGGAAGAAACCTGGCAAAGCGCAGCTCAGCACAATTTTTACTACCAATGAAATATCAGCCTAGCTCGCATTGAAATAATGCCGAATACAACAAAATATAATTTACTACACTAGCGGTAGTGAATGCGTAATGACAGGTCTATAAACAACGTCGATGCATCTCTACACTTGTGCCATCGACATAATCGATATGCGGAAATCTATCTATATCATCACTCCAGATACCTTGCGGGGTAGACAGAGTACAGACTGCGGAAATACGTCACGCCTATATTCCCCAGAGGGGGTGGCAGAGGTGTACTGAGTACACCCACGTTTCGCTGACGATGTTAGGTCCCATGTAATAGGGGGCGAGCCTATTTCCATATACCGGGCACAATTCCAGACTCCGGACTCATACTGGGAATTTTTCGTTAGAAAAACTACATTTGTCCGACCTAGGATAGGAAATACGTATTATATAGTGTACTTAAACAATATGTAAGTTAACACAGTGGCCTTGTAAAGGTGAGTGGTCCTGCATTTACAACCATACAAAAGTAATCAGAATATCTAAAGGTAGGTACGGAATATGTTGTATTTATCGGAGTCAGAGCCAAACATTTTAGTAATACGTGGCAACATGAAAAGTTATAAATAAACATTCCTAGCGACCTAACTCGTATTGACACAGGTAACGTCGACGGAAGGGTGTGGTGTGTGCGGATTAAACTTGGCACTGCCCGATAACACTAAATAAACAAACCATTGAGAATTGCACGTCTTTCCTCTGCCCAAGTATCAACTCCAAGCAGGACAACTGATAAAGTCAGGGATAAATTATTTCTACATCGTCAGAGGTGGATTAAATTTGAATACCTATCTTAATCCATTAGGCAATTGCCCTCTTATAAAATAAAACTATATTTTCGAATTTTATCGCGGTTTATTTTGATTTTTAAGTTCCCGACGTTTCGAGTGCTTTGGAGCACAAAGCAGCTCAAAGAAGTCTGCAGTCTGTGAACATGTCGTTGACCGCACCCGCTATAACATCAGATTTGATAGACCACAAATCCTCGTAAAAGAACACCGATTCCTACCAAGGATGGTTCGCGAGGCCATTGAAATTAAAAAACATCCTAATTTCAATAAAGAAGACGGCTGGGTGCTTCCATCGACTTGGGATCCGGTAATTAATATAATCAAATCCAAAACCAAGCATAACACTGCAAGACCTCAATACACCGTGAGCTCATTCTGCGTAGATCGGACCAACAAAAATAATTAAGAAGTTTGAGGGTACCCCGGAACAACTATGCCTTTTGGACGTCTTTAACCTCAGTCCTTCCCGTGACCATGGGTGCTGCAAAGCACTCGAAACGTTGGGAACTTAAAAATCAAAATAAACCGCGATAAAATCCGAAAAAAATAGTTTTATTTCATGTTTAATATTCGCGTAAATCTAAGAACTCAGAATTGCCCTCTTATTTCATGTATATTTTATAATTGCGATTTTATTTGGTAAGACGCAACATTGCGAACGCAAAAACATTGCGTTAGACATCAGATTGTGTTGTCTTTTAATGTTGTTTAATTCCCTTGTGACTGAATGATTAGGCTATAAGCCGATAAATAAAAAGATCTTAATAGCAAATTAATGAATTAATAAAAAGGTTAATCTATAAAAAAAAAAACTTGTTTCTTTTAGTCACTTGGTACAACTTCCGACAAGACGATTGTGATCGTAAGTAAGATCATGATTGTTTTAGCAGGTTGTTGCTGCATGACATCATCCTCGTTCCTCAGGTTTGAGACACCGCAGCACGCTTTATACATGCCCGACCTGTTTATACAATTAGCTCAATCTTAAAAGATTTTTGTAGTAATTGCCAAGGCAACCATAGTCGAGACGGAGAGGCATTTTAATGCTTCTGGCTGGATGATAGAGAGCACGATGCTTACATCCAACGTCCCAAAAACCGGTAACATCTAATTTTATAACACAAAATATTTTTTTTATTCCCTGTATATCCTCGCCGTATCATTTTGACACTCCGATAAATCATTCTTTTATTACTGTGACCCTATTCTTTGCGCTAACGTTTATTTGTTGAAGCCCCTGCTTTTATTCGGTGTACGTTAAGTGTTTTTTCTTCAATGTCTGGTATTTTTTGTTAGTACAGAGTGAATGTAACAGTTTACGTGGCGCTGAATACAAGGTAATCATATTATACATATTGCTATAAGTTTACAATATAAGGAAACAATACCAGATAGGGGTTTCCTTTCCATATAAGTAATTTATCAAATGGATACATATTTGGGTCCATTTTGAGCTTTAACGGAAAAAAGTAATAGTTTTGGCGGAACCCGTGTAATGAATGAGTAGCCGAATAGCGAAGCACTTGTAAAACATACGTACAAATGATATACTCGTTACCTTATTTTATATAGCTCATTTCATTTATCCACAACTGCTAGTCGTTGCAATGCCCACAAACATGAGTAGCAGTGCCGAGGGCAAGCAAATGTTTTCATTGCCTTCACATCGATCAAGCGACTTCTTGATTACAATTGCCACAGCAACAGTGTTGGGTATTCTTCGATCAATTTTTTGAATTGTAGGATGTTATTTTTTTTTTTTTTTAATAACGCAGCCCCTCACTAATATTTATTTCTGTGTTATGGGTGCCTTTACAAACATGAAAATTCACATACACAAATATCCAGATCGGAACAAATAATTGTGGATCACACAAAGATTACTCCCGTGCGGGAATCGAACCCGCGACTATTAGACACAATGGACGGAGCGGCTTAAGCTCCTAACCCCTAAATTGTCCGTCTAAATTGTTATTTAAATTGCAATTAAATTAATCCCCCTACGGTTCTCAGGAATAACAATGACTTTTGGACGTGAAACGACTCGGTCCCTCCGGTGACCTGAGATCCTGTAGAGTCAGTACAGTACAGTGTAGAGCACTCGAAACGTCGGGAAACTAAAAACCAAAAATAAACCGCGTTAAATCCGATATATGATAATCGCATTTTTTTTCCAACTGTGCACAGCAGTAAGTCCATCCATATTACGTTACGGGCCCTTTAAGTTACTTTATTGGCCCTAAAAAAATGAATTCTACGCCTTCTTATCTTAATTTTAAACGTTTAATTGTTCGAATGTCAACTACCCTTGAGAGATAATGCTAGCGATAATATGTATCAAAAACTATCTAAGAATGTGATCTTACCTTGCCAAAATGCCTACCTAAATCAATCATTATAAATACCCACATTAATTAGAGAATTGTTAATTATTTTATCAATCTGTATACTGCAAAAGAGTGGGATGCATGGTGTTAGGAAGGGGGCTTACGTCAGCTGAAGTGGCGTGATGTTAGTGCAGTGACGCAAACGAATTCACGGTCAGGTCACGGACATACTTACATACGATTAAATAAAGGTTTAACTTTGATACAACTTGTGTTTTTTGTTTATTGCCGACAGTATTTTAGGAAAGATCTCGTCGTCGAGATCTTGCATATAGCTACTAGCATTGCTTGCATAATCATGAGCCCAAATTTTAAAAAGGCAATAGTGTCAGTTAATCTCGAATGATAATAATAATCACAATAAATTACAGTCACGATAGTCCCCATAATTATTTCTATTACTGACATAATTCCCAAAGGATTATAAAACAGCGTACACATACCTTACGTTACAGAAAACTGCCATACTCAATACTTGCAGCATTGTCAGAAATTTCTTACAGCTAGACACAGACTAACAATTCATAACAGCAGAACAACCAACATAGCATTCAATTTATCCAAATCTTAGACCACACTTGGTTGACAACCGTGTGGTCTAAAAATGCCAGGCTTGTCCTGAGACAATGTTTTTGTAATCACAATAAAATTTATTATGAACCGGGTCGGCTTCACTGCATCCAGAATTTGATAAGTACTATCAGTAAATAACGTCTCAGAGAAGTGTTTGATTGTTATTAGTGTTACACTAACTGCTGCACTAACATACAAACGAGCGGTAATAAAGGTTTGAAGGGAAGGTTATTCACTCGATGAAATTTAGTGATTAAACGAACAGTCACAATCTTTATTTAGACATTGTGATCTTTATATAGTTTTGTAGTTCAAGCGAAGAATCGATTCACATGAATCACAGTTTTTTTATAATGGGATAAATTATCTGCTGGATCGTGCTTCTAATCGATATCCTAGCAATTTGTACGTATACTTCTCAATGAGACTATGCGTCTGGGTTTTCTATTAGGTTATAAAAGTAAATACATACACTGTTTACTACTAAAGTGATATAATCATCATAATACACGTAGGTATAAGTGACTTATTAACATTGGATTTTATTTAATCAATTAGTATTATTTTACGTACATAAACTACACCCGATACATACTTCATTATAAATAATTGTACTCTATATTTAGCTTGCATATATACCTAAGTTACTAATAATAAATCACTGAAGTATTATTTATTCATTTATATTTATTTTTTACATGTCGGTACTTAGAATATAGGAATTATATTTTGTTGAATTTATAGAATCAAAAGATCGCTACATTCATATATAATTCACCTTACATTGCCTGTTACTTATTACCATTAAAATAGATAAATGTCCTTCAACGAATTCGGCTACAGTAAATGAGCTCACACGCAACCAAAGTAATTGAGTTGGGTTTAGAGCACGTCCCACGTTTAATTTACGTCTAATAGATATCACCGAACAATTACATCAAACTAGTATAAAAAAAACATGTCAGTGTTAAAAAGAGGGACAACAATATCAACGCTTACCTTTCACTAAATTTCACAAAGCGAAACAGATATGTAAAACCGTCGGTTACGGTAACACTTTAAAATTCCAAAATTTCTAATTTTAACTACTCTACATCAGCAAAAATTAAGAAAACAACGATCAAGGGAAAGGCAGCTTATCTTTCTTAAATAAAGTATAACAATAATACGTTAATGTATGTCAAAGTTGTTCTCAAGGCATCTATGACCAAGATTAAAAGCTGTTAAAAGTGCTGAAATCAAAGCTAATAATTATAATTTTGTGTGGGGCTGTCCAATATTATCACAGTATTAAGATCATCGATATAAATATATCGATGATAAAGTCTTCACTTGCCCCTGCACCCGTGTGGATGACGTTGACGTGAAAGAAAAGTGAGCCCCAATAAATAATGCAATATCAAATTGAAACAAGATAACCTTTCTCTAGACCTCTTTGGCCCGCCCGCGTAAGGACTAAGAAAAGACCAAAATGAAGTTGTGTTTCTGGCTCAATGCCATCAATTTCGTTCAATATGGCATTTCTTAAATCGGACAGTGATTAAGCAAGATGTCCAGACTTGACTTAAAGTTCTTTGAAAACATCGTTTTTTGGTTTGGTGTTTGTAAATTAATAAAATATAAAATAGAAATTAAGACGAAGCGTATAAATAAAAATAAATATTATAAACTTTATTATAGACAGACCTAACTGGTCGTCGTGTTCGGCTTCGCACTACAACTGAATGCTCTTGAACTTTGATCCAACAATTCTTCGTCCATCTAATATGTAATGGCTTTATGATGAATATTCATCATAAAATTTGTGTACACGCAGCTTGGCGAAATGTTTTCAGAATAGGGACGGCAGTATGTTTAAATATTAAGGACAAAAGTCTACTTCGATATTACTTAGGTACCTCTTCAGTCTAAAGTTAAATGTAATGACCAATGATGTAACAGTATTTTTAAATTTGAATTGTAATCTTATTAAGAACCTTTGATTATTATTAACTATATAATAAAATCATTAAAAACTTATTTCACAGAGTACTAATATGCGAGATGACCGAAAAGTGGTCCTATAAGCGCACCTCAGAACCACGAGCAGGGCTGCTAAAGCAGAGGATTGGCGGGCAAAGTAATGACACTTAATTTTGTTAGTCCCGGTACCTTTATATTTATATCTTTGCATTATATCCTGAAGTTGCAGTAGGACTATGCAAATACAGTGGATAATCTCAAGTAGCTTCGCATGATTGCTTCATCTTTTTAAACTTTGGCTTGAGGGTGTTACGACATATTATTTATTTATGTTAGCTTGCTATCAATGCACTCAAAATCAAGATTATTCCGGTGGGTGACCTTCAGAATTTGTGGGCGTCTCGCCGGGTAGCGTGGCACGTCACGCGAGCACACGGATACGCTACGTCATCTACGTTTTACCACGTTCGAGTGATGGCAGCACCGGCGTGGCCCACAGACAACGCGCGCGTGCGCACCGGCTTCGTACATCACGCCATTGTTACAACCAATCAGCAGTAAGAAATTTGTGGCGCGAAACATTACACAGCGACTCGTGACGATAGCGGTACGCGGTGTTTCCCAGGTCAAGTCAACTTGTGTATGACACTATGACGAAACTAGTCATTTATTTATAACTCGTTAAAATAATGTTGCTGAAGTGGTTACCTAATCAACTGCTGTTGAAAATAGTAACACTGTAATTATATCAGCCTATACTGCCCACTGCTGGGCAAGTAACACTGTAATCAGTAGATATTATCAAGAAAGTGTACACTTATTTAAAAAGGCAAACTCGTACTTGATATAAATGAATTAGCAGATAAATGATCTCTTTATTTAAGTAGATCTGACATCAACCTTATAGGTAGGTAATACAGGCTATGCTTAGTTCAGCCTCAAATGCTAACACTTTTGTGTACATTCGCCTAAGATTAGGATATATATTTGTGTAAAAAATGTACTGGATTTTTTGAGAAATAAATAAACATTATATTATTATTAATGAGATTTTTGCAACATCGACAATGTCATCAACAGAATGGATTGAACGCCCAACATTCATATCCGGTGGAAGGGGATTTTGTATAGTGAAGATGACAGATCACCCTGGGGGTTTAATAAAGTTCGGATCACCACAATCCGTCCCCCTTATATACATTTACAGACAGAAATGAAATTATAAGGGCTAGTGCAATATAATAAATGTATTTCTTTAAAGAAAATAAAATGATACATGTACATAGAATTTATCAATATTTGACTCATTCCGTAAAAATGCAACAAAACACCTGCAATTACTAAACAGCTCATACACAACAGCATCAATCAAGTCATTGACGACTCTATCTCCATAATGGAAGAACGTTATTTTATTTGTATGCATATCAAATATATCAAAGCATAACTAAATATCAGACGAATTATTAATTATTCTAACTGCCCTAAAAAAAATAACTTTATTAAAAAATTTGACGATAAACTAAACGAACTTTTTGTAAGACGTCAAGACTTCGATATAGCAGATACGCCGACATATTGCGTATTAAATTTAATCTTGTCCCTTAATGAAATAACAATCTATGGAAGCTGGTTATGACATTCCTCGCGATAGTTTAAGTTAAAGCCGACAACACGATGTCAAACGAGGGCACAACAGAAAATTAATTCTATTTTAGGTACTATGATGCGGTCCCCGGTAACAGCTAGTATTTTAAGAGTATGAGGGGACCGCATCAAAAGGTTATTTACTTACCTTATATATTTTTGTATACCTATGCAAAACGATATTAATTGCTCTTTAAAACCTAGAATAGAAATAGTTTACGCTTCCAGTGGCAGAGTGTCTGCCAAGTGTGTAAATGGAGTACAGTCATGCACTGACAACAAGCGTGTCAATAGTCATTTTATTGCGTAACATAACCTGCTTAGTACTTATCTGTTGAACGTTTACATGCTTTCCTTACTAACACAGCACAAGTACTAACAATTGTACGGATTTCTGCAGAAAAAATGACTACATTTTGTCCAACACCACCGCATCATGTCTCTTTCAATGTATGTACACAATAAACCAAAATATAATCTCCTGATGATAAAAACTTCGCTGCAGTTACGTTACGCAACTAGTAATAACGCTACTAGACGTCGAAACGTTCAAATATTTGTTTAAACCGAAGATAACACAGATTAAAGAATTTATGCGGATAATATATTAAAACATTAGGCCATATCCTAACAGTGGGTCAGTGTAGGCTTATTTATAAATCTCTGACATCAATCATGCATGTGTATCATATTGGGTCCTCCTAAGGTCAATACCTTAGGAGGACCCAATTAGGTAATCTTGAACGAAAACTGAAAAATTGTGAAATGAGCAGGGAACATTTACAAATTAGGTTAAGGCGAAGTCGACAATCAACTATTGTGTTCAGCTATTGTGAAGCAAATCACTTTACTAAGTAACGCGTGCAGTTGTAGAAACTATTCAAGTTACGTACATAATATTGGTATATAAATCATGCAGGTGTTGTACGAGACGATATAACTGTGCAATGCTAACGTATTAGCTGGAGTTCTTAGTATTCGCAGTTCCAATACCAGGAACACAACAAAGTTACCTGATCTCGATCAATCCACTTTCACGAAACACACGTAGTGCTTTACCGGTCTCGTTACCCTAAGAATAAGATGGTCTTTGGACACGAAAGGGCTTCGTGGTTTGTGTATTGATTCGCTTTCTATGGAAAATGTAATAGACATAAAACAATCGTCTGCTAGAACTGACATACCTAGCAAAGTCAGCTAAATACAAGCTTTATACTTGCTAAGATAGATAGATAGAAAATTATTACTTTTGCTAAATAGTTGTAGAAAGAAACAGAAATTACTAAACAACAATTAGTAACGTAATAAATTAAATCTATATCATCACACCAGATCCCTTGCGGGGTAGGCAGATAGTACAGAGTTCCAACAGGTTCTTTCTTTACAGACCTATCTGGCTTCCTTCACTCTCATCGTTCGTCTCATACACGCTCGCATGTTACGAATACTCTTGACTTCTCCTTCAGATAAGACTCGGTCAATTTGGGCATGATAAGATAATCTAGGTCTATCCCGGTACCTACATCCTTCCACATTCGCATTGTAAATCTGTTTTGTCATTCTTTCTTCTGACATTTTGCTATGTGCCCGAACCAACGGAACATACCCTTTCTCATATTTACACCGATACTATCTTTGTACCTACCTACTCGCTTTATTACTACGCTGTTGCGAATATGGTCGGTCAGCTTCACTCCACACATCTTCCGCAGAGCTCATATATCCACCGCATTTATCCTACTTTCATTCTCCTTCTCACATACCCGGCTCTAGCGCAGTGGTTAAGAGCTTGAGCTGCTCCGCCCACTGTGTCGAATAGTCGCGGGTTCGATTCCTTTCGAACAAATCTTTGTGTGATCCACAATTATTTGTTCCGGTCTGGGTATTTGTTTGTGAATTTTCATGTTTGTAAACGCACCCACGACACAGTAATAAATCCTAGTGTGGGGCTACGTTTTTTTAAAAATGAAAAAAAATATAACAGCGTTGGGACAAGCACTCCGTTATGTATGGCCAGCTGCGCCATTTAGCTTAAGTGCCGGCTCCCAAGTAGCTTTCCCATCGCACCATTCACTCTGTTCCCTGCACTCACTCTTCTCTCTATGTCAGCAGTGTATTTCCCATCCTTACTGAAAGCGTATCCAAGATATACAAACTCATTCGCTCGCTCCAGCACATCGCTACCAACCACAATCCATAAATCCCAATAAATTAAAGTTTAAATAAAAAAAATAACTTTAAGTTTTACTAGAAGATTCTTTCTCCCTCTGAAGATACATATGTGAATGCTATTGACTGTTAACATCAATTAAGGTTAAAAGCATTGCTCGCAGCTAGATAAAATCTCGCAGTAAAAGGATGCTATTAATTTTAGAAAGACGTGTCAAAATGTAAGACGACTGCGAGATTTAGACGACATTGACACTATTTTTACTGCACTAACAGTTACAGTACGAACACATTATAATCGCTTTTCAACTGACCTTTTCGTAATTATAAATGTATTTTTCCGAAAGTCTTAAATTAGCAATTTTATTTAAAAAAAAATCACGAAGATATACTCCAAGCGGGGGTGGCAGAAGTGTACTGAGTAAACCTACGTTTCGACGATGATGTTAGGTCCTATGTAATGGGGGGCGACCTTATTGCCATATACCGGGCACAATTCCAGACTCCAGACTCGTTCTGGGAAGTTTTTGCTAGAAAAACTACACTTGTCCGACCTGGGATTAGAACCCAGGACCTCGTCACAAAGCGCTTTGCCACTAGACCAACGAGGAAGTCAAATTAAGTTATATAATTAATAACTAGAGGCCCATTTGTGACCAATAAAATTGCTATTTAATAATTTCAGCCTATACTGCCCACTGCTGGGCAAAGGCCTTCTCTCACAAATCGAGGTAAGAGAGATTAGGTTATACTCCACCACGCGGACCCAGTGGATTGGTGGAGGCAGGTTTGTGGCCACCTGCTGTTGAAACTTATCAAGCCGCCTTTAAGGCTTCCAACTCGGCTTAACGACTACCACATTAAGTGGTAACCGGGACCAACGGCTTAACGTGCCTTCCGTTATGAAAAGCTCGAATATGAAAATGCGGCAAACGGTCACCCATCTCAGACCGACCGAGTCGAATGCTGCTTAACCTTGGTGTTTGGTAAGAACACCGCGGTCGCACAGCGGTACGAGTGCCTAATAATAAAATTGCTAAGTATCTTATTATTAGCTGCATTGGACTGGGACTGCAAAAACTTACTGTAATTTTGCGTCTGCATATTTGAGTTTAAATAGGCGACGTGGTGGTGGTGGTTAAAGCGATATAATAAGGAACTGAAATTAATACATTTTTCCTGTACCAAACCAGGTATAGGAAAAAACAAATGATTTCACGTATGTACATATTATGGAAATCCCCAAGTTAATATAAAATTACGACAGGACAAAAAATAGCACAATATCTATTATATTTTCCAAAAGTGAGATGTCGGTTATACTTATAACTATAAGAAACTCTTGCAACATGTCCGAGTACAGAAGGGATAGGCAAAGTTTTTATAGCCCTCTTAACTAAGTGCTTCCGGAGCTTGATATTTAAAAAACAACACATTAAAAATTTTAGAAACACAGTTCAAAGTGATATTTATTGTCTCCAATAATTCCTTCAAGATTCTACGAAGTAGACTTCAAGAGGAAATTATACTTTTTTAATAAAAATCTGTTATTTATAGTTGTCCGTGTCTATAGTTTTTGTTGTTATTCGAGTATTTGACTGAGGATGAATCCAATGTCGAGACCCAACCCCATTTTGTAAATAAAAAATCATTACGTCACCGCCAGCGCACTGCCATAAGAGTAAATACATATTCCCACACTGGATGTGTGGTGAAAAGGCCCATTACTTTCTCTTATTACTTACTCGCCAGTTGCCAATGATAACCGCTCCGTGAGATCTTTCGTATGCGGAATAAAACTATGAATGCACTTGCATAACATTTAGTATTTGGTTTTTACATGTGAAGTTAAAAATCATGGACGTTATACGTTCAGTACCATGGCAGAAATTTAAAAGTGAAAACTAGCGATACCAACCAGCTTTCATTTATACAATGTAATGCGGGTAGTAAATATGAGTGTTGAGCAAACGCAACAAACATACAGTGCGATTTTTTTTATATCAATACATATAATAAAACTGTAACCGAGCCAAATCTGTACATTGAATATTTTTCAAAAATTTTAATTGGGGTACATTTCCTTATCGATATAGAGGCCGACACAATTATATTTGGAGTTATTGTCTGTCTGTCTTTCTGTCTATTTGTCTGTCTGTCTCTTGGTGTTTCAATCACGCAAAAACTACCGAACGAATTTGAATGAAATTTAGTATGGTAATAACTAATACCCTAACTTAAAATAATAAATACTTTTTATCCCGGAAACAACAATCAATCCGGAATAATCGCGGGATAAACCATAAAAAAATATATTATTTTTATTATTGTTCGTCTCAAGCTGCAATGTTACGTTAAAATGCGTGACTTTGCCTCCACATGAATTACTCCATTAACTCATATTGGACTCAGGTTCGTCTCCTCACGAGAAACTCTTCGGTGGTTAAAAGCACTCGCCTGAAATTATACATACACGTTTGATTTAAACACTTAAACATGATTTCGTGCATGACGATGCATTCAGGATTGTCTCTTCTGGAGAAAAATCTTTAACGATGAATGGCCCGTACACGAAACTTTGTATAATCATTTATTTAAGATATCTTAACATAATTTTGATCATGAACATGAACTGTATATTCTTAAGAGAAGGCTGACCCAACATGTACTGACAAAACTATGGTACATACTAAGCTCGCAATGTACCTTTTTTGAATATTATTTCGCCAGATTACGATATTTGGCAGGGTAGGTAGAAAAGGTTTAAAAGTACCCAAGTATTGTATATGTTTTTTTATGAGACGGCGTTAGCGTTGACTAAGATTGGGCTTAGAGACCTATGTCAAATTACAAAATAAACGCGTGCGTAGCCGCGGGTAACAGCTAGGAATACCTATAATTTTTATATTAATATTTTCAAACACGATGATCAATCTCTCGAGTCATCCAACCAATATTTAAATGCAAAGCTAATCTATATTCAATATTATTAAGAGGAAAGATTTATTTGTAACCGACTTAAAAAGGAGGAGGTTCTGTGTTCGTCTGTATGTATTTTTCTATGTATGTTCATCGATATTTTCATCAATTATTAACCGATTTTGATGACTCTTCTTGCGTTGTGTTTGGTATAGCTTCAAGGTGATCCCATTTTAATTTCATTGACATTACGCCATGACATTTAAAGATACACAAGGGAACTCCTTAACGACAATATGAATGTGTAGATTGAGTTATTATGAGTTTTACCTCAATTCTATAGGTACCCTACTATAGAGCCAAGCAGAATATTAACCAACTTTCAAAAAAATTAGGAAGTGCACAATTTATCTGTTTTTATAACTACTTTATGAACTAGCTATACTAATATTATAAAATTTGAAAGCAACTCTGTCTGTTTGTCCGTTACGTTTTCACGCCCCAACGCTGAACAGATTTGGATCAATTTCGGCAAGCAAATAGATTTTATCCAGGGGAAGGATACAGACTACTTTTTGTCTCAAAAAAAACTTAAAGGTGTGGAATATTCACCTGAGAATAACGCGAACGACGTTTGCGGTATAACTAGTAAACTATAAATAAAGAATATGAAGTTCGTGCACATTAGCACGGACAAAATATACCTCTTCTTGAACATAATCTCCTTTGTTTTATTATGCCTTTTTACCTTAGCAAAAATGCTCTTCAAAATTAGATGACGAAGTTGAAGACGTTACGGGAGTGAGAACCGCATTTCTGTTAATAAAGAGTGCGTCAACCTCCAATTCGTCTTGGTTACATTAGGGACACAAAGCAACGGTTTATAACCAGCCCAAATAATACAAGTGTTTATTGTTACCATTACCCCCTATCATATCTACAGTTGATGTCTGCCCACTTGAAAACATGTCATGGTTTAGTCGAATATGTTGTAACGGGGGACGACGTGATTATTCTTATCATCATACTGATTTCTGCGGACCTTACATCGCAAGATAAGGTGTACGACTTACTTTTGTCCTTCAACTTTCATATTGTTATGTATTGCATTAAGTACTTCGCAAGAAACTTAGTCCGTTAACTAAAATCGTAAATTAGGTCCAAGAACTTAATATGGTTGCCGAGGTCGTGTAATTACTGTAAGAATAGCGTCACTTCTTGTAAATGGACTGGACATAAATAGATAACACGTGTCCGACATATTAAAAACTATTTACATCGAACAAGCTTTTAAGTACTTACTAGCTAATACCCGCGACTTCGTCGTTCTTCTCTAGGATGCAATGCTCCTTGTCAAATTTTATCAAAATCTGTTCAGCAGTATACGTGTTAAATGGGAACACACAAACAGATACATATACATACATTTATATTAGTATGGATATTCAGGATGATTCCGATCTAACTAACCCTATGGAGTCGTACTTACAAAATTTTTTACGTTATATTTGACATAAGATGATTAAGCGCCTTTAAATATTAGATCAAAATAAAAAGCAAAAACATATTAATCATGCTAATTTAAAATAGCAACTTCGCCGTCCCATGACCTTAATGCGTCACTCGTGTACATAACGTTACTCTGACGTTAAAAAATCTCTGACGACTGGTAAATGACAAACATAGATTCATACGTCTCAGATAAACATGGTTCTTATCAATAACTTTACAGTAAAATTTATTTAAATGACTATAAAACTCGTAAATCGACTTCACGATTGATAATTTTTTTTTTTATAAACAGTCAATGAAGCAAATAATTACATCTCTTATAATAAAACTTTGTTTGAGCTGATGAATCTCCAGTATCCGAGGATAAAAAAGCCTAAATATTCGTATAAGTAGGTACATGGTAATTGGTTCATACTATATTTAATCATATTTATGTAAGTCTAGTAAAGATCCAAGATACACAACAAGAGAATGCACAAGTAACAATTTATGAAAGAGCAAATTTATCCGCGGTCAATTCAAATTGTAAGGAAGCTCTTTTTGCCTACGTTTCTACAACAATGATTTTATACAATATAATCATTTTGATGTTTCGAGCTCTGGCGGTGTCCGTCCATGCATTATCATTGAAGGCGGAACTAATTGGTTCCAAGTGCAGTCTCAATGGGCACTCGAAATGTTATGCGGCCCGGTGTGCCTGGCTAGTGGTCTGCACGTCTGGCTACCCCCATATCTAAGTTACTTATTAAGCGCACAGCTGCAACGCATCAAATCAAAGCAATCGCTGTTTAAGCTATATATATACTGTAGTCTATATGGTATCGTGTAGTTTCTTCTGTTCGATGTAATTTCTTTGATGTACTCTCGCTCGCAAACAAAACTTACATTATGTAGGTTAAATAAACTAGGTACGTTCAATAAAAACTATAATAGCTTTACTTGAAAGTAGTTAAATCTTAATTCACGGATCAGCAACAATATCTATTTTACTTTTAAGCCCTCCATAAATCAATGTTTTAAATATGTCAGAAAAAGCTATTTTTGTAACGAACAAAGTTCCCAAGCAATTTGAAGTAGGGCTCACCGTTTTGGTAAGCGCATCTCTCCCATAATCCTCTTTGATCCCTCAACCACATGATACCGCAACCGTTAGATTAATGAGTCTAGATTAAAACCACATGAAAAATGATCGCTTAAAAGCTTACTTATTAGGACATGTAGCCTACAACGATTAGTGTGGCCGTTATAACCAGCGTCCCCATGAGTCATTTTTTGTTGATTTTATAGAGTATTTTGTTTAATCAAGCGGGATTCCAACCCTAAGTTTATTGTGAAAGGTTTACAGGTCGATCAAACTTGAGCGGGTTTTCAAAACCATCCATTGCTGAACGATGTCAATCAATTGAAGTTAGCGATACTTAACACGACGACGACCCTAGGTCTAACACTTTTACGATTTCTTGCGAACATCGGCTAACTTTGCATTTGGCTTTGAAGAAATTGCTTTGGCCTTAGTGTTTTACGATTTCGCGTAAATGGCAATTTTACTAAAACAATAAAAAGGTGTTTCCTTTTATATATACTATATATTTGCCTATGAATATGTAAAAGGGTTATGTCTTTTAAACTCGACATAACATGAAACAAATTTTGTAGGTGAGTATCGGAATTTATCATTCATGCAATATATCAAAATAGTCACCAATAACTTATCGAAGCAGATACTTTATCATCTCCATTATGCTGAAAGTGTTTTCGATTCTAAGTTAAATGTTACTATCACACACGAATATAAATCTGAATACGAATAACGGTGAAGTAAATATCTGTTTTATAAAAAAATAAACCTTACAAGATTTATTCTTTGTTGTGAATAAGATACATTATATGCCAAGCTACTTTGATACTTAAATCCCATCCAATATTTGATTTAGAAGCACGAATTGTACCCCCCACAAACAGTAACCGCGCTTTATTAGTTATTACCCCTCACTGATCACTACCCAACATTTATAAGCTTTCAAATATTTTATTCATTAAACGGTGTGCACACAACACCCGGGGTGTAACTGTTCCCCATATACTTTTTTTAACAGAACATTGCCCCTGACACTAGGAAATATTCCTTTGTCGTCGGTGCGTTTACAAACAAATTTTACATGCACGAACACCCAGACCGAGACACATATTGACGAGATTTATCTTTTCTCTTGCGGATATCGGAACCGATTATATATTACAATCAAAGGAGTTTGATGTAGTTTTTTTCCTTATTTATTCATTAAATAAACTGGGGAAGGGCGTATAGTAGGTGCCTCGCCGTGGTGCTCTGCACCGGCCGGCGGGCAAGGGATTCTTTGACCTCGCCGGTGAGGTCGGTGTGTGATCCTGTGCCGTATCTATATTCGAAAGAAAGGAACTAAGGGCATCGGGAGGATCTGTGAGAATTTGCCGCGGGCGACGGTAGCAGCTGATAGGAAGGAAGTCAGGTGCGTAGTCGGCGGCGGCTACGATTAGGGGGTTCCGATGGTTGGACGCGTTCGCGAAGTAGCGAGTTGTCGCCTTTTTAATATAGGCTCGAATAGGTTCGAAACCGAGATCGGAATGGAGATCGACATTCCTTATATACCACGGGTTACCGACGGCTCTTTGGAGGAATCGGGACTGGACAGCTTGGAGTCTATCTATGTGAGAATGGGTGCCCGAACACCTCACAAGCGTACGTCATGATGGGCCCTACGTAATTTTTGTAAAGTGTCACCTAATGGAAATTTTACTCCGCTTGCAGATCATCGAGTAAAGACGGAATTTATGATCTTAAAACAACCTCGCAATGAGTATTAGTGTACGAGTATACCCACACGCAGTTTAGTTTGTTATCTCGAGTCTTGACATGACCTATACTAAGTGATAATAATGATATTTTTTTATAAAAGTGTGAATGGCCGGGTGAATCGTATTATATGTTTATAACAAAGTGTCAAAACAAATAAATTTACATTTAAAAATATAACTACATCGTATATTTTATCTTTATTTTTGTGCAGCCCGTGTCAGCACATTTAACCTTTGATTGCTTCCAGATTTTAATCAAGATAACGAAGTTTGAGGGTGTGTCACTGTGGTGGCAACTTGTAGATCGCCCCCTTGGGAAATTAACCCCCTGTGTCTATACCGACGCGATTATCATGTTCTGTTTAAATGCACGCTTTGTTTTTTTTACAAAACTGTCAGTAGGACCGAAGTTAACGTACAGTCTCAAGTACGTTTATTATTATTGAACAGGTTTTTATTGTTTTTAATAACAGATCACACGACACTACATATCACATACTAATTACTGGAGTTTCCACCGTTGTCGTTGCAATCTAATTGGGTCTTTTTATATTTTATGAATGCAATAAAGTATGTGAATACGTTATTCTGCAGACTTTGCTTATTTTATTACTATCAACTGTCTAAGAAATATTTAAGGATAATCTATCTATCTATCTATCTATAACCTCACGCCAGATCCCTTGCGGGGTAGGCAGAGAGTACAGAGTTCCAACAGGTTCTTTCCTTACATACCTCTCTGGCTTCCTCGACTCTCATAGTTCGTCTCATACACGCTCGCCGGTTACGGAGACTAAGGATAATCAATAATAAATAAGTTCTACTTACGTTCTATTTACTACTTATATTATTATTCTTGTACTTTGCACTTTTTCTATGTCAAAAGTGATTTTATATAGGTACAGTACACTTGTAAACTAACCTAAACTACACCTACTAACAAATGTGCACGTGACCCAGTTCGAGTGTCGCAGAAAGGAATTCGAAACTAATAACAAAACTGTTCACTTACACATAACAACGTTTTAATTCCACAAACAAACGAGAAATTCTAAGCCGCTTCCATATTAAAGGACGACATTGTATACTGTTAAGAATGAGCAGTGAGCCCACGCACGTGAGTAGACACTGGAGATTAGTTCTCTGATTACGTGACATCGACCCTCTCTGGGTGTTCAGCCTTCATTAAGAGAAATTTATTGACGTGTAATGTGTGGACAATGACGTCTAGTGTACGTAGAGCTGTAGTAAATAGCTTCGTATAAAAACCGGTGCTATTGACTCTCACGAAATACTGTTAATGTCAGCGTGGTGAGATTTTGACCTCTTTCGACACCCCTGAGCCGCTTACACCGGAGTGTTGCCGTCAGATGTCTTATGATGACCATTTAGACAATGGGTCTAATAAGCGGTGACTCACCGCCTGCCGAGGATAATTAGTAGAATGCTGGTTATGGCGTGTCTGAATGCTTTTGCGATAACCCCACTTCGTGTTCATCTAACCATGATTTTAACAGGCTAAAAAGCTCTCTTAACGCCGGGATCAGTTCACTATTTGAAATTCCTTCAATTTTTAATTTTGGCTGAAAAACATGAAATTTTCTCAAAGGACATAATAATGTGAAGTATGCACTCAACATAAAATAATAATAAACATACATGATAAACACACCCGTATGACATACCAAAAGCCTCTGTCAACTAAAAATTCCTTTCTTATCCTAATGGAAAGTCCTGGTCGTTTTTTGTTAATTATAAAATCAACATTACCGCGCGCCGCTTAAAATGAAATTTAAACATAGCGTAGGATAGGTAGGAACATTTCGTAACCCGCCTCCACCAAAACGCGATAAGTAGACAAACGGTAAACCTCAAGATAAAGTGGATTAAGTAAATCTAATATAATCCTTTCTTAATTATGAATCAGGAAGACATCCTCTTCTTAGAACATTACGAAATTTATAAGATCAGATTGAGACGACCTAATTAATAACGACGGACGATTTAGCGCAGTGGTTAAGAGCTTAAGCCGCTCCGCTCACTGTCTCTTATAGTCGCGGGTTCGATTCCCGCACGGGACAAATCTTTGTGTGACCCACAATTAGTTGTTTCGGTCTGGGTATTTGTGTATGTGAATTATCATGTGTGTAAACGCACCCACAACACAGGAATAAATCCTAGCGCGAGGCTACGTTTAAAAAAAAAGAAAAAAAAAATAACATGTACTTGCTTATTCTCAGAAATTTATGGTACTTATGGAAACGAACATATTGTTAAGTACTCAAGAATAAGTATGTAAGAAGGAGAATGAAAGTAGGATAAATGCGGTAGAAATGCGAGCTCTGCGGAAGATGTGCGGAGTGAAGCTGACCGACCGCATTAGCAACAGCATAGTAAGACAGCGAGTAGGTATGAAAGATAGTATCGGTGTAAAGATGAGAAAGGGCATGCTCCGTTGGTTCGGGCATATAGAAAGAATGCCAGAGGAAAGAATGACAAAACAGATATACAATGTGAAAGTGGAAGGATGCAGGTACCGGGGAAGACCTAGACTATCTTACCACGACCAAATAAACCGAGTCTTATCTGATGGAAAAGTCAAGAGTCTCCGTAACCGGCGAGCGTGTATGAGACGAACTATGAGAGTCGAGGAAGCCAGAGAGGTATGTAAGGAAAGAACCTGTTGGAACTCTGTACTCTCTGCCTACCCCGCAAGGGATCTGGCGTGAGGTTATAGATAGATAGATAGATAGATACTCAAAGGTGTTAATAGAAATTTTACGTTTTGGTCTAGTTAGTAATTTGGCGAGTAGGCACTTAGTTCAATGAATCGTTACCCGCTCGGAAGAATTTTTTGTGTGACCCGTACACATGTACATATCTGTTTCGGTCTGGGTCTTTGTAAATGTGTTTGTAATCGCAGTTCCTCGGTACATGGACTCGAAATAGGTTTTCATGAGACTTTATATAGCTTCTCATAGACTTAAAATGACTGCCTCGTTGGTCTAGTGGCGAATGTGTGCTTTGCGATCACGAGGTCCTGGGTTCAAGTCCTAGGTCGGACCAAGGAGTTTTTCTATCGAAAAATTCTCAGTATCAGTCCACAGTCTGGATTTGTGACCGGTATATGGCAATAGGCTCGTCCCCTATTGCAAGGGACCTAACATCGTTGGCGAAAAGTGTTGGGTGTACACAGTACACCTCTGCCACCCCCGCTTGTTGATTCGAACTTCTAACTAACCGTATTTACGGCAGACAGCATCAAAAAAGATTGGCCTTATGATCTAGATGAAAAAAAGGTAGCGACTAGATCTAACGAGAAATGTTATTTACTTAAAAACTCACTTTATAAACGATCACCGTGTCTGATGCTGATCGATAAATATGGCTAATTTATCTATATCATCACGCCAGTTCCCTCGCGGGGTAGGCAGAAAGTACAGAGTTCCAACAGGTTCTTTCCTTACAGACCTCTCTGGCTTCCTCCACTCTCATAGTTCGTCTCATACACGCTCGCCGGATAGTATCGGTGTAAAAATGAGAAAGGGTATGATCCGTTGGTTCGGGCATATAGAATGTCAGAAGAAAGGATGACAAAACAGATATACAATGCGAAAGTCGAAGGATGTAGGTACCGGGGAAGACCTAGACTATCTTACCATGGCTTATTAAATAGTTAAAATCATATTTTGTGCTCTCTACAAAAAAAAAAGTTGTTAATTATAAGTTCTTCATCATACACGCCATGCTTTTAAACTATGAGTATAAGCAACGGCATTCTAATAGGATAAGATAAAATAATACCTTTATGGTTTAACAATAACCAACGTGGACACCTCAAGTAGATCCTAAGCTATTAACTAAGAATGCGATGACGTAATCATTTTCCACGATGAGACTGAATGGTACCACTGGTGATTAGTTGATTAGTTCAACCGAAAGATATACTTACGTAATATTGCATGAAGCATAAATTTGAACATGGGTTATGATGTGAGTAAGCGCATCCCCCGTAAGATTAAATGATTAAATATCTATTTATACGTATGAGCCTGATTCATTGGTCACGGCCGGCCGAAAAGTTTTGGAAATCTATAAATGGGCTATCTATAAATTCATTCGAAGATGATTTCTTGCGCGCCATAATATTCGCAGACACGTTGCCACAGACAATATACCTAAATACATATTTGTGTTGGGCTGATCTATGTATTCATATGCGACCAAAAGGCCGGCACACGTCGCCGACCAAACCAATTGCCCACTCCGTTGGCTACCACGACCCTCGGCACACAAATTCGGCAGATTTTTTGCCGAAGCCGAAGTCGGCCGAAACCAAGTCGATAGTTCGGTCGGACATTAGTTTGTAGCGGAATGGAATGTTTTGCTGTGGTAAATTAAAACCCAAAGGTTTTAATTTACCACAGCAAAACATTCCGCTCAAAGAGTTTGGAATAGTTTATTATTATATACAAATAGTGGGTGCAAAAAAAATATGTCCAACAATAGGCAATGATAGATACCAATCATCTTGATTTGGGGTAGAAATTGTTCCTGCACTATCATTTAGTCGTCTCTCTTAAATCTTGCATGACTCACTGTGATGTGACATGCCAGAGGCAAAGCAAGATTAATTAAGATCTAAATGAATAATGTTTATCTTACTCATGATAGTTTGTAAACATATGAAAAGTTTCCATATATCATTTCTATATACATACGCACAATCTCTATTTTTATCTGGAAATTAATCAGGTAATTTATTACCAATCCCAGATACCAGCAACCAATAATATTCAATGGAATATTTGATATTAATCTATAATAGAATAACAAATATTGGAATATCAGAGTGGACAATCACAATAAATTGGTATAAAAAATAGCAAATATTACTATACTATATAATACACAATTTTAATGGAAATGAAATGCTTATTACAGATGGAAAGCAAGCAATAGTTTTAAAAGGAAGCAAAATTATTATTGGCTGATGACACTTCATGTGGGGGGTTAAGTTATCTTAAACTACTGGTTAGACACATCAACAAAAAATTAATAGAAGACACAATTGTTACAGATAGGTGATTATATAGGGATGTATATAATCTCAGATATAATTGACTTTAAAATAGTATGACTGAATAAAACTAATTAATTTTGTGATAAAATAAATTCATTATGTACCTCAGTATTGTGTTGAATGTTTGAAACTTGAATATGCTTTAAATGTCTATGGCATGAAGAGTAGCCTCATATTTGTTAAGAAATTATACATAATTTCAGCGCTGATATTATTGTGCTCACATGCCACAGAAGGTGAGTATGAGAGAGGTGAGATTTACCAGTAATGTTGGTACTGAAGAATGCTAAACACAATGTGAACGGTCTGTGCAGTGATTCAATGCGATCTTGATGGACTGAATAATGCTACAGGTAACATTGCAAAACTCAAGTACACTCCAGAAAAGTGCATTAAACAGGGTCATTTTTGACTTCACCCAATTGAAATATTTTGTGTTGCACTAGATATAACCAATAATAATTCTAGCTTCTTTATTAACAACATTGTTAATGCACAGATAGAACATCAATAGAAGGATGCCTACCTCTGAAATTGTATTAAATTATTTATATAACTATTTATTAATAATAATATTAGCCTTGTTAAGAAACTGTTCCACAGTTCAGCACGGGCCTCCTCTCAAACTGAGAAGGTTCAGGCCATATTCCACCACGCTGGCCCAGTGCGGGTTGGCGAACTTCACACACCTTAGAGAAACTGATAGGCTTATAATTATTTATTATTATTTGTGACCATAACCCCACACTAAGAATAATTCCTGTAACGTGGGTGAAGACACCCACACTGAAACAAATATTTGTGGCCCACACAAAGATTTGTCCCATGCAGGACTTGAACCGGCAACTACTTGATCCAATGGGCAGAGCGGCTTAAGCTCTTACCCACTGGACCAAGCCGTTTGCCAAAGAAAATGGTGATACAATTGACAAGAGACTTACAGCAAAAAATCCCACTGCAAGTTCATAATTTCCTCAATTTCTGTGTGTGTGAATGATCTACGCTATTGGCCATGGGGCCTTTACAGCTTTACCGGACAAGTAATTTTCTCAAGCTTAACCAAACTACAATAAGTTTTGGACTTCAAAATCTTTTACATTAACCTATCTATCTATATCATCACGTCAGCTTCCTCGCGGGGTAGGCAGAGAATACAGAGTTCCAACAGGTTCTTTCCTTACATACCTTTTACTTTAACGAAAAATTTAAAAAATAAATTAGGCACAAGCCTATTGGAACACAACACTCTCCGCCTACCCTGCTAGGGATCTGGCGGGATGACGCGGCGGGAAATATAAAAAACTCACCAGCCAGTGTGAATCTGTCCATGTAGTTTATTAAGTTGACAAAACACAATATTCCTACAGTCATGTATTCTCGTAAGGTGACATCCCTTAGATTATCTCTTCTCCTAGCTTGCTTCCCCTGCAGCAAGGCCGTCGCCGAATCATTGTCACCATTTATAACGAGTTGCTGATTAGAAGTGTTCGGTGTAATACCACTCTGGTCCATTTTGTATACAATTCACAACACCTATAGTCTTTTATGATCAACAAATCACTTTCAAGAACTCAAACCGCCGAATTTTTTTCTTTTCAATTAATGTAATTAGAGGTCACCGACAACTTTGTACAATTATAAATAAAAAACATATACAACGTAGATTAAAAAAAATTAATTTAAAAAACTCCTATTAGAAATAATTGTGGGATATCAAATCATGATCATGATTCGATAATACGCGTGTTCGTCGTCGTGACAACTCTGCGTTCGTGACATGAATAAATTTTTGATTTCATGTGGCGTGGATATGACGTGCCGTTTGTGTGACATTGACAGCAGACATTTCATATATCATAGACCAAACTCATAGACAGTAGACCTTGTGTACCTTACAAAGCCTTACTGCCAAGTCTTTTAAATTTCCATCAAAACGCCTGTCGCAGTTGGCCTATAAAGTATTCATGCTATATATAGTAGTATGCTTTACTGTCTATACTATTTTATAATTTTTTATATCATCAATCGGGGAATCTAATAAATTTACAACCTTGAATAATATTGCAAATATGCGACTGAAGGGTCTAATATCCATGGTAGGAAATTATTAACAAAAATGTAGAGTAAGAAGGACCTGTCATTCTGCTGTCATTTTATGAACAACACGTAGGTAGTTAGTAGGGATGTGACAAGAGGGGTAAATAATCGATTTTTTGATAATCAATTTTATTTCTTTATCTAAAAATTGATTTTCAGAAAATCGATTATTTAAAAAGAAATAATCATTTTTATAAAAAATCGATTAATTTTTAACAAGCCTACAATATAAGCAAACTTTTTCGTAATGAATTGAACAGATAGTTCGTATCATAGTGTGAGTGATTCGCAAAGTCATATACAAACAAAGTGTTCATAAAATATTGCGCGGAATTTCAGATCAGCAAATTGATCACTTAATTAAAAGATGTTTATAAACAAACAATCAAATATATATAACCGGGTTTCGAATGAATACAATAGGTACTTTCCTAAAAGTAACTTATCTTGGTTTGTAAAAACTTATTGATATCGAGTTTACCATAACACATTTTTTATTGAAAATGTTAAGGGTTATAAAACGTATGACTCGAATGACAGACGTTTTTAGTTTTATTGAACGACTTTTACGGAGACCAGTATTTTGCTGTCATAAGGACCAAAATAATAATAAAATATTCATGTTACCTGTAAGACAATGGGATGATTTCGTTCTATGTGCTGTTTTAAATTTGTAGTTTTTAATTCTTTCGAACAGTACATGCACATTACGGTGGTATTATCCTTCTTCGTTATAAAATACTTTCGCCAGCCGCTTTTAGGTGTTTTAAGATTAGAAGGCCTTTATATTGTTTACCAACAACTATATTATCTCACTCTTAACATGTAAATAATAATGAACTTACTTCGAGTTTTTTTCATCCGTCGCATAGATAGCGCTGTTTATGAAAATCGATTTAAATGCGTATTTTATATAATCGATCTATTAAAAATCGATTAATATTACTATAAAAATCGATTATAAAAAATCGATTATAAGAAAATAATAATCGATTTAAATAAAAATCGATTATTTTTGAACATCCCTAGTAGTTAGTGATTCTGAGTGATATAATAAAGTGTGATTATAATTATGTTCTTTGGGTTTACATTTACAAATACATCTCAGAGAAGCACGACCACATAAATGAAGATTGGAATTATATTTATTGTATCATAAAAGTACCCGGGAATTCTAGAACCTACACTATGAATAAACTACTAATTATTGTAATTTTATCCGTATTAACTATTACTATTGCTAAGAAGCAGACAGATGAAGAAAAGCCGGCATGGGCAAAAAAGGATATTCGCGATTTCACAGATGTAGACATGGAAAGGTATGTTATTATTGACTATTTATGTAGTAACTGCCTCGTTGGTGTGGTGGCAAAGCACATCGCTTTGTGATCACGAGGTCCTGGGTTCAAATCCTAGGTCGGACAAATGTAGTTTTTCTAACGAAAAATTCCCAGTATTAGTCCGGAGTCAGGAATTGTGCCTGGTAAAAGGCAATTGGCTCACCCCCTAATACTCAGCACACCTCTGCCACCCCCACTTGGGAAATATAGGCGTGATAGTATTTTTTTTTTATGTAGTAGCATTTTAGTATGATAAACATAACTTTACATTTATATTTTGCGACACTGTACCTAACCTACATAGGAAATTTTAATTTTGAATTCATTACCCTAGTTTCCTAGTCCTAGTTTTGTAATAATTTTTATTAGTTGTAAGCTAGTGCAGTAACCTACCTTTGTCCTAATCAGAGATGGGTAAAATGTAATCAGATTAATGATTAACCCTCCCCCGCTTGAGGAATATAGGTATGATGGTGTCATCATCATCATCATTTCAGCCTATACTTGTCCACTGCTGAACATAGGCCTCCCCAATCGCTTTCCAGCGTAACCGGTCCGATGCCACCTGCATCCAACGACTTCCTGCGATTTTCACAAGTTCGTCGGTCCATCAGGCAGGCGGTCGTCCCACGCTGCGCTTGCCAATACGTGGTCTCCACTCTAGAATCTTTCTGCCCCAACGCCCGTCCGATCTTCACGCTATGTGGCCAGCCCATTGCCACTTCAGCATGCTAATCCTGAGGGCTATGTCGGTGACCTTGGTTCTTCTACGAATCTCCTCATTCCTGATTCGATCACGTAGAGAAACGCCGAGCATAGCTCTTTCCATAGCTCGCTGAGCAACTTTGAGCTTTTTTATGAGACCTATTGTAAGAGACCACGTCTCTGATCCATATGTCATCACTGGTAACACACATTGACTAAAAACTTTAGTCTTTAGGCACTGAGGTATGATGGTGTATTAATTAATAATTAATACTATAACATTTTGTTATCTTCAACAATTACGATTACACTTTTAATCTTGAATCATGATTGAATATTACAAAATGCAATTGTAATCATTAATCTGATTACATTTTGCCCATCTCTGGTCCTAATGTGTCTGTATAATGTGCATTACCTCAGATGCACTGATAATAATCAGTTGTAATTTCCCAGAATGACCTAATATTATTACAAGCAAGTAATATTGGATTTATTTTTCAAGTTTTATCATGAAGAAATCTGAGAACATTACTAGGTGATTTATGAAAATTAAGGGATGAATTCCTTTAAGTTAAATTCACTAACATCAATATTTAGGACACAAAGCACATCTTTTCTTTTCACTCTGTAAATAGACTCAAGTTAATAAAACATTAAATAACTAACAAAATATTCTTTATGGAATGAATAAGGATAACTAGTCTTGTTTCCCTGTTTAGAATAATTTTGTTTAAAAAAATAGGACCCTTATATATGAAAGATAACAGGCAAAAGCTAGCCTTTCAGAAGATAATTCACCAACTTAAGTAGCTACATGCTCCCCATTTTGTTTATTCATTTGTATACCTAATTAATCTAGAATGTTTTTATGAAATGACTTGATAATACTGATATCAGAATGTCAACAATGACAAATTCCTTAGGTATCTTATTAATTATTGGAGTCAGTACCAATTGCAAAGAAGTGATATGTGTGGAAGATGAATTATATTTTTTTATTTCTATTTAATTACAATTAAACCTGTTGGAACTCTGTACTCTATGCCTACCCCACAAGGGATCTGGCATGATGATAATGCAGTAGTAGTAGTACAATTAGATGTTCTATAGAATCTAGTGATCAAGAGATCTAGTTTGAAGTAGATAGATATATCTACTTCATACTGAGTTCTGGCTGTGCCTTGCGCGCGTTCGGTCGTGTCGCTGCGCTGCCCGCCCGCTCGCTATTTTCGTAATTACGTACGTATTCGATTTCGACTTACTCTGTTGGAAACGCCTGCGCTTGCGTGGAGTGGTGATCTGGTTGGCTCATATACGTGTATACGTACACATATACGGGCTTGCGACGTTACTTCTCCGCGTCTGGCTCGCGCGTAGCAACAAGGCGAGCCGTTAGGTAGACGCGCCGTTCTGACGGCGCTCGGCCTTCCCGCGTTTTTAGTAACGGTCGTGTTCCGTGACCTACGTGGTTTGTCGCGGCTGTGCTTACGTGTTTTGTGCTTGCGTGTTTACGTAATTGCATTCGCTGTGCGTATGCTTTTGCGTCTCGTGTAGGTACGGTTCGCGTATCGCCGGTGTGACCAATCACGTGGGTTGCTAGGCAGCCGCGTCGGCTAACGGCGCGGCCGGCCCTCCCGCTGTTTTTGTTTTTTCAACGGTTAGTTTCATAACTGTTTTCGATATAAATCCACGTCTTTTGTCCGTTCGTGGTAAGTCCGGTGGACGCCTAGCGGCGTCGTAAGCCGGCTTGAGCGGGACCCGAGCGCTCGCCTCCCTCCTTCAGAGGGCGGCCAACTCGGAAGGGCTTGGGCTCTGGCCTTGGGGGCTTCCCTAGTCAGAGCTCTTGATTTCTCCAGGACCCTACCTTAACCCATCCCGCTATCCTATTCTCCGTGCGGCGGTTCTCTTCGCCCCGGAGCAGTTAGGGTTTGGTGCCGCCCGTTCGCCCCTAAGGCGAAGGGACACACCGCGTCTCCCCGGTAGTGCCACCCCCCCCCGCCGCCGCCCGGTGGGGGGATCAGGGCATCGCTCACGCCCGGGTCTTAGGGCCCTATTTTAGTTCACTCGCCCTGCCATTTCCCCTCTGGAAATGGCCGAAGATTTCCCTCCGGAGTTCGTCCGGGACCTAACGCGGTACATCGTCCGGCATTGCCCGGACATAGTCCGGGAATTCAGGGCGACGTACTCGCCCGCCTCGCCCGACGCGTCGGCCCCCGGCCCCGCGCACCCCGCGCCTGCTGCGCGCCCCGCGACTCCGTTCGCCGCGCCGCGAACTGATTTAGTCGCGCCGCCCCAGACCCCCGCCGACCGCCCCGTCTCGCCATGCGGGTCCGAGCCTCTCTCGGACTCGGATATGGAGGTCGAGCGCGCGTCCGCGCGACGCGCCGCCCCCGCCCGGTCCCCGTCCCCGTCGCTCTCGTCGGAGGGCGACTTCGTTCCCATAGCGAATGGGAAGCGCGCGCGCAAACCGCGCGACTCGCCGCCTCCCAAGATCCAAAAGGCCGGAAACGTTTCCGTTTCTCCCGGCCCCTCCGGCCCCCGGCCGTCTCCGTCTCCCGACGCGGCCGCGAGGGCCTCCCCCCTCGCGCGCCCCGCACGTCCGAACATCACTCCCCCGCCGCTTGTCATTCAGGACAAGAGCGCCTGGGAGCGCATATCCAAGGCGATTTACAATCGCCAAATCAACTACACGCACGCGCGTTCCACCGCGCAAGGCATAGCCGTCAAGGTGGCGTCTTCGGACGACCACCGACGGCTATCCGCGTTCCTGCGATCAAACAAGATCACTTATCACACATACACCCTGGAGGAGGAAAGGAAGCTCAGGGTGGTAATCCGCGGTGTCCCGAGGGAGCTGGACACCGCCGTCATCAAGGCCGACCTCCAGTCCCAGGACCTTCCTGTGCGCCAGGTGCACAGAATGGTCAATGGGCGCTCCAAGGAGGCGTATGACATGGTGCTGGTCGTCCTCGACCGCACCGAGTCCGGCCGTAGGGTCTTCGACCTGAAGGCCGTGTGCCATATATCTGGCCTCTCCGTGGAGGCCCCCCACAAACGTGGCACGCCCGGGCAGTGCCACAATTGCCAACTGTACGGGCACTCTGCCCGAAACTGTCACGCGCGCCCTCGATGCGTTAAGTGCATCGGGGACCACGCGACGTCCCAGTGCGCCCGCTCGAAGGAGACGGCGGCCGAGCCCCCCAGCTGCGTCCTCTGCGGCACCAAGGGGCACACCGCAAACTATCGCGGTTGCCCCAAGGCCCCGAAGGGGAAGCGCGGCCGGGCGAGGCGCGGCGGCCGCCGCCGCCCCCGCGCGGTTGCCCCCCCCTCTGCGCCCTCAGCGCAACACCCCCCCGCGCCCTCAGCGCACCCTCGTCCGGTGCCTTCTGCGCCAGCGACCACGGCTCCCCGCGCTCCCGCGCCTCTGAAGCTGACCCCCCCTCCCCCGCCGCTCAGGCCGTCCCTCGGCGCCAACGCGTGGGTGAAGCCGCTGCCTTACACCGCGGCCTCCTGCCCTGCGTCAGTGGGCCCTGCCCGCCCCCCGAAGCGCGCGCCGGCGATCCAGCCGGTGGCGGCTTGTCCCCCTCCGCCCTCTAACGTCAGTCAGGACGTCGACCTAATAATGAGCGTCTCGGCGGTTATAAGCCCCGCACTTTTCCCCAGAGTCCGCGAACTCGCACTTCGACTCCACGCCGCCACCAACTTGGCGGACCAGGTTCTCCTGGCCGCGGAATACAGGGACGTATATGACGTCCTGGCGTCCCTCAAAACCCAACCCCCCCGCACCCAATAATGGATCTACGATCTCCCCGCCAAAAGCCCCACAACCTATCCCTGGCGTTCTTTAACGCCGATGGCCTTCGCTCCCAGCGAGATCAGGTTGCTGATTTCCTCCGAGATCACCAACTTGATATCCTCCTCGTGCAGGAAACCTTCCTGAAGCCCGCACAACGCGATCCTAGGATCGCAAACTATAACCTCGTGCGCAATGACAGAATCGGCTCCCGCGGAGGCGGTACTCTCATTTACTACAGGAGGTCCCTGCACTGCATCCCTCTCGATCCCCCCGCGCTCACCAACATCGAAGCCTCGGTCTGTCGCGTCTCTCTCACGGGGCATCAGCCCATCGTGATCGCCTCCGTTTACCTTTCCCCCACTAAATCCGTTCTCAGGAGTGACTTTGAAGCACTCCTCAATCTGGGAAGCGCCGTCATTCTGGCGGGCGACTTCAACAGCAAGCACGTGGCCTGGAACGGTCTCACCACTTCCCCTAACGGTAGGAGCCTTGACGCCCTGGTCGACGTTCTCGACTTTGACGTCATCGCACCTATGCACCCTACCCACTATCCTAACAATCCCAATCACCGACCCGACGTCCTGGACATGGCGCTTCTGAAGGGTGTCACCCTACGGCTGCACTCCTTGGAAGTAGTCCAGGAACTCGACTCTGACCATCGACCTGTAGTCATGAGACTCGGTTCCCCCCTTCCGCCCCTCAGCGACCCAAAAAGACGGTGGTGGATTGGCATGCGCTAAGCACGGCCTTGGCGGATGCCGACCCTCCCCCCCTGCCTCTCAGCTCGGACTCCATCCCGTCCCCTCAGGACACCGATCAGGCCGTAGATGCCTTCACCGAGCACATCCGATCGGCTGTCAGTCGATCGTCCAAGCAAGTCGAGGCGGAAGATCTCTACCTCAACCGCTTTCGACTGCCGGACGATGTTAGGGATCTCATTCGTTCCAAGAATGCTTCTATCCGAGCGTACGACTCCTACCCCACCAAAGCCAATCGGGCCCGGATGCGCGCTTTACAACGAGAGGTAAAGCGTCGTGTCGCGGAGGTCCGGGAGGAACGGTGGGGTGTCCTCCTAGAGGGCATCGCGCCGTCGCATCTGGCCTACTGGCAGTTGGCGCGTAGCCTCAAATCCGACTCCACGACTGACATGCCCCCGCTGTCCCGCCCTTCAGGCGCAGCACCCCCAGCCTTCGACGACGACGAAAAGGCCGAGCTTCTCGCCGACTCCCTCGAGAGCCAGTGCGCCCCCAGCTCTCAGTCAGTCGACCAGTCCCACGTCGACGCGGTCGACAGGGAAGTCGAGCGCAGGGCATCCCTCCCCCCCGTCGATTCCTTGCCTCCTATCACGCAAACGGAGGTCGAAGATCTGATTATGGGTCTTCAATCTAAAAAAGCCCCCGGCCCTGACGGCATTTCGAATCGCGTTCTGAAATGCCTGCCCGCCCAACTCATCTGCCTCTTGGTGGCCATTTTGAACGCCGCCATGACGAACTGCACCTTCCCCGCTAAGTGGAAGGAGGCGGACGTCATAGGCATTCCCAAGCCCGGCAAACCTCGCAATCTCCCCGCGAGCTACCGCCCTATCAGTCTCCTCAACTCCCTGGCCAAGATATACGAGCGCCTACTTCTGGCGAGGCTCAAAGACTTCGTAACGTCCAGGGGTATCCTTATCGACGAGCAGTTTGGCTTTCGAGCCAAACACTCTTGCGTCCACCAAGTGCACCGCATCACGGAGCACATCCTCTCCGGTCTCAATAGACCCAAACCCATCTACACGGGCGCCCTCTTCCTAGATGTCGCGAAGGCATTCGACAAAGTCTGGCACAACGGCTTGATCTACAAGCTCTACCAATTGGGTGTGCCGGACAGACTCGTGCTCATCTTACGAGACTTCTTGTCGAATCGCGCCTTCCGTTATCGCGTCGAAATGACGCGCTCCACTTCCCACTCCATCAGTGCTGGAGTCCAACAGGGCTCAGTTCTCTCTCCGCTCCTGTTTAGCCTTTACACGAACGACATTCCTCGTTCGAGTAAGGCGCATCTAGCCCTATTCGCGGATGATACCGCTCTCTACGTCTCGCATAGGAATAAGGGTTTCATTACAAGACACCTTCAGGCATCCGCCAATTCCCTCGAGTGTAGTGGTTGCACGCTCGCCGTTAAAATCCGGTGAAGCTGTAGAGGCCTCGAGGCCAACAGCGTAGATCATTCATACACACACACACAACTTCATACTAGGTCTCTTATGGGGTAGGTAGTACTGAGTTTCTTTAGATAGTTCATTGGCATAAATCAAACACGTACCAAATTTACAAGGCAAAGTGTAATATATCAACAAAATTTTCTTCTTTGAAAAAAAACATAGTCCCGCACTAGGATTTATGCCTGTGTTGTGGATGCGTTTACAAACATCAAAATTCAGATACACAAATACCCACACTCAAACAAATAATTGTGGGTCACACAATTATTTATGCCGTGCGGGAATCGAACCCGCGACTTTTCGATCTACTGTGAGGAGCAGCTTAAGCTCTTAACCACTGTGCCATATCGTCTGTCAACAAAATGTTTGTATTGTTAAAAAATATGCCAACCAATTTCAATAGATAATTCCCTTTGATCACGGTAGGTACAAACCACCCATTCTTATAATTTTCAAAAGTATACTATTGGGTGTAGAACATAGATGTCTGTTCCAAGTGAATTACCCCTTCAGGACCCTAATAGACTAATTAAACATGTAACATGGTACATTACCTCTATAATTTCGTGAAATGAACATTTGATGGTACTACAGTGGCACAGAGAATATCATTACATCATTTCATGGAGTTATCATAATACATCGCATTTAGTCATAGCCAATACGGGCCCAGTGAATTGTTGTTGTATGTCATGAGTTTAAGAAGTCTTATTTTCTCAACAGGTTATTTGATCAATGGGAAGAAGATGAAGAACCACTACCAGAGGATGAGTTACCAGACCATCTCCGTAAGCCTCCAGCTATAGACTTGACCAAATTAGACATGTCCAACCCAGAGAATGTATTGCAAGCTACAAAAAAGGGCCAAACTTTAATGATGTTTGTGTCAGTAGCTAACAACCCGTCTAGAGCAAGGACTGAGGATCTGACAAAAATTTGGCAGACTAGCCTCTGGAGCAATCATATACAGGCAGAAAGGTAATGAAGCATTGTAAGCACGAATTTTTGTGTACACTTTGGGCAAAACACGGCGAGGCTATTCTTAGTATTACCACCTAATTCTATACCCACATTATGACAAATAATTCATTTTTAAAAAAACATCTGTATCATGACCATGGATGCCTATACCAAAACGGATTGAGTAATGTCAAAATATTGCTAGAGAAAATTAAACTCTTACTCACGGACACAACATTGAAATTTCTATTATTTAAAAACTAGACGACCGACGATCTTGTGAAAATCGCAGGAAATCGTTGGATGCAGGTGGCATCGGACCGGTTACGCTGGAAAGCGATTGGGGAGGCCAATGTTCAGCAGTGGACAAGTATAGGCTGAAATGATGATGATGATGATGAAACAACTAGAGAAACCGTGATGAGTAAGAGCGACTCTGAGCCAGGTGTCTCGCTCGCACTAATTATGATGCAGTATGGTGGCCATAATGAAGAACTTTTACAGATTATAACTATTCATAATATGATTTAAATGCATTTTATTCAGTAATGTATAAAGTATAACGATATACAGATTTTAACGATTTTATACGCGATTTTTTTAAACATGGCCCCATACTCGGAATTATTCTTGTGTCGCGAATGCTTTTAACCACTGGGCTAAGCTATTCGTCATATACTTGTAATTTAATTTTAATTATACCATTATAAATTAGTCACGGCTCTAGATGATGAAAAGACATAATATCCTTGTCGTCACGTTTTTTTTTGGCAGAGTGCTTTATCCGTTTTGTATGGATATCCATGATCACGACTGCCTCATTGGTCTAGTGGAAAATAAGGCGCGTAGTGATCACTACGTCCTAGGTGCGAATCCTAGGTCAAACAAAATTCAATTTTTCGGTAGAATAAATTTCGAGGATCAGGCTGAGTTCTGGCAATGTTCCTTGTATAATAGCAATAGCCTTACCTCCTTATTACATGTGACCTTACATGGTCGTCTAAAAATTGGGTGTTTACTGTACATCTCTGCCACACCTACTTGCCACACTACCGTGAGGTGTGTTTATTTTTTTAAGATCTATATAAACATGAAATTGGTCTGAACATTGAATTG
Source organism: Phalera bucephala (assembly GCA_905147815.2). NCBI lineage: Eukaryota > Metazoa > Arthropoda > Insecta > Lepidoptera > Notodontidae > Phalera > Phalera bucephala. The sequence goes on along the minus strand of LR990621.1, from coordinate 15,753,214 downwards.
TGTTGGCTTGGTAATTTAGTGAAAATCAAACTTACAACAATATTTCATTATCTTTTTTTTTATTCCAGATACCTTATAGATGATGACAGAGCAATATTTATGTTCAAAGATGGATCCCAAGCGTGGACAGCTAAAGAATTCCTATTAGAACAAGATGAATTGAAGGAGGTGCAACTGGAGAGCCAAACATATCCAGGGAAAAATCCTGATGTGAAAAACAAATCTGTCAGAGATGAATTATAATAGTTATAACTTAATATTATGTTTTTAATGAATATACCATATGCACAAAATCAAATTTTGTCTTTTAATAGTCCTACTTATATTTTAAATGCGAAAGTTTGTATGTTTAAATATATGGATGTTTGTTACTCAATCACGCAAAAACAGATGAACGGATTTGGACGAAATTTGGCACACAGATAGTTTATTACCTGGATTGACACCTACATAGGATACTTTATACCGGAAAAATGTTAGGTTACTGTCTAAAGGCAACGCGGAAGAAATCGCTGGCAGAAACTAGTCCTACTAATACTGCCGTCCAAACACTTTCCTAGACTAGAACATAGTTACTGTGTTTATGACTTGTACGGCAGAATATTATAAATGTGAAAGTTTGTATATTCAAATCTTCTTCTTTAAAAAATATAAATTATCCAAACTCTTTACAATGGATATGAGAAATAGTACATTATCTACTACAAGCTTTTAATATTATGCCAAAATAAAGAAAAGCTTTCTGTGGTGGGTGGGAGATAAGTACTGTGTAGTACATTGGCATAAAGTAGAAAGTAGGTACTTTTCGCTGACGATGTTAGTAAGGTCCCGTGTAACAGATAGAGAAGGGCAAAATATATTTAGATTACTGATCAACTAATCCTCGCTTGGGGAATATAGGTGTATCGGTGTATAAATGATTAACGAATACAAACACATTTTGTAATCTTCAACGATTACGATTACTTTTAAGCTTGAATCATGATTGAATATTTCATAATTCAATTGTAATCATTAATCTGATTACATTTTGCTCATCTCTGGTAACAGAGGGCGAACCTGATGCTTGGTTGATACCTGTACAATTCCAGACTCGTCTAGTACTGGAAATTTTTCTATCATTATATTTTATCTGGCTTAGGATTCTACCCCAGGAGGACCACATGATCGCATGATCAATCGGGCAAGGGAATTTTCGACCTCGCCGGCGAGGTCCGGGTCTGTGTGCGGTATCTGTATCCAAAAGAAGGAAAATAATGCAGGGTCGGTGAGATTATGCCGCGGACGGCAATAGCGGCTGATAGGGAGGAAGTCAGGTGCATAGGCGGCGACGGCTACGATTAGGGGGATCGGATGGATAGACGCGTATGCGAAGTAGCGGGTTGGCACTTTGGCGCGAATAAGTTAAGAGACTGAAATCGGATTGGTCATTGGTATAGTATTTTTCACATAGGATGGGTACTGACAGTTCTAAATCCCAAACGAAATTATACTTTATTCAATAACAATAAGAGGCATGCCCGTTTCTATATTTATGGTTTTATGCCTTAACACCATTGAATAAAATATTAATAATAATTTATAATATATCTGGATAAAAGTCTTCAAAGACTGAAAGCGATGAATGAAGGTGTACAAATGGGTGACTTAGTGGTAAACCATCTACTTGCTGACACACTGATCTGCAAACACTAGTCACAGTTATGAAAGACGACTGCATGAACAATGGCTTACACTTGAATGTAATGAAAACCAAGATTATGGTTTTTGAAAGGGAAGAAACCAGAACGAATGTAAGTATTGTGGTTGGTAACGATGTGCTGGAGCAAGTGAATGAGTTTGTATATCTTGGATGGAGAAAAGAGTAAGTGCAGGGAACAGTGAATGGTGCGATGGGAAAGCTACTTGGGAGCCGGCACTTAAGCCATCAGGCGCCGCTGGCCATACATAACGGAGTTCTTGTCCCAACGCTGTTATATGGTAGCGAGAGCTGGGTATGTAGAAGGAGAATGAAAGTAGGATAAATGCGGTAGAAATGCGAGCTCTGCGGAAGATGTGCGGAGTAAAGCTGACCGACCGTATTAGCAACAGCGTAGTAAGCAAGCGAGTAGGTATGAAAGATAGTATCGGTGTAAAGATGAGAAAGGGCATGCTCTGTTGGTTCGGGCATATAGAAAGAATGCCAGAGGAAAGAATGACAAAACAGATATACAATGTGAAAATGAAAGGATGCAGGTACCGGGGAAGACCTAGACTGTCTTACCACGACCAAATAAACCGAGTCTTATCTGAAGGAAAAGTCACCGTAACCGGCGAGCGTGTATTAGACGAACTATGAGAGTGGAGGAAGCAAGAGAGGTATGTAAGGAAAGAACCTGTTGGAACTCTGTACTCTCTGCCTACCCCGCAAGGGATCTAGCGTGATGATATTGATAGAATAAAATATTAATTTCGTTTGGCAATTAGAACTGTCAGTACCCATGCTATATAAAAAATAAAAATAAAATGGTACTCTGTGCTGTCAACTTATATATACATAAATAATGAATTTAAAACATCATAAATATAAGGACAGTAAAGAAATAGGAATAAAAAAATGCAAGTTTTAACCATTTTAGGTTTTTAATATGTAGTTATAAAAATAATAAACAATAATGATTAGCATGTTCAAGGCAAAATGTATAAGTAGTACTCAATAAGAAATCACTCCATGCCAGAATCCACAATATGCCTTGCATTTGAGGACCTCTCTAGAATGTGTCTGTAGCCCTAAAATGTTCCTCATCAATTGTTGAATAAATATGACCTTCACCACACATCCATTCCAAAATATTTCTGAAAAACAAAAAACATATATCAGTTATGCAACTACAATTGCCAAACTTCAGAGGCCGTAGCAGGATGTTTTCGAGTGGTGACTTCACACTGGAAGACATGGAGTGGGCACTCGTATGTCTCACGTTGTATGAGATCAGTCCTTCACCAGGTTATCGGTCCACCTTGTGGGGGACAAGCTTCAAGATCTCTGTTGGAACCTGAATGCATCCAACAAAAAACCGGTTGTTGTGGCAATCTTTGAGGGAAGCCTTTGTTCTGTGCCCCAAGTATGCTATTTTATAGGTGTTTTGTGCAAAAGTCATTCATTTACAATTGTGCCAAACGTCGGCAATTGTTTGAACTGGTACCTACAACTATGGAATTATTTATAGGTAGCAAAAAATTGGAAGGTATTCAATTAGCAGATTGAAAACCGTCAAACCTAACTGACAATTATGATGTCAAGGATCAACAATTATATTATAATAATGGACGTGGAGCCCTGCAGTAAATTTTTATGTAATGACCATGGTGCATCTACATTTTCCAGCACCAGGTAATATTTTATAATGTTTATATGATCCATCACTTATAACATTTCAAAACAGAATATAGAAAATATATACTAACTCAAACTCCATTTGTGGCATGCGATCTTTTAATGTGGCATACATATCCTGCTTGCTAATACCCTGTTCCAAGGTTGAGGCCCTAATTAAATTGAAGACCATCATTTGACGAGGGTTCAGGCCATTCACTGATGCATTACTATCCGTAATTCCTACCATTGAATTTGCTGGCAGATTATTCATTGTTTGATTGTTGGTGACATTCTTTTCCTGTAAAATAGAATACACTTAAAGGTAGCACAGCCTATGAATTTTAGGTCTCGCACCCGTTCGCCCCATACGTTTCGCCCCTGATAGCCTAAAAGAACCCGTAGGCCCATTAAAAGTTAAAATGGTCCCGTTCGCCCCACCTGTAGTCTAAGTCAACATACAGTTAAAGAAAAACATGTAAAGCCATCAAATCAATATAAATTGTATGCACAGTGAAATATAATTTAGATAACAATATACATTTATATTGAAAATTATAATGCTTTTATTGAACAACGGGGCGAACGGGGACTTCATAAATATTAAAAATAAGTTCACCCCATCTTGAGCGGCGAACAGGTACCGCAAAAAGGGGCGCCTCTCGATCCCCCCGCGCTTACCAACATCGAAGCCTCGGTCTGTCGCGTCTCTCTCACGGGGCACCAGCCCATCGTGATCGCCTCCGTTTACCTTTCCCCCACTAAATCCGTTCTCAGGAGTGACTTTGAAGCACTCCTCAATCTGGGAAGCGCCGTCATTCTGGCGGGCGACTTCAACAGCAAGCACGTGGCCTGGAACGGTCTCACCACTTCCCCTAACGGTAGGAGCCTTGACGCCCTGGTCGACGTTCTCGACTTTGACGTCATCACACCCATGCACCCTACCCACTATCCTAACAATCCCAATCACCGACCCGACGTCCTGGACATGGCGCTTCTGAAGGGTGTCACCCTACGGCTGCACTCCTTGGAAGTAGTCCAGGAACTCGACTCTGACCATCGACCTGTAGTCATGAGACTCGGTTCCCCCCCTTCCGCCCCTCAGCGACCCAAAAAGACGGTGGTGGATTGGCATGCGCTAAGCACGGCCTTGGCGGATGCCGACCCTCCCCCCCTGCCTCTCAGCTCGGACTCCATCCCGTCCCCTCAGGACACCGATCAGGCCGTAGATGCCTTCACCGAGCACATCCGATCGGCTGTCAGTCGATCGTCCAAGCAAGTCGAGGCGGAAGATCTCTACCTCAACCGCTTTCGACTGCCGGACGATGTTAGGGATCTCATTCGTTCCAAGAATGCTTCCATCCGAGCGTACGACTCCTACCCCACCGAAGCCAATCGGGCCCGGATGCGCGCTTTACAACGAGAGGTAAAGCGTCGTGTCGCGGAGGTCCGGGAGGAACGGTGGGGTGTCCTCCTAGAGGGCATCGCGCCGTCGCATCTGGCCTACTGGCAGCTGGCGCGTAGCCTCAAATCCGACTCCACGACTGACATGCCCCCGCTGTCCCGCCCTTCAGGCGCAGCACCCCCAGCCTTCGACGACGACGAAAAGGCCGAGCTTCTCGCTGACTCCTACGAGAGCCAGTGCGCCCCCAGCTCTCAGTCCGTTGACCAGTCCCACGTCGACGCGGTAGACAGGGAATTCGAGCGCAGGGCATCCCTCCCCCCCGTCGATTCCTTGCCTCCTATCACGCAAACGGAGGTCGAAGATCTGATTATGGGTCTTAAAACTAAAAAAGCCCCCGGCCCTGACGGCATTTCGAATCGCGTTCTGAAATGCCTGCCCGCCCAGCTCATCTGCCTCTTGGTGGCCATTTTGAACGCCGCCATGACGAACTGCACCTTCCCCGCTAAGTGGAAGGAGGCGGACGTCATAGGCATTCCCAAGCCCGGCAAACCTCGCAATCTCCCCGCGAGCTACCGCCCTATCAGTCTCCTCAACTCCCTGGCCAAGATATAAGAGCGCCTACTTCTGGCGAGGCTCAAAGACTTCGTAACGTCCAGGGGTATCCTTATCGACGAGCAGTTTGGCTTTCGAGCCAAACACTCTTGCGTCCACCAAGTGCACCGCATCACGGAGCACATCCTCTCCGGTCTCAATAGACCCAAACCCATCTACACGGGCGCCCTCTTCCTAGATGTCGCGAAGGCATTCGACAAAGTCTGGCACAACGGCTTGATCTACAAGCTCTACCAATTGGGTGTGCCGGACAGACTCGTGCTCATCTTACGAGACTTCTTGTCGAATCGCGCCTTCCGTTATCGCGTCGAAATGACGCGCTCCACTTCCCACTCCATCAGTGCTGGAGTCCCACAGGGCTCAGTTCTCTCTCCGCTCCTGTTTAGCCTTTACACGAACGACATTCCTCGTTCGAGTAAGGCGCATCTAGCCCTATTCGCGGATGATACCGCTCTCTACGTCTCGCATAGGAATAAGGGTTTCATTACCAGACACCTTCAGGCATCCGCCAATTCCCTAGGGAATTGGTTCAGGAAGTGGCGTATTGAGGTGAACCCGGACAAGAGCGCTGCGGTGTTCTTCTCCAGAGGTGCCACCCCGCGCCACTCCCTGCGCCGCCCTAGAAGTAATCTCGGCCAAGTGACCATGTTCGACCGACCCATTCCCTGGGTCAAAGAGGTCAAATATCTAGGGGTCACCCTAAACAGTACCATGTCCTTCGGCCCGCACATCAAGCGGGTCCGTCACCGAGCATCATTTGTGCTCGGTCGTCTCCATTCGTTAATCTGCAAGCGGAGTAAAATGTCCCTTAGAAATAAGGTGACACTTTACAAAACTTGCGTTCGACCCATCATGACTTATGCGTGTGTTGTGTTCGGGCATTCGGCCCCCTCTCACATCGATAAACTCCAAGTGGTTCAAAACCGCTTCCTCCGTAAAGCCGTAGGAGCCCCCTGGTTCGTACGGAACGTCGACCTCCACTCCGATCTAGGTCTCGAACCTATTCGCGCCTTTATTAAAAAGGCGTCAACACGTCACTTCGCGAACGCATCTACCCATGCGAATTCGATAATCGTAGCCACCGCCGACTACGATCTCCCCCCCGACCCCTGCCGCCACCGCCGGCCGCGACATGTTCTCACCGACCCCCCCGATGCTTTGTCATCCCTTCTTTCCGCTCAGAATACGGGCGACGACGACGACGTAGTAGTAGATCCCCTCCCATAGCCGGCGGTTGACCGGTGCACTTAGTAGTGCACCCGTCCCCCTACAGCGACTGTCCCAACCGAGGGCACCTCTTCGAGGCGCCCTCGAGTATGTCGCCTCTTGCCCTTCTGGCTGGCTAGAGCGTAGTGGTTGCACGCTCGCCTTTAAGTCCGGTGAAGCTGTAAAGGCCTCGCGGCCAACAGCGTACATCATTCACACACACACACACACAAAAAGGGGCGAAAAACGCTTTAAAATTACAGGGGGCGAACGGGTGCGCGACCGAATTTTATGACAATCCTAAAATAGTTCTTTGTCATTTATACTAATATGAGGTACTCGTAGCGCAGTGCGACCACGGTGTTCTTACCGATCACCAAGGTTAAGCAGCGTTCGACTCGGTCGGCCTGAGAAGGTGACCGTTTGTGGATTTTCATATTCGAGCGTCTCCGTGCTGGGAAGGCATGTCAAGCCGATAAATTTCAACAGCAGGTGGCCACAAACCTGCCTCCACCAATCCGCATTGGGTCCGCGTGGTGAAGTATGACCTAATCTCACTCACTTCGATTTGTGAGAGAAGGCCTTTGCCCAGCAGTGGGCAGTATAGGCTGATATATTTATACTAATATAATAAAGAGAAAAGATTTGTTTGTTTGTAATTGATAAACTCTGAAACTACTGATCCGATTTTAGTAATTCTTACACTATGAGAAAACTACTTTATCCAATAGTAACATAGAAAGGAAGGTGGCGCTCTTGTGGACCAGGTGCAAAGCTGCAGAAAACTGCTAGTCAAGTGTAAATTCATAGGAATGGAATATAGTCATTATCATTACTCTACTATATCTATACCATTACTCTAGATTACTTGTTGAGTAGGTATTACAAAATCTACTAAAAATGTAAATCAAAAAATAGCAATGATTCTGTCTGAGAATTTGTGTATGTAAATTACATGTTAGAAAATCACCCACAACACAGAGATAATTCCTAGTATGGGGGCTATGGGCATTACACAAATATAGAGAGAAGTGTTAAGTTGTTAAATTAAAAGTGCAGAGCAGTGGCTAGCATTGCAGATAGGCAATTAAGCAGAACTTACCTCAGCATAATATACTGAATGCAGGTATATATATATATATATATATATATATATTTAGCGCAGTGGTTAAGAGCCGCTAAGCTGCTCCGCCCACTGTGTCTAATAGTCGCGGGTTCGATACCCGCACGGGAGAAATCTTTGTGTGACCCACAACTATTTGTTTCGGTCTAGGTATTTATGTATTTGAATTCTCATGTTTGTAAACGCACCCATGACACCGTAAAAAATCCTAGAGAGGAGCAACATTCTTGAAAAAAAAAATGTAAAAGAAACTATTAGACACATTGGGCGGAGCGGCTTAAGCTTTTAACCGCTGCGCTAAATCGTCCTTCTTTTATACTTAAGTATGATGGTTGAAATAATATTTAAAAGTAGTGTAATTGCATTCCTTTTGAGTGTGTGTGTGAATGATCTATACTGTTGGCCGCGGCGCCTTTACAGCTTCACCAGACAAGAGGGCGAGCGTGCAACCACTACGCTCGAGCCAGAATTGCATTCCTAAGCTCACCACTGGTGGAGAGACAGTGTCTATGACATGAAATGAACATTACCTTTTTAGAATCCGCTTCCATCTTGACTTTATTTTTTATACAATTTAAGTAATGGAATGTGATTGCATTAATATCTGTTATAGGTGTTATTTTAAAGGCCATCAGCTGCTTTTTCCCTTTGTTGGTCTTCACATTTCCATATATTTCGATGTAATCATTCACTTCTACCTTTGGTGCTGATTTGTCCTGTGTAAGTATATATAGATTAGCAATATCAAATGAATTCTTCTAAATATTATAATTATCCAACCGGTTGGTCATCCCATTCGTGGGAAGGACGTGGTTGAGGCGGATTTGTGTGAGCTCCAAGTGGCGGAATCTCATTTCAGAGGCCAAAGCTCACTTTGAGTCGCAGAGCCAACGGAGTGAGTAAGTATATTTATTTCAGACAACAAAAATTGTACGATTTATAGACCCATATAATGTACTAACTGTACCCGCAACTTTGTGTTATTTCTAGGCGTATATTTCACACCCTCAAGTATATTTTTAGACAAAAGGTAGCCTATGTAGGTAAATCTTTGGTTTGGGCGTGAAAAGGTAACAAACAGACAGACAGAGTTACTTTTGCATTTATAATATTTATATGGATATCTTACAGACTAACATATACACATGACAGACAGCTTGATCCAGTGTAAGAACTTAAGCAACTCCTCCTACTAGATTGAGTAGATGCAGGTTCGACTACATGTTAGAAACAGTGCCCAAAACATAGAGACAATTCCTAGTGTAGGGCTTAGTTAAAAAAAACAACCATATATCTACAAGGTGTATCATACATAACACAAGACCTCATACTCCCCTTTGTTTATTACAGTGCACCAAAGAAGTAACACCATTTTTTGCAAATCTAAGAAAAAACATAAGATTCATTAAAAATAGTTTAAATTAATTCACCAGTTTAGAACAAACCACTTTCAGGTCTTGTGTTTAATATGTTACACCTTGTATGTAGTAATAATAGTATCCTAATAAGACAACCAATAAAAAGTTTCACTCACATCATCATCCATCGACTCCTGGTCCAGCCAAAGCACTGCTCTCATCCTGCCAGTTATATCCTGAATGGTGTATGTGATCTTTGTACTCTGCATGCGAATATTTCTTACTCGAGCTACTATGCAGACAATCTGTATTTCGGTTCCCCATATTTTCACACCATCATCTCCGCAATGTAAAGCTTGTTTGATAACAATCGGCGCCGTACGAGATGCTCTGCGACCCTATTCATGAAAACAGAATGTTTTCTTATTACTGTAAGTACCTGGGTTGTAATCACAGCTCATGCTTATTTTTTTAATTGCTTCATAATTATCATTTGTCTATTTTATACGTACTGTTTTTTGAACTTGATTTGGAGTATTAGCATTACCGAACTGACCCGGTGAATTGAAAAATCCCCCGCCAACGGCAGACTGATCTAAAAGAATTATTAAAAGATTTAATTGATACCATCATACAGTTTTTATTGTTATGGTTAATAAAAACTCACCATTCCACATATTTGATATAATTTAATTGGTGAAATAGCAACGAGTAAGTAACGAACAACCAATTAATATATAACTTTTAGGACTGCAAACTGGCGCGTATTCTAAAAACTTCTTTGACATTGACATTTCTTCCGTCGGTAATGACAATTGACACAGACAAAGGCAGGGCTGCCTACATCAAATTTTTCTTCTTCTTATTATTATTATTATGTGTATACAAAAACATTGTCTCAGGACAAACCTGGTATTTTTTTAGACCACACGGGTGTCAACCAAGTGTGATCTAAGATTTGGATAAGTTGAAGGCAATGTTGGTTGTTCTGCTGTTGTGAATTGTGAGTCTGAGTCTAGCTGTTACAATTTTCTGACAATGCGGCAAGTATTGAGTATGGCAGCTTCCTGTAACGTAAGGTATGTGTATGGTGATAGATTAAGTGGTTGGAGACTGTTAAATAGTTGTTTGGGAATTATACCAGTAGTAGAAACAATAATGGGGCTATCGTGACTGTGTTCATTTTCCAAACTCTTTTGATCTCTTCTTGTAGCTCTGTATATTTTCTTATTTTTTCGGCTATTGTAGTTTGCAGGTTATTTGTATTTGGTACAGCAATATTTATTAAGTATGTGTGTTTCTTTTCTTTATCTAGAAATGTAATATCGGGTCTATTATTATATACAGTATGATCAGTTATTATTGTGCGATCGTAATATAATTTAACAGAATGATTCTCTAGTACTGGTGGGGGGTGAATATTTATAATAAGGACTGTGTGGTTTATTAGTTAATTTATGTTTTGTGGCTAGTTTTTGATGGATAATATTGGCAAGCTGATTATGTCTGTGCATGTAGTCGTTCTGTGTGAGTGTACTGCAGGCACCCGTTATATGCTGGATCGTTTCCGGCTTCTTATTACATTTTCTACATAGGTCATTACGGAGCGTAGGGTCTTTCAATATGTATTTTCGGTAATTTTTGGCGTTTATAACTTGGTCCTGTATAGATATAAGGAAACCTTCAGTTTCTGGAAATAGTTCTCCTAAGTCCAGCCATTTGTTGGAAGCTTCTTTATTGATGTGAGGTTGATCCAGGTCATGTGGGTGTCTGCCATGTAATTCTTTCTGTCTCCATATTATATGTCTGTTTCTATGGTGTTCTATATTATCTAAAGGCTGGACTACCTCATCACAGAGGTTTAAGGGTGTGAATTGTTTATCTATTTCAACGATTGCTTTGTGTAAATGACTATTTTCTTTCTTTAATGAAAAATTGTTTTAAATTTGCTATTTGACCATGATATAGTTGCGTGATTTCTATTAAGCCTCTTCCTCCTTCAAGTCTTGGGATATTTATACGTTCTTTAGCTGACTTAGGACGATGATATCTATGTTGTTATTATTACAGCCTTGAGACGGTCAGGTCGGAGTCAGAGTTGAATCCAACCGCCGACCCGACCGCGACTGCGACCAAGGGCATTTAGTGATGCAGTCATCGTTATGATAAATATCAATGTATCGATATAATATGATACTGTTGTCGTGTAAAAAAATAATGTGAAAATGAAAGTGATTGATGATGTATTGAAACATCAATCTTTTATTAAGCTTTCTTTATTGGCGATGCATCAATGTATGATTTGAGGTTTTGTAAAAAAACGTCGCTTCGGTGTATCGTCAAATCGATATTATTTTTTTAACACGACAACAGTATCATATGATATCGATACATTGATATTTATCATAACGATGACTGCATCACTAAATGCCCTTGGTCGCAGTCGCGGTCGGGTCGGCGGTTGGATTCAACTCTGACTCCGACCTGACCGTCTCAAGGCTGTCAGGTCGGAGTCGCGGTCGCAAAGTATAATCACGGCTTTTTGAAGCTGTAGATAGTTGTGTGAACACGACATTAACTTCTCGCGAAGAGCGCGTACATGTTGGACCAAAATCCCTTTGCAAATTAGCGATGGGCGATTGTTACAAAAAAAACCTATCGAATGAATCAACCATTATACGAGGCATGCCTTTTAAGTTCTGTCGTTTCCATATTTCCCGGCAATTTTTAATTTGGAACTATTCTATATTCGAATGTGTTTAAATTTTGAATCTCAAAACAGTTGAGAGTATTAGGATTAATGCTATTGTTTAGACACAGCGTCGATTGGAATCTGTTAAGTTACGTACGAAAATGAATCTTTCTAAGGAAAATGTTCGTGCAATAATTTTCTACAACTTTAGAAGAGGCCTGACACGGCTTCAGTGTTTTGAAGAGCTTACATCTGTGTTCAATGATGAAGCCCCATGTCTGCGGACTGTCGAACGCTGGTATTTAGAATTCCAGCGTGGACATACTAGTGTTAGTCACAAATTTCGCGAAGGACGCCCAAAATCCGCCTTCACTGAAGATAACATCATTGCTGTGAGACAACTAATTCTCGAAGATCAGGCATCTCAGGGACAACCATTCAGAAGATCTTGCATGAAGCGCTTTGTGTGAGCAAGCTAGTTTGCCGTTGGATACCGCATCTGCTTTCCGACAATCACAAGGCGGCCCGCGTCAGATGGTGTAAGAAAACTCTGCAAAGGTTCAACCGAGGAGAGTCAAATCACGTCTACGACATCATCAGTGGTGACGAATCTTGGATCTATGCCTACGATCCTGATTCCAAACAACAATCTACAATCTGGGTCTTTCAAGACGAGCCAAAGCCGACTAAAGTTGTTCGTTCTCGAAGCACTTCAAAGAAGATGATGGCCACGTTCGTTGGAAAAACCGGCCATGTTGCGACTATTGCACTTGAAGATCGTAGAACAGTTAACGCAGAGTGGTATACCACAGTTTGTTTACCACAAGTTATCGCCGAACTTCGAAAATCTAACTCAAAGCGACGCATCCTCCTGCACCACGACAACGCAAGCTCACATAGCGCTCGTCAAACGATTGAGTATTTGAAGCAGGAAAAAGTAGAAATTCTTCACCATTCTCCATACAGTCCTAACCTAAGCCCTAACGATTTCTTTACATTTCCTAAAATTAAGAAATGTTTTCGTGGTCAAAGGTTCCAGTCCGGTGAAGAAGCAGTCGACGCTTTCAAGTCAGCCATTTTGAACACCCCCACTTTAGATTGGAATAAATGTTATAATAACTGGTTTGAGCGAATAGAAAAATGTATTAAGCTACGTGGTGAATACTTTGAAAAACAATAATAAGTACTCTAAGGTTCTAGTTGTTTTTTTTTCTTCAAACGACAAAACTTAAAAGGCATGCGTCGTAGTTACACACACAATCGATTGTCGATTCATTCGTCCTCACTAAAATACAATCGAATAACAATCGACAAACGGATGAAAATCGACGGTGCGTTGCCAACGCGCAGGGTACAATCGATGCAATAATTTTTAGTTGATCAGTAATTGCTCTCGGTGAAGGTCATGTCGATAAAGGGCTTAGGTTATGTTGGAAATATCGACTGAATTATAGATAAATACAAACAAATCTAACGTAGTTATATTTAGCAAATCTACCCTGCAGGAGATCTGGCGTGATGATAGTTTACCACAAATTTCAAAGTATTTTTATGAACTATACTTATTTACTAATAGTAGTATACTTTTATTTACTAATAGTAATTAAGTATAATTCATAAAAATACTTTGGAATTAATTTTCTAATAAGTGTAATTACTTACTTACATAATTATATCAAAAATTTAAAAAACAAGTCCCGATTCAAATAAATACTGAACGATGCCAAAACAATCGACGGTGCGTTGGATTCGTCTGTCGATTGCATACTTGTTAATAAAGATACGCGCGCGCGGTCGAAACGCTGAGCAACAATCTAATAATCGATCAACAATCGAAGAATTATGATTGTCGTTCGATTGTATTCGAATAAACGGAACAATCGAATGATTCAATTGTTTTTAGTAATAATCGCCCATCGTTAATGCAAATCATTCAAAGGTCCAGGTAAAGCCCGTGAATCTTAGTAAACTACATATAAACAATAATAGAATTTTCGTTTTTTTTTTTCTATACATATCTATTGGAACATTCTATTCAAAAGAGTAATGCGCGTAAAGATCCCAATTTACCTCTACTAAGACATTATTAATAGTGTCTTAGTAAGTATTTTTACATTAAGGTAAAACTTAAAATATGTACTACAATCGCATTTTGATGGATACAGTACAATACACAATGGAATCACTAAATAAAACCGCAAAGTTATTTACAACATTTCAGACGAGTACACTGTTTGATGCTACACTGTTGACCCTAACCAAGGAAGTAAAATATATTACGTCATTAACCCCCACGCTCTGTCATAAGTCAGCCAAAATTTTCTTAACATTTTGTGAAAATTCTAATTTAAAACATTTGTCGTGTGTGCCAGTAATGAAAATACAAAAATAAAACTAAAACCTAATAGCAAACCTCTCTGATTCAATAATATCATCTCACCAGACCCCTTGCGAGGCAGGCATAGAGTACGTGATAATATATGTTCTGAAGTCATTGTGAAGGGATTTAAAGATGTTTTATGTACACATGTATACGACTAGAGTTATCATGAATGTGTTTTCTATCTTTAACGTATTTTCCCTTTATTCTAGGTATTTGCTTTTATATTTGTTGACATCATGTTGACACCCCAGACTCAAATTCAGCTAAAATTCAGTCATTCATACACCAGTAACACCAACCTCACCATGAAGGGAACTTTGTTGTAAAACTCACTTTAGTTTCTTCTCTATGGTCTGTGTTTGGCAGTATGACTTTGTACCTTCGCCTGTCCGTAAAGAAAGAATATTACTACTACTCTCTATGGTCTGTGGTTTATGGTAACTGTCAGTGAAACAAAGTCTGATTTGTTTTGATTTGTAGTTTTGTGATGCATTATTATATTTCTTTTTGTACAATATTATCACTGTTTACTAGTTTTAATAATGGCTTGTAAATCGTTCCATAAAGGAAAATATTACGTTACATTTAAACGGGGTTTCGAAGATTGCAGAAGAGATGTAACTCTAACTATTGACAAAGTTTTTGAAAATGATACGTTGGTTAGTCTTATTTTTGGTATATTTAAAATTGCAAGCCGCTTAATTTTTTAACAAGTGCCTCAGAAATGTCTGTTTCATTTACAGAAAATATCTTTATCGGATGAAGATGACCCTATATTTTTATACATACTGAGTGTTACTCGCTTGGATTATGAAGATTTAAAAAAGCACCAAGGATTGCTTGTAGATTTTGAGAACTTTCCTTCGCAACTCGTAAGATTATTACAACAATGTGCGTCAAATAACATGTAAGTAGATACTTTATATATGACCGGAAAAATATCTGAAAAAAAAAACTAAAGTCAGCTTTGTCTGTTTATCTATATATAATATCATAACGCCAAATCCCTGATGGGGCTTAGGTTCTTTCCTTATAAACTCTCTTGCTTTCTCTACTCTTAAAGCTGGTCTAAATTTGTTGTGGCTGTTAAACATTATAGTTAATTAATTTAATTCCAGGTTTCTTATTCTGCAGCAGAACACTCCAGTGCAATACTATTTAGAAGTGGTTGAACATAATGAATTTAAGCGCCTTGTGCATTTATCATTGAAGACCGGACCAGCAACAGATTCTGATTTGAAGCAACACATGGCCGATAACATCAGAAGTTTAAAAGTAAAGTAATTTTATTGCTTGATTATATAACTAAAGAGGAAGATGTGGAGTGGCCTGCCCTCCTACAAGGTGGACTGACGATCAGGTGAAGGTTGCAGGTAGCAGCTGGATGTGTACAGCACAAATCGGGGTTGTTGTGGCAATCTGTAGAGCAGCCTTTTGTCCTGCAGTGCATGTCTTGCAGATGATGATGATATAATTAAAAACTGCAATAATACCAAATGCATTAATAAAATCTTTATTATAGGATTGTGGTTGGTAACGATGTTCTGGAGCAAGTGAATGAGTTTGTATATCTTGGATGCGCCTTCAGTAAGGATGGGAAATACACCGCTGATATAGAGAGAAGAGTGAATGCAGGTAATAGAGTGAATGGTGCAATGGGAAGGCTACTTGGGAGCCGGCACTTAAGCCAAAAGGCGCAGCTGGCCATGCATAACGGAGTGCTTGTCCCAACGCTGTTATATGGCAGTGAGAGTTGGGTATGTAAGAAGGAGAACGAAAGCAGGATAAATGCGGTCGAAATGCGATCTCTGCGGAAGATGTGCGGAGTCACGCTGACCGACCGTATTTGCAACAGCGTAGTAAGAAAGCGAGTAGGTATGAAAGATAGTATCAGTGTAAAGATGAGAAAGGGTATGCTCCGTTGGTTCGGGCATATAGAAAGAATGCCAGAAGAAAGAATGACAAAACAGATATACAATGCGAAAGTGGAAGGATGTAGGTGCCGGGGAAGACCTAGACTATCTTACCATGACCAAATAGACGGTGTCTTAGCTGAAGGGCAAGTCAAGAGTCTCCGTAACCGGCGAGCGTGTATGAGATGAATTATGAGAGTAGAGGAAGCCAGAGAGGTATGTAAGGAAAGAACCTGTTGGAACTCTGTACTCTCTGCCTACCCCGCGAGGGAGCTGGCGTGATGATATAGATAGATAGATTTATTATAGGATTAGACCTCGGTGGTCTCTTAGGTTTATATTTTACTCCAATACATATTACTTTTACATTTTAACATCTTATAACAATTACACACCATCATGCCTGTATTATGATCTGGACTATGGCCTAAACCCTCTCAGTTTGGAAGGAGGGCCATGTCCTATAGTGGGACAGCTTCTTAACAGGGCTAATGTTATTATTATGCCTGTATTCGCCAAGCGGGTGTGGCAGTGGGTATATTGTGTAGTGTGTCTTTTCACTGTCAATATTATGTCCCATGATGGATGATGTGGGTTAGATTCCTGTGTGGGGTAAATCTTTGTGGAACCCGCAATTATTGTTTTGGTCTGGGTATTTTTGTATGTCAATTTTTCATGTTTGTAAATGCACCCACTGCACAGGAATAAATCCTAGTGTGGGGCTAAGTTTTTGATAAAGTAATAAACTAATGTAATAGAGGGAAAGCCTATTGGCATATACCAGGTACAATTCCAGACTCCAGATTGATATTGGGAATTTATAACAATTGATTTCAGAAAGCATTATCATCCGTGAAATCCTCAGCAATGAGTAATGAAGCCTTATTAAATGATAAATGTATTAACATGGAAAGAAAAATAATGGATTTGTCACATGCCTTGTCCAAGATGGAAGAAGACAAATTAAAATGTGAAATAGAGTTCAAAGAAACATTGAAACAGGAGAGAGATAAAATTTTGGAGGTATTTAACTGTCTTTTGTACAATCTGTCTATATAATCACAACTAAACCTTTGTGAGGTAGGCAGAGAGAACAGAGTTCCAACAGGTTCTTTCCTCCACTGTCTGTCTCATACATGCTTCCCAGTTATGGAGATGCTTGATTTACCTTTTTATGCCTTTTTATATTAAGATCAAGAAAAGAGAAGAATGTAGGGATATTTTCAGGTTATTTTAACTTCACTTGTGATAATTTTTTTCATTTGATTTTGTCTTAGAAAAAGACGATTAGTCTTTTTCTAAGACAGAGCAGCTGAAGCTTACAAGATCAAGCAGTCACGGGGCCAATCTTTATCCGGCAATATATTTTGAAGGAAAGAGTTAGAATGCCTGATTGCTTTAGTAATTAATTGACAGAATATGTATTTGAAAAATGAATAGAATTAGATGGAACACTAAACACCATCACACCTATATTCCCCAAGTAGGGGTGGCAGAGGTGTTCTTTGTATACCCACATTTTTGCCCCAAAATGTTAGGTCCCAATATAATAAAATAAGGGTGAGCCTTTACACCAGGCCCTATTCCAGACTTTAGACATACATTTGGAATTTTATGATATAAAAACATACTTTGACCAGCCCAAAATTTGAATCTAAGACCTTGTGATAGCTGTGTAAATAAATAGAATTAGATGTTTAATTAAGCAGTGATAGCCTAGTGGTTAGACCATTGGACTGCAAAGTCAGAGGTCTCAAGTTCAAACCCAGGAACGCATCTCTGTCTTTTCGAAAGCATGTGCGTATTAAAAATTAATTATCACTTGCTTTAAGGGTGAAGGAAAACATCCTGAAGAAACCAGCATGCCTGAGAATTTCCCGAAGGTGTGTGAAGTTCGCCAACCCGCACTGGGCCAGCGTGGTGGACTATGACTTAACCCTCTCAGTTTGAGGGAGACCCGTGCCCAACGGTGGGACAGTTTCTTAACAGGGCTAATATTATTATTATAGATATTTAATGGTGACATCTTTATGAACTATACTGGTGTCAAATGGTGGGGCTATCATAACTAAACCTATTATTGTTATAGGAAAAACTACACTGGCAAAAGAGTGCTGATCTGACTATAAAAACAAAGGCATCAACATTTCAAGAAAATATAGACATTAAGGACAAACAGATTAAGGAAATGGAATCTCTGTGCAAGCAAATGCGTGACAAAATAACACAATTGGAAAATCAATTGAGGTATGCTTATAATCTAGTCTAAAATGAATACATTAATAATATACTTAGGTTGCCTTAGTGACACTAATTTGGTTGCCAATAATAATTAAAATTATACTATTTTGTTCATCCCCTCATTTGATGCTGTACTAAAGCTTTTTTTAAGTGTTCTATTAAGTAGGTTATCACTGCATTAGAATATGCCCCTGTTTTAAACAATGTTTTTGGAAATAATGTGGTAAAATAAAGGAATCCGGAATAACTTCTGAAGGTACAGAATATTGAAGACATGACAGGGTTTAAGGTAAATAAAAAATCAAATTATATCAATTCCAGTGAGAAATCCCAATGTTTGAATTTATTAGAAAAAGAAGTGCAGAAATCACATATTGAAGTGGCAACACTGAATGCCAAAAATGCTTCTTTGGCAAAAGATGGCATGGAAAAGGATAGACAGTATAACCAATTAAATTCTAAATGCATGCTCTTAGAAAAGGTATGAAAGCAATTTAATTTGCACCTTACTAATTGTATAATAATGATCAGGTGATGCTGTAATTGTTTACTTTAATTACAGACTCTGAATGACAATTCCAATGTAATCAAAGAATTAAACAGTACCCTACAGATAATAAAAAGAGAAAAGGTAAGCATTATGGTTGTTTCTGAATTATTGTATTGAACAGTAAATATCAGTGAAACTCAATTAAGCGGTGCCAACCTCAATATAATATCCTAAATTTAGGCAAATGTTATCAATTACTAAACTTAATGATTATTAATAATATTATTTTATTTATGTTGTAATAATTGAAAGTAGTGTAACTGAATTATTATGAGGTGGGGATGACATGCCACTGGTGAACATAATTTATTTTTTAACATACAGAATAAGGACTTGACACTACCAAACCAAAATAATAAATGTTGCATCTTGCTTGAAAATTATTCTTTAATTTGACTAAAATATAAATATACTATATATATGATACTTGATAATTTCCCTAATTGCACAGACAAGTTTAGAAGAACGTCTAGCACTAAGCGAATCATTAGCACACAAAAATAATGATGCTGTGCATTCAACATCAGAACAACTTTTAAAGGCTAATCAAATAATATCTAAACAGAATGCGGATCTCATAGAAATGAAGGAGAAGGTAAGTAAATAAATTATTAATATGTGTATTGTGACTGCCTCGTTGGTCTGGTGGCAAAGCGCATCGCTTTGTGATCACGAGGTCCTGGGTTCAAATCCTAGGTCGGACAAATGTAGTTTTTCTAACGAAAAATTCCCAGCATGAGTCCGGAGTCTGGAATTGTGCCCGGTATATGGCAATAGGCTCGCCCCCTATTACATGGGACCTAACATCGTCGGCGAAACGTGGGTGTACTCAGTACACCTCTGCCACCCCCTCTGGGGAATATAGGCGTGACGGTGTGTGTGTATTGTGATAACTTCGCAGTACTCTTTGCCTAACCTACATGATGTTATAAATAGATAACAAGTTTTTATATGGCCAGATATGAAGTAGGACCTCATTGACGAAACCATTAAAAATTCATTATTAACCTTATATTTCACAGCTGTAAGGTACAATATTGTTTACTGTGTAGTCACTTACTATTATGCGACAAGAATCTTTTGGCATTTGGATGACATTGTCAGGGGGACGTTGGTGTGAAATTAGGGTTACCATTTAGTAAAATTTACTTTGGTGTAACTAATTCGAGAGAGTTGACGCACTTGCTCTAAGAACTTAATCAAGCTACACCATGAGGATTCAGTAATCTAAATTAAATTATAGAACAAAAAACATTCATACTAATTAAAAAAGGAACTTAGGTAACTTTCATAGCAACCGGCAATTGTGGACTGTCATGAGTGTGTGTCATTTTACTCGATGAAGGCGTTAGATTCTATTTAAGCCATGTGCCAAAAGACCCTTGTCGCACTATACATATGTCCACCATAAGACCAATTGACCAACAGCAGCACATGGAATTTTTACTTTACTCTTAAAATATATCAGCAACCCCACATAATTTTAACAGTACTATAAAAATATGTCAAGATTAAATAGCTGGTTTTTAGCAATACGCTTTCTTAAACATTTTCAGTTACTGTGTCGGACTGCTATAGCACTAGAGCAAGAAAAAGTTATAGAACGTAACACCAAAGAAATGGAAGAGTTAAGGTCAAAGATTAACGATACAAATCAAAATATGGAAAAACTTCAAAAAGAATTTAAAGACTTAATGGAAAAGAACGAAGTTAATGAAAAGGCACTTAAAGACCGAGAAGAAACAATTAAAAATAATAACATGGGTATGTTTACATTTTATTCACTGGATGTTTCGCAAGGCCTCAGTCCCGTAAGGCGTTAGTTTTAATTTTTAGTTGATATGACAAATGTCTAGTTATAACATATATTTTCCGGAATATAAGTTACTATCCACAATGGTTTGTTGGTAATTACTCTTATTTATGCCAGTGGAGTTACCTTTGCTGACCGAATGAAGAATAGTGTGATTAGAAACCAATGTAAGTTGAAGGATGACATGGTGATTAGGATTGAAAGAGGTATGTTGAATTGGCATGAGCATGTAGAGAGGAAGTGTGACAGGCGGCTAACGAAAGGAATATATCGAGCAAATGTAATTGCAGGCGTCGCAAGAGGTCGCGCAAGGGAAACTTATCACGACCAAATTAATAGTCTCTTGGAAAAGGGTCAAGTGCGTAGCACTCTTAATCAACGGAAATGTATGAACGTAGATGAAGCGAATGAGGTGTGTCAGAGTCGTAATATGTGGCAAACTGTAGTCTCTGCCTACCCCAGTGGAATAAAGGCGTGAGTGTATGTATGTATGAATATAAGTTAATTTTGTAAAAGATACTTTGGAGTACGCAATATTTTTATTAATGCTTTTCAGTAATTCAATGGCTACATAAAAAGTTAGACTGCAGTCCACCAACGGAATTAACACTAAACAAGCAACACAATTATGGAATTCAAACAGCAACCAGTTCCACGCCATATTTTCTTTCTAGAAATAACAACCATACTGATGAATCATCACACGCTATATCCAATGAATCTATTGACTTTTATGGGACTTCAAAGTCGTGAGTTGTTACAAACATTAACATTGTTATAAACATATTTTATTATTCTGTACTCTCTACCTATGCCACAAGAGATCTGACGTGATGATATCGATAAACGCATGTTCATAAATCGGCAAACAAAATGACAGATCCTACTGTTAAAAAAAAATGTTGCCAACTTTAGATAACTAGTGCAGTGCTGACAACTAAAACTATCGACATTATCATATGTAATTGGTGTATTCTTTTTATTTAACTAAGTTTTGTATGAGATATTTTTTATTTCTATGATCTATCTAATCAATGTCAATTAATCCGTCGATATGTAAACAGGTCTCTAGGTATTTGTAATTATTCATTTGTGGATTTTAGTAGATCTAACTTAGAGGAGAGCCCTGGCCCTGAAGAAACGCAAAAAGCCACTAATATCGGACTAGATCCTAAGTATCTGCAACCTGCTGATAGTGAAAACAAAGCGGCAAGTTCCAGAGGTAATTTTTTAATTATTAAAAATATAATATTATATTTTATAGGGGTGGGGGGGGGGGGGGATTTTACCAACCTCTATAATTCGTACAGATATCGGTTTTCACACTTTCGAAGTTAATTACCAATGCGTGTAAACATATTATTATCATGGGATTGATTGATAGGATACCTTTAATTGATTGAAGCCTTTCGTTACAAACATCTGTTTTGAGATACATTTTGGTGAATGTGTGGATGTTCAGGTTTCATTTAATTCTTTCAACTATATCTGAACGCAATAGTTATGAGATCTTAATAGTATTACAAGAACTGGGTCGCATTCGTGAGTGTATGTAAATCCATTTAAAACGATCCTTTCTTTACAGGCACGAAGTTTAAGCTTGGCAGTAATCCATCAAGTCAAAGAGGAAAAGAAAATATAAATTTACCTAAAGTAGATTATAGGGAAAAGAAATCAGGTCGGGGAACTTATCGAGTGACACCGGTGTCTGCATACTTTCCTTGATATTTGTTTCTTTGTGCATTAATCTATTTTTGTATATAACAGTAATAATTATTGATAATTATTAGTGCAATACATTTTTATTTTAAATACTTATTTCACATTGCCTATAATATCACCCCATTACAGTCTACCAGTGTTGGGTATTAATTGATTAATTTTTCAATTATAGGATCATACAATTAAAATTTCAATGGCAGTAAAAGTCAATTGCAATTGACAATAGTCAGTTGTAGGTTTTCACAATTAACAATTGATCAATGGTTATTGCAAACCTTGCCATTGCCATTGATCAATTGTTAATCGTTTTATGCATGTTTACGATTAAACAATTGACAATTAAACATCTAAGCACATAACAGAATATTTTTTTAGAACACATATCCAAGAGTGCGGACGTGACTGAAGTAAAATCAATATGGGTGCTACTTTTCGGGTTTCAGGGAATACTGAATACGAATATGGCGTTTTGATTTTTGAGGACCGAACGTAAGGCGGTTTCTTTCACCCCATTTAAAAATAAGTTGTAGATATGTGTCCGCTAATTTTTCCGAGCATGTCCCTAGTGTTACATTCTATGAGTAGAAGTCCGTCGTCAGCGTAACGGGTTAACGTGCAATCACGCGGCAGAGGTATCTCGAGGAAATCGTTGAACCCTAAATTCCACAGATACGGACTTAACACAGACCCCTGAGGACATCCCATCGTCAGCGATTTAGACCCTGCACGGTGGCCAAGTTTTAGTTTAGTCGTGTCTTGTGAAAAGTACGGCTGAATAAGTTGGTAGATGTTTCTAAAACATCCACGAGCTTTCAGCTTATGAAGTAATATTGGCCACCATGCGTTTTCGAAAGAACCAGAGATAACGAGGAAAACGCCTAAAAATAATTTCAAATCTGTAGTGCATGTAGTTGTCCCAACGGCTGCGTCTACATTCAATTTGACCGATGTGAATCCAAATTGTTTTCGATTGAATGTTGGCCCACTCGGTAACAGGCGAGGGACTCTTAAGACGCTCTAAAAGATTACCCAGCGACGGTAATAGGGTTATCGGTCGATATAACTTTGGGTCATCAGGTAGCTTGTCACCGCTTTTCGGAATAATACGTATGAATCCACGACGCCTCACTCTAGGGATATACATCGTTTAAAAATCTGTAGAATTGAGACACCCGACGTTCGATTTGCTTCTTTAATCATTCTATTTGATATCTTCACCGGCGGCAAAAATTAATAACCCGCCGGTAATGACAATTAGTGCGATTTTATTGCTTTTTTGAATTAAATAATATAGATATAGTATTATTTTTGTAGGCGACGTATAGAAAAGTAAACAAGTAATTATTATGTTAGAAACAAACACTGAAATATTCATTTGAGAATATTTTATGACTGAAAACTCATGATTATGCAGTGTGTAAAACAGACCCGCATGTGCTCTTCGTTCCGCGAGCGGGGCAGCATTATTGTTTTATTGTAAATATTTTTATTATATTGTAATTGGTAGATTTAAGTTACATTGTACACTAGTTTTTAGTACTTTTATTTGTATACTAGCTGTTTCCCGCGGCTTCGCACGCGTTTATTTGGTAATTTGACATAGGTAGGTAGGACTTTTTGGGATAGCATTATTCCAAGACTTAAGAGACTCCTTCATATTAAGTTTCTTTTAAATCCGTTCAGCCGTGTTAATATGGAGAAATAAAAACAACTATCCCCCATGGATCCTGCATTTTCCTAGCTAAAAAGTAGTCTTAAACAATCTCTGAGAAATCCTTCATTTTCCAGTGATAGTGTATTTATTCGGTTCCGCCGCTGAAAATTAACACGGGCAAATATATTTTTTATTTTGCCCGTATGCGTATAACATATCTTCTTTTTTCAAAATCACAAATCCCAAACGAATATTCCCGTGCGCTGTGCGGGGATCGTACCTGCGACTATTTGACAAAGTAAGTTGAGCAGTCTACCTTTTTTCGCTTAAATCAAGTCGTCTTTGTTTTGCAAAATTATTTATACAGTCAACTTAAACATTACTAAATTTTCGTTGTAGAACAATTTCAGCATGAGCCCAGGCTTCCAGTCACCTGTGAAGAGGAAGAGGGAAATCGAAAGATAATTGAGATGACTAATATCTTCGGGCCTTCATGCAGGCCAGTAAAAACCCACCAAATGCATATTGGTGTGATTTTATATACCACTTAGAAGGATAGTATCGGCATGATCTAGTGCGCAAATAAAGTTACCTATTCGAAATTATTATTTCACGACTTAAGATACTTTAATACTATCTAATAATCTATATCATCATGTCAGATCCCTTGCGGGGTAGGCAGAGGGTGCAGAGTTTCAACAGGTTCTTTCCTTACAGACCTTTCTGTCTCTTTCCACTCTCATAGTTCGTCTTATACACGCTCGGCGGTTACGGAGACTCTTGACTTGCTCTTCGGATAAGTCATGGTCTATTCATGATAAGATAGTCTAGTCCCCGATATTTTTGATCTGTTCTAGGTACACTAACATCAGAAAGTGGCGTGTAAATATGTATATTTCTCTTTTGCTACCGTTTTTTTTATTAATAATTCTTTGCTGTTGTTATATATAATTATAAATATTGTATATAATTTGTGAAACTATAAATAGTTGTTGTTCTACGTCCTTCCACTTTCGCATTGTATACATGTGTGGATTTTTTTCATATTAAGTTTCTTTATAATCTGTTCAGCCGTTTTAGTATGAAGAAATAATAAATAACGGCGAGCGTGTATGAGACGAACTATGAGAGTGGAGGAAGCCAGAGAGGCATGTAAGGAAAGAACCTGTTGGAACTCTGTGCTCTCTGCCTACCCCGCAAGGGATCTGGTGTGATGATATATATAGATAGAAATAATAGATATTCCACAGAAGTAGGTTTCGAGATGAAAAGTATTTTGTTTTATTTTACTATGTAAGACACCTTCATATCAAGTTTCAATTAATTTTGTTTAGCCATTTTAATATGAAGAACTAACAGGGATACTAACTCTTCCGGTAGAACCTTGTAGTAAATGTATATACTTTGTCAACTTCCACCAGACTTATTTCCCTATCAACTAACTCTATCACTGGGTTCAGTGTTAGCCCCGCTTAGCCCTGTCAAAGATTATAATCTTTGACAGGGCTAAGCGGTGTCACTGCTGTATTGGCAACACAGACAAAATGGCCGCATCATTTTCGGTGACAATTATGAACGGAACATTTAATTCAATATTTAAATAATACTTTAAATGCGGTCTGAACAAAAGTAATATGGCAAATATTTGGGATTTAAAAGATAACACAGTCTAGTGATATACGAGAATCTCATATATGATTTAACGATGGCGATATCCTTACCCTAAGGTTACCAGGAAAACTCGTCCTGATATATGTAATTATAATTTCTAACTTCATTAACATATCAACAACATTAACGTCGGGAATAGCTACGATCTCTGGAAAGTAGGCATTTTTTTCAGGCAACCACCATGCCAAAACTCTTGGGGGATAGACAGAGAGTACCAAGAGACACTTTGTTACAGATCTCTCTCCACTCTCATAAATCCTTCAGATAAATCACGGTCTATTTGGTCATGATAATTTAGTCTAGGACTTATCCAATATCTAAATACATCCACTTTCCCATTGTATGTCTGTTCTGTCATTCTTATACACTTTCATATTATGCTCAATCTCCGCATATCTACTTGCATATTCAACTGCCACATAACAGCGTTGGGACAAGCACTCTGTTATGAAGCTTCTGAAGTTGCTTGGCCACTACACAATTCACTTTACTTCCGGCACTCACTCTTTTCTCTATATCAACGGTGTATTCCCCATTCTAACTAAAAGTGCATGGAAAATATACATACGCATTCACTTGCTCCAGCTTGTTATCACCAATCACAACACCTGCATTCGCCATAGTGAATGCAGAAACTATAGCTTCTCTCTCTTCAAACACTATAATCTTGGTTTTCTTTACATTATAATGTAAGTCATTATTAATTACCACTAATTATTAGTACCAATAGCCATTGATGCTAAGTTGTTACTTTTTTTTCTATATTATAGAAAGATTATAATTATGGTTAATGAGTAAGGAAACACAAATATTACATATTATATGAATTTTTTAACCTATTTCTTCCCACTGCTGAGCAAACGTCTCTCTCATGACTCTCCACTTAGCACAATCTTTGTGCACTTTAGGATAAAGATACATGGATCGATAAGTTGGCGCCTGAATGAAAGCGGAAGTTCACCATTCATTGAATGGTTCATGGAACAGTAGCCTCTCCATACATTATCAACGCTACGATTGTTTTCCTTATTTGGAAGGAGACTATCTGGCCCAGATGGACATACTCGTCCACTTAATATATTTCTTGTCCATCTACCTCGAACCTACGCTTTAAGCTGTTGGTCATAACTTGTGTTTTGGACCGATTCTTCCACTCAAATCTTGCTGTGCTTAGTTCTTGGAGTATTCCCATATCGGCTGTTGAAGCAAGAAGTACTATATCCCAGGCAAAGCGAAGGTTGTTGAGCCTTTTCGTACCAACATACACTCTTTATTCGCCCTTTTAGCCAAGTTTTTAAATATTTGCTGCAGGGCACAAATGGATTGTTTCAGTGAAAACGAATCTCAGGATTTTAAATGTCCCCACATTGTAGTAGAATTCAACTTTATGGCTGCTGTACTATGATGGTAAATGTATTCAACAGCGGAAATATGGCTGAGTGAGAAACGGTATCAAAAGTCTTTGCATAATTAACAAAAGCCATATTTGTGCGCTCGTGTGTGCGTTTGTGCGCGTGCGTGCGTGCGTGCGTGTGCGTGCGCGTTGCGCGTGTGTGTGTGTGTGTGTGTGTGAATGACCTACGCTGTTGGCTGCGGGGCCACCTTCACCGGATAAGAGGGCGAGCGTGCCACCACTACGCTTGAGCCAGAAAGGCAAGGGGCAACTAGCTCAAGGGCACCTCAAGGTACAAGTTTTCATCGATATTATATTGTAGTATAAAATAATTGAAAATGATTTGTCTATAAATTCCATATATTTAATTTGCTTCTATGTACATTGGCACCACCATATGCAATCGTACCAACCTAACGCTGAAGGTAACTTTTATGTGAAACGCTCTTTACGCATTGGTATCATTCCTTCAGGGGATATTACACTATCAGCCCTAACTCCAACTACAAGGACACGATTTAGCATCTATCTTAGTAAGAGGTTGGAAGCTAGTGATTATACTATCCTGCATTAGATCCAATCTAGGACATTTAGTGATGCAGTCATCGTTATAATAAACATCGGTATATTGATACATGATATTGATGTGTAAAAAAGTGATGTAAAATAACATTGCCTTAAAAACATCTATGTCTAACAAGCTTTTATTAAACTTTCTTTATTCACATGTCTGTCTTTCCGGTATAATTTTTTTATCCATATTTGAAGCATTTGCGGGCATCGGGGTGCAATGACATTGCAATAATATGGCAACACAATTGAGTGTCGTAATATGATTTTTACCTACTTACAAATGTAAATAATATTCCAATCATTATTTTTCATTGTACCTAACTTTCTATTTTATCAGATTACCTGTATACTTAATACCAAAAATCTGTGTAAAAGAAGGAGATACATATAAATCTATATGTATGGCCACATACAATGTGGCGACAACAATGGCGACGATGTCTTTCTATTGAAACGTGGATATATATCAGTTTGAGAGCCCGTGCCCAACGGTGTGACAGTTTCTTTATCAAGGCTAATATTATATCGTTTTCATCCCTAGTCTTGGATTCGACGTCACCGCACGGCATATGTTCGTCTATGACGAATGCGCGCGCGCCGTCTGAATCAAAATCAGGACTATGCTAAATTGGATCCAACTTTGCTAACTGCACCACCAATTACACCATCCAACCACTTAGAATAAGTTAGATCGGTCGAGTCGGAATCAGGTTGGGTAATGTAATAAGCGCTTTAAGCGCGGTATGTTCACTTGACACACTGAGCACCTCCATAAAAATGTTGTGTCTAACCAAAAATATGTTAAATCACGGGCATATTATGTGGGTCTAGAAATGGAAGGGTGGGTATAAGAAAGTCCAAAAGGTAAGGTGTATTTTTCGCAGACTGAACTAGAGTGGTAAATTAGGTAGATCTACCGATTTTTGGCTCTTCATCTACCAATTCCCTAATATTAGAGTTGGCAACACTGCTACATGGATCTGTCTCTAAATTAATAGGAAATGAAAAAAAAATAGTGATGTACTGGGATTGGTCGGGTGGGGAGGTTATCAATAATCATTTTGTTTGAGTGATTCATTATTGGTAATTTTATACTATTTTATTAAATAATCTCATCTTTCTAAAATTCATATGATTAGCGGCAGCTGTGTTGTGTTTTTATCTAGTAAACTAAATTAAACGATGCTGGAATAAAACAGAATATGATTGATGTGTATTATTTTAGACATTGGTTGAGTTTTCTGTGTGAAAGAAGCTCCGAACATTATGCCGTTTGACTTTTTGTGCTGTGTGAGGCCCGGGGTGGAAGATGTGGTGGAGTTGGACTATTCGCATCAGTCTCTGGTCGATTTTCCGACTGAAGTATTTGTGTACGAAAGAACCCTGGAAACCCTATTGTGCCAGAGTAACCGTGTTACAGAACTCCCGCGCCAATTGTTTATGTGCCATGGACTAAAACACTTGGATCTCAGTGATAATGAAGTGTCAGCTTTACCTGCAGCCATATCCTCCTTAGTGAACCTACAGCATTTGAATATCAGTCGAAATACATTGACATCTATCCCAGAAACTATGAAAGCTCTTAAGTACTTGGTATTCCTAGATCTCAGCGTCAATCCATTGGAGAAACTTCCAGATGCTATTACAAACCTTCCAGCATTACAAGAGCTTTATCTGAATGACACATATCTAGAGTACCTTCCGGGAAATTTTGGGCGCCTGGCTAATTTAAGAATACTGGAATTAAGGGATAATTATTTAATGATTCTGCCAAAGTCTCTGTCTCGTTCCACTGAGCTGCTGAGATTAGACATAGGACAGAATGATTTCCAACAGTTTCCAGAAGTTATTGGGAGATTTCTTAAATTAAAAGAATTATGGATTGATAGCAACAGCTTAACATGCATACCGGCAGTAATAAAGCCATTGGAAAACTTAATTCATTTAGAGGCTAGTAATAATATGATTGAAGAACTTGCACCAGAAATTGGCCATTGCACACGACTTGTGGATGTGACATTATCATTGAATAATTTGACACAGCTTCCTGACAGTATTGGACAGTTAAGCAACTTGACAACATTAAAATTGGATAATAATAGACTATATTCCATACCTGAAAGTATGGGACAGCTATCAAACCTTGAAGAATTAATGCTAATGTGCAACTATTTAGATAAGATACCATCTTCAATTGGACTTCTCAGGAAACTGAAGTACCTAAACATAGATGACAATATGCTTACATCTGTACCACCAGAGATAGGGAGCTGCATAAAGTTATCTGTGTTGTCACTTAGAGCAAACAAATTGACTAAAATTCCTCCTGAAGTTGGCCACCTGACCTCCTTGAGAGTTCTAAACTTGGTAAGAAACTCTTTAAGTTGTCTTCCCCAATCCTTGTTAAATTGTGATAATCTAGTAGCGTTGTGGCTATCTGAAAACCAAAGCAAACCTTTAGTGCCTATGCATACAGAAGTAAATCCTCAAACATACGAACAAGTTCTGACTTGTTTCCTTTTCCCCCAAGTGCCTTTAACCCCAATCGAAATGAAGATGGATAATGAGAAGTCTGAAAATGTTGAAAACCAGCCACCTGCTCGCCATATTAGTTTTGTTGACATGAAAGCCACTCCCAAGGTAACTGAAAAAGCAGGACAGTTAAGAAGAGCACCAACACCATACCCTAAAGAGCTCAGAGCATTAGCAAAACATGCTAGAAATATACATAAAGATGGAACTCAGGATGTGCCATCACCTATGCAAAATGCTGTCCACATTAAAGCTGCCAAAATAACACCTACATTACAACAGAGGTTTGCCTCGGATAATAAAAAAGAAATTGAAAACACAGACAAATTTAATTCAGATGTTACTATTCAAGATCCTATGAAAATGTCTGTTTATGATAATTTACCAGTTGAAAACAGCTATGATAAACCATTAGACCTTCCATATGAACAAGAGAAAACCTATAAAAGTGTGGACCATGCTTTGTACCCTGATAATAACGGAACTTCAAGCAATGATTTTAAAGGAGAAACTACAGATCATTATGTTTTAAATCAAAGACAATATATTAAACAAAGTGAAAAATACTCTTCCAGACAAGACATGACCCATGTTGCAATGCCACAGAATTTATATGGAAACCATATAGAACATAAAAGTTATCAATTAGCTAATGACACGGGTTACCGAACTGGTTTAGATGATAGTCGTCGTCAGCTGCAACGGCTAAGTGTTAATACACAAGAAAGGCAGCCTAGTAATGAGACTATCCTGTCTCCTCATTTTAGTGAAAATTCATATAGTAGTAGAAGTAACATTAAAAATGCTCCTTTGGATCCTCTCTATGTAAGAAAGGAGCATCTGTGTCACTCAGTACCCGAAAATCATTATCATGAGGGTTTGTATGAGAGTGAAATGTGTGGACATGCCAAAGATAAAATTTATGGCCAAAGAAACTATGATACATACAGTTATCACTCACATGGAAGTAGAGATCTGCAGAGTCCTAGAGTGCACACAGTTAGCCAAGTGGTTAGCTCTACAACAATGCCAAATTTAAGCAATTTTAATAATATTTATCCTGGCCCTGTTGTAGACAGTCATGGCTATGCATCTTCTCTTCATAAGAACCCATCTCCAAATGCCAACATTTATGCCATGGCAACATCAAGTCCTACATATGTTTCATCACAATCTCCAGAATTGTATTCACCAACAGGGCATACAAATACTACAAACCCTTACCGAATGGCTAACACGCCACTGATATCAGATGATGGTAGCTACAGCCACGTTCATTCTCCTACTAGTCAAAACATGTATGATTTATATGATGCAATTCCAGCTTCATCGAATCCTCCAAGTGTGGTTAACCACCGGCACAGTCCTAGTGTTTCAGAGCCTCTTTATGGTAGAGGTCAACCTCCGCCTTATCACATTGCAGCGCCATACACAAAACATGCACAATATTTTAATGGTACAGGTGGATAGTGGTGATACAGGCAAACTGCAAAGTTTGATTATAAACATGCATTTTTCTGAACATATTTGTGTAACATTTTATATATTTATAAAGATGGATTGATCCTCATTTAGTCATGTTATATTCTGTTCTTTGCATTGTGCAATTTAATTGTGATATAATTGTGTAAAATAATGTTGATGTTAAACCTAATATTAAGGTGCTAAGGATAGTACATATTTGTTAGAGTTTGATTAAAATACCTATTGTATTAAAAAATAAAGAATTTATTCAAGCTAATTGAAAATAGGTACCTAATAATGATTGTTTTTTATATAGGTGGTTTATAATAAGCAATGAAATGCATTTAGGTAACAGTAGGTACTGATTAAGTACAATTTGTAACAACTATGTTGTTTCAATATTTATGTAATTATTGTTATATAAATGACTATTATCTTAATACCAGTTAATATTTTAATTGTAGCCTGCCTATGAAAGTGGAGGCCCTACTATTTTAATCATTAACAAAAATATTTATTTCTGTAAATTAATGTATTATCTAATGCATCATGCTCTCTGTGATAGGGTCTTGCTTCTTATCAGGTTAGATTTTAGAATTCATGTATATAGGTATAAATAAATCTCTAGATATTATTTTATGGACATTTAATAAAATATGGTTCAATATATTTTTATAATTTATGAAATAAGTAATGTGGTTCAATATATTTTTTCTGTTATAAATTAATTTCATTGCTAATGGAATCAACATTTATTCAAATTAATCTCAAATATTAATAAAAAATGATATTTTAGGTAAATTGAAACCAAATTTTTTAATTTATAAAAAATGCTCTTTTTAACCGGAAATATATCTCATCTCGTTATTCCTGAGCAAATTTGAGGCGGGTTTAGCTGTTAAACGATTTTAAATTATATTTGACGAAAGAAAGGACTTTTGACAAAGTTTGTTATAACTGCTCGATATAAATTACTTTTGGACTTCCACCTAGAGTTGTTTTTATTTTTTGTAAAGTCTTAAAATTGAATCTCACAAGTTGAAGGACACTTGGCATCAAAATTAGAACCAATGATGTACTTAATCAAGTGCGCTCATATTTATGTAGATTTGTATTTAAATATCTTCCCCTGACTTCTGAAATCACATTCATTGAACTCTGTCATACAAATTCACTGAGACTTGCGCCCATATATTTATCATTTTAAAGGGTCTTCAACCAGAGATGGGCAAAATATAACCGGTGATGTGACGATGTATTAACTATTATTACAAAATGCAGTTATATTCATTAATCTGATTACATTTTGCTCATCTCTGTCTTCAACAAAGCTTGGTACAAGCGGGCGTTCGCACGGACGCTTTTTTAATGCAAGGTGCTGAAGCACTGTACAGCGCTTCCAATAAAATGTATAATTCACCATTTATTTAATTCGAGGGTAACATAATGCATAACGCGCGTTGAAAAAGCGTCCGTGGGAACGAGGGGTAAGTGTGAAAATTAACCGCGTGTCGGTCACAATAGAGATTAGCCAGACAAGGAAATTGTAACAGCGACTTCTGGTTTATATTCAACGAACTCGAGCGGGTATGTAATCTTTAACTGTTAACTTTATACGCCCGTGCTTTTAATTTATATTCCCCGTTTTGGAGTGTATTTGCAAGTTGCCCAGTTCAAGCTTGTCCCCTTGCCGCCTAATGAGCTGAAAATAAATCAGGTGTAAAAGCTATCAAGTGGCTAGCATGACATCACGTCATTTAAAGCTTTATATAACAAATATGGTGGGTTCATGGTCCAAGTATGTAACATGATGATGCGAAGTACAAACATTTAAAATAAAATTGTCGTCATTTCTTTGTAATTTGTTAAGGGGCTACCGCGATCGATCACTTATCGAACGCAAGAGTGACAGTAATGTGATTACTTTACAAATTAATAATAAGGGACGGATATATGGAGCGCGCGCTCGAAAATCGAAATGAACGACGTATGTGCAAAAACAAATTTTTATAATTTTCATAAAATAACTATACTGAAATAAAAAATTCTTTACAAAAACTTTGCCACAATTATTCTCTTATGTTTAAGTCAATTCTATTGACTAGTTCGTAAGTGTTTCGCTTTGGAATTAGAAGATGTAAATCAATAGAGAGGACCAGATATTTTTCCTATCGAAAAAAAATGATTGACCGTATATTCCTTATACCAGATTCGAACATATAGAGTAAAAAATCATATTTCTAAATATTGAGTCTCTAATACATATACTTCTTGAAATGCATGGATTACAAAAACACGTTTTTATCGCTGTAGCCCTTTAAGAACATCTTCTTGAAGAGTTAGATGGATAGATCATTAGGACACACTTCATCGTTCGATTAAAGTTAAAAATATTTATTCTGCTACCCCTTGCTTTGGGAATATAGGCGTGATGGAGTGTTTTACTACACCAATTGCTCTTTTCGTCTACAAATATGAGTGGCGCTAATTTAAATATGTATGTAATTTAAAGATTCATGGTGGATATTAGCCGAGGAATTTAAACTAAAACTATATTTTCATCACAAATTTAGCTAGCTGTTCGCGTTAAAATAGATTTGACTTGACGCTCTCAATATCATGTAGATAATATTATGAAGTATATGGTAGTAAAATACTTATTTTGGCGGTGTTATTAAAAGTAAAGTGTGCACTGTTTTATGGTTATAGTTTGTTACACGACTATAATCAATTTCCTTTTTTTCTACACCTACCTAGTTTCTAGATATCTATATTTATTTATATCCTTTCTGGCTTTGCATAATGCCATAAAACATAACGTAGATTTCACCACTTAATAAAGTCTTATTTAAACAATTACCTAATTTAAGTTTTAGACAATATTTCATTGTTGAGAATCACATACGTACGAATGCTGTAGAGGTAGCTAGTAGCCGTAATAAATATGTTAAATATATCATAGATAGGTATTTATTTCTTAACTAAAATTTTATTGGTCCTAGATACTTTTTTTCTGAATCAAATAGTTACTTGATCACTGGATAGTCCAAATAAAACAGGGTGCTCTCTGTTAGCAACCCTATATATTGTTTCTCATATACCTACTTATGTAAATTAATTTTAATGTTATAAACGTACTTGAATATCTAAACCTATTTCTCATAATAAGGATACCACACAATTTAGGTACCTACTGGACAAGGATCTTGATTTGATCTCTTCTTGTGATTAAAGATATGTTTATGAAACCGAGCCATTGTCCTAAATAATTTATTTTAATACTTATCTATATACATTTTAATAATTACAGAGTATAGGTGTACTGCCAGACTTACCTACTTACATATACACTGATTATTTTGTTTGACTTGTTTTATAAAAATCTATCTGGCTATTTTCTATCTAATTTTATGTAAGGTCACTTTTTAAAGGAAAAGTTTCTCTTAATATGTAATTATTATCTTATTTTTTTTAATCTAAATAAATATATTTTCATAATATCCAAGCACATTTTATTTGCAACCTGAAGTCTAAATTAATCAAATACCTACTGTTTGAATGATGTTATGATATAAATTGATAATTTAGTATAATAGGTATTTACATAGTTACTTGAAGTGAAACCAGTATTGGTATATTTAGTGGTAAAAGATATACCTAAAGTTGGCTATGCAATTATTAAACCAGTGAATCGCCGGGATTGGAAGCTTGTTAACGATTTGGGGTTGGCCTAGTTTTGCCATGTTTACTCTGATTTCAGTCGATAACAAATCCATCGCTTTTGTAAATAGAACATAACAAATTCAGCCATATTCAGAAAGCTATGAAGCGACTCTAGTACCTATGTACTAGATGCGATGTAGGTAGGTACTTATCTACCAGTGTTGAGCATTCATCAATTTATAATTTGGCCCCGAGAGCTTATTTTAAGGAAACAATTAGAGAAATAAATATTGTAACTGTTGCATCAAAATTTATAGATGGAAATCTTCTTGACTGCCTCGTTGGTCTAGTGGCAAAGCGCCGCGCTTTGCGATCACGAGGTCCTGGGTTCAAATCCTAGGTCGGACAAATTTAGTTTTTCTAACGAAAAATTCCCAGTATGAGTCCGGAGTCTGGAATTGTGCCCGGTATATGGCAATAGGCTCACTCCTTATTACATGGGACCTAACATCGTCGGCGAAGCGTGGGTGTACTCAGTACTCCTCTGCCACCCCCGCTTGGGGAATATAGGCGTGACGGTGTATTATTATTATTCTATATGTTAAAAAGAATATTAGTAATTTTGAAATATATAGCTACATTTATCATGTAAAAACACGGAACAAAGATGATCTTATAGTACATTCTACTCGTCTTCACAGAATTAGTAATTCTTTTTTATAGGGCAATATATACTCTTCTTCAACAAATTACCCATAGATATCCGAAACATACCTATCAATAAGTTTCAAAAGGCAATAAACACTAGACTGTAAGATAGGATATTACATAATTTCGGATTATCTTGACGACAAAACAGATTAGCTTTGAGCAGCTCCTCAATCAGCAACATTAATCAATGATGTATAATACAATTTTTAAATAGAAAAAACAATGGTTATCAGAAAGGCTAAACAAATTATATTAAAAGACTAGCCCGCCGAGTTTCTCGCCGAATCTTCTCAGTGGAAGCCGCATTCCGATCAGGTGGTAGATGTAAAAATTGTAATAATTTTGACGATTACCTCTAAATGAATACCTCTATCCGTGCTACGGAATAACAATGATTTTTAGACTTCATACGCCTCAGACCCTCTGTGTGTGCGTGTGCGCGCGCGCGCGTGCTTGCGTGCGTGCGTGCGTGTGTTTCTGGATGATCTACGCTGTTGGCCGCGGGGCCTTTACAGCTTCACCGGACAAGAGAGCGAGCGTGCATCTACTTCGCCTCAGTCCCTCCCGTGACCATGGGTGTTGTAAAAGACTCGAAACGTCGGGTCAGGAACTTAAAAGCCAAAAATAAACCGCGGTAAAACCCGAAATATTTTTATTGTAACTTAATTTTTGCACAATTAATTTTTGTCCACCTCTGTTATCTACAACTATTAATTGAATTACACATTTTGTACTGGCATAGAATCTAATAATCCTGCGAAGTTAAAGGTTTTAAGGTTCGTTATTAAGCTATATATAAGCTTCTATGAAAGTGATGGAAAAGCGCTTCAAGCGCATATTGCTGTGCCGTCCGCATGGCCTAGTTGGTTAAAAAAACTGATGCAGGATCGTCCGTTTGCTGGTTTTCTGCATATAGTAACAAACAAAAAGTAATCTTGTTCAATTAGTATTTTCGATCACGCCTAGGTATACCTACTGTCATAAAAAGGTGAATAATAAGATATCTAGGATAGTGTTCCATAGCTGAGTAAAGGCTTTCTCTTTACAAATCAAGGAGAAAGGAGATAAGGCCACTTCAAGACGCCGACCCAGTGCGGATTGATGGAGGCAGGTTTGCGGCCACCTGCTGTTGGAACTTCTTAATCCGTCTATAAGACTTTCAATCCAACTTTACTTAACATGAAGTGGTGTCTTACCGGGACCAACGTCTTAACAAGCCTTCCGATGCACGGTTACCCATCTTAGACTACCGAGTCTTATTTTGCTTAATCTTGGTTATCGCCACGAATACCGAGGTACTATGGCGCTATCAGCACTTAGTTCCTAAGTGCGTGTTGTGACTTAAATTTAATATCCGTTGCCTAACCCATTGAGTTATTTTGTTCTTTCCCTGTACATATCAGAGAACCTACTTTAATCAAAAAATGCCGAACCGCAGGGTTAGTGGGGATGTTTGTGATTTCGTCGATAGGTAATAAAATCTTATCTCAATGCACATAAAGGCCTTTTCCGTAATAAATCACGTGGCAAGCACCTGACACAAAGTGACCTTAGAGTGTATGTACATCTATCATATGCTAAAAAGATGTAGTTGAGGTGTCTTTTGTGGGTGGACTACGTACTGAAAATAACACAATTAAACCTCTATGGCATAACTCCTAAATTACAAACAGTGACAGCGAGGTCTGAAGAAATTTCGCCCTGTAAATAAGGAGGCAGGAATTCAATACTCAGCTTGTCATTTTCTTTCTGTGTTAGGTTAGGTAGGTTGATATAGGTACCCATTTCATTGACCCAAATATATCTTGGTATGTGAGAAAAGAATTAATAAGGAGATGTTTATCAGAGGAGAGCGACGTTTCCTACTGGGACTGCCATAAGTACCCACGGTGTTTAGAAAGGGATGTACAAGAAATCGATTACTTGCGCGCGCAGATTTATCTTCGGCGTAACAGTTGGACTGGGTGGGCAAATATCGTCAGCTGGCTTTTAATATCAGCAGGTACTGTGTGTTTTAAAGGGTTTTCTAAAATAGTTTTCCAAGATTACATCAAACATAGCTATTAACTAAAAAGATTTGGTTTATCAGTGTCAATCATAAAACTAAATCTATACCCAATAACAACGCGGACCTATTTCTTTTTATTTGTGAAAAAGAAACAGTCTCTTTAAAAGTATTTAGTCAAATTTCAGTCGATAATACATTTCTCTTTGTATATAGCCTACCAGCGTACAACCACCGCAGCTCACCACCATGCCTGGTGCTAGGCACAAGATTTTGGGTCATGTACTCTCCGGATTCTGTCATAAAATGAATCGTCGTAAACCACTTTACGGCGATGCTATGGACACTCCTTTAAACAGATGCCTTACAACCTTAGATATAACATTACTGGGTGAGTATTTTTTGCTTATTTACCTTTATATTTTCCTACCTTAATCCAGGAATACCAAAGTACTTACTTATAGTATGACTATGCCTGTACTAATTTGCATTAACCGTATAGTGTAATATTTGCTTTAATTACCCAACTTCTAAAACGCAGTCTCGAATCAAGAATACCAAGCATCGCAATGAAGTATCGTCTCCATTTAAAATACGGATTTCTGATCATGATTTCTTTAACAAACGGGCAATCCGTAAGATTTAATTCACGTTTGTAGGTCGATTTTCCATGTGGTAATTGGAATCTTGTAACACGTATCGGATAAGTTGAATAGCACTGCATTTTCGTTGGGGCAGACTATGGGCATAAGAACTAGAACATACTAACTAGGCATAAGGCTAGATAGGCATAGACATATCTCGATTGTTTGTGTTCTATTTGTTGGAATTTGGATGATGTGATCTTACGACGTAGGTGTAGGTAGTACCTATCTAGCTAGCTATCTATCCCCAACGTTGGTTTTTATAACTTAAGATTTGGGAATTTTTAGGTATCTATTTTATTCAGTCGAACATGCGCCTCTTTTACAATAGCTTCAAAATAAGAATGAAATAGTAAACAATTACAATGGTGTAGGTTGTAGGTTAATAGGTACTAGTACCCTTTTGCCTGCTCTATTAAAGGTTCACTAAGCAGGAAATATTTGAGGAAAATAAATGATTTGAACTGTAGGACATCATTGTAAATCATAGCTTGCAACCTAGATATATATTGTAGCTAATCAAAGAAATCGAGATAGTATCTATTGCAAACAATTTTGCACTAAGTTAATACTGGTACCTATATTTTAAGGTGTGGGTCATATGGTCGGAGCTGGCATATACGTCCTGACGGGGACTGTAGCTCAAAAAATCGCGGGACCAGCAACAGCACTTAGTTTCCTCTTGGCTGGCATAACATCGACCTTGGCTGCTCTTTGCTACGCTGAGTTTGGAACAAGAATACCGAGGGCGGGTAGCGCTTATGCATACACCTACGTCAGTCTCGGCGAATTCTGGGCGTTTATCATTGGATGGAATATAGTGTTAGAATACATTATAGGTAAGTACTACATTTGACGGACAATTTAGCGCAGTTGTT
This sequence comes from Phalera bucephala, assembly GCA_905147815.2. Classification (NCBI taxonomy): domain Eukaryota; kingdom Metazoa; phylum Arthropoda; class Insecta; order Lepidoptera; family Notodontidae; genus Phalera; species Phalera bucephala. Next base: position 15,713,653 of record LR990621.1, on the reverse strand, counting down.
AAGAGCTGGAGCCGCTCCGCCCACTGTGTCTAATAATCGCGGGTTGGATTCCCGCACGGGACAAATCTTTGTGTGACCCACAATTTTTTGTTCCGGGCTGGGTATTTGTGTGTGTGTGAATTTACATGTTTGTAAGGGCACCACGACACAGGAATGGCGTGGAGATACGTTTTTAAAAAATGAAAAGAAAAAGCTTGACTGTCTCGTTGGTCTGGTGGCAAAGCGCATCGCTTTGTGATCACGAGGTCCTGGGTTCAAATCCTAGGTCGGAAAAATGTAGTTTTTCTAACGAAAAATTCACAGTATGAGTCTGGAATTGTGCCCGGTATATGGCAATAGGCTCGCTCCTTATTACATGGGACCTAACATCGTCGGCGAAACGTGGGTGTACTCAGTACACCTCTGCCGCCCCCGCTGGGGAATATAGGCGTGACGGTGTGAAAAGAAAAAGAATAAAAGTATCACAACATCATGCACCTAATGTTAGTTGATGTAATACTGAATATACTACAACTGAATGAAGTAGAGATTATCGTAGTAGTATTTGTTTTGTAAGGTTTGCATAATATTAGGGTGGTTTTGTTTGTCTAGTGGCGCATAGTGCGGCTAACGATCACAATGTCCATATCTACTTAGTCCGTACAATCAGATCGGACTAAGTATACCTATATGGTTTTCTATATAAACATTGTCAACTGTGTGGAGTCTTAAATTGTGTCCGGCATAATAGCAATACGCGCGCCACATTACATATTACACTGCCACCCTAACTTGGGGATACATCCCCGTATTTTTAATTTCTATGTAATATGATTAAAGATCTTATTTTGTTTTAGGAGCGGCTTCGGTAGCAAGAGCTTGGTCCGGATACTTAGACGCTATGCTAAATGGCGCAATAAGCAACGCCACCATTTCCATAACTGGAGGGCTACATGAAAGTTTATTGAGTAAATACCCGGATGTGCTAGCTTTTCTTATCTGTATAGTGGCGTCCTTGATTTTAGCTGTTGGCGTCAAAACTTCTGCGTACATCAACAACGGCCTAACGATTTTGAACCTTCTGGTGATAACTCTAGTTATATTTTTAGGTTTCTATTACGCCAATCTGGATAATTGGTTTAAAGTAAAGGATGGGTTTATGCCGTTCGGTGTAAGTGGCGTGCTAGCCGGAGCAGCGTCGTGTTTTTATGCTTTCGTAGGGTTTGACAGTATATCAGCATCAAGCGAGGAAGCTAAAGATCCATCTCGGTCAATTCCTATCGCCACAATTTTATCCATGGCGTTAGTCGCATCCGGATATATTCTTGTCGCCATCGCTTTAACGTTAATGGTCCCGTATTACACTATTAACGTGGACGCTGCACTACCGAAGGCTCTCGGCGACGTAGGTGCAGACTGGGCGAAATACGCAGTCGGAGTTGGTGCAGTGTGCGGTATGACTACCACCTTGCTCGGTTCATTATTTTCCCTTCCTCGATGTCTCTATGCTATGTCTGCGGATGGTCTCTTATTTGGTTTTCTTAGCGACATCAATAATAAATCACAGATTCCGATTGCTAATCTTATGATTTCTGGTTTATCATCCGCTCTGATAGCACTTTTGTTCGATCTTGAGAAGCTTGTGGAGTTCATGTCGATAGGCACGCTATTGGCATATACTATAGTCAGCGCGGCTGTTATAATACTGAGGTACCGACCTACTCCGCCTGTAGAGGATAAGTGTTTTGGGGTACCTCAGCTGGACTCGCCCGGGGACCGTGAAGACAGCTCTGCTACCGGGACGCCTGGCACAGACGGTGGTTCTTCATCTTCAGAGGTAATTTTTGTCATAAATACCTACATGCTATTGATCAAAGTTCCTTCTATTTACATAATATTAAACAAGAATAATTGGAATGGTCTGCTGTCTTTATTCTAAGGGAGAAATCACGTAGATACTGCAAGGGGTCTGTTTTTGAAATAGGTAGACGAACAACGTCATATTTATATACTCGATTCAAGACTGCTTTCGCATCACTCCTCTCTGTTGTTAGGTGACGACTAACGCTTTTGCTACCTGGTACTGACCACTCCATTATCTTCATGTTGTAGATGTTTGAAGCGTTGACCGTGGGACGATTACGAGCGCAATACGCCTGGTTGGAGCCGCTCGCCGGAGGCCGTGCCCCCGGAACGGCGGTCACATGCTGCGTGTACACGTTCACCGTGGCCGCAGCCGCTCTCTGTGCTCACAACCACTTCTTGGCGGAGCCAGCTGGACTCTGGGCGCTGCTTCCCGATTTTATATTGAGTTTCATTATAATTGCTTGTAAGTAAATAACGTAATATGTGTTACGACCTCGACACCTATCGAGCAGAATGGCTATTCTTAATAGGGGTTAGAGATCGTTGGAGAAAGGACAGGGAAACCTTTGCCCAACTGTGGGGGTGAGTTCTCAGAGGTAGTTAGAGAACATAGACTTCCAATAGGTTCTTTACCTATAGACCTCTTCTCGCTAATCGTTTGTGGCACACGCCATTTCTTTGTAAGAACACTTAACTCCATCAGTCACGATACGACGGATTAAAACTAACACAAAATTTTGTTAACGAAGAAGATATCGTTTGAATAGATAGGTAGATAACATATTCTTATGTAGCAATATCCGTATAGCCGGCACTCCTGTTCGAAATAAGGATTGACGAAGTTATTTAATGCATGATTGGTCAAGCAATAATATCTATCGTACCTACTTCTTTAAGTACAGATACTTTATAGGCAGGATTTTTTCTTGATTTAGTGGGTAGATGCCCTAGATACCTACTACACAAGATAGGTACATTTCGGGTGCAAAACCTCGCATTTTCGAAATCCTCGAAGGAGGAAATAAAACCTGCATCATGGGACTTGTAAAATTTAATGTAATCAAATCATTCACTTAGGTAGGTACCTAATTAGTGTACAATTTGGATACATTTGAAATGCATAGACCCAAATTTCATTAACGCTGTGATGGTTTTTTTACAAAAATATGAATCGCCCATCCGCACCCAACCATCGCCTGATGGTTTGTTCTATTCTGGGTTCGGAATACAAGGAAAAATTAAATCTTTTTCTATAGAAGCCTGATCAGGAAATCCCTCATTTGCTATGACCAATTAAACATATAACGCGCCAAGTTTGGTCATATCGGATAAGTTCCGATGGATCGCCTGTAGGTACATGTACCTGTTTGTTCTCAGGTATACCTATTTGTTTTCACCCATATACATACCATTCGTTCTCAGGTATTGTGGTAATTTGGGCCCACCAGCAGAGTCCAGCGCGGCTGCCATTCCGCGTGCCTTGGGTGCCGCTGCTGCCAGCAGTCAGCGTCATACTTAACGTCGAACTTATGATCAATCTCAAAGCGCTTACTTGGGCTAGATTTGCTATATGGATGACGTTCGGTGAGTTATATAATTTGGGCTGACATTTATACGATTCACTTTCACCTTCAATAACGTAAATAAGTATTTTACGTAGACCACATGCATGAGTTGCACCGTAGGTGTACTTGAAGGCTCCTTACGCGCTCTACGTTGTTGATGAAGTTTTCTGCGTGTTGCGTAAAAACCCCTTGGTCAACAGCATAGTCACCCACACGCAAACAAAAAGACTTTTTAGAGTACCTGCTTTGTTTAAAATTTAAAGTAGATTAGGTTTGGTTGATTCTAAATACGCCGCGGTCGCCGCGCCTGCGTGATTGCCGCCTCACTAAATGTTTATTGAGGACCTGGACGGTAGTGACCGCGAATCGGTTAAATTAATATATCGTTATCAATATTCGGTATTGCAATACATCGTATGATGCTGGGAATCGTATGTGGTACCTAGAAGAAAAGCGACACTTATACTTACTGCAAAGTCGTAGAAAGCGACAAACAGTAAAAATCATTAATGAACGATTAAGTTGCGGGATTTTCAATGGGCTCGCCGACCTTGGCCCTCGAAATTTATAGCGCACTAAAAGTTCTAGTTCATCATAGGTATCTAATTCTAGGTATCATCATAGGTATTTATTTTAAATAGTGGCGTATAATGATAAATATATAAAAAAAAATTGAAAATGATCTGGTTATTTTTTTAAATTAATTTACTAGGCATGCCTTTTAAGTTCTGTCGTTTCCATATTTCCCGGCAATTTTGAATTTGTTACTGTTCTATATTCGAATGTGTATAAATTTAGAATCTCAAAACAGTTGAAAGTATTAGGATTAATGCTATTGTTTAGTCACAGCGTCGATTGGAATCTGTCAGGTTACGTACGAAAATGAATCTTTCTAAGGAAAATGTTCGTGCAATAATTTTCTACAACTTTAGAAGAGGCCTGACACGACTTCAGTGTTTTGAAGAGCTAACATCTGTCTTCAGTGATGAAGCCCCATGTCGGACTGTCGAACGCTGATATTTAGAATTCCAGCGTGGACATACTAGTGTTAGTGACAAATCTCGCCAAGGACGCCCAAAATCCGCCTTCACTGAAGATAACATCATTGCTGTGAGACAACTAATTCTCAAAGATCGTTATGTGACGTATCGAGAGATCGAGGCTCTATTAGGCATCTCAGGGACAACCGTTCAGAAGATCTTGCATGAAGCGCTTGGTGTGAGAAAGCTAGTTTGCCGTTGGATACCGCATCTGCTTTCCGACGATCACAAGGCGGCCCGCGTCAGATGGTGTAAGAAAACTCTGCAAAGGTTCAACCGAGGAGAGTCAAATCACGTCTACTACATCAACAGTGGTGACGAATCTTGGATCTATGCCTACGATCCTGATTCCAAACAACAATCTACAGTCTGGGTCTTTCAAGACGAGCCAAAGCCGACTAAAGTTGTTCGTTCTCGAAGCACTTCAAGAAGATGGTGGCCACGTTCGTTGGAACAACCGGCCATTTTGCGACTATTGCACTTGAAGATCGTAGAACGGTTAACGCAGAGTGGTATACCACAGTTTGTTTACCACAAGTCATCGCCGAACTTCGAAAATCTAACTCAACGCGACGCATCATTCTGTACCACGACAACGCAAGCTCACACAGCGCTCGTCAAACGATTGAGTATTTGAAGCAGAAAAAAGTATCCATCCATCCTCCATACAGTCCTGACCTAAGCCCTAAAGATTTTTTTACATTTCCTAAAATTAAGAAAAGTCTTCGTGGTCAAAAGTTCCAGTCCGGTGAAGAAGCAGTCGACGCTTTCAAGTCAGCCATTTTGAACACCCCCACTTTAGAGTGGAATAAATGTTATAATAACTGGTTTGAGCGAATGTAAAAGTGTATTAAGCTACGTGGTGAATACTTTGAAAAACAATAAAAAGTAGTATAAGGTTCTAGTTGTGTTTTTTCTTCAAACGACTAAACTTAAAAGGCATGCCTCGTATCAATATTAAAGATAACAAAATAAAACGTTAACATAATTGGCACAATATAAATCACTGAGGTTTGTGACTTATACCAAGAGTACAAAGTATATAAATTAAATTAATTAAAATGTTTCATACTGTTAGATAGCAAAATAAAAATCATCATCATCAACCGTTATCAACCTAACTAAAGAGTTACGTAGGATTACATTAATTGGTACAACACACACACACACACAATGAGTCGAACTAAGAACCTAGGAAATAACATTTTAGCTTAGATTTATTTTGCGTTAGATTATCTTTGATAGAGGAGGGTAGTTTGTTGATAAGTCGAGGAACCAGGAACCGCGCAGTTCTCTCGCCGTACATATTGTTTCCTCGTGTTAGGCAAAAACACCCACGAGCCCTCGTAAATATAGAATGATCAATTTTGTGTCGTAATTGTAAATTAAAAAAATGTTCTTTTAGTAGGTTGTATTTAAACTGAACATGGACTGGCAAAGCTTTACAATGTTTAAAGATATCACTTTCGTTATCCTTGCACTGTAGGTTAATAGTAGGAGACACGAGTTGTTTTAATATTCTTAATTGAAGTCTATATATGCTATCCAAATATGTATAGTAAGTGCGACCATAACTGCTAAGTCCATATTGGATATAGGATTCTACAAGAGAATATATAACATTAATTTTTTCTTGAAGGGAATACGATGTTTAATAATTATAATATTTGCTAGGAACTGTCTTAGTTTTTTAACCGACTTCAAAAAGGAGGAGGTTCTATGTTCGGTTGTATGTATGCTTTTTTTTATATATGTTTAGCGATATTTCCGTCAATTGTGGACCGATTTTGATGATTTTTTTTTGCATTGGGTTCAGTATAGCTCCGCGGTAGTCTCATTTTAATTTCATTGGCATTGGACCTTAGAAGATACACCTGGGAACTCCTCAACGACAAACAATAGGCATGTGTAATTTGAGATATTATGGGTATTACGTCAATCCTATAGTAGGGTACTATAGAACTAAGCAGTATATTAGCCAACTTCAAAAAAGGAGGTTCATAATTCGTCCTTTTTTTATAACTCCTTTGCTTATAAATCGATTTTGATGATTCTTTTTGCATTTGGTTCAGTATAGTTTTGAGGTGGTCCTATTTTATTGTTGTTGGTATTGGACCTTGGACTTTGAAGATACAAGAGGTAACTCCTTAACGGCGAACAGCACGAATGTATAGATTCCGTTATTATAGTCATTATATTAATCCTGTAGGTACCTTACTTTACAACTTAGCAAAATAATATAATATCGGTATATAAATATTACTAAATAATTCACTCGTCACTTAAAATTGTAAAATAAAAATCTTTTAAAAAAAAGGTAAACCGACTTCAAAAAGCAAAAAATAAATATTTGAAGTCGGTGCCCAGTAACCGACTGCACCAACCAGCACCGACTTCAAATATTTATTTTTTGCTTTTTGAAGTCGGTTTACCTTTTTTTTTTAAAAGATTTTTTACATACGTGCTCAATATGATAACCCCAATTAAATTTGGAGTCTATTATTAGCCCAAGGTACTTATAAGAATTAACAACTATCACTCGCTTTAAAGGTGAAGGAAAACATCGTGAGAAAACCTACATGCCTCAGAGTTTCTCGAAGGTGTGTGAAGTTCGCCAACCCGCACTGGGCCAACGTGGTGGACTATGGCCTAAACTCTCTCAGTTTGAGAGGAGGCCCGTGCCCAAAACTGGATTGGAAAACCCGAAGCAATAATAAAATTATAAATAACACGTTTATCTGCTTCCAGGCCTACTCTTATACTTCCTATACGGTATTCATCATAGCAAGCTCGGCGAGGGTGTCACGGGTTTGTTGTCCCGCTCTGGCAGCGGGGGCGGCCACAGCGGCGGGTGGGGTGCGGTGGAAAAGACTAGCGCTATCGCACGACGCGTCGGTCGCTTCGCCCGCGGCGGTAAAGGTGACGACCGCAAACCTATCATATGCGATGACGAACTATCCAGGCGCGAACCGTGATTCTAATCCTAATTGGTATACAGAGTTTTTATTATTTTTCATGGTTATAGATTGTAATCTTTGGTCCTGGCGAGGTCCAAAGAACATTACAATTAAGTACCTACTTATGCCTATTGCAGTTTGTCACTCTGTCCTGCGTATACGGCGTGTTGTATGAGCAGTAGAAAATTAAAGGTATTATGCATACGTAGGTGTTCTCTCATGGTTAAGGATGTGATAATTGCGTGTCAGATTCAGATGTATAGCCTGGGTTTTGTCATTAATCTTCCCAAACGCTACGTGGAGAGTTTTATGGAAGTTGAGACAATATTTCAAGTTACTCAAAAGGTATATTTTCAGTGTGATATTATCCATTTTTGAATTATCTAATACAGAAATTCTACGATATGCGGGTATTTTTATACCCGCTGATTATACTCCCTTATGTTAATACTGAGATCATTTTATCGATGACTGAGACCTGTAAAATAACCAGAGTAGGAGAATAATGCCGGTCATAAATTGGATGCAAAAAATAGGACGGACCTACTAGGTACTAGTTCGAATTGGAGGCTTTATCTCTTTAGCATTTCTGTATCTATCAAGTATATGCAATATCGCTGACCTCTGTGTACATAAAATTATGAAAGTCTGTTACAATATCGCAATTGTTTTGGATGTTTTACTGTTTTATTGAATAGAATATAATTTAATAGCAAGACTAAAACGCCGTGATTTCGGCAATAATTAAAATTACTACCTACCTAATTAGCTTAATGGAAAAGATCACCTTACATTAACTTTCTCTATTCTGAACGAACTTACCTTACCTGACGGACAATTTAGCGCAGTCGTTAAGAGCTTAAGCCGCTCCGCCCACTGTGTCTAATAGTCGCGGGTTCGATTCCCGCTCGGGACAAATCTTTGTGTGATCCACAATTATTTGTACCGGTCTGGGTATTTGTGTATGTGAATTTTCATGTTTGTAAACGCACCCACGACACAAGAATAAATCCTAGTGTGGGGCAATGTTTTTAAAAAGAAAAAAAAATAATAACACCAAGTTTTTTGAAACGAAATAATTATGTAAGTACGACATTTAAGAGGCAATTGTTAGATTATATTTAAATACAAAATATTCCAAATTTTGGCTTGAAGTTCTATATACGCCTAAGTTAAAAATGTTTAAATCAAATTAGCTATTATTATCAAATAATATAGTGTCAAAGTCATTAGGGTAATAATGAAATCAATAGTTAATGTACAGCTATTTCTAATGCATAGGCAATGGCAACATTTAAAATAAAACAGCTCATAATTATGTGTAGGTTTTTATTGTCAACAAAAAAACATTTTCACTGTTATATTAATATTTAGCTTCATATGGTCAATTATAAAAAACTAATGGCAACACACACTCCAATGCGCACAGCACGAACTTGTATGTGCAATGCTAGAACAACCTTAGAATTTCTTCACGTAGATTAACGGTTACAGAGGCAGATCACGAAATATGAAAGTCAGATTTTTGAGAGACAAACAAGAGTTAGTGACTACAATACGATTTACGTGAACAAATACTTAAGGTCAGATTGAACGATTGCTGAGACTCAATCGACGTATCTTGCACAGATTAAAAATATTGTTGACTTTTTTTTATACATTGGCAAGGATAGCTTCTCAACGATTTGGTGGGAAGAAGTGTATACCCCGAGGCTGTTAATTTAATTACTTTTTTAAGAATTTATCTCTAGTGTCGAGCGAACGTATGTTCGCGCACACCCGTATGGGTGTGCAGATGAAAATGAGCAAGGTCCATTATTAATAAAAATACGTCATCGGTAGACGACAGGTTGAAAGATGGCAGGCTTTCATTTATTATGTTATGTTGCGTCGATAGTCTCAGCATACGCTTTATACATGTTTCTATACCCATTTATTATTTATATCCAATATACATTTTTATACAATGTAAGTAGAGAAAGATTGTTGTTAATTAATGCACAAAGTATATATGGTGAATCAGTCAATCAATTGACTATAAAAATGGTTCTTTTTTTTCACATCGATTTATGACAGTAGGCCTTTGACCAGCAGTAGAACATTTTTTTTTAATTTAGCTTTATTATAGTGTACCTATGCATTAAGATGTTATAATATTCAAACGATGTGAATTCTACGTACAGAACACGAAGCGCACTCATAATATTGTTGCGTAAATTTTATTGTATTTATTATCATGAAGATGTTATTGTGTAATTATTGCGCAGTTTATATAGAAGAGGACTATAGCATCATTGTTAAAATACCTGTATATTTTAAGTGTTGATGTGTACATAAAGAAATTATAACACCTCCATTGTTTCATTCCTAATATAGCGCGACAAGGCGTTTTTGGCCCGGGGATGACATTAACAGCGTTGGTGTGAAATTAGTACAATTTTCTTGCTTCCTGGGAAATATTTCAAAAGGTGAGTCCGCACGGTTACTAATTAAAAAAATAACTTGGGTAAAATTCAAAGCAAACGACAACTCCGCGACTGTCATTAAGTTATATTACATTTCACTTGATAACAGGCGGTAGTTAGTTTGGCCGCGGGCCAAAAGATCCTTGTAAGACTGTACATATTTTATGACGATATCATTAGAATATTATTTATAAATATTAAATAAATTTGTGCTACTAAGATCAAAAACAGTCACTACTCAATAAAAACTGTACATAAAATTAACGACATTAATAAAAAGGACGCAAACAATTTATTTCTTATAATACAGTGTTCAAAAACAAATTATATTACATGTATTGAAATAAATATCACAAATATCTTATCGCTATTTAATACGTCGACTGTAGACTTGAAAAAAAAAATATAATAATACAGCGACAAATAATGGGACTTGGTTTTAACTGCAGAGTTAACATAGAACATTAAAATGCAGCTAAAGTTTTGTGCTAGTATTTGTCTATCGATTTGGCGCAACAGGAATGTCGCGTCAACATTAACAGTATAATATTGTTACGTTTACGGGGTAATTAAATGCCGAATAACGTGCGAAGTACTTTATTAGGCGCTGTACCCACAAAACAGTACGTCGAATGCAAGTACACACAAACACAAAACACACTAGCACTACTCTCGTTAGTACCCAAATACTGCTGCCAAGTCGCTGAGTGGAGTTTTGGCGGGAAATCGAAGAGTGATGTCGTCAATTTGTTTTAATTTCCAAAACTTGTGTCATTTCGAATTATAATGTGTAATGTTGGTGGAATATTCATATGTACACGAGTAAAGGTAATTGTAACAAAGTGAAAAAATGTGCCTTTTTGATTTCCCTCAAAACGGCCGTAGCAATTGGTATGTAAAGTATCCATTGCTTTACTATCCAGAGTGGGGCACTTTATCAATATCATAATCATCTTTGTCATCAAGTGCATCGGGGAGTTGAATTAATTTAGAAATAAATATTCCTAATACTTGATATTGCCAAAATACGCGTTGTCGCTGTGCCATAAAAAAAAATGTCGCCGAGTCACTCGTAGTATATATCGTTGCTAAAGTGCCCGGTGTATTCCACTTAGATCGCTTGTTCTCCTATTTGATCACTATCGCTTCCGAGAAGAGACTGTCCGTCCCCGCGCTCTGTGTTACTTTTATACTTGAATGAAAGTTCTAGAACGGACGCGAACCCTCTAAGTACATCGATAGAAATACATCGAACAATAGCCGGCGCGGCTCGTGTGTGGGTGTGTGAGAATGATGCACGCTGTTGGCCGCGAGGCCTTTACAGCTTCACCGGACTTAAAGGCGAGCGTGCAACCACTACGCTCTAGCCAGCCAGAAGGGCAAGAGGCGACATACTCGAGGGCGCCTCGAGTTGGGACAGTCGCTGTAGGGGGACGGGTGCACTACTAAGTGCACCGGTCAACCGCCGGCTATGGGAGGGGATCTACACTACGTCGTCGTCGTCGCCCGTATTCTGAGCGGAAAGAAGAGATGACAAAGCATCGGGGGGGTCGGTGAGAACATGACGTGTCCGGCGGTGGCGGCAGGGGTCGGGGGGGAGATCGTAGTCGGCGGTGGCTACGATTAACGGATTCGCATGGGTAGATGCGTTCGCGAAGTGACGTGTTGACGCCTTTTTAATAAAGGCGCGAATAGGTTCGAGACCTAGATTCGGAGTGGAGGAAGTTTCCGGCGCGGCTCACAAAGCGGTATTATTATTACAAACCTATTTGTACGTGAACAAATAGGTACTTGTATACTGCGACCGCGGGCCGGCGATAAATAAAGTGGAGGAACCTTCTAGACGTTTCAGCACTTAAGCGCGGATTCTAGATCTTGTGTGTGTGTGTGTGAATGATCTACGCTGTTGGCCGCGGGGCCTTTACAGCTTCACCGGACAAGAGGGCGAGCGTGCAACCACTACGTTCGAGCCAGCAGGGTAAGGGGGCAACTAGCTCAAGGGCGCCTCAATCGGGTTGTCGCTTTTTTAATAAAGGCGCGAACAGGTTCGCGACGAGATCGGAATGGGATTCTAGATCTTTCTAGACAGATCGCTAGGGGCCCTAAGTGTGTGTAATGCGTTTTAGAATCGACATCCTCCGATAAAGGGTTTTCAAGATATCGGGGTATATTCGGGTCGTAACAATATCAACCTATACTGTCCCACTGCTGGCCAATGGCCTTCTCTCACAAATCGATGTGAGAGAGATGAGGTCATACTCCACCACGTGGACCCAGTGTAGATTGGTGGAGGCAGGTTTGTGGCCACCTGCTGTTGGAACTTATCAAGCCGCCTGTATGGCTTCCAACTCGGCTTATTACTACCATATTAAATGGTAACCGGGACCAAAAGGCTTAACATGCCTTTTGAAGCACGGAGACGCTCGAATATGAAAATGGCACAAACGGTCACCTATCTCAGGCCGACCGAGTCGAGCGCTGCTTAACCTTAGTGATCGTTAAGAAGCGCTTCGAGATTGCCAGTGTATGCACGGAAATCAACAAAGTATCGAAGTGCTATTTGTATATTTGTGAGTAGGTGCATACGATGTTGAAAAGGTCCGAAAATTAAAATTGTCCTATATCGTCTGATTTTCAAGTTACAAATTGTACATGTAACAATCATACGAGTTCTTCATCATCATCTCAGCCTATACCCGTCCACTGCCGTTGGATGCAGGTGGCATCGGATCGGTTGCGCTGGAGAGCGATTGAGGGGGGGGGGGGGCTATGTTTAGCAGTGGACCGTCTATCATTGGAACCAGAATACAAAGTTGCTTACATAAGCATATATGAACATACACGCCAAAATCTGTACTCTGTGCTTACCCTGTAAGGAATCTGGCGTGACGATTTAGATACTACGACGAAGTCGCGGGCAGAAACTAGCCATTAATTATCAGCGATTCGCTTCGATTTTTATCAGAAATCAGTTATTAGAATGCAGGATAATATAACAAGATTAATTATTATCGTGCTGCAATTATCATGGAATTATCATGCAATTATCATTTGACGGACGATTTAGCGCAGTGGTTAAGAGCTTAAGCCGCTCCACTCACAGGGTCTAATAGTCGCGGGTTCGATTCCCGCACGGGACATATCTTTGAGTGATCCACAATTATTTATTTCGGTCTGGGTATTTGTGTATGTGAATTTTCATGTTTGTAAACGCACCCACGACATAGGAATAAATCCTAGTGTGGGGCCACGTCTAAAAAAAAAAGTCATGGCATCACAATAATAAGTGTGCGATATATCTCACACGTGTCTTTCAAAGGTTTGACGATATTTCTTTCTACGCTAGACAGGACACAAAGCCGGTCGATGCGGCGGTCTTTAGCCGCGGCCTTTGTCCAGCAGTGGACATCTTTAGGCTGAAGATACACGCTAGACACGCACATAGTAACACAAAGAGGGATTAGTATATACTAGTTTTTGCCCGCGATTTCGTCCGCGTTGACTTTAGACAGAAACCTAACATTTTTCCAGGATAAAAAGTATCCTATGTGTTAATCCAGGTAATAAACTATCTGTGTGCCAAATTTCATCTAAATCCGTTCAGCCGTTTTTGCGTAATTGAGTAACAAACATACAAACTTTCACATTTATAATATTATTATTATAGTAGTACTAACATTGCTATTCACGACAGTGACTTGTGGGAATCATGGAAGGAACATTTTCAATACGATGTCTTCGACATTTTATGTCAATATACAAACAGGCGATACTATAAAGAATTAAATTGCCAAGTCAACCAGCAGACGTATTTCCCTGAATACCATTACAATATAATACATTATGGGAATGACGAGATTCAGTCTTATCTGTTGTGCCGGCTTATCTGCCACGCGGAGGCTGGTAGCCGTTGCAGCTTGTTGATGGTGGGCCTGCCCCACTGCAGCCACAGAAAGCCGACCACCAGGCATATGACAGTTTCGATGTAGAACCCGTCGATACGTGTGTCACATGTCCCGCCTTTTGATTTACAAAGCTGTGAAAAATATGTTGATTGAAAATTATATCACTACAAATTTGAAACAAAGTCCCCCCACCGCGTCTGTCTGTCTGTCTGTCTGAACACGATAAACTTAATAACTACCGAACGGCTTTCATTAATGGACGGAGAGATTCAAGAGGAAGGTTTATGTGTCTATCTATCTATATCATCACGTCAGATCCCTTGCGGGGTAGGCAGAGAGTACAGAGTTCCAACAGGTTCTTTCCTTACATACATCTCTGGCTTCCTCCACTCTCATAGTTCGTCTCATACACGCTCGCCGGTTACGGAGACTCTTGACTTTTCCATCAGATAAGACTCGGTTTATTAGGTCGTGGTAAGATAGTCTAGGTCTTCCCCCGTACCTACATCCTTCCACTTTCATGTATCGCTTGTTATAAATAAATTAGATACTGTAAATCTCTGTCTACCCTGCAGGGGATATGGCGTGATGAAATAGATAGATGGGTCATTTAAAAAACCGTAGGCCGGCATACATATATAAACATTACTTTTACTACCATACATACATACATAACATGATTTTCGTTAGCGAAATAAAATTTTAATTAAATTTTAGTTCCATGCATGGTTGATTACAAAAATAAGTTACGCCCTTAGTTATTACAGAGGAATATAATTCGTCTCTGTAACTGAAAATTGATCAAAAAAAATAAACACCGTCACACTTATATTCCTCGGGCGGGGATGACAGGTGTACTGTGACAACACATTACAGTACATTCACTAGACCAACAATGTTAGGTTCAAAGTAATAGGTGGGGTGAGCCTGTTGCCATATACCAGACGTAATACCAGACTCGGGATTGATACTTGGAATTTTCTATCGAAAGATTACATTTTGTCTGATCTAGGATTTGAACCCAGGACCTCGCGATTGGTACGCGCATTATTTGCCACTAGACCAATGGAGCCAGAATTGATTGATTGTTTTACTGTAATTTCCATCAACCACGGGTGTGGTGAGCATAAAACTTATTTTACTTAGCACCAAACTAATAAGGCTAAGTGTGACGGGAGAACCTACCTCAGCTTCTAATGACGAAGAACACGTGTTGTCAGTCAATTCTGGTAGCGAGCAGTTTTTATACGTCAAGTGGTCGATAGCCCACAGCGCCAATGTGCTTGGCCAGTTGGTGCCAAGGTTGGACATGGTGTTTAAGAACGTCATGTAGGTACCGCCTACAGCGGGGTCGGACACTTTAGCAAAGAACGCCATTACTGCCACGAACATGCAGTACAGACACGTCTGGAACAAACATTGAATCATGTAATACCAACTGTAGATTTAAAGATAATTTAAATTACAACAACGTTACCTAAAGATCATTAACGTAATTGGGTCACTGCAGTTTCTTAACCTTTTAACTCACTAAGCGACAAATTTGTCGCGGGTGAAATCATGCCTTATACTCACTAAGTCACAAATTTGTCTCATGATATTACTGATTTAAAAAGTCCATTCTAGTATGAACACGTGACCTTGTAGGCATACGGTTTGTTCGGACGAAAGATGGCGGAGTTTACGTTCTTTATTTTGGTGTATAATACTTGTCATAGATTGTCTGTGAGCATCGGCCATTCATATTCTAAAACTCGTGAGAGAGGACGCACGTCTAAAACGTCGTTAAAAGACATAAAACTAGATATGCAGATTTTTATAACTACTTATCCTAGATTACAAAAAGCATAACTTGTTATTCCAAAGTAGAGCAATATTTTGGATAAAAATTATTTGCGTGAACGCTATTTTTTTTCGATTTCGTATGTATTTTTTAGGCTGAAAATGTAATTGTATAGGGTGATGTATCAAATAAATGTATATACAAGTAAGTCACAGTAACTTTATAGATGAAAATACTTTATATTTCAAGTCAAAACATTAGGTAGTTTTTGAATTATCGTCGTTTTTATAAACCTCGGCAAATTTATGACCGCGCGGCCGCGACCTCATTGAACATACTCGTAACGTCTTTCGTCGCGGGTGGAGCAGAAGGGTTAATAAATTGAATATAGTATTTCTTTTACTAGTCGTCTTTTAGAGTATTCACAGTACGGTGAGACGTTAAACTGAAACTCAAATCGTTTATTTTGCATATACCCTGCGGGGGTGTTTACGAAGTGTCATATTTACATATTTTTTTTTAACTTACTAACCTACCACCGGTTCGGAACGCGGCCTCCGCTGAGATCCGGCGAGAAACTCAGCAGACTTGTCTTTTTTGTCTAATTCTCCATTCATTTTTTTTTATTATTTTGTTGTTTAGATACATACATTTTTATATTACACAAAATCAATAATGCGATATAGCTCCAGTGTAATAATACCTTACGACTGAGATATAAGACTAAATCTATGTTATAGTGAAAAGCTAGAGGATTCTGGGTGGACCAGTTTCTACAAGCAGCACCCGTTCACGAGTACGACTACTTAAGCAACCATCACTTTCCTCGACCATATTAGAGGGAAGGAAGTGACCCGCACCAAATAGCCACTGCAAGCATAGCCTTTCTAGTGAACATGACCACATATTATTTGAATATATTAGTAGCTATAATAAAACGCGGCGAAGTTGTCTTTTAAAATAAAATAATTCTTAAAGTTCTCTTCCAGAAAATATTTCTTCAAACATGGTTAGTTTGATTTTAGCAATTAAATCTACGTATCTAAGATAATCGTAGAAAATATTTAGTAACACGACGGCTTGGACTAATAGATATCGAAAGGCCGCGGGTTCGATCCCGCACAGGACATATCTTTCTGTAATCTACGAGTATTTGTTTTGGTCTGAATATTTCTGAATGTGAATTTCATGTTTGAAAAAGTATGACAAAAATAATATCTATAGTTTATTCCAATCAAAGTTAAAAAAAAATTCACTTAACATAAAAACGATTTCTTGCTAACAGCATTTTCATTTCGAGGTCTTCGGAAATATTACATATTACACTTTGTGCTCACCTTCAACAATGAATGAATCATAACTAAACATCTAAAAATGGTGATGGTTTGTTTAAAAAGTTTTAAAGTATGATTGGAATAGACTTTAGCGTAAAGATAGAAAAAGAATAACAATAATCTATACTAATATAAAAAAAGCTAAAGGGTGATTTGTTTTTCGTTTTAACGCGCTAATCTCTGGAAATTACCAGTCGGATTTGAAAAATTCTTTTTGCATTTTACAGCCTTATTCTTGAGGAAAAAAACGTCAAAAAGCATGCTAAGCGAAAAGTAATAGCGCGAGCGGGCATGCGTTGCGGGTGAAACCGCGGGATACAGCTGGTATAATATAGGTACAAACCTGATGAAAGACGTAGAGAGACATAAGTATGAAGAGGTATGAGTAAGAAGGGCCTGTATTGCCCAGCAGCGTGGGCGTGGCGGCGACGAGCGCGGCGGCCAGCGGGCCCACGAGCAGGCGCAGCGGGAACGCGCGCAGCCACAGCGACAACGGCGCCGGGCCAGTCGTGTGCTTTGCCAGGATCTGAACCGAACCATATCCATACATCTTTAAGTAAGTCCTCTTCTCTAATCTTGTCTAGATTGAGCATTGCTAACAAAAATGGCGCCAAAAGCAGCATCAGTTACGCACTATGAGTGCATTCCACGACGATTAGGTTTCCGATTGTCTATCTATCTATCTATCTATAACCTCACGCCAGATCCCTTGCGGGGTAGGCAGAGAGTACAGAGTTCCAACAGGTTCTTTCCTTACATACCTCTCTGGCTTCCTCGACTCTCATAGTTGTGTGTGTTTCCGATTGTAATACCCAATTTACATACAGCCCACTTCCGCGTGAAGTGAGGGAAGGTAAGTAAACGTAAATAAACACGTCGCTTACACTGTACTTGCAGCTCGCCTCTTAACCTTCGTTGGCAATTTTTTGAGCGGGAGTCAAAAGACTGACAGGACATGCCCACTCAGTGTGGCCGGTTTATATCCGGTTTATATAATGCTACTGTCACCACTTCCCGCCAAAAGTAATGAGCAGTGCCGCAGCAGCGTCGACTGTTCACATACTCCCGTCGCACTTCAAGCATCACTCTGTGTTTCTCTTATGTTTTCACAAAACTCCCGCCATCACATTTGTTTTACCCCGAAACGATATTGTTTTCATAAAAATATTCCCGAGACAATTTTTATACTAGCTTCCCCTAGTTTTCTTGATGTGGTACATTACACTTTTTTGGTATTTTATACATTTTTTTAGTTTTGTATCTTAAGTTATTTTTCCAAAATTATTTTTCCCATCATTCCAAAAAATAATTCTAAACCTGCCACACTATACCGTTTACTTTCGACTAACCTTCCCTCAATTCATGCGGAAGTGAGCAGTGTGTAAATTGGGTATTATAAATCTTTTTGTTGTTGATTGTCTAGAGACTGAGTGTAAGCATTTCTAACAAACATGGCGCCAAAACCGGCATCTGTTACGCACTCTGTGTACGTGATGCCAGTGTTCAGTTTTTTTAAATTTGTTCCAAAGCTGACGCGTGCGCGTGCGCGTGCGTACTACAATTTATCTAGCCTATGGGTAGACTAATTTTATTTCCGCGCGCGCGGTTCTCCATCTAGACAAGTCATTTATCTAAGCCATACATATTATTGGCGTACCGAGTCTATGAATAGTTTTCACACCGAAAGGAAATATTTTTGTGTTGTCAGGACTTGCAAATCCTATTGTGGAAGTCGAACATCGGTATATTTATACGTACTAGATTAAAGATCAAGATCAAAATGTCAGCCAAAAATCAGCTGCATTTGGATTTACTTACGCACCTACTTGTAGTAGCAATTGTAGATTTTTTTTAAACGTAGCCCCACACTTGGAATTATTCCTGTGTCGTGGGTGCCTTTACAAACATGAAAATTTACATACACAAATACCCAGAGCGAAACAAATAGTTGTTGACCACACACAGACTTGTCCCGTGCGGGGATCGAACCCGCAACTATTAGACACAGTGGGAGGAGCGGCTTAAGCTCTTCATCACTAAGCTAAAATAAGTTTTAAATTTAGTAGTTTTAGCAAACAGCCGCATTTTAACGCGTCCTTACGCTAGCTACGGTTGGAGCGCACTAATTCACCACACTTGGGCTATTATTACTAGAGTCAATTTTCGGATGTCACCTTATCATCTTCATTACCTTTAATCTAAATATCATATAACGTAGGTAATAATAATATTACTTGATTGACCACCTGTTGCGTAGGCTGTTTGTGATTTGAACCTCTCTAGCATTAGGATTGTGGTGATAAGTATGTAAATGACTTTATACTACAATACAAATTCTACTGTCTTAAACATTTAAAATTTGTTATTAGAGCAATACTCACCACAGGCATTATGATCTGTACTGGCACCAAAGGAATCGCAAGCAGTGCGAGATCTTCACGTGGAACTCCTGCCTCGACCAGCTTCAATCCGGACACTGCATCAGCCGCACAAAATCCGAGCTGAAAGTATATACTTAAAACTTAAAATAATATAGAAAATTCAACAAACGCCCCGCACTCACCGCACTTCCCACCCGCGTAATGTTGGCAGCGCGGAAATATTACCACTTTTTAGGGTAAATTTTGATGACATCAAAGTACATGATAATAAAATCATTGTCGCGAAAACGTGTATTTTAATGAAAATTAAACTTATGAAATAGATATACTTCTACTATTAAGGTTTGTAGTAATTTAATAGGGAAAATATATTTTCATCATCTTAACTGAATATTACCGTGATGTAGTATTTAACAATTTAATACTAGAACTTAGAAAGTCCTAAGCATATAAAAATAGGGGAAAATATATATAATATAATAAATTGTTATACTAGCAACACTAACAAAATAAACGCCTCTTTTACTATGACAATTACAGACGGAAGAATTAATTCGATATTTAAATAATACGGCACCTGAATGCGTTAAATACGTATGAAATGTAATCCTATCATTTCTTTTTGAGCTCAACAGCATTTTTATAGACGGGGATGACTCTAGACGGCATCATTTAATTTGAGACGCGCAGAGCACGTTATTTCGCATGACGGTCACAGAGTGACTACTCGCGTGAACGTGTGACTACCTGCTTCGCAGGTAGCAATTATTGCTTCATTTTGATACGCGCCCGAGCTTCTAGATTATATTTATATCCAGACTTAAAAGTTAATATTAGATTAATTGAACTTAAAAACAGTCACACCAAGAAAGCAATCAAAAGTTAAAAATTAGAAACAAATGATGTATAATTGAAAAAAATACTTTGGCTGTTTTATTAGTTTGGTCTTAGCCCAGCATGTTGGTCTGACCAGATTGGCACCATTTCAAATACTACAATTTATAAGGCGTTGTATGTCGCCGAGGCCAGGAGAATATAACCAAAAATCGTAAGAGGTAGACTTCTGAAAGCTGGAGGTCAGAGCCCTCAGACATGACGAATGCGACTCCAGGAGAGTATTAGTCTAGTTGTTAATAACGTAATAGTTGGTATAGCGCAGTCGTTACGAGCTTAAGTCGCTCCGCTCACTGTGTCTATTAGTCGCGGGTTCGATCCCCGAACGGGACAAATCTTTGTGTGACCTACAATTATTTATTTCGGTCTGGGTATTTGTGTATGTGAATTTTCATGCTTGTAAACGCACCCACGATACAGGAATAAATCCTAGTTTGGGGCTATGTAATTAAAAAAAAAAAACTGGATCGTATCCTAATTATGTTTGGGGACACAAAATATACAGCTAAATTTTAGAAATAATAAATACTGACCTTAGCTGTAAACAGCACCAAAGCCAAAGTGCGTACAGCTGGTAGTTTCACAATTGTATACAGTTGTTTATATGCGTTTACAATATCGCTCATGCCCTTAACCTTATTTTCCTTAGTGTTGGCTGTATCATTCGCTTCGTGTTTGAATAATGCAACAAAGGTCGTAGTGATGATGAAGATCCAGCCCCAGAAAAGCAGGAAACTAGCGAGTGTAACGAGACCTGTGTCCTGAGGCTCGGAACGTAGGTATTTGTTGCAAAAGTACGGAGATTCCAGTGCCAAGAACATTACATAGCCAAGGAAAAATCCGGCAGTTTGACCTACAGTGTTGCACGTAGAAGCATGGCCGACATTACATCTGAAAATTAATATTTAATTGAATAATATTTACATCTTCACATAATTAATGAAAATGAGGTAAACCCTTCTTAATTACCAACAATTTTGAAAATTTTATTTCTGGACGGCTTGTTCCAGTCGTTAAGAGCTTAAACGGCTCCGCCCATTAGATCGAGTGTTCACGAGTTCGATGCCCGCACAGGACGAATCTTTGTACAAATAGAAATATTTGTTTCGGTCTGGGTGTTTGTGTATGTGTATGTGAAATTCATGCTTGTAAATGCACCCGCGACACAGGAATAATTGTTAGTGTGGGACCACCTTTTTTAAATTAAATCTATACATAATAAGTAAAGAGGAGGTAAGCCTTCCTTAATACCCAATAATTTTGAAAATATTCTTAATTGTTAACAGTCGAAAAGTTGGTAAAAAATCATCATCATCATCTCAGCTTATACTTGTCCACTGCTGAACATAGGCCTCCCCAATCGCTTTCCAGCGTAACCGGTCCGATGCCACCTGCATCCAACGACTTCCTGCGATTTTCACAAGATCGTCGGTCCATCTGGCAGGCGGTCGTCCCACGCTGCGTTTGCCAATACGTGGTCTCCACTCTAGAATCTTTCTGCCCCAACGCCCGTCCGATCTTCGCGCTATGTGGCCCACCCATTGCCACTTCAGCTTGCTTATCTTAAGGGCTATGTCGGTGACCTTGGTTCTTCTACGAATCTCCTCATTCCTAATTCGATCATGTAGAGAAACGCCGAGCATAGCTCTCTCCATAGCTCGCTGAGCAACTCTGAGCTTTTTTATAAGACCTATAGTAAGAGACCACGTCTCTGATCCATATATCATCACTGGTAACACACATTGACTAAAATAGCTGTACTAAACTTATAAAACAGTTATTTACCTTTTTAACATGGTCAGAGCCCACCCATCAACTGCTATATCTTGTGTGGCAGCCAAAAAATTCAAGAACAGGAATGATACTGTAAGAATCATCATTGACGGCGCTGCGTCATCTGAACCAAGCCAGTCTGTGATACTGCTAGACATGATTATCATCACGATTCCAATCAAGTATTGTACGGGAACCAGCCAGGTTTTCCGCCGGCCAAATTCTGGCCAGAAGAGAGCATCGACTATTGGTGCCCATAATAGTTTAACACTGAACGGCCAGTTCACAAAACTGAATTCTGCCTGAAAATAAAATGGTAATTTAATTTATAGGTTTGATCTCTGTGAGCCTATGCTCTCAGATTACGATACTCATTCATTGAACAGGGCGGACTGGGACCAAAATTAGAAAAATAATAGTGTATGAACAAATATGTTCATTCCATGAAATAATATAATAATAATATTAACCCTGTTAAGAAACTGTCCCACCGTTGGGCACGGGCCTCCTCTCAAATTGAGAGGGTTTAGGCCATAGTCCACCACACTGGCCCAGTGCGGGTTGGCGAACTTCACACACCTTTGAGAAACTCTCAGGCATGCAGGTTTCCTCACGATGTTTTCCATCACCGTTAAAGCAAGTGACAATTAATTTTAATTTTTAATACGCACATGCTTTCGAAAAGACAGAGGTGCGTGCCTGGGTTTGAACCCGAGACATTTGACTTTGCAGTCTAACGGTCTAACCACTAGGCTATCACTGCTTTGAAATAATACTCCCATCCTTTTGTTAATCCTCTACATTGTGTTAGATCCGTTGTTACACAATGATAATGTAATGTAGAGTTTAACAACAGAACTACGCACGCAAATAGAACATCGGACACTTGTATTGTAAGGTCCCTCTTTTTGTGGATTGAAGTATTCTTATTGGTAAATCTAAAGAACACCAAAATCTATTGTGTTGATTATAACTCAAAATTGTTGATCACGGTTATTGTATATGCTGATGAAAATTATGTAGGCATATTTCACAGTATAAGTCTGTGGGTATATGAGTAAAGTAGCTTTAGTATTTTTCATGTAAGATGGGCACTGTGACAGTTGTAAGTGTCAAAGAAAATTATACTTTATTCCATGGCAATAAGAGCCATGACCCGTTTCTATACTTATGGTTTTATGCCTTAATACCATCACTACCCATCTTATGTGAAAAATATTATAGTGCTGATGTGTTATAGAGATGTTTCCTGTATTGCTTTATATCACTTATGTAAGTACACAATTGTAATAAACGTATTAGGCATGGACTACAATAAATATTATTATATTTGTCTTAGAGGGCCACATTTATGTTAGCAAGTTAACTCAATGTTGCAAGCATTAAAAGCCTTTATGTAGAACACATGTGTTCAGTATAAATTTTGAACTTGTATGTACTCTGTACTCTCTGCGTACCCCGCATGGGATCTGGTGTGATGATATAGATAGATAGATACAAATATGTACCCTTTCAGGTAATACTTATAAGAATATTATTAAATGTAGATACATATTATAATAAAGTTTTAAATGTAAAACCAGTTCAAACAATTTTAAACTTTATTATTCTCAATGTAAAGTGCAGATTGTTTTTAAACTTTACATGTAAATAGTATTCTATAAAACACTTCTTTTTTACAGCATTTTTCCTAAAGGAGTTTAATGCTATGTTGACTAGATATAATATCTTTGAGTAAAATTATATCATAATGATAATCTAAATTAAATTTATTTATAACACAGTATCTATTTTGTTATAAAATAAAAAGATTAAAGTAAAATATTTTTTTGTAATTGTTTGGCAAACACAACTCATTAAAATTTATATGATATTAGTGTACTGTGCCTATTGACATCAGAGATCTATATCATCACGCCAGTTCCCTTGCGGGGTAGGCAGAGAGTACAGAGTTCCAACGGGTTCTTTTCTTACAGACCTCTCTGGCTTCCCCGTCTGTCAGTCTCATAGTTCGTCTCATACACGCTCGCCAATTATGGAGACTCTGGACTTGCCTTTCAGATAAGACACAGCCTATTTTGCCATGGTAAGATAGTCTAGGTCTCCCTCGGTACCTACATCATTCCACTTTCGCATTGTATGTCTGTTATAACATTCCTTCTTCCGACTTTCTTTCTTCAGGATTGATTGATTGATTTGATTGAACATCTAAGATGATTTACAAAATTATTTTAACAGCACAATTTTAAGGCAAAAGTATGTACAATGATTTATTAGCACTAAATTTAAATATAAATCTCATGAAAACAATTAAGTTCATAATTATTGCTTTTGCATGACCATTAAATCATTGATAAGCATTGAAAGTTTTATTAATCTGCATAAATGTGTATGCATTATAATGTTGAATAACCACAATTCATCAAGCCAATTTCAGGAAAGATTACAACTTGAAAGCATGTGTGACAACTTCACTGGTGTAAGACCCGGTTAATACACTACTACTGCTGTCACTTCACGCCAAAAGCATTAAGCAGTATGGCGGCAGCGTCAACTGTACACATATACCCTTCGCACTTCAAGCATATTCTGTGTTTCTCTTATGTTTGCAACCCATCCCCCCTGACATCAGAATTTATTTTTCCTGATACAATATTGTTTTTATAAAAACATCTCTAAGGCAATTTTTATACTAACTTTCCTTTATTATTAAGCCCCCTTAAGTTTACCCCTTAAGTAAACCCTTAAGTTTTTTCCAATATTAATTCTTCCCTATAATTCCAAAAATAAAAAACCAAACCGACCACACTGAGTAGGTGGCCTTTTCCTGTGCCAGTTCTCCCCGTTTTTTTTCTGATGCGCCACCCTCACTTTTTTTGTATTTTATATATTTCTTCAGTTTTTAGGTGTAATTATTTTTTCCCGATCATTCCAAAAACATTTCTAAACCAACCCCACTGAGTGGGTGTGGCCTGTTAGTCTTAGGGAAGTAGAGCGTAAGTGGTGTGCTTATACGACTAACCCTCCCTCACTTCAAGCGTAAGTGAGCAGTGTGTAAATTGGGTACTTCTGTGTGTTTATATATTAGTATTTTATAATAGTTTTGCCACTTTATAATGTAATTAGCATAAGTTTAATTAATACAAACAATGGGATTTTGTAAAGTTAAACTTCATAAGTAAAATATAAATATTTAAATGTATCTAAAAGTCTTGGTATACATTTTTCAGTTATTAATTTATTGAGCAATAAAATTACGAATGATGAATTAAAAATGTAAAATTATTGTTATTTTATGGATTTTAATGATGAAGTGTCCATTTATCAGTACAGTTAAATAACGCCTTCTAAGAATTGATGATATAATTGACGGAACTCACTTATTCTTTCCACCTTATATTATTAGTACTTAGTGACTTGGATACGGAGCATATAAAGTTAAAGATGCATCCTACCTGTTGAGTGTAGGTAATCCCACGATTCTGTAGTAACATAGGGACAGCCCCCGCAAGGCCCAACGGTATTCCTTGAAGAGTGTAAAGAAACAACAACACAGCAATATTTAATTCATCTCCTTTGATATTGCTACGTCCAACTTCTGCTAGGCCATCACCATTTTCCATCAATTGCTCTTTTTCTGGTGACTGTTTGCGCTTCGTCAACGGCATTATTGTCGCAATTATAGCCTGAAAAATGATAAAAAAAATAATATTAGAATATGATTTGACACGACACGATCAATCTAACACATAGGTACACGTCATAGTTTAAACATTTTATTGGCAAACCTTAATTTTCACGGTTAATAATGTTGCTTTGAACAAAACAAGGTTTGTGCTTTATATTGACATACAAAAACTGTATTTCCTCATTCACATATCACCGAATTACTTCGAAAAAACATAACAATTTCGAAACACAATTATCCCATTTATTTCTCAACCTCAACTAGCGCCTAGTGTCGTAAATCGCAATCAATAGTCGACATGACAATTTAAAATCGATTAATCGAAAAATCGATTTTTTTTCCAGCCAGAGATTCGAATTTTTAGATCGATCTGATCAACTGAATCGATGCAGTAGATCGATTCCGAAAGCCGTTGAATCGGATCGATTCACATTTCAATAAAAAATAGGGGTAAACGAAAATACTACTTATTTAGGTTGTGTATATATATATATATAATCAGGAATATAAATAATAGCAAAACACGTTATTTGTTAGAAATCTACGCACCAAACATGAGTTTATCATATATCAGTTGTCTTTTTGATAATCTCTAAACTGATTGCATTATATAATATTAACCCTGTTAAGAAACTGTCCCACTGGAACTCTGTACTCTCTGCCTACCCCGCGAGGGATCTGGCGTGAGGTTATAGATAGATAGAAGAAACTGTCCCACTGTTGGGCACGGGCCTCCTCTCAAACTGAGAAGGTTTAGGCCAACTGATTGTATGGATGTTAAAAAATAATCGATTTTTATAGTAATATTAATCGATTTTTAATATATCAATTGTATAAATTACGCGTATAAATCGATTTTCATAAAAAGCGCTATCTATGCGACGGATGAAAAAAACTCGCAAGTTCATTATTGTTTACATGTTAAGAGTAAGATATATAGTTGTTTTTAGTTTTAATAAAAATAAAAACGTCTGTCATTTGAGTCATACGTTTTATAACAACAACATTTTCAATAAAAAATGTGTTATGGTAAACTCGACATCAGTAAGTTTTTACAAACTCAGATAAGTTACTTTTAGCAAAGTACCTATTGTATTCATTCGAAACTAACCGGTTATATACATAAACAAAGCTGGTGGTGTTACGATATATGTTAAAGATATTTACAATATTTCGGCAATTGAACCGGATATAGATGATGCTAATTGCTTAGTAATTAACGTAGACAGTTTTATCAAAATAGTTGGTGTATATCGCTCACCATCTTTTGTGAATCTGAGTCAATTCTTAAATTCATTGGATAAAACTCTAACAAAAATAAAAGATAACTCACGAACTATTGTTATAGGTGACCTTAACATCGACTTGTTAGTTAATAACCCTAGTGGGGACAATGCGGAATATCAGTGCTTAATGGCACAACATGGTCAACTACCTGCTATCACAAAACCGACTAGGGGTAACTCGTGCATAGATCATGTTTTCGTAAGAAGCAGTGGAAAAGTAGTCGGTGTTGTCGCCAAATGTACACTAACAGATCACGATGCGGTAATAGTAGGACTCAATACCGAGAAAAACTAAGAAAAAGAAACAGTAAAACGATTTTAAAGACAGATTATGAAACTTTACAAACAGAATTAAAAAGCGCAGACTGGACCTCTATTACTAGTAGCAATACTGTTAATGAAGCAGTTAACTCTTTCTATCGCGTACTTGATTCAGCAGTAACAAAAAGTACGATAAAGATTAAATATAGTCGAAAAAAAACTATCCTAAAACCCTGGATAACTCCAGGATTAATACGATGCATGCGATTTAAAGATAAACTACATTCTCTAGTCAAACAGTCCCCTTATAATGAAACACTGAAAACATCATATACAAGATATAGGAACTTCCTCATAGATCTTATAAGAAAAGTTAAAAAGAATCATGATACAAACTTATTAAATGAAAATAAAAATAATCCGAAAAAATTATGGAATACTTTAAAAGACATATGCGAGTTATCACAAAAACAGGATGATTCTCAAGAACTTTTAAAATCCCAAAGTTCAATTAAAGAACCTCTTAACGCTTGCAATAATCATTTTGTTTCTACAGGTAAAAATCTATCGAACCGCATTATGATGAAACTACTTACATCTGAACAGGATCTTGCCAGTAGAGTAAATTCCCAGCCCTCATTTTACGCATCAATGTATTTGGTACCGACTGATAACCTTGAAATAGGAACAATAATACGAAACCTCAAAAACCCAAAATGCAGTAGAATTACTTATAGATCTTGCATCTGGGCACATAGATAAAGGTCAACGTTGTCTTGGCATATTTGTCGACCTTGCTAAAGCTTTCGATACTGTGTCAATTCCAATACTGCTGAACAAACTAGAATCTCTTGGCATAAGAGGCACAGTATTGAGCTGGTTTTCTAGCTACCTTAGCAACCGGAGACAATGTGTAAAGATAGCGGACCATATTAGTAATGAGCTAACTATTTGCTTTGGTGTACCACAGGGTAGCTTACTTGGCCCAGTTTTATTTACAATCTATATGGATGGTATACTTAGACTTAATATACCTAATGCAGATATAATATGTTACGCAGATGATACGCTTATTCTGTTTCACGGTATGAACTGGAATGAAGTATACACAAAAGCACAGTCTGGAATTTTAAGTATCGCCAGTTGGCTTGACCTAAATTTGCTCACTCTTAATACTATGAAAACCCAATACATAGTCTTCAGGAAAACTCAAGCTACTAAACTGCCGAACTATATTATCAGTTTGCATACCAACTGTTGCGAACATAACTTGACCTCTATGTGCACTTGTCCTACACTCCAAAGGACTGATTATTTAAAATATTTAGGTGTTACGATTGATCAATACCTATCCTTTAAGCATCATATAATAGAATTGACAGAGCGTGTTCGAAAGTTCATCTACGTAATGAAACTGCTTCGCGAAAGTGCACCTGTAAACACAAGAAAACTGGTGTACTTAACTCTGTGTCAATCCATTTTACAATATTGTATTGTTACATGGGGTGGGGCAGCAAAAACCTACATGTTAGATCTAGAGAGAGCACAACGAGCAGTTTTAAAAGTTATGCTGCACAAACCTTATCGCTTTCCAACTGATGAGCTATATGCAGAGGCGTCTATTCTTAGTGTCCTCAAAATATACATTACTAATGTCACTACTAAGATTCATATAAAGACTTCACAAAGAGACGACCTAGAAATGCTAAAAAGTAAGCGAAATTTTAGGATACCGACTGTAGCTGTTAACTCTACTTTTGCTCAACGTCATCTAAGTTTCCTTCACTCACATATTTACAATATAATAAATAAAAACCACAACATCAGGAACTCTACAAACTATCAAATAAAACATATACTCAAAAAATGGCTTATTACTTTGACCTACACACAAACAGAAAATTTGTTAACCATAAGTAGATAAATCTATCACTTGGGTTTTGTACACACACATACACACCCAAGCACACACACACACACACACACAAACACGCACACACACACAGAGACAAAATTGTGTATTTACGCTACATGTTTCTGTATATTTTAATAATTTTCTTTATACTCTCTTTCTTTTTTTTATTGTTTTTAGCTGTAAGAATGTTCTATAATCTCAGATAACTTGTTATGACAACCCACTATATGTATATGAAGCACGGTGCCCAAGATACAGGCTTAGCCTAGTTTGGGACCGACGGTAACCTCATTTGTATGTGTTTTTATTGGCAAATAAAGAATTTATTATTATGTATATATTTATTCGGTATAATTTCTTATAAAATATATATAAAAATATAAAATACAAATATTCTTATATATATTGTATAAAAAAAATGTGCTCCACCGACAGCAAGGTCTACGACCCATGCTACCGGCGGTCAGGGCTCCAAAGAGAGGAACCTCCTCACAATGCGTGCCGTGTCCAACATTACTGCCTTCTGTATCAGGCCCTTCACCCAACTGCCTAGCGAGAGCTTCTCAAGGTGTTTATCGAAGCTCTTCGCTATAAGGCCGTTGACTGAAACGACCATCGGAATAATGATAGTTGAATTAACATTCCACATGGTGGTAACCTCATGGGCCAGGTCCAAATATTTTGATAATTTTTCTTTTTCGGCCTTCACAAGGTTCTCATCATGCGGAATGGTGACATCAACTAGCATTACACGACGCATCGATCGATCTATTATCACGATATCAGGTTTATTGGCTACAATAGTCCTATCCGTGATAACAGATCGATCCCAGTAGAGCGTGATATGACCATTTTCGAGAACTGGAAGAGGCTGGTACTGGTAGTACGGTACTTCAGAGTCCACAAGGCCATATTTAAGAGCAAGTTGCTGATGGATAATCCTAGCCACTTGGTTGTGTCTGTGCAAGTACTCTCCGTTAGCAAGACGAGAACAACCGGAAACTACATGTCTAATAGACTCACCGGGACGGTGGCATGCCCGACAAATGTCAACCGTGCCGTCCTTTAGGATGTGCTTCCGGTAGTTGTTCGTCATGATAACTTCGTCCATAATTGCAAAGACAAAGCCTTCAGTTTCCCCAAAAAGGTTGCTGAAGCGTAGCCAGGTCACGGAAGCGAGCTGGTCCACATCAGGCCCTGTAAGAGCCCGATAGAACCGTCCGTGTAGCTCCTTGCCCTTCCATATGGCTGTGCGGTCCGAAGTACTTAATACCTGGGGCCTTCGCCAGTTCCCGTTTGCTAAGGAAAGCGGAGTTAGGCCTCTATCGATTGCGGCAACATCTCGATACATCACCACGGATACACTCAAAAAGTACTGTCTGAGATTGCACACCTCGCGGTTGTGTAGTGTCTTAGCGTTTAAAAACCCACGACCACCGCACTTCCGCGGGATGTACAACCTCATAACAGACGACCGCGGGTGATGCATACGATACGCTGTCAGCAATCGACGGACCTTTCTATCCAGGGCATCCAGTTCAGACTGAGTCCACCTTAGTATGCCAAAAGAGTATGTAAGAACAGGCATGACCCAACCATTGAAAGCTCGGACCTTATTTCCACCTGATAGAAGGCTTTTTAACACTTTTATCAGGCGGGCAAAGAACCGATCTTTCAATGATTGTTTCATATCCTGTTCAGCTATACTTAAGGCTTGTGACATACCAAGATACTTGTAAGAATCCATTTCAGAGAGAGACCTGAGGGATATATCTTCAGAGAGCTGTAGATTAAAAGAATCTTCAACTCTCCCTCTTTGTACATGGATGACCGCACACTTGTCTACTCCAAACTCCATTCCGATGTCGTTGCTAAAATTGCCGGTTATTTTGAGCAACTCCATCAGGTCTGTTTTCTTCGAAGCGTACAACTTGAGGTCATCCATGTACAGTAGATGAGATATAGGCTCACTCTCCCTCCGCAAATGGTAACCTAGCTTTGAATCCTTAAGTATAGCACTTAATGGATTCAAAGCTAAGCAGAACCACAACGGACTCAAACTGTCGCCCTGAAAGATACCCCTGCTTATCTTTATCAAGTCCGACGAACCAGAAAGGCCACCACATCCTGGGTGACGAAGAACTGTGGTCCACTGCCTCATACACGAACCGAGGAAAGAGCATAGCGCCGGGTGTACTCTGTACAGCTCTAGCACCCTCCCCAGCCATGTATGAGGCACCGAATCATAGGCCTTCTTATAGTCAATCCAGGCCATGGAGACATTCTTTCTGGATCGTCGTACCTGTTGGCAAATGGCAATATCAATGAGGAGCAAATCCTTTGTACCCCGGGACCCCCTCTTACAGCCATTCTGAGTAGGCGATAGAATATCTATCTATCTATCTATAACCTCACGCCAGATCCCTTGCGGGGTAGGCAGAGAGTACAGAGTTCCAACAGGTTCTTTCCTTACATACCTCTCTGGCTTCCTCGACTCTCATAGTTCGTCTCATACACGCTCGCCGGTTACGGAGACTCTTGACTTATATATAGATATACTTGACGATAGAATATGCTGTGCCTTAAGGTGATTATTGATTTTTATTCTCAGAATGGATGTAAGGAGTTTATAGACCGTAGGTAGACATGTAATCGGTCTATAATTTTTAGGTTCCGAAGTACTGCCAGATTTGTGAATCAAGTGAGTGACACCCGATGTCATAAAACTAGGAAGCGATCCCAATTGAAGAGCTTCTTGGAATTGAGTCGCTAGACGAGAATGTGAGCCCTGGAGCCTCTTTAGCCAGAATGCGTGCAGTCCATCCGGCCCCGGACTTTTCCAGTTCGGCGCCGCACGAACCGCACAGGCCAGATCTTCACGGCTTATGACTACGGGCTCCATTTCCTGAATGGGCCCACAGGATCGTCCAACAACATCAAACCATTCGCCCTCGGAGTGAGTGACGGGCACTGACCAAATTTTACGCCAAAACTCGGCCATCACGGCCGCATTTGGCAAGTGCACGTCAGTCACTCTCTCTTGGGGGCGCTCCCAAGCCTGGTATACACTCCTTTGATTCGTCTGGAAGGTGCGATTCACGTGGTATCTGTCTGCTCTCGCCTTATACCTGCGCATCCTCTTCGCCCATGCATAAACTTTTTGCTTCCAGTAGTCTATGCGTTCCGCGACTCCTGCCACATAGTCCACAGGAGCCACTCGTGTGCCTGCAAAGGCTTGGGTCACGAAACGCACAACTCTCGGGCGGTTGTTTCCAGCCTGGAAGCACAACAATTTCGCTATGAGTGTCCTAGCCATATTTATACGCCGCTCTATTCTGCACTGCCAGAATGGTTTAGTATTTGTGGGTTGGGTGGCTCGATGTAGATTAGGAAATCTTACACCTGCCACCCGACACACCGCCACCGCTCCACAGTACAAAATAGAATGGGTATCACATAAGTCCACACTGGTCTCCCAGTGTGGTTTTAAAACATTGTCTAGGGCACTCACAGGCGAAATGTTACGTCTATGCATGGGCAAACGGGGTAGGCATGGTCTTAGGGAAATCGGTGCAGACCGATACTCCGCAAATGCGTCCTCCAGAGCTCTCCTCACCTGCTCCTGTAGCTGGTCACTAACACTTACCTGCTCGCTATTTACCTCCTCCGATCGTGCGAAGTTATTTAAAGAGATAGGTTCTTCAACACTTCGCACGTTGAAGTCAGTACGAGCAGGAAGTGCTTCGCGGCGCAGTCGCTCAAGCACTGTGTCATCCAACAACTTGCACCGCTGGATGGCACGTACTTGATCCGATAGTCGTTGCGCAGTAACGGCGACAGTCGGGTGAAGCCCCTGAAACAGAGACAACAATTTCGGACGGTAAGCGGTGAGGATGGTTCCTCCCTCTGTAGCACCATAGTAGGCCCGCATGACACTCAGATTTAATTCTGGAGTCCATCTCATGCGGCGCACTACACCACCGGTAGCAGGGGCCGTGGGCGGAGCACAATGTCCCGCTGGTCCCAGGCGTGCCGGCAGCGGTGGGCGTCCTCTCCTCGCAGATGTTAATGTAGGTGGATTCGCCGATATCCCGGCATCGTCGCTAGAGGCCCCAGATGTCGGCGGTGTGAAGAAATCTTCATCCTCCGAAGGCTGGGGCGAGGTGGGCGAGCCGGGCAAAGGTGTTGGGCGTGCGCTAGGTGACCGGGCATCCCGCTGCCGACACAGCCGCACGGGGTTTCTTCGGCTGGGCTCGGCCATTTACAGATGTGTTATGTTTTTCTTCCAAATCCACATTTTGCGAACCCACGTTCGCATTGTAAATTTTGCTCTTAAAGTGTGTTATTTTTTGTTGTTTGTTGATGTCTAAACGGATACTTTTCAATATTTCTTCGCCAAAAAAATTTTTATTTACACAAAACGACGTGTCGTTGACAGCGGTTGCCATGGTTAAAAAAAAAAAATTATTATTATTATTATTATATATGTTTGATTGTTTGTTTATAAACATATTTTAATTAAGTGAGCAATTCTGCTGCAATTGCTGATCTGAAATTCCGCGCAATATTTTATGAACACTTTGTTTGTATATGACTTTGCGAATCACTCACACTATGATACGAACTATCTGTTCTGTTCATAGCTTATTTTATTTAAATTTTTTAAAGGAGTTACGATAAAGTTTGCTTATATTGTAGGCTTGTTTAAAAATAATTGATTTTTAATGAAATCGATTATTTCTTTTTAAATAATCGATTTTCTGAAAATCAATTTTAACAAAATAAATAAAATTGTTTATCAAAAAATCGATTATTTGCCTCTCTTGTCACATCCCTAACTGATTGCATTATGGAATTATAAAAAAGAAGGGATCCGAACAAAAATAGTCTTCTTCTTCTTCAAGTTATGGCTTCACACTAATTTTAAGTGTATTTTGCCAGTATCCAGTGAGATATATAATCGTGTTTGTTTAAATTAATTCGACTCCCCGATGAATTTGATGACAAAGATGATAATGAAATTAATGAAGTACCCCACCCTGGATAGTAAAGTGGTGGATACTTTACATACCAATTGCAACGGCCGTTTTGAGGGAAGTCGAAAAGGCACGTTTTATCACTTTGTTACAATTACCCTCACTCATGCACATATAAGACACATAATGGTTAATATTCCACCAACATTACACATTATTAGTCGAAATAACACAAGGTTTGTAAATTAAAACGAATTGACACCATCACTCTTCGACTTCCTGCGAAAACTCCCATTCGGCGACCAAAAATAGTCTTATTCAATCGGCAAATTAATAAGAATTGACTTCAAATCGATTAATCGAGAATCAATCTTTTAATCTATCTATATCATCACGCCAGATCCCTTACGGGGTAGGCAGAGAGTACAGAGTTCCAACAGGTTCTTTCCTTACATACCTCTCTGGCTTCCTCTACTCTCATAGTTCGTCTCATACACGTTCGCCGGTTACGGAGACTCCTGACTTGTCCTTCAGATAAAACCCGGTCTATTCGGTCATGGTAAGATAGTCTAGGTCTTCCCCGGTACCTACATCCTTCCACTTTGGCATTGTATATCAGTTTTTTCATTATTTCCTCGATCTTTTAATCTTCAATTTAATCGAGAATCGATTCTGGCGCGTTCAATTTGAATAGATCCAAAGATCAATTTTTTTTAGAATGAATCGACATGCCCACAGATCAGGTAAAAGAAGATGCGGATCTTAGAACATTGTTTTTACAGAAACTAATCCCTTTGTGACAACATTACAGATGTTACAGACTTAATCCAGAGCTACCAACAAAACATCGTGACGTCACAGTTGTCAAGGATGAATAGTGCTGCAAAAAGTCGATAACGTAGTGAAGTTACGCATTGTATCGATATCGATAAAAGAAAAAAAATGAAATGCCATTTCATAAATCCGTACAATCAACATCTAACCAAGCGTATCTAGTCCATTATATGTGCCATAAAACATGGAATCTAGTGTTACACTTGATTAGCTGTTGTCTGGCCTTTACGTATGGAAGAAAAAATAAAAATCAAGAAGAGGAACGTACAAAAATCTTTTTATTTCAATAAACTGACTGAATATAAAAGTGAACAGGTGAATTACTTTGAAATATCACCTGTCCCAAAAAGCAAAAAAAACGATCACATTAAAAATTAATTTAAATGTCTGTCATCACCAACACATTAAACTGCACATCAGTAATAGGATCTGAAAAGTATAAACAAATAGACAATTTATTAAAAACAAATAAATAAATACCGTCACGCATTTCCCAAGCGGGGGTGGCAGAGGTGTACTTTGTTTACGCACTTTCCCTCAACGATGTTAGGTCTCATGTAATAGGATGCGACGAACCCACTGCTATATACCAGGCACGATTTCAGACTCCCGACTGATACTGGGAATTCTTCAATAGAAAAACTACATTTGTCTGACTTCGGAATCGAACACAGGACCTCATCATTATTTGTCAATGAGGCGGTCACAACTATGTATCAGTTACATTACTACATTACACATTATAATTATCTTGTGGTCTGTGAGGTATAAATTTGTGGCAACCTACCCACCCCGCAAGGGGTCTAGCGTGATGATATAGATCGACAGATACACTTAGGATTCCTAACAATGTTTAAATTTTAAAGTGAAACTTTTATTAGATCTTCTCAAACTTTTTGGTCTGTGTGTTGCATGTCGCGTGACGGTCGGCCGCGGAGTAGGGATAAAGTGAAAGGCGCTCGCCAGAACAGCCAAGGCCAATATGTTTCACTTTTACCGTGGTTTCATAAAACCACACAAGGATTTTGTAGTTAGGAGAAAAATTTAACTTGGACACTATTTTTGTAGTAAAAGTTAGTAGCTAATAAGTTTGTAGAGAGAAGAATACAAATCAGTTTATCAGAACTTGTTGTGTTTTCTAGTTACAAACTTATTATTCTAACCAGTATCTAATGATTAATAAAATAATTAATAAATTTTAGTCAGTAAGGTCGCGGGTAGAAGTTGGATGCGTACAGCACAAAGCCGGTCGTTGTGGCGGTCTTTAGGGGAGGCCTTTGTCCTGCAGTGGACGTCTTTCGGCTGAAGAAGAAGAAGTCAGTAAGAGTATAATTCTCCCTAAAATAAAATTACCTGTTTTAGTAATGTAGAAACAACCTTCTAACTTGTGTCAAAACAGCATTCTAGTGAGTTCTAGTTTTGGAATTGCCTTTTTGATTGAACTTTTTCTTCATAAAATGGTCTCCACATTCAATTTAATGTATACAATATACATGGTCTTCTTTGTCAACTGCATGAACCCATTTCTTACACCTTCAATTGATAAAAATATAATGCTTTATAATATTATTAAATAGGTTTTGTCTTTTAAAAACGTAGCTCTCATACTAGGATTTATTCCTGTGTCGTGGGTCCGTGTACAAACAAGAAAATTCACATATACAAATACCCAGATCGGAACAAATAATTGTGATCACACAAAGATTTGTCCCGTGCGGGAATCGAACCCGCGACTATTATACACAGTGGCGGAGCGGCTTAAGCTCTTAACCACTGCGCTAAATCATCCGTCATATATAGGTTTATGTTATATATGAATTGAAATTTTAAGTATTGAACCCACACACCTGCAGTGTGGAATCATCACTTAAAAAGTATTGTTCAACAGGGTTTCCACATATCCTTATGTTATGTAAGCTGCTGTAATGTTTTGCCATTAATAAATATATAAATAAATGATCTAACACCTAGTGTCAGATGTTGGTCATAACAATTGGAATGTGATGGTTTAAAGCCACTACTTATCCATCTATATCATCACACTAGAAAATTATAGTGTGTATATATATAATGCAAAACTGAACTAGTAGTAGGACTAGCACCTCACTATAATCATTTAGATATCACAATCATATTATATTATGAGTGATTATTCTAATAGGAATAAATAAATTAATGCACTATGTTTCTAAAGTGTAATTTCTATCAGATCCTGTCTCCTGGCAAATAGTTTTCATTAAAATTGATATCAAAGAGTGCTCTGTTTTAAAACAACCTATTTCTCTAAACCAATAGATCCAATAGATACTGCCTACCCCGCAAGTGATTTGGGATGATGATATAAATAAATAGTAAATTTGGCTTTATTTTTTTGTATTTTCTGATACACTGTTTCACATATCTTCACTGCACAAAGTCCTACCAGCTGTCTTGAAAACTGATACCAAGTTGGCCAATTACGGACACGCTAAGGAAACGAACATCCAAATGTTTTGTTACTAGTCTTTATGTGTTTAAGCCTTGGTTCTTAGTTGATTGTTTAGTATAAAGGCATTTTCACTTAGTATTAGTAAACTTTTTCACTTACTTGGCGGTTTTCATCCAATGAACAACTAACAAAGAATCCATTTCACAAATTCTACTTCGACTGCCCATCTTGAATATAAAAATAGAATACGAGTCTTTGTTAAATAGTCATATCACTATATTACGGCAACAACATAAGATAAAGCTTTAAAAAACAATTATTTGCTAAATAAATACGAGAATCGATCTCTAAGTAGGTGACCGACATGTTTGTTTTTGTAGTGTTATGTTGAATGACTGTTTGGTATTAGACTGCCAGTGTTGGTCTGGTGGCAAAGCGCATCGCTTTGTGATCACGAGGTCCTGGGTTCAAATCCTAGGTCGGACAATTGTAGTTTTTCTAACGAAAAATTCCCAGCATGAGTCCGGAGTCTGGAATAGTGCCCGGTATATGGCAATAGGCTTGCCCCCTATTACATGGGACCTAACATCGTCGGCGAAACGTGGGTGTACTCAGTACACCTCTGCCACCCCCTCTGGGGAATATAGGCGTGACGATGTTTTTTTTTTTTTTATATAATCTAATGTCGGTTTCATTTAAATGCATGAAAATGTAAATATTACATTACTTGGATTATTCTAACTATGGCAACTCACCTTTTATTGTGATAATATTGGCAAGAAAAGCATGAGGTTCGGAAAAATTTTCTTTTGTACTAGCTTTCCACGGCCTGGACATGCCTAATCGATAGTTTATTGATAGTTGACGTGTCGCTGTCGTCGTCATGCAGATACTGTCGATAAACTGTCGATAGTATCGATTCTAAAGAACAGAGCTCATGCAAAGGTTTATAACCTTGAGTTAGTCAATAGGTAAGGCTTCGATCGTACAAGTGGGCCAATTTAACGTTATAACCTCGAGTTAGGTTAAGTACAAATGCCGGTATACCTGAGGGCATACACACGGAACAAAGAAGTACCTCCTTCTCTGTTCTGTGGGTATACTCGTCTGCTACAAACTGAATATAAAGTAGACACAGAGGGCTTAAATCGTTAGTAAGTCGCTACTTGTGTACCTAGCTTGTGGTGCACTGTTTGTGGTGTCACGCAAGCACACACAAGATTGGAACGGACTAGTTGATTTTGTTGTTTTGCAATTTTCCCTCTCCTGGGGAAGGCAAAGGGATCTAGCCCATACAGCCTAGTCATAAGTGGTATGCATTATAGATACGATGAATTGATGAGAACGATGATAATGAAATTGATGATTACCCCACCCTGGATGGTAAAGCGATGGATACTTTACATACCAATTGTGAATGCCGCAAGTTTTATCACTTTGTTACAATTACCTTCATTCATGCACATATAAGAATACATAATGCACATATAAGTTAATATCCCACCAACATTACATATTATTACTCGAAGTAACATAAGTTTTGGAAATTAAAACAAATTGGCGATATTACTCTTCAACGCACCGCCAAGTTGTCAATGTCAAAATTGTCAAACATGGTTTTTTGTAATATTTATTTACCAAAATGAAAATGGTTAGTGCTTGGATTTCATGTTAGTAATACCATTGAAATGTTTAAAGGATCTGCCTAAATTTATTACACTTTGCTTTGCACGTTTTCGACCGAAACACATTCATTGGCCTAATGAGTCGCTCGTGCACCTTGCGATGCCTGTTGGAGACACATGCACCTATTAAATTAGAACACAATGTAGAAACTGTAATAGGGCGCAGCAAAGACACTAAGATTAAAGATCAGTCTTGTTCTCGCCAGCAAAGTAAGTAACCTAAAGTTAATTTATTTTCTGTTTGCACGTTGCAGTCTGTGATTGTAAGATAGAACTTATGTTATGATGTTGTTTGATTATCATTTTAAATGGATTAGAGCACGTTAATCCTTTCATAGCATTCTTTGTTATACCATTCGTAAAAAAAATGTTTGTGGGGTAATGTTAATGTTGTGTGTGTCTATAGATTTTCAGAGATAATGATAACAAATTGTATATCCATTTTAGATGATGATAGTAAATTTACAACGTCGACGTACGATTTAGCGCAGTGGTTAAGAGCTTAAGCCGCTCCACCCACTGTGTCTAATAGTCGCGGGTTTGATTCCCGCACGGGACAAATCTTTGTGTAACCCACCATCATTTGTTTTGTTCTAGGTATTTGTGTATGTGTATTAAGGAATAAATACTAGTGGGGGCTAAGCTTTAAAAAAAAATGAAATGAAATGTAAATGGATAACAGTGTATTTACAGTCAATTTGGTTGGACCAATTTATTTTTACACCATCATGCCATAATATCATAAGGCATTGCAGTAGAGGTGGACTGTACACACCCCTGTTGTAACCAATGATGATCAGCCCCAGTGTATTAATTATAATGTCAGTATGTTAATAATTATTAATTGTAAGAATGTGTAAAGAAATGTTTTTATTTTTTTCAGTCAGTCTTAAGGCCAACTGTGAAGAATGTTCAGTTGAAGTAAAGCAGTTAGGAATCAATCCATCTGGATTAGATGGATTTGCACTGAAAAAAAATGGAATATACAATGTAGGGCATGGTTCAAGGATCGAAGTCTTGCTTAATAATTACATTCACATCATAGAGTTTGACCCACCACCTGATGGTGATAAACCAAAAGTTACCTCAAAGAGGAAGTATGAAGACGATGAGGAGTGGCCTAGTAAGAAAAGAAATATGAAAACTGATGTAGACCAAGCATCAAGTCATATAAAGGAAGCTATGGAGAATATTTGGGAAGATATTGATACTGGTGAACTTTATATTTTCACATCAAAAGGGGTCAAATCTAGTGACAAAATAGCCGCGTTTGATATGGATGGCACACTAATTAAAACAAAATCTGGAAAAGTGCATCCAGTAGATATTAATGACTGGCAAATAGCATTTCCAACTGTTGCACAGAAGCTGAAAGAACATGTGAGTCAGGGATATAAGATAGTGATAATGAGTAATCAAGCCCCAATAGGTAATGGAAGGGTGAAGATTGAGGATTTTAAGAAGAAAATTGAAAGTCTTGTTGAGAAGTTAAATGTACCCATTCAAGTGTTTATAGCAACTGGAAAAGGATTTTATAGAAAACCAACAACAGGGATGTGGAAAATGTTATCTGAGAGGGTGAGATGAAACAACAGCATACTAGTATTATTTTTTAGTACCTATCCTTGTCTTTATATTAGTGTTGTAAAAATGCTAGAGTCTGCAAGTGCAGAGCGCGCAGTGTTTTAAGCAAAACGCTCACGTTTTCTACTTGTTTCAACGCTCGTGAGCGTCGACTCAGCGCTAAACGCTCGGCTTTAGCGCTCATTTTTGCAACACTGCTTTTTATAGTTTATGACAGTCTGGACTTTTATTGCATATAGCATTATAGGTACTGAACTATGATGACAAAATTATCAGATGTGTATAATCATTCATAGATCATTTGTGCAGAAATTCATTCTACAAGGTGTAACATAATAAACGCAAGACCTCGACAGTAGTTTGTTCTAAATCGGTAACTGAATTAATTCCTATATCTTCTATATTCTTATATATTCCTAACTATTTTTTAAAGTATCTTGTTTTTTCAAAATTTGCAAAAAATGCTGTTTCTCCTACAGTGCGCTATAACAAACTAAATTTATTATTGATTCAAAGCAATATGAAGATTTTAAATGCTTTTCTAAAAAATATTTCTCAATATGCATACATACACATACAAGTTGTATTGTTAATTGGGGTATAAAAGTGCTTAAAAAAGGTAAGGCTCATCCAACATAAGTAGAAGGACATGCATGCATTGAAATTGAAAATGTGCATTCAGTAAATACAGCCCACTTGTAAATAATTATAGTATTTATGTATATTATATCCATAAAAATATTATTATTAACTATTTGTTACAGAAAAATGATGGTTTGGAAATAAATATTGCTGATAGTTTCTATTGTGGTGATGCAGCTGGCAGAGTGGCCAATTGGGCACCTGGCAAAAAGAAGGATCATTCCATGGCAGACAAACTGATGGCTGAAAATCTAGGACTAAAGTTTTACACTCCTGAGCAATTTTTCTTAGGGCACTCAATAGCTAATGTACCAATGAATAAACCAGAATTTAATCCTAAAGAGCTTAATCCGGAACCATTTAATGATAAATTGATAAGTAAAGAAAAAGAGGTAAGGATCATTTTTTTATTTTATTTAAAGGTACTGTGGTACAGTAGAGTCTCACTAATCCGGCACTTCAGTAGTTCGGCACGGCACCTCCGCCCACGCCTCACTTCGCCTGCACTGCCCACACGCTCATTATTTTATTTATTATAAACTTTTCTATACAATCCAGTAATCCGAATATACCCACAATCCGGCACCGCCTTAGTTTTAATATGCCGGATTAGAGAGACTACTGTATTAGTAAAGCGAAGTAAGAGTAGACTGCAGGCAGTTGGCATGTCTGCTCATGTCAACTACCTACCCAAGTATCCACCTATACCCTATGTCTTTTAATTAATTATTAAGATGAGAAAGCGTTTATCCGGCTGGCTTAGGAGTGACAGTATACTATAAGACTGCAAAAGCCAACTTGTACCATTATTATTTAATTTCTTTTAAACTTCTAAATATATTACCATGCTTATTTCAGATTCTGGTTTTTGTTGGGTATCCTGGTAGTGGAAAATCATTCATGTCAAAGCAAATTGAAAAGAGGTCAGGTTATAAGTATGCTTCTGTATGCAGAGATGTTCTTGGTTCCTGGCAGAAATGTGCAGCTGAGGCAACTAAATTATTAGAAGTAAGTAATTATGAACGTATTAAATTTTACCAGCTAACACCCAATTGCAGTGACATTCTTTAAATATTAAAGATGTCATCAATTTCTAATCTTTGCACAAATTATACATTGTGAAATGAATTCATTAGTGATAAAGCCGCTATATGTAATTAATATAGAGCTTCCTGCAACTGAGGGTAAAGCACTGATCAATATTTATGCAGTTTTTATAATCTATGGATCTTTACCTAACTGCCTTTCTTATCTACTTGCCTGCCAGTCTCGTTATATTCGAATGGTATCTTCAGAATCCTAGAAGATATAAGGGATCTTTCTTACTTATAATTTCTGTTTTTAGTTTTTGAAACAGATCAAAATTTTAATCATTATAAGCCGTTTGAGCTTAAAAATAGCATATCAGTATAAAAGAAATACAGTGGATGCTTTTTCACACTAACGTAAGATTAAAATAGTTTTGCTAAAGAGGTTGGTCATCTGGTGAGTCAGACTCAGGTTGTTGACGACACACGTGACCTGTTATTAACAATATAATATTATTAGCCCTGTTAAGAAAGTGTCCCACCATTGAGCACGGGCCTCCTCTCAAACTGAGAGAGTTTAGGCCATAGTCTACCGCGCTGGCCCAGTGCGCGTTGGCGAAATTTGCACACCTTCGAGAAACTCTACGGCATACAGGTTTCCTCACGATGTTTTCCTTCACCGTTATCAATGAGTGTTATTTTCTTTAATATTCACAGCAGGGCAAAAGTGTAGTGGTCGACAGTACCAATCCCGATCTAGAGTCTCGTGCGCGTTGGACGTCGCTCGCCAAACAGATGAACGTGGTGAGCCGCTGCGTCAAAATGGCCACCACCCTAGCCCATGCGAAACACAACAACAAGTTCAGAGAACTCATGAAGGTTCAACACACTATTGTCAACGACATTATTTACAATACTTACAAGTAAGTTGTGTGTAAAGTTAGTATTGAAGTATGATTTCGAATGAATGGCGTAGTTGGTTTAATTGATACAGGGGGTATCAAATATTACTTTCACGTTCTTACATACCCGTATCATTGATAGGGCTGATATAGCGGTGCAACGCCTCTGCGGGCTTATTCGATATGACCAAACGCGGCGCGGTTACGATAACTACAATAACGTGTAATAACATGTAATGGTATTCTGTATGGCACTGGAGTACCATTAAGGGATCGTCCATAAATCACGTAAGGCTTAAAAGGCCCCTTGTGATATTTCGTGATTTTTGCCGAACCCCTGTTCGGAATCGAAATGACGAAATATCACAAGACAAGAGATATTAAGTGTATTTATTTTTCGTTGAACACGCGATTTCTAAAATGTTTCTACCAGTCCTTGCCAAAAAAATACACGTGATTATGGGTAGTGGAGGGAGGTTAATCTCAGACCTCACCACGTATCATCAGGGGGAGAAGTTACTAAAAAACATCACGTGATTAATGAACGACCCCTAAACGATAATTTTACGAAGTTGTCGTAACGCGCCGCGTTACGCGTTCAGTTGGTTATAGCGATTAAGAGCCCTGTTCCTAATACAACTGTGATTGATGATAACTAAA
The DNA here is from genome assembly GCA_905147815.2 of Phalera bucephala. NCBI lineage: Eukaryota > Metazoa > Arthropoda > Insecta > Lepidoptera > Notodontidae > Phalera > Phalera bucephala. Next base: position 15,669,822 of record LR990621.1, on the reverse strand, counting down.
GGCGGTAACACCAGTAGTTGCAATATCTCTTGGGTTCTAAAATATGTGGTATGTGGTATTTTTCACTATAATTGTGTTGCACATATTTCAAAAATCTATATGTGGGTTTGACCCCTGGACCTATGGATTACGACGAGCGATCATTCAAATAACTTAAGCTATTAGTATTTAGTACACATTACAAGGACAAATAGAATAAAAGACCGAACAAAATAATTATAAATTTAAGACTAGTCCGCGTGGAATGGTGGTAAGAGCGCTGGCCTGTTCCTATTTAGTTCTTGCTAGTAAAATATCCTATTTTTAACCGACTTCAAAAAGGAGGAGGATCCTATTTATGAACTGATTTTGATAATTCTTTTTGCGTTAGGTTTAGTATTGATTCTAGGTGGTTCCATTTAACGGCAAACAGTACGAATCCATAGCTTCCGTTATTATGGGTATTATATCAATCCTGTAGGTACCTTACTGTAGAACTAAGCAAAATAATTTAACCATAGTGTACAAATAGTTGATTCTTTTTCTTTTTTTATTCTTTTTTTAAAATGTAGCCCCACACTAGGATTTATTCCTGTGTCGTGGGTGCGTTCACAAACATGAAAATTTACATACACAAATACCCAGACCGGAACAAATAATTGTGGTGAATTGAAAAGATTTGTCCCGTGCGGGAATCGAACCCGCGACTATTGACACAGTGGGCGGAGCGGCTTACGCTCTTAACCACTGCGTTAAATCGTCCGTCGTTTACTCATTACTTAAAATTGAAAAATAAATAACTTTTTAATAAAAGGAAAACCGACTAAAAGAAGCAAAAAATAAAATTTGAAGTTGGTGCCGAGTAACCGACTGCACTATTCGGCACCTACTTCAAATATATTTTTTTTTCTATTAGAAGTAGGTTTTCCTATTAGAAGTAGGTTTTCCTATTAGAAGTAGGTTTTCCTATTAGAAGTAGGTTTTCCTATTTTTTTATATTAAGTTATTTTGAGATATAAAGATACTTATTTAATTCTGTTAATTTCCAGAAATAAATTCGTCGAACCGACTGTTAACGAAGGGTTTAAAGAAGTTATTGAAGTCAAATTTACTTCTTGTTTCGACGATAAGGAAGCAGAGAAAATATATAAAATGCATCTCTTAGAAAAATAACTGTACTTTGCGGTTGCTCTCGTAGTTGCTTATTAGGAAAATAAAACACATGTGATATTATGATTCAGCGTATTTTTATTGCAAATATAAAGTCACTGTCTCAACTCTATCGTCCAGTTGCTGAGTCGTTCTTTATAATTAAAAAAAACATTGAAAGAACCTGTTGGAACTCTGAATTCTCTGCCTACCCCGCAAGGGATCTGGTGTGATGATATAGATAGAACATTAATAGCTAAACTATCTTTAACGGCCGGTTTCAATATTTAACTCAAGGATAGATTGCCTACTACGGATAGAATTTTGACATATTTTGTATGGAAAATTTGTCAAAATTCTACTGGCAGTACGCAAATCTATCCTTAGTTGAATATTAAAACCGGCTATAAATCATACATTACAAAGAAAGATTAGCGAATAATGGCATATTTGAATTTAAATCAAGAACGTGTCTGCAACCGGGCTTCTTTATGTAATAGGCCTTAGCAATGTACGCGTCTGAAATAACATGACTTATAGACTTTGGGGTCTCGAAATTAAAGCTATTTTATTTACAAACTTTAGACAACTACTTCTATATTTCATGGCTACAGCTATGCAAGGATGTTTTGGCCTGGGGGCAAAACAGGAACTAGCGCTGTCATCAAAAATCATTTTTTTAATTAGTAACCGTGCGTAAAAATTTGTTGAAATATTTCTCGGGAAGTACTCAAATTTTACTACATGAAAAATATAATTTTACACTAACGTCGTCATTGTCATCCACGGGCCAAAATACTCTTGTCGCACTATACGTCTAATATCTACTTTGTTCGTAGTCTATACGGCAGAAAATTTGAAGCTATATTCATGCTTTAGAAAGTTAAGCTGTTTGAAGTCTGATTTGCAGCTGCATCTGCATGGAATAATGCCATTTATAACGAGTACATAAGGTTCAAAGATTTAATGATGTAATTGTAAAATGAGTGCTGTACACTTTCTCCTTTTATTAAAAGTGTAATTTTTTTTAGAGAAAATGATGTCTAGTTACATAGCTTCGTTAGCATTTTCTTCGCTCATGATGTACCTACAATAACATTCAAACAAAAGCACTTAAGCAAAATTGACAATATTTCTCTTAATAGCCCGCTAAAAACGCTCCTATTTTTTATTTGTAGCACATAGGTTGTAAGCTATGTTTATGCTGACAGGACACATCGGGCTAAGCTTCTTCAATAAATCATGCAATGGACGGATGAATTAAAAATTTAACTATGACATCTATACATAATGTCTACATACCTACCACACAACTTACACGATACATCTTTTTTATAGCAATTTATTTACAGTACAGTGTATAGTCACACGTGGCATTTCAAGTGAACATGGATTTAGTTAAGGTACGTAAGGTAAAACTACAACATCTTATTTTGAAAAGTTAATTTAGGGACATCATTATTATTATAATGTCAATATACAGAATGTTATGTTCTATTGTATAGTGGCCTGCCTATCATAGGGTACGGCAAACCAACGCGTTCAGCCGGGGCCGCGGTGGCGAGCACGGTGGCGATCAGCTCCTGCAGTAATATTTGTATGGAAATATTCACACCATCGCGTCCTGCGTCCTGCACGCGCTATCTGAGCGGCGTTTGCACGCGCAATCATAGGGAGATACTGATCGCCACCGTCATCGCCGCCGGGGACGCCACCGCGGCCGCGGCTGAACGCGTTGGTTTCGCCATGCCTTAATTCTTTACATATTGGGTTATAAATAATATATAGGATTATAAAATAGTTAATAATGATAGCAGGCAAAACATCTACAAAGAATTATCTTCTTTATCACTGCGTGGTATTCCTTTCCCTTTTATGAAAACTTATTTACATCATTTATTTGAAAGGTTTTTATTTTACGCGAATATCACACATTCACACACAAACGAAACGAATTTTGTTTACTAACAGGGTGTTATATTTAGCCTACTCGCTCGGCAGATTGAAGCATCATTAGTGAGCAGAGAAGTGTATTTGTGTATGTGTGTACTATGCTCGAGCCAAAAGGGCAAATGGGCAATTAGCTCAAGGGCGCCTCAAGGAGGTATACCCTCGGCTTGGGCAGTCGCTATGAGACAGGGCCTATACTATGTGTCTCGCCGTGGTGCTCTGTACCGGTCGGCTAACAAGGGATTCTTGTACGCCGTACTTCGTTGACAAGGTTCGGGGTCTGATCCTAGGTAATTTTTATGATTCCCTACACACTAACACGTGAATGGGTTGAATGTAAATCAGAATGTTTAACATTTTTCAATTAAGGTGTTTAATGGAAAGTTTACGTATCTACTTAGCTTTATCTAAATTTGGGTATAATCCGGGAAAAGTCTCATTTTAATAATTTAAAGGCGTAGATAAAATCAATGTTGCAATGTCACATTATCTGATTCGCTTGCAGTTAACATGGTTGACACAAATTTTATAAGGAGTAACATTGTGGCCGGTTTATGAGGCGATGATAATTATAGCTTCGACCTGTTGTCATTCACCATCAGGGTCGAGTTCCTCCTCCTCCGCGCCTAATAGATTATCCAGACTCGTATCCGAGTCATCCCCATGTCATCTAAAACGAGAAGTATTGTGATAATGTGTTGCCACGTAATGGGTAGGTTATTATTGAATATGAGCGCGGTTATCGGGCGCAAGCGTGGTGGCTAAGAAAAGGTATTTGCATATACCTGTCTACTGTCGAAGGATGAGTCACAGTTTTCACATCTAATTAAAAAACTAAATAGCAAGTGTGAAACAATTCAGACTGCCAAACTTTAACTATTGTTTGTCAAATATTACATTAGAAATTTCACCTCATGATCCAGACAGTTTTAATAAAACATTACGTTCGAAAGTTGTAAGTACATTAGGTATACATTTGATGGAGGTATACCTAAACATATTCCTATTTAGCGGCTGGCATTGAGATAACATATCACAATAATGGTTGCAGGAATTTTTCCGATAGGGTGTATCTCCCAGTAATGTATTGTAATCGCCAAAACGCCAAAGCGTACACAACCCTAGAAAGGCGTATTTGCTTTCTCATGTTTATGCAGGTCTGAAATATTTATAGTTGGTTCCCAACAAGGTGCGTAGCTCGCACATATGTTTTCTATGTGAGACTCGTAAAGTATTTACCTGGCTATATACAAAGTGTCAATGTGCGCAAGACGTGCGCCGGCCAGGGGCACGGTGACTGACTCGGACTGCTGTTTACGTCTTTCGATTGCGATTCGTGCCTGCTGCACAGCTAAGTCACCGCACCAGCGTTCACACCGCGCATATATGACTACACCTGAAATCGTTAGAAGAACATTCCTTGTATAAAAGTCATAGATCAAATTCAAATTATATTATCAAGCCAAATCCCTTGCAGGGTAGGCAAAGGGTACAGTTCCAATAAGTACCGATAAAGTTATCGATCTATTTCATTTGTATTATGAATTGCTGGATTTCAACAATTCACAGGCCATAAATCAGTCTAGCATATTTGTTGAAGTTAAAGGTCAAAAAAATAATTTAAATTCATTATCATCAGCCGAAAGACGTCCACTGCACGACAAAGGCGTCCCCAAAGATCGCAGATTATTACCCCAAGATTACAACCGGCCTTGTGCTGTACGGATCCAGATTTTACCCGCGATCTTCACCAGTCAGACCGTCTTGTTGGGGAAATGCCCACTTTACGTTTTCCCGCACGTGGCCGCCACTTTCTTCCCCTTACGAGCATTCCTTCCGCGAGGAATGTTACCACCGACTGCCACCAATTCTGAGCGCTACGCGAGGGATGTTACCACCAACTGCCACCAATTCTGAGCGCTATGTCGGTGACTTAGGTTTTGTTGCGGATCTCCTCGTTTCTTTCGACATACCTAATTGAAAATATGGAAAAATAATTACCAGCTCCTGCAAAAAGCGTAATAGCTGGCCATGAGTCGAGAAGCAGTGGAGTGAGGAAAAGTAATGCCGTCAGCATAGTGATAGGACCTTCTACACTTTGTCCTTTTCTCATGCCGAGTCCGTGGGCTGGTTGCCACGAGCAGACAAAAGTGCCCAAAATCCAAACTGAAATTAAAAAATCGTAGATATTATGTAGATAATTTTCTCCGGTTTATAGCGGCTTCTAGCAAGGTAAAAAATACGGTGATTTGTTTTTCAGAGATTTAATTATAATAATATATTCAATTATAATAAACAAATCACCGTATACCCATTTAAATATGCTTCACTTTCTGACACACTTTAATGTAAAGTTGCCTACCAAATTAAAACTAGATCCACCATTGATATAAAAAAGCCGTTTTGTATGCCGTATGTCGATGACTCACATATGTTTTATTTCGCGAGACTTCACAGAAGTTGTAAACGAGTAAAGTACCTAGGTACAATTACGATACAGATACCATTTCCTTGTCTAAAGTCTTAGAAAAAACCTTGTCTAAAGTCTTAGAAAAAATAATTGACAAACGTTTGCTTGGCTATTTAAACGCCAAAAAAATGGTTGTCGCCTAACCAGTACGGTTTTAGAAAAGGATTTTCTACAGAGGATGCCGTTTTAGCTTTTACAAAGGAGACGAATAATCTCATGGACAAAAAAGAAAGTGCTTGGGCATTTTCTTAGATATATCTAAAGCTTTCCATACGGCCTCAATCCCGATACTCCTAAAATGATTGGATCGTATAGGAATACGCAATACTGCACTGGCGCTGCTTGCTGACTATCTGACAGATCGTTAAAAATATGTGAAGATGGATGATATCATCAGCGACAAAGCAAAAATAGAAATGGTGTGTCACAGGGCAGTATTTTGGGACCAACCCTTTTCCTTAATTATGTCAGCGATCTGTGTTCATTTACCATCAAAAACTGTTCAATTTTCACCTATGCTGACGATACTGCTCTTTTAATACATAGGAAAACTTGGAAGAGTGTTGAAAAACTTGCAGAGAAGGCATTAAATATAGTTACATACTGGTTGGGTGTAAATTTACTTACTTTAAATACGAAAAAAACCGAAATAGTTACTTTTTCTAATAACAGTGCTTCCCAGCCGTCATCAACTTCTAATCAAACCTCATACTAGCCACAATTGTCCGTCATGCTGTCGCAGTTCTTCATTATCAGTAGAACCTTGCATTAAATACTTAGGAATAACCATAGATAAGCACCTGAACTGGCGCACACTCGGAAGCTTATATACGTATTCAAAAAACTTCGTTGTTGTGCTGATAACAAAACATTAAAAGAAATTTACATGGCACTTTATCAATCACTTCTCATTTACTGTGTCTGGGGTGGCGCAAATGAAACTCACCTACTCAAACTCGAGAGAACACAAAGGGCGATACTAAAAGTAATGTTTTGTAAACCTTATAGATATCCCACTCACGAGCTATATCAAGAACAAGAACTCTTAACTATAAGGCAATTTTGCATGTCTCATTGCATTCTTCGGTTTCGTCCGAATAACGGCGAGCAGATATCGTATTCCCACCAACAATAGTAAAATCTACCTTTGCAAGACGCCAATTTAATTATCTGGCTGCCAAGCTTTATAATAGTTTAAATAAAACACTAAAAATCTATTTAAACAATTCACACATATGTAAAGTTAAGAAGTCGCTAATGAACCTCAATTATCATGAAACTGAGATACGTCTCTCCACATGTATATAGTAATCTACATACGACCATATACACTTCTGTCTTAGCATTTACCTACAGATCCATTCATACACACACTCACACACACATGCACACACACTAACACACATACACACACGTATGCACGCTTGCACGCAATAGTATACTCTTAAACTGATAACCATGAATGCACTTTTTGTTTGCAACTTGTTGTAAAAGATATCCATTATGTATATTTTGGAGGTATCACTGATGCCTAAGTTACAAGTTTTGGCACCTAGTTTGGGCGTCAGCTGATTTTTGGAATAAGTAACATGTGGGATGTTACTTATTCCAAAAATCTTTTTATGTAAAATTATTGTTCAATAAATGTAACAAGGTGCTCTTTTCTGAATAAATAAATTATTCTTATTATTCTTTTTCTTTCTTTTTTTTTTAAAACGTAGCCCTTGGGTGCGTTTACAAGCATGAAAATTCACATACACAAATACCCAGACCGAAACAAATAATTGTGGATCACACAAAGATTTGTGCCGTGCGGGAATCGAACCGGCGACTATTAGACACAGTGGGCGGAGCGGCTTAAGCTCTTAACCATTGCGCTAAATTGTCCGTTATTTATTATTATCCGTTATTATTATTTCAGTAGGCAAAAAATTATGAGATAAGGCTAAGGTACATACGTGGAATGCCAGTGGCAAACATGGGTAGTCTGATGGCTTCATTGCAGAAGGCCACCGCTAGGAAAGCATCGGCGAGGACTTGTGTGGCGGCGCCCACTGCCGCCCACCGTGCGCCGCGCACGCACGGAGGGGATGGTGCGCTGGCTTCCGGAATAGAAGTCACCACCTAATAAATTGATACTAAATGAGAGTTCTGTCTAATACTCGCATATAGATGAGTAGGATATTCTATCGTAAAGACCACAACCAAAACGATGAAGGCTTGTGATTATCAAGATCTTTCACAAGGATATTCTCATATTGCATTACCAAATCTAATAATTTTGTAGATTTAAAGAAGTATGAAGAGAGTTTCATGGATTGGTTTCATTACATAATTTCGTAATTTGAAACTAGTTTGACATCTACATTTTCTATAACATTTACCACCTATACCACCTTAAAAGTTTTCTTTTTCTGTAATCTGCAGTCAATATTTACGTGAAAGTATAAAATAGGACATTACTTGTATCCTATCTCTGTATTCTTTTACAACGGCGTCTATATCGGTAGAGTCGTCGCCTGAAGACAGATCCGGCTCACTGGCTTCAGCGTCCGAAGGCACTTCGTCCCCAAGTTCTGCTGTGGTGATCTCTCGAGCGCAACTGCTGCCGCTAGTCATTGGGCCAATTTCTTCCGTTGGGCATCCTGCATATTCATCAAGAAGAAGGCACTCTCTTTCTTCTGTATCTGAGAACAAAATAGTTCGAAGATATGATTTTGTGAAAAAAGAAACACGTTTTACTGCTAAAAATTAATTTACCTTTTATTACTTTTGATTTTATGCTTTCAAGGGTCTTTGTGTGGCGAATAGCTGAAGGTATGAACCACAGACTGCGTTTTCTTTTGCTTCCAGCTGATTTTGAACCACGTGCAGCTCCGTCTCTTCCTAGTCGTTTGTATTCAATATCTGAAATTTTATTATTCTTATAAAATTGTGTAGTGAGCTCTTAGTTTTTGCGAAAACTACAGAAGTGTCCTTGTTTTAATTAGGGTTCTACTATACCAATTCCTAAATTGCAAGCAAACATGCATCCAGAAATTAAGTGAATACGGGAATAATAATGTGCAGATAAACGTAAATTCCACTAACCACCGGCTTCCTTCTGTTCCAGAGTAGGCACGCATCTCATGACTATGAAATGGAACGCCTGAATCGCTATTCCTAGCAAATGGCTGGCGTTCATGAGGGTTATCATATGCGACAGGGGACATGCGAAAGCCAGAATGGCTGACAGGCTTCCTGTAAAAAAAACCGATTAAATTAGTCTTTAAGGGGTAGCTAAATTATTTTACAATAATAGGAATTGCAGCATTGCCCTGCATTTAGGGTAAGACTATGCTATAGTACTGGATAAATTTTGTGATAGCGTATACAAATTCACGGTCAAGCGGGAGAAAATTTATATAAAGGTATTAAAGTGTTAACGCTTAGTGTCGAGTGCATAATGACGTTACCTTTGGAATATAATATTTTTTTCAACAGAAATCTCATTAATTTTTCGAACCTGCAGTGAAAACAGCCAAAACGGGACTGCCAGTTGTAGTACTCTCATAAGTCATGGATCTGGTAAGTACTTTCCACTCAGGCGAGGCTAACGCCACCAGCACGGTGAAGAGTAAGGGGCAGAGTTCGGTGAGCGCCAAGCAGACACCAGCCACGGTCACCGCCGCCAGCACAGGGCATATCCATCCTGCTGCCCTCGCTTCCAGTAAAGTGGTGACTGGTAAAGCTGCGTCGATACTATTTCTGCATTAAATAAGATCAGAATAAGATTGCATTAATCTCTATACCTAAAAGTATCTATTATTTTGGCTGTACGTTCTTAATTTTAAAGGCAAAACGAGGGTGTAAATGATCTACGCTGTTGGCCGCGGGGCCTTTAGAGCTTCAGGGTAAAACGAGGATTAGTTATAATTTGTAGGTACTATAGGTACACAAGAAAAACATACCCTTTCAGCATGTTACTGTATAGAAAGCACAGCCCTGACAGTATTATCGTGGGCAAACCAATCATAAGAAACAGGTTTTTCTTCAATGTTCCGTTGTCTTTTGGAAGTATTACACTGAACGAGTAAGATATGGGAGCACCCGCTGCAAAAAGCTGAAAACCATAACTTAGTTGAGAATTTCTTAAAAAAAGCTGTTAAAATATAGTGATAATTGACTCAGTATCAATTATATATTTAATACTTATACTATCCATACCTATGTATTTAGTCAAGAATGATGTTAATTATTGATAAGGGTTGTAGAGCGGTGTAGTAGATCATTTCGATATCAAACGTAGTAATAAACTATAAAAATGTAAATTAGATACTCTTTTCTTACCTCGTATATAGTGATTGGTATTGGCATATTTATATTGGCGATGTCCAAGTTTATAAGTCCAAATATAGCAAAGAACTGACTGAATATATACAGCAAAATCAGTAGCATAAATGTGAACATAATGCTTTCCTGCAAAATAATTTTTCATTCAATTCTTTAATTTCAATCATTTTTGAGTTGGACTAATGCGATTAGTGTATTTGCCATCTGATAGTAATGTTGGTCATGGCCACCCGGTATCTTCAATTGGGTTTACCCACGGAATATAGAGTTTGTTCGGTGGGGTTTCCCGACCTGCCTTGTTTTGACTGGACACCATTTGGTATAATTATGTTCCAGGTACTCGTTTTGTCGTAACAAACGCGTCTAATTAAGCAGTAGGTTTGGCTCATTAGAATTATCCTATGAGCAATGTAGAATTCAGACTAACAAGAATGCCGGTGGTCTTTCATGTAACAAGGAATTTGGATAGGATCACCGTGTCAATAAATAAGGATGAAATCTTAAAATCACGATCTTGAAGTCCTGGATTCAAATCCTAGGTGTAATTTTTCTATCGAAGAATTCCCAGTATCAGTCCGAAGTCAAGAATTGTGCCCAATATATGGCTTAGGCTCGCCCCGTATTACATGGGACCTAACATCGAAAAGTGGGTGTACACAGTACACCCCTGCCACCCCAGCTTGGCGTGTAATGTTAGTATTCAAATATGAGGTACGAGAGACAAGATTTACCTCCAAACCGCACATGAACATCGCACACACGACCAGAACGACGGTTACTCCTAAAACATCCGGCCAGGGTTCGCCCAGCGCTCTAGTCTCATATCCAAACAACCACCTCCTGGTCCTTCCACCGGTCACATGGTCTGCTGTAGCGCTGAGGATCCTCGCACAGATGGCCACGGCAACGAGATGCGAGAGAAAGGTCATCCACATAGCCATGAAATCTGCGAAAGACCGCATATTTCGTTCCCGGCGGCCTCTTGACGTTTTTGGTGGTGGAAGTATTTCAGTCAGCTTTTTCAGGTCTTTACATGTGAAAGCTGCGGAAATAAGATAATATATTGATAGCTCATATTTTTATTACTTAGTTGGAGATTACGTCAAAGAATCATGCGATTTCCTTGCCCGCGGCTTCACCTGGGTAAGTCTGGTGCATTGAAAAACCTTTAATTTAATTTTCCTCTGACCTTTCCTTAGTAAGAAGATATCAAGCTTTAGGTACCTACTTACTACGTTTAATCAGACACATCTGGCAGAATTCGCCCCTAACTGATTTTAATGAAACATGCCACTCTATTTAATGTAAATTATATTATGGTATCCAAAAAAGAAACTCCCGTCAAAATTTGTTGCTCAAACCGATCATTTTTTTTCGGACATTATTTCGTGTTCCCATATCTCAACGTACTCAGTCCGTCCTAATGTTTTATTTTAGTATTTACATTTCAATATACAGACAATGCCCCTTTATAACTTTATCGAAAAAATATGTGAATACAGGATGTGAATCGATGTGGTGTTAGAAAAAAAACCGTTTCAACGTTTGTACGAGTATTAGACGTTGTAGGCGTGCCCAATAAATATTTTTATACACGCGCTACTATTGTTTATAAAAGGTGTTTAATGCCAGGCTTATATAAAAATATTATACAAGACTGGCATTAAACACCCATTAGTAGCCACCCAAATAGCAATTAATACTGCAGAGTGCTCAACCTCGTCGACTATACTATCTGTATTAACTTAGCAGTAGCTTACTAGCGACTCCGCTAAAGGCAGCGAGTAGAGAGATTGCTGGCACAGCGCAGTAGCTGGAGTTGGCAGCGGCCAGCGGCGCCAGTAGTAGGGCGCCGAGGGTCCAGCGCGCGCCCCACGCCTCTCCACCGCCGAACACTCGGAGCACACGGCTCATCCTGCTACGTTCCCCTTGATCGCTAGACATGTTAACTCTAGAACATTCAACATTTTATGTAGGTATTATATATGTTGCCATAAGCATATCCTTAAATTTATATATTATTATTATCTAGTCAAGAGTCTCCTTAACGGGCGAGCGAGAATGAGAGTGTACTATGAGAGTGAAAGAGGCCAGAGGTCTATAAGAAAAAAATAAACTGAAAAAAAATATGAATTCTGTACTCTCTGCCTACACCGCAAGGGATTGGAAGTGTTGATATAGATGGATAGATTATTATCTAGCCATTGGTGACCCAGTGCTGGGCAAAGGTCTCCATCCATTGTTTCCATTCTATTCTGTTTGATGTTATTGAAGGTCAATCGTTTATGAAGGTATCCATTTCACCCCGCCATCTCCTGGTATCGGTGGAACCAGTTGGTAATTATTTTAGCCCATATCCCTAAATAGAGTAATTCTAAAGGATCTCAAACCGTTAATGCCGTAGAAGGCTGAAACTATCGGAGGAAATTAACTATTTGCTGGCTGTGAAATAATGTCAAGTCATAGTCTATTCTATTTTTTTTTAACGTTCCCGACCCTAGGATTTATTCCTGTGTCGTGGGTGCGTTTACAGACATGAAAATTCACATACACAAATACCCAGACCGAAACAAGTAATCGTGGGTCACAAAAAGATTTGTCCCATGCGGGAATCGAACCCACGACTATTAGACACAGTGGGCGGAGCGGCTTAAGCTCTTAAGCATTGCGCTAAATTGTCGTCGTCGTATTCATTGACACATCGCTCGTAGAATTGGCGGTTCTGTTGGGGCAGAATGGTTTTTAGGGGGCTACCACGCACCGGAAATCGTGAAGTGGCAGTCTCCCTACAAAGTGGACCGATAACCTGGTGAAGGTCACGGAAAGCTGGATATGTTCACCATGGCCATTTTTGAGGGAGGCCTTTGCCCTACAGTGGGCCCCCCGGTAAACACGCCAATGTGTGCCAAGTATACAATGCTTTAATAACAACTAGTATTTCATCTACCTAAACATTGATTATCATAGGGTATTGATTTTATGAATACAGACAATAACATGGGTTCTACAATAGATTATATGCTCTACCACACTCGCTTCCTAACTTGTCCTGTTTATCATGAACGGATAGATGCGAAGCAATTTTGAAAATAAGACGTGATTATAGCAATTTTCTTTCGGATACAGGAAAACGTTAAATAATTTAGTGTGTTAAGACTTCCATCCTACTTCTTGTATGTTGCGAATGGTACATATTATACCAATTATTGATAAATGGAGATAATTAATGCTTATTATAGGAGACGCCTTAATACCCAATGTCAACTGACTATTGAAGGAGACTTTTAATTTTTTTATCTATCGTGGTATGGAGTTTTCTTTTTTCTGTTCTAATTTTTTCGCGAGTAGTGAATTCTTTATATATCAATAAAAATACTTATTCGGTAGACTTCTAGAAGACAACTAATCATAATTAAATTACACTATTAATTGGTCACTGTTATCTACATACATTTTCGACTTACCATGTCCAGAATTCTTGATGATCAGGAATAGCACTCGATCAAGAATGAAAACCCACAATTAACTCTACATCGTAAATGTTCTTGATGAAACTCGCACTAGTCTGACTCTTAAAATAATATAGATTTGGATCTCATACGTGAATTTGCGGAGGGCCGGTAAATAAGATGGTGTTTTGTGTTTATGCGACAAACAAGAGCGGTGTAGAGCTATGGTTACCGCTCTGTTGTCTCACTCGCGATCGATAAACGAATTCGTTGGGGTGACCATTAGAATATCACTATATCGCTGACAAGTTCACGTAGATTCTTAATGGAAATGGAAAAATATGACAGGAAGAATCTCCGCTGGGTATTATGTTTTTCTTCTTTTATGTGTACATTTGTATTGTGTTTATGTCTTGTCTGTCAAATACTTGAAGATGGGATCTAACGTAAATGTATTCTCAAATTCATGATTAATTACATCCGCACTAATATTATAAATTCGAAAGTAACTGTCTGTCTGTCTGTTGGTCTGTCCCCTTTTCACACCTAAATCACAGAACAGATTTTGATTTAATTTGGCACGGAGATGTATTTTATTCGAAAGAAGAACTACATCCCTTACCAATGACTCAAAAAAAAAACTTAGGGGTATGAAATAGGGGATGAAAGTTTGTATAGGTATTGTATATATATATGTATAACCTTTAATAAAATAAATGATACGATCATATTGATGCAGCCCAGAAAGCGGTCACACTTAACTGCATTTTCGGAAGCAGTCATCAAGTCTTGTTGCGTATAGGTGTTAGAGCACGAAGGTCACGATATAAGGTGAGCCATCGATTGGGTTGCATCACACAAACACTCCTGAGTAGTACTAAATATAGTAGTAGTAGATGGTAGTTCATCAACCTAGTAATTGACTCGCTTTTTATTGTATGTGCTAAGTTTATTTAATTAAAATGTGAAAGTTCCGAACATTGTTCCGAATGTTTTTAAATAACCCAATGGAAGTGCAGTCAGGACAATATTTATGTTAAACCTCACTTTAAATCAAAATTCTTATTTTATGGTTACCACATAGAAGTCTAATGGCTACTAATTTTCTAAGGTTTCATACTAAACGGTTTGCGTGACGTGTCCGTCTTTCATGCTTCGCAATCCTTCCTCGACGTTTATCTTGAGATACGTACCTATGTGTAGTTAGAGCTATTTTGTCTCCACAGCAGTTTCCTCTTGCTTTTCTTTTTCATTAGATCGCGACCGGAATGTTAAAAAAGTAAGTAAATATTGGGCATTATCATGTTCGATTCTCTACTCCCTGCCACAGTTTGCCAATTGTTGTCTATCGACATGTTTTCGTTATATTTTACCCGTTTTCACTGGGTTCATTTATATTGATTGGAGGCGAGTAACTATAGCTGTGTTAGTGTTATTAGCACACAAAAATATGTGGGTACATTGACGATTAGACCGTGTCTTATCTTAAGAGTATGACAAGAATCTCCGAAAGCAATGAGCGTGTATGAGGCTAACTATGAGGGTGGAGGAAGCCGGACAGTTCTATAAGAAACGATCCTGGTTAAACTCTGTACTCTTTAGTACTCTCTTCTGGGGTAGGCCTCACAAGGGATCTTGATGATATACAGATATTACGATTACAAACAATGATCTCTTAAAGTCAGATAGGCATAATTAGAGTCTAGAATTATCCGTAGTCAAATTAAATCTCACATGCCACGTAATAGGAATTTATGAGAGAGGTTAATCTAATTACCATGTGACTCAATGATGCGGTTCGCGGAAGAATTTACCCGCGTCGGATAGCTTGCTGCGATTAAGGTTTCTGATACATGATCTTATGCATCTGATGATACGGAATACAACAACATACACGTAATCTGTATTTTTAAGAGTGTCTGTATACTCTAATTGAATATTGGATAAAGGGGAGAAATATCTTAATTGGAAGGTAGTTATAGAATCAATGTTAGGCAAATTATTTTGAACGAGTTTGTCAGAGATATAAATGGGAGACTATGTGCGACTCACTTCACCTGTTTCAGTTTAAATTAAATAATACTTACTAATACAAATTATTAGAAATTACGATGTGAAAACGATTAGTACCTAATGGTTAGATCGTTTAACGTAATTTGGAATTACACACACACACACACACACCGTCACGCCTATATTCCCCAAGCGGGGGTGGCAGAGGTGTACTGAGTACACCCACTTTTCGCCGATGATGTTAGATCCCATGTAATAGAAGGCGAGCGTATTGCCATACACCAGGCACAATTCTAGACTCCGGACTTCTACTGGGAATTTTTCGTTAGAAAAGTTACATTTGTCCGACCTAAGATTTGGAATGACTTGTATCTATATTGAAAACCATTCCATGGGTATACATAAACCTATATACATGGACATTTTAGTGCCTTTTTCGACTAAGAGAACTAAGTACAGGAGAAATGCCTCACCAACTATGACAATAAAATGTACCCAATCATCGTGCAGAGTGAAATCAGCTGACGTATAGTGACTCTACCTATCACCTCTACGGATGTAAAATGTCAAAAAAGATAATGCGTATAAAAATGTTATAGACTTATTGTAATTAAATTGTTTAATAGAAAATTACCCTAAATTTACCCTAAATGTACCCTACATAGATAGATCGAAATGCAAGAGCAAAAAAGAAAATATAACTGTTTTGTCCAACAGTTAGCCTTTATAAAAATTACCTCCATTATCGACTGCCTCGTTGGTCTAATAGCGAATAATGTGCATTGCGATCACGAGGTCTTGGATTCAAAACCTAGGTTGGACAAATGTAGTTTTCTATCGAAAAACTCCCTGGAATTGTGCCCAGTATATGGCAATAGGCTCGCCCCCTATTACATGGGACCTAACATCGTCGCCCCCGGCTCACCCCCGCTTGGGGATTATAGGCGTGGTGTACCTCTATTATTGAAACAGTACAAAATTAAACAGACAGTATCGAATTTTACCAATTAAAGTTGTTTAACAATATTCCATCATTGAAATCCAGGTATAACTAGTTTTTACTGAGTTCGATTGATTAAGCACTTAAATGATTTCACTTTAGAACTACTTCAGATCTATTAAGCTATCAGTTGTCATAGACGCCAATATACTACTTCCGCGTCGGTAAGCCCGCATTCGCACGGGTGCTTTTTCAAAGAGCGTCTTTAAAGTGCTGTAAGCTGTTTTTAAAAATGTGCCGTTAGTCCATATGTTTTATTCAAACGCTTATCGTTGATATATCGATGCCAGTATAAGAGGTTAGAATTACATTAAATCAGCGTCAGCAAGTGCTGTCCTCAGAGCGTAGTGTTTTTTTTTTTAAATGTAGGCCCACTCTAGCCATTATACTTAAATCATGGATGCGTTTACAAACATGAAATTCACATACACAAACCAGACCAAAACAAATTTTTGTAGGTCACCCAAAGATTTGTCCCTTGCGGGAATCGAAACCACGACTACTTGATCCAGTGGGTGGAGCGGCTTAAGCTCTTAACTATTGGACGAAGCCGTCCGTCTTTGTAAAGCTATATAGTTATTTCGACGTAAGTCGACAGCAATTTAAAATACACACCTATTCATTGATGTTTAACGATTCATGATGACTTAGCAAATCGCAAAAATCGTAAGATATACCTATGATTAGACGTTGCGTCGTATTGTCCGTGCAGCTGATAATTTCGATGCAATTAGACAGTTTAGAACTCTGTCTATTCTACTGAGTTCTTAGATTTACGCGAATATTACACATAAAATAAAACTACAAAAGACGGACGATTTAGCGCAGTGGTTAAGAGCTTAAGCCGCTCTGCCCACTGCGTCTAATAGTCGCGGGTTCGAGTCCCGCACGGGACAAATCTTTGTGTGATCCACAATTATTTGTTCCGGTCTGGGTATTTGTGTATGTGAATTTTCATGTTTGTAAACGCACCCACGACACAGGAATAAATCATAGTGTGGGGCTACGTTTAAAAAAAAAAAAGTTTAAGTTACTTAAAGGAACTTAAAAATCAAAATAAACCGCGATAAAATCCGAAAAAAAGAGTTATATTTCATCTGTCTATCCTATTGATGCTTTTGTGGTGGTGTGTGAATGATCCACGCTGTTGGCCGCGGGGCCTTTACAGCTTGGCCCACTGCAACCACTACGCTCTACCCAGATGGTCAAGCGCGCAACTACCTCAACGGCGCTTCAGGAGGAACGGCCTCGGCTTAGGCAGTCGCGATTGGGGAGGGCTAGGATACTAGATGTCTCGCCATGGTACTCTGAACCGGCCAGCGGACTAGGGATTCTTCGACCTCGCCGGCGAGGTCGGTGTTTGATCCTGTGTGCGGTATCTGCATTCGTAAGGAGTAATGTAAGGGCATCGGGAGGAGCCTAAAGACAAAAGTCTTTAATCAGTGCGTCCTGCCCGCTATGACATATGGAGCCGAGACGTGGACACTCACGGTTGGAATGCTTCATAAATTTAAAGTCACTCAGCGAGCTATGGATAGGGCTATGCTCGGAGTTTCTCTGAAGGATAGAATCCGGAACGAAGTCATTCGACAGAGAACCAAAGTTATCGACATAGCCCACCGGATTAGTAAGCTGAAGTGGCAATGGGCCGGTCACATTAGCCGAACAACCGATAACCGCTGGGACAAACGAGTTCTTGAGTGGAGACCGCGGACTGGCAAACGTAAAGCAGGACGCCCTCAGGCTAGGTGGAGCGATGACCTTCGTAGGGCGGCTGGCAGATACTGGATGCGAGTAGCCGAGGATCGTACCCAGTGGTGTGCACTTGGAGAGGCCTATGTCCAGCAGTGGACTGCTATAGGCTGATGATGATGATGATCGGGAGGACCAATGAGAACATGCCGCGGACGGCGGTAGCGGCTGATAGGAGGGGATCCTATTGATGCATTGAAATGAGTCTGTATGGGGATGTCTGGAATAATCAGAAAGGAAACCATGTAATTCATTTTCCAGATGAGCCAAACTGTATGTTTAATTCAATATCTTTAATCTTTATATTGAATCACAAAATCCTTTAAGCATGGCCTTTCATTATGGTCATGCAGATACTTCGGTACGTACTAAAATGAATCTAATGTAGCCTTTTCTTCTTTCTTTTTTATTTTGTGTGTTTTAGTGATATTTTTACAACTTGCAATGTTTTTGAGTACATTGCTAAGTTCGATTCCCGAGTGTACATAAAACAACAACAAGTCCAGTAGAATGTTTTTAGTGTGTATTTTTTGGAAATATGTCGTTCTCCGCTACTACTCATCATGTCGGTACTCGATATTACTCAAGTAACTTCGGCGTGGGAGTGCCTAATAATGACGGTAAAGAATATTTTCCCTGTACGGTTGTCCTGATTCATGTATTTGCCGGATAACTGAATAGTAACAATCTCTGTTCTTACTTTATCATAAAAAAGTCGATCGAATATCCATCAAGCTGTCTGTCACGCTAATAATTTCGCCCCTTGTCATTTATGATGGCTGAGAATAATTGATAAAGGTCTTTGAGTAAAGATACTGCTTCACCCAGAAGGAATCTCGCATGATGATGAAGAGAGAGAGAAAGAATAATTTGATAAAAATTGGACGTAATACAATTTTCGATCAGATTATTCCAATTATTTCCGAACATTATTGCCTGTTTAATATCGTACCTCCTAGAATATAAGAGAGATATAATAGTTTTAATGTTAGGATTAAAAATATCCCCATAAAGATCTTGTTGAATGAAAGTCATGAAACTCTACATTTAAATAGTTAAATAGTAAACCCTACAGAATAATATTTTTTCTATGTCTCTGAAATGCTAAACGGCGAACAAAAGGAGCGTTTATCTTATCTTGTCCAGAATAGACCATTGTACTCTTAACAGACAGTTAAACAAAGAGACAGAGGTTATTATATTTACTTATTAAAATGTTTTCGTATTTGTTTAACGAGACGAATGGCGTTGCTTGTTGAAAAAATTAATAAAAGCAATTGGAACAATTAATTCATCATTGTCAAAAACAAATTGGTTTGCGTCGTCTAACGGAGCATATGTATATGTGTATAGGTACATATTTAATAATATAACTGATATGTACGTAATATCAGTTGAGGTCGAAAAATTGTCATCCAACAAAATTTATATCATTTTTGAATAGCAGTTATATTATTAAATATGTACCTATACACATATACACATGCTCCGGTTGTTCGCGCAAACAATGACGGAGAAAAGAATGACAACACATATGCAATGCGAAAGTAAAAGGATGTAGGTACCGAGGACGACCTAGACTATCTCTCACAGTGACCAAAAATACCGTGACTTATCTGAAGGGCAAGTTAACCGGCGAGCGTATGAGACAAACTATGAGAGTGGAGGAAGCTAGAGAGGTCTATAAGGAAAGAACGTGTTTGAACTCTGTACTCTCTGCATACCTCACAAGGGATCTGGCGTGATATTATAGAAATATATACACATATAAAATAAATAAATTCACATATAAAATACATTTTAATTATATATACAGATATTTTTCTAAAAATGCCACCACGTTTTTCTTTATATCCAGGAATTTGTTCCTGTAATGTAGTAAAAAATGTGGTAAGGTTCTATTAGAAATAAATCTACCACAAACACTAGGATTATGGTTTATATTCATATTAAAAAAATGTAAACTAGATAAAATGTAACTATGTATATTATTCTATCTAGGTAGTTATATTGTTCTTTGTCAACACTGCGCTGCTCCCGGTTTAATGCGCGTCGCGAAGAAAGCGTGTAGGCGTCTAGGCTGCTTATAAAAGCTGCACTCCCATATATCCCGACATTCCCCTTACCCAGTTTGCGCTGCCTGGACGCTGCAAAAAACATTCCTCGTTCCGCTCTCTTGTTCTGTAACTGCAAAAATGAAACTGCGACATGTGTGTTTGTTGTTCGGAATAATTTTGAGTACGTTATTTTTGTGTGAAGCTTTCCCGTTCCGAGGAGGAAATATAGATTATGTGAGTATAACTATCTGTTTGAGCCGTTATTAACAGTTGCGTAGAATTTTCGAAAATATTACGTACCAAATGAATAACTAATACAGAACATATCGATGTACAGAACAAATAAAGTTTTGAATGCCTTGTTTTCGCTATAGCGATTATAAAAATCATTCAGTCCGATCTTCTACCTACATTTATATATCGATACAGTTGTATAGGGAATGTGTAAAATAGTATATAAAATATATAAAAAAAAAATTGAAAACAAAAAATGGGTTCGACAATTCCGAGCTTCATTTGAACAGCATATTGTCCGTCTCACAAAGTGCGATATGCGGGTGACGGTACTAATAAAGATTCCTAATAGATAGTTAATATATAATAATAACTATCATTTTAAGGAACTTAGGTAGATTAGTATTTTTGACTTATAACTTTCTCTACTATATTATCACGAAAATAAATAATAAATAGCCAATTTAATGAAAACACTTGCATTTGTTGTTAGATATTATTAGCTGTTGTATATTATTTTTAATTGCCTACTTTGAATTGATGAATATTTTTCATACAATATCCGAAGTTGACTTGAAACTTTTAGGAAAAGAAAACTGGGGTAAATAACAATGCGTTACTCTATATAAAAAAACATAGGCACCTCCTCTCGCATCATATTCTTAAACCCAATCTTTTAACTAATACTAAATTCCATTTACATTCTTCAAGTTATAAATCCTACTAATATTATAAATGTAAAAGATTGTATGTTAGATGTTTGGATTTTTGTTAGTCACGCATAAACGGCTGAATAGTACACAGATAATTCATTACCTGAATTAACACATAGGACTTTTTATCCCGGAAAAATGTTAGGTTTCCGTCTAAAGTCAATGCAGAAGAAGTCGCGGGCAGGAACTAGTTTAAATATAATTGTTTTTGATACAGATGAAAGCACTATTAGTGCATATGCATCAACAATTAGTATTCATTTCAATTGCTTAAGTTATTAATTAATATAAATTTGTTTTTGACACAGATGGAGGCATTACGGCGTATGCAACAGATCCCTCAGTGGCACTGCATGCGGTACAGGAAGTTCCAGATCCATGGCCACTGCAGCCGATGGCTGCTGATGCGGCGCACCTGATACCCTGGATGAAGGCCTGACCACTGGTATCGTTGAATAATCAGGACAAAAAACTGGACAGTGTTACCAGTGACCAAAGCCAATGTCAGATTGTAATACATTAACGACCTTGACTATAAGTGATTAAGTTAAATTTTTAGGTGTTTCGGTCTCTTTATAACTTTCGGTTTAAAGTTAGGTGAGATCACGTGTTTCCTTTCCGATAAATAATATAGTGAAGAATTATCTGAAAGTTTGAACTTTAATAGAGTTCAAGTGGAGGTAAAATTGAGGTGTATTAAATTTGAAAATGTTAAACAATATATAGAGATTCTTGCACACTATTTTAAAGTTTAACAGGTATTTTATTCCTTGAGAAACGATGACTTTCAATATTATTGACTGACTTTAGGGACCTTTCCTGTTCTGAAATAAATTTAAAAAATATAATTAGAAAGTAATTTTTTCAATTCTATAGATTTAAAAAGAAAGTTATCTTAATCTGTTGGAACTCTGTACTCTCTGCCTACCCCGCAAGGGATCTGGCGTGAGGTTATAGATAGATAGATAGATAGATAGAAGTTATCTTAATAGAAATAGGTCTTTTTTCGGAAGATAACTGAAATCTACCTATACTGAGAAATATTGAAAGTGATATTCTTTTCTATATTAGCATTAGTTTATTATTAATGATTAAGTACTTATAACTTGACAGTATTACTCAAATTAATGTTACATAAAACATATTTTATCTTTAAGTAATTTATTCAAAATTCATGGATACTGCAATGTTTGTAGACTAAATATAAATTGTAGATATCTGAAAATAAAGCAATTGATTCAAATTTTGTTTTTGTTCCCATTATTTGGTCCAGTATATAATATAATAGCAGTTTCCCGCGACTTCGTCCGGGACGGGACCCGGTCGACAACAGCGCCACCTACCAGCTATATGTTATATAGCCTATGTTACTTCAGGATAAGGCAGGCTTTTAATGGTGAAAGAATTTTTAAAATCGGTTTAGTAGATTTTGAGTTTATTCGTTATAAACATAAAAAAATACAAGTCTTTTCTCTTTGTAATATTAGTATAGATTATTGATGTCTGGACTCTCCTCCTTTGACGTCGTTCCTACAAAACCTTTATTAGTTCTTACATCCTAGTCGATAGTAGATTGGATACACAAAAGTAAATCACGGCGTTTTGTTACAACAGTTCTATAAACGATTATCAAATACTTACAATAAAGTGTACACATGATCGAAATAAATATATGAGCAATATATGTGATAACAACGTCTGATTAAACTTTCGAATTTCTCCCCTAAACGATATAGTGTATTATCTATCTACCTAATTAGGTACTATGTACGCTATATATGTCAAACGATATAACGGACGACGGACGATTTAGCGCAGTG
This sequence comes from Phalera bucephala, assembly GCA_905147815.2. NCBI lineage: Eukaryota > Metazoa > Arthropoda > Insecta > Lepidoptera > Notodontidae > Phalera > Phalera bucephala. Next base: position 15,646,904 of record LR990621.1, on the reverse strand, counting down.
GTTAAGAGCTTAAGCCGCTCCGCCCACTGTGTCTAATAGTCGCGGGTTCGATTCCCGCACGGGACAAATCTTTGTGTGATCCACAATTATTTGTTTCGGTCTGGGTATTTGTGTATGTGAATTTTCATGTTTGTAAACGAACCCACGACACAGGAATAAATCCTACTGTGGGGCTACATGTTTTATAAAAAAAAAAATAAACGAAAAAAAAAAGGTAACGTAATGTTTTGAGAGCGTTTCTTTAACGTTAACAGACCAATTAATTAGTCTGTAGACTTTGACAATATATTTTCTCATGTTAGATAATTACGAAAAAAACAGTAAGTAGTGTCGCAATACGGACGATTTGGCGTAATGGTTAAGGGTTTAAGCTGCGCCGCCCACTGGGTCGAATGATCGCAGGTTCGATTGCCGCACGAGACAAATCTTTGTGTGACCCACAATTATTTGTTTCGGTCTGGGTATTCGTGTATGTGAATTTTCATGTTCGTAAATGCACCTACAACACAGGAAAAAATCAGAGCGTAGGACTACGTTTTTAAAAAAAAATACATCAAAGAATGTAAGAACCGAAGTCTTCTTGATTTAACCAGTAACCGAGTGGATTCCAGAATTGTACATCATTTGTCACAGCCAGTGGCCGGTGACTGTTCCATTTCGTAATGAAGTACCAGTGAATCATATTACATTATTATGTCATAAGGCGTTGGAAACGCGGTAGAGTGTATTTAATCTGTTAATACACGTAATGCCGTCTAATAAGGAAGCGCATTAATAATGAGGATTCCCATTGCATTTGCTAAGTAGAAATGAAATCGCAAATTGTCGCATTGAATTCAAAGTTTTGAGTGTTGACTGCCTAGATGAGTTTTACATTTACATAAGTATGTTTGTCTAGCTATGACCCTTAAAGTTAAATATAAATACGTAGATATACTAAAATGTCAGAAAAAATACGTACATCTATAAACTTAAAATTAAATATTTAATAAAATACCTTAATCAGAAAGACCGCCTCCGCGAATTTTTTTCGTTTTATTTATACGTAAAAGTATATATTTACTTGGTCTAATAATATGCGCGGATTTTGATATAAGTTTTTTCTTGCTTAAGTAAAGAAATGAAAAAGAAAACACACCGTCACACCTTTGTTCCCCAAGCGGGGGTGGCGAAGGTGTACTGAGTACACCCACGTTTCGCGATGTTAGGTCCCATGTAATAGGGGGCGACTGGCGAGCCTATTGCCATATACCGGGCACAATTCCAGACTCCGGACTCATACTGGGAATTTTTCGTTAGAAAAACTACATTTGTCCGACCTAGGATTTAAACCCAGGGACTCGTGATAACAATTTGCCACCAGACCAACGATGCAGTCAGTAAAGTAATATCTTTATTTTAAAAGTTTATTACTCTCCTATAAAGTTTAAAAAATGTAGTTAAGCACTTGCTTATATACCAGATAGCGGTATGTAGGTGCCTATGTATTGAAAGCAAAATTAAGGTTTCACACAATTTATTTATTGTACAAGTAAACAAGTTTATCTGAATAAGCAACCAAAAATGCCTAATTTACATAATTTCAATTTACAAAAGCTTTGAAAGCCGCAAAATGATATGAGCAAAATAATGTAGGTAAGTAGATTTACGTAATGCCTTTTGATCCGCTTATTCTGTGGATACAAAGCTGTTGAGCGATGAAAACCACAAAGTTGTTTATGAGGTTGTGAGTTTTAAATTTTCATCTCCAAAGATATACATAATTCTATTATGTGTAGTATTCTTAATTTTATTTATACATTACTTGAAATATTTTACCATAAGTATTCTCAGAGTCAATAACGCCACTGTTAGCATACGGACCTTTAGCAGTATCTCTTTCTTGATCATAATTTGGTTCAATGTCTTCAATTTCCAGCTCCTCCATCTCTATTCGGGATTTTACAAGAGTTACACTATTATTATTCTGTTTGTTTCTCCAGAGGTTGTTGATAAAGCGCACGGTAAAGAAGAAAAATAGTTCAACAAAGCTAAGTAAACTCGCTCCAACGAAAAGACCCGTAGTTCCACCAACTGAAACTGAATTTTTTTAATGTCCCACGAGTTTCATTAATTTTTAAAAAAATAAAATGTGTGTGTATCGTTGAGTTTTAAATTTTATAGCTTGATTTGTTACTTAGTAACTTTAATATAAAAGACCTAAACGCCAATTTAGAGCGTCACACAATCACGATGTTTAGTCATCGTCTCAGTTCAGTAAAAAAGGCTTTATAGGAAATCAGATGAAAAATAATTTGAAACACGTTAGGTAATTAAAAAAGGTACACACACATTTTTATATATTTCTTAACGTCCATAGTAACTGTTTATTTTTGGCGCTAGGAGTTTTGTGACGTTGCGACTTATAGTTTCAGGGTTAAGGTTGTATTTACCGACTAAATCCAGTCGACTTCTTACTACGTTCCTTTTGAATCTTTCAGTTGGTAAGTACGAAAGCACTACTTCAACTTTTGCTCGCTTTTTACTGCCTCGAACTTTAGAGCTGTTGATTAGGTTAATATGAAATAAGTAAATTATTTATGAATGATGGGTAATATTAGACAGTGCATTCAATGGCAAATAAGCGAATGTTATTAATCTATCTATATCATCAGATCCCTTGTGGGGTAGATAGGCAGAGAGTGTACACTTTGGGAAGAGAAGACTGCAAGGAAAGAACTCGGAACTCCGTAGAGTTCCAAGTTTTCTCCTTGCACAGTCCTCTGGCATCGTCCAATCGCATAGTTCGTCTCATACACGCTGGCCGGTTGCGGAGACTCTTGACTTGCCCTGAATGTTATTATATCAGAACTAATTATGAGATAAACATTACTTAGGCATGATGAAGATATCGAGGAAATCCCAATTATGACATTTTTTATGCAAGAAACTTGTGCATACTTTTTCAGCTGGAATACTTACTGTATGCTCACATCTTTTATTACCGTAATTTCAGTTTCATTACAAGACGGTAAGCAGTTACACGAGAGACCAGGATGACTGGCCCATGAAGGCTTTAGATTCGTTAAGTGGCTTGAATATGTATGGAGACAGGCTAAACCCGACATATTGCATCGTTGCGACTCGGCTGAAATAATTTATAAGTGATTAAGTTTATAATGGAAGTGGTTACTTCCTATACGTTTATTTTACTATCGAGCACAGGAAATACCCTGAAACAGTTAAATTTGATTATAATAAATTAGAACGGTACGTGACATAATTGAGTCATACCAATACGCTATCGAGTCTTACAGGCATTGGAATATTAGGTTCAAATCTGGTCAAATTTTAGAGCATAGTCTACTCTGTGGGTCAAATTAGCATGTATTGTAAACCCATCCATGGTACCTCCCTCTTTTGTTTTTATATAAGACTGTATAAACTTTAGTCAATTTAGTGACCCGTATTTTTTAATGGCAGTGACTTTTAGTTGTAGGTACCTAATACGGAGTGTGTGACTTTAGCTTAGATGGTAGGCATTAAACTAAGAACTAATTAGCACTTACTGGACTGAGTAAAGGAAGGGTCGTGTTAGGATCAGTATGCGCTCGACCGTAGGTCAAGTTGTGTAAGTTATGTTGCGTCATCTATGTGGATGATGTAATAATAATTTACTTGATCGCTATGTAAACTAGTGCAATAATGGAACCTAGTATAGAGTGGTAATTGCAAAACCACCGTGTTGATTTTCTTGGTCCCATCGGTATTTCACAATAGATTCATCGGACCAAAATATGCACCGATAACTGAATTTCCTTGCATGCACACCTTTCGTTCTTAAGTTTAATCCTCTAAAATTAAGGTTAACAATGTTTACGTAATTTTAAATAATTACATATTGTGTATTCTTATCGCTGTATTGCACTCACCTACTTGTTTTGTATTTTTGCGGAATTTTACGTTATAGACTGATTACTTAAATATTCTATACTTTTAGATTATTTTTAGCCCATATTTTTAGTAAATACCAACCTACTCATTTCAGAGTTAATCATAATAAAATTAGTTGACGCTACATGAATGAACATAAATAAACCTATGATTTTCTCGGATCGACCGCGTTGGCGGGCCACCGTACATGTGCGGCAATACGACTTTTATAATAATAATAATAATAAGCCCCCCAAAAACCCTACCTTACGTCCGAGCCGAACACCTGGCCACGTGGGGGGCGGACATGCGTAATATCAAAACATACGTAGCTAACAAGGTTCAGGTAACCCTTTATGGAGATGAGTCAAAGAAGGTATAATTTACGGCCGCTGCCCGGGGGTCGCCGGGGCGCATCTGGAGCCGATGCTGGATGCTACAGCATGCGAACCATCGGCGGTGGAGAATTGAGCAGGCGGGTTCTCACCGATAAAAATGCCACAGCCGAAATCACTACATATACAATCCCTAAGTCATCAACAACGTCATCACCACTCAGTAGCCTTTTTCCATCACCTAATTCATCCCCCAACTCACTTAGTCATCACCTTCAATCATCCCAATCATCGTTAACGTCTTCAGTAGTGTCAGTGGATGTTGTCCAGGAGGCACATGCTAGTAACCCTGGACCCACTACTGGCGAAAACCGTGCGAGAAAAAAATGGACTAATGACATGAACATTTTCATATGGCGCACATATCTCATCATCACTAATTTAGAACAAAACACTCGTGCATATTTAGACCAATTATATCAAGAGTTTTCAGTAAAATACCCAGAGATGGACGCATCTAAACAAAGATTAGGCGACCAACGAAGAGCTATAGTCAATAAGAAATTACTACCCCTTAGCACACTAAATAAAGTTAAAGAAGAAGTAACTATTTACTTACAGCAAAATCAACAATCTTACTCAACAGTTACACAAACCACATGCCGAATGAGATGGTCCAATGAAGTTAACGAGATGATTTTAAGAATTTACTTTGAAATTACAAACTTAGAGACCAACCTTACAGCGTACAGAAAAAAGTTATACGATAGATTCATTGAAAAGTACCCACATTTATCTCACCTCTCTGAACAGCGCGTATCTGATCAAAGAAGAGCAATAATTAATAACAAAATGATATCGCATGAACGCATACAACAAATAAAACTTGAAATAGAGATGCAACTACACTCAACTCAAGCTATTATCCTCACTAACTCTTAAATCGATTCACATAACACGCTCTCTCAAATATATTGCACAAACGTACACACAACCGATACTGAAATACAGTTAACAGATGTACAAACAAACACAACTCATAATCTGATTAGTGAAGAACAACAAAATAATCATCAGCAATTATTATGTAGTTCGATTATACCATCAGAATTCGACAGTAAAATTAATGAAACATTCCAGACCACATACAATAAATATAATAACACAGATCCTACACAAATACCATACATACCCCGACAAAAGATTTCGAAAAAATTTACACATATAGTGAACCATATAAACTCTAAAACAATTCCTCAATATGTTTCATATGATCACAGCTTTAATGAAATACACACTATAATATATTGCGCAGCGTATACTGCAGCAATGGCTAACGGAGCTAAAATAAAAGAAAACTTACAATTTAATAACACTAATAAAGAAAGTATACCACATTGGCAACGAAGATTACAGCAAAAAATACAGAACTTGAGGAAAAGTATAGGTAGAGTCACACAATTTATACAAGGTAATAGAAGCAGGAGGCTCATTACACTTGTAGAGGAAATTAAAGGAAAATACCGTATTTATTCACAACACGAAGGGCCCAATACAACCGATGAACAGTTACTAGACACACTTAAACAAAAACTCAATGCCACTGCCAGCCGATTGAGAAGATATTTAAATTGTACACTTAGGAAACAACAGAATACACAGTTTATGAACAGCGAAAAACAGTTTTATAGAAGACTCGGCATGGGACTGCAACAGGCTACAATTAATCAAAATAACAGAGCCCCTACAGCAGAAACACTCGAGCCGTTCTGGTCTAGTATATGGTCTAACACAACACACCACAACCAACACGCCGAATGGATCCAATCGTTGTCACAACATACAACAAATATAACGGAAATGCAGTTTAGCGAAATAACAGTAGACATTTTTAAACGAGTAATATCAAGAACACAAAATTGGAAAGCACCAGGAACTGACCAAATCCATAACTTTTGGTATAAAAAATTTACTTCCATTCATGATATTCTACTTCGACATATTAACGAATTTATTCACAGCCCGACTACAATGCCACCATTTATCTCGCAAGGAGTTACTCATATGATACCTAAAGACTTAAATAATCAACTAATCACCAAACTCGACCATTGTGGAATACGCGGCCCATTACTCAACTGGTGTAAAAACTACCTACAAAACAGAAAATTTACTGTAAAGGTTGATAACGCATACAGCGACCATATACCCATAACAGAAGGCACAGCCCAAGGATCCGTGCTAGGCCCCCTCCACTTTTTATCGTATGTTAATGATATGAGCGAGTGTGTTAAGCACTGCACATGCTACCAATTTTCCGATGATACGTGCTTGGTTACGTCCGAGACAGATCCGCAGAAAGCTAGTGATCTCTTACAATCTGATTTAAATACCCTTGTAAACTGGTGCCATGATGTGGGTCTAGTGCTAAACTCTATTAAAACTAAATTGTTAATAATTAAATCTCCATACACACAATTCATACCATTAAAAAAACCTATAGTAGCTCACGGGCACAAATGCCTACACACAACAGATAAGAAATTATGTCGTTGTCCGACTATTGAAGTCGTCGATACTCAAATATACCTTGGATTAACTATAGATAGCAAATTTAATTGGAGCAAGCATATCGAGTATGTTTGTAATAGGCTCAGGCAGTTTTTAGCTAACATAATCATTTTAAAGCACCGTATACCCTTCAGGGTCAAGCTAATGTTATATAATTCACTAGCTGAGTCTTATATTCAATACGGTTTAACTAGTTATGGTCGTACTTATAACACATATCTAAATACTATCTTTGATCTACAAAGAAGAATCCTAAGAAATTTAGTATCTCCAAAGATAAAGAAGCAATTTGATAACAATGACAGTGGGCTATTTAAACACTGTAATGTATTACCTGTCCATTTACAGTTCAAATATATGTTACTAAAAGAAAACTTTTTTAATGACAAATATAAAATTGAAATTACACATCCTGTATACACGCGGGCTGTGGCGCAGAAACGGCTTCGTACGAACACGACCCGCGTAAACAACTGCTATGGCGAGCGAACAGCTGCTTACCTAGTTCCTCGATTTATTAACGAACTACCCTCTGATGTATGTATTAACATTAATAGAAAGAACATTAAAGATAAATTAAAATCCTTCTTGCACAATATTGCCTAAATAAAAACATAATAGTTTAATTATATATAAACTTGATGTTTTTAATGTTTTTGTTATATTTTGTTATTATTCTTATAAATATGGTGTCTCGATGTATTTAGCATGAATACAAACCTTTGTGGTTTCTCAATGCTATGTGACCGACTTGTTGTACAAATTTTTTAAGTGATAAATAAATAAAAAAAAAAAAAAAAAAAAAAAATGATCTCGCAAACCCATCCAAATACAGACCCATAACATGCCTACAAACCGTTTACAAAATAATTACATCATGCCTTAGTGAGCTCATTTACGATCACGTAGAAAAACACAAAATATTAGCCGAGGAACAGAAAGGATGTAGAAAACATAGCCAGGGGTGCAAAGAACAACTCCTAATAGATTCAGTTGCAATGAAGCAGGCGGTTCGTAATAAAAGAGACTTCAGCACCATGTACATTGACTACCGTAAAGCATATGATTCAGTACCTCATAGCTGGCTCATATACATATTAGCCCATTATAAAATAAACCCCACAATAGTGACATTCCTTAAAAATACCATGAAAAATTGGAAAACTGAACTTAAAGTTACTACCAAATCCTCTTATATACACACAAAACACATCCCCATTAGAAGGGGTATTTTCCAAGGAGATGCGCTTAGTCCATTATGGTTTTGTCTGGCCCTTAATCCATTGTCTTACTTACTTAATACAAATGGTAATGGCTTAGAAATTGATACAGATGACGACCAACTTACACACACCACACTCACACACCTCATGTAGATGGACGACATAAAACGTTATAGTAACACAACACACTCACTACATGATTTAGCAGACATTACACAAACATTCTCAAACGACATCCAGATGGAATTTGGCATCGATAAATGTAAAACACTAACAATAACTGCAGGTAGAATAGAACAAAATGAATACATATTGAACACAGGAGAGAAGGTAGAACCAATGGACCAAAACAGTACTTACAAGTATCTAGGATTTCAACAATCACGCCACATACACCAAAAAGAAACAAAAACTGAAGTTACCAAGAAATTTAAACATAGACTGAACACAATTCTTAAATCACAACTCAATTCACGTAATATAGTTAAAGCTATCAATACATATGCAATCCCTATTCTAACATACTCATTCGGAGTTACAAATTGGTCACAAACTGAGCTAAAGAATCTACAACGCACAATCAACACCACAATGACATCTCACCGAAAACACCACCCTAGATCTTGTATTCAAAGATTAACACTACCCCGGGAAGATGGCGGAAGAGGAATAATCGACATACTTAACCTACACAACAATCAAATTTCAACTTTAAGACAGTATTTCTACGAACGAGCACAGAATTCTAGCCTACATCTCACAATAAAGCATGCCGACAATCACATTACGCCGCTTAATCTACATGACGGAAATACACAATTGAATCAGAAAGTTAGTACTAGAGCAGACAAAATCTTAGCATGGACACAAAAATCATTACATGGGAGACACTACCAAGACTTACACAGACCACATATTGACACAAAAGCGTCAAATAATTGGCTAACTCGGGGGGATTTGTTCCCGGAAACTGAAGCATTTATTATAGCTATACAAGACCAAATAATAGATACGAGAAATTTCGAAAAATATATTATCCATAGACCTAATCTCATAACAGACAAATGTAGACGCTGCCATACTGGCTCAGAAACTATACAGCATATAACTGGATCCTGTAAGGCCATAGCACAAACGGACTACAAACATCGACATGATCAAGTTGCTGCCATAATACACCAAGAGTTAGCTGTAAAACATTTACTCATCCCAAACAAAACGCCATACTACAAATACACACCACAAATAATTCTAGAGTCTACAGATTTCAAATTATATTGGGACCGAACAATAATTACAGATAAGACTATACATTTTAATAGACCAGACATTTTACTGCATGGTAAGATCAAGAAGATAGTTTACCTCATAGACATAGCCATACCCAATACACACAACCTTACATCAACCCACACAGAAAAAATAGCAAAATACACAGATCTAGCCATTGAAATAAAAACCCAATGGAGAGTCAACATTGTCAAAACAATCCCTATTATCCTGTCGTCTACAGGGGTAGTACCACATACACTACACATAAGCCTTAATATGCTAAACATTCACTCATCCATATATGCCCTTCTACAAAAAGCAGTCATACTCAACACATGCAGATTAGTACGAAAATTTTTATCTATGGAATAGATGTAAAGATTTTTCCACTCCGTAAGCACTTGGCTCCGGCCCGTGCCTATGGATGCACCTCTCGTCAACGGAGAGAGAAAGAGAAATCTTGAACCAAATAATAATAATAATAATATTTATTTTCTCTACACAAAGGTACTTACATTCTAATAGGGACTAAATACAGTACTTTTGTAGTGCACCATTTGTGAGAGACTGGCATCTGCACTAGGATAGGGTTATCCTGTCTGACAGATTACCAGGCCCCCGACACAAAAGATAATAGTACTTATAGCTTAGGTGACTTAGGATCTAGGTAATCCGGTACAGGTAGAGACATGTAGGTAAATTTGTGTATGTGTATGGGTGTGTGTCAGTGTGTTTATGTGAGTGTGTGTGTGTGCGCGTGCGTGTGTGTGCGGTGCACACATTATAGGTAGCATAAGGTATACAAATTATTTATGTAAGATTATTGATTTACTTTATGAATTTGTTTTAGGCATTAGTAGAGCATCTACTTATATAAATTCCGTAGGAAAAAAAAACAACTGTATATTAAAATATACACACATGGTTAAAAATTATTAAAATTATAACTACAATTTATTATATGTGTGCTGTAAGTCATGACCGCATGAAATTATAGCAAGCACATGAGCTCCATTGGCTAGTTGAAATGATCTATGCATTTTTCGTGCAAGTACAACCAGCCAACCACCTTTCTTGTGACCACTGCGCTTAAATTGAGGTTAGACTTACTTGTGCCCAGCATGAAGTGGTCATTGCAACGACACTTCTCGATTTGTCCTCGTTTCCGGCAGAGTACTGTGCATGCACTGTAAGAGTACTGAGGGTACAGCCCTCCCTCGTTCTCATGGTGGAACCGGCAGGCTCGCTGTTCTGGTGTCGTCTCAGTTATCAGTGGGTCATTCTCTATATTACGCACTGACAGGATACGACTAGAAGACAATGGTTAGTATCAACCTCTTTAAGGATTTTCTGAATATCGTCGGATATAGCGCAAACCTGCGTAGGTATGGCAAACTCTACGGGAAACCAAATAACTAAATATTTTCTCTTCTATTTATCTAATACATGTATGAACTCTTAGATATTTAAAAATGTGCTTTTTACCTTTTTAATATCTAAAAGTGCAAGCACTCATTAGATGGATAAAAGAGAAAATACTTAGATTTTTGGCTTCCCTGTAGTTTCGCCATACCTAATTTACGCCGTATTGTCTGTTGTTAGTTATGCAGTTTTGTACGATCCCCGACGATATAAAATATAGTACTTACATGGTAAAGAAAAGGTTTAAAATGAGAAAAATGATTACTTGGTCACCTTCGGACAAGTGGTTATTTGTTGGACGCAAGGGGCGGGGGCCCTGAGCGTCCTTCACGAGCAACCCCGAGGAGGACGGTGGCGTGGTGTGGCCCACGTCACCGTGAGCACCGCGTCGGTGCGGGAGGGAGCATGTCATCAAGTCTCCCTCCGATGGCGGGCTCTTCGGAGCGAGGCACAAGAGGGGCACCGTTCCATACGGAGATCCCGGAGCCCTTCCAAAATGCTGATGTCGGCCACCCTGGGGTTTTTAGTCGGTAGGAATCCGACACGCCCCGCGAGCTTCCCCCGAGGCTCGCGGAAGTCCTATGCAGGATTTTCCCCAGGAAAAAATAAATAAATAAAAAAAAAGTGGTTATTTGTTAACAAGTTCAATCATAGAATAGCAATTATAGTGATTCAATGCGAATGCATTAAATTGAAAATAATTCCAAACCACTTCAATAACTACTAGATCCAATTGGAGGCATATCATAGACATGAAGATTTTCGGAATCCCTCAGGGCAATGTATTTTATGTAGAAAAAACCGCAATAGTATATCACAGATTTAAAAAACATTAAGGCAAAATCACAGCAGGCAGGCACACAGTATTATATTTTTTTATTGGTTTACCATTTAATTATTACCTATACAGAAAGAGTGCTTCATGTAATTTCAGGTTAAAGTAGTCGTTTTATATTGCCGCATAATGTTTCGGAACTTATAACTCAGTATATGAAAGGTAGGTAATATGGTAAATGTTTGATGCTTCGTTTATAGAGTTACCTATCATAATTGAAAAAGTGAAGAATATAATAGATACATACCGGTAGATATTGCCCAGTAGGATCTTTAGTGTGGTAGCAAAAGATGTTGTTACAGTTGGAACTTCATCTTCACCCAGCGTATACATCTAGATAAAACAATGCTTTTATCTTTAACATGTTTCGACTTTACAGAAACTGTAGAGCAGGGATTCCCAAACTATTCTGAGCATAAGACCTCTTTTCTAAAATGAACTGATATCTCAGACCCCCTTAGCCAAATAACTTTAAAAATCCAATCTCTAGTTTTTTTCCTATTGATACAAAATACTTACCAATTTAAAAACTTTGCGGTTGGTTAAGTGTTTAGTCATTCTTATAAAAAGTTGGTACACGTGACACAACTTATACAGTATCTTGAAAATTTCAAATAAGCACTTGTGTTAATTAATAGGGGTTGATTTTTAAACCTCGTCGACCCCTAAAATCAGATTTCGTTTATGTCGACCCCTGGGAAACCGATATCGATCCCTTGGGGTCCACTGGACACTTTGGGAATCCCTGCTGTAGAGTATTCAGCATCCACTACTGTATAATTTAAGTTTCAAAAACCAAATAATAAATATCAATGTGTGCAGGTAACAAAAAGTAATCTACTCACCACTACTGGTACCATCACATCGAATTTAAGAGTACCCAATCTATTTTTCATGTTGTTAATCATTGGATAAGGTTTCGGATTTCTGTAAGTAAGTACCGATATATTTTCAGTACAAATTATTACGTTAATACAGGAAAGAGATAAGGATTTTAGATTTTTCGTAATGCGTGGGGCAAATCTAGCATACCTACTTTCACTTTATTAGTTAGCCTTAGTAGTTTATAACCTGATGCAAAATGATCTATTCTGATATTTAGTCCACCAAACTTATGTATCGCTGTTGGTTTCAAAAATCACATAAGGAGACATGGAATTAACTATTTTCATTCATAAGGGTAAAAAGGTACTTATTCTTTCTGTGACGAGAGACTGTTCAATGGGATTCATTGCAGTATAAGAATGAATCAATCGCATTAAGCATTTATTTTTACTGTGAAGCCGCTACCATCTTGCTTTTAGGTTAATTTTCTTACTTTGTTTGCACGGAGTTAATGATGAAACACGTGCCCATATCCGTCTCAATCGACTGGAAGTATTCGCAGCAGGAAAACTCTTTGTTATTGTAGGAGCAGTTCGCCATGATCTGATTGCATTCACTGCGGACTAGTTTGGCGTAATGCCTGTATCTTGATTTTGGGCAATAGGGGTCAGGGTCGCTATTCGTGTAGCAAATCTCATAAAGACTATAGATAGCCCCTCGGAAATATGCAATGTCTCGGAGGACGTCTTCTAGATCCGGCGAGTGGACTGGAGTCCAAATCCTAGAGAGAAATGTAATATGTGTATTTATAAAGATAACGCTCACGGTCCTTATTCGTCATGCGACGCGTTACAATAACTACGTGGAATAACCTGTAATGGTGTTATGTAACCTGTAAAGGTCATACACAACGGAGTTCTTGTGAACCTGTATGGCCACCTGCGCCTTTTGACTTAAGTGCCGGCTCTCAAGTAGCTTTCCCATCGCACCATTTACTTTGTACTCACTCTTCTATCTATATCAGTGGTGTATTTCCTATCCTTACTGTAGGCGCATCCAAGATATACAAACTCATTCGCTTGCTCCAGCACATCGTTACCAATCACAATCCTTGCAATCGTTCTGGTTTCTTCCCGTTCAAAAACCATAATCTTGGTTTTCTTTACATTCATTCACAAAGAACAAACTACAAAAATCGAATATATTAAGAATCGTAACTGAAGCCCACATTTTACTCACGTGTCAGACACACTATATATTTTCTCATCGTTGGAATGTTCGCATACAGCTACTGTCGGCATTTTCGTATCCCAATCAGTATAGGTGGTCTCCACGCCGAAGCTTATGGGGCTGATGACGAATGCGTCCCATGCTGCGATGATCAGCAATGCCGACCCGTACCATGAGAGGATCACTAACGAGAGCCATAGTAATCTAGTAGTTATGGAATAAAATATGTAACAACATTCATAATTTAATAGATTAACTATCTTTAAATAGATAGATTGTCCTTTAAATAGATAAAACCTAGGTTGATTGCCTCCACAAGAGAGCTGGTTTATTCCTTGCTCAAAAAATAGGCTTAGCTAGCAATTCAGTAAAGGAATGCCGCCGGCCCTCTTGCCACCATACCAACATTTATGTAGATTGCTTATTAGTTTTAATGATATGTTCTCTTTTTTTGAATTTTTAGGTTAAACTGTAAATATATTGTTATAAAAAAATTAACTAAAATAAATTTGTAAAATAAATAAAATAGCAGTGTGTCATTGGGTCGCTGACTAAGCGAGCACAAGAATCGCGCCATGATAGCTAACAACGGAGCGCAGGATCTTGATGATGATGAAGATATTGTAAAGGTTGTGATTGAGACCCGCATAATACAAATTTATTATGGAATAAATCTCGTTAATAATATCGGTTATCATATGCCAATGATTGTTCCATATTACAACTATAATAATTTTAATTTACAAATATATTTTAATAACAAGCTTTTATAGCAAAAACACAACGGAGACCGACAAGTACTGTGATACTTGTCAAGACAAACCCAACGAGCTCAAACACGGCGGTGTTATATTGAGTTGTTTGGTGATTCCATTGGCCACCTTTCGGCTTCATCATCAGACCCTGAACACTATCTGGTTGTACAGTACTTGTCAATACCAATCTAACAAGCCAAAAACGAGAGTGTTACATTGTGTAATTCACATGAACTCCATCATCAGACCAAATCCATGGTACCATATTATTGAATTTTCACCCACTTCACATACGTATGCCAAATTTCAGTTTAATGGAATACCCGCAAGTGCTTGAAAAATTGATCACAAGATTCGAACCGGAAAGACAGACAGCCAGACATATGAACATTGCGAGTTAAATAAAAGCCTGCAAAAAGTAAAATTACCGTTCCAAGTAGTGTTTGCTATCATCGCCAATAAAATGCACGCCAGCAAATGAACAATTAGAAGAATAATCTTTAATTAGAGCTTTACAAGTTGCTTTCGTGTGAGACATAGTGTTTTACCACAATCAAAGCTGAAAACTGTGTTGTCAGTTGAACTAAAGCACCTGGTATACAATTCATTTAATAAAATGAACACTAATCGTGAATATTGTGAAATTGTTGTGAATAAATAATGCAATAATTATATAGTTTTGTAATATCGTGATTATGTAGCAATGAATGCCCAGCGTTCAAGGCTTTGTTGCCGCTGGTTTGAAATAACACAACCTTGTATGTTATATTTGTTTTATTCAGAACAATGGCTTACTATTTACATAACAATTTACGCAAACAAAACATATGGGGGCATCCATTAATTAAATTAGCTGTTTTTTTATTAAATTTGGACCCCTCCCTTCCCTTTGGTGGGATTTAGACAGATTTGATAGGACCTCCCGTCCCCCTAACGTGAGATTTATGATTTAGTTGTTAAAACACTAAATTCTCAATGTATATGTTTTAAATATCCATGAGATTTTTTAGCGCACAAAATGAGATTACTCTAAAAAAGTAAAAGATTTTTTATGCGTATAATAATTTATCTCTTTCAAAAGTTGACGATAGATTTTTAATTATGCCCCCCGAATAATTGAGATTTGATGAGATTTTACTGGACCCTCCCCTCATTTTGAGCTGACGTAATTAATGGATGTCCCCTACGAAAGAAAATATACAATTTTACTATATCACAATAACGCTAACATAAACAGAACTATCATACCTTATTTACATGTACGTTCCCCTATTTTTTTAAATTACCCTTATATAATCTAAATAACATATATTGACCGTATTTACAATATACCTATATACAAATTCTGAGATGAATTACTTTTTTTCAAAATAACAATATGGTAGACCATACCTAATTGGAAATGAATTCAGAGATTTCTTTATAAATATTGTAAGATATCTTGTGTGGGAAAGTACGTCGGCTCGAAAAATCTTTGGTCAAAAGGAATTTGGACATTTTTATGGGGTTTGTCATAAGTTGAAGGCGCGTAATGTGATCTAGGGATTAGACCAGCGTGAGTCAGGATGTTGTATATCTCCTTTCGAGACACGTCGTGGGCTTCTCGTTCGAATACCTGCAACAGAAAACAAATATGTATTGATAATATAGGTATAATCAATATGTAACGTTAATATAAATTATGAAAACGAATGCGAAATAGCGGCATTGCATATAATTTTAACACAACTGCTTGCATTACGAAATTGGGAACAAATATATAATGTTTGTGGACTTAATGATATTCGAGCATGTGCAAATTGAGATTATTTTGTTAGTGACTGCCTAATGGCTTTCAGGCTTTATGGAATACACATATGTATAGGGTTATCTATTTATATTAAAAAAGGGCATTTGGGGGATCTCCGCATCATTATTAGAATTTTATACTTTCGGACTAATATTAAAGGAAACCCCTTAAATATGTACTACATAATTGCTTTACTTAATAATGAATGATAAAGAGTATTACCAATTTCTCTCCCTTATGCAGCAAACTCGTCAGAGACAAGATATCACGCAGATGAGGGTTGCGTAGAGCCGGTTTTTTAAGTGCCGGTGGTAGAAGTTCTTCCTCTTGGCGTACCGCTACCACGTCAGGATGGGGGGGAGGCACGCACCGCACTACGTATGCGCACATTGTCACCAACAGCACCAACAATTTCATGGCTGAAGTTACCTGTAGGGGCTTGTGGGAAAATAATTATTTCTCTTTTTGGCTCTTCAACATAGAGTAGGTACGCCAATAAAATAACAATAATACAATTTAACTGATGTCTAAGTGCCCTATTACTTATAGGAGCACAGCATTTACTGATATGCCACTTTTAAGATGACACTCATAGCTTCATTGTAAAAAAATAGATTTAATACAAAAACGGTTACATTCAATGCCATTCCCCGCTTATTGGAAGAGTATGAAAGTTGGCATTTTTCTAGAAATGTAAATAAAAAGTTTATTTATTTATTCTTAAAGGAAAACATACAGTATTATTATTACATAAAAAAGTACATAACTGAAATACATTTAGTGCATTGATGCACTTTATACCCCAATTAACAATAAAACTTGTACGTGTATGTGTGCGAATTGAAAAATACGGTTTAGAAATGCATCTGAAATCTCCGTATTGTTTAGAATCAAGAATAAACTTTGTCTATTAGCGCACTAAGGGAGTAACCGAATTTTTTGCAAATTAATATAAAATGTGACATACATTAAACATAGTTGGATTAAATTCAGTTGTCGGTTAAGAACAAACTACTTTCAGGTCTTGCGTTCATTATATTACACATTGTACACATTAGCGATTCTCTGCAATAAATAAAAAATAAAACCCACATTTAAGCTAGTTCCTAATACTTGGAATAATAAGAGCATTTAGTATTTCCAACTCTCGGTAGTTCAATAAATTATGGTAGCTTTACACCGTAACAACGTGATAATGATTTGTCGATATCTCTTTGACCAACTGTTTCTTATATTTGTCTAATTTTTATTATACAATAAAGCCGCACCCACAACACTTTGGATCAACGTAAATCGGTGTCATCGACGTTTGAAATACATTGAGTAAGTTTATGATGTTTATTCATGTTAGCAATGAAGTTAAATTTGATTAGATATTTATGTCATATGCGCTTATTTTGTTAGTATTCCAGATCATTTATTATAAAGCTTTCCGTTGTAGTGAATAATATATCAGTTTGAATAATATATTAATAGCAAACTAACATTTTGCAAGCTAACAAATTGCAGATTGAATTTTGAGTTAAATGAAAGAATGTTTTCTCAGTCTTCCTATATCTGTCTTTCTTTGTCGATAAATGTTTAAAATGGGATAGTGCGCACGTGTTTACGCCACAATAATCATTACTGTTTTATCTATCGTAGGAAGCTACTTTTGTGCGTGCACGTATGCTCTCGGACAATCACTCCAAGGTCGGAGTTCCCAAACATTTACTTTCAAATTCAAACAACCGACAATCGTTGGTCAATGTTCGAGATGTTTCTATTAATGCAACTGGCTAATAATCGTTAGAGGACGTATCTTAATTGGTTTATATGATGCTAAAAGGGTGTTTTTTGTGCGTAAAAAAATAAATTAACACCGTGACGCCTATAATCCCCAAGCGGGGGTGGCAGAGATGTAATGTGTACACCTACTTTTAACTGAAAATGTTAGGTTCCAATGTAATAGAGGGCAAGCCTATGGCTACTATACCAAGCGGTTTTTTTTTTAAACTTTGTCCCACACTATGATTAATTCCTGTGTCGTGGGTGCGTTTACAAACATGAAAATTCACCTTCACAAATACCCAGACCGGAACGATTTATCCCGTGCGGGAATCGAACCCGCGACTATTAGACACAGTGGGCGGAGCGGCTTAAGCTCTTAACCACTGCGCTAAATAGAAAAACTACGTTTTGACTGAATTAGGATTTGAACTCAGAACTTTATGATCTCTATGCGCCTACAACGCCACTAGATTGCCGCAGCAGTTTTGAGTCAGTACTTTTTACATAATTTCTATTATACTTATCTGGATGGTAGACTCATGAAAATATTTATACACCTGTATGTATCTGGAGGATGACCACTTAGGGGAAAGTGATGACTGAGATAAAATCTATCGGGACTGACCTTATAAAGATCCAGCCTCGCACAAACACCGACCTACATTCGAACACTTTATCTTTTTAATGGAAAGGCTATCTTCTCTGCGGTTCACATCTATCATCTATTCGTGTGAACGAAAAACTAGAACGGATGCACTTATTTGTTGTCATTATTCTTTGTTATGAAATAGTGCACGCGATCGTGAGTAGTTTGACTTATTTTCGGATAATGGTTTAATGCATTTACGAGTTATAGGATAGTACCTAAATATTTTGATGCTATGTCGGTAAATTTTGCCTATCCCTATAATTACTAAACTAAGTCAATTAAGTTCGCACAATTGTTTTTTTTTTGGTCTGTAAGTGATAATAATAATCCTATTTATTCGGTAATATGACAATATTTCATTTTATCAATAACTCATAATTGTAAGAATTATAAAAAAATTGGACCCTTAGAAACCTATTTTATATTATGATATTTTGACATGATGCTCCTAAAAAGTTCACACGACTAAAGCAAGTAGATACTTTGATACTTTTCCATGTGCGCTATTGTTTCCGATTCCTCATACAAATAAAATGTTATCACTTATAAGCTTGAACGACTGTTATTCTTACCTGATAATCGAAAATATAATCCCACAACAAAATCTCAAACACTTGCAATGATTAATCGATTACACACTTGATCCACAACACACTGTACAGATGGCACACGAAAATAATTTATTAAACCTGGTGCTTTCGAGAGAGGTTAGTTACCATGTGATGAGAAGACACACCGAGGAGAATGGACCGGCCGGGTTCAGTCGACCACCACCTAAGTATTGCAGTAACCATTGGACGGCCATCGGCCGTCCGTAAAAGTCCGTGAACAGATTTTGTTGTCAATGCCTTAGGGATTAGTCAATGTGAGTATTTTGATGACGTAGGTATCCCGATTTAGAGTATCTTATGTATTTTCAAGGTCACAATCCTAAGACATGAGTAGAAGAGTGATGAGTCAAGAAAAAAAATCTTTTAGTTTTTCAACTTCCAATTTTTGCCTATAGAAACAAAAACCGAAAGTAATTATTATAACTAATAATAAAATATGGTTAACTTTTTAAGATCTCGTTGCAAACCTTTCTCCAGAGTGATATAAAAGGTGTATCGTAAATAACGCAAGACCTCAGACACCCCGATTAGATAATTGCTTCATAAATTCAATACGAAAACCAATTTTCCAAATTTAACATTTTTTATTTTACTTTACTTTTTTAAGCAAATACTCCAATTAACAATGAAAATTGTACGTACACATACATGTGTGCATATTGAGAAATACGTTTTAGAAATTCATTTGATATCTCCGTATTGCTTTGGATCAAGAATAAATTTTGTTTATTATAGCGCGCTAAAGGAGTAACCGTATATTTTGCAAATTTAAAAAAAAATAACATACTTTAAAAGTTGATGAAATAAATTGAGTTACCAATTTAGAACGAAGTACTTTTAGGTCTTTCGTTATGTTACATCTTGTTTAAAACTTCCGCGACTATCATTCACGCACTAAATACTTCCAGGTAACACTAACGTGGTACAAATATGATCCATATTAGGACGCATTACGCAAATATAACAACGATGAGAGGTAAGTTGTCGCCAGGAAATGCATTATTGACCTTTACCGTGGATTACGTCTAATGGCATATGATTATCCAGAGTACTGGTATTTGGGTTATCGCACTTACTGCGTACGTTAGAGGCAGATTACTGTTATTATGTTCGTTGTGTAATGTGTTTAACGACCTAAAGAGAGATTACAATCATTGTCGCGCTTGCATACATATGTATAAGACATACAATATAAAGGTATAAGCATTAAATCTCGTTGGTCTGGTGGCATGACTGCCTCGTTGGTCTGGTGGCAAAGCGCATCGCTTTGTGATCACGAGTTCAAATCCTAGGTCGGACAAATGTAGTTTTTCTAACGAAAAATTCCCAGTATGAGTCCAGAGTCTGGAATTGTGCCCGATATATGGCAATAGGCTCGCCCCCTATTACATGGGACCTAACATCGTCGGCGAAACGTGGGTTTACTTAGTACACCTCTGCCACCCCCTCTGGGGAATATAGGCGTGACGGTGTGTTTTTATTTTCATTGAATCTCTAATCTAAAGAAGGTAACTTTATACCACATAAGTCATATTGTCCTTTTAAAATTAAAATCATAGTGGTGTTTCCATTATAAATTACTAGCTGTTACCCGCGACTTTGTTCTCGTGGAATTGTACAAAAAACGTTTGTTCAGTTCGCAGAGTTAAAAAATTAACGCCTATTATAGTTATGTATAGTTCATATACACTATGTATATTAATTGGACGGTTATATTTTTTTGCGGAGAACCCAAATTATTTTTCTTAAATAAAAGGAGCCTAACTTACTTCTTATAACATCAGCTAGCTGTCCATGAAGGTCCTGTTAAAATCGGTCCAGCCGTTCCGAAGATTGTATATATTGTGTGAAAAAAAAATTAGAAGGTACGTATTTAGATAATCCTGCCACAAAAAATCTGGTTGAATTGTCCTCTTTAGTCCGTAGTACATAATAGCCCAATGACCAAATATTTAAATTAGTATTACTTAATCTGAAACTGCTGCGAGTCTTTTGAGGTGTAAAACAGACAAGCTCAGTAGCCAGAGTAAGGTTACTTTACTTTTACGCTCGTATCAACACACGAGCGTTACAACAGTTAGAGGCTAAACCTGAGTTAAGATAAATCTAGATACGTATGTAATAAATCTGCAACAGGTTTAATTATAGCCTTTACCATACATGCGGGTTATAACGGTCGATATAACATTTTGTACAACAATATAACATTTTGCTCTAGAAATTCTAAATCTTACGATCTGCTACTGCTGCTAATGACTCTACACGCATTTCAATAGTCTCATTTTAGTTATATGGGTAAAAGTCTCTACACTTGTGTATTAGGCTTTTACCTAACATGTATAATTTATAACGAAACTGTTCAAGTACATTGTATTGAATAGGGGAAGGTAAGCCGAGTTAAATTATTCCGCCAGTGCTAATATTGTCTCAACCTAACCTTTCCTACCGTTGTCTGTAACTTACATTTAATAATTCAATAAGGGTTTACCTGATACGTAATGGCTTAGCAGGAACAGCTTGACGTAACAGTTGACAGCGTAACGCTATTCAGTTGATATGCTATCTTTTTTACACTACTAATTTACTAATTTAAGATGAACGAGACAGGACGCTTTCTCGATGACGTTACCATTACATCTAGTGTGTGTGTGTGTGTGTATGTGTGAATGATGTACGCTGTTGACCGCGAGGCCTTTACAGCTTCACCGGACTTAAAGGCGAGCGTGCAACCACTACGCTCTAGCCAGCCAGAAGGGCAAGAGGCGACATACTCGGTTGGGACAGTCGCTGTAGGGGGACGGGTGCAGTACTAAGTGTACCGGTCAACCGCCGGCTATGGGAGAGGATCTACTACTACGTCGTCGTCGTCGCCCGTATTCTGAGCGGAAAGAAGGGATGACAAAGCATCGGGGGGGTCGGTGAGAACATGTCGCGGCCGGCGGTGGCGGCAGGGGTCGGGGGGTAGATCGTAGTCGGCGGTGGCTACTATGAACGGATTCGCATGGGTTGCGTTTGCGAAGTGACCTGTTGACGCCTTTTTAATAAAGGCGCGAAAAGGTTCGAGACCTAGATCGGAGTGGAGGTCGACGTTCCGTACGAACCAGGGGGCTCCTACGGCTTTACGGAGGAAGCGGTTTTGAACCACTTGGAGTTTATCGATGTGAGAGGGGGCCGAATGCCCGAACATTACATCTAAGTTATTCGTGCTTAGACCTTCTGAGGCCTAAACACGAATGAATTCTCGTGATATCTGTATCGCGCACGCAGGAATACGCCCATATATTTGCTAAGATAATGTTTAAATTATTTTTTCTATTCCGACATCATCTACAGACATTTGTCCTGCAGTGGACGTCTTTCGGCTTATAATGATGATGAAGATGATGACACTATCTACGTACGTTACTTGTGTTTACTGTTTTGTGTTACTATTCAGCAATCTTTGTTTTTTTCGACTTTACAATAGTTAATTGCGTTTCTACACTATGGAATAGTGTAGCGTCGTTACCAAGCTTTACCGAGTATTATGTATGTCTCTGTCGGCCGGTTTCAATATTCAACTCAAGGATAGATTTGTCTACTACGGGTAGAATTTCGACATATTTTGTATGGAAAATTTGTCAAAATTCTGCTGACAGTAAGCAAACCTATCCTTGAGTTAAATATTGAAACCGGCCATAAATGGTCTCTACTATCTCTCAGAGTATATCAATCATTATCAAATCCAATAGGAAAACAAAAATATAGTCCTACTGCTTTATTATTAAGGTTGCCTCTTTGTGGCTTCATTGTTTTTTTTATAAACTCGTAGCCCCACGCTAGAATTTATTCCTGTATCGTGAGTGCGTTTACAAACATGAAAATTCACATACACAAATTCCCAGACCGAAACAAATAATTGTGGATCCCACAAAGATTTTTCCCGTGCGGCAATCGAACCCGGGGCTATTAGACACAGTGGGCGGAGCGGCTTAAGCTCTTACCCACTGCGCTAAATCGTCCGTCGATTGATTAACAAGGAGACGGCAAAATCTCTACATATTCAATATTACTTAAATACGTAGGTAGGTATGCTTCATTTTTGACGGTATAAAATAGGTAAATATTGGTACGAAACTAATAACTTGAGATGAAAAGAAATAATATTCTTCTTAGCAACATCAACTTCAGGTACTAAATCGTAATAACGTGACTAATTTGCATGTTTTTACATAATCGTTGGTAGATAACGTACGATACCTACACATGTAACGCGATTATTTGTAAACAGATTAGTGTTATTAATGGTAATTGTTACGGGTATGCATAATTTAGTTGCGTGTAGTGGAATATCAATGACGTCTGAACTCGACGGATCGAATTCCGTTTTTCGAAATAAATATAAGGAACAGTGTAAAGGTAAATTATGTCGGATTCTAGACGACGTTTTTCTGCGGTATATTACGATAAATTACGATGGCCATCGCTTTTGTTCCAACGTATAGTATCGAAGGTAAGTTTTAATTATCACTGTTGTGATAATAATCATCTTTCCAGTAGTCCACTCAACCTACTTACCTAATGCCATTCGCCAAATACAAGAACTGAGTATATTCGTTCGATTTTGCTACATAAGTATACTATGTAACTATTCGCAGCTTAATATAGTATACTAATAATTTCTAGTAATAGTTATACTGGTATACCATTTATTTATTTAATACTTAATAAAGAGTAAATATCAATGCTTGATTCAAAATCTCAATGGGTAAGGAAACGAATTGGCAACCTTGGATTTGAAAGCCTTACTTATCCTTTGAGTAATGTAATGTAATTTCACAAAACCTTGCAAATAAGTATGTTGAAAATAAACAGTTCATCAACCTACAACGACGACAAGAATAGACTAGTCTATGAATTACACTGCAGAATAGTGTTATTGTCTCATGTAGATTAGTTTGCGTAAAGGCACGTGACAGACATTTGGAGGTTGCGCGGGTGCAGGCGCGGGCGGATGCCTCTCCCTGACACGATGGGGAAAGGACGCCTGTGGTGACCCTTTCACCAGGTTCTATGAATGCAACAATTTGTTTGAATTATGCACGTCTAGACATATTTATAGACTGGCTATGCACATAATTAATACCTACCTATGCTTTTAAGTTCGTTTGAATTTATTCAGCTTACGAAAGATTTTAACTTTTCTCACGGTATGAATTAACAATATCTTGGTAGGTATAGCATGAGTAACAGTTGCTTTATTAAACACAAACACAAATCTTATTCTTGTAATACCTTTACATATCTAAAAGAATTTGTTTAATAATTATATATGTAACAACAAAGAATTAGTATGAAATCTATATTTCTGTTGTTGGTACACGATACAAATATTTGGGGTACTTGGCACTTGCGCGGGTGCTTCGCAATTACCTCGTCTCACACTGTGCATCGTATAAACGATTGGGCAACTAAGTGCGTGAGTCCAAACACGTCAGTAGACGGTGCATGTAGTTCGCACGTTTACTGGCACCGAGTGGCACAAGCCCCATTAGTGATTAAAAATAATCGTGCAATATTATACCACTCTATGTGCTTTTTCCTAGTTGCTTCCTATAAGAGCACGTGAGAGTGTAAAAGTTCCAAATCTATGCTTTACATATGTAAAAAACATATGTAGTATACTGCACTATAATATTACATTACGTATAGCAAAGACGCTAAAATGTATGTTGCGTTAAAAATATTTGCACTAGATTTGAAAGTTCAAGTTGAGCTGCTCATTATTCTAGATTTCATTCACATATCTACTGCTACTAACCAACCGCCACGAATAGATACCACGTCATCTTCTTGTGTAAAACTTAGTTAAGAACGCAAAATCATAACATAAATTAAAGTATTAAAACATTCCACACCCAAGTGAATGTGGGCGGATTTGGAGATGGCCAAACTGTTTGGCAATAAGTTTTGCAACGAGTGTTGCTGGCTCCGGTCACGAGCTTGCTAGTGATAGTCAGCTGACTCAATTTCGCCAGTGTTTATAGGCCTAAGGCTATAAATACTTACAACTAATATAATATAAGCCGTAAATATATTAAATCTCGAGTTATGATATTCATACCTACCTATTCTCTTTTCTTGTTTGCGCATAATAACAGGCTCGACATTCAAGTAGTATAAATCATATTTATCATCACAAAATCAATGAACAGTACCGATACACGAGAAGAAACGATCAATCATAGCAATTAACCTCACATTAGTGCTGATGCTATCGTTCAAATAGAATATTTAACAACTATTGTTTACTTTTCTACATTCAACGAGCTTTTAAAAGTAACTATGCACGATTCTAATGCTTTCGAATGTCATTGAATATGGACGAAATTTCACAAAGCTCGTATGAATTTCGTCGTCGTCTTCGCAGGCAAGCTCCCGAACCAAATGAATTGGACATTTTTAAAGCTAGCCTCAAGACAGTTAGCAAAGAATATTGTCAAGAATCATCCATATCTGGACTCAAACATCTTGTTGACGACAACACATCGTTCATAGAAAGGTAGGAGCCATACGTAATTGTTTATAAGTAGGTATTCAACGAGTACAAACTCAAAGCACATTAGATTGCGGACAAACTTGTCTTGAACTTGTTAACTTACCCGTTGGCTCAGGCACGTTGTCGCAATTCCTGCCACCTCAAGTGGATTACATCATTTAGGACTACTTATATAACGTCCATTTATGTTATGTAAAAATGAACTGCAACCATTATTTCCTGTCTTTCTATATAGAAAGGTACCTAGTCGATATTTGCAGCTCGATAAAATAAAGAAAAGTAGAACACCGTCACGCCTTTATTCCCCAAGCGGGAATGGCAGAGGTTGTACTATGTACACCCACTTTTCACCGACAAAGTTATGTCCCATATTATAGAAGGTACCAGGCACCAGACTCCGGACTGATACTGGAAATTTTTCTATTGAATAAATAACTTCTTAAAAAAAGGGAAACCGACTTCAAGAAGCAAAATATAAATATTGCAGTCGGTTACTTTGCACCGAGTTCAAATATCAATTGTTTACTTTATGAAGTCGGTTACCTTTTTTAAAAAAAATATTTATTTTACAATTTAAATGATGAGTGTATTAATTATTAATCTTTATATACATATATTATATTATTCTTCTTAGTTCTACAGTAAGGTACCTATAGGATTGATATAATACCCATAATAACGGAATCTATACATTCGTGCTGTTTGCCGTTAAGGAGTCCCCTGGTGTATTTTCAAAGTTCAAGGTTTATTACTGATTTCATTAAAATCTGACCACCTCGCCGTTATACTAAGCCCAATGCAAAGAAACATCAAAATCGGTACACAATTAACCGAAATATCGGTGAGAAAAAGCATACATACAGACGGACATAGAACCTCCTCCTTTTTAAAGTCGGTTAATAATCCTATTATTGTCTATCTATCTATCTATCTATCTATAACCTCACGCCAGATCCCTTGCGGGGTAGGCAGACAGTACAGAGTTCCAACAGGTTCTTTCCTTACACACCTCTCTGGCTTCCTGGACTCTCATAGTCTCATACACGCTCGCCGGTTACGGAGACTCTTGACTATTATTATCCGTACTAGGATTTGAACTCAGGACTTGGTAATCGCTACGCGCATTATTCGCAACTAGACCAGGCAGTCATAACTATAGTTAGTCTATAACGTAAGATATTAATGGATGTAATGTGTTACATGTAATAAGTTATGTTTGTTTTAAGAACAGAATGTTGTTTTCATCAATAGGATCATCTTGATAATAATACTGAGCATTGGATTGGTTTGCTCTGTGTCACTGGTCCTCGTGAACTTCAATAAATTCTACAGTGCTCCGTTAGTGACCACGCAGATGCCAGATGGAGTAAGCGTCAGCAAGATCATCTTCCCGGCTGTCGGCATTTGTACTAACAACAGGATCAGTAAATTTGCTGTTACTGAGCTAGCCAGAAAATTGTAAGGATATGTTCCGTTTTAATTTATATTTTTTTCTTTTTTCTATCTATCTATCTATAACCTCACGCCAGATCCCTTGCGGGGTAGGCAGAGAGTACAGAGTTCCAACAGGTTCTTTCCTTACATAGCTCTCTGGCTTCCTCGACTCTCATAGTTCGTCTCTTCTCTCGTTTTCTTTTTTCATGTGACAATAAGATATAGTTATATAGACAAGTCATGTATATGCTTCCTGAATGCCCTTGCAGTTGCAAAGATAGCTCCTACAATCTTTTGGGGGCAGTTTTCTTTATCTTCAAAATATATTTTCACATCCATAGGATGGAATGGCGTTATGTGTTATGAGTATTCTATTGTTGTAATCATACATCCACCGAACCCGATAGGAGTTACATACATCTGTAACAGATTTTTGCACTTGCAGCAATGTGTTCGTCTGTCTTAATTATAAATGGCTACTACCACAGAAATCGTTATAAAACACTAGAACTTTGACTGCCTCGTCGGTCTAGTGGCAAAGCGCATCGCTTTGTGATTACTAGGTCCAGGGTTCAAATCCTAGGTCGGACAAATGTAGTGTTTCTAACGAAAAATTCCCGGTATAAGTCCGGAGTCTGGAATTGTGTCCGGTATATGGCAATAGGCTTGCCTAACATCGTCGGCGAAACGTACTCAGTACACCTCTGCTACCTCCGCTTGGGGAATATAGGCGCGTCAGTGTGTGAAATAGTAATAACTCATTACGCAGTACACACCCTGAGGATAGAACGTATTCAGAAAAGGTTTCTCTGGCACTTAGCCTTTTCTTCGGGTATTGCGAATGCGATACGATCATATGAGTCACGTTTATGTCACTTCAATTTACCCTCATTGGAGAAACGTAGATGTGTAGCTGATTGCCTCTTTTTATTTAAAATATTACGTCAGAATATAGATTGCCCTCAGTTACTATATAAAATTTCATTCCGGGTACCATCTAGAATGCCTCGCGCTGCCATAACTCCTCTACATCCTCCGTTCCGAAGGACCGTCCTGGGCACAAACTCTCCTATACCTCGTATGTGTAAGCTTCTGAACAGTTGCAGCGATTTCATAGATGTGCATACCCACTCTTACGTCCATTTCAAGCGGTTGGTGTCTAATGTAATTTAAACATCGCTGTGACGATGGCAGTACTGTTACTTTATTACATTAATTGACTCAGTCTTTTTATTTTACATTTTTTATCCGTGCCTTCAATTTTTGTTATTTTTAATTATGTAACGCAATTGCACGCGGTGCTTACTTTTAAGTGATTGTTACATTTAGCAAATAATTACGCTGGTTCTATTATACTTGAACTGATGTAAACAGTAGTTAGTAAGCCAATAAACAAAAAAAAAAATAAAAAAATAGCACACGATTTGTTCGAAACTTCACTTCGCCGTTTAAAACATACATGCCCAGTTTAAAAAATTGACACAGACTTACATAAACTTACAGCAGTAAGCTATAAAATATTTTTTGTTGAGTAGTATTACCTTATAAGTACAGTTACAAGTTTTGGAAGACTTTCTGTATCACATATCTTAGTCTACGCAGTCCTGAAGCAATTTTTAGATAGTTTTCTCACATCTGTGGCGACAAGTTCACGCGTCTATACCACTTCTAGTACCTTATTATTACGATTTCTGTGGCTATTACTTAATATGATTATGAAATTCTTATTTCTTTTAGACTCAAAGCGGAGCGTAACAAGAAATACAGTGAGAAAGAAATGTTGGCGCTACTTTTTGGATTAGGCCAGTTGTACAACCTGGGTTCAGCTAATTCGAAATCTGTCCAACCATTGAAACTGCACAACGCGCTGGGAGATTACGATGTTCATGAACTAATGCGTAATGTATGATATATTTTGATCTTAACAGGTCCTATAAAGCATGCCCCCGCGACAAAGGTACCATTAGCATTTACCTGTAATACCATTTTTATAATATGAGATTCGATTGTTTTGGTGCTTACGCCGGGAGCAACAAACACTGCGTTACCGCGCTTCGGGTGGCAGGTCTCCAGGAATGTGTGGCCGGCCGTGAGTTCCGTCTCTATGGGTTTCTTGGACACACAGAACGTCGCCGTGCGTCTTGCGACAGAACTCAGAAAGAGTTTCTGATTTGTCTTGTGAAAAACCCTGGATGTTAAGAGAGACTACACACAGCGCCGGCTTTAGGGCTGGACTGGTTGTGTTTGCCATCGTGGTAAAAATATTGGCCAATCAGCGTAAGGAACCCGCCGATTGTTACCAGGGTGCGCCGGGCGTACGGGGGCTCATAATACGTCCCACGGGGAGGCTCCTTTCATGCACCCCATGCAAACGATGTCTCACCTTGTATTGTCTCCTGCGTGCCCTAACTCCTGCAAGCAGAAAGACTTCATGTCTGCTTCCGAAAATGCAGTTAGTGTGGCCGCTTTCTGGGCCGCCTCCATATAATTTGTATCACGTTTGCCGTGGAAACGCTAAGAAGAAGAATATGCGATTGCCACCAATTTAACTATTTACATCTACATCAAAAAGGGGACGTGAAAAACCAAATTAGAGACCATATTTGAATGATTTTTATATCGGCTTTATGTTGATATATATAACTTGTGATATGAATAAATGCAGTAGGAGTTTTATTTTATGGGATAGCTGGACGTAGAACATTATGGTAACGCTCTATGTTTCACGCTTTAATATAACGCTCTAATATATATCGACATAATCTATGTTGGAAATAAATAATTTTATTCGTAAAAATAGCCACAAACAAATTAGTTTCCCCTAGGTCTTTCCTCATAATCGAGTCTTCTTTGCAAAGCCTGGATTAATTATAGTACGAAATGTAAATTAATGAACACTGGTTTAATTACTTGTTAACAGTTAACACCACGATGTGAAGACCTGTTAATACGATGCTCGTGGAACGACGAGCCGACGAATTGTCTCAAGTTATTTGATTTTCGTCTAACCATGAACGGGTACTGTTGCACCTTCAACTACCTACGTTTGTCTGATGCTGTTTTTGAAGAGTAAATATTAAACTTTGTGTCTATCTATACTGAGTTAGACGTCGAATGAGGCGTAATATTTTAGTAATGTTCTTTGGGTAAAACTGTCTAGTTTGTTCTACTACTTACCTACATTATATACTTAGAATAATATATCCAGAAGCCGCGTCCAGTCGTAATCGCACATGGTGCGGTAAAGCCAAAAATTCAACACCGCACTTCCCACCCGCGTAATGTTGGCAGCCCGGAAAGATTTCCACTTTTCGGGGTAAATGTTCATGACATTGGAGTAGATGATAATAAAATAATTGATGCGGTAACGTGTATTTGAAAGCATATTAAACTCAAAAAATAGATATAATTGAACTATTAAGATTTGCAGTAATTTAATGTGGGGAAAATGTATTTTCATCATCTTAACTAAATATTAAAAGCGTGATGTAGTAGTTAACTATATAAGTACCATCTAATACTAGAACTTATATAGTCCTCAGCAAATAAACGTAGGGAAAAATAAAGTTGTCTTACTAGCAACACTAACAAAATGGACGCGTCTTTTATTATGACAATTACAGAAGGAAGAATTAATTCGATATTTAAATAATACTGCACCTGAATGCGCTAGTTACGTATGCAATGTGATCCGATCATGTTTCTTTTTGAGCTCAACAGCATTTTTACAGATGGGAACAACAAAAGACGGCATAATTCAATTTAATTTGACCCGCGCAAAGCACGTTATTTCGCACGACGGTCACAGAGTGACTACTCGCGTGTGGTTACTTGCGTTACAGGTAGTAAATGTTGCTTCAAATTGGTGCGCGCTCGCGGCTTCTAGACTATTTTTATTCTAAGATGATATAATACCCTCTATTTATGGTAAGAAAAGGTTGCCAAACAAGGAATAGGCAAATCGTCGCATTCGCACCAGCGCTTATTCTACTCGCGTTAATATAGCGCTGAAATAAAACAAATGTCTAACAGTACACATTAAAAAAATGCTTACAGCGCTTCATAAATGCACTCATGCGAATGCAGGCTAAGTGAGTGGTAAGTAGGTGTTCACACATCCAGCATAAAATCTCAATATTGATATTTCCTACATATTAACTTGAAGTTTACCATGCCAAGGTTCTCATAGCTTAGTTTCGACTGGCAGCTGGGAGCAAAAGTCCCAAAGTAAGGTCCGCTATATACGATTGACGTTTTAAACGAGGCAGTAAAGGCTCCTTTACGGTTGTAGCTACAGAAAAACGTACTGAGGAGACTATCCTTAACTTTTCAGACGTTTGAGCTGTAAATCGGCAATTTACACAAAAACTTTTTTCATGCCAATCGAACCTGTTTCTTATAAGGATCAAGGAAAAAAATCAAAAATCATAAAAAACTTTTACCTTAGGTACATTTTATAGGCGCTCGTAGCGCTGTGCGACCGCGGTGTTCTTACCGATTACCAAGGTTAAGCAGCGTTCGACTGGGTTGGCCCGAGATGGGTGACCGTTTGTGGTATTTACATATTCGAGCGTCTCCGTGCTTCGGAAGGCACGTTAAGCCGTTGGTCCCGGCTACCACTTAATGTGGTAGTCGTTAAGCCGAGTTAGAAGCCTTAAAGGCGGCTTGATAAGTTTCAACAGCAGGTGACCACAAACCTGCCTCCACCAATCCGCACTGGGTCCGCGTGGTGGAGTATGACCTAATCTCTCTCACCTCGATTAGTGAGAGAAGGCCTTTGTCCAGTAGTGGGCAATATAGGCTGATATTATTATTACATTTTATAGGAAATCATCGGGCAGCTAGCCCTAATCTAACTGCCCTATCAAAAAATCGACCATGTATACTTGAATATATATCTTTTAAATATATAAACACATCACATCATATAATCGAATAAATTATGCTAAAGATTAACTCTAGCAATATTTAACCAATTATTATACAACTTTGAAAGTCTATGAAATTTACAGCAAAACTAGCGAAACTCGAAGCATTGACATGTACACGTATGGAAACAAGTCATTTTTTGATACTGATCAAGGACTCAAAGTTTTACTACGACTAAATGAGAGCGATGACTTTTATTATAACATTCCATTACAAGGGGCTCAGGTTAGTACTATCGTTTTTACATTTGTAACATTGCTAATAACAATTAATAAAAAATTATAACAAAAAATGTTTTTGCAGCTGCAATTTTCAGATGCATACGATTTTCCTGATGCACCCAGTGGAAGTTTTGCCATGCAAATTATCAGCCCGAGTGTACAAGTAAGATATATATTTATTTAATTTTTTTTTGTACTTTTCGTTCTATAAATCTGGGGGGCGTACTTATAATGTAGTAGCTTAGACTTTTTTTCATGTACATTATTTTTATATCACACGGTTAACAATTTTCGTCCCCGACATCTTCAAATTCTACCTACTTTAAAAACCGCTAGAAGAGTAAAGTATCGCTGATAGCTTTCTCATAAGTAAAACACAGAAGTAAAATAGAAAATTCGAACACGCATCATTAGATGTAACGTGAATGCTCAATGAACTGCAAAAATCAGTTTCCGCTACAACGGAGCGGACGTAGTACCTACATACGCGCATGAGTAAGCAACTGCTTAAATACTTAGGCGTGGCTGCAGGTGCTTTTCCATAATGACCGTTAATTCTTTGAACGCCTTGGCGGTTGGTTTATCCGGTGTGCACAGGTTCACCAGCAACTCGTAACTTTTAGCCCCCATCACAGTGACTAAAGTCGGCACTTTCAGCTCTTCAGATATTTTATTTACTATGAAATATTGTTTGAGTCGTTCTACGTACTCCAGTACGCCAGTTGTCCGTTTCGACGTCAAATTCGGTAATTTTGCCGATCGACATCGTTAATGTTTACAGATCGTTCTATTACGTTATACACACGCGAATTCTAGAATATATTCAGCCGAAAAATATCTTAGACGCACGTTCACGTAAAGCATTTATTCATAGACAACAATTTACGACTACCTACTATACAATTATTATTTGCATACCTTACAATATGTATATAAAATTCCGGTGTGCCTGTGTTCGGAATTGTTCTCCTCCTAATCGGCTTGACCGATTTTGTACCATCATCCTACCATACCAACCAACCAAAAGGTTTTGGTCACCTTCTTAGCTATAGTCAGACCTGTTAGATGGTGCTGTTGTCGACCGGGTGTGAAGTTGCGGAAAACTGCTATATTAAAAAATTGACAGGCTTCGTTCGTTCCACAAAAATGGAGGCCGTGCTTTTCTTAATCGATTAAAGTCCATTTTCTGCTATTATGTTAGTTATATCCTTACAAACGATAACGTAACGATTATGTATACGATGGGTGTAACGATAGAACCGACACCTAGCCGAGGAAAGGTGGGTCAAAGCCAGTCTTCGAGGAATAAACGACCTATATTTTCTGAAGGAAGCTGTCGCGCTACTCCCTTGCCATTGAGGTTGCTCCAGATCACGATAAAACAGTATGCGAAAAGCATTCTATTACATTGTGTTTGCTCAATGTATGTCTGAAACAGACTAGCTGAAACAATTTTTTTATTGAGAGCCGGTCAGCGATTGATCCCTGATGGGAAGTAACGATGGGATCGAAGATGTAGTTCGCTGATTCAGTAATAGCTTATTCACTATAAATTTAAAGATATCTAATGTGTCGTAATATCGTGTGATATTAGTCGTTCTGGAGTGAAAGCCCAGGTGGTGTATCCAATGCCTACTATTCACTGGTAATAAAAATATAAGTAAATAGAACACTTTTTTTTTCTTTTTTTTTTAAAAGACGTAGCCTCATACTAGGATTATCACAATAATAGGATTTATTCCTGTGTCGTGGGTGCGTTTATAAACATGAAAATTTCCATACACAAATACCCAGATCGGAACAAATAATAAAATAAAATATTGTCAATAAGTAACATCCACGTACTGATCTATCCGAATATCATAGGGTGAAAAACCGGAACTCCGAAGGTCTCTACTGGCCAGCTGACGAGCCGCGCCGTCACTCAATATCATTTTGAGCTTGGTTTAGGCATGGTTTAGGTGTTTTTAATACTCTACATTAATATTGTTACCGGGATGCGAAGATGTTACTTATTGAAATTTTATTTTTTTTAGTACTAGTGAACAGTAGACATTTAATACATCGCCTGGGCTTTTGCTAAAGGGCATTCAAATGATTTTATCCCATTCACGCCTTTATTCCATTGGAGTAAGCAAATACCACCGTTAGCCACATACTACGATTCTGACACAACTCTTCCGTTTCATCTATGTTCATACATCTCCCTTATGCATTTAGAGGTATGCCGACCCGACGTCCTGGACATGGCGCTTCTGAAGGGTGTCCCTACGGCTGCACTCCTTGGAAGTAGTCCAGGAACTCGACTCTGACCATCGTCCTGTAGTCATGAGACTCGGTTCCCCCCCTTCCGCCCCTCAGCGACACAAAAAGACGGTGGTGGATTGGCATGCGCTAAGCACGGCCTTGGCGGATGCCGACCCTCCCCCCCCTCCCTCTCAGCTCGGACTCCATCCCGTCCCCTCAGGACACCGATCAGGCCGTAGATGCCTTCACCGAACACATCCGATCGGCTGTCAGTCGATCGTCCAAGCAAGTCGAGGCGGAAGATCTCTACCTCAACCGCTTTCGACTGCCGGACGATGTTAGGGATCTCATTCGTTCCAAGAATGCTTCTATCCGAGCGTACGACTCCTACCCCACCGAAGCCAATCGGGCCCGGATGCGCGCTTTACAAAGAGAGGTAAAGCGTCGTGTTGCGGAGGTCCGGGAGGAACGGTGGGGTGACTTCCTAGAGGGCATCGCGCCATCGCATCTGGCCTACTGGCAGCTGGCGCGTAGCCTCAAATCCGACTCCACGACTGACATGCCCCCGCTGTCCCGCTCTTCAGGCGCACCCCCAGCCTTCGACGACGACGAAAAGGCCGAGCTTCTCGCCGACTCCCTCGAGAGCCAGTGCGCCCCCAGCTCTCAGTCCGTCGACCAGGCCCACGTCGACGCGGTCGACAGGGAAGTCGAGCGCAGGGCATCCCTCCCCCCCGTCGATTCCTTAACTCCTATCACCCAAACGGAGGTCGAAGATCTAATTATGGGTCTCAAAACTAAAAAAGCCCCCGGCTCTGACGGCATTTCGAATCACGTTCTGAAATGCCTGCCCGCCCAACTCATCTGCCTCTTAGTGGCCATATTGAACGCCGCCATGGCGAACTACACCTTCCCCGCTAAGTAGAAGGAGGCGGACGTCATAGGCATTCCCAAGCCCGGCAAACCTCGCAATCTCCCCGCGAGCTACCGCCCTATCAGTCTCCTCAACTCCCTGGCCAAGATCTACGAGCACCTACTTCTGGCGAGGCTCAAAGACTTCGTAACGTCCAGGGGTATCCTTATCGACGAGCAGTTTGGCTTTCGAGCCAAACACTCTTGCGTCCACCAAGTGCACCGCATCACGGAGCACATCCTCTCCGGTCTCAATAGACCCAAACCCATCTACACGGGCGCCCTCTTCCTAGATGTCGCGAAGGCATTCGACAAAGTCTGGCACAACGGCTTGATCTACAAGCTCTACCAATTGGGTGTGCCGGACAGACTCGTGCTTATCTTACGAGACTTCTTGTCGAATCGCGCCTTCTGTAATCGCGTCGAAATGACGCGCTCCGCTTCCCACTCCATCAGTGCTGGAGTCCCACAGGGCTCAGTTCTCTCTCCGCTCCTGTTTAGCCTTTACACGAACGACATTCCTCGTTCGAGTAAGGCGCATCTAGCCCTATTCGCGGATGATACCGCTCTCTACGTCTCGCATAGGAATAAGGGTTTCATTACCAGACACCTTCAGGCATCCGCCAATTCCCTAGGGAATTGGTTCAAGAAGTGGCGTATTGAGGTGAACCCGGACAAGAGCACTGCGGTGTTCTTCTCCAGAGGTGCCACCCCGCGCCACTCCCTGCGCCGCCCTAGAAGTAATCTCGGCCAAGTGACCATGTTCGACCGACCCATTCCCTGGGTCAAAGAGGTCAAATATCTAGGGGTCACCCTAAACAGTACCATGTCCTTCGGCCCGCACATCAAGCGGGTCCGTCACCGAGCATCATTTGTGCTCGGTCGTCTCCATTCGTTAATATGCAAGCGGAGTAAAATGTCCCTTAGAAATAAGGTGACACTTTACAAAACTTGCGTTCGACCCATCATGACTTATGCGTGTGTTGTGTTCGGGCATTCGGCCCCCTCTCACATCGATAAACTCCAAGTGGTTCAAAACCGCTTCCTCCGTAAAGCCGTAGGAGCCCCCTGGTTCGTACGGAACGTCGACCTTCACTCCGATCTAGGTCTCGAACCTATTCGCGCCTTTATTAAAAAGGCGTCAACACGTCACTTCGCGAACGCATCTACCCATGCGAATCCGTTAATCGTAGCCACCGCCGACTACGATCTCCCCCTCGACCCCTGCCGCCACCGCCGGCCGCGACATGTTCTCACCGACCCCCCCGATGCTTTGTCATCCCTTCTTTCCGCTCAGAATACGGGCGACGACGACGACGTAGTAGTAGATCCCCTCCCATAGCCGGCGGTTGACCGGTGCACTTAGTAGTGCACCCGTCCCCCTACAGCGACTGTCCCAACCGAGGGCGCCTCTTCGAGACGCCCTCGAGTATGTCGCCTCTTGCCCTTCTGGCTGGCTAGAGCGTAGTGGTTGCACGCTCGCCTTTAAACCCGGTGAAGCTGTAAAGGCCTCGCGGCCAACAGCGTACAACATTCACACACACATTTAGAGGTATGTAGGTTTTTTTTAAATAGCCATGTTTTTGATGGCAAAACCGGTTTATACGTGTGGCAGGAACGTTGTGGCAGGATTTGTCAAAGGGAAGATCTTCCAGCCAGACGGGTGGTGTGTCTGCCACTCTCCCCCGAAAGTTGTTGTCGGGGGCTTGTTTATATGTTACACGTCGTGTGCACTCTAATATCGCGTTCTAGACATGTATGGCGAATCGTCAGCACCAGCTATTGGTAGGTAGTCGCAACTGTGTAGCGATGTATAGGGGTCGCTACATGGCTCCCCTCCGAGACCGGAGGTCGTGATTCGGAAGTCGCTGCGTCGTTCTCGTAGTGATGAGCTTGCAAGTGCCGAGTTGCGCGTATTCTGCGGTGAGTCGAGACTGTGTGCGCAGATGCTCGAAGTCTTCAGTGAGTCGAGACTGAGCTTGAAGTGTCGACTGTTGGTGGCGAAGTCCATATGATGACTGTAGTCCACTGAGTCGGTTGCGTGTCATGAGTCGCCGAACCATGTCGCCTGTGAGTAAGCTGCCAATGGTCCGTTGAGAATGACGAGTGGCTTGCTGTGTGACTCCTGCTGTTGAATCTGAACGACCTGTTGTGGAGGGATGTACGATGACGATGACTCTGCAGAAGACTTGCTCAATGATCACGTGGGGGTCACCAATGTGGAAGGAACGTTGTGGCAGGATTTGTCAAAGGGAAGATCTTCCAGCCAGACGAGTGATATGTCTGGTTGGGCCTGCCACTCTCCCCGTGAGTTGTTGTCGGGGGCTTGTATATATGTTACACGTCGTGTGCACTCTAATATCGCGTTCTAGACATGTATGGCGAATCGTCAGCACCATCTATTGGTAGGTAGTCGCAACTATGTAGCGATGTATAGGGGTCGCTACATACGTAACTCTCTAACTTACTTATTGTGTTTACAGATGAAAGTAATGGTAACCGCAAGCTTTACAGAAGCCTCCCGAGACATACAACACGTGCCAGTATCACTCAGAAAGTGCCGCTTTTACGACGAATCATCTTACCTGCCATTTTATACGTACAGCGACTGTATGCTGAAGTGCAGAATGCTTTTTTTGCTGGACAATTGTAACTGCACACCTTTTAATATGCCGAAGATGTTTAACGCTAGAACGTGTGATATGAAGGATGTGCTTTGTCTTAGTATGTATTATGGTAAGATCTAATTAAATGGTAGACTTAGGGTGTTCTTACGGAATATATTTCTAGTAAAATCTAAAGTACAGATTATGACTATATTATTTTTCACATAGGATGCGTAAGTACAGATCTAATTGCCAAACGAAATTATACTATATTCAATAGCAATAAGAGGCATGACCCGTTTCTATACTTATGATTTTATGCCTTAACATCGTTGAATTAAATATTAATTTCGTTTGGTAATTAGAACTGTCAGTACCCATCCTATGAGAAAAATTGTATAATAAGTTATACTTATATCATATAAATTATCGCCATGATGATGAAATAACAGAAAAACCAGGCAACATCGCCTTACCAGTAGATAGGTATTACCTTCTTACAATATAATATTGTACAGATTAACAAATACATTATGATTTCTTTTATTCGACGGATGACTTAGGCCAGTGGACTTTGTTTCACGAATTTTTGTTGCGGTCTAGGTGAAACACCTATATGTTATTTTCGTGTTTATAAATGCCTCCACGGATTAAATCTTCCTTTGTTCTGTGAGCGCACCCACGACTCAAGAATAATTCATAGTGTAGTTCTTATTTTATAAAAAATGTTTGAAGTGTTAAAAAAACAACATTTTGTTTTAATTCTTATCATCAGCTCAATCGATAGCTTTTCGTCCAGACGTAGAGCAGGTGCCAGAGGAACTAGAATTAGATGCAGTAAATGGCGGCATCGACTGTCCGATGTGCAACCCGACCTGCTCCAAGACCGCCTACGGCTATGACTTTAACAATGTTATCATCTATCCGGAGATTCTTAACACTGTCCCGGATAACGACAGGGATGATTGGCTGTAAGTAGGCAGACTTTGAAAGTAAATCTTAACAGAAGTGTTCACAAGATAACGTTCTGTTTGTTTTCTGGTAGGAGTCAAGTTAATTGTATAGCTACAAATTATGTAATTATGTAGATAGAAAACTAACGTGTAACATATTGAGTTCTAAGATTTACGTGAATGTTACATATTAAATAATTATGTTTTCCGGATTTTATTGCGGTTTATTTTTGGTTTTTTTAATTTTCTACGTTGTCACGGGAAGAACTGAGGCGTTAGTTGTCCAAAAAGCATAGTTGTTCCGGGATACCCTCAAACTTCTTAATTATTTTTGTTGGTTCGATCTGCGCAGAATGAGCTCATGGTGTCTTGAGGTCTTGCAGTGTTATGCTTGGTGTTTGTATGGTGTAACAACCAGTAATTGCACGTAACAAATGTAATTTTCCATCATAAAAGCAAAGAGCGTAATCACTACGTTTTACTCAAAATATATTTTATGCAAAATTCCTTCACATAATGTTAATGCCTGTAATTACAGTGTCGTATAAGGTTCAAATAAAATAAAGATAATTTTATCGTCGTATTTCGAAAGATTTAAAAGCGCAACTATTAATAGGACCCTCGTTGCGAAAAGCAGCCTTCTCAACTTTTGATTTTGGACTTCCGTCCTTCTGTAGCCATGTTTTCATATCTTCGATGGCTCCTAAAGGACCCTGCAGCTGACCAAGTACTGTTCCTTGAGCAGTATTCATCACCCATCCTTTGAGGCCCAGCTCGGTAGCTTTTCTTTGGGTATGCTTTCTGAAGTAAACACCTTGCACTTTACCGAACACTTCAAAGTCCGTCGTAGTCAACCCAGCTTTTCGATTTGGTACAGACATCGTTATCAAAATAGACAAGGTAATTGTTACAATATTTAACAAACAACGTTACAATATTTTGACATTTTCGTTTGTTTACTCTCGTTGTTCGGGAAACCACGGGAAACAAATGTTAAGGGCGTCGTTTATGCCTGTTGCAATGGTTACGAAAGTTATTACGAAAATAAGAAATATATACCATACTTATTTTAAATGTTCTTTTTAAGGGTTACCTAGATTGATAAGCACAAGAACAAAAACATCAAAAAAATTGAATTCTCTGGAAAAGACGAGAACGGGTCTAGAGAAACGAATAGCATAAATTGTATTTATAGGTCGTTCTTGTAATCACAAATCATTAAAACTGGGAAAGTTCGCAAAAGCATCAACAGAATCAAAACATATAAAATAAACTTCAAATTAAAACTACAAAAACTCGTTAAAATGTCTAGCAAAAAGATAGAAATAAATTTTGCATACACCTGCCAGTAAATGAAACTTTTACTAGCCAGTACCTAGTAAATAGTTGAATGTAGGCAACGTAGCCATGTAGGCACCAAAGTTTGTGTTTAACTTGATAGGCGACTCATTTTGTTCTGAACAAGAACAATGCCCATTTGTTCCAGGCAAGGAGCAAACTATACCGGAACATCGATGGTACATGTACAGTACGCCAGAGAGGTCGCCGACCGCTATGGCCAAAATGTCATTATGAAATGGTTCGACTTGATAAGTAAGCGTTTGTTTTCCTCATACTTTGCAACACACATTGTCAAAATGTTGTTAGCAATATAATCGCAGGTATCGCAGATATCAGCGGTCAAAATATAAATGATTTAGATAGATAAATAATGACGGAAATGTCGTTAACTTTATGGTTTTGAAGATGATGAATATATTATTAGTGTCATGCAATAGCATATCCATCCATTGTCCTCTGAAAGTGTCAGGATTTGATAAGATAATATATTTTTCATAAATCTCTTTTTTCTCTTTGTAAGGTAACATCGGTTCGACTTGTGGATTCATAACCGGCTTCAGCTTCGTATCTGTGCTGGAGTTCATCTACTTCTTCACGGTCAAACTGATCAGAGAGGTCAATCACAGAAAAAATCGTGTGCGTCACGCTACCATTGCAGTCGAACCTCAATTACCCGCACATTTTAAACCTATAAATAAATATCGACAAATATATTGGAACGAGCTCACAGCGCCTGTACGATTTGGTCTAAAAGCTGAAGTTTATTAAATAGAAAATTTTTGTTTTATTACTTTAGTCTATCTATCTATCTATCTATAACCTCACGCCAGATCCCTTGCGGGGTAGGCAGAGAGTACAGAGTTCCAACAGGTTCTTTCCTTACATACCTCTCTGGCTTCCTCGACTCTCATAGTTCGTCTCATACACACTCGCCGGTTACGGAGACTCTTGACTTTTCCATCAGATAAGACTCGGTTTATTTGGTCGTGGCAAGATAGTCTAGGTCTTCCCCGGTACCTGCATCCTTCCACTTTCACATTGTATATCTGTTTTGTCATTCTTTCCTCTGGCATTCTTTCTATATGCCCGAACCAACGGAGCATGCCCTTTCTCATCTTTACACCGATACTATCTTTCATACCTACTCGCTGTCTTACTATGCTGTTGCTAATGCGGTCGGTCAGCTTCACTCCGCACATCTTCCGCAGACCTCGCAGTTCTACCGCATTTATCCTACTTTCATTCTCCTTCTTACATACCCAGCTCTCGCTACCATATAACAGCGTTGGGTCAAGAACTCCGTTATGTATGGCCAGCTGCGCCTTATGGCTTAAGTGCCGGCTCCCGAGTAGCTTTCCCATCGCACCATTTACTCTGTTCCCTGCACTCACTCTTCTCTCTTTGTCAGCGGTGTATTTCCCATCCTTACTGAAGGCGCATCCAAGATATACAAACTCATTCACTTGCTCCAGCACATCGTTACCAACCACAACGTCGTTCTGGTTTCATCCCTTTCAAAAACCATAATCTTGGTTTTCTTCACATTCAAGTGTAAGCCATTGATCATGCAGTCGTCTTTCATAACTGTGACTAGTTATTACTTTAGTATTTGTTTAAAAAATTTAACTTTAATATTTCGACCCAAGGAATTTAATTCTGCATTTTAAAACCAATTGGTTACAATGTCAAATCGACTAATTATTTACCTTTGTACAAAAAACAAATTTGCTCCTAATAATGAAGACCCATCTACCTATTTACTGCAAAGTAAAATGATGTCAATCCTTTCTGATGATGTTCCTAAAACAATAGGTAGTTTTCATACCGCATATATTGAAAATGTCGTGAAGTACTTCCCCTTGTTATTCCGAAATACACTTTCTACTTTTAATTACTAATATGACGCAGAATTAAATTAGCTGCAATAAAGCAAGATATATTTGAGTAGAGACACATGTAGAAACGAGAATAAAATATGATCCCTAGAAAGTACGAATGTAGCGAACAAAATGTTCCCACCAGGCAG
The DNA here is from genome assembly GCA_905147815.2 of Phalera bucephala. Lineage (NCBI taxonomy): Eukaryota > Metazoa > Arthropoda > Insecta > Lepidoptera > Notodontidae > Phalera > Phalera bucephala. The sequence goes on along the minus strand of LR990621.1, from coordinate 15,604,501 downwards.
TGTTGGGCACTAATTGTTTAATTGTTCAATTGTAGGATCAAACAATTGAAATTTCAATCGCAGAAAACATCAATTGCAATTGACGATTGAAAAATTAATTGTTAATTGTAGGCTTTCACAATTAACAATTGATCAATGGTAATTGTAAAACGTTGCAATTACCATTGATCAATTGTTAATCGTTTTTTGCATGTTTACGATTAAACAATTAACAATTAAACACACGAGAGAATATATTTTAAACACATCCAAGATGGCGACGTGACTTTTGAAGTAAAATGGGTGTCACTTTTGGGGTTTCGGGAATAATGATTGCGAATATGGCGTGAATTTTTGGATCTAAGATGTCGGACGCGACTTTTGAAGTTAAATCAATATGGGTGTCACATTTGCGATATTAGGGCATGCTGATTACGAATATGACGTTAATTTCTGGATCTAAGATGGCGGACGTGACTTTTGTAACAAAATCAATATGCGTGTCACTTTTATGGTTTTGAGGGATGTTAATAACGAAAATAATGTTAATTTTAAAATCCAAGATGGCGGCCGCGACTTTTTATGAAAATCAATATGGGTATGGACTTTGGGGGTTTAGGGGATGCTGATAACAAATGTAAAGTTAATTTTAAAATCCAAGATGGCGGACGCGACTTTTTATGAAAATCTATATGGGTATCGATTTCAGGGTTTAGGTTATAATGATATTAGCCCTGTTAATAAACTGTCCCACTGCTGGGCACGGGCCTCCTCTCCAACTGAGAGGGTTTAGGTTATGCTGATAACAAATATACCGATAATTTTAAAATCCGAGATGGCGGACGCGACTTTTTATGAAAATCGATATGGATATCGAGTTCGGGGTTTTAGGGGATGTTGATTAAGAATATGGCGTTAGTTTCTGGATTCAGGATGGCGGACGCGACTTTTGAAATAAAATCAATATGGGTGTCACTTTTAGGGTTTTAAGGGATGCTGAGTAGAAATATAACGTTATTTAAAAATCCAAGACGGCGGACGTGATTCTTGATGTAAAATCAATATAGGTGTCACTTTTGGGGGTTTAGGGGATGCTGATAACGAATATGGCGTTAACATTTGAAACCGAGATGGCGGACGCGACTTTTGGAGTTAAATCGATACGGGTTTCATTTTTGGGGTTTATAGTTTATCATATTTTGTGCAAATTTTTCTTGTGTATGTGGCTGGACCTCTTCAACTTTTCTTAAGCCCCTTGTCGGTAATTTTTTTTGGAATTTTTGCACCTTTTTTGTTATTTTTCTTTGTTTTTATGTATCTTTTATATTCATTTACACAATGTTATCCATGTTTCCGTTTGAGGTGACTCAGAAAATTGGACGTACAGTTATCGAATCCTCTGATTTTAGTAGTGGAAGGCGAGCATTTAGTACACAGAACTGTGATTATATGTGCAAGTGCAAGACGCGGGGGTGAAGATATTGGCGTGATTGAGCTCGGCCCTGAAGACTGCCCATCTTGATCTAACTGTTCATTGATGTCCGTATCCGACGTGTTATCTGACATATAACTATATTCCTTTTTATCCATAATGACTATAATATCCAAAAAGGGTGGAAATATTCGTTGAAATATGCGAATATACTTAATAGAAAATTCGTAAGTTTAAATACCTACTACTATAAGTACACACACAAAAGTACTCTGAAGTGAGATCGTGTTGAAATGTAGGCGATACTTTGCACTCCGAAAAAAGTTATGTCGATATGTAGGCGGGGTATGTGGTGTGCCCTACCACAGTGTACTATAACACAGTAAAACATCTTAGTACTTACGGTCCGAATCAAACTCACGCACACAGACGCGCGCTCTACACGCCTTCTCGATAGTTTTCCGCATGTAATAAGCCGCGGTGGCATGCACGTCCGAGACGGACGCTTTTTTTACAACTAACATTAGAACGTTCTGTGAAGAAATAACCTGTTCGAACTCTTTACTCTCTGCATATCCCACAAGGGATCAGGCGTGACAATATAGATAGATAGAAAATTAATACAAATTTAAATATTTTGGCTTTTTGTGCTATTAGGCCTTAATATTTAGAATAAAATGACCACTTTTAACTTATTAGTTACTACATCGCTATTTGCTTATTGCTATCAAAATCGATACATGAGGGCTTGTATGGTTTCTCAATATGTATCTATTATTAGAATTAAAATAATGGCCACTGGAATCGCCAAATTGATATTTAGTAACTCATGTGGTTTTTAACATATATCGGTTTTAACTTATATACAATTTCCGAGTAATCTATCATAAAAACTCTCAATAAGAATGAGATACGAGAATACTTATATATAATGAAAATACTTATTCGTAAAAGGAGAAAACGTGTTTCTAGAAACAATTTGCAATAAAGGTAAATAATATATTCTTGAGCATAAAAATTAAAATTATAAACGTTTTCATTATGCTGTTATTGCACAATGTCTATGTTAAATTGTATTACTCTGCACTCATATCGAAAAAATACAGGCTTATATCCACTGCAGTAGATTAGTTTTAATAAATGACTAGATTAGTTTTAAATCCAATAAAAGGTGCTAAACTTACCAGCGTTCTGACGGGAGTGTAATTATGCCACTAAAACGGCTTAGATGAGTTACTGGATAGATAGATACTGTGGCACTACCGACCGACTTTACCTACCTACCGCACGTGCACTTTGTCGGCTCGTGTCGGTGCCGAAAGGCGACGAGTATCTAGGGTTGCCACCCATAGCTTATTCTAAAGTACGTATTGTACGTTATTTAGGGTAAGTATACTTCATACTTTATGAGAACTGTAAAGTACGCGAAAATAGATTTTTTAAGATTCATTTTACATAAATCATTAAAAAGAAAATAATTGAACGCATTAAAAGCAAAGTGGATGATACTGAGTTCTTAGATTTACACGAATATTACACATGAAATAAAACTATTTTTTCTGATTCTATCGCGGTTTATAACGGTTATTTAACGTCGGGAACTTAAAAATCAAAAATAAACCGCGATAAAATCCGAAAAAAATAGTTTTATTTAAAGTGGATGATGTCTGGTGTTAGAATCCGAATATATGGTAAGCTAGATTTAAGAAAAAAACATTGTTACATGTACAACTTCGCTAACTTAAAGAAAATAGTAAATACTATAAGCACTTTTAAATTCTTTCTCCAATCTATTTAAATTATCATAGACTGTTAACATGCTGTGAAGGTGTTTAGCAATGATAATAGTGATTGAAAAGTTCTAAAAGTAATAAAACATATGTTTTTAAACAAAATAGTAAAGTGAAATAAATAATATTTTATTTAGATACAATGTAATTTTTTGCCTTCCTTTAAAAACCAATGTACTTTATTTGCTCAAATAATAGGTGGCAACCCTACTACTGACGCGCGCGCACTTGTCGGTTCGTGCCGCTGCCGAAAGGCGACGATTGCGCGCGCGTTTCTTTAAAGTTTAGGTACTTATTGATAAACAAACATATTGATTGCACGGGGGGTTGGCAGAGGGGTGCAGTGTATTGAACGAATGTCGAATGGTTTTATATGGAACTGGAACTTGTAAAATATTCAATTCTTATAGGGACAAAATAGAAATACTGAATTTTTTACAAACTTTCATTTAACTTTCACTGTTCGTATGTCTGTCTGTCTTTCCGGATCAACTCTTCTGATCCTTTTTTCAAGCACTTACGGTATCCGAATCAGCTGAAATTGGCATACGTATGTAAATTCGGTAACAATACAATAATATGGTACCATGGGGTTGGTCTGATGATGAAGTTGGAAGGTGGCCATAGAAACATGTGAACTGGACAAAACCCCTCGTGTTTAGGCTGGTTAGATTGATACTGACAAGTACAAGTAAATTGATATTTGTGTTAAATTAATATGGATATCATTTTTGGGGTTTTGGGGGTGCTGATAACGAATATAGTGTTCGTTCGTGTTTAGTTTGTTCGTAATCAACCCATATTTATAATCAGCATACTCTTAAACCCCAAAAACGATGCTCATATTGAATATTCATAAGAAGTCGCGACCGCCATCTTTGATCCAAAAATTAACGCCATTTTAGTTATCACCATCCCCTAAAATCTCATAGATGATTGTGTCTTGTTTTGTCTTGAGTCTTTTTAGAAGGCAAGCTTTCACTTAAGCATCGTACTCCCGATTCAAGCCTTACAACACCAGACAGAAGTGTACATTGTACAATCCCACATTGCGCCAACGTTAAGTGTGCTTTTTTTGATGATTAATTGTTAATTGTTTAATCGTAAATGTGCATAAAACGATTAACAATTGATCAATTGTAATTGCAATGTTTTGCAATTACAATTGATCAATTGTTAATTGCAAAACATTGCAATTACAATTGATCAATTGTTAATTGCATAACACTGCAATTACAATTGATCAATTGTTAATTGTCAATTGTTTAATCAATTGATTTTTGCCCAACACTGCCACCAGGTAATCACAATCAGGATAATGTTTACTCCAATGGAAATGGAACACCTGTGCCGTTCTCACTGCGATTAAGATCTGTTATTAGACTTCAAGCACCCGTTGTAATTTGCTGTATTTATTATTTACGACTTGTGGGTGTTATTTGTTATTGTTACGCACGATATTGTTGTATAAATATAAAAGGATCTTTTTATTTATTGTTGTTTCATTCCACGTCAGATTTTGTGGTCGAAATGAATTCTAAAGAGGCGTGGCGAAGATATTTAGGAATATGGTGGAAAGGGATAAAAAGTTTACCCGAAACGACTTCGATACATGGATTTAAGTTTATTGCTGATACACAACGTCACTGGATAGAAAGGTGGAGTAAATGTAGATTTAGTCCAAAATTAATAAAATATCGCCAATGAAATTTACATACCTACTTGCTACATAGTATTAATAATAATTAGTACATAAGTACCTACCCCGCAAGGGATCTGACGTGTTATTCTTTTTTTTTTTAACTTAGCCCCACACTAGGATTTATTCCTGTGTCGTGGGTGCGTTTACAAACATGAAAATTCACAAACAAATACCCAGACCGGAACAAATAATTGTGGATCACACAAAGATTTGTCCCGTGCGGGAATCGAACCCGCGACTATTCGACACAGTGGGCGGAGCCGCTCAAGCTCTTAACCACTGCGCTAAATCGTCCGTCGATAGATATACAGATAGATAGAAAGTAATACCTTTTGAAAGAGCCACTCGTTTTCTCGGTTCTTTCCAACCATCAAAATCCCCTTATCGTAGCCGCCGGCGACTACGTACCTGACTCCCCTGACTCCCCCTATCAGTCCTCCTATCAGTCGCTACCGCTGCCCGAGGCATATTCTCACCGACCCTTCCGATGCCCGTACTTCCCTTCTTTCGGATACTGATATCACACACAGAATCATACACCGACCTTGCTGGCGAGGTCGAAGGATCCCTCGCCCGCCGGGCGGTGCAAAGCTCCGCGGCGAGGCACCTAATAAATGCCCTCACCTATAGTGACTGCCCAAGCCGAGGCTGTTCCTCCTTGAGGCGCTGTTAAGCTAGTTGCCCCTTTGCTCTTCTGGCTTGAGCGTAGTGGTTGCACGCTCGCCCTCTCGTCCGGTGAAGCTGTAAAGGCCCCGCGGCCAACAGCGTACATTACACACACACACAAAAAATCCTCGGTTCTTAGAAGACTTGTGCGGAGACGGGTCCAACACGTCAAGGCCTTTTAAGAAAATTTAATATTAATATGATTGTTACAGGGGTTTTTGGTTGATACTCGTAGCTCTATCATGGTACGGTTCCTCACTGCTAATAGAAGCTCAGTACGATGCCTTTCAGAATAATCCTATTTCATTCGTGGTGGAAACCACTTACAAGGATTGGAACACAAATTTTCCATCTGTTATTGTTTGCGAAAATGATAACTCTTTACGTGTTGAAGAAATATCTGATGGGTTTGTATGCACCATTTCTTGCTTTAGAGAAATAAACCCTTCATGGTTTGCTGCAACCTGAAGCAGGTAGCTTAGATATGCATGTGCATTTATCACCTTTTAAAACAGTTCGTACCAATGTAATGAAAATAATTAATTTACATATTAATTCATTTTGGTAGAGATCTGTCGTTTGCTGTAAGGCTTATTTGAACCCCCGTGAGACTGTTAAGTCACATATTTATGTTTGTATGGACGTTGTTATTTTTTCAGGTTGTGGGGTGAAGATCACGATTTTAATTTGGAGGAGGTATTAAAAGAGCTATCATTTTTCAAAGGAATTACATACTATACTTCGGAATTCTGTAACCTAGAAGATCCACTTCCCGGTTGCATGAAATCAAACCTCACATATTATGCAAACTTGGTAAGTGGTGGAACGTTACCGAAATAAATCGAAAGGGAAATTAGTACTAACTACTAAGTAGTAGTAGGTAATTACTATTCATTGGTAGTAAGTATTCGTAAATTAGACTTCACCTTTGACCATCATTTTCCGCTAAATCGATCTCTTATACTTGGTATTACGAGTAGAAGACTCCCCTATCAGTCGGTATCGCCGTCTGCGGCATTTTTTTTAGCGACCCTCCCGGATTCAGGATACAGACACCGAGCTAGAAACCGAGACAATTAGTGTGCCCCCCTCATAGCTAATTGCCCCCTTACCCTTCTAGCTGGATCGTAGTGGTTACTCGCCCGGCCTCTCGTTGGGTGAAGCTGTAAAAGCCCCGTGGCCAACAGCGTAGACCAGTCATTCTTCACAAAAAGATATTAAAAGAACTACATATAAAGTAATAGTAAACATACTTTGCTCTTTACTGTTTTTCATAAATTAAGGTTTTAAAATCCTTCAAGTCACGTTAAGATAGATACTTTCCCTAATGTTTAGGCCGAGAGTATGGTAGTTTCTTGTCATTCCAGGTCAGAAGTAAATGCGAGGAAATGTTGGGAAACTGCTCATGGAATAATGCTCCGTTTGAGTGTTGCAAGTATTTCAGACCAATGGACACTGAACTTGGAACGTGTTTTGCTATCAATACATTGCAGGGAAGGTAACCTACAAGATTATATTCCATTAATTTGAAACGATTTTTCACGGTATAGTTAGATACCTAGACCCAACTCTGGTCTGTTGGGTTTTATAATATTACACTCTATTACATTCTACCTATGTACATACGGCCTACTTATAAGAAAAGCTATAGAAGACAACTTCAAGACTAGGTATAATTCGTTTATGTACATTATAAAATTTACAGAGAAAAGAATGCTCCGAAGTTAGAAATGGTAAGCAATAGATCCACGGGTCCTGGTGCTATATACTTTGATGTATTTGTAACTGCAAACGTTTACGTTCTGAATGAGGAAGAAGTACCAACACTAACGACTTTAGGAGCCGATGTTCTGACGGTTGGACAAGAAATATTGCACAAGTAAGGATATCTAAGTATAAAATATAGAGTTCATTACAATGGTTTTTACACGTATACTATAATCATGATAAACTTGATTCAACTTAATATTAAAATAATATATTTATAAGTAAGGAGGTATGTCATGAATGTGATAAAACATTATCTACGTATTTTTTTTACAAACTTTTATTTAACTTGCAATGTTTGTTAGTTTGTTTAAGTCAAATCTGAATAAGAATCACTTCCTCTTATCCTACGGAGTTGAATTTAACATGTTGGTTCAGTTCCGATAACAATGCATATTTATGGTAAGCACGACTTAATTCTACAGCCAGGATTGGCTCTAGACGAAGGAACTCCTTAACGATCAACAGCATTGTCACGAAATTTTGTATCCCCATTTAATTTTGATTGCCCATTTTAAATTGCACCATTACCTGGCTACCTAGAAGTTGATATTTAAAAAGGTAAATATAATAAAAAAACCGTCACGCCTATACTCCCCAAGCGAGGGTAGCAGAGGTGTACTGAGTACACCTACGTTTCACCGATGATGTTAGGTCCCATGTAATACGGGGCGAGCCTATTGCCAAATACCGGGTACAATTCCAGACTCCGGACTCGCACTGGGAAGTTTTCGTTAGAAAAACTACACTTGTCCGACCTAGGATTTGAATCCAGGACCTCGTGATCACAAAGCAATGCGCTTTGCCACTAGACCAACGAGGCAGTCAAAAGTTTAAAATGTATTTTTTAGTATTAATTTATGTAATTCATCAAATTACTTACGGTTAATTTGAGTTTATTAATATATTTACGAAAGCATTGCTGTATTTTTTTAAGGCGTTACATTACAATACGTGAAATCGAGAACGACATCGGCGCCCGTCTCATTTCGCCTGAGAAGCGTAAATGCCGCTATATAGACGAGAACTTCCTACAAGTTTATCCTTACTATTCATATTCAGCGTGCACAGTGCAATGTAGAAAGGACGCTCAGTTGAAACTCTGCAATTGCACTAATTACTTTATGCCGAATGCGCCGGAGCACCTGAAATGTAACGTCAGCGGGATTATATGTTTAAACACCCATGTTTCAGAGCTCTCGGTGAGTTAGTTATCTACAAATATAGTGTAAATTTAATACTTCACGTCCCTTGAAGGAGGTGGAAGTGTATACACTTGAGTTTTTTCATAACATTTTTGTCCCAATGTAAGCGGGTAATAAGACTGTGACCCTAGTTAAGTTTGTCTTTCAAAAACTTGTTCTCTTAAATATAAATGTTTTATTTCGTTGTACTAATTCCTTTCTGTTAACGAATGACTACTATAGATTTTATAAAACGAGGACGTCGGAATGTAAATACAAGAATCATAGCTCATAAAAGTTAGTTCGAGACTAACTCAGGCACGAGACAGGCTTTTCGCCTTTATTTGGTGACATCATCAGGTTCTCAAAGCTCGTTGGTCTTCGCGCGCCGGTCTCTTCTGCAACTGCCTGCCGTCGTGTACCGAATCAGAGATAACGATAACTAAGGACTTCAATTTCGCGACCAGCAATAGTTACGCCAGTGTGCACATAGAGCTGGCAGTACTGCCAAGTGAGCGGTACCGCAGGAACGTTGTGCGAGGCGTGCTGGATTTAGTGGGTGAGAATGAACAGATAGAGATTGAAATACGGCCCCAAACTATTTTAATTACTTATACTTATCCTGTGGAGCTAAGCAAGTGGCTACAGTTTATCGCATGCTTTTATTACCAGTTGTATTTTCCATAGAACTACCCTGTAAAACATGTAGATAACATTATACTATAAATATTTTTGTGAATAAATTATGTTCACTTTTCTCATTAGAAAATGAAATTCTATAGGTTTATGTACCCTGTACCTGTACTTACTAATTATTTTGTCTCAGATTTTCTAAAGTGACATATGTACATACTAACTAAGCCCAATTATTAAAAGCATTCGATACAGATATAGACAATCTATGATTATGGAAGTTAATAATGTTTTATAATTGCAGTATCCACGGGTGGTACGGGAGGGTTGTTCCTCGGCGCCAGCATCCTCAGCTTTGTAGAGCTGTTCTACATATTGCTGATCCGCCCCTTCTGCGATATCTACACGCAGCGAGACGACGACCCCTGGTACCGAAGGTTCGGAACCCGTCGCCTCGAAGACAACAAATTTGTTCCTAATTGGAATTGGAATTATTCTCAAAATAAGGCCGAGGACGCGAACAAACAGCATTAGGATTGTATCTACTTGTTCTGTTGTACATGAGATTATTGTCCAAACCTACCTATTTACAAGTATCTACAGGTACACTTTAATCATAGGAGTAGATTTGTTTTAAGTTTAACCAAAGCATGTAGACAAGATGGGATTAATTAAAACTAGAAGTAAAATAAGTTCGTTTTTAATATAATTAAATGGAATATACACCTTTAAATTAAGTTTCCATTTGTAACTAAGCAATATCTATCTGCGATTTCTTCAAATATTTCTATCACTTTTTCTCTGTAATCAAGATTACGTTCTATCATTTCCTGTATAAACATTCCTTTATTTTTTGTTAGTATATCATCGAACTGTTCGTTTTGGCAAAAGATTTTCGAACTTAAGTCGTCGTCCACCCAAAATTGGGGCATTAGACAGGCGCAGAGAACCAGGCCCCACTGCCGCTGTAGTGCTGCAGACGTCAAAAACTTTTCTTTGTTCATAACATTGTCAATTTCTATGGCGTTATTGTATAAATGTTTCTGAACATCTTCGTAATAGTGGTTTAAAAATATGTCTATATTTTCCTCGCGGAACTTAGGATCAAGATTACAACAAAGAAGCAGCATAACATCACTCTCCGGAGGTTGATATCTTGTCGCTTGAAAGTCTACAAACACGCAATCATCAGGTTTAAACTTGTCTCCATCTTTTGCATAATGAAACATTATATTGTTGTTCCATAAATCACGATGACAAAGGACATTTCTAACCTTTGGGGACGGATCTCCTAAGCATAAAGCTGAATGCCAAACATCGCGCCAACAGCTTTTAATCAAATTTAATTTAGTTTCATTAAATTTCGAATAGGACTTCGTAGCTTCTAACGCTCCTTCCATACATTGGATAAACCATTCTGATGAAATTTGATACCCGCCCTTATCCATAGACTGTGTATACTCATCATTGACTCTGTAAATCTTTTTTATCTCCTTTGTTTTATTTTCTTCGAAAATAATAGATGCCGCATGGAATCTCGCTAATGTACTTAAAGCTTGAAGAGTGTGTTGCATGTCAAATCTATCAAATTTATTTCGTATCTTGTATTGTAGGACATTTAAATCTTCGAATACCAATGCATCATCTAAAGCGGCAATGAGCTTCGCACTCCAAGGTTTAACACCTGTAATGTAAATTATCTAATATTAACGGGTTGTTTCTTTTAGTAGAAGGAAGAACGGAACCACTTTGACACCAGACCTTCACCTTAAGAGGCATACTGCATGCGTCGCTCAACACCGAGGAACGGCAGGCTAGCTAGAGCTAAGCCAAACTGAGTCAGCAAACATTATTAGCTACCGTTTTTGAAGTCCAATCAATATCACGTTTCGAATGCTCTGAACAACTAAATTATACTGCACAACTACAATAGTCAAGCCTGACTGCTCCTGATAATCATTAAATGACTATCACATACTCTACTACTATTGGTTACTATCGGTTACGGTTGGTCCCGGTGGACCAACTGATGAATTTGCATTCCACAGCACAAAGGCGCTCAAATATCGCAAAGCCACCAACGCAGAGCCAAACGCTGCTTAACCTTGGCGATCACTTAAGAATACCGAGGTGTCACAGCGCTACGAGCGCTTCGTTCATTCATGTATCGGAAAAAAAATCGCACTTACCCGGCACTTCCATTCGCTTCTTGATTTCCGAATAAAACATCACTTCTTTATCAAACAGTTTCATTTCCTTAACCATTTGTGCTTTAGCCGCATTCGATCTTGATATAGCTTTGACAAAGAAATATAGTACTTTCCTATTCGATAAATACACGTTCACTTTCCAATACTCTGATAGAAATCCCAGCATTTTATCACTCGCTTCATTAACCGTATAATTTTCTATAAGCTCTTCATCGTTGGTATTTTCGCACTTTGATAAAATTAATTTAATATACTCTTCATTTATATGAACAGGTTTATTTAATGATTGTCCGATATTAGCCATTTTATTATATTTTACATATGTTATTAAATAATAGTATTATTGTTAAGCGAACTGGTACTATCAGTAATTGCAATAATACTGATAGAAAATACGGACGCTTTTTTACTATTAGAGTGTATTATACTATATGTATCACTCAGTGATATTCATATACAAACAAAAGGTAGATAAAATTATCGTACGAGTTACCTGGTTGTACCTTCTGACTTTGGTATTTTTTGCCTCGACAATGAACAGAGAATTTGATATGAATCTGGGTAACGCAAGTTGACTTTACATATTCGCAGCAAGGGGAAAGAAAAGGAGATTTGTATAGCTAGTTTTTATAATTGATTTTTTTTTCAGAACAGGACTTGACAATTTGTGATTATCGAGTTATCTACCAGTTGTCTACTAGTAGTTTAGTAGCCAAACGTTAGTCTAGTAATCTTGACTTCGCGAGTTCAAACCCTGGCTCGCACCTATAAGTTCTTCAGAATCTATGTGCGATCTGTTACTTGCAAAATTTCGCAAATAGAAATTCTATCTATCTATCTATATCATCACGCCAGATCCCTTACGGGGTAGGCAGAGAGTACAGAGTTCCAACAGGCTCTTTCCTTACATACCTCTCTGGCTTCCTCTACTCTCATAATTCGTCTTATACACGCTCGCCGGTTACGGATACTCCTGACTTGTCCTTCAGATAAGACCCGGTCTATTTGGTCATGGTAAGATAGTCTAGGTCTTCCCCGCTACCTACATCCTTCCACTTTCGCATTGTATATTAGTTTTGTCATTCTTTCTTCGGACATTCTTTCTATATGCCCGAACCAACGGAGCATACCGTTTCTCATCTTTACACCGATACTCTCTTTCATACCTATTTGCTTTCTTACTACGCTGTTGCGAATACGGCAAATAGAAATTATGTGCTCGAATAATGCGGGCAGACTCACGCATCAGGCAATGTATGGAATTCATACGTACAAAAATAGGTAGGTAGTGAGTTCAAAAATTGCACTTCGAAAACCGAAGACCTTCTGTAAAAAATACGAAGATTGTGGAGGTGTAATTGTATTGTATGCTTACGCACTAATTACATAGGCTTTTGGGATTTAGTTTTTGTTTCGTGACGTGTAGGTAGGTAGTGTTTCTATAGTGATAAGGAGAACAGTTCATTATGTGTACTAGGAACAAAAATACCTGCCTATTTAAAATATTGTCTATTTAATCTGTGGCGCGTGGGGTGGCTGGCGGGCGATCACGAGGTTCTAGGTTCAAAACCGAGGTTGATGAAAATGTTATCAAAAATTTGTCACTAACTGTCTGGAGTCTGAAATTGAGCCCGATATACCTAATGACAATAAACTTATTCTCTATTACATGGGGACCTAACATCGTCGGCGTTATGCGGGAATATCTACATTGCACATCTCTGTCGCCCTTGCTTAGGGCGCCTTTAAATTAGCCGCACGTACCGCGCGGAAATCCATATAAATAAAAACGCGCGGCCGCAGCGCGGGTGGATTGCTGCCATAGAGTAAAGTAATATAGTGGGAAGCCGCGCTGCCTCCGCGCGGTTCTCTGCGGCAAATTTGAAGCCGCCCTTAGAAAATGAAAGCGTGACATATAATGTACACCGCATTATAAAGAAACAAAAATATAGAACACACCATTACGCTAGGTCCTTGTTGGTGGGTCGGTAGAAAAATACTATGGTAGGAACGGTGGGTAATAAAAATCGTATAAGGAGGTATATTCCTAATGTGTATATTTACAACTACCTAGTTAAGTACAATGTAAAGTCAAATAATCTCCATATTATAATAGGCAAGATAACATTCAAAAGATAATACCTATTTATATACTGATAAATTAACTTCTTTGAATTACCCAGTTAGGAATTGCAAAGCAACTGAACATTAATTCCAACGTCTTTTGGATACACATATCTCTCCACGATTTCGTCAAACAATTCAGTAACTCTCGCACGATATTTCTGATCTTCTCTTGCTATTTCTATGAACTCTTTGCTGCGCGTGACTACGTTTACACTCCGTGCAGAGTCAGGGTCACAAAATAATTCTTCTCTTTTCTTGCTACTCATAGCAACTATCGGTGTGATAAGAGAGGCCTGTGTTATGGCGAACACTATACTCTCAGTGTACGCTTTCATAACAGATTTTTTATCAAATATATCATCTATATTGACACCCGCATCCTTCAGTTCCTCAGACAGTACGTCATAGTAACAATCGATTAATTGATTAGTAAAATTATATCTAAATGATTTTGTGGTATTGAAATAAATAAGCGAAGACAAATCAAGCATCGGGGAACAATATAAAACGGTCTGGAAATCAACAAACAAAGCATGATGTGAAGCTTGGTTTTTCTTCAAGAATATATTGTTAGTCCACAGGTCTCGGTGGACTACAGTATTACGGTACTTTAAGCTCGGTTTCATAAGTTCTATAGCGTTATCGAAAAGATTGCTAATAACAAATTGTACTTGTCTCTCAAAGTTTACTTTAGATTTATATTTGGAGTACACATGTAGAAAGTCAATGACAGCATTTCTTCCTGTATCGCGCCAGTCTTGTCCCTTGCAAGGCTCTTGTAAGTGTTCGCCAAAATCTTCGTATATTCTGTAAGGTCTTTTCAATTGTTCACTTTTTCGTTCCTCAAATATGTACGATTGAGCGTGGAATCTTGCTAATGTTTCGACAGATGCTCTCAATTCGTCAAAAGTCATGGTGTTCTGATGATGTGGCATTTTGTATCCCAAAAGTGTGACGTTCTCTAACACAAAAATGTTTTCTTTGATGAACAGTGACTTTGGATGCCATTTCCGTGCTCCTGAAAGTAGAATACTTAACTTTAAGTCTCAATTTTTTGAGCCTATAAAATCTTGAAATATTACAATATTTTACATGTATCTACCATCGTCATTTTGTAACATCAATTTATATTTTCAGGTCCTATATTTACACTATGATGATGAAATTTGTATTACAAAAACAGGATCCAAACTTATTTCCTTAAATGTGTTGAAAATATAGAGATACTATATCATATACGTATATGTTTAAAGTGAAAACTTCTTTAGACGCATTGGGCATTTTTTGAGATGGGAAAAAACAATTGAACTCGCGACACTGTTACCGATACCGACACCTCTGTATGTACATATATTGTGTATGTACGTACATAGATACACATGCACGTTGGCATTTTTTGAGATGGGAAAAAACCATTGAACTCTCGACAATGTTACCGTTACCAACACCTCTGTATATATGTATGTTTTCACTTCTGTCCGCACTCCCGGAGTGCCACTGCTGATTTTTTTATTACTTGATTTCGACGGATCATTTAGCGCAGTGGTTATGAGCTTAAGCCGCTTCGCCCACTGTGTCTAACTAATGTTTGTAAACGCACCCACGACACAGAAATAAATCATAGCGTGGGGCAACGTTTAAAAAAAAAGAAAGAAAAAATATTGATAAATAAAAATCTTACCTTCTTTATTCTGGAATTCCTTAAAAAGCGAACTCAGCATGATATATTCTTTCTTAAAAAACTTCAACTCCTTAAGATAATCCGCTTTCCATTTGTCAAATCTGGGCATGCATTTCACGAACAGATTTAATTTTGTTTCGATTCCATTCGTTTCCACGTCAATTATTAACTTAAGATGATCGCCTAAATATCCAATTATTTTTTCTGAAAACTCCTCGAAATGCCATTGTAACACTTTTGAATATCCCCGCTGTGACGCTATCGATTCAATTTCTTCTCTGTTTAATAATTCCATCGCGAATAGAAAGCCATTAAGTATACCTTGACAAACGGCTACAATGCTTTATAATGCATGCTCTTTTGATAATAGTAGCATGATAAGTTGAAATGATGTTTCTAAATGCTTGTACAGACAGTAGACAAATGTAAAGCGCTATTTGTTTTAATGTTTTACTTATGTATGATAGTAAATCATAGTTTGTTAAGCTTGTTGACTATTGGCTCAAGAGCCAATAGTCTCATTCTTATAACATATTCCTATAGGTGCTAGTTTCGAATCCTAGGTCGGACAAAAAGTAATGTTTTAATAAAAAAAAATAGTATCAGTCCGGAGTCTGTCATTGTGGCCGGCAATGGCAATAGGCTCGCCCCCGATTAAGTTGTGAAAAGTAGATTTACGTATAGTGTATAGGATGTAGGTGTGATGGTGTTTTTTTTTAGGTTTTTTGTATTTTACGCTGTTTGAGATATTTTTTGTAGACACGTGAAAGGAACAATAATATAATAAAATTAAATTGAAAATTATGTCGTTTAATCAAAATAATCTATACACCGAACATAGAACTGGTTGAATGTAAATCTAAGAATGGTTCGTTCATGATTTTGTTTAATTTTTTCTCTTTAACGGCTTCATAATTTGGCGTCCACAGATCAGTGACTCGCGGTGCATATGGTCCTTTTAGTTTCAAATCATTGGCGTCCTCGTCGTCGCTCGAATCCGAATCTATTTCCGTAGGTTTTTCTTCCTTCGCATCTTCAGATGGCTCAGTTTGATCCTTTCCAGATAATCGTTGCAAAAACGATGTGCATAGGAGACTCATAGGAGGCATCATATGGGGTGAAGCCAAGGAGAACTAAAACAAAGCAAACATATTCATAAAACACAAACTAAGCGTAGAAGGCAATGTATTAAGTCCTGTGTCATTAAATAACATTGTCATAAAAGTGTAGTATCTAAATACATATAAATACAAGCAAACACTGGAGTTGTGACGTAATGAGTAAACGAATTGTTACTTTGTAAACAGTTTAAATTAAAACATGTTTCGTAAATCTATAGATATCTCGCAGGGTAGGCAGAAACATTAATGTCAGCTAAAAGCAATGTTTAACGTAGAATCTATGCGCCCACGTATACCATGGAATTATTTGAGGTACTATTTTTATGCTAACTCTAAATACGCTTTCAAATATATTCTAGTGAAGGTAACGAGAGTGAAAGGGGTTTGTTCTATAACTAACCTTCCTCTCTTATTTTTAGTATACTATGGTTGCTTTATAAAAAGCATTGATAGCCTAGTGGTTAGAACTTTGGACTGCAAAGTCAGAGGTCTCGGGTTCAAACCCAGGCACGCACCTCTGTCTTTTAGAAAGCAAGTGCGTATTAAAAAAAAATGATGGAAAACTTCGTGAGGAAACCTGCATGCCTAAGAGTTTCTCGAGGGTGTGTGAAGTTCGCCAACCCGCACTGGGCTAGCGTGGTGGACTATGGCCTAAACCCTCTCAGTTTGAGAGGAGGCCCGTGCCCAACGGTGGGACAGTTTCTTAACAGGGCTTATATTTATTATTATTATAATAAGTATTATGGTTGCTTTTAATGCTGACTGTATCTTGTCTTCTATACTTATAGCTACTATCAATTAAGAAACATATTGATAATATACAATTGCAACAGTTACCAGGATATTTATCACAAACTATGAAAGGTAAACGCGCTATTCTTGATCAGGACAAATCGATGCGTCATTATAATTGTCCACACACTTATTTATAACAATGGTTTGATAAATGATAAGGGACAAAATAAGGACTGTATAGGGCACCACTAAAACACTGAAACACTCATATACATATACTGCGACAAAGATCTTTTGTTCAACAGATGTCATTAATAGGGTGTGAAATTAGGGTTATCCTTTAGTAGAATTTTCTTACTTCCAGCAAAATATATCAACAGGTGGGTCCGCACCGCACGATTAATAATTAAAAACAAAGAACTGGTAAATTTCATAGCAAACAGCACCTCTGCGACTATCATAAAGTGACACTTGACTCGATGACAGCGTTCTGATTTTGGCCGCGGGTCAATAGATCCTTGTACGAATTTACATATAACGGACGGTTTTTTCCTGTGGTTGAGAGCGTAAGCCGTGCCGAAAATAAGTCAAGAGTCAGTCAAGAAACAATTAAGAATCATTACGGGTGGTGGCATATCCATACTTATATTGGTATTAATGTTAAAATGTCACAACGTATCATTATAAATTGTATATAGTGCAACAAGGATCTTTTAATACATGGTCTCACGAGGAATTAAGGATGTCATCAAGTCAAATGTCACTTTATGACAGTTCACTGAGTTCGGTTGAGATGCCGTTGCCTATGAAATTTACCCAAATTATTTTTTAATTAGAAGGAATGTATTAAAAGGCATTTTTTATTTTTTTTGTTTTTAAATTGAATATGGTTTGCTGCGTCTAGATGGTGCAGCTTGATTAAGTTCGTTGAGCAAGTGCGTCACCTCTCACGAGCTAGTTACACCGAGCGGACCCACCTGTTAAAAAAAATCCTAGAAATAAAAGAATTTTAATCATCATCATCATCAATCAGCCTGTATCTACCCACTGCTGAGTGTGGGCCTCTCCTCTATCATGCCATTCGTTCCGATCCTGTGCTAATCTATTCCACCATTTGCCAGCCACTCTTACGATGTCATCGCTCCATCTAGCCGATGGTCTGCCTATGGGTCGGCGTCCTGTTCTGGGCCACCACTCTGTTACGACCTTGGTCCACCTGCCATTTTCACTCCTTATCAAGTGTCCTGCCCATCTCCACTTTAACCTTGTGATCCGTTTACCAACATCTTCAACTTTAGTCCGCCTTCGGATTTCTATGTTTGGTATTCGGTCGACAAGGGAGATGCCCAACATGGCTCGCTCCATCGCTCTCTGTGCCACTTTGATTTTATAAAGGATACCTTTTGTAAGCGACCAGGTCTCGGCACCGTAAGTAAGGATGGGCAAGACACATTGATTGAATGCCTTGATTTTCAGGCACTATGGTATATCAGCGTCAAATATACTAGCAAGTTTTCCATATGCAGCCCAACCCAATTGGATACGTCTTGCGATAGCGAAGAGAATTTTACTTAATGGTAAATGGTAACTTCACACTTGCGCGCCCCTGGCAATGTCATCTAAGTTTCAAAAGATCCTTGTCGATGATCCTTGATCTTTTTTGACATACTCTCTAAAGCTGAGGTCCGAATGACGTCAATGAGCTGAAACGCCATAAATGCGCCAACGACTTGACGATCTTACACAGTATAGGAACGCACTTATACATAAGTGCTAATAGCGCTAGAGAAGGTCTTTGCTTTCTTTAATATTATTATGTATGCATTTATTAAATAGAATTTCTTATAAAATATATATAAAAATAGAAAATACGAATATTCTTATAATATTAGCCCTGTTAAGAAACTGCCCCACTGTTGGGCACGGGCCTCCTCTCAAACTGAGAGGGTTTAGGCCATAGTCCACCACGCTGGCCCAGTGCGGGTTGGCGAACTTAACACACCTTCGAGAAACTCTTAGGCATGCAGGTTTCCTCACGATGTTTTCCTTCACCGTTAAAGCAAGTGATAATTAATTTTTAATACGCACATGCTTTCGAAAAGACAGAGGTGCGTGCCTGGGTTTGAACCCGAGACCTTTGACTTTGCAGTCCAACGGTCTAACCACCAGGCTTCTCATGGTGTTTATCGAAGCTCTTCGCTATTAGGCCGTTGACTGATACGACTATCGGAATAATGATAGTTGAATGTTGATTCAACATGGCGGTATTATTAATATCATTATTAGCGTCATGCGGACCGAACCTAACTGTCCATAGCCTCGCGTGCCACATCGTAAAAATGCTTAGACTGGGTTTTTGATACGAGAAGGCTAACCCAAAAAACATCGTCACGGCTATATTTTCCAAGCGGGAGTGGCAGTCATATCCACATATCGCCAATTTATTCCGTGTATGAATACAAGGTTTTTACGTTTTTTTTTATAATTTTCTACTGTTGGTGCCGTAAGAAAACAATAACAGCTGAATATAAATCTGTAACTAATGCTAAACATTGATTTTTGTTAATGCACTATGTTTAATATCAGCCTATACTGCCCACTGCTGGACAAAGGCCTTCTCTCACAAATAGAGGTGAGAGAAGTTAGGTCTTACTCCACCACGCAGACCCAGTGCGGATTGGTGGAGGCAGGTTTGTGGCCACCTGCTGTTGGAACTTATCAAGACGCCTTAAAGGCTTCCAACTCGGCTTAACGACTACCACATTAAGTGGTAACCGGGACCAACGGCTTAACGTGCCTTCCGAAGCACGGAGACGCTCAAATATGTAAATGCCACAAACGGTCACCCATCTCAGGCCGACCGAGTCCAACGGTGCTAACCTTGGTGATCGGTAAGAACACCGCGGTCGCACAGCGCTACGAGCGCCTCGCACTATGTTTATGTTCGCTTAATTAAATAATTTTTATTGTATTTTAATTCTCCGTTATATGAAATAACTTACCTGTGCTATGGCGGAACTGTCAATGGTGTTAAAGTCCATATTTTCTGTTTGCGCGAAGGCAGGTTGTACTTCAGAAAGCTGTTGTTCGGCCAACAACGCGCTGAAGTTTGAAGTAGGCAGTTTCCGTGAAGATATTACTTCCAGGCGACTGTCTTCAGTCTGTTCCCGTTCTATGCTGTATATCTCCTACGGAAATACATTATCGATACATGAATAGATTAATTAAAATGCATTCAATATTGGAGGTTTTCATTTTTAACCGACTTCAAAAAGGAGGAGGTTCTATGTTCGGTTGTATGGCTGGTTTTTTTTTTTTTTTTATGTATGTTCAGCGATATTTCCGTCAATTGTGGACCGATTTTGATATTTTTTTTTTGCATTGGGTTCAGTATATCTCCAAGGTGGTCCCATATTAATTTTATTGACATTGGACCTTGGACTTAGAAGATACACCAGGGAACTCCTTAACGACAAACAATAGGCATGTGTAAATTGAGATATTATGGGTATTACGTCAATCCTTTAGGTACCCTACTATAGAATAATTCACTGGTCACTTAAAATTGTAAAATAAAAATCTTTTATAAAAAAAAGGTACACCGACTTCAAAAAGCAAAAAAATAAATATTTGAAGTCGGTGCCAAGTAACCGACTGCACCAACCAGCACCGACTTCAAATATTTATTTTTTTGCTTTTTGAAGTCGGTTTACCCTTTTTTATAATGGTAATAGTCTTAAGCCGCTATTTTGTAATATTTTTTTTAATAACTATGCCCCGCATTTCTCTTTATTCCTGTGTTGTGGTTGCGTTTATAAACATGAAAATTCACATACACAAATACCCAGACCAGAACAACTAATTGTGAATCACACAATAAATTTACCCGTTGGGGAATCGAACCCGCGACTGTTACACACAGTGGGCGGAGCGGCTTAAGCTCTTAACCACTGCGCTAAATCGTCCGCCGAATTCTGTTCTCAGCAATGTTGCTCAGATCCAAGCATGTTTATAATTGTCCCCAAGTATAATTATAGTTTACACATCAATCTTATGAAAACGTATCGGGCATGATTTTACGTACCTGGTCCATCATTTCTTCATCATTGATGCCTTACGGCCGGTTTCAATATTTAACTCGAGGATAGATTTCCCTACTACTGGTACAATTTTGACATATTTTGTATGGAAAATCTGTCATAATTCTATTGATAGTAAGCAAATCGAGTTAAATATTGAAATCGGCCATTATAGCATTTTCGAAAGTGTCGAAGAAGATTATATTTTATTCAATGGTAATAATGGACATGGCCCATTTCTATACTAATGGGTATATGCCTTAATACCATCGAATGAAATATTAATTTCGTTTGGCACTTAGAACTGTCACTATGACATTTATGATAACCTACCATTACCGATCGACCAATTACCGACCAGGAAAGTGACAGTGATGCAATTACTATACAAATGTACCTTTTCTGTAATCCAGAGAACCATTAACATTATAATTTGCTTGATTTAACTTAGACCCACCAACTTACTTTGTTCTCCCATACCTCACAACAAACGGTCGACTTAAAAAATGTAAAAAAAATATTTTCGAAGTGTAACCGTGGAGTTTCTAGCTTTTTTTCTCCACAGGAATTACATTTCGAAGTGGTGGTAGACTCTTTGTTACTTTTCTGACCATTCGTATATACTGTAATGGTTTACATGAATAAAAGATATTCGGATTCTGAATGATTAATAAGGGACGGATATATTGCGCGCGCGCTCGGAAATAAATGGCGTATGTGTGCAAACAAATTTTATCATTTTCTAAAAAAACTACGCTATTGTTATGTACGTAGGAAAACATAGGTCTATGCAAGCGGGTTGCGCCTGCCCCTCCCCAGTAACTTAGTAAGTATGATTTGTGTTTGATTGATGTGCCTGTCTGTTATCCCCCATACAAACATATCACAGTTATGAAAAAAACTGCTTTACAAGAACATTGCTACAATCATTATTTATTTTCTAAGTTCATTCTATTGACTAGTTCTTAAGCGTTTCGCGTTGAAATTAGAAAGTGTAAAGCAATAGAGATTAATTTAGTTTTTTTTTTCTATTGATAAAATCTCGTTTAATCTAGATTATATAGAGATAATCTTTACCAGATTTTAAAATATGGAGTCACAAATCATATTTATAATTATGAGTTCTCTAATACATATACTTTTTAAAGTGCATGGGGTACAACAACACGTTTTTATTGCAGTAGCTCCTTAACGCAGTTTTGGAATATTACTAATTTGACATTAAATACTTACAGAATCGTTTCTCATGAGGTAAAGTTTAATATCATCATCGTAACACGTTCCGAAAACACACTGTTTGAATACACCCGTCGCTGGATCTAATAATCTTTTCTTGGCCAGTATTGGAGTTGAACTATGTGGGCTGAATACGTATACTGAAACGAAACGGAATTATTATGATGGTTGCCGAATTAACTCATTTAAACATAATAAAACAATGTTAAATAAAGTAAACACCGTCACGCCAATATTGCCTAAACGGAGCAGGGGTGTACTGAGTACACTCACTTTTCCTATACGAGGTTTGGTCTCATGCAATAGAGGGGAGGCTATTGCTATATACCGGGCACAATTCCAGACTCCGGACTGGGAATTTTTCGATAGAAAGACTACATTTTTCCGATCTAGTATTCGGACCCAGGACCTCGTGATCTCAATGCGCATTATTTGCCCCTAGATAGCAAAGAGATAGTCAGTAAAACAATGTATTTACGAACATAGCGTCTAATCATCTCTCTTAGAAGCATTCAGAATATGTTTGTATTTCGAAAGTTCACACATCTAGTCAAAGAAGTGGCGCTATCTACTATATACTGGTAATAAAATTATAATTTTTTATTCTCAGCATCATTAAAAATTAATTATCACTTGCTTTAACGGTGAAGGAAAACATCGTAAGGAAATCAGCATGCCTAAGTGTTTCCCGAAGGTGTGTGAAGTTCCCCAACTCGCACTGGGCCAGCGTAAACCCTCTCAATTTTAGAGGATGCCCGTGCCCAACAGTGGGACAGTTTCTTAACAGGATTTATATTATTATTATTCTTACCATCATTATTCGCCGTTGTTACAGCAAGTTTACTTGAAAATCGATGAGCAGTTAGACATGTCGGGTTTATTTGAACAAGCCATTTTACCGTTAGGGAAAGTAAACTCCACACTGCTAAACATTGTTCCGTTGTGCACGCCAACTAAAACAATAATATATAATTTGTACTTTTGGAGACGATGATACCGCTCCGCTAACACTTCTCACGTATTGTATAATGCGACAAGGATATTTTGGCCTGTGGATGAATCAACATCGGGGGGTATTGGTGTAAAATTAGGGATTAGTATTTTTTTTCTACTTCCAGGGAAACATTTCAACACGGTTAACTAATTAAAAAAAGAACTTAGCTAAAGGACATCGTCGAAAATGGCCCTAGAACCAGCAAACATGTGACTTATACCATAATGATTTATCTGTGTGTATGAGACGAACTATGAGTCGAGGAAGCCAGAGAGGTATGTAAGGAAAGAACCTGTTGGAACTCTGTACTCTCTGCCTACCCCGCAAGGGATCTGGCGTGATGTTATAAATAGAGAGATAGATAGATTTATCTGTTTTATTATAGTAGTTGCAAACATCTATATGACTGCTAACGGACAATTTGCAATCCAAAACGAATATTTCAAAGTACTGTTAGTACTTAAATCAAAGTCGCCAACGTCTTTTCCGAATGTCAATGTTGTTATCGAATTACGGTTAAAGATGTCAATCCGCGACTGCCATGAAGTGACATTATCTTGATGACAGCGTTAGATTTTGGCCGCGGGCCGCAAGATCCCTGTGTGATGAAGCATTTGGTAGTTTAAAAGCCATCAGATGTTTTTAAAGATGAGATACCCCTAGATGGTATTGCAGACTAGAGATGGCCAAAATGTAATCAGATTTATGATTACGATTACATTTTGTAATCTTCAATCATGACTGAAGATTAAAAAAGTGATACGATAATAATGTGTAAGTGTTACAAAATGTAATTGTAATTATTAATCTGATTACATTTTGCCCATCTCTTGCAGACTGCTTTCCACATGAACTGTGTAACGATGTATCGAGAGGATTGCGTATGAAGACCGCCAGTACAATCACTTAATTTTCATAGCTCAGCTCATTGCTACTTTTCCATCAGGGCTAAGTTATCAAAATGAAGGGTTAAACATATCCCTAGCTACGCTCCCTACCTCACACATCCAAAGTGAAAAGTGAGCTTTTCATATGTCCGAAAGCGCTGTTAGAAAAAGGATTCTGATAATAAGGACAAAATAAATCTGTAATATTAATTCAAGAACACAAACTACACTTACATAATGCGCAGCATCTCTATTCCCAAATTGTACTTGTACGCCTTTAGGACGTAACGCAGGATGGGACAGCGTAGTCCTTAAATTGCACAGATGTGTGTCCCATAGCGTGAGTTTGCAGCCGAACCACGCGGCGATTAGCGACCCATCCTGCGATATCGCCACACCTCCCATACTGCACTCCTCACTGACCATCATGGCAGCGTTATGACCTTCCATATCCACAACCGAATAACCCTTATGCACATTAAACAGTTTCTTCATAGTATCTTCTTCACCTTTCTCCGGTTCCTTCAAATACGGCAAATCCTCATCCCTCCCATGCTTTAATCTCACCCCGTCTTTAAAATCATTCAGAACACCGCTAGACATAAATTGACCCACGCCAGAAGAATAATAGCACGCCGTCAAACAGACCCAAGCGATTTTCTTACGGTGCGTTTGTGAGGTGTTCTCTTTTTTCCACATTCTGAATTTCTGATCAGTTCCAGCTGATACGCAAAGATCGCCTCTATAATTAAGTACTATGGAGACTACATTGCATCCTCCGTGCGATAGGTTGACGCATGTGTTGAGGATGAAGGGTGAAGCGCTGTTACGTTCTGCTGCCCAGAACTTTAATTTTTCCTCAGGGTACGTCATGCCGTCGTTTCTGTATTCTGAGGTCACGAGCCAGTCTCCATTGCCGCTGACAGCGGCGCATGTCACTTCGGTTTCTAGGGGTAAAAGGTTCCACCTTTCTGATGGTAGACTGTTCATTTCTGTTATGTCAAGCTGTAATAAATTATTATAATTATAAAGGTTACCGATCGCAGATGTTAAAAGAGCATGCCTTTGGCAGCTGATTAGGTTGTATCGGACATGTAGTTTTCTGTCTGTGATCCTTTATTGTAAAGAAAATCACGTCGAGAAGTGTGCACTGGACGAAACATTAAACCTTATTTACAAAAGCAGTCTAAAATTTATAAGAACATGACAAATCATTATTTACATATTAAACATTTTTACCATCTATCTAAATCATTAAAGAAAACCCCTTGCGGGATAGGCAGAGAGTACCTACCGAGTAGCAACACGCCTCATACGCATAATGAAAAATCAGATATACAATGCGAAAGTGAAAAGAAACAGGTTTCGGGGAAGACCTATAGATTTGATAAGTTTAAGAACATTTCTGAATGTTCTACCCGCTGTACACTTCCGAGAAATCGCGTAGAGCGCGCGTCTGTGCCCCATTCATATTCAGACCTCTCGTACTAAGTTGCTCAACTGTTTACATATTATGTTAGATGTGGATCAGGTTTCTATGGTGGCCTCTGATAACTGCTAAGAGTTAATAAGAAATGTTAAATAGTGAAATGTCACACTTACATTGTATAATACTTTATCAGTGGCAGCGGAATAGAGTTGAAGATGTCCCGTACGACCTGCAGTAATAAGCGCGTCCAGGGTGCGGTGATGCACCAGCGAGCCACCGATGGCGCGGACTACCGGCGAGAGACCACCGCACTCCAGTATGGTGCACTCTACACGCATCTGGGCATTAGCTATAACTACCGCTGAAAATAAATTTTAATATTGAGACCGCAGTGATAGCCTAGTGGTTAGATCGTTGGACTGCAAAGTCAGCGGTCTCGGGTTCAAACCCAGGCACTCACCTCAGTCTTTTCTAAAGCATGTGCCTATTCAATATTAATTATCACTTGCTTTAACGGTGAAGGAAAACATCGTGAGGAAACCTGCATGCCTGAGTCTCTCGAAGGTGCGTGAAGTTCGCCAACCCGTACTGAGCCAGCGTGGTGGACTAAGCCCTCTCAGTCTGAGAGGAGGCCCGTGGCCAACGGTGGGACAGTTTGTTAACAGGGCTAATATTATTATTAATATATTTATAATAGACAATACTCGCCTATTATAATTATGTGTCCAATATATATTTGCGAAATATTCGGTACTAAGTCCTATACTAAATAGTTAAAGGATGAAATGTAACTTCATATTCGCATGAGCGCTTTTTCAACGCACATCAGTAAAGTGTTGGAATAAAACAAAAGGCTCATGGTACATTTTTTTTAAACGGCGCGCTAGAATTACGCAAGTTGCAAAGCGCCCGTGCGATTGCGGGCTTAGAGAAAGCTACTTAAGACCACCATGCCATACTTAAGAAATATACACGGTGTAACATAATTAACGCAGGACCTGAAAGTAGTTTGTTTGGCAACTAAATCTATTTCAACTATTTTTAAAGTATGTTACATTTCTTTTTTAATTTATCAAAAAGTGCTTTTATTTGTTTAGTCCGCTGTATTAAACAAAATTTACTCACTATTCAAAGCAATACGGCTATTTTAAATGCAATCCTATTATACACACATTAATATGCACACAAAAGTTAATCATTTATTAAATTTCGACGCTAATTTGGGTACCAGAGCTTAAAAAAATAGTAAAAATCTCCTAAACATTGTAAGTTTGATATTCTATTGAATTCTTAAGGCAATAATCTAATTGGGGTGTCTGAAGTCTTGCGTTATATACGTTACACCTTGTATATTTTCCACGCAAACACATAGCAGAACCCAGAGGCAGCGCAGCGTAAACAGAGAATGCATGATAAGTACAGAGTAAATGGCTTCTGAATATAAAATACTAGCAGTTTTCTGTGGCTTCACACCTCCACTTCGGACTTTTTTGTTACTTTTGTATAATGTAGCTTTCCAATGGTGAAAGAATGATTATAATCCGTTTAGTAGTTTAAGAGTTTATCTATTCTATATTACAAACAAACAAATCTTTCTTCTTTAGATTATACTAAACTGTACTAGACTGCACTGTACTAGATTATATTAAATGGTCTCTCAAATAGCATAAAAAGGAGCTTACAATTATTGGTGAGTGTTATAACAACGTGATTGTTATTAGTTGTAATAAATCGGATCATTCCAGGCAGACGCGGTATGAAATTTTTTTCGTTAGCTCTAAAAGCCAGATTGCCAATTGTCCATTTTACCAAAACCTTCTCCATTCCGCCGGTGTACAGGTAGTTGCCTGAAACAAAGTAATAATTACATTTACTTTTTTCAATAGGTCATTTGAAGTCATAAAACAAATTAAGCCTATTATACCTACTTATAACTTTTTGTTGTGGAATAGGCACATTGAATGTAAAATTATATCAAGGTTCACCTTTTTAAATTCATGGCGCGTCAACAAGATTAATAAGAATTTACCATATTATGTTGAAATATGACATTCGTGGAATTAAGTACAAGCAAGACTCATTGTTTGAGGGTTCCATATAAGTGCCACTATATGGCCCTATTTTAATTTTCACTGGCAATGGGAACGTATCCTATAAGTTTTATTGAATGAGTTTAAATAGCCATAACTTTTGATTAAATTAACCATAATGCTTAAATTGTATACGCCACTAACGGGCACTCACACTTTAACCCATTCCTGAGAAACACTGTCTTAACCATTGAACAGGGAGTGATATTGGGTTCTAGTTTTACCGATTGAGGTATGGAACTATAAATAAATTATAAATTAATATATAAATTTCAAACAGATATTACCTTGCAAAGAAAAAGATACATCAAGTGGAGGTAAAGAATGCCAGTGGAGTACTTCTCTTGCAATTTGTCTGTAGTCAAACAGATTTCCTCTGATGAGTGTGGCACGACCCAGCGTGTCTGTAATGGCGACCACATTTGCGGTACTGTGAGCCGCTACCGTCATTATGCGATACTCGTTGCTGTTTACAATACTGAAAGAATGTGAATGAATTATAAGTAAAATATAACATACATTTTTATTTGTTGTATTCAAAGTCAAAAATCTCGGTTTTCAATACACAATGTTGTTTTTTTTAATCCATAAAGAACCCCTAATGAACTTAACAAAATTTTTATTCAATTAATCAGCGTTTGTCAACTTTTGGGTTGCGACCCTCTAGGGCAGGGATTCCCAAAGTGGAACCCCAAGGGTTCGATATCGGTTTCCCAGGGGTCGACATAAACGAAAAATGATTTTGAGGATCGACGAGTTCTAAAAATCGACCCCTATTAATTAACACAAGTTCTTAATTGAAACTTTCCAGATACTGTATAACTTGTGTTACGTGTACCAACTTGTTATAAGAATGACTAATATTTTAGTAGAAAGTATCACTGTTGTACTTGTAAAAAACTCAACAAGGCGATAAGCGTGCACATGTTCGTACAAGATGAAAAACTCGGCAAGTCACAATTAATTTTTTATTTATTTACCTTTACTTTGCGATTTTAATGTTTTTTTTTTCAAAAAATAATTACCTACTTATGTATTTTTTACGTAATTTGTATTAATCTATCTATCTATATCATCACGCCAGCTCCCTCGCGGCGTAGGCAGAGAGTACAGAGTTCAAACAGGTTCTTTCCTTACATACCTCTCTGGCTTCCTCCACTCTCATAGTTCGTCTCATACACACTCGCCGGTTACGGAGACTCTTGACTTGCCCTTCAGCTAAGACACGGTCTATTTGGTCATGGTAAGATAGTCTAGGTCTTCCCCGGCACCTACATCCTTCCACTTTCGCATTGTATACCTGTTTTGTCATTCTTTCTTCTGGCATTCTTTCTATATGCCCGAACCAACGGAGCATACCCTTTCTCATCTTAACACCGATACTATCTTTCATACCTACTCGCTTTCTTACTACGCTGTTGCGAATACGGTCGGTCAGCGTGACTCCGCACATCTTCCGCAGAGATCGCATTTCGACCGCATTTATCCTGCTTTCGTTCTCCTTCTTACATACCCAACTCTCACTGCCATATAACAGCGTTGGGACAAGCACTCCGTTATGCATGGCCAGCTGCGCCTTTTGGCTTAAGTGCCGGCTCCCAAGTAGCCTTCCCATCGCACCATTCACTCTATTACCTGCATTCACTCTTCTCTCTATATCAGCGGTGTATTTCCCATCCTCACTGAAGGCGCATCCAAGATATATAAACTCATTCACTTGCTCCAGCACATCGTTACCAACCACAATCCTTGCATTCGTTCTGGTTTCTTCCCGTTTAAAAACCATAATTTTGGTTTTCTTCACATTCAAATGTAAGCCATTGTTCATGCAGTCGTCTCTCATAACTGACTAGTGTTTGCAGATCAGTGGCTGTTGGCGCTATCAAAACCGCGTCATCTGCATACAATAGGTGGTTTATCACTAGATCACCCATTTTTACCCCTTCAGTCATCGCATTCAGTCTTTGAAGACTTTTATCCAGATACACTATAAACAGTCTAGCGGACAACATGCAACCCTGCTTGACGCCGATTTTAACGTCAAACCAAGGTGACATGTTACCACCCACCCGTACGCATGCCTTGCTGTCCACGTAGGTAGACTGGACGGCTCGCAACAGGGTGCCGTTTATACCATACTCTGGCAAAATGTCCCAAAGTCTCTTTCGCACGACTCTATCAAACGCCTTCTCCAGGTCCACAAAACCGCAGAAAACCTATGTATATTTATTTTGTTAAAATTTGATGAAAAAATGATGTCAAGTTTACACACTTAACCAACCGCAAAGTTTTTAAATTTGTAGGTATTATGTATCAATAGGCCACACTACGTTTTCCGAGCGGCGGTCTCCACTCAAGAACACGTTTATCCCAACGGTTATCGGTCCTTCGGCAAATATCTAGCCCACTGCCACTTTAGCGAGCTGATCCTGTGAGCTATGTCGGTGACCTTGGTTCTTTGTCGGATCACCTCATTCCGGATTCGATCTTTCAATGAAACTCCGAGCATAGCTTTCTCCAAAGCCCGCTGAGCAACTTTCATTTGGTGGACTAGTTTCACCGTAAGTGTCCACGTCTCGGCTCGGTATGTCATGATAGGTAGGACGCACTGATTGAAGACCTTTGTCTTCAAACGTTGCGGTATTGGCGACGAGAAGCCTTGACGAAGTTTTCCAAATGCTGGCCAGCCCAGCAGCATCCTCCTGCGGACCTCTCTCTCAAAGTTGTTTCTACCTAATTTTAAGACTTGTCCGAGATAAATGTATTCTCTCGACATTGTCGAGAGTAGTCCCATTTAAGACTATTGGCTTCGGAATGACATGTTCATTGAACATAATCTTGGTTTTATCCAGGTTCATCCGGAGACCAATATGATGGGAAGAAACAGCTAGGCTGTCCAGCATCTGTTGTAGATCCTACAAAGTCTCCGCCATAATGACGATATCATCCGCGAATCTTAGGTGTGAGATTTACTCGCCGTTAATGTTAATGCCGCGTCCTTTTCAGTCCAGCGTCTTAAACATATCCTCCCGTGTAGTCGTAAACAATTTAGGTGAGATTACATCGCCTTGTCTCTCTCCTCGATGCAAGGGGATATGCTTAGTCCGCCGGTTTTGTACTTGGACTGTCATTGTTGCAGCGTCATACAGGCATCTCAGCACTTGGATGTATCCCCAGTCGACCTGGCAACGTTGCAAGGATTCGAGAACAGAGCAGGTTTCGATGGAGTCGAAGGCTTTCTCGTAATCCACGAATGCCATGCACAGTTGCTGATTATACTCTTGGGCCTTCTGCATAATCTGCCGCACTGTGTGAATGTGGTCTATGGTGCCATATCCTCCCCTGAAACCAGCCTGTTCCATTAGCTGAAACTCGTCAAATCTTCTCGCCAGGCGATTTGTGATGACTCTAGAAAATAACTTGTAGACATGGCTCAGGTCTTATCTCCCTTCTTGAAAAACAAGACAACTACACTCCTGTTCCATGCCTTTGGAGTTCTCCCAGAATAAAAAATATGCTGAAGCTGTTTGATCATAGGAGTGCCTCCAGCTTTTAGAAGCTCGGTAGTAATTCCATCATCACATGGGGCTTTCCATTTTAAAGTTGTTTAAAAAAAACTATTTCGTCCCAATTAAAAATGCAAAAAATATTAAATGTACAGATTTGACTTGGTTACAGTTTTATTATATGTATATAGATTTATTTAATATTCTATTAACTGTTTTAGAGATATAATGCATAAAGTTTAAAAAAACATACTATATATTAATGACAAAAAGAATTTTGACAGATACTAGAGTTGTAATATTAGTTGGATAAATCAGACTTGGACAGTTAAAGGGTGAAATATGTTCAAAGTTATTTGTCATTATTAACAAAATCCCAGATTCTTTTGTAAGAAGTTGCTTTTACCACAATTCAAGCTATGCAAGATATAATACTTACTGTGTCCTAATATGAGGCTGATACAGGTTCTGCACATATAAATACTTCGTACCATTTATAACAGCTGCAAATCTTTCACCATGACACCAACCTAATGCTACTCGGACCATATCACAGTTCATAGGTCTGGTGTCTTTATATTCATATATAATATCACCTGTCTTTAAAGAGTAAGTGGCAAGCTGGATCATTGTTTGTTGAGGACCTAGTGTTGTTATACAACATTCATTACTATCTACCAAATTGAATGATAGAATTCTTGCATTTGGATGTGGTATTCTGAGTTTCTGTAAGAAAAAATATATTTTATTATTTACTAGCTGTTGCAAGCAGACCCTAATCATATCTATTTAGAATCACTTCTGCCATCATGGATTTAATAAAAAATACTGAACCTACTACTGTAGACCTCTTAATATTATATGATTTGATTTTTTGTGGGTGTGAATGATCTGCGTCATGTTGCCCGTGGGGCCTTTACAGCTTCACCGGACAAGATATATGATTTGAGTTAATAGCCTGTACTTTTACAATTTTATTTACATTTAGTTCTATATAGCTCATGCAATATATTATTCATAATCCATGACTACTCCACAAAGACCTGTAATTGGCTTTCAGTTATTATATCTATTTTCTACATTACTATATTAGCTGTAGGTTTTCCATCAAATAAATAAATAAAGGTAGGCACCTATCTAATACTGTAATTATTTGAAGTTCTAATTTATTAAAATTGCATTAATTCCTAGAGGAAGTATCCATTAAAATATCATGGCATATAACAATAACATTTTATCTTCATTAAGTTTTTTTAACTGATATTACTCGTATTTATTATGATAAAGATTTATGAAAGATTCTACAAAAATGGTAAAAACCTAAATTTAAAATAGTGTTTCTTTACAACACTTGTTTTCTTAAAATTAATTAAAAAATAACACTTCAGCGGATGTTAGGTGTCTATAGGATTTTATGAGGACCAGCTGTACAATACTCCACCAGACCAATGAGGCAGTCTCAGACTACAAAATAGACAAATCTTTTATTTATAAAACCTTTGCCCCAAAAGAGGTAAAAATTAAATATATACTAACACTTTCTCTGAGTACAGCACCATTTTCCCAAGTCCATATTGTAACCTGGCCCTTATCGGAGCATCCATAGAGGTTGTAGTTGTCATTTTCTGGGAACTGGATAGCAATCAACTCATGTACAGGACTCTCAGTTTCTAAGGTTCTCACACAGTCTCCCGTTTGGATATTGTACACTCTTACAATATTTTCTACAATTATTGCCACGGATCTGAAATTGGAACATAAATAATAATAATTATTTATTTATTTGCAAATAAAAATACCTACAAATGAGGTTACCATTATAAGCCTGTATCTTGGGCACTATGTTTCGTATACATATATTGTGTCGTCATAACAAGTTGAAAGATCATAAAATATTTTTATCTATCTATCTATATCATCACACCAGATCCCTTGCGGGGCAGGCAGAGAGTACAGATTTCTAACAGGTTTCATATTTTTATTCATGAATATGATTGTTATAGAGTTATTCACCTATTTAATTTATATAAATTTGTACATACTCGCCATCAGGAGAAATCACAGGACGACGTTCTATGATACTTCTTCCAGCTTTTCTCCGAAAAGTATACTTTGCATTTTTTGTACTATTATCGTCGGCCAAAACACCCATTTTTATTGTTTAAGTGGACACTTTAACATCAAGAAATTATTAAAACAAATGAGATAATGTATTTTTATTATATCAATTTTATTTTCAACACTATCACCTGCAAATCACAACATACATATGACATAACCTCAAAATGTGATGTCATAAGCAATAGATTAAGCATAAATTAAACAGAGGAAACATGTTAATATCAAAGAGAAGAGAACAAATGAGTTTTGGCGGGAAGTCGAAGAGTGATGTTGTCAATTTGTTTTAATTTCCAAAACTTGTGTTATTTCGACTAATAATGTGTAATGTTGGTGGAATATTAACCATTATGTGTTCTTATATGTGCATGAGTGAAGGTAATTGTAACAAATGATAAAACGTGTCTTTTTGACTTCCCTCAAAACGGCCGTCACAATTGGTATGTAAAGTATCCACCGCTTTACTATCCAGGGTGGGGTACTTCATTAATTTCATTATCATCGTTATCATCAAG
Source organism: Phalera bucephala (assembly GCA_905147815.2). Classification (NCBI taxonomy): domain Eukaryota; kingdom Metazoa; phylum Arthropoda; class Insecta; order Lepidoptera; family Notodontidae; genus Phalera; species Phalera bucephala. The sequence goes on along the minus strand of LR990621.1, from coordinate 15,570,620 downwards.
TTCATCGGGAAGTTGAATTAATTTAAACAAACATGATTTTATATCTCACTGGACACTGGCAAAATACACTTAAAATTAGTGTGAAGCCATAACTTAAAGAAGAAGAAGAAGAAGAGAACAAATAGAAAGTAGGCTAGGGCTGCGCTAATATTAGCTTATTTGCTACCACACAACCTAGGCATGTTAATTTATTTAACGTATATGTTTTCATTTGTCTAAGTTTTATTAAAAATTTTCTGAAAATATTTGTTAACGAAGTGAAAATTTTTGAGATTTTCCGGGTGTTTATGTTTGGGGTAGGAATGTTTATAGTATTATAGTACTTTTCACATAGGATGAATAGTGACAGTTCCAATTATATAACAGACGGACGATTTAGCGCAGTGGTTAAGAGCCTAAGCTGCTCCGCCCACTGTGTCTAATAGCTGCGGGTTCGATTTCCGCACGGGACAAATCTTTGTGTGACAGACAATTATTTGTTTCGGTTTGGGTATTTGTATATGTGAATTTTCATGTTTGTAAACGCACCCACGACACAGGAATTAATTCTAGTGCAACATATTATAAAAAAAAATCCTAACGAAATTATTTTTTATTTAATGGCAATAAGAGGCATGACCCGTTTCTATACTTATGGTTTTATGCCTTAACATCATTAAATTAAATATTAATTATGTTTGGCAATTCGAACTGTCACTACCCATCCTATGTAAAAAAATGATGTGAAAAATACTATAGGATAGAAACGTTATAAAGTTGAGCGATGGTTGTGCGTAAATAAATTTGTCATCATCATAAAGTCGTTTACTTTTTGTATTTCAAGTGAAAATTCGCTATAGTTTTTTAATTATCATTTTATTGCAATCGTTGGCAAAAATAGACCACCCCAGCAATTATCTTCACGATCTAACTGATATAATTAGATGCGAATTCTGTCAGAACAAAGGGGTAAGTGTTATAATCAATTTTTTTAGATTGATACGGAACATTGAAACAATTCAGTGAATCAGTTCCAATAACGTTACATTAACGAAAAAGTGGTATAGTCTGTTTTATATCAGAGTTCCCTTCGGTGTTATGTTGGTAGTATTGTTTGTCGCTAGTGTCAGTGCTTTTGTTTTTTCTACTTTGAGAGGTCGTAAAAGATAAATGTCCCTTTATTCGGGATATATGCTTTTATATTCATTGGCACCACTAAATTCAGTCGTACCAACCTAACACCAAAGAGAACCCTTACTTATAGTTACTAAATGCACTAAGATCGACAATATGATTTATTACACACAATTACACATAACATCATTTTTTAAAAATATTTTGATTATGTTGTTTTCACATTCAAAAAATCATTTTTATGCTTTCAGCTTATTTATATATACTAGTGCTTTTGATTTAAATCTATTAAAATATAATTTCTGAAGTCAACAATAACACATTCTTTGGTCAATGGTTTTTGCCTATGTTTTATTAAATATATTTTATGCCTATAATAGGAAATAGTCAAATTCATGGAAAAAATATTTAATAAACACAACTCGCTTCCGTCCGGCGTAGTTCGGATGTTATCGTAAGAGCTGGCCGCCATATTTGTTTACATTACTTGTTAGTTAAATGTGCTCGATGGTCATAGTATACTTTCGTTAAATGTCTTATTAGAACTTCGTACCTGACGGGGGTCCCCCGACCGCACAATATTAAAACAAAAACGTAGCTCCACACTACGAACAATTCTTGTGTCGTGAGTGCATAAACATGAAATACACGTACACAAACACCCAGACTGAAACAAACATTTGTGCGAAACCTGCAACTACTTGAACAAGTGGGCTGAGTGGGTTAAGCTTAAAACCACTGGACCAAGCTGTCCACCGTAATACTATTTTTATGACTAACTATTAATCACCTATTGATAGTCGACTATCGATCGGCAACACTACAAAACACATTGAGACATGTGTCAAACTGTCAACAATCACAATCATTCGTTGTCCAATTTTCAATTGTGGTTATTTCGAAATTATTTTGATTCGGTATTTGATTATTAACCTGTAATCCTATAAAATCAATTTTTATTTAGAATCAGCTACTAAGTAACGATGGCGACGGAAATACCTGAAGTTCAACTACAAGTTCGGTTTATAACCAAACAAGAGCAGTGAGTTTGTTTGCCCGGCGTGGTTTTGTTTATTATACGTTTTTGCATTTAGTCAATACGTTTTTATATCTTTTTAGGTACGCAGTATCAGATAGCCCTTACGCGATACAGAGTAATGTTCAGTCATCGGACTTAAACACTTTAGTGAATGCCTTATTGAAAGAAACGAATTTGTCAACTGAAAGAACTGTCGAATTTGACTTCCTAGTATGTGGGGAGTTATTGTGTTCGACGCTTGCGGAACACTTGCAAGAGAAAGGCGTTTCTACAGAGGAAACCTTAGAGATAGAATATTTGGAAAGGTTTCCCGCGCCGACACCACAGGATTGTTTGATGCATGATGACTGGGTGTCCACAGTACACGCTCATCGAAATTGGTAAGTTTAATTATGTCAAACTAGTTTCTGCCTGCGATTTAGTCTGCAGTGACTTTAGACAGGAACCTTACATTTTTCCAGGATAAAAAGTATACACATAGTTTATCCAGGCAATAAACTATATGTGTGCCAAGTTTTATCCAAATACGTTCAGCCGTTTTTGTGTGATTGACTAACAAACATACAAACTTTCACATTTATAATATTAGTAGGATATGTTCATCATCACTATCATCAGCTCGTTCCACCCACTGCAGGGCATAAGCCTTCTCCCTCTTACACCACATATCTCTAAATATGTTCATGGCACATGTAAATATTAAAGGTGTCTCATAATTACTTAAAACATTCTTTTCGGCAAACAAGTAAACTCATCATACCCTTTTTTATAGTGAAACACCAGAGACGAGTTTACTCATTCTGTTGCACAAAGTTTTAAGGCGCAGGAAACTTGTAAATAAGGGGCTCTAAATGGGTGGGGGGTCGTGTGTTATCTATTGTCAACGGTACCCGAACTACGGAAAGTCTAATTTTAATTAATAAAAACACCCGCGCTACGCCACCATTTGGCAGGAAAATGCCTAGTGCCTAGTGTAATAGCATTAGACTCATCCCTTGTTATACTTGGACCTAATATGGTTGACAATTTGGTAGCCTGTAGAAGCTGTCCCAAGCACCCAACTCTTTAGATGCTCAACGAATGTCTTAGTCGGTGGGCATGTCACCAACTGCTCCAATCACTATAACCACAGAAAGCATTATAACATTACGTTCATTAGCGCACATATCGAGCATCAGTCCCCCTTTGGGCACTCCGTGACGTCACAGCCATGGACTTGTACCAATGTCCTTAAGCCACCGCGACGCCACGGTCATGCGGAGTGCACCCCATAGTGGCCTCCAACGAATATAAAAGGGTATTGGTGTTAATGTCGGTTTTTTTTTGTAAAAACTTGGCTCTCCATATTGTAAAGCCTATCTTTAAAATATATAAATTACTGCAGTGTTACACTTAACTGCTTTCTTTTAGGATACTCTCAGGCAGCTATGATAACAGCATTCACATTTGGAGCACTAAGGGCCAACACAAACTTGCTATACCAGGCCACACATCTCCAGTCAAAGCTGTTTCGTGGGTGTCTTTCAATGGTGACCAGGCTGTCTTTGCAAGGTAAACACATTATAAATAAATATAGTGATAACCACAATTAAGTTCCACATTCTTAGTAGGAACAAAGTGAGTGATAGATATAAAAAAGCATTGGACTGAAACAAATAGAATGGTATATATTTTACAAAAATATCTACAACACGCGCTTCAAAACACTTGTACAAGTAAGGACTATTCTCTGCATAAAAAGATCTTCAAAATCTTCATGATGAATTATTCTACACTTTATCAATTAATCATTTCAGTGGTTCTCATGACCAGTCAGCAATGTTGTGGGTATGGAATGTCTCACGTAATTCTGTAGATTGTGTTGTAACATGTCGTGGCCATGACAAGGGAGTGGAGTGCCTTGCCGTGTCTGCTGATGCAAACAGATTTGCCACAGGAAGTTGGGACAATAACATCTGTTTATGGAGCACAAGTAAGGCCTGAATACATCAATAACTACACTTATTTTGCTTACAAGGGTACAATACTGTTTGGATTATTAACTGTTAAACGGTTACCCTTCTGCTCAATAAATCTACTATTATATGTTACTACTCTTAATTTTATAGTTTGTGAGGATGGATGTTTGTGACATTTTCATGTAAAAACTACTGAGCAGATGTTAATTAAATATTACAGTAAAATTGGTTAAACATCAGAATACATAGGCTATAATTTATAAAGATGTTACAGAATAAGTTATTATGAAATAAACGCGTTTTTTTCATGTATTGTAAACACTTGTTGGATTTTCTATCTCTAACATGTTAACTGTTTTAACATACATAGTATATAGCTGTATATAAATAAATGAGCAAAATATATAACATTATAAAATTCTGTCAGATATGTCTGTCTGGGGTGGTAAAAAGGTTGATATTCAAAACTTTACTTACTTACAGGTTTGTCAGATGAAGATAATGTGCCCGCAAAGAAAAGAAGTAAACCAGAACATGGAAGCACAAGAGTAAGTTTTGCTTAAAATAAATATTAGGCAGCTTTCTTCAAGAGAAAACTTGTTCACTTTAGTTTTTATATTACTGGTTTAGAGAAAAATCCTTTGCTTTAAGGCAAACTTTGGTGTGGTCTGTCTGTCTGTTTATCTGTTACTTTTACGGGCCCAAACAAACAGGCAAGGATATAGATTTTATTACTAGGGGAAGGACATCGGCTACTTTTGTCTCAAAAGAAAGCGTAAGGGTGTGAAATACATATGCCTGAAAATAACGCGTACGACATTGCGGGTACAGCTTGTGCAAAATAAATTAAGAGTTTGAGTTTGATATATTTTATTTTAGGAACCTTTGACAACACTAAAAGGACACCGTGAAGCAGTCTCGAGTGTTCGATGGATGGATTTCAACACAGTACTGTCCAGTGGCTGGGATCACTTGCTCAAGTTGTGGGACTGTGAACTTGGAGGCATCAAACAAGAAATAGCTGGTAATGGATCAAGCCCGCGCTTCGCGCGCCTTTTTATATAACCTTGCACCATAGACCTATAAACATCTTTTATATGTTCATACCTTACACATCTTCACCTGAACACTTGAGTGTTCACTGGGTTGTCTGAAATACCTATATTTATATTTAAATAATTTGCGTAACATCTCGCAAAGTTTCTGATTCCAAAACATATTTCATTTCAGGCAACAAGGCATATTTTTCTGTGGACTGGTCCCCATTGAATAATAGCATCATAACATCGTCTGCAGACAGGCATATCCGCTTGTATGATCCCCGATCGACAGGTGTGTAGTTACCTACTAGCTTAAGTCATTGATACAATTCTGCATACATCAAAACGTCTCCCCTAAATATCCATACTATATACCTATATATTTATAATTTGGTTTGTAATCGCCATTAGCGGGGTATTGATATGACCATGCGCATACAAAAATGTATTTTACTATTTGTCAGCAGCTTTGTAAAATATAAACTAAGTATAGTATGAACTGGTGTGACGATTTAGATACTTTGGGGGTACTTTATAGACCGCAATAGCATTAGATCGACAGATACAGAAAATATGGAGGATGCCTTTGCCGTAGAATGGGACAGTAAAACAGGCTACCAAAATATGATGTATGGAGTTTAGTCGGAAAAGTATAACTGTTCATAATAATAATAATAGTACACTTTATTGTACACCAGCAAAACATTAAATTACAAACAATTTATAAACAGTAAATAAGTACAAATGGCGGCCTTATTGCTGAAAGCAAGCTTGCTGCAAGCAAGCTTCCAGACAACCGTTGGGAAAATAACAAATAACGATAGAAAGGGGCAGTTAGTGGCGTACATTATTAATGATATGCGATACACATTATATATATATATATAATAAATTTATTCAATGGTTCAGAGGCATTTTTCACATCACATTTATTATATGTACTTAAAGTATAGGTATAACAAGAGCAACAACTTTGTGGTGCGGTGGTATCTGTACTAGTTATAGAAAAACTGTGTATATATATTTAGTTAAAAATATTTAGTAACTGAGCCTACGTTATGTTGAGTCCTTTTAGTTAAATCCCGCATTATTTTACAGAGAGTATTGTGAAGACGACATTTACGTCACACACAGGATGGGTCCAGTCAGTTTGTTGGTCTAAAACGCGCGACACTCTGTTTTTATCAGCTGGATACGATGGACAAGTTAAGCTGTGGGAGACTAGAAGGTAATCTTTATATATATTCAATTAATTAAACCTCGACCCGTGTAGTGATAGCATCGTACTTAGTATAACGCTCGCTATATAATCACTACTTAATGAAGATTTAAATGTCGGATCGAACCTCCGGATTTTCTCATAAACTGCTCCATGTATGAAAATAGCTCTACCCAAATAATTTTGATGAAAAATATAATCTCAGTTTTTACCTCGCACTATACGCATTATTTGCGAAGAATCGATTCAGTGGGTTTAGTGTGTTGATTAAACAGTAATTAGTACTCCTTAATATTCTAATGTCATGAGGAATGAGCCAGTCTGGACGCAAAATTAGTTTATACGTGGACTAGAAGTACCTTACTGGGCCAATATCGCATGGTGTGGGTAGTGTTCGCAACCTGGGGTTGATTCCTTGTTCGAACAGTTTGCTTTTACTATCGGACTAATGTGATTTATTCATTCGTAAATTGTATACTCTGTCATAGAAATTCACAGTAAAAAACCAAGAGGTAACATTTTTTTGAGCTGTGACTCGTTTGCACCTTGTACTGATTTTTCGGATATAGGTAAGAGTTGAGTTTTCCTTCTGCAAGGAGTTGAGTAAAAAGTTTTTATCATGTTGTTATAGTCCCCGTACGCCACTCTACGACCTGAGCGGGCACGAAGACAAAGTACTGTGCTGCGATTGGTCGAACCCCGCGCTGATGGTCAGTGGCGCCACCGACAACACCCTGAGGATATTTAAAGCGAAACATGCCGTCGGCAATGCGTGAAAGTTTCATTTTACTACAACTTCCAATAGTAGCAAGCGGAGTTATGCAATAATGTGTCAATAATATAGTATTTATTTTACGAAAATTAGCCATATTGGTGGTAGTTAAAGTCCAATTTCTCTAAAATACTAGCAATATTTTAAACTATTATTGCATAGCTGTGTATAGTTGACGCCGTGTACTATTGTGTTCCTTATTATAAATCAATTTTTTATTTCTTTGTCCGTGAAATCCTGTCAGTAGTCAACAATTCTACCGTAAAGCTGAACTGAATTTATAACTAACTAGTCCCTAATGGAACCTGTTGGAACTCTGTACTCTCTGCGGGATAGCCGCTAATAAGGTGCAAAATTGATTGTAACGGGTTGTCTTTTTGTCTCGTTCCTGTAATTCAAGTCTTGTAGACCGCGAGTCTGAAGGCAACAGAACAAGTATAGAGTAGTCAAGTACAGAGTTTAGACCGCGATCCAGAAAATGCGCTATTTGTCTAATATTCGCCATCGACCTGCATGATGAATATGAATATATATGATATTTATGAATTTCATAAATAATATACAATGTTGAAAATCCATAAATTATTAAATAGAAAATAATCTAAAACAGAGATGGGCAAAATATAATGAGATTATTAATTACAATTGCATTTTGTAATATTCTATCATGATTCAAGATTAAAATTGTAATTGTAATCGTTGGAGATTACAAAATGTAATTGTAAACGATAATCATTAGTACACCATCGCGATTCCCCAAGCGAGGGTGGATAATCATTAATCTAATTACATTTTGCCCATCTCTGAAAACGACTATTATGTGAGAAATTACTATATTCGAAATACCCCAGGGACCATCGAGATATAATTAAGACATAATGTACTAAATACACATGACCTACAGGATTTTCTTACAAAAATTTCTTGACCAATAGAAGATTGGTTTTCTGGAACTGAAACATATCCAGACAATGTGGATAAGATATAATAAAATTAAGTTAATTGTTAAAAATGGTGTATGGATTTGTTAATATAATCTTCCCTAATAATTACCCCACGGCCATTGGCCTGCACTGCCAAAAGGAGGCCATAAGTAGCTGGATGCGTGCGTACAGGACAAAACGACCGATTTGGCGATTTTTATAGGTTTGGTCAGATAGGCGATAGAGCGCGACGGAAGCAGTCGACTACGTTCTCAAACTCAAATAATTTATTTTGTATAAGCGCTGCGGGGGCGCTTAGAAATAGTCAATTTACATTTTTTTTTAAATCTAATTTAACTACTTATCTACCACCGGATCGAAACGCGGCCTCCACTGAGAAGATCCGGCGAAGAAACTCAGCGGGCTTGTCTTTTTTATTTACTTCTCTTTTTTTTCAATCATGTTGTGTGGTAGAATACAATTAAATAGTTTACGACCTAGCTCCAGTGTGATTATCTGTAAAGAGCGTCTAAAGGATTCTAGATGGACCAGTCCCACAAGTAGCACCCGTTCACGAGTATGACTGCTGGAACAGCTATCACTCCCCTCGACCATATTGGAGGGAAGCAATTGACCCGCGCCAGACAGCCACCGCAAGCAAAGACGTTATAGTGCGCATGACCAAATCAGAACCCCCAAAGACGGTAAGCAAGCAGCAGTTCGTTGTGACGTTTGCCGTCGCGCCGAGTGGGGCTGCGCTGTGTGGGGTCTCCCGTACATTTCAGTACATTACAACTCCCCAAGCCGCGCCACCGTCGCGCCGAGCGGGGCTGCGCTGTGTGGCGTCTCCCGTACATGTCAGTACATTACAACGCCCCCAAGCCGCGCCAACATCGCGCTCCCGTCGCGCTGCGTCGGCTATGTGGCGAAACCTTAAAGGAGGCATATCTCCCGCAGTAAAAATCTTTCGTCTACAGGTTCTATACTGGCTATATGATAAACGACGCACATAACATGGATTTTTAAGATAGGTTCATAAAACCAATCACTTATGAAATAAAGGAGAAAACAGAAAAAAAATGTACTAGATTTGGTTTCGCTTGTTTTATTTCAATCATTTTGCTCTTACAAAATATGTTCAATGCAAAGGAACATGACTCGTCACAATAAAACATGCTTCTTAGTACCATTTTGATTTATTTATATTATATTTTAGTTTCCATTCAGCATAACTATAAATAATGCGGGTCACATAAAATGCTCATAGCACAATATAGAAACTTGCAAACACTTTGTAACAAAATAGATACATAACTTTCCTCTTTGTCTTTTCTCTGCGAGAAACGCTTTTACACTATTATCATAGTTATGCCAAACCTCACATCATAACACAACGAAGCAACATGTCCCTTAAAAATAATCTGTCTTACCAACAATTTCATTTCATTTTTTTTTACATTTTATCAAGTTTTTATTTTTGCGTTCATAATTCTATAATACTACCTAACTAAATTTTTACCTATACTATGCTACTGTCTAGACTAGTCTGCTGGGTAGAACACCACACTATATTAATACACATTGGACAAATACAATCGTATCGACACTTCCGTTTTTTTTTCATTTAATTTTCTTTCTTTACACTTATCGAACTACATAACAAAAGAGGTGAAAGCAAACTTGTTCAACTGAAACTTATCTCAAGAATGTGTTCACTAATTCTGTGAGCGTGCGGCGGCCGGGCCGGCCGCGGCCTCAGTCCATTCAAATTAAATTATTTAATAAACTAACAAAGGAAACTACCCTACGGCCGGCGGGGCCCGCGCTCGCCGCGCGCGGTATTCTAGGGCTCTATTCTATATATCTTAGCGTCGAAACATTTTTTACTATACTATCCTATCTATAGTTAAGCCTATGTCTAACCTAGCCGTTCGTCGTCGTCGCGCCGTAGCTCCACTATCCACTGTATCGACGTTTCCATGCGTTCTCTTATAATTAAATGACTTATTTTAAAAACATCTACTTAACACTTGTATTCATCGACATGATTTTCCGTTGAATCATAGTTTTGGTTTTCAAGACTTGGTTCCCCGATACGCATCTTTGTGCCGCTCTCGTCTCAGTCCGCACAACATATGTATAACAAATCATCGCCCGTAATCTCAAAGTAAATAATTCACTTATCACACATGTCAGAATGTCGAAGTGAGTCAACTAGGAACATCTACGATTTTACACTTTACCGTCGAGTCAATTTTTACATCATGTGTGAAAAATGCAACGATTAGACAGCCACATTATCTCTTTAAGTTGTTACATACAAAATATTTTAAACATAGTTTTTACATTATCACTACGTTTATGAATACGGTAAGTTCTCTATTACCTGTAAAAATATCGTGTAAAGCACATGCAAATGCTATATTGTATTCATATTTGTTCATTATTTTAAAGGAAGCTGAAGGCACTACCATCAAATTAATGTATTGCTTAAATGGAAGGAAAGCATTAGAAAAATAATTTCGTGCTAAAAATACCTCTGCTTTCGACGGTGTTATACACAGACCGTGCCACGCTATGTTGACTACGAGTCACTAACACGAAATACATATACTTAGACGCGTGTGCTTGTGTAGATTCGTGTTTATTCTAAATTACATATTTGCATTATGTTATCGACTACGGAAACAACGATTTGCTTGTTGGAACAAAATTGAAATATCGCTTCAGAGCGAGGAAAGTAAACCGGAACTAATAACGGAACGTTCAACCAAGACTTCGGGAATATCACACGGGATAAATTAATCGTGATCGTTAATCGTTGACATCAATTTTAAATGCAAAGTTTAGCGGAAATATCTATCGGAAGACTGCATTTACAGGAAGCCACAGTGTCCGTGGAACACTAAACGATCAATACTTAACTAAGTACCACGCGACGCTCGGTACTACATTGCACTTTATGGTTATTTTAATTTTTCACAAGAAGTAAAGGCGGTTCTCATTCAGTTCAATAAAATTTGGCTTGATCAGACATTATACGAGTATAATACTGATCTTCGGAGTATTATGGTTCAGTACGTTTTACTCAAACGTTACACTAATAAAAATCTCACTTTTCATTAGCCTTTCTGATGTTGAGTTTGAGTGAATCGATGAACCGATTGTGTTTAACTCATCGTACAAAGCACAGTGGGTAAGGTGAGGCAGTCAGCTAAGTACACTACTATCTGGGGCTACGTGCTTGCGGTTGTCTGTCCGACTGGTTCGGCGTTGTGCCGCTACGTGACCGATGAATAGCAGCAAGATGGGCCGGTGGCCACACGCCATAGGCATTGTAACAGCGTACTCACAACAATATGGACCGTCCTAGGTAAAGGCCAATTGAATTGTGACTATTGACTTGACATTGTAGTCGTACAAGTGGCTACTGTAGACAAACTATTAAACATAGAGACAAACTAATCTACGTTTCGATATAAAGGGTACAAATGTTATGCAGATCATTAAAATCTGATGCATACCGTAGCGTACGTAGACAGGTTGCCCCCCTTCCTTTATCGTATGTTTGTAACACAATTAGTTTCAATGGAGTAATAAGGTAGGACCCCGAATGCGCGGTTAGTCTATCAAAACTCAAAATTGTCAGGACTGACCAGTAGAAACTTGAATTTGAAAGTGTCTAGACTACACATACAGACATATTGAACACGCATTCATCCAAGCTATTTGTTACTAGCTGGTAAGGGTGCCATACTGATGTTGTACTCTTAGCACTCTCCTTAGCACAGCCAGTATCGTCCGCGACTGAAATGAGCACATGTTAGCTGCCCCGTCGTGTGGGCCGGCCGTTACAGTACGTAATGAGTGAAAATCCATGAGCTAAGGTATGTACAGTTCAAAAAGTAATTCATTACGGAACAACAGTATCTTTTCAGCCTTTTCCTGAATAACATAAATGAATAAACCCAATACAGATCTACTTATTCGTTCAAAATCTACGTTATTCATTCAAAACCTGTCGTCAGCTAGTCTCAGTTCCTGTATTGTTTATTTAAAGTCGGTTCACAGGTTTTGAACAAAGAGGTTACCGCTTAATCGTCAGTTAAAATACAGTTAATATATCAAACATTTAACTAGTCTTCAGTCCCTGAGTTGTATAAATATTTGCCTACTTCTTACTCGACTTTAATGATTTGTATACTTTGGTTCTGATGAAACTCTTGACGTGCCAAAATAGAATTAAACAGTTGCGATATAGTAGGCTTTTACTCGTACCCATCAACAATGTATATACATGTATACATATCCATGTATAATTTATATATATTCAATATAAAAATATCAAATTTCATATAAAGTCATAAAGTGTACCCAAAACCTACGTGATGGTACAAAAAGTGCTCATTCACACCAAAACGGTGTTCACACTCTGGATTTCGAATCCATTTACATTTTATAATGTGGAAATCAATCGTGGAATTTTTGTTTGAAGTTTTCTAGTGGAATGTGCCGACCGCCTACAAAATAACAACTACAGTTGATTCAGTACATGATTCTCAAAAAAGGATCATTTCATTAATCAAGTATTCAAACATGTGTTTTTAACGTACAAAAATTTGTATAGACTCGTAAAATGTATAAATAGACTTTACATACAACTGCTTATTGCTAAATGTTGCCGTATTATCAGCACTGTCGTGCTCTAAGCGCAGACGTTATCTTGGAAGTCACCCACCCATCCAGTAGTGTCGCCGCACTCGCTTCAACTAAACGCGGACCAGAAACATTTGGAAGTTAACAGTAGGTATACATAAATTCAGTCTGTGTTCGGGTTTGGCAACGACGTTATTGTTATGTATAGTGTGTTTCATACTCGCATACATTGCTGGTCGGGAAGTAACGCAATAAACCTATTTGTGATGAAAATATTGTGGACAACGTTACTAGCATAATATAGTAAGGACTTTACGTACATATCGCTTCAAATCGAATTGTTGGGTAAGGTTTTCGAGTCGTCTGACCAGACATGCGACTTGATCTATCAATTCAGTAAGCAAAATGAAATTACGATCTTTGGAAGACTGCGCCAGTGAGAAGATAATACTGCTTTGTATATTCATAGAACTATTTCGGAACAACTGATAGAGCACCATGCTAAACGTATTTAAATTCTACCTCGCGACCGTGTTCCCACGCAGTGGGTTGGAGGTAACTGCTCCAATTATAACCTGTATTCAATTTTGTTGTACGTTAGCTCATTAGAGTTATTTGAAATTATGTTTTCCAACTATAGTATGACGTAACGACTGTATTTCAAAAATACTAACATTCATCGGAAGATTCTAAATCTCCGTCATCTTTATTATACAAGATTTAATCGGCGTAACCCTTACAACAACCTTTACATACAAAAGTCACTTCATTATTCTTTACAATTTCGCTAATATTTTGATTCCACATGATATGACCATTTCCACTTATCCTTCTACCCAATACTCTTCAGATATTGCTCTCCTCTCCTACTCTCCGATGTTATCCAAAAATTTTGTATAAAAGAAATGATACTAAAATCATAAATTTCTAAAAATGTCTAAATAATCCATTATACTCTTTTATAAGATTGCACCATTTGTTGATTACAAAGATGGCATCGTGTATCCGTTGTCAAATTATTAGTAACACAATGGTGCAGTTACTTACAGATTTGAATATGACACTGGCAAATACATAAAAAATAAAATTTACCGATTTTTCTGCATCGAGGACAAGTTAAATTTGTCACTTCATGCATGAAAACACACTATGCTAAAATAAATACCTAACTATCTTAAATAATCTTGTCAACATGTACGAAATCTGCGCCTAAAATCTTAATTTATTTTTCCATAAAACAATAATAAAATTATAATGCAAAAACACTTTTAAAATTGCAACTATATCTATACATCAAATCCTCTCCTCGAACCGTCAAAAGACCTCATCAAAACATCACAGCGAATCGCACGTGCAGCATGAAGCCACGGAACCGGCTGGATACGAAGCTCGTCGAGAAAATAAATAGTCGAGGCGATAAAGTATTAGCTTAACAACTAGACAGAAGAGGCGCCGGCGGCACGCGCCGCGAGCGGAGCTTTCGATGAAGTCTATAACGGCCGCAAATTAAAACTAAAACAAATTAACATCGTAAAAAGTCACAGTTGCTTTGATTTTTGGCTCGTGTACAGCACGTAGTGTTGTAGCGTGGCTTACGGTCTACTTGGGGGGCGGGTACGGCTGGTAGGCCTCGTCGGGCGACGCCGCCGTCGAGGCGTGCTCGCTCTCCATCGGCATCTGGATGATGGGCGCCGTCGGGCCCGCGAAGTACTGGTACGGCGGCGACGTGAAGTACTGAAATACCACCAACCAACGCTTAGCAATCGAGCCGGGAGTGACACAGATTCAAATTAAACATTATCGTATATTTCAAGCAGGGATACATAAGTAACGTCAACATCATTTATTGATAGCACATTACGAGGTTAGGGTGAGGGATATTGCGATCGTGTAGCGGCTTGAGGTCGAGTAACAAATAGAAAGCGAGAAAGGCGCTAGTATTTTGAGCGGTGGGTCGTAAGCAACGGGACAGACAGTCAGATCGTTTATAAGAATTTTTGAGCACTCACGTATAACTCATTTTCCGGCCTTAAGCTGTCCCAGTTTACCTGGAAAACAGATACACCATCAGTCATTTGTTGTTTGTTTTATGTTGACTGAATGTTTCTCATCATGTCATGTGTTTTGTTCTAGGCCGTTTAATTCGAATCACTACAGTCCGAGCGGAAATAGTTACAATAGAAAACCATAATGCAATAGTAAAGTAGAAAATTTCTTTAGCTCGTTTATTTGACTTTTAACTGTCAATTTGCTAACGTTTCGAAAGCTGTACTGTTTAATATTTACAGTAGCATTCTAACTTCAGTCAAGAAGACTCGTTCAGATAACATATTTAAGTGGCGAATATCAAACCTAGATTACGAATAAAAAAACTTCAAATAGGCCTAAAGTCCCCTTCCTCTTCCCTAGAAACATAATTATCAATACTTATTTTTGCATTAAGCTGTGATGGCTACGTTGTGGCAAGATTTGGCAACAGGAAGATCTTCCGGAGACGAGTATTGTTTTTGGCGGGGCCATATATGTTATGAGTCTAATGTACTTTTATTTTTCTTTTTTTAAAAAACGTAGCCCCACACTAGGATCTATTCCTGTGCCGTGGGTGCGTTTACAAACATGAAAATTCACATACACAAATACCCAGACCGGAACAAATAATTGTGTATCACACAAAGATTTGTGCGGGAATCGAACCCGCGACTATGAGACACAGTGGGCGGAGAGGCTTAAGCCCATAACCACTGCGCTAAATCGTCATCTATCGGTATGTAGTCCTAATTTTGTAACGATGTAAAAAGTCGCTACTGGTTTTCCCTGAACTCTTTATAGGGTGGGCAGGTACTTAGTGTAGGGTCGCTACGTGACTCCCTTTGAGATTTATAGCTAAGTATACAGTTGACTATTAAGCTTACACAGCATAAGTAGATGACAAACAAGTGTTAATGTAACTTACATATTGGCTAGGCACGGTATCGATGGGTATGTGCGGGTGCGCGGGGTGCGCGGCGTGGTGCGTGGGGTGCGCGGGCGGGATGAGCGCAGCGTAGGGCGCGAGCCAGGCTGCGGGGTGCGCGGCGTGGTGGTGGTGGTGCAGCTGCGTGTGGTGGTGGAAGGCCGCCACGCCGTACATGCCGCCGCCGCGGTACACGCCGGCGCACTCGCCGCCCCCGCCCGCGCCGCCCACGCCGCCCGCGTACACGCCGCTCACCGCCATCGCCGCCTGTCACGTTTACATCATTATTACATACATATCGTGGGCAAACTATAAAATACAAAAATAAAATAAAAATAGCCTTTATTTGCTACTACTGAACATGCAAAAACTTAACCTACCTTAAAAAAATGTTATGTATATACAAGTTGTAACATAATTAACGCAAGACCTGAAAGTAGTTTGTTTTAAATCGGTAACTGAATTGATTCCAACTATATTTGATGTCTCTTACATTTTTTTAATTTGTAAAAATGCTGTTACTCCTTCAGTGCGCTGTAACAAACTAAATTTATTCTTGATTCGCATTCTTGAAAGCAATCCGCGGAATTTAAATGCATTTCTAAAACATATTCCTTATTACGCACACATACACGTACAAGATTCATTGTTTATTGGGGTATAAAAGTGCTTAAAAACAGAGTAAAAACAAAATTAAATTTGGAAATTTGGTTTTCGTATTGAATTTGTGAAGCAATCATCTTATTGGGGGGTGTCTGCGTCTTGCATTATTTATGATAAACCTTGTATAATATGTGATGTTTTATTATAATTTTTTTTTACGTATAAAAATATTATTGGAAGTTGGTAGTAGTCGCCTCTGCGTCGTAGGCCTCTCCTAAACCTTTCCATACATCTCTTTCCCGCTCCTTTCGCATCTAATGACATCCACATCTGTGACTGAAAATGACTCTTCATCTTTTACTTGGTCCCCCTTTTCTTCATTTCCTGTCCCTTGGTAACTACTCTGTTAAACGTTTTGTCCATTTATCATTATTCATCCTACGAATAAAGGACATATTGCAATTTCAGTAATCTAATTCTTTTCCGTACATCTATTATTTTTGTTTACTTCGGATGTTGTTGTTGTAAATTTTATCTGATAGTTATATTCCAAGCATACTTCTTTCCACCTTACATTGGCAGCAATACAGTTGGCAGCAATAGCAATACAAACTATAGCTAACCTTAATATTAGGTTAATTAACTATAATCTATCTATCTTTATCATCACGCCAGATCCCTTGCGAAGTAGGTAGAGGGTACAGAGTTCCAACAGGTTATTTCCTTACATACCTCTGTGACTTCCACTCTTTTAAACTATAATATTATGATAAATTTAGCAGCTGTCTGATGTAAAATAAAAATTGCATTTTTGTTTCTACACCTATAGTTCTTCTTCTTTTTTAAGGTATGGCTTCACACTAATTTTAAGTGTATTTTGCCAGTGTCCAGTTAGATATGTAATCGTGTTTGTTTAAATTAATACGTCCGCAATACAGATAATGGAACGCAGAGTGGGGTTTCTGATGAGGTCAATGCATTTGACACCTAACATACTACGTTCTATAGTAGTGTTGTAAAAATGAGCGCCGAGCGTTCAGCGCTGAGTCGACGCTTACGAGCGTTGAAGGCTCGAGGGTTTAAGGCTCACGGAGCGTTGATGACTTGGACTATAACGCTCGAGTTGCGTGCTCAAGCGTTATAATTTCTTTTGCTTTGATCCCCGAAACTCGAAATTAATTTATAGTGCCGAATACAGAGGTACGCCTCTGTATTCCAGTAACTAAGATTTTTGCATAAATTTTGATAAATGGAAATAGGTATGTAATTTTAAAATGAACAACATTTACCGTGTGTGTGTGAATGATGTACGCTGTTGGCCGCGAGGCCTTTACAGCTTCACCGGACTAAAAGGCGAGCGTGCAACCACTACGCTCTAGCCAGCCAGAAGGGCAAGAGGCGACATACTCGAGGCGCCTCGAAGAGGCGCCCTCGGTTGGGACAGTCGCTGTAGGGGGACGGGTGCACTACTAAGTGCACCGGTCAACCGCCGGCTATGGGAGGGGATTTACTACTACGTCGTCGTCGTCGCCCGTATTCTGAGCGGAAAGAAGGGACGACAAAGCATCGGGGGGGTCGGTGAGAACATGTCGCGGCCGGCGGTGGCGGCAGGGGTCGGGGGGGAGATCGTAGTCGGCGGTGGCTACGATTAACGGATTCGCATGGGTAGATGCGTTCGCGAAGTGACGTGTTGACGCCTTTTTAATAAAGGCGCGAATAGGTTCGAGACCTAGATCGGAGTGGAGGTCGACGTTCCGTACGAACCAGGGGGCTCCTACGGCTTTACGGAGGAAGCGGTTTTGAACCACTTGGAGTTTATCGATGTGAGAGGGGGCCGAATGCCCGAACACAACACACGCATAAGTCATGATGGGTCGAACGCAAGTTTTGTAAAGTGTCACCTTATTTCTAAGGGACATTTTACTCCGCTTGCAGATTAACGAATGGAGACGACCGAGCACAAATGATGCTCGGTGACGGACCCGCTTGATGTGCGGGCCGAAGGACATGGTACTGTTTAGGGTGACCCCTAGATATTTGACCTCTTTGACCCAGGGAATGGGTCGGTCGAACATGGTCACTTGGCCGAGATTACTTCTAGGGCGGCGCAGGGAGTGGCGCGGGGTGGCACCCCTGGAGAAGAACACCGCAGCGCTCTTGTCCGGGTTCACCTCAATACGCCACTTCCTGAACCAATTCCCTAGGGAATTGGCGGATGCCTGAAGGTGTCTGGTAATGAAACCCTTATTCCTATGCGAGACGTAGAGAGCGGTATCATCCGCGAATAGGGCTAGATGCGCCTTACTCGAACGAGGAATGTCGTTCGTGTAAAGGCTAAACAGGAGCGGAGAGAGAACTGAGCCCTGTGGGACTCCAGCACTGATGGAGTGGGAAGTGGAGCGCGTCATTTCGACGCGATAACGGAAGGCGCGATTCGACAAGAAGTCACGTAAGATGAGCACGAGTCTGTCCGGCACACCCAATTGGTAGAGCTTGTGGATCAAGCCGTTGTGCCAGACTTTGTCGAATGCCTTCGCGACATCTAGGAAGAGGGCGCCCGTGTAGATTGGTTTGGGTCTATTGAGACCGGAGAGGATGTGCTCCGTGATGCGGTGCACTTGGTGGACGCAAGAGTGTTTGGCTCGAAAGCCAAACTGCTCGTCGATAAGGATACCCCTGGACGTTACGAAGTCCTTGAGCCTCGCCAGAAGGAGGCGTTCGTATATCTTGGCCAGGGAGTTGAGGAGACTGATAGGGCGGTAGCTCGCGGGGAGATTGCGAGGTTTGCCGGGCTTGGGAATGCCAATGACGTCCGCCTCCTTCCACTTAGCGGGGAAGGTGCAGTTCGTCATGGCGGCGTTCAAGATGGCCACCAAGAGGCAGATGAGTTGGGCGGGCAGGCATTTCAGAACGCGATTCGAAATACCGTCAGGGCCGGGGGCTTTTTTAGATTTAAGACCCATAATCACATCTTCGACCTCCGTTTGCGTGATAGGAGGCAAGGAATCGACGGGGGGGAGGGATGCCCTGCGCTCGACTTCCCTGTCTACCGCGTCGACGTGGGACTGGTCGACGGACTGAGAGCTGGGGGCGCACTGGCTCTCGAGGGAGTCGGCGAGAAGCTCGGCCTTTTCGTCGTCGTCGAAGGCTGGGGGCGCTGCGCCTGAAGGGCGGGACAGCGGGGGCATGTCAGTCGTGGAGTCGGATTTGAGGCTACGCGCCAGCTGCCAGTAGGCCAGATGCGACGGCGCGATGCCCTCTAGGAGGACACCCCACCGTTCCTCCCGGACCTCCGCGACACGACGCTTTACCTCTCGTTGTAAAGCGCGCATCCGGGCCCGATTGGCTTCGGTGGGGTAGGAGTCGTACGCTCGGATGGGCATTCTTGGAACACAACATTTACCATTTTAAAATGAAGCTAGTATTTGCATGAATGCCTGATTTTTCCAAGGGCAGCTCTTGGGGCAAGTACAAGTGCAGTAATATGCTAATGGCAAGCTTCTGGACAGAGGGTGTTTACACAACGTCACGCCTATATTCCCCCAACGGGGGTGGCAGAGGTGTACTGTGTACACCCACTTTTCGCCGACGATGTTACGTCCCATGTAATAGGGCGCGAGCCTATTGCCGCCACAGTTTATATTAAACCTAAATATAACAAAAATGTAGGCGCGGGTCCTTCGTACTTATGCAAGTTGTAGTTATTAGGGATGTTACTTGCCGAAAGAGTAGAGAGGTTAAAAGCGAAGCCGAAAATGAAATTATATATAAAATAGGTAAAATAAATCCTTTGAAAGGGCCGACTATGTATATGGGGTTCGTACATACTACTCATTATATCGTATCATGGGTACCACATTAGGTATGTTATCGTATTTCATATTTAGAAAGGGTTAGGGGAAACCTAATATCAATAGAAAATGTCTTCCGGGTGATAGATAACAAAAACTAGAAATTTTCGTAGACTCAAGGTTTGGGTATGCGCGATACCTACTATAAAACAAACGATTTTTTACACACACCCTCACGCCTATATCCTTACGTATAAGGTTGAGGGAATATAGTATACTATACACCACTTTTCGACGACACCATCTATTGTCATTCTTTATTATTTTTACAGAATCGTTAGTGTAAACGTTTGCGGCACAAATATGAAACGCGCCGACAAAGGATTTGTCGGTACATTGGTCAATGTTTTGTGATTCTAAGTGTGCTTGCTTTTACAGCATTGGTCAAAGGATGGCCAACCAAAACGCACTGATTTGATGGTCATGGTGGTCATGGTCAATGAATATTTGTTTTTAACCTCAACTTCAAGAACTTCAAAAAGGAGGAGGTTCTATGTTCGGTTGTATGTATGCTTTTTTTTTTTTTTCTTTTTTTTTATGTATGTTCAGCGATATTTCCGTCAATTGTGGACCGATTTTGATATTTTTTTTTGCATTGGGTTCAGTATATCTCCAAGGTGGTCCCATATTAATTTTATTGACATTGGACCTTGGACTTAGAAGATACACCAGGGAACTCCTTAACGACAAACAATAGGCATGTGTAAATTGAGATATTATGGGTATTACGTCAATCCTATAGGTACCCTACTATAAAATAATTCACTGGTCACTTAAAATTGTAAAATAAAAATCTTTTATAAAAAACCAAGTAACCGACTGCACCAACCAGCATCGACTTCAAATATTTATTTTTTTGCTTTTTGAACTCGGTTTACCTTTTTTTATAAAAGATTTTTATTGTTATTAAATTAGTATTTTGCGGGGCAACACGGTACCCCGCAAGGGATCTGGCATGATGATAGATAGTAATTTTATTCTTGGAGTTTATATGGTCTCTTACCGGCTTCATCATCAGATCCTGCTTATCATCTAGGTCAAATAAATCCTATAATCAATTTATTTGTCAAAGCAAATCCATAGAGCCCAAATACGATGGTGCTATCTTGTTTAATTTAAATAGTTCTTATAGGCACGTGTGTGTGTGTGTGTGTGTGTGAGTGTGATGTACGCTGTTGGCCGCGAGGCCTTTACAGCGGACTTAAGGGCGAGCGTGCAACCACTACGCTCGAGCCAGAAGGGCAAGGGGCGACATACTCGAGGGCGCCTTGAAGAGGCGCCCTCGAGTATGTCGTAGTCGGCGGCGGCTACGATTAACGGATTCGCATGGGTAGATGCGTTCGCGAAGTGAAGTGTTGTCGCTTTTTTAATAAAGGCGCGAATAGGTTCGAGACCTAGATCGGAGTGGAGGTATAGCCACGTTCCGGTTTCATCATGGGACCCTGGGCACTACCTAGAGCTATTGTGAAGTACTTGAGTAAGGCGCGTTGAGGCGCTCGTAGCGCTGTGCAACCGCGGTGTTCTTATCGATAACCAAGGTTAAGCAGCGTTCGACTCGGTCAGCCTGAGATGGGTGACCGTTTGTGTCATTTTCATATTCGAGCGTCTTCATACTTCGGAAAGCACGTTAAGCCATTGGTCCCGGTTACTACTTAATGTGGTAGTCGTTAAGCCGAGTTGGAACCCTTATAGTCGGCTTGATAAGTTTCAACAGCAGGTGGCCACAAACCTGCCTTCAGCGATGCGCACTGGGTCCGCGTGATTAAGTATGACCTAATCTCTTTTACCTGATTTGTGAGAGAAGGCCTTTGCCCAGCAGTGGGCAGCATGGGCTGATATTATGTACTTGAGTAAGTAGTTAAGAAGACAGTACTTGTCAAGACTAAACCAGCGAGCCTAAACGCAGTGGGGTTGTTCAGTTGGCTATCTACCATTATCAAAGCAGGTCCATGGTACTATATAAAAGAAAAAGAATAGTCGTCACGGAACTTCCTTTTTTCGGTATTAAAAAAGAACGTAACTCCACACTAGGATTTATTCCTGTGTCGTGGGTACGTTTACAAACATAAAAGTTCACATACACAAACACCTGGGTATTACCTGGGTATAACAAATAATTGTGGATCACACAAAGATTTGTCCCGTGCAGGAATCGAACCCGCGACTATTAGACACAGTGGGCAGAGCGGCTTAAGCTCTTAACCACTGCGTTAAATCGTCTGTCGTAAATAGGTACTCTACGCAGTAAATATTAATGTATGAACATGACTTAAAATCATCCATAAAACTGGAGCGTTGCGCTCGGCGCTCGAGCGCGAGTCGAGCGTCGAGAGCGACGCTCCAGTGAGGGTTTTAAATAAAACGCTGCTCTGCTGCGAGCTCTGATACCGACTCGGCTCTGGATTCCAGCGCTTAGCAACATTTTGAGCGTCGACTCAAGCGTTTAAGCGCCGACTATTCCATAGCCCTCTGGCAAATCTTGAGTTTGGACTTCTGTTACTCAGTTAGTGACAATGTTTGAGCAACGTAGGTTAGGATGAACAAAATACGCATCATACATGTATCTTATTATTGTATTTTATATCTCATATAGCAATGCACGAGTACTCGGTACGACTCTACCTTATCAGGATAAGTGGCACCATCACTGCAGGAAAGTTATGCAAATGTTATTGCTAATGGCTTGCCTTACATAATTGTATTACCGGTTTCAGTATGGTATCACGTTTAAAAAGCATCCTTAAAATTATTAGGTACTAGTTACTTTGTATAGTTACCTACATCGTTAGACGCGCAGTTTAGGAGAACAAAATTAGACTTATGAATATGTATATAGGAACACGTAGCAAAGTTGAATGAGTGGGACCTACTTTTAAAAGAACGTGTGCTATAGGGCATATGTATATTTTAAAAAATGTAGTGTAATAAATATACAGCGTAATGCAGTTGGCACTTGTTGTACGTTACGAAACATTCGAAATTATTGCCAAAAGCAGCAAAGTAAATATTGAGTTCTTAGATTTACGCGAATTTTACACATGACTTAAAACTATTTTACGGATTTTATCGCGGTTTATTTTTTATTTTTAGTTCCCGACGTTTCGAGTGCTTTGCAGCACCCATGGTCACGGGAGGGACTGAGGTGTTAGACGTCTAAAAGGCATAGTTGTTCCGGGGTACCCTCAAACTTCTTAATTATTTTTAAAGAACATACAGCTGACCTAAAACACCGTCGCTCAAAGAAGTCTGCAGTCTGTGAACATGTCCTTGACCGCACCCGCCATAACATCAGATTTGATAGACCACAAATCCTCGTGAAAGAACACCGATTCCTACCAAGGTTGGTTCGCGAGGCTATTGAAATTAAAAAACATCCTAATTTCAATAGAGAAGATGGCTCGGTGCTTCCATCGTCTTGGGATCCGGTAATTAATATAATCAAATCCAAAACCATGCATAACACTGCAAGACCTCAAGACACCGTGAGCTGCGTAGATCGGACCAACAACAACAAAAATAATTAAGAAGTTTGAGGGTACCCCGGAACAACTATGCCTTTTGGACGTCTAACACCTCAGTCCCTCCCGTGACCATGGGTGCTGCAAAGCACTCGAAACGTCGGGAACTAAAAATAAAAAATAAACCGCGATAAAATCCGTAAAATAGTTTTATTTCAAGCATAGTAAATATCAGAAGTCCGCCATGGTTCGCCAAGAATTTCTCCGTCGCTTCAACGACCCTTACGTTGTTTTAGTGCCTATTGGCTAACCTGGTGGTGTTTCTCGTATTGAACTATACTGAGCTACTCTAGTTCGCATATAAACTACAAAAAGGCCAAAATATAATCGTGACATTTTACAAACGAGATTTTAAGCGTCGGCAATTTTGTTACTGTATCGATGTTGCATCGCCAAAACGTGATGCAGCATCGATGCTCTTATTTGCGAGCGATTTGGCGATTAACTACGGTATTACAATTCGAGTAGAGTAGCGTGAGTGCTAATGATATACGCTTCAGCCATAAGATAAGGGGGCAAATAGCTTAAGGGCGCCTCAATGAGGAACGGCGTCGGCTTGGATTGTCGCTATGGCGGAGTTCGTTTGATTGAATTGAGTGTCGAAAAAGTGACATGATGGCAGACGCAGCATCGAGCTTCGAAGGGCAACTTATATGGAATGTGAGACAGAAATCGTCATCTGGAGATTATTACCTGTGTTATAGACTCGTTATTGTCCCGCCACGCTCTGCCGTTGTTGTCGTTTTGTTTGTTATACAGCGCCTTCTTCTTGTTGCCGCCGTCGGCAAACTTAACTAGTAGAGGCTCCTTGGCACCAGGTATTGGGTTCCCATTGAACATCTGAAATAGTTTAATACATTATTAGGAAGGGTGCCAACAGGATGTTTTTTTCTCAATACAAATTTGTATGCAGTTAAATCGACAGCCGATTATTCTTTAAAGAAAATGTATTATTTTGTTGGGGGCTTTAATAAAGCGCGCATATTTATCATTTATGTAATAAATCTAGTTCCTCCATATTATTTAGGTCACAGTGTGATGATTGGTGAAGAGCGTTTTCCCATTCATCAGAGTCTTCGTGCACCTATTTCAACACAATTTATCTGATCCGATTTTTCATTTCTTGGACCTTTTAATATCTCATTCCGTCAAATAAATGAAGTAACAAAATATCTTACTTGAATAATCTGTTCGCATTTCTCTCTGGACTCCATCCTCGCAAAGCCAACTCCTTTGCTTTGGCCATGGGTGTCGCGCAGAATTCTCGTGGAGACCACCTGCCCGAATTTGGCCAGCAGCTGGTCCACATCGTTCTCCTTGAAGTGGGGCGGTAGGTTCGCCATGTACAGATTGGTGGGATCCTGCTCTTGTTGCTGTAAAAGCCCCCAGGCAACAGATGAAGTAACTGCTCTGAAGGCTATAACTATCGCAAATTGTCTCGGATATTTTAAATAAGTACTGTCACAATATGTACTATAAATGATATTGCACATATTGTCGCAGAACTTTTATTAGTGGACAATGTAATGTAAAAACCCTGGAACCACTGTAAATACTTTAAAAGTGCGCGCTTCCAAAAAGGAACCTTTGTAAACCTGTCTCCTTCCACCTCTAAATGAAGCGTCACCGAATTCTGGATGTATACAGTAATTGCTTTATTTACAAGTGTTTCCAATGTGTTTAATGAGCGACGACAATCAGCGACACATTGCGATATCACCCGCTGCATGAAAACGTCTTTGTTCTGAATTGAATGTGTTGCTTTATGTTTCTAAGTGTTAATTCAACGTGTCTGTGAACTTTTTCTTAGTAAGTTAAAATTAGCTGAAGCCCGCATAGGATATCTAGACACTGAAGCCAGCTCTGACGTAAATCAGCAGATTGATCTAATGTACTAATTATTACGTAGGTGTTATCAACGACATGGGCATATACATTAGCATAGAGATTACGAAGCTAGTTAAAATTCGCATACACACTAATTTAATATCGAAAGCATAGAAATACCCGAGCCCAGTAGCGATAATACAATTATACATTTTTGTAACGCTGAAGCATACGACAATAGTATAGAATTAATAGGATGAAACAATGTCTGAAGTACAGAATTAAGTAAGCGTTATATTTGCGTTGATTTGCGTAGGTACCATTTAAGGGAGTACATACTTACAACACATTAGTGTTACATTGTTCTGTGAGTAGGCTGACACACAATTTACCACTCGTGTTGTTCCCCGAAATGGACTGACATATGAGTGATGTGCGCTTTGTAGCGGTGTTATACCGGGACATGTCTATTTATTAATCGCCCAACATTTGTCGATGATCTAAACACAGGACCTACTTCATCTAAACACTTTCAAATCTATTGAATCAAACAAACATTAGGCGTTATGTGATCAGGCTGCAACATGGGATCACGCTAAAATTCCACCGCAAAACGTGGGACGGGATGCTTGCGCTACGAGATGCAAAATCTCAAATCTAGAGAGTTTTACCAGATAAAGAACACGGTCTTTATGTTTAAATGCTCAATTGGATATTATTACAGCATTTCTCAGATAAATAACAGGGTAAAGTACTAAAGCTATAAGTAAGGGAAGACGGAATATAGGTTCGGATCAATGGGGGAAGGCAACTGTCTAAATGGCAAAAGTCTGCCTATTTTCTTTGTAACGACCGATATAAATTAAATTATTACGAAAGGGCCAAAAGTCTATACCGTTTCAATTCTCCGCACCCTTTCCGGGTGTAAAATTCAATTTAATACGCAGTTAAAAGAAACAATCGCGTCGTACTTAATGTTACAGTCGCCCTGCTCTTTAATTCTACAGTTGCCAATCCTCTCGTAGGTATAAGTTCGGATGTACGTAACATATGTATGTGTACGATTTGGATTTAGCGGAAGAAAGGAACGAGTTGTTAGTGTAAGGGTTTGTAATTAGGCGAAGGAGCAGAAATAGAATGTGAATATGGGACGAGAGAGCGGAAAAGGAGCAGGCGGTTAGTCATAATAGTATTACTTGCATGCACAACGTACACGGTTCAGTCTACGCAGGAACCAGATACCCACTTTAGCCATCTGGGCCTGAACACCTTTGGCTTGTAATCCTTTAACAGCAGCCTCCGCAGACGCGATCGTTTCAAAATCTACAAAACCGTAACCTGGGAAAACAAAAGTGAAAATGTTTTATAGTAAAGGCCCATCTCGGCCAATGTCGACACATCGTTAGGCACATTTCGTAGTTTCAATGACTCATGCTCGGTCGTATAGGTAACATATATTATGTTGTTTAACTAAGATTTAAAAAATAAACTCTATGGTACATTGAATATGTAGGTAACTAATGAGCGCGACAGTATTGCCTACTCGACAATAGCGTGATGGAAAAGTGACATCGAAAAAAGGTTTACATCGTGATGAACATTAAAATAACTGTGCATATTTCATATCGAGATAACAATTCGGTACCATCTGTGCTCGGGTGCAATATAGTGAACATGATATCTACTATAAAAATAACAGGATAAAGTAAACATATTATAAGTATGAGAATGTTATAAATATGAATCAAATCGAATGTATCTAGTGTTCGTGCATATATTGGAAAAAGGTCTCACCATAGATGGGTTAGTTTAATGAAGGTAGGTATATGGTATTCTAGAAAATATTAATATTGTTTTAAATAATTCAATTACGAATAATCGTATCGATGCATCTCTATTCGAGTAGGAATAAATCGTAAAAGAATATTTTAAATACATACGTGAATATCTATGCACAGATTTATTACTAGAAGTAGATTATAATATAATAACATTATATATCTATGATAGTGTAAGAGAGGACGTACGGGTATGAATGTTGTTTACCTTTACATTTATTCGTATTTTTATCCAATATTGCTTTTGTTGAAATAATGGTGCCATACCTGGAAAGCGAAATAATCAATGTTACATATACAGAATTTTGAAATTGATCCAACGTTAATAATTGTTCATTATATTACAGACCAGTTTAATAAATAGACTTGCAATGCATTTAAAAATATATGTGACTAGTTATCTCCACGCCTTCTATCAATAAACACGTAAAAGTGGCAAATTATCTACGTCAATACGTGAAATCTATAAATGTCATATTATGAATTACATTTTTAAAACAAAGTACATTTTATTGATTTAAGAAGTAAATGATTTTTCTTGGTTTCAATAGCAGACTATGAAAATTTTCAGGGTATTCGGCTTCTTCTATGCATTCATCACCTGCATCTTGAATCTATCTATGTCACTTAGAATATAAATAAACTATATCATCACGCCAGACCCAGATCATAGACCCAGTAGACATAGATCCTGTATCTATTAGAATATATTAGGGAAACATAAATATTTGACGTTACGATTAGTTGAGTATATACAGTCTATTTATTTAAACTGGCGTATGATTTTATCGCTATGTTACTCACATCTGGCACATTTGGACAAGGTCCTTATCGGTGGTGTTCTGGCTAAGGCCTCGTATATAGAGATTGGTGCGGCTGAGCTGCTCGCCCGCGGCACCGGTGGTGGAGGCGGAGGAGGCGGGTGGTGGCGGCGCCGTGCTCAGGCTGGTGGAGCGGGTGCCGCCGGCCGAGCCGGTGTTGGAGGACGATGATGACGCAGTGTTGGCTGGTGATGCCGCCGTGGGTACTCGCCCGCCGGTCGCCCCGCACCCGCCGCCCATGCCCGCGCCCGTGTACTGCAAGTATAAGCCCTACATTACGCTTTACGTTATGTGCCAAGTATACATGAGATTAGATTTAGGTACCATAAAAATATTAAACACTAGAAGTGAAATAGCGGACGAAACCACTGTCGCCGCTTTGGCATACATGCACGGTTTGAGAAACAGAGACTCGCATAAACTCATATTATTTCAGTTAAAAATATTTTGTGTTGAATTGTATTATCTTATCTTGAAAGACTTTCATACGAACTTTAGTCACTGTATCAACTATCACATACAATAGTCCACGCTATCCACGCAGTCCAACAGACGCTACGACGAATTAATTAAATAAGTAACGCGGAGTGTTACAATAACATTTCTCCAGTGTAGTGTTGTAAAAATGAGCGCTGAAGTCAAGCGTTTAGCGCTGCGTCGACGCTGACGAGCGTTGAAACACGTAGAAGACGCGAGCGTTTTTACAACATTACTCCAGTGGCAGTGGTGTGGCAATAGTACTCCAGAATATCATCACACGATCATTTCACGAAGTTATCTATATAAATATATATATATATATATATATATATTATATATTATCATAGCGGATAACGGCTCTGGTTCTTTTCTAAACGTAGGTACATACAAATCAAATCAATATGTATTCTCGAAGATTGAGAAAAATAACCTGAAACAGCCAACCCACAAAAACTTAAACTGTTACGACTGTGGAATACTGTTGGATATGATGTGACTGTTTATTTTTAATAGGACCATGAAATGCACACACATAATCTGGCAAGCATTATTAATATTTGTTTGTACAAAATAAACATGATTGTTTCTTAATTATTGAAACCTTATCGGACAGCCGAAAAATAATGCCTTTAATTGCAGTAAACAATATCTTAAACAATAGTGTCAGTCAATGTTTGCTTGAAGAATAAATAAGTTCAAAAAGGTACTTAAACTAACACCTCCATCAAACCGAATCCATAAAATACTTCATACCTCCAAGTAAAAAAATTCACGGTATCAACGTGCTAGCACTTAAACCGGGTCTTTAATGAAATTCTAATTATTTAATTAAATGTAATGTTCCGCGGGTAATAAAGGGCATGAAACAGTTGATCGTAATACATGAAGGCGTAAAACGAAGTCGGAACGATTACACCGAGTGTTAATTTGTGCCTCTCGAGTAGCGAAATGGGGGGCACGTCATCACATGACTCCGTAGGCGACTTCATTGAAATTAACTGGATCCTCATTCTTTATGACCAAATACGTAACGCGGCGCGTTACGATTACTCCGTGAAAAGATCGTTTAATGGTACTTCAGTGGCATAAAGAAAGCTTAGCATGAAAAATAACGTCATTCTGGGACTAAAATATTAGGTGATGAGTGGGAGTAGATAGCTATATAAGAATTTATTTGCATCCATAATCGGATCGATCGATATCGGAGAGCTTAACATGAAAATATTGACGTTAACTTGATGCTAGCGAGTTGATACGCCATCCTTATCACACTACAAATTTACCAAATAAACATGAACGTGACAGCGCGATTACTTGCTAGCGTCGCGCTAACGTCCGTTCTTGTGGTAAGCTCAGAATACCATTACGCAATAATTTCACGAAGTTATCCTAACGTGTCGCATTTGGTCATAACGAATAAGTCTAGTCTCGGTTCTACGCGTTAAGTCGCGGGCTATTAGTTCAGTTATCTACCCGTCGTGTGAATGAATAGGGAGGAGTAATGAGCGCATACCGATTCAGAGCACGCACCCAAATCGACTCGTGTGTAGGATTATCATATGTGTATATCTAATTCAGAACGTTCGTAGCGCTGTGCGACCGAGGTGTTTTTAGCGATGACAAAGGTTAAGCAGCGTTCGGCTCAGCCCGCCTGAGATGGGTGACCATTTGTGGCATTTTCTTGAAGCGGCTCTGTGCTTCAGAAGGCATGTTAAGCCGTTGGTCTTGATTACTACCTAATAGGCAGACGTTAAACTAGTTGGAAGCCTTATAGGCGGCTTGGTAAGCTCCAACAACAGGTATCTACATACCTGCCTCCGTCAATCCACACCGCCTTTCCTCAGCAGTCGGGACAGTATAGGCTGATATTATTCATCAATATTATATCAAATTCATGTAAGTGGTTACTAAATCATGTGAAAGTAAGCGATAACTATAGGCTTCATCAGTTACCTAATAAGGCTAAGCAGATAGAGGTGATGGGTACTAGTATTCTGTCATTATACATATCTTTGACAACGATAGATGATTATTCGGCGAAAGTAGCTAAAACTGGATAAGTATGTTCATTTCCGGACTTTTATTGGTCGTAGATGGAACTTACATATTCATCGGTAGAGATAAAAAGGTGTTGGCAGTTTACATCAGTAAAGATTAATAGAAGCTTGTAAAAATTTATATTTCCCGCATGCTTGATGACCCTGCTGGCTTTATAAACGCAATATGAGATACGAGAAGCTATGGATTGTACGTGCCGAGTCACAATTTGTTTATGGAAGCGAAGTTAGTGACGAGGAGGATCAGGGCGGGTACAAAGCAATTTGGTTCGATGGACAAGCATTTAACGGATACATTAACGAAAGTCCAAAGTCAAACATTGGAAAGTCGTAGACAGAATGTTATGAGGGTTACCGTCGTAAATATGAAATTGATTACGTCAGCCATAATCTGGGGCTGTAATCGCTACGGCCGAGGCATCATTAACATGGTCTTTAACAGAACAGGTATTAAGGCAGTTGCCTAATCTGAATTCTCAAGGCCAACGCATGGTATATTTAGCAGACGCCTTGAATTTCAGAAATAAAACCTTTCCTAATATACTATTTTCTCACTAAATAATTCCAGCGTACTACGTCTTGGACCAAACCAGTTCTTCACACGATGATCGCTTAAGTAAATTAGGCATGTGCGTTTTAAAATCAGCTTTAACACGAATATAGACGATTGATTGCAATAATAGTAACTGGAAATGTGAAAGATACGACATTTATGTTCATTTTACTCAGTTCCACAGCTATAACGTGATAACCCGCTGAGCCGTACGACTTTTGGGTACTAATGCTCAAGACTTTTCTTAAAGTCCACTCACCAACCTCGTATACAGCAAATATTATAGTTACCAACCAGCATGATTGCGATAAACTCAAAATTGTGATTCTGTGATATTTTTTTTAGTTAACGCAGGTAAAAAACTTTAAAATTATGCAAAGGTACTTATTAATATCTGGATATGAACAGCACAGAACCAGTCGTCGTCGCGATTTTTGATGGAGGACTTTGTCCTGCAGTGGCCGTATTTCGCCGTCTTTCACCTGAAGATGATGATGAAGGGTACTTTTTAAGGGGAGAGACTTTAATTTAATTATCCTATTAATATGATAAACTCGTTTCTGCCCGCGACTTCGTTCGCGTTAACTTTAGACAGGAACCTAACATATTTTCGGGATAAAAGTATCCTATGTGTTAATCTAGGTAATACAATCATACAAACTTCAACATCTAAACATACAAACTTTAACATGTATAATATTACTAGGAAGTAGGATGTGAAAGTTTGAATGTTTGTTACTCAATCACGTCAAAACGGCTAAAAGGATAGATCGGTAATTTAGCCATGGATATAATACAAATGGATTAAGTACTGTCAAAATATTGCTAAAGAAAATTAAACTCTTACTCATAGACGCAACTCTGAATTTTCTATGATTTAAACAACTCGAGAAACCATGAAGAGTGAGAGCTGTAGCCCGGAGCCCGGTGTCTCGTTCGCACCCATTACAATGCAGTACGGTGACCATAAGGTAGCACTAATACGGACTATACCTATTTATGATATGGTTTAAATACGCTGTAAACCATTTATTATCGAGTTTAAAACGAACAAGGTTCTCAATTCGTCTTTATATACAGAATGGATTAAGATGGGCAGTAACCCTTGTAGATACAGAAAAATGGCTCTAGGGGACTATCCTAAATTTTTACGATACCTATTTGGAGCTGAATTTAGTTTCTGAAAAAAAATGTACAGTCAGCAAGGAAAAGGACAATTTATTCAGAATTACGGCAATAAACAGTGCCCGAGAATTATACGTTAATTATTTGTCAACAAGTCCATAATATGTTTGGTCACCCTACTTAGAAAGAGACGTAGGGCTCTCAGTGAGTATCCTTGTTATCCCGTTTTTTTCGCAGAGTGCTCAATCCATTGTATTATATCCATGAATTTAGCACACAAATAGTTTATTACTTGGATTAACACATAGGATCCTTTTTACCTTGTAAAAATTTAAGGTTCCTGTCAATGCGGACGAAGACGTGCGCGGGCAAAAACTAATAATATATATTGATAATTTACTTAACGAATCTACTGGGTGGGCGACAGTAAACTATTCTGTTTGTAACTGTTAGATACCATACAGTCATCTAATTTGACGGTCGGGTGTGCGAACATAATTTGTTAGCGGTGTCTGCGACAGTATCTACGGCGCACACTATCCACCAGTTGTGTTATTTGCATTTAGTTAACATATTATTGCCGTAAACTGTGTGTCGTTGACATAACAAGCCATCAAGACTAGGCATAATCGCATGTGTATCGGCTTGCTGAGCAAAAGTATAGTCCGTATCATGACTATAAAAGTTTTATGACAAACAATATTATGATTAATGATAGATCGCGTATATTTGTCCATTAACAATATTATCGGACAGATTTGTGAAAGTCAGTTTCAGTTTCAAAGTACTTCATAGGAATTTCTGAAAGTACACCGAAAGGCACTTATGAAAAAGAATTTTAAAGGTCTTCCTTACCTATCTATATATATAATCAGGTCAGATCCCTTGCAGGGTAGGCAGAGAATGTTTTGAAAGTTTTAGCGCTTACATATTCATTAAACTGATATATTCCCCTAGTATATTATGATATATTATAGTAATTTGCTGTTATCTAGCGGAAGAAGGCTCGTGGCCAATAGTGACTAATACCAAGGTATCATAATAACTATGTACAAGTTATGCTATAAAATCAATTACAGAAATGAATTAAAAAGGTAAGACCTTTCATACGTCTATTTTTAGCCAGTTCCACAAGCTTCAGTTAAACTATGCCTACGGGATAAGTTTTCGCGAACGAATTTAGATTCGTAATCCAATTGGTATCTTGGGCAGTAGACGACGGTAATTGGCCCAATTTGCGCTAACTGCCGGAACGACCACCGCCGCGATACGTACGCGAACATAAAAATAAATTAGTAAATAGCGTGCCATATAGGTACTACGTGCAGTTCTTGATAAAGAAATGCACATGAAATCGTGATGCAAGTTGATTATGTTAAAGTAACGACGCGACTAGCGAACGGTTTCTGAAAGGCTTAAATTACGTAGTTCTGACTGAATTCTTAGAATAAAGATTATATTTATTCTTATACTGAATTAAGCTCCTGCAACATTGTGGCGTAGGGTGTGCATGGAGAGGGTACACGCGCTAGTCTGGTCTTCATAATAAAAATTAAAAGAATTTTTATGTACGTAGAAAAGCAAAAGGAACTTATGAATAGTCAAAAAGAGAAAAATTATTGATTACTTAAGACTTTACCACCCGTTCGGAAAGTCATTCCTGTGGAGAAGAAGGATAAGAAACTCCACGGTTACTCTTTTTAAAAATGAGAGTTTTACTATTCTTCTTTTTCTTTTTGTATACATTGCATTTGTGGGGTATGGGAGAACAGTGCAGAACGAGCTAAATAGATGTGCTTAATTATAGATTAATTATAAGGGTGCTTGGATCCATGGTTTTGGTCAGTGTCTACATAGTTCTCTCATTAACAAAATGAAGATTTTGTAAAGGTATATAATAACAAGTACAATAATAGTAAGAAAAAAGGGATACTATAAAATATGTAAAGAGTGCGTACAAAATAATTAGTTATAGCTCCAGTGTGATGCCGAACGAGACAGAATTCAATAGTAGTACGGTACATGTTTAATCAGTCAAAGGATAGAGGACGGACCAGTCCTACCCAACAGCAGCCGTTCACAATTATGACTTGAGAAGCAGCCATCACTCTCCTCGACCATATTAAAGGGAAAAAAGTGACCCGCTTCACAGAGCCGCCACTAGTTCTTCATAAGTACCACGTATCCGATCGTAGCGTGTGCGTGTGTTGCTCTGCTGAGAACCTAAGTACATGTCTTTGTCACGTGCATAGCGTGTTAATGCATCAATCGTGCAGCTCCTTTATAATCCTAGGAGACTTAACGAGAGACTTTGAATTGAGAAGGTCCGCGTGTTAACAAAATTATATCTAACAAATCAAATCTATCAGTATTTTGGGCGTGTCCATTTACTTGAGTGTTGTTTTTTTTAGTTATAAGCGTATAATTGTTCTACAGCATTTATTTATGTAATTGGCGCAAAAAAGTAGTAAAGTACCATTCGTTATTAACAAGACAACATTTTAAATGGTAGTTAAGAGGCGTAATGTCCGATTACCGCTATTAACTGTGTTGTCTATAACGAGTTCATATTATGTCGGCCACCTGTGCAATTTACTCAATTTAACTTTATTATCTCCTCGGAATTTTGGATTGTAATTAAGTGAGTCGGCCAGTTTCCCTGAGGGACGGAACGAACAAAGTTTTGTAACACTTCACTCCGTGTTTTGAGTTTAGTTGACGGAAATACCACCGTGACTGTGGTTTAAGGTGCTTAGAATTATTATGCAACAATTCAGCTTTCCTAGCGTGTAGTGCGGTTGTTTTTGTAAAACATCCGTAATGTAATACTTACCGATATTTTTGACTGTCGACTAAAAAGTGCGAATGTTAAAGGACAAATTGAAATAAAAAAAATATATTTATAAATACCAATTACAGCCCCTCAAGGATATTTTGGCCCGCGGTCTGTGTAGTGAAATGTTACATCGTGACAGTCGAAGAGTTGCCGTTTGATTTGAAATTAACCCAAGTTTTTTTAATTAGTAACCATGTGGACCAACCTGTTGAAATATTTCAACAGGTTATTAAGTACTGTCAAAATCTTGCTAAAGAAAATTAAACCCTTACTCACAGACACAACATGGAATTTTCTATGATTTAAACAACTCGAGAAACCATGATGAGTGAGAGCAATAACCTGGAGCCCGGTGTCACCCATTACGATGCAGTACGGTGACCATAAGGTAGAACTAATATGGATATATCTATTTATGACATAGTTTAAATACGCTGTAAACTATTTATTACCGAGTTCAAAACGAACAAGGTTCTCAATTCGTCTGTATATACAGGATGGATTAAGATGGGACAGTAAGGGCAGCTATCTCAACCGTTGTAGATACAGAAAAACGGCCCTAGGAGACTATCCTTAATTTTTGCGATATTTGGAGCTAAATTCACAGATTCTGAAAAAAATTGACAGTCAGCAAGAAAATAGGTAATTTAATCGAAAACTTTGACTACTATTAATTCAAGATGTGGCATTTGCGTAGAAAGAAAGAATTACGGCAATAAACAGTGCCCGAGAATTATACGTTAATTATATATCAACAAGTCCGTAATCGTACCAATGTTTGGTCACCCTACTTAGAAAGAGACGTAGGGCTCTAAGTGAGTACCCTTGTCATCACGTTTTTTTCGCAGAGTGCTCAATCTATTTAGGGTAATATATTCATGATAAATATTGTTATACTTCTATCTTCAGCAGAAAGACGTTCTCTGCAGTACAAAGACCGCCACAATGACCGGCTTTGTGCTGTATGCATCCACCTTTACCCGCATACTCATAAATACTTTTTAAAGAATACTTTGAAATACTTTTAAAAGAAAATGTTTTTTTTTTTTTTACTTCTTTTTCTTTTAAAAACGTAGCCCCACATTAGGATTTATTCCTGTGTCGTGGGTGCGTTTACAAACATGAAAATTCACAAACAAATACCCAGACCGGAACAAATAATTGTGGATCACACAAAGATTTGTCCCGTGCGGGAATCGAACCCGCGACTATTCGACACTGTGGGCGGAGCCGCTCAAGCTCTTAACCACTGCGCTAAATCGTCCGTCGTAATGTTTATATCTTATCACACCGTCACGCCTATATTACCCATGAGGGGGTGCCAGAGGTGTGCTGTATTCACCTATTTTGTGCCGACGATGTTACAGAAACGATACAGAAACGATGAGTTTGAGGTGTCACATTGCTTCATAGTTCATTAAAATAATTATAAAAAGGTGAGAGTGAAGGAAGCCAGAGAGTATGTAAGGAAAGAACCTGTTGAAACTCTGTGCTCCCTGTTTACTCCGCAAGGGATCTGGCGTGATGATATATATAGATAGATAAAAAATAATAAACACCGTCATGCCTATATTCCCTAAGCGGGGATGGCAGAGGTGTACTGACTACACCCACTTTTGGCCGATAATGTTAGGTCCCATGTAATAGGGGCGAATTTTTTGCCATATACCGGGCACAATTCCAGACTCCTGACTGGTATTGGGAGCTTTTTGATAGGAAAACTACGTTTCTCCGACCTAGGACTTGAACCTAGAACCATGTGATTGTAAAGCACATTATTCGCCACTAGACCAACGAGGCAGTCATCAGCCATATATCTTATCTATGTAAGGAATTACAGCAACCGGTGTAAGATATAAAAAAAACTCATCCACTATTGAGCAAGTTTGGTATTATGCTTACGCGTATTTACTTCACCAGCGAAATAATGAACGTATTATTCGATGTAAAATTCGCATAAAAGAAACTTCCAATCAGTCTGAGCTTCGACAGATGACAGTCAATCCTTCAAAAGCTTAGGGAGGAGCAAAGCTTGGGGAAGGCGGTGGAATTGGGGGAAGGGTGACAGTTTATGACAAGTAATCGTCAACTTCGAAAACTTGTATAAACTTTGATTGTGGGTACGTTCCTTCTTTGAGAAGTTTCAGCGAGCTTCGAGTAAACGATTTTTATTGTACTTGCCTACATAGGTAATGTAATTTCTCAGTGCTTATGACTTTTACGTATAAGTGTCATAACGAATAATGCTTGTGCTGAAATATCTATATTTACCTATTGATGAGTTTTAGAATTTTCCCTTCTACCTAATGCAGTAAGTACTTATTTATATAAATAAGAAAGGATTAAGAAAAGAAATAAAAAGAAAAGAAAAAAGAAGCAGTGATAGTCTAGTGGTTAGACCTCTCGGGTTCAAACTCAGGCACGCACCTCTGCCTTTTCGAAAGCATGTGCGTATTAAAAATTAATTATCACTTGCTTAAACAGTGAAGGAAAACATTGTGAGGAAATCTGCATGCCTAAGAGTTTCTCGAAGGTGTGTGAAGTTCGCCAACCCGCACTGGGCCAGCGTGGTGGACTATGGCCTAAACCCTCTCAGTTTGAGAGGAGGCCCGTGCCCAACGGTCGGACAGTTTCTTAACAGGGCTAATATTATTTATTTTATTTAAGAAAAGATCAAAGATTGAGGCAAAGTTGTGGAATTTCGGATGACATTTGAAATTTTTTGTGAACCCTTTTGTCCTACAAATGGGCAAAGATCTTCCCCATAATCGTTTACGTGGATCTGTAATTGGCCATCTATGACCAATCTTTTTGAAAAGCATTCAGATCGTCATATTATAAATATATTTGTAAATATTCCAACAATATAATTTCACCTTTATTTAAGTCTAAAGATATGCTGCTTCCCAATCTATTGGCATAAATGAAAAAAATATATAATGTATACTTAAATAACGAACAATGTAAAACTGTTGATAATGTAAGCATGTTTACTGAGCACAAGGCAGTCTTTAAAAATATCAAGATAAGTTCACATTTAGGAATTGCTGTAATTTCTTAGTAAACAAGATAACGTTGCTGTATGATATTTTTGCTCTGTAATATTCGTTTGTCTTTTAATGATAAGTAGCTATCTTTGAGCTGTTACGATGACTAGAATAAAACAAGTCTTTGCATATCCCATTAAAAGTTTCTCTACAAAAGTTTCTATTTTTTGTTATTGTGTCGTTCGAGAATGATTTAATACTTTAGAAGTTGAATATTCCCAAATAAGTTGGACGCGGTAAACAAGTTGTTGTTAAATGGCTTGAGATCTCTTATACTTAACTGATTATTACATAAAGTAATTGATGCTATTTTTCTAAAGAAAATAGTGGTTAGTTTTTTTTTTTAATATTTATCTATTGGTAAAGAAATCCCTGAAGCGACAATAGGACTTTTACAGTGACTGTCATAAAACCTAAGTATATTTGCGTACCTAAAATGACTGTATTTATATCAACTTCTGTGATCTCCCGTAAAATATTATCAAATATATATCCCTATCCAGACCTTATATTATTATTTCTACGTATATAAAATACAATACATTCCACATATAGTCAGTTCCAGACGGCTGTTAAATTTTAATTTCGCTCCGAGTCACATTTATTTAATGATGTGCCATGAACTCTCAGTGGGAGCATATGACTGGCCGATGACGTCACGCGTAGGAGGGTGCGGGAGGCGTACGGCCGTATCTCAAAGGCAAGGCGTAAGGGTGGGAGATAGCACTCAACAGTTGGTCCGGCTCGATACCGCAGCGCGTGCGTGCCGGAACCCACGTCACATGGCCGGCGAACACGCAAACTACAACATTACAGCCGGTTTCGCTAATTTTGTTAGCTTCAAAAGATTTGCCATTCATACGACCAACCACGACCATATTAAGATATAAATACAGTGCGAGAGCAAGAGTAGGTACCGGGATAGACCTAGACTATCTTACCATAATCTAAGACCGTGTCTGATATGAAGGACTAGTCGAGAGTCTCCGTAACCGTAAACCGACGACCGTGTAGAGACGAACTACGTGAGTGGAGAAAGCCAGAGGTCTGTAAGGAAAGAACTATGTGACCTGCCTACCCTGCAAGGGATCTAGCGTGCTGACATCTGGTGCGCATGGCGTACTGCTATCTGGTACTCTATATATTAACCTTGACCTCGTGAGTCTTGTTGGTGCAGTGGCATATGGTATGAGTATCGATCTCGCTGAAAGGTCCAAATTCAAAATGTCTTGCATGTGTAATTGAAATGATACTTCTTGTTTTGCCATACACTACAACAAAATGTAAATGAAAATAATTACGAAAATACGATTTTAAAAGATTAACCGTAGATTTTTTGCTCTTCTTCACCACAGGAACGACATTCCGAAGTGGTGGTAATCTTTGTTACTTTTCTGACGAATCATAAATACTGGTTTACATGAATAAAGAATAACAGATTCCGATTCTATGTCGTTTGAGTGTAGACACCCAATAAACTGGGGTTTTGAATTTAAAAATCCTCCAGTTTCAGGTCTAGAATGAATGTCTCGTGTATAATGGCAAAGGTTTGCCGCTTATTACATTGTAACCTAACCACGGGGGCGAAATATAGGTGCTAGCAGTACGGGTATTTAATGACGATTACCAGACTAACCTTGATTCCGTGTCGAGACCAACTGTCAGACTATCCAAGATATGTAATTGTATAACTTTTAAAACGAACGGGCTTAAAAAGTTCTTATGATTGGTCTTATGAATTGGTCATAAATATTCACAGTTAATTACAGAAACAAGAGCTCGACGCATCCTACTGCTTCATTGTTAATTAAAATAATAATAGAAAATAATAAACACCGCCATGCCTATATTCCCTAAGCGGGGATGGCTGAGTAGTACACCCACTTTTCGCCAAAGATGTTAGGTCCCATGTAGTAAGGGACAAGTGTTTGCCATATACTAGGCATAGTTCCAGACTCCGGACTTATACTGGTAAGTTTTCGTAGGAGACCTAGAATTTGAACCCAGGACCTGGTGATCACAAAGCGATGCGCTTTGCCACTAGACCAACGAGGCAGTCATTGTTAATTAGGAACATGAAATTGTGTAAACAGGGCGCTTTTATAAACGACCAAATTCCGGTTTTAATTTTAGCTCAGACTGGGCATGGTGACCGACGGTGTTCACAAGATCCGACTGATTCGCGCCGAAGCTCACAAAATGAAACATAAATCTCATTCAATCTATTTAAATTGAGCACTCCATTTGTTTTATCGTCAATTCAATCAGGAAATCGATAAATTCGTTCGTCATTTACTATGAGACAATTCACTTAATGGTCGCCACGTGTATTTAGATTGCGTCATTAAATACTAGTTTTGCGTCATATAAATATTTATTTTAACCCTACATGTCTAGGCGAATAAGAAAAAAATGATAGTAATTTGAAAAAACTGTCTTATTGAACAATTTTATTGCCGTCCAGACGGTTTTAGCAATAATTCGGTAACAGAGAGATTGGTACGAAAAGATTGACGTCAG
The DNA here is from genome assembly GCA_905147815.2 of Phalera bucephala. NCBI lineage: Eukaryota > Metazoa > Arthropoda > Insecta > Lepidoptera > Notodontidae > Phalera > Phalera bucephala. The sequence goes on along the minus strand of LR990621.1, from coordinate 15,529,871 downwards.
CGTGACGCCAGCGAGTTGTCCACCATTACCATACCATATCATTCTTGTCACCAGCACATTTACTAAATAAACATGAACGTGGCAGCATGATTACTTCATAGCGTTACGCTAACGTCAAAGCTTTCGTGCTAAACCTTCTGATCTTTACTGACGTCGTTACCGTTTTCAGTAGCTCCAAAGCCTTTGGAATCATTTTTATGAATAATTCATCTAGAAACTTTCGTAGATATCCGTTCTCGAAGAAAAACCCTCGCTACCATTCGTACTATTTACTTATTCTTCGACTGAACGTTGTTGTCCGTTATTCACCTCACAAACATTGTAACCATTAAAATCGTAATAAGAAAACACGAGAAGTCGTATACTCGCGTCAGTTTGTCGCCACACATGTGAGCAAATGCTTCAGGCCTCCGTGGACCAATGTATGTGAAACAGTGGCTACAGTTAGTGTCTTTCAAAACTTGTAACTGTACTTTAAGGTAATCTTATAATCAATATAATCCAGAAGCCGCGGGTGCCCATCAAATTGAAGCAACAATTAATACCTGCAAAGCAAGTACTTACCCGTTCACGCGAGTAGTCACTCCGTGACCGTCGTGCGAAATAACGTGTTCTGTGCGTTTTGAAATTAAATTGAATTATGCCGTCTTGTGTCGTTTCCGATTATAAAAATGCTGTTGAGCTCAAAAAGAAACATGATAGGATCACATCTCATACGTAACTAGCGCATTCAGGTGCCGTATTATTTAAATATCGCATTAATTCTTCCGTCTGTAATTGTCATAGTAAAAGACGCGTCCATTTTGTTAGTGTTGCTCGTAGAACTATTTTGTTTTTCCCCATCTTTATTGGCTGAGGACTTTCTAAGTTCTAGTATAAAATGGTATTAATATAGTTAACTACTATATTACGGTTTTAATATTTAGTTAACATGATGAAAATATATTTTCCCTACATTAAATTATTGCAAACCTTAATAGTTCATGTATATCCATTTCTTCAGTTTATATGCATTAAAATACAAGTTACCGCAACAATGATTTTATTATCATCTATTATAATGTCATCAACATTTACCCTAAAAAGTGATAATCTTTCCGGGCGGGTGGGAAGTTCGGTGAGTGCGAGGCGTTTGTAGAATTTTTGGCTTCACTGCGCGATATGCAATTACGATTGGACGCGGCTTTTTGATATATTATTTATTTATTCTAACAAGGTATTACAATTAATCGGAAAATTATTTAGCAATAATTTTTTGTGAGTCTGTGTCAATTTTTTCAAATGTGCATGTATGGCAAATCGGCGACATTGGTTTCGAACAAAATCGTGCGCTATTTCACTTCTAGTGTTTCATTATTACTATTTCTGTGGTTGTAATGGTAGCTGTAATAAATAGGGTTGCTTGTAGATAATTGTGGCGGGAATTCGTGAGTGGGTAGATGCCAGTCCTGATGGACGGACAAAATGAATTACCTATCGCGTTCGGAACACTCACTGTGATTACTAACATTGTTATTTACGATTCCCCAACAATCATAAAAACGTGAATTGTTCACTGACCGATTTAATCATGACGATGATTAAATTAAGTTAAAACATCATATTTGACTAGCTGTCGCCCAGGGCTTTATTTGTTATTTAGCGATGTTTTATCACGATAAAATTCGTAGCGCTCAGGAATAATGTAGCTTCCTGTCAGTGAAAGGATTTTCAATATCGGATCAGTAGTTTCCTGAGATTACCTCCTACAACATACTAACTTACATATGTACAACTTTACCTCTTTATAATATTAATATAGATGTCTATCTTATCTATCTATAATAATCTACTATCTTATCAATGCATTTATTATAATCATGCCAGATCCATCGCCAGGTAGGTAATTAAAGAAAAAAATTGTGTGTGTGTGTGAATGATTGTCGCTGTTGGCCGCGGGGCCTTTACAGCTTCACCGGACAAGAGGGCGAGCGTGCAACCACTACGCTCTAGCCAGAAGAGTAAGGGGGCAGCTAGCACAAGGGCGCCACAAAGAGGAACGGCCCCTGGTTCGGCATTCGCTTTGGGGGAGGGCATTTACTAGGTGTCTCGCCGTGGAACTCTGCATTGGCCGGCGGGCGAAGGATTTTTCGACTTCGCCGGCGAGGTGGGTGTCTGATCCTGTGTGTGGGTATCTATACCCGAAAGAATGGATTTATGGGCATCGGGAGGGTCGGTGAAAAGAAAACAGTTCGAACAGGTTCTTTCGTAAAATTAAATTATGATCCAAAGTACTAATAAATGTAAGGAAATCGTTATTACATACCTAGAATGAAGTCATTTAGATTATTTGAATGCCATATGTAAATAAGAACTGTAACCAGTAAACCACATGATCATTATTGTTAATGTAAATTTAAGTGAATTTTTATAACGTGTTAGAATTGTTATTTCGAATTAAATACATGTAATAGGGCCACGTTATATAAAAGCGTTTGCCAGTTCAGAAGAATTTAAATATCGGACCTACCCTCTGTCACACCGCCATTAACATAATTCAACAAAAAAACAACCACCCTTGCTACGGGAAAATGACGCTTCCTTTTTTCTGCGCTTACTGACCCAACGTATAGTTCACGATATTGAACAAATTTCAATGTGGATTGTAATTTATACAATGGGAATAGCACGCATGAAAAAACGAAGCTGAAAAACTTTACAGTTTTTAAAGGACTGATTATTATTACAGTGGATGAATGAAATACAAACAATGGTACAATGCGAAATGATTAAACGCAGTACTCTCTTTTCGCGTCAGAATAAATGTACGTTATGTGGAGAGATAATATGTTTCCGCGGCGCTCACGAGGGCCAGGGTCCTTCACCTTCCGCCAGAGCCGAAATAAATCTAATTCCTCGGATGACAGATATCAGCAAGCCTTGTTTATTTATACTTTCACCCCAAGTTTTGGAGGGTCGTACACGTGGGACGCGGGACGCGCCTTCCCTATTGTACCGAAATAAACTATTATACTCACAAATTCAACACATGCACGTACGATGATTAGATAATAGCAAAACTATATATTTAACTTTTTACGTACTCCATATCGTGCCTCATTGATCTTTCGGCGGGTGCCGTTGATAGATGAGCCGGGATCGTTTATAAAATAGACGCAGTTATTCGTGTTACCTCGTTCGACATTGAAAAAGGCTCTCCTAAATATAAATTATACGGAAACCTTCCAAAATAAATGTGGTAATTTCATTTACGAAAATTTTTCCTCGTAGCGAATACATTTAAATACATCAGCATAATCTTTGAGTGCGTGCGTGTGAAAATGAACCGCTAGGAAGTCGAGTAGGTGCGGCCTCGGCCTACACGACTCTAATGGCCAACGAGGAAAGAAACGACATGGCTCTATTTAATCTTGGCTTTAGCCTTTCGCTGGAACCTGAGACATTAACATCACGCGCCGTATAATATTAAGAAAAAAAGTCCAACTTCGGGTTACGGATTAGGGTGGTTCTGAACATAAACTTGCGTTAGAGTATTTTAGAGACGGACACTTATGTCACTCCTTATGATAAAAACGTCGGGCCCTTCGACAAAAAAGTAACCTCAATTTAGGGCTACCATATTTGGGAAGGGGCGCGTCGGATCTAACAAGCTGCGGAGTTGTGACAGCCCTGACAGCTGACATATTCCGGTCATTAATCAGACGGTCATAGATACATGTTACCACGAGGAGCCGGGGACTGCGAAGTCCAATCAAAGTCATGGTTCGATAAAAAGAACAATGAACTTATTGTTTCCATGTCATAATTTGAGAACACTGGAAAGTGTTGGTCCTTCATTACTAGCTGAGATCCATCGCAAAGTCCTACCCTGTGTCTAGATTTAGAATTACGTTACCTTTTTTTCTTTGCATTCCCCCGAGCGCTTCTTCAACACGCGTTAATAAAGCTTTGGAATAAAACACATGATTTACGGTACATTTTCCTAAAGGGCTTACATCAGCGCTTCAAAAACGCGCGTTGAAAAAGCGTCAGTGCGAATTACTAAGCGAATTTGTAATGTAATAAGTTAATAGTAAACGCGTACTGGTTATGTCGAGTATCACACTTGGTTATCTAATATAAAATGTATAAAAAGCGACGTATAACATCTGGTGTTACTATTACCTCCTCGGCATCACTGTAATTTTACATTATCCCGAGCACATTAGAATTGCTATCAAATTCGTCTAGCATTTACGATTATTCAAATGCTACGTTAGTTACGTTTGTAATACCCATATCAAGTGTTCAGAGGAGTGTTTACTATAGAAAGTTACGCAAGTGCCAGTGGATGGTCTGCAGACACTTTATTTATTGACATAAGACCCTGCCCGCCACGGAAGAATGTTATTCCGTGATGCCAGGCTCTATCATAACCTAACACGCACGCAACTACAGTACACTTTATTTATTAATCTGTAAGTATATGCTGCATTAAAGAGTAACTCTGACAAATACTCTGAAACACACCGATCATTTTTTTTTACATATTAATGAGCGCTACTGTCGCAGCCTTCGTCCGGCCTTATACATGTCACCGCCTTAATGGTGACGCGCTTTGTGCATTTTGGAGTGGCACATCTTCTCAAACGATACTAAAACTTTTCTTAAAAGATACTTAAAGCCTCTATACTATACATCACATGGGTGCCATGTAGAAACGAGACCCAAATAAAATTTATCAAACAAACAATTCTTAACTATGTATGGACCTACAGATAAATACCGCCATTTCAGTCATTTTATTAAATTGATGATTGTTTTATGGGTCATAAAACGTTTTTTAATGAGTTTTACCTATCTAAATATTTTGAACTCAACCATTTTATCGGTTTAGAAAAGTAATTAAACACGATTCATATTTGTGGTATAAAATAGGTATTTCATATTAGAATTGTACATAAAATTAATATTTTATAAGGTCAGGAGCGCGACGTTATCGAGTTGATTTGCCATCCTTTTTACACTAAAAGTTTGGTAAATAAAGATGAACGTGACAGCATGCTTTCTCGACATCGTCACGATGACGTCAAATGGTTTGTGCTTAGTCCCCTGGTAACGCTTAGTCCGCTGTGTGTCAGAGTAAAATGAAAAAGAGAACGCATTTACAATGCGACAAGATTATTTTGGCTTGTAGCTAAAATCGAAACTGTTACCAAGTAAAATGTCACTTCATGATAGTCTCAGAGTTGCCGTTTGCTATAAAATATGCCCAAGTTCTGTTTTTATTAGTAAGAAATATCTTCTTAGAAGTAGGAAAATTTTCCTAAATGGTAACATTAATTTCACACCAACGCCCTTATGTCGATGTCATCCACGAGCCAAAAGATCCTTGTCGGACTATAAGCGAAATTCCTTCTTGAAATGTTTCTCGATGTAAAAAACGAGTTCAGCTTCGATGCGGCCATGAGATAAATCCTGAAGGCGTCGCGTTGTAATAAAACACGTACGAGACGGGAGCTACATTTTATTTCGAAAAGCGATAAGGGCACGAGAAATTCCTTTTACGAGATTCCTGTGGAGGGGGAGTAGTAGGTGCATCGAGAGCACGGTCTTTGTGCAACATCTGGTTAGTGTCTACCTCGTAAACCGAGCCGAGGTCGAGGCGAGACTCGTGTTCGAATGGCACTCAACACTCGGTGACTAGTCGACAAAGAATATTAAATGTTATCATATAAAAATGATATTTATTTCTAAGATTTACGCGACTATTACACATGAATTCTATTCTTCGGATTTAATCGCGTGTGTCTGTGTGTTTTACTGTACCCATGGTCACTCGAAACGTTGGGAACTTAAAAATAAAGCGCTATAAAATCCGAAAAATATTTTTATTTCATATATGAACGACATTATTTTAATAACATTTTTTATGATAAGTTTTCTATCTATCTATAACATCACGCCAGATCCCTTGCGGGGTAGGCAGAGAGTACAGAGTTCCAACAGGTTCTTTCCTTACATACCTCATGATAATTTTTACATTTTTAATGATATAATATTGTATGACGTATGTAATATTTGCACACCACTACGGTAGTAACACAGTGTTTCCCGATACACTTATACCATTTTGTATTAAGCAAGTTTGCTTAATACGAAATGGTATAAGTGTACCCTGTAGATAGAGATTACATAAAGATTTTAGATACAGAGCGATTTTGATACAAAATGAGACTTAAAAGTGCCTTAAGTCAATTATGTTAAAATCAATATATATTATGATTGGTTCAAAACATATGTATAAGATATAATTGTTAAAGTTTTCAATATATTGTTTACGTTAACGAACTTTTTTTTCATTGAATTTTAGCGCCCCCAAACTGTATGGCACTCAGAAGTTTCAACGTAGACAAACTTGTACATTAACTAGTTTTATGCAAATCATGTTCTAGTTGTGTTAAGTGCTCGAGAAGACATTAATCACATAATATTGTTTGTTGAGAGAGTAACCACACTTTGATACTGTACTTAGGATAGGATATGCGATTGTTAAATGTTATTTGACAAGTTTTAATGCAGTTGGTTTTACTCATTTAACCACTGGAGAATGTTTTTAGAGCATTTTCATTTATTACAGAAACTACAGAAAGATAATCTTATATCAAACAAGGTTAAAAGCTAAACATGGAGAAGATTTTACATGAATTTCATAACAATTTCGCCGTTGGCATGTTTATTTTTTTCTATCTATTTATCTATATCACGACAGGGTCCTTGCGGGGTAGGCAGAGAGTACAGAGTTTATTTTTTTGTTAATATTATAGGTCTAAAACGACAAGTGAACGACATTTTTGGAAATATAAACCGGAACCCTTCTATAAGTGAGACATTAAAATAAAGTAGTGAAAGTTATAGTCCGATTAGTACTATTTCTTTCCGTTTAGGTTCAAAAACTTAGCTTCTCATGGTCACCCTATCTGAGTGTAATGCATAACGAGGCTGAGCCGTCGGCCCGACTGGCGTAGAAATTGATGGAGCGGCGTCAACGCGCCGACTTGCCAGTTAATTATCCACCACCGAGCTCAAGGAAGGATGTTATTGCTTGCTGCCACCAGTTGCGATGGTCAGTCACTGCTAAGACTTACTAGGAACATTAATTTCGAGCTGGGCTAACCTAGCAAGCCAGAGACACATTTGTCAAATCGAAAATATTTTTATTTTTCTACTTTAATAAAGGAAGAAGAAGTTTCGGCGGCCGAAAATAATAACATATTTAATTCGAATGAAATAAACCTATTTTTCGGATTTTATCCTTATTTATTTTTCAAGTTTTCAGTTTCCGACCTTTCGAGTACCTTGCAGTACCCATGGTTACGGGAAGGAAAGATCAATTTGAAATATAGTTTTATTTTACGTGTAAATAAAATATAAAAATAGCAAACTAAACTTCACAAAATATTTAAATTTGACTTGAATTCCTAAAAGTTCCGGTAAAGTTTAATTCGTTATTTTACTAAGCTAGTAATTAAAAGGTGGCACATTAGTTTATATCTATTTGTATTGAATAACTGAAACAGCCTCATCAACTAACAATGCTCTTATTGTAAAGTGACTCTATGAGTAACAATATTAAGGAAGTGTTCGTGGTTTGACTGAGAGCGGAACCACCGCCCGACGCCGCTCGTAAACTTGATCGTAAACTTAAATACACCTCATTAGAGCATGCAGAAGATGGCGCCGGCTAAAGATTCGACTTTATTTATGGGATACTTGTGTTGTCCTAAAGTAGAGACAGAGGGTGGTGTATTGATGAAAATACGCGTTATGTTCAAGAAAAATCAATACTTTCTGTGCGAAATGAACATGTCGATCGATAGATATGTTTGCGATGTAAAGGAAGTTTCAAGGATGACTGTATGTATATTTGTACATCTTTATAGGTATAAATTAAGTGATTCATTGGCTGATCGCTACATCATGAAGTTTGCGTTGTCGTCACGATCGATACATCCTCTACTTAAAGCACGTGGTCTAAACTCGATTTTGAGATCTAACTCTCTCTGAGTTTGTTATACGAGTACACGTGTTGCTCATTCTAAATACAAATGACAGTAATGATGTATTTCGGTATTAGATATGCTTATTGTGTGGTATTACAGTTCGAAATTTACCTGGTGCGGGGTGTAAGGGCTCGGCGCCGCCGCGTAGGGCTGCGGCTGCGGCGGCGGGTAGCGGCAGGGCTGCGGCGCGTACGCCGGTGCCCACTGCTGCGCGCCGCCGCGGTACTGCGCGCCTGCGCTAGCCATGCGCGCCGCGCACGCGCCCGCGCCCGCGCCTGCGCCCGCGCTCGCGACCGTCACTGCGCCCACACCCGCGCTGCTCGCTGAACGACAACCGCCGCTGCTCTGTGGACAATTAATTTGTTTGTTCAAAAAATGGGAAAGGAAATACGCAAGTTTTGTAAAATTTTTATGTGGGATTAAGTATGCTCCACGTAAAACTATACTGCTTTATATGTAACTATTATATATGCGTTATTAATATAGTAGCAGGTTGGTAGATACTCAGGTATACCTTTTCATGTCACTAAATTAAGGATACTTAATAATAGTCTATTGAACAGCGCTAATTGAAGGAAAAAGAAACCCTATTTTACAATGAATAAATAATAGTATGTAGTATATGAATATATAATGATTGTCAGCAAAATAACCTAGATTTTAAACTAAATTTCAACTAGATTCCGTTCGTTTGCAAAATGCCACACGTGTATTTACTTACTATGGTGTATCCAAACGAATATACAAATGGACTTTGTTTAATCATTCCCCTGCCAATAGAAGTTCTTGTATCTGGAACATGTAACCTAGTGTAATAAGGATGAAGCATTATATATTTTAACAACAACATGCTAAAAAGTTCGACAACTTTCACTGCCGATGTTTGTTATGTAAATAAATGAAGCATTCATTTACAAACACTTTACTGTAATGAAGAATGCGTGGCTAGCTTGGTTATCTTTTCAAATAGATATTATTCACCTAGACGGAGACCCGAGTTAGCTAGTTATTATTCATTTACAACCTTTCATTTCGTTCCCTTTAAATCTAATTTTAGTTAGCTCACTTCAAATTAGTCCGCTCTTTGAGACCAATAATGACTTCATTTTTGTTATAAAAGATCTTTCACGAGATAATTTTGTCATTTTAAAAACAGTATCTGTTTTCACACTGCTCGAGTTCCAGTTCCAGGAAAAGCGTATATGAACCGCGTCTATCTCCGGGATCCAAGAGTCTGTTGCATCACGACCCTGACGTAGACATATGACTATAACAGATTGGCATCTGTAGTGTGTGCCGAGAGCCGTGACGAAGCGTGTCTGCAGACTTTCGCAAACGTCTAGCATACCTTATACATACACACAATGTAGGTGTGTACGCGATGTCTTTAATCTGGCAAGTTTCTATTTACGAGAACAGTTTTGATTACAAATGTGATAACGGTACATAGAACCATGGGAATTACATATAAATTCGTAAAACTTTAAAGCAAATATGCAATTCATTCATATTTAAGAATTCATGGCATCATTTGTACTTTTTGTTATTTGCCTTAATGTAGTCATCAAATTATAATGATATGTTAAACATTCATAAAACTGCTACATAACTTATGACATTACACAAGTCTATTAACATGTCCATGAGTAAAACATTTACGCATTGGTGTGGGATGTGATATGAAATTGTTGTATTTGTTATTCCGAGCGGGTACGTTAACCCAAAATGAGATTTATAGTAGCAATAACAATGTATAATTTCACCCGGCGACCCCCATCTTGGGACTTAATTATTAGAGTCACGGAATTCGAAAAACCCACTAGGAAAGCCTTCGGGATCACGGCTTTGTTATCGTTTTTTTCTCGATAAGTAGCCTTCTTATGCTTTTGTAACTATTTATTTTTTGCTATGAAATAGGTGAGCATGCCTGTAAGGCGATAAGCTGCCAATCCGCTTAGTGGACGTGGTGGAAGGGCAAGAAGTAGAAGTTTTGTATAGATTTGACGTTGTATATTATTAATATGTTTCGGTAATGTAAATCTAATTCTATATCAGATTTAGAAATATCCAACAAAGTTATTCGTATAAATGCCAAGTCTAGTTCAGGATTTGTAGACTTTTAATCACAAACAAAAAAGCGAAATGCATACCGTGGTTTCGTTAAAATAAAAATAAGTAGCGCACGGTTCGCAAGTATAGAATTGATACTCAGGCAGTCTTCACCTCTTCTTTTGGAGAGCTATTGCGTTTTCTTGTCGTGGGTGTGTGGAGCTTTAGTTTTATCTTGAGTGGGATTGTTGGCGACTGGCGTCGTCGGGTCGCGGTTCCCCTTCTCGCCGGCCCAGCTTGTTGCTGCCTCCCACCACCCCCTTTATACACTAAAGATTTGCTTTAATCTGAGAGTCTGTAACTATACTGGTATTGGAGTATTTCAAGTTGCCTCATTGTTGGAACTGTATGTCAAGACGAAGATTTTCCATTTATCGTACTCGATATTTATGTGCGCCTGTCGTTTGGTAATAAGTTTGGTTCAATTAAGTTTCAAGTTTCTTTTAATTAATTTTATTTAAGGACAGTCTTTTTGACAAATAAAACACTATTTTGCAATTTCGCAATTATAATAGATTTCAAAGACTGTCTCTCTGACTCAGTTTTTTCATGAGATTGAAAGTTTTTATGCATCATGAATTTTCTATTACTTAAGCCTAACCATAATTCGTATTTACCAATTAACTCCTAATTAAGAAAACTTGAGGGGGCAAATAAATATCGCGTTAAAATGGTAATCGTATAAAAATTGAAGGTATTCTTTATAAATAATGTACGACAAAGTAACTGGCAGGATACAAGAAATTATTCCTCCAACTTTCTCACGAGTAAGTAGGAACATTTTATTAAATAACAACTTCTGGAAAGCGTTATGATTCTCTTCGAAGACTACTCGCAACGAACCAACAAAGTTATCGTCCATTCTAACTTCCATGGACATAAATTCGATACAAGTAGGAATCAAAATCAAATTCGATTCGGAATCAGATAGTGTCTTGGTTCATTTCAAGACATTATTGTCTTTTTCTTCGAATCGATAGTGTTTTATTTATTTAACTGGTGTTTAAAGTAGGTATTGACCTTAGTCTTTACGAAACTACTGCGGTGTGTTTTAATTTTCTATATTGGCATGCAACAAGTATCAGACGCGAGCACCGTCTCGTTATATCGACCGAGTTATCAAACGAAGTCAATGGCCACTATATGTATATGGATATCAAAACCCGTTACCCGTTCGTTTACTTTAACGTTTGCAAAATAAGATAATTTAATGTAGCCAATTCAAATGTTAGGTAATAAATGGCAATAAATTGGTCCCGGAGGTCAATCCTCTATGCTCGTAAAAGCGACTAGGATCAAGTAAAGTGAGCATTCACTGGGAGTAGTATTGACCACGAACAGAACTTTACAGTCCTTTAGGTTTTTATTACTTAGAAAGATGACTTTATTCTCATAATAAGATACTTGAAAGAGGACTTCAGTCTTCAATAGAAAAACTTAATAAACTTAGTTTGTGGTTGAATTGGCTTCATGAAAGATAATTTTATAATGTTAGGCGCAAACACTTGCGACGGCTAAGTGGCAATTATATTACTTATTTTATATATTATAGTAAGGGATTACGAGACGAGGTCAATGCTTCGGAGAGAACTTCGCAAATTAAAAACTTCCTTAGACATTTTAACTAGTCACATCTTTAGCCTCCACCAAGGGAGGTACCCCGTGCCTGATTACCAGAGGCTAGACGATCCCTAAACAAAGCCGCGATGACGAGCGCAGTTGTCTTCCCTGAATTCCGGATACCGCACCCAAATTACTATACAGACAGTTGGTAATAATTTGTTCAATGTTAGTTGTCCAGACCGTGACAAATATTCGATACAAATTCTACTAAATAATGGATCGAATTAAAGAGCTTTTTTATTGAACAGTGGATTCCCGTTAAGTTAATTGAAATCGTGACACGTCCTAAAATAAAATTTCATGCTTGTTAAAGGCTTTTTGTTTAGATAGGGCGACAAGTATGACGCGGACTAAGATGGATTTACTGAGAAATTGTTACCAGATAAAGTAAATGAGAAATATAAAGCAAATTTCAAGATATATATCTGTAACTACATTAACCTTCGGCAGGCAGAAAGTACAACAGAATTACAACGAATTTTTGCCCCGTCGAACATCTCTCGCCGCCACAACTCTCATAGTAAGTGTTATACATACATTACATACATACTCCGACTTACATTTTGGCTGCCCAAACCTCCAGACCGAGTCCTTTCTTACCTTTATACCGATACTTACTCCCATTAAACCCTATAATTTTATATAAGTTACCTATTATCGAAATAGTACCTTAATACAAGTTGTCAACTGGAATTAAGTACTTCTTCGAAATAATCTATATATGCCTTTGTGATATACCTATTTTATTGCTGTTCTTTTTATTGATGGAAGTATTTTATAGGAAATCGTATTCAATGCTATACCAAAACTCATACAGAAGTATAGTAGTTTCCACGGAGTTCTGGAAAGTTCATAATTCTGGTCAGCCTATCTAAAGTGGCGTTACGGAGAAATACAATAGCACACTTGTCTAGACAGTTAGTGAGTCATATTATCGTAACGCCAGCAATTTCGTCGAATAGAAAAGTTTACGTATAAAAAACGTTTGTTAGTCATTCGTTTTACTGAAAATTGTTTACCTTGCGTAGGTCAGTTTCGCTCGGTTTGTAAGTTTCGCAGACGAGGTAGTTTATATAAAACAGCTGAGTGTAATATCGAGTTTAATATTACTATATCATTGGTCTCGTTTAATTTAATATGTAGAGACGTGATAATATTTCTCATTCAAGTTAGTCATTTTGTTGGCGACCATTCAAAGAAGTCATATCATCATTTATATTTGTCTAGGCCAAAAAAATCTTTTATGTAATTTAACGTGCTATCTCAAGCAAGGAAACACTTAAACACGGAATTGCCACAAATGATTACCCATCTCAGATCAATCGAGACGAACGCGGCTTAACCTTAGTGATCGTTAAGAACACAACGGTCCGGCAGAGCAATGAGCGCCTGTCTCACTTAAATAGCTCCATCAGTTTTTTTAAATACTCTTCTTCGATATTTAGGTTTCATGGGTTCTAATTTTCGATGGATGAAAAACTTCAAACAACTATCTGAAAATTGTCCACATTAGATTATTTTTTCTCAAAAATGATAGGACTTTCATACAAAATTCGTCGGTCGGTCATCGGCATTGAAACCACAGTCCATATATATTTCTAGTAAAAATTCCAAATACAATTCCCGGAGCTAAAAATCTAGTATAGTATAGAGTTCTAAATTATTACTTATGCTACGCAAACAACACAACAACGAGTATCAGAACTGTTACGCGGCACGAAACGTATCAGATGCCGTATCACAACGGCGACGTACAGAATGATCGCAATGATTAAAATTAGACGGCATGGGTCTGATTATGACAACAGGGGTCGATGATATGTTGACCCACCGTCACGTACCTCAGAGGAAGGAATTATTTGCACTAGATTACACACAAAATGATAGCCAACAAATGGCCACGTTTGAATATACCTACGCATCTATACATCGTGCATTCGTAGCTAGCTACGAAATTAGTTTTAAATTAGTTCTTTTTATTTAATTTTTTGATAGTTTTAGTAGACTGTAGCATTTTAACACGTCCTCCCGCGTTGCAAAATGGTTGGATCGAATTAATTCGACATAAAACCACACTTGTGCTCTTATTTGTAGGGATGATATTCGGACTGTCACCTTGAATCTAGTACATATAATATGTGGATGGGGTCAGTGCAACAAGCGTGTGCCCTCGTCTCCGCCGGCCCGTCATGATGTCACCCGATCCACGCCGGTGACGCATTTGGCACATGCCGGCAACCCGATCCGGAGCACTGATCCGTCTGTTGTTTGCATCCGATATGGTAACAGCGCGACGTCTTACAGTTTAAAAAAAGTATCGCTGCATGCTGTTCGAGGACTGCACTTTATAAACATTTTTAAAGGAAACGTAGCTTTTAGAAGATAACATAGCCCCACCCCAAGGAATTATTCGTGTATCGTAGGTGTGTTTACAAACTTCTAACTGAACAGCATGGAAATATATGTTTTCTTTACTTAAAATCTATGCATGCATATCCTTTCATATTTCATTTTAAATTTAGAGTCCCGTCATGAAATAGAGATTGCTCATACACATTACCCTTTACTTGCAATAACTTCGATCGCATAAAAATGCGTTTATTAAAGTCCTTCGAAAGTAATGTAAAAGATGAGGTTGTAAAATGCATAGCGCGTGACTGCATGATTATGTGTGGCATAAAGCTCGTACGAGTACAACTGTGAGAGGATTATTCAGCAGTTTTTGCTGCGGCAGCGGCACATTTGTATTCGATTCGCTTCGGCGACTGCTGCCCGCGTCGCGAAATTAGCGCCTGCAGTACAAGCTGCGTGATTAAACAGTTTCCGCACTGCAAAAATCCCTTATCTCATGTTAATTCGCCCGACGAAAATGGTCGATGATCTGATTCTATATTAAAATTAAACCGCACGTAGATAACGGGGCGGTGCGTAGACCGTCGGCGTACATAACAGTTCTTAAACAATTTCGTGAATGCAACGTGTTGCATCGCAATAAGGAATTCCACAGTTCTAGCGGTACACTAACGCCGGTGCAAAAGTGTGTCGCCATTATGTGTTGCACACAGGCTCGATACGTGTCGGTATGTGTACCATCTCGGGTGTAGTGGTGCGCGGTTGGAATGCGGCCGCGTCCTTCGCGTACGCGCCGGTTCATTTGCACACAGGCGCGCCGCTGCTCCTATCCAATCCAGGCAGACATTTTATTACTTCCCAATTATCATTTGTACAATGCCAACGTTTTTACGACTGTACTCGGTAGTTCTACACTGATGAACCACTTCGGAAATGTCTTTAACTCTGGTGAAGATCAGAAGATGCTATGATAATGTATAACGTATGGCAGCAACTTTAGATGATTATAACAGAATTATTAAATGCGTAAAGGTACATAGCATGTATCAATTTTTGGGTTTAATCATGGTATTTCTTAATGAAGAAACTTAAATTCACAAGCATACATTAAACACGCAGAGTATTTCACAAGATCTTATATGATATCAGATTTGCAAGTTGCGAATGAATCGTGACTTAGTCATTTCGATAGTACTCAGACAGACCGCAAACACTGCATACCAATGAAATATGCAGGTATTATATTCTAAACTTAGTAGATATGCAAATGACGTTGTCTATAGATGCCGTTTTTTGTCGAACTACTTTTGCATGTCTTTGGCTCGCACATGATGCAATTAATATGTAAATATCGAAAGTGTTCTTTATCAGCAATAAGTCTTGACAGTCAGTGTGAGATACAACTATGAGGTGCGATAAAGCTTTATATTTTGTGACAAGTATTACAACAAAATGTATGTAGGTATGTAGCATTTATAACATTTTAAAGTAAGTTAAAGCTAAGATATATTTTGAAAGAGACGTCTCGAGAATGTCAACTTACAAACAAACATTACCTAAATTAATACCAATATCGTTAACTTTGGCTTTACAATCCTTAATCGAAGATGCTATTGGTATGAAGTTGTGAGTGCACTGACTCCTATAAAACAAAAGCAATGCAGTGCTGTATTTTCGCCAAAATTCCTGTCGTCGGTGAACTAACCAATCTGGAACAGAGAGTAAAAATTGCTACACTAGGAAGTGCAGCCGGGCCAGGCCCGCATGCAGAATACATTGCAGAGCTCGAGGGAGATTTATCGCCCATTCGCAGCCAGAATGCCGTAATGGTGTCGCCAAACTATGGGAAGAATGAGACTGCAATCACCCGAATATGAGTGTTACGCCTTTACTTATGCCCATAAAAATTCCTTCTCTGAGCTCTTACAATATGTATTTTGCCTATAATGTATGTAGCTGTTATTCATAAAATTGTCTAGTCTATTTCTGAGAGAAGAGTAACTATATTCAGTATGATAAAATACATTCTTATGTAAATCAAACAATTCAATTTATTTGGACGTGGATAATGTTGATCCTACGTGTGATGTCGACGTATCAGCAGTGGTACCTACGCTTGTGATTCCCTTCGGACCATAATATGGACTACAATTAAATTTAGTTTTTGTTTATAAAAAAGGCAATCCAAGGGTGTTTCGTGCAGTTGAACATACTTGCATGACAATGGGATGTGGACAGAGGTATCTCAAGGGAGTAAGGCAGAGGAATCTTATCCTTGCCTATACTCTCTGAATTTGTAACCCATGCAACCATTCCTACGAAGTCTCATATGCATTTCTAAATAGTCTTCTTTTCGTTTCTGTTCTTAGATAACATTATTTATTTTCATACTATTACAAAAATTGCAGTAAAACTATTGCTTTCTTGGTTTACCAAGAACAATTGAATTTCTAAAAACAAAGGTGGATTTGACTTATTGCCCGCTATTTTTGTAGTACCTAATAGGTTAAATTTGAGTTCAGTATTTTGGTACTGGCTGTTGGGGTGGAAAGGTTCTCGAGTTGCGAACTCCTACCGAAAGATGTAGAGTGGGCAGGGACAAAGCCGGTCGTTGTGGAGATCTTTGCGGGGAGGCCTTTGTCATGCAGTGGACATCTTTTGGCTGACGATGGATTTTGCCACAGACAGAGTTACCAGTAAATAAGAAAACAATGGTGGGTTACTCGCGGCTATGGATTCAGTAAATCTATTTCGTCTATTCCATTAATTACACGGCAACTTTCACAGGCATAAAGAAAATAAGGTTTAGTTAAAAGTTTTATTGCACCCATTAAGTGATTAGTTTTAATGGCATGTCAACCCAGTAGATATAAATTGGTGAAAAGTTTGCGTAATATTTCTATTCGGGTGCGATTGCAAACATTTTATAAGACTCTATTACAATTTTGTAACATTGTTTCTTTGATTGAACGATGCAATGGATTACGTCAGTTCTAGATCAAATTAAGTTTCTTTATAACAAGTAAACGTAATGTAGAATTATTGAATATGATTTTGTTATAAGTATCTACATATATGTGATAATATAGATAGAGAGATAGAGATATTACATTAAATGTTTATTGAAAGGAAAAAATTACTATAAAAGGCGTATAGAAAATTTACAGTGTAATTCTTTAACGAGAGTAATCTAGCGAATAGGTATTGTTACATGATTGTGAGTGGTTATTACGAATAGTCTATATAAAATGATGTGGTATATGAAGTAAATACACTGCACCTCGCTTTTATGACTCGCATTATGTGCTGGTCAATAGAAGCAATAACGTAGGGCAGTGACGTGTTTAAAATGTTATGTTTGTTTGTATATATGATCTTTATTGAAGCACGCGTTGAGCTCCGCATGTGCACCCAACATGACTCGGTAGTCGTTACTATTAGTCATTAGTTTGGTTTGTTTACTATTCTCATGAGTAATCGATTGAACATATAAGCTCTCCTCTGCATGAATCGCAAAAGCCTAACGTCGAGGTAGCACGCTTCAGGCAAAAAACTAGTTACCTACAAATCTTTCTAAACAAACATGAAAGAGATGATGGATTAATTAATACGTTCTGACAAGTCAGTAACATGTAAAAAGTGGGACCTTCACAAAAATGTGAAATAGTGCACCCTGCACTTTTATAAGATTTTTATGTTGAAATTAATCGATAATATTATTTCTTCGAAAACTAATCTATTTTGAAATTAGTTTCGCATGCAGCGACCTTAACAATTCGATCGTTAAAATAGAGAATCAGTAGCTAAATTTAGTTCAAATGATTTATGGACTCTTTATAATATATTATTATTGAAACAGTTATTTATTATATCTATTTCAGAAAAGCAAGTTTATAACTTCGTAATATACGACTGTTCTATTTTAGTCAACAAATCGACAGCTGTTTATAAAACTGCCTGAACCCAAACCGAGCACGGGCGCAAAAAAAATAGAGAGATAAGGGTTTATAACAAAAAGGAAATGACGAAATCCTCACTTATTGGGATTACCGACGTACTAAAAGCTGTATAATAGATAAGGTTGGGTCACATCACAAAAGACGGATCAATAATACGCAAGTGTAAGCTGAAATGTGACGCATAGTTATCGATTTCTAATCATACGCCCCCGTCTGCGGACGCCCGGCTGTCATGTGTGCTCACATTCAGTATCGGACATTATGCGGAGCTGATAAAGACAGATGCGATTGGGATCTATCAGTATTCTTTGTCACAGAAACACAAGTTATTCACTGTAGCACGCCACGATAACATTTGTGACAAATTATAATATCGACTCTATGTAATGACCATACATTATTTTAGCCCTACTCGTTGGTGTGTTTACGGACATGAAATTCAACAACACAACATTGAATTATTGATGGGTATGGGAAACAAAATTTAGACAGCATATTTGACATGAGACTTCTATCAATTTTATGATTTATTTTGATACTTTAAGTTGATAACGGTATATTGAATTAAAGTTTAAAATATTTTTACTTTCGCTAAAAAATAATATCAATGTAACATAAACATTTTAATTATGTCAATTTCTTGTAGCTGGTAATACTTTCACATATAATACCAAACCACAAGTCACACAATACTGATAAAATAACAGCAATCGTTATTATCAATAATGGTAAATTAATTGTAATTAATGGATGACATGAATATCGCACAGCCATATGTTATCTGTCGCTAATTGAAAGCCAATTTGAACAAGGAAACATTAACAAAGTAATATTGAAACATGCCACAAAATGTACCATGCGATTGATTTTTTACAAGTTTATTTTCAAATCTTGCAAACTGAGTTCGAACCACTTAGTTGTTCACCACCACCTACGGAGTTAAAAATTGACATATAACCAACCAGTTCCGATGACAATGCATTTTTATGGTAAACGTGCCCTGATTCTAAACACAGAATTGGATCCAGACGAATGCTCGTCAACTCAGATTTTACACACGTTTAATTTTGATTGACCATTTGAAATTTCACAATTACCTGTCTGCATAAAAACTTGTTTTTAAAAATGTTTTGTACTATTATTTTTATTATGAACATAATTATCAGCTTTTATTTACCTATCGAAAGATGGATATCTCCTTCTGTGCCCTCTTTTCATGTTTAAGTAAATAGTATTGCAGATATTTTATTCTACGCTTTATTTTTTACCTGAATTGTGACGTATCGGTATTCACCAATACGTCACAATGCAGGTAAAAAATAAAGCGTAGAATAAAAATATTTGCAATCCTATTTACCAGTGACTTAGTGTCACAAAAATAAATAAATACAGTTTAACGTGTTCTGAGAATTCGATGTTTAAAATTTTCTAATGTTATCTAACTACAATACGTTTTAAAGTTTAGATCGTTATCACTTTGTTTGTTGAGTATAAGCTTCTCAAGACTTGCTATCAAATTTTTACTTAAACATATTAGTGGTAGGAGGTTGAATAGTGTTATTCAAAGCGGTAATGACGGTGGGGAATGTCCTGGCTAGTCACGCGATATCCGGACTCCGGCCTGTTTGGACACATGACCGCATGGTAATGAGGCTGTGTTGCGATGGAAATAACTACCTGTTTCGCTTATTATTTTATTACGTTCATATGTTTTATTACAGGGATACTCGTTCGGTATACAAATTCCATCATATCATACTAGAGCTACAATTTTAAGATGTAAATTAACGATTGGTTATAATATCAGCCTATACTGCCCACTGCTGGGCAAAGGCTTTTCTCACAAATCGAGGTGAGAGAGATTAGGTCATACTTCACCTCGCGGACCCAGTGCGGATTGGTGGAGGCAGGTTTGTGGCCACCTGCTGTTGGAACTTATCAAGCCGCCTTCAAGGCTTCCAACTTGGCTTAACGACTACCACATTATGTGGTAACCGGGACCAACGGCTTAGCGTGCCTTCCAAAACACGGAGACGCTCGAGTATGAAAATGCCACAAACGGTCACCCATCTCAGGCCGACCGAGTCGAACGCTGCTTAACCTTGGTGATCGGTAAGAACACCGCAGTCGCACAGCGCTACGAGCGCCTCGAGCGACGATTGGATATATGTCGGTTTTGCGTAGTGGTTATTTCATGTGCGAACATAGTTGCAGTCTGCTAAACATGTTATTTAAAAAAGAAAAAATATGTAGTTGTTAATTTAATTATGCTCATTTGGTGCTTAATTTACCAAATGGCAAGTTATTGTATACCGTAAGTATTACGTGTAGTAGATAATTATCTTTACATATTTGGAGGCATCAAATTATTTCGAACATAAATCTGTCTCGTCCGTAAAAGACCGCATAGTTATAAAATCATAGCCCCATTTATTGACCATGAGCAAGCTATAAGCACAATATTGTGTGCGCCACTCCGCAGTTGGAAGTTCCACGTAATCTCACGGGGATGACGCATGATTGCTGATTGTCTCCTTTTGACATTGTATTGTTTGCGCGGCGCGGGGCCGGCGCGGCGGGAGTGCGGGCAGCCGAGCGCGTGCTGTGGGGAGGACCGCTTTATGCATTATAGTTCCGCGAAAATGTGAATCATATTGTTTTATTTAGTATTATAATTATTTATCCCTATTCTGAAATGAAATAGTGCTTTTGAAGTATTAGCAGTGGAATTAGTAGTTTTAATTGTTTAGAATAGGATTTTAATTATTAATTTTATTTATCCTCTCAATATCAAGTAAATTGATACCTGTATATGTATAAGTTGCTAATCCAACTCAATTCTTTAAATTCTCCCTATTCTACGGAAATGAGACAGTGATTTTAAAGTATGAGCACTCTGAATTAGGACTTTTACTTGTTATTCAATATTAAGAAATGTCGCATGGAAGCACGCATAAATCGCTAAATGTTCTCTTTATTTTATTACCGTCGGTAAACATTGATAAAGCCAAAAATTGGCAACATCATGAAAAATAATGAAATTGATGCGAAACAAAATGAGTGGAAATGATTTGAAAATGACAGAATGAGTAGAAATGATTTGAAAATCTGATAATGTTCAAAGTCTTATGTTGCCGGCCGTATCTATGTATTTAAGTTCAATAAAGTTCAATAAAGTTCAATTAAGTTGTCAAGCTTTCAACTTTGGAAAGAACGAACATGAAGTGCCCATAAAATTTTAGTAGGTAAAATAATAAGTAAGGAAATTGTAAAGCAAAACATTAATTTTGTCGTGTCGTTGATAAGATCGTTGCGATCCGGGTGTTAGATTATAAAAATGTGTCCAACATAAATATTTTATAGAAGAACGAAATGAAATAGCTAACATGGTACCTAAGTACAATACAAATTGAGTTACTAAACCCTATCTTCACGAACATATCCACGAAGGGGCGATTAGTGATATTCAAAATAGTAAGTATTCTGTAATCATTTCATGAAAATCATTTCAAATATACTTTTTATAATGAGAGAGTCAGCGGCTGATTATGGTGATATCAACTTAATTAATAAAAATGTATGAGGAAATATTACCTTAATTCCTCACTCGTCTCCTATTATAGGATTGAATGTATGTAACATACATGTAACGTGCATAAGGTTACATATAGACTATGAACATTTACAGGAGAAGAAGTGGCTGTATTCAACCTTACTGAAACTACAAGGAGATGAGATTAAACCATTTTTCAGATTTTATCGCCGTATATTTTTGATATTTAAGTTCCCGACGGACGTTTCGAAACAAGGAGCAAAAATAAACTGCGATAACACCCAGAAAATAGTTTTATTTTAGGTGTACTATTCGTGTAAACCTAAGAACTCTAGTTGAGTTAAGTCAAGGACATTTCAACATAATTTGTAATCCAAAAATATCGAGCGTAGAAAAGGAAACAAAACACAGTTAAAAGTATATATAGATTTAAATACAATCTTACATCCAAATCGGCAACATAGTACCTATGCAATTACACAATATACAAACAAACCAGAGTACATACATATTCTATACGAGTAGTCCCTCAGTTCAGCCCAGTAGGACTACCACGGGCGGCAAGAATTCTCGCGCGGAGCAAAATTTTGTCAGCCCGTGATTCGAGTTTTGTAGGCAAGTGTAATAAGTCTTGTCTATACGTCTTTTTGTAAAATTCTTAAAACGATTTTACTCGGCACGGCACGTCATGCTTATTCGTAAGACAAAACTGTTATATGAAGCCTAGAGCTCACTTCTGACCGGTTTCAATATTTAACTCAAAGAGAGAATTGCCTACTACGGATATTTTGACATATTTTGTATGGAAAAACTCAAAATTCTACTGCCGGCAAGCAAATATATCCGTGAGTTGAATATTGATACTGTCCATTAGCGGAAAAAATATGAACCATTGATTGGTACAAAAAGAAGAAGACGACTAAAGCGACTAAATCCGTCACATATGTCTTGTCGCGCCGTCAGTGGTTGCCCTGGGCCCTTATTCGCTACGACCAATTAAACAAGTATTGCGGCGCGTTACTACTTGAAGTGGTCGTGTCACAAATCAAAAATGAGTATTCCTTCCTCTTTTTAGCTTTTCGACGGCAAACATGATACAATTATATGGATGCGGCCCAGAAAGCGGCCACACTAACTGCATTTTTAGTATTCCTTCCAATATCTTTATAGCGATTATACGATCATTTCGCGAAGTTATGGTAACGCGCCGCGAGGTTATAACGAATAAGAGCCCTGCATTTAGTGCAACAGTGTAGTGTAGCATTTCCGTAAGCTTGCATTTGCTTGTAATGTAAGGGGTAAATCAGTCTGATGAACCCTTAGGGCGAACCGTTACACGATCATTTCACGAAGCTATCGTAACACGCCGCGTTTAGTCATACCGAATAAGGGCCATGCAGTTCGCATTTAGTGCAAAGGCAACAGTGTAGAGTAGGTTTTTCTGTAGACTTGCATTTGCTTGTAATGTAAGGGGTAAATCAGTCTGGCGAGGGTGCGTGGGCGGCGTGGGGCGGCCGGGACATTGATTGATGACGATGGGGCACATTGTGCGTACGGCCGGCATTGTCCGAGCAACGTGAATCGAAACAACTGGACGAGTAGCACAAATGAGCTCTTTTATGGCCGGCGATTATCCCTCAGAAGGTACCGAGTGTTTACGTTTCGAAAATATTTCGATACAGTGTGTTAGAATATCATATTACGAAAAAAAAATAGAGGAGAGATAAATACTATTATGAAAATTATTTCAGAAGAAGAGAAATATCATTATCACACCAAAAGATATATACCTAAAACAGAATGGTAGGCATAACTGTTAGTGTCTACAAGGGGTAACAATAAACACAAAACGCAAGACCTCAGACACCACGATTAGAGAATTGTTTCATAAATTCAAAACGAAACCAAAATTCCAAATTTAAAGGTTTTTACCTCTTTTCAAGTACCCCACTTTTACCCCAATTAACAAAGAAATTTGTACGTCTATGTGTGCGTTTTGAGAAATAGGTTTGCTATGAATCAAGAATAAATTTAGTTTTTTATAGCGCACTGAAGGAGTAAAAGCATTATATGCGAATTTAAAAAAAATGCACGTTACATTAAAAATTGTTGGAATCAATTCAGTTACCGATTTAGAACAAACTACTTTCAGGTCTTGCGTTTATATGCCCTGCCATTGCCATGCCTTGTATATACCTTGAACGGGAGTGGCAGATGTAGGTAAAATGTGAAGGTACAAGATCTCACCGATAATTTTAGGTTTCGATGGTAGAGGTTTTTCATAGAAAAACCTAAATTGGAACTGATTCGCATGATGGATTCAAGTGGAGGGGAAAGTGCAATAGGATCCATCCATGGAGTCATTCAAGTGGAGCTGATAACGCTTTGCTTTGTCCGACCTTGGGTTCCGATCCTCATGATTGACAGTCCCACCACACGCCACTACATCAACGAGACAGGTTTATATAGTCAAGTATATACCTACCTATTACAAAAAGCGAATCGCATAAACAGGATACGTACGAGCACCTCTCATGTGCCGTAAAATGCGATTGTTGAGCTCATAAAAAATGTACAAACTACAAATATGGGTGTCGCGAATAGAACAACAGCGTACAAACAAATAAATGAACTGGAAGTAATTTCGCGGGAGAGGGCCAACACTCGCGAATGCACGGCGGCGCGACTTGTCGATCGTAGTTCGTACCGGCGTGCCATCAAATAGGTCGGAAAATAACTCCATTCCCGCGGGCACGAGAGCGATTCAATCAAGTCTGATTCAGAATTTTGGAGTTCGTTTACCGAACCGGAGAGAAAATCGACAAAACAACCGAAATAGGCCGAAGATTGAGAGAAAAGGATTTCGCATTAAGCTAATCGTTTTACGTCGTACAGCCGATTACCAAAATCCAGGGAAGTCGGAGATGATGCCGACGTCTTACACAAATTTCTAAACCGGCTGCCGAGAATACCGCAGCTTGATTTTATTTACAATTTACTAAAGCCAGATGGCTTTAATAGTTTTGAACGGCGATGAGTCCGGCATACATTAGTCTTGTAATATTTAAACTAGATTAAAGAAAACTATCTTACCATTCATAAGTTGAAACTATTAAACGGATTATCATTCGGTGTTTACTAATATATAGAGCAATTCACTAGACTATCGTACCATGCCTAAATAGACCGAGTCTTATCTAAAGGACAAGTCAGAGTCTCCGTAACCGGCGAGCGTGTATGAGACGAACTATGAGAGTGGAATAAGCCAGAGAGGTATGTAAGAAAAGAACCTGTTGGAACTCTGTACTCTCTGGCTACCCCGCAAGGGATCTGGTGTGATGATATAGATAGAATTCACTAGGAAGGGTTGAGTATATAATTTATAAATATTTAGTACAATTAATGTCTTAGATGATGACATTTGCCTGTATTAGCTGTGTGAAGCTCTCGCTATTCACTAGTAGACAATAAAGTCGAAATTCTATTATCTAAAGCGAAAGCTTTTCGCGTCGAATCTTAAAATTATTTATACCATTTTCACGAAAAGGCGGGAACTGTCTACCGTTGATACGAGAGCTTTCGTGTAGCGAAAAGTGCACTAGGACGTAATCTTCAAGTTTTTACGGTACATGGGAAGTGATTTTTATACGCTTACTAGAGCGGGTGTGGCTTAGCAATAATAACTTGAATGCACCGTACATTCAAGTACGGTATATTAAAGTTATTATTGTACGGTATATCCGTTTGAAGATGTGAATTGCAAATGGCGATTATCCGAAACGGTAGGGTTTCAATCATACGGATGTTTAGACCGCAATATGCCGCGGCTGTTCCTTGGCTGACTTTGACATAGCCCAAATTAAACCTCGATATTGAATGCCTATTTCTGTTATCCAATGTCTATTGAAATATTGCATTTAATTTAAATGCTGACGTTCATACCAATGTTATGAATATTTTAATATTGCGAATTATTACTGAGAAGTTGGTAGGTGGATACAAAACTTAGCTAAAAAGGAGTATGATTATGTTCCATATAAAGTTTTCGTGTATCGCGCACGTGTGTAAAATATCTATGCTTATATTTTACCGAAATGTTTTGGGTCTATTTGATAAAATGATCAATGTTTTGTGCCGTATACAACGCCACATAAATACTAATTTAAGTGCCTAAGTCACGGTTAGTATCTCGTCGTATAAATCTGAACAGATGTTATCTGACCTCCCCGGAGGAGGATGGGGCTCGCTAATTTATTTAGCGTAACATTCTAAGATTTATGCGATAAGAAGACTTACCGTGAAATTATCTTGGCGAATCTATACGTTCATACGATGAACTAAGCAAAGAAACCTGCATTCATGTATCATATCTTATCCGCGCATTATCATAATATTTGTAATATACTACGCAAACATTTTTTTTTACTTTAAACGTATCTAGCTTATTTTAAAATCAAATATTTGTAGTGGACACTGATTCGGTCATGCTAACTTAACTGCGTTAACCGATCGCTTTGTTTTTATTTGTCTTTAAAGAACGTAGCCCCGCACTAGGATTTATTCCTGTGTCGTGGGTGCGTTTACAGACATGAAAATTCACAAAAAAATACCCAGACCGGAACAAATAATTGTGGATCCCACAAAGATTAGTACCGTGCGGGAATCGAACCCGCGAATATTCGACACAGTGCGCGGAGCTGCTTAAGCTCTTAACCACTGCGTTAAATCGTCCGTCCAAGTTTGCAACTGCGCTTAGTGTTCAGTAATTATAACTTAGCTTTAACCACATAGGAAAATCGGTTGAAATGAATGTATGTACTTAACATACAAATTCTTTTATCTGAAGTTCTGATCTCGTTATGAGGTTCACGTATGCCGAGTTGTTACCTCTTAAATCGGCGGTAATAGCACAAAACTGCGTAACTAATAACAGATAATACGGCTTAAATTAGGTATGCTAAACCTTACAGGACAGCTGAAGAGCTAAACATTTTCTCTTCCACGTATCTGATACTAGTTTCTGCACGCGACTTCATCCGCGTTGACTTAAGACGGGAACCTAACATTTTACTGGATTTTTTTATTTTATTTTTAGTTTATTGGCTCACCAACAATCTATTACACATATACAGACATATAAAACTTAGGCCTACCATATATAACTTCAATAGATTCATGGTGTATCAATCTATTACAGGTGTGCACAGCGTGCTCTACAAATTGATGTTAGTAGTCTAATTTAATTTCAAACCGAATATGTGGATATGTCAAGCAGTAAGAAGAACAACTAGTATAAAGAATTAAATAATAAGATTGAAATGATATTAATAATTATAAATTAGTTTATGAATAAGAAAAAAATTAAAAAAGGAATTAATTGACAAGAAAAAAAACGAGTTGAATAAATTATCTAATTATTTAACTATGCAGCTTTATATATAATGCGAACTTGACAAGTTAGTCAGCATGCTGGTCATATAGTAGTTTCCAAATACTGGGAACGGCTGAGTTAGCTCCCAGAACTGTCCTACGAAGCAGTGGATACAGTGGGGTAATTGGATAGCGAGGATATCTAGCGGGGGCGCGAAATCGGAACTTACTCAACAATTGGGAACAGTCAATTTTGTGATGAAGAAGCTTGTATAGGAAAAGAGAGTCGATAAAGTTTCTGCGTTTCTCCAATGACACCATCTTAAAGTGTAGCAGTCTAGCTGCGTACGAGCGAGTTTTTTTAGCTATACCTCTTTTGTATTCTCTCTAGCCTCAAGCTGTGTGGGGCGTAAATGTGGATAATTAAAAATTATCCTAAGTGTTAATCCAGATAATAAACTATCTGTGTGCTAAATTTCATTCAAATCCATTCAGCCGTTTTTGCATGATTGAGTAACAGATATCCAAACATACAAACTTTCACATTTATAATATTAGTAGAATGTGTTTCAGATGGTTAGAAGTGTTCATTGTTTACATTTTAATATCTAAAAGTACAGACTGTCGTTAGTTATGCAGTTTTACGCTATCACCAACGATATACCATTGTACAAGACGTTTTAATAGACATCTGTTGACTGACGCTCGATCACAGCATCGACCCTATTAATATCCTCTCCTGTTAATTTATGACCGAACTTATCGAACGAAGCTGCCCGGCTGCGACGATTAACCAAACAGCTGTTGACGTGAACCCCATTCCAGATTAATCTCCTAAATACCTAATATACAATTCCGCATAAATAGCATATTTATGCATCCACCCGTTTCTGAATGAATCCTCGACTAATGGTTAAACGTGTAAATTGACTAAGCTGATTTCAGTTACCATTAAATTATGTTCTCTAGATGACGCTTATATGGAATAAATTTTGAGCAGTATAATATTGATAAGTTGAAATTTCATGTTTTTTTATATCGTTTGCGTCTGTGTAATCTATAAAGTTGTAGGTAGCTATAAAACTACGTATAGGCAATAACATTTTCAGTATTATTGTGAGGTAATAGCTATTTACGTATATAATATATATAATAATAATATTAGCCCTGTTAAGAAACTGTCGCACTGCTGGGCACGGGCCTCCTCTCCAACTGAGAGGGTTTAGGCCATAATCCACCACGCTGGCCCAGTGCGGGTTGGCAAACTTCACACACCTTCGAGAAACTCTCAGGCATGCAGGTTTCCTCACGATGTTTTCCTTCACCGTTAAAGCAAGTGATAATTAATTTTTAAATACGCACATGCTTTCGAAAAGACAGAGGTGCTTGCCTGGGTTTGAACCCGAGACCTCTGACTTTGCAGTCCAACGGTCTAACCACTAGGCTATAATTATTTTTTATATAAATATTTTTTTTTTACGTACATATACCATCTTTATTATTATGTATCATCTTATGGCAACGATTAAAGTTCGCCGGTCGTGTTTGCGGCATAAAATTCACTTAGCATTGACTCGACCTTAGTCATTGTTCATTATTCATAGCTCGCAATTTATAGCCATGTGGTTTAATTTGTTTTTAGTAATAAAATTAATCATTATTTCTGGTTTAAGCCTTTTTAACTGAAGTAAATATCAATGATGCCGACATGTTATTTCCCTCATTTACATGCCTAAATTAAATAAATGCTTATTTATATACATATTCTTAAATACATATTAGGGTAGGCAGACTCTATATACATGTTGATACCTAGGTATCAACATATATGTAGAGTCTCTCGTCGTATCCCGCTTAAAGCCACACGTTGTACAAAATATTTCTAATAATGTTTCAAAGTTTCGTTTTGTTTTGGCTCAAGGAGTGCTCGCAAGTAATAAATTGTGTTGATACACTGCTAATAGGGTTGTCATGTTATGTGATTTAATTCAAAATTTTTATTGGAACTCACGTAGTGGAATTCCTTATTTTTTAATAGGATGTATATCTCCAGCCAGCCTTAAGCCAGAGAGGTATGTAAGGAAAGGACCTATTAGAACTCTGTACTATCTGCTTACCCCGCAAGGGATCTGGCGTGATGATATATATAGACAGATAGATGTATACCTCTTTGGGTTGAAAAATATTTTATATAATGTTTAATAATGTTAGATTATTTTTACATTTTCCTATGCGCTGTAAAATCAAAAGGTCAATAATAGGAATGTTATTTATGAATTCCGAGTACCATATGAGTGACGTCACGTGAGTAATGATTTAGAATCAGCATTATTCTTGATCATTTAGAAATGAACGTTGTTGTTTCTCGTAGTCTATCTTTATATATAAAAATATTTAATAATAAAGTAACCGTGGAGTTTTTGCCCTTTTTCTCCATAGGAATGCCATTCTGCAGTGGTGGTAGAGTCTTTGTCTGTATGTGGTAGACTATTCTGTCGATTCATATATACTTAAATGATTTTCATGAATAAAACATATTTATATAAACATATTCTGAAAATTCCGATGTCCGTGTGTTCGTAATTCTTTTCTTAAACGGCTTGAATTTTTTTGGAATTATGGGGTCACATGGATGGTTCTTAGCTAGTGTCGCGCTGAACGTTAGCGTTTAGTGCTGAGTCAACGCTTACGAGCGTTGTAAACTAGAGTGTTTTAGCCCCGACTCGAGCGTTTTTACAAGACCAGTCCTGACCACCCTGTTCTTAAGCAATCCAGGTGACCATGTAAAAAAAACTGCCACCTACCGAGGCACCGTGTTGTCGACCGAGTGTGACAACCAAACATACAAACATACTGCTAGCTGCTAATATAAATAAAAAATGGCAACCCTAATAGCATGCGAGGGCTGCGTTTGGGCGGGCAGTGGGCCCGAGCGCGGTCGTCGCCCGGCCCGGCCGCCGCCCTCGCCCTATAAATACATCGACAAAATACAAAAGCAGATGCACTTCGCGAAACAATTTTAATTTTAATGACGACGACTTTTGCAGGAATCAGTTTTCGGAGAATCACGATGTTGGTATGTTGGGGGCTTGTTTTATTGTGTTTTTGGGGATTAGATTTTGAGAATCGTTGTTCAGCATTAAAGGTTATAAATATTTTTTTGACGGACGATTTAGCGCAGTGGTTAAGAGCTTAAGCCGCTAACCCCACTGTGTCTAATAGTCGCGGGTTCGTTCCCGCACGGGACAAATCTTTGTGTGATCCACAATTATTTGTTTCGGTCTGCGTATTTGTGTGTGTGAACTTTCATGTTTGTAAACGCACCCACGACACAGGAATAAATCCTAGGGGGGAGGTACATTAAAAAAAAATATCTATTCATACACAAGTAACCGCAACACCCCTCCCCCGTAACAATAATTGTTTTTTTTTGTACGTATACAAATAACCGAATTATTGTTAAGAAGAGCCAAGCCAAGAAGCCAAGCAGAAAAATAATATGGGTTCGATTTTATTTTATTAATATTAAATCCAGTCTAAATGCATGATAAGCTACATGATAATTTCACGGGTTCTCATTGATCGATAACATAAAATAATAAAATTTGTTCTTTACGAAAATATCACGAAATAATGACTATTTTTAACGGAAAACCGTTTTATATAGTACTATAATATGACAAGATCCAACATTAAATTATATTTATACGCAACCAAGGGCTGACATAGGTAATTTTATATAAATATCTTTAGTTTTAGTTTTATTCCGGTAAACGTATTCAGCTTTGACTATCGTGGGGCGCGATGCTATACCGGTTTACCGGTTATAAAGCTGTATCGGTTTTATACTCCCTCTTAATACAACATCACAGAATATTTTAGTATGTATCAGCAATAGATTGCATTTGTTTAACGTATGTCTAAAAATAACAGATGTCCAAACTTAACTAACCCTATTTTCCTATTCCGATCCAGACATCTATTTTAAAATCGGCACAGCAGCTTATTCCAATCGCAAATCCGTATTTCTTTGAATCATCATAAGCAAATGCGTAACCGGGACCTTCTAAACGGCACAAATCTAAGAGATAAGGAAAACGATTAATTAACTCATTTCCCGCAATTAACGGTAGACCGACGCAAAATTACTTAGCATCTCTGGGTAATCAGCGGTGGGTATCCGGGAACGGAACCGACGACTCGGAGGCGGAAGGCGACTTTCCTCGCGTCAATTGGCGATAGCCCGAGGGTCTGACGGCCTGACGGCCGGTTTCCGTCGCTCTTTGTCCACAACAATACACTTTTCGGTGAATTCAATTGAAACAAAACAAACACGCAACCTTGTTATCGGCAGTTAAGTTGACATGAAATGTTTTGGTTGTAGATAATAATGTACCGAGATTTATAGCTATGGCATGTAACAGGGGCTGATTTGTGTACAACGTTGACACTGCACTTAATATTAGAACTGAAAAATAACTCATTAAGAAATGTTGTTAATTTTGATCTTGATATACGCATATCAAAGCGATGTATAACCTGAATGTCGATTTAAATGTATTCGACTACATTCAATACAATAATGCGTGAACAAAATATTTTCATATCATAATGATCTATCTATCTATCTATATCATCACGCCAGATCCCTTACGGGGTATGGGGCTCTGTACTGTCTGCCTGAGAGTACAGAGTTCCAACAGGTTCTTTCCTTACATACCTCTCTGGCTTCTTCTACTCCCATAGTTCGTCTCATGCACGCTCGCCGGTTACAGAGACTCCTGACTTGTCCTTCAGATAAAACCCGGTCTATTTGGTCATCTTTATCATAATGATGATAAAGTTAAATGACTATTTATATTGCATATCATTATTAGTATCAATCACCCTAAATAAAAACAAAAGCAATGCCCATTCTGAATCTATATTCCAAAGAAAACCCATCCGGTAATACGAATTTAATCCCTTTCCTATAGAATTTTAAAAAGTCACAGAAAATTATTCCCTAAAAACCGTTCACAGATATAAAAAGTTGTATATCCAATTAACCTACGAGTTATAATTATAAACGTTTAATTGACCGATGAAGGTTGTTTTATAAGTGGCCCGTACCAGCGCGTTCAAAGGGCCAGTTCGAATTCAAAGAAGTCAGGCGCTGGGTCGGGGGGAGGGCGCGTTCCATGAAAATGATCGCGTACACCGTTCTCCGTGTCTGCCATGTTTACAAACAAGCATTTAATTGACGGAGGAATTCCAAATGCCGGTGGTGAAAAATCATTTACTCGTAAGATGGGTGCTACGATTTTGCGAAAGATAATTTTTTTAAGATTACACGTAAGCCTTAAGAATAGAGGACTGCTCATTAGCTTCGTATCCCTATTTCTAGAATAGATCGACGTGGTAGTAAGCTCATTGGCTAATAAGGAGTAGGTACACTATGTTCCACATGTTATTAATTTCTATTGGATTTAAAATTACCAATATTACCCGTATAAGTGATATACAAAATCACACCTTCATGCAGGCCGGTAAAAATTGAAATGAATATTGCATTTGAATATTTTACCGGCCTGCATGAAGGCCCAAAGATTTTAATTTTATTTTGGCTAAATAAAAGCTCTGCAATCCTTCAATTTCCCTCTTCCTTCACGAGGCTGGAGGCCTGGAAAGCTGAAAATTTACTAAATTTTAAGTTGACTTGTTAGACACTTTTGCAAAACGTAGACCTCTCAACTTACTTTGTAGTTGAAGGTATGATCCCCGCACGGCGCAGGGGAACACAAATAAACAAAATTCATGTGTTAATTTGTGATTTCAAAATAGAGGTGCTTTAAGCTTACATGACTATTTGCACGATAAAAAATGTCCGTCCGGCAAAATCTAAATCAAATATCCCGAACGGCGGAACCAATGTATAATGGACTATCTCAGAAAAACGGAGGACTTTTCAGAGATTGTTCAAGGCTACTTTAGTTCGGAAAATGCAAGATTCCCGCGGGGTAGTTTTTAATTTCTCCATATTAACGCGGCTGAATGAATTTTAAAGAAACTTTATAGGGGTGTCTTAGGTCTTGGAGTAATATTATCTTCTATGTTAAATTACAAAATAAACGCGTGCGCAGCCGCGGGTAACAGTTAGTATGAGATATGTTGCGTAAGCCTTATTATTTTATCTGTGTTCGCGTTAAATCGCTTGTTCTTTTGTTTGCGTAGAAACGCGTAGCTTTGTTGCACGTATAACTACGCTTTATAGTGTTTGAGTATCATTCAAGAATGATTTCACTGGACCTTTAAAGGCTTCATGAAAGCTAATATAGATAATGGAAGGTTCGGTTATGACGTCACTGCAACCGAATCGATCATCTACATTTTGACGTCATCCGTTTGTTACACAACCAAATAAAGTTAGTGTAGTGCTGACAATATGTTTAATCGTCCGCGGTTATTATGTGGTATGCAAATCTAGAGAACAGTCATCAATTTACAATATACTAGCAGTTTCCTGCGGCTTTGCGCATGACGCCACCTACTAGGCCTAATTGTAACTAAGAACCATCCATGTGACCTCATAAGTACAAAATTACGAATACACGCACACCGGAATTTTAAACACGGTGTGATTTTAGTCATCCTGGAGCGAAAGCCCAGGAGATGTATCCAATGAAAAAAGAACACTACAATAAGTAACATCTCTATAAGCCATTAGCTAGGCTTTTGTTCCAGGACGACAAAAATTACACCGTGTGTATAAAAAGCGAAGTCTTTTTGGCTTTTAAATGGAAAAATAATAGTAAGAGAATAATGCTTTATCCTCAGAAAAAGGTAATCAATCAAGTCAGACGGGCGTCTTCCAAAAGTCTAGACTACGGAGTAACCTTAGTTCAACACCCCGAATCTAAATATGTTCCACGCAAATAGGATATATTAATGACTCTATAATCGTGGTAATGAGTAATCCACGACGTGGGAAGTGTAGACATAACTAATAGTATTTACATGGTTGTTAGAATGTGAATAACGACTTACAAGAATCTAATTTTTAAAGAATTTTGATGCGAAAAGCACACTTGTTAAAATAAAATGTAAATACTATTGAAATAAATGTAGAGTCGTTTGAATAATAGGTAAAATAGGCTTTCAAATACGGATCATTTTTTCTGTGTACCTATTAGTCACTCAGAGATGCAGTTAGTATTTATTAGCAGCTTTCCACGGCTTCACAACAGCGCCACCTTCTGGTTCTATGTTACTTCTGGGTAAAATAGCGTTTTAATGGTGAAAGAATTATTAAAATCAGTTCAGTAGTTTCAGTTTTATCGATTTCATACAAAATGCTTTCCTCTTTATAATATTAGTATATATATTACTAGTTGTTCGCCGCGACTTCACTTGCCTGTCATGTAGACTATCGTCTCCGTTTCCCAGTAGAGTATCGAAAACTCATTTCTTACCGAGCACCTAAAAAAGCTAAATCGAACATACATTTTAAATTTCCAGTTTGTTCACCTTATAATTTGAGATTTCGCGATGATGAGTAGAGTTTTCCTTTTATATTTGAGCAAGATAGACATCTTAAAAAAGTAAGTTTGTGACACATCTAATTTTAGTGTTTTGCTTCATCTTAGTTGTCTCTGACTATAATATACACGGTGTAATTTTTGTCGTCCAGGAGCGAAAGCCCAGATGATATTTCCAATGCTTGCTGTTATAATATGTATCTACTGACCTATCCGAGTATCATAGCTAGGGTGAAAATCCGGAACATCAAAAGTATCTTCCAGCCAGCTGACGAGCCGCGCCGCCCTCAAATATCATTTTGCGTTTGCTACAGGTGTTTCATAATGCACTAAATCAGTACTGTTATGGAGATGTTACTTATTGAAGTGTTCTTTTTATTCGTTTTTTATTACTGAACAGGCATTGGGTACATCACCTGGGCTTTCACTCCAGAACGATTAAAATTACACCGTGTATAAAAAAGGACAATGTTACAATCAAAATTTTCATAGTGCTTAAATACTTATCTATAGATACACCGTCACGCCTATATTCCCCAAGCGGGGGTGTACTAAGTACACCCACGTTTCGCCGACGATGTTAGGTCCCATATAATAGGGGGCGAGCCTATTGCCATATACAGGGCACAATTCCAGACTCCGGACTCGTACTGGGCTCGTAAATAAAAATTAATATCACATCCATATTTGCAGCGGCGGCATTACTTTTTCCAGCACAATAATTTCCAAAGAATTACGAAAGTATAAATAAAACAAGCTGTGTATTCCATCTGAGTTTATAAAGCGCTTTATGTCTCCGAAGCGTAGAGCATGCATTATTCACAGTGGAGAATAATCTCTGTACTAAATAATACAATGTACCTTGTTCACTGGGGGAAGCGAGTTTCTTTTATTTTTAATGAAATTTCCTTGTATGCTTAATTGTGTGCAGTGAACAGTTACAAAACATATACATTTATTATTCTCAACTCCTAATTCAACTCAAAAGCAGTAATGTGTTAGTGGTCAGACTGTCGGATTGCAAAGTCAGAGGTCTCCGGTACCCAGGACCCAGGCTTTCTGTCTTTTCGAAAGAATGTGCGTATTAAAAATTAACTATCACCTGCTTTAACGGTGAAGGAAAACATCGTGAGAAAACCTGCGTGCCTAAGAGTTTCTCGAAGGTGTGTAAAGTTCGCCAACCCGCACTGGACCAGCGTGGTGGACTATGGCCTTAACCCTCCCAGTCAAAGAGGAGGCCCGTGCACAACGGTGGGACAGTTTCCTAACACGGCTAATATCATATATTAATTTCAACTGTGTCAACCTGCATCTTGAAGTCTGCTTTTGTACAAATAAGTATATATAAACTCTTAACGAATAAGGCGTATCATTATAAATAACATTTAGAAGAAATGTTTCGTTGAATTTAAATCTGAGTTAATGGATCAAGTCAATTTCGAAAAAGAAAGCCGCTCTGCCCAATGGAGTGAGTAGTCACGGGTTCGAGTCTTGCACGGCACAAATCTTTGTGTGACCCACAAATATTTGTTTCAGTCTAAATGTTTGTGTATGTGAATTTCATGTTTAATAATAGGAATAACTCCTAGTGTGGGGTTACGTTTTTTTAATAGTCTGCACTACTCATCTAACATAAGATACATATTTGACGTTTTGTGTTTGACATTTTATTGTTAAGTTTAAAATTACATCCGCTAGGGGTGTTCTTGGATACCCCATGCATAAATAAATTAAAGAAAACTAATAAATATCTATGTGTTTTGTTAACTTTAACATTTAAACTAGGAATAGCGTCCTTCTTAATTCTAAGATCGCACAATTGTGCCATTTGCTCACGTTCAGCAATAGTTACCTACTTTATAAAGCCATTGAGAAACACCTATCTAGATAAAAGTTGTAAAAGAGACGTTAATCTCATCCGATTTGTAAGACTTGTTTAATCTTTTTTGCAATAAAACTTGTCGAGTTAATCAGACACCCTTCGCGTAAATTTAAAGCTTTTAGCGGCTATGGTATAACTTGAATTAGCAATTTTTTATAAACTTATAATTTCTGTTATGTTGTCTCAAATGTTCTGAAAATTACGAATAGGCAACCCCGCAAGAGAACTGGCGTGATACATTGCGTACTAGAAATTTTGAATATTCTTTAAGTGTTGCAATTATTTGGGTTGTGTTTAGACATAAAACAACATTTAATAATTTGCTATTGCATCGATAGAGATTGTTGAAAATAAATTAGTATACGAAACCAAAGTTTTCTTGTAATATCATTATCCATTCATGATAGATGGTTCTCGTCCTGTAACAAGTTTTTCTTTTTAGGGTCGCTAGCTGGGCTTTTTGATGTCTTTTTGATTCTTCGAGCCGGATATATGGCATGCTGACTTCACATCATTATCAACTGTGGCTTTACTATTCTATTTCGAGATTACCAGGAGACAAAAAATTGCTCAAGTTCAAGTGAACAATTTATGGCTAAAACACGACAATAAATACGTACATGTATTATGGTCACGGGTGCAACTAACTTTATTAACAGAGTCTTGTGGGCGGTGTCAGCATAATGCAAAAATGTTTAACCATAAACGTCGTCCTTTTGAATGCTTACAAAGACAATTTGACTTCGAAAAGCACTTTTGAACAGTCCAGAAATACAATGCGCTCTGCTAATCAGTTTGATAGGTAGCGTAAAGATTTATGGCTGTCGGATGCCGGCATTATTTCTTGCCAATTCAAGACAAGCGGTGTCAGTTTGTCTGAATATTAATTAGCTACTGAGTTGGGGAGTTAATACCGCATCCGACTAATGTTGATATTTTCCCGCATTTAGCTTTCGTTATACAGACGGGGAGCTCGGCACGATTCAACAATTTGTTTTAGGTGGACACATTACGGACTGTTTTACTGCGCATTGTGTATACTTCAGTGTTTAGAATGGCTTTTTCGTGAGCCAGACAAAATTAATTTAATGTGTAGAAGTTAAATATTAAACGAAGTATTTCATTAACGGATTAACGCAGGCGGAAATGTTTACTTTTCTTATGAGGTACTACGGAACTTTAAACAATAGGTACTAATAACAGCATCGCATCAAGTATTTAGGCTAGGCGCGGCACGCAGCGGCGGCGCCTGCCCTCACAAGCACTAAAGCAAAACTTAAATCGCCGTGCAAAGCCGCAAGAAAACTCCGCCGGCAGAAACCGCAGACCGCTTTAAGTAAAATATTAAACGCGCCGTGGGATTTGTTCGTGTACGGGCACAGGCCAGTTTTAATATTTGATGAACCGCCCGCTCCATGTCGACGACGTTTTGTCTGGTCCTTAATTGCGGAGAGATGCGTTCGCGGCCGCGGCCCGAGCTCGTCCGGAGAAAAATATTAAAACGTCCTGTCCTGTGGCGCACCCGCAGCTTACGCAGCCTACTAACTGTTTATTGCCGACCTAGAGACGTTAACGCCTATAAATTTTATGTGTGTTCACAATACTGCCGTAAAATGTTGCAATACCGGTAAATCCCGTTGTTTTTCTATACGTTTTCATATAATATATTGTTTCTTTTCGCAGTAACTTAAAGACTATTAAAATGTTTTTACACGTAAATTTAAGTGTGTAAAACTATGACTGGCGAACGTGTTGTGAATACAGACGGCTGATTCTAATATCCTTGCGGATGTGTGTAGAGTCAGCAACTTAATGGTCGTTTATTTCTGCTGTAATTTATAAAGTTTAGTTAAGACTCTTCCCAGACTGAACTTAACACTATACGTGGGGAGAATATTCTTAAAATACATTAGGTCATAATCTTATTTAAGATATACTTAAAAAATGTTCTGAGGCTTCATAAAGCGACCATTGACGAGTTAAAATTTCTTATAGTCGACAGGTAGGCCACTATACACCTAATGAAGAAGCAGCCCAAAATACGACACAGTAAGCGATGACTTTGCAGAATTTGAAATAGTTCGCGTATTTACGGTCTATGTTGACAATAAACACAAATATTCACATAATATGTTTTTTACCGCCATACCTACGTAATTACCTATATAATTAAAAGAACACCGTCACGCCTATATTCCCTAAGCGGGGGTGGCAGAGGTGTACTGAGTACACCCACGTTTCGCCGACGATGTTAGGTCCCATGTAATGGGGGCGAGCCTATTGCCATATACCAGGCACAATTCCAGACTCCGGACTGCGAAGTTTTCGCTAGAAAAACTACACTTGTCCGACCTAGGAGTTGAACCCAGGACCTCGTGATCACAAAGCGATGCTTTGCCACTAGACAAACGAGGCAGTCCTATATAATGAATAAGTATGAAAGTTTAAATTTTGTGAAATAAAAGTACTGGCGCACTTTTTGAGTGTAAACGCTACACCGGACTGAAGTAATTAATGCGTCTGTATCCGTTGGGATCTCTTTTTCAGTGGTGAGTCAGTCAATAGCATTGAACGTTCCATTTGGACATCAAACTGTCTGCATGTCGGTACCTACGTTCGAGATATTTATCTCTCTTTCTGCGTAACTTATCATTACGTAGGTACTGTGTAAAAGAAGTTTATTCACTCATTCGAAATACGAGTAGTGAGGAGTGAACAGACTTCACTAATTGAGTTTATACAAAGTGCATCGTAAAGAACGTAAGACCTGACACCCCGATTAGATAATTGCTTCACAAATATAATACGAAAACCAGTTTTCAAAATTTAACATGTTTCCCCCTTTTTATACTTTAATAAGCACTTTTGTACCCCAATTAACAATGAAACTTGTACGTGTATCTGTGCATATAGAGAAATACGTTTGAGAAATGGATTAGAAATCTAGCGCACTGAAGGAGTAACAGCATTTTTTGCATATTAAAAAAAAATGTTGGAATCAATTCAGTTACTGATTTAGAACAAACTACCTGAACAAAGACCTGAAGGTCTTGCGTTTATTATGTTACACCTTGTATATGAAATGTAATTGCTTTTCGGATTTTATCGCGGTTTAATTTTGGTTTTTAAGACATTTGTGTCCTTCAAAGAACCTATGGCCACGGAGGGATAGTAGTCACGTGTAGTATTAGCGTAAATCTAAGTAATCAATATGAATGTATATATTTGATAAATTAATCACCAGCACAGAGTTTCAACAGGTTCTTTTCTTACATACCTATCTGGCTCTGTACTCTCTGCCTAACCCACAAGGGATCTGGTGTGATTATATAGATAGATAATACGGTACGATTCTAAACGGTTTACTTTTTGACAGAAAGCCAGCAAAAAAAAACAATGCAAAGGGTAATAAAGAAAACGAGCAGAAAATAAATTCATCCAATAATTAAAACTAGAACTATTATATTAACTAATTTGAATCAGCAGCAGTTAGGCAGTCAGTAGATCATTGCTCATTGTTTAAATGTACAGTTCCTACGTAACAGCTAGTTGGATAGGCAAAAGAAACAAACAAGACACGCACTGTTGGTTTCAATTACAGCGCGTGCGGTATACTTATGGCGGTGTTATAGTTCTTGCACCGGGAACGCGTCCCGGAGTACGAGAATTCGCGGGAAGAGACACGGTAACTTGCAATTGGCGAGTACGGGACACGCCACGTGTAAAACATGTTAGATGATCGCGTCGGGTTTACCGATACGTTTTTTGAATTAGAGTAGCCGAAGGCATCAATTCCATAATAATACACGACTTCACCACTCCGCTCATACGTTCAAAAAACCTTACGTTCGGTTGGGGTGCACGGAAGGTTAATTAAATCATTTTTTACTTTACTTTAAATTTTGATTGCTATTTATTACAAAATGGCAGATTATATCTATGGTATTGTTTTTGCTTATTCTGATATGAACTTAAATTTATAGTTTTGATGTTAAGAATCAAAGATAGATAGACTCGTTAGTAAAGCAACAAAAAGTATACATAATTTTATGTTAGGTACATCATAAGTGACTGTCTATCTACACAAATTAGATGCATTCACGTCAGCGATCATTAAATAAAAATTAAGGACACAACGATTCCGATCTGATAATCTAAACAGGTTATCGTAATACATTACGATACACGTATTGTTTGCAATCCATACTAATATTATAAATTTAAAAGTAACTCTGTCTGTCTGCCTGTTTGTATGCGACCTTTTTACGCCCAAACCGTTGAACAGATCTTGATCAAATTTGGTAAGAAAATATATTTTACCCAGGGTACTTTTTCTCAAAATAAAGCTTAAGGGTGTAAAAAATACGCCTGACAATAACGCGAACGAAGTTGCGGGTACGAGGCATGCCTTTTAAGTTTTGTCGTTTCCATATTTCCCGGCAATTTTGAATTTGGAACTGTTCTATATTCGAATGTGTTTAAATTTTGAATCTCAAAACAGTTGAAAGTATTAGGATTAATGCTATTGTTTAGCCACTGCGTCGATTGGAATCTGTCAGGTTACGTACGAAAATGTTCGTGCAATAATTTTCTACAACTTTAGAAGAGGCCTGACACGGCTTCAGTGTTTTGAAGAGCTAACATCTGTGTTCAGTGATGAAGCCCCATGTCTGCGGACTGTCGAACGCTAGTATTTAGAATTCCAGCGTGGACATACTAGTGTTAGTGACAAATCTCGCGAAGGACGCCCAAAATCTGCCTTCACTGAAGATAAGATCATTGCTGTGAGACTATAGTTGCCGTAAAAGTTCATAAAATGCATTCGCCGTTCGTATCGTAATACTGATATTGTTCCATCCATATAAATCATAATGATAAGACGCCAGAGTCTTAAAGCGATAACTTGTCGCCGCAATGTGAGAAAATTATCAAAAAAATGCGTCAGGACTACCTGGACTCATGTTTGTGATACAGTGACTAAAGTTGGTATGAAAGTCTTCAAAAACTTGTAACTATACTTATAAAGTACTATAA
Organism: Phalera bucephala; assembly: GCA_905147815.2. Taxonomy (NCBI): domain Eukaryota; kingdom Metazoa; phylum Arthropoda; class Insecta; order Lepidoptera; family Notodontidae; genus Phalera; species Phalera bucephala. The sequence goes on along the minus strand of LR990621.1, from coordinate 15,488,430 downwards.
TATAATAATTTATCGGATATTTTTATACAGCAATAATGTAAATGTATGTGTGTCTGTATATAATTTTTTCAAATTCTAAGTAAATTGGCGACTGCTTCTAAACAAAATCGTGCGCTATTTTACTTCTTGTGTCTGTTTATTACGATTTCTGTGGTTACATCTCTACCCCTTGCAGGGTAGGCAGAGAGTACAGAGTTCCAATAGGTTCTTTCTTTACAGACCTCTCTAGCTTCCTTCACTCTCATAGTTCGTCTCATACACGCTCGACGCTTACGGAGACTCTTGACTTGCCCTTCAGATAAGACACTCTCTATTTCTCATATATAAATGTTTTATACTTGTTATTCATACAAACCGTGAAGGAAGTATTGCGAATATTTCGGACCCGCTAGTGAGTTGTTGACAAATCGATACACACACTGGGGCAACGTCGTTTGTTAAGCTGAAGAATCGCGCGAGGGTCAGAATATATGGACACTTTCGGATGTTGATTTAGATTTTGTGTTCAGATTTCAAAGATCTTTGCAATTTGCAGAATGACACCAGCGTTACTATGTATCTTAATATGTAGGGTACACACGTACCACGGAAATTGTAATAATTAGTATTTTTGTGACAAATGCACATAATTATTGACTGCCTCGGTGGTCTAGTGGCGAATAATGTGCTTTGCGATCACGAGGGCCTGGGTTCAAATCTATCGAAAAATTCTCAGTATACAAGGTGTAACATAATAAACGCAAGACCTCAGACACTCCGATTAGAGGATAGTTTCATAAATTCAAAACGAAAACCAAATTCCAAATTTAAAGGTTTTTACCCTTTTTTTAAGCACTTTTATACCCCAATTAACTTGTACGTGTATGTGTGCGTTTTGATAAATACGTTTTAGGAATGCAATGAACTCCTTATTACTATGAATCAAGAATAAAGTTAGTTTTTTAAAGCGCACTGAAGGAGTAAAAGCATTTTTTGCAAATTAAAAAAAATGTAAGATACATAAAAATTGTTGGAATCAATTCAATTACTGATTTAGAACAAACTACCTTCAGGTCTTGCGTCTATTATGTTACACCTTGTATATAGTCCGGAGTCTGGAGTCAGTCCCATGTAATAGGAGGCGAGCCTATTGCCATATACCGGGCACAATTCCAGACTCCGGACTGACACTGGGAATTTTTTTAATAGAAAAACTACATTTGTGCCTCCCAGAATTTGAATCCCCCTAGACCAACGATTAACTAGTATAATATAAGAACAAATAAAATATGTGATAACTTCTAATATTATACACGAATTGAATTAGTGGATACGTCGTACTTACTCAGACGAAGTCGTGACTGAATCTACGGCCTGCGTGTGTCCAGAATAACAATCAAGTACGTACCTGAAAAAGAGGAAACAGTATTCATAAGTACATTATAATCAAATAAAAAAAAATTGCTATGGTCGCCATAATATTTTATGATAAAACACGTTCGTATGCTCCAAACACTGTTAGGGATGAATTAGCAGTTGAATTACCTAACAATTCATTACATATTGATATGACGGACGATTTAGCGCAGTGGTTAAGAGCTTAAGCCGCTCAGCCCACTGTGTCTAAAAGTCGCGGGTTCGATTCCCGCACGGGACAAATCTTTGTGTGATCCACAATTATTTGTTCCGGTCTGGGTATTTGTGTATGTGTATTTTCATGTTTGTAAACGCCCCTACGACCCAGGAATCAATCCTAGTGTAGGGCTACGTTTAAAACAAAAAAAAAAAAATTGTATGATAGAATTTATCCGAATATGATTGTATATCGTGATAGTTTTCAAAGGTCTTTGAACTAACAGAACAAGGAAGTAAAATTAAAATTCTGTACGTGAATTTCGAGTGCGCCCCGCAAAGTTCTAATAATTGAATTATTTATGTGTGTGAAGACACTGCGTACTGAATATCTATGAAGTGTTTACGAAAATCGTAACTTTATTACATGCAAATGGCTACTTAAAGTTTAACAATAAGACTATCATTTTTACGATCATCGGATATGCTAATAAATTAAATTATAGTTAGTAAATAACAAAATTTGGCTAAAGCGATTTTTAAACATGAATTTTTAGAGATCTAGTTGTAAGTAGTAAATTAAAAAAAGTAAAATATACACCATTACACTTATATTGCCCAAGCAGGGATAGCAGAGGTGTACCGTGTTCACCCACCCGCCGACGATGTTAAGTCCCATGTAATTGGGGCGAGCTTATTTCCATTGTACTGATGCTAGAATTTTTTCTATGGCAAAATTACACTGTAATGTATTCTATCTATCTACGAGGCCTGCCTTTTAAGTTTTGTCGTTTGAAGAAAAAAACACAACTAGAACCTTATAGTACTTCTTATTGTTTTTCAAAGTATTCACCACGTAGCTTAATACACTTTTCCATTCGCTCAAACCAGTTATTATAACATTTATTCCACTCTAAATTGGGGTGTTCAAAATGGCTGACTTGAAAGCGTCGACTGCTTCTTCACTGTCCTGGAACCTTTGACCACGAAGACTTTTCTTTATTTTAGGAAATGTAAAGAAATCGTTAGGGCTTAGGTCAGGACTGTATGGAGGATGGTCAAGAATTTCTACTTTTTCCTGTTCAAATACTCAATCGTTTGACGAGCGCTGTTGTCGTGGTGCAGGGTGATGCGTCGCTTTGAGTTAGATTTTCGAAGTTCGGCGATGACTTGTGGTAAACAAACTGTGGTATACCACTCTGCGTTAACCGTTCTACGATCTTCAAGTGCAATAGTCGCAACATGGCCGGTTTTTCCAACGAACGTGGCCACCATCTTCTTTGAAGTGCTTCGAGAACGAACAACTTTAGTCGGCTTTGGCTCGTCTTGAAAGACCCAGATTGTAGATTGTTGTTTAGAATCAGGATCGTAGGCATAGATCCAAGATTCGTCACCACTGATGATGTCGTAGACGTGATTTGACTCTCCTCGGTTGAACCTTTGCAGAGTTTTCTTACACCATCTGACGCGGGCCGCCTTGTGATCGTCGGAAAGCAAATGCAGTATCCAACGGCAAACTAGCTTTCTCACACCAAGCGCTTCATGCAAGATCTTCTGAATGGTTATCCCTGAGATGCCTAATAGAGCCTCTATCTCTCGATACGTCACATGACGATCTTCGAGAATTAGTTGTCTCACAGCAATGATGTTAACTTCAGTGAAGGCGGATTTTGGGCGTCCTTTGAGAGATTTGTCACTAACACTAGTATGTCCACGCTGGAATTCTAAATACCAGCGTTCGACAGTCCGCAGACATGGGGCTTTATCACTGAACACAGATGTTAGCTCTTTAAAACACTGAAGCCGTATCAGGCCTCTTCTAAAGTTGTAGAAAATTATTGCACGAACATTTTCCTAAGAAAGATTCATTTTCGTACGTAACCTGACAGATTCCAATCGACGCTGTGACTAAACAATAGCATTAATCCTAATACTTTCAACTGTTTTGAGATTCAAAATTTAAACACATTCGAATATAGAACAGTTCCAAATTCAAAATTGCCGGGAAATATGGAAACGACAGAACTTAAAAGGCATGCCTCGTATAACCTCACGCCAGATCCCTTGCGGGGTAGGCAGAGAGTACACAGTTCCAACAGGTTCTTTCCTTACATACCTCTCTGGCTTCCTCGACTCTCATAATTCGTCTCATACACGCTCGCCGGTTACGGAGACACTTGACTTTTCCATCAGATAAGACTCGGTTTATTTGGTCGTGGTAAGATAGTGTAGGTCTTCCCCGGTACCTGCATTCTTCCACTTTCACATTCTATATCTGTTTTGTCATTCTTTCCTCTGGCATTCTTTCTATATGCCCGAACCAACGGAGCATGCCCTTTCTCATCTTTACACCGATACTATCTTTCATACCATCATGTAATGTATTATAAGTAATAAAGTAAATATTCGCGGAGGTGTAGAGTTGCAATATTTTAGTGTCTACGGACACGAGGGGCGGGGGCCCTGAGCGTCCTGCACCAGCAACCCCGAGGAGGACGGCGGTTTAGTGTGGCTCACGTCACCGTGAGCACCGCGTCGGTGCGGGAGCGTGTTATTAAGTCTTCCCCGATGACAGGCTCTTCAGAGCGCGGCACAAGAGGGGCACCGGTGCGTTCCACATGAATATCCCGGAGCCCCTCCAATGTGCTAATGTCAGAAACATAAGTTAAGCCTCGCGGGGGTCCTATTCAGGATTTTCCCCAGGTAAAAAAAAGTCTAGTTGATAGAGTAATCCCGAGGGGAAATCGGTGTGAGTGGTTCTAAGTTGCCGTAAAGCACTAAGAGTGTGGACGAAGTGATTCTGTCTCCAAGATTAGTTCAACCGAGCGAGGCACAAATTTGTAGATCCTGTTGTTCTCTATCGTGTCAAAGGTCAAACGTCTTATATATCTCATTCTTCCTACAGAGGTCTAAAAAAGAAGGCAGAAAAGCCTTTATGTATCGCAAAGTATCAATCACCAAAGAAAGTCTATAACTGGGAACTGTCAATCTTACTATACAAAAGCGTTGACACGTTGATTGCCACTTGTCATTAATCAAATGATTTAATAGGAAACTTGAAGGAAACCTAAAAATAGCTCTCATATTTTGTTACATTTATAATAAAGTTATCGACGTAAGCAATCTCTGCTCAACAACAAATTTGAGAATTAGGAAATATTCAAGATTTAAATGCATGCCATAATTTAACTTGGTTGGTTGAAAAAAATAAAACGGTAATATAAATAACTAGTTCGCAACACGATACCAATTTAAAGTCATAAGTAAGGAACCAACTTCACTAATTACCAAGTAGAATATACACTGATAAAGAAAGACGCGACGCTGGAAGTGATAACGCCGTTTTCATGGCTGTGGAAACTGTTAGTGTAACGTGTCTTAATTAAACTCGGGTGATAAGTAATCTGTAAAACGAACTTAATTTTGCAGTTCATAAGTATTAAATTCACTAGCCTGTTCTTTTACGACTATAAATAAGTATATAATATGATGATGATTATAATGTTTAAGAAGCCTTTTTTCATAAAAGAGGACGGCGGTATTTTTTTGTTAAAAAAACGAAGAACCGCTCTGGGAATTGTTCCTGTCTCGTGGGTGTGTTTACAAACAGAAGATTTACATACACAAACATCCAAATCCAGACCAAAACAAATATTTGTGGGTCACAAACAGATTTGTACCGTGCGAGGATAAAACCCGCGACTGCTCGATTCAGTGAGCGGAGCGGCTTAAGCTTTTAACCACTGGACCAAGCCGTCCAAACCAATTTGGTTTCGAAATGGATTCTATTGTATTTTATGTTATGACAAAATCATAACAATTTCTTTGTGTGTAGAAATGTTAAATAAAATAAATAATAATATATCATAAATATATATATATATATATAATATCACGCTAAACTGGACCCACTGCTGGGCAAAGGCCTTCTCCCACAAATCGAGGTGACATAAATATGTCGCGGTAAATTTGATGAAATTAGTTTTATGATTTACTTTATTAAAAGAAAACGGTAAACAAGCGTTTTCTTGTGTATAACGAGATACTAAAGTTTACAAAGTAAATAAAGGTAAATGCACCGTGACGTAAACGTACTCGAATACTTCAGTAGTCATGTATATAACTAATGAGTGATTTTTATAAAATGAGTGCCTCGTTGGTCTAGTGGCAAAGCGCATCGCTGTGATCACGAGGTCCTGGGTTCAAATCGTAGGTCGGACAAGTGTAGTTTTTCTGACGAAAACTTCCCAGTACGAGTCCGGGGTCAGGAATTGTGCCCGATATATGGCAATAGGCTCGCCCCCTATTACATGGGACCTAACATCGACGGCGAAACGTGGGTGTACTCAGTATACATCTGCTACCCCCGCTTGGGGAATATAGGCGTGACGGTGTTTGTTTTTTTATTATAATATGAAGTGTAGAACAATATCTTACATTAAAAGTTAAATAATGCAAAATATTTGCACATCTTTAATGAGTAGTACAATTCTTCAGAATTTTAAAGGCGATACATACTTATGAGTTAGTTAACTAAATAAAGTACTGAAAATAAACTATACAAGAACACCCCTGATTTTAGGTAATACCAAAACAGCCACCTGCTGCTATATTTTATCCTAAATGAGTATGTAACTATCTAATATTTAATGAGAAATATGACGGCGCACACACCGTACGTCAGTTTACCGTATAATATGTATTTATTATCATCATAAAAGTATGAAAGAAAGAATGCCAGAGGAAAGAATGACAAAACAGATATACAATGTGAAAGTGGAAGGATGCAGGTACCGGGGAAGACCTAGACTATCTTACCACGACCAAATAAACCGAGTCTTATCTGATGGAAAAGTCAAGAGTCTCCGTAACCGGCGTGCGTGTATGAGACGAACTATGAGAGTCGAGGAAGCCAGAGAGGTATGTAAGGAAAGAACCTGTTGGAACTCTGTACTCTCTGCCTACCCCGCAAGGGATCTGGCGTGAGGTTATAGATAGATAGATAGATAGATCATAAAAGTTGTAAAACAAGTGGTGAAGAGAATTTAAATCCTTTTTTCCTGAAAATCGCGAATATATCATTCCCTGCCCAATCGTGTATTAATTCGGTTTAAATAAGTAACTTATAGCATAATATATATAAAAAAACAATCTAACACTTTCACTTCCTATCTCAATCTATATCACCATGTCAGATGCCTTGCGAGAAAGGCAGAGAGTACAGAGTTCCAACAGGTTATTTCCTTAGAGACCTCTCTGGCTTCCCCCACTCTCATAATTCAACTTATTCACGTTCGCCGATTACGAAAACTCTTGACTTCCCGTCAGATAACCTTAACTTTAAAGCTAAAAAGTTGACTATGGTCTGTAGTTTGAATATAATCTCTAATCGTTATATCGCTTGATCCATTATCAGACGGTTTTTATATTTCACCTTCGTGACTTACACTTACACAAGCTGTTCACACACACACATTATCTATGTACTCATATAGTACCTACCTACGTAATGGGTGCAAACCAATTATGTTTCACACACAGTTACTAATTATAATTTCCTCGGCGCTGCCATTCGGAAAAGTACGTTTAGACTGTTCTAATTATTAATTAGACGCTAAGTACGCTGCAGTGAGCACAGTTATGTACCGCTTAAATTAGTCGAAGCATCATTTTGAACTTCATATCTACAATTTTAAATTGCCACTTACGGTGAAACCGCTTGTCTGTGGTAGAGATACAATACAAGCTCATATAATACTAATCATGAAAATACGGTACTGGTATATTTATGTATCATTGTTCTTGTCCCAACGCTGTTATATGGTAGCGAGAGCTGGGTATGTAAGAAGGAGAATGAAAGTAGGATAAATGCGGTAGAAATGCGAGCTCTGCGGAAGATGTGCGGAGTGAAGCTGACCGACCGCATTAGCAACAGCATAGTAAGACAGCGAGTAGGTATGAAAGATAGTATCGGGGTAAAGATGAGAAAAGGCATGCTCCGTTGGTTCGGGCATATAGAAAGAATGCCAGAGGAAAGAATGACAAAACAGATATACAATGTGAAAGTGGAAGGATGCAGGTACCGGGGAAGACCTAGACTATCTTACCACGACCAAATAAACCGAGTCTTATCTGATGGAAAAGTCAAGAGTCTCCGTAACCGGCGAGCGTGTATGAGACGAACTATGAGAGTCGAGGAAGCCAGAGAGGTATGTAAGGAAAGAACCTGTTGGAACTCTGTACTCTCTGCCTACCCCGCAAGGGATCTGGCGTGAGGTTATAGGATAGGATAGGATTGTGTAAAAATTGAAAAAAAGCGGCAAGTGCGAGTAGGGCTCGTATAAGCGTATGCTAATCCCATAATAAGTGTATGTTAGTCTGCGGGCGTAAGTCCGTAATAAAAATTCATAATAAATCTCGTCTCAGGAGAGGAATTATATATGAATTGTAATATTTGAATTGTCATTTAGAATGCAGTTTGAAGCCACGATGACATCCATCTATTGCCAGTAAGGACATCACTCGTTGCCTTGGGCTCACACCATTCAAGAACTCACAAAGCGCATATTATGCTAATAACGCATTTGCAATTAAGATCGCTACGCCCACCCGGGAACGCTATTGTTTCACACATGCGAAACATCCATTTATTATTTATTTAGCGATACGGCACGCAGCGGATAGTTTAAAATTCAACCAATCAAAACTTTGATTAACGAACGCTTTCTATCGGTTTCTTCTCAAGAAACGAAATGGAATTTAATACTGAATTATGAAAACATTTCGTTGATAAAACTTCGGTTCCACCGCTGATACTAATGGAATGAATTTTCAAAGTAAAAGTTGTACAACAAGCAATCTCCTGGCATGGAAAGTTGGGCGAATTTTAGAGGAGCGACCGGTAAGCATCACCAAAAGAATGTAATAAGGCACAGGTGCCGCAAGTTCTTTATTGGATTTCGCACGTTCCGGCTCGACGTGTTTGATGGCCGGAAAATTCTTGCTAAACTCTTTGCTGGCTATTCATTTTCCTCCGAAATTATCTTTCGAATTTATCGCAGACTTTGAAATCATAGGGCGGACGTGGCTTCGCGAGAAAGTAGGTTACGATCATTGCTCTCACCTGTTGATCGATTGAGTATGTTCTTAATTTTTGTTATACAGGTTGCAATCAAATTTTAGATAACACGTTTTATAATGTTAACTACAAATTAACAATACATTTTATGTAAGTATACACGAAAGCCAGTGATTTCACTGCTATCGTAAAAAGCGGAATGCCGAAACGGCGGTGCAGCTGTGTCACGAGGTCGTTTCGAAAAGTGTTTCTCGGTGAACGACGCTGACTGAAAGGAAAAGTATAGGCCGCAACGGTGCGGCGCGCCGCTGCAGATCGTGTCATTGACACATGCAAATTCGAACACCGCTTCGGCGTCGGGTCATCGAACCCTCCATTCAATGACTGTCGAAAGTTATCCGTGAATACGACGGCGGCGTAGCCTACAAAGCGCTCCCACAGAGAGCCAATCATGCGAATCTAGCGTTTAAAATCATTCATAAATAAAGCTACTTTTACCTTGTGATGGTTAAGCAGACCGCTAAACTATGTCTCTAGTTCTTCACTTCGGTATTGAAACGATAATTCAAAGTAAACAGGGACTTGTCTCATGTATATAAGGTCGCTTGTTTTATGTTTCCGACTGCATCCGACAGATGCTACGCTACACGAGGTGCGTCTGGCCATTGTATTATTAGCATTGCGAATTTCGACAAGCTCTCGGCGCTAGACGCCATTGGTAAATACAAACGGTTGGTATGCAAATCTCTCGTCTGTACGACGACATTTACATGGTTTGTTAGGCGTGGTCTGTAAGATACCACTGTCCAGGTAATTGCTGTAATTTCTATGTGTTAAATTATTATTTGGATCATTGCGAGTATAACACAGCATCTTTTTTCATGTGATTTCGTTGTATACTAAGTCTTAGGTATAAGTTAGGTATTAACAACACTCCATGTTATTATGTTTGCGAAGCAAGCATCATAATATTCCCGACTGGCGGGCGACGAGATAAGTGGCTCGTCCTTGTCCGATGTGATGGACGTACAAACTGAGAAAGAACGACCTAAATAACGTGGTCTTTGATGTGTGTTATCAACGCAAGAGATGGTGATGTTGACCTAATCTATCAGGTGTGTGACGTCATGCAATAGCCTGCATCGCCTCGAGGCCAGACCGCGGCGTGTAAACACACACGCGGGCAGCAGGCACCTATACTGATTCACTAATACGAATTATAAAACAATAAGTACCTAAGGCATACATTTATAGTATTACCAGCCGCTTGCATTAAGATTTACATAAATGCAAGAATTTAAAAATAATTTCTGATTGTTTAAACATTTCTATATATAGCGTTAATTCAAAAGCCGGACCGGATAATTTATTTGTGCAATAATAATAATCCACACATTTTCGTTAATTTGATTCTTATGGCACACCACCAAATTATATATGTGGTGGGTGGGTACCCACCACATATATAATTTTAAACTTTAAACGGTGTATTTTTATAAATTGTATACTAGTTTGTGTAAACGATTGTACACGGGTTACTGTTAGTCGGTCCACTCTGACTTATTCTCGCTAATTTAGACGAAATACCTTATCTTACCCATTCTGCCGTCATGACGAAAAACGGCGCAACTAAATTTGCTAAATAGTAAATTTGGAGAAAAATGAGCGTGAATTTTTGTTGCTCGGCAAAATAAAACTGTACACATTTTTGTGTAACTATATATTGTCAGCTATATATATATTCTGTAAACTCTAATAAATCATTCATTATGTAGGTATATGAAGACAGTCATTTTAATTTGGCATTAATTAATTGGTAGCGACAGATAGATATCATCATGTCACATTCCTTGCGGGATTATCAGGAAAATGGCTTCGCACTGTTTTCGAAGTTAAGGAACCAGTGTCAAAAGAAGAATAAAAACAACCAATTTATTCCTAGGATTTCATGAAATATAAATATATAAAAATTAGATTGAAAAGCCACATTCTTGAATTTCCCATTTACCCAGCCTATGCCTTTTCATTTGAGTATTATAAAAAGCGAGAGTGGAGTAAGCCAAAGGGGTATGTAAAGAAAGAAACTGTTGGAACTTTGTATTCAGTACCTACCCTGCAAGGGATCTCAAACGATGTTATAGATAGATAGATAGAGTTTGTCAAAAAATACATAAATGAATTAATAATACAAATTTAAGTGTAATTTATGAGAAAAATTATACTTGTGTCCATTTTTGTTTGATGGCGGTATTTAGTAGTATATCATATGGTAAAGATTTGAAACGCATTAAAATTTATTTACCCAAACAGAGATTAACAAGAGCTATTACATGCTGATACTTAGTCAATACATTTCACCGCCTACTTTAACTACTAACACGTAGGATATCGAACTGCACGCGGCTGCGTTGCTTCTATCGATTTGCAATAATTTAGTGTGAAAGGGAAATAAATACTTGTCTGTCAGTCTTTCATGAAACAACGACATGATTTATCAGTCCGATGATATGTTAATACGTAGGATATTGAACCGTCTGCTGTCCATTGCGCTGGCTGTTGCTCCTCATAATAATCACCTCTAAGGCATGATTTATCGGTCCGATGATATGTTTACACGAAGAATATCGAACCGTCTGCTGTCGAATGCGCTGGCTGTTGCTCCTCATAATAATCACCTCTAAGGCATGATTTATCAGTCCGATGATATGTTTACACGAAGAATATCGAACCGTCGGCTGTCGAATGCGCTGGCTGTTGCTCCTCATAATAATCACCTCTCAGGCATGATTTATCAGTCCGATGATATGTTAACACGTAGAATATCGAACCGTCTGCTGTCCATTGCGCTGGCTGTTGCTCCGCATAATAATCACCTCTCAGGCAGGATTTATCAGTCCGATGATATGTTAACACGTAGGATATCGAACCGTCTGCTGTCCATTGCGCTAGCTGTTGCTCTTAATAATAATCACCTCTCAGGCAGGATTTATCAGTCCGATGATATGTTAACACGTAGGATATCGAACCGTCTACTGTCCATTGCGCTGGCTGTTGCTCCGCATAATAATCACCTCTAAGGCATGATTTATCGGTCCGATGATATGTTTACACGAAGAATATCGAACCGTCTGCTGTCGAATGCGCTGGCTGTTGCTCCTCATAATAATCACCTCTAAGGCATGATTTATCAGTCCGATGATATGTTTACACGAAGAATATCGAACCGTCGGCTGTCGAATGCGCTGGCTGTTGCTCCTCATAATAATCACCTCTCAGGCATGATTTATCAGTCCGATGATATGTTAACACGTAGAATATCGAACCGTCTGCTGTCCATTGCGCTGGCTGTTGCTCCGCATAATAATCACCTCTCAGGCAGGATTTATCAGTCCGATGATATGTTAACACGTAGGATATCGAACCGTCTGCTGTCCATTGCGCTAGCTGTTGCTCTTAATAATAATCACCTCTCAGGCAGGATTTATCAGTCCGATGATATGTTAACACGTAGGATATCGAACCGTCTGCTGTCCATTGCGCTGGCTGTTGCTCCGCATAATAATCACCTCTCAGGCAGGATTTATCAGTCCGATGATATGTTAACACGTAGGATATCGAACCGTCTACTGTCCATTGCGCTGGCTGTTGCTCTTCATAATAATCACCTCTCAGGCACGATTTATCAGTTCGATGATATGTTAACACGCAGGATATCGAGCCGTCTGCTGTCCATTGCGCTGGCTGTTGCTCCTCATAATAATCACCTCTCAGGCAGGATTTATCAGTCCGATGATATGTTAAAACGTAGGACATCGAACCGTCTGCTGTCCATTGCGCTGGCTGTTGCTCCTCATAATAATCACCTCTCAGGCATGATTTATCAGTCCGATGATATGTTAACACGCAGGATATCGAACCGTCTGCTGTCCATTGCGCTGGCTGTTGCTCCTCATAATAATCACCTCTCAGGCATGATTTATCAGTCCGATAATATGTTAACACGCAGGATATCGAACCGTCTGCTGTCCATTGCGCTGGCTGTTGCTTCTCATAATAATTACCTCTCAGGCAGGATTTATCAGTCCGATGATATGTTAACACGTAGGATATCGAACCGTCTACTGTCCATTGCGCTGACTGTTGCTCTTTATAATAATCACCTCTCAGGCACGATTTATCAGTTCGATGATATGTTAACACGCAGGATATCGAGCCGTCTGCTGTCCATTGCGCTGGCTGTTGCTCCTCATAATAATCACCTCTCAGGCAGGATTTATCAGTCCGATGATATGTTAAAACGTAGGACATCGAACCGTCTGCTGTCCATTGCGCTGGCTGTTGCTCCTCATAATAATCACCTCTCAGGCAGGATTTATCAGTCCGATGATATGTTAACACGCAGGATATCGAACCGTCTGCTGTCCATTGCGCTGGCTGTTGCTCCTCATAATAATCACCTCTCAGGCATGATTTATCAGTCCGATGATATGTTAACACGCAGGATATCGAACCGTCTGCTGTCCATTGCGGTGGCTGTTGCTCCTCATAATAATCACCTCTCAGGCATGATTTATCAGTCCGATGATATGTTAACACGCAGGATATCGAACTGTCTGCTGTCCATTGCGCTGGCTGTTGCTCCTCATAATAATCACCTCTCAGGCAGGATTTATCAGTCCGATGATATGTTAACACGCAGGATATCGAACCGTCTGCTGTCCATTGCGCTGGCTGTTGCTCCTCATAATAATCACCTCTCAGGCATGATTTATCAGTCCGATGATATGTTAACACGTATGATATCAAACCGTCTGCTGTCCATTGCGCTGGCTGTTGCTCCTCATAATAATCACCTCTCAGGCATGATTTATCAGTCCGATGATATGTTAACACGTATGATATCGAACCGTCTGCTGTCCATTGCGCTGGCTGTTGCTCCTCATAATAATCACCTCTCAGGCTTATGCTGGTTTTAATTATTCTCAACAGATTTTTTTCTATAAACCATCGATTTGTTGTACTAGATTAAAAGTGAGTCTGAAAAACGACCCGAAAAATAAAAAAGACTGCTATGGGTGTGGTCTTATTTCAAATTAGTTCTATCCAATCATAACGTGAGGACGCATTAATGTGATACAGTTTGCTAAAATTACTATAGTAAAAATATGAAAGGTTACGAATAATTTGGCGAACGATTTGGCGCAGTGGTTGAGATCTTAAGCCGCTCCACCCATTGACTCGAATAGTCGCGGGTTCGGATCGGACAAATCTTAGTGTGACCCACAATTATTTGTGTCGGTCTGGACATTTGTGTATGTGATTTTTTATGTTTGTAAACGCATCCACGACACAGGAACAAATCCTAAGGTGGGGCTACGTTTTTTTAATAACAAAACAAACAAAAAAAATTCTACATTTGCTAGCTACGAGTAATGATACCTACTCGTAGCTATACCTACTTATAAATTTATTAAAACGGTGTCCGTAATATAGTACTAATATTTGATCGATGTAATAAGTTTCAATAAAATATAGCACATATTCTACCCGAAACTAGTAACATACAACGATCGTATACAAAACTCAGAAGGGTCCGTGAAGATCGAAGCACCAAAAAAAGTTTCCGAACATTCATGTTTCATCAAAAACTGCGGCAACTTATGTAATAGAAGACAGAGGTGGGAAACCAAACTTGTTTAGCAACGGATATCGTGTTAAATAGACACAAAGATAGCAAGTCAACTTGACGAAATTAATGCAATGAGTTAATAACCATGCCAATTAAGTGTTACTTTTAATTTGATATGAAGTCAACGGAGCGTATGTAACAGTTTTCATATTAAAATGTATGCTTATTAAGATATCTACATGGAGGCACTTGAAACACATATTTTTAGTGTCAACACTATAAAAATTATGAAATTCTTATTTATGATGGTAAACTTTTATACAGCATTTTAACAACATACTATATAAAAATAGTTCGAAAAGACTGCCTCGTTGGTAGTGGCGTCGGTCGGTAGTCACGAGGTTCTTGGTTCAAATCCTAGTTCGGACAAATGAAGATGAGTTTGGAGTCTGAAATTGTGCCCGGTGTATGGCAATAGGCTCGTCCCCTATTACATGGGACCTAATATCGTCGTCGAAAAGTGGGTGTACTCAGTACGACTCTGCCACCCCCGCTTGGGGAATATAGGCGTGACGGTGGTTGTGTGTATGTTTGTTCAGCTACATGAAATATAGATTTACCTTAAAACTGCAATAGAATATAAAATTGAAACCATATAGCTTGAGCTCTCCCTAGTTTCCGCCCGCGTTATACAGTAAAATAGAGCTTCCCGTTCCCAACAAGCAAAGCTAACCAATTACGAAGATCCCGTCAAAATCGGTCCAGTAGATTTTTCGAAAAGCCCGAACATAACGACAAAGCTTTTTTTTTTAAAGTGGGATCTCAGTCCATCTTTTAAATAGCTTTAATGTAAAATCACAACTTCTATAATAGTACATAGATATAGAAAATAAGCTGAATGCTTATTTGTTTTATGCTAGGCCGGTGGTGGGTGACACATTAGAGAGGGACTAGTGCGGGACTACTCAGAGCAGACGGGCGAGGCGGCGCGGGCGCATGTGAAGCTAGCTGGCCAGTGGCCGCATTCCTGATAGTTGAAAGTAACACAGTATCCGGCTGCGAAAAATTATCGTCTCGCTTAACCACCGGCTGGGGGATTCTGCTTCTTATGCAGTTACAGATAACGTGGTACTATTACTTAAGTAAGCTCTTGAAATATTGTATTTCATCGATTTAAAGCAGACACTGGTAATTATTAGACAGATACAGAATTGCGCCACAATACAAGGAGCATAGCACATATATGACCGAGTCCACCTTAGATATTTTCCTATCTCAAGATGATTTAGATAAGTGTCAATGTAATAAATGACGGCAATACGTTTTATTTATCATTGAGTTCGTTGACCTCAAGCCAGTTTGTTGATTTCGTTTGCACAATATATTATGATTGTATATTTGCATTTATAGCACATAATAACGATATTTATAACATACGATTGAATGAATATAGATGACGATGGAATGAAAAAAATCAATGCATTTTCAAAAAATCAATAAATCGCAATCAATAAAAGTGTGTGTTTATTCCCATGGAGAGATTTGAGAGATTCTCAGAAGTCAAATCGTCTTGTAGAAAGTTATACATTTTAAATCACACCTTCGCTCGTAATTTTGCAGGTGCTATAACATTTAATTAAAATTTATACGCCTTTTGGTTTTTATCAGAAATAATGATAACATAAAAAAAATCCAACAGCAAAACGTCTGCGAGCGCACATTATAGCAGAAAGGAAAGTGTGCAAATCTTTTCCTGTTCGATTGGAAGCTAGCCGGCGGCGGGGCAGCGGCGGCGGCAGCGCCCCGCGCCCGATTGCTTTGCGCGAATTTTTTGCTCGTCTGGCGCGCAGGTGTCTTGTCGTAGGCACACAGTTAAAATTTGATATATACTCGTTTTTTCTCAATAGCCTTCGACCCGGCTCGCAGTCATTGTTTGTTTTGCTCATCGCCTACCTCTAAATTTTTACCTGCCCGCATATTATTCCCTCGATTCTTAGTAATTGTTAAGGCAAAATATAAACGGGTAATACAGTTGTGTATAGATGTGCGCGCGGCACGTAGTACATGCGCGTGAGGTCTCGTAGAACCGTTGGCTGGGATCGGTTTTATGACCATCTTACTTTCTCGAGCCGTTTGCATTCCCATGACACGATTGAGTGCCAGCATTTTGTACGAAACAGGTTCGTAATAAGCCGCAACGCGGAATTTGCTTAACGGCCCTCGGTTTACGTAACGCGGCCTGTGAGATTGCTAAAATGAATGGGTGGTGTGGTTCCCAACGCGGCGTATGCGCAGGGCGGGCCCCGCTAGTGGTATTCTCGTACATTCCGTTATCTTGCGGTCACCAGTCTCTCGGAACGGGTTGTAGGCCCCGGAGGCGATACACCGGAACTGCCACTGCTGTATACGGCACGCCGCACGTCCCGTGTCGTCCAGTGCTTGACGCGCGGACACCTGACGTGCATCGCAGAGCAGCCGGCGCCGGCGACGCGCTTTAGTTTCCTCCACGTACAACACCCATTTAACTGCATTATCGTGTTAAGTTACTTGCGGCACCAGTGGGTATTTTTGTAAACAGACTGTTTTACAAAAGTATCAACTTGTACAGTTCGATATAATTTACGGTGTAATAATACATTAAGACTTAAGGAATGAGTAAATATGCAAATTTATTATCAACACTAATTATATAAAATAATGCAAAAAGTTGTTTATGTTGCTGTTAAATGCCGCAGACGACGTCTAGGTACATACACGGAATTGAATACAATTGGAAGTTCTCATGTTCACTGCTAGATTGAATTATCTTTATAATCTTTATTGTATGTGGAGAAACATAAAGAAAGCAATGTAACATAATAATTGATACAATAAAAAAGAATAGAAGAATAATATGTCGACAATGGAAATTATAGACAATTCAATCAGTGTAATTAATTGACTTTCCTGCATCACATGCCCGTATGCGCGCACGCATTAGCGGACAACGCAGTGCCAAGGGGAGGGGTTGTGAAGTTATAAATAATTTATACGAAAGATAACTGTGCCACCAACGCGCGGCTGGATAGTGCGTGTGTAGCAGTTCTTAATGAAAATTAATAATGGTTAATTTATCACTAACAAATCAGTACGTAATATTTGAGACTTACCTATATATGGGACATAATTATATCACTTTCAAAAGTGACATACAGGAGTACATTTAATATTCATGGAATACAAAGCTAATTATATTACGCGGTACACAAAATTAACATGACTGCCTCATTGGTCTGCTGGCAAAGCACATCGCTTTGTGATCACGAGGTCCTCGGTTCAAATGCTAGTTTGGGCAAATGTAGTTTTTCTAACGAAAAATTCCCAGTATGAGTCCGGAGCCTGGAATTGTGCCCGGTATATGGCAATAGGCTCGCCCCCTATTACATGGGACCTAACATCGTCGGCGAAACGTGGGTGTACTCAGTACACCTCTGCTACCTCCGCTTGGGGGGGGCAGAGGTGCTTTTAAACCAACCAACTTACTTTTCACAGAAAATAAAAAGACACGTATAAATCGTGGGTCTATATCAGAATATCCATGTAGCAAAACGACTCGTCGCACGTTTTTAAGGACGTAAGGTAGTATTAAAAATACAAAATTTTCCATATTTTCATCATAAAACTCAACCTAAAGATTTTCTATAACAAAGTCAAAAATAGTCGTATTTCTATGGCCGTCCAACAAGCGAGTCATTATTTTGTAAAGCGTGATGTAGGATTCAGACGATTATAACTGTCAGAAATAAGTGCTGTAACAAGGGCCAACCGATATAAAGGGAAGTGGCGTATAACTGTACAATGAATAGGCTTGTGGTTAGCACCAACCGACATGAAACTCAGTAGCTAGCTGCGAACGTATTCCACTCCGATATTGAAAAGTTTCGTTGGGTTTTGTTGAAAGAATGTTTTCAAAGGGAGAATGTGATGAGTCACCAGATCATTGTTTCATCCAACAAAATATTTTTTTCAATGGAACTTTAAAACAGTTGCAGCCTCATCATGAATCGCATTCGTTTCCCCTATTCCCTACTTTATTTTTCCGGTCAAATTTAGTATGAAGGTTGTGAATTTCATTGATCTTGCGTATTGATTGATCAGTTTGCCTTATGGATGTCGTTTAATTAATTTTTACGTTATACGTTATTTTAATTTGTATGTTGCCCTTTGTACAATGTAGATAGACATTTTAAATGTATTCTAATAGCTCATCGTTCCGTTGTTCGCAAGAGGCCTATGTCCTATAGTGGACATCTTTCGGCTGACGATAAGGAATGTATGCATATATGTTTCAAAATCAAAAGTTTTCAACAAAAGAAGGTATTCCACTACACCTAAACTTAGCAATTTGCTGTCGTGTCTCTCCTCGTAATCCCTGACAAGTAATAGCCAACCCTAGTCGAAACCAGAGCTTGAGTGCAACTCCATCTCAGATAACAAAATACTCGCACCGTACCGCACCGCTCGCCGTGGAGGTGGTCTCAGATCTTCCTGGAATTCCACTTTAATCCACGCTTCCCGCTGAACCTGACCGCAGCCGTATCAGATGAACACCGATGTCAATATTTTAATTACACTTAGTGGAATGAAAGGAATGTCCAACTTAGCGAAATCCTTCCTATTGTATATTACGATGTGTGTTACATGTGCTTTTTATAAATTACAAAATTTCTAATTTGTAACAACTTAGCTATTTTTATTAGTTGTTTTGAAACCTAATGAAGAAAATTTATCGGCATTTCAAATATTAATATACAATTGAATTTAACTGAAGTGCATAAACATTAATCTTGCGAAATATAATGCAATGCACGCCCTATTTCACGACTAGCATCAGTAGATTGCAAGATGGTCCTTGAGAAACGATTGGATCGATTTACATTTGATTGGGTCTGTGTAGCACGTACTGATTGAATAAATTAGATGGCACATCATATACGTAGACCATGCAT
This sequence comes from Phalera bucephala, assembly GCA_905147815.2. Classification (NCBI taxonomy): domain Eukaryota; kingdom Metazoa; phylum Arthropoda; class Insecta; order Lepidoptera; family Notodontidae; genus Phalera; species Phalera bucephala. Next base: position 15,469,184 of record LR990621.1, on the reverse strand, counting down.
CTCGTATCTTTTGACGTGTGCGCCTTCTACATATGTTATTATTTCGCCACGGTTGTTATTTTTTTTTAAACTTAGCCCCACTCTAGGATTTATTCCTGTGTCGTGGGTGCGTTTACAAACATAAAAATTCACAAACACAAATACCCATACCGGAACAAATAATTGTAGATCAAAGATTTGTCCCGTGCGGGAATCGAACCCGCGACTATTAGACACAGTGGGCGGAGCATCTCAAGCTCTTAACCACTGCGCTAAATCGTCGTCGTATTTTGTCATAGCGTTGTTGATTGCTGAGCGCTGATTTAGGCAAGTTTCCAACACTAGTATGTAAACAGAGAGCAATTTCACTAATTAAGTACTCAGCGTGTGTTGCGACGTTCAGTCGTACAGTATTTGCGATGCGACTCTCGCGCCTCTCTATGAGCGAGCTTTCAATACAGCCCGACGTAAATGTGCCTCGTTTTACTTTTGTAATTAAGTATTTGTGTGGTATTTGGGAGCAGTAGACAACTGTCTACATTCCTGTGTAACTACAAACCGCTTACTACGAAAAATTTATTAAAAATCTGAAAAATTGAGTGCGGTCGGGCACAAATTATACCCACATTGAATCTACAAATACGGTGTAAATATAACCCAGAGAGCTTTAATGATTGACAATAAGTACTCAGCACGATTTATCGTCTTCTTTGTTTGCAAATTATTTCTAAATATAGTTTTATTAAGAATCTACATACATAAATGTGAATATAATATATCTTATTTTATGTCGGACTTGTCTACTCTATTAAGCGCTACCTATAAACTGGCTACAGACACCTATGTATCCACCGTATCTGCATTTTATGTGCCTATATTATGATAATAAGTACGAATAAGTATCATCAGGGGAAGATAAACGAATAAACTAGTTTGAATGCAGCAATGCAATAAGATCTAAACGTAGAAGTGCAACGTCGCTCGCGTGGCGGGCGCGAGGGCGCGGGCGCAGGCGGGCGGGCGCGTGCGCGGCCCTGGCGATGGCGCAAGGTCAATGGCACGCGCCTCTCCCGCTCGCACACCGGAATTCCATATTTAAATCTCGTCCGCAGAAAAATGGCGGTCGACTCCATTCCGCGGCCGCACCGCGCCGTGTGTACGGAGAATTAATAAAACATGCCTTCTGCTTTTTCTTATCGTTTTTTCCAAGTATCGTTAACAACATAGTAACAGTTCGGTTGCAGTTTGCAGTTATGTTGTGTCTGTACGATTCCATATATGTATGACATGAAAATTAATCGTTATATTTTATGCGCTTTTTAAATTTTTCTGCCAGTTGTTTTTTACAACGTAGCAGTTCATGGTTAATTCGTAACGGTATATAAAAGCTCAATAAAGTTTAATTGGTGTAACGTTACTTGTTTTAATACGGTCAATATTATAAAATGCACATACATATATCATAAGTAAAGTATGTCTACATCGTGCGGTCACACTTTGTGGTTGCGTAGCGACTAAGTTAGCGTTAGTCTCGTAGCGTCGTCGCTACGTGGAATACGTTTGACATGAATTTCGCGCACGCGGCACACACGCTCTACACGACGCCGACTCGGTAGCGGACACAATTAACTGTGTACTGTAAACTGCAAGTCACCAGCAATCGGAGACCGGTCGGATTTCTGCACAAAAGCGTAGGGCGACGGGGACGGGCCGTGAATTTGGGGACTAAGCGTGGCAACCACTAATGCGAATAACAATAGTGGGGGTTTTAGTAGATCGTTATACCGACAGTTCATTAGCTTCATGTGGGCAGCTTTATTTATAGTGTACATGATATATGTGGACATGCCGTAAACAGTTTATGCTTAACTACTTCACCTACGTAAATCACAGTGTACATACATTATTTATTTAATTCCATAATTTATCCACTTAATAAAACTGTAACACGTGGGTCTAGGATTATAGGGTTTCGGAGCTCTTTATATGACGTAGAGAAGCATAAAATTGTTTTTTTTTTTAATTTACGAAAATTACTATTCTAGTATGGATGTTGGATGCGTGCTTCTTTCCTGCAGTGGTGTCTTTTGGCTTAAGATAGATAGATTATAAAATGATATAGGGGCCTCTCTGTAAATGAACATAGTGTAAAAATATTAAGATCAATTATTTAGAAGCCTCTAGAAGCGTTTGGCTATGCTGCGGGCGTTTGTTCAATCATCACGCAAATACCAGTAAATCGATTTTGATGATACTTAATATAACTTATTTCACTTTTGGATAGCCTATAGTTTGAGTATGATATGATTAATCAAAAGCTGTTTAGGTAGACTCGCTAGGAATTATTCCTGTGTCGTAGATGCGTTTACAAACATTAAAATGCACATACACAAATACCCAGACCGAAACATATAATTGTGGGTCACACAAAGAATTGTCCCGCGTGGGAATCGAAGCCGCGACTATTCGACCCAGTAGGCGGAACCGCTTAAGCTTAAGCATAATGTGGTAAAACTAATTATTGTCCCCTTTTGGAAACATGCGCAGTGGAGAATGTTAAAAGCACGGATCATACTCGCCTTAGAGGGGCGCAGTAGCATCGAAGTGCAAAGTCATGGGCGCGGAGGCGACGGCCGCCCGCCCAATCTGAATTTACAACGTTATAAATTTAACTGTCTCGTTGGTCTAGTGGCAAAACACATCGCTTTGTGGTCCTGGGTTCAAATCCCAGGTCGGAAATATGTAGTTTTTCTATCAAAACAATCCTAGTATGAGTTCGGAGTTTGGAATTGTGCCCGGTATATGTCAATAGGCTCGCCCCCTATTACATGGGACACCTCTGCTACACCCTCTCGGATAATAAAGGCGTGACGGTTTATAAATTCAAACCATAGAAATCGTAATAATAACACACAAATTTTGTTCCCATAAGATGGGTAGTGACAGTTCTAAGTGCCAAACGAAATTAATATTTCATTCAAAGGTATTAAGGCATAAAACCATAAGTATAGAAACTATTTTCTTTGACACAACAGTTACAGTACCCATCTTACATGAAAAAATGCTATAGAAATCGTTTAGCTGCGTAAACTTGTCGCCACACATGTGAGAAAATTATCACAAAATGCTTCAGAAATGCGTGGGCCAATGTATGAAAGTCTTCCAAAAATTGCCACTATAAACCAAAACTGTGTCAATTTATTTCAAACTGTGCATGAATGGCAAAGCGGCGACAGAGGTTTTGAACAAAATCGTGCGCTACTTTTAGTGTTTATTGTTACGATTTCTAAAATCCAAACTATAAAACAGAGTGATATCTGCTAACAGCTCAAATGAACTCACCCGAGTAATATACAAGAGTGAATACAGAACTCAGGAATCACTATCGACATTACTGTGTATTTAGTAGAAGCTGCTCCGAGCGTTTTCTTTCTACGGAACGAAACAAAGGGCAGTTCATCGTACGAGATTTAGTGAGAGCGTAAAACTAACCGCAGTGAATGTGTAGTTCGGATTTACTGAGTTATAAACGTGAGTGGTGTCGTCAAGTACAAAGAAAACTAGAAGAGTCAACGTTCTATTAAGTTTTTATATTATCGATTGTGTTGTTTCCTAAAAAATGTATTTTTTTGGCGCTCTGTATAAGAATAGATACGAAACATTTTAATTAGTTCTTTAAATGTACACTTTTCTTTTCCACAATTAGCAAGTAAGTAATAGCTCGGGTGTAAACACACTTATATAAAAGAAAATAATTGATTGTTGAGCATGTGCCGGAACTGCATGCTTCATAAATTATTGCTTAACACGCTTACATTACACCTTCTCGGTGCGCGCTCTAATCTCAATTACACATTGCATTTTGATACAGATAAAAAATATATTTGTTTTTTTTGTGCAAGACAAGCGTAACAATATTTATTTTGTCAGTGAGCTATTACAGAAAAATATATATGAGCTATCAGCGTAAATATAAAATTAAATCTGGTATTTGTGAAAATTTATAACGTCTATATTATTAAATTTATATTATTTTATAAATGTTTACATTTTGCTTGACCTACTACTAAATATCTCTAATACATATACCAATGTTATTTTTGCCTTAGAATTTGGAAAATAAGTACTAACTTAGTAGTAAAATTTTTATACCTGATTATGTAAACAATAATAAAAATCTAGTACACATACCTTACGTAAATCAACTGTCACAAACAGTTCATCGGAAACGAATCAAGGAAGAAGGATCAAGTGTCAAAGCCAAAACGTTCCAACAACACTCTACAAAAGGTAATGTAAGCAATTTGCACGCAGCTTGGGATATGATTGCCTATTTTATAATTATGTAAATGGCGATGCCGCTTATGCCGTTTCCAGCAATACCGTTTCCGTGGGCGGCCTCGCCCGCCCCGGGCCATTGGAGTGTGTCCGCTGAAATGGTTGCGCTAAGTGAAACGATACCGGAGATGAGACAGAACCCGCTTATTGCGTCCACATTTCATACAAAGTTCGAGAGTAATCCGCTATCGCACACACGACATGTACTCGTAAATACGCATTTACATATGATTCGGCGCACTTTTTCGCTGTTTTGAAAACTGACAGCATCATTGCTATGTATTTTTTAGTTAATCTTTATATGAGGAAATACTAGAAAGTGCAAGAGACAATTGGTGACTTCGTGGATTCTATTATGAATTGAAATGGGTGCACTACGTGAAACGATACCGGAGATGAGGCTGAGCCAGCTTATTGAGTTCACTTTTTATATAAAGTTCGAGAGTCACCTGCTATCGCACACACGGCATGTAAATACCTAATGTAAGTTGTAAGCTTTAAATCTTTCTATGAAACTCAATGTCGACAGTGAAACAAAATGCCAATTTTACATATTTATTTATCATAGTATCTACTTGTTTAAAATGGTAGTCTTCGTGAAGGATTTTTTTGTTCAAAATCTTTTAAAGCAGTTTATCTTAACTCGAAAAGCAATGACATAGTTCCTTAGACCAAGCGTTTATATTTTTGATAGTTTACCTATGCATTCACCTATCTCGATGGTAGGTCTGTCCCCAAACAATTCTTATGTCTGTACAAATATACCGTCTAGACACCACTTTTTCTCAACCCACTTTAGTAAAAGACTATTTATTGTATTCGAAAATTAAAAGGAGGATAGGAATTCCCTGGGGTGAGGGAGGTAAGGCGCAATCAGAGCTTGCCGGTGGATGGGAACCTTAAATACCAGACTTAATTGAACTGCTTCCGGCTTGCGCTCGGCGGCACTACATAAATATACTGCACGGAAGTATTCCCCGCAAAGGTATTCCTTTGCACTAAACACTCACAAGGCATATTACATCGAATAAGAAAGCGATCCCTGCTCATAAATAATTTCAGTCACGCTTTTTAAATTCACAAGATTCGAACATTTTGCAAGAAATTCTTATTTTGCATCTCATATGTATCTTTGATAAAAACACTGTCGGGAGTGCATATCATATTTTAAACGAGCCTCGCATTTTAAAACGGCGGAAAAATATAAAAGAGTAAAAGAGGTGCACCTCGAACTTTCGTGTTTTTGGCTCAAAGCGAGTTTGGGCGGCGCATACGGAAGCTGACACAGTGCTATGATTTTCCGTGCATTTGGGTTTGCGTGTTATGTCTTAAACGTGTAGCTAACGTAGAGCGATTTTAAAATAAAGTTAGAAATTTCGAAAGATCTACCTCCCTCACGAATTTACTGTGGCAACCTGCTATTCCGTACTTTGTGGCGCAACTCATTCTGGTCATATTTTATTAATTGACAATTCAACATACATTGTTAGACCCATAAAATGATGCCCCATAACATGAATAATATTGTATAACTAGCTTCTGCTGCGACTTCGTCCGCGTTGTAGTTAAACAGGAACCTAAAATTTTTTCAGGACAAAAAGTAAGCAATGTGTTAATCTAGGTAACAAACTATCTGTGTGCCAAATGTCATCCAAATCCGTTTAGCCGTTTTTACGTGATTGAGTAACAAACATCTAAATATACAAACATTCACATTTATAATAATAGTAGGAAGTAGGATTTAAAAATAAATTCATTCTATCAACAGACGTAAAAAATATCTAACTTGAAAAATACTAGGGTCTCAAACTATTTATGTGAAAGCAGAAATAATTTTATGTAACCCATTTCTCAGGACAGTATTTAGGAACTAAAATATAATGGAAATAAATATTTTCATGCGTTGAAATCTGTTCGAGAAAGCTTAAAATAATATTTTGAAGCGGCGCATCGGGCCGCTTCGTGAACTCAGGAAATGAGGCTCTCTGTCCCGTCGGGAAATTGTACCCCCAATCATAACGCTCAGCGGAATCTCCCTGCTTTGAAAGACTTTAAAAATGATGGAACAGATTTGTCTTTCGGTGTATTACGAGAGAACATAAACCCAAGATTTAGTGACAGCTTTCAGAAGTGTACCTTATTTATACATTTTATTCTATAAATGTTACGAAATAAGAAAACATCTTTTTGGTACCAAAAAATAAGGTCATAGATGGTTGAATTTAGCAGATCTACTATTGGATTGTCTGCGATTTTTCTCTAACCTATTAAATGTGTACATAGATCTGAGGTGAGTACAGAATTAGAAGTAAAACGAATAACAGGGAGAAGGTACTGTCGTATAGCACTGCGACCTAACATTTCATTGCGAATTGTCACACTTGGTAGTATTTAATTTAAGTAATCAACGATACTGACTATTAAAATAAAGTTATACAAGGTGTAACATAAGAAACGCAAGACTTGAAAGTGGATTGTGGTTGGTAACGATGTGCTGGAGCAAGTAAATGAGTTTGTATATCTTGGATGCGCCTTCAGTAAGGATGGGAAATACACCGCTGACATAGGGAGAAGAGTGAGTGCAGGCAACGGAGTAATTTGTGCGATGGGAAAGCTACTTGGGAGCCGGCACTTAAGCCAAAAGGCGCAGCTGGCCATACATAACGGAGTTCTTGTCCCAACGCTGTTATATGGTAGCGAGAGCTGGGTATGTAAGTAGGAGAATAAAAGTAGGATAAATGCGGTGGAAATACGAGCTCTGCAAAAGATGTGCAGAGTGAAGCTGACCGACCTTATTCGCAACAGTATAGTAAGAAAGCGAGTAGGTATGAAAGATAGTACTAGTGTAAAGATGAGAAAGGGTATGTATGATACGTTGATTTGGGCATATAGAAAGAATGTCAGAAGAAAGAATGATAAAACAGACATAAAATGCGAAAGTGGAAGGATGTAGGTACCGGGGTAGACTATTTTACCCCGACGAAATAGACCGAGTCTTATCTGAAGGACAAGTCAAGTCTCTCCGTAACCGGTGATCGTGGATGAGACGAAGTGCGAGAGTGGAGGAGGCCAGAGAAGTATGTAAGGAAAGAACCTGTTGGAACTCTGTACTCTCTGCCTACCCCGCAAGGGATCTGGCGTGATGATAGAGAGAGAGAGAGAGAGACCTGAAAGTTGTTTGTTGTAAATTGCAAAAAATGCTATTACTCCTTTAGAGCGCGGTAATAAACTAAATTTATTTCTTACTACTCACACATACACGTATAAGTTTCATTGTTAATTAGGGTATAATAGAGCTTAAAAAAAATTAAATTTGGAAATTTGGTTTTAGTATTGAATTTGTAAAGCATCCAATCCGGGTCTTGCGGTATTTACGATACAGCTTGTATAACAATGCTTACAATCACGATGTAAAAGTTATTTATGAAAAGGTACTAGTGGTAGAAATCAACGCGAACGTTGCGAGCGTTTCCCAAAAGGGGCGGGTTGGGGTCGGCGTATCCGCCGGGCGCATCCGATTGAATTAATCACGGAAAACGTCGGTCTCCGCAAGTGATAAACACATGTCCACCTACACGTCTTTGTGTACGTGTGTTATTTATGTGTATCCGAAATTGAATATTGCGGTTTCCTTATAACTAGTTCGTGTTTAAATGTGGAATGGTTATTTCGTGCGTACATCGACTACTTACTTTTTATTTCTACGCTAAATAGGAACAAATGTGTCTTTATTTCATACGCTTCATGACCTAGGAAACTGTGAATTAGACTATAAAAAGTAATCAAAATAGAGGTTAAGTGTTAGTGTTATAAGCTTGACACTGCTTAAATTGTTTAAGTACCATACCGCGGGAATCGTAACCATTATTATTTCCTGTCACAACAATACCCTTTTTTAAACTGTGTGAGAAATATGGTAAGTTTAAATTAATAACCAATTTAGTATGAATTGGTTGTCGTCATGAGTGCTATTTATAGGGTCGTAGGTAGGGTTGCCGCTGGCCATCAGAAATTCGTATCTTACTGTATCGTAAGTAATCTTACTGTATCGTATAAAACAATCTTGTACTGAAACAAAATTAGATCGATTTCATTCGAAAAAGTAAGCTTTAAAACTTAGTCCGATTTAATTATATAACCAGTGATAGCTTAGTGGTTAGACCCAATGGTTTAACCACTAGGCTGACTTTGCAGTTCAATGACTGCAAAGTCAGATGTCTCGGGTTCAAACCCAGGCACGGACCTCTGTCTTTTTGAAGGCATGTGCGTATTAGAAATTAACTATAACTTGTTTATACGGCGAAGGAAAACATCGTGAGGAAACCTGCATGCCTAAGAGTTTTTTGAAGGTGTGTAATGTTCGCCAGCCCGCACTGAGCCAGCGTGGTGGACTATGGCCTAATAAACCCTCTCAGTTTGAGAGGAGGCCCCGGCCTAACAGTGGGACAGTTTCTTACCAGGGCTAATATTATATTGATGTCAAGGCTAACTGCAAGAAAGATGTTTTCAGTAACAGGAGTTTATCTTTGAGTGTGTATCATTACACTCAAAGATAAAACATAACTGATGTTTGTAGCAAACGACGGAGATACTCTGAAAAAAGTTATCTATAATTTATTATTGATTGGAGATGTATGACTAAAAGACTTAGACCTTTTCTTGAGTGTGGTCCGAAGATGCACTAATAAAAGTCCGTCGTAGAGGAACGGAGTAAAAAAGAACTATGGAAAGTAAACAACAGTCATACAAGAATCTTTTGGCCCGCGGCCAAAATCGGAACTAACGGCATCATTAAGTGAAATGTCACTTTATGACAGTCGCCGGAAATATTTTCCTGGAAGTAGGTAAATTGATATGATAACCCTAATTTGACGGCAACGCCCCCCTGTCAATGCCATCCACGGGCCAAAATATCCTTGTCACACTATATCTAAACCTCGCATAGATGTGATAGATGATGTCAATTACTAATAAATACCGTTTATTCTGATCAATCAATAACTGTGTCAACCCTAACCAGGGCTAGTGGGGAAGTGATGAGGCGACACGGGCTACCGCGGCGGTACAAAGGACCAATTGACTGTGCCCGTCCAATCGCGAGCGACGCTGATGTGGCGTAACGAGCCGCGGAACAGATACTACTGCCTAGTATTTCCATTCAATTACATTACTGTAGTTCAATTCATAAGGTAACGTTTATCGAACGCCTACCAAAATTCTTTCGTACATGTACGTGCCTTGTATGATCTCATTCACATGTGTCATGAAAGCGCGTCAGAAATAGATGCTTAATTTAAAAATGACGTAGGAAATTGATATGCATCCGTGATGAATTCAAATTCTTAATGGTTAAGATTAAGATAATGCCGGCATCTATTAGACTATCACTTGTCTGATTAGGTATTCACTATTTTGCGAGCATGTTGTGTCTATATAGCTTTCATAGTATCTGCGTAGAGAGCGGTTAAGGAATCCCTATTCTCATACTATGCTGACGCCTGTTTCCCGGTTTCTGCGAACCAATAGTCATGGCACAATCTTAGCCAGTGATTACACACAATAGAGGGTAGTTTAGAAAATCTCATTTGGTATACCACAGGGTTGTGTATTTGGCCCACGAGTGTTTATGATATATATTAATGACATACCTAGGTAGGTTTCCTCCTAAGCCTATATTGTGACATAATTTGCAAATGATAGTAATGTTATTTATTTAAAACAATTTGACAAAGCTGATATTTTATTTTCAATAATTTTATTGTTATCTAATAAAGAGTTGGAATTTTAAAAATTATTGCGTAGCATGTAAAATAATGTACTTTAAAAAATCTAATAATAATATTTTAGCTATAGAAGTGACTTTGAAAGCCTTTATAGCGGGACTTAGATATTCCTAACCTTATCGTTATATAAACCCTGACATCAATATGTACCTGATGTCCGCAAATAAAGAACTTCGTAAAAGTACGAAAACTCTAATAAGTATTATAGTATAAGTGCCTACATATTTTTTACCATTAAAATCTCCAAAAACATAATAACTTCAAATCCCCGAGCACCTATTAGAAGTTTTATTGTAATAGACATTACAATTTTAATTAATTTTGAGATCTTTCCAACACATCTCTCCAGTTTAAAAGTATAACATAATATTGTGTCCTAAGGCACGACATACTTTTATCTAGTTACCCTTTGTTAAGTGCGGAGTTCGCAGGACCAGATGGCTACGGAATAGCGTCTGATGAATGAATCGTTAGCGTGGCCCATTGTGACACCACCGTTGCACGCCAAATGACTATAACAGTAATGATTTTAAAACCGAACATAATATTTACCACAATCCTGAGTCACATTATAAATATTAAACAATTTATCCGAAGCTAAGGACAAGTAAACAGAAGATAAACAGAATATTAGTCAGCGTTAATGAACACTTGGAGGTTAGAGAACATTGATGAGTAGTAGGTACACATTTAAGATTACAGGATGAAAATCCATGAAACTTAGCCGAACATTACAGGACACTAACGTTGGGTTTACTATATATATTTCAAGCAGTAACTGATTCCAATAAAACTATTTTTGTCATTCATGTCATTTTTACAGACATGACATATAGTTTACAGAAAAATCATGTATAAATATTGTGGGGGTTTCAGGCATTTATCATAGTTATATTGTAATAATTTACCATATAACTATGTTATATGGTAAACCATATAACATGGTTATATGGTTTACCATATAACCATATGGTTATATGGTAAACCATATATCGATGTTTTGTTCGAATATGGACAAAACAAAAATAATGTTTAATGTCCATGTCGTACCCACCGCACTCACCGTTGGGAACTCTACTCTTGAAGTTGTCGACGAATACATTTACCTGGGACAGGCAGTCCGGTTAGGTAGGTCCAACTTTGAGAGAGAGGTCAATCGACGAATCCAACTCGGCTGGGCAGCGTTCGGGAAACTGCGCAACATCTTCTCATCCAAAATACCTCAGTGCCTAAAGACTAAAGTTTTTAGTCAATGTGTGTTACCAGTGATGACATATGGATCAGAGACGTGGTCTCTTACAATAGGTCTCATAAAAAAGCTCAAAGTTGCTCAGCGAGCTATGGAAAGAGCTATGCTCGGCGTTTCTCTACGTGATCGAATCAGGAATGAGGAGATTCGTAGAAGAACCAAGGTCACCGACATAGCCCTCAGGATTAGCATGCTGAAGTGGCAATGGGCTGGCCACATAGCGCGAAGATCGGACGGGCGTTGGGGCAGAAAGATTCTAGAGTGGAGACCACGTATTGGCAAGCGCAGCGTAGGACGACCGCCTGCCAGATGGACCGACGATCTTGTGAAAATCGCAGGAAATCGTTGGATGCAGGTGGCATCGGACCGGTTACGCTGGAAAGCGATTGGGGAGGCCTATGTTCAGCAGTGGACAAGTATAGGCTGAAATGATGATGATGAATTTACCAATATTTACTAACTTAATTGTTATCAATGCTTTTATATATAAGAATAAGTATTTCATAATTATATTTACTTAGTAGCATTGTATAATCAGTCAAAAGTCGTCCACTGTAGGGCAAAGGTCTCTCCAAAGATCGCCTACACTACCGGCAAGTAGCAAACGCTACTTAAAAGCATTTGCTTTTCAAATATCATTTATATATATCTATATCATCACTCCTCTCTCTCTCCTTACATACCTCTCTGGCTTCCTCTACTCTCACAGTTCATCTCATACACGCTCGCAGGTTACGGAAACACTTGACTTGCCCTTCAAATAAGACACGGTCTATTGGTCATTGTACGATAGTATAGGTCTTCCCCGGTACCTACATCCTTCCACTTTCGCATTGTATATCTGTTTTGTGATTCTTTCTGCTGACATTCTTTCTATATGCCCGAAACAACATCGTTTATAATAAACTACAAATATGTAATGTTTATGTTAATAGTTTAACAAAAGTATTAAATTTAACGAAACAATTATGTTATTATTGTTACAGACTTTGTCGCTGTCATCCTGTCAACATCCGTTCCACTACGAAATAAATAGGTAAATAAAAACAAAATTTAAATGGAGCACAAAACGGATTCAGATGTCGTGGGGCGGAAGTTCTATCTGTTATTATATTAATATCGCATCGAACCTGGTTTGTCCGAACTAAGTTCCATCAGATAATAACGCGTAGGAAGGATAGCGATTTCGACGAACAACCGGGATGCGCCCAATTCTCGCCAATAAACGCCCCCGAGATATATCGACCTCAACGTAGGGCCGTTAGTCAAGCAATCACCACCTCTATAGGTAACGTCATAAAGGGGAAAGTCGGTTATTTTATTTTACGGTTATCGCATTTCATAATAGATTGCTTTTGAATTGACCAGCGTGTTCTCTGCGGCGGCACATACCGCACATACCACGTGCTCGAAGAGACGATTGACTGATGACGAAACCATTAAATATGAATGTACTAGAACCACGGGCCATAAACGGTATCTTACACGCTTCTGAACTGAACAGAGTTTGTAGGAATGAAGTTCGGAATTAGGTCAAAAGCCAGTAGGCTACATTCCAATTGAGGAAATAATTATCAGTAGTGGTTTGACGGCGGGGGAGCGACGTAATGCAACAATGACGGCATCGCGGAGCCACGTGACCTCAGGAGCAGCCGCCGACGCTGCCCACTATGATTCACCGGCATCAGCGCCTCGCATTCCGTCCCCGGCCGCATAACTAATGCGAAATGCCATATTATCGCAATAAATTTACTATGAATTACGCTACCCCAATGCATTTTTGTGTTTTAGAAAACTCTACTTACGTTTTTATATGATTGAAACCGCAAATTTGCCTTTTTGAAGTGTCATGAAAATTAATCTCTGACTTACACATTTGTTGAAATATGGCGGTATTGTACAGTACTATTTTATTTAACCAAATTTTATTAATTTTATTCTAGGCTGCTACAGAACTATTTAGCTATGGTTCTTATAGAGAATACATTATTTTTAAATAAACGGAGCCCCACACTACGAATTATTCCTGGGTCGTGGGTGCGTGTCACAAACACGAAATTCACATAAACAAACAACCAGACTAAAAAAAAATATATTTGTAGGTCACACAAAGACTTGTTCCGTTTGAGGATCGAACTAGCGACCACGCATCCAGAGGATGGAGCGGCATTAGCTCTTAACCACTGGACTAAGTCATCCGTCAATAAAAATTAAAGATTCTTCGATATATTTGTCCCTAAAATAGTTTCGCAGATGTAGTGAATGCCAATCTTTTTTGTGTACAGCATGTTGCAATGTTAAACATTCACGGAATGTGGTTTACCTACAGCAGTTTCGACTCAGATATTCCGTTGTTTCAAATCAGAATGCGCGGACGCACCAGCTTTCGCGGACGCATACTGCACTCGGAATGGAGTCGATCACGTACCGTTTCGCGTTTAATTCGTTTCTCGCGCTGATTCATGCTTAGGGTTGTCTGTAAATATTTATAATGCTATACACAGCATATGAATATGTAAATTATTACGGTAAGCTAGATTACAGAATATCTAATCCCCCATTCGAACGATCGCTTCTTCACCGCGCGATAATAAAGCGCTAGAATAAAACAAATGGCTAACAGTACACTTTTTTCAACTAGCGCTTCAAAAACGCGCACTAAAAAGCATTGTTGCGAACGCGAGCCTAGTCTTTTTATTTTATTAATATGAACAAGTTTTCTTAATGTTTTATTTTGTCCGAGGCTGATAGATGTAACTGGATAATTGGATGGATTCAATTTGGGTATTAACATTTATCAAACCAAAACTGTATGCTCATTTGGCGCAACCTTGAGACTTACGCTTTGATTTCAATGTCTGCCTTTACTAGACATACTATTGTTATTTTCCGCGACTGTAGCCAAATAAGACATTTCATTTGTTCCTATCTTCATAAAACTGACACTGAAAGGATTTCCTTTGAAGGAATTTTCTCATAGACTATCTTACATGACCACATAAACCGTGTCTTGTCTGAAGGGTAAGTCAAGTCTCTGTCCGGTTAGCGTGTATGAAAACGAACAATGAGAGTGAAGAAAGCCAGAGAGGTCTGTAACTGAACTTGTGGGAACCTTGTAATTTCCTATCCCGCAAGAGATCTGGCTTGATGATATAGATAGATAGAGAATTTTCTCATAAAATGGCAACCCTGTTTACACAGAACCATAAATAAACATTCCTTAAAGGCGCATCATAGAGAGAGCAATTAAAGGCGATGTACTTGCGATGATTAAAATGCTTTGCCGTAATTAACTTAACATCGAATTTATCATGTAATAAAAAGATATTTTATAATTTATACTGTAGTCATAAAGTAGGTAGGTACATATAAAGGAGAAAATAACAAGATGAGTTTTACATATTACCTAATTTTGCGCTTATTGGTTAATTATTGTTTACATAATTATTTTCAAAAAGGTCTACAGAGTAAAACACAACTATTAAAGTATGATAATTGATAATGATAAGCCTCCGCAGATATGTAACTTATTAATTAAGCGCTGTTTAGCATAAATATGATAAATAAATAAAGAAAAAAAAAACAGAACAAAATACAAAGTATAAAGTAAAGTAAGAGGATCAAACAATTGACGGCTGCTGCGTTTGAATATCAAGATACAAATATAGAACATTTAATCTGACCTAGAATTTGAATCCAGGAACTTATGTGATCGCGAGCTTCACCATACGACATTCGACCAACGAGGCAGGCAGATTTAATTATCTTATTATGCAATTAAACCTAAGAATAAGGACCACAATACTAAATAACGACTAAAGTTATTAATCATTCTATCAACAAGTACCATACTAGCTGTACCCGCGATTGTGATTTTCAGGAATGTATATTGTGGACGATGTCAGTAAAAACGCTGAAACACCTAATTCTTTATTTCTTACCAAAAGCCTAAATATGAATTTGTGTATCCCTAACTGACAAATGATGGGTTCTCTATAACCTTTTATCCCATATTTCACTTCACCCCTGCAGTTTTCTTTTTTAAATATAATCTATTTCCTCACCAATTTTTTCAAAATTTGTTCAACCGTTTCACACAAAATTTATAATTTTGGTATAAATAATATGCAGAGATGACAATAATTAAGGGACATTAGCATTACAAATGGAATCACCATTTTCATGGTAAGAATAAAAATTTATCTAGTGACATTTTAATTTACATCAGCCGACGAAGTTTTTAATTAGTGCTGGGCGTACGGACGCAGGGTGCGGGTTGCGGATCGCGGGCAAGAGGGGAAACCGCACGAGACGCTTTTTACTACTTTTTCCGGTACCATCCCTGTTATTCAGGTGTAGTAGCCGTAATGACTATACTTTGTGGCACAGCATGAGAAAATACGAAAATATCATAATATATAATGGGAAGGGGTCATATTTTTACATAATGTATCGGTAAGTTAGTTAAAAATAGCCGCATTAACTGAGGCATACGATGACATATCCACTATCCAAAATTGGTTAATTCCGATTCGTTCTACGATTTTGTTCAACTAATAAATAGAACATATCGATTTTTTTTCCGCTTTGTTCGGCTAATTAATTTAATAGAACAAATTGCAATTTATATTCTACATTGTTTTAATAAGGAGTTGTCAGAGAACCAAAGAGAATTAGCAAGCTGAAGTGGCAGTGGGCAGGTCACATACGCCTAAGAACCGATAGCCGTTGGTGCAGACTGGTTCTTGAGTGGAGACCACGTGTTGGCAAACGTAGTGTAGGGCGCCCTGTAGCTAGGTGGGGCTACGATATTCGTAAGGCAGCGGGCAGGGATTGGAGAAGGAGAGCTGAAGATCGAGCTCAGTGGCGTGCCATGGGAGAGGCCTACGTCCAGCAGTGGACTGACACGGGCTGATGATGAATATGAATAAATTGTTTTAATATTCTCATACTGGAATTTCGCCATGTCGTTCATTGTCATAGGAAATATTCACAAAAATTAAATCGTAAAGCGCATATAACCAGTCCCAGGGAGGGGAGAGAGATGCCTTTGCCCAGCAGTAGGACACTAAAGATTTATTTTTGTTAGCCTGTTTTACTGTCCCACTCCTGAGCAAAGGCCTCCCCTTTATATCTCCACAACTGTCGATCTATTGCCATTTCGGGTCACAAAGTACCCGCAAAGGTGTCCTAAAGATTAAATAATAATAATAATAGCAATGTCTTAGACTAAGACTTGTCTAGACTGAGCATTGCTAACAAAAATGGCGCCAAAAGCGGCCTCAGTTACGCATTATAGGTGCGTGCGTATGCTTACTACAATTTATACACCCTATGGGTATATAAATTTTATGCTGTTGCCGCGCGTGCGATGCTCCATCTAGACAAGTAATTGATTTAAGAGCAATGTAGTCTCAACTTTAATTTCAATTTGCTAAGCTTGCATAAATGATTCCAATTAAGCCTTGTTTCTCTCTGCTCTAATTTCTTAAGATATCTCAATAAATATTAGATCAAGATATCAATTTACGTTACATTTATCGCGCCACACGTTCATATATCTTTATTGACGCATAAAAACCTCATAGATGTTTACCAAACTAGAATAATTATTTATATAGTTAGAAAAGTTCATATCGCATAACCTGAGCGCACCCAAATTCAGTATGATAATTCACTTGGCCATCTATGACTGTCGTAAATCATGAATATATCTATGAAGTCTGCCATTTAGAAATGAGAAACTGCAAGAATGTCGGTGTGTGCATTTCGTTTTAGACACACACTTACGAGGTTTTACTCGACGCCGACGATATGAGGCTTACTGCAAAGTGCTGCTATTATGTGTGTCCAGAGCCCGTGTACTCTGTCATCTTAATCTCTAATATGAAAGTATCGTATGTAGTGTTTTGCAAAGGCTATCGCATGGCAGCCAATAAGGCCGCCGATCGGTTACTCGGCAAATATTTGCGCCATAAGATCGAGCTGCGCTCGTATGTTGCGGTCAACACAAATACGATATCCGTAGATAACGACGTCGACTATACCCTATTTTACTGTATATCAGGGCGTATTCGGTATGACTAAATGCGGCGAGTTACGGAAACTTCGTGATATTATAAAAAAATACGTAGGGATTTTGGCGGGAAGTCGAAGAGTGATGTTTTCAATTTGTCTTAATTTCCAAAACTTGTGTTATTTCGAATAATAATGTGTAATGTTGGTGGAATATTAACCATTATGTATTCTTATATGTGCATGAGTAGAGGTAATTGAAACGAAGTGATAAAACGTGCCTTTTCGATTTCCCTCAAAACGGCCGTCGCAATTGGTATGTAAAGTATCCATCACTATACTATCTATGGTGGCGTACTTCATCAATTTCATTATCATCATTTTCATCATATTCATCGAGGAGTTGAAGTAATTTAAACAAACATGATTGCATCTCACTGGACACTGGCAAAATACACTTAAAATTAGTGTGAAGCCATAACTTTAAGAAGAAGAAGAAGAAGAAGAAAAAATACAAAGCGAGCATTTGGCTTTTGTACCGGGCACAATGCTAGATACCGGATTGATACTGGAATGTTCTATTGACAAATCACTTTTTTGACTGTCCTTCAATTTGGACCCAGCACCTCGTAAGCGCTACGCGCTTTATTCGCCACAAGACGAATGAGGAAGTTGTGAAATGATCCTCGTAGTGTAATGATGTTTTGTATGCCAATGGAGTACCATCATAAGATCATTCCTTAAAGTTATCGTAACGCGCCGCGTTATGATTGGTCATACCGAATAAGGGCCCAGATAAGTTATTTATAATTTGAGTCGCGTTTTGCCAGCGATAATGCGTAATAATGAAGAAAATACCATAATGTACTACGAGTACTTACAATTAAAGACGACATCGTTGAATTATAATTGATTTTGGTCAGATGATTTAACATTTTAGATTGTACTAGTTTCTGCCCGCGACCTCGTCTACGTTGACTTTACAGGAACCTAACATTTTTCCGGGATAAAAAGTATTCTATGTGTTCCAGGTAATAAACTCTGTGTGCCTTATTTCATCCAAATCCGTTCAGCCGTTTTTGCGTGATTGAGTAAGAAACATCCGAACATCTAAACATACAAACTTTCACATTTATAATCTATCTATATCATCACGTCATATCCCTTGCGGGGTAGGCAGATAGTACAGAGTTCCAACAGGTTCTTTCTTTACATCCCTGGCTTCCTCCACTCTCATAGTTCGTCTTTTACACGCTCCCCGGTTACGGAGACTCTTGACTTGTTCTTCAGATACGACTCGGTCTATTTGGTCATGATAAGATTGTCTAGGTCTTCCCCGGTACCTACATTCTTCCACTTTCGCATGGTATATCTGCTTTGTCATTCTTTTTTCTGACATTCTTTCTATTATATATTTATCACATTTTTAATATTAAGTCGGAAGTCCGATTAGGCATTATGTCTTTCAAGTAATATTAACAAAATAATTGCTTTAACATTATTATTCCGTTTAGTAAAACGTTTACTTCACATGTAAACAGGATGCGAACAGTTTCCGAGTGATTCCATCAAATACAAAGTTGTATTACGTTAGCAAGTTATTAAATTCTCATCAATACACCTAGAATAGAAACCTACTTAATAGCATCATATGAATCACCACATCCCTTCTAAGATTGAATCACTTTAGACATTTCCACGAATAGGTAATATAAATGGCTATTTATCAAATGATATCGGTGTAACAACGGGTTTCAATAAAAGTTTTACGGCAATACATGCCCACAATGTGTCGTCACCCGTACGTGTAATGGCTAAATTCGTTGGTGTCGTGCAAGCCGCACTAAGCCCCATCGTGATTGGTTCCCTTGTCAGGATAATGCGGGCTCCCGATAGAGGTTATGAACCCTCTGATTTAATTGGAGTTCCAACGATCAGCCCCTGTACTGACACAGACAGACCACTGCATTGTACGCGTCTCACTGGGAATGTGAATGTAATAATCATCGCTTTGGTATTTCCTCCTCGACGAATTCAATCAATCGTTTACGACTGTTGGTCGGTACTTCTTTTATTGATTTTTATTCATATACTATCTGTTATTTCTTTGGTTAGATAATGGTCCAATAAATGCTTAGTACTCACGATTGATGGTAGGTAATATAAATGTTGACATACCTGAAACAGAAAAGAAATAATGTTTATTTATTAATTTGTTAATAGCAGTTTCCGGCGACTTCGTACCCGATCTACAACAGCGCCACCTACCGGGTCTAGTTATATAGCCTATGTTACTTCTGGTTACAGTAGCTTTCTAATGCTTAAGGATTTTTGATATCGGTCCAGTAGTTTCTGAGTTTACTCGTTACAAACATACAAAATTATAAACCTTTCCTTTTTATAATATTAGTGTAGAAGAAAGACAATAAACTGCTTTAATAAAAAATCAAATAAATCATTGATTTAGAACATTATTTTTTAAAATCGAGTGTGAGTTAACTTTGGGCAGAAACGTAAACATATAGTAGCCCACAATCTTAGTCTTAGACTTATCTAGACGGAGTATTGCTAACAAAATGGAGTCTAAAAGCGGCCTCAGTTACGCACTATGTGTGAGTGTTCGATTTTTGAAAATTTGTTTAAAAGCTGTCAATGTGTGCGTGCGCGTACGTACAACAATAATAATTTATCTATCCTATGAGTAATTTTTTTCGTGGACTACGAGAAAGCCTTCGACTCCATCGAAACCTGGGCGGTTTTGGATGCTCTGCAGCGATGTGGCATCGATTGGCGCTATATCGAGGTGTTGAGATGTCTGTATGATACCGCCACAATGACCGTCCAGCTCCAGGACCAAAAGACCAACCCGATCGAGCTGCGTCGTGGGGTAAGACAGGGGGATGTAATATCCCCCAAGCTCTTCACCAATGCACTCGAAGACGTCTTCAAGACGCTGGATTGGACTGGGCGGGGCATTAACATCAACGGCGAATATATCTCACACCTACGGTTTGCCGATGATATCGTCATCGTGGCAGAGTCACTGGAACAGTTAAGCGAAATGCTGCATAGCCTAAATGGAGCCTCTCGAGGTGTCGGTCTCGGCATGAACTTGGATAAAACCAAGATCATGTTTAATGAGCATGTCACGCCGGGACCGATCTACGTCGATGGTTCGATGCTCGAAGTTGTTCGGGAATATGCCTACCTTGGACAAGTTGTCCAATTTGGTAGAAACATCTTCGAGAAAGAAATCAACCGTAGGATCCAATTAGGTTGGGCAGCATTTGGCAAACTACGTCACGTTTTCTCTTTGCCTATACCGCAATGCCTGAAGACTAAAGTCTATAACCAATGCGTCCTACCTGTTATGACTTACGGGGCTGAGACGTGGACACTCACAGTGGGACTAGTCCACAAATTCAAAGTCGCACAGCGGGCTATGGAGCGAGCTATGCTCGGCGTCTCTTTGAAGGATAAAATTCGTAACGAGGTCTATCTATCTATCTATAACCTCACGCCAGATCCCTTGCGGGGTAGGCAGAGAGTACAGAGAACTCTGCACCCCACGACTCGCCAGTTCGGGCCCGGCGTGATGGGTGGCGGCCCCCATCGCCGCTTCCACCTATATTCGTACCGACGGGGGCGGGCTGGTACGCGTCGCCTCGGGGGGACGCCCTAGCCCGCACTGCGGTACGTCTTCGGTCCAAGATTGCAGCCATAATGACTGGCAGGGGTCGCGACGAGCACGCTCTTGGACAGACCCCCAACGAGGTAATCCGACAAAGACCCAAAGTTACCGACATAGCTCGCAGACTCAGTAAGCTAAAGTGGCAATGGGCTGGTCACATCTGCAGAAGGACCGACGGCCGATGGAGCAAGCGTGTCCTAGAGTGGAGACCGCGACTTGGTAAGCGTAAGGTAGGACGGCCCCCAGCTAGATGGACCGACGACCTCAAAAAGGTCGCTGGGACAGACTGGATGCGGAAGGCGGAGGACCGTGTGCAATGGCGCGTGTTAGGAGAGGCCTATGTCCAGCAGTGGACTGCGATAGGCTGATTGATTGATGAGTAAATAAATTTTATGCCGTTTCCGCGCGTGCGATGATCTATCTAGACAAGTTATTAATTTTAGTATTATATAGAAAAAGAAATAATAAAAGAAAAATGACACACAATAATTAAGTATCAATTAAATATAACAGTTTTATAAAAAAAAGAATCCGATCACAGTCTCCTACTAGTAAACTTGTCCCATAGAGACAAAATTATTACTACTTTTGTGATGATCAGAGCTGGGAGCTGCAGCGAAAATTCGGGAGTTCGAAACTTCAAATACTTTATTTTCGTCAAACGCGACAGGTTTGAACGTGGGAAATCTTAAATGTCATTTTTTAGAGATAAAATATTTATATAAGATTCGTTTTGCCTTTATAAGTAGTGGGGCATAGTTGGTACAGCTGGCAATCACGAGGGACATACTCTCATTTCAATTTGTAGGTTGAACAAATTGTTCCCCAGATTCCCTGACAAATTTATAATGGTTTATAGATATAATTCATTTACAGTGTATTGGGCGGTACCATAGATATATCATATCGATGGGCGGAACCACGAAAACCTTACAGGTTTATTGTTGTTGGTGTTAGGAATATTTTTTTACATAAGAATTCAGTTCAGTTAGAAAGGTTTTTGTAAGGTGTTCCTTTAAAACATTAAGGTCTTGTTTACAATATTTGTAGGTTACACTTTTCTCATAATTATTAAATATAATGTACAATTTATTAAATAATAAATAAGTTAATGTTTATAATATAATGGACGAACTAATGTAATGAAATAGTATTTAAATAAGTTCACTACACTATCGTATTAGGAAAAAACCTGTAAAGATAGTTGTTGTAATATGTGAATAAATAAATAAATAAATTATTGGTCTTAGATATTAAGTAAGAATTTATTTTTATGTAGATGTCGTTCCACCAGGCGGGAACCGACAAAGCGGCACGCCTAGAAAGAGGCGGTTTATGGTTTTTGAACAGGAAGACACCAGATCGAATGCAAGAATTTTGGTTGGTAAAGATGTGCTGGAGTAAGTGAATGAGTTTGTATATTTTGGATGCGCATTCAGTAAGGATGGGAAATATACCGCTGACATAGAGAGAACAGTGAGTGCAGGAAACAGAGTAAATGGTGCGATGGGGAAGCTACTTGGAAACGGCACTTAAGTCAAAAGGCGCAGCTAACGTAACGGAGTTCTTGTCCCAATGCTGTCATATGGTAGCGAGAGCTGGGTATGTAAGAAGGAGAATGAAAGTAAGATAAATGCGGTAGAAATGTGAGCTCTGCGGAAAATGTGCGGAGTGAAGCTGACCGACCGTATTCGCAACAGCGTAGTAAGAAAACGAGTAGGTATGAAAGATAGTATCGGTGTAAAACGAGAAAGGGCATGCTACGTTTGTTCGGGCATATAGAAAGAATGTCAGAAGAAAGAATGACAAAACAGATATACAATGCGAAAGTGGAAAGATGTAGGTACATAGGTGTAGGTGTGAAATAAAGTAGGGTACTTAATTATGTTTAAAGCGTTTTGCACATTAGTAACAATTGACAAAGGTAACTAAACGAGATCGTTAAGTGGAAAGAATGCGAAGGCCAGTATTTGAGCCTATTTAAGCATTAGTATAACGAGCCCTTAAATAATTTGGCGATGGGTGTGGTGGAATAGGGATCTCACTGTTTCCATCAGCATGTCCTTTTTTGTCTATTTCTTATTACAAATACACTATAAATCTATCTCGCTTTCTTACTATTAGTCAAATCTTACTTTATTTCTCATTCACTTACATATATTATCATTTTTAATCCTATTGCTATCTCTCTCATTCACATTCTATCTCAAACGTTCCATTACCTTACATTCCCTCTCAAATTTACATTTTTTTATTTCTTGTAACTAAAAATTAAATTTTTACACATGCATATCTCACAGTGCCTAATTTAAATGTTGATGAGGAATGCCTACAAAGATATAAACACCATTTAATAGTAAAACATAACAATAGTAAAATTTAAACACCGTCACGCGTTTATTCTCCAAGGCGTACTGTGTACATCTACTTTTTGCCGACGATGTTAGGTCCCATGTAATAGAGGGCGAGTCTTTTGCCATATACCGGGCACAATTCCAAACTCCGGACTGATACTGGGAGTTTTTCTATAGAAAAGCTACATTTGTCCAACCTAGGATTTGAACCCAGGACGTCGCGATCGCAAAGCACATTATTCACCACTAGACCAACGAGGGAGTCTATAATAAAACTTTATTTACAAGAATGTAAGAATGTAAGGATTGTGGTTGGTAACGATGTGCTGGAGCAAGTGAATGAGTTTGTATATCTTGGATGCGCCTTCAGTAAGGATGGGAAATACACCGCTGACATAGGGAGAAGAGGGAGTGCAGGCAACAGAGTAATTTGTACGATGGGAAAGCTACTTGGGAGCCGGCACTTAAGCCAAAAGGCGCAGCTGGTCATACATAACGGAGTTCTTGTCCCAACGCTGTTATATGGTAGCGAGAGCTGGGTATGTAAGAAGGAGAATGAAAGTAGTATAAATGCGGTAGAAATGCGAGCTCTGTGCATGTATGGAAAATGTGCAGAGTAAAGCTGACCGACCGCATTAGCAACAGCGTAGTAAGAAAGCGAGTAGGTATGAAAGATAGTATCGGTGTAAAGATGAGAAAGGGCATGCTCCGTTGGTTCGGGCATATTGAAAGAATGTCAGATGAAAGAATGACAAAACAGATATACAATGTGAAAGTGTAAGGATGCAGGTACCGGGGAAGACCTTAACTATCTTACCACGACCAAATAAACCGAGTCTTATCTGAAGGAAAAGTCAAGAGTCTCCGTAACCGGCGAGTGTGTATGAGACGAACTATGAGAGTGGAGGAAGCCAGAAAGGTATGTATGGAAAGAACCTGTTGGAACTATGTACTCTCTGCCTACCCCGCAAAGGATCAGGCGTGATGATATAGATAAATAGATACTTAGAAAATCGTTGGGTTTTCCACATACACTAAATGCAAAAGTATAGGGTACTTATATTGTAATTTAATAATTTGTATAAGATAAAATGTGAGAGGTGAGGAAGTCAAAGAGGAAAGAACCTGTTGGAATTCTCTAATCTCTACATACCTTCCAAGGATCTGGTGAGATGATATAGACAGTATACAATCTGATGTAGTAATTTTAATTGTTGGAAAGCTCGACAATGACAAAGGTGTCGCTGTAGTCTGTAAGCGTACAGTTTCATAAGCAATTTAGTTGAACGTTGAAATGAGCTAGAAAAGTAATTTAATCATTCTAAGTGCTCGTCTTTTATGACCTACCCCCTGGTAGGATTTCCGTTAGATTCCCCGCAAAGCCCTTGGAGCCCCGTGGTTCATAGGAACGTCGATCTCCATTCCGATCTCGGTCTCGAACCTATTCGCGCCTTTGTAAAAAGATGACAACCCGATATTTCGCGAACGCGTCCAGTCATAGGAATCCGCTAATCGTAGTCGCCGCCGACTACGAACCTAACTCCCCTCCTATCAGCCGCTACAGCCGTCCGCGGCATGTTCTCACCGACCCTACCGATGCCCTTACATCCCTTCTTTCGGATACAGGTACCGCAAACAGAATCAGACACCTACTTCGCCAGCGAGGTCGAAGAATCCCTTGCCCGCCGGCCGGTGCAGAGCACCACTACGAGACACCTAGTATATGCCCTCCCCCATAGCGACTGCACACGCCGAGGCCGTTCCTCCTAGAGGCGCCCTTGAGCTAGTTGCCCCCTTGCCCATCTGGCTCGAACGTAGTGGCTGCACGCTGGCCCTCTTGTCCAGTGAAGCTGTAAAGGCCCCGCGGCCAACAGCATAGATCATTCACACACACACACACACACATACAAAGCGTAGGTAACTTCCTTTTTAGCAAAAACACTCAAAGTTTTCTACTTTATTAAATCTCATTGTCAAAATCAAGTTCCACAAATAAAAATGTTCGTCAGCATCGTTCACGAACGAATTTGCACGCTAAGTTTTAAAATGCCTTGGAGCAACACCTATTGATTTGATTTATGAACTGCAATAAAAAGGTAATGCCACTTGATGCATGTGACTCATGGAGAGAAGGGGCGATTTGTAAAACCGAATAAAGGTGTGCCGGAGCGAGTAGTAGTAAGTAGGCTAGTTAGTTTAATGGAACCTTTTGCTGATATAAGTGCGAAAGTGTTCTTGCTACCTTTTGTCTGTTTCAATTCCACGACGTTGATAAAATCGTAGTTTTTAACGGATAATATTGTATAGAAGAATAGGTCCTGAGCATCATAACTACACTGTAATAAAAAGTATGAATCCGCTTGAAAGTTTAATTACATTCCGTATAGCTTAATAGCTCTGATAATTCAGAACAATATGTTAATCCTTCAAGCTTTAATGTATAATCACGAATGGGTCAGACATTAAATAATCTCAGTCTTATCTTGCTACTTATTACCGCAAAGTAAACCGCGGATTTCTCTTTCATTACTACATTTCAGGAAACGGATTTTCCATGCGCAACGTGTAGGTATTAATGTGTATGACTGATATGATCGCGTCACAGTACCGCCCATGATTGCGGCTGTGGGTGTCGCGCAACCAGCGTTTAAGATGACATCTAACTATGTGATCATAAACGTGCGCTAGGAATCGGTTGTGCGATCTTTGTCGGTAGAAATCGTGCGATTTTAGTTGGTAAATGTATAAGGAGTCGGCGTTTGCCTAGACCTGAGGGATTATCACAAAAAGATTGACGTTAGCGGAACGCTAGTGATTTGATATGGCATCCTTGTCCCACTAAACATATCAATTTTCTCGTGCTACGTCCTCAGGTAGGTCGTTCATCGTTGCTATGACGAAACTGAAAAACATTCGTAACGATGGTTCACTAATATCTGTTCACTGTTATGCTCAGCGCTCACCCCTCCTATTCAATCTACACACGAACGACATCCCTCATCCGAATAGGGTAAGGCTTGCCCTCTTCATGACACCGCACTCTAATACTCCCATAAAAATACCATGTTACACCCTTTTAGTTGCCGCCAAATCCTTGGAGAATTGTTCCGATAGTGGTATGTCGAGGTAAGCCCGTTTAAGAGTGTGGTATTCTTCTCCAGATCTATGGCCTTGTTGCAACCTATTGGCACTGCTCCTTTAAACAGCTTAGGAATCTGGACCAAAGGGACCAATCATCTAGGTCTAACCAAATTATTTCTCGGGTTAGATAGGCTTATTATCTTAGAGTCACTCTAAATGCCACATCAGACGAGTTTGTAAGCGAACCGCTTTGGTTTCCGCATACGGCTAGACACCGACATCGCCGGCGAGGTCGATGAAACCCTTACATGGCGGCCGGAGCAGAGTATTACAGAAACTGTTCAAGCTGAGGCCCTATCTCCATGGAAGCGCCCTTGGGCTGGTTGCCCTCATTGCTTCTCCGGCTAGAACTTAGTAATTGCGCGCTTGTCCTGTGAATTTGTAAAGTTGCCTCGGCCAACATCTTACACACACACAAATTATATAACGCCATTAGAATTAAGTTATTTACTTAATTCTAATGGCGTTATATAATAATTCAGACATAAAAAAACTACAAAACCTTAGTAACAGACAATAATGCTTCGTTATTTATTAAGGCGATTTTTAAGTGCATACAGACGGAGTTTTTACCCCAAAATGCACAAAGACACATACATAGCTACATCAACAAACAAATTGATACAATATTTTGGTAATCAAAGTCAAAGTCAAAAATTATTTATTTACTGAGTTCTTAGATTTACGCGAATATTACACATGACATAAAACTACTTTACGGATTTTATCGCGGTTTATTTTTTTTATTTTTAGTTCCCGACGTTTCGAGTGCTTTGCAGCACCCATGGTCACGGGAGGGACTGAGGTGTTAGACGTCCAAAAGGCATAGTTGTTCCGGGGTACCCTCAAACTTCTTAATTATTTTTGTTAGTCCGATCTACGCAGAATGAGCTTACGGTGTCTTGAGGTCTTGCAGTGTTATGCTTGGTTTTGGATTTGATTATATTAATTACCGGATCCCAAGTCGATGGAAGCACCCAGCCATCTTCTCTATTGAAATTAGGATGTTTTTTAATTTCAATAGCCTCGCGAACCATCCTTGGTAGGAATCGTGGATCATCACTAAATCGGCTGACAGGTCGGGCAACAAATCGCAATTTGATGTCCACATAACATTCATGGACACAATTGTTCAGCCGCTTATCACAGTTGAGTTAGGTGCCACGCGTGTCATATTGTCGCACATGACAGAGTAACAACGATCGCGTTATCAGCGCCATCCTCGGCCGGCGTGTCGAGGGCTCACTCAAACAGATAACGAAAGGCATGTTTATAATTACATAATACGTAATGGCAAAGGGCTTATAACAATATCCAAAGTCATGTTTAGGTATTAAGGGTATAACAGTGTGAACTCCCAAAAATCCGTCCGATTTACACAAGATGCTTGAAGTACATATCTACTGCCTATATGTGTAAGCACTATATTTTTTCTGTCTATATCATCACCCCAGATCCCTTGAAGAAACGGAGACGGAGTAGACGGTGAGTACAGAGGTCCAATGGGTACAATACACGATATGATAGAGGCCTCACGGATACTTTTATAATTAAATATAATAAAACCTGCCTCGTTGGTATGGTGGCAAAGCACGTCGCTTTGCGATCACGAGGTCCTGGGTTAATCCTAGGTCGGACAAATGTAGTTTTTCTAACGAAAAATTCCCAGTATGAGTCCGGAGTCTGGAATTGTGCCCGGTATATGGCAATAGGCTCGCCCCCTATTACATGGGACCTAACATCGTCGGTGAAACGAGAGTGTACTGAGTACACCTCTGCCACCCCCGCTTGGGGAATATAGGCGTGACGGTGTTTTTTTTTATAATAATACCTATGTAGACCGTTGGGACTGCAAAGTCAAAGGTCTCGGGTTCAAACCCAGGCACGCACCTCTGTCTTTTCGAAAGCATATGCGTTAAATTAATTATCACTTGCTTTAACGGTGAAGGAAAACATCGTGAGGAAACCTGCATGCCTAAGAGTTTCTCGAAGGTGTGTGAAGTTCGCCAACCCGCACTGGGCCAGCGTGGTGAACTATGGCCTAAACCCTCTCAGTTTGAGAGGAGGCCCGTGCCCAACAGTGGGACAGTTTCTTAACAGGGCTAATATTATTATTTATATTATACCTATGTAGTTACAGTCAAGAGTCTCCGTAACCGGCGAGTGTGTATGAGACGAACTATGAGAGTGGAGGAAGCCAGAGAGGTATGTAAGGAAAGAACCTGTTGGGACTCTGTACTCTCTGCCTACCCCGCGAGGGAGCTGGCGTGATGATATAGATAGATAGATAGATAGATAGTTACAGATACGTAAAGACATTACTCAAACGTTTCTATGTGGCTCAAAAGGTAGTACTATCTTACATAGGTATGTTATATTTGTTAACGTAATAAATTATTCGAGTTTTAATTTAATAAATAAATTTTCAAAAAAAAACGTCTATAATCCAAGTTACGAAGGTATTTAACGATGACCTAATCGTACTAACAAATGTTAAAAGTGGCTAACGGTATCGCTTAGCACGAAGTCAACAAACTGATTTGTATAATCATTGCCGTTACTTATTTCCACATACATAATATTGTATATTCACAACTAATTAACACTTCATGAATCGATCTTGTGGCGGTCTTTAGGGGAGGCCTTTGTCCTGCAGTAGACGTCTTTTGGCTGAAGAAGAAGAAGAATCTATCTTCTTAACTAACAGTGTGTAAACTTAGTGTACATTAATAATAACTTATTAAGTACTAAAGAGAAAAGCAGACTAGGACCTTATTCGCTTTGACTTCGGAACTTCGGGAAATAATAGTGTAATTGTATTGCCGAGTACACATTAAACCAGGGATTTCCAAAGTGGTCGATATCGACTTCCCAGGAGTCGACATAAACGAAAACTGATTTTGGGGGACGACGAGGTCTAAAAATCGACACCTATTAATTAACACAAATTCTTATTTGAAACTTTCAAGATACTGTATAAGTTGTGTTACGTGTACCAACTTGTTATAAGAATGTCTAATATTTTAGTAGGAAGTATCATTGTTGTAATTTACTCACTTAACCAACCGCAAAGTTTTTAAATTGGTAAGTATTTTGTATCAATAGGAAAATAACTAGAGATAGGATTTTAAAGTAATTCGGCTATGGGGGTCTGAGGTATCAGTTAATTTTGGAAAAGGGGTCTCTTGTTAAAAATAGTTTGGGAATCCCTGCATTAAACGATTATATCACAAACTTATCGTAACACGGCGCGTTACGTTTTGAGTGTTTAAACCGAATAATGGCCGTCGCGTTTAACATGATAATAATACATTTGCATTGAACGATCATAAAAATAGAAAGTAACATTGAGATAACCATGCGCCTCCCACGCGCACTGCTCGTTGAATCAATAATTGCAATATCGTGGAGCGCACATGACACTGTCCCATGCAAATGGCCACATATGTCGTGAGTAAAAAGAAAAAACAAAAATTCGACTTTTCATTTATTCCTCCAAGCTGAATAAATATCTCTGGAATATTTTAACGTAGGGTACCTACACAGGGCGCAGTCGCGTCGTATATTTAACTAGCTGTGCCCTACGGTTTCACCCGCCGCCGTTTGCCACGAAGCTAATATGGTCGCAACGAATCGTCCGCCCGCACTATTACTTCGTTTTCGCTTAACGTTCTTTCTGACATTTTTCTTTCTGCTAGGCCTCTAAGGATTATCGAATGTTAAACTTTATCCTATATTCTTCGTCAGGATCTTGGGCTATCAGATGTGTTTCAAATCCGACAGGTAGTTCTAGATATAAGCGCGTTCGTAGAGAAAATCAAACTCTTTAGTTTTATTATATTAGTATACATAGACAGGCCTTAACACGATTAGACTGACGTTAGCGTATCGAGTTTATATGACATCCCTTTCACACAACAAATTTACTAAATGAGGATGAATGTGACAGCTCGATTTCTCGACTACTGCGTTACGATAACTTCAAATGGTTTGTGCGGTCGGTTTCGTTATACAAAACGGGGTATGTTCAAAACCTGTACCCAAATAGCTATGGAAAAACTAGGTCCCATGGTTGAACAGCAACTCGCTGCATTTGGTTTTACAAAAAATAAATTGTGATGATTGCTATATACGTATACTGAAGGAAATATTAGCAAACGTTCGAAACTGATCAGGTTTTGAATGACAACAGCTTCGCGTGGTGGTTTTCGCCTGAATTTTCCTTACCTACTATTCTGATTATTTTTTGTCTAATGCGGACAGAAGTACCTTAAATCTGTTAGCAGCAATACCGATAAATACAGTGAAATGAAATAAAATCCGATAACGTTTTAATTTTTCCTCTTCATTTAAATTGCCTGATCGTATGGACTTCGATTGTAGAATGGCACATCGATCCTTTATCAGAAAATTGAAATACCTAATTCATATTATAATATTTATCCTGCTAGCTTTGATAAGAGAATTAAATCGCAGGCAGGTAAACTTTAACATAACAACGGGGGGCGTATTAATGTAATGGAGATACAAATGAATACAGAATAAACAATTACACAGGTTTAAGCGGCGCTCATTACACATTAAGTTATACGGAGAGCGACCCTCTTTCAGCTTTACTCGAATTAAAGTTACGTGCAATTTTGCGTAATGTTTACGGATTTAGTGTCTCGCACTCCGTTTCTATTAAATTGTTCTAGATCTGAACGCTATAGTATTTAAGCATTGTATTATCACATTATTGTGGATATGTTGCTACGTTTTAGTGGTCGTAAATTTGTGAAAGTACGTCTGTTATATCTTCGTTACACGGAGGCATTCCGGACGTTTATATTCCAAGTAATGTTATACCTATCTGCCGTTGTATTTCACTGCAGTCGCCGTACGTTTGCGCTACAAAGTTGTTTAAATAAAGTTTTAAAATTCTGCACAGCTGTAGCATAATTTCTCTGAAGTAAAACGAGTGTATCGACCAGTTTCCATCCAGGGGAACGCCAAAAAAGGAGGGACGCAGATTTTACGGTCGCCCGTATATCGCAGTTACTGAATGCATAATTTTCGAGATGATGAATTTCCATGCTTATAAATTGTATAATAAATGTTAATAACTGCAACAAAACCATTCAGTAAACTTATTCCAATGACGTCAATAATTTTATCATATATATATATATTATTTATTTATATGTGCGTGAAATATGTAACAACTTGGCTTAGTAACTAATATAAAAGTTGTTATCTCTTCGCCTCGCAAAGCACCTCTTATTTTATCGCGGATTGCAACAAATATTTGCGATAACAAGTCATAAAAGTTATGTGTTCGATTTATGACGTAAATGTATCGATAGTGGCTACATACGGCTCTCGAGTGCTTAGTTATGTCGGGGGACCATTATAACTGTAGGTATAATTCCTTTAATCGAATTCATAAAATCAATAACGAAAGTTTTAATTGAGTAAGGGGAAAATGAAGCTTGTTTCATGTACACAATACTAAACATTTTATTATTTAGTACGTAGGCGTTATGAATGCCACAGACTGAGGGTAATCAATTTAAAATCCACAAGGGGAAAAAATGGATGGTGGAAACTTCAACTAACGTAAGGGGCATATAACGTGATGCCATTCAATTGGTACTTATTTCCACCATCGAATATCGAAATTCAACAATTTAATCTTAGACTGCAATTCCAATAAATTGCAAAAAAAAAAATGTAGTAAAATTCATTTGGAGTAGGTGAGTATTACTGAAATTTGTCCATATATTTATGTTAATTTCTTTTCATGTTAATCTCGTGACACATAAACCACGTCCAACAGGTAATGCAAAGATTTTATCTTTACACATTCTTACCTTACATGAAACAGCGCAGGGTTGTGTCAGTCTTTGTGCGCAACAGAGGAATATACAAAACGTTAATTACAACGCTTCAGGAAGCCTTACATGAAACCTAGTTTTATATAAAGAGCGTTGTTGCGTCACTACAGTACTGGAGAATAAAATAAGACATCTATACAAGAAGCGCGACGAAGCTGCGATCAATCTGCGATCTAATAGCGGCGTCTGACCTAGCTGGCGCCACCGAGGCCGACGCACCCCTAACTCAGACAAAATACGTAGGAGTCAGCGCTTATTCAGGGCTGTGCTCTTCATTCACCATGCCATAGTATTTGACATGACATGACTCAAATTATTATGGTAATCATGTTGGAACTTCGGCATAAATATTAGGTATGGACGTTACAGAATATCATGGTTCTCCATCGACCTTATTTTGATTTGAAACGTTTGTATTATTTCAAATATACTTATATAGATATTATATTTTTATATCAAACGTTTGTTGCGAGTGACTTAATCATAATTGCGTTCTTGGAAACTTCTAAACACGAGTCCTTCAAGACTTTTCAAGAAACAATTACTGTTGTGTAGTTTTCCCTGTATGTATGTATTTTGAATTCAAAACCGAACACCTAAATGTAACGTTAAGCGAGTTTATGTCTTCAAACCAAAGACATAAGTAAGCCCCTGATTTACATTCATCCTATTCGGGCGATGGTGTGCAGGCAATTGGACATGAAAATGAGCCATATGGGCTCGTCTGAACACAACTTAGGACGACAGCGTTATGACCATCTCAGGCTCGTTGATAGGTGTGCTCCGTTTTTGGATAACTTGCGGTGTTATGCCTTTATACACTTCCACCCCTGAAGCATTTAGTTTAACGGCTCCTTTTTGAACGGCCAATTAGGACAAGCCAAGTTCTGCTGAAAGGGGGACCCCTTCGTTTTCGACTCGACAGGCTTAGGATATGGTTAGGTAATGGGATCCTGACTATCTCTTTAGAGCACCGAGGCCCGTGGTATCGTTACTCACCACTAGTTCGCCATAGGCTGCTCTTCGGGTTTATTATTAGTTACTATTAGATTTAAAGAGCATAAGCTTAATTGAAGTTTCTATTGTTTGATTTCTCTACTAAGTTTTTACTTCCAAATGTTTATTACTGAGATTTACGTATGAGTTAAATTTCATACTATAAGGAATAGTTGTTTAGCTTTAATTGCTTCAAGGTATTAATTACCAATGATAAATTATTTCAATTGTACGAAAAAATATGAAACGGATTTTGCTTTAATGAAACCTGAATAAAGTATGTTTTTTTTTGGATAGACACATATTTAATCCTTTTTTATTTCTCACGCCTATTCATCTCAAATTGGAGGTATGTAAGGAGCGCGGAGGGTATGTACTATTGATATCCATTTAATTGACAATTTTAATTTAATTGTGTTTCTACCTTTATTCACAGTATAGTAAACACGAGAAATAAGAAAGAAATTTGAGTTCTAGTATTTCAGAAGCCTTTTCCACGAAAATAACGTCATATACGTACGATTGAACAAACATGAACTATTGACATCCACGACGTATCTACGAGAATTTCTAGGAACGCGAGCCACACATCTCCATTTCCACCAGTTTCTAATGATGTCAACTACCTATAATTCCGTTTACGAGTACGCTCGTAAAGGGCAGGTGTGGACAAGTCACGATAGAGGTGGTTAAAGCACGTTAAAGTGAACGCGGTGACGAAAGTTTCCGGTGCATCTTCATGTGAGGCGCAGAGAGGCAGCGCGTGCGCCGAAACTGTGACAGCTTTGTTGCGGTAGGTCATGCGCTCGGCGGACTGCATTCCGCGTGCAAGTCGCAGCGCCCGCGCCGCGCTCCCACTAAATATAGCCTTGCGAAGTGAACGAACGCGGCGCGACGCAACGTCGCCGACACGCCACTTGCAGACGCTGCCAATGAAATTGCTAAACTATGAAAATTGCTGTTAAACTGCGCAGGATGTAAGATCAGCCCGATACTGTGCCCATGCCGCGCAATAAATATAAATAAGAACGATCTTTTTATTTTTGCGAAGAAAGGCGCCTGCCATAAGCATAGCTATAGCGGAGACGTGGACTAAATATCTTCCAGATGCCTGTCAGTGTTTTCAGCCCGTAATTGCTCATTGTTTTGTAAAACCTTTGTTACGATAATACACATGTAGAATAAAATTCGATCGCTCAGTTCTTTGTTACATTACAAAGCAATCAGTGGATTTCTTCAGTACTTTGAATATTTACGTTTCCGACAGTGAGTTAAATACTTCTTAAAGTTTATTTTCACTATCTCATAAGTTTTGTCTGAAGCTCGGTTTGGGTGAGAATTCTTTTGTTATCAAAATTGAGTCACATGTATTGCCAAATTTAATTCAAATTCACTCAGCTGTTAAGAAGTGATTCAATAACAAACAACTTTCACGTTTTATTTTAAATATTTTTAAAATTCTTGATATGTGGGTAGTTACGGTAGACTGATTTACATATCTTGGAAGCTCCAATGATTGTTATAGTTATTCATACTGAAAATAATATAATACGCTTATATAAATTCATTAGTGATTTTCTTTAGCAAACTGCCAAGATCCATAATATATTAATAGTCCTACGGACTCACTATTTATTTATGTTTTGATAAGACCAAGTGCAAAATCCTGTCATAATGCGACAAGCACGGCAAAAAAAATATAGAAAAAATATGTCAGAGAACGACAAAATGACTGGCGACGTGTCTGTAGAGACTGGCCATTTATTTGCTTATCGGCCACATAATACGCTAACCGCACATGATAACGGAACAATGAGCGTAAAGCATACCCGCCGATACCTACATTAGTGTGCATTCAGATATGCTTATCTCCTTATGTCAATACTCTTTTGTACTGAGATACGGCAGTCTATTTGCCCTTAATGTTCCGAACGCATTCTTCGATGCTGAATTACCTACTGACAATGGAATGACCCATTAGTCGGCGATTTGGTTATATTTTTAAGTCCTTATCTGTCCAAAACAAACGAATATTGTCGGACCTCCTATTATCTCTGTTGAAGACGCCTTCGGTATGTTATCGCTAGCGTTACATAAATTAACGACTGAACACTCACAATTATTTTGTTTCGTGTCCATAATAATTAGCTGGATCGAATGTTTTGAATTCTAATGTTATTGCGATAAAAATGATATCAATAAAATTATATCATACAGAGGCTGACCTTTGACTAACTAACTAATAACTTCATGACCTATACTTGTAAAAAATATACCTACTTATTCATTTGTTAGTTAGTTTTATTACTTGCGATGATTTGTATTACGGTATAGAAAAGCATCGATATTTTAATAATAATTGAAGTTTGTTAAATTGTTACGTTTTTAATTTGAACTTTTTATGTTTTAAGGTAGGAAGATGTGCGGAGTGTAGTTGACCGACCGTATTCGCAACAGCGTAGTAAGAAAGCGAGTAGGTATGAAAGAAAGTATCGGTGTAAAGATGAGGAAGGGTTAGCTCCGTTGGTTCTGGCATATAGTAAGAATGTTAGAAGAATGACAAAACAGATATACAATCCGAAAGTGGGAGGAATACCGGGGAAGACCTAATCTTACCATGACCAAATAGACCACGTCTTATCTGAAGGACAAGTCAAGAGTCTCCGTAACTGACGAGCGTGTATAAGACGAACTATGAAGTGTGGAGGAGAGTGGAGGAAGCCAGAGAGGTATGTAAGAAAAGAACGTGTTGGAACTCTGTACTCTCTGCCTACCCCGCAAGGGATATGGCGCGATGATATAGATAGATAGATAGATATATAGATAGAACATACCTACTCAGTTCATTAAATACTACTGTGAGGATTTCATTGTCATACGGAAAGGTCTTCTAGTTAGAATTTTATATCGTCTTAGAATTAATATTTTAAGGTAGCAGTGCAGTATTCTTACACACAAGTAATAGATATGACCAAGTCTGTAGTCGTTAATGCAACCACTAACCGTAGTTATGTACTTTTATACAACCGTTATCACTTTGGTCGCCAAGTAGAATACTTCCATAATATTTTTTATCTACTTAGAACTCCAACAAGTGGCGGAAAATCTTTTTTGTGGAAGCTTAGCCTGCTATCCTCTCACTAACTTCTTTAGTAAACCTGGAGTAGGTTACTCTAAATCGGTGATTGGACCACCTTGTACTTCTTACTATTGTAATTCTTAATTTTCCAGTTGGACTCCAATTCTAATTACCTATAAATACTTTTTGGATTCATTCATTGCCGGGTAGGTCCTACTATTTTCGTTCTTTTTCTCTTTTATTTTTGCCATGAAAAAAAACGTAGCCCTACACTAGGATTCGTTCCTGTGTTGTGGATGCGTTTCAAACATGAAAGTTCACATAAACAAATAAATACCCAGACCGAAACAAATAATTGTGGGTCACTAAAGATTTGTCCCATGCGGGAATCGAACCCGCGTCTATTCGACAAGTGGGCGGAGCGGCTTCAGCTCTTAACCAAGTCATCTAGATTCTCCTAAAAGCATGTAGATCTATCTATCTACAGTTAGGTATAATATCATATCATTTTTTACAACTGCAGTTTTGTGCCTATGCATAGCGTGGTATATTTCTACACAGAAATAGGGGCTAATTCGGATTCCTCATTATTTTTCAAAACGGATATCTTAGTATAGTAGATGATGCTTATGAAACGTGGTTTTAGTACATAAGTAAAGAAACTGTTTCGATTTTAGGTATATTGTGTTCTTTAAGTAATTCTATTTGCTAAAACATAGCCTGTTGTCTGGCATGGATTGCGGTAGATAGGTAGTTAAGTAGAGTAGAATAGATTATTCAAGCCACATACCCTTCTGTTCGTAGGTTAGGATATTTAAATTTATTTTCATATATTCTATAATGGGTAGATATTTGGAAAGTTATATAAACTTAATCGCAAATACCTTACGTATATTTTGTGATTCCATGTAACAGTGAACGGTTGTTTGATCTTTCAACATTTTTTATCCTAACTACCAAAAGAAAGAAGAAATATTGTAAGCCTATAATCACATGGACGGCAACCAAATAAAAAAAAAACTTTAAAATTCTATTATAAGGTATATTCCACGAAACTTAGCTAGGTGTACCCGACACATGTAAAATAGTCTATCTATCTATCTATCTATCTATAACCTCACGCCAGATCCCTTGCGGGGTAGGCAGAGAGTACAGAGTTCCAACAGGTTCTTTCCTTACATATGTAAAATAGTCTCACCTTTTAAAAATTTCATTCGACAAATATATCCTTGTCTAAATGTGAATGTGACTATCAGAAACAGCATGTGTAGTTATATCAGCACGACCTTCGCAAGAGCAGATTGATAAGAGATAACAAGTTTTGTAACTTGTTTTACATAGGTGTATATATATTGTATCCATTTATCTACTGAAACTTTGCTACATTAGACAAGATCGTACGTTCGAAGTTTGTCTTTTAAAATCCTTTAGAGTTCTAATAGGCACCCACTGGTTTATAACTTTAAGGAGGTATAGAGAATACATTAACTAGGAAACGGGCAGCAGCATAATGATAAGAAAGGTAATGGTTGAATGGATATAAGCATTGGGATCTACAAGAACGTCAACGTAACGAATAGGAATTCGATATTTTGGGACTCAACATTTTGGGAATTCAACATTTTGAGATTTAACATTATGATAAGTTCAACATTATAAGAATTGTTTTTTCAACATAACGAGGATTCAACCCTTTGGGCTTCAACATTTTGACAGTCAACATATCAGGAATTCAACATAATGAGAATTCAACATTTTGCAAATTCAACTTTTTAGACCTGAATGTTAAAAAAACTGTCAAAATGGGTGACACATTTTAAAGACGCACATGATAGTGCACCCGCAAAGTTTCTGAATATTATATATCATCTCACCAATACCCTTACGGGAAGGCAGAGAGTTCATACGATAGTACTATACGTGTTTAAGTACCTACAATTATAAATTTATAAGAAAATATTTTCATAAGAAACTAATAAGATTTAAATCAACCCATGCAATAAAGTATTTTCTTTTCATTTGCAAAATATCGCGATTGGTGACGATTTGCGGTGAGTGGGGACCAGCCAGACGGCGCCGGGCGACCGGCAGCGAGCCGCTCCCCACAAGATGCCCGTTTTGCGTAAGATTGCAACGCGACGGGAAGTCAGCTGGCTGGCACCACCGACCCACCGCGAGATCGACACGAAAGTCCCTCGGATATCGCCACACTTTTATCCACCATTGTATCACTCGCAATACGTATGCCTCAATCACGAAACGTTTCACATTCATGATAAAGACAAACTTGATAACTCATAACAAAACGATTTTCCACGACGCGCGACGACCGTTACCCATTTTCGCAGTAAACCGACACTGTTTATCAACACGTTCGCTGCACCGCATCGGCACTCGCATAGTGCAGCTATTTCTTCGCGAAATCGTCAACCTTTGGCAGCTGTCACAATGATGTCCGAAATGCGTGTATGCGATCCATCGGGAGCCGTTTCGCGAGCGACTCGAAATAGACACATAAAGTGTTGTCGAGCGCTTGTATGCATCGATCGCACTCACCGTGCGCTCGCAGGCAGTAGGCGTGCCGGTCAGCTGAGCCGTCGGCTGGCGCGCTGAGAAACCGCTGCCGGCTGGTTGCTCGCGTCGGTTGGACCGCAAGATCCGAGGAGGCGCACTGGTTGCGGCCGCACTGCACGCAACTTGAACTGGCTGCGATCTCGGAACACGAGGAGGGCACACACACGCGGACCGTGACTGAATGCGTCAAGCGTAGGCAACGTGCATTGCGTTTCTCGCGTGCTAGCGGCGAGAGTGTCGACGAGCGACTGAGCACCGCGCGGGGGGCTGCCGCCGGCACCCGCGCCGCCCCTCGCCGCCCACTTCCTCCGATGAATGACAATAATGGAAGACGTTCAACTCGCCCGCAAACCGAATAATATGAATCATTGCATTAGGGTGCAGCCCCGCCCGAGTCCAGCCCGCGAAACTCGGATCCGTGCTCCGCTGCAATAAATATTCATAGGGGGCTAGGAGCGTACCGCCGAGCCGATG
The DNA here is from genome assembly GCA_905147815.2 of Phalera bucephala. Lineage (NCBI taxonomy): Eukaryota > Metazoa > Arthropoda > Insecta > Lepidoptera > Notodontidae > Phalera > Phalera bucephala. The sequence continues at coordinate 15,429,635 of LR990621.1, read as the reverse complement.
TCTACACCGATAGGCTAGGCCTGTGAACTTTGGCAAAGAAACCATAAAGTGTTAGGCCCGGTTAATAAGTTGTGCTAATGCAATCGGTGCAGCTGGTCACAGTAGGAGGAGTTTGCAATTAGCAGGTTCACATGGCAGACGGTGTGCACCGGCCGCTTGCGACGCCACTAATCTTATCTGCGCTAATCTAATCCGGCGCGACGTTCTCTCTTGTGTTTTCTTCCAATTGTGTCCACTCGAGGTAAATTAGAGGTTTTCTCCCGAGAGTTCACAATAAACTCAGACAGAGTTCATTGTGCTCGCGGAAAAATCTCATTAAAATGGATTGCATCAGTACGTTGCGATTATAGTCGTTAATTTACTTAAAATGTGCATATTGTTTAGAAATGCACTTATTATATACAAAACATATTACATATTGTAGACAGGGCAACACATTACTAGAACTATCTTTATCCTTACCCACACATATAATAAAATAGCTTTTAAATCACTTTTTTTTGCTGTAACAAACAATTTCCCTCAAATTGATATGTTCCAGTATGTATTATTTACAAAATTTTCAATCATAAATTTAAGATCAAGTATTGAACTTGGCTATAAAACAACAACAATAAAAACTATCACATCAACCCACTATAAACCACATATCTAGTTCTCTGTACGCAAACGTCAGTAAGTATCAAGGTTTCACCTCGTTCACTGAAACCAAAACGAAAACGAAACCGACTTAACCATTTTCAATCTTTTATAAATTCCACTAAATCAGCTCACGACTAAAATCGGACATTACGAGCAGCGTCCCCTGGTCGGTGTCGCGATATAGCAATCTTTTATTTTTGTTTTGTCGGATCCTTAAAGTTCATCTCGTCTAGACCGGTTCACCCACGCCCACGCCCCGCACAGATTTCTGCATCTTGCAACCGACCAGCCATACAAGTTACTTTATTTCCCTTTTTATTCTTTTGCAATACCCCGAGATACTGGCCTCTCCATCGCGTTAATAGTGAAACGATTCATCGTACAAAACCTTTTAAAACTATATTGTGCTGGTAGTGCGTCCAGCGTTCTGTTTGTATTTCTTCGCAATATCCTCATAATATCGAAGAATTACATCCAATTATGCGTAATAAAAGTGAATATGCTGCATCAAAAAGCTTGCAAGAGATTATGTGAATTGCAATAGTGGCTAGTTCACTGTTCACGTCCTGTGTAAAAATATAAAGTTGTACAACACTTTGTAATACTTTCTGTAAATTATTTTTATCGCGACGTGACAGTTACTTATTGTATAGTTAAATAACATTATCTGTAACAAAATGACATCATTACGGGCCGTCGTCGTTTCCTCTACAGCTACGTTATCATAAGGACATGATTTCCAAAAGTTAGTAGTAGTATACTACGCTCTGACACTGTTACGTTCTTAAATCTTCTTATCTTATACTTGGAGTTTGACATAAGAGATCGGTTATATTATTACCGGCTCTACTAATAACACCATATTATTACGTCTGTAATTCCTAACATAGCACTTTAGTTATCTTTCTTAAAATGAAGCAATTGCGCTTGTATGCACGGCTATTTAACTTTTATTTCAAGATATTTTGTTTGACATTTATTATCGACTAGCTGTTAGCCGCGGCTACGCACGCATTTATTTTGTAATTTGACATGGGTCTCTAAACCCAATCTTATTCAACGCTAATGCCGTCTCATAAAAAACATATACAATACTTGGGTACTATTAAACCTTTTCTAGCTACCCAGCCAAATATCGTAATCTGGCGAAATAATATATAAAAAAAAGGCTGCGAGCTAAGTATGTAACATAGTTTTGTGAGTGCATGTCGTGTCAGTCATCTCGTAAGAATATACAGTTCATGTTCATTATGAAAATTATGTTAAGTTATCCTAATTAAATGATTATACAAAGTTTCGTGTACGGGCCATTCATCGTTAAAGATTTTTCTCCAGAAGAGACAATCCTGAATGCTTCGTCGGTTCATGCACGAAATCATGTTTAAGTGTTTAAATCAAACTTGTATGTATGATTTCAGGCGAGTGCTTTTAACCACTGAAGAGTTTCTCGTGAGGAGACGAACCTGAGTCCAATATCAGTTAATGGAGGAATTCATGTGGAGGCAAAATCACGCGTTTTAACGTAACATTTCAGCTCGAGACTAACAATAATTAAAATAATATTTTTTTATGGTTTATCCCGCGATTATCCCGGATTGATTGTTGTTTCCGGGATAAAAAGTATTTATAATTTTAAGTGAGATTTTAAGTTATTACCATACCAAATTTCATTTCAATTCTTCTGGTAGTTTTTGCGTAATTGAACACAGACAAACAATTCCAAAAAAAATTGTTTCGGCCTCTATATCGATAAAGAAATGTACCCCAATCAAAAATTTCGAAAAATATTTAATATATATATATATATAGAAGTATAGATGTATGATCAAATATAGCACCACATTGTTTAAAAGGTATTCAGATATTCGTAACAATATGTCCATAAAGAAATAATAACACAAAATTAGTTAAAAGAGTTTCCCCTCATCACAATTTATGACACCTGTAGGAAAGAGTGGCATTATTCTATTATCTCGGTAACCAACCGAAGTTGTGTTTGATATCACCAAAATGAATCGAATAATAGTCTAACTGACATCCAGAACACTGAGTATCGCGAATGGCAAAAAAATATATGGCTATAAATTTAATTACTATCAACTACAAATAACAACGTATAAATAAATATATAGGACTGCGTGGTTTATTGCTAGCAGACAACACAATTCCACACTAAAAATAAATTTCTACCTGAGAATATAAAACGAAAGAACTTTTATTAATTATGACTCCGACGCAGCCTTCAATTAAATTGGTACAAAGTGAGTCTTAGACCAACATAAAAATATAGACTGAGTTCTCAGAAGGAACACCATTGAATCATTTCCTCGAATTAATAAACCATCATTTGAAATTATTTCTTATTTGTATTTAGACATCAGCAGTTTGTACTGGGCTAACTTAAATTTTGGGAAGTTTATTAAAGCCTAATTTTACTTTTACCTAATTACTTAATTTATCCTATAAACTCAAACTTAAATTGTTTTCTTTGCATCAACCCTGTGGGGGAATTTACAAATTCTCATCTTTACGTTATTTTTAACTTACTATAGTACCACCGGATCGGAACGGCCTCTACTGAAAAGATCCGGCGAGAAACTCAGCTGGCTTGTCTTTTTTGTCTAATTCTCCGTTCATTTCTTTTTCTTTTTCTATATATATGCATATTATACAAAATCATTTATTCGATCCAGCTCCAGCCTGCTGATGCCTTACGACTGAGATATAAGACTAATAATAATATTTTTAAACATATCTTATAATGAAAAGCTAGTGGATTCTGGGTGGACCAGTCTCCACAAGCAGCACCCGTTCACGAGTATGACTACCTAAGCAGCCATCATCTCCCTCGACCATATTAGAGGGAAGGAAGTGACCCGCAAATAGCCACTGCAAGCATAGCCTTTTTAGTGAGCATATAAATAAAACTGAGTCATAAATGTATTGAACACAACGCTAACTAAAAGTAATTTTTGCAATTACCCGATACACTGAAGTGTACCCAATTTTCCGAATGAAGATTACCCTATTTTTATTTGTTATGTCCCTGGTGTAAGATAGAGTTTCTCTAGATATGCTAAATATAGTAGTTATTATGTAAATCTTTTTGTCTAAATTTGACCAATTTCTTATAATACATTCTAAAATTAAAACAAGGAGAACCTGAAATTTGTATTAAAAACAACAACACCACAAGTATTAGAACCTATTACATAAATGTGAAAGATAATATAGATATTCTAGCATAACCAGTAAAAGTCGAGCTACGTTTTATTGCACGAATAGTAAAGAAAAGTATAATGGCTTTCTTTTCGGATATATGGTAGAGATCGATATTTTCTATTGAATAATAACAACAACTCATGAAAATAATAATTGCCATTATGCGTACATACTCCGGACTACTGCAAAAAAATTTTTCGATAGATAAACCTCGCTTTGGCCTACCTAGGATTTGAACCCAGGATCTCGTGATGGCTACTAGATCGATTATGCAGTCTAGTATACTCAAAACATGCAAACATACTTATTATTTTTAGCATAAATAAAGCCCAATAAAATTCAATTTTCCGATCCAAATATAACGTGCTTCTTTAAAAATTCCGAATGAAAAGCAAAGAAAACAGACAATATCGTGTGCTAAGGTCGGCAACTAACCTATGCAGAGTTGGTTATGCAGGCATGCAACAAAGTAGCCAATTTTAATTCGCAAGAGAATGACGCTTGCTTTGTAAGTCTATAGCGAATGGCTGTGGGTTAAATAATGCCTTTATTCTCACGGTGTTTCGCGGGCTACGTATATGTACACTGCGAAAATATTATACACAAAATTAGGCTTTGATTTTTTTACAACTTTATAAGCAAGGACAGTCGTGATGATAAACATTACAAGCGAAATTGTCTTCTTTTTAGATCACAGCTTTATCTCTATCTGTCTATACCATCAAGCCACAACTCTTACCGAGTAGGTACAGGGTGCAGAGTTTCTAACAGGTTCTCTCCTTATAAAATAATAATAATAAGCCTTTATTTCTGAGATATTTTACAACATATACAACTAAAACTACGTCTAAATTAACTCTCTTAACTCAGAGTGTCTTCTGACAAAGGCCTCCTCTAGCTCTTTCCAATGAAGTCTATCTTGCGATACTCGTTTCCAATAAGGTCCTGCTGTGTCTTTTAGTTCGTCTTCCCATCTTTTTCTTTGCCTCCCTCTTTTTCGTTTTCCGTCTCTTCGGTACCAATTCGTTATTGTCTTGCTCCATTTTTCAGGATTGGCGCGAAGCATGTGCCCTGTCCATCGCCACTTTTGTTTATCAATCTTGGTTAGTATGTCCGTTATTTTTTTAAACCTCCTTATCTCTCCTTATAAACCTCCACAAATCCATTTGGGGACTTTAAAATAAGGAAATAATCGTTAGTTATACGTTGTTACGAGCCACAAGAGTATTGTTTATATATCTCTTTATCTAAAACATCGCGCCAGATCCCTTTGGGGTAGGTAGAGAGTAGAGAGTTCCAACAGGTTATTTCCTTACAGAGGTCTGTTAGGAGACAAACTATAAGATTGGAAGGAGCTAGAGAGGTTTCTAGCCCCCTTTACGAAGACTCCTGACATGCCCTTCATATAAGACACGGTCTTTTTGGTCATGGTAAGAGATTTGTATGTACTAGATACCTATTACTCGTAAGCTAAAAAATGTTTAATGTATGCATCTTAACCTTATCTAAATCATCCACTAAGCAACATTATCTAAATTAGAACTTTTGCCAAGTATGTGATAGTATTAAACTTGTTATAAGTGTTCTGAACTGAATTTAAACAGTTTTCCAAGAAGTCTTGACCTCCAAACATTCCTTTCCGATAATATTCCCTGAACTCAAACACCACTACGCGAGAAAAGTATTCGCCATGCATGTCTGTGAAGTTTAGTCCCGAGAATCACTTAACCGATTTGTTTGGATTATCATCTCCGAATTCACAAGGGGACGATAATCCTTTATTTTTAAACTTATAGGAGTTTGTATTTGAATATCAATTTGTGAATATTTCTGTTTTTCTAGTAAAAAGTATATGATACGTTGCATCATGTTCGCTCATTTATCTTGCCCAGAAGCCCGGGTAGCATATCGCCGTTGACATTACGTTCATTTCTCAAATCTTATTACTAACTCGTACAACTTCTTCTTAATATTAAATCTATTAGCGAAGCCTAAAGTCTCGGGGTTATATTTTGTTAGGAAAAAAAAATAAGATTAAATGACTAATTTTTTTTTAATAAACGTAGTTGGATTATTTAATTCTGTTTCGTGGGTGCGTTCACAAACATGAAAATTCACATACACAAATACCCAGACCGGAACAAAAAATTGTAGATAACACAAACATTTGTCCCGTACGGGAATCGAACCCGCGACTATAAGACACAGTGGGCTTAAGCTCTTAACCACTGCGCTAAATCGTCCGCTTTTTCCGTCCATCCGTATTTTCTGCAGTGAATATAAATTTTAATAAGTTATAGTAATTCATAATGGAAATGTCTGCACATTTGTGGATGAATAGCCTGAAATTTTAGAATCATCAGCAAGCAACTTTGGATGTCAAACAAATTTTAAAAATATTGCAAAGAAACTTAAAATTTTCATTAGAAGAAAATAATCTAGTAAATTTCCTGTGAGAGCGATAACAAAACCACGAAATTGGATTTCGCGATATAATCTAGAGCTGGTAGTGACAGGGCGGGCGGCGCGCGCTGGGCGGCGACGCGGCGCGCTCGCCCGACCACGTTTTCTTACAATACGCTTGTTTTGACACTATTTTTCTTAAGACTTAATAATACAATTAATGCAAATCAAAAATATTTTATTCAATTAAAAATCCAGGAACTAACAATGATATTGTAATGTCTTTCCTACTAAGTATGTAATATCTGCAGCAGGAAGTTGCATCTCTTCCAACTCGCGTTTGCTCAATCAATCAGCCTATCGTAGTCCACTGCTGGACATAGGCCTCTCCTAACACGCACCATTGCACACGGTCCTCCGCCTTCCGCATCCAGTCTGTCCCAGCGACCTTTTTGAGGTCGTCGGTCCATCTAGCTGGGGGCCGTCCTACCTTACGCTTACCAAGTCGCGGTCTCCACTCTAGGACACGCTTGCTCCATCGGCCGTCGGTCCTTCTGCAGATGTGACCAGCCCATTGCCACTTTAGCTTACTTAGTCTGCGAGCTATGTCGGTAACTTTGGTTCTTTGTCGGATTACCTCGTTACGAATTTTATCCTTTAAAGAGACGCCGAGCATAGCTCGCTCCATAGCCCGCTGTGTGACTTTGAATTTGTGGACTAGTTCCACTGTGAGTGCCCACGTCTCGGCCCCGTAAGTCATAACAGATAGGACGCATTGGTTAAAGACTTTAGTCTTTAGGCATTGCGGTATAGGCGAAGCGAAAACGTGACGTAGTTTGCCAAATGCTGCTCAACCCAATTGGATCCTGCGGTTGATTTCTTTCTCGAAGTTGTTTCTACCAAATTGGACAACTTATCCAAGGTAGACATACTTCCGAACAACTTTGAGCATCGAACCATCGACGTAGATCGGTCCCGGCGTGACATGCTCATTAAACATGATCTTGGTTTTATCCAAGTTCATGCCGAGACCGACACCTCGAGAGGCTTCATTTAGGCTATGCAGCATTTCGCTTAACTGTTCCATTGACTCTGCCACGATGACGATATCATCGGCAAACCGAAGGTGTGAGATGTATTCGCCGTTGATGTTAATGCCCCGCCCAGTCCAGTCCAGCGTCTTGAAGACGTCTTCGAGTGCATTGGTGAAGAGCTTGGGGGATATTACATCCCCCTGTCTTACCCTCGACGCAGCTCGATCGGGTTGGTCTTTTGGTCCTGGAGCTGGACGGTCATTGTGGCGGTATTATACAGACATCTCAACACCTCGATATAGCGCCAATCGATGCCCCATCGCTGCAGAGCATCCAAAACCGCCCAGGTTTCGTTGGAGTCGAAGGCTTTCTCGTAGTCCACGAAAGCCATACACAGCGACTGATTGTACTCTTCGGTCTTCTGTACAATCTGCCGAACAGTATGGATGTGGTCTACGGTGCTGTAGCCTTTGCTCATCACAAAATATAATGACACATTAAAATAAAACCTTATTTTTTAAAGCTGTTGGAACTCTGTACTCTCTGCCTGCCCTGCATGGGATCTGGCGTGATGATATAGGCAGGAGATAGAAATCTTAAATTATAAAGACAATTCTAAGAATATGTAAAAAGAAATTAATGAGATGTGGAAATTAACTTTTTGGTAAGCTATATTCATATATTTTAATATCTTGAATTCTTAGATTTATGCGAATATTACACATGAAATCAAACTATTTTTCGAATTTTATCGCAGTTTATTTTTGGTTTTAAAATTCCTTACGTTACCAACCGGTATAAAATCCGAAAATAATTTTATGAAACATATATATTTTAAAGTAATGCTATCATTGACAACTCAAACGTATGTATTTATAACGATACTATAAATATCTAACTGTAATTTCCCGTTTCAATGCCTATTTAGAATAGGCATTACCAATAAAATATGTATGTACTTAATACCTTTTTATTAAAATAGGCATTAAAAGCGGATCACTGATAACTTAAAACAATAATATGACCACAAAATAAATTAATTTCATATATAACTTGGATGATGTATAAATTATTACTATATTTATTTTGTACATCATATTTTACAACAGACATAAATAGCTATGTTGTTACAGATAACACTTTATTTTAGAATCATACATTAAATTATAAGATATTTATTTATACATGCACGCATTTACCCCATAGCCAGAGTTCAAACACACATTTTAATTATGTGTTGATTGTGAACTCTTGGTTGCAGCTCGTCCAATATTAATCATGACACACAAATTCACTCATTGGAGACATTAATTTGATTTATCATTTTAAATTATTACCCTTGTTTATAAATAAAATTTACATAATAATTATTTATTTATTTTACACTCGTAACGTCACATACTATAGATTATCCTCGTATTTATTTTTATTTTAAAGTCAAGCCTCCTTAATCGGAGAACGTGTATGAGACCATTATCAATTCGGTTAAACTAAATAAATAGTCGTTAGCATTCATTCAATCAATCAATCAGCCTATCGTAGTCCACTGCTGGACATAGGCCTCTCCTAACACGCGCCATTGCACACGGTCCTCCGCCTTCCGCATCCAGTCTGTCCCAGCGACCTTTTTGAGGTCGTCGGTCCATCTAGCTGGGGGCCGTCCTACCTTACGCTTACCAAGTCGCGGTCTCCACTCTAGGACACGCTTGCTCCATCGGCCGTCGGTCCTTCTGCAGATGTGACCAGCCCATTGCCACTTTAGCTTATTGAGTCTGAGCATTCATTAAACAACTTTAATAAGTCCTACTTAAACAGTTCCAGGATATCCTTAATTTTCAAATCTTATGTAGATAACATCTACAGGAACCGCAAGCAAATAACAAAGAGCCAGAGACCTGCTCCATAATAATCTAATCAGAGTACGTACTGACGTCACAGAATGACACGCCACGAGTGCCGCTTCGCAGAAATATCCGCGGCCGTCGTTATTAAGATGATAAAAAGAGATAACGATAATGACTTCAGTTTATCATCAAGTTCGACGACTTTTCGATTTGGCTCCACATTATCTTGATTACGAATAAACGTTTAATCAATAATAGATAAACACACAAGTCATTATTTGAACTATTATTATGGTCAAAGTCGAAGCGATAATGCCAAAACATTGACATTTTAAAATATAGAGATAATTTGGATGTTCTTAAATGACTTGTTTTAAGATAACGATAGATCAGGAAATTCTTTAAAATTTAAGAATATAGTATTACTATTGTGAATCATAACATTGATAATGATACGAATGTTCCCGTTAATTTTGCATACGTAAACGATAATTCGCGATTAAAATCGCAGGAAATCGTTGGATGCAGGTGGCATCGGACCGGTTACGCTGGAAAGCGATTGGGGAGGCCTATGTTCAGCAGTGGACAAGTATAGGCTGAAATGATGATGATGATGATGAAACGATAATTATTTATTTTGACCGTGGAGCAGCTTATGACCTAGAAGTTGTCAAGCTGGTTTTACCATTTTCTGTCAATGGATTAAGACAATAGTATAACTATTTTTTTTTCTAAGATTATTTTCGCTTAAATTGTTGTATAATATGATCCGTATATTAACTTTTGTTAGTTTATCCATTTGGCTGAAACTAAAATAAGGCTAATGAAACACATACATTTATTATATATATTATCCGTGTATTAACGTGCGAAAATGCTGGATATAGTGTCTAGACTATTTTATTGTAGTAGACGACATTGGGCATAAAATCACCTGCTAATAAAAATGAGGACAGTTAACTGTCTATATAACAGTTCAGAAGGTATAGTAATTACGTCCAGTGTAAATATTCGCTAACTCATAGGGATTTACGTGTAAAACTAATCTTCTGATTATAATGTCGTTTAATAGCCTTAGTCTGTTCAGACACTGAGGCTTATCGAATAGTAGATAGGCTTCATCGTAGAAGTTAATAACAGTACAGAAGGTGTAGTAATTATGCCTATTGTAAGTATATGCTAACTCATAGGAATTTACATTAAATTAATCTTTTCACTGTATTGGATCTGATAGCCTCAACCGGCTCAAACGCTTAGTCTCGTTGACTACTAGACGACCTTGATCGTAGAAACTAAACAATTTGGCCACAAAGTTTACTTTTGATTGATCGAGCACATAAGTTGCTTATTAATGTTAGCGATGTAAATGAAAAACAGGCAGATAACATAGACGTATTCTGTGCTATAAACAGACACAGTTCTCTTACTGCCTATAGACCGATGTCTCGAGAACTATTTCTTTTAGATGGTGTGGTCAGCGGGCATTCCTTAGGAAAGGAGCTAAATATAACTAATTTAGATCGTAGAGGGTTTCTTTAGTGACCTAAATAAAAGTCCAACAACTTAAGATTTATAATTATTTACAAATTCAAAGTGACACGTAGTCACGATCATGTTAAAGTTAGTAGATTTGAGATTCTTATCGCTCCTAAGATTGTTAATAGAGGTTGGTCTTAAGTCGTAACAAACTTTATACCCTTAACTTTTAAACTTACCAAATTTGAAGTAGTTTAGTACCACATTGCCCTCGATAAGACGCAGGACGTAGGACCTGCAAACTTTTCGATAACAAACAACTCAAACGGGCTTAACTTTGTAAGGGGTTTAATAATTACAGCTTTTTATTTGGTGTTTTAATAGATTTCCTGTCTTTGGTAAAGGTTTGATAGAAAGTTTTTTTTTGATGTCCAAAACGAATTATTGTAAACTTGTTATAACATAGCAATTAAAAGGTTACACGACAATAAAGTCCGTTTCCCAACGTTCCGTTTGCGAAACTAACATTTTGCGATACTAAGAGTTGTTATTATCATTGGCATTTAATATGACCTTATCTGCCTGTAGGTCTATGAGCCAATAATGTGTAGGTGTTGTGTAAAATGATAAGAAGCTTAGATTTATTTAACAAAAGTGTTCTCCGATTACAAGCAAAACTTTTACCCCAGTCCTCCCTAATCTTTCCTCGTTTCAAAGAAGCAAATATCATCGGCAACCCGCTTAAAAAGGTTTTAATCGATCTTACACCCGGCGGGATGAAAAAAGTTCAGTTTACGTCTCCCTGCCGAACTCGTGTAACCCCGCAAGTTATCCTTTTAAGCGTTTCGTAAAAACAGATCGAACACTATGACATTGCTTTTTCTATTAAGACTAAGCTTTTTTTTAACACACTTTTATTAGCTTGACCTGTAACTATGTATATATGTATGTAACGGTATCTTTCAACGTGATTTTCACCAACTTCAAGGCTTCCGATTAATTTGAAACTTGGTACACGTATCAAGGACCAATAACAATACATGTATTTTATAACTTTGACCTAATATCCTGACCAGGATCACCAGGATCTGTCTGTCTGTCTGTATATCCGGTTAAATCTTGTGATCTATTTTTCACACCATCCATGTCAATCAATCAATCAATCAGCCTATCGTAGTCCACTGCTGGACATAGGCCTCTCCTAACACGCGCCATTGCACACGGTCCTCCGCCCTCCGCATCCAGTCTGTCCCAGCGACCTTTTTGAGGTCGTCGGTCCATCTAGCTGGGGGCCGTCCTACCTTACGCTTACCAAGTCGCGGTCTCCACTCTAGGACACGCTTGCTCCATCGGCCGTCGGTCCTTCTGCAGATGTGACCAGCCCATTGCCACTTTAGCTTACTGAGTCTGCGAGCTATGTCGGTAACTTTGGTTCATTGTCGGATTACCTCGTTACGAATTTTATCCTTCAAAGAGACGCCGAGCATAGCTCGCTCCATAGCCCGCTGTGCGACTTTGAATTTGTGGACTAGTCCCACTGTGAGTGTCCACGTCTCGGCCCCGTAAGTCATAACAGGTAGGACACATTGGTTAAAGACTTTAGACACCATCCATGTGGCCTACATATATAAGGTTGTTATAATGCAATAATATGGTACCCTGGAGCTGGTCTTATGATGGAGTCAGAAGGTGGCCATGGGAAGATGTCAACTACACAACATAAGCACCTCGTGTTTACCCAACTACTCAACATAACCCCGCCGTGTTTGGGCTCGTTGGAATGGCTTGACCAGTACTGTAGACCCGGACGGTGTCCCGAGTCTGTTGATGAAGCCGGAAGGAGGCCATAGGAACCCCTCAACTAAACAGGATACCATCGTTGTGTTTTAGCTATAAAAGCTTGTTTTTAAAAAGATCTTTTTCAATTTAAATTATACTACTTCTGATGTCGTTGAAAGACTAAAAAATAATATAATAAATTATAGTTTAAAAAACTAAAAAAAAACACGCTTTAATAGCAAGCCTAACTAAAAAGGAGAAAAGTATACGTAAATTTTTTAGTTTATATTTATAATAACTAACTACAAGGTGTAACATAATAAACGCAAGACCTCAGACACCCCAATTAGAGAATTGCTTCATAAATTCAAAACGAAAACCAAATTTCCAAATTTAAAGGTTTTAAGCACTTTTATACCCCAATTAACAATGAAACTTGTACGTGTATGTATGCGTTTTGAGAAATACGGGTAAGGAATGCTTTTGTAATCTCCTTATTGCTATGAATCAAGAATAAATTTAGTTTTTTAAAGCGCACTGAAGGAGTAAAAGCATTTTTTGCAAATTTAAAAAAAAAATTTAAGATACATTAAAAATAGTTGGAATCAATTCAGTTATCGATTTAGAACAAACTACTTTCAGGTTTTGCGTTTATTATGTTACAGCTTGTGTAATATATAGCTACCCATGAACACTACTCTTATAAATAGCTACTAATGTAGTATTTATAACACTGGTCTACAAAGAAAATTAGTTTTTGGGGCTGCTCTCTTTGTGCCCATGGTCGATAAAGTAGGTAATGTACAATATATTGTCATACGTTATTTTTACTCATCAGCCCTAGTTTACCTTCTACCCTCATTTAATTTTTTTCCCGGTCTTTTTCGTAAATAGTCATTATTACAATAACATCGATAAAGTTTATGTTACTATATCGTTATGGCTAGAACGTCCAGATGTTGTGTTAACAATTCTGATACATTTTGTTATGTTTGTGGTGAATACATACTAAAAGAACAGCGTAAATCGATAACAGACACTGTGATCGTCTGTATTTTGCTTACTTCAGTATTGAAATTCGACACCAAGATAAAGTGTGGGCGCCTCATAGTGTATGTAAACTATGCGTTGAACATTTACGACAATGGGAGAAAAGGACACGTAAGTCTCTGAAGTTTGGAGTGCCTATGATATGGCGAGAACAAAAAAATCATTATGACGACTGTTACTTTTGTATGACTAATATAGTGGGCATCAACAAAAACAATCGCCGTAAATGGAAAACCCTAATATTTGTTCAGCACAAATACCTACTCCGCATTCAGAAAATGTTCCAATACCAGCTTTTCACCAGGTAGTGCAGCAATCTCAGGAGGAATAAGCTGAAACACCGATTTCTTCTCAAGTAGATGATGACTTTGAATGCTGCGGAAACACATCAAATCCTAAGCCATTTTCGCAGAATGAGCTTAATGACCTCATCAGAGACTTAGATTTTTCTAAGGAACATGCTGAGCTACTAGCATCTAGATTAAAAGAAAAAAATTGCCTTTCCTCAGATGTTCGAGTGTCTTCATATCGCACGAGAGAACGACGCTTATTACAGTTTTTTTCATCTGATAAAAATTTTGTGTATTGCTGTCATGTGAGTGGTTTGCTGATATTTATAGGTTTGATGATGTATCAGCCCAATGAATGGCGTCTCTTTATTGACAGTAGTAAACGAAGTCTCAAAGCAGTTCTTCTACATAATGGAAATAAATATGCTCCCGTTCCAATTGCTCACTCAACATCTGTGAAAGAAGAATATGAGGTAATTTCAATTCATTTACAGAATCTGCGTCGACTTGAAGATGGTTAATTTTTTATTGGGTCAACAGAGTTGTTATACTTAATCCCCATGCTTTATTTGGCTCTGGGACAGTCGAGCCAAATCCTACCATTGGACTCAAAAAAATTGGTCTATGAGAGATGCTCTTGTTGTCGGAGAAAGAAATGTTATAAATGAACCCTTAGTTTCAAGAGAAAAAAATCATTCTTCCGCCATTGCATATAAAAATAGGGCTGATGAAACAGTTTGTTAAGGCTCTCGACAGAAATGGTCAATGTTTTCAGTTTATTTCACAGAAATTTCCTGGTTTAAGTACTAAAAAACTAAAAGCAGGTACCTTTGATGGACCTCAAATACGTCAGTTAATGAAAGACACCACTAATTTAGAGACTTCTATGAATGATCTGGAAAGGCTTGCGTGGAAATCTTTTGTAGCAGTTGCACAAAATTTTCTCAGAAATCATAAGGCTGATAACTATGTAGAATTAGTAGAAGAAATGCTGGTTCGTTCCAAAAAGGCTGTAAGATTAGTATAAAATTACACTATCTCAATAGTCATCTAGATTAATTTCAACACAATTTTGGAGATTTAAGCGAAGAACAAGAAGAACGTTTCTACCAAGACATAAAAATGATGGCCAACTATTGCTGGGGAATCATGCGAGATTGCCCACGTCAGTCGCATTCTAGACAATCACTTAAAAGGCAATTTCCTGATGTTTAATACCAACAAAATATTATTTTTCTGAAAACTGTATTTTTTATATCTCGGGAACTCGAGCTGATAGAAAAAAATCGGTAAAATTTTTGATATCACCATGTAACACCATGTACACTTAAAATCAGGTATAAAATCCCCGGCACCAAAATCGTTGAAGGCCTGTGTAATATTTGATGTCAAGCACCCCACGCTTTTTCACAATAAAATTATTTCGTTATTATTTTCTCCTTTTTAGTTCGGCTTAAAAAAATATAGTTAAAAAAATCTTTTTAAAAAAAAGGTAAACCGACTTCAAAAAGCAAAAAATAAATATTTGTAGTCGGTGCTAGTTAGTGCAGTCGGTTACTTGGCACCGACTTCAAATATTTATTTTTTGCTTTTTGAAGTCGGTTTACCTTTTTTTTTTAAAGATTTTTATTTTACAATTTTTAGTGACGAGTGGATTATTTAGTAATATTTATATACCGATATTATATTATTTTGCTGAGTCGTACAGTAAGGTACCTGCAGGATTAATATAATGACTATAATAACGGAATCTATACATTCGTGCTGTTCGCTGTTAAGGAGTTCCCTCTTGTATCTTCAAAGTCCAAGGTCCAATAACAATAACATTAAAATAAGACCACCTCGGAACTATACTGAATCCAATGCAAAAAGAATCATCAAAATCGGTTCATAAGCAAAGGAGTTATAAAAAAAGGACGATTATTTTGAAAATTATGAACCTCCTTTTTTGAAGTTGCTAATATACTGCTTAGTTCTATAGTAAGGGACCTATAGGATTGACGTAATACCCATAATATCTCAATTTACACATGCCTATTGTTTGTCGTTAAGGAGTTCCCTGGTGTATCTTCTAAGTCCAAGGTCCAATGCCAATGAAATTAAAATGGGACCACTTTGGAGCTATACTGAACCCAATGCAAACAAAATCATCAAAATCGGTCCACAATTGACGGAAATATCGGTGAACATACATAAAAAAAAGAAAAAAAAAAGCATACATACAACCGAACATAGAACCTCCTCCTTTTTGAAGTCGGTTAAAAAAGCGAAACAACACGCTTTTTAGCGAAAGTTTTATTACACTACGGCAGTTTTTAACGATGAGGGATGATAGTAAGTAATGCCAATTGTGATCAGACCTTGGGCAATAAACTTGTAGTTAACAAGCTTTTAAAGTGTTTATTATTAGAAAGATGGCATATGGTTGTAACTTATAATAATATATAATAATATTAGCACTGTTAAGGAACTGTCCCACCGTTGGGCACGGGCCTCGTTTCAAACTGAGAGGGTTTTTAGGCCATAGTCCACCACGCTGGCCTCTTCACACACCTTCGAGAAACTCTTAGGCATGCAGGTTTCCTCACGATGTTTTCCTTCAACATTAAAGCAAGTGATAGTTAATCTTTAAAACGCCCAGCTGTCGTAAAGACGGAGGTGCGTGCCTGGGCTTGAACCCGAGACCTCTGACTTTGCAGTCCAACGATCTAACCACTAGGTTATAACTTACTAATATCTAATAAAGGAGTAGGTGTATTATTTATTCAATAGTAACTTAATATAATAATAATATCACATAATATATAGAACAAATCTACACATATTCAAATCTATACTGATATTATAATAAAAAAACTTTAAAAAAAAAAGGAAAACCGACTTTAAAAATCGAAAAATAAACATTTGAAGTCGGTACCGGTTAGTGCAGTCGGTTACTTGGCACCGACTTCAAATATTTATTTTATGGTTTTTGAAGTCGGTTTCCCATTTCTTTTAAAAGTTTTTTATTTTTCAATTTTAAGTGATGAGGAATTAATTATGTATATTTATATACCTATATTATATTATTATACAGTAAGGTACTTACAGGATTGATATAATGCTGTGGTGTATCTTTAAAGTCCAAGGTCCAATACCGATACAATTAAAAACGGGACTACCCCGGAGCTATACTGAACCCAATGCAAAAAGTATCATCACAATCGATTTATTAGCAAAGAAGTTATAAAAAGCATAAACAAATGATGTACCTCCTCCTTTTTTGAAGTCGGTTAATATTCTGTTAGTTCTATAGTAGGGTACCTAGAGGATTGGCGTAATCATCATCATCATCATCATTTCAGCCTATACTTGTCCACTGCTGAACATAGGCCTCCCCAATCGCTTTCCAGCGTAACCGGTCCGATGCCACCTGCATCCAACGATTTCCTGCGATTTTCACAAGATCGTCGGTCCATCTGGCAGGCGGTCGTCCTACGCTGCGCTTGCCAATACGTGGTCTCCACTCTAGAATCTTTCTGCCCCAACGCCCGTCCGATCTTCGCGCTATGTGGCCAGCCCATTGCCACTTCAGCATGCTAATCCTGAGGGCTATGTCGGTGACCTTGGTTCTTCTACGAATCTCCTCATTCCTGATTCGATCACGTAGAGAAACGCCGAGCATAGCTCTTTCCATAGCTCGCTGAGCAACCTTGAGCTTTTTTATGAGACCTATTGTAAGAGACCACGTCTCTGATCCATATGTCATCACTGGTAACACACATTGACTAAACACTTTAGTCTTTAGGCACTGAGGTATTTTGGATGAGAAGATGTTGCGCAGTTTCCCGAACGCTGCCCAGCCGAGTTGGATTCGTCGATTGACCTCTCTCTCAAAGTTGGACCTACCTAACCGGACTGCCTGTCCCAGGTAAATGTATTCGTCGACAACTTCAAGAGTAGAGTTCCCAACGGTGAGTGCGGTGGGTACGACATGGACGTTAGACATTATTTTTGTTTTGTCCATATTCATTTTAAGACCCACTTGTTGGGATACTCTGTTGAGGTCACCGAGCATTCGTCCTAGATCTTCCAGCGACTCCGCCATGACCACAATGTCGTCGGCAAATCGAAGGTGAGTGATGTATTCGCCATTGATGTTGATGCCAAGTCCTTGCCATTCCAAGAGCTTGAAGGCGTCCTCTAAGGTGGCCGTAAACAGTTTCGGAGAAATGACGTCTCCCTGTCTTACTCCTCTTTTTATGGGGATCACCTTCGTGCACTGCCCCTGTACTCGGACTGACATGGTGGCGTTATTATACAAGCTCTTCAACACTTCGATGTACCTATAGTCAATGCGGCATCGCTGGAGAGATCTAAGAACCGCCCAAGTCTCGATCGAATCAAAGGCTTTCTCATAGTCCACAAACGCCAAGCATAGTGGCCGATTATACTCCTCAGTCTTCTGTATAACCTGCCGCAGCGTATGTATGTGGTCTATGGTACTAAAACCTTTCCGGAAACCGGCTTGTTCGGGAGGCTGGAAGTCATCAAGCCTTCGTTCGAGACGATTCGTAATGACTCTCGAAAACAACTTATAAACATGGCTCAGCAGTGTGATGGGCCTATAGTTCTTCAATAAGGTGTTATCACCTTTCTTGAAAAACAGCACCACCACACCCCTGTTCCATGCTTCCGGCGTTTTCCCTTCAAGCAAGACGGACTTAAATAGCCTCTGAAGGACTTTAAGTACCGGCGATCCACCCGCCTTCAGAAGTTCTGCAGTAATTCCGTCTTCACCCGGCGCTTTGTTGTTTTTTAGTTGTTTGAGAGCCATCCTAATCTCGCACAGGCTGATGTCCGGGATATCTTCAGTGCAGTGTCGGGTTAGCTTGGCTCTTGGGTCTTTTACCAAGTCAACAACAGGTTTAGCTACTGAGGTATATAACTGTCCATAGAACCTCTCTATCTCCCTGAGCACCTCTGACCTATTTGACGTTACGTTTCCGTCCTCCGTCTTCAGCTTCGTCAACTGGCTCTGCCCAATAGACGCGTCTCTTGCGAACACTTTAGAGCCCTTGTTCTGCTCTATGGTCTCCTCAATACGCCTTGCATTGAAGGACCGTAAGTCGTGTCGCAAGGACTTCAATATCTGTCCATTAAGCTGCCTATAGGACTTAGCATCATCGGAGGTTTGGAGCGTCATGGAACGTCGCTCAGCCATGAGGTTTCGGGTGTAGTCAGATAGTTTTTGAGGCCTATTTTTACGGTGGGTCTTAAAATACTTGGACCCGACCGTATGAACAGTCTCTACCAGCCTGTTGTTGATTTCGTCCACTGATGCGCTGCTGTCTAGCAATTCGAAGCGGTTTGACAATTCGAGTTGAAAGTTCTCGGGGTTTTGGATATATGCATGAGTAGGTCGGAGCGTAGACTTCATCAGACGCGATCTTTCCATTTTGACATTAATATTTAATGTGCCTCTGACCATTCGGTGATCACTGCCAGTTTTTACCCTATGAATCACGGAGACATCATTAAATATTTGTCGCTTGGTGCTCATGATGAAGTCTATCTCATTTTTTGTGGAACCATCAGGGCTCATCCAGGTCCATTTCCTATGAGGCGGCTTCTGGAAGAAAGAGTTCATCATAAAGAGTCCCTCTTTCTCCAGAAATTCGGCCAGCCTCTGACCCCTAGGGTTGCGCTGCCCATATCCAAATTGCCCCACTCTCAACTCATCATCGCCCCGTTTGCCCAGCCGCGCATTGAAGTCACCCATAACCACTGTAAAGTGTGTTTTGGAAGTATGTATGGCTCTACTAATGTCCTCATACATAACTTCGACGTCATCATCTGAGTATGCCGAGGTCGGTGCGTAGACCTGTATGACCTTCAGCGAATATCTTTTGGATATTCTGAGTATCAGGTACGCTACCCTGCTCGACACACTAGTGATGGACACAACGTTGTTTATGAGTGACTTGTGGACGATAAATCCGACACCACCTTGGGACTGCTGTTCGCCCTCCCGGTAGTAAAACAAGTTGCCGGATTTTAAGGTTATCGTGTCCTCGCCCTCTCTTCGGACCTCCGATAAACCAACAATACTCCACCGCAACTTGTTTAACTCTTCTTCCAGCTCAACTAGCTTCTCATCTGTCCTCAATGTGCGTGCGTTGTATGTCACCAGGGCCAATTTTCGGTTTTGGTGGTAGCCGAATCTCTGCCGGAGATTCTTAGCACCCCTTGTCCTGTCGTTACCATGGCTGCTACCGTGGCCAGGACGAACAGGACCGCCGGGGACTAGGGGCCTGGTTTTTCTACTTTCTTCCATAATTGGGGGTGTTTGCCATACTCGCCACGCTTGGCAGGCGGGTTGGCGAGCGCAGTTATTGGTCGTCGAAGTGTTAAAGGAACGCTGCTGCCCATTCCCTAGTTTTCCCTTAGTCGCCTTGTACGACACCCGATGGGATGAGATGGGTTGGTCCTATTCTAAGCCGGGAACCACGCGGACGACCCATAATCCCATTGGCGTAATACCCATAATATATTATCAAGACATCTGTATTGTTGGTCGCTAAGGAGTTCCCTGGTGTATCTTCAAAGTCCAAGGTCCAATACTGCTGAAATTAAAATAAAACTACGTTAGAGCTATACTGAATTCAATGCAAAAAGAATCATCAAAATTAATTCATAATTGGCGGAATGACCGCGACTTCAAAAAAGGAGGAGGTTCTCAATTTGACTGTATGTTTTTTTTGTATGTATGTTACGCGATCATTCAGCCAATTATGAATCGATTTTGATGATTCTTTTTGCATTGGGTTCAGTATAGCTCCAAGGTGGTCCCATTTTCTTAGGTATTAGACCTTGGACTTGGAAGATACATCAGGGAACTCCTTAGCGACGAACAATACGAATGCGTAGATAGAGATATTATGGGTATTACGTCAATCCTATAGGTACCCTGCCATATAACTAATCAGAATATTAACAGACTTCAAAAAAGGAGGAGGTTGACAATTCGTCTGTGTTTTTTTATAACGTCTTTATTTATGAACTGATTTCGATGATTATTTTTGCGTTGGGTTCAGTATAGTTTCGAGGTGGTCCCATTTTAATGAAATCGGTATTGAACTTTGGACTTTGCAGATACACCAGGGGACTCCTTAACGGCGAACAGCACGAATGTATAGATTCCGTTATTATGGTTATTATATTAATCCTGTAGGTATCATGCCGTACAACTCAGCAAAATAATATAATATAGGTATATAAATATTAGTAATAATTCACTTGTCACCTAAAAATGTAAAATAAAAATCTTTTCAAAATGAATAAAACCGACTTCAAATATTATTTCTTTTGGATTTTTTTAGTTTTCCTGTTTCATTCTTTTCATTTGTGTACCAGTAATTCCACTATAATCAATAGTCCACTATAATTAATAGTCTGCGGCACCGTATTTGAAGAAGGATGAAGTAAATTCCAAAGAACTTCCTATCTCTATAAATATTCGTTAGCGTAGTTTCTCATTAAAGCATAAATGTTCACGTGTATTTAAGCAGAACTACGTCGTTTGTGTGATAACATTCCATCCAGGGGAAATAGTTTGCAGACTTCCAAGTTTCCAACTTGTAGATTAACTGAGATAAGACATTAAATTCACCTTCTGTGTGAATTCAAACTATGTAGTTCCAAAGATATTTAATAATTGTGTGCAAAAAGCAGTGGTTTAATTAAAGACGTGTGGATACTTCGACACCTCGTATGATATTAAGTCCTTTCTATACTCGGTCTTGCTGCTGGACTTAATGAAACGGGTTGCTCCAAGGGTTACAGACGTCTAGGGTTAAAGACCCTGACATCCATTTAAAGGAGATTGTAAGGGTTAGAGGGGCATGAGCGGCACCATGTTACCGTGGACACTAACAACGACGAGTATTTGACTGCCAAAACTATGCTCAACCAATGAGACACAAGTAATCTTTTTCTCAGACTAGTCCGTTTAGAGATTCCGAAGCACTTCTACCGTGGCGTGGTGAGGTTGTGTAGTGTTGTAAAAAGTTTACATAGCTATCTCAATCTTTCCCTCAGAGGACTGAGAATCATCTAAAGATTTTCGACCTGCGTAACTCAAAAATGGTTTTTAGCTCGCGTTACACTTGTGTAAGACATACAGTGGAGTTTTGGCGGGAAGTCGAAGAGTGATGTTGTCAATTTGTTTTAATGCCCAAAACTAGTGTTATTTCGAATTATAATGTCTAATATTGGTGGAATATTAACCATTACGTGTTCTTATATCAGCATGAGTGAAGGTAATTGTAACAAAGTGATAAAACGTGCCTTTTCGACTTCCCTCAAGACGGCCGTTGCAATTGGTATGTTAAGTATCCACCGCTTTACTATACAGGGTGGGGTACTTCATTAATTTCATTATCATCGTTGTCATTAAATTAATCGGGGAGTCGAATTAATTTAAACAAACACGATTATATATCTTACTGGACACTGGCAAAATACACTTATAATTAGTGTGAAGCCATAACTTGAAGAAGAGGAAGAAGAAGTACAGTTTCGTTTACGCATAGGCGCCAAATATTTTCGAGCATAGGTGCAAGATGAGTTTTGTATAATGATTGGTACACTAGCCATTTACTACATCATACCAACAAACAATTCTGGCTTTCTTGTTTCTTGGTTTTCTAAAAATGGCAAACTCACATGTCCCAGCGATTGACGCGAAAGTAAGCATATAACGTCGGTAGTCCTCTGCATCTAGTCTATTCTAGTTAAACAGTTAGCAATCAATAACCCAAGCCTAACACAATGAATTACTCCTGTGCCGTGGGTGCGTTTACAAACATGAAATACACATACACAATCCACCCAGACTAAAACAAATATTTGTGGGTCACACAAAGGTTTATAGCCGGCGGGAATCCAACCCGCGTCTAATCGATTCAGTGGAAGGAACCGCTTAACCACTGGACTAAACCATCCAGTTAACCGATATTCGAAAATGTACGTAAAAATTTTGTTCGCCGTTTTAAACGAGAAATTGATCTGAAGCTCTCTTCCTAAAATAAATTCACGTCTAGCTGCTTATACCCATTTGACTAAAATTATTGTTAGTAATAAATCGTTGCGTTTTAGGCAATAATATAAGCGGAGTTTCTGACTGGGTACAGTAAAACCATCCCGACAACAGTAATTTCCCTTCGCATTCCTCAGTTCGTCTAAGAAGGTTAAACGGAAGAGAACGTAAACGAGTCGACATTTTTCTTGGAACCCTCGTAGGACAGAGATGGTAGCGGTACGCGGCTAAATTGGAACGTGCCTGTTGCATCTTAAGTATATATATTTTTTTAATATATCCCATAAATATTTCTTTATTCATATTTAATACATTTTTTTATTTTAAATAACTTCGCCCAACACAAGGTAATAATTCCTGTGTCGTGGGTGCGTTTACAAACATGAAATTAACATCGTCACTTATATATTGACCAAGCGGGGGTGGCAGAGATGTACTGTGTACACCCACTTTTCGCGAACGATGTTAGGTCCCAATAGATGGCGAGCCTATTACCATTATACCGGGCCCAATTACAGACTCCGGACTGATACTGGAAATTTTGCCATGGAAAAACAACATTTGGACGACCTAGGATTTGAACAGTTTTAGATATATTTTTTTATATAACGTTGCCTCATACTAGGATACTTAATTTGACCACGGGGAAAACTGGCAATATTGCCGACTGCATTCCTTCCTCGTTAAATGGCTTAATTTAACTGGTATGAAATATCGTGTACATATAATATTACATATATGACATTGATATATTACTCCTTATGTGATAATTTAGTATCTGCAGTATTAACGGCTTCTCATGGCTATTTGGCATCTCTGTTAAGATATGGCATAATATTTTGGGGTCTTTCCACTAACAGCGAACAAGTATTTATAGCTCAGAAAAGCTGCAAACGAGCTATTTGTAAACTCAAGCAAACAGATGGCTGTAGACCCTACTTCAGGAACTTATACATATTAACAATGCCTTGTCTATATATGTATGAGTTTATAATATTTATAAAAAGAAATATAAGCATGTTTGACGATTATAAAAATAAACAGCATACCTTAAAAATCTGTTGTCCGTCACATAAAACAGCTATATATAACAACAGCGTTTTTTGTATGGGACCACGTATCTATACCAATTTCCCAAAGACTGTTTTAGAAATAGGAGATTTAAATATCTTTAAGTGTAAAGTTAAGCGACTTTTACAGCCTACTACAGTATGACTGAATACCTCTGTGATAAAATGTTGGAATACTAATTTATACAAAAATAACTATAACTAATTTTATATCACTTGACATACATACATAATATCTGACATAAAATTTTATATAATTGGACAAGTTGGTAATTAGTATAAGTAATTTTTTTGGCATAATGTATATCAATAAATAATGATTGATGATGATAATTATAATTATATATTTTAAACTGAATAATGAATTTGACTCAATTGCTTTAATTTTACTTCTATCTATCTATTAGTAATTTTACTTTCTATCTATTTATTATATTTTTAAATAATTATTATGGACTCAAGAGTCTCCGTAACCGGCGACCGTGTATGAGACGAACCATAGTTCGTCTACTCTACTCTACTCTCATAAGAGTGGAGGAAGCCAGAGAAGCCCGTAAGGAAATAACCTGTTAGAACTCTATATTCTGCCTTCTTCGCAAGGGATTCAGCGTGATGATATAGATAGATAGATACTATGGATTGTTGAAACATTAATTACCATAGGTCAGTGGTTCCCAATTAGTTTTTTGCACACCCATTTAAAAAGTAACTCAAACTCGCGATTAAAAAAATCTTATATTCTCATTTGCAGTTAAAATCTTTCATTTATTGGGCTATGAATAATTTAGCTATGAATTATTAATAAAATTATTTCTCATTCAGATATTCCAAATATGTACAAGTCATTGACACATTTATTATAGTTTTAACTTTGATACATAACGTTGTATTTTTTTAATAAAATAGTTTTAAAGAATGTTTTAGTTAAAAGATGTTTAAGAATAATGAATATAAAAACGTCTCGTCTATATTTCCTAAGCGGGGGTGGCAAAGGCGTACTTTTTACACGTACTGTGTAAAAGGGGGCGAGCCTATTGCTATCGTACTGGGTATAGTTCCAGATTTCAGGCTGTTATTGAGGATTTTGCGTTTAAATAACCACACTTATTTCAACCTAGCATTCGAACCAAGGATATCGAGATAACTATTCACGCTAAGCGCCGTTAGACCAACGAGGCAGGCAGCTATATATTATTGAAACATTATTTTATTAAACAAAAAAATAAATACCGTCAGGCCTATATTCCTGAAGCGCTGATGGCAGAGGTGAGTGTGGGTGGTGTTCTCAATGCAATAAATGGCGAGAGCATTGCATTTTACCAGGTAGTGTTCCAGACTGAGATTGGTTTTGAGGACTTTACGATTCAAAAACCACAATTTTTTCAACCTAGCTTTTGAACTAAAGATATCGTGATAGCTATTCGCGTGATGCGTGCGATAAGACTGTCGAGTCAGACAGTTGTATGATTTTTAAACATTATTCTGTTATATAAAAAAATTGTGATCACGAGGTCCTGGGTTCAAATCCTAGGTCGGACAAGTGTAGTTTTTCTTACGAAAACTTCCCAGTACGAGTCCGGAGTCTGGAATTGTGCCCGGTATATGTGTAACATCGTCGGCGAAACATGTAAACTCAGTACACCTTTGCCACCCCCGCTTGGGGAATATAGGCGTGACGGTGTTTTATTTATTCTATTTTTTAAATAAACCGTGACGTTTATTTTTTGTAATCATTCAGCAGAGGTTTACTCTGTACACCCACTTTCCGCCGAAGATGTTAGGTGCCATGTAAAAGGGGTTGAGCCTTTTACCAATATAACGGTAACAATGCCAGACTTCAGACTGACTCTGGAATTTTCTCTATAGGAAAATTACATTTTTCCCGACTAAGGATTTGAAACCTGGACCTCGTGACAGCTACTCACGCTACGCAGATAGGTATATGATGTTAAAACGTGATTGTATTAAACAATAAAGTGCATGTATGAGACGAACTATGAGAGTGGAGGAAGCCATAGAGGTATGTAAGGAAAGAACCTGTTGGAACTCTGTACTCTCTGCCTACACCGCAAGGGATCTGGCGTCTACTGAGGTCAAAGCATAAACCCATTTGGCGTTATCGTAATGTTTTACAAGAAAGAGTGCTGTCTGGATTATCTTTATTTAATAAATGTGTAGTCTGAAAAATTTACCGTATGTACCTACGCTAAAGGAAATATGTTATACTAAGCCCTCTGATCACTGAAATCTTCCTTCCAATATCTGTGCCTCAGCTCTTGCAAAGCAGATGAATATTCCAGTATACATCAATGATATTATATTATCACTACAGCTCACTTATTTAATGGTCCAGAGAGAGAAAATTAACATACATATGTGAGACCCCTCATGACTACTACTTTTAAAAAATCTGATCATTAATTAAGTAATTTTCTCTTGCTCAATATTGGCAGTTTAATGTGTTTTCAAAGCAAAAGCACGCAACGTTAACATGTTAAATGAGGTACATATGCATTCACAATTCTGCGAAGCTGCGCCGGGCCTCGATCTTGGACGCATTACTCGATTCCACTAGTACGGACAGAAATCATCAACATAAAATTTTACTAGAAACACCGAAACCCTCCAAATCTTGGCCGAACATAACTAACTGCGATTTGTGAAGACGAGAGACGGAAAATAAGGGACGCAGCCGAGTGTTGATCCCTCTAAATCCGCACTCACACCGACGTCGCCTACAGTTCGTGTACCCACCGACCGAATGGCGGAGGATTGTTAATGAGAAAATGATACCACGAGGAGGAAACGACCCTTAGCTGAGACGACTTCGTGTTGACATAAATCTTCTATCTATCTATATCTATATCATCACGCCAGATCCCTTACGGGGTAGGCAGAGAGTACAGAGTTCCAACAGGCTCTTTCCTTACATACCTCTCTGGCTTCCTCTACTCTCATAGTTCGTCTCATACACGCTCGCCGGTTACGGAGACTCCTGACTTGTCCTTTAGATAAGACCCGGTCTATTTGGTCATGGTAAGATAGTCTAGGTCTTCCCCGGTACCTACATCCTTCCACTTTCGCATTGTATATCAGTTTTGCCATTCTTTCTTCGGACATTCTTTCTATACGCCCGAACTAACGGAGCATACCCTTTCTCATCTTTACACCGATACTCTCTTTCATACCTATTTGCTTAAATACATAAATCTTATCGAAATATTATATTTGGATTTAAAAACACGATTGTAGTTAAGGTATCATACTGAAAAGATACGAACGAAACATTTAGGAAAAGGAATTCTAAAGCAAAAAACAGGCGGTTGTACGGTGCATACGTAGACTATACACAACTCGCACAAAAAAATCGCAGACATACAAGGTCGTTCAATATCACTCAATATTGCTATCGAATCGCATCTCGTAGTTCTATTTCTACGCGCGTGCAGTGGTCAAGCCATCCCGTGTTATGTTGCAAAATTAAGAGGATTGCCTTGACGGTCTGCGGCTAGTAATAAATGGAGACGATTTAGTTCGTTCGGGATGCCGTTTGGTAGCATGCGATGCGGTCACTCAACTGGCTCTAAAGCCCGTTACGTCAGCGGCCGCATGCCACAATTAGATCACATGCGAGACTTGCAATGGCTATACCAGACGCCAATCGTCGATAGATATGTTTTAGTACCGTTAAAACTGGCTTTTTGCATGGACTGCTACGGCATTCCTATCATTTTCTTAGGTGTTAGTTCTCGTAAACATTACACTTACATTAAATCTGTTAGCAGGCAGGCACCGGGAGTGCCTGCCTGCAACAATACGTGCGACAAATTATGATATCAAATATTTGCTTAAATACTCATGACAGTCGTAGGTTCATCATCATCATCATCTCAGCCTATACTTGTCCACTGCTGAACATAGGCCTCCCCAATCGCTTTTCAGCGTAAGCGGTCCGATGCAACCTGCATCTAACGACTTCCTGCGATTTTCACAAGATCGTCGGTCCATCTCACAGGCGGTCGTCCCACGCTGCGCTTGCCAATACGTGGTCTCCACTCTAGAATCTTTCTGCCCCAACGCCCGTCCGATCTACGCGCTATGTGGCCCGCCCATTGCCACTTCAGCTTGCTAATCTTAAGGGCTATGTCGGTGACCTTGGTTCTTCTACGAATCTCCTCATTCCTGATTCGATCGCGTAGAGAAACGCCGAGGTCGTAGGTTACTCACACTTATTTATTCCTTGATTGCTAAAATACGACGAATAATTTATGAGCTCGTTAGAATAAGTAAGTGTAATGTTAACGAGCAAAATTTAAAATGCAATTTAAAGTTTTACTACAAACAAGTCGCTTTACATTCCCTTTGGTAAGTCTGAATCTCGGAATGTAGTTTGTGGTTAGTCCGTTCTAAGTTGCTCCTTCTTTGTTGAGTGTTCGTAAAACTCACTGAGATAATTGGCTTTGTATTTACATCGCTGAGAATAAAGTGCTAATTTATATTAGCTTACGAAATATTATTTATAAGGCTATGCAAGTAAAGAGATACATTCAAAATCGTAACTTTGAGTATTATATACTATATTTTCACCCCTAAGAATTTAATAACTCAAAAATTAAATCAGTTTCGTTAATCAATCAGTATCACGGTAATAAGAATAAAATTTTTATAAATTAAAAGCATTATATAAACTTGTGATTGGAGAATAGATATACGCACATTCGAAATGGCCAGTTTTATTAAAGTCACGAAAAGGATTTAGCAGCAAACGCATCCATTAGTTAGTATTGCTATCATACTTCAATAAAACGACAGGAAGCCTTATCAAAGACAATAGGAACAGGTCTGGCGTCTCGGACGGGCGGCGACCCACAGCGCGGTCTAGGTATTGCAATAAATGGTAATTGATTGCATTAAGATACTAGGATGTCTGTGCACGTCGTTATCGTGACGTCATGTCCTGCCCACATAACCAACAGTTGTGCAGATCACTATTTGCTCGCTTACTTGAAGGTTTATCGCTGGTTGAATGTAATAATACAACTCGAAAATTTAATTATTTACGCACTCTAATTTTAACAACCAGGAAGAGAGAATATTAATTTGTGCCACTATTCAATTCCACTAACATATTGATATGAAATCATCATTATCGGCCCGTTTCAGTCCACTGCTGGACGTAGGCCTCTGCCTCGATCTTCAGCTTTCCTCCCCCATATTATATGAAATCAGTGAAGAACATTATCTTGCGGTGGTGTTATCCCACAGATTTGTAAAAAAACACTATGTGAAATAGCGCATGATTTTGTTTGAAACTACTGTCGCCGCTTTGCCATACATGCACAGGTTTAAAAAAAAATAGATACAGATTCATGTACACTAGCATTATTAATAATAATAATATTAGCCCTGTTAAAAAACTGTCCCACCCTTCGGCACGGGCCTCCTCTCAAACTGAGAGGGTTTAGGCCATAGTCCACCAAGCTGGCCCAGTGCGGGCCCTTCGAGAAACTCTTAGGCATGCAGGTTTCCTCATTATGTTTTCCTTCACCGTTAAAACAGGTGATAGTTGCTGCACATGCTTTCGAAAAACAGAGTTGAGTGCCTGAGTTTGAAAGAAAGAAAGAACAGACATTTATTCAACCACACTCACATTGTAATTGAGATACTAAAATTATTAACGAAAACGAATTATGAGAGTAGGGGAAGCCAGAGAGGTATGTAAGGAAAGAGCCTGTTGGAACTCTGTACTCTCTGCCTACCCCGCAAGAGATCTGGCGTGATGATATAGATAGAGATAGAATAACGAAAATAATAACTAAATATAATAAAAAGAAAAAAAACTAGACAAAACAGTAGTTTGAACCCGAAACCTCTGACTTTGCAGTCCAACGGTCTAACATTAGCATTAATCGTATAACCTTATAAGTACATCTACAACGGTTAGGAGACTTTCATACCAACTTAAGCCACTATATCACATAAAGATATTGTCAATTTTGTCATAATATTCTCCCATATGTGACAAAGCCGCGTGAAGTTGCAGATATACGATACTAGAAGTCATATATACGCAACTTCAGGCAGCTATGCGAATTCTAGTGTCTCGTTATTACGGTTTCTATGACTAATCTAGTTTTTTTTATAAACATTGAAGTTAACCCTAGGTTAAGTATTTATTCATCTATCTATATATTTTCAGCCGAAAGACATCCATTGCAGGACAAAGGCCTCCTCTAAAACCACCACAACGACCGGCTTTGTGCTGTACGCATTCAACTTCTACCCGCGACCTTCACCAGGTCATCAGTCCATCTTGTAGGGGGCCTGCCCACTCCACGTCTTCCGGTACGTGGTCGCCACTCGAGAACCTTTCTGCCCCAACGGCCGTCAGTTCTACAAGCGATGTTATATTAGTAATATTTATTTACACTATAGAAATTAGCAAAGCCTCTGTTCAAGTGTTAGGGTATCTTAAGGCAGCTACATTTGCATAAAAATCACCTTTTAGTAGATACTGACGATAATAATATCGAATTTGACGTGGGTTTCATAAAAATGGTTACCCTCGTGTCCATCGTTGAACCATTTCACGCTTATTTTTTTATTTTGATGATATAACTATATATTGCGTTGACATACATGGATTTTTCTTTCAGTAACATGTGCTAATATTACAAATATGAAAAAAGATATAATAGTATTTTTCACATAGGATGGTTTGTGACAGTTCTAATTGCCACACGAAATTATACTTGATTCAATCGCAATAAGAGGCATGACCCGTTTCTGTACCTATGGTTTTATGCCTTACCACTATTGAATTAAATATTAATTTCGTTTGTCTTTTATTAAGTGTCACTACCCATCTTATGTGAAAAAAACTATAATGACATCAATACTCTAATAAAAGCCTACCTACATGGAACTACATGCTTGATATTTATTTTATATCACGTGTTTATGAGATACATATTCTTAAATTCCCTCCGTTAGGTATAATCATCCGTCAATTGTATTTATTACGCTGAAATTCATTCATTTATTCCACCAACAGACTTGCATTGACATAAATTATCATTTACATAGGACCTGTGCCTTTTCACTAATCTAAAGCCCAATTACATATATTACAACTGACATTAAAATACAAACAGATATACAATGCGAAAGAGGAAGGATGTAGGTATCGGGGGAGACCTAGACTATCTTACCATGACCAAATAGACCATGTTTTATCTTAAGGGCGAGTCAAGTCTCCGTAACCGGCGGGCGTGTATGAGACGAATTATGAAAGTGGAGGAAGCCAGAGACCTGTCTGAAAGAACCTATTGGAACTCTGTAATCTTTACAGTCGTGAGCAGATGCTTGGAAGAACAACAGTTATAAGATAGAAACATCGAGAACACGATATTAGATAAATTTTAATACTGACCATTTTTATGCTGACCGAATGCCACTCTGTATAGTCGCGCGTAGAACGCCTCATCTGCAAGCAACAAATGAAAAGCACTACTCAAATCCCGCGTGAATCACCTTACCTGGACAATACACAAGGCAAAAGTGCCTCACTGTTAACATTCGATCATTTGGATCTGAAACAGTGCAGAGATTCGATTGCCAATATGCCTCATTTGGAACATTTGAATCTTTGAGTAACATCAACCATTGGCCGAATTTGAGCACAGTCGGCACAGCGACCAAGATCGCGTCGCGTATTCGTTCTATAACCATCTATAACACAGTAAGTTTAGTAAATATAAGATCAAGATTCATGAGGCATTTGCTTTAGTAAAACTGTTACGTATTCTGTAGTTCTCGTTCATGTTTCATATCACTGAATCGTATTATCAAAGATCTACACAGGTCTACTGGACAACCTCTAAATGTAAACCTACATTTAAAGTATCGTTTATTCCTAAAGTAAATACGAAATGAATTTACAGCCTATAAATTATTTTAATATGAAATTTTGTTATTCATTTATTCAGGTCTCTGTTTCTCTGTATTCATGTTTCTGTAATCGCCAATCGAAATAATGTAGCGTCTTGAAAAAGGAATAATACTTCAAGATATTTCGGACGCGTTATTAAAATATCAAACGATTTGTTATAGCGATGGTATACATATATTATTCTGGATGTTGGACGTCGGTAGACAGACTGGTGATTACAAAGCATCTGTTGTTGCCAAATATTTCTTTTTTCCCGAGATATCCCAAATTTTTTGAGACTAGAAATCGCGTACTCTCTAGTATTTTATTTAAATTCGTAGAAAAGACCTTTTATCTATTTAATCATATGTATAAAATGCAATAGCTCTCTATCTATCATTTCGATTAGCTCAATAGCATGAGAACGGCTAAATGAACTATTGTAATAGATTTATATGTCGTATTTTAGTAACCTTTTAATCATGTCTATAGATATACTCTATGACCTGCCTTTAATAAGTGCTTGATTGTATTTAGTTGTGAAGCGATGACAGATGACAGCTGTCAGATGACGATTTGCCGATGACTTGCCGATGACAGATAGTCGATGTAAAATGGCAGACAGCTCTGCGTTGTTATTCGATTGGCAACCACCCTAGTGTACTTTACTTAATGTTCGGCCACCATGCAGATGACTATGAAAACGAAGATAAATCCACCTTTCACCGTTACCAGCATTGAAACAGCCATCCCGAAAAACCTGATTGCCGATATATATATATATATATATATATATATTAATTGTTATCTAAAATCGTTTTGAAATAAAACCTCAACAGATTCCTGTTTTAAAATGAAAAGGATTACTTAAAATTTATATTATAAAAGAATATTGCATGAACATGAAGCGTTGGATGAACGGTCATTATGTAAAGAAGTCGTGTTTGCAGATATTTCAGAAACAAACACACATCGTCGAAGTTACACATACAGGACGTCAAATAATTTAAGTGATTCACGATGAGATAGAAACTATGAGTTACAAAGCAAATTCTAGGTAAAACTCGTTAATAATTTCCATATCAAGTTGTACAGTATACGTAATGGTCACGCGAGAAACTTAAACCTGTGGGCTTAGCGTGAACTGATTGACATTAGCGTAACGCTCTCAAATTTCTTTAGCATCCTTTTTACACTACAAATTTAAAAGATGCAAGTGCCAACACGCTTCCTTTCTTTATTCTTTATTGTATACCTAGAGTAGGAAGAAAAATAAAAGTTTACAATTAAGAGGTATACAAAAAGGCAAGTTTAACTCAAATATGAGTTATCTTACAGCGAACCTTACATCTATCTGTTCGTGCTAAGCCCTGTGTATTGTGATTGCTAGATTTCAATCAAAACATGCTTAATAAATCTAAGTAGATACTAGTGCTGAAGAGTAATACTATATCCATTTCCCTTTACAAAACCCTGCTTTATCTACTCTCTTCTACATTTTGAATAAAAGTGTGGCTACCCTAGTAGGTAGATATGGAGAGTCTCCGGTGCAGGGCGCTCGTCTCGAGGGCCAATACTCGATGGGCCCTCAGCGCGGGCTTACCTACTCCGTCTCCGCCCTACATCAGCTAATACCTACCATTATGTCTACACGAATATTATCATTCCTCTCATAAGCGGATCACAAGGACTAAATTTAATTTTAGTCATCGGGAAGACGAATAAATAACGGGAAAATATTATGTCAAAGAGATTTGTAAGGATGAGGAAGATTGTTGTGATCTTGTTTATGATGTCGTGAAATAACAAATATTGTTTTACTCATAATATTTGGCTACATGTGACATTTTTTGTCTGTGAGCTGGCAATGGGTGCCACTTGTTAAAATAAAAAAAGACAAAAAAGAACTCTTGGTATCAGTAATCTTGATAAAATACCAATTGAAAAAGATTATATTTGCACATTTTTAAACTACTTATGTACCTAAAGCTTCTCAAATTGGGGAGATCTAATGGAACGATTTATACTAAAGGAAATCAAATAGGTAAATAATTAAATTACCATTTGAAAGTAAATATGGTATAAGTATGTAGGTTAAATGTTATAATTTTTTGCATACTTACCGTACAGTAAAATTGACTCAATCGTAGCAAATTGACTTTTGATATAACTTTGTTTTACAGTGGTATAAAAAGGTGAAAGGTTTTGGCCGTGCGTAATTAAAACCCTGTGATAAATTAGTCTGTGTTTGTTACGAGTATACTCAAGGTCTCACTTTCAGTTCGTAATTAGTTTACAGAAAACTTATAGTGAGCAATTTAAAGATATTTGGATCTTATCTTATTACTCTAGGATCGAATGTGAAATGTAAAAATTAAAAAGATATTATGTAAGTATTTTGAAGAGTTTATGCAATAGAAAATGTTTGATTGAATTTAAAAGAATAATGTTCGATGTTTGATGAATAAATGAGACATTGGCATTTTCAATGTCTAGTGAATAAACACCTTCCACTGATATCTACAAAACTAATATAATTATATTTAATGAAAATTTAACTAAATTTACGGATTCTGACGCGTTTGATTTCACTGTGACGCGTCGTTTCTAGTCGTCTATCTTTTTCTTTACAACATGGTTACCGGAGCGCCGAAGATAATTAACGTCCACATATAACCGTTATTCCAAACTTCTTAGTTAATTTATGTTAGCCTTTTTCTTTATAGTTTCTTGGTCAAATAAATCTCGATAAAATCCGTAAATTTCAGTTTAAAGAACTTTATTTCTTGAGACAAATATTATAGAGACAAATATTTTTCTCATATGTCATGTTTGCATAAATTTAGAAATGTTTTATTTATTGTTGTAACCCCTTAAAGGACGGACTTATAAAATAGTAACAGATAAAATTGATTAAACACCTTTGGGATGTTGCAAACTACCTTAATAGAAACAATGCCAGTTTGTTAAACTGGGTGATAAAATTAATAGATACACCCGTCCTTTGTACACTATTTAGAGATTTATCGTCCACATATTTAGCGCGTTGCATGCCCGCGCGGCTTATCTGAACCAGACCGAGTCGGCTCTGCAACGTACATTTATCAAGAAAATTTATCTAGGCTTACTCTTAACACGTTAAAACTTGGATAGTCCAATGTTTTGGGCGATCATCTTAAGATTTCTGAAACCCTTACTTGTATTAAATTAATTTATTACTTATAAAGGACATTGTTCTGCGTCCATACATGATTTGCCCCAGAACCAACAGCAATGAAATAATACTTGTATGGTTTCAAATCACCCATAAATTCTCTAAAGGCATTTATTATTAAACGAACAAGCGGGGGAATCGCACTATTGCACAAAAAGTATTAGATTTTGCGGTTATAATTCAGTATTCATTAATACATATGAGGTTATATTGTGTGTGTTGACATTCAGTAAAGATGTTGGCAACTTCGATATATGTTCGATGTACTTACAATACTTTGAAATATTCGTTTTAGATTGCAAATTGTCCGTTAGATACGGATATTTGCCATTATTTTAATAAAACAGATAAATAATGATGACATGGTTCAAATGTTTGTTGGTTCTGGGGCCATTTTCAACAATGTCCTTTAAGTCACTGTTCGAGTCTGGAATTGTGCCCGGTGAAATGGCAATAAGATCACTCCATATTACATTCACGATGTGTGGGTGTACCATATGCAGTACTCCTCTGCCAACCCCGCTTGAGGGTTAATGTAAATAAAATGTAATTGTTTGATTAAACAGAAACTATTTTTTTCAAAACTGTCCAATAATGACACGATGAAACGAAGTATGTGCAAAAGCAAGTAGGAAATCTGACAGATTTCCACTTTAAACACATTGTAACTATTCAAATAAAATTTAAACATATAAAATCAATAACAATGGGAATATATAATAATAATAATATCAGCCTATACTACCAACTGCTGGGCAAAGGCCTTCTCTCACAAATCGAGGTGAGAGAGATTAGGTCATACTCCACCACGCGGACCCAGTGCGGATTGGTGGAGGCAGGTTTGTGGCCACCTGCTGTTGGAACTTATGAAGCCGCCTTTAAGGCTTTCAACTCGGATTAACGACTACCACATTAAGTGGCAACCGGGACCAACGGCTTAACGTGCCTTCCGAAGCACGGAGACGCTCGATTATGAAAATGCCACAAACGGTCATCCATCTCAAGCCTCTTGTATATATATATATATATATATATATATATATATATATATATACACCTTGTATATATATATATATATATATATATATATATATATATATATATATATATATATATATATATATATATATACAAGGTGTAACATAATAAACGCAAGACCTCAGACACCCCGATTAGAGAATTGCTTCATAAAGTCAAAACGAAAACTAAATTTTCAAATTTAAAGGTTATTACCCTTTTTTAAAGCACTTTTATACCCCAATTAACAATAAAACTTGTACGTGTATGTGTGCGTTTTGAGAAATACGTTTTAGGAATGCGTTAAGAATCTTCTTCTTCCTATGAATCAAGAATAAATTTAAATTTTTATCGCGTACTGAAGGAGGAAAAGCATTTTTTGCAAATTTAAAAAAAAAATTAAAATACATTAAAAATTATTGGTCTTGCGTTTATTATGTTACAGCTAGTATATATATATATATTACTTATTAGGCTCACATGGTTTGCAACTAGGCGCTCTCATGACAAATATCCTCTATGCAATGAGTTGGCTGGACTGCGCAATTCCACACATGCAAGGCGCAGACGCTGCGCCATTGTGAGCGAACAAAGAACCGCATGACACTACGAGGATTCAACAGAACCAAGAACTTCGAGGAGGAACTTAAAAAACTTGAATGAAGTATTCGCATTTTCTTCGCAAATAAAAGATCAGCAGGTCGAATACTTCTATTCGTATGTAATAACGTAGCTTATGATATAAATATATGCATCATGTACCCAGTCGTATTATGCCGGTTTTACCACAGAGATTCAACAACATAACTGGGGAAATCCCGATATATTATTATCCCCTTGCGTGACTATAATAAAAT
The DNA here is from genome assembly GCA_905147815.2 of Phalera bucephala. Taxonomy (NCBI): domain Eukaryota; kingdom Metazoa; phylum Arthropoda; class Insecta; order Lepidoptera; family Notodontidae; genus Phalera; species Phalera bucephala. The sequence goes on along the minus strand of LR990621.1, from coordinate 15,392,728 downwards.
TAGATTTCAGACGGTGTGACACAATTGATAATGATTTAAAGTACCTATTAGTTATAAATAAAAATGTATTTTAGTAATGCCTCTATAAATGACTAATTTCTTTATAAATATGTGTACTTGTTTTATAAATGACAATCAAAAAAGACTTTAAAAATAAATATTTACTACATACAAAAATATTATTTATTACATATTATCCCCTCGTTGGTCTGGTGGCAAAGCACATCGCTTTGTGATCACGAGGTCCTGGGTTCAAATCCTAGGTCGGACAAATGTAGTTTTTCTAACGAGAAATTCCTAGTATGAGTCTGGAGTCTGGAATTGTGCCCGGTATATGGCAATAGGCTGGCCTCCTATTACATGGGACCTAACATCGTCGGCGAAACGTGGGTGTACTTAGTACACCTCTTCCACCCCTGCTTGTATTATCCCCTCGAGGGATCTGGCGTGATGATGATATAGATAGATAGATGTTATTATTACAAAATTAATGTCATTGACGAAAGAGATTAATTCATCTTTATTACAAAGGAAAACCTATATTATTTCAATATGGAAGATTATGAGCATTTGCAATGAAAACCAATAAATAAATAAATAAATTTATAAGAATTAGTCGTAGGTATCCTTTACTATGGTGTATTCGGCATCTTTACAAAAACCTTTTTTTAGATAAGCGTAAAGTAGATAATTGTGTGCACGATTGATCAACAATGATCCATAAGTTTTTTTGCATGTATTGGAGTTTTTTTCTCTTAGTTTTATTATTCGATTTACCAAAGGGTTAATCATCATGACTTGAGCTATTAATATACCTATTGACATGACTTATTTTGTTGTTCTTTTAAGTAACTTAAGTAACAAGTCGTTGACCCACCAAGTATCAGGCCAGAAGCAGCGCGGATCACTTTACATGTGGGAACAAATCTCGGTGCGTTGGTCTCAAGACGCCACTTATGCTCTGCCATTGGTAACTCGTAAGCGGTGATCCTTGTGTTGTTATCAAGTCCACATGACACAGACAAGGTCACTCAACCTTTCGACTAATTTCGTTCAATTGTGCTAAAAACGAATTGTTCAACGTGAGTCAACTAACAACTGCTGCGCTTAATTTTGGAGTTACAATGTCATTTCGTTTGACTGTTTTTGTTTTTATTTAATTTCCTTTTGTATTTAGTTTGAAATTAAAGCTATTTCTGTGAGACCAGACTACTTATTACTTAAATTTATTGGTTTTGTCTCAACGAGGAATCAATAGTCTCGACAACCGGAATGTTTGTATAACCAACTAAGTTATCTCTATCCTGTAGTTTTATACAAGAGAACTGGCCTGATACTCAAAGTTTTTAAACAAGTTTGCTTATACGTACTGTAACTATTCTAGTTATTGTTAACTAACGATTCATGATGATGCAGTCACTACGATAACTATAGGGCGCTTATACAACTCGGTACACAACAGTATCGGTCGGTATACAACTCGGCGCGGTACATAAAGCATCGCAAAAATCTAAAACGACCCAACACATCGTGGAACTTTACATCTCAGATTAGCATTGTGATTCGGCGTCGTCCTTGTCGTGCGCTGTCTTTACCCATTGTGTGTGAACGCCCATAGTCTATCTATACAACCGTTACAATATATATCATAAAATGCATTCATAATGATAACGTTTAGGATTTCCCCAGATGTGTTTGCTGTAAAAAATAACACCCCGAAACAAAGGCACGCGTTAAGCTCGACGTCGCTAAAATTGCCCAGTTTTGAGTAGGTGTGTAGGTACGTAGCAGTCTTATACATAGGCAGTGCTTGCAAATTATTGAAATTAGGCAGCACATTACTTGAGTGTTAGACGTTCTTATTTTAGACATGACATTCGCAATTAGAAATAGTACACTAATACCTATTTTTAAACTACATAGTTACGCTAGTGCTTGTGGTATTTCAGTACGATAGATTGTGGGGAGCGCCAAAATATGTCACATGGCTTCCTAGCTAGCCGGATATTAGTTCAAGAACCTTGTGTAAACTCCAAAATAGGACTTTTTTACATCTAGCACCGAAACCTAGCGCGGTATATCTTAAAACGATCTAACAAGAATCTTCGCGGGCTAATCATAATTACAAAGCCTTAAGCCACCTGACCAAAAAAATGATCGCCTGATCTAAAATAAAACAGATCAAAGTAAGATAATTGTAACTGTAACAATATCCGAATGCCCACAGGTGGATTAAAAAGAAGAACATAGAAAAACAACTTATGATGATGTTAAAATCGAATATTACGAAGATAGGTTCCCAGTCAAACTTTACAAGCAAAGGAACTATAACATTTTTCAGACTTGAAACCACATTGGCTAGTAGTAACACAGCTGGTAATCAAAACGGTTCGTTTTTGGATATAGGAACCGGGCATTAATGAGTCACAGACGACATGGGACTGCACTTGGTGGGCCCGCTTTGCCCGTGATGGATGACAAATCGCTTTTAGATCCTATGGGACCTATTAGTTATGTTTACGTCAGAGCGGCAGCCCTCCCAGATGACTTACGGTTAAATGCTTTCTTTCCACTCAATCTTTGAAAATGGATTCCATTTTTTTTTCTACCTCAATGACACAAACATTTCAGCCAAAGTAAACTTTTTTGTGTTAAATTAACAAAATGTATTTTCCTTTTCTTCTGTTCAGAAACTCCAATTTCGTTTTAATAGAATTATAGTCTGCCCGTTTAAGAGACGGTCGCCAGCTATATTATATAGTATTATAGCCACAAATTATATGAAATTAACCGCGTTCGGTTACTTCGCTTCCGAGAACAACATTAGGTACTCATAAATTGAGCGTGGCTCAGGTAGTTTAATACCTCTATTATTGTTTAATTTTTATCTTAAAATGATGTCATCGTGTCATTCCAAATCCTAGTGGAGTTATGAAATGGCAATTTTATTGGAATTCTGCATTCCACGCTCAAGGATGAGTAATGTGTTGTCCCACAATCAGAACCTTAGCAAATGCAAGTAAGCGGCGATAGCGTATATTCTAGCTAGGACTAATGTTGTGGTAGTGTAGAGGTTTTTTGACGGCTATTATTTTGTTTCTCCTTAAAGCCAAAATTTAATAACCATTTATTATTCGGAAGGTCGAAATCTCAAACATTTACTTTAGTATAAGTTGACGAAATTCTGATATCGCTCCCTAGACCGACCTAACGATGTTTTGATGTCATTGCCAAATCCGTTCCAATAAACGTACTTGTTCAAGATTTCGTTCTTACGAATAAATCTACCAAATGATGCTGAAACCTATATTTTTTTACTATCGCTGTTTTTGGTATATAAACCTTGTCCCAAAGAAACGTTATGTTTTGCTCGGAGGATTTGGCATTGAATTGTGATTTGTACGTCGGTTGCTAACTGACGTCATCTCCGGTCCTTGTAGCTTTTGGACTGCCTTTAAAGCTTTTCTCCCGAGTATGACGTCACGTCTTCAAGTTACTGCTCAACATTTAAGTACGTAAATAGTTAATCTATGTCTCATTTGCTAACATCACAAACGCGGGGAGCGTTTAATGTCTTAAATGATTTCCGGCGCTTGACTTAGAAAGGTATGTTTTATTAATTTTAAATACAATAACAAATGTCGTATTTAAGTGAAGCTTTTGGAAGACTGGTCAAAGGCCTTAAAAGAATTGAAAGGAAGCAATGAAAGGTGGCGTTTGGTGGGAGGTGGGACAGTGGGAGTATAATTGCAGAATATAATTATAATGATAGTATTTGCATGGCAATAATAAATTGTTAATGCAGCATTAAGTTTTTTTGCACACACCCACATAGTTTATTATAATAGAGAGAAGTATATATACTTCTTATATACATAGATAGGCAGATAACTTTTCACTTAACTTACTTAATCATATTTTGTTTTATTATTAAATTTTCTAAATAATAAAGCACATACGAAACCTTTTCAGACACTAAAAAAAATGTTGTATGTATTAGGCCGCGTTCCGATCTGGTGGTAAATTGTTGGATTAGAATAAATTTGATTAAAAAAAAAATGTAAATATAAAATGACTAAGCGAATACTATATTTTGTATAAGCGCCCCCGTAGGGCTTATACAAAATAAATTCCTCGAGTTTAAGTTTAAGTATTTCAACCAAATTTATAACAATGTACAGACACGCTTCTTATAATAATAATAATAATAATAATTTACAATAGTCCTTGCACCTGCCGGGGTCAGTTCGCTGGTTATGTTTTTCATTTTCAGCAAGTGATCTCAGCAGGTGGCTTACATAACATTAACTTCTCGCAAAGGGCCTCTACGTGTTGGACCCATGTCCCCATGCAAGCCTTTCAAAGGTCTGGGTAAAGCCCGTGAATCTCAGCGAGATACATATATAATAATAATATCAGCATATACTGCCCACTGCTGGGCAAAGGCCTTCTCTCACAAATCGAGGTGAGAGAGATTAAGTCATACTCCACCACGCGGACCCAGTGCGGATTGGTGGAGGCAGGTTTGTGGCCACCTGCTGTTGGAACTTATCAAGCCGCCTATAAGGGCGCCAACTCGGCTTAACGACTACTATATTAAGTGGTAACCGGGACCAACGTGCCTTCCAAAGCACGGAGACGCTCGAATATGAAAATGCTACAAATGGTCACCCATCTCAGGCCGACCGAGTCGAACGCTGCTTAACCTTGGTGATCGGTAAGAGCACCGCGGTTGCACAGCGCTACGAGCGGTAGCGCTCGTTTCTTAAAAGCCTTTAATTGAAGCACAGTAAAACATTAAAGGAATGTTTTTTCATTCGTAGGACACAGAGGGCATTGCCTCTCAAGTAGGTACCTTGAACACTTTTTGCGTGTACCATGACATGCTTTTAGCATGCCACGTCATAGTGGGTGGACTAACTGTTGATGATTGTAATCATGTCGACGACCTCCTATGTCTACATACATTTTTAAGTTATAATCAAGTGAGATATAAAAATATTTTTGCAAAGTTGTAATCAGAGAAGGGAAATACATTCCCTTTTCAAGCATCCACAGGACTGACTTGCCTGGTATGTGGCAACCGATAATTAATGAACCCTGTAAGGTTCTATCTATCTATCTATCTATCTATCTATATCATCACGCCAGATCCATTGCGGGATAGGCAGAGAGTACAGAGTCCTAACAGGTTCTTGCCTTACATACCTCTCTGGCTTCCTCTACTCCCATAGTTCGTCTCATACACGGTTACGGAGACTCTTGACTTGTCCTTTAGATTTTCTGTAAATTGTCTGTGAAGTTTTGCAGTTAATATTTAAAAAAGTTATTTATGATGCCATGTGGCAGGCGGTGAACATGTCCCCGGTCTTTCCAAAATGTGTCTAGTTCTCTTGTACGTAGAAGTTTCCAATAATAAAACAATTTATAAACTGCAACCTGGAATTGTAAGCCGTTCTGTTAGCCTTCATCGTGACAAAGTGAGAATTCGAACAACTAGTCTACTATACTTCTGTCAACCGAATCAATCATTGTCAACTATACCTTATATTACCCGGGGTTAAAAATTTCTCGCCGGCTGGATAGTTCAGAGCACCATGGCACAGTTCATGCTCTTCGCAAAGGCCACTTTCCAAGCAAAGCTTCACCCTTAAGGCCCTATGACCTAATTGTCAGCATTGCCCTTTCGACTGAAACAGTTGTTGTAAGCTTGATCACTTGTTTGATAAAGCTGCAAAGGTTCCTCATCCAACAACATACTTATTTTCACACGCACTTATATACATATACACACTCACACATACACAGGCACACGCGCGGGCGCTCCAGTTCAATTTTTTTATATTAGTTTTTTATTTAATTTAGTTTTTACTAATATAAATATAACTTGGGAGGTGTGTATGTGTGCTTGTATGACTAAATATGCTGTTCGCCTCTATAAATATCTATATTACAGCATATTCATTCACACAAGCACACATTCACACCCTGTAGGGTATCTGTGGAAGCAAAAATCAGAAATTATACATCGGGTTCAATAACTTGCAAGTCTTGTAAGTTACGAATTCCAATAGGCTGCCTGCCGCCGCACATCAGCAACATTGTAACTGTGGGTTCTGCGGTAAGCGGATGTTTGTAATAGATTTCCCGCTATTAGCCGGCCACCAGAGCCTCCTCGGTCGGTCACCAGAATCAGGTCAACGGGATGCATTATGAGCAAGTCATATTGATACATTTACTGAGGCCTTCACGCACTCTACATTTTTGTGTATATATAACCTTTAATTGTATCATCTTAAAGGGAATACCTGAGTGTATGCCTGGTTGCTATAATTTTGTGGTTAAAAGCAATTATGACAATTTTCAATCATGTTTACTCACAACTAAAGAATTTGTAGTCCTTAATTTTTGTTGGACAAACTTAAACTAGTATATCCGAAGAATACAGTCTTCTTCTCGTCATTACGGTGAGTCAACATGTATATGAAAACTGATTTAACATGAAAGTCACTAAAAGCCATGGATTTTATTTCATTAAAACAATAATGTCATCTTGCCAGGTCCTCAGAGAGGAAGTAGGTAGGCTCTACCTTCTTTTAGAGGACAAAGTGCAAATAAACTGTATCTTTCTATACTTTCTTTAGATCTAACTATCAATATATTATTTTAGTGTTGTCGTCTTATGTTTAGAATCTCATAAAGGCGAACTTAAGAAATTAGGGTTGCCATTTTTAGTCGCCCTGATCAAAATCTTAAAATTATGATACCCTCAATTCTTAACCTATACAAGTACTTAGCGCTATTATCTTGCAATGGTCAATAACTTTCAAGAAATCTAAATCATTACGCCAGATCCCTTGCAGGGTAGGCAGAGAGTACAGAGTTTCAACAGGTTCTTTCCTTACATACTTTCAAGAAATATATTATATTAAACCGCTTAATCCTAAACGTTTGCACCAAAGCGTTTGCAGTAGGTAAGTGAGTCGTGCAGAGAACAATGCGCCCACGATGCAATGCCACCGGCAAGGACTTTCTTCCTACGTTTGACATGCATGCAACACAAAGAAAACGTCATTTGCAACTGGCTAAAGTATCTTGTTCTAGTTTATTTTTCTTCAAAGCGATTCACTACTCCGGGCTTGGTTGTCAAATAAAAATAAAATACTTTTCGTTGGAACCATGTATGAATAAAAAGAACACGCTAAAAAGAATGCGATAAGTTTATAGAAAACCAGAATAGCGAAATTATGCAAAATTTGACTACGTGATATTCTTAACGTATCATGGATGTATCTCTAAAATAAACCTCAAATTTGATAACATATATATTAAAACAATGAAACCTGCGAAACCCGAATTCAACGTGACAGTCCTGTTTCTTTAATCACGTTAAGGTAACGTGGAATTCCGAGAATGTTGTTAGGACGCACTACAAACTTTCTACAGTTGCCAGCGGAATTCAATAAAACGGGCCGAGAACAAAAAAAGGCGTTTTCGTGTATCTTAAAGTGAGAATTATACGTTCCCAAAAACAAAGAAAAAAGCTACAGCCCTGTATAAAGTAGGGACCCCTTGCTGTAACTTTTCTTGGAGGATAAGGGAATTACTTACGACCGACATGGGGAAACAAACTACAAAAACAACATTAAACGTTGTGTTCGATACTACACTTTTTTGGTATGTTCTACAGGAGCTGAATATTGTTATGATTTCATGAGGACCTTTCTTCTTTTATAATAATATGAACATTTACGGTGAAGAAATAAAAGTTGATTATTTTTTTTTGCTTTTTCCATTTTGTTATGATTTTAGGTTTATTTTTTTATATACAAAATTGGTAAAATTATTCGCTAACATCTGACTAATGAGATTCAACATGTCAAGCAAGTCCTGCATGACACCGAGCTTCGAGTTCCTATCTATCTATCTATCTATCTATAACCTCACGCCAGATCCCTTGCGGGGTAGGCAGAGAGTACAGAGTTCCAACAGGTTCTTTCCTTACATACCTCTCTGGCTTCCTCGACTCTCATAGTTCGTCTCATACACGCTCGCCGGTTACGGAGACTCTTGACTTTTCCATCAGATAAGACTCGGTTTATTTGGTCGTGGTAAGATAGTCTAGGTCTTCCCCGGTACCTGCATCCTTCCACTTTCACATTGTATATCTGTTTTGTCATTCTTTCCTCTGGCATTCTTTCTATATGCCCGAACCAACGGAGCATGCCCTTTCTCATCTTTTTCCTTCTTCTTCGAGTTCCATACGAGTTAATCTATTGAAGTTTTAAAGTATTTAACTAATACTGTTACTAATATACCAGAGAAAACGAAGCGTTATGCATGTTTGGAAATCCCAAAAAAAGAAATAGCGTAGGAAGAGAAAATGTCCGCAAAAACTGTGTGCAAACTGGAATTAAATAGTCGGTATCTGCCTAGTGACGGTCGGAATCCATCAGCGGTCTCGATTGGAACGATAACCGCTCACCCCGCGCCCCTTGCCACCCTAATCCGCTTCAAAAATGCTGCTTCGAATAATCGGAGGACTACGCGCGTTGTATTAAAGAATCCCTTTAGAGTCCTGCTTGCTACAACGTAATTACGTTGTTATGATATCGTCACCGAAAGAGATGAATTAACGAAGGCCACGACTGCATGCTGACAATGTTGATTACACAAATAGTCTAAACTACAGCGGTACTACATACGGCACTTCAGATAGCTTACAATAGCCAATATTTACGGCAATTGATGCGCATGTATGCTCAACGTCAAGTGTGAATTAATTATCCACAATCACATAGATACCTAAGTATGGAACTGGTAGTTTAGTTAGCAGAATACTCGCCTTAAATCACAAGTATTCACAAATCCGATCACCTATGAGTTCCTAAAACCTACATTATTATGTATATGCAATTAGTAGATTACTAACGGTAAAGATAAAAATGGTGAAGAACTATGTCCATAAAGTTAAGAAAAATTTTAAAAAGCATTTCAAATTTTGTGAGTACTGTGATTTAAGTAAACTGTGATCACATTAGCTTAATTTCCACGTAAAAGGTAGATTTCACCTATTTTTATTGAAAGTACTGCTACCTTTTCAAAAATAATCTACACAATGAAGCAGATATCATCTTATCATCAATTTGGAAAAAAAGCAAATATAATGATATTTAATAACAGAACTAAATTTTCCACAGCGCTTAATAAAAACCATCTTGGAACCATCACCAACATTAAAGAGCTTGATACCATCTAGGCTTGCACATTGATTACAATTTGAACTGGAAGGCTCATGTTGAGGCTGTGTGAATGCACCAAATTAAATCAGTTTACTTATACAGTGGTTTATGTTATCTAAAAGCATATACAGTGGTATATGCTATTTAAAATTGACAATATTTCTACAGTAATGAAGGCATATTACGCACATGTAGTATCGACTTTGAGGTATGGGCTAATATTTTGGGGAAACTCTACGAAAAGAGATACTGTCTTTAAATCTCAAAAGAAATGTCTAAAAGCAATTCGCAATAGTAACTGATAGCTATAAACAATGCTTTAAGACATTAAACATTTTAGCATTGCCATGCTTATACATCGATGACTTTGTTTTCTTTTTAAAAAATACTAAGCATTTGTATGAGAAAATTTACAGTAATAGTTACAATAATAAAGTTCAAAGACTTCCGACAAAACCGCTCTCTTGCGTTAAAGAGTTTTGCATGGCTCCCAAACTGTACAATAAATTACCCAAATCCTTAATTGACATTGAAAGCATTTTTAGATTTAAGACGAAAGTAAAAGCATTATTAACACAGAAGCTATACTACAACATAAATGAATATTTTAATAAATATTTTATTAATTATGAATATATGTATCCATATTTTTATAACTACTAAGACCTAATAAATATTAATAATTATAGTTATAAGGGTGACATTGTGAGTGTTGTGACATTTTTCAACTTTGTGTGATATTTAATTTATTATAAAACGATTAGACTGATTTGTTTTAAATTTAACTGCGTGCCAATATAATATTATAACCTTTTGCATGCCCTTTGGCAGAATATGACAGAATATGGCAAATGCTACCATACTGTATCAAATTCACACATACATTAAAATATTCGCAAAATAAAGAATTTGAATTTGAAAGTGTGTGATGTCACAAAGCCAAGGAAAACCGTCGTATTCAATGTAAAACATAGAAAAAACCGCCATACACAAGACTTCAATAGCCCATATAAGTCAAGATCTGCTCTTCCTTTATTTGCATGGCTTGCATATACTACCTTCTTGCATAAGCTTAAAGTCATACCTTTGTACTGTGCATTCCCAGCTATGAGTTTTATTTTTAAGTATTGCCAAGACCAGTCCATAAAAAATGTTGAAAAAAATATATTCGTGGGGGATACTAACGACTTCAGGGACTCATAACTCGCTATAAAAACATCAAATAAAATCTGATCAAGATATAACAGACTGGCTATATTTTTTTTAAATAATCTGACATGTAATTTACAATATAATGTTATTTATAGAATTACGTTAATCTATAGGTATTTTTGCACTTATCTCAGAATTTAGTCCATCAACATTGCGGGGGTAACATCTTGAGTTTTACGTAATCAATATTGAAATTGAATGAATTACGTGGTTGTGTGCCTGCTTAATGGATGATCGTTGCGGAAAAGCCTTCTCGTAACTGCTTACTTCAAAAAGAGGGTGACATTTATGTTGTGAAGAATATTAGGCGAAGCGTTATAACGTAATATTTATAATATACTTACATACATCTATACATGTAATAATACTGTAACCGAGCCGAATTTGCACATTAAATATTTTTTGAAAATTTTAATTTGGTGTGTGTGTGTGACTGATCTACGCTGTTGGCCGCGGGGCCTTTACATCTTCACCGGACAAGAAGGCGAGCGTGCAACCACTACGCTCAAGGAAGGGCAAGGGGGCGACTAGCTCAAGGGTGCCTTAAGGAAGAACTACCTCGGCTTGGGCAGTCGCTATGGGAGAGGGCGTATACTAGGTGTCTCGCCGTGGTGCTCTGCACCGGCCATTTTAATATGGTTACAACTTCCTTAGCAATACATAGGCCGAAAGAATTTTTTTTTTGGAATTATTGTCCTTCTGTATGGCTCTTTGTGTTTCAATCACGCAAAAACTAACGAACGGATTTCAATGATATGGTAGTAAGTGTATAACTTAAAATAATAAATACTGTTATCACGGAACAATCAAGCAATTCGAGATTATCGGGGGATAAACCATAAAACTTTATTATTTTTATTATTGTTAGTGGGAAGTTACGTTAAAATGTGTGATTTTTGCCTACACGTGAATTCCTTCATAAACTGATAATGGACTCGAGATCGTCTCCTCATGAAACACTTTTCAGTAATTAAGGGCCTACCGACACCGACCATTTATCGACCGAAAGAAATCACTGTCACAGTGATGCAATAACTTTACAAATAATTAATAAGGGACGGGTATATTGAGCGCGCGCTCGGAAATAAACGAACAATGTGCAAAAAATTTTATCATTTTCTAAAAAACTACTCTATGAAATAAAACTTCACAAGAACTTCGTTACAGTTATTCGGTATATTTTTAAGTAAATTCTATTGACTAGTTTTTAAGTTTTTCGCATTGGAATCAGAAAATGTAGAGCAATAGACACGACTTTAGCACGCACCTGAAATTGTTTATACCCATTTGATTAAGATACTTAATCAAGTTAGATGCAGTCAACATCGTCTCTTCGGGAGTGAACTTTTTAACGATGAATGACCCGGACACGAAACATTGCAGATTCGTTTGTTTAAGGAATAAATGCACGATTCTTGTAGGATAGTTTTTATTTCTCCATACTATCACGGCTGAACGGATTTTAAAGGGGAGGTGGAGGTGTCTTAGGTGAGTACAGGATCTGTGCCATCCCGGAAAGGCCATAAAAAATTAGCGCGTGCGTAGCCGCGGGTAACAGCTAGTGTAACATAAATTTGACGGACGGCTTGGTCCAGTGGTGAAGATCTTAAGCCACTCCGCCCATTTGATCGAGTAATCGCGGGTTCAATCCGCGCACGGGGTAAATCTTTGTGTGACCCACTTATATTTGTTTCGATCTGGGTGTTTGTGTATGTGAACATAATGTTTGTAAACACACCCACAACACAGGAATAATTCTCACTATCTTAGTCGTTTTATTTATTTATTTTTTATTTATTTATTTATATAGATACACCAACGACATACTACAAAAAATTCTTACAATAAATAAAAGTAACAATAATTCTTAAATTCCGTGTAGAATGACTTTACAGGTGTATACAGCACTCATAAAGACGTAGATTACAATAAGTTACAATGAATGTTATAATGTAGAAGAAAATGTCGATTTATAAAAAAAAAAAAATAGAACAAAATGAACAATAAGAACAGAAAGGATTTATAATAATTTTAGTATTGTGGACTATATAAAATTAGATTATTAGTACAATTGGACAGAATTAAATTGTAAGATTGAATTATTATTGAGTTATGTCAGATGTTTTTTTAAATTGGAAATAAATGTCGTTAATATTATATCATTGAAAATGTCAATGTCACCTTTTGCGCAAATATCGTTATAAGTTAACATAAATCTATTAAGAGGAGAAGTCATTCCCAAGTTAGTTCTTGAACTACATGGACTGAAAGTGTTTGTGACTGGGTATCTCGGCAAAGTACGCGGGACCGTTATATTAAGACGCAAGAGATATTCGCTAGAAATCATAGCCCCATGAATAATTTTGTGCAGCGTTGTCAAGTCACCAATTTTTCGTCTCTTCCCAAGAGAAAGCATTTTAAAGTGATCCATTCTTGTATTATAATCAGCTCTATATGGACAGTTTTTATCTTTGTTCTGTAAAAAGAAGAAAATAACCCAAGACCTGAAAGTAGTTTGTTCCAAATCGGCAACTGAAGCGATTCCAACTATTTTTAATATTACGCTACAATTTTCTTTTTAAAAAATCATATTGCCTAGAATTTCTACCGAACCTTTCTCGACCCACTGTATTTAAGTCGATTAACCATGATTAAAAGCAGATTTCATTTGTTCTTCTTCACATTATTCCTCAGTAAGTGGTGGTGTTGTGGTTAATCTTAATATCAATTTAAAAATAGACTCTTCAAAACTGGAAGTTTGGTTTTGGTATTGGAATTTAAAGCAAACATATAATTAGGGTGTCTGAGGTCTTCTCTATCTATCTAGATCATCACGCCACATCCTTTGCGGGGTAGGCAGAGAGTACAGAGTTCCAACAGGTTTCCTCGGTACCTACACCCTTCCACTTTCGCATTGTATCTTGTCTGAGGTCTTGCATTATTAAATGTACATGTTGTACACCAATAATATATTATACCCGATATCTTATATAAAAATATTTTTCAAATCTGTTCCCTACCTTCCTAATTGCTTTTATGAAATAAAAGAGCACTGATTTATTAAACTAAGGTTTTTTGCCTCAGTAAGTTGGAATACAAAAGCATAACTATTTGCAGCTGTGCAAAAAAAAACACTGTTCCCTTTTGTGATATCGGGTCCGGTAACGATAAGTCTCTAGAGTAATAGCAGCGTTGTGGACAAAGAGAAACTGCAATTTGTAAGTAATTCGCCTGTTATCTCACCAACCGCTAAGTCAACAGCCAGTCATTACTCACACAGTAGACGCCAATCATTTCTCTACAGAAATTCTACATTATATACTTCTATCTATCTATCTATATCATCACGCCAGCTCCGTCGCAGGGTAGGCAGAGAGTACAGAGTTCCAACAGGTTTTTTCCTTACAGATCTTTCTGGCTTCCTCCACTCGCATAGTTCGTCTCATACACGCTCGCCGGTTACGGAGCCTCTTGACTTACCCTTCGGATAAGACACGGTCTATTTGGTCATGGTAAGATAGTCTAGGTCTTCCCATCGGGGAAGGGTGTAGGTACCGACCTACACCCTTCCACTTCCGCATTGTATCTTGTCTGAGGTCTTGCATTATTACATGTACATGTTGTATACCAGTAATATATTTATTATACCCGATATCTAAAGAAATTTTTCAACACAATAGTGAAGGGAGTATCGATCGTATACAAAACAATTACTATTGAACGTATCCCACCATTATTAACTATTTTTCAAATCCTTTTATTACCTTCCTAATTGCTTTTATGAAGGTAAAGGACACTGATTTATTTAACAAAAGCTTTTTACCTCAGTAAGTTGTAATAAAAAAGCATAACTATTTTGTTTATTCACAGCAGTGTAAAAAAACACTGTTCCCTTTTGTGATATTGGGTCCGTCACGATAAGCCTCTAGAGTAATACACCGTTGTGGACAAAGAGAAACTGCAATTTGTAAGTAATTCGCCTGTTATCTCACCAACCGCTAAGTCAACAGCAGTGTTGGGCATTTTTCAATTGTAGGATCAATCAATTGAAATTACATTTGCAATTAAATTAATTTCCCTGGAATACTCCGGATTTACAATGATTTTTGGGCATCAAATGCCTCAGTCCCTTCCGCGATCATGGGTGCTGTAGAGCACTAAAAACGTTGGGCACTTGACAACCACAAATAAGCCGCGATGAAATACGAAATATTTTAATTGTAACTTAATTGTTTCACGATTAATTTTTGCCCAACTCTGGTCAACAGCCAGTCATTACTCACACAGTAGACGCCAATCATTTCTCTACAGAAATTCTACATTATATACTTCTATCTATCTATCTATATCATCACGCCAGCTCCCTCGCGGGGTAGGCAGAGAGTACAGAGTTCCAACAGGTTCTTTCCTTACATACCTCTCTGGCTTTCTCCACTCTTATAGTTCGTCTCATACACGCTCGCCGGTAACGGAGACTTTTGACTTACCCTTCAGATAAGACACGGTCTATTTGACCATGGTAACATAGTCTAGGTCTTCCCCGGTACCTATCCCCTACCCCTTTTGCATTCTATATCTGTTTTGTCATTCTTTCTTCCGACACTCTCTATATGCCCGAACCAACGGAGCATACCCTTTTTTATCTTTACACCGATACTATCTTTCGTTATATACTTTCTAGTCTTTATATTTATATATGACTTAAACTATAACTTCATGCCAGATCCCTTGCGGGGTAGACTGAGCGTACCAAGTTGCAACACGTACTTTCTATGCAGACCTCTTTGACTTTCTTCATTTTTATGATTCGTCTCATACACGCCCGCTGGTTACGGAGACTTTTGACTTGCCCTTCAAGTTCATAAAGAGATTTAAATAGATAGAGAGTTATTGCTTTCACGAGACTATAAGGCTAGATATACATATATAGATACCACTGGTATTGATTCCCCCGCAAGGTTTTTTTCGATATACCCAAAAAAGGAAAAAAAAATAAACACGGTCACGTTCCCCAAGCGGGGTGGGAGAAGTGTACTGTGTGCATAAACATCACATATGATGTTTGGTCTTAATGTAATAGGGGGCGAGACTATAGCCATTATATTGGGCGCAATTTCAAACTCGTGACGCTAGCGAGTTGATACGCCATCCTTGTGTCACTATAAATTTATTAAATAAACATGACTGAAGGAACCCAGAGAGATCTGTAAGGAAAGAACCTGTTAGAACTCTGTACTCTCTGTACAGAATTCTAAACTCCGTTAAGCGGCTGAGATTCAATCGATTAAAAAAAGCACCTTTTTCCGACCTAGAATTTAAACCGAGGCCTCGTAGTTGCTAGCCGCACTATGCGCCACTAGATAAGATAGTCTTAAAAAGGCAATTATTTTATTAATTGATCAATATCTCACTACATGTTAAGGAAAGCCCTTAGTAATTTAAATATGGCCCAGTTGTAACAACGCTTACTACAAACTTAAAATATACATGTAGGTAAAAATACCTAAGTTACCTTTATCTTATGTTTCAACGACAAAACCGCTACCGATACAGGTAACCTTACAGCTTATCATATTTTCCAGAGTGGTGCCTGAAATGTAGAACGTCACCTTTTCCACACAAATTCACTTGAACAAAATTGCGAACAAAAATATGTACTCTACATACCTATATAAAAGTCTCAATGTTATATTTTAGGTGACTCGTGTGCTTGCCGCGGAGCCTTTACAGCTTCACCGGACAAGAGGGCGAGCGTGCAACCATTACGCTCGAGCCAGATGGGGAAGGGGACAACAAGCTCAAGGGTGCCTCAAGAAGAAACGGCCTCGGCTTGAGCAGTCGCTACGGAGGAAGGTATATACTAGGTGCGTCACCGTGGTGATCTGCACCGGCCGGTGAGCAAGGGATTCTTTGACTTTGCCGGCGAGGTCGGTGTCTGATCCTGAGTGCGGTATCTGTATCCGAAAGAAGAGATGTAGTGGTGACCCACCAATACAACGCACAATGCATCAATGGCTTAGCACGAAAATACTAAAGTTATACGTGACGCTAGCGAGGTGATATGCCATCCTTGTCACACTACAAATTTACTATATGAACACGACGGTGACAGCACGATTACTCGCCAGCGTCACGCTAAGGTCAATGTCTTCATGCTAAGCTCTCTGTACATCTGTATCTAGGCGTTGTAGGAGTTATCGGCGATAAGGTTTCTTTATAGGATTTATTAGTCACGCAATCCAACAAAAAAAACAACGTCACGGCTTCTGAGGTGTATTGGGTACCTCCACATTAAACTGACCACGTAATGCCCCAGTGTTATAGGGTGAGCCTATTGCATACTTCGCACTGCTACTGACAGTTTGTGGCGCTAGAAAAACTTTGTCGGGCCTAGGATCCGAACCCAAGACCTTATGATCGCTGCACCGTGCACTGCTAGACCAACGAGGTAATTACAAAAACGAGTAAGTATACTTATTAAAGTTGTTGGATGTATGTAGCTAAGTTTTTTTTATTAAGGACTGGACAGCGTTTGACCCCTATTTCACTTGATGGAAAGTGGCGATGGGGCTAAAGATGTCACTTGCTGACTAACTTATAGCCTATTCACTCTGAAATATGCTGAGGAGACGGAAGATCCGAATTCTGAATCGGTATGATCAGGCTAGACCCTCCTACTTGTAAGGCAACTCCACAAAATTCCGGAACACGTCTGTCGCTTGGCGGCAAGACTTTGTTAGGAAGGTGAAGACTAGCCACGGCCGTAGCGGTGTAGGTGCTGCTCGTTTAGCTCTGCACAAAGACTCGAGAGTATAATAATAATATCAGCCTATAATGCCCACTGCTGGCCAAAGGCCTTCTCTCACAAATCGAGGTGAGGGAGGTTAGGTCTTAGTCCACCACGCGGACCCAGTGCGGATTGGTCGAGGCAGGTTTTGTGCTACGCGTGCGCTGAGCCTAACCATAGGGTCGACGCATGCACAGCGCGGGAGCTGAAGTGCCCGTTGTGCTCCGCGAAGGGATGTGCAGCAGACTATCGGCTGCACACCAAAAAGTGTATGAAAGGGAAGGGACAAAAGCAAGTATAATCTCAGGCGGCACCCGAGGCACCGGCCACGGAAGCGGGCTCCAATAGCCCGCCGGGAAAGCCCATGGAGGCCTAAAATTCCCTCCCCAAAAGATTTTGCAGGGCAATCTGAACCACTGCCGCAACGCGCAGAACCTGCTGCTGCAAACCGTTGCGGAGTGGTCCATTGCCCTCGGCGTTGTTGCGGAGCCCTACAATGTCCCAATCCATTCTCGTTGGTTTGGGGACAACACGGGCTCCGTCACCGTCTATTGGGGGGGAGGAGAAGGCGCTCCACCCTGCTCCTTAATAGAAAAGGGGCAGGGGTACGTGGCTGTGCAGTGGGGAGCGATAGCCGTAGTGGGCTGCTACGTCTCTCCCAATAGGTCCCTCGCCGACTACGAGGTGTACCTGGACGGGCTGGCGAACTGCGTGCGCAGATGCCTACCCCAGAGACAGTCCAAAGGGAGAGACGCTGCAAGAGTGGGCGGCTGGGCTGGACCTCCGGCTCGTGAATCGGGGGTCCGTGAGTACATGTGTGCGGTGGCAGGGGGAGTCGGTCATCGACCTAACGTGGGCGACTCCCGCTGTCATTAGCATGCTGTCGGGGCGGCGCGTAGCGGAGGAGGTGGTCACACTATCCGACCACCGCCACATCTTTTATGATGTGACCCTCCGACCCTCCGACCGTCCCAGCCACAGAGCAGGCAGCCCCCCGCAACGCTGGTCCCTCAAGCGGCTAGATCGAGATCTTCTCGAAGCCGCAGCCAGCGTCGCGGCGTGGCCGGAAAACGCCGATGAGATCTGGTCCGATCCGGAAAGGGAGGCGACCTGGTTCCGGGACACGATGACGGCGTTATGCGACGCCGCCATGCCCCGGGCCAGCTGCCCCAAGCGAAAGGTGGTGTACTGGTGGTCGCAGCAGATAGCGCAGTTGCGCGAGGTCTGCTTGCGCGCGCGACGCCGGTACACCCGAGCCCGACGAAGAAGGCGAGCCACCGAAGAGGAGAAGGCCAGAGCCTATGAGCCCTACCGAGCGGCTACTAAGGCGCTTCAAATCGCTATTGCGAACGCCAGGTCTCGGTCCTGGAGCGAGCTCCTAGAGGGACTCGACGGGGATCCATGGGGGCGCGCCTACAAGGTGGTGTTGGGCAAGCTTCGGCCCTGGGTGCCCCCCCTGACGGAGACCCTAGATCCCGGACTGCTGCGTCGGGTAATCGACGCACTATTCCCGACGGTCCGGGGTAGTCCCTCAGTCCCCCCGACGGTATCGTCGGCACTTTACACCGACGAGTTGGGGGTGACCGAACTGGAGCTGGACCGAGCCGGTAGCCGCTTGCGGGCTCGCAATACCGCGCCCTGCCCCGACGGTATACCGGGGCGAGTGTGGGTGATCACTCTGGCCGCCCTGGGGGACAGGCTGAGGCGGCTTTTTAATAGCTGCCTCCGTTATTCCAAGTTCCCCACGGCCTGGAAGGAGGCTCGCCTGGTCCTCTTGAAGAAGGAAGGCAGGACTACAGACACACCCTCTGCGTATCGTCCCATATGCCTGCTAGACGAGGCCGGCAAGTTGTTCGAAAGGATTCTTGCCGCTCGTCTCGGCGGGCATCTGTCGCGTGTTGGTCCCGACCTGGCTGAAAGCCAATACGGCTTCCGACAGGGGCGTTCCACGCTGGACGCTATACTTCGCGTCCGCTCTCTGTCCGCCCGTGTGGTCACAGCGACTGTCGGGCGTCCGGCGCAGCAGGATGAAGAT
This sequence comes from Phalera bucephala, assembly GCA_905147815.2. Classification (NCBI taxonomy): domain Eukaryota; kingdom Metazoa; phylum Arthropoda; class Insecta; order Lepidoptera; family Notodontidae; genus Phalera; species Phalera bucephala. The sequence continues at coordinate 15,373,452 of LR990621.1, read as the reverse complement.
TCAGAGCCTGCAGCGCAAGATGGCCATCCGTATCGCACGAGGATACCGTACCATATCCTTTGAGGCGGCAACACTTTTGGCGCGCTTTCCGCCGCTCGACATCCTGGCGGACATGGACGCGAGGGTCTACGACCAGACTCGCGGCGTTCGTCAAAGCGGCGAGAGCGTACCTGCGCTCGAAGAAGTGAGACGGCGGGAACGACGGCGCGCTCTGGAGGAGTGGCGCGCGAGGCTCAGTCAAGAGCATATCGCGCGCAAGCGCGTCGTCCAAGCTATCCTGCCGTCCTTCGAAGCCTGGCACCAGCGGAGGAGAGGGCGAGTCACCTATAGACTTACTCAGATAATCACCGGTCATGGTTGCTTCGGTGATTATCTGAGGAAGATCGGACGCGAGGCGACGACTACCTGTCACCACTGCGGTGGGGACCAGGATTCCGCCCAGTACACGCTTGAAGAGTGCCCGGCGTGGGCCTCCGAGCGGCGGATCCTGGTCGACCGGATCAGACCGGACCTCTCCCTGCCGGCAGTTGTAGCGGCTATGCTGGAAGGGGAATCGGCGTGGGGGGCCTTATCCTCCTTCTGCGCCGGGGTGGAGGCACAGCCCGCCCAGGCCCCCCAGCCCAATAGCCCGGGGCTTTAGAATACGGGCTAACTCGCGTCCCCCGCCGTAATATCTGGCGGGGGACCCCCCCTGCATCAACATCAGCAGGGGGCCTTCGGGGTTGCGGACGCAAGGGGCGGGGGCCCTAAGCGTCCTTCACGAGCAACCCCGAGGACGACGGTGGCGTGGTGTGGCCCACGTCACCGTGAGCACCGCATCGGTGCGGGAGGGAGCATGTCATCAAGTCTCCCTCCGATGGCGGGCTCTTCGGAGCAAGGCACAAGAGGGGCACCGGTGCGTTCCATACGGAGATCCCGGAGCCCTTCCAAAGTGCTGATGTCGGCCACCCTGGGGTTTTTAGTCGGTAGGAATCCGACACGCCACGCGAGCTTCCCCCGAGGCTCGCGGAAGTCCTATGCAGGATTTTCCCCAGGAAAAAAAAAAAAAGGTTTTGTGGCCACCTGCTGTTGGAACTTATCAAGCCGCCTTTAAGGCTTTGAACTCGGCTTAACGACTACCACATTAAATGGTACCGGGACCAACGGCTTAACGTGCCTTCCGAAGCACGGGGACGCTCAAATATGTAAATGCCACAAACGGTCACCCATCTCAGGCCGACCGAGTCGAACGCTGCTTAACCTTGGTGATCGGTAAGAACACAGAGGTCAGCTCAACAGGAGCACAGCGCTACGAGCGACTCGGAGAGTAATCGAGAGTAAATATTGAGTGAGCGAAATATTTACACGAATATTACACATGGTATAAAATTACGTTTTTCGGATTTTACCGCGCTTTACACACACACCGTCACGCCTATATTCCCCAAGCGGGGGTGGCAGAGGTGTACTAAGTACACCCACGTTTCGCCAACAATGTTAGGTCCCATGTAATAGGGGGCGAGCCTATTGCCATATACCGGCCACAATTCCAGACTCCGGACTCGTACTGGGAAGTTTTCGTTAGAAAAACTACACTTGTCCGACCTAGGATTAACCCAGGACCTCGTGACCACAAAGCGATGTTCCCGACGTTTCGAGTGCTTTACGTGTCAGCTCATCATGCGACATACATCACCAGTCCTTGGTTCAATTTTGTGAGTGTATCAATTATACTTTTGAACCTGAACGCATAGACAGCACTCATGGTGGCTCCCATGTTATAAGTTAGGTATTTGATTTATTGTTATATCCTGTATTTACTTGGTTATGTCATTGAAAGTTTAGTTTGAAGTTTAGTTTTAAGTATTTTTGTGTCTATTTCTATTTTTATTGTAATTTACACTCCTTTTAATGCATGCGGTGTTCGCCTTTGAAAGGTTGCGCATCATGTTATAACTTTAACTAGTTTGTTTGAATAAATGTACTGTTGTAGTAACCAATGGTGGACCTAAATAAATAAAAAAAAAAAAAAAAAATTACAACACCCATGGTCATGGGAAAGACTGACCGGACTCGTACTGGGAAGTTAGAAGCGGGAAAACGAGAGTAAATGCTATGTACGCAAGCAGGATAGGCCCCCAAAGTAGCGCCTTTATACATATTTGTATTTTACACATTAGCCTGCGTTTATTTATAATCCACTGACAAGCATTTCTATGTGTTATTTATAAGTAATAGATTGCAAATGCGTAGGAGTGGATGGCTCGTGCGGGGGCGTGGGCGCCGAGTGGAGGGCGGAGGGCGGAAGGTGGCGTCGGCTAGCCTCACCAGTAGGGATACCACAGGCGGCGCGATTGTATCACGGATTTTGTCGCCCTGGGCGTGAGATAACCGATTGTCTTACAAGCTAGCATGACATGCCGTGACAAAAGTTTGGCACGAGAAAACTCGTTTTGTTTGTATTGACTTATACAACGTATAACATACATATACATCCGACACCCTGTTTAGATTTTTATTTCACAAAATCGATACGAATATCAGTTTCAATTTCGAAGAGTTAATTACCATATTCCTAAGAACTGAGATATTCAAATTACCTACAACAGCTGGCGAATTGAGTATCAATGTTAAAAACGTGCTTACTAAGTGCAATTGAAATCGTTGTGTTCGATCAAAGGACGTTTGGAGTGAGTTATAGCAATTTTAGTTGTAGACAAGACTATTTCGATTTGCGCACAAGACTCAAATCACGAGAGAGAAAAAAATCGCTGCGCGAAAATAATCTTGCCGCCCGTGCTAACCCTACAGCTAGCCTGTACTTAAAGAAATATAACACCGACAATATTTCAATACTCGGCTTCTATAAATAAAGGGTAGGGCGCCAAATTACGGCGATAACTGCTTGATAATCATTGGAATTTTGAAAGAAAATTGTGGGCTTGTATTTTGTTTTAACATTGGTTATAGTAACAAGGCCGGCGAAAAGTTCATCCCTTAATATATTGGGACCCTACATCGCTGGCGAAATGTGTGTGTACACAGTTCACCTCTGTCACACCCCCTTAGGAATATAGGTGTGGTGTTTATTTTTTTTCTTTTTTAGTTTCTGACACCTTATCTATACATACGTATAATAAAACTGTAACCGAGCTAAACCTGTACATTAAATATTTTTTGAAAAATTTAAATTCACTTTCTTATCGATAAAGAAGACAGAAACAATTGTTTTTTGGAATTATTGTCTGTGTGTCCGTCTGTATGTGTGTCTCTTTGGTACCTTAAACTGTAACTTAAAATATTAAAATGACTGCCTCGAATCACGAGGTCCTGGGTTCAAATGCTACGTCGGACAAGTGTAGTTTTTCTAACGAAAACTTCTCAGTACGAGTCCGGAGTCTGGAATTGTGCCCTGTATATGGCAATAGGCTCGCCCCCTATTACATGGGACTTAACATTATCAGCGAAACGTGGGTGTACTCAGTACACCTCTGCCACCCCCACTTGGGGAATATAGGCCTAAGTAAAATATTAAATACTTTTTATGTAGGAAGAATTAAACAATCCGAGATTATCGCAGGGTAAACCATAAAACTTTATTATTTTATTATTGTTGATCGCAAGCTGCAATGTTACGTTCAAATGTGTGATTTTTCCTACACATAAATTCCTCCATGAACTGATAATGGACTCAGGTTCGTCTCCTTATGAAGAAACTCTTCAGTGGTTAATAGCACGCGCCCGAAATCGTTTATACACATTTGATTTAGATACTCAGATATGATTTCTTGCATGAACCGATGATGCAGTCAAGATTGTCTCTTCGGGAGTTAACTCTTAGCGATGAATGACCCGGACACGAAACTTTACATATTCGTTTGTTTATGAAAAAATGCACGATTCTTGCGGGATAGATTTTATTTCTCCATACTATCACGGCTGAACGGATTTTAAAGATATTAAGTATGGAGGCGATAGGTCAGTACAGGATCTGTGCCATCCCAGAAAGGCCTAGGTAGATTGGCTTTTCTGGCTCTTTCTGTCAAATTACATAATAAACGCGTGCGTAGCCGCGGGTAACAGCTAGTTTAGAAATAAAGCTGTACAAATAGATTCTGTTATCTTCAAATTCCGATTGGTTTAGTGTTTATTGTTACAAATAGTATATTGAGCTGGTTATTTCACACGCATGGTGCTGGGTTCAATTGTTATTGACAGTAAATAGGTCGGTATGATCCCTGTCAATGTTAGACAACGTAAATTTAAGACCCACAATGATGATTTCAAACCTTACTAATGATTCGAATGCGTCCCGGGCCCCGTAACCTATTCCCCAGTACATACTAATGTTAATCCTTTAGTAATAGATAATACTCGTTAATTTTGATTTTTCTATGTAGTTTCAAATTTCTTATTAGGTACATACTATCACTAACTGTTCGAACCTGAAATCAAATCACTCCTGCCTGATAAAACATTTATGGTACTGGGATTACGTAGCTATCGTATAAGTTCAAGGTAAAGACGTGATAAAACTTTTCTAATGTTATCATGGATTATGTCTTTACTTTGCGCTCTATTATAGGAGTACACTCCAGTGTTCTGAAAATAGGGAGTAATGACAAAGTTGAGAAAAGCGAAACATATAGATATAATGCAGAATTCGAAGAACCCGGTGGAGGCCTACGATTTCTTACAATGATCAAATCGACCGTGTCTTGTCTGATAGACAAATCAGAAATTGAATTCGGCAGAAGACGCAGTTTGAAAGCAGGTAAGTAAGATATGTATTAAATTGAAATTGTGTCTATTCAATGAAGAATTTGTCGTCAAGGAGTCAAGGAATACATCTTACCTGACATACTTAATTGTTTGTAGTGCATGGACAAACTTAAATCATTTTATTGATGCACCGTTTATGTAATAATTTGAGTATTTGTATTTATAAACTAATAAAAAAACTGTGTACAGCTGATTTTTACTGCCTTAAATTTAAAGCACGTACATAGATAATACTTGTTGTAAATTAAAGATATTTAAACCATTCTTTGGGGATCCAACATAAAAGTAATTTCACCCAACAGAGTAACATTATTTACTATTAAATGCTTCCATGAAATAAGTGAAAATCGATTTTTTCTCTGAGAGTTTTCTTTACAACTGCATTAAAATATAAAAATATTTTATACCTGAGAACTGCATGGAATCGTTCAAAATTTTATTAGTAATATTTTAGAGTTGAATAGTTTTACCTCAGTTCAATAAGAAATATTAAACGTAGCGTTGTAACAAACCCAATAAATCGACTTCAATGCAGATTCTTTGAAGGAAAAAGCTTTTAATTTTTCTTTATACGTCATGTCTTTTATGCTCTGTATACGTAAAATGCATTAGATACCTACAAAGGTGGTACAACTACAAATGATTTGAAAGAAAACGCAGTTTGGATTTTGTTTAAACATTACAGTAAGTAATTGTTTATGAATACAGTTTGCAGCAAAATCTTTCTCCCTACTGTTCATAGAGCCCAATGCGTAGTTGATGTAACCCTATCAATACATTTGTAAATTAAACGCCTCACGCCTATATTCCCCAAGCGAGTTTCGCAGAGGTGTACAGTGTACACCTACTTTTCGCCGACGATGTTAGGTCCCATGTAATAAGGGGAGAGCCTATTGCCATATACCGAGCACAATTCTAGACTCTGGATTGACACTGGGAATTTTTCTTAAAAAAAAACTACATTTGTCAGATTTAGTATTTAAAGCCACGACCTCGTGATCGCATATTATTCGCCACTAGACCAACGAAGCAGTGGAATTGTAAATTACAATGACAAAATATGTGTAAATACGTAATTTTATCCAATGGAGTGTGGTGTTTAACCGATAATCGAGATATAATGAGAACAGACATTATATTGCTCTATATCCAGCACACATCAGACATTACCTACGTGGGCGTGAAATCATTTACACTATCGTGCTCGTAAGGACACATACAAACACGTAGGTACGTACATAGAAAATTGGGGGAGTACTCTACTCCGACAACATTTCCACAAAGGCGAGCGATAACATTTTCCTAACATTTTGTCTCCAAATGGAATTAGATAACGGAATCGTAAATCTCTAACGACAATTGATAAATTTCCTATGAATGCCAATTTTATTTGATGAAAATGATAGGCTATTTGTTTGAGACTAGCTGCTCCCGATGACACTGTTTGTATTTCAGACTTCGATCCCATCCGCGTTTTAATTTCGAAAAGCTAAATTTAGTTCAAATCTGCAAAGTCAGAGGTCTCGAGTTCAACCCAGCCACGAAAAGATTTTCGAAAAGACAGAGGTGTCTGTCTTTTCGAAAGCATGTGCGTAAAAAACAAAATTATTTATCTCTTCCTTTAACGGTAAAGGAAAACATCGTGAGGAAACCTGCATGCGTAAGAGTTTCTCGAAGGTGTGCGAAGTACACTAACCCGCAATGGGCCAGCGTGGTGGACTATGGCCTAAACCCTCTTAGTTTGAGAGGAGGCCCGTGCCCAATGGTGGGACACATTCTAAACAGGGCTAATATTATCTTTTTTATTAAATTTAGTTAATGCTTCTCGCCTTTTTGTTGACTGTGTAAAATAAAAGGCCAATACCTTATAGAAGTAGTAATTAAATAAATAGTTATTTGCTATTATAATATTGCTATTTCCCTAAATACATATAAACGAAAAACAGTCTTTCGGATTAGTTAATACTCTAATCAAGTAACGATATCTATCATGTCATTTGTAAATTAATATTCATTGTTTTCATTTCAGCGATGCCGAGGTCTTTTCATTTGAGGACATTTCTCGAGAGAAAAAAATTTAGTACTAGTTCGGAGTATGGCATTGAGTTCGGTGGCAATAGGTTAGCTCCCTGTTAATATGGAACCTAACATTTTCGGCGAAAAGTGGGTGTACACAGTACACCTCTGCCACCTCCGCTTGGGGAATATAAGATTGACGATTATTTTTTTTGTTTTCTAAATACATTAAAAATCATTAAGCTAGCAACTGCAACCTTAAATATTCATAAAGCAAATATTCATACATTGTTCAACATACAAACGCCGAGTACAGCAGGATTATTATAATAAGTGACGTTTACACGAGCCGCCGGCTCGGAGCCTTGACCCTTCCTTGCTGGGTCGCAGCCAACCGACCAGACAGTTGCTGTCGGCCGACGCCGCCCTTCGCCGAATAAATACGAGAATTACTTCACGCTAAAGATGTGTAGTGATCATCGAGCTATATCAATAGTTTAGTTGGATGGAATACTAAATAGATGGATACGCATCCATAGTCCGAGTTGATTGGAAAATCGAATGATTTTGTACTCTCTCAAATTGGACCTCTAAGAGATCTGATGCACAGAAGCTTTTAAAACTTAGCGAGAATCCGGACTCATGCAAATCGTAAATGCAGGTCCGCAGAAATAAATGTCACACCATTAAAATCTCAGATCTTCCCATCTTTATTTCACGCGCACTGCTCATGAGTTTACAGAATGAAATATCGATAGTATGTCAATACGTATGTATATATGTACGAAATATTAGAGTACCCGTCAATGACATCCCTATTTTGTTTTATCTTTATTTACGACTCGTCGTCCGTCGAAATCGTGTTTACATACATGTAAACACGATTTCTACGCATTAATCGTAAAAGTAGATGAAGTAGAGGTTGTTTAACTAGTATGTAAGTTCTACTTTGTTTATTGTTTTAAGTAGCCGATGATATATGCAGTGATAATATAAATAGATAGATAACTCTTTCATCATTATCATCAGCCCGTGTCAGTCCACTGCTGGACGTAGGCTGCTCCCATGGCACGCCTCTGAGCTCGATCTTCAGCTCTCCTTCTCCAATCCCTGCCCGATAACTCTTTACTGTGCACCAATAAGATACATCTCAAAATAACAAAAAGAACTAAAAGTAACACAAAGGGCGGCCTCATCGCTAAAAAGCAATCTCTTCCAGGCAACCTTGGGATGGAGAAATAGATTTGTAAGTAGTATTGACGGGGGTACACTTGCTAGAAATCAACTTATATACATATTCTTATACCTACATTAGCCGTATAAATTTGAAATGTTATATCAAAGAAAACAAAACGCTAACACATATTAGAAAATACTATGACTAAATTATGACTGAACGATTAGTTTGACCATTCAGAGATGAATCGCAGCCAGGGTTCTTGCCACCATTCGCGAATGTGACTTTTACGACTGATTTTCTTTATATATATTGATTTTATACTCATAAAATATTTTTTTCTTAACTGTCAAAAGTACATATTTGAAACTGGGTGATGAATGTCTTTACTGTTCTATGCTAAAAGGCGCATTATTATTAAATGTGTCTTTACCAGTAAGGGTGGTTATAGGGTGAGAGTAGCTGAAAGAAACCGTAAGGGGTGCCAAGAAATCTTCATGCTGCGCTATATTATGCGTATTGCTAAATTATATGTAATTTAGGCACGAAAATTCAAAAATAATCTATATAATTTACAGATGTTAAGTAGATCTAATAGATAGTATATGTAGGAGATAGTTAGAACATTGTGCTGTTCGCGGATGATACATCTCTATTATTCAGAATTAAGAGGCAGCTGCTTAATAATGACGATGTGAACAACGCTCTGTCTAAGGTTGTTTATTGGTTCAACATTAATAATCGTCTCCTTAATGAGAAGAAGACAAAATTTAATAAATTCACAACGCCTAATGTAAGACAGGTAGCAACGGATTTCGACCCTGTAGAGTCAACTATATTTCTAGGTATCACTATTGATGCCAGATTACAATGGATATATATACCATATTGAACAATTGTCTGGTAGGTTAAGCTCAGCGGCATATACCGTAAGAAAATTAGATTATTTACTGATATTGAAACAGCTACACTTGTTTATTTCGCTTATTTTCATAGTATTATGTCATATGGCATACTACTTTGGGGATGCCCTGCAGAACTGAACAGCATCTGCGTTCTAAAAAGAGCTGTTTGAGCAATTTACAATTTTACCCCGTGAGCTTCCCATAAGGAAAAATTTTGAGATGTAAATATTCTAACTGTTGTCTCACAATTTATATATGAAACTTTTTTTTGAAAAATATAGCGACATTCATCATGTAAAAACATGATGAATGTCGAACAAAGATGATCTTATTGTACATTCTATTCATCTCCACAGAATTAGTAATTCTCTTATGACGCAATGTATACGCTTCTGCAACAAATTACCCATAGATATCCAAAACATTACAAACATCAATAAGTTTAAAAAGGCAATCAAAACTAGACTGTGTTAAAGGTATTAACATATTTCGAATTATCTTGACGATTGGATTTGAGCAGCTCCTCAATCAACAAAATTAAACAATGCTGTATAATAAACAACCAACAATTTTGAAAAAAAACCAATGGTTATCGGAAAGGCCAAACAAATTAAGTTAAAAGACTAGCCCGCTGAGTTTCTCGCCGGATCTTCTCAGTGTAGGCCGCGTTCTGATCCGGTAGCAGATATAAAAGATGTTTTAATTTTGACGTTTGTAAGTGCTCTTGTATTGACCTAAGCAAATAAACAATCTTTGACTTTGATAATGTGTTCATGAAAATTAATTCTTAGCCACAGACATCAGAAAAATTCTTTCTGTATTTTTAGCAGATTTTATAGTATCTACCAGTCGAGACAGTTTATACGAAAATTACTCATTATAGGTAAATTGTTTTCTTTAAGTAGGCATACCTACATGTTCTGGTATCTTACAGTAGCTTAATAAAAACTTAGCATAATTGAACATTACTTGATATAGTAACTTTATTGAGTTAAGTAAATATACGTCAAATTATGGGTTTTAGAACAAAGAAATTAGGTATAGATGTAACAAAAAAATATCATAGGCAATGGTGTACGAACTCTATAACTTTGATAATATTTCTGAGCAGCGACCCAGCTATTCTTTTCATTCCGCTGGCATTTTACCAAGCGCTTTTTTATGCAACTACAAAGCTGTGGCGGGGGTTGCAATCAATGTTCCACAGAAGGAAGATTGGAGCCTAAGCGCCTTTTTATTTTTGCCCCGCTATTAAAACGAAGATTTCAATTGTGTAGATATTAAAATTCTATTGAAAGAAGTAAGTAGATACCGTGACGTAATATTATTTTTAAAATTATGAGAAATTGTGCTGTCATCTGGCGAAAAAAATTTAAGGCAGGTCAATAATTTAAACGGTTTGATGTCGAGACCCGGTTGCTGAAGATATAAAAGTACCTCATTGGTTCAGTGGCGAATAATGCGCGTAGCTATCACAAGGGTTTGGGTTTGAATCCAAGGTCGGAAAAAGTGTAATTATACAAATTGTATAGAAATTTATGGAAAGATTTTCGGTATCAGACCGCAGGCTGGCATTGTGACCGGTGTAATGGCAGTAGGCCCTAATCACATTGGGACCTAACGTCGTCGGCGAAAAGTTGGTATACGTAGTACATCTCTGACGCCCCTGCTTAGGAAATATAGGTGTGACCGTGTGTTTTGTGTAAAAGTACCACTGGTTCGACTCAAAAAGGCGACCAAAATCATTTAAGATACCATCAGATTATACGGTATGTCGTGACGGCAATAAGCTCTCCACCTTCTACGTCATTTGTTTATAAATAGCCCGTTTGGGTTATATATTCGTGAATTTGGTGCGATAATTTCTTGCCTCTCCAAAGTAATTATCATAAATTTGCCACATCACAATAAGCAGACCCCAAATCTATTTCAAGATAATGTTACAAAGGAGCTGGATTGTCAAACCAATAAACACTTTTGTATCAAACATAATCCAACAAAAAGATAAGTTCACCTTCCAGCGAAATCTTTTGCGAATATATTGTAAGTAGAGCGAAGTATTTTATGGATGGTCCGAGACGCGCGATGGTTCGGTAAACACATTTATCAACATAAACCTTGTCAAATATCCGTATTAAAAATAGGAGACATGTTATAATACTACGACATTCTTTGATTTGTTTCAATCGGGATTTTACACAAAGGTATCATTTTTAAGCATCATTAATGGGGCGAAAGAATGACTTTTAATAAGGAAATATTATTGCATTCTGTTTTCTTTCAAATGAAGGTTTATAAAATAGTATGATTTTTACTTACATTCTATTATTAAATTCTAGGAGTAATTCAAAATTATTACTGATATTGAGTTCTTAGATTTACGCGAATATTACACATGAATTAAAACTATTTTACGGATTTTATCGCGGTTTATTTTTTTTATTTTTAGTTCCCGACGTTCACACCGTCGCTCAAAGAAGTCTGCAGTCTGTGAACATGTCCTTGACCGCACCCGCCATAACATCAGATTTGATAGACCACAAATCCTCGTGAAAGAACACCGATTCCTACCAAGGATGGTTCGCGAGGCTATTGAAATTAAAAAACATCCTAATTTCAATAGAGAAGATGGCTGGGTGCTTCCATCGTCTTGGGATCCGGTAATTAATATAATCAAATCCAAAACCAAGCATAACACTGCAAGACCTCAAGACACCGTGAGCTCATTCTGCGTAGATCGGACCAACAACAACAAAAATAATTAAGAAGTTTGAGGGTACCCCGTGAACAACTATGCCTATTGGACGTCTAACACCTCAGTCCCTCCCGTGACCATGGGTGCTGCAAAGCACTCGAAACGTCGGGAACTAAAAATAAAAATAAAAAAAATAAACCGCGATAAAATCCGTAAAATAGTTTTATTTCATATTATTACTGATGTTACTAGTACTCTTAGAATGTAAAGCTCTGTAAATATAAAATAATCCTTACCCTTACAAGCATTCAACTCCACTAGAAAAGCAGATTAAAAGTTTGATAAAATTCACAAACTACAACAATTTAAAAATAAAACAAAACACCCCGGCTCACAATCAGCATTGTTACACAAAAAATGGAAATAAACAAGGCGCTCTCGCGGCAGACACACGCGCGCGCTCAAACTTTTGTAATTAATGTTTTTTCCTTAAAGAAAATTACTGAAACCTTTTACGCCCCTGAGTAAGTTAGTTGACAATGACATGGGTATCACTGGTTAACCCAGAAAAAGTTCAAGTCCCATCCAAGTTTGTGCAAAGCCGTTGCGGAATATGGCACTGACAAATTGTTAAATTAGGATAATATTGTTTCCCCTACTAAGATTTTTAATTGGCTTCTGAGACTTAGCGGTCATAGAGATGTGCGACCGCGTTGTTAGCGACCACTAAGAGTGAGCAGCGTTCGGTTCGACTGGTCGGGCCTCATAGCCTGGAGTTGCATGTTGGAACGTCTCCATGCTTCGGAAGGCACGTTAGGATATCATCCAAGTTATCCCTTAATGTGGTAATCCTTCAGCCAAGTTAGAAGCCTTGTAGACGGCTTGATAAGTTCCGAAAGCAGATGATCACAAACCTACCTCTACCAATTCGAACTCAAACTCAAATAATTTATTTTGTATAAGCCCTGCGCTTACAAATAGTCAATTTACATTTTTTTTTAAATCTAATTTACATACTAATCTACCACCGGATCAGAACGAGGCCTCCACTGAGAAGATCGGGCGAAGAAACTCAGAGAAGTTGTCTTTTTTATTTACTTCTCTTTCTCTTTTTTACTTTCTATTTTTTTAATCATATAGTGTGGATAGAATGTTTAGGTTACAAATAAATAGTTTAGGATCTAGCTCCAGTGTGATGCCTTACGAAAGAGATATGAGACTAATGATGTTATTTATAAAGAGTGTCTAAAGGATTCCAGATGGACCAGTCTCCACAAGCAGCACCCGTTCACGAGTATGACTACCGGAACAGCCATCACTCGCCTCGACCATATTGGGGGGAAGGGAATGAACCGCGCCAAACAGCCACCGCAAGCGAAGACATTATAGTGGGCATTACCAAACCAGAATCCCAAAGACGGTGGTCAGATTGTATCTACAAAGCAGCAATACCCCAAGCGCGTCGGACACAACATGCTACGCTTTAGCATTGATGTGATTCCAAGAGAAAAATAAATAGCAACACTAATGCACTTTGCTCTGGGCCCGCTCGGAATATGACCTAATCGCTCTCACCTCTATTTGTGACAGAAGGTATTTGCCCAGCACTGGGCCAGTATATGGTGATTTATGATATATTATCATAATTCAAGCTCTTTAAGAGACTGTCTACACTCTTTAGAGCATTTATTTATAAATATTAGGTCATCTATTAATTCGGCCCTGTTCTATTTGCTCGCAGTTAACTAAGAGACGTGTTTCCCATTTTCGTCGAAAATGGTTACAAACTATTCTTAACCGTGTTTAATTTAATTCCTGTGAAGCCAGCTGCATTACGGGATATTAAATATAGGTAGAAATTTATAATTGGATAGATTTTAATATAATGAAATTAATATGCTAACAATTTTCTTTTTAAAATGATTATTTGTTGTATAACTATGGAATATAAATGCAAAGAAAGAACACCTACAAAAATATTGAGATATCTGTAAACGTTTTTCGATTAAATATGTATATAAGTAAAATAATGACTTGTAAGCACCTCCTACGTAAATTAAAATAAACTTAAAGTTGCTAGTCAATGAAGAATTCATTATATTCCTGGATTATTAATAGGTCCATTGAATACATATTTAATATCAAATTATTCATAGCACGAAGTACCTATAATATCAGCCTTTACTGCCTTACTGCAGGGCAAAGGCCTTCTCTCACAAATCGAGGTGAGAGAGCTTAGGTCATACTCCAACACGCGGACCTAGTGCGTATTGGCAGAGGCAGGTTTGTGACCACCTTTAAGGCTTCCAACTCGACTACCACATTGGTCGCGGTTAGCACAACCGCTACCAACGGCTTAACGTGCCTTCCGAAGCACGGAGACGCTTGAATATGAAAATGCCACAAAAAGTCACTCATCTCGGGCCGACCGAGTCGTATGTGCTTAACCTTACTAATCGGTAAGAACACAGCACTATGAGCGTACACAGCACGTACTTACGAGCGTACGTACGAGCACAAGGTACCGACTTGAAAAGAACTTATACCGAAAAATCTGTCTACTTTTATCCGATATTCGAGATTCGAGATTCTGAAATAAAATTAGTCAAAACCTTCTACAAATAAGGTATTATTTGCTAAAAACAACCCATATTATATTAAAATAAACAAGAATACAAAATATCACGGGCAAATATATTGCGCAGAATTAAAATAAAATTAAAAAACCAAAAAATAAATTGTTTGTTTATGAATAAATTACTAAATTGGTACAAACAATACGTTTGGATTGGATAGTCACGCTCATTGGATTGGATAGTCGCAGACGCAGTCTATAAAGCTGTATGCTCTATACAGTGTTAGATTCAGAATCAGCATTTTCATTTTATATGATGTTTATACTATATTTCCATAGAGCCTCTAATATAAGCATTGGATCCCACTCTGTCAGTACATAAATCATATAATTTCAACAAAATATATTTTGAAATTCACTTACTTTCGCTCTACCATACCTCTATACTGTAAACATTATATTTCTATTAACTAGTTTTTTATTAGATCTGTGGTTTACAGTGGTTGGTAGCACTATCGTGCGAATACAGATGGGATACGTACCTATAAATGTTCAAATTTTTAATGAGTAATTGTAATGATTTTATTAAATAATACAGTTATTTTATATAATACAGTTTTATTTTAATACGTAGTACAGCATAACAGGTAAAGCAATAAGAGACAGTCCAGTTTTAATATAAAACGGGAATAATATCACGGAGTGCTGAAATAATAGTTGCGGTTAATATGGTTTTAGGATGTTGGCATTACGGATCTGCTGATGTCACGGCTCGTATTAATAACGTTTATTATCGTCGACATTTTGATAAATACTCTGTTTTCCCGCACAATATTGGACAATGGTGTTTATTTATAACGTTGATCTAATTTTAATATAATTAATTGTTTATTTAATTACCTACATGGATTGTTTTATATGAACTAAAAATAAATCGGTAGGTTTACATCGATTCTGTATAAGAGTGGTTAAAGAGTATGATGAGATGTTTGAAATAGGACTTTCCTCTGTTAAAATAAAATAATAATAAAATTACTTTAAAACATCGTCACGCTTATATTCCCCAAATAGGGGTGGCAGAGGTGTACTCTGTACACCCACTTTTCACCGATGATGCTAATGTCCCAAGTAACAAAAAAAAAACTAAACAAAATAGGGGGCGAGCTTATACCGGGCACAATTCCAGACTCTGGATTGATACTAAGAATATTTCTATAGATAAACTACATTTGTCGACCTAGGCTTCGAACCCAGGACCTCGTGGTCGCTAAGCGCATTATTCGCAACCAACGTGGCAGTAAAATGTAATATATTACCAAAAAAGTAACAACTTAGACTACGTTACATTTCATTGTGGCTCAAACCAAACACAACTTCAGGATTTCAAATTAAAAATATAAAAATAGTTACATTAAGAAAAAGAAAATGTGTTATTGGTTATATAATCCATACGTTTGCATACTATTGACAATGTATTGCAACAAACCATCAAGAGCATTAATAGAATAACAGATAAAAACAACACATCACAGCTTATCTACGAAGAGTCATCATTTCCTCTCCCATTTCGCGTATCGGGGGGTCGACGCAATATGTCTTATTCATGTAAGACATTAAAGGGATTTGGCGTTGTTTTCACCACCGACTGTGTACCAGACGTCAACCCTTTTCGTTGTACTCGTATAGTAATAATCCAACTGACTAGGGAAATACGTACCGCAGAATCTGCCATTCCAGAGTTTTCTTTTTTATTTATTTATTATAAAATAAATTAAGCCCCCCAATAGGAATTATTATTATTACAGCACAAAGCCGGTCGTTGTGGTGGTCTTTAGGGGAGGCCTTTGTCCTGCAGTGGACGTCTTTCGGCTGAAGAAGAAGAAGATAGGAATTAGTTACTGTGTTGTGGGGGCGTTTACAAACATGAAACTTACATACCTACACATCCAGACCTAAACAAATATTTGTGGGTCACACAAAGATTTGTCTCGTGCAGGGATCGAACCCGCGACTCCTAGATCCAGTAAACGGAGTGGCTTAAGCTCTTAACCACTGGACTAAGATGTCCGTAAGTAAGGTCCAGATTCCAACAACACCCAGCCTAAATGAATCCTTCTCTGAGGGTCTAGCTAAGTTTCGTTCCGTTTCGTTTATATTCTCTTGCCGCATTCGATTACGAATTCTGACCATGTGACTTTACGTAGTAAAATGTCATTCCTGTACATTGAGATCCAGCTTCCGACGACGCTCTGCCTAAAGGAATCCTTCTCTAAGGGCTTAGCCCAAGTGGCAAGCGTTTTAAATTTATTCTCTTGCCGCAATTGAGAACGCATTCTGACCACGTGACTTTTCGTTGTTAAATGTCATTCCCGTTCATTAAGATCCAACTTGCGACAACACTCAGCCTCAAGGAATCCTTCTCTAAGGGCCTAGCCAAGTGGAAAGCGTTTTGATTATATTCTCTTGCCGCATTGAGAACGCGTTCTGACCACGTGACTTTTCGTTGTTAAATGTCATTCCCGTTCATTTAGATCCAACTTGCAACAACACTCAGTCTCAAGGAATTCTTCTCTAAGGGCCTAGCCAAGTAGAAAGCATTTTGATTATATTCTCTTGCCGCAATTGAGAACGCGTTCTGACCACGCGACTTTTCGTTTTTAAATGTCATTCCCGTTCATTAAGATCCAACTTGCGACAACACAGCCTCAAGGAATCCTTCTCTAAGGGCCTAGCCAAGTGGAATGCATTTTGATTATATTCTCTTGCCGCAATTGAAAACGCGTTCTGACCACGTGACGTTTCGTTGTTTAATGTCATTCCTGTACATTTAGATCCAACTTCCGACGTCACTCAGCCTAAAGTAATCCTTTTATAAGGGACTTCCAACATAGAACTAGAACAGAATATAGAACATAGAACAGATTATAGAACTTAGTTACAAGTAATGTGGCACTGGTGTCTACTGAAATATAGCTTGCTTGAACTGCAGCCATTTGCCGTATTTATTCTGCATTAAGAAAAAAAATCGGACGAAATACGGTCATGCATAAAACAATGTAGGTAAATTAAAAAAAATTAACGCATTAAAACTTATTATAACGAAAGACCTAAACTGAGCGTTGGTACAAACAATGGATGGAGTATTAAAAGAGATCTCGTTAGTTTAAACAGCGCCGTAGGCTAAGCCACCCCTCCCGCCGGGCCACCCCTGAGCCGCCCACGCATTGTAAAGGTTAAGGGCAAACCATTGTGAATACGATTGCATTCTCTCCTCAACCATTCAATTGCAAATCTCTCGGCTCTAATATTATGTATGCATCTCCAATAAAACTATTTACGTCATAGAAAGTATCCTTCGTATATTCTTTATATGTTTACCTTCACACACTTAAAATGCCCGTTGGAAATGTGGTTAAACTCATAGTAAACTTACCGCTTAATATTTGCCATTATTAAAAATATAAAACGTCATATCTTTTGGCCCGCGACCAAAATCGTAACTAACGATGTCATCAAGTGAAATGTCACTTCATGGAAGTAGCATAGTTGACGTTTACCGTGGAATTTATCCAAGTTCTTTTTTAATTAGTTGCTGACAACTGACCCACCTGTTGTAATATTTTCCTAGAAGTAGGAAAACTTTACTAAATAATAACCCTAATTTTACAACAACGAATGAATGAATAAATGTCATCCACAGGCCAAAAGATCCTTATCAGACTATAAAACATTATTTTAAAAAGTTAAATGTTGTCTATATCTAATCTTCCGCGTTTTCGAATCCAGGGTTTAATACTTTACTATTAATTTGACGTCGAAAAAAATATCAATGATTCTGAATACAATTCGTTGAAACGTTATTATATTACAGGTAACAAAAATAACCTTAGTTACACAAATATACATATGAATATTGGCCACGGCTTCTAATTATA
The DNA here is from genome assembly GCA_905147815.2 of Phalera bucephala. NCBI lineage: Eukaryota > Metazoa > Arthropoda > Insecta > Lepidoptera > Notodontidae > Phalera > Phalera bucephala. The sequence continues at coordinate 15,355,388 of LR990621.1, read as the reverse complement.
GTAAGTAACACATTTAAAATAAATAAAGCCGGGCATTGAACAGAGTGCAATCGTTGTGCTTGGAAATTTAAAAATTTAAAACCACCACGTTATAAATTATTTTTCTGTTGACCCTGCCAGCCATAATACGTCATGCCCATACAACCTCGCAGACAAAGCTTATGATTAAAAACAACCTGCATGGCTCATACATAGGTAGGTACATGACTAACGCCCCAGACATGCACGGAAAATAATTCATTACGGAACTAATATATAAAACAAACACGAAGTTTGATTCACTGCACACTAATTGACATTGACAACAAAGGCAATGCACTATCACATACGAGTACACAGGCAGCTGTGCGATGCATACTTACTAAATATACAATCTATTTTGCACTTTATATATCCAACGAAGGGTTCAGTTTAACGTCTTAAACAACAAACTTAATTTCTCAAAGGTAATCCCTCTTAAGATCGCAACGATGGTTTTATGTTCGAAACTTTTCTAACAGTTATTAAGATTTAAAATTGAATATTGTTTCAAAGGGTTTCAAAGTTTAGTACACCGTACCGATTTTATTAATTTTCTTAAAAGTATTAACGCTACATATAATACCTATTGAAAAATCTTCAGCGGTCTGTATTTAAGAAAAATAGTTCAGCTTATGTAGATATAATATCAGCCTAAACTGCCCAATGCTGGACACAAGCCTTCTCTCACAAATCGAGGTGAGAGAGATTAGGTCATACTCCACCACACAGACCCATTGTGGATTGGTGGAGGCAGGTTTGTGGCCACCTGCTGTTGGGACTTATCAAGCCGCCTTTTAGGGCTTCCAACTCGACTTAACGACTACCACATTAAGTGGTAACCGGGACCAACGGCTTAACGTGCCTTCGGAAGCACGGAGACGCTCGAATATGAAAATACCACAAACGGTCACCCATCTCAGGCCGACCGAAACGAACGCTGCTTAACCTTGGTGATCAGTAAGAACACCGCGGTCGCACAGCGCTACGAGCGCCTCCGTAGATGTATATCTTGAAATGGTTTTGACAATACGCCAATACATTGCCTAGTACAGTTGCCCAAATGAAACGGCTGTTTAATTCTAGATTTTACCACTGCATTAAACGTAAATATTCTAGTTTCGATATTCATTTGAAAATTGTATATACAAGCTGTAACATAATAAACGCAAGACCTGAAACCATTTTTAATGTTTCTTATATTTTATTCTACATTTGCAAAAAATGCCTTTACTCTTTCAGTGCGCTATAAAAACTAAAATTATTCTTGATTCAGACCAATAAGGAGATTGAAAATGTATTCCTAAACGCACACCTTTCCTTCTCAAAACGCACACATTCACGTAGAAGTTTCATTGATAACTGGGTTAAAAAAGTGCTTAAAAAAAGGTAAAAACCTTTTAATTTAAAAATGTGGTTTTCGTTTTAAATTTATGAAGCATTTCTTTAATCGGGTTGTCTGAGGTCTTGCGTTATTTACGTTACATCTTGTATAGATAAATTATTTAGTGTATACAAATAGCTATGAATACAATATTATCTACTTAACTACAAAAGCATTATGAAACTTTACTAAAATATAAACATACTCCTTGGCGCATAGTACGGCTGGTGATAGCAAATTGTAAGATTCGAATCCTCGGTCAGACAGTGTTGTTGAGTTTTTATCGATTAATCTTCAGAAGCAATGTGAAGTCTGGTGAATTAAGTCTGGCTGGTATAAGCACGTCCCTCGATCCTCCCTTAGGAAGTATAATCAGCGGACAGTGTTTATTTTTCCACAAGGATCTAAGGAAACTATTTCTCGGAATTTATCCCATCCTTCACGTGACCATAGGTGCTACAAAGAACTCGAAATGTCGGGAACAAAAATAAACCACGATAAAATTTGAAAAATGGTTTTATTGCATGTGTAATAATCGCGTAAATAATTACAAAAATTGATCATGAGTTGCTGACTATGAGAGTGGAAAAAGCAAGAGAGATTATTGAAAAACAACCTTTACTTGAGCAATTAACACAAACAAATTTTCATGTACGTAGCACAGAAATTAACAGTATTTATATGTCGTCACATGGCCAAACTAACTAGCACAAGAGCTCAATCTTTAGACTCAGACATGGGCGGGGTTAGGTTTCCAAACAGCTAAACACAATGATTGCCCATCAGCTATTTAATCACATAACTTATACACATGAAACAAAATATCAACGATTGAATTATCAAAAGGGCAGGACGACCATCTTGACACGTCGTCATCGCATCGTTCATCATGTTCTATCCATCTCCTTAATTCAAAATCCCATTGACTTTCGAGTTCCGTTAGCACGCGGCCGTAGCGCTGCCTAGTGGCCGTCTCACGCACTATTTACCACAGATAATAACCACACCGACATATAAAACATGCGTATGCTTTCAAATTAAATCGAATCCCTCAATATAAATCATTACATCTTTATTTGCGAAATAAGAGTACATATTTATTTGACGGACGATTTAGCGCGTAGTTAAGAGCATAAGCCGCTCCACCCACTGTGTCTAATAGTCGCGGGTAAGATTCCGGCACGTGACAAATGTTTGTGTGATCCACAATTATTTGTTTCGGATTGGGTATTTGTGTATGTGAATTTTTATGTTTGTAAACGCTCCCACGATACAGGAATAAATCCTAGTGTGCGGTTACGTTTTTTAAGTGAAAATAATAATAATAAATAAAATACATAAAGATGTTTGAGTAATTGAAGTGTTGCACTATATCCAGCTTCATGGCATGCAAATATTTCGTGTCTTATAAGCTTAAATTGATCAGTATACATTATTAAAATGGTATATACACACACATATTGTTTCTATTGAACACCGTCACGCCTATACGGGGGTGGCAGAGGTGTACTGAGTACAGTCTCTTTTCACCGACGATGTTAAGTCCCATGTAATAGGGGGCGAGCCTATTGCCATAAACCGGGCACAATTCCAGACTCCTGACTCATACTGGGAAATCATCTAGAACTCATACTGGGAAATCGTTAGAGAAACTACATTTGTCCGACCTAGGATGTGAACCCAGGACCTCGTGATCACAAAACGATGCGTGCCACTAGACCAACAAGGCAGTCTTTTCGAAATATTTTTATGTTTTGTTATTTGACATTGTTAAAATGCTCCATAAAAGTTTCTATTTTTGACTAAAATGTTGGTCAGACTATAGTGTATAAGACAGTATAAATAAAGTAGTCGTGACATAAAAAGTTAAAACGTACTTAAAAGTTTCATCAAAAACCAAAATCGCGCGCCCGACGCTCCGTTATGTTAGATTTTAATTAAAGTTACGTCAGCCGGTGCGTACAACAATTAAACAGATGTTCGTGTGCCATCGCCGTAGGTATGCTGGGATTAAAGTTCGTATCGCTTATGTCTGTATAAATATCATATATACCTACTTAAGAATATACCGCAGTAATACTACGCATGCCTTTTAGGTTCTGTCGTTTCCATATTTCCCGCCAATTTTGAATTTGAAACTATTCTATATTCGAATGAGTTTAAATCTCAAAACAGTTGAAAGTTTTAGGATTAATGCTATTGTTTAGTCACAGCGTCGATTGGAATCTGTCAGGTTACGTACGAAAATGAATCTTTCTAAGGAAAATGTTCATGCAATAATTTTCTACAACTTTAGAAGAGGCTTGACACGGCTTCAGTGTTTTGAAGAGCTAACATCTGTGTTCAGTGATGAAGCCCCATGTCTGCGGACTGTCGAACGCTGGTATTTAGAATTTCAGCGTGGACATACTAGTGTTAGTGACAAATCTCGCGAAGTCAGCCATTTTGAACACCCCCACTTTAGAGTGGAATAAATGTTATAATAACTGGTTTGAGCGAATGAAAAAGTGTATTAAGCTACGTGGTGAATACTTTGAAAAACAATAAAAAGTATTATAAGGTTCTAGTTGTGTTTTTTTCTTCAAACGACAAAACTGAAAAGGCATGCCTCGTAAATCACCGGACCGCTGATCAACCGAGAGTGACAGTGATGCAATCACTTTACAAATGAATAATAAGGGACGGATATATTGAACTTGCGCTCGGAAATAAACAACATATGCGCAAAAACAACTTAAAAAACTGCATAATGAAATATAAAACGGCTATACAAGAACTTTGCTACAATTATTCTTTATATTTTTATGTAAACTATATTGACTCGTTTGGCCACATTCTAAAACATCAAGTCAAAAATCATATTTCTGAATGGAGTATAAAACACGTTCACCCTTCCGATGACCTTACATCCCTTCTTTCGGATACAGATACCGCACACAGGATCAGACACTGACCTCGCCGTCGAGGTCGAAGCATCCCTTGCCCGGCGAGCAGCCACCACGGCGAGACACCTAGTATACGCCCTCCCCCATAGCGACTGCCTAAGCTGAGGCCTGAGCTCCTTGAGGCGCCCTTGAGCTAGTTGCCCCCTTGCCCGTCTGGCTCGAGTAGTGGTTGCACGCTCGTCCTCTTGTCCGGTGAAGCTGTAAAGGCCCCGCGGCCAACACCGTAGATCATTCACACACACACACACACAAAATAAAACACGTTTTTTTCGTAGTATCCCCTTAAATAAATAACACATTGGAATTAGAGACACGATGTAAACACGTGGCGATTTTAATTTCTATTAGGCTATAAGAACACGTTATCTGTATGTGTATACTGGTAGTGTTTACATGGGCAATCATCGCCTGTTCAATGACCAGCGATACATACATTATCACAGGTATAATTATCGTCATTTACATCGGACGACTGCAGTGATTAATGGGATTTGTCAATCAAGATGTTTATTAAAGAAATTAATATGCTAATAATAAAGTTGTCAATAATATTCGTACTTCAGTTTTAACAGAAACTACATATAAAATACTAGTTTCTCTTATCATTTGGAAACTTGTATTATATTTTGGTTTTTATTCTCGTTTAGTGGTGAATGGGACAGCTGGCAATCATAAAGTCCGAAAGTCTGGGTTCAAAATCTAGGTTGAACCAAATGATATTCCAATTTTTTTTGTCGAAATATTCTATGTAGCAATTGGGAAATTGAAACTGAAGAACGGAATACCGACGAGCTTATTGCCATATACAGAGCACAATTCCAGACTCCGGACTGGGATTTTTTCGTTAAAACAGCTACATTTGTGCGATCTAGGATTTGAACCCAGGATCTCGTGAGCGCAAAGCACATTATTCGCTACTAGACCAACGAGGATCTTACTCACTCACTGCATCTCTCTTACTACTCATGACCTGCATTTGGAAAGTTGTCCAACAGTGAACTGCTGTAGGCTGATGATGACAGTACACTTCTGCCACCAGATGTTTTAATAGTAAACGATAACGTCTTATCTGAAGGGCAAGTCAAGAGTCTCCGTAACCGGAGAGCGTGTATAGACGAAATATGAGAGTGGAGGAAGCCAGAGAGATCTGTAAGAAAAGAACCTGTTGGAACTGAAAGAACCTGTTAGAACTTTGTCTCTGCCGGTGAGAGTACAGAGTTCCCTTGTGGGCTACCACAAGGGAACTGGCGTGATGACATAAATAGATAGAGACAGATAAAACTACCGTTTGATATTGCGGTTTAGGAATACTTTTGTTTAAACTTCTTAATAGTTTACTAGTAGTTATGAAATATACAGTGTGTGTATGTATGTAAATGGTCTACGCCATTAGTCGCGGGGCGTTTACTGCTTCGACAGCGACAAGAGGGCGAGCGTGCTACCACTGTGGAAATATACGGCGCGACGTCAACGTTCTTTGAGTACATTAAATACTGTGATTGATGTTTACTGTAGTGTACACATGGAGCTTTATGCAAAACACTGATTATGCCTGTCACCAACGTTATAACAGTCAATTATAGAGAGGAGAGCATCTTGATGGATGCGTATCCTTGACTCAGTATAAATTGGATCCATGTAAAGTATGTGTGCGAGTATGGAATGCGGATTTATATCCGAAGTCAATCCTATTATATCTTGTTATATGTTACACACATGTATGCACCTAAAATCATTCACTGTTTTGGTATAGGGATTAGACTGCAGTTTAAACAAAATCAAATACTATTAACCGATACGAGTGAGAGGGAAAGGAATTTAACAGGTTTGTAGTACTCCAGTCATTGTTCCAGTCGATATTGAAGATTTGATCCGATAACGGCGGACCTAAAAGTGTCAGCCGAAATCGTACTACATTACAATTTAACGAATATGGACAATGCTAATTTTGGTGTGGTCGCACATTGGTCGAAAGTCGACCATAATAAATTTAAATTATAAGTTTGAACATTATTAAAATTCTATTGTCAAAGACTAAACTTCTAAAATTACAGATTTCGCCAAGGCTACACTGTTAATTTGCCCATTTTTTCAAACAAATTATACGAAAATTAAATAAAAAAAAAAAACAAAAAATGATTAAAATAAAGAATACCTTATGTTTTTAATTTTTTTTTATTGAAACAAAGAACCAAAAAGCAAATGCTGTCCATTGAACCTGACATACATATTTCGATAATTTAATTAATGATGGAAAATTTCTCTGTAAGCGATGATTTTTTGTAAATTCAAAAAATTTCATCGTTTGATGGTTATGTTGACTACAGACAAATAATATTAAAGACAAACAACATTAATCTATTCTCAATTTGAAGTGTATTGTGTCAAATACATAGTAGTGTGTGTAATGATTTTTTCATTGATTTAATGTATTTTTATACATAATTTAAACAAAATATATTAGCACTCTGCTACTCCTTCTCTATATACACTATAAGTGTGGGAAATTTCATACTCCTCCGTCCGCGAAATATTCGTAAAAAGGAGTACAAAGTTTCTGCTTCCCGTATTAATATAATGATGATAATATAATGATTACGTCGATAAATGTTGACGTAGAAAGTATCTCTGGCGATAAGATTGTATTTCAGATAGAAATGTCATCAAACCCGGCGTAGCGGGCGCGAAATAGTAAGCACCAAGAGCACCACAATTATACGAAACGATGCCCCAAGCGGATAACAACTCCAGCATTAAACCGATGAATACGGATCCTGGAAAAATGAGAGCTTCCTATCTCTATTTAATTATCACGTTGAACGCGCCTCCCCGTGGCGCCTCGCGGTTCAACACCCGGACAAGATTGGTATTTAATAATGCTATTTATAGGCGATTTTTATTACATTTTGTTTTCCACGCATAGCACGTAAGGATTGACGTTAGCGTGATGCTAGCGAGTTGATACGCCACCCTTACTACAGATTTACTAAATAAATATGAACGCGACAACACGGCTCGATAGCGTCATGCTAACGTCAAAGTTTTCGTGCTAAGCCCTCTGAGCCTTATACGTGCAAAGGTGTGTTATTATTAATTATGTATAATAATATTAACAATCTTTCACTGAATGCCACTGTCATTGACCTTATTATCTTTCGGGCAAGGACGCGCAATAAATTCAATACCTACGTCTACTGTTAAAGGATAAGTCGTTTGTTTATACCTTTCACTCTATCTAAAGGTCGTTGTTTGTTTACTACGATTAATCGGTAATTTATAGCGTCTGGCTTCTTTAGAGGAATAGAAAATATGCTTTCATGCATCCGCAGACATTTATTACAATTTTCAGGCGAATCATTCCACACCAGAGTCATTGCTTAAAACGATACAATGTGCCTTCTAAGTTTTAAGAAGTTCAAGGAAAATCTATCTATAACATCACGCCAGATCCCTTGCGGGTTAGGCAGAGAGTACAGAGTTCCAAGTGGCTCTTTCCTTACATACCTCTCTGGCTTCCTCGACTCTCATAGTTCGTCTCATACACGCTCGCCGGTTACGGAGACTCTTGACTTTTCCTTCAGATAAGACTCGGTTTATTTGGTCGTAGTAAGATAGTCTAGGTCAAAGAAAATAATTTATTATAATTGAGAGGGCTACAAACAGATAGACGTTATCGAGAAAAAGTGCTGTCACGTTCGTCCTTATTTAGTATGGCATTTCAACTCGTTAGCATAACGCTAACGTCAATATGTTCTTGATGATTAAAAGTTTTCAAAGATCTTTCTAGCATTTTACTCTCAAGCATTAGCCCTCACTTTAGTTTTAGCCATACCAAGAATGACTGCTGAAAATGAAAATAGCTGCAAAAACAAAGGTAGTTGTTAATTGGACTTGAGTGTAATGTGTACAGCCGATGTGTATGCGTTGAATGTATTGTATTATATTGAATTAAAGTAACGTGTCAGCACAGCAAATCTACTAAATGATTAGGCGTGCTCCAGTCTATTGCACATTAAATTTCTTGCAAACGAAAACGTTGCAGACGAATGACTAAATTTAGATTTCCCTTAAAACTAACATAAAAATCATTTTTTTTTATGTAGAGCATTCGATAATGGTACAATTAAAGTAGAGCCCACAGATTTCACTATATCTTTATAAAACATAAATCAGTCGAACCGACGGGGCGTGAAGGAAGGACAAATAGATAATGTTTCACATTCAAGACTTAATAGTTGGAATTTCTACACGAAATAGCCATTAATACTACTTTTGTACCCTAAATTGTTCAATTCGTTTTTGAAATTGATATGCAATGGAGTAGAAGAAGTCAGAGAAGTCTGTAAAGAACAAACCTGTTGGAACTCTGCGAAGGAAAGAAACTGTCTCGGTCTACTCCGCCAGGGATCCGTGAGATGATGGATAGATATCAAATACATTGACGAAAGCTGACGTTGGTTTCTTTTTGTTTTTTTTTAAACGAATCCCTAGGATTAATTCCTGTGTCGTGGGTGCGTTTAAAAACATGAAAATTCACATACACAAATACCCAGACCGAAACAAATCATTGTGCATCACACAAAGATTTGTCCCGAGCGGGAATCGAACCCGCGGCTATTAGACACAGTGGGCTTAAGCACCACTGCGCTAAATCGTCCATTTTTTGGTTAGTATTACATAAATTTAGTCAAGTACATACACATACATATGTATGTACTTGACTAATTTTCAACTCAATTTGTAGAGCTTGTATGCCACATTTTAATATAACTATTGGCACTAGGATTTCTCAATATCGGCCTGAATATTTTTTTACATATTCACAAAAACCCTTCAAAAAGGTCAAAAAATATTTGCTTCTATCAATAAAGAAAAAGGAAAAGTCGCGTCTCAAGCAATATTCATTTATCATTTAGGTCAAGTAAGAATACTATAAAAAAACATATTCTCCATCGCGATCCGGCCCGCTCAACATTTTACTACAGTAAAGCCCGTTTTATGTGTGTGTGCGTGTGTGTGTGTATCATAGAGGGGCTCATCGGCAAACACATGTGTTTGCTCTCTAAATGGGAAACGAAAATCGTGTTTACTTTTATGCTTTACAATTATAAAGTCACTTCAATATGTCAACCCGAGTCGATGCGCCGAGACACTGCTTTGATGGTTTCGAATATAATTTATATGATGTGGTTTGCTTTTGGATCTGGCGTGATATTATACATAGATAGATAGTGGATTTCGTAGAAGCATACGAGGTTCTTGAATGTTGTTAAGTGTAGTAAATTAGCAGTCGTCCAGGTAATCTGTTTTATAGAAAAGCCCAACGACTTTGAGCTTTTTGTCGTTGGATAAAATATTATCATTATAAGTAAAGAAACATTTATATGGATCTATTTCAATCTGAATAGTGTTTTCAATTAGTATAATACTTGTTTTGTATAAAAACGGAATATTAAGGAATAACAGAAATGAAACATTTTTTTTTCCCCGTGTGTAACCCTTTCTAATGACTGGGAATAAATATAACTCAATATAGCTCAATCACTTAACAGAATAAGTTATATATTACCCGCATATATGTTTATTTATTTTATTTATTTATTAAAACAAAACAACAGCGTTACAATAGTAATAAATAGAGTACGTCTCTTCGATGTGTTAAATTATCTGCTAAGACTCGACAAACTCTCGTATCGATCTCGTTGATTGCATTGTGGTATTTCTACTTTTACTAGCCATACAAACGAAGATGATGTGGAATTATAAGCGGTAACTACCGTTAACGGGTGTGGCGGCTATTCGCACGTGTAAAGGGGCAAAGACCTCTGTGTGATCGGACCACACTTCGCGATCTCAAACTACGAGAAAAGTCTTAAAACAAACGAGGTATCTGATTGTACTACAAGTACACGCGTACTTGATCTCAAAAACTGTGCCCGATAATCGCTTGACGTTTCCATATGATATGCACTTGATACATTCTTTATTCCTGTTTCAGTAAGACATGCAATAACAAATCAAAGTCGACGCAGCCTATTACTATGTTTTTCTGTAAAGTCCTATATACATTGAAGGTAAATCATTATAATTGAAATTTGCCTTTTGTTGATTGTTTTTTAGAATGATGCGATTGATTTTTCTATTTGAAATGAACTTGGAAAATCAGTAATATGGTAATTGCGTAATTTGGAAATTTAGTAACCATAAATATACATTTATATTTTTTCAAAATTTTTTTATTATCTTGCGGCCGCGTGGTTCTCGGCTTAGAATAGGACCAACCCATCTCATCCCATCGGGTGTCGTACAAGGCGACTAAGGGAAAACTAGGGAATGGGCAGCAGCGTTCCCTTAACACTTCGACGACCAATAACTGCGCTCGTCAACCCGCCTGCCAAGCGTGGCGAGTATGGCAAACACCCCCAATTATGGAAGAAAGTAAGAAAACCAGGCCCCTAGTCCCCGGCGGTCCTGTTCGTCCTGGCCACGGTAGCAGCCATGGTAACGACAGGACAAGGGGTGCTAAGAATCTCCGGCAGAGATTCGGCTACCACCAAAACTGAAAATTGGCCCTGGTGACATACAACGCACGCACATTGAGGACAGATGAGAAGCTAGTTCAGCTGGAAGAAGAGGTAAACAAGTTGCGGTGGAGTATTGTTGGTTTATCGGAGGGCCGAAGAGAGGGCGAGGACACGATAACCTTAAAATCCGGCAACTTGTTTTACCACCGGGAGGGCGAACAGCAGTCCCAAGGTGGTGTCGGATTTATCGTCCACGAGTCACTCATAAACAACGTTGTGTCCATCACTAGTGTGTCGAGCAGGGTAGCGTACCTGATACTCAGAATATCCAAAAGATATTCGCTGAAGGTCATACAGGTCTACGCACCGACCTCGGCATACTCAGATGATGAGGTCGAAGTTATGTATGAGGACATTAGTAGAGCCATACATACTTCCAAAGCACACTTTACAGTAGTTATGGGTGACTTCAATGCGCGACTGGGCAAACGGGGCGATGATGAGTTGAGAGTGGGGCAATTTGGATATGGGCAGCGCAACCCCAGGGGTCAGAGGCTGGTCGAATTTCTGGAGAAGGAAGGACTCTTTATGATGAACTCTTTCTTCCAGAAACCGTCTCATAGGAAATGGACCTGGATGAGCCCTGATGGTTGCACAAAAAATGAGATAGACTTCATCATGAGCACCAAGCGACAAATATTTAATGATGTCTCCGTGATTCACAGGGTAAAACCCGGCAGTGATCACCGAATGGTCAGAGGCACATTAAATATTAATGGCAAAATGGAAAGATCGCGTCTGATGAAGTTTACGCTCCGACCTTCTAATGAACATTTCCAAAACCCCGAGAACTCACAACTCGAATTGTCAAACCGCTTCGAATTGCTAGACAGCAGCGCATTAGTGGACGAAATCAACAATAGGTTGGTAGAGACTGTCCATACGTTCGGGTCCAAGCATTTTAAGCCCCACCGTAAAAATAGGCCTCAAAAGCTATCTGACTACAACCGAAACCTTATGGCTGAGCGACGTACCATGACACTCCAAACCTCCGATGATGTCCTATAGGCAGCTCAATGGACAGATATTGAAGTTCTTGCGGCACGATTTACGGTCCTTCAATACAAGACGCATTGAGGAGACCATAGAGCAGAACAAGGGCTCTAAAGTGTTCGCAAGAGACGCGTCTATTGGGCAAAGCCAGTTGACGAAGCTGAAGACGGAGGACGGAAACGTAACGTCGAATAGGTCAAAGGTGCTCAGGGAGATAGAAGGGTTCTATGGGCAGTTGTATACCTCAGTAGCTGAACCTGTTGTTGACTTGGTAAAAGACCCAAGAGCCAAGCTAACCCGACACTACACTGAAGATATCCCGGACATCAGCCTGTACGAGATTAGGATGGCTCTCGAACAACTTAAAAACAACAAAGCGCCGGGTGAAGACGGAATCACCGCAAAGCTTCTGAAAGCGGGCGGATCGCCGGTACTTAAAGTCCTTCAGAGGCTGTTTAATTCCGTCTTGCTCGAAGAGAAAACGCCGGAAGCATGGAACAGGGGTGTGGTGGTACTGTTTTTCAAGAAAGGTGATAACACTTTATTAAAGAACTATAGGCCCATTACACTGCTGAGCCATGTTTACAAGTTGTTTTCGAGAGTCATCATGAATCGTCTCGAACGCAGGCTTGATGATTTCCAGCCTCCCGAACAAGCCGGTTTCCGGAAAGGCTTTAGTACCATAGACCACATACATACGCTGCGGCAGATTATACAGAAGACCGAGGAGTATAATCGGCCATTATGCTTGGCGTTTGTGGACTATGAGAAAGCCTTCGATTCGATCGAGACTTGGGCGGTTCTTAGTTCTCTCCAGCGATGCCGCATTGACTATCGGTACATCGAAGTGTTGAAGTGCTTGTATAATAACGCCACCATGTCAGTCCGAGTACAAGGGCAGTGCACGAAGGCGATCTCCATAAAAGAGGAGTAAGACAGAGAGACGTCATTTCTCCGAAACTGTTTACGACCACCATAGAGGACGCCTTCAAGCTCTTGGAATGGCGAGGGCTTGGCATCAACATCAATGGCGAATAAATCACTCACCTTCGATTTGCCGACGACATTGTGGTCATGGCGGAGTCGCTGGAAGATCTAGGACGAATGCTCGGCGACCTCAACAGAGTATCTCAACAAGTGGGTCTTAAAATGAACATGGACAAAACGAAAACAATGTTTAACGTCCATGTCGTACCCACCGCACTCACCGTTGGGAACTCTACTCTTGAAGTTGTCGACGAATACATTTACCTGGGACAGGTAGTCCGGTTAGGTAGGTCCAACTTTGAGAGAGAGGTCAATCGACGAATCCAACTCGGCTGGGCAGCGTTCGGGAAACTGCGCAACATCTTCTCATCCAAAATACCTCAGTGCCTAAAGACTAAAGATTTTAGTCAATAGATAGATAGATAGATAATACTTTATCGTTCCACCAGAAATACAAGAAGGAAATAAAAAGATACAATATTTCAATTGAAAGATAGTGTAACAATGGGCGGCCTTATCACTAATAGTGATCTCTTCCAGGCAACCTTTGGATGGAGAGGATCTAAAGAAAACACAAGATTTAGGGGTGTACTCAGCTAACAGAACATAACAATACACAAATAAATCTATCATAAACTACTTAAATAATGTACCTATCAAAATCAAAATCATAAAAATAATATACACGCGTCAAAGATAAGTCTATAATATTAAGCAACTAGCAACAGCATATAGAAAACATCCAGCAAATTTAATTTAATTAATCGGTGATGTAGAACTTTTTCACTTGACCTCTGAATATATGAATAGATGGAGCACTCCTTATAGAAACAGGTAGTGAGTTCCACAGTCGTACGGCTTTGACCGTAAAAGAATTATCATAAAAGGTACTAGAGTGTAGAGGCATTACGAGAGCCAAGTTTTCTGATGACCTTAAAGAATTGAAGTGTTACCAGTGATGATATATGGATCAGAGACGTGGTCTCTTACTATAGGTTTCATAAAAGAGCTCAGAGTTGCTCAGCGAGCTATGGAGAGAGCTATGCTCGGCGTTTCTCTACATGATCGAATCAGGAATGAGGAGATTCGTAGAAGAACCAAGGTCACCGACATAGCCCTTAAGATTAGCAAGCTGAAGTGGCAATGGGCGGGCCACATAGCGCGAAGATCGGACGGGCGTTGGGGCAGAAAGATTCTAGAGTTGAGACCACGTATTGGCAAGCGCAGCGTGGGACGACCGCCTGCCAGATGGACCGACGATCTTATGAAAATCGCAGGAAGTCGTTGGATGCAGGTGACATCGGACCGGTTACGCTGGAAAGCGATTGGGGAGGTCTATGTTCAGCAGTGGACAAGTATAGGCTGAGATGATGATGATGATGATGATCTATACCATCACGCCACATCCCTTGCGGGGTAGGACGAGAGTACAGAGTTTCAATAGGTTCTTTCCTTATATAACTTTCCGGCTTCCTCCATTCTCATAGTGCGTCTCATACACACTCGCCGGTTACGGAGACTCTTGACTTGTCCTTCAGATAAGACTCTGTCTATTTGGTCATGGTAAGATAGTCTAGGTCTTCCCCGGTACCTATATCCTTCCACTTTTGCATTGTGCATCTGTTTATAAAATAATTATCACTTGCTTTAACGGTGACGGAAAACATCGTGAGGAAACCTGCATGCCTAAGAGTTGGTCGAAGGTGTGAAGTTCCCCAACCCGCACTGGGCCAGCGTGGCGGACTATGGCCTCTACCCTCTCGGTTTGAGAGGAGCCCCGAGCCTAACGGTGGAACAGTTTCCTAACAGGGCTGCTATTATTATTATTATCATTTAAATATAGATTTACCTATATCTGAGAATGAAATATTTTTGTGAATATTACTCTATCACGCAATAATGAACTAAACCCATTTATTTTAAACGTTTCTCAGGTGAAAGCCTAATACATACCATTTTATTTAATAACATTTTATAATTTATCCATATAAAATCAAACTATATTTCATTATCTAAATTGTTCCATGTAAAAAACTTTATGTGACAAGACGGCGTCTGTGATCTATCTATAATCATCTTTACACCAAAATTGCGCAAGAATATATTCAGTCGTTTACGACATGATTAAATAACAAACATCCATTCATCCAAACCGTTTGCATTTATAATATAAGTGGGAGTGTTCTTGGAGAATATCGTGCGCGTAAAACGGAAAGATTCCAACTGATATTAAATTTTCCTTTCGCAGCAACCAACGTAGGTGAGTTTAAGATTCCTAGAATTTCACTCTCAAACTCGACCATATAATAAACAATAGGTATTTGTCCAACTCAAAGAATAATAGAAACTAAAAGTGTGGTATTAAGCACCGTACATCACTGAGGAACGTATCTTACATTTCAATATTGTGAATCAGCGTCATTGTGAATATATTATTAGCCCTGTTCAGAAACTGTCCCACCGCTGGGCACGAGCCTCCCCTCAGACTGAGAAGGTTAAGGCCATAGTCCACCACGCTGGCCCAGTGCGGGTTGGCGAACTTCACACACCTTCGAGAAACTCTTAGGCATGTAGGTTTCCTTACGATGTTTTCCTTCACCGTTAAAGTCAGTGATAGTTAAATTTTTAATACGCACATGTTTTCTAAAAGACAGAGTTGCGTGCCTGGGTTCAAACCCGAGACCTTTGACTTTGCAGTCCAACGGCTTAACCACTGGACTATCACTACCACCAACGTTGATACTCACCATTGTGAATACTTTCGTTTAAAATTAATATAACAGGTATAGATCGATATTGTCTTTTAATCTAAAACGCACTATCATTGTTGCAACATATAAGGAGTGGTTGTATCATGTTTGCTTCTTTCGATTCCTTTTGAATCCGTCTACATAAAACGCTCCGTCCGTTATTCTATCAGTCTTAAATTCTCTTACAATAAAATCTTCGAATCTTTATTTCGATTTAAATCTTTTCTTGTCATCGTCTTCTCTGATAAGAAACAGATCGATAGATCGTGCCAATGGAGATATTTATGTAATAAATGATTGTGGTTATATGAACACAGGTATCGATGTCAATGACATAGTCGCAGCACGTGTATTTTTTATCCCACACATTGATAAAAACAACGAACTCGAAAAAAATACCAACGTGTAAAATTATAATGGGCAATAAGTACTTAAGTGACTACCTATATCAATTGTTTAAATCTTGATCGCAGATTGATTAAGTCAACACTAATGTATTTTGCATAGTTATACGTCTGAAGTTAAGTTTTAATGGATTGTTAATGCACACAGACATTGCCTACTAATGAAGTTTGGGTTCATTGATCAATTTCTCTGGAGAATTCCAACTTCATTTATCTGGAGCTGTAAGCACCGCGACCTGTTATCGATGCTATTTGTTAACACAATTGATGGGAAATGGAAAATTGAAAAGCCATGGGGTCGGGTTATGGCAGCTCTTTATCGGTGTTAATGACATTTTTATGCGTATTTCATTTATTTTTTTATTTGACTGCTTAAGATTTTACTAATATTATTTTCTAATTAATACATTTTAGTAGCTTCTAAATTGCTTGTTTTATGGCACCATCGGGGTAACAACAGTGTAGAAGTAAAAATTGATAAAAGCCATAGAAATGAGGCGCTCGTAGCGCTGTGTGACCGCGGTGTTCTTGCTGATTACCAAGTTTAAGCAGCGCTTGACTCGGTCGGCCTGAGATGGGTGACCGTTTGTAGCATTTTCATATTCGAGCGTCTCCGTGCTTCGGAAGGCATGTTAAGCCGTTGGTCCTGGCAACCACTTAATGTGGTAGTCGTTAAGCCAAGTTGAAAGCCTTAAAGGCGGCGTGATAAGTTCCAACAGCCGGTGGCCATAAACCTACCTCCACCAATCCGCACTGGGTCCGCGTGGTGGAGTATGACCTGATCTCTCTCACCTCGATTTGTGAGAGAAGACCTTTGCCCAGCAGTGGGCGGTATTGGCTGCAATTATTTATAGGAATGAGATCCGCCACTAACCTATATCATCAAACCAGCTGTTGTCCTTAGTGGGGATCCCGTTGACCACAAGTTTCACAGAACCACGACTGAAATAAAGTAAACGGAAAAAACGAATCAGCACGTATCCTTCTGACACGTAGCATCTTCCACATGGCTTAGAAAATTAACAAAGAGCATAATATGTTATAATGACTACGTTGAAATCGACGGCGATTGAGAACGCCTAACGTCGAATCATAAACAAAGCAAAACGATGGTAAAGGCAACGTTTTTTTGGCTATCGACTTTATACCTATATCTTAAAAGCAAATCATTAATAAGTTCCAGGCCCTTACTTGCGCGAGCGCTTTTTCATGGCCCGATTTTTAACCTTGTAAGAATGAGGCTTTATTCACGGCTATGGGCACTCCTGTTGCACGTAACATCCATGCATGTAACAGATGATTGAACCATCCTCTCTCCATTTCGATTTCGGTCACGAACCTATTTGCGCTTATATTAAAAAGGCGAGAAAAGGCATCCGACTATCAGAACCCCCTAATCGTAGACGCCGCCGACTACACACCTGACTCCCCGCCTATCAGCCGCTACCGCCACCCGCGGCATTTTCTCTCCAAGCCTACCGTTACCATTACTTCCCCTCTTTCGGATACAGGTATAGCGCACATAATCAGACATCGACCTCGTCGGCAAGATGGAAGAATACCTTGCCGGCGGGCGGTGCACAGCACCACGATGAGACACCTAGTATATAGCCATAGCGACTACCTAAGCCGAGGCCGCCTTGAGGCGCCCTTGAGCTAGTTGCCCCCTTGCCCTTCTGGCTCGAGCGTAGTGGTTGCACGCTCATCCTCTTGCCCGTTGAAGCTGTTAAGGCCCCGCAGCAAACAGCGTAAATCACTCAAACAACAAAAAAGAAAAACCATCCTCTCTTTTACGTAACAGAGGTGAATCTATCTGCTTGTCGAATGAAGTGTTTGATGTTCTAAAAGTTTATGTCTCACCAATGATTTAAATAGCCTAACTCGAATCTTCAATGGCCTAAGTTTCTCTTCCTATCCGCTACGTATTTTAATTTTGAAAATAAGCCTTTAATAATTCATCGTTCATTTCCCTATTAAATATGAGAAAACTGTATTCAACCTCGCTTTCCTAATTAATTGTGGCCTTTACAATCAATCAACACATTCACTTTACGTACGAGCAGTACATAAAAGAGAAAAGTCTAAATAATGAGGGACGCATTGTTTATACATCACACAAGTACATGGCACAGTATTGTGCCATGAGTTAAATACGTATGTATTTAACTCTCAAACGCCTGTAACAACGCGCCGGCAATCGTCAAGTGCGACAACGTTCGGTCATGTTTTTAGTCTTAATTGAGGCGAAAACAGGCCAAAGTTGGCTGGCAGCGCTCATTAAGAACAACAAACAAGTGGGTAAGTACTGGCAGCGGGAGACACTCGCGAAGTAATCGGCTTCCACAGAAACGGAGCTTATGACGTTCCGACTGATTCGCTCCTAAATGTTACATTGATTTCTGTCGTCTGATGGTATAACAGAATGATAAGAATATTAGTGAACTGTTGATACCAACTTCTTATTTTAGAATATCGACGACTCATTTGAGGCTATCAACCAAAGTAGCCCAATAACAAAATTAACGTATGCCATTCGGGTTTTAAAAAGGATTCTACCAGTAATGTATAAAACTCGTAGTTTTTTTAAATATTGGTTAGGCCACTTTAATTCTATTGGCCCTCGAGTGGCCTGATTGTGCTTCTATTCACAACCATATACAAAATTATAGACAGAGATTATATTTCAAACGTTTACACTTACACAAAATAGTGATTGCCTAGTAAAGCAGAAATAGCCTAATGGTTGCACGCTCACTTTGTATTCACGAGTTCTAAGATTTGATACCGTATTCGGACCTATGGGTTTTTCGGAATCTATGAGCAATAGTTATTAGCTTATGGTGACCAACACACCTCAAAAATTCCTCTATATCAGCAATCTCGTAAAATATTAAATGTGTATTTATTGAGTATTTTAAATCAAATAAAAATTATTGACTGTAACAACCTACGGTATCTTCTAATACTTGATAAGCGGTATCATTTAAGTAATTTGCCATTAAACTCCACATACAAATCTCATAAAATCAGGATTACTAATTAACCATTTCTCTCAAAAAATCATATCTACGTGTTTAATTTAAAATACTCAATAAGTACACATTAATGTTACACCCTTTTACCCGTGTAACTAACTACATATTTCCACCGCGCACCAAAAAGCATTTTCATATGAAAATTGAAGACTAATGACGCTAATGCGTTTGCGCGGACTCGGAGACGCGGGTCCGCGGACAGACGCCGAAATTATAAGGGTTCCGAGTGGCTACAAAGCCTCGAAAAAGCCCTTGTTACACATTATATGAATCCTGAATTACGCGGACTGGCTATTACCATTCTTATGCAATGGCAGTTTTATTTTTAGTATACTACGTAAAATACAGTTTTAAACGTTTTAATGCGTACTTTTTATTGCTGGCCTTGTGGCTGATAACGTCTGGTTTTGGGTTAAATCCTAGGTCGGACAAACTCTAGATCTCTTGTGGGGTAGACAGAGAGACACACACTTTTGGCCGACGATGTTAGGTCCCATGTAATAGGGGGCGAGCCTATTGCCATATACCGGGCACAATTCCAGACTCCGGACTCATACTGGGAGTTTTTCATTACAAAAACTACATTTGTCCGACCAAGGATTTGAACCCAGGACCTCGAGATCACAAAGCGATGTGCTTTACCACTAGACCAACGCGGTAGTATTCATATAAACCATTCAAGTATTTATGAATCGTCAGGAAAATAACAAAGACTTTACTACCACTTCAGAATATTATTCTTACTGAAGAAAAACTCCAGTGTTATTCTTTTAAAATAAAACTTTTACAATTTTTTTACCATCTACATTTTATGTGGGGTGGAGAACAATGTAGGCTGTTTGAAAAGCTTAAACACGACTACAACCCCAATTACCATTTCCCTTCCAAGTTATATGTTGATAAAATCGACAAAGTGAGTACGATACAGTATTGGAAATTATTACTGCCATTTGGTGGTTGAACAAAAAGTACCTTACGTCGATGGCATTCAAAAGATGTGCGGGTGAACGAACAATTGTTATGAAAAGCAAATCTTTTTCAATCTCAAAGCGTTTTATAAGGAAAAGGCACGGGTGATTTATGTATATACCATTCTTTTGTTGCGCTAATACGATTGAAAAAATTAATCTTCATAATCTATGGACGTTCCTCGTTTCTCGTCGAAAATGTTATTGGTAACACGATGGGATCATGAAAGTTATAAATTACGAATATTATTCATAAAATGAGTTTATAGATCCTATAACAACACCATAATGCTCGTAAGATTTAGGAAACAGCTTTAAGGCAGGTTTCTATTGATATAAGAGATAATACCTACTATATCGTCGTAGTTATGACGCAAACATTTTTTTATTCGCATATTATTGGTTATTATTATTATATTTTTTGTTAGAAGTTGCGAATATTTCAAATATTTATGATCACTAACCCTACGTTCGCACGAGCGCTTTTTCGACGCGCGTTAATAAAGCGCTGGAATGATACTAATGGCTAACAGTAATTTCTTTGGAAAAGCGCTTACAGCGCTTCAGCAAGCGCTGAACCCGCATACGAAGGGTAAAATTGAAACTGAAACTCAAATTATCGCTATGAAATTATTTTTCTGAGTTAGCTTTTGAAAGGGAAGAAACCAGAACGAATGTAAGGATTGTGGTTGGTAATGATGTGCTGGAGCAAGTGAATGAGTTTGTATATCTTGGATGCGCCTTCAGTAAGGATGGGAAATACACCGCTGACATAGAGAGAAGAGTGAGTGCAGGGAACAGAGTGAATGGTGCGATGGGAAAGCTACTCGGGAGCCGGCACTTAAGCCATAAGGCGCAGCTGGCCATACATAACGGAGTTCTTGTCCCAACGCTGTTATATGGTAGCGAGAGCTGGGTATGTAAGAAGGAGAATGAAAGTAGGATAAATGCGGTAGAAATGCGAGCTCTGCGGAAGATGTGCGGAGTGAAGCTGACCGACCGCATTAGCAACAGCATAGTAAGACAGCGAGTAGGTATGAAAGATAGTATCGGTGTAAAGATGAGAAAGGGCATGCTCCGTTGGTTCGGGCATATAGAAAGAATGCTAGAGGAAAGAATGACAAAACAGATATACAATGTGAAAGTGGAAGGATGCAGGTACCGGGGAAGACCTAGACTATCTTACCACGACCAAATAAACCGAGTCTTATCTGATGGAAAAGTCAAGAGTCTCCGTAACCGGCGAGCGTGTATGAGACGAACTATAAGAGTCGAGGAAGCCAGAGAGGTATGTAAGGAAAGAACCTGTTGGAACTCTGTACTCTCTGCCTACCCCGCAAGGGATCTGGCGTGAGGTTATAGATAGATAGATAGATAGATAGCTTAAAATAAGGTTACAAACTACTACTGTTCGAGGACTAACTCATAAATCCGCAAAATTATTCAATCCGGCCACTAACATACTTCAACCCAACCTCCCTATAACGTTACGAATTTCTCATTCATAAAAATAAGCTACGCCAAGCGTTATTTACTGTAAGGACTAGCAAGCGACCCTTCCATCTGTTTCCACTTGGTTGGGCGCCTTTACGTGTGCGTCGAGTCTGCGCAGGATTTACAGATAAGCAATAAAACGTAATGCATTTAAACTGAGGGCTTAGCACGAATAGATTGACGTTAGCCTAACGCTAACTAGTTGTAATGCCATCCTTTTCAGACTGCCAACTTACTAAATAAAGACCAGCACGCTTTCTTGACAACGTTAATTAATATAACGTCAAATGGTTTGTGCTTAGCCTTCAGATTGAAATTACCGTTCAGCGTAATGTTGTCGAGAAAGCGAGCTATCACCTTCATCTCTATTTAATAAATCTGTAGTACGAAAGGGATGGAATATCAACTCGATAGCGTTACGTATACGTCAATCCGTTCGTGCCAAGCCGTCTGAACGCAAAGCCTCATGGCGAACGGTAACATCCTATTAGAAGAGATTAATGTTTTATTTAACACATTCGCTTTTGAAATGATTGGCACACACCGAGCTGCGCAGGGATATGAAAGGAGTAGGGCCCGGCTTACGTTACTTAGTTCGATTTTAGTTTTATTGTATGGTAAAAAAAGAAGTTCGTGTTTATAGCTTGATGTCTAGATTCTATCTTTCTATCTATACCATCACGCCAGATCCTTTGCGGGGTAAGCAGAGAGTACAGAGTTCCAACAGGTTCTTTCCTTACATACCTCTCTCGCTTTCTCCACTCTCATAGTTCGTCTCATACACGCTCGCCGGTTACGGAGACTCTTGACTTATGTCTAGATTGTTAATATTAAATGTGAGCTGAATAGCTAAAAAATTTCTTTTAGAATATTTTATGAGCATAAAAAATACTCGTTAGGATATACTTAAGTTAGTGTGAAGTACGGAAACTGCTGTCAGTAACAATAGTTTTTGTTTAACAATTCAGTGTTTTATAAATTAACGATTTATAATATTTATAATACATTCGTCGAAAAATCAAATGTTTTGTGTGTGAATCAAATAGTGAGGCTTCATCACTGAACACAGATGTTAGCTCTTCAAAACACTGAAGCCGTGTCAGGCCTCTTCTATAGTTGTAGAAAATTATTGCACGAACATTTTCCTTAGAAAGATTCATTTTCGTACGTAACCTGACAGATTCCAATCGACGCTGTGACTAAACAATAGCATTAATCCTAATACTTTCAACTGTTTTGAGATTCAAAATTTAAACACATTCGAATATAGAACAGTTCCAAATTCAAAATTGCTGGGAAATATGGAAACGACAGAACTTAATAGGCATGCCTCGTATTAACTGGCTTGCGTCACGCTAACGACATTTTTTCCTACGAAGCTCTCATAATCGAGATAAAAATGCCAAAAAATAAAAGGACGTGTAACTTTCTCCAGCTACACATACATAATTGCTTGAACCTCAACCTAGGTCTATGCGTAAATTTATAATCAGAAATGGTATAATCAGATTTAACAGTCGAAGAACTTCAGTACAACGCATCCATGCGCCTTGTGTGTTCCAAGGATTAGGGAAACGGAACGTAGGAGTGCGTCGTTCTGGCGAAATGAGATCATAGATCGTCTTTTGTCAGGCTCCATACGCATGGAGTACGCGAGACCTTTTACACTTGTATAGATGACGTAGAATTATTTGGTTACTGTCGTTGTATGAAGACACCTTTTATAGGTAAAATAACGATGAGCTCCCAAAAATACGCCTCATTTACAGATCATTGAAGAATCTTGCGGAATAGGCAGAGAGTACAGAGTTCCAACAGGTAATTTCCTTACAGACCTCTCAGGCTTCCTCTACTCTAATATTTTGATTTCTTTGTCTCATACACGCTCGCCGGTAACGGCAAGGTAACGAAGGCTCTTGACTTGCCCTTCCCTGTCATATGAAGTAGGTATATATAAAAATACAGATAATGGAGATACATATGTAAGAATGGAGGAAGCCAGAGCGGTTAAATACCTCCTAAGAAAGAACCTTTTGGAACTAAGCACTCTCTGCCTACCCCGCAAGGGATCTGGCGTGATATAGATTGACAGATAATGACTGACGTGAACAAAGTGCACTGAATAAAATTTTCCAATTCATTCACCTTGGAGTTGGTTCATCTTGGAGGTTTCAATGGAATGAAACGAAGATCGGAATAGTTCATTTAAACAAACTATCTACTTATAATATCAACAACTCGAATATCCAAAAACTTAAGTTAGTAAGCTTTACAAATGTTTCAGAAAATTCTCAAACATTTAAGAAAATTCTTTATGTAGGTCAGTCGCTATTTATATAATATCGACAGTGTTTACTAACACACTCTAAAGGTTATGAAACTGAACATAATAGCATTCAAGAAAATTCAACGCTATTTAAGAGTACAGAGCACCTTTCTCGGTATATTCCGAGAAAAACGTAGCATTTTCTTGGAAGTGTTCTATATTAAGAACAGGATTCTCCGCTAAAAGTTGTCGGTATTCTTTTATTATTCCCACGATAAAAGTTTGGGATTGCACTGTAACTTATTACAGTTAAATTGAGATACTATAAAAATCCTAATACGAATACTTGTCTCTCTATCTATATCACCACATGAGATCCCTTGCGGGGTAGACAGACAGAACTCCAACAGGTTCTTTCCTTACAGACCTCTCTTGCTTCCTTCAATCTCATAGTTCGTCTATCTACGAGTATATCACCACGCCAGATCCCTTACGAGGTAAGCAGAGAGTACAGATCCGTCTCATACGAATACATCAATGAATTTAAATTAATCCCTTTAAAACCACTGCCTTTCTGTTTTTAATTATGTTGTACATCTAATTTCCCTGAAGCGGATAAATCCAAGGTTTCTGTGGTTTAATTCAAAGCTGTTTTACTTAGGTACCGTACAAATAAAAAATACGGCCGTAAAGAAAATTATTAAAGGGACGGGGAAACATTTTGATGAGTTTTCAGACATTTTGTTTACACCACGTTACACCGGCGTAATGAAACGGCCGATACAAGGCACTTATTCGATATAACCAAACGAAGTGCGTTACGACAACTTTGTGAAATGATCATGTTACGGTATTCTGTATACCACTGGAGTATCATTCAAACTAGTGTTCGACCGAAAGTCGATTTTTGGCCGCAGCCGAAGATTTAATAACCCTAAGAAATTTGGTTCATGATTGGCAAAATTTTAAAAAGTTATGTTGACTGTATTAACAAGCGACGGACGATTTAGCGCACGCTCCGCCCATTGTGTCTAATTCGGGATTCCGGGCGGGAATCGACGGGTTCGATTCCCGCACGGGACAAATCCTTATGTGATTGACAATTATTTTATCCAGTCTGGCTCTTTGTGTATGTTGATTTTTATGTTTGTAAACGCACCCACCACTCAGGAATATTTCCAAGTGTGGGGCGGGGCTACCACAGGATTTTTTCCGGGGTCGTGGGTCCAGTTTAAAAAAAAAAATTGTTTTGTTTTGATTTGGTTATAGGGCGGGCGGCCGGCGCAACGCAATGCCCAAACAGACCCCAGCCCCCCGCGCGTGCCCTCATCCGCGGCGCTCTCGCGCATTCGTAAGTCATAAATCGAAACAGATCGTTCAATTTTGGTGCTTGCCAGAAACCTTCGGCTTTGGCCAAAACTTCGGAAGCTGGTATTTTTGGCCGAAGTTGGCCGAAGCCGAAGTTCGGGCGGACACTATATTAAAGCATCATTTCACAAAAAAGTCGTAACACGTCGCGTTACGCGTTTAATTGATCATAACGGATAAGGGCCCAGGTGAGAATTTCGTATTCAAATATCCGCAAATTGATATAATATCTTTTTTTAAATGTTCCTTTTTGATGTTTTAATAGGTGCGTGGGAACTGTAAACACTTTTATATTCAGCCTTTAGGATATAGGATCAACCAGTTGATTTAAAATGGGAATAAATGCTTTCAAAAGGTTTCATTCTGGACAATTTTTTTTCTATCTGTCGATCTGTATCATCACGGCAGGACCCCATGCGGCGTAGGCGAGAGAACAGAGTTCGAACAGGTTCTTTTCTTACAGACCTCTCTAACCAGTCTATTTTTTTTTTAAAACGTAGTCCCCCACTGGCTATTATTCCTGTCTCGTGATTGCGTTGAACGTGCGACATGAATTTCATATACAACACCCAGACCGACGCAAATATTAGTCACACAAAGATTTGTCCCGTGCGGGGATTGAACCTCACGATTTAGTGGGCGGTGCGGCTTTAACTTTTAACCACTAGACTAAGCGTGTTCGTCACAACTACTTGGTTACTCTGTTCAGTAATAGAACAACGAGTATCAGAATTGGGTAGATGATATTTTGATGACTGCCTCGTTGGTCTAGTGGCAAATAATGCGCTTTGCAATCACAAAGAGCTGGTTTCAAATCCAAGGTCAGACAAATTAGTTTATTAGTTTAGTTTTATTTATAAAAAACGTAGCCGCACACTAGGATTTATTCCTGTATCTTGGGTGCGTTTACAAACATGAAAATACACATATACCCAGACCAAACAAATAATTGTGGATCACAAAAAGATTTGTCCCAAAGTGAAAGAGTTGTTTGCAGGAATCGAACTCGCGACTATTAGACACAGTGGGCGGAGCGGCTTAAGCTCTTAACCACTGCGCTAAATCGTCCGTCAACAAACAACAAATATCCGTCAACAAATGTAGTCTATCTATCGAAAAATTGTCAGTATCAGTCCGGAGTCTGAAATTATCCCCGTTGTATGACAATAGACTTCCTCCTATTACATGGGACCTCACATCGTCGACGAAAAGTGCGTGTAC
The DNA here is from genome assembly GCA_905147815.2 of Phalera bucephala. NCBI lineage: Eukaryota > Metazoa > Arthropoda > Insecta > Lepidoptera > Notodontidae > Phalera > Phalera bucephala. The sequence goes on along the minus strand of LR990621.1, from coordinate 15,328,971 downwards.
ACAGTACACCTCTGCCACCCCTGCTTGGGGAATATAGGAGTAACGGTGTTTTTTTTATTGTTTCTAGGATTTTGATACAAGTCTCGAATATTGATCTCAATTGATAAGTTAATTTGGTGCACATAGTAACAATGTTTCCTAAGTTAAAGACCTGGCTTAACTAAGAGGCAGGAAAAAGTTTGTAGCAACTTTGAATCGTAATTACATTCGGTTGATTTAAACTAACTCTACGAACTTTGACGAAGACTTGATCGAGTGGTTTAAAGCCAGCCTCTCGTGGATTTAATCCCGGACGGGACAAATCGTTGTGTCATCCAATGTGACCCACAAGCATAATTGTATCGGTTTAAGTGTTTGTGTATGTAAAATTAATTTGTGTTCGTAAACGCACCCATGATATCAAAATTATTTCTAATTTGGGACGTAATTTCATAAAAATAACTTCATATATAAATAATAACTTGAGAAGCTCCGCTTTACGAATTTTTGATTATCAGTTATTGTTTAAGCTATGAAGAGCATAATTTTTTTTTAAAAAAAACGTTGCCCCACACTAGGATTAATTCCTGTGTCGTGGGTGCGTTTACAAACATGAAAATTCACATACACAAATACCCAAACCGGAACAAATATTTGTGGATCACACAAAGATTTGTCCCGTGCGGGAATCGAACCCGCGACTATTAGACACGGTGGGCGGAGCGGGCTAAGCCCTTAACCACTGCGCTAAATCGTCCGTCAAATCATCAATCATAATATACGAATTACACGAATTGTTTTTACAGAAAGATAGTCACGACCAAATGAATGATCGCTTTGGACAGGGTCAAGTGCGTGGACGAAAATGCTGTGGAGATGTATGAACGGATTAAAGCGAAAGAGATGTGTCAGAATCGCAGCATGTGGCGAATTGTATCTGCCTAGTAAATACAGTTAGCCACATAATTATTTATTATATACACTAGTATTTGCCCACCCCAGGGATAAAGACGTGAATGTATATAATGAACATTATTTGTATGTACAATAAATATTTTTTCATTTTCATATGTATATTATGTGTTTATGTTAGCAGTCATCGTAGAATTACCACTGAATGTATGTAATATTCAAGAAATCAATGAAATATTTTGTAAGCTGCCATAACACATACATAGTCATTCGTCTTTACAGAATCCATGGGAATTCTGGATACAAATAAGTTTGAATACCGCTTCTTATCGGAATCCATCCATTAGCTTAAACGAGTCTCCAACAAACAGACTAAAAAAGTAGTTTATTTGCGTGAATCCTTAAATGAGGAGTTGTCGGCGGCTGGCCGATTGATTTATGGCGTCTGATGTCTCCTAATGAGATACCTTATTACATTACAGCTGCGCTTTAGATCCTAAATACGAAAATACATTTGTTTTTCATATATTTTTCCGTCATACATTGTATTATCAACATAACACAGATCCAGCACAAATCATTTGACATTGTAGTAATATTGTCGAGAAAATGTCCTGTCAGTCAGTGGGAAGAAAAATAAAAGTTTACAATAAGTAAAAGGTACACAAAAATGCAAGCTTAACTCAAATATAAGTTATCTTCCAGAAAACCTTTGAGTGCTGAGAGATGAAGAGATGAATAAGAGGACAGTTATATAATAGAATGTCTAAAGAAAGTCATCAAATCATATTTATTTAGTAAATTTTCAGTGAGAAAAGAATGGCATATCAACTTGATAGCGCTAACGTTAATCTGACCGTGCTAAGTCTCTCTGTTCATGCTAAACGCTTAGTATAAACTGCGGAGTATGTAGGTGCTATACACCACCGTAGTTTCCAATAATTCAAGGTAAATAACGTGAGCCTTTTAGTAGTTTGGAACACGTATTATTAACTTCTAAATGTATTTAAGCATCAATCCAAAGTTATTGGAGGTTCTTACGACCTCCTACGCTTTTGCCAAAACTTTCAGTTACTCGTGGGCTTGATGACGTCAAGATGTTGTCCTGCAAAAAGATCTTCAGCTAAAACTTGAATTTATGTTTAAGAACACTTAAAAAAAATATGCTTTGGAGAATGGTTCTTAAGCAACCCTAAAACGTATTAGCAAAATGGAATTTTAATATCTATAATAATATCTAATCCCACACTATGTGTTCGAAATATCAAATCTATATATTCATACGTGAAGCAAAAACTTTGTACACATTTTTACGAAAATTGCGCGGACGGAGGAGTATGAAATTTCCCACACTTATAGTTTATATAGAGAAGGAGTGCAGAATGGTAATAGTTTTTTTAAATTATGCATAAAACATACATTAACACAATGAAAAAACTTTACACACACTACCATGTATTTGATACAATACACTTGAAATTATTTGTCTATAGTCTTACTGAATGTCAAACATTACCAGCAAACGATGAAAGAGTTTTTACAAAAAACATCGCTTACAAAGAAGTTTTGTATCATTAATTAAATTATCGAAATATGTATGTCAAGTTCAATGGGCAGCATTTTCTTTATCGCATGGTTTATTGTTACAAAAAAAAATAAATAAAAAATTATTTCAATCATTTTTTTTTTATTTAAATTTCATATAATTTGTTTGAAAAAAATAGGCAAATTAACAGTGTGCCTTTGGCAAAATCTGTGATTATAGAAGTATAGTCTTTCACAATAGAACCTTAATAATGTTCAAACTTATAATTTAAATTAATTATGGTCGAATTTCGACCAATGGGCGACCACTAGTTAATTTAAATGTCCTTATATATTTAATGTACATGAACGTTTCGAGATATGAATTATTAGGAGTATTAACACTCCGATAAAACTTTATTATTTAAGTAAGTGGAAACTTCAAAGTGATGAAGTAATTATTATGAGCAAGATCCTTGAAACTTTGTACAAACTTTTGAACTGTTGAATACTCGGCTAGCCCGCTTTAGGGGTGGTCAAACATTAACTTTATGTAACGACAATTCAAAATATACAGATGTCACATGGATATCACTAATCAACAGAGGCCTTAGCCCGAAAAGATTGAAGTTAGCGTGTCGCTAGCGCAGAAGCGTTCTGTCGCGTTCGTACTTATTTAGTAAATTAAAAATGTGACAAGGATGGCATATTAACTCGGTAGCGTCAAACTAACGTTTATAATTTCGTGCTTAGCTTTCAGTTATTGTAACATAGTTTTTATAAAGACCATGCGGTAAAGTGTCAAAGTTAGTGAAGCGACGAATGGTAAAGTGAGGTCTAGAATCATTAATAGCCAGTTTTAAATTTAACTCATGGATAGATTTGCTCACTACCAATAGAATATTGAAACTTATATGTGTCAAAATACTACAACCTGTGAACAAATCTATCTATTTTTTAGTAAATATTAAAACTGGCCATAGGGTGTATTGGCTTCGGGTCACTTTTTCTTAATTGCATCCTAATAGTGTATAAGAATTCGAAAATTTGAGGCTCAATATTAGTGTGTAAGTATTAGTAGATCAACATTTAATTGCAATACCAATTAAGGTTGTTATCTCCAATCGTTTAATAGTATTAAGTACGTTCAAACTGGAGGTTTTAAAAATGTTAAGAACAAACTCAATATAAAATTCAACCCTAATGCGGACCATTGTGATAATTATGAATCTCATGTATAAATATAGACGGTACCAATGTAAATAAAGTCGTATTTTCTGTGCCAATCGCGTAGGTAGATCAGAGCTAAAAGTCAACTTTACTACGACCTTTGGCAGTGACCTTTAATTTAATAGTAGATGGTTAAAATTATTGTAGTACGCTTGAATAATATTGAGATATAAATAACTAGCTTCTGCCAGCGACTTAATCCGCGTTAACTTTCCATAGGAATTTAAAAATTTTCCGGGATATAAAGTATCATGTGTAAGCCATTACACTATCTTACCATTCCTAAATGGACCGTGTCTTATCTGAAGGCAAGTCAAGAGTGTCCGAACCGGCGAGCGTGTATGAGGCGAGCTATGGGAGTGGGGGAAGCCAAAGAGATCTGTAAGGAATGAACCTGTTGAAAATCTGTACTCTCTGCCTACCCCGCAAGGGATCTGGCGTGATGATATAGATAAATAGATAGATAAACTGTTTGTGTGCCAAATTTCATCTAAATCCGTTCAACCGTTTTTGCGTGATTGAGTAACAAATATCCAAACATCTAAACATACAAACTTTTACATCTATAATATTAGTAGGAAGTAGAATGCTCCTAAAGGGTATGAGATACAATGCTACAGGTTATCTGAAACCAATTTAAATCGATACTTAACTTTTAAACACATGTAGATATAGAGGCATTCGAAGCGGCGCGTAAAATACCGAACGGCATCATTTGCATGCCGGCGTAGCGATAGCGATCTACCTAAACATCAATGCTCTATGTTTACCGCCCCGTTTGTTTACGTCTGGTTATATTTAAAAATACGCTAAAATCGTACGTGTCGATACGCCAGCTATATATTTTTATGTAACGGCCGACGTCGGCGTAGCGTCTCTACAAGTGTTTATTTACCTATTTACGCGTACATACCGATCTACAATACGAACAGTACGCGTCGATTGGGTCATAATATCATTAGTGTTCGTAGGCGAAATAACCGCGAATGTATTGTTCGGCTTCGCGAACGTAGTTCGTAGGTTATACGGTGCTACGACATCGTAGCGGCCACCATATGTTCCGACCACGAGGGCACCGATCGATACGCGGCTAGGCGGGCGGCATGCACTTACCGTGGTCATCTTGAAGTTCAACTTGCGCTGCAACGCAGTCTCGAGGTGGAGAGCCATTTAAACGTTTTACACGAATTTTCCGCAAACGTCAGTCCGGTGAAGCACTATAACATAGTTCGATAAGCCGGTGTTTAGTAACGAGATCACGTGACGTACGTAGCGGGTTCAGCGTGGCAGATCGCGTGTTCACGCGGCCATTTTAGCCTCCTGTCAAAAGGTTAGGGTTCCCGCCGCGTGGCGCCACCGTCGCCAATCGTTACGTCTGCGCAAAAATAGCCGACGAGCAGAGAGGTAGGCGAAGGGGCGGCGCGTAGGGCGCCTACACTACACCGCTACAAGTTACACGAGATTTTCTACGGCGATTGATTTATAGTTTAACTTCTAATTGAGTTAAAAGTTACACTTTCGCCACGTATATCGCGCAATCAATATGTTATTTGATACATGATCTGTTTAATTAATACTATGTAGATTCCATACAACTAATTATAAAGTATATTGCCACAAGTTATCTCTATCTATTCGATAAAGAAACTTACAATATGTAAGCAGTTTTTACTTAAGTTTGGGACCAAAAAAAGTTAGTTCAAATTACCATTCATAACTTTTAGACCTACTTATTTAGGTAGCACCTATATCAATATTAAGTGGGAAGGCACATGAATTAAACTTCCCCAACCAGCATCACAAGAACCTTCCATTCACTCTGAAATGAAATGAAAAGGCACGTGAAAAGCTGCCAACACGCTATTAAAGTCGTCAGAGGCAGTGCCTCACGTCAGTAAACGTCACCGAATGCGAAGTGGGCAAGTCAAGTGCCACAATGGGGCACAATATAAAGGAGTCGGCAATATATTTTGATTAGCACGCCGTATATTACGCGACAGACATCAAAAACGAATTACTGTGCCATTACTTGCGTGTGTCGACTCTACTCGCACGCGGGGTGTAGGGTGCAGAGGGACCGTTTTTATTTATTCGTGATTGCTTCTCGATACTGTATTGTCCATTGTTTAATATGAAGCCCATCTGTTGATGGAAGTTTTTTTTTATTCGATTGGAAGTTACGTAAGGTGATCAGCATCAGTTCTGATCAATATAGTGTACGATAAAAATATGATACTTATACTCATACCAAAGCTCTTAAGTTATATTGATAAAGAATCTAAAAGTAGCGTTTAATAAGCAAAAATGCTTGTCTGTGTAAGATATAAAATAATTAGTTATGTATTACTAAACTCTTACCCTCTCTGCCTACCCCGCAAGGGATCTGGCGTGATGACATAAATAACTGGGTAATTTATTTTTATTCCTTTTGTAAATATACGTATTTCAGTATAGCCAGTTCTGATTTTCGATTTAACTTTTTCATTTTCCTCTATTCTTTTAACGATGATCTCATTTCTTTCACCATAGAGTACCTATAGAAATTATGTATGACATCAAACAGATAAAATAATACCGTCACACTTTCAATTTTTAGTCGGGAATAAAACCCGCGACCACATGACCAAGTGGGCTGAAAAATCTAGATACAAGCCACATAAAAACAACAGTGCCGGGTATTATACTACTAGCAACGACAAGCGTGATTCATAATATTGCCAAAAACCATTTAGCTAGTATAAACCACAAACTCATTCGGCATTAGCCAACTCTCTTATAGAACTCTAATATAGCTGTTTAGTGCGTTTAGTCACCATTTTTATTGCCTACTTTTCATAACTGGTTCCGATAAAATGACTAATCCAATCACTGACTGAAAAACCCGTTATACACGTATTCCATCTGTATAATAGAGATAGCCCTACTAGCAGAATTGCTTGACAATTTAATTTAGACTTAGTTATATAGGCGTGACGGTGTTTATTAACATGTAGTCAATAAAATAACACCGTCAATTATATTCCCGAAACAAGGGTGGTAGAAGTATACTGTGTATATCCACTTTTCGCCTACGATATTGCCTGTTGGGTCCAATGCAATAGGGAGAGAAGCGGCGAACCTTATTGGCATTATACCGGACATGATTCTAAAAGCCGAACTGACACTGCAAACTCTTCTATCGAAACATTACCATTTGTCCAACCTAGGATTCGAAACGAAGCTTGGCCTCGTGATCACTACGCGCATTATTCGCCACTAGATCGACGAGACAGGCATATTTATATTTTATCATTTACATCTATCTGATTGAAAGAAACTTCTATTTGATGATTACATGGCTCTGGACTCTAGAGCCTTGCGTACAGTGTCATTATTCTATTAGTTATTTTCTACTATATGTACAGGGGAGGTCACCGCTCCTTTAGATTAAGAGGAGACTATACGAGTCAAACCATTTATCATCGATCAAGCAGCTTTTCATCGTAGCATTAGGCTCATCCCTATAACTTGTATCGTTCAAATACGACGTTGTATAGTGTATTCCCGTCGAAATAAACTTTGTGGGCGAATAAATCGTGGTATCAACGGGCTAACTTTAAGCCCGTGAAACATTAATGAACAGGAATCACGTTAGCACACGGGCTTCGGTAAAGGCAAACAATTCAATCAGAACATCGAGTTTGTCATTTACTAGTGCAGCGGCCGTGGCGCGTTTTGTAGCGAGTTTGTGTAATGACCCACTTATTAGGCTGGTCATCATTAATCCCTTCTATTTTCTATTGTCTAGGATTGGCGCTATGATGTCTTATTTATTATCATTAGTGATTTGGTATTATTTTACGACCTGTATCCTACCAACCGTCAACCCTTCTCAAAGTTTAGCAGTAGCTTACCTGCTTTGGATGCCAGAGATACCACCAATCCAAAGAGTGTTGTTTTGCTTTCGACAACAGTCAACTCAAACGATCCCTCCTGCGACGTAGCACCACAATACAACTTCGCATAAACTACCTCTATTTGTTGCTGGATTTAATCACAACTTCCGACCTGCTGGACTAATCCAACTTGTGGTAGGAAAATACATAAATATTCCTACTCCGTCTTTATATAGACTATTGCAGTATTGTGTAACTACGCGATAGTCCTAAGGTAGTTCTAGTCACTGAAACTTAAAACTACCGTGTTTATGTGTATATGAATGTGTTAAATACACTGAGTACACACACAATATTCGCGAGAATAGTGCCCACTTTCTTCTTCTTTATTCTCTTTTAATACAATCTTGGGTGTAACTAAACCTTCTGCAATACACACCATTCTTTTACTTTTTAACGATTTTGTTTTGTATTTACTTGATTATTAATATACACAAGCTAGTTTTTTTCCTCTATCAGGTTGGAATACGATTCGAAATATTTTTTCGGCAATCGGGGCAAGGAAACGGAGCAATCTTGGAAACCCTCAATTACAAACTCTTCATTCCAATTTGATAGGAAAAATTATATGTTACTGCTGCATTTCCTAACTCTGAGTACAACCAGCGTAATTAATGAATTTACTAACATTAATATTTTATTAAAATATAAACTTTAATATAAATGTTGTAATTAAAATATACTGACGCTAATAAAGAGACCACAACCTTTTATACAGTTAGTTGTTGTACCGTAAAGTACTGAATGTGGCGACATAGTTTACGTGTCTGGCTGTAATATGTACTTAGATATGAGTGTGTGTACAAACATGCAAATGGAAACTTACTCTTTGGCTGCACTCCCTATGTGACGGTTTGAGAAATCGATAGGTATAGAGAATAACAAAATTCGATTATCGTTGTGGACATGCATTGCAATCACATCTGTACCTGCAAACAAACCTGTGCTGATCCAATATCGTGCCGACGCTCTATAACTATTTCTAATTGAATTTCATATTCAACTGAACGTGCCAATATGTTTGAGTGATATACGCTGTACCTCGCGGCCAACAGTGTATATCACTCAAACATACAACAATTGGACGCTGAATGCATACAACAAAACTACGTTCTGTTTATTGAACAATATTACCAGTAAGTTAAACTCAAACTCAAATAATATATTTTGTATAAGCACTGCGGGGGCTCTTACAAATAGTCAATTTAAATTTTTTTAAATCTAATTTTACTACTAATCTACTACCGGATCGGAACGCGGCCTCCACTGAGAAGATCCGGCAAAGAAACTCAGCGGGCTTGTCTTTTTTAGTTACTTCTCTTTCTCTTTTTCTTTTCGTTTTTTTTTTCAATCTTATTGTATGGATACAATGTTTAGGTTATAAATAAATAGTTTACGATCTAGCTCCAGAGTGATGCCTTATGATCGAGATATGAATCTAATGATGTTATTGGTAAAGAGCGTCTAAAGGATTCCAGATGGACAAGTCCCCACAAGCAGCACCCGTTCACGAGTATGACTGCTGGAACAGCCATCACTCCCCTCGACCATATTGGAGGGAAGGGAGTCACCCGTGCAAGACAGCCACCGCAAGCAAAGACATTATAGTAAGCATGACCAAACCAGAACCCCAAAGACGGTAGCCAGATTGTGTCTAGAAAGCAGCAATACCCCAAGCTCGTCAGGTAGAACACGCTACGCCTTATGATGTTTGGGTAAATTTATTATCACGAGACCTGGACTCTGAGAAAAGCAGACCGCTTTTCACCACATTTCAAAGGCTATGCGCAAAGTGTAAACTTTGCGCATAGCCTTTGAAATGTGGTTGCGGAGAAGACTGCTCTGAGTATCATGGACCGCGCCTAGAACCAACGCATCCATATTGGCTAAACTTAACATGACCATCAGACTATCCACCATCTGCCCTCGAAAGAACTTTGAATTTTTCGGCTACATAGTCAAGAAAAAAGGCGACAACTTTGAACAAGGAAAGACCCAGAAGTCGTAGCCCTATGCGTTGGTCCGATCAGATACGATCCGCGCTAGACACCACGATATCTGAGGCGATACATACGGCCGAAAACCGAACTCGTTAGCGGAACATAATTCGCGATTGCGTTGTTCTTGGATATCATGACCCTCAACATTGAATGCAAGAAGGAAGAGGAGGAGGTTATCATCACCTAGAAAAACGAGATAGGTATCATTAGAATGCGCAACGAAATTCAGTTTAAGACCTACTTTAAACTGTTTGAAACTGGATCGTACCCAGTGGAACCGATGGACTGCTATAGACTGATGATGATGATTTAACTGTTACGCTACGTAACTACGCTACTAGACTCACATTAGACTTCTTCCTAGTCGGTCATTGATGAGAGTGATTTGATCTAATACAATCTTTCAAAGGAACTAATCAGGTCTATTCTTTACTCATCTGGCACTACTTGACTTTCTTACTAGGTCTTTGACCTGAAGAAAATGAAGAAATCGGCCCCCAATGAAGACCAATGAAGAAAACCGCAGTGGGGCCGCGTAGTAAAATATGATATATTCTCTCTCACCGTGATTTATGAGTGGAGATTTACCCTGCAATGGAACAGTATGGGTCGCTTTACTATTTCCTAATATTGACAAATTATTCATCTACTTTCATTGTACTTTTTTGTCACACTTAGTCTCTAGCGTCCGCATTAGATATTAGATCCTACAGTATTCGGTCTCCGGAATATCCTCCGGTCTCTTTTAAAAAAAAGATACCTACCTACTCTATATTTATACAGCTATGTAGAAAAAAAATCTCGTTCAGATCCAATCGTACTAAAGGAACTTCGACCGGAAAAGCAATTGAAATAGTTTTTTCTAGTTCACAACTCGGAATTTAGCCGTATAGTGGATATAGGTATTACACAAGTTCCTATACCTAGTTAGTACCAAGTAGATAAGCCATTCAACATTAATTAATCAATGAATGAGAAATTTTGTAAGAGAATATTTCACAATTCCTATTCCAAACAGCTCTAACTACCCCACTGGGTATATTGTTGCGATAATACTTACCTTGCAAAGTTCTTATTATTTATTTTAAAATGGTTTATGACCGTTTTCATTTACACGAATACCTACCTACACATGAAAATTATTTTTCTGATTTTATCGAATACTAGGAGTTTCCCACGACTTCGTACCCGGTCGACAACAGCGCCACCTACCGGGTCTATGTTATATAGCCTATGTTACTTCTGGATAAGGTAGCTTTCCAATGGTGAAAGAATCATTACAATCGGATCAGTAGTACCTGAGATTAGCCCGAACATCCAAACTCACAAACTTTACCTCTATAATATTAGTATAGATGTTCTAGAACCAAATTTTACTAAATCGTCTCAAGCATCTTTATTAAACCCAATACTCATGTATTTAAAAAACAAACAAACACCGACACGTCTATATTCCCCAAGCAGGGGTGGCAGAGGTGTGTACCCACGTTTCGCCGACGATGTTAGGTTCCATGTAATAGGGGGCGAGCCTATTGCTATATACCGGGCACAATTCCGGACTCATACTGGGAATTTTTCGTTGGAAAAACTACATTTGTCCGACCCAGGATTTGAACCCAGGACCTCGTGATCACAAAGCGATGTGCTTTACCACCAGACTAACGAGGCAGTGTTCTTATATTAGGTTTTTGTTATTTTATTACATGGATGAACATATTATAACAAAAAACAACCCCTGAAGGGACCAATAACTGCCTACCCCGCAAGGCCTCTAACGTGATGATGAAGGGTGAAGGTTATTTTAACGTTCTTTTCGAAGATTTTAAAAACCAAAGGACAGGAACAGATAGCGATTAAAGGTATACTACATATATCTGCAGGCTTACTCATAATAATAATAATAATAACTTTATTTCTTTCTCAAAAATACAAACATGCTCTTATGACTAATATTACAATAGTTAATAAATGTGTAGGTATGTTTGAGAATACAAATCTAGATACATTAATCTAGTACTATTGGTCCCCACACTAGGCATAGCCTGTATCGTGAGGACCCTACCGAAACACTTGCTAAGCATAGTCCAGCTAACCTGCACAAATCGTGATACCATTTCACGGTGGCCAGACACCGGCCAAGCTATACAACTAGTTTGAGTTAAGGCCAAAATAGATGTAAGTTATTGTATGCGTCGAAACTATGTAGTGGCTTCCTGTAAACCAGACGTCCATATTGCTAAACCAATCATGTTTGTATGACAATCCAGAGGTATCAGGACTGTAGCTTTTATAAGAATATAAATTTTCTAATAATTTAAAAAGTAATGTCTTATAGGATCTGGCGTGATGATAGGTGGTTATCTTAAGGCAACCACCGTATGTGTATTTATGAAATCAATTTAAAACAATAAAAAAATTGTAGTATTTATCAAATCACCTAATATATCGGGGCGTATCACGAATTTTAATATTATTTTTTAACATTACCTTATAGATTCCGTAGAGCTGTAAGATATTTGTTTGGGTTTTACAAAAAAAGCGACTAAAAACAATCTTCATAAATTACTCTATTATCTACTTGTTTTAAATAAAACTTTTGCTCATAATAATATTCAGAAAGTAAAAAATTCTATAATGCTTCAGTCCTTTATACAAGCTGTAACATAATAAACGCAAGACCTGAAAGTAGTTTGTTCTAAATCGGAAACTGAATTGATTCCAACAATTTTTAAAGTTTATTACATTTTTTTAAATTCCCAAAAAATGCTTTTACTCCTTCAGTGCGCTATAAAAAAACTAAATTTATTATTGATTCGTAGCAATAAGGAGATTTCAAATGCATTCCTAAAACGTATTTCTTAAAACGCACACATACACGTGCAAGTTTCATTTTTAATTGAGGTATGAAAGTACTTAAAAGTAGGGTTTAAGGTGTTACCTTAAATTTAGAAATTTGGCTTTCGTTTTGAATTTATGTCGTGTCGATGTATAGTTTCGTGTCTGAGGTCTTACGTTTACTATGTTACACCTTGTATAAAAGTTAAAAATCCAGCTGCAACCACAACCAGCCGCATTTTCTCTAACAATGAGCCAAAAAGAAACTATACATCTCCCAAAGATGAAGTGAGCAAACAGAAGCGTGTACTAGATCATCATAAAAGTCAATTGCAGCATCATACAAGGATCTTTTGGCCCGCGGCCAAAATCAGAACTAACGCTGTCATCGAGTAAAATGTCACTTCATCACAATTGCAGAGATGCCGTTGGCTATAAATTTACAAAAGCTTTTTTTTTTAATTAGTAACCGTGCGGACCCACATGTTGAAATATTTCCCTGAAAGTAGGAAAATCCCTAACTTCACACCAACGCCCCCAGCCACGGGCCAAGAAATTCTGGTCCCACTATAAGTCAATAGATCATTATATAAAAACCATCATCTTCTTGTCAGATGGAAAAGTCAAGAGTCTCCGTAACTGGCGAGCGTGTATGAGACGAACTATGAGAGTCGAGGAAGCCAGAGAGGTATGTAAGGAAAGAACCTGTTGGAACTCTGTACTCTCTGCCTACCCCGCAAGGGATCTGGCGTGATAATATAGATAGATAGATAGATCTTCTAGTCAATCAAATTGTATCTTCTTACTTTTTCTACTATCTAGCCAATCCAAACCAGAACCCCAAAGACGGTAGCCAGATTGTGTCTAGAAAGCAGCAATACCCCAAGCTCGTCGGGTAGAACACGCTACGCCTTATGATTTTTGGGTAAATTTATTATCACGAGACCTGGACTCTGAGAAAAGCAGACCGCTTTTCACCACATTTCAAAGGCTATGCGCAAAGTGTAAACTTTGCGCATAGCCTTTGAAATGTGGTTGCGGAGAAGACTGCTCTGAGTATCATGGACCACGCCTAGAACCAATGCATCCATATTGGCTAAACTTAACATGACCATCAGACTATCCACCATCTGCCCTCGAAAGACCTTTGAATTTTTCGGCTACATAGTCAAGAAAAAAGGCGACACCTTTGAAAAGCTACTAGTCACTGGCAAAGAAGAAGGAAAGAGACCCAGAAGTCGTAGCCCTATGCGTTGGTCCGATCAGATACGATCCGCGCTAGACACCACGATATCTGAGGCGATACATACGGCCGAAAACCGAACTCGTTAGCGGAACATAATTCGCGATTGCGTTGTTCTTGGATATCATGACCCTCAACATTGAATGCAAGAAGGAAGAGGAGGAGGTTATCATCACCTAGAAAAACGAGATAGGTATCATTAGAATGCGCAACGAAATTCAGTTTAAGACCTACTTTAAACTGTTTGAAACTGGATCGTACCCAGTGGAACCGATGGACTGCTATAGACTGATGATGATGATTTAACTGTTACGCTACGTAACTACGCTACTAGACTCACATTAGACTTCTTCCTAGTCGGTCATTGATGAGAGTGATTTGATCTAATACAATCTTTCAAAGGAACTAATCAGGTCTATTCTTTACTCATCTGGCACTACTTGACTTTCTTACTGGGTCTTTGACCTGAAGAAAATGAAGAAATCGGCCCCCAGGATTTGAACCCAGGACCTCGTGATCACAAAGCGATGTGCTTTACCACCAGACTAACGAGCAATGGAACAGTATGGGTCGCTTTACTATTTCTTAATATTGACAAATTATTCATCTACTTTCATTGTACTTTTTTGTCACACTTAGTCTCTAGCGTCCGCATTAGATATTAGATCCTACAGTATTCGGTCTCCGGAATATCCTCTGGTCTCTTTTAAAAAAAAAGATACCTACCTACTCTATATTTGTACAGCTGTGTAGAAAAAAATCTCGTTCAGATCCAATCGTACTAAAGGAACTTCGACCGGAAAAGCAATTGAAATAGTTTTTTCTAGTTCACAACTCGGAATTTAGCCGTATAGTGGATATAGGTATTACACAAGTTCCTATACCTAGTTAGTACCAAGTAGATAAGCCATTCAACATTAATTAATCAATGAATAAGAAATTTTGTAAGAGAATATTTCACAATTCCTATTCCAAACAGCTCTAACTACCCCACTTAAGTTAAGTTCTTATTATTTATTTTAAAATGGTTTATGACCGTTTTTATTTACACGAATACCTACCTACACATGAAAATTATTTTTCTGATTTTATCGAATACTAGGAGTTTCCCACGACTTCGTACCCGGTCGACAACAGCGCCACCTACCGGGTCTATGTTATATAGCCTATGTTACTTCTGGATAAGGTAGCTTTCCAATGGTGAAAGAATCATTACAATCGGATCAGTAGTACCTGAGATTACCCCGAACATCCAAACTCACAAACTTTACCTCTATAATATTAGTATAGATGTTCTAGAACCAAATTTTACTAAATTGTCTCAAGCATCTTTATTAAACCCAATACTCATGTATTTAAAAAACAAACAAACACCGTCACGTCTATATTCCCCAAGCAGGGGTGGCAGAGGTGTACTGTGTACACCCACGTTTCGCCGACGATGTTAGGTCCCATGTAATAGGGGGCGAGCCTATTGCTATATACCGGGCACAATTCCGGACTCATACTGGGAATTTTTCGTTAGAAAAACTACATTTGTCCGACCCAGGATTTGAACCCAGGACCTCGTGATCACAAAGCGATGTGCTTTACCACCAGACTAACGAGGCAGTGTTCTTATATTAGGTTTTTGTTATTTTATTACATGGATGAACATATTATAACAAAAAACAACCCATGAAGGGACCGATAACAGCCTACCCCGCAAGGCCTTTAACGTGATGATGAAGGGTGAAGGTTATTTTAACGTTCTTTTCGAAGATTTTAAAAACCAAAGGACAGGAACACTAAAAGAACAGATAAGAGAGAAGAACAATAAAAGGAAATCAATTTAAAACAATAAAAAAATTGTAGTATTTATCAAATCACCTAATATATCGGGGCGTATCACTAATTTTAATATTATTTTTTAACATTACCTTATAGTAGTAGAGCTGTAAGATATTTGTTTGGGTTTTACAAAAAAAGCGACTTTAATACAATCTTCATAAATCACTCTATTATCTAATTGTTTTAAATAAAACGTTACTCATAATAATATTCAGAAAGATAAAAAATCTAAAGTGCTTCAGTCCTTTATACAAGCTGTAACATAATAAACGCAAGACCTGAAAGTAGTTTGTTCTAAATCGGAAACTGAATTGATTCCAACAATTATTAATGTTTCTTAATTTTTTTTAAATTCCCAAAAAATGCTTTTACTCCTTCAGTGCGCTATAAAAAAACTAAATTTATTATTGATTCGTAGCAATAAGGAGATTTCAAATGCATTCCTAAAACGTATTTCTCAAAACGCACACATACACGTGCAAGTTTCATTTTTAATTGAGGTATGAAAGTACTTAAAAATAGGGTTTAAGGTGTTACCTTAAATTTAGAAATTTGGCTTTCGTTTTGAATTTATGAAGCAATTCTCTAATTGGGGTGTCTGAGGTCTTACGTTTACTATGTTACACCTTGTATAAAAGTTAAAAATCCAGCTGCAACCACAACCAGCCGCATTTTCTCTAACAATGAGCCAAAAAGAAACTATACATCTCCCAAAGATGAAGTGAGCAAACAGAAGCGTGTACTAGATCATTATAAAAGTCAATTGCAGCATCATACAAGGATCTTTTGGCCCGCGGCCAAAATCAGAACTAACGCTGTCATCGAGTGAAATGTCACTTCATTACAATTGCAGAGATGCCGTTGGCTATAAATTTACAACAGCTTTTTTTTTTAAAATTAGTAACCGTGCGGACCCACATGTAGAAATATTTCCCTGAAAGTAGGAAAATCCCTAACTTCACACCAACGCCCCTAGCCACGGGCCAAGAAATTCTGGTCCCACTATAAGTCAATAGATCATTATATAAAAACCATCATCTTCTTGTCAGATGGAAAAGTCAAGAGTCTCCGTAACTGGCGAGCGTGTATGAGACGAACTATGAGAGTCGAGGAAGCCAGAGAGGTATGTAAGGAAAGAACCTGTTGGAACTCTGTACTCTCTGCCTACCCCGCAAGGGATCTGGCGTGATAATATAGATAGATAGATCTTCTAGTCAATCAAATTGTATCTTCTTACTTTTTCTACTATCTAGCCAATCCAATTTAAGGTCTGAACTGTCGCGACGCTATACCGCCTAAATTTGAACTGGCCCTTATACTGGGCGGCGTTCAGTTGGCAACCGGGGGGAATAATAATGTGTGTAAGTTACCGACTTGTTAAATTGTATGCACGTCTAACTTATGAGATTTATGCACACTCCAATTGCTTTTACTTTAAATGATTTACGTTTACTGGTGCAGTCGTTTAATTTTTCTTTGATAAGCATTTTTGCCCCCGGCAGAGGGCACACGATCAGTCTGTCAGTCTGACAGAGACGACGTAAATGTTTTTCTTTTTAATATATTATGTATAAACAGTATCTCTCTCTGACTGATAATCTCTAGATCTCGGACTGACAGTGAAAATTAAAACACTTGCATTTCAAATTAAGTTAAAACAATAGAATAATATTAGGGCAAGTCAAGAGTCTCTGTAACCGGCGAGCGTGTATTAGACGAACTATGAGAGTGGAGGAAGCCAGAGAGGTCTGTAATACTCTGTACTCTCTGCCTACCCCGCGAGGGAGCTGGCGTGATTTTATAGATAGATAATATTAGTGCAATACAAATTTAAGTTTAGAAATAAGCGGTACAGTACAATTCTTATCAGCCTGTCAGAATAGTAAACCCTGTTTCTAAAGTGAAACCACATTTGTAACCAATCGTCACCTCTAGAAAGCAAGACTAACATCTAGAAAGCAAGCTCGAAATCAATGGAAGTTAGAATCGGGAATAAATAATATAAGTCAGAATCAAGGAAGAGCTACAAGTTAGCAACGAATAGACTCTTACGATAACAATACATCCATCTTTAAAAGCACGAACACAAAACTATTGTCTTACTTAACTAAACAACTAAGTTGAAGAGCAATTATAACTTAAGCTCAACAATAATATCTTTCAGTATCGAAACATCGCGAAACCAAATAATTTTGCCCCATACCTAATCTTGATCATAGTAACACAAGTGCTTACAAAACGGACTGCGGACGGAACAATGGCCACACTCGTGGGCCCTTCATTCTCAAACAACAAATCTTCCCTACTAGCTACTAGAGATGGTAAAATCTTGATTGATTCATATCTCTGAGTTTGTGAAGGAATGTGTCAAATTCAATTAGCGAACTAAAAGCATTACGGAATAAACTCGTAGTTGTAGGCTTATTCTATTTAAAATCGTTCTTATGATACTGTTGTTCGTGGTGTCACTTAATAAATGGTGTATCCGTCTAAGTAAGTACATAAACATTTTTTACTTAGCAACATATCGGAATTTCAACATAATGAGAATTAAACAAATTGCAAATTTAACTTTATGGCCTAGATTAGAAAGAAACATTTATTAGATAGACTAACAGTAAAGTACGCTACACAACGTTATAACTATAAAATAAAATAAAACAAGTTACATGTACATACTATGTAGCCGCACTAATGGGGTACCACTCAGCATAAAGCTGTGCTGCAGCGTGGACTACAACACAGCGCTGATTTTCAGTGGTACCCCTTTTATCTATAGTAGGTACCAGCTGTGCCCCGAGGTTTACCCGTATATATTAGGACCCGTTTGAACGGCTCTTAAAAGAAGCCTTTCCCCAAGAATTGAGCTATCAATACTTAAAGAATTATTTAAATCCGACTGGTAGTTCCAGAGATTATAGCGTTCAAACAAAAAAGCAAACAAACTCTAACTGTATTACGAGTATTTTAGAATAGATTAATTAGTTTTGTATTGAAGTGTGATCACCCTTTTGTGATTTTTATTAAATCTGTTTACGCTTAAATATTATTTATTATTCAGTCTCATAAATCTGAATATTTATTAATACGTCTGGCAAGATTGACCAAAAATTTTGACCGGATTATTCGAATTTCAACATCACATTCTGCAATAAACGTGAAATAATTGAATTATAGTCTTTTTCACGAAACATGGGTACGGTGACGTGACATCACATTCCATTTCACGCATTTTTTATTGTGGATTATTTAAAATAGGGAATCCAGAAAATAAATAAAATATAAAGATAAACCAAAAATCTATTTCAATTTACAAAACACTTAATACTTTATATAACTTTATTTATTAATTATGTAAATTGGAACGGTTTGCGTTTTAGGGACTGACACAATGAAATCATTAGAATCGATCGATTGTTTTTATAATTGTACTAAATCGATTGCCTATATTTATGAATATTATTATATGTATCCGATTAAAATACATCGTATGCTCAAAGTCAACAAATTATAAAAAATACGTGGATACACATTAGACTATACATGGACAGTTTCATAGATTTAAAAAAAAACAAGTCACGTGCTCGACGAATTAATCTATATTAATATTATAAAGAGGAAAGATTTGTATTGTTGTATGTTTGTAACGAATAAACCCAAAATCTTATGGACCTCTTCCAAAAATTCTTTCACTATTAGAAAGCTACCTTATCCAGAAGTAACATAGGCTATATAACATAGACCCAGTAGGTGGCGCTGTTGGCGACCGGGTACGAAGTCGCGGGAAACTGCTAGTAGAAAATGATTTCAAACAACTGAACGCAATTTTAGATTACTCAATGAAGTCGAAAAAGTGATTCAATTTTGTCTACCGTTGAAGTTTAAAATAAAATGTTTCTGGACACAAATCGCAGAAGCTCAAATAGATGTCATAAAATATGAAGCTACACATCTCTACAGCGGCTGTAGTTTGCTCATTTGGAAGAAATGAAAGAGGGCCCTTGTCTGAACCGAAGCCTCCAGCCTTTTGTTAGGGACGCGTTTGTTCTCAGTGGCCATTTCACTAATTGCGACCACCTCCCATTGTCTCTGTATAAATTAGACGTAAATATTCCGGTTCATCTCCTTTACCACGTGAATTTTGAATGAACATGACTTTTTAATAACCATAAAGTTGAACGACTCGAAAAATTTTATAGTCATAAAAATAACTGACTTTTTCTTAACTTGCGAAAACTCGCAATGATCGGTTTTTATTGCGAAAAAGTGTAATAAAACCGATTCATCCCGACCAAGTGGGTTGTATAATGAACTATGAATACATATAACTTCATCACCGAATAAAATTTAAAAGAAATTAGTATGATTGTAGATATTCTCAAAGTGAATAAATAAAAAAACTTTTACATTGCCATATATAATTCAACAGAAATCAAAAGCAGCTTAAGTTTTGCTTGCTCATTATTTAAAGCTACAAAAGGTTCCGACCTTTATACGTATTCATACCCCTTCATACCTGTAATATAATAGTTTAGTCTCGAATGTTTACTAAGTCCTCCTCACCCCCTCAGCTCGCTACAGGCGATACCGCTAAAGTAATCCCCACGCAAGTTTTCTAATAAAACTACAATTCGATAAGAGGAAACAGGTACCTTTATTGTGATGCTGCGTAACTTTTTCTTATATTTTTAAGTTTTTCTAGCGTACTTTTAATAATTCTACATTAGTACACGGACCCAAACACAATCTAAAAGACATTCATTGAACAGTGAAGAATTCTTTCTTAAACATCGTTAGAAGAAATATTCTGAAAAATACTGGTTGTGAAAATCAAGTTACGGATGTGGACCAATTGGGTACCCTGGTATACCATGAGCCTATAGTGAAAAATGTAGTAGCACGACTACAAAAATATTTACACCTTACCAATCCTCGTACATTTTAGTTCATCAAAAATTCCAACGGAACATAACTGCAATAGGCACAATAATATGCTAGTCTTATAGTAATTATAATCCAATTATAAACCTTTCAAAATATACCATGACTAGAATAAAAAATGAAAAAGTCTTCATTTCGCCGTCTTTCTATACATTTTTAATCGATCAATTTTATATCGAATAATTACTCGTGTTGGCAAGTAGGTGAGAGCAATTTACCGATTAGAGGCCGCGTGAATAAATCCTTTGTCGGCTGGAAATGAGCTATTAACGGCGATTCGATTATTATTCTTACTGCCTGCCTCTCCGGCTAACTGCTATTCTCAGAGGTTTTTAGCTCTGGCTAATGAAATACCTTTGTTAACCTTTGCGCAGTGTGATAATTATGAAATAAATTGGTAGCTTGTTAGCTCGACGCAGTGGGGGCGAAGCTATAATATCAGATTTAGTACCGAGTCTCACACCAGCATGACTATCCCCTATGGGATCGCTAGTGATATTCATAATTTATAAGCGCAATGAAAATATTACAAAGAAATTGCATTGAAAGAGCGAAGTTTGTGCCAATCGGCTTGTATACACACGAGTATTTGGAGATTCCGTACAGCTGCAGCATAACCTATCCACCACGCAAATTCGGTCATAGATATACATATATCTATGGGTTCAGCTATGACAATTCGAGCAGTGGATATGTTACACCGAGCACTAACGAAGTAGGTACGCAGCTGAGTGCGAAGTTGTTTTGGTTAGTATATTTCTACGAACAGAGCCTATTACTTTTCCTACAACGTGAACACTCGCGTAGAAATGCCTACTGCGGAGACATCTTACCATCGCTGAGCCTGGCACGAAAAGAATAATGTTAGTAAGACGAGTTAATATGCCATCCTTGTTACACCACAAATTTACTAATCAAACATAAGCGTGACAGCACTATGACGTACTAGCGTCACTAACGTTAAAGTTTTCGTGCTAAGCCCTCTAGATATAACCTTGGTGTTACTGTGTAGTAGTGAAGAGTCTGGTGCACTTCACGATTGCACGATTTGTGTGTGTAAGATTTAGAAACGGACGGATTTGACGGACGATTTAGCGCAGTGGTTAAGAGCTTAGGTCGCTCCACCTACTGTGTTTAATAGTCGCGGGTTCGATTCCCGCACGGGACAAATCTTTGTGTGATCCACAATTATTTGTTCCGGTCTGGGTATTTGTGTGTGAATTTTCATGTTTGTAAACGCACCCACGACACAGGAATAAATCCTAGTGTGGGGCTACGTTTTTAAAAAAAAAAAAGAAAAAAAAAAAAAAAAAAAGTAGAGCTAGAATGAAAACACAGAAATACAATTTACACCTTTTATTTTACCTTGACCATATCTTTAAATGTTAATATTATTACGTAAGCATATTTTAAATCAGTCTTTACACTCCAAAAGAGATACAGCATAATTATAACAAAATATATCAAAATTATAGGGTAGATACAGGGTAATACTTAACTTAAAAATGATGTCTTTACGCGATAACTTTAGAATCAAAAATCTGCACCTTTGATCAATGCATTACCTTATATACCCTACGTTTTTAATACAAATTAAATTAGCCTGTTCTGACCAATCACAAACATGTGTTGTTTTTACTGAATATCTCGCTACATTTATAATGTTATTTAAATACAATCCTTCCAAACAATACCGGGGCTCAATTCAAAAAAATGTATTCTCAATACACATGTGTTCATGTAAAACCGGATGTATTCATAAGGAATTGTCGTATTGGATCGGAGAAAAGGAAAACGGCAAAATGAATATTTTTACGAGGTGGGAACATAGGAGGCTTGGGCCGAAGTTCCCGGCGCGGGGGCGGGCGGCGGGCTCTCCGTACCGATATTTGTGGAAATACTTCAACACCCCTAACTTTTAGAGTGAGCGAATAAATTCTTTTTCGTAAATCTATTAAAACAGTGATCTTGACAGTGCCAAATGGGATTTTTTATGGATTTAAAGAACACTTCTTCGGTATTTTATATGTTTTGTTCTTTTTTTGGGAGACTACTTAAATTAATACCTACATTTCTGTTTCTGTACTGGCACTTAGTATGGCATTTAGGTTTATGCAAATCTATATTTTGGCTTAATACTTTATTTATGTTCATCAATTTTATAATTACAGAAGAAATCATCAATATTGCTATCATGGTAAGAATACGTAACAGAATTTACGCATGGTAAATTACGATAACGATTAATTTTTAATATGCGTTTGTGTAATTATGATTACGGAATAATTACAATTACAAATTGCCAGTACTTAAATAACATATTATGTAATTATCGGCTAGAAGGATATTTCTACTTCTTTCTGTATAAGTGATCAAATGTTTCTGAAAAAATAAATTATTTGCCGTCGACCATCAATCCATCATCAATCATTTTGGTTTAAAGTGGACATTCGAAATACGCATACACATACATACGAGTATACATACTTACAAATATTTATAGTATTTCAAGCCCTTCTGATTACCACTTGGAACGTTTGCCTTGAAAATATTGTGCAAAAACAAATTATTTTTATGCTTTACCTAATTAAGTCCTATTTTATTAGACTGTGCAACTACTATTCATACTAGATAGATTTCTTAATATAATAAAGCATATCGTAGGAACTCTACAATAAATTAAATTGATAATACAAGATAAAAAGCTTAAAATAAAATGGGTACTCCTAAATTATTATATCCCTATGAAATATCAAATAGCAATAATACGAGTAATACATTTTCTCCGAAAATATATCTGTTATTTATCAGAAACATTATTAATTCTATTTGTTATTTATTATATCTAACAAACAGCTTAGGTACAAGTTCACGATATTATATATAGTTTTGTTACTCGATGAAGTAAAACTACATAAAATATGAATTGAATATAAATAATTGATGGCATGTCAATGTTCGCCCGTAGGTACTATTTCTACACTAAGAACATGATTTATGATATTCTTTTGATATGCTAAACAACCCTACATATCACAGTTTCAATACAGTGCTTGTTCTTAGCGAGGAGAGACTCTGATCAAGGTTGTGTAGCATTTAGCTCGGTAAGTCTTGGATGGGCGGCCGTTTGTGACTCATTCATATTCGAGGGTCTACGGAAGCCAACGGTCTAACTTTTGGGACCGTTGGGGCCGGCTAATTAATATGGCAGTCGTTAAGTCGGAAACCTTATGGGCAGCTGAATAAGCTCTAACAGCAGGTGGCCATAAATATCTACCAATTCCCATTGGGTCTGCATGATGGGTTACAAGTTATTCATGCAATAGATACAACATTTATCAAATTTTAGAATTTGAAGGTACAAAACTAACAGTTTTAAACAAAACTCAGAAAACTAAGTGCACAGAGTTGTAGAGCGGATTTACCGGAAGCGGATGCGTCGACAGCGGCCGTCGCTTCAGGATCGCAACATGCTTTCATTCATCCCGCAGTTAAGCCCTTTTGGGGCCGATGCCGGTTTTACGCGGAAACTCTACACTCGGCACTGGCCTCCTGCCGGCACTCGCTCCCTCTCGCACCCGCCCCGCTCACGCCTGACAGACCGAAAAGAAAGAACAAAATCAATACTGTCTGGAACACGCCCACCAGTTCAACTCGGTAACTGCGCTTCCTCACTGGAAATTCGATAAAATAAAACTGGGTAAAAATCATTAAATTTGTGTATTGGTGTTGTGAGATCGTATGTTGTCGGATCTGCATCGGATCCGGAGGGCGCCGGTTACCGCGGCGCGGCGGGCGCCGGCGAGAGGTCACATGTTTTGCACGTGGTCGGGTCACGTTACAATGTTTACCTGCGATCGCCTGACGGTCAGGTGAGATCCGACGCTACTCGACTCCTCTCCACCCTATACTACTATCTATACATAGTGACGAATCCCCCGATACACATTACGGAACCATTTTAGTACTTTTTGGGGTAGGTTTTCTGTACGGACGGGGCGTAGTGGAAGCTTAGCAAATTGTTTACAGACTGACTGAGTAAACACTCTTAAATGTAATCTCATCTGCGTCATGATACCCATATTCAGTAGGCGTTGGAACCGACGAGCCCGCGGCTACGGTTTGCATTTTTATCAAGCATCGACGACAGGCAGCAACATTTTATTTTGCGTGCCATAAATATGGAACCAGTGAAGACGAACACACGCTGGAATATACAACATTTTCATGCAAACTTATCTGAAACTATGCATAAGTAAACAGCAACAAAAAGAGCTTCCTCTTTGCCGTAAAAATAAAAAGTTCGTCGATATTCTTGTGTTCCCTGCATCGCATTTTCAACAGCTCTTTATACAGGGACTACGTGAAGAGCAGAAACGTTACATATTATGGAATGCCATACCAAAAATGTCAACGACGGCCTTGGAGCTGGTTAGATGACAAACAAGATTAACCCCGAGTACTTACAAAATTCGAATAGCCACGTTGATCAGCGAGGAAAATAACTCGTTTTAGGCGACGTACGTGAAAATGTGAAACAAAAAAGATAATTTTTTTCTTTCATAAGTTAAAACAGAACATTGCTCCTTTGTAACCATACCGTTCACATTTCCACGAAGTGCGTGTATGTGGACGGAATACGGAATGAGTTGTCCCCTTCCTTATAATATTTATATGTAAACGTTAAGGATATCTCTATTTATTACGTACCATTAATTTCACCGGAGTAGTTGGAGAATGTTGCCGCGGTTTCCGTGAGGAAAACCGGATGACATCGTGTGTCAACGAAATTGCTATTAGTGGTGACCTATTAACGGGTTTAAAGACATTTAACATTGATAGCACGAAAAGACTGACGTTAGCGTGACACTATAGAGTTGATATCCCATCCTTGTCACATTTCAAATTAACTAAATAAGCATGAACGTGGAAGAACGCTTCTGCGCTAGCGTCACGGTAACGTCAATCTTTTCGGGCTAAGCCATTACGTAGACTTTGCAGAACAAACTCATAATAAATGAGTGAGCAAACAGAGACACGGAATTAGGCACCGAAGCGTATTATATTATTTACTAAGCATTAAGCGCAATGCAGCGAATGTAAAGTATTTAAAGTGATTTATAAGTTTTGCGAACGGTGTAATTGCTACATTCGTGGATGAAACTAGTTGGGGAAGCAATAAATGGCCCATGCGGCGCCTTGTCCGCAGCCAATGGTAATGGTCAGTCTGGGTAAGCAGACTGAGTCTCCTGTGTTGAACCTTTTCATGTAGCCAGACATTGATTGGTTCATTGTGTGAACTTGGAAATATCAGGTACCATGGCAGTTCAAAATTAAATTTACACAGACGATTATCTTTGTTCTTGTAACGTTGTATATTATTTGATACCTATAATTTTATTAGATTATTGGTCAATAAATATTAAAGCACAATAATAACATGTACAGTTGATTTTATTATTATTTATAGGTATTTCCTTATACTCCTGTAAAAATATAAAGGTTACTTGCGCAGGACTGGAACCTTATTTTGTCATTACTCTTTTAATCTCTTCGTTCGTTGTACCAAATTTATTTGTTAAATCTACCTATCTATATCATCACTCCAGATCCCTTGCGGGGTAAGCAGAGAGTACAGAGTACTTTGTAAAATAAAGCTTATTATTTAAGTTTTTATTTAGGCATGTGTTCTGAAAACATTGAATTAAGCAATATATTCATTTATGACTTTTACGGGCCTGAAGCTAAAGGACAATGCCCAAAATACTATGGAAGTTCGGCTAATCGTGCGTCACTTCCAAATAGTCATTAAAAGGTAAGTAATGTACCTAGGATGTCATTAATAAAGAAAAAAAATTAATGAGATATTTGCATAATTACGCTTTTCCGAAAACGTTTTTAGGTTAGATTGCACTTCAACAACACACACTCCTTAATGGAGAAATAATATCCATGTGTATTGTAAAACTAATATTGTTTGCCCGGGCTTAAACTGAAACCAACTAACTATACGAGTAAGTGTAAACATTTTGCTACGACAAAAGTGAGATAATGCATAACAAATTTTTATTATTAGATCAAAACACTTACTGAACCAGGTGCAATCCAGGTCAAAACGTATATCATAGAATTTGGTTAGTTCATTCATATATTAAACTCGTTCATGGCGTGGCACAACCAACAAACAGTTACAAGACCGTCATAGTATATGGCTGTATTAAATCTTCACGACATCGTTATTAGTACACAAGATTCACTTGCACTTATCATGAAAGGACAGACTATTTAGCGCAGTGGTTAAGAGCTTAAGTCGCTCCGCCCACTGTGTCTAATAGTCGCGGGTTCGATTCCCGCACGGGACAAATCTATGTGTGACCCACAATTATTTGTTTCGGTCTGGGTATCTGTGTATGTGAATTTTCATGTTTGTAAACGCACCCACGATACAAGAATAAATCCTAGTGTGGGGCTACGTTTTTCATAAAAAAATATATTTACTAGATACAGGAACACTTATCAATCTCCTATATTCGCAGAAAATTACAAAAACAATGTTAGTGTAATGGGAAAACTGTCCTATGATTTTGTTATAGAGAGATTTTGACAATGATCCTTTAACTTGTTTATAAAAATAATTGTTCGATATTGTGGGTAATCTGAAACGAAAGTATATTTTTACCATGCTATATTATTGAATTAATCAGCAGTGGACTATGGCCTAAGCCCTCTCAGCTTGAGATGAGGCCCGTGCCCAACGGCGGGATAGTTTCTTAACAGGGCTAATATAAAAATGCAGTGATAGCCTAGTGGTTAGACCGTTGGACTGCAAAGTCAGAGGTCTCGGATACGAACCCAGGCACGCACCTCTGTCTTTTCGAAAGCATGTACGTTTTAAAAATTAACTATTACTTGCTTTAACGGTGAAGGAAAACATCGTGAGGAAACCTGCATGCCTAAGAGTTTCTCGAAGGTGCGTGAAGTTCCCCAACCCGCACTGGGTCAGCATGGTGGACTATGGCCTAAACCCTCTTAGTTTGAGAGGAGGCCCGTGCCCAACAGTGGGACAGTTTCTTAACAGGGCTAATATTATTATATTATTGAATCGTGTAAATATGTAGGTGTATTGGTATAAACATTGGTTTTCATTAAGATACTAATGAACAAAATACTGTCGTATTATTTTTTACGGCTGCGATATGATTCATGTCGATAATTATTATAATACAAATCAATGGAAGTTATGTTTATACTTTATTTTTAAAGGTAATTACTAATTGCCAGCAGGGACTTATAATTCAGATCCAAATTAATGGTATATAAATAGTCTCTGTGCATTGGGACTTTGGGTCCTTTTGGTAGGGCTTGAGCGGGGACAAGTGTCCAACACAACAAATGAATAAAAAAAAATAAAAAATAACGCGTAGGACCCTTTGCGATAATTTAATGTTTTGTAATTATGCCTGCCTAGATTAAGAGTTCTATCTATCTTTAGCCGAAAAAAGTCCAATGCAGAACAAATGCCTCGCCACAACGACTCGATCTGGAGTTATAATATTATTGTATAACACACTGACACGACAAACGCGTTTACAGGCAATCCAAAATATCTAGTCATCAGTCATTCCTCCCCCGATTATAATTAAAATTTGCTCTAGATGGCGTTCACCATTAATTATTTAGCGTAGTTTGAACATCTCCAGTGGGCGGGCGACGCGCGACGTGCAATAAATGGGCCGGAGCGCGTTATATTCCTTATATTCAGAGGACAGAGTGAGCGCGTGTCCAGAATAAGTTACGAACACCGAGCTAAGACCCGCCATCCCCGACTACATAAAGATTTATTCCCATCTGTAACTGAGAGGGCGACGCGACAGTTTTTCCCAATTATAAGGTATAAGCGTCCCATTTATTAACATCTCGTCAAAGAAATCACGATCTTAGCGTTTTTCCTCCGGTTCGCGCTTTGCTCGCTGACGAACTTTTAATTAATAAGTAACCTAATAAGTCTGAACCTGTACTTATCGATTTGCTACTAATTTTTATTTCCGAAAGGAGTTTTTATGCGGCATAGATTTTTTATAAATAACTACCTCTTTCAGTATACATTAAAGAGTTAGTACTTACTTAGTTCTTGTAATACAGATGAAATAAATATGAGAATACTAAATTTATCAGACTAGACAGTTTTATCATGAATAAAATCTAGATTACCTTAAACTACAACAATACCTATAATAAAAATAAGTAATTAGGTTTTCAGCTTAAAGTATGTACCGCAGGTTCGTATGTGTTGTACATCTTGGTATGGTGCACACATTCATGTCATTTTATATTAGTAGGTACCTACTTTCGGCATCGGCTCACTGAAACGTTTTTAAGTGCAACATTAATGTACGTTTTGGTTATTTGCACTCATATGCTATTAGGGGTGTATTTAACTCCGACAAAACAGCTTATACGTACGTTTAAACGTATAGATTTTTTTAATATAGCCGCATACACCAGATTTTCCTGTTTCATAAGTGTATTCAGACTTATGAATTTTACCAGCATTAACACCCAGACTGAAACAAATAATTGTAGGTCAAGCAAAGATTTCGAGACTACTAGGCCCACAATACTACTACTACTGGATCGCTAATATATCGTAATAAGGTATTATAGAACAAAATTATTTTCTATTTAAAAGCTCATATTTAACTTGCAATGACCGTATGTCTGTCTCTCTGTCTGCCTTTCCGGTTCAGATCTTGTGATCAATTTTTCAAGCAATTGCGGGTATCCGATTGAGCTGAAATTTGGCATAAATATGTTAGTTCAGTAACAACGCCATAATATGGTACCATGGGACTGGTCTGATGATGGAGTCGGAAGGTGGCCCTAGGAAGTTGTAAACTAAATAACGTAACCTCATCTTGTTTAGGCTTGTTAGATTGGTATTGGCTAGTACTATACAACCAGATAGTGTTAAGGGTCTGATGATGAAGCCGAAAGGTGGCCAATGGAACCACTTAAGTACTAAACATAACCCTGTAGGGTTTGGGCTCATTAGATATGTCTTGATATCAGCATCGATATGGTTGATTCCCAATTTTACTATAATGATAATTACATTTTTTTTAAACGTACGTTTCAGAAAAGTAATCTTAAACAACAAATTACAAAATAAGCTGAATTATTCCTACGAATATTATAATTTAATTTTGTGGGGCGATGAATTTTTTATTGTGCATTAAGTCGTGTTCATAAATAAATAAATAAAATAAATGTAAAAGTTTGTATCTTTAGATGTTTGTTACTCAGTCACGCAAAACGGACTGGAATATGTGTGTGTGTGTGTGTGTGTGTGTGTGTGTGTGTGTGTGTGTGTGTGTGTGTGTGAGTGATGTACGCAGTTGGCCGCGAGGCCTTTACAGCTTCACCGGACTTAAGGGCGAGCGTGCAACCACTACACTCGAGCCAGAAGGGCAAGGGGCGACATACTCGAGGGCGCCTTGAAGCGGCGCCCTCGGTTGGGACAGTCGCTTTGGGGGGATGGGGTGCACTACTAAGTGCACCGGTCAACCGCCGGCTATGGGAGGGGATCTAAGACTACGTCGTCGTCGCCCGTATTCTGAGCGGAAAGAATGGATGACAAAGCATCGGGGGAGACTGGAATATGTTTGGCACATACATAGTTGATTACCTTAATTAACATATAGGATACTTTTTATCCCGGAAATATGTAAGGTTCCTGTCTAAGGTCACCGCGGACAAAGTCGCGGGCAGAAACTATCTACGATATATGAGGATCAGACAGATACACACACACACACCGTTACGCCTATATTCCCCAGCGGGGGTGGCCGAGGTGTCCTGAGTACACCCACGTTTCGCCGACGATGTTAGGTCCCATGTAATAGCCTATTGCCATATACCGGGCACAATTCCAGACTCCGGACTCATACTGGGAATTGTTCGTTAAAAAAACTACATTTGTCCGACCTAGGATTTGAACCCAGGACCTCGTAATTACAAAGCGATACGCTTTACCACCAGACCAACGAGGCAGTCAGCTATTAAATAAATATAACAGACAGGTATTAAATAAATACAATAAACAGTAAGTTTGGAAGATCGGACCAGAATAACTCATTTTAGAAACTTTCGGATTAATATTTTGAAACCTTTCCTTAATCACCTTAAGCCTACAAGCTAACATTCGCTCTAACGTTTCGTTCATTCAGTTTATTCAATATTATATATTAAATAAACTGAATGAACGAAATGTTATAATTCACACACAACTAATAATATACTCGATCATTCATTGAATGAACGCAATATACTGTTTGGTTTAAATTTGTTAGTTATTGCTTCCTACTAATATTTTAAACACAAAAGTTTGTGTGGATGGATGTATGGGTGTTTGTTGCTATTTCACGAACGAACGGATATAAATAAAACTTTACAGTAATATAGCTTATACACAGTTAACACATAGACTATAATTTACAAAGATATATATGCAAACAAAATCGCGGGCCACTGATAGCTCAAATGATCTCACATTGACATAGAAAGATCGATAGAGCTTCGCGAGTAGCAACATTATCGAACTGTTGCAAAGAAATAAAAAAAATGTATGTCACATCTGCGGCACGGTTGCAAACGGTTGTGTATGGGGGAGGCCGGAACTGCGAAACTTGGCCGTCCACGTCGCGTGGTCACCGCAACTTGGGGAACTTGGCACGCCGCGGCGCAACATCACCCCTGCCGTCTTCTTTGTTATTTAAAATGCTTTATTGGTGTAACGTTCTATGAGGTAAGCCCTACCGAGCATATGCCAACACGTAAGGACAAAGGTTTAAAACGTGTTATATATGACAGACGGCTTGGTGCAGTAATTAAGAGCTTAAACTTCTCCGCCCCCAGGATCGAGTCGTCGCGGGGTCGATCCCCGCACGAGACAAATCTTTGTGTGACCCATAAATGCATGTTTCGGTCTGGTTGTTTCTGTATGTGAATTGCACGTTTGTAAATGCACCCATGACACAGAAATAAATCCAAGTTATAATTATAGTCTACGTTTATTAAATGACAAAAAAGTTGCCTAAAAATTAAAACGCAGTCTTGTTGTCTGCTTGACAAGTTAAGTCAGTATAACATAAAATGCTATGAATATGCGACCACAAATACCTTCCAAATAAATTTGCGAGTCGATGTCTATCATCATACATCATTGTTTATTTATTAGGTTAAATTAATTTGACAATTATTGAAGATGCTAAAAATACCGACGTTGTAAAGAGTAGATTGGTAGAGCCACTAGGCAAAAGATAACCAAGTAAGTATATATCTTAAATAACCTTAGTTTACAAAGCCTTTTTAAAAGATGCTTTTATACCAAAAACACAACAAAAATATCTTCCTTAGTATAGGAGTTCCTATGGCTTCCTTCCGGCTCTATCATCAGACCTTGGGCACCATACAGGTCTAGAGTACTCGTCAAGACAAATCTAATGAACCCAAACACGGTAAGGTTATATTAAGTAGTTGGTTGGGTCCATTGGCCACCTTTTGGCTACATCATCAGACCCTGAACAGTATCTGGTTGTAATGTACATGTCCATAACAATCTAACAAGCCTAAACACGAGGGGGTTACGTTGTACAGTTCACATGTTCCTATGGCCACCTTCCGACTCCATGGTACCACATTATTGTATTGTCATTGACTTTACATACGTATGCCAAATTTCAGCTCAATCGAATACTCGCAAGTGCTTGAAAAATTAATCACAAGATTTGAACCGGAAAGACAGATATACGAACATTGCAAGTAAAATAAAAGCTCGTAAAAAGCCAACTGTAAACCATCTCCTAAATATCAAAGAAATTGCCTAAACTATACCAAACATAAAAATCTACATCCCACTGCTGCGATATTCTTTAATGCCCATTTGCGTTACACATAATCTCGCGATACATTTTCCGCACACAGCTTACGTAGCCACATGCAGATAATAAAAATTAATACAATGCTCCGTAACTCCGCATTCATTTCAAACTCAGGCACAATGTAAAAACGGGACGGCACAGTCACTGTAGCCTTAATATCCGCTGTTTCAGACTCCTAACCGGCTAACAATATTGCATTGCGTACGCCACGCGCTAGTTCTGTACTTATCGCGAAAGTTTCAGCCGGCGGCTGGTGGGAGGGTGGCGGCGTGGGGTGGGCGGCCCGCTGCAGTATCGATCGCGTCTGCTGCACGCTGCAACGCTGTCTTCCGCAGATCAGTCCTTATCGTCTGCCGGAACGAGCCTCCGCCACTAGAAAGCCTTTGCGGGCTTTGCAACACGTTCTATATAGGAACTGCACACGCACGCCGCCTGCCGACGTAAGTATTGAAGGCGTGCGCTCACGCTTGACGTCGCTAAGCCTGTTTATTGAGAATCGTTCAGTTACGTCTCAGCGTGCACAAACACCGCTTACACGAAATTTATGGGAACATAAAAATAAAGTACAGTCCTTAGTTCTACGGTACTATCCAGTTTATGTGAGCAGTGATAGATTATGACCGATAGGACCTCTTACTAGAAGTACCTACTTTAATTACTGCAGCAAATGTAGTCTAAAATTGCAAAAGGAATATCTTGCTCAAAACTTAGTTTTAAACTGTCGTTTACGTTACCTTGCTTGACATTTAAGGCACTAAATTCATTACAGTTGGGGCGGTTCTATAAGCGATGGTTCAGGTAAAGTAACACGCCCGACCGCGGCTAACTATAAAATTTATAACGAAGGACCGAGTCGAAAGTTGCAAGCGATGAAAATATTGTAAGCTGCACTCGTTTCGGGCAAATTAAATGAAAAACGAAGTTTCGCAGCGTGGCCGACAAAGTTGGGCACTCAAGTTTCGAGCGCGGTGGAGAAGCGTGCATACAGACTACCCGCCCCGCACTCCGTGTACGTAATACATTGTGCCACACATCACACACGGGACCACATAACACGGGACATGTTGCGGCCATTACGGTAATATTAGGGCCAACTTTAGGTACGTAAAATAAAGATGTATATTTGTAAAATCGATAGGCCTCTGCTTGGGGAAGTACAAGTTCCAACAGGTTCTTTCCTGTTACAGGTTATTTTTAAAACAATTAAGTAAATAATAATGGGTCTTACGCTATGTCAAACGGCACGATTTAATAATACACAACATTTTTAAGAAACCGATGTCACTAAATTAATATTTCAGTAAGAAGGTAGATAAATTAATAGAATCTGAAACTTGCGAAATATCGATATTATATTCCGGTATCTATATCCTAATTTGGTTAAGGATGTACAGCTACCCTACTAAATTAATTTGCAAACTAAAGTAACCATAAACCCGATATCACGTGATCTATAGCGGGATAAAGTTGGCTATCTGTCCAAACATTTGATCAAACTGATTTACCTGCTTCTTAACTGGACACAAATAAACAAGAATGTGTCATACATTAACAATGTGCTATTGAAAATTAAATTTTGTTGTTATACTTTTAGAGTATTAATTAAAATGCCACGTTGCATATGGTTGACATGTTTTTGCTTGTGTTAACTATCTATAAACCAATCCGAACCTGCATATTAATAACAGAATAAATTTAGCTCAGCTTCTACAACCCACGCAACAACAGCGTAAACTCAAAACTTATTTAAACTTAACACGAGTACAATCAAGACGGTTCCAAGTTCCCAATACTTAGTACCTATGTTTATAACTTAGAAATGTCATTGCCCTATGCAATTTACGCTGTATTTTATACCAGATTTCTTTATTATGATTGGTGTAAGATCCTACGATATGAATGTTTCTCCAAGTGCTAGTGGCAGAGGTGTACTGCGTACACCCACTTTTCGCCGACGGTTTTAAGTCCCAATGTAATAGAGGTCGAGCTGATTGCCATTATAACGGTCACAATGCCAGACTCCGGGATAATAATACTGGGAATATTTCTGTGGATAAATTACTCTCGACAAAAAATTACATTGACTGCCTCGTTGGTCTAGTGGCAAAGCGCATCGCTTTGTGATCACGAGGTCCTGGGTTCAAATCCTAGGTCAGACAAGTGTATTTTTTCTAATGAAAACTTCCCAGTACGAGTCCGGAGTCTGGAATTGTGCCCGGTATATGGCAATAAGTTCGCCCCCTATTACATGGGAGCTAACATTGTCGGCGAAACGTGTGTATACTCAGTACACCTCTGCCACCCCCGCTTGGAGAATATAGGCGTGACGGTGTCTTATAAATTACACTGAGGCCGATCTAAGATTTATTCCAGGACCCAGGACCTAGTGATAGCTACGCGCATTGTTTACCAGACCACCCAAGCAGTCATCCTATAACATGTGCGACTAAATTCCCATGCGAAGTATACCACACATTATAAGATTATTATAAAACTAGCTGTCGCCCGTGGCTTCGCCTAAAATAGCCTATAGATGTCACGAATGATGTTAGTCCCTGAGAGTAGAAGAATTTTCACAATCGAATCAGTGGTTCCAGATATTACCTCTAACAAACATACATACAACTTTACCTCTTTATAAATAAAGTAAAGATTCCTGATGGAATATTCAAGTAGGAAAATACAGGCATTTTGATAGATCTTCATCCGCGTTGACTTTAGAAAGGATTCTAAAATTTTTCCAGGATAAAAAGTATCCTATGTGCTAATGCAGGTAATAAACTATATGTGTGCCAAATTTCATTCGAATCCGTTCAGCCGTTTTTGCGTGATTGAGTAACAAACATCTAAACATCTTAACATACAAACTTTCACATTTATAATATTAGAAAGAGCTTTAAAAAATGTAAATATGAAAATGTATTTCAATGACTTGGTAGTCTAGGTTGTTCAATTAATGCAGTTATGCAGCGGCGTACAGAAAGAGGTATACTTTGTACATCCAATTTTCGCCTACGATGTGAGGGCCCCATGAAATAGGAGGCGAGCCTGCTGCAATGCGGACTGATAATGAAAATTTTATATCAAATAATTTTTTAAAAAACAAATATAAATCCGACTTTAAAAGCAAAAAATAAATATTTGAAGTCGGTACCGGTTAGTGCAGTCGGTTACTTGGCACCGACTTCAAATATTTATTATTTGCTTTTTGAAGCCGGTTTTATGTATTTTTTAAAAGATTTTTATATTACAATTTTAAGTGACAAGTGAATTATTTACTAATATTTATATACCTATATTATGTTATTTTGCTGAGTTGTACAACAAGGTACCTACAGGATTGATATAATAAGCATAATAACGGAATCTATACATTCGTGTTGTTTGCCGTTAAGGAGTCCACTGGTGTATCTTCAAAGTCCAAAGTTCAATACCGATTTCATTAAAATGGGAACACCCCGAAACTATACTAAACCCAACGCAAAAGGAATCATCAAAATCAGTTCATAAATTTAGACGTTATAAAAAAACACAGACGAATTGTCAACCTCCTCC
The DNA here is from genome assembly GCA_905147815.2 of Phalera bucephala. Taxonomy (NCBI): domain Eukaryota; kingdom Metazoa; phylum Arthropoda; class Insecta; order Lepidoptera; family Notodontidae; genus Phalera; species Phalera bucephala. The sequence goes on along the minus strand of LR990621.1, from coordinate 15,293,048 downwards.
TTTCTTGAAGTCGGTTAATATTCTGATTATTTCTATGGCAGGGTACTTATAGGATTGACGTAATACCCATAATATTTCAATCTACGCATTCGTATTGTTTGTCGTTAAGGAGTTCCCTGGTGTATCTTTCAAGTCCAAGGTCCAATACCGATGAAATTAAAATGGGACCACCTTGGAGCTATACTGAACCCAAAAAGAATCATCAAAATTGATTCATAATTGGCGGAATGACCGCGTAACATACATACAAAAAAACACACAGTCGAATTGAGAACATTCTCCTTTTTAGAAGTCGGTTAAAAATTGCATTTTGTTCCGACCTGGTATTTAATAACTTTTTCGAACATTACCAAACATTTCCGGTACTCCGGTTCCACTTTAAATCACATTTTGTCCACCCTTTAGCGAACTTTTTCGAACATTAGCAAACTTTTTCGCTACTAGACCTAGAGTACGTCAATACACTTGCTACCAAAAATTACAATTTTAGTGAGTCAAATCGATACAAAGCGACAAATACCTAGACATAGCGGCTGAATAGTTTGGAAATACGCCAGACACTCGACCCCTGCACACTGCTTGCCCACTTCGGAACTGTGGCAGCAATGTAAGACGCTTTTAGTATTAAAAATATATATTTTTAGTAGCGGCCGCCCGCTTTGTAGCCTAAAAGTAATTCTTGCGTGAAAGAGTAACAAAGTTCCATGCATCCTAATAAACTTTCGCATTTATAATATTAGAAGGATACATTTTGCAATCTCGGTGTACACTGGTAATAGTTTGATTGAAATCTTAATAGAAGTAGAAGAGCGCGACTCCAAACTTCTAAACACGTCGTAAAACTCAAACTAAATTAATTAGCATTACATTTAGATCGACAGTTATACATTTTTTAGTGGTAGTAGAAGTAATCTTCATTGAGGTAAATAAATAGAGAAAAAACGTCACTTCGGCGCGTCGTAAAAAGTGTAACCACTTAAAAGTAACCCGATAAATAATTTAGAGTAAACATATATTCTCCTCTTTTACTCTTGTTTCGCACGATACCGACATTATGTCGATTCGAAAGAGATAGCAATAGTGGAAGGCTCGGTGTTGTTTACTATATGATTTTTTCTACAATTTAAATTCATAATGATATAAATTTTTTAATAAGAAATTTTAAAATTAATTTCAATCAAAATGAATTGGTTGGTGAAGAGGTTGGACGGCCCTACTATAATTAGATTTATCAAGCTAAATGTCAGACGTTGGGCTTGCTAAATCTTCCTTAGATGAATTATGTTTCGTAATGCCTCAATATAATATTTTACTAATATAAAATAAGTTGTAGTACTAACACGCTATAGGCCACGACGCCTGATAATAAAACATTTTTATTTTATTTATTATTTATCTATCTATCTATCTATCTATAACCTCACGCCAGATCCCTTGCGGGGTAGGCAGAGAGTACAGAGTTCCAACAGGTTCTTTCCTTACATACCTCTCTGGCTTCCTCGACTCTCATAGTTCGTCTCATACACGCTCGCCGGTTACGGAGACTCTTGACTTTTCCATCAGATAAGACACGGTTTATTTGGTCGTGGTAAGATAGTCTAGGTCTTCCCCGGTACCTGCATCCTTCCACTTTCACATTGTATATCTGTTTTGTCATTCTTTCCTCTGGCATTCTTTCTATATGCCCGAACCAACGGAGCATGCCCTTTCTCATCTTTACACCGATACTATCTTTCATACCTACTCGCTGTCTTACTACGCTGTTGCTAATGCGGTCGGTCAGCTTCACTCCGCACATCTTCCGCAGAGCTCGCATTTCTACCGCATTTATCCTACTTTCATTCTCCTTCTTACATACCCATCTCTCGCTACCATATAACAGCGTTGGGACAAGAACTCCGTTATGTATGGCCAGCTGCGCCTTATGGCTTAAGTGCCGGCTCCCGAGTAGCTTTCCCATCGCACCATTCACTCTGTTCCCTGCACTCACTCTTCTCTCTATGTCAGCGGTGTATTTCCCATCCTTACTGAAGGCGCATCCAAGATATACAAACTCATTCACTTGCTCCAGCACATCGTTACCAACCACAATCCTTACATTCGTTCTGGTTTCTACCCTTTCAAAAATCATTTTATTATTTATTATTATAGTAATTTATTTTATACAATATGAAACTAGAATAGTAATACAGATTATTTGGATATTAATTAATAGTGTCCATTAGGGTATGGGGTCATTATTGAATGCGTAATCAACAAAAACACACCTAATGTTATCTATTGCATTATTTTCAAAATACGCAGGTTGATGGGTGCAGTCTGTTTACAGCGGGTAAAAGAAATACAAATTTGCAAAATGCGTATCTCTTCAATAAACTCAGGAAAACGTTGTTACCATTTCCGGTTTCGAGTGAAGACTTCTTGATCCAGACATTAAGAGCGATAAGCCGCTTCGGTTACTAGACTGAATAGTTACGGGTTCGATTCCCGCGCAGTACAAACCTTTGTGTGACTCGCACATTTTTTTTAGGTCTGGGTATTTGTTTTTGTGATTTTCATGTTTGTAAACGTACCCACGACACAAAAATTATAACTAGTGAGGGGGTTGCAAAAAAAAAAGAGAGAAATAGTCCTGGTTAATTCTCCAATTGCATTCTACGACACGCGTTAGACCAAATGCGGTGAAGCTATTCTTTACCGTATCTATACGGTTATTATGTAATAAAGATTTATGTACAATATTCGCTTTGAGTAAATAGCTTATTTCTTTCCAATTATGAATAGAAATAATAACTCCATTATCTTTTTTTGGTTCTCAAAGGGTGCAATTTCATTAAAATATGAATTCTAATGAAATTGCACCAGTTGGGTACCAACAAAAATAATAAAATAGGTATTCGTATAGTATATAATTATAACTGCCAAATCATCCACCTTTTTTCCATAAAGACGGGAACACCAAATGGTGTTTAATTGGCAACACTGAATCTCCAATTTATTTTTGTAACTTAAAATCGGTTTTTTATTTTATTTACTAGTAAATATATGAAAAACCAATAAACTTATGTATGGAAAGTAGTTTCGCTTGCGTTATAGTGATTTTGTGACCTTAAATCGCGTTCTTACAACACGCATTTACCTATTTTGTGATTTTTTATTATTACGTGTTACTCGATAGACGTCAGGCAGGCCAATGAATGACAGAAGCTTGTTACATGGCTGTGGCCATATTCTTAGCCGACATACATTTACGCCGTTACTGCTAATCAGAATCAGAATTATTTATTTGTTACACATAGATATCAATATGTATGATCTTAATTTTTTTTGTTTGATTTTGAATTACTTAAAAGTTACATAATAACAATCTAGCATAGTTAAAAAGGATTGTATAAATTAAAAGGTAATATTTTAATATAATTATAGTGTTTTATCATTTAGGCATTCATCTATTGTATAGTAACATTTCACCGTAAGCAATTTATGAAGTGCCGTCTTAAACTTATTGAGGGCATATTTTTAAAAACATCAGGTATTTTGTCACATCCTTTAGGAGCATTACCAAATAAGCTCTTTTTCATTAAAGAGGTTTTACATTTTACATGGATTATTGATTTTCATATTGAGTACGTATTGGTCTTTTGAGGGTTTCGTACCTAAAACGAAACCTTTATAGGATCACTTCGTTGTCCGTCTGTCCGACGGTTATCACCTTATTTGGTTTTTTTTCTCAGAAACGGCAACAGGTATTAATTAAGTTGAAATTTATACCAAATACGAAAGTCTACAGTCTCCTACAAGTGTAAAAAAATGAAGCTTCTAAGTAAACCCAAATAAAAGATATGACCATTTAAAGTTACTCTTTAGAAATTATATAGCACTTCCCGTTGACCTAGAATCGTGGAATTTGGCAAAAAGTAAGGTTTTTAAAGTACAAGTAAAGGAAAAAATCCGATATTTGTCAATTTATAACTATAACATATAAAAATTATTATTTTCCCTCAAATCTGATGAAAAATTAAAATAGCACTGTCTAGTGACTACCTCACACACTACAACAATGCTTCTTCGTCTATGTGCTACCAGTGACATTTTATGGAACTATTTTGATTTGTGGTGAAAAAATATTTGTTCACACAAACAGAGATGGCGCCACAGAGCTGAGAGATCTGTGGCGCGTTATCTGTGTACGGTATAGGAGGTAAATTGGATCAGATTGTCGATTTATTCTTTTATTTTTATATACTTTGATTGAAAATTAAATGTTATTAATTTAATTACGGCAAAATTTTATAAAGAAATAGCACTTTTTTAAAAGGTATTTATATGGACTGCCTCGTTGAACAAGTAGGTACCGTATAATGTGTTTAGAGCTCGCGGAGGATCTCGTACAAATTGTAGAGCGAGCAAAATGTAGTTTTTCTATAGAAAATTTCCCAGTATCAGTCCGGATTCCGAAGTTGTGCCCGGTATAATAGCAATAGCCTCGCCCCTATTAAATTGGCACCTTACATTCTCAGGAATAAGTTGGTGTGCGCACATAGTACACCTCTTAGCCACTCCCGCTTGAGGAATGTAGGCGTCCCGGTGTGTGTGTCTTATACGGAATAATTGAATATCAACGTTCATATGAATTGTAAAATATATTTAAATAAACATCGTCACACCAGTAATCCCCAAGGTGGGATGTTAGGTCTCATGCAATAGGGGGCAAGCCTAATGCTATTATTTCGGGCACAATGCCAGTTGACACTGGAAATTTTTCTATTACATTCGTTAAAAATTACATTTGTTCTGACCTGGTATTCGAACTCAGGACCTCGTGATCGCTACGCGCATTATTCGCCAATAGACTAACGCGGTATAGATAACTTTTTAGAAGCTTTTGTGTTTGTATGTCTATCTGTCTTTCTGGTTCAAATCTTGTTATCCATTTTCAAGCACTTCGGGTATTTTATTTATCAGTTTTATTTTATTAGGATTTCTAATAGCCTTTGACAATAGAAAGCATGTATCCGACTGAGCTGAAATTTAGCATACGTATGTAAGTTCGGTAACAAGGACAATGCAATAATATAGTACATATCATGGACCCAGCGCCAGAACAGTCTTTTGATGGGGTCGAAAGGTGGCCATGGAAGCATGTCAACTACACAATATAACCACCTCGTGTTTAGGCTTGTTAGATTGGTATTGATAAGTACTATACAACCAGATGATGTTTAGGGTCTGATGATGAAGTGGCAAAGTAACCAACGGAACTACCCAAATACTAAATATACCCCCGCCGGGTTTGAGCTCGTTAGATTTGTCTCCACGAGTCTTGTAGACCCTGATGGTGTCCAGGATCTGATGATGGAACCCAAAAGTGGCCAACGAAACTACCCAACTACTCAACATAATCCCACCGTGTTTGGGTTCGTTGGATTTGCCTTGACGAGTTCTATAGACTCTGATGATATTCAAGATCTGATGATGGAACCAGAGGGTGGCCAAATTAACTACCCAACTACTCAACATAACCTCGCCGTGTTTGAGCTCATTGGATTTTTCTTGACGAGTTCTCTAGACCCGACTAAACTACAATTTGGCGCTGAAACCGGCTGAAACTAAACCCGGTACGAAACCCTCAGAGCGCGAGTCCTACTTGCACTTGTCCAGTTATTTTAACTGCAGATTGTTTTTTAAATAAATGTGAATTAGTTTTCGCGAACAATGCAGTTTCCAAGATATACATTGATGGAAGTGTCAATATTTTTAAAGATTTAAAATAGGGTACACAGCTATCTGTAGTTTTAAGACCACATTGACCGAATACATCGTTTTTGCATCCTAAATACAAGCTCCCTGTCAGTTGATTTCCCCCAAAAAATAACACCATATTGCAGAACCGAGGCGACTAGACCATGATATTCTGTTAATTTTGTCTCAGTATTTACTATCTTCGACAGTTGTGAAAGTGCATATGCAAATTTATTCGAACGTTTACATATTTCTTCTATGTGGCGCTTCCAAGTTAGTTTAGCATCCATTGTAATATCTAAGAACCTGGCACTACTAATTTCTTCTATTTTACAGTCGTTATAGGTAACATTAATAACTGATTTCTTACGTCGTTGTTGAAAATGCATAACTTTTGTTTTATTTAAGTTAATTACTAGATTATTATTTTCAAGCCATTTTATTATGTCACAGGGATACTTATTGAAGTACTAACTACGCACTAATCTAGTGTTTACATGTATATCAATGGTAATCTTAATATTAGCTCTGTTAAGAAACTGTCCCACCGTTGGGCACGGGCCTCCTCTCAAACTGAGAGGGTTTAGGCCATAGTTCACCACGCTGGTCCAGTATGTTTTGGCGAACTTCACACACCTTCGAGAAACTCTCAGGCAAGCAGGTTTCCTCACGATGTTTTCCTTCACCATTTAAGCAAGAGATAATTAATTTTTAAAACGCCCGTCCTTTCGAAAAGACAAGGATGCGTGCCTGGGTTTGAACCCGAGACCTCTGACTTTGCAGTCCAACGGTCTAACCTCTAGGCTATCACTACTTTATTGTAATCCTAATACAAATTTATCTAAAGAATACCTATCGTATGTATCTTTATAACATGAGAGATGCATGAGAGTTAAGGCGTCACATCATAGAGGTAACGTCTATGCGTCACACAACAACCATAAACCCATCATAAACCAATCTTCAATAACTACTACCATGAAGTTTATAATGGCCAGTAACAACGCAAAGAACCCTTGCAAGAACACTTAAATATAAAGGTTTTTCTTTTTATTATCCCCAGTTCGGCAGCATATAAATCAAATCTTAATAAATACTGAAAGAAGAAAATGTCTCGCCTCAATTCATCACCAACATGAAACCACTTAGTTCGATAAGGCTTTGAGGGAGTTAAAACAAAATTCACAATTGAAGCGCTCTGGAAATATTATGCTACGAAGAGCTACATTGGATCGACGCCAGATGTTGGCTATTATGTATTATAAGTAAACATAATAAAATATTTATTTAAGATACCCAAGTGTATACGTTAGACTCAGGTTGCTATCTGAATAGCAAAATAGCGCCACTCCTTTTAAAGAAATTAAACAGCTGGTCAGATGTAATAGTGACATAATATAAAAATATGATTATTTGAGTTAGCACCCTAATTTCGAAACTGTAAAGCCTCATTACTCTTGCGTTTGCTTTTGCAGTTGTGCCGCTGCTCTATATTGGCAGCAATTTTCAATTATGAATGTATTTAAGTCTTATTCATCTAGTTTGCCAATACTGCCCCACTGCTGGAAAAATATCTCTGTGCGAATTAGCGGAGAGCGGTTAGAACGGTACCCACAACGTTAAAACTTATCAAGCCGCTATAAGGCTTCGAACTCGGCAGCCTAGTCCAACAGCATAACTTGCTTTTTGAATAATGGAGAAGTTCGAAAATGAAAATAATTAAGAGGTCATCCATCTCAGACTAACTGAGCATAATGCTGCTTAACATTGATATAATCGTTATAGTAATATCGCGCAGCGCTACAAGCGCCGGCCGCCTGTGGTGTTAGAACAGATATACTTTTAAAAACAATCATCTTCACTCACCAACAAGGCTGTAAACACAATAACCGACAGCTTAATGTATCCAACAAGGCACGTAGGTAATCTGCAGTATCTTAAAGACACAATCTTTTTACCAGACTACGGCAAAACCTATAGGAAATTTTATGTTTTTAGTAGTCTATGTACGTATTCATGTATGTTCCATCGTAGCGCCAAAACTATTCATCTGATTGTGATTATTGGCGTGTCAATTGATTCTTTATCAGGTTAATGGTCAGGGTGACATATCCACATGATGAGAACAAAACCAATACATATAAAAAATAGGGAATCATATTGAGTTCTTAGACCTAAAACACCGTCCCTCAAAATGGTCTGCATACTATTTTAAGCAAGATTGCAGTCTGTAAACAGGTTCTTGAGCGCACCCGCTATAACATCAGACTTCAAAGACCTCATCCTCGTGAAAAAACACCGATTCCTACCAAGAATGGTTGGCGAGATTATTGAAATTAAAAACAAATCATAATTTCATTAAAGAAGACGGCTGGGTGTTTCGATTGACTTAGAAACCAGTAATTAATATAATTAAATCCAAAACCAAGCAAAACACTACAAGACCTCACGATACTGTGAGCTACGTAGATCGGACCACAAAAACAATAAAGAAGTTTAAGGGCACCCCGGGATTACTATGCCTTTTGGACGTGTAACCGCTTTCCCTCTCTCGTTGCGAGGCACTCAGGACGTAAGGACTTAAAAATTAAAATAAACCGTCATAAAATCCGAATAATCGTTTTATTTTAAGTGGGGAGTGTTAAATGAAAGACGAAAAATTCTGAAATTCATAAATTTAATATTAATTACATTAACATGCATAAAATCAATTTAGCATTATTTCAGCGTTTATTCCGTAGTCGGGTTACAGTTCTGAAACTTTTTTTTTATAGATAACCTAAATGATATTTACTTATCACTTGACATTGTTTTCAATTTCTTTGACTTATCAGATTTTTTCAATATATCGATACAGAAAAACTTGCATACTTACAAACACCTAGGCGGCATTCACTTAACACCTCGTGAAAGGTAAAGTTTCCGTAAGTTCGTATGATAAATATCTACTTAAGTACATTTAAAGGGTAACACCGTATGAACCAGATTGTTTACTATCTAAAAGCTACATTTATATTTAGGTCCGACTTTACAAGTGCATAAAGTATTAAAAACCAGACTTATTGAAAAATCTGATTTGAATCAGTAGTAGCATATTCACATGTGTGCTTAAAAATACAAAACGTGTTTTATTATTTCCACGTTTTTATCTACTCGCTTTTTTATATCAACTTGCTTTGACGTCTGTCTTTTTGTCTGTTTGGCACAAATTTTGCAAACGATTCAAAACTACCTTTCCGATAAGCTAGAGATTTGAAATTTTAAACATAGGCCAGGACTGACTGGTACTACCATCTCCTACAACTGATAAAAATAGCTACTTACACTCCTTATTCCGATTATCTATTGCATGCCTAGATATTTCGTTTCAAATTATTTTATAGGTATGTTTTCTCTGCAAGAGATCTGGCGAGTGTATTTCAAACTTTTTAGTCTGTTTTAAAAACGTGGTATATTAAATAGTTTTTTTTATTCATTAATTTATAATACTAGTTAGATAGATATTTAATTTTTTTAAACATTGGCCATACCCACTAAAGCTGAATAGAAAAAACGAAGAATACTATGGATAAATAAATTATTTTTAATATTACATCACATCACAAAAGACTAATTCTTAATATCACACTTTTCAGTTTCTTATGCCTTATAGGTGAATACAAAATTGTGAAACTGGTTGAAAGATCACTGGTTTACACGGTCCAGTGGAGGAGGTGAAACGCAGCGATAGAATTTATATAGCTTCTCATGCAATAAATATGAAACGATTTCTACGAAACAGTAAAAAGTGCCATTCGCAGTGGCATAGAGGAATTTTATTTTCCGTGTGTGAGTCGGTCGTAGCAGGGCCTTAATTCATTGTGACCAATTAAAAACGTAACGCGACGCGTTTCGATATCCTCGTGAAACATTGAGTTATTATGCACTACTTACCAGAGAAGAGGGAGGCTTTCGTAGCGCTGTGCAACCGCGGTGTTCAAAGCAATCACCAAGCTTAAGCAGCGTTCGACTCGGTCAGCCCGAGATGGGTGACCCTTTGAGGCATTTTTATATTCTAGAGCCTCCGTTCTTTAGAAAGCATGCTAAGCTGTTGGTCCCGGTTTCACGTAACGTGGTACTCGTTAAACCAAATTGGAAGCCTTATAGGCGGCTTGATAAGTTCCAACAGCAGGTGGCTACAAACCTACCTCCGCCGAACCGCACTCGGTCCGCGTGGTGGAGCCTTTGCCTGGACCTTTGCCCAGCAGTGGCACAGTATAGGCTGATATTATTACGTAGCAGAGAATACACTATAAGTAAGTTTTTTGTTGTAAAAGTAAGAGTGCGAACACTTTAGTTTCCTTTGTTCCAGGTGCTTCGCACAACGTGATACCTTCGATCCTTAGTTTTGTTTCAAAAAATGTCTTCATGTATCTAGCTCCAAAAGTAATAGATTAATTAACTATGATAATACAAACATCACCGCTAACCCCGCGCTCATTAAGTTACGTACCATTTAGGCAGCTTGAGAATATGTTTGCCATGACAGCTTTACAGTCACAGAGTTGCCATTTGCTATGAAATCTACCTAAGTTATTGAATTGAAAAATTCTTTAGGCGCGTTGAGCATTTTTGAGATGGGAAAAAACAATAGAACTCGCGACACTGTTACCGTCACCGACACCTCTGTATATAGGTATGTACATATATTGTGTATGTATGTACATAGATACACATGCACGTTGGCATTTTTTGAGATGGGAAATAACCATTGAACTCGCGACACTGTTCCCGTTACCGACACCTCAGTATATAAAAAAAATAAAAAAAAAAATTCCTGACGTTTCAACAAATACGCACGTAATTGTTCAAGTTTTCACTTCTGTCGACCCTCCCGGAGTGCCAGTGTTTGTTTTTTTTTAATCAGTGACCGTGCGGACTAACCAGTTGAAATATTTCCCGGGAAGTAGGAAAATGTTACTAAATGATAACCCTTATTTCACACCAAACCCCTGTCAATGTCATCTACGGGCCATAATATCCTTGTCCCAATATACATAATAACTCAATGTCGTGAAATGATCGTTAATGGTACAGACAGCAACATACGTCGCTTAACAATGTCAGTTTTTCAAATTGTTAAAACTCTTTATTTTACAAACTCTGGTGGACATTGTCAAAACTATATTATTGAGAACATAGCCAAATTCGCGAGTTCAATGGTTATTTCCCATCACATTTAAGGTTTTGCCACATAGCCGACGCAGCACGACGGGAGCGCGACGGTGCAGTGTGCTCGAAAAGAAAGAGAACATCGCCTGGTTCTCCTACTCTGTCCCGGCGGAGAAGAATCTGAAGGTGGCAATCCGGGGTCAACCGGCCAACACCGACCCCGAAGATATTCTGTCGGAGCTCACTGATTTAGGGTTTGAGCCCGAATACGTGCGCCAGATCTGGGCAAGGCAAGGAAGACCAGGGTGCATCTTCCTTGCGATCCTCAAGCGCACACCGGACCTCATGCCGGGCATCTACGATGTGGAGGAGTTACTCTGCATGCTCGGCGTCAAGATAGAGGTCTGGCGGGGCAAGAAAGGCCCCGCCCAATGCCATAGGTGCCAACAATTTAGGCACTCCAGCCAGTTCACCCGGTCTATCGTATACCGATAATGGACAAAATTAACACGTATCTTGGACTCCTGGAAGATCGGGCACGTCATCATGTTGCCCAAACCCGGGAAAAATCCGCTAAAACCCGAGAGCTATCGGCCCATCACACTATTGCCGACAGTCTCTAAAATCTTCGAGAAGCTCATGTTAACCCACATCAACGACCACATCGTTCCTCGCCCGGAGCAGTTCGGTTTTCAGTCGGAACACAGTACCACCTTAAAGCTGTCGAGGGTAATACATGATCTGACGGTCTCCGCTAACAAGCGTGAGAAGGCTGTCCTCGTGTCCCTCGACATGGAGAAAGCGTTCGACCGCGTATTGCACCACGGTCTGCTATACAAGCTGTCGCAAACCAGCCTTCCCGCATCGTGCAGGTGGTCCCCTCCTTTCTCCGGACTCGACATTTCAGGGTGGTGGTGGGTGGAGCGCTTTTTTCTCTGCGCCCCATCGCTGCCGAAGTTCCACAAGGCAACTGCCTTTCGCCTGTGCTCTACGCGCACTTCACCGATGACATCCCTACAGCCCCAGACGTCAACCTGGCCCTTTATGCTGACGACGCAGCCTACTACGCGTCGTCGCTCAACATCAAACATGCGGCCAGGAAAATCCAGCAGATTCTCGACCTCCACCCGGACTGCTTGTGCAAGTGGAGGCTATCGGTGAATGTGTGCAAAACACAGGCAATCTCTATGGGCTTATACCCGCACCCACTACCATTCCGACTCAACCATCAAGACATCGATTTGTCTCCTACGGTCAAATACCTTGGAGTGACCATCAATACAAACCTGACCTTCGGGCCCCACATCAAGGCGACCATCGCGCAGGTGAGACGCGTCCGCGCACTCCTCCATCCAGTGCTCTCCTCCAGTCTCCCTCTACGAGTGAAGATCGCGGTCTATAAGACCTACATTCGTAACCGCCTCACGTACGCGGCGCCGGCCTGGGCGCACCTGCCGCTCCCATCGGTGCGTAAATCGTTAGCGTCGTTCCAATCCGTCACTTTGCGCATCATCGCCCGGGTGCCAAGGTATGTGAGAAATTCCACAATCCAGAGGGATCTTCGAGTCGAGAGCCTAGAGGACTTCTCCCGCCGCCTGTCCACCAACATGTACGCGCGTGCCGAGGCATCGTCCTGGCCTCACATCGAGGACCTAGCGCCATGGCATGCCCGCCCGCCGGACAGGAGGCTCTATCAGCGCGACTGGGTCGTGCCCAACAACAACCCTGTGGGGCCTGCACCGGACTGACCCCCGCCGCCTGTTGTTCGCCCTAACGGCTTGCCGTTGGGGCTTGAGCGCGTGCGAGGTGATGACACAGGATTGACTTCACCTGACAATACACCGTGGAAGACAGAAGAAGGACTGGACGAAGTTTCCGCCATAGCTGGTCACCTGCTGGGCTTCTCCAACGAGTCTCACCCGGCAGAACTTGACCGCACGGCGGTGTGAAGAGCGCCACATCTTATCACTCTCACCGTCTTTACCACCACCGTACATGACTCTACCAACCCTTTTATATCCCGTTTTAACTCCCCAAATCTCCCTACCCACACATTAAAATCCTGACTCAGCCCGGTGGTGTTTGATCGCCCGCTAGGTCTTCCTAGCGGTGCTGTATCGCACTACCGGGCAAAGAAAGAAGAGGGGCCTCGAGAAGTCGCCGCCTCCTGCTGATCGCTTTGTCGGACTTCCTATGGTTCGCCATAGGTTCCACCTGACAGGCTGGCGTATGACATCTCGGCCAGGGGGCCGTTACCCCGATGCCGATTCCCCGCACCCATTCCGGGTGTGGTGAAGGCCACAAGAGGGACGGACACAGTCTCTTCTCGGAAGCGATAGTGATCAAATCGGAGAATAAGCGATCTAAGTGGAATACACCGGCGACTTTAGCAAAGATATCCGGATACTACGAGTGACTCAGCGACTTGGAAGCAGTATTTCGGTACTAACGAGAGTAGTACTAATGTGTGATTAGTTCGCTGTGTATTTGCATACGACGAACTGTTTTGTGTGTACAGCGCCTAATAAAGTACTGCGCACGTTATTCGGCATTTAATTACTTCGCAAACGTTACACTATTTTTCGAATTTTACCGCGGTTTATTTTTGATTTTAAAGTTCCCGACGTTTCGAGTGCTTTGCAGCACCCATAGTCACGGGAAGGACTGAGTTGTTAGACGTCTAAAAGGCATAATTGTTCCGGGGTACCCTCAAACTTCGTACTTATTTTTTAGGTGCGATCTACGCAGAATGAGCTCACGGTGTCTTGAGGTCTTGCAGTATTATGCTTGGTTTTCGATTTCATTATATTAATTACCGGATCGTCGTCGATAGAAGCACCCAGCCATCTTCTCTATTGAAATTAAGATGTTTTTTAATTTCAATAAGAAAAGACGTCAAATTGCTAATACCTTCGTGCGCAAAACTACCACAGTTGTATGGGCTCCCAAAAATCCACAAACATAAATGGCACGTAACTTGATGAGCAGTGACGTTTTTATGATCATAGATAATAAATCTTTTACTTTTGGAGTTGTTAGATACATGAGGACATACTTTTGAAACAAAACTAACAATCGAAGGTGTCACGTTGCGGGAAGCACGTGGCACAAAGGAAACTAGAGTGTACTGTTACTTTTACAACAAAAAACTTACTTAAGGTGTATTCTCTGGTAGGTAAAAATATCAGCCTATACTGTGCCACTGCTGGGCAAAGGCCTTCTCACACCAATCGAGGTGAGACAAATTAGGTCATACTCCACCACGCGGACCCAGTGCGGATTGGCGGAGGCAGGTTTGTGGCCACCTGTTGCTGGAACTTATCAAGCCGCCTATAAACCTTCCAATTTGGCTTAACGACTACCACTTTACGTGAAACCGGGACCAACAGTTTAGCGTGATTTCTAAAGAACGGAGGCTCTAGAATATGAAAATGCCACAAAGGGTCACCCATCTCGGGCTGACCGAGTCGAACGCTGCTTAACCTTGGTCATCACTATGAACACCGCGGTTGCACAGCGCTACGAAAGCCTCCCTCTTCTCTGGTAAAAAGTACATAATAACTCAATGTTTCACGAGGATATCGAAACGCGTCGCGTTACGTTTTTAATTGGTCATAATGAATCAAGGCCCTGCTACGACCGACTCACATATGGAAAATAAAATTCCTCTATGCCACTGCGAATGGCACTTTTTACTGTTTCGTAGAAATCTTTTCATATTTATTGCATGAGAAGCTATATAAATTCTATCGCTGCGTTTATCCTCCTCCACAGATGCGTGTAAACCAGTGATCTTTCAACCAATTTCACAATTTTGTATTCACCTATAACGCATAAGAAACTGAAAAGTGTGATATTAAGAATAAGTCTTTTGTGATGTGATGTAATATTAAAAATAATTTATTTATCCATAGTATTCTTCGTTTTTTCTATTCAGCTTTATTGGGTATGGCTAATGTTTAAAAAAATTAAATATCTATCTAACTAGTATTATAAAAAATTTGGTATAAAGCGTAAGAGACTGAAAATTTGTTATATGTTATTAAGAATAAGTCTTTTGTGATGTGATGTCGCGCTCCGTCGGCTATTCGACCAAACCTTTAGGTCAACAAAAATAATAGACGCAGAACAAAAGCATACAAGTGGTTTTAAAAATTTATAATACTACGCGACTTTCATTGCTGACCGTACTCCAGTGGCATACAAATTACCAACTCCACGATCATTTCACAAAGTTATCGTAACGCACTGCGTTTAGTTTTACAAATAAGGGCCCTAAACAGTTATGGCGGCGAGTGAATTTCCCGTAGTATTCGTGCTAAGGAGCGCCACATTGGAGGCCCGCCAGATGGCCTCTCGTGAGGAGCACCCTCCGACGCCTCCAACTGACGCTAATTGCTGCCAGCTCGTCCATAATTATCTCAATTATTCGGAATTTATTAATGTCTATTTATGTTGCAGTTGGCTCTACGTTTAGTATTTTACTAATTACTGTAGAAGTTTGTTTATAATTATGTAATTAAATAAAAATTCCCGATGCAGAAGTGTACTGCGTAGATCAGGGATTCCCAAACTGCATGGGGCAAGAGACACATTTTCCAAAATGAACTGATACCTCAGACTCCCATGGCCAAATTACTTTAAAAATCCCTAGTTTTTTTCCTATTGATAAAAAATACTTACTAATTTGCAAATTAAATAAATATCAGGAGCATGTTTGGACTTAACCTTGATCATGTTTCGTTCGTGTTAAATCACGTATATGCGTAAAATACAGAGCAAGTCAAAACGTGTCTGAAAGACTTGTACGTTCGAACACATTATCTTGCACGAACTTGTCCACGATAATTGACTTGCCGAGTTTTTCATCTTGTACGAACTTGTGCATGCTTATCGACTTGAGATTTTTCAAAGTACAACAATGATACTTCCTACTAAAATATTAGTCATTCTTATAACAAGTTGGTACACGTAACACAACTTATACTGTGTCCTTCGTTCTCGATATAAACATGCAGCTCTCTCTACTCGCTTGGCAAGCCGCTAAGTTTTTTAGAAACGTCAACGCCTCCTCTATGGTATCTGTGGACATAACCTCTGCGACCATTCTTTCTTTTAGCGTGGCAGCCGATGCCTTGTAATAAAGTTTTGGTCGACATTTAATTTAATCAAATAATCGTAGCAGTGAAATTATATAACAAAAGGTTTTTATATACTCAAGTGATGTTGTGAAATAAATTTAAAACATCGTATAGGCAAATTCAGAAATATTTTACGTCTTGACAAAAGAGTACATTCAAAAAAGATCAACTGATAGTTGTTTATTTGTGGCTTTTTCAGCTTAACTTGTTTATGTATATAATATCGAATATTTGGAGACGTGAGTTTTACTATATTAAGACTTGTAAAGTCTTCACTCGAAAAGTAAACTTACGAAGTCTCATGTCCCTCTTCGTGTAAAAACAGTTTAACACGCAATATACCTGCAAACAATTATTAACCGTCTATAAATTGGCAAGGTAATACCTCTAATGAGAGAAATTAGCGGGGACATTAATCAATAATGATTGTTAAGGATCGATGCCAATTTAAGGACACGGGCGATGTACGAGATGCATCGACGTGGTCCGCAAGACTTAACGGTAATTCAAGGACACGAGCGGTGTACGAGATGCATCGGCGTGATCCGCAAGACTTGGGGCCCATACGAGATATGTGCTGAAGGTCATACTACTCATAGGTTTCACCCATGAGGTGCTCCTGTGCAGTTCACATTTCTACAATGGTAAGAAACTAAAATGTTACCCAACATACATACCTTAAACAGTAAATACAAAGACTATTGCTATAAACTATAAGCAATTTGTGATATTATATCTCCTAAAGGAGACTTTCTGAAAGGGTAACTAAAGGGACATTGTTTATGAATTTATGAATAACAATACATTATTAATAACATAAGCCACCCCTTTGCAGAAACATAATGTTTTGCATTGATTTCATTATTAGACATACTTGTATAATAATCCTAAAATAGCCGAAAGTGGAGCTTATTACACAAAGAATTGTGCAATATTATGAGCACTTGTATTAAAAAGGTAAACCTTGCAATATTTATCCCTGAACAGGGTTTATAAACAGATGAGCCAAAGTAGTCTCTACTTATAACAATGCCTGTTATAACTGACAAGCAACAGAATTGTGGAAATATTCCAAATATAATATCACAGCCTACCGATGCTGAGACAGGCAAGTTGTACAATAATTTGTGTTACACACATACATCCTTAAAATATAATATAAAATACCTGGTCTATCCAGTTAACATAAAACTAATAATTATCAATATTATCAGCCCAGACCCCTTGCAGGGTAGCCAGGGAAGATGAGTCCTTACAATACAGTCATGAAACATTGATTGGGATAAGAACCTTTGTGGTCAGCAGTATATATTTTGTATTAAATAAGGTTAATATAGTGGAGTACCAAGATGGAATTATAACTATCTATTCATAAGCAGTAGTTTAAATTTCAAGAAACCACCAGTGTTGTAACCAATATAGAACAACAATCCTCATCCGGTGTGTAAAAATGTACACCTATCCACAAATGTATGTATAAATGTACCTACAGTGTACCTATCAGCCCACCAAAAACAAATCACAATGGACATTGGAAGTCTCCTACCAGAGAATGTGAGGTAAGAAAAGCTTGCTAGGCTTTTTACATAAAGGCTTGTTTTGTTTTTTTTATGTTACTGAAAAAATCAGTTAAACATTCAGGAATACAACATGGCTGTTACAAATAAACCATAATATTGGAGGCTAAAGGTATTCACTGACTTTGGTATGTAACAATGTATCTATGACACTAATAAAAATGTGTGTCTGTCTGCCTTCAACGGCAAACATAACTTTATGGGTTTTGTGCAAATACTGCAAGTAATCCAGACAAGTGAAGGTTAAAAAATCTGGTCCTACATATATTTAACATTATGTCTAGAAACATTATTATTAGAAACATAATTTTTAATAATTGATATACAATTTATAGCCATTATCATTAGAATTTAATTAAAGATAGATGATCACAACGGTGCTATAATCCTTATCCCACAAAGAAACTCAATGCTAATAATAGACATTAGAGTCATATTAAATATCTATCTATCTATCTATCTATAACCTCACGCCAGATCCCTTGCGGGGTAGGCAGAGAGTACAGAGTTCCAACAGGTTCTTTCCTTACATACCTCTCTGGCAAATTAAATATACTAATAAAAATTTATTAGGAGCTATTCAGCTTTCTATTGGGTAATGAGTCCAATGGTTTTGGTTTTTTGGTTACGTCCTGCATCATTTATAGTGTAATTAATACATTAGAAATTTGAGACACACAGAGGAAAGATTATACATCAATTCATGAATTGAAGAATTAGATGTTTTTATTGTACTTTTGTTTGATAATATGATAATCAATAAATAATATATCATCAAATAAAATTATTCAAGTAATTAATAACTATAAAAAATAGGTTTGTGTTTAGTTTTGAATGTGCACATTTATATTGAGCACCAGTGATGGTTCTGGTACAGTTAGGATATCGGAGATATGACACAAACACAACCTGCTACTATTATGGAAACAGGTGGTTTTAGAGCACTATACATGCTGTAATTTATTTGAAGGTCGTTCAGTGTAAAAATATTGAATTGGAAATGTCATACAAAAAATTTGCATTTTTCATATTGTTACATTTAAATTATTACATCCACATGTTACATGTATCTTATTAATGTATCTATATATAAAAAGAAAATAAAGTCATGCAAATGACTTAATAATAATACCTATTTAAAAATTTAACGATATTAGGTTGACATGATATAGTTGATGAAATATTGAGTTACAATATTTAAAAGTATAGATTATCTTAAACAAGAATAATCAAAAGTATATTTTTATCACAGGTATGATAAATATTAGGTAGTATCTGCAATAACCTTAGTCTTAGGGAACTTGATATTATTTATTTATTATTAATTATAAGACCACGCCAGATCCCAAGTGGGTAGGCGAGGGCGCAAAAAATATTATGATATTAAATGAAATATGAATGATACGTAGGTACTACATGTATAAGTTAAGTGACACTCAATTCTCACAGTTGGAAATCTAGAACTTACTAGAAAGTTACTCATTACAGTTGCTACTTATAAAAAACAGCCACATACAAAGAAGCAGAGGAAGTGTGGCATTTAAGGGTATGAAAAAGTTAAGTTATGAATAGGATTCCCAATATCATAAAGTTATAGGCCGTGGTTTGGTCTAGTTGCCTGTGACTTATTCGCTACTTAAGTCATTACTAAATTAGTAAATTTGAGTATAATTTTCATCAGTAATATAACGGGTCAGGGGTGGCCCGATCGTATTGCCAAAAATGAATGTTCGCGGGCGTTATTGCGCAAGAACGAATTGTTAAGTGATACATAAATATTTAGGTGGCCACTCAGGACATGGAAATGATTCCGGGATAGTTTCGAAATATATAATAATAGTAGTAGTATAGTTTAACAGTGGGGCAGGTTAAATTAGGTTACCACACATCAGCACTGCCCTTCGTTCCAAACCCAAAAATGGGGGAGGGGGGGGGGCGAGATCATATAGTTAATGTACATAGCCTTATGTGAGGAATAGCTCTAGATAAGGACATTAGTACAAAGGCCTCTAGTACAAAAATGTTAAATTTTGGTATATGTACATCTTTAAAGATTATAAATATAACTAACATTAAATATAACCGAACTTTGACATAAAGGAAAATACTTTATCATAAATTAAATAAGTAATTATAGCAAAGCATCCTTATAATCACCAATATAATTTGTAGCCTTTGTCTGGTACTGTACTCAAAAACGAGATCATTTTATAAAAAAAAAAAAAAAAAGCCCCACTTGGAAGACACTTTAGTGGGGAAACAGGTTTCCCTGTCTTATTTGTCTTATATTGTTATAGATTGGGTACTAACATACTTTGTTTCCAGATCTAGTACACAGTAAGAGTTTTCTATCTATCTCTATCTATATCGTCACGCCAGACCCCTTGCGGGGTAGGCAGGGGGGTGCGGGGTTCCAACAGATTCTTTACTTACTGGCTTCCTCCACTCTCATAGTTCGTTTCGGAAGGGTTTTCTATGATACAAGAATTATTATAAAGGGATTAATTTCATATAAACAAAGTTCTGGATCGGTAATTCCTCAACCCTCGTTATATAAAGAGACTACTATAAAAAAAAAAAAAAAAAAAAAAACTATACATAGAAGACATAACAGATGGAGAATGCACTGATATGATATCTGATAAGTAATGATTGATTATTATTACCCGGTAGTAATGAGTTATGGACAACAGGTTTGCTATTACAGGTGCTTTAAAGAATTTTGTTGGGATGGATCTACGCTATATAACATAACATGTTATAGAATTTGATTAAATAAATTTATTTTGAATAAGTTAGACAGACTGGTTGTAAGAAACAATATATGTTGTATTTGTGTTGTGTAGCAATGCAAACAACAGGAATGTGTTATACAAATGTACTCATGACATATTATGTTTTAGAGCTCACGCTTAAAAATGACATTCATGTGGTATACTTCAACTTTACCCTTATAGCTCTAAACAGCTGTATGTTTATATCGAGAACGAAGGACACAGTATAATAAGTGATCAAACGAACTTACCTGAAGTGAAGTTCGATCATTATTATACGAAGTCCTTCGTTCGAAGATATAAGTACCCAACCCGCCCTGCCCGTTGGTAAAGTTGAAATGTACTACTTCTAAAAGGAATGGTCGCAGAGGTTATGTCCACAGATACCATAGAGGAGGCGTTGACGTTTCTAAAAAACTTAGCGGCTTGCCAAGCGAGTAGAGAGAGCTGCATGTTTATATCTTCGAACGAAGGACTTCGTATAATAATGATCGAACTTCACTTCAGGTAAGTTCGTTTGATCACTTATTATACAGTATCGCCAAAGTTTCAAATAAGAACTTGTGTTAATGAATAGGGGTCGATTTTTTGACCTCGTCGACCCCCAAAATCAGTTTTCGTTTAAGTCAACCCCTGGGACCACTTTAGGAATCCCTGGTGTAGATCCACACTAAGCTGACGATGTTAGATCACTAGATCGATAGCTAGCCTATCGTTATTATCTATCTATCAATCTATATCATCATACCAGATTCCTTGCGGGGTAGGCAGAGAGTACGGAGTTCCGTGTCTTGGAACTCTGTACTCTTCATCATACCGGGCACCTTTTCAGATTGCTGACTGTTACTATGATTCGACTTAGGATTCGGAGCCAAAATCTCGTGAACACTAGCCACTACTACACCAACGAGTAATTTTATAATTATTTCAAATAATTGTTTCTTGATCTTAAGTAGTTTTGTGCACACCAATATATCGCGCAAAAAAAACAAATTTTAATGTCTTTGATCGTCCAAAAATCGCACGGGAGGTTCGTAAACATAATTCCTATCGAAATATTACATTTAGTACTTTTGCACAGGAGTAAATAAACCATGTACTAAAAACTTAACATTTCATTATGTCAGCCTGCATACACTTTGCAAATAACAGTGTGGTTGTCGACTTTCAACTCGCGGGTCGTACGTAGCGAAGCGTAATTTGAACGTGTCGTCGACACATTGAAAATATATGGACATGAAATGTAACAAGCGCAGCGGAAATATGAAGCCTTCCATTTTAGTTAACTAGGGCTCAATCCTACTAACAAAAGTTTGCTAAAACCGATTCTTAACTAGCTCCAATTAATGGTTTCGTATTCTAGTTAGTTAACGTTAAATTTGTTAGTGAATTTATTAGTGTGTGTGTGTGTGTGTGAATGATTTGAGTCCCAGAACGAAATAAGTACTTCGCCTTAACGCATAATCACGAGGCTAAATGAAGAGTCTTTCAAAAGGATTTGCCTATTTCCACTCTGACATTTTTTTCGAGTAGTCTAACGCAAAAATCTTTAACTCAGTGGTTAAACAACTTAAAAAGAAATTACATATACATGCATGTTTTTTTAAGAAAAGTACTTTTTAATGTGGATTCTAATGCACATTAAGAAGATTTAAACGGTGTTGAGATAAGGCAAGATCGAAATTAGATGTTCACAATCGAAGCATTTTAATTAAATTATATACTTATACGTTCCAAATTAGGAAACAAGTCCTTTTCAAAAGTCACTGCATTTTGTCATTTGTGACTTTTAAAGTGAAAACCACTATGTTCAGTGGAACATTGCGACACCTGGTTTACACCGAATAGAGATTACAATACTCGAGGTTCTTCCTCCCATAAGGCGCCCTAGATCCAATTGGAACCCTTTAAAGGTCCAAAGCGTAGTTGTTGCATGCTAACCCTTTTTACGGTGAAACATAACTTAGAGAACATAAATGTTTTATATTCTTGAACTCTACCTATATACAAGCTGTCACACAATAAACGCAAGACCTGAAAGTAGTTGGTTCTAAATCGGTAACTGAATTGATTGCAACAATTTTTAATGTATTAAATTTTTTTTAATTTGCAAAACATGCTTTTACTCCTTCAGTGCGCTATAACAAACTAAATTTATTATTGATTCAACGCAATATGGAGATTCCCAATGCACTCCTAAAACGTATTTTTGAAAACGAACACATACACGTACAAGTTTCGTTGTTAATTGGGGTATAAAAGTGCTTAAAAAAAGGGTTAAAAGCTTTAAATTTGGAATTTGGTTTTCGTTTTGAATTTATATAGCAATTCTCTAATCGGGGTGTCTGAGGTCTTGCGTTTATTATGTTACACCTTGTAATTAGTTATGTTAAAAAATACCGCACCCCAGCCACCATATGTGATTACATACATTTTCCCTATAGTGTATGGAATATCGAACTCTATCCAAGGGTCGTGGTGTTGGAAATAAGCCAACTCAGTGTCTGCACGCAGTTACATTTGCACCAGCCCACAGGGGTGCAGCAATCTTTCGGATCAACTCTTTTGTCCCGGCGTTTCAGTGAAATACAGTTTATATGTACTTTTTAGCACAATCTCAAAAGCAAAAGTATCTTGTCGAATTTCGTTAAAAATACATCAAAGCATTATTTTACAAAAAATATAATTTGAAAAAAACTCATTTTTAAAATACCACGTTTTTAAAACGGACTAAAAAGTGCAAACTAAACACACACTGTCATCCCTATATTCCCCAAGGTGGGTTGGCAGAGGTGTACTATGTACGCCCATAAGTAGCCCAATGCATAAAATAATTCCTTTACATCGTCATGCCAGACCCCTTGCAGGGTAAAAACGTAAAATAAATAAAAGCAAAAAATGTGGGGCGCATACGTTAGATTATTATAGTAAAGCGTGTAAGAAACTCTTAATAAATCAGTTGCCGGTGATAATAGTATTGCATGCACCCCACACTGTGACTAAGAATTATCTAGTCAGAGCATACTAACAATAACTGGACAAGTGCAAGTAGGACTCGCGCTTTGAGGGTTTCGTACCGGGTTCAGTTTCGGCCAGTTTCAGCACAAAATTATAGTTTCGGTTTCGGCAGAAATCTAGCCGAAGCTAGGGCCGAAACCGATACTACGTTCGTGAGCTTAGGGCGCCTTAGGGGGCCTTAGGGCGCTAAAGGCGAGTGTCGAAACGACTGAACTATGATCTAGGTATGTCGTTTAAGTTAAATCTACTCGTATCTTTGAATTTACTGCCTCGTTGGTCTGGTGGCAAAGCGCATCGCTTTGTGATCACGAGGTACTGGGTTCAAATCCTAGGTCGGACAAATGTAGTTTTTCTAACGAAAAATTCCCAGTATGAGTCCGGAGTCTGGAATTGTGCCCGGTATATGGCAATAGGCTCGCCCCCTATTACATGGGACCTAACATCGTCGGCGAAACGTGGGTGTACCCAGTACACCTCTGCCACCCCCTCTGGGGAATATAGGCGTGACGGTGTTTTTTATTATTGAATTTATTCTAATCTATTGCACTGGAATCGATTTTCATGTTTGAGCCTGTTGTATTTGTCTCGATTAGTACTATAGTTTTGAGAGGCTCTAAAAATATATTTAATCACCAAGATAGCCCCATCATGTTTGGGCTTGTTGGATTTGTTTTGATAAGTTCTATAGAATACAGATGCCAGAGTCTAGTGGTAGAGACAGAAAGTGCCTATAGGTATTCGGTATAAGGTAACTATATCGTACTTGGGCTCGTTTAATTTATCACACATACCATACTCCTAGGTGGCAAGCACGGTCTGAGCCGGAACGAGGCCAGAGTAACTTCTCAGCTTAGTAAAATATCTCCGTCATATTGTAACAATAAAAGTTTTTTATTATAATTATTTATTAACATTACAATCTGATTATAAACGGAGAAGTTATGGTCAAACATGCATAAAAAAATATGTATACAGATTAACAGAGAACCTCTTTTGTTGGAGTCCGTTAATATTTTGTTTAGTTCTATAGTAGGGTACCAATAGGGTTGTTATAAAGTTATAATAACTCAATCTACACATCCGTATTGCTTGTCGTTAAGGAGTTCCCCGGTGTATTTTCAAATCCCAAGATCGAATACCAATGAAATTAAAATAGAGCCTGGAGCTACACACTAAGCCCAGAGCAAAAAAAAATACTCAAAATGTTTCATAAATAATAATGTTAATTTAATAAGTTCTTCTTCAAATCAAGCTGTTATAGCAAAAAGTCTATGGCAAAAACACAACTGTGACCGACTAATTCGGTTATACGTCTCGGGTCTAGAGTAATAGGTATATCCTACAGGATGCGCTACTAAAACTACCTGTTAGGATACCATGATCTATATTAATAATCGTGATATTACACGATAATTAATTTTGAACCTTAAATTTATAATCAAATTACTGTTTAGTCAAACTACACTTCAATACGTTTTAAAGTTAAATCTGTTCAAACCAGAAATTGTAGTTTCGTAATATAAGTTGTGTATTAAACTAATTAACTAAGATTCAAAAACAAATCAATTTGAACCTTAAAATTATAATCGAATTACTCTTTCGTCAAACTACACTTGAAAACGTTTTAAAGTTAAATCTGTTCAAACCGGAAATGGTAGTTTCGTAAAAAGAAATATTAAGTTGTGTGTTACACTAATTAACTAAAATTCGAAAAAATCAAATTGTCATTGTATAAAGTTATAATAAATAACTCGATTATCCCTCCGTGTCATATATATATACAAATCCAAGGAGCCCAAATACGGCGGGGTTATGTTGAGTAGTTGGGTAGGTCCGTTGGCCATCCTCCAGTTCCATCATCAGATCTTGGACATCATCAGAGTCTATAAAACTAGTCAAGGCAAATCCAACGAGCACAAACATGGCGGGGCTATGTTGAGTAGTTAGGTAGTGTCTTTGTCCAAACTTTCCCCCCCCCCCCCCCCTCCTCCTCTCCATCATCAATCATCCCTGAACACCATCGTCTAGATCTATAAAACTCGTCAAGACAAATCCAACGAATCCAAACACGGCAGGATTATGTTCAGTAGTTGAGAAGTTCTATTAGCCACCCTCCAGCTCCAGTAACAGACTCTGAACATCATCCGGCTGTAAAGAACTCGTTAAGGCAAATCCAACGAGCCCAAACACGGCGAAGCTATATTGTGCAGTTGGGTACTTCCGTTGGCTATCCTCTGGCTCCATCATCTGACCCTGGACATCATCCGAGTCTACAGAACTCGTCAAGACAAATCCAACGAGCCCAATCTCGGCGGGTCTATGTTGACTAGTTCGGTAGTTCCGTTGACCATCCCCCCGTCTTCATCATCAGACCCTGGATACCTTTCGAATCTATAAAACTCCTCAAGAGAAATGCAATGAGCCCAAATATGGTAGGATTATATTAAGTAGTTGAGAAGTTCTATTAGCCACCCTCCAGCTACATTAACAGACCCTGGATATCATTCGGGTCTAAAGAACTCGTCAAGGCAAATCCAACGAGCCTAAATACGGCTGAGCTATGTTGAGTAGTTGGGTAGGTCCGTTGGCCACCCTATGGCTCCATCATCTGACCCTGGACATTATATGGATCTACAGAACTCATCAAGACAAATCTAACGAGCCCAAACACGGCGGGGTTATGTTTAGTAGTTGGGTAGTTCTGTTGGCCACACTTCCACTTCATCATAAGACCCTGAACATCATCGGGTTGTATAGTACTTGTCAATACCAATCTAAGAAGCCTAAACACGAGGTGGTTATGTAGTGTCGTTTATATGTTCCCATGGAAACCTTTCAACTCCTTCATGATACTGGTCTCGAACTGGGTCCATGGTACTATATTATTTCATTGTCACGGAACTTACAAACGTATGCCAAATTACAGCTCAATCAGAATCCGAAGTACTTTAAAAATGGATCACAAGATTTGAATCAGAAAGACAAACATAGAGACATACGGACATAAGAGCTTGTTAAAAGTAACCTATGCCTCATTAGTTTATTGGCGAATAATGAGCGTAGCGATCTCGAGGTCCTGAGTTCGTAAAGGCCATACCAAATGTAATTTTTTGATAGAAATATCAACTGACATTGCGCCCGATATAATGGTATTAGACTTACCCTCTATTGCATGACACCTAACATCCGACCATTGCGCGTATCGTGTGTGCCAATGTAATAGGGGCGAGGTTATTGCCATTATACCGGGCACAATTTCGGACCCTGGACTGATACTGGGAACTTTTTTATAGATAAACTACATTTTGCCCGCCCTACAATTTGTACGAGATCCTCCGCGATCTTAAACGGATTATACGTTACCTACTAGACCAACGTGGGAGTCCATAAAAAAATCTATTACAAAATCCCTCTTTCTTTTAACAAAATTTTAGCTGTAATTAAGTAAACTACATTTCATTTTCATTCTATTCTATCACTGTACAGGGATAACGCCATCCCTGTACATAGATATTTCCCATAACATTATCATTATTCACCAAAAATCAAACTAGTTCAATGAAATATCACTAGACAGCACTAATATAGCGCTGTAATATATTTCATCCGCATTGAGGCAAAAGAATATTTTTTTATGTGATATAATTATAAATTAACAATTTTCGTATTTTTCCTTTACTATCTCTCACTGTATTTTTTACATCATCGCGCCAGATCCCTTGCGAGGAAGAAATAAAAGCATAGTTCCACAAAATGTCACTAGGCAGCGCTATCTTAATTTTTCATAGGATTTGCAGAAAAATAATTATATTTTATAGTATTAAATTAACAATTGTCGGACTTTTTCCTTTACGTGTACTTTAAAACCTTGCTTGTTACCAAATTCCATGGTTTTAGGTCAACGGCAAGGGCCATATAATTTCTGATAAGTGACTTTAAATGGCCATATCCTTTGTTTGGGTTTACTCAGAACGTTCATCTTTGCACACCAGTAGGGGACTGTAGACCTTCGTATTTGATATAAATTTCAAATTAATACCTCTAGCCGTTCCTGAGGCAAAGGTGATAACAGTCAGACAGACGTACAACGGAAAGGGTTTCGTTTTAGGTATGAAAACCTAAAAATGGCGCCTAAAAGCGGCCACAATGTATTCGTGTGTGCGTGTGCGTGCGTGTGCGTAAGCGTATTACAATATATATACAGTATGGGTAGTTAATTTTATGCTGTTTCCACGATTCTCCATTTAGACAAGTAATTTATCATTTCAAATTATTTTGCTTACCCTGCAAAGGGGTCTGCCACCTGATGCAAAAAATTGTTAATAATCAATGCCATTGAACTAATTGTTATCTAATTAAAGTAAAAACCAGCGCGACAATACCAGTTAGAGTTATCAAACAGAAACACGATACAATCCGCCTAAGTTTTTGGACGACAGAAACACGCTTGCAGCTAATTGCATTCCTTTCTTTGTCGGCTATTAATTATTTTAACATTCTCTTTTGGACACGGGTATTCTCGCAAGACGAGGGAACCTCACGTACAGCTCAACACGCTGGGCTAATGCATATCGATGGACACCGCGTGTCCTCTGAAAACTAGATAAAATATCGACGAAGTAGTGGTTTTATTTTAATACTTTACTTTACTACTAATTGCCTCCTCAACTTCGCCTTGTAGGTACGACTTCGGATGCATAAATTGGACACAAAAGAGTTAGGTAAATTAGAAACGTCGTTCACGTAGCCGTCTCTCTTGGCCTAATTACAAGGTTACATACTTACCTAATTGTTTTGCATATTTGCACTTTAAAATTGAGTATTTAGAATGTGGGTATTCTTAAATTACTTGATTAAAGAATGCATTATCTAAATTAAATTCACATTGATGGAAATTAACGTTCCTAAATCTTTACTTGAATTCCATTAGTGTAGGAACATATTTGTACCGATTACTACGAGTATAGGTACTCTTTGATTTAGTTAATTGGACTTGCAAAATGTAGTATTCGGTATATTTCTGAAAATATTTTTATAATAAGTCCGTAAATCCGTACTTTTGAAGATCGCATCCATCGAACCAAAATAAACTTGGCTATCCATTAACTTTTGATCGTAATACAAACCCTGTCATAGTAAATTTCTCGCATCTAAGATACCCTTGTAGAGATTTATTAATAGCAAAAAAACAGCAACAATAAACTAGACACTCTATTTTCATGCAAAAAGAACTTAAGTATCCCGCCCACATAAAGCAGTTACCCATCCTACACACTACATTAGATATCTACTTTGTGAGCGTGCATCGTTTTATTTGGTTCATGAAGGATGGAGGCCTTTCCCACTTCGGAAGGAGCACACTTGACCGCAACAGATGGCTGGGTGAGCCACATATCTATACTTGTTACATTTATCTGATAGTTCATTCGCTTTATAAGAAAGGATAGGAGGAAATCTCAAGTTTATGTCATAGGGTTTGTTTCTGAATGTGAATATAGTAAGGCAGATATCTGATTTGATAATTTAAAACATCGCTATCGATAGCAGTTTTTCTCGTTTTCTTTTTTAAAAGCGTAACCCCAACCTGTAAATTATTCTCACATATACAAATTTACAGGCCAAAAAAAAAATGTATAGTTCACACAAAGATAAGTCCTGTGTGCGGAGGTATAGCGACTTCCACTCTTAATCACTAAACCTGCCGTCGTCAATGACAAATTCGATACAATATACAAATATCAAATGGTAGATGTGGCTTGTGACCTGCTTCAATTACATAGGATTAAAGACACACGTCTCGTATTATATAGCGTCGCAGTGACTCTGACTGTTTGATTCTTTATTTTATAATTACTTTTTTATAATTATAAGCACCTACTGAATTATCACTAAAGCCTTCTATTTAAATTTGGTTTAACTACCCTTATTCCAACTTTAAACCCTAAAAGGTAGAAATCTCCTAAGGTTGAAAATTGGTATACGAGGTAAATACTTATGTAAGTATGCCATTTACTTTCAGACACTTCGATATAGTCACTCAATTTTTTAAATTTACCAATTCAGAAAGATAATATACTTACTCCATGAAAGAATCCAGAATCTATCAGTCGCAGTTCTGTTAATAATATATTACTTTTTGTTTTTCCATTACATGCCGCATATTTATGAATAGTTCGTGACTGCGTTGGTGACACGTGGATCAAGAGATTAACGTAGTTAAGAGTTATGTAGGTACGGTCAGCGAGTCCAGTTTGTGGATGAATTGTCGATACGTCAAATATATTTATTGTGTTTGGCTCTGATTTGTAAAGATTTAATTGCTCAAAATGAGTGAATACACGTAATTTTACGTCGTTTACTCCTCGTCGTAAATTTGACGTCTTGGAGATATTGTAAATTTTCTGAATTATAAATAATAAAATTACTCCAGAAATGCTCTTAATTTTGTGACGATAAGGCTTTCTACCATAATACTTGTCAGGTAGGTTTTTATTCGTCTCGTTTCGAACTGAATTTTTAGAAGGGTAGCTGCTCCTTACCTCCCCTTTGATGACTCTATAGACCTTTTTTTGTGATGCTGTAAATAATATAAAGCAGACAATATTCCTCGTCATCTTATCCCGAACCAAACTCGCATTTTCTTCTGCTGCTCTTCTCTTTTCATGTAGAGATTGATCAATAGTGATTTTGATGAAGCAATTTAACCACGCCTTTCGTCTATAATGACTCTATCGTTCTAAACGAAAGCCGTGGTTAGAGGTGGTTAAAGACAGGTGGTATCAGACTTAATACTTACTAAAAAATATCTAATACATAAGGAAGTCTATTACCCAAATATAATAAAAAAAATAGAGAAAGAAACTTTGAAAGTAAGTAGGTATACTTCGCATTGGAAACAAACACAGCCAATAAACCCCTAATAACCTTTATTCTAAATAAACAGTAGCAAAACACCGCAGGCAATACGAAATCCATATTGTCTATACAAAATTGAATTGTAATATGAATACAAACGAGATGAAAATGAGGGCGTTCATATCTTCACACGTTGGTTGGCGCGCAATGAGACGCGAGCGTTCCGTTGCACGCAGCCGACCGACGGCGCTCGACGCTGCAGTGTTGCCAATCCTTATATTAGGAAACTAGTAGATAAAGTGGGTGCACACAGTACACCTTCGCCGACCCCGTTTGGGGAATATAGGCGTGACGGTGTAAATGCCAAAATTCGATAGCCATTGCTCGATAGGAAGAAATCGGTAGATCTACCTATCCTTCTATTTTAGTTCAACTTGACGCTTTTCAATTAAAATACCTTTTACATTAAGTACTTTCTTGTATAAAATATTTTTGGTCATAGCCTTTTCAGGCTTGCTCAGGAGTTTCTAACCTGTCTATGCAACTCACCCTACTTACAAAAACGTTATTATTTTATCATCGTCAGCACTCAGTCAAACTATACCACTGCACGTATAGCACTGCACTTGGTAAGAAACGATTTTAATATGGCGTCGTAATATTTTGAAAAATATGTAGATTTAAGGAGTATGGTGGTAAATATCTTCCTAGACTGGAGGCAAAATTGGTAGATATACCAATCAGTTGGTAGATATGACAACACTAGAGCTGCATTTCCGAACGCATCGGCGTTCAATATCCGCGAGGATTGTTTGCAGAGCGCCGTACTCTGCGCCCCGCGCCTCGCACCGCCCCCTCGCCGATACTGCCTCTAATGGAACTCGGGGTGTCTAGTTTAGAAATAGACTTGACCATATTATGTCCGTGCCTGGAATTTAATTTAATTTAAATGCTAGTCTATCCTTTCTTGTATTTTTATAATTAAATAAGGCTTAGTTGCACCAGTTAGAGGTTGCGGTTTTTCTCTCTATATTCTGGTAAATTGTGTTCACACAGTAAGTAAAGTGATGAATATTGCGATTGCTTAGTACCTAATCAAGTACCCTGAATTGGAAAACTAACTGAAAAAATAAAGTTTCATAGCAAAACTAATATGATATTATTTTTAAATTTAATTTATATAGCTAGTAAACGTAACGTACCTTACTTATACTTTTCTGAGCGCTGTCTTATTAGATAAATATTCCAAGTTCTTGTGCAGATGTTCATTTTATAGGTATCTATCTATCTATATCATCACGCCAGATTCCTTGCGGGGTAGGCAGAGAGTACAGAGTTCCAACAACGGAGGTTCTTTCCTTACATACCTCTCTGACTTCCTCCACACTCATAGTTCGTCTAATACACGCTCGCCGGTTACGGAGACTCTTAACTTGCCCTTCAGATAAGACTCGGTCCATTTGGTCATGGTAAGATAGTCTAGGTCTTCCCCGGTACCTACATCCTTCCGTTTTGCATTGTATATCTGTTTTATCGAGCATACCCTTTCTCATCTTTACACCGATACTATCTTTCATACCTACTTACTTTCTTACTACGCTGTTGCGAATACGGTCGGTCTGCTTTACTTCGCACATTTTCGGCAAAGCTCGCATTTTCACCGCATTTATTCTCCTTTTTACATACCCAGCTCTCGCTGCCATTTAACGGCGTTGGGACAAGCACTCCGTTATATATAGCCAGCTGCGCCTTTGGCTTAAGTGCCGGCTCCCAAATAGCTTTTCCATCGCACCATTCACTCTGTTCCCTGCACTCAATTCTCTCTATCTCAGCGGTATATTTCCCACCCTTACTGAATGCGCACCCAAGATAAACTAACTCATTCCCTTCCTCCAGCACTTCGTTACCAACCACAATCCTTGCATTCGTTCTGGTTTCTTCCCGTTCAAAAACCATAATCTTGGTTTTCTTTACATTCAAATATAAGCCAATGTTCATGCAGTCGTCTTTTGTAACTGTGACTAGTGTATGCAGATCTGTGGCTGTTGGCGCTATTAAAACCGCGTCATCTGCATATAGTAGATCATTTATCGCTTTCAGTCTTTGAAGACTTTAATCCAGATATATTATAAACAGTCTAGCGGACAACACGCAACCCTGCTTGACGCCGATTTCAACGTCAAACCAGGACCACCCACCCGTACGCATGCCTTGCTGTCCACATAGGCGAACTGGACGGCTCGCAACAGAGTGCCATTTATACCATACTCTGATAACTTTTCCCAAAGTCTCTTTCGCACAACTCTATCAAACGCTTTCTCCAGATCCACAAAACCGCAGAAAACCTTCCTACCCTGCCTGCCTAAACCTGCCTACTGCCTGATGCTTCTCTACGATGTTGCGGAGGGAGTAAACTTGATCCGAACATCCTCTTCCGAACCTAAAACCCCCATTGGACTTCTATCGCATTCTCCGTTCAATAATTTTACCGTACACCTTAGCTGCTAAACTCATCAAACTGATGGCTCTGTAATTTGGCAGTCGTATTGTGAACCCTTGCCTTTATACAAGGGTGCTATGACTGCGCGGCGGTTGTTTGTAGGGACTTTACCGGTGCTC
Source organism: Phalera bucephala (assembly GCA_905147815.2). Classification (NCBI taxonomy): domain Eukaryota; kingdom Metazoa; phylum Arthropoda; class Insecta; order Lepidoptera; family Notodontidae; genus Phalera; species Phalera bucephala. The sequence continues at coordinate 15,260,171 of LR990621.1, read as the reverse complement.
CAGCAAAGGTTTGCACGGACCCGAAAGGCGTCCCGGACGCAAGTTCCGCCATATTTAATCATCTCGGCAGATATCATGTTCATGTCATATCATTTTTCATGCTTCCTATCGCTCGTTCAACTTCTTCCATAGTGATGTCCTCTGTTGATTCTGGTGCTACAAACTCGCCTCTGGGCTCGTCTGTGGCACCAGTATCCGGGTATAATGTATGGGACATTTCTCCAAAATATTCACTCCACCGGTTCAGCACAGCTTGTGCGTCTGCAAAAATGTCACCATCCTTAGATTTTATCTTTTCCATTCTAGAGCCTGACGAATCACCTCGAGCCTTTCTCACTTTGCTCCAAAAGAGTTTAGTGTTGTTCTCTAAGTTCTTCGCGAGCCTCTCCTCCTCAATCGCATTAGCTCTTTCAGACTTTTCTTTCACTAAAGTTTTAGTGGCATTCTTGCATTGCCGGTATATTTCTTTCTTCATCTGTCATACTGAGATTCAGGTTCAAAGAAGAAACATTTTCCTGTCACGCTTTCTTCCTTCTTTCTTCGGAGCTTTGTAACTCCGCATTCCACAATGCATCACCTTTTGCTGTACTATGCTTCTTTGAGCAATTACATACTTTTTTAGCGGATTCTACTAGACTCTATATTTGAGTTCGAAGAACTTGCTGTCAAAAGCTTTTCCTCACGCTCTCATCTCGCAACCTTCCAACCTTTATTCTTTCAAGGTCTCCGAAAGTGAAATGCTCCCGCTAGTGCCTTCACTTCCTGAACATACCACTTAACCGCGCAACTACGAGGTAGTGGTCTGATTCAAGATACCGATTCAAGGGCCTTTATATGCATGCGTATCTTGAAGTTTGCTTCGGAGACGGTTATCTACTAGAATCAAATCTATCATGCTTTTTTGTTCATTCCTTCTCCGCGTATACGTATGAACGTCCTTAAGTCGGAATATCGTATTAGACACAAGGAAGTCCCTTTTCAAACATACATCTACAATGAGCTTATCTGCATCATTCACTCTCTTATCACCATAAGGACCCAGAGCTGCGTCGCAAGTTTGCCGCCTGGTTCCCACACATCCGTACAGTTTGCCACACAAAATCACCGTTTAGTCAGCCTCAGCCAGATACAGAACTTCCCTGGCATTATCCTGAAACTTCTAAAGGTCCTAGGGTGTCGAGGAGCTTATGGGAGCATAAGCTGCGACCAAAAATACTTGAGTGACACACCCAGTTACACGGAACGGTTACACGGAACGGAGTTAAACGGACCCAGAGAAGTCTCGCATCGTACAGGCCATTATCTCTCACTCCATAGGCCAGGCGACGGGACAGCAGTATACCCACCCCCGTGCTGGCACGACTGCTCTCTACCCCAGACCACAGAGCCATCTTGCCATCAGGAAGATCACAAGTTTTACTGCCCCTTCGCTTAGTCTCTGTTACACACAGCGCATCCAGGCGTCTCTCTTTCATTACTAATATCACCTCATGCATCATACCACCCCTTATATTTCAAGTGCTAATTCAGCACTTTGCACCCCACCACTCGCCAGATCGAGCCCGGCGTGATATGTTGCCGTCTCACCTGTGTTCGTACGGACGGAGGCGGGCCGGTATGCATCACCTCAGGGGAACACCTTAGCTCGCACTGCGACATCTCTTTGGTCCTATATACAGCTATAATGACTGGCAGGGGTCGCGACGAGCACGCTCTTGGACATGACCCCCTTTTATAGGTATTATATACACAAAAAGTTTTTCGATATACCTACAGTTGCAACATCATCATCAGTCATTAGTCAAGGGGTTGTCAAAGCACGTGTCACCTAAAAAAATCGTAAACAGCCAACGATCTTCTTTTCACGATCATGTAAACATAGTTGTCCGGGAATCTTATCGGCGGCTTGGCTTTGTGCTGAGAAATTCTCGGGACTTTTGCAATCATCGGGTCATTAAGCTTCGTGTGTGACGGGTGCACTACTAAGTGCACCGGTCAACCGCCGGCTATGGGAGGGGATCTACTCCTACGTCGTCGTCGTCGCCCGTATTCTGAGCGGAAAGAAGGGATGACAAAGCATCGGGGGGGTCGGTGAGAACATGTCGCGGCCGGCGGTGGCGGCAGGGGTCGGGGGGGAGATCGTAGTCGGCGGTGGCTACGATTAACGGATTCGCATGGGTAGATGCGTTCGCGAAGTGACGTGTTGACGCCTTTTTAATAAAGGCGCGAATAGGTTCGAGACCTAGATCGGAGTGGAGGTCGACGTTCCGTACGAACCAGGGGGCTCCTACGGCTTTACGGAGGAAGCGGTTTTGAACCACTTGGAGTTTATCGATGTGAGAGGGGGCCGAATGCCCGAACACAACACACGCATAAGTCATGATGGGTCGAACGCAAGTTTTGTAAAGTGTCACCTTATTTCTAAGGGACATTTTACTCCGCTTGCAGATTAACGAATGGAGACGACCGAGCACAAATGATGCTCGGTGACGGACCCGCTTGATGTGCGGGCCGAAGGACATGGTACTGTTTAGGGTGACCCCTAGATATTTGACCTCTTTGACCCAGGGAATGGGTCGGTCGAACATGGTCACTTGGCCGAGATTACTTCTAGGGCGGCGCAGGGAGTGGCGCGGGGTGGCACCTCTGGAGAAGAACACCGCAGCGCTCTTGTCCGGGTTCACCTCAATACGCCACTTCCTGAACCAATTCCCTAGGGAATTGGCGGATGCCTGAAGGTGTCTGGTAATGAAACCCTTATTCCTGTGCGAGACGTAGAGAGCGGTATCATCCGCGAATAGGGCTAGATGCGCCTTACTCGAACGAGGAATGTCGTTCGTGTAAAGGCTAAACAGGAGCGGAGAGAGAACTGAGCCCTGTGGGACTCCAGCACTGATGGAGTGGGAAGTGGAGCGCGTCATTTCGACGCGATAACGGAAGGCGCGATTCGACAAGAAGTCTCGTAAGATGAGCACGAGTCTGTCCGGCACACCCAATTGGTAGAGCTTATAGATCAAGCCGTTGTGCCAGACTTTGTCGAATGCCTTCGCGACATCTAGGAAGAGGGCGCCCGTGTAGATGGGTTTGGGTCTATTGAGACCGGAGAGGATGTGCTCCGTGATGCGGTGCACTTGGTGGACGCAAGAGTGTTTGGCTCGAAAGCCAAACTGCTCGTCGATAAGGATACCCCTGGACGTTACGAAGTCTTTGAGCCTCGCCAGAAGTAGGCGCTCGTATATCTTGGCCAGGGAGTTGAGGAGACTGATAGGGCGATAGCTCGCGGGGAGATTGCGAGGTTTGCCGGGCTTGGGAATGCCTATGACGTCCGCCTCTTTCCACTTAGCGGGAAAGGTGCAGTTCGCCATGGCGGCGTTCAATATGGCCACTAAGAGGCCCGCCCAACTCATCTGAGTTGGGCGGGCAGGCATTTCAGAACGCGATTCGAAATGCCGTCAGAGCCGGGGGCTTTTTTAGTTTTGTGACCCATAATTAGATCTTCGACCTCCGTTTGGGTGATAGGAGGTAAGGAATCGACGGGGGGGAGGGATGCCCTGCGCTCGACTTCCCTGTCGACCGCGTCGACGTGGGACTGGTCAACGGACTGAGAGCTGGGGGCGCACTGGCTCTCGAGGGAGTCGGCGAGAAGCTCGGCCTTTTCGTCGTCGTCGAAGGCTGGGGGTGCTGCGCCTGAAGGGCGGGACAGCGGGGGCATGTCAGTCGTGGAGTCGGACTTGAGGCTACGCGCCAGCTGCCAGTAGGCCAGATGCGATGGCGCGATGCCCTCTAGGAAGTTACCCCACCGTTCCTCCCGGACCTCCGCGACACGACGCTTTACCTCTCGTTGTAAAGCACGCATCCGGGCCCGATTGGCTTCGGTGGGGTAGGAGTCGTACGCTCGGATAGAAGCATTCTTTGAACGAATGAGATCCCTAACATCGTCCGGCAGTCGAAAGCGGTTGAGGTAGAGATCTTCCGCCTCGACTTGCTTGGACGATCGACTGACAGCCGATCGGATGTGCTCGGTGAAGGCATCTACGGCCTGATCGGTGTCCTGAGGGGACGGGATGGAGTCCGAGCTGAGAGGCAGGGGGGGAGGGTCGGCATCCGCCAAGGCCGTGCTTAGCGCATGCCAATCCACCACCGTCTTTTTGGGTCGCTGAGGGGTGGAAGGGGGGGAACCGAGTCTCATGACTACAGGTCGATGGTCAGAGTCGAATTCCTGGACTACTTCCAAGGAGTGCAGCCGTAGGGTGACACCCTTCAGAAGCGCCATGTCCAGGACGTCGGGTCATTAAGCTTCTTTACAGTACTTTAGTTCGTGCTAAGCTGGAAGCCAGCGCATCGGTGTGGCATCCATATGCGAGTTCATATACTTTACACGTAGAAAATGTTCAGAAAGTGTTCCTCAGGCATTTATATAAACGCATTTTTGGCAACTATCCTTTTATGTATCCTACCAAGTTCTTGTTAGTGTGTCTAGGATACAATTATATGCAAGTAAGAAGAAGCATGGATCAACTTGTCACCTCAATTAAAATTCTTCGGGGCAAAATTGATGCCCCTTATCTGCATAATGAGTTATGTCGACTCTGCGCTCCTATTAACTACTGTCGAAACAGGAAGCATAGATTGTTTTCTGTTCCAACATGTAGAACAGTAGCGCGTGCTCGTTCGCCAATCCTGCGCACCTTCGCCGCACTGAACGCTCTCCTTGATGGCAGTCCTGGATGTGATTTGTTTGCGAATGCATGGAGTGATGTTTTGTCTGAGTGTCTGAGGTATTTTGAGGGACTGGAATGAATGAGCTTGTATCTTGCACTTCCATACTTTTAATTATTCTATTTTTATATATATTTCTTTGTGCTAACGTAAATGGTGTATCTGCCGTGTTAGTATGTAAATAAATAAGTAAATAAAGTGATATTAGTTATTTTTGCCGTATCAGACTGTTCGGGAGTGGTGCTATTCTACTATCCTATAATTCCAAGGGTGGCAATAGGACGTATGCCATAGGAGACCATGTTTTATTCCTTGCAGTCCTATTAACATTCCTGGCACTTTTAAACAATCTTTGAATTCTTGAATGCATCTAAACTTTGATAGTATACACTAAACTTTGATAGTGTATACTATCAAAGTTTAAATGCCGTAACTAATCCAATGTGAAAGTTAGTATGTTTAGATGATTGGATGTTTGTTACTCAATCACGCAAAAACGTCTGAACGCTCTTGGATGACCTTTGGCACACATATAGTTTATTACCTGGATTAACACAAAGGATTCTTTATATCCCGGAAGAATGTTAGGTGCTTGTCTAAACTCAACGCGGACGAAGCCACGGACAGAAACTAGTATAAAGTAAGTTATACGTACCTACACCTTTAGACGTGTACCATACTCCATGTCCCATGTAGTATACCTACACCTTTAGTGAGTAATCGTATTGAAACTGCTGCCGATTTAATCCATCGAGCCGGATTAATGTGAAGCTGCCTTGGCTATGTTTCTACGCCTATGTTACGAATACGACTCTACGTCGTAATGTATGTATTGATCTACCACACACACATTTCAGTACCATATTGGTATCTATCTAAATACCTCTATTGTGTATATAAGTGCCTAAATTTATTTCAAGAACAATAAGTTATTATAGAAAGATTTTATTTTAAAGAGTAAATGAACTTAATAATCATCATCATTATCAGCCTATAGCAATTCACCACTGGATATAGGTGTTACCAAGTGCACGCTACCGAGTGCGATCCTCGGATACTCTTATCCAAATTCTGCCAGCCGCCATACGAAGATCATCGCTCCTAGGTGGAGGCGCCTGAGGGCGTCTTGCACTCCATTTGCCAATCCGTGGTCTCTATTCAAGAACTTATAAATGTAACGACTAATACAAGTTCCCGATGCTAACCTGCTTCACAATATTTCGGCGGAGACTAACGACATCGTCGAAGGCGAATAAAGAGGGGAAACCATTTAATGCCCATCAAGGAGCCCATCAAAGTAATAAGCTAACACCAAATACATAAATTATGTGAAATGTGTATATTGGAAATTCCAAATATCTGATCACACGTTATAGGATAATGATTGTGCTGATGCACATCTTTAGTGAGTTGATAGAGTGCGTAAAGCTCTCCTTGGAAGACGGTGCAGAACGACTCCAATTTCAGCTTTTTGGTTCCCACTCTGCCTTATTTTTCCAGCAGGTGTATGCAGCACCTACCCTCCCCTCGATTTTGCTGCCATCTATATAAAATTTCTGGTAGGTTATGTTTCCTAATGGTTTCTCTTTCTATGTTTTCAAGGCACTTGAAGGTTCTTTCTACTTCTTTGGACGGATGAGCAGCTTTCGAAAGAAACGCTTTCTTCGATGCTTCTGTCATAGTGTTGACTTAATAGTTTGCCTCTCCTAGCCTTGTATAGCTGAGCCGCTTCCCTGATTCGTAAATACAAAGTGAGCGGACCAGCCAATATGAGTCCTGCATCTAACGATACCGTTTTGTAAATTTTGGCGATTTTTTGGGCAAACCCTCTTTGTATGGTATTTACTTGTTTCAGCACCATTAATATCTCGGTTGCTGCTACCCAGACGCCGGCGTACATCACTATGGGTTCGATTACCGACACGTATATCGTCATTATGTTCTCCGGATTCAATCTCCATTCAATTCTAGCTGTTTTGCTACCACTTTGTAGATGTTGGTGGCTTTTTGACAGACATTTGCTACGTGGCTATTATATGTCAGCTTTTTGTCAAAAATAACTCCCCCAAACTTAATTTCATCTACGATTTGGATGTATTCCCCGTTCATGTGCACGTGTGGGGTATCAAATGTTAGTTTTTTTTGTTATAATCATCGCTTCAGTCTTTTGCGCGGCGAATCGAAGTTTGTGATTCCCCGCTCGTGCACACCAGCGAGGGTTTGTTAGCGTCTGTTGAATGATTTTGGTTTTCTGTCCGGAGAATAAAAGCATAACATCGTCTGCAAAAGATTGACTGTATACGCCCTGGGGGTACAAGTCGTCCGGGGTCCAGCAACAAGTTCCAGAATGTAGTGCCGGCTATGGAACCTTGCACGCATCCCTTTTCGGTATTCATACTATGTTTCCCGGCTTAGCAATAGGCGTAGTCTGTCCAAATATTGTTAAGACTCTAACCTATAAAACCTTGTTGTTATTCCGGTTTGACAAATCTCCAGGGAACCTCTGTTCGTAAATCCTCAAAACCGGATGTTTTCTTCAACATTAAAATCATCTCCGGTGTGAAGCCCTACTTAGTCTATGTGTATATTTTGCTTCCATAGATACAAAATCTCAAAAAATACTGAATATCTACCTACTAAATACCCAATACCTACGCACCTAAACCATTACATGGTTAGGATTACACACGTACATCAAACTAATGGAGCAACCACATAACTAAGATGCAAGTCTGTCAAGCCAGCACACAATCTTACCCACTCATACATATATCTCATGTAATGTTCCTGTTCTACAAACGCTACCAAGTTTGGCTTCATGCAAGTTATGCAGCCGATTTCAGAACTGTCTCGAAACCTACAATTCCTAGCGCCTGTCAACTATTCTAAGTATGGTTTGCCGAATACATGCCTGTAATACTGTAGTACATGCACCACAGAGAGTTTAAGGCATACGTAGGTATAAATTTATAACACAACTAGCAGTTACTCGCGGCTGCGCACGCGTTTATTTTGTAATTTGACATAGGTATTTCCAAGATAGCATTACTCCAAGACGTAGGATACCTCCAAGAAGTTTCTTTAAAATCCATTCAGTCGTGTTAATATGGAGAAATAAAAACCATCCCGCGGGAGTCTTGCATTTTCCGGGCTAAAAAATGCCTTTAAAGAGCTCTTTAAAATCCTTTATTTTTTAGGGTAGTCCATTTAAAATTGGTTCCGCCGTTCCGGATATTAACACGGACTAACAAACATATTTTATCGTGCAAATAGTCATATGAGCGTAAAATATCTTTATTTCAAAATCACAAATAAACACGTCATTTTTGTTTATTTGTGCTTTGTAGTTTATCATTGTTTGTTTATCATTGCAGCATTCACATGCCTGCACCTGCAACTACAAAGTACGTTAACGTCGACGTTTTACAAAAATAACTAAAAGTCAACTTAAAAATTTGTAAAATTTCGTTGTAAATCAATTTTAACAGCTCTCCAAGCATCCAGCCACCTGTGAAGGAAGCGGTAAATCGAAGGATTGCAGAGCTTTTATTTAGCCAAAATAAGATTGATATCTTTGCTCTTTCATGCAGGCCGTTAAAAAAAACAAATGCATATTGGTGTGATTTGACATATCACCTAAACAGGAAATATTGGCATGATCTGGTGTGTAAACAAAGTACTTATTTATTTTATTATTTCAATACTACAAATACTTACATACTAAGTTTATTTAAAATTCGTTCAGCCATTTTAGTATGAACAAATAATAGCTATTCCACAGGATCCGTGCTATTTTTCGGGATGTGAAGTGTTCTGTTTATTGTTTTACGATGTAAGACAGAATCTGTTTAATCATGTTAGTATAAAAATTGCTATCCTGCAAGAACCGAGTAGCGATAAGTTTTATATTCATTAAATATTTTTTATCAACTTTCGCCAGTTTAATTCTATAACCATCTCTATCAACAATCTCTATAACCGTGTTCAGTACTAGCCCGTACAGGTGGTCTTTTTAAAATATATAGCACGATCTTATTAAACGCTTACGCCTTCTCATAAAAAAATCATATACAATACCTAAGTACTTCCTTTTTCAGAAGAATTACCAGTTCATCTATAATAATATTAGCCCTGTTAAGAAACTGTCCCACCGTTGGGCACGGGCCTCCTCTAAAACTGAGAGGGCAACCAGTTCATCTATTTATTATAAAATTGAAGGTATAATGCTTATTTTAACCTTTTCTACCTACCCTGCCAAAGATCGTAATTTGGCGTAATAATGTTTAAAAAAGGTACATTGCGTTGTCAGTACATTTTGTGTCAGTCTTCTCATAAGAATATACAGGTCATGTTCATGATCAAATTCATGTTAAGATATCTTAAATAAATGAATATACAAAGTTTCGTGTGCGGGGCATTCATCGTTAAAGGGTTTTCTCCAGAAGAGACAATCCTGAATACATTATCGGTACATGCACGAAATCATGTTTAAGTGTTTAAATCAAATGTGTATGTACAATTTAAAGTAAGTGCCTTTAACCACCGAATAGTTTCTAGTAAGGAGACGAACCTGAGTCCAATATCAGTAATGGAAAAATTCAAAATAAAAGCAAAATCACACATTTTAAAGTAATTTTGCAGCTCGAGACTAAGTATAATAAAAATAATAAAGTTTTATCGTTTATCCCGCGATTATCCCGGATTGGTTCCGGTTTCCGGGATTAAAAGTAGTTATTATTATAAGTTAGGGTATAAGTTATTACCGTACCATTTCATTGAGATCGGTTCGGTAGTTTTTGCATGATCAAAACACAAAGATACAAACAGACAGACAGACCGACAGACAGATAATAATTACAAAAAAAATGTCTCGGCCTCTACATCGATAAGGAAATTTACCCCAATTTAAATTTTCAAAATATATTTAATGTAAACAGATTCGGCTCGGTTATAGTTTTATTATATGTATCTGTATGGATCTGGGTCCTTTTCGTCTTATCCTCTCTGCTCAAAAAAAAAGCTCTCATCTGCCTTTTCCTTTTTTTTTAAATAGTGTCAACCACGCGTCAAAGTGTCCCCAGCTACGTAAAAAACTATATTGAAGCCTTGATTTGTTCTAACCCCACACCATAACATACAAATACTTACACAGAATCAGACACCGACCTCGCCGGCAAGATCGAATAATTTCTAATCACAGCGCGACACCTAAAACTATAGCGAAGGACTGCCTAATCGGAGATAGTTCCCGCCTCGAAGCGCCTTTGTACTAGTCGCCCTCTTTGAGCTTCCGCCTGGAACGTAGCCGTGGCATGCTTGCCCTCATTTCCGGTTAAGCTATAAAAGCTTACAGCCAAGATTAAGTCCTATCAAAGTCTTAAACTGCTGCGATGTCAAATGTCGAAATTATTATACTAATCGGTCCGTCAGAAGCTTCAAATCCAAATCCCTAGTGCAACAATTAATAATATCTTATTAATTATAAGTAAATCAATGTCGAATTATAGAAGTCAGAAACATTTATATTTTAACGCAGGCTAATTTTCAGATATTAACAAAACAGGTGATAATGAATTACCTAAGTAGGTAGATACTTTACCTACGTAATACGTAACCACTTAAATGTGTCTTGCTAAGTTCTTTATTTAGGAGACGATATAAATTTTCAACGTGCGGCTATTTCGTTTGTGGAAAGTCTTTTAATGACCCGTGGAATCGTTTTTATGATGTTTACTTTGATCAGAGAACAGCATCAAAACGTCTTTTATGGCGCAATAACTTTGAATTCGACACAAAATTGGAACTTCTTACAGCTTTAATGCGAAAAAGGAAGTTTGTTGATACCGGCAAGACCTAGATTGATGTACCATAGTTTAAATTGAGTCGTGTATGTCCCTACATAAATTTATGCCGATTTAATTGCTTGCAAAAAGTTACTTATTAATTCCCTACCTACAATCATAGTCTAGATAAATATTAGATATAACCCTGTATATTATATAGGTACTTACGATATACAACGAACGTACTTGCATACTATCTATGATGTTCGAAATAAATAGATTTTTATTTTATTATATTATAGGATTACCTAGATTCAAAATAGACCAAATAGACCGGCTCTTATCTGAAGGAGAAATCACGAAAGAACCTGTTGAAACTCTGTACTCTCTGCCTACCCCGCAAGGGATCCGGCGTAATAATATAGATAGATAGATAGATAGACCTAAATTCAGCATAATTGTTACTTAATGAAGAATAAAAAATAGCAAAGTTTGTGATACGTACCTATACAAGGTGTAGGTAATATATATAACGCATGAGCTCGCATATATAACGCGAAGTGTATGTATTAGAAATGAATTTAAAAATAGCCGTATTGCTTTAAATATTGTTTAAATTTTGATTTATTACAGCGGACTGAACGAGTAACAGCAATTTTCAATCATATAAAAAGGAGTTATTTTGTCTAAAAATAAAAATAGTTGGAATCTATTCAGTTGCCGATTTAGAACAAACTACTTTCAAGTCTTGCGTTATTTATGTTACACTTTGTATAAGTACCTATTACAAACTAAAGATAAGTACTTAATTGTAAACATCAATAAGAACTTATATATTTACGATTGTTTGATAATACGACTATTACGACGACAAGAACTTACGACTATTTATATAACTTTATATCACACCCTAATTACACAAATATACTCCCTTTAAAATCGAACCTAATAAATTATTGTACTAGCACCTATTCACATTATTATCCTTGTTCAGTGAAGGTGTAAAGGCCTCGCAACAGCGTAGATCATTCACACACACACACATGATTATTTTTTTTGTATAAATTATTGTTTTTAAACGTGACCTCCAACGCTGAATCTGTTAACGTTCATTTCTGAACGTACCACGCATGTCAAATAATTTATTTTTTAGGTTATGTTTTACGTATCTGTAAACAAATAATTTTAATTCTTATTTAATGGATACGACCTAAACAATCTAATAGTTTATGTGTGAAATTAGAAATGGAAGATTCTTCGAGTGAAAAAAGACCGCAGTTTGGTAACAGATACTTGGAAAATGCTGATGAAGTTTTCAAACATAACGCGTGGTATCGTATTTGCTACTTTCGTTAGATATTGTAAGAGCTCCTGCTATAATAGCATACATATATCAGAGTTGGAGAAAACTAGGCATAGGAAAAAGCCTGCAGGCGGTTCTAGATATTTGACCAATTTAAAACAAGTTTACCTTTTCAATGCCTGGTACATACATTTTTTTCTTTTATAAGCCTACGAAATAACGTAACTATATTTACATTCTCGACCTTTTTACAGGGACAATGTTGATTGGGATGAGGAACAAGAGAAAGTGGCAAAAGAAAAAGTCGAGAAGAATTCTGCAGTGACATTTTCAGAGCAGCATCTGAAATCATTGGAGGATGATGCGGACAAACATTGGGATGCGTTTTATAACATACATGAAAACAGGTACATGTTTACACACCCAATGTCCCAACTATTGGATTATAAAACACAATTTCATGCCTATAATCCCTTAACTGCAGAGGTGTATTGCGTACACCAACTGTTTTTAGCCGACAATGTTAGGTCCCATGTAATAGGGGGCGAACCTATTGCCATATTTAGAGAGTTTTTAACTCCAGTAAGCAATGTGTACAGTACGCGCTTGGTGACCGACGGCAGATACAATGTACCAAGGGTGACCAACTACTCGGTGACAGGGCGCTAAAAAAACGCATCCCATACATTTTGAATAGTCTGCCGGCGGCCATAAGGGGCGAGACAAATTAAAAAAAATTAAAAGGAATCTGAAAAAACATTACCTAAGTTTGTGTTAAGTTAGTGTTACCATTATATTAAGTTTGTGGATTCAACTGACCCCACAGTCAAACTGGTTGCACAGTTTTGTGGGGCGATGTTTTTTATATTGTGCATTATGTTGTGATCGTAAATAAATATATAATATACTGGCCACAAGGCTCCAGACTCATACTGGAAATTTTTCTTTAGAAAGTCTATATTTTTCTAACCTAGGATTTGAACCCAGGACCTCGTGATCGCAAAATGATGGGCTTTGCCACTAGACCAACGAGGGCTGCCTAGTGACTGCCGTAGACCAACAAGGCAATATTGGCTTATAGTATATTTATACTAATAATACCTACCTATGCCTACCCCGCAAGGGATCTGGCGTGAGGTTATAGATAGATAGATATACTAATAATATATAAAGGAAAGGGTAGTTTCATGAATTTCTTAAATTTGTTCTTTTGAATAAATAAACTGAAACTACTTGTCTGATTTAAATAATCTTTCACCATTAGCATAATACATGTTCCAGAAGTAACATAGACCTGGTAGGTGGTGCTGGTGTTGGCTGGGTGCAAGGCCACAGAAAACTGCAAATATTTTTTTTTTTTAGAATACCCAAGGCTCACACTAGGTTTTATTTGTGTTGTGGGTGCGTTTACAAACATGAACATATACACAAATATACCCAGACCGGAACAAATAATTGTGGATCACACAAAGATTTGTCCCGTATGTGAATCGAACCCACGACTATTAGACACAGTGGGAGGAGCGGTTTAAAGTCCTAACTAAACCTAATCCTATATATGTAAGGAAATTGAAATACTAAAATATAATATCTCTTTAAATTACAGGTTTTTCAAAGACCGTCATTGGCTATTCACTGAATTTCCTGAACTAGCTCCAGACAACACATCAGCACCAGTGAGAATGTACCCTGATGGTGGTAACAATGAATTGGCCAACAATAAAACAGTAACTGACCAACCCAAGAATGAAACCATGCGCTACATTTTCGAAATTGGATGTGGTGTTGGCAACACTATATTCCCTATTTTACAATATAGTAGAGACCCAAACCTTTTTATATATGGATGTGATTTCTCATCAAAGGCTATCAACATTATGCAACAGAGTGAATTATATGATACAAATAGATGTAATGTGTTTGTATTGGATGCTACAGTTACGAATTGGGATGTCCCTTTCCAAGAAAACTCTTTAGATATTGCAGTATTAATTTTTGTTTTGTCTGCTATTGATCCTGCTAAGTAAGTATCTAAAACTATCATAATAGTTTTTTAACAGTAAGAGACAGCTTGCTTTGCATGAACGAATTAAGTTTTATTGAACAACATCACAATAACATTCATAGCTAGGTGTAGCGCAGTGGTCATACCAAACTAGGCCGCATGCAGTTTGTGGCCGGTATTGTGCGGGCCGCAACATAACCAACAATTTTAGTAGACTATCAAAACTGATTTTGCATATGAAGTTAACTATATTTTTAACATAAGATGGGTAGTGACAGTTCGAAGTGCCAGACGAAATTAATATTTAATTCTATAGCATTAAGCTCAGAGTTGCTCAGCAAGCTATGAAGAGAGCTATGCTCGGCGTTTCTCTACGTGATCGAATCAGGAATGAGGAGATTCGTAGAAGAACCAAGGTCACCGACATAGCCCTTAAGATTAGCAAGCTGAAGTGGCAATGGGCGGGCCACATAGCGCGAAGATCGGACGGGCGTTGGGGCAGAAAGATTCTAGAGTGGAGACCACGTATTGGCAAGCGCAGCGTGGGACGACCACCTCCCAGATGGACCGACGATCTTGTGAAAATCGCAGGAAGTCGTTGGATGCAGGTGGCATCGGACCGGTTACGCTGGAAAGCGATTGGGGAGGCCTATGTTCAGCAGTGGACAAGTATAGGCTGAGATGATGATGATGATGAAGGCATAACACCATAAGTATAGAACAGGTCATGCCTCTTATTGCCAATGAATAAATTATTTATTTATTTACCGAACCAATAATTCCAGGAGCTCTGGAAACCTGATTATTTTCAATTAACTGTAAATTAGATAGTTGCTTGGAAAACAATAGTTAGTCAATTGAGGTGGCAAATAGATGACTTCACAGGTTGCTATTGCCATACAAAATCTATGGGGCAATCACATTTTGATAGCTCTTAAAAAATGACAATTAATCGGTGCTGTCAACTACCCAAATACAGTGATACCTCACATTGTCCTATGTAGCCCTTAACTACAAAAGTGGCGACCGCTGGTATATTTTTTATTAATAAAGCCACCACTAGGTATTATTCCTGTTTTGTCTGTGTGTATACAAACATGAAATTCACATACACAAACATCTGGACTGAAACAAATATTTGTGGATCACACGAAGATTAGTCCCGTGTGGGGGTCGCACTCGCGACTGCTTAATTTAATGGCTAAGAGCTTAAGCTTAAGCTTTTTGAGGACTAGTCAGCGATTTTCACCTTCCTTACCTGATGGAAAGTGACGATGGAGCAGAATATATGACTATGCAGCTAACTCAGTAAAAGCCTATACATTCTGATTTAAAAGATACAACTGCCTCGTTAGCTAGTGGCAAAGCGCAACGCTTTGTGATCACGAGGTCCTAGGTTCAAATCCTAGGTCGGACAAGTGTAGTTTTTCAAACGAAATCTTTCCAGTACCAGTCCAGAGTCTGGAATTGTGCCCGGTATATGGCAATAGGCTCGCCACCCATAACATGGGACCTAACATCGTCGGCGGACGTGGGTGTAATCAGTACACCTCTGCGACGGGTTTTTTATTTTTAAAGATACAAAAGTAGTATAGTTCCTGCTTCGTGCACAAGACTGTGTATTTATAGAAGTAACATATAATTTCAGGATGCCAACAGTAATCAATAACATTTACAAGTATGTAAAGCCCGGTGGGCTTGTTGTGTTCCGTGACTATGGCCAGTACGATTTAGCACAACTACGGTTTAAGAAAGGCAGATGTATCTCCGATAATTTCTATGCTCGAGGTGACAATACCAGAGTATACTTCTTCACACAAGAGGAAATATCTAATCTATTTAAAGGAGCAGGTTTTGTAGAAGAACAGAACTTAATTGACAGGAGATTACAAGTCAACCGAGGGAAAATGTTGAAAATGTACAGAGTATGGATACAAGCGAAATATAGAAAACCATTGAAACAGTAATAAGTTTATTATTTCGGTTTAAAAGTCGTATATCGGTGGATGCAGGTTTAATCTTTTTTTTAATTAAATTAAATAGTCTAAAGGCATTATAAACTTAATCATGGTAGTAAAATGTAACATTTCTTTTGTGTACAGTGATAAATAAGGTCAGGTATTTTAGCAAAGATTAGTGAAGATGCAGTGATAGCCTAGTGGTTAGACCGTTGGACTGCAGAGTCAGAGGTCGCGGGTTCAAACCCAGGCACGCACCTCTGTCTTTTCGAAAGCATGTGCGTATTTAAAATTAATTATCACTTGCTTTAACGGTGAAGGAAAACATCGTGAGGAAACCTGCATGCCTAAGAGTTTCTCGAAGGTGTGTGAAGTTCGCCAACCCGCTCTGGGCCAGCGTGGTGGACTATGGCCTAAACCCTCGCAGTTTGTGAGGAGGCCCGTGCCCAGCAGTGGCACAGTTTCTTAACAGGGCTAATATTTTTTTTTTTTATAATAATACCTACTTTAGGAAATAAGAATAATTAGTCAGAAGTTATTCTTATTCTGAAGAACAAGTCAAGAGTCTCCGTAACCGGCGAACTATGAGAGTGGAGGAACCCAGAGAGGTATAAAAGGAAAGCACTTGGAACTCTGTACTCTCTGCCTACCCCGCAAGGTATCTGGCGTGACGATATAGTTAATAATGGAAATTATAAGGTGCTGGGTTCGAATCCTAGGCTGGACAGTGTGCTTTTTCTATCGACAAGACAGAAGAGCTATCTTGGAGCTCAGTAGACTAAAACTATAGTACTACTTATACTATGTAAATATTACAAAATCAACATTTGCTCTGTCAATAAACTGCCTTGTATTACTACAATAATTAAAATGTAGTCGTTAATTGAGGGAGTATTGAGGCGCTCGTAGCGCTGTGTGACTGCGGTGTTCTTACCGATTACCAAGGTTAAGCAGCGTTCGACTCGGTCGGCCCGAGATGGGTGACCGTCTGTGGCATTTTCATATTCGAGCGTCTCCGTGCTTCGGAAGGCACGTAACGCCGTTGGTCCTGGCTACCACTTAATGTGGTAGTCGTTAAGCCGAGTTGGAATCCTTAAAGGTTCTGATAAATTAAAGGTCCTTGATAAGTTCCAACAGCAGGTGGCCACAAACCTGCCTCCATCAATCAGCACTAGGTCCGCGTGGTGGAGTATGACCTAATCTCTCTCACCTCGATTTGTGCGAGAAGGCCTTTGCCCAGCGGGCAGTATAGGCCGATATTAAGTTGTTAATTAATGAATAAGCTCATTAGCAAAACTTCTATACATCGTGACTTAAAATAAATATAGTTATTCTAAGTGTGACAAATTACATAGTCCTGCGGTGAAAAAAAACCTTCTCTTTAAACAAATAGCAGCCGTTCACTTTGTTGAGTGTTAATATTTTGTTTTCTATGAAACAGCTGATTTGTTATTGATATTTTTCATTCGCTGCGCCGCAGTTGTAGAGGACGTGCTTCATGGTTTCGATTGCTGTACCACAGTTCCTGCATACCACGTCGCTGGACGGGTTCATCTTGTGTAGATGTTGTTTTGTGCCATAATGGCCTGTATATGCTCCAATTAGTTGCCTCAGTTGAAATCTACTGTGTTTTAATAGTCTTTAATATCTTCTTCTAGTAGTCTTTAATAGGTAGTACGTACTTTCCTTATCTTGGTTGAAATGCTCAATTTACGTTCGTATTTATACTTTGAGATAGTGGTTATCACCTTTAGTACTATCTCAAAGTATAAATACGTTTATTGTGTACATGATTGTGAATATCTGTTATAGGTTCCTGCGCCAGCCAAGTATTCATTATGGGACAAATGTCCCGCAGCAAATGTCGTTGGTGACGTCAGACAAAGTCGAGCGACGTCGGGCGACGTCGTTTGATACCTTGTCCCGCAACTCATTAAGGTTGCCCGAGAAGGTTCCACATCGGTTTGTTGCGCAACACACGCAGTGTGGACAGAATGTATATACTCATTACATTATCTTTGGTATATGTACACTCTGCGACTTTTGTTCCTTAACAGAAGCGACAAGGCACAGGTCGAGTGATTTCTTTTTTCGAAAACCATTCGATGGGCATCACACTAGGAATTATTCCTGTGTCGTCGATGCGTTTACAAACATGAAATCCACAGGCGGAGCTACTCAACCTCTTAACCACTGGATAAAGCCGTTCATCAAATGTGATGTCGCCAAACTCTTAAGACTCCTAACTCTATAACCAAACTTGTCGGGCGACGTCGCGGGATACTTTTCCCATAATGAATACGAGGCTACTCTATGGCCCTTATTACATTGATAAACATAACACTTAATGCCTTATTAGCTATTATTTATTTTTTTTTTTTTTTTTTTTTTTTTTTTTTTTTTTTTATTTAGGATAAAGACACACCATCGACAGAATCACAGATATCACAGTATAAATATTGTAACAGTTTAGGACAGTGTGAACTGTCATTACAGGAGTGTACAGCTTTTACAGAAAAGAATACAAGATTATTATAGGAACATGCAATCTATTGATAAGAATATTTGAATACAAAAAAAAAAAATAAACATGAAAAAGTCAAGATTATGGAGATTAGAGATATTATATAATAAAATTGTAATAGATGGTATTTAATCATTTTATTATTATGTCATTTTTATTATTATGTCATTTTTATTATATAATTCTAGTCGCAATCAATTTAGAATAGGAGAATAATGGAAATTAAAATAAGGTTACAATAAAATAATTAGGTGTCACCAAATATTTTAAACAAATATTTTAAACAATTCACAACGAAACATGACCAGGGAATTGCTGAAGATGTCAACATTATTAACTTCATTGTATGTTTTAATAATACGATTCAAGGGGCAATTAATTTTGGTTCGGTGTAGTGTGGGTACAAAGGTCGAAGTTAAAGGGAATCTAGGGATCCTACTGGGTACTGATAGTTTTAATTTTTCCAACAGGTTTGAATTGTCAATAGTCCCATTCACTAGTTTATGTAAAAATGCTAAATCGATTATTTTACGGCGGGTTTCAAGTGAACAAAGTCCATAATGCCGCAATCGTTCCTTGTAGCTAGCACGGTACGGGCCTTGTGGATCTTTATATGCTAAGAATTTTGTAAAATTCTTTTGAACGCGTTCTAATCGATTAACATGAACCGTGTATTGGGGGCTCCAAACAGCAGTTGCATATTCGAGAATACTTCGGACTAAGGTGTTGTACAGACAAATAAGAGTGCGAGTGTTGGAGAAGTTATTGCACGTTCTCTTTAGAAAACCAAGCAGCTTCCAAGCTTTAGATAGTGTTTGGTTAATATGTTGTACAAATCTTAGTTGATTATCGATCTCGACCCCCAAATCGCGAATATAAGCCACTTCAAGTAGCTGCTCACCTTCAACAAAGTAACGAGTTGCTATGGGCTTTTTAACTTTCGTCATCTTTATGTGAGCACATTTACTTGCATTAAGCTGCATATTATTCTGAAAACACCAATCATTAATAGCATTAATGTCATCTTGAAGTTTATACGAATCCTCCACACTACTTATTGTCATATATAATTTAAGATCGTCAGCAAAAAGGGAGTAATTAGAATGTTTTAAATTCTCACCTATGTCGTTAATGAAGATTAGGAATAATATTGGGCCCAGATGAGAGCCCTGAGGGACCCCAGAAAATGCTACGTAGTCCCTGGACTTATAACCCTGTGCTGTTACTCTTAAAACCCGATTTTCTAAGTATGATTGAAACCATAGGAGGAGCGGCCCGTGTATCCCAAATCTCCTCAGTTTGTTGAAAAGTATATTGTGATCTACCTTATCAAACGCACTACTAAAGTCTGTGTATATAGCGTCAACTTGCGCACGTTGATCAATGGAGTGCGATAAGTCGGTGGTATAGTTGACTAGGTTAGTGACGGTTGACCTATTTTTGAGGAATCCATGTTGGTTTGGTGACAACATATTCTTTGTATATTCTGTTAATGATGGGCAAACAATACTTTCGAACGTTTTAGAAAAAATATTCAGAATGGAGACCGGACGATAATTTGTGACACTATTGACGTCTCCTTTTTTGTAAATTGGAACAACATTTGCTTCTTTCCAGACCGAGGGAAATGTAAAAGTGTCCAAAGATTTTTTGAATATAAGTTTGAGAGGTAAGGAGAGATTTTTACTCGTCATTTTGATAAAGTATGGAGGAATACCGTCTGGCCCGGCCCCTTTACTGACGTTGATTTTTTTCAAAACACTCAAAACAAGAGTTTCAGTCACATGGATATTATTTAAAGAGTATTGATTGAATATTTCCTCGATTTTAGGCTCTATGGCAATATCAGTCTTTGAAAAAATAGAGGAAAAATGATCTGCAAAAAGATCACAAATTTCTTTGCCTGATTTGGCAATATTGTTTGCTAGCGTCATTTCAGATGGTATTCCAACTGATTGGCCACGGTTTTGTTTTAAAAATGCCCAAAATTTCTTAGGATTGCTACATATTGATGATTCTACATTGTTTATGTGGGTATGATAGCATTTTTTCATCAAGTTTTCTACCCGTTTATTCGCAAGTTTTAGCTCAATCAAATCTCGTGGGTTTTTGTTCACTCTGTATTTGCGTCTGATTTTCTCTTTTTCTGCTATCAATGCTATTAAAGACCGTGTGAACCAAAAGGGATATTTATGGGTACGCTTTTTTGTCTTAGGTACTGATGATTCTATAATGGAATAAACTATTTTATAAAATTTATGTGTCATAATGTTGACATCGTCGCAATCAAGCTCAGACTCCCAGTCTACTTGTCTTAGTTTGTCATTTACGAGTGAGTAGTCAGCTTTTTTAAAGTGATAAGTGGCAAAAATCTGATTTTTGAGGAAAAGCGGGGTCTGGAGATTAAGTTTCATTTCTAGAGGTGGATGATATGAGTCAATTTTGCTAAGAGGAATCGTAGCTTCCTCAATGTCAATACCTTCGAAATTAGTTAGGACAAGATCAAGTATTCTATTGCTGTTATTTTTGACATTATTGTGTTGTTTAAGATTATTTTGGGACATGAAATCAACAAAGGAGTAGCCAATAATGTTATCGTAATTAGTAGGTAGCAAATCCTTGCCCTCATCACTATCCCTTTGCCATTCCATAAAATTTAAATTAAAATCGCCAAATATTATGACTTCTGTAGGATTATCAGCCATAATCGCATTAACATTATTTATAAAAGAATCCAATGAACTCACTGTAACAGGCGGTGGCAAGTAAATGACACATAGTAGTATATGTTTTGTCACATTATTGTCTCTAATTTTTAACGAGATCCATAAGTCCTCTTGAGGGGACTCAAGGTGAGCGAGTCGCCTAGATTGTAAGTTTCGGGCAACAGCGAAAAGAACTCCTCCACCTTCCTTTTTGGCCGAACATGTTGACTGTCGATCACGTCGGTAGATTTTGTAATTTTTATTGAATAGTTCTCCGTCTTCTATAGAGTTGTTTAGCCACGTTTCAGTTGCAACTATTATATCATAGTCATTGCTAAGAGACGCCAATCTAATATCCTCTAGCTTACTTCGCATGCCTCGTAAGTTCTGATAATAGACTTTGAATTTTAATAGTAGCTGTACGGTCACAGATTCTTCGTCTTGTAACTGTTCAGAGTTTCTTCAGACAGTCGTCGGACTTGATTTGCCGTGCGGGAGATTGATCATTCAAACGTGTAAATATACGGCCATTTCGAATCCACACATACTTGATCCCTTTCTCACGAGCAATTTTTCTTGTTTCAGCGTGAAGTACTTTATGGTATGGGGATAGATGTTCCGAGACATAAACTGGCGCTTTCTTCCCACTGTAGCCTAATAATCCACTGTGCAGCTTTTCATTAGGGTTTTTCCTATTATATTTCGATACCGCGGCCAAAACGTTGTCTCTAATTCTAACACTAGGGAATTTTACTATTATTGAGCGAGGTCTGCTACTAGCGTCATCCAATTTCCTTACTCTGACGGAGCTTAATATTTCGCACTGTTGAATTGGACAAGAGACGGTAGAACCTAGCTGCTGGACCAATATCGGTAAGTCTTCGGATCTGTTTTCAGGTATACCATTTATTTCGATATTGTTCTCTCGAGCATGTTGTTCCATCAAATTTAATCTAATTGACAGGTCATTGGTAGTGTTTAAAAGCCTTTCGTTTTCTCTTGTTGTCTTCGATATGTTTTCTTGGGCTAATTTCAAATCTTGTTTTAGGGTATCATATTCGTCACTTAAGAATTTAATGGAATTTTTCAGGTCTTTTAGTTCAGCAAGGTTAGTTTTTATTTCTTTCAATTCATGCTTTAGAAATGTTTTCACCGTATTTTCAATTGCCTCTTTGACGGCCAAATGTATTTCGGATTTAATTGTTGCTAGTAAAGATCGCTCAATATCCATTGTTTGGTAATTTTTTAGGTCCTCCTCAGATTGAACTGTGTTCTTACGACGAGTTACGTAGTCAATGCTAATGTAACTAGGGGAATCCGATTCCGAAGTATTGACTGATTGTCCGGAACGTATAGGCGTGTTGGAATTATCCCCCTTCGGTTGTTTACTGCGGCAGCAGTGACATATCCAAGTTGTTTTAAGTTCCTTGGTCATAGCAGAGAAGCGTTTGTCCGAAACATTGGCGCACATAAGATCGTAACTTTTGTTGCAAGACGAACACTTAAGAAAGTCCTTGTTTTTTATAGTATTGGGACACCCTGCACATATATTAGCTTTAGATGCCATCGCGATAGTTTATTCTAATTGTTATTGATAATAGTAGTAGGTAGATAAGTAAAAAGTCCAACGTTCAAAATAAATTATATCAATTAACACGTAACGAAGCCCGTTAAGATAGCTTCGTGAAATGATAGTATTCGTTACTACAGTGTCATACGGAATACCATTTCACGATACTATCATAACGCGCTGCGTTTAGTCAGTAGCGAATAAGGCCCTAGTTGATATTATATGAAATCCAAAGAGCAAGGAATTAAATCGCATGCACTTTAGCATGCACCATTATCAAAGAATGAAGTTTTTGCTTTATGATTATGAAAATTTTACGATAACCGCGCTATCAAGTTGACTAATCTCATTAGCAAGATAAAAGAAACACTGCGTTTGACCTTGAAGTACCAAAAAGTGGATGATTTATTTATGCGTTCGGGTAATGCGAAATTATCAGCCTTCGTCTGCAATTGAGGACTAAAGCAGTGTCATAGTTACTATTTTTTATTTTGCAACTTCAAACTTAAAGTTGTATGGTCCAACAAATGAGTTTGTAAGCTTGTTCACAACTTTTATGGGTTGTCCTTCCCACGTCACTTTAAACTCATTAATCAATTTCTTGATGAATATTTCAATCTCCAACTCAGCGATTCTTCTGCCAATGCAACTTCGAATACCGAAACCGAACGGTAGGGTCACCATGGGATGTGCGTTTCCATAGTATAGTGGATCATTTTTATCAGCTATCCACCTCTCGGGAATAAACTCGTTTGGTCTAGGATAATACTTCTCCAAACTTGATAAAAATTCGTTTGGTGCAATGACGTCGATCTGAATTGGAATAATAAATTAACTAAATTATTTAGAAAAGTACGTTTTACATAGCGCGTGTGTCAGATCGTGTTCGATTTGACGGAGAACCTCCTTAATTTATGGGTGTGTATACTAGAATACTGAAACAAATTACGTGTCCAAGTGAGAAAGCATGTTAAAATCTCTATTCTAACTTGCTTTGGGAGTTTGACCTTGGGACTCTCTCATTTTTCGCTTGCCTTGCCTGCTTGTGAGATACCTGGCGACTATACCCCTCATATGAAGGTTATATAAACAAGATGCAAACGTTAGAGTTCTTTTTTGAGTCAGTGACAAATTGCTAAATTTAACTTACCCCTTTTGGAATGTGATAGCCACCAACAATATGGTCTTTATCAGTTCTTCTTAAGTTGGAAGGAACTACGTGCCAGATCCTTAATGCTTCCTTCAAACATGCCCTTAGGTAACGCTTATGAGGGTCGTCAGAGCGTATTTCTTGACGCAGTTTTTCTTGTTTTTCTGGATTCGCAGCCAAATGGTAGAGAACACTTGTGGTGGCAAAGGAAACCTTGACATTTGAAAGAATATTACATACAGTACAATCAAAATTTGTTTGAGCTTTATACGTCCCTACCGTGTACCTACTTGAGCGCCAATATACTATCGTTCAAACCCCACCCCAATTTTAGGCCTTATTAAAATTTTATGTAATTTCCATAAAATTTGAACTTTCTCAAGTGCATTTTTGACTGTTTAGATTAGGAACCGACATCAGTTAATCTCACATGTGATAATCAATAAATAAGTTACGACTTCTGAACTTATTAGGTCTAAGTCTCGTCGTAAGTATATTTTTCATTGTATACTACATATCTGTGTTTGCAGTTCGAAAATATTGAAAGATATAAATAATAATAAAGTAGATATTTACCGTGTCAATGCCCGCTAATAGCATTTCGTTTGCCATCATTGTTGCAACTATTTCGTCGATAGCCAATAGCTTTTCAATGATACTTTTATCATCTTCTGGAATGTCGTGTCCTCTTTCATTTATTTGTTTTCTTGCTCTCTCAATGTACATTTGACTTATGCTTAAAAATTTTAATTTATTAATATTTTACATACTGATAATATAAAAGTCGCTTCGGTTAAATAACTGTAGACCTCGCATTGAATTAACGTACCTACACTAACGGTACAAATGTCAGATAACATTAATAACGGTTTTTCTAATTGTTTTATATTTTCCACCAAAATCACATTTTTTCAGCTACACTTATATCTAACCGTTTTTAAGCCTTTCTTCGCCATCCCTCTGTATTTAATATTACGCCTCGTCAAACGCAAGATAGTTAAAACTTAGGCTATACCTACATTTTTAAAAAGAGTTTGCATCAATTACTTACTTCCATTGAGTATCAAATGTCTTGATAATTTTATTGTATCCCGGTGTAGCTATGTATTTCCAGGGACTCGGGAAAAACTCCAAATTGAACGCGGTTTCTATAATATCTTTGTTACATTGCATTAATTGTCTTGCAGGGTGATCGTCTGCCAAGCCATCCTTGAGGCAGTCAAGTCTACCGCCCAGACCCACATATGCCACAGATTCTAAAGCCCACTTGTTTATTTCTAAGACAAAGTTATTTTTGAGGTAGTCATTGTCATTTTTCAGCCGATTTAACCTTAAAAATCAAAAAGATATTGATAGGCATACCATGGTATATAATTATAGAATTGCAAAATATCTGCATACAGAACAGCCTGCATCCAGAACTGGTGCCTAGTGGCCAAAAAGGTTCAAACTTAACCATTATTGTTCTTACTTGTGGTTGTTCGCAGGGTTCTGAACATTTCGGTACCTATTAAATTATCTTGAGCGAACCTTTACCTACATCATGCTAATATTTTCTTCCTCGGTTGTATGGGGAGCTGGGAGCATTCATTCATATTTAGAAACTTTTAAGATGTAGCATCTCCCATCCTTTCATTCTTGTTCAATGACTTCCTAATATTATTTACCTATCCACCATTTCCGTAGCGATTTCTTCAAGCCCAGGTGCATAAACTCTGACCAATTTGATCTTCAACAATGCTGGATTAACTTTTGTGCGTATATCACGCCATTTTGGACCTTGTCTGAAAAATATTTAGAGTTTACTTGAAAGTACCGATCACACCCTATTCAGGCCAACCTATTCTTTCCTAAGCCGAACTAACTACAAAAACGTTAGGTCGTTCTTTGATTAACCTTAAGCCGTAGTCGGCAAGCTCATTAGTAATTAAAGCCAAGTATAACATAGTACAACTCACACAATCCTTGAGATGCTTTCGAGAGTCATATCTAATAGCAACTTTTGGTAGCTCTAAGAGTCAAATGATTTAAACAACAGAGCTCCTAAAAAGTTTCAAACTAAGAACAGCGGTAGCGCATCTTTAGAGATACTCAAATATACAAATATAACAAAATAAAATAATATATACCTAGAGCCTATACTGCCCCACAACTGGGCAAAGACATCTCACAAATTGAGGTAAGAGACATTAAACATAGACTCTACCACGTGGGACCCAATGCGGGCATGTCATGTATATTATGAGACTTTTTGTACTTGTCTAGTTGTTAATACATGGCTAGAATGATGATCACATTAAGTTCGATCTAAGATCGGCTTTTGTAAAAGAAGATTAATAACAGAAATCAAATCTTACGCTGTCGTTAATCCATGGACGCCTTTAAATGTGGATTTTCTTAATACTTCTCTATAGTATGTAAGGGTTTCAAAACCAGGTCTTAACGGGTTTGATTCTTGAGATCTGTAAACCTTAAATATTATATTTTTATATTAATCAAAATGTGAACTTATTGTGTTCTTTGAAAGTTTAAGGCTGAGCCTGCACAGCAAAAAATATTGTCGCGATGTTTGACCTGTGTGATTGGAATCAAATCTCTGTAAGTACACGCACTGGCGATTTAAAATTTGTGGTTTAACACAAATTGGACCCGGTTCGGTAAAAAATTAATCTGCACAGACATGTTGTGCAGCAAAAATGGGCAAAATGTAATCAGATTAATGATTACAATTGGTTTTTGTAATATTCAATCATGATTCAAGATTAAAAGTGTAATTGTAACCGTTGAAGATTACAAAATGTCATTTTAATCGTTAATCTATATCTAAATTCCCCAAGCAGGGGTTAAAAAATCATCAATAATGTTAATCATTAATCTGATTACATTTTTTACATCTCTGTTGCGCAGTATTTTGTGTGAGTGTTTGTGTGTGAATGATCTACGCTGTTGGCCGCGGGGCCTTTACAGATTCACCGGACAAGAGTTGCGCAGTTTGCATGCATATTTTCTTATCCTTTTTAGAGATGTGTCTCGGCCGAGAATTCGCGAGATTTGCGGGTTCGGGCCAGTAAGTTAATTCTCAGCGCGTGTTAGGTGATATTCATATTTTTTACGATGCCTGCTTAGTCTAATAAGCAGGTAATTCGAATGCCACACAAGAGGTTTTTGCTTAGATATAGATGACTTGTCTTGATGGAGCATCACGCGCCCGGAAACGGCATAAAAATAAACGTATCTCCGCACTTGGATTTATTCCTGTGTCGTGGATGCTTTACAAACATGAAAAAACATATACACTAATATCCAGACCGGAACCAATAATTGTGGATAACACAAAGATCTGTCCCGTGCGGGAATCGAACCCGCGACTATTGACACAGTGGGCGGAGCGACTTAAGCTATTAACCACTGCGCCAAATCGTCCGTCTGACGGCTGGCGACATTGACATCTTTTCAAAAAAACAACGACCACTTGCATCACCCACACAGTGCGTAATGGAGGCCGCTTTTAGGCGCCATTTTTGTTAACAATGTTCCGTCTAGACAAGTCTTAGTCTAAGGGTTTTGTTTTTGCGTCATGTTACGTTTGTTGCATGCTTGTGTGTTGTAAGTTTGTTACCTGGTCTATGTGCTCCGGATCATATAAGATGACCATAGAAGCTCTTGCTAATATTCCATCCATTCTTACAATGGGTCCGAATTTTTCGTAAAAAATACCAGTTGCTTCGAACATGTTCATTTTCCCTAATGAACCTGCAAGAGTAGTGTGTTTAATGATAATTCGATAATAAATTTGGTAATAATTTGCCTACCCCTGAGTTTTGTTTTAACTTTTTGTTAGTAGGAAAAATTCTTTTAATATTTTGTAATAGGTATGAAAACTGCATCAGCAAATCCTAGCCAAGTAAGTAGTATGTCCGACAAACCTATTACTGGCAGGAAATGATGTAATGGCCCTATAAGCGGCAATGATTTGAGACCTGGTATGGAGCTAAAAGGTTTGGGCTCCTGCGTAGTTGAGTACTTTCGTTGGCCGCCATAACTGAAATTAGAATTAAAATATAGACATTCGTCGTGTGGATATAAATAGTTATAAGGGTATTTCCGCACCACCACGCCTACTAGTTTCTACAACTAAGAAAACTTGAAGTTGTTGTGTGTGTGTGTGTGTGTGTGTGAATGATGTACGCTGTTGGCCGCGAGGCCTTTACAGCTTTACCGGACTTAAAGGCGAGCGTGCAACCACTACGCTCTAGCCAGCCAGAAGGGCAAGGGGCGACATACTCGGTTGGGACAGTCGCTGTAGGGGGACGGGTGCACTACTAAGTGCACCGGTCAACCGCCGGCTATGGGAGGGGATCTACTACTACGTCGTCGTCGTCGCCCGTATTCTGAGCGGAAAGAAGGGATGACAAAGCATCGGGGGGGTCGGTGAGAACATGTCGCGGCCGGCGGTGGCGGCAGGGGTCGGGGGGGAGATCGTAGTCGGCGGTGGCTACGATTAACGGATTCGCATGGGTAGATGCGTTCGCGAAGTGACGTGTTGACGCCTTTTTAATAAAGGCGCGAATAGGTTCGAGACCTAGATCGGAGTGGAGGTACTTGAAGTTGTTGAAATACCTACTTAGTATCATCCTTAAAAACAAAAACAGGTGTTCATAATAAATGCATCGTTGCACCCACAGACGTTACTAATAGGTAAATACTTCTTTATTCCTTGGTGTCAGTATCATCGTTTTTATTATCAATTTTTCTAATGTAGCGCCTAGTTAACTTTATGCGGCTCGCTTTTTTACATACCTATGTATTTTAACTTTAGAACATTGTTTGGTTCGTTCGAAAATCGAGGTTTCCTAATGATGTTTTTCTCGGTTTTTTGGCGGGAAGTCGAAGAGTGATGTTGTCAATTTGTTTTAATTTCCAAAACTTGTGTTATTTCGACCAATAATGTGTAATGTTGGTGGAATATTAACCATTATGTGTTCTTATATGTGCATGAGTGAAGGTAATTGTAACAAAGTGATAAAACTTGCCTTTTCGACTTCCCTCAAAACGGCTGTTGCAATTGGTATGTAAAGGAACCACCGCTTTACTATCCAAGGTGGGATACTTCAGTTGTCATCAAATTCATCGGGGGAGTCGAATTAATTTAAACAAACACGATTATATAACTCACTGGACACTTGCAAAATACACTTATAATTAGTGTGAAGCCATAACTTGAAGAAGAAGAAGATGTTTTTCTCAGATGTTAGCGAACATCTATATCATCACGTCAAAACCCTTGTGGGCTAGGCAGAAAGTACCAAGTTCCATCAGCTTCTTACCTTACAGACTACTCTCATCGAACCTCTAAATCGAACCTACATTTCGAAAACCACGATGTGCCAGCCCAGGATTTGTAACCTGTTCGAGCTACGTTTATAACAAGCGTTCTAATGAATATGCTGATTTGATATTTTTCGGCCGTAGGTATATATGTGCGAATCGATGTAGATATATATATATATATATATATATATATATATATATATCTGTCTATGTTACTACGTTACGCGCTAATTAATACCGATCTCCGTGACGGAGGACATGCCACTCTGTGTAGTGTTTTAACTAGGCAGGTACGGATCTCCTATGCTCTAAGGTATGGATGATGGAACGTTTGTTATTCTAAAATCTTTGTTTTGAAGTAAAAACGTATATTGATTAAAAAGTATTGTGTAATGGAATATTACAAATCAAGGGCAGAGAGCAATGGCGAGGTTTATAGATCGAGGCGTTCAGATTAACGAAGGCAAACCTGCTGTTAAAATCTATGAAGTCACCAATGAGACTTCCAACTTGGCTTAACGACTCCCATATTAAATACTATACGAGAAGAAGGTGCCAGTTATACCTACTTAACCCTACTGACATAGTCCATAGCTACCTAAACTCGGTGATCGCTAGAGCACAGTTATTACACTATGGCTCTATGATTCGGTACTATATATGCATATACGAATATATACCTATATAGGCATACCACCATAGCATATACAGGTTTGGGTAATAAATTCATGATACAGGTATGTACTTATAAAAAGTTTCGGGATACTAATATATTCCAATAAGTTTCGGAATAGTATTAATAGACGGCGCTACATACTGATAACCTAAATCGCGCTATAGTACAAAAGCGCGGAGTTAGTTCCCCATTCCTACTATATTCCTTAATGCTGTGGCTAGATCTAACTCCAGACCCTCCTTATGCCCTTACATCCCTTCTTTCGGATACAGATACCGCACACAGGATCAGACACCGACCTCACCGGCTAGGTCGAAGAATCCCTTGCCTGCTGGCCGATGCAGAGCATCACGGCGAGACACCTAGTATATGCCCTCCTCCATAGCGACTACCCAAGCCAAGGCCGTTCCTCCTTGAGGCGCCCATGAGATAATTGCCCCCTTGCCCTTCTGGCTCGAGCGTAGTGGTTGAACGTTCACCCTTTTGTCCGGTGAAGCTGTAAAGGCCCCGCGGCCAACAGCGTAGATCATTCACACACAAATAGAGCTAACTCCGCAACTGACCGCGGTCGCACAACGCCATGAGCGTATACTTAATATGCGCGATAACTTCAGTAATAATAGATGCATATGTAGGTATACATGTCTCATGGTACAGTACCTTAAGAATATGATTACTTATTCTAAGTACAGGACACAATACAAATAGATAAATAAAATAAAAATGTACTTTAATTCAGATACAATTTTTGTGTTATATGATAATAATAGTTCGAATTCACATCGTAGCGAAAGAACAAACTGTGTAAAATGCCGTAATAATAACCAGCATTGAAGTCGAATATTTATTGTTTGCTTTTTGTAGTTAATCATACAATTTTCAGTGATGATTAAATTAATTATTATCACTTATAAACCTATTTTATATTATTCTGCTTAATTCTATGGTAGAGTACCTATAGGATAACCATCATACCTAATAATAACTCAATCGACTGATTCGTTTGTTTGTCGTTAAGGAGTTCTCTGGTGTATCTTCAAAGTCCAAGGTCCGATACCAATAAAAGTAATATAGGACCAACATGTAGCTATACAGAACGCAACGCAAAAAGAATCATCAAAATCAGTTCACAATTGACAGAAAACATAGAACCACCTTTTTTGAAGCCGGTTACAAAGAACGAATTTGTTTCTTGTACAACCTATCAAGGAATATTCTAACAATGTACCATAGTTTTGGGATTTGAGTTCTAACCACGCCTGTTTAGACCCCAAAACTATTCATAATTTTATTATAATTAAGTATATGAAAACATAAGTAGATTTAATATAAATAGAACATTGTTTATAGGAAGTTAATCAGATTAGAATTACCACTTACCGAGATTTATTTTTTATGTGTAGTATAGCAATCGCAGTATAACGATCAACTACAGTTTTAAACATCATCTTAAATCAACAATAATCAAAACAGTATTCGCGAGAATGCGCCACACACGGTGAGCTTCTATAAAAATACTAGAGTCGTTTGACCTTCATACACAAACACGTATGACTGACGACCGCGTTGTATTGTACCTACTTATATAGATAAAATTGGTGTAGATATCTACGGAATCGGTGTTCTGTAGTTGATACACGTATACAGGATGCCCCGAACAACTACCTCAAAAATTCAAACCTAGATAAATAAGTGCCATGGATAGGTACTAATAGCAACAACATCAAAAATTACGTACACTAAAATAGTTTTTCGTGGCCCAGGATTTTTTATTGAGTGAGACCTATTTCTCACTATCCCATGATTTCAACAATTCATAATCGTCCCACTTGTATAGGACATAAAAAATCTACATACTTGTATACTTTTCAATCGACTTCAAAAAGAAGGAGCTACTATTTTTAACCGACTTCAAAAAAGGAGGAGGTTCTTAATTCGACTTTATGTTTTTTTGTATGTATGGTACCCGATCATTCCGCCAACTACAAATCGATTTTGATGATTCTTTTTGCATCGAGTTCAGTATAACTGCAAGGTGGTCCCATTTTAATTTTATCGGTATTGGACCTTGGACTTTGAAGATACACCAGGGAACTCCTCAACAACTAACAGCACCGGTGTGTAGATTGACTTATTATGGGTCATTATGACAATCCTGTAGGTACCCTACTATAGAACTAAGCATAATGAAATAATATAGGTATATACTAATTAATTTACGCACCACTTAAAATTGTAATAACACTAATATACCTAAGTTAACTTAAAAGCAATTAATCTTTAAATTCGATACCAAGTAACTGACCGCACCGGTCGACTGGCACCGACTTCAAACATTTTTTTTTGCGATTTTGCTAACTTCTTTTGCGCTTTTTGAAGTCGATTCCCTTATTATTTATTATATTATAAAAGTTAATTCTCTAGGATGAAAACAACCTATCAACGATATGAATGCAAGGTTTCAATTAGTAGGTGTGTACATCATCTAAGGTTCAAGCACATATATAGAAACTTCTAGTTGATATGTCACGATATCCAAAAGTCGCAGTTTCGGTTTCTATATCGTTAATGGGTAACACATGGGTATTTCCAAAAATATTTCACGTTAATGATGACAATAAAATTTGATGCTAATATCATTATCCCAAAAAATAATATGGTGGACGCTTTACTTCCAGACGAGTTAAGTAGGTGTTTTGTACAATTTGAAAGTCACGTTTCATGATTTTGTTACTTTTTCATACATTATGGTACCAACAACAAGCGTTGAAACACGTAGAAGACGCGACCGTTTTAAGCGTCGACTCGAGCGTTTTTACAACACTAACCAAAAATACACACTATTATTCAAAACAATTATGTAGGTACGTTCCTACGTAAGTTTAAGGAATTTGATTAAAATTTACAGCATGACCTCTATTTCCCGATAAAAATACGTACACACGAACAAAGAACCCTCTCCTTTTTTGAAGTCGGTTAAAAAATTATTTGGTTGTGGTTAGGCCATGCAATGAATGCAACTATTTTAGGAATAAAATATTTGAGCAGTTCTGGAAACATACATTTCAATTCTAATTAATAAGCCAATTTATAACAGCAAGTAAAATTAACTGCGGTTATAACATTTCTGAACGCTTCCCAAAGTAACGCCTGTTTACAACACTGACTTTACTTAAAGTGATGGGAATAGCGGTACTGTACATGCTATCGATGAATGTTTAAAATAGTGTCTTGTATATAGCTAAGAGTCACTACTCCCGATATCTATCACACAATAAGTCATCATCATCATCATCTCAGCCTATACTTGTCCACTGCTGAACATAGGCCTCCCCAATCGCTTTCCAGCGTAACCGGTCCGATGCCACCTGCATCCAACGACTTCCTGCGATTTTCACAAGATCGTCGGTCCATCTGGCAGGCGGTCGTCCCACGCTGCGCTTGCCAATACGTGGTCTCCACTCTAGAATCTTTCTGCCCCAACGCCCGTCCGATCTACGCGCTATGTGGCCCGCCCATTGCCACTTCAGCTTGCTAATCTTAACGGCTATGTCGGTGACCTTGGTTCTTCTACGAATCTCCTCATTCCTGATTCGATCGCGTAGAGAAACGCCGAGCATAGCTCTCTCCATAGCTCGCTGAGCAACTCTGAGCTTTTTTATGAGACCTATTGTAAGAGACCACGTCTCTGATCCATATATCATCACTGGTAACACACATTGACTAAAAACTTTAGTCTTAAGGCACTGAGGTATTTTGGATGAGAAGATGTTGCGCAGTTTCCCGAACGCTGCCCAGCCGAGTTGGATTCGTCGATTGACCTCTCTCTCAAAGTTGGACCTACCTAACCGGACTACCTGTCCCAGGTAAATGTATTCGTCGACAACTTCAAGAGTAGAGTTCCCAACGGTGAGTGCGGTGGGTACGACATGGACTTTAGACATTATTTTCGTTTTGTCCATGTTCATTTTAAGACCCACTTGTTGAGATACTCTGTTGAGGTCACCGAGCATTCGTCCTAGATCTTCCAGCGACTCCGCCACGACCACAATGTCGTCGGCAAATCGAAGGTGAGTGATGTATTCGCCATTGATGTTGATGCCAAGTCCTTGCCATTCCAAGAGCTTGAAGGCGTCCTCTAAGGTGGCCGTAAACAGTTTCGGAGAGATGACGTCTCCCTGCCTTACTCCTCTTTTTATGGGGATCGCCTTCGTGCACTGCCCCTGTACTCGGACTGACATGGTGGCGTTATTATACAAGCACTTCAACACTTCAATGTACCCATAGTCAATGCGGCATCGCTGGAGAGATCTAAGAACCGCCCAAGTCTCGATCGAATCGAAGGCTTTCTCATAGTCCACAAACGCCAAGCATAGTGGCCGATTATACTCCTCGGTCTTCTGTATAATCTGCCGCAGCGTATGTATGTGGTCTATGGTACTAAAGCCTTTCCGGAAACCGGCTTGTTCGGGAGGCTGGAAGTCATCAAGCCTGCGTTCGAGACGATTCGTGATGACTCTCGAAAACAACTTATAAACATGGCTCAGCAGTGTGATGGGCCTATAATTCTTCAGTAAAGTGTTATCACCTTTCTTGAAAAAGAGTACCACCACACCCCTGTTCCACGCTTCCGGCGTTTTTCCTTCGAGCAAGACGGAATTAAACAGCCTCTGAAGGACTTTAAGTACCGGCGATCCGCCCGCTTTCAGAAGCTCTGCGGTAATTCCGTCTTCACCCGGCGCTTTGTTGTTTTTAAGGTGTTTGAGAGCCATCCCAATCTCGTACAGGCTGATGTCCGGGATATCTTCAGTGTAGTGTCGGGTTAGCTTGGCTCTTGGGTCTTTTACCAAGTCAACAACGGGTTCAGCTACTGAGGTATACAACTGCCCATAGAACCTCTCTATCTCCCTGAGCACCTCTGACCTATTCGACGTTACGTTTCCGTCCTCCGTCTTCAGCTTCGTCAACTGGCTTTGCCCAATAGACGCGTCTCTTGCAAACACTTTGGAGCCCTTGTTCTGCTCTATGGTCTCCTCAATACGTCTTGTATTGAAGGACCGTAAATCGTGTCGCAAGGACTTCAATATCTGTCCATTGAGCTGCCTATAGGACTTAGCATCATCGGAGGTTTGGAGTGTCATGGTACGTCGCTCAGCCATAAGGTTTCGGGTGTAGTCAGATAGCTTTTGAGGCCTATTTTTACGGTGGGGCTTAAAATGCTTGGACCCGACCGTATGGACAGTCTCTACCAACCTATTGTTGATTTCGTCCACTGATGCGCTGCTGTCTAGCAATTCGAAGCGGTTTGACAATTCGAGTTGAAAGTTCTCGGGGTTTTGGATATGTGCATTAGAAGGTCGGAGCGTAGACTTCATCAGACGCGATCTTTCCATTTTGACATTAATATTTAGTGTGCCTCTGACCATTCGGTGATCACTGCCGGTTTTTACCCTGTGAATCACGGAGACATCATTAAAAATTTGTCGCTTGGTGCTCATGATGAAGTCTATCTCATTTTTTGTGGAACCATCAGGGCTCATCCAGGTCCATTTCCTATGAGGCGGCTTCCGGAAGAAAGAGTTCATCATAAAGAGTCCCTCCTTCTCCAGATATTCGGCCAGCCTCTGACCCCTGGGATTGCGTTGCCCATATCCAAATTGCCCCACTCTCAATTCATCATCGCCCCGTTTGCCCAGCCGCGCATTGAAGTCACCCATAACCACCGTAAAGTGTGCTTTGGAAGTATGTATGGCTCTACTAATGTCCTCATACATTACTTCGACGTCATCATCTGAGTATGCCGAGGTCGGTGCGTAGACCTGTATGACCTTCAGCGAATATCTTTTGGATATTCTGAGTATCAGGTACGCTACCCTGCTCGACACACTAATGATGGACACAACGTTGTCTATGAGTGACTTGTGGACGATAAATCCGACACCACCTTGGGACTGCTGTTCGCCCTCCCGGTAGTAAAACAAGTTGCCGGATTTTAAGGTTATCGTGTCCTCGCCCTTTCTTCGGACCTCCGATAAACCAACAATATTCCACCGCAACTTGTTTATCTCTTCCTCCAGCTCAACAAGCTTCTCATCTGTCCTTAACGTGCGTGCGTTGTATGTCACCAGGGCCAATTTTCGGTGTTGGTGGTAGCCGAATCTCTGCCGGAGATTCTTAGCACCCCTTGTCCTGTCGTTACCATGGCTGCTACCGTGGCCAGGACGAACAGGACCGCCGGGGACTAGGGGCCTGGTTTTCTTACATTCTTCCATAATTGGGGGTGTTTGCCATACTCGCCACGCTTGGCAGGCGGGTTGGCGAGCGCAGTTATTGGTCGTTGAAGTGCTAAGGGAACGCTGCTGCCCATTCCCTAGTTTTCCCTTAGTCGCCTTGTACGACACCCGATGGGATGAGATGGGTTGGTCCTATTCTAAGCCGGGAACCACGCGGCCTAATACCAGACCACACAATAAGTATCTTAATACAAACGTGCTAGCGCTGAATAGTATCGTACGCAGTTATATCAAAAACAGATATTACAAGTTGTCGATATTATGACATACATATGTTAATATAAAAATGTTAACTCAATAGAAGTATGTAGTACCTGAAGAAACATAATAATCTGTCATTATAAGGTTTATGAAACTTAGTTATTTTATAAAATAAATTTCTTTTACCTTTTGTCAAATACCTACTTTATTCGGATGCGGAGTAATCATAAAGATAGATATAAACTCAAATAATTTATTTTGTATAAGCCCTGCGGGGGCGCCTACAAATCGTCAATTTACATTTTTTTTTAAATTTTATTTAACTACTAATCTACCACTCGATCGGAACGCCGCCTCCACTGAGAAGATGCGGCGAAGAAACTCAGCGGGCTTGCCTTTTATATTTACATCTCTTTCTCTTTTTTCTTTTCTTTTTTTAATCACTACCACACAATAGTGTGGATACAATGTTTAGGTTACAATTAAATAGTTTATTACCTAGCTCCAGTGTGATGCCTTGCGATCGAGATATGAATCTAATGATGTTATCTGTAAAGAGCGTCTAAAGGATTCCTGATGGACCAGTCCCCACAAGCAGCACCCGTTCACGAGTATGACTGCTGGAACAGCCATCACTCCCCTCGACCATATTGGAGGGAAGGGAGTGACCCGCGCCAGACAGCCACCGCAAGCAAAGACATTATAGTGAGCATGACCAAACCAGAACCCCAAAGACGGTAGCTACATTTGGTCTACAAAGCAGCAATACCCCAAGCTCCTCAGGCAGAACACGCTACGCTTTAACATTGCCGTAATTATAAGAGAACAATACATATCATTACTATCAATAACATGGCACTTCAATCCCACGCGGTCTTATCTTCGATCCAATCCGAGATTTTGTAATAAGCTTTCTTACATAATTTAGTCTTGATTATGGTTTTAAATTTATTAATTGGTAAATCTCGGATATCGTAGGGAAGTTTGTTATAAAAGCGTATACACTGGCCCATGAACGAGTTGCTAATTCTGTGGAGACGCGTGACATGTACAGTAAGATTATTTTTACTCAGAGTATTTACAGTGTGGATATCACTCAATTTTGTCAATATTCTTTTTCGTATACAACAAATTTTATATATATAGCGGTTAGAATGTTTATTTCCTTAAACTTATCTTTGAGAGATTCTTTAGCAGCTAGATTGTAAATGGCTCTAATAGCCCTTTTCTGCAGTATGAATATGGTACTAAGGTCTGCAGAGCACCCCCAAAGCAAGATTCCATAGGACATAATACTATGAAAGGAACTGAAATAAATACTTCGATAGATAAAAACATAAAAATGGCTGGTTATATGATAAATGTCAAATTTTTATCGACATGTATAACATCTTTTTGCACATTCTTAGGTTTTGACAGTTCAAAATGTTTAGGTGATGGCGAGGTTAATGGTCGATACAAATAGTTTAGAATAAATATTTGGGGTAGGGTTTTCATCCAAATATGTGAAAGGTAACAAAATACCTATACCAAAAGCATTTTCAATTCAGTGTTTCGCTCGTTCCTAATCTAATTTCCGGACTTTATGTAAACATGTATTGTAATGTACTAGTTTCTTTGTCATCAGAATAGTTTCGCTATATCTATCGATCGATTACGAAAGAGCTTTTAAGTTTACATTGTTTTAAATATCTTCGATGTCTGCAGTTATACAAGGAAATCGTTTGATAAATATGCGCATATCTGCAAAACGTAATGGGCGTATATAATTATATTCAGCGATTGTGTGTGATTGTGATTTGTTAACGTGTTATTAAAATATGATGTGTTTATGTTCGCTTTTCAACCAGTACACGCGTTCAATTTACTTAAAAAAATTATAATATTGTAAAACCTAGTTTGTGCCGTCGTGTGTAACGAATTGAACTGAGAAGTGTCTGTGAATTAGCTCCTGATATCACGTCCATGTATTGTTGCTCCTTCCTGTGAGTATTGTCTTTGATATTTATTTATAATTATTATCATTGTTGTTTACACATCAATATTTAATCTAATGGAATTTTAGTCCACAGTAGATGCATGCTAAACAGATTATATATATTATTAGTATTGTATTTCTTGCCCTAGTCATACACTTTTGCACAGCAGTGAACTGTTACACCTTATTTACATGTATGTGATAGTGTATAGGGAAGTAGGCATGATACCAAGGCAAGCATGTAAAGTTCACATGACCACTTTGCTCATGTTCATATCCAGTCAGTATTGTTCTTGATTAGGCAATTACCATAACATACAGCATTCAAGAGTTATATCTAGTCATCAAAAATGTCATCATGATGTATGGCAGCACTTTTAACAACTATATTTATAAATATAAACCTGTGGAGTGGAAAACCTCAAATAGGTAGAAGTAAAATGGAATTACATATATTTTTATCATACTGCATTTTTTTTTAAGATAAATAAAATAAAAAAATCATGACTATATTTCCCAGGCACATTATGCTCCACTAGAGCAATTAAGCTTTACCATTCTCTTAAAAAATATGACAATTTTGGATTTAGTATACAGCAATCACACTTTTATCAAGAACAACACTGTTTCCAGTTCCTCATCTACAGATTTTGTAATTTTGGCCAGTTACTGCAATCTGAATGTAATCTAAAGGCTACTGAGTCATGGAACATAAGGTCAATAAACTCCTCAATTTTAAATGAGATCATTTCTAAAGGTATCTTCCTAAGATAAGATGATATCTTTATCTAAATAAAGTTGACTTATCATTGTAAATATAAATGCTGTCCCTTTTCTCACAAAATGTTGCTTTAAGGTATGTTTATTCTCCTTATCAGATGTAAATTAAAGAATACTAATGCCACATACTTTTGTATATTTTATTTGTGGTACACATAACAGAACACTATTGAGACTTAAAAAAACAGTAGGTTAGATAGTAAGCATTAAGGAGTGTAGGACTACTTACATATTTTAAATATAATTAAAATGTATTGGGGGAAAGATGATACAATTAACCCAAATATAATAGCCTTCGTCTTCATCATTTAAAGTTTATCTTCTCAGTAACACTTATGTTCACCACAAACTTTAAATTGCATTGGAGTTCTAAAAGTAGTTTTCCAAAAATAATGTAATGAAGTAAAATACAAGGTTTCAATATATTGTAAAGCTCATTAAAATTCCATAGAACCACCAAAAAATCCATAGATGCCAAATGCCTGTACATATGACAATATTACTAAATGCAAGATGGCATAGGAAACAATGATTTCGACTAGAATTGTTGATTTCGTTAATTTTGCCTCGATTATTGATAGATAAATTACTCTTTATTGTGTACCAATAACAAAGATATTAAAATCTATCTATCTCTCTATCTATATCATCACGCCAGATCCCTTACGGGGTAGGCAGAGAGTACAGAGTTCCAACAGGCTCTTTCCTTACATACCTCTCTGGCTTCCTCTACTCTCATAGTTCGTTTCATACACGCTCGCCGGTTAGGGAGACTTCTGACTTGTCCTTCAGATAAGACTTGGTCTATTTGGTAATGGTAAGATAGTCTAGGTCTTCCGCGGTACCTACATCCTTCCACATATTAACCAAAAAAAAGTTTATGTAACACAAAGGGCAGCTTTATCGCTAAAAAGCCATCTCTTCAAGCAACCTTGGGATGGAGAAATTGACTTGGTCATAGTGGCATAGGGGAGAGTGCAGTAGTCAAAAAGCAAATAGTAATAAATACTTAGAGTAAATAGCTAGCAGATAGACTTAAAATATAATATATAAATGCAAACACATACAATAAAATATGATATAACAGAGAGATACAATACCAAATATGTTTCATCATTATCATTAGCCCGTGTCAGTCCACTGCTCATAGGCCTCTCCTATGGCACACCACTGGGCTCGATCTTCAGCTCTCCTCCTCCAATCGCTGCCCTCTGCCTTACGAATATCGTCGCCCCACCTAGCTACAGGGTGCCCTGCTCTATGTTCGCTGACATGGAGTCTTGATATGTTTAGTTGTTACAATTTACTGCTTTTTTTTCATATATATTTCCCATACTTGGTGGTCTCTGTGTCTCTTTCTCTTGATAAGAAGATAAAAGTAATACTGCTAAAGAGATGTAATAAACCTTGAGTGTATACCAACGTATTGTCAAATGCAGTTGCACACAACTTAATGTACAATTAACATTTGTCGTTAAATTTTGGTCCAGTAGTAAAGAGCTGAAGCCACTCCATCACTGGACCGAGTAGCTATGGGTTTAATCCACATATGGGACATATCTTTGTGTAAACCACCGATGATTATTTTGGTTTGGGTGTTTGTGTATATGAATTACATGTTTGTGGGGTTACAAGACCTCAGACACCCTAATTAGATTATTGCTATTTAAATTTCCAGTTTGAAGAAGATTTCTGTCATTTTTTAAGCTCTGGTACCTAAGTTAATCATGCAATTAAGTCATTAAATTTTGTATGCAGGTGTTTGTAATAGAAATGCATTTAAAATTGTTATACTGCTTTGAATAATGATTAAATTTTGTTGATACAGTGAAATGAATGAGTAGAATTTGTTGATATTTAAAATAAATGCAATAAAAAAAAATTACAATCGATTCAGGTGCCAATTTAGAACAAACTAGGTCTTGCGTTAATTATGTTACACATTGTATATAATAAATTAAAGAGCAGTGATTCAAAATAGAAAGAAAAATATATTGCTTAAGGTGGAAATCAATAAACTGCTATGCTGGAGCAGTTTTTCTAACCGATGAGATGTCAAACTCAGCCTCTGAACTTGTAAATGTAATCAGTTAAAACCAAGAGCAAACCAATATTTAAATCTAGTGTATATGATATTGAAGTGGTGGTAGAGTCTTTGTTACTTTTCTGACGATTCATAAATACTGTAATGGTTTACATGAATAAAAAATATTCTGATTCTGTCATTAAAATTAAAATAATAGGGCTCAAAGCTTTGTCAGTTGTAACCTGCATAAATTCTAAATTACGGTGATGAATGTCAAAATAATTATGTAGCTAGTTGTTTCAATTGGAGGCAATGGCATAAATTGAGAGCAATCTGCAGTGATTGGTGAATCATATAATGTTAATGTTTTTACAGCATTATCTCATAATGGCCATCCTAGTTTGATTTAATTATCAATTAGTTGACTTGCATAGACTTAGTATAAAAAAACAATAGGACTCCAATGGTTTTAAAACCCCAATTAATGGAGTCTTATCTACTATTCCTATTTTATTTTAGATATAGATTCCTTAAGTGATTTATAAACACAGTTTAAAGTACATAATTAACAAGTACATAAATTATAATATTACAATTTCTTATAGCGTGTTTTGTTTGTATTAAATAATGTAATTATATTTAATGAAATAAATATGTATTAATTTAAATTATTTATACCATTCATAACACTGCATTCTTAGCAATCAAAAAAGATTAGGAGGCATTCACTTTGGCCAGTCTTGGGATGGGTGATTGTTATTTATAATAAATTATAGATATAGATACTTCAAATTAAATTATTATTGCCAATAAAAAGAACTTACTTCAGAAAAACATGCTAAGCTATTGGTCTGGGCTACAACTTAATTCGATAGATGTAAAACCAGGTAGAAGTCCTTAGTTCAGGTTTTTGAGATGGAGTATGGCCTATTCGCTCTCAGCTGTATTAATGAGAGAATGCCTTTAACCAGAAGTGGGGTGCTAGTATGTGCAGAAATCTTTTTATTATTATCATGAAAATATTATGTGATCC
The DNA here is from genome assembly GCA_905147815.2 of Phalera bucephala. Lineage (NCBI taxonomy): Eukaryota > Metazoa > Arthropoda > Insecta > Lepidoptera > Notodontidae > Phalera > Phalera bucephala. Next base: position 15,218,136 of record LR990621.1, on the reverse strand, counting down.
CAGACTTGTAAATATTTAAACTAATTACTTTTAGTAAATCTACTAAACTGTAATTTAAAGCATTGAGTATAGCCTTATGAGTAAGTTTCCACATGTCACCAAGGTTATACAAAACATTCTTAGTGCTACAGTTACTTTGTCTGTGGTATGATGCTTCCTTATTACTTACATCATTAATTATATTCGATTTGCCTTATATTACTAATCCTTTTTTTTCCTGTTTATTCTGTGAACGGCCATTCAAGTATTTGTACTGGCGTTAGGTAATTTAAATTGTGTTTTACAAAAGACTTGCTTTTAAATGGAGATTTAAAAGTGTGAATTTCTTATCACGCAAGATCTCTTGTGGGGTAGGCAGAGAATACAGATTTCCAGCAGGTCCTCTCCTTACAGACCTCTGGCTTTCTCCACCAGTTAATTAGGTCATCAATCTAAAAAAGCAGGTACTAAATCGTGCATAGTTTTATTGTATATTATTAATTGTTAGAGGGGGTCTGTCCAAGAGCGTGCTCGTCGCGACCCCTGCCAGTCATTATGGCTGCAATCTTGGACCGAAGACGTACCGCAGTGCGGGCTAGGGCGTCCCCCCGAGGCGACGCGTACCGGCCCGCCCCCGTCGGTACGAATATAGGTGGAAGCGGCAATGGGGGCCGCCACCCATCACGCCGGGCCCGAACTGGCGAGTCGTGGGGTGCAGAGTGCCGAAAGAACCTGTTGGAACTCTGTACTCTCTGCCTACCCCGCGGGGGATCTGGCGTGAGGTTATAGATAGATAGATAGATAATTGTTAGACATGTATTGCAATAATATGTTGTGGTTCTATTTATTATGCTCATTTTCATTTTGTCCATTTTTCAATAATAAGCTTTAATTAGAGTGATATAAAGTGTAATTTTGTATGTTACACATGTTGTGGCGGGCAGATCACGGCTGGGCGTCGGGATGGCGAGCATGAGCTCCACGCTCATCGAGACCGTCTCCATCAACTACGAGGACTTTAACGAGAGTTTCCTCACATGCGGCACATGTTTATGTTAGTACACAGCTATGTTTGAATTGCACATAATAGTTTCTCATCTCATTGCCATGTATCAGACAATTCCATGCAAATGTGACTCCATACAAACTAACATGTAAGGTATTTAAATTTTAAATCAGATTAAAGTTGATGCCAAAAAAATATGCGAACTATATTTTGGAAATTTGTTGTCCTTTCCTCTAGAGATATGCGAAGTTGAGTAGCGTAGGATGCGTGTGAAACGTGTCAAAATGATTGCTTCGTTGTTTTAACTTAATTTGGTCTAAGTTATCTTAACTTTTTCGTCAGGGCTTAGTTGTCTTAGCTTTTCTTTCAGGGATACGCTATAAAACTAAAACTATTTTATTGCCGAATTCACACATATCTTCCGTTGCATCCTTGCATATCTCCAGTAAAGTGGCAGCCTTAAAAGCTAGTTTAATCTTGGATTTGGTTTGTTTATAACTTAAGGTTCATTGTCTTCAAATCAGCAATAGTGTGGATATAGTAATAGATAATATTTATTGTTACTTTATTTTCAGGCACTTATGATGGAGGCGAACACACCCCGAAGCTTCTGCCGTGTTCACACACAGTCTGCTTGCACTGCCTCACGCGGATAGCCGCATCGCAAACCAGAGACGCGGGCAGTTTCCGATGTCCCATATGTCGCGAGCTCATAACAATACCGCGAGGTGGGGTACCTGCTCTTCCACCTTCGTTTCTCGTTAACCAACTGCTCGATCTTATGGCCCGCCAGCGTAGAGAGGTTATACCACAATGCAGTTCGCATCCAGGCAGGGAGTTGCTTTTCTGCGAAACTTGTGATTGCGTTTTCTGCAGAAACTGCGCCGACGGACCTCACAGCGACACACCCTGCGACCATACCGTAGTACCGTTCTCCATCGCATTAAAAAGGATGTCGGAAATACTTCTGTATAGAGCCAACGAGTGTCTCAGCAAGCTCGGCTCGGCGAGGGATGCGGTGGCTAGTGAACTGAGGCGGCTCGAGGCGGCAGCGACTGCAGCAGACGAGGCCATTGACAGACACTTCGCCGAGCTAAAAGCAGCGCTCGATAAACGACACAGCGAACTGAAGTCCGCTGCGGCCGCCGCTGCCACGCATAAACGAAAACTGCTTGAAGAACAACTAAAGTTAATAGATGCAGAAAAAGCTAAGGTAATTGAATGGGGACACATCCATGAAACAATATTTTTTATTTGTTTTTAGCTCTGGCTCAATATAATGTTATTTTCGGAATCAAAATATTTTTTATTGATGTAAACCAATAAAGTATTTATAATTCATCAGTAAAGTAAATAAGACTCTACCACTGTCTCGGAACATTCCTGTGGTGAAGTAGGGTAAGAAACTACATGGTTATGTTTTAAAAATATTTTTTTTACTATTTCTTAATTTTACATTTTATTGGGTGGTGTGGAATGCCTTAGAAGAGGCCTATGCAGTGGACTGCCACGAACTCATGATGATAATGGGAGAACAACATAGGCTGGTCTAAGAAGGTTAGGTGGGTCTAAGTTAAAATTAAATAAGAAAACTGAAATTCAAAATTGTGGACTTATGTCTACTATGCCATTTTTTCGCAGGTGGAAGCAGAATGCTCAGGTCTCCAACAGCAAGTGGAAGTAAGGGAAGTGAGCAGTCGTGCGGCCGCGCTGGGCGCACGGTTAGGCGACGCCGCGGCGCTAGCGGAACCACGCGAGAACGCCTTCCTCGCCGTCGACTTCGCGCACAACGATGCACAGCAACGGTTCGCCGAAGCACTGGGAGAGCTTGGCAGGGTCCGGACTAGTACCACCTTCCCTGGACTGTGCACACTGCAGTTAGGTAAGCAACCCAATACTATCCTACCACATATAGTTCTTATCCTTTATTGAACACAGACATATAAGTAAGAGGTGCTCGGTTGTGCCTTAGTGTTCGTAGCAATTATCAAGGTTAGGCAGTGTTTCGCTCGGTCAATGAGAAATGGGTGACTAATTGTGGCATTACCAATTTCGATCGTCTCTCTGTATTCGGAAGACACGCTAAGCCGTGAGTCCCAGCGAGCATGAGCATGACCACTTAATGTAGTAGTCGTTGTCGTCTTACTTGTGTGTCTCGTCTCGTCTTAAATAGCCCGCCGGAAGCAATGGAGGCCTAAAAATTCCCTCCCCAAAGATTCTTGCAGGGCAATCTGAACCACTGCCGCAACGCGCAGAACCTGCTGCTGCAAACCGTTGCGGAGTGGTCCATTGCCCTCGGCGTTGTCACAGAGCCCTACAATGTTCCGGACCATACTTGTTGGTTCAGGGACGGCACGGGGTCCGTCGCCGTCTATCGGGGGCCGCTCCACCCTGCTCCTTAATAGAAAAGGGGCAGGGGTACGTGGCTGGGCAGTGGGGAGCGATGGCCGTAGTGGGCTGCTACGTCTCTCTCAATAGGTCCCTCGCCGACTACGAGGTGTACCTGGACGGTCTGGTGAACTGCATGCGCAGATGCTTACCACGTCCGCTGATTGTCCTGGGGGACTTTAACGCCCACCCTAGGGCGTGGGGAAACCCCATAGACAGTCCAAAGGGAGATACGCTGCAAGAGTGGGCGTCCGTGAGCACATGCGTGCGGTGGCAGGGGGAGTCGGTCGTCGACCTAACGTTGGCGACTGTCATTAGCGTGCTGTCGGGGTGGCGCGTAACGGAGGAAGTGGTCACACTATCCGATCACCGCCACGTCTTTTTTGATGTGGCCCTCCGACGACGCTGGCCCCTCAAGCGGCTAGTGGCGTGGCCGGAAAACGCCGATGAGGTTTGATCTGATCCGGAAAGGGAGGCGACCTGGTTCTGGGACACGATGACGGCGCTATAAGGGAGGCGCCCCGGGCCAGCTGTCCCAAGCGAAAGGCGGTGTACTGGTGGTCGCAGCAGATAGCGCAGTTGCGCGAGGTCTGCTTGCGCGCGCGACGCCGGTACACCCGAGCTTGACGAAGAAGGCGAGCCACCGAGGAGGAGGCTACTAAGGCGCTCCAAATAGCTATTGCGAACGCCAGGTCTCGGTCCTGGCGCGAGCTCCTAGAGGGGCTCGATGGGGATCCATGGGGGCGCTCCTACAAGGTGGTGATGGGCAAGCTTCGGCCCTGGGTGCCTCTCCTGACGGAGACCCTAGACCCCGGACTGCTGCGTCGGGTAATCGACGCACTATTCCCGACGGTCCGGGGTGGTCCCTTAGTCCCCACGATGGTATCGTCGGCCCTTTACACCGACGAGTTGGGGTGACCGAACTGGAGCTAGACCGAGCCGTAAGCCGCTTGCGGGCTCGCAATACCGCGCCCGGCCCCGACGGTATACCGGGGCGGGTGTGGGTGATCGCTCTGGCCGCCTTGGGAGACAGGCTGAGGCGGCTGTTCAATAACTGCCTCCGTTATGCCAAGTTCCCCACGGCCTGGAAGGAAACTCGCTGGGCCTCTTGAAGAAGGAAGGCAGGACTGCAGACACACCCTCTGCGTACCGTCCCATATGCCTGCTAGACGAGGCCGGCAAGTTGTTCGAAAGAATACTTGCCGCTCGTCTCGGTGGGCATCTGTCGCGTCTCGGTCCCGACCTAACTGAAAGCCAATACGGCTTCCGACAGGAGCTTTCCACGCTGGACGCGAAACTTCGCGTCTGCTCCCTGTCGGCGCAGGTCGTGTCCCGGGGCGGGGTGGCGTTGGCGATAAGTTTGGATATCGTCAACGCCTTTAATTCCCTGCCTTGCGGCGCGATCCTGGGGGCGCTGGAACATCATCGCGTCCCCCCATACCTGCAGTCCGTGGTTAGGGACTACTTACGCGACAGATACGTTCAGTACTTTGGACAGAGCGGTACATTGCATCGGAGGGAAGTGTCTTGCGGGGTTACGTGTTGGGCCCCCTCTTATGGATGCAGCCCTATGCCCCTACGATGCAGTCCTGCGTGTCGATCTCCCCCCCGGCGTCAGCGTCGTATGTTACGCTGACGACAGACTGGTGTTGGCCAAGGGGGACACCTTCGAGAGGACCATAGGGCTCGCCGAGCTTGGGGCAGAGGTCGTCGTCGCCAAGATCCGCGAGTTGGGCCTGTAGAGCTGCCCAATGTCTTTCACCTCGATATGTGAGAGAGACCTTTGCGCCTGGAACAAAAGGAACTTAAGTGTACGCGCTCTAACTTTTGTTACATAAATTTGATTGTGGTATCTACTCTAGTATGTAGTGCATAAATTTTCAATGGAGATGTAACATGTTTGTTATCAGAGTCTGTGTGCGTCTGCGGGCTGGAGGTGGCGGTGGTGCTGCGCACGGTGGACTACCACGGCGAGGCGCGCAGCACGGGCGGGGACCCCGTCAGCGCCGCCGCCACCGTCGACGACGCGCCGCTGCCCTGCACCGTCACTGACCTCGACTCCGGACTATACAGGTACCTATACCCGTAGAGGAACAAAAACGTAAAAAGTACCTTTAAGGGGAACCTAACCTTAATTCCCAAGAATAGGCTCTATTTACAGTGGATTTTTGATGAATGTACTGCGTATTTGTTATAAGGATTAAGAAATATAGTATATAAAAATGAAGATCGTAAATTTTTTGGAAGGAGTTAAATTTAATTTTACGTATTCAATTTTCCAAAATAATACTTTTTAAGAACTTTATCTTGAATATATATTGCAAATGTGCTATTCAATGGTAGATTGGATAGGTATCAAATATAAACGAAAAAATATGCTCTATAACTTGAATGGGCGACTTTTTTTATTTCAATTAATAATATCCGAATTATTTGAAAAAAAGAACCTGCTGTCAAGGTCACTGATGTTAGTAATAACCTTAAGCTACATCACTATGAAAACCGGTGAAGGCAAACCCCCATCATCATACACAGAATAATACGCTGTAATATACCTTCGACACATATTTATACATATGCATTTTTATGTTTACGTGAAGACTTGGCGGTGCGGTAAGTTAACGCGACTGCGCCTGAATAAAGCAGGTATACGCATTACCGCACATTAGTGTGCGGTGTCGTACGGACGTACCTCTAGTTTTTTTTCTCCCATGTTTCTACCTATATATTATTTTTATAAGTTACCTGTGTAACCATGTGTCTTTTTAACAAAACAAAAAAACACGAAAATTCGGAGTATGCAATCTACTTTTTATAATGCTCAGTATGATGGCACTTTTATTGTATTCATATTTCTATTGTCCCATTCAGGAGTGTGATATTAATGGCCAGTTTCAATGTTTAACTTAAGAATATATTTGTTTACCCTCAATAGCATTCTGACAGAATTATTTTTAAAATGTGTGAAAATCCGTGGTATAAATATTGTAATCAACCAAAGGTAATATTGTAATGACACATTCGGAACTGCCAATAAAGGTGATATTGGTTATGTCAGGATCACGATGCGTCCGTGGAGTGCGGGCGCGCTGTGCGTGCGCGTGCTCGTGTTCGCCCGCGGCGTGCGCGACTCGCCGCTGCGCGCGCAAGTGAGCGCGGCCGCACCGCCATTACGCGTGTGGGGTTCCCGCGGCGTCGGCAAGGAGCAGCTCAGCCAGCCCGTCGCGCTCGCCAGGTAAAACATAACACTTAAACTTCAAATTATCACAATTAATACACCGTCACGCCTATATTCCCCAAGCGGGGGTGGCAGAGGTCTACTGAGTACGCCGTTTCGCCGACGATGTTAGGTCCCATGTAATAGGGGGCGAGCCTATTGCCATATACCGGGCACAATTCCGGACTCGTACTGGGAAATTTTCGTTAGAAAAACTACACTTGTCCGACCTAGGATTTGAACCCAGGACCTCGTGATCACAAAGCGATGCGCTTTGCCACTAGACCAACGAGGCAGTCCAAATATAATTGTAGCTTTCTCAATTTTTAATCGGTAGGTAGTATATACCTACCTATTAAACATATATATTTAGTGTCTATAGGTACTCTGAACTAGTTTCACAGTTTTTAATACTTCAGAACAGGCTAGGTAATTCCGACACTACGACGAGAAATATCACATACGATAACATCAGACTTCACTTGCCTTCTCGATTTTACATTTTCTGCGATTATTAAATATCGTTCCAATGATCCATATACAAATCCCACGAGGCAGTATCACAATTAAAATACATTTAAATCTTAACTTTTCGCGACTATTGCACATGACATAAAACTATTTTATTTTATATCGCGGTTTATATTTCATGTTTAAGTTTTCTACGTTTCGAGAGCTCTGCGGAATCCATGGTAGCGGCAGGGACTGAGGTGTTAGACGTCCAAAAGGCATAGTTTTTCCGGGGTACCCTTAAACTGCTTAATTATTTTTGTTATTCCAATTTACGCAGAATGAGCGAACGGTATCTTAGGGACAGTTAGCATATATGTAGAGTGGAGCATGTTAGTTCTAGCGGGCCGAATAAGAATCACGCAAACACGTGCACACGTACACACGCAAATCGGCTGGTTTCAGAGTGTACTACCCCCTGAATACTACTAGAGCGCGCGTGTGATCTTTCTTTTATTTATTTATTGATGTACAGAACAGTTAACAAACGGTAGATATTAAACAATTCAATTTATAGTATAGATCAACATTGCAAAACATAATATGTGTACATTCGGATTCTGTTTACGTTATTATGTTAACTGTTATATTATCCTAGCTTTAACTATCTCGTACTCCCACGCATCAATAAAAATAAAATAATAGTTCCCGTACGCGCCACCGACGAATTGAAGATATCGCCAAACACGCGAAAAATTTAATCTAAACAAATCGCGGCGACCTCCATGCGCCCTTCTTAAAAAATTGAATAACTGTGTAAATTAGCAGTCCAAAATCCTTAATTCAATTGATTCAGAAGTTTCATATCATGACATGAACATTAGCTGTCTAATCTACGTTTTCTTAAAAAAATATTCCTGTTTTATAAGTATGAACTAATGGCACGTGAATATTTTTTTAGAAATAGTTCCAAACATGAAATTCATATTCGCAAATTCCTAGACCAAAACAAAGATTTGTCCAGTACGGAGATTAAACTCGCAACCGCTTAATCTAGCGAACGAAGTGATCTACGATCTTACCAATATACCAAGCCGTCGTCAAACTTACACCTCAAATATGCGGCTTCGATAAACACCTTACATACCACACGATTTTAATCTCAATATCCTAACATTTTTAATCAAGTTTTGACTTCGAAGTAAATTGACAAGTGGAAAAGAAAGAGAGAAACATAATTCTATTATATGTGACTGGATCTGAGTTGCTCATTCGATGTCTCAACTCTTGCAGATGTCCGAAAAGGCGGGAAATTTATGTGCTGGACGCTGGCAACTCGAGGGTCAAGGTGTTGGACGAGGAGACCTTTGCGTTCAAAACGCATATCGTAAATGAAGGTACGAGTTTGAATGTGCGGTTGATATGTCTAGTTTTATAAGTTATTCTCTTAGCATAATATGAAGCCGCGCGCAGTCATAATTGCACGCTGCGCGGTGAAGCCAAAAAATCAACAAACGCCCCGCACTCACCGCACTTCCCACCCGCGTAATGTTGGCAGCGCGGATATATTACCACTTTTTGGGGTAAATGTTGATGACATTAGAGTGCATTATAATAAAATCATTGTTGCGGTAACGTGTATTTTAATGTAAATTAAACCTAAGGTATAGATATACTTGTACTATTAAGATTTGTAGTAATTTATCTATCTATCTATAACCTCACGCCAGATCCCTTGCGGGGTAGGCAGAGAGTACAGAGTTCCAACAGGTTCTTTCCTTACATACCTCTCTGGCTTCCTCGACTCTCATAGTTCGTCTCATACACTCTCGCCGGTTACGGAGACTCTTGACTTTTCCATCAGATAAGACTCGGTTTATTTGGTCGTGGTAAGATAGTCTAGGTCTTCCCCGGTACCTGCATCCTTTCACTTTCACATTGTATATCTGTTTTGTCATTCTTTCCTCTGGCATTCTTTCTATATGCCCTAACCAACGGAGCATGCTCTTTCTCATCTTTACACCGATACTATCTTTCATACCTACTCGCTGTCTTACTATGCTGTTGCTAATGTAGTAATTTAACGTAGGGAAAATATATTTTCATCATCTTAACTAAATATTAAAACCGTCATGGAGTAGTTAACTATATTAACACCATTTAATAAGCTCTAGCTTATAAAGTCCTTAGCAAATAAAATTAGAGAAAAATAAAATTAGTATACTAGCAACACTAACAAATTGGACGCCTCTTTTACTATAACAATTACAGACGGAAGAATTAATTCGATATTTAAATAATACTGAATACGTTAGATACGATCATTTAATGTTTCTTTTTGAGCTGAACAGCGTTTTTAAAGGCGGGAATGACATTAGACGGTATAATTCAAGTTAATTTAAGACGCGCAGAGCACGTTATTTCGCAGCACGGTCGCAGAGTGATTACTCGCGTGAACGTGTGGCTTCGCAGGTAGTAATTGTTCGTTCGTTGCTTCTAGATTATTTTTATTCTATGTTTATTCTATTGTGTCGCATTCCTATTGCTCGATGTATGGATATCATTTTCTACATTTGACATAAGGATTCGTATATCAAATATAACTTTATTGTTCAATCATCTTTTTTTTCAGGTTTAGCTGGTCGAAGTTGTACAGGAATAGCAGTAACAGCGGAAGGTGTGGTTGCCGTTAACTGGCGAACTCGAACTCTCACCGAGGTACTTAGTCTTCTACCTGCTTTATACTGGAAATAAAGTATTTTACTCTTTGCTATACCTATCTAGCACACCCGCTACCTTTAGGACATTGGTCCCACATCTTTTGGTTCTGCCCCGACCTGTGGCCTGTGGACGTTTCCGCTGGTAATGATGATTGTACCCTATTTCAGTCTCCTCACGAGCTATGCCATTGCTGGGTAAAGGCCTTCCTCCATTTTGTCCACTGTTTTTCAGGCAAGTTTCTACTATTTCGGACGTCTGTTAAAAAACTCTTTGGGCTCATGTAGTTAAATTTTAAGGCTACTATAAAGTTTTAAGCCTGGTTCACTGTATCTATTGCGTCTTCGAGCTACGAAGTCTGCCCCAAAAATATTTAGTTCAAATCTACCTCTTCAGTTGTGGCTTATAAAGTACCAATTATTAATTAATTAATAATAATAATAGCCCTGTTAAGAAACTGTCCCACCGTTGGGCACGGGCCTCCTCTCGAACTGAGAGGGCTTAGGCCATAGTCCACCACGCTGGCCCAGTGCGGGTTGGCGAACTTCACACACCTTCGAGAAACTCTTAGGCATGCAGGTTTCCTCACGATTTTTTCCTTCAACGTTAAAACAAGTGATAATTAGTTTTTAATACTCACATGCTTTCGAAAAGGCAAAGGTGCGTGCCTGGGTTTAAACCCGAGACCTCTGACTTTGCAGTACAACGGTCTAACCACTAGGCTATCACTGCTAATTTTTAATTTTATTATAATGATCCAATCAGGTGAGGCGCTCGTAGCACTGTGCGACCGCGGTGCTCTTACCGATCACCAAGATTAAGCAGTGTTCGACTCGGTTGGCCTGAGATGGGTGACCGATTGTGGCATTTACATATTTGAGCGTCTCCGTGCTTCGGAAGGCACGTTAAGCCGTTGGTCGCGGTTAGCACTTAATGTGGTAGTCGTTAAGCCGAGTTGGAATCCTTAAAGGCGGCTTGATAAGTTCCAACAGCAGGTGGCCACAAACCTGCATCCACCAATCCGCACTGGGTCCGCGTGGTGGAGTATGACCTAATCTCTCTCACCTCGATTAGTAAGAGAAGGCCTTTGCCCAGCAATGGGCAGTAAAGGCTGATATTATTATTACCCAATCAGGTGACGGTGGACGGTACGACGGTGCGCACGATCCAATCTGAGCGGCTTGTGGAGCCCGTGTGCGTAGCCGCCGACGTGACGTCACGCCGCCTCGCCGTCGCGGACAACGGCGCCAGGACCGTCTTCTTGTTCGACAGACACGGGAACATCGAGAGGGAGGTACGTACTATACTAACCGGGGTGCCGATTGTATTCACAAAACTCCCCTAAAACCGAATTCTAACTGCCGGCGATCATTGAATTAGCTGTTACGAAAACTTTAATAAACAAATAATTTCGTATAAAGGACATTGTCGAAAATTGGCCCAGAACCAACAAACATTTGACCTATGCCATCATTATTTATCTATTTTTATCCTCCTTGTGCAGGAAACCTTCCTCAAGCCCGCACAACGCGATCCTAGGATCGCAAACTATAACCTCGTGCGTAATGACAGAATCGGCTCCCGCGGAGGCGGTTCTCTCATTTACTACAGGAGATCCCTTCACTGCATCCCTCTCGATCCCCCCGCGCTCACCAACATCGATGCCTCGGTCTGTCGCATCTCTCTCACTGGGCACCAGCCCATTGTGATTGCCTCCGTATACCTCTCCCCCGCTAAACTCGTCCTTAGGAGTGACTTTGAAGCACTCCTCAATCTGGGAAGCGCCGTCATTCTGGCGGGCAACTTCAACAGTAAGCACGTGGCCTGGAACGGTCTCACCACTTCCCCTAACGGTAGGAGCCTTGACGCCCTGGTCGACGTTCTCGACTTTGACGTCATCGCACCTATGCACCCTACCCACTATCCCAACAATCCCAACCACCGACCCGACGTCCTGGACATGGCACTTCTGAAGGGTGTCACCTTACGGCTGCACTTCTTGGAAGTAGTCCAGGAACTCGACTCTGACCATCGACCTGTAGTCATGAGACTCGGTTCCCCCCCTTCCGCCCCTCAGCGACCCAAAAAGACGGTGGTGGATTGGCATGCGCTAAGCACGGCCTTGGCGGATGCCGACCCTCCCCCCCCCCCTCCCTCTCAGCTCGGACTCCATCCCGTCCCCTCAGGACACCGATCAGGCCGTAGATGCCTTCACCGAACACATCCGATCGGCTGTCAGTCGATCGTCCAAGCAAGTCGAGGCGCAAGATCTCTACCTCAACCGCTTTCGACTGCCGGACGATGTTAGGGATCTCATTCGTTCCAAGAATGCCTCTATCCGAGCGTACGACTCTTACCCCACCGAAGCCAATCGGGCCCGGATGCACGCTTTACAACGAGAGGTAAAGCGTCGTGACGCGGAGGTCCGGGAGGAACGGTGGGGTGACTTCCTAGAGGGCATCGCGCCATCGCATCTGGCCTACTGGCAGCTGGCGCGTAGCCTCAAATCCGACTCCACGACTAGCATGCCCCCGCTGTCCCGCCCTTCAGGCGCACCCCAGCCTTCGACGACGACGAAAAGGCCGAGCTTCTCGCCGACTCCCTCGAGAGCCAGTGCACCCCCAGCTCTCAGTCCGTCGACCAGTCCCACGTCGACGCGGTCGACAGGGAAGTCGAGCGCAGGGCATCCCTCCCCCCGTCAATTCCTTACCTCCTATCACCCAAACGGAGGTCGAAGATCTCATTATGGTTCTGAAAACTAAAAAAGCCCCCGGCTCTGACGGCATTTCGAATCGCGTTCTAAAATGCCTGCCCGCCCAACTCATCTGCCTCTTAGTGACGAACTGCACCTTTCCCGCTAAGTGGAAGGAGGCGGACGTCATAGGCATTCCCAAGCCCGGCAAACCTCGCAATCTCCCCGCCAACTACCGCCCTATCAGTCTCCTCAACTCCCTGGCCAAGATCTACGAGCGCCTACTTCTGGCGCGGCTCAAAGACTTCGTAACGTCCAGGGGTATCCTTATCGACGAGCAGTTCGGCTTTCGAGCCAAACACTCTTGCGTCCACCAAGTGCACCGCATCACGGAGCACATCCTCTCCGGTCTCAATAGACCCAAACCCGTCTACACGGACGCCCTCTTCCTGGATGTCGCGAAGGCATTCGACAAAGTCTGGCACAACGGTTTGATCTACAAGCTCTACCAATTGGGTGTGCCGGACAGACTCGTGCTCATCTTACGAGACTTCTTGTCGAATCGCACCTTCCGTTATCGCGTCGAAATGACGCGCTCCACTTCCCACTCCATCAGTGCTGGAGTCCCACAGGGCTTAGTTCTCTCTCCGCTCCTGTTTAGCCTTTACACGAACGACATTCCTCGTTCGAGTAAGGCGCATCTAACCCTATTCGCGGATGATACCGCTCTCTACGTCTCGCATAGAAATAAGGGTTTCATTACCAGAAACCTTCAGGCATCCGCCAATTTCCTAGAGAATTGGTTCAGGAAGTGGCGTATTGAGGTGAACCCGGACAAGAGCGCTGCGGTGTTCTTCTCCAGAGGTGCCACCCCGCGCCACTCCCTGCGCCGCCCTAGAAGTAATCTCGGCCAAGTGACCATGTTCGACCGACCCATTCCCTGGGTCAAAGAGGTCAAATATCTAGGGGTCACCCTAAACAGTACCATGTTCTTCGGCCCGCACATCAAGCGGGTCCGTCACCGAGCATCCTTTGTGCTCGGTCGTCTCCATTCGTTAATCTGCAAGCGGAGTAAAATGACCCTTAGAAATAAGGTGACACTTTACAAAACTTGCGTTCGACCCATCATGACTTATGCGTGTGTTGTGTTCGGGCATTTGGCCCCCTCTCACATCGATAAACTCCAAGTGGTTCAAAACCGCTTCCTCCGTAAAGCCGTAGGAGCCCCCTGGTTCGTACGGAACGTCGACCTCCACTCCGATCTAGGTCTCGAACCTATTCGCGCCTTTATTAAAAAGGCGTCAACACGTCAATTCGCGAACGCATCTACCCATGCGAATCCGTAAAATCGTAGCCACCGCCGATTACGATCCCCCCCCGACCCCTGCCGCCACCGCCGGCCGCGACATGTTCTCACCGACCCCCCCGATGCTTTGTCATCCCTTCTTTCCGCTCAGAATACGGGCGACGACGACGACGTTGTAGTAGATCCCCTCCCATAGCCGGCGGTTGACCGGTGCACTTAGTAGTGCACCCGTCCCCCTACATCGAAGCGCCCTCGGTTGAGCGCCTCTTGCCCTTCTGGCTGGCTAGAGCGTAGTGGTTGCACGCTCGCCTTTAAGTCCGGTGAAGCTGTAAAGGCCTCGCGGCCAACAGCGTACATCATTCACACACACATTATCTATTTTATTAAAATCATGGCACATATATCTAACGGACAATTTGCAATCTAAAACGAATATTTCAAAGTATTGTAAGTACTAATATCGTAGTCGCCGCCATCTGTACTGAATATCAACATGCAATATTACGTCATATGTACTGAATTATAACCTCAAAATCTAGTATATGCAATATTGCAATTTCCCCACTTGTCCGTTTAATAATAAATGCCTTAAGAGAATTTATGGGTAATTTGAAATCATACAAGTAATTTTTCATTGCTATTAGTTCTGGGGCAAATCATGTATGTGTGCAGAACAATGTCCTTTTAGTTTTTCAATCGCCTTTAATTTCTTTTATCCTTTAGTCAGCTACATACTACGTCAGGTCAAATAGTTTATACAATGGAGGTAGGTAGAATATAAATCTTAAAATAATATATATTAAAAATTTATATTATTTTGCTGATTTATGAAGCCGGCGCTAGTGGCACGGCAACCGATATAAAATCAGCTTGCATTAAATCCGTTAAGGGCGTACCGTGGTCAAGACAAGAATAAGAGACGGATATATTAAGTGCGTGCTCGGGAATAAATTAAAATTACAAATCATTTTCTAAAAAAACCACACTATGAATTAAAAAACTGTTCTACAAAAACTTTGCGACAATAATTTGCTATGATTTTAAGTAATCTATTTTGATTAGTTCTTAATTATTTCGCGTTGGAATCAGAAAATGTAAAGCAATAAGATGAATTTAGATTTTTTTTCCATCGAGATAATTTCCTTTAGTTGTGTATTCCTTATTCCAGATTCTAAAATATACAGTCAAAAATCATATTTCTAAATGTCTCATGTTCATATACTTCTTGAAGGGCATGGAGTACAAAAACACGTTTTCTTCGCGTTATCCCCGCGTTAAGGGATTAAGATACCTTTTTACCGTAATTTTGTCAGTAGAATTGGGACCTTGACTATAAGCGAAGTGGCTTACTATAAGTGGCAAATAGCGTTAATGAACTCTGTTCTTAGTTCTAATTATACCTGAAACCCTGGCCCGGACAACATCAAGGTAAAAAACTGAGACGAGACTACCTTAAAATTGAGACGTTATCTATTATAGAAGTTTATGCTCGAAATAGATGTGAATTTTGCAAGTACAAACACTGTAGTAACACAATGGTTATTACAACTCTCATATGATGAAACAGAAAATCTTTTTATTCGATACAGTGAAACTTACACACATCCTTACTACACTATCACAGTAGCTAACCATCCTACATTATATATAACCGGTATCCAATCATACAACACACCAAAACACTATTTACTTCATCATCATCATCATCTCAGCCCATGCTTGTCCACTGTTGACCATAGGCCTCCCCAATCGCTTTCCAGCGTAACCGGTCCGATGCCACCTGCATCCAACGACTTCCTGCGATTTTTACAAGATTTACTTATTTATTATTTAATAAATTGTCTATCTATCTATCTATCTATATCATCACGCCAGACCCCTTGCGGGGTAGGCAGAGAGTACAGGTTTTTTCCTTACATACCTCTCTGGCTTCCTCCACTCTCATAAATCGTCTCATACACGCTCGCCGGTTACGGAGACTTAATAAATTGTACATAATATTTAATTATTTTTCAATTATTATATATTAAACTATATAAGATAAGACATATAAAGTTGCTTTCTTAAATTCGCTCATGGAACAGATAAATAAGTCAGTTCGCTTGGCAACTTTATTAAGCGTGTGCAAATCACGCGTCAGAGACGAGTTGGCTAGCAAGCCGGTCCTGGCGCGTGGCACCGCCAGCAGCCGCCCCGTCCGACACGCACAGGCTCACAGCACCCTAATTAAATAATATGCGAAAGCCAACACCCTTCTTGTTTTTAATTTGTCGTATCCAACCATGCCCAAAACGAACAAGGTTGGCTACATCAAAGGGTAGAAAGGATACACTCCGTATAGCTTGAGGTATAAATAATAAATAAATAATATTAGCCCGGTTAAGAAACTGTCCCACTGTTGGGCTCCAACTCCACTCCTCACACTCCTCTCAAACTGAGAGGGTTTAGGCCATAGTCCACCACGCTGGCCTAGTGCGGGTTGGCGAACTTCACACACCTTCGAGAAACTTAGGCATGCAGGTTACCTCACGATGTTTTTCCTTCACCGTTAAAGCAAGTGATAATTAATTTTTAATACGCACATGCTTTCGAAAAGACAGAGGTGCGCACCTGGGTTTGAACCCGAGACGTTTGACTTTGCAGTCCAACGGTCTAACCACTAGGCTATCACTGCTTGAGGTATAAGTATCTAGCAAATTTGTATGTGCCGAACTCAGAGGGCATTGACAATGTTGTTTTCCATTCTTAACTCCCCTACTTCACTGAGTATCTCTCTTCTCATTTTCAATATTTATGTTCCAATCATAATAAAAATCTTCGATCCCTAAATAATCGTCTTCTTCAATGTTCTTCTCACCGTTCGGACTTTGTTCACTCTTCTTTCTTTACTCAGTCCATCTTGCTATGGTATGCGCTACCACTGGATGTCAGGATGGCAAACGATCGTTTTTGTTTCAGAACAAAAGTGCAGGCTTATCTTCACAAAACATTGGTAGAATTATCTCAATGTTAACATAGTATAAGTATTGTATTTTTATATATATATATAGCTATCCGTATATATTTTATGTTTATATAATTATGGATATGTATGTATTGTATTATAGATCCATATATATTTTTAATTCAGTTAGTAAGATTTAATTTTTTTTTTTCGTTACTTCTATCTTTCTCACCCAACTCGGTTTTGCACCTGCTTTCACTAGTTCCTGCATCACCCAAAGGTAGACTGGCAGAAAATGCCTAAGGCATTAAGTCCGCCCATGTACCAACTGTGCATAAAGGATAAATAAATAAATAAATTTATTTAGTATGCGCTCCATCATTTTCCTGTATATCTCTTCATGTTCATGTCTTCTTTTTATTATTATAAATTATAAAGGGGTGCATGAAATGTGCAATGAAATGAGCCCCCCCGTGTGACGTATCTTATGAGCCCCCGTACGTCCGGCGCACCCTGGTAACAATCGGCAGCTTTCCTACGCTGATTGGCCAATCCTTTCACCACGATGGCAATCACAATCAGTCCAGCCCTAAAGCCGGCGCTGTGTGGTCTCTACTAACATCGAGGGTTTTACACAGGACAAATCAGAATTTTTTTCTGAGTTCTGTCGCAAGACGCACTGCGACGTTCTGTGTGTCCAAAAAACCCATCGAGACGAAACTCAGGGCCGACCACACATTCCTGGAATTTTTAATTGTATTATGTTTGCCGTCGAAACGCTAAGAAGATTATTATAAAGATTTAATAGTAGTATTAAGGACCAGTTGATTGATAATGTCATTGAATTTTTGAAATGTTGCAATATAGTTTCCATTTGCAGGTTGGCAATGGTGAGTTAGGCCTAGTAGGCGGACTCGCTCTGTCTGAAGATATGCTGATCGTCGCCGACGTGGCTGTTCGGGTGTATGACATTGAAGGCAACCTCATGAATACTTTTGCGCCAGTACCTAAAGGTGAGTCTTTTCTCCCGAATAAAAACTTTATTTATGAATTTTATTATTGTGTAACTATTACGAAGAAGAATGAGGGTTTGAAGATACTGGTATGGACCATAGTAACGTGAGAAGGGAGGCTTGATTCCCTCAAGGTAGGCTTAAATTAGTGTAGCATTGTATTGAGTGAGAGTAACAACTAACGTTCCTCATTGGGTACTATGTGGGAGGAACCGCCATTGTTCCTCATAGGTCAGCGGCGGATTCTGTGAAAGTGTTGACACTGGTCACGCTGGCGTTTTAATTGGTAACGTTTCGACATGACCCGCGAGGATACCTCACACACTAGGGTACTATTTAACGGATATTCTCGAAGACAAAATCCCAAGTGTGTGTGTTAACCATGATGTAAAGAGGAGTCGGTCTAAGCAACCGTGCAATGTATCTTCCAACTAGGCCCTGACGTCATCGATCATCATGGTTTACGTCTGTCTGTCAATCTCAGCTGTATAGCAAATACAGAAATGGGTGGGGTAACGTTACATCTCTTCATTCTGCGCCACCCCGAGCAATGACACGCCTAATTGTGTAAGGAAATTTGATTAGGGGTATAAAGTCACCTTAAGTGTGTACTCAAAAAGCATTATTTATCACTGCCCCTTGTCAGATTCCATCTACGTGTACGCTAGGCTTAATATCTGCACAAACTGTAGAATTATGTTGTTGAATGTTATATAATCTACGTTATCATTGGAACATGAAAACGATTGCCGATAAACTACTATGTAGTTTGGCAGATTATAATATATTTTAAAATGCGGATTTCATAAAACTAATAAGGATATTTAAAATATAAATGCGATCTCCTATTTATATTCCTGGTAGGCCGGCGTACCACGTTGCGCTTACCAATACGTGGTCTCCACTCTAGAATCTTTCAGCTCCAACGCCCGTCCGATCTTCGCGCTATGTGGCCCGCCCATTGCCACTTCAGCTTACTAATCCTATGGGCTATGTCGGTGACCTTGGATCTTCTACGAATCTCACTGACAACATACATTTTTTTAATTGGGGCTACACTAAGCTTTATTCCTGTATCATGGGTGCGTTTACAAATATGAAAATTCACATACCCAGACCGAAACAAATAATTATAGGTCACACAAAGATTTATTCCGTGCGGGAATCGAACCCGCGACTATTAGGCACAGTGTGCGGAGCGGCCTAAGCAAGAGCTTCGAGCTAGATCAAGACTAAAGTTTTTAGAAAATAAAAACTTTTGAGGCAGCCATTGGGGAGGCCTGTGCTCAGCAGTGTACAAGTATAGGCTGAGATGATGATGATGATGATTTGTACTCGGTTCGTGGTCGTCATCAGGTCGCGGCGGCTACGGCGGCGTGGCGCTCGGTGAGGGTGAAGGCGGTGGTCCGCGGCACATCGTGTGCGCTCGGTCGGTGCGCGGGCGCGCGGGCCTGCTGGTGCTAGAGGCGGCGGGCGGGCGCGTGCTGGCCGCGGCCGAGCTGGCGGAGCGGCGGCCGCGGCGCGTGGCCGGCCTGGCGCTGCTGCCGCGCCGCCAGCTGCTGCTGGCCGACCTCGCCGGCGACTGCCTGCGTCTACACACGTACTGGTGAATGGTGAGCCACTATCATATTTTTTACATACGATGGGTAACGAACATTAACTATCACTTGATTTAACTGTAAAGGAAAACATCGTGAGGATACCTGCATGCCCTGAGAGTTTCTTGAAGGTGTGTGAAGTTCGCCAACCCGTGCTGGGTCAGCGTGGTGGCCTAAACCCTCTCAGTTTGAGAGGAGGCCCGTGCCCAACAGTGGGACAATTTATTAACAGGGCTGATATTATGGGACAGTTCTAAGTGCCAAACGAAATTAATATTTAATACCATTATTAAGGTATAGAAACGGGTCATGACTCTTATTGCCAATAAATAAAGTATAATTTTACAGACACAAGTGTCACAGTACCTTTCTTTCATGAAAAATACTATAGTAGAGTTTTTGGCGGGAAATTGTCAATTTGTTTTAATTTCCAAAACTTGTGTTATTTCAAATAATACTGTTTATTGTTGGTGGAATATTAACCCATTATGTATTCTTATTGCCGCGTGGTTCCCGGCTTACAATAGGACCAACCCATCTCATCCCATCGGGTGTCGTACAAGGCGACTAAAGGAAAACTAGGGAATGCCCAGCAGCGTTCCCTTAACACTTCTACGACCAAAAACTGCGCTCGCAAACCCGCCTGCCAAGCGTGGCGAGTATGGAAAACCCCCCAATCATAATTATGGAAGAAAAGAAGAAAACCAGGCCCCTAGTCCCCGGCGGTCCTGTTCGTTCTGGCCACGGTAGCAGTCATGGTAACGACAGGACACGGGGTGCAAAGAGTCTTTGGCAGAGATTCAGCTACCACCAACAAAGGAAATTGGCCCTGGTGAAATACAACGCACGCACGTTGAGGACAGATGAGAAGCTAGTTGAGCTGGAAGAAGAGATAGACAAGTTGCACTGGAGTATAGTTAGTTTATCAGAGGTCCGAAGAGAGGGCGAGGACACGATAACCTTAAAATCCGGCAACTTGTTTTACTACCGGGAGGGTGAACAGCAGTCCCAAGGTGGTGTCGGGTTTATTGTCCACAAGTCGCTCATAAACAACATTGTGTCCATCACTAGTGCGCCGAGCAGGGTAGCGTACCTGATACTCAGAATATCTAAAAGATATTCTCTGAAGATCATACAGGTCTACGCACCGACTTCGGCACACTCAGATGATGAGGTCGAAGTTTTGTATGAGGACATCAGTTGAGCCACACATACTTCCAAACCACACTTTACAGTGGTTATGGGTGACTTCAATGCGAGGCTGGGCAAACGAGGTGACGATGAGATGAAAGAGGAGCAATTTGGATATGGGCAGCGGAACCCTCGGGGTCAGAGGCTGGCCGAATTTCTGGAAAAAGAAGGACTTTTTATAATGAACTCTTTTTTCCAGGAGCCGACTCATAGGAAATGGATCTGGTTGAGCCCTAATGGTTCCACTAAAAATGAGATAGACTTCATCATGAGCACCAGGCGAAAAATATTTAATGATGTCTCCGTGACTCACAGCGTAAAAACCGGCAGTGATCACCGAATGGTCAGAGGCACATTAAATATTTATTTCAAAATGAAAAGTTCGTGTCTGATGAAGGCTAGGCTTCGACCTTGTAATGCACATATCCAAAACCCCGAGAAGTTTCAACTCGAATTGTCAAACCGCTTCGAATTGCTAGACAGTAGCGCATCAGTGGACCATATCAACAACAAGCTGATAGAGACTGTCCATACGGTCGGGTCTAAGTATTGCAAGCCTCACCATAAAAATAAGCCCCAAAAACTATCCGCCTACACCCGGGACCTCATGGCTGAGCGACGTTCCATGATGCTCCAAACTTCGGATGATGCTAAGTCCTAAAGGCAGCTCAATGGACAGATATAAAAGTCCTTGCGACATGATATACGGTCTTTCAATACGAGACGTAATGAGGAGACCATAGAGCAAAACAAGGGCTCCAAAGTATTCGCAAGAGACGCGTCTATTGGGCAAAGCCAGTTGACGAAGCTGAAGACGGAGGACAGAAACATAACGTCGAATAGGTCAGAAGATAGGGATAGGTAAGGAGATAGAGAGGTTCTATGGCCAGTTATGTACCTCAGTAGCCGAACCTGTTGTTGACTTGGTAAAAGACCCAAGAGCCAAGCTAACCCGACACTATACTGAAGATATCCCGGACATCAGCCTGTACGAGCTAAGGATGGCTCTTAAACAACTCAAAAACAACAAAGCGCCGGGCGAAGACGGAATTACCGCAGAGCTTCTGAAAGCGGGCGGAACGCCGGTACTTAATTGCGTCTTTCTTGAAGGAAAAACGCCGGAAGCATGGAACAGGGGTGTGGTGGTACTATTTTTCAAGAAAGGTCCTCGTTGAAGAACTATAGGCCCATCACACTGCTGAGCCATGTTTATAAGTTGATTTCGAGAGTCATTACAAATCGTCTTAACCGCAGGTTTGACGACTTTCAGCCTCGCGAACAAGCCGGTTTCCGAAAAGGCTTTAGTACCATAGACGACAAACATACGCTGTGGCAGATTATACAGAAGACTGAGGAGTATAATCAGCCACTATGCTTGGCGTTTGTGGACTATGAGAAAGCCTTCGATTCGATCGAGACTTGGGCGGTTATAAGATCTCTCCAGCGATGCCGGATTTGATTATCGGTACATCGAAGTGTTGAAGTGCTTGTATAATAACGCCACCATGTCAGTCCGAGTACAGGGGCAGTGCACGAAGGCGATCTCCATAAAAAGAGGAGTAAGTAAGACAGGGGGACGTCATTTCTCCGAAACTAATTACGGCCACCTTGCCTTCAAGCTCTTGGAATGGCGAGGACTTGGCATCAATATCAATGGCGAATACATCACTCACCTCCGATTAGCTGTAGACATTGTTGTCATGGCGGAATCGCTGGAAGGTTTAGGACGAATGCTCGGTGAACTCAACAGAGTATCCCAACAAGTGGGTCTAAAAATGAACACGGACACAACGAAAATAATGTTCAATGTCCATGTCGTACCCACCGCACTCACCGTTGGGAACTCTACTCTTGAAGTTGTCGACGAATACATTTACCTGGGACAAGCAGTCCGGTTAGGTAGGTCCAACTTTGAGAGAGAGGTCAATCGACGAATCCAACTCGGCTGTCTTCTCATCCAAGATACCTCAGTGCCTCAAGACTAATGTTTTTAGTCAATGTGTGTTGCCGGTGATGACATACGGATCAGAGACGTGGTCTCTTACAATAGGTCTTATAAAAAAGCTCAGAGTCGCTCAGCGAGCTATGGAAATAGCTATGCTCGGCGTTTCTCTACGTGATTGAATCAGAAATGAGGAGATTCGTAGAAGAACCAAGGTCACCGACATATCCCATAAGATTAGTAAGCTGAAGTGGCAATGGGCGGGCCACATAGCGCGAAGATCGGACGGGCGTTGGGGCAGAAAGATTCTAGAGTGGAGACCACGTATTGGCAAGTCCAGCGTGGGACGGCCACCTACCAGATGGACCGACGATTGGGGACGATTGCGCGATTGGGGAGGCCTATGTTCAGCAGTGGACAAATATAGACTGATATGATGAAACACGATAACACATTTCACTGGACATTGGCAAAATACAATTAAAATTAGTGTGAAGCCATAACTTGAAGAAGACGAGTCACTAATACTACCGTCGTGCAGTAGCACGCATGTAAGTCGGTTCGCACGCACGTACGCAATCGATGACTCGAGTAGAGCTTAGCTAAAACAGACTATCGTTAGCGTAACGCTATATAATTGATATGCCATCCTTTTCAAAGACCTTGCCATTTAATACTGTTGGGTCTTTGACTAAGAGGACTGTATACTGAAGTAAAAATGAAATGAAATCTAAGTAGAAGTTAAATTGTATAATATTAAAAGGTATAAAATATGTGCGAGGCGCGCGCGTGTGGTCCGCAAGGAAGCAATTTGCAAGTGGGCCGATGACGTCGCTAAACCCAGCCTCCTGCGGGCCGCGGTAAGGGCGAAGACGTAACAAATACTAAGTACGAACGGGACAACACGCTTTTTCGACAACGTCAATCTGTTCGTGCTGAGGTCTCTAATGTACTATGTTTAGCGTCTTATCGTTTCCCGTCGGTTACAAAAGAACAACAGTTGTGAATTTGGTTCTGAATCCTTCTCAAAACTTACATTTTTAATTCATTGATTGCTAGGAACTCTTATTTTTTTTTAGAAACACCAATATTTTGTTATTGCTATAAAAATAATAAAAAATCAATTTACAATGGCATCGATTTCGTATTTTTTAGTATATATTTTTATATTTTATCTACATTATGGATTGACAATCTACATTATGATATTTTTTCTTACAGATGGAACGGAACGGAGAATGGGTTACGAAGCGACGCTCACGGGCGTAAACGAATTTCATGCTAGTCCAATATTATAACGGAGAATCGAACTGTTGGCCATATTCACGGACTGCGAACGGAGTACTGCACCAAAGTCTTTAGTCGGCCCAAAAGGCCCACTATCTTACTATTTACTATATTCTTAGTACTTACAGTATTTATTTTGCATTAAGTTTTGTAAGTTATTTCTAAGGTTAATTTCGCGTCGATTCTATTCATTCAACAATCGTACGGAATTTGACAATATTACGACTGATTTTTTTTTATATTTCTTTTTATTTTTACCAGTTACAAACATTGGAATCGTGTTAGTTATTTCAGATCGAAGTTTCAAAATTCACTGAAGCGTAACTATTATCCACCGCACAATCGGCAATACGTTTTAATAAGTTTATTGTCAAATATTTGTAGCGATTAATTGGGACGTATTTATATGTTATTGGCGACTCTAATTTTTCGCTTAAACTAGTCTTAAGACGAGCGCATTTATTTCTAAATGTAATTGCTATAGATCGATTAAAAGATTTATATAAAAAAATAATGGAGAAAAATCTCATAATAAATAACGACAATATTTATGAAGTTATCATTTATTTAGCTTATTTACTTCATTAATATTGGTTGAGTCAGCCTATAATTTTAAAGTTAAATTATTCGAATTAATAATGTTTCCTAAAACTACTGATTTCAACTTACATATC
This sequence comes from Phalera bucephala, assembly GCA_905147815.2. Taxonomy (NCBI): domain Eukaryota; kingdom Metazoa; phylum Arthropoda; class Insecta; order Lepidoptera; family Notodontidae; genus Phalera; species Phalera bucephala. Next base: position 15,193,731 of record LR990621.1, on the reverse strand, counting down.
CTGTAGTTACTTGTACATGATTTTATTGCATTTTTTAGAAAACATGTCATTTATGGCAATCAAATGTTGAATTCTATTGTAAGCACTTGCGTTGCGTGTTCATATTTAGCAAGTAGTACGTAAGGATTAAATCATTGGAATGATTTTGATAATCACAGAAAATGTAAAATCGAGACGGCAAGTGAAGTCTGATGTTATGGTATGTGATATTTCTCGTCGTAAAGTGTCGGAATTACCTAGCCTGTTCTGAAGTATTAAAAATTGTGAAACTAGTTCAGAGTACCTATAGATACTAAATATATATGTTATATACCTACCTACCTATTAAAAATTGAGAAAGCTACTATTATATTTGGACTGCCTCGTTGGTCTAGTGGCAAAGCTCATCGCTTGGTGATCACGAGGTCCCGGGTTCAAATCCTAGGTCGGACAAATGAATTTTTCTAACGAATAAACTTCCCAGTATGAGTCCGGAGTCTGGAATTGTGCCCGGTGTATGTCAGTAGGCTCGCCCCCTATTACGTGGCGCTGTACGCTCGGCGAAACGTGGGTATACTCAGTACACCTCCGCCACCCCCGCTTGGGGAATATAGGCGTGGCGGTGTTTACAATTATATTCGATTTATAGACAGTTGCAAGTTTAAACATTTTGCGTGTTTAATAAACCTTTTTACCATAAAGTCTAGAAAGAGATATCATTTTTAAAATTACTTATTAGCTTTCGATTGATGTATGGTTTGCTCAATGAAAACTTGTAACACCATATCAAATGAACTAAGCTTCCATTTTGCTAGCTATTCAATTATGTCTCATTAAAGTTATAATCGAGTGATATAACTACACCGATATTAGTATATCCAAAGCACATTTTCCTTGAAATATACGAATTACTATAATAACAGTATTGTTGTGTGGCAGTAATTATTCGATTAAGGGTAATACTGTTCCTAGAAATAATGATGTTTGGCCTTAATATGAAGCATAATAATCTATATATGTCTATATTTTTCCATTTTAATTTGTATGGTAGACTTTCCAGTGCGACAAGGATCTTTTAGCTCGTGGCTAATTCGGAACTAACGTTGTCATTACGTGAAATGTCACTTTATGATAGTCGCAGAGTTGCAGTTTGTCATGATACCTACCTGGTCACTCACGATGGGCCTCATAAGAAGGCTCAAGGTCGCCCAAAGGGCAATGGAAAGAGCTATGCTCGGAGTTTCTCTGCGAGATCGAATCATAAATGAGGAGATCCACAGGAGAACCAAAGTCACCGATATAGCTCTCAGAATTGCCAAACTTAAGTGGCAGTGGGCGGGGCACATCGCTCGTAGAACTGATGGTCAGTGGGGCAGGAAGGTTCTCGAGTGGCAACCTCGTAACGGAAGTCGTGGAGTGAGCAGGCCCCCCACACAAAATGGAGCGATGACCTGGTGATGTTCGCAGGTAAAAGCTGGATGCGTACACAAAGCCGGTGGCTGTAGCGATTTTTGGGGGAAGCCTTTGTCCTGCAGTGGACGTCTTTCGGCTGATGATACCTAAGTTGCTTTTTTTATTAGTAACTGTGGGTCCTGTTGAAATATCTCCTTACAAGTAGGAAAAATATACTAACTCGTTCACACCGACCCTGTTAATTTCATCCACGAGCGAAAGATCCTCGTCGGACTATATCGGTCCCTAATGACCGTTTCAATATATTACTGATATAAAACATAATAAAAATATGTCAAAAAGGTACTGTTAGTTAGCAAATCTATCGATGACTTTCGGCCGGTTTCAATATTTAAAAAGATTTACTTAATACGGATGGTAATTTGGCATATTTCGTATGGAAAATCTGGCAAAATTTTACTGACAGTACGTAATGCCTTGAGTTGAGTATTGAAACCGACCATTAACGTGTACTATTATATTCTAGCAACATTTTTGGTCATAAATCTCAAAGTAAATATAATGTAAACAATGTGTTTGCTAGTATTTTGCCTCCGAAACCTGAAGGCTACCTGTTGATAACTAATTGACCGACATTCTTTCGCGCGCAATCCAATGAAACGTAATATTTAACTGTGACATCGTAGAGAACATTCATAAACTCTTTCTTTATGTAACTTATGTTCTTTAAGCAAGAGGAATGTCAGTCACAAAAATTTTGTTATTTTTATGTGCGTAATGTACGAGTATAACATATCTTTGCATTGCACGTCAATTATTGTCGAGGATTGAAATCATTTGGTTTATCCAATAATAAAATCATCGTAGAAACAGTTCAGTCGTTGGTGTCAGTGCCTGGAAGGCCAATTCTAGAAACAAAATTCTCTAGAAACCGAATTTTAACACCGCGTTTAGCTGCTTTCGTATAGTACTAAAATTCGAACACGGTACAACGTCGTTAATCGGCAGGGGTTAAGATTCGGTTTTTACGGATTTGATTCAGTTTTTACGGATTTTTTTAAGTACATTTGGTAATCTGTTCTGCAGCCTTAGGTACGTAGGGCAGCCCCTAGTCTCTCATATATAATTCATTGTGTAAACTGCAATAACCTACTTGACTTGTAAACCTTTTTGAACGCAAATAACTTATCTAAAAAAGCTAAGTTTAATTACTATGGGTGGCTGCACACACCAAGTAATCGATCGGCTAACTTTTGTGTTGTGCCCACTTTTATAGTTATTTGTATGTTTTTACCAATGACTCAACCGTTTGGTTTGTGAAAGATGTACCGAATCTAAGGGAACGTACCCATACTACGTGACCGTTTTTACAACTTTTCACCCCCGTCCCCCCTTGGTGACCACCCGTAGTATATGCCAAGACATTCATAAATACGGTCGATCATTTTTTGCAAACAGAAAGTTAAAAAAGCATAATTTGGTTTAATTTGCTTCGAATAAACGCGAGATTTCCTTAGAGGATATTGACAACGTGACGAAAACCTAAGCCCCCCCAATGTTACCAAGCGTAGTATGGGTACGTTCCGTAACCAGTTCGAAATAATTTACACCCAAATTACAACAACACTATCATTTCTTACCCAACAAACAAATATAGCTTTTTAATTTCTTCATTCAACTCAATCAATTATTACCCCCTTATTTATATGACAACCATAGTTACTGTCGCGATCTAAGTTGTTTCGCAGTTTCTTTACGTAACATTCTATTATATTTATTGGACCATTGTTATTTTAAAACTATCTTTATGAATCAAGCAATACCATCGATTTTGTTCTATAAAAGCTGTTACTTTTATAACAATTAATTATTGTGTAAATCTACGTTTGTTCTTATAGTCCCTGTTTACGCAAAATGTTATTGCGCTTACCAGCTTTATTGTAAATCTCATTGATAGTTAAAAGATGTTGGTACATGTTGTTTGTATGTTTTGTACTCGGTTTCTGCGTTGTGTGCTTGTGTTGTCGTGATTAAATCCGAATGTGGATAAACCGAATTTAGTGTTAAAACGATCGCATTAAATTAAAAATGCATACCATTGTCACAATTTGCACTGCCTATAGTTTCAAATGCATTTATTACTTTCGAAAGGTTACTTAACATCCTAAAACTTGGATTTACATGGTGCGAGTTAGCTTTCGTGAAGGTTGGTCAACTTTTCCAGTACAGCTCATGCATAGAACATAATCTTGCGGGGCAACTCGTTCCGTGTAATCCGGGCATTAAGGCGGGTACCACTGATCCAGTGGCTGATAAGAATCCCTGTTGCCAGCGAGTAGCGTTATTGGAGTTGTTGACACGATTTCAATCTGACATCGGGTTTCACGTGTGTAGTCAGGAGCTTTGGCCATGTTTGACGAAATCGGATGAATCAGGGTATGCCAGCGGCTGGCGTGGCTCGTTTTTAACGTTTTTGCAACGGTGGAGGTCACAAGCGGGTTAAATATAAATGCTTCTATTTTTAAACCATTATTCCAACTCTGGCGTGCCAGCGAACCTGTTTAGTGTCGTAAAAACGCTCGAGTCGGCGGTTAAAACGCTCGCGTTTTCTACGTGTTTCAACGATCGTGAGCGTCGACTCTGCACTAAACGCTCGGCTTTAGGGCTCATTTTTACAAAACCAATCCTGTTTCAAGTTACTGGATCAATGTGAACCTGCCCTTTGTAACTAATTGACGCCAGTAGGCGCAAATCGATAGATATAGATAATAATATGATTAGGTCAGTTCAGCAGCAGATTGGTACAAAATAATAATAATATTTCTTAAGAGATTCTACTACTATTACTATCCTTTGCATTAGATGTTATAATTATTTAAATCAGTAAATATTGGTTAAAGTGTTCTATTGTCTTAAATAGCGATCTATTTTGGCATCAGATGGACTATTTTCTGACAAAATAAATGGAATTGATTCATTATTACTGTACGCGCTGATGAAAGCTAAAGTGTATTTACTTATCGAAAGCTGTGAAACTGTACTTAAATTATAATCACAGAGTATCTCAGTGTAACGTCGATAAAGTCACTTTTGTGCAAAACACAATAAAGTTACATTCAAATATATATATAGTATGTTTTTTTAAGTCGTCATCTACCTTATCTCAGAGTTTTGGCGGGAATCGAAGAGCGATGTCGTCAATTTGTTTTAATTTCCAAAACTTGTGTTATTTCGAATTATAATGTGTAATGTTGGTGGAATATTAACAATTATGTATTCCTATATGTGCATGAGTGAAGGTAATTGAAACAAAGTGATAAAACGTGCCTTTTCGATTTCCCTCAAAACGGCCGTAGCAATTGGTATGCAAATTATCCATCGCTTTACTATCCAGGGAGGGGCACTTCATCAATATCATAATCATCTTTGTCATCAAGTTCATCGGGGAGTTGAATTAATTTAGAAATTAATAATTATATTTGTAAAACTTGACATTGACAAAATACGCGTCGTCGTGATGCCATAAACATGAAAAAAGCGGCATAACAAAAGCTGCTTAACAAGAACTTTGCTACAATTATTTGCTATTTTTTTTAGTTAATTCAATTGATTATTTCTTAAGCATTTCGCGTTGGAATCGGAAATGTAAAACAATAGAGATGATACATTTTTTTCTATCAATAAAATTTCGTTTAATCGTGTATTCCTTTTACCAGATTCTAAAATATACATTCAAAAATCATATTTTTTGAAATATTAAGTCTAATGTAGGAACCGGGGAAGACCTAGACTATCTTACCACGACCAAATAGACCCAGTATTATCTGAAGGACAAGTCAAGAGTCTGCGTCACCTGCGAGCGTGTATGAGACGAACTACGAGAGTGGAGGAAGCCCGAGAGGTATGTAAAGAAAGTACCTGTTGGAACTCTGTACCCAAATGAAACAACAAATACAATATAATATATTTTATTGACGAATCAGTATATAGATTAAGTTCAACACATAAGATTACCCACTGGGAGAAAGATTATATCAACATTAGCACGAAAACATGTGCATGTATATTTATAGAAAAAATAACACCTCAATTCCACCTTAAGATGGGGTCAGTCACATTCAGTCTTGGACAAAAACAACATAAAATATGGCGTCGACACTTCAATACGTGAGAAACGGAGGCACGACTGATGTGGGAAATGCGATGTTTAATACACTTATTTTTATAAAAGGGTTCATTTTTGATTTGAAAAAATCAACATTTTGCAACGGAACAATGACCGGACGAAATATCTGTACATCTTTAGGAACCATTTTCAAAAGGATTTTTGTAATAAAAACTCTGAAACAAAACCATTATAGCATCACAAGTAAGATACACTATTAACATTTATCTAATTTCTACGCTATACGCAAACATGGCGTAACATTTTAACTTCAGTCATGCATGCTATATATTTGATGTATAGTCACTCAAGGATCTTTTGGCCCGCGGCCAAAATCGGAACTAACGCTGTCATCAAGTACAAAGTCACTTTATGACAGTGCCGGAGTTACCGTTTGCTATGAAATTTCCCGCGTTTTTTTTAAATTAGTAACCGCGCGTACCCACCTGTTAAAAATATTTACCTGGAAGTAGGAAAATCTTACCAAATCAAATACAACTATTTTACTTGCAGAGTTGGGATACGGTAATGAAAATAATCAAATCTAAAACCAAGCATAAATGCCTCAAGACACCGTGAGCTCATTCTGCGTAGATCGGACCAACAAAAATAATTAAGAGGGTACCCCGGAACAACTATGCCTTTTGGATGTCTGACACCTCAGTCCTTACCGTGACCATGGGTGCTGCAAAGCTCTCGAAACGTCGGGAACTTAAAAATCAAAATAAACCGCGATAAAATCCGAAAAATAGTTTTATTTCATGTGTAATATTCGCGTAAATCTAAGAACTCAGTATGTTACTAAATGACAACCCTAATTTCACACCAACGCTCCCCGGTCACCCCCCCCCCCCCTTTCCCCTGCCTGTCCCCTGTCAATCACGAGCCAAAAGATCCTTGCCGCACTATAATAGATTAATCTATAAATAGACACATCTTTGACAACACTTTGTCGTGGAGACCGCAGGTTGCTGAGCTTAGCAGAAAGATTTTCGCTCCAGGAGCCGCACTTAGACGCCTACTTCATTTCTTGCCTGTCAATACTATAATTGTTCTTGCACAATCCCTTCTGTTGCCTATTCTTGACTACGCTGATTCTTGCTACCTTGACTTGTCAGTGGAGCTTCTTAATAAACTCGAAAGACTTAAGAATTATTGCATTCGTTTTATCTTCGTAAATATACGTAAATATGACCACGTATCCGAATTCCGTTCTCAGTTTAAGTGGCTCCCTGTCCATCACCGTAGAAATATGCATGCACTACTCTATTCTGTCTTATTTAACCCGTGCACTCCAATGTATCTTAAGAAACGTTTTTCCTTTCTCGCAGCCACTCAGTCGCGTGAACTTCGTTCCTCTGCGACACTTCGCTTTACTATCCCTACCCATTCTTCTAACTTCATTACTAATTCCTTCACTGTCCAAAGTATTCGTCTTTGAAACTCCTTACCTGAATCTAAAAGACGTGCTTAGTCCCGGGAAATTATTTTTATATTTATTTAATCCGTAATTCATTCATATAATAGGTTCTTTTTTGTTTCGTTATACTTATTTTTTTATGTTAATTTATTCATTGTTGCACCTTACCCATTTACATTTTGTTTTAAACATCTCTGTCCTCTACCTAAAAGTTGCCTGGAAGAAATCGCTTTAAGCGATAAGGCCTTACTGTACCATCATAACTATGTTCGTTTTGTTTCTTGTCATACTATTTTATGAGCAATAAAGTGTATTATTATTAAATAGACAATTTCGAACCCCAGTTGGACCGAGATCAACATTCAAATACTAAATAGTGTCAAATTTGGGACTACGCGTATTTAAAAATATTTTCCTACACATAGATAAATACGATGACTGTCAGTGTTACCAGATACATTTTTACTATTATAATAAATCACTATTATACCTTGACCCTTAGCTAGCAAACAAAAGTATTTCGTAAAATTAAGAGAAACAACTATCAACTGTTTTACTTAAAAAAAATGCATCGGGTGTGTTTTTTATAATTTTAATCTAGTTTCAGACAGAATATTGACTTATTTGAAAAAATGATACCCAGAATCGTCCTCGCGGAGATTCAATAACCTCCAGAGAAGGATCAGTATCCGGTAACGCTGTAGATACATAACAATTTAAGTTCATTATATTATTATTATTATAATCACAATAAAAAATAAATGCATGATAGGTGTGTGTGAATATTTTAGTGTCATTAAAACGATCATATTATGCAATTACTTTCCAAATTTCGCGAGGGTTTCTTTGCATTCCTGAATAGTCTTTTTGAGTCGTTCGACAGTGGCCGAGGTTTGTTTCGAGCCGAGGAGCCTCAGGCAGCTATCTATATTAGTCTGGTAGCCACAGACGTTATGCAGAATCCTCACCGCCCGGTCGCCGCACACAAACAAGTATTTTCCGCTTGCATCAAACTTCATATAGAGTATTAACCCTGAAAATAAGGAAAACACGTTTCGCATTTAATTTGCATACATACGTATTAACACTTAATGCTTAATTAATCTTTCTATACAATGCATGAACTTGTGTTGATGACACAATTTCCTGCAATGTGGTGGCTACAAGTGTATGGTGATCGATAATACCTTGAATAGTCTAATCAATATATCATGGCCTCCCGTAGCCTCGGACTGAGTTTAAAATACAGACCAATATTGACGTGGCCTCTGAAACTATCGACATCGATCGATGGAGACTAAAAGCGTTCATTCATTAATCAGGTCAATACCAGTCACACTACTTAATTTACTTAAACGATACAATAACTGATAACTCTGAACATTATCTTAATGAGCTTAACTAATAGTCATTCATTAGAGAACTTAATAATCATTATACCACTAGTGAAATGTATTGTTTAAAATTGTAGCATGAAATTTCAAATTAATTTCGCTATACAATTATAAAAAATACAATGAGAAATACCATATTTCTCATTGAGAAATTGCCGTAATAGTTTTATTACTAAACTATTTGCTCTGCAAATATGAAGGTCCCGTCAAATTGTGTTCTGCGGTTTTTGCGTGATGTCCGAATAAACAGTACATGTTTAGTTAATATTTTTGAGGCCCCTAAATATCCGATAATAGAATATAAATACAAGTAGTCGTGTCAATTAAAATGGAAAATACGTAAATTCTATCTATATCATCAAATCGCCAAATCAAATCCCTTGCAGGGCAGACAGATAATAGTAGTTCTAACCAGAGTAATACTAAAGACGGACGATTTAGCGCAGTTAGTAATATAATAGTGTTTAAGAGCTTAAGCCGCTCCGCCCACTGTGTCTTATAATCGCGGGTTAGATTTCCACACGGGACAAATCTGTGTGATCCACAATTATTTGTTTCGGTCTGGGTATTTGTGTATGTGAATTTTTCATGTTTTTAAACGCACCCACGACACAGGAACGTATCTACTACGGCTACGTTTTTCTAAACCTAAAAAAAACTACGGTTCTAACAATATGTGAATGAAGTCTTATTTTTTTTCTCGATCCACATTAGCATCCGAAGGTAAAAAATAGGTATATAAATGACACGACAACATTAAAAATTAATATAAATATAAATAATAAATTTACTGTAAACAGTTTCCGATATAGACGCAAATTTGCATCTTATCATTTTACGTAGAAAAATAATTTGACCAACAAAGTCTTAGCACAATACATTTGAACGCCACACTTTAACAAGCAGTTGTGCAATGTATTCCGCCCCTACTCTCTTTTCTTTTGAATCGGGCCCGTAAAATATTTAATTTTTAAGGTATTTATTTAATTGCACAACTTTTACCTACTCCTAAGCTCAATAATAGCCCCACTCTTCAATATCTCACTCATTTAACGTTTAGGTTGCGGAAACACCGCCGTTAAAACGCCGTAATAAAGCGGTCAGTAGCTTAATTTAATTGGACTTACCTGAGTAGATATTTTCGACGGTATCATACAGTTTGCCGGTGTAGGTGTCGTAGAATTCGATGGAAGAATCGACAGCGACGGCCAGCACTTCTGCGTTGGGGGAGAGCGCGATGCGCGGCGGGTTGGCGGTCTGCGTGTACGCACCCGTCTCCAGCACGTGGGGCGACTCACCGCGAGTGTACTCGACTGTAACCATTATATGACAAAATGTTGCAATACCAAGATATAATGATATCAGTCTAAACTATACCACTGTTGGCCTAAGGCCTTCTCACAAACCGAAGTAAAGATTAGGTCATACTCCACCACGGGGGTAGGCGCGGGAGAAACAGTTTGTGGCCACCTACTGTTGGAACTTATCAAGCCGCCCATCGGACTTCCAACTTGGCTTAACGACTACGTGGTAACTGGGACCAACGGCTTAAATTGCCTTCCAAAGCACGGACACGCTATCGATTAAAATAACGCGGTCGCAATGCGCTGCGAGCGCCTAGAAAGATATATGTTCGAAATATTATAATTAGGTACAACTGCTCGAGGATATTTTATAAGTAAAAAATTCAATGCGTGTGAACTTCGAGGAATTTTTAACACTCGGTAAATGCATGCCATAAATTAAACTTTACATATACTTATTGTATAATATATTTAAATTTCAAGATCGTTTATTTCAGGTATTTACAATAAAGAAGAGTATGTGTACAGTTAATATTTCGAAGAAAAAAAAAAGCTAAATACAAAATCTAATCCTAAACTATTTACAATGGGCCCAAAGGCTCCGCACCACTACCAGTTGGTAGGGTACCCAGGACGCTGGCAGCATTGCCTCGCTGTATCGCCAAACTGATGTGCTGGCCCAAGTAGCTGCCAGCGTTCTGGTCACGCCACCAGACGTGTTGAAATTTCCCTGAACATCTGGTGGGCCCCCGGCCCCCACGGACCCAACGTCTCTACCCCAAACGCCTCAAATATGTACCCTGATTCAAGAGTAACATACTTGCGGCGTTTGAGGCATACCGCGCGTAGAGCAGCCCTGGCAACCTCAACTGATGTCTCCGGAAGATGAGACGGTGCGACAGTATCGACACAAGTAGCGTCCCATACCAACGGCCGTCCCATCTTCCAGGGAATGATAGTCATGCCATCGGATCTTTTACCGTCATTTCGATGGAGGCCAGTCGGTTCTAAGATAGCCCCCATGTTGATGCTAGCAAGAGACGGATAATTGCGTTGATGCTGGAATGACGTGCAATCCGACCGGCACTTCTGTGACACGAGAGTCCGTGGTGGCCGAATCGATCGACGCTGACACCACACTGACAAGGGACACAATGCGGAACAATACAGGTGGTACCCAATCGGAGATTCAGAGCGATCCGGAATGTAGCGGTCCCGAGATTGATTGAGGGGTGCGCCTGTAGCCAGAGACCTGACTCCCATTCAGAGACAGCGAGGATACGGGTCCGATCCGCGGAACTTAGGGGCATTTATTAATATATTTTCATTAATTAATACAAGTGAAGCAATGGCTATTAAGACACTAATATATATTCCAATCAAACTTTAAAACTTTTTAAACAAACATTCACTATTTTAGATGTTTTAGTTGTGATTGCAATCTATAACAAGTGTAATATGAAGGAAGTATTTCCAAGACATGGAAATGAAAATGCTGTTTGAGTGTCGAAATAAAAATGTTTAATAAAGATGTCAGTTTGATTGAAATAGATTATACACAGGCTTTCGTTTCATTTCATAATATCCAGCTTAATTTAGACGTTCAATCTAGTAGTTTTATCCAATAAACCAAAATCTATCTATAATATTGATAGTTGTTAACCGCGGCTGCGCAAGCAATTATTTCTTTATAAATTATAGCGAATATGTTAGTCTGATGTTTAAGCTATGTCAATACTATAAATTTTCATCAAAACCCGTTAAAAAATTTTTGGCTTGAAATAGTAACAAACATTTAGACATCCATCCTCAGAAACTTTCGCGTTTATGATCTTAGTAGGATATTATTTATCTTCAACAGACAATTAAGCTAACTTGAAATTAGGATCCTTGGCGAATTAACAACTGCAAATCGTGACTGGCCTGTTGTTTAAAATTAAATTTTATCGTGTATACATTAAATTATTATGAATGAAAATAATATAATAGTTTTATGTACATCCAATTGCAAATAATTTAATATCAATACACTAATTTTAGTTAGTATTTTATTAATAGAATTTATTATAAGTTTTGGTTAAGTTGTAGCACGCTGAATCATTGGAATTAATTCATTAAAAATAGATAACATTTTGTAGAGGACGTAACAAACTTGACCTATACATTTATCGATCGTCGCTAATGGTTACTAGAAATGGTAATCGATTCTGGAGAATGACGACGATGGCGACATTAAAACATAAAATTAGAATAAACCTTATGAAACTTCGTGATAAATAAATAGAAAAAACAAGGACGGAGCGCGGGTCCGGCCCAACGTGACGCGTTTGTCTGCCATTAGTAATTCCCAACTGCAGACAGATACGGAATGTTCGTCGAGTAAATCCCATAGAAACAAAAAAGAATCTTGTTTTTCCGCGAAACTTTAACTCAATTAAATAATGAATAATGAGCTATCTATAGAGAAAAAATATAGAATACGTTTTCTTAACTACAACAAAGTCAATTTATTAACAAGATTCAAACGCAAAAATAATGATAGACACTGTCCGAGCGATTATCATTATGTTAGGGCTCTGGTACTTAATGTAACGACTATAATTATTATTATAAAACTCTCATTAACAAATTACTACTGAAAAGAAATCGTCGTCATTTCATTTCATTACTAAGTATGCATCCTACGTGACAATGCAATATATATGGTATCATCGAGCTGTTCTGATGATGGAATCGGAAGGTGGCCATAGGAACATGTGACAGTACAACGTAACCCCCCGAGTTTAGGCTTGTTGACAAGTACTATACAACCAGATAATGTTCAGGGTCTGATGGTGAGGCCCATGGAACCACCCAACTAGTCAACGTGTTTGGGCATATTGGATTTGTCATGACAAGTAATTTAGACCCGGTTGGTGTCCAGGGTCTGATGATGGAGCCGGAAGGAAGACATAGGAACTCCTCAATTAAGCAAGATATCTCAGTTGTGATTTTACTGTAAAAGCTTGTTTTTAAAAAGGGGTAATTGAATTAAAATTAATTAGACTAATGATTTAGACATTGTTTATGGAATAAAAATACTTTCGGGAGAAGCCTTTGTTCATGAGTAGTTCAGTATAAGCTGAATCATTTTATTTTTATTAATAACAAAAGGCTAAGACCTAAGATATTTTAATAGAAAGTGAATAGAGATTTCGCTTGGTCGTGCGGTTAATAAATTAAAAGGACATCAATTTTATTTTTATTTATCGCTTTGTGACTACGTATTTTTGCACATATAAGCGATTATACGGGTTTAAAAATTTGACATAATTACGTAACAAGTTCTTTAAATTCTATTCATGTTTATTTATTATCAAAATATTGTTAATAACTTCCGTCGAGCGTAATTTGGTTCCAATCAAAATACCTATTTGTGCTGTAATATTTTTATAAAATATGCAAATGCTCTTCATATCCTTTAAATTTATTAAGATTTCCACCACCGTTAGTAACTTTAAATTGTTTGTGTAAATTAATAAATTCCATAAAATAATAACAAATATTATGGCATGTGCGCAGTTCTAAGCGTAATAATGAATACTCTACACACGTGTTTGTAATCTATATTTGCACGTAGACAAGTATAATATACAATAGACATATTATGTAACAATTATGCAGGTTTCATTGTAGGAAGGATAAGCTATATTCCATGCCATTTTATGTCATATACATTGTACCTATACCGCATTGAAACGGAAAACATCATGAATAAATAATGAATTAAGCGGAAATTGGATGAATATGTAGCGTTGATAAATTATTTTATGCAAAGAACCTCCTTTTTCGATGACTATTAATAACAGTTATAACCAATGGAGGTAATTGATCAAATTCAAAATAACATTCCTGATAGACTAGTACTTACTACTATAAAACTGCATGAACAATAACGGTTAAAGGAGGGGAGGCGATGACGTGTCTCAATAACAATGTAAAAAAGAAGAAGCTACGTGCCAGTCTGGGAGTGTCTGATAAGGGCGTGTTTTGACGTCACTGAAGCTAAATATTTAATTGTCCTGTCCACTCACGTTCAAATAAACCAGCATCTGCATATAACGTAGGTAGGTACATATGTTGAGGAAATATTTGCGTATCAACAATGCAAGTACTCACTCTTTGTGTGATATAGCTTCCACGTGCCATCCTTCGATATAGTAGCGATGTGCGACGTATCCACGTCGAAAGCAACGTCATAGATACCCGAGGAATGTCCAGTCAGCTCGTAGGCCTTTAACACCTGTTTGAATTCTCCGTTCTTTGTGAAACACACTTCCATCACCTTGACATCGGGCGCGAACCCAGTCGCCACGACGAAACGTCCACACGGCGATACTTTGGCCGTATGCGTTGTCATCAGGTAAGTATCCAGTCTATCTAACTGCTGCCCCTTCAAATCCCATATAACCATGTCATTCTTCGACGAGCAAGACATCATAAACTTGCCATTGTTAGATATATCAAAACCGACCACGTCATCCTCGTGCACCTGCGAAAGAATAATTTGCTGTTGATATTTCGGGCCATCATATTCATTACGTTATGCTCTGTTGATAATTGATAAAAAGGTTATTGTTAAGCGCCGTTATTGTTAAACAAAGATAAAAACTGTGCCAAGTGTGGATTTAAACAGCTGTTTAACCAGAGCTTTTGTGATAGCAAGAGATTAAGAGATAACTCGCACTCGTGTGGTTGATGGTGTGTATATTGGCGATGTCTAACACGGAACTCGGTTAGTGTTGAATATTCAGCGCGCTCCCGACTGGGCTTGCACGTCATAATTTATGTGAACGATAATATGCGTGCGGAAAACGAACCAGAGAACCTTCCAGCGGCTAAAAATAATATTTTCGAGGCTGCGCGTGCGACGATCCAGCAGTACATACGCTTAAGCAACAGCCAACAACACAATGAGCCGAACATAAATATAGCTATGAGTACGCCATTATAGGCAGTATTGCCTTCGTGTAGAGACATCGCAATCGTTTAACAGATGGCGTAAATGCCTTGAGTACTACCTACGTCGAATACCATTGTTCCGGTGGAAGACCTTTTTTAATCGTCTGCCCGCATTCTGGCACGGTATGTGCTTATAGGTACCTATAGGCATAAGCTATACGCTGACTTATGTATACTGATGTTAGGGTTGCCAGCCCTATAGCGATTGATCATAATTATAAAAGGCGGAAATACTAAAAATACGTGGTGCCTACGATAAGAACATTGAGCTCGCCTGGCAGCCGACGACGACATGGTCTAGTCAAAGCATAGGCTGCTCTGCACTCTGGATCAAATAGTTGCATGATTGATCCCCACTAGGACAAATCTTTGTGGTACCACAGAGATTTGATAAAAAAAATATAACGGTCGGTAGAGTTCTTGTTTGTAAACTCAACCATGACAGTTATAATATCAAGTGTAAGACGTATTACGGAAAATGTAGTAAAAATATTCTCAAAAATATTGCCCCAGAACTACCTTATTTTATATACATTCTAAACATTACCTGCCTCGTTTCTCTAGTGGCGAATAATGCGCGAAACGATCACAACGTCCTGGGTTTAAATCCGGGGTCGGACAAAATGTAGTTTTTCTATCGAAAATTTCCCAGTATCAGACTGGAATCCGGGATTGTGCCCGATATACAGGAACAGGCTGCCCCCCTATTACATGAGACCTACCATCGTCGACGAAAAGTGGGTATACACAGTACTCTGCCATCCCAGCTTGAAGAATACAGGCGTGACGGTGTTTGTTTTTTTAACATTATTTATCAGTAAAAACTGCTGCGATCCGTATCCAAGTTTTGCGACTATCGGGGGTATGCATACTTGTACTGGCCGAGTGTCGCGACCTGGATGACGCAAGACCAAGTTGTATTTCAGTCAGCCCAATGTTTTTTCTGGAATTACGAAGTTGTTATTGACTAACTCTAAATGTGAATTAAAAGAGTATTTTTAAACCGCCAACCAAACCGCTTGTATACTTACAGTAATAATACACCTTTGCTTGTTTTAAGGAAAAATTACGTGGTTTGACTAAACTAGGCATACCTAAGGAAGTTCTGTGGTGCTTAGTTTCTGACTTGCCTGCGATTTTATCCACGTGAAATTTAAAAATGCGGTTTTATTTGCCTATATATATTAATTTTGGCATAGTCAAGTCCCTCCCCAAGCGGGCGTGGCAGACGTATACCGTATACGCCCACGTTTGTTGACGATTTTTAGTCCAAATGTAATAGAGAACGAACCTGACTCTGAAGTGTCATGGAGAATTTTACGTGTCATTTTGTTTGACCTAGGATTTCAACCGTCGCTCCCACGTTCGTCAGCCCCTTATCCATCAAGACGAACGAACCAGTTTTTTTTTAATAGAAAATATATTTAAAAGAATAGACCTCCCCTAAGAAACGAGAATCCAAAACCTTCACGTCTTTGTACGTACTTAGGTGGGTCTTAAGATAAAGAAACGAGTTAACAGGTAAAACATCCGCAAACCTCGTACGTCCTTGGAATAGGACAAAGCCCTTTTGTTTTATTTAATCTGGACCCTCACGATATGACTAAACGCGGGACGTTACGATAACTACGTGAAATTATAGTGTAATAGAATACTATTACTGTATGCTGTATGCGTAGTGTGGGATGCCCTGCAACTAGGTGGAGCGACGATATACGAGGCTGGCAGCGGTTGGAGGAGAAGAGCCTAAGATACGAGGCTGGCAGCGGTTGGAGGAGAAGAGCCGAAGATCGGGCTCAATGGCATGCCTTGGAGGCATATGTTCAGCAGTGGGCCGATACGGGCTGACGATTATGATGATGATGATAATAACAATGATAATGATACCACACTGTATACCACTGGAGTACCATTAAAAGATCATTTCACGATGTTTTGGTTTGTACTATCTATCTCTATCTATATCATCATGCCCGATCCCTTGAGGGGTAGGCAGAGGGTACAGAGTTCCATGTATGAATTTAAAATTATTTCATAACAACACCAAGCTGATACTCTTCCTGTGGATACATATAAACTGAGTTACACACCACCCCCGTTTATTGCAGGTGTGTGTGTTTGCCCGAGTCAATATTATATGTCTATATCATCACAGAAGATCTCTTGTGGGTAGGCAGATAGTATAGAGTTCCAACATGTATGACTATGAAACTAATTAATAACAAGACCGTTTGACTGCAAAGTCAGAGGTCTTGAGTTCACCCAGGCACGCACCTGTCTTCTCGAAAGCATGTGCGTATTAAAAATTAACGATCACTTGCTTTAACGGGAAGGAAAATATCATAAGGAAACCTGCATGCCTAAGAGTTTCTCGAAGGTGTGTCAAGTTCACCAACCCGGACTGGGCCAGCTTGGTGGACTATGGTCTAAACCCTCTCAGTTTGAGAGGCCCGTGCCCAACAGTTTCTTAACAGGGCTAATGTTATTATTATATATAACAATACCAAACTGAAAATCTACCTGTGGATTAATATAGACAAATGTGTGTGTATGCTTTTCTGAGTTAATATTATCTATCTCTATAATCACGCCAAATCCCTTGCGGAGTAGGCAGAGAGTACAAAGTTCCAACATGTATGAATATAAAATTAATTTATAACAATACCAACCTGTGGATAAATAAAGAGTGAGACAGACCACCCCGCTTATTTGAGGTGTGTATGTGTGTGTTTGTCTGAGTCAATATTGCCTAGCTCTATAATCACGCCAGATACCTTGCGGGGTAGACAGAGAGTACAAAGTACCAAAATGTATGAATATAAAACTATAAGAATACCACGCTGAAACTCTACCTGAGGATAAATATAGACTGATGCAGACCACCCCCGTTTATTGCAGGTGTGTGTATGTCTTTCTGAGTCAATATATTAACAAATGCAATACATCGACCCCGATATCCGTTTAAATATTTTGTTCAAAAACATTTCGGTTAACATCCTATAAATTTTAATTAAATGGAATAAGTTCACAAATATTGATTTAACTGACAATATAGACAATATTAATTATATGACACATTTTTTTTCATAATTGATAACAGTTTTGTGTAGTGGATAGGGTGAATATACTCATGACATAGCAATAATGCATATTGTAAGGCAATGTTTTTTTTAAATACTAGCAATTTCCCGCGACTTCGTACCCGTTCGACACCAGCGCCACCTACCGGGACACTATATTACTTCTGGATAAGGTAGCTTTCTAATTTTAAAAGAATTTTTGAAATCGGTGCAGTAGTTTTTACAATATAGATTACAAGAAATTGATGCCACACGGAAAACAAGTAGAATGGCGTTACTCTTGTTTATTATGGATGCCGTAATACGCTGCAAAACAATTTAAATTTTATAAATGCTAGTTATTATGACAATCCACGTGACTTAAGCTGCAAAGAGATCATTTTGCTAACGTATGGAGGAATAAGTACAGTAAAGCTCCTTTTTCGCGGGGTATAGGTTTCTTAATTATGCCGTGAACACAGAAATCGTGAATGGTAGTTTATATGGGATTATAGAAGATACGTTCCAATGTTCCAAAATAAATAATGCAATTTTTTAATCCGCGAATAGTGATAACGCAAATATAGCAAACGTGAATAAGGAGCTTTTAGTATACTCGAAATTTGACATCAAGAATTACGCAATCCAGGGATCTGCCTAAATTCTAGTAAATGTAGGACGAGCTCGTTGTGGGACAAGCCGCAGTACTAGACATGTAAATTGCTTATATCTAAATCAGTTCAAGACTACTGTTACAAACACTATTTATTTAAATCTAAAAGCAACGGTACACCCAAAAATGTACCCACGTTTAAGAAACGCACTCGACAGAGAAAACGTTGTTTAATATGATGTAATACTTACGAAATAGGTGTAACGGTAATAACAGTATATTCTGACGTTGTTTACAAATGAGCGAACCTACGATGTCTTCAAAGATACGCTCCTCCTACGAACACTATTGATTTTATTAATTATTGACCAAATTAGTCGTCCAACAAATCTCTACACTAGTTTTGGTATGCGCCAGTCTCAAAATCTGTCTTTTAAAAACTTTCACATATACTAAATTTACATAACTGCTTTTCTGTAGAGGGGCACATCATGTTACTGTAGGACATCTTATAGTAATAGGTATTTGACTTTCCTCCAAATATCAAAGTATGACAGTAAAATCACCTCTACCTTCTGGGAAGGTTTCAAAATTTACAAGTTTTCCATGAAGTCCTGAGAAAATTGCTGAAAGAGAACTCGACTTTGAGTTAAGCTCGCTTTTGTATATTCATTTATTCCGTAATTTTAATTTTATTAGTTCTAACAATTTTTGTGTACAATATAGAATTTAGAAATTTTAAGTATGATGTTGAGGGAGATGAGATGGCAATGAGCTTCCTAGAACCGCTTATCCAAAGACTACATTAATTCCTATATCGTGGGTTCATTTACCAACGTGAATTTTACATGGACAAATTGTCCAAATCAAAGCAAAATCTGTGGGTACCACATATATTTGTCTTGGTGAGTATAGAAACTATGACTAACCGATCTAATGAGCGAATCAGCCTATAAAAATCATATCACTAGCTAAACTAAACCGTCTCGGTATCTAGTCGATACCCGTTATCGCCTTCAAAAAAAGGAAAACAAGAATTTATGGGTCAATGCTCGCCACACCCTCTCACACAACTCTTGGAAATAACCGGCGAAAATCTTCAACATTTTCAACGAATCCAAGCAAATTATTGTTTCTTAGAAATCCGCTATAAATATAAGAGTAAACAGATCCTCGTCAGGTTCGCCAAGTGAATGATAATTATTTCATCATATTACATTTTGAATGTCATATCGTGTAGTCGTTTTCAATTACAATTTTCTGTCGCAATGTTCTTCAGTGGAGTCAATAGCAAAGGTTACGAGCAAGGACAACACAAATATAATTAAAGTGGAGCACTAACTGAAACGAAACCATGTAAACAGTACGGTAGCTTTCCCTCTTGATATTTTAAAGGTAAATTCAAACATAGTATCTTCAGTTTTCTATTTGAAGTAAGGAGACATTTGCAAAGAGAACATGTTCGTGTTGTGTATTTTTTTTTATGTTAACTATGGGAATAGAGCATTGAGCCGGTGGCGGCGCGTCGAGAGTCGCGCCACTTCTAACACAATTAGCGAAATCTTGGGATGTTATCACAACCAACAATAGCGAGCGCAAAAACTTGTAACAGTATAAAGCAAATAAGTGGATTTTTCATACATGCTTACGAAACAATAGTCATTTCATATTTTTGTATATTTTTTGCAGAGGTTCATTGCCGAGAGCACAAGGTTGTTACGTTGTACTAAATGTCGAAAGATGCATCTGCAGGCGTGACTAACATTTGTATACCTACTGGTTTTGTTCATATTCAGCGATTATAAGCTAATATCAGGAAGCAAAATGTGAAGTATAAATGATTGGTTTAAATGGCAGTATAAATCAAGCAATTATTTAAATCATATTTGTATAAATGGCGCCGTGTAATGCGAAAATCTATTCGTGAATTTTACATAATTCTAATATTAATAAAATAAAGCTGTTATTGACGTACAAAACGTATGGTCCGCTATTTCGAATTTAATTTCAATATTATATAACTTAAGTATAAAATTACGATTAAGTATTATACACAAATTATATAACATACAAAAAGCTCCGGCTTTTGCGCCAGAACAATGAGTGCCAAACTACTGAGAAACTTCATTTAAAATGGAGGTAATTTTGCAATTAATGCACATCAATTAAAATAATATAAAGGTTCAAGGTTTTACGGAATTCTCGGATGTTATATTTATGAGTAATTGCAGTGCTAGATGGTCAGATAATTCTTTAAATAGGTATTTACTTATTTAATCTTGTTTACCGGCATCAATAAAATATACATTTATAAAACGTATATAATATTATACCTATACCGTACCTATACCGTGATAGCCTAGTGGTTAGAACGTTAGACTGCCAAGTCAGAGGCCTCGGGTTCAAACCCAGGCACGCACCTCTGCCGTTCCGAAAGCATGTGCGTATTAAAAATTAATTATCATTTGCTATAACGGTGAAGGAAAACATCGTGAGGGAACCTGCATGCCTAAGAGTTTCTTGAAGGTGTGTGAAGTTCGCCAATCCGCACTGGGCCAGCGTGGTGGACTATGGTAAACCCTCTCAGTTTGAGAGGAGGCCCGTGCCCAACAGTGTGACAGTTCCTTAACAGGACTAATATTATTATATTAATATTATACCGTTTGCTTAAAACCTGGATAGATTGAATTTGAATAACTTGTAAAGTAATTACTAAAAAAAAAAACACCGTGACGCCTATATTCCCAAGGCGGGAATGGCAGAGGTGTATTGAATACACCCCCTTTTCACCGACGATGTTAGGTCCCATGTAATAGGGGACGAGCCTATTGCCATATAGCGGGCACAATTCCAGACTCCGGACTCATACTGGGAAGTTTTCGTTAGAAAAACTACATTTGTATGTACCTAGGATTTGAACCCAGGGCCTCGTGATCACAAAGCGATGCGCTTTGCCAATAGACCAACGAGGCAGTCTATTATGACAATTTTCAAAAAAAAAAAAAAAATCGACGTTCTTGATGGTCAATAGTTAGAGCTTAAGCCGCTCCGTCCTCTGCATCGTGTAGTCGCGGATTCGCTTCCTGCACGGGACAAATCTTTAAGTGACCTACAAATGTTTGTTTCGGTTTGGCTTAGCCCATCGTTTTCGTATAAAATAAAGCGCTGTAAGCGCTTTAAACGTACAGCTCTTTGTTTTATTTTAGCGCTTTATTAACGTGCGTTGTAAAAGCGCTTGTGCAAATGGGGGATAATAGCACCTACATAGTAGACTTAGGTGTAGTGGGTACATCCGCCTTACGCCAACGATGTCAGGTCCCAATGCAGAACAGAACGGCCCTAGTGTCCTAATAATGTCAGCCTATACTGCCCACTGCTCGGCAAAGGCCTTCTCTCACAAATCGAGGTGAGAGAGGTTAGGTCTTACTCCACCACGCGGACCCAGTGCGGATTGGTGGAGGCAGGTTTGTAGTCACCTGCTGTTTATCAAGCCGCCTTTAAGGCTTCCAACTCGGCTTAACGACTACCACATTAAGTGGTAGCCGGGACCAACGGCTTAACGTGCCTTCCGAAGCACGGAGACGCTCAAATATGTAAATGCCACAACCGGTCACCCATCTCAGGCCAACCGAGTCGAACGCAGCTTAACCTTGGTGATCGGTAAGAACACCGAGGTCGCTTAGCGCTACGAGCGCCTCCCTAGTGTCCTAATTCTGCACAATTCCAGACTCTAGAGTGATGTTGAGAATTATTTTATAGGAATAACTACATTTTGTCCGTTCTACGTCCTGGGGACCTCGCTATCCGCATTATACGCTACTAGACAACGAGATAAACTACGACTAAATTTGTTTAACACACAAAATGTAAACTTCTTTTTTCTTTTTTAAAAACGTAGCCCCACACTAGGATTTATTCCTGTGTCGTGGGTGCGTTTACAAACATGAAAATTCACATACAAATACCCAGACCGGAACAAATAATTGTGGATCACACAAAGATTTGTCCCGTGCGGGAATCGAACCCGCGACTATTCGACACAGTGGGCGGAGCCGCTCAAGCTCTTAACCACTGCGCTAAATCGTCCGTCCGTCGTCCGTTTGACGGACACTTCAGTCCAGAAACAACACCGTGTCATTCCAACACAGGTCAGCACTACAGGTGCATAATAGTGATAGTATGAGTATATTCCTAATACTCTGTGGAGCGGATCACTCTCTTCCATCTGTTATGGTCGAGGATAGTGATGGCTGCTTCTCAAGTCATACTCGTGAACGGGTGCTGCTGGTGGGGACTGGTCCGTCCTTATCCTTTGACTGCTCAAACATGTACCGTAGTACTGATGAATTTTGTCTCGTTCGCCATCACACTGGAGCTATAACTAATTATTTCGTACGCTCTCTTTACATATTTTATAGTAACCGTTTCTCTTATACTTTTTTATATAACTTTACTAAGTCTCTATTTTGTAAATGAGAGGACTATATAGACACTGACTGATACCATGAATCTAAGTACACTTATGTTTAATCTATACTTAAGCACATCTATTCAGCTCGTTATGCACTGTTCTCCCATAATCCACGAATGCAATATATACAAAAAAAATTGTAAAACTCTCATTTTTAAAAAGAGTAACCGTAGTTTCTTGCCCTTCTTCTTCACAGGAATGACTTTCCGAACGGGTGGTAGAGGCTTAAGTTATCCATAATTTTCTATTTTTGACTATTTATAAGTGCCTCTTGGTCTCCATAAATAAAATAACTTTTGATTTTGATATCACTATTATGCCTATACTAATATCCCGTGCGTGTTAATATTTTTTTTATTTCAGCGATTGACCCCTATCATCATGATGAAAAATGACGATGAGGGCACAGACGTGGCTTGCTGACTCAATAATAGCTTAAACTCTGAAATTGCGGGTCCAGTGATTATGAACTTGAGTCCCTCGGCCCACTCGACTGACCAGTCGCGTAGTTCGATTCCCACACGGGACAAATGTGTGTGACCCACAAATATTTGTTTCGGTCTGGGTATTTGTGCATGTGAATTTCGTATTTTTAAACGCACCCACTACACAGGAATAATGCCTAGTGTGGGGCTACGTTTTTTATAAGAAAAAAAAGGGCTGAGGAGACAAAAGTTAGAGTACCGAATTGGTATGTGCCTTTATTCGCTGACTAATTACACTCGTAACGCGGCGCGTCACGATAACTTCACGAAATGCTCTTAATGGTACTCATACAGAATACGATTACATGCTCATTTCACAAAGATATCGTAACGCACCGCGTTTGGTACCGCCGCAGACAACGTATAAGTAAGCTATTGTCAACTTGTTAGTCATATTTTATACTGTGTTAATTACGCAGAACACAAACAGATTTAAGTAGGTAGTAGATATTAACGGAAAGTCAGTGTCCGATTTTGCACGACTGACTGAATACACACATATGCTACACATGACTACGCCGAATAAACTGTCGTGGGTACCTATATCACCGTTTATATATATATATTTAAATTATGTATATTTTATTTCTCCTTCCGACCCTGTGATGATAGTCAAATCAAAACAGACAGACTGATAGCTTGGTCCAGTGATTGAGAGATTAGCCACTTGAGCCACTGGATCACGGGTTCGATACCCGCACGGGTCAAATCATTGTGAACGTCAAAATGGCGGGATCATAACTTATTTCATAAAAATCTAATTACCAGTATTTAGTACCAAATTGGTACTATTTGGTACCTATATTAAAAAAATTAGTACTTCAATGTTCTTGAAGATATTCAATAATAATAGTGATCCCGCAATCTTGACGCGTCAAGATCAAGACTATAAGTGCAAAAATAATGATCGTACCAATATACTGGCTATACGAAGATTTTGTACCTGAAACCTTCAAAAGTAATCGCTTTATATTCAATACTATTACCGTTTTTAATTAAATCGATTTTTTTATATAAATTATATACGAACGCCTGAATAAAAAATGCAAGCAGTGCAGTTGTTTCGACACATTGCTAATATATTTAAAGTAGGCGTTAAAATACAAAATGAAGAAAATCGTTAGTAGCCACGTCTTGGAGTGATTTGAGTTTTGTACATCCCTATATCTCGGACACCTTAATCGGGGGATGTTAATTCTAAAATTTAGGTCCTTTATCGATTTATCTAGAATCCGCGTTAAATATCAAGCGTTTTCGAGAAGGTTCCGCCCCTTTTCATCATCACCGGCGCGCTGTCAGCAAGCAAGAAGGTAAAATCGGTAATAACAATACCACTTTCTGGGTAGGTGCCGGTTATTGTCATTTATATTTGGGTATTTTTATCGATGTTCTTGGGGGATCGGAACAGTTCTAAAAATTTCTTTCGAGGGTAAAAGAGACGCCCAGCGCGACGACGGACACATTCTTTCTTTAAAAGCCGCAGCGAAAAAACCAAGAGTAAATGGATAATTAATTGGAATACATCAATAAATATTCGACGAGACGGCTTCATCTTCTGATTAGAACGTAGACTACGCCGCTTAGTAGTCGTGGCGGGTTCGATTCCCACAGGGGTCTGGTCTGGTGGTAACGTGAATGAATTTACAAACATTTAGGGGTCTCACAAATAACCTGTTGCAACTCTGTACTCTCTGCCTACCACGCAAGGAATCTGGCGTGATGATAAACATAGACACACAAAAATTCAACCCGTGTGGGAATCGAACCCGCCACGACTACTAAGCGGCGCAGTCTACGTTCTTATCAGTAGATGAAGCCGTCTCGTCGAATATTTAATGGTGTATTCCAACTAATTGTCTATTTTCTCTTGGTTTTTTCGCTGCGGCTTCTAAAGAAAGACTGTTCCCGTCGTCACGATGAGCGTCTCTTTTACCCTCGAAAGAAATTTCTAGAACTGTTCCGATCCCCCAAGAACATCGATAAAAATACCCAAATATAAATGACAATAACCGGCACCTACCCAGAAAGTGGTATTGTTATTACCGATTTTACCTTCTTGCTTGCTGACAGCGCGCCGGTGATGATGAAAAGGGGTGGAACCTTCTCGAAAACGCTTGATACTTAGCGCGGATTCTAGACAAATCGATAAAGGACCTAAATTTTAGAATTAACATACCCCGATTAAGGTTGCCGAGATATAGGGATATATCGTAATAATTATAAGTCACATTTACTTAAATTCTAATAAAAAGTAGTGTGCTATGAATATTTTTAAACACGTAATGCAAACAAGCTTTCGTTAACGTTTTATATCTTATGTACACCCCCCAAATCACTCCAAGACGTAGCTACTATGGATTTTCTTCATTTTTATTTTAACGCCTACTTTAAATGTATTAGCAATGTGTCGAAACAACTGTACTGCTCACTTTTTTTATTCAGTCGTATCGTATATGAATTATAAAAAAAATCGATTTAATTAAAAACGGTAATAGTATTGAATATAAAGCGATTACTTTTGAAGGTACTAATTCAGGTACTAAATCTTCGTATAGCCAGTATATTTTTGCACTTATAGTTTTGATCTTGACGCGTCAAGATGGCGGGATCACTATTATTATTGAATAATGTCAAGCACATTGAAGTACTTATTTTTTTAATATAGGTACGAAATAGTACCAATTTGGTACTAAATACTGGTAATCAGATTTTCATAAAATAAGCTATGATCCCGCCAATTGACGTTCACAAATCATTGTGTAAGCCACAAGTGTTTGTTGCGGTCTGGGTTGATGTGTATGTTAATTTAATGTTTGTAAACGCACCCACGTCACATGAATAATTCCTAGTGTGGGGTTACTATTAATAAAGAATCATCATCATCATCATCTCAGCCTATACTTGTCCACTGCTGAACATAGGCCTCCCCAATTGCTTTCCAGCGTAACCGGTCCGATGCCACCTGCATCCAACGACTTCCTGCGATTTTCACAAGATCGTCGGTCCATCTGGCAGGCGGTCGTCCCACGCTGCGCTTGCCAATACGTGGTCTCCACTCTAGAATCTTTCTGCCCCAACGCCCATCCGATCTACGCGCTATGTAGCCCGCCCATTGCCACTTCAGCTTGCTAATCTTAACGGCTATGTCGGTGACCTTGGTTCTTCTACGAATCTCCTCATTCCTGATTCGATCGCGTAGAGAAACGCCGAGCATAGCTCTCTCCATAGCTCGCTGAGAAACTCTGAGCTTTTTTATGAGACCTATTGTAAGAGACCACGTCTCTGATCCATATATCATCACTGGTAACACACATTGACTAAAAACTTTAGTCTTTAGGCACTGAGGTATTTTGGATGAGAAGATGTTGCGCAGTTTCCCGAACGCTGCCCAGCCGAGTTGGATTCGTCGATTGACCTCTCTCTCAAAGTTGGACCTACCTAACCGGACTACCTGTCCCAGGTAAATGTATTCGTCGACAACTTCAAGAGTAGATTTCCCAACGGTGAGTGCGGTGGGTACGACATGGACGTTAGACATTATTTTCGTTTTGTCCATGTTCATTTTAAGACACCCTTGTTGAGATACTCTGTTGAGGTCGCCGAGCATTCGTCCTAGATCTTCCAGCGACTCCGCCATGACCACAATGTCGTCGGCAAATCGAAGGTGAGTGATGTATTCGCCATTAATGTTGATGCCAAGTCCTCGCCATTCCAAGAGCTTGAAGGCGTCCTCTATGGTGGCCGTAAACAGTTTCGGAGAAATGACGTCTCCCTGTCTTACTCCTCTTTTTATTAAGATCGCCTTCGTGCACTGCCCCTGTACTCGGAACGACATGGTGGCGTTATTATACAAGCACTTCAACACTTCGATGTACCGATAGTCAATGCGGCATCGCTGGAAAGATCTAAGAACCGCCCAAGTCTCGATCGAATCGAAGGCTTTCTCATAGTCCACAAACGCCAAGCATAGTGGCCGATTATACTCCTCGGTCTTCTGTATAATCTGCCGCAACGTATGTATGTGGTCTATGGTACTAAAGCCTTTCCGGAAACCGGCTTGTTCGGGAGGCTGGAAGTCATCAAGCCTGCGTTCGAGACGATTCGTGATGACTCTCGAAAACAACTTATAAATATGGCTCAGCAGTGTGATGGGCCTATAATTCTTCAGTAAAGTGTTATCACCTTTCTTGAAAAACAGTACCACCACACCCCTGTTCCATGCTTCCGGCGTTTTCTCTTCGAGCAAGACGGAATTAAACAGCCTCTGAAGGACTTTAAGTACCGGCGTTCCGCCCGCTTTCAGAAGCTCTGCGGTAATTCCGTCTTCGCCTGGCGCTTTGTTATTTTTGCGTTGTCTGAGAGCCATCCTAATCTCGTACAGGCTGATGTCCGGGATATCTTCAGTGTAGTGTCGGGTTAGCTTGGCTCTTGGGTCTTTTACTAAGTCAACAACAGGTTCAGCTACTGAGGTGTACAACTGCCCATAGAACCTCTCTATCTCCCTGAGCACCTCTGACCTATTCGACGTTACGTTTCCGTCCTCCGTCTTCAGCTTCGTCAACTGGCTTTGCCCAATAGACGCGTCTCTTGCGTACACTTTCGAGCCCTTGTTCTGTGCTATGGTCTCCTCAATACGCCTTGTATTGAAGGACCGTAAATCGTGTCGCAAGGACTTCAGTATCTGTACATTGAGCTGCCTATAGGACTTAGCATCATCGGAGGTTTGGAGCGACATGGAACGTCGCTCAGCCATGAGGTTTCGGGTGTAGTTGGATAGTTTTTGAGGTCTATTTTTACGGTGGGGCTTAAAATACTTGGACCCGACCGTATGGACAGTCTCTACCAGCCTGTTGTTGATTTCGTACACCGATGCGCTGCTGTCTAGCAATTCGAAGCGGTTTGCCAATTCAAGTTGAAAGTTTCGGGGTTTTAATAAAGAATAGAAAAATAATAAATTACAGGAACCAGCTTCAGATATTCATAAGGGACTCACTGTTTGTGACTCTAATTTAACGGATTATTGCCAGCTTCATTATTATCGGTCGTGTATGTCAGGTTCAAAACAGTTTCAAAACAAAACGCGTTCACGATCTGTCTTTTAACCTACGTCTTGCGTTAGTTCCCAGATACGCTCTAAACATTGTCAAACGAGATAAGATATATACTGACATCACGAAAAAAAAATTATTGCGTCATCTTAAACGCAAAAACAAAGAAATTCATCCAAGTTATCTTTGTTCTCGTTACAATGGACGTTGTAACGATAAATACGTGATATTCTCTACAATCGATGCTCGGTTAGTTTGCAACGTACGTACGTATTACCATAGATATTATCTCATTTCTTCAATCACCACAACAAATGTAACATTACGAATATTTCGTAACATCATGTATTGTGTTGCGTTTTTAAACCGTATCTCTTTATGATGGCGAGACACGCAAAATGCAGTGGTTTGCGTGCCCGCACCGGTCTCCGTATGGCGTGGCGGAAGGCGAGGTTGCCAGCATCTCTTATAGCTTAATTGGTGTGTAAAAAAAGTTCCTTAATGGCAAATCTTTAGGTCCTTCAAGGAAAGCAATTTGGTCGTGAATGCAAGTTTTTGCGGTTGCTTGGCGGGCGAATTTTGAGTTTCTTAACTTTTTTATTGTTTGGTACCAGCAAAAATTGCAATTATCTGTGCATATTGCCCATTCTTCCTTTAGTAGGTCTACCTACCATAATGAGTATGGAAAAATGGCCTTTTTGAGGTAATCAGTAATCACACCTTTACGACCCTACGCAGTGTGATTAGCGCACAAAGGATGAAAGAAGGCTGCCCGTTCAACCTTCGTAAAGTCATATCAACTTTAT
Source organism: Phalera bucephala (assembly GCA_905147815.2). Lineage (NCBI taxonomy): Eukaryota > Metazoa > Arthropoda > Insecta > Lepidoptera > Notodontidae > Phalera > Phalera bucephala. The sequence continues at coordinate 15,164,573 of LR990621.1, read as the reverse complement.
TGTTTTTCCTTAATTAAATTGTTACTTTTACTGGGGAAGGAATAAAGAGTCTATTAAAATAAATAACACTTTTTAATAACTCGTAAAATTCATTTTGACGACCGATGTAAAATCGCAGTTAACCTTTGTTAAACAAGAGATGTCATAATATACAGGAAGTGATATACCTGGTTTGTATACCATAAATGAAAATATAAGTACAGAATAAGTAGAACTGATTTATTTAAATATCGCTATTTTTATCGTAGGTATATTAATAGTAAATCATGGATTATTAATAATGGCCGTAATCTCCAGATTCTAAAAATTAGTCTACGTAAAACTATACTACGGTTGTGCACTAGGGGTTCATAGTTGGATTTCTTTTCAAGTTTAGTCTTACAACCTGTTAAAACTGTTATTGCTTGTTGTAAGAGATATTCTTATCATACAAATCCGAAAGAATGATAGACATCACAATATCTTAATACTGTTAAGTCTAGACAGTTCACTGGCTTTTTGTCTGTTTACATCGCTGCCATGTTTTCGCGTATATATAAAAAATATACACACACACAGATATGGGTGTCCACTGTCCACAGACAAAACTCTGAAATAAGTATGCTAAATATACGCAGAGCATTGTGGGACAGAGCGGTGTTCTTAAATCTATATAATTAAAAATCAATTACCGAATGTATGTAAGCGCATCACTTCAGATCGATTGCACTCAATTGGCTAATTCTTTTTATGTTGCGTTTGTAATTGTTAGGACAAGGTTTGTATAAAAGAAAATGTTTATTAAATTGTACGGAAAAATTAAAAGTTTGGGTTAAAAAATCTCCATATAAAAACGTGAGTGAGACAGAAGATCTTCAAAAATATTGACAGAACTGACAGATTGACGTTTAGCTGTTCAGTTTCTTATATTGTTTTATTAAATTGGTGTTTTGGTTGTTTTGTGAAAAAAAATCATTTTATAGTTGTATGTACTGTAAAGGGAAGATTTGGTCTCATTTTCTTCATTAGTACACCCGTGCTAAGCCGGGGCGGGTAGCTAGTACGGAATAAACATTTGTTCCGTGTTTTTAACGATCACCTTTACCCTTAGTTTGACTGCCTCGTTAGTATAGTGACGAATAATGCGCGTAGCGATAACGAAGTTCCGAGTTCGAATCCTAGGTCGGATAAAGAAAAAAATCTAATATCAGTCTGGAGCCTAGTATTGCGCTTGGTGTAACGACAATAGGCTCACCCCATCACATATATTGGGACCTAACATCGTCGAAAAGTGGGTGCACACAGGTCACCTCTACCACCCCCGTGTCGGGAATAAAGACGTAACGGTGTTTACTTTATTTCAATCAGCATTCGGTTCAGTCCAGATTTAATGTTGAACAATGTTGAACATTTAATGTTGAAGGCACGTTATCCCAGTACACAATAAAACCCGTATTACTAAACGTAAATCAGTCGTGAATCTAGTTTTAAAAACTGTTTTTGTACTAATATGTTACTGACTTTCGTTCGGTAATACGGGCCTAAATGTGATAAACCTCAAATCAAGTTGAGATTAGGGCGGGTAAGTCCCAACAGCAGCTGGTAACAAGCCTAACTCTACCAATCTAGCGCAGTGACGGACGATCTAGCGCAGTGGTTAAGAGCTTAAGCCGCTCCTCCCACTGTGTCTAATAGTCGCGGGTTCGATTCCCGCACGGGACAAATCTTTGCGTGACCCACAAATATTTGTTTCGGTCTGGGTATTTGTGTGTGTGAACTTTCATGTTTGTAAACGCACCCACGGCACAGGAATAAACCCTAGAGTGGGGCTACGTTTAAAAAATACAAAATAAAAAAAACGAAAGAAAAAGAATCTAGTGAATGTTGAATCTACACTAAATCCGCAAGGTACAGCAAAATTCTCTACAGAGCACCGTCACACCTATATTCCCCAAGCGGGGGTGGCAGAGGTGTACTGAGTACACCCACGTTTCGCCGATGATGTTAGGTCCCATGTAATAGGGGGCGAGCCTATTGCCATACCGGGCACAATTCCAAACGTCGGACTCGTACTGGGAAGTTTTTGCTACAAAAACTACACTTGTCCGACCTGGGATTTGAACCCAGGACCTCGTGATCACAAAGCGATGCGCTTTGCCACTAGACCAATGAGGCAGTCTCTACAGAGCCGTTTTTTTTTTTCAAAAAACGTAGGATAACACTAGGATTTATTCCTGTGTCTTGGGTGCGATTACAAACATGAAAATTCACATACACAAATACCCAGACCGGAACAAATAACTGTGGATCACACAAAGATTTGTCGCGTGCGGGAATCGAACCCGCGACTATTAGACGCAGTGGGCGGAGCGGCTTAAGCTCTTAACCACTGCGCTAAATCGTCCGTTTTAATTTATCTACTGTATATATGTGATAGAAGACGGCAAATTAACTGTAAAACGATAAAGGCCGATTTATTTACGGACTAAAATATTGGTACAATATTGGTTAAAAATCATCGTTATCATCTTCCATGATACGGTACAACCTTATTGCGATCAACGTATTATGAATGACGTTTAGATGCAGTAGTACAAATTAACCTCGTAATTATCACGCAATAAAAAACAAAGAGACATTATTATAATCCTTTTCTTCTGTAAATATTGTTTTTAAGGATGGAGGTACCGGGGAAGACCTAGACTATCTTACCATGACCAAATATCCGGGTCTTATCTGAAGGACAAGTCAGGAGTCTCCGTAACCGGCGCGCGTGTATGAGACGAACTATGAGAGTAGAGGAAGCCAGAGAAGTATGTAAGGAAAGAACCTGTTGGAACTCTGTACTCTCTGCCTACCCCGTAAGGGATCTGGCGTGATGATATAGATCGATAGAAATATTGTTTTTAATTTAAAAAATGAACGGTAAGTTTGCACTGAAATTTCTACAGAAAATAATTGATAGGTATTTCTGGAATTCAGCGCTATCTCTATTTCTCTTATTACCATTATTTGGGATTCGTTTTCATTTAATTGTTACCTGTCATACCCATATTTAAACCCGTGTCAGTCTTTATAAATACCTAAATAGAATTACAGGTCTGAATCACTGTCCTCTATATATTCCGGCGTTACGATTTGCACTTCACATAACTGATTATCCTACTAAATCCTACTAATATGATAAATGTTAAATAATGAATAATTTATTTCAGGCAACTGAAATTTCACAAAAATAAAAAGTGCGGAGTGACGCTGACCGACCGCATTCGCAACAGCGTAGTAAGAAAGCGAGTAGGCATGAAAGATAGTATGGGTGTAAAGATGAGAAAGGGTATGCTCCGTTGGTTCGGGCATATACAAAGAATGTCAGATGAACGAATGACAAAACAGATATACAATGCGAAAGTAGAAGGATGTAGGTACCGGGGAAGACCTAGACTATCTTACCATGACCAAATAGACCAAATCTTATCTGAAGGACAAGTCAAGAGTCTCCGTAACCGACGAGCGTGTATGAGACGAACTATAAGAGTGGAGGAAGCCAGAGGGGTATGTAAGGAAAGAACCTGTTGGAACTCTGTACTCTCTGCCTACCCCGCAAGGGATCTGGCGTGATGATATAGATAGATAGAGAACTATGTGCACATACATATAATATATAGAAACTTATAAACTAAGGCACATGTATTGACGACGACATGTTGCGCTGTGCAGAGACGTCTCGTAATCTTCCTCGAAATCTCCTGAAGACACCCTTCGGCCAGAACTCCTCGCTCATGAAGCTCTAGCTTGGCGGTGGTTAAAGTTTGTATGTTTCGATGTTTTTAACACAATCATGGGAAAACGGCTGAACGAATTTGACGGTTGAATGAAATTTGGCACACATCTAGTTTGTTACCTAGATTAACACATAGGGTACTTTTTATCTCAGAAAAATGTAAGATTCCTGTCTAAAGTCAACGCGGACGAAGTCGCGGGCAGAAACTAGTCTTCTATATATTTACGGACGATTTAGCGCAGTGGTTAAGAGCTTAAGCCGCTCCGCCCACTGCGTCTAATAGTCGCGGGTTCGATTCCCGCACGGGACAAATCTTTGTGTGATCCACAGTTATTTGTTCCGGTCTGGGTATTTGTGTATGTGAATTTTTATGTTTGTAAACGCACCCACGACACAGGAATAAATCCTAGTGTGGGGCTACATTTTTTAAAGAAAAAAAAATAAAAATAAAAAATACGTGGGCAGTGTGGTACGCAGAGTGGGCAGGCCCCCTACAAGATGGACCGATGAGTATAGCATAAATTCTGTTATCGTAATCTTTGGTCTCGTGGTCTTTGGTCCCCCAAAGAGGGTGAAAAGGGAGCCTTTGGCCCTGCAGTGGACGTCGGCTGCACAGTGCACATAGATAGATTGATAAGTATTTCATTAATCTTAATGAACATGAAAGTAATCGGTTCTTGTAAACATCTTTATCTTTATAATAAGCGTGTCTGTCTACACAACACATTATTTTCAGCGTAGGTACATGAATCATTAATTAAAGGACATTAAACCCAGGTGCATTTCCTTCACTTTGTTACTAATAGTAAGGTATTGTCTGTTAAAGAAATTAAGTAAATAAACACCGTCACGCCTATATTCCCCAAGCGGTGGTGGCAGAGGTGTACTGAGTACACCTACTTTTCGCCGACGATGTAAGGCCCTTGTAATATGGGGCGAGCCTATTGCCATATACCGGGCACAATTCCAGACCCCTAAAACTACATTATTATTTATTCTTTATTGTATACAGAACAGAGGTAATTTTCATTTTCAAAAGTCATATACAAAGGCGAGCTTAACTCAGAATATGAGTTCTGTTCCAGCGAACCTTAGAGTGTTGAGAGATAAGACAGAAAAATAAGAGGGCAGTTATACAATCACACATTTCAGAGAAAAAGGAAAATATATAAAATTCCTAAACATAATTATAAATAAATTACATACACTACACAAATACTGCATACATATAATAAATATAATATACCTACATACACATACATAAATAGTACAAAAAGTTGTATGTATGCATCAATTAGCAAACAGATAGGAAACTACCGACCTAGGATTTGAGTCGAGGACCTCGTGATCACAAAGCGATGCGCTTTGCTAGTAGACCAATGAGGTAGTCAGAAATGAAGTATATTCCAAAAAATAAGTGTACCATCTTTTATTTAAATATTTATTGTAATGCCAAAGTGTGTAATATAGTAGGTATACGTGTACTTGAGTACCGCTTTCAATTTTCTTGTTATCTTCGGACTTCGGGATTTCCAAACACACTGAAGCATAATCGATAACCCTAGTATAGTCCACACCACAGTGACCTGTGCTTTACACTATCTTACAACTTACCTACATCACGGCAATTGCCTATAGCAGAAAACTGACGCAAACACACATTTATAATTATTATTTCGGTCTAAATTGTTCAATTGACGTACATTGTCAATTAACATGAACAGTTAGACATGCATGCACATAAATGGGTATGTGGGTTAATGTAAGTAGTTATAGGGGTAAAGCGAATGATTAAAAGTCGCGCCGGTCGAACACAATGCCAGTGCTTATCACAGGCTGACTCACGTGGTAAATATACCATGAGTTATGTACATGAGGAGCGCTCGTAACACTGCAAGATGTAGGAAGTAATGGTGTACTCATTTGTTATTTGTTTTCAGTGTATAATTGCCTCAGTCCAGTCGAGTGAAAGAACCGATAATTTAAAGAATTTCTAATCGAGGTAGAGAGTGAGTATGCAGATCTCCTGGCGCATAACAAGGTTCGTTGGTTATCGAGAGGAAACTTTTTCAAACATTTCGCTTTTCCGTTTACTGAAAATAAAACATTTCTTCTTGAGAAGTGTGTTGACTATGTAGAGCTAACGAATGATCTGTAGATCCAGAAATTATATATCATGGTGGGTGTTACTTCTCATCTAAATCAGCTTAATCGTAAGTTACAAGGAGAAGGAAATACAATTTCTTCGATGTAAGAAGAAGTTATTTCATTCGAAAACAAATTGTCGCTTTATGCTGAAGATTTTGAAAGAGAAACCCTAATTCACTTTCCATGCCTATTAAAATATTGTCTAGAAAGTAAGTCTAATATTGACATTTGCTATTTCCAACACTGATTATTATGAAGCGAACCTTTTCTTACCAGGTTCAAAGACTTCAGTAACAGCAAAGCGACATTAGCTTTTGTACTAAAACCTCTGAATGCCACGGTAAGACAAATTTATTTTTTACTATTTAATATAAATATTGGCAGCGTTGAAACGTAGTTGCTGGATGTAAATACGAAAGACTTGTGGAGCTCCATATTCGAGCGTCTTTGTGCTGATTTAGAGATATTGGAGAAAAATAAATGTGAACTAAGTTAATAACACAAGTGGTCTGCTTAAATTTTAATTTTTAACACTTGGAATACGATTCCTGATTTATACGATCAACTGAAGTAACTAGCGTTAGTTGTTCTTTTGTTTGTTTCTTTGTTTGGGTCTACATATTCATGAGAACAATCTTTTTCAAGTATGAACTTTATCAAGAGTAAATTAAGGAATCGGCTTATCGATGAGAACTTGGAATCGTGCCTCAAATTAAAAACTGCATCATACAAACCCGACTTACCCTTACTTTCCAAGGAAATGCAAAGCCAATGTTCACATAACCTTTTGTATTATTTAAGTAGTTATATTTTTAAATATACATTATTTTTTTATAAGTATGATACCAAATTTACTGAATTTACTGTTAATTTAAGCTAAGACTTTTTTGACAAAAGCAAACTCGAAAGTGTAGTTTTTATCCTAATTATTTCCGTAATAATATCCCCTACTAGAGCAAAGCTAAAGTTAAAAAACGGCTCATTGAATAAATTTCAATTGTGTATTGTCTATATTTGGCCCTTTTGGGTGAAAAGGTTGCCAACCATTGCCTTAGTTGATTGTTTGAGAAAGGATTTCTTTACATAACTTATCTGTTTAAGGATATTGAAAAGAATAAGACTGGTTATTAGAATTTTACAACATTGGCAACTAATTCCTTAGAATCTTAATTCCAGCAACCTTAAGTCCCGAAGCAATGCTATCCTTCTACGAAACATACTAAGCGTACTTGAGCACACGAAGAAACAATTAAATAAAACATGGATGAATAACCCGCAATTAACGGACGGGTTCAGTATTCAACTCGAGGTTAGATTTGCTTACTACGGATATAATTTTGGCATATTTTGTATGGAAAATCTGTCAAAATTCTACTGACAGTAAGCAAATCTATCCTTGAGTTGAATATTGAAACCGGCCATTACACGTAGTGAATTATTTCAGTAAGTTTATCATAAAAAGAACGAATTTCTAATCGAACGCACATCGCAAAAATCGGTTCTCTATAGATTGAATTTTTGTTTTGAATTTCTATCTTTGCAACATTTTTGATGGGTTTAGTTTGACGATTATATTGATAATCGTCCAACTAAACGCATCAAAAATAACAAAAGAACGTTATGTTAAGTACTTTTTATATTAACACAATTAACGAGTAACGTGATTATTTTATTGAGAAGATTTAGATCGATCTAAAATCGTTATTTTCAATTGAAAAATGGCTTTTAAATCGTAATATTAGTTTATTCCTTTACGGAACTTAGTTAGAAAGTTGCAATTAATAAACGTCGAAGAGTAATCAAAATAATGTGTAATGGGCTCAGTAATAACATTGTTACATAATAGCGCACTAATTGCTTCCAAATATAGCATTCATAAGCGTTTGCTTAATTGCAATTATAGCTCGTCAACAAGATTTTCAAGTTGAGTCTTTTAAAGTGCGTATTTATAAATATGTATTACAATTAATTTATAATTACAGGTACTTATTACAAGATACTAGTTCTAGGACGTTTAGAACAATGTATTCAAACTTTGTCGATAGCAACATCCGTATTTAAATCTTTCGGTTATCACTAAAGCTAGGCATAAACATAGTTAGTTTATCTAGAGATAATAGTGGCCTCGCATGGTGTCGTTGGCGATCACAAAATCCTGGGTTCCAAACCTAAGTCGGTAAAAATGTTATTAGTTTTTTTTTTAACGAAAAGTTGCAGTACTTAGTAGTAGTCCGAAGCCTAGAATTGTGCTCGGTATAAGTAGTGGCGAAGCGCTTACAGCGATCACCAAGGTTAAGCAGCGATCGGCATGGTTAGCCTGAGATGGGTGACCCTTTGTGGCGTTTTCATGTTCTAGAGTCTCCGTGCTATAAAAAGCACGCTAAGCCGTTGGTCCTAGTTTCACGTAAAGTGGTATTCGTAAAACCAAGTTGAAAAACCTTATGCCTATAAGGCTGCCAACTTTGTTTGGCTTGATATGTTCCAATAGCAGGGGGCCGCAAACCTGCCTCCGCGTGGTGAGCGTGATTAAACGAAATTATACAATATTCAATGGCAATAAGAGGCGTCCGTTCCGTCTCTATACTTATGGGCTATGCATTTATATTTATTTCGTTTGCCAATTAGAACTGTCAGTACCCATCCTATGTGAAAAAATACTATAGTTAGCTGTAGTATTTCGACTTAGTTGTGTTAAGGTACTTAAAAATAATAATGTAATTAGTCATAATTTGAGCAACTTATTACATAATCATAACAGACTATGATGGCAATGAACGATTGTAGGCGGTCTGACACGATACTAAAATGTAATTCACTTAATCACAGATAAAGTAGAATCGTGTCATAATTATAAATAAGAAAAAAAATTTACAGTACGTTACGTAACCCGCTGAAAAAGTCACTAGAGGAGTTTCATTGAGAATCATTATTCCGAAATCAGAAAACCAGAAACGGCGTATTAATAAAGCATACATACATAATACTATAGTATGTTAATTCACTGATTAAAATTACTTAAACTACAGCGAGCGACTACACTAGCGTTTGATACTTGCGTATAAGCTACGATAGCTCTTAATCTATTTAACAGGGTTATGTTGATTACGTCCAAGATATACAACCAAATTAAGATATACTAACTCATTCGCTTGCTCCATCACATCGCCAGCAACGGCAACCCTTGCATAGGAATAGGAGGGTCTGGATTCTTCCCGTTTAATTAAAAAAAAAACGAGACGAACTATGAGAATGGAGGAAGCCAGAGAGGTCTGTAAGTAAAGAACCTGTTGGAACTCTGTAATCTGTGCCTAGCGCGCAAGGAATCTGGCGTAAAACAATAAAATAATTCAGGCCCCCCAAATATGTATTATCAAACTGTGTAATGCGGGTGTGTCACATGATAACAGAATAGAGTTTATATGTCATGATGTTTATTGCATTACCAATACATCATTATTAACGGTTTATTCTATGAATTGTAAATTATTTGGTGTATTAGTCAGCGCTTCGTTAATTACTGGAGGCATAAAAACAATGAGTAATGTAACGCTTTCAGGGGCACAATGTTGACACCTGAGCACTTATTCGTTGTGTCCAAACTCGGCGCGGTATGATGACTTCGTGGTATGATCTTGTAATAGTATTCTGTACGCTATTAGAATACCATGATAAAGCAGACCGGGTCTTATCTGAAGGGCAAGTCAAAAGTTTCCGTAACTGGCGAGCGTCCATGAGACGAAGTATGAGAGTGGAGGAAGCCAGAGAGTTCTGTAAAGAAAGAACCTGTTGGAACTCTCTGCCTACCCCGCAAGAAATCTGGCGTGATGATATAGGTAGATCGATAGTGGAGTACCATTAAACCATAATTTCACGAAGTTATCGTAATGCCCTGCGCTACGTGTTTAATGGTCATATCGAATAAGTATACATACCTTTATATGTGCATACATTTAAAACATGAGTAATGCTTACCTACATGTTCTATAGCACATAAAGAGGATAGGTTCATGTAATACGATGCTTGTCAAAGGATATCGCTGGTCGTTGGACTTTGGCACTGCGCCCGCACTCGCGATGTGATTTGAAGAGAGAACAAAGCCAGCAAAGAATCTCAACACTCAAGGCTCTAAGTATGGGTTGAAAAATATGCACTTGAACGAAAGATATATTTACATTTTTTTTTAAATAAACGTAGCCCTACTACACTATACACAAATACCCAGACCGAAACAAATAATTGTGGATCACACAAAGATTTGTTCCGTGCGGGAATCGAACTTACGACTATTAGACACAGTGGGCGGAGCGGCTGAAGCTCTTAGCCACTGCCCTAAATAGTCCGTCACTTGATTTAAAACCGAAGCTAGCATAAAGTTTTATATTCATATAATAAACCAATCATAATTCTACTTATTATAGAAGCCTATGAGTATTAATGAATCATAGGCTTCTTTAATGGCGACTTCCTAGCCGATTACAGGTGCCAATTTTTAGTGGTAAGGGTGCAAAATATACTTTTTAAGAAAAATACTTCACGACATACTATTTTACTATTGTATATCATTAATAATGTACGCCACTAACTGCCCCTTTCTATCGTTATTTGTTTTTTTTCCCAACGGTTGCCTGGAAGAAATTGCTTTCAGCAATAAGGCCGCCATTTGTACTTATTTACTGTTTATAAATTGTTTGTAATTTAATGTTTTGCTGGTGTACAATAAAGTGTACTATTAATATTATTATTTACTAAACAGCTATAAAAGAAGCCATTGTAGCATCATCACGTAAGAAACTATCTAAATTAAATACTGACAGTCAAAAAAACCCACAGACCACTGGTTTTCAGTGTACATTTTTCATTTCATTAAAAAAGGTGCCTCACCCGAAAACATATTTTTACGTCGTAGATGTTTTTACAAACAAGAAATTCCTATACACAAACACCCAGACTGAAGCCAACACTTGTCCCGCACGAGGATACAACCCGAGACAATAGATCAAGTTGCTACGCCTAGTTGCTAAATGATTTTGCATATGCAAGTGATATACCATACCCACGGCGGTAAGGGCTTGCCTGCAACTTGCAAGAGGGCTTAGAACATACAGTTAGTTGTTGAACAGTGCAGTTAGTTGGCACGTGTATTTCAGACTTTAATCTGAATTGGTATATTTTTCTGGTACCTTCTTCTTAACTTGAGTTTTTTGAGACAAAAGGTAGCTTATGTTCTTTCTCGCCAAATAATATCAAAACTTTTTGAGTGGTTTAGGCGTGAAAAGGTTACAGACTAACAGAGTTACTTTCACATTTATAATGTTAGTACAGATTATATGTTCCTGTTCCTATGGCACTTGTATACGCGCACAAAAAGTAGTGGTAATTGAGTCACTTCCGCGGGTTAATCGCATCGTGTAAACGATCACGTAAATATTATGCGCGCGAGTTCAGCTTCGGCATATAAAGCTGCTCGCGCAGGTTATCCGTGCCAGTAATTCGTGTAAGTAGTTCGCACCTTGACCTTCCGCCAACTGGCTAATAGTCGCGCAAATCTTTGTGTATCTGTGTATGTGAATTTTTATGTTTGTGAACGCACCCACGATACAGGAATAAATCAAAGAGTGGGGTAACGTTTAAAAAAGAAGATTCGCCGATAATATAATCGAAATTATCGGAATTGCGAGAATCATTACCTCACGTTTCAAACGCTAAATTACTTGACACCGATTACCAGACTAGCGTATTACAAGACAAAATATTTTGTCACGTCTGAATTTCCCGCCTTCTATTTTTTTAGATTTTAAATGGAAAGCACCTCTTTGTAACAATATCACTTAATGACGTCAATTTAACCTAACGCTATTTCCGGGGTTTTAAGGAGGTCGGTGTTATCATCGAGGTCATCATATCCAAAATATGCGTGCAAGTGTCATAATAATCTAAATGAGACTGAGCGATATGTTATTAGCTGTATCTGAAACATGTGTAGGTAATTAAAAATCAATAATCATGCAGGTCATCTCAAAATTGACTAGTGAACCATGCATCGCGATACGAGCATCTGCGCAATAAGTCTAGTAGTGGGCAGTTTCGGTCAGATGTTAATAACTCTGACCACTAACGAGCTAGTGTCTTTTAATATAAGTATGTATATCCCGCACCATGGGGCCACGCACCAGTGGCTCGCGCCATATGCGACGCGAATCATTAAGGTGACAGAAGGTTTTTTAAGGAAACCATTACGATTAGTATAAAAATTGGCCAACGACTTTTAAACCTATGATATGCAAACCTAGATTTAAGATCTTTGATTCTTTTAGTGAGTGGGTTATATTGAGGTATATTGTATTCGATTCTTAATAAAAATTGTAAAAAATAGGATCATATCAAATAAAGAAGAAACGGCTTCATATATTTTTTCTGATACATCAAAATGGTCGGTCTTTTTTTAAAAACTAAGACATTACTAAAAATAGGACTGTCTTATAGGATTTTTCATGTAAGATGGATACTGTAAAAGTTGTGTCAAAGAAAATGATACTTTATTCAATGGTAATAAGAGGCAGGGCCCGTTTCCATACTTATGGTTTTATGCCTTAATACCATTGAATGAAATATTAAATTCGTTTGCAACCTAGAACTGTCACTACCCATCTTATGTGAAATATATTATAGTACTGTATATAATCAAATAATAACCGACTTCGTCAAGTTTACAAAATTTCGTCGAAACACTGTTTTTAATACAGTCGGATAGTTTTCTACATTATCTGTCTTCATTTATATTTATTAGTCCAATTTGAGCAAATGAGCTTTAATTTGATGTGACTGGATGAAATACAACTACAAAAGCATTATAAATGCATATAGACTAAAAATAACGACGATTTCATCTAGTTTGTGTCTAATATTAATAAGTTTCATTTTATTTTTGTGCATTGCCAAGTGTTTTTTTTTCGGTACAACCTAATCTATTTGCTATCTATCTATATCATCACGCCAGATCCCTTACGAGGTAGTCAGAGAGGACAGGCTTCCAACAGGTTCTTCCCTTACAGACCTCTGGACGAATATCCTAATTAAAATAAAAACTGCCTGCCTCGTTTATGACTTCTTATCCTAGATCGGACTAAGTGTGCTTTTTCTATAGAAAACTCTCAGCTGCAGTCCGGAGTTTGGAATAGAGCCCCATTTTCATAAGCTTTTATTTAAATTGCTTTATTCTTATGTCTGTCTGTTTTGCCGGTTTAAATTTTGTGATCAACTTTTCAAGCACTTGCAGACACCCGATTGAGCTGTAATTTTCCATATGTATGTATGTATCTTTGGTGTTAACGCAATAATATACATAGAGCTGACCTGATGTTGGAGCCGGAGAGTGGCCATACGAACTGCTACCTTAGAAACGTATATGTATCTCCGAAGTGTTTTCGCTACAAAAGGTTTTTTGAATTATACATTGGGACCTTATATCGTCGATATGTGGGTGTACACAGAACTCATCTGCCACCCCCGCTTGGAGAATTTAGGCGAGTGTTTATTTTGAAATAAAAATTTTACTCTTGGTAACCAAAAGCCTAGTATTGAGATTATGACTTTTTATTCGCAATTTCCGATCATTTGACGGAACAAAGAATTTTTCTTAGACTAGTCGGGTTGTTTGAAGCTAATCTATATCTTGGCGTCATTCAGTTGTCTATTACATACCAGTCTGATTTCGTCGACTTTATCAGCTCTCCGTAAATACATCTGGATTCAGCTATCATTCAATATCAATTCTACGCATTTGCTATGAATAACTTTGTTCAATATGGAATTGAAAGCAAATCTACCCACTTTGTATGGAATTTTATTATTTTGAGATGTGGTAGACACACCTATTTCATTTTAACACCCTATTTACATGAAATCTTTTCATGAGGATTAGATAAAAATGGTCAATTCCCAAAGTATACAATCATTTGTTTTCGTTGTAAAGTGTTTTGTTATATGGAGGGTATAAGGAAAAATAACCAAATTACAGTTATTTCTAGTTTTATTTTTTTGAATAGGTAATAAAATTACATTATATACATAACGCTTTCCTTTTACTGGGCGTCTTGATTGTTTCAAAATTGGTTTACAATATACAATACAATAGGTGCCTAGTGCGTTTAACTGACACCACCAAAATTGAGACAATTACTAATAACAAAAGCAAGGCAGAAGTTTACGACCTCTTTACGTTTACGTCTTTCTTAAAAATGTCGGCACCACAAAGATTTAGTCAGACCCTTTGGAAAGCTAAAACAATTGACGTTATAAAGAGATGACAATAACAATCAAACAATAAGCCCGTAATGAATACATATAATACGTAATAAACAACAATATTATGTCTTTATGTACATAAGTAAAATTTAAAATATAAATAAAATTTTATAATTGAGCAACACAACTTGTAGATAGATAATTAAAAAGACTAGACAGTACTTAAGATAGCGCTCAAATACATTGATTGATTTGATTTGTTTTTATATTATCATAAAAAAGTATCATTCTTGTACTGATAGGTATGGTATCTAAGTAATTGGATTCTGTAGGCGTTCATAATCCGACAGCGACTACAGTCGTGATAGTGGCAATCCAACCGATTTACTGAATCGTCACAAAGACCTGGCCATTTTTATCTAGTACCGTAGAAAGTCTATCAACAAGTTTCCAAGATAATCCGGTACAATGTTTATATTAAATCAACCTTTGATGTACCAATTCTGGGCAAAGGCCTTTCCCAAAGTGAGATAGAATACGTCATATTTCACCACGCGGACCCAGTACGGGTTATTGAAGATAGGTATGTGACCATATACACTTAAGCCACCTAAAAGCCTGCTTGCTACTTGTTTTTACGACTATCACATGAGGTTTTAAACATGAGCAAGTCTTTTTGAAGAACAAAAACGCTATCCGACGAAAATGGATATCCCACAAATGGTCACCGATCCCAGACCAATCGAGTCGAACGCTGTTTAACCTTGGTGATGGTAAGAACACTGCGCCACGCAGCACTCGAAGCACCTCACAAACACGTCATATCTCTCTCACACTCACACGCAAGTACGGCCCACACACTCAAGAGCATAAATACAAAGTAACGAATATTCAGAGATTTTTTTTTCAAAACGTAGCCCCCACTCTAGACATTAGTCCTGTGTTTACAAACATAAAATTCACATACGTAAACACCCAGACCGCAATAAATAAACCGATCAAAGTGTTAAAAACAACATAAAAATATGTATATAGAGCATTTATTCATTCCAACAACAGAGTTACCCTTAATAGCTGTTAATAAGAATTATTTGGTACAGAATAGTAATCGGAATTTGAGTTGAGTTTGGGTGTGTGTGTGAGTGATGTACGCTGTTGGCCGCGAGGCCTTTACAGCTTAAACTTGAGTTTGGGATGCCTTTGACCTATAATAAAGATTCAGAGGTTATTGAAACGTAAGCTTTTACCTTGCCCTCTGTAGTCTGTTGAACTCCAATGACCTTATAAACCGACTCAAGTCAATTCGGTGAAATATGTTTAATGCGCAATTAGAAAAAAAAAGGATCATTAAATACCTACTTAATATAATGTCAATAAAATATATATATATATTAGCACTGTTAAGAAATTGGATGTTAAGAGACTGAGAGGGTTTAGGCCATAGTCCACCACGCTGGCCCAGTGCGGGTTGGCGAACTTCACACACCTTCGAGAAACTCTTAGGCATGCAGGTTTCCTCACGACGTTTTCCTTCACCGTTAAAGCAAGTGATGGTTAATTTTTAATACGCACGTGCTTTCGAAAAGACGATACGTGAGTGCCTGGGTTTAAACCCGAGCCCTCAGACTTTGCAGTCCAGCGGTCTAACCACTAGGCTATCACAGCTATAAATATATATACCTTATAAATATTACTTATATGTATATTCGAATACAAATTCTACTTTCACCTCTACAGTCTGAATTTCTAGAACCTTATGCTATAAACGTGTGTATTTATTTAGAATTACTTTTATAAAGGACTCTACCAGTTTCTGTTAACAAAAGAAGGATAAGTATTAAAGCTGCTTTAGCAAATTCTTTCTTTATCTCCTTTGCCGGATTTTTTATTACAGGTATATTCCTGGTATCAGTTGGTCTACACCCGTGCAAAAAGAATTTAATACTTACCTGATAAAAAAAAATCTTGTCTGACAACTCATGACGTTTTATTTTCGGCACTGACCTAATCAGAGCAACTCGCAATGTCAATACGCGTCATTTTTTGCGTGATACAATTTACGTATGTCACTTACGAAGTAATTTATTACACAGCTGGCAAATGAGATAATATGCTTTTTGTTTTGTACACATATATTATAATACCTACCATACATGTTCTGGAAACATGTTTATAGACGAGATATTCATAGACAAAAGAATGTTTACAAACATTATACATGGTTCGTGATAATATTAAAATTACTATACGGTAATGTCATTGATATTGTAAAATAAATTACAATACTTACTACAATAATACTAACTTGTCAAACAAACATACTCGTATTTTGCTGAAGATAGGTAAATCCCAATATAATAGAGCATGAATATATTTCGTCTATTATACCAGACTCAATCCCAGATTCCAAACTGCTGCTGGGCCCAATTACCCTGTCCGATCTAGGATTCGAACGTAGGACCTCGTGATCACCAGTCGCACCATACCCCACTAAACCAACAATCATATAAATAAGATTGAACAACCCTTAGTGATTTACAGACACGATCATATGAAGAAAAAACAAATAAACAACAATTTGTAAGCAACCGCACGCATTGAATAAAGCGATAAGCTGCTGACCCCACGCTTTTCTTACATGCGTGGGCCAAGAATTATGAATGAAAGTATTGGTATTTCGTTGCGTGCAATACAAAATACAGTAGGAATCGGTTTTGCATAAAATATAGACGTCGCCGCATCGACAGCTAACATTCCTCCGTACCGCATACATATATGTATGTATATTGAACTCTAATTTGAATTTTCAACAACTGCGGCCGTTCGCCCATACATACGTTTACAATACGACGCCCACCTATTTTCAGCCACGTTCATAGGCCGGAGATACACAAGCATTATCCTGTTGATTTCTGATGAAATTCGTATTCGCATGATGAAAGTCGATGTAGGAACAATTCAAAATGTTGCTTATTCGACGCCCGAGTTCATTTTCACCAAAAACAGTTCCATAAGGAACTCGGGCGTCGGCGTCACGAACTCCGGATTCTTGTACTCCAAGCCATATTCCCCAATTAACTCATACAATCAAAACAACTCCGATTAACCCTTCTAGCCGTCGGTCAAAATACTCGTTAATGTCACATTGGGGTTGTTATACAAACAAGCTCTTTCAACACACTTAGTGCAGTCTAGAGGACGAATAGAACGGGTATGATGCATGCTTGTGTTAATGCGAACTAAAAAATTATCAAAACAGGTAAACTTTCCGATAAAAATATTTTTCTCTACTAAGAAGTGGGCAGAGCTAATTAATAAATATTGTTTAAAAATACATCAAGACACCGGTCTTACGACGCGTGGGCGGTCTTCTCAGCAGCTAATATGCTTGTTTTTAAAATGAGCACACTGGAGATTATCTATTGTTTTATCCACAAAATAGAGCTCGAAGGAGTGGTATTTATTTTTTAGTTAATGAACTAATGATATTGGCTAAGGCGTAACTAATATGTACGGCTCGCCTGTGAACATACTCGTAATGTTTCCAGAACTAATCAACGTCTATTAACGAATATTTTGGGAATAAATACTATTCTACTTGGAAACAGAACTACGACCTAACCGAAAAGATAAAGCAGAAATAAGAAACAATAGCTTTAGCAGTAGCCACTATTTTTATGTAACTATTATTTCATGAATAAGTACGTAACCTAATGACCCACTTTCGTGAGTTTAAGTATGAAGTACGTTAGAGATATACGTACACACTACAATGTATGCGTTGTTTGAGAAGCATGGCGCGTATCGTGAGATGGTACGATGCATTCACAGCTGAGATAACTAATGATAACGAATAGTTAGTTATGTAATTATCAGTTGGCAGAACGCAAGTTGCGTGCGTCTAGCGCGATAAACTGAGCAACTATGTACCAGTGAGAGTGTGTCGTGCAAATGTTGCATATCTATTTTTTTTAAACTTTTACTAGCAATGCGTGTACACAATATTCTCGAATTCACTACCTCAACTAAGTTACACACTTACAGCGTTTGAGGCAAATGATCGGATAAAAGTTTCACTTCAACGCTAGTAATAATTATAAGTTGACTGATTTTTTTGTCCAAATAAACAAATACTTTTATATACCCCGCCTCAAGCGGGGGTGGCAAAGGTGTACTGTGTGTACTTTACCGACAATGTTATGTCCCATGTAATAGGTGGTGAGTCTCCGAACTGATACTAGGAATTTTTCAATAGAAAAACTAGCTTTGTCCTACTAGGATTTGAACCCAGGACCTCGTGATCGCAAAGCTAATCATTAGCCGCTAGACTAACGAGGCAGTAAAATAAACAAGAATTACCACAAAAACGAAGCCATATTATAGAAAAAGCTAATTTTGAAGACAAAGAAAAGTATGTCGGGCTAGGCAAATAATACTTTGGGGGCTCTTATCTCAAATAACCAATTGTTGTAGAAGATCAAGAAGTAATTGTGTACCAACCTTGTCAAACGCGATGACCGGCGCAGCGGAGCCGATAGCGCCGTCCTTTTTCTTCTCAATCTTGTATACCACAATGTGGTTCTCCTGCACAGTGTGAACGATAAAAGCCTTGGAGTCTGGACTCCAGGCCACGTAAGAAGCGTGGTCGAATTCGATATTCACTCGTAACGTCTTGTGCTCCTTTTGATTCAGATCCCGTACGTCCCAAAGGATCACAGAGCCATCTGAGTACAATATATTTCTTTTACACAGCGAAATGTTGTGCACGTCTGGCGGACCTAATTCTTCGAAAAATCAAAGTCAACGCAAGTTCATAGACATGTTTCGGGTTTGACCTTTGTTATATCGAAGTCACCCCAAAGTACTGTTACCTTTAAAATGCTCACGTTTCAAGCTATTGTTTTCGAAAGCAATAAAATATTTATCTGATTAAGTAAAATAGGACTGGCGTTTAACAATAGTTCGATTTTTACCCGCTTTTAAAACCTTTCATTGTGGAACCGAATTATGAACGTTAATAAGGTCCGTCAGCAGAAGTAGGTAATAGTTATAATGCCTGGTCGGTCGTTTTGAGTGACAATGTTGCGTGAAGTCATCTAAATTTATCATTGCCAAGTCCTATTGCTTCTGTTAATTAGATGGAATTACAAAACAGTTCTATGTAAACTATTTCTAAGATTAAATTTTAAACTTCAGTCGCTAGTCGTTTAGCCAGTTTCTTCACAAAAACTATTCCGAGGTAGACCGGGTGATCTGTATCTAAACATAGCCTTGTTTGCTATTTTTATTCTAATCAAGTGGGTTTCTTTTGAGATGGATATTGCCTATTCAATTGTTTGATGTTATAACACAATACAAAATTATTCATTGCCATTCTCTGATAACTAGGCTTTAAAAACAAAATGTGCAGTACAATAAAATCGCGGTTGCTAACGTCTTAAATGGGTAAAACAAATCGAGCATGCAACAATAAACGAGCCGGTAAAAGGTCAACGGACCACTTTAGATATCGAAACTGAGTCACTATATCAAGGCCTCGCGATTTCAGGCTCGAGAACTTCAGGTCCCTGGCGCTTGCCGCGCTGCTTTAGCGGTAATCGACAATTTCACGCCCCCTGTTACGATACAAAATCGCTACTCACGTTACTATTTTTTAATACAAGCGGTTAGTTAGTACGAACCGCTTTTAATAATGTAACCATTGACGGTAGAGACATAAATATCACCAGTTCAGGAAACGCCTTGGATAAATAATATCAATCGCAATAATTGAACCCCAACAGCCACATAATAACGGTGACCTAGGTCCGAGTTAAAGTAATGTCAGTTTGTATTTTGTGGAGTTATAATGATAAATTCTCTTTTTCGCTACCAAAGAACATAACACACCTTGTGTAAATATTATAATTGTATTTATTATATTTGAGCATATCACGACTATTCCGCCTAGTTCCTTTAAACCTGATGATAATTAAATACGTCCGTGTCTATAAAGTTAATCGATTCGAACAGATCATCGTTTGTTGTGAGCGCGTTTAACTCTTTTCGTTCAATGGCCCCCTCAAGGGAACTAGGAAGACTTCTAGTTAAATATGAGCAAAAAAGAATATATTATAGCCAATAGCTACACAGGTTTATTTCTTATACATTTCGTGTGTTTATTTAAAATAATCATGACTGTCAGTTCATACATACATAATGAGCTCGGCGATGCTTATCCGAGACAAAAACTCGTCTGTGTCAGTAAATACTCGTACCAAATTCAAGGTCCAATGGCATTGTCAGTGTGCTTGAGGCCGGCCACCATCGAGACTATTTACCAGGAACATACAATTAACGTTACAGAATTAACAGTTAGACCGGGTAAACTATTCCTACATACATTAATTTCATTAAAACCATTGTTTAAAAATAGCTAAGTTCAACGACACTAACGTAAGTGACATAAATCTAATATAAACTCTCAGCAACAACCAGAACACAGTTATCACATACGTAACGTGTTCATTTCCTTGCTATGCCTACAAATAACGTATTGCATGGTAAGGTCCACGAAGGCGTGTCGGCGTGGCCGATGACGAAACCACGCCTCATTTTGTGCAAGTATTATTGTGAAAGAGGGACCCTATTGAGGCGGAGGCGAGCTGGACGGCGCCATGGAGGCCAAGACGACGTAATCTCGATACCTGTGGGCAGATAGCTACCTATTCACCTTGGTGTACGTAGTATTACAACCGAACCGGCGACTTCTATTTCATGGCAAGAACGAGACTTAGGTGAACAAAAAATAACATAATTGTCTATTCATATTGCCTCATACTAAAGTACCACGTGAAGGTTACAGATGCCCGATACGCAAAAGATCTGACAACGAAACGTTTTGATACTTTGACGTAAACACAAACACTTAATAATCTTGGATTTCCTTTGCAGCAATAAACAGGCGTGTAGTTTTCGTACGAAATTACCACACTGTTCCAGTAACATTCAGAGTACACGATGCGGATGTAACGCACCCACCTGATGTACTTGTATCACCTGATTGCGCTGATATCACTAAACGAACTTGCGGAATCATAATACACGTATGTAGATAGGTACGTATTTACGTTTTCAGAGATCTATTTTCGGCTCTCTCATTCGATCGTGCTGCTGACGTGGCGGGACGGCGTCGGCTGTCTCATTGGCGGCAATTCGACTCACTCACTGACAACCAGCACGTCATCAATGTGTTTTGTTGATATCGAATCGTGTTATTCATAACAAAATATTATTCATAATAAACACGCGCTGTTGTGTTGTTTAAACTCAACGCCACGTTGTCAACGTCAATCGCGAATCTAACCGACCCATTACAGTTTTCTACTCGTCTGTGTATTATGTTACTCTGATTAGATAATCGTGTAAAGTGCCGCTTCAGAATAGGTTATGTTATCTATGACAATTGAGGAAATCATAAATTCGACCTTAATGATTACGATTAGGTGTCCTTATTTGATTAATCTCGATCAAATATGCGAAAACTTGACTTCTTTATTTTAGTTCATAAATATTTTGTTATGATCGTAACGTGAATTGAATAAAAACGTTATTTGGGCGACACGAAACGTAAACAAAACGCTCATATACTGCCGACCGGGCGTGAGGGCATTGCTCTTTCTCCACTGATATACACAGTTTTAAGTATTAGGAACGTTTATAATATTTCGTACATTGCCTTATGCAATAACTATCGAGAACCCTAACACGTTTTTGGTTCTAAAGGATGGAGCATGAAAAGACTGGCTACTAAATGTTCGCGAATTGCTTCAATCCTTTCAAAGATTTCTAAAAAGCTAACAGTCATAAAGCCGTGAGATGTGCACATATTGCGATTTCATCGTCTATTTATATAACCGAATTATGTAAATCAAGTTGGAGTGCACGGCCATTCTTTTATACCTGCTTTAATGTGAAGAGCGATGTTTTGGTTTAATTCGGACAATTCGTATAACTTCCGACATTTTCCTATTTGTTGGCATATTCACTAGAAAGTTGTCAGAAGACACGTCAACTTTAATATTTAGTTATTAGTATTATGCATCATATGGGTCAGAGGATATTTAAACCGTTTTACCGGGAAACCACTGCGCTGACTCAATCACTCTGTTCTATAGTATAACAAAAACATGCATACGCAAAAGCTTACTCATTTGGGAACTTACATCATCAAAATAATGATATAGATATCAATAAAATGTTTATCTTACGATTATGCTCTGTGGCGACGTCTTATTCTCAAAATCTACACGTGTGATTTTCCTGTTTCTTTACGTAATGAATCACCGGTATAGAAGTATTTATGTGTAATATGGGATTCCCTCTACCCGAACTTATTTTAATTAAACTGCAGTTTTCTAGATAATGAAATGGGAATACTATGACTGTGTGGAACATAAATTTGATTTAATAATCGATAAGCTACTGTGGCTAGTGAACAACTTGGTTATGTTACGTGCCACACTATGCCAGCAACTAATGGTTACGCAGTAGAGAAACCTGACACAGTGAAAGTTTTTATGGCTCTACCTACAGTGACACACAAAATATGTAGTAACTATTTTAACGGATTATATGATTAACTGTGTCAAAGTTGATTTTAATCAGACCTCAATTCAATATGGTACTGATAGTGTAAATTGTTTCCTTTAGATAACTTAATGCCGGTTGATAATTGTTATTTAGAATTTACTTACCCTTTTTTGTACTTTAGTAGAGGGATGGAATAAAACAAATATTTTAAGAAAAAAATATCACGTTTATTGCTGTATTTGCAATTCGAAGGCACATACTGTAGAGTACGCGCACTCCGTCAACGTGACTAATTTGTCACACTTCAAAATATTCAGTCCAAAATCATTACTTTCGTGTTCATAGAACAGTCGTCTTACTTAACTAAATATCTAGGCGGCACTAATTAAAGGGTCATAAGGCTGTAGCATGGGGAGCTGGTTCGAAATGCGAGCACGGTTCGCTCGCTCCTCGTGTACTTTGAGAAGCACCAAGTCCAAGGCCGTTCGAGCGTCTTCCAACGGGGAATGTCCGGCGCTGCTGCTCTGTACTTTGCGTCCCAGAAAATCCTCAGACAATGCACGCAGTGATCGTCGCATGGGAAAGCCTCTAGCGTGCGGGTATAGAGCACACGTATCCACCACAGCGAAATGCAGCAGCTTCAGGGCGCGCAGGTCATTGTCTAGTGCATGTCCAATCAAAATCGTGTCCGTGCCCACGAATCCAAGTATGTCATTCTGTACATCTCGTAGCGTCTTAGTCGCGCGCGCCAAGTCGCGCAGCCTGATGCCCGAGAAACGAGTGTTAGGATCGACCACAGGTGAACTTGGCTTGACTAGTGATTTGTATACGAGTCGGCCATCTGCAGCTATGACCGCAATACTAGCCAATTCCAAACCTGCCGTTGTGTAACACATTTCTGTGTCGATGGCGTATACCCCGCCGCGAGGCGAGCGGGCACGCACGTAACCTTCGAGGGGTCCATTCATGCCAGGACGGGTTCCGCTCCAAACGTGGAATCGCGTCGAACTACAACTTCTGGCACCGTGTGGCGTATTACAACAAGTATAACGGCAATCCCGATTCACACGACCCCAATGATAGAAACACGGTTCCTCTTTGAGATATTCACCATCACGAGTCATTCGAAACATTTTATCACAACGCACGCACAAATGTTCCACTGTATCCGCTTCTTCATCACTGTCCGAACGTGGAGTCGAACCCAGCGACCCGCGACCGCTGTCGCCCTGAGAGCCGGGCACGAATTCTGGCGCGTTGACGTCCCACGTAGTAGCCGGTTGACGTTTAGGCCGGGGCGGCGGATTGATATACACCACGGCTTTAGACGAATTTGGTTCGATTTCTAACGGATATCCCATAGTCCACATGCGCTTCGGTGACAGAAGATGCGGGCGGAGAGCTTGCACTAATTCTTCAGTCGAGATTCTCTGCGGCGTCGACGGCGTCGGCGGCGCCGCCGGGGGGCGGCGTCGATCACGCGGCTTGCGCCGGCGTGCTGCGGCGCTGGCAGAGTCCACCGTCGCGAGGGTCTCTTCATAAAACCAATCGTGTAATTGAATACAATAGTGCATGTTTCTTGACTGGCTTGTGTACACATAGAGTCGAGATAGCGAGCGCGGAGCTGGAGTCGGAGATACGTGCTGTCGCGCGCGCGGGCGCTGTACTAATGGCGCGCTGGTGGGGCAGCCCACGCTTTATACGTTACGCAGCAAGTAGCGCTCGTTAACGGGACACTCCTATCGACCGGCTTATTCTCATTTTTTCTAAACAAAAAGCTATACATCTACGAGATAAATACACACTATTTTTAAACATAATTCGGAGAATTACGGCACCGACTCTGGTATTAAACTATCCCTAACCCACTAGCTATCGCAAGTCCCGCCCCTTTGTTTACTTGGATCAGCTGATGTGTCCGCGTGGTGTTTACGTACTACTAACTGCATATAAATTCGTGTGTACGTTTTTATGCGTTTTACTGCACATCGTTTGGCTAATGTTAATATTAATTAATTAGGACTTTTATCGAAATTGTAGTAATTATATTATTGATTTTATTATTGTTTTGAACAGAGCGTAAATATGCATTTACAAGGAACTGGTATTAACTAATGATCGATAATTATCATTAACTAATATTTTTACGGAAAAATGTGCTTTATGGTGAAATCATAAAATCCGGGCAGTTCGGTATTATAGGTACAAAGCGTTAATTTGCGAGTGAGGGAGGCGTCGGCGGTAGCGGAAGGAAGGACGGCCGTTGCCCTGCCCTCACTCACTACGTAGAAGAAGTACGTACACATCAAAAATAAACTTTCACTGTTTCTTTATCTATAGGTTCCAAGAAAACGACTACTGAATGTATGAACTAATAATAACAAACTTTTATGAATTGGATACGATGAGTAATGCACTGATCTAAGAAACGCAAAGAGTAAAATCTTGATAATTTCAATAAAGCACGTTCTGATAACCTGACAAAGGAAATTTTCGGTATGATATAAAGTAATTAAGTAATCTGAGACTATGAGTCACTTTCGTATTTAAGAAACGAGGACGAGTAGGTTTTATTCATAACGGCATATAAGCTTACGTGACCTATGACAGGACTCGCATGACAGACGAGTGAAATACAAGAACGAGCTTTTATCTCAAATTATCTCGCGCTAAATGGCCGCTATCACATTTGGCGGGAACGTGTTTCAATAATAGCATAAAGTCGTACGAATGTAGTTTTGTTTACATACACGATCGCATTAATTGTTTTCGTTGATAAACATACGTTCCATATACCGACATTTATTTTTATTCGGATCAATAATCTGTAATGAACTTCACTATCAGGCGCATGTGCGCATGAAGGATACAGTGTGTAAGCGCGGTAAGTCGGTCTGTCCGTGCGTACAGCGGCATACCACTGCTGATATATATAGGCGTAGACAGCGGTGCGCGTGTGTGCCGTTGTTTGTATACAGAAGCGCGTGTGGGCGCCACGGCTGGTCGCTGACACCGGCGATAACCTTCGATGTCAAACGCACGTCGACTGGCCGAACGGTACCGCCACTATACTTAAATTGGCCCAGACCTACGACTAATCCCTCGCACATGTTATGAATGGAAAAAGTGATACTGGTAGTCAAATCGTACAGCTCAATAGATTGTACCACAATTTCTATAAAAAAGCTTGTATAATATTACTTTGCTGTAAAAAATATAAATGAATATGAGCGGTTAATAGCTGTTTTTAATAGCGAAATACCATTAAAATAGTTTTGATGAAGAGATTGTGGTAACCCTCCCGTTTTGTAGTTCACGTCCGTTTTGTTTTTAATAACATTACTAGTTTCCTCATATTAAACAAAATATAATATTTCACCATACATTTACCGCATTTATAAATAATCATCCGCACCACACCCATCCATTTTGTTGTTATAACATTTGAACTAGCGGCACCGTGAGATGGCACCTATGACACCTATATTCTCTGCATTCACTCTTTTCTCACTGTTAGCAATGTATTTCCCATCCTTACAGAAGGCGCGTCTAGGATATACAAACTCATTCGCTTACTCCAGCACATTGTTACCAACCACAATCCTTGCATTCGTTCTGGTTTCTTCCCGTTTATTTCGGTTCGATATTAAAATTATGGATGAAGGATTGGGGTACATCTATACATAATGTCAACCTTCATAGGTGCCATCGCACGGTGCCGCTAGTATGTAGCCGTTTGATAATACGTTTAGAAAGGTTTTTCTTTTTGAATATTATGATGTGACCCACAGCGTGGTGATTGAAACTGATTTGTAGCTCGTGGGCATACGCTCGTATCTATGTAAATTGTGCTCAATTCGCGCTACTGATACTGATGATTTGAAATGTTCTTTCTACACGTCCCACAAAAATACGGTTACTGGGAAGTGAAGAGGTCGCAATAAAACTGGTTTTAAGTACCTACAATGAAACATATAATAACAGAGATCGTCTGGTATAGTCAGTAATATAATAGATTTAAGTTATTATTGGCACTTTATATGGACATTTCGGGGGCATAGCTAAACAACGCACAATAACTCTTATATACCTCATCAAATATGTAGTAACTATTTTAACGGATTATATGATTAACGGTGTCACAGTTGATTTTAATCGGACCTCAACTCAATATGCTACTGACAGTGTAAATTGTTTCCTTTAGATAACTTAATGCCGGTTGATAATTGTTATTTAGATTTTACTTACCCTTTTTTGTACTTTAGTAGAGGGATGGAATAAAACAAATATTTTAAGAAAAAATATCACGTTTATTGCTGTATTTGCAATTCGAAGGCACATACTGTAGAGTACGCGCACTCCATCAACGTGACTAATTTGTCACACTTCAAAATATTCAGTCCAAAATCAATACTTTCGTGTTCATAGAACAGTCGTCTTACTTAACTAAATATCTAGGCGGCACTAATTAAATATTTTAAGAAAAAATATCACGTTTATTGCTGTATTTGCAATTCGAAGGCACATACTGTAGAGTACGCGCACTCCGTCAACGTGACTAATTTGTCACACTTCAAAATATTCAGTCCAAAATCAATACTTTCGTGTTCATAGAACAGTCGTCTTACTTAACTAAATATCTAGGCGGCACTTATTAAATATTTTAAGAAAAAATATCACGTTTATTGCTGTATTTGCAATTCGAAGGCACATACTGTAGAGTACGCGCACTCCGTCAACGTGACTAATTTGTCACACTTCAAAATATTCAGTCCAAAATCATTACTTTCGTGTTCATAGAACAGTCGTCTTGCTTAACTAAATATCTAGGCGGCACTAATTAAAGGGTCATAAGGCTGTAGCATGGGGAGCTGGTTCGAAATGCGAGCACGGTTCGCTCGCTCCTCGTGTACTTTGAGAAGCACCAAGTCCAAGGCCGCTCGAGCGTCTTCCAACGGGGAATGACCGGCGCTGCTGCTCTGTACTTTGCGTCCCAGAAAATCCTCAGACAATGCACGCAGTGATCGTCGCATGGGGAAGCCTCTAGCGTGCGGGTATAGAGCACACGTATCCACCACAGCGAAATGCAGCAGCTTCAGGGCGCGCAGGTCATTGTCTAGTGCATGTCCAATCAAAATCGTGTCCGTGCCCACGAATCCAAGTATGTCATTCTGTACATCTCGTAGCGTCTTAGTCGCGCGCGCCAAGTCGCGCAGCCTGATGCCCGAGAAACGAGTGTTAGGATCGACCACAGGTGAACTTGGCTTGACTAGTGATGTGTATACGAGTCGGCCATCTGCAGCTATGACCGCAATACTAGCCAATTCCAAACCTGCCGTTGTGTAACACATTTCTGTGTCGATGGCGTATACCCCGCCGCGAGGCGAGCGGGCACGCACGTAACCTTCGAGGGGTCCATTCATGCCAGGACGGGTTCCGCTCCAAACGTGGAATCGCGTCGAACTACAACTTCTGGCACCGTGTGGCGTATTACAACAACTATAACGGCAATCCCGATTCACACGACCCCAATGATAGAAACACGGTTCCTCTTTGAGGTATTCACCATCACGAGTCATTCGAAGCATTTTATCACAACGCACGCACAAATGTTCCACTGTATCCGCTTCTTCATCACTGTCCGAGCGTGGAGTCGAACCCAGCGACCCGCGACCGCTGTCGCCCTGAGAGTCGGGCACGAATTCTGGCGCGTTGACGTCCCACGTAGTAGCCGGTTGACGTTTAGGCCGGGGCGGCGGATTGATATACACCACGGCTTTAGACGAATTTGGTTCGATTTCTAACGGATATCCCATAGTCCACATGCGCTTCGGTGACAGAAGATGCGGGCGGAGAGCTTGCACTAATTCTTCAGTCGAGATTCTCTGCGGCGTCGACGGCGTCGGCGGCGCCGCCGGGGGGCGGCGTAGATCACGCGGCTTGCGCCAGCGTGCTGCGGCGCTGGCAGAGTCCACCGTCGCGAGGGTCTCTTCATAAAACCAATAATGTAATTGAATATAATAGTACATGTTGCTTGACTGGCTTGTGTACACAGAGTCGAGATAGCGAGCGCGGAGCTGGAGTCAGAAATACGTGCTGTCGCGCGCGCGGGCGCTGTACTAATGGCGCGCTGGTGGGGCAGCCCACGCTTTATACGTTACGCAGCAGGTAGCGCTCGTTCGTTAACGAGACACTCCTATCGACCGGCCTATTCTCATTTTTTCTAAACAAAAAGCTATACATCTACGAGATAAATACACACTGTTTTTAAACATAATTCGGAGAATTACGGCACCGACTCGAGTATTAAGCTATCCCTGCACATCGTTTGGCTAATGTTAATATTAATTAATTAGGACTTTTATCGAAACTGAAGTAATTATATTATTGATTATATTATTGTTTTGAACAGAGCGTAAATATGCATTTACAAGGAACTGGTATTAACTACTGATCGATAATTATCATTAACTAATATTTTTACCGTGTGGTGACGGGAAATAATACATGTGTCATCACCCCCTATCATCCCGTGGGTGTCGTAAAAGCCGACAAAGGGAACACACTCGCGCAAACGACCCAGTGCGTAGAGAAGGAAAACTTGAAATCAAACCCTATACCAACCCGTCTGGCCAGCGTGGTATAGTAGGCTAATCTACCTCCCATGAAAGCACAACAATTTAACCGGCCCTTAGTTCCCGGTACTCCCGCTGTTCCCGATCACGGTAGCGGTCGGGCCGACAGCGGGAGAGGGGGTGCTAAGAATCTCCGGGCTACGAGAGGCTACCATAAAGAACTGACCCTCGCGACGTATAATGGATGCACATTACGGCTGGACCACCACCTCACCGAACTCGAGGTAGAACTGGGTCGCATAAAATGGCATATTTTGGGGTTATGTGAGGTCCGAAGAAAGGGGGAGGACGCGATAACCCTTGAGTCAGGTAACTTGTTCTACTTCCGAGAAGGTGATCAGCTCTCCCAGGGTGGTGTCGGTTTTCTGGTCAATAAGGACCTCGTTAGCAGCGTTGTGGAAGTCAGCAGTGTGTCGACACGGGTAGCGTACCTTATACTGAAGCTCAGCGATAGGTACTCCCTTTACTTCCCAAAAATAAACATTCACTGTTTCTTTATCTATCGGTTCCAAGCAAACCACTACTGAATATATGAACTAATAATAACAAACTTTTATGAATTGGATAAGATGAGAAATGTACTGATCTATGAAAAGCAAAGAGTAAAATCTTGATAATTTCAATAAAGCACGTTCTGATAAACTGACAAAGGAAATTTTCGGTATGATATCTATCTATAACCTCACGCCAGATCCCTTGCGGGGTAGGCAGAGAGTACAGAGTTCCAACAGGTTCTTTCCTTACATACCTCTCTGGCTTCCTCGACTCTCATAGTTCGGTATGATATGAAGTAATTAAGTAATCTGAGACAATGAGTCACTTTCGTATTTAAGAAACGAGGACGAGTAAGTTTTATTCATAACGGCATATAAGCTTACGTGACCTATGACAGATAGGACTCGCATGACAGACGAGTGAAATACAAGAACGAGCTTTTTATCTCAAATTATCTCGCGCTAAAGGGCCGCTATCACATTTGGCGGGAACGTGTTTCAATAATAGCATAAAGTCGTACGAATGTAGTTTTGTTTACATACACGATCGCATTAATTGTTTTCGTTGATAAACATACGTTCCATATACCGACATTTATTTTTACTCGGATCAATAAGCTGTAATGAACTTCACTATCAGGCGCATGTGCGCATGAAGGATACAGTGTGTAAGCGCGGTAAGTCGGTCTGTCCGTGCGTACAGCGGCATACCACTGCTGTTATATATAGGCGTAGACAGCGGTGCGCGTGTGTGCCGTTGTTTGTATACAGAAGCGCGTGTGGGCGCCACGGCTGGTCGCTGACACCGGCGATAACCTTCGATGTCAAACGCACGTCGACTGGCCGAACGGTACCGCCACTATACTTAAATTGGCCCAGACCTACGACTAATCCCTCGCACATGTTATGAATGGAAAAAGTGATACTGGTAGTCAAATCGTACAGCTCAATAGATTGTACCACAATTTCTATAAAAAAGCTTGTATAATATTACTTTGCTGTAAAAAATATAAATGAATATGAGCGGTTAATAGCTGTTTTTAATAGCGAAATACCATTAAAATAGTTTTGATGAAGAGATTGTGGTAACCCTCCCGTTTTGTAGTTCACGTCCGTTTTGTTTTTAATAACATTACTAGTTTCCTCATATTAAACAAAATATAATATTTCACCATACATTTACCGCATTTATAAATAATCATCCGCACCACACCCATCCATTTTGTTGTTATAACATTTGAACTAGCGGCACCGTGAGATGGCACCTATGACACCTATATTCTCTGCATTCACTCTTTTCTCACTGTTAGCAATGTATTTCCCATCCTTACAGAAGGCGCGTCTAGGATATACAAACTCATTCGCTTACTCCAGCACATTGTTACCAACCACAATCCTTGCATTCGTTCTGGTTTCTTCCCGTTTATTTCGGTTCGATATTAAAATTATGGATGAAGGATTGGGGTACATCTATACATAATGTCAACCTTCATAGGTGCCATCGCACGGTGCCGCTAGTATGTAGCCGTTTGATAATACGTTTAGAAAGGTTTTTCTTTTTGAATATTATGATGTGACCCACAGCGTGGTGATTGAAACTGATTTGTAGCTCGTGGGCATACGCTCGTATCTATGTAAATTGTGCTCAATTCGCGCTACTGATACTGATGATTTAAAATGTTCTTTTTACACGTCCCACAAAAATACGGTTACTGGGAAGTGAAGAGGTCGCAATAAAACTGGTTTTAAGTACCTACAATGAAACATATAATAACAGAGATCGTCTGGTATAGTCAGTAATATAATAGATTTAAGTTATTATTGGCACTTTATATGGACATTTCGGGGGCATAGCTAAACAACGCACAATAACTCTTATATACCTCATCAAATATGTAGTAACTATTTTAACGGATTATTTGATTAACGGTGTCACAGTTGATTTTAATCGGACCTCAATTCAATATGCTACTGATAGTGTAAATTGTTTCCTTTAGATAACTTAATGCCGGTTGATAATTGTTATTTAGATTTTACTTACCCTTTTTTGTACTTTAGTAGAGGGATGGAATAAAACAAATATTTTAAGAAAAAATATCACGTTTATTGCTGTATTTGCAATTCGAAGGCACATACTGTAGAGTACGCGCACTCCATCAACGTGACTAATTTGTCACACTTCAAAATATTCAGTCCAAAATCAATACTTTCGTGTTCATAGAACAGTCGTCTTACTTAACTAAATATCTAGGCGGCACTAATTAAATATTTTAAGAAAAAATATCACGTTTATTGCTGTATTTGCAATTCGAAGGCACATACTGTAGAGTACGCGCACTCCGTCAACGTGACTAATTTGTCACACTTCAAAATATTCAGTCCAAAATCAATACTTTCGTGTTCATAGAACAGTCGTCTTACTTAACTAAATATCTAGGCGGCACTTATTAAATATTTTAAGAAAAAATATCACGTTTATTGCTGTATTTGCAATTCGAAGGCACATACTGTAGAGTACGCGCACTCCGTCAACGTGACTAATTTGTCACACTTCAAAATATTCAGTCCAAAATCATTACTTTCGTGTTCATAGAACAGTCGTCTTACTTAACTAAATATCTAGGCGGCACTAATTAAAGGGTCATAAGGCTGTAGCATGGGGAGCTGGTTCGAAATGCGAGCACGGTTCGCTCGCTCCTCGTGTACTTTGAGAAGCACCAAGTCCAAGGCCGCTCGAGCGTCTTCCAACGGGGAATGACCGGCGCTGCTGCTCTGTACTTTGCGTGCCAGAAAATCCTCAGACAATGCACGCAGTGATCGTCGCATGGGAAAGCCTCTAGCGTGCGGGTATAGAGCACACGTATCCACCACAGCGAAATGCAGCAGCTTCAGGGCGCGCAGGTCATTGTCTAGTGCATGTCCAATCAAAATCGTGTCCGTGCCCACGAATCCAAGTATGTCATTCTGTACATCTCGTAGCGTCTTAGTCGCGCGCGCCAAGTCGCGCAGCCTGATGCCCGAGAAACGAGTGTTAGGATCGACCACAGGTGAACTTGGCTTGACTAGTGATGTGTATACGAGTCGGCCATCTGCAGCTATGACCGCAATACTAGCCAATTCCAAACCTGCCGTTGTGTAACACATTTCTGTGTCGATGGCGTATACCCCGCCGCGAGGCGAGCGGGCACGCACGTAACCTTCGAGGGGTCCATTCATGCCAGGACGGGTTCCGCTCCAAACGTGGAATCGCGTCGAACTACAACTTCTGGCACCGTGTGGCGTATTACAACAACTATAACGGCAATCCCGATTCACACGACCCCAATGATAGAAACACGGTTCCTCTTTGAGGTATTCACCATCACGAGTCATTCGAAACATTTTATCACAACGCACGCACAAATGTTCCACTGTATCCGCTTCTTCATCACTGTCCGAGCGTGGAGTCGAACCCAGCGACCCGCGACCGCTGTCGCCCTGAGAGTCGGGCACGAATTCTGGCGCGTTGACGTCCCACGTAGTAGCCGGTTGACGTTTAGGCCGGGGCGGCGGATTGATATACACCACGGCTTTAGACGAATTTGGTTCGATTTCTAACGGATATCCCATAGTCCACATGCGCTTCGGTGACAGAAGATGCGGGCGGAGAGCTTGCACTAATTCTTCAGTCGAGATTCTCTGCGGCGTCGACGGCGTCGGCGGCGCCGCCGGGGGGCGGCGTAGATCACGCGGCTTGCGCCAGCGTGCTGCGGCGCTGGCAGAGTCCACCGTCGCGAGGGTCTCTTCATAAAACCAATAATGTAATTGAATATAATAGTACATGTTGCTTGACTGGCTTGTGTACACAGAGTCGAGATAGCGAGCGCGGAGCTGGAGTCAGAAATACGTGCTGTCGCGCGCGCGGGCGCTGTACTAATGGCGCGCTGGTGGGGCAGCCCACGCTTTATACGTTACGCAGCAGGTAGCGCTCGTTCGTTAACGAGACACTCCTATCGACCGGCCTATTCTCATTTTTTCTAAACAAAAAGCTATACATCTACGAGATAAATACACACTGTTTTTAAACATAATTCGGAGAATTACGGCACCGACTCGAGTATTAAGCTATCCCTGCACATCGTTTGGCTAATGTTAATATTAATTAATTAGGACTTTTATCGAAACTGAAGTAATTATATTATTGATTATATTATTGTTTTGAACAGAGCGTAAATATGCATTTACAAGGAACTGGTATTAACTACTGATCGATAATTATCATTAACTAATATTTTTACCGTGTGGTGACGGGAAATAATACATGTGTCATCACCCCCTATCATCCCGTGGGTGTCGTAAAAGCCGACAAAGGGAACACACTCGCGCAAACGACCCAGTGCGTAGAGAAGGAAAACTTGAAATCAAACCCTATACCAACCCGTCTGGCCAGCGTGGTATAGTAGGCTAATCTACCTCCCATGAAAGCACAACAATTTAACCGGCCCTTAGTTCCCGGTACTCCCGCTGTTCCCGATCACGGTAGCGGTCGGGCCGACAGCGGGAGAGGGGGTGCTAAGAATCTCCGGGCTACGAGAGGCTACCATAAAGAACTGACCCTCGCGACGTATAATGGATGCACATTACGGCTGGACCACCACCTCACCGAACTCGAGGTAGAACTGGGTCGCATAAAATGGCATATTTTGGGGTTATGTGAGGTCCGAAGAAAGGGGGAGGACGCGATAACCCTTGAGTCAGGTAACTTGTTCTACTTCCGAGAAGGTGATCAGCTCTCCCAGGGTGGTGTCGGTTTTCTGGTCAATAAGGACCTCGTTAGCAGCGTTGTGGAAGTCAGCAGTGTGTCGACACGGGTAGCGTACCTTATACTGAAGCTCAGCGATAGGTACTCCCTTTACTTCCCAAAAATAAACATTCACTGTTTCTTTATCTATCGGTTCCAAGCAAACCACTACTGAATATATGAACTAATAATAACAAACTTTTATGAATTGGATAAGATGAGAAATGTACTGATCTATGAAAAGCAAAGAGTAAAATCTTGATAATTTCAATAAAGCACGTTCTGATAAACTGACAAAGGAAATTTTCGGTATGATATCTATCTATAACCTCACGCCAGATCCCTTGCGGGGTAGGCAGAGAGTACAGAGTTCCAACAGGTTCTTTCCTTACATACCTCTCTGGCTTCCTCGACTCTCATAGTTCGGTATGATATGAAGTAATTAAGTAATCTGAGACAATGAGTCACTTTCGTATTTAAGAAACGAGGACGAGTAAGTTTTATTCATAACGGCATATAAGCTTACGTGACCTATGACAGATAGGACTCGCATGACAGACGAGTGAAATACAAGAACGAGCTTTTTATCTCAAATTATCTCGCGCTAAAGGGCCGCTATCACATTTGGCGGGAACGTGTTTCAATAATAGCATAAAGTCGTACGAATGTAGTTTTGTTTACATACACGATCGCATTAATTGTTTTCGTTGATAAACATACGTTCCATATACCGACATTTATTTTTACTCGGATCAATAAGCTGTAATGAACTTCACTATCAGGCGCATGTGCGCATGAAGGATACAGTGTGTAAGCGCGGTAAGTCGGTCTGTCCGTGCGTACAGCGGCATACCACTGCTGTTATATATAGGCGTAGACAGCGGTGCGCGTGTGTGCCGTTGTTTGTATACAGAAGCGCGTGTGGGCGCCACGGCTGGTCGCTGACACCGGCGATAACCTTCGATGTCAAACGCACGTCGACTGGCCGAACGGTACCGCCACTATACTTAAATTGGCCCAGACCTACGACTAATCCCTCGCACATGTTATGAATGGAAAAAGTGATACTGGTAGTCAAATCGTACAGCTCAATAGATTGTACCACAATTTCTATAAAAAAGCTTGTATAATATTACTTTGCTGTAAAAAATATAAATGAATATGAGCGGTTAATAGCTGTTTTTAATAGCGAAATACCATTAAAATAGTTTTGATGAAGAGATTGTGGTAACCCTCCCGTTTTGTAGTTCACGTCCGTTTTGTTTTTAATAACATTACTAGTTTCCTCATATTAAACAAAATATAATATTTCACCATACATTTACCGCATTTATAAATAATCATCCGCACCACACCCATCCATTTTGTTGTTATAACATTTGAACTAGCGGCACCGTGAGATGGCACCTATGACACCTATATTCTCTGCATTCACTCTTTTCTCACTGTTAGCAATGTATTTCCCATCCTTACAGAAGGCGCGTCTAGGATATACAAACTCATTCGCTTACTCCAGCACATTGTTACCAACCACAATCCTTGCATTCGTTCTGGTTTCTTCCCGTTTATTTCGGTTCGATATTAAAATTATGGATGAAGGATTGGGGTACATCTATACATAATGTCAACCTTCATAGGTGCCATCGCACGGTGCCGCTAGTATGTAGCCGTTTGATAATACGTTTAGAAAGGTTTTTCTTTTTGAATATTATGATGTGACCCACAGCGTGGTGATTGAAACTGATTTGTAGCTCGTGGGCATACGCTCGTATCTATGTAAATTGTGCTCAATTCGCGCTACTGATACTGATGATTTAAAATGTTCTTTTTACACGTCCCACAAAAATACGGTTACTGGGAAGTGAAGAGGTCGCAATAAAACTGGTTTTAAGTACCTACAATGAAACATATAATAACAGAGATCGTCTGGTATAGTCAGTAATATAATAGATTTAAGTTATTATTGGCACTTTATATGGACATTTCGGGGGCATAGCTAAACAACGCACAATAACTCTTATATACCTCATCAAATATGTAGTAACTATTTTAACGGATTATTTGATTAACGGTGTCACAGTTGATTTTAATCGGACCTCAATTCAATATGCTACTGATAGTGTAAATTGTTTCCTTTAGATAACTTAATGCCGGTTGATAATTGTTATTTAGATTTTACTTACCCTTTTTTGTACTTTAGTAGAGGGATGGAATAAAACAAATATTTTAAGAAAAAATATCACGTTTATTGCTGTATTTGCAATTCGAAGGCACATACTGTAGAGTACGCGCACTCCATCAACGTGACTAATTTGTCACACTTCAAAATATTCAGTCCAAAATCAATACTTTCGTGTTCATAGAACAGTCGTCTTACTTAACTAAATATCTAGGCGGCACTAATTAAATATTTTAAGAAAAAATATCACGTTTATTGCTGTATTTGCAATTCGAAGGCACATACTGTAGAGTACGCGCACTCCGTCAACGTGACTAATTTGTCACACTTCAAAATATTCAGTCCAAAATCAATACTTTCGTGTTCATAGAACAGTCGTCTTACTTAACTAAATATCTAGGCGGCACTTATTAAATATTTTAAGAAAAAATATCACGTTTATTGCTGTATTTGCAATTCGAAGGCACATACTGTAGAGTACGCGCACTCCGTTAACGTGACTAATTTGTCACACTTCAAAATATTCAGTCCAAAATCATTACTTTCGTGTTCATAGAACAGTCGTCTTACTTAACTAAATATCTAGGCGGCACTAATTAAAGGGTCATAAGGCTGTAGCATGGGGAGCTGGTTCGAAATGCGAGCACGGTTCGCTCGCTCCTCGTGTACTTTGAGAAGCACCAAGTCCAAGGCCGCTCGAGCGTCTTCCAACGGGGAATGACCGGCGCTGCTGCTCTGTACTTTGCGTCCCAGAAAATCCTCAGACAATGCACGCAGTGATCGTCGCATGGGAAAGCCTCTAGCGTGCGGGTATAGAGCACACGTATCCACCACAGCGAAATGCAGCAGCTTCAGGGCGCGCAGGTCATTGTCTAGTGCATGTCCAATCAAAATCGTGTCCGTGCCCACGAATCCAAGTATGTCATTCTGTACATCTCGTAGCGTCTTAGTCGCGCGCGCCAAGTCGCGCAGCCTGATGCCCGAGAAACGAGTGTTAGGATCGACCACAGGTGAACTTGGCTTGACTAGTGATGTGTATACGAGTCGGCCATCTGCAGCTATGACCGCAATACTAGCCAATTCCAAACCTGCCGTTGTGTAACACATTTCTGTGTCGATGGCGTATACCCCGCCGCGAGGCGAGCGGGCACGCACGTAACCTTCGAGGGGTCCATTCATGCCAGGACGGGTTCCGCTCCAAACGTGGAATCGCGTCGAACTACAACTTCTGGCACCGTGTGGCGTATTACAACAACTATAACGGCAATCCCGATTCACACGACCCCAATGATAGAAACACGGTTCCTCTTTGAGGTATTCACCATCACGAGTCATTCGAAACATTTTATCACAACGCACGCACAAATGTTCCACTGTATCCGCTTCTTCATCACTGTCCGAGCGTGGAGTCGAACCCAGCGACCCGCGACCGCTGTCGCCCTGAGAGCCGGGCACGAATTCTGGCGCGTTGACGTCCCACGTAGTAGCCGGTTGACGTTTAGGCCGGGGCGGCGGATTGATATACACCACGGCTTTAGACGAATTTGGTTCGATTTCTAACGGATATCCCATAGTCCACATGCGCTTCGGTGACAGAAGATGCGGGCGGAGAGCTTGCACTAATTCTTCAGTCGAGATTCTCTGCGGCGTCGACGGCGTCGGCGACGCCGCCGAGGGGCGGCGTAGATCACGCGGCTTGCGCCAGCGTGCTGCGGCGCTGGCAGAGTCCACCGTCGCGAGGGTCTCTTCATAAAACCAATAGTGTAATTGAATATAATAGTACATGTTGCTTGACTGGCTTGTGTACACAGAGTCGAGATAGCGAGCGCGGAGCTGGAGTCAGAAATACGTGCTGTCGCGCGCGCGGGCGCTGTACTAATGGCGCGCTGGTGGGGCAGCCCACGCTTTATACGTTACGCAGCAGGTAGCGCTCGTTCGTTAACGAGACACTCCTATCGACCGGCCTATTCTCATTTTTTCTAAACAAAAAGCTATACATCTACGA
This sequence comes from Phalera bucephala, assembly GCA_905147815.2. Classification (NCBI taxonomy): domain Eukaryota; kingdom Metazoa; phylum Arthropoda; class Insecta; order Lepidoptera; family Notodontidae; genus Phalera; species Phalera bucephala. The sequence continues at coordinate 15,125,756 of LR990621.1, read as the reverse complement.
GATAAATACACACTGTTTTTAAACATAATTCGGAGAATTACGGCACCGACTCGAGTATTAAGCTATCCCTGCACATCGTTTGGCTAATGGAAATATTAATTAATTAGGACTGAAGTAATTATATTATTGATTTTATTATTGTTTTGAACAGAGCGTAAATATGCATTTACAAGGAACTGGTATTAACTAATGATCGATAATTATCATTAACTAATATTTTTACCGTGTGGTGACGGGAAATAATACATGTGTCATCACCCCCTATCATCCCGTGGGTGTCGTAAAAGCCGACAAAGGGAACACACTCGCGCAAACGACCCAGTGCGTAGAGAAGGAAAACTTGAAATCAAACCCTATACCAACCCGTCTGGCCAGCGTGGTATAGTAGGCTAATCTACCTCCCATGAAAGCACAACAATTTAACCGGCCCTTAGTTCCCGGTACTCCCGCTGTTCCCGATCACGGTAGCGGTCGGGCCGACAGCGGGAGAGGGGGTGCTAAGAATCTCCGGGCTACGAGAGGCTACCATAAAGAACTGACCCTCGCGACGTATAATGGATGCACATTACGGCTGGACCACCACCTCACCGAACTCGAGGTAGAACTGGGTCGCATAAAATGGCATATTTTGGGGTTATGTGAGGTCCGAAGAAAGGGGGAGGACGCGATAACCCTTGAGTCAGGTAACTTGTTCTACTTCCGAGAAGGTGATCAGCTCTCCCAGGGTGGTGTCGGTTTTCTGGTCAATAAGGACCTCGTTAGCAGCGTTGTGGAAGTCAGCAGTGTGTCGACACGGGTAGCGTACCTTATACTGAAGCTCAGCGATAGGTACTCCCTTAAGGTGGTACAGGTATATGCGCCGACCTCGACATACGCTGACGAAATAGCCGAAGCCGTGTACGAAGACATTGCGAAAGCACTACACGGCACTCCAAAGGCTCATTACAGCGTTGTTATGGGGGACTTCAACGCCAAAGTGGGAGTACAAAAACGCGGCGAAACGAAAATCGGACCCTTCGGTGAGGGGCGCAGAAATAACAGGGGGCAAATGCTAGTACACTTTCTCGAGTCGCAGGGGCTCTTCTTAATGAACTCCTTCTTTAAGAAGAAGCCCCATAGAAAGTGGACTTGGCGAAGCCCCGACAACGTGACAAAGAACGAGATAGACTTCATCATGACGGATAAGAAGTATATATTTAGGGACGTCTCTGTGATCAACAGGTTCAATACTGGCCACGATCACCGACTCGTCCGAGGCACCCTAAATATAGACTTTCAAGCCGAAAGGGCCCGAATGGTGAAGCCTACTCTCCGACCTACCGCGCTCCAAACAGCCTTGGGTTCCGAAAAGTTCCAATTGGAACTTCAAAACCGTTTTGACTTGCTGGAAACCATTGGCGATATTGACGAGAAAACCGACACAGTGGTCAGAATGCTACAGGACGTGTCTCGAAAGTTTCTGTACGGAAAAAGCAAAAATAGGGACTCTAAACTCTCGGCCGAGACTCTCGAACTTATGAGAGGTAGACGAGAAATGCTACCTACGCAGATATCTTCGTCAGATCGGAAGAACTTAAACCTTAGAATCCGAAAGCTGATTCGGCGCGACCTCAGACGCTTCAACACCCGTATCGTCGAGGCTGCGATCGAGCAGAATAAGGGCACTAAGGTCTTCGCCCAACAGCTCGGACGTCCCCGTCTGACGAAACTCAAAACTGCGGATGGCAAAACCGTGACCTCTAAGTTCGAGATTCTCGAGGAAATCGAGGGCTTCTATGGAGAACTGTTTGCATCACGGATAGGTAAGCCTACGAGACCCAGCGATGATGATGATGACCACAGAGCCCCACTTACGCGCCATTACACGGAAGACATCCCAGATGTTGATCAGGGCGAGGTCAAGGCGGCTCTCGAGCAACTTAAGAACAATAAATCTCCTGGTGATGATGGAATTACTACCGAGCTCCTCAAAGCTGGTGGGACTCCGGTTCTCAAAGAGCTAGCAAGCCTTTTCAATTCCATCATTCACCAGGGCCTAACACCTAAAGCGTGGAGCGGGAGTGCGGTGGCTCTGTTCTTCAAAAAAGGCGATAAAGCCTTGCTGAAGAACTACAGACCCATCTCACTTCTGAGCCATGTATACAAGCTGTTCTCGAGAGTAGTCACAAACCGCCTCGCCAAAAAACTCGACGAGTTTCAGCCACCAGAGCAAGCCGGGTTTCGAAAAGGCTTCAGCACCGTAGACCACATCCATACTGTTCGGCAGATTGTACAGAAAACTGAAGAATACAATCAGCCGCTGTGTATGGCTTTCGTGGACTACGAAAAAGCCTTCAACTCCATCGAAACCTGGCCAGTTCTGGATGCTCTGCAACGATGTCGTATTGACTGGCGTTATATCGAAGTGCTGAGATGTTTATATGATACCGCCACTATGACCGTTCAGCTCCAGGAACAAAAAACCAACCCCATTGAGCTGCGCAGAGGGGTGAGATAGGGGGATGTAATCTCCCCTAAGCTTTTCACCAACGCGCTTGAAGACGTCTTTAAGACGCTAAACTGGGCGGGACGGGGCGTGAATATAAACGGTGAGTGCATCTCGCATCTTCGGTTTGCCGACGACATCGTCATAATAGCAGAGACGCTGGAACAGTTAAGCGAGATACTGCACAGCCTAAATGTAGCCTCTCGACGTGTTGGTCTCGGCATGAATTTGGATAAAACCAAGATCATGTTCAATGAACATGTCACGCCGAGACCAGTCTACGTCGAAGAATCGATGTTCGAAGTTGTTCGAGAATACACCTACCTTGGGCAGATTATCCAGCTTGGTAGAAACAACTTCGAGAAAGAAGTCGACAGAAGGATCCAGTTGGGCTGGGCGGCATTCAGCAAACTACGTCGGGTTTTCTCTTCGCCTTTACCGCAATGCCTGAAGACGAAAGTCTACAACCAGTGCGTTCTACCAGTCATGACATACGGTGCCGAGACGTGTACACTTACAGTAGGGCTAGTCCATAGGCTCAAAGTCGCGCAGCGAGCTATGGAGCGGGCTATGCTCGGAGTCTCTTTGAGGGATAAACTCCGAAATGCAGTTATCCGTCAAAGAACCAAAGTAGTTGACATAGCCCGCAGAGTGAGCTCGCTAAAGTGGCAGTGGGCTGACCATGTCTGTCGAAGAACCGATGGCCGATGGAGCAGACGAGTTTTAGAGTGGAGACCACGACTCGGCAAACGTAAGGTAGGGCGCCCCCCAGCTAGGTGGACCGACGACCTGAAGAAGGTCGCAAGGTGGGACTGGATGCGGAAGGCGGAGGACCGTGTATTGTGGCGCAAATTGGGAGAGGCCTATGTCCAGCAGCGGACTGCAATAGGCTGATTTGATTGAATATTTTGACGGAAAAATGTGCTTTATGGTGAAATCACAAAATCCGGGCAGTTTGGCATTATAGGTACAAAGCGTTAATTTGCGAGTGAGGGAGGACTTCGGCGGTAGCGGAAGGAAGGACGGCCGTTGCCCTGCCCTCACTCACTACGTAGAAGAAGTACGTACACATCAAAAATAAACTTTTACTGTTTCTTTATCTATCGGTTCCAAGCAAACGACTACTGAATATATGAACTAATAATAACAAACTTTTATGAATTGGATAAGATGAGTAATGTACTGATCTATGAAAAGCAAAGAGTAAAATCTTGATAATTTCAATAAAGCACGTTCTGATAAACTGACAAAGGAAATTTTCGGTATGATATAAAGTAATTAAGTAATCTGAGACAATGAGTCACTTTCGTATTTAAGAAACAAGGACGAGTAAGTTTTATTCATAACGGCATATAAGCTTACGTGACCTATGACAGATAGGACTCGCATGACAGACGAGTGAAATACAAGAACGAGCTTTTTATCTCAAATTATCTCGCGCTAAATGGCCGCTATCACATTTGGCGGGAACGTGTTTCAATAATAGCATAAAGTCGTACGAATGTAGTTTTGTTTACATACACGATCGCATTAATTGTTTTTGTTGATAAACAGTGAAGAGTGAGTGCAGGGAACAGAGTGAATGGTGCGATGGGAAAGCTACTCGGGAGCCGGCACTTAAGCCATAAGGCGCAGCTGGCCATACATAACAAAGTTCTTGACCCAACGCTGTTATACGGTAGCGAGAGCTGGGTATGTAAGAAGGAGAATGAAAGTAGGATAAATGCGGTAGAAATGCGAGCTCTGCGGAAGATGTGCGGAGTGAAGCTGACCGACCGCATTAGCAACAGCATAGTAAGACAGCGAGTAGGTATGAAAGATAGTATCGGTGTAAAGATGAAAAAGGGCATGCTCCGTTGGTTCGGGCATATAGAAAGAATGCCAGAGGAAAGAATGACAAAACAGATATACAATGTGAAAGTGGAAGGATGCAGGTACCGGGGAAGACCTAGACTATCTTACCACGACCAAATAAACCGAGTCTTATCTGATGGAAAAGTCAAAGAGTCTCCGTAACCGGCGAGCGTGTATGAGACGAACTATGAGAGTCGAGGAAGCCAGAGAGGTATGTAAGGAAAGAACCTGTTGGAACTCTGTACTCTCTGCCTACCCCGCAAGGGATCTGGCGTGAGGTTATAGATAGATAGATGATAAACATACGTTCCATATACCGACATTTATTTTTATTCGGATCAATAATCTGTAATGAACTTCACTATCGGGCGCATGTGCGCATGAAGGATACAGTGTATAAGCGCGGGTAGTCGGTCTGTCCATGCGTACAGCGGCATGCCACTGCTGTTATATATAGGTGTAGACAGCGGTGCGCGTGTGTGCCGTTGTTTGTATACAGAAGCGCGTGTGGGCGCCACGGCTGGTCGCTGACACCGGCGATAACCTTCGATGTCAAACGCACGTCGACTGGCCGAACGGTACCGCCACTATACTTAAATTGGCCCAGACCTACGACTAAACCCTCACACATGTTATGAATGGAAAAAGTGACACTAGTAGTCAAATCGTACAGCTCAATAGATAGTACCACAATTTCTTTAAAAAAGCTTGTATAATATTACTTTGCTGTAAAAAATATAAACGAATATGAGCGGTTAATAGCCGTTTTTAATAGCGAAATACTATTAAAATAGTTTTGAAAAAGAGATTGTGGTAACCCTTCCGTTTTGTAGTTCACGTCCGTTTTGTTTTTAATAACATTACTAGTTTCCTCATATTAAACAAAATATAATATTTCACCATACATTTACCGCATTTATAAATAATCATCCGCACCACACCCATCCATTTTTTTTTTATAACATTTGAACTAGCGGCACCGTGAGATGGCACCTATGACACCTATATTCTCTGCATTCACTCTTTTCTCACTGTTAGCAATGTATTTCCCATCCTTACAGAAGGCGCGTCTAGGATATACAAACTCATTCGCTTACTCCAGCACATTGTTACCAACCACAATCCTTGCATTCGTTCTGGTTTCTTCCCGTTTATTTCGGTTCGATATTAAAATTATGGATGAAGGATTGGGGTACATCTATACATAATGTCAACCTTCATAGGTGCCATCGCACGGTGCCGCTAGTATGTAGCCGTTTGATAATACGTTTAGAAAGGTTTTTCTTTTTGAATATTATGATGTGACCCACAGCGTGGTGATTGAAACTGATTTGTAGCTCGTGGGCATACGCTCGTATCTATGTAAATTGTGCTCAATTCGCGCTACTGATACTGATGATTTGAAATGTTCTTTCTACACGTCCCACAAAAATACGGTTACTGGGAAGTGAAGAGGTCGCAATAAAACTGGTTTTAAGTACCTACAATGAAACATATAATAACAGAGATCGTCTGGTATAGTCAGTAATATAATAGATTTAAGTTATTATTGGCACTTTATATGGACATTTCGGGGGCATAGCTAAACAACGCACAATAACTCTTATATACCTCATCAAATATGTAGTAACTATTTTAACGGATTATATGATTAACGGTGTCACAGTTGATTTTAATCGGACCTCAATTCAATATGCTACTAATAGTGTAAATTGTTTCCTTTAGATAACTTAATGCCGGTTGATAATTGTTATTTAGATTTTACTTACCCTTTTTTGTACTTTAGTAAAGGGATGGAATAAAACAAATATTTAAAAAAAAAATAATACGTTTATTGCTGTATTTGCAATTCGAAGGCACATACTGTAGAGTACGCGCACTCCATCAACGTGACTAATTTGTCACACTTCAAAATATTCAGTCCAAAATCAATACTTTCGTGTTCATAGAACAGTCGTCTTACTTAACTAAATATCTAGGCGGCACTAATTAAATATTTTAAGAAAAAATATCACGTTTATTGCTGTATTTGCAATTCGAAGGCACATACTGTAGAGTACGCGCACTCCGTCAACGTGACTAATTTGTCACACTTCAAAATATTCAGTCCAAAATCAATACTTTCGTGTTCATAGAACAGTCGTCTTACTTAACTAAATATCTAGGCGGCACTTATTAAATATTTTAAGAAAAAATATCACGTTTATTGCTGTATTTGCAATTCGAAGGCACATACTGTAGAGTACGCGCACTCCGTCAACGTGACTAATTTGTCACACTTCAAAATATTCAGTCCAAAATCATTACTTTCGTGTTCATAGAACAGTCGTCTTACTTAACTAAATATCTAGGCGGCACTAATTAAAGGGTCATAAGGCTGTAGCATGGGGAGCTGGTTCGAAATGCGAGCACGGTTCGCTCGCTCCTCGTGTACTTTGAGAAGCACCAAGTCCAAGGCCGCTCGAGCGTCTTCCAACGGGGAATGACCGGCGCTGCTGCTCTGTACTTTGCGTCCCAAAAAATCCTCAGACAATGCACGCAGTGATCGTCGCATGGGGAAGCCTCTAGCGTGCGGGTATAGAGCACACGTATCCACCACAGCGAAATGCAGCAGCTTCAGGGCGCGCAGGTCATTGTCTAGTGCATGTCCAATCAAAATCGTGTCCGTGCCCACGAATCCAAGTATGTCATTCTGTACATCTCGTAGCGTCTTATTCGCGCGCGCCAAGTCGCGCAGCCTGATGCCCGAGAAACGAGTGTTAGGATCGACCACAGGTGAACTTGGCTTGACTAGTGATGTGTATACGAGTCGGCCATCTGCAGCTATGACCGCAATACTAGCCAATTCCAAACCTGCCGTTGTGTAACACATTTCTGTGTCGATGGCGTATACCCCGCCGCGAGGCGAGCGGGCACGCACGTAACCTTCGAGGGGTCCATTCATGCCAGGACGGGTTCCGCTCCAAACGTGGAATCGCGTCGAACTACAACTTCTGGCACCGTGTGGCGTATTACAACAACTATAACGGCAATCCCGATTCACACGACCCCAATGATAGAAACACGGTTCCTCTTTGAGGTATTCACCATCACGAGTCATTCGAAACATTTTATCACAACGCACGCACAAATGTTCCACTGTATCCGCTTCTTCATCACTGTCCGAGCGTGGAGTCGAACCCAGCGACCCGCGACCGCTGTCGCCCTGAGAGTCGGGCACGAATTCTGGCGCGTTGACGTCCCACGTAGTAGCCGGTTGACGTTTAGGCCGGGGCGGCGGATTGATATACACCACGGCTTTAGACGAATTTGGTTCGATTTCTAACGGATATCCCATAGTCCACATGCGCTTCGGTGACAGAAGATGCGGGCGGAGAGCTTGCACTAATTCTTCAGTCGAGATTCTCTGCGGCGTCGACGGCGTCGGCGGCGCCGCCGGGGGGCGGCGTAGATCACGCGGCTTGCGCCAGCGTGCTGCGGCGCTGGCAGAGTCCACCGTCGCGAGGGTCTCTTCATAAAACCAATAGTGTAATTGAATATAATGGTACATGTTGCTTGACTGGCTTGTGTACACAGAGTCGAGATAGCGAGCGCGGAGCTGGAGTCAGAAATACGTGCTGTCGCGCGCGCGGGCGCTGTACTAATGGCGCGCTGGTGGGGCAGCCCACGCTTTATACGTTACGCAGCAGGTAGCGCTCGTTCGTTAACGAGACACTCCTATCGACCGGCCTATTCTCATTTTTTCTAAACAAAAAGCTATACATCTACGAGATAAATACACACTGTTTTTAAACATAATTCGGAGAATTACGGCACCGACTCGAGTATTAAGCTATCCCTGCACATCGTTTGGCTAATGGAAATATTAATTAATTAGGACTGAAGTAATTATATTATTGATTTTATTATTGTTTTGAACAGAGCGTAAATATGCATTTACAAGGAACTGGTATTAACTAATGATCGATAATTATCATTAACTAATATTTTTACCGTGTGGTGACGGGAAATAATACATGTGTCATCACCCCCTATCATCCCGTGGGTGTCGTAAAAGCCGACAAAGGGAACACACTCGCGCAAACGACCCAGTGCGTAGAGAAGGAAAACTTGAAATCAAACCCTATACCAACCCGTCTGGCCAGCGTGGTATAGTAGGCTAATCTACCTCCCATGAAAGCACAACAATTTAACCGGCCCTTAGTTCCCGGTACTCCCGCTGTTCCCGATCACGGTAGCGGTCGGGCCGACAGCGGGAGAGGGGGTGCTAAGAATCTCCGGGCTACGAGAGGCTACCATAAAGAACTGACCCTCGCGACGTATAATGGATGCACATTACGGCTGGACCACCACCTCACCGAACTCGAGGTAGAACTGGGTCGCATAAAATGGCATATTTTGGGGTTATGTGAGGTCCGAAGAAAGGGGGAGGACGCGATAACCCTTGAGTCAGGTAACTTGTTCTACTTCCGAGAAGGTGATCAGCTCTCCCAGGGTGGTGTCGGTTTTCTGGTCAATAAGGACCTCGTTAGCAGCGTTGTGGAAGTCAGCAGTGTGTCGACACGGGTAGCGTACCTTATACTGAAGCTCAGCGATAGGTACTCCACTTACTTCCCAAAAATAAACATTCACTGTTTCTTTATCTATCGGTTCCAAGCAAACCACTACTGAATATATGAACTAATAATAACAAACTTTTATGAATTGGATAAGATGAGTAATGTACTGATCTATGAAAAGCAAAGAGTAAAATCTTGATAATTTCAATAAAGCACGTTCTGATAAACTGACAAAGGAAATTTTCGGTATGATATCTATCTATAACCTCACGCCAGATCCCTTGCGGGGTAGGCAGAGAGTACAGAGTTCCAACAGGTTCTTTCCTTACATACCTCTCTGGCTTCCTCGACTCTCATAGTTCGGTATGATATGAAGTAATTAAGTAATCTGAGACAATGAGTCACTTTCGTATTTAAGAAACGAGGACGAGTAAGTTTTATTCATAACGGCATATAAGTTTACGTGACCTATGACAGATAGGACTCGCATGACAGGCGAGTGAAATACAAGAACGAGCTTTTTATCTCAAATTATCTCGCGCTAAAGGGCCGCTATCACATTTGGCGGGAACGTGTTTCAATAATAGCATAAAGTCGTACGAATGTAGTTTTGTTTACATACACGATCGCATTAATTGTTTTCGTTGATAAACATACGTTCCATATACCGACATTTATTTTTATTCGGATCAATAAGCTGTAATGAACTTCACTATCAGGCGCATGTGCGCATGAAGGATACAGTGTATAAGCGCGGTAAGTCGGTCTGTCCGTGCGTACAGCGGCATACCACTGCTGTTATATATAGGCGTAGACAGCGGTGCGCGTGTGTGCCGTTGTTTGTATACAGAAGCGCGTGTGGGCGCCACGGCTGGTCGCTGACACCGGCGATAACCTTCGATGTCAAACGCACGTCGACTGGCCGAACGGTACCGCCACTATACTTAAATTGGCCCAGACCTACGACTAATCCCTCGCACATGTTATGAATGGAAAAAGTGATACTGGTAGTCAAATCGTACAGCTCAATAGATAGTCCCACAATTTCTTTAAAAAATCTTGTTTTATATTACTTTGCTGTAAAAAATATAAATGAATATGAGCGGTTAATAGCCGTTTTTAATAGCGAAATACCATTAATATAGTTTTGATGAAGAGATTGTGGTAACCCTCCTGTTTTGTAGTTCACGTCCGTTTTGTTTTTAATAACATTACTGGTTTCCTCATATTAAACAAAATAGAATATTTCACCATACATTTACCGCATTTATAAATAATCATCCGCACCACACCCATCCATTTTGTTGTTATAACATTTGAACTAGCGGCACCGTGAGATGGCGCCTATGACACCTATATTCTCTGCATTCACTCTTTTCTCACTGTTAGCAATGTATTTTCCATCCTTACAGAAGGCGCATCTAGGATATACAAACTCATTCGCTTACTCCAGCACATTGTTACCAACCACAATCCTTGCATTCGTTCTGGTTTCTTCCCGTTTATTTCGGTTCGATATTAAAATTATGGATGAAGGATTAGGGTACATCTATACATAATGTCAACCTTCATAGGTGCCATCGCACGGTGCCGCTAGTATGTAGCCGTTTGATAATACGTTTAGAAAGGTTTTTCTTTTTGAATATTATGATGTGACCCACAGCGTGGTGATTGAAACTGATTTGTAGCTCGTGGGCATACGCTCGTATCTATGTAAATTGTGCTCAATTCGCGCTACTGATACTGATGATTTGAAATGTTCTACACGTCCCACAAAAATACGGTTACTGGGATGTGAAGAGGTCGCAATAAAACTGGTTTTAAGTACCTACAATGAAACATATAATAACAGAGATCGTCTGGTATAGTCAGTAATATAATAGATTTAAGTTATTATTGGCACTTTATATGGACATTTCGGGGGCATAGCTAAACAACGCACAATAACTCTTATATACCTCATCAAATATGTAGTAACTATTTTAACGGATTATATGATTACCGGTGTCACAGTTGATTTTAATCAGACCTCAATTCAATATGGTACTGATAGTGTAAATTGTTTCCTTTAGATAACTTAATGCAGGTTGATAATTGTTATTTAGATTTTACTTACCCTTTTTTGTACTTTAGTAGAGGGATGGAATAAAACAAATATTTTAAGAAAAAATATCACGTTTATTGCTGTATTTGCAATTCGAAGGCACATACTGTAGAGTACGCGCACTCCGTCAACGTGACTAATTTGTCACACTTCAAAATATTCAGTCCAAAATCATTACTTTCTTGTTCATAGAACAGTCGTCTTACTTAACTAAATATCTAGGCGGCACTAATTAAAGGGTCATAAGGCTGTAGCATGGGGAGCTGGTTCGAAATGCGAGCACGGTTTGCTCGCTCCTCGTGTACTTTGAGAAGCACCAAGTCCAAGGCCGCTCGAGCGTCTTCCAACGGAGAATGTCCGGCGCTGCTGCTCTGTACTTTGCGTCCCAGAAAATCCTCAGACAATGCACGCAGTGATCGTCGCATGGGAAAGCCTCTAGCGTGCGGGTATAGAGCACACGTATCCACCACAGCGAAATGCAGCAGCTTCAGGGCGCGCAGGTCATTGTCTAGTGCATGTCCAATCAAAATAGTGTCCGTGCCCACGAATCCAAGTATGTCATTCTGTACATCTCGTAGCGTCTTAGTCGCGCGCGCCAAGTCGCGCAGCCTGATGCCCGAGAAACGAGTGTTAGGATCGACCACAGGTGAACTTGGCTTGACTAGTGATGTGTATACGAGTCGGCCATCTGCAGCTATGACCGCAATACTAGCCAATTCCAAACCTGCCGTTGTGTAACACATTTCTGTGTCGATGGCGTATACCCCGCCGCGAGGCGAGCGGGCACGCACGTAACCTTCGAGGGGTCCATTCATGCCAGGACGGGTTCCGCTCCAAACGTGGAATCGCGTCGAACTACAACTTTTGGCACCGTGTGGCGTATTACAACAACTATAACGGCAATCCTGATTCACACGACCCCAATGATAGAAACACGGTTCCTCTTTGAGATATTCACCATCACGAGTCATTCGAAACATTTTATCACAACGCACGCACAAATGTTCCACTGTATCCGCTTCTTCATCACTGTCCGAACGTGGAGTCGAACCCAGCGACCCGCGACCGCTGTCGCCCTGAGAGCCGGGCACGAATTCTGGCGCGTTGACGTCCCACGTAGTAGCCGGTTGACGTTTAGGCCGGGGCGGCGGATTGATATACACCACGGCTTTAGACGAATTTGGTTCGATTTCTAACGGATATCCCATAGTCCACATGCGCTTCGGTGACAGAAGATGCGGGCGGAGAGCTTGCACTAATTCTTCAGTCGAGATTCTCTGCGGCGTCGACGGCGTCGGCGGCGCCGCCGGGGGGCGGCGTCGATCACGCGGCTTGCGCCGGCGTGCTGCGGCGCTGGCAGAGTCCACCGTCGCGAGGGTCTCTTCATAAAACCAATCGTGTAATTGAATACAATAGTACATATTTCTTGACTGGCTTGTATACACATAGAGTCGAAATAGCAGCGCGGAGCTGGAGTCAGAGATACGTGCTGTCACGCGCGCGGGCGCTGTTCTTATGGCGCGCTGGTGGGGCAGCCCACGCTTTATACGTCACGCAGCAGGTAGCGCTCGTTCGTTAACGACACACCCCTATCGACCGGCCTATTCTAATTTTTTCTAAACAAAAAGCTATATATCTACGAGATAAATAAACACTGTCTTTTAAACATAATTCGGAGAATTACGGCACCAACTCTGGTATTAAACTATCCCTAACCCACTAGCTATCGTAAGTCCCGCCCCTTTGTTTACTTGGATCAGCTGATGTGTCCGCGTGGTATTTACGTATTACTAACTGCATATAAATTCGTGTGTACGTTGTTATGCATTTTACTGCACATCGTTTGGCTAATGTTAATATTAACTAATTAGGACTTTTATCGAAATTGTAGTAATTATATTATTGATTTTATTATTGTTTTGTACAAAGCGTAAATATGCATTTACAAGGAACTGGTATTAACTAATGATCGATAATTATCATTAACTAATTTTTTACGGAAAAATGTGCTTTATGGTGAAATTACAAAATCCGGGCAATTTGGTATTATAGGTACAAAGCGTTAATTTGCTATGACCTATGACAGATAGGACTCGCATGACAGACGAGTGAAATACAAGAACGAGCTTTTCATCTCAAATTATCTCGCGCTAAATGGCCGCTATCACATTTGGCGGGAACGTGTTTCAATAATAGCATAAAGTCGTACGAATGTAGTTTTGTTTACATACACGATCGCATTAATTGTTTTCGTTGATAAACATACGTTCCATATACCGACATTTATTTTTATTCGGATCAATAAGCTGTAATGAACTTCACTATCAGGCGCATGTGCGCATGAAGGATACAGTGTGTAAGCGCGGTAAGTCGGTCTGTCCGTGCGTACAGCGGCATGCCACTGCTGTTATATATAGGCGTAGACAGCGGTGCGCGTGTGTGCCGTTGTTTGTATACAGAAGCGCGTGTGGGCGCCACGGCTGGTCGCTGACACCGGCGATAACCTTCGATGTCAAACGCACGTCGACTGGCCGAACGGTACCGCCACTATACTTAAATTGGCCCAGACCTACGACTAAACCCTCACACATGTTATGAATGGAAAAAGTGACACTAGTAGTCAAATCGTACAGCTCAATAGATAGTACCACAATTTCTTTAAAAAAGCTTGTATAATATTACTTTGCTGTAAAAAATATAAATGAATATGAGCGGTTAATAGCCGTTTTTAATAGCGAAATACTATTAAAATAGTTTTGATAAAGAGATTGTGGTAACCCTCCCGTTTTGTAGTTCACGTCCGTTTTGTTTTTAATAACATTACTAGTTTCCTCATATTAAACAAAATATAATATTTCACCATACATTTACCGCATTTATAAATAATCATCCACACCACACCCATCCATTTTGTTGTTATAACATTTGAACTAGCGGCACCGTGAGATGGCACCTATGACACCTATATTCTCTGCATTCACTCTTTTCTCACTGTTAGCAATGTATTTCCCATCCTTACAGAAGGCGCATCTAGGATATACAAACTCATTCGCTTACTCCAGCACATTGTTACCAACCACAATCCTTGCATTCGTTCTGGTTTCTTCCCGTTTATTTCAGTTCGATATTAAAATTATGGATGAAGGATTGGGGTACATCTAAACATAATGTCAACCTTCATAGGTGCCATCGCACGGTGCCGCTAGTATGTAGCCGTTTGATAATACGTTTAGAAAGGTTTTTCTTTTTGAATATTATGATGTGACCCACAGCGTGGTGATTGAAACCGATTTGTAGCTCGTGGGCATACGCTCGTATCTATGTAAATTGTGCTCAATTCGCGCTACTGATACTGATGATTTGAAATGTTCTACACGTCCCACAAAAATACGGTTACTGGGAAGTGAAGAGGTCGCAATAAAACTGGTTTTAAGTACCTACAATGAAACATGTGATAACAGAGATCGTCTGGTATAGTCAGTAATATAATAGATTTAAGTTATTATTGGCACTTTATATGGACATTTCGGGGGCATAGCTAAACAACGCACAATAGCTCTTATATACCTTCATATGATAGGAAATTGAGTAGGTAGATCTAGGTGTTTATAATACAGGAAATAAAACTTATTTTCGGTTTTTATCGCGAGTTGTTTTCAGTCCCTTCAGCACCATCGGGTGCTGCAAAGCACTGCGGTAGCACTTCTACATCCGAGCGTCAGGAACTTAAAAATCAAAAATAAACCGCGATAAAATCCGCAAAAAAAATCTTATTCGGTCTACCAGACCAAAACGATTGTATACGATTTTATTCAACACCTTACTTCCTTAAGATTTTATGGTTCTCTCTATCTATCTATAACATCACGCCAGATCCCTTGCGGGGTAGGCAGAGAGTACAGAGTTTTTTCAGTTTCTTTCCTTACATACCTCTCTGGCTTCCTCCACTCTCATAGTTCATCTTATGGTTAAAGGGTATTTAACTTATATCACAATTTATCTTTGTCTAGACGGCCGCCGACATCGATATCACAAAGGAAACATGTTCCAACGTCTATCCGTACAAATATTTCATAATTACGTATTGGATACAGTTATTATAATTAAATACACAATACCTATGTCGATGATCTAATGCGGTACACAACTATTGTTTCCGGTCTAATATTGCCGATCTGCATAACTTCGACGTATCGCATAGCGTTATGATGAAGATCGATACATTTATATACCTGGATTATATCGGATAGTATAAATAGTATATGGCTGTGTATGACGTCGGTAGCTATAATGAACGTAAACTCCTACTCGTTGCTCCACTCCGGATCGCGGTCAGTGGGCCACGGTAACCGATGAGTATTACCGGAACTCGAATTTCAGTTGCCTATGTTAAGTTCACGTGACCTTGACAGTAAAACGTTTATGGGTATTAATTATACCTACGATACTTCACTTATATAAGTTACGAGCAAAACTTTGGACGCAAAGGACGTAAACCGATTTGCTTAATTGTTGCGAAAAATATGTCTCTATTACATTGAGACAGTAAAATTAAAGAAATTTAAATATCTACTATACACTTCTGCAACCTTCTCTTGGGAATTGCCAGCGTGACAGTGTTCCGAAAAGTACTAATTGAAATTTTCCTTCCTAGGTAGCTAAATGACTTTAGAATCCATATCGACTGATTTGACGGACGATTTAGCGCAGTGGTTAAGAGCATAGGCCGCTCCGCCCACTGTGTCTAATAGTCGCGGGTTCGATTCCCGCACGGGACAAATCTTTGTGTGATCAACAATTATTTGTTCCGGTCTGGGTATTTGTGTATGTAAATTTTCATGTTTGTAAACGCACCCACGACACAGGAATAAATCGTAGTGCGTGGCTACATTTTAAAAAAAAAAGAAGAGAAAGAGAAAGAGACTGTTCAGGGCACAAAAATAGTGCTAAGTAACAACTAAAATGTCATCATTATCAGTCGAAAGACATCCATTGCAGGACAAAGGCCTCTCCAAAAAAGCTATGAAACAACCTAATCCATTTAATTATACTTTACTACTTATAACCATATTATTCCCAAAACAAACAATTGACGGTTCCGAATAGCAAATAACAAACCGGCACAAGCGATAATATCACGGCACAGTGTTTTGGTGAAAGTTGTACATCATCAGCAGCTGACCGCTGTCACGCAACTACAAGTGGGTCAAGGAGCCTGCGTACTGTGACTAAGCCCCGCTGCATGAATGGCCCACAGCTCGGGGCTATGTGAACAAGCTTATCGTTGCAACCTTTTGATGAATTTACACATTTATCGAAGAAATTAGTAATCGACAACAATCACATATGATAATAGCCACTAATCATGTTGAAAACTGATCTAACGGGAACAACTCTTTTACACCGTGCAATAACGGACGCCGAAATTTTCGAAATTTTGATGTTTTTGAACCAATAATTGAAGTAATCCAACTTTTCGGAACTTTATTCAATGGATCAATGAAATTCTAAATGCTATCATGTTTATTTGGTCAACCTCTGAACTGTGAACTTGTTTCATGATGAGACATTCGATGATCAATAGAAATAAATTTTGGCTCACCTTCAGAAAAGGATATCATAATTTTAGGTCAATAGGTCGTTTTGACGTTGTTCTTACTATCGGTCGCTAATCAGACATTGACATTTTTTAGAGCTTTTTACGACCCGCCGTTGGTCCAGCTTGCGGTGAGGGTTACCGTTACTGATAAAAACACCACATATTCTATTAGGAAAAGCTTAAGAGAAGATGCACATTTAAATATAAAAAAGAGTGATGCTCTGTAATCTGATTTCACAACCTGATAATTAACTTACAAACAAATAAATACATAAAATATAATAGATGGACATTGCAATATTACGAAAAATGTGTAAGATAGAACACGGTTAGAACTGATATCGTCGACACTAAAAAGACTATTGAAGTAACGGTCGTTGGAACAAGACGAAACTAGTCTACAAGAAACCGGAAAAATAACGTTTTCGGGGCACGTCCATATACCGGCCAGGGCGTCGACAACGCGGCTTACATACTCTGCCTCATACGAGACATGCATAAACAGATCCGCGTGGTACGAGGCATCTTTGTCAAAACCACGCTCATAATTTAATTTGATGGATTCCAATGACTGACTTGATTGAGTGGACTTCACCACTAACAAACATTGAATGCTTTTGAATGACCGTCAACTTAAGATTTTATTTGAAATCTTCCATTGATGCTTGTAGCTTGTCTGAATTTGAATTCAACATTATTTTCTCGTGACCCCCGTATCTTTTGTGTAGTTCATTACTTGAATATCTATTGTATGTTAACGCAGATGATATTAATGCTAGCGTAGCCACTAGTATTTTAATTTGCTCTTCAGTTGGTGTAACAAAACAAGTCTAACAGCATTTAACTGTGGCGCAATACAAAGGACACCCGATAATTGACGCGATCCGCTGCGTTCATAGTAGAACATTCAGCGTTACCTTCGTATTTCCACCTACTGACAGCGTAGGTGCAAACAATTATCGTACAATACTTCTTATACTCATCAAAGTCAAAGATAAATGAGAGTAAATTGGCATTTGAAACCTCACGGACGAGCGATAATAATCGTCTACGTATTAATTGTTTGTAAACATTTTTTAAACTCATTGATTGCAATTACGCGTGGGTGGATTGTGTGTACGTAGTAAGCCTGAATTATTCAAAGTTACTTTATAACCTGTTTTATTTATCCGATGATTCCAAGAAATTAAAAATTTAATTATTCTGCGTCTTATGATCCGCTATGTCAATTAAACGTTAGATGATAAGGTTCTTATCATTAAAAATCATGTCATGATTAACCGCAGAATGACCTACGCCCCTGTTTCAATAGTATAAATTATATGCATTTTTTTTCTTTTACCTCTTATCCGTTCATACATTACTGCGCAGTAAGTAAGAATAACCGGTTGCATATCAGAAATATATATTTTTATCAGAAATATATCAGGAATATATTTTTTTCTTTCTAAATATCTATTAATTACCCTAAATGGTAGATGTCTATGTATGGATAACGTACGAATAAAATGGACACTAAGATTTATAGTCTAAAATTCTTGGTATTGGAGGTGTATTAAAGAAATAATGCAGAGAACTTCATATCAAATAAGACGATATAGCCGTAAACTAAATATTGGTTAACTATGGTTTCTAAAGTTGGTTTAAATAACACATTTATACGTATACAATGAAGAGTTTTACCTATTTTTAGCTATGATCAATAAATTTTCAAGGTAGAGGACAAACGAGACGGCGACACGCGCCGCCAACTTGACCGAGGCGGGCAGAATCCTAGCTCGGCGAGGTGCCAACGTGCCACGTTACTCTTATGTGCGTCAATCTCTATCTACTATAACCACATACATCGATAACTTCAACATAATCACGTATAAATATTGTGTTGTTGTCAGTATCGCCAATTTAGCAAGCCAAAATATTATTTTTGTTTAAACCGGAACAGAAATGTTTACCAGATTATTCACAAGACTCGATTCGAATGGTCATGCTATGCTTACAGAATTCACGGCAACTATAAGGAACCTTAGATTGTTTGTCTGTGATACTTTACAGTTATTCGTATATAGAACTATTTGGCGTTTTATGTGATTATTTACTGCGATAACAGGTTATTTGAGCAAATGTGTATCTCTGGACGTGGACATTGATTTAACGCTCGTTGGTTGACGGCAAAGTAAGCGTCGTGCAGCACGGCGGTCATCGGCCTTGCCAGTCTACGAGCGATGTTGTCGTCATATGCAAATCACTTTGTGCTAATTTATAGAAGAGTACAATGCCATCTACTTAATCATCGCGATAGACATATATTTGGTTAAAAGCCTGAAGCACATGTGTCTTGAGTAATGTTTATTTTTTTCACGGAGATCATTGCAAAGAAGGTCACGTCAATGTACTTTATGGAGCACGTTTATGGACATTAACAAACAGTTAGTTCAAATATATCCCGCTATGAGGTTCAAGTAATATACCTACATACATTTTATTAAAATTTTACTTTAAGCCAATCAGAGTAAATATGTAGACTAAATATAAATAGGACTAAGATTATTTTGTCTATCTACAATAAAGGATCGAAAAACAAAATAGATACAAAACAACACCGAAAAGGTTATTTTATTTAATCTTCTATTCTTATCATTGTAGCACGTGATAATTTTATAAACTTAATTAGGTTACGGAAGTTTGCAGAATCATGTTATCTTTAAGCACTTAGGAAGCGTCCATTAATTACGTGAGGTGACTTTAGAGATTTTTTGACCCCCCTTCACCTCTGGTGAGATTTCGTGAGATTTGGCTTAACCCCCCACCCCCATCCCCCAATCTCACGTGAGATTTTCAAAATGCATGTATCTCGTAAATGCATCCGATTTATTCTAAAAAGGAAAAAAAAAATAATTTGCTTATTATTTTTATTTGAGAGTAATCAATATTACTATTTAACATTTCTGAGAAAGTAGAATAGAATTACAGTGAAAAGTAAAAAATGAATGTGAAATTTAAATATTTCATTGAGTAGTACTACTACTAAGAAGCATAAAAGAATATTAATTCTAATTCAGTCCAGGGAGACTCGTGCACAGCCTCAACAGTGACTATTAGAACCAACATGTCCACATGATTTTCAGTAAAATCATCTGATCCTTCAACCTCGTTCTGATTTAGCCACTCTAAGCCGTTAGCGCTTGCGCTCGAAAAATCTCGTTTAGTATTATTGAATATGATTTGGCCATATTTGAGTAATCTTTTAATTAATTAAATACTATTTTCTCGCAATGTTACTCGGTTTCTTGCAAAAAAAAAACGTGCTATTTGACGAGACCCCCCCAAAGTTCTTAATTTGGGGGAGGGGGGTCTCGATGAGATTCGACTTGACCCCCTTCTCCCTTGAACACCTCACGTAATTAATGGACGCCCTCTTCCATATTGCTAAAGAAATTAAGATTCTAGTATACAATTGCAACCATTTATAACAAGGCTGTATAATATACATGTGTAAAATACTAAAATACTCAATCAAGTACTATGCTGGTGAATTAGCTTTGAGAAGAGATGCTAGTTACCATCCTACTTCGCCACGTTACGAGAAGGATGTGTGACCCAGGGTAATAATACCTCCTCTTTGACGTCAGACGATTGCTTGCTAAGATACGCTGCGGGATATTCTACGGAAAATTATCTGTTATACGTTTACGTGCAGAAGGAAATACCGAGTTTTGGGTATAAGGAAAATTGCAAAACGAACGTATGACATGTAATTCCTATGAACGTCATAAGCATGGTGATTGAGAAAAACATCTAGTTCGTTCAAATGGATATTTCGCACGATAATTTAAGTTTTTCCTTGTAACATTTTGCTTTATACGAAATTATTAAAAACAGGACATGGCACAAACACATGACGTTTTTGTTATTGCCATTTTGAATTGGTTGTTTATGCACTACTTATATCAAGTTTCCGAAAAATAATGGTACGAGAATTTAAATGTGATTTGGATTGGACCCAGTCCACAAATGTTATTACAAACATGTACATTTTCGGATTCTTCGCCCGAGTCGTCATTTATCGAATTTCGAATGCAGTGCACAAACTCTTTTACTAACGACATAAGACAGAAAGAGTTCTCATTTGTCTTTGAACATCACTAACTACTTATTAGGGATAAACACAATACAAGCGTGATTTGCAAAACCTATCATTTGAATAGATAAAATTACCAAACAATTTTAAAAAAGCGGTTTTAATGTTCAGTGCTTTTAGAAATATTTTTATATTTTATTTACTTTTTTATTTAGCAATATTACCTTAGAATAGCAGTAAGTGCTATGTGAATAATCGTACGCGACCGTAGACGTCGCTATTGCCCAATCATTTATACAGTTGGTTTCTAAACGGAAACCATCTATGTAATGGAGCCGAAGGTCTCGCAATTATAAACTTTAGTGGGCGATCCTTTAGAATTAAATTTAAACGTGCAAAGAACCTCGTCGAAAAAGATTGATATATTTTGGTTTTAAAGGCATTTCAATAACACCGTTTGGAGCTAATTAAAATTTTTCAGTACAATACACAAGGTAAGGTACTACCGAAAAAACATTGAGGCTGTCACTCCAAGCGTTACTTGATAAAACGTTACTAACTTAATCAAAGAAATTACATAACATGTGAAAGAAAGCTTCTCACTGACATTTATTTTTAGAGAAATCTTTCTATTCTTAAAAATATACAAGGATATGATAATTGCAGATAGGTTTTGACATTCATAGACCCCAAGTACTACTCAAGCCTATTTGGTATTTTAAGATAAACGTGAGACATTATTATTTTTCTTTGGTTAGATTACTTAGCAGCAACTTAGTTATGAAGTTCTCCTTCAGAATTTACACTGATGGACGATAGAAAAAATCTAAGTAAATATATAGTAAAGTAAAATATAAGCCTGATAACAGAAATAAATTAGGAAAGTACTTAATAATATACCTATGCTATTACGATAGCGATATGAATTACGAACACTACGTATCTATTCTAATATCAAACAGATACATTCTTTACATTTTAAGTTCTTTACTTAGTTAAATATTAAAATTTATAAAAGAACGTTAAATAATTTAATCGGCAAATAATTGAATTGAATATCATCCTAGACATCTGATTAATAATTTTAATCAAGTGCAGGTTTTTCTTTATGTTAAAAAGCACAATATTTGAATGTTTCCTATTTTTCGTGGGTCGTAATTTTACGATATTACGTATGATAAAATATTGCGATAACCTGTAATTTACAATTATCGGCATCGATATCGATGCATCACTAATTTGAGCACACAATACTAACCTACTAAATTGTTTACCTTATCAAATTTGCACTACTACTAAGTAACGCGAGGTGTTGGCAACGTCTATTTTTGTACCTCGATCTGATATATCAAAAGTAAAATTATAGCGGATGCAGGCCCTTGCCAATTGGCGTGGTATCCATTTGGGTTACTAACATTCAGCATCCGTATAGATGCAGGGTGACGTGACGTTGACGGAAGTAACGGAACTGGCAAAGCTCTTTTGTTCTCCGCGTTTAATTTGTGTCATGAATGGCGATGAGGATCAAATTTACACTAACATCACGACTCGAACCATTTTAGCACAAAACTATATTTTGTATCTACTGTTTGCGGTAACTGTAAAATATATTTATGTGTCTGCGGACCAAATATAAGATTTCTATTTCTATAATAAAATTTTAGGATAGAAAAAAATAAACAGTAGTTCGTCTTATACACGCTCGCCGGTTACGGAGACTCTTGACTTGTCCTTCAAATAAGACTCGGTCTATGAGAGTGGAGGAAGCCAGAGAGGTATGTTAGGAAAGAACCTGTTGGAAGTACTCTCTGCCTACCCCGCAAGGGATAGATAGATAGATAAACAGTAGTGTGATCATATTTCTTTTTTAAATAACAGTAAGTAATATAAACGTGAATATAACTCTTTGGAAATGGTAGTCCATTTCATGCCTAAATGGAGAGTTCTTGATACCTACAATTTAGCAAGAAGATATGTTGCATCATGGGGAAGGACACCATTTGTCTCTAAAAAAAACATTGGACACGAAGTCGCGGGTAGCAACTATGAAATAATTCAAAGAAATATACGAGAGAATAGCGTTGTTGAAATCTAGTAGCCATTGAGAGAAGCGGTTCGGCATGGCTTATGCGGCCATGGCCTTACGCAAACCTGGGCATTTCGATAAAGCACCTCGCGAGAGCGGGTCTAGTAAGTTCTAGAAACTTGCAAACATTATAATTAGAGAAATCGCCGATTCGCAGTGACTTGACGACTTGACACTACGTCCGTGCTCACCTTTAAGTTATAACAATACAAATGTTATATCGGTTGGATATAGGAAAATATGTATAGTCAGTGGTTATCTTTCTGCTGACGATAGGACGTAAGTCACTGAGTATTCTCAATTGTTCAGTTTGGGGATTATACTACATAATTACTACTAATATTATAAACGCGAAAGTTTGTGACGATAGGTGTGTATGGATGTTTGTTATTCTTTCAAGCAAAAACGGATCTGAACGAATTTTGATGAAACTACAGTTATATAGTTTATACAACAGAATAACACATAGGCTATAATTTATAAGGGAGTAGCTATACCCGCAACTTCGTTCGCGTTATTTTCAGGCGTGTATTTCACAACCTTAAGTTTTTTTACACAAAAGGTAGCCCATTACCTTCTCCTGGATAAAATCTATTTCCTTGCCGAATTTGATCAAAATATGTTCAGCGGTTTGGACGAGAAAAGATTACAGACAAACAGACAGGCAGTTATTTTGGCATTTATAATATTAGTATGGATTACAAAATACGCGTGTGCGTGGACGCGGGTAATAGTTTGTGTATATTAATAGTGAGCTACATAAGTCATTGATTTTTTTTTCAAATTTGCTATAGTCTTTATTTTACATTATTGTCAAAACCAACTATTAGCAACATCTATCTATCTATATGATCACGCCAGATCCCTTGCAGGGTAGGCAGATAGTACAGTTCCAACAGGTTCTTGCCCAATTAGCAACATAATATTAAAATTAAAATAACGATTTCATACAAAACGAAACCGGGCAAGTGATGTGAAAAACTAAAAATGTTCAGATACTCCTACGGTATTTTTGCAGAATATAGACTACTGTATGTAAATAAACATAATCATTTGTTATAATCGTAAACATTTAGCAAGCGATGCACTTGTATAGAAATCTCGTTTGGAACACATTGCGTGCATGAAGTGTGTATGAACTGAATACGATATATTAAAAAAGATGTGATGTTTGTAAGCTTCTTGTTACGCTCGCTATTGAATTATTTTCCTGCTTCCTACTATATATTAGAGGCTTTGTTCAATCGAAACGCTACGACGCAATTTTATTCTTCAGAAACGGAAGAATTATCTCATGCACTGCCACAAAGGAAAATCTTTAGTTAAATATGGTTTGCCATGACACTAAGGTAAATATTCATACATGAAGCACTACCAGTGTTCAAAATTGAATTACTTATTTCGTTTTCCGTATAAAAGTTTAGATTTTAGAAGCGTTCTCAATTACAATACAGGAAACTTGAATTATCGATTTGCAAAGGAAATAATTCTATATAATAAAAGTCTACTTTATTTCCTTTTAAAATATGATAAAAGGGTAGGTATAACATTGAGAGCAATTCTTTTGGGACAAAAAAAAATAACAAAACTTCCGCTGAATTACTAAATTTATTGCGTCCTTTTTAGCTGATTAAGGTATGAGAAGGACGGCGATGTTTTTGGTTTATGAGTTTATTTTGTTTTCGATAAGACTTTGAACTGTGATTCGTAAGTCGTAGAGTTGAATGCCCAAGGACTACTCTTTATAACGTTTCATCGGCCTTAATTTAATAGCGCTAATCAAACTGGCACGCCCGTCATTGCTGTCGATAGTTACTCTTACGCCTCATGTTATTTCTAAGAATTTTCATATTCTCTCTGTTATCAGCATAATGAATACAATTGTTAATTAGATAACTTGAGACAGTTTTAATGTATTCATTATTTTAGATAATATTTTAATGACACATTTGTCTTTTTTTTAAACGTAGCCCCATACCATGATTTATTCCTGTATCATGGGTGCGCTTACAAACATGAAAATTCACATACACAAATACCCAGACCGAAACAAATAATTGTGGGTCACACAAAGATTTGTCTCGTGCGGGAAGCGAACCCGCGACTATTAGATGCAGTGGGCGGAGTGGCTTAAGCTCTTAACCATTCCGCTAAATCCTCGTCACGAATCGAAACGCTACGACGCTACTGACGCAACACGTGACATTGAATGCCAACTTAAGGGTTTTCAAAATTTATCTTATCTTAAGGGGTGATTTGTTTACATCATAATGCGGAATCCCTTGTGGGATAGGTTATTAAAACGTTTAGAATAATACTGAAGGCGAAACCTAAATGGACGGATAGGTTGATAACTACAACTAGTGTAAGCATAAAGAATCAATAAACGATCAGTGAACGTACACGAAGGCCAGACTCATTGCAAATGCCCTATTTTTTCAATGCATTTCAATGACATTGAAAACTAAACTATTAGTCATTAAACGTGTTATCTTTAGACGGTTTGTAAAAGTTTCGTCTGTACTTCCTTACGTAACGTAGCTCGCACTCTTAATCCAGCTTTAACACAATACTTTCGCGTATTCGACTCGTGTATACAAACAAGTCTTAGTGCTTTTTACAAAAATAATAATAAAAAATCTTAATTAAATACCATCACCAATGTTAATAAATAAAGCTTAGCGTTGTGTTATGTTACACGAAATTGTCTGTCATGTGTATTTTCGATGGTCCAAGTGGTCGTCATTTTTTATGTGTAAAATAAATATATGCAGATAAACAAAATAATAGAATACTTAAGAATTAAAATGACATACGTAAAGGTAAATACAGGCACTATGTATAATGGAAGGAATGGGAGAGTTTTGTCCAGTTATATTATATAAATCTGTCCCACTGTTGGGCACGGACCTCCTCTCAAACTTAGAGGGTTTAGGCCATAGTCCACCGCGCTGGCCTAGTGCGTGTTAGCGAACTTTACACACCTTCGAGAAACTCTTAGGCATGCAGGTTTATGAGTGATAATTAATTTTTAATAAGCACATGCTTTTTTGAAAAGACACGAGGTGCGTGCCTGGGTTTGAACACGGGACCTCTGACTTTACAGACCAACGGTCTAACTGCTTCATCCTACTGCTATCACTGCTTACTGTCCAGTTATATCACGAAGTAAAAAAATCTAATGCATTCAAGTTCTTAGATTTACGCGAATATTACACATGAAATAAAACTACGGGAAGTCCTTCCAGTAACCATGGGTGCTGCAAAGCACTCGAAACGTCGGGAACTTAAAAATCAAAATAAACCGCGATAAAATCCGAAAAAATAGTTTTATTTCAATGCATTCAAATTCGTATAAACTTTTATAACGTTGTGGGGTATAACGAAAAACTTCCTATAACATAGAAATTAGGTAAATTAGGTTGGTTTACGTCAAAACCCATACATTAATACACTCTTTAACTAGCAACAGCCATTGTTTATTACGAAGAAATATGTAAAATATTTTGCTGCCAGCTATTATTTAGAAGTATTTATTGGGTAATTGTTTTTATAATCTGCTTGCTAAAGGTTCGACTAAATCTTTGGGGTGCCGAAATTTCTAAGAAGGACAAACGACTGCCTTGCTTTTGTTATTGTTAATTGCCTCGAACACTGTGCCATTACTCTTGAAATGCATTGTTTCTAAGAAATTTTGGTGGTTTAAGCTACTAAGCGTACTAGGCACGTATTGTTTTATACAAAAATACAAAACAAATATTAGCATAGCAAAAAACGTCAGGCAAAGAAATTATTGCAACTGGTGAAATTTGGTTATTGTTTCTTTTTCCCATCCGTATAACAAAAAGACTTTATAACGAAAATAAATGCTTGGTCCCTTAAGATACGTTAAAAAGACTTAACACTCTACTTCGAAGTTAAATCTTTTATCTTTCTTTTTTTTAAACGTAGCCCACATACACAAGTGCCCAGACCGAAACAAATAATTGTTGGTCACACAAAGATTTGTCCCGTGCGGGAATCGAACCCGCGACTATTAGACTCAGTGAGCGGAGTGGCTTAAGGAATTAACCATTGCACTAAATCGTCCGTCCGTTAAATGATACATATAAACTGAAAAATCCAAGTAGCCGCTGCACTTCGAATATAAGAACTCCAAAATAGAAATGTGACTAATATAAATCGGTTATGATTTAATCGATGACCTAATAGACTTAATAGACTAGGTAACTTTGTTTCCGGAACAATAGATTTGCAAATCTTTTCAAAATTCTATGTACTATGCATTGTGCACTATTACTATATCATATAGTTATGTATACAGGTCCTAGTTCATATTTAAGAATACAACTAACAAGGCCAAACTTATATTAGAAATATGTAATATTATGTCTGGCGATTTTGAGCCGAATCTTAAATTCCACACAAAATCAGAAGTTTCATTAGAACCCGGCCTTAGATTGGAAGTAAAAAATGAGCATGTATTCTTTCATACTAATATTATATTATAGATTCAAAGGCAACTTAATTTGTTTGTTATCTTTTGAAGCCACGCTGTTGAAAAGGTTTTGATAAAATTTAGCAATACGGATTGAAGATTGCATCAGACGAAAGGAGATAGGCTACATTTTGTCTTAAAAAACTGAAGGGGGTGAAGTAGGTTATGCCAGTTTGATGAGGATCCCATCATTTCTCAAGTTAGAGATAGGAAAGTTCATACTTATGCTTTTGGTAAGAAATTAAGTATTACATATTGCACGTCGTCTACAAAATACGTGCCTGAGAATGAATTTACGCGAAGTCACGGGAACAGCTCGTAGTGAAATAAAAAAGCCCAGTTTTACATCATAGTCCGCCGGTGCGATCGCATACACAATCAGCGTTGCAGCCAATTATCATCCGACAAGTAAACGTATTGTCGGTTCAATGTTAACACGAAGTTGAAAAAAAATATATTATGGAATGGGGAGAAAGTGCTTACCGCCTACTCACATAGGCGTCTAAAGTATGCGATCTGATGTAAACATGGCCGTTATTATACATAATATTACTCATAACTTATTATACTAGAGAAGACCCCTTAACTTTTTTGTAGCACTCGTTAGTGTATACACTCTAGCTGACCAACGGCCGGTTTCAATAGTTAACTCAGGGATAAATTTGCCTACTACGTATAAAATTTTAACACATTTTGTATGGAAAATCTGTCAAAATTCTACTATCTGACACATTTTGTATAGCAAATCAAATTCAATTGCTAAGTTTTACTTCAAAAATATGCCTTCACTTCCAATGAAGTATTATTTAAACAACTCGAGAATATAAGCTTATTTTGTATAAAAACACAAACGGTTACCGTGCGTGTGCCCCGCGGTCAACAAAGTGGACGTCGTTTTTTGTTTAAAATAGCTGCTCTATAGTTCATATTACCTAAATGATAATATCAAAAACTTTGTCAACATTGAAATTAGCTTACTATTCCTTTACTGGCATGTACAAGTCACGTCTTCTACATACAGAGCTTACTATGTACTTAATGGCCGCTCATGTATCAGTTATTATTCTCTTATCAGTAATCCTTGGGCAGGTTTAAATATCGAGCATTTGTAATACACAGTAAATAAATAAAACCTCTTCAAAAGGAAGCCCTTGTATGCAAAAAGAACTGGTATGAAGGTTAGAAAGATTATGCATATTCTATGTGTAACTTCCTATGTATTTAGTGTGGTCTAAGCATATTGTCCATTGCTTGCGTTAATTTGTATACTTAGTTTTCTTATCTTTTATTATAAATATTTAGATTAGTATTTGAGTATAGTAGTTATTATTTGATAATAGGCAACGTCAGTGTGCAAACGAACGTGACGCGAACGTCTGTCTCCGTCCGTACGTATTATGACGTACGCTTGTGAGGTGTTCTGACACGCCGCTCGCTCTCACATCGATAGACTCCAAACGGTTCAATCCCGTTTCCTCCGAAAAGCCGTAGGAGCCCCGTGGTTTATACGGAATGTTAATCTCCATTCTGATCTCGATCTCAAACCTATTCGCGCCTTTATTAAAAAGGCGACAACCCGATATTTCGCAAACGCGTCCAATCATAGAAATTCGCTAATCGTAGCCGCCGCCGACTACGAACCTAACTCCCCTCCTATCAGCCGCTACCGCCATCCGCAGCATGTTCTCACCGACCATCCCGATGCCCCTACATCCCTTCTTTCGGATACAGATATCGCACACAGGATCAGACACCGACCTCGCCGGCGAGGTCGAAGAATCCCTTGCCCGCCGGCCGGTGCAGAGCACCACGGCGACACATCTAGTATACGCCCTCCCCCATAACGACTGCCCAATCCGAGGCCGCTCCTCCTTGGGGCGCCCTTGAGCTAGTTGCCCCCTTGCCCTTCTGGATCAAGCGTAGTGGTTGCACGCGCGCCCTCACGTCTGGTGAAGCTGTAAAGGCCCCGCGGCCAACAGCGTAGATCATTCACACACACACACACAAATAGCATGACGATTTTTATGAAGTTTTTAGACGTTCTAGATGCATACTATCTTTTTAATACAAAACGCAATAAATGACTAAGAATTGTTATTCCTTCATTTACCATATTTACCTCGTTATTTATATTTAACAAGCAATACGGTGTACTCATTCGTAAACGAAAAATACAATAATATTTATCTTGATCAAGGCATTCAATAATATTTATCATTATCAAGAGTTATTGCAGGAGGAAATGGCGGGACGAACTTTACAGTTTTATGAAATGAAACGATGGAGGGAGGACTTTGCCTAGTAGATGGCTTATGGCTAGATATATTAATTCAGGTTTTTATTTCCCATGTCTTGCCTTATTTGTACAAATAATATATCGATATCTGCCTGGCAACCGAATTGTAAATTGTAAATCTAAATTTATATATAACGGGTCTTCAGCAAGTTTTGTGACAATATTTAGTCATGATGGGGGGAGGGGTTTATTAAGATGAAACTTAATAATTACCACTAAAGTTTATTCATTCCTAACACCAGCGTAATGTGCGGGAAAGCGTTGTGTCATGTAGGGGAAATGAAGATATTTTTGTACTGACGTTGTTAACATTAATAGGGTCCGATAATTTACCGTAATAATAGAATATTTATTGCTCGACATTGGCATAAATCATATTTTTATTATAAATTCGAAAGTCTGTCTGTCTGTTGGTCTGATACCTTTTCACGCCTAAACCACAAAACAGGTTTCGATGAAATCCGGCAAGGAAATAGATCTTATCCAGGGGAACATAGGGAAGTACATAGGCTACCTTTTGACTCAAAAAAGCTTAAGGGTGTTAGATACACACATGAAAGTAATGCGTACAAAGTAGCGGGTACAGCTAGTTCACTGTAAAGTGTAAAGCCACTTAGGATGATGAGTATAGAAGAACCGGTAAGTTTAAACTCAACTTATTATGCAATTGGAACATGCAAAGAAATGTACGGATAAATATAAATACTAGTCAGGTATCAGAATGATCATCGAACAGTGATAGCCCAGTGGTAAGACCGTTGGACTGCAAAGTCAGAGGTCTTAGGTTCAAACCCAGGCACGCACCTCTGTCTTTTCGTAAGCATGTGCGTATTCAAATTAACTATCAGTTGCTTTAACGGTGAAGGAATAAATCGTTAGGAAACCTGCACACCTGAGTTTCTCAGAGGTGTGTAAATTTCGCCAACCCGCACTGGGCTAGCGTCGTGGACTATGGCCTAAACCCTCTCGGATTGAGAGGAGGCTCGTGCCCAACAGTGGGTCAGTGTCTTACCAGGGCTAAATTTTATCAGAATGATAATCCAAATGTTTCCTGATATTCTATATTTTGAAATAAAACTATTTTACGGATTTTATCGCGGTTTATTTTTTTATTTTTAGTTCCCGACGTTTCGAGTGCTTTGCAGCACCCATGGTCACGGGAGGGACTGAGGTGTTAGACCTTCTTAAAAAATAAACCGCGATAAAATCCGTAAAATAGTTTTATTTCATGTGTAATATTCGCGTAAATCTAAGAACTCAATTCTATATTTTATTAAATGTTTGAAATTGACAAGTTACTTTAATAATTTGAATTTATGTTCTAATATTAAATTAATATTAAATACATTTTTCGTTTGTTAATGTTCATTTGATAATTTTTCATATAACCTATCTAATGTTATTTAATGGAAAATTAGAGCGCAATGTATTCATCATTTCGGCCTTATTATATACAAGGTGTAACATAATAAACGCAAGACCTCAGACACCCTGATTAGAGTATTGCTTCATAAAGTCAAAACGAAAACCAAATTTTCAAATTTAAAGGGGTTTACCCTTTTTTAAAGCACTTTTATACCCCAATTAACAACGAAACTTGTACGTGTATGTGTGCGTTTTGAGAAATACGTTTGGAATCTTTTTCTTGCTATGAATCAAGAATAAATTTAATTTTTTATAGCGCACTGATGAAGTAAAAGCAATTTTTGCAAATTTAAAAAAAATGTAAAATACATTAAAAATTGTTGGAATCGATTCAGTTACCGATTTAGAACAAACTACTTTCAGGTTTTGCGTTTATTATGTTCCACCTTGTATACACTTGAGTGCCTCGTTGGTCTCAGTTCCTCGCTCAAGTCCTAGGTCGGACAAATGAAGTTTTTCTAACGAAAACTTCCCAGTATGAGTTCGGCGTCTGGAATTGTGCCCGCTAAATGGCAATGGGCTCGCCCCCTATTACATGGGACCTAACATCGTCGGCGAAAAGTGTACTCAGTACACATCTGCCACCCCCGCTTGGGGAATATAGGCGTGACGGTGTTTTATATATATACGTATTTTGCATCTCAAATTACTACTAATGTAAACACGAGTACACTGCACTACTAATTAATAGAACGCTTATATATATCATCATCACGCCAGATCCCTTGCGGGGTAGGCAGAGAGTACAGAGTTCCAATAGGTTCTTTCCTTACATACCTCTCTAGCTTCCTCCACTCTAATAGTTCGTCTCATGCTTATAAATAGATTCAAACGAAACGGTAGATGCCATTATATTCCCATGGCGCAATACACACTTTAATGCCAATTCCCAAGGACTGTGAAGTATTTTCCAATGATAAATTTATTCCACTAAAATAGTATTATCTCACAGTTCCCGTTTTGTCTTAAAACCTGTCTCATAATACATTACACGCAAGCCAAAGTTCAAAAACCTATGAAGTTTTCCAAATGTCAATGTAACGCAAAAACAAACTCGTTCAGCGTAGTAAGTTGATATTATTTTTATAGTGTGTCTGTTGATATTTATTGCTAGTTCAATGACGTTATACGAGATTTTATGATCAAACTTACGTTATCGGTTTCAGATTTTTTTTTTTCTTTATAAAACGTAAGCAGTGATAGCCTAGTGGTTAGACCGTTGGACTGCAAAGTCAAAGGTCTCGGGTTCAAACCCAGGCACGCACCTCTGTCTTTTCGAAAGCATGTGCGTATTAAAAATTAATTATCACTTGCTTCAACGGTGAAGGAAAACATCGTGAGGAAACCTGCATGCCTAAGAGCTTCTCAAAGGTTAGTGAAGTTGGCCAACCCGCACTGGGCCAGCGTGGTGGACTATGGCCTAAACCCTCTCAGTTTGAGAGGAGGCCCGTGCCCAACAGTGGGACAGTTTCTTAACAGGGCTATTATTATATTATATATAAAACGTAGCCCGACAATAGGATTTATTCCTGTATCGTGGGTGCGTTTACAAACATGAAATTTCACATACACAAATACCCAGACCGGAACAAATAATTGTGGATCACACAAAGATTTGTCCCGTGCGGGAATCGAACCCGCGACTATTAGACACAGTGGGCGGAGCGGCTCAAGCTCTTAACCACTACGCTAAATCGTCCGTCATCAATGCGTTATCAATGCAAAAAACGCAACTAACTATTTGCTTATATGATCGTTGATCTATGAATTTACTATATTAGTGAAAAAGGTAGATAATAGGTTTAAGAAAATCAAGTTACTCTACTGCGAAGACTGCCTCGTTGGTCTAATGGCAAAGCGCATCGCTTTGTGATCACGGGGTCCTGGGTTCAAATCCTAGGTTAGACAAGTGTAGTTTTTCTAGCGAAAGCTTTCCAGTACGAGTCCGGAGTCTGGAATTGTGTCCGGTATATGGCAATAGACCTAACATCGTCGGCGAAACGTGGGTGTACTAAGTACACATGTGTCACCCCCGCTTGGGAAATATAGGCGTGACGGTTGTTTTTTTGGGTCCTACAATATTTTGTTTGACCTAGTAGGGACTGGGTCAAAAAGTTTTCATGAAATATAGGCGTGACGGTGTTTTTTTTTAATTAAAACAATATTTTGTTTTAACCTAGTAAAGACTAGGTCAAAAAGTTTTCATATAACAGCATTTATTTATAAGCCCCTTCTTTAGGTCTTGACTGCCTCGTTGGTCTAGTGGCAAAGCGCATTGCTTTGTGATCAGGTGGTCCTAGGTTCAAATCCTAGGTCCGACAAATGAAGTTTTTCTAACGAAAACTTCCCAGTATGAGTCCAGGGTCAGAAATTGTGCCCGGTATATGGCAACATCGTCGGCGAAAAGTGGGTGTACTCAGTGCACCTCTGCCACCCCTGCTTGGGGAATATAGGCGTGACGGTTTCTATAGGTCTGTCACCCAGTGGTCCCGTGTCCAGAGAAAAGGTTTTTTAAGGCTCAATGTCAATTTATAAATTAAAGTCCTTATAATAATATACCTATGTGCTATACCTACTACTTGCCTACCAATACCTATCATTATTTTTTCTCTTTGATATATCAAATGTGACATAAAAATATTCTAATACTCTTAAGTTTGGAACACCTCCAATGTATAGCACATTGAAATAAAATTGATTTGATACTTATTTGAAAAGGGAGGCGCCTCGGAATTAATGTGATGACCAGACCTTGCGCCCACGTGGTATGTATCTTGATGTGATGATCAAAGAAAAACAAAAACTTCGCGAAGGACTCAAACACAAATACAATGTAAAATTTTAGTCGATTGTGTAAACGTGCATGAAATCAAGGTTATGCCAACCGAGGACCTTCCGCACTTGGGGTGACGCCGCGATTTGGAGACAAAGACCTCGACGTTTACTCTTTTCCTAGTTTTTGTAAAATCTAACGCCCTTGAATGCGACAATTAACCGACATTTTTTTTAAACAGTAAAAAATTAATTTGCAAACTAGGATAAAAACTCGATAAAATAGGTATCAATTTAAGTGTAATTCATTTTAGTTTTAGACTTAGTTTTAACTGCGGTTATCCACTACTTGATTTTCCATTTTGAAACTCTCCAATATAAGTTCTAAGTATAGAAGAATCGATATCACTATATATAAAAATAACTTCTTTAGTACTGAAACCTGTTCAGTAGCAGTAGCGCCATCTCCTATCAAAGGTCAGAAACAACACGAGTTATTCATGCAAAAGATTCTACGGTACTAAACTAGATGGCAGAGCTATACATACATCTGTTTTATAAAAATATCACAATTGTTATTAAATTGCAACACAAACTAACAGATTCGTTTAAATATCAGAGTTCAATAAACTAGCAAACAAAATTAGATCATGATTATTTTATTATTCTCAAAACGTATTAAGTTTAAATTAAAATGTAGGTAGGAAAGTAAAATAGTATTGATAAAAATGCGATAAGTTCATTGAGTGCCACACATATACGATTGTTTAATACTATAATACATAATAATACTACGTAGATATGTAGGACCACGTGGTTTAGTCGTACTTCGCCACCGCATGTGGTGCGCCTTCACGTTATGTGCATATTTACCACGTGGTCGTGGTAACATTACCAGTAACTTGCTCAAGTAGAACAACTCTATAATTTGAAATCGAACTATTTTACGGATTTTATCGCGGTTTATTTTTGATTTTTAGTTCCCGACGTTTCACATACTCTATAATTATATATAGAACTCTATAATTCACATAGATACCTACCAGTAATCTTACAATAAATTCTAAGTAAATGATGTACATTATTTTTATTACCTGTATTACATAAATAAGAAATTGGCTAAATAAAAACATAAATATTATCGTATATCTATGCATTTAGCGTTATTCTGTCCGATCACTGTCCGATGCTTCTATTAAATGAAAGTCCATAATTACGTCATCAACTTTTAAGGGGTTGAATATGTAGTCAAAATTCGAGAATTTCAGTTGGTATTTGCAGACAGAGGTGATGAATTATTATCAGGTTTTTGTTAACTCGCTTCTTGCCAATTTGTTTATATGTTCGGTACAAATTTTCCAACTGATTTTAAAGTAAAGCTTATCAAGGAGCTAAGGATTTGAAACTTAAAACAAAGCTCAAAATTGGATGATATAGCAAATAATTACTTTAAACATTTTTACACGTATCATGTTTTTAAAGCAACCTAAAAATTATATAAAAATTACTAATAAAAAACGTGGGACGCATACAACACAATAGATAATTGATGCATACATAGTTCAAGTCATTAAAAATTTACTACACTGCCAATGATGATATGAATTGTTGGGTAAGTTTTCTCTAGTATAGCTGCTCCCTACACTTCTTATTATTCTTCATTCTATATTAAAAAAAAAATCGTATCCCTACATTACGATTTATTCCTGTGTCGTGGTTGCGTTTACAAATATGAAAATTCACATACACAAATACCCAGACCGAAACAAATAATTGGGGATCACACAAAGATTTCGGTGTGCCTGTGCGGGAATCGAACCCGTGACTATTAGACACCGTGGGCTTAAGCTCTTAACCACTGCGCTAAATCGTCCGTCATTTATTGCATGCGTCCCGGTTTTTCGTTTTCATTACTTTTCAGTCAGTTTTAAAAATGTGGTAGATTAAAAATGTTGTTTTTAATCAATATTGTTCTAAATACTGTTTGTGACTTGCATACTTATTTTTGTTACAAGTAATATAGGTACAGAATAAATGTAAGAATCTTAAATAAACGCATTATTATAACATTTAACCGTTTAGTGCGTGGGTTAGATGCACCGAGGGTGAAAGTGGATGGACTTGTTTAGATCGACTTGCACTGCACCCACTGCCGGCTAGACATTTCACCCAGCTTTCGAACAGTAACTCGGAGCCAATCATTGCGCAGCGAATTTAAGTGATTATTACTTAATTTTTTTTGTATATATAATCGTATTTTTTTATTCACATTGTAAATTATGTTAACTTATAATAAAAACACTCACTTTAAACTAAAATAGAAAATAAAACAAAAAAAAACCTTAATCAAAAGACCGCATCCGCGTGGAATGGTGGCAAGACCAATCTTTTGAGCGAGGAATGAGCCAGCCCTCTTGTCACCCGAGGTTGTAGGAGTTATTTAGATCTTGATATATAAAATCTGGTGTGCGTGTGTTGTGTGCGGTGTGCAGTTCTTCTCCTCCTAAACCGCGTAACCGATTTCGGTGTACTTTTTTCGTACTTATGGGGTCATCTGGATGATTCAGTTGGACCCGGTATGTGGCGCTGTCGTCGACCGGGTATGAAGCAGCGGGACATTTCTAGTTATATAATCCCAGATGTAAGGAGCATGGTGGAAAAGGGAGTATTTTCCAGGCCAAAAAGATATGATTAGAAAACGTAACGGCATAAGTTCAATGTGACATTTGAAATATCCAGAATGGTTCTCTGATGTTTTAGCAACCCTTTAAGGATAATCTGGCCGTGATAATTGTATATGTTTTAAACCTAAAAAAGTCGTCCCTACACCGGAAGTAATAATATGAGGCTAGCTTACACTAACCGTGTTATTAATGAAAGTACTAGTTACGCCAAGTATTATACATTTGAATATTTCGGATGAAAAATTTAAGCATAATACTCGATCTAACTAACACTCGGTATAGCGCGGCAATAATACGAATTTCGTAATATTACATAAATGATATAATATCAAAGTTTAATGTAACAATATTTTTATCGTTACTACGCCTTATATGATAACGAACTATCGTGATATCATTGATTTATTGCACACGAGGCTAGATTACTCACTATTGTAAACCAAACCATGTTTTATATAGCATTTACTAAACAGAATCTATTTATGACATCAGGCTCACTCCCATATTTATTAACCACTAGTATCTGCCCAGGTCTTCGTCCGCATGGACTTTAGACTGGTACCTAATATTTTTCCGGGATAAAAAGTATCCCATGTGTTAATCCAGGTAATAAACTATCTGTGTGTCAAATTTCATCCAAATTTATTCAGCCGTTTTTGCGTGATTGAGTAACAAACATCCAACCAACCAAACATCCAAACTTTCACATTTATAATATAAGTAGGATTAGATTTATTTTATTGATCACCAGTAGTCAGAATATTTAACTACACGTACCTGTTACTACGTGAAACTGTCCAATGGCCCAATAAAGATACGGTCATTTATTGATGTATCCAGAAATAATAGTCATAATAAAGGAGCATCAATTTTAAATATCGGTTCAGCGTAAACAAGAGGGCATGGCGCGGCGTTCACGCTGAACTATAGAAAGTGCGCAGAGACAACTTTCGCGTCCGAATTCGAGAGAAAGTAGTCCGGAGCGCCGCGCGCATACATTATATCACTTTATCAGACTTCAGGATTATATCACACCGAGTGTTTACAAATAAATTATATATGATAAACACTTCTGATCTTTATAACCTGTTTATCGCGCCGGCGAAATTAAAACTGTTGTGTCACCAAAATAACTGCCACGCTTTCATAAAATACACAATTTATTGTTATGGTGAAGCGAAACCGCTCGGGAGTTCACATCCGCTTCGCTAACAAAACTTTTGTTCCAAAATATCACCTTTCGCTTTCGAATTGCGCTGGCGCAGCATCCACGGAAACAATGTTCGTGTGCGTCAAATTAACATGTCCGAGTACTAAACACCTACTATTTACAGAAACTAACAATGGAAGGTCACAGTCTTGTAATACATACAAATGAGAAGAGTTCTGTCGCTGTGAC
The DNA here is from genome assembly GCA_905147815.2 of Phalera bucephala. Classification (NCBI taxonomy): domain Eukaryota; kingdom Metazoa; phylum Arthropoda; class Insecta; order Lepidoptera; family Notodontidae; genus Phalera; species Phalera bucephala. The sequence goes on along the minus strand of LR990621.1, from coordinate 15,087,917 downwards.
ACACTGTCACATGTAGGAAGACGCTTGTGTTCCTATTGCTCCGCTATATGAATGGCCAGATAATTGCGAAAAATAAACATTGTTATCTCAAACCTATTACCCCAATTTCTTTGATAATTTAATTGGGCACATAGAATTAAAAATAGTAGTATGAAACAAATAATGCTATGAAAGATACATATGTAGCTACGTGTGGAGCCATTTTTGTACTCTTGTTTGTGCCCCGGTATTGTTTTTCGTTTTTTGCGTTGTCTTTATTCCTTATCTCTCTTTTTTTTGTTATGTAATTAATTTATTTATTTATCATTGTTTGTGTTAATCCGTTCATAATGGTATTTTGTGCAATATATATAATTATGTCCTCAGATCTGCTTTGTGTTGTATTTCGGCATTAGTGTTATTTCCCTTAGACTTCAATTGTATTGTCTATGCGTGTGTCTGCTCCTTGATTTGTTGTACTATGATGATGGCGGGGACCAGCTGAAAATAAGTGCTGTCCGTCAAGTACAGTGTACACTGAGCTAGTTCCCTTGCTACTACACATACTGCAGAAAGTTAAGTTGTAGCTCTTTCCACTTTATTTTTTTCTTCTCTTTATTTTTTTGTATTGTCTGTATTGTGTATGTAGCAAAAGCAAAACAAAAAGTTACTGCCGCATACACCAAATTGTCAATATGAAAAAGGTGTTTCAACTACTACAATACAACATAATAATGAAGAGGTTAAAAATTATGATGCTAATACAGAAGACGTTGCCGAAAACCTTCAAGGATCTAATTTTCGTAGCGGTAACAGCCTACTAATTAAACTTGTTTGAATGAGGCTTATATTGTGTAGCGATGACCTTAGCGGCGTCGTCTTCGTCATCGCTGATCTCATTAATACAATGATACGCGATTGTAACCATAATGGTACCATTCACGCCGTTCACGATTTCATATAAAAATTTAACAAAAAAAGTGATAAGTAGTGACAAATTTACATTGATGTACGTAAAAAACAAACACGAGACAGATTTAAAGCAAGGACTTTCTTTGATATACAAGTTATACAAGGTCAACGGCTTGAATATATTATCTCTACAACGATTTCCTAAAGATTGAAGTTAACTTTAAGTCCCGTGTTTTCTCAAGAAGTAGAATATCATCTTTCCTACTTCCTGTGGATTTTGTAAACAAATCTACAGGGTTACCTTCAATTGGGGAATGATTCCGAAATGTGGTTGTTGTATTTATACTATAAATAATTAACCTATAAATTTTATAGGTAAGTCTAAACAACTGATTATTTTTCACGAATTGTTCTTTTAGTTTTCAATACAAATCGATCAGCTGATCGTTTGAACTTGTATGGGAAAGAGAAAAAGAAACGCGAAATAGATAAAAAGTTGTTTAGACTAACGTATACAAGCCACAACTTTCGACATTATATCCCCTGGATTATCATAGATTAATAACATAAATTAAGCTAACAGATGGCCACAACACGGCAATTGGCTTACTTCATGGCAATCGTAATTATTCGTATTACGATTCAGTGGCTTCTGCCTACCCCGCGAGGGAGCTGGCGTGATGATATAGATAGAAAGAAAGATTATGTGGCTTACCCCCTAGGTTTCTGTTTGAAACACGAATTCCAAACGATCAGTCCTTCCGAACTAGCGGGTACAACGATTTGATAATTATGATATACGAGGCATGCCTTTTAAGTTCTGTCGTTTCCATATTTCCCGGCAATTTTGAATTTGGAACTGTTCTATATTCGAATGTGTTTAAATTTTGAATCTCAAAAGAGTTGAAAGTATTAGGACTCATGCTATTGTTTAGTCACAGCGTCGATTGGAATCTGTCAGGTTACGTACGAAAATGAATCTTTCTAAGGAAAATGTTCGTGCAATAATATTCTACAACTTTAGAAGAGGCCTGACACGGCTTCAGAGTTTTGAAGAGCTAACATCTGTGTTCAGTGATGAAGCCCCATGTCTGCGGACTGTCGAACGCTGGTATTTAGAATTCCAGCGTGGACATACTAGTGTTAGTGACAAATCTCGCGAAGGACGCCCAAAATCCGCCTTCACTGAAGATAACATCTTTGCTGTGAGACAACTAATTCTCGAAGATCGTCATGTGACGTATCGAGAGATAGAGGCTCTATTAGGCATCTCAGGGACAACCATTAAGAAGATCCTGCATGAAGCGCTTGGTGTGAGAAAGCTAGTTTGCCGTTGGATACCGCATCTGCTTTCCGACGATCACAAGGCGGCCCGCGTCAGATGGTGTAAGAAAAGTCTGCAAAGGTTCAACCGAGGAGAGTCAAATAATGTCTACGACATTATCAGTGGTGACGAATCTTGGATCTATGCCTACGATCCTGATTCCAAACAACAATCTACAATCTGGGTCTTTCAAGACGAGCCAAAGCCGACTAAAGTTGTTCGTTCTCGAAGCACTTCAAAGAAGATGGTGGCCACGTTCGTTGGAAAAACCGGCCATGTTACGACTATTGCACTTAAAGACCGTAGAACGGTTAACGCAGAGTGGTATACCACAGTTTGTTTACCACAAGTCATCGCCGAACTTCGAAAATCTAACTCAAAGCGACGCATCATCCTGCACCACGACAACGCAAGCTCACACAGCGCTCGGCAAACGATTGAGTATTTGAAGCAGGAAAAAGTAGAAATTCTTGACCATCCTCCATACAGTCCTGACCTAAGCCCTAACGATTTCTTTACATTTCCTAAAATTAAGAAAAGTCTTCGTGGTCAAAGTTTCCAGTCCGGTGAAGAAGCAGTCGACGCTTTCAAGTCAGCCATTTTGAACACCCCACTTTAGAGTGGAATAAATGTTATAACGTGGTGAATACTTTGAAAAACAATAAAAAGTACTATAAGGTTCTAGTTGTGTTTTTTTCTTCAATCGACAAAACTTATAAGGCATGCCTCGTACTAGTTAAGAGTCAATAATACACAGAATCGGTACCACATGGAACATAATATATAATATAATAAAGATATGCCATGGTCATAGGTTAAAAAAAAAAGAAAATACTATACGTAAACAGTGTTACGCTGCTGATAATAGAATTCCTGCTGGGTCTATGTAAAATGATTAAAAAAAACTATAGACTGATAGTTTTATCTTTTCTATGTATGTGCCAAATTAAAAAAAATTCAAGACCATTAATCTATATCATCACGCCAGACCCCTTGCGGAGTGGGCAGAGAGTACAGGTCACTATAGAAAAAAGATAATCATAGAGTAAGTCTACCATATTTGATTATGGTCTTAAGAATGTACTTCGAAATTAAAGTATGAGTTGGATATGGTCTTTGAAGAAGTAAGTTATCGATGAAAGTAAATGAACAATAGTAATGGAACAAAGATGGAACTTGATTGCATTCTAACGGTAGATATTTAATCATATTAACATAACTTGATTCCATTAATTGCCAATATCCTGTCATGTCGTAAGTCAGGATTTCATTAAAATTATGTTGAATAAAAAAAAAGGGCTAATAAACTTTTGGGAACGTAGAATCATAAAAAGTAGTTGAGAAGAAACTGTAATTAAAACTATCTATTTATCTACGCCATATCCGGTGCGGGGTTGGCAAAGAATAGAGAGACGTAACAGGTTCTTTCGTTCACAATTCTACACTTCTCTGGTGATTGAAACACGAAATTTAAATTATTAACTAGTGACAGAGAATGTTACACTACCAAACATTCGCACGAGCGTTTTTTCTACGCGCTTTAATCAAGCGCTGAAATAAAATAAACACCAACGGTACATTTTTTTGAAATGCGTTTACAGCCCTTGAGCGGTACACGTTGAAAATACGCCCTTGCGAACGAAGGGGTTACTATAATTTCACTAACCTTTTGTAACACCTATATAGCAAAAGCAATATAATGCTATAAGAACTTTATGGTGTCCTAAACTATGTTAACATCTGGGATCAGTATTAACACAGGCGACAAGACATGTCACGGCCGGACGGACGGTTGTCTCGCAAAGTGTTAGATAATCGTTCTTTCGTGCTCTGATAGCATGCTGTAACAAAATTTTGATTCGAGAAATCTCGTTTCAGGAATTGTTCTGTATTGTCGTTATACAAGACTATTTTGACTTGTGTACAAGACTCGAATCATGGGCCTTGTCTTGCCGCCCGTGTTAGCCTTGCTGGAATGTAAAATATTAGTATACCCAAAATGAGAACGAGTCAAACTATACACGCGTTTCAAGTTATTTTTCTTTGATAAAAATACTGCTTCGTTAGTCTAGTGGTGAATAATGCGCGTACCGATCTCGAGGTCCTGGGTTCGAATCCTAGCTCGTACAAAATGTAATTTTTCTATAGAAAAATTTCCAGAATTACTCCATTGTGGCCGGTGTAATGACGATAGGCACCTATTACAAGGGACCTAACATCGTCGGCGAAAAGTGGTGTATACAGTATTTTTCTGCCACCCCTGCTTGGGGAATATGGGTGCGACGGTGTTTTTATTTGACGTAACTGCGTGCTTTGGACGCTAACACTCATGAATAGAGGGTAATGGGTATGTCTGCTTAGCAAATCGTGGATGCGATTTTAATTGTACCCGGAAATAGAGGTATGCAAGAAGCGTCGGCGGCGTCTCACATACGTAAGCGCGTACGCAGTTGTAGAAACAGCGCATTTTGTATAATCTTATTGTATTTAGAAAAATGTGTACATTGTGCTAAATAGACCGTGTCTTATCTGAAGGTCAAGTCAAGAGTCTCCGTAATCGGAGAGCCTGTATGAGACGATCTATGAGAGTGGAGAAAGCTAGAGAGGTATGTAAGGAAAGAACCTGTTGGAACTCTGTACTCTCTGCCTACCCCGCAAGGGATCTGGCGTGATGATAAAGACAGTGTACATTCTAAAATTATATCGATTATAAAATTTTAAATTGATTACTAAAACTTAAATTAGAACTTCAATCATTTTTTTATCATGGGAAAAAATTGACCATCTTTATAATTTTTCTATAAAAAGCAATAAGTGCTCGGTACTTCACTATCGTTTCGTTCATTTGAAATGATAAAAATATAATTCATTTATATTTAAAGAATAAAACGTACAGTTTTTTTCAATAAAAATAAAACAAGTATACGAGTGATAAACATATAACATAAATCGATTACATTCTTGTTTATTTTACATTTTATGATTCCAATCAGCTGTTTGTTTATTATTCTAGAAAACAAAACCTGCAGGTAAGGTGGAAAGTTGTTACGGTCATGGCGGTCACAAGTATATAAACAAAATAATGTCACCGATTGAAGGATAAAAAATAAAAACAAGTGAACAATATTAAGTATAAATTGTTGTATTAGCACAATAACATACTCCCCAAGTGGGGGTGGCAGAGATGTACTGTGTGCACCCACATTTCACCGATGTTAGGTGCCAATATGATATGGGGGCGAGCCTATTGTATATTTATTATACCGGGTAAATTTTCAAACTCTAAACTGCAGCTAAGAATTTTTTATAGAAATAAAACTGTCTGATCCAGAACGAGGAACGAGTCGTGGTCACTGTATTTTTAACCGACTTCAAAAAGGAGGAGGTTCTATGTTCGGTTGTATGTATGCTTTTTTTTTTGTATGTTCAGCGATATTTCCGTTAATTGTGGACCGATTTTGATATTTTTTTTGCATTGGGTTTGTATATCTCCAAGGTAGTCCCATATTAATTTTATTGACATTGGACCTTGGACTTAGAAGATACACCAGGGAACTCCTTAACGACAAACAATAGGCATGTGTAAATTGAGATATTATGGGTATTACGTCAATCCTATAGGTACCCTACTATAGAATAATTCACTGGTCACTTAAAATCTTTTATAAAAAAAGGTAAACCGACTTCAAAAAGCAAAAAAATAAATATTTGAAGCCGGTGCGCAACGCCAAGCAACGCCAAGTAACCGACTGCACCAACCAGCACCGACTTCAAATATTATTTTTTTTGCTTTTTGAAGTCGGTTTACCTTTTTTTATAAAAGATTTTTATAATACACAAAGAAGGGCACATTAATTTCGAAGTACATTTGTTTGGTAAATTTTCGTTGATTAAATTTGGGTAAGTGCTTGTATGTATGATTTTCAAATGAAAAATGTAAAGCATACCTATCCTGGACCTTATTTAGTAAGTGAAAATGACAACCAATAATTTCGACAAAAGACATTGTTCTGCGTCCATACATGATTTGCCCCAGAACCAACAGCAATAAAAAATGCGTGTATGATTTCAAGTTAACTGCAAATTATTTCATGCTTTATTATTAAACTGACAAGCGGGGGAATTGCATTAGTTTAATCCTAGGTCGGACAAATGTAGTTTTTCTAACGAAAAATTCTCAGTATAAGTCCGGAGTCTGGAATTGTGCCCGATATATGGCAATAGGCTCGCCCCCTATTACATGGGACCTAACATCGTCGGCGAAACGCGACTGTACTCAGTACACCTCTGCCACCCCCTCTGGGGAATATAGGCGTGATGGTGTTTTTATTTTTTTAACAAAAGTATTAGATTTTGAGGTTTTAATTTAGTAGCCAACAATACATTTGCAAAATATTTATGTAAAAATACACTACCAATAATCAAATCGATCATCATTGAATGTAATCGATTGAATATAACCGACTGATAGGATTGACATCTCCAACCGTAATTCGATAACAACGATGACATTCGGAAAAGACGTTGGCGACTTTGATTCAAGTACTTTTTAATTGTCCGTTAGATATGGATATTTGTAACTACTATAATAAAACAGATAATCTAATCGTTATAGTATAGGTCATATGTTTGTTGGTTCTGGGGCCATTTTCGACAATGTCCTTTGTCCACATTGCATATAAGACTGCTTTACACTTAGCTATGCTTTACACAATACATAGGTGTAGTGACAATGAGACAATTATATCATGCCGTTAATTGGAGTAAAAACTTTACAAATCGGACAAAAAAATAAGCGGTCCTAATGTAGCGAAAAAATCACAGACGAGACCATTTAACTTTTTTAAAGAATTATGTGAGCTCACTCCGTTGTCGTAACTGCGATGAAGTAATAATTATAATGTAACAAGGAAACGAACCACGAAAATGGCAAAGGCAAATCTCATCGCGACTTGTTGGTAAAGACGTCAGATGTTTAAACGATTTAACAATTCATTAGTAAATGAATTATATATTTATTTATTGCTCAAGGTTCCGTAACATATTTTTAAGTGCAAACAGAAGTGCTTATCACAGTGAGCTACATGTGGAAAAATGATATAATAATATAAATAAATATTTCCTTAACGAGCAAGCGTGTATGAGAAAAAAATAACCAGTTGGAAATCTGGAACAGGGTTGTCCGGAAAAAACTGTCTTTAATACGCGTTGTGTTTATTAATTGTAATTTTACTGATGACAATAAAGCGTATTCTATCTATCTCTGTACTTTCTGCCTACCGCTACCCGCAAGGGATCTGGCGTGATGATATAGATTAACACACACAGCAGAGGTGTACTAGGTAAACCCACTTTTCGCCGACGATGTTAGGTCCCATGTAATAGGGGGCGAGCCCATTGCCACATACCGGGCATAATTCCAGACTACGGAGTCATAGTTGGAATTTTTCTTTAGAAAAACTACTTTTGTCCGACCTAGGATTTGAACCCTCGTTATCACAAAACGATGCGCTATGCCACTAGACCAACGACGCAGTCGTTGATATAGATTAAATTAGAATATTTTCTTTTAACACGACTTTCTTAATCATCATAAAATTTCCTCTGATTATCTTTTTTTTTTTTAAACGTAGCCCCACACTAGGATTTATTCCTGTGTCGTGGGTGCGTTTACAAACATGAAAATTCACATACACAAATACCCAGACCGGAACAAATAATTGTGGATCACACAAAGATTTGTCCCGTGCGGGACTCGAACCCGCGACTATTAGACTTTAGTTAGGCACTCGTTTTTTACAATACAAAGTTGAGTCGATATTTCATTCGCGTTGTTAAACCGGAGATAATCAATGAAGGTTAATGTCAAAAACATGAATATATTTGTATTCAAATACAACATGGCGCAATTAAAGCCTTTAACAATTTAGTAGATAGTTATAGAACCAGTAATAATAAAGATGCTACTTAAGATGTCAAGGTAAACATCCAGTTTTATAGAACTTTAATTAAAACAAATATCTTATCTAAGTTCTCAGTTTTACGCATTATATAAAACTAACTAATACGTAATTTCTCATATTATTTTAAATTCCCGATGTTTCTATTGTTTGGTAGCACACATGGTCACGCGAAGAATTGAAGTATGTGACGCCCAAAAGTTATTGTTAAAGTAAGGTGTTTTTTTATTTTTATTTCAAAATTTTCATGGAACATCTCTATTAGGAATCGTTTTTATGTAGATATGGATTTGTAATTTATTAAATCTAATATTATGGCTCGCAATTTATGTTTGAGCGGCGTTATATTAAATTAGCTATGTATTCTTTAACCGGATTTTTGTGCCAAATGCGAGACAAGACTTGTCCGATGTAAGAAAGCCCACAACCAAAATTTAGCTTGTATACCCCGTCCTAAATTTATACTAATATTATAAATTCGAAAGTCTCTTCGTTTGTCTGTTTGTCTGTTAACGCTGAACAGATTTTGATTAAATTTGGCAATGAAATACGTTTTATCCACGAAAAGGACATAGGCTAGACATTTTGTTTATAAAAAAACGTAACGGTTTGAAATACACGCCTGAAAATACCGCGAACGAAGATGCGGGTAAAGCTAGTTTAAAATAAAAAATAAACCGCGATAAAATCCGTAAAAGAAGCGTTAAAACTTTTACACAACACTACAATATTTTGGCAGGCGCTAATTGTTATTTTTGTCGGTTTGCGAATCTGTCCACAAATGGAGTTCCTTATTTGCCTAATGAAATCAGCCTATGGTCCCAATGCCACCCACAAGCCGGCGCAATCATGTACTACATCACGATAGCTTTAAACGGCGTGGTTTAAGAGGTCGCCGACGTCGCCTGGCGTGTCTGACAACTCGGTCATGCAACCGCTCGTATAATTTAATGGTCTATTGTACTCTAACGTTTGAATTTACTGGTACTAAGATTCACAAAGTGTGGATCGCAATCCCCTGGGGGCCGCAAATCCTGAGTAAAAAAGAAAAAAAGAAGGAAATGTTTGTTTTTCGTTAACTAATTTCTACCATCTTGGAACCTTTTTTGCTGCACATAGAATCAAATCGTTTTCTAAATTTCGTGGAGGCGTTTGGCGATGTAAAAAATACATGTCTGTTATAGGCACTTAATTATGTATTTACCCGATAGCCAATTATAAAAATTAATCAAAATTATGTGCGGATTTCATATTTGTTTCATCATAAAATACAGGTTACAAGCAGCGGAGGTCGTGAAAATTTTTTTCATAATAAGGGGGTCGCGTCTTGAAAAGGTTAAAAACACTGTTCTAGCTCACTTTTTGCCAGGTTCTTGCCTTTACAGCTTCACCGGACAATTCTGACATAGCTTCTTTAGTTCGTAGTACTGCCAAGTCAAACTCAAAACTACTGGTGAGCCAAAAGCATGAAGAACGTAGACTAGGAGGGCCACAAAACCTAATCTTCAAGAAGACAAACTACTGAAAATCTTATCGAAAAAGTACTATTATAGGACAAGTATATTTTTTAAATTTCCAAAATGGTTTTGAACACGCTGGCGGGCCGCATTATCTGACTGTTTTAAAATTCAGGCGGCAGGAAAATGCTCAGTGGGTCGCATGGCGGGCCACATGTATGACATGCCTGGCATAGTACACAACTCAATGATTAGTATCACACGCTTTTCCACAAATTTTACTCGTAAAGTACACCATGTATAAATAGATGCAGCTAATAAATCAAGCAGCATAATGTGCACAAGTAGAAAGAAAACAAGGAATACTTGCCAAGTTAATTACGAAACGTGAATAACGCAAATACATAACACGTTTACGATTTGGACGCAAAGAAAAAAGTATTCGTGTGAAGTCTACTGCTACATAATGTATGTTGTACTTGCAAAATTACTTTGCTCGTAACGCCTACACATATTATTAGGTACTAATGAGTATACTAGGTTGAGCATACTTTATAATTTAGCAACGCAATATTATTTTTACAAGCTTTTAACTGCACTTCCTCTCATTTTTACATAACATATTTTTACTTTAATATCACACGGGCCTCCTCTCAAACTGAGAGGGTTTATGCCATAGTACACCACGCTGGCCGAGTATGGGTTGGCGACCTTCACACACCTTCGAGAAACTCTTAGGCATGCAGGTTTCCTCACGATGTTTTTCTTCACCGTTAAAGCAAGAGTTAGTTAATTTTTAATATGCAGATGCTTTCAAAAAGACGTGTGTGAGAGAGGTGCCTTGGTTGAACCCGAGACCTCTGACTTTGCAGTCCAACGGTCTAACCTTACACTGCATTTTTACTTTAGTTTTGGTAAACATGACCATGATTGGCTTTAGACTAAGAAACTCCTACGTCCAACAGCATGGACATGAAATTTTGTATAAGTACACAATGGTTGATCGTTTTAAATTGCACCATTATCTGGCTGCATAAAGTTTGTTTTTAATTATATTTTTTTACTATTACTTTATTAAGGTTCATACGTGCTTACAGCAAGTACTGGATAATTTTATTATATTACAGCACTCCTAAATTTAATAAATAATAGTTTTAAAGACGTAAAAGTCAATGAACTGTAACATAGATTGCCAAGATAGCAGAACGACTGACACTAGTCAAGCGGTTAGCAACGGTTTGAGCCAAAAGAAGAGCACCTCATTGTAAGTAGGAAGTGTAATAAAATAAACCAAGGCTGAAACTACTTCGCGACCGCCAGATAATTCTTATCACCTATTAGTTTGCATTTACGTAGTATTTGCGAGAAAAAAAACATGCCGATTTATTTTGATCATTACTCAAAATTATATAAAGGATATTTTTTTGAAACACATATTAAAATAACATCTCATACGTAACCATTTTATTATAATTTGAACAATGTTAAAAAAACGTTACCATGAATCCTACATGTCCGACGTACACAAGCTGTTTTCAAAGGACTTGTCATATCGGCCAAACGGGCAGGCTTATAAGATGAAAGGCATTATTCTTCCCAATCTTGAGGGTAAGTCTCTGGCCAGTGGCATTCTTTTTGTAATTATCTCGGTTTAGTTGTCCGATATTTCACAGCAGCATATTACGGGAAATATTGCTTCTTCCTGCTCCTCAGAGAACTCCAATCTCGAAATTGTATGTATTTAGAATACTATGTTATAATACACTGAAGATACCTAGGAAAAAGGGGGTGGTTCACCGCATTAATTATAATTGATTTATGAAGGAACTAGCCGCGGCTGCGCACGCGTTTATTTTGTAATTTATTTCGTAATATCTTATAAAATTTGCTCATATGTGGTAATATGATATATATAAACTATATTACTCTAACGTTTTTCAGAATCCATCCAGTATTTTTTACGTGAAAGAGTAAGGAACATACAGTCATACTTACAAAGTTTTGCGTTTATAATATTATTACTAGGATAACGTGCTTTAAATATTCTATAAAACAGTCAGGTTGATCACTCAGGTTGATCACTCACGTTGATCACTCACGTTGATCTCAAGATTGTGGATATGACTGATATGCCCACTCATGTTACGATTTAATTTCTGATCTTTTTGTTATTTAAGACATGAGATAAAACGAATAGGAGCTTAATATACTAGATATATACATCTTTAGTTAAAGAGTGAACGTGATCCAATTAGGGTGGTGGTTACTAGTCAGATATTCAGTGCCTGTAGCAAAATGTAAATCCTAGTCGTTAACGCGAATAGAAAACAAAATAATGTATGGGAATAACATTTAAAAACGAACCACGTCACGTAGTTAGAACAATGCGTTATCGATTGCGACAAGAGAATAGAACGAAGCGCTTGACACTTCTTTAGACCCTCAGGACAGTCGCTAAAGCTCGGAAAAAAGGAAAAGACTCTTGGGGATGGAGCGAAATGACTGGACTCAAATCAAATCTAATCGATCAATTAATGTACTAAATAATAGTTGCTATCGGGGGGTATTGATTGCAGTGTTGTAAATTTCCGATGTTTAGAGTGTTTTGGATCACCCATGGTCACGGTCATATAAGACAGATAAATTTATTAAGGAATAATGAAAACAGCCCGATAAGCCTTTGACCAGTCTATAAAATATAGATAATTGCGTATTTTTCCATTAGCTATTCCTATGATCTGCTAAACCTTATAAATGTACGTATGTTCCAAGTACACTACAGTACTGTACTCCCTGCCTACCCCGCAAGGGATCTGGCGTGCTGATAATGATAGATAGACAGAGATCAGACTTATTAAATATATGGCGGTTCAATATTCAGTTATTTAAACAAACATAGTTGTATCAAAAGTTGTTAAAGGGTAACTTTCTATGACTTACATAATAATTCTAACAACTGTCTCTACCCAGAAGTGGCATAATAAGTGATTCCGCCACATTCGTACCGGAGATTCATTTACACCGGTCTCGAGGCAGTCACGGATCGGGTGTGTCTTACACAACGGGCGGTGACGCGTGAAGCATGACCATGGAGCCCGACCTACGGAGCGCGTCCTCGCCAGCTCACTCACCAACCATAACGACATTATCAGTCTCCGCCACTCGTAAAACATCGGCTATTGTCCCGCGACGTAAACAAACCGCCGAATATCTTTGAGCTAAAACTAAATGCGGGAAAATAACTTTGGACGTCGGGCGACGCTTTATTCTTATGCTTTAGACTATATCGCACCTGCCGGTCTGCCCTTTATGCCCCACCATCTGTACTGTACAAGGGGAGAGCTGAGCGCGGCCACAGAAGGAGGGTTCGAACTAGACACTGACTTAGCCGGACAAACATTAACCATTGACACGGAAAGAAGAAGCTAGACTTTATACTCGTACCGCTATGTGACCGCGGTGTTCTCAGCGTTACCAAGGTTAAGCAGCGTTCGTCTCGATCTGAGATTCCACCAGGCAGCGTTTTCATGTTCCGAGCTTCTCCGGGCATTCTAAGCCGTTGGTCTCGATCACCACTTAATGTGATAATCGTTAAGGTATGTTGAAAGCATTAAAGGCGGCTTGACAGATACCGCACACAGAATCAGACACCGACCTCGCCGGCGAGGTCGAAGAATCCCTTGCCCGTCGGCCGGTGCTGAGCACCACGGCGAGACACCTAGTATACGCCCTCACCCATAGCGACTCCCCAAGCCGAGGCCGTTCCTCCTTAAGGACGCCCGTGAGCAAGTTGCCCCCTTGCCCTTCTGGATCGAGCGTAGTGGTTGCACGCTCGCCCTCTTGTCCGGTAAAGCTGTAAAGGCCCCGCGGCCAACAGCGTAGATCATTCACACACCCACCAGATTCCAAGAGCAAGTAGCCAAAAAACCTGCCCCCACCATTCCGCATTCGGTCCGCGTGGTCGAGCTAGTGGTAGCTAGGAGAAGGTCTCTGTTTAGTCACTACTAAAGTTAATATATCAGTCTATACTGCCACCTGCCTGCCAGACTGATATATTAACTTGAATCTAGACTGACAGGACCAGTTCCCTTGTATTTGATTGACAATGTATAAATTATATAGAAGATAATCATCAGAAGATTCACATAAGACTTTTGTTACAACAGTAATTGTTTTTTTTAATTTAGGTACATCACTTTGATATACATATATTTTGTTATGTAAAAAAGGTTTGGTATCCATGATGAGTCACGTGTTTTTGTTTATGTTTAGTTAAATGCCAAAACGAACGGGGTATAGATGCTTCTTATTTTTGCATACGAACTGAATTTAATGTATTTTGGTCGTCGAGTGAAGATTTAATTATAACTTTGAATATATCATGACAATAGCGTCGAAATATTGCATTTAATTTAGCTCACAAGAGCGTTATGTTAGCACATTATTTCCATATCAACATTGAAACACAGACCCATCCTTGATTACTTTTCAGAAGACCTGTCTCACGTGTATACACTGTACAAACACTGCAAAACATGAGACTCTATTTAAATTACTGTGTAAGTAATTAATTATATTTTCACCTGAATATCTCGTAGTGTACATACAATATGAGAAATCACATGCACTGTAAATACAAAAACAAGAAAGTGTAAACAGCGATGAGAGACATAGGGTCAGTCTGAATCCATTTGTCGTCGACTGCCCGTCTCTTGGGCCGTTATTCGCTATAACCAATTAAAGACGTAACGCGGCACGTTATGATAACATCGTGAAATTATAGTTTAATGTGGAGTGATCAAATAGACCGTGTTTTATCTGAAGGGCGATCAAGAGTCTCCGTAACCGACGAGCGTGTATGAGACGAACTATGAGAGTGGACGAAGCCAGAGAGGTACGTAAGGAAAGAACCTGTTGAAACTCTGTACTCTCTGCCTACCCCGCAAAGGATCTGGCGTGATGATATAGGTAATGGTGGAGTACCATTAAACGCATACAGAATTCCAACATCATTCTATCACTGGACAACTAAGTGCGGGGAGCGATTTCATCCTTTTGTAGTCAGTTAATTAATTAATCTATACTAATATCATAAAGAGACAAGATTTGTTTGTTTGTAAGCGATAATCTCTAAAACTACTAGACCGATTCGATCAATTTTTTCACCACTAGAAAACAACATTATTCAGAATTAACATAGCCTAAATTGTATTTCAGTAATAATGAGATAATTTATAAAGATATTTAAAAAAACAGCCGCAGTCGCGTATGACCCTAGAAGTTAATATTCCACCAAATTCGCACGAAACTATTTGCTTCGACATTCATAATGCGTACTGCTAAGGATAAAATTCGCTCCCGCCGTCTGTTTCCGGAGAGGTATATTTAAATTCAGAGTGAATACGCGATTACTGAGTCAGAGAGCCACATCTTCGGCCCTATCGTCACTTCCTATCAGACGAGACAGGGGCATATATTGTGCAGTCCTCAATAAAAAAAAATACACAAAACGAATTTATTTTGACGCGCCGCGTTTATTCATAACGAACAAGGACCCAGGGGCGGGCTGGTCATTTGCAAGCAATTAGTATAAATTCTCTTTCCGCAATCGATAGTCTTGTTTTGCCCACGTGACTTTCGTTGTTAAATGTCATTTCCGTACATTTTTCCGTTTTCTATTAGCGTTAACGACTGTAGTCGACTTGGCCACAAAGTCATTAATAATTATTTACGATATTAAGCTACCGTAAGGAAAATTAAGTCATATAATTATCGTGTTCATTGAAGATTTTTCAAACGAATTGTGATGATAATTTATGTACAATCATCCGGTCCCGCCCGAATGATTAACTTTATATTAAAAACCGCGAATATTTATCTCACGATTGTCGGCGCGCCGAAACGAAACAAAACAATATAGCCTTCGAGCGCTTCCGACACCAGCTGACACTGGCCCCTGTTTCATTAGTCAGCGTCTGTCGTTGCGTGTTTCGTGTTATGTAACTTATATTTTTCCTAAAGTGTCATAATATAAAAATATGTAAACAGTAGAACAGTTTAGCACAAGCGGTCCGAAAAAAATCACGCGCACAGACGCGCGCATTACGCGGCTTCTCGGTAGTTTTCATCGGGTAGTATCCACTGAGACCCCTGAAGAACCTAACTCCTATCAGCCGCTACCGTCCGCGGCATGTTCTCACCGACCCTCCCGATGCCCTTACATCCCTTCTTTCGGATAAAGATACCGCGCACAGGATCAGACACCGACCTCGCCGGCGATGTCGAAGAATCCCTTGCCCGCCGGCCGGTGCAGAGCACCACGGCGAGACACCTAGTATACGCCCTCCCCCATAGCGACTGTCCAAGCCGAGGTCGTTCCTCCTTGAGGCGCCCTTGAGCTAGTTGGCCCCTTGCCCTTCTGGCTCGAGGGTAGTGGTTGCACGCTCGCCCTCTTGTCTGGTGAAGCTGTAAAGCCCCTCGGCCAACAGCGTAGATCATTCACACACACACAAAACAAGCGTGTCTGTGTGCCTGATTCTTATTCCGACCGCTAACACTAAGATGCTTTACTGTTTACATACTTTTATATTGTGATGTCAGCCCAGCTAAGCGCACTGTTTAATTTTAACGAATTCAAAATGCTATACGACTTACAGTTTAGCCTCAGAAATAAAAGCCAACACAAATATCTTTGCAGTCACGCGTAATATATAATATCATTATTACGCATTACATACACGTGTGTATCTTAGTACAAGTCCACGTAAAATTGTCTTACAAAATACTACAGATAAGATAAACGTTAAAGAAATCCGAGTAGGAACATTATCTGAGACTTCAATGTTCTGAAAATAATATATAGGTATGTTTCATAAGTTGCGCATTCAAACGACGTAGGTCGGGAATTGGTAATATTAATGCGAGTTTGACCTAGTTGATATCTGCGTGTAAACAAAGCCTACGGAACAGGGCCGCAGACGTTTCGGCGAGGTGAGCGACCCCGCTATCATTACATACAATCATTCCGGTTAAGCTTATCGGCCTGCTGCCGGCCACCACCACCAACTAGAACAGGGAAGTAACGTTTCACACCGATTTACAGGTGTCGCATTCTATGATTATTACCATCGCAGTTAACGTAACATCGCGAAACGAATAATCGTTTTTCAATAACTTGCATAACACGATGTTCGCCGGTGAAAGTGTTTAGATCGTAAGCGAAAATCAATCTTGTTAATAACATAACCCCGTTCTTGTATTTATTTAAAATGATTTGTTGTGTGTCGCCCTCGAAACACACGATCGCTTCGAAACCGGTTATGCAACATCGAAATAGGAAAAAATAGTAATTAAATAAACAATTATATATTTAATTACGCAATTAAAATCAAACATGTATTTTTGTGATATTAAAAAAGAATAGAGACTTATTCTGATACGGACAGCGTTAAATGTGTGGGTGTGTGTGTTAGATAGAATAAAATGTAAATTTGAATAAATTTTAGCTAGTTACGTAGTAGGTACGAGTTACGAGTATATTAATTATGGCACTAAATATATTTTTTGCTATTCATAAGAATTTGCATACAATCTGGATAAAACAATTATTTACTAAAATAACAATTAACAAAATAGCCGCCTGTTGTCAAGAATACGATGTGAATTTTGAAGAAAATAACACGAGGCCGCTTGATCTTGTGTTTGAGCGCAGACCTATTGAATTCGGTCCTCGGAACAAATCTATGTGACCTACAATTATCTGTACACACACCTTCAACACGAGAAATATTTCCTGGCGGAGTGAAGCGATTTTTAATAATACGCTTAGATAGGTCTAGCCAAATATGGAACATAGCAACAATGATAGTGCTATCAATTCTTGCGTTTTATCTGGAGTCTATATCTATTAAAGTCTATATGTATTATATGATATCATTCAAAATAGCATTCATTCATAATTTATTTTACGCTTTAATTGTAATTAGTAAATCTGTTTAAATATACCGCGATATAAAAAAGCAAGCAAATTCAGAGACAACAGTTAAAGAATAAGGAACAGGAATCAGTTTAGCACTACTAATCAATTGTCACAGAGCGTCATGACTTCGCCATTGTAAATATTCCTTCTACTGCGACGCACATAGTAAGCTAAATACGTGTTGTACATTGAGTTATTTTGTACAATATACTAGAGAAGACTACCTCAACTATTTTGACGAGCGACTTGGTTCAAGAGCTTCAGTCGCTCCACCCGCTAAATCGAGCTGTCGCGGATTCCCGCACGGGACAAATCTTTATGTGACCCGCAAATATATGTTTCTGTCTGGGCTTCATGTTTGTAAATGCACCCACGATATAGAAATTTCAAGTAGACCCACTACATTAACAAAAAATTCTAGCAAAAATTAGAGTGCCATACACTCTTAAGCTCACTTTGTACCAGTCGATTGCCGCAACATGACACGTTCGAGTGCTAATACTTATTTCAAAAATATACATGCATGTGCAATAAGGTACCGTTTAAATATCTCGAAAAACAAGATTCTATTATCTATGAAAACACATCCCCGCAAACGACGCGGTCATCAAGTAACGCGCCATTTTTTGCCCGAAGTAACTTCTCTGGGACATAGTACATATAACTCAATGGTGTTGTATGAACATGGCTTTCTGGACTCTTCTTAGGTAGCAACGGCCTTGGGGCGACTTCGACCGGCGGACCTCCAAATTACACATAACAGTGGCGTAGCGGAGTGGGACAAAAACGCGCAAGGTATGCGCGGAAGAACCAGCGCGCCGCTTCGTCGACCAGCAATCAGATCCAACAATCGATGAAACTTCATAACACGTTCAAATGTGTATAAAAATATACTATCGCACAAATCAAAACTGTTTATCTGATGGCTGTCCGATAAGCTAACATCGATAAAGGTGGTACACACTGCTCTCAACGATTTACGAAATTCGTCGCAGAAAACGTGTATTTGTAATTGATTCAGAATGCAATCTTGATTATGAGAGCGTTGCGTCCACTTATAAATGTTATATACGATCTTTAGTCTCAATTTCAGCAAGGTAAAGCACAAGAATTGTGATGAATTGAATGAACAAAAAGTTATTTGATTTCCTTTTCCGTGCAGCTTTGTGATTTCAAATGGCTTTTTTTGACTTGACGAAATTGAGATTCGACCTCATTTCTGTTTTACATAATACCAAATCTAGTAAGACGATTAAAATAACGGTTGGAGCGAATAAATGTACGATTATTGACGAGAAAATAAGTAAATTAAATAGTTTTGCAAACAACTGTATTGAGGTCTTATTAGATTCAGTTTTAAATTAACTACTTACTAATTTATTTACGACACAAAATGTTATATATTTTGTAGCAAGAAAGTAAATTATGTCAAAATACGAAAAAGAGAGTGTTAATGGTGGAAGCAATCACTATACTTTCTTGCTGCACAAAATATTCGTCAATTAATGCATATCATTCACGACATTGCATTAAATATAAAACATGGAGGCTTTTATTTGATGTGCAAATTAGAGATTAAAAACTCATTAGAAATTGTGTATTTCTTACTTGTAAATAACAGTGTGATTATTGAGTGGAGTATTTTGACACAAATCACTTATTTATATCAGCAATCAGGAGCCCTAGCATTAGCCACGGGAAACTATTCGGATCCCGAACTAGTTCCCAACTTTTTACAGCAACTGCGACTTCTAATATTGTATTAAAATACGATTAAAGCATTCACAATATTTATTATTTTTACTTCTTTATTATAAATTGACTGATAATTGCAGTAAAATTCCCAAAAATTCTGTTGGTTCTATGCTCTTAATATTAGAAAAGTACAATTTGGGACAACCTCCTTGAAATAGTTATCTAATTATGATTTGAATTTAACTAGACAACCGAGTTTTTTTATGAACATAGATATAGTCGTGAATGAGACGATTAAACTACGAAGGAAACTAAAGGTCATTCCTTATGGAATGTCTAAGTTACAAATAAAATAAATTTAAAACTTACCATCACAGGTAGCGGCCATGAACTTGCCATTAGCAGAGAAATCCATCAGAAGCACGGTGCCCGGGTGTCCCTTGAGATTCTTGAGCAGCCATGGATGGTTAAACTCGGATTTTCCTTTCCATGTTGCACGTTTCTTAGTCTTCCCACCAGCACGAGTTTCAGCAACAGTCGTTTCAGGATTTGCTTCTTCCGCTGGAGCATCTGAAATAGCAGATATACCTATAAAGGAAATGAAGACTACTTCTACTTAAGACTGGCTTAATTGCGATGTTTTGTTTGAATTATCAATGATCCGGTCTGGATGTCACTGCAATTGCACCAAAATCATTGTACACCGTTGAGTGGATTAGTGTTCGTCAATAAACACGACAGACACAAACGATTATAGGTGTGGTTCCAAATGTTGCAACTCTTACATTAGAGGTAGTGTACGAATACTATAGAGTGAATGAGCAGTGATCATCCCAGGAACACCACGAATTAACAAAAACAAAAATATCTTCCAAGATGGCTCCATACGGGAAGCCTACATCAACATTTATGATGTCTCTACAAGGACAACTTTAACGTCACATACGCGTCTCGTTTATATTCATACAATGTTACACACGACTCATGGTAAACATAAAAACATACGTTTGACATACTGGCCGAAACGGAAAAACATTCAGGAAGCTTGAATATTATGAATAGTAACAAGAGGTGTCATTATCATATTAATCTTTAAGTTCTTTAATATAAGGAATTTAAATTTTCCTTTTTCCCCATACTATTTTAGGAACACTAAATTGTTTTACATGTCGTGTCTTTTTTGTGGTTACTAAGAAGACAGATAGGTATCGTAGAAATGGAGCAAATTAAACTAAATAAGGAAACACAATTTAGGTCTTATACTGAATCTTGTATTAAGGTAGCCTGTCCTGCTGCTGGGGCTTAAAAGAATGTGTTGTTCGAGATTGCAGGCGTCTGGACTGTGGACCCCTGGCATCAAGGTGTCGGAGCGATCCCAAGGAGGGCCGCGGTATAAGTGGTAGTGTTGGATTTTGTCACCACGCGGGTATTTAATGATTCCGCACTCATAATACAGAACTGAGAATCACTTAAGAAATTTTCCTCGCAAAACCAAATAAAGCCCTGATGCAGCAATGTTTAATGATGAAGAACTACTTATGCGATTTCTCACATCGATATGTTAAATTTAGAATAGAAGCATTTTGTTGATTATAATCATAATCCTTTAAAAGTATGTCTTAGTAATGTATCATAGTAATACTGTCAAGTAAGCTCATGCCTTTTAATCAAAAGGTCCAAATCGAGGTTAGCACCTCTGGATTTTTCGGCATTTATTTATGAGGTAAGAAAAACACCAAGAGGAAGGAAAACTATATGTCCTGCAGAACAAAACGTGAAAAATAGTGAAATGATATGGCCGAAGAATGGCGAGAGATTTTCTCTCGTTACATTGGGACGAAACATACCTCGTTATTGTTTGCATCGTGCTTACCTCTTTGGGGAAAAATAAATATGAGAAATATTAAAGTAGGCAATGAAATTATATGGCTGAAGAATGGCGAGAGAATTTCTCTCGTCACATTTGGGACGAAACATACCTCGTCATTGTTTGCACGGTGCTTACCTCTTTGGGGAAAAATGAATATGAGAAATATAAAAGAAGGCAAGTGAGTTAATAACTCATAATACTATATACTACAAAAGTATCGCATTGAAGTAGGTTGACGCGATATAGTATACAAAAATATACCGTTAAACAGAATTATGACTAACGGTACAAAACTTTTATACCACATACCTGACACACATGCTCTATCTTCTTATTGCTAATAAATATTTTTTCCCATACCTCGAGTAGGTAGGTGTTGGAAGTGATGATGTCAGTGCATCGTCACTACGAAGATGTAACCCTACGTTCACACCAACGCTTTTTCAACGCGCGATAGTAAAGCGCTGGATTGAAATAAATGGCTAACAGTACATTTCTTTTGAAAGCGCGCTTCAGCACCGCGCGTTGAAAAAGCGTCCGTATGAACTAGGGGAAGAGAAGTATTTATACATACATGTGTGGATGTTAATGATGTATGTATGGAACATCAGCGGTACCATTTAGTAACCGACTTCAAAATATATTTTATTTTTAAAGCAAGTAGATAGAGCAGAGTAATTTAGTTGAACTTAATAAACTGAATTGCTTAAAATGACATGGATTTTTAAATGAAAGCAAAAGTATAGACTGAAGTTTAAATTATGATACTCAGGGAAAAGCTAATTTTCAAACTTAAAATTTAAGATGTCACGTCATAACCGGCGTTCTTATTTGTTATAACTAAACGCGACGCGTTACGATAACTTCGAAAAATGATTATGTATGTAATGGTACCATTAAACGATCATTTCAGAAAGTTATTGTATCGCGCTGCGTTACGTGTTTAATTGGAATAAGTCCTGGGAATTTGGAATGCACTGTATCGGACACACATGGTCGCTGACAAGTTCTGGAAGAGTATGATACAATATCATACTCTTTGTTATTGTAGATAATGGCTGATATTCTTATTACGTTCGGCACGTCTCAAACGACAATGCACGTGGTTGAAGATAACAAAAATGACGCATGGTTTTTTTTTATTTGGTATTACACATCTTCTTCGATTTATTTTTTTGTATCTATTTCTGTTTTTGTGAAGTGACAGTTCTTTTTACCGCAATGCTCAGAATTCTAACATTAGCAAATTTATCATCATCATCAGCCTATAACAGTCCACTGCTGGACATAGGCCTCTCCAAGTGCACGCCACTGGGTACGATCCTCGGCTACTCGCATCCAGTTTCTGCCAGCCGCCCTACGAAGGTCATCGCTCCACCTAGCCTGAGGGCGTCCTGCATTACGTTTGCCAGTCCGCGGTCTCCACTCAAGAACTCGTTTGTCCTAGCGGTTATCGGTTGTTCGGCTAATGTGACCGGCCCATTGCCACTTCAGCTTACTAATCCGGTGGGCTATGTCGATAACTTTGGTTCTCTGTCGAATGACTTCATTCCGGATTCTATCCTTCAGAGAAACTCCGAGCATAGCCCTTTCCATAGCTCGCTGAGTGACTTTAAATTTATGAACCATTCCAACCGTGAGTGTCCACGTCTCGGCTCCATATGTCATAACGGGCAGGACGCACTGATTAAAGACTTTTATCTTTAGGCTTTGTGGAATGGGCGATGTAAATACTCGACGTAATTTATAAATTTATATTTAATAATAATTTCCTTTACAGTGACAGCTGCTTCTTTTTTTAGTAGGTAGTTATCGTTACAGTGTCATTCATATTCATATTTCAATACACCTTGTCATAAGTTCCACCCTATAGCAACCTGCACACGGTAGCGCTTATAATGTAAACATTTTTTTACTTCTTGAACGAAAAGGTATCAGGTAATTTATTTATTTGGTGGAACACCTACAGCTAATACAGTAATATAAAAACCTAAAATAACAACGGAAAGCCAATTACAGATCTTCACGGATAGTCGTAGATTATGAAAATGGTATTGCGTGAGCTATATGAGTAAGAAGTTATACAGAAAGACAAAATATGGCAATGTGGAAAAAACTAAACAGGTACAGGGTAGGTTATAGTAATTTTCTATATAACCTATTAGAGTATTTTCATTAAAAAAATCAAGGCTAAGCTGCCGTCTTGCACATGTAATGATTGTGGAGAATAAATCTAAATTGAATTGCTTGCTTAACTTATTGAAATTCCTAATGAATACGGAAATATCTCTTGGTGTATAACTCAATACATCTCAATATATTTGCAGTCTTGCTTACTCTTGCCAGTAGTAAATAGACCATCGATAAACAATACCGTACCACTACGTGTGTGATACCTTATGATAATAATTATAAAGCGGCACTACCCGTGTAGTAATATACCATAATATACATGTCAAGGTATCTCACCGTATGTGACAGACTGCAGACTGTGAAGATTATTATAATCAATAAAAATCTCGCACTTAGCACTATGCATTCAGGTGCTAAGCCGATTGACAAAATCTGATTGAGGCTTTAGTGAAGTTGATTAGCGAACAGTCCCGTTTAGTCCGCTATTTTATAAAACATACATACAGCCTACTTGAGATATTACAGCGTCCTAATAGAGGCAACTTAATAGGCATTTATAGAAACAATAATGTGTGAAGTTCAACACAAATACCCGGCGAATACCGTTCAGTATTTTTCGCTACCGACAGGAGTAGCGAATTGTGCTAACATTTCAAGATTTTGTTTGTCTTACGGCTAGTTTATTTTTAAGATGTCTTCTTTAAGTGACGTAATATCAAATTATTGAATAAATGAATAACTTATCTATAAACAATTCAACGCATAAATTTTACAGTTCGTCATTTTAACCAAACTTAACTTCTTATGCTTAAACCAGAAACCGGCCGTTTACACTGCTTAAATATCTCTGTTTGCTTCTTTTATATATAAGGAACAAGAATGTCGTTGCTGTTCCTCTATAATTATGGGGTTATGAAATAGTATGACCTCAGTTATTTCAGCTGGGGATGTTGTAAATGGGATTAATGGAGTCACACGATTCCAGTAACAATTTAATACTACAGGAAAACAAATCTTTCATTCAATTTGGCTCTGTCGGAATATTTCCTCAATTTTTCCTCTTAGTGGCATGACACTCACACCCATCACACACCCAGAACATTAGAAAGAAATACTACGAAAAACTTTGTAGTGTAAAATAAGGACAAACCAGCCATTACCCTCGTATGTGGTTTTATTATATCTTCAATACTTTTAATAAGTATGAAATTCGCGCGCAAAATTATATGGTCAAGATTAGAGATTCCACGACAGGCTGACTAACCGGTATCTTGAAGTAACTGTACATAGCGCTGACTAAGTTACACTCATCTATTAGTCACCGTAACATGAATCTAATTCGTCTAAGTGGGTTTTTTATTCGCCGATATTTTAAAAAAACATTTTATTTATAACTATGGACTACCTCGTCGGTCGAATGACACCATGTGACGCAATGTGTCCTTGGTTCAAACCATAGGTCGGACAAAATGGCATTGCGGTTTTTGATAAAAAATATTAGTTTATTTGTGCTTCACAGCTTCACCGGACAGCGTGCAACTGGAGCCAGAAGGGCAAAGGGGCAACTAACTCAAGGGCGCCTCAAGGAAAAACGGCGTCGGCTTGGGCAGCCGCTATGGGGAAGGCATATACTATAGTATTTTTCATGTAAGATGGGTACTGTGACAGTTCTAAGTGTCAAAGGAAATTATACTTTAATCAATGGCAACAGGAGGCATGCCCCGTTTCTATAATTAACTATGGTTATACCTTAACACCACTGAATTAAATATTAATTTCCTTTGACACTAAGTAAGTGAAAAATATTATATGTGTCTAGCCGTGGTGTTCTGCACCGTCCGGCGGGTGCGGGATTCTTCGACCTCGCCGGCGAGGTCAGTGCCTAATCCTATGTGCGGTATTCGAAAGAAGGGAAGGAAGTAAGAGCATCGGCAGAGCAAAGGCGAGTCAGAGGGCCTAGACAAGTTGCAAGCGTTTTGTTTCTATTCTCTTGTCGCAATCGATAGCGCATTGTTTTGACCACGTGACTTTTCGTTGCAAAATGTCATTCCCATACATTTTTCCGCTTTCTATTACCTTTAACGACTGTAGATTATCAACTTGGCTATAGGCGCTGGTGCGAAGTCGGCGGCGGCTACGATTAGGGGGTTCTGATGGCTGGACGCTTTTGGTATATTTAACAATATTCGTACCTATTTGCAGTATATTATATTCGTACCTAACATCGTCGGTGAAATGTTTTACACATCTATCACCCTACGTGGGAAACCTAGGTGTGACAGTAGTTATTTATTTCTATTTATCTTGAGAAGGCTTTTTCTTTGCTTATGAGGGCAGACATTGGATGCGTATTTTTACCGCGATTTTAAGGATTGGCTTTCCTGTATGTTTGTTTGTCTGTTTTATTGAATTCTAATACAAAAAACAAAACCTGACGGGCGGGTCCAGTGGTTAACAGCTTACCGCCGGTCGAGCAGTCGTGGGTACGATCTCCGCACGGGACAAACCGGGGTAACCCAAAAATGTTTCTTTCTGTCTAGATGTTTGTGCATGCAGGAATAATTTCTAGTGTGGCGCTACGTTTATTAAAAAAAAACCGCGTGTAGCGCCACTTCGACGTGCCCAGTGGTGTAAACAAATGTTAGAAAAAGAAATAGAACCAATTTAAGCTGAACCTTCGCTGTATACAAGGTGAAACGTAAATAAGACAAGACCTCAGACACCCCGATTAGATAATTGCTTCACAAATTCAGTACGAAAACCAAATTTCCAAATTTAAAGTATTTTACCCCATTTTTAAGTTTTTTACCACTTTCATACCCCAATAAACAATAAAACTGGTACATGCGCGTATGTGTGCGCATTGATAAATACGTTCTAGAAATTCATTTGAAATCTCCGTATTGTTTTGAATCAAGAATAAATTTAGTTTTTTGTAGCACACTGGAAGAGTAACAGCATTATTTGCAAGATTAACAAAAAAATTTAAGATACATTATAAAATTGTTGGAATCAATTCAGTTACACCTTGTATATTGCCACCTGCCCAGGTGTCAAAGAAATTCTATTTACAGTAACTGCAATATTGCTAGCTCTGTATTAAATTTCTTGTTAGCACGCAAAATTAGGAAGTTTTTAATTGTAACTATGTCTTATACATATTTGTTGTTTACTAAACTTTTGTTTGTTTATTAAACTATTATAACAATTTGATTTCTAGATACTAAAATTTCTTTCACAATGTGCAAGTATTTTTTTTTCAAAATTTTTATAACTGAAATTTAACTGTTTTTTCATGATTAAAACCATCTAAAGCAACATGATATTGGGTGCAAAATTCTAGTTGAATAGGTCCTCAATATGAGTTAATAAGGATAAAAAAAAAATGAGTTAAATTAAAATCAATAAATGTAAAACAGTTACAACATATTACTGTGTAGAAAGTAAATTACTTAATGTTATGTAAGATAATGTTCATTTCAACTGACTGGAGAAAGTGAACAGGCCAGCCCGATGGAGTATAATATAAATTTGTATATGGAATTTATTTACTAAATGTATAATTTTGAACCTTATTTCTATGCAACTTAGTGATATCTTATACCTATTTTTTTACGAACCTAGCCCTACACTAGGATTTATTCCTGTATCGAGGATGCGTTTACAAACACGAAAATTAACATAGATTGTGGGTTACACAAAGACTTGCCCTGTGCGGGAATCGAACCCGCGACTCTTCGGCGCAGTGGGCGGAATGGCTTAAGCTCATGACCACTGCGCCAAATCTTCCGTCAGAATTATATAAAATACAATAATAAATAATTATATAACATACAATCGAAAAATTCCCAGTATCAGTCAAGAGTCCGGAATTGAACCTGGTACATGGCAATAGGCCTGTCAGGGGATTTAAAATCATCGGCGAAAAGTGAGTGTACACAGTACACCTCTGCCACTCCTGCTTGGGGAATATAATAGTGAAATTGTCTATTTATTTTATAATACAGAATTTATAATCAAATATTGATTAACATAACAGACAATTAGTTCAATTACCATCCATGTATATGTATGAGTACTTTATGTTCATAAAATTGGACAGCAAAGACATGCAAAGTATACTTTCACAAATATATCCTTATGTAAAAGGAGACTAGCTATGGTTAAAATTGTATTTTATTTTATTACCAAAATAAAGAGTAAGTAAGTGGTACTGTAAGAATTCTCTTTAATAGGCATAAATTCAATCAAATTTTATTAAAACAGTAAGTAATTTTCCAGAAGATAATGTGTCTGGATGTAAACAGATTCAGTATTATTGTACCTGAATGGATGTGTAAAATATGTTGTGTATTATTTTTTTTACAGAAGATGTAGACACAAATGTCTATATATACCTATTATATCATAATAAATGTGACCTAACCAAATGGTAGGTACTTACTCTAGTTGTTATTATATGACAAACAACAAATAAATTTAGTGTTAATATTGATTTTCAAACCAGGTTTACATTTATTCAACAATATTTGTTCAGATGTTAAAAATCATGATATGGTGAATTAAAACATAATGAAGTGACACATTAGTGTTCTGAAAGTCACGTTTATTATGGTCAAAACAAAATCTAAGTATCGGTTGAAAATAGAAAAATTATAATATTTTTCACATAGGAAGGGTAGTGACAGTTCTAAGTGCCAAACAAAATTAATCTTTAATTCAATGTTGTTAGGGCATAAAACCATAAGACAGAAACAGGTCATGCCTCTTATTGCCATAGAATAAAGTATAATTTTCTTTGACACTTACAACTGTCACAGTACCTTACATGGAAAATACTATAATTCTAAATTCAAAACAGATTTTTTGAAACTAACTCTAGAACATTTTCCCTGCACAAAGAGTATAATATTTAATCTCAGGCAATAAGATATTTAAAACAGCATAAAAAATACATACGAGTATATTTATAAGAAAATTATATTAAGCTCATTTATTTTTTTTCTGTGGGACAATTAAACAAGGAGACCTAAAATGAGTTTCTTATGCTTATACAGCTTATAATTTATGCATACACATATCATCTGCTTATCACTTTTGGAGGGAACTTAAAATTATTTGGCCATGAAATTTATGATGGAAAAGTCAAGAGTATCCGTAACCGGTGAGCGTGTATGAGACGAAATATGAGAGTCGAGGAAGCCAGAGAGGTATGTAAGGAAAGAACCTGTTGGAACTCTGTACTCTCTGCCTACCCCGCAAGGGATCTGGCGTGAGGTTATAGATAGATAGATGAAATTTATTGACATACTTAACTTTTGTAATGAATCAAGTTAACATAAAACTTAAAAAAAATGTTAAAAATAACTCTCTAAAACACTGAAAATTTTTCATACATGAAATAAAGTACTATTTAAAAAAAAATAGTTTTTTGTGTATTTAAGTGGGTACTTCGAAAACAAATCTGTACTCTTATAGGTACTAAGCATCTTGGTGATGTATTAATGCGAACAAGTACAGACGAAGTGTGTCATCTGCATTCTTCGGATACAGTTATAGCCTCATCCGTTCACATTGAACCAAAACCGCAACAAATTAATACGGCTCTAATTGCATGTCTACTTCGGTACTCACGCCAGTCCTATGGCACATGTGTACCGCCTATTTTCCTAATGAAATACAAACCGTCTAATATCACATAATTAATTACTGTATTTCATAAAATACTCTAAGCAAAATTTACCTCTGTCGCTCTCAATTTCATGTTTTAGCGGTTCCTTTTCCTTGCTTCCAAAGATGGTCTTGTAGACAAAATGTATTAATGCACAGAGTAAAATTGTGATTCCCCCCATCAGGAATGAATTTAAGTTTTGACCGGCTTGAAAGTCGCCCATTTTCACTTAGAATTCTATGAAATCGTTTTATTAGACACAGAACTAAAATTCACGACAGCTACAATCACGCGGTCACAAAGTCACAATAACTGACCACAGATATATATAACCGACTGAACGGAATTGATTGACCGAGTATGATGAATGAAGCGGCGTGAATGCAATCTGGGGCCTATAGAACAATCATGCATCCTCAGTATAAGTATTCTGTGATCATGCATCTCGTGTCACAGCTCGTCTGAAGTTGGGTGTGACATTACTCTCCAGAAATAGTGATGTCCTCCGTAATTCCGCTTTGAATGAATTTTTTATATTATTTAAATACCTAATTTATATTATTTAAGGGATTATGAAGCTTAGTAGAGTGATTCCTTTATTTAAATCAGGTAGCACATCGGATCCAAATAACTTTCGGCCTATTTTATGTGCTGCCCACGTAAAGTAAAATATTTGAAAAAATTATCCTAAATCAGATGATAAGCCACTTTAGTAGTCAGAAACTACTTCACAAAAACCAGTTTGGCTTCACTAAGAATCGCTCAACTACTGATACGGGTGTTGAATTAATGAGGAATATTTTTGGCGCCTGGGAGAACTCGCAGGATGCTTTAGATGTATTCTGCGACTTGTCTAAGGCTTTTGACTGTGTGCATCATGAAACTCTCCTCAGGAAATTACACCATTACGGAATCAGGAACAGGGCTATCAACCTCTTGACTTCTTATCTGTGTGATAGAATTCAAAAGGTCGATGTTAATGGGATACGATCTCCCGGTTCTAACGTGACAGTGGGCGTGTCCCAGGGGTCGATTCTCGGTCCATTTCTATTCCTCATATATATAAATGACTTACCCTACTATGTAGGGGATAATCAGGACATTATGCTGTTCGCGGATGATACAGCTCTTTTATTCAAAATTAAAAAAACAGCTGCTTAATTATGACGATGTGAACAGTGCACTGTCAAAGGTTGTTCATTGGTTCAACACGAATAATCTTCCCCTTAATGAGAAGAAAAAAAAAAAAATTCACAACGCCATATGTAAGACAGATAGCAACTAATGTACAAATAAATGGCGTGGATTTGGACCTTGTAGAGTCGACTGTATTTCTAGGTATCACTATTGATGCCAGATTACAATGGGGTCCCCATTTTGAACAATTATCTCGTAGATTAAGCTCAGCGGAATATGCCGTAAGAAAATTAGATTATTAACTGATATTGAGACAGCTTGTTTATTTCGCTTATTTTCATAGTATTATGTCATATGTCATACTACTTTGGGGATGCTCTTCAGAACTGAATACCGTCTCTGTTCTACAGAAAAGGGCCGTTCGAGCAAGTTACAATTTGGCCCCGAGAGCTAAGGAAAAATTTAGAGAGATAAATATACTAACTGTTGCATCAAAATTTATATATGAAAATGTTCTGTATGTTAAAAAGAGTATCAGTAACTTTGAAAAATATATCGACTATCATCATGTAAATACACGGAACAAAGATAATCTTATTGTGCATTCTACTCCTCTCCACAGAGTTAGTAATTCTTTCATGGGACAATGTATACGCTTCTACAACAAAATGGGTAATCCCATAGATATCAGAAACATGCCTATCAATAAGTTTTAAAAGGCAATCAAAGCCAGACTCTGTAAGAAAGGGTATTACAAAATTTCGGATTATCTTAATGATAAAACAGATTGGGTTTGAGCTCCTCAATCAGCAACATTAATCAATCATGTATAATACAATTTTGAAAAAGAAAAAAAATGATTATCAGAAAGGCCCAACAAATTAAATCAAAGACTAGCCCGCTGGGTTTCTCGCCGGACCTTCACAGTGGAGGCCGCGTTCCAATCCGGTGGTAGATGTTAAAAATGTAATAATTTTGACGTTTGTGAGTGCTATTGTATTGGCCTATACAAATAAATGATTTTTGACTTTGACTTATTCTATTGCTGTTATTGAAGTAAGTAGTGAGTATTAGGTAGATAATTTTGAACAAAATAATAACCTTAGGTCAGATCACTTGTGGGAAGGGAAAGGCTAAAATAGACGATCTACCCCTTATACACCTGTCATATGTATTCAGTCATAGATTGGCATGACTTTTTTTACGTTTTAGCACTTACAGGTTTACTAATGTTTGAACATTTTTAATTTTTTTTGAAAAACGTAGCCCCACACTAGGATTTATTCCTGTGTCGTGGGTGCGTTTACAAACATGAAAATTCACATACACAAATACCCAGACCGGAACAAATAATTGTGGATCACACAAAGATTTGTCCCATGCGGGACTCGAACCCGCGACTATTAGACGCAGTGGGCAGAGCGGCTTAAGCTCTTACACACTGCGCTAAATCGTCCGTCGTCCGTCGTAAATTTTACAAAAAACATTTAAAATAAATTTTCTTACGTTTGCCTAATAATTCCATTGTGTGGGAACTTAAATGGATTCCTTTTGGACAGACAGGCGAAGTTGCAAAACCGCAGTGTCTAATCTAAGTGACTTGTCTTAGTCTAGCTGTGGATACTATTTGTTCACAATTTCTTTGGGTACTTTGCATTAACGATGGGCGATCATTACTAAAAACAATCGAATTATTCGATTGTTGGTCGATTGTTAGATTGTTGCTCAGCGTTTCGATCGCGCGCGCGTAACTTTAGCAACGATTATGCAATCGACAGACGAACTCACCGTTGATTGTTTTGGCATCGTTCAGTAGATGTGAATCGGGACTTGTTTTTTAATTTTTTTGTATAATAATTTATGTACATAAGTAATAATACTTATAGAAAATTAATAAATAACTATAATTATATATACTTATTAACTATTACTATATTATATATCTGAAGGAGTCTAACCCTCTCAGTTTGAGAGGAGGCCCGTGCCCAGCAGTGGGACAGTTTCTTAACAGGGCTGATATTATTATATATATCTGAAGGACAAGTCAGGAGTCTCCGTAACCGGCGAGCGTATGAGTCGAACTGTGAGAGTAGAGGAAGCCAGAGAGGTGTGTAAGGAAAGAGCCTGTTGGAACTCTGTACTCTCTAGAGATAGATAGATATTATATATACTTATTTACTATTAGTAAATAAGTATAATTCGTAAAAATACTTTGAAATTTGTGGTAACCTATCATCACGCTAAATCTCCTGCCGGGTAGATTGAATGAATTTAGTTAGTTAGATTTGTTTATATTTATCTTAAATTCAGTCGATATTTCCAATATAACCTAGCCCTTTACCGACATGACCTTCACCTACAGAAATTACTGATCAACTAAAAATCATAACTAACAATCGAAACATACCCCGTATCAATTGTAACCTGTGCGTTGGCAACGCACCGTCGATTTTCATTCGTTCGTCGATTATTATTCGATTGTATTTTTGTGAAGACGAATGAATCGACAATCGAATGTGTGTAACTGCAAGTGTCGATTCATTCCATAGTTTTTTTTGTAACAATCGCCCATCGCTACTTTGCACATCTTTGATGCACAATCATGGATTTCTATCCCAAATCCATGTCCACAATACTTTCAATCCTTTGACAACACTACTGTTGCGTTCCAGCAACTTTTCACTGCCAATAATTTTAGCATCGTGGACATCGCTAAACTTGTGCGGTGTTGGGAACATTAGCATAAGAATTCTTTCTTGGTGTTTTCTACTTTGATTTGTATAATTTACTTTCAAAAAAAAGAGACACCGAGGTCGGATAATACAAAAGTATCTAAAAAACTAAATATTTAAAATATTTTTTTGAAATCGGTGCCAGTCAGTGATGTTCTGGTACCGACTTCAAATTTTTTTTTTTGCTTATTAGTTCTATTATTTTATCATTCTTTGAACTCAGCTTTCCTTTTTTTAAGCTAATTATTGTATAATTTTTAATGATGGTGTATCTTCAAAGTTCAAAGTCCAATACAAATGAAATTCTAATGGGACCATTCCGTAGCTATACTTAACTTTGACTACACCCAACGCAAAAAGATTCATCACAATCGGTTCACAAACAAAGAAGTAACACATATTTTACTTTGAATTTATAAGGACTGGCCAGAATAGGTGGTACACAATTATTTGAAAAAATAAATTAACTTATCGCTTCTTATTGCTGTCAAACTTGTCAATTTTGTTAAAGTCATGCCAAAATTAACAATTATTGATTAAATTTTAACAAAATATTGCCACAAAATGCCTATGAGTCGGAGTAGAAGCAGGTATACAAACTATTATTTTCTTATTTTTAATATTGTAATAATCACATATTTTAATTTTTACAAGGGTTACTATAAGTTCGCTTCGAAAATAATAACTCAGACTTAAAGTCCGTTTCAAGTACCACTTCCCCTGGTAGTATAGGTTGGTACGATTTACTTTGGTACTTCCAATGAATTTAAAGGCATATACCGCGAATAAAGGGGAAATACGTTAAAAATGGAGAAAAAATATCTATCACATTAATCCATTCAAAATGACTGCAGAAATAGTTATCTATATTATCACACCGAAAGGTAGATGGAACGGGCTATAGACAATTCAGCTAAGCACCCAGATTAACAAAATGGAAGTAAATAGTGTCCTTTGTAAAGTGATAGACCATGGATAGACATCGCTACTTTGTTCAACGAGCTGTTGAGTGTGTCCACCAACCCTTCAGCGCTCTCATGATCATTTATGATCTATACAACTAGGTAGGTACTGGGAGAGCGAAACCATTGATGTGGTGCATTTTTTGATGAAAAATTAAATGAACCCCTACCAAAAATAAATATGGATATCTGTAAATCTGTAATATGTGTATTGCGAACGTTAATATTTCTAGGATACGCCATGGATATTTTTTTTTATAATATTCTGGATGTGGGTGATCGAATTACAAATTAACAAAAAAGCGTCATCACTAATCACTGTTTCCCAGAGATTTCATGAAATTACTACATCCACCTGAATTATCATCTCAAGGAAACAAATTTACATCCAGCAATTCTCTATTTAAAGGAAACTAAAATACTAGTAGGTCTAGATTTTAAGAAATTTGGTTTCAGACTTCCTCCTAATATTTTTTCTAGTTTGTGATTGCGATGTAAAAGTAAAAAGTAAAATATAAACTAAACTAATAATCGTCGTTGCACTTGGTTAAATCTGAACGCACGAGTTTACTTTTTATTGTTGGCCAGATTGATTTTCGTTCAAATGTTAAAAACAGAATGTAGTAGCATAACTATTCTAAATTTAAATTTTCTAGAACCTTTTCATTCGTTCAAATTCTACAGAGTGACGTTGTGAATGACAAGCCGTCAGTCAATTGTGGATATCTAAAGAAGAAGTGTCAATTTAAAACAATCGGTGTTCTTGAAATCTCGTGTTCAAGGGATTGTTGTGCGTTATTAAAATAAAATGCCTCGACGAGGTCGTTCTGCAAGCCCCCCTCCGGCGCCAAGAAGGTAGGTAATTTTAACTGTGTGTAATATTCTTTCTGTATGTCATCATGCTAAGATAACCTGTCGAATGGATTTCCAGGGCAGCGCCACCACCTAGCAATGTTCCGGCACATGCTCCGCCTTCAACTCCGGCTCCCGCTTCGGCTATGAGCCAGCCTCAACAGCCTTCTCTCTTCGGACAGATGGCTGCTACGGCTGGAGGTGTCGCCGTTGGATCTGCGGTGGTGCGTATTTTTTTTTGTTACGTAACATAAACATACAAATTCTACAAGTTAAACTTGGTTAATTCCGCAATCGGTGTGATTGCTCAATCTCTAGTAATATTAAAATATGCCTCTTTTCAGTTGCAAAAATTTGGCATTAGGCCATGCAATATGAAGATGGTCACATGTTATCATGACGTTATCATGATGTAGTGCGTTTGTTGATGTCGTGTTACACTTTTTGCACAATAAAATATTGTTTTTGCGTATCTTACTCTCATTTAAAGAATTAAATCTAGAACATTCTATATTTTTTTGTATACTTGTAAATTATTAGATCTTTCATTTGTACTACAAAGAAATATGAATGATAAGTTTTTCTCTATTATTTTAGGGCCACATGGCTGGCAGTGCTTTAACTGGCATGTTCAGTGGTGGTAGCAGTAGCGAGCCTGCGCAGCAGCAGCAACCCGTGGCACAGCCCGCTGCTCAGACTTACAATCAGCACCAAGGACAGCAGCCCCAAGGACCTTGCGCCTGGGAGATCAAGCAGTTCCTGGAGTGCGCACAACAGCAACACGATCTGTCCCTTTGTGAGGGCTTCAATGAGGCACTACGCCAATGCAAAGTTAACAACCATATTTAAATTATAGGCTCAAATTGGAGGTGCCATATACTATTAACAATCTATA
This sequence comes from Phalera bucephala, assembly GCA_905147815.2. NCBI lineage: Eukaryota > Metazoa > Arthropoda > Insecta > Lepidoptera > Notodontidae > Phalera > Phalera bucephala. Next base: position 15,052,360 of record LR990621.1, on the reverse strand, counting down.
ATGTTTTACTGCCAAAGATCACTTTGTATGTTATACAAAAAAAATCATTCTCAGTTTTATCTTTTAAAGGCCATCCTGGTGTAAAACATGTTTTATCAACACATGAGGCACCTTCCCAATAACTCTTATTTCTAATTTAGTTGTGAATTTTGTTCAAACTTAGCAAATCTTCAGTGAGCTATTTTTTACATTTTTTTGAACATTTGTTTTGTAGATTTCTACAGATTCAATTTATCCATTTGTTTTACGTAATTTTATAGACATAGAAATTAATTAAATATACTACAAACACATGTTTTGCAGTTTTATTTAGTATTTATAATTTGTAACAACTAGATTTCACAGAGTTTTATGGTCTTTAAATTAAATTTTCTGGTATATGTAATAAATAATACCAGAAAGCAGAAAGTGTGGTCATACTGGTATTAAATTAGAGATATTTTTTTAAAATCATATTGCAGGCTCTGTTAAATCTAGTTCAATACCTTTCGAGTACAGGTTAGATTGAAGCATACATTATACAGAGCTCTATAATAATGTGGAAGCGATTGATGATTTAACGCAGTGGTTAAGAGTTTAAGGCGCTTAGCCCACTGGGTCTAATAGTCGCGGGTTCGATTCCCGCACGGGACAAATCTTTGTGTGATCCCCAATAATTTGTTTCGGTCTGGGTATTTGTGTACTTGAATTTATATGTTTGTAAACGCACCTACGATACAGAAATAAAACCGAGTGTGGGGGCTATGTTTTTTAAAAAAAGAAAAAGAAAATCATTGTGGAAGCAGTAGTAGTACCAGCACAAAGTAGTAGTATTTGTACAGCATGTCATTATTTCGCTAATACAATGACACTGCCACAACTTTACACTACTTGGAGCATGCCAATGAGTAACCATCTCAACGCAGTTCACAGCATAACCTTCCGGAATACTTACATACGTGAATAAGTATAATTACTACATTTATAAATTTGGCTACTTTCAGAACAAAGTCAGTTTATATATGCAGGCAGTCTTATACGGTAATTTGGGGGGGGGGGGGGGGGGGATAGGTTATATGATTATTATACTATGTAATTCGCCTTTACAATAATAATATTATATTCATGGACGTTGCACAATTCCTTTAACTTGATATACAAAAAAAAACAGTGGCACTCCGGGGGTGCCGACAGAAGTGAAAACTTGAACAACATGCATGTGTATCTATGTACGGACATACACAATATATGTAAATACTTATGTATAGAGGTGTCGGTAACGGTAACAGTGTCGCGAGTTTAATTGTTTTTCCCATCTCAAAAATGTCCAACGCGCCTAAAGAAGTTTTTCACTTCAAAAACTTCTAGCTGAGCAACTACATAGTATGTCAACAAATTCAATGATTTATCCCCAGTGGCAGCCGGGGTTCACGATCCTCGCGTGGTTACGGCCATGCGCCAGCGCGTAGCCCCCCTATTGTTGTTACTCCGACGCCAAGGCGATCCATATTCCGAGATGCTGCAGCGGTTGCAGGTGGTGTCACCGTGGGTACAACTATGGTAAGCTTCTGTCTTCTAATTTTGAACGTTCCCCACGGAAGAAAACAAGCTGATCTTTATGTTACTTCGCCATTTATGGGTCACAAAGATATGTACCGTGCGGGGATAGAACCGCTACTACATTTATGTATTTGCCGATTCAGACGTCAAGAGATGTGGATGTTTGTGTTATTTGGGAGATGGTTGCTTAAGGAGGAAGAGGTTGATAATTTTAAATTAACTTCCAGGGTCATTTAGCAGGCGAAGCAATAAGTAGTTTATTTAGTGGTCGCCGCCGTGAAGAAGTACAACAGACGCTACCGCAGAATTATCAAGTGGGAACCGAGCCTTCAGGACCATGCGCATACGAGATTTCACAATTTTTGCAATGTGCTACCAGTCATGACAACCTGGAAGCGTGCCAAGCCTTTGGCGAGGCACTTAAAGATTGCAAACGACGCAACCGTATGTTGTGCCATAATTAATTAAATTTACACATAGTTACACAAATTTACACATATTACACATTTCATAAATTTATACTATAAGAATGCGACTGCTTCATTGGTCTAATAGCGCACAGTGCGCTGTTCTGTCGTTTATTCATTATTAGTCACTATTATTGTCTTTACAAACTGTCTATTATTCTACATAAAGTCTCACTGACCGACCCCCGTGCGGCCGTGTACAGATTTAAAAAAATTCTGAATGAAATTAATATTGAACGCTTTTTTTCAGGTTTGCCATGAACACCCTAAAACTCAACCAAATCATCAGTTCAATATCATGATTTTATATCAATAAAACTCTACAAATGAACTATCTTTCTTTCCTTTACGTACGTAGTACATACATATGTAATAAATGCTCGGTACAATCCCATGATCCTTTCAATTATGATATATACATAAGTAGATTTAATAGCAACCAGCTAATAAAATTGAAATCACTTGACGCAGAGTCTGTGTTCATCTTGTCGAGATTTAATATTCCATTGTAGGAGACGCTTGATAATAGCAACTAATTTCTTATTTTGCAATAGAATGGTATACCCATAGAATAACTGATTTAAGGGTATACCAACTACATCCTTTTCTAAAACTCCATTGATTGGACAGTTTCCATTCAGCCTGCCATGTCAGATCCCATGTTCAGGCTAATGCCAGTGGCATGCTTTAGGAGAAATCATGCTTTATGTCCAGCAGTGGACTGATACGGGTTGATAATGATGATGAATGACTAACGTTCGCAAGACGGATTCGCTTCATCACACGTGTTTTTATTGTGGTTAGACAATTTAACTATATCGCATGTCTTATCGCATCTCACATGACCTGACTAGATATACCGCCAGCCAATTACAGTCATGGGGGGATAGATAGAAATGCTCCGTCTTCGGTATAGCCTTGAGCAGAGATAGACAAAATGTAATCAGATTAATGATTGACGGGGGTGGTTTGGAGTATATAGGCGTGACGGTGTATGAATGATTAACGATTACAATAACATTTTGTAATCTTCAACGATTACGACTTCACTTTTAATCTTGAATCATGATTTTATATCAGAAAAAAATTATCTTGCCCATCTCTGGTGAACGTCAAGATGGCGGGATCATAACTTATTTTATGATAATCTAATTACTAGTATTTAGTACCAAATTGGTACTATTTGGTACCTATTTTAAAAAATAAGTACTTCAATGTGCTTGAAGATATTCAATAATAATAGTGATCCAAAGAAGAATCGCAAGGAATCTGGCGTGATGATAAACATAGACAGACAAAAATTCGACCCGTGTGGGAATCGAACCCGCGACGACTACTAAGCGGTGCAGTCGACGTTCTAATCAATAGATGAAGCCGTCTCGTCGAATATTTATTGGTGTATTCCAATTAATTATCCAGTTACTCTTGGTTTTTTCGCTGCGGCTTCTAAAGAAATACTGTGTCCGTCGTCACGCTGAGCGTCTCTTTTACCCTCAAAAGAAACTTTTAGAACTGTTCCGATCCCCAAGAACATCGATAAAAATACCCAAATATAAATGACAATAACCGGCACCTATACAGAAAGTGGTATTGTGATTACCTATTTTATCTTCTTGCTTGCTGAGAGCGCGCCGATGATGATGAAAAGTGGTGGAACCTTCTCGAAGACGCTTGATACTTAGCGCGGATTCTAGGCAAATCAATAAAGGACCTACATTTTTACTTCCCCCGATTAAGTTTTCCGAGATATAGTGATATGTCGTAATAATTATAAGTCACATTTACTTAAATTCTAATAAAAAAAGTAGTGTGCTATGAATATTTTTAAACATGTAATGAGTGAGTTCTTAGATTTACGCGAATATTACACATGAAATAAAACTATTTTACGGATTTTATCGCGGTTTTTTTTTTTTTTTTTGATTTTTAGTTCCCGACGTTTCGAGTGCTTTGCAGCACCCATGGTCACGGGAGGGACTGAGGTGTTAGACGTCCAAAAGGCATAGTTGTTCCGGGGTACCCTCAAACTTCTTAATTATTTTTGTTGGTCCGATCTACGCAGAATGAGCTCACGGTGTCTTGAGGTCTTGCAGTGTTATGCTTGGTTTTGGATTTGATTATATTAATTACCGGATCCCAAGTCGATGGAAGCACCCAGCCATCTTCTCTATTGAAATTAGGATGTTTTTTAATTTCAATAGCCTCGCGAACCATCCTTGGTAGGTATCGGTGTTCTTTCACGAGAATTTGTGGTCTATCAAATCTGATGTTATGGCGGGTGCGGTCAAGGACATGTTTACAGACTGCAGACTTCTTTGAGCGACGGTGTTTTAGGTCAGCTACGTGTTCTTTAACCCGAGTTTTTACCGGTCTTTTTGTTTGTCCTATATAAGAGAGACCACATTCACAATCAAGCTTGTATACTCCTGCATCTTGTAGAGGGATCTGACACTTGACAGATGGTAAAAATTGACTGATCTTCTTCGGCGGCTTATAAAATGTTTTAATTGAAGCACGCTTCAAGATGTAGCCAATCTTGTCCGTGACTCCTCTCATGTAAGGTAGTACTGCAGGGAGACGCTCGACTGTGGCTGGTTTCACTCGGTCACTGTGACGTTGGCGTGGGACTCGAAGCTTATTGTCGTGCAGGACTTGCTTGACATGTTGAAGCTCGGCAGCCAGATGTTTCTTGTCACAGATCCCTTGTGCTCTCTGAAACAAAGATTTACCCACGGTAGCTAACTGTGTTGGATGGTGGTGAGATTCACCGTTCAAGTACCTGTCAGTATGGGTCTTTTTTCTATGAACCGTTTGGCTTAAGGTGTTGTTGGGGTTACGGATTACTAACACATCTAGGAAAGCTAGCGAGTTGTTTGCCTCCAACTCCATTGTAAACTGAATTTTAGGGTTAATGGAGTTAAGATGATGTAGGAATACACTGATTTTGTCAGATGGTAATATTGTGAAAGTATCATCTACGTACCGCTTGTAGCAACTTGGCTTTACAGGTGAGGTACGAAGGGCTGTCTCCTCAAAGTCTTCCAAGTTTTGTAATTGTAGAAAGGAAACTAGCGGAGAACAACATGCCAGCGGAATACTCAGAACTATTGAGACACTGCCTTACATCTGGCTACTTATTGTGGAAGGAGCAGTTCTACAAGCAAGTAGATGGCGTGGCGATGGGCTCCCCTGTATCTCCCATTGTTGCCGATATATTCATGGAAGACTTTGAGCAGACAGCCCTTCGTACCTCACCTGTAAAGCCAAGTTTCTACAAGCTTTTATTTTATTTGCAATATCTGTCTGTATTTTTGGTTCAAATCTGATGTAGCCGGAAGGCCATAGGAACTTCTCTACTATCTATCTATATCATCACGCTAGATCCCTTGCGGGGTAGGCAGACAGTACAGAGTTCCAACAGGTTCTTTCCTTACATACCTCTGGTTTCCTCCACTCATAGTTCGTCTCATACACGCTCGCCGGTTACGGAGACTCTTGACTTGCAAATTCTCAACTAACCAAGATAAATACGTTGATTTTTTGCCATAAAAGCGTGTTTAAAAAAGCCTTTTTAAATTAAAATTATTAAATTGCATGCTTTCTGATGGAATTCCAATCAACAAAAATTGAAGAGCAGCATAAAATGTGATTTAGACAGATATACAGAAATAGTAAAATGTATAGGTCATGTATTCCTCCGAATCTGGCATTTTGCATTACTTGAAGTTTTACATTTGGGACCATTTCCAAAAATATAAGACCGAGGTTGCACTTCGACTGACAATCAGAGAGATATTGTTACATGTTAAAAAGAGAATCATTTTCAAGTACAACAAAAACAAAATTACACCACCCATTGTTGGGGTCTCCCCTGTGCTCTCTGTAATGTCAAAAACTCTAAGTCTAAGTCTTGTGTTGTTTTCATTTGCTTAAACTATTATTATTGTTTTATTATATTACAATACGCTGGTTGAGTGAAACATTGTCTTCTCCCAACGATTAAAGTACCTATTGCATGTTGTGTGTACCTATAATTGGTTGTGCAGCATTGATCGATAATGTATTTGTATGAAAAACTTGTAACACGATTTACTGTAATAACTGTTGGTATACCTAAATAAATAAATAAAAAAATAAAGTCAGACTGAGAGACTAGTCAAGTTAAAGAGCTAAGTTGCAAATGCTTCTCTTTTGAACATATATCAGTATCTCTCTCAGACTGACAATTGGACTGATTGTTACCATCGAGCTGAATTTTCCGGGAATTTTAAAATAGCAATAAAACGACAAATACAGTTGTTTATATGTATAAACTTAAAATTTATTTACACCAAAGTACACTTGTGACGTTTTGCAGCGTAAATAAACCCAATTAATTACTTGTAACAGATAGGCACAAACTAAGAGTTCGACACGCACGTTCATTCGAGATTTCGTTTTCGTTTTATATTATTTATTTTATACATAAATTATTAAATTAAATAGGCATTTCATTTCCCATGTAAAGAGACTAATTAATCATTACTATTTTTGACATTTGTGTGTTGGATACGAGTACATGAGACATGAAATCCACGTCATAAATGATATTCTCTGGACTATGTACACAATTTATGTACATATAAAATAATAAGTAGATACCTGATAATGTACATTTTGGCACGTTGAAAACTTCCTGCGGGTATTTCATCTAAAATGTATAACGCATGTCTTAATGTGATGTTCTTTGGGGTGTACAAAACAAACTTGTTTAATGAGATTACTGACCGAAAACAATATCACAACGATTAACTTTAATAGACTCGAGAAACACATCAACCACTGATAGATAACATTATATTGTAAAGCAAATTTTAATTTTATAAACATTGACATAACATGGAGCAACTTTAGACGGAATAGAAACCACATTTAACAACAGATTGTGTAGACAAGTATAAAACTGAGATATAGCACAAATTTAACAAAACGTTAAGCGTGTAAGCTCTTTGTTCGGTATCGTAATGTGCAAGATACACGTGCCGGGCACCGTACCTGCTACATTACATTGTGTTGTATGTAAGACAATTTGCTTCATGTGTCGTACACCTTATCTACTAAAATTCGACTAATAATACATTTTAACGCTTAGCTAAATCAGTCTAATTCTTAAAGCGACATTACAATTAATGTCTATCAATAAAGCTTAAACAAATGCTATACAAATAAAACACTGGAAATTTTCTCATATAAAGGCCACTATTCTGTGTTAATTTAATTGTTAGGCAATTTATTTTACATTCGAAACTTAGTGTATTATTAGTGAGTTGAAATACTATTGTTATTTTACTGGAATTTTACATGTAGATGATAAACAAGTAGATATACTAGCAGAGGCGGTTCCAGTTATTAAAATTATATTTCACATTCTATTATATTTTATAGTTGTAAGTATCACGACGTTTGAACGAACATTGAAAGCGTGATGTGAATTTAGTATAGAATTCAAAATTTTGGTAATTACTTTTAGCATTTTGTAAGATACAGATAATAAAATGAATTGTTTACTGTAAGGGCCCTATGATCCAAACCGGAGTGTTACACGAGCTTTGGTTTAATTTTATAAAAGAATTATGAAATAGATTACAGATTCTTGTTCATACAGATAATTTCCTTAGTGATTTTAAACCATTTATCAATAAATGTACGCTGTCTCTTGAAGTGCGATTTAGACATAATAATTTAGTAAACATTCTTGCAAATTATCATAAGATTAAGGAAATCATAGTAAGTAACGTTAAAAATATACATTTAATACAACGCACCTATCGATAACAATTACGATTTTAATAACATTTTAACAGATGATCACAAAAATAATGCACCATTTCTTAAGTTACAGAACACACCAATGTAAACGTAGACTCAACTTCGAAAAATAATAATTTAAAGCTTATCACATTTACGCACGTATTTTTTCGTGTCACATGTCGCTAAATTTTAGGGCAACGCTATCGAACGCGAAAAGCGTGCCGGTAACATTTAAGTGAGAACGGCTCGAGAGATTGGTTTTCTTTACAGGGTAGTGACGAGCTCAGGTAGCACTATATTTACACGCCAGCGAAAAATTTAATATGACACATAGATCACAGATTCGAACCGCCGCTCGCGTCGGCGCTAGCCGGCGACGCGAGCGGCGCTGGGAATCCGTCCGGTAGGCGGCGCTTGCGGCGGCGGTCACGAGCGCATCTCCCACAGGATGAGGTGCGCATCCTTGGGGTTGGGATCAGCGGCCTGGGCGGGCCGCTCGGCCGCGTCGGCCGTCTGCCGCCAGTCCACGTACCCGCGCCCGCCCACCACCGTCAGCACGGAGCGCCGCGCCGAACTCTCGCCTACCACGTAGTCGGCGCCGCGAAGACTACGCGCAGCGCTGCGCGGCACCGCACGAGCCTCGCCCGTCGTCGAGCGTTCCGAAGCACTGGACTTGCCCGAGCACGAGTCCGGCGTGGAAGCGGCCACGGGGGCTAACGCGGCCGCGCCTGACGCGCCCGAGCTAGTCCGGGACACGCCGCGCAGCGCCATCGACTCCTCGCTGCCGGAAGACGTGCACAGGCTGGACGCGCGCGAGTCCACGGACCAGCTGGACAGGTCGAGGCTGCGCGGCCGGCCGGCGCGCATGCGCAGGCGGCGGTCGAGCGTGCTGACGCGGAAGGGGATAGCTGCCAGTTCGGGGTCGCTGCGGCGCAGCGCCTCGCCGCCGGAGCCGTTGACGTCGGCCTCCCCGACGCAGTCCTTCACGAACATCAGGTCCCCGTACAGCCCGTACACGTCACACGTGTTCAGATTGGCGCACTTCGGTAGAGTTTTGCTGAGGCGCACGTCACCCGGCTTCTTCCGTCGCACGACGGCCGATTGGACGCGTTGCGGTCGGTACGGACTGACGTCTTCGGATATTCTTCTCTCGAGTTTAGGTTTCTCGCAGTCCTCCTTACCGTCCTCCTCTTTGAATTCGTGCAGGGTCGCGTTTTCGGCGAGGGCGCGAGCGTTTGATAAGTTTCTACGGACGGTATTAACGTCCACGTCCCTCGACTCGGGTAGGAGAGGAAGCAGGAATGTAACAGGTCCAGCGTGAGCGTGGTACGACGCGGCGATATGACCGCCTATTAATGGAAGACCTTCCAACTTAGGAAGAGGTACGGTGACGCTGATTCCGGCCGTCGTACCGACCCATAATAGTCCCTGACCAGCCATAAGGGCGGACACGTAAGCCGGCTTACTCCCTTCCCTCGCTCCGATCGTCTTCGCCACGTCAGCGGCTATGTCAATATTTTGCATGTGTTCAAAAGTTTCCGCGTGGTATAGACTTACATACGTTGAGTCAGAAAACGCGGTCCACAGACCGACACCCGAGTGAGCTAAGTACCTTACTGATCGGTCGCCCTCGCCTTTCAGTTCAAGAATACGCATAATTTCTGCTGTCAAAGCGTTTATAGCGAATACGCGGCGGGCACACGTCGCGTATATAATTCCGTCTAAGGGCAAAACGCAGTGCACGGGCTGGTCGCCTAGTTCGATGGCTAGAGGTTCGTGCAACGCCCAAGATTCGTCATGGTTTTTCCTATACACCGAGACACGTCCGTTGGCGAGGCCGACGAACATCGCGTCGCAGTGGTACCGGATCTGCGTCACCGCTGCGATGGTGGGTACTTCGGTGAGTTTCTCCTGTTTCTCTGGCTCGACAGCGGAGAAGATGATAATTTTCTTATCGTCGGTGCCGAGCCAGACTGTGTCGCCGCAGAGAGTCGTAATTTGGCGAAGACCTCGAGCATGCTCCATGGAGGTAACCTAAAAAGAATAAATAAAACTTTATTTGATTGACCACAAATCAGTCCTGATAAGATAGAAAACAGGTGTTAATTTGTTTCAATAAGCCTTCCTTCAGCGAATGTGATACAACTCGAGTTATAGCATTTTGATATTTTTACATATTATGCATCATAAAAAAAAACCTTCATTTTTCAATCTGATTTCCATCTTCCTAAGGCTTTAAATGAAATTTTTTTTTGTGCGTTTTAACATAACTAAGCATATTTCAGAATCAAAAATGTGTAAGATGATATATTTCCAATTATCACAACGTGAACTGAACTGATTGTTACATTTTTCTTTATTTGCATTACTGATTCAACTTGAACTAGCCCCTTTTAACGATCAGCAGGAATAGATTAAAAATGGTGCATATTGATATCACTACCCATGTAGCAGTGTACACTAATGCTATTCAATAGATGAACCCATTTTTTAAAAGCATTTTACATGTGAAATACTTATATCGTTTGATACCACTTCGACACTTAACCAAAGCCAAGTGCGTAATGGTTCGCGTAAATTAATATTAATTTAATTTCTTGAGTCTCTAAATAAAATAATCTTTAAGTAAGTGTCTATCAACACCCGTAATCAACATTCAATTAAGTGCAGTAGAAAAATTGAGAGAAATTTTTAAAACTTTAAAGAAGATTTTCCCTGAACCATGATTTTTGAGTTGAATCACTTTCACTGAAGGTACAGAATTGAACAATACACTACAATAATTAAACAAATAAAGGATTAAAACGTAGTTTTTCTAATATTTTATTATAAAAATGATACAAAATTCAGATTAAAGTTGTGACGCAGAACTATATAGAATTGTAACTAATATAAAAAAGAAGCAAATGGACATTCTTATCATTAATGTCGATGCGGTTGGTTCAATCGGACATTGTACTTGATGCGTTCCGCACCAAATTCTGTCGTCTGGACACGATTTTATAGTTTCGGCGTCAGACGTAACCCGCACTGCTAGCAAAGAAACGCTGGAAGATCTGGTTGTGCGTTAGTTTGTTGCGAAGATCGCACCGCACAGCGATTTTGGTGTTCCATCGTCTACTTTGAGTTTAATACCCGGTTTATGCAATGTTACTGTCGCCACCAATGAGCAGTACCGCGGCAGAGTCGACTGTTCACATACTCCCTTCACACTTCAAGCATCTCTCTGTGCTTCTCTTATATTTGCACAACTCCCGACATCAGATTTTCTTTTCCCCGAAATGAAAACAATATTTTTCATAAAAATATCCCCAACATTTTTTTGACATTGATTTTTATCCTAGTTTTTCAATATTATTTTTTCCCTATTATTGCAAAAAGATTTTTAAACCGGCCACACTGAGTGGGCGTGCCCTTTAGTTTTATGATTTCCGCTCAAAAAAACCACCGAAGAAGTGAGTGCCGAGCAGTGATATTGTGGAAAGAGAAGTAGAACGTAAGTGGCGAGTTTATACGAAGGGCGAAGTTTTCCCTCACTTCATGCGGAAGTAGGGAGTGTGTAAATTGGGTGTAAGTAGTGTGTCGGTATGTACCTTGGTGTCGGGCAAGTCGAGCGTGACGAGCGTCTTGAGCTTAGCGGCGCGGTGCGTGAGCACGGCCACGTGACTGTGCGCCGCGCCGCCCGCCGCCACCCACAGCAGCGAGCGCGCGCGCCGCGGGGACACACCGCGTGCGCCCGCGCCCACGCACGTGTAGAAGCACCCGCAACGCACCTGCCACAACAAGTAAAGGTTCCGTCACAATGCCGACGCAGCACGACGAGAGCGCGACGGTGGCGCGGAATGGGGAGTTGTCCTCCTCCTTGCGTCGATATCCTCAATGTTAAGGGGTCGTGACCTCCAGGAACAACGATATCGCGGATTATGTTCCGCCAACCAGCTCGGTTCTCAGCAGTGTGTATCGCATAAGAAATTGTGGTGCTCAGGGCGGATCGGATCTGATCGTTCCGGCGCATAGGGCTACGGGGAGTTGTAATCAGATTAATGATTACATATGCATTTTGTAATATTCAATCATGATTCAAGATTAAAAGTGTAGTCGTAATCGTTGAAGATTACAAAATGTTATTATAATCGTTAATCATTAATACACCATCACGCCTATATTCCCCAAGCGGGGGTAGGTAATCATTAATCTGATTACATTTTGCCCATATATGGTTGTAATATACAGAAATGTACGGGAGACGCCACACAGCGCAGCTTCGATCGGCGCGACAGCAAACGACTCGACCCGCCGCCGTCGCGCTCGATACGATTACAAACGAAGCACGGGGGAGGGAGACGCCAATACGCGTGCGAGCGGGTCGCTCGTAACGGACGTGGGCCTGGCCGGTGCGACGTCGCTTCCGCAGTATAACGAGTGCGCCGCGCTGCCGACCGCCGGAAGAGCGCTTCATCGGCTATGTGACCAAACCTTAATTGATGAGGGTTCTTCTCCACCCAAAATATTTCTGTTGCAGGTCATATGGTACTAATATCAGCCTATAGGGTCGCGTTCGTAACGCTGTACGACCGCGGTATTCTTACCAATCACCAAGTCGGTCTGAGGTGGACGACGCTTTGTGGCATTTTATATTCGAGCCCCTCCGTGCTTCGGAATGCACGTTAAGTTGTTGGTCTGGGTTACCACTTAATGTGGTGGTCGTTAAGCCATTTCGGAATCCTTACAGGCGGCTTGGTAAGTTCCAACAATAGGTGGCTACAAATCTGACTTATTTTCTCTCACCTCGAGAGTTTGGAGTAGCGTGTGGAGTCAGTGCGTATTGGAGGTCATATGCCTCCTCAAATTAGCCCCAACAACCTGCCTTGCGCTACATGCATCAAGTTTGATACAAAAAAAATACAGTCATGTCTATATTCCCCAGGTGACGGTAGCTATGCGTAATGTGTCTACATATCAGGTACGTTGGTTAGTTCTCATATAATAAGAGCGAGCCTATTGCAATTATATGGATGCAATTTCAGATCTATTGAGAAATTTTCGATACGGAAACCACACTTATGTGTCCGTGCCTTTTGAGATAAGAATTCTTTGCTTACACCTTAAAATCAACAAGTATATTTCTTATCAATCCGTACCTTAGCGGGATTCTTTGAGGAGTACACAGGAGCCGCGGTGACGAACAGCCGAGCCAGCGCCACACAGGCGAGTCGGCGGACGTTTGTGCCAGCTGAGCCAACTGCAGCTCGGTGGCTCACACCAGCCGAGCGCCCGATTCACTCGCGCGAAATTTCAATGGCTCATTCAAAACATTTCTTATAAATCCATACCTCTGTGAGATTCTTCGAGGAGTACACAGGTGCCGCGGTGACAAACAGCGGCATCTTGTGCGGTGGTGCATGGCTGGGGGCTGGCAGACGCCACGCGGGCGAGTTGGCGGACGCTTGTGCCAGCTGAGCCAACCGCAGCTCGGTGGCCCACGCCAGCCGAGCGCCTGGCTCACTCGCGCGGAATGTGAGCGGCTCTTCCCGCCCGCGGATGGTGAGTTGGAGGCAGCAGGAGTCCACCCAAGCCATTTCGTCGTCCTTTTTCTGTATTAAAAATGATACTTTTAGATATCTTATGCTAACTAATTCCTATTCCGCAGGGGATTTGGTGTGATGATGTAGATAAATATAACTAATGTTAGAGCGTGAAGTAAAAATGCGGTAGCGGTTATAATTTCACAACCGTCTTCGACGAAGTCTCGAGAAAAAGTGTTCATCATTTAAGATTTTATCCATAGACTTACGTCTCTTGTTTTGCATCGCCATCTTGTTCAAATCGATTATCCAAAACGATTATTCGTCTATAATATTAATAGCATCACTGTCGCCATCTAGCGACCAGTGTTGACATCGAAATGTCAAGGTGGCGGTGCAGCTGTCAAAATCAATATGTCAACCCTACATGAAACTACCCTCACATTTTATCAATACAAAAATATCAACTTTATACGAAACTACCCACAATATCCTAACACTAATATAACAACTAACAGTAATTATTTAATAAAATTCTAAGACTAAGTAAGTGACTTTCTTGTGTTAAGATCATATCAAGTGTACCGACCACTACAGGATAAAGACGACTTACGTCTTTGTCCAGTTTTATTGGCTAGTTATCGGTCTACTTTCTATAAATATAATACGTTATACTATGAGGTAACGATCAGATCAAACGGGCCGTCTCAGGAATTGCTGACGTCTTTGAAGTGTGGGCCTTTAATGTACAGTGTTTGGAGCGATCCCGAGGGGGATGGTGGCGTGAGCTGCTGCACGCCATAGTAATGTAAGAGTGTCGGGGAACGTCTCTGATTCCCCTAGATTTGCTCAATCGAGCGAAGCATAAGAGTGGAGCATCGGAGATTTAGATTCCGGAACCTCTACCTTATAGAAGGTGGCCATCGAGTTTTTAGTGCGGTAAATGGCCCACATATCTCAGCTTCAGAGGATAGAGGACTGAGAAATTTTTAAATATTATTCTATCTATCTATCTATAACCTCACGCCAGATCCCTTGCGGGGTAGGCAGAGAGTACAGAGTTCCAACAGGTTCTTTCCTTACATACCTCTCTGGCTTCCTCGACTCTCATAGTTCGTCTCATACACGCTCGCCGGTTACGGAGACTCTTGACTTTTCCATCAGATAAGACTCGGTTTATTTGGTCGTGGTAAGATAGTCTAGTTTAAATATTATTCCTCTATTTAAGGCGCTCGTAACGCTGTGCGACCGCGGTGTTCTTACCGATTACCAAGGTTAAGCAGCGTTCGACTCGGTCGGACTGAGATGGGTGACCGTTTGTGGCATTTTCATATTCTAGCGTCTCCGTGCTTCGGAAGGCACGTTAAGCCGTTGGTCCCGGTTACCACTTAATGTGGTAGTCGTTAAGCCGAGTCGGAAGCCTTAAAGGCGGCTTGATAAGTACCAATAGCGGGTGGCCATAAACGTGCCTCCACCAATCCGCACTGGATCCGCGTGGTGGAGTATGAACTAATCTCTCTCACCTCGATTTGTGAGAGAAGGCCTTTGCCCAGCAGTGGGCAGTATAGCCTGATATTATTAAACGTGAACAAAGGACTGCAGGACAGTTAGTGGAGGGTACCTGTATGCTGCGCTGTATGTTGTGTAGTAGAGCCCGGAAGGTCTCGGGCGCGAGCTCGGGGTAAGGCATGCGCAGCGAGGCCGCGAGGTCGGCCATGCGGGACACAGTCTCATAGTCGTGCATGAGAGCTGACATCTCGCTGCATAGGGAGTCGCCTGTCGATGTTGAAGACTGCCCGCTGCTGGATGAATTCGAGCGCAAACTGCCGCTGCGGTTCATGCCTGTAACAAACATGATACATTTAGCGATTACGCGCACGATTTACAATTTAGCGCAGTGGTTAAGAGCTTAAGCCGTTCGACCCGCTGTGTCTAATAGTCGCGGGTTCGATTCCCGCAAGGGACAAATCTTTGTGTGATACACAATTATTTGTTTCGGTCTGGGTATTTGTGTATGTGAATTTTCATGTTTGTAAACGCACCCACGATACAGAAATCAATCCTAGTGTGGGGATACGTTTAAAAAAAAAAAAACATTATATTAATACGTGAAGCAAAAACTTTGTACCCCTTTTATAAAGAGAATACCGATACAAGGGTATTCTGTACTAGAGCTTCAAAATCAGAATCAAAATATTTTTTATTCATGTAAACCATTACAGTATTTATGAATCGTCAGAAAAGTAACAAAGACGGTACCACCACTTCGGAATGTCATTCCTATGGAGGACAAGGGCAAGAAACTCCACGGTTACTCTTTTAAAATAGTATTTTTACATTTTCTTTTTCCATCTACATAGTGTTGTGGGATATGGGAGAACGATGTAGGCTGGTCTATCAGGTGGGTCTAAGTTAAATTATACAAATTACACTATTCATTTCCAGAGAAAGATAGAAGAGAGGGAATATATAAAAAAACAAAAATTGCGCACTCGGGACGCCCGACAAAAGTGATAACGTAAACTAGCGCTGTGGGTTAAAGTGAGAGAAGAAGAGCCTGCCTACCGCTGCCGTATGCGTGAGAGAAAGGGAAGAGCGCTGTGGGTTAGAGTGAGAGAGGAAGAGCATGCCTATCGCTGCCGTATGCGTGAGAGAAAGGGAAGCCAGACAGACTGGCGCCGTTACGCGTTACGTTACTAAGCGATTTACCCTCCCATAAAAAGTTATCACTTCAATAATTGCTAAACAAGTTGTCCATATTCAATCAAGTGGAGCTGGAACAATTCCGCACTTCCTACGTTACGCAAAGGTGGTATACTTTTGCTACAATAACAAACGCTTCATCTATATCTATCTATATTATCACGCCAGATCCCTTACGGGGTAGGCAGAGAGTACAGAGTTCCAACAGGCTCTTTGCTTACATACCTCTTTGGCTTCCTCTACTCTCATAGTCCGTTTCATACACGCTCGCCGGTTACGGAGACTCCTGACTTGTCCATCAGATAAGACCCGGTCTATTTGGTCATGGTAAAATAGTCTAGGTCTTCCCCGGTACCTACATCCTTCCACTTTCGCATTGTATATCTGTTTTGTCATTATTTCTTCGGACATTCTTTCTATATGCCCGAACCAACGGAGCATACCCTTTCTCATCTTTACACCGATACTCTCTTTCATACCTATTTGCTTTCTTATTACGCTGTTGCGAATACGGTCGGTCAGCTTCACTCCGCACATCTTCCGCAGAGCTCGCATTTCCACCGCATTCGTCCTACTTTCATTCTCTCGCTGCCAAATAACAGCGTTGGGACAAGCACTCCATTATGTATGGCCAGTTGCGCCTTTCGGCTTAAGTGCCGGCTCCCAAGTAGCTTTCCCATCGCGCCATTCACTCTGTTTCCTGCACTCACTCTTCTCTCTATGTCAGCGGTGTATTTTCCATCCTTACTGAATGCGCATCCAAGATATACAAACTCATTCACCTGCTCCAGCACATCGTTCCCAACCACAATCCTTGCATTCGTTCTGGTTTCTTCCCGTTCAAAAAAAAAAAATGGTTTTCTTTACATTCAAATGTAAGGCATTGTTCATGCAGTCGTCTCTCATAACTGTGACTAGTGTTTGCAGATCAGTGGCTGTTGGCGCTATCAAAACCACGTCATCTGCATACAATAGGTGGTTTACCACTAGATCACCCATGTTTACCCCTTCAATCATCGCATTCAGTCTTTGAAGACTTTTATCCAGATATACTATAAACAGTCTAGCGGACAACACGCAACCCTGCTTGACGCCGATTTTAACGTCAAACCAGGGTGACATGTTACCACCCACCCGTACGCATGTCTTGCAGTCCACATAGGTGGGCTGGACGGCTCGCAGCAGAGTGTCATTTATACCATACTCAGGCAAAATGTCCCAAAGTCTCTTACGCACAACTCTATCAAAGGCTTCAATAGGGACTTTTTGGCTGGAAATTGAAGAGTGATGTTGTCAATTTGTTTTAATTTCCAAAACTTGTGTTATTTCGAATTGTAATGTGCAATGTTTGTGGAATATTAACCATTATGTATTCTTATATGTGGGCGAGTGAAGGTAATTGTAACAAAGTGATAAACCGTGTCTTTTCGATTTCCCTCAAAACGGCCGTCGTAATTGGTATGTAAAGTATCCATCTTACTATCCAGGGTGGGGCACTTCATCAATTTCATAATCATCCTTGTCATCAAGTTCATCGGGGGTGTTGAATTAATTTTGAAATGAATATTCGTAATACTTGACATTACGAATATTCATTTAAACATACGCTTCGTCGTGATGCCATAAACACAAAAAAAAACGCTTCAATACCGCCCTACTGGTTGAACAGTGTACGTACCTTGCGCGAGCACCCTGCTGAGCGTGGGCGAGGTGCCGGTGTCGAGCACGTCAACGTCCTGCACGGGCTGCGCCCACTTGAGGCCGAGCCGCTCCGCGTCGTCGCCGCCCGCGCCCACCGACACGCACACCACCAGGTCGTTCAGCAGCAGCAGCCGCCGCGGCTTGCACTTCGACAGACCGCCCGACTGGTTAAACTCCTGATTTAAAAAAGTACATTTTCCATTAATTAATTATGATTATGACTATGGCTTAACCCAGTGTGAGAGGAGGCCCGTGCCCAGCGGTGGAACAGTTTCTTAACAGGGCCAATATATAAATTATAAAAGTGAATGAAGCAAGAGAAGTCTGGTAGGAAAGAACCTGTCGAATGTTTTACTCTGCCTATTAGATAGATAGTCTCTATCAAATTTGTGTCGCCCGACAAGATTTAAATGTATAAATAATAAAGCACCTTATAAGCTCAAAAATAAAGTAAGAATTAAGTTGTTTTTTTTTTTTAATCTTAGCGATGAGTTTGTATTACAGCGCTCAGCCGGTTTTAGGTTCATGGAGACGTTCATAGTTGCATCGTCTATTCAGTACCCTTGAAAAATATTAATATTATATTGCTTCAAATAGGTAGCCTCCTTAGACCGTTTTCCTACAGTCATACAATGGTTAAGGTACTTGTCCTTACTGCTCCGACCATAAATCGTCCCTATATGAATAGGAATGTTGTGAGGAGCGTACGCACCAGCTGCAGCAGGTCGTCTTGTCGCAGCAGGTGCCGTCGGTCGGCGCGGCTGGCCAGGAGGCGCGCGGCGCCGAACCGCGCCGCCCCACCAGCCCCGCCCGCGCCGCCCACGCCGCCGCGCGTTAGCCGACGCAGCGCCGCCCGGAACGCCTACAGCAATGCATATATCACGTAAAGCCCATCACGTATAATAAGCGATTTATTACTAGTCTGATTATAGTGAAGGAATCATCTTTTTTCTCCAGACAGATCCCTCATCAGGCCTACATCACTTCTTAGTACTAAATTTTATGATTATTTCTGTTATTGTTTCTACTTCTTTGCTTTCTAGCTCTTATTGTGCCACAAAATTAACCTACTTATCTTAATGTGTTAACATATTTAGGATTAGAGTCTAGTTTATATTAGTCTTTGATTGTAATCTGTTTTGTTGACCAAATAAAAATAAAATAAAATTTATCGTGGCAGGATCAAGTTAGCGCTACGTAACGCAGATAAGCGCCGCACCATGTAAACTCGTGTTCACAAAACCACGGACAACATGACGATCTGTCATGTCAAAACAGAAAAATTGGTCTTAACTAGTAAAGAGCAAACAACTATATCAATCGACCAACATAAATGAAAAAATATTTAATATTTGCATAAAATTAAGTTTGAATTTTACAGTGTATCTTAAAAAAATGTATTAAATATATTTTTTTTTATGAGAAAGTGTATCCTCCGTTGGTTCGGGCATATAGAAAGAATGACGGAATAAAGAATGACAAAACAGATATACAATGCGAAAGTGGAAAGATCCAGATACCGGGGAAGACCTAGACTATCTCACCATGACCAAATAGACCGTGTCTTATCTATAGGGCAAGTCAAGAGTCTGTAACCGGCGAGCGTGTATGAGACGAACTATGAGTGGAGGAAGCCAGAGAGGTCTGTAAGGAAAAAAACCTGTTGAAACACTGTACCCTCTGCCTACCTCGCAAGGGAGCTGGCATGATGATATAGATAGGTAGATAAATAATGTACAGTTTGTACATTTTTTCGTTATGTAGTTAGTTTGTTGGTGGAGGTGCGAAGAGAAACGATCACTATAGTTTCCAGTTAGGTTTACTAGTTAAAAGTATAAGTTAAAACAAATGACAATTCCTTTCTCTATGTGTGTTCACATCAGTGGTTGTTATCGCACTCTATCTTATAGTTCCCGTATCCATTATTTTATACATAAAATATATGACGCGCGCCAATGAAGGCAGCGGTGTCAGCAAGTATGGGCGGTGTGGGACCGTACAAACAAATTTATTTTTAAAATAAATAACGCGTGTTATTAAAAATTATCAAGTAATTCAGATGCTTAACAAAATACTAATGATAACTTTTTTTACACTATACAATATTCACCTGTGTTCTTTCCGCCTCTCGTTTTCTCTCGTTCAATGCATCGGCTAGAGCCTCTAGCCTCGTCAACGCTCGTTGTAACGAGACGCGGTCTGCATGCCCGTGAGGTGTGTGTTTCAATAGATCCTGAAATATAAATAAACATAATTAAACGTGCTAAAAAAGTATGACCACATAGATTACAGAAATATTGCGTAATTTTAGCAGTCCCTAATTTTTATTTCTATCAACCTATTTTACTGTCCTACTATTAAGCAAAGGGAGGCCTTTTATACTTCCACAACTGTCAAATTATTGCTATTTCAGTCCCTTATAGTTACTGAAAAATAGGGTATTGCCAGCGTAATCTGGAGGTTAAAGATTTACCCTGGTAAAATCAACTTAAAAAAAAAGTCTAAATCTCCTTAAAAGCAGTCTTTTAAATGAGATCCGAGAAAAAAAAGCTCTTATTGCTTGCCATAACAGCACCATTCATACGAGATACCTAATGTTTTTATAAAAAGAAAAGAAAAAAAAATGTGATGATAATATAATAATAAATTCATTTCTCCTAGCACACTACCTGAAGAAACATGATGAACTGCGGAAACCGTTGCACTGGCTTGACCATCAGTCCAAAGAATGATAGTCGGTCGTGTGCGCTGATCTGCTTCACTTTGAAGAAGTCCGCCAGAGCAGACTTTCGCTTCGACTCCATCTTGGCCAGCTCCATAGCGACCGAGAAGTTGTTTATGAAGTCGGAATATACGTCCAGCACCACGGCCTTTGAGAACGCGTTTAAAAAGACCTCGCCTGAAAATTTAAAAAAATTATTTACTGCCTCGTTGGTCTAGTGGCGAATAATGTGCTTTGCAATCACGAGGGTCCTGGGTATAAATCCAGTAGTTTTTATCGAAAAATTCCCAGTGTCATTCCGGAGTCTGGAATTGTGCCCGGTATATGGCAATAGGCTCGCCCTCTATTACATGGGACCTAACATCGTCGGCGAAAAGTGGATGTCCACAGTACACCTCTGCCACCCCCGCTTGGGGAATATAGGCGTGACGGTATCATTTATTTAGCTTTAAGACAAAATATTTGAGAAAGAAGGACACGTGATGTAGGGTTCGAGAATGGTTCCCTCCCGTAATTGAGTCTAACGGTCCAGAGGGCGCATTGTTCTGACTACAGGACTTTTCGTTGTAAAATGCCGTTCTCGTACATTTCTTTCGTTTAATAATCAAGTTAACAATTGTAGAAAATCTATTTAGCTACAGTAACTGATTCGTTCACAACTTCTTAACCAGTCACAGAGTTATAATACAACATAATCCGTTTTTCGCAACTGAGTAGTAAAGAAAGAAAGCGTTTAGGTATGAAAGATAGAATGGGTGTAAAGATGAGAAAGGGTATGCTCCGTTGGTTCTGGCATTTAGAAAGAATATCGGAAGAAAGAATGACAAAAAGATATACAATGAGAAAGTAGGAAAGTGAAGGATGTAGGTACCAGGGAAGACCTAGACTATCTTACCGTAAAACATGTAGATCATCTCTATATAACTAAAACCGCAATAATTATTGTACACCATGTTTTCAGCAAAATAAAAGTATTCTATTCTCTTCTATTCATGACCAAATAGACTGTGTCTTATTTGAAGGGCAAGTCAAGAGTCTCCGTAACCAGCGAGCGTGTATGAGACGAACTATGAGAGTGGAGGATGAGAGAGGTCTGTAAGGAAAGAACCTGTTGGTACTCTGTACTCTCTGCCTACCCCACAAGGGATCTGGCGGGATGATATAGATAGATAATAAAAATTATAATAATATTAGCCCTGTTAAGAAACTGTCCCACCGTTGGGCACGGGCCTCCTCAAACTGAGAGGGTCTAGGCCATAGTTCAACACGATGGCCCAGTGCGGGTTGGCGAACTTCACACACCTTCGAGGAACTCTTAGGCATGCAGGTTTCCTCACGATGTTTTCCTTCACCGTTAAAGCAAGTGATAAGTATTCCTAAAACACGCATGCTTTTTGAAAAGACAGGTGCGTGCCTGAGTTTGAACTCGAGACCTCTGACTTAGCAGTCCAACGTTTTGACCACTAGACTATCACTGCTTAGATAGATAGATAGGTTTCCTTTTTTTTTAGAATATTAACTAGCTAGAATATTTTTTTATTTTTTTTTAAGAAAACGTATCCCCTCACTAGGATTTATTCCTGTATCGTGGGTGCGTTTACAAACATGAAAATTCACATACACAAATACCCGGACCGGAACAAATAATTGTGGATCACACAAAGATTTGTTCCGTGCGGGAATCGAACCCGCAACTATAAGACAGTGGAGCGACTTAAGCTCTTAACCACTGCGCTAAATCGTCCGTCAATTGTTATAGATATCACCGCCATGCCTATTCTCCAAGCCGAGGTGGCAGATGTGTACTGTTGTCCAGGTTTGTTATAAATCATGATGATTTAAACGATACGTGTATACATACTTTATGATATCGAATGTATAGTATTTATTGGGACAAGTATCGTGGCATTCCTAGTAGGAATGTATAAATAAATCATAAACTTCGTATTTTTTAGCCTACCAAATCAGAACGCGTCTTCCACTGAGAATGATTTTACTCTCAATGTAATTTGTTTATTTAAACACTTTGTATTCGTTGAAACGAACATCAAATTAGCCAACAACGTCATCGGATAAACTCACTTAGCTACAGACGTAGACGTTTATTTATTGAATCTACTAGTTTCCTTAATCCTTGTAGTTCAACTATTGCGTTTTTTACTACTTCAAGGCAAACACATATTGATAATGTTGAAGATTTTTTAAACACACGTTAATGAAGTATTACTTACATTATCAACGCATGCGGGTTACACATAATTAAGATACAGTATTATTATGTAGAGAAAAAAAAGTTAAACACAAATTCAGTGTTTAAACCCGCATCCGCTCAAGAAAATAGGTCAAGTGCGTCGCGGAACCAATGAATTGGGGTTCCATAACGAAGAAAAAAAATAGCTTTCAACAGACTGCATAAAGTCCTTGTTAAAGTAAAAAAAAAAACGTTTGTACATTTTTTGTTAGCAACACATACTTACGTCCCATCGTCCTTATTAAGATACCGTAACGACATTATACAAACACTTTTTTTTTTCGAATGGCGATCACGAGGCCCTTGGTCGAATGCTTTTTGAATCGAAAATAAAACATCTCAGGCGTTGTCCGGAGTTCAGAATTGTGCTTCGTATGATGGCGATAGTACCGTTCCCCTATTACACTGTCTGAAATTCGTGTCTTGCTTGCTTGGAAAATATAGTCGTAACGGTATATTTTTACTGCGTTTCAGTCTAAATACGTCTTCTGTGTTACACTACATACAATATAAAAACCACAACCAGCTGCTCGAATTCTAAGAGAGAAAGGAACAAAAAGGCAAGTTTTTTGGTTTACCTATTTTTTCATCGCGGTCCCACGTGCGTGCACAGTCGGCGAGCGCGGTGCGGAAGTGCAGGTGGCATTGGAGGATGTCGGGCAGTCGGTGGAATAGAGTTTGGATCTTGCTCGCGTTCAATATTGCGGGACTACTCTCTTCCAGTGGTTTCTTGTAGTCCTATGGAAGATGAATTCGTATTAATTTGCGTTCCCTTCGCAGCATAGAAGAAATAAGCAAGTTTTTTTTTATATAAAAACGTACCCTACCTAGGAATTATTCCTATGTGGGTGCGTTTACAAACCTGAAATTGAGCCGGAAACAAATATTTAGCTCACACAAAGATTTGTCCTGTGTGGGGATCGAACCCATGACAACTCGATCCAGTGGGCGGAGCGGCTTAAGCTTTTATGTAAGGGCCAAGCCGATTCGAAATATAAATAGCGAACACACGATTGTATCGAGTATACGTAGTTCTGTAAGGCTACCTTAGGCGGCGCGATAATACCCTTTGTCACAGATTTGTGGTTGTATGCGTGTGATAGCCGTTTTGTCTTAAGTGCTAGCATAAACAAAATTTTGTCACGGGAAAACTCGTTTCAAGAATTATATTGTATTAGTAAAGACAAAATTATTTTGACTTGCGTACAAGATTCGGATTACGGGCTGACAAAATTTTGTATTATGCGAGAAGCCTTGCCGCCCGCGCTATGCCTGCTGCGGAAGATAACATGTACCTATATTTAGCTAGTGTATTTATTTGAGTTCCCTTCAGAGTTTAGAAATAAGCAGAATATGAAATATGTAAAATACTATAATATTTTTCACAAATGATGCGTAGTGACGGTTCTAAGTGCCAAACGAAATTAATATTTAATTCAATGGTGTTAAGGCATAAAACCATAAGTATAGAAACGGGTCATGCCTCTTATTGCCATTGAATGAAGTATAATTTTGTTTGACACAACTGTCACAGTATCTACCCATCTAACATAAAAAAGACTATAACGTTCCTCTTGAGTCACTCCGTCCGTTAGTGAAAACCGTATGAAAAATCTGTTTAGTAGTTATTGAGTTTATCGCGTTCAGAGAGACAAACAGACGCGGCGGGAATACTTTGTTTTATATGTAGTAATGGCAAACATAAGATTAGTATCGAACCTATAATGATATGGATTCTGACTATACTACGCCTGTTAAAGTCATGGTGGAACAGTATGACGTACCTACTTGAACTTTACGCTTCTCGATACGCATCTTTACTGGTATCTTATACTTATTAAATTCAGCCTCCCCTCGCACTGGGGGCTTGTTAAACACTATGCTCACATTTATGCCTACTTCCCTACTTATTATTGCGGTTTCTTGAGCTGAACAGAACTGATCAACTTCTGTGGACCCACCCTGCCACGTGAGTGGAACATAAACGACAAGTTATCTTTTTCATATTTTGACAACATTTGCACACTTTTTAAGACCTACTGTTCTAAATCTGTCTCAAAAAGTGGAATGGTAATAGAATTACCAGGTTATCAAGCTAATATTTTCTACTTTACAAAAAAAAAT
The DNA here is from genome assembly GCA_905147815.2 of Phalera bucephala. Taxonomy (NCBI): domain Eukaryota; kingdom Metazoa; phylum Arthropoda; class Insecta; order Lepidoptera; family Notodontidae; genus Phalera; species Phalera bucephala. Next base: position 15,027,538 of record LR990621.1, on the reverse strand, counting down.
TAAGACCGTTTAATTCACAGTAAAGTGACAATTATTTAAAGTCACGATTTTAAATACAGCTTAAAATGTTACCTTGTGATCGTTTACCAGCAGTATTTGTTATAGACCACGGCCGCAGCGGGCCTTTCGAAACTCAAGTGAGAATTACATTAGGTTTAATAAAAACTTTTTAAGGTGAAGGAAAACAGATTAAAACCTCTTGAATTGTGATATATCATGACAACAAGAAATGAATTATATATCTGGCTGCACATATATGCGACGTTTTTGTTTTCTGTTTCGAAGGCAAAAATGTTTTTACGCGTGTCTAGAACTTGAAAAGACTATAAGGTTTGATATATGTTATTACAAAGATTTTTGGCAATAAGGAATTACTTTAATGATAATACAAATGCATTAATAATACCACAATGAGTCAAAACACCAGTTAAGCTTTGTGGTCTTTTGTGTCTAATTGTAATTAATTATTACCTTAATATTTCACATCCATCAAATAATTTTATGAAGCCAGGAAGTGGTTCCAACTGTGTATTTTATATTCCTTACAGGGCCAGGATAAAACGTCATTTTATGATAAAGCGCGGCCAAACATTACCTGTTTAATTAATGGATCAAAAAAGTGTTAGTTAAGTAACAGAAGGTGACCTTGTGTTTCTTTATTAACACTTTTTTTGACTGATAACTCTAATTCATTAACTGATCGTCAAAAGTCCACCCTTGAGGTTTGAAAACGAGCAATGGAGCGTAGCTTTCTTTGAGTACAGCTTACAGATTGTGTCAAAAACTTGGTTCTGCGCTCCTAAACACAAATCACTGACGTAGGCAACTCAGCTGCAAGGCTGAAATGGAGCTGGGCCGAATTGGTTTGGGTTAAAACAACCACACAGTGGGTCCCACCAGGCGGAAAACTACAGCGTGGCAAGCCCAAAAAGAGGTGGCGAGACGAGCTGGGCTCCTACGATAAGGACTGGCATCAGCTTGCACTGGTCCGGGTCAGGTGGAGGGGAGGCTTTCGCCTTGCAGTGGGAGAGCGTAAGCTTATAATAAAAACTCTAATTCATATTTAATATTAACATCATCCGCTTAACGACGGGACATAAGGCGCCACGACCACGATAATCTGTGACGGTAACATAATAGTTTTAAACAACAAAGTCCAATCCAAGTGAAGTAATAAAACGCTAACTTATCACTTTGTCGTTAGGATAACGAGACGAATAAAAACTCTTATAAAACCGTCGTAACTTGCGTCATCTCTTAATATAGTTGGTTAGCGTGTATTGAATGTAAATTGCGAACGGAACACGTACTAGTTGGTAAGCACCGTGTCCACTGAACTTAGAGTTGTACGATGCATCGATAACGATATTGATATCAAGAAAAAAACTTCCATTGATTTTGAAAGGAGCAAAGCAATCCACTTCAGTACATAATTTTTTTGGTCGTTGCTTAAAGAAAATTTGGAAAAATAATATGTATCAACCTTTTTATGATTTTATTTAGTATATAGATACATAAATAACAAAACAAATAACAATAAGAGAACATTAATCACTAAATTTAGTTCTGAGAAGTAATCCTCAACAATGGTTCAGAAGATTCTTCCTCCGCAAAGCCGTCGGAGCCCCGTGGTTCATACGGAATGTCGACCTCCATTCCGATCTCGGTCTCGAACCTATTGGCGCCTTCATTAAAAAAGCGACAACCCGATATTTTGCGAACGCGTCCAATCATAGTAATCCGCTAATCGTAGCCGCCGCCGACTACGAACCCAACTCCCCTCCTATCAATCGCTACCGCCGTCCGCGGCATGTTTTCACCGACCCTCCCGATGCCCTTACATCCCTTCTTTCGGATACAGATACCGCACACAGGATCAGACACCGACCTCGCCGGCGAGGTCGAAGAATCCCTTGCCCGGCGGCTGGTGCAGAGCACCACGGCGAGACACCTAGTATACGCCCTCCCTCATAGCGACTGCCCAAGCCGAGGCCGTTCCTCCTTAAGGCCCCCTTGAGCTAGTTGCGCCTTTGCCCTTCGCGTAGTGGTTGCACGCTCGCCCTCTTGTCCGGTGAAGCTGTAAACGCCCCGCGGCCAACAGCGTATCATTCACACACACACGGTTCAGAAGATTGTTGTTATGATTTGAATGTTTTCAGTTTCAAAGCATAAGTTATTGGAATTAGACAAGGGTTACTACAAAATTTAAGCAAAACCTTTTCAACCTATTCAGTATTAATGACTATGCTTCAAACACTGTGTTATGTAAGATTGTTCCGCGAGCGCGTCATGTTTCAAGAGTTTACTAGAGACAAAGCTAACTGGAGAACCACTTAGTGCATACTTAGCTAATTACGTTCTCAGCGTGTACTTTTGTACATATTCTAAGCATTCTACACAATGCAACGGTAGGATGAACAATAGTTATGGTCACGAAGCAAGTATAGTTGCTTCGCGGTTATGATTATATTGAAATGTCTTTGGAATCATCATAAAGTTACGCAGTTAATGCTAGATTTCTTGATAAATGTATGAATCATGGAAACTTAAGGTCTATATTAGCCGTCGTTTTTTAAATGTTACACAAGGGGACTTCACTAGGCAGGCTTCCTAGTAATTGGGCGTACGTACGATAGACTATAAAAGTCTAACTTTTATCATGTATGTACAATTTTTACCCAGACCGACAGACACAATTTTTAGAATGACAAAACAGATATACAATGCGAAAGTGGAAGGATGTAGGTGCCGGGGAAGACCTAGACTATCTTACCATGATCAAATAGACCGTGTCTTAGCTGAAGGGCAAGTCAAGAGTCTCCGTAACCGGCGAGTGTGTATGAGACGAACTATGAGAGTGGAGGAAGCCAGAGAGGTATGTAAGGAAAGATCCTGTTGGAACTCTGTACTCTCTGCCTACCCCGCGAGGGAGCTGGCGTGATGATATATATATATATATATATATATATATATATATATATATATATATATATCATTATTTTACTATGGTAATATTATGTCATAATTTCCTATAATAAATGACCGCGTATTCATGATTATTTTCAAAATGTAAATTTTATTTTGTCCTCATGTGACACATAATGTCTTTTATGGCGTACCTATACTGGACGAGGATGTAAGCTACTTCAACGATAGCATGCTTTTTAATAAGGGATGCAACTAGTTCTATGCCACTTCGACCGAGATATTATTTCATTCTAAGTGGTGCGAGTACGAATCTATGTTGTGACTGTAGCTGCACCGTTATATGATCAGGTATAACTTTAGTTGAAAATGGGTAAAACAAAACAGATCAGAGAGTATCTACTTACTACTGGCAATGTTAATTCAAAAAGTCGTATGAAAAATGCTATTTTTTTCTTCAGAAGACACATATATAATGCCTAAATGCCATAAAAATATTTTTAAATCCATGCACACTTGGTTATGTTTACTGAAAAACCCCTTTTTCCATATGAGTTTTTGAACTGATAGTGACGCTATGGGGACAATAAGTGCAGAAAATCCATCCTACAAATGCGTAAACGTATTTACCAATATTATTATTTATATTTAGCAATTCAGAGTCAAAATGTAGCGGAAAATAAATGATGTGTCAAGTGTTTTATGGTAACGACCAGAAAGTGATTCAGTCATTTGGAACAGTCATATAAAAAGTTAATTAAATGAATACTGCACATATTTTATACTACAATGTAAACATTGAGACAAAAGCTGCAATTCTGCCCAACCAAGCCTAAAGTTCAGAAACAGGCCTTTTTGAATTTTCAATTTTATTCCTTATGGCCATTCGGATATGTTATAAAATCAAGAACTTAAAACAGGCTGTTACTGCACTTTAGATTCTGGTAGGCAGAATTTACAGCGTTAAACTCTGTGCAGTGGACGTCGGTGCCATTTTCATTACAGAGACGACCTCGCACAGACCGCTTGCAAATACTGCCTATTCAAATTGCCCCACTTCCTAATATGCAAATCAATGGCATTTGAATTGTGGGCGAAACAATGTAGAAGCGGGACAAACAGGTTAATATTTACATACGTTTAGGATTTTTGACGTTATTAATGCGACACTTGTCTTCTTACTTTCAGTTGTTATCTTCAAACGTGTGGCTTTGCATATTTCTTTTTTGTAGAAAGATATTATAACAAAAGATGAAAGTTACGAAAATAATAAACGCTAAATACGGTTATTCAGAGAAAGCACTCTCTACCTATTTAGGTTCGAGAAATCGAGACGATAACATTTACCAATTACGATGATAAAGAATCAACCCATTGTGGTTTCGTTAATTGTAGCGATTTATTATGAATACTAACTCTTGACTATCGTATTTTCTCTCATCTTTAATTGTTAGTGTATAAAAATATCATGATATTGAACTAGATAAAATATATTCATCCATTGTCACACCGGTGTGCCAGCTTCGTGTAATTATTAGGAGTTGTTCCCAGACTTAAAATATCCATTGTTTCCGAAAAAATATTCTTTCATACATAAGTTCCCGCGACTTCCAGGACAGTATATTTTCTTTCCCACGAGATACATGAATAAGTTTAAAAGTATGGGCAGCTAGAAAAAACATTTTATAAAGTAGCTTCTAGGTTGTGTGAAGTGTTTTTTAACAACCAAGTTTATGGGTTAGCGATTAATCATAAAGAGATGAATTACGAATAGTAAGATAAATGGCTACCGAATCCAAATATACCCAGTAACTTCAATCTTGTTATCGACAATCTTCGACTTCTCTCCCTGTTCATGTTGACTGTGCTGTGTATTGGATGTCGTGGGAATTAAAAATATAAGTCATGGAAGTGGTGGGAACAAAATTTTGCAAGTCTTGGAAAAACCAATTATGAGTAGGTCAAAAAATGTTTCAATATCAACGTAAGTATATCAATTCGTTCTGTACTAAATACTTAGGAGCCGTTGAAGCTTTGCATAACATGTGTTGAAGATGTTAGCTGATTACAATATGCTGATTGAGACAACTTGCCTGACGCGAACAAGTTGGTTTTGTAACACCTTACGCCTCATACATGCCACAGCCCCTGGTTAAGTTAGCCATTCCGGCGAACGACTAGCCAGTAACTAAGAGCCGAGGTTTATTTGAATACCTATGGAACTTCTTAGAACTCTGTACTCTTTGTCTACCCAGCAAGAGATCTGGCGTGCTGATATAAATAGAATACTATAGAGCAACCGTTTAACCACTTGGCTAACCCAAGGCTAGCTTTCTTTATGCCGCTGAATGAAATTCCATCATCAAGGTTTATTTAATTTTATTGATAATCACAAGTCTAGACATATCTGAAGGCATAGGCAAGTGGCAAGGTTTAGTTTCTATTGTCTTTCTGCAATCGATAGCACTTTATACTGACCATATAGATTTTTGTTGTAAAATGAAGTTCCAGTACATTTTTTTATATTTCTAGTAGCGGCAACTGTAGGGAACACTTGGCTTGGCTAAAGGCCCTGGTATGTCAATACCGTTATTTGAACGTTTCTTGCAATTAAATACGCGTATTGGAGACGTGGAGCAGGCAGGCCCCCTACAAGATTGACCGATGACCTAGTGAAGCTCTAGGTTAAAAGTTGGATGCGTTCAGCACCATGCCTGCCGTTTGAAGATACATATTGGAGGCAGCAAATGCGAGAGACTGAACTAAGTACCTTCAGGAACTAAGTACCTACAGGTACCTCGACAAGGCCAAGTGTATGTTTGAAAGTCATTAACGTTAAGATTTTGTCGTATCCGTGGTGCTTTACGACTGCGCTTATCCTCATTGTAGTCTCCTGTTCTACGACTGATCTGCCAATTTCTTGTGTCTTCCGCTTTGCAAAGGAGGGAAGTGGAATTTTAATTTATTCATATTCCTGTTTTGTTTTCTTTCTAACTGAATTCGTTGCGGGTTTCCGGGCAATTAAGCTCTCCTCGGGACACCCCAAGGCTCAACCCTTGGTGTCATCTAAGAAGACCATTGTGGATCCTCGTTTACAGGAGTCACAGTGATGGGAATGTGTGACGGGATTGGTCTCAATAAAAAGTCGTTAAGGCTAATAGAAAACGAGAAAATGTATGGGAATGATATTTTGCAACGAAAAGCCACGTGGTCAGCAAAATGCCCTACAAAACGTTTGCTAGTTGTCTAAACTCTTAGTGCATCTTCCTCGCTCCGTTGTCTTACTTTATATGAAGTAGTAATAGAAGTAGGTTGTCCAACTAGTGTCAGCGGTAACATTGCCCACATAACAGCTGCATCTTACGCAATAGGAACTGTTGTTTATTATGATTGAATTATAATTGCAGGCCATTATGCTATCCATCTAAGAATATTTCCTTCCCGATCACGAATTTCACCGGAGTCATGAGAAATGTCAGCGTATGTTGGACGTTGCGACTTGAGAATACCCGATGTTAAGATAGCTAAACCAGTTTGTGTAAGACTACTATTTACGAGAGGTCGGCGTTGTTGACAATGTACTTATTTCGGTTGGCCATAATTGCTCGGAGTAAATATTTGAACGGGCTCGCCTTATACGGATAATTACGGACTATTTGCTTAAGGTAAACGTCGCTAATTTTGATTTATTTATGTCCAGACTTGTTTTTGTATATACATTTTACAGAAGTTATACTTCGTAATATAGAGAATTATATCGGACACAGGCATACTCTCAATACTGTAACTAAGGGAAGTTCCCGAAACATTACCTAAACATATTGTTTTGATAAATATAAATGCCAGTGTAAAAAAGTGGCAGACTGCTAATTCTACTCATTCTACGTCTGAAGGGAAGCATCTGTTATCTAAACGATTAGCGTTTCCAAAAAGAAATTTTCTACAAAGAGCAATTTCATTAGTGTTTATTTACAGAAATATACGTTTAAAATGTTTTACTTGTACATTTGTGTAGTATGTGTGATACTTACATTAATGAGTCTCTGGAGCGTGGCGACATATGAGTTCTCGCTGTGTATGATAGCGGCCACGACGTGCCGCCGGCGCAGCTGCACCGGCGTCAGCGAGTCCGGCGGCGCGCCCAGCGACGGCGGCGGCACGCGCCCGCCCCGCACCTCGCCCCCGCACGAGAACAGGTCCTCCTCCAGCTGAAATATGCCCCGACATCGATAACACTGCACGTCGCACCGACATAACACAACACACCTCGCATCGCGACTATCGCCGTTCGCTTCACGTTTCCGATGACGCTATTGGAGCCTCGTCAGAAATAACTTGTGTGATTATTCAACTCGCGCGGCAGAAACTCGCGTTTCGAGGACGCATCCCGTCTATAGTGAGCGCGACTCCTCGCGGATCGAGCGTGATTCGCGGCCTTGCGGTCTAATCGCGTCATCGGAACACTGTCTTCTACACACATTCAAGGTAGATATAAACACGTAAACGTCAAAAGAGACACCAGATCGACCACGTGACTTACGTATATACTTGTCAACGAATATTGGGCCTTATCATGAAGGAGCTTCATACAAAACGGACAAAACATTGTTACGATTTCGTCGAGAAGCGTACTGGCATTGAATTAACTTTTGACATTTACGAATCGCACGTTATTCACGTCGTCCAACTAAAAATAAACTGAAGTAAGAAAATTACTATAGTATACATGAATCCAATATGGTAGCTCACTGGATACCAATCTGACATCATTATATCACATGTTTAAATAGATTTGTATTTGTTTAGCGACTTGAGACCTCCGCCGGCGCGCACTACGATCGACGCGGCACTGCGGTTTGTTGACTGACTACTCAATGACCCGATCATGATTCATCTAAAATATACATAATTATGAATCATGAGAAACACTTCACAAGTAATATTATGTGTTTATATTAAAAGCATTAATGTTAAGGATAAGGATGGTTATTCTTGCAAGTAATTCGAGAAATGTAGCATGGCATAAAGAGTTATAAATGAACAAGATGCATTTTATTGAATTATTTCATATGCATTCCGTTGACAAAGAATAATTATATTAATCAATGAAGACTTTCATTCATTTGTGTAGCGACTTGTAGACTCATTGATAAGTGTAGACGTAACTAGGAGGTGGTCGGACAGGCGTGGCCCACGGTGACAAACAAACTGTAGTACGGGTCTCGACTAAGCGATGACTGTTATAAAATCATATGACTTGGTGACTTTTAGCGGGAATTTTTTATATATTTTTTATTATTTTATTCAGCATGTCGTATAAACATATTGTAGCTTGACGTTATCCTATCTTTTTCGTGCCTCTTAAAATGTATTAGATAATGTCCTGGTAAATAACTGCTTTGTAACCATGTCAGGTAAAATTTTATAGTCTCCCGAACGGAACTGTCCTCTTGTGTGTACAATATTAAGTATTAGAAAAAACAAACAAAAGAAACCCTTCCTACGAGCTTTCGAAGTTCCTCTGTATAAGGCTTAAAACCAGTTTTTTTTTTCAGTGATTTACGACCAGCCACCTCAAGTTTGCAAAGTAACTAAAACTATAAAATAGAGTGGTTAAAAGTGGTATTTTATTGTGTCTGATACCATCCAAAAAAGTATTAGCTCAACGTGAAGGTTGCATTTGCTTTTAAAATTGGACGTATGGACGTGTTGGGATATCGTTCAACCTACGTGTCAGCAGCTCTTTTCTTTGTGTATGAGAATGATCTACGCTGTTGGTCGCGGGGTCTTTACAACTTCACCGGACAAGAGGGCGAGCGTGCAACCACTCCACTCGAGCTAGAAGGGCAAGGGGGCAACTAGCTCAAGGGCGCCTTAAGGAGGGACGGTTTCGGCTTAATTCATATATACCATAGACAGCTCTTTTCACGATAATCACTTATCGTTAAAAAAGATGACAAAGGAACTCCTTTATATGTATTTGCTCCTTGCTTACTCTTATGTTCGATTTACATTGGTGTAGTCTCTAGCAAAGCTGATAAGTACAGTTGGTAAGGACAAAGGTGTACACTGATCGGACAGTAGCGAGTCAATTTGGGTTGCTAGCTGCCTTTCAAGGAGATCCAAACAAATAACATTTGACTGTGTGTAGACTTGTCACTTTTCAGAGGCTTGCAAGTGACTACTGTGCGTGTACTTGCCACTTCGCTAAAGACATGACCGCTGTTAATCAGACAGGTGTGTCATTTTGCCATACAGTAGAATTTTGTCATATCTTTTATGGGAAATCTGTCAAAATACTGCTGACAGTACACAGTAAGCAAATCTATCAGTTAAATAAAGGAACAGACTGGTAAGTAACGTACCTCTGGCAGCTTCGGCATCTTGTCCGACTCGTGCGCATGCATATCGTATTGATGGGAGGATCCTCTTCGCACGCTGAACCAGCGGGCGAGTCTCCCTCCACCCTCGTCGTCGGGCGGGGGCGCTGGTGGCGCAGGCGTCGCTCCGCCACCGCTTCTCCATCGCTCGCATAGCTCCCGCGCGCGGCTCAGCGTGTTACGCAATTGACCGCTGCTCCTGTTAGTAAAGGAAGGAATTAATGTTACTATAGAATGTTACAATGAATGACATCATTAACATTATGAACATGACATCACGTGTCAACTAATCATTAAAAACCGTTGCTTCTTTTGCAACATTTTCAATTAAATAATAGTTTTGGTTGGAAACTACATAGCACATAAGTGTTTTCATCGTGAGAATGGTATTTTATGTATGGCTTAGATAATCCACTTGTAACATAAACAGCTTTATAATATATCTAAACTAAAGCTCAGTCTTGCATGTTTTGAAAGTCATTGGTTAAACATCTATGCATATAGTTGTCTACTAATGTCTCTGCATGGTCATTCACAACATTACTATTCCCCTATGACTTTTCCAACAGAAATCCAACAAGCGTAGTGTATTTTACATTTCTCTATCCTGTGCCTTTAGAATCCATTCACTCCCAACAGCTTTTAAAGTTTGTTGTATTATTTCTCACCCTTGGATTTCTGTTATTAAATAAAACTACTTCTACTGAAGGCACACTTCCTTTAATAATATCAGCCTATACTGCCCACTGCTGGACAAAGGCCTTCTCTCACAAATCGAGGTGAGAGATTGGGTCATACTATACCACGCGGACCCAGTGCGGATTGGTGCAGGGAGGTTTGTGGCCACCCGCTGTTGGGACTTATTAAGCCGCCTTTAAAGCTTCCAACTCGGCTTAACGACTACCACATTAAGTGGTAACCGGGACCAACGGCTTAAGGTGCCTGTGCCGAAGCACAGACGCTCGAATATGAAAATGCCACAAACGGTCACCCATCTCAGGCCGACCGAGTCGACCGCTGCTTAACCTTGGTGATCGGTAAAGACACCGCGGTCGCACAGCGCTAGCAGTAAAGAAAAATTTCAAAAGTACGAATTTCAATAAACTTAAAATACAGTCTACAAGGATCGATGGACACAAAAACAATTTTATGAATAGAAACATCGTGAAAGAATGTGATTACATAAAACGTATCGAATCGCTATTCGCACACAACTTGCATAGATATTATTTCGGAGATAAATGAATTGCAATGCAGCTTCTAGCTCCAAACGACTATAACTTGGTTAATGGCGTAATTAATAGGATATTAACAATCAAGCTGAACACGGAAGAAGGTCATTTAACGATAGAAAACAATAATTACAAGTGAAACTCGTAATAGAAACTGGACTAGATGACTTTCTGCAGGAGTTGATGCAACTTTCTGAAGCATTTTCGTTGAATATTACATAATTTAATTGGTTTTACCGTTATAGCTAAAAGTAATACAGAGATCATTAATTTAATGTCAGCAGTTTAAATATGTTTATTAACTAACTATTAATTATAGTATGCAGTACGGCAGTGATTGGTTTATTGCCATCTAAATGAATGTTATGTGGCCGTCTAAATATTACAGCAGAACAAACCTTTTGTGGGATGTAAAATTTTACTAATACAAATTTATATTTGAATAAATTGAGGGTGGCTGTTTTGGATTATTTATCATTGGTGCTCTTTCGCGTCCTTGAAATACCTTTTTTGCTTTGTGTACGACTCTCACTACTCTTCATCCGGCTTCCGGCTTCTCTTACTTAATGATATTTTATGAGAAAATAACAATAATTAAAGGTCACCAAAATCTATCTATCTATCTATCTATAACCTCACGCCAGATCCCTTGCGGGGTCGGCAGATAGTACAGAGTTCCAACAGGTTCTTTCCTTACATACCTCTCTGGCTTTCTCGACTCTCATAGTTCGTCTCATACACGCTCGCCGGTTACGGAGACTCTTGACTTTTCCATCAGATAAGACTTTCACATTGTATATCTGTTTTGTCATTCTTTCCTCTGGCATTCTCTCTATATGCCCGAACCAACGGAGCATGCCCTTTCTCATCTTTACACCGATACTATCTTTCATACCTACTCGCTGTCTTACTATGCTGTTGCTAATGCGGTCGGTCAGCTTCACTCCGCACATCTTCCGCAGAGCTCGCATTTCTACCGTATTTATCCTACTTTCATTCTCCTTCTTACATACCCAGCTCTCGCTACCATATAACAGCGTTGGGACAAGAACTCCGTTATGTATGGCCAGCTGCGTCTTATGGCTTAAGTGCCGGCTCCCGAGTAGCTTTCCCATCGCACCATTCACTCTGTTCCCTGCACTCACTCTTCTCTCTATGTCAGCGGTGTATTTCCCATCCTTACTGAAGGCGCATCCAAGATATACAAACTCATTCACTTGCTCCAGCACATCGTTACCAACCACAATCCTTACATTCGTTCTGGTTTCTTCCCTTTCAAGAACCATAATCTTGGTTTTCTTCACATTCAAGTGTAAGCCATTGATCATGCAGTCGTCTTTCATAACTGTGACTAGTGTTTGCAGATCAGTGGCTGTTGGCGCTATTAAAACCGCGTCATCTGCATATAGTAGATGGTTTACCACTAAGTCACCCATTTGTACACCTTCATTCATCACTTTCAGTCTTTGAAGACTTTTGTCCAGATATATTATAAACAGTCTAGCGGACAACACGCAACCCTGCTTGACGCCGATTTTAACGTCAAACCAGGGTGACCTGTTACCACCCACCCGTACGCATGCCTTGCAGTCCACATAAGTGGACTGGACGGCTCGCAACAGAGTGCCATCTATACCATACTCTGGCAAAATGTCCCAGTCTCTTTCGCACAACTCTGTCAAATGCCTTCTCCAGATCTACAAAACCGCAGAAAACCTTCCGCCCCACTGCCAGATGCTTCTCTACGATGTTGCGGAGTGAGAAGACTTGATCCGAACCAAAATGATATTATAATAACACACACATGATCAATGACGTAGTCCTATCAAGAAAAAACCTAATTATTGTCATTAAAATCAATGCGATGATAAGACATTTAACTAATCGCATTCAGACGGTCGGAAATAAACACTAGCTACTACAATAGATCAATTAGTTTGACTAAATGCTATAGACAAAGAACAAACCGAAGGTTGATACAACAATGTGGCAACAGTTAAACAGTATTTATTGCATGTATTATGTATGAGTTAGTTAAAACCGCGAATACATTAGATCTTATTTGGTAGTGTGATGAAAGAAAAAAAATATTGTCTTTGCGGTTGCCGCACACAAAACAATCAACGTAATGCAATTTTTATTATGAGGTGTTGGTTACGGTCCCCTGGAGTATTGTCTCTTTTATTATAGCTGTTAAGTTTCTTTCTCCGTAATTGGTGCGAAGTGGAGCAAAAAATTATGCTTTCCAAGGTTATTTATTGTTTGTTCGGGTTACAAAACAAATTGCATTTGTATGGCTAATTGAGCATTTAGAAGTACAAATGAAGGTTGATCAAGTCGTGTAAATAAGAGGTCGTAAGCAAATGAAGTCTAATAAATTGCGAATGAGACGTTTAATAGGACCACGGAATAGCATTACATTATAAGACCAATCAATGAGTGTTTCTTAAACGATTTTGAAACAATTGTGTATTAAATCGCATTTTGCAAAACACGCATCAGAAATGTACACTTCCATATTATTATTTACTCTAATTTACCTTGAAAAATATTAATCAAACATCGAATGTAAATGATGAAATTATCAAACTAGTAACATTATTCACATCCTCGCAATTCGTGGCATAAACGTGTGAATGCAAAATCACACCAAATTGTTAAGTGGTAATTGGTTTTTTCACGATTCAACGATAGTATTACACTGAGTATTGTGCCAATGGTTAGTTGTAATCTGAGGTAAGAAGCGTCTGTAGCGTTACGTCTCCGCGGTGTCCTGCTATTACCGAGGTTAACCAGCGTTTGGCAAGGTCTGTCTGTAATGGGTAATATTTTCGAGCGTCTCCATGTTCAGGAGGCGCGCGGTGCCATTGGTGTACTATACCATTTCATGAGTCGTAAATTGGAAGGGAAAATGCTGTTACTCGTTCTGATTGCTGTATTAAACTAAATTTAATAATTATTCCAAGCATTACGGCTATTTTAATTACATACACCTCAATACGCATACAAAAGTTAATTATTTATTAAATTTTATGGTTAATTTGCGTACCATGGCTTAAAAAAATTGTAGAAAACTCCTTTAAATTGGAAGTTTGATTTTCGTATTGAATTCGTAAAGCATTAATCTAATTGGGGTGTCTGACGTCTTGCGTTATTTATGTTACACCTTGTATATATCCAACAATAGAACATTATAGGCGGATTTAATAATTAGAGACGTAATGTTGATTCTGTTTGGTACAAACGAGAACGAATTCTCCGAGGTTTCACAACAGTATAATACCATCAAAGAACGGATGTAATTTGTAACTTAGCGGTGGTAGGCGTAAACGTCACAACATTTCTATAAAATATGTATCCCACACGGTACATGTAAACGTATCTGTTACAGATTTACTTCTGTTTGTTCTTCTATTTCTTTGTTTTATACAGAGTGCAATAGGCTATTACTGTGTCTGCAAGCCACATCTTTGGCCACATCGTTACTTTCTGTCAGTGTGTGTTTGAGTGATATACGCTGTTGGCCGTGAGACCTTTACAGCTTCACCGGACTTAAGGGCGAGCGTGCAACCACTACGCTCGAGCCAGAAGGACAAGGGGCGACATACTCGAGGGCACCTCAAGGAGGAACGGCCTCAGTTTAGACAGTCGCTACGGGGGGAGGGGTGTAATAAGTGCACCGGTCGACGGGCTAGGGGAATTACGACTTCGTCGTCGTCGTCCGTAACCGGAGCGACTTTCTGTCAGTTGAGATAAGGATCAAGAGCTGATCAGTACTTAACAAAAAAAATATAATGACAAGTATTAAATTATCATAACCTATTATTAATGTTATTATAACTATGTACTCATTCTGTTTTTCTTATCAGTTAAATTTGTTGCGGGTTCCAAGACAATTAAAGCGCTTCCCGGGATACCCCAGAGTTCAAACCTTGGTGTCATCTAAAGAGACCATTGTGGATCCTGGCTTACAGGGGTTACAATAGTGGGAATGGGTGGCGGGCTTAGAATAAATCATTTTTAAACCAAAATTGCAAGTCTCCGAGTTAAAATATTGGTCAGAATGCGATAGTGGTTGTTTTAAGTAGTCTCTCGTTTGTAATTAAATCGTGTAAAGGACATTTGTTCTGCGTCCATACATGATTTGCCCCAGAACCAACAGCAATGAAAAAGTGTATGATTTCAAGTTACCTGCAAATTGCATTTATTATTAAACGGACAATCGGGGGAGTTGCATTATTGCAAAAAAGTATTAGATTTTGAGGTTATGATTTAGTAGCCAACAATACATTTGTAAAAACGTTGTCGTTGTTTCTTTGTTATGTAAAAATAATAATATATAATATAATATCAGCCTATACTGCCCACTGCTGGACAAAGGCCTTCTCTCACAAATCGAGGTGAGAGAGATTAGGTCATATTCCACCACGCGGACCCACTGCGGATTGGCGGAGGCAGGTTTGTGGTCACCTGCTGTTGGAACTTATCAAGCCGCCTTTTAAGGCTTCCAACTTGGCTTAACGACTACCCCATTAAAAGGTAGCCGGGACCAACGGCTTAACGTGCCTTCAGAAGCACGGAGACGCTCGAATATGGAAATGCCACACACGTTTACCCACCTCGGGCCAACCGAGTCGAACGCTGCTTAACCTTGGTAATCGGTAAGAATACCACGGTCGCACAACGCTACGAGCGCCATGTAAAAATACATTAGCAATAATCAATACGATGATTATTGAATGTACTCGATCGAATATAACCGATTGATAGAATTCACATCGCCAACCGTACTCCGATAACGTTGGTATTTGGAAAAGACGTTGGCGACTTTGACTTAAGTACTTACAGTTCATTGAAATAGTCGTTTTGGACTGCAAATTGTCCGTTAGATATGGATGTTTGCAACTATTTTAATAAAACAGATTTGTTGGTTCTGGGGCCATTTTCGACGTTGTCCTTTAATGACCATTAGGGGTAAGAGTTGTTGTTTTCTTAGAGTAAAGAGCTAAGACTTAAATTTCACAGTTGAGCAAATTACACTACTTGAGAAAGCTGATCAACCTTGCCCGTAACCGGCGAGCGTGCATGAAACGAATTATGAGTGGTGGAGGCCAGAGAGATCTGTAAGGAAAGAACCTGTTGGAACTCTGTACTCTCTGCCTCCGAAAGGGATCTGGTGTTATATAGATAAATAGAATCTTGCTAGGAAGAACCGATATCAAAAGTACAATGCGGAAAAACTAAAGAATGAAAGCTTCAATTTAATCATTTACCTGGATACAAACTACCTTCCTATATGAAGAGTCCATACTTTCTGCGTTGCATTTGTTTAAGGTCAATTTAGTTTTAGATATTTAAAACCTTTCCATTTCCCAACTTTTTGTATCATCCAAGAACCCCAGTATATTTCTTAAGATAGTAACCGTAACGACCACGTTCAGTGTGATCTCAGGGTTAAAGAAGGGTCACGCCGGGCTTGTTGGCTCCTTTAACGAGTTTACGATTCTCATTTGTGATTAAGTCAATTGGCTTTAACGACTAATTGTACAAAATTATTTACATGGATGCTAATTTTAAGTGGTACTAGTGTTGGTTGAGCAGTAAATACTAAAGAATAATAATTATATAGCTAATAAAGAAAAGAGACTGCCTTGTTGGGTTCAGTGGTGAATAAAGCGCGTAAAGACAAAGTATTATTTTATCAGGGAAAAATGGCAATAGGTTCGCTCCCATTACATGGGATCCATCATCGTCAGCATATAAGTGGGCCCTTAGACGGTGCTTTTATTATAAAGAAAATAGAAAAACAAATATATTCACATAAACAAAACTAACTAGATAACATTAATTTAACCTGTTGAATGTTCAATGACTTGCAAAAGTTGCATTGGAACTAGACGAATACTTGTTCGCACAAACGAGCGAATGCGTTTACGTCGGTGACGTTTACTTAGATTTTCCAACATACTCTCGTTTAATACAGGCGTATGTTATTGAATTTCAAATTTATACCTTAGCCGAGCCCAACGTCTTTCAGTTAGCATAAGTACTTAAATCAAGTGTGTATGTGCGGTTGGAAATATTTAAAGGGCAATAAAATATAGGAGATGATTGCAGCATAAACCCCAATAAAATATAATAGACGACGCACTGTCTGCAGCCAGCGAGCTTATCTGTTGCAATGACCTGCGCTGTGTTATAATTATAAACACTGCTATATGTACCTATAACTTACGGTTGTTTGTATAAAATTTTGCTTCAAGATAAACATGATGATACCTAGTTATTTTATTTTTACAATTCGACTTTACCTTTAAAAAAGTTTATATTGAGATGTAGGTATGGTTTAAGCGTACATAAATGTCACTGGTATTATTACATCGCATATTTTATACCGATTCAGTACCTATTACGTATTTTGGACCATTACAAGTATCTTGGTTGTAAAAGTACTCATTAATTGTTACCCCGCGAGGGAGCTGGCGTGATGATATAGAATTGTTAATCTTAGTTCTACAATCATATTCGAGATTTTGATTACGAGTTCTTACACACAACTTCATCATCATCATTATATCAGCCTATATTTGTCCACAGCTGAACATAGGCCTCCCCAATCGCTCTCCAGCGCAGCCGGTCTCATGCCACCTGCATCCAACGACTTCCTGCGATCCTTACAAGATTGTCGGTCCATCTGGTAGGTGGCCGTCTCACGCTGCCCTTGCCAATACGTGGTCTCCACTCTAGAATCTTTCTGCCCCAACGGCCGTCCGATCTTCGCGCTATGTGGCCCACCCATTGCCACTTCAGCTTACTAATCATATGGGCTATGTCGGTGACTTTGGTTCTTCTACGAATCTCCTCATTTCTGATTCGATCACATAGGGAAACGCCGAGCATAGCTCTTTCCATAGCTCGCTGAGCAACTCTGAGCTTTTTTATGGGACCTTTTGTAAGAGACTTACACAACTTGGGTGTTAAAAGATTATGTAATCTAATAATGTCTACCTTTTGTGAGATAAACGGACAGGAAAACATAAAAACATTTATCCCTCATGCTCAACTATGAAGCTAATAGGCATTTGACCTCAATTAGAGAAAATAAAACTAGCCAATGACAAAACAATCAATGTTAATGAATCGCTATACATATTGGTTAGATGCGCACTGAAATGTTTGGATAAACTTTTATCTGTACTAGTAAGAACTGGATTTTACTTCTTTCAACTGAAGTTATTCTCACTACTTTGAGGGTATAATAAATTAAGATAGGAAGATTCAGTATTGCCAGAAACCAATGAACTTAAAATTAAACAGGGAAGTGAATTATATTTTTGCCGGTTCTCCTTGTGATTTTTTACGGGTTTTCAAACAAACGGCACCTTAGGTAATCGCATCTTTTGCTAGCCCTTGGAATATGTTAGAAATGTGTGCCATACATGGAGAGCACTTTGAATTCTGATTTACAGGTTTTTCAAAACCTTAAAATCGTAACAGGTTTTGATTAAAAGTAACCCCATCAGGACCTTAATGTTGACACGTCATGTTATTTTTATAATTGAGCCTGAACCAACTCGTAATAATGCAAGTATTATTACTCTACATAGCAGTGTGAACTATTATTAGCCTACCATTATCATGACCGCTCATGCAAATCAATGGGTGGGCATGCAGACAGGCCTTGACATTATTTTTTTAACATTAGGTATCTTATACGTACAGAATGTCACAAATCAAATGTTGACTTAAGATAAATTTGCACGTGTGAAACAACATTATTTGGAAACCACGCCGTATAAGTAAATAATTACTTTATTTATCGCTGCTATGCACCTACGTGGATTTATTATAAATTGTCCATTTTAGTGTAAATATAAGCAATGTGTCACATTAACCTAGATTCTCGTAAGACTAATCAAGAACGATCTCAAAAAAATTAATCAGACCTTGTTTGATTTATTAGTCAGGACTGATAAGTTGATAATGAAATTCCAGTTGCAAGTATTATTTTAATATTAAGCAGCTGCAATGTCGTATTGGATCTGAATAATTTATCACGAGAGCAACGATTGGATCATGGGCCGCGGATGACAATAGCCGATAGTTGTTAAAGCGTGAACGATCGTTTGTCGGGAGGCAGTGCCCTCGGGTGGCCTCCGGAGTTTGAACACAGGAAATTCGTGTTAATTGCCAGCGCGGTCTCGCTAATTGTTGAGCGCGACGGGACCACACCGCACAACGACGGGAAGTCGCATCATCGCATGTGCCATGACAGCGACACCGTTGCCCTTTGTTGTACAGTCGCGAATACCTTTCGCGTGACCATCAGCACCATTAGTAGAATAAGTAATCTTGATTATAGGAGCTCGGTATGTATCGCTTTAAGTATACAAGGTGTAACGTAATTATCGCAAGACCTGAAAGTAGTTTTTTTTACAAATTGGCAACTGAATCGTTTACAAGTATTTTTTATTACGACGTTTAGTCTGCTTTATTAAACAAAATTTAACCATAATTCAAAGCAAGGCGTTTCCAAATGTATTTATGCAACAAAATCCACAATGCGATCACAAAAGAACAGGTTTCGTGGTTAATTTGTGTACCCAAAGTGCTTAAAAAATTGTAGATAACTGCCTAAAATTGGAAGTTTGTCTTTCGTACTAAATTCATAAGGCAATTATCTAAATGGGGTGTCTAAGGTCTTCCGCCATATATGTTGCACCTTGTATACCATGAAGTGTTTATAAGTATCAGTAGTTTAATAGATTTGTCACCTATAGGGTCTTTTATCATCAGCCGAAAGACGTCCACTGCAGCATAAAGCCCCCCCTCCCAAAGATCGAGAAGACGGCCGGCTTTGTGTTGAACGTATCCAGCTTTTACCTGCGACCTTCACCAGGTTATCGGTCCGACTGCCAACTCCACGAGGAGTCCCTCGAAGAAATATTTTACTTTTACAGTATTAAGTCGTTCGTTCCATTTCAGATAGAGACACCCTCCTAAAAGGCGCGAAATGGTTCTAATTTCGTAGGCAATCAATCATACTTGGCTCTGATATGACTGAGTGGCTTTCTAAGTTTTGTAGGAGTGTCAATATATTGTTTTGATATTCTTTTTTAAGTGGTAAAGAATGTAATTTTGATTTTCTATGATATATAGCCTATGTTACTTTTGGATAAGGTAGCTTTCCAATGGTGAAAGAATCATTAAAATCGGATCAGTAGTACCGGAGATTACCCCGAACGTCCAAACTCACAAACTTTATCGCCTCTTCCGTAAACGTATCTCCTCAACAATGTGTAGCTCTGCTTTCCCACTGAAAGACTATGTTACATAAATCTACATAAAGTTCCAGTTACCGGTACCAGTTCTTGGTTTAATTAAAAATTTAACAACATTGTATAACCAGATTTATTCCGCAGTAGTATTCGCAATGTTTAAAGTATTTTGTTTTGGTTATTTTTTTGCTTTTTTTGTATTTTATTTTAGCGGTGTATTATTACGTGGAAGCTTGTAACTGGTATGTATTTACTTAAGATTATACTAATTTGTAAAATTTGCCGCAAGTTCCGGAAAAAAAATCGTTAGTAATTTATACTTATAGTGGTTCAGCTTAATCTAATCTCAATGTCGTAATAATTAGTTCTATCTATCTATCTATCTATAACCTCACGCCAGATCCCCTGCGGGGTAGGCAGAGAGTACAGAGTTCCAACAGGTTCTTTCCTTACATACCTCTCTGGCTTCCTCGACTCTCATAGTTCGTCTCATACACGCTCGCCGGTTACGGAGACTCTTGAATTTTCCATCAGATAAGACTCGGTTTATTTGGTCGTGGTAAGATAGTCTAGGTCTTCCCCGGTACCTGCACCCTTCCACTTTCACATTGTATATCTGTTTTGTCATTCTTTCCTCTGGCATTCTTTCTATATGCCCGAACCAACGGAGCATGCCCTTTCTCATCTTTACACCGATACTATCTTTCATACCTACTCGCTGTCTTACTATGCTGTTGCTAATGCGGTCGGTCAGCTTCACTCCGCACATCTTCCGCAGAGCTCGCATTTCTACCGCATTTATCCTACTTTCATTCTCCTTCTTACAATAATAAATAATAAGTAATAATTAGTTGAATGAATAATTATTGTAACTGTTACTTAGGTTAATGGTAACAGTAAAACAGAAAGGTCACCAGGTAAAGCTGTAGCCGCGAAAGAAAATAAAAAAGGTTTCAACGTTACAGAGATTCGATACAAAGAATATTCTTACGAATTAAATCGTAAAAAGTTCTATAATATTGTATACGTACATTTTAGCACATAACTTTATAAGAAGGTAATTTTTTATAAATTCTTCGATAATCATTCTAGACCAGATACGTCAACAGTCTATCTATCTATTTATATCATCAGATTGCTTGCAAGGTATTCAGTGCAGGGTTCCAGAAAAGTTAAAAGTATTGCTACTTATCGATACTTGGACTACATTTCCAAAAATAATAAGCTTTTTCGGTTCCTTAATAACAAGTTGACTTACCTGGAGTCCAGGGTGGAGTTGAGCCTCTGGGAGCGCCTGAGCGGCGTGTTACGCACCGCGCTCACTGGCTCCTCCCAGCTGCCCCCCGCTGAGCGGTGTTCATCTGTTTATAAAAATCATAATTAGTACTAACTTCACACTTATTCAGCATGAGAGAATCGAGTGCCAGATTTAGCTTGCCATAGAGCCCTAAGCTTTTTCACCCCTCTACTTACGAATGCTTTTTAAAGCACTGTAAGCATTAAATAACGTAACGTTATCGCGTTAGCCCTCTGTTTTATTCCAGCGCTTTATAAACACGCGTTGAAAAGCGCTTGTGAGAATGAGAGGTTATAGTCCGTATCGTACAAAGGTTGCAGAAAACATTGAAGCATTTAACACAGGTGCGTATTTACGGACGAGGTAATTATTACGGTATGTGTTCTTAGTGAATTTTGTATTAAAATCAATCTTAAACATTGCTGAGTTAATCGTAAAAAGTATAGTACTTTTCACGAAAACGAAATTATACTTAATTCAATGGCAATAAGAGGCATGACCCGTTTCTATACTTATGGTTTTATGTCTTAACACCATTGAATGAAATAATAATTTTTTTTTGGCGGTACGAACTGTCACTACCCTATGTAAAAAATACTATATCAGTTAATTAATTAACGCCTCAAAGAAGCCTTTACGAATCTCTTAAGGACGCATTGCGTTCATATAAATTGCAATATCGATTGTTAACGCACCTGTGTGGCTTATGGTAAAGGCTTAACATTTAACTACTATAAAAAATAATGTAAGCAGAAATAAAAAGCAATATAAAGAAATATAATACCACTATTAAGAATAAATAAATTTGTTTATGTAAAGAAAATTTTGTAAAAAATACAGAAGCGAGATATTTCAGATCAGACTTATGAGGTGTTTATTTAAAATGCGGAATCTTGATGCAAGAACGTTAATGCAAGATTTATATACGTTATAGTGGTAGATCAAGGAATATGGTATTTTGAACGAGGGTCTCAATGGTCGCAGGACGAATAATCAAAGGACATCGTCGAAAATGGCCCCAAAACCAACAAATATGAGATCTATACCATAATTACTCATCTATTTTATTTTAGTATTCGGAAATATCCGTATCTAACGGACAATTTGCATTCTAAAACGAATATTTTAAAGTATAGTAAGTACTTAAATCCAAGTCGGCGACATCATTAGCGAATGTCAACGTTGTTATCGTATTTCGGTTGGAGATGTCCAACGGAAATGACATTCCTATCAATCGGTTATATTCAATCGATTACATTCAACCATAATTGATGTCATTATTAATATATTTTACATTACGAGTTTAAAGATGTATTTTTGGCTACTAAATTATAATCTAATACTTTTTATGTAATAATGTGATTTCCTGCTTGTCCGTTTAATAATAAATGCATGAAGGTAATTTATAGGTGATTTGAAATCATACAAGTATTACACGGACACGGACAATTTAGCGCAGTGGTTAAGAGCTTAAGCCGCTCCGCCCACTGTGTCTAATAGTCGCGGGTTCGATTCCCGCACGGGACAAATGTTTGTGCGATCCACAATTATTTGTTCCGGTCTGGGTATTTGTGTATGTGAATTTTCATGTTTGTAAACGCACCCACGACACAGGAATTAATTATAGTGTGGGGCTACGTTTTTTAAAGAAAAAAAAAAATATTGCTGTGGGTTCTGGGGCGAATCATGTATGGAACCAGAACAATGCCCATTCTAATCACTTACTCATAAATTATTTTGTTTTCACAAACAGTTGCATTAACATGAACATTAGTTACGCTGAGTATTATAATTGGATTTGCCAAATAAAAAGTATGACAAATCCGAGTAGAATACTCGGTGTCACTAATACCTGTATATTAATAACACGGAGAGAAAACACTTAATAACGATTTTCAAATACAATTCGCAACTGTAATGCAAAATACATTCCTATTAATACCTATCTCAAAGTAAATAAAAAGCGGGCGACGCCGTTGCGAAATTGTTTACTAATTGTGCATGTCTACAAAAGCGCGGCACGTAGAAGCTATGTAAAAGTCAAGCAATCATTTATTGCATAATATCACATCACTCGGCCCGGAGATAGCGTTGATTGATTTCTTAAACGATCTCCCTCCTATCTGCTGTCATAACATGTACAAACACTTATCACAAACAGATTGACTACGGCTTGATCCACTGGTCAAGCCGATCCCCGCACGGGACAAATCTTTGTGTGATCGACATAAAAGTTTTCGGTCTGGGTGTTTGTGTGTGTGAATTTCATGTTTGTAAACGACCCAGGAATAATAGTTAAATTTTAAATAAACACGTTTGGGATCACTTTTACCTAGAAACAGTTTGGAAATTAATACGTATCTATTGGACCTAACCTCCGAACGATGATGACGATGAACGAACGAACTTAAATCTTAGAAAAGTGTTTTGTACTCACGGTGTAGATAATTTTATAGGTCAACTAAACGCAATTTTCATAATTTATTGTGTTAATTCCATTTTGTATGGAGAATACTGATACTTCGTCCGCTAGGGAAGTAGAATGCAAACTATAAAGTATGCCTATGTAAAAACTTACATTAGGGGCACTGGGTAAGTGAGACGTATATATAGGTGGTTTAATTTTTAACACAAACGAGATTATCATCTTAATATAAAGGACATTAAATTTGTTGTGATGTGTAAATGCATGTGTTTTAGATAACATCGGATGCAAACTATACTAACAAGATATCAGAGACTCTGAACTTTAAACTAATATCTCAAGTAGTTGCTGATTAGGTGTACGACATTCTAGCTCGCAGCAATTAAAATCAAATAATTCACGAGAAGATTATATCTATTTGTAATTTAATTTCAAAGTATCATTATGAGACAAACAACCAGCACAGTACATTAGGAATGCATTTACAAACATCCTTTGAAGTCGTAACATCGACTCCATAAGTCTGAACACCAATTAATTTGGTTTGAGGCCTTGAAGCCACGCGTAGGCGGCTCAGCGACCACGTTTTGTAAATTTTAGAACCACGTTATCTCGTCATGATATTCATATGCTAAACCCTACACCTTAAAAGGATTCGAAATTAAATAAAACCTTCGGAATTGATAATAACTACCTACTTAACTTGTGTTTCTTTATCAACTTGTGTTTAATTTAGTTATTTTATCACTCTTTCTGGCAGGCTTCATCGCGAAACCGCGCTGCCATCTATCCATCACTCCACTCGTTACGTAATTTCGCCCTCTTAAGATCAAGGTTGTTGAATTAATAACACGGTAGTGAACACTGCACAATAGATATAATTATTACCTACACATTATAACAACACTACATTAAAACTGAATTGTTTTTATTATAGTCCTCGACTGAGCGGCCACGTGTCGTCACTGCTGTGTTTGATCACACACTAACATAAAACTTCTGAATGAACTAATGGTGTTTAAGTAAAGATAGTAGGAAATAAGATTGTTACCCGACCGCACGATTCTCGGACGCGAGATACCGAGAAGGGTTGACGACCCACTGAACACGGCTGTTTTAATTATGTTTGCACAGATGCGTTGAGAATTTATTGCCTGTGTTAAAATTAATTAAAAACATACATCATAATATTTGTTGATTGTGTAATTAACAGGATACCAAATTATTTAAACTTTTGTTACTGCCGATTCAATAGTAGCGGTGGAGCACTGCACTAAAATAAAACGTAACAATGTTAAAACTTTTAAATTGTGGTGAATTAATCTAATTGGATAATATAGGCGTATAGCTCTGACGCCGATCGGATAGACTAGAAATTCCTTTGATATACCGTTGTTATTATTAGTATTATTTGTGCGTTTAAAACCATAGAAACTCGTACCAAAATAAAAGTTTGTAGGTCATACAAAGATCTGTATCATGCGGAGATTGAACCTGCCACTACTCCATCTAGTAGCGTAGCGACCATTGTCAAATACTTATAGCTTATTCCAATCAAATTTTAAAACGTGTTTCATTCATCATAAAAACGTCAATTTCTTGCAAACAGCATTTTCGTTTCCGTCTTCAAAAATACAGTCGGCTTCATATTACACTCGTTATAGATCGCAATCACAACTAGAAGACCTAAAAATGGTGATAGTTTGTTTGTTCACCAAGTTTTAATGGAATACACTATTGTAGCAACTGTTTAGTTATTTCGAGATTTCATTGAAATATGGAGGTTGCTCAGTTCTTTGATGTTAACGCAAGATTGTATGATGCGTTATGTAGAATGCGAACATGGATGGAACAATAGCGAAACTCCTATATCTAGTGGAATATGGATTGACTACCTGAGGGCCTAGAAAAGTTGCAAGCGTTTTGTTTCTATTCTCTTGTCGCAATCAATAGCGTATTGTTTTGACCACGTGACTTTTCGTTGCAAAATGTCATTCCCATACATTTTTCCGCTTTCTATTAGCGTTAACGACTGTAGATTGTCAACTTGGCTATAGGCGCTGGTCATGGTAATAAGGGCAGCCCTTGTTTTGGAGGTTCTTCGAGAACACTGGTTAAATATGGGCTTTTGGAATAAGTATAACTTAATGTCTTCCAGGATTATGTAGGTGATAGCATGTACATAATTAAATAATATACTTTTTTTTTAAACGTAGCCCCACATTAAGATTTATTCCTGTGCCGTGGGTGCGTTTACAAACATGAAAGTCAACACACAAAAATACCCAGACCGAAACAAATAATTGTAGATCACACAAAGATTTGTCCCGTGGGGGAATCGAACCCGCGACTATTAGTCACATTGGGCGGAGCGGTTTAAGCTCTTAACCACTGCGCTAAATCGTCCGTCAACTTTAAATTCAAAGCAATATTTTAGTGATGACCCTTTCGTTATCTTCATGTATGGATGAAATAAGATGTCTACGTCCTGAAGTGTTGACCTCTTCTACGTCAGTTGTAACGGTTATACCGAACATAAATCATTGTAATCGAGGTGTTATATTTAGATATTACTCCCAAATTCAGATGAAAAATATTGCGTAGAGGAATAATAGAATAGCACAGATAATATTCCTATGAGTTCTGTGCATAAAGTGTATGTATGTATTTCTCTTCTAATTCATATTAAACAGTGGTTAAAATGTACTCTAAACGATAAAGTTCTTAACTGTTAAACAGAGAGCAGATTAGTGGTAGATTATCCAACGATCGCATCTCATGCAAGCTCAACATAAAATAACCAACAGCGCAGTTTCTAAGAACCTGAGTTCGTAAAAATCCGATATTGTTTTATTTAAGAGGCTTTGACGCGAAGTGATCACATCGAATTATAAGCGTCTGACAGGCAGTCTGCATTTGAACTGCACGCAAAGTGCAAAACTGAAGTTTAGATGCAGTTTTTGTGCAGTTGACATAACTGCCAACTGACTGCACAGTTTACTTGCGTTGACATGCAGTTCTAATGACTACACATTGACTGCAGGCTAGCTCTGCACGTTTTTAATAACTACATTAGAATTGCAATGAAAAAGCGCAGAGCTAGCCTGCAGTCATTAGATGTGCACGCCGACTGCAAGCGGACTGCCCAGTTTGTTGGGAGTTTTGATGCAGTTGTGGCAACTGCACAAAAATTGCATTTAAATTTTAATTTTGCAGCAGCGGCGAGCAGTTCAAATGCAGACCGTCTCTTTAGACCTTAAGATCTAATACGAAAAATAATGTAACATAGTGGCTATCACAAGGTCTGAAATCCTAGTTCGGACAAAGTGTTTAGTGTTTTTATCAAAAACTCTCAGTAACGTGTGTGTACACAGTACATTTCTGTCATACAAGTATGAGGAATATAGGAGTGACAAAATGTATCAAAATGTGTATGACACACTTCTTCATACATTTGTGTATACTCGATTTAAGTTTTTTTTTTTAAACGTAGCCCCACACTAGGATTTATTCCTGTATCGTGGGTGCGTTTACAAACATTCAAATTCACACAAAGATTAGTCCCGTGCGGGAATCGAATCCGCGACTATTAGTCACAGTGGGCGGAGCGGCTTAAGCTCTTAACCACTGCGCTAAATCGTCCGTCGTAATTAAATAATATTTTTTTTTAAACATTGCCCGCACTAGGATTTATACCTGTGCCGTGGGTGCATTTACAAACATGAAAGTTCACACACACAAATACCCAGACCGAAACAAATAATTGTGGATCACACAACAATTTGTCCCGTGCGGGAATCGAACCCGCGACTATAAGACACAGTGGGCGGAGCGGCTTAAGCTCTTAACTACTGCGCTAAATCGTCCGTCATATTGTCTGTGAAGGATCCCAGACTCTTTAGGCAAACACGTATACTAAACAATGTACACTTAACAACGCTAGTTCAATCGTTTCTGTGCGCAGTACAGTAGTCTAAAATAGCATTAACCGATATGTATGACCCAGTGTTCTGTCGTATCTCAGTTTCTGCACAATAAAGCACGTCGTATCTGAATTTAGAATAATAGTAATTGGACGGAGCCCGATAACCTCATTAGATGGGATAATCTGATGTAGGTAAATGCAAATAGTGAAATAGCAGGTCCATAACAAGATTCGATTTATGTTCGGTCAGTATCGAATGATCTCAGTATCGCAGTGGGTCGAGACTGGCGAGATCTTAGAAGCCGCACGGCGCGCCCCGTCACTCACAGTCTCATTGTTCAGTTCGCCTAGATGTTATGATTCATTCGTTCATATTGCAAGTTCCAGATAAGAATGCAGCAAATAGGGCGCTGCAGCCAACCAATCATGCACCGGGGTATTATGTGCTTGACATAATTCCTCACGCGTTGTGTGCGGGAGCGATTTATGTGGGTTCATTGGACCGATTGTACGAAGAGTATGTTCTCAAATACTTTTGCGTGTGTATGGTTCCACGTCAATTAAGGTAAGTACTTGAATGGATAGGATATCAGTCAGTATTAAAAGAACCGTAACGAGTAATATGGTTTATTTGTAAAGGAAACTTTGTATTTTAATTATGCGTATTTGTTTACGTGTACCTATGAATTGTACAAATTTCATAATTACCTATATAAGACGAACTAGTAGCCTAGCCTCCCGTGGCTCCGCTAGCCTGATTCGCACGTTAGCGGTCGCTCCAAAAAATTTATAAGAGCTAGTGGAACAAACGTCCAAAATTCCCAATTATAGACGATCAAAGTTTTGGAGATATTGTAATGAGTGAATATGTGACAGGTATTTATATTTAATATATAGATTAACAGGGCGACCAATCTAGAGCGACCAATGGTAGCACAAATAGTCCAACTACCAGTAAGTAGATAAGGGCAATGGGTTGATAGAAATTGTTCAATTACGTTTATTCAGATGGTTAAGAATGTCACTTACAATATCGTACGGCCGTTGGCACACATGGGCACAGCTGGCTAACCTACCTACCTAAAGTAACGGGTTACGCGATGAATTCTATAAGCGGGTCATACGTCTATCTAGCGTGCGGTATTAGAAAAAATCAAAAGAGCGAGCAATTATCGGCAAAATCGTTAGATAAATTGGCGGAGAGCGTTAAATTGGGAGTTGTAGCGCCTTTATTTAGGAATCAACTAATTGAGCACTAGTTATGTATCGTATTCAATTATGATTCTAGGTTAATCGTGTTTGCCAGTGCATTTCGCAGAGTCTAGAATCATTTAGTTTCAGTTTTGTATGTACCGGTTTGAACGTCGCATGTGGACTAGTTACCTTTTATGATTTATTTGAAAAATCACCTACCGAAGCTTGGTTACTAAAGGGAAGCAAAGATACTACATTGCGGTTTTTGAATGTGCAATGTTCATATATTGCAGAATTTTTTTCGTAAGTTATTGCAGTAACAACAATTACTGTCATGTTGGACAATGATAACGTTAACAATACCTCATACTTAACCATAAGGTTATGATAACCACAATCTTAAATTTTAGTGCAGACTTAGTAATATGAACTGATTAACTTTTGTTAAGGAGACTATTCGCACCCTACAAACAAAAGGGTATTTCTACAAAAATTGTGTTTTGAGATATGGCGTTTTGAAAGTGAAAATTCGTACCTAGAAGGTACGAATTTTCACCAAGGCAAAGGCTTTAAATGTCCTAATTTATGTACAGATATGATAGCACATTATTCTTTTTTTTAGTAAGTCTGATGTATATATTAATTATAGTTTTAATTTTATTAATACTTTTATACCATCGGGTAAAAATAATACTGAATAAGTAGTTCAAATTGCTCAATCACATTTAAACAATACAATCAGTACGGTATTATTTGTAAATAAAACAGGTATTGGTGTTAAATCTCTCAGACAATAGGGCGTTTCATCGAAATAATACTTTGATACTACAGTATTATTTATACTTACATTCAAACGATTATTATCGTAAACTAACAACGAACCTGTCTTAACTTGAATTAATACGAGCGACGTCTGCGATCGCTAAGCAGCAACTGAGGTAACTCAAATGTGTCCGTCTTGATTGGTGCGTGAATGACACGAGTCATCACTCGGTCAAAAAAAGAAATTTCTTGTCATATCTCGAAAACTATTTTTTGATAAAATTGCCATTGTTAGATCAAATTGTAGATGTAATAATCTAATTTTCGAAACGCTAAAAAAACAAATTTGCCGTTTTTTGAAATAATCCCCTTTTGTTTGTGGCGTGCGTATTGTCGCGTGTGTGTGTGTGTGTGAATGATGTACGCTGTTGGCCGCGAGGCCTTTACAGCTTCACCGGACTTAAAGGCGAGCGTGCAACCACTACGCTCTAGCCAGCCAGAAGGGCAAGAGGCGACATACTCGAGGGCGCCTCGAAGAGGTGCCCTCGGTTGGGACAATCGCTGTAGGGGGACGGGTGCACTACTAAGTGCACCGGTCAACCGCCGGCTATGGGAGGGGATCTACTACTACGTCGTCGTCGTCGCCCGTATTCTGAGCGGAAAGAAGGGATGACAAAGCATCGGGGGGGTCGGTGAGAACATGTCGCGGCCGGCGGTGGCGGCAGGGGTCGGGGGGGAGATCGTAGTCGGCGGTGGCTACGATTAACGGATTCGCATGGGTAGATGCGTTCGCGAAGTGACGTGTTGACGCCTTTTTAATAAAGGCGCGAATAGGTTCGAGACCTAGATCGGAGTGGAGGTCGACGTTCCGTACGAACCAGGGGGCTCCTACGGCTTTACGGAGGAAGCGGTTTTGAACCACTTGGAGTTTATCGATGTGAGAGGGGGCCGAATGCCCGAACACAACACACGCATAAGTCATGATGGGTCGAACGCAAGTTTTGTAAAGTGTCACCTTATTTCTAAGGGACATTTTACTCCGCTTGCAGATTAACGAATGGAGACGACCGAGCACAAATGATGCTCGGTGACGGACCCGCTTGATGTGCGGGCCGAAGGACATGGTACTGTTTAGGGTGACCCCTAGATATTTGACCTCTTTGACCCAGGGAATGGGTCGGTCGAACATGGTCACTTGGCCGAGATTACTTCTAGGGCGGCGCAGGGAGTGGCGCGGGGTGGCACCTCTGGAGAAGAACACCGCAGCGCTCTTGTCCGGGTTCACCTCAATACGCCACTTTCTGAACCAATTCCCTAGGGAATTGGCGGATGCCTGAAGGTGTCTGGTAATGAAACCCTTATTCCTATGCGAGACGTAGAGAGCGGTATCATCCGCGAATAGGGCTAGATGCGCCTTACTCGAACGAGGAATGTCGTTCGTGTAAAGGCTAAACAGGAGCGGAGAGAGAACTGAGCCCTGTGGGACTCCAGCACTGATGGAGTGGGAAGTGGAGCGCGTCATTTCGACGCGATAACGGAAGGCGCGATTCGACAAGAAGTCTCGTAAGATGAGCACGAGTCTGTCCGGCACACCCAATTGGTAGAGCTTGTAGATCAAGCCGTTGTGCCAGACTTTGTCGAATGCCTTCGCGACATCTAGGAAGAGGGCGCCCGTGTAGATGGGTTTGGGTCTATTGAGACCGGAGAGGATGTGCTCCGTGATGCGGTGCACTTGGTGGACGCAAGAGTGTTTGGCTCGAAAGCCAAACTGCTCGTCGATAAGGATACCCCTGGAGTCATTTAATTATACTTTACGGCATACTACAGGGGACTAGACAGGGAATAGACTATTTTGACTTGATTTGTTGGTAATAGGGAATATATTGCCGAAATACCGGGATCCGAATCCGGCTCGAAATTTGTTGATTTGCGCAATCCTAATCCGCATGTCTGTTATGTGAGCACACGCACAGCAAGTGATAGCTCACGGGATAAGGTTTAGAAAATGGAAGTTACCATTTTAGATAGACTAGTGGTCGCCCCTAGGTCGATATTCGACCTACTCTTTCATCGTTTGCTGGTTATGTTTGACATTCAGTAGGACTATAGAAAAATAATACTAAAGACAAACATCAATTTCACGTGTATTGTGTCAAATACATGGTA
Source organism: Phalera bucephala (assembly GCA_905147815.2). Taxonomy (NCBI): domain Eukaryota; kingdom Metazoa; phylum Arthropoda; class Insecta; order Lepidoptera; family Notodontidae; genus Phalera; species Phalera bucephala. Next base: position 14,995,954 of record LR990621.1, on the reverse strand, counting down.
GTGTGTGTAATGTTTTTTCATTGATTTAATGTATGTTTTATGCATAATTTAAAAAAAATATTAGCATTCTGCATTCCTCTATATAAACTATAAGTGTGGGAAATTTCATACTCCTCCGTCCGCGCAATTTTCGTAAAAAGGTGTACAAAGCTTTTGCTTCACGTATTAATATATAGATAGATGAGAAGTATATTTGCAGCAAAATACACACCGTATAAAATATTTTCCTAAAATCATGCAGTAGATTTTAAAGTATAACTTGATTGTAGTATGTGTGTCACGGTCGTACAAAAGAGCCACAGCTCAGCGCAGCATTTGCTCGAGGAGCAAAACGATGACTTTCAGCTAGCATTTTCGGATTTTATTTGTTCACTATTGTTTGTGAATGAAGTTTTACTGCCGATTGCTCTTTGGAAATGTGAAATTGTTTTAGTCTGGTGAATACAAATGTGGACACCTCAAATTCGCCAACAGCTTATCAGAATCGAAGAATAACGAGCGTATACTACTACATGTACCTGCAAGCAACGTAACGTTAAGGAGTCCTTAAAATGAAGATATACAGGTCGTCGTTCACCGATTGGTATTTAATATTCTCATATTTTTGATATGCTTATTATTACATGTTAAAGCCAAAACAATGAATACAAAACTATTGTTATTTTGTGGTTCATTAAAAGCTTTTTGTAGTAATGTTTATTCCGTGGGTATATACTGATCACGAAAATGCCGGGGACACTAGGACCATTTTTGTAATCATAAGTTCGGTAAGACATTATTTATAATATGAATGTAATTAATACAACAATACAAACACCTTTACGCCTATATTCCCCAAGCGGGGATGACAGAGGTGTACTGAGTACACCCACTTTTCGCCGACGATGTTAGGTCCCATGTAATAGGAGGCGAGCCGGTTGCCATATACCGGGCACACTTTTAGACTCCGGACTCATACTGGGAAGTTTCCGTTAGAAAAACTAAGATTTGAACCAAGGACCTCGTGGTCACCAAGCGATGCGCTTTACCACCAGACCAACGAGGCACAAATGTAATATTCTATTTATATACGTATTTACCTATAGGTTTCAGTGGTTCCTCTATCACCGGACATAGCTTGACTTTGTTTACAACGATTACCAACGTAAACTGCATTGTCGCACACCACCGACACAAACACAAAAACAATTCGATTTTCTCACATAACTGTTACATGTTAGCAAATGCATCGTTCGCTGCGTGCAGCCTAATGCACAGTCCCTTCAAAACTAACCCGGATTAACATAATTGCGGCTTGCGGCAATTGCCAGGCCTACCGCTCACCAGCCATGTTGAAAAATTAATACCAACATTGGCTTATGTCCAGTTATTATTATCAGGCATAAAGCTAATCGTAATATGTGCGCCTCCCGCATCAATTGAGCGCGTCGGCAGCGCACATGCCCATGCGCAACGGGGGAGCATTCGGTGACGGAAATACACACAATTGCTACTATTTCTAGAATTGGCGAGTGTACCGCATATTAAGAAGCAGCAATGGAAATTGAAGCTCATAAAAGGGTATCATTTAAATAAGCCCTTAAAAGGTTAGGTTTGCAAAATATCGCGATGACTGTACATCTTCTATATATTAATACGTGAAGCAAAAACTTTGTACAACTTTTTACGAAAATTGCGCGGACGGAGGAGTATGAAATTTCCCACACTTATAGTTTATATAGAGAAGGAGTGCAGAATGCTAATATTTTTTTTAAATTATGTTTAAAACATACATTAAATCAATGAAAAAAACATTACACACACTACCATGTATTTGACACAATACACGTCAAATTGATGTTTGTCTTTAATATTATTTGTCTATAGTCCTACTGAATGTCAAACATACCCAGCAAACGATGAAAGAGTAGGTAGGGTATGGGCGACCACTAGTATAAATAAAGCGACAAACTGACTGACTGACAGTAAGGTACTTCATGAACGATTTACGGCGAAAAAGAAGTATTGTACTAAAAGATTGTTTTAAAAAAGGTATAGTTCCTGCAAACAATGGCCAATCAGTACTCGCATATACCATAGTAAACTATACCTTACAATAACAGTGTGTGCGTATATGCTCTTGTAGCTCAAATGCTTGTGGCATATATAGTTCAAGTTCAAGGTTTTGTAACAAACGGAAAAAAAAATCTATCTATATCATCACGCCAGATCCCTTACGGGGTAGGCAGAGAGTACAGAGTTCCAACAGGCTCTTTCTTTACATACCTCTCTGGCTCCTCTACTCTCATAGTCCGTCTCATACACGGTCGCCGGTTACGGAGACTCCTGACTTGTCCATCAGATAAGACCCGGTCTATTTGGTCATGGTAAGATAGTCTAGGTCTTCCCCGGTACCTACATCCTTCCACTTTCGCATTGTATATCTGTTTTGTCATTCTTTCTTCGGACATTCTTTCTATATGCCCGAACCAACGGAGCATACCCTTTCTCATCTTTACGTCGATACTCTCTTTCATACCTATTTGCTTTCTTACTACGCTGTTGCGAATACGGTCGGTCAGCTTCACTCCGCACATCTTCCGCAGAGCTCGCATTTCCTCCGCATTTATCCTACTTTAATTCTCCTTCTTACATACCCAGCTCTCGCTGTCATATAACAGCGTTGGGACAAGCACTCCATTATGTATGGCCAGCTGCGCCTTTCGGCTTAAGTGCCGGCTCCCAAGTAGCTTTCCCATCGCGCCATTCACTCTGTTCCCTGCACTCACTCTTCTATGTCAGCGGTGTATTTTCCATCCTTACTGAATGCGCATCCAAGATATACAAACTCATTCACTTGCTCCAGCACATCGTTCCCAACCACAATCCTACAAAAAACAAAGCAATTTATAACACAACATCTGTAGAAGTTTAACAAATTTACATGTACAAATTGAATCAAACAAGCATGCCAGCAAATAGAATCACACACCCGTACGGCCGACGCAGTAGAGACCGAGTCCAAAAATATACAAAAGCAAATTGCAATGAGGCCGATGAATCTATGGCGACTACACGACTGGCTGATTAATTGATGTATTGGATAACCGTCGATAAAAGGCACAAATTAACTGTTGTTGGGGTAATCTATTTAACGTTTTATACGGGTAACTAGATGCTTGTGACTTGTGAGCCTATTTTGAGAAGTCTTGCCACAAAAAAAGAGAATTATTAACAGACGATACTCCACTAGACCTGTCCTAATAGCGTGTTTATAATTTGCTTTGATTAAGATTTAGTATTAATAATAATTAATCGCTTTCAAAATCATTATTATTATAAAGCCATTAGTATAGTACATTATATTATGTTAAAGGAAACGCGTTTTAAAACATGGTACGGTATAGCTGGAACTTGTAGACTCACTTATATTAAAACAAATATACGTATTTGCAATATGTTGTAATCAGAGATGGGCAAAATGTAATCAGATTATTGATTACAATTGCATTTTGTAATATTCAATCATTATTCAAGATTAAAAGTGTAGTTGTAAACGTTAAAGTTTACAAACTGTTATTGTAATCATTAATCAATAAAACACCGTGACGCCTATATTCCCCAAGCGAGGGTGATTAATCATAAAACTTTTTTTTTGTTTTGAGTTTTTCTGCAATCAGTCCTAGTACTATAAGCAGATTGGTTGTGAGTATGATTTAACGTTTAGAGGGTACTCCTCAGCAGGAGATCCCTCTTAATTTTCACCATCGCTCCTCCAGACCCTGGATGTCGTGGCGCATGAGTCGTTTACAGTATGCCATTTTGGATAGAATGGTGGCTAGTTCATTAGGGTGGTTTTGGAGCCGGGCCCTGTAGTCAGCAGCAGACAATTTTATCTCCTCCTTTACTCTTTCAATTTTTAGTGCCTCATGTAGTTCGGTATTCGTGACAAACCATGGTGCGTTTGATAGGGTTCGCAATATGTCAATCATTAATCTGATTTGCCCATATCTGGTTGTAATTTTGTTCAACTACATAGCTCTCGTCTGTATCCCTAATAGTTTATAAATTATTTGTATGGTAAAAAAATATAACATTTGGCACTTGTTATTGCATATAGTTTAGGCGTGAAATTGTCATCTCCATCAGTCATTATTATGAAAATTTGGAATCACTTTCTAGTTACCCACGCCGAATTTCCAACATAATTTCCTTTAAATAGTGCTCAAGTTCCATATTTACTAATCATTGAGGCTAGTGATCACAAAAAGCTTACATTTCATATTTACTAATCATTTAATCATAAAGGCGCTCGTAGCGCTGTGCGACCGCGGTGTTCTTACCGATCACCAAGGTTAAGCAGCGTTCGACTCAGTCGGCCTGAGATGGGTGACCGTTTGTGGTATTTTCATATTCGAGCGTCTCCGTGCTTCGGAAGGCACGTTAAGCCGTTGGTCCCGGTTATCACTTAATGTGGTAGTCGTTAAGCCGAGTTGGAAGCCTTAAAGGCGGCTTGATAAGTTCCAACAACAGGTGGCCACAAATCTGCCTCCAACAATCCGCACTGGGTCCGCGTGGTGGAGTATGACTTAATCTCTCTTACCTCGATTTGTGAGAGAAGGCCTTTGCCCAGCAGTGGGCAGCATAGGCTGATATTATAATCATTTAATTAGTTCAAACTAGGACATAGTATCGCTATTCGATCAGGCATTGAAGAAACTAAAGATAATGTTGTTGTATTGGTCAATTTTTCTAATGCTTTCAATACCGTCCATCGTACCTCTCTATCCTCTCCTATCGTAATCGTCCTTATTTTCGGGGGCGTCAGCAGTCAGTTCTGAGTAATAAGTCGTGGTCGACGCTGCCTGAATATTAACATTCCCATTCTACACTTTTTAGCAATCTCTGTTTTTTATTGTCATTGATCAGATACACCCATTAACTTTAGTAGTCGTATCATCTGTATGCCGATGCGCTGCAGTTCAGGTGCATTTGATCGAAGCTACAACATTATCGGCAATTTTATACTAGGTTCTGGGACAATAAAGAATCGATCTGACGGGATAGGTTAGCGATGGCGCCTATATGCCTAGGAATTCTTGTGAGGAGTTCAATGACATAACAGTTCAGTAACAAGATAAATATTGCAACTCTACCCTACAGAACAGCAATTCCCGTCAGTTGCGGCGTTAAACTCCATTAAATTTGAAAATTGTTAACAACAATCAAACAAAACTTAGCAGATGAATTAAAAGGGTAACCGTACGAGGCATGCCTTTTAAGTTCTGTCGTTTCCATATTTCCCGGCAACTTTGAATTTGGAAATGTTCTATATTCGAATGTGTTTAAATTTTGAATCTCAAAACAGTTGAAAGTATTAGGATTAATGCTATTGTTTAGTCACAGCGTCGATTAGAATCTATCAGGTTACGTACGAAAATGAATCTTTCTAAGGAAAATGTTCGTGCAATAATTTTCTACAACTTTAGAAGAGGCCTGACACTTCTTCAGTGTTTTGCAGAGCTAACATCTGTATTCAGTGATGAAGCCCCATGTCTGCGAACTGTCCATCGCTGGTATTTAGAATTCCAGCGTGGACATACTAGTGTTAGTGACAAATCTCGCGAAGGACGCCCAAAATCCGCCTACACTGAAGATAACATCTTTGCTGTGAGACAACTAATTCTCGAAGAACGTCATGTGACGTATCGAGAGATAGAGGCTCTATTAGGCATCTCAGGGACAACCATTCAGAAGATCTTGCATGAAGCGCTTGGTGTGAGAAAGATAGTTTGCCGTTGGATACCGCATCTGCTTTCCGACGATCACAAGGCGGCCCGCGTCAGATGGTGTAGGAAAACTCTGCAAAGGTTCAACCGAGGATAGTCAAATCACGTCTACGACATCATCAGTGGTGACGAATCTTGGATCTATGCCTACGATCTTGATTCCAAACAACAATCTACAATCTGGGTTTTTCAAGACGAGCCAAAGTCGACTAAAGTTGTTCGTTCTCGAAGCACTTCAAAAAAGATGGTGGCTACGTTCGTTGAAAAAACCGGCCATGTTGCGACTATTGCACTTCAAGAACGTAGAACGGTTAACGCAGAGTGGTATACCACAGTTTGTTTACCACAAGTCATCGCCGAACTTAAAAAATCTAACTCAAAGCGACGCATCATCCTGCACCACGACAACGCAAGCTCACACAGCGCTCGTCAAACGATTGAGTATTTGAAGCAGGAAAAAGTAGAAATTCTTGCCCATCCTCCATACAGTCCTGACCTAAGCCCTAACGATTTCTTTACATTTCGTAAAATTAAGAAAGTCTTCGTGGTCAAAGGTTCCAGTCCGGTGAAGAAGCAGTCGACGCTTTCAAGTCAGCCATTTTGAACACCCCCACTTTAGAGTGGAATAAATGTTATAATAACTGGTTTGAGCGAATGGAAAAGTGTATTAAGCTACGTGGTGAATACTTTGAAAAACAATAAAAAGTACTATAAGGTTCTAGTTGTGTTTTTTTTCTTCAAACGACAAAACTTAAAAGGCATGCCTCGTATCGGTTTAAAACTTTAACACAAAAGCAATGCTTATGCAGTCCTTGATCTTTCCCGTATTCGTGTATGATGATGTGTTATTTCGAATGCAGATCTCGCCAACGAACTAGTTCACCCACTAATATCTGTCCCATTCGTATTCAAATACCGAAATTTTGATCACATTTCCGAGAAGCGTACTCGCAATGCTTGTTTATTCGCCAGAGCCTCTCCTCGCCAGGACTCTCCTGAGGACACTGACAACTATTTTCTTTCGAAGTTTCGTGATTTCATACGTTTACCTTTTTTCCTATTTTCCATATCGTGCGCTAATCAAGATAACTTCAAGACTCTCTTTACTCTTCCTTCTTTGTGTAATTTATGTTCCATAAAATACATTGCTTCAGAATCTCTTTTTTTAAATTGGAGTTCGGAATCAACACATAATCTTGACTTGACGCAAAAACTTTTTAACTTCACGGTTTACGCAGTCATTGTGACAATAACATTACATTTTACTTACTATGCCTCTTCTATTTTACTTTAGTATGGGGTTGCATAAACAAAAATTTCTTCTGCATCTTCCCAAAGTAGATGGCAGAAAATGCGTTGAGGCTTGAGGCAAAGTCCGTATATGTACGTAGTGCATGAAGTATAAAAAAAAAAACAAATAAATCGCATTACACTATGCTATTGAATACAAGCATACAGCTAAGTACTCACTAGATAGGAGCGAATGTCGACATGTTTCATTTGTTCGCCTAGGGAAATTAAAAACAGTCAGTGGGGTAATCACAGTTAAGACAGTACGATACTAATTCTAGGCAATTATGTTCAATACTTTGGATATGCGAGTGGGTGATACTTACATTTAATGAGTACGACCGAGTCGTGGGGCTCGCACTGCACCTGGGTGGCGTTCATGGCCAGCAGCCCCCCGCTGCCCGCCCCGCCACCCGCGCCGCTCGTCTCTCTGCACACACCGTTATTACACTTCATTATTGTTTATCATTACTATGAGTAACTATTACATAAGAAGGCCGTCTATTTCACAAGCGCGGTAATGGTATGTAAAACTTTATAGATTGACAGGAGGAAAAAGAGTATTAGACAACATGTTTTTAATGGGAGAAAGGAATATGAAAGTACGTCTATAACATTTAGTATAATAAATAATTATAAGTAGGCACTTAATAAGGAAATAGGGATACAACGACTTCGCTGTTACGATACCGATACAATAACGAATACAATAAATACTATAATGAATGCATTACAATTCTCTTTTATATTCATGATTCTTTGATGTTCTATAAGTTTGGTGAAAATAAATTATTTATAATGGTGATTACTTAGTTCAGATACAACAGATATCATTTTGAACACCTGATTAAAAATTGTTATTTGACTTAAGGCATTTTGGATTTAAATTTTTGTCACATTGATTATTACGATACTGTGTATTGTAATGTACTATGGAAACCTGCTGTTTACGATTATTAACATTGGTATCGTTACATATCTATAAAAAATTAGACTTATTGATGTTTTATCTATTAAAAAAATATACTAAAATAAATATATTCCGTCTCCCTTTATATGTACTGTGCAACTTTCCTTCCTACCAAATTTTATTAATATAGATAAATTTGATGCCAGAGAGGTCCGTTAGCTAAGAACTTATTGGAAACCTGTACTGTGCCTACCCTGCAAGGGATCTGGCGTGAAGATTTCATTGGCTTAATAGTCCAATTTTTTTTATGCTGCCAAGGGTGCATAAACCTTAGTAATTGACATATATTTCAACTTTATAATACCTCTTACCCTTTTTGAGAACAAGGGCATTCATTACCTTCGAAAAGAAAGACAAATGAATAACATAGTAATCCTATGAGGAGAATTTGGTAACTTTAAAAAGCACCACATTGACAATCACTATGAATTAATTACCAATCTTGAGAATTATCTAACCCTTCACTAATCTGGTCTCTCTAACTAAATACTGGGACTATTCATTCCTCCGCTATGAATGAAATTGCAAAGACTACTACTAATATTAGTATTACTGAAACGAATATGAGCTCAGAGCATACATTGTGGATTAATGACTTGGTATGTAGATGAAATATCGAAAGTTGGAGAAAGAAGAAGGGATAAATTGGTACAGGTCTGCAAATAATAGCTTAAAAGGGTTATAAAAAGCTGATGAGGATTTCTAGAATTGAAAAGAAGGATGTGAAATATATAGACAAAATTCCTTAATTTAGAAAAACAATATCCCACAAAGAATCAGGCATGAAGGCAGATAAAAAAACAAACAGTACCTAATAAATTGTCCCATGTAGGCCAGTGACAGCTAGGAGTATATCTGAACTTTCGTTTACAATTTGTGTCATAAATATTGTAAAGTAAACATGATATTGTAATTGCAGAATTCACATACTCCCCATATTATAAACAGATAAAAATTATTCCCTGTCTCACAAGTTTCACATTATATTTTGTATAACTTTTCATTATTAGACTAACAGTACTAAAATAGCTTATAAAACAATAACAACAAAGATTACAATCCCTTACATGTGTTTATTATAAATTATTAAGTAGATGAAAAGCAAAAATATATAAATAATCATTTACTTGAAGGGGAGCATACCGAGAACATATCATGGTAATGAAACAGTTTCATAAACTATTTTGGTTGCAACACATGTGTGCTTTATCAAAATGTTCTTATTTGTCTTGAGTAAGTAGGAACATAAAATTTAAAATTTCTATGAAGGGCTTTATTAATGCTTCTATTGTTTTGTTTCTGAAAGGCGCTTCCTTATATGCATAAATATCTTTAACGTTACAACTTGACCAACTGATTTACTGTTGGTTCCAATATTTAACTAATAAAAAGTTTTACTTACTTCCAGTAGCACTTTTGACTGATTTTTCATATGCAAAATTCTACTGATATCTATCGTTTAGTAAAAATTAGAATTAATTTTATATACATTTGGTCCAATCATCCACTGAACAATGTTTCAGTAATACATTCGTACCAGAAAATTTTCAAGGCAGTGAGATAGTAAACTCATTTTGTCCTATAAATAAACTAGTCTACCACGCTGTAATAAGTAATTCAAAGAATATGTTTGCCATTTATATTCCTGTAACTGTACGCAGTAGCATGCACTTGAAAAACATAAATTATGAGACAGTTTATTCTAGTCTATTAATTGTAATTTATCTAGTCTATTAGTTGTACTTTCTAATAAGAAGGTTTTGTTTTATAACAAGTTTTATTTTTCTTCCTGTTTATTTGAGAGATTAATTTGCTTTGTGCTAGACTTTGTCTATGTATCTATTTTATGAAGAAATTGTGTAGGGTGCGTCTGCCAACAAAATTTATATTAAAAAAACCATTGGGACCATCAATCAAATGTATGCAATGATTGGGGCAAAAATTTTGAGGTAGCTTGCAGATGATTTATTTTTGCCAGGGTTCCTATTTGGCTGTTTGCCTACTCACTACACAGAATCCACTGAACTGATTTTAACATCTGTCAAACTAATTTAACAGAACTGAATTTGACAATACTGACATAGTTTTGTTTTAAATCAGTTGGGTAGAACCAAAGATACAGCTTGGCTAAAGTATGCTGGCAGGTACTAGGGAGAGGTCAAGCTAAGGTTTTATCTAACATTTTGCAAAAGTCAAATGTTTCCAATGCAATAGATTTGCAGGCAGAGCTGTGGGCTACATCATCTATGCTTATAAAAAATAAAGTTTCAGTGCGAAAACTAATGCTTTTACTTATTTTTACTCTTAACTATGAACTATAATAATATGTTAATGATGTAACAATTAAGTTACATCTACATGACCATATGATAATATTTTTTTTTTGTTTTTTATTAAACGTGGCCTCACACTAGGATTTATTCCTGTGTCATGGCGTTTATATTCATGAAAATTCACATACACAAATACCCGGACCAAAACAAGTAATTGTGGAGACAGACAAAGCTTTGTCCCATGCGAGAATCGAACCCGCGACTATTTGTCCTAGTGAGTGGAGCAGGTCTTAACCACTGCTCCGAATCGTCAGTTTAATACTACAAAATTCATATTACATATTGTAGGCTATGGGCCTTGTGGTGTATCCAAATAACACAACATCCATGAACACTTTTGTTGATAATTATTTTAAAATAAGTGATTCATCTTAATAATAAGTCATATATTTAAATAGAAGCTTGAAGAACCTGATTCATGAAACTATCAAATACATGCAATTAACAACTTGTTACTGCTGCTACTCCTTGTTTGTGCATTAAAATTGAATGAATGCGTAATTCATACCCAGTGTTTGATCTTACAGATTTATCATGAAATTAATTATAAAATAATATGTTAAAATATATTATGTACAATACTTTGTTAGTGTTTATGAGTTGCTTTAGCATACCATTAACAGTAATCATTTGCTGGAATTCAAGATTCCTTGAATTAAAAAATGTTTTGGACTGCAAAAACTGTCAGTATTCACTTAAAGCACAGTTTCACTTCCAATAAAAAAAAGAATGCCTTAGATTCTATTTCTGTTGTTTAGATTTTTCATAGCTTATTCCTCAAAGATAATCTATTCTGTTTCAAACACAATAATTTAATAAATATTATGCACTTAAATCGTGATTCGCACTGAATTGTTTGTGTTCTACCTATATTTTTTTTCTCCTATAAATTCCTTTGCTGACCATAGGATTCTAGGAGGAACTAAGGCGAGACCTACATATCATGTTATTCAAAATAAATAATATAATCAATAATAACATTAATATACAGGAAAAGCTTTTGTTGGTACCCACTTGTATCTATCTATCTATATAATCACACCAAATCCTATGCAGGTTAGTGTAGGTTGGTATCAACTTGACTTTATAAATCACAGATATAGATATCTGTGTTCCAGAAAAGCTTGATCTTAATGCTGTGATTAACAGACAATGGAAATTTAAACTTGTGTTATGTTTATTGTATATAGTAGCAGCGAGAGCCTAGTGGTTAAACCATTAGACTGCAAAGTCAGAGGTCTTGGGTTCAAACCCAGGCATGCACCTCTGTCTTCTCGAAAGCATGTGCGTATTAAAAATTAACTATCACTCGCTTTAATGGTGAAGGAAAACATCGTGAAGAAACTTGCATGCCTAAGAGTTTCTAGAAGGTGTATGAAGTTCGCCAACCCGCACTGGGTCAGCATGGTGGACTATGGCCTACCCCTCTCAGTTCTAGAGGAGGCCCGTGCCCCACGGCGGGACAGTTTTTTAACAGGGCTAATATTATATGTTTATTGCTGATGATCATAATCATAAAAAAAACCTGGTTTCTTTTTAGGTACCTATATTAAGCAATATAAGCATTATTACTGGCAGGGCCTTACATAGTTTAATGGTTATAAGGGTAGAGCAAAAAATATTACAAAAGGTTATAAATAAGATGGTTTTTGTATAGGATAGATTTATCTTTTAACAAAATAATTAGGTATGAGGCAATGTGGTATCAAAATATACAATGTATAACACTAATGCCTTTTCATAAGGAAAAGTTTGAGTATTAATGAAATGCAATTTAATTTCCTTAGTTAACTGATAAATAGGAAGGCAATTGTAAGGATTATTGAGATAATTAGGATATAATAATTCCCTTTATTTTAAGTTTAAACTAACAGAATAATTATAATTATATTATTATCAGCCCTGTTAAGAAACTGTCCCACCCTTGGACACAGGTGACAGGACAACAGAGAGGGTTTAGGCCATAGTCCACCACGCTGGCCCAGTGGGGGTTGGCGAACTTCACACACCTTCGAGAAACTCTTAGGCATGCAGGTTTCATCACGATGTTTTCCTTCACCATTGAAGCAAGTGATAATTAATGTTTAATACGCACATGCTTTCGAAAAGACAGAGGTGCATGAATGGGATCGAACCCGACACCTCTGACTTTGCAGTCCAACAGTCTAACCACTAGGGTATCACTGCTTTTTGTATATGTATCAAAAACTCTAAATTTCAATTTTTTAAAAGTTGTCTCTGAATGTCTGAACTTAATCCTACCTTATCCTTAATTATATTCTAGTTTCTTTAGTTTAAGCAGAAGAACCTTACAGCTACTAACTAGTCTTTAATTATGAACCCTATATAAACTGATAGATATGATTCATCATGTTTGTAAATATCTACGAATGCACGAAATGAGCACTTTCCATTTTTGTCAAGGTAATGTGACCTTTAGAAAAATGGAAGCATGTGTATTTTATTTGGTTCTTGCTTTTATTTAGTTGTTTTGTTTGGTCATAATTTTATTTTAAGTTTAGTTTTTCTTTTATGTGCATGTGGTGTTTGCTCGTAAGTGGTTTAACCTTAAATAAATAAACAGAGACAATAGAAAGCATTGTGGCATAGCTAATTTACCATAATTTCTTGTTAATAATAAGCCATACAAAATTGCTTCATTAAACACTAGCTGTTCAAAATGTGATAGTGTTTTTTGACAAACATATGAGGAGTTTCAGTGCCACCGTTAATAATCTCACAAATTAATCTATAGTGTTCTACATAGTTACTGGTGCATAAAGCACTAGCAACTACCAATGACAAGCATAGGAAGCTATTGTTTAACACAGACTAAACAACCAACTCTATTGTTTGTGTAAAACAGAATTGTAACCTGAACCACAGGCTGTACTTACATTATTCCCTTAATCTATTTATCAATATCGTCATGCCAGATCCCTTGCAGAGCAGTAAAGAGTACAAGTTCCAACAAGTTCTTTCAGCACAGATCTCACTGGCTTCGTCTACTCTCATATTTTTGTCTCATACACACTTGCTGGTTATGGAGACTCTAGATTTGCCCTTCAGATACAGCACAGTATATCCGCTATTCTCTTCTGGATATTATAAGCTACCTGATTAAGAACTTTAGTTTGGTAAATTAAGCTTATAAGCTGGTGCTTCTGGTGGCTGGTAATCACAATTTATATTATTATGTTATCAGTGATAACATTATCATTCACCCTTACAAGTGAAAACTTGCTGAAATTATTCACATAAGCCTAAAAGTTCAATGGATAATAATTTTCTTCAGTAGTTATTTTATAATTTGTATTATCCTTATATGTTTGAAGTACCTTCATACAATATTGTGTATTTATTAATATTTTTAATTATAGCCATTTGTTGTACCTTAATAAATATTTAAAAAACAGGGAGCTAAGTAATTATAACTGACTGTTTGGAAACGATTATTGTATCATCTATACTACAAACCTGAGGGATATTATGACTGATTGCCCATTTATGTTCTACTCTGAAGTTTATTGAATAATTCCATGCACTGGTTGGATTGATGCAACTGCCGCGCGATAGGACGTTCTGTGACATTTGACACTGGTCTGGTTCAGGAGGCGTTGTCATACGTCGTCACAATTTTAGGTCAAAGTACGATGAACTTGAACGCGCTTTACTCACCGTAAAATGCTTATTGCCGGCACTTGCTTCCCTACGGAATGCGTACAGGCAGGGCCCGCATTCGCTAGGAAAGCATTACCCACTGTTTTATGCACGTTTGGAAAGTTTCCTCACTGGAAACCGGCCACGACAACAATCACTGGTCACACTGTTGGGTCCACAGGCACCAAACCTGACAATAGCGTACTGAACAGCAAAAGAGCACCACCTCGCGTGTAATCCACTGTATTACAAACAAAAGGCACTGGTATCCATATAGCGAACACTTCCAACAGTTATAATGACACTTTCAAAAGTTCACGGATTCTGACAGACTGGACCGTTGTGTACTTACGATTTTACACTCATAACTTCATAAAAAAATCTTGATTGCTTAGAAAAATAACAAGAAATTACGAAAGGAACGTCAAGCACACCGCAAAATCCGAAAAACACAAGACGACGCGCAGCTGGCTGGCTGTCGCCTCTCGCTTCACTGCGGGTGTGCGGGAGGGTGGAGGGGCAGGCGACCGCTTCTACCGCGCCCCCTATGCTTCCCGCCTCGTCTCGCAAGTCATTTCATTATTACGTTACATTCATTTTATTTTATTTTATTTCGAACCTGCATTTGTCTGCGTTCGCTATTCGACTGCAAGTGAGATTAATATCAAAATGCGCTCGTTGCATGCAATTACAGGTGGATTATGTTATGAAATTGATTGTTTGGTATTGACAGTCTTATTGTCGTTCGATATGTGCACAGATCCCTATCTAAATATTGAGTAGGTACTTAATAATGACGTTAATTATTACTGTGTACTTACTATAGGAGTTTATATGTATTACAATTTTTAACTAGATTAATACAGATTAATCTCGTTTTCGGTACTGCTGTCACCGAAAGGCAAAAACAGGAACAACTTTTTAATAGAGCTGTGCATAAGCACACATTTCGTATTTGTAATTATTTTGAATCTATATGTTTATCGATTTAAACAACAAACAAACAATGTTAGAAGAAAGAATGACAAAACAGATATACAATGGGAAAGTGGAAGGATGTAGGTACCGGGAAAGGCTTAGACTATCTTACCATGACCAAATAGACCGAGTCTATTTGGTCATGGTAAGATAGTATCTGAATGACAAGTCAAGAGTCTCTGAAACCGGCGAGCGTGTATGAGACGAACTATGAGAGTAGAGGAAGCCAGGGAGGTATGTAAGGAATAACCTGTTGGAACTCTGTACTCTCTGCCTACCCCGCAAGGGATCTGGCGTGATGATATAGATAGATAGATTTAAATAATTTAGGAAAACAGGTAAATTAAACGTTTAATCAAAAGAATAACATAAATTCATCAGCATGATCCCGCTTGCACTTATCAACCGTACATCTCCAATTCTTGTTTCGTCTATAATTACCTAGTTACTATCCATTTTCCTACAAGCGAAGTGGACGAGTTGATAGACTGGATCGCGGTATTTGGGAATGGCAAGTAATACCTATAAACAAGCAGCTGTTCAGGCTGTTCCGTTGATAAAAGCATGCGCTTCGGTGCAGTAAGTGGTTAGCCCATGGTCGACAAAAATCTGAGTTCATTGCATATTTTCGAAAAAAAAAATAACACCATTTCGCGTGGCCGACTTACAGTCAATTTTCGTGAAAGTGTTCCTTCATTGGCGATCTATCAAGGGCTCCGACAGTTTCTCCTTTATCATTACGCAGCCCGGATAACCACCCCTGCAGGCCTGTAATTACTGGTAGTTTACCGGCAGATGAGTAAATGCCTTAAATTCTGGGCTGTAGGGAAAGTGAAGTGTTAATGTGACAACTTGATCATAGTGTATGGTACCTTTCTACTCGAAAACAGGGAAGGTATTTCACGAACTTTGTGTTTGACCTCGCTTTACGCTGTTCATATTGTAATTTAACAACGTTACCAGGTAACTGGCCATTTACCTGTGTGCTAAGTGTATTGATAAATTTGTCTACGGGGTAGGGACCATCTGCTTCTGTTTTTGCGGGCTAGGTAACAATAAACTTTACCCCAATTCGTGGAACGGAAATAGGGTGCGGTGCGGACTGGGTGCGTCTTTGAGTTGAACTAATCATTGGGACCGGATATTTCTATTGAAATTCGTTTTGATTTACTTAATATTGATACACAGGATATCCCCCTCTCTATGGAGAGTTGCCTCTCCCATTTTAATGTAACAACTCCCCTTTCTTTTTTGTATATTGTGTTGAATAATTGGTCAAGATATTAAAAAGTAATATAGTAGCATTTATAACAAGGCTTTTTGCATACAACCCTACATTGTATCAATAAGTACTCATCTATGTAGACCAACTTATAAATACATGAATATCGCTTGACACAATTTTATTAAGCGAGTAATGTAACAACTTCCGAGTGGCAATTAACACATTTGACTGACTGTATCCGAATGAACCTAGAAATGTCATCGTCATTAGCAAACAAAGTGCACGGGTCAAATAAAGATAAACATTGTTATCTATCTGATGTAAGTTCACACCGTTCAAACGGATATCCTTTCTATTTCGGACCAAGGATAAATGCTAATGGTACCTGCCCGGTTGGATAATATTTCAACCGTTTGTCAACGTGTCTAACCGTTGTACAAGCATTAAACTACAAGTCACATGATAGACGTCTCTACCATTATAGCTTTTAGTTTACGATTTTTTGCTTAGGTACTTAAGTAAAATTGTGTTTTAAACAATCTTATCAGTAGATTTTATCTAATAAGTTTGTCAGTAAATACAATACCTAACTTTAAGTTGCCGTTATCCATTTAAACACCATCGTCCTTGTGCATAGATAGCGACTATAACACTATTTACCAGCTGATCGTGGTTATTATAAATATTTTTACCTGGGTATGTGGCTGGGATCAACCGAACAATATAAACTAGATACAAGTAGTTAAATAACTACAAATGACACATCATTTAAAGTTTTTAAATAACATACAAGCAGACTCCGTAAACTCTGAAGCAAACATCGACAAAGGTAAAAAATAGTATCATCACGTCCATTCCAAGTAATAAACAGGAAGGTGTACATTACATACTTCTTCTTTAATAAAGACCGGTTCTCGCGAATACCTGGCATTCGTAACGTAAAGACCAAAGTTAAACGATTACTGAAATCGAGTGGCAACGGAGCTACATTTTATTTATACCTTTACAAGTCGCATACCCGACGCGCCTTGCTCAAAATATCGCGTCCGCGTCGTCCAGGCGACTTCCGTTGATTTAAACTCGTCGAGCACTCATGGCGTTTTTTACCATGAGACAACCGCGAACGACATTTTGTTAAAACATTCGATGTTTTTTTTGACGAAGCACTCAAGAGTTAAAGTAAGATTAAAAAAGGTTACCTATTTACTTCGTTAACACTAGGAATACCGGTAATTGTGAAAATAATGAAGATGATGTGATTATTATGATCTGGATTAAACATCGTCGTTAAAAATTTAAATTAGGAAGGTTTAGTAGGTACAGACTGACCACGACTATTATTGTTTTAATAATTCTGATATTTTTTTCTTACAAATGTTATTAGTCACAGAAAGTTAATTAATGTATGTAATCATAAACATTATCTACACGTAATAAATGTCGAACATTTGCTAGAAAACTGTTCATGTTATGATAATTCTGAATTCAACCTAAACTTGGATATGTTTCGATTAATAATTTACGCACTTATCCAGTCAGGCCAGTAAATATTGGACCGTTATTGTGGTAATTCTGGCTGATGTTGATAGATCTGGCGTGATGGTACCTATAGATAGTAAGATGGGTAATATTAGTGATATTAACCTTCCCCTCCTATCAGCCGCTACCGCCGTCCGCGGCATGTTCTCACCTACCCTCCCGATGCCCTTACATCCCTTCTTTCGGATACAGTTACCGCACACAGGATCAGACACCGACCTCGCCGGCGACATCGAAGAATCCCTTGTCCGCCGGCCGGTGCAGACCACCACGGCGAGACACCTAGTAAACACTCTTCCCCTATAGCGACTGCCCAAGCCAAGGCCGTTCCTCCTTGAGGCGCCCTTGAGCTAGTTGCCCCCTTGCCCTTCTGGCTCGAGCGTATTGGTTGCACGCTCGCCCTCTTGTCCGGTGATGTTGTAAAGGCCCCGCGGCCAACGGCGTAGATAATTCACACACACACAAAAGTGATATTAACCGATTACAATTATTAAAAGCGGTGACGCTTCACTGTTTTAACAATTTTGGTTTTTCTCACGTTCAAAGCAGCGAGTGACTTTTGGTGATTGGTACCAGAATATATAAAATGATTTGTCTAATAAATCAAATAACGGTTTTTACCACAATTCACAGGTGATTAAAACCGTACTGGTTAACATCACACACTAGTTGATATTACCCACTACGTGACCCCAGATACCCAGTACAGGCATAATGGAAACGCACAGGAGGATTATTTTTTCTGATAACTTTTTATGTACACACTGTCGCAAGTTTCGGCAGCAGACGATGACTTATCAGACGGTTGAGTGGCGGCGTTTTTGTTTTATCCTCCTCGTCTGGTTTATGTGTTTAGAAACCATAAGTTCGTGTTGGATTTGATATAGAATCAATGGTTAAACTCTAATGTTACAAGAAAGATACTTTACTACAGTTATTTGCAAATGGTTAAGACTCTTCCTATTCTTATTCTGAAATTATGCATAGGTACTGACCACGTAAAAAAGAAAAATAAAGTTTAAGTATGTTATCAATAAAGTCGGTACATACATTTATTTGATCATGCATAGATATAATATACATGATCGAACTTCAATTAAGTAAGGTAATAGGTGCCTGTATCTTTTCAGCATGTGGTACTGAAATAAAAAATGTAATGGTCTCTATGGATGGAATTATGAATCACTTTGATAGCTGTCTGATTTTGATACACTGTACAAATCCGACTAGCATAATTTAGAACAATTTTGTGGCTTTTTATAATTTAAATTCGGTAGACGCCGCTACATTGAGGTAAATCACTCAACCAATTAAAAGTATATAAAAAAATTAAATAGTGTGTATCAATAGAGGAATAATTGTTATGGGTCGGCATGTTGCCACGGCCCATTTAACCTGCCTTATCAATGGGCCGGCGCCATGGGGAGGTCAATGCACCTATTTGTTATTGTTACCTTTTCACGTGATGTAATATTTGTGAGATAAATTTGAATGCTCACAAAGGGGTCGTATGAAATGAAATTACTTATCGTACAATAGTTTTAAAACGTCAATTATTTTCCTATCATACTAAGGCAATGTTAGAATTAGCATCTGCCTTGTTCTTTAATATTTAAATCGATCCAGTGTTTGTGCTTTAGGGATTATAAGCCGCTTATAGGTTGTCGCTAAAATATACATGCTTGTATTAACCATATATGAAAAAGCTAATAATTATTTTACAGCACAAGTTACAATGTTGGCACTTATATTGATACTGGGTATCTGCAACGCTAATATTGGTGTTGATGATAAAGTTAAACTTAGCTAAATAAACTACACTTCTAAAAGTCTACCAAGAGCGTTCATTCACGAATCTTTTGTTACCTGGATAAAATCTTGCATAGAACCTCCGCGAGCCTCAGGGGAAATTAGCGGGGTGTATCATGTTCCTGCCGATTAAAAACCCAACGGTGGCCGATATCGACATTCGGAGAGGCTCTGGGATCTTGCTTCATTCTGTTTTTTGTACTAGATTCGCTTTCCTCCCTGCATGGTGCTCACGGAGGTGTGGGCTTAATCATCCCATAAATCATGTCCTTTCACACTACCGTATGATTGTGCTGAATGTAGTCAGAATTTAGATATATGATAATATTTACAGTTTTAACTAATATTTCCACGACAACAATAATAACAGCGTCCTTTATTAATTACATAGAATCTGATATTATTTTGATATATTACTTTACAAACTATTAGACACACCTGTCATTATTATTTCGTTAATAGTAACTACAGGTGATTTACATCTCGTGGCGTAATGTAACCGTATAATAATTTCTTTGCGTCCAATTTACCGGTCAATCTAAATTTTTAATCTATGCTTTTAATTATGTACTGTAACTAAAAAGTAAGGTGTGATCCCTGGCGAGTTGAATAATTGTTCATTATATGCCTTTCAACTTTACGCTGCGTGTCTGGAGACATTGTTGTGATTTTTTGATAATCAATTTTAATAGTATATTTTTTTTTTTGATTACATGTAGTTACTGAGAGTAGAATATCAAAACTCTATGTTTTATAATTAAAATTATATTCATCACACATTATGGTGTCAGTGCAATATATCGAATCGTTTGTGTAATAACACTGTCTTTGCTCTGAGATATCTGCAGTTATACATAAGCCTGTGATTATAGCATGACTTTTTACATCACGTACCGTACATTTTAGGGTCGAATACGGTAGGTATACCATATTCAAATCTACCTACCTGTCAGCGCGGTCCCAACACTACAGACGAGCCCGGAGACCGCGAGCGCAGGGTTTAATAAATCATGTTGCATAAAAGTTCAATAAATAAAGCCGAATTATATTCATTCGGGCCCAAAACACGTAGTGAATAAGGTAAATATAGCTAAGTTCTCATATCTGCTTTTTTCCAATATTTAGTAACCACCCGAACTCTATTATTAGATCTTTTTTTACATATGTTTTGTGCTTATTGAAATCCATAGTTATCACATATTTTCTAGATGCTATATTTTTTGTACAATAATAAATGCGCGAGAACTAGCTGGTGGAGTTAGATGATCTGAAGCTCTATTGGATTATTAAGGCAGCTTGTTGACAACCTTTTTTGTTAAAATCTAGGGTAAACTGTTCATGTCTGTCTATACATCGATGATGCACGATCAGCAATTTTATATGATCTTTATGATGTCCCTATGGCAGCTTGTTAACTGACAATAATAGGTACCACCGTGTCAGTTCCATTAACTTTAGATTTTGACGGCAAATCAACATTATGTAGTGAACTTTAGTAGTGATCGTGGATGTGAGTTATATGACAGAAGCTGACGCGATTCCTCAAGTACCTGGTGGCATGAGTCAGTTTCTGATGCTTCCAAACCGCAGTAATATGTCTGGATAATTTAAGATGAGTCATAAGGCGTACGGTGGGAGTCAGCACTTCAATGATTGGACGTAGAGCCAACGTCTAGATTTTAGGCTTGTCGCCAATTTCGTGTTTATATCGTGAAAAACATAAGTGTTCTTGTGTAAGAAGTAGATTTGATGCTGTGAGCTACAAATTGACTGATAAAGCGTATGGCTGTGGATTAAGTATGTAGCGAGTGGATAAGAGAGCAGAGAGAAGAAAGATTCAGTAAGAATTAGCGAATTTAGACTATTTTATATAGAATTATTTTTTTTGGTTTTAAAAACGTAGCCCTACACTAGGATTTATTCCTGTGTCGTGGGTGCGTTTACAAATATCAAAATTCACAAACAAATACCCAGACCGGAACAAATAATTGTGGATCACACAAAGATTTGTCCCGTGCGGGAATCGAACCCGCGACTATTCGACACAGTGGGCGGAGCAGCTCAAGCTCTCAACCACTGCGCTAAATCGTCCGTCAGTTGTTAATATACTTTTATGTATTCAGGCTTGGGGTGTTTCAGGGGTGCTTTTTAACACGCTTTTATTAGCTTGACCTGTAACTATGTATCTATGTATTCTACGGAAGCTTTCAACGTAATTTTCACCAACTACAAGGCCTCCGATTAACTTAAATTGGTACACGTATCAAGGTCCGATAATAATACAATAATTTATTTTATAACTTTGGTCTAATATCCTAATCAGGATCACCAGGGTCTATCTGGGTGTCTTTCGATTCAAAATTTTTTTGATATATTTTTCAAGCACTAGCCGGTATCCGATTGAGCTAAAATTTGGTATACGTATGTAAATTTGGTGATAATGTAATAATATGGTACCATGGCACTGGTCTGGTGATGGAGTCGGAAGGTGGCCATAGAAACATGTGAACTTTTTAACTATTCAACATAACCCTCTCGTGTTTAGGCTTGTTAGATTGGTATTGACAAGTACTATACATCCAGATGGTGCTCAAAAGTGGCCAGTGGAATCACCCAACTTGGACTTGGATTTGTCTTGACGAGTACTGGGCACTGTTACAGCTCTACTGGACGTAACAGATAATATACTCGCCGAAGTGGATAATGGTAATGGCATTGTTCTTCTCAACTTATCCCGCGTGTTTGACAGTATAAATATACCATTGCTTTTATCTAAACTGTCATATTATGGTTTTGACGTTTTTGTTTTCACTCGATTAGATGGTTCGTTAGTTATTTAAGTTGTCGATATCAAGCTGTTACACTTCAAAGAGCAGAAGGCACTTATGTGACTTCGTCGCTCAGGTCAGTAACTTGCGGAGTACTTCATGGCTCCATACTCGAGCCTCTTCTTTTTATCATTTACACTGCAGATCTTCCCAACGTTATAACACGCTGCAAATACCACTGCTATGCGGATGACGTACAGTTGTACCATTCTGTCAATCCTGTTAAGTCTAAGATCATGGTTCTAGGTACAAGAAAGCAAATTGAAAAATTCCTAATTAAAATCTAGTAGTAAAGATTTTGGATACAAATATTGAACTTGTCAACGAAGCCAAAAATCTAGGCATTACCTTCGATAATATGCTACGATTTGAGAGTCACGTGCTAAGTCTTGTAAGAAATTGCTTTTACAAGTTAAAAATTCTGTATAAGATTCGCAACTTTCTTTCTGAAAAGGCACGAATCACTTTATGCGAGTCCCTTATCTTGTCAAGGCTTAACTACGGTGATCTAGTCTGTGGTCCCCGGCTGCTATTTCGGACTCAGCGGCTAATTCAGCGCGTGCAAAATGCCTGTTGTCGATATTGTTTTAATATTCCTCCGCGTACACGTTTCACCTTTTATTAAACGGGCCTCCATGTTAAACATGGAATCACGCAGGCAGTTGCATTTTGAGGCTCTAATGTTTGACTTGACCAAATGGAAACAACCTGACTATCTGTATGGCAAACTAAAAATTTTCTCTTTCCACACGCGCAGAACAGTAGCATTTAATGGCAGTTTTTGCTACCAGGCGACTAAGTGTTGGAACAATATACTACCTCCTATAAGAAATGCTACTACAAGGGTTACTTTTAAAAAAGCTTAGAATCAGCAATTTTGGAGATGCAAACACTAGGTTTACGCCTTGGTCGTCCTGGTAGTGTTCTTCAGTTGTCGTTGGTGCTCGTATAGTCCTAACATAAACTCAATATATTTTTTTTGCCACGAATAAATAATATTATATGTATTCTTCTCTTTATGTATATATTTTATTAAAATTTTTTTGGGTTCATGTCTGTGACGTTGCACGGGTTTCTCGCGTAAATATCATGGTTGCAGCTGAAAATCAGCGTCTTGCTCCTCGAGTAAATGCAGCGCTGAGCTGTGGCCATTTCGTACCACTGTGACACAATTACTACACTAAAATTATAATTTAAACTGTACTGCATATTTTTATTTGTATTTTTTAATAATATTTTGTACTGTGTGTCCTTTTGTTACAAATAAACTTTTTATCTATCTATCTACTGAAGACCCGGACGGTGTCTAGGGTCTGATGATGGAACCGGAAGGAGGCCTTAGAAATTCTACATGACAATTAATATGTTGAAGCTCGGCAGCCAGATGTTTCTTGTCGTCTAACACCTCAGTCCTTCCCGTGACCATGGGTGCACCAAAGCAATTGAAATGTCGGAAACTTAAAAATTAAAAATAAACCGCGATAAAATCCGTAACATAGTCTTATTTCATGTCTTATATTCGCGTAAATCTAAGTACTCAGTATAAGCAAGATATTTCCGTTGTGTTTTTGTTATATAAGCTTGTTATGAAAAAGATTTATTTAAATTAAAATGATGTATTTTTGTTATTTTGAGACTAAAAAGTTAGAAAATAAATATTAGCTAAAACACGCTTTAATAGCAAGCCGAACTAAAAAGGAGATAATGATAACGAAATAATTAATTTTATTGTAAAAAAGTGTGAGAAAAGAGTGTGAAAAAAGTACTATTCAGTACGTTCGTGGGGTGAGAGGAAATAGGTACAGAATACTACAGCACCCGGGCCAATTTTGATTGGTATACTTTTAATGTAACTACCTTTTTCATTAAGAGCATATACTCGTAAAGAATCGTACCACCTATTCAAATATAACCATTGTCTTTTTGACTTACCTGGATTAAGGACAAAGATCCTGTTGCAAATATACTTGTCAAAGCTGATCATTGTCAAAACTTAAATCTCTTTCGTAATGCTACAACTCCTATTTGTTATTGAGAATATGTCAATATCCCATAACACAGCGGGTATTACCGCTCACTGTGTCATGCTCACTTCGTGTACGGTTGCGAAACATCGGTTATTATCTCAACTCTCCACTTTAACAAACCGAATTAGCTCAGAATAGAAATCCGTTTAGCGTACGCTCCCATGAGAGTCGTGCGAATTATAATCCGTCTCATTAGCTACAAAGAAAATTTCCGCTTTCATTCTGTACTTATAAAGAATCGCCGATCGAAAGTTCATCGTTTACAATAGGAGTACCCGATGACACCGGCTTATCGATCATTGTTAGCTGACTCACTGCCCATACAATTCTCTTAATTATTATAATTTTCGTAGTCAAATTCATCCGCGCGATAACTGGTTGGCCCAAGTGAAAGTATTCTGGATTAATCACACGCTCGCCTATGGAGGCAAGTTCAATGCCTCGATTATGACTGTTATTTAAATTATAATATTCTTTTCTTTCTTACGCTATGAATGGCGGCTGGCAGGTGCCGTAACGTCGCACGTAATATCACGAAACGCGAGCTTTCAATGCCAACATCCTCGAACATCGCTTGCAATGCACGTCAAATTGTCAACTGCCACATTCTCGTGCGGCAGATCCGGTTGTAATTGATTATAATAAATTGTGATTGGGATGCAAGTTGTAATTAGAATCTCAGCGAGGTGAAACAGTGTACCAACTCCAAGGTTTCTTGGAAATGTTTATAGTGATTGGCCGCTGAATAGTGAATGTAGCGCGGTAAAAAGAAACAGTTGTATATTTTTTTATTAAGTGTAACGTCTAGATAATGAGAAGCGATAAGTTAATAACATTGCTACACGTTTGCATGACTAATCAATTGGAGAAATGGCAAATCGAAATGGTCTCGACTGATTTTATCACGCAGTCCGCTGAATGTACAAAGCTTATACCTATCTAGTATAGCCTACGCACTAGCGACGGTGACAGGCGTAATAGTGTTGTAACATGTACTAATAAATTGTAAGCGAGACGAACTGCTTGCTGAAAGTTAATTGCTTGTTTTTGTATCAGGTGGGAATGGATTGGATGCATCTCTCAACCTCGGTATTATCTCGACGGGACGTCAGCAATCTGCATGGACGTGGGCGAATTATAAAGACCGGTTGTCATCGCAACGGAACGGAAAGAATTCTAAACAGCAGTTGGCATGTTCCCTTTATGATTTTTTCAAAGCACGTTGGAGACCTGACGTGCCCTGAGGACTAATAACATTGATTACTGGGTCTGACGGTAACTTGCGTTCTCAACACGAGACAACTTGTAAATCAGCAAGTCTTCTAAACGAATTAGTTTTTAGAACTAAGCAACGTTGTTGGCGTGGGATACTTAACTATGTTTATTATTTGTAATAAAATTGCAGTGACAGGACAGGTTGCAATCCAATCGCCCACGGGCTGACCCATTTCCCAGAGCTAAATCTAAATATTACGATTTGCGTGGGGATACCTGTATACCACTATGTTTTCCTAGTACGAACAAATCGAACTAAGTTTAGAGCAGAATCTTTGATTTATATAATAAAATAGACTGACTGCATGACGTAAATAATAATTGATTTGAAATAGTTTGATGTGTCGTCATCAAAAATTGGCTCTCGTTGATTGAGTCAAAGTCAAAGTCAGGTTATTGTACTTATGCGTATTTAGCTTCTTACTCCTAATATGGTCGAGGGAGGTGATGGCTGCTCAAGGCATAACATTGAAGCTGGACCGTATGGATGTATGTATATACATAAAACAATTAAAATAAAATGAATGGATAATTAGACAAAAAAGACAAGTCCACTGAGTTTCTCGCCGGATCTTCGAAGTGGAGGCCGCGTTTCAGTGGTAGAATAGTAAGTGAAAAAAATATGTAAATATGACAATTTGTAAATACCTGCGCTTGTAAATACCCGCAGGGTTTATGCCAAATAAAATTTGAGTTTGAGTTTAGCTTTCTGACTAAAATATAGTTTTACCTTTCGACCACATATCGTTTGTCATAGAAAATGAATCATACGAGTATTCAGTAAAGTGATTTGTATTGTATATTAATCGAGAGGCGTCCACTGCTCGATAAAAGCTTCCCAAACGACCGTTACAAAAACCAGCTTTGTGCCAAAAAAAGCAAAAGATAAAGTGATGTGTATACTCTTATCTAATTTATCCGCTACTAGCGACCCGCCCCGGCTTCGCACGAGTGAATTATACACATAAACCTTCCTCTTGAATCACTTCGTCCATTGGTGAAAACTGTATGAAAATCCGTTCGGTAATTATTGAGTTTATCACGTTCAGACAGACAGACAGTCGCGGCGGGGGGAATTGTTTTATAATATGTAGCGATAATGCTATTTGCTCCATCTACACCAATTTAGTCTAGAGAGTGAAATGTATAACATAAGTACTCGCAGATACTGGAATCAAACCAATACAATAACGAGATCCGTATTCAATCTGTCCATTGGATGAGCTATTGGTATTCTTAGTAGGAAATCTAGGTCGTCGGTACTGAATACGTATATAAAGTGGCGTCGATCGACCGTGAGACACCGGTGCAAACCTTTTAGCGACATCATTGTTTTCCCAAGCCATTTCGAATAACAGTTAGGAAACTGAGGGCTATTACCATATTGGTGATACGTACTATAACCGTTTTCACGTAATTTCCGTGACTTAACACGTGGCGTGGCTTCGTTTACTGTCCCTTTATATGGCAGGTACGAGTAATATAATAGGCTTTTGAAAATATATTATTTATTTGTTTAGCACACATTCGTTGTTTGTTTTATAGTAGAGACAAAATGTGTATTTGCTAAGGCATGTGATGTGATTGTTTAAATTTCTCTGATGATTTAACTCTTTACTGACCTGTATTCGATATTGGGTTTGATTTTAACATGTACCTAACGGAGATTCAAAACTAGATTTGAATAACTATTGGCGTGGTATATGGTAAAGATAAATATAGAGAGTTATTTCAAATGTTTACATTTAACAAAATTGATTTAAACTGGTTTCGTAAACTAGGACCGTTCCTATTGCGGTGATTGCCCGACTGATCTGTGTCGAATAGTTTTTTCTCCGTTGCTACCTTTGAACATTCATGGAAGGTGGTATCAATCTACTTGTACTAGGCCGACAAACACAGGTGGTAAAGACACGGCAAATTACACATTAGTAGAATAAGGTGACTATATAATGTCTGCATTCATTTCAGCCCCCTTGTGTGAGTAGAGAAATGAGGTTATTAAGGTGGTTCCTCGGGCTTCCAATGCGAGCTCAGTGGGAGCGGAGCCTCTTCCGGCCTCACTCCGGTTCCTCCCACTGATGGCCACCATGCCTGCCGCCTTGTTCCGGGCCTCCTTCCGGAAGACGCCGCCGCAGTTGGTGCAGGTGGCCGGCTCCTCTTTGGGGCGCTCGCACTCCTTGGCGGGGTGTTCACCTCCGCAGCGCACATATGCCAGCCTTCTGTGGCATTGGTGACTAGAGTGGCAGAATTACTGGGACCTATGGCTTTGGACGCCTTTCTTGACCCGCCAGGCCTCTATCTTGACGCCGGGCATGCAGAGTAACTCCTCCACATCGTAAATGCCCGGCGTGAGGTCGCGGCTTTAGGATCGCAAGGAAGATGCACCCTGGTCTTCCTTCTGGCGCACGTATTCGGGCTCAAACCCTAAATCGGTGAGCTCCACCAGAATATCTTCGGGGTGGGTGATGGCCGGTAGACCACGGATTGCCACCTTCAGACAACCCGCTACTTCACAAACGCGTCCGACCATCAGAATCCCTAATCGAATCCATCGCCGACTACGCACCGGACTCCCCTCCTATCAGCCGATACTGCCATCCGTGGCATATTATCACCGACCCTCCCGATTCCCTTACTTTCCTTCTTTCGAATAGAGCTACCGCACACTAGATCAGACACCGATCTCTCCGACTAGGTCAAAGAATCCCTTGCCCGCCGACCAGTGCAGAGCACCATGACGAGAGACTTAGTATATGCCCTCCCCCATAGCGACTGCCGAAGCTGAGGCCGTTTTTCCTTGAGGCGCCTTTAAGCTAGTTGCCGGCTTGCCTTTGTAGCTCGAGCGTACTTGCACGCTCGCCCTCTTCTCCGGTAAAGCTATAAAGGCCCAGCGGCCAACAGCGTAGATCACTCAAACAACAACTAGTAGAGAAATAAACATGCAATTGGTATAGGTCAATGGGTACAGTACTAGTAATGCTATGCGAGTATGTAAACTGCGGTAGTGAGTCTACTCACTATCGCGGGTTACATTCCCGGGCTTACATTTAACATCCTTAGAAGTAGTCATGTTTTTACATACGTGCACTGCTCACTGCATTTTATGTCTACTTCCCTTAACATTACTGCGGCATGCGCTGAATGTAAATCGGAGGTAACTCATAGAAATTATTTTCCCTTTAGTTACGTTACCGGGTATTAGATTAGCGCCACTCCTTCTTCCTTTTGATGATGTAAAGGCGATTTCAGAAGTAGGTATAATGTATTTAATGTCTTTTAATCGTTTACCTTGCTGAGAAACTTGCCCTTTATTACCTACATGGGCAGTCCGATATATTGCGGTAAAATATATAATATTAGGAGCGTATAATATTACAATCTGGGATGATAGTCACCATTAGC
Source organism: Phalera bucephala (assembly GCA_905147815.2). NCBI lineage: Eukaryota > Metazoa > Arthropoda > Insecta > Lepidoptera > Notodontidae > Phalera > Phalera bucephala. The sequence continues at coordinate 14,966,847 of LR990621.1, read as the reverse complement.
ATCATCAAACTAAAGACATTTAATGCAAGACATAGACCTTTGCCAAAGATAACCTAGACCACTGAATTTGTGCTGCTAGTTAGCTTTACCCGCAACCTTCACCAGGTCTACTCTCCATCTTATGGCGGGTTAACCTACTCCACAGAATATTTATGAACCTACAAATTATTTTCCTACAATTTCCTAGTGATGACGGATGACTTGTCGCAGTGGTTAAGAGCTTAAACCGCTCCACCCACCGGTGAATTTTCATGTTTTTAAATGTACCCACGACACAGGAATAAATCCTAATTTGGGACTATGTTTAAAATAAAACAAGTTTTCGGAAGCATTCAAATTTCTATTGTTTAATTATATCAATGAAATACGGGTTAGTTCGCTTCTGTACTTATATCAGAAGCTGGCCCCCCCGATGTCTCTCCGATCCTCCCGATGCTTTGTCATCCATTCTTTCCGCTCAGAATACGGGCGACGACGACGTAGTCGTAGATCCCCTCCCATAGCCGGCGGTTGACCGGTGCACTTAGTTGTGCACCCCGTCCCCCCACAGTGACTGTCCCAACCGAGGGCGCCTATTCAAGGCGCCCTCGAGTATGTCGCCTCTTGCCCTTCTGGCTCGAGCGTAGTGGTTGCACGCTCGCCCTTAAGTCCGGTGAAGCTGTAAAGGCCTCGCGGCCAACAGCGTACATCACTCACACACACACACTCAGAAGCTGGCTATTGAGCCGACACAGTATATTAACACCGAGACAATCAGCGAAGGACCGATTGCCTTTAAATAGATGTGGGTCGATCGATTTGTTTTTTATAGAGTATTATTGTGTGTTGTCAATAATATTTGTTTGTTTAAACAACTATCATGTTTGCGTTTTGTGTACGAATATTAATTACAATAGGGAATAAGTGTGTAATTCAAATAAGGGTCAAATATTTTTTTAACAAACTTTATCGCATTAGAATAATAATAATAACATTACTTTTTTATTTAGAAAATAATTATTGAAAGTACAAAAAATGAGTGGGAAATTCAAAGTAGCTGGAACGCCACGCTATTGGTCAGATCGAATATGACGTCAAAGTCTGCAATACAAATGTCAACAAGTGCATATTTGTTAGATGTTTGCTATTGAGTTAGTGTTATTGTTATTTTTTGTTGTTGATTTACACAAAGACAAAATTTTAGTTTAAATTATTTAAGTTAATTCTTACGTTAAAGTGATCTTCACAGTAATATAAACATGTTGATGGAGATACCATGTCTCTTTTTCTGATTGTACACCACTTTCTCCTTATGTCCGCACCTATCGGGTGCATTTCTTATTGTATTTTTACACCTAGGCACAACACAGTGTTGTTCCATTGTATAATAGTCGCAAAATACAAAATAAAAATAAATTCCAGAATAAAATACTTCTACAGCTGTTCACTTTATTATAGACTTTGACGTCACGCCAAGCGCGCCAAAATGGCGGGCGTTTAAAGTGCTCTTATCTGTTCGCTATCTTCAACTTTTTTGCCCTTTACATTTTGTTTTTGGCGCATACTTTTTTTGCAGTTATATATTGATGTAATCTATCGTATCAAAATATAAAAAAATACACGCATATTCCTTATTACGACGTTTGAACGAATTGTGATGACGGTTTGATTTTGTAGAGTGCTGTGAGTAAGCTGCTGTGTAAGATTTTATATATATATATATATATATATATATATATCATTCTCATAGTTCATTTCATACTATCTCGCATGAACTATGAAAATGGAGGAAGCTAGAGAGGTCTGTATATCGAAAAGAAAAAAAACTATAAAGGTTTTTTGTTTTTTTTTTCTGATGCTATGATAAAGCATATTTACGTAGGTATCCCTCTCCTCTTTTCTCCCTACAGTTCACCAATGATGGCATTCAAGTCGAGATTATCTTTGTAGGCCTACTACGATGAGGATACATCTCAATCATACAAGCTTACAAATCAAATCCCTTCCTTTACTCTTTACTTTTCTGTAGTAGTCATAACATAATTTATTATGAATGGGTCCTACGTGTGGACTGGTTTACTTGAAATCTTTCAATTTTTAGCGTTTAAAAATATTATCATTATTCTCATCTTTGTTTGTATAAAACATCATACAGGAGCTGGTTCGTAAAATTATTATTTTATACGGAAACATATATAATATCATAATATCAGCCTATACTGTCCACTGCTGGGCAAAGGCCTTCTCTCACAAATCGAGGTGAGAGAGATTAGGTCATACTCCACCACGCGGACTCAGTGCGGATTGGTGGATACGGAAACATTGTACATATCTATTCATGATAGAAAAGGATCAAATAAAAATATATTAATTTAAAAAGATCTTTTTGAGTTCTGTAAGGAAATAACCTGTTGGAACTCTGAACTCTCTGTCTACCCTGCAAGGGATCTGGCGTAATAATATAAAAAGAGATAGACTTATTGAGTTCTTAGATTTACGCGAATATTATGCCGAGAACTTAAAAATAAAAAATAAACCGCGATAAAATTCGAAAAATATTTTTTAAATAAAACTCTTTTTATTAACAATGCTAAAACAACCCACAAAAGCTTTTATAGCTTCATTTCGTTGGCCACCTTCCGGCTCCATTATCAGACCCTGGACACCATTCGGGTCTACAGTACTTATCAATAAAAATCTACCGAGCATAAACACGACAGGGTTATGTTGAGTAGTAGGGTACCTAGTTGCACTGGCCTCCTTCCGGCTCAACCATCAGACCCTGGACATCATTCGGGTCTACCGTACTCGTCAAGACAAATCTAACGAGCATAAACACGACACGGTTATGTTAAGTAGTAGGGTACTTAGTTTAATTGGCCACAATCCGGTTCCATCATCACACCCTGAACATTATCTAGTTGTATAGTACTTGTCAATACTAATTCAACAAGCCTAAACACGAAGGGATTATGATGCGTAGTTGACATATTTCCACCTTCCTACTCCATCCATTAGACTAGCTCCATGGTTTCATTTTAGTTTAGTCCGATACCCTCAAGTGCTTGAAAACTGGATCACAAAATTTGAACTGGAAAGACGGACAGACAGAACATACAAATTAAATAAAAGCTTCTAAAAAGATAAGCGCGCTAAGTTTCTCGCCGGATTTTCTCAGTGGCGGCTGGCGTTCTGATCCGGTGATAGTATTATTATCCCTGTTAAGAAACTGTCCCACCGTTGGGCATGGGCCTCCTATCAGACTGAGAGGGTTTAGGCGATAGTCCACCACGCTGGCCCAGTGCGGGTTGGCGAACTTCACACACCTTCGAGAAACTCTTAGGCATGCAGGTTTCCTTACGATGTTTTCCTTCACCGTTAAAGCAAGTGATAGTTAATTTTTAATACGCACATGCTTTCGAAAAGTCAGGGGTGCGTGCCTGAGTTTCAATCCGACACCTCTGACTTTGCAGATCATCGGTCTAACCACTAGGCTATCACTGAATATCCCGTGATACAATGGTTAAAATTGACGAATCGTAAGTGTCCCTGCCGGGCTTACACAAAATAAATTATTTGATTTGAAATCACCGGAACAGAAATCGTAAATATTGATAAATTATCAGCACACTTGAAAATGAATATGTAATAATTTTGTTAAACGAAATCGATTTGCAACTGCAAGTAAAGCAAAGCAAAAAAATTATGACAAGTCAGTTTGGATAGCTGTTAGCTTTTATTTCCTGTATGATCAAAACAAAAACCTTGTCTTCAAACAAGGTTGTTACCGGAAGAAGACAAAGTCCGGTCTTGAGTGCGATTCGGACCGAAACACGTTGGAGTTAAAGGATTAGATTTGTGATGGAGGGTCTGATTATAGAACTGGTCGCATAACGGTGGTCTGTGTGGTCACTGTGAAGATAACAGGGTTAACGGAACGGGCGTATGGCATACGAAATGTAGCATAACAGCATAGGCCGCAAGTGCGATTATGAACAAACATTACCTTGTTCATGTAACCGTGAAGAAAAAAATAAGGAAATCATTGTCACCGGTTGCAGAATTTTCTGGGTAATATTAAGATACTTTGATGTTTCTTTTTGTTCTGGTTTAGTGTTCTTCTTTTTATACAAAGTAAGAAGAAGATTAACATTACCTATGATGAAATGAATTTGTTTACTATTTCTAATTAAACTTGTTGCGAGTTCCAAAACAATTAAAGTTACATTGGTGGGAATGTATGATGGACGAGCTTAGTCCCATAAAAACGTGTTAGTTTTAGAAATGAAAATAGGCGACTATGGACGAGCATAATAAAAAGGTAGAGAGGGAGGTCTCCAAAGGAGACCGCGCTGGTTGTTTTCAACTAGGATTTTGCCGCGCTAAAACCTTTTTATAAGGCACAGAGATGTTAGTAGTATTTATTGAAATGATGTTTTGAAGTTTTAGCGAAATAAATTGTTTCCATCCAAAAATATTTTTAGATTCTGTGGAGACCAGTGTAGCTTCGACGATCGTCGACCGTTGAACCAAATGCAGCACAAACACTTTTAGAGAATTTTCCCGTGTAAGTACTACAAATTAGGTTCGTCAAACGTAGTCAGGTTAGCTCAGTACTAGTAGTAGTTCACACGTATTTCCTTTCGTAAGCATTTCCTTATTACCTACTAAACATACTGGAACACCGAGTTACGCCAATTAGAGGGCGTTTTAGCAGTCTACTATTAAGTGTTGTACTTTGATTGAACATATTTACATCCATATTAAATATACTGGGTATTATGTTGTAGTTATGTATGAATAATGTTGAGAGAATGATTGTAAGCTACTAATAACAATAATATCAGCCTAGAGAAGGCCTTTAGCCAGCAGTGGGCAGTAGTCCACTGCTGGACAAAGGCCTTGTTTCTCTAATCGAGGTGAGAGAGATTAGGTCATACTCCACCACGCGGACCCAGTGCGGATTGGCGGAGGCAGGTTTGTGGCAACCTGCTCTTGGAACTTACCAAGCCGCCTTTAAGGCTTCCAACTCAGCTTAACGACTACCACATTAAGTGGTAGCCGGGACCAACGGCTTAACGTGCCTTCCGAAGCACGGAGACGCTCGAATTTGAAAATGCTACCAACATTCACCCATCTTGGGCCAACTGAGTCGAACGTTGCTTAACCTTGGTGATCGGTAAGAACACCGCGGTCGCACAGCGCTACGACCGCCTCAATAACAATATGAAGTAGGTACTAAACCCTTTGTGTTTTTGGGGGAGACGGATCATGTTGGACTTTTATCTAGTAAAACCCCGGGTTGGACTCCTTCGGTAAGGTAGAGTGTTGTGTTTTATGTGCCTAGCTAGCTAATTTGGGGAGAAAGCATGACTTAAGGAAAACAATCAGCTCTCCTCCTGCACCCCCGACCTAATCACGGTGATTTCAAACTGCTGACATACATGAAAAAAAACTATTTTTCAGATTAAACTCGGTACATTTTTGATTTTTAACGTTAACCATAGTCCCCACCGTCTCCTGAGTGCTGCAAAGCACACGAAACGTCGAAAACTTAAATATAAAAAAAAAACGAAAAATTGTTTTACTTCATGTGTAAAATTTGCCTAAATCTAAAAAGTCAATATGCTTGCATACACCCATATGAAGACCTCCCGCTGTTCCCTCGTCGTCCCGAGGTAATCAGAGTGATACGAATTCTACTTATATCACTCTTACATACATTCTCGTGTCCTGGACGCCATGTGTCCATACCCTAAACGTTTGCGATCCCTACAAATTAAGTCCCAAACCCTTTTTCTTATGTTTACAAAGCCATTTAATAAAATAACCAATCCTTTTTGATAAAACACAATTTTGCTAAAGAATTTGTACACTTAACACCTACTTCTCTAAAAAATAGAGCTGAATTTTTTGTTTAATTCGCTGTAAAGTTGCAGAAATCTAGTTAAATGACCCTACCAGGCGGGTAGCTTAAGAAATGTGGAAATGTTCTAACGACGTTATCCTGTCCGGTTACATAATGTGGGCTGGTCAGTCCGGGCGGTGGAAGTGTGGGTACCGCGTGGTTCGCAAGCGCCAGGGCATCCGGTCGCACAGCTTCGAGCTCTTGCTGAAGGTATGAACCAGTGAAAGTTCCTCCTCCGCGAGGGGTCCCCGTCGCGTATTGTTGTGTGACGGCGGTCACGCTTCGCTTATTTGAATGCGACCATGTTTGTAATAGAATAATCTTGTTGCTTGATAGACTTATTATGATGATGTGGTTCTAGGAAAGTCTGCATTGTCCTAACATTGGAGCGGCCTCTGATAATTTGTCAAAGATATACCCATTACGAACGCGTAATTGACTGTTACGTAACATCGAACACGAAATGTTACAGAGAAATTTTTAGGCTCCGCCTTCAGACGCTTAAAAGGCTTTAGGCGTTATTCTCCATTCAATATCGAGTATCGATATTTTTCTTCTAAATTTCGGTCATCGACCTCGGATTTTATGGTCCAGGTAATAAATTGAATCGATAATTATCGCGGCAACTTGATTTCTATGTGAAATCACCCAGCGCCGTAGTGTGAAGCATTACCGAGACCCATCATAACTGCACCGCTCGTCGAGCCAATTCTACCATTCGTATAACATCTGTGTAAAGACGTTTGTGTTTAATTGGACTATTAGTTTATTTTGAACGTTAGAAACTAACATTGAATATGTATTCGACTATGAAATAAATGTTTTAGCAAAATTGATTTTATATAAGTATCGGTAGTAGTAAGTAATCTGCACACTTGTATTTTATCTACCGAACATAATGATTATAGCATCTCCTCGACGCTCGATTAATTTAAAGCGTTGTCAAGTGATGCATAAACATCATTGAGTCTGATTAATCTTTATTGTAAAATCTATTGAAGCGAATTGAAAATAACGACAATTCGCCTAACTCACCATACTCTTTCGTGATAAATCAACAAGTGTGAGTGTTATTAAATACTGTAATAATGAGTACCTACTTCTATTAGCGTAGTTAGAATGAGTGTAAAGTTAACTTTCACTAGTTTTGACAGCAGGAGATTACTCCGCGAAAGAAGTTGCAATGTTTTTTTGTGCTCTATATAGCGTAGTCACGCCAGATGTTAGTACCTCTGCCTTAAGTCATTTGTTTCTGTTGTTTTGCACCAAGGTCAGGAAACCGGCTAGCACTACAATACAGTACTTTCGTACTCGACCGACGAAAGCGAATGCGACACCTCCCGTTTTGGCGACAACTTTCTGTAAATATTCAAACCACTTTTTGTCCTTTCCAAATTGAAATTTCGATGAAACATCAATATTGTTTACGAGTGCATATTTTGGGCAAGTCCACTTTCCACGGTTACGTAAGTTGGAGATACCTTTGAGGCAGAGGCAGACAAGTCAAAGAAAGGGTCTTTAATTAGTGTGTAGGTTTTTCGTGCGCCACAATAAGCACGTACATATTAAGTACCCGCGAAAGTTACGTCTAAGGATTTCGTTACTGTGTGCGTAATGCGTTTTCGCCGCAAGCGTTTATTCGCGAGCCACGTAATTGATCATAAGCTTTATATAATAATAAATTAGCCTTTAAGTATCGTCCCACTCTGGACAAAGGCCTTCTCTAACATATCGAGGTGAGAGAGACATCAGAGGGCCTAGACAAGTTGCAAGCGTTTTGTTTCTATTCTCTTGTCGCAATCGATACCGCATTGTTTTGACCACGTGACTTTTCGTTGCAAAATGACATTCCCATACATTTTTCCGCTTCTATTAGCGTTAAAGATTCTAGATGATCCACTTGGCTACAGGCGCAGGTCATACTGCGCCACGCAAACCGAGAGCGGATTGGTGGAGACAGGTTTATAACCATTTGCTGTTGGAACTAATCAAGCCGCGTCTAAGTCTTCCAACTTAGCTTATCGTCTACCACATTTAGTGGTAACCGGGATCAAGCCACTGTAAGCTACGTTGGTATAAAAAGACAATATACCATATTTGTATGAAAATACTCACCAGAAGTCTCAGCACGAATATATTGACGTTAGCGTAAAGCTATCGAGTTGATATGCTATCCTTTTCACACTAAAAACTTACTAAATCAACATGAGACATTTGAAACTGTTTGTACATAAGGCCTTTGAGAAAATTCGTGCTCGCGTGTCAAGTTTGCTGACAGGAACTCAGAGGGTTAAGCACAAACCACTTGACGTTATATTATTATAATTATAATAATATAACGTATTTATTATTATAATTATTTGTCGACAACTTTATAGTTGTCGACAAAGCGTTCTGTCACATCCATCTATTTTTAAGTAATTTTTAGTGTGAAAAGGATGGTATGTTACCTCGATAGCGTTACAGTAACATCAATCTGTTCGTGCCAAGTCCTCAGTTCCACGTTGGGTACGTAGAATGCTGCCTGAATTCTTAAAATTGAATTACTATTACGCAGGAATGCGCAGGTTAGGGACGTTACCTAAAGACGAATTCTATAGCTAATTAAGAACCAGCTATATATATTATGATTTATGTGCTTTGCGTTTAAATGCTTACTGAATGCAATAGTGCACAGGTCAGTCAATGACAGGTTGCGAGACCACCGCCCACGATCTTAATAACACATGACACTATGTTTGCCTTTCTCTGTTATTGGTATGAAACGTGATATGTAAAACGTATTCGCAGTGTTTCATAGTCATACAACTCATACAGTTGTATAACCATTCGGGTAATATTTTGAGGGCTATTTCGGGTAGTACTATGATTGAAAAGCGTATATACATTTTAAAAACAAGATATTGCAAAATGTAAAAAATATCAGGCCCTGGTCAAAATCTAGAGCTGAAGGTCTTTTCAAGACAAATCCAACAAGCGTTTACACCACAAGTATATGTTGTCTATCTGTTGATCTATTTATCAGGCCATGGTACTATATACCTACATTTGCCTACGCCTAAGTTATAAGGCTATGTCAAATTTTAGCTCTACCGGATGTCAGCAAGTGCTATAAAATGGATTACAAATTTAAACCAGAGAGCAGATTGCGAATAAAGGAAGTTAAATAAAAGTATTTTATAACTGTTGTATCCAAATATTATAAAGTATCAAAATCCATTTAATAAAACAGTGGAATATATATATTGAGTCTTTTATATAAAAGCGGCCATCGACTCTACCTTTCCTGACAAAAGCGCGCCCGCGCATTATAGTAAGGTCGGCGATTCATTTTATTTGGTATTATAGTTGAATGTCAACCAGCTAGTTAAGATGTTAGAAGATACTATTCTGTGTAGGCCCGCGGTGGAGGCAGAATGTAAGTACAATGTTACTTGCTTGAAAAATTATGTAAGAAAGTGGTGAAAATGGTTTTGACGTGATTTCAACTCACACACTCACAAATACCACATTATTTATATATAATAATAATATTAGCTCTGTTAAGAAACTCTCCTACCGTTGGGCACGGGCCTCCTCTCAGACTGAGAGGGTTTAGGCCATAGTCTATCACGCTGGCCCCGTGCGGGTTGGCGAACTTCACACACCTTCGAGAAACCTTAGGCATGCAGGTTTCCTCACAATGTTTTCTTTTACTGTTAAAGCAAGTGATGATTAATTTTAAATACGCACAAGCTTTTGATTAGACAGAGGTGCGTGCCTAGGTTTGAACCCGAGACCTCTGACTCTGCAGTCCAACAGTCTAACCACTAGGCTATCCGTATTGCGTCACACTATTTATACTTATCTCATTTTTGGATAGACACTTTTAAAATAGATATCACCATATAGGGAAAAAATGAATATTGGATAAAAAAGGGTTTGAAGAGTTTTAAATAATTTATAAGAGATTATGAACTCAATAGGTACATCCTTTTTATCCAAGATTCAAAAGTAAGCGTTTACGTCTAACAAAGTTATTGTAGGTTAACAATCTTCAGGAAAGGATACTGAATGGGTTTTACAAACAGCCTAGCAGGTAGATTCGTCAGTAAGTAACGTTCCAATACATTGGTTTCTCTCGAAATAGAGTACTTAAATGTCTATCCGGCAGCCACACGTTTCATAGAACTACAAAACGTGAAACGTCATGATACTCGTACTGTTTAGGATCATCTCCTAGTTATACAAGCTGTAACATAATAAACGCAAGACCTGAAATTAGTTTGTTCTAAATCGATAACTGAATTGATTCCAACTATTTTTAAAGAATCTTACATTTTTTTAAAATTTGCAATAAGTGATTCTACTCCTTCAGTGCGCTATAAAAAACTAAATTTATCCTTGATTCATAGCAATAAGGATATTATAAATGCATTCCTAACCCGTATTTCTCAAAATGAACACATACACGTACAAGTTTTATTGTTAATTGTGCTTAAAAAAGGGGTAAAAAACCTTTAAATTTGGAAATTTGGTTTTCGTTTTGAATTTATGAAGCAATTCTCTAATTGGGGTGTCTGAGGTTTTGCGTTTATTATGTTACACCTTGTATATAGGTAGGTAAAATGTGTTTTGTTTCAAATTCCATTTGGGTGTAACAGAAAACAATTTTTAACTACGGGGTTACAGATACATAATAGTTCTTTTTGAGAGTACTCTGGCTATAACGAGCATGTCATACGCCATGAATTGGTAATCGTCATCAATCAATCTGGACCATGCCATTGTAAATGTTGGTCGTATTAGCATTGTGCATTGACCGATTTAGCAGTCTCGAACCGAATACAATGCCCATCAATTTATTTTGTTAAACAATATAAACTTGTGTATCTATTTTTAAATTAGGTCATCTAGTCATAATAGTCGATGAGATTGTGATAAAACAGCTCATGGCCTTGACATAATAACATTTAATTCTGGTGTAACAATTAATTTGTCTGGGCTGAAGTCGTATAAGTGACTTTATCATGATCTGTGACAAGTAGTTTTCTGTACGTTACTCATTGTGTTTTGTTTGTTTATTTATAAGTGGCTTTATGTCAGAGAGCAGAGTCTATTACTAAAGAGATCTCTAGACGTATTCAGCTAGGTTGGGCTATGGAAAACTTGCCAGCATATTTGACGCCGAATTCCCACAGTGTCTAAAAATCAAGGCATTCAATCAATGTGTCTTGCCCATCCTCATTTATGGTGCCGAGAGCCATGTTGGGCATCTCCCTTGCCGACCGAATACCTTACATAGAAATCCGAAGGCAGATTAAAGTTGAAGATGTGGGTAAACGGATCGGTTAAAGTGGAGATGGGCAGTATACTTGATGAGGCGGGACGATAACAGTTGGATCAAGGCCGTGATAGAGTGGTGTTCCAGAAAGGGATGCAGGCCTAAAGGCAGACTATCAGCCAGATAGAGTGATGACAACATGAAGGTGGCTGGAAATTTATGGAATAGATTAGCACAGGACAGGAATGGATGGCGTGATAGAGGGGAGGCCTACACCCAGCAGTGAGTAGATACAGGCTGATTGATGATGACGAGCTGTATGGCACCGTTTGTGATATTTTCGTAGTCGAACGTCTCTGTGCTTCAGAAGATACGTTAAACCATTCCCCAGGTCTCGCTTACTACTTAATAAGGTAGTCGTTAAGCCGAGGTGGAAGCCTTTTAGGCTTGATAAGTTTCAGCAGCAGGTGCCCACAAACTGCCTCCATTAATACGCATTGCTCCGCGTGGGGGAGTAGACTTAATCTTTTTTAACTCGATTTGTGACAGAAGTCTTGTGCCCAGAAATGGGACAAATAGGCTGATATTATTATTATTATTTATTATGACACCGATGTTAAGAAACTCCTTAGGGTTTTTCATGTAAGACTATAAGTTAATGTTTGGTGCAGTTTGTCCTTTTTACAAGCTTTTATTTAACCTATAATGTTGGTATGTCCTTCTGTCTGTCTGTTTGTCTTTCCGGTACAAATCTTGAGATACATTTTTAAAGCACTTGCAGGTATCGGATTGAGAAGAACTTTGGCATATGTATAAAATCGATGACAATGCAATAATGTGGTCCTATGGAGCTGGTCTGATGATGGAGTCAGAAGGTGGCCATAGAAACATGTGAACTATACAACGTAACCCCCTCGTGTTTAGGCTTGTTAGATTGGTATTGACGAGTACTGTACAACCAAATAGTATTCATTCAGGTCTGATAGTGAAGCCAAAGAAAGTCATAGGAACTCCTCATCTAAGCAAGATATTTTCGGCGTGTTGGCTATAAAAGCTTGTTAATAAGGCTTTTTAAATTTTATTTCTTTCTTCTTTTCTTTTTATTTTTTCTATAAACGTTTCCCCACACTAGGATTTATTCCTGTATCGTGGGTGCTTTTACAAACATGAAAATTTACACACAAATACCCAGACCGGAACAAATAATTGTGGATCACACAAAGATTTGTCCCGTGCGGGAATCGAACCCGCGACTATTAAACACAGTGGGCGGAGCGGCTTAAGCTCTTAGCCACTGCGCTAAATCGTCCGTCAATTTAAATTAATTATTGCTTTATTTGTGTAGTTTTATATAAAGTGCATATATAGTTAAGAACGTAGTCCCTGTGTCGACAGAGTAAAAATAATATAGTTTCTTCACTGCAAGCTAGATTAACAGTTGGTCGTAAAAAGCAATTAAACCCAGAAACAAATACCGCAAGTAGCAGTAGATCAAGCGAGGGTGTTATATAGAAGGAGGACTTGCTTACGCTGGGTATTGTTGGAAGCAGCAAGAAACTAGACTTTGAACACTAAGAACGGATGGGGTCAGCCAGACCCCATCCGTTCTTAGTGTTCAAATTATTATAATAAGTCTTACAATGGAGACATTTATAGAACAGGCCCCAAATAAAAATTAATTCCCCTAAGGGGAAATAATGATATAAAGTGTCTGCAACGTATTGTGGACGAAGGAATTTGAAATCGGGTGTAAAAATATTGACAATATTTGATATCATATTAAAATTCGAGGTTTCGATTCCAAATAAGCTCATTTTTTATTATATTAAGTTAAAAGCCTTGTCTTTCATACTCATATATATTTTTTAAATATTTACCGAGAAGTTTGATTATCGATACTCTACCGTTATGGTATTATTGGTCATTAATTAATTCTCAAATCAGATGATATTTACAAAAACAATAAAAACAGGACGTCCTTAAACTAAAACCACAGGCTATAAATGTTAAAGGCTATCAAAATATACATCGTGTGCGTCCCAGTTTGTGAATTAACAAGTGGCGCAGGCGCATGTGGGTGCTTCGAAATTGCGTGTTTTATTGTGGATTTCGCGCAGTTTGCATTCGCCAATCTGTAGGAGCAGTGTGCGGCAAGGTCGAGGCCGGTAGTAAATTGTTGTCACTGTCGACTCACTCGTTGCGTAAACATCTATCATTTGCATAGCAGCAACGTAAATTTCGGTGCAAAGTCTTTTGGGCCTGACAGACTGGCTTGCTTGCGTTCCAGTAAAGATAAGCTTTACTTACATTAATATATTAGCTGTTTCACAGCAAGTTATGGATTGCTTTACGATTGGGCTGTTTAAGCCGTGATTGTAGTTGAACAGGACGATTAGTACGTCGTGCGTCCTGTTGCTGCTGTGGCTGGTATGCGTCGTGAAGGAGAATTCAATGAAAGCCGAATAGTCTTGAAACAGTGCTCCACCCACCAGTTGTGACCCTCTTCGCGCAGAGTTTCTTCCTATTATCTTCTAATGTCCAGTCGCTCGAACGTGTCTGGCGCGATTTTTCGCGCTCTTATATACTATTTGGTGTGTCACAACTAGTGGGCTTTGTACCGAGTTTATTAATCCAATAAACCAATCATGATACAATTATTCCTGTCCCTTTCCGGGGTTACACTCTTCTTACTAATCCTATCCCTTTCAGGGTTACACTCTTCTATTATTCCTATCCCTTTCAGGGTTACACTCTTCTAACTTTATACTAGTGCTTATGCGCTAGGATTCTATGACATTATCTTATTTCTAACTTAAATTACATAATGTTTTACATAATTTACCGCGTGGTTCCCGGCTTACCGCGTGGTTCCCGGCTTTACCGCGTGGTTCCCGGCTTAGAATAGGACCAACCCATCTAAGGGAGGCGACCTGGTTCCGGGACACGATGACGGCGCTATGTGACGCCGCCATGCCCCGGGCCAGCTGTCCCAAGCGAAAGGCGGTGTACTGGTGGTCGCAGCAGATAGCGCAGTTGCGCGAGGTCTGCTTGCGCGCGCGACGCCGGTACACCCGAGCCCGACGAAGAAGGCGAGCCACCGAGGAGGAGAAGGCCAGAGCTTATGAGCCCTATCGAGCGGCTACTAAGGCGCTCCAAATCGCTATTGCGAACGCCAGGTCTCGGTCCTGGAGCGAGCTCCTAGAGGGACTCGACAGGGATCCATGGGGGCGCGCCTACAGGGTGGTGCTGGGCAAGCTTCGCCCCTGGGTGCCCCCCCTGACGGAGACCCTAGACCCTGAACTGCTGCGTCGGATAATCGACGCACTTTTCCCGACGGTTCGGGGTAGTCCCTCAGTCCCCCCAACGGTGTCGTCGGCCCTTTACACCGACGAGTTGGGGGTGACCGAACTGGAGCTGGACCGAGCCGTTAGCCGCTTGCGGGCTCGTAATACCGCGCCCGGCCCCGACGGTATACCGGGGCGGGCGTGGGTGATCGCTCTGGCCGCCCTGGGGGACAAGCTGAGGCGGCTATTCAATAGCTGCCTCCGTTACGCCAAGTTCCCCACGGCCTGGAAGGAGGCTCGCCTGGTCCTCTTGAAGAAGGAAGGCAGGACTACAGACACACCCTCTGCGTACCGTCCTATATGCCTGCTAGACGAGGCCGGCAAGTTGTTCGAAAGGATTCTTGCCGCTCGTCTCGGTGGGCATCTGTCGCGTGTCGGTCCCGACCTGGCTGAAAGCCAATACGGCTTCCGACGGGGGCGTTCCACGCTAGACGCGATACTTCGCGTCCGCTCCCTGTCGGCGCAGGCCGTGTCCCGGGGTGGGATGGCGTTGGCGATAAGTCTGGATATCGTCAACGCCTTTAATTCCCTGCCTTGGGGCGCGATCCTGGGGGCGCTGGAACATCATCGCGTCCCCCTATACCTGCAGGCCGTGGTCGGGGACTATTTGCGCGACAGATACGTCCAGTACATCGGACAGGGCGGTACATTGCACCGGAGGGAAGTGTCTTGCGGGGTTCCGCAGGGGTCCGTGTTGGGCCCCCTCTTATGGAACCTCGCTTACGATGCAGTCCTGCGTGTCGATCTCCCCCCCGGCGTCAGCGTCGTATGTTACGCTGACGACACATTGGTGTTGGCCGAGGGGGACACCTTCGAGAGGACCATAGGGCTCGCCGAGCTTGGGGCAGAGGTCGTCGTCGCCAAGATCCGCGAGTTGGGCCTGGAGATAGCGCCTCATAAGACCGAGGCGCTATGGTTCCACAAACTGCCGAGGAGCAGGGAACCACCCGACTCGTGGGTTCGCGTTGGAGACTCGCCAGTCCGGGTGGGGAGGTACCTAAAGTACCTAGGCCTCACCCTGGACAGTCGCTGGGGCTTCGAGGAGCACTTCGAGCGCCTAGTCCCCCGGGTCGAAAGGGTAGTGGGTGCTATGCACAGACTGCTGCCCAACCTTGGGGGACCGTCGGAGGAGGTGCGCCGCCTCTACGGGGGCGTCGTGCGATCGGTGGCCCTCTATGGGGCGCCCGTGTGGTCACACCGACTGTCGGGCGTCCGGCGCAGCAGGATGAAGATCCAGAGCCTGCAGCGCAAGATGGCCATCCGCATCGCACGAGGATACCGTACCATATCCTTTGAGGCGGCAACACTCTTGGCACGCTTTCCGCCGCTCGACATCCTGGCGGACATGGACGCGAGGGTCTACGACCAGACTCGTGGCGTCCGCCAAAGTGGCGAGGGCGTGCCTGCGCTCGAAGAAGTGAGACGGCGGGAACGACGGCGCGCTCTGGAGGAGTGGCGCGCGAGGCTCAGTCAAGAGCACATCGCGCGCAAGCGCGTCGTCCAAGCTATCCTGCCGTCCTTCGAAGCCTGGCACCAGCGGAGGAGAGGGCGAGTCACCTATAGACTTACTCAGATAATCACCGGTCACGGTTGCTTCGGTGATTATCTGAGGAAGATCGGACGCGAGGCGACGACGACCTGTCACCACTGCGGTGGGGACCAGGATTCCGCCCAGCACACGCTCGAAGAGTGCCCAGCGTGGGCCTCCGAGCGGCGGATCCTGGTCGACCGGATCGGACCGGACCTCTCCTTGCCGGCAATAGTAGCGGCTATGCTGGCAGGGGAATCGGCGTGGGGGGCCGTATCCTCCTTCTGCGAGACTGTGATGTCCCAGAAGGAGGAGGCCGAGCGGGATCGGGAGAGGGCCGATCCTGCTCGACGAAGGCGACGGCGCCGGGGCGGAGGCACAGCCCGCCCAGGCCCCCCAGCCCAATAGCCCGGGGCTTAAGAATACGGGCTAACTCGCGTCCCCCGCCGTAATATCTGGCGGGGGACCCCCCCCTGCATCAACATCAGCAGGGGGGCCTTCGGGGTTGCGGACGCAAGGGGCGGGGGCCCTGAGCGTCCTTCACGAGTAACCCCGAGGAGGACGGTGTTGTGGTGTGGCCCACGTCACCGTGAGCACCGCGTCGGTGCGGGAGGGAGCATGTCATCAAGTCTCCCTCCGATGGCGGGCTCTTCGGAGCGAGGCACAAGAGGGGCACCGGTGCGTTCCATACGGAGATCCCGGAGCCCTTCCAAAGTGCTGATGTCGGCCACCCTGGGGTTTTTAGTCGGTAGGAATCCGACACGCCCCGCGAGCTTCCCCCGAGGCTCGCGGAAGTCCTATGCAGGATTTTCCCCAGGAAAAAAAAAAAAAAAAAAAAAAAAAAAAAAAAAAAAAAAAAAAAAAAAAGGACCAACCCATCTCATCCCATCGGGTGTCGTACAAGGCGACTAAGGGAAAACTAGGGAATGGGCAGCAGCGTTCCCTTAACACTTCTACCATCAAAAACTGCGCTCGCCAACCCGCCTGCCAAGCGTGGCGAGTATGGCAAACACCCCCAATTTATTAAAATGGAAGAAAAAAATAAAACCAGGCCCTTAGTCCCCGGTGGTCCTGTTCGTCCTGGCCACGGTAGCAGCTATGGTAACGACAGGACAAGGGGTGCTAAGAATCTCCGGCAGAGATTCGGCTACCACCAACTACGAAAATTGGCCCTGGTGACATACAACGCACGCACGTTAAGGACAGATGAGAAGCTTCTTGAGCTGGAAGAAGAGATAAACAAGTTGCGGTGGAATATTGTTGGTTTATCAAAATCAAAATCAATCAAAATCAAAAGTTTTTTATTCATGTAGACCAAAAGGCACTTATGAATAGTCAAAAACAGAAAATTATTATTACTTAAGACTCTACCACCCGTTCGGATCGGAGGTCCGAAGAAAGGGCGAGGACACGATAACCTTAAAATCCGGCAACTTGTTTTACTACCGGGAGGGCGAACAGCAGTCCCAAGGTGGTGTCGGATTTATCGTCCACAAGTCACTCATAGACAACGTTGTGTCCATCACTAGTGTGTCGAGCAGGGTAGCGTACCTGATACTCAGAATATCCAAAAGATATTCGCTGAAGGTCATACAGGTCTACGCACCGACCTCGGCATACTCAGATGATGACGTCGAAGTAATGTATGAGGACATTAGTAGAGCCATACATACTTCCAAAGCACACTTTACAGTGGTTATGGGTGACTTCAATGCGCGGCTGGGCAAACGGGGCGATGATGAATTGAGAGTGGGGCAATTTGGATATGGGCAGCGCAACCCCAGGGGTCAGAGGCTGGCCGAATATCTGGAGAAGGAGGGACTCTTTATGATGAACTCTTTCTTCCGGAAGCCGCCTCATAGGAAATGGACCTGGATGAGCCCTGATGGTTCCACAAAAAATGAGATAGACTTCATCATAAGCACCAAGCGACAAATATTTAATGATGTCTCCGTGATTCACAGGGTAAAAACCGGCAGTGATCACCGAATGGTCAGAGGCACATTAAATATTAAATGTCAAAATGGAAAGATCGCGTCTGATGAAGTCTACGCTCCGACCTTCTTATGCACATATCCAAAACCCCGAGAACTTTCAACTAGAATTGGCAAACCGCTTCGAATTGCTAGACAGCAGCGCATCAGTGGACGAAATCAACAACAGGCTGGTAGAGACTGTCCATACGGTCGGGTCCAAGTATTTTAAGCCCCACCGTAAAAATAGACCTCAAAAACTATCCAACTACACCCGAAACCTCATGGCTGAGCGACGTTCCATGACGCTCCAAACCTCCGATGATGCTAAGTCCTATAGGCAGCTCAATGGACAGATACTGAAGTCCTTGCGACACGATTTACGGTCCTTCAATACAAGACGTATTGAGGAGACCGTAGAGCAGAACAAGGGCTCCAAAGTGTTCGCAAGAGCCGCGTCTATTGGGCAAAGCCAGTTGACGAAGCTGAAGACGGAGGACGGAAACGTAACGTCGAATAGGTCAGAGGTGCTCAGGGAGATAGAGAGGTTCTATGGACAGTTATATACCTCAGTAGCTAAACCTGTTGTTGACTTGGTAAAAGACCCAAGAGCCAAGCTTACCCGACACTGCACTGAAGATATCCCGGACATCAGCCTGTGCGAAATTAGGATGGCTCTCAAACAACTCAGAAATAACAAAGCGCCAGGCGAAGACGGAATTACCGCAGAGCTTCTGAAAGCGGGCGGAACGCCGGTACTTAAAGTCCTTCAGAGGCTGTTTAATTCCGTCTTGCTCGAAGAGAAAACGCCGGAAGCATGGAACAGGGGTGTGGTAGTACTGTTTTTCAAGAAAGGTGATAACACTTTACTGAAGAATTATAGGCCCATCACACTGCTGAGTCATGTTTATAAGTTGTTTTCGAGAGTCATCACGAATCGTCTCGAACGCAGGCTTGATGACTTCCAGCCTCCCGAACAAGCCGGTTTCCGGAAAGGCTTTAGTACCATAGACCACATACATACGCTGTGGCAGATTATACAGAAGACCGAGGAGTATAATCGGCCACTATGCTTGGCGTTTGTGGACTATGAGAAAGCCTTCGATTCGATCGAGACTTGGGCGGTTCTTAGATCTCTCCAGCGATGCCGCATTGACTATCGGTACATTGAAGTGTTGAAGTGCTTGTATAATAACGCCACCATGTCAGTCCGAGTACAGGGGCAGTGCACGAAGGCGATCCCCATAAAAAGAGGAGTAAGGCAGGGAGACGTCATTTCTCCGAAACTGTTTACGGCCACCTTAGAGGACGCCTTCAAGCTCTTGGAATGGCAAGGACTTGGCATCAACATCAATGGCGAATACATCACTCACCTTCGATTTGCCGACGACATTGTGGTCGTGGCAGAGTCGCTGAAAGATCTAGGACGAATGCTCGGTGACCTCAACAGAGTATCTCAACAAGTGGGTCTTAAAATGAACATGGACAAAACGAAAATAATGTGTAACGTCCATGTCGTACCCACTGCACTCACCGTTGGGAACTCTACTCTTGAAGTTGTCGACGAATACATTTACCTGGGACAGGTAGTCCGGTTAGGTAGGTCCAACTTTGAGAGAGAGGTCAATCGACGAATCCAACTCGGTTGGGCAGCGTTCGGGAAACTGCGCAACATCTTCTCATCCAAAATACCTCAGTGCCTAAAGACTAAAGTTTTTAGTCAATGTGTGTTACCAGTGATGATATATGGATCAGAGACGTGGTCTCTTACAATAGGTCTCATAAAAAAGCTCAGAGTTGCTCAGCGAGCTATGGAGAGAGCTATGCTCGGCGTTTCTCTACGCGATCGAATCAGGAATGAGGAGATTCGTAGAAGAACCAAGGTCACCGACATAGCCGTTAAGATTAGCAAGCTGAAGTGGCAATGGGCGGGCCACATAGCGCGTAGATCTGACGGGCGTTGGGGCAGAAAGATTCTAGAGTGGAGACCACGTATTGGCAAGCGCAGCGTGGGACGACCGCCTGCCAGATGGACCGACGATCTTGTGAAAATCGCAGGAAGTCGTTGGATGCAGGTGGCATCGGACCGGTTACGCTGGAAAGCGATTGGGGAGGCCTATGTTCAGCAGTGGACAAGTATAGGCTGAGATGATGATACATAATGTAGTACAGTAACTTAATCTATTATATACAAATTATACAGACGTCGTCCTGTACATTTCTCCCGCCGTGAACTGTCGGCTTCACTGACGGTTCATAAGTCTTCGTGGAGGGACGACGTCGGCAACACTATCAATTTCTTCGCTGGCCTCCGAAGAACTCCTCCCTTGGTGCGGACGTCCACCGCACGCACAATTCCATCTTCTCCAGGGAAGGTCCTTATTATCCTCCCAAGAGGCCACATGTTCCTGGGGAGTACGTTGTCAACAAGGAGGACGATGTCCTCTTCTTTCAGGGCGGCGCCGCGTCCATGGGGCTCCCGCCGGTACTGAAGTCCAGGTAAGTACTCCCTTATCCATCGTTCCCAGAACATGTCCGCGAGTCTCTGTGCCGCTCTCCAATGGGTGCGGCCGATGAGGTCAGTGTCAGTGAAGGTCCCTGGTGTCGGGTTGCGCGCTGGGCCGTAGAGCAGAAAGTGGTTCGGTGTCAGCGCCTCTGGGTCCTCAGGGTCGACGGGTACATGAGTGAGCGGTCGGTTGTTTAGTGTAAACTCGACCTCCGCCAGCAGTGTGGTGAGAACCTCTTCTGTCGGGTGCCTCTCCGTCAGGATCGCGTATAGGGCCGTCTTCACACTGCGCACCAGTCTTTCCCATGCGCCACCCATGAACGGGGCGCCGGGGGGAATAAAGCGCCAGCTGATGGTTCTTCTCGTGGCCTCTTCTCGGGTGGCGTTGTCCAGCGCCTCCCGTAGCTCTCTGTCGGCGCCGCGGAGATTGGTCCCGTTGTCCGACCATATTTCAGTCGGGCAGCCGCGGCGGGCGATGAACCGTCGTAGGGCCATCCCAGCTGACTCGGTGCTGAGTGATGCGGCGACTTCCAGGTGTACGGCGCGTGAAGTCAGGCAGGTGAAGAGGGCTACGTAGCGCTTCTGTGTGCCCCGACCCACTGTCACAGTCAGAGGTCCGAAGTAGTCGATGCCGGTGTACGTGAAGGCCTTCTGATGGTGAGCCAGTCTGCAGGGCGGCAAGTTCCCGGTGCTCGGCTCTGGAGGCGCGTCTCTTCTTCGGCGACAGCTGTAGCACTTGTGTATGACCATCCGGGCTACTGTACGTAATCGAGTTATCCAGTACCTTGCTCGACACTCGTTGATGGTCGCCTCTACTCCGGCGTGGTGCAGCTGTCGGTGTACGTGCTCGATGTACAGGCGGGTGACGCGATGATCTCCGTCCAGCACTGCGGGGCACCGTAGCTCGTCGCTGATGTCCGGCGTCGCACTTATTCGCGACTTGATCCTTATCACTCCACTGATAATCTGCGCTGATAAGGGGCGGAGGCGGCCCTTCGATAGTCTATCACTATTACTCAGTTCGCTGTAATACGAGTCGTGTTGTACTACACGCACTAACAACGCCTCCGCTCTTATCAATAGTTCTGCACTGAGCGGTAAACACTTAACACTGTCCTTATCACTAAACTTAATTCTACACTTATCGCTACACTTATTCCTATTCTTAACACTATTCCACTGTGGGTCCTTTTCGCGATTCCTAGCCTGTCTCTTATAGTTCACTAATTGTCTATTCACACTGCACAGGTCGATGAACTGCAGCACGCACGCCGTCGCTCGTAGCAGGCGCTCCCACGTAGAGAAGCGCGCTGGATCCGGAACAGCTGATCGCGGTGAGACGGGCCGTTGCTCGGTGATGTTGTGTGTCCGCTCCTCGCCCGTCGCTGCGTCGAGTGTCGGTCGCTCCGCCGGCCATGTTGATGGGTGCTTGCGCAGGAACTCGGGCCCAAGGAACCATCGGTGATGAGAGCCGATGTCCCTGGGTACTTCGCGCGTCGCGTCGTCAACCACGTTTAGTTTCGTGGGCACCCACCTCCAATCACTTATGGCGCTGTTTTCTTCTATCGCGGCGATGCGATGTGCGACGAACGGGCGGTAGGATCGCGCGCCCGTCTTCAGCCACGTCATGACGGTACGGCTGTCCGTCCAGTAAGTCACTGCGCTTGGCTTCTTGTCGTGTTCGGCGATGATAGTCGCGCCCAGGCGACTACCCAGTACGGCGGCTTGCAGTTCGAGTCTCGGGATCGACGTGTTCATGTCCCGCAGACTGCGCAGGTGTTGGGTCCACTCGACCCACTGTTGTGCTAGGTCATCGTCGATGTTGACGTCCCACCCTGTGCCGCGCCGCCATATGTCCTGTAGTATCTGCTTGGCCTCTTATTGTGTTGGGCGAAGCGATTCCGAGCGGGTCGAACAGAGACATTAGTATGCGGAGTGTCTCCCGCTTCGTCGGCGTCGGCTTTTCGAGTATGCCCGGGGGGAGGCGTGCGTCGATGTTGAACCCGATGTCGTCGGTGTCCGGCCTCCACTCCAGTCCGAGTACTCGTTCCGTCTATCTTTCCTCGCTGAGCCCGATCATCCGTCTGTCGTGTCTGATCTATTTTATTCGCGCGGGCTCGGCGTTTTCTTTTGGGACGAGGGCGTCGATTTATTTTCTGTATTTTCTTTTCTTCTATGTCGACTCGTCGATCTTCTGTTCTATTTTCCTTCTGTTCAATTTCGAATCGCGGTCGATCTTCTCTGTGTACTGTGGGCGCTTCAGTCTGTTTCGTGCGTCGTGAGCGCGCACCGTGTACGACCCAGCCGAGAGGGGTCCGGGAGGCAACGGGTTGATGTCGCTGCCCCCGGCGTACCTCTGTCGTCAGCAGTAGGTGCCAATTGTCTTGGCCGATGATGATCTGGGGCTTCGCTCTTCTGTAGGTGATATCGCTTTCTATGTCCCGCAGATGCTTGCAATCGGCGATGTCTTGCACTGTGACGGCTTGTGGCGTCGACTTCAAGTTGTCTATGGTGCGCGCTTGAATCCGATGTGTGCGCTGGGACGTACCTCTTAACGTCAGCTGGACCCGACGGGAGTTCGATGAACGGACGTTGCAATCGCCGATTGCCTCGATGTGCAGTGACTTGCGGGGGCCGCGCGCGCCTGTCTGGTTGGCGAGATCGGCGTCGATGAGCGTCACCGTTGACCCGTCATCGAGGAGGGCGTAAGTGTCTACTCCTCCCGCCGGTCCGGAAATGTGTACCGGCACTATTTTTAGGTACGACGCGAAGCCTCTTGTCCACGTTGACGCGACTGTCTGCTTTTCCGTGTTGTCCTCTTCTGCGACCCGTTCGCTTCTGACGTGGTGAAGCAGTCTGTGGTGCGAGTATTTGCACCCGTCGGTGTCGCAAGTGACCCTCTTGCAGTGATGACTCTTCGTTCTGAAGCGTAGACACGCGAAGCATAGTCTTCGTGCCTTCGCGATATCCCATCTGTCGTTGACCGTTGACTCAATGAATTTCTTGCACTTGGTTACCTCGTGCTCTGTGTCGTGACACGCCGCGCATTTTTCTTTCCTCGGGCTCGATACAGCGGTGCTATAAGTCTTGTTCGTCTGTCTTCTGTTCGCTGTATGTTCCCGTTCGGGTGTCACGTGTTCGGGAGGTGCGTAGCGCCCGCACCTGTCGGCCTCCCTACTGAGGAAATCAGAGAGCCTCAGTAGGTCGGGTTCTTCTGTCTGTTCTTCCGCTGCGTAGTCGAACCATCTATACTTGAGCGCCGGTGTGAACTTCTCAATGGTCGTCTTGACAGCCTCCGGGTTGTACAGGTACGCCACGCGGTTGAGTGCGCGTAGCATCGCGACGATGTTCATCACCCGCGTGGCGAACACGCAGATGTCTCTCGGGTTGTCGCTGAGTCGGGGCAGCGCGCGCAGGCGTTCTAGTTCGCCCAGCGCGATGCAATCTGGTCGGCCGAAGCGTGCTTCGAGCGCCCGGAGTATGTCAGCTGTCTTGGCGTTGTATATGAGTAAGTTCTCGACGGCTTCTTTAGCTTTACCTTTTAGCGCTCTTCGTAGTCTCGCGACGTTCTCTGTGTCCGTGAAGCTCGGCGCAGATTCTTCATAAGCAGCTTTGAAGGTGAGCCACTCTTGGTGTGACCCACTGAAGTACGGCAATTCAGTAGCGAAGCGGTGGTGCGGGGCGCTCCCGGACCGGGCGGCGAGGGTGATTGCGGACGCCAGCTCACGCAAGTCGATTTGCTGTGGCGGCGTCGCGACTGTCGTTTCTTCATTCTTCGACACGGCGATGGGTGGTGGCTGGATCGGTGCAGGGGGCAACGGCGTTGTCGCCCGCGGCGCTGCATCGATGGTGCGCCCCACGTCTATGTCGTGTGGCCTGTCGGCGATGGCCAGGACGTGAGGTCGCGAGTCGTTCAGCCAGCTCCAGACTCTTTTCTCTGTTTCTTGTTCGTCTGATATGCACGTGTCGGCGTCACTCTCGCTTTTTTCATCTTCGGCTTCGATTCGTGATATTTTCGCGGCTGCTAATTGGACTTGCAATTCTAGTAGCTCCTCCTTGGCGCGGGCGAGCTTCAATCTTCGCGTCTTTGTTGAGAGCGTCTTCTTTGTGCCAGTCCTCTTGGACACTGGCTTCTTTGTTTTCTCCGTCGCGGAAGTGTCTGCCGTGGCGGTTGTTTCCGTCATGACAGTAGATTCTGACGTGGCGGTCGACTCTGACGTGGCGGTCGACTCTGTCGCTGTAGTCGACCCCGACGATTCGGCGACTGGGGCCGATGCTGCTGGTCTACTGGTGGTGGAGCGTGTGACTGGCATGTTTCTTTCTTCTATTTTCTTCCTTTTTCAGCTTGATTCTTCTATTTTCTCTTGACGACGATAATCCGGCTCGAAGGACCAAAATGAACAGGACGAATAGTACGTCCTGCGTCCTGTTGCTGCTGTGGCTGGTATGCGTCGTGAAGGAGAATTCAATGAAAGCCGAATAGTCTTGAAACAGTGCTCCACCCACCAGTTGTGACCCTCTTCGCGCAGAGTTTCTTCCTATTATCTTCTAATGTCCAGTCGCTCGAACGTGTCTGGCGCGATTTTTCGCGCTCTTATATACTATTTGGTGTGTCACAACTAGTGGGCTTTGTACCTAGTTTATTAATCCAATAAACCAATCATGATACAATTATTCCTGTCGCTTTCCGGGGTTACACTCTTCTTACTATTCCTATCCCTTTCAGGGTTACACTCTTCTATTATTCCTATCCCTTTCAGGGTTACACTCTTCTATTATTCCTATCCCTTTCAGGGTTACACTCTTCTAACTTTATACTAGTGCTTATGCGCTAGGATTCTATGACATTATCTTATTTCTAACTTAAATTACATAATGTACTACAGTAACTTAATCTATTATATACAAATTATACAGACGTCGTCCTGTACAGTAGTCGTAGAAATACCTCAGTGTTCGTAGCGGAGATATTACACAATAAATTTAACAATATTTAACGCATCTAGGGTCTCATCCTTTGTTATTTATTTTGACCCTTGTGTGGACATTTGAAATATTATGTTCTAAATCGGCTTCCAAGAAATCGGCGTAAAGAATATGTTGAATTCATTTAGCAACGATTATTTTTTTACGAATATTTTTTGTTTGATCTGGCTGTACGTCTAAAAAGCATTATTTATATTATAAGTAGATTAGCTCTAAAATATTAATATCCTCTCTCACTAACACACCTAAATATCAAATTATAACACAAAATGAACGCAGCATAAATCTCCTTCATACAGAAATGTGCTTTACGTACGACACCACATTAATCAAGTCTGGTAATGACCCACAGTTTCACTTTTCTTTTGTATTTGGGTCGTTTAAATTGCCGATGATTAAAGAAATCATTGAAGTTATTGCCGAGTGGGAACTTTCTGCACTATCTATCGACCACATAATTCCTAAAGGTAATCTCAAGGTGAAAATTTGGCCACAATAATATCGCATTAGAAGTATTTTAACACCGTGCCAATTCGGGAAAGCGTTAAATTAGTGCGGTCTAAAGTTGGTGGTACTGATATACATCTGAATATTTTCGTTAGTGTGTAGATCTTATTAGTGTCATGAAAAAACCTTGGTGTGAACGTTTTCATAATCGAATAAATGTGTCAGTGCAGAGAATGTTTTTTTATTTTTTGCTACAGTGATAAAGTGGCTGAGAGTTTAATATTTCATATTCTGAATAACCTCATGTGGATATTGGTGTTGGCATCATATTATAGGAATTAATAAATATTAAGATCTTTTATAAGTAAATTACTGAATCAACTGCATTCATTCCATTTCAGTCTATAGATATTATACGAAGGCATCTTGGAACTTCCTTTTAAACTTTGAACGCATTTAAGTTGCAATTCTGACAAGACTAATGTCTGCGGAAGTACCAAAATATTTTGCTCTCTTGACCAAGGCATTTGTGACCTTACACAGATAAAATCATCATCTGTTTACTTCGTTTAACGACCGGTAAATAATTTTGTACGTATACTCTTCCTGTAATAGAAACTTTTTATGTATATCCGGATTAATTTAGGAAATATAGTGGCAACGATCGCCTGGTTATTAATTTGTCGAACAGTTCCGAGTTCTACTAGCACTAATTACATTTGTGTCAATAGCAACAGCTCTACATTATAATATATTGGTGATATAAACTAGCCCTTAATTGAATCCATAAATGTGAAAAATAGTTGACGGACGATTTAGCGCAGTGGTTAAGAGCTTGAGCCGCTCCACCCACTGTGTCTAATAGTCGCGGGTTCGATTCCCGCACGAGACAAATCTTTGTGTGATCCACAATTATTTGTTCCGGTCTGGGTATTTGTGTATGTGAAATTTCATGTTTGTAAACGCACCCACGACACAGGAATAAATCCTAGTGTGGGGCTACGTTTAAAAAAAAAAAAAAAAGTTATAATGAAACCCATAATTATATGTACGAAGTGTAACAAAATGGCCGCTCAATTCAACAAAAGTTCGTGAACACAGTAACGTTTTTTGTGACCTTTTACCGTTAACCGATATTTGTAACCTTAACGTGTTCATTGGATTGTTTACGATCTGTGGAAAATTGTTTTTGGTCGTTGACGTTTTGGTGGTTGCTGTTTGTATATAATAAAAAATGAATAGCTTTCGCTTCATTTAAAGAATTTTTTTTTTTAAATTAACTATAGCACAGATTAAGATATTTGTCTCGACAAAAATCAGGACGACAATCTAGTAATTATAAGTATTGCTAAACTACACAAAGGCATTGCGAAAAGTGCTAAGTAGCGGCCGACGAATGTCAGTATATTGCGAATTTAATATTTACATTGATAAAGCAAATGTGTGCGTGGGCAGGCACCGATTACTTGCTCGTATACCGCTAAATGCCTCGACTAATATTGCCAAATAGGGCTGTCAAATGTATGCGCATACGCAATAGCTGCGAAGGTATGCGACAAAGAAACAAGGTAGTGTCGCGTCATTCACCATAATTTGCCACACAGCACACCCATATATACATTTTACTTTTATAAATAACTGAGTTATAAGTACGTCAATATTTTTTATTAGGTCCAGAGGTTAATTATGAAGTCTTTTACGGTAAAGTCAGATCCTAGTTGGTAATCGAGTTTTATATTGTTTCTTAGGGACATCGATGACGGTGACAACTAGTTTTTCTATTTTTTTTATTGTGTGGTGAGAATCTTTCTTTCATAAATAGTATTGAACAATAGTTAAATCAAACGCAAGCTGCGTTTTTGCTTGATGATTTTGAATGTGTCGGAAAGTGCATATGCGAAAAAAATCTCGTCCATTTTGTATTTCCCTGATAAACCCGCCCTCTGTGGAGAAACATTTTCTGACATGGTTTGCTTCCAATAACTATAAAGTAGGTTAGATAACCATCTTTTAAACATAAATTTTTCAAAATTTGTTAAAAATGTTATCATATGACTTTAACTGTAACAGCAAAACAGTAAATAATTGATTTCGAACAGGCAGTTGTTTTGAAATTGAAAACAAACTAGTGAGCTGTCAACGAAATAAACTAGTCGACGATTTTAAAATTCTATTATTAAGCCACCAAATATTGAAATTGTAGAATGTTTTTGCGCTGGTAACCCTGGAAGAGTGAGAGGTATGTGGCTGGCGCAGTTCTTACGCGCCATGATGCAATAATCACTTGTAACAGGGTATGTATAGCAAAATAACTTGATACGTATTGCTAAGGCATTCCAAGCCCTTTGCTAGTGCCTGACTTGTCATACAAAGAGATTTATAGGTAACAATTCACTTATTAAATAAACACAAAGAGATTGTAAATTCCAAGTTAGGATGGAGTGGGGAATTGATTGAGAATTTGAGTCTGAATCTGAATGGCTGTTTCCATGCCAAATTGGCACTAAACATTTTGTTACAAGTATTATCTAAACAGCTACTTTGCTATAGGTATGTCTTAGGATGCTTACTAATTTGTCGGTGCGACTGTGATACAAATGATATGCTCGATATACTGAACCGATGTCTTTAATAATATGAACTTATAGACGACGTCTCATGGTAGAGTAGTACGATAAGACATCGGCATATCGGCATTCATGTCGTGTCGAGAGTGGCATCAAAATAGTTTTAAAAATGACTTTTTCTTAAGACAGTAATCTAATTTTGGTATTTGAAGTACTCCTCCTGTTTTCTTTTCTTCTAATTATTTTTTTTGCGGGTTTCAAGTCATCGCACTCCCTGGGACACCCGAAGGTCATCTAAGGAGACCATAGTGAATCCTGACTTACAGGAGTTACAATGGTGGGAAAGTGAGGCGGGCTTAGTCCCAAAAAAAATTGAATGCTTATATAATTACATTATTGCCTCGTCGTCAAATGCTGCACCTCGGGTATTATCGTCTTATAAAGAAAAGTACAAGGTTTCGACATTATTAAAACATCGACAAGGCAGGCTTCACATCGTTCGTACCGTCAAGTCGGGAAGCGGCCTTAAGTAACAGTGCCTACGTAGATTGGAATAGTGCCGAATGTTAATGAGTACATGTTTCAGAGTTATGCTGTTAGGTTTTTAAAAGGTTCACTGACCGAAATCCCTTAAGTATTTATTCCCTTAAGTATATAGGTTACCAAGGCAAGACAAACAGGTGTTGTACACTCAACTGAACACATTAATTAATTGCTAAGATATCTTGAACTGGTTTTTAGCATAATTACTACTTATTAGCATACTGTGTATTAGCATAATTGGTAAAACTTTTTCTGTTCCGAGTAGCATATCATAAAGTGGTTTTAGTGGCCACACACCCGCTAAGATTTTTAACCATTCAAGAAGTGATGGAATCAATAGAAGAATATGGTCAGTTTTTTTGGAAGAATATCTAACTAAAGAGAATACGGGTCAGTGGATTTCTTTATGAAAAATATTTGAACGTACAATCAAAATCTGTGCATCTATATCATCACGCCAGATCCCTTGCGAGGTATGCAGAGACTACAGAGTTTCAACAGGTTCTTTCCTTACATACCTCTCCTTCACTCTAATAGTTCGTCTCATACACACTAGCCGGTTACCTCCGTAACCGGCGAGCCTCGAGAACCTCCGTTAGTCTTATCTAAAGGACAAGTCAAGAGTCGCCACTCTTGACTTGTTCTTCAGATAAGACTCGGTCTATTGGTCATGGTAAGATACTCTAGGTCTTCCCCGGTACCTACATCCTTCCACTTTCGCATAGCATATCTGTTTTGTAATTCTTTCTCCCGATATTATTTCTATATGCCCGAACCAACTAAGCATACCCTTTCTCATCTTTACACCGATACTATATTTCATACCTACTCGCTTTCTTACTACGCTGTTGCGAATACAGTCGGTCAGCTTCACTCCGCACACCTTCCGCAGAGCTCACATTTCGACCGCATTTATCCTACTTCCATTCTCCTTCCTACATACCCAGCTCTCGCTGCCATATAACAGCGTTGGGGCAAGCACTCAGTTATGAATGGCCAGGTGCGCCTTTTCGGTTCAGTGCCGGCTCCTAAGTAGCTTTCCCATCGCACCATTCACTCTGTTCCCTGCACTCACTCTTCTCTCTATATCAGCAGTGTATTTCCCATCCTTACTGAAGGCGCAACCAAGATATACAAACTCATTCACTTGCTCCAGCACATCGTTACCAACCACAATTCTTACATTCGTTCTGGTTTCTTCCCGTTCAAAAACCATAATCTTGGTTTTCTTTACATTCAAATGTAAGCCAATGTTCATGCAGTCGTCTTTCATAACTGTGACTAGTGTTTGCAGATTTTGGCTGTTGGCGCTATTAAAACCGCGTCATCTGCATATAGTAGATGGTTTATCACTAGGTCATCCATTTGTACACCGTCATTCATCGCTTCCAGTCTTTGAAGACTTTTATCCAAATATATTATAAACAGTCTAGCGGACAACACGCAACCCTGTTTGACGCCGATTTCAACGTCAAACCAGGGTGACCTGTTACCACCCACCCGTATGCATGCCTTGCTGTCTACATAGGTAGATTGAACGGCTCGCAACAGAGTGCCATTTACACTATACTCTGGTAAAATGTCCCAAAGTCTCTTTCGCACAACTCTATCAAACGCCTTCTCCAGATCCACAAAACCGCAGAAAACCTTCCGGCCTACTGCCAGATGCTTCTCTACGATGTTACGGAGGGAGAAAACTTGATCCGAACATCCTCTTACGGACCTGAAACCCCCTTGTACCTCGCACAACATTCGAGAAAACTTGATTCGAATATCCTCTTCCGGACCTGAAACCCCCTGGTGCCTCGCACAACATTTGAGAAAACTTGATCCGAACATTCTCTTCCGGACCTGAAACCCCCTTGTGCGTCGCACAACATTCGAGAAAACTTGATCCGAACATTCTCTTCCGGACCTGAAACCCCCTTGTGCCTCGCACAACATTCGAGAAAACTTGATCCGAACATTCTCTTCCGGACCTGAAACCCCCTTGTGCCTCGCACAACATTCGAGAAAACTTGATCCGAACATCCTCTTCCGGACCTGAAACCCTCGCCTCGCCTCGCGCAACATTCCATCGGACTTCTTGCGCATTCTCCGTTCAGTAACTTTACCGTACACTTTGGCTACCAAACTGAGGGCTCTGTAATTGACGCAGTCATATTGTGGACCCTTGCCTTTATACAAGGGTACTATGACTGCACGGTACCAATCTGTAGGAACTCTACCGGTCCTCCAGCAAAGGTTTGCAAGGACCCGAAAGGCGTCCCGGGCGCAAGTTCCACCATATTTGATCATCTCGGCAGAACAACATAAAAATATAATACCTGTACTCAATAACTATTTATAAAATAATACGTAATCAAATATTACTACTGTAATAACCTTTACATGCTAGGTTACAATTACATGGAATCAGCACGCAAGGCCGATCATATTTTAATCGTCGATTTGCCAAGCCATTTAATGTTCATTCATTTGTCAAATGTTACCAAGTCATGTAGTATATAATTAAAGAACGTACGAATTGAGATAATAAATTCATTACAAGCTGCTTGTAGAAAAAATCATCATATGGAACAAAAATGTGCATTGTACAACTATATTTTTTTTGGGAGGCTGTTTTGGTTGTCCAATCTTATTTAGTCATTAGATCTGCAATTAGATTAGGTATGCGCATACCTTAATAACTGAATCGAATTAAGTATTGTAAAAAAGGTGCTGAAAAAAACTCTCTGCTTACCACCAATCTAAATAAATATAACATTCCATTCTCAATTCGTTTCTCTATACATAGATTGGTCTTGTATTTCTAAGAATTACTTGTTCGAAAATAAATGCTCGATTCCATAAATCATTATCAAATATTTTCCCATTGTTGATCCCTCCCGTATCGATATTTCGTCAATGAATTCTCATGTGGCCTGAGTCGTGTGGGCGCAGGCGTTTATGATGCATTGTGCAAATAAATCGCAAACTTGGGTAGAAGTGCCACAGTTGGTGTTGTTAGAGTTAAATCTAGATTAAGTATGGTAGAAAAAACGTGTAATTTATTATCCTATATAACTAAGGTACAATGAAATAAGAAAAAAAGACTAAGGAAACGCAGGTACCTGTGCAGTGTGGATCAAGAACTGTGATTTAATTAAATACGCTTCTTTAAGTTTTATGTAATGGAAACAAAATGAAGCTATAATACGAAACGATGAACTTAGTAAGCTAGAAATGAATGCGCGCGTTTCTGGATATCTAAAAACAAATTCATAAGTAATCGCTGTATCGTAACGAGTAAGGGGTATTTAAAGTTCGCAGAATCGCGGTCTAATGGTAAAAACTGGCACATCTGGCAACACTAACATGACGTCACATAACATTCGTGAGATCGCTCGTTGCTTTCGCGATACAAATACCACATGTTCATGGTGCATGCGTGCGATAACAATTACGATGGAAAGAATAACAATATGCGAGGCTTGAGTAAAATGAGAGGCGTGTTTCTTGCATAATCTAACTTGATTAATGTTGATAGTTTAAGAATGGAAGTATGCCTCATAATATTATATTATTAATTTTAAGATAATAATAATAAATTTATAGGAGGAGCTTGTATTTGGATGCAAGAAAGGTCATGGTTACGTTGTGTAATGATCAGAAGGACGTATGAACGAGCTCGTGAAGTGTTCAATAAATATTTTTGCTCCGTAAATATTTGCATTTCGAAATAAAGTTTAATGTGTACGTATCAAGAGGTACTACATACAGACCTGTCGTACTTAGAGTAACAAAATTATTAAAGAGGGGAATTCGTATACCAATTTCACAACGACGCCAATGCGTATAATATGTGTACACGCATTAAAATACCAATATGGTCGCACAGTCGTAAATCGTTAATAGATAACGCTTTTGAAATAAAAGCTGGTTCATAAAATTTATTTACGATAAGCATTTTACGAAAATACAGATTGCAAGATATCAATTTACAACAGATATTCATAAATAAAGGTCTTAGATAACAATAGTAAGACACAAAAATTCTGTAAATGTTACAAAAAGTATGCACCACTATGGCTTTCGTGACGCTGTGACCCTCACCGATCATTAAGTCGAGATAAGATTATAGGAAATATACGAATGGGCGGCCCCGAACTGCCTGGGTGGCCCAACCGTCTCGTATCGTCTTGTGTACTCGCCCATCATTATGTGATCCACCGTCGTTCCCTTTATAACTTTAATAAATGTTTACAGACAGGATCGTGTACGTGAATAGTAAGGTCATATTTCACTGGCGATCGGACCCGTGTGAGACTCCAAACTGTCTCAGCGAAAGTGTGTGAACGGCGCTGGGGCACTTTGCGTAATTTCTTGTAATTCATCAGAATATTCTGCAGCGCAATCAAGCCGCGGGTGGTACGCTCATGAGGACATTCCATGCTTTTGAACTGTGTAAATAGAATTTTGTTTATGATAAATACGCCTATCTGTTCCACTGCCGAGCAAAGATCTCACAACCGAGGTGAAAGAGTGTTTACTTTCGTTGAATCCTCAGATTAGATTTCGGTTAACGACGCTTCGGCAACGAAAGTTTCTTTTGTTTTGGACAATGGGGATCCCATGCGGTACCTACCTGTTAATGTTTTGTCAGTGTTATCTCTATAGTGGGCTCGGCGTTATCACTATCCGCCCGACCTACATTTGAGTAATAACATTGGCAATCTGCTGGGTTATCTACGTGTTGTCAGTGCTTAACGCTGGAGCTTATAATGACTTACGAAAGTGATGAACGATTTGTGAATTGTGATACTTAGCATTCGATACCGTAATAGGGTCCATATCTTTTTGTCTATGTACCGATATTTCTGGGTGGTCGATATTACTATATCGCGAAGCGACTGAATCTCGATTACACTAGGTATCCTGAAGACCATATCTCGAAATGACAAGGTTGACTTAATCGCTATGTGATTATATCTTGGTTGGACCAACATACTTATCAAAGAGGAGAAACTCCTATCAAGGAGTTAAAACATTTTTACTGTAACCTAAATATACTTTTGTTTTAGTTCAAGCTGAATTGGTAATACAAAAATCTTTTTTTTGTTTGCCTGTGTCTGATTAATGACCAGTTATTACTTTAACCATACCTACGCCTATAATAAGAAAGTTAAAAGTACTCGTTTGCTATGTAACTTTACCTGTTCGCAAGTACACCGCAATAAAGACGTAATGAGGTAATGGAGACGACTCGAGTAGCATAATTTATACTTGTTTAACGTAATTAAACATTTTGCGGAGAGTAACAAGATTTATTGTGATTTATACGGCAAGTTTCGCAACTCGAGTGTTATTCGGTTGGATTCGAAACAGATGGCCGGGTGAGAAACGTGGACTATATGTGGAGCAGGTAGTTTAGGATTCCCACGCTCTCCGATGATGTATCGTACGAAATTGGGTTACGATCAATTATATTAAAATATTTTAGGTGGTTTTACAGACTGGTGATTTGTATCCTTGCAGCATTCACAGTAGATGTGCGCTGTAAATACTAAACGTAGATTTATGTATATACTGCGTATTCCTTATATGCCTTTAGTATATAAATCAATAGCTTATACAAGATGTATCGTAAATAACTCAAGACCTCAGACACCCTGATAATTGCTTCACAAATTCAATACGAAAACCAAATTTTCAAATTTAAATTTGTTGACCCATATTTTGCAAGATTAGAGCGTGAGGAGAATGTATGAAGACAGAGTCCGGGACAAGCTTTTGATAGCAGGCTCTTCGGACTCAAATGTAGATGAATGCTGGAATAGCCTGAAAGGGAGTTTGGTGGAATCCGTGAAAGAAGTATGTGGTTGCTCAAAGAAGCATATTACAGCAAAAGGTGATGCATGGTGGGATGCGGAGTTGCAAAGCTCCGTAGAAAGTAAGAAGAAAGCGTGGCAGGACTATGTATCTTCTTTGAACCTGAATGCCAGTATGACAGAGATGAGGAAAGAAATATACCGGCAATGCAAGAATGCCACTAAAACTTTAGTGAAAGAAAAGCGTGAAAGAGCCAGTATGATTGAGGAGGAGAGGCTGGCGAAGAACTTCGAAAACAACACCAAACTCTTTTGGAGCAAGGTGAGAAAGGCTCGAGGTGATTCGTCAGGCTCCAGAATGGAAAGGATAAAATCTAAAGATGGTGACATTCTTGCAGCACACAAGCTGTGCTAAACCGGTGGAGTGAATATTTTGGAGAAATGTATGGAGATGACCCGGATGCTGATGCCGCAGACGTGCCTAAAGGCGAGATTGCGGCACCAGAATCAACGGAGGACATCACTATGGAAGAAGTTGAATGGGCGATAGGAAGTATGAAAAACGGTAAAGCTTCGGGAATAGACATGATATCTGCCGAGATGATCAAATATGGTGGAACTTGCGTCCGGGACGCTTTCCGGGCCCTTGCAAACCTTTGCTGGAGGACCGGTAGAGTCCCTACAGATTGGCGACGCGCAGTCATTGTACCCTTGTATAAAGGCAAGGGTTCACAATATGACTGCGCCAATTACAGAGCCATCAGTTTGATCAGCTTGGCAGCCAAGGTGTACGGGAAAATTATTGAACGGAGAATGCGCGTGAAGTCCGATGGAATGTTGTGCGAGGCACAAGGGGGTTTCAGGTCTGGAAGAGGATGTTCGGACAAGTCTTCTCACTCCGCAACATCGTAGAGAAGCATCTGGCAGTGGGCCGGAAGGTTTTCTGCGGTTTTGTAGATCTGGAGAAGGCATTTGACAGAGTTGTGCGAAAGAGACTTTGGGACATTTTGCCAGAGTATGGTATAGATGGCACTCTGTTGCGAGCCGTCCAGTCCACTTATGTGGACTGCAAGGCATGCGTACGGGTGGGTGGTAACAGGTCACCCTGGTTTGACGTTAAAATCGGCGTCAAGCAGGGTTGCGTGTTGTCCGCTAGACTGTTTATAGTATATCTGGACAAAAGTCTTCAAAGACTGAAAGCGATGAATGAAGGTGTACAAATGGGTGACTTAGTGGTAAACCATCTACTTTATGCAGATGACGCGGTTTTAATAGCGCCAACAGCCACTGATCTGCAAACACTAGTCACAGTTATGAAAAACGACTGCATGGTCAATGGCTTACACTTGATTGTGAAGAAAACCAAGATTATGGTTTTTGAAAGGGAAGAAACCAGAACGAATGTAAGGATTGTGGTTGGTAACGATGTGCTAGAGCAAGTGAATGAGTTTGTATATCTTGGATGCGCCTTCAGTAAGGATGGGAAATACACCGCTGACATAGAGAGAAGAGTGAGTGCAGGGAACAGAGTGAATGGTGCGATGGGAAAGATACTCGGGAGCCGGCACTTAAGCCATAAGGCGCAGCTGGCCATACATAACGGAGTTCTTGTCCCAACGCTGTTATATGGTAGCGAAAGCTGGGTATGTAAGAAGGAGAATGAAAGTAGGATAAATGCGGTAGAAATGCGAGCTCTGCGGAAGATGTGCGGAGTGAAGCTGACCGACCGCATTAGCAACAGCATAGTAAGACAGCGAGTAGGTATGAAAGATAGTATCGGTGTAAAGATGAGAAAGGGCATGCTCCGCTGGTTCGGGCATATAGAAAGAATGCCAGTTGAAAGAATGACAAAACAGATATACAATGTGAAAGTGGAAGGATGCAGGTACCGGGGAAGACCTAGACTATCTTACCACGACCAAATAAACCGAGTCTTATCTGATGGAAAAGTCAAGAGTCTCCGTAACCGGCGAGCGTGTATGAGACGAACTATGAGAGTCGAGGAAGCCAGAGAGGTATGTAAGGAAAGAACCTGTTGGAGCTCTGTACTCTCTGCCTACCCCGCAAGGGATCTGGCGTGAGGTTATAGATAGATAGATAGATTGACCCATTTTTAGGCAATTTTATATCGTAATAAACAATGAAACTTGTACGTGTATCTATGCATATTGAGAGATACGTTTTTGAAATGCATTTACATATCTCCGTATTGCTTTAAATCAAGAATTAATTTAGTTTGTTATAGCGCACTAAAGGAGTGACAGCATTTAATGGAAATTTAAAAAAAAATTAAGATACATTATAAATTATTGGAATCAATTCATTTACCGATTCGAACAAATTACTGTCAGGTCTTGCGTTTTTTATGTTAAACCTTGTATATTATAAGTAGGAGGACGTAATAACCTCCAGTTTTTCATAAACTGATTCAAACGAAACGTGATTAATTTAAATTAAGATAAACACCGTTACGCCTATATTCTCCAAGTGGGGACGGTAGAGGCGTACTGTTTACACCCACTCCTGCGATGTTAGATCCTACTGTAATAGGGGCCTAATTTACTTGTAC
This sequence comes from Phalera bucephala, assembly GCA_905147815.2. Lineage (NCBI taxonomy): Eukaryota > Metazoa > Arthropoda > Insecta > Lepidoptera > Notodontidae > Phalera > Phalera bucephala. The sequence continues at coordinate 14,929,424 of LR990621.1, read as the reverse complement.
AGGGCCTTAACTCTGGACTATCTTACCACGACCAAATAGACCGAGTCTTATCTGAAGGGCAAGTCAAGAGTCTTCGTAACCGGCGAGCGTGTATGGGATGAACTGTGAGAGTGAAGGAAGCCAGAGAGATATGTAAGGAAAGAACCTGTGATAATGTAGATGGAGAAAACTCTGACCGATGTTAAGGATTTTTCGATGGTAAACCACGTTTTGTTCGACTAAGGATTCGAAGCCGTGTGATCGTTAAACACGTTATACGCCGATAGACCAACGATTAATTTTACCAGCGATACATTTATGTTCACCATTTTGTACACTCTACAGAATAGTTAGTTTATGTTATCCCTTTTGACACATTGCAACCAAGGTATCAATGTATGTAGTGCGATGGCCGAGGTGTGTGGTCGTTCCCGCGCAAACAGGTTCGTCGCTTGCGCGCGCGCCGTAAAAAAACATTCTAATTTTAACGACGGACGCTAACGATCCACACCGCGGTAAAGGCACCTTTCCATAGATCCCTCAATACAGATCTCACTTTCCTTAGCACAGTAACATAGTGATAGCATCGCCGCAACGTTGCGAGCGATGGCGCAAACTCAGCATAACATAAATAATCTGCAACGACATTTATTTTGTTACAAGTAGCATGTAACATAGATGTTCTCGTGCAGATAAAGTGTATTCAACTGCCATAATAGTTTGTTATGTTTGTTACATTTTGTTATGACGACATCTTGTTTTTTTTTCGAAGAGCATGTCATTTGAATCGTGCAATACTTATGTAATCCGTAGATTATGCGGTAATGCGAATGAATGTATTCCCACGTAAAATAACTGTGCACAAATTATTCATGTACTGAATAAATATTGCTGAAATACCGAAGAAAATGAGTAAATAATTATATTTAGTGGCTATTACACCAGGTAGAGACCGCAGTTGAACATGTTTGCTCTACCTTAGGCTACAAAAATATAATTTTAAAAGTAAAAATTAACACCGTGACGCTTGTATTCTCCAAGTGAAGATCCAGAGGTGTACTATGTGCACAACGCACGGATTTTTACAGTGTCGATTATATTGCTACTATACAGGAAACAATTCCAGACAAAAATCCTACCGATAATTTTTCGGACAATACTTTGTATACGACTGCATTATTCGCCAATAGACCATCAAAGCAGGCTCTGCCCCAATTACATTGTCACCTATCATATTTTGCAATATTTCGGTTTATACAGTACATTTCTGTGAACCGGGCTTGAGGAATATAGGGATGACTTGGTGTATTTTAAATACATCACACATTCTTGGTAGAGCCATGTAGAGCTACAGGTCTATGTAAATCATCACGTCAGATCCCTTGCAGGGTATCATAAATCACAGGTCAGCCGCTATGAACTTTTGACAAACTTGCTGCTCAGATGCGATTTTTGCTAATGTTAGGTTCAACGTACCTTTTACCCAAATTCTGACTGCCGAATGTCTATTATGCACGAATGACCGCAGTACAGACGGATCTTTATATGAATATATCGACGTAAGTGCTTTATCCTTGATCATAACTCACCAATACACGTGTTGATGATTAAAAATAGGGCTGATACAACTTCAGAAAGCAATTAAAAAATAAACAGAGGGCTTAGCACGAAAATATTGATATTTAGCGTGACGATAGCGAGTTGATATACTATCTTTGTCGCACTGCAGATTTACTAAATAAACATGAACGCGACAGCACGCTGAACTACTAGCTAGCGTCACGCTACCGTCAATGCTTTCATGCTTCGCCCAGGAATTTAATAACGGATTTACTCATATGTTATATAAGTAATTTTCAATAAATTGATCGCGTCCCGATCTCAATGAATACAATATGGTAATAAACCGAGCTTAACCCAACAATAAATTCCGTTCACAGTAATTGTAGGCCATTGTGGCAACACATAAGACGGATGGGAATGACAGTAATGCAAATCTTCACCGATGCTTCACCCATCAAGCACGCCTGAGTCTCGAATGGCGAGGGTACTCGATCTCTGTTGGGAGTGCGCGAACAATAATAAGTAAAGAATGGCGTTCCTGTCCGCTGGTCACGTGTGACAGTGGGCCCGAGACTAGAGTGGAAGCGTGGGCGTTGATGGCCTTACTTGGTTAGATTTGCCATTAGTTGTCGCTTCAACGGATGATGTCGTGACGAAACAAAAATAGATCGTGTTGCGCACAATTTTATTAAATTTGTGATTAGTTCAAAATACTACGCATACTTTGCGTCTTTTAAAGAAAAAGCCTGGTGGGTCTTTAACTATTGGTAATGATACTGAAAATACTTTCAGTATTTATAAAAAAAGAATAATCCTTGATTACGACCGGTTCAAATAATGCAAATGTTATCTGGTTTTCCTTTTTACAAAAATAATAGTCCTTCATTACGATCGGTTAGTAAAAATCTTTTAAAAAAAATAAAACCGACTTCAAAAAGCAAAAAATCAATATTTGAAATCGGTACGGGTTAGTGCAGTCGGTTACTTGGCACCGGCAGAAAATAAATATTTGAAGTCGGTGCCAAGTAACCGACTGCACTAACCGGTACCGATTTCAAATATTTATTTTTAGCTTTTTGAAGTAGGTTTTATTTTTTTTAAAAGATTTTTATTTTACAATTTTACGTGGCAAGTGAATTATTTAATAATATTTATATAACTATATTATTTTATTTTGCTGAGTTGTACAGCAAGGTACCTACAGGATTGATATAATAACGGAATCTATACATTCATGCTGTTCGCCGTTAAGGAGTCCCCTGATGTATCTTCAAAGTCCTTTAACTTTTTTTGGGTCCATTATTATTATTATAAAGTTCAATACCGATTTCATTAAATAGGACCACCTCAAAACTATACTAAACCCGTCGCAAAAAGAATCATCAAAATCAGTTCATCAATAAACACGTTATAAAAAACACAGACGAATTGTTGACCTCCTCCTTTTTTTAAGTTGGTTAATATTCTGATTAGTTCTATGGCATATAATATCTCAATCTACGCATTCGTATTGTTTGTCGTTAAGGAGTTCCCTGGTGTATCTTCCAAGTCCAAGGTCCAATACCGATGAAATTAAAATGGGACCACCTTAAAGCTATACTGAGCCCAATGCAAAAAGATTCATCAAAATCGATTCATAATTGGCGGAATGATTGCGTAAAAAAACATACTTCTGAATTGAGAACCTCCTCCTTTTTAGAAGTCGGTTAAAAATAAAATGAATATTTTCAATCTTCTTTTTAAAAAAGAATATTCTTCCATTGCGGTTTGTTAAAAATAATTCGAATATTTTCCGTCCTTTAAATAAAGAATTGTACTCTATTTATCTTTGATCTGGCTTTGAAGCGTTAAATGAACTTAACAGACGTAAACAATGAGTAATTATTACTGTGAAATGCTTTCTCACATAATCAGAGAGTTTACTTTCTATTAAAATGAACTGTTTTACAGGCATTCTACTTTGGCATTGGTAAGACCATGTAGTTACATTAGATGGTAAAATCATATTTGAGCTGAGTCGTGAGAACGTGTTTAGTATGTCCTTCAATACCAATACATTGTCCTATTTTGACACGAGCATGATCGAACAATAAGTGGTGACAGATATTGCTTTCACATACATTCAGTACAGATTGTTCTATTATTAAAAAAACTATATAGGTTTATAAATATAATTCATATATACTTATAGATATAATACTAAGCGATAAAACGAGGTATGTGGACTGTAGTGTCTACCTAACTGATTGGGATAAAGGCAAGTATGTATATAATACTATGTACGCCTTTGTATAATTTGAATTTAACATTGAAAACATTATTTAATGATGCGTTTAGTGTCTTCAAAAGAGTGTGTTATTTATGAATATAAAAACGTCATTAACTTACGATGTGTTTTCCTGAGAAAAAAAAAACACTTTATTGTTATATTACTCTAAGGACTCATTTCGTTTGTTTAATTTTAAATTTAAAGACTTGTTTTTGCACATTTCTTAAAACCAGACGGGTTTCTGTTCTCTTCATTCTTTATTTAAACAATACTTTTTTATCTGCAATAAAATTATACCAGGCAACCAATGGATATGAGAAATAAACTGATGTCGTCATTTTATTGATTTTAAAACGTCTAAAATACTTATTGAATAAATGTTAGCTGTGTGAATTCTACAATAAAACATGTTGATAACTTTGCCTAAAACATTTTAATCCAGATACTTTGATTCGATATTTACATTTTATTATGAATTCATACGCATCGTGTTTTACCTACTTATTTTAACTTGGCCGGATTGAAGATAGCGCCACACCAAATAGATTCGCGTCTTACGCCTAGTAGTATGTAATTAGTATCCGTCGGATCAGATCAGACTGCCTCGTTGGTCTAGTGGCAAAAGCGCATCGCTTTGTGATCACGAGGTCCTGGATTCAAATCCTAGGTCGGATAAGTGTAGTTTTTCTAACGAAAACTTCCCAGTACGAGTCCAGAGTTTGGAATTGTGCTCGGTATATGGCAATAGGCTCGCCCCCTATTACATGGGACCTAACATCGTCGGCGAAACCTCTGCCACCCCCGCTTGGGGATTATAGGCGTGACGGTGTGCTTAGTATCCGTGTGTGTGTGAATGATGTACGCTGTTGGCCGCGAGGCCTTTACAGCTTCACCGGACTTAAAGGCGAGCGTGCAACCACTACGCTCTAGCCAGCCAGAAGGGCAAGAGGCGACATACTCGAGGGCGCCTCGGTTAGGACAGTCGCTGTAGGGGGATGGGTGCACTACTAAGTGCACCGGTCAACCGCCGGCTATGGGAGGGGATCTACTACTACGTCGTCGTCGTCGCCCGTATTCTGAGCGGAAACTTAGTATCCATCACTACTCCTTATCGAACAAAATAAGGTAATTGAAATTTAGTAGGGAAAATGTCTCCTTTTTTTTCTAAAAAAAATTAGCCGCTCACTAGGAATTATTCCTGTGTCGTGGGTGCGCTTACAAACATAAAATACACATACTCAAACAAAAAGACAAATATTTGGACGTCACACAAAGAACTGTCCCGTGCGGACTATTCGATTCAGTGGGCTAAGCAAGTTAAGCTATTAACCACTGGACCAAGCCGTCCGTATTTTTTGCTCTTTTTTAGCGACTAATCCGCAACCGCACGAAGAAGTTAACTTTAATCCGGCTAAGTTAAATTGGTCAGTATTTAGATGGTTAGTATTTGGGACAAACGCTAAACTCATCAGGTAGTCAGCCGGCGCGCCGTGCTCTTGACCTCGAGTCACTGGTGACTCACTGGTGGTGCCTATTCCGACGCATGGGAACTTCTACCAACGAATCGGGGCTCGATTCATTCATTAGGAACGTCCGTTAACTATAGCGCTGTTTTTGCGGGAGAACAATCGGTTTTGTTTGTGAGAAGTACTAGGAGTTTTGCTGCCCGAGAGCAATAGCGACACAACTCACAAATTTAGTTAGTTGATTTAGCACTCTAATTTCAATACCAAGAAGCTTGTTTTCTTCTATTCTTATTTTTTTCAATTATGTCACTATTCCTATTCCCAGCAAAATGTCAATCAGATCCACCGAAGCTATATTTATCTGATCTAGATTTTTGTAGTTGACTTGAACTCTACATTCGCTATAAATGACAGTAATAGTTTCGACCGGATTTATAGCGAATATCTTTGTGTGATTCGTTTGGTTGATCCATAGATAACTCTCTCTGCTTATCTGTTGTTTACTTAGATGAGGAAAGAAAATGTAAAACAATAACAAAATGATATATAAATATAGTAACAAAATGATCCCGCGAGTCCAGTCCTAAAGTATACTTATAAGATTTTACTGCATTGATTTTGACTGCATGACAATTATCATCTTTAGAGTTTCAATGAACAAATGACACAGTGATGTAACTGTACTAACCATCGCCACATGCAAAGCAATTAGATTTAAATGACTCAGCTTTCTTTAGGACTAACCACTGCCCATACCAATTACTATCCACTAAACATACTCATAAGCGGGCCGGATATTCGCACAAAAACGGCTCTCGGTTAATTTAGTTGTGACAGGTGGTAAGCTTATGGCTTGCAAATGTAGTATGGGAGTTCATTTCCTTCGTCAAAAATAGGAGACAGTTCAGCTTAGTAGTAGCAGTTTTATATCTGGTTGCAGGAAAGAACAGCACGTACTAAAAATGAACACACATTTATAAATAAATATTTTATTTGAGAAATATTGTACATTAGCAGTTTTTTTTTGAGCTACTTTGGATTAACTTTAGAGATAGGTAGATCGTTTGTTTAGTTTCCTCATAATTAAGGTCAAAAAGTCAAGGTTAAAAGTTCACTCCATTAATATACATTATAATTTCGATTTTAATAGATAAAATTCTCACACATTTTATCTCAGATTACAAATTACAAAAATGTATTCTTATCTAACCGTCTAACCAGTTTTGGACAAATAAAATATCGTCTATCATTAACTATTACCAGTTTCCAATAGGCGTATCCGTTAAAGAAAGTTACGAGGAAAAGTGTTTAATTTATAAGCCCTTAAATCAGTTTTATTGCTTGCTCTCCCTTCGGTGTTACAAAATTGATCGTTACTTCAAATACTTTTTAATGCATAGATTATAGACATTTCACTTTCACTATATAATTTGAGATAAGCATAGATAATTATATGATAAAATAACAAATTATTTGGGCCCTATTTAATAAAACTGACCACGCGATTGTCTATTAAAAATGGTATAATTACTACATCGTCAGATAGGTGTTAGTTTATGATTTGTGGCCATAAGGTCCACTTGAACAAACCAGCGTTACCTATTGACTAACTTGATGTTATGCCGTTAAGTTGAAGGCAATTTAACGTTACAGCCTCGAGGTAGTCAATAGGCAACGCTAACCCTGGTTCGTGCAAGTAAGCCTTATAATAATAAGATTAAATTTAGAGAAGTTCTCTAATTGCCACTGTCGCCTGCCATTATCACTTTTGTTCAACAGGACTGATATCGTAGTTAATAGGAACAGGATATCATTTTTGATTCGCTGACATAATAACAAGAGGGTGTTTTATAACAAGATTATCATTATAACAATAGACTCTATGAGGTGTTTTTTTTTTTATGAAATGCGGACAGTCCGCGTACATTTAATTCATTGTTGTGAATGTCTTTAACATCACCAGAAATGTGGCTATTGTTATTCCAATTTATTGTTGTTCAATGCATTTATCTTGTAACTACGTTTTAATGAATCCCGGTCTCTCGTTCAAGGTTCAGAATCTTCGTGACTTCGGAAATGAGTGAAGACAATTTGTATAACATATCCTGCAATGCTTTCATCGTCTAATTTGTATGTGCGCCGGGCCAGTCGTGATTGTGTTGGAATGACTTACGAATAGGCTCGTGCGCCAAGCCTTTGTCGGCTTGGTGACGACACACGCCACATCATTCATTGTCTAGATATCAGTACCTTAGTTTCTTCCAAGGAAACGCATGCAAGTACACTCTTTTAAATGGGGAAGTCACAAGTCATTCCTTTTTATATTTGAAACGAATCCTATTAGTATTGATTACAGTTGTCGGATATTTTACGAGATATTTAGATTATCAAGATGCTCTCTTCTTTAAAGCTTTAAACACAAGAACAAACGACAAGCACATTAATATGCGGCGGGCTCGGTTTGTCTCTACAAGGCACCGTTAAATCTACTGCCAGTTTTTCGGAGAATCATACACTTTGGCCTAGTTTTAAGAAACAATCTTTTCTCTTCATTGACGTAATTTAACATTATTATATTTAGTGAGCACTTTAAAACCATGTATCTGTTCATTAAAGGTATTAAGCGACAAGTCAGGTGTTTCGGGAAATTATTTTGAATTAACCACCGCCTTGTTATTTCGCTTTCTCATTCTGGACATTAAAGGGCGGGACAAAGAAAATTCTTGCCGATGAGCATGCGACGCGGTCAAAAACCTGTCAATATCTCATCGTGTAGCGGTACCGGAGGAATGTTCACCGCGGCCTGCATTTCGCCACGTTATTAAAGAGCGGCGCTGGGCTCGGCGCAATAATATTTACACGCGGCGCTTCTGCGAACCTGCGGTTTCCGGCGCATACGCATATCACCGGCCCTCCCGACGTCGCGGGCGCGGGCCCGTCCGCCGGACGATGTTATGCACCACTCATACTAAACGAGACTATAAAAAAAATGATTGCTTTCACTATTTACACTGTGAAAAACAAAAACATAATAATATTAAGTTGTCAATGAACACATTACCGTGACGTTTGGAATCGTAGGTACCAGAATAAATTTAGTCTCGTGATGTGTTAGACTTTTTTTTTATTTGGGAAAGTCATGCGCTAAGCTTAAATAGCATAGCACATTTCAGTATTAAATCTCAGACTGAATTAATTCTTAAGGAATAATAATCCAGATCAAAGGGTGTATTAATACAAGATGCGTAATATTCAAGGATTCATGGCCATGCTATAAAGGTGTTTGTTTGAAAACAACTACGTCACAGGCAAACGATTTCTTGGCTCTTTGCCGCCTCTCCGATGTTTTCAGCTATCGAATACATGAATATAAAGTAAACGATTCTTCTGAATTTTGTTACTCATGTTTCTCACCTTCTTGTTGGAATCGGATATTTATATAGTTTGATGTTTGCGTGGCAAATAAACAGCGGGTTGTACAGATGTCTATAAATATATGTAGAAATGAATCAATTGATTGGAAGTGGAAATTGCCAGACTCAAGTTGCTGAAAATTCTAGAGAAGAGATCCATTCATTAATCCCTAATGTTATATTTACTTTTCAATCGAACATGTTCTGTGTGAACAACCTTCGGATTTTCCATAATTCGTTTGTTGCAAAGATAAATCTTAGCGTTTTATTTTCTGCGAAAGTAAGAAATACCTCTATCTATCTATATCATCACGCCAGATCCCTTGCGGGGTAGGCAGAGAGTACAGAGTTCCAACAGGTTCTTTCCTTACATACCTCTCTGGCTTCCTGCACTCTAATAGTTCGTCTCATACACGCTCGCCGGTGACGGAGACTCTTGACTTGTCCTCCAGATAAGACTCGGTCTATTTGGTCATGGTAAGATAGTATAGGTCTTCCCCGGTACCTACATCCTTCCACTTTCGCATTGTATATTTGTAAGAGTAAGTGATACAATAGGTATAATAGCGTTAGTGCAATTGCTGATGTGTAAAGTACACCTTCCTAGACGAGTGACTGACGTATCTAGAGCACCCGATGTACCTCGCAATTACAATTCGGTGTGGTCGAAAGGGACGGGTGGCGAGTATCGTGTAGCGGTATCTCTTTGTTTCGCACGAAGCTATCGCCACAATAACATTTTATAATAACAGCTCGATCCAATCGAATTGTTTTAACACCTCCAACGTTCCGCATCATGGGAGACGATCGCCTCTTACCATGTAATAAAGAGACCGTGCCATTGTTTTAATTTCGAAACTATATTAGTTTTTTGCTCAGTTTAATTAGATCTTTATAAATGCCGACTCTCGATGATGTCGATGAATACGTTTCGTCGACTAATGTAACAGCTTTGGGTGTTACACATATTATTGTCAATTGTTCAATGTTAGTAATGTAACATTTCGTTTAATTGTTTATTGGAGATATTTCGTCAGTGTCAAGTCACTTTGCGTATTTCACTTTCAACTTGACTTCGTATGGTTAAAGACCTCTCGTAACAATGCGTGAGAGCAATAACTATTACGCCAACTCAGTGAGGTTAATTCCAGTTTCTATAATTAACAATACGACACGCGTCGCGTTCTTTGCTCTTTCGTTAACTCAGAAAAACTGGTCATCTGTCTTTCTTGAGCACAATGTCAGTCGTCATCAAAGGCCGTGAAAGTACTATGAAAGTTAAATGCGCCTCCGATGAGCGGAGAAAATGATTGATCAGTGCTTCTGTTGAATAGTAAACACTGTGATGATTCAATTAAGTGCCTTTCATTTTAATAGAAATAAAATTTACAAATACCTGGTAGAATTGTTAATAACTTCTCCGAGATACGTATTACGTAACGGCCGCATGCAAATTTATGATTTTGCACTCTAAATTTACACGGAAATCGCATGTTTTTTGATTGATTGGCGTGAACGACTTTCTTTGGATTTCGCTCGTTTATCGATGTCTCGTTTTAGTGCCTAGATTAACAAGAATGCGATTATTAAGACAGGTCGTCGACGGAGAAAATAGCAACAAAACCTGATGCGGCGGCGACGTCAATCATTGGTTGTCATAGTTATCTTACCTGATCGAATTGTCGCCTAATTGTTAAATAACATCCCCGGTTGCGTAATGCGAGCCTTATTAGAAAACAGTTCGTGCGACCCCACAGTGCTATGACAGGTGATAGACTCGTTTGTGTTAGATTGTCTTATGCTGTACGCTTTTTGCATTTAGATTGCTATTGTGATGTAATAGTTCCTGTGAACTGTTAGGTTGTGTCATTCGAAGCCTGCAATTGTCTGCCAAATAAACCTGTAAAGTTCAACTTGTACGTTATCGTAACACCTATTTCTAACACGACCGAGAAATCTATTAAAGCAACTTTAGTTCGTATTTCAGTCATCTGCTTGGTCTCTGTTAAGTAGGTATGTGAATAAATTTTAATAAATCTGGTGAAATAATTGAGACTAATTTAATATCAGTCGAGTAAAAAACCGTATCAGCAATTACGTTGTGCGACGGAGTGTGTTATAACAGCAAGTTCACTGGCGCTACATTGACATGGAATCCGCGGTGACTCACGCGCATCTCCCCGGCCCCACCCACCCGTGCACTCCCGTCTATCTTAGGGGCAATGTACAACAATCTGCCACGAGGAAGCTCATGAATGATGAAGTTGTTAGCCACCATGTGTTAACTACCTAGTTCTATACGGCCGCATTTCTCTCTAGGAATTTAGGTCTTGGCCAAGAAATTATATGAATCGTAATTGATATTTGGCAAAGTCTGTACATTGATATACTTCAGTGGGCTTAATATATCCGATGTGATACATTTTATGTCATTAATTTAGTGTATTAATGATTTACACTGCATAAACAATACAACGTCTACCAGCATTCGTCTAATAGGAGTGGAGTGGGTCAACAACTTTTAGGGGCCATCGCATAAACCTGCATTCAGAAAAGCGCTTTTTCAACACGCAGTGCTGAAGCATTATACGCGCTTTTAAAAAATATACTGTTAGCCGTTTGTATCATTCCAGCGCTTTACTAAAGCGTTGAAAAGGCGCTCGTGTCGATAAACTGGTAACTCAATAGACGGTAAATCATAGTTAATTCAAACCACCTTGCCAAACAATTGTGCATTACCCTTAACCTCCGGGCGTTTGGCTAAATACGTAATTATTATCTCACTGTGCATCAGCCGGGCGGCGCAGCGGTCGCGTGTATAGCATTCGCACTGGCTAATTTGGGAGCCCCTCCGTCCTCCGACCGTTGACTTAACGCCGGACGTCGTAAACCGGACAGGATCCATCGTATACTACACAATGCCTTATTATGCCACAGATATACCTCCTTGAGGCACTCGTGGTATTGTGCGACCGTAACGATCACCAAGGTAAAGCAGCGATCAGCTCAGTCAGCCCGAGATGAGTAAGCGTTTGTGGATTTTTATATTCGAGTGTATCCGTGCTTTGGAAGGCACGCTAAGCCGATGGTTACGGTTACCACGTAATATTCGGTAAGCCAAGTTGAAGGTGGTTTGATAAGGTCCAACACCAAGTGGCCACAAACCTGCATCAACAATCGACACTGCGTCGGTATGGTGAAGAATGACCTCGATTTGTGAGAGAAGACCTTCGCCCAGCAGTAAAACAGTATAGGCTGATTTATATAACTCCTTACCTACCTGTCAGGTGTCATATCAAGATTTTTTTTGCGTAGGGAAAATCCTGCATAAGACTTCCTCGAAGCTCGCGGGGCGTGTCGGATTCCTACCGACTAAAAACCTCAGGCTGGCGGACATCAGCACTTTGGAGGGGCTCTGGGATCTCCGTATGGAACGAACCGGTGCCCTTTATGTGCCGCGCTCTAAAGAGCTCGCCATCGGAGGGAGACTTGATGACACGCTCCCCCCCGCACCGACGCGGTGCTTACGGCGACGTGGGTCACACCACGCGAACACCACGAAGCCATATCAAGATCTAGCGCAACATAAAACCCTATAGTCGAAGCGTGAGTTCCCACTTATGAAGTTAATAGACGCTCCACGATGTGGTCACGCAGATTTTAAACTGTACGTTTCACATCCGTGCAAATGTCAAAATTGGATTTAGAATAACAGCGTTGAACTTCCAATTTTTTTTTGAAGTGAATACTAAAAATCGGTTTGGTCAGTCCAAATGTATTTATATCATGTGTGGTGACATCATATTTTATGTCGTTGGACTGACGCTGAATAAATTGCCGTTCGTATTAGATCGTACACTCGGTTTGAAACAACTATTTTTAAACGCGTTTCAAATAAAGGAAGTCGTTGTAGACACGTTTGTTTAACATTAACGGTCTCCATATAGACCATTAGTGTGCGGGATATTTACAGATTAAATAAGTAAATCTCCTTTAGAGAACTAGTCAGATAATTATTATCTCAAATTTCTGATTTTATTAGTTAGATGAGAATTGTTGACGTTTAAGTATTCTCGGGGTGTATAGGACAGGTGCGTAAATCTAAAATCGGTTATACTTGGTACTTATCAATACAAAAAACTGGTCATTTAGCGAAAATGGATAAAAAATCAGCAGTTCCGGACCTTTTAGTGGAATAGGTTAATTTTATATGTAACCGCTATTGTTATTTCCGGTGAATGTTATTGACATAATAGTAATAGTTAATCGTATCGATAAAGGGTACTACTTGTTATCTGTAGGTATGATCCGAATTTTGTTAGGTCTGCTTTAAGGAAATCGAGGACGAGTTTAGATATATCAGCTATATAAGATCAAGTAATCATCCTACAAAACTACCTAATAGTTTGAATGTTTAAATTTTAATTGTAGATCGTTCCCAAATCCGACATTTGTATTAATGATAATAATAATAACTGAACAAGTGCAAGTAGGACTCGAGCTCTGAGGGTTTCGTACCGGGTTCAGTTTCGGCCAGTTTCAGTGCCAAATTGTAGTTTCGTCAGGTCTAGAGAACTCGTCAAGACAAATCCAATGAGCCCAAACACGGCGGAGTTATGTTGAGTAATTGGGTAGTGACTTTGGCCACCCTCCGGTTCCATCATCAGATCCTGAATATCATCAGAGTCCATAGAACTCATCAAGGCAAATCCAACGAGTCCAAACACGGCGGGGCTATGTTAAGTAGTTGGGTAGTTCCGTTGGCCACCTCCCAGCTCCATCATCAGACCCTGGACAGCGTCCGGATTTATAAAATTCGTCAAGACAAATCCAACGAGCCTAAACACTGCAGGATTATGTTTAGTAATTGACCCCCGACATCATTCGGGTCTATAGAACTCGACAAGGCAAATCCATCAACCCCAAACACGGTGGGATTATGTTGAGTAGTTGGTTAGTTCTGTTGGCCTCTCTTCGGTTCCGTCATCAGATCCTGGACACCATCAGGGTCTACAGTACTCGTGAAGAAAAAATTCAACGAGCTCAAACCCGGCGAGGGTGTGTTTAGTACTTGGGTAGTTCCGTTGGTCACCTTGCCACTTCATCATCAGACCCTGAACATCATCTAGTTGTATAGCACTTGTCAATCTAACAAGCCTAAACACGAGTTGGTTATGTTTTGTAGTTGACATGTTACCATGGCCACCTTTTGACCCCATCAAAAGACTGTTCTGGCGCTGGGTCCATGGAATGTACTATATTATTGCATTGCCATTGTCACCGGACTTACATACGTATGCTAAATTTCAGCTCAGTCGGATCGGACATGCTTTCTATTGTCAAACGCTATTGGATATCTTAATAAAATAAAATAAAACTAATAAATAAAATACCCGAAGTGCTTGAAAATGGATTACAAGATTTGAACCAGAAAGACAGATAGCCATACGAACACCAAAGCTTCTAAAAAGTTATCTATACCTCGTTAGTCTATTGGCGAATGATGCGCGTAGCGATCACAGGGTCCTGAGTTTGAATCCCAGGTCAGAACAAATCTAATTTTTCGATAAAAATATTTCCAGTGTCAACTGGCTTTGTGCCCGATATAATGGCATTAGGCTTGCCCCCTCTTGCATGAGACCTAACATCTGACCTTGGGGAATACAGGTGTGACGATGTTTATTTTATATATTTTACAATTTAAATGAACAACGTTGACATTCAATTATTTCTGAATAAAAAATTCACACACACCGGGACGCCTACATACCCCAAGCGGAAGTGGCTAAGAGATGTACTATGTGCGCACACCAACTTATTGCTGAGAATGTAAGGTGCAAGGCTATTGCTATTATACCGGGCACAACTTCGGACTCCGGACTGATACTGGTAAATTTTCTATGGAAAAACTACATTTTGCTCGCCCTTAAATTTGTATGAGATCCTCCGCGATCTCTAAACGCATTTTACGGTACCTACTTGTTCAACGAGGCAGTTCATAAAAAAGGGGTTTAAAAGGGTGCTCTTTCTTTATAAAATTTTGCCGTAAATAAATTAATAACATTTAATTTTCATTCAAACTGTATAAAAATCTTAAAATACAAGAATAAATCGTCAATCTGATCCAATTTACGTCCTATACCGTACACAGATGGCGCCACAGATCTCTCAGATCTCTATCTGTGTGTGAATAAATATTTATTCACCACAAATCAAAATAGTTCCACAAAATGTCACTGATAGCACATAGACAAAGAAGTATTGTTGTATACTGAGTTCTTAGATTTACGCGAATATTATTAGTATTGTTGTAGTGTGTAACGTAGTCACTAGGCAGCGCTATTTTAATTTTTCATCAGATTTGAGGGAAAATAATATTTTTTTTATATGTTATAGTTATAAATTGACAAATATCGGATTTCTTCCTTAACGTGTACTTTTAAACCGTGCTTCTAGCCAAATTCCACGATTCTAGGTCAACGGGAAGTGCTATAAAATTTCTAATGAGTGACTTCAAATGGCCATATCTTTTGTTTAGGTTTAGTTAGAACCTTCATTTTTTTACACTAGAAGAAGAACGTAAACCTTTGTATTTGGTATAAATTTCAACTTAATACTTCTAGCCGGTCCTGAGAAAAGAACCCTAAAAAGGTGATAACAGTCGGACAGACGGACATCGAAGTGATCCTATAAGGGTTTCGAACGAAACCCTAAAAATAAATATGTATTTACCGCCATAATTATTTCCTAGATCCTCAAAATTGAATTACACTTGCAAATATCGGCATTGATCGATCCAATTAATATTTAGGTTACAAGGTCGTGGAAACCGTTAACATTAATATAGAGATTATGCTAATGGCAGGGAGTAACTGACACTCCGTGGGCGACATCGGCAATGACTCAAAAGATCAGTGGGTGGGACAGATGACGCGAAGGCCGCGGGGCTTGGTCATCGGCTGCCGTTCACCAGCTACTAGAGCAGACACGACTCTAGCTAGAGCTGTATAGCAATAGTGAAATTATATCATCGATAGGCTATCGATACTATAATGACGTCGAAGAATAGTAAGGGTATCAATTTCATCGATACGGCTAGGACAGATTGGAAAATATCATTGTTTATCGATAATATCGATAGTGTTGTCTGCAATCAATAGTATTGGTCGATCTGTGCTATCGATAGGAGCGATACGCGGAAGCCGTTAATATTAATATAGAGATTATGCTAATTGCAGGGAGTAACTGACACCCCGTGGGTGACATCGACAATGACTCAAACCGCCAGTGGGTAGACACGATACTATCTATCTATCTATCTATCTATAACCTCACGCCAGATCCCTTGCGGGGTAGGCAGAGAGTACAGAGTTCCAACAGGTTCTTTCCTTACATACCTCTCTGGCTTCCTCGACTCTCATAGTTCGTCTCATACACGCTCGCCGGTTACGGAGACTCTTGACTTTTCCATCAGATAAGACTCGGTTTATTTGGTCGTGGTAAGATAGTCTAGGTCTTCCCCGGTACCTGCATCCTTCCACTTTCACATTGTATATCTGTTTTGTCATTCTTTCCTCTGGCATTCTTTCTATATGCCCGAACCAACGGAGCATGCCCTTTCTCATCTTTACACCGATACTATCTTTCATACCTACTCGCTGTCTTACTATGCTGTTGCTAATGCGGTCGGTCAGCTTCACTCCGCACATCTTCCGCAGAGCTCGCATTTCTACCGCATTTATCCTAGTTTCATTCTCCTTCTTACATACTGAACAGGACGATTAATACGTCGTGCGTCCTGTTGCTGCTGTGGCTGGTATGCGTCGTGAAGGAGAATTCAATGAAAGCCGAAATAGTCTTGAAACAGTGCTCCACCCACCAGTTGTGACCCTCTTCGCGCAGAGTTTCTTCCTAAATCTTCCTATGTCCAGTCGCTCGAACGTGTCTGGCGCGGTTTTTCGCGCTCTTAAGTACTATTTGTTGTGTCACAACTAGTGGGCTTTGTACCGAGTTTATTAATCCAATAAACCAATCATAATAAATTATTCCTGTCCCTTTCCGGGGTTACACTCTTCTTACTATTCCTATCCCTTTCAGGGTTACACTCTTCTATTATTCCTATCCCTTTCAGGGTTACACTCTTCTATTATTCCTATCCCTTTCAGGGTTACACTCTTCTATCTTTATACTAATACTTATGCGCTAGGATTCTATGACATTATCTTTCTAACTTAACTACATAATGTACTACAGTAACTTAATCTATTATATACAAATTATACAGACGTCGTTCTGTACATTTCTCCCGCCGTGAACTGTCGGCTTCACTGACGGTTCATAAGTCTTCGTGGAGGGACGACGTCGGCAACACTATCAATTTCTTCGCTGGCCTCCGAAGAACTCCTCCCTTGGTGCGGACGTCCACCGCACGCACAATTCCATCTTCTCCAGGGAAGGTCCTTATTATCCTCCCAAGAGGCCACATGTTCCTGGGGAGTACGTTGTCAACAATGAGGACGATGTCCTCCTCCTTCAGGGCGGCGCCGCGTCCATGGGGCTCCCGCCGGTACTGAAGTCCAGGTAAGTACTCCCTTATCCATCGTTCCCAGAACATGTCCGCGAGTCTCTGTGCCGCTCTCCAATGGGTGCGGCCGATGAGGTCAGTGTCAGTGAAGGTCCCCGGTGTCGGGTTGCGCGCTGGGCCGTAGAGCAGAAAGTGGTTCGGTGTCAGCGCCTCTGGGTCCTCAGGGTCGACGGGTACATGAGTGAGCGGTCGGTTGTTTAATGTAAACTCGACCTCCGCCAGCAGTGTGGTGAGAACCTCTTCTGTCGGGTGCCTCTCCGTCAGGATCGCGTATAGGGCCGTCTTCACACTGCGCACCAGTCTTTCCCATGCGCCACCCATGAACGGGGCGCCGGGGGGAATAAAGCGCCAGCTGATGGTTTTTCTCGTGGCCTCTTCTCGGGTGGCGTTGTCCCGCGCCTCCCGTAGCTCTCTGTCGGCGCCGCGGAGATTGGTCCCGTTGTCCGACCATATTTCAGTCGGGCAGCCGCGGCGGGCGATGAACCGTCGTAGGGCCATCACAGCTGACTCGGTGCTGAGTGATGCGGCGACTTCCAGGTGTACGGCGCGTGAAGTCAGGCAGGTGAAGAGGGCTACGTAGCGTTTCTGTGTGCCCCGACCCACTGTCACAGTCAGAGGTCCGAAATAGTCGATGCCGGTGTACGTGAAGGCCCTCTGATGGTGAGCCAGTCTGCAGGGCGGCAAGTTCCCGGTGCTCGGCTCTGGAGGCGCGTCTCTTCTTCGGCGACAGCTGTAGCACTTGTGTATGACCATCCGGGCTACTGTACGTAATCGAGTTATCCAGTACCTTGCTCGACACTCGTTGATGGTCGCCTCTACTCCGGCGTGGTGCAGCTGTCGGTGTACGTGCTCGATGTACAGGCGGGTGACGCGATGATCTCCGTCCAGCACTGCGGGGCACCGTAGCTCGTCGCTGATGTCCGGCGTCGCACTTATTCGCGACTTGATCCTTATCACTCCACTGATAATCTGCGCTGATAAGGGGCGGAGGCGACCCTTCGATAGCCTATCACTATTACTCAGTTCGCTATAATACGAGTCGTGTTGTACTACACGCACTAACAACGCCTCCGCTCTTATCAATAGTTCTGCACTGAGCGGTAAACACTTAACACTGTCCTTATCACTAAACTTAATTCTACACTTATCGCTACACTTATTCCTATTCTTAACACTATTCCACTGTGGGTCCTTTTCGCGATTCCTAGCCTGTCTCTTATAGTTCACTGATTGTCTATTCACACTGCACAGGTCGATGAACTGCAGCACGCGCGCCGTCGCTCGTAGCAGGCGCTCCCACGTAGAGAAACGCGCTGGATCCGGAACAGCTGATCGCGGTGAGACGGGCCGTTGCTCGGTGATGTTGTGTGTCCGCTCCTCGCCCGTCGCTGCGTCGAGTGTTGGTCGCTCCGCCGGCCATGTTGATGGGTGCTCGCGCAGGAACTCGGGCCCAAGGAACCATCGGTGATGAGAGCCGATGTCCCTGGGTACTTCGCGCGTCGCGTCGTCGGCCACGTTTAGCTTCGTGGGCACCCACCTCCAATCATTTATGGCGCTGTTCTCTTCTATCGCGGCGATGCGATGTGCGACGAACGGGCGGTAGGATCGCGCGCCCGTCTTCAGCCACGTCATGACGGTACGGCTGTCCGTCCAGTAGGTCACTGCGCTTGGCTTCTTATCATGTTCGGCGATGATAGTCGCGCCCAGGCGACTACCCAGTACGGCGGCTTGCAGTTCGAGTCTCGGGATCGATGTGAGCTTGAGCGGTGCCACCTTCGCCTTCGCCGCCACGAGGGTTATATGTACCTCGCCATCGCTCGTGGTGGCTCTCCAGTACGCCGCTGTCGCGTAGGCTGACTCGCTCGCGTCCACGAACACGTGCAACTCGAGCGTCTCGGCGTGCGTGTACCCGTGGTAGCATCGTGGTATCTTCAGGTCCCGCAGACTCCGCAGGTGTTGGGTCCACTCGACCCACTGTTGTGCTAGGTCATCGTCGATGTTGTCGTCCCATCCTGTGCCGCGCCGCCATATCTCCTGCAGTATCTGCTTGGCCCGTATGGTGATGGGCGAAGCGATTCCGAGCGGGTCAAACAGAGACATCAGTATGCGGAGTGTCTCCCGCTTCGTCGGCGTCGGTTTGTCGAGTATGCCCGGGGGGAGGCGCGCCAGGTCAAGGTTGAACCCGATGTCGTCGGTGTCCGGCCTCCACTCTAACCCAAGCACTCGTTCTGTCTTCCTTTCTTCATTAATTCCGATCGCCCGCTGTGTCGCGCCCGGTTCGAGAGTCTGTAGTACCGCCGTGGAGTTGGACGACCACTGTCTCAGCTCATAGTGCGCCGCCCGATGTATCTCGTCGATCTGTTTTGAGATGTTGATGGCGCTGTCTTCATCGTCGAAGCTGTGTAACAAGTCGTCGACATAGTGATTGCGAACGATGGCGCGGCTCGCTTCTGGATGGGTGTCCTTATACTTCTCTGCGTTGTGATTCTTCACGTAGATTGCGATGGACGGTGAACATGTGGCCCCGAAGATGAGTGACGTCATCCTGTACTCTTCGGGCGGGTGTTCATCGCGCCGATCGCCGCGCCACAAGTACCGCAGCGCGTCTCTGTCTTCTGTCTTGATTTTTATCTGCATGAACATCTCCTTGATGTCGGCAGACACGGCTATTCTGTGCTGTCGGAACCTCATGAGGACGCCGGGGAGTGACTGCAGCAAGTCGGGACCCGTCAATAAATGGTCATTGAGTGACACTCCTTTCGTCTTAGCGGCGGCGTCGTGGACTATTCGCACTTTGTTCGGTTTCAATGCGTTCAGTACTGCAAAGTGCGGGAGGTACCACGTTCGATTCTCAGTTCTATTTTTCGGTGCGGGTTCGGCGTATCCCTTCTGGATAAGTGCGTCCATCTGTTCTGTGTACTTCGCTTTCAGAGTCGAATCGCGGTCAATCTTCTTTTCTATGTTGTGTAAACGCTTCAGTGTATTTTCATAATTCTCGGGCATCTTAATAGTGTCGGTTTTCCACAGTAGAGGGGCTTCATATCTCCCGTCGCTGTCGATACGGACTTCTTTGTCGAGCTTGTCAAGCGCGCGTTGATCTGGGCTGTTCTTCGGGTTTCTGGGCTCGACGAAGAGTGACTCGAGTGCGAAGTAGTGTCTCAGCTGATCGTCCATGTCTTCGCTTTCGCTCTTGTCCGCGATGAAGTTGACTTTGTGCGCATCTTGTACAGTGAGCCGTGAGCGCGCGCCGTGTAATACCCAGCCGAGAGGAGTCCGGGAGGCAACGGGTTGGTGTCGTTGTCCCCGGCGTACCTCCGACGTCACTAGCAGGTGCCAATTGTCTTGGCCGATGAGTATCTGGGGTTTCGCTCTTCTGTAGGTGATATCGGTTTCTATGTCCCGCAGATGCTTGCAATCGGCGATGTCTTGCACGGTGACGGCTTGTGGTGACAACTTCATATTTTCAATGGTGCGCGCTTGAATCCGATGTGCGCGCTGGGACGTACCTCTCAACGTCAGCTGGACCCGACGGGAGTTCGATGACCGGACGTTACAATCGCCGATCGCCTCGATGTGCAGTGACTCGCGGGGGCCGCGCGCGCCTGTCTGGTTGGCGAGCTCGGCGTCTATGAGCGTCACCGTTGACCCGTCGTCGAGGAGGGCGTAAGTGTCTACTCCTCCCGCCGGTCCGGAAATGTGTACCGGCACTATCTTGAGATACGATGCGAAGCCTCTTGTCCACGTTGACGCGACTGTCTGCTTCTCCGCGTTGTCGTCTTCGGCGACCCTTTCGCTTTTGACGTGGTGAAGCAGTCTGTGGTGCGAGTATTTGCACCCGTCGGTGTCGCAAGTGTGCTTCTTGCAGTGATGACTCTTGGTTCTGAAGCGTAGACACGCGAAGCATAGTCTTCGTGCCTTCGCGATATCCCATCTGTCGTTGACCGTCGACTCAATGAATTTCTTGCACTTGGTTACCTCGTGCTCTGTGTCGTGACACGCCGCGCATTTTTCTTTCCTCGGGCTCGATACAGCGGTGCTATAAGTCTTGTTCGTCTGTCTTCTGTTTGCTGTATGTTCCCGTTCGGGTGTCACGTGTTCGGGAGGTGCGTAGCGCCCGCACCTGTCGGCCTCCCTACTGAGGAAATCAGAGAGCCTCAGTAGGTCGGGTTCTTCTGTCTGTTCTTCCGCTGCGTAGTCGAACCATCTATAATTGAGCGCCGGTGTGAACTTGTCGATGGTCATTTTGACAGCCTCCGGGTTGTACAGGTACGCCACGCGGTTGAGTGCGCGTAGCGTCGCGACGATGTTCATCACCCGCGTGGCGAACACGCAGATGTCTCTCGGGTTGTCGCTGAGTCGGGGCAGCGCGCGCAGGCGTTCTAGTTCGCCCAGCGCGATGCAATCTGGTCGGCCGAAGCGTGCTTCGAGCGCCCGGAGTATGTCAGCTGTCTTGGCGTTGTATATGAGTAAGTTCTCGACGGCTTCTTTAGCTTTACCTTTTAGCGCTCTTCGTAGTCTCGCGACGTTCTCTGTGTCCGTGAAGCTCGGCGCAGATTCTTCATAAGCAGCTTTGAAGGTGAGCCACTCTTGGTGTGACCCACTGAAGTACGGCAATTCAGTAGCGAAGCGGTGGTGCGGGGCGCTCCCGGACCGGGCGGCGAGGGTGATTGCGGACGCCAGCTCACGCAAGTCGATTTGCTGTGGCGGCGTCGCGACTGTCGTTTCTTCATTCTTCGACACGGCGATGGGTGGTGGCTGGATCGGTGCAGGGGGCAACGGCGTTGTCGCCCGCGGCGCTGCATCGATGGTGCGCCCCACGTCTATGTCGTGTGGCCTGTCGGCGATGGCCAGGACGTGAGGTCGCGAGTCGTTCAGCCAGCTCCCGACTCTTTTCTCTGTTTCTTGTTCGTCTGATATGCACGTGTCGGCGTCACTCTCGCTTTCTTCATCTTCGGCTTCGATTCGTGATATTTTCGCGGCTGCTAATTGGACTTGCAATTCTAGTAGCTCCTCCTTGGCGCGGGCGAGCTTCAATCTTCGCGTCTTCGTTGAGAGCGTCCTCTTTGTTCCAGTCCTCTTGGATACTGGCTTCTTTGTTTTCTCCGTCGCGGAAGTGTCTTCCGTGGCGGTTGTTTCCGTCATGACAGTAGATTCTGTCGTGGCGGTCGACTCTGACGTGGCGGTCGACTCTGTCGCTGTAGTCGACCCCGACGATTCGGCGACTGGGGCCGATGCTGCTGGTCTACTAGTGGTGGAGCGTGTGACTGGCATGTTTCTTTCTTCTATTTTCTTCCTTTTCCAGCTTGATTCTTCTATATTCTCTTGACGACGATAATCCGGCTTCCGAAGGACCAAATGAACAGGACGATTAATACGTCGTGCGTCCTGTTGCTGCTGTGGCTGGTATGCGTCGTGAAGGAGAATTCAATGAAAGCCGAAATAGTCTTGAAACAGTGCTCCACCCACCAGTTGTGACCCTCTTCGCGCAGAGTTTCTTCCTAAATCTTCCTATGTCCAGTCGCTCGAACGTGTCTGGCGCGGTTTTTCGCGCTCTTAAGTACTATTTGTTGTGTCACAACTAGTGGGCTTTGTACCGAGTTTATTAATCCAATAAACCAATCATAATAAATTATTCCTGTCCCTTTCCGGGGTTACACTCTTCTTACTATTCCTATCCCTTTCAGGGTTACACTCTTCTATTATTCCTATCCCTTTCAGGGTTACACTCTTCTATTATTCCTATCCCTTTCAGGGTTACACTCTTCTATCTTTATACTAATACTTATGCGCTAGGATTCTATGACATTATCTTTCTAACTTAACTACATAATGTACTACAGTAACTTAATCTATTATATACAAATTATACAGACGTCGTTCTGTACACATACCCAGCTCTCGCTACCATATAACAGCGTTGGGACAAGAACTCCGTTATGTATGGCCAGCTGCGCCTTATGGCTTAAGTGCCGGCTCCCGAGTAGCTTTCCCATCGCACCATTCACTCTGTTCCCTGCACTCACTCTTCTCTCTATGTCAGCGGTGTATTTCCCATCCTTACTGAAGGCGCATCCAAGATATACAAACTCATTCACTTGCTCCAGCACATCGTTACCAACCACAATCCTTACATTCGTTCTGGTTTCTTCCCTTTCAAAAACCATAATCTTGGTTTTGTTCACATTCAAGTGTAAGCCATTGATCATGCAGTCGTCTTTCATAACTGTGACTAGTGTTTGCAGATCAGTGGCTGTTGGCGCTATTAAAACCGCGTCATCTGCATAAAGTAGATGGTTTACCACTAAGTCACCCATTTGTACACCTTCATTCATCGCTTTCAGTCTTTGAAGACTTTTTCGAAGGACACGATACTATCGATACTATTGTGACCTTAAAAAATGGTAAGGATATCGATAGTACTATCAATAGTATCGATAGTACAGATCGGCCAATTTTATCAATTGCAGACAATAACATCAATATTATCGATAGCTTTATCGATATAATAATAATAATTTTATTGTTTTCAACACAAAGGCATGTATGTTACAATTTGTGATATAACAAAATAATTCCTTAATTACAATTTCTAACTGTGTGAGTGACTGGTGTCCGAACTAGGGGTAACCTGTGCGACGGATAAATAGCTTTGTATACGGACGGATAGCTTTGTATTTGCTTCGTGATCATATCATGATCATAATAGTATTGCTTTAATAAAATTGATATTTTGGATAGCATTGTCTGTAATCAATAGTATTGGCCTATGTTTAGCAGTGGACTGCTATACGCTGATGATGATGAATAGAATAGGCTGATCTGTATTATTGATAAAATCGATACTATCGACAGTACCTATCAAGGTCAACTATCGATAGTCAAATTATCGATATTTTTACAACTCTAGACTAGCTAGAGTTGCGTCACCTATAAACCAATTATTGAAGGGGTTGTCAGAAAGTAAAAGGTCAAGTGTCGAGGCATGGTTTAAGAAATAACTTGCATAGCTTGATGGATGGCTGAGGAATGCACGTTGGAACATTTTATTTGGCTCATTGGTTTATTAGGTGCATCAACATAAAATTGATCAGTTTTGCGTTGATGAATTTTTAATCTACCGCTTCCGCTAGATTATATTTGTAAACAAGCAGAAATAAAACACACTTAAAATGGGTAGTGGTTCAAAAATTACTTTAGGTTTTTTATAATATCTAATCTATCTTTATAATATCGATTGCGTCAAAATGACATTCAGGTTTACAACGAATTGTTCTTTAACATTTTAAAAGCACATTCCAAATTCCCGAAATGAATGATTTGTAACCAGGTAAGTAACCAATAAAAATACTTTTAAGATACAACTTTCAACAAAAGCAAAACTTTTTCTAAATCGGGATTAGGTCAATTTGCAATAATGTAGGTCTTTATACCAAATCATTCGCTTGTCACTTTTACTCATATCAAACCGATAAGTTGATTGATCTGTCCGACCTAAAAACAGCCTGATATCATTCCCAAGTTGGGCCCGCCAATTGTTTGACCCGTCCCATAACCCAGAACAATGAATCGACATCAACAAATTGCATTAACGAAATGCTTCTCAGTACTTATGGTAGCGATTTGTGCAAGTTGAAAACACTTCTGAGTTTGCATTATTGATCGATATGATCTCGTGAACCTCATATCACCTATTGATAGCTCATTCTAATTAGTATTTAATAGTAAACACTCATTTAAATTTACGACTTCCAATACACATGTGTTTGTTATGCCTCACAATGTTCGTTCACAATGTTAAATTCTCTTAACCTCTGCAATAATAAAGACTATTTTTCACTTAATAATGAGATTCTCTTGAAGAATGAAAATGTTGTTCTACAGTTCATAAACGGCTCATTAGTTGGTTAAAGAGCTCGTGTTAGTTACTAATTGTTCCCAGCAGAACAAAAACTTAGAGAGTACAGTTAAAATGCTGTAGAATGGATGAGTCACGATAAAGGTATGGTTCCTTAAGACAGCGAAGCTGTGATGCGTTTGTAGTGTAGCGGTGGTACATGTTAAAAACAAAATTAAATGTTGTTTGTGGCCACGGAATGGTTGTCATGGCAACATTATATCTATATCAGGTAATATTGCACAGGTACAGAAACGTTATTATCTAAGTGGCCGGTTTCAATATTCAACTTAAGGCTATGCTTACTGTCAGTAGAACTTGGACAATTTTTTTATACGAAATATGGCCAAATTCTATCCGTAGTAGGCAAATCTATCCTTTAGTTAAATATTGAAACCAGCCGTTAGTGGCATCGGAGTTATATTTTTAACAATTTGGTGTTGTTGGAACCCCAATAGATGGCTGTCTATTTTTTAAATGATTTAGATGATGTGTTGCTGTGACTAAGCATTAAAATCATGTTGAAGTATAAACAGATTAACATGCTCTTACCTAGATAAGCCGGATAGGCATTTTATAAAATAGGTATTAATCTTCCGGTATTTTTCACTACACCACAAAATCTTAAGTCGCAAGTTGAATGGACAATAACAGCGGTTATTATAATAAAGACATTCACACAGTAGTCACACATCTCAGAATGGGAAACAAAAGTTTAGGAATGTTATCTTTACTCTACATTTTACAAGCCCAAGCTTGGCACCGCTTTCTTAGGAAACTCTACCTTAAGTTGCAAGAGGAACGCCGGCGCCATAAAAACCGGTGTTTTACTATTACGGAGATCGACTCTCTATTTTAGATACATATTCGCAGATAGGAGAAACACGCGTAGATTCGCTCGGCGAGTTTGAGTGATACCTTTGAATCCTCACTGCCATGTAGCGCACTCCGATTAGATGGTGATTTCACAGGGGTGTGTGTACACAGGAAACAAATGAGGACTTTTTATTGTATTTTGCCTAAAAAAGAATTTATATTGGTTGAGTACTTAGGAGTCACCTTCGCCAATCTTTATGGCCGGTCTGAATGTAGCCAATGTGGATGTGTACCGACGCGCAGAATGAAAAGTTGGTTATCTTTGCATTCTGCGTGGCTACCGGCCACTTTCAGAGAAGCCATAAAGATTGGCGTGAGCAGTAGATAGTGTTAGTCCATTGTGTCATATGGGACGACCATTACAGTCAATAATGAGTTAAAAACTTAATCTATCGAAAAACTTAGCTAGATATATTCCCTTGTTACCAACGATGTACCAACCCCTGTGTTATCCAACTGAGTCGATAAAGTCAGCAACGTAAGTCGCTGAACTTTCTCAGATTTCCAGATCAGTAATACTCTTTATTGTTGAAATTTCGGTGAATATTGTCAAAGTCAAATTATTTAAATCGTATTCAAATTTATTTCGATTAACAAAAATAATCGATTCCATACAAAACAGAAGTGTGCGAACGATTTGAAAAACTGAGAATGTTTAGCGACTTCTGTCGCTGACCGTACGTTTCTTGTTACGTGCTAACGTAAGCTAAGCTGCTAAGCTTGTACAGATGGCAACGGAATCAACATTGTAGATGAGTTAGATCATACAGAGGTAGGTGAGACAAGATTAAATCCTGTTTTGTTTGAGGTGATCATGTAACTAGTTATATCATTTGCTTACATGTTGCCCTTAGAAATATAACAAGGTGAGTGGGATGTAGAATCTGCTCGTGTACATAACATGTGATAGTCGTTCGCTTACCATGAAAAAAAATCACATCATCAGAGAAGATCTGACTAGATTTAGAGATAGCTGTTAAATAATACTACTAAAGGATGATTATAACCTATAGGTGGTAACACCTATCCATTAGGACCTGTATACGTTGGTAACGAATACGAAGTACCAAATCAACTAAAGATATATAAAAAATAAACATTACAGCTAAAAGTAGTACAATTCTGGTCATTTTTCTGCTCTGCAAGGGACGTCTTTCATCATATCTATATCGATACTAATCTTACTTGAAGACCGCAGCTTCAAGAAATTAGTCGAATCTTCGCCTCAGCAGGGTCGCTTTGAAGGCTGCGTAATTTTCTCCCTACTGCCACTAAAATGTCGCTTGCTCAATAACTTCTCTTTCCTATACTCGATTATGCAGACACTAGCTATCTTTCAGAAGAACAACTGAATAAGGTAGAGCGACTCCAAATTTTTTTCCACATGATTCATATTTCGTCTACGCAAATATGACCAAGTCTCTGTTTTCGCGCAAAGCTTAAGTGGCTACCGATTTGACTTCGCCGGAACACTAAAATATTATCACTTCTATACTTTATTTTGTTTAATCCAACAACTTCTCCTTAACTCAAAAAAAGATTTGAGTTTCTCCACGAAAACATCCAAGGTCATCGGAACACCTGTACACACCGATGCATTCCACTCTTTAATAAATCCCTTACAGTTTAAGCTGTACGTTGGAGGAACGCATTGCTTGTGTCTATCAGACGAGCAATCTTCTTTTAAAGCTATGGTCAAAAATAATTTTCTCTCTTCTTGTCTGTCATAATCCTTCTATTGTGTATAGCCTATTAGTATGTATTGGTACGTATGTAATGAAAGTATATTTATATAGATATGTATGTGTGTATGTGTGTGTGCGTGCGTGCGTGAGTGCGTGCGTGTGTCTGTGTGGAGGTATAGTTATATATATATTTACGTGTAGGTATGTATTATCTATGTATTGTTTGTAGTTTAATTTAATATAATTAATACAATGATAGTGTACGCCAGCAACTGCCTTCTTTTTCTCTTCAGCTCTCTAGGTATGTTGGTTGTCTGGAAGAGATTGCTTTTAGTAATAAGACCGCCAATTGTACTACCATTTTATACATGTATATTATATTTACTTTGTCTGTTGTACTGTGATTATGTTGGTGTATAATAAAGTGGACACTATCTACTTCTCGTTGGTTATCCTTTAATGGATAAATTACGTGAAAGGTATTTATATTATATACATTTACCCTACATTACTCATTTAATCTACTTTCGATACCTGACGAGAATTATATATGCAGTTTTATTGCCATATATGAGTTTGGAATTCATGAAGAAGATTCACAAGTGTGACTCAAGCCATTGCAATGTGACAAAAATGAGTCCAAAAGTGAAATGTAAAATTTTATCATGCAAATCTGAATTGTTCGGTAGTGTTATAATTTGTTCCATAAATGGGTCTATTTTTAAATGGGCGGCTGTAAGAGAAACCGTTATGGCCGTTATTTAATAGACCAATAAAAACGAATCGATATTACAAATAGCTCCACTGCAATAAAATGTATATGTGTGATATGAATTCATTCAAATTGTAGCCGCAAGTTCCAGTTTTTGAGGTCACAAGTTTATGAATAGACGGACAGGTTCTGTATACCTCCTACATACTTAAGTAAGCGGTTTACTCTAATTTGAATTAGTCATAAAGATAATGTTGACGTTTGTAGGCTTTTATGAAGCAACAACTTTTATGTCAATCGTTAGATTAAACGTGTTATTAAGCAGAGACCGCGTCTTGGTAAGTAAAGTAACATAATCAAGCTAGGTGGAGTTACTTGCACACTGGAGTGGGATAGGTGAAGTTGAAACACTACTTAGTGATAAGCCATTAAAGATTCTTAACACGAAGTGAGCCTTTTTAATGGGACAAAGCCCGCCACATATTTCCACCATTGTGTCTCCGTGATCTATAAAGTGAGCTTTATTTATCATCATCATCAGCCTAAACGTGTTCATTGCAGGACAGAGGCCTTCCCAAAGAACGCTACGTGGATTTGTGTGTGTGTGTGTGTGAATGATGTACGCTGTTGGCCGCGAGGCCTTTACAGCTTCACCGGACTAAAAGGCGAGCGTGCAACCACTACGCTCTAGCCAGCCAGAAGGGCAAGAGGCGACATACTCGAGGGCGCCTCGAAGAGGCGCCCTCGGTTGGGACAGTCGCTGTAGGGGGACGGGTGCACTACTAAGTGCACCGGTCAACCGCCGGCTATGGGAGGGGATTTACTACTACGTCGTCGTCGTCGCCCGTATTCTGAGCGGAAAGAAGGGATGACAAAGCATCGGGGGGGTCGGTGAGAACATGTCGCGGCCGGCGGTGGCGGCAGGGGTCGGGGGGGAGATCGTAGTCGGCGGTGGCTATGATTAACGGATTCGCATGGGTAGATGCGTTCGCGAAGTGACGTGTTGACGCCTTTTTAATAAAGGCGCGAATAGGTTCGAGACCTAGATCGGAGTGGAGGTCGACGTTCCGTACGAACCAGGGGGCTCCTACGGCTTTACGGAGGAAGCGGTTTTGAACCACTTGGAGTTTATCGATGTGAGAGGGGGCCGAATGCCCGAACACAACACACGCATAAGTCATGATGGGTCGAACGCAAGTTTTGTAAAGTGTCATCTTATTTCTAAGGGACATTTTACTCCGCTTGCAGATTAACGAATGGAGACGACCGAGCACAAATGATGCTCGGTGACGGACCCGCTTGATGTGCGGGCCGAAGGACATGGTACTGTTTAGGGTGACCCCTAGATATTTGACCTCTTTGACCCAGGGAATGGGTCGGTCGAACATGGTCACTTGGCCGAGATTACTTCTAGGGCGGCGCAGGGAGTGGCGCGGGGTGGCACCCCTGGAGAAGAACACCGCAGCGCTCTTGTCCGGGTTCACCTCAATACGCCACTTCCTGAACCAATTCCCTAGGGAATTGGCGGATGCCTGAAGG
Organism: Phalera bucephala; assembly: GCA_905147815.2. Classification (NCBI taxonomy): domain Eukaryota; kingdom Metazoa; phylum Arthropoda; class Insecta; order Lepidoptera; family Notodontidae; genus Phalera; species Phalera bucephala. The sequence continues at coordinate 14,899,444 of LR990621.1, read as the reverse complement.
TGTCTGGTAATGAAACCCTTATTCCTATGCGAGACGTAGAGAGCGGTATCATCCGCGAATAGGGCTAGATGCGCCTTACTCGAACGAGGAATGTCGTTCGTGTAAAGGCTAAACAGGAGCGGAGAGAGAACTGAGCCCTGTGGGACTCCAGCACTGATGGAGTGGGAAGTGGAGCGCGTCATTTCGACGCGATAACGGAAGGCGCGATTCGACAAGAAGTCTCGTAAGATGAGCACGAGTCTGTCCGGCACACCCAATTGGTAGAGCTTGTAGATCAAGCCGTTGTGCCAGACTTTGTCGAATGCCTTCGCGACATCTAGGAAGAGGGCGCCCGTGTAGATTGGTTTGGGTCTATTGAGACCGGAGAGGATGTGCTCCGTGATGCGGTGCACTTGGTGGACGCAAGAGTGTTTGGCTCGAAAGCCAAACTGCTCGTCGATAAGGATACCCCTGGACGTTACGAAGTCCTTGAGCCTCGCCAGAAGGAGGCGTTCGTATATCTTGGCCAGGGAGTTGAGGAGACTGATAGGGCGGTAGCTCGCGGGGAGATTGCGAGGTTTGCCGGGCTTGGGAATGCCAATGACGTCCGCCTCCTTCCACTTAGCGGGGAAGGTGCAGTTCGTCATGGCGGCGTTCAAGATGGCCACCAAGAGGCAGATGAGTTGGGCGGGCAGGCATTTCAGAACGCGATTCGAAATACCGTCAGGGCCGGGGGCTTTTTTAGATTTAAGACCCATAATCACATCTTCGACCTCCGTTTGCGTGATAGGAGGCAAGGAATCGACGGGGGGGAGGGATGCCCTGCGCTCGACTTCCCTGTCTACCGCGTCGACGTGGGACTTGTCGACGGACTGAGAGCTGGGGGCGCACTGGCTCTCGAGGGAGTCGGCGAGAAGCTCGGCCTTTTCGTCGTCGTCGAAGGCTGGGGGCGCTGCGCCTGAAGGGCGGGACAGCGGGGGCATGTCAGTCGTGGAGTCGGATTTGAGGCTACGCGCCAGCTGCCAGTAGGCCAGATGCGACGGCGCGATGCCCTCTAGGAGGACACCCCACCGTTCCTCCCGGACCTCCGCGACACGACGCTTTACCTCTCGTTGTAAAGCGCGCATCCGGGCCCGGTTGGCTTCGGTGGGGTAGGAGTCGTACGCTCGGATGGAAGCATTCTTGGAACGAATGAGATCCCTAACATCGTCCGGCAGTCGAAAGCGGTTGAGGTAGAGATCTTCCGCCTCGACTTGCTTGGACGATCGACTGACAGCCGATCGGATGTGACGCTACGTGGAGTGGCCAGGCCTTCATAAGGTAAACCGATGACCTGATAAAGGTCGTAGGTAAAAATTGGATGCAACATAAAACGGGACCTTTAATAATGTAAGCATATGTACTTCCATAGGCAGTTCTCATCTAAAATTCTTAAGCCAAATTCTTAATTCCGTAGAATTTGTATAGTTTTCATCCAGATTAATGAATTCGAACAGGATAAACGCAATTACGGCAGCGTAAACAAAGCATCGAGCTCAAGTATAAGCAACTCTAGTTTTCAAAATAAATGAAGATTCAGTTTTACTGGCAAGGTGCCACACAATACAGAGAAGAGCTTAATAACAAATTTTCCTTTCATTCAAAAAGATATCCTTTGATGGTTTACTTTGATCTTATTCTTCTTAGGCCAATCGCGGCAGCCCTAATAGTTCGCGAATGACTAACGGGCGGATTCCTTATAAGAATGCTTCGGGTCAAATCAGAGGTTCGTATCTGAGATTGGTGTCAGTGTTTCACGTTTTCTCCTATATGTCATCCACGGCCCCTTTGTGTAGTTGCGCTGTCTTATCAGTAATAATAGTGCCTACAGGCAAATTTTTCGTAGAACTAATGATATAACGAAAGATAAACGTGTATAATAGGTTATCTTTTAATGAAACCAAATGTGTTATGTACTTTCTATTTCTGTAATCGAGATGGTACCTTTTGTAGTGTTATCACAAGTGTTTCTATTGTTTAGTACGATACTTAGACGAGTTCGAGTAATTTATATTAAGTAAGTACTTTTATCTGAAGTAGTTAATTAAACAGGTAAAGGTCGATTACGTATGAAAAAAAAAAACAAAAAAACATCGTCACGCCTATATTCCCCAGAGGGGGTGGCAGAGGTGTACTGAGTACACCCACGTTTCGCCGACGATGTTAGGTCCCATGTAATAGGAGGCGAGAGCCTATTGCCAAATACCGGGCACAATTCCAGACTCCGGACTCATACTGGGAATTTTTCGTTAGAAAAACTACATTTGTCCGACCTAGGATTTGAACCCAGGACCTCGTGATCACAAAGCGATGCGCTTTGCCACCAGACCAACGAGGCAGTCAAAAGTTTCGGGAAATGAAAATAATTCTTGATGTCTCTTGCATCTATAAAGATAATTAAATCTTGTTAAGTCAATCGCTTCAGGATCTACAGGATCAGGATCGTGTTATAAGTTTTACATCAAAGGCTTATTTTTGGTGATGAGGGTTGAAACGAATTTAGTGTTTATCTCGCAGGCTTTAATTATGACTTTAGTTTGTTGAAGTCATAAACAAAAAAAAATGCTTTCTGTTAACGTTGTTTAAAAACTTTTTTAAATTATAATTTTACTTAATCTGTTCGCATGTATGCATTTTATACTATTTTAGGTATACGGGGAAGCCTATTATCAGTTATACGTGCCATTTATAATCTTGGACCTAGGGCTTCCCTCAGAGAACTTTTTAAAGAGATCAACATTCTCACGGTCGCTTCACAGTATATATACGACAACATAGTGTACATACGTAGGAATATCCATTTATTTGATAAAGTGAGCGACGTTCATAAATTAAACACTAGAAATAAACATAAACTTGTATTATCAATTGTTAGGCTTAAAAAAGTATTTACTTCCTTCGTAGGAGTCGGTATTCGCTGCTTCAATAAGATACCAAAGCCCATGTTAGAGTTGCCTCTTGACAGATTTAAAAGGTATATTAAATCTTCACTAATGAGTAAAGGATATTATACACTAAATGATTTTTTTAATGATGGAAATGCCTTTACACAACTTAACTGAAATTTAGAAGAATATAATGTTAAGTGCAGCGTGTCCTGCCTAGCGAGCGTTCATTGATTTTAAATATTATTCTCGAACGATGTCGACAGGGTTGTGGATTGGTCATGCTCACTAAAATGTCTTTGCTAGTGGCGGCTCTGTGGAGCGGGTCATTCTTTTCCCTCTAAAATGGTTGAGGAGAGTGATGGCTGCTTCTCAGGTCATACTCGTGAACGGGTGCTGCTGGTGGGGACTGGTCCGTCCCCTGTCCTTTGTCTGACTGAACGTGTACCATAATGCTGTTAAATTTTGTCTCGTTCGGCATCACACTGGAGCTATGACCAGTTGTTTTGTACGCACTCTTTTTTTTATATTTTATAGTAACACTTTCTCTTACTATTATTATTATGCTTTTTATTATATACCTTTACAACATCTCTATTTTGTAAATGAGAGGACTATGTAGACACTGACCAACATCATGAATCTAAGTACACTTATGATTAATCTATACTTAAGCACATCTATTTAGCTCGTTCTGCATTGTTCTCCCATACTCCATAAATGCAATGTATACAAAAAGAATTGTAAAACTCATTTTTAAAAAAGAGTGACCGTGGAGTTTCTTGCCCTTCTTCTCCACAGGAATGACTTTCCGAACGGGTGGTAGAGTATTAAGTAATTAATCATTTTCTCTTTTTGACAATTCATAAGTGCCTTTTGGTCTACATGAATAAAAAACTTTTGATTTTGATTTTAATTGACTAAATTTAAATAGGTACCGTGTATTTTGTATTTTTATTGTATGGATGTTGGTTTTTCATATCATGCCATCTGTTGAAATTTTATAGTAACTAAACGCCGTGTGATAAAATGAAGATAAAGCATCAGCCCGCGTTGTGGTCGCTGTTTCACTAAATAGATTTGTGTTGTTTCGCCAGATGTCGCTCTACCAAAATTTTGCATTTCTCTTACTTTATTTTCTACCAAAATAATATTGATAGAAAATAATTAGTGCTGACGCTGAGTAATATGTTTCCAACAATTTCTCTGTACTAGAAAGTACGTTTATATATATTTCATTGTAAATCTTATGAGTTGTAAATTATTCATTTAGGTACTAAATGTGCAAAGTTAAAATATCACTTTATGTTCATGCTATTATTCTCGAAGGGATGACATAAAAAACTCAATACGATAGGTAATTATTTTTAACGCTTTTTTCTGCCTATTTTTGATAACCACGACAGGCTGTCGTGACAGCTACTTAAAATATTTTATATTTTTGTTATTGTTATACATTTTTGTTTCTTTAGTTTAAATTACAAATAGTTTTGCAAATATTGTTATGTTTATTTATGGGGCCGCACTATCGCATTGGGTTTCTGACCTGAAAGGATAGATGTATAAGGATAGAATAAATAAATAACCATAAAGTTTCGGCAAACAGGACACACAAATAATATCATTTTCTTTAAAAAAAATAGTACCTAATGAATTACTTCAATTAAATGAATGAATTACTTCAAAAAGTAAATTACTTCAGGTAAATTTTGTAATTTATTTTCTATAAGCCCATAATACTCTTATCTACCTTTAAACGACCAATAGGTGTCACAATATCTATCGGATATCTATATATAGCCCAAGGGAAAGAGAAACCCATAATGTCCGCTAAATAGCGACGGTATACCTTTACATAAATCTTACTTAATAGAGATTTTGGAGACGGCACACAAATAGGAACAATGTGGCCACTGATAGATGGACGGATCGGTGATGTGAATAGTGGGCGTTATAAATGACCCTCGGACAACAGCCCCCGCCGAATAGCTGGGACAGGGTCCTGGGAAATAAGAAAACCCGGGCAAGCCATACAATGGTGGCTGCGCGGTGATTGAATCACCTAACTTTGGTCACTTTAGGGGTCAGCCCAAAATTTGACGTGAGAAAATAGGTTTCTTTTGTGATTCTTTTAATATATTTTTATCATTAACAATAGGTTTTGATATACAGTGGTGCTTTACAGGAGAGCAAATAACTGTCGTCATGTTAAAAATTAAGTTCTTAATGATATGTCGTTTTTGATTTTAGATTTTCTATCTATACAGGTGTAGATTTGTAGGCTTGCGAAATATATAGGATTTGCTGTACTGGTGATTGCTTATTTTGATTTAATGCCAAATGAGTATTATAGTCTTTTTCACGAAAAATGGGTACGGTAACGCAAAGATTCGGTAACGTTTCATCAAATTCCATTACACGCATTTGTATTGTGGATAATTTAAAATAGGAATCCAGGAATTAAACAAGAAAATAAAGAATAAACAAAAACACTTTAAATTTGCATTTGAAACATATACTGTTCATAAATTTGCGTCAATATTTAAAACAACTTCAAACTTTATATAACTCTATTGCTTAATTATTTAAATTGGAACGGTTTGCGTTTTAGGGTCTGACACAATGAAATCGTTATAATCGATCAATTGTTTTTATAATTGTACAAAATCGATTGCCCATTTTATGATTATTATTATATGTATCCGATTAAAATACATGGTACACAAATTGAAATGGACAGATTCATAGATTTAAAAAAAATTAACGTGCTAGACGAATTAAGCTATTTGGCATATGATTTTTCTGACGAATCCCTTGATTCGTAAATAAATAATGAAATTTTGTACTTTGTTTATCTTTTTGTTCCTAAGTTATTGTTATTAAAATTGATTCGTTCGTTGAGGTATGTAAGGAAAGAACCTGTTGGAACTCTGTACTCTCTGCCTACCCCGCAAGGGATCTGGCGTGAGGTTATAGATAGATAGATAGATTCGTTCTCCATTACAAATTATTTCTATATCATCAAGCCAGATGCCAAAGCGGGGTAGGCAGAGAGTACAGAGTTCCAACAGGTTTTTTCCTTACATACCTCTCTGGCTTTCTCCACTCTGGTTTTTGAACGGGAAGAAACCAGAACTAATGCAAGGATTGTGGTTGGTAACGATGTGCTGGAGCAAGTGAATGAGTTTGTATATCTTGGATGCGCATTCAGTAAGGATGGGAAATACACCGCTGACATAGAGAAAAGAGTTAGTGCAGGAAACAGAGTGAATGGTGCGATGGGAAAGTTACTTGAGAGCCGGCACTTAAGCCAAAAAGCGCGGTTGGCCATACATAACGGAGTGCTTGTCCCAACGCTGTTAAATGGCAGCAAGAGCTGGGTATGTAAGTAGGAGAATGAAAGTAGGATAATTGCAGTGGAAATGCGAGCTCTGCGGAAGATGTGCGGAGTGAAGCTGACCGACCGTATTCGCAACAGCGTAGTAAGAAAGCGAATAGGTATGAAGGATGGTAGCGGTGTAACGATGAGAAAGGGTATGCCGGAATCCGTTAGTTCGGTAGAAAGTCAGAAGAAAGAATGACAAAACAGATATACAATGCGAAAGTGGAAGGATGTAGGTACCGGGGAAGACCTAGACTATCCTACCATGACCAAATAGACAGAGTCTTATCTGAAGGTCAAGTCAAGAGTCTCCGTAATCGGCGAGCGTGTATGAGACGAATTATGAGAGTGGAGGAAGCTAAATTATTTCGCTACTATTTTTAAATCGATTCTATTTCACTTAATTTTATCCTTACCAAATTTCTAGAAAAGTCAAAACCCAAACGTCACCCTACCCATGTCTCGTGAAAAAGACTATAGTAATCCAAATAGACCTGGAATCCAAATAGAATGTCTTATTGGAAGGGCAAGTCAAGAGTCTCCGTGTGTGTGAATGATGTACGCTGTTGGCCGCGAGGCCTTTACAGCTTCACCGGACTTAAAGGCGAGCGTGCAACCTCTACGCTCTAGCCAGCCAGAAGGGCAAGAGGCGACATACTCGAGGCGCCCTCGGTTGGGACAGTCGCTGTAGGGGGACGGGTGCACTACTAAGTGCACCGGTCAACCGCCGGCTATGGGAGGGGATCTACTACTACGTCGTCGTCGTCGCCCGTAATCTGAGCGGAAAGAAGGGATGACAAAGCATCGGGGGGGTCGGTGAGAAAATGTCGCGGCCGGCGGTGGCGGCAGGGGTCGGGGGAGAGATTGTAGTCGGCGGTGGCTACGATTAACGGATTCGCATAGGTAGATGCGTTCGCGAAGTGATGTGTTGACGCCTTTTTAATAAAGGCGCGAATAGGTTCGAGACCTAGATTGGAGTGGAGGTCGACGTTCCGTACGAACCAGGGGGCTCCTACGGCTTTACGGAGGAAGCGGTTTTGAACCACTTGGAGTTTATCGATGTGAGAGGGGGCCGAATGCCCGAACACAACACACGCATAAGTCATGATGGGTCGAACGCAAGTTTTGTAAAGTGTCACTTTATTTCTAAGGGACATTTTACTTCGCTTGCAGATTAACGAATGGAGACGACCGAGCACAAATGATGCTCGGTGACGGAGCAAGAGTCTCCGTAAACGGCGAGCGTGTATGAGACGGACTATGAGAGTGGAGGAAGCCAGAGAGGTCTGTAAGGAAAGAACCTGTTGCAACTCTGTATTCTCTGCCTACCCCGCAAGGGATTTGGCGTGATGGTATAGATAGAAAGATAGATAGAGTATTAGTAAAAATAACCCAATTTTAAGTAGTGTTGAATTAATAAATACGGGCGAGCCTATTGCCATATACCGGGCACAATTCCAGACCCTGGACTCATACTAGGAAGTTTTCGTTAGAAAAACTTCATTTATTCGACCTAGGATTTGAATCCAGGACCTCGTGATCACCAAGCGATGCGCTTTGCCACTAGACCAACGAGAAAGCCAATAATATTAAGTACTCCATCTGTTATGCACTACAAATTCCACAAGAGAACAAAACAACAAACACAAAACAACAACAAACAGCCTGTATGATTACACATCCAGTATTGCCAGGGGTCTGGGTTAAGTAATCCAAACCCCAAGGCAAGGTAGAGAGTAGATAGTTCGAACAGATCATTTCTGTGTGTGTGTGTGAATGATCTACGCTGTTGGCTGCGGGGCCTTTCCAGCTTCACCGGACAAGAAGACCCTTTCTTTCAGACCATTTTCTCTTCAGTTTAAACAATAATGTTTACACCAATCAGCACAATTATTAACGACGTAAGCAAATATACTACTATAAATTGTTCTCCTTGCAGAAAACGTGTACTATCTGTATTCGCTATAAATTACCCACTATTTAGAACTCGAGAATATTCAGGATAGACACAAAAATATATTATAGTGAGGTACGAATAGTCCGAATACGTAAACCGTTGCCAAAAAAAGATAAATTGGGCAATTTATTTTACGTTCCAGCTTAGGCAGGCTTTGGTTTTTAAAACATAAAGCTGTCTAACATGCAGTGGATCACAGGTTTTTAAAAATAGTGTTTTAAATAACCTTATGTTAACAATTATTCATTGTGATCGAGATAAAAGAGAATGAACTTTATATTTATATCTAACAAAAAGATATCTATAAACGTGGATGAAGGGAAAGTAGTGTGTTAAAATCGTAGTATGTGGCAAACTGTAGTCTGCCTACCCCAGTTGGATAAAGGCGAGAGTGTGTGTATTTAACAAAAAAATCGGTGACTCATTGTTAGCAATGACTCCCCCACTCTTGAGTTGAGTCGTTGGAGTTCCTCAATAGTATGAAAATTGATGGATTAATGTGTCTCAATCTCTGGCTGTCAGTAAATCTATCTATATCATCACACCAGATCCAACAGGTTCTTTCCTTACATACCTTTCTGGCTTCCTCTGCTCTTTGTGTCATACACGCTTGACCGTTACGGAGACTCTTGATAACACACCTATTATAATCTTACTTTGCTACAGCAAAAAGATTGGTACAAGAAAGAGATGCTATAAACTACGTAGATAGACGAAGACATAGTTTGGCTTTTAAAAAAAAATCGATATTTTGTTTTGGAAAATAACGATTAATAATCATCGATTTTTTTTAAATCGGTAATAATTGTTTTTTTTTAAATTAATCGATTTATTTGTCATGTAATCTGCTGTAGCAGGCACGTTCATTTATTCAAAGAATCGATCCGAAACGAACGCGCAAGACTCGAATAAATGTAGAATTGAAAGATCGATTCTCGATTAATAGATTTGAAGTTGATTTTTATTAATTTACCGATTGAATAAACTATTTTTGTTGTGGATCTGTCCTTTTTTATAATTTCTTGATGCGTTCAATTTAGAGATTATTAAAAAGCCAACTGGCTTAAAATAAACTCATGTTTCGTATGTAGTATTCTTAAAAATTAAATGTGTTTTGCTATTATTTATATCCCTGATATAAACAAAAAAACAAATTTTAAATCATATTTATGATAAACAACTTTATTTTTAAGATTGGATCGTGAATCGATTCGATTCGACGGCTTTCGCAATCAAACTACTGAATCGATTCAGTGGTTCACCACCAGTGATTCATTAGAAGATGAGCGATCTAAAATATCGATTATTTGGCTCGATAAAATTGGATTCAATTATTAATTGATTTTAAATCGACAAGAAACCATATACTTGGTAAACATTTAACAAAACATATTCTTTTTTACATTCTTGGCCATTGAGTTATTATGTACTACATTATTAGAAAAGCTATGTCAAATAAAAAATGGCGTGTAACTTGATGACCTCGGGTTTTAACACAAACATCCCCGATGTTTGTGTTTTCATTGATAATATATTTTTTTTTGTTTCTTTCGCTGTTAATACAGTATGTCAGTGTCATATTATGGGAACCACCTGGAACAAAGGGAAGTAAGGTGAATGCACTCTAACTTTTTTTAACAATCTCGATTATGTTTTAGACTAATTGGGATTATTTTAAGAGAAAAGAGACATTCTATCTACTTCTTAATACATTTCTACAATAAACAAAAATAATCGACTTTTAATAGAATCGTATTTTTTTTAATTTTATGTTAATTGATTTTTAGCTAAAGGAAAAAAATCTATTATGAAAAATCGATTTTTATGCCTCTTTCTCTTCGTCATAGCCCTAGACGAAGTAGGATATTAGGATATCGAAGTTTATAGTACTGTCTCTTTTTGACGGCAAAATAAGATTAAACTAGTAACTCCCCAGATATCATTACTGACCTAATTTATTCAGTTACATTTTGATGTAAAAAAACAAATTATACAAACGAGAATAACGAGGTGCCTATGTGACTTAATTGAGTGAAAAACGTCATAAGTGAGTGATAAACTGACTCACCTGCTCTCACTTGCTCACAGCGACTCGCGATTTATCTTCTCGCCCCTTCTCTTCATGAGGTGATACACTGTCCAACGCTTACTCATTTCAAACAAGGAGTTCCTTATAAGTAGCTCATGAGGAAAAATTAGTTTCTCACTCATTTTCTTTACTCACACCTTTACTCATTTTATTTACCATTTCCGTAATTTGGTCAGGCCAATCCCACTCAAACATCCATTGTAATGGATTATGACTGATGCATGATAATTTTTATAAGACTGTATTCAAGTATGACCAACATATTCATGCGTGTATCAATGTAGGCAGAGTCTATAACGTGCAATAAATGCCACCACGCTTTGGCTTCAGGCATAGAGATAGTGAGAGATCTCTTTAAAAATACTATTGATTTGATCATAGGAAGTTTTTATTGGGCGTTCTATACCGACAATGGGGCCGTGGGAAAACGCGGATTTTTTGTATGAGACGAAACTGCGAGGAACGATCGAAGAAGAACCGATATTTTTATTTTGTAATAAGATGATATAGGTAATTATCCTTGCTTATAAGGATTACAAGACCTGTTTTTATAGTATAGTGAGAAAGTTGGCGATTTACTTTCTAGAGTTTATTATGTAACTCGTAAAAAAACCCTTTATGGCTATCTGTTGTAGGATTTTTGTGTTAATTAATGGAATTTGCAAAAGAAAATAGGATACCAATTCCCTCTTGCTTAAATGCTTAGGCACTTCACCTATTCGCGGAAAATATATAATATTATTTTTTTAAATAAGGGTCACTAATCAGCTGTGCAACTTTTTTATGAAATGCGATTAGTACAAAAGACAAGTTCTGCGAATGCGTGAGCATTGGGTAGGTGGCGGCACGTGCGCGCGACAGCTTTGACAGAAATCCGTTACGCGCCTGTGGTGCCTACCATTAATCTATTGCGCGGCCCATCCGTCAACTGGCACGCCATTTGCGCTTCGTGTTACACCATAGTGTAACGTGCGTATAGCGTAAAGTGTGTGTGTGTGAATGACCTACGCTGTTGGCCGCGGCGCTGTACTTGTGTGACCTGAATGTCGATCCAAATAATTTTTGCATATTAACTTCATTTTAAGGGTTTTATTTTTATTGAATATAGAACGAACGTGTAAATGGAACGAGTAGCGATAACAAACTGATGTAAACCACGCCCACCACGATGACGTCAGGAATTCAAAAGGCTCACTAGCTTAGGCCACCTACTCTTATTTGCTTCATGTGTAGCACCGTTCTTAGTGTACAAAGAAGGGGTGAAAAATAAAACTTGTAGTCATGTGCTCTGTGCACTTTCATAATCTGCTGGTTTTCACTTTAATAGGTGTTTCTAATGTATTATGGTAAATTTTCTAGATAAAAAGATTATCATAATGTATTAGAAACACCTATCTGGTAGTATTAGCAATAGCGCTCCCATTTAAGAATAGTTACTATATTTGCTCTACGGTACATATTACTGTTGTACTATTCTTTGTAAAATGTATATATATATATATATATATATACACACACACACATATATATCATCATCATCATTTCAGCCTATACTTGTCCACTGCTGAACATAGGCCTCCCCAATCGCTTTCCAGCGTAACCGGTCCGATGCCACCTGCATCCAACGATTTCCTGCGATTTTCACCAGATCGTCGGTCCATCTGGCAGGCGGTCGTCCTACGCTGCGCTTGCCAATACGTGGTCTCCACTCTAGAATCTATATATATATATATATATATATATATATATATATATCCCTAAGAGAAACTCCGAGCATAGTTCTCTCCATAGCTCGCTGAGCGACCTTGAACTGGTGGACAAGCCGCACGGTGAGTGGCCACGTTTCGGCTCCGTATGTCTTCGTAATGACATACGGTATATATATTATTGGTAAAGAATAATTCTATCACGGGGATGCCAGTCCCTCAATTATAATATACATATTGCTAGCCATTCTGATGCGGTTTCTCATTAATAAACAGTCAAACCAAAAAACCTCTTGCCGCTATCTGAGTCTGAAAGAGTATAGCATTCTTAATATTACACATCGGTGTAATACGCACCCACAAAAACACACAGATACTCTGATAAGCGAAGAGGAACTAAGAAAAATAGAGTGAAACAGGAAATGTTTTCTATTATCAGGGTTTTATTTTATACACTATTCGAGTTGTCATGTTTCTCCTCGCGGGTTATGGCGGGCCCCGTGCGAACCGCCAGGTGTCTGTCTGCATTAAGCACTGTGCGAAATTGTTGGAAAAATACGTCTATATTAGTCCGCCTTTGTGGGTACGTTATTTTTTCCAGTCCATTTGAAGTTATTTTAATAGAGTGCGAGTAGTTTATGTATAAGTACATGTACGCAGTGTTAGTTAACGTGCGCACTAAATGCGCGAATTATATGCGACCGTAGCGCTGTGTGACCGCGGTGTTCCTATCGATCACCAAGGTTAAGCAGCGTTTGACTCGGTCGGCCTGAGATGGGTGACCGTTTGTGGCATTTTCATATTCGAGCGTCTCCGTGCTTTGGAAGGCACGTTAAGCCGTTGGTCCCGGCTACCACTTAAATCGTTAAGCCGAGTTGGAAGCCTTAAAGGCGGCTTGATAAGTTCCAACAGCAGGTGGCCACAAACCTGCCCCCACCCATCCGCACTGGGTCCGCGTGGTGGAGTATGACTTAATCTCTCTCACCTTGATTTGTGAGAGAAGGCCTTTGCCCAGCAGAGGGCAGTATAGCTGATATTATTATTATTATTATATGCGACCGGTGAGCCCACGCGAGCAACATTTAGTTACGTCCGTGATTATGGGACTCTCAAATTTTGTGAAAACATAATTCCACAAATCCTCATTGATTGGCCCATAATTTACCCGTAAATTTTTTGTAAAGTTTTTGTAAAGTTTTTGTCCACAAATGAGAATTTGAACGAAACATTAATAATAATAATATACTTTATTGCACATAAAATATTATCACACAAAGAAACAAAAACGAACATGGTTATGAAGGTTAAGGTGGCCTTAAAGCTTAAAGCGATTTCTTCCAGGCAACCTTTAGGTAGGGAATGAGATGTTTAAAAATTTTAATTAGGAATGGGTAAGGGCAACAATGAATAAAATAAATATTAAATAAACAGAACCAAAAAGAACCTATTATAAATTATATAAATGAATGACAGAATAAGTAAGGAGAGATACGAGCAAAGGTAAAAAATGTAAAAGAAAACTTACTATAGGTGTGAAATTTGCGGGAAATGTGCTTAAAGATCCGACGTCTGACGTCTTATGGACTCAAGTAAAAAGTTCTAAGGACGAATACTTTGAATAGTGAAGGAATTAGAAAAGAATTTAGAAGAATTGGTAGGGATTGTAAGGCGAAATGTCGCAGCGGAACGAAGGTCAAGTGACTGTGTAGCGGCGAGAAAGCAGAAACGTTGCTTGAGATACATTGGAGAGCATCGGTTAAATAAGACAGAGTAGAGTAGTGAATGTTCGTCAGGGGCCACTTAAGTTGAGAACGGAATTTGGATACGTGATCATATTCATGTAAGCCAAAGATAAATCGAATACAATAATTTTGAAGTCTTTCTAGTTTATTAAGAAGCTCCACTGACAAGTCAAGGTAGCATGAATCAGCGTAGTCAAGAATGGGCAACATAATTAAATAAACTAAATTAAATAAACAGTTAATGGGGATTTTTGGCCAAAATATCTGAAATACCCCTTTTTCACTCGCACCATGGCAACATTGCGTTATATGCGTGAGCTGGACTTGCGCACTTAGTTGCGTTAATTACTATTTACGCGTTCTTTTACATAATGCATTAACCCAGCAAGTAGCTTAACCCTTCTGCTCCACCCGGGACGAAAGACGATACCAGTATGCTCAATGAGGTCGCGGCCGCGCGGTCATAAATTTGCCGAGGTTTATAAAAAGGACGATAATTCAAAAACTACCTAATGTTTTGACTTGAAATAAAGAGTATTTTCATCTTTGATATTACTGTATCTTACTTGTATATACATTTATTTGATACATCACCCTATACAATTACATTTTCAGCCTAAAAAATACATACGATAAAAATACATACGAAAAACGAAAAAAAAATAATGTTCAAGCAAATATTTTTTTTAGATAATAATACTCTGCTTTGGAATAACAAGTTATGCTTTTTGAATCTAGGATAAGTAGTTATAAAAATCTACATATCTAGTTTTATGTCTTTTAAACAAAATAATTGCCCAAAACGATGGCAAGCATCTGTGACCAAAATGACGTGCGTCCTCTCTCACGAGTTTTAGAATATGAATGGCCGATGCTCACAGACAATCTATGACAAGTATTATACACCAAAATAAAGAACGTAAAGTCCGTCATCTTTCGTCCAAACAAACCGTATGTCTACAAGGTCATGTGTTCATACTAGAATGGACTTTTTAAATCAGTAATATCATGAGACAAATTTGTGACTTAGTGAGTATAAGGCATGATTTTGCCCAAACAAATTTGTCGCTTAGTGTGTTAAAAGGTTAACTTGCACCAGTTGCTTGAATCCTATAGCTGCACTATATGCGGCCGTTTACACGATGCAATTAACCCGCGCAAGTGCCGCGGCTGTTACTTGTATTCTGTACAAGCGCCATTACTCACAGTGAGAAGATTCATTATCATTCATTATCATCATTATATAATTTGTGTGGTTGCCTAACACCGTCACGCCTATATTCCCCAAGCGGGGGCGGCAGAGGTGTACTGAGTCCACCCAAGTTACGCCGACGATGTTAGGTCCTATGTAATAGGGGGCGAGAGCCTATTGCCATAGGATTCATACTGGAAAGTTTGAAAAACTACATTTGCCCGACCTAGGATTTGAACCCAGGACCTCGTGGTCGCAAAGCGATGCGCTTTGCCACTCGACTAACGAGGCAGTGGTTGCCTAGTTAACGGTAATAAGCAAAAGTGGTCAGAGGAGAGACAGAATTGTATTATGTGATGAGCTACAGTCTCCTAACCTAAACCTGTAGGATGTAATGAATATAAAAATCTGCAGTAAAATTGCATATTTACCACTGATAACTTACTTCGACTTTGCATCCAACTAATAATATAAAGTCACTCAAACACGCAAAACGTTTAACAGATTTGGATGAAAGTTGGCACACAGAAAGTTTATTGTCTGGATTACTACATAGGATACCTTTTATCCCGGAAAAATGAAAGGTTCTTGTCTGAAGTCAACGCGGACGAAGTTGGGGGCAGAAACTAGTCTGATCTATAAATAGTAATTTTATCTGAATCGAAATAAAGCCATTGACCAAAGACATTTCCCGGTTATCACAACGCAATCGACCTACTACATAAAAACTACACGTTAATAAAAACAGTCGAAACCGAGGGGTGTTCCAAATTCGAATGCTTTCGGTAAACACAGTCGATACAACGTACCGATTTGGACGATTAGACCCACCACAATATTATTACGTGACTCGCTCCCAAAGCGGGCAGGCAATCTCTATAAAGAGGTATTTGGGACCCTAATTTACACCCCGTTATGTAATATCGGCGCCTCGGTTATGAAGGTCCGGCAAACTCGGATCTTGGTACCCTCCACTATGGGGATCGAAGGTGCTTACATAGTACGTACAAGTAGTTATGCGAATAACTTTAGATACAATTGTTGAAGATCTTGATATGTACTGGAAATTACTAGTAGAAATTGAAATTAGGATAGGAAGGCAGACTTCGCGGTTCGGGTGGCACTCGAACCCACTCATTTTACTGCCCTACACTTTGTAAATAAGTTAAACTAAACAAATTGCGAGAAAAAGAGCGCGTGCAATTTATTATAATCTAACTGGTTTTCACACCTTCACGCCTATATTCCCCAGAGGGGGTGGCAGAGGTGTACTGAGTACACCCACGTTTCGCCGACGATGTTAGGTCCCATGTAATAGGGGGCGAGCCTATTGCCATATACCGGGCACAATTCCAGACTCCAGACTCATACTGGGATTTTTTTTTTTTTTTTTTTTTTAACTGGTTTCGATATTTAAAGTACCCAAATTGACTAAATGTACATTTAGCCAAGTTTTAAAGTTCTTTAAAATGGGACATTAAAATTAAACTTTGGCTTGTGTACTATTTGAGTAGAGATGTGTTAGTAAAATTACTATTTAATGAAGACAATTGTCTGCTAATTTTGCAAAACTGAATCATAATAATCATTTTATTTACACAATTTCGCGCGGGCGTATGCAGGAAAGTGGACAAGAAAGTGACCAGTGCCAGTACGTGGTTTATTAAACCACTCAGGGCCCATATTCGCTATGACCAAATAAATACGTAACGCAACGAGTTACGATAATCTCTCGAAACAATCGTTAAATAGTTTCATTGTACTGTAGTCGCATACAGAATAACAGTACACGATTCTTTCGTTAAGTTATCGTAACGCTCTGCGTTTGGACAAAGCGAATACAACATTTCTTTCTTACTCACTGTAGCTGTTTACATTTTGTGCTGGTCAGTTTTTATGCCCATTTCTCTGGTAGGTAAGTTAAATGTAATCTAAAGTAGTACAGAAGAAGTAAGTAATGTAGAAGACAGTTTGTACGTACTTTTCGTATTTAATCAAACAGACACGTTTTCAGGAACTTCCAACGTATCTAACATACGTCCGTAACATTACATGTAAATTAAAATAGCATGTAGCGGGTTCCTATCGTATAATCTAATGTAACTTAAAATTTTCTCCAAAACTGTAATATTGCGAAAGTGCTCCCGACATTCTTAGTAATAATATTTGCGAGAGGCGTGGGTGTTCAAATGCCATGACCTTCACGGGAACACCGGCATGGTATTCGGGTGTAAATTGTTATGGGTGTTTCCTCATGGGAGACAAATGATAACAGCTATGGGTAATGTGTTCCTTACGAGCTCTGTTTGCTCGAAAAACATTGTTTCCTTTGTGACGGCTGCCAAATAAACACCGTCACGCCTTTATTTCCCAAGCGGGGGTGGTGAAAGTGTACTGTAGACTCAACTCACTTTTCGCTGACTACATTAGGTCCCATGTAATAGGAGGAGAGCTTATCATTATACCGGGCACAATGCCAGACTTCGGCCGGACTGATACTGGAAATTTTTCTATCGAAAAATCCCAATTGTGCAACCTAGAATTTCAAGCCAGGACCCGCTGAACAGACAGACTCAGAAGGGTCCAGATGAAAATCAGCGCCTAGCGATTGTGACTGGCATTAAGCTGATATGGATACCTATTTGGATCAGCCGTGAGACACATACTCATGTGTAATTGTTTGTTGTGTTCCCATACAAGGTGTATCATAAATAACGCAGGACCTCTGACACCCCGATTAGATAATTGCTTTCTCCTTTCTGCTCACAAATTCTATACGAAAACCAATTTTGCTAATTTAAAATTTTTAAGCCCTTTTTTACGCACTTTTATACCACAATTAACAATGAAGCTTGTATGTTTATGTGTGCGAATTGAGAAATACGTTTTACATACTGAGTTCTTAGATTTACGCGAATATTACACATGAAATAAAACTATTTTTTCGGATTTTATCGCGGTTTATTTTGATTTTAAGTTCCCGACGTTTCGAGTGCCTTCCCGTGACCATGGGTGCTGCAAAGCACTCGAAACGTCGGGAACTTAAAATCAAAATAAACCGCGATAAAATCCGAAAAAATAGTTTTATTTCAAATACGTTTTAGTTTATTAAAGAGCACTAAGTGAGTCACAGCATTAATTGCAAATTTAAAAAAAATGTGATGTACATTAAAAATTAAAAAGTTTTTTATGTTACATCTTGAATATTCTTGAGTCTCCGTAACCGGCGAGCGTGTACGAGACGAACTATGAGAGTCGAGGAAGCCAGAGAGGTATGTAAGGAAAGAACCTGTTGGAACTCTGTACTCTCTGCCTACCCCGCAAGGGATCTGGCGTGAGGTTATAGATAGATAGATAGATAGATCTTGAATATTTTTCAGATGTAAATCGTTCGAACGTACAGAACGAGTCGACTGGTTGAATTGTTGATATCTATGTGTTATATCAGCTAAATATTGTCTCTCGTGGTGTGACAAACAAAATTTCTTTTTTTCGTGATCGCTACTCGCTTAAAATAACTTGAAGAAACAACTTGTTTAGTGATGCTGTCATTTGGGCTTATAACGGCGATCTAAAACAAGAGACTTATGTCTCAACCTAGACTAGAATATGAGGTAACATAAATAAAGAATATGAAATTTAGACACTCTAGTGTATTAAGTTTGCCGTGGAGTGTGTTATACCTAGAAACTTTGTGTTTTCTTTCTTGTAGCGCTCACAATAATAATTGTGATATTTGAGAGGCGATTTGATTACTTAAGTTTGTTGATAAATTGGTGGGGTTGAATCATGTTGCGAAGGTGAAAACTAACTATTTGCTGGAGAACAAAGATATCTGACCGTCTTCATATTTTGAGCTGTCAGTTTCTTATCTCTGGGTACCTCTATATGAAAATGTTGTAGAATGTACCCTTATAAGACAATTTTATTAATCGAACCAATAAAAAAAGTGATCCTGTATGGTCTCTTCATTTTATAATAGTTGGCTTTACTGGTTTCTATAATTATATATCGTGTCTATAATATTTTTAGCGTTTTCTATGGTAAAATATGCTAGTAATAAGCGCCAAATTCAAAATACTAGGCCTAAGCTCTCCTATACCTAAACTTATAATACCCGAGGCTAATTTTATTGTTCTACTTGCAACCGGGTGTTTAAGACCAAATTCGGTTTATTGAACTATATTGGGGTTCATAACAGTAAATAATATTTTAATGTTTGGGTCGCCGTCACCGAAACCGATATGGAGGACTATATATATGTCGGCATTGTCGACCGTTACGTTTTTAAACAGGACTTGCAACGAGCGACTGGTAAACAACAGATGTGTCACTCGCCCCTCCACACTTAAAGGTTTCGCCATATAGCAGTCGCAGCGCGACGGTAGCGCGGCTTGAGGCGTTGTAATGTACAGAAATGTACGGGAGACGCCACACGGCGCTGCTCCGCTCGGCGCGATGGCAAACGTCACAACCGACGGTAGCCGAGCGCTTCCGTCGCTCTCTGTCGGCTATTGGACCAAAACTTTAAAGCTATAAAAGGCGGCGATCGTAAAGCCATAAACGATCGGGGCTTGCCAACGTTCATACTTCGTTAAATACAACTAAATTTGATTTAAAGCAATGCTGAGATTTCAAATGCATTTCTTCTAAGAAATACTTCTTAATTCGCACACATACACGTACAAGTTTCATTTTTATTTGGGGTATAAAAGTGCGTGAAAAAGGGGTTAAACATTATAAACTTGGAAATTTGGTTTACGTACTGAATTTGTGGAGCAATTATCTAATCTGGGTGTCTGAGATCTTGCCTTATTTACGTTACACCCTGTATAATATGCTAGTAAAAAAAATGGGTGGGTAAGAGAGCCGTGTAATGAATGTTTCAATAATTTTAAAAGTGGAGCATTAGACCAGATTTATTCATTATCATCAACATCAGCCTATAGCAGTTCACTGCTGGACATAGACCTCTCCAATTGCACGTCACTGGGTACGATCCTCGGCTACTCTCATCCAATTTCTGCCAGTCCGTGGTCTCCACTTAAGAACTTGTTTTCCCAGCGGTTATCCGTTGTTCGGCTAATGTGGCCAGCCCATTGCCACACAGGTCAATCCACACAAAGATTATCAGAGAGTTATTTAACGCGTCAGTTCTGTCTCAATTAACATGTAATTAACTAAAATAAAGCGATTAGTCTGTGTAAGTTGTTGATATAGTGAGGACAAACGGATATTAAGGCGGGTTCCGGATATTACCACGGTTGTATCTTTATATATAACCAACTTAGGTCGCGACTCACCAATGGTCCGTAATCTACGTCTCTACAACGAGCTCGTAAAGACAATTCCTGAACTCGATATCTTTTTTGACAGCCTTTCAAAATTCAGGATAAAATTTAAAAATATTTAATAAAGAAAAAAATATTGACATTCTCCTCTTCTAAAATGCAACTCAATATTTGAATTTTGCCCACTGACAAAAAAGAAATCGTAAACGAAATTACAATGATAATTAATTTGTATTCAATATGCCTTGTCTTGTCGTAATTATCAAATTAGACGATGTTTATATTTAATTTGAACTTGTATAGTACCCTGACACAATGTTTTTCTGTTTTAAGCATTTTACAGATAAAAATTTCTAACATTTTTATTTAGTGACATTTTAATTTTAATTAATTGTTTAACTTCCTCTTTCCCTGACATTGTACTCCAATTCTAAGCGAGTAACCAAGATAATGACATGGTTATTTCCAATTTACTAGTTTATTGTTATCAATCACAGTGGATTATGTGGTTGCCTATAATCGGAATAACATTTAAGCAATACACTGTAAAAAAGTATTTTGAAATTGTAAAAATTGACGTATATTCTGTTGGTGATCCATAATAAATAAATAAGCAGATACAAGAATTACTTACGGCAAATACTTTGTCACGAATAGTCCACATACTGTGAGGTTTTTTACGCAATGATGTTTATTAAAACATCAGGGATTTCTTGCCAAATAAGAAAAAATATAACACCGTCACATTTTTGCAGTGATGTACACACATAGTTCGGCGACTGAGTTAAGTCCCACTATAATAAAAGGACAAAAGAAATTTTCAACAGAACTATTCCAATAACACTTGACCTGCTTGAAATGCGATTTCAGAACCTAGCAGGTATGTATTACAAAATTGAAATGAATAAGCTCTTCGACAACCATTTAGTCGTCTATCTCTGCATAAAAATTTCGAAAGTCATGATTCATTTATGATTATTAACTTTAACAAATACGAGTAGTCGTACATTTTGTTTCATATCATAGAAATTATTACACACTTTAGTCACACTGAAGTAGTACGTAAGCCTGTTGTACAATATTACGTTCACCAGCCTCTCTGCGCTAGGCATTGAGGCCTCTCCAATGGAAACTGTATACATTAATCTAATTGAGAGCTATTTAGTTGAATGAAAGAACTCTGCGTCATGTAAATAAAACTAGTGGGCACGCAAAACTGAGTTCCAATTCAACAGGGCATTTATACGCTAGAACCAAACGCGGTGCGTTATGATAACTTTGTAAAATGAACGCGTAATGGTATTCAGTTTGCGACTGAAGTACGTAGTAAGTATCATTTCACGAAGTTGTCGTAACGCACTACGTTATGATAAATGGCCTTCGCGAATAAGGGCTCAGGCCCTCGTTAAGTGCCTCTGACGAATATAATGGAGTAAAAAGTAAAATAAATACGATGCTGTCACTCGCCTACCGTTAACGAAGCGAATAAAACAGTCCAACCCTTTAAATAAACCGTGGAAATGGCTGAGAATAGCTTATTAACACTCTGTGACCATCTTGTAGGGGCTGAAACGAATGATAATATTTTTCTTTTATTTCGAACAGCCCCTGCGCCGCCATTCCTGTTTAATTAGATTATACTAATTGAGTTGGCGCCAATTGTTCGCTTTGGAAAATAAAATTGAAACGAAACACGTTTTGCGGCTTTGGAACTTCTTAACCGGGTAGTTCTTTGTTTACAGGTCGACTGCCAGCGTTTAACTTTTACATCACTAGTTACTTTATGATTCTCAGATTATAATAATTACTATCTAAGTATTTGGACCTGGCTCACGAGGTTACCGCGATGTGGAATGTTGATTCAACTATCATTATTGTAATAGATGTGTCAGTTAACGAGCTAATAGCGGAGAGCTTCGATAAACATCTCGAGAAGCTCTCGCTGGGTAGTCTGGTGTAGGGTCTGATAGAGAAGGCGGTAGTTTTAAACACGGTGCGCATCGTAACGAGGTTCCTAACTGGCAGGAGGCCTGGGCACCGGTAGCTTGGGTCATATCGCTGACGGTGGTGCACCCTTTTTATAAGAAACATATAAGAATTTTTTTAATATATATTTGTATGTAAACTTTAGAAATTGTGATTTTAATAATTAGATAATGATAAATGAACCCATACTGTTTTACGGCAGGGCAATAGCCTTCTCTCACTAATGGAGGTAAGAGAAATCTCTCTCACCTCGCAATCAAAATCTTTCTAACCTAATCAGGTTATATCCACCACGCGGACCCAGTGCGGATTGGTATAGTTTTCTCAACAGCCACAATTGTGCCTGGTATAATGGCAATAGGAGCGGCGTTTATCGGGACATATAATCGTCTCTCAGATTATTATATGAAGTCGAATGCTAGAAATTATTAGTTGTGTCTACTTTCTTTCTAGAATTTTTGAGAAACTGTTTCCTTTTACCAGTACCAACCTAAAAGGGTTAGGTAATTTTAATTAAAAACTGTACACATGCTACCTTTTGCTGAAAGCTATTTTTATACAGGTTGCTTCTAAATTTAGAGTTCATCGGCGAATATAGGCATGTTATAATTACACATCGTGTAATTTTGTCGACCTGGGGCGAACGCCCAGGTGATGTTTCCAATGCCTACTGTTTACTGTTCATAAAAATGAATAATATAAACTTCAATAAGTCACATCTACCTTGAGCTTTCCAAATATCATAGCTAGGGTGTGTAATAAATTGACGGTTATCGTTTTAAATTTACATTTATTCCAAGAACCAAGAATGACATCCAAAGACAATCCACCATAAACCAAAACCACAGATAACTAAAACACTACAACATCTTTCCCTCTATCAAAAACAAATAAAGTGTGTGTAACATTACTATAAATATAATATATAACAAATCATAACAATCCTTAGAAAACTTAATACATTAATCACTTGTATATAAATATATCCTATAAGATCGCGAGCTCTTAATGCCGCTTTCCTCTGAACCCGCCCTAAACGACTCATACCCTAAGAATCGTCATCTGGCGATTCTGCGACCTCCAACTGTCCCGAGTTCATATCAACATCATCCTCCTTCCTCTCCCTGGAAGTAGAGGATGTGACTTGACCTGAGTTCATATCATCAACATCATCCTCCTTCCTCTCCCATGAAGTAGAGGATGTGACTTCCTCCTGCTTATCATAACGTTGTTCCAATCTACGCAAATGCCTCCTATTGCATCGTACTAGCTTACCATATCTATTTGTAAGAGTGAACGACGCGAATTCCATGTCATAATATAATTTGCTTCGCACTTTATTCCGAACAATTTTCGCGTAATTCTCACAATAATTCCGCTGAGGCCTCAATTTTTCCATATGAATAAGCAATCGTGTTCTGAACCTGCACATCTGGTGATCCCCTAATAACACCAAAATACTTGAACTTGACTTAAAAATATTCAAAAATGGCGATGCAACTTTTTTCCAAGCGTCGGTCGGCTCGTGCCGCTGGTCTCGCAACGAAATTCAGTTCCGGCGGTGGGCGTGCGTGTTCCATAATTCTATGTTTTCCCGCACTATGATCACTAAAACACTATAAAATCAGCCATCGCTGTCACCATGTAATAAATTAACGGTTATTGTTTTAAATTTACATTTATTCCAAGAACCAAGAATGACATCCAAAGGCAATCCACCATAAAGTAAAACCACAGATAACTAAAACACTACAACAGGGTGGAAATACGGAACACTGAAGATATCTACCGGCCATCTGACGACTCGGGCCACCCCTTAATGTCATTTTGCGTTTTTTGCAGTGTTTTTAATGTACTCAATTAGTATTGTTATGGAAATGTTTTTTTAACCTAGCCCCACACTAGGATTTATTCCTGTGTCGTGGGTGTATTTACAAACATGTAAATTCACATACACAAATATCCAGACTGTAACAAATAATTGTGGGTCACACAAAGATTTGTCTCATGCGGGAATCGAACATGCGTCTATTAGACACTGTGCGCGGACAGGCTTAAACTCTTAACCACTGCGCTAAATCGTCCGTCATGTTACTTATTGAAGTATTCTATCTATCTATCTATATCATCACGCCAGCTCCCGCGCGGGGTAGGCAGAGAGTACAGAGTTCCAACAGGTTCTTTCCTTACAGACCTCTCTGGCTTCCTCCACTTTCATCGTCTCATACATTGAAGTATTCTTTTTTATATTTTTTTAGTAACAGTGAACAGTAAGCATTGGGTACATCATCTGGGCTTTCGCTCCAGGATGACTAAAATCATGCCGTGTATGTAACTATATACACAAATATCTTTCCTAAGAACTATAGATTTTTGGTGAACGTCAAAATGGCGGGATCATAACTTATTTTTTGAAAATCTAATTACTAGTATTTAGTACCAAATTGGTACTATTTGGTACCTATATTTAAAAAATAGGTACTTCAATGTGCTTAAAGATATTCAATAATAATAGTGATCCCGCCATCTTGACGCATCAAGATGGCGGGATCAAGACTATAAGTCCAAAAAAAATGATCGATCCAATATACTGTCTATACGAATATTTAGTACCTGAATTGGTACCTTCAAAAGTAATCGCTTAACATTTAATCCTGTTACTGTTTTTTAATTAAATCGATTTTTTTTGATAAATCATATACGCACGCCTGTATAAAAAGTGTAAGCAGTACAGTTGTTCGAGACATTGCTAACATTTTTCAATTAGGCGCCAAAATACAAAATAAAGAAACTCGTTAGTATCCACGTCTTGGAGTGATTTGAGTGACACCCCGTATACAAGATATAAAACGTTGATGAAAGGTTGTTTGCTCTATGTATTTAAAAATATTTATAGCACGCTTGTTTTTTCTTAGAGTTTAAGTAAATGTGATTTATTATTATCACGACATACCCTATATCGCGGAAACCCATAATCAGGGATGTTAATTCTAAAATTTGGGTCCTTTATCGATTAGCCTAGAATCCGTGCTGAGCGTCTTCGAGAAGGTTCCACCACTATTCATCATCACCGGGCGCTGTCAGCTGGTAAGCAAGAAGGTAAAATAGGTAATAACAATACCGCTTTCTGTATAGGTGCCGGTTATTGTCATTTGTATTTGGGTATTTTTATCGATGTACTTGGGGATCGGAGCAGTTCTAGAAGTTTATTTCGCGGGTAAAAGAGACGCTCAGCGTGACGACGGACACATTCTTTCTTCGGAAGTCGCAGATAACAAATCAAGAGTAAGTGGAAAAGTACCTAATAGGAATACACCAATGCGACGACCATAGCGACAATATACAGGCTTCAACAACTTGGGGTGATTAAGGGAAAAAATATCGTCACGCTTATTTTTCCCAAGCGAAGTGGCAGAGGCATATTATGAATACCCACTTTTGACGATAAAAATTCCTACTCGTTTTTTTCCATAGAAAAAATACATTTTGGTCTAACCTAGGATAGAAATAAAACATTATGATTTTTTTTAGTATACTTTACAATTCTGAAAATATTTAAAATAAAACAACTGACAAACAATACAACATGAACAAAAGCGAACAAAAAATATCATTAGGTAACTGAAAAGAGAAAATTTCTTATAATGAACCACATTCTTATAATTATATATCGTAATAACCGTCGCCCAACATTAGGGATTATCCGTGTCGTGGGTGCATTAACAAACATGAAAATACAGCTAAGTATAAGTAATTTTGGGTCACATAAGGACTTTTCCCGTGTGGGGATCGAAGCCACGACCAATAGATCCAGTTACCGGCGCGGCTTAGCCTCTTTACTACTGCACTAAGCAGTCGCCATTTTTTATTTCATATTTTTTATCCATCCCCGTTTTGATTCGCAGATGCCATGTTACTAAACTATGCCACTTCAAGAATCAACACTTCAATTACTTTCTACGGTAAATTAATAATAAATAGTGGTTTGAGCGGTCGCCTTGGCATGTCGAATTAAGTGGGTTTGATTTCCACCAGTAATGGTTTTTTCTTCACTTACTGTTTAGAATCAATGTTCCAAATACATCTGTTTTATTATAATATGAATAAATAACATGTGAATAAAATATTATTCTAATTACACTTTTTTCACTTTACTGCATATCATCAATCAATCAATCAGCCTATCGTAGTCCACTGCTGGACATAGGCCTCTCCTAACACGCGCCATTGCACACGGTCCCCCGCCTTCCGCATCCAGTCCGTCCCAGCGACCTTCTTGAGGTCGTCGGTCCATCTAGCTGGGGGCCGTCCTACCTTACGCTTACCAAGTCGCGGTCTCCACTCTAGGACACGCTTGCTCCATCGGCCGTCGGTCCTTCTGCAGATGTGACCAGCCCATTGCCACTTTAGCTTACTGAGTCTGCGAGCTATGTCGGTAACTTTGGTTCTTTGTCGGATTACCTCGTTACGAATTTTATCCTTCAAAGAGACGCCGATCATAGCTCGCTCCATAGCCCGCTGTGCGACTTTGAGTTTGTGGACTAGTCCCACTGTGAGTGTCCACGTCTCGGCCCCGTAAGTCATAACAGGTAGAACGCATTGGTTAAAGACTTTAGTCTTCAGGCATTGCGGTATAGGCGAAGCGAAAACGTGACTGCATATATTTAACACAATTGGAAATCAACATCGTTTGATTCCTAGTAATTCTAGAAGTCAAATCATTGTAGTATTCCCATTTGCCGGGTATCCTAGTACAATAAGATATATAATGGCCTATACCGTTGTTCAATAATGCTGGTTTATATTCTATTATAGATATTATGTTGTAATATTTATTGCAGTTTAAAAAAGGACGGAATTTCATAAATATTGACAGATTTAGTGTCGCAGAATTAAAAAAAAAATTTGATTCCCTATCAATTTTTTTTTAAATGAGTTTTTTGAGAGTTTGTGAGTGATTGTTATAACGCTATTATATACAGTTTGTCTGCAGGTTGTAATATTAAATAGCATGTTTTCAACCGATTCGTTTAAGGCACCTTACCTACGTACACCTTTGGTTTCTATAACATATAAGTCAAGTGGATACACAGTATCTTTTATTCACACTATTTAAACAGTCACTATTTGCACAACTTATTAACATTTCTACAATAAACAAGATACCCAATAAAACATTTTCCACAATATACCAAATATTGCACTCACAATGTACACATATGTTAGTACGTATATTTTAGATGCTTTATTGATTTCATATCATTCCGAGGTCCAAATTCTTTTAAAATGCTACCAATTGCTCATTATCACTCTGCGTTTTCCAAAAAAGTTTTTGTAATATGATTCCTGAGCTGATAACCAATAGTGTACAATAAACTATGGATGCAATGATATTCCATTACGAAGTCGCGTCGCGTCCGGGTACGAAGTCGCGGGAAACTGCTAGTTTCTTATAAAGCTTTATTATTTTTTTTTTTTTTCTACTACCACGTAAACATATTTCCAATATATCATATAACTGTGTTGCAGAAAATCAGTTTAAAAAGAAAGGAAAAGTATTTGGTATTTTTTTAATTACATTGTCGTTGTAATTTAAACAAATACCAAATACGTTTACTACAAAGAATGATTCCTGTAACGTGTATAAATTGACAAACTTTTAGGGGTCTCACAAAGATTCTGTTGGAACTCTGTACTCTCTGCCTGCCACGCTAGGAATCTGGCTTGATGATAAACATAGACATACAAAAATTCGACCCGTGTGGGAATCGAACCCGCGACGACTACTACAGTAAACGGTGCAGTCTACGTTCTAATGATGAAGCCGTCTCGTTGAATATTTATTAGTGTATTCCAATTACTGTTCCACTTACTCTTGATTTGTTTGCTGCGACTTCCGTAGAAAGAATGTGTCCGTCGTCACGCTGAGCGTCTCTTTTACCCTCGAAATAAACTTCTAGAACTGCTCCGATCCCCAAGTACATCGACAAAAATACCCAAATACAAATGACAATAACCGGCACCTATACAGAAAGCGATATTGTTATTACCTATTTTACCTTCTTGCTTACCAGCTGACAGCGCGCCGGTGATGATGAAAAGTGGCGGAACCTTCTCTAAGACGCTTGATACTCAGCGCGGATTCTAGGCAAATCGATAAAGGACCTTAATTTTAGAATTAACATCCCCGATTAAGGGTTTCCGAGATATAGGGTATGTCGTAATAATATTAAGTCACATTTACTTAAATTCTAAAAAAAACTAGTGTGCTATGAATATTTATGAACATATAAAGCAAACAAGCTTTCATCAACGTTTTACATCTTATGTACACCCCCCCTCCCCCCAAATCACTCCCAGACATGGCTACTAACGATTTTCTTTATTTTGTATTTTGGCGCCTAATTGAAAAATGTTAGCAATGTCTCGAACATCTGTACTGCTTACACTTTTTATTCAGGCGTGCGTATATGATTTATCAAAAAAATCGATTTAATTAAAAAACAGTAACAGGATTAAATGTAAAGCGATTACTTTTAAAGGTACCAATTCAGGTACTAAATCTTCGTATAGACAGTATATTGGTACGATCATTATTTTTGGACTTCTAGTCTTGATCCCGCCATCTTGATGCGTCAAGATGGCGGGATCATTATTATTATTGAATATCTTTAAGCACATTGAAGTACCTATTTTTTAAATATAGGTACCAAATAGTACCAATTTGGTACTAAATACAGGTAATTAGTTTTTCAAAAAATAAGTTATGATCCCGCCATTTTGACGGTCACGATTTTTGCTAGATCAAAGTTGACAGCATAAAACGATTCTTGATGATATAAATAACAATTTTCATGATCAGAGCCACTATGCACCTAGCACATCAATTAACCAATGTAAATATTAAAAAGACTGCCTCGTTGGTCTGGTGGCGCTTTGTGATCACGAGGTCCTGGGTTCAAATCCTAGGTCGGACAAATGTAGTTTTTCTAACGAAAAATTCCCAGTATGAGTCCTGAATTGGCCTTTCACTTTCTTCAAAGGCCCGGGACAGTATCCCGCTGTTGCCGGCCCAACTTCGTCGACCCTGCGTGGGTGAAAAGAAGAGACACGTTCACTTCTATACTCCTTTATTTTCCTCAGCACAATACAAGTCTTGATTTCGCAACTCGACTACAAATTTCATCGTGTGTGTGTGTGTGTGAATGATGTACGCTGTTGGCCTCGAGGCCTCTACAGCTTCACCGGATTTTAAAGGCGAGCGTGCAACCACCACGCTCCAGCTAGACCACTACGCTCCAAAATCACCGGCTTACTTAGCTACCCCGAGACTATACCGAGCAGAGAGCCGCGCACTCGGTCCTTTGGGAGCACACAATTTTTACTACGACTGCGCGACATTATTTCTGATTCCCAGTCAGTCAGGGTATAATCTCGGGTAAACTTTACATATCTATATTCACGGTGACATTCTTTGTATAAAAACATAAAAATATAAATAACTCTAGGCACATATTTTGTATAATCGCCAAATCAGTGCGAAAAACATTACAACTGTGCCCAATTTCCACTCGATAATTGTAACTTATTCCTAAATCTTATACGCTACGGGGCGGATTCTTATCACCTATTATACATACACACTAATCCTATCGCAATTACATAATCATGATTCAATTCCTATGGTAACATCGCGGACACGTCAAGTTATATACGTAAGTCATAAAAGAATCTATTCGGTCCTGTCGCCGACAAGTCCGGAGTCTGGAATTGTGCCCGGTAAATGGCAATGGGCTCGCCCCCTATTACATGGGACCTAACATCGTCGGCAAAACGTGGGCGTACTCAGTACACCTCTGCCACCCCCTCTGGGGAATATAGGCGTGACGGTGTTTTTTTTTAATATTATAAATTACATGTGTAAATTGTAAATTAAACATTTTTATTCCTTTTTTGGTAAATGTTTGACGGTGACATAACTATTTGATATGTAATATGGCAAGGTACATATTCGCAGAAAAAAAAATATAGCTTCGTAATAACAGAAACAAAAGAAAACTTAGCTAGAAATTATACAACATAATTAAGTTGAGCCCTAGGGTATGTTCACATGGTAAATATTCGTCTTCAGAACAATTAGCGCAACTTGGTTAAATAAGAATATCTACAAGCCCTAAGCTTCAGTCTCAGCATTACAGATAGCGAGCTCACTCCATAACAGGAGCCGCTACAATCAAGATGATCTCACGTATGCAGATACATGTGCGGGTCTTTTTATATTTCTTTGCGCATTAGCTACGGCAAATATATTCAACACATTAACAAAATGCCTTTAAACACCGTGACAAAGCGGCCAAGAAATTAAAAGCCATGCTCCACTTTTTTGAATTGAGTTACCCAAAAATCCTTTAATAGATCAGTGTTTATACACAAGTGCAGTCATATGAGTATGTCAACAAGTAAATAAATCCATTACTGCCAGTTTTAGTTAGCATTATAACTAAAGGTTTCGTAACATAGCCGACGAAGCGCGACGGGGCGCGACTTTGGCGAACAGCAGCACGGCGCGCACATCACACTATAGGCGCGACGTCGCGCCGACCGGCCGGGCGACCGCCATGTTGCTGTCAACATCTAAAATTCAAACAATAATACTAGCGTATTATTGTTTGAACCGCTCGAACACGTGACGGCGCCTCGCTCGTAAACGTGACGATTTCTCTCTCCTGCCGTCATCGTTCATTTGTAATTACGTCAGGCGCGACAGTGGCTGGTCGTGACGTTTGCCGTCGCGCCGAGCGTGACGTGATGAGCGTGACTGTGTGACGTTTACCATACATTTCAGTACATTACAACTTCCCAGGTCGCGCCACGGTAGCGCTCCCGTCGCGCTGCGTCGACTATGTAGCGAAACCTTAAAACATGTCTATCCGTTCCAGTAAGCTGTGCAACTCTTACGTCGAAACATATTCTTCGCTTTACAAAAATGTTCTAGAAAATTCGTTGAATAAACATCTACTGCCAAGTTTTCACAACTTACTGTAGGTAGCTGAGATACATAATATAACTTCTTAGCTCCATAACATCCCTTATCCATAGAATTTGTGTAGAAACAAAACAGACAGGCGGAGCTTCTCGCTTATTATGTTGAACGCCGCCTGCTGTTGTTATAATGTTGGAAACAACAACTTTGCGCTGGTACTAGTCCATGTTTTGACTCCAAAATTAATATTATTTACATAGGAGAAGCACAGATGGCTAGGTTTTCATTAATTTCATATATAGGGGCTCTAAATTTGAGTTATTGTTGGTAACCTAAATAAAATAACCAATAGTCCTTACTATAGGCTATTATTAAGCTAAAATGGACCATGAATTGATCCTCATTGAGAAAAACACAGTTCACAATAGCTCAGTAAAAGATCGCGTGGGCATGAAAGAAAATAGGCATGCGTGTAAAGATGAAGAAAGAATGTCGAAGGAAAGAATAATGAAGCAAATATGCGATTCGAAAGTGAAAAATGTTGGTACCGAGAAAAGAGAAGTTCCTCGCTACTTGAACATGATTGAAATAGTGCCGTATTCAATGGACAAGTAGAGAAATTCATTAAACGGCGAGCGTGTATCAGACGAACAATGGAAGGAGACAAGAGAAGTCTGCAAAGATTTGTTGAACAAGTAACTCCTTGTAGACCACAGATTTTTATTTAGAATATATGTAAATATTTCATCAATGATTTCATTGACATCATATTACGTTCGTGTGTTTTAAATATATATATATATATATTCCTAAACAATGTTCTGAATTAATTGTCAACAAATGCACAGTTCAAAGTTTTAGTGGTTGAACTGTGCATGTTGTTGCTTAACTATTGTGTTTTATTTAAAGTCTTACCCTCTTTTAATTATATTTTTGTATAAATTGTAAGCCTGGTTTGTGTAATAGTGTAGTATGGTTTTAAGCTAATAAAGTTATTATTATTATTAAATATACAAGAAAAACATTACCGAAAGCGTTTAATAGCACAACTCATTATTATTACACGTGTTTTGCTCTCATCCAAGAAAGGTAGTCTGTTAATTTATGTATCTTTTGATCAAATTTATTAGAGCATTGCCGTTTTATGAAAGTGGTTTAATGGGCAGATTCTTCTAGATTTTTGAACTCCAGTTCAAAGGGTTATAGGAGCATCAACAACTTATACACCAATTTTCCAATTGTAGGTTTCGCTTCCTGACTACTTTCATTACATGACGAGAGCGCTAAATGGCTAAATTACACCTAAGTAATAAAACCATTGCAGAGTTTTCCTTTCCAATGAAATGGACAGGAAAAGGGAAACAGCAGGGGAGTTTTGTCATCACAATTCACCAACCACTTAAGAAACATAATCCGCACAACATCAGGTCGCGGCGGGCAGTGGGACCCTCAAATTAACTTAATTGCAAATGTAATTGGCCTGAGCAGGGGATCGCAATAAAAGGAAAATATTTGCGTTATTCTGCGATACTTGTATTGTTGATTTGCGTGGATACCTTTAACTTATCACAATCTCACCATAATAGATATTCGATTCGATATATGTTAGGAGATTCCTGAAGATTGTGGTATGATTAATTAGTGTATTACCTTTTGGTATCGGTATTTGACTTTTTTGGTATCCTTCTATTTTACATATATCAAAATAGTTTAATGTAAAATCATAGACTAATGATTAGCTGCGAATATTTAATCGACACAAAATCCAATTTTTTTCTATCTATCTATCATCACGCCAGATCCCTTGCGGGGTAGGTAGAGAGTACAGAGTTCCAACAGGTTCATTTCATACACCTATTTGGCTTCTTCTACTCTCATAGTATATTTGTCATTTTCTTCTTTACTTTTTTTTTGCTAAGATCTACCTAGAACTACTGATGGAAGTAATTGCATTATTTTATTGACTGGTATGTGTATATGCTTTGCTGCTTGCAATCAACTTCTTAATAGTAAACTGACAAGTCCCTCACAGGTGATTCGGCAACACCCGTCGTCACGCCTATATTCCCCAGAGGGGGTGGCAGAGGTGTACTAAATACACCCCCGTTTCGCCGACGATGTTAGGTCCCATGTAATAGGGGTCGTCCCCTCGTGGCTCGTGCCTATTGCCATATACCGGGTACAATTTCAAACTCCGGACTCATACTGGAAAAATAATAATAATAATAGTACACTTTATTGTACACCATGAAAAACAAATTACAAACAGATTTATACAAAACATAAGTACAAATGGCGGCCTTATTGCTGATAGCAATTTCTTTCAGACAACCAGAAAAACTACATTTGTCCGACCTAGGATTTGAGCCCAGGACCTCGTGTTCACAAAGCGATGCGCTTTGCCTCCAGACCAACGAGGCAGACACCAACATCAGCACCCGTCGTGTTTCTTAATATTACTATGAAGATGTTACTCGAATTTCAGCCAATGCTGAAATTAGAAAGAATGCATGAGATGGTTCAATAACTATCTCACGCTTTCTTTCGGGTATGCTTTCAAATGTCAATTTGTCAATACGAATGAGGAATACAAAGTGCAGCTTCGCACCTCAGAAGTCACAAGTACTTGTAAGCGTAAGACTTGCTCAGGAGTTGATAAGTGCAGGAATGATTCCGAGGTCTTAGCACGAAAAGATTTAGTGTGACGCTAACGAGTAAAGGTGCTGTCACGTTCATTTTTATTTAGTAAGTTTGTAGTGTGACAAGGATGGCATATCAAGTCGCTGGCGTCACCCTACCGTCAATCCTGTCGTGCTAAGCCTTCTGTATACTTCACTTTCTCCGAACGCTCATACTTTTCTATCTCTTTCTTCCTCCCCTCGTTGTGAGTCGTAACACAGTCCGATGCTTCCTCATTTGGTTGAAATGAGGGTTTCCTTATAAGTACCCACGAGGAAAATGAGGGTCTCGCTTATCATTGTATTAATTAGACACCCATCGCTAATGAGCTAGACTGAAGGAGAATTACGGGAACTTCACATTGCATGTTTTAGGGACGCGGAGGAGACTACTCCTAAAATAACTATATTTTAATGTAAGCAAGCTAATTATGACTTGTGCTGTAAAAGGCTTTTTTCGCCGCCCTTGAGTAAAGTGCTGGTAAGCTACTTCTCGATAACCGTTACTCGGCCTGTAAAACCTGCGAATTTAACAGTCGGATATGGCTTCTTAGAGATTGTGAAACTTGTAACATAGACTTACTTGCAACTTTAATTGTCGATTAGTCTCCTTCAGACTTTACTCGAGGGTGGTGAAGGTTCTAAGGCTTACGTCCTTGATATAACTTTAGTTGAACCCATAAAACCGAGTGGCGCGTCAACTTGTGACAGATTTTTTGCTTAAAGTTACATTACGTCGGTAACGAAACGGTGACGACACTCCCATTTGTCGGTAAATAAAAAATATATTGGATTTTTCGGTAGGATGATAAAAAATAAGGAAAATGTTATACGTTTATTGCTGCCTATGTACACATCAAAACAAAACGTTTCCTCTCCGCTGAAATATATCTCTCACTTTTCGGAAACATACCTGTAGATGTAGGTAAACACTTTGAATGTGATATATGTGTGGCTATATTATTTGTCTTTGAACATATATGTATCATGCGAGTTTATTGGTTTTGCTATTTATTTATCGGAAAGTATCTGCTATTTAGATTAGGTTACATGTCGAGTGTATGATTAAATTGTAAAAGATTTGTAACCAATGTGAGGGGAATGCTGCTGTTAGTTTCTCTCTATATATTCAGTAGATATAATAAATTAAATAAAATAATAATTTACTCGCGCACGCTTCCTAGTTATGTCATGATTGAGGAACAAATTGACAATATATATAGGTACACACCTAAGCACACACAATTATCTCGTTTGGCAAGTGTGTACGTACGTACGTACGTACGTACGTACGTATGTATGTATGTATGTCATGAGCATGAGGGGTATAGAACCCGTCCAAATGAATAAAATAAATAAGCAATAATAATAATAACAACAACAACAAATAAATAAATAAACACGGTAAATAGAGTATCGGTCGGTTAGCGGTGAGTGTTAATAAGTTGATTGATGGATTAATTTACTTATTGTAGCGTATATTATATGGGAACATCAATTCAAGAAGTTCAATCGACAAAATTTCACTACATATTGACGACGTACTAAATTGGAAATTGCATGTTGAGAGTTTGTGTCTAAAACTAAGTCAACAATTGTATGCACTTTATAGGCTTTCCAAGGTTGTTGATCGATCAGCAGTGGTAACTGCATACCATAGCAATGTAGGTTCCTTGTTGAGATATAGTATTATATTCTGGGGATATTCTACTTATAACGAGCGTGTATTCATATGACAAAACAAATGCTTACGTGCTATTTGCAATCTACAACGAACAGATAGTTGCAGACCTTTCTTTAAAAATTTAAAAATATTGACTATGCCCTGTCTGTACATACATGAAGTGGTAATGTTTATAAAGAAAAATATTAGCTTATTTGAACTATTATTACTACACTATTATAATTAAAATTACGATAATTAACATTAATACAGTATATATATATATATATATATATATAATAATTAAAACAGACACTTGGTATTAATTCAATTGTACATGTTTTATTATATATTTAACTTTTAATTAAATAATTTATAAATGTCCGATACAATTATTATGTTTTCTTAATTGTTAGGTACTTTAAGTTCTTGGATTATTCCTAATGTTATTTGCATGCCTAAAGGCAGAATATGGCGTACGACTATTGTAATTTTAACACCCACTGTAACCCATTTTCGCAAATAAACTGATTTGATTTATATATACAGTATACATATCGAAACTATTTATTCTAACTAACCGTCCGATGAGAGACGACTACATACATTGCAGATTTGCGATCCTCCTCGCCCCATCCATCCCTATCACCGCGGTACTCCGAGCGAGCGAGTGAGTGAGTGAACGAGACAGAGAACGAATGATGACGACGTGTTTACTGCTCCGTGATTGGTCCGACGGCGAGTCTCCACTCGCTGCGTACAGCACGGACGTTGCGACCGAGCGTCCTGTTATATAAAAGAGTGCTGTGTTTTTTAAAAATCACACACATTGTTCCATACGCCGACTGCCACAGTCGCGCGCGCGCGCTCATTATTTTCTTTACAATTAAATAATAATATTATAATAACCTACGACAATGCCGCCCAAGACGAGTGGAAAGGCAGCCAAGAAGTCCGGAAAGGCCCAGAAGAACATCTCGAAGACCGACAAGAAAAAGAAGAAGCACAAGAGGAAGGAGAGCTACGCCATCTACATCTACAAGGTGCTCAAGCAGGTCCACCCCGACACCGGTATCTCGAGTAAAGCCATGTCTATCATGAACTCGTTCGTGAACGACATATTCGAGCGTATCGCTGCGGAGGCGTCCCGTCTCGCCCACTACAACAAGCGTTCGACCATCACATCAAGGGAGGTGCAGACGTCCGTGAGGCTCCTGCTGCCCGGCGAGCTGGCCAAGCACGCCGTCAGCGAGGGCACCAAGGCGGTCACCAAGTACACCAGCTCGAAGTGAACCCCAACAGCAAGTGAACATGCACTCTCAATTTAGAAGTAAAGGAACGCGTCCACAAACTAGATTGTCATAACCATAGGTTCGCTATAATAATAAATTAATAAATTGAATTGCTATGACAATAAATTGTTTGATTAATTATGAAGACTTTCACAGATAATAAAAAGAGGTTTCATACAAAATGTTGATACTCACTAACTAATCTACCAACCAACCAGTAGAATAAAACAGCCGATTTTTTTTTTATTAAAGAGTTGTTTTTTTTTCTATCTATATACTATATATAGAGTTATTACATTTTTTTCCCATACTAAATGGTGTTTGTATGCATACGAGCCAATATGCAGTAGCACTTATCAGGTTTTTTGTAGGTAACTGCCCTTTATTGACTTTCGAAATAAAGCAAGTTATTCCCTCTTAACAGTAGGAACTGTGAGGCGGGACCAGCCATCGGGATGTCGCAATCCGATATGAGTAGTGCCTTCAGATCATAAAAGATATTTTTCTTGTATGATCTGAGGTAGTCATAGTCTGCGACACACTCAAATATGTCAGAACTTAAATTTTATTGCGGTATGTACTGATCTTCGGCCTTCATTCGAATGGGTATCTTACTTAATTAAGTAAACCATGACGAGTTCAGTTGAACTTATCAGAAGACACGAGTATCATGTTGGTTTTATATTTAATTTGATTTATTGTCAAATTTAAAGAGCGCTTCCTGAAATATTGTTTATTTTATAAGGATTTAATGCATTATATAACTAATACGGAGGCGCTCTTAGCACTGTGCGACCGCGATGTTCTTACCGATCAACGAAGTCGACTCGGTCGGCCTGGATGGGTGGCATTTTCATATTCGAGCATCGGAAGGCAAGTAAAGCCGTTGGTTCCGGTTACCACTTAATGTGGTAGTCGGTAAGCCCAGTTGGAAGCTTTATAGGCGGCTTGATAAGTTCCAATAGAAGGTGGCCACAAACCTGGTGGTGGAGTATGACCTAATCTCTCTCACCTCAATTGGTGGAAGACGGTCTTAGGAGAGTGCGACAGTATAGGCTGATATTATAACTAATACGTACCGACAACAATTCATTACAATTTGCTATTATAACATAACACCTAACCTAGATTTTATAATCTAGGTTATGTGTTATGTTATAACAGCAAGGGATATCCTCTTGTGAGCAAATGTTATACGTAATATAAAACGACATTGCTGTTATACCTTCCAAATGTCCAATTTCTTTATTCTGTCTCCTTTTATACGTAGAATTCTAAATATTAGCCCGTTCTCTACTTCATCACTCACTTCCCTTAAATGAGATTCCTCGGAAACGAGACCGATCTAAATTGCTTTCTTGCACCCGAAAACAATAAATTCACCCTGTTTCATTAAAATACATTACAAATAAATTGCTTGATATTATAGAAAAGAGTATTTATTATAATTATATTTCTGTCATTTCTGTAATGAGTATATTATATAATTTATTCTTTTATTGTGTGTATCGGGTTAGTAAATATTTGCCTGACTGACTTTGATTGGTTTTTATTATAAAAAATGAAGCTGATAATGATTATTTCCAAGTGTATCTATCTACATCCTCACGCCAGATCCCTTGCGAAGTCGGTAGAGAGTATAGAGTTCCAACGGATTCTTACCTTACATACCTCTCTGGCTTCCTCCACTCTCGTAGTTCGTCTGATACACGTTCGCTTGTTACGGAGACTCTTGACTTGCCCTTTAGATATGACACGGCCTACTTGGTCAGGGTAAGTTTATCTAGGACTTCCCCGGTCCCTATTATCTTTTGTTTATTTACAAGTAAAGTAAAACTAGTTCAGAAGTGTAACGTAGCAATATTATTACATGAAAACATTCTAGTTACTTATAACAATTTTAAATATTAATAATTATGCTAATATTCAAATCCCGCCATAATCCAATCGTCACTCCAGACACAAGATAATAAGTGTACAGAAGTCAAGCTACATATAACGCGCGCTCGAGCAACGCACACATAGACATCGCTCACGGACACGACATCTCAGCACAGTTAGGAACAGTGCGAGCGCGAGTGCCGTCTGTTTCAGACACGCGTCTTATGATGTTTTTGGGCAGAGATGAAGCAACAAAAAAAGAGTTATTAGAATAGAATAGAATAGAAAACTCTTTATTGTACACCAAATTATAAATAAACAATAATCTAAGGTACAAAACAATATAGGGTACAATTGGCGGCCTTATTGCTTATAGCAATTTCTTCCAGGCAACCAAGTCGAAAGAAATATAACATAGTAGAGGGCAGTTGGTGGCGTACATTCATTAAGATTAAAAGTAACTAATAAAAGTAATATATGTATATATATATATATACATACATATATATACACACATACATACACATACATATATATACATATACATATACACACATATATATATGATATATATATACTAAGAAATAAAAAATATAATAATTTTTATATACAGTATTTACTTAATCATGACAGCGTCTCACTAGTGACAGCAGAGAGGAAGTGGTTCTTAACCATCGTTTTAAAACTAGCCAATGTCTGTGCACGTTTAATTGTCAGAGGTAATGCATTCCACAAACGGACAGCTTGAACTGAAAAGGATTTATTATAGAAATTTGTGGAATGCATGGGTGTTTTTAGTCTGAGATTCTCCGATGACCTTAGGAACCTTGAATGTGTTACATGGAGAAAGTCAAATCGTCGTTTGAGATAGGAGGGAGATGCTGGATTAAACAGGACGTTGTATAAAAGCGATAACAAGTGAGCATTCCGGCGAAGGCGAATTGGCAGCCACTTGAGCTTAGCACGAAATTCTGAAACATGATCATATTTCCGCAAACCAAATATGAATCTTATGCAAAAATTTTGAAGTCGCTCAAGGATATTAAGTTGGCTCTCGGTGAGATCGAGATAACTGGCGTCTGCATAATCAAGGATAGGAAGAAGGAGAGATTGTGCAAGTGTAATTTTAGTGGCAGTGGGAAGAAAGTTTCGTAGCCTTCGCAATGAACCTGCAGAAGCAAAGATCTTGCGACTAAGATTTTGTAGTTGTGGACCCCACGTGAGATTTGTGTCAATATAAATCCCCAAATTTTTTACAGTGGTGCTTATTGGTATTGTGACACCGTCAAATTTAATTTGGGGAAGTTGGGACCAGTCGACACGTGTAGTAAACCTGGAGCTACCAATAACAATAGCTTGCGTTTTAACTGGGTTGACCATGAGGCCATAGCTTTTACTCCAGTCGCATATTTTATTTAAATCATTATTAATAGTATTAACAGCCCCCGACAGCCTGGCCAACGGAGCTTGTATGTAAATTTGGAGATCATCTGCATAGAGGTGGTATGAAGAACGCAATTGGTTGGAAATAGAATTAATAAAGACAGCGAAAAGCAAAGGAGATAAAACGCCACCCTGCGGAACACCGGCACTGATATTGCACCAAGAAGAGTAAGTATCTTCAATGCGAATGCTTTGCCGGCGACCAGACAGGTAATTACGAAACCAGTCAATCACCGTTGGAGATATGTTAATAGAGCATAGCACTCCAAGTAGAATATCAAAATCCACTGTATTAAAAGCATTGCTGAAGTCGAGCAATGCAAGTATAGTTAGATTACTATTTTCCATTCCAAGTCTGATGTCATCCGTAATATTTACCAGGGCAGTAGCGGTACTATGACCAGGACGAAAACCGGATTGAAAAGGATTAAGGAGACAATTCTTGTTCAGGAAATTACTGATCTGATCATGGATGAGGCGCTCAAGGACCTTGGATAGGAAAGGCAATATGGATATAGGACGATAATCGGAAAGGGAAGTAGGATTCGATTTTTTAGGTAACGGAGTTATTAGAGCTTCTTTCCATAACGATGGAAATTGTCCACTGGATGTAGAATGGTTTAAAATATGACAAATAATAGGTAGGATTTCGTCCAGGATAGGAAGGATCATATTACGTGTTATACAATCGCTGCCGACTGCGTTGGATGTGATGGATTCTATGCTCTTTTTAACACCACAAGCGGAAAATTGACTAAAAACAAACGGAGAATAATCGGGCACCGGAATGGATGAAAGATAATTTAATGTATTTAATTTTGCAGTCTTATCAAAGTTAGACGAAGAAGAGAAATGTTTATTAAGAAGATTGATATCTAAATCTTTAGAAATGTTTTCTTGTCGTGATTTGCCGATCCCCATTGATTTCAGAAATTTCCAGACTTTTGCTGGGTTACCGTTTTGGACAGAAGTATGGATATGTTGGCGTTGAGCATCTCTACACACCTTGTTGCAGTGATTCCTAATGGTGACGTATTTATTCCAGTTGAAATCTGTGGATCTCACTTTAAATTTAGATTTAAGTGCCACTTTCTTACTCATTAAGAGCTTGATATCATCGGTCAACCAAGGTGCCGGAAGATGTTTAACTTTAATAGGACGAATTGGAGCGTGTATATCAAATAACCGAATCAGTGTCGATGTGAAAATATCAACTTTGTCATCCAGTGAGTCAGACAATTATAAAGCCTTCCAGTCAATGCTAGCGGCATCTTGCCGAAGTTTCCCAAGATTAATACCACTAAAATTACGCTGCATGAGGATCTTTGCCTTGGCCTTAGGTGGCCGGACTTTATAGGATAAGTAGACTAAGTCATGGTAGGAAAAGGCATCCGCTGAGTACTGGCCATGTTTAGCGATATGCTCAGTGGACGACACAAAGATAAGGTCAAGAAGTGACGGAGTTGAATTAGGGGAATGATGCGTGGCTTGAAGTGGAAGAACAGACATGTTACAGGAATCAAGAACAGTGTGGAGACTGGAAGATCGGGAATCGTTTTTAAGCAGACATGTGTTGAAGTCACCCATTATGATGCTATGACTGTAAGAAGGGACCGAATTCTCTAGAATATTCTCAAAAGAAGAAAAGAAGTCTATACGTGACGAAGGACAGTAGAATACACCAAGAAGTACTTTGGAATGATGGAGGTCAATCTCAATAAAAAGATGTTCGCCAGCATTTGGCGGAGGAGGTTGCGGTGATAAGTCTATTAAAGAGAAAGGAATATTAGATCGAAGATATATCGCCACACCGCCACCACCGCCGACGGAACGATCATTTCTGATGAGATTAAAACCGGGGAGGGAATAAAGTGTCGATGGGAGACATGGCTTCAGCCAGGATTCAGAGACAAGAATAGCGTGAATATTTTTACAGTCAAAGCTTGCCAGCATGTCAGAAAAATGAGCCGGAATACTTTGGGCATTAATGTGAACAACATTAAAGTTCCTAAAAACATCGGAAAACGTCGTCATCAGGGAGTCAGCAAGAGAAGGGATAGTAACGAAGCTGTCATCGTTGCTTTCTACTGAAAAAAACGTTTCCGCATCACTGTTACTGTCATAATCAGACATACACATAGACTATTATTATTTTAAATGTATATCAAAGAAGTGCAATTAAAAATTAAGTTAAAATATATATCTATATAATATATATATCTATACAATAATAGTTATTATACTTCGTATACCTACAAGTATATAGTTAATTTATCTAAAGTGTACAATAATAAGAAAATAATTATAATAATTTCAAATATAAGTACAATGTATCTAATTCAATAAATGTATTCACCTGCCGCACAAGTTTTACAGATTAAAACTTATATAATAAAACAAAAAATTGCAATGAAAAAAAAGAAAATATTTAAAATAACACTAAAACAAAAAATAAAATATAAAAACATTTATAAGAACAAAACAAAGTCCTCAGGTTCGATTTCTTAATGCCAGAATGACAATATCGCGCGAATCGAAACGTATAATAATCATCGACATATTTATGAACGTAATAAAACCAATAATACGATTAATTTTCTGAACGTAGGTGACACTGTCATTCTGATCAAAAATCGAATCTGACATTATTAGAGTAAACAAGCTCGATACCTACACTAAAATAATATTAGTAAGAAAAGTTAAAAAAATAGGGTATAGGTCATTACTGTAAAAAGTAAACAAAAGTTTTGTTGCCTATAAATCAAAAAGTGTAAAAGCACATGAAAACAACTGAAGAACATTACTTTTTGGTCTGATTGGTGCGCTTAGACCTCGCCCCTGTTGTGCTTGTGGTCGGCTTCATAGCGGCGGACCTCACAGGATCTGGGTCGATGTTGTTCAGATCCAGCATGCACTTCACCCGA
This sequence comes from Phalera bucephala, assembly GCA_905147815.2. Lineage (NCBI taxonomy): Eukaryota > Metazoa > Arthropoda > Insecta > Lepidoptera > Notodontidae > Phalera > Phalera bucephala. Next base: position 14,856,332 of record LR990621.1, on the reverse strand, counting down.
TGTCGCGTACCATTGGCGCCGAGAACGAGCACATCGCCACTTCTGGTCCAACACTTTCCTACTCCAAACTTCGCCCTCGCAGCCAAAAACAAGTCGTGGCGCGTCTTCGTCAGAAATTCGGATATTGTGACCCCTGTGCCCTTCAACTTCGTTTTGGCGAACCAGATCTTTGTGCGGATAGCCACATCATTAATTTTTAAAAAGATGGGCCTAGACTTTTGCGAAGATCGCCCCAACCTATGACACCGGCGTATATTCAGTGCTTCGAAGTCACAGAGCTCGAGTTGGTCCGTGAAGATATTAGTAACCACCTGCATGATGTCCTCATTCTTCTCCTCTGCCACTCCATGCAATAGTAGGATCTTCTTTCGCCCACGCATCTCCATGTCGTCAAGTGTTTGATTGAGCATCGCCACCTGTTGTTGGAGAGTATTCAGCGCTAGGATAATGAATCCTCTAAATGAATTGAATTCTGCAGCCAGGTTCACAGTAGAAGATGATGTGCCTGATGTCTTCTGGAGCTCATGTTCGAAGTCTGACATTTTCTTATTAAAAATGTCAGTCATTTGCGTCACAGAACTTTGCAATGCCTCCATTGTGATAGTGTTTGTTTTATGTAATTTCAAGACAGGAAATAACACTTATACGGCAAGTAAACACTATTAGCTAGTACATGTAAACATTTATAGTTTTAAGTTTTGTAAATATAACGTTTTAATAAATTTTTAAGTACAGAGCTCAAACTTTTTGTCTTGCTGCTATTATAACTGTTCAGTTGATGGATGTTTAAATTCTACTTTAAACGGTGAATTGTCGTTTTTTAAGTTACCAGTTGTATCAGAGAGGTAAGTAGGTATTTGCGTATTTTAACGTAACACGGAACAGTACGGCCCCACGCCGTACTGTTCCGTGTTCTGTATTTTTACAATTTATATTGTTTATTGTAGTATAAGCTGATTATATTTTGAACACAAGGCTGACTGCCTCGTTGGTCTGGTGGCAAAGCGCATCGTTTTGTGATCACGAGGTCCTGGGCTCAAATCCCAGGTCGGACAAATGTAGTTTTTCTAAGGAAAAAAAAATCCCAGTTTGAGTCCGGTGTCTGGAATTGTGCCCGGTATATGGCAATAGGCTCGCCCCCTATTACATGGGACCCAACATCGTCGGCGGAACGTGGGTGTACTCAGTACACCTCTGCCACCCCCTCTGGGGAATATAGGCGTGACGGTGTTAACACAAGGCTTAACACAGCCTTGTGTTCAAAAATTTACTAAACCGTTTCGAACCGCTACATATTTTTTTAGGTAACGGTTATAAATTTTAAGATTAAAGTTATATCTTGTTTCAGGCGAACTGAGTGGTTGAGATTGATAACTAGAGAAGATTTAATAGATTTAAGTTGCCTTCGTGCTAGTGTTGTAAAAACGCTTGAGTCGGCACTTAAACGCTTAAGTCGACGCTCAAAATGTTGCTAAATGCTGGAGTCCAAAGTCGAGTCGGTTTCCGAGCGCTCGAGCAGAGGCTTGAGCGTTTTATTAAAAACGCTCCAGTTGAATGGTTGATTTTACCTATTTTTTTTAATTAATTTTCTCTGTACGTTTGACTGTTTGTCTCTCCGATTCAAATTTATCGTTAGATCAAACGTAGTTTGTGATCTACTTATCGAACACTTTCTATTCTCTGATTGACCTGAAATTTGGCGTACGTATATAAATTTAGACAGACGATTTGACGCAATGGTTAAGTGCTTAAGTCGCTCCGCTCGCTGTATCTAATAGTCGCGGGTTCGATTCCCGCGCGGGACAAATCTTTGTGTGAACCACAAATATTTGTTCCGGTCTGGGTATTTGTGTATTTGAATTTTAATGTTTGTAAACGCACACACGACACAGGAATAAATCCTAGTGTGGGGTTAGGTTTTTTTAAGAAATAAAAAAAGAAAATGCAAGAAAAATAACTTTTCGTTTTCTTTAATATAGTACTATGGACCTGGTGTATAATGGTAGATGACCAACTGAACAAGCCAACAACTGAACATAACCCCACTGAGTTTAGGTTCGCTGGTTTAGTCTTGACAAGTACTGTCTACTGAAGTACTTACTCAAATATATAATATCAGCCTATACTGCCTACTACTGGGCAAAAGCCTTCTCTCACAAATCGAGGTGAGTGAGATTAGGTTATATTTCACCACGCAGATCCAGTACACATTGGTGAAGGCAGGTTTGTGGCCACCTACTGTTGGAACCTATCAAGCCGCCTATAAGGCTTCCAACTCAGCTCAACGACTATCACATTAAGTAGTAATCGGGACCAATGGCTTATCGTGCCTTCTAAAGTATGGAGACACTCGAATATGAAAATGTCATCTCAGGCTGAACGAGTCGAACGCTGCTTAACCTTGGTGATCGGTAAGAACACCGCGATCGCACAGCGCGACGAGCGCCTCAACGCGCCTTACTCAAGTACTTTACAATAGCTCTAGGCAGTGCCCAGTGTCCCATGATGAAACCGGGACGTGGCTATAGTATCGTATTTGGGCTCGTTGGATTTGCTTTGACAAGTGTAATAAACCTAGATGATAAGCAGGATCTGATGATGAGGCAGGAAATAGCCCATATATACTCCAAGAATGAAAATACTATCTATCATCACGCCAGATTCCTTGCGGGGACCGTGTTATCGCGCAAAATACTAATTTGATAAAAAAAAAAGAAAATATTCATCGACCATGACCATCAAATCAGTCCGTTTTGGTTGGTTTTGTCGTAATAGCAAGCACACCTAGAATGAAAAAAATATCGTCCAATGCACCGACAAATCCTTTGTCGGCACGTTTGATGTTTGTGCCGCAAAATAAAGAATTCGTTTACACAATCGTTTCCGAAATAATAATAAAGAATGACAATAGGTTGCTCCTATGTATTAACATTGGGACGGCGTCGTCGAAAAGTGGGGTATAGTATACTATATTCCCTCAACCTCATACGTAACGATATAGGCGTATAGGCGTGTGTGAGTAAATATGAAATTTAAAAAAATATATATATAATAATTTGTTCCGTAGTAGGTATTGCGTATACCCAAACCATGAGTATTTTTTGTTATCTATCACCGTGAAGACATTTACTATTGATACTAGGTTCCCCCTAACAAGTTCTAAATACATATATGAAATACGATCACATACTTAATTACCTATGATACGATACAATGAGTACAGTGTGTACGCACCTCATATACATAGTCGGCCCTTTCAAAGGATTTATTTTACCTATTTTATAATTTCATTTTCGGCTTCTCTTTTAACCCCTACTCTTTTGGTAAGTAACCCGCGGCGCCTTTGGCGGATGTACACAGACAAATAACTACAACTTGCATAAGTACGAAGGACCCGCGCCCACATTTTTGTTAAATTTAGGTATTATATAAAGTGTGTGACTGCCTTGGTCTAGTGGCAAAGCGCATAGCTTGGTGATCACGAGGTCCTGGATTCATTTCCTAGGTCGGACAAATGAAGTTTTTCTAACGAAAACTTCCCAATCCCGGAGTCCGGAGTCTGGATTGGCGCCTGTTATATGGCAATAGGCTCGCAACATATTATATGGGACTTAATATCGTAGGCGAAAAGTGGGTGAACACAGTACACTTTTGCCAACCCCGCTTTGAGAATATAGGCGTGACGATGTGTAAACACCCTCTGTCCAGAAGCTTGCCATTAGCATATTACTGCACTTGTAATTGCCCCAAGAGCTGCTCTTGGAAAAATCAGGCATTCATGCAAATACGAGCTTCGTGTTGGTCATTTTAAAATTACACACCTTTTTTATTTATCAAAATTGATGCAAAAATCTTAGTTACTGGTGTTAAGTACGCCTGTGTTATATAGTTGTTTCGGCAGTATAAAATAATTTCGATTTTCGACGATCAAAACAAAAGAAATCATAACGTTTGAGCACGCAACTCGAGCGTTATAGTCCAAGTCTCCAACGCTCCGTGAGCCTTCAATGCTCGAGCGTTAAACACTTGAGTCTTAAACGCTCGTAAGCGTCGACTCAGCGCTCAACGCTCGACGCTCGGCGCTCATTTTTACAACATTACTTCATGCTCGTGTGTGTGAAGCTCATTTTAGTCCCAACTCCATTATAATAATAATAGGTATAACAATGACATTAAAATGAATTATTTTAGTTATTATTGGTTTTTATTTCCGTTCTTTCTGTTTTATTCTCAACAATCAATCAAACAACTAGATACGAGTGCCACTACCACGATAGTGTTTTCGCATAAGCCAGAGTTAATAATTCTAGCGCGACCGCCGAGCGTAGGTATGAAAAGTGAGGTACATACATGAGCTTGACTTCTGTACATTATTATTTTGTGCTCCAGAGCCGCCAACTTATTATGCACGCCAGTGCAACTACTCAATAGTTTATTACGCTACAAGAACCACAAATAATAAAAATAAGTAGGTATTTATTTATTTTTATTTATTCTTTATTGTATACAGAACAGAGGTAATTGTCATTTTTAAAAGTCATATACAAAGGCGAGCTAGCTCGAGGTAATTAATAAAATAATGTTTACATAAGTATAATAAAGATTTGTTATAATCTTATGTAAATATTGCTATCATGTACATACTCACTGCAGACATGCTTAATTGTTTTGATTTTTGTGTAGGAAATAGGGTACAACATAAGACCAAAGTACCATAAGTAGTTACAAAAAAAAATTACATTCCCTTATATATAAATGTTAAATAGGTACTGTTTAAATTTAAAATTCACAGCAAATATATTGGTATTGTAACAATGTGAAATTAATATGTATTATTGTGGCAAAAACAAAGTAATACGAAATAGAATCGGTTTTTGGTTTATCGCAATAGTGACAAAGCGCCATTTTTCACCCCGACATAACGAAATGTCAGCCACCAAGCAGACCTTTATCATTGTCAATAAAAGGCTGTATAAATCAAAAAAGCCGCCACTGCTGTATCTGTAAGCAGTTGTAGATATTCGGGCTATTGATATGTTACATTATTATTTTGCTATTATTTTTAAGGGTAAATACGTAGATAGTATGTATGTTTTGTCAATGGCTAAAATGTAATCTCGGAAGTATGGGGTTTTGGGAACATTTAAATACTGAGACGAACTATGAGAGTGAAGGCCCCGAGAGGTCTCAAAACAAAACCTTTCCTCTCCGCTGAAATATATCTCTCACTTTTCGGAAACATACCTGTAGATGTAGGTAAACACTTTGAATGTGATATATGTGTGGCTATATTATTTGTCTTGGAACATATATGTATCATGCGAGTTTATTGGTTTTGCTATTGCTTTAGCGGAAAGTATCTGCTATTTAGATTAGTTTACATGTCGAGTGTATGAATAAATTGTAAAAGATTTGTAATCAATGTGAGGGGAATGCTGCTGTTAGTTTATCTCTCTATATTTATTAGATATAATAAATAAAATAAAATCATAATTGACTCGCGCCCGCTTCCTAGTTATGTCATGATTGAAGAACAAATTGACAATATAAACAAGGTGTAACATAATAAACGCAAGACCTCAGACACCCCAATTAGATAATTGCTTCATAAATTCAAAACAAAAACCAAATTTCCAAATTTAATGGTTTTGACCCTTTTTTAAGCACTTTTATATCCCAATTAACAATGAAACTTGCACGTGTATGTGTGCGTTTTGAGAAATACGTTTTAGGAATGCATTTGAAATCTCCTTATTGCTATGAATCAAGAATAAATTTATTTTTTTATAGCGCACTGAAGAAGTAAAAGCATTTTTTGCAAATTAAAAAAAAATATACATTAAAATTTGCTGGAATCAATTCAGTTACCGATTTAGAACAAACTACTTTCAGGTCTTGCGTTAATTATGTTACAGCTTGTATAGGAACACACCAAAGCACACACAATTATCTCGTTTGGCAAGTGTGTACGTACGTACGTACGTATGTGTGTATGTATGTCATGAGCTTGAGGGGTATAGGACCCGTCCAAATGAATAAAATAAATAAGCAATAATAATAATAACAACAAATAAATAAATAAACACGGTAAATAAAGTATCGGTCGGTTAACGGTGAGTGTTAATAAGTTGATTGGTCGATTAATTTACTTATTGTAGCGTATATATACAGTATACATATCGAAACTATTTATTCTAACTAACCGTCCGACGAGAGACGACTACATACATTGCAGATTTGCGATCCTCCTGGCCCCATCCATCCCCATCACCGCGGTACTCCGAGCGAGCGAATGAGTGAGTGAACGAGACAGAGAACGAATTATGACGACGTGTTTACTGCTCGGCGATTGGTCCGACGGCGAGTCTCCACTCGCTGCGTACAGCACGGACGTTGCGACCGAGCGTCCCCTTATATATAAGAGAGTGTTGTGTTTTTTATAAAGTCACACACATCGTTCCATACGTCGACGACCACGGTCCCGCGCGCGCATTATTCTCTTTACAATTAAATAATAATATTATAATAACCTACGACAATGCCGCCCAAGACGAGTGGAAAGGCAGCCAAGAAGTCCGGAAAGGCCCAGAAGAACATCTCGAAGACCGACAAGAAACAGAAGAAGCACAAGAGGAAGGAAAGCTACGCCATCTACATCCACAAGGTGCTCAAGCAGGTCCACCCTGACACCGGTATCTCGAGTAAAACCATGTCTATCATGAACTCGTTCGTGAACGACATATTCGAGCGTATCGCTGCGGAGGCGTCCCGTCTCGCCGACTATAACAAGCGTTCGACCATCACACCGAGGGAGGTGCAGACGTCCGTGAGGCTCCTGCTGCCCGGCGAGCTGGCCAAGCACGCCGTCAGCGAGGGCACCAAGGCGGTCACCAAGTACGCCAGCTCGAAATGAACCCCAACAGCAAGTGAACATGCACTCTCAATTTAGAAGTAAAGGAACGCGTCCACAAACTAGATTCTCATAACCATAGGTTCGCTATAATAATAAATTAATAAATTGAATTGCTATGCCAATGAATTGTTTGATTAATTATGAAGACTTTCACAGATAATAAAAAGAGGTTTCATACAAAATGTTGATACTCACTAACTAATCTACCAACCAACCAGTAGAATAAAACAGCCGTTTTTTTTTTATTGAAGAGTTGTTTTTTTTTTTCTATCTATATACTATATCTATATATAGTATATCTATATATAGTATATAGATAGAAAAAAAAACAGTTCTTACATTTTTTTCCCATACTAAATGGTGTTTGTATGGATACGAGCCAATATGCAGTAGCACTATCAGGTTTTGTGTAGGTACCTGCCCTTTATTGACTTTCGATATAAAGCAACTTATTCCCTCTTAACAGTAGGAACTGTGAGGCGGGACCAGCCGTCGGGATGTCTCAATCCGATGTGAGTAGTGACCTCAGATCATAAAAGATATTTTTCTTATATGATCTGAGGTAGTCATAGTCTTACTCACACTCAAATATATCAGAACTTAAATTTTATTGCGGTATATATTGATCTTCGGCCTTCATTCGAATTGGTATCTTACTTAATTAAGTAAACCATGACGAGTTCAGTTGAACTTATCAGAAGACACGTATCATGTTGGTTTTATATTTCATTTGCTTTATTGTCAAATTTTAAGAGCGCTTCTTGAAATATTGTTTATTTTATAAGGATTTAATGCATTATAGAACTAATACGGAGGCGCTCTTAGCACTGTGCGACCGCGGTGTTCTTATCGATCAACAAAGTTAAGCAGCGTTCGACTCGATCAGCCTAGATGGGTGACCGGTTGTGGCATTTTCATATTCGAGCATCGGAACGCAAGTAAATCCGTTGTTTCCGGTTACTGCTTAATGCGGTAGTCGGTAAGCCCAGTAGGAAACTTTATAGGCGGCTTGATAAGTTCCAAGAGCAGGTGGCCACAAACCTGCCACCACCAATCCGCACTGGGTCTGCGTGGTGGATTATGACCTAATCTCTCTCACCTCAATTTGTGGAAGACGGCCTTAGGAGAGTGCGACAGTAGATTTGCTTGAAATTATAGAAAAGAGTATTTATTATAATTATATTTCTGTCATTTCTGTAATGAGTATATTATATAATTTATTCTTTTATTGTGTGTATCGGGTTAGTAAATATTTGCCTGACTGACTTTGATTGGTTTTTATTATAAAAAATGAAGCTGATAATGATTATTTCCAAGTGTGTCTATCTACATCCTCACGCCAGATCCCTTGCGAAGTCGGTAGAGAGTATAGAATTCCAACGGATTCTTACCTTATAGACCTCTCTGGCTTCCTCCACTCTCGTAGTTTGTCTGATACACGTTCGCTTGTTACGGAGACTCTTGACTTGCCCTTTAGATATAACACAGTCTACTTGGTCAGGGTAAGTTTATCTAGGTCTTCCCCGATCCCTACCATCTTTTGTTTATTTACAAGTAAAGTAAAACTAGTTCAGAAGTGTAGATGTAACGTAGCTATATTATAGCAGAAGTCAAGCTACATATAACGCGCGCTCGAGCGACGCACAGATAGACATCGCTCCCGGACACGACATCTCGGCACGGTCAGGAACAGTGCGCCGTAAAGCCGTAGGAGCCCCCTGGTTCGTACGGAATGTCGATCTCCACTCCGATCTAGGTCTCGAACCTAGTCTATATTAAAAAGGCGACAACACGACACTTCGCGAATGCATCTACCCATGCGAATCCGTTAATCGTAGCCGCCGCCGATTACGATACCCCCCGACCCCTGCCGTCACCGCCGGCCGCGACATGTTCTCTCCGATCCCCCCGATGCTTTGTCATTCATTCTTTCTGCTCAGAATACGGGCGACGACGTCGTAGTCGTAGATCCCTCCCATAGCCCGCGGTTGACCGGTGCACTTAGTAGTGCACCCCGTCCCCCCACAGCGACTGTTCCAACCGAGGGCGCCTCTTCAAGGCGCCCTCGAGTACGTCGCTCCTTGCTCTTCTGGCTCGAGCGTAGTGGTTGCACGCTCGCCCTTAAGTCCGTTAAAGCTGTAAAGGCCTCGCGGCCAACAGCGTACATCACTCACACACACACACGCGAGCGCGAGTGCCATCCGCTTCAGAGACGCGTCTTGTGATGTTTTTGTGCAGAGATGAAGCAACAAAAAAGAGTTATTATAACTGTTCAGTTGATGGATGTTTAAATTTCATTTTAAACGGTGAATTGTCGTTTTTTAAGTTACCAGTTGTAACAGAGAGGTTAATAGGTATTTGCTTGTATTTTAACGTAACAGAGAACAGTAGGTAGGTAGGCACCGCCCGCCGGCCCCACGCTGAAAAAGCGAACATGAGTTTGTGGCCTTGTAATATTTTTACAATTTATATTACTTATTGTAGTATAAGCTGTGTAAGCCTTGTGTTCAAAAAGTCACTTAACCGTTTCGAACCGCTAGATATTTTTTTAGGTTACGGTTATAAATTTTAAGATAAAGTTATATCTTGTTTCAGGCGAATTGAGTGGTTGAGATTGATACATAGATATAATAGATTCAAGTTGCCTTCGTGGTAATGTTGTAAAAACGCTTGAGTCCAAAGTCGAGTCGGTTTCCGAGCGCTCGAGCAGCGGCTTGAGCGTTTTATTTAAAACGCTCACTGGAGCGTTGCGCTCGACGCTCGACTCGCGCTCGAGCGTCGAGCGCAACGCTCCAGTTGAATGGTTGATTTTAAGTTATATTCATACATTAATATTTACTGCGTGGAGTACCTATTTTTTTATAATTATCTTTCTCTGTTCGTATGTCTGTTTGTCTTTCCGATTCAAAGTTATCGTTAGATCAAAGGTAGTTTGTGATCTACTTATCGAACGTATATAAGTTTAGACAGACGATTTAACGCAGTGGTTAAGAGCTTAAGCCGCTCCGCCCACTGTGTCTAATAGTCGCGGGTTCGATTCCCGAGCGGGACAAATCTTTGTGTGATACACAAATATTTGTTCCGGTCTGGGTATTTGTGTATTTGAATTTTAATGTTTGTAAACGCACACACGACACAGGAATAAATCCTAGTGTGGGGTTAGGATTTTTTTTAAGAAATAAAAAAAAGAAAAGTTCTTTGAAGAAAAAGAACTTTTCTTTTTCTTTAATATAGTACCATGGACCTGGTTTGATAATTGTAGATGGCTGCTACTTCATGCTAGTGTGTGTGAAGCTCATTTTAGTCCCAACTCCATTATAATAATTATAATAATAGGTATAACAATGACATTAAAATGAATTATTTTAGTTATTATTGGGGTTTATTTCCGTTCTTTCTGTTTAATTCTTAACAATCAATCAAACAACTAGATACGAGTGCCACTACCACGATAGTGTTTTCGCATAAGCCAGGGTTAATAACCCTAGCGCGACCGCCGAGCGTAGGTATGAAAAGTGAGGTACATACATGAGCTTGACTTCTGCACATTATTATTTTGTGCTCCAGAGCCGCCAACTTATTATGCACGCCAGTGCTGACAACTACTCAATAGTTTATTATGCTAAAAGTACCACAAATAATAAAAATAAGTAGGTAATTAATAAAATAATGTTTACATAAGTATAATAAAGATTTGTTATAATCTTATGTAAATATTGCTATCATGTACATACTCACTGCAGACATACAAAATTGTTTTGATTTTTGTGTAGGAAATAGGGTACAACATAAGACCAAAGTACCATTAGTAGTTACAAAAAAAATAACATTCCCTTATATATAAATGTTAAATAGGTACTGTTTAAATTTAAAATTCACAGCAAATATATTGGTATTGTAACAATGTGAAATTAATATGTATTATTGTGGCAAAAACAAAGTAATACGATATCGAATCGGTTTTTGGTTTATCGCAATAGTAACAAAGCGCCATTTTTCACCCCGACATAACGAATGTCAGCCACCAAGCAGACCTTTATCATTGTCAATAAAATGCTGTATAAATCAAAAAAGCCGCCACTGCTGTAAGCAGTTGTAGATATTCGGGCTATTGATATGTTACATTATTATTTTGCTATCATTTTTAAGGGCAAATAAGTAGATAGTATGTATGTTTTGTCAATGGCTAAAATGTAATCTCGGAAGTATGGGGTTTTGGGAACATTTAAATATTGAGACGAACTATGAGAGTGGAGGTCCCGAGAGGTCTGTAAGGAAAGAACCGGTTGGAACTCTGGACTCTCTGCCAACCCTGGTTATTTCCTTACAGACCTCTCAAGTCTTATTTCAATTTCCTAAAACTCTATATTCAATACAGTCAAAACTATACCGTGCTCTTCCAGTCGGTCTATGTGAACCGACCCTAAATGTTACTTTAAAATCATAGTAGCGTGCAAGATCAGACACGAGCTCTGAACATTTTCCAAAATGTAATTTTGTAGAGTTCTTGTTAGAAAGAGATCGGTGTATTCTAAAACATACTTAGACGTACTAAAATAAACACAATTATGATTTTAGTACATCGCAAGAGTGATGCGATGTACTAAAATCATATTTTTGGTAAGAAATAAATGCGGCTACCGTAACAAAATAATTTCCTTGTGGATTTGCGACGAAAATAGCTATTAAATGAACGTTACTGGAATGCGAAAAGTACTAACCAACTAAAATAGTACTTTACAGGAGATCAATTAAATTTTTTTTGCGAATAAAAAATAGCAATTTTGAATGCAACACAATCTATGCAGGTCCGAGCAGTAGGGCGCGGAGGCGTCCTTTCAAGGCGTTTGACTGCAGAATTCCTTCTTCGTAGATTCCTTTCAGTGCTTTGTGCCCGCCTCGGTAATGCAAATCAACGTGGCTCCGATTGCCCCTCGTCGCTCGCCATTCAACGAGTTTAATAAAGCGCCAGAGAATCCTAGAGTGAGATGAAAAATTCAATTAGATATTTTTACGTTTTCCCTACTTATTCGCGTTGTCCTCGAGTGTAATATCGCCGAGGTAAGCCCGCCATTGTGCCCTAAAGGAAAAATAAACGCTATACTCATTTACACCCGCCACTTGCAATTGCCGTTTAATATTGTTTGCGCTGCAACCTGTTAACTTAATACGCGGGCGGACCCTTTTTCATAACCCCATTGTGAAGGCGCTCATCTGTTTTTTAATTTTAGCAATTTATGGTTCCAATAAATACTAGCACTGCAAGTTGAGCGTTAATTAAGAGCAAACTAAATTATTTGTTACGTGGACTGAATTTTTAAAACATGCTGTAAAATCGTTCGGGTCGTTACGGGGAAAATATTGCTCTATATTTGTTTTTGACGTGAAAATAATGTTACTTATTGAAGTGGAAAATTGATAAAAAGGGTCAAAAACATACTGGCATTGGAATGACTTGTCGCTAGTAAATTAGAGCTAAACAACATTTGTATTTACAAAATAAATAAATTGATTTAGTTCCTTCACGACTTGCATTCTAATCCTTGGATTTAGTTTGAGAATAAAATTGAGCTAGATTCCAGGTCGGGTCTCGCAGTCCTTTGTCCGCGAGTTCCTGATGCAAATCAATTGAGTGCTGCCACCCCGCTTCATAAAGCGATTGCAGAAATACCAGCCCCCGACCTTTCATTCCCATAAAAAATAGAATAGAAAATTGCAATGTGTAAAATGCCGGAATATCGCACACTCAACAGAATATAATATTTTATAGGAAATATAAAACTCGTGGATCTGAGACAACTAAGAACCGCTCCATTTTACGATCACCATTCAAGTTTTATAACTAGGGTCGACTGCTAACTCTGCTTTATTCATAATAATATAGTCACTTGTGTTACGGCCTATGAATTGATAATAAGGTTTTATGTATGTATGTATGCCTAAGCGGTTTAGAAATTGGCACATTTGTGTTAAGTATTTGAAGAATGTGTATTTATAAGCTTTATATAACTTGCTTTGTTCGTATGTCTGTCTTTCATTCATTCAGTCATTTTGGGATCCATTTTAATACTTATAGGCATCCGATTGAGCTGAAATTTGGCACACTTGAGTAATTTAGATGGCAATTCAGTAATATGATACTATGAAACTGGTCTGATGATGGAGTCGAAAAGTCTCTGATAGGACATGTCAATTACACGACACAATCCTATCGTTTTTGGGCTCGTTGGATTTGCCTTGAGAAGTACTATAGACTGAGATGGTGTGCACTGTCTGATTATAAAGGCGGAAGGTGGCTATAGGAACTCTTAAACTAAGCAAGATATATCCGTCGGGGTTTTCTGAAACAAAAAATGACAATTATAAAAACCGTCTCGCCTATGCTCCTTAACCGCTTTTCGCCAACGATGTTAAATCCCAATAAATTGCGGGCCAGCCTATTGTTATGTATCGGACACATTTCCTGACTCCGGACTAATAACGGGGATGTTTTGATAGAAAAAAATACATATTATTATTAATTGTTTTTTCAATGACATGTAATTTCGGATACCAATTCGAGCGCAATGAAAAAGTCGTAGCTCTTTTTATTATTCTCAAAAACGCGGCGGTATGTAATCTTCTCGTAGGGAAATTTCATCAGTCTGAATTTAGTGTAATTTATCAAATTGCTAGCTGGGAATGCACATGCACCCCGGCTCAGCTGCGCTCGGTCACATTCGTGAGGCAATTTTTTATCTCCCCTCTTTATTCCGCACGTCAGCATTGCGGATCCCCCGGGAACAAATCAGAAGGGAGACGGCGAGGGTAAGACATTCCGCAATGGTGTATTGTGGTGTTGGAGACCAATTTTATGTGCAAGATCGACGATAAGCGGGGCTTTAAGAATAATCTATTTTATTTCGAAAACTTGTAAATCGCTTTTGTTGTACGTTAGATTTTATCTGGAAGTTGCTGAATTATCAAATAGTGTCGATAAGGATGTTAGAAGCTTACAACGATACATAGATATATAGGTACTTGTAAATAGGTATCGTTGTAACCTTCTTACAATCATAGTGTAAAATTAAATCCTTATTTATTGTAGTATAAACTTAAAGTAACTAGTTCAGTGGAGCTTTTTATATTTATATTTTATATTTATTCTTTATTGTACACATATGTTATGTTAACAAAAAACAATTTTACGGAAAGTTTATGTACAAAGGCGAGCTTAACTCAATATTGAGTTTTCTGCCAGCAAACCTTAGAGCGATAGAGAGATGAAAATAGAGTAGAGGATAGCAAGTGTACCTACAGTAGAAATTAATAGAATATCCTAAACTAACAATATATATTATACAAAATATTACACTAACATAGAAATCTAACTAAATAGTACTAAATATACATACATACATAAATATAATAAAATATAACTAAATATATGCATATATAAATAAATATATGCAAATACATATATGTTAATATTATATACTGATAAATATAATTCATGACGACAGGAAATGTTCTTTAGTTCTCTTCTTGAACACGTCCAGTGAGATGCTATTGCGGATGGAATGCGGGAGTGAGTTCCACAAGTGCACCGCGTAGACAGTAAAAGAACGTTTTATGTGTTTTGAGAAGTGCAATTTCCAGAGTAAGAACACACGTGTACATATAACTCTTTTTTTCTTGTCCGGTGAAGCTGTAAAGGTCCGGCCCCGCAGCCAACAGCGTAGATTATTCACACACACACACACACACACACACACACACACACTCACACACACACACACACACACACACACACACGACCACACACACATCACACACACACACACACACACACACACTAACACACACAACATACTATAACATAACATCTATTTCATTTTTTATTTTTTTCATGATATAGATATCCAATATATTTTTCTTTAATTCTCAGATCAGCGCGGCGTGGAAATCGTAATACGAATTACGCGTGTAAAAATATGTTGATACGGCTGGAAAACTCAATTACTGACATCATAAAATTAACCGCTCATTTAAGGCGTTGCAATATCGTAGTCGAAATGTCCTGGGAGCCGCAGTGGAGCTAGTAATTAATTTGCAGCTCGAAGGTAATTCATTAGTTAGGAGTCGATCTCGCTCCGCACCGATATCGTAATTATTTGTACCGGGTTGCTTATGTTCGAATGGCTTTTTGGTTATGCCACCGAAGTTTACAAAATGTGCTAGAGTTTCCAGATGGTAAGTTCTTTGATTTTTAATGAATGTGTATCTTGAAAGGCATTAGCATATGCATAGGCATAGCATAGTTATTCGAATTATGTATATGGTGGAAAATCTTTAGTACCTGTATATTATGTTTTGGTTACGAGCTGGTTGTATATTGTACGGGGCGCGAATTTTTATCTATCTATCTATCTATATCATCACGCCAGCTCCCTCGCGGGGTAGGCAGAGAGTACAGAGTTCCAACAGGATCTTTCCTTACATACCTCTCTGGCTTCCTCCACTCTCATAGTTCGTCTCATACACACTCGCCGGTTACGGAGACTCTTGACTTGCCCTTCAGCTAAGACACGGTCTATTTGGTCATGGTAAGATAGTCTAGGTCTTCCCCGGCAACTATATCCTTCCACTTTCGCATTGTATATCTGTTTTGTCATTCTTTCTTCTGGCATTCTTTCTATATGCTCGAACCAACGGAGCATACCCTTTCTCATCTTTACACCGATACTATCTTTCATACCTACTCGCTTTCTTACTACGCTGTTGCGAATACGGTCAGTCAGCGTGACTCCGCACATCTTCCGCAGAGATCGCATTTCGACCGCATTTATCCTGCTTTCGTTCTCCTTCTTCCTGCTAATTTTTACGTTTTGATTTTACCTAAATTATGAAATAGTATTATTATTAGTGGAGTCTCTGTAACCGGCGAGCGTGTATGAGACGAACTATAAGAGTGTAGAAAGCCAGAGAGGTATCTCTTAAGGAAATAACCAGTTAAAACTTTGTACTCTCTGCCTACCCAGCAAGGGATTGAACGATCATTCGGTGATTTATCCCAGTTTAGACTTAGTACAGATGACGTTGATAGAATAAAACATTTGCTTTGAGTATGGTACCCACCTTTTCGAGGAGGTCTGTGTTCCGCAGTGGATGTTTTTCATTTTTGATAAAAACCCATTAGGTACCTAATAGTACAACACATTTTTATACTACTTTTAGCATTTTCGAAATCCTTTAAAAATAATATCGTTGTATATCGACGTAGGTTTTCTCTATACGCTACCGAGGCGACGCCGCACACCATACCATTCCTAATTACATTCCATAATTGCACTTCCACGAAATTGTTGGCGTTTATTTGTACTCGTACATAATTTGTTACATATTTAGGATCACTCTAGATTACGAATGGATTAAAATTAATATGATAATAATTAATCAAGGCATCTGGCGTGATTTATGATAATATTTTAAACCTCTCGCTTATACGTTTGTTATTAAATATAAGTTCGTATTGAATGATTTTGATAAAATAATATAATTAAGCGTGTGTGTTCGTATTGAGAGTCGCGGGTTGGATGCGTACAGAGTCAAGCGAAGCCGGTCGTCGTAACTTTTTCATTTTGTTTTAGTAGCCCCACACTATGATTTATTCCTGTATCGTGGAAGCCTTCACAAACATGAAAATTCACATACACAAATACCCAGACCGAAACGAATAATTGTGGGTCACACAAAGATTTGCCCCGGTGGGAATCGAACCCGCGGCTATTCGACTCGGCGGAGTGGAGTGGCTTAAGCTCTGCGCTAAATCGTCCGTCAAAGCTGTCTTTAAGAAAGACTTTTGTCGTACAGTGGGCGTCTCTCGGCTGATAATGTAAATGATGATGATTCACTAAGCCGTGGATCTATATCGACAGCTTGATAGCAGCATAATCAGCTTGATACATCTTTTTGATTATTCAGCTCTAAATTGAACATAGATGCAGGTTATTCTGGTCATTAGACTACAACAGACACGGTTACTAAATCTAGCTACCTTTACCCATAATTGAGGCGTTGCTTGTGAGGACGTGAGTGTACCATTGGTCATAAGCGATTACGCGAGTAAATCACTCTACGAGATAGCATGTAACATTAATTAAAGTTCTTAAAAATAACGATGCTTTTTAACACTTTTTAATGATTAAGTTATTTATTTTTGAACACTCATGGCTTCCCAGCGGCGGCATTAAGCGAGAGTGCTCTTTTTTAAACAGCCGAGCAGAATAAAAAGGTCCATGTAATTATGACGGAAGGCTTTTTAACATTTTTAACAGCTATAAGGTAATTTGAATCTGTATTTCGGCGAGATTTATAATTTACGATTCACGTTTAATTAAAGAACAGAAGTTCAGAGTCTAGTTTCCAGTAGTTAGGTTTCCTTTGGGATATTTTTGATAAAAACGCGTCTAACTAGATAGGAGGTATTTTAATGCGAAATTGAATAGACATTTATACGATTTTATAGTATTAAAATGCATAGATAATACAATCCGAAAGTATAAAGATGTAGGTAGGTACCGAGAGAGAACCTAGACTATCTTACCATGACCAAGGTCAAGTCTTCGCAATCGGCGGCGTGAATACGAAACTATGAGAGTGGAGGAAGTCAAACAGGTCTGCATGGAAAGAACCCGTTGGAACTCTGTACTCGCTGCAGATAAAATATTTGAAATATGCGATTTTATGTAACTCCTCCACGTGAGTAGAGTAACCTTGTCACTAGTCCTTCGAACGTTTCAAACTTGGCTTGTATTCCATAACGCATTTTTATGTTAAGTCATTTTCGAAAGCCTTACCGTACCTTTCATAAATAAAATATACCTATTCGTATCTTTCTACCTATAAGCAATAAAATATATTGACATAGAGGTAAATATATACAATATTAGTAATGTGTATGATCCGGCGGAGGACACCAGTGACCATCGGGGACGTGATCTCAGTCCTAAGCACAAACTACTCGTATTTGACGTTATAGTAACGTCGAGAAAACATGCTGTCACCTTCACCTATATTTAGTAAGCTTATAGTATAAAATATCATATCGATTTGATAGGCTGACGTAATGCCAATATGGTCGTGCTAGGGCCTCTGGTATATATCAGTAATATCTTATCGCGTGGTTTTCAAGCTCGCACGTTCCTGTAATTTTATACGTAGATATATATCCCCAATACGAATAAAATTGAAGGCCCATGTGAAGTCCGATGTGTATACTATGGAATATTCTAGGTGACACGGTAAAAGGGTTTCATGTCAAAAGTACTATCATACGCTACTTTGAACAACTTTTGTTCAACAACTTCAGTTTATTTATAATTAAATTAATTGATCCGCTAATCGAGTAAAATTGAAAATCAGCTGTATTGAAAATTAGACAAAATTTGTTCTACAATATTTTATTTTCCGTATTTGACTTATAAATCCAACAATCTACGGCATGATACCGCCTATTCGTGTAACCCGGTTGAAGTTATTTGTTCGGTGCTAGACACCCAGACATTCTTGTGCTATACGCACACTTGTGACACACACTTCTACACTTAGATTAATTACTTGCTTCCTTCATAGTGTGCTTCTACTGTATCGAGATCACGAAGTACGAGACCGAACATGACCGACGATATCTGGGCGTAGGTACACTGTACACAATACACTTTTATTCCCCCCGTTTGGGGAATATTAATTAATTTATTTTTATTATTAATATTTGCGAGCCCTGCGGAAGATGTGCGGAGTGAAGCTGACCGACCGCATTAGCAACAGCATAGTAAGACAGCGAGTAGGTATGAAAGATAGTATCGGTGTAAAGGTGAAAAAGGGCATGCTCCGTTGGTTCGGGCATATAGAAAGAATGCCAGAGGAAGAAATGACAAAACAGATATACAATGTGAAAGTGGAAGGATGCAGGTACCGGGGAAGACCTAGACTATCTTACCACGACCAAATAAACCGAGTCTTATCTGATGGAAAAGTCAAGAGTCTCCGTAACCGGCGAGCGTGTATGAGACGAACTATGAGAGTCGAGGAAGCCAGAGAGGTATGTAAGGAAAGAACCTGTTGGAACTCTGTACTCTCTGCCTACCCCGCAAGGGATCTGGCGTGAGGTTATAGATAGATAGATAGATAGATAGATTTTAGGTACAAATAAGGTGTTATACAATTAAATATGTCTTAACAAAAAAATACCTTTACAGGTAATGGTATACACTCAGCATAATGCCAAGGCAACTCAAGTGACACACGACGCTGGTCCTTCCTGTACACCAGTGTATTTTTATTTGGACATCCAACAGCTAAAAAGTATAAAGTTTACGTAATATTATAATCCTTCGCCAATTAGAGGACAAGTAAGTAGTCGTGATCGTTTTTATTTATTTAATAAGAACAGTAGTCCTTATTATGTTCACAAAATTTTCTTCTTCAATTCTCGTCATTGTAATATATATTAGCTGAATGGAACTATTTTACGAAGTAGACGCCTACTACCAGATGTTACAATGTTGGCGACCTAGAAAAATCTAATATTGACACACGATTAAGTGTTCCTAAAATGTACGCGAACATCTCGTTGTCAGAGTCACAGTAGTGCTTGCAACCTTTTTTATAATCCTTTTTATTTAATCCGATTTATTAAAAGGAGGGTTCTTTGACACGTGACTTCAATTTACGCGTTGATCTTTCACAGAAGGTTAGAACGTTAGGTTTTATAAGCCTTAGCACTGGCAAAATATGTTGCGAATAAGCAGAATAATAAATTTAGAGTAACCCTCGTTCGCACGAGCGCTTTTTCAACGTGCGGTGCAGAGGTGTTGTAAGCGCTTTTCAAAAAAACACTATATAGTATTCATTTCATTCCAGCGCTTTATTAACGCGCGTTGAAAAAGCGCTTGTCGAACGAGGGATAAGCTGCATTATTTGTAGGGGAGGGTTCAGTCCTATCTTATCTGTTGGAGAGTGAGGTAAGTAGATCCGTCGCAAGTAGCACATATTTTGTTACGTCTTTTTCCTGGTAGTAAGTAGTTCGTTTGAATATGCAAACTTACGTATCTATATCTATAATATCTAAATAAGATGAACTTAGATCCAGTGACATAATATGCAGGAACTGTGTGTGTTCGGAAATCAACTATTTGAGGTAATACATATCTGATACATATCTGATACGTGGCTGAACATGAAGGGAATCTATTCATCGGGTACACTGATCTTCCTTGATATCCGAGGATGCGCAAAATAGTTGGAGTTTAAGTTACATAGAATGCAGTAAGGTTAGCTGCTCCGTGATACGTCCGACCGCTTGCCCCGTTGCCAATCCAATAACCGTCCGCCGTCCGCCATCTTACATCGACCATCTATCATCGCTTCACAACTAAACACACTCGAGCAATAATTGAAGGCATAGAGTATGTCTTATGTATATTTTCATAAAGCACCTTAATTATAAAGCCCATAATATTGATCAGGACTACCTGAATTCATTCATTCACCCGTTTTAAAATTACCACTTTAGAAGAAAGACGAGAACTTTTAGACATGATGTTTTTACATGATATTCTTAATAACAAATTTGACTGTCCACAATTGCTAGATAAAATTAATCTCAATAGTCCCCTTAAAAGAACCAGGAATACTCCACTGCTTATAACTCCCCAAGCATCAAAGAATTATACAAAATTCTCACCTTTTAATAGATTACTAGCATTGTAGAACAATAAATTTTCATCACTTGACCTATTTGATTCTTCTCGCAACACTTTTAAAACAAACATCATAAGAATATTATCAGATAATAAATAATTTTTCACCATCATCATGCCAATATTCTACCTCTAAAAGACACACACGCACACACACAGCCACTCAAACACACAGCCATACACACACACGCACACACACGCGTGCCCATCTATGCTATTCAATTCTAATTCTTCGAGGATTAACGTCTACCCTTTGCAATTATTGTTAATTTGCAAACTTCGTCATTGGCGTTTCTTTTTATGTATATGATTGAACCTTATTAATTGTAAGCTGTGAAGTTTCTTAAATAAATAAATGTCTATGAAAAGAAAACTGATTTTCAAATAATAGGATACGACATGTATGTATCTATATTTACCTACTCGTAGCTATAGCCCTTTTCACCCATAGAGGTAGGATTCAAAACAAAGAGGGATTATAAACGCAGTTCAGCTGTACACTTTTTCTGGACACTTGGTACCATTTAGGTAACCAATTTAAAAATCTTTGTTTTTACCATGGATATAAAACAATGGATTGAGTACTGTCTAAAAGTTGCCAAAGAAAATTAAACTCTTACTCACAGACACAACATTAAATTTTCTATGATTTAAACTACTTAAGAAACCATGATGAGTGAGAGTAATAAGCAGAAGCCCCATGTCACGCTCGCAACCATTACGATGCAGTACGGTGACCATAAGGTAGAACTAATACGGACTATACTTATTTATGATGCGGTTTGAATACGCTGTAAACCATTTATTACCTATTATTGAGTTCAAAATGAACAAAGTTCTCAATTCGTCTTTATATACAGAATGGGTTAAGATATGGCAGTAAGGGCAGTTATGTCTACCGTTATAGATACAGAAAAACGGCTCTAGGGGACTATCCCCTTTTTTTTTTGGGGAATTTTTGCGATATTTGTAGCTGAGTTTACAAATTCTGAAAAAATGTACTGTCAGCAAGAAAATGGACAATTCCATCAAAAACTTTGACTACTACTAATTTAAGATGTGGCATATGCGTAAAAAGAAAGAATTACGGCAATAAACAGTGCCCGAGAATTATACGTTATTTATATGTAACAAGTCCATAATCGTACCATTGTTTGGTCACCCTACTTAGAAAGAGACGTAGGGCTCTCAGTGAGTATCCTTGAGTGCTCAATCCATTGTATTATATCCATGGTTTCTACATAGTTCGAACTTCTTTTTTATTCAAAATTTATGACTTGTCATTTTTAAGTAGACTCCACGCAAATTTATCGGTTAATATTTGTTTGCTTAGTGACTGTGTTCTCGGAGACTTTTGATTTATTTTCAATTTATAAAAAGATATATAATTAAAATGTTTGTGAAAATATGGTGCCACACAACTAAAATACCGTGCTTTATACTGAAATGCAAATCTTATTGGTCTAGAAAAGCCAATGAAGCTAATTTATGTAAGCTTCGGCCGGTGACTTGGTTTTGCTGTATAATGGCAAAGATAAAATGTATTTTCTAAAAAAGATGTAACTAGTTTGAAGATGCATAATAACTACACCAAATTAACTGTTTTCCTTGAGCATAAATTAATAGATTTAGATAGAATCTTAATAATCGTATTCCCCAAGAGATTATTTCTAATGATGGGATTTACATCGATATTGATATCATTTTCGAAAATTGGTAATTATTTAATTGTTAACGCATGTTTTTTTGTTTAAGTATGCCTACAGATATTGCAGCCTAAATTAATAGTGTTTTATGCAATACTAAGAGCACATTATAACTCATTATAGTTGCATCTTTTCAAAAAAATTTACAAAAGCGTGCTTCGATGTTGGATTCAAATAGCGAAGATTACAACTAGTAGCAGTTTGCAATGAAGCAGTCAGCAATGTAAAATTAACTTCAATTTGTTTTCTTTTAAATTAATGATATTTTTTGCAATATGTTTTTTTTATATATTTTGTTCACGCTTATTGAAATAAATAAAAACATGAAAGGTTTAATTTTATTTTTACAAGCTTTTATTTAACTTACAATGTTCGTATGTGTATTTGTCTGTCTTTCCGTTTCAAATCTTGTGATTCATTTTTCAAGCACGGGTATCCCATTGAGCTAAAATTTGGCATACGTATGTAAGTCCGATGACATTGCAATAATATGGTACCATGGAGCTGGTCTAATGATAGAGTCGGAAGGTGGGTATAGGAACATGTAAACTATACAACGTAACCCCTTCATGTTTAGGTTGGTTAAATTGGCATTGAGAAGTACTATATAACCAGATAGCGTTCAGGGTTTGATGATGAAGCCGAAAGGTGGCCACTGGAAGCACACAAGTACTCAATATAACCCTGCCTTGTTTGGGTTCATTGGATTTGTCTTGACGAGTACTTTACACCCGGATGGTGTCCAAGGTCTGATGATGGAGCCGGAGGGTGGCCAATAAAACTACCTAACTTCTCAACATAACCTCGCCGTGTTTGGGCTCATTGGATTTGTTTTGATTAGTTCTGTAGACCCCGATTGTGGCCAGGTACTCATGTTGAAGTCAAAGAGTGACTTATCGAACTACCCAACTACTTAACATAAACCTGACGTGTTGAGGCTCGTTACATTTGTCTTGACAAGTACCATAGTACTCGTCGGTCTCCGTTGTGTTTTTGCTATAAAAGCTTGTCTTTAAAAATATATTTTTATAAGTAAAATTATTATATAGTGAATGTCAAGATTCTTTAGATCGTCAATAGCTAGATAGTTAGATTTTAGATTACTATTATTACTACAAAACTAAGTTACGATATATACGAGATATTTTGTATTGTAAAAAATATTTAATTTTCGGCTTATATACAAAATGATTTTATCGATAAAGCTTTCGCAGCTATATGGGAAAGTACTAATACTACATCTATGGGGAAACATAAGTAAGGTCTATGGTCTATGTCATTAATGTCAAAAAAATTTACAAAGGTGTAACTGGTAACTATGGATTTGTCCTCTTTCTTATCACTGACATGCCATAAGTGTAAGCTGTGCAAATATCTTCTTCTTCTTATTTTAATTAATGGCCGCACACTTTAACAGTGTATTTCGCCAATGTCAAGTAGTAATAGAGTATAACAGTAAATTATAAAAAATTGGCTTCTTGTCGCCATTACGGCAAAAAACAAAAGCCTGTGCAAATATATAATCTTGTAAATGCTTCCTCTATGCTTCTAGTACCTCTATGTTTTCACCAGTCATGGGTACACTGACGTTTAGAATTTGACGTTTCTAGAAATGTGGTAAGTGTGAAATAGAATTGATCGAATATCGTTTCGAGAAAAGTTATAACGAAGAATGAATCGATATTAATAAATATAATTTAGGAATAAAAGGAGAAGAAAATAAAATAATTTCATTATTTATTTACGAATCCAGCCATTGGTCTGAAAAATTGTCTGACAGATCGTTTGATTCGTTGCTTACGTGTATTATTATTAAAAAATCTATGAAACTTTCTGTTTTATTATGTCAAGATGGCGCATCCTCGTTTATTTATTAATTTATTGACCATGAGAATACTAAATATTTTAGTCAGATACATAGAACATACAGTAGTAGTACATTTTAAAAAACAACATATCGCTTATAACGATTTCATTGTGTCACTCCCTAAAACTCAAACCGTTACAATTTACGTTATTGAGTAATAGAATAGAATGAAGAATAGGGGGTTTTGTCCAAGAGCGTGCTCGTCGCGACCCCTGCCAGCCGCTATGGCTGCAAACTTGGACCGATTAAGTACCGCAGTGCGCGCTAAGGCGTCCCCCCGAGGCGACGCGTACCGGCCCGCCCCCGTCGGTACGAACATAGGCAGAAGCGGCGATGGGGGCCGCCACCCATCACGCCGGGCCCGAACTGGCGAGTCGTGGGGTGCAGAGTGCCAAATAGGCACCTGGAATGTAAGAGGTGGTATGGAAGATACGATGCATGAGGTGATTGATGTAATGAAAGAGAGACGCCTGGATGCTCTGTGTGTAAAAGAGACTAAGCGAAGAGTAATAGAATTTTATTAAGTTCTAAGTTTTTTAATAATTACGCAAAGGACAATGGCAAATTCCCATACATGGTTTTGCCTGATATCGATTTGAAGCGTCTATGAATGAAAAAATGTGAAAACTATAGGGTTTCCATTACTTAAACATAAACACCGAGAATTTTTATTTGAGACATCGAAAAACAGATATTAACATTTAAGTTTTAAGGTTATATCAATATTCCATATATTTATATGTCAAGACATGAAATAGTTAGGAATCATGAGCTATTTTTATCTTTGAGGCTTCTAAAACACTCAGCGGTAACCATAGTAAAATATAATAGTACCCGTTTAACCTTATGCAGCCATACTATTTCATGTTTAGATATTTTATCAATATAAACTCCATGAAATTACCTCTTAATCGGAAGTTAGCATTGGGTCATTGGTGATTTGTATTTACGAGTCTTCTAAAAAGGGATAACTTGCAACCATTAGAAGTTATAATAGTAGGCACTACGTTAGAGTATCTACTTACTTTTGTATGAAATATGTTAAGGTGGTAGACTATGATCTATCTCTCATCTCAATTTGTAAGACATTTGCCCAGCAGTAGGGCAGAATTAGTTGATTCATTATTTTTGTTAATATCTAGTTACCACCCATACACTGCAGCAAAATAAAACAGGTAAAATAAAAATGGCTATCAAGATATTTTTTTATAAATATGTAATCTTCGTACATACATTAGCTAAGAGTCTAGTTGTAGAGCGTGTTCTCGTGTTTTGATCCAAGACTTATATCGCTAAGCATTATTGACTCCAACATAACATTTTCACGCACATAACGCGTGTAGGTCTGTCACACCTTTCCCACTCCGAGCAAAGCGTACCTACATAATTTCTTGAGTTACGATCGGAGTCCGTTTAGAGAAAGAAATTATCAGTTTCGATTACATACAAAATTAATTTTGTGTAAAAACCGACCGAATTATAATATTTACACATGTCGTATTTTTAGACACTTCATAAAACATTCAGGTCGGATCTCGCCATTGTTCTTTATGAACAGCATATGATTTAAATGAAAAGTAAAGTAGATTTTTGATGTATTTTTAAATTGCTTTTTAGTTTTCAGATTCTATATTTTCAATATTCTTAAATAAAATATGCGTAAAATGGAATATGATCAAACGTCACCGTACCCATGTCTCGTAAAAAAGACTATAGCGACTGTAGAAATTGAAACAGATGTTAATGTTTTGGTAGTTTCAGCAAACTGACTATCTATCTTCAGCCGAAAAAACTTCAGGACAAAGGTCTCTCCTAAATACCGCCACAACCTTCTGCGCTTCTTTCCGCGACCTAAATGAGGCCATCGGCCCATCTTGTAGAGGGCCTCACTCTTACCGGCAACAAAGTGTAACATTTAAACGCGTCCTCACTTAGGCTATGGTGCACATGATTTTCGGGTCATTTTTCGGAATGTCTCCAATCTCGAATTAAATCGCTTAAATCAAATCTTCGTGTAGGTCCTGTCGCGGTCGCTTCCGATTTAATCGCTTAAACGACAATGTCGTTTCGGTTCGCCTCA
The DNA here is from genome assembly GCA_905147815.2 of Phalera bucephala. Lineage (NCBI taxonomy): Eukaryota > Metazoa > Arthropoda > Insecta > Lepidoptera > Notodontidae > Phalera > Phalera bucephala. The sequence goes on along the minus strand of LR990621.1, from coordinate 14,830,024 downwards.
AATTACTCGAATGGGTTTTCGATTTACCACCCATTTGATGGCGAGCCCTTTCAACTTAGGTAAAACCTCCCAGCGCAAATTGTAACCACTATCCGTAATGGCAACACGTAGTATCTATTAGAACACGACTCTATAGCCACTTGAGAAAATATCACTTCTTCAGATACCCTCGACGAGGCCGCCATTTTAACTTAAACTTGGATAACGTGAGCTTTCTTACTTTCGTGAAATTACTCAGCTTTTTTGCCCGACTTCAAAAAGGAGGAGGTCCTATGTTCGGTTGCATGCCTGCTTTTGTTTTTAATTTTCTTGGTTTTTTTATGTATGTTCAGCGATATTTCCGTCAGTTGTGGACCGATTTTGATTATTCTTGCATTGGGTTCAGTATAGCTCCAAGGTGGTACCATTTTAATTTCATTGGTATTGGACCTTGGACTTTAAAGATACTCCAGGGAACTCCTTAACGACAAACAATAGGAATGTGCAAATTGAGACAATATGGGTGTTACGTCAATCCAATAGGTACCCTACTATAGAACTAAGCATAATGTTAACCGACTATAAAAAAGGAGGAGGTTTATAATTCATCTGTATTTTTTTGGAATTTCTTTGCTCATGAACTGCTTTTGATGATTCTTTTTGCAATAGGTTCAGCGTAGCTCCGTTATGGTCGAATTTAAATTTTATTGGTATTGGACAATGAGTTTTGAAGATACACCAGGGATTTCCTATATGGCAAACAGAATGAATGTGAAAATTCAGTTATTATGAGTTTTATATTAATCTTGTTGGTACCTGACAGTATAAATACGTAGGATAATATAAAAGAGGTATATAAATAATAATAATAAATTCACTCATCACTTAAAATTGTATTTTTTTTTAAAGAAGAAAAACCGATTTCCGGACCTAAATAACCGGCTGTACCAACCAGCATCGACTTCAAATATTTATTTTTTGCGTTTTCAAGACGGTACCTCTTTTTTAAAAAGATTTTTTAAAAATACACGGCCGCAAGTTAAAAAGTTTAGGTAACCCCGTTTTTATAGAAGGCGATCGTAACGAGAGGAACTTTTATTTAACTTTAGAAATGTAGAATAATGTAAAATAATTTCTTGTCGTCTTCCAGTGCTGTACAAACGCTGATGGTCCGAAAACTAATATGTTGGAAGAAAGTTTTTATTCAGTTTGTTTTTATCCGTTAAGTGGAATCCTGTGATTATTTTTTTGCAGATCCGGCGGGTGGTTTGACTGAAAACACTTTGTGTGGCACTGGTGACTTGCAAAGGAAAATGCTCGAGTTTATTTACGATGATTTACGCTGACTTGCTTTATAAAAGTTTTGTAATTGAACGGTTAAGTAAAAAATATTGAATCAAATTTAAACGAGAGATTTTGATTTTTAGTTAAAGGGTGTGTCTGATAAACAAACATCCATCTTACTTTTCACCAAGTCGGTCCAGTGGTCAAAAACTTGAGCCGCAATGCTCACTGGCACGAATAGTCGCGGATCCAATCCCCTCACAAGACAAATCTTAAGTTTGTTTTGTTCTGAGTATTTGTGTATGTGAATTTCATGTTTGCAAGCGCAGGAATAATACGTAGTGTGAGACTATATTAAAAAAAATAATAAACATTTGTAATTATAAATACTCGTCCGCAGTTTATTTTGTGGCGAGACTACAAACCCGATTGACCATCCAATGGTTATTGTACAGGACGACGTCTGCATGATATGTAAATAGATACGAGTGTTGTTATAGATAAAGTTACGATAGTACATTATGTAATAGTTTAAGTTAGAAATAAGATAATGTCATAGAATTGTAGCGCATAAACACTAGTATACAGTTAGAAGAGTGTAACCCTGGAAAGGGATAGGAATAATTAGAAGAGTGTAACCCTGGAAAGGGATAGGAATAATTAGAAGAGATTTACCCTAGAAAAGGATAAGCAGTTGAATTGTTATTGATTTATTTCACTAATAAAGCTCGATGCAAAGCCCACTAGTTGTGACCCAACAAAATAGTATTTAGGAGCGCGAAACATCGCGCCACATACCTTCGAGCGACTGGGCAACAAGAATATAGGAAGAAACTCTGCGCGAAGAGGGTCACAACTGGTGGGTGGAGCACTGTTTCAAGAGTGTTCGGCTTTTATTTGAATCCTCCTTCACGACGCATACTGGCCACAGCAGCAACAGGGCGCACGACGTACTATTCGTCCTGTTCAGTTATAATACGCAAAGAATACATGTATACCCTCCCATATCTACAAAAGATCATAGACGCAAACGGTCTGTATACTGACACTCTTTCAACCAACAAAACACAAACGATTTGCCAAAAATATTACATGAATTATTACGAACTACAATATAACATTTATCTACCTACATAAAATCTATTATTACAGATGAACTCGAGTGTGCCGCTCAACTTTAGGGTTCCACAAATGATTGGTTCAATTAATTGTGTCACAAACATGGGCAAAACATCAACATTTTCAGATACGGACTTGACAGCAGACAAATTAATGAACACCGGTCAGAGTGGATTTATTAGGGTCCCTGCGGGAGTGTGCCGACGATTAGACGTTTGCTATTAGTCCTAGCTCTCGTTCAATAAGCTCTTTGAACCGAAATGAACGTATAAGTGCTTACAAAACATATCTACTACATGGACCGTTCCCGGCTTCAGCTTTCAATAGGTATTCTGAAAGCTCGGCTTGATAAATTGTATAGAAAATGAATTGTTTTATGTTAATTTAATATTTCGCTAAAATATTTCTTATACAGCATAGATAAAATTGAATTTGATTAAAAGTTAGACGGCGAAAATGCGGTTAAACCAAACTTTGGAAACGAACTCTTTTCACACCAATATAAATACTTAGTATGTAGGAATGCAGAATTGTTTACTACCCTAATAAAGGATTTATATTTAAGGTCTTTCATAACATAATTGTTGTTATTTTTTTATTTATTACGAAGCATTTATTACACATTAAAATATTATTATGCAACTCCAAACTTTTGTAGTAATATCATAACTTTGTCTTACTCTTCAGAAAGTTTGTTTCAAAAACTGTATATATGTTATACATGAAATAACTGTAACTCTATAACTTGTAAATGTACTAAAATAGTAGAATAGAAACCTTCCTTTACATGGACGAAAGTTACAAGTAATAAAGAATAAATTTACATTAATGGTAAAACATTAACATCTATAGATTAAACATATCGTTACTGGAGTACTCTCAGCCCCTAATCAGGTTAGCTCCTTTTGGGAACATTTCGATGTAACGGTTTGAAATTCCTACTCTATACTAATTTCCTCTCATCTCCAACCAGCTCTACGAATTGACATCCGTAAAATATTATTTAAAAAGAACTCTCATTTACCGCTACTTAACAACGAGTCCGAAAACCTTAAAACTTTAAAAGTTAACCGGAATAATTACAATTCCAGTGGTACTCAACTAATGTACGGGGTGCCGCACTGAGTTCAGCTAAAATCAGCTTTTTAGTATTCAAACTTAGTGCGGAACCTTGCCATTCAAATTGAGATACACAACGATGAAAAGGCTGGTTGGTCGTAGCGCCGGGACCCAAGTCGAATGAAAACAACGGTGTTGTTAACGGTGCGGTAAATATTGATTTATCAAATAATTTACGTACTAAAGAAAAGACGTAACGATAATAAATTAGCCTCTACAGCCATACTACTCCACGGCTGGGCAAAGGCCTTCTCTCAGAAATCGAGTCATACAGCACCACGGGGGTCCAGTACGAATTGGTAGACGCAGTATGTGGGCACCTGCTGTTGGAACTTATCAAGTTGCCTTTAAGGCTTCCTACTTGATTTAAGAACAGCCACATTAAGTGGTACCCGGTAGGACTTGACTCACATAAAATGGCATAAAGCACCCGTTTCAGACCGATCGAGCCAAACTTTGTTTAAACTTAGTGATAGCTAAGAACAACGCGGTCACACAGCGCTACGAGTACCTCCTGGAAAAAGGTAAGGACAATAATAATAAATGAACAAATAAATAACAAATGAAAAATTATATCAAGCTATCATGATGGACAAATACAGAGACAAAGAACGATCTTCTCAAACTAAAAAAGGATCGCTTCTGGCATTAGCCTTTGATCAAATTCGAATGGCGCGTAGTAGTAAAAAACATCAATGTCCTTGCAATGTCTCCGGTTGTGTAACGTGCTGAAAGCTTAGCATCAAAACATTAATGTTAGTGTATTACTATCGAGAGAGCGCCATTTCACTTTCACCCGTATTTAGTAAATTTCTTAGGTGAAAAGGACATCATATCCGACGTCAAGCTAAGCTCTCTGATAAAGAGGCAAATATGTAATTCGCTTTAGTTCGAAAACGACATTCATTAAAGCATGCATACATCCTTTCTTCTTTAATAAGAAGCAAAAAAGACTACATGTTTTAACCTTTGATTTTCAAGAGATTTAACATTAAAATACGTAGTCACATCACGTATAGTTTAAATAAATTCATAGAAACAGTAAATCACTATAAAATATTAGCCCCCATTTACAAGAAATATCCTAAAAACTCAACGGTTTTGCCTTTCCTAATCTCGTATCAAACAAATAGCCCTATCTATCTTCAAACTAAGCTATTTGCAATTTGAATTGTAGATTTTCAGTCGATATAATGTTTGTCAGTATCTCACAGCGGAGAGTAGGTATGGGAGACGTGGAGACGCTACCAATATTAATGCTTAAAAATAAAATCGTGTCTAAGTTGGATTTGGTATTCCTTTAATAAATTGTACGTTTCTCATTGCTTTTTAGGGCAAACATTTGAGTGGTAAAGTATAAAAAATATTTTTAGATGAAATGGATTGCCAGCGTTCCTATACTTTACTCCCCGTTTACTTAACTAGCATTTAACTAAACGGGTCATAATAATGTCATACCTTCTCCTACTTGAAAGATTATTTGAGGCATCAGGGTGCATCAAAGAACAAATCTTTGTGTAATCCACAAAAAATTGTCTGGTTCTTCGTGTATGTGAATTTCGTGTTTGTAAGCGCACCCATGACACACACAGGAATAATTCCTAGAGTGACGTTTTGTTAAAACGATCATTAAAAAACAAACGCGCAAAGGAAATGAAAGATACCTGTAAAGGCACTTGCCTTTGCAGGTATCTTTCATTTCCTTTGCACATGGTCTCAGTCACACTCGTGCTGAAAAGTGGAAATGAACATGATCAGTGCGGACATGTAAATTTTACATAACTACTCTACTTATTTTTATATCCAATCACTGCCGCGGTCTACAATCTACCACTGACCAGTTTTACATCCTTTTCACTGTTCATTGCCGTAATTCAGGGATTAGAAGATTCACCGCTGACAGAATATTATAAAAATCCACGGAACATCATCTACTTTTATAACTTTCCCCATGTTTAATAACCCGTCTACGAACCACTGATCAAATTTCCCATACTTTGCCCCATAACTTCGTGTTCATTGAATTTGTTTGCCGTCGACCGGCCACCAAGCCGGAAACTTTACTTCGCGAGACTCTTGCACCCTTTGTGTGACTTGTATTCGAAAGAAGTTGGAACTCTTGAGCGTTTGCGTAACTTCACAAATGCACGATATATGAGATGAAAATTCAAAAAGTTTCAGTTTTAGAAGAAGAAGTGAAATTGTATTTGTATTTTGTAATTTTTTTTAACGTAGCCCCACTCTAGCATTTATTCCTGTGTGTCCTTACAAACATGAAAATTCACATACACATATACCCAGACCGGAACAAATAATTGTGGATCACACAAAGATTTGTCCCGTGCGGGATTCGAACCCACGACTATTAGACACAGCGGGCGGAGCGGCTTAAGCTCTTAACCACTGCGCTAAATCGTCGCTAAATATATGTATTACCCGTATGAAATTTCTGACCGCCGCTATTGATAGATACTGATTATGTAAGCCAAAAACATGTAATGTGCGTGTAATTAATACGATGTATTAAAATGAAAGGAAGTGACTTCAGGTAGTTGGTGCTACATCTGTATAAACAAGTGTTGTTTTATATTCTAACGAATATGAACAACTAACGAATACGTAATAGACGAAGCACTTCATTATTCTCTACTACTCAAACCTCGCTATGTTTTTAACCTATATTCTTACTAAAACTCATTTGACACTAAATTAGAATAACCCTTATTTGAAGTGAAGAATACCACGCGGTAGTAGGTATGTAAATAGTATTGTATACTTCCCTCAGCCCTGCCGTATGAGTATGTCACCACACCACACAAGTGGGGCGATAAGATATGATTTTTTTAATCAACAGTTCAGCCTATACGAGTACCCGTCCAGTGCTGAACATAGGCCTTCCGAATTCCTCTCCAGCCCAACCGGTCCGATGCCAACTACATCCAACGCCTTCCGGCGACCTTCTCAAGATCGGAGGGAGACCGTCTATATGGTTTTTTATTCTATATAAATAATTATTTACAAAAAAGTATAACTTTGGTTCTTTGATTTTTTTGGGAATTTGTGATCAATATTATCAGTATCGTTACTCCCGTAAACTCCGCGAGGATTCAATACAACAGTCCGAATAAAAAAATACTTGCGTGGAAAACGTGCTAGTTTCAGATAAAGCAAACTATTCGCACATGAAATAAAAACATTTAGAAATATACTTTGACGGGCAGATAACTAATTATTACCAAATAGCAGTATCAACGTTGGTCCGCTATTTCTGTTAGTCCGAAACCCAATTGAATAAACGGAACTTTTATTGGTAAAGTTCAATTGGAACGATGTAGCGGATTCGGAAAATCGTTGAACACGCACGGGGACTACGAATGTATGTTATTTAAAAAAAAACCCTAATATTTACTGAGGACTCAGCAAGAAAACTTGGATGTTAGCGTGACGCTAGCGAGTAATCGTCTTGTCACGTTCATGTCTAATAAGTAAATTTGCAGTGTGACAAGGATGGCATATTAACTCGCTAACTTACGCTAACATCAGTATTTTCGTTCTAAGCTCACAATTCTAAACTATCAACTTAATTGGTCCAGTGAAGCTTAATGCGATGGCAACCATGAGCCATAAATCTTAGATCGGACTGTTTTATTAAGGATTTTTCGACGTAAAATCCTCGCTAACAGTTTCAAGTCTGTGATTATGCTTTTATAATGGCAATGGTTTGTTCTTTATTATATTAGGATGTAGGTAACATCATCGCCGAAATTTGGATCTGCACAGTACCCCTCTGGGTACATCACTTCTAAGTGCTTGGAGAAAATAGGTATGTTTTTTGTTTACCTGCTAATTCATCCTATTTTTAAAGAATCTTTCTATATCATCACGCCAGATCCCTTGCGAGGTACGCAGAGTACAGAAGGCGAGGGAGGGACTACAGAGTTCCAATAGGTGCTTTCCTTACAAAGCTCTCTGACTTCCTCCACTCTCATAGTTCGTCTCATACACGCTCGCTGGTTATGGAGACTCTTGACTTGACCTTCAGATAAGACTCGGTCTATTTGGTCATGGTAAGATAGTCTAGGTCTTCCCCGGTACGTACATCCTTCCACTTTCACATTGTATATCTGTTTTTTCATTCTTTCTTCTGACTTTCATTCTATATGCCCGAACCAACGGAGCATACCCTTTCTCATCTTTACACCGATACTATCTTTCATACTTAATCGTTTTCTTACTACGCTGTTGCGGATACGGTCGGTTAGTTTCACTCCGCACATCTTCCACAGAGCTCGTATTTCCACCGCATTTATCCTACTTTCATTCTCCTTCTTACATACCTAGCTCTCGCTGCCATAGTACAGCGTTACGACAAGCACTCCGTTATGTATGGCCAGCTGCGCCTTTTGGCTTAAGTGCCGGCTCCCAAGTAGCTTTCCCATCACACCATTCACTCTGTTTTCTGCACTCACTCTTATCTCTATGTCAGCGGTGTATTTCCCACCCTCACTGAATGCGCATCCAAGATATACACACTCATTCGCTTCATTTTTATAGAACATTTCTGAAAGTAGCTTGCTCGTATTCTATAATTATTATTATCTATACATATAATAAAACGGTAAGGAAGTCGTATCTGTACATGGAATATTTTTAGGAAATAACAAGCCAGGGGTATTATACTATCGATATAGAAGTTAATTCTGTAATTTTTGGCTTTCGTGTCTGTTTGTCTGTCTGTCTGTCGGAGGGTATAAACCAGCATCACGCGAAAACTACCAGGCGGATTTTAGATGAAACTTTGCGTGCGGATACCTTATAATGTTGGCTAACGTGTTGTAAAGTATTTATTCCGGAAAGTTAAAATGTTTCCCCAGAAAAGACGAAAATAAGCAAAACATGGGATTTCTAAAAATCCATTTTACTTCAAATCTGTTTGATGGATTTCAATGAAAAATTGTGAAATTGTATCCTGTACAAAAGATCACAACTCCGTATACTAATATTTTCAAAACAATTAACAATTTCCGAGGAAAGTACAAAAAAGTCGATTTTGATAAATCATTCATTATTCCAAAACTACTTTTTAGAAGTCAGTGAAACTTAGCACGTAGATATTTCATATGACAGATAATATAGTTAATATTTAAGTATTCAGGAAATCAAACGGTTTGTATGGCAAAGTAAAGCATCTATAACTATACATATAATAAACTGTAAGGAATTCATGTCTGTACATGGAATATTTTTAGGAAAAACCAACCCAGGGATATTATTCTATCAATATAGAAGCCAATTCTACAATTTTTGGCTTTCGTATCTGTTTGTCTGTCTGTCCAAGGTTATAAACCATCATCACGTAAAAACTACCAGGTGGATTTTGATTAAACTTTGCATTCGGATACCTTAAAATGTTGGTTAACACGTTATATAGGTATTTATCCCGAAAAATCAAAAGGTTTTTCCAGAAAAGACGGAAATAAGCGAACATTGGATTTCTAAAAAGACACTTTAATCCAAACCTGTTTGATGGATTTCAATGAAATTTTGTGTAGTTGTAGCCTGTACTAAAGATCACAACGCTGCATACTTATATTTTCGTAAAATCTAACATTTTTTGAGGACAGAAAAAGAAAGTAATTCATTGTTTCTGAATCAACTTACTAGATTGTCGCGGGATAAATCATAAAACTTTATTACTGTTGGTCCCGAACTGCAAGGTGACGATGTAAAATATGTGATTTTGCCTACACATGAATTCGTCCATGAATTGATATTGGACTCAGGTTCGTCTCCTCACGAAAAACTTTCCAGTGGTTAAAAGCACTCACTCGAATTTTTTTTTTTTTTTTTTTTAAACGTAGCCCCACACTAGGATTTATTCCTGTGTCGTGGGTGCGTTTACAAACATGAAAATTCACAAACAAATACCCAGACCGGAACAAATAATTGTGGATCACACAAAGATTTGTTCCGTGCGGGAATCGAACCCGCGACTATTCGACACAGTGGGCGGAGCAGCTCATGTAGCAAAGTGTTGTCAGTACATTTTGTGTTAGTCTTCTCGTAAGATATTCATCGTCATTACAGTTTCGTATCCGGCCCATTCATCGTTAGAGTTCTCTCCAGAAGAAACAATCCTGAATGCAACGTCGGTTCATGCACAAAACCATGTTTAAGTGTTTAAATCAATCATACATCAATAGACCGTGTCTTAGCTGAAGAGCAAGTCAAGAGTCTCCGTAACCGGCGAGCGTGTATAAGACGAAATATGAAAGTGGAAAGAGACAGAAAGGTCTGTAAGGAAAGAACCTGTTGGAACTTTGTACCCTCTGCCTACCCCGCAAGAGATCTCACATGATGATATAGATTATTAGATAGTATTAAAGTATCTTAAGTCGTGAAATAATAATTTCAAATATAACTTTATTTGCACACTAGATCATCATCTCAATCAGCATCATCAGACCATCTAAGTGGTATATAAAATCACACCAATATGCATTTGGTGGGTTTTTACCGGCCTGCATGAATGCCCGAAGATATTAATCATAAAACAAAAGCCTGACAATCTTTCCATTTCCCTCTTCCTCTTGACAGGTGACTGGAAGCCCGGACTCATGCTGAAATTGTTCTACAACGAAAATTTAGTGATATTTAATTTCACTGTATAAATAATTTTGCAAAACAAAGACGACTTGGTTTAAGCAAAAAAAGGTAGACTGCTTAACTTACTTTGTCAAATAGTTGCCGGTACGATCCCCGCACAGCGCACGGGAATATTGATTTGGGATTTGTGATTTTGAAATAACGAAGATATTTTATGCGCATAGGGACAAAATAAAAAAAAATGTTTGTCCGTGTTAATTTCCAGAACGGCGAGAACCAATTGGTGATAGTGTATTTAATTAAATACACTATCACTGGAAAATCGAGGATTTCTCAGAGATTGTTTAAGACTATTTTTAGCTTGGGAAATGCAAGATCCATAGGGGATAGTTGTTTTTATTTTTCTATATTAACACGACTGAACGGATTTAAAAGAAACTTAATATAAAGGTGTCTCTTAAGTCTTGGAATAATGCTATCCCAAAAAGTCCTACCTACCTATGTCAAATTACAACAAAAAACGCGTGCGAAGCCGCGGGAAACAGCTAGTATACTAATAAAGTTGTAAGAAACTTTATACTTTCGCATTCTTCTTTGGTGTAATCCATAGTTTTTTAAATCAGAAAGAGAAGCAAACCTGAAATGAGTTAATCGTAACGTAAAATCAAAGTATTTAATGGACCAAATCCTAAGTCTCACCCTAAACGACCCAGCTTGACTGTGTCAACATTATAGCACTAACGCAAACTATAATGCAGACCAAGTTACTTCAAACTGGTCAAACTGTTTTAAGCTGCTATTATCGTGATAGTTAAACGAAAACTCTGTACTCTCTGCCTACCCCGCAAGGGATCTGACGTGATTATATAGATAGATAAAACATTTATGATTTAGCTATTCTTGGTTTAACTGCCTCGTTGGTCTAGTGGCGAATGATGTGCTTTACGATCACGATGTCCTGGGTTCAAATATTAGGTCGGACAAATGTAGTTTACTAACGAAAACTTCCCAGTATGAGTCCGGAGTCTGGAATTATGCACGGTATGTGGCAATAGGCTCGCCCTCTTTTACATGGGACCTAACACTGCACCTCTGCCACCTCCGCTTGGGGAAATAGGCGTGACGGTGTTAATTATAATATACGTAGGTAATATGGGTGATTTTTAGTCTTCAGCATTTTAGCTCGATTTATTTGGAATGAGTGACCATTTGCACTTCCATTTTTAAGGGTCCCGGTCTTAGACATTTTCAGTCCCAGTCAAATAGGGGGTTTGATAAATTTTATCAGGAGGTGACCAAAAATTCACAATGCTTCCACATGGTGTAGTAAGTGTATCTCTTTCTCTTTGATTTTCGATAGTAGGCTTTTCCCAGTAGGATAGTTTAGGCTGAAGCACCCAAACCAAAAGAAATATTTGTGTGTCTCAAAAAGACTTGACCTATCGAACCCAGGACTATAGGATCCAGTAAACGGGTCGACTACGCTCCAACTCACTAGTTAGTATTCGTCGTCTATAATTTATTCACAACATCGATCAATCTAAACGTAAAAACATGGTTCAAATTCTATTGGCAACTAGCCATTTTCTCTAACAGAAAGGTACTATTTAGTATTCAAACTAAGTGCGGAACCTTGCCATTCAAATTGAGATACACAACGCTGAAAAGGCTGCCTGGACGCTGGGACTTGAATAGGGTAAAGATATTTCACAACCCTGCTTGGAATGTATAGAAAGAAGGCATGAAATATTTCGTCGTTGTCAACCATAAGTACAATAATAGAGGAGTGATTTTTCGATAGGGCTTATTACAACTCTTTTTCAGATAACTCCATTTCGATCAATAGGAAACGTAAGGTCTCTTGCGGTGTAGGCAGAGCGCACAGAGTTCCAACAAGTTCTTTCTTTGGAGATCTCTTTCCACTCTCGTAGTTCGTCACGTACTCGCTCGCTGGTTACGGAGACTCGTGACTGGCCCCTCCGATAAGTCGTGTCGGTATCACTAGGAAACATATAAGGATATAAGTTATTTTGAATACAAAGACGATTTTAATTACGATTTGTATTATTTGGAATTTGTATTATTTTGCTTTGGAATTGTGCCCGGTATATGGCAATAGGCTCGCCCCCTATTACATGGGTCCTAACATCGTCGGTGAAACGTGGGTGTACTTAGTACACCTCTGCCACCCCCACTTGGGGAATATAGCCGTGACGGTGTTATTTGTATTATGCTGTAATAACTTATTATAAGTTAATTGCTTTCAAACATATTTTATCCAAATAGGTATGCCCTTTTGATTAAATCTACCTCATTAACTGTCTCTGCGAATACAGAGCTAGTTATAACATTCCTTTCGATCTAACTATCTAATGACCAAATCCCTCTGACTCAATATACGAGTCAAAGCAATATCGTTTTTTTAAATAAGCGTTATAAAGTATAAATAAAATTGTAGCCCAACGATATAGGAGTTATTTTTACGCTGCACTTTATTGAAACCATAGAACTTTGTGATAAAGTTTCCCCCATATTTTTTGTGGTCATTGAATTTGTTTACTGCCCACTCGCCACAGAGGCTCCGAAGTTTTATGGTAACTTACGTCAAACTTATACTTTACAATTCCCACAGGTTTCTAGGTTCGCTTACTTTTGTTTGAACGAGTTGAAGCTGCTAAGTGTTTATGCAAAATTGCAAAAATGTGTGAATTAAAAATGTTGTTCTTACGTCTAACAGAAATTTTTGTGTGATAGAGATAATATGAAGTATGACCACATAGAAGCAAATATAGGTAAAGGATTACTACAAGAGCATATTATAATATAGGAAATATAAATAATGTTTATGTCACCTTCTCTTTCACCACATTCGAGTAAGGTCTTAAGTAGACTAATCGACAATTAAAGTTGCAATAATATCTATATACGAATTTCACCATACTCAGAGGTGTATCCCTATTCGACGGTCAAACTAGCCAGCTTTAATTTGCGCGTAACCTTAATCGACAAATAACTAACTAGTACTTATAATAATAATAAAATCGTTTATTAAAGCCAGAAATAGTAACATTAAAACTGAGATTAGTTTAACAAATAGGCTTACAATTTGATATCAATGTAAAATATAATCCCTTTCCTCTTCAACTAGGATTGAACAATTCTTTTTTGCCTTTCGCAACAAATGCTTAATAAAACAGGGTAGTGGTCGGTAATACACGATTCTATAACTAATGTTCTTGATAATTTCATACTTTTTAGGAAAACATGATCTAGGCAACTTGTGCCTCTTGCGGGATAAAGATGAGTATGTTGCTGCAGCTGTCATCATTACCGATCTTAATATCTATGTTCATGTCGCCGAAGATAATATTATCCTGTTTAGAAGATAGAGAAGTAAGTAAATCATTATGCCTATTAATGAAAATATTATTATTTTTAACTGACGGTGAGCGATATAGGGTGATTACGACAGCGTTATCATCTAGTTGGCATGCAAGACAGTTTGAATGTTAAAAGATGGTTCCTGGAAAAAACAATTTATACTTAGGGAGGTGTATATAATAATTCCTTTATTTAGGTTATGCATTCTACTAGTCGCGTAATTTTTAAAGCTATTGAGTTGAGGAACATTTGAAGACTTAGAAAGCCAGCACTCTGTCAGAATTATGTCACACGAGACTTTGATATCATGTAACAATACTAATAATTCGTCAAAATTTTTACTAACACTACGTATGTTTAGGTGGATACTCCACCTAAACATACGTAGTACAAAGGGGTCTTCGGATTACCTAAGTATTTAAAACAATTACCGGGCGTTTTTTGTCGTTTCGTTACTTATTTAGATGTAAAACGTTTAGTTCATTGTCTACGTCTATTAAATCGAGAACGTCTTAATACAGTTATATCCACAAATTGTTACCAGGAAAGATAATTTAATAAATCAAATATATAGGCTATTAAACGTTACCATAGTGATTGATATAAATATATTTAGTGGTTATTTTATAGAGTTTTGTTTATTGTATAAGTTGTTTGTATATAAATTTGATGCTTGGTTCTGTAATGTATCGAATGTGTGTGAAGTGTTTATGTGATAGTCACAGAGTAGTACAAATTTATGTGTTATGTAACAAACCTTAACAAGCGCATTTAGCGAGTATAAAATATTGCAATCATACACAAAATATAGATCGGTACAGTAACAAGTTAGTCATGGCATTATATCGTTCTGTTTTTGTTTTAGAATTGTTTGCAGACTTGATTCAGAACCTACTACGATGTGTTTAGTACCCTGATTTTCACGGAGGTATATGTTGCCATTCGATGTCCCGCAGAATTTGAAGTTATCTTGTTTGGCATATTCTCGCGATTTATTGAAGAGACTGTTTATCCCCACCATTAGATGTTCGCTAATGAATATCGGGCGTTTAGAACCGGGAATTTGTAAAAGCTCAGTGTTTAACTTATTTTGTCAGTTTTTCTATTAAACCCACGCACCAAAGACAGAAAGGTGAACTTCAACTGCGACAATAGTCTTGGGTGAGCCCTCTTTAGTGGGCAGCCGGAAACATATTGGATTTCCGTCGAGGCAATATCAGTGCTTACAGTCTTTCCTATGTTAGGTACAACATTCAATAGGTCTTTGGTCATCTCTTTGTGTTTTGAAGGCATATTTTTGATAGTGATACTTGACATTCCCGCGCTTAATTGTTGAACTCAAATTTTTTCTTCAAGCATTCGTATATACTCCAAGTCTTTCTTCCGTTCATATTGAAGACACTTGCGCAAGGGTGGCCCCTTCTAGTTATATAATCTATGATAATGTAAAAAAAATATGAAGAAATCTTCCCTTACATTAATGCGAATATTGGAAAAAGGATATTTCAATAACATGCTGCAAGCATAATGAATTCTATATTAAAGTCACAGAAAATGTAAAAGCTTAATTAACAAAACAAAATGAAAGCACAAAGCACTTTTCCGCGTTAATAATAGACGTCTTTTTCACTTTTCACAGATTAGACACCGCGACTGGCCAAAGATGAAACCGTAAAAGCTTTGACAGCCCGCCGTAAAAAAATTAGAAAGGGACTCCATATGAAGACTTCATTTTTTATTTAGGCCTGCAATCCGCTCGGAAAATATGAAACCTACAAATAAAATGTACGCTCCAAGATTGAATTCCACTCTCCCTTTTTGCACCCACAACCGTTCTTTGAATAACAATTGGGCTTAATTTAGAATTGTGCGTCATTTCAGTATGTTTCCAATATTTTGTGGTGTCTGTTTACGAACTTGCTTAATTAGATTGATATAACGGATGATATGGGTAAATAATGTTGTTTCAATATTAATAGAGAAGGCGCCCGTAGCGGTATCCGACTGCAGTGTTCTTAGGGGTCACAAAGGTTAAACAGCCTTCGGTTCAGTGAGTCTGGGATGGGTGACAGACAGTGAGACTCTTCAATATGGAAATGTCTGTGGCATTTCCATATCAGATGACACAAATTTAATAAAAACCAAGATTATGGTTTTTGAACGCGAAGAAACCAGAACGAATGGAAGGATTGTGGTTGGTAACGGTGTGCTGGAGCAAGTGAATGAGTTTGTATATACTGGATGCGCCTTCAGTAAGGATGGGAAAGAAGAAGAAAGAATGACAAAACGGATGTACAATGCGAAAGTGGAAGGATGTAGGTACCGGGGAAGACCTAGACTATCTTCTTCTTCTTCAAATGCCTCTCCATTACTGGAGGTTGGCCGTCAGCTCTACGTATGGGCTTCTTTCTTGAGCCATATGGAACACCTGCTCACAGCTGGCTATTCCGGTCCACTCCCTTATGTTTCGTAGCCATGTTTTTTTCCGTCGTCCAACGCGGCTTTTGCCCTCAATTTTGCCCATCATAATCAATTGAAGCAGGTGATATCTATCGTGGCGCAGCATGTGTCCGAGATATCCAATTATTCGCTTTTTGATGGTTTGCATCAATATTTGGGTCATACCAATACGCTGGAGCACTCTATCACTCTCGCCGCGTGGTTCCCGGCTTAGAATAGGACCAACCCATCTCATCCCATCGGGTGTCGTACAAGGCGACTAAGGGAAAACTAGGGAATGGGCAGCAGCGTTCTCTTAACACTTCTGCGATCAAAAACTGCGCTCGCCAACCCGCCTGCCAAGCGTGGCGAGTATGGCAAATCCCCCCAATCACTATTATGGAAGAAAAGAAGAAAACCAAGCCCCTAGTCCCCGGCGGTCCTGATCGTCCTGGCCACGGTAGCAGCCATGGTAACGACAGGACAAGGGGTGCTAAGAATCTCCGGCAGAGATTCGGCTACCACCAAAAACGAAAATTGGCCCTGGTGACATACAACGCACGCACTTTGAGGACAGATGAGAAGCTTGTTGAGCTGGAAGAAGAGATAAACAAGTTGCGGTGGAATATTGTTGGTTTATCGGAGGTCCGAAGAGAGGGCGAGGACACGATAACCTTAAAATCCGGCAACTTGTTTTACTACCGGGAGGGCGAACAGCAGTCCCAAGGTGGTGTCGGATTTATCGTCCACAAGTCACTCATAGACAACGTTGTGTCCATCACTAGTGTGTCGAGCAGGGTAGCGTACCTGATACTCAGAATATCCAAAAGATATTCGCTGAAGGTCATACAGGTCTACGCCCCGACCTCGACATACTCAGATGATGATGTCGAAGTTATGTATGAGGACATTAGTAGAGCCATACATACTTCCAAAACACACTTTACAGTGGTTATGGGTGACTTCAATGCGCGGCTGGGCAAACGGGGCGATGATGAGTTGAGAGTGGGGCAATTTGGATATGGGCAGCGCAACCCCAGGGATCAGAGGCTGGCCGAATTCCTGGAGAAGGAGGGACTCTTTATGATGAACTCTTTCTTCCAGAAGCCGCCCCATAGGAAATGGACCTGGATGAGCACTGATGGTTCCACCAAAAACGAAATAGACTTCATAATGAGCACCAAGCGACAAATATTTAATGATGTCTCCGTGATCCACAGGGTAAAAACCGGCAGTGATCACCGAATGGTCAGAGGCACATTAAATATTAATGTCAAAATGGAAAGATCGCGTCTGATGAAGTCTACGCTCCGACCTTGTAATGCACATATCCAAAACCCAAAGAACTTTCAACTCGAATTGGCAAACCGCTTCGAATTGCTAGACAGCAGCGCATCAGTGGACGAAATCAACAACAGGCTGGTAGAGACTGTCCATACGGTCGGGTCCAAGTATTTTAAGCCCCACCGTAAAAATAGACCTCAAAAACTATCCAACTACACCCGAAACCTCATGGCTGAGCGACGTTCCATGACGCTCCAAACCTCCGATGATGCTAAGTCCTATAGGCAGCTCAATGGACAGATATTGAAGTCCTTGCGACAAGACTTACGGTCCTTCAATACAAGGCGTATTAAGGAGACCATAGCACAGAACAAGGGCTCTAAAGTGTTCGCAAGAGACGCGTCTATTGGGCAAAGCCAGTTGACGAAGCTGAAGATGGAGGACGGAAACGTAACGTCGAATAGGTCGGAGGTGCTCAGGGAGATAGAGAGGTTCTATGGGCAGTTGTATACCTCAGTAGCTGAACCTGTTGTTGACTTGGTAAAAGACCCAAGAGCCAAGCTAACCCGACACTACACTGAAGATATCCCGGACATCAGCCTGTACGAGATTAGGATGGCTCTCAAACAACTCAAAAATAACAAAGCGCCGGGCGAAGACGGAATTACCGTAGAGCTTCTGAAAGCGGGCGGAACGCCAGTACTTAAAGTCCTTCAGAGGCTGTTTAATTCCGTCTTGCTCGAAGAGAAAACGCCGGAAGCATGGAACAGGGGTGTGGTGGTACTGTTTTTCAAGAAAGGTGATAATACTTTACTGAAGAATTATAGGCCCATCACACTGCTGAGCCATGTTTATAAGTTGTTTTCGAGAGTCATTACGAATCGTCTCGAACGCAGGTTTGATGACTTTCAGCCTCCCGAACAAGCCGGTTTCCGGAAAGGCTTTAGTACCATAGACCACATACATACGCTGCGGCAGATTATACAGAAGACCGAGGAGTATAATCGGCCACTATGCTTGGCGTTTGTGGACTATGAGAAAGCCTTCGATTCGATCGAGACTTGGGCGGTTCTTAGATCTCTCCAGCGATGCCGCATTGACTATCGGTACATCGAAGTGTTGAAGTGCTTGTATAATAACGCCACCATGTCAGTCCGAGTACAGGGGCAGTGCACGAAGGCAATCCCCATAAAAAGAGGAGTAAGACAGGGAGACGTCATTTCTCCGAAACTGTTTACGGCCACCTTAGAGGACGCCTTCAAGCTCTAGGAATGGCAAGGACTTGGCATCAACATCAATGGCGAATACATCACTCACCTTCGATTTGCCGACGACATTGTGGTCGTGGCGGAGTCGCTGGAAGATCTAGGACGAATGCTCGGTGACCTCAACAGAGTATCTCAACAAGTGGGTCTTAAAATGAACATGGACAAAACCAAAATAATGTCTAACGTCCATGTCGTACCCACCGCACTCACCGTTGGGAACTCTACTCTTGAAGTTGTCGACGAATACATTTACCTGGGACAGGTAGTCCGGTTAGGTAGGTCCAACTTTGAGAGAGAGGTCAATCGACGAATCCAACTCGGCTGGGCAGCGTTCGGGAAACTGCGCAATATCTTCTCATCCAAAATACCTCAGTGCCTTAAGACTAAAGTTTTCAGTCAATGTGTGTTACCAGTGATGATATATGGATCAGAGACGTGGTCTCTTACAATAGGTCTCATAAAA
Organism: Phalera bucephala; assembly: GCA_905147815.2. Taxonomy (NCBI): domain Eukaryota; kingdom Metazoa; phylum Arthropoda; class Insecta; order Lepidoptera; family Notodontidae; genus Phalera; species Phalera bucephala. Next base: position 14,811,082 of record LR990621.1, on the reverse strand, counting down.
AAGCTCAGAGTTGCTCAGCGAGCTATGGAGAGAGCTATACTCGGCGTTTCTCTCCGCGATCGAATCAGGAATGAGGAGATTCGTAGAAGAACCAAGGTTACCGACATAGCCCTTAAGATTAGCACGCTGAAGTGGCAATGGGCGGGCCACATAGCGCGTAGATCGGACGGGCGTTGGGGCAGAAAGATTCTAGAGTGGCGACCACGTATTGGCAAGCGCAGCGTGGGACGACCGCCTGCCAGATGGACCGACGATCTTGTGAAAATCGCAGGAAGTCGTTGGATGCAGGTGGCATCGGACCGGTTACGCTGGAAAGCGATTGGGGAGGCCTATGTTCAACAGTGGACAAGTATGGGCTGAGATGATGATGATGACTCTATCATTGCTGACCTTCTGTGTCCAGCTTATACGGAGCATGCGTCGGTAGCACCACATTTCAAATGCTTCAAGGCGCTTCTTGGTATCCTCGTTAAGAGTCCAGGCTTCACAGCCGTACATGACTATAGGCCAAATATAGCATAAGAGAATGCGACTTCTGAGCTTAAGGTTAATTTGCCGACAACACAGAATTTTCCTCATTTTCTTAAATGATGCTCGAGCAATTTCTATCCGGGTCTTTATCTCTTGATCAGAGTACCATACTTCATTCACCCAAGCACCGAGATATTTGTAATGTCGGACTCGCTCAAGGTCTTTAGTTCCTACCGATATCTTTGGTTGTAATGCGGGATTGCAGGATACTACCATATATTTGGTTTTCAAAATGTTATTGGACAGACCGGCTTTTTTGCTACTCTCATGGACTCTATCTAGAAGCCTTTGCAAGTCTTTCTCAGATGAGGCAAAGACTATCTTACCATGACCAAATAGACCGAGTCTTATCTGAAGGACAAGTCAAGAGTCTTCGTAACCGGCGAGCGTGTATGAGACAAACTATGAGAGTGGAGGAAGCCAGAGAGGTACATAAGGAAAGAACCTGTTGGAACTCTGTACCCTCTGCCCAACCCGCAAGGGATCTGGCGTGATGATATAGTAAGATAGATCATTTTTATATATTATTAGTCAGCTTACTTTGCATATAGACCTAGTATCACTGCGTAAGACTTTTCTATACACCACTTTTATCACAGTGGCTGTAAATGAACTATAATCTAAATAATATTTATGCTTTTCTTTTTTAATACACCGTCACGCCTATATTACCAATATAGGGGCCCAGCCTATGGCAATAGCCATATACCGGGATTCTTTTTCATACTAACCAAGTTATTTTATGCATAAAGAAACTCTTAGTATATTTAATATTATAACGTTCTTACGTCTTTCTCTTCATCGTAATATTATTTCGTTGATGGAGCACCTGGGAGCAATTGTAATTTAGCACGCATCCATCGTCGGCTAGCCCGACAATTATTAGCTGAAATGTTGAACTGGCAATTGCTACACGCAGGGCCGGATTTTAGATGGAAACAAATAAAACTCTTGTTTGTGTAGCCGGATTATGCATGACATTTTAACCATCATCATCAGCTTTCTATACCTAACTGCAAGGCATAAATATCCTCGATTTTGTGCTATTTTTGCGGTCCAGTGCCAATCTACCAAGTTAAGTATAAGTTCTTCCTCCAACTCCCGATATATCATCCACCCACCGAGTCATTGGTCTGCCATTATCGTCTTTTGACAGGCTTTTAAAAAAATGTTAACCCAGCACTTCATTAAATAAATACAGCATTATCTTTTCATCATCAGCCAAAAAACGTCCTCTGCAGGACAATCTCTTCCCCGAACATTTTAAATATAAGGTTTCATAAGAACATACAATCTACAAACAATATCATAATAATATCACGTAAGTATTTTTGTTTCCAAAATTACAGCGTTAGATTTTTGAAACGTGTATGTGATCTTTTCTAAATCTATCAATGCAGTTTTTTTAAATCAGACGAAAGACGTCCAATGCTCCGGCATTTGTCCTCAAAAACCCCTTCAAATATCGCCCCAACGACCGACTTTGTGCTGTACATTTTACCTGCGGCCTTTACCAGGACATCGGTTCACCTTGAAATGGGTGTGCTCACTCCACCTGTTATTCCATTCATTATTAATCCGACACTGGCCCACGAGTTGTTTAATTGAGATGAAATACGAGCCCGCGGGACACAGCCCGTCTACCAGTGATCAAACTATTCGAATGCTTTACCAACGCTAATTTGTACTACTGTTTAATGGGTTCTGTTCGGCCATTTGGTCTTACTTATTACTTCGTTAATTGCAATTTAATCCCCAATGCTTTAGGGATAAGGACAAGATCAACTGTATGTGAGTATTTTATCTCGTGATCCATAATGTATTATTTGAAGTCGATGTTCTGAGCTCAATTCTTATCCAGTTATTAGTAACACCGACCGCATTATCGGTACTTATGTACCGATACTGCGGTGATGTTTACAAGATGTAAAAAGTCAACAATTTTTTAAATTTTGTATTCTATCTTTATCATTACGCCAGATCCTTTGCAAGGTAGGCAGAGGATACATAATTCCGACGATTCTAGACTCCGAACTGATACTGGGATTTTTTGAAATTATCATTAGTCCAACGTAGGATGAACAGGACCTCATGACCGCCACGTCCATTTTTCGTCACTAAACCAAAGCTTTTTTAATACGCTTAAATTAAATAATAACTGAGTTTGATTTACCAAAATGTAAGCAGTTTTTATGAATAAAAAATATGGGAAAGCATACTTTAACCAAAAATTAGACCCTCATATATTATACAAAGTACATTTTCCTTAAACAAAGGTCTGCCTCTTCATATTATAAGTTAGACGTCAATTTCCTCAAAATCAGAAGCCCGAAGTAAAATTGATATAGTCTAAAATTATTATGATACAAGTCCATCAATATCTTGGCCGGAATCATTTATCTTGATAAGCCGAGCTCGCTGTACAAGCCTTCAAACGTTTGGTGAAACAGCTACGTCACGACACTGTTTTGGTAAAGTAATGGATAATGGTAAAGGTAAGTTCTATGTGGAAGTTTCAATACATCGCAGAACCTGGTTAGGTTCTCGGTCTCCGAAAGATATTTAATGAGGTGCTTAAAAAATAGAGAATCAAGACGACGAACAGATAGTGAAAAATGCTTATTTGCTGCAGTTCCCAGCCCGATAATTCATTTATAATATGTGATTGTCAATTACCAACAGTGAAGGTATACTCAGCCTATAGTATCCCATACAAGGTGTTACATAATTAACGCAAAACCTGAAATTAATTTGTTCTAAATCGATAACTGAATTGATTTCAATTATTAGTAATGTATCTTAATTTTTTTATTTGCAAAAAAAATATAGTTGCACCTTCAGTTGTGCAAATGCATTTCTAAAACGTATTGCTAAATACGTACACGTACAGGTTTCTTTGTTATTTGGGATATAAAAGTGCATGAAAAAACCCACAAAACTTTAAACTTCGACATTTAGTTTTCGTATTGTATTTGTGAAGCAATCATCTAATCGCAGTGTGGGATCTTGCGTTGTTTACAATCATCATCATCATCTCAGCCTATACTTGTCCACTGCTGAACATAGGCCTCCCCAATCGCTTTCCAACGTAACCGGTCCGATGCCACATGCATCCAACGACTTCCTGCCATTTTCACAAGATCGTCGGTCCATCTGGCAGGCGGTCGTCCCACGCTGCGCTTGCCAATACGTGGTCTCCACTCTAGAATCTTTCTGCCCCAACGCCCGTCCGATCTTCGCGCTATGTGGCCCGCCCATTGCCACTTCAGCTATACAATACACCTTGTATAAAATAAATGAATACCGTAACGCATATATTTCCCAACAGGTGACAGATATATACTCCGTACACCCATTTTTCGCCTAAGATGTTAGTTCCCATGTAATAGGGGGCGAGACTACTGCCATATACCGGGCACAATTCTAGACTCCGGAATACTGGACATTTTTCGATTGAATAATTAATTTTTGTCCGACCTAGGACTTGAATCCAGGTCCTCGTGATCGCAAAGCACATTATTCGCCATTAGAGTAACAAGGGAATCCAGGCTGTAGTATCCCAATGCCAAGCAAAACTCTTCTCTTAAAAAACGAAATAAGAGAGGGAATACGTTGTATTTCCATCACACGAACTCGGCGTGGATTAGTGCAGGTAAGATTGGTGCAGGTAAGATAATACAATATTTACAAAATTATTTGCCTTTAACAATTTACAGGCATTTCAATTAAAACTTTCAATTGACTTGTCTCAGTAAACCATAAATCATTAAACCGCTTTATTGACCTCAGATCAAGGAAATATACGAAACATGAGTTAATTTGTGTATTGATCGCTTTCAGACTTGGCAACCCGCCACCCTCACTCCCAGTAGTAGTTTTAAAGTTTTGAAATAAACCGCAGGTACATTTTTCTTTTAATAGGTTATATTATCGTGGTCGTCAAAAAAATATCTATGTTATACCTACGGAGATATTTTAAAGTTTTCAATAAAGCATAGCAAGAGTATTTACCTAGTATGTACAATATTTACGTATTGATAAAAAACCTCAATAACTTTATCAATACGGCATAATATTTATTACTTTCTTTACTATCCGAGAAACACCGTTTACTCATTCCTCATAGATAGCCAGTAGTTGTAAACACTTGGATACTTCTATCGATATTAAAATGATCTGTGCGGAGTGTTATAAAACATACAATGATGGTGTGCAGTGTAGCCATTGCGGGAAGAATTATGATTTTGGATGTGCTGAAATCACAGAATACCGCAGGCTGGGATCTGAAAGAAGAGCTGCCTGGAAGTGCCAGTCCTGCAGGATGCCGTCCTCTAACCCCGTTGCATGAAGTCGAGATCAGATGGCCACAGTACTAAATAAGCTTAACGACGTGACTTTCAAACTGGAATGTATTCCTTCTTTAATGGATGATGTAAAAGTTATTAAAAATAACATCGCTAAACTTCAAACTTCCAACGATGAAGCATTGAAGAAGATTGAAGAGTTTTCTGCTAGGGTGGATACCGTGGAATCGCGTATATTCTCTAGAGAATCTACAGTCGGTACTACATCAGAAACCATGGACCAAATTGATTCTTTGGTACGTAACGACCTAGCACGCGATTAGTGGAGCCGCTTAAACAATGCTGAAATTCAAGGAGTGGAAAAGGGACAAATAAACTACATTAGCAGAGGTCCTACGTACAACACCAAGGACAAGTCAATCGTTGTCAGTTTCCTAAATAGGTACATAAAGGAAGATTTTGTTGCGGCAGCACGTTTGGAAAAAAAACTGTGTATCAGTGACTTGGGATTAACTGAAGGAAGACAAAGAGTCTTCGTAAATGATCACTTGTCCCCAGATACAAAAAACTACTGACAAAAACTAAAGATAAGGAGTTTCGATACGTCTGGGTGAAATTTTCGAAGATTCACGTTCGCAAAGACCATACATCTCATATTGTTGTAATAAATTCACCGTTGGATTTAAAAAAGTAAAAAAGATATGTTTGTAATATGCTTGGTTAACATTTGCAATGGCTTCTATTAGATATTTTAATATATTTTTAATTTTTTCCTCATTTTATATAGCTTCGACCTAGAATTTTAAAAATGTTGTCTATTTTTGAACTCATTAGCGAACCTATTGTTCATAAATATTACCTGCTCAAAGGGTCAACTCAGGTAGTAGATTCCGTTGTAATTGACGTCTACTCGTTAATAATTATGCATATCCTGCTTACTCCTGCCTACAACATAGATTCTTATTATTGTTATCCTTTATTAATATCATTTATCCAAACTATAACCGCGTATTTTATACTTTTAAACTACCTAGCTTGCTCGTAGAAATAACATTTACTACCTTATTGAATGTAAAAATCTGTTTATGCACTCAGCACGTACTTTTAACCAAAATACCTATCTATATAGATGTATCACAGTTTCTATTGTATTATTGTTTAGGCCGTACTCATGACGAATATAGTACTTTACTACCAAAACATTCGGGGTCTGCGAACTAAGACGGGTACGTTTAGGCGGAATTTTCATTAAAGTAATTATGATGTAATACTGTTAACCGAGATGTGGTTATTGGACGGCATACTCGATGGTGAACTGTGACGAAAGATACGGTGTATGGCGGCGTGATCGTTGTTACGACCTTACTGGGCAAACTTTGGGCGGCGGAGTACTAATTGCGGCGCGTAAAGTCTTCCATGTGCTGGATCGCTCAAAATGGTTATCTACCGCTGAGGACCAATGGGTATCAATGAAACTTGAAGGTACCAATTAATACTTACATATTTGTGCCATTTATTTGTGTTACCAAAACAAAGGCCTCATTTTTTCACAACAATTGCACAATTTTCTGAACAATTTGCGCGATATAGTCAATACTCATCCTACTGACAAGTTTGTTGTTGCGTGAGATTTCAATATGAGTACTATTCAATGGGTTCAGATCGCCAATATAACCACGTAACGGATACCTACGGCAGATTACTTGATTTGGTGCTTTCAAATGATGAGATCGATGTAGCTAAATGTATTGATCCTCTTGTCCCGCTCGATCCTCATCATAACGCATTAAGTATTTCCTTGCGACTCAAATCTATAGCAATGCTAAAGCCTGCCCCTCGAATTAAGTACTGTTTTCGTCAAGCAAATTATGACCACGTAAATAATCTTCTCTATCACTTCTCTAATATTGATTGGGTAGATAGCTTCCGGGATAAATCACTTGATGACTGTATTGAATTCTTTTATCAAGTTCTGAATACGTTACGAGAAAAGTATGATCCTAAGAGGATTAGTAAACATAAGTTTTTCCCCCCATGGTATACACCTGCTTTTAAAAAAGTCCTCAAAAAGAATTTTAATATCATTAAAAATTTAAGCGCTACGGTATGCTATGTGATGAAAGTACATTAAATTTTCTTCGTAGAAGAGCAAAGTTGCTGGAAGAAAATTGCTATCGTACGTATTTGGTAACAGTTTATATAACACCATCACTTGTACGGTCCAAGTTGAAAAAACTACATGCTTGTAAATCAGCTGGTCCAGATAACTTTCCCCTCTATTCTTTATTAAATGTGCTAAAATACTATCTTTTCCTCTTACCTACCTTATGTGCAAGTCCGTTCAGACTGGTAATATGCCAACGATTTGGTAAAGTGCCTATATAACACCAGCACATAAAAAAGGATCAAAACATCAGGTATCTAACTACCTCCTTATTTCTAAACTGTGTATTATAGCCAAGGTATTTGAGAAAATTGTTAATGAGCAACTGTACGACGTCTTAAAAAAAAACCCTAATTCGCAACATGGTTTCTTAAGAGGCAATTCAACTACCAGCAATCTTATATTTTTTAATGCATTTATTACCGACTCAATGAATGGTGGTCATCAAACTGACGTAATATATACGGATTATAGTAAAGCATTCGACCGTATACATAACAAAATTTTAATTTGTAAACTTGAATGCGCTGGTATAAGGGGTGATCTTTTGAGATGGTTTAGTTCTTATATTGATAATAATAGGAGTCAAACAGTCGTTCTAGGAAATTATATGTCTGGGTGGATTCGTATTCTAAGTGGTGTGCCACAGGGTTTACTTTTAGGCCCACTCCTATTTCTCATATCCATTTCAAATATTAATAGCTGCTTACGTAACTCATTTATCTAAATTTTGCTGATGATATGAAAATATTTAAGTAAATAATAACATGTATCGAAGATGCTGAAGCCTTACAAACTGATCTATCGCGTTTAGACTCTTTCTGTATAAAAAGAAACTAGATTTTAATGTCAGTAAGTGCACAAGTATTACTTTTACAAGAAAACAAAATCCCATAGCATTTAAATATTCGCTCAAAAATAATGAACTTTTACATGTAGAGAAAGTTAAGGATCTAGGAGTTGTACATGACTCGAAATTAATATTTGAGAACCATATTACTGCTATTGTCAATAAAGCTTCTAGAGCTCTTGGTTTCATTATGCGTTCATCCAAAGATTTTCAGCAAGCCAAAACCCTTAAAATATTGTATTCTATCTATGTGCGCTGCCATTTCGAGTATGCATCACAAATTTGGAACCCTAGATATGATACCCTATTTATATCTCTCGCTTAGAAAATATCCAGAAAAAGTTTATGAGATATTCAAACTATCGCACCAAAATGATTTCACACAACTGCAATGCAACTTGTAAACATCATCATTTTCTACCACTTCATGCGCGTCGGGATATCGCTGATTTATTATTACTTGCATGTATTGTTGGATCCGCTATAGACTGTCCAGGGCTACTCAGTAAAATTGACTTCTATGTGCCTAAGCATACTTTACGTCGTAGTTCATTTTTTGCTCTTCCATTCGCAGCCACTAATTATCGCCAAAACAGTTTAGTCGCCGTGCTTGTGCGGCGTACTTGTCTATCAATATTCAGGAGTAAGCTTGTATCGATATTTTTTGACGAGAAGTATAACACCAAACTGAAATAGTTCGACTAGTTGAGCGGTTAATATTCATTAAATGTTTTTCTTTTGTTTTGTTTTGTAACTATATATATATATAGGTATTTTTTTGTTACAATGGTATTTCTGTCGGATCGATTAATTCTACTCTATTTCTATTAGTGGAGAATTGTAAATGGCTGTGTATCTCTATTTTGAATCTTATTTATACCATACTAGCTGATAGTCTTACAAAAATTGTACAAAAAAGTAAAATTTGAATCCCTGCAATATTTTATCTATCAAGCCATATCCCTTGCGGAGTAGGCAGAGTGTACAGAGTTCGAACAGGTCCTTTCCTTACAGACTTCACTGACTTCCTCCACTCTCCAAATTCGTCTCATACACACTCGCCGTCTCATACACTTTACGTGGACTATTAACTTGCCCTTCAGATAAGACACGGTCTATATGGTCATGGTATGATAGTCTAGGTCTTCCCCGGTAACTACATCCTTCCACTTTCGCAACGAATATCTGTTTTGTCATTCTTTCTTTCAACAACATGTTTGTATGAAAGTATATGTCCCTTTTCTGGATATTCTTGAAAAAACTCTGTGACACATTAAAAATTTAAAATACTGTGGCTTACGTGATATAGATCATACGGGACGCGGCTCCTCCATTTGCAAAATTAATATGTCCCACGGACCATGTGAAATATTCATGGCCGCCATCCATAGAATGAGTTTACGTATGTAACGAATATATTGTAAACAAAAAACGCTATGAGCTATAGAGCTTCTGCAGCGGTCTGAAGTAGCGATGGGCGATTATTACTTAAAACAATGGAATCATTCGATTGATCCGTTCATTCGAATGCAATCGAATGGCAATCACAGTTCTTCGATTGTTGTCCGATTGTTACATTATTGCTCTGCCTTTCGACCGCGAGCGCGTAACGTTAGTAACGAGTAAGCAATCGACAGACGAATCGATTGCACCGTCATTTGTTTTGGTATCATTCAGTAGATTTGAATCGGGACATTTCTTTATAAATTTTCTATGTAATAAAAATTTATCTATAAAATTATTGATAATAATAATAGGTCTATAGGTAATTATTAAAAAAGTATAATTTATAAAACACTCGGGAATTTGTGGTATTCTATCTATTCAATAAATACGTTAGATTTATTTTAATTTATCTATAATTTAATCGATATTTCCAACTTACTTGGCCTAAGCCCTTTACTGACAGTAATTACTGATTAACTAAAAGTCATTGTTAACAATCGGAACGTTCTCCCCGTATCGAATGTGACCTGCGCATTAGCAATACGCCGTCGATTTTCATTCGTTGGTCGATTGTTATGTATTTTTCTGAGGTCGAATGAATCGATAATCAAATATGTGTAACTACAATTATCGATTCATTCCATAGTTTTTTTCGTAACAATCGACCATCGCTAGTCTTAAGAGTAGAAATAGGTAGCCTGCTTAGAGAGGTGTTAACTTTGACATTAGCGTGACCACAGAACAAAGAAACCCTTGACCGTGATGCTGTTGAGTTGATATGCCATCCTTTTCAGATTGCGAATTGTACTAAAATATGAACGTGACAGTATGACTCTCGACCGCGTTACCGTCAAATAGTTCGTGCTTACCCCTAAAGCTTAGCCTTTACTCTGCGCTTGGTCCTCACCTTGCTGAAGATTTTTTTTTTTTGTCTTGCGTTTTTCTTATCCAATCCTTTCCGGCTACCTTCGTCAGGTCATCAGTCCATCTTGCAGGTTGTCTTCCTACATTTCGATGGCCGGTTCGCTGTATCCACTCAAGCACCCTTTTCCCCCATCTGTTGTCCGATCTCCGGCATATGTGTCCTGCCCATCTCCACTTTCTTTCTGCTATCACTTGAGCTATGTTGGTAACTTTGTTTTTTCCCGGATTATGATGTTTTAGACCCGGTCTGTTAGCGATATACCTAACATAGCTCGCTCCATAGCTCTTTGGCTCACACGTAGTTTATTCAAGTTGTATTTAGTGAGCGTCCAGGTTTCGGCTCCATATAACATAACGGGCACACTGTTCGAAGGTGCGACGTTTGAGATTCATGGGTAACATACCCATCCCTTAAATATTTCGGTTAATTTTCCAAAAGCGCCCCATCCCAATCGAACACCGCGTAGGATTTCAGTTTCTTGCAGATTTCAGTAGATGAACTCATCAACCCGCTCTATTTTTTGTCCACGTATGAGGATGTGATCTACAGGTGTATTATTGCACATTATTTTGGTTTTAGATGTGTTCATTTTTAAACCAACACGCAGCGACACAGATTCTTCAACCATAATTTGCAGATCATCGAGACTTTCTGCGAATACAATGATATCGTCCGCAAAGCGGAGGTGGCTTAGCCGTTCACCATTTACGTTTAAACCTCTATTGGACCAGTCGAGGAGCTGGAATATGTCTTCTAGGCAGGACGTAAATAGTTTCGGTGAGATAGTATTACCCTGTTTGACCCCTCTTTTCAATTGTATGGGATTTGTCAGCGTGTGAAATCACTCCTCGATATACCTATAGTCTACTTGAGACCGTTGTAAGGATTGTATTACAGCCCAGTTTCCTATTGTATCAAAAGCTTTTTTCTAGTGTATGAAAGCCAAAAACAATAGTTGATTATACTCTGTACATTTTTTCAATATCTGTCGCACTGTGTGGATATGGTCTATAGTGGAGAATCCACTCCGGAAGCCTGCCTGCTCCACTGACTGTTCGGAGTCTCATCTAACGGCCAAATGCAACGTAATTACTTTAGTAAATAGCTTCAGTTTTGTGCCGTGCCAAGATTGCCCTTGGGTCTTTTTGTCAACCGTGATGGGTTTGTGGTGTTTTGCAACTGTACAATTCCATATAGTATTTTTCTACCTCTTTCAGTATTTCATCCCTGTCAGTTGTTATACTGTTTCCAGAAATTAATTTGTGGATTTGTTGGTTACCTCTTTTAAGTTGTTTTTGGAAAACATTAGGACCGCGATTTTTCTGTATTGTACTCAAGATCAATTTATGTTTCTTCCGTCTAAGATGGTTCCGTATAGAATGTCGTATGCACCTATTAATTTTATGAATACCATCATGTCTTTAATATTTCTTGTCACTGTTCTAGGAGTGGCTGAATGTCGCTATTTGATTCGGGCCTAGCACGGGCGTTTGGTTGTATCTCCTTTAGTACATTTATAACAGATTCAGTTAGCTGGTCGCTGATATCGTCCACCTCCTAGTTTTCCTGTGCCGTAAGTTTTTCTCTCAGCCTTGTCTGGTAGTACTTAGACAACAGTGTTTAGATAAGAACACAGTGTCGTCGTCTTACCGACATGTATTAATAAGTCGTCTGCGTTCCAGTTTGAGATCTATGATAATTTTAGCTCTTAATATTCTGTGGTCACTGCCAGCACTCACCTGATTTAGAACGTGTACGTCTTTGATGACGTACTTTTTATTAGTGAGGACGTAGTCGATTTGGTTGTTGGTTTTGCCATCCGAGCTTCTCCAGGTCCAGACTCGATGATCCTTCTTTTCGAAGAAGGTATTCATAGCGTATAGCTTCTGCTCTTTGAGATAGTTCGCCATGATGTTTCCACTGGAGTTCCTTCTGCCTAAACCAAATCCTTCGAAATATTTTTAATTTTCCATACCTTTTCTCAACTTAGCGTTAAAGTCTCCAATAACGATGGTGTTAAAGCAATAATTTTCACAAAGCGTCTTATTAACTTTTTCGTAGAAAACTTGGATTTCCTCCTCATCTTGGGCTGTTGTAGGTGCGTGTACTAGTATGACTTTAAGTGAATACCGCTTATTGAGTTTGAAAGTCGCATATATGACCCGTGGGGAAATGGCAGATATGTTTTTTATCATTTTAGTCATGGATGTATTTATAAGAAAACCTCCCTGAGATTTGTTGTCATATCCCTTATAGTGGAACAGATGTCCAGATGTGAGTTGGACCAGTTTTTCGCCTTTGTGTTGAGTGGTTATGGTCCAAACGGGACATCAAATAAAAGGTTGGACGTAATAGAAGCGGCCGGTGCCTAATTTGTCGATCAGCTGAGTGTCCGGGGGCGGCGTTCGCATCGAATGGCCGGGGTAGGGCCCCGTGCCCTGCGCCCGCGGTCCCCTGGCTCGTCTGTAGTGATGGGACCACGGCAACAGTAGCACCATACACTGTCCATTGGATTGGTGCAGCCGTGGAGAGGATAAGAAAGTCACCGGGGATGCGTGAGAAATTCACCCATATTGTAGCAACAGCAAGGTAAATTTGTAGTAGCGTAGGAGTAACTATACTTCAGCAAGGTGAGGACTAAGCGCGGAGTAAAGGCTTATCTTGAGCGCTAAGCACGAACCATTTGGTAATAACGCTGTCGAGAGTCTGTCACGGTTATATTTTAGTACAATTCGCAATATGAAAAGGTTGGCATATCAACTCAACAGCATCACGGTCACGAAATTCTTTGTTCTGTGGTCACGCTAATGTCAAAGTTAACACCTCTCTGACAAGGCTACCTATTTCTACTCTTCAGACCGCTGCAGAAGCTCTGTAGCTCATAGCGATTTTGTTTACAATATATTTCGCAGTTATCAATCTCGCAGTTTGACTTCATAATTCGTGACCGTGATGCTGTCGAGTTATCAACAGCATCACGGTCACGAAATTCTTTGTTCTGTGGTCACGCTAATGTCAAAGTTAACACCTCTCTGAGAAGGCTACCTATTTCTACTCTTCAGACCGCTGCAGAAGCTCTGTAGCTCATAGCGATTTTGTTTACAATATATTTCGCAGTTATCAATCTCGCAGTTTGACATCATAATAGGTGCTTACTACGAAGTACGGCTATTTCGTAAGCCGTGGTGCTTACCTATTGAAATGTATTGTAAAATATCAGTTGTTCGAAATATGTACAAATAGTGTTCTGGTCGTCTGTGGTCGTCTTAGGTCACTTCATCAGAGATAATTCTAAAGTATAGGCGTGACAACACAATAAATAAATTTCGGGGGTAGGTGAAGAAAACTACAGGCGTGTTTTGTTAGCTCAATTATTTAAATAATAAAATTTTTTAGTATTTTTCTCTTTTATCAACATATATTTTTAGTGTTCTAGCATAAATTAAGTGCTACTTACATTTACACCACATTTTATGTGAGCCATAACATTCTGTACACCACCTGCCAGCAAAGCTTCATCACTACAATTTGTTTGAAGACAGAACTTTCAAAAATAACAATATGTCTCGTCTCACGGAGGTACTGAACACACAACACAGACTTGAAGAGAATGTGGCAAAGAAATTCGAAGAACTCCAACTTCAAATCAACAATGCTGGTACATCTAGAGACACTGTTGTTAAACTGGCTAAAGAGCTTCGGAACTTCAGGGAGCTGGTCTTCAATATCCTGAATCTCCTTCGGCAGCAGATAGAAGAGTGCACCAGGCAAGTTGATGACTTGGAAACAAGGAACCGACAGAAAGCCCCGGTGTTTACAGGATTTGCCGAAAAGGAAAACGAAGATTGTTCTGGAACTGTATTGGAGGTTCTCAAAAGCAGACTTGGTGTCCGTGAAGTGTCCTTATCAGATATAAAAGTCTGCCATAGACTGGGCTCAGTCAATAAGGAACATCGTCGCCCCATTCTTGTCCGGTTTAATGACATAGCAACGAAGTCTGCAGTGTGGAAGGCCAAAGCTAATTTGAAGGGCTCCTCTATAACTGTCAAGGAGTTCCTGACTAGGTCCAGGCAAACGGTCTTCACCAGGGCCCGGCTGCACTTTGGTATGCGATCAGTTTGGACACATTCGGGGACCATTGTTATTAAGTCATCCGATGGTAATAGCCATAGGATCACTACCATGGAACAATTAACCACTCTCTCTGCCAAGTACCCAAAGGCTTAGCGCGCTGATGACCTAGAAAAAAGAATAATTTGCATTGAAATCATTTGTTTGGGACGCAATTACCGTAAATATTACTTATATCTGTTTGTATTAACCTCACCTTGTCAAATTTGATTTACTATGTTTTCTGCATCCCTTAATTTAAATCGACATATATATCTAGTTGTAACTTTATTCATTATTTCTTTTGTTTTACCCTCGGATCACGTGCATTTATCTAATAATTTTATTTTATTTTTAAAGTGAAGTCTGAGGTGTCATGAATAGTATCTGTCACCCAATTAAGAACTTATATGTCACAGTGTTTATTTGGCGCGTTCCAACGCCATTATTGATAGATTTTATGCATGGTCTCACTTTTACTGGAATAGTCTGTTCCTTATCTGGCATTTTTTTTTTCTCTTTTTTATTGTTGTTTTGGTCTGTGTGTTTTACATTATATTATTCTTAATTTTCTTTTTTGCTGTAAGCTGGCGGGTGGTGCAGAGCTTACTGGTGTAAATTTTTGAATTGCACTTTTTAATTTTTTTTTATTTTTATTTTATATTATTGGGAGTCTGTCCAAGAGCGTGCTCATCGCGACCCCTGCCAGCCGCTACGGCTGCAATCTTGGACCGAGCAAGTACCGCAGTGCGGGCTAGGGCGTCCCCCCGAGGCGACGCGTACCGGCCCGCCCCCGTCGGTACGAACATAGGCAGAAGCGGCGGTGGGGGCCGCCACCCATCACGCCGGGCCCGAAGTGGCGAGTCGTGGAGTGCAGAGTGCCGAATAGGCACCTGGAATGTAAGAGGTGGTATGGAAGATAAGATGCATGAGGTGACTGATGTAATGAAAGAGAGACGCCTGGATGCTCTGTGTGTAACAGAGACTAAGCGAAGGGGCAGTGAAGCCTGTGATCTCCCTGACGGCATGATGGCTCTGTGGTCTGGAGTGCCACAGAGCGATCGTGCCAGCATGGGGGTGGGTATCTTGCTGTCCCGTCGCCTAGCCTCTGGAGTGAGAGATTATGGCCTGCATGATGCGAGACTTCTCTGGGTCCGCTTGAAACTGGGTGTCACTAGAGTGTTTTTGGTTGGAGCCTACGCTCCTGTAAGCTCGTCGACACCCCCGGACCTTGAGAAGTTTTGGGATAATGTCAGGGAAGTTCTGGATCTGGCTGATGCGAATGAAAAGGTAATTTTGTGTGGTGACCTGAACGAACGGATGGGTGGGAACCAGGCGGCAAACTTGCGACGCTGCTCTGGGTCCTTATGGTGATAAGAGAGTGAATGATGCAGGTAAGCTTATTGTAGATGTGTGTTTGGAAAGAGGTCTCCTTATGTCCAATACAATATTCCAACACAAGGATATTCATATGTATACGTGGAGAAGAAATGAACAGAAAAGCATGATAGATTTGATCCTGGTAGATAACCGTCTCCGAAGTAAACTTCAAGATACCCGTGCATATAGAGGCCCCACTCTTGAATCGGACCACTATCTCGTAATTGCACGGTTTAGTGGTTTGTTCAGGAAGTGGAGGCACTGGCGAGAGCGTATCCCCTTCGGAGGCCTTGAAAGAATCAAGGTTGAAAGGCTGCAAGATGAGAGCGTGAGGAGAATGTATGAAGACAGAGTCCGGGACAAGCTTTTGACAGCTGGTTCTTCGGACTCAAACATAGATGAATGCTGGAATTGTCTGAAAGAGAGTTTGGTAGAATCAGCGAAAGAAGTATGTGGCTGCTCAAAGAAGCATAGCACAGCAAAAGGGGATGCATGGTGGGACACAGAGTTAAAAAGCTCTGTAGAAAGTAAGAAGAAAGCGTGGCAGGACTATGTCGCTTCTTTGAATCTAAATGACAGTATGATGGAGATGAAGAAAGAAATATACCGGCAATGCAAGAATGCCACCAAAACTTTAGTGAAAAAGAAGCGTGAAAGAGCTAGTGTGATTGAGGAGGAGAGGCTGACGAAGAACTTCGAGAATAACACCAAACTCTTTTGGAGCAAGGTGAGAAAAGCTCGAGGTGATTCGTCAGGCTCCAGAATGGATAAGATAAAATCTAAGGATGGCGACATTCTTGCAGACACACAAGCTGTGCTAAACCGGTGGAGTGAATACTTTGGAGAAATGTATGAGAATGCCTCGGATGCTGGTGCCACAGACGAGCCCAGAGGCGAGTTTGCGGCACCAGAATCCACAGAGGACATCACTATGGAAGAAGTTGAATGGGTGATACGAAGTATGAAAAATGGTAAAGCTGCGGGAATAGACATGATATCTGCCGAGATGATTAAATATGGTGGAACTTGCGTCCGGGACGCTTTTTGGTTACTCGCAAATCTTTTCTGGAAGACCGGTAGAGTCCCTACAGATTGGCGCCGCGCAGTCATAGTACCCTTGTATAAAAGCAAGGGCTCACAATATGACTGCGCCAATTACAGGGCCATCAGTTTGATCAGCTTGGCAGCTACACCTTAGCTGCCAAGCTATGGTAAAATTATTGAACGGAGAATGCGCGAGAAGTCCGATGGAGTGTTGTGTGAGGCACAGGGAGGTTTCAGGTCTGGAAGAGGATGTTCGGATCAAGTTTTCTCCCTCCGCAACATCGTAGAAAAGCATCTGGCAGTAGGCTGGAAGGTTTTCTGCGGTTTTGTGGACCTGGAGAAGGCGTTTGATAGAGTCGTGCGAAAGAGACTTTGGGACATTTTGCCAGAGTATGGTATAAACGGCACCCTGTTGCGAGCCGTCCAGTCCACCTACGTGGACAGCAAGGCATGCGTACGGGTGGGTGGTAACATGTCACCTTGGTTTGACGTTAAAATCGGCGTCAAGCAGGGTTGCGTGTTGTCCGCTAGACTGTTTATAGTGTATCTGGATAAAAGTCTTCAAAGACTGAATGCGATGACTGAAGGGGTAAAAATGGGTGATATAGTGATAAACCACCTATTGTATGCAGATGACGCGGTTTTGATAGCGCCAACAGCCACTGATCTGCAAACACTAGTCACAGTTATGAGAGACGACTGCATGAAAAATGGCTTACATTTGAATATGAAGAAAACCAAAATTATGGTTTTTGAACGGGAAGAAACCAGAACGAATGCAAGGATTGTGGTTGGTAACGATGTGCTGGAGCAAGTGAATGAGTTTGTATATCTTGGATGCGCCTTCAGTAAGGATGGGAAATACACCGCTGATATAGAGAGAAGAGTGAATGCAGGTAATAGAGTGAATGGTGCGATGGGAAGGCTACTTGGGAGCCGGCACTTAAGCCAAAAGGCGCAGCTGGCCATGCATAACGGAGTGCTTGTCCCAACGCTGTTACATGGCAGTGAGAGTTGGGTATGTAAGAAGGAGAACGAAAGCAGGATAAATGCGGTCGAAATGCGATCTCTGCGGAAGATGTGCGGAGTCACGCTGACCGACCGTATTTGCAACAGCGTAGTAAGAAAGCGAGTAGGTATGAAAGATAGTATCGGTGTAAAGATGAGAAAGGGCATGCTCCGTTGGTTCGGGCATATAGGAAGAATGCCAGAAGAAAGAATGACAAAACAGATATACAATGCGAAAGTGGAAGGATGTAGGTGCCGGGGAAGACCTAGACTATCTTACCATGACCAAATAGACCGTGTCTTAGCTGAAGGGCAAGTCAAGAGTCTCCATAATCGGCGAGTGTGTATGAGACGAACTATGAGAGTGGAGGAAGCCAGAGAGGTATGTAAGGAAAGAACCTGTTGGAACTCTGTACTCTCTGCCTACCCCGCGAGGGAGCTGGCGTGATGATATAGATAGATAGCTATTGATACATATTGATACTGATGATGATTCATTTCATTCCTCTAGCGAATCTTTGAATGATAGTTGTGGTTCGCAGGGTGATGCACTCGGTGAATTTATTCGCAGACAATTTAATCAAAATCGTGGTCACCTTCTCAACATCTGTCATGTTAATGCCCAGAGTATTCCTAGCCACTACAATGATCTATTAGACACTTTCACCGACTGTAACCTTCACGGCATCCTCATTTCGGAGAGCTGGCTTAAACCATATCTACTTTCCTCCATGTATCCTCTACCCGGGTTTGTGTTGGTCAGAAACGATCAGACTGGTAAGGGAGGAGGCGGTGTCGCCATGTATTTGGGAAGTGACTTGCCTTACAAGGTATTAGCTACTTCGCCCCCTGACTACTCTGCCTCTGCAGAGTATATTTTCATCGAAGTCTCCCTGAAAGGGTCGAAAATTGTTGTAGGTGTGGTTTACTGTCCTCCTAACACTGACTATTTCACCGATTTCGAATTAGTACTAGAATCTTTGGGTTCGGAGTGTGCTCACCACATCATCATGGGCGATTTTAATACTAACCTCCTTTCGCTCAAATCTCCTCGCTCCCTTAAACTCCTGCACATTATCGAGTCAAGTAGTCTACATGTCTTGTCTCTACAAGCTACCCACCACAATACCTCAGGTGATAATACTTGGCTTGACCTAATCCTCACCTCCAACCCATCCTTGGTCTCCTCGCATGGTCAATGGGAGGCTCCAGGATTCTCACACCACGACATTATTTTCCTTTCATACATCCTGAAACCTCCTAAACCTAAACCGAAAGTAATGCACGTGCGGTCTTTTGCAAAAATGGACGTTGAGCACTTATCCAAGGATGCGTCTCAAGTGTGTTGGGAGTCACTGATGGAAGCCAGTACCGTCGACAATAAGGTTGACGTTCTGAATGAAACAATCACTAGACTGTATGACCTTCATGCACCGGTCAAAAAAGTTAAATTGAAACGCCCACCAGCGCCTTGGATGACTAGGGGTATTCGTATGGTGATGAGGCGAAGAGATCGCGCATTTCGGAGATACAAAAAAGACCGATGTGATAAAAATTGGACTTACTTTAAGGTTGCTAGAAATCGGTGTAACCAGATGGTACGTAATCCTAAACGCCGTCATATTCTCGAAAATATCTCCTTGTCTACATCTGCAGGTGTCTGGAAATTCCTCGGAACCCTCGGTGTGGGCAATCCGCGACATTTCGACCTCCCTAGCTCGGTTGGATTAGATGATCTTAATCAACATTTCACCACCACTTCCACTATGGATCATCTGACTAAAACCCAAACTATTCTCGTTTTGAATGGTCTAACGCGCTCCAATATTATTCCCTTTCACCTTTCTCCAGTGGATTCTTCTGAGATCAAAAAGATCATCCTTGCCATAAAATCCAATGCCGTTGGTTGTGATAACATTAGCCGACGTATGATCACAACAATACTGGATCATCTTCTTCCGGCGATTTCACATGTAATAAACTTTTCCTTAGATACTGGATCCTTCCCCACTCTGTGGCGTAAAGCATACGTAAGGCCCCTTCCCAAGATCTCAAATCCTTCTCATCCCGTACATTACCATCCTATCTCCTCTCTTCATTTTCTATCTAAAGTACTGGAGTCCTGCGTCCAAAAACAACTGTCCCGTTTTGTACTTGCAAACGGATTAATCAGCTCACTACAATCTGGATTTAGACCAGGGCATAGTACTACAACTGCACTCCTTAAAGTGACTGGCGATATTAGGGCCGGCATGGAGGATTCTAAAGTCACAGTTATAGTTTTGGTAGACTTTTCGAATGCGTTTAATACTGTCAGTCACGATGTCCTCATACCCATCCTTTCTCATCTTATGGTCTCGGACGAAGCACTACAGTGGTTTTCCTCATATCTTCGGGGGCGCCAGCAGTCTGTACAAGTCGGTGATTGTTCATCAAGTTGGGCTAACCTAGACTCTGGTGTTCCTCAAGACGGTATACTCTCCCCTCTATTGTTTTCTGTTTTTATAAATCTCTTAACCTATGAACTTCAGTGTGAGTATCATCTTTACGCCGATGATTTGCAGCTGTATGCTCAGGCTGAAACTAACAGCGTCCAAGGTGCAATTATAAAACTGCGTTATAAACTTCGTTTACTTCAGCAACCCAGCCTACATTTCCTTTCGAAATCTTAATATCTCGTCTATACAGAAGCACACCGATAGTGAAACGTATTCCTAGAGGAGCAAGAGTGTCGTTAGCAAGATCTCTCTCTTTTACCATAGAAAAGTGTTTTGACAATAGTGAAAAATCCTGGCGAGATCTTTTTACTTTCGCGTTTAGTCACCTCCATGCCGACAAATCAATTAATACTACCCTTACCCATCAATTAAAACAGCACTGTTTCACCCATTCCGACCCTGTACTACCTCCATTAGTTAATTGCCCCAGGATATATAATTTTAAACATAAAATTGAATCAAAAGTACAGGAGGGAGATCTCAGGAACGCTGCTCGCCTCTTATTTTCAAACGACACTCTTGCTCCCAATAATGACCTAACGCTAGATTCTCTCCGCGAGAAGCATCCCTCAGCCAACTCAGTCTCTCAGCTGCCAAATCCACCCCAAATTAACATTAAAAAATTGCAGATTAATGAAAAAGACGTTCTTGAGGCAATTATGTCGTTCCCGAGCGGCTCTTCCGGCGGCATCGACGGAATAACCCCTCAACATCTAAAAGACCTGGTTAGTGCATCCGCTGGAGACGCCGGCGGAGCACTTTTAAGCTCCTTAACAAAATTATGTAATTTTATGCTCGCCGGCCATGTTAATCGATCATTTCTTCCCTACCTCTACGGTGCGAGACTATGTGCCTTCAACAAGAAGGATGGTGGCATCCGCCCTATAGCAATAGGCGCCACGATCCGGCGGTTAACCTCCAAAATAGTTTGTAGACACATAGCCTCGACCCTTAAATCCAAATTTCAGCCAATTCAATTAGGATTTGGCAGCAAAGGGGGCTGTGAGGCAGCAGTTCATGCAACCAGAACCTTCGTCTTATCAAATGAGATGGAGGTTCTTCTCAAGGTTGACGTGAGGAATGCTTTTAATTCATTAGATAGGGCTGCCTTGCTGAACGAAGTAGCTTCTCAACTTCCCGAAATTTATCCTTATATTTGGCAGTGCTATAGTGATTCTTCTAAACTGATTTTTGGTGAAAACAGTATAGATTCAGCAGTCGGCGTTCAGCAAGGAGACCCTCTCGGCCCTGCTCTTTTCAGTCTAGGTATACATCGACACATCTCATTCTTAAAATCAAAATTGAATGTATGGTACCTAGACGATGGCACTTTAGGTGGCAAAGCCAATACAGTTTTTAGTGATTTCATCAAAATCAACAGCACCTTTAAGAATCTAGGCTTGGAATTAAATCTGTCTAAATGTGAATTTTTTGTCTCAGAGAGTCTTCCTTTAAATGAAAAGCAGTTTATTACCGAAAAGTTTCAAAAGTTTGCTCCAGGCGTAAAAATTCTCAGTAGAAATTCGCTTTGCCTTCTTGGTGCCCCTCTATTTGACGACGGAGTCAAACCTTTCTTGGAATCTAAGATTAAACAATTTCAGGATAATTCTTTCAGATTGGGGGTTCTAAATCGCCATATTGCATATACTATATTAAAATACTGTCTTTTCGTTCCAAAACTAACATACGCCACTCGCGCAAGCCCAATCTGGAAATTCTCGGCCCTTATCGACCAAATGGATACCGCCCTCAAAGATAACCTTGAGAAAATTCTAAATTTATCCTTAAATGAAGCATCCTGGACCCAAGCAACGTTACCTATTAGACATGGTGGTATCGGCGTGCGAAAAATTGCTAGTATTGCTCTACCGGCTTTCCTAGCCTCCGTTTATAGTGTCCAGGAACTGTGTTCAAAAATACTTTCCAACACAGAATTAGTAGCCGGCGCCGCGGAGGCTTTGGAGGCCTGGAAAAGGATTTGCCCCAATGACAATATTCCAAAGGAAGTTAACGTGCAAAAACTTTGGGATATGCCATTGGTGCAAATAGCGAAGGACTATTTGGCCGAAATTATCGTCAGTGACCGCGACCGTGCTCGTTTACTAGCGTTGGGTCAAAAGGAATCGGGTCATTGGCTTCATTCAATCCCTGCATCCAACCTTGGCACACTGCTGGATAGTGAAAGTTTCCGGATCGCGATAGGTATTCGCTTAGGGGCACCGATTTGTGAAGAACACAGGTGTCCGTGTGGAGCGGAGGTGGATCGATCCGGACTCCATGGGCTCTCTTGCCGCAAAAGTGCCGGCAGGTTTTCTCGCCACGGCTCGCTCAATGACATAATCAAAAGGACTCTTGCTACCATCAACGTTCCTTCGGTGTTAGAACCGGCGGGGATTTTCCGTGATGATGGTAAGAGACCCGATGGGATGTCCTTGATCCCTTGGGAACGGGGGCGGGCCCTTGTATGGGACGCCACGTGCGTCGATACATTGGCTCCGTCCCATCTTAGGGAATCAATATCTAGGGCGGGAGCTGCGGCTGAGAAGGCGGACCTGGGCAAACGGCGCAAATATGCTGCTATTAGCAACAATTATATATTTGTGCCGTTTGCCGTAGAAACATTAGGCCCATGGAGTTCGGCTTCAAAACAATTTATCAATAAAATAACACCTACGCTGATCACCTCCTCGGGTGACAAGAGGGCTGGCTCGTTCCTTGCTCAAAAGATTGGTCTGTCTATTCAGCGAGGAAACGCAGCCAGCATTCTTGCCACCATTCCACGCGGATGCGGTCTTTTTGATTAAGGTCTTTTTTTTTTTGTTTTATTTTATATTTTAGTTTAAAGTGAGTGTTTTTATTATAAGTTATAATGTAAATAATAAAGGTTTTTAATGTTTTTATATATAAAAAAAAAAAAAAAAAAAAAAAAAAAAAAAAAAAAAAAAAAAAATTATAAAACTTAATCATAATTTGGACACGCTTAAGAACTGGTCTGATAAGTTTGGTTTCACTGTCAACCCTCTTAAATGCCAAGCTATTATTGAAGGCAGTCCACTTATGGTGAGCCGAGTGGTTATTGATACTTTACCACCAATTATTTTTAAATAATTCGCCCATTCCATTCAGTCAAAACGTGAAAAATCTTGGCCTCCTTATTGACAACTCACTTAGCTGGCGGAATCAGATTGGTAGCGTAAGCCAGAAGGTCACGGGTATCCTGCGGATGCTCTATCGACTAAAACACTTTTTTCCATCCAAAACTAAGGCACTGCTCGTGCAAGCTTTAATCTTTCCAATAATCGACTATGGTGATGTGTGCTACTTTGACCTGAATGCAGATCTACTCAATAAATTGGACCGACTTCTGAATAACTGCATTCGATTTGTATTCAATCTTCGCAAGTATGACCATGTTTCCATGTATCGCGCGGAACTAAAGTGGCTTCCGATTCGACAGCGTAGGAACTTGAGAGCACTTACAACCTTGTATTCTCTTCTTGAGTCTCCTTCTTCCCCGTCTTACCTATCATGTCAGTTTCAATATTTAAGTTCCAACCACTGTAAAAATCTACGCTCTTCTCATAATCGGCTTCTTCAATGCCCACTCCACCGCACTAACTTTAGTCACTCTTCTTTCCTTGTGCAATCCATTCTTCTTTGGAACTCTCTTCCTCCTAATGTGAGGATGGCAGAGAGCCGGTACTCCTTCAAGAAAAGAACTCGCGAACACATAACCAAAAAAATGTTAGCAGAATCATCTCGTTAGTATGTTTAATAAATTTTATTTTATTTATTTATCTAATGTAACATTCATTTAATTTTATGTATTCTATGTATATATACATATTAAAAATTGATATATATTAGTTTATTATATATGCGTATCTGTGTATTATATTTAAAATATTTGTCCTCCCGATAATTCTTTATGATGTAGTCCAAGTGCACCTACCTTGTTTTCTCTGCATCACCCTAAGGTTGACTGGGAGAGAATGCCTTTGGCATTAAGTCCGCCTCTGTATAATTTTGTGCAAAGTATAAATAAATAAATATTTGCTACATACGTAAACTCATTCTGTGGATGGCGGCCATGAATATTTAACTGGGTCGTGGAAGATATTAATTTCGCAAATGGAGGACCTGCGTCCCGTATAATCTAAATCACGTAAGCCACAGTATTTTAAAATTTTAATGTGTCAGAGAGCTTTTTCAAGAATATTCAGTAAAGAGGCATATACTTTCATACAAACATGTTGTTGAAAGAAGAATTACAAAACAGATATACGTTGCGAAAGTGGGAGGATGTAGTTACCGGGGAAGACCTAGATTATCATACCATAACCAAATAGTCCGTGTCTTATTTGAAGGGAAAGTTAATAGTCCACGTAACCGGCGAGCATGTATGAGACGAATTTGGAGAATGTTAGTAAAGTCTGTAAGGAAAGGACCTGTTTGAACTCCGAATTTTCTGCCTACCCCGCAAGGCATCTGGCGTGATGATATGTATAGATAAAATATTGCAGGAATTCAAATTATACTTCAAGTAAGTATAGAAAGTAACAAAGAAAATGTCGTATTGATAATGTTATTGAGGTTTTTTTATCAATAAATTCTGAGCAGCCCGGACTCGAGAATTATGTTCAATATACTGCCATTATACTCGCTCTCTAATCTACAAGGTGCAACATAATCAATGCAAGACCTGAAGGTAGTGTGTTCTTAATCGTTAACTGAATTGATTCCAACAATTTTAATGTGTCCTACATTTCTTTTTTAATTTGCAAAAAATCCTGTTACTCCTTTAGCGCGCTACAACAAACTAAATTTATTCTTGATTCAAAGCAATACGGAGATTTCAAATACATTTCAAAAACGTATTTCTCAATACAGACACAAACATATACAAGTTTCATTGTTTATTTGGCAATAAAAGTGTTTAAAAAAGGGTAAAACGCTATAAATTTGGAAATCAATTCAACAAATCAATCAAGAAGCAATTATCTAATCAGGGCGTCTGAGGCCTTGCGTTATTTACATTACACCTTAATATAGGTGTAATGTGAGTGTACACTTTACACTGTCACTCAAAAATGATTTCTAAAATTAGAAATACCTATATTTTATAAAATGATAGTTGCACTTTCTTGGTGTTAGCATCAACGTATATACCCTGAAAATAATAAAACACACTATAACTTTTTTATGTTCAGGTAAGGATGGAAATAGAACAGTGATCTATCTATATCATCACGCCAGATCCCTTACGGGGTAGGCAGAGAGTACAGAGTTCCAACAGGCTCTTTCCTTACATACCCCTACCCCCTTCCCCCCGGACCACTGTACAGTGCAGACGCTTAATACAGTCACGTTAATTGCTTATTAAAAATATAATTTAAATAATCACATAATTTAATTAATATTACAAAATAGGACTACATAAACTCGTGGAGATTAACAGCCAAGTCAAGTGAGCGTTCAGTGTTGCGCGTGCACCTCTGCGATCCTGGTACCTGTGAGTAATTAGCATTATACAAATTCTCCAATCTGCGCGCGCGCCGATTCCGCCATTAATGCAGTTGCGAAATAGGTCACGCCCTCACCCTCTGATTAGCTGGGCTGAATACAACCCACTCTAAACCCCGCCCACGTCATTAGTGTAGGGACGATATCGGGCCTGTTAATACTACAACTGCTGGTGTTTATTGTTGCCTGGTAAAATGGCTGGCGATCGCTCAATGTCTGACACAGACTTGAACAAATTGTCACAAGATACGATTACACCACCGCACGATTATGTCTTCTCGCGATAAAAGAGAAAGAGAAGTGATGAGTGCGCAACAGATTTAATAACATTTTAGGAGGAATTAAAAACAATGTTTACTGCTCAAGACCAAGAATTTAAGAAAATACTAGCAGAAATACAAAACTCTAACCAAAATATCCAGTCCTCTGTAATTCTTCTCACAGAACAGAATGATGAATTTAAAAAGAAAATTGAGAAGTTAGAGTTTAAAATACAAGAAGACAGTCAATATATAACAATTTTGGAAAACAAAATTGAGGACCTACAAATGGGAAGTCGTAAAGCGAATTTTGAAGTGAAAAATGTGCCGGTAAAACCCAATGAAACCAAAGATAATCTAATTGAAATGATGATATGTCTATCTAAAAATATAGGCGGTAACTTAAATAAATTGGACATTAAAGATATATATCGGGTACGGGCAAAGAAAGCCGACATACAAAATATCCCTATTGTGGTAGAAACATTATCTACTCTATTGAAAACTGAAGTTCTGAAAATGTGTAAGACATTTAATGCCAAACATAAGATGAAGCTGCGAGCATTACATTTAGGATTTCGTACATTAGAAGATACTCCCATCTATGTCACAGAGCAGCTTACATCAAAAGGAGCTCGTTTACACTTTATGGCACGTGATCTTGCCAAATCAAGAAAATATAAATTCTGCTGGACTGCCTATGGAAAGATCTATGTGAGAAAGGATGAACATACTCCAATCATAAGTATTAAATCTGAGGCCCAGGTTCATCAACTATTACAGGAGAAATGACTGAGTCTAAGAGAATTTCTTGAGATTTTTCTAGTTAAGTTATTTGCATGCTTTCTGTTTCATTGTTCATTAATCTTCAAAATTGGTTTAATTATAATACAAACTGTAAATTGTTTTCTTTGTAAACACAAAAACACACACCAAAACACCCTCAAACACTTACACACATGCCAGCATACACATATACACTTACACACACACATACACATATACAAAAACAAAAACCCGTACACACGTAAAGCATACTGTTCTAATTCAAATACACTATTTTTAATTCCAATTTCAAGTTTCACCGTCTCTCAACAACATGTGGGAAATACATACTCAACCTTAAATATCATTTTTATGTATTTGCGCCAAAAGTATTACGATTTCGTGAATGTTAAATGTACCCATTACCTTATTGACTACTACAATTTTTTAATAATCATTATTGTATATGGATAGCTCGTTTACAGTACTGAAAGAAATAGATGAGGAAGAGATAGCTCAATCATATCGGTGTGATATTGGGGACTTAGCCGAAAACATAACTGTAAAAGACACAGATTTAACAATTATATCACAAAATATAAGAAGCGTGTATAGTAATCTTGATGATCTAAATGTGACTCTAAATGAATTAAAATTTAGTCCTGATATATTGGTTCTCACGGAATGCTGGCTTGTGCCAGGCAAACCAATTCCCTCACTGCACGACTATACATATTTTGCAACAACTAAACATACTAATCAAAATGATGGCGTAGTGGTATATGTTAAAAACGGAACAATAATTATTAACATTAAAGAAGTTTATTTGGAATATGCATCTTGCCTTCAAATAGAAACATATAATAGCACTATTCTAGGGATATATCGCTCACCATCTCATACTAATGCTGAATTGTTTATTTATAATCTTAGCTTACATTTGGATACAATTAAGTCACATAAAAATATAATTATAACCGGGGACTTAAACATTAATATTATTCCGAAGGAAATAGAGCACTCTAATGAAAGGAACAATAAAGTAAACTACCTTAATATGCTAGCTATGCATAGTATTTTGCCTGCTCATTACTTGCCAACTAGAGAAGAAAGCTGTTTAGACCATTACATGTTAAAACTAGATCAAAATACCTTATCTGCGAAGGTTGCCGTATTAAACACTTCTGTAACTGATCATTCTATGATATTCTTAAATTTAACCTGCTTAAAACCACCAAAAGAAAATATGAAGATAAAAAATGGAGTTGATTTTGAAGCGGCTCTTATTAGTCTATCGGAAAAAAATGTTGCTGCATTACTTTTTTGTAATAATCCTAATACTTTAATAGATATATTGGTAAATAAGATAATATCATCACTCCAAGAACATACTCGATCGATGGCTATCCCCAAAAGCAAACGTTCTATTAAACCTTGGATTACGGCAGGTATCCTAAGGTGCATACGAAATAGGAACAAACTTCAAAAAAAAACACGATTAGATCCAAATAACGAATTATTAAAAATCAGCTATAAACGATATCGGAATTATTGCAATAAATTGTTACGAAAGTTAAAACTAACCCATGAAAGAAACCAATTAGCACTATCTACAAAGAATACTAAAATGTTATGGAAAAATATTAAGTCCATAGCGCACATAAATAAAACAAAAACTGAAAACACTAAACTATTAAACATAAAAACTTCTTTAAATGACTCGGTCAATTATGTAAATGAATACTTTGCCAATATTGGGAGAAAATTAGCTAATGACATTCTAGAAAAATCTAATATTTCAGGTAGACACCCTTGTAGAACAAAAAACATTCCTCTGAACTCATTCGTTCTTCTGACAACAGATCCCCAAGAAGTACATAATGTACTTATAAGTCTAAAGACAAACAGTGCCCCTGGGTGTCATAACATCCCAGTTAGCTTTTTAAAGCTGGCAAAAAATGAACTAGTCCCAGTCATCTGTCATCTTGCGAATCTCTGTTTCTCAAAGGGCGTCTTTCCACGCCTCTTGAAGCAATCTATTATTACGCCGGTATATAAGAATGGGAACATGGAAGATATCAACAACTATAGACCAATATCTGTATTGCCATCCATATCAAAAATATTAGAAAAGTTGATAAATAATAGACTCGTTAAATATCTTACCAGTTTCAAATTATTGTCTGATAATCAATATGGATTTAGGTATGGACGCTCAACTGAAGACGCAATTAAGGATCAAAGCTCTTTTATTGTAAGCCAATTGGATCAGGGTAAAAAACCAATGGCTGTATTCATTGATCTAAGAAAAGCGTTTGATACTGTCCATGTCCCCATACTTGTGAAAAAACTGGAGGATATAGGTATAAGAGGCAGATGTCTAGCACTCTTTAGGGATTACTTAACAGATCGGAAACGAAAAGTAAAAATCGGCGATTATATCAGCAGGGACACAGAAATTACATTTGGAGTACCACAGGGTAGTGTACTGGGGCCGACATTGTTTTTGATCTACATCAATGAGATATGCAATCTCAATATTAGTAATGCCAAAATATTCGCCTATGCGGACGACACTGCTGTAGTGTTTTCTGATTTCACTTGGAATAAGTTAAAACTCACAGCGGATACAGGACTGTCTATTATTAATCATTGTTTAAGGTCTAACTTGCTTACACTTAATACGGAAAAAACAAAATTCATGTGCTTTTCCATTTATAATCGATCTCAGCCTGAAAATAGTTACAACATACGAATACATGACGTGAACTGTACAAACAAAGATTCCTGTAATTGTTTCCCTATGACTAAAGTTACTTCCACTAAGTATTTGGGTATTATAATGGATCAAAGGCTATCTTGGTATCCACAAATTGATAATGTAAGTAATAGAATTAGAAAACTTACTTGGATTTTTAAAACTTTAAGGCATGTTGCCACAAAATTACTTTTAACTAAAATTTATGTCACCTTGGCTCAATCTGTAATAGGGTACTGCATATCTGTTTGGGGGGGAGCTGCAAAGACAAAGTTTATAACATTGGAAAGAGCTCAACGATCTTTGATTAAAGTCATGTATTTTAAACCATATAGGTACTCTACGGAGGAGCTCTATTCGCTAAGCGAATTATTAACAGTAAGAAAACTATATATTCTACAAAGTGTATTAAAAGTACATAAAACATCATCTTTGATCCGAATAGTTTAAAAAAAAGGAGATCAGATAACGTTGCCAGGATCCCATTCACAAATACCAGTTTCGCTACTAAACAATATTATAGACAATCTGCTTATCTTTATAATAAAATTAATAAAAACTTACTTATTCACACAATGTCCGTATATAATTGTAAGAAAGTCCTAGTCGAATGGTTGAAACGAAAATCCTATGATGATACAGAGGGATTGTTAAAAATCGTAACATAACACACACACATCCACACATTAACACACACGCACTCCCACACACACACACACACATATGAATACACATACACACACACACACACACACACTACGCACACATATCCTACCCAATTTGAGTTTGTTCATCTTGTTTTCATGATTACTTTATATTTTATTTTTCTTTTCACTTTAAGCTGTATTTAAATATTAATGTAACTTTAGATATGGAAGTGCGGGACCTTCTGGCACAAGTATTTTATATACTTAATAGAAGATCCCAACCTCGCTTATTATGATGTAATCCTTTGGTACAGAAATAAAGAATTTTTAATTTTTTAATTTAATACCTCTCTAGCTTCCTCTACTCTCATAGTTCGTCTCATACACGCTCGCCGGTTACGGAGACTCCTGACTTGTCCTTGATTAGAACAGTGATGATTCATTAAATACTCATATTGACTGTACATACTAGGTAAATACTCTTGCTACGCTTTATTGAAAACTTCACCGTAGGTTTAACATAGATATTTTTATTGACGACCACGATAATATAACCTATTAAAATAAATATACGTGTGGTTTATTTCAGAACTTTAAAACTACTACTGGGAGTGAGGGTGGTGGATTTCCAAGTCCGACACTAATTAACCCGTGTTTCGTATATTTCCCTGATCTGAGGTCAATAAAGTGGTTTAATGTTTAATCGTGTACTGAGACAGGTCAATTGAAAGTTTTAATTGAAAGGCCTGTAAATTATCTTACCTACACCAATCCGCACTGAGTTCGTGTGATGGAGTACAACGTGTTCTCTCTCTTATCTCGTTATGTGAGGGGTTTTGCTCGGCATTGGGATATTACTACCTGGACGGCCTTGTTAGTCTAATGGCGAATAATGTGCTTTGCGATCACGAGGTCCTGGGTTCAGGTGGGTTGGACAAAAATTAGTTTTTCTATCTGTCTGGAATTGTGCCCGGTATATGGCAATAGGCTCGCCCTCTGTTACATGGGCACTAACATCTTCGGCGAAAAGTGGATGTACGGAGTACATATCTGCCTCCGCTTAGGGAATATAGTATATAGTATTAGTATAGTATTAGTATAGTATTAGTATAGTATTAGTATAGTATTAGTATAGTATTAGTATAGTATTAGTATAGTATTAGTATAGTATTAGTATAGTATTAGTATAGTATTAGTATAGTATAGTATTAGTATAGTATTAGTATAGTATAAGTATAGTATTAGTATAGTATTATAGTAAGGAATATACTATTAGTATTTATTTATATTATACAAGATGTATTGTAAATACAAGACCTCATACATCCCGATTAAATATTTGCTTCAAAAATTTAATCCAAAAACCAAATGTCTAAATGATAAGTTTTTAACTTTTTTTAAGCACTTTTATACTCCAATTAAAAATGAAACGTGTACGCGTATGTGTACGTATATAGAAATACGTTTTAGAAATGCATTTGAAATCTCCGCATTGCTTTGAATCAATTAAAGGAGCAACTGTATTTTTTCTATCTATCTATCTATAACCTCACGCCAGATCCCTTGCGGGGTAGGCAGAGAGTACAGAGTTCCAACAGGTTCTTTCCTTACATACCTCTCTGGCTTCTTCGACTCTCATAGTTCGTCTCATACACGCTCGCCAGTTACGGAGACTCTTGACTTTTCCATCAGATAAGACACGGTTTATTTGGTCGTGGTAAGATAGTCTAGGTCTTCCCCGGTACCTGCATCCTTCCACTTTCACATTGTATATCTGTTTTGTCATTCTTTCTTTTGGCATTCTTTCTATATGCCCGAACCAACGGAGCATGCCCTTTCTCATCTTTACACCGATACTATCTTTAATACCTACTCGCTGTCTTACTATGCTGTTGCTAATGCGGTCGGTCAGCTTCACTCCGCACATCTTCCGCAGAGCTCGCATTTCTACCGCATTTATCCTACTTTCATTCTCCTTCTTACATACCCAGCTCTAGCTACCATATAACAGCGTTGGGACAAGAACTCCGTTATGTATGGCCAGCTGCGCCTTATGGCTTAAGTGCCGGCTCCCGAGTAGCTTTCCCATCGCACCATTCACTCTGTTCCCTGCACTCACTCTTCTCTCTATGTCAGCGGTGTATTTCCCATCCTTACTGAAGGCGCATCCAAGATATACAAACTCATTCACTTGCTTAAGCACATCGTTACCAACCACAATCCTTACATTCGTTCTGGTTTCTTCCCTTTCAAAAACCATAATCTTGGTTTTCTTCACATTCAAGTGTAGGCCATTGATCATGCAGTCGTCTTTCATAACTGTGAGTAGTGTTTGCAGATCAGTGGCTGTTGGCGCTATTAAAACCGCGTCATCTGCATAAAGTAGATGGTTTACCAATAAGTCACCCATTTGTACACCTTCATTCATCGCTTTCAGTCTTTGAAGACTTTTGTCCTGATATATTATAAACAGTCTAGCGGACAACACGCAACCCTGTTTGACGCCGATTTTAACGTCAAACCAGGGTGACCTGTTACCACCCACCCGTACGCATGCCTTGCAGTCCACATAAGTAGACTGGACGGCTCGCAACAGAGTGCCATCTATACCACACTCTGGCAAAATGTCCCAAAGTCTCTTTCGCACAACTCTGTCAAATGCCTTCTCCAGATCTACAAAACCGCAGAAAACCTTCCGGCTCACTGCCAGATGCTTCTCTACGATGTTGCGGAGTGAGAAGACTTGATCCGAACATTCTCTTCCAGACCTGAAACCCCCTTGTGCCTCGCACAACATTCCATCGGACTTCACTTCACTGTATTTTTTGCAAATAAAAATAAATTAAGATACATTAAAAATAGTTGAAATCAATTCAGTTACTGATTTAGAATAAACTACTTTTATGTCTTGCGTTAATTATGTAACAGCTTGCATGGGATACTATGGGCTGAGTATACATTCACTGTTGGTAATTGACAATCACATATTATGAATGAATTATCGGGCTGGGAACTGCAGCAGATAAGAATTTTTTACTATTTCTTCTTCATCTTGATTCTTCATTCTTTAAGCACCTCATTAAATATCTTTCGGAGACTGGTTAGGTACTGCGATGAATTGGAATTTCCACATAATACCTAACTTTACCATTATCCATTACTTTACCAAAATAGTGTCGTGACGTAGCCGTTTCACTAAATAAACGTTTGAAGGCTTGGACAGCAAGCTCGGCTTATCAAGATAAATGATTCCGGGCAAGATATTGATGGACTTGTATCGTAATAATTTTAGACTTTATCAACTTTACTTTGGGCTTCTGATTTTGAGGAAATTGACGTCTAAATTATAATATGAAGAGGCAGACCTTTGTTTAAGAAAAATGTACTTTGTATAATATACGACTATAAGGGTCTAATTTTTGGTTAAGGTATGGTTTCCCATATTTTTTATTCAAAGAAACTGTTTACGTTTTGGTAAACCAGACTCAGTTATTATTTAATTTAAGCGTATTAAAAAAGCTTTAGTTTGGTGACGAAAAATGCGCGTTGCGATCATGTGGTCCTGTCCATACTAGGTTGGACAAACGCTAATTTAAAAAAATCCCGGAATCAGTCCAGAGTCTAGCATTGTGTCTGGTACAATGTCAATAGAATCACCCCCTATTAGATTGAGAATTGATGTCGTTGGCGAAAACTAGATGTACACAATGCACCGGTGCCATCCCTGCTTGGGAAATATAGGCGTGAAGGTGTTTTTTTTTTAATATTGTAATACATGTATTTATGCCTACCTATTACAAGATTTACCTTGAAAATCTGACCCGTCGGAACTTTTTTTACCCGTCTTCTTGTTCTTTGCCTACCTTGCAAGTGATCTGACGTAATGATTAAGATAGATTACAAGATTTAAAAAATCACCCATTTTTTTCACCGAAAGAGTAAAAATAACGGGTATTTATAAATACCGATAATTCGGTCGGTGTTGCTAATAGCTGGGTAAGAATTGAGCTCAGAACATCAACTTCAAACAAAACAATATCGGATCTCGAGATGAAATATTCACGTACAGTTGATCTTGTCTTTACGCTTAAAACATTGAGGATTAAATTGCAATTAACGAAGTATAAGTAAGACCAAATGGCCGAACAAAACCCATTTAACAGTAGTACAAATTACCGTCGGTAAAATATTAGAATAGTTTGATCACTGGTAGACGGGCTGTGTCCCGCGGGCTCGTATTTATCTTATTTAAACAACTCGTGGACCAGTGTCGGATTAATAACGGGTGAAATAACAGGCGGAGTGAGCACACCGATCACAAGGTATATGTCTGATGTCCTGGTGAGGGCCGCAGGTAAAGCGTACAGCACAAAGTTAGTCGTCGGGGCGATATTTGAGAAGGTTTTTGAGTCATGACTTTTGTGTATGTGTGTATGTGTGTGTGGATGATCTACGCTGTTGGGCGAGGCCTTTACAGCTTCACTGGACAAGCGATGGTTAAGATATCGAGAAAGGTCAGTATGAATACCTCTAAAAGATATAGAAAAATATTTTCTGATGAAACCACATCGTCAGTTAAAAAAACGGTAGTGATAGATTGATAGATTTAGAAAAAGTCTTATCCATGATTCAAAATTCGAACGCGTTAATTTCGGTAAACAAAACACTTACGTATACGTATGAATAAAGAAAGAAAAATTTTTTAGTCAATGTGTGTTACCAGTGATGATATATGGATCAGAGACGTGGTCTCTTACAATAGGTCTCATAAAAAAGCTCAGAGTTGCTCAGCGAGCTATGGAGAGAGCTAAGCTCGGCGTTTCTCTACGCGATCGAATCAGGAATGAGGAGATTCGTAGAACAACCAAGGTCACCGACATAGCCCTTAAGATTAGCAAGCTGAAGTGGCAATGGGCGGGCCACATAGCGCGTAGATCGGACGGGCGTTTGGGCAGAAAGATTCTAGAGTGGAGACCACGTATTGGCAAGCGCAGCGTGGGACGACCGCCTGCCAGATGGACCGAAGATCTTGTAAAAATTGCAGGTAGTCGTTGGATGCAGGTGGCATCGGACCGGTTACGCTGGAAAGCGATTGGGGAGGCCTATGTTCAGCAGTGGACAAGTATAGGCTGAGATGATGATGATGATGATAAATATATATATATATATATATATATATATATATATATATATATATATATATATATATATATATATATATATATTGTCTCTTACAACCAATCTGTCTAACTACTAACAAAATAAATTTATTTAATCAAATTCTATAACATGTTATGTTATATAGTGTAGATCCATCCCAACAAACATCTTAAAAGCACCTGTTATAGCACACCTGTAGTCTAAACTCATTACTACCGGGTAATAATAATCAATCATTACTTATCAGATATCAGTGCAGTCTCCATCTGTTATGTATTCTATAGAGGTTTTCTTTCTATAGATTTGCTTTGTTTATATGAAATTAAACCCTTTATAATAATTATTGTCTCATAGAAAACCCTTATCAGACGACCTATGAGAGTGGAGGAAGCCAGAGAGGTATGTAAGTAAAGAACCTGTTGGAACTCTGTACTCTGCCTACCCCGCAAGGGATCTGTCGTGATGATATAGATAGAGATAGATAGAAAACCCTTACTGTGTACTAGATCTGGAAATAAAGTATGTTGATACCCAATCTATAACAATATAAGACAAATAAGACAGGGAAACCTGTTTCCCCACTAAAGTGTCTTCCAAGTGGCATGTTTAAAAGTTTTTTGTTTTTTTTTTCTTATTGTCATATGATCTCTTTTTGAGTACAGTGCCAAACAAAGGTTACGAATTATATTGGTGATTATAAGAATGTTGTTGCTATCATTACTTATTTAATTTATGATTAAGTATTTTCCTTAATGTCAAAGTTTGGTTCAATCTTAAACATTTTTGGTACTAGAGGCCTTTGTACTAATGTCCATATCTGGAGATATTCCTCACATAAGGCTATGTGCTTTACCTATATCAGAATCAGAATATTTTATATTCATGTAAACCATTACAGTATTTATGATTCGTCAAAATAGTAGCAAAGACTCTACCACCACTTCGGAATGTCATTCCTGTGGAGAAGAAGGGCAAGAAACTCCACGGTTACTCTTTTAAAATAATATTTATACAATTTTTCCATCTACATTTTGTTGTGGGGTATGGGAGAACAATGTAGTATCAGGTGAGTCTAAATTAAATTAACCAAGTTAAACTATTCATGTGAATGGCTACATGGTTCTCTCATTTACAGATAAAGAAACGAGGAAGAAAAATGATAAATTTTATTTAACTACTAGAAGGAAGAGAGGGAATAATAAATAATAATAGCTGAACATGTTATCCACATTCTGGTGGAGCTGGAACATCACCTATCCAAGCATTTTTATCTTTTAAATAATCATCAAGAGTATCCCGCGTGGTTCCCGGCTTAGAATAGGACCAACCCATCTCATCCCATCGGGTGTCGTACAAGGCGACTAAGGGAAAACTAGGGAATGGGCAGCAGCGTTCCCTTAACATTTCTACCATCAAAAACTGCGCTCGCCAACCCGCCTGCCAAGCGTGGCGAGTATGGCAAACCCCCCCAATTTATTAAAATGGAAGAAAAAGATAAAACCAGGCCCCTAGTCCCCGGCGGTCCTGTTCGTCCTGGCCACGGTAGCAGCTATGGTAACGACAGGACAAGGGGTGCTAAGAATCTCCGGCAGAGATTCGGCTACCACCAACTACGAAAATTGGCCCTGGTGACATACAACGCACGCACGTTAAGGACAGATGAGAAGCTTCTTGAGCTGGAAGAAGAGATAAACAAGTTGCGGTGGAGTATTGTTGGTTTATCGGAGGTCCGAAGAAAGGGCGAGGACACGATAACCTTAAAATCCGGCAACTTGTTTTACTACCGGGAGGGCGAACAGCAGTCCCAAGGTGGTGTCGGATTTATCGTCCACAAGTCACTCATAGACAACGTTGTGTCCATCACTAGTGTGTCGAGAAGGGTAGCGTACCTGATACTCAGAATATCCAAAAGATATTCGCTGAAGGTCATACAGGTCTACGCACCGACCTCGGCATACTCAGATGATGACGTCGAAGTAATGTATGAGGACATTAGTAGAGCCATACATACTTCCAAAGCACACTTTACGGTGGTTATGGGTGACTTCAATGCGCGGCTGGGCAAACGGGGCGATGATGAATTGAGAGTGGGGCAATTTGGATATGGGCAGCGCAACCCCAGGGGTCAGAGGCTGGCCGAATATCTGGAGAAGGAGGGACTCTTTATGATGAACTCTTCCTTCCGGAAGCCGCCTCATAGGAAATGGACCTGGATGAGCCCTGATGGTTCCACAAAAAATGAGATAGACTTCATCATGAGCACCAAGCGACAAATATTTAATGATGTCTCCGTGATTCACAGGGTAAAAACCGGCAGTGATCACCGAATGGTCAGAGGCACATTAAATATTAATGTCAAAATGGAAAGATCGCGTCTGATAAAGTCTACGCTCCGACCTTCTTATGCACATATCCAAAACCCCGAGAACTTTCAACTCGAATTGGCAAACCGCTTCGAATTGCTAGACAGCAGCGCATCAGTGGACGAAATCAACAACAGGCTGGTAGAGACTGTCCATACGGTCGGGTCCAAGTATTTTAAGCCCCACCGTAAAAATAGACCTCAAAAACTATCCAACTACACCCGAAACCTCATGGCTGAGCGACGTTCCATGACGCTCCAAACCTCCGATGATGCTAAGTCCTATAGGCAGCTCAATGGACAGATACTGAAGTCCTTGCGACACGATTTACGGTCCTTCAATACAAGGCGTATTGAGGAGACCATAGCACAGAACAAGGGCTCCAAAGTGTTCGCAAGAGACGCGTCTATTGGGCAAAGCCAGTTGACGAAGCTGAAGACGGAGGACGGAAACGTAACGTCGAATAGGTCAGAGGTGCTCGGGGAGATAGAGAGGTTCTATGGGCAGTTGTACACCTCAGTAGCTGAACCTGTTGTTGACTTGGTAAAAGACCCAAGAGCCAAGCTAACCCGACACTACACTGAAGATATCCCGGACATCAGCCTGTACGAGATTAGGATGGCTCTCAAACAACTCAGAAATAACAAAGCGCCAGGCGAAGACGGAATTACCGCAGAGCTTATGAAAGCGGGCGGAACGCCGGTACTTAAAGTCCTTCAGAGGCTGTTTAATTCCGTCTTGCTCGAAGAGAAAACGCCGGAAGCATGGAACAGGGGTGTGGTGGTACTGTTTTTCAAGTGTTATCACCTTTACTGAAGAATTATAGGCCCATCACACTGCTGAGCCATGTTTATAAGTTGTTTTCGAGAGTCATCACGAATCGTCTCGAACGCAGGCTTGATGACTTCCAGCCTCCCGAACAAGCCGGTTTCCGGAAAGGCTTTAGTACCATAGACCACATACATACGCTGCGGCAGATTATACAGAAGACCGAGGAGTATAATCGGCCACTATGCTTGGCGTTTGTGGACTATGAGAAAGCCTTCGATTCGATCGAGACTTGGGCGGTTCTTAGATCTCTCCAGCGATGCCGCATTGACTATCGGTACATTGAAGTGTTGAAGTGCTTGTATAATAACGCCACCATGTCAGTCCGAGTACAGGGGCAGTGCACGAAGGCGATCCCCATAAAAAGAGGAGTAAGGCAGGGAGACGTCATTTCTCCGAAACTGTTTACGGCCACCTTAGAGGACGCCTTCAAGCTCTTGGAATGGCAAGGACTTGGCATCAACATCAATGGCGAATATATCACTCACCTTCGATTTGCCGACGACATTGTGGTCGTGGCAGAGTCGCTGAAAGATCTAGGACGAATGCTCGGTGACCTCAACAGAGTATCTCAACAAGTGGGTCTTAAAATGAACATGGACAAAACAAAAATAATGTCTAACGTCCATGTCGTACCCACCGCACTCACCGTTGGGAACTCTACTCTTGAAGTTGTCGACGAATACATTTACCTGGGGCAGGTAGTCCGGTTAGGTAGGTCCAACTTTGAGAGAGAGGTCAATCGACGAATCCAACTCGGCTGGGCAGCGTTCGGGAAACTGCGCAACATCTTCTCATCCAAAATACCTCAGTGCCTAAAGACTAAAGTTTTTAGTCAATGTGTGTTACCAGTGATGATATATGGATCAGAGACGTGGTCTCTTACAATAGGTCTCATAAAAAAGCTCAGAGTTGCTCAGCGAGCTATGGAGAGAGCTATGCTCGGCGTTTCTTTACGCGATCGAATCAGGAATGAGGAGATTCGTAGAAGAACCAAGGTCACCGACATAGCCGTTAAGATTAGCAAGCTGAAGTGGCAATGGGCGGGCCACATAGCGCGTAGATCGGACGGGCGTTGGGGCAGAAAGATTCTAGAGTGGAGACCACGTATTGGCAAGCGCAGCGTGGGACGACCGCCTGCCAGATGGACCGACGATCTTGTGAAAATCGCAGGAAGTCGTTGGATGCAGGTGGCATCGGACCGGTTACGCTGGAAAGCGATTGGGGAGGCCTATGTTCAGTAGTGGACAAGTATAGGCTGAGATGATGATGATAGTAAGCTCGCTTGCAGAGCGTACGTTTAATACAGGATTTGAATTTATTTTCACTAAGTTGGGTGATGTCAAGTGGAATTTTATTATAAAATCTAACACAGTACCCCATGAAAGACGTGTGAATTTTAGACAGACGAAATTGCGGTTGTTCCAATTTATTTCTATGTCGCGTGTTATAGCAATGCCTATCACCTAGCTGATTAAATAGATCTAAATTTTTCCGTGTGTACATTATGTTTTCATAAATATACTGACATGGGACCGTCATAATTTAACTTTAAACAATTCTCTCAAAGAGTCGCGACTACCTCAGTTATAGATGGCCTTAATAGCCCTTTTTTGTAAGATAAAAATAGTGTCAATGTCAGCTGCCCTACCCCACAATAATATACCGTAAGACATGATACTATGAAAGTAACTGAAGTAGACCAACCGCGCGGTGTCCACATCAGTAAGCTGTCTTATTTTTCTTACGGCATAGGCAGCGGAACTGAGTCGTTTACCTAAAGTCTTAATATGAGGGCCCCATTGCAACTTAGAGTCAAGCGTAATCCCTAAGAAAGCTGTATCATTTATAAACTCAAGTTTCTCGTTATTAAGTATAATATCACATGCAGTACTTTTCACATACGGTGAAGAAAACCGTATACATTTAGTTTTCTTGTTATTAAGCACTAAATCGTTGCATGTGAACCAATTTTGTACTTAAAGAATAGCGTCATTTACCTCGTCTAAGTTATTTACATGTCTACCTACTTTAAAGATCAAAGAGGTATCATCAGCAAACAACACTACCTTCGCCCGCCCCTCAACTGCTCGAGGTCAGGTCATTTATATATACCAAAAATAGAAACGGACCCAATATCGATCCCTGAGGAACGCCCATTTTAACTAAAGCTCCTAGAGATTTCATTTCGTTTATTTGAACACACTGTTGTCTATCTCATCCTAAGTAAGATTTTAATAGATTTAGTTCTTTACTTTTTTTTTTTTTCAACACAATCAAATGCCTTCGACAGGTCGCAAAAGATGCCAATGGCGTCCTGAGAGTTCTCCCAAGCATCAAATCCTCCTCAAGCTCCAAAGCATCGGTAGATATGCTTTATTAAGGTCACACCGGCGTCGGTAGTACAACGTCCTTTGGTGAAGCCATATTGTTGGTCATGAAGGATGTTATTAACGTTGAAGTGATCTAACATTTGAATAAGCATTATCTTTTCAAACACTTTGCTGAGCACTGGCAAAACAGATACAGGCCTATAGTTGTTAGGATCATTACTATTGCCGGATTTAAACAGTGGTATTACTTTACTAAACTTCATTAAATCCGGGAACTCTCCCTGATCTACACACATATTAAAAATTAAAGCTAAGTGAGGCGCGATTGTAGGAATAATTGATTTACATACTTTAACAGACATGCCCTATAGGTGGGTTAAAAACATGGCGAGCTTTAAGTAGGAAAGATTAATGAAGTGCTTCGTCTGTTATGTTTTCGTTAGTAGTTCACAGGTGCCGTAAGAGGTGCCTAAGGGGCTTGTAAGACGAGAGGATGGGCAGCAGCGTCTTCTTAATACCTACTAACGGTATACTGCGATCGCCAACCCGCCTGCCAAGCGTGGCGATTATGGCATCATCCCCCTAATGATATCCACAAATATTAAACGGCCCCCTGTCCCCGGCGGCCCCGCTAGTCCTGGCTAGGGTAGCAGTCACGGTAACGGCGGGACGGGGGGTGCTAAGAATCCCCGGAAGAGGCATGGCTACCGACAACGACGACCATTGGCTCTGGCAACTTTTAACACGCGCATACTGCGAACTGACGAAAAGTCCGACGAGTTAGAGGAAGATATGAGCAAGTTACACTGGGATATCATAGGATTATCTAAAGTCCGAAGAGAGGGTAAAGGACTCGATAACACTTAAATCCGCTAACTTGCTCTATTTCCGGGAGGGCGACCAGCAGCAGTCCTAGGGTGGTGTCGGGTTTATAGAGGGCTGGCTCGTTCCTTGCTCAAAAGATTGGTCTGTCTATTCAGCGAGGAAACGCAGCCAGCATTCTTGCCACCATTCCACGCGGATGCGGTCTTTTTGATTAAGGTCTTTTTTTTTTTGTTTTATTTTATATTTTAGTTTAAAGTGAGTGTTTTTATTATAAGTTATAATGTAAATAATAAAGGTTTTTAATGTTTTTATATATTAAAAAAAAAAAAAAAAAAAAAAAAAAAAAAAAAAAAAAAAAAAAAATAAAAAAAAATTATAAAACTTAATCATAATTTGGACACGCTTAAGAACTGGTCTGATAAGTTTGGTCTCACTGTCAACCCTCTTAAATGCCAAGCTATTATTGAAGGCAGTCCACTTATGGTGAGCCGAGTGGTTATTGATACTTTACCACCAATTATTTTTAAATAATTCGCCCATTCCATTCAGTCAAAACGTGAAAAATCTTGGCCTCCTTATTGACAACTCACTTAGCTGGCGGAATCAGATTGGTAGCGTAAGCCAGAAGGTCACGGGTATCCTGCGGATGCTCTATCGACTAAAACACTTTTTTCCATCCAAAACTAAGGCACTGCTCGTGCAAGCTTTAATCTTTCCAATAATCGACTATGGTGATGTGTGCTACTTTGACCTGAATGCAGATCTACTCAATAAATTGGACCGACTTCTGAATAACTGCATTCGATTTGTATTCAATCTTCGCAAGTATGACCATGTTTCCATGTATCGCGCGGAACTAAAGTGGCTTCCGATTCGACAGCGTAGGAACTTGAGAGCACTTACAACCTTGTATTCTCTTCTTGAGTCTCCTTCTTCCCCGTCTTACCTATCATGTCAGTTTCAATATTTAAGTTCCAACCACTGTAAAAATCTACGCTCTTCTCATAATCGGCTTCTTCAATGCCCACTCCACCGCACTAACTTTAGTCACTCTTCTTTCCTTGTGCAATCCATTCTTCTTTGGAACTCTCTTCCTCCTAATGTGAGGATGGCAGAGAGCCGGTACTCCTTCAAGAAAAGAACTCGCGAACACATAACCAAAAAAATGTTAGCAGAATCATCTCGTTAGTATGTTTAATAAATTTTATTTTATTTATTTATCTAATGTAACATTCATTTAATTTTATGTATTCTATGTATATATACATATTAAAAATTGATATATATTAGTTTATTATATATGCGTATCTGTGTATTATATTTAAAATATTTGTCCTCCCGATAATTCTTTATGATGTAGTCCAAGTGCACCTACCTTGTTTTCTCTGCATCACCCTAAGGTTGACTGGGAGAGAATGCCTTTGGCATTAAGTCCGCCTCTGTATAATTTTGTGCAAAGTATAAATAAATAAATATTTGCTACATACGTAAACTCATTCTGTGGATGGCGGCCATGAATATTTAACTGGGTCGTGGAAGATATTAATTTCGCAAATGGAGGACCTGCGTCCCGTATAATCTAAATCACGTAAGCCACAGTATTTTAAAATTTTAATGTGTCAGAGAGCTTTTTCAAGAATATTCAGTAAAGAGGCATATACTTTCATACAAACATGTTGTTGAAAGAAGAATTACAAAACAGATATACGTTGCGAAAGTGGGAGGATGTAGTTACCGGGGAAGACCTAGATTATCATACCATAACCAAATAGTCCGTGTCTTATTTGAAGGGAAAGTTAATAGTCCACGTAACCGGCGAGCATGTATGAGACGAATTTGGAGAATGTTAGTAAAGTCTGTAAGGAAAGGACCTGTTTGAACTCCGAATTTTCTGCCTACCCCGCAAGGCATCTGGCGTGATGATATGTATAGATAAAATATTGCAGGAATTCAAATTATACTTCAAGTAAGTATAGAAAGTAACAAAGAAAATGTCGTATTGATAATGTTATTGAGGTTTTTTTATCAATAAATTCTGAGCAGCCCGGACTCGAGAATTATGTTCAATATACTGCCATTATACTCGCTCTCTAATCTACAAGGTGCAACATAATCAATGCAAGACCTGAAGGTAGTGTGTTCTTAATCGTTAACTGAATTGATTCCAACAATTTTAATGTGTCCTACATTTCTTTTTTAATTTGCAAAAAATCCTGTTACTCCTTTAGCGCGCTACAACAAACTAAATTTATTCTTGATTCAAAGCAATACGGAGATTTCAAATACATTTCAAAAACGTATTTCTCAATACAGACACAAACATATACAAGTTTCATTGTTTATTTGGCAATAAAAGTGTTTAAAAAAGGGTAAAACGCTATAAATTTGGAAATCAATTCAACAAATCAATCAAGAAGCAATTATCTAATCAGGGCGTCTGAGGCCTTGCGTTATTTACATTACACCTTAATATAGGTGTAATGTGAGTGTACACTTTACACTGTCACTCAAAAATGATTTCTAAAATTAGAAATACCTATATTTTATAAAATGATAGTTGCACTTTCTTGGTGTTAGCATCAACGTATATACCCTGAAAATAATAAAACACACTATAACTTTTTTATGTTCAGGTAAGGATGGAAATAGAACAGTGATCTATCTATATCATCACGCCAGATCCCTTACGGGGTAGGCAGAGAGTACAGAGTTCCAACAGGCTCTTTCCTTACATACCCCTACCCCCTTCCCCCCGGACCACTGTACAGTGCAGACGCTTAATACAGTCACGTTAATTGCTTATTAAAAATATAATTTAAATAATCACATAATTTAATTAATATTACAAAATAGGACTACATAAACTCGTGGAGATTAACAGCCAAGTCAAGTGAGCGTTCAGTGTTGCGCGTGCACCTCTGCGATCCTGGTACCTGTGAGTAATTAGCATTATACAAATTCTCCAATCTGCGCGCGCGCCGATTCCGCCATTAATGCAGTTGCGAAATAGGTCACGCCCTCACCCTCTGATTAGCTGGGCTGAATACAACC
Source organism: Phalera bucephala (assembly GCA_905147815.2). Lineage (NCBI taxonomy): Eukaryota > Metazoa > Arthropoda > Insecta > Lepidoptera > Notodontidae > Phalera > Phalera bucephala. The sequence continues at coordinate 14,766,309 of LR990621.1, read as the reverse complement.
CACTCTAAACCCCGCCCACGTCATTAGTGTAGGGACGATATCGGGCCTGTTAATACTACAACTGCTGGTGTTTATTGTTGCCTGGTAAAATGGCTGGCGATCGCTCAATGTCTGACACAGACTTGAACAAATTGTCACAAGATACGATTACACCACCGCACGATTATGTCTTCTCGCGATAAAAGAGAAAGAGAAGTGATGAGTGCGCAACAGATTTAATAACATTTTAGGAGGAATTAAAAACAATGTTTACTGCTCAAGACCAAGAATTTAAGAAAATACTAGCAGAAATACAAAACTCTAACCAAAATATCCAGTCCTCTGTAATTCTTCTCACAGAACAGAATGATGAATTTAAAAAGAAAATTGAGAAGTTAGAGTTTAAAATACAAGAAGACAGTCAATATATAACAATTTTGGAAAACAAAATTGAGGACCTACAAATGGGAAGTCGTAAAGCGAATTTTGAAGTGAAAAATGTGCCGGTAAAACCCAATGAAACCAAAGATAATCTAATTGAAATGATGATATGTCTATCTAAAAATATAGGCGGTAACTTAAATAAATTGGACATTAAAGATATATATCGGGTACGGGCAAAGAAAGCCGACATACAAAATATCCCTATTGTGGTAGAAACATTATCTACTCTATTGAAAACTGAAGTTCTGAAAATGTGTAAGACATTTAATGCCAAACATAAGATGAAGCTGCGAGCATTACATTTAGGATTTCGTACATTAGAAGATACTCCCATCTATGTCACAGAGCAGCTTACATCAAAAGGAGCTCGTTTACACTTTATGGCACGTGATCTTGCCAAATCAAGAAAATATAAATTCTGCTGGACTGCCTATGGAAAGATCTATGTGAGAAAGGATGAACATACTCCAATCATAAGTATTAAATCTGAGGCCCAGGTTCATCAACTATTACAGGAGAAATGACTGAGTCTAAGAGAATTTCTTGAGATTTTTCTAGTTAAGTTATTTGCATGCTTTCTGTTTCATTGTTCATTAATCTTCAAAATTGGTTTAATTATAATACAAACTGTAAATTGTTTTCTTTGTAAACACAAAAACACACACCAAAACACCCTCAAACACTTACACACATGCCAGCATACACATATACACTTACACACACACATACACATATACAAAAACAAAAACCCGTACACACGTAAAGCATACTGTTCTAATTCAAATACACTATTTTTAATTCCAATTTCAAGTTTCACCGTCTCTCAACAACATGTGGGAAATACATACTCAACCTTAAATATCATTTTTATGTATTTGCGCCAAAAGTATTACGATTTCGTGAATGTTAAATGTACCCATTACCTTATTGACTACTACAATTTTTTAATAATCATTATTGTATATGGATAGCTCGTTTACAGTACTGAAAGAAATAGATGAGGAAGAGATAGCTCAATCATATCGGTGTGATATTGGGGACTTAGCCGAAAACATAACTGTAAAAGACACAGATTTAACAATTATATCACAAAATATAAGAAGCGTGTATAGTAATCTTGATGATCTAAATGTGACTCTAAATGAATTAAAATTTAGTCCTGATATATTGGTTCTCACGGAATGCTGGCTTGTGCCAGGCAAACCAATTCCCTCACTGCACGACTATACATATTTTGCAACAACTAAACATACTAATCAAAATGATGGCGTAGTGGTATATGTTAAAAACGGAACAATAATTATTAACATTAAAGAAGTTTATTTGGAATATGCATCTTGCCTTCAAATAGAAACATATAATAGCACTATTCTAGGGATATATCGCTCACCATCTCATACTAATGCTGAATTGTTTATTTATAATCTTAGCTTACATTTGGATACAATTAAGTCACATAAAAATATAATTATAACCGGGGACTTAAACATTAATATTATTCCGAAGGAAATAGAGCACTCTAATGAAAGGAACAATAAAGTAAACTACCTTAATATGCTAGCTATGCATAGTATTTTGCCTGCTCATTACTTGCCAACTAGAGAAGAAAGCTGTTTAGACCATTACATGTTAAAACTAGATCAAAATACCTTATCTGCGAAGGTTGCCGTATTAAACACTTCTGTAACTGATCATTCTATGATATTCTTAAATTTAACCTGCTTAAAACCACCAAAAGAAAATATGAAGATAAAAAATGGAGTTGATTTTGAAGCGGCTCTTATTAGTCTATCGGAAAAAAATGTTGCTGCATTACTTTTTTGTAATAATCCTAATACTTTAATAGATATATTGGTAAATAAGATAATATCATCACTCCAAGAACATACTCGATCGATGGCTATCCCCAAAAGCAAACGTTCTATTAAACCTTGGATTACGGCAGGTATCCTAAGGTGCATACGAAATAGGAACAAACTTCAAAAAAAAACACGATTAGATCCAAATAACGAATTATTAAAAATCAGCTATAAACGATATCGGAATTATTGCAATAAATTGTTACGAAAGTTAAAACTAACCCATGAAAGAAACCAATTAGCACTATCTACAAAGAATACTAAAATGTTATGGAAAAATATTAAGTCCATAGCGCACATAAATAAAACAAAAACTGAAAACACTAAACTATTAAACATAAAAACTTCTTTAAATGACTCGGTCAATTATGTAAATGAATACTTTGCCAATATTGGGAGAAAATTAGCTAATGACATTCTAGAAAAATCTAATATTTCAGGTAGACACCCTTGTAGAACAAAAAACATTCCTCTGAACTCATTCGTTCTTCTGACAACAGATCCCCAAGAAGTACATAATGTACTTATAAGTCTAAAGACAAACAGTGCCCCTGGGTGTGATAACATCCCAGTTAGCTTTTTAAAGCTGGCAAAAAATGAACTAGTCCCAGTCATCTGTCATCTTGCGAATCTCTGTTTCTCAAAGGGCGTCTTTCCACGCCTCTTGAAGCAATCTATTATTACGCCGGTATATAAGAATGGGAACATGGAAGATATCAACAACTATAGACCAATATCTGTATTGCCATCCATATCAAAAATATTAGAAAAGTTGATAAATAATAGACTCGTTAAATATCTTACCAGTTTCAAATTATTGTCTGATAATCAATATGGATTTAGGTATGGACGCTCAACTGAAGACGCAATTAAGGATCAAAGCTCTTTTATTGTAAGCCAATTGGATCAGGGTAAAAAACCAATGGCTGTATTCATTGATCTAAGAAATGTCCCCATACTTGTGAAAAAACTGGAGGATATAGGTATAAGAGGCAGATGTCTAGCACTCTTTAGGGATTACTTAACAGATCGGAAACGAAAAGTAAAAATCGGCGATTATATCAGCAGGGACACAGAAATCACATTTGGAGTACCACAGGGTAGTGTACTGGGGCCGACATTGTTTTTGATCTACATCAATGAGATATGCAATCTCAATATTAGTAATGCCAAAATATTCGCCTATGCGGACGACACTGCTGTAGTGTTTTCTGATTTCACTTGGAATAAGTTAAAACTCACAGCGGATACAGGACTGTCTATTATTAATCATTGTTTAAGGTCTAACTTGCTTACACTTAATACGGAAAAAACAAAATTCATGTGCTTTTCCATTTATAATCGATCTCAGCCTGAAAATAGTTACAACATACGAATACATGACGTGAACTGTACAAACAAAGATTCCTGTAATTGTTTCCCTATGACTAAAGTTACTTCCACTAAGTATTTGGGTATTATAATGGATCAAAGGCTATCTTGGTATCCACAAATTGATAATGTAAGTAATAGAATTAGAAAACTTACTTGGATTTTTAAAACTTTAAGGCATGTTGCCACAAAATTACTTTTAACTAAAATTTATGTCACCTTGGCTCAATCTGTAATAGGGTACTGCATATCTGTTTGGGGGGGAGCTGCAAAGACAAAGTTTATAACATTGGAAAGAGCTCAACGATCTTTGATTAAAGTCATGTATTTTAAACCATATAGGTACTCTACGGAGGAGCTCTATTCGCTAAGCGAATTATTAACAGTAAGAAAACTATATATTCTACAAAGTGTATTAAAAGTACATAAAACATCATCTTTGATCCGAATAGTTTAAAAAAAAGGAGATCAGATAACGTTGCCAGGATCCCATTCACAAATACCAGTTTCGCTACTAAACAATATTATAGACAATCTGCTTATCTTTATAATAAAATTAATAAAAACTTACTTATTCACACAATGTCCGTATATAATTGTAAGAAAGTCCTAGTCGAATGGTTGAAACGAAAATCCTATGATGATACAGAGGGATTGTTAAAAATCGTAACATAACACACACACACATCCACACATTAACACACACGCACTCCCACACACACACACACATATGAATACACATACACACACACACACACACACACTACGCACACATATCCTACCCAATTTGAGTTTGTTCATCTTGTTTTCATGATTACTTTATATTTTATTTTTCTTTTCACTTTAAGCTGTACTTAAATATTAATGTAACTTTAGATATGGAAGTGCGGGACCTTCTGGCACAAGTATTTTATATACTTAATAGAAGATCCCAACCTCGCTTATTATGATGTAATCCTTTGGTACAGAAATAAAGAATTTTTAATTTTTTAATTTAATACCTCTCTAGCTTCCTCTACTCTCATAGTTCGTCTCATACACGCTCGCCGGTTACGGAGACTCCTGACTTGTCCTTGATTAGAACAGTGATGATTCATTAAATACTCATATTGACTGTACATACTAGGTAAATACTCTTGCTACGCTTTATTGAAAACTTCACCGTAGGTTTAACATAGATATTTTTATTGACGACCACGATAATATAACCTATTAAAATAAATATACGTGTGGTTTATTTCAGAACTTTAAAACTACTACTGGGAGTGAGGGTGGTGGATTTCCAAGTCCGACACTAATTAACCCGTGTTTCGTATATTTCCCTGATCTGAGGTCAATAAAGTGGTTTAATGTTTAATCGTGTACTGAGACAGGTCAATTGAAAGTTTTAATTGAAAGGCCTGTAAATTATCTTACCTACACCAATCCGCACTGAGTTCGTGTGATGGAGTACAACGTGTTCTCTCTCTTATCTCGTTATGTGAGGGGTTTTGCTCGGCATTGGGATATTACTACCTGGACGGCCTTGTTAGTCTAATGGCGAATAATGTGCTTTGCGATCACGAGGTCCTGGGTTCAGGTGGGTTGGACAAAAATTAGTTTTTCTATCTGTCTGGAATTGTGCCCGGTATATGGCAATAGGCTCGCCCTCTGTTACATGGGCACTAACATCTTCGGCGAAAAGTGGATGTACGGAGTACATATCTGCCTCCGCTTAGGGAATATAGTATTATATAGTATTAGTATAGTATTAGTATAGTATTAGTATAGTATTAGTATAGTATTAGTATAGTATTAGTATAGTATTAGTATAGTATTAGTATAGTATTAGTATAGTATAGTATTAGTATAGTATTAGTATAGTATAAGTATAGTATTAGTATAGTATTATAGTAAGGAATATACTATTAGTATTTATTTATATTATACAAGATGTATTGTAAATACAAGACCTCATACATCCCGATTAAATATTTGCTTCAAAAATTTAATCCAAAAACCAAATGTCTAAATGATAAGTTTTTAACTTTTTTTAAGCACTTTTATACTCCAATTAAAAATGAAACGTGTACGCGTATGTGTACGTATATAGAAATACGTTTTAGAAATGCATTTGAAATCTCCGCATTGCTTTGAATCAATTAAAGGAGCAACTGTATTTTTTCTATCTATCTATCTATAACCTCACGCCAGATCCCTTGCGGGGTAGGCAGAGAGTACAGAGTTCCAACAGGTTCTTTCCTTACATACCTCTCTGGCTTCTTCGACTCTCATAGTTCGTCTCATACACGCTCGCCAGTTACGGAGACTCTTGACTTTTCCATCAGATAAGACACGGTTTATTTGGTCGTGGTAAGATAGTCTAGGTCTTCCCCGGTACCTGCATCCTTCCACTTTCACATTGTATATCTGTTTTGTCATTCTTTCTTTTGGCATTCTTTCTATATGCCCGAACCAACGGAGCATGCCCTTTCTCATCTTTACACCGATACTATCTTTAATACCTACTCGCTGTCTTACTATGCTGTTGCTAATGCGGTCGGTCAGCTTCACTCCGCACATCTTCCGCAGAGCTCGCATTTCTACCGCATTTATCCTACTTTCATTCTCCTTCTTACATACCCAGCTCTAGCTACCATATAACAGCGTTGGGACAAGAACTCCGTTATGTATGGCCAGCTGCGCCTTATGGCTTAAGTGCCGGCTCCCGAGTAGCTTTCCCATCGCACCATTCACTCTGTTCCCTGCACTCACTCTTCTCTCTATGTCAGCGGTGTATTTCCCATCCTTACTGAAGGCGCATCCAAGATATACAAACTCATTCACTTGCTTAAGCACATCGTTACCAACCACAATCCTTACATTCGTTCTGGTTTCTTCCCTTTCAAAAACCATAATCTTGGTTTTCTTCACATTCAAGTGTAGGCCATTGATCATGCAGTCGTCTTTCATAACTGTGAGTAGTGTTTGCAGATCAGTGGCTGTTGGCGCTATTAAAACCGCGTCATCTGCATAAAGTAGATGGTTTACCAATAAGTCACCCATTTGTACACCTTCATTCATCGCTTTCAGTCTTTGAAGACTTTTGTCCTGATATATTATAAACAGTCTAGCGGACAACACGCAACCCTGTTTGACGCCGATTTTAACGTCAAACCAGGGTGACCTGTTACCACCCACCCGTACGCATGCCTTGCAGTCCACATAAGTAGACTGGACGGCTCGCAACAGAGTGCCATCTATACCACACTCTGGCAAAATGTCCCAAAGTCTCTTTCGCACAACTCTGTCAAATGCCTTCTCCAGATCTACAAAACCGCAGAAAACCTTCCGGCTCACTGCCAGATGCTTCTCTACGATGTTGCGGAGTGAGAAGACTTGATCCGAACATTCTCTTCCAGACCTGAAACCCCCTTGTGCCTCGCACAACATTCCATCGGACTTCACTTCACTGTATTTTTTGCAAATAAAAATAAATTAAGATACATTAAAAATAGTTGAAATCAATTCAGTTACTGATTTAGAATAAACTACTTTTATGTCTTGCGTTAATTATGTAACAGCTTGCATGGGATACTATGGGCTGAGTATACATTCACTGTTGGTAATTGACAATCACATATTATGAATGAATTATCGGGCTGGGAACTGCAGCAGATAAGAATTTTTTACTATTTCTTCTTCATCTTGATTCTTCATTCTTTAAGCACCTCATTAAATATCTTTCGGAGACTGGTTAGGTACTGCGATGAATTGGAATTTCCACATAATACCTAACTTTACCATTATCCATTACTTTACCAAAATAGTGTCGTGACGTAGCCGTTTCACTAAATAAACGTTTGAAGGCTTGGACAGCAAGCTCGGCTTATCAAGATAAATGATTCCGGGCAAGATATTGATGGACTTGTATCGTAATAATTTTAGACTTTATCAACTTTACTTTGGGCTTCTGATTTTGAGGAAATTGACGTCTAAATTATAATATGAAGAGGCAGACCTTTGTTTAAGAAAAATGTACTTTGTATAATATACGACTATAAGGGTCTAATTTTTGGTTAAGGTATGGTTTCCCATATTTTTTATTCAAAGAAACTGTTTACGTTTTGGTAAACCAGACTCAGTTATTATTTAATTTAAGCGTATTAAAAAAGCTTTAGTTTGGTGACGAAAAATGCGCGTTGCGATCATGTGGTCCTGTCCATACTAGGTTGGACAAACGCTAATTTAAAAAAATCCCGGAATCAGTCCAGAGTCTAGCATTGTGTCTGGTACAATGTCAATAGAATCACCCCCTATTAGATTGAGAATTGATGTCGTTGGCGAAAACTAGATGTACACAATGCACCGGTGCCATCCCTGCTTGGGAAATATAGGCGTGAAGGTGTTTTTTTTTTAATATTGTAATACATGTATTTATGCCTACCTATTACAAGATTTACCTTGAAAATCTGACCCGTCGGAACTTTTTTTACCCGTCTTCTTGTTCTTTGCCTACCTTGCAAGTGATCTGACGTAATGATTAAGATAGATTACAAGATTTAAAAAATCACCCATTTTTTTCACCGAAAGAGTAAAAATAACGGGTATTTATAAATACCGATAATTCGGTCGGTGTTGCTAATAGCTGGGTAAGAATTGAGCTCAGAACATCAACTTCAAACAAAACAATATCGGATCTCGAGATGAAATATTCACGTACAGTTGATCTTGTCTTTACGCTTAAAACATTGAGGATTAAATTGCAATTAACGAAGTATAAGTAAGACCAAATGGCCGAACAAAACCCATTTAACAGTAGTACAAATTACCGTCGGTAAAATATTAGAATAGTTTGATCACTGGTAGACGGGCTGTGTCCCGCGGGCTCGTATTTATCTTATTTAAACAACTCGTGGACCAGTGTCGGATTAATAACGGGTGAAATAACAGGCGGAGTGAGCACACCGATCACAAGGTATATGTCTGATGTCCTGGTGAGGGCCGCAGGTAAAGCGTACAGCACAAAGTTAGTCGTCGGGGCGATATTTGAGAAGGTTTTTGAGTCATGACTTTTGTGTATGTGTGTATGTGTGTGTGGATGATCTACGCTGTTGGGCGAGGCCTTTACAGCTTCACTGGACAAGCGATGGTTAAGATATCGAGAAAGGTCAGTATGAATACCTCTAAAAGATATAGAAAAATATTTTCTGATGAAACCACATCGTCAGTTAAAAAAACGGTAGTGATAGATTGATAGATTTAGAAAAAGTCTTATCCATGATTCAAAATTCGAACGCGTTAATTTCGGTAAACAAAACACTTACGTATACGTATGAAGAAAGAAAGAAAAATTTTTTAGTCAATGTGTGTTACCAGTGATGATATATGGATCAGAGACGTGGTCTCTTACAATAGGTCTCATAAAAAAGCTCAGAGTTGCTCAGCGAGCTATGGAGAGAGCTAAGCTCGGCGTTTCTCTACGCGATCGAATCAGGAATGAGGAGATTCGTAGAACAACCAAGGTCACCGACATAGCCCTTAAGATTAGCAAGCTGAAGTGGCAATGGGCGGGCCACATAGCGCGTAGATCGGACGGGCGTTTGGGCAGAAAGATTCTAGAGTGGAGACCACGTATTGGCAAGCGCAGCGTGGGACGACCGCCTGCCAGATGGACCGAAGATCTTGTAAAAATTGCAGGTAGTCGTTGGATGCAGGTGGCATCGGACCGGTTACGCTGGAAAGCGATTGGGGAGGCCTATGTTCAGCAGTGGACAAGTATAGGCTGAGATGATGATGATGATGATAAATATATATATATATATATATATATATATATATATATATATATATATATATATTGTCTCTTACAACCAATCTGTCTAACTACTAACAAAATAAATTTATTTAATCAAATTCTATAACATGTTATGTTATATAGTGTAGATCCATCCCAACAAACATCTTAAAAGCACCTGTTATAGCACACCTGTAGTCTAAACTCATTACTACCGGGTAATAATAATCAATCATTACTTATCAGATATCAGTGCAGTCTCCATCTGTTATGTATTCTATAGAGGTTTTCTTTCTATAGATTTGCTTTGTTTATATGAAATTAAACCCTTTATAATAATTATTGTCTCATAGAAAACCCTTATCAGACGACCTATGAGAGTGGAGGAAGCCAGAGAGGTATGTAAGTAAAGAACCTGTTGGAACTCTGTACTCTGCCTACCCCGCAAGGGATCTGTCGTGATGATATAGATAGAGATAGATAGAAAACCCTTACTGTGTACTAGATCTGGAAATAAAGTATGTTGATACCCAATCTATAACAATATAAGACAAATAAGACAGGGAAACCTGTTTCCCCACTAAAGTGTCTTCCAAGTGGCATGTTTAAAAGTTTTTTGTTTTTTTTTTCTTATTGTCATATGATCTCTTTTTGAGTACAGTGCCAAACAAAGGTTACGAATTATATTGGTGATTATAAGAATGTTGTTGCTATCATTACTTATTTAATTTATGATTAAGTATTTTCCTTAATGTCAAAGTTTGGTTATATTTCATGTTAGTTATATTTATATACATTTTTGGTACTAGAGGCCTTTGTACTAATGTCCATATCTGGAGATATTCCTCACATAAGGCTATGTGCTTTACCTATATCAGAATCAGAATATTTTATATTCATGTAAACCATTACAGTATTTATGATTCGTCAAAATAGTAGCAAAGACTCTACCACCACTTCGGAATGTCATTCCTGTGGAGAAGAAGGGCAAGAAACTCCACGGTTACTCTTTTAAAATAATATTTATACAATTTTTCCATCTACATTTTGTTGTGGGGTATGGGAGAACAATGTAGTATCAGGTGAGTCTAAATTAAATTAACCAAGTTAAACTATTCATGTGAATGGCTACATGGTTCTCTCATTTACAGATAAAGAAACGAGGAAGAAAAATGATAAATTTTATTTAACTACTAGAAGGAAGAGAGGGAATAATAAATAATAATAGCTGAACATGTTATCCACATTCTGGTGGAGCTGGAACATCACCTATCCAAGCATTTTTATCTTTTAAATAATCATCAAGAGTATCCCGCGTGGTTCCCGGCTTAGAATAGGACCAACCCATCTCATCCCATCGGGTGTCGTACAAGGCGACTAAGGGAAAACTAGGGAATGGGCAGCAGCGTTCCCTTAACATTTCTACCATCAAAAACTGCGCTCGCCAACCCGCCTGCCAAGCGTGGCGAGTATGGCAAACCCCCCCAATTTATTAAAATGGAAGAAAAAGATAAAACCAGGCCCCTAGTCCCCGGCGGTCCTGTTCGTCCTGGCCACGGTAGCAGCTATGGTAACGACAGGACAAGGGGTGCTAAGAATCTCCGGCAGAGATTCGGCTACCACCAACTACGAAAATTGGCCCTGGTGACATACAACGCACGCACGTTAAGGACAGATGAGAAGCTTCTTGAGCTGGAAGAAGAGATAAACAAGTTGCGGTGGAGTATTGTTGGTTTATCGGAGGTCCGAAGAAAGGGCGAGGACACGATAACCTTAAAATCCGGCAACTTGTTTTACTACCGGGAGGGCGAACAGCAGTCCCAAGGTGGTGTCGGATTTATCGTCCACAAGTCACTCATAGACAACGTTGTGTCCATCACTAGTGTGTCGAGAAGGGTAGCGTACCTGATACTCAGAATATCCAAAAGATATTCGCTGAAGGTCATACAGGTCTACGCACCGACCTCGGCATACTCAGATGATGACGTCGAAGTAATGTATGAGGACATTAGTAGAGCCATACATACTTCCAAAGCACACTTTACGGTGGTTATGGGTGACTTCAATGCGCGGCTGGGCAAACGGGGCGATGATGAATTGAGAGTGGGGCAATTTGGATATGGGCAGCGCAACCCCAGGGGTCAGAGGCTGGCCGAATATCTGGAGAAGGAGGGACTCTTTATGATGAACTCTTCCTTCCGGAAGCCGCCTCATAGGAAATGGACCTGGATGAGCCCTGATGGTTCCACAAAAAATGAGATAGACTTCATCATGAGCACCAAGCGACAAATATTTAATGATGTCTCCGTGATTCACAGGGTAAAAACCGGCAGTGATCACCGAATGGTCAGAGGCACATTAAATATTAATGTCAAAATGGAAAGATCGCGTCTGATAAAGTCTACGCTCCGACCTTCTTATGCACATATCCAAAACCCCGAGAACTTTCAACTCGAATTGGCAAACCGCTTCGAATTGCTAGACAGCAGCGCATCAGTGGACGAAATCAACAACAGGCTGGTAGAGACTGTCCATACGGTCGGGTCCAAGTATTTTAAGCCCCACCGTAAAAATAGACCTCAAAAACTATCCAACTACACCCGAAACCTCATGGCTGAGCGACGTTCCATGACGCTCCAAACCTCCGATGATGCTAAGTCCTATAGGCAGCTCAATGGACAGATACTGAAGTCCTTGCGACACGATTTACGGTCCTTCAATACAAGGCGTATTGAGGAGACCATAGCACAGAACAAGGGCTCCAAAGTGTTCGCAAGAGACGCGTCTATTGGGCAAAGCCAGTTGACGAAGCTGAAGACGGAGGACGGAAACGTAACGTCGAATAGGTCAGAGGTGCTCGGGGAGATAGAGAGGTTCTATGGGCAGTTGTACACCTCAGTAGCTGAACCTGTTGTTGACTTGGTAAAAGACCCAAGAGCCAAGCTAACCCGACACTACACTGAAGATATCCCGGACATCAGCCTGTACGAGATTAGGATGGCTCTCAAACAACTCAGAAATAACAAAGCGCCAGGCGAAGACGGAATTACCGCAGAGCTTATGAAAGCGGGCGGAACGCCGGTACTTAAAGTCCTTCAGAGGCTGTTTAATTCCGTCTTGCTCGAAGAGAAAACGCCGGAAGCATGGAACAGGGGTGTGGTGGTACTGTTTTTCAAGTGTTATCAACTTTACTGAAGAATTATAGGCCCATCACACTGCTGAGCCATGTTTATAAGTTGTTTTCGAGAGTCATCACGAATCGTCTCGAACGCAGGCTTGATGACTTCCAGCCTCCCGAACAAGCCGGTTTCCGGAAAGGCTTTAGTACCATAGACCACATACATACGCTGCGGCAGATTATACAGAAGACCGAGGAGTATAATCGGCCACTATGCTTGGCGTTTGTGGACTATGAGAAAGCCTTCGATTCGATCGAGACTTGGGCGGTTCTTAGATCTCTCCAGCGATGCCGCATTGACTATCGGTACATTGAAGTGTTGAAGTGCTTGTATAATAACGCCACCATGTCAGTCCGAGTACAGGGGCAGTGCACGAAGGCGATCCCCATAAAAAGAGGAGTAAGGCAGGGAGACGTCATTTCTCCGAAACTGTTTACGGCCACCTTAGAGGACGCCTTCAAGCTCTTGGAATGGCAAGGACTTGGCATCAACATCAATGGCGAATATATCACTCACCTTCGATTTGCCGACGACATTGTGGTCGTGGCAGAGTCGCTGAAAGATCTAGGACGAATGCTCGGTGACCTCAACAGAGTATCTCAACAAGTGGGTCTTAAAATGAACATGGACAAAACAAAAATAATGTCTAACGTCCATGTCGTACCCACCGCACTCACCGTTGGGAACTCTACTCTTGAAGTTGTCGACGAATACATTTACCTGGGGCAGGTAGTCCGGTTAGGTAGGTCCAACTTTGAGAGAGAGGTCAATCGACGAATCCAACTCGGCTGGGCAGCGTTCGGGAAACTGCGCAACATCTTCTCATCCAAAATACCTCAGTGCCTAAAGACTAAAGTTTTTAGTCAATGTGTGTTACCAGTGATGATATATGGATCAGAGACGTGGTCTCTTACAATAGGTCTCATAAAAAAGCTCAGAGTTGCTCAGCGAGCTATGGAGAGAGCTATGCTCGGCGTTTCTTTACGCGATCGAATCAGGAATGAGGAGATTCGTAGAAGAACCAAGGTCACCGACATAGCCGTTAAGATTAGCAAGCTGAAGTGGCAATGGGCGGGCCACATAGCGCGTAGATCGGACGGGCGTTGGGGCAGAAAGATTCTAGAGTGGAGACCACGTATTGGCAAGCGCAGCGTGGGACGACCGCCTGCCAGATGGACCGACGATCTTGTGAAAATCGCAGGAAGTCGTTGGATGCAGGTGGCATCGGACCGGTTACGCTGGAAAGCGATTGGGGAGGCCTATGTTCAGTAGTGGACAAGTATAGGCTGAGATGATGATGATAGTAAGCTCGCTTGCAGAGCGTACGTTTAATACAGGATTTGAATTTATTTTCACTAAGTTGGGTGATGTCAAGTGGAATTTTATTATAAAATCTAACACAGTACCCCATGAAAGACGTGTGAATTTTAGACAGACGAAATTGCGGTTGTTCCAATTTATTTCTATGTCGCGTGTTATAGCAATGCCTATCACCTAGCTGATTAAATAGATCTAAATTTTTCCGTGTGTACATTATGTTTTCATAAATATACTGACATGGGACCGTCATAATTTAACTTTAAACAATTCTCTCAAAGAGTCGCGACTACCTCAGTTATAGATGGCCTTAATAGCCCTTTTTTGTAAGATAAAAATAGTGTCAATGTCAGCTGCCCTACCCCACAATAATATACCGTAAGACATGATACTATGAAAGTAACTGAAGTAGACCAACCGCGCGGTGTCCACATCAGTAAGCTGTCTTATTTTTCTTACGGCATAGGCAGCGGAACTGAGTCGTTTACCTAAAGTCTTAATATGAGGGCCCCATTGCAACTTAGAGTCAAGCGTAATCCCTAAGAAAGCTGTATCATTTATAAACTCAAGTTTCTCGTTATTAAGTATAATATCACATGCAGTACTTTTCACATACGGTGAAGAAAACCGTATACATTTAGTTTTCTTGTTATTAAGCACTAAATCGTTGCATGTGAACCAATTTTGTACTTAAAGAATAGCGTCATTTACCTCGTCTAAGTTATTTACATGTCTACCTACTTTAAAGATCAAAGAGGTATCATCAGCAAACAACACTACCTTCGCCCGCCCCTCAACTGCTCGAGGTCAGGTCATTTATATATACCAAAAATAGAAACGGACCCAATATCGATCCCTGAGGAACGCCCATTTTAACTAAAGCTCCTAGAGATTTCATTTCGTTTATTTGAACACACTGTTGTCTATCTCATCCTAAGTAAGATTTTAATAGATTTAGTTCTTTACTTTTTTTTTTTTTCAACACAATCAAATGCCTTCGACAGGTCGCAAAAGATGCCAATGGCGTCCTGAGAGTTCTCCCAAGCATCAAATCCTCCTCAAGCTCCAAAGCATCGGTAGATATGCTTTATTAAGGTCACACCGGCGTCGGTAGTACAACGTCCTTTGGTGAAGCCATATTGTTGGTCATGAAGGATGTTATTAACGTTGAAGTGATCTAACATTTGAATAAGCATTATCTTTTCAAACACTTTGCTGAGCACTGGCAAAACAGATACAGGCCTATAGTTGTTAGGATCATTACTATTGCCGGATTTAAACAGTGGTATTACTTTACTAAACTTCATTAAATCCGGGAACTCTCCCTGATCTACACACATATTAAAAATTAAAGCTAAGTGAGGCGCGATTGTAGGAATAATTGATTTACATACTTTAACAGACATGCCCTATAGGTGGGTTAAAAACATGGCGAGCTTTAAGTAGGAAAGATTAATGAAGTGCTTCGTCTGTTATGTTTTCGTTAGTAGTTCACAGGTGCCGTAAGAGGTGCCTAAGGGGCTTGTAAGACGAGAGGATGGGCAGCAGCGTCTTCTTAATACCTACTAACGGTATACTGCGATCGCCAACCCGCCTGCCAAGCGTGGCGATTATGGCATCATCCCCCTAATGATATCCACAAATATTAAACGGCCCCCTGTCCCCGGCGGCCCCGCTAGTCCTGGCTAGGGTAGCAGTCACGGTAACGGCGGGACGGGGGGTGCTAAGAATCCCCGGAAGAGGCATGGCTACCGACAACGACGACCATTGGCTCTGGCAACTTTTAACACGCGCATACTGCGAACTGACGAAAAGTCCGACGAGTTAGAGGAAGATATGAGCAAGTTACACTGGGATATCATAGGATTATCTAAAGTCCGAAGAGAGGGTAAAGGACTCGATAACACTTAAATCCGCTAACTTGCTCTATTTCCGGGAGGGCGACCAGCAGCAGTCCTAGGGTGGTGTCGGGTTTATAGTCCACAAGTCTCTCGTGAACAACGTTGTCAAGATCGAGAGTGTGTGGACCAGGGTAGCGTACCTGATATCCAAAATGACTGAAAGGTATTCACTGACAATTATACAGGTATACGCACCGACTTCGACACACCCCGACGATGAGGTAGAGGTTATGTATGAGGATATATCTAGAGCCATACATACCTCTAAAACTCACTACACCGTTGTCATGGGGGACTTTAACGCAAAACTGGACAGACGAGGCGACGATGAGCTGAGAGTGGAAACCTTTGGTACTGGACAACGGAATCCCCGGGGCCAAATGCTGGCTGACTTTATGGAGAAGGAGGGACTCTTTATGAGGAAATCCTTTTTCTAGAAGCGGGAACACCGTAAATGGACCTGGGTGAGCCTCGATGGTGTTACAAGAAACAAGATAGACTTCATCATGTCGACGAGCCGGCACATATTCAATGATGTCTCTGTGATCAACGCAGTTAAAACTGGAAGTGATCACCGACTAGTAAGAGGCACATTGAATATCAATTTCAAGCTTGAAAGGTCTAGACTGATGAAGTCTACACTCCGTCCAGCACCTGTCCAGATTCAGGAGCCCGATAGCTTTCAGCTCGAACTGCAGAATCGCTTCGAAGGTCTAGGTGAGTGCATAAACGTGGACGATTATAGCAGCAGGGTAGTGGAAATTGTCCATACGGTCGGGCACAATTTTTTAAAACCCACCGTACAAAAAGAACCAAAAAGCTCTCAGGCGTTACCCTCAAGCTTATGGAGGAAAGACGCAGGATGATGTTGCAGTCTCCAGAAGAAGTTTCCGAATGCCAGCGGCTCAATAGGCAGATCTCTAAGTCTATGACTCGCTATGTCCGCGAGTATAATACTGACAAAATAAGAGCGACTATCGAGCGCAACAAAAGCCCTAAAGTGTTTGCAAGAGATGTGTCTATCGGACAGAGCCGGTTGAGTAAGCTGAAGACCGGAGACGGCAGGATTGTATCCTCTACACCGGAACTCTTGAGGGAAGTCGAGAAGTTCTACGACCAGCTATACACATCACCTGTTTGCAATCCGGGCATAGACCCAAGAGCCAAATTGACTCTATCTAGTACCGAAGAGATCCAGGACATCAGTCTGTACGAGATTAGTATGGCTTTCAAACAGCTCAAGAACAACAAGGCGCCAGGCGATGACGGTATAACAGCCTAGCTTCTCAAGGCTAGTGGAAAGCCGATATTGAGGGCTCTCCGGAAACTATTCAACACCGTCATCCTCGAGGGCAAAACGCCACAGTCATGGAGCGCAAGGGTGGTGGTTCTCTTCTTCAAAAAAGGTGATAAAACCCTCTTGAAGAATTATAGACCCATCTCACTTCTGAGCCACGTCTCGGGTGCAGACTGGATGACTTCCAGCCTCCCGAACAAGCCGGTTTCCGAAAAGGCTTTAGCACCATAGACCACATTCATACGCTGACACAGAATACAGATACAGAAGACTGAAAAGTACAACCTGCCACTATGGATCACACAGATTTGTCCCATGCGGGAATCGTACCCGCGACTATTAGACACAATGGGCGGAGCGGTTTAAGCTCTTAATGCCTGCGCTAAATCGTCCGTCAGTGAAATGGATATAAAACTGGCCAGTGCTAGAATGTAGGCAGCGGCAGGGATTGGATGTGAAAATGAGAAAAGTAGTTATGTAAAATTTACATGTCCGCACTGATCATGTTCATTTCCACTTTTTAGCACGAGTGTGACTGAGACCATACCTGCCTTTACGGGTATCTTTACATTTCCTTTGCGCGTTTGTTTTTTATTGATCGTTTTAACAAAACGTCACTTTAGGAATTATTCCTGTGTGGGTCATGGGTGCGCTTACAAACATGAAATTCACATACACAAACAACCAGACAATTTTTTTTGGGTTACACATAGATTTGTTCCTTGATGCACCCTGATGCCTCAAATAATGTTTGTCGTAGGAGAAGGTGTGATATTATTATGGCCTAGGACAAGAGTAAAGTAGTAAAAGGGGAGTAAAGTATAGGAACGCGGGCAATGCATTTCTTATAAAAAAATTTTTTTTACTTTACCACTCGATTTTTTCCTCTAAAGAAGCAAAGAGAAATTTACAATTTATTATAGGAATACCATTTCCAACTTAGACACGATTTTATTTATAAGCATTAATATTGGTAGCGTATCCACGTCTCCCATACCTACGCTCCGCTGTGAGATACTGACAAACATTATATGTATGGACTGAAGATCTACAATTCAAATTACAAATAGCTTAGTTTAAAGATAAATAGGGCTATTTGTTTGATACGAGATTAGGAAAGGCAAATACGTTAAGTATTTAGGATATTTCTTGTAAATGGGAGCTAATATTTTATAGTGATTTACTGTTTCTATGAAAATATTTAAACTCCAAACGTGTTGTGATTACGTATTTAAATGTTAAATCTTTTGAAAATCAAAGGAAAGTACATGTAAATTTTTTTTGCATCTAATTAAAGAAGAAAGCATGTCTGCATGCTTTAATGAATGTTGTTTTCGAACTAAAGTGATTTACATATTTGCCTCTTTATCAGGGAGCTTAGCGTGACGATGTCGGATATCCTGTACTATTCACATAAGAAATTTACTAAATACGGCTGCAAGTGAAATCACGCTCTATCGATAGCAAAACGCTAACGTTAATATTTTGATGCTAAGCTTTCAGCACGTTATATAACCGGAGACATTACAAGGATATTGATGTTTTTTTTATTATGAATTTGATCTAAGGATAATGCCGGAAGCGATCCTTTTTTAGTTTGAGATGATCGTTCTTTGTCTCTTTGTGTTTGTCCACATCATGATAGCTTGGTGTATTTTTTCACTTGTTATTTGTTTATTTATTATTACTGCACTCACCTTTGTTCCAGGAGGTACTTATAGCGCTGTGCGACCGTGTCGTTCTTAGCAATCACCAAGTTAAGACAGAGTTTGGCGCGGTGCTTTGCTCCATTTTCATATTTGAGCGTCTCCGTGACTCGGAAGGCAAGTTACGTCTTAGGTCCCGGTACCACTTAATGTCGCTGTTCTTAAGTTAAGTAGGAAGCCTCAAAGGCGCCTTGATATGTTCCAACAGCAAGTGCCAACATACTGCCTCTACCAATCCGCACTGGGTCCACGTGGTGCAGTATGACTCGATTTTTGAGAGTAGACCTTTGCCCAGGCGAGGCGTAGTATGTCTGTAGAAGCTAATTTATTATTGTTACGTCTTTTCCATAGTATTTAAATTATGGTAAATTAATATTTACCGCACCGTTACCAATTTAACTCCCAACAGAGCGATGGAAGAGTGTTTTCATTCGACTTGGGTCCCGGCGCTACGACCAACTGGTCTTTTCATCGTGGTGTATCTCAATTTGAATGGCAGGGTTCCGCACTAAGTTTGAATACTAAATAGCTGCTTTTAGCTGAGCTCGGCGCGGCACCCCGGTACATTAGTTGGGTGCCACTGGAATTGTAATTATCCGGTTAATTTATAAAAGTTTTAAGGTTTTCGGACTTGTTGTTAAGTAGCGGCAAATAAGATTTACTTTTAAACAAAATTTTACGTACGTAAATTCGTAGAGCTGGTTGGAAATGAGAAGAATTTAGTACACAATATGGATGAAGATGAGAGGAAATTAGTATAAATATGGGATTTTAAACAGTTACATTAAAATGATCGCAAAGGCAACTAACCTGATTAGGGGCTGAGAGTACAGCGGGAACGATATGCTATTTAATCGATATATGTTAATGTTTTATCATGAATGTAACTTTATTCTTTATTACTTGTAACTTCCGTCTACGTAAAGGAGTGTCTCTATTCTACTATCTTAGTACGTCTACACGTCGTACAGTTACAGTTACGTCATTTATAACACAGATACAGTTTTTGTATTAAACATTCTGAAGATTAAGACGAAGTTATAGTATTACTGCTAAATTTTGGAATTGCATAATAATATACAGATTACAATCTGTAATAAATGAAATAAATGCCGCATTAAATAAAAGAAAATAACAACATGTCATGAGAGACAATCATAAATCCTTTGTTGGGGTAGTATACAATTCATTCCTACATAATAAGTATTTATATTGGCGTGAAAAGAGTTCTTTTCCAAAGTTTGGTTTAACCGCATCTTCGTCGTCTAACTTTTAACCCAAACACGGCTCCAAAGTTAATCTATGTTACATTAGAAATATTTTTTCCAAATATTCAATAAACATAGAACAATTCATATTATATAAAATTTATTAAGCCGAGCTTTTAGAATATCTATTGAAAGCTGAAGCCTGGAACGGTTTATGAAGTAGGTACGTTTTTATAAGCACTTCTACGTTTATTTTGGTTCAAAGAGCATATTGAACGAGAGCTAGGAATAATAGCAATCGTCTAATCGTTGAGTTCACTCCCGCAGGGGCCCTAATAAATCCACTCTGAGCGGTGTTCATTAATTTGCCTGCTGTCAAGTCCGTATCTGAAATTGTTGATGTTTTGCCCATGTTTGTGGCACAATTAATTGAACCAATCATTTGTGGAACCCTAAAGTTAAGCGGCACACTCGAGTTAATCTGTTAAAATAGATTTTATGTAGGTAGATAAATGTTATATTGTAGTTCGTAATATTTCATGTGATATTTTTGGCAATTCGTTTGTGTTTGTTGTTTTATAGAGTGCCAGTTACATAAACTGTTTGCTTCTATGATCTTTTGCAGATATGGGATACATGTATTCTTTGCAATTCACGACTTTTACTAGAACCTTTGGACGCTCATTCGGGTTCGAAGTTTCGGCTAATAATTACAAATGTATTTTTTTTACTATAGTCCCACACTACGAATTATTCCTGTGGTGTGGGTGCACTTACAAACATGAAATTCACATACTTAAACACTCCGATCGAAACATACCAGATATGTTTTGTGAGGGGATTGGATCCGCGTCTATTCGTACCACTGAGCATAGCGGCTCAAGTGTTTGACCACTGGACCGACTTGGTGAAAAGGAAAGACGGATGTTTATTTATCAGTTATATCCTTTAACTAAAAAGCAAAATTTCTCAATTAAATGTTTTTAAATATTTTTGACTTAACCGTTCTTAATTGTTACCGGTCTTAACTTAACCGTTTAAAACTTTTATAAAGCCAGTCAGAGTAAATCAACGTAAATAAACTCGAGCAACTTTTCCTTTGCAAGCCACCAGTGCCGCACAAAGTGTTTTCAGTCAAACCACCCGCCGGATCTGCAAAGAAATAATCTCAGGATTCCACTTAACGGATACAAAAACAAACTGAATAAAAACTTTCTTCCAAAATATTAGTTTTCGGACCATCAGCGTTTGTACAGCACTGAAAGAAAACAAGAAATTGTTCTTCATTATTCTACATTTCTGAAGTTAAATAAAAGTTCCTCTCGTTACGATCGGCTTCTATCAAAACGGGGTTACCTAAACTTTTTATCTCGGAGGCCTTTATTTAAAAAAAAGCCGAGTAATTTCACGAAAGTAAGAGATCTCACGGTATTCAAGTTTGTTTAAGTTTCAATGGCGGCCTCTTCGAGGGTATCTGACGAAGTGATATTTTCCCGAGTGGCTATAGAGTCGTATTCTTATAGATACTACGTGTTGCCATTACGGCTAGTGGTTACAATTTGCGCTGGGAGCTTTCACCTAAGTTAAAAGGGCTCACCATCAAATGGGCGGTATATCGAAAACCCATTCGAGTAATTAGAGGCGAACCGAAACGCCATTGTCGCTTAAGCGATTCAATCGTACGCGGCCGCGACGGGACCTACACGAAGATTTGAATTTAGCGATTTAATGCGAACGTTAACGCATTGATATATAAATTTGAACGAGATTGGTGGCAGTCCGAAAACAGACCTGATCAAATTCAGAGCATAACTAAACGTGTGGACTTATTTCGATAAGTTTGATCCAATCATAGGCGTTCATAGCGCTGTGCTATGGCGGTATTCTTACCGATTACCAAGGTTAAGCAGCGTTCGGCTCGGTCAGTCTGACATGGATGACCGTTTGGGGCATTTTCATATTCGAGCATCTGCGGAAGGCACGTTAAGTAATTGGTTCCAGTTACCACTTAATGTGGTAGTCGTTAAGCCATGTTGGAAGCCTTAAAGGCGGCTTAATAAGTTTCAACAGTAGATGGCCACAATCCTGCCTCCACCAACCCGCACTGGGTCCGCGTGGTGGCGTATGACCTAATCTCTCTCACCTCGATTTGTGAGAGTAGGCCTTTGCCCAGCAGTGGGACATTATAGGCTGATATTATTATAACCATTAAGTGAGGACGCGTTTAAATGCTACACTTTGCTTAAGGTGTAGGAATGAGCAAATACCCTTCAAGATGGACCGATGACCTCGTGAAGGTCGCGGATAGAAAGGGGATGCGGATAGGGGAGACCTTTGTCCTGGATATCTTTCGGCTGAAGATAGATAGATAGTTTGCTGAAACGATTAAAACAAAAATATCTGTTACAATTTTTACAGTTGCAAGCTACAAGTAGGTAAATATGGATGCGTATATAATCTTAAATAGCATTTAGGGCTGAGTTATCTCAAGCGCACTACAATCCTATGGGATCTTTTGTGCTTCCATTTGTCTTAGTGTTCTAACGTATCTGGTCCAAATACTCTCTGTAACAGATAGTAGATTGCGCTAGGTGGGAAGAGTCGGTATTCCTCTGGTGATGGATAAGCCGTCCCCAGTAGATTAAATCGCCGCGACGCCAATGCGTCACATCTGCAGAGAATATGCGTCATAGTTACAGTTTCCGAACAACAGTATATACAAGGTGTAACATAATAAACGCAAGACCTGATAGTAGTTTGTTCTAAATCGGTAACTGCATTGATTCCAACAATTTTTATGTACCTTACATTTTTTTTAAATTTGCAGAAAATGCTTTTAGCCCTTTCAGTGCGAATCAAAAATCAAATTTATTTTTGGTTCATAGCAAGAAGAAGATTCCAAATGAATTCCTAATACGTATTTTTCAAAATGCACACATACACGTACAAGTTTCATTGTTAGTTGGGGTATAAAAGTGATTTAAAAAAGGGTAAACACCTTTAAATTTGAAAATTGGGTTTTCGTTTTGATTTTATGGAACAATTCTCTAATCGGGGTGTCTGAGGTCTTTCGTTTATTATGTTACACCTTGTATATATAGTGACCATTGTGAGCACTTGAGTTATTTTCGTTCTTTGTTTACTGCTTGTTGTTAACAAGGAGATCTCGTAACTACAAAGTCAGCGTGTTTACACGAGGCGAAGAGATGACTGATAATCGGTTAACAGCATCCTTCTACGTCACCGATAAGGAATTGACGATCAGGGATATCCGTACAATAAATCTTGCTTTTAGCGCGTCAACACACTTGAGTATTCTTAATTTCAGTTAGTACCTATTATTTTTGTTGCCAAATTCGTTTCATGACCAAAGTTACTGCTTTTAGAAAGTATTTAGATAGCAGTTTGTTTTTAAGGTAATCTTGATGTTAATAGATGGCTTTCTTTATTATCAAGAGCGTTTGCTTTGAACTTACTTAGTTTGTGTATCTTTCTGGTTCAAATCTTGTGATTTTGATCGTGATCGTTTTTCAAGCATTTGCAGGTATCCTATTGAGCCAAAATTGGCATACTTATGTAACTTGGGTTGCAATACCATGAAACTGGTCTGATCAATATCTAGGGCGAAAAGAGAAGAACATGACAAATACGTACACAAAATGACCTCCTCATATATAAGAAATCATTAGATTTGTGTTAATAAGTACTATAGACGCCACGTTGTCCCTGGATCTGTGGATAGTACCGAAAGTTGGCTATAGGAACTCCTCAACTAAACAAAATATATCAGTCGTGTTTTATCTATTAAAGCTTATTATAAAAAATGATTTCTAAATCAAAATTATTAATGTTAAGGTAAATACGCAGGCAAATAAAATATTTTCTTATTTTAACCACGTTCAGTGAAACGGTGTGTTCGTTGCCATCTTTAATAGTCATCATTCGAGCAGACGGTAACGAGCCGAACAGCCAACGTGTCTACCACAGCTAACATATGTAAACAGTTGAGCATCTTAATACTAGCAGTCCGCACAAAAATCACGCAGTCAGACGCGTATTCTACGCAGCTGCTCGGAAGTGTTCAGAGGGTAATAATACTTAAAGCTGCCAATTGAGTGACACTCAGAAAAACGGCCCAGAAAGTAAGAGCACAAGTATGGGCGTGGTTTTATTTCGAATTAGTTCGTTCCAACTATAGCCAACGTGAGGACGCGGTAAAATGCTAAAGGTTGCTTAAATTACCAGAATAAAAAGATCTGAGGCTATTATTAATTTGAAACGTATTTTGAATCTCATACATCAAGAAAATGATATTTTTAGTTGCAGCCAGACAAAATTTATTGAATGCGCAACTAGGTGTTTAGAACAAATTAATAATAATATGATTTAAATTTGTGGGTTATAGCATCGATTTGGGTAACTGTAAGGATGTTGTAATTTATAATAAATAAATTAAAACTAATGACTACAGTTGCTAGCTACGAGTGGAGAGTAGATGCATAAGTATAATCCAAACGCGGCCGTTTTTATTATTTTGTTTGTGATCTGTAGTCTATGTATAATATGAGTCGCGTAGAGCGCGCGTCCATGTGCGTAACCCTTATTCGGACCGCTAGTACGAAGATGTTCAACTGTTTATATATGTTACCTGTGTCTCTACAAACACATGTCTGGCACTAATGTAATACGTCTGCTAGCGGCTTAAGGACCTGTAATAGAAGTGCAATTCTGACAAACTCAGTCGTTGGGAATAAATCACGGCTCATAGAGCACCTGTCAGTACAATTAAACGGTCACTTTAGAGCATCACGTTGTGTTGTCTGGATCGTCTATCGAAATCTATTATGTGATGTTGCACTGGCAAGGATTAAAATTAGTTTTTAGTTGTTTTAAATTACACATTTTCTGAAGAGTCGGACTTAGTCAATTCAACGGCAGTCAACAAGGTAGTTTTTTTAGAATAATCATTATAGTTTCAAATTTAGCAAGGCCGTATAAATTAAGACATTTTACATGCCTACGAATCTACGTTAGAGAAACATGAGGAGGTCACTTTTCCCCGTGTTAGTGGACCGAAAACTCTCTCAGGCGTTTTCTATACATCTCGCGAAATCTAGTATATAATCTGCTTATAGACAAGTGGAAGAATGTAGGTACCGGGGAAGAACTAGACTATCTTACCATGACCGAATAGACCGAGTCTTATCTGAAGGTCAAGTCAAGAGTCTCTGTAAGCGGCGAGCGTGTATGAGACGAATTATGAGAGTGGAGGAAGTCAGAGATGTATGCAAGGAAAGCACCTGTTGAAACTTTGTACACTCTGCCTGGCCTGCAAGGGATCTGGCGTGATGATATAGACAGATAGATAGATACACAAGTTACCAAACACTAAACATAGCTCAAGTTAGTATAGTCCGACAAGGATCCCTTGGCCTGTGGATGACATTTACTTACTTACTAATAAAAAATAGAACTTGCGTAAACTTCATAGCAAATGGCAACTATGCAATTGTCATGAAGTGACATTTCACTTGAAGACAGCATTAGTTCCGATTTGGGCCGCGGGCCAAAAGATCCTTGTAGGACTGCATTTAGTATCAGTAGTAGTTACTAAACTATAATATATTTAAGTAGGTAAATTTAGATTTATTCTGGATTATGCATATTTTGTACGTTGACTTGTGAAAACACTGTAGTGATATTTGAACGTACTATGCTATAAATCAATACACGCACTCAAAGTTATTTAACCCTGACAATAACAGGCATCTAGCGAAAATAAATGTCCCTTCGGTAAGTAATAACTACTGACGCTGGAATAGTTTATTAAGTAGATATTTGAACGAAAATTCCAGTTAAAAATATTACGATATAGACATGTAAATTATGGGTAAAAATATTCCCCCATCACGGAAACAACAAGAAAACGCTTCGTAAATATCGAGCTATTACGATCGGCGTTCAAAAATCCATGAATTTTCTCAAATCGCTCCTAGTCCGGAGGCAATCAATATTGGCGTATTTTTTCGTCAACCTACCGCGTCAACCGGCGACGCAAATTAAATTGCACGATTTAATATACGTCCGTTCACTGCGTAATGCCGTACTCCTTCGAAGGTGTATTCCTATTTGTTCTACGATTTCGTTCAAATAGTAGAACATTTATTGGATTATTTTTCCGCTTTGTTCTAGTTAACACTTTATATTCCACATTGTGCTACTATTCGCACGTTGGTTTTTTCGCCATGTCTTATTGGATCATTTCGTAGGAAATATTAATACAAAATTAAAACATCAAATGCGTTTAACCGTAGTTAGTTAGTATGACATAAATCTGACAAAACATAATGTATGTTCGACTAATACACCAAAATCGTAGAATATAGTAAACATTAAATGTCAATTTGTTTTATTAAATTAACCAGTAATAGAAAGCGAAAAATAAAATTAGGCATTTTCTACTATTTGGACAAAAACGTAGAACAAATTGGAATGCACTTTCTTCGAAGTGAAAAATGGAATCACAGTGATGAACAATTTGTCATTTTAATGTTTTCGTGTCCGCAACCGGTACGCCGGCACTATGGATAGACAATTTATAACGCGTGTCATATTCCTTTGTACGGGAAGGCAAAATATCTAGCGGTGAGGAGAGGAATGCAATTTGTTGGCTCGTTCATATCGCACGCGAATACCTTGTAAATTGTGTTCGTAATTGTAGAGTATAACGTTTTATAAAAATAGTGTCGTGAAGTTAGCTTAAGTGTATGGTTAGAATGTGGAGTCTTCTAGAGAATTATGTAGAATTCTGTTTGTGCATTTGACATAACGGGAACCCATATAGTATGCACAAAGGAATGTTAGCTTCGTGGCATAATTTCGTTTTATATTTTAGTCAATTTGGTTTGTCGTTGAAAATTTGAAATTTGAAGAGACCCAAAACTGAACATTTCGGGATCTTTTTCAAATCGATTTTTATGTGTAAACTGTACACACTTTCCTAATACTTTGTTCTGTTTACCATGAATTATATTTTAGATTCAGTTTTATAACCAAATGTTTTGGATACCTTTTTACATAACAATAACATAATATGTGTCTCATTCGGCAATAAAACTTTCTATAAATCTTATTTCAGTGGATTTATTGTGGATAAGACAAAACATTTGCCGGAGATTAAGGAGAGATAAGCGTAATATTACACTACGGTGCTACTGAAATTCCCACATCATAAAAATTGGACCCGCGCCGACGCTATAAACCTATTTATTTTTACGACACCGTACCCTAGGTTAATAATTGTGTCGCTATATTTTTTTCGAATTTCGATACATTTTAGTGCGATCAATATTTTATGACTACGTTGCACCTTTTGGGTAACTGTTTGTTCAATGCCGTGTATTGCGACATCAATTATTTGAGAAGAGTTGAGAGCTTAGAACGAAAATGTTGACTTTAGCGTGACCCTAGCGAGTTGATATGCCATTCATGTCACTTAATAAATTTACTAAATAAACATGAACGTGACAGCACCATTACTCGCCAGTGTCACGCTAACATCAAAGATTCGTGCTAAGTCCTCAAAATTCTGAGTTGTTTTTTTACAGACCTCTCTGGCTTTCACCACTTTCATATGTCGTCTTATGCATGTTCGCTTGTTACGGATCTTTTGACTTCCTCTATAGTTAAGTCAAGATCTATTTGGTTATGGTAAGATACTGAACAATGGCTTACGTTTTAATGTATAGAAAACCAAGATTATGATTTTTGAACGGGAAGAAACCAGAACGAATGCAAGGATTGTGGTTGGTAACGATGTGTTCAACCAAGAGAATGAGTTTGTATATCTTCGATGCGCCTTAAGTGAGGATAGAAAATACACCGCTGACATAGAGAGAAAAGTGCAGGGAACAGAGTAAATGGTGCCATAGGAAAGCTACTTGGCAGCCGGCACTAAAGACAAAAGGCGCAGCTGGTCAAACATAAAAGAGTGCTTGTCCTGAAGCTTATTTATGGCAGTGAAAGCTGGCTATGTACATTGGGCCCTAATATCGTCGGCACAAAGCCGACAATATTAGGGCCCAATGTAATGGGGGAAAGCCCATGCACCATTATACTGGGCACAATGCCGTACTCCGGGCTGATTTAATTATGTTTACACTTTGATTCGAACCATGATCGTTACGATTACTTTCACCAATAGACCAACACGGCAGTCACAATATGTTAGTAATACTAACAATAAATTAGAATACGAAGACCAAACTAACCTTTTCACTCTCCATGAAATCAACGTCACACATCACAAACTAGTCATGAGTGTGTCAAAAACACAGTGCAGGCAGATTTTATGTATTAGAAGTTCAAGAACTTATGTGTACGCATTTATCGCCAACCACCAAATCAAATAATCTTTTTAAAATCGTAAGGTAATATTGTTTTCAAATATTGCATGCAAAACGAAAATAGCGGAAAGAGTGGGAGATAATAGAATTATTTTTCTGAGCATCCGCTGAGCCAGCGGGGGTCGTTATTCAATTACAAGGAAGGCAAAATACGAAGCGATGTTTACCTGCGTTGCTGCGGGCCATTCGACCGAATCTGTTTACCATAATTCCCCATACCAATGTATTTTTAAGTACACGGACAAGTCTCAAAGAATGGGGGAACTTAATTAATTCTGGGACGAAGTAAGTCTCATTTGAAATCTCTACGTTATACAAGCTGTGGTTTTGTATCCTTGCTGAATTTGCAGGAGTGGCTGTGAACACAAATTTATAAAAAAGGGAAACTAAAAAATTATTTTATTTTACTTACTAACAATTTAATTATGCCAGATCCCTTGCTGGGTAGGTAAAGAGTCAAGAGTTCCAAAAGATTCTTTCCTAAAAGACCTCTCCTTTTATTTTATGATTTCACTAAATATTATAAAACAAAGTTCCTAGCCGCGTCTGTCTGTCACTCAACAACTACCGAACGGATTTTCATACGGTTTTCACCAATGGACGGAGTGATTCAATAGAAACGTTCATGTGCATAATTAATCCGTGCGAAACCAGGGCGGGTCGCTAGTAATTTATAAATTTTTTTTGTTTTATTTTTTTAATACGTTGCAGGATTTACAACAGATGCTGACCAGCCTAGCCGATTCTTCCAAACAAATAGGTCTCCGCATGAACTTGGACAAGACCAAGGTAATGTTTAACCGATATGTAGTACCGGAACCTGTTGCAATACATGGCGCTATTCTCGAGGTTGTTCAAGAATATGTTTACCTAGGGCAAACTCTGCAGTTGGGGAAAAACAACTTCGAGAAAGAGGTCAACAGAAGAATACGGCTGGGCTGGGCGGCATTTGGGAAATTACGTCGAGTATTTACATCGCCCATTCCACAAAGCCTAAAGACAAAAGTCTTTAATCAGTGCGTCCTGCCCGTTATGACATATGGAGCCGAGACGTGGACACTCACGGTTGGAATGGTTCATAAATTTAAAGTCACTCAGCGAGCTATGGAAAGGGCTATGCTCGGAGTTTCTCTGAAGGATAGAATCCGGAACGAAGTCATTCGACAGAGAACCAAAGTTATCGACATAGCCCACCGGATTAGTAAGCTGAAGTAGCAATGGGCCGGTCACATTAGCCGAACAACCGATAACCGCTGGGACAAACGAGTTCTTGAGTGGAAACCGCGGACTGGCAAACGTAATGCAGGACGCCCTCAGGCTAGGTGGAGCGATGACCTTCGTAGGGCGGCTGGCAGAAACTGGATGCGAGTAGCCGAGGATCGTACCCAGTGGCGTGCACTTGGAGAGGCCTATGTCCAGCAGTGGACTGCTATAGGCTGATGATGATGATGATGATGAATAAAACGTAGCCCGACACGAGGATTTATTTCTGTGTCGTGGGTGCGATTACAAACATGAAATTTCACATACACAAATACCCAGACCGAAACAAATAATTGTGGATCGTGGTAGTGTATTCTTCGATAATTTTACTTGTTCAAAGTTAAACGAGTATTAAATAAAAATATGGACTAAAACCAAATGTAGCCAGTTTTAAGTAGTGCAGAATATTTAAATACTATTATGTATTCCATCAATTCCGCAAGAATACAAAACGACTGTATAGAATGCATTTAAAGAAATCCTTGTCGTTACGCGTTAGATCGATAACCATTTTTGTCATTTATTCGCAATAATCCAATATGGAGGCGAGTACGCGTGATCTTATTGCCACTAAGTTGGGTCACGGGTTTGGATCCATTATTCATGGTGTCCATCCGTCGTGAATATTATTTGATGCGGTTTTAAAATGGCACGGCGTAAGAGAAACTTGAGCTTCGCAGAATTTACTGGTTCATTAGCGGCTGAGGGACGGTTCGGCTGTTTTTGGTGCTAGCTCGTGATTTCCCTTTAAATTCGTGTTTGTGATTAGTTTGTTGTTTATTTGTGTGGATTGGATTGTTGTGTGAATGTGATTTTGGTGTAGTAAAAGATATTTGCTTTTTATTGACTTCCTCGTTGGTCTAGCGACCGCGATGTTACGGGTTCGAATTATAGGTTACATAAAATGTGTTTTTACCATTGAAAAATTCTCCGTCAGATTCAGTCTGGAGCCTAGATTGTGTTTGATATAATACCATTGCCTCTTATTATATTGGGACCTATTCTTATAATCGACATATGAGTACACACAGTACGCCTCTACCAGTCCGCTTTTGGATAGTATGTTATTTTTACGACCTTCTTACATAGAGTTTACATAAATCTTTATCTATCGTTTCTCTCATGTATTATATTTCTGTTAAATGCGTAAAAGTGCACATAATAGATAATTAAAAGTTTCGTCGACATATTCGGAATGTTGCAGTGAGGCAGTGATTTTAATTATTTTGTTAAGTTCTCAAAGAGTGTGATTTGTCGAATCTAAGGTAAATGTGTAGGTAAGTGGCGATTGATTGTTATTTTATCCAGTTGTTCACGCAATTTGGTTATCAACCGACAATTAGCTTACCTAGTCTAATTCAAACGATGTTAGGGAAGGGACAAGATGGTTTCTGGGATAGTATTTTTTAAGTGAGTGTACACACTGTGAGAATATAGGTGTGACAGTGTTCTTTATTGTAAAAGCCATTAGATATCTAATTTTTTTTTATAGCAGTCATCATCACCATCATCAGCCCGTGTCAGTCCACTGCTGGACGTAGGCCTCTCCCATGGCACGCCACTGAGTTCGATCTTCAGCTCTCCTTCTCCAATCCTTGCCCGCTGCTTTACGAATATCGTCGCCCCACCTAGCTACAGGGCGCCCTATACTACGTTTGCCGACACGCGGTCTCCACTCAAGAACCAGTCTGCCCCAACGGCCATCGGTTCTGCGGCATATGTGACCTGCCCACTGCCACTTCAGCTTGCTAATTCGTTGAGCTATGTCGGTAACCTTGGTTCTCTGACGAATAACTTCATTCCGGATTCGATCCCTAAGAGAAACTCCGAGCATAGCTCTTTCCATAGCTCGCTGAGCGACCTTGAACTGGTGGACAAGCCGCACAGTGAGTGGCCACGTTTCGGCTCCGTATGTCATTATAGGTAGGACGCACTGATTAAAAACTTTTGTTTTTAGGCATTGGGGTATGGGTGATAAGAAGACTCGACGGAGTTTTCCAAATGCTGCCCAGCCCAGCTGTATCCGTCTCTTAACTTCCTTGTCGAAGTTGTTTTTACCTAGTTGGAGCAACTGCCCTAGGTATACGTACTCAGAAACAACTTCGAGGGAGGCTCCGTTTACGGCGATCGGTCTCGGGTCAACATGCTTGTTGATCATAACTTTAGTTTTATCTAAGTTCATCCGAATACCGATTCGCTGAGACGAATTAGCAAGGCTGTCCAGCATCTGTTGTAGGTCTTGCAACGTTTCAGCCATGATGACGATGTCGTCTGCAAATCGCAGGTAAGAGATGTATATTGATGCGGCCATTTATGTTGATGCCGCGACCTTTCCAGTCCAGCGTCTTGAACATATCCTCCAGTACATTGGTGAATAGTTTTGGTGATATGACATCACCTTGGCGCACTCCGCGGCGCAGGTGGATATGTTCAGTCCGCTGGTTCTGTACTTGGACGGTCATCGTTGCGGCTTCAAAAAGGCATCTCATCACCTCGATGTATCGCCAATCAACTTGGCATCGTTGCAAGGAGTCCAGAACTGACCAGGTCTCGAAAGTGTCAAAGGCCTTCTCATAGTCCACGAAGGCTAGACATAGTTCTTCTGTACAATCTGCCGCACTGTGTGGATGTGGTCTATGGTGCCGTAAACACTTCGAAACCCGGCCTGCTCCGGGGGTTGAAACTCGTCGAGCTTTCGCGCAAGACGGTTCGTGATGACTCTTGAAAACAGCTTGTATACATGGCTCAGAAGCGATATGGGTCGATAGTTTTTCAAAAGGGTTTTGTCACCCTTCTTGAAAAACAGGACGACCACGCTTCTGTTCCATGCCTGCGGAGTTCTCCCAGTGTAGAGGACAGTGTTAAATAACTTCCGAAGCTCCTTGAGTACTGGGGTACCCCCTGCCATCAGAAGCTCAGTCGTGGCGCCGTCCTCACCTGGGGCTTTTCCATTTTTAAGCTGTTTTAGGGCCAACTCGATCTCATCCAGGTTGATCTCGGGCAAGTCTTCTGTGAAGTGACGTGTAAGGGTGGCTCTGGGATCTCCTCTAAGAGATTCGGGTCGAGGTGCGTGTGAGGCGTAGAGCTGGCTATAGAAATTCCTGACTTCCGAGAGGATTTCTGGCCTAGAATACCAATTATAGCAGTGGCTAGGTTCAAACGGGACATCAAATAAAATGTTGGACGTAATAGAAGCGGCCGGTGCCTAGCTTGTCGATCAGCTGAGTATCCGGGGGCAACGGCAAAATGACCTCCTCATATATAAGAAATCATTAGATTTGTGTTAATAAGTACTATAGACGCCACGTTGTCCCTGGATCTGTGGATAGTACCGAAAGTTGGCTATAGGAACTCCTCAACTAAACAAAATATATCAGTCGTGTTTTATCTATTAAAGCTTATTATAAAAAATGATTTCTAAATCAAAATTATTAATGTTAAGGTAAATACGCAGGCAAATAAAATATTTTCTTATTTTAACCACGTTCAGTGAAACGGTGTGTTCGTTGCCATCTTTAATAGTCATCATTCGAGCAGACGGTAACGAGCCGAACAGCCAACGTGTCTACCACAGCTAACATATGTAAACAGTTGAGCATCTTAATACTAGCAGTCCGCACAAAAATCACGCAGTCAGACGCGTATTCTACGCAGCTGCTCGGAAGTGTTCAGAGGGTAATAATACTTAAAGCTGCCAATTGAGTGACACTCAGAAAAACGGCCCAGAAAGTAAGAGCACAAGTATGGGCGTGGTTTTATTTCGAATTAGTTCGTTCCAACTATAGCCAACGTGAGGACGCGGTAAAATGCTAAAGGTTGCTTAAATTACCAGAATAAAAAGATCTGAGGCTATTATTAATTTGAAACGTATTTTGAATCTCATACATCAAGAAAATGATATTTTTAGTTGCAGCCAGACAAAATTTATTGAATGCGCAACTAGGTGTTTAGAACAAATTAATAATAATATGATTTAAATTTGTGGGTTATAGCATCGATTTGGGTAACTGTAAGGATGTTGTAATTTATAATAAATAAATTAAAACTAATGACTACAGTTGCTAGCTACGAGTGGAGAGTAGATGCATAAGTATAATCCAAACGCGGCCGTTTTTATTATTTTGTTTGTGATCTGTAGTCTATGTATAATATGAGTCGCGTAGAGCGCGCGTCCATGTGCGTAACCCTTATTCGGACCGCTAGTACGAAGATGTTCAACTGTTTATATATGTTACCTGTGTCTCTACAAACACATGTCTGGCACTAATGTAATACGTCTGCTAGCGGCTTAAGGACCTGTAATAGAAGTGCAATTCTGACAAACTCAGTCGTTGGGAATAAATCACGGCTCATAGAGCACCTGTCAGTACAATTAAACGGTCACTTTAGAGCATCACGTTGTGTTGTCTGGATCGTCTATCGAAATCTATTATGTGATGTTGCACTGGCAAGGATTAAAATTAGTTTTTAGTTGTTTTAAATTACACATTTTCTGAAGAGTCGGACTTAGTCAATTCAACGGCAGTCAACAAGGTAGTTTTTTTAGAATAATCATTATAGTTTCAAATTTAGCAAGGCCGTATAAATTAAGACATTTTACATGCCTACGAATCTACGTTAGAGAAACATGAGGAGGTCACTTTTCCCCGTGTTAGTGGACCGAAAACTCTCTCAGGCGTTTTCTATACATCTCGCGAAATCTAGTATATAATCTGCTTATAGACAAGTGGAAGAATGTAGGTACCGGGGAAGAACTAGACTATCTTACCATGACCGAATAGACCGAGTCTTATCTGAAGGTCAAGTCAAGAGTCTCTGTAAGCGGCGAGCGTGTATGAGACGAATTATGAGAGTGGAGGAAGTCAGAGATGTATGCAAGGAAAGCACCTGTTGAAACTTTGTACACTCTGCCTGGCCTGCAAGGGATCTGGCGTGATGATATAGACAGATAGATAGATACACAAGTTACCAAACACTAAACATAGCTCAAGTTAGTATAGTCCGACAAGGATCCCTTGGCCTGTGGATGACATTTACTTACTTACTAATAAAAAATAGAACTTGCGTAAACTTCATAGCAAATGGCAACTATGCAATTGTCATGAAGTGACATTTCACTTGAAGACAGCATTAGTTCCGATTTGGGCCGCGGGCCAAAAGATCCTTGTAGGACTGCATTTAGTATCAGTAGTAGTTACTAAACTATAATATATTTAAGTAGGTAAATTTAGATTTATTCTGGATTATGCATATTTTGTACGTTGACTTGTGAAAACACTGTAGTGATATTTGAACGTACTATGCTATAAATCAATACACGCACTCAAAGTTATTTAACCCTGACAATAACAGGCATCTAGCGAAAATAAATGTCCCTTCGGTAAGTAATAACTACTGACGCTGGAATAGTTTATTAAGTAGATATTTGAACGAAAATTCCAGTTAAAAATATTACGATATAGACATGTAAATTATGGGTAAAAATATTCCCCCATCACGGAAACAACAAGAAAACGCTTCGTAAATATCGAGCTATTACGATCGGCGTTCAAAAATCCATGAATTTTCTCAAATCGCTCCTAGTCCGGAGGCAATCAATATTGGCGTATTTTTTCGTCAACCTACCGCGTCAACCGGCGACGCAAATTAAATTGCACGATTTAATATACGTCCGTTCACTGCGTAATGCCGTACTCCTTCGAAGGTGTATTCCTATTTGTTCTACGATTTCGTTCAAATAGTAGAACATTTATTGGATTATTTTTCCGCTTTGTTCTAGTTAACACTTTATATTCCACATTGTGCTACTATTCGCACGTTGGTTTTTTCGCCATGTCTTATTGGATCATTTCGTAGGAAATATTAATACAAAATTAAAACATCAAATGCGTTTAACCGTAGTTAGTTAGTATGACATAAATCTGACAAAACATAATGTATGTTCGACTAATACACCAAAATCGTAGAATATAGTAAACATTAAATGTCAATTTGTTTTATTAAATTAACCAGTAATAGAAAGCGAAAAATAAAATTAGGCATTTTCTACTATTTGGACAAAAACGTAGAACAAATTGGAATGCACTTTCTTCGAAGTGAAAAATGGAATCACAGTGATGAACAATTTGTCATTTTAATGTTTTCGTGTCCGCAACCGGTACGCCGGCACTATGGATAGACAATTTATAACGCGTGTCATATTCCTTTGTACGGGAAGGCAAAATATCTAGCGGTGAGGAGAGGAATGCAATTTGTTGGCTCGTTCATATCGCACGCGAATACCTTGTAAATTGTGTTCGTAATTGTAGAGTATAACGTTTTATAAAAATAGTGTCGTGAAGTTAGCTTAAGTGTATGGTTAGAATGTGGAGTCTTCTAGAGAATTATGTAGAATTCTGTTTGTGCATTTGACATAACGGGAACCCATATAGTATGCACAAAGGAATGTTAGCTTCGTGGCATAATTTCGTTTTATATTTTAGTCAATTTGGTTTGTCGTTGAAAATTTGAA
The DNA here is from genome assembly GCA_905147815.2 of Phalera bucephala. NCBI lineage: Eukaryota > Metazoa > Arthropoda > Insecta > Lepidoptera > Notodontidae > Phalera > Phalera bucephala. Next base: position 14,730,093 of record LR990621.1, on the reverse strand, counting down.
ATTTGAAGAGACCCAAAACTGAACATTTCGGGATCTTTTTCAAATCGATTTTTATATGTAAACTGTACACACTTTCCTAATACTTTGTTCTGTTTACCATGAATTATATTTTAGATTCAGTTTTATAACCAAATGTTTTGGATACCTTTTTACATAACAATAACATAATATGTGTCTCATTCGGCAATAAAACTTTCTATAAATCTTATTTCAGTGGATTTATTGTGGATAAGACAAAACATTTGCCGGAGATTAAGGAGAGATAAGCGTAATATTACACTACGGTGCTACTGAAATTCCCACATCATAAAAATTGGACCCGCGCCGACGCTATAAACCTATTTATTTTTACGACACCGTACCCTAGGTTAATAATTGTGTCGCTATATTTTTTTCGAATTTCGATACATTTTAGTGCGATCAATATTTTATGACTACGTTGCACCTTTTGGGTAACTGTTTGTTCAATGCCGTGTATTGCGACATCAATTATTTGAGAAGAGTTGAGAGCTTAGAACGAAAATGTTGACTTTAGCGTGACCCTAGCGAGTTGATATGCCATTCATGTCACTTAATAAATTTACTAAATAAACATGAACGTGACAGCACCATTACTCGCCAGTGTCACGCTAACATCAAAGATTCGTGCTAAGTCCTCAAAATTCTGAGTTGTTTTTTTACAGACCTCTCTGGCTTTCACCACTTTCATATGTCGTCTTATGCATGTTCGCTTGTTACGGATCTTTTGACTTCCTCTATAGTTAAGTCAAGATCTATTTGGTTATGGTAAGATACTGAACAATGGCTTACGTTTTAATGTATAGAAAACCAAGATTATGATTTTTGAACGGGAAGAAACCAGAACGAATGCAAGGATTGTGGTTGGTAACGATGTGTTCAACCAAGAGAATGAGTTTGTATATCTTCGATGCGCCTTAAGTGAGGATAGAAAATACACCGCTGACATAGAGAGAAAAGTGCAGGGAACAGAGTAAATGGTGCCATAGGAAAGCTACTTGGCAGCCGGCACTAAAGACAAAAGGCGCAGCTGGTCAAACATAAAAGAGTGCTTGTCCTGAAGCTTATTTATGGCAGTGAAAGCTGGCTATGTACATTGGGCCCTAATATCGTCGGCACAAAGCCGACAATATTAGGGCCCAATGTAATGGGGGAAAGCCCATGCACCATTATACTGGGCACAATGCCGTACTCCGGGCTGATTTAATTATGTTTACACTTTGATTCGAACCATGATCGTTACGATTACTTTCACCAATAGACCAACACGGCAGTCACAATATGTTAGTAATACTAACAATAAATTAGAATACGAAGACCAAACTAACCTTTTCACTCTCCATGAAATCAACGTCACACATCACAAACTAGTCATGAGTGTGTCAAAAACACAGTGCAGGCAGATTTTATGTATTAGAAGTTCAAGAACTTATGTGTACGCATTTATCGCCAACCACCAAATCAAATAATCTTTTTAAAATCGTAAGGTAATATTGTTTTCAAATATTGCATGCAAAACGAAAATAGCGGAAAGAGTGGGAGATAATAGAATTATTTTTCTGAGCATCCGCTGAGCCAGCGGGGGTCGTTATTCAATTACAAGGAAGGCAAAATACGAAGCGATGTTTACCTGCGTTGCTGCGGGCCATTCGACCGAATCTGTTTACCATAATTCCCCATACCAATGTATTTTTAAGTACACGGACAAGTCTCAAAGAATGGGGGAACTTAATTAATTCTGGGACGAAGTAAGTCTCATTTGAAATCTCTACGTTATACAAGCTGTGGTTTTGTATCCTTGCTGAATTTGCAGGAGTGGCTGTGAACACAAATTTATAAAAAAGGGAAACTAAAAAATTATTTTATTTTACTTACTAACAATTTAATTATGCCAGATCCCTTGCTGGGTAGGTAAAGAGTCAAGAGTTCCAAAAGATTCTTTCCTAAAAGACCTCTCCTTTTATTTTATGATTTCACTAAATATTATAAAACAAAGTTCCTAGCCGCGTCTGTCTGTCACTCAACAACTACCGAACGGATTTTCATACGGTTTTCACCAATGGACGGAGTGATTCAATAGAAACGTTCATGTGCATAATTAATCCGTGCGAAACCAGGGCGGGTCGCTAGTAATTTATAAATTTTTTTTGTTTTATTTTTTTAATACGTTGCAGGATTTACAACAGATGCTGACCAGCCTAGCCGATTCTTCCAAACAAATAGGTCTCCGCATGAACTTGGACAAGACCAAGGTAATGTTTAACCGATATGTAGTACCGGAACCTGTTGCAATACATGGCGCTATTCTCGAGGTTGTTCAAGAATATGTTTACCTAGGGCAAACTCTGCAGTTGGGGAAAAACAACTTCGAGAAAGAGGTCAACAGAAGAATACGGCTGGGCTGGGCGGCATTTGGGAAATTACGTCGAGTATTTACATCGCCCATTCCACAAAGCCTAAAGACAAAAGTCTTTAATCAGTGCGTCCTGCCCGTTATGACATATGGAGCCGAGACGTGGACACTCACGGTTGGAATGGTTCATAAATTTAAAGTCACTCAGCGAGCTATGGAAAGGGCTATGCTCGGAGTTTCTCTGAAGGATAGAATCCGGAACGAAGTCATTCGACAGAGAACCAAAGTTATCGACATAGCCCACCGGATTAGTAAGCTGAAGTAGCAATGGGCCGGTCACATTAGCCGAACAACCGATAACCGCTGGGACAAACGAGTTCTTGAGTGGAAACCGCGGACTGGCAAACGTAATGCAGGACGCCCTCAGGCTAGGTGGAGCGATGACCTTCGTAGGGCGGCTGGCAGAAACTGGATGCGAGTAGCCGAGGATCGTACCCAGTGGCGTGCACTTGGAGAGGCCTATGTCCAGCAGTGGACTGCTATAGGCTGATGATGATGATGATGATGAATAAAACGTAGCCCGACACGAGGATTTATTTCTGTGTCGTGGGTGCGATTACAAACATGAAATTTCACATACACAAATACCCAGACCGAAACAAATAATTGTGGATCGTGGTAGTGTATTCTTCGATAATTTTACTTGTTCAAAGTTAAACGAGTATTAAATAAAAATATGGACTAAAACCAAATGTAGCCAGTTTTAAGTAGTGCAGAATATTTAAATACTATTATGTATTCCATCAATTCCGCAAGAATACAAAACGACTGTATAGAATGCATTTAAAGAAATCCTTGTCGTTACGCGTTAGATCGATAACCATTTTTGTCATTTATTCGCAATAATCCAATATGGAGGCGAGTACGCGTGATCTTATTGCCACTAAGTTGGGTCACGGGTTTGGATCCATTATTCATGGTGTCCATCCGTCGTGAATATTATTTGATGCGGTTTTAAAATGGCACGGCGTAAGAGAAACTTGAGCTTCGCAGAATTTACTGGTTCATTAGCGGCTGAGGGACGGTTCGGCTGTTTTTGGTGCTAGCTCGTGATTTCCCTTTAAATTCGTGTTTGTGATTAGTTTGTTGTTTATTTGTGTGGATTGGATTGTTGTGTGAATGTGATTTTGGTGTAGTAAAAGATATTTGCTTTTTATTGACTTCCTCGTTGGTCTAGCGACCGCGATGTTACGGGTTCGAATTATAGGTTACATAAAATGTGTTTTTACCATTGAAAAATTCTCCGTCAGATTCAGTCTGGAGCCTAGATTGTGTTTGATATAATACCATTGCCTCTTATTATATTGGGACCTATTCTTATAATCGACATATGAGTACACACAGTACGCCTCTACCAGTCCGCTTTTGGATAGTATGTTATTTTTACGACCTTCTTACATAGAGTTTACATAAATCTTTATCTATCGTTTCTCTCATGTATTATATTTCTGTTAAATGCGTAAAAGTGCACATAATAGATAATTAAAAGTTTCGTCGACATATTCGGAATGTTGCAGTGAGGCAGTGATTTTAATTATTTTGTTAAGTTCTCAAAGAGTGTGATTTGTCGAATCTAAGGTAAATGTGTAGGTAAGTGGCGATTGATTGTTATTTTATCCAGTTGTTCACGCAATTTGGTTATCAACCGACAATTAGCTTACCTAGTCTAATTCAAACGATGTTAGGGAAGGGACAAGATGGTTTCTGGGATAGTATTTTTTAAGTGAGTGTACACACTGTGAGAATATAGGTGTGACAGTGTTCTTTATTGTAAAAGCCATTAGATATCTAATTTTTTTTTATAGCAGTCATCATCACCATCATCAGCCCGTGTCAGTCCACTGCTGGACGTAGGCCTCTCCCATGGCACGCCACTGAGTTCGATCTTCAGCTCTCCTTCTCCAATCCTTGCCCGCTGCTTTACGAATATCGTCGCCCCACCTAGCTACAGGGCGCCCTATACTACGTTTGCCGACACGCGGTCTCCACTCAAGAACCAGTCTGCCCCAACGGCCATCGGTTCTGCGGCATATGTGACCTGCCCACTGCCACTTCAGCTTGCTAATTCGTTGAGCTATGTCGGTAACCTTGGTTCTCTGACGAATAACTTCATTCCGGATTCGATCCCTAAGAGAAACTCCGAGCATAGCTCTTTCCATAGCTCGCTGAGCGACCTTGAACTGGTGGACAAGCCGCACAGTGAGTGGCCACGTTTCGGCTCCGTATGTCATTATAGGTAGGACGCACTGATTAAAAACTTTTGTTTTTAGGCATTGGGGTATGGGTGATAAGAAGACTCGACGGAGTTTTCCAAATGCTGCCCAGCCCAGCTGTATCCGTCTCTTAACTTCCTTGTCGAAGTTGTTTTTACCTAGTTGGAGCAACTGCCCTAGGTATACGTACTCAGAAACAACTTCGAGGGAGGCTCCGTTTACGGCGATCGGTCTCGGGTCAACATGCTTGTTGATCATAACTTTAGTTTTATCTAAGTTCATCCGAATACCGATTCGCTGAGACGAATTAGCAAGGCTGTCCAGCATCTGTTGTAGGTCTTGCAACGTTTCAGCCATGATGACGATGTCGTCTGCAAATCGCAGGTAAGAGATGTATATTGATGCGGCCATTTATGTTGATGCCGCGACCTTTCCAGTCCAGCGTCTTGAACATATCCTCCAGTACATTGGTGAATAGTTTTGGTGATATGACATCACCTTGGCGCACTCCGCGGCGCAGGTGGATATGTTCAGTCCGCTGGTTCTGTACTTGGACGGTCATCGTTGCGGCTTCAAAAAGGCATCTCATCACCTCGATGTATCGCCAATCAACTTGGCATCGTTGCAAGGAGTCCAGAACTGACCAGGTCTCGAAAGTGTCAAAGGCCTTCTCATAGTCCACGAAGGCTAGACATAGTTCTTCTGTACAATCTGCCGCACTGTGTGGATGTGGTCTATGGTGCCGTAAACACTTCGAAACCCGGCCTGCTCCGGGGGTTGAAACTCGTCGAGCTTTCGCGCAAGACGGTTCGTGATGACTCTTGAAAACAGCTTGTATACATGGCTCAGAAGCGATATGGGTCGATAGTTTTTCAAAAGGGTTTTGTCACCCTTCTTGAAAAACAGGACGACCACGCTTCTGTTCCATGCCTGCGGAGTTCTCCCAGTGTAGAGGACAGTGTTAAATAACTTCCGAAGCTCCTTGAGTACTGGGGTACCCCCTGCCATCAGAAGCTCAGTCGTGGCGCCGTCCTCACCTGGGGCTTTTCCATTTTTAAGCTGTTTTAGGGCCAACTCGATCTCATCCAGGTTGATCTCGGGCAAGTCTTCTGTGAAGTGACGTGTAAGGGTGGCTCTGGGATCTCCTCTAAGAGATTCGGGTCGAGGTGCGTGTGAGGCGTAGAGCTGGCTATAGAAATTCCTGACTTCCGAGAGGATTTCTGGCCTAGAATACCAATTATAGCAGTGGCTAGGTTCAAACGGGACATCAAATAAAATGTTGGACGTAATAGAAGCGGCCGGTGCCTAGCTTGTCGATCAGCTGAGTATCCGGGGGCAACGGCAAAATGACCTCCTCATATATAAGAAATCATTAGATTTGTGTTAATAAGTACTATAGACGCCACGTTGTCCCTGGATCTGTGGATAGTACCGAAAGTTGGCTATAGGAACTCCTCAACTAAACAAAATATATCAGTCGTGTTTTATCTATTAAAGCTTATTATAAAAAATGATTTCTAAATCAAAATTATTAATGTTAAGGTAAATACGCAGGCAAATAAAATATTTTCTTATTTTAACCACGTTCAGTGAAACGGTGTGTTCGTTGCCATCTTTAATAGTCATCATTCGAGCAGACGGTAACGAGCCGAACAGCCAACGTGTCTACCACAGCTAACATATGTAAACAGTTGAGCATCTTAATACTAGCAGTCCGCACAAAAATCACGCAGTCAGACGCGTATTCTACGCAGCTGCTCGGAAGTGTTCAGAGGGTAATAATACTTAAAGCTGCCAATTGAGTGACACTCAGAAAAACGGCCCAGAAAGTAAGAGCACAAGTATGGGCGTGGTTTTATTTCGAATTAGTTCGTTCCAACTATAGCCAACGTGAGGACGCGGTAAAATGCTAAAGGTTGCTTAAATTACCAGAATAAAAAGATCTGAGGCTATTATTAATTTGAAACGTATTTTGAATCTCATACATCAAGAAAATGATATTTTTAGTTGCAGCCAGACAAAATTTATTGAATGCGCAACTAGGTGTTTAGAACAAATTAATAATAATATGATTTAAATTTGTGGGTTATAGCATCGATTTGGGTAACTGTAAGGATGTTGTAATTTATAATAAATAAATTAAAACTAATGACTACAGTTGCTAGCTACGAGTGGAGAGTAGATGCATAAGTATAATCCAAACGCGGCCGTTTTTATTATTTTGTTTGTGATCTGTAGTCTATGTATAATATGAGTCGCGTAGAGCGCGCGTCCATGTGCGTAACCCTTATTCGGACCGCTAGTACGAAGATGTTCAACTGTTTATATATGTTACCTGTGTCTCTACAAACACATGTCTGGCACTAATGTAATACGTCTGCTAGCGGCTTAAGGACCTGTAATAGAAGTGCAATTCTGACAAACTCAGTCGTTGGGAATAAATCACGGCTCATAGAGCACCTGTCAGTACAATTAAACGGTCACTTTAGAGCATCACGTTGTGTTGTCTGGATCGTCTATCGAAATCTATTATGTGATGTTGCACTGGCAAGGATTAAAATTAGTTTTTAGTTGTTTTAAATTACACATTTTCTGAAGAGTCGGACTTAGTCAATTCAACGGCAGTCAACAAGGTAGTTTTTTTAGAATAATCATTATAGTTTCAAATTTAGCAAGGCCGTATAAATTAAGACATTTTACATGCCTACGAATCTACGTTAGAGAAACATGAGGAGGTCACTTTTCCCCGTGTTAGTGGACCGAAAACTCTCTCAGGCGTTTTCTATACATCTCGCGAAATCTAGTATATAATCTGCTTATAGACAAGTGGAAGAATGTAGGTACCGGGGAAGAACTAGACTATCTTACCATGACCGAATAGACCGAGTCTTATCTGAAGGTCAAGTCAAGAGTCTCTGTAAGCGGCGAGCGTGTATGAGACGAATTATGAGAGTGGAGGAAGTCAGAGATGTATGCAAGGAAAGCACCTGTTGAAACTTTGTACACTCTGCCTGGCCTGCAAGGGATCTGGCGTGATGATATAGACAGATAGATAGATACACAAGTTACCAAACACTAAACATAGCTCAAGTTAGTATAGTCCGACAAGGATCCCTTGGCCTGTGGATGACATTTACTTACTTACTAATAAAAAATAGAACTTGCGTAAACTTCATAGCAAATGGCAACTATGCAATTGTCATGAAGTGACATTTCACTTGAAGACAGCATTAGTTCCGATTTGGGCCGCGGGCCAAAAGATCCTTGTAGGACTGCATTTAGTATCAGTAGTAGTTACTAAACTATAATATATTTAAGTAGGTAAATTTAGATTTATTCTGGATTATGCATATTTTGTACGTTGACTTGTGAAAACACTGTAGTGATATTTGAACGTACTATGCTATAAATCAATACACGCACTCAAAGTTATTTAACCCTGACAATAACAGGCATCTAGCGAAAATAAATGTCCCTTCGGTAAGTAATAACTACTGACGCTGGAATAGTTTATTAAGTAGATATTTGAACGAAAATTCCAGTTAAAAATATTACGATATAGACATGTAAATTATGGGTAAAAATATTCCCCCATCACGGAAACAACAAGAAAACGCTTCGTAAATATCGAGCTATTACGATCGGCGTTCAAAAATCCATGAATTTTCTCAAATCGCTCCTAGTCCGGAGGCAATCAATATTGGCGTATTTTTTCGTCAACCTACCGCGTCAACCGGCGACGCAAATTAAATTGCACGATTTAATATACGTCCGTTCACTGCGTAATGCCGTACTCCTTCGAAGGTGTATTCCTATTTGTTCTACGATTTCGTTCAAATAGTAGAACATTTATTGGATTATTTTTCCGCTTTGTTCTAGTTAACACTTTATATTCCACATTGTGCTACTATTCGCACGTTGGTTTTTTCGCCATGTCTTATTGGATCATTTCGTAGGAAATATTAATACAAAATTAAAACATCAAATGCGTTTAACCGTAGTTAGTTAGTATGACATAAATCTGACAAAACATAATGTATGTTCGACTAATACACCAAAATCGTAGAATATAGTAAACATTAAATGTCAATTTGTTTTATTAAATTAACCAGTAATAGAAAGCGAAAAATAAAATTAGGCATTTTCTACTATTTGGACAAAAACGTAGAACAAATTGGAATGCACTTTCTTCGAAGTGAAAAATGGAATCACAGTGATGAACAATTTGTCATTTTAATGTTTTCGTGTCCGCAACCGGTACGCCGGCACTATGGATAGACAATTTATAACGCGTGTCATATTCCTTTGTACGGGAAGGCAAAATATCTAGCGGTGAGGAGAGGAATGCAATTTGTTGGCTCGTTCATATCGCACGCGAATACCTTGTAAATTGTGTTCGTAATTGTAGAGTATAACGTTTTATAAAAATAGTGTCGTGAAGTTAGCTTAAGTGTATGGTTAGAATGTGGAGTCTTCTAGAGAATTATGTAGAATTCTGTTTGTGCATTTGACATAACGGGAACCCATATAGTATGCACAAAGGAATGTTAGCTTCGTGGCATAATTTCGTTTTATATTTTAGTCAATTTGGTTTGTCGTTGAAAATTTGAAATTTGAAGAGACCCAAAACTGAACATTTCGGGATCTTTTTCAAATCGATTTTTATATGTAAACTGTACACACTTTCCTAATACTTTGTTCTGTTTACCATGAATTATATTTTAGATTCAGTTTTATAACCAAATGTTTTGGATACCTTTTTACATAACAATAACATAATATGTGTCTCATTCGGCAATAAAACTTTCTATAAATCTTATTTCAGTGGATTTATTGTGGATAAGACAAAACATTTGCCGGAGATTAAGGAGAGATAAGCGTAATATTACACTACGGTGCTACTGAAATTCCCACATCATAAAAATTGGACCCGCGCCGACGCTATAAACCTATTTATTTTTACGACACCGTACCCTAGGTTAATAATTGTGTCGCTATATTTTTTTCGAATTTCGATACATTTTAGTGCGATCAATATTTTATGACTACGTTGCACCTTTTGGGTAACTGTTTGTTCAATGCCGTGTATTGCGACATCAATTATTTGAGAAGAGTTGAGAGCTTAGAACGAAAATGTTGACTTTAGCGTGACCCTAGCGAGTTGATATGCCATTCATGTCACTTAATAAATTTACTAAATAAACATGAACGTGACAGCACCATTACTCGCCAGTGTCACGCTAACATCAAAGATTCGTGCTAAGTCCTCAAAATTCTGAGTTGTTTTTTTACAGACCTCTCTGGCTTTCACCACTTTCATATGTCGTCTTATGCATGTTCGCTTGTTACGGATCTTTTGACTTCCTCTATAGTTAAGTCAAGATCTATTTGGTTATGGTAAGATACTGAACAATGGCTTACGTTTTAATGTATAGAAAACCAAGATTATGATTTTTGAACGGGAAGAAACCAGAACGAATGCAAGGATTGTGGTTGGTAACGATGTGTTCAACCAAGAGAATGAGTTTGTATATCTTCGATGCGCCTTAAGTGAGGATAGAAAATACACCGCTGACATAGAGAGAAAAGTGCAGGGAACAGAGTAAATGGTGCCATAGGAAAGCTACTTGGCAGCCGGCACTAAAGACAAAAGGCGCAGCTGGTCAAACATAAAAGAGTGCTTGTCCTGAAGCTTATTTATGGCAGTGAAAGCTGGCTATGTACATTGGGCCCTAATATCGTCGGCACAAAGCCGACAATATTAGGGCCCAATGTAATGGGGGAAAGCCCATGCACCATTATACTGGGCACAATGCCGTACTCCGGGCTGATTTAATTATGTTTACACTTTGATTCGAACCATGATCGTTACGATTACTTTCACCAATAGACCAACACGGCAGTCACAATATGTTAGTAATACTAACAATAAATTAGAATACGAAGACCAAACTAACCTTTTCACTCTCCATGAAATCAACGTCACACATCACAAACTAGTCATGAGTGTGTCAAAAACACAGTGCAGGCAGATTTTATGTATTAGAAGTTCAAGAACTTATGTGTACGCATTTATCGCCAACCACCAAATCAAATAATCTTTTTAAAATCGTAAGGTAATATTGTTTTCAAATATTGCATGCAAAACGAAAATAGCGGAAAGAGTGGGAGATAATAGAATTATTTTTCTGAGCATCCGCTGAGCCAGCGGGGGTCGTTATTCAATTACAAGGAAGGCAAAATACGAAGCGATGTTTACCTGCGTTGCTGCGGGCCATTCGACCGAATCTGTTTACCATAATTCCCCATACCAATGTATTTTTAAGTACACGGACAAGTCTCAAAGAATGGGGGAACTTAATTAATTCTGGGACGAAGTAAGTCTCATTTGAAATCTCTACGTTATACAAGCTGTGGTTTTGTATCCTTGCTGAATTTGCAGGAGTGGCTGTGAACACAAATTTATAAAAAAGGGAAACTAAAAAATTATTTTATTTTACTTACTAACAATTTAATTATGCCAGATCCCTTGCTGGGTAGGTAAAGAGTCAAGAGTTCCAAAAGATTCTTTCCTAAAAGACCTCTCCTTTTATTTTATGATTTCACTAAATATTATAAAACAAAGTTCCTAGCCGCGTCTGTCTGTCACTCAACAACTACCGAACGGATTTTCATACGGTTTTCACCAATGGACGGAGTGATTCAATAGAAACGTTCATGTGCATAATTAATCCGTGCGAAACCAGGGCGGGTCGCTAGTAATTTATAAATTTTTTTTGTTTTATTTTTTTAATACGTTGCAGGATTTACAACAGATGCTGACCAGCCTAGCCGATTCTTCCAAACAAATAGGTCTCCGCATGAACTTGGACAAGACCAAGGTAATGTTTAACCGATATGTAGTACCGGAACCTGTTGCAATACATGGCGCTATTCTCGAGGTTGTTCAAGAATATGTTTACCTAGGGCAAACTCTGCAGTTGGGGAAAAACAACTTCGAGAAAGAGGTCAACAGAAGAATACGGCTGGGCTGGGCGGCATTTGGGAAATTACGTCGAGTATTTACATCGCCCATTCCACAAAGCCTAAAGACAAAAGTCTTTAATCAGTGCGTCCTGCCCGTTATGACATATGGAGCCGAGACGTGGACACTCACGGTTGGAATGGTTCATAAATTTAAAGTCACTCAGCGAGCTATGGAAAGGGCTATGCTCGGAGTTTCTCTGAAGGATAGAATCCGGAACGAAGTCATTCGACAGAGAACCAAAGTTATCGACATAGCCCACCGGATTAGTAAGCTGAAGTAGCAATGGGCCGGTCACATTAGCCGAACAACCGATAACCGCTGGGACAAACGAGTTCTTGAGTGGAAACCGCGGACTGGCAAACGTAATGCAGGACGCCCTCAGGCTAGGTGGAGCGATGACCTTCGTAGGGCGGCTGGCAGAAACTGGATGCGAGTAGCCGAGGATCGTACCCAGTGGCGTGCACTTGGAGAGGCCTATGTCCAGCAGTGGACTGCTATAGGCTGATGATGATGATGATGATGAATAAAACGTAGCCCGACACGAGGATTTATTTCTGTGTCGTGGGTGCGATTACAAACATGAAATTTCACATACACAAATACCCAGACCGAAACAAATAATTGTGGATCGTGGTAGTGTATTCTTCGATAATTTTACTTGTTCAAAGTTAAACGAGTATTAAATAAAAATATGGACTAAAACCAAATGTAGCCAGTTTTAAGTAGTGCAGAATATTTAAATACTATTATGTATTCCATCAATTCCGCAAGAATACAAAACGACTGTATAGAATGCATTTAAAGAAATCCTTGTCGTTACGCGTTAGATCGATAACCATTTTTGTCATTTATTCGCAATAATCCAATATGGAGGCGAGTACGCGTGATCTTATTGCCACTAAGTTGGGTCACGGGTTTGGATCCATTATTCATGGTGTCCATCCGTCGTGAATATTATTTGATGCGGTTTTAAAATGGCACGGCGTAAGAGAAACTTGAGCTTCGCAGAATTTACTGGTTCATTAGCGGCTGAGGGACGGTTCGGCTGTTTTTGGTGCTAGCTCGTGATTTCCCTTTAAATTCGTGTTTGTGATTAGTTTGTTGTTTATTTGTGTGGATTGGATTGTTGTGTGAATGTGATTTTGGTGTAGTAAAAGATATTTGCTTTTTATTGACTTCCTCGTTGGTCTAGCGACCGCGATGTTACGGGTTCGAATTATAGGTTACATAAAATGTGTTTTTACCATTGAAAAATTCTCCGTCAGATTCAGTCTGGAGCCTAGATTGTGTTTGATATAATACCATTGCCTCTTATTATATTGGGACCTATTCTTATAATCGACATATGAGTACACACAGTACGCCTCTACCAGTCCGCTTTTGGATAGTATGTTATTTTTACGACCTTCTTACATAGAGTTTACATAAATCTTTATCTATCGTTTCTCTCATGTATTATATTTCTGTTAAATGCGTAAAAGTGCACATAATAGATAATTAAAAGTTTCGTCGACATATTCGGAATGTTGCAGTGAGGCAGTGATTTTAATTATTTTGTTAAGTTCTCAAAGAGTGTGATTTGTCGAATCTAAGGTAAATGTGTAGGTAAGTGGCGATTGATTGTTATTTTATCCAGTTGTTCACGCAATTTGGTTATCAACCGACAATTAGCTTACCTAGTCTAATTCAAACGATGTTAGGGAAGGGACAAGATGGTTTCTGGGATAGTATTTTTTAAGTGAGTGTACACACTGTGAGAATATAGGTGTGACAGTGTTCTTTATTGTAAAAGCCATTAGATATCTAATTTTTTTTTATAGCAGTCATCATCACCATCATCAGCCCGTGTCAGTCCACTGCTGGACGTAGGCCTCTCCCATGGCACGCCACTGAGTTCGATCTTCAGCTCTCCTTCTCCAATCCTTGCCCGCTGCTTTACGAATATCGTCGCCCCACCTAGCTACAGGGCGCCCTATACTACGTTTGCCGACACGCGGTCTCCACTCAAGAACCAGTCTGCCCCAACGGCCATCGGTTCTGCGGCATATGTGACCTGCCCACTGCCACTTCAGCTTGCTAATTCGTTGAGCTATGTCGGTAACCTTGGTTCTCTGACGAATAACTTCATTCCGGATTCGATCCCTAAGAGAAACTCCGAGCATAGCTCTTTCCATAGCTCGCTGAGCGACCTTGAACTGGTGGACAAGCCGCACAGTGAGTGGCCACGTTTCGGCTCCGTATGTCATTATAGGTAGGACGCACTGATTAAAAACTTTTGTTTTTAGGCATTGGGGTATGGGTGATAAGAAGACTCGACGGAGTTTTCCAAATGCTGCCCAGCCCAGCTGTATCCGTCTCTTAACTTCCTTGTCGAAGTTGTTTTTACCTAGTTGGAGCAACTGCCCTAGGTATACGTACTCAGAAACAACTTCGAGGGAGGCTCCGTTTACGGCGATCGGTCTCGGGTCAACATGCTTGTTGATCATAACTTTAGTTTTATCTAAGTTCATCCGAATACCGATTCGCTGAGACGAATTAGCAAGGCTGTCCAGCATCTGTTGTAGGTCTTGCAACGTTTCAGCCATGATGACGATGTCGTCTGCAAATCGCAGGTAAGAGATGTATATTGATGCGGCCATTTATGTTGATGCCGCGACCTTTCCAGTCCAGCGTCTTGAACATATCCTCCAGTACATTGGTGAATAGTTTTGGTGATATGACATCACCTTGGCGCACTCCGCGGCGCAGGTGGATATGTTCAGTCCGCTGGTTCTGTACTTGGACGGTCATCGTTGCGGCTTCAAAAAGGCATCTCATCACCTCGATGTATCGCCAATCAACTTGGCATCGTTGCAAGGAGTCCAGAACTGACCAGGTCTCGAAAGTGTCAAAGGCCTTCTCATAGTCCACGAAGGCTAGACATAGTTCTTCTGTACAATCTGCCGCACTGTGTGGATGTGGTCTATGGTGCCGTAAACACTTCGAAACCCGGCCTGCTCCGGGGGTTGAAACTCGTCGAGCTTTCGCGCAAGACGGTTCGTGATGACTCTTGAAAACAGCTTGTATACATGGCTCAGAAGCGATATGGGTCGATAGTTTTTCAAAAGGGTTTTGTCACCCTTCTTGAAAAACAGGACGACCACGCTTCTGTTCCATGCCTGCGGAGTTCTCCCAGTGTAGAGGACAGTGTTAAATAACTTCCGAAGCTCCTTGAGTACTGGGGTACCCCCTGCCATCAGAAGCTCAGTCGTGGCGCCGTCCTCACCTGGGGCTTTTCCATTTTTAAGCTGTTTTAGGGCCAACTCGATCTCATCCAGGTTGATCTCGGGCAAGTCTTCTGTGAAGTGACGTGTAAGGGTGGCTCTGGGATCTCCTCTAAGAGATTCGGGTCGAGGTGCGTGTGAGGCGTAGAGCTGGCTATAGAAATTCCTGACTTCCGAGAGGATTTCTGGCCTAGAATACCAATTATAGCAGTGGCTAGGTTCAAACGGGACATCAAATAAAATGTTGGACGTAATAGAAGCGGCCGGTGCCTAGCTTGTCGATCAGCTGAGTATCCGGGGGCAACGGCTGGGGTAGGGCCCCTTGCCCTGCGCCCGCGGTCCTCCGGCTAATCTGTAGGAGTAGGAACACGCCGGCAGCAGCGCCATACACTGTCCATTGGATGGGTGCAGGCGTGGAGAGGATAAGCAAGTCACCTGGAATGCGTGAGAAATTCACCCATATTGTAGCAAAAGCAAGGTAATTTTGTAGTAGCGTAGCAGTAACTATTCTTTAGCATGGTGAGGACTAAGGGCGGACTAAGGGCTAAGGTTAAGCTTGAAGGCTAAGCACGAACCATTTGACGGTAACGCTGTGGAGAGTTGTAACGTCCTGTTCATATTTTAGTAAACTTTGCAATGTAAAAAGGATGGCATATCAACTCAACATTATCACGGTCACGGGATTCTTTGTTCTGTGGTCACGTTACTGTCACAGTTAACACCTCTCTAAGCAGGCTACCTATTTCTCTTTAGACCGCTGCAGGAACTCTATAGCTCATAGCGTTTTTTGTTTACAATATATTTCTTACATACGCAAACTCATTCTGTGGATGGCGGCCATGAATATTTCACATGGTCCGTGGGAGACATTAATTTCGCAAATGGAGGACCCGCGTCCCGTATAATCTATATCATGTAAGCCACAGTATTTTAAATTTTTAATGTGTCACAGTACTTTTTCAAGAATATCCAGAAAAAGGCCCTATACTTTCATATGAACATATTGTTGAAAGAAAGAATGACTAAACAGATTTACGTTGCGAAAGTGAAAGGATGTAGTTACCGGTGAAGATATGTATGTAATGTTATTGAGGTTTTTTTTATCATTAATTCTCATCAGCCCGGCATCTCGAGCATTGTGTGGACACAATGCTCGAGTCCACCAAAATCACATATACTGCCATTATGCTCGCTCTCTAATCTACAAGGGGCAACATAATCAACGCAAGACCTGAAGGTTAGTTTGTTGAAAATCTTTAACTGAAATGATTCCTTTAGCGCGATTCCTATAACAAACTAAATTTATTCTTGATTCAAAGCAATACGGAGATTACGAATGCATTTCTTAAACGTATTTCTCAATAGACTCACAAACACGCATATGTTTCATTGTTTATTTTGGTATTAAAGTGCTTAAAAAACGGTAAAAAGCTTTAAATTTGGAAATCAGGTTTTTGCACTGAATTTGTGAAGCAATCAACTAATCGGGGTGTCTGAGGTCTTGCGTTATTTACGTTACACCTTGTACATTGAACTTAATATCGGTGTAATGTGGGTGTACACTTTACACTGTCACTCAAAAGTGATTTATGTAACAATGAATACCCGTATTTTACAAAATACTAGGTGCTAGTATCTACTTATATACCACAAAATAAGAAAACCTACTGTATATTTTATTTTTAAGTAAGGATGAAAATATAACAGTGATGATTCATTAAATACTTATATTGACTGTACATACTAGGTAAATACTCTTGCTACGCTTTATTGAAAACTTTTCCGTAGGCTTAACATAGATATTCTTTTGACGATCACGGTATTTAGTGAGTTACAAAGCCTAATTATAAAACCACACTGACCTATTAAAATAAATGTACCTGCGGTTTATTTCAGAACTTTGAAACTACTACTGGGAGTGAGGGTGGCGGATTGCCAAGTCCGAAAGCGATCAATACACAAATTAACCCATGGTTCGTATATTTCCCTGATCTGAGGTCAATAAAGCGGTTTATTGTTTTATAGTTTAATGAGACAGGTCAATTAAAAGTTTTAATTGAAATGCCTGTAAATTATTAAAAGCAAATAATGTTGTAAATACTGTACTATCTTACCTACACCAATCCGCACTGAGTTCGTGTGATGGAGTACAACGTATTCTCTCTCTTATCTTGTTTTGTTAGAGAAAGGGTTTGCTCGGCATTAGGATACTACTGCCTGGATTGCCTTGTAAGTCTAATAGCGAATAATGTGCTTTGCGATCACGAGGTCCTGGGTTCAAGTCATAGGTTGGAAAAAATTAGATTTTCTATCGAGAAATTCTCACTTTTCCTTTATTACATGGGTACTAGCATCTTCGTCGAAAAGTGGGTGTACGGAGTACATATCTGCCACCTCCGCTTGGAGAATATAGGCGTTACGGTGTACATTTATTTTATACAAGGTGTATCGTAAATAACGCAAGACCTCAGACACCCGGATTAGATAATTGCTTGACAAAATTAATAGGAAATCTAAATGTCCAAATTTAAAGTTTTTTTTACCTTTTTTAAGCACTTTTATACTCCAATTAACAATGAAACGTGTACGTGTACGGGTATGGGTGCATATTGGGAAATCCGTTTTAGAAATGCATTTGAATTCTCCGTATTGCTTTGAATCAACAGAAGGAGTAATTGTATTTTTTTGCAAAAAAAATATTAAGATACATTAAAAATAGTTGGAATCAATTAATTACCGATTTAGAACAAATTACTTTCAGGTCTTGCGTTATTTATGTTATAGCTTGTATGGGATACTATAGGCTGAGTATACCTTCACTGTTGGTAATTGACAATCACATATTATGAATGAATTATCGGGCTGGGAACTGCAGCACATAGGCATTTTGCTCTATCCCTTCATCTTAATTCTCCAATCTTTAAGTACCTCTTATATCTTTCGTAGACAGATAGGTTCTGCGATGTATTGAAATTTTCACATAATACTTACCTTTGCCATTATCTGTTACTTTACCAAAACAGTGTCGTGACGTAGCCGTTTCACAAAACAAACCTTTGAAGGCTTGTAAGCTCGGCTTATCAAGATAAATTATTCCGGCCGAGATATTGATGGACTTGTATCATAATAATTTTAGATTTTATCAATTTTACTTTGGGCTTCTGATTTTGAGGGAATTGACGTCTAAATTATAATTTGAAGAGGCAGACTTTTGTTTAAGGAAAATGTACTTTATTTAATATATAAGGGTCTAATTTTTGCCTAAAGTATGCTAACCTATATTTATTATTCATTGAAACTGTTTACATTTTGGTAAACCAGACTCAGTTATTATTTAATTTAAGCGTATTAAAAAGCTTTGGTTTGGCGACGAAAAATGGACGCGGCGATCATGAGGTCCTGTCCATCGTAGGATGGACAAATGATAATTTCAAAAAATTCCCAGTATCAGTTCGGAGTCTAGTATTGTGTCTAGTACAATGTCAATAGAATCGCCCTCTATTAGATTGAGAATTGACATCGTCAGCAAAAAGTAGGTTTACAGAATACAACGGTGCCATCCCTGATTGGGACATATAGGCGTGAAGGTGTTTTTTTTAATATTGTAATACATGCATTTATGCCTACTTATTACAAGATTTACCTGAAAAATCTGACCCGTCGGAATTATGTACCCTCTGCCTACCTTGCAAGGGAACTGACGTAATGATAAAGATAGATTACAAGATTTAAAAAATCGCCGACTTTTTTAACCGAGAGAGTAAAACTCACGGGCATTCATGAAGACCGATAATGCGGTCGGTGTTGCTTATAGCTGGGTAAGAATTGAGCTCAGAACATCGACTTCAAATAGAACAATATCAGATCACGACATAAAACACTCACATACAGTTGATCTTGTCCTTACCCCTAAAGCATTGGGGATTAAATTGCAATTAACGAAGTATAAGTAAGACCAAATGGCCGAACATAACCCATTTAACAGTAGTACAAATTACCGTCGGTAAAGCATTAGAATACTTTGATCACTGGTAGACGGGCTGTGTCCCGCGGGCTCGTATTTCATCTCAATTAAACAACTTGTGGGCCAGTGTCGGATTATTAACGGGCGGAATAACAGTTGGAGTGAACACACCCATCAAAGCTGAACCGATTTCCCGGCGAGGTTTGACTTTTTTCGGAAGAGGATCATGACAACGAAAAAGGTTATTATGAAGACCTCTAAAAGAGGTAGAAAAATTTGTTTCTGATGAAACCATGGCATATAAAAAAAAAACTGCATTGATAGATTAAGAAAAAATCTCATAAACAATTCAAAATTCGAACGCGGTAATTTCGTAAAACAAAATACTGATGTGATATTATGACGATATTGTTTGTAGATTGTATGTTCCTACCTTAGAATAACAATAATTTAGAAGCCGCGGGCACGCAACGAGTTGAAGCAACAATTAGTACCTGCAAGTAGTCACTCGGCGGCGTCGCGCGAAATGAAATAACGTGCTCAACGCGTGTCAAATTAAATTGAATTATGGCGTCTTGCGGCGTTCCTACCTGTAACAATTCTGTCAAGCTTAAAAAAGAAACAGGATGGGATTACAGTTCATGTAGAAGTAGCGCAATCGGACATCGTATTAATTAAATATTGAATTAAATGTTTATTTCATAATTGTCACAGAAAATGATGCGTTCATTTTTTCCTACTTTTATTTACTATGGACCTAAGTTGTTATGGTACTAAATATTATTAATTTAGTTACTTAATACCAAAGATTATAATAATATATAGGAGAAAGATTAGCAATTCGACAGAGCTGTCAAACGCTTTAACAACAGTGCTACCTGGTGGCAAAGCGGGAAACTATTTTTGTAAGCTATAGGTAGGAAGGTACGTATCTATACGTCGATGATACCTATATACTTTGCCTATATAGGTATACATATTTCAAGTAATAGGTCGCTTGTTCTTGGACAGAAAACTGAATAAAAAATCTTTTTGAGAGAGATAACAGCTTAGTTTATTCGTCACATTGAAGAAACTTACATGTTACAATATTAGTAGTTTGGTAGCATATTATTCTCAATTGACATATCATAAAACAATGTTATTGAAAAACCCAGACAGTCACAGCCTATAACACATTTTCTGTTGCAAAACATATCAACAAAGTAACAAAACAAACTAAAACTAACAATCAATAACAAACAACAAGATCACAGTTATAAAAAATAGTCAACAAATAAACACAGCAAACAGAAATAATAATAACCAGAAGCCGCTTGAAACTTTCGCAGGAAATTTTCAAACTGATTTTTATTTGTGTCAAATTGTGTGCTTAAAGCTTTAAAAACGTAGCCCCTTACTAGAGTTATTCCTGTGTCGTGGGTGCGTGTGCAAACATGAAAATTCACATACAAACACCCAGACCGAAACAAATAATTCTGGAACACACAAAGATTTGTCCCGTGCGGGAATCGAACCCGCGACTATTAGACACAACGGGCGGAGCGGCTGAAACTCTTAATCATTGCGCTAAGTCGTCCGTAAGTGAAATGGATGTAAAACTGGTCAGTGGTAAAATGTAGGCCGCGGCAGGGATTGGATATGAAAATAAGTAGAGTAGGTATGTAAAATTTACATGTCCGCACTAATCATGTTCATTTCCACTTTTCAGCACAAGTGTGACTGAGACCATACCTGCCTTTACGGGTATCTTAAAATTTCTTTATGCGTTTGTTTTTATTGATCGTTTTAACAAAACGTCACTCTAGGAATTATTCCTGTGTGTGTCATGGGCGCGCTTACAAACATGAAATTCACATACACAAACAACCAGACAATTTTTTTTGGGTTACACAAAGATTTGTTCCTTGATGCACCCTGCTGCCTCAAATAATCTTTCTCGTAGGAGAAGGTATGACATTATTATGACCCAAGACAGAAGTTAAATGCTAGTTTAGTAAACGGGGAGTAAAGTATAGGAACGCTGGCAATCCATTTCATATAAAAATATTTTTTATACTTTACCACTCAAATGTTTGCCCTAAAAAGCAATGAGAAACGTACAATTTATTAAAGGAATACCAAAATTCAACTTAGACACGATTTTATTTATAAGCATTAATATTGGTAGCGTCTCCACGTCTCCTATACCTACTCTCCGCTGTGAGATACTGACAAACACTATATCGACTAAAAATCTACAATTCAAATTGCAAATAGCTTGGTTTAAAGATAGATAGGGCTATTTGTTTGATACGAGATTAGGAAAGGCAAAAACGTTTAGTATTAAGGATATTTCTTGTAAATGGGGGCTAATATTTTATAGTGATTTACTGTTTCTATGAAAATATTTAAACTCCAAACGTGTTGTGACTACGTATTTAAATGTTAAATCTTTTGAAAATCAAAGGAAAGTACATGTAATATTTTTTTGCATCTAATTAAAGAAGAAAGCATGTCTGCATGATTTAAAGAATGTTGTTTTTGACCTAACGCGACTTACATATTTGCTTTTTTATCATAGGGCTTAAGGGGACGGTGTCGAGTTAGTATGCTGTTCTTTTCACATAAATAATTAACTATATACAGATGAAAGTGACAGCACGCTCACTCGGTAGCAATAAGCTAACGTCAATGTTTTCATGCCAAGCTTTCAGCACATGATACAACCGGAGACATTACAAGGACATTGATGTTTTTACTACTACGCGATATTCGAATTTCATCAAAGACTAATGCCGGAAGCGATCCTTTTTTAGTTTGAGAAGATCGTTCTTTGTCTCTTTGTGTTAGTCCACATCATGATAGCTTGGTGTAATTTTTCATTTGTATCTGTTTATTTATTATAACGGTCCTTACTTTTTTACCATGAAGTATTCCTAGCGCTGTGTGACCGTGTTGTTCTTAGCGATCACTAAGTTTAAACAGAGTTCGGCTCGATCGGTTTAAGATGGGTGCTTTGTGCCATTTTTATATTCGAGCATCTCCGTGATACGAATGGTGAGTCAAGTCCTACTGGGTACCACTTAATGTGGCTGTTATTAATACAAATAGGAAGCATTAAAGGTGGCTTGATAAGTTCCAACAGCAGGTACCCACAAACTGCCTCCACCAATCCGCACTGTGTCCACGTGGTGCAGTATGACTCGATTTTTGAGAAAAGGCCTTTGCCCAGCCGAGGAGTAGTATGGCTGTAGAGGCTAATTTATTATTGTTACGTCTTTTACATTGTACGTAAATTATTTAATAATATATAAATAATTTATATTTGATAAATCAATATTTACCAATTATATTTATTTTTACCAATTTTACTCCCACCAGAACGATGGTAGAGTGTTTTCATTCGACTTGGGTCCCGACGCTACGACCAACCAGCCTTTTCATCGTTGTGTATCTCAATTTTGAATGGCAGGGTTCCGCACTGAGTTTGAATACTAAATAGCTGCTTTTAGCTAAACTCGGCGCGGCACCCCGGTACATTAGTTGGGTGCCTCTGGAATTGTAATTATTCCGGTTAACTTATAAAAGTTTTAAGGTTTTCGGGCTCGTTGTTAAGTAGCGGTAAATGAGAGTTCCTTTTAAATAATATTTTACCGACGTAAATTCGTAGAGCTGGTTCGATATGACAAGAGTTTAGCACACAATATGGATGGAGATCAGAGGAAATTAGTATACAGAAGCGATTTCAAACCGTTACATTGAAATGATCCCAAAGGGGGCTAACCTAATTAAGGCCTGAGAGTAGTACTCCGGTAACGATATGTTGTTTAAGAGATAGATGTTAATGTTTTGTCATCAATGTAACCTTATTCTTTATTACTTGTAACTACTGTCTATGTCTATGTCTACGTCATGTATAACACAGATACGGAAGGACGATTTACCGCAGTGGTTAAGAGCTTAAGCCGCTCTGCCCACTGTGTCTAATAGTCGCGGGTTCGATTCCCGCACGGGAAAAATCTTTGTGTGATCCATAATTATTTGTTCCGGTCTGGGTATTTGTGTATATAAATTTGCATGTTTGTAAACGCACTCACAACACAGGAATTAATCCTAGTGTGGGGCTACGTATTTTTTTGAAATTAAAAGAAAAAAATTGAAGAAAAGATACAGTTTTTGTAAAAAACTTTCTGAAGATTAAGACAAAATTATGCTTTACTGCTAAATTTTGCAGTTGCATAATAATATTGTAATCTATAATAAATAAATATAAGAAAATAAAAACAATTAGGTTATGAGAGACAATCATGAATCCTTTGTTAGGGTCCAAACACAGCTCCAAAGTTAATCTATGTTCCATAAGAAATATTTATTCCAAATATCTTCTATAAAATTTATTTAGCCGAGCTTGTAGAATATCTATTGAAAGCTGAAGCCGAGAACGGTCCATGTATTAGATACGTTCGTAAGTACTTATACGTTTATTTTGGTTCAGAGAGCATATTGAACGAGAGCTAGGAATAATAGCAATCGTCTAATAGTCGAGCACACTCCCGCAGGGACCCTAATAAATCCTCTCTGACCGGTGTTCATTAATTTGTCTGCTGTCAAGTCCGTATCTGAAATTGTTGATGTTTTGCCCATGTTTGTGGCACAAATTATTGAACCAATCATTTGTGGAACCCTAAAGTTGAGCGGCACACTCGAGTTCATCTGTAATAATAGATTTTATGTAGGTAGATAAATGTTATATTGTAGTTCGTAATATTTCAAGTAATATTTTTGGCAAATCGTTTGTGTTTTGGTGTTTGATAGAATGCCAGAATACAAACCGTTTGCGTCTATTAAGTTTTGTAGATATGCAAGAGAATATTCTTTGCGAATTGCGACTTTTACTAGAACCATTGGACGTCCAATGGGGTTTGTAGTCTCGCCACTAAACTAAACTGCGGACGAGTACTTATAATTACAAATGTATATTTATTTATTTAATATAGTTCCACACTACGAATTATTCCTGTGGCGTGGGTGCGCTCACAAACATGAAATTCACATACATAAACACTCAGACCAAAACAAATATAAGATTGGCTTGTGAGGGGATTGGATTCGCGACCTATCGTACCAGTGAGCATACCGGCTCAAGGTTTTGACCACTGGACCGACTTAGTGAAAAGTAAGACGGATATTTGTTTTTCAGTCACATCCTGTAACTAAAAAGCTAAATGTGTTTCTATATTTATTATTTAACCGTTCAATTACAAAAACCTTTATAAAGCTGACTTCAGCGTAAATCTTCGTAAATAAACTCGAGCATTTTCCTTTGCAAGCCACCAGTGCCGCTCCAAGTGTTTTCAGTCAAACCACCCGCCGGATCTGCAAAAAATAATCTCAGGATTCCACTTAAAGGATACAAAAACAAACTGAATAAAACTTTCTTCCAAAATATTAGTTTTTGGACCATCAGCGTTTGCACAGCACTGAAAGACAACAAGAAATTGTTCTTCATTATACTACATTCCTAAAGTTAAATAAAAGTTCCTCTCGTTACGATTGGCTTCTATCAAAACGGGGTTACCTAAACTTTTTATCTCGGAGGCTTTTATTTTAAAAAAAGCCGAGTAATTTCACGAAAGTAAGAAATCTCACGGTATCCAAGTTTCTTTAAGTTTAAATGGCGGCCTCTTCGAGGGTATCTGACGAAGAGATATTTTCCCGAGTGGCTATAGAGTCGTGTTCTAATAGATACTACGTGTTGCCATTACGGCTAGTGGTTACAATTTGTGCTGGGAGCTTTCACCTAAGTTAAAAGGGCTCGCCATCAAATGGGCGGTATATCGAAAACCCATTTGAGTAATTTGAGGCGAACCGAAACGCCATTGTTGAATTTAGCGATTTAATGCGAACGTTAACGCATTGATATATAAATTTTAACTAGATTGGGGACAGTCCGAAAAACGGCCCGAAAATTATGTGCACAACTAAGCGTGTTTCTATTTCGATTAGCTCGATCCAACCATAGCCTAAGTATGGACGCGTTTAAATACTACACTTTGCTAAGGGTGTAGGAGTGAGCAGATCCCTTAGAAGATGGATCGATGACCTCTTGAAGGTCGCGGGTAGAAAGTGGATGCGGACAGCACAAAGCCGGTCGTTGTAGCGGGCTTTAGGGGAGACCTTTGTCCTGGATATCTATCAGCTGAGGATAGATAGATAGTTGGCAGATACCATTAAAACAAAAATATCTTTAACAATTTCTACAGTTACAAGCTACAAGTAGGTAAATATAGATGCATATATTATTAAATAGCATTTAGGGCTGAGTTGTCTCAAGCGCACTTCAATCCTATGGGATCTTTTGTGTTGCCCTTTGTCTTAGTGTTCTAACGTATCTGGTGGTCCAAATACTCTCTGTAACAGATTGTAGATTGTACCAGGTGTGAAGAGCCGTTACTCCTCTGGCGATTGGTAACCCACCCCCAGTATATTAAATCGCCGCGACGCCAATGCGTCACATCTGCAGAGAATATGCTTCATAGTTTCAATTTCCGAACAACAGTTCCTGCATATTATGTCACTAGATCTAGGTTCATCTTATATACAAGGTGTAACATAATAAACGCAAGACCTCAGACACCCCGATTAGAGAATTACTTCTTAAATTCAAAACAAAAACCAAATTTCCAAATTTAATGTTTTTTACCCTTCTTTAAAGCACATTTAAATCCCAATTAACGATTAAAGTTGGACGTGTATGTGTACGTTTTGAGAAAGAAGTTTTAGTAATGCGTTTGTAATCTCCTTATTACTATAATCAAGAATAAATTTAGTTTTTTATAGCGCACTGAAGGAGGCAAAGCATTTTTTGAAATTTAAAAAAAAAAATTAACATTCATTAAAAATAGTTGGTATCAATTCAGTTACCGATTTAGAATAAACTACTTTCAGGTCTTGCGTTTATTATGTTACACCTTGTAGATATTAAAGATATAGATACATAAGTTTGCATATTTAAATGGGGCCGTTGTTGTCTGTCATTTCGTCCGTAATCTAGTACGTATATATTTTTTTTTATTATTTAATAAATAAACGTAGCCCCACACTAGGATTATTCCCGGGTCGTGGGTGCGTTTACAAACATGAAATTTCACATACACAAATACCCAGACCGAAACAAATAATTGTGGGTCACACAAAGGTTTGTCCCGTACGGGAATTGAACCCGCGACTCGAGCCATTGGGCGGAGCGACTTAAGGTGCGCCGTAAAATATATCGATGCGTTAACGTGGCCATTGTGAGCATTTGAGTTATTTCCCTTGTTTGTTTACTGCCGCGTTGTTTACACGGAGATCTTGTAACTACAAAGTCAGCGTGTTTACACGAGGCAAAGAGATGACTGTTAATCGTTTTACAGCATCCTTTTACGTCACAGATAAGGAATTGACGATCAGGGATATCTGTAAAATAAATCGTCTATCTATTATTTTTGTTGCCAAATTCGTTTTATGACTAAAGTTACTGCTTGTAGAAAGTATTTAGTTAGTAGTTTGTTTTTAAGGTAATCTTATTAATAGGGAGCTTTCTTTACTATCAAGAGCGTTTGCTTTTAACTTACTTAGTTTGTGTGACTTTCTGGTTCAAATCTTGTAATAGGTTTTTCAAGCATTTGCAGGTATTAGGATACCTAGGTATTTAGCTGAAATTTGGCATACGTATGTTACTACCATGAAACTGGTCTGATTAACATCTAGGGTCAAAAGAGAAGAACATGACTAATACCTACATGAGGTGACCCCTCATATATTAGAACTCATTGGATTTGTGTTAATAAGTACTATAGATGCCACGTTGCCCAGGATCTGTGGATAGTACCGAAATTTAGCACGCTTTGTGGCAAAGTGTGGAGTTATAATACACAAGAATAATTTGTTACCTACTTACACTTGCATAATAAATGATTATGATTATGAGAGTTGGCCACAGGAACTCCCTTAACTAAGTAAAATATATCGGTCGTGTTTTATCTACAAAAGTTTGTTTTTAAAAACGATTTCTAAATCAAAATTATCAATGTTAAGGCAACATACGTAAGCGAAAAAATATTTTCTTATTTTAACCACGTTCAGTGAAACGGTGAGATCGTTGCCATCTTTAATAGTCGTCATACGAGCACACGAAAACGGTCCGAACAACCAACTTATCTACTACAGTTAACGTTTGTAAACAGTTGAGCATCTTAATACTAGCAGTCCACACAAGAACCACGCCGACAGACGCGTATTCTACGCAGCTGCTTGGAAGTGTTCAGAGGGTAGTATGACTTAAACCTGCCAAGGAGGCGCATCATAGATATATTATTTGTACTGGAATAAAGGTGACACTCAGAAAAACGGCCCAAAAAATTAGAGCACAAGTATGGGCGTGGTTTTATTTCGAATTATTTCGTTCCAGCCATAGCCAACGTGAGGACGCGTTAAAATGCTAGAGGTTGCTAAAATTACCAGAATAAAAAGATCTAAGGCTATTATTAATTTAAAACTAATGACTACAGTTGCTAGCTACGAGTGAAGAGTAGATGCGTAAATATATCCAAACGCGCCCGTTTTCGGCTGTTATTTTGTTTGTGATCTGTAGTCTATGTATAATATGAGACGCGTAGAACGCGCGTCCGTCTGCGTTACCCTTATTCGGACCGCTAGTACGAAGATGTTCAACTGTTTATATACGTTAATTGTGTCTACTAACACATGTCTGGCACCAATGTAATACGTGTGCTAGCGGCTTAAGGACCTGTAATAGAAGTGCAATTCTGACAAGCTCAGTCGTTAGGAATCACGGCTCACGGAGCACCTGTCAGAACAATTCAACTTTCACCTTGACAGCGTCACGATGTGTTGTCTGGATCTTTAAATGCTCCTGACAGAAATGTATTGTGAGATGTTGCACTGGCAAGGATTAAAATTAGTTCTCAGTAGTTTTAAATCACACATTGTTTAAAGAGTCGGACTTAGTCAATTCAACGGTAGTCAACAAGGTAGTTTTTTTAGAATAATCATCATAGTTTCAAACTTAGCAAGGCTGTATAAATTAAGACATTTTACATGCCTACGAATCTACGTTAGAGAAACATGAGGAGGTCACTTTTCCTCGTGTTAGTGGACCAAAAACTCTCTCAGGCGTTTTCTATACATCTTGCGAAATCTAGTATATAATCTGCTTATAGACAAGTGGAAGTCTGTAGGTACCGGGGAAGAGCTAGACTATCTTACCATGACCCAATAGACCGAGTCTTATCTGAAGATCAAGTCAAGAGTCTCTGTAACCGGCGAGCGTATATGAGACGAATTATGAGAGTGGAGGAAGTCAGAGATGTATGCAAGGAAAGCATTCGGGTAAACTTCATAGCAAACGGCAACTATGCAACTGTCATGAAGTGACATTTCACTTGAAGACAGCGTTAGTTCCGATTTGGGCCGCGGGCCAAAAGATTCTTGTAGGACTATATTTAGTATCAGTAGTAGTTACTAAACTATAATATATTTAAGTAGGTAAATTTAGATTTATTCTGGATTATGCATATTTTGTACGTTGACTTGTGAAAACGCTGTAGTGATATTTGAACGTACTATGCTATAAATCAATACACGCACTCAAAGTTATTTAACCCTGACAATAACAGGCATCTAGCGAAAATAAATGTCCCTTCGGTAAGTAATAACTACTGACGCTGGAATAGTTTATTATGTAGATATTTGAATAAAAATTCCAGTTTAAAATATTAGGATATAGACATGTAAATTATGGGTAAAAATATTCCCCCATCACGGAAACAACAAGAAAACGCTTCGTATATACCGAGCTATTACGATCGGCGTTCAAAAATCCATGAATTTTCTCAAATTGCTCCTAGTCCGGAGGCAATCAATATTGGCGTATTTTTTCGTCAACCTACCGCGTCAACCGGCGACGCAAATTAAATTGCACGATTTAATATACGTCCGTTCACTGCGTAATGCCGTATTCCTTCGAAGGTGTATTCCTATTTGTTCTACGATTTCGTTCAACTAGTAGAACATTTATTGGATTATTTTTCCGCTTTGTTCTAGTTATCACTTTATATTCCACATTGTGCTACTATTCGCACGTTGGTTTTTTCGCCATGTCTTATTGGATCATTTTCGTAGGAAATATTAATACAAAATTAAAACATCAAATGCGTTTAACCGTAGTTAGGTAGTATTAAATAAAAATCTGACAAAATACAAGGTATCTTCGACTAATACACCAAAATCGTATAATATAGTAAATATTAAATGTCAATTTGTTTTATTAAATTAACCAGTAGAAGAAAGCGAAAAAAAAAATTTGGCATTTTCTACTATTTGGTCAAAAACCTAGAACAAATTGGAATGCACCTTCTTCGAAGTGAAAAATGGAATCACAGCGATGAACAATTTGTCATTTTAATGTTTTCGTGTCCGCAACCGGTACGTCGGCACTATGGATAGACAATTTATAACGCGTGTCATATTCCTTTGTACGGGAAGGCAAAATATCTAGCTGTGAGGAGAGGAATGCAATTTGTTGGCTCGTACATATCGCACGCGAATACCTTGTAAATTGTGTTCGTAATTGTAGAGTATAACGTTTTATAAAAATAGTGTCGTGATGTTCGCTTGAGTGTATGGTTAGAATGTGCAGTCTTCGTCTGGAGAATTTTGTAGAATTCTGTTTGTGCATTTGAGATAACGGGAACCCATATAGTATTCAGGAAGGAATGTTAGCTTCGTGGCATAATTTCGTATTATATTTTAGTGGTTAAAATCTTTAAAAGAATTTGGTTTGTAGTCGAAAATTTGAAATTCAAAGAATACTAAACATTTCGAGATCTTTTTCATATGGATTTTTATGTGTGAACTGTACACACTTTCCTAATATTTTGTTCTGTTTTCAATGTAAAAATGTTTTGGATACGGTTTTACAATAACATAACATGTATCTCATTTGACAATAAAAGTTTCTATAAATCTCATTTCAGTGGATTTATTGTGGATTAAACAAAACGGTTGCAGGGGACTCAGGAGAGATGAGCGTAATATTACACTAAGGTGCTGCTGAAATTCCCACATCATAAAAATTGGACCCGCGCCGACGCTATAAACATGACCATTTATTTTTACGACACCGTACCCTAGGTTAATTGTGTCGCTATAATTTTTTCGAATTCCGATATGTTTTAGTGCGATCAATATTTTATGAGGACGTTGCAACTTTTGGGTAACTGTTTGTTCAATGCCATGTATTGTGACATCAATTATTTGAGAAGAGTTGAGAGCTTAGAACGAAAATGTTGACGTTAGCGTGACCCTAGTGATTTATATCAAATCTCTAGGGTCTGCCAGGGCCTTTCATATCACTTAATAAATTTACTAAATAAATATGAACTTGACAGCACCATTACTCGCTAATGTCTCGCTTACATCAAAGTTTTCGTGCTAAGTCCTCAAAAGTTCTTCTCTTACAGACCTCGCTCGGTTTCCGCACTTGCATATGTCGTCTTATGCATGCTCGTCTGTTACGGATCTTTTGACTTGCTCTTAAGTTATGATATATTTGGTTATGGTAAGATACTGAACAATGGCTTACATTTGAATGTAAAGAAAACCAAGATGATGGTTTTTGAACGGGAAGAAACCAAAACGAATGCAAGGATTGTGGTTGGTAACGATGTGCTAGAGTAAGTGAATGAGTTTGTATATCTTAGATGCGCCTTAAATAAGGATGGAAAATATACCACTGACATAGAGAGAAGAGTGAGCGCAGGGAACAGAGTGAATGATGCGATTGAAAAGCTACTTGGGAGTCGGCACTTAAGACAAAAGGCGCAGCTGGTCATACATAAAGGAGTGCTTGTCCTAACGCTTATATATGGCAGTGAAAGCTGGCTATGTAAGAAGGAGAAAAAATTAGGATAATATCGGTCAAAATGCAAGCTTTGCGGGAGATGTGGAGAGTCAAGCTAATCAACCGTATTCGCAACAGAGTAGTAAGAAAGCGAGCAGGTATGAAAGATAGTATCGATGTAAAGATCAGTAAGGGTATGCTCTGTTAGTTCGGGCATATAGAAAGAATGTTAGAAGAAAGGATACGAAAACAGATATACAATGCAAAGTGGAAGGGTATGGGTACCGAGGAAGACCTAGACTATCTTATCATGACCAAACAGGACGTGTCTTATCTGAAGGACAAGTCAAGACCAGAGTCCCCGTAACCGACAAGCGTATATAAGACGCACTATGAGAGTGGAGGAAGCCAGAGAGGTATGTAAGGAAAGAACTCGTTGGAAATCTGTACTTTCTGCCTACCCTGCATGGGACTGGCGTGAAACCCAGACTACCTTACTATCTACCTATCTATATCCATAGATAGGTAGATAGTAAGGTAGTCTGGGTTTACATCTTTATACTCTCTGCCTATCCCGTAAGGAATCGAGCGTTTTGATACAGATAGGTAGAGAATTGAAAGATTTTGGACACTTCTGTATAAAAAAACCTTGGATCAATTAAGAAGTTATTCCTGCGTCGTGGGTACATTAAGAAACATGAAATTCGTAACACAAATATGCAGACCGGAACAAACCTTAGCGGATCACACAAAGATTTGTCCTGTACAGGTATTGATCCCGTAACGATCAGTGATCGGCCTATGCTGTAACTAAACTAAACGACTCTTATAGTTTAAAAGTAAGGAATAGCCTAGTTCTTTCAGTTCTCTTTTTTCCTAAGTCTTTACCGATATTGTAAGGCTTTGGAACGGATGATCAGGGATATATTTATATTTATATAATACTATAAATAGGTCATGTTTGTGTGTTTAGATGTTCGGGGTAATCTCCGGTAATACTGATCCGATTTTAATGATTCTTACACCATTGGAAAGCTACCAGAAGTAACACAAGCTACATAAAATAGACCCGGCGCTGTTGTCGACCGGGTACGAAGTCGCGGGAAGTTGC
Organism: Phalera bucephala; assembly: GCA_905147815.2. Taxonomy (NCBI): domain Eukaryota; kingdom Metazoa; phylum Arthropoda; class Insecta; order Lepidoptera; family Notodontidae; genus Phalera; species Phalera bucephala. The sequence goes on along the minus strand of LR990621.1, from coordinate 14,698,197 downwards.
TAATATTTTTAAATTGTTCGCCCTTACAAACTCAAGTCTCAAGAAATAAGTTCACTTATTACATAGGTATTATAAAATAAGGTTCTAAAAGCTCTTAGCAAAGCACGTAAACTCACCATATTAGCGATATCGCTTCAGCAACTACTTTACTGTCTGCAGCACCCGAGACGCTCTTAATGACCCTCCCTCGCTGCTTACCTGTTAATTAAGGTTATTAATCCAAAGGCACGGTCTCCTTGTTTTCCACAATTGGTAGCAATTTTATTTTAGCGGAAGCCAAGTTTTGTCTCATATTTAAGTTTGTATGTCAGAACTGTCATGAATTTGTAATTGGTTTTGACAAGGGTTTTGACTTTTTGATTTGTGAAGTGAGAATTTGTTATGTGGCTTAAGTTAAGTTAGTTAAGCACGCTTAAGTTGTGTACAATCAATCAGCCTATCGTAGTCCACTGCTGAACATAGGCCTCTCCTAACACGCGCCATTGCACACGGTCCTCCGCCTTCCGCATCCAGGCTGTCCCAGCGACCTTTTTGAGGTAGTCGGTCCATCTAGCTGGGGGCCGTCCTACCTTACGCTTACCAAGTCGCGGTCTCCACTCTAGGACACGCTTGCTCCATCGGCCGTCGGTTCTTCTGCAAATGTGACCAGCCCATTGCCACTTTAGCTTACTGAGTCTGCGAGCTATGTCGGTAACTTTGGTTCTTTGTCGGATTACCTCGTTACGAATTTTATCCTTCAAAGAGACGCCGAGCATAGCTCGCTCCATAGCCCGCTATGCGACTTTGAATTTGTGGACTAGTCCCACTGTGAGTGTCCACGTCTCGGCCCCGTAAATCATAACAGGTCGGACGCATTAGTTAAAGACTTTAGTCTTCAGGCATTGCGGTATAGGCGAATCGAAAACGTGACGTAGTTTGCCAAATGCTGCCCAACCCTATTGGATCCTGCGGTTGATTTCTTTCTCGAAGTTGTTTCTACCAAATTGGACAACTTGTCCAAGGTAGACATACTCCTGAACAACTTCTTCCCGAGCATCGAACCATCGACGTAGATCGGTCCCGGCGTGACATGCTCATTAAACATGATCTTGGTTTTATCCAAGTTCATGCCGAGACCGACACCTCGAGAGGCTCCATTTAGGCTTTACAGCATTTCGCGTAACTGTTCCAGTGACTCCGCCACGATGACGATATCATCGGCAAACCGAAGGTGTGAGATGTATTCGCCGTTGATGCCCCGCCCAGTCCAGTCCATCGTCTTGAAGACGTCTTCGAGTGCATTGGTGAAGAGCTTGGGGGATATTACATCCCCCTGTCTTACCCCTCGACGCAGCTCGATCGGGTTGGTCTTTTTGTCCTGGAGCTGGACGGTCATTGTAGCGGTATCATACAGACGTCTCAACACCTCTATATACCGCCAATCGATGCCACATCGCTGCAGAGCATCCAAAACCGCCCAGGTTTCGATGGAGTCGAAGGCTTTCTCGTAGTCCACGAAAGCCATACACAGCGGCTGATTGTACTCTTCGGTTTTCTGTACAATCTGCCGAACAGTATGGATGTGGTCTACGGTGCTGTAGCCTTTTCGAAACCCGGCTTGTTCCGGTGGCTGGAACTCGTCAAGTCGTGTACATGTTCCATATATTTTAGTATTACAGGTTTATAAGTCAGTCGTTTCATAATATTGTTGAATTACATAGTACAGACAAATACATAATGAAACATCGTCACGCCTGTTCCGCAAGTGGGGTTGGCAGAGATGTACTGTGTACACCCACTGTGTGCTGACGATATTAGGGCCCAATGTAATGGGGGGAGAGCCCATGTACTGGGCACAATGCCGGACTCCGTTTTATTTAGGATTTTTTTTTCTATTGAAAAAATACACTTTGGTTCGAACCATGATCGCTACGATTACTTTCATCAATATACCAACACGGCAGTCACAATATGTTAGTAATACGAACAATAAATTAGAATACGAAGACCCAACTTAACTTTGCACTCTTCATCAAATCAACGTCACAACAAGTGTCATCAGTGTGTCAAAAGCACAGGCCAGACAAATTTTATGCATTAGAAGTTCAAAAACACTTATAAGTTCGCATTTATCGCACCAAATCAAATAATCTGTTTAAAATCGTAAGTTAATATTGTTTTAAAATATTGCATGCCAAACGAAAGTAACGGAAAGAGTGGGAGATAATATGATTATTTACCTGAGCATCCGCTGAGCCAGCAGGGGCCGTTATTTCATTAGAAGGAAGGAAAAATATGAAGCGATGTTTACCTGCCTTGCTGCGGGCCATTCGACCGAATCTGTTTACCATAATTACCCATACCAATGTATTTTTAAGTACACGGACAAGTCTTAAAAAATCGGGGAACTTAATTAATTCTGGGACGAAGTAAGTCTTATTTGAAATCTCTACGTTATACAAGCTGTGGTTTTGTATCCTTGCTGGATTTGCAGAAGTAGCCGTGAACACAGATTTATAAAAAAGGGACACTTTAAAATAATTTTATTTTACTAACTAACAATGTCATTATGCCAGATCCCTTACTGGGTAGGTAGAGAGTACAGAGTTCCAAAAGATTCTTTCCTAAAAGACCTCTCCTTTTATTTTATGATTTCACTACATATCATAAAACAAAGTCCCCCCGCCGCGTTTGTCTGTAACTCAATAACTACCGAACGGATTTTCATACGGTTTTCACTAATGGACGGATTGATTCAATAGGAACGTTTATGTGCATAATTGACCCGTGCGAAACCGCGGCGGGTCGCTTGTGTTTTATAAATTAAATAATATTGTCCTGTTGCCCCATGTGTATTATGACTAGCCTATGCGGTCAAGCGAAGGAAAGCATACAATACTATGTACATATCTACCACATGGTAGTGTATTCTTCGCTACAGCTAAGGTTTTTCTTATTCAAAGTTAAATGAGTATTAAATAAAATATGGCATAAACCAACGTAGCCAGCTTTAAGATGTGCAGAATAATTAAGTACTCTGTCTATTATGTATTCCATCAATTCCGCAAGAATACAAAACAACTGTATAAAATGCATTTTAACAAATCCTTGTCGTTTCGCGTTAGATCGAAAACAATTTTTGTCATTTATTCGTAATAATCCAATATGGAGGCGAGTGCGCGTGATCTCATTGACACTAAGCTGGGCCACGGGTTAGGATCCATTATGGTGTCCAACCCGTCGTCAATATTATTTGATGCGGTTTTGAAATGGCACGGCGTTAGAGAAACTTGAGCTTCGCAGAATTTACTGGTTCATTAGCGGTTGAGCTGCGGTTCGGCTGTTTCTGGTTCTACTCGTGATTTCCCTTTAAATTCGTGTTCAACAATCCAATCCACACAAATAAAAAACAAACTAATCACATGTTTTTTATTTGTGTGGATTGGATTGTTGTGTGAATGTGATTTTGGTGTAGTAAAAGATATTTGCTTTTTATTGACTGCTTCGTTGGTCTAGCGAGCGCGATGTTACGGGTTCGAATTATAGGTTAGAAAAAATGTGTTTATACCATTGAAAAATTCTCCGACTCAGTCAGTCTGGAGCCTAGATTGTGATTGGTATAATGCCAATAGGCTTGCCTCTTATTATATTGGGACCTATTTTTATAATCGACATATAAGTACACACAATACGCCTCTACCAGTCCGCTTTTGGAATATAGACGTGGTGTAAGTTTTTTGTCCTTCTTACATAGAGTTTACATAAATCTTTAGTTTCGATCATGTCTTAAATTTCTGTTAAATGCGTAAAAGTGCATCTAATAAATACTCAGAAGATTCGTCAACTTATTCGGAATGTGGCAGTGAGGCAGTGATTTTGTTTTTAATAATTATTGTGTTAAGTTCTCAAAGAGTGTGATTTGTCCAATCTAAGTTAAATGGGTAGGTAAGTGGCGTTTGATTTTGATTTTATCCAGTTGTTCTAGCAATTTTATTACTAACCGACAATTACTTAACCTAGTCTAATTCACGTGATGTTAGGGAAAGCGATAACATGGTTTCAGGGATCGTATTTTTTAAGTGGGGTACATAGTTCTTCTTTGCTACCCACGCTGTGAGAATATAGGTGTGACGGTGTTCATTATTGTAAAAACGATCAGATATTCAATTTATTTTCCCATGGCAATGATGAGGTCCGAACGGGACATAAAATAAAAGGTTGGACGTAATAGAAGCGGCTAGTGCCTAGCTTGTCGATCAGCTGAGTATCCGAGGGCGCTGTCCGCTTCGAATGGCCGGGGTAAGGCCCCGTGCCCTGCGCTCGCGGTCCCCTGGTTCGTCTGTAGTGATGGAACCACGCTGAGAGCAGCGGCATACACTGTCGATTGGATGGGGGCAGACGTGGAGAGGATAAGCAAATCACCTGTGATGCGTGAGAAACCACCTATATTGTAGCGACACCAAGGTAAATTTGTAGTAGCATAGGAGTAATTATTCTTCAGCAAGGCGAGGACTAAGCGCGGACTAAGGTTAAGCTTGAAGGCTAAACACGAACCATTTGACGGTAACGCTGTCGAGAGTCGTACTATTACGTTCATATTTTAGTACAATTCGCAATCTGATAAGGATGGCATATCAACTCAACAGCATCACGGTTACGGAATTCTTTGTTCTGTGGTCACGCTAATGTCAAAGTTAACACCTCTCCAAGCAGGCTACCTATTTCTACTCTTCAGACCGCTGCGGGAGTTTTATAGCTCATAGCGTTTTTTGCAATATATTCGTATACAAACTATATATAAATAACACCTTAAATGAAAAATTGAAATTATATACTTGCCGAAAAGTGTAATATCCTATATACGCCTACCTAATTTATAATGGAAGCACTTCAAAACACATTGTCACAAATGTCTGACATGTTCAAAAAAAAGATAGCGGAATTTGAGACTGCGCTGCACAATTCTCCTGGTACTCCATCGCCAAATGTGGGTCTAGCAGCAGAGTTTCACACGTTTCGAGGTTTTGTCGTTGAAGCTCTCAACAGTATGCAGCAGCAGATGACCATGCTGGCTCGAACAATGGACGTCATGGAGATGCGAAGTCGAAGAAAGATCCTTCTGCTGCATGGTGTAGCAGAAGGCAGCAAGGAGGATGCCATCCAGACTGTGACAGATAATGTTCGGAGTCCGCCTAGGAGTTAGCGACATATACGCAGCCACCATCCGTCGGTGTCATAGGCTGGGGCGACCCACACAGACATGTAGGCCGATCCTCGTTACGTTTAGCGATCAGGCTGCCCGCAGTAAGGCCTGGTATGCGAAGGGAACATGATCACGATCTCCGAGTTTCTTACTAAGCCGCGACATAACTTGTTCCTCGCAGCCAGGGCAAACTTTGTTGTGGCGAGATGTTAAACTCGGGATGGAGAAGTTTATGTTCTCCACTCGGATGGAGCGCGTCTTCGCGTACAGTCTCTTGCAGACCTTTACGTTTTGGATGACCCTGCCAAGTTGCCTGCTACGAAGATGTTTACTAGAGCGGCAGCCAGGTCCAGGCGGGCTAATCAATCGAAAAAGTGACAGTCCGTGTATTGCATGTGTTGTCATCTTTCTTCAATGTTTCTTGTGGGTCTAGATAGTATATAACTAGGCAAGTCGATACTTATACACATATTACCTGTCTACTTACACCCACTACAATTTTAATTTTCATTACACCCTTATTTGTTGACCGTGTTTAGTGTATGTTCATAATTGTACCTTTTTAGTAAAAATTGTGTACCCAAAGTTATTTTTATGTCAATCAACGGTCAATGTTATGTAAAGTCCGTTTCGTTTAGTCTATCAAGTTGGATCAAGATAGATTGTAATTGGTTATGTTTCGTTATCGTGCAGCATTGACTTGGCACAACATAATATTGTGCCAAGTCAAATTAAGGTTACAAATAAAACATGCCAATTTAATTTGCCACTTATCAATTTAAGTTTTAGTATTTTATAAACGCGTACATAGATCATAATTTTTAACCGACTTCAAAAAGGAGGAGGTTCTATGTTCGGTTGTATGTATGCTTGCTTTTTTTTTTTTTTTTTTTTTTTTTTTATGTATGTTCAGCGATATTTCCGTCAATTGTGGACCGATTTTGATATTTTTTTTTGCATTGGGTTCAGTATATCTCCAAGGTGGTCCCATATTAATTTTATTGACATTGGACTTTGGACTTAGAAGATACACCAGGGAACTCCTTAACGACAAACAATAGGCATGTGTAAATTGCGATATTATGGGTATTACGTCAATCCTATAGGTACCCTACTATAGAATTCACTGGTCACTTAAAATTGTAAAATAAAAATCTTTTATAAAAAAAGGTAAAAACGACTTCAAAAAGCAAAAAAATAAATATTTGAAGTCGGTGCCAAGTAACCGACTGCACCAACCAGCACCGACTTCAAATATTTATTTTTTTGCTTTTTGAAGTCGGTTTACCTTTTTTTATAAAAGATTTTTATTAATATTGTATATTCGTACTCTTCTAGGTTGAATAGGTACTTTAGGATATATATTAGTATAGTGTGTATAATATTTTATGCGTATGTCTGGCTCTGACAGTTACAGCGATAACGAAACGTTCATTTCTGTAGAAAGTAGTAAAGAAAGTTTCGTTAGCATACCATCGTTTCAATCGCTTGCTGATACTTTAATATCAACTTTTTCCAACGTCCCTAGGAACTTGAATGTCATTCACATTAATGCTAAAAGTATTCCGGCTCATTTTTCCGATATGCTGGAAAACTGTGACTGTAAAAATATTCACGCTATTCTTATGTCTGAATCTTGACTAGAGTCGTGTCTCCCTTCCTCTCAATATTCGCTTCCCGATTTCAATCTCATTAGGAACGATCGTGTTGTTGGCGCTGGAGGTAGTGTTGCGATATATCTGCAATCTAACATTCCTTTTTCTTTAGTTGAGTTATAGCTGCAATCTCCTCCGGTGCATGCTGGTGAGCATCTTTTCGTTGAAATCGGACTTCACGATTCCAAAGTACTTCTTGTTGATTACTATTGTCCCTCGTCACGCATAGACTTCCTTTCGCCCTGTTAGAGTTAAGCATCTTTTGGCTCCTTGGTTGACTGATGAGATCAAGATATTAATGAACAAAAAAGTGGCATCCAAATTCAAATTTAGAACTAGATCGACTGACAGCAATTGGGATAATTACGTTGCCACCCGAAATCTCTGCAAAAAGGTGTGTAGGGATGCCCAACGTACAAAACGGAAATCCAACAAAAGTTTGGAAATTTTTAAAATCAATGGGTGTCGGTAAATCATGTCAAGGTAAGATTCCTAATGATGTAGATATCGATTATCTCAATAAACACTCCTCAGCTTCATCTGACGTCGATAAGACTGCAAAATTAAGCACACTAAACTTTATTTCATCTATTCCGACACCCGATTATTCTCCATTTGTCTTTAATCAATTTACCGATTATTATTATTATTATAAGCCATTTGTGTCCTACTGCTGGGCAAAGGCCTCCCTCCACTTTTTCCAGTCCTCTCTGTTTGTTGCTATGTCAGGCCAGTCTTTCAAAAAGCTGTCCAGTTCATCCCGCCATCTCCGCCTGGGTCTACCGCGTTGTTTTTTAGTATTTCGTGGGGATCAGTCAGTTATTATTTTAGCCCATTGGTTATTTTTTATGCGGCAGATATGTCTGGCCCAGTTCCACTTAAGCTTTGCGGCTTTTTGCCATGCGTCGCCAATTTGGGTTATGGAGCGTAGTGTGGTGTTTCTAACATGGTCGGTAAGTTTAATATAAAGAATACTACGCTCCATAGAACGCTAACAAACCGCGAGCGCGGACTTCTGAAGTTTGGTCAAAGACCAAGTCTGTGCACCGTAGGTGAGGATGGGGAGAATGCACATATTCATGAGTCTACGCTTAAATTTTATTGGGAGGGAGGGAGCTCCTTCAGGAGTGCAAATTTTACTTCTTGCCTTGCCTGAAAAGAAACTATTTGGCCCAAGTACACATACTCATGGACATATTCAATCTCCACATCCCCCAATCTGATTTTTTGTTGGATGCTATTTGTCATGACTTTAGTCTTAGACATATTTATCCGAAGTCCGACCTCGCGGCTTGCCACACTCAACTCGCCAAACATCTTTTTAGGTCTGAGGCTGATGAAGAGAAAATGACAATGTCATCGGCAAAACGCAGATTTGTAAGTCTTTTTTCCCCGACAACAATGCCCTCCTCACTCCAACCAGCGGCCAGCTTTCTAAAGACATCTTCCAAAGCCGCGTTAAAAAGTTTAGGAGACAGCGGGTCTCCCTGTTTAACTCCTTTTTCGATTGGAAAAGACGGCCCTGAGTTGTATATTTTAATTGCAGCTGTACTATTTAAAAAAAATTGTAGCAGGTGGATGTATGTAGATGGTATGTTCTGCAACTGTAATGATTTACCGATTGTGATGTTAAAAAGAGCATAGAGTCGATCACATCCAATGCTGTCGGCAGCGATTGTGTCAGCCGTAATATTATCCTTCCCATCATCTCCCATATCTTCAATCATTCCATATCCACTGGTAACTTTCCAGCACCGTGGAAATATGCCCAAATAATACCCTCATCCAAAAAAAACCAAATCCCGCATCTGTTTCCGATTATCGCCCAATATCCATTTTACCTTTTTTATACAAGGTGCTTGAGCGGCTTGTCCATGACCAACTGAGTAGTTTCATCAACAGAAACTCTCTTCTTAATCCTTTCCAGTCTGGTTTTCGTCCTGGTCATAGCACTTTCACTACTCTGGTAAATATTACGGACGATATAAGATTAGGCATGGAGAATGGCAATTTAACTATTCTAACATTGCTTGACTTTAGCAAGGCTTCAACACTGTAGACTTTGACATTCTCATTGGACTGCTACGCTCTATTAACATATCTCCAACGGCAATTGATTGGTTTCGAAACTACCTGTCTGGCCGCCGGCAACGTATTCGCATCGATGCTTATTCTTCATGACACCAGTGCCGGTGTACCGCAGGGTGGCGTTCTATCCTCTTTACTCTTTGCGGTTTTTATTAACTGCTATATATGCTGATCTTTAAATTTACATTAAAGCTCCGTCAGCCAGGTTGTCGGAGGCTGTTAGCACTACAAACCATGATTTAACTAAGATATGTGAATGGAGAAAATGCTACGGCCTCAAAGTCAATCTTAGTAAGACTCAGGTAATTGTTATTGGTAGCTCCAGATTTACTGGACGCGTTGACTTGTCACAACTTCCTCAAATCATGTTTGATGGGATTACCATGCCAGTAAGTAATACTGTAAAAAATTTGGGGTTTACATAGACACCAATCTGACATGGGTTCCGCAATTGCAAGAACCCAGTCGGAAGATTTTTGCATCCGCTGGCTCATTGAGAAGGTTACGCAATTTTCTTCCTACAGCCACTAAAATTGCACTCGCACAATCCTTTTTTCTTTCTATAATCGATTATGCAGACGCTAGCTAACTAGATCTTACGGAAAAGTAACTTAACAAACTTAAGCGACTTCAAAATGTCTGTATAAGGTTCATATTTGGTTTTCGTAAATATGACCATGTTTCAGAATTTCGCTCAAAGCTCAAGTGATTACTAATTCGCCTTCGCCGGAATGCTCATATATTATATCTTCTATATAGTATCATGTTTAATCCGTCAACTCCCTCTTACCTCAAATACCGATTTGAATTCCTTCACAAGACACATTTGAGGTCCTAAGGTCGTTGGAGAATCTAAAGATGAAAACACCAATGCATTCCACAAATTTCTTTGATAAATTCTTCACAGTTCAAGCTTGTGGAATGTCCGCCTGTATCAATTAGACCTGCACAGTCGTCAGCTTCTTTAAAAGATATGGCTAAAGACCACTATCTCTCTGCTTGCTGGTAAAATAAGATGCATCATAGTCAGTCCCGTCATCGCATCGTTCTCCATGTTCTGTCCATCTTCGTAATTCAAAATCCCGTTGACTCTCGCGTTCCGTCAGCACGCGGCCGTAGCGCTGACTAGCGGACGACCCGCGCACTATTTGCCACAGATAATAACCACGCCGACACGGCCAACCTGACATGCGCCCGTCCTCGGGCGCCAATCATGCGCACATTTCGTTAACCATTCCTTCGGACCTGAAAGTAAATCTCGTTTACATTTTGCACATAATATTTACCGACGTCTTCAGCATCATCAACCACCAAATCTAGTAACCTTATATAGGCTTAGAATGACCACTTTCTCAAAATGACTACTTTCCCAAAATGACTACTTAATCGCCTGAATTAAATAAGTTATTATTATCATTATTAATCGTCACCACCACATGTCCAGCTGGTCCCAACATCGAGGTACCACTGTGACATTATCACCACCGCAATTTGCCTCCACATGTATCCGTCGCACGTCCAGCTGATCCCAACATCAAGGTACCACTGTTACATTATCACCATCATTGCCACCTTTGTCCATTAAACTCGACCACCACATGCCCAGCTGATCCTTGAAGAGATCACTGTAACATGGATGATAATTTTTCTCACAATATGTTCTCCACAATACGCCATTATCATCACCGCTTCCATGCTCGGCTAACCTTGACGTTACCGCATTTTCCGTCATTTTCCATCATCCACAGGTTCCTGCCAAACAATAATGGTATTATTATACCAATTTTAACTTATGCTCAAGAATGGGACTGTCCTCAAATTATTATAATGGAGATACACCAGAATTAGTGACTAATATCAGCTGAATCTCAAGCATTGTTATTTGCTGACACAGTATCAGCCGCAATAGGCTGACTGCAAATACTTTTGCCATCTTCACTGGATGTCACAATCCCAAGACTAATAACTTTCGTAAGCCGGAGGTCTATAAAATATCTTTTTAAAGATAGAAAGACTTTAACGTATTGCAGCACAAAATACTACTTTAAGCATTGTCGTGATTCTCGGGCATGACAATCGCTTTAAAGACCAAAGTATTCTTTACTCGCCAGCTGATGCCGAACACCACTGCGAATACACACACCTAGTTCATACCCTCTCCCATGACGATTGTCTAAGCACGCCTTCAACCTCTAAAAACGACCCTGTTTCTCCTAGTGGCGCCCTGGAGTTGGTTATACCCTCTTTACCCCTTGGCTGCGGCGAAAAAGGGTGAGAGAGAAAAATAGCTGCACTGGCCTCACAGACAATAACATACGCATTCACACACATACAAACAACTGTATTTAACACAAAGTGCCCGTACCCCGAGGTACAGATAGTACCTTGTACTCCAAAAGATATGGTTCCCAATAAACACGATGTAAATCAGTCAATAGAATAGTGCTTGCTCGGTATAAAAAAAAGCACTCCGATCTAATGCTATCGTAAACTAAGAAAACTAAGAATAGTTTGGCGTCCAGTACTTTAGTCTTACACTCTAGCTACATTTTCACGGGGAATATAGTCGAGACAAATTTCATAATTTCGCAGTTAGGATCATTACTTAAGGAAAATACGCAGGGCATAATAATTATCGGCGCTAAACATCAAATTCCTTTCTTCATTCTTAGTTATGCATGAATAACGTATACAGTTAATAAACTCAAATAAACCTTAAACGAATGTTATATTATACGACTCGTTCAGTTTTGTTCCCGATAGCAGTAAGCCATCTAGCGAAAAAGATAACCAGACAGATAGAAGACTACGGAACCATAACATTCTGTTCTGTGTTTTTTTGAATGACTTCAATCTCCAGATTCGAATAAATTTACTAATTGAACAACTTTGAAACTTTGAAATTGATTACATAAGCGTTAATTCTGTTTAGACTATGCATTACCCATGCATGCACTACACGTTCATTTCGTATACCCACGTACTGTAAACAAATAAACTCAGTTATGAACATATAGAGCCGCCCTAGCATACATGATGTACACATGCTTCACTGCGCCCACTTATATCTTTTGAGTTTATATGAATTATAGCGCGACTTCACTTCAGAACTGAACTTTAGTTGGGGACCTTATTTACACCACTAAAATAAATCGCTCCATAGATGTACAAGCTGACATCAGCATAGCAATCCATATCCGTGCCTGATGAACGTTCTGATTCTACCTATAAAGAATGATATTATTTGCTAGAACCTGGTATTTTCAGAATAGTAGGTCTTATTTCACATACCACGATACAGTTACCCAACTAGATGAAACGCCTATCTATAGAAGCACCAAATTATCCTTCATACTCAATGAAAATAAAATCAGGTCCAGGAATAATCACGCTAGGTTATTTTAAATAATCTCAAAATAATTAGTTTGTACCAAATACCATACAAGCATGGACTTTTAATAGTTGCTCTATGTATTGTAACCCAACATTTTAATAATCCATTCAAAAACGGGCCATTAGTACATTATGTTCCCTAAAAAAAAATTTACTACACCTATTGCAAAAATAAAAATAATTAACTAAAAGAGAACAATTTAAAGTTCATTTTACGTTGAAACTGCTACTGGTTCCGTTCTTCGCTATTTGCGTTCTACATCGAAGCACTGTTTTGTAATATGTTTTGAAAAGATGCGGCTATACTGTTATCAATTCTAACGTAATTCAAAATCCCGTTGACTCTCGCGTTCCGTCAGCACGCGGCCGTAGCGCTGACTAGCGGACGACCCGCGCACTATTTGCCACAGATAATAACCACGCCGACACACATATATATATATATATATATATAAAATTGCAGGGATTCAAATTATACTTCAAGTAAGTATAGAACATGCCGTATTGATAATGTTGTTGAGGTGTTTCTATCAATAAATTCTTAGCAACCCGCTGTCACTGAAAAATGATTTCTGAAATAATAAATACCTATATTTTACAAAATACTAGGTGCACTTCCTTGGTGTTAGTATCTACGTATCTCTATCTCTCTATATCATCACGCCAGATCCCTTGCGGGGTAGGCAGAGAGTATAGAGTATCTACGTATATACCCTGAAAATAATAAAATACACTGTATAACTTGTTTCTCTTCAGGTAAGGATGGAAATAGAACAGTGATGATTCATTAAATACTTATATTGATTCTACATACTCTTGCTACGCTTTATTGAAAACTTGAAAACATTTCCGTAGGTATAACATAGATTTTTTTTTTTGACGACCATGAAATATAACCTATTAAAATAAATATACCTGCGGTTTATTTCAGAATTTTAACTAAAACTACTACTGGGAGTAAGGGTTGCGGATTGCCAAGTCCGAAAGCGATCAATACCCAAATTAACCCGTGTTTCGTATATTTCCCTGATCTGAGGTCAATAAAGCGGTTTAATGTTTTATCTTTTACTGAGACAGGTCAATTGAAAGTTTTAATTGAAATGCCTGTAAATTATTAAAAGCAAATAAGTTTGTAAATACTGTATTATCTTACCTACACCAATCCGCACTAAGTTCTTGTGATGGAGTACAACGTATTATCTCTCTTATCTCGTTTTGTGAGAGAAGGGCTTGCTCGGCTTTCGGATACTACTACCTGGACTGCCTTGTTAGTCTAGTGGCGAATAATGTGCTTTGTGATTACGAGGTCCTGGGCTTAAGTCATAGGTCGGACAAAAATAAGGTTTATTATCGAAAAAAATCCAGTATTCCGGAGTCTGGAATTGTGCCCGGTATACGGCAGTAGGCTCGCCTCCTACTAAATGGGAACTAACATTTTTGGCGAAAAGTGGGTGTACGGAGTACATATCTGCCACCCCCGCTTGGGAAATATAGGCGTTACGGTGTTCATTTCAAATGCATTTCTAAACCGTATTTAGAAATACGGTTTAGACATGCACTTGAAATCTCCGCATTGCTTTGAATCAATTAAAGAAGCAACTGTATTTATTTGCAAATAAAAAAAAATAAGATATATTAAAAATAGTTACGGTTTACGGTTTAAATTTCTTTATTTCTCAAAGATTACAAATCACTTACGAAGAGAAATAAATTATAACACTCAAATATAAGTTTATAGATGCGTGTAGTAGACGGTATTCTTGAAAATATTCCCAGCAATGCAGGTAGTTCATAATAACTTTATCTTGTCTTCGGTAATTACGGGTTATGTAGTAATTTTGTCGAGCGGATACAAGGGATGGTTTACATCACGCTAGGTTCATTTTATGATATTATTAAGTTACTTATTATGTAGTGCTTTTGAGAATGTGTTGTTTTAATAGTTTTTTGTAGATTGCTATTGATTTGGCATCTTTTATGTGTTTAGGTAATGAGTTGTAAATCTGTGCTCCTTGGTACAAGATACACTTTTTTCCATAATTGGTTCTGGGTTTATATAGTTGAATGTTATGTGCCCGTCTTGGGTTGCGTGTGTGCACATTTTTTGTTAATTTTATTTGTGTGTGTATATTTTTATTTAAGATTTTTCTTATTAAAATGGATATATTATATTGATAGGTTTGTGTTATATTAAATAATTTTGTCTCATTATAAATTTTGTAAGTTGGTGTTAAGTAGTTGTAATAGAAGAGGACTTTTATTAAATTATTTTGAGTTCTTTGCAAGGTGTCGAGGTGTGTTTTTGCAGCGGATCCCCATACCTCTATCAGGTAGTCAATGTGAGGTTTTATTAAAGAGTTGTAGATAGTATAGCGTACCTTCAGTGGAAGACATCTTATTATATTTCGAAGGGCACCCGTAAGACTGCTTATTTTGAATCGTATGTTTTCAATGTGTGGTTTCCATTGTAGTTGGCTATCTAGCATGAGCCCAAGGTATTTTTCTTTGTTTACTTTGGTTAATGCAGTTCCGTGAATAGTTAAGGGGGTCATGTATTTTTTTATTTTTAGCGGAGAAAATTATGTAGTTCGTTTTTGATGCATTCACAGTTAGTAGGTTTTTCAAAAACCATTTTTCTAGAACGTTAAGATCATCCTGAGCATCCTGTATTATAGTTTCTACAGTGTGACCAAAATAAAAAAGGCAGGTATCGTCTGCATATAAGGAAATATGCCCTTTAAGTCCTATTTCGTGTATGCTATTTATGTAGACCAGAAACAATAATGGTCCCATGATGGATCCTTGGGGGACGCCGCATTTTATTAATTTAGGTGCGCTAACGTACGTTAAAAATAGTTGAAATCAATACACTTACTGATTTAGAACAAAATACTTTCAGGTCTTGCGTTAATTATGCTTGTATGGGATATTACTGAGTATACCTTCACTGTTGGTAATTGACAATCACATATTATGAATGAATTATCGAGCTGGGAACTGCAGCAGATAAGCATTTTTCACTATCTCTTCTTCATCTTGATTCTCCATTCTTTAAGCACCTCATTAAATATCTTTCGACTAAATATCTGAGACTGGTTAGGTTATGCGATGTATTAAAATTTTCACATAATACTTACCTTTACCATTAGCTATTCCTTTAACGAAACAGTGTCATGACGTAGCCGATAAACGTCACTAAATAAACGTTTGAAGGCTTGTACAGCGAGCTCGGCTTATCAAGATAAATGATTCCTGCCAAGATATTGATGGACTTGTATCATAATAATTTTACAGCTTATCAATTTTACTTTGGGCTTCTGATTTTGAGGTAATTGACATCTAAATTATAATTTGAAGAGACAGACCTTTTTTTAAGGAGAATGTACTTTGTATAATATATAAGGGTCTAATTTTTGGTTAGAGTATGCTTTCTTCATATTTTTATTCATAAAAACTAATATTTTGGTAAACTAGGCTTAGTTATTAATTAATTTAAGCGTATTAAAAAAGTTTTAGTTCGATAAGTAAAAATGGACGGTGCGATCATGCAGTCCGGCGAAAAGTAGATGTACACAATGCACCTGGCACCGGTGCTCCCTGCTTGCGAAATATAGGCGTGAAGGTGTTAATTTTTTTTTAATATTTTGCTACATGTATTTATGCCTACCTACTAAAAAATTTACCTGGAAAATCTGACCCGTCGGAATTCTTTACCCTCTATCTACCTTGCATGGGATCTGGCGTAATGATAAAGATAGATTATAGATATATAAAATATCGCCAACTTTTTTTAAGCGAGAGATAATGCGGTCGGTGTTCCTAATAGGTGGGTAAGAATTGAGCTCAGAACAGCGACTTCAAATAAATCGATATCGGATCACGAGATAAAACACTCACATACAGTTGATCTTGTAACCCCTTACCCCTAAGGCATTGGGGATTAAAGTGCAATTAACGAAGTATAAGTAAGACCAAATGGCTGAACAAAACCCATTAAACAGTAGTACAAATTAGTGTCGGTAAGGCATTAGAATAGTTTGATCACTGGTAGACGGGCTGTGTCCCGCGGGCTCGTATTTCATCTCAATTAAACAACAAGTTCTTTAAGTTGGGCCAGTGTCGGATTAATGACGGGTGAAATATCAGGTGGAGTGAGCACACCCATCTCAAGGTGAACCGATGTCCTGGTGAGGGCCGCAGGTAAAGCTGATGTATACAGCACAATTAGTCGTGAGAACTATATTTGAGGGGGTTTTTGTGGACAAATGCGGGAGCATTGGCCGTCTTTCGGCTGCTGGTCATGACAACGAGAAAGGTCAGTATGAAGAGGTAGAAAAATATTTTCTGATGAAACCATGTCGTCAGTTGTAAGTGTCATTGTCGTCAGTTAAAAAAACTGCATTGATAGACTAAGAAAAAATCTCATTCCCGATTCCAAAATCAAACGCGGTAATTTTGTAAGACAAAATACTTACGTGATATTATAACGATATTGTTTGTAGATTGCATGTTCTTACGAAACCTTATGTTTATAATCTTCGGAGAGAAGTTTGTCCTGCAATGGACATTTTTAGCTGATAATGAAAAGATAATGCTGTATTTATTTAATGAAGTGCTGAGTTAACATTTTTTAAAAGCCCAAACTGACATAAGACGATAAGGGCACACCAATGACTCGGTGGATAGATGATATATCGGGAGATGGAGGAGGAAGATGGAACTTAGGGTAGATTGGCACTGAACCGCAAAAATAGCACAAAAGGGATATTTGTGCCCTGCAGTGAGTTATAGAAAGAAAATGATGATGGTTAAAGTTACTTGATTTGTGCATAATCCGGCTACAGAGACAAGAGTTTTATTTGTTTCCATCTAAAAGCCGGCCCTGCGTGTAGCAATTGCCAGTTCAACATTTCAGCTAATAATTGTCAGGCTAGCCGACGATGGATGCGTACTAAATTACAATTGCTCCCAGGTGCTCCATCAACGAAATAATATTACGATGAAGAGAAAGACGTATGAACATTGAAATATTAAATATACTAAGACTTTCTTTATACATATTATAACTTGGTTAGTATGAAAAAGAATCTTGAAATGTGCCCGGTATATGGCAATAGGCTTGGCTCTTACATATGTAATACCTAGCTAACGACGTGGTATGCAGGAACTGTGGCACAGAAACCGAAACCATGAAGCACATTCTTTGCAAATGCGATTCTTTGGCGGTGCGGCGAATGAACTTGCTGGGGGTGGCCTATCCATCACCGAGAGTATCGGCTCTTCCCCCCTGGCGGAATACACAGCCTATTACAAGGAGTATTTGGGACACTAGGTATGTAGGAACACTAGGGCTAAGGGCAGTACAAAATATCCCATTGGGTCAAAGTGCGTGTGATGAAAATCAACCCTACAAAAAATGCCAAATAGGATAAGATACATGAGTAATATAGGCGTGATGGTGAATTGAAAAAGAACAGCATAAATATTATTTAGATTATAATTCATTGTATAATGGACAGTGTAATATTATTATTATTATTATATATGTATCTCGCTGAGATTCACGGGCTTTACCCGGACCTTTGAAAGGCTTGCATGGGGACATGGGTCCAACACGTAGAGGCCCTTTGCGAGAAGTTAATGTTATGTAAGCCACCTGCTGAGATCACTTGCTGAAAATGAAGAAACATAACCAGCGAACTGACCCCGGCAGGTGCAAGGACTATTGTAAATTATGGAAAGAAACAAGGACTATGTAAATGAGGTTTGATGGACAAAAACTGGACTATTTCAAAGGGGACGGACACCGGCCATAATTAGTGATACCTAATTACCCGTGGCCGGCGGTGACTCGCCGCTTACTAGATGGGCCCTCAAACGGTCGTCCTAGGACAACTGAGGGCAACACCGGTGTGAGCGGCTCAGGGGTGTAGAGAGGTGTGCTGCGCTTTCTCCGAAGTTACTCGCGGCGTTATGCCCTTTAACACTTCCACCCCTGGAGTACATCGACGTAGGAACGCATTATCTTCCTACGTCGATATAGCTCTCACGGGTCCTCTCTGGACGGCCAATTAAGGCTAGCCAGAGCCGAGAGTCCTGCAGGCACCCTTCGGTTTCCACTCGACCGACGAAGACACGCCGAGTTAGGGGCCCTGTTCGACTCTCTGAAGCACTCGGGTCCGTGGTGTCGTTACTCACCAACAGCTCGCCACAAGCTGCCCTGCGGGCTTATTATTATTATTATTATTATTAAAACTTTTGCACAAAATTGTACAGAGGCGGACTTAATGCCAAAGGCATTCTCTCCCAGTCAACCTTAGGGTGATGCAGAGAAAACAAGGTAGGTGCACTTGGACTACAATATAAAGAAATAGCGGGAGGACAAATATTTTAAATATAATACACAGATACGCATATATAATAAACTAATATATATCAATTTTTAATATGTATATATACATAGAATACATAAAATTAAATGAATGTAACATTAGATAAATAAATACAATAAATATAATTAAACATACTAACGAGATGATTCTGCTAACAGTTTTTTAGTTATGTGTTCGCGAGTTCTTTTCTTGAAGGAGTACCGGCTCTCTGCCATCCTCACATTAGGAGGAAGAGAGTTCCAAAGAAGAATGGATTGCACGAGGAAAGAAGAGTGAATAAAGTTAGTGCGGTGGAGTGGGCATTGAAGAAGCCGATTATGAGAAGAGCGTAGATTTTTACAGTGGTTGGAACTTAAATATTGAAACTGAGATGATAGGTAAGACGGGGAAGAAGGAGACTCAAGAAGAGAATACAAGGTTGTAAGTGCTCTCAAGTTCCTACGCTGTCGAATCGGAAGCCACTTTAGTTCCGCGCGATACATGGAAACATGGTCATACTTGCGAAGATTGAATACAAATCGAATGCAGTTATTCAGAAGTCGGTCCAATTTATTGAGTAGATCTGCATTCAGGTCAAAGTAGCACACATCACCATAGTCGATTATTGGAAAGATTAAAGCTTGCACGAGCAGTGCCTTAGTTTTGGATGGAAGAAAGTGTTTCAGTCGATAGAGCATCCGCAGGATACCCGTTACCTTAATATGTAGAAAGCTATGATAAAAATGGTGTTAGAGATAGTCTCACACAATTATACTAGGTATATATGCATGGGCGCCTCCCCAGTGCTATATAAAAAGGAAAATCTAATAAATAGATTTTCATAGTATACAATCTACATATGAGTCATGTAGAAGCAAAATTAGCAATATTCATATTGATCGATATCGATGTTCCTGGTTTTACTTCGGCAGAGGAGTTTGCCCTTCCAATTTATAGGCGTCGGTACATTACCACAAGATTTTGAGAGATGCTAGTCATTTATAGTAACACTGTCACGCTTATATCTCCCAAGCGGCGGTGCCAGAGGTGTAAGAAAACCAACAACATCCTTATCCATCAATATGTTGCTGGTTTTGCTTCTACATGACTCATGTGCACTCAGCCGTTGCCGCAACAATTAGATACATAACCAGTTGCGAAAGATAACTTTTATTTATTACTGTAAACATATACACAAACGTAGTGTATATTGTCATTGCTGTCTATTAATGATAATATATCAGCCTATACTGTCCCATTGCTGGGCAAAGACCTTCTCTCACAAATCGAGGTAAGAGAGATATGGTCACACTTCACCACGCAGACCCGGTGGAGATTGGTAAAGGCAGCTTGTGGCCAACCGCTGTTGAAACTGATCAAGCCGTCTATAAGGCTTCCAACTTTGTTTAATGACTACCATATTAAATGGTAACCGGGACCAGGTTGGTCATGCCTGCCGAAGCTCGCAGACGCTTCAGTATAGAAATGCCACAGACATTTCTATATTGAAGCGTCTCACTGTCTGTCACCCATCTCAGACTCATTGAGCCGAGGCTGTTTAACCTTTGTGACCCCTAAGAACACTGCAGTCGGACAGCGCTACGGGCGCCTCATCTTTTAATATTGAAATAACATTATTTACCCATATCATCCGTCATATCAATCTAATTAAGCAAGTTCGTAAACAGACACCACAAAATATTGGAAACATACTGAAATGACGCCCAATTCTAAATTAAGCCCCATTGTTATTCAAAGAACGGTTGTGGGTGCAAAAAGGGAGAGTGGAATTCAATCTTAGAGCGTACATTTTATTAGTGGGTTTCACATTTTACGAGCGGACTGCAGACCTAAATAAAAACAGGATTCTTCATATGGAGTCCCTTTCTAATTTTTTTACGGTGGGCTGTCAAAGCTTTTACGGTTCCATCTTTGGTCAGTTGCAGTGTATAATCTGTGAAAAGTGAAAAAGACATCTATTATTAACGCGGAAAAGTGCTTTTTGCTTTAATTTTGGTTTATTAATTAAGCTTTTAAATTTTCTGTTACTTTAATATAGAATTCAATATACTTGTAGCATGTAATTGAAATATCCTTTTGTTTTTGTGAGCGGGACATTCCAATATAGAATAGAACAGAACAGAACAGAACAGAACAGAACAGAACAGAACAGAACAGAACAGAACAGAACAGAACAGAACAGAACAGAACAGAACAGAACAGAACAGAACAGAACAGAACAGAACAGAACAGAACAGAACAGAACAGAACAGAACAGAACAGAACAGAACAGAACAGAACAGAACAGAACAGAACAGAACAGAACAGAACAGAATAGAATAGAATAGAATACACTTTATTGTACACCAACATAAGCAAGAACAACAAACAAAGAAAATAAAATATACACATACAAAGGGTAGCACAATTGGCGGATAGAAGAATTGAACAGGACGATTAATACGTCGTGCGCCCTGTTGCTGCTGTGGCTAGTATGCGTCGTGAAGGAGAATTCAAATAAAAGCCGAATAATCTTGAAACAGTGCTCCACCCACCAGTTGTGACCCTCTTCGCGCAGAGTTTCTTCCTAAAATCTTCCAATGCCCAGTCGCTCGAACGTGCATGGCACGATGTTTCGCGCTCTTAAATACTATTTTGGTGTGTCACAACTAGTGGGCTTTGCATCGAGTTTATTAATCAAATAAACCAATCATGATAAAATTATTCCTATCCCTTTCAGGGTTATACTCTTCTAATTGTACATAACACAATAAACACTAGTAGTGTTTATGCGCTAGGATTCTATGACATTATCTTATTTCTAACTTAAATTACATAATGTACTACAGTAACTTAATCTATTTATACAAATCATGCAGACGTCGTCCTGTACATTTCTCCCGCCGTGAACTGTCGGCTTCACTGACGGTTCATAAGTCTTCGTGGAGGGACGACGTCGGCAACACTATCAATTTCTTCGCTGGCCTCCAAAGAACTCCTCCCTTGGTGCGGACGTCCACCGCACGTACAATTCCATCTTCTCCAGGGAAGGTCCTTATTATCCTCCCAAGAGGCCACATGTTCCTGGGGAGTACGTTGTCAACAATGAGGACGATGTCCTCCTCTTTCAGGGCGGCGCCGCATCCATGGGGCTCCCGCCGGTACTGAAGTCCAGGTAAGTACTCCCTTATCCATCGTTCCCAGTACATGTCCGCGAGTCTCTGCGCCGCTCTCCAATGGGTGCGGCCGATGAGGTCAGTGTCAGTGAAGGTCCCTGGTGTCGGGTTGCGCGCTGGGCCGTAGAGCAGAAAGTGGTTCGGTGTCAGCGCCTCTGGGTCCTCAGGGTCGACGGGTACGTGAGTGAGTGGTCGGTTGTTTACTGTAAACTCGACCTCTGCCAGCAGTGTGGTGAGAACCTCTTCTGTCGGGTGCCTCTCCGTCAGGATCGTGTATAGGGCCGTCTTCACACTGCGCACCAGTCTTTCCCATGCGCCACCCATGAACGGGGCGCCGGGGGGAATAAAGCGCCAGCTGATGGTTTTTCTCGTGGCCTCTTCTCGGGTGGCGTTGTCCAGCGCCTCCCGTAGCTCTCTGTCGGCGCCGCGGAGATTGGTCCCGTTGTCCGACCATATTTCAGTCGGGCAGCCGCGGCGGGCGATGAATCGTCGTAGGGCCATCACAGCTGACTCGGTGCTGAGTGATGCGGCGACTTCCAGATGTACGGCGCGTGAAGTCAGGCAGGTGAAGAGGGCTACGTAGCGCTTCTGTGTGCCCCGACCCACTGTCACAGTCAGAGGTCCGAAGTAGTCGATGCCGGTGTACGTGAAGGCCCTCTGATGGTGAGCCAGTCTGCAGGGCGGCAAGTTCCCGGTGCTCGGCTCTGGAGGCGCGTCTCTTCTTCGGCGACAGTTGTAGCACTTGTGTATGTCCATCCGAGCTACTGTACGTAATCGAGTTATCCAGTACCTTGCTCGACACCTTGTTAGATTAGATTGCCTATATTATAATATCCTCTTGAAGCAATCCTTTGCCTATATTTTCTTCTATACGACCATACTGTCTCTATATTATCTCTATCACACAAAAATGTCTGTTAGAAGTAAAAACAACATTTTTATTTTTACTATTTTGCAATTTTGCATAAACACTGAGCAGCTTCAACTCGTCCAAATAAAAGTAAGCGAAACAAGAAACCTGCGGAAATCGTTAAGTATAAGTTTGACGTAAGTTTCCATGAAACATCGGAGCCTCTGTGGCGAGTGGGTGGTAAACAAATTCAATAGCCGCAAAAAATATGCGGAAAACTTCAAAAAGTTCTAAGGTTTCAACAAAGAGCAGTGTAGAAATAACCCCTATGCCGCTGGGCTACAATTTTATTTATACTTAAAAACGCTTATTTAAAAGAACATTATTGCTTTAACTCGTATATTGAGTCAGAGGGATTTGTTACAATGTGGGGATCTCAGGTCTTTAGTTAATTAGATCAAAAGGAATGTTATGACTGGCTCTGTATTCGCAGAGACAATTAATAAGGTAGATTTGATCAAAAGGGCATACCATATTTGGAAAAAATATGTTTGAAAGCAATTAACTTTTCATAAGTTATTTCAGCATAATACAAATCGTAAATAAAGACGATTGTTTTTGTATTCAAAATAACTTATATCCCTATATGTTTCCTAGTGATACCGAGACGACTTATTGGAAGGGCCAGTCACGAGTCTCCGTAACCAGCGAGCGAGTATGAGACGAACTACGAGATTGGAGAGAGTTCTCTAAAGAAAGAACTTGTTGGAACTCTGTGCTCTCTGCCTACACCGCGAGGGACCTTACATTTCCTATTGATCAAAATCGAGTTATCTAAAAAAGAGTTGTAATAAGTCCTATCGAAAAATTACTCGTCTATTATTGTACTTATGGTTACCAACGAAAAAATGTTTCATTCGTTCTTTCTATACCTTCCAAGCAGGGTTGTGAAATATCTTCACCCTATTCAGGTCCCAGCGTCCAGGCAGCCTTTTCAGCGTTGTGTATCTCAATTTGAATGGCAAGGTTCCGCACTTAGTTTAAATACCAAATAGTACTTTTCTGTTGGAGCAAATGGCTAGTTACCAAATAGAATTTGAACCATGCTTTACGTTTAGATTGATCGATGTTGTGAATAAATTATGGACGACGAATATTAACTAGTGGATAGGAGCGTAGTCGACCCGTTTACTGGATCCAATAGTCGTGGGTTTGATAGGTCAAGTCTTTTTGAGACACGGCAAAGGTTTCTTTTGGTTTGGGTGCTTCAGCCTAAACTATCTTACTGCTGGGCAAAGGCCTACTCTCGAAAATTAAGGAGAAAAAGGGTAGTACTAGGAGGTGGCCAAAAATTCACACTGGTTGCATGTGGTGAAGTGGAACCAGTGTGAATTTTTGGTCACCTCCTGATAAAATTTATCAAACCCCCTATTTGGCTGGGACTGAAAATGTCTAAGACGGAGAAGCTCAAAAATGGAAGTGCAAATGGTCACTCATTCCAAACAAACCGAGTTAAAAGGCTGAAGACAAAAAATCACCCATATTACCTGCGTATATTATAATTAAAATATTCCTGAAGCAGTGTACTGTAAATAATATGAAAGCAGTTAAGCTAAGAATATCTAAATTATACATGTTTTGCTATGAGGACAATTGCAGCATAAATCTGTTTGACAAGTTTGAAGTAACTTGAACTGCATTATAGTTTACGTTAGTGCTATGTAAATGTTGACAGCTGTCAGTCAAGCTGGTTCGTTCAGAGTTAGACTCAGGATTTGGTTCATTAAATATTTCGATTATACATTATGATAAAGTAATTTCAGTTTCGCTTCTCTTTCCGATTTCAAGAACGATAAATTACACCAAGGAAGAATGAAAAACTATCAAGTTGCTGACAGCTTTATAAGTATATAATAATAGAATATGAGCAAGCTAGTTTCAGAATGTTCTATAAAATTGGATGAAATAGCAGGTATGCAGAAGAAAAACACACCAATATTCAATATTCTCCAAGCACTTAGAGGTGATATACCCAGCGGTGTACTGTGAAGACCCAATTTTGGCAATGATGATACCTACATCCTAATGTAATAAAGGACAAACCATTGCCATTATAAAAGCATAATCACAGACTTGGAACTGTTAGGGAGGATTTTACGTCGAAAAACCTTAATGATACTGTCCGATCTAAGATTTATGGCTAGGTCCTTATGGTTGCCATTGCATTAAGCTTCACTGGACCAATTAACTTGATAGTTTAGAATTGAGTGCTTAGAACGAAAATACTGATGTTAGCGTAAGTTAGCGAGTTGATATGCCATCCTTGTCACACTGCAAATTTACTTATTAGACATGAACGTGACAACACGATTACTCGCTAGCATCACGCTAACATCAAAGTTTTCTTACTGAGTCCTCAGTAAATATTAGGGGTTTTTTTAAATAACATACATTCGCCGAACGGTAGTCCCCGTGCATTTTCAACAATTTTCCGAATTCTGTACATCGTTCCAAATAAACTTTGCCAATAAAAGTTCCGTTTAATCAATTGGGTTTCGGACTAACAGAAATAGCAGACCAACGTTGTTACTGTTATTTGGTAATAATTAGTTATTTGCATGTCAAAGTATATTTCTAAATGTTATTATTTCATGTACGAATAGTTTGCTTTATCAGAAACTAGCACGTTTTCCACGCACTTATTTTTGTATGCAGACTGTTGTATTGAATCCTCGCGGAGTTTACGGGGCTTACTATGCTGATAATATTTATCAAAAATCAAAAAAAAATCAAAGAACTAAAATTATATTATTTATGTAGAAAAAAAATCATAAACGATCTCCCTCCGATCTTGAGAAGGTCGCAGGAAAGCGATTGGGGAGGCCTATGTTCAGCAGTGGACAAGTATAGGCTGAAATGATGATGATGATGATAATAATATTGTAATCTATAATAAATGCCGCAATAAATATAAGAAAATAACAACAATTAGGTTATGAGAGACAATCATGAATCCTTTTTTAGGGTCCAAACACAGCTCCAAAGTTAATCTATGTTCCATGAGAAATATTTATTTACCCGAGCTTGTAGAATATCTATTGAAAGCTGAAGCCGAGAACGGTCCATGAAGTAGGTACGTTTGTAAGTACTTATACGTTCATTTCGGTTCAAAGAGCATATTGCGAGCTAGGAATAATAGCAATCGTCTCATCGTCGAGTACACTCCCGCAGGGACCCTAATAAATCCTCTCTGACCGGTGTTCATTAATTTGTCTGCTGTCAAGTCCGTATCTGAAATTGTTGATGTTTTGCCCATGTTTGTGGCACAATTTATGGAACCAATCATTTGTGGAACCCTAAAGTTGAGCGGCACACTCGAGTTCATCTGTAATAATAGATTTTATGTAGGTAGATAAATGTTATATTGTAGTTCGTAATATTTCAAGTAATATTTTTGACAAATCGTTTGTGTTTTGTTGTTTGATAGAAT
This sequence comes from Phalera bucephala, assembly GCA_905147815.2. NCBI lineage: Eukaryota > Metazoa > Arthropoda > Insecta > Lepidoptera > Notodontidae > Phalera > Phalera bucephala. Next base: position 14,671,992 of record LR990621.1, on the reverse strand, counting down.
GCCAGAATACAAACCGTTTGCGTCTATGAAGTTTTGTAGATATGCAAGAGAATATTCTTTGCAAATTGCGACTTTTACTAGAACCATTGGACGTCCAATGGTGTTTGTAGTCTTGCCACTAAACTAAACTGCGGACGAGTACTTATAATTACAAATGTATATTTATTTATTTAATATAGTACCACACTACGAATTATTCCTGTGGCGTGGGTGCGCTTACAAACATGAAATTCACATACATAAACACTCAGACCAACTAGACCACTAGACCACGACGTGGTTCTAGTCTTCTCAGGAAAAACAACACCTGACATGGAGCCGAACATCAACACAGTCCTGGCAGGGGTAGTGGAGTGGGGTAGACAAAACAAACTCAGCTTCGCAGCACACAAAACAAATGCAATGCTGCTAACAAGGAAGCTGAAATACACCACTCCGGCAATCTACATGTCTGGAACAAAAATACAACTGGTTGACGAAATAAAGCTCCTAGGACTCACCATAGACAAAAGACTCACCTTCAAACCACACGTAGCCGCAATTAGTAAGAAAGCTGTGGATATATACAAACAGCTTGCGCGTGCGGCGAAGGTGACGTAGGGTCTAAACGATGAGATAACTAGAACAATCTACGTCGCGGTAATAGAGCCAATTGTGCTGTACGCTGCGAGCGTGTGGTCCCAATCTACGGAACTGCAGATGATCCAAAACCGTCTGCAAGCAATCCAGAGGGGCTTTGCTCAAAAGATCTGCAAGGCGTATCGCACAGTGTCTCTTACATCGGCATTAGCTCTGTCAGGGCTGCTACCCCTGGATCTAAGGGTACAGGAGGCGGCGGCTCTTTACACAGCCAAGAGAGGGATCAGAAAAGACTATATACCACCAGGAAGGGAACTGGAGCACAGGGTGAGCTTCAGAGAACAGCCTCACCCCTCCAAACTCACAACAACAGAGTATGGGCTCCTGGAGAGCACGGACTCTCAAATCCTGGAAAGCCACAACATAGTCGGGCCACACATCTATACCGACGGCAGTAAAATACTCGGCAGAGTGGGAGCTGCAGTAACGTGGTGGGAAGGGGGAAGGGAGACCGGGTCCTCAACCTTTAGTCTGGACCCCCACTGCACTGTATTCCAGTCGGAACTTTATGCCCTCCATAGAGCGGTGCAAATGATAAAAGCCAGCGGGGTAAAAATAGCAAACGTAATGAGCGACTCGAGATCTTCGCTCGACCTGCTGGCCAATCCAAAAACAACGCACACTCTAGCCAAAACCATAAAGGGGAGCATAAATGAGATCAGAGCAGCCAGGGGGGAAGTCCGCCTCTTTTGGCTCAAAGCGCACGTGGGGACCGCCGGTAATGAGCGCGCCGACCATCTGGCGAAATCGGCGGCCCAGGCATCTGCCACCCACACAGACTACAACAATATACCCCTGTCATATGTCAAGAAAACCATCAGGGAAGAGTCGGTCCGTAAATGGCAGGCCAGGTATGACTCTTCGAGCACAGGGCTGGTCACAAAGACCTTCCTCCCCGATGTTGAGCGAGCTTACTCCATCGTAAGGAAAACAAGGTTGACAGCCAACCAAGTGCAAATCTTGACGGGACATGGAGGAATAGCGGAGTACTTGCACCGATTCAGGCTAAAAGACAGCCCCGGGTGTGAGTGCGACCCCAACATCAGTGAGTCTGTGTGGCACGTTATCCTGGATTGCCCGCGCTTTGCGGCTGACAGATTGGACCTGCAACAGAGGTTAAACGAAAACCTCAGCAGGACCAAACTGGCGGCCATCATGGCAGACGACGATGCGAGACCGCACTTCCTGAAGTTTGCAGATAAGGTTATCCGCATCTGCTTCAGAAGGAACAGCACTCTGGCATCAAAAACTTCCCCAAGAGTAACAAACACAGCCACCAACAACACCTACACACCAACACAAAACCCTACGTCACCTCTGGCAGTCGCCATTCCCAAAAGCATAAATTTTCTTGGGAGAGGCGAACGTGGGAAGCCGGGTATTCAAATAAAATCAGTCGCCCTGTTTATGGACAATAATTCCGAGCGCATTGGCATCGGCTACTGCAACGCAAGCGGCCCCAAACGGGTAACAATCTCGCCCGCGCTTGCCTCCCTTCTTCATGGCAGCTCGTTTAAGAACACAATGAAGCGTAAGAAGTTCAACGAGCTGCAGAACGCGGGGATCGGAAACACAGCGTGCAGAATAGTGCAAACCAAGAACAAGACCGTGGCACTATTCCAAGCGGGCGAGAACACCTGTCAATTCGCCCAAGCATGCAGTTTTCTGATCAGCCTAGCGGGGAAGGGTGACAAGCCAACAAAAGTAAGCGTAGACGCTATGGTGGTGGAATTTGAGGAAGGTGAGGCCGCCGACCACATCGGGATAGTAGAAGCCTCAAAACACCACGAGGTAGTGGCCTATGAGGATAGAGGACAAAACCTCGACTTCCTACGGCCACGAAAGCCAGAAAACCTCACCACAAAAACCCCAACTGACATCTGGGGACACCCCACAGCGACTCAAGACGGGCTCAGCGGGTCTGAACGCCTACAAATGAGGGCAGCTCTCGAGGAGAGCACAGCGAAGCAGAAGCCAAAGGACACTACAGTTGCCAAAAAACTCGCGTCTTTCACAACGGCGCTCGGGAAGGCGGTCCTCGGCATACCAAGTGTGCTGGGGAAAAAAATCAGGGGGAACCAACGGGCGGAGGGGGTGGCAGTCGCCGCCGAAGCGTTCTTGAGGGAGCCCCCTCCAAAAAGTCATAAGCAGCCGGAAAAGGCTCGAACAAGAGCCCAGATGGGGCTTGTCGATCCGCCGGAGCTCAGCGAGGCGACGGAGCCGCTGCAACACACAAAAAACGCGTTCCTCGAGTTCAAAGCAATCACCAAAGCAACAAGAAGGGTCAATAGTGAGACCTGTAGATCCATCCTGCAAACCTATCACCTGGGCAATGAAGGATTGCTAGAGGTGAAGCTCGAGGAGGCAGAAGCGGCGGTGTACGACAACGACAACTCCACCACGTTAAGAGGAGAAATGTCGGGGAAGTACATGGCGGCCTATAGTGGAACCAGCGGTTTCGTCGAATACGATGAGAAGGGGTCCCGGCGGACTGGCAAACACAAGTTCACAACCCCCCCTAACGACCCAATAGTGGTTGCGGCGAAGTGCACGAGGGTGGTGCTCGACGACCGGATACTTGAGATGGCAGAAACTGTCTCAAGTGGCCGGGGTCGGGGGCCTGCAATCGAGCACTGGACCGTACCCAAAATAACATGGGTCAACGGGGTTCCTGGATGCGAAAAAACAACATGGATAATCGCAAATTACAACATCGAAAGCGATATCCTAATAACATCTACAACCGAGGCAGCGAATGACTTAAGGGAGAGACTCGCGCAAAAAGTTAAAACAAACACCAAGAGGAGGGTCCGCACTATGGCTTCAATGCTGGTCAACGGATTGAAAGAAGGTGAAGAGTGCACACGTATTATCATCGACGAGGCACTCATGAACCACTTTGGAGCCGTAGTGATGGCCATCAAGATAACTGGCGCGAGAGAGGCTCTTCTCGTGGCGCGTGTCAACAGGGAGCTGCTCTGCACTCACAGAAATCCAATGGACGTAGCGTATGCCCTCAACGAGATATATGGGGGCATATACTCGTCCAAATCCCTCGTGAGGTCCTTGAGCCTCAGTAAGTACACGGGAGCGCAAATTCCGAAACACCAGGAGAACACCCTGTTTCTGGTGCACACCCAGGCCGAGAAGGAAATTCTCCTCGGCCAGGGCTATGCGTCGGGAAACGGGTCGCGCATCCTCACCGTGCATGAGTCTCAGGGATTAACGAGTGAAAACGTGGTGATAATGCGAGCGATCCCCAAGAGACTGAAGCTCCACGGAAGCTATCCACACGCGGTCGTAGCTATATCTCGCCACACTGGAAGTTGCGTCTATTACACAGACAGCTGTGAAGGGGACGCAACGGCTACACTAATAAGCAGGGCGAGGGCAGCTGCGACCAAAAAAATAAAAGAATACAACATAAAGATGGCTATTCGCAGTCGAGACATGGTAGTTGTTAAAAAGCTGCTGGAGGCGGAGGCCTAAAGGAAATCCTCACAAGCAGCCAAACACCTACACAACTGAGGCATTCTCGCTTAAAGGCAAGCCAAAACAGAAAGCCTCATTACTTACAAAATCATTAAAATAAATAAAAAAAAAAAACATTATAGGAAAAAAAAACCTCTACTGAAGTACCGCTACAAACAAATACCAAGCACAGTAACAACAAAACCAAAAAAATAAATAAAAAATAAGCGGCATGTACCATACAAGTGCATATAAAAGCAACTATTAACAACACATAAATTACACAAAAAAAGGTGCGGGACAAACCGGGCCCGCAGTGTCTAATTACAAATAAAAAAAAAACACTCAGACCAAAACAAATATAAGATTGGCTTGTGAGGGGATTGGATTCGCGACTTATCGTACCAGTGAGCATAGCGGCTCAAGGTTTTGACCACTGGACCGACTTAGTGAAAAGTAAGACGGATATTTGTTTTTCAGTCACATCCTGTAACTAAAAAGCTAAATGTGTTTCTATATTTATTATTTAACCGTTCAATTACAAAAACCTTTATAAAGCTGACTTCAGCGTAAATCTTCGTAAATAAACTCGAGCATTTTCCTTTGCAAGCCACCAGTGCCGCTCCAAGTGTTTTCAGTCAAACCACCCGCCGGATCTGCAAAAAATAATCTCAGGATTCCACTTAAGGGATACAAAAACAAACTAAATAAAACTTTCTTCCAAAATATTAGTTTTTGGACCATCAGCGTTTCCACAGCACTGAAAGACAACAAGAAATTGTTCTTCATTATACTACATTTCTAAAGTTAAATAAAAGTTCCTCTCGTTACGATTGGCTTCTATCAAAACGGGGTTACCTAAACTTTTGTCTCGGAGGCCTATATTTTAAAAAAAATCCGAGTAATTTCACAAGGTTTCAGGTCTGGAAGAGATTGTTCGGATCAAGTTTTCTCCCTCCGCAACATCGTAGAAAAGCATCTGGCAGTAGGCCGGAACGTTTTCTGCGGTTTTGTGGACCTAGAGAAGGCGTTTGATAGAGTCGTGCGAAAGAGACTTTGGGACATTTTGCCAGAGTATGGTATAAGCGGCACCCTGTTGCGAGCCGTCCAGTCCACCTACGTGGACAGCAAGGCATGCGTACGGGTGGGTGGTAACATATCACCTTGGTTTGACGTTAAAATCGGCGTCAAGCAGGGTTGCGTGTTGTCCGCTAGACTGTTTATAGTGTATCTGGATAAAAGTCTTCAAAGACTGTATGCGATGACTGAAGGGGTAAAAATGGGTGATCTAGTGATAAACCACCTATTGTATGCAGATGACGCGGTTTTGATAGCGCCAACAGCCACTGATCTGCAAACACTAGTCACAGTTATGAGAGACGACTGCATGAACAATGGCTTACATTTGAATGTGAAGAAAACCAAAATTATGGTTTTTGAACGGGAAGAAACCAGAACGAATGCAAGGATTGTGGTTGGTAACGATGTGCTGGAGCAAGTGAATGAGTTTGTATATCTTGGATGCGCCTTCAGTAAGGATGGGAAATACACCGCTGATATAGAGAGAAGAGTGAATGCAGGTAATAGAGTGAATGGTGCGATGGGAAGGCTACTTGGGAGCCGGCACTTAAGCCAAAAGGCGCAGCTGGCCATGCATAACGGAGTGCTTGTCCCAACGCTGTTATATGGCAGTGAGAGTTGGGTATGTAAGAAGGGGAAACGAAAGCAGGATAAATGCGGTCGAAATGCGATCTCTGCGGAAGATGTGCGGAGTCTCGCTGACCGACCGTATTCACAACAGCGTAGTAAGAAAGCGAGTGGGTATGAAAGATAGTATCGGTGTAAAGATGAGAAAGGGTATGCTCCGTTGGTTCGGGCATATAGAAAGGATGCCAGAAGAAAGAATGACAAAAGAGATATACAATGCGAAAGTGGAATGATGTAGGTGCCGGGGAAGACCTAGACTATCTTACCATGACCAAATAGACCGTGTCTTAGCTGAAGGGCAAGTCAAGAGTCTCCGTAACCGGCGAGTGTGTATGAGACGAACTATGAGAGTGGAGGAAGCCAGAGAGGTATGTAAGGAAAGAACCTGTTGGAACTCTGTACTCTCTGCCTACCCCGCGAGGGAGCTGGTGTGATGATATAGATAGATAGAATTTCACAAAAGTAAGAGATCCCACTGTATCCAAGTTTGTTTAAGATTAAATGGCGGCCTCTTCGAGGGTATCTGACGAAGAGATATTTTCCCGAGTGGCTATAGAGTCGTGTTCTAATAGATACTACGTGTTGCCATTACGGCTAGTGGTTACAATTTGTGCTGGGAGCTTTCACCTAAGTTAAAAGGGCTCGCCATCAAATGGGCGGTATATCGAAAACCCATTCGAGTAATTGGGGGCGAACCGAAACGCCATTGTCGCTTAAGCGATTCAATCGTACGCGACCGCGACGGGACCTACACGAAGATTTGAATTTAGCGATTTATTGCGAACGTTAACGCATTGATATATAAATTTTAACTAGATTGGGGACTGTCCGAAAAATGGACCGAAAATTATGTGCACAACTAAGCGTGTTCCTATTTCGATTAGCTCGATCCAACCATATCCTATCTTATCTTATCTTGTCATTGGCTTATCGGACCGAGGAGACCTCAGGCGCAATTCGACCCGTTGGGATCTTTTGTGCTGTCCTTGCCCTAACGCTCTTACATACCTGTAGAATCGAATACTCCCTGTACGAGGCTGTAGATTCCAGCAGGGGGGAAGAGCCGAAATTCCTCTGGGTTTGGATAGGCCACTCCCAGTAGGTCGGGTGGTCCCGGGTCATGGGTGCGTTTACAAACATGAAATTTCACAAACACAAATACCCAGACCGAAACAAATAATTGTGGGTCACAAAAATGTTTGTCCCGTGCGGGAATCGAACCCGCGACTATTAGACCCGGTGGGCGGAGTGGCTTAAGCTGCGCCTTCAAATATATCGATGCGTTAACGTGGCCATTGTGAGCACTTGAGTTATTTCCCTTGTTTGTTTACTGTTCGTTGTTTACAAGGAGATCTTGTAACCACAAAGTCAGCGTGTTTACACGAGGCGAAGAGATGACTGATAATCGTTTTACAGCATCCTTTTACGTCACAGATAAGGAATTGACGATCAGGGATATCCGTAAAATAAATCTTGCTTTCAGCGCGTGAACCCACTTGTGTATTCTTAAGTTCAGTATGTACCTATTATTTTTGTTGCCAAATTCGTTTTACGACTAAAGTTACTGCTTGTAGAAAGTATTTAGATAGCAGTTTGTTTTTAAGGTAATCTTATTAATAGGGAGCTTTCTTTACTATCAAGAGCGTTTGCTTTTAACTTACTTAGTTTGTGTGACTTTCTGGTTTAAATCTTGTAATAGGTTTTTCAAGCATTTGCAGGTATCCTAATGAGCTGAAATTTGGCATACGTATGTACCTACCATGAAACTGGTCTGATCAACATCTAGGGCCAAAAGAGAAGAACATAACAAATAGCTACATAAGGTGACCCCCTCATATATTAGAACTCATTGGATTTGTGTTAATAAGTACTATAGATGCAACGTTGCCCAGGATCTGTGGATAGTACCGAAATTTAGCACGCTTTGTGGTAAAGTGTGGAGTTATAATACACAAGACCTATTTGTTACCTACTTACACTTGCAAAATAAATTATTATGATTATGAGAGTTGGCCACAGGAACTCCCTTAACTAAGTAAAATATATCGGTCGTGTTTTATCTACAAAAGTTTGTTGTTAAAAACGATTTCTAACTCGAAATTATCAATGTTAAGGTAACATACATAAGCGAAAAAATATTTTCTTATTTTAACCACGTTCAGTGAAACGGTGTGATCGTTGCCATCTTTAATAGTCGTCATTCGAGCACATGACAACGGGCCGAACAGCCAACGTATCTACCACAGTTAACGTTTGTAAACAGTTAAGCATCTTAATACTAGCAGTCCACACAAGAACCACGCCGACAGACGCGTATTCTACGCAGCTGCTTGGAAGTGTTCAGAGGGTAGTATGACATAAACTAGCCAAGTAGACGCATCATCGATTTGTTATATGTACTAGAATAAAGGTGAGACTCAGAATAACGGCCCAAAAAGTAAGAGCACAAGTATGGGCGTGGTTTTATTTCCAATTAGTTCGTTCCAGCCATAGCCAACGTGAGGACGCGTTAAAATGCTAGAGGTTGCTAAAATTACCAGAATAAAAAGATCTAAGGCTATTATTAATTTAAAACTAATGACTACAGTTGCTAGCTACGAGTGGAGAGTAGATGCATAAGTATAATCTAAACGCACCCGTTTTTGACTGTTATCTATACATCTTGCGAAATCTAGTATATAATCTGCTTATAGACAAGTAGGAGGATGTAGGTACCGGGGAAGAGCTAGACTATCTACCATGACCAAATAGACAGAGTCTTATCTGAAGATCAAGTCAAGAGTCTCTGTAACCGGCGAGCGTGTATGAGATGAATTATGAGAGTGGAGGAAGTCAGAGATGTATACAAGGAAAGCATTTGAGTAAACTTCATAGCAAACGGCAACTATGCAACTGTCATGAAGTGACATTTCACTTGAAGACAGCGTTAGTTCCGATTTGTGCCGCGGGCCAAAAGATCCTTGTAGGACTATATTTAGTATCAGTAGTAGTTACTAAACTATAATATATTTAAGTAGGTAAATTAAGATTTATTCTGGATTATGCATATTTTGTACGTTGACCTGTGAAAACACTGTAGTGATATTTGAACGTACTATGCTATAAATCAATACGCGCACTCAAAGTTATTTAACCCTGACAATAGCAGGCATCTAGCGAAAATAAATGTCCCTTCGGTAAGTAATAACTACTGACGCTGGAATAGTTTATTATGTAGATATTTGAACGAAAATTCCAGTTAAAAAATATTACGGTATAGACATGTAAATTATGGGTAAAAATATTCCCCCATCACGGAAATAACAAGAAAACGCTTCGTAAATACCGAGCTCTTACGATCGTCGTTCAAAAATACATGAATTTTCTCAAATCGCTCCTAGTCCGGAGGCAATCAATATTGGCGTATTTTTTCGTCAACCTACCGCGTCAACCGGCGACGCAAATTAAATTGCACGATTTAATATACGTCCGTTCACTGCGTAATGCCGTATTCCTTCGAAGGTGTATTCCTATTTGTTCTACGATTTCGTTTAACTCGTAGAACATTTATTGGATTATTTTTCCGATTTGTTCTAGTTAACACTTTATATTCCACATTGTGCTACTATTCGCACGTTGGTTTTTTTGCCGTCTTATTGGATCATTTCGTAGGAAATATTAATACAAAATTAAAACATCAAATGCGTTTAACCGTAGTTAGTTAGTATGACATAAATCTGACAAAACACAATGTATGTTCGACTAATACACCAAAATCGTAGAATATAGTAAACATTAAATGTCAATTTGTTTTATTAAATTAACCAGTAATAGAAAGCGAAAAATAAAATTAGGCATTTTCTACTATTTGGACAAAAACGTAGAACAAATTGGAATGCACTTTCTTCGAAGTGAAAAATGGAATCACAGCGATGAACAATTTGTCATTTTAATGTTTTCGTGTCCGCAACCGGTACGCCGGCACTATGGATAGACAATTTTTAACGCGTGTCATATTCCTTTGTACGGGAAGGCAAAATATCTAGCGGTGAGGAGAGGAATGCAATTTGTTGGCTCGTACATATCGCACGCGAATACCTTGTAAATTGTGTTCGTAATTGTAGAGTATAACGTTTTATAAAAATAGTGTCGTGAAGTTAGCTTAAGTGTATGGTTAGAATGTGGAGTCTTCTAGAGAATTATGTAGAATTCTGTTTGTGCATTTGACATAACGGGAACCCATATAGTATGCACAAAGGAATGTTAGCTTCGTGGCATAGTTTCGTTTTATATTTTAGTGAATTTGGTTTGTCGTTGAAAATTTGAAATTTGGATAGACCCAAAACTGAACATTACGGGATCTTTTTCAAATCGATTTTTATGTGTAAACTGTACACACTTTCCTAATATTTTGTTCTGTTTACCATGAATTATATTTTAGATTCAGTTTTATAACCAAATGTTTTGGATACCTTTTTACATAACAATAACATAATATGTGTCTCGAATTCGGCAATAAAACTTTCTATAAATCTTATTTCAGTGGATTTATTGTGGATAAGACAAAACAGTTGCCGGAGACTCAGGAGAGATAAGCGTAATATTACACTACGGTGCTACTGAAATTCCCACATCATAAAAATTGGACCCGCGCCGACGCTATAAACCTGACTATTTATTTTTACGACACCGTACCCTAGGTTAATAATTGTGTCGCTATATTTTTTTCGAATTCCGATACATTTTAGTGCGATCAATATTTTATGACGACGTTGCACCTTTTGGGTAATTGTTTGTTCAATGCCGTGTATTGTGACATCAATTATTTGAGAAGAACTGAGAGCTTAGAACGAAAATGTTGACGTTAGCGTGACCCTAGCGAGTTGATGTGCCATTCATGTCACTTAATAAATTTACTAAATAAACATGAACGTGACAGCACCATTACTCGCCAGTGTCACGCTAACATCAAAGATTCGTGCTAAGTCCTCAAAATTCAGAGTTCTTTTTTTACAGACCTCTCTGACTTTCACCACTTTGATATGTCGTCTTATGCATGTTCGCCTGTTACGGATCTTTTGACTTCCTCTATAGTTAAGTCACGATCTTTTTGGTTATGGTAAGATACTGAACAATGGCTTAAGTTTGAATGTAAAGATAATCAAGAGTATGGTTTTTGAACGGGAAGAAACCAGAACGAATGCAAGGATTGTGGTTGGTAAGTGAATCAAAAAATCAAAATCAAAAGTTTTTTATTCATGTAGACCAAAAGGCACTTATGAATAGTCAAAAAGAGAAAATTATTAATTACTTAAGACTATACCACCCGTTCGGAAAGTCATTCCTGTGGAGAAGAAGGGCAAGAAACTCCACGGTTACTCTTTTTTAAAAATGAGTTTTACAATTCTATTTGTATACATTGCATTTATGGAGTATGGGAGAACAATGCAGAACGAGCTAAATAGATGTGCTTAAGTATAGAATAATCATAAGTGTACTTAGATTCATGATATTGGTCAGTGTTTACATAGTCCTCTCATTTACAAAATAGAGATGCTGTAGAGGTATATAATAAAAAGCATAATAATAATAGTAAGAGAAAGTGTTACTATAAAATATGTAAAAAGTGCGTACAAAACTACTGGTCATAGCTCCAGTGTGATGCCGAACGAGACAAAATTCAACAGTATTATGGTACACGTTCAGTCAGACAAAGGACAGGGGACGGACCAGTCCCCACCAGCAGCACCCGTTCACGAGTATGACCTGAGAAGCAGCCATCACCCTCCTCAACCATTTTAGAGGGAAAAGAATGACCTGCTCCACAGAGCCGCCACTAGCAAAGACATTTTAGTGAGCATGACCAATCCACGACCCTGTCGACATCGTTCGAGAATAATATTTAAAATCAATGAACGCTCGCTAGGCAGGACACGCTGCACTTAACATTATATTTTTCTAAATTTCAGTTAATTTGTGTAAAGGCATTTTTATCATTAAAAAAAATCATTTGGTGTATAATATCTTTTACTCATTAGTGAAGATTTAATATACTTTTTAAATCTGTCAAGTGGAAACTCTAACATGGGCTTTGGTATCTTATTGAAGCAGCGAATACCGACTCCTACGAAGGAAGTAAATACTTTTTTAAGCCTAACAATTGGTAATACCAGTTTATGTTTATTTCTAGTGTTTAATTTATGAACGTCGCTCACTTTATCAAATAAATGGATATTCCTACGTGTGTACACTATGTTGTCGTATATATACTGTTAAGCGACCGTGAGATGTTGATCTCTTTAAAAAGTTCTCTGAGGGAAGCCCTAGGTCCAAGATTATAAATGGCACGGATAGCTCTTTTTTGCAGTATGAATACATTTTCCACGTCAGCAGCGTTATGAATGAGTTTGTATATATATTTAAGATGCGCCTTAAGTAAGGATAGAACATACACCACTGACATAGAGAAAAGAGTGCAGGGAACAGAGTGAATGGTGCGATTGGAAAACTACTTGGGAGCCGGCGCTAAAGACAAAAGGCGCAGCTGGTCATACAAAAGAGTGTTTGTCCTGACGCTTATATATGGCAGTGAAAGCTGGCTATGTAAGAAGGAGAAAAAACTAGGATAAATCAAAATGCAAGCTTTGCGGAAGACGTGGAGAGTCAAGCTGATCAATCGTATTCGCAACAGCGTAGTAAGAAAGCGAGCAGGTATGAAAGATAGTATCGATGTAAAGATGAGATGCGTTGGTTCGGGCATATAGAAAGAATGTCAGAAAAAAGAATGCCAAAACAGATATACAATGCAAAGTGAGGAAGACCTAGAATATCTTACCATGACCAAACAGACGGTGTCTTATCTTAAGGATAAGTCAAGACTAGAGTCCCCGTAACCGGCGAGTGTGTATGAGATGCACTATGAGAGTGGTGGAAGCCAGAGAGGTATGTAAGGAAAGAATTTTTTGGAAATCTGTACTTTCTGCCTACGCCGCAAGGAATCTGGTGTGATGATATAGATAAATAGATAGTAAGATAGTCTAGGTTTTACCCGGTACTTACATCTTTCTACTCTTTGCCTATCCCGCAAGGAATCGAGCGCAAGGAAATGATACAGATAGGTAGAGAATTGAAACATTTTGGAAACTTCTGTATAAAAAAACCTTGGATCAATCAAGAAGTTATTCCTGCGTCGTGGGTGCGTTAACAAACATGAAATTCATAACACAAATATGCAGACCGGAACAAAGCATAGCAGATCACACAAAGATTTGTCCTGTACAAGGTATAGATCCCGCAACGATCAGTGGATGGCCTATGTTCTAACTAAACTAAGCAAACTTATAGCATAAAAATAAGAAATAACCTAGTTCTGACAGTCCTCCGATTCTCCTAATTCTTTAACAATATTGTAAGGCGAACGGATCTTTAACAATATTTTCGAACGGATGACCAGGGATATATTTTTATAAAAAAATGTTCGTCCTTACAGACTCTAGTCTCCAGAAACAGAATAAGTTCACTTATTACATAGAATCTATCAAAATAAGGATCTAAACACGTGAAGTCACCATATGAGCGAAATCGCTTCAGCAAAATGACACTGCCTTACTGTCAACAGCACCCGAGACGCTCTTAATGACCCTCCCTCGCTGCTTAGCCGTTAATTAAGGTTATTAATCCAAAGGCACGGTCTCCTTGTTTTCCATAATTGGTAGCAATTTTATTTTAGCGGAAGCCAAGTTTGCCTCTCATATTTAAGTTTGTATGTCAGAATTGTCATGAATTTGTAACTGGTTTTGACTTTTTGATTTGTGAAACGAGAATTTTTTTATGTAGCTTTAACACGCTTAAGTTGTGTACACGTTCTATGTATTTTTGTATTTCGGGTTTATAATTCAGTTAGGTTCAGAAGTTTAAAAATATTGTTGAATTACATAGTAGAGACAAATACATAATAAAACAACGTTACGCCTGTTCCACAAGTGGGGGTGGCAGAGATGTACTGTGTACACCCACTTTGTGCCGACGATATTACGGCCAAATGTAATGGGGGGAAAGCCCATTTACTATTATACTCGGCACAATGCCGTACTCCGGGCTGATTTAGTTATATTTACACTTTGATTCGAACCATGATCGCTACGATTACTTTCACCAATAGACCAACACGGCAGTCACTATATGTTAGTAATACGAACAATAAATTAGAAGACGAAGACCAAACTTACCTTTGTACTCTCCATGAAATCTACGTCACACATCACAAACTAGTCATGAGTGTGTCAAAAACACAGTGTAGGCAGATTTTATGCATTAGAAGTTAAAAAACTTATATGTACGCCTTATGGCCAACCACCAAATCAAATAATCTGTTTAAAATCGTTAGGTAATATTGTTTTAAAATATTGCATGCAAAACGAAAGTAGCGGAAAGAGTGGGAGTTAATAGAATTATTTTTTGAGCATCCGCTGAGCCAGCAGGGGTCTTTATTCACTTACAAGGAAGGCAAAATACGAAGCGATGTTTACCTGCGTAGCTGCGGGCCATTTGACCGAATCTGTTTACCATAATTACCCATACCAATGTATTTTTAAGTACACGGACAAGTCTCAAAGAATCGGGGAACTTAATTAATTCTGGGACGAAGTCTCATTTGAAATCTCTACGTTATACAAGCTGTGGTTTTGTATCCTTGCTGAATTTGCAGGAGTGGAACACAAATTTATAAAAAAGGGAATTAAAAAAAAAAAAAATTATTTTACTAACTAACAATGTCATTATGCCAGATACCTTGCTGGGTAGGTAGAGAGTACAGAGTTCCAAAAGATTATTTCCTAAAAGACCTCTCCTTTTATTTTATGATTTCACTACATATTATAAAACAAAGTTCCCCCGCCGCGCAAAGATACAGAGAACAGCCTGCTTAGCCATTACAGGTGTCAAAACAACACCAACGGCAGCTATGGAGTGAATACTTAATCTCACCCCGCTGCATATAGTCATTGAGACAGAAGCAAGAAAGGCACTACATAGACTAGCTAAAACTGGACTATGGGATACATCAATGCCCAGATCCGAACATATCTCATTAGCAGCAGCTAAAGAGGTGGATGATATTAGGGACATGAAATGCGACAAAATCTTGACCACATTCATGTTCAACAAAAAGTTTAGTACTCACATCCCAACCAGAAACCAATGGAACCAATGGATGGATCCAAAACCAGACATGGGACAGGAGCCGGAATATACACTGAAGGACTTGGTCTATATCAAAGCATGGGTAAGATGATTTCGATATTTCAAGCAGAAACTTATGCGATTACCATGTGTGCAAGACAAATATTGGACACACATACTACTTATCAGGAAATCTTTATATGTAGCGACAGTCATCATCATCATCATCATCATCTCAGCCCATACTTGTCCACTGTTGAAGATAGGCCTCCCCAATCGCTTTCCAGCGTAACCGGTCCGATGCCACCTGCATCCAACGACTTCCTGCGATTTTCACAAGATGGTCGGTCCATCTGGCAGGCGGTCGTCCCACGCTGCGCTTGCCAATACGTGGTCGCCACTCTAGAATCTTTCTGCCCCAACGCCCGTCCGATCTACGCACTATGTAGCCCGCCCATTACCACTTCAGCTTGCTAATCTTAAGGGCTATGTCGGTAACCTTGGTTCTTCTACGAATCTCCTCATTCCTGATTCGATCGCGTAGAGAAACGCCGAGCATAGCTCTCTCCATAGCTCGCTGAGCAACTCTGAGCTTTTTTATGAGACCTATTGTAAGAGACCACGTCTCTGATCCATATATCATCACTGGTAATACACATTGACTGAAAACTTTAGTCTTAAGGCACTGAGGTATTTTGGATGAGAAGATATTGCGCAGTTTCCCGAACGACGCGGCAGCGACAGTCGCCCGAGTGACAGTCAGGCTGCCCTTAAAGCTCTCAGCCCCTATAAGCTAAACTCGGCACTGGCAGTGGAGTGTGCACACCTTCTTAACAGATGCGGAGCGCGCAACACAGTCAGACTTGTCTGGGTCCCTGGGCACACGGGGGTTGAGTGCAATGAGCGAGCGGATGACTTAGCTAAGAAGGGATCCATGGGAAAATACATAGGTCCTGAACCATGCATGGGCATACCAGATGGAGCCTATAAAGGTGTATTGTTCAAGTACGCTAAGGAACAATACAGGAAAGAGTGGGAGGCTAACACAATGCTAAGACACTCCAAGGAATTCACCAACACGTGGAGTGAAAACGATAGTAAGAGAATACTAAGACACAGTAGAACTCAACAAAGTCAACTTATTGGAGCATACACAGGCCACTATGGCACAAAAGAACATCTACACAAGATGAACCTATCTAGCGACGTGGCATGCAGGAACTGTGGCACAGAAACTGAAACCATGAAGCACATTCTCTGCAAATGCGATGCTCTGGCCGCGCGGCGAATGAACTTGCTGATGGATCCAGAACCAGATCCATCACCAGGAGAATATCGGCTCTTCCCCCCTGGAGGAATATATAGCCTATTACAGGGAGTATTTGGGACACCAGGTACGTAAGAGCACTAGGGCTAAGGGCGGTACAAAAGATCCCACTGGGTCGAAGTGCGCTTGATGAAAATCAACCCTACAAATTGCCAAACAAGATAAGATAAGATAAGAAGTTCCCCCGCCGCCGTCTGTCTGTATGACTGAACACGATTAACTCAATAACTACTGAACGGATTTTCATACGTTTTTCACGATTGGGCGGAGTGATTTAATAGAAACGTTTATGTGCAAGCCTATGTTGTCATTCGAAGGAAAGCATACAATACTTTGTACATATCTATCACGTAGTAGTGTATTCTTCGCTACAACTAAGGTTTTTCTTATTCAAAGTTAAACGAGTATTTAATAAAAATATGGACTAAAACCAAACGTACCCAGCTTTAAGTAGTGCAGAATAATTAAGTACTCCGCCTTTAGTATATTCCATCAATTCCGCAGGAATACAAAACAACTGTAAAAATTGCATTTTAACAAATCCTTGTCGTTTCGCGTTGGATAAAAAACCATTTTTGTCATTTGTTCGCAATAATCCAATATAGAGGCGAGTGCGCGTGATCTCATTGACACTAAGCTGGGTCACGGGTTTGGATCCATTATTCATGGTGTCCACCCCGCCGTGAATATTATTTGATGCGGTTTTGAAATGGCACGGCGTTAGAGAAACTTCAGCTTCGCAAAATTTACTGGTTCATTAGCGGCTGAGGGACGGTTCGGCTGTTTCTGGTGCAGTCATGTAAGCCGTCGGAGTAGGCGTATGCGTTTTGTCCGTGTGAGCAAAAATCCTCCGCGGCGAAACTTTGACGGGCGTCGAAATTATATTGCTAGGTAGTTAGTGTTGAATATTTTTATTACTGATTGTGATTTCAGTCAACTTTTTGTTTCGTTGCTTGCATTAGGGTTTAAGTTACACTGTTTATAACGTTTTATTGTTAAATAGTTTTTATTAATTTTTTAATTATAAAGGGCAAGTATCCGTATCAAAAAGGATAGTCGCCCTATTTACTTTTGCGGATAGTTGCTCTAGGGGCAACTATTCGCATGTATAAATTCTTTAACGAGTAAAGACATATTTTGTGCTTTAAATAAAATAAATACTGAACTGTTTTATGCATTCAATCTAGGTGAGCAAAATGCCAAAGCAGAATAGCGTGAACCAAAATCCCTCGCCACCTAGGCCGTCTTTAAACCTCTTGAATGTTTCTCAAGATTGTTTAGCCCTAGGAGATAGCGACATTGTAAATTACATTTTTTTATGGTACTGAGCTATCGTTGCCATCGCTGATATCTTATGAATCACAGAACCAAAACCTTGCATTGTGAAGAAAAGAGGACAACTGCAAAAAATGAAAAAGACCATCACAGAATATTACCAGCAGTGAAACTGAATCTGATAACACAGATTTTATTGAATGAAAAAAAGAATACAGTTACAGTTTTGACAATGAAAATAAAGAAAATGTTATAAGTTCAAAACCATCTAAAGGTAAAGCCACCGAAGGACTACCAACAATAAAAAGGAAAAAGGACGAAAAAATCAATATGTCACAATTCAAAATAGAAAATAAGAATAAAAATATCAGTTGATTATTGCGCAGAATGTTTTGAGAATTACAATTTTACTAAATCTAAATCAGATTGGATTCAATGTGGGATGTGTCGAATGTGGTTGCATTAAACTTATACAACATTCAAAAACCATTGCATGAGATGTGGAAAGTTGAAAACCCTGGCTTCTCGTGATAATTAATGCTAGTGCCAATCAACTTTGATTTCCATATTGTTCTATCTTTAAGATAGATAATAAAATATTTTACTAATAACTTACCTAACCTAAAGCTTAGAAGCTATATTTTTTTTTATTTTTATGGTTAAAACGTTAAAACTTAATACTATTTTATAATGTTGCTTAAAATTTTGATTAGTACTTAATATAGGATCTTGGTTAGTAATAAAAACCGATTACTTAAATTGATATGCATTAGCTTCTATCTAAAAAACTCATACTAAGGCGTCTATCCCCGCACGAGGCAAGTATCCCCCGAAGATTTTTTAACGTTGGGCTACTATCCGCTACAGTAGGCAATAGAGATGACTCGTATTTATTAGAACAGATCCAAAGAACAGGTATTTTACGAGAATAGGCGGCACCTAATCCAATTCTGACAATACCTAATCCACCTAATATTCATATTCAATATAAACTAATGTTTAGGTGTTTAGAACGCTCACTCACACCTGTTCCCGCGCTCTCTCACTCACTCATATGCTTATCGCTTTGCTATCCCGCTTACGTGTAAGAAAGCGAGACAGCGCTATACAACGCGTATTGATATAAAACAAATGTAAATATAATGAATTGAACTATTTTAAATACGCCATCTTGCAAACGCTAAACTTTTGCGGAATATTTAATATCGCAAGACTCAAAACTTCATACATTCGTAAGTTAACAGTCCTAAGCCTGTAAAAAGTATGAAGGGAAGATACCAATTCATCACTAATATATCATTAAATGATAAAATAGAGAGGAAGTATTAGTTTATTCAACCAATTTCGTGCAGAAATATCTAATCTAATCAAAAAAAAAAAAATTGATTCCATTTTGAAACTTCGATTTTCTTAATAGTGTTATTATGACTCAATATAACAAAACAATTTAACATTAAATTAATTCAAATATCGATAAGTCGATATCAGGATTTGATATAGAATAGGTGGATTGAGATCACTAAGGAATGGTATGTGTATGAGATCATTGAGATTAGGTGGATTAGCTGGATTAGCTGGATTAGGTGGATTAGGTGGAATAGGTATTTGGATTAGGTATTTATGCAGACTAGGAACAGGTGTATTTAATACCTGATTTACCTAATACAACCCATCTCTAGTAGGCAACCATCCCTGTTTTGAGAGGTCAAATAAAACAGGATTTACTCAAAAACAATATTACTACATATATTTTAGTAATAGAGCTTTTTTGAAAAGTGGGGCAACTATCCAGCTTTTACCCTAAATCTTTATCTATCGTTTCTCTCATGTCTCTCATTTCTGTTAAATGCGTAAACGTGCACATAATAAATACTTAAAAGTTTCGTCGACATATTCGGCATGTGGCAGTGAGGTGGTGATTTTATTTTGTTAAGTTCTCAAAGAGTGTGATTTGTCCAATCTAAGGTAAATGTGTAGGTAAGTGGCGTTTGATTGTGATTTTATCCAGTTATTCACGCAATTTTGTTAGTAACCGACAATTACCTTACCTAGTCTAATTCATACGATGTTAGGGAAGGGACGAGATGGTTTTTGGGATAGTATTTTTTAAGCGAGTGTACACACTGTGAGAATATAGGTGTGACGGTGTTCTTTATTGTAAAAGCCATTAGATATCCATTTTTTTTTATAGCAGTGACTAGGGAAGTCAAAACGGGACATCAAATAAAAGGTTGGACGTAATAGAAGCGGCCGGTGCCTAGCTTGTCGATGAGCTGAGTATCCGGGGGCAACGGCTGGGGTAGGGCCCGTTGCCCTGCGCCCGCGGTCCCCCGGCTAGCATATATACACTGTCCATTGGATGGGTGCAGACGTGGAGAGGATAAGCAAGTCACCTGGAATGTGTGAGAAATTCACCCATATACTAGCAAAAGCAAGGTAATTTTGTAGTAGCGTAGCAGTAACTATTCTTTAGCATGGCGAGGACTAAGGGCGGACTAAGGGCTAAGGTTAAGCTTGAAGGCTAAGCACGAACCATTTGACGGTAACGCTGTGGAGAGTCGTACCGTCCCGTTCATATTTTAGTAAACTTTGCAATGTATAAAGGATGGCATATCAACTCAACATTATCACGGTCACGGGATTCTTTGTTCTGTGGTCACATTACTCTTAATCTCTTAATTAATCTATATCATGTAAGCCACAGTATTTTAAATTTTTAATGTGTCACAGAGCTTTTTCAAGAATATCCAGAATAGGGCCCTATACTTTCATATGAACATATTGTTGAAAGAAAGAATGACTAAACAGATATACTCGTACGTTGCGAATGCAGTTACCGGTGAAGATATGTATGTAATGTTATTGAGGTTTTTCTATTTTTAATTCTCATCAGCCCGGACACGAGTATTGTGTCCAATATACTGCCATTATGCTCGCTCTCTAATCTACAAGGTGCAACATAATCAACGCAAGACCTGAAGGTTAGTTTGTTCAAAATCTTTAACTGAAATGATTCCTTTAGCGCGCTATAACAAACTAAATTTATTCTTGATTCAAAGCAATACGGAGATTACGAATGCATTTCTAAAACGTATTTCTCAATAGACACACAAACACGCATATGTTTCATTGTTTATTTTGGTATAAAAGTGCTTAAAAACGGTAAAAAGCTTTAAATTTGGAAATCTGGTTGTTGCACTGAATTTGTGAAGCAATTATCTAATCGGGGTGTCTGAGGTCTTGCGTTATTTACGTTACACCTTATACATTGAACTTAATATCGGTGTAATGTGGGTGTACACTTTACACTGTCACTCAAAAGTGATTTATGTAACAATGAATACCCGTATTTTACAAAATACTAGGTGCTCTTTCTTGGTGTTAGTATCTACTTATATACACTGAAAATAACAAAACTCAGTGTATAACTTCTTTATATTTAAGTAAGGATGACAATATAACAGTGATGATTCATTAAATACTTATATTGACTGTACATACTAGGTAAATACTCTTGCTACGCTTTATTGAAAACATTTCCGTAGGCTTAACATAGATATTCATTTGTCGACCACGGTAATAAGTGAGTTACAAAGCGTCATTATAAAACCACACTGATCTATTAAAATAAATGTACCTGCGGTTTATTTCAGAACTTTAAAACTACTACTGGGAGTGAGGGTGGCGGATTGCCAAGTCCGAAAGCGATCAATACACAAATTAACCCATGTTTCGTATATTTCCCTGATCTGAGGTCAATAAAGCGGTTTATTATTTTATAGTTTACTGAAACAGGTCAATTAAAAGTTTTAATTGAAATGCCTGTAAATTATTAAAAGCAAATATTGTTGTAACTACTGTATTATCTTACCTACACCAATCCGCACTGGGTTCGTGTGATGGAGTACAAAGTATTCCCACTTTTATCTTGTTTTGTGAGAGAAGGGTTTTGCTCGGTTTTGGGATACTACTACCTAGACTGCCTTGTTAGTCTAGTGGCGAAAAAAGTGCTTTGCGATCACGAGGCCCTGGGTTCTAGTCATAGGTTGGAAAAAAATAGTTTTTCTATCGAGAAATTCCCACTTTTCCGGAGTCTGGAATTGTGCCCGATACATGCCAATAGGCTCGCCCCCTATTACATGGGTACTAACATCTTCGGCGAAAAGTGGGTGTACGGAGTACATATCTGCCACCTCCGCTTGGAGAATATAGGCGTGACGGTGTACATTTATTTTATACAAGGTGTATCGTAAATAACGCAAGACCTCAGACACCCGGAAAAGCCTTTTACCTTTTTTAAGCACTTTTGTACTCCAATTAACAATGAAACGTGTACGTGTACGGGTATGTGTGCATATTGAGAAATTCGTTTTAGAAATGTATTTGAATTCTCCGTATTGCTTTGAATCAACAGAAGGAGTAATTGTATTTTTTTGCAAAAAAAATTAAGATACATTAAAAATAGTTGGAATCAATTAGTTACCAATTTAGAACAAATTACTTTCAGGTCTTGCGTTAATTATGTTACAGCTTGTATGGGATACTATAGGCTGAGTATACCTTCAGTGTTGGTAATTGACAATCACATATTATGAATGAATTATCGGGCTGTAATTATGCGATGTATTGAAATTTCCACATAATACTTAACTTTGCCATTATCCATTACTTTACCAAAACAGTGTCGTGACGTAGCCGTTTCACTAAATAAACGTTTGAAGGCTTGTACAGCGAGCTCGGCTTATCAAGATAAATTATTCCGGGCAAGATATTGATGGACTTGTATCATAATAATTTTAGACCTTATCAATTTTACTTTGGGCTTCTGATTTTGAGGGAATTGACGTCTAAATTATGATATGAAGAGGCAGACTTTTGTTTAAGGAAAATGTACTTTGTAGAATATATGAGGGTCTTATTTTTGGTTAAAGTATGCTTGCCCGTATTTTTATTCATAGAAACTGTTTGCATTTTGATGAACTAGACTCAGTTATTATTTAATTTAAGCGTATTAAAAAAGCTTTGGTTTGGTGACGAAAAAAGACGTGGCGATCATAAGGTCCGGTCCATCCAAGGTTGGACAAATGCTAATTTAAAAAAATCCCAGTATCAGTCCAGAGTCTAGCATTGTGCCTGGTACAATGCCAATAGAATCACCCCCTATTAGATTGAGAATTGACGTCGTCGGCGAAAAGTAGATGTATATATTGCACCGGTGCCATCCCTGCTTGGGAAATATAGGCGTGAAGGTGTTAATTTTTTTTTTAATATTGTATTACATGTATTTATGCCTACCTATTATAAGATTTACCTGGAAAATCTGTCCCGTCCGAATTATGTACCCTTTGCCTACCTTGTAAGGGAACTGACGTAATGATAAAGATAGATTACAAGATTTAAGAAATCGCCGACTTTTTTCACCAAAAGAGTATAAATCATGAGCACTCCTACCGATAATGCGGTCGGTGTTGCTAATAGCTGGGCAAGAATTAAGCTAAAACATCGACTTCCAATTAAACGATATCGGATCACGAGATAAAATATTCACATACAGTTGATCTCGTCCTTACCCCTAAAGCATTGGGGATTAAATTGCAATTAATGAAGTAATAAGTAAGACCAAATGACCGACAAAACCCATTTAACATTTGTACTAAAAAATTAGCGTCGGTAAAGCATTAGAATAGTTTGATCACTGGTAGACGGGCTGTGTCCCGCGGGCTTGTATTTCATCTCAATTAAACAACTCGTAGGCCAGTGTCGGATTAATAAAAATAATGAAATCTATCTACATTTCTATTATTGATTCTCATTTCTTCTGATGTTATAGATATATAGATGTTCTTTTGAAAGTGTCTTATGATTTGCTTTTCAAAACCAAATCATTTTTATTTTAAGTTCATGACAGGGTTGGGCATTAATTGTTCAATTGTAGGATCAAACAATTGAAATTTTAATCGCAGAAAAAATCAATTGCAATTGACGATTGAAAAATTAATTTTTAATTATAGGTTTTTACATTTGATCAATGGTAAAACGTTGCAATTACCATTGATCAATTGTTAATCGTTTTTTGCATGTTTACGATTAAACAATTAACAATTAAACACATGACGGAATATATTTTAAACACATCCAAGATGGCGGATGTGACTTTTGAAGTAAACTGGGTGTCACTTTTGGGGTTTCGGAAATAATGATTGCGAATATGGCGTGAATTTTTGGATCTAAGATGTCGGACGCGACTTTTGAAATTAAATCAATATGGGTGTCACATCTGGGATATTAGGGCATGCTGATTACGAATATGACGTTAATTACTGGATCTAAGATGGCGGACGTGACTTTTGTAACAAAATCAATATGCGTGTCACTTTTATGGTTTTGAGGGATGTTGATAACGAAAATAATGTTAATTTTAAAATTATGCAGGTAGGTACTTTGGTAGAAATGAAACAACGTCTCACTGTCACGGCATATATTCGCAGACTGGCGCTTGCGACACAATTTGACATAACTATTATATACGTACAAATATTAACAATACATAACACCTCCCTTCTTAAAACTACAATTCTTAAATCTATCAACAAAATACATTAAGTGCATTCAAATCGGACAACTGGCTTTCGTGTTCGCTTTGGGTATTCTCTATGTTGTGGTGACGAACACGGTGATTGCCTAGGAGTTTGATAAAGCTCAACCTCTCTAGCACTATCACTATTTATTAATTGCCCTGACTTCTGGTCTCCAGAAACACTTACACCTATCTCATTCTCCTCCCACTTAATTTGACTGTCCTTAGCGGGTGCCATGGAGCTCTCATTCCCTATCGCTTCATTTTTTTTCAAATCGGGCCCGCTTACGGATACACGGGATCTGCGACGTAACTGATCAATATGTCTTTTAGTTACTTGACCGTTATCCCTTGCTACCATATACCTACGAGCACTGTCTACCTCTGAAATGGAACCTTTTACCCATTTTTCCGAAGAACCGTATTCTCGCATCCAGACAGGGTCACCCACGTTCAGGTTACGCGAAGCCCCGCCAGAGTAATCGATTTGTCTCTGTTGTGCATCCTGCACCTTGGCATACACTGACCGATCAGTCCGTAACAAATCCAGCCTGGAGCGTAATGCTCGCTTTTGTAGCAGCATGGCGGGGGTCTCGCCCGTGGTGCTGTGCAACGTATCCCTATACGCCAGAAGAAATGTTTGTAAAGCTGCATCAACATCGACGCGATCTCTAACCGCCTTTTTAATGGCACGCTTACAAATATTTACGGCATTTTCCGCTGCTCCGTTTGATGACGGATGATAGGCAGGTGAAAAATACTGTCTGATCCCATTATTAACAAGAAAATTCTTAAATTCTATGCTAGTAAAAGGGGGTCCTTGATCTGATACAAGCTGTTCTGGTAAACCAAATCTGGCAAAAGTCGATCTTAAAACTTTAATAACACTCGATGCGTTAGTACGAGGCATTTCAAATATCTCTAACCATTTCGAAGACGAGTCAATAAGCACCAAGAATGTCATACCTCGATAAGGGCCCAGAAAATCAATATGAAGTCTAGTCCATGGTCGGTCGTGATAATATGGCCAAGGTTGTATGGGGGCCCGTGGGGGCGCCTTTGCTTCACCCGCACATGTTTCACAATTTTTACATGTTTCTTCTATATCATTATCGATGTTGGGCCACCATACATAGCTCCTGGCTAACCCTTTCGTTTTTACAATACCCATGTGACTACTGTGTAATTGATTCAAAATTTGCCTTCGTAATTCACACGGAATGACCATACGGTAACCCCACATTATGCACCCACATTCTATGTACAATTCATTTCGGCGAGCAAAAAATGGCTTAATAT
Organism: Phalera bucephala; assembly: GCA_905147815.2. Lineage (NCBI taxonomy): Eukaryota > Metazoa > Arthropoda > Insecta > Lepidoptera > Notodontidae > Phalera > Phalera bucephala. The sequence continues at coordinate 14,646,538 of LR990621.1, read as the reverse complement.
CCTCATTGTTAGGACACTGCGAAGGCCACCCCGCTTGTATATACAACATTACCCTGCTGAGTACCTTGTCCTGACATGTCACTTTCTTAACATCATTACTAGTAATAGGTAAAAATTTCTCCACAAAGTTAACATAAGTAGTCTCTGTTTTTACCCTACCAGGACTGCCCCGTTTGCATGGAAGGCGTGATAACGCATCTGCGCAGTTTTTATGAGACGCGATATATTCAATATCGTAATTGTAACCCGATAGCTGTACTGCCCAACGCTGTAATCGCGAGGCGGCCATCACTGGAATACCTACTTTGTTCCCGAAAATATGTGTCAGGGGCTTATGATCCGTCCTTAGTAAAAACTTGCGACCATACAGGTACTGATGGAATTTACGCACCCCGAAAATAATTCCCAAAGCCTCTCTGTCTATCTGTGAATACGCTCGTTCGGTCGGCGTGAGCGATCGTGACGCATATGCTACCGGGCGTTCGCCGCGCGCAGTCATGTGCGATAGCACCGCGCCGACCCCCACACTACTCGCATCTGTAGTCAAAACCAGAGGTAATGCCGGGTCGTAATGGATTAGTACCTCACTATCTGCCAAAAGCCGCTTCACTCTTACGAACGCGCTTTGACAATCCGCACTCCAAATATATTTAACACCGGACTTAAGAAGGTTATATAATGGCGCGAGAACTGTGCTTATGTTCTTAATAAATTTTGCATAGTACATCACTAAACCTATAAACGCTCGTAACTCTGAAACAGTCGTAGGTGCGGGCGTCTCCAACGCCGCCTTAACCTTGTCGGGGCACGTATGCACTCCGTCTTTACTAACAATATGACCTAAATAGCTAACGGACTTTGAAAACAACACACATTTTTCCTTTTTAACTTTGAGGCCATAGTTTTGTAATCGTTGGAAAACCTTATGCAAATTATTAATATGATCAGTTTTTGTTGAGCCTGTAACAATAATGTCATCCAAGAATACGCCGACGTGCGACATATCTGCAAACAATTGTTCCAGGCGTCGTTGGAAAATGCCCGGACTAGACGCTAAACCATACACTAATCTATTATACATATATAAACCCTTGTGTGTGTTGATCACTGTATATTTCCTCGTATCATCGAGTTCAAACTGGGCATAGGCTTGAGACAAATCAATTTTACTATAGTATTCTCCTCCCCGCAAGCGAAATAGTAATTCTTCAACCCTAGGCAATGGATAACGATCAATTTCTATAACTTTATTTAAGGTTAGTTTGTAGTCCGCACAGATCCGAATGCTACCGTCTTTCTTTACCACGGGTACGATCGGCGTCGCCCAGTCGGAGCGCTCGACCGGGGTGAGAACTCCATCGCGCACCAGCTGGTCCAGCGCGCGCTCCACCGGCTCGCGCAGCGCATATGCCAGCGGGCGCGCGCGCATGAATACGGGCTGCGCACCCGCACGCACGTGTATGCTCACCGCGCCGCCGGTGAAGCGCCCGAGACCCTCCGCGAACACATCACAATATTTGGAACTGAAAGCGGATACATCGAAATCATTATTTTCTAACATACTACTGTTATGCACATCATAGTTAACTTCGGGTAGCTGAATTTTTAACGCGGCTATCCATTGTCGGCCTAAAAGAATAGTTTTTCCTTGTTCGATAACGAGTAATTCCAGAAATTCACTTTTATTTTTATATCGAACTAGAGGTCGTATTACACCCAATGGTTTTACAGTTTCACCCGTGTAATATCTCAATATTAATTTACAAGGCTGCAGGGGAAGGTCAGAAAATAACCTATCGTAACAATCTCGACTAATACACGACACTGCACTACCGGTATCACATTCCATGCGTAAATCTTTATTTTGTATGTTTAACGTTATGTAGATAGGTTTACAATTTGATATGGATAATCGACAAATATCAACATGAAATACCTCGTCACTGTCCTCGTCCTCCTTGTTGTTTACAATCTGTGCTTCTACCTGATATTGCCCCACTAGATTGGGGCACATGCGCCGTAAGTGACCCTGTCGATTGCAAACCCTACACGCGTAGCGCACGAACTTGCACGTCGCCGCGTCGTGGTTGGCGCCACACACCCGGCACCGCCCCTGTGGTTCCGCTCGGTCCGCCGGCGCCGGCGCCGCCGTGCCGCGCGGGCCCGCGCGCCCATCGAGCACGCTCCACCGCCCCGCGCCTCGCCGGCCGCCGCGCTCCGCCACGCCCACCGTTTGCCTTCTCGCCGTGCTATGCTGGTACGCCACCGTGATTGTACTCGCTGCATCGCCCGACTTTTGTCCTTCTACGATAGCGGCGTCTTTTTCTGCCGACTCCATGCTTGCAGCTAACTTGTAAGCCGTTGCAAATTCTAATTTAGGTTCTGCGAATAGCCGTTGTCTAATACTCTCACTCGCTATTCCACACACCACCTGGTCTCTTAAACTTTCTTCAAGCCAACTTCCAAATTCACAGGTTTTAGACATTTTTTTAAGTACCGCCACGTACTCGGATACAGTTTCACCCTCCTTTTGTTTTCGCTGTCTGAATTTATACCTCTCGGCGAGCTCGCTAGGCTTGGGTTGTAAATGTTTTTCCATAATCTCCGCCAACTGTTCAAACGTCTTCATTTTTGGTTTACTTGGTGTACACAGGTTAACCAACAACTCGTAACCTTCGGCTCCCATAACGGTTATTAAAGTTGGCACGTGTAAGTCCTCTGGAATTTTGTTGACCAGAAAGTATTGTTCTAATCTTTCGATGTACAACTTCCAATCATCTGTATGTACGTTAAATTCTGCTATTTTCCCAATAGACATCGTGGATCGTGCCGTAATTACACGCGTAGTGTTCCTTCACGTCGCCACTGAGAAATATTATATTATGCAGGTAGGTACTTTGGTAGAAATGAAACAACGTCTCACTGTCACGGCATATATTCGCAGACTGGCGCTTGCGACACAATTTGACATAACTATTATATACGTACAAATATTAACAATACATAACAGGCGGCCGCGACTTTTTATTAAAATCAATATGGGTATGGACTTTGAGGTTTTAGGGGATGCTGATAACAAATATACCGATAATTTTAAAATCCGAGATGGCGGATGCGACTTTTTATGAAAATCGATATGGGTATCGATTTCGGGGCTTTAGGGGATGTTGATGTTGATTAAGAATATGGCGTTAGTTTCTGGATTCAGGATGGCGGACGCGACTTTTGAAATAAAATTAATATGGGTGTCACTTTTAGGGTTTTAAGAGATGCTGAGTACAAATATAACGTTATTTAAAAATCCAAGATGGCGGACGTGACTCTTGATGTAAAATCAATATGGGTGTCACTTTTGGGGTATTAGGGGATGCTAATAACGAATATGGCGTTAACTTTTGGAACCAAGATGGCGGACGCGACTTTTGGAGTTAAATCGATATGGGTTTCATTTTTGGAGTTTATAGTTTATCATATTTTGTGAAAATTTTTCTTGTGTATATGGCTGGACCTCTTTAACTTTTCTTAAGCCCCTTGTCGGTATTTCTTTTTTGGAATTTTTGGACCTTTTTATAGTTTTTCTTTGTTTTTATGTATCTTTTATATTCATTTACACAATCTTATCCATGTTTCCGTTTGAGGTGACTTAGAAAATTGGGCGTACAGTTGTTGAATCCTCTGATTTTAGTAGTGAAAGGCGAGCATTTAGTACACAGAGCTGTGATTATATGTGCAAGTGCAAGACGCGGAGGTGAAGATATTGACGTGATTGAGTTCGGCCCTAAAGACTGCCCATCTCGATCTAACTGTTCATTGATGTCCGTATCCGACGTGTTATCTGACATATAACTATATTCCTTTTCATCCATAATGACTATAATATCCAAAAAGAGTAGAAATATTCGTTGAAATATGCGAATATACTTAATAGAAACGAATTCAAGTCCCTACAATATTCCTGTGTGCGCACGATTCACACTCTCTCTCTATAAGTACACACACAAAAGTACTCTGAAGTGAGATCGTGTCGAAATGTAGGCGATACTTTGCGCCCCGAAAAAAAGTTATGACAATATTTTCGTCCTAAACGATCGAACAGAGACACGCGGAGACTCAGTGCACGGGTAATGTGGTGTGCCCTACCACAGTGTACTAAAATACCGTAAAACATCTTAGTACTTACGGTCCGAATCAAACTCACGCACACAGACGCGCGCTCTACACGCCTTCTCGATAGTTTTCCGCATGTAATAAGCCGCGGTGGCATGCACGTCCGAGACGGGCGCTTTTTTAACAACTAACATTAGAACGTTCTGTAAAGAAATAACCTGTTCGAACTCTTTACTTTCTGCCTACCCTACAAGGGATCTGGCGTGACAATATAGATAAATAGAAAATTAATACAAATTTAAATATTTTGTGTTTTTTGTGCTATTAGGCCTTAATATTTAGAATAAAATGACCACTTTAATCTTATTAGTTACTACATCGCTATTTGCTTATTGCTATCAAAATCAATACATGAGGGCTTGTATGGTTTCTCAATATGTATCTATTATTAGAATTAAAATAATGGCCACTCGAATCGCAAATTGATATTTAGTAACTCATGTGGTTTTTAACATATATACTTATATACAACTTCCGAGTAATCTATCATAAAAACTCTCAATAAGAATGAGATTCGAGAATACTTATATATAATGAGAATACTTATTCGTAAAAGGAGAAGACGTGTTTCTAGAAACAATTTACAATAAAGGTAAATAATATATTCTTGAGCATAAAAATTAAAAGAATAAACGTTTTCATTATGCTGTTATTACACAATGTCTATGAAATAAAACTATTTTACGGATTTTATTGCGGTTTATTTTTGATTTTTAGTTCCCGACGTTTCGAGTGCTTTGCAGCACCCATGGTCACGGGAGGGACTGAGGTGTTAGACGTCCAAAAGGCATAGTTGTTCCGGGAAACCGGAGCTCACGGTGTCTTGAGGTCTTGCAGTGTTATGCTTGGTTTTGGATTTGATTATATTAATTACCGGATCCCAAGTCGATGGAAGCACCCAGCCATCTTCTCTATTGAAATTAGGATGTTTTTTTACTTTCAATAGCCTCGCGAACCATCCTTGGTAGGAATCGGTGTTCTTTTACGAGAATTTGTGGTCTATCAAATCTGATGTTATGGCGGGTGCGGTCAAGGACATGTTTACAGACTGCAGACTTCTTTGAGCGACGGTCAGGTTTAGGTCAGCTATGTGTTCTTTAACCCGAGTCTTTACCGGTCTTTTTGTTTGTCCTATATAAGAGAGACCACATTCACAATCAAGCTTGTATACTCCTGCATCTTGAAGAGGGATGTGACACTTGACAGATGGTAAAAACTGACTAATCTTCTTTGGCGGCTTATAAAATGTTTTAATTGAAGCACGCTTCAAGATGTAGCCAATTTTGTCCGTGACAAAATTGGTGTTTTGTCCGTTGTCCGTGACGTGTAAGGTAGTACTGTAGGGAGACGCTCGACTGCGGCTGGTTTCACTCGGTCACTGTGACGTTGGCGTAGGACTCGAAGCTTATTGTTGTGCAGGACTTGCTTGACATATTGAAGCTCGATAACCAGATGTTTCTTGTCACAGATCCCTTGTGCTCTCTGAAACAAAGATTTACCCACGGTAGCTAACTGTGTTGGATGGTGGTGAGATTCACCGTTTAAGTACCTATCAGTATGGGTCTTTTTTCTATAAACCGTATGGCTTAAGGTGTTGTTGGGGTTACGGATTACTAAGATATCTAGGAAAGCTAGCGAATTGTTGCCTCCAACTCCATAGTAAACTGAATTTTAGGGTTAATGGAGTTAAGATGATGTAGGAATACATCGATTTTGTCAGATGGTAATTTTGTGAAAGTATCATCTACGTACCGCTAGTAGAAACTTGGCTTTATAGGTGAGGTACGAAGGGCTGTCTCCTCAAAGTTTTCCATGAATATGTCGGCAACAATGGGAGATACAGGGGAGCCCATCGCCACGCCATCTACTTGCTTGTAGAACTGCTCCTTCCACAATCAGTAGCCAGATGTAAGGCAGTGTCTCAATAGTTCTGAGTATTCCGCTGGCATGTTGTTCTCCGCTAGTTTCCTTTCTACAATTTCGACACAGTCTTGTACAGGTAGGCATGTGAATAGTGACTGGACATCGAAACTGACAACAGTTTCAGTGTCAGTAAGATGTAGATTTTTGATCTCACTAACAAAATGGTATGCTCATGTGCTCTTGTGTGTCCTTTGAGTGGCGAGGTGTCCCATACAACTGTGGTGGTTTTCACACAGACAGAAGTGTACCCAAGCATAACACTGCAAGACCTCAAGACACCGTGAGCTCATTCTGCGTAGATCGGACCAACAAAAATAATTAAGAAGTTTGAGGGTACCCCGGAACAACTATGCCTTTTGGACGTCTAACACCTCAGTCCCTCCCGTGACCATGGGTGCTGCAAAGCACTCGAAACGTCGGGAACTAAAAATCAAAAAAAGACCGCGATAAAATCCGTAAAATAGTTTTATTTCATGTGTAATATTCGCGTAAATCTAAAAACTATCTATCTATCTATCTATAACCTCACGCCAGATCCCTTGCGGGGTAGGCAGAGAGTACAGAGTTCCAGCAGGTTCTTTCCTTACATACCTCTCTGGCTTCCTCGACTCTCATAGTTCGTCTCATACACGCTCGCCGGTTACGGAGACTCTTGACTTTTCCATCAGATAAGACTCGGTTTATTTGGTCGTGGTAAGATAGTCTAGGTCTTCCCCGGTACCTGCATCCTTCCACTTTCACATTGTATATATCAGTACACAATATCTATGTTAAATTGTATTACGCTGCACTCATATCAAAAAATACAGGCTTATAACCACTGCAGTAGATTAGTTTTAATAAAAGACAAAAAATAAATCCAAACAAAAGTTGCTAAACTTAACAGCGTTCTGACGGGAGTGTAGGTAATTATGCCACTAAAACAGCTTAGATGAGTTACTGGATAGTTAGATACTGTGGCATTACCGACCGACTTTACCTACCTACGCACGTGCACTTTGTCGGCTCGTGTCGGTGCCGAAAGGCGACGAGTAACTAGGGTTTTTATTTTATTTTATTTTATTGAGGAACAGCAAACAGTTATACACTTGGTTTTACAATATTCCATAATACTATATTACAAAATAATATATAATTAATAAGTGTGTAACCCACTACGCTATCTACAGATAACTTATTAATATAGTAGCTTGTTGCTTAAAATTAAGAGATTAGTAAAAGGTCATGTATTTATGTTACAATCATATTACTATTATGCTAATATTGTATAAACGCGGTCTATATGTTACCACATGAGAGATTTGAGATAGAATCTAAAACTTGTTTTTTAAATGCTAAGGGACTCAAACCAAATATGTCGATATCTTCACAATAAGTGTTATAATGTTGTACCAGCTGCCGGAGCGGAGATCGCAAGCCAGCGTTAGTGTGACAAGTCACCGCAGCGAATAAACTATACTTGCTAGCTCCGCGCCGGTTTACAGTTCTAGGGACCACATATATCAGTTCCTGGATTAGCGCGATACAGTCTATCATGTTGTGACATAAGCTTTATAAGAATGTTGCTCTAAGTAACATACGTCTACTTTTTAAAGGAATAAGGTTGTACCTTTTAAGTAAATCATCATAAGATGGATACCTATGAAAGAACCTATAATGTATAACACGCAAAAACTTACGCTTGACACTTTCAATTGACGCTATATATTTTAAGTATATAGGATTACAGATTGCAGTAGCGTATTCTAATTGAGGTCTAACTATGGTGGTATAAAGATGTCTTAACGTGGATATACGACGAAAGCTCTTCGAGTTCCTCATAACAAAACCATACATACTGTACGCCTTGTTTACTATTGAGGTGATGTGGGTATCAAAATGAAGCTAAGAATCAACAATAACGCCGAGGTGCCGCAGAGCCGTAACTTTAGTTAAAGGATTATTAGAGAGATAATATATACTATTAACTATATTTAAATTCTTTGTGAATGTTATAGATCTACATTTGTCTATATTTAACTGTAAATTTATTAGTTAGGCAGTAATAAGACAGACGATCCAAATCCTGCTGAAACAATTCACAGTCACGCAAATTTTTTTACTGCTTTGTAACATTTTAAGTCATCTGCGTATAAGAGGAAATTTGTATTTTAAAAGCATTTTTTTATGTCATAAACGAACAGGACAAAAAGAAATGGTCCTTATATAGATCCCTGAGGAACTCCTGACGTTACAATCACTGGGTAAGACTGATATCCGTTAATAACCACTTATTGCGATCGATTAGTAACGTAGGAAACAAACCATCAAAATAAGTTACCATGAATTCCGTTAAATGCAAGTTTTTGCAGGAGTAAATTATGGTCCACCTTATCAAAAGCCTTCCGGAAATCCGTATAAACTGCATCAGTTTGCGACCTGTTGTCCATGTTATCAAACAAGGAATTTGTGAAAAGCATCAAATTAGTAACAGTAGATCTTCGTTTCATGAAACCATGTTGCTCCTGTATAATTTGACTTTGTAGGAGCGGATAAAGTTTACAGTGGACAAGCCTCTCGAATAGTTTAGATAAGGTGGACAATATAGAAATAGGGCGATAGTTCTTTACATCGTGTTTCGAGCCAGTCCTGTGTATTGGTGTTATGTAAGCGAGTTTCCATACATCTGGAAATGTTCCTTCCTTTAAACATTTACTGAACAAAATATGAATTGGTCGAGAAATTGTGTTCGCCGTATTTATGAAAAAAATAGGCTGCAGTCTGTCAGGTCCAGGTCCTTTCGCTAGATCCAAGGTTTTTAAATGTTGACGTATTTCTGATACAGAAAAATACAAATCGTTTATAAGAGTGGAATTATCACCGGGTCCAGCAACGCTATCATCAATATCATGTTGTAATGTGCGGGGTTTATAGACAGATTCATGTTGTAATGTGCGGGGTTCATAGACAGATTCAAAAAAGTCAGAAAAGGTGTTACATATTTCAACCGGATCGCTAGTCGATTTATCGCGGAAGTGGAGAGTTGATGGTATCTTTGATTTATGTTTTAGATTAGATAGATACGCCCAGAAATATTTAGAATTAATACTGATGTTATCTTAAACAGACTCAATGTATTTTTTGTAGGTAATGTCACAAACTCTTTTAAATCTTTCTCTTAGTACACAAAATACTTCATAATCCGAGATATTGCCATAGGTTTTCCATTTTTTCCAAATTTTGGTTTTATTTTCATATATGTGTATCAGCGCAGGAGAAAACCATGATAGATATGGTTTAGGTTTAATTGTCACTTTTGGTATGTGTTTCGCAATAATTTTATTAATAATTTCATAAAAAATATTAACATATTGTTCAGCTAATGTACTGTCCAATAATATTTCCCAATCAATATCCAGAATATTATTATTTATAGCCAGATAATTTGCTTTACGGAAGCAGTATTTTTCATGTGGCTGTGGTGTCATCGATTTACTGATATTGAGCACCGCCGTGATACAGAAAGGGGGGTGATAATCGTCTACTGGTAATAAAGGTGCACTAGGTTCGATTATGGAGCATTCCGAGTTAGAGATCAATAAATCCAATAGCTTGTCATTTGAATTTTTAATTGTATTATACTGTAACGAGTTATGAAATGACAAGAAATTGGACAATGTCGTTCCAAATTTTGTTGTAGAATAGCACCGCAATCCAGGGTAAGCAGTTTGATCAGAAATCCAACCAAGACCAGGAAGGTTAAAGTCGCCGATCAGGAAAAACTTATCTATGTTGGTATTTACCAAGAAATCATTGAAAGAGTCAATAAATAGGCTATATTATCTTTGGTTTATGGAGGTATATATAAAACACAAATGATAATAATTGAGTTGTAAAGTAGGTAATTTTATTACTACATGTGCAATAGTCTTGCTAAATGAAGAAGAATATTTCATAAAGGTAAGTAATGGCTGAAATTCCCTAAGTACAGCAACAAGGATCCCCCCACCATCTAGTTTTTGGGTTGCTAATCGATCGCGATCGCACCTGAATGTGATATACCTACTGTCAATGAATTCACTATCAAATATTTCCGGCACTAACCAAGTTTCTGTCAATATTATCACGTCATAACAGTTAGAAAGAATATTAATGTATAGAGTTTGCAATTTGGTTCGAATATATCCAAACTACATTACGGCGAACACATCGATGCCATTATGAAAAACACCTATCAGATGTATGGTCTCGTCATGAGAGATAGCAAGGAATTCAAAAATGAAATGAAATTTTTAATTATTAATTAGATCCCAAGTTGAATATGCATGCTGTGTTTGAAACCCTCTTTATAGTAAATATATAGATCAAATTGAAGCAGTACAGCGAATATTTCGAGTTTGGTTACATTGAAATCCAGACGCATCCTGCTGGAAGCCTCTGTGCTTCATAGTATTTGCCATAATAATGTTGAATGCACTGATATGAATAATAAATTATGTTATGTAGTTCCAAGAACTGTGCATCGGCAGGGGGTAAGGGCGCGCACCCTTTCCGCGACCGGTACTTGCAGGACTAATGCTGGTGTGCGCGGAGAGCGCACACCAGCATTTGTAGACACCACCTACGTCGATTTGTAGACACTTATAATAAGCGCTTCACAGACATTGATATTTTCTCTTCATCCATGCATGCTTTTAAAAGTTTAATCAACAAAAACTCGGAGGGGAGTGACACGATACTGGTACAGCATCGACTCACTCCCTTTTTGGTTTTGTTTTTTCTTTGGCACTATGCCTACTTCTTTATTTATATACTACTTCTACTACGGTATAATTCACTTTTACCTAACATCGCATTAATGCAACTCAAATTGATGCCTCTATCTATAATGTTACTGCTTAATTTAGTAATATGTGGAAAATGTAGTTGGTTTTACATTTCTATAGACTACCATAGCCAATACGTTATCCTCTTACGGCCGGTTTCAATATTCAACTCAAGGATAGATTTTCCTAATAGCGATAGAATTTTGACATATTTTATATAGAAATCTGTTAAAATGCAGAGGACAGAGACATGAGTTAAATATTGAAACCGGCCATTAATGTATTAGTTTGATTTTTTTTTTTTCAAATAAAAAAAGATATTGAATTAAGTTATCGACGTACACATGACAAAGAGGCAAGTGTACATGGTACATCTATATTTGGCCAAGGTATTTGTGGTCCCATATTTTGACATAGGGTAAGCCGGTCTCATGTCTTTTCAATATATTTTATACGTTTCTCTCAGACGAGAGGTTCAAACACGTGTTCCCATTTTATAATTAGGACCCCATGGTTGCAAGCCAAATTTTAAAACTTGAGGCGTGTTTCAAAGCGTACGTTTTGGCACTAGGTGATCACTTATATTTTCATAAAAAAGTATTAATAATAATGATACCTCATTTAATTCACGCAACAAAAATATATTTATACGACTTACTGGCCCATAGAATATATACCTTAGAGACTAACATACATATAATAATATATTGAACTTATAATCTAAATAACATGTATTTTCAGCAACATGTTGCGCTGTACAGGGGTGTCTCTCAGTCTTCCACGAAATCTTCTGAATACGATACCCCTCGGCCAGAAGTCCTCGCTCATGAAGGTCTCCAGCTTGGCAGTGGGGCCTCGCACCACAAAGGAATCGAAAGCCACATTGTGTTGCGAATTCAGCTTCTCGACCCTCAGAGTATACAAAGACTTCTTGCGGACATACTCTACAATGTCATCGGCTTTGGTGGTGTAGTGTAGCCGTGACACGTACAGCAGCGTCGTCGGTACCGCTGAACGCAGGGGTGTGCCATCATCGACCGGTGCAGACCCATACCGGTTTCTTAGAGGAGGCCTCTTCTTCTTCTCCACCCTGATGAAGCCTTCCTCATCAACTTGTCCCTTGGTGGAGGTCCGAGGCATTTTAAGTGCCTTCCCAGTTGTCCCCTCTGCTGCGCGGGCGGCAGCGGCGGCGTTATCACGACGACGAGAAGCCGTGTTTACTTTTGACGTCACCGGCGGCGCCGCGGAGCTGGCGGCGGGGCGCGGAGTACTACGGGTGGCGGGGCGCGGTGTACTGCGGGTGGCGGGACGCGGTGCATCGCGCGGGGCCGTTGCAACAGCCGGCGACTCATCGGCCGACTCCAAATTGCCGACGGAAGCATTTTGCGCCCCGCAACGAACTTTTACATTAGAGGCCTAGGCCCCTTACTTTCGGGGCTAGCGCCACGCAATGACACAACCTCTTCCTGTAGTTCGCGGACGGTAGTTTCCGATGGGAGTTTCCTCCGACCTGAATTGAACCTTGGCCAGACCAGACTTCAGGGTGTTTATGTCCTTCAGTAGCCTGGTGACATCGACGTGGTCGAAAGTGACTGGGGGCAGCCTGTGCAGCTGCTTCGTCACGAAGGCGGGCACGTCGTCGGGATCTGTCTCCTTCAGCAGGATGATGATGTCCTGGAGACTTCTCTCGCCCTTTTCTTCCCTCCTGCGGATCGGCATGCAATCGCTCATCCCAAGCGATTGGTACAGCAGCACCTTCGCACTGCAGATTTCTTCATTTTTGAAGTTAGTCTTGCAAATCCGCAAGATGCTAACTTCATCCATGGTGTCGATGGCGTGCTGTACGAATTATAAATAATTCGTAAATGCAGAGTGGCACGTCCGAATCAGAGCGCGCACTGCACTGCACTGTGCAGTGCGCGCTCGGCATAAATGTATGCTGTAATTTCCTGTAAATGACAAGACACTTAGTTTTACTCGTTATAGACATGTATCATTTTATTTTAAACTGTATACTTGTTTTTGGAAATCCAAATGAATAAAATAATAAATCTTTCACTGAATGTCTACAGTAAAATGATTTCTAGTGTGGTGATGATGAAAAAACGCTCAATCAATATTTTAGATACTATAAATAGTATCTAAAATATAAATATATTGAGCGTTTTTTCATCCATTGTTGCCTCTTGCGTCGGCTAAAATTTGCTATTGTGTTTTAATCCCAGTGGTAAATATCCAGGCCGAAACAAATATATCCTTCGATCTTACAAATATAATTCTCTTAAATGAATAACTGTACCAGTAACTACGGAACCCAACAACGACACGCAAAACAAACAAATAAATTAATATTTCTGATGCCTATCATCAAATGAATATCTACGAATCCATTAACAAAACAAAGCATCAACATGCCTAACGCACCGCTTCGCTATTACAGAATTAAAACAAGAAAACTCACCTTTATTTCCACGTATGTATTTCCATTACAAAATTAATAAACAGACATCCCAAACAAAGGCATTTAGGGGATACGAAAAACGCTTACAAAGAGCGGAAAAATTAAGCGCCTTGGTTGAGGCGCGTGGGTCAACAAAGATAATTTTCTAGCTATAAATTGAAGGCGAGCGCCGGTTAATTACGAGGCACCTGCGCCCTAATTCGCTATAGCCATTTAAACTTAAAGCCTAGTGGTTAGACCGTTGGACTGCAAAGTCAAAGGTCTCGGGTTCAAACCCAGGCACGCACCTCTGTCTTAATTATCACTTGCTTTAACGGTGAAGGAAAACATCGTGAGGAAACCTGCATGCCTAAGAGTTTCTCGAAGGTGTGTGAAGTTCGCCAACCCGCACTGGGCCAGCGTGGTGGACTATGGCCTAAACCCTCTCAGTTTGAGAGGAGGCCCGTGCGCAACAGTGGGACAGTTTCTTAACAGGGCTAATATTAATTAAACTTGTAACGCAGCGCAATACGATGTTTTCGTGAAATGATCATCGTCCTTTGTTGGCATGCAGCAAGAACATTTCAAATCGTATTACCGACCGCATTCTTAACGATCACCAAACTTAAGCGTGCGGCTTGCACGGTCTGTGATTGGAGACGGTTCGTGCTTTTTTACATACGAGCGTCTCCATACTTTGGAAGGCACGTTAAGCCGTTGATTTCGGTTACCACTTAATGGCCACTAACCTGCCCCTGCCAATCCGTACTGGGTCTGCGTGGTGGAGAATGACCTAATCTCTCTGACCTATTTATGGGAGAGAACGCCTTTGCTCCGCAGTTAGACAGTGTGTGGGCTAATATTATTATTTTTATATTTATTGGAGTATTATTGGTACAAGACCAGAGCCAATTCACAAATTGGCATCTAAAATATTAAGTGTGACGTCAGCACACTTCGGTCCGGTCCAATGTTCGTGCATGGCGGCGGTTGAAAGAGATCGGCGTCTTAAACCCGGGGAGCAGCCAGCAGAATGATCACTTTAGTCGTCGAACGAACAACACGTTTCGGGAATTGCCTTATTCGTTTTGTGATCAATTATTGCGAAACTTGTTATTTTTTTTTTGTAAATATTATGGAACTATTTTGCTGCTAATCGACTACCACTTCTATCATATTTATTATCGTAACTAGTCGTGTTTATATCCTTTTGCTAGAAGCGATTGCCGGACGCGGCACCTCACCAGATACGCGCCCACAAGCCATTATGGACTCTTGAAAGAAATTAGCCCTCCCTCATTAACCGGCTGAAAGTTTCTGTGTATTTTTGTTTAATCACCAAGTGACTTAAATAGTGGTAGAGATAGAACGGATTTCCGGCAGCTCCCTCGCGGGGTAGGCAGAGAGTACATAGTTCAACAGGTTCTTTCCTTACTGAGCTCTCTGGCTTCCTCCACTCTCACATTTCTATTATTGAACAGGACGATTAATACGTCGTGCGTCCTGTTGCTGCTGTGGCTGGTATGCGTCGTGAAGGAGAATTCAATGAAAGCCGAAATAGTCTTGAAACAGTGCTCCACCCACCAGTTGTGACCCTCTTCGCGCAGAGTTTCTTCCTAAATCTTCCTATGTCCAGTCGCTCGAACGTGTCTGGCGCGGTTTTTCGCGCTCTTAAGTACTATTTGTTGTGTCACAACTAGTGGGCTTTGTACCGAGTTTATTAATCCAATAAACCAATCATAATAAATTATTCCTGTCCCTTTCCGGGGTTACACTCTTCTTACTATTCCTATCCCTTTCAGGGTTACACTCTTCTATTATTCCTATCCCTTTCAGGGTTACACTCTTCTATTATTCCTATCCCTTTCAGGGTTACACTCTTCTATCTTTATACTAATACTTATGCGCTAGGATTCTATGACATTATCTTTCTAACTTAACTACATAATGTAATACAGTAACTTAATCTATTATATACAAATTATACAGACGTCGTTCTGTACATTTCTCCCGCCGTGAACTGTCGGCTTCACTGACGGTTCATAAGTCTTCGTGGAGGGACGACGTCGGCAACACTATCAATTTCTTCGCTGGCCTCCGAAGAACTCCTCCCTTGGTGCGGACGTCCACCGCACGCACAATTCCATCTTCTCCAGGGAAGGTCCTTATTATCCTCCCAAGAGGCCACATGTTCCTGGGGAGTACGTTGTCAACAATGAGGACGATGTCCTCCTCCTTCAGGGCGGCGCCGCGTCCATGGGGCTCCCGCCGGTACTGAAGTCCAGGTAAGTACTCCCTTATCCATCGTTCCCAGAACATGTCCGCGAGTCTCTGTGCCGCTCTCCAATGGGTGCGGCCGATGAGGTCAGTGTCAGTGAAGGTCCCCGGTGTCGGGTTGCGCGCTGGGCCGTAGAGCAGAAAGTGGTTCGGTGTCAGCGCCTCTGGGTCCTCAGGGTCGACGGGTACATGAGTGAGCGGTCGGTTGTTTAGTGTAAACTCGACCTCCGCCAGCAGTGTGGTGAGAACCTCTTCTGTCGGGTGCCTCTCCGTCAGGATCGCGTATAGGGCCGTCTTCACACTGCGCACCAGTCTTTCCCATGCGCCACCCATGAACGGGGCGCCGGGGGGAATAAAGCGCCAGCTGATGGTTTTTCTCGTGGCCTCTTCTCGGGTGGCGTTGTCCCGCGCCTCCCGTAGCTCTCTGTCGGCGCCGCGGAGATTGGTCCCGTTGTCCGACCATATTTCAGTCGGGCAGCCGCGGCGGGCGATGAACCGTCGTAGGGCCATCACAGCTGACTCGGTGCTGAGTGATGCGGCGACTTCCAGGTGTACGGCGCGTGAAGTCAGGCAGGTGAAGAGGGCTACGTAGCGTTTCTGTGTGCCCCGACCCACTGTCACAGTCAGAGGTCCGAAATAGTCGATGCCGGTGTACGTGAAGGCCCTCTGATGGTGAGCCAGTCTGCAGGGCGGCAAGTTCCCGGTGCTCGGCTCTGGAGGCGCGTCTCTTCTTCGGCGACAGCTGTAGCACTTGTGTATGACCATCCGGGCTACTGTACGTAATCGAGTTATCCAGTACCTTGCTCGACACTCGTTGATGGTCGCCTCTACTCCGGCGTGGTGCAGCTGTCGGTGTACGTGCTCGATGTACAGGCGGGTGACGCGATGATCTCCGTCCAGCACTGCGGGGCACCGTAGCTCGTCGCTGATGTCCGGCGTCGCACTTATTCGCGACTTGATCCTTATCACTCCACTGATAATCTGCGCTGATAAGGGGCGGAGGCGGCCCTTCGATAGCCTATCACTATTACTCAGTTCGCTATAATACGAGTCGTGTTGTACTACACGCACTAACAACGCCTCCGCTCTTATCAATAGTTCTGCACTGAGCGGTAAACACTTAACACTGTCCTTATCACTAAACTTAATTCTACACTTATCGCTACACTTATTCCTATTCTTAACACTATTCCACTGTGGGTCCTTTTCGCGATTCCTAGCCTGTCTCTTATAGTTCACTAATTGTCTATTCACACTGCACAGGTCGATGAACTGCAGCACGCGCGCCGTCGCTCGTAGCAGGCGCTCCCACGTAGAGAAGCGCGCTGGATCCGGAACAGCTGATCGCGGTGAGACGGGCCGTTGCTCGGTGATAGTGTGTGTCCGTTCCTCGCCCGTCGCTGCGTCGAGTGTCGGTCGCTCCGCCGGCCATGTTGATGGGTGCTCGCGCAGGAACTCGGGCCCAAGGAACCATCGGTGATGAGAGCCGATGTCCCTGGGTACTTCGCGCGTCGCGTCGTCAGCCACGTTTAGTTTCGTGGGCACCCACCTCCAATCACTTATGGCGCTGTTTTCCTCTATCGCGGCGATGCGATGTGCGACGAACGGGCGGTAGGATCGCGCGCCCGTCTTCAGCCACGTCATGACGGTACGGCTGTCCGTCCAGTAGGTCACTGCGCTTGGCTTCTTATCATGTTCGGCGATGATAGTCGCGCCCAGGCGACTACCCAGTACGGCGGCTTGCAGTTCGAGTCTCGGGATCGATGTGAGCTTGAGCGGTGCCACCTTCGCCTTCGCCGCCACGAGGGTTATATGTACCTCGCCGTCGCTCGTGGTGGCTCTCCAGTACGCCGCTGTCGCGTAGGCTGACTCGCTCGCGTCCACGAACACGTGCAACTCGAGCGTCTCGGCGTGCGTGTACCCGTGGTAGCATCGTGGTATCTTCAGGTCCCGCAGACTCCGCAGGTGTTGGGTCCACTCGACCCACTGTTGTGCTAGGTCATCGTCGATGTTGTCGTCCCATCCTGTGCCGCGCCGCCATATCTCCTGCAGTATCTGCTTGGCCCGTATGGTGATGGGCGAAGCGATTCCGAGCGGGTCGAATAGACACATTAGTATGCGGAGTGTCTCCCGCTTCGTCGGCGTCGGCTTGTCGAGTATACCCGGGGGGAGGCGTGCGTCGATGTTGAACCCGATGTCGTCGGTGTCCGGCCTCCACTCCAGTCCGAGTACCCGTTCCGTCTATCTTTCCTCGTTGAGCCCGATCATCCGTCTGTCGTGTCTGATCTATTTTGTTCGCGCGGGCTCGGCGTTTTCTTTTGGGACGAGGGCGTCGAATTGTTTTCTGTATTTTCTTTTCTTCAATTTCTAATCGCGGTCGATCTTCTGTTCTATTTTCCTGCCTATTTTCCTTCTGTTCAGTTTCGAATCGCGGTCGATTTGCACTAGGTACTGTGGGCGCTTCAGTCTGTTTAGTGCGTCGTGAGCGCGCACCGTGTACGACCCAGCCGAGAGGGGTCCGGGAGGCAACGGGTTGATGTCGCTGCCCCCGGCGTACCTCTGACGTCAGCAGTAGGTGCCAATTGTCTTGGCCGATGAGTATCTGGGGTTTCGCTCTTCTGTAGGTGATATCGCTTTCTATGTCCCGCAGATGCTTGCAATCGGCGATGTCTTGCACGGTGACGGCTTGTGGCGTCGACTTCAAGTTGTCTATGGTGCGCGCTTGAATACGATGTGCGCGCTGGGACGTACCTCTCAACGTCAGCTGGACCCGACGGGAGTTCGATGACCGGACGTTACAATCGCCGATCGCCTCGATGTGCAGTGACTCGCGGGGGCCGCGCGCGCCTGTCTGGTTGGCGAGCTCGGCGTCGATGAGCGTCACCGTTGACCCGTCGTCGAGGAGGGCGTACGTGTCTACTCCTCCCGCCGGTCCGGAAATGTGTACCGGCACTATCTTGAGATACGATGCGAAGCCTCTTGTCCACGTTGACGCGACTGTCTGCTTCTCCGCGTTGTCGTCTTCGGCGACCCTTTCGCTTTTGACGTGGTGAAGCAGTCTGTGGTGCGAGTATTTGCACCCGTCGGTGTCGCAAGTGCGCTTCTTGCAATGATGACTATTTGTTCTGAAGCGTAGACACGCGAAGCATAGTCTTCGTGCCTTCGCGATATCCCATCTGTCGTTGACCGTCGACTCAATGAATTTCTTGCACTTGGTTACCTCGTGCTCTGTGTCGTGACACGCCGCGCATTTTTCTTTCCTCGGGCTCGATACAGCTGTGCTATAAGTCTTGTTCGTCTGTCTTCTGTTTGCTGTATGTTCCCGTTCGGGTGTCACGTGTTCGGGAGGTGCGTAGCGCCCGCACCTGTCGGCCTCCCTACTGAGGAAATCAGAGAGCCTCAGTAGGTCGGGTTCTTCTGTCTGTTCTTCCGCTGCGTAGTCGAACCATCTATACTTGAGCGCCGGTGTGAACTTGTCGATGGTCATTTTGACAGCCTCCGGGTTGTACAGGTACGCCACGCGGTTGAGTGCGCGTAGCGTCGCGACGATGTTCATCACCCGCGTGGCGAACACGCAGATGTCTCTCGGGTTGTCGCTGAGTCGGGGCAGCGCGCGCAGGCGTTCTAGTTCGCCCAGCGCGATGCAATCTGGTCGGCCGAAGCGTGCTTCGAGCGCCCGGAGTATGTCAGCTGTCTTGGCGTTGTATATGAGTAAGTTCTCGACGGCTTCTTTAGCTTTACCTTTTAGCGCTCTTCGTAGTCTCGCGACGTTCTCTGTGTCCGTGAAGCTCGGCGCAGATTCTTCATAAGCAGCTTTGAAGGTGAGCCACTCTTGGTGTGACCCACTGAAGTACGGCAATTCAGTAGCGAAGCGGTGGTGCGGGGCGCTCCCGGACCGGGCGGCGAGGGTGATTGCGGACGCCAGCTCACGCAAGTCGATTTGCTGTGGCGGCGTCGCGACTGTCGTTTCTTCATTCTTCGACACGGCGATGGGTGGTGGCTGGATCGGTGCAGGGGGCAACGGCGTTGTCGCCCGCGGCGCTGCATCGATGGTGCGCCCCACGTCTATGTCGTGTGGCCTGTCGGCGATGGCCAGGACGTGAGGTCGCGAGTCGTTCAGCCAGCTCCCGACTCTTTTCTCTGTTTCTTGTTCGTCTGATATGCACGTGTCGGCGTCACTCTCGCTTTCTTCATCTTCGGCTTCGATTCGTGATATTTTCGCGGCTGCTAATTGGACTTGCAATTCTAGTAGCTCCTCCTTGGCGCGGGCGAGCTTCAATCTTCGCGTCTTCGTTGAGAGCGTCCTCTTTGTTCCAGTCCTCTTGGATACTGGCTTCTTTGTTTTCTCCGTCGCGGAAGTGTCTTCCGTGGCGGTTGTTTCCGTCATGACAGTAGATTCTGTCGTGGCGGTCGACTCTGACGTGGCGGTCGACTCTGTCGCTGTAGTCGACCCCGACGATTCGGCGACTGGGGCCGATGCTGCTGGTCTACTAGTGGTGGAGCGTGTGACTGGCATGTTTCTTTTTTCTATTTTCTTCCTTTTTCAGCTTGATTCTTCTATATTCTCTTGCGTCTTCTATATTCTCTTGACGACGATAATCCGGCTTCCGAAGGACCAAATGAACAGGACGATTAATACGTCGTGCGTCCTGTTGCTGCTGTGGCTGGTATGCGTCGTGAAGGAGAATTCAATGAAAGCCGAAATAGTCTTGAAACAGTGCTCCACCCACCAGTTGTGACCCTCTTCGCGCAGAGTTTCTTCCTAAATCTTCCTATGTCCAGTCGCTCGAACGTGTCTGGCGCGGTTTTTCGCGCTCTTAAGTACTATTTGTTGTGTCACAACTAGTGGGCTTTGTACCGAGTTTATTAATCCAATAAACCAATCATAATAAATTATTCCTGTCCCTTTCCGGGGTTACACTCTTCTTACTATTCCTATCCCTTTCAGGGTTACACTCTTCTATTATTCCTATCCCTTTCAGGGTTACACTCTTCTATTATTCCTATCCCTTTCAGGGTTACACTCTTCTATCTTTATACTAATACTTATGCGCTAGGATTCTATGACATTATCTTTCTAACTTAACTACATAATGTAATACAGTAACTTAATCTATTATATACAAATTATACAGACGTCGTTCTGTACAATTATTGATTCTCATTTCTTCTTATTTTAGAGATATGGCTTGATGATATAGAAAGATAGATGTTTTTTTGAAACTGTCTTGTGATTTGCTTATCAAAACCAATTTTTTTTATTTTAAGTTCATGGTCACGGTAGGGCAAGTCACACCTATTTGATCAAATTTTAATTTTCTGTCTGGGAGTCAGTGACTTTCAAGTTAGGGCGTCCAAACATTTTTTACAGTAGAAACCAAAATCATTATTTGTATTTGAGATTCGTGGGTAAATAATCTAACAAACTATTTAAGACCTCGAATGAATAAAATTACTAGTTTTAAAAAAAATCTTTTTTAAATTAACATTTGTGTAATATTTCACAAATTATTTTTCTTTGGAATAATGCCTCTGATTTAGTGTTCATAACAAATTAAAATCAGTTTGTAAAAACAGATATTAGAGTCCCCAGAGACAGTTACTTACAGATTACCTAAATAGCTAAAAATAATAAAACGCGAATTAAAAACTACGTTTACAAAATCTTCCTTACTAACTATAAGGGTGGTTTTCATAACAAGTTTAAGTCCCCAGAGACAATATTCTGTAAGTTTTACAAAAAATAATAAAACTGCCACATAAATAAAAACTACATTTAAAATTTGCTTTCTTCGTGTAAGGGTCGAACTCGACGATATATAAGTACAAATAATGTTTCGATGGGTGAACTGAAGTAGCTGTATCGTCTATAAAATACCTAAATAAACTTCTTCACAGTGACTGACACTAACAACCGACGAGTTTGCTTTTGTAAATCCCTAGTGTCAATCAAACCAGTGACACAGTGCACGAAAGTTCCAGAACGAAATTCAAAAACTGAACAAACAAGCCATCTACTCAGACTTTTTTTACAAAATGCCCTTCCGTATAATTATAACCGTTCGTGAGCGAACGTGAAATGATGAAATTCTTCAAATGCCCGTGACACCCCTGACATTAATCATTAAGTCGCTAAAGTTTCATGTAAAAGACGGATTGCACGGTGTCGCTTGCCAAGATTTTCTGTATTAAATCGCGTGAAATCTTAATAATATGAAAGAAAATCATCTTTATTATCTACGTTCTTCGAAAAACGTTAAAGAAAATTGGAACACAACAAATATTCCAAACGACAACGCTCTTCAAACAGCTGATTGGGATGAGCTTATTAGGTAATGACAAGATGAAGACGTTTGATCGTTGCTCTATGACTTTTTTTTTTTTAGGCCAGTAGCGGCACTGGTTAAGCGATTGGGATGCAACAACGAATTTATTGAACGCAATAGTCCGTATAGAATCCGACCGTATAGAAATGCTTAAATTATTATAGATGCGCCTAAACAGTGCAAATTGAGTCATGCACATATAAGCGATTAGATTTCTTACAGTATAGACTAATAAGTCACTGCTGAAACACCATAGTCCCACAGCGCTGCGAGTGAGTGCGAGTTGTTGAAATACTCTTAAAACTATATTATAATAGCAATGACCATTTAAAGTTTTTCTACCACATGCGGTTGCAAAACAACCTATATGAAAAGAATAAGTTTCAACTGCAAAATATTACATTGATTTCACATTTATCTCCGTCTTTGATAGAAAAGAACGTTTATTTGCGAAGTAAATTGCATAGATATGAAAATCTATCCATCTATCATATAAGAGTACAGAGTTCCAACAGGTTCTTTCCTTACATACCTCTCTGACTTCCTCCACTCTCATAGTTCATCTCATACACGCTCGCCGGTTACTGAGACTCTTGACTTGCCCTTCAGATAAGATAAGTGACGGTCCTACACGCTTTCTTACTACGCTGTTGCCAATAGGAACGGCCAGATTGACTCCGCACATCTTCCGCAGAGCTCGCATTTCGACCGCATTTATCCTGCTTTCATTCTCCTTCTTACATACCCAACTCTCACTGCCATGATATGAAAATAAATTTGAATTTACATAAAGATGTAATGTCATAGGACGGTTAAATTATTATATAGTGTAATTTATTTAATTACAGGCTTTTATTTGACTTTCAATGATCATGTCTGTCTGTCTATCTGTTTTTCCTGTTCAAATCTTGTGATCCATTTTTAAGCACTTGCAGGTATCCGATTTAGCTTATATTTGGCGTACGTATGTAAGTTTAGTGGCAATGCAATAATATGGTACCATGGAGCTGGTCTGATGATGGAGTCGGAAGGTGGCCATAGGAACATGTCAAATATACAATATAATCCCCTTGTATTCAGGCTTGTTAAATTAGTATTGACAAGTACTATACAACAAAAGTGGCCAATGGAATCAATCGACTACTCAATATAGCCCGGCCATATTTGGGCTCATTGGATCTGTCTTGACGAGTACTTTAGACCAAGGTGGTTTCTAGGGTCTGATGATGGAGCCGGAAAAAAGCTATGGGAACTCCTTAACTAAACAAGATATCTTAGTCGTGTTTTTGCTTACGAAGGTATTTTTAAATTTAAATTATATTGAGTAGATTCTTTTGCACTATGTGTTTACACGTAAAAGTCGTGTATCAGTATAAAATGTATATTATACAAATGAAAGAAGTTTTTATATCCTAACATCTGATGATGTTCCCCAAAAGACGTCCACCGCAGGACAATGTTCTTACTTATGTTAACCAAAAATCGCGACAGCAACCGGTTTTATTTATTTGGGATGATAACAGATTTAAACATTATAAACAAAACTATAGGTATAACATATACATAAGTAATAATAGATATCCACGATTAACAGTTAAAGTGCACATAAGTAAACAAGTGTTCGTGACTAATTTACCTATAATGGTTTTTTAAGCAATGATTTTGATCCAACGAAGAGATCAAAATCACGAAATTTATTATTGTATGTTTCTGTGATTCTAGTAAGGACAGCGTTCCTGCCATATTTTTTTGAATGGAAGGGTACATGATACAATGGGGTATGTCTAAGACGAAGTGTAGATACATATGAGATACGTTGCAACAAATCAGCGCAGTCTAGATGACTACGCATAATATCGAATAACAAACCTATATCTAGCAGTCGACGACGGTCTTCTAGAGTTAAGAGATTATACTTTTTGCAGCTCTGAGAGTAGTATTTGAAATTCATAAACCTAACAATTTTTTTTGGATTCGGATGTTCAATTCGTTTTACGTAGGTATAATAACAGGGTGACTAAACAGGGCTGGCATATTCTAAGATGCTTCTCACGTAAGCATAAAACACAGCTTTTATAGCTAACAAACAACGAAAGGGTTGAAAGGTGCGTAAAACAATCCAACGTTATGGTAACCTTTGTCAACAACAATATTAATATATGTTTAGAAAGAAGCATCTTTGAGTCAAAATGTACTCCCAGGACTCTGACAGCCTGGACCCTCTCGATTACAATGTTATTAAAATTATATGAATAGGTAATAGGATGTTTCTTACGAGTGAGTCTAATACATTGACATTTTTCAATACTTACTACAATATTGTTACGTTTATAATATTTAATTAGATTATTGAGATCGTTCTGTATCAATTCACAATCAGCGTTCGAACGGACCTTCATATATATTTTTTTATCATCTGCATATAATAAGTGATTTTCGTGGTTGAAAAACGTGTTAATATCGATGTTTATACTGATTGTTATACTGTATGCATCCAGATCCATTACAATAGATGTATATAAATTAAATGACAACCTAACAAATAATGTCCTACAAAAACTCAAATGATATAAATGTAACAACACATGCCGTCGCTCATACCTCCGTGTTGTAGCCAATTTTTCCTCAAGAATAAAGTAATAAAAACAATATGTTATCGACATCTTCGGTAAGGTACTTCTAGATGCGAAGGTGATCAATCTCTGCCAATACTCACCTTATTAATGGCGCCGCAAGACAAACGTATTGGGCGCACAATAGCACAAACAGCGCTGTTTGCGTGCCAAAGCTGCTCGGATTCTATGGAACATCCGGTGTAAACGCCGCTTTACAATAATTGTCACCACCCTATAGTTACTATATCATCACGCCAGATCCCTCGCGGGGTAGGCAGAGAGTACAGAACTCCAACAGGCTCTTTCCTTATATACCTCTCTGGCTTCCTCTACTCTCATAGTTCGTCCCATACACGCTCGTCGGTTACGGAGACTCCTGAATTGTCCTTCAGATAAGACCCGGTCTATTTGGTCATGGTAAGATAGTCTAGGTCTTTCCCGGTACCTACATCCTTCCACTTTCGCATTGTATATCAGTTTTGTCATTCTTTCTTCGGACATTCTTTCTATATGCCCGAACCAACGGAGCATACCCTTTCTCACCTTTAGATTTTTGCTCTCTTTCATACCTATTTGCTTTCTTACTACGCTGTTGCGAATACGGTCGGTCAGCTTCACTCTGCACATCTTCCGCAGAGCTCGCATTTCCACCGCATTTATCCTACTTTCATTCTCCTTCTTACATACGCAGCTCTCGCTGCCATATAACAGCTTTGGGACAAACATTCCATTATGTATGGCCAGCTGCGCTTTTCGGCTTAAGTGCCGGCTCCCAAGTAGCTTTCCCATCGCGCCATTGACTCTGCTCCCTGCACTCACTCTTCTCTCTATGTCAGCGGTGTATTTTTCATCCTTACTGAATGCGCATCCAAGATATACAAACTCATTCACTTGCTCCAGCACATCGTTCCTAACCACAATCCTTGCATTCGTTCTGGTTTCTTGCCGTTCAAAAACCATAATTTTGGTTTTCTTCAAATTCAAATGTAAGCCATTTTTCATGATGTCGTCTTTCATAACTGTGACTAGTGATTGCAGATCAGTGGCTGTTGGCGCTATCAAAACCGCGTCATCAGCATAAAGTAGATGATTTACCACTAGATCACTCATTTGTACACCTTCATTCATCGCTTTCAGTGTTTGAAGACTTTTATCCAAATAGATTATAAACAGTCTAGCGGACAACACGCAACCCTGCTTGACGCCGATTTCAACGTCAAACGAGGGTGACATGTTACCACCCACCCGTACGCATGCCTTGCAGTCCACATAGGTGGACTGGACGGCCCGCAGCAGAGTGCCATTTATACCATACTCAGGCAAAATGTCCCAAAGTCTCTTTCGCACAACTCTATCAAACGCATTCTCCAGATCCACAAAACCGCAGAAGACCTTCCGGCCCACTGCCAGATGCTTCTCTACGCGATACGTGACTATTTAACATAAAAAGCTATTAAACGCGATGGCTTGGTCTAATTAGAGCAGGGTTTCCCAACCTTTCTTTAGTTGTGTCCCCCCCGGATAATAAATAATATTTTCATGTCCCATTTCCCTTTAATTTTTTCATTCCTATAAAAAAGTACATTATTTTAACAACTACAAATATTTAATATATTATTTATTTTAATTCTAAGTTATACAAAATTTCAAACAAATTTAAAACGTTTTTTATCGAAATCATTTAGGTATGTAATTGAAATACTTTCTGAACTTTTTCTGAAAGACGACGTCGCGTTTTGTAACGTTGACAAACTGATATTGTGATGTTTAATTTACGCGTATTTTTTTTTTTGTGTTTCTCCCCCCTTCGTATCTCTCTATGCTCCCTAAGGGGCGGCCTGGTTGGGAACTTCTGAATTAGAGAGTAGGCCGTTACGGTCACTGAATTGAGTAGGCTTGATCTTGTGGGATGCAAAAATGTTTGTTTACGCCTGTGTGTTTGTGTATGTGAATTTTATTGAGTCAATCTCAAAGTACCATTATAGAATTTGAACACCAATTGTAAGGCGGCAAGATATAGTTGACCGACAGCTTGGTCCAGTGGTTAAGCTGCTCTGACTATTGGCTCGTGTAGTTGCAGGTTCGCTCCACGCACGGAATAAATATTCGTTTCACTCAAAATCATTTCTTTCGTTGTAGTGTTTGTGTGTAAATCACATGTTAATACATTATGTGTAAATTACACTCACAACACAGTGATGCGTTACGATGCGAGAAACTAGCGTTAAGGCATGGTTTTATTTAGGAAATAAATGAAACAAACGTGCAATGAAAAGTTACGAACATGAAAATTATAACAGAAATATAAAAAATGTCGATCTGTTGTCACATCTAGACAGATCTTGGTTTGTGATGGTAGTGTCTGTCCGGTAATTGATGACAAGTAATAATTCTTAAGTATTGTGCGAGTCTCACGCTCGCCAGCGACGTGGACTCCGCGCCCGGCGCACACGAAACATCCTTCTTGTAACAACGACACGAGAACACGTTGTTACCTTTTAACATGAGTATATAGAGACAGATTTAGTTGTGACATTGCCAAAATTTTGTTTATTCCTTCTTTATCTGAAGATTTAGTCCAGAGTGTGGAATTGCGCATTTACAGGGCTAAATGATCGCCTCCTATTATAGTCAGCAAAAACTGGGTGTACACTACTGAGTTCACCCAGTTTTTGCTGACAGTTGTTTTTGCAGTACATCTCTGCCACCCCCGCTTGGGGAATATAGGCGTGACGATGTTTTTCTGACATCAGTATGGTTAACAGCTTAAGCCGCCCCGCGTACCGGATGGGGTTCGATCCTGCATGGGAAAAACTGCAAATCTTTGTGACCCATTAATAGTTGTTCCGGTCTGGGTGATGGTGTATGTGAATTTCATGTTTGTAAACGCGGCCATGATACAGGAATTATTCCAAGTAAGGAAATATACTTTTGCGTTCTCTCTGTATTTTCATCTTGAGACCATGCGGAATTTGAGACGACACGACACAAACTGTTACGATAATAATAACTTACCAAATGCTGCTCAGTTGAGCTGAATTTGTCGATTGACCTCTTTCTCAACGTTGGTTACGTGATTGGACTGTTCCTCTCAGGAGTATATAGCGTCTACATTATCGAGTATAGAATCTGCAATCTACACAAAATTGGGTACGACAAGGACGTTTAATTATTCATTTGATAGGAAAAGAAACTAGAGATAATAACGGAAAGCCAATAACAGGTGTTCACGTTCAATCGAAAGTTCGTCTGCAGCGACATCTTTCAAGTGATGATGACAACTTTCTCTTTCATAACATATGAACTATCTGATGTATCGCCAGTAGACCGTTGGCACCGAAATCTATCTTATTTTTCTATGATGTTTTATTTATCGGGCCCTTCATCGGGTAAATGTTCAAGTCATTGTATGATATACTACACATTTCAAAACATAGTAGACTGCCTCGTTGGTTAAGTGACACGGCTTACGACTAAGAGGTCTTAGGTTCAAATTTCACGTCCGGCAAAAGAGTTGTTGACTAGATGCGGAAGGCGGAGGATCGTGTGCAATGGCGCGTGTTAGGAGAGGCCTATGTCCAGCAGTGGCTTGCAATAGGCTGATTGATTGAAAAGAGTTGTTGGGGGTATCGTCCGAATTCCGGAATTGTATCTGTTATAATGACATGAGATTCCATCCCTATGATAATGAGAACATCGCTGGAAAATAATTTGGTATACACCTCTGCTACGCCCGTTCGGAGAATAAAGATGAAATAGTGTTTCTTTTCTAAAGGCAAAAAAATGCGGAAATGCAATCACAACAAGAAATAAAAGTACCCAAGTAACTTATAACGCAATTTCTATATCGGTTATCCAGAAATATGGCTTATTACAAAACTGTGTTTGATGGAGTAATCAAAATAAATACTAATTTTTAATTTCCACTGTTCAATTTTTCACAAAGCTCAGATGGAACGTCAAACGCACGTTTCATCTGAGCTTTGTGAAGCGCTCCAAAGTCCGTTTAATTCCACCGATTCTATAGACATTTCAATAAAAATCCATTTAAATAACGAAAGCCAAGTATATTTGGCAAATAATAAAGGTTCCCTTAATCTATTTGTCAAGTGATTCGAATGATCAACGACCATTAGATCGATGGCAGGTGATCGCGATCGGAGGACTATCGGTCCGAATGGGCGGGCTATGTAAATAGTCTTTATTGTGCGGTGGAATTAAATTGATATTACCACTTTCTTGGGTTCCTTTGTGTAGTTATAATTTCACTAGCTGTGGACTTCGTTCACGTTTCTTCAATATTTGGTGAAGGCAGGTTGCATTCTCCTCCTAGTATATGTGAAGTCAACCTTGCTGACTAAATGCGGAAAAGTGTAATTAGAAACCGATGTAAGTTGAAGGATGACTTGGTGACTTGAAAGAGATATGAGAGGATTGAAAGAGGTATGTTTAATTAGTATGAGCATGTGGAGAAGATGTATGACAGGCGACTAACGAAAGGAATATATTGAGCAAATGTAAGTGGAAGAATGGTCTCTTTAAAAAGTATCAAGCGCGTACCACTTTGAAAAGATGTATGTACGTAGATAAAGCGAAAAAGGTGTATCAGATTCGTAGAATGTGGCAAACTGTAGTCTCTGGCTACTCCAGTGAGATAAAAGCGTGAGTGTATATATTATTCCCTAAATAAGAGGCCGTGCGCCTCATAAAATTTAACTTCCGTGAATCTGTGAAATAATCAAAGTATTATTGAGATAAACCTTTATCGCCGCTTAAGACACCGCGACGCCCTGAGCACGTGAATATTTAATAAGCTTTACATTCACTTTTACTTCAAGAAATTTAAAATATTACCTGGTATGGTAGACAGATTAGTCGTTAGAAACAGTTGTAAAAGTGTTGAAGTCATCGCTACTAATATGGAATAGACTAAAATGAAAAAAGGGCTTACTTAGCATAAACAGATTGAAGTTAGCATAACGCGACCCAGTTGATATGCCATTCTTTTCACAATACAAAATTATTGAATAAAAATGATGTGCGTTTGCGTAGGCATACGGCGTGACATCATGCTTTTTGATAACGTTACGATAACATCATTTTTATGAGCTAAGCTTTGAGATTCCGCCAATGTACACAGACGAGATTTTTTTTTAAAGTGTTTAATAAATTATCACCATGTAGTATCAATCGCGTAGTTAATGTCGTAAAAGTTTTAGAATTATTAGACGTTGATCTAACGACCTGTCACTCTTATGTTCCATTTCTTTCAAGATGTTTCGTAAAGTTTTACGAAACAAAATTACTTATAAAATATACATATATGACGGTAAAGGTGTACTCTGCACCCACTTTTTGTTGTCGATGTTAGGTCCCAATGCAATAGGAGGGGAGCCGTTATACCGAACACACTGCCAAACTCCAGGCTGATACTTAGAAATGTTCTATAAAAAAATTACATCTTATCCCAAGACCCCGTGATCGCTACACGCATTTTTCAGAATAGACCAACAAAGCAGTCAACATTACAATCACAGAAAATACTGATAATAATTAAACAAATAAATGATGACACAAATATTAACTGTAGCACTATTATTAAAAGAAGGAAAAAATATTTACTTTCTTTTAAATACTCTCAGCAGTAAAGTGGTCTCCAATAATATTTATGAGCATAGGAAAGAAAACAACTCAATTTTGCGAGCAACCGGCCGGCCCTCCGGCGGGCTTTCCATCCTGTAGATTAATTTTAAATTAGATTAGATTAACATCCACCGAATCTGTATCACGGCCTTTTTTATTCAATAGTCTTGTAAGTTTTATGAACCTGACTTTTTGATTTAAACTGACTTCATTAATTAGCCACATTCATAATACAGTTATACTTTTTATTTGAATATTAGCATACTTAACTAATTTTTAATTCATGAAGCAACATTTATTTAACTTCAAAGAGAAATATTTACGAACTGACAGTTTTTAGTATTAAAACATTGTTTTCGAATTAATGACTTCTGTTGAAAAATTTTTTTACTGACAAATATGTATGTATAAAATCTACCTATACTGACACTACACTGCTGGGCACACGCCTTCTCTCAGAAATCGAGGTGAGAAAGGTAGGCCACTATTGTGTTATCTCGCGAATTCACTGAGGATTGGTAGAGGCCCTTTGTAGCCACCTGCTGTTGGAGCTTATCAAGCCACCGACAAGGCTTACAACTTGGCTTAACGACTACCACATGAAGTGGTAACCGGGACCATCGGCTTAACAAGCCTTCCAAATCACATAGACGCTCGATAATGGTAATGCCACAAAGATCACCCTTCTCAGACTGAGCAAGGCGTACGTCTCCTTAATCTTGGTGATCGTTACAAAGACCACAGTATAAAAAAATTAAACATATATAATAAAAAATAGTTACAATGGGACCAATGGCTCCATACCACTCCCAGTTGGTAAGGTACCAATGACGCTAGCAACATTACCTCGTAGTATGTTCTAGCTTATGTGCTGGCCCAGGTCGAAAAATCTTCTGGTGAGGAAACTATTTACGAAATTTAAAAGAATAAGAATATTATCGTTATTAAGGCTAATCAGTGTAATGTTTGTATATAGGTTTTAAAATGTAAATTAGTTTAAATAAAATTGATACACAGTTAAAATGATTCCAACATTCGTTGAGTACCTACAATGCAACAAAGAACAAAGCACAAAGCACAAAGCTCGGCTCAGTCCATTCTGAACAACATTCCTATTCAATTTGCGTTCTCCTATCTGCAGTCGCGGAATTTTTCATCGGATTGTAATCCAGCACATCGCGACATGGACAAACTGACCCTTGGGGTATGAGGAACGAGCTAAACCGATACTTTATACTATCTATCTATCTATATCTCTATCTATATCATCACGCCAGCTCCCTCGCGGGGTAGGCAGAGAGTACAGAGTTCCAACAGGTTCTTTCCTTACATACCTCTCTGGCTTCCTCCACTCTCATAGTTCGTCTCATACACACTCGCCGGTTACGGAGACTCTTGACTTACCCTTCAGCTAAGACACGGTCTATTTGGTCATGGTAAGATAGTCTAGGTCTTCCCCGGCACCTACATCCTTCCACTTTCGCATTGTATATCTGTTTTGTCATTCTTTCTTCTGGCATCCTTTCTATATACCCGAACCAACGGAGCATACCCTTTCTCATCTTTACACCGATACTATCTTTCATACCTACTCGCTTTCTTACTACGCTGTTGCGAATACGGTCGGTCAGCGTGACTCCGCACATCTTCCGCAGAGATCGCATTTCGACCGCATTTATCTTGCTTTCGTTCTCCTTCTTACATACCCAACTCTTACTGCCATATAACAGCGCCAGCTGCGCCTTTTGGCTTAAGTGCCGGCTCCCAAGTAGCCTTCCCATCGCACCATTCACTCTATTACCTGCATTCACTCGTCTCTCTATATATACAAACTCATTCACTTGCTCCAGCACATCGTTACCAACCACAATCCTTGCATTCGTTCTGGTTTCTTCCCGTTCAAAAACCATAATTTTGGTTTTCTTCACATTCAAATATAAGCCATTGTTCATGCAGTCGTCTCTCATAACTGTGACTAGTGTTTGCAGATCAGTGGCTGTTGGCGCTATCAAAACCGCGTCACCTGCATACAATAGGTGGTTTATCACTAGATCACCCATTTTTACCCCTTCAGTCATCGCATACAGTCTTTGAAGACTTTTATCCAGATACACTATAAACAGTATAAACAGTCTAGCGGACAACACGCAACCCTGCTTGACGCCGATTTTAACGTCAAACCAAGGTGACATGTTACCACCCACCCGTACGCATGCCTTGCTGTCCACGTAGGTGGACTGGACGGCTCGCAACAGGGTGCCGTTTATACCATACTCTGGCAAAATGTCCCAAAGTCTCTTTCGCACGACTCTATCAAACGCCTTCTCCAGGTCCACAAAACTGCAGAAAACCTTCCGGCCTACTGCCAGATGCTTTTCTACGATGTTGCGGAGGGAGAAAACTTGATCAGAACAACCTCTTCCAGACCTGAAACCTCCCTGTGCCTCACACAACACTCCATCGGACTTCTCGCGCATTCTCCGTTCAATAATTTTACCATACACCTTAGCTGCCAAGCTGATCAAACTGATGGCCCTGTAATTGGCGCAGTCATATTGTGAGCCCTTGCCTTTATACAAGGGTACTATGACTGCGCGGCGCCAATCTGTAGGGACTCTACCGGTCTTCCAGCAAAGATTTGCGAGGACCCAAAAAGCGTCCCGGACGCAAGTTCCACCATATTTAATCATCTCGGCAGATATCATGTCCATTCCCGCAGCTTTACCATTTTTCATACTTCATATCGCCCATTTAACTTCTTCCATAGTGATGTCCTCTGTGGATTCTGGTGCCGCAAACTCGCCTCTGGGCTCGTCTGTGGCACCAGCCTCCGGGGCATTCTCATACATTTCTCCAAAGTATTCACTCCACCGGTTTAGCACAGCTTGTGTGTCTGCAAGAATGTCACCATCCTTAGATTTGATCTTTTCTATTCTGGAGCCTGACAAATCACCTCGAGCCTTTCTCACCTTGCTCTAAAAGAGTTTGGTGTTATTCTCGAAGTTCTTCGTCAGCCTCTCCTCCTCAATCACACTAGCTCTTTCACGCTTTTCTTTCACTAAGATTTTGGTGGCATTCTTGCATTGCCGGTATATTTCTTTCTTCATCTCCGTCATACTGTCATTTAGATTCAAAGAAGAGACATAGTCCTGCCACGCTTTCTTCTTACTTTCTACAGAGCTTTTTAACTCTGTGTCCCACCATGCATCCCCTTTTGCTGTGCTATGCTTCTTTGAGCAGCCACATACTTCTTTCGCTGATTCTACCAAACTCTCTTTCAGACAATTCCAGCATTCATCTATGTTTGAGTCCGAAGAACCAGCTGTCAAAAGCTTGTCCCGGACTCTGTCTTCATACGTTCTCCTCACGCTCTCATCTTGCAACCTTTCAACCTTGATTCTTTCAAGGCCTCCGAAGGGGATACGCTCTCGCCAGTGCCTCCACTTCCTGAACAAAGCACTAAACCGCGCAATTACGAGATAGTGGTCCGATTCAAGAGTGGGGCCTCTATATGTACGGGTATCTTGAAGTTTACTTCGGAGACGGTTATCTACCAGGATCAAATCTATCATGCTTTTCTGTTCATTTCTTCTCCACGTATACATATGAATATCCTTGTGTTGGAATATTGTATTGGACACAAGGAGACCTCTTTCCAAACACACACTTTATACTATCTATTTGTATAATAGCAAGTCAGGCAAAACGGACCTCAATAAATGGTAGTCAACTTCTATCAACACCTTTATCATCAAGTATTTTAGATAATGACCAAAAATGTAACGACAGACAAAGACGTTCTAGACCCAAAGATATTATAGGATTCCCAAGTCCTACAAAGAATTAAAAGTTTAGAATCAAACCAGGGAAAATAGCAATTACAATATATCATCCCATAGATTTGAGTTTGAAACATCTCAGATGTAAAGTTACAAAAACGCTCTATTTTGAATCAACGCAAAAATCTAAGAGAGACCAAAAACATAAGGAATGACACTTAATTTTATACGTCTTAAACCAAAATCACCAAATAGGTGAATTGTAAGGCGAAAGAAGACTAATACTATAAAAGCCATTATAAATCTCATCTGATTTTAGAAATAGATACTCTTGTATTTATTTCTAAAATCGTCGCTGCAAGTCGCTGTGTTTGCGCATGCTTCGATGATATATAATATTATTAGGTCTTAAGTCTGTCTTGCCTTGGTCTTGCCTTCTTGTTCGAAAAGAACAGACAATAAAACCTAGTTATAATCGAATTGAGCACAATATATGAAGTTACACGCACAATATAGGATTGACCGGTGTCACGCCACAAAAGCACTGGACGTCGAGACTAGACTATTCTGATGCTACATGAAAATATATATCTGTGAAGGTCATCTTGAGGATATAAGGTATGTTAGAGGGTAAGACGTGTGTACGTTCAGTGTGAACTAGACAAGATTTACTTGAGTACATACAAACATATGAGCTTGCAAATGCGATGTGTATTAATTAATCGCCTCAAAAGCATCACCAGGATTGTAAGTTTACATAACACAGGGCTTAGTAAGAATGTATTGACGTTAGTAAAATACTATCGAGAAAGCGTGGTGTCACTTTTATCGTTATGTAGTCTATTTGTAGTGTGGAAGGCCAACTCGATAGAGTTACGCTAACGTCATTCTGTTCATACTAAGCCATCAGTATGATGTATTACCGCACTAAAATATTCACCAACAGCCACACTGTCACCTGGCAGTACAACTTACGTAAAAGTAATAACATAGTCCTCGCCTAACATAATGCCTCGTTGGTCTAGTGGCAAAACGCATCACTTTGTGATCACGAGGTCCTGGGTGCAAATCCTAGGTCGGACAAGTGTAGTTTTCTAACCAAAACTTCCCAGTACGTGTCCGGAGTCTGGAATTGTGCCCGGTATATGGCAATAGGCTCGCCCCCTATTACATGGGACCTAACATCGTCGGCGAAACGTGGGTGTACTCAGTACACCTCTGCCACCCCGGCTTGGGGAATATAGGGGTGACGGTGTTTATAATCGTTTTTAGTAAATTATTAGAATGTATTGAAACGGGGGGAAGAAGTTAGAGTAGGTTGGCACGAAACCGCGAAGAATGGCACAAACTGGAGGGGGCTTATGCCGTGCAGTGGTTCTATAGAAAGCTCATGATGCTGATAATGATCGAAAAATTTATTCTCTTAACCAATTATGATAAAATTATGAGGATTTTAAGTTTGATGGCTTGAAGACAATCGCAGTCGCAGCTATTACGGAGATGATTTTGGAAACTTGCATTATATTATACTAGCTTCTGACAGCGACTTCGTACGCGTTGACTTTAGACAGGCACTTAACATTTTTCCGGATAAAAATATTCTATATATGTTAATCCAAGTAATAGACTGTGTGCCAAATGTCATCCAAATCCGTTTTTGCGTGATTGAGTAACAAACATCCAAATATCCAAACTCCTAAACATCCAAACTTTCACAATTAAAATAAAATATAGTAGGAAAGTAGGAAGTAGTTGACTCCTGATGATACAGAACCTACTAAGGCAAGTAAGTTTTGTATCTGAGGTTTTACATGAAAATAGTATGGTATCTGTAGTAAATATACCATCCTAAATTCGTCGCGGTTTAAATAGTTCCGCCAATTATTTGTGCTCAAAAGCAACATGGACTCGCCACTCTCCATTAGCATGTTACAATACAACCGGTGGACCCAGCTCGCTCAAAGCACTCACTGTAGTAATTCGCACACAAACACTGTTAGATTGGCTAAATCCGCTGCCCCAGCGATTTTATTCGGTTTAGTTTTTGAATGCAGCGAAATGTTGAATTTGGAATAGTTTAGCGTGTGGTTAAAAGAATTTTCGCATTTATTTTGACAGAAAAAATGATTTATTCTATAAATGATCATAATTAGTTATGAAATCACAATCGATTTAAAAATCGTATCGAGATTATTTGTAATGGAGAACAAATCAATTTTAATAACAATAATTTACGAACAAAAAGGTAAACGAAATTTCAATATTTATTTATGAATCAAGCGATTTGTCAGAAAAGCATCTGTCAAATCGCTTAATTCGTCGTGCAAATGAATTATTATTTAAAAAATCTATCAGCTGTCTTTTTCAATGTGTCCAGATGGCGCATCCACGTATTTTTATTAATTTCTTGACATTGAGCATACCATGTATCTTAATCAGATACACATAATAAGACTCATGAAGAAATCGGCAATCGATTGTGTACAATTTTAAAAACAATTGATTATTTGAACGTTTCCATTGTGTCAGTCTCTAAAGCGGAAACCGTTCCAATTTATTTATTTAAGAAATACAATTATATAAAGTTAAGTTTTTTTAAGTAATTACGCAAATAAACGGTATATGTTTTAAATGCAAATTAAAATAGATTGTTGCTTTACCCTTTATATTCCTGTTTATTTTCTGGATTCCCTATTTTAACTATTCCGCAATACAAAATGCGTGAAATGGAATTTAGTGAAGCGTACCCGCACCTTTATACCCCAATTAACAATTTAACTTGTACGTGTATGTGTACGTATTGAGAAATACGTTTTAGAAATACATTTGAAATCTCCGTATTGGTTAGAATCAAGAATAAATTTAGTTTATTATAGCGCACTAAAGAAGTAACTGCATTTTTTTCAAAATTAAAAAAATGTAAAATACCTTAAAAATAGTTGGAATCAATTCAGTTATCGATTTAGAAGAAACTACTTTCAGGTCTTGCATTTATTACGTTACACCTTGTATATCTCCTTTGTTACAAATTTTCTGTAAATAATTAAGGGTAGGTAATTAATTTGAGTTACAAAAATGTATCTTAAAGTTGAAAACGTCTTCAAAAGTATCACAGATATTAATGGTCGGCATAAAAAAAAACGTCTATATTTTTCACCTAAAATATACGAAGCCAAGACACACATATAGCGTAGGTGAGTTAGGAAGCTTTTATCTAAATACGATATCCTAAACGCTTTAGTCGGCGGTTGTCGAGGAAAAAAATAACTTTTTACGCCAAAATATACGTTAACATTCGCTATCGTCATTATTTGTGTCGACTTCTTAAGTTGCCAAGTACCACATCTAAATCACTTTAATTGTGCCTGTTTATTTATTCAGGGAACTTTTGGAAGAAATATATTGACGTACCCTTACTTGGAAAGGAGAGAATTTAGTTCGTATTGATAAATAAAATTGTGTGAAAGTGTTAGTTTCTCAAGTTTGACTTTTGATTCTTAAGTTACATTGACGACAACTTGAAACGGTGATTAAGAGCGGTGCGTTTAAAAATATCTGTGCTGGTCAGTTTTATTGGCGTTTTTCCATTGAATAATTCTCAGTATTTGTTATAAGTAATGGTGACTCAGGCCGTATTTTAATGACACTTTCTTACCTGTACCTATAGACATTTTATTTACTTAGTCTTAAGTATTTACTTAGCCGAGTAACGGCATGTGTATAAAGTGTAATGTTATACAAAACTAAATTTCGACAGTTCTCACTTTTGACGGTTTTCAACTGTAGAATAAAAATGATATATTTATTGATAAGGGTGTAATAATGGTCGGCATAATGTACAGTACATCTCTGCCACCATATAATAACATAACTATTTATTTATTATTCAAGAATGGAGGAAATAACGCTGTTTTCGAGTTAGTCACCAATTCGACCCTCAGATCTTTGCTCGCGCGAGCTAGATGGTTAGACTTCATAGTAATAAGTAAATTTTTTCTTCAACTCGGGCCGCAAAATTTTTATAAAACCCTTAACGGGTGGAGGTGGTAAAATTTATTTTAAAATAAATTGCTTTTTGCTTACGCCAACTCATCCTTCTCTTAGCCAACTAAATCACGTGGGCTGAAATTTGTGGGCTGAGTTAGTGACGAACCCGTCCTTTCTACATACTAAAGCCCATCCGCGGTCTGTTTTAGAAACAAATATTTTCAACCAAAAATAAAAGGCCTAGCATTTAAATCCCCCTGATCCTTTTACACGTAAAACGGGCGAGATACTGTAGCATACATATCAGGCGCCGGGGCGACTAGCGACTTATCATAGGGTTAACGTCACACCATCAAGACGCTGATAAACAACGATAAGCGCCCGTGTGTAACGGCCTTTATGCAATCTACTTTACACGTGGAGTAAGAACGTTAAAAAAAGCTATTTTCGCGGTAGTTTATGTGAAAGCGTTTATATATAGCCTAACTGGGCCCTTATACGTTGTGATCAAACGCGGCGCGTTACGATAACGTAGTGAAATGATCGCGTATACTATTCTGTATGCGACGGGAGCACCATTAAACGATAATTACATGAAGTTATCCTAACGCGTGTCGTTACGTGAACGTACGAACGTGAAGCGAACTATGGCCTTGGTTGTAGAATGAATAATTCTGAAAACTATTAAAATTAAAAAGTTTCGCTTGGGCAGTCGCTATGGAAGTGGGCCTATACTAGGTGTCTCGCCGTGGTACTCTGCACCGGCCGGCGGGCAAGTGATTCTTCGACCACGCCGGCGAGGTCGGTGTCTGATCTTATGTGCGGTATCTATATCCAAAAGAAGGGATATAAGGGCATCGTCGGTGAGAATATGCCGCGGACGGCGGTAGAGGCTTTTAGCAGGGGAGTTAGGTTTGTAGTCGGCGGCGGCTACGATTAGCGGATTCCTATGATTGGACGCATTCACGAAATATCGGGTTGTCGCCTTTTTAATAAGGGCGCCAATAGTTTCGAGACCGAGATCGAAATGGAGATCGACGTCCCGTATGAACCACGGGGCTCCGATAGCTTTGCGGAGGAAAAGGAATTGAACCGTTTGGAGTCTCTCGATGTGAGAGCGGGTGACTTGCCCGAACACCTCACAAGCGTACGTCATGATGGTCCGTACACAAGTTTTGTAAAGTGTCACCTTTTACTCCGCTTGCAGATCATCGGGTAAAGACGACCGAGCACAAAGGCTTTTTTTTTTGTAAAACGTAGCCCCGCACTAGGATTAGCAAACAAACACAAATACCCAGACCGGAACAAATAATTGTGGATCACACAAAGATTTGTCCCGTGCGGGAATCGAACCCGCGACTATTAGACACAGTGGGCGGAGCGGCTTAAGCTCTATACCACTGCGCTAAATCGTCCGTCGGTTGCTTAGGCTGCTTGGTTACGGGTTCGCTTGATGCGCGGTTATGGTAGCCGAAGGTCATGGTATTGTTTAGGGTGACTTGTACGTATGTATAACGCGAGTGTACAACCCTATCTGCCGCGGTATAGACGAAAGGATTTTTTTTTATATCTGTGTGTAAACGCAATACATGAACTAATTTGAATGATTGATAGCTGGTAAAGCAAAAGATATAGTTATGTAAAAATAAAAACACTGTCACACCTATATTCTCGTAAGCGGAGTGGCAGTGCTGTACTATGTACGCCCGGGCGCTTATTGCCAGTATACCGGTCACAACTTCCAAACTCCAGATTGACATTGGAAATTTGTACAAAGTCTACACTTTGTCCGATCTAGGGTTTGAACCCAGAACCTCGAGACCACTATGCGCGTTATAGGATACTAAACCAACGAGGCATTTAGCTATGGTTGATAATAAATTAACCGTTTATATACAAAAAAAGAAACGATACACAAGAAGCAAAATGTCAATAGCTTTTTAATGTTAGCCTAAGCTCTCTGACACTTAAGGAAAAAGTATTGTGTCTGAGATACATATAATATTATATTATCTAGTACAGACACAGGAGTTTCCGAAATTTTAGCATGTAAACACAAGACTGTCTTATAATAAGTATTTGCGAAATGTATTATGAAATGCGTCCTACCTGTTATGACCTACGGGGCCGAGACGTGGACACTCACAGTGGGACTGGTCCACAAATTTAAAGTCGCACAGCGGGCTATGGAGCGAGCTATGCTCGGCGTCTCTTTGAAGGATAAAATTCGTAACGAGGTAATCCGACAAAGAACCAAAGTTACCGACATAGCTCGCAAACTCAGTAAGCTAAAGTGGCAATGGGCTGGTCACATCTGCAGAAGGACCGACGACCGATGGAGCAAACGTGTCCTAGAGTGGAGACCGCGACTTGGTAAGCGTAAGGTAGGACGGCCCCCCAGCTAGATGGACCGACGACCTCAGACTGGATGCGGAAGGCGGAGGACCGTGTGCAATGGCGCGTGTTAGGAGAGGCCTATGTCCAGCAGTAGACTGCGATAGGCTGATTGATTGATTGATTATGAAATGTACTTCTTAGTTATGAAATAAATGAATATTATTATTTATTATTATATTTATCGGGCTAATTGTAAATATTATTAGTTTTAGGTAATCTCATCCTAAATTTAACTCTCAAACATTATCACATGTATTATATGAACCATTTTATCCCGCTTTGGCGATATAGATTAAGTAGGTATTATCGTCTAGTAAACAGAAGTGCTCTGTCGAGTATCCGATATTTTATACCTTAATAAAACAAGCTATAGGTACCAGACTTCACATAAAGAATTCTAGGTCACTCGAACAATGAGTGATTTATTTAATAGGATCTTTCTGTTTTAAGTCTTATGCACTGTGCCAGGAATCTTCAAATGCCCTCAAATAAGTACTGTCTATAACTGAAAAATTTCGTTTCATTATACCATGCGATTCTAATGAGTTTGTCAATATTGGACAGATGGCTTGAACTCATTGGATGGAACTCATTAGAATCGCATGGTATAATGGAGGTATTTAGCATTTTTTGACTACTGAGTCAAGAGCTTGAATCGCTCCACCCAGGTCGCGGGTTTGATTACCGCACGGGACGAATCTTTGTGTGACCGACAAATATTTGTTTAGGTCTGGGTGTTTGTGCATGTAAATTTCATGTTTCTAATCGCACCCACGACACAGGACAATACTAGAGTGGGGCTACGTTTTTCAAAATAACAAAAAACCTTCTATTTTTAACAGACTTCAAAAAGGAGGTTCTATGTTCGTTTGGTATTTTCAATCCTTATACACCGGCAGGGCACCAGGGAGAATGAAAGCAAAAAGTATTTACGTAATGAATGGACATACGTTTACGTTACACATTAGTGCAAGCAGCTAGTAACTAACTTACAGATCAAAAGATAGCTGCGCGGGAGCATCTTACGACCGGTGAAGCTGTAAAGGCCCCGGGGCCAACAGCGTAGATCATTCACACACGCACACAAGGTAGCATCTTACCCCGCGTAGCCATAAAATACAATTAGCGAGGTACAAGTTATCTACCTACCCAGCAAGGGATCTGGAGTGGTGATATAGATAAATAGAGAAGGTATCGTATCAGTAGAAGCACTCGCTCACTCGCACTCGCTTCGTATATTTTATGCAATGAATATTAACTTGGTCTCAAACACTTGTTTGATAAATACTTATCTACTACCTATAATTGAATAGGTTCAGTAAAAAAAATATATTTGAAAGCAGTTTTCAACAATTTTGTTGACTCGTCGATCTAGCGCATGGTGCGTAGGTTCCAATTCTCTGTGTTATTAGGGTATTCTTATCAATAAATTTTCAGTAGCGATCTCGGTCTAGAATTATGCCCAGTATAATGGCAATAGCATGCTTCGTTGGTCTAGTGGTGAATAATTTGCCTAGCGATTACGAGATCCTAGGTTTAATTCCTAGGTCGAGCAAAGTGTAATTTTTCTGTTGATAAATTACCATGAGACCGGAGTTTGGCGTTGTGCTTTGTATAATGACTTGCGGTTTGCCCCCTATTACGTGGCGAAAAGTGGGTGTACACAATGCTCCTCTGCCAACCTTGTTTAGGGACTATAGTCTACTTTTTTAAGAAACATTTTGAAACTCAACGTTCCTAAGCTCAATTTTCTAGATTTAGGGTTTAAAATATGTTATGTATGTATGTAGAGATCACGACGTCGTAGATTTGAATCCTAGATCAGCCAAAGTCTAGTTTTACAGTGTAAAAATCCCAGTATAAGTCAATATTTTGACATTGTGCCCAATATAATTGCTTCCGGTTTGTACGTAGGTATTACATGGGACCTAAGATCGTCAGCCAAATGTAGGTGTACCTCTGCCACTCTCGTTTGGATACTTTAGGCGTGACAATCAAATTCATTTTAACCTTGTTTTCGTTGCTCAATTATGTATATGTTGACTTAAGGCTTGAAACATGTTAACTGAAAAATGCGATAAATTTTACAGGCGACACCACCTTAGATTTTCTCTAGAGCAAAGTTTAGAACTTTAAAAGCTATTTCCCGGTGGAGGGGCGCTGGGCAAGCACTCAAGGCGCTAGACGGAGACATCATCAGTTTTCCACAATCCAAATCATATGTTTTACTGGATGGACACAAAAAAAATCCCAGTATGTGTCCGAAGTTTAGTATTGTGCCCGGTATAATGCTTTCGGTTTGCCCCCTATTACATGGGACCAAATATTGTCGGCAAAAGTAAGTTTAAACAGTGTACCTCTGCCAACCTCGTTTGGGAAGACAGTCTTATTATTTTTTAGAAATATTTTGAAAACTCAACGTTGTGAAGCTCAATTCTAGATTTAAGGTTGAAAAATATGTTTTGAAATAGGTGCACGATTGAATTTCACACACGACACCACCTTAGATTTGCTCTAGAGCAAAGTTTAGAGACATTCAAAGCTATTTCCCGGTGGAAGGGCGCGGGACAAGCACTTATACCGCTAGACGGAGACATCATTACAAAAGCAATACATATCATTATATACCAGCCAAGGTATACAGGTAACTCTTTTCAGTTTTCCACAAATATTGCCAGTTACAGGATGTAGGGTTACCAGCATTTTGGATTTAGGCAAGTTATCCCTGGTTTTATCAAATGGTCGTTTCT
This sequence comes from Phalera bucephala, assembly GCA_905147815.2. Lineage (NCBI taxonomy): Eukaryota > Metazoa > Arthropoda > Insecta > Lepidoptera > Notodontidae > Phalera > Phalera bucephala. The sequence goes on along the minus strand of LR990621.1, from coordinate 14,603,429 downwards.
ATTTTATTCTTATGTTTACATTGGTCTCATATAAATACTGCTACCTAGATATATATATCTATATCATCATGCCAAATCCCTTGCAGGAAAGACATAGAATACAGAGTTCCAACATGTTAGTTCCTCACAGACTTCTCTGTCGTGTAATACTGTTATAATACTAATAATTCGCATTATTAACTTGTATTATATTTATACATGAAATACATTAGCGGAACAAAATCTTCACAAGTGCACGCATTTTAGATGTTGATATAAAAACTGATGCCGGAGGAGAAGGTTTACTCTTTAATATTAATTCGCAACACCTTAAAATTCTTATAAAATGATCAAAAATCCTGATAACATTAAAATAACATTTTAATCCTATCGCGGCCTAAAATTTACAGCCTTCACAATTAAGACGGTATCCCGAAATTAGGATTTAAGGAATGGCAAGCCTACTACAAGATATATAGGAGCTATTGTCGCGTACCTCGACGGCAACACATTTGTTATTCCATTATTACCCTTATTTAATACCGCCGTGATAAATATGGTCGCATTTCCGAGGGTTGGATTAAAATACGAAATAAAAAAAGAGTTGAGTTCAGAACTGGGGAATGGTGGAGAAAATATTGAAAGGTGTAGTGCTGTATATTTTTGTAGTTGAAAAAATGAGTAAGAAACTGTTATTGTTCTTCTATAAATAAACAATTTCCTGTTAAAAGTCCTAGGTCTTACATGTGCTAATGAGGTTTGTCTATCCAAAAATTTTTAGAAGTAGTCCGGTGTCTGAAATTGTGCTTTGTATAATGCCAATACGCTCGCCGACTATTACATTGAAATGTAACATCGTCAGCTAAATGTAATGTACATCTCTGCCATCCCCGCTTGGAGATTATACGGTGTATAACTGCGTGTACTTGGCGTGTTAGATTGGCAGTGCTCATACTTCATACGACATGCTCTTGTCACGCACTCACGGTTGACATGTGAACTTTTCCTAGATTTATTGCTTGTGGGTGGGTGACTTTCTAGGTGTTATTTAATTCCTATAAAATCGTATATTATACTCTCGGCCGCTTTGTTACAGCGTTTTGAGGCGAATTCGCGTGTTTCAGCAACTTGCTCGTTAAGTACCTTTAAAAGGCTAAAAACAAAACAATTTTGAGTTGTGAGCGGAGTGTATTTAAGCGGAAGTGCGATACGATGTATAAAGGCAGACTTAACTCAATAAGAGTATCAACCAATTAACTTTTAAGATGTTGAGATTGTTAATCGTTTTGTCTAGATTTTTCATCAGAAAGTTATTTTTAACAGTGGGCTACTGTCACAGGCTACTATCACAGCTCGCAGGTATAAAAACTAAAACTGTAGACAAATACTTCACCAACATACCAATTGGTCATAGCCAGCCTTGATATGGTCACGGCTGATGTGTAGGCAGGCAGACCACAATCAAGGCAATTGATCCCGTTATTTAGCGGTCGTAACGTCGTCGCTATCGTAGAAGTTGTATTGTTACCGAAATAGTATTGCTTTGTAGAATCTAGATAAAATTGATTGTAAAGTCACAGACAAAAGGAACGTACACAATGTAATAATTACATGCACAATATGTTTTGGGCAACGATACCTCAAAATTAATCGTATACAGCTACGCAGGACAGGACACGCATAGTAAAATATGTGATTCTACATAACGCACTTTTTAAAAACAAAAAATAAACCGAAATGGCGACCCAAGCGGGGCTGATAGAGGTTGCCACAATTTTAGGACAATATTAGATCTTGATGTAAATGCCCCTATTGCTACTATAACGGGCACTATTCCAGATTCCGGACTTCCATTAATAATTTTCGATAGAAAACCCGCAAACAACACTGGCAGACCGCTTTGAACGCAACCTGCACCACCTAGACAAGGCAGATTTTAAATAATCTGATACCTCGTAATTGCTAGTCTCACTATGGTCCACTAGACCACGGTAGTTTTTATTCAATAAAAAACATAATAGCTTCCTAACAAAACCTAACGCGAACCCAGGCAATTGCATTAGATATATCTTAATACAAACAGCTCGCGCACGCTTCACTAGATATCACATAATACGTATCAATCGAGAGAAACAAACACCCCTTGGGGCGACCCATGTAGTGGAAGAGATAAAACGTTCCCCCAACTCAAAGAGGAGATGTCGCCCTCACCTACTGATAAAATAAAATGTAAGAGAAAAATACTGAAGAATTTGCAGTCTCGCGTCAAGTAACTGCGGTTTGTAATTAAATATTTTGCCATAGTAAAAATATAAAGGTTATTGAAAAATATATTAGAACGAATAGATTACAGCGTAGCGCTATCAAGAAAGCGCGCTGTCATGTTCATTTATATTTAGTCAAATTGCTGTGTGTCACAGCGTCACGCTTACGTCAATATCTTCAAGCTAAGTCCTCTTATACAATAATATAATGTACCTCTGATAAACGTTAAGGGCCTATTCCTCGGTCGACCATTCATCGACCGGGAGAGAGACAGTGAAGCAATTACTTTACAATAAAATAATAAGGGATGGATATATTGAGCACGTGCTCGGAAGTAAACGATGTATGTGTAATACTAGACATGCCTTTTAAGTTCTGTCGTTTCCATATTTCCCGGCAATTTTGAATTTGGAACTATTCTATATTCGAATGTGTTTAAATTTTGAATCTCAAAACAGTTGAAATTATTAGGATTAATGCTATTGTTTAGTCACAGCGTCGATTGGAATCTGTCAGAGTACGTACGAAAATGAATCTTTCTAAGGAAAATGTTCATGCAATAATTTTCTACAACTTTAGGAGAGGCCTGACACGGCTTCAGTGTTTTGAAGAGCTAACATCTGTGTTCAGTGATGAAGCCCCATGTCTGCGGACTGTCGAACGCTGGTATTTAGAATTCCAGCGTGGACATACTAGTGTTAGTGACAAATCTCGCGAAGGACGCCCAAAATCCGCCTTCACTGAAGATAACATCATTGCTGTGAGACAACTAATTCTCGAAGATCGTCATGTGACGTATCGAGAGATAGAGGCTCTATTAGGCATCTCAGGGACAACCATTCAGAAGATCTTGCATGAAGCGCTTGGTGTGAGAAAGCTAGTTTGCCGTTGGATACTGTATCTGCTTTCCGACGATCACAAGGTGGCCCGCGTCAGATGGTGTAAGAAAACTCTGCAAAGGTTCAACCGAGGAGAGTCAAATCACGTCTACGACATCATCAGTGGTGACGAATCTTGGATCTATGCCTACGATCCTGATTCTAAACAACAATCTACAATCTTGGTCTTTCAAGACTAAGTTGTTCGTTCTTGAAGCACTTCAAAGAATATGGTGGCCACGTTCGTTGAAAAAACCGGCCATGTTGCGACTATTGCACTTGAAGATCGTAGAACGGTTAACGCAGAGTGGTATACCACAGTTTGTTTACCACAAGTCATCGCCGAACTTCGAAAATCTAACTCAAAGAAACGCATCATCCTGCACTACGACAACGCAAGCTCACACAGCGCTCGTCAAACGATTGAGTATTTGAAGCAGGAAAAAGTAGAAATTCTTGACCATCCTCCATACAGTCCTGACCGAAGTCCTAACGATTTCTTTACATTTCCTAAAATTAAGAAAATTCTTCATGGTTAAAGGTTCCAGTCCGGTGAAGAAGCAGTCGACACTTTCAAGTCAGCCATTTTGAACACCCCCACTTTAGAGTGGAATAAATGTTATAATAACTGGTTTGAGCGAATGGAAAAGTGTATTAAGCTACGTGGTGAATACTTTGAAAAACAATAAAAAGTACTATAAGGTTCGAGTTGTGTTTTTTTCTTCAAACGACAAAACTTAAAACGCCTACTTTAACAAAATTTATCATTTTATAAAAAAACTACACCATGAAATAAAAAGCTTCTTTACAAGAACTTTGCTTCAATTATTTGCCATTTGCTATTTTTCATATAAATGAATGCAATAGTGATAACTTTTGTTTTTTTTTTCTATAGAGAAAATATCGTTCAATCCTTTTACCAGTTTATAAAATATACATTCAAAAATCATTGAAACATTTGTAATCCATATACTTCTTGAAGTGCATGGAGAACTAAAACACGTATTTTTTCCCGGTACGGTGACGGCAAGTTTTATCGTCAATGTAACTCTAACGTCTAAATGTTCGTGCGAAGCCCTCTGATTCTCGAATTACCTTACGTTTGCACGAGCCCTTTTTGCAAAGTGCGTTAATCATAACAGTACATTTTTATCATCATCATAGTATGGTGATGCACCTCCAACAATCCGACATACGATCAAAATTTTATGTCAGAGTGAAGGATCCATTGTTAAGCTTCTGGTGGCAGCTGGTGCAGCCCCTCGAATCCTGCCCTGAATTTCCTAGTAGGGCACTCCTCCACGATGTGCTGGATAGTCTGCATAGTGTCCACAGTCATACAAAAGCACGCAAAATTTTTTTGAAAAGCGCATACTTCGTTTAGGACGAAGCCTTAAAAAAGCGCCCATGCCAAAGAGGGCTTACTGTAATTATTAATCAAAAGACAGGATCCAGATAAAATAACGCTAGCAAATAGCTTATACAGAAGCAAAATATACCGTATCGTCGCTCGAATTTATATATAAATCCAAGAGCTAGCAAAATATGTATGTATATCTCACGTGTATATATGGTATGCTTTTTAATTCACCGCGTTTGTCTGATGGCTTAAGTTTGCAAAGTTTGCTTACTACAATATTCTAAAAAACAAATAATATTATAATACCATTATATCAGCAGTTTACACAACAAATTTACTAAATACACATGAAGGTGACAACACGTTTTTCGATAGCGTTACGCTAACGTCAATGTGTCCGCGATAATTCCTCTGATTCCGTACTAACATGAAAAAACTTATCTTAGTCGATACACGTAGTCCAAAAACTCTAAATAATTCAACTTTAACATTTTTCATAAAAGACAATCCTTATAAAAATATATCGACTAAAAATAGCAAGAGTGTCGTATCTTTATAAAAGTGAACTTTATGTCTTATAAATAAACAGCAAAAAAATTATGGCTCGGGGCTCACTCAAAGGAATGAACTTCGTTTTATTGCGGCGACTCAAGCTTTCATTCAAATTGAATTTGGCTAATGTAATTCCTGGGGTGGTTCTATTTCATCAGTAAATTGCAAAATATCACTGTCACGCTTATATGCCTCAAGCGCGGGTGACAGAGGTGAATACCCACACCTACTTTTCGCCGATGATGTTACGTGCCATGTAATAGAGGGCGAGTCTATTGCAATTCTGTCGGACCAGACTCCGGATATTGGGAATTTTTCTTTGGTAAATTTCACTTTTGTCCGACCTATGATCCGATCCCAGGATCTCGTGATCAATACTCGCATTATTCGATACTAGACCAACAAGACAAACGCAGATTGCAAAATAATTCCGGATAAAAATTATTTTTTTATATCCACGGATCGGGACATTTTTATATTCATAGAAAATTAGCGAACATTACTCCTCATTTTGGAGACATTAGCTAAATTAAAGGCCTGAATGATAAGATTGTGAAGTAATTTAATTTTATTAGAAATTTATAGCTCGGCTTTAAGATGTAATTGTAAACCTTGGCGAAATTTCACTTGGAAAACGGTAGGTGCTTGTATTTTAATATGATTAGTAATTAAGTGCGTATTATATTTAGGAGAATAGCAACATTAAATATTTCTACAGAAGAGATTTAAACTTATTTAAGTTCACACCAGACCCTTTCAGGGTAGGTTGACACCGTGACGCCTACTCTATACATATTCCCCATGCGGCGTTAATATACACTCGCATCTTGTCGACGACGATGCTAAGTCCTAGAGTAATAGGGTACAAGCCTATAGTCATTTATGACCCTGTTACTGAGAATTTTGTCGATAGAAAACTCCAATAACATGATATCCAACCTAGGTCAGATTGGGGGATTTGAATTCTCAGAACCCAGGAGTTTCTGATCACCATCCGTATCATGCGCAAGCCGCATTAACATGGCAGTCAAGGCAATCCAAGTATAGATCTAATATAATATACGTATTAACGTACCTACCGATTAAAACAAACATGCTGTTTATCTTTTGATATTTTCCAGATTAAGCCGAAGATCTACGTTGTTTATTAATTAAGAAACCTTAACTGATCACCAATAATGATAGATAGCTAGTCAAACACACCAAGTGTACGGGCAAAGTGTGCAAGTTAACAACAAGTTAGTCATGGACCGGGGCCCCCGGCGCAGTTTGGGCAATACACTTGAGAAAGGCCGTCCCCCACTAAAGCGGAGAAAAAATAGAATTTAATATCGTTAGTCTAACTCTAGCCTCGCATAGCTTTAGGAAAGTAGTCTGAGTTGACTAGTTGGGACAAAATGTTAGGTTCCAAGAGATCCAGTGCAGACAGCATAACTTTAAGTCGCTAATTGCTCGTTTTCTAACCTTAAAACTTGCAAAATACCTTCTTTAATAAACTTTTCATCAAAAAATGAGAGCCATTTCAATTACATAAAATAGTATTTTCATCTACTTTCACACACTTTTGTATTTACCACTATTTTTCTGTAAAATAGAAATAACATTTGTGTGCTCTTACCCTCAATTCAGTTTTTCGTTATCAATATAATAAGTGATCAAACGAACTTACCTGAAGTGAAGTTCGATCATTATTATACGAAGTCCTTCGTTAGAAGATATAAACATGCAGCTCTCTCTCCTCGCTTGGCAGTCCGCTAAGTTTAGAAACGTCAACGCCTCCTCTATAGTATCTGTGGACATAACCTCTGCGACCATTCCTTTTAGAAGTAGTACATTTCAACTTTACCAACGGGCAGGGCGGGTTGGATACTTGTATCTTTTAACGAAGGACATCGTATCATAATGATTGAACTTCACTACAGGTAAGTTCGTTTGATCACTTATTATACTGTGTCCTTCGTTCTCGATATAAACATGCAGCTGTTTAGAGCTATAAGGGTAAAGTTGAAGTATACCACATGAATGTTATTTTTAAGCGTGAGCTCTAAAACATAACATGTCATGAGTACATTTGTATAACACATTCCCGTTGTTTGCATTGCTATACAACACAAATACAATATAAATATATACATATATTGTTTCTTACAACCAGTCTGTCTAACTTATTCAAAATAAATTTATTTAATTAAATTCTATAGCATGTTATATAGCGTAGATCCATCCCAACAAAAATCTTTAAAGCCCTTTACCTGTTATAGCACGCCTGTTGTCCAAACCTCATTACTACCGGGTAATAATAATCAATCATTACTTATCAGATATCAGTGCATTCTCCATCTGTTATGTCTTCTATATATAGATATTTTTTTATAGATGTCTCTCTATATAACGAGAGTTGAGGAATTACCGATCCAGAACTTTGTTTATATGAAATTAATCCCTTTATAATAATTCTTGTATCATAGAAAACCCTTCCGAAACGAACTATGAGAGTGGAGGAAGACAGAGAGGTATGTAAGTAAAGAACCTGTTGGAACCCCGCAACCCCCGCCTACCCCGCAAGGAGTCTGGCGTGACGATATAGATAGAGATAGATAGAAAACTCTTACTGTGTACTAGATCTGGAAACAGAGTATGTTAGTACCCAATCTATAACAAAACAAATAGACAAATAAGACAGGGAAACCTGTTTCCCCACTAAAGTGTCTTCCAAGTGGTATGTAGGGCTTTTTTTTTATTGTCAAATGATCTCTTTTTTGAGTACAGTACCAGACAAAGGCTACAAATTATATTGGTGACTATAAGTATGTTTTGCTATAATTACTTAGTTAGTTTATGATAAAGTATTTTCCTTTATGTCAAAGTTCGGTTATATTTAATGTTAGTTATATTTATAATCTTTAAAGATGTACATATACCAAAATTTAACATTTTTGTATAGAGGCCTTTGTACTTATGTCCTTATTTAGAGCTATTCCATGTCCTGAGTGGCCACCTATATATTTATGTATCACTTAATGATTCGTTCTTGCGCAATAACGCCCGCGAACATTCATTTTTGGCAATACGATCGGGCCACCCCTGACCCATCATATTACTGATGAAAATTACACTCTAATTTACTAATTTAGTAATGACTTAAGTGGCGAATAAGTCACAGACAACTAGACCAAACCACGGACTATAACTTTATGATATTGGGAATCCTATTCATAACTTAACTTTTTCATACCCTTAAATGCCACACTTCCTCTGCTTCTTTGTATGTGGCTGTTTTTTATAAGTAGCAACTGTAATAAGTAACTTTCTAGTTAGTTCTAGATGTCCAACCGTGAGAATTGAGTGTCACATGTATACATGTAGTACCTACGTATCATTCATATTTCGTTTAATATCATAATAATATTTTTGCCCTCGCCTACCCACTAGGGATCTGGCGTGGTCTTATAATTAATAATAAATAAATAATATCGAGTTCCCTAAGACTTACTAATATTATGTAGTATCAGCAATAAGCTGATACTACATAATATTTATCATACCTGTGATAAAAATATACTTTTGATTATTCTTGTTTAAGATAATCTATACTTTTAAATATTGTAACTCAATATTTCATCAACTATAGCATGTCAACCTAATACGAGGCATGCCTTTTAAGTTTTGTCGTTTGAAGAAAAAAACACAACTAGAACCTTATGGTACTTTTTATTGTTTTTCAAAGTATTCACCACGTAGCTAAATACACTTTTCCATTCGCTCAAACCAGTTATTATAACATTTATTCCACTCTAAAGTGGGGGTGTTCAAAATGGCTGACTTGAAAGCGTCGACTGCTTCTTCACCGGACTGGAACTTTTGACCACGAAGACTTTTCTTACTTTTAGGAAATTAAAAGAAATCGTTAGGGCTCAGGTCAGGACTGTATGGAGGATGGTCAAGAATTTCTACTTTTTCCTGCTTCAAATACTCAATCGTTTGACGAGCGCTGTGTGAGCTTGCGTTGTCGTGGTGCAGGATGATGCGTCGCTTTGAGTTAGATTTTCGAAGTTCGGCGATGACTTGTGGCAAACAAACTGTGATATACCACTCTGCGTTAACCGTTCTACGATCTTCAAGTGCAATAGTCGTAACATGGCCGGTTTTTTCAACGAACGTGGCCACCATCTTCTTTAAAGTGCTTCGAGAACAAACAACTTTAGTCGGCTTTGGCTCGTCTTGAAAGACCCAGATTGTAGATTGTTGCTTGGAATCAGGATCGTAGGCATAGATCCAAGATTCGTCACCACTGATGATGTCGTAGACGTTATTTGACTCGCCTCGGTTGAACCTTTTCAGAGTTTTCTTACACCATCTGACGCGGGCCGCCTTGCGATCGTCGGAAGGCAGATGCGGTATCCAACGGCAAACTAGCTTTCTCACACCAAGCGCTTCATGCAAGATCTTCTGAATGGTTGTCCCTGAGATGCCTAATAGAGCCTCTATCTCTCGATACGTCACATGACGATCTTCGAGAATTAGTTGTCTCACAGCAATGATGTTATCTACAGTGAAGGCGGATTTTGGGCGTCCTTCGCGAGATTTGTCACTAATACTAGTATGTCCACGCTGGAATTCTAAATACCAGCGTTCGACAGTCCGCAGACATGTGGCTTCATTACTGAACACAGATGTTAGCTCTTCAAAACACTGAAGCCGTGTCAGGCCTCTTCTAAAGTTGTAGAAAATTATTGCACGAACATTTTCCTTAGAAAGATTCATTTTCGTACGTAACCTGATAGATTCCAATCGACGCTGTGACTAAACAATAGCATTAATTCTAATACTTTTAACTGTTTTGAGATTCAAAATTTAAACACATTTGAATATAGAACAGTTCCAAATTTAAAATCGCCGGGAAATATGGAAACGACAGAACTTAAAACGCATGCCTAGTATCGTTAAATTTTTAAATAGGTATTATTATTAAGTCATTTGCATGACTTTATTTACTTTTTATATATAGATACATTAATAAGATACATGTAACATGTGGATGTAATCATTTAAATGTAACAATATGAAAAATGCAAACTTTTATATGACATCCCCAATTCAATATTTTTACACTGAACCACCTTCAAATAAATTACAGCATGTATAGTGCTCTAAAACCACCTGTTTCCATAATGGTAGCAGGTTGTGTTTGTGTCATATCTCCGACATCCTAACTGTACCAGATACATCACTGGTGCTCAATATAAATGTACACCTTTAAAAACTAAACACAACCCTATTTTTTATAGTTATTAATTTCTTGAATAATTTTATTTGATTATATATTATTTATTGATTATCATATTATCAAACAAAAGTACAATAAAAACATCTAATTCTTCAATTCATGAATTGATGTATAATCTTTCCTCTGTGTGTCTCAAATTTCTAATGTATTAATTAACGATGCAGGACGTAACCAAAAACCAAAACCATTGGACTCATTACCCAATAGAAAGCTGAATAACTCCTAATAAATTTTTATTAGTATATTTAATATGACTCTAATGTCTATTATTAGCATTGGGTTTCTTTCTGGGATAAGGATTATAGCACAGTTGTGATCATCTATCTTTAATTAAATTTTAATGAGAATGGGTATAAATTGTAAATCAATTATTAAAAAATTATGTTTCTAATAATAATGTTTCGATACATAATGTTAAATATATGTAGGACCAGATTTTTTAACCTTCACTTGTCTGGATTACTTGCAATATTTGCACAAAACCAATAAAGTTGTTTGCCGTTGAAGGCACACATTTTTAGTAGTGTCAGATACATTGTTACATACCAAAGTCAGTGAATACCTTTAGCCTCCAATATTATGGTTTATTTGTAACAGCCATGTTGTATTCCTGAATGGTTAACTGATTTTTTCAGTAACTTAAAAAAACCAAAAACAAGCCTTTGTGTAAAAAGCCTAGCAAGCTTTTCTTACCTCACATTCTCTGGTAGGAGCCTTCCAATGTCCATTGTGATTTGTTTTTGGTGGGCTGATAGGTACAATGTGGGTTAATATTTTTACACACCGGATGAGGATTGTTGTTCTATGTTGATTACAACACTGGTGGTTTTTTGAAATTTAAACTCATCATCATCATCATCATTTCAGCCTATACTTGTCCACTGTTGAACATAGGCCTCCCCAATCGCTTTCCAGCGTAACCGGTCCGATGCCACCTGCATCCAACGATTTCCTGCGATTTTCACAAGATCGTCGGTCCATCTGGCAGGCGGTCGTCCTACGCTGCGCTTGCCAATACGTGGTCTCCACTCTAGAATCTTTCTGCCCCAACGCCCGTCCGATCTTCGCGCTATGTGGCCAGCCCATTGCCACTTCAGCATGCTAATCCTGAGGGCTATGTCGGTGACCTTGGTTCTTCTACGAATCTCCTCATTCCTGATTCGATCACGTAGAGAAACGCCGAGCATAGCTCTTTCCATAGCTCGCTGAGCAACTTTGAGCTTTTTTATGAGACCTATTGTAAGAGACCACGTCTCTGATCCATATGTCATCACTGGTAACACACATTGACTAAAAACTTTAGGCACTGAGGTATTTTGGATGAGAAGATGTTGCGCAGTTTCCCGAACGCTGCCCAGCCGAGTTGGATTCGTCGATTGACCTCTCTCTCAAAGTTGGACCTACCTAACCGGACTGCCTGTCCTAGGTAAATGTATTCGACGACAACTTCAAGAGTAGAGTTCCCAACGGTGAGTGCGGTGGGTACGACATGGACATTAAACATTATTTTCGTTTTGTCCATATTCATTTTAAGACCCACTTGTTGGGATACTCTATTGAGGTCACCGAGCATTTGTCCTAGATCTTCCAGCGACTCCGCCATGACCACAATGTCGTCGGCAAATCGAAGGTGAGTGATGTATTCATCATTGATGTTGATGCCAAGTCCTTGCCATTCCAAGAGCTTGAAGGCGTCCTCTAAGGTGGTCGTAAACAGTTTCGGAGAAATGACGTCTCCCTGTCTTACTCCTCTTTTTATGGGGATCACCTTCGTGCACTGCCCCTGTACTCGGACTGACATGGTGCCGTTATTATACAAGCACTTCAACACTTCGATGTACCTATAGTCAATGCGGCATCGCTGGAGAGATCTAAGAACCGCCCAAGTCTCGATCGAATCAAAGGCTTTCTCATAGTCCACAAACGCCAAGCATAGTGGCCGATTATACTCCTCAGTCTTCTGTATAACCTGCCGCAGCGTATGTATTTGGTCTATGGTACTAAAACCTTTCCGGAAACAGGCTTGTTCGGGAGGCTGGAAGTCATCAAGCCTTCGTTCGAGACGATTCGTAATGACTCTCGAAAACAACTTATAAACATGGCTCAGCAGGGTGATGGGCCTATAGTTCTTCAATGAGGTGTTATCACCTTTCTTGAAAAACAACACCACCACACCCCTGTTCCATGCTTCCGGCGTTTTCCCTTCAAGCAAGACAGAATTAAATAGCCTCTGAAGGACTTTAAGTACCGGCGATCCGCCCGCCTTCAGAAGTTCTGCAGTAATTCCGTCTTCACCCGGCGCTTTGTTGTTTTTTAGTTGTTTGAGAGCCATCCTAATCTCGCACAGGCTGATGTCCGGGATATCTTCAGTGCAGTGTCGGGTTAGCTTGGCTCTTGGGTCTTTAACCAAGTCAACAACAGGTTTAGCTACTGAGGTATATAACTGTCCATAGAACCTCTCTATCTCCTTGAGCATCTCTGACCTATTTGACGTTACGTTTCCGTCCTCCGTCTTCAGTTTCGTCAACTGGCTCTGCCCAATAGACGCGTCTCTTGCGAACTACTTCTTATGAATAGATAGTTATAATTATATTGGTATCCATATTGGTACTCCACTATATTAAAACTCATTTAATACAAAATATATACTGCTGACCACAAAGGTTCTTATCCCAATCAATGTTTCATGACTGTATTGTTAGGACTCATCTTCCCTGGCTACCCTGCAAGGGGTCTGGGCTGATAATATTGATAATTATTAGTTTTATGTTAACTGGATAGACCAGGTATTTTATATTATATTACACACATTATTTTACAACTTGCCTGTCTCAGCATCGGTAGGCTGAGATATTATATTTGGAATATTTCCACAATTCTGTTGCTTGTCATTTACAACAGGCATTGTTATAAGTAGATATTACTTTGGCTTATTTGTTTATAAACCCTGTTCAGGGATAAATATTGCTGGGTTTACCTTTTTTAATACAAGTGCTCATAATATTGCACAATTCTTTGTGTAATAAGCTCCACTTTGGGCTATTTCAGGATTATTATACAAGTATGTCTGATAATGAAATCAATGCAAAACATTATGTTTCTGCAAATGAGTGGCTTATGTTATTAATAATGTATTGTTATTCATAAATTCATAAACAATGTCCCTTTAATTACCCTTTCAGAAAGTCTCCTTTAGGAGATATAATATCACAAATTGCTTATAGTTTATAGCAATAGTCTTTGTATTTACTGTTTAAGGTGTGTATGTTGGGTAACATTTTAGATTCTTACCATTGTAGAAATGTGAACTGCACAGGAGCACCTCATGGGCGAAACCTATGAGTAGTATGGCCTTCAGCACATATCTCGTATGGACCCCAAGTCTTGCGGATCACGTCGATGCATCTCGTACACCACTCGTGTCCTTGAATTACCGTTAAGTCTTGCGGACCACGTCGATGCATCTCGTACATCACCCGTGTCCTTAAATTGCCATCGATCCTTAACAATCATCATTATTGATTAATACCCCCCCCTAATTTCTCTCATTATTGGTATAACATTGCCAATTTATAGACGGTAAATAATTGTTTGCAGGTATATTGCGTGTTAAACTGTTTTTACACGAAGAGGGACATGAGACTTCATAAGTTTACTTTTCGAGTGAAGACTTTCACAAGTCTTAATATGACAAAACTCACGTCTCCAAATATTCGATATTATATACATAAAAAAGTTAAGCTGAAAACGCCACAAATAAATAACTATCAGTTGATCTTTTTAGAATGTACTTTTATATCAAGTCGTAAAATATTTCTGAATTTGCCTATACGATGTTTTAAATTTATTTCACATCATCACTTGAGTATATAAAAACCTTTTGTTATATAATTTCACTGCTACGACTATATGATTAAATTAAATGTCGACCAAAACTTTATTACAAAGTATCGGCTGCCGCGCTAAAAGAAAGAATGGTCGCAGAGGTTACGTCCACAGATACTATAGAGGAGGCGTTGACGTTTCTAAACTTAGCGGACTGCCAAGCGAGTAGAGAGAGCTGCATGTTTATATCGAGAACGAAGGACACAGTATAATTATACAATTTTAAAGCTAAATACTATAGCGTACCGCATCTAGCTACATTTGGTGTAGGCATGCCCTAAAATACTGTGGGCAGCGTGTACCGTGCACAATAATTGCATAAGCCAAAGCTGAAATACCAACTGTAAGCTTTGTGCCGTGGCCTACGTAGCAGAAACTCAATCTGCAGAAATTATAATGAAACCTGTGCTTACATGTTCGGCTTGAATATACGGCCAGTAATAATATATTAAAAAGAACTACTAAGTAGTCCCAATCAAAATGTAATGCTTAATGCCCTTTGAGTTTGTGGTCGTTCTAAAAAGGGTCGTTGCGTTAGGTTCTGGGGACTATTAGGAACAATTATGGTGAGAAGATTGACCAGCTAGCCTCGGCGTTACCGAGTGGCCAGACTGAAACTATGGATAGAAACTAGACCCCCACCGCCTGGGCGCCCACTATCATAACCGGTGTGGATATCATTAAATCGGCTGCGCACACAGGTAGGTAGATTCAGGCAAAATCTGTGTGCATGTGGATTTAGAAATCCAATTTTAACGACCTGCGACTATGGTGCGACCTCACAGACTATGTCGCACCTGCTACTCTCCCCTTTATGCCCCACCATTCCAACCGTACAAGGGAAGAGCTGAGCGCGGCCACAGACGGCGTGATCAAACTAGCCACTCACTTAGCGGGACAAATATAAACAATTGACACGAAAAGAAGAAGAAGAATGACCTTCGATATAAACATTTTAATGACTACTAAAAGTATGACTATAATGGGGTAGTAAAGGTACCTTTCCCACCCGTGTTTGGGGAATACCGGTGTGACGGTTTTTTTTTATATATTTTTGTTTCATATTCAAAATGCGTCACAATTTCTATGGAATGTATTCTGGTGAGTGAATTTATAGTCTTATATTTATAGCCTTTTTGGGTTAGTTTTGGGGCGGGGCATAGC
The DNA here is from genome assembly GCA_905147815.2 of Phalera bucephala. Lineage (NCBI taxonomy): Eukaryota > Metazoa > Arthropoda > Insecta > Lepidoptera > Notodontidae > Phalera > Phalera bucephala. Next base: position 14,588,059 of record LR990621.1, on the reverse strand, counting down.
ACTGGGGGCGACTAAGTGGGATAGATAGACCTAAAAATCTTTTTCAGTTTACCTAATACCTAAGCTAGTTTTCTGAACAACTCTACAGGTTTCTTGTTATTAACAGTGGTCAACTTTAAGCAGTGTGATCAAACGCACGCTTATTAAAAACTTACAGAATAAACGTTTGATTTTATACAAAAGGTAATTTTGTAGATGTTATTATGCTCATTATACTTTCCACAATATAGTGTCTAATTATTCACAAACACCTCTACTCCCTTCTGAACTGAATATTTAACGTCAAGACGTATAAAACATACGCTGTAATAACCACCAATATACGTTCGATACCGGAAATCCCCAGCCAAATCAACATTACATAAGAAAACCGAGTGCGATCTGTTGTGTTTTTTTACATATACACATTTTTTTTTTCATTTATATCCTCAGAGAAGAAAGACAGGGATTATCGGAACAAATAAACAAAAGTCTCTCTCTCTCTCCGTCTTTTCCATTGTCCTCTATTTGAGGCTATCGAAGGTCAATCGTTTTTACAAGCATCCAGTTCCGGGGCTGTCGCTTTGTCGTTCGAAATTGATAGGAATCCAGGAAATTTGAATTTACTAACCATACATCAAATTTCGAACTCTCACGTATATATTCTATTAGTCAATAATTTGGTAGGTGCCTTGACGTTTAAATTATTTAAAGTAACTAAAACTGAAATATAATAATTATCATTTGAAAATATCTTTTTTTTTTAAAAACAAACTTTTATAGTAAAAGCACTAGGGAGATATCTTGCTTAGCTTAGGACAGGTAAATTATGGTTTTACGACCGCACATAATATTTGACTAGGAAATGACGCCTCTTAATAATGTAGTATTCGGGTTGACACTGTAAATTGTTACTTCCCCGTGGAAGCGATTGATAAATATTAAAACAACCCTCTGTCTCAATCTGTAAATGAGTTGCTGCAATCTTTTCCTATTAACTTCTAGTCAGCTTTGAAGCTTGGAATTATTCCTGTGGGTGCGTTAACTAACATTAAAATCACATAGGTACGCAAAAAGTTACTAATAATATATACAAGGTGGAATATAATAAACGCAAGACCTCAGACACCCTAACTAGAGAATTGCTTCGTAAATACAAAACGAAAACCAAATTTCCAAATTTAAAGGTTTTTACCCTTCTTTTAAACACTTTTGTACCCCAGTTAATTATGAAACGCGTACGTGTATGTGTGTGTTTTGTGAAATACGTTTTAGGAATCCATTTAAAGTCTCGTTATTGCTATGAATCAAGTATAAATTAGTTTTTTATAGCGCACTGAAGGAGTAAAAGCATTTTTTGCAAATCTAAAAAAAAAGTAAGATACTTTAAAAATTGTTGGAATCAATTCAGTTACTGATTTAGAACAAACTACTTTAAGGTTTTGCGTTTATTACGTCACACCTTGTTTGAGGTAGCAAGGTAAGTACAGTAGATTAAACATTATTGCACCAATAATACCTTTCATTAGATACACCCAGTCGCCCAACACCGCACATCGTTGCAGTCTCATCTGGAGATCAACCCACGAATACTCTATAATAATACATGAATGGGTGGAGCGGCTTAAGCGGCCACTGCACCAAGTCGTCGTCTTTGTAGATTGCTAAACAATTGTTGGAAAATAAAAAATAAAATCCTGGCGACGTAAAATAGAATGCAGGATTTACAATTTTGATAAAAAGAATATTTCACGAATTATATCCCAATTTAAATATGAACACTCTTTTAATTATCATATAAAGCTCGCTTTTACAAATAATAAGTTCTATATCATCACGCCAGATCCCTTGCGGGGTAGGCAGAGAGTACACAGTTCCAACAGGTTCTTTCCTTACATACCTCTCTGTCTGCCTCCACTCTCATAGTTCGTCTCAAATACGCTCGCCGGTTACGGAGACGCTTGATTTGTCCTTCAGATAAGACTCGGTCTATTTGGTCATGGTAAGATAGTCTAGGTCTTCCCCGGTACTAAATAATAAATTGATTGAATTATTTAACATCAGAGGCTCTCAGTTTAAAAATATGTTAATTGGCCTTCAGCATTTACTACTTAAGCCATACTTGTTCTTTGTTACCTTTTAGTTTTCCTAAAATGAATAAAATAAAATCACCACAAAATGTGACCGCGCGAATTCACCCATCAAATCTTTACCATAAATAAACACATTTACCTGTAAACACATACCCAAGTCTAACACATAATTTAAGACATTATCTTCATAATTAAGAACTTACTATTTCACCTTAAACTTGTTAATATCAACAAAGAAGCAACATCAAATACGTTACGAGTAAAACGCACGATCACGTAGGGACGTAACATGTAAGTTCCATTTAACACTTCGACACCCCGAATGGCACAGTAAACTCGAATAGTAGACAGGGAATGGCATTATTAGCTGAATTACACACGTGACCGCATAATTGAAAGGGACCAAGTTGCTTACGAGCAGGTCAACGCGACTGCAAGAGCGATGTAAATAATTCAGAACAATTTCCCCGCTGGTGTATCGCAGCCTGTTGACTGAGGAAGTTGAAGCAAATGGAGATATAGTAAACACATTTCTGGAACTGACTTGACGGACGATTTAGCGCAGTGGTTAAGAGCTTGAGCTTGAGCCCACTGTGTCTAATAGTCGCGGGTTCGATTCCCGCACGGGACAAATCTTTGTGTGATCCACAATTATTTGCTCCGGTCTGGGTATTTGTGTTTGTGAATTTTCATGTATGTAAACGCACCCACGACACAGGAATAAATCCTCGTGTGGGGCTACGTTTTAAAAAAACAGAAAAAAAAAGAACTATGCAGGTAACGTTTCTGAATGTATCTCACATGTTTTGAGTTTTCCAGTGGCCGGTTTCATTATTTAACTAGAGGATATTTTTTTCTTCCACCAGTAGAATTATGAGATATTTATATGGAAGTAAATAGTACCCAGTGATAGCCTAGTGGTTAGACCGTTGGACTGCATAGTCAGAGGTCTCGGGTTCAAACCCAGGCTCGCACCACTCTCATTTCTCGTCTCGAAATCATGTGCGTATTAAAAAATACCGATCACTTGCTTTAAAGGTGAAGGAACATCGTGAGGAAACCTGCATGACAAGAGTTTCTCGAAGGTGTGTGAAGTTCGCCAACCTGCACTGGGCCAGCGTGGTAGACTATGACCTAAACCCTTTTAGTTTGAGAGGAGGCTCGTGCCCAACAGGGGGACAGTTTCTTAATAGTGCTAATATTATAAATAGTGCCCGGTATATGGCAATAGGATCGCCCCCTGTTACATGGGACCTAAAATCGTCGGCGAACCACACGTAGCCGCATTCAGTAGGAAAGCTGCGGCTATATATAAACAGCTTGCGTGTGCGGCGAAGGTGACGTGGGGTCTAAACGGTGAGATAACTAGAACAATCTACTTCGCGGTAATAGAGCCAATTGTGCTGTACGCAACAAGCGTGTGGTCCCAATCCACGGAACTGCAGATGATCCAAGATCATCTGCAAGCAATCCAGAGGGTGAAAAAGATCTGCAAGGCGTACCGCACAGTGTCTCTTACATCGGCATTAGCTCTGTCAGGGCTGCTACCCCTGGATCTTTATACAGCCAAGAGAGGGATCTCAAAAGACTACATACCATCGGGAAGGGAACTAGAGCACACGGTGAGCTTCCCAGAATAGCCTCATCGATCCAAACTCATAACAACAGAGTATGGACTCCTGGAGAGCACGGACTCCCAAACCCAGGAAAGCCACAACATAGTCGGGCCACACCTCTATACCGACGGCAGCAAAATACTCGGCAGAGTGGTAGCTGCAGTAACACGGTGGGAAGGGGAAAGGAAGAACGGGTCCTCAACCTTCAGTCTGGACCCCCACTGCACTGTATTCCAATCGGAACTTTATGCTCTCCATAGAGCGGTGCAAAGGATAAACGCCAGCGGGGTAAAAATAGCAAACGTAATGAGCGACTCGAGATCTTCGCTCGACCTCCTGGCTAATCCAAAAACAATGCACCCTCTAGCCAAAAACATAAAGGGGAGCATAAACAAGATCAGAGCAGCCGGGGGGGAGGTCCGCCTCTTTTGGCTCAAAGCGCACGTGGGGACCGCCGGCAATGAACGCGCCGACCATCTGGCGAAATCATCATCTGGCCCAGGCATCCACCACCCACACAGACTACAACAATATACCCCTGTCATGCCTCAAGAAAACCATCAGGGAAGAGTCGGTCCGCAAATGGCAGGCCAGGTAGGACTCTTCGAGCACAGGGTCGGTCAAAGACCTTCCTCCCCGATGTCGAGCGAGCTTACTCCATCGTAAAGAAGACAAAGTTGACGGCCAGCCAGGTGCAAGTCTTGACGGGACACGGAGGAATAGCGGAGTACTTGCACCGATTCAGGCTGAAAGACAGCCCAGGGTGCGAGTGCGACCCCAACACTAGTAAGTCTGTGTGTCCGCTTTGGGGCCGACAGATTGAACCTGCAACAGAGGTTAAACGAAAACCTTAGCAGGACCGAACTGGCGGCCATCATGGCAGACGACGATGCGAGACCGCACTTCCTGAAGTTTGCAGATAAGGTTATCCGCATCTGCTTCAGAAGGAACAGCACTCTGGCATCGAAAGATTCACCAACAGACACAAATACAAACACCAACAACACAAATAACACAAACACATCAACACAAAACCCCATACCCCCTCTGGAAGTCGTCAGTCCCAGGAGCATAAACTTTCTTGCGAGAGGCGAACGTGGGAAGCCAGGTATCTTTATAAAATCAGTCGCCCTGTTCATGGACGACAACTCCGAGGCCATTGGCATCGGCTAATGCAACGCAAGCGGTCCCAAAAGGGTAACCATCTCGCCCGGGCTTGCCTACTCCTTCACGGCAGCTCGTTTAAGAACACAATGAAGCGCAAGAAGTTCAACGAGCTGCAGACCGCGGAGATCGGAAACACAGCGTGCAGAATAGTGCAAACCAAGAACAAGACCGTGGCACTATTCCAAGCTCAGTGAGGCGACGGAGTCGCTGCAACACACGAAAAACGCGTTCCTCGAGTTCAAAGCAATCACCAAAGCTACAAGAAGGGTCAACATTGAGACCTGCAAATCCATCCTGCAAACCTATCACCTGGGTAATGAAGGATTGCTAGAGGTGAAGCTCGAGAAGGCAGAGGCAACGGTGTACGACAACGACAACTCCACCATATTGAGAGGAGAACTGTCGGGGAAATACATGGCGACATATAGTGGGACCAGCGGCTTCGTCGAATACGATGAGGAGGAGTCCCGGCGGACCGGCAAACACACGTTCAGGACCCCCCTCTAACGAACCAATAGTGGTCGCGGCGAAGTGCACGAGGGTGGTGCTCGACGACCGGATATTTGTAAAGGCAGAAACCATCTCGAGTGGCCGGGGTCGGAGACCCGCAATGGAGTACTGGACCGTACCCAAAATAACATGGGTCAACGGGGTTCCTTAATGTGAAAAAACAGCATGGATAATCGCAAATTACAACATCGAAAACGATATCCTAATAACATCGACAACCGAGGCAGCGAATGACTTAAGGGAGAGACTCGCGCAGAAGGTAAATACAAACATCAAGAGGAGGGTCGGCACTATCGCTTCAATGCTGGTCAACGGATTGAAAGAAGGTGAAGAGTGCACACGTATCATCATCGACGAGGTACTCATGAACCACTTTGGAGCCGTAGTGATATCAAGATAACTGGCGCGAAAGAGGCTCTTCTAGTCGGCGACTGCAACCAACTGCCGTTCATCGACAGGGAGAACCTGTTTCAACTGCGTTACAACCGCCCAGACTCCGTGGCGCGTGTCAACAGGGAGCTGCTCTGCACTCACAGAAACCCAATGGACGTAGCGTATGCCCTCAACGAGATATACGGGGGCATATACTCGTCCAAATCCCTCGTGAGGTCCTTGAGCCTCAGTAAGTTCACGGGAGCGCAAATTCCGAAACACCAGGAGAACACCCTGTTCCCGGTGCACACCCAGGCCGAGAAGGAAATCCTCCTCGGGCCAGGGCTATGCGACGGGAAACGGGTCGCGCATCCTCACCGTGCATGTGTCTCAGGGACTAACGAGTGAAAACGTGGTGGTGGTGCGAGCGGTGCCCAAGAGACTAAAGCTCCACGGAAGCTACCCACACGCGGTCGTAGCTATATCTCGACATACTGGAAGTTTCGTCTACTACACAAACGGCTGTGAAGGAGACGCAACGGCCACATTAATAAGCAGGGCGAGGGCAGCTACGACTAAAAATAAAAGAATACTACATCAAAATGGCTATTCACAGTCAAGACATGGCAGTTGTTAAAAAGCTGCTGGAGACGGAGGCCTAGAGGTCTAAAGGGAACCCTCACCAGCAGCCGCACACACCCGCACGACTGGGGCATTCTCGCAAAAAAAACATACTCCACCACGCGGACCCAGTGCGGAATGATGGAGGCAGGTTTGTAGCCACCTGCTGTTGGAACTTATCAAGCCGCCTTTTAAGGCTTTCAACTCGGCTTAAGGACTACCACATTAAGTGGTAGCCGGGACCAACTGCTTCACGTGCCTTCCGAAGCACGGAGACGCTCGAATATGAAAATGCTACAAACGGTCACCCATCTCGGGCCGACCGATTCGAACGCCGCTTAACCTTGGTAATCGGTAAGAACACCGCGATCGCACAGCACTACGAGCGCGCTACATGTACCATACTAATAAAAAAAATACAGAACTAACAAAATATAAATTATACATAAAAAGGTCCGGGACAAACCGGGCCCGCAGTGTATACTTATATGAAAAAATAAAACGTCGTCGGCGAAACGCGACCCCACCCTATCTCAGCTTGAGGAATATAGGCGCGACAGTGTGTGAGTAAATAATACTGACTGACTAAATATTGAAAATTGCTACAAAAGAATTTTAATAGCTGCATCACGCGATTGATAAACCAAACGAAGGGACCTCAATACATGATGAAATGGACCTTAAGAAATGCGTATAAGAGAACATCACTAATCATATTGTGACAAAAATCTTGATGAAACATCATATCTCCTCTTTTTTAGTTTCATTAACATTTATTATGCTCATTATATGATCTCTCAAGACAAATAACTTAACTCGATATCTTCTGTAATAAACATAATTATTTCAAAAAACATATTACAAAACACTTTTTGTCAAGAGTGCGTTGGCCTATTGATTGTTATTCCTTTGTTATTTTATTTTCTCTTATAATAATTTAATTTACTAATTTTATTTTTACTTGAAATATCATTAATTTATTTTGAAACTTATAATAAAAAAAAAACACCGTCACGTCTATATTCCCCAAGCGGGGGTGGCAGAGGTGTACTAAGTACACCCACGTCTCGCCGACGATATTAGGTCCCATGTAATAGGTGGCGAGCCTATTGCCATATACCGAGCACAAATTCAGACTTCGAACTCGTACTGGGAAGTTTTCGTTAGAAAAACTACACTTGTCCGACCTAGGATTTGAACCCAGGACCTCGTGATCACAAAGCGATGCACTTTGCCACTAGACCAACAAGGCAGTCATGAAACTTATAATGTTATGAAAATTATAAAAAAGAATATTTTTTATTGTATAAATAATAAATAATATAAAATCAGCCTATACTGCCCACTGCTGGGCAAAGGCCTTCTCTCACAAATCGAGGTGAGAGAGATTAGGTCATACTCCACCACGCAGACCCAGTGCGGATTGGTGGAGGCAGGTTTGTGGCCACCTGCTGTTGGAACTTATTAAGCCGCCTTTAAGGCTTCCAACTCGGCTTAACGACTACCACATTAAGTGGTAACCGGGACCAACGGCTTAACGTGCCTTCCGAAGCACAGAGACGCTCGAATATGAAAATGCCACAAACGGTCACCCATCTCAGGCCGACCGAGTCGAACGCTGCTTAACCTTGGTGATCGGTAAGAACACCGCGGTCGCGCAGCGCTACGAGCGCCTTTATTGTATAATTATAAGATATTTAATTTTAATCTTAAACTGTGACCAATTCACCTGTGGGGCTGTTCACTCATTGTCTGTGTCATCTGTTGGTAACACAAATAAAATAAAAAAACTATCATCGTTAAGTATTTAAAAGTCACATACGCTTTACATTTTAGGAAAAAAGAATGAAGTAACACCGTCACGCTTACATTTCCCAAGCAGGGCGTGGCAGCGGTGTACTGTGTATAATCACATTTAACCGACGATGTTAAATGCTACAGAGACGTTTCAGATAGAAAAATACATTTTGTCTGACCTAGTATTTTAAACCAAGACCTCGTGATAACCAGCGACATTCAGCACCCCTAAATCAACCACAGTTATATTTTAGTTAGTCTAGTACTGTTAAAAGTCTCGGCTACTAAATAATATGTACCCATTCCATTGTACGTAACATAGCAAGTTGCCAGTTGTAATGCGAAACCTCCCTCACCAGCCAGCCGACGTGGCTGTAAGAGTGATGTGAATAATTTGGAACAATAGGCCCTCAGGTGTATCGTAGCTTGTTGACTGAGCAAACCCACGGTAAATGAAGACGTATTGAATACATTTCAGCGCCTGCCGGCGAACGTACAAATGGCTCACGTTCCGCCGAAACTCAAATGTTTGCGTTGATTGAAAACTTATTTGTACTTTTGCCATTGTAGATATGTACATGTGTCAAGATGAATGCAGATTAATAAAACGTTGATCATCATCTCAGCCAGTACTTTCACTGCTGAACATAGGCTTACCCAATTGCTTTCCACCGTAACCGGTCCGATGCCACCATGCATCCAACGACTTCCCGCGATCTTCACAAGATTGTAGGTCCATTTAATAGGCGGCCGTCCCACGCTGCGCTTGCTAGTACGTGGTCTCCACTCTAGAATCTTACCGCGTCAACGCCCGTCCGATCTTCGCGCTATGTGGCCCGCCCATTGCAAATTGCAGTGTTCAATAAAATATTTATCATATTTTTATACCTTAACACATCATGTGTATCTGAATGCTTTAAACTGTCTCACAACATACCTTGGTCTTCCCCACTGCAAATCTTAAAAAGGTTTTTAAAAATAAAAGGTAAGGAAAAGGATCTATTAAGTATTTAAAAAAATTGCCTGTTACCTTTTTAGACTGTTGTTTTAAGCAGCAATTAAGCTAACTGAATAGCTGATTAAACTACAGTCTAGAAATAACTCGACTGCTACTGAATCTTAAACTAAACCTTATGTAAGTATCTTAAAGTCTTAAACACCACTCCTACAAGCATATCCACAAAGCACACCTTCAGGTAAAATGCACTATCTCCGCGGGTAGAAATGAGGAACAATTTTCCACATGTTTCCCAGTTTCATTTCCTTTTCTAAGATCTATGTCCAATTTAAACTTGATCTAAAAAGGGAACATTTGAACAGTTGAGCGCATCTAAAACTTGTAATTGAAATGTATTGTAAGATATATTAGATTTTGTTGTATATTTACTTCTGTGAGGGCAATGTTGCCAGATGTAGTTAAGGATATGTGGCTACTATGACAAAGTCAGTACGAAATGAGCATGTAAATCAGTAAAAAATATATCTCGTATCCTATAATTTGAAGATTACAGTTAATGGAATGTCATGCAGTTATTTTCATTTTAGTACCTGTATAATCTTAATATACTCTATGCCTTTAATCATAATTGCTTGAGTATGTTTGGATCATAAATTTATAACCCTAAACAGATTGAGTACTGTCAAAATATTACTAAAGAAAATTAAACTCTTACTCACAGATACAACATTGAATTGTCTATGATTTAAATAACTCGAGAAACCATGATGAGTGAGAGCAATAACATAGAGCCCGGTGTCACGCTCGCACCCATTATGACGCAGTACGGCGACCATAAGGTAGTACTAATACGGACTATACCTATTAATGATATGGTTTAAATAAGCTGTAAACCATTTATTACGAAGTTCAAAACGATATATGATATACGATTCAAAATGATATACAGAATGGATTAAGATGGGACAATAAGGGCAGCTACCTCAACCGTTGTAGATACAGAAAAACGGCCCCAGAAGACTATCCTTAATTGTTGCGATATTTAGAGCTGAATTAAAATAAAAATAAAAAGGAACATTTTTTAAAATGATATTAGAAACCATTTAAGTTCGCCTATCACTCGAGGTTGATTAATTATAAATCATAACTTATGTTTCAATAATCAGTGTTATCGGCAATCGGTTCTTGTTTACAGAATTACAAAAAAAAGCTGTTTACAAAAATAAGAAAAAAGATGGCCTCACTTAAGGGATTGCTAACGTGTAAAATTTTCATTTAAAAAATTACCTTTCCTGCTGAATTCGACAAAAGTGAAAGTGTGCCCGGAAGACCTAAACTGCAGATTTTTTGTTATACTTGAAATATAATTAATCCAAATAAAATAGTCATCAGTAAGATTTATAGCGCATATCTTAAGCTTTCCTTTCGTGTATATTTTAAACATATCCACTCAGCCGTTGAATAAATAATTTATAATTAAAAGAAGGGCTTGTTAGAAATTATTTTTTGTTTTTGCAAATTTTAATGCATCAAATTAAATTTGATTCAATATATAGTGTTCACGACATTCTGATCTTTATTTTCATATACCTTTCTTACAGTATATTTTTGGGAGTTCACCGCTGTTGGTTTACATTTAAGATTCTATGGTTTAAATAGCGTTACCATGAATGACAGCTGAATCGTCAACTACACAGGAAATTACATCTCTAATCAGATTATTCCGAGCGAGTGCGGACAAGTGACGCGATGGCAGCCGCGGTCTGTGCGCGGACATGTTTGATGCCGGATTAATCTGTTTACATTTCATATTGTTTGATATCTTCGTATGGATTCTATTTTGGAAAGCCCGATGTTTTTACTGACTTAATTTTGATTGACAAGTTTCCGTTTGTGGACATTACTTTCAGCAAAATTAACTGACATGTCTGTTGACTATTTTTGGATACGATCACTAATTTATCGCTTCTATATGAACTCCAGAGAGTGAATGTTTTGATATGCTAATTAATAATTATATACAAAGACGTAGAGTGAGCAAACACCGATAACATTGTAAAGGTCGTTGGATGCGTGGGTTCAGCACAAATCCAGTAATTAATGGAAATATTTTAGAGGATAGGGCGTTGTTCTTAAGATGGACGTTTTTCGACTGACGATTATACATTAATGCAAAAACTTTGAAGCAGTCAGAAAAAAATCAAATAGTAATATAAGTAATAGATTCCACGATTTTAACTTTCTTTAAGCACTAGCCAATACCTACTTAAAGGTTCTGAAATCTTTAACCTTTATTTGAGTACTTCATTTAGACTTTACGGCCCTACTTATTTTCTCAAGCAAGAATATATCTCTGACCCGGCCCACATCAACTTGCGATAACCCTAAAGTAAATTTACTACAAACGTGTGTAATATATTGAATGTAAATCTTATTTCAATCCTATTTACTAAGTAATTATGTCTTAAGTCGATCGGAGAATATTACTAAATGACAATAACTATCACAAATTGATCACATCTTGCATAGAAGATTACACAGCTTAATCTCATTCTTCTTTCTTCTTCTTTCTTTTTAAAAAACATAGCCCCACACTAGGATTTATTCCTGTGTCGTGGGTGCGTTTACAAACATGAAAATTAACATACACAAATACCCAGACCGGAACAAATAATTGTGGATCACACAAAGATTTGTCCCGTGCGGGAATCGAACCCGCGACTATTAGACACAGTGAGCGGAGCGGCTTAAGCTCTTAACCACTGCGCTAAATCGTCCGTCATTATAGTACCTCATTGGTATTGCATTAACAACGATGTAGCTATGTCAAAATACTTCAAACGGTGAAATTGGGAAAACAGTTTTAACATGGATAGATTTACGTTAGATATGCTATCCTTTCCACACTACAGAATTACTCAATAAAGATGATCGTGACAGCAAGCTTTCTCGACGTTACGCTATCGTCAATGAGTTTGTGCGCACGGTTGCTCAATGCCTACGTATAAATTTAATATTTATCTTTGCTACAATACGTTAAAAACTTTTGACTAACAACTTAGTCTAGTGGTTAAGAGCATAAGCCGCTCCACTCACTGGATCTTGTAGTCGCGTGTTTGATCCCTACACGGGACAAATCTTTGTGTGACCCATAAATATTTGTTTCGTTCTGAGTATTTTTCTAAAAATTCACATTATTTGATTAAACGCAACAACGAGACAATAATTATTCCTAGACTTCATTTTATTAAAGAAAAAAAAGGACGAAATTATAAAATTCATTTATCTATCTATAGCATCACGTCAGACCCCTTGAAGGATAAATAGTACGTACAGCGTTCCAACAACTTATTTCCCTACAAAACTTTTTCACCTTCTGAACAGGCAGAGAATGCAAGTTCCATAGATTTTTATCTTACCAAACTCTCTCGCTAGGTCATAGTTCGTCCTGTATTTAATGTCTTTTGAATTCTTGTAAAGTTCTCTCGAACACGAAGGTTGGTAATGACGTTCTTCTTGACCGTAACCAAGTGGACATGGAATTTACAAAAGGTTAAGTACATGAATTAGAACAACCTAGAGATATAAACCGGGATTTGTCTCTCAAAGCTCTTGAGATTAAAAGGTGACATTGAAATAATTACACGCTAACACTTTAAAACTTAAAAAAAAACTCTCACGAAAATACAAATACAATATTTATTAAATAACAATTCGGTACAATGTTTCAGTATCCGGGACCTTCTTTTAAGTATAAAATTTAACTTGTGTTATAAGATTTCGCTCTTTGATATCACAATACAATAAAACCGTTGGGTTGCACAGAAAAATATAAAATTACACTAAAACGGGCTAAATGTGAGAGCTTTGTTGTGCATGCGAATGTGTGTGCGTGCATGAGTGTATGTGTGTGTATGTGAGTATGTATGATCTATGTATATAAGAAATATGTATTTTGATTATTGACTAGTTTTTGAAAAAGGTGTTCGACTTCATTATAGTCTTTAGTTTTTAGCCATTTAGTTACAGCGGCTTTACATTTGGACGGTGGTAAAGGATATAAATTTAATGTAGTGTAGCAACACAGGCACTGCTAAAACAATAGTCTGTAAACTAATTTTTTTACGGATACATCAATCTTTGCGTGGTAAGCTTCCAGTAATAAATACATTTAATTCGGACGTCAGAACCAAAATAACACACAAGAAAATGTGGATATGTTATGCACAATAATCTTCTATCCAGAATTGCGTATCGACGCATATAAAATATAGGCTATATATATAAGCTCTTGCGAGCATTAAACGAATCCATTACATATTTAGATCAGAGTAAATAGATATCAGAACCATAAATTAGATTAACTGTCGGCCCAGTGAGGACACCAGCTACCTCTTAGCTCAAAACACAATTTACACAGACGAAATTGTGGGTACTAGCTAGTTACAATGATAATATCGGCCTAAAAGGCCCCAATGCTGATCAAAGGCCTTTTTTCCATAAATCGAGGTGAAAAGGATTAAGTCGTACTCTTCCACGCGGACCCAGTGCGGATTGGTGGAGGCAGGTTTGTGGCCACCTGCTGTTAGAACTTATCAAGCAACCTATAAAGTAGCCATGTTGATTTCAAATTGATTTATGGAAAAATCGACTCTTCCGAGTAAAATAATCGATTTTTTTAGATTGATCTGAAGCATTAAATCGATTCGGTGAATCGATTTTGAAAGCCCTTGTAATCGGATCGATTCACGATTCAATAATAAAAGATGATAATCGGCAATATGACTTAGCAGTGATAGCCTAGTGGTTAGACCGTTGGACTGCAAAGTCAAAGGTCTCAGGTTCAAACCCAGGCACGCACCTCTGTCTTTTCGAAAGCATGTGCGTATTAAAAATTAATTATCACTTGCTTTAACGGTGAAGGAAAACATCGTGAGGAAACCTGCATGCCTAAGAGTTTCTCGAAGGTGCGTGAAGTTCGCCAACCCGCACTGGGCCAGCGTGGTGGACTATGGCCTAAACCCTCTCAGTTTGTGAGGAGGCCCGTGCCCAACAGTGGGACAGTTTCTTAACAGGGCTAATATTAATTTAATTTTAATATGACTTATACAAGTTGTGTAAATCAAGCATTTAGAATATCCAAAAGCACTTGTATTGTTAAAAATACTAGTAGCACCTAGTATTTTTTGTTACTAAACATTTATTAAAGTCTGTTGTCTATTTGATAACCTCTAAATTCAACGCATCCAAAAATGGTTCAACAAAATATTTTCATTTTATCCGCACATTAATTAAAATCGAACGCCGAATCGATTAATCGAAAATCGATCTTTGGATGCTCGATTTAATCGAAAAACGATTATAGTGCGTTCGTGTCGAATCGATCCAAAGATCGATTTTTTTAGTATAAATCGACATACCTACTGTAAGGTTTACAACTTGACGAATTTACCACATTACGCGGTAACCTGGACAAATGGCTTAACGTACCTTACGAAGCACGGCGACGCTCAAATATTAAAATTACGCTACAAAATGTGGATATATTGCGCACAATACTCTTTTAGCAGAAAATCTAGTATCGACGCATATGAATAAGCTTTGGCAAACATTAAACTAATCCATTACATATTTAGATCAGAGTACATATCAGAACCATTAATTAGATTAACTGTCGGCCCAGTGAACACGACTGATTGCACGATCGTTTCTATTATCGAAAACCCATAGTTATGCGTAGAAGCTGATCTAATTATATTCTTGGCAACGGCTACGCACCTTATTATCAAGAAAAATAAATCTGTACCCTCAGTGAATGGTGAGGAAAAATCGAGTTTAGTTAAGAATATCTCTCTCTTTTTCTACTGCACTGATTTAACCATTAGAATATTGGTTAAGGTTGAAAAAATGTTTTAGTTTTCATATAGTATAATTTGTAATACAATTAAAAGTTTCCTTAACCGGTGAGCGTGCTTGAGACGAACTATGAGGGTGGAGAAATCCAAGTCTATAAGGAAAGAACCTGTTGGAACATTGTTTTCTCTGGCTACCCCGAAGGGGATCTAGCGTGATATTGTTGTTTCACCGATCACTGAAGGTAGTATATGTATTAACGTTAGGTTTTCTTATTAAAAGAGCATATAAGAAAATATATGCTCGTAAGACCACTGAACTAACTTTTAGTTTTATATTACTAAAAGTGATTTATATATTTTATTTTATATAACTATAAATTAAGAACGTACAACCAAAAACCATTATTCCTAATCCTACTAATATTATAAATGTAAAAGTTTGTATGTTTGCATATTTGGATGTTTGTAAGTCAATTAAGCAAAAACGGCCTAACGGATTTGGGTGAAATTTATCACACAGATAGTTTATAAGCTGTATTAACACATATGATACTTTTTATCTCTGAAAATTGCAAGGTATCTGTCTAAAGTCAACGCGGACGAAGTCGTACTATCATCATCATCATCTCAAAGGGGGGATTTGCCATACTCGCCACGCTTGGCAGGCGGGTTGGCGAGCGCAGTTTTTGATCGCAGAAGTGTTAAGAGAACGCTGCTGCCCATTCCCTAGTTTTCCCTTAGTCGCCTTGTACGACACCCGATGGGATGAGATGGGTTGGTCCTATTCTAAGCCGGGAACCACGCGGCTAAATAAATACTAACTAGTACTAAATAAATGCAATATCATGATTAATAAAACAGTACAATAAAAAAGTTACGAATCACAAATCACCGCACGAGTGAAAATGTTTATTGATCCTTTGTTTACGCTTCCTTAGGTACTTCGACAAAGCTGGAACATTTCATAAAACTAAAACTCAACTATAAAACAATGAAACATTTTCTTTTAAGTAATGATTTAATATCAGCGCGTTTATGAAATTTTCAACTCTTCTTTTAAATCCATCACATCATGAAGTTACATAATAATATTTCCTAATTAAAATCGTTAACCTCGTCTCGGAATTCTCTGTTTAACTAGCATAAGTAGTAAACGACACAAACTGAGCTTTGCAGTGCGAATACATTACTGAGCGTATTTTTTAACTAAACATTTTAAATACAATTTTAAAGTTAACGCCATAAGCTTTAATTAAATGGCAATGTTTTCAAAGGAAAGCACTCGCTTTGAGGTCTCTGCCGGGCCTCCGTAGAGCCTTAATTAGTGTTAATCTTAAGATAATAAGCCACGTGTTTAACTAATTGGTGTAAATTAAAAGTGTTGCGGGAGACTCTTGACTTGCCCTTCAGCTAAGACACGGTCTATTAGGAAATATCATAGTAAAATATACCTCGCATAGGTATAAATCACGGAGTGCGGAATAGGAGGCGTAAAAAAATAATATAGGAATATCAAAGAAGAATTCTGCATTAAAATCATTTCATAATATTTATACTAAGTCAATATAATTAACTACGCAGTTGTCGTGGGCGCATGGTGTGACTCTCCATCATAAGGCCTTGAGTTCGAATTTCAAGTCGGTAATCTTATCAATAAACGTCAGTAACCAACATTGTCGGCGAAATTTGGTGGCCACACATTTTTTTTTCTTGTGGAAATCCTCATGGACTTCCACCAGCCTCGGGGGCAGCTGGCGGGGCATGTCGGACTCTTACCGACTAATACCCCACGGTGGCCGGCACTGGCACGTGACAGAGGGGCTCCGGGATCTCCGAGTAGAACGCGTCTGTGCCTCGGGAGGGGAAACTTGTAGCTTGCTTCCCCCCTTGCACCGTCGCGGTCGGCACCGCACGGCGGCGTGGGCCGCACCACGCCGCCATCCTCCGCGGGGTCGCGCGTAAAGGACGCTTAGAGAACCCTGCAGGTGTTAGTGCAGGGGGGTCCCCCGCCAGATGTTGCGGCAGGGGACAAGTTAGCCCTTATTATAAAGCCCCGGGGCTGGGCAGGCAGTGCCTTCGCCCCGGCGCCGATACCTTCGGCGAGCAGGATTGGCCCTCTCCCGATCCCGCTCGGCCTCCTCCTTCTGGGGCATCACAATGGTGACAGATAGCCGTCGCCTCGCGTCCGATCTTGCTCAGATAATCATCGAAACAGCCATGGCCGATGATTAACTGAGCAAGCCTGTAGGAGGAGCATACGTACTTGTACCTCTACCAACCCCGCTTGGGGAATATATGCGTAAAAATGAATATTTTCTCATTGTATAGTAATTAATCTATACCCTGGTTGTATTATTAAGATGACTATATCAATTTTAACCGACTTCAAAAAGGAGGAGGTTATATTTTCGTCGGTATATATGCTTTTTATGTATGCTCACCGAAACTTCCGTCAATTGTGGATCGATTTTAATAATTTCTTTTACATTCGGTTCAGTATAGCTCCAAGATGGTCCCATTTTAATTTTATTGGACTTTGGAATTTAAAAATACACCAGGGAACTCCTTAACGACAAACAATACGAATGTGTAGATTGAGATATTATGTGTATTACGTCAATCGTATAGGTTCCCCTACTATGGAACTAAGTAGAATATTAACCGACTTCAAAAAGGAGGAGGTTCATAATTTATCTGTGTTTTTTTATAACTTCTTTGCTTTTAAACCGATTTTGACGATTTTTTTTGCATTAGGTTCAGTATAGCTCCAAGGTGCTCCCGTTTTTATTTTATTGTTATTGGACCTTGGACTTTGAAGTTACACCAGGGGACTCCTTGACGGCAAACAGCACGAATGTGTAAATCCAGTTATTGTGAGTATTATATCAATCAAGTAGGTACCTTACTGTAGAACTAAGTAGAATAATATAATAAAGGTATGTAAATATTAATTCACTCATCACTTAAAACTGTAAAATAAATAACTTTAAAAAAGGGAACCGACTTCAAAAAGCCAAAAATAAATGTTTGCAGTCAGTGGCAAGTAACCGATTGTACGAACCGGCACCAACTACAAATATTTATTAAGTCAGTTTCCCTTTTTTTTTTAAAGTTATTTATTGAGGATGAATCGTTATTCATCCTTAATAAATAACTTTTACGCTCTATCTTGTAATTTCTGCGTCGTATCAAAGTCATCTTTTTTTTTATAAAAACATTACACACTAGGAAATTTCCTGTGTCGTGGGTGCGTTTACAAACATTAAATTCACATGTACTAACACTCAAACCGACACAAATGTATGTGGCTCACACAAAGAATATTCCCGTGCGGGAATCGAATCCGTGACTATTCCATCCAGTGAGCTGAGCGACTCAAGCTCTTAACTACTGAACCAAGCCTTTCGTCAACACGACAATGTCTTTGCAAGATTACTGAGGGTAACTAAATTCTTCTTCTTCTTCATCCAAAAGACGTTCACTGCAGACCAAAGGCCTCCCCAAAGACCCCCATAACGACCGGCTTTGTGCTGTAAGCATCCAACTTCTACCCGCGACCTTCACCAGGTCATCGGTCCATCTTGTAGGAGGCCTGCTCACTCCACGTCTTCCGGTACGTGGTCGCCACTCGAGAACCACTTTGCCCTAACGGCCGTCAGTTCTACAAGCATTGTGCCCCGCCCACTACCACTTAAGTTTAGCAATTCTAATTGCTATGTCAGTGACTTTGGTCCTTCTGCGGATCTCCTCGTTTCTGATTCGATCCCGCAGGGTAACTCCGAGCATAGCTCTCTCCATCGCCCTATGGGTGATCTTGAGCCTTCTTATGAGGTCCATCGTGAACGTCTATGTCTCAGTGCCGTAAGTCATCACAGGCAACAAACACTTTTCAAAGACTTTTATCTTGGACACCGCGGAATTTGGGACGAAAAGATGTTACGTAGCTTCCTGAACACTGCCCAGCCGAGCTGGATTCGACGATTGATTCTTTGTCCCATATATATATATAATCGTCAACAACTTCGAGCTTAGAGTCTCCAACCTTTACAGAACTAAATACATAGCGGAAATACATATTCAAAACTAGCTTATTACATGACCTACCTTATCGTTGAAAAGAACCTGTTGGAACTTTATACTCTCTGCCTACCCCCAAGGGATCTGATGTGACGATAGGTAGATAGAACTTTTCATAAAAAAGAACTCTTAAATTAATTTCAGACATTGCAACATTTATTCCTCCTCAATTACGTACCTCCCAACGCTTTTGTAGGAAAAATCTAATTTCTTACTTATACTCGTATTATTTTTATTTTATGATCTTAGCCGGATAACAATATAAGTGAATTGTAATAATAGCTGTAAACCTCCTAATTAAATTAAAGAAAGAAGTATTGCGTGTGACGCCTAAGGCTTACATTTTATCTGTAACAATTTTTACCAGGAATTTCCCATCTAAGGCTGACCGAACTGATTAATTTTAATACATCAGCCAATCCTGCCCTTTTTCAGTCGTCAGAAACCTTCGCACAAATCGAAGTGAGAGAATCATGACCATACTCCACCAATTAGACCAGTGCGTATTGGTGGAGGCAGATTTGAGGTAGATTCATTACCATCTACACCGTCACGCCTATATTCCCCAGAGGATGATTGGATTGGAGAGGATGGATTCCCCGGAGGATTCGCCGGCGATGTTAGGTCCCATGTAATAGGGGGCGAGCCTATTGCCATATACCGGGCACAATACCAGACTCCGGACTCATACTGGGAATTTTTTCGTTAGAAAAACTACATTTGTCTGACCTAGGATTTGAACCCAGGACCTCGTGATCACAAAGCGATGCGTTTTGCCACTAGACCAACGAGGCAGTCATTACCATCTGCTATTATAAATTATCAAGCTTATCAACTTTGATGGACGGCTTGCTGCAATGGTTAAGTCGCTCCGTGTATCCAGTGATAAAGAAGTCGCAGGTTCGATTCCCGCAAAGGAAAAATCTTTGTGAAACCAACAAATGTTTTATTCGGTCTGGGTGTTTGTGCATGTGAATTTTATGTTTGTGAACGCACCCACGACACAGGAATAATTCCTAGAGTAGGGCTATGTTTCTTAAAATAAAAGCTATCCACCTCGGCTTAACGGTGGCAGCCGGAAACAACGGCTTAGCGTGTCTTCTGAAGCACGAAGGCATTAAAAAATTAAATTGCCAAAAACGGTTACTCATCTTTGACTGACCGAACCGAACGCTGCTTAATTTTGGTGATCGCTACAAACACCGCAGTCCAACGAACGACTCTCGAGCTTACCTTTTGTGTTTATAGTGCCATGGGCGCCGCTTTTTAGGAAAATTAAGAAAATTTCCACAAAACGTACTTCAGGAGCAAATAATAAATAAAACGTACCCCACTCTCTCGCTGTAGGTATAAAATACAATTCGAAACAAATTTTATTAATCAAAATTTTATTTTTCAAATTAGTTAGTTTTGGATTTTATAACAGAAGCTTATCTACACAATAAATTATACTTACGAGAATTCAATTAGGTTTTAGTAAAAACTGAATCAAATATTAACTTAGCTTCGTATTGTTTTCAAATACACCGTCACGCCTATATTCCCCAAGCGGGGGTGGGTAGTGAGTATACCCACGTTTCGCTGACGATGTTAGGCCCCATGTAATAGGGGGCGAGCCTATTGCCGTATATCGGGCACAATTCTACACTCCGGACTCGTACTGGGACGTTTTCATTAGAAAAACTACACTATTATATTATTTTCAATTGAAACAAAAAAAAAATACTTTTTCTCATGGGACTAAGCCCGCAAACTTGCATTTTCTTTTAAATGGTACCTACTAAGCCCTTCTCACTTTGCCATTAATGTAACTCCGGTAAACCAGGATCCACAATGGTCTACGTAGTTAACACCAAGGTTTGAACCTCAGGTTATCCCTCGCTTTAATTGTCTTGGAACTCGCAACAATAATAGTAAAGAGAAGAAAACAGAGGAAAAAAATAAATTCCACTTCTCCACGTCAAGTGAAAACTACAACCAGTAGGTTTAAGCCCAGTAGTAAAGCATCACGGATAAAAAAATCGTAACAGGGCCTATTTGTTAGTCTCATGTTTGATTATAGTAATAGGTATGCCAAAAACGCTTGAACACTTCTGCGGTAGTGTTCTGAACGGTCCTTATAGAAATGAAAACATACTTGGCGTAAGTTACACAGTGTCTCGCGCCTGCCGAAACATTAACATCCCTACGCGAGGTAATGGGTGTGTTAACATGGCGTCGGTCATTACACGTCGGTGTAAAGGTTGCTAGCGGCTCCAGCCGTCAACAACAAAGCACAGTTAATTACACGTCAGTGTGCGTGATTCTTATTCGTACCGTTAGTACTGATGCTCAACTGTTTACTAACATTAACTTTGGCATAGTGGAAGAGCGGGTTCGATGTGGCGGAAACTGAAGGGATGAGCCCGCTCGGCACTTTTTGCAAGGGAATAATACCGAAAGAACGCCCCTCGAGACAACCAAATGCGCAATTTGTTGAATCACTTGTCGTGACGAAGGCTGATATTGAATAAGAGATGTTACACATTATCGCCCCTGTTGGAATGTTTGTGCTATAATGAGATGAAATGAAGCAATATAGGGGTAGTCTGGTAAGGGTAGGATTGGGATTCTGTTATGATCGCGCGTATAAATTCGCCATATTACGATTATTATTTAAAGTAAAACCAAATATTGAACAATAATTACTAAAAGGAAATACGACTATGATTGACTGATCTCTGGATCAGTTATGATTAAAGGAACAATTTTTTTTATCATTCGAAACAGGACTATTTTCAATAATTTAATAATAGAAACATAGTAATGGCACAACCACAATCAAAGCAAAACTCCTAAAACGTAGAATAAGGCGCTGAGGAAGTATACGAATACTCTAATGTAGCATTATTATACGAAGTATACTGCGATTATATTATGTTGTAAAAGGATGCACACTTTTTTGTCGACTTGGAACTATTAAACTGAATTTGAGCAATAAATAGCTCACAGTTGGTTGTAAATATACTAAGTAGGTATCGTTCAACCAAAATCACTTAATTTATGCCACACATATTGGAATGAAATTGCTACTTATTTATTCACCTTTAGTTTAGAGTTTATTAAAAATGAACGCTATAAAAAGCATCTCAGACTACAATTTTGAATGACACCCCCTACAACGCGATACAGTTTGCATGTGCACGACGTTGATGAGGCGACATCTCACCGTCTGCGCCGGAACTCACCCTGGACCCTTATTCGACGTGAAATAACGCAGCGTGTTACGATAACTTCCTGAAAGAATCGTGTAATGGTATTCTGTAAGCTGACAAAGCTTTATGAAGTCCACTTAGACCATGCAGGATCTCCCAACAATAACCAGACTTAGGCAATTGAGAGAAAAGAAAATTGAGTTATTACGTATGTACTCCGTAGTAGAGGAGATGCCTACAGTATTTTTATAGCGAAAGTTAGAGTGCATACACTCCAATTCCCTTTATTCTAGGTGCTTCCCGCAACGCGACACCTCAAGCTGCTAAGTTTTATTTCAAAAATATGCCTCCATATGCACTACAAACACAAAAGAATTTATTATCTTTGAAAACACAATCATCTCAGCTAACTCCGCTGTCATCAAGGTGGGCCTTTTTTGTTTTACATAACTTCGTTTTAATACTTCTCTAATAACTCTTCTCTAGTTCGTAAATAATAAATGTCACCGCCTTAGTGTGTCTCATGTCAGGAGCAACTAACTACCTCTAGGGCACCAACTACTATGATCTTTGTGGAAATAATCAGATCGGCTTCGCTCTCCGTTAAGTAGATGCACGCAAAATTTGTGCACATGGAGGATCAGAGATCTAAATTTAACAGCCTGTGATTGTAATACGATCTCACAGACTATGCCACTTCTTCTGGTCTGCCCCTTGTGCCTCACTACCTATACAAAGAGCTGAGAGCGGCCGCAGAGGGCACGATGAAGCTAGTCACTCACTTAGCGAGACAAATATTAACCATTGACACGAAAAGAAAAAGGTCACTGGGGTACAATTTAACGATTATATCACGAAGTTATCGTAACACTTCGCGTTACGTGTTGATCATATGAAATAAGGGCCCTAAAGACGGTCACCTCATTAAATCGTATGCGCAATTTGCCGATTCGATCTCGAAAGGGTTGGTCTTTTGTGAAAATGCTCCCGACTGGACTGGCCAGACTGGCGTAATGTTGGCAATGAAATATAACGACGTTCATCACCCAACTATCTCTTCCAGGCATATAGGGAGGGATATCAAAGGTCAATGTGAATATTCAATTAAGTAATAAAACTGAGAGTGAATGGAAATCATTTGGACATTGGCTTTGGAGATAGCATATATAATAGTCCAGACGTTAGGAGGTCAAAGAAAGGTCACGACTGAGATATTAGATTCCTGACAGACACTTTTTATTGATATTTCACAAACATTAATTGTGCACATAGTAATGCTTTCAGCTCCAACTCTCGACATCGACTGATGGTTATATTGCTTTCAAATGGCGCACAACTGCATTTATACTCGAGTCAATTGACTAACTCGTTATCCTTACTTCATAATTTATTAAAATAGCACATCCGTTTGTCGTTAATCATTAGACGTACTTATTAAAAATTAAATGAATGTAACAGTCGGCCATTTTGAGATTTACATGTCCTCATGTTTTCCTTTTTTATTTCTAACAATCTAGTAAATATTACAATATACAAAAAATATAAGCATACATAAATTATACTACATTATAATTTTATTTTATTATGTATTAAACCTTTATAGTTATTCATAGTTCATTCCAATATAATACTACTGCCTCGGCCATCACCAAAAACGAGGATTGTTCCATCAATTTCTTAATATACTTACGGTTAACAATTCATATATCCATATCGATTCAAAATCATGATCAATTCACGTTTTCATTAGAAAAACTACACTATTATATTATTTTCAATTGAAACAAAAAAAAAAATACTTTTTCTCATGGGACTAAGCCCGCAAACTTGCATTTTCTTTTAAATGGTACCTACTAAGCCCTTCTCACTTTGCCATTAATGTAACTCCGGTAAACCAGGATCCACAATGGTCTACGTAGTTAACACCAAGGTTTGAACCTCAGGTTATCCCTCGCTTTAATTGTCTTGGAACTCGCAACAATAATAGTAAAGAGAAGAAAACAGAGGAAAAAAATAAATTCCACTTCTCCACGTCAAGTGAAAACTACAACCAGTAGGTTTAAGCCCAGTAGTAAAGCATCACGGATAAAAAAATCGTAACAGGGCCTATTTGTTAGTCTCATGTTTGATTATAGTAATAGGTATGCCAAAAACGCTTGAACACTTCTGCGGTAGTGTTCTGAACGGTCCTTATAGAAATGAAAACATACTTGGCGTAAGTTACACAGTGTCTCGCGCCTGCCGAAACATTAACATCCCTACGCGAGGTAATGGGTGTGTTAACATGGCGTCGGTCATTACACGTCGGTGTAAAGGTTGCTAGCGGCTCCAGCCGTCAACAACAAAGCACAGTTAATTACACGTCAGTGTGCGTGATTCTTATTCGTACCGTTAGTACTGATGCTCAACTGTTTACTAACATTAACTTTGGCATAGTGGAAGAGCGGGTTCGATGTGGCGGAAACTGAAGGGATGAGCCCGCTCGGCACTTTTTGCAAGGGAATAATACCGAAAGAACGCCCCTCGAGACAACCAAATGCGCAATTTGTTGAATCACTTGTCGTGACGAAGGCTGATATTGAATAAGAGATGTTACACATTATCGCCCCTGTTGGAATGTTTGTGCTATAATGAGATGAAATGAAGCAATATAGGGGTAGTCTGGTAAGGGTAGGATTGGGATTCTGTTATGATCGCGCGTATAAATTCGCCATATTACGATTATTATTTAAAGTAAAACCAAATATTGAACAATAATTACTAAAAGGAAATACGACTATGATTGACTGATCTCTGGATCAGTTATGATTAAAGGAACAATTTTTTTTATCATTCGAAACAGGACTATTTTCAATAATTTAATAATAGAAACATAGTAATGGCACAACCACAATCAAAGCAAAACTCCTAAAACGTAGAATAAGGCGCTGAGGAAGTATACGAATACTCTAATGTAGCATTATTATACGAAGTATACTGCGATTATATTATGTTGTAAAAGGATGCACACTTTTTTGTCGACTTGGAACTATTAAACTGAATTTGAGCAATAAATAGCTCACAGTTGGTTGTAAATATACTAAGTAGGTATCGTTCAACCAAAATCACTTAATTTATGCCACACATATTGGAATGAAATTGCTACTTATTTATTCACCTTTAGTTTAGAGTTTATTAAAAATGAACGCTATAAAAAGCATCTCAGACTACAATTTTGAATGACACCCCCTACAACGCGATACAGTTTGCATGTGCACGACGTTGATGAGGCGACATCTCACCGTCTGCGCCGGAACTCACCCTGGACCCTTATTCGACGTGAAATAACGCAGCGTGTTACGATAACTTCCTGAAAGAATCGTGTAATGGTATTCTGTAAGCTGACAAAGCTTTATGAAGTCCACTTAGACCATGCAGGATCTCCCAACAATAACCAGACTTAGGCAATTGAGAGAAAAGAAAATTGAGTTATTACGTATGTACTCCGTAGTAGAGGAGATGCCTACAGTATTTTTATAGCGAAAGTTAGAGTGCATACACTCCAATTCCCTTTATTCTAGGTGCTTCCCGCAACGCGACACCTCAAGCTGCTAAGTTTTATTTCAAAAATATGCCTCCATATGCACTACAAACACAAAAGAATTTATTATCTTTGAAAACACAATCATCTCAGCTAACTCCGCTGTCATCAAGGTGGGCCTTTTTTGTTTTACATAACTTCGTTTTAATACTTCTCTAATAACTCTTCTCTAGTTCGTAAATAATAAATGTCACCGCCTTAGTGTGTCTCATGTCAGGAGCAACTAACTACCTCTAGGGCACCAACTACTATGATCTTTGTGGAAATAATCAGATCGGCTTCGCTCTCCGTTAAGTAGATGCACGCAAAATTTGTGCACATGGAGGATCAGAGATCTAAATTTAACAGCCTGTGATTGTAATACGATCTCACAGACTATGCCACTTCTTCTGGTCTGCCCCTTGTGCCTCACTACCTATACAAAGAGCTGAGAGCGGCCGCAGAGGGCACGATGAAGCTAGTCACTCACTTAGCGAGACAAATATTAACCATTGACACGAAAAGAAAAAGGTCACTGGGGTACAATTTAACGATTATATCACGAAGTTATCGTAACACTTCGCGTTACGTGTTGATCATATGAAATAAGGGCCCTAAAGACGGTCACCTCATTAAATCGTATGCGCAATTTGCCGATTCGATCTCGAAAGGGTTGGTCTTTTGTGAAAATGCTCCCGACTGGACTGGCCAGACTGGCGTAATGTTGGCAATGAAATATAACGACGTTCATCACCCAACTATCTCTTCCAGGCATATAGGGAGGGATATCAAAGGTCAATGTGAATATTCAATTAAGTAATAAAACTGAGAGTGAATGGAAATCATTTGGACATTGGCTTTGGAGATAGCATATATAATAGTCCAGACGTTAGGAGGTCAAAGAAAGGTCACGACTGAGATATTAGATTCCTGACAGACACTTTTTATTGATATTTCACAAACATTAATTGTGCACATAGTAATGCTTTCAGCTCCAACTCTCGACATCGACTGATGGTTATATTGCTTTCAAATGGCGCACAACTGCATTTATACTCGAGTCAATTGACTAACTCGTTATCCTTACTTCATAATTTATTAAAATAGCACATCCGTTTGTCGTTAATCATTAGACGTACTTATTAAAAATTAAATGAATGTAACAGTCGGCCATTTTGAGATTTACATGTCCTCATGTTTTCCTTTTTTATTTCTAACAATCTAGTAAATATTACAATATACAAAAAATATAAGCATACATAAATTATACTACATTATAATTTTATTTTATTATGTATTAAACCTTTATAGTTATTCATAGTTCATTCCAATATAATACTACTGCCTCGGCCATCACCAAAAACGAGGATTGTTCCATCAATTTCTTAATATACTTACGGTTAACAATTCATATATCCATATCGATTCAAAATCATGATCAATTCACGTTTTCATTAGAAAAACTACACTATTATATTATTTTCAATTGAAACAAAAAAAAAAATACTTTTTCTCATGGGACTAAGCCCGCAAACTTGCATTTTCTTTTAAATGGTACCTACTAAGCCCTTCTCACTTTGCCATTAATGTAACTCCGGTAAACCAGGATCCACAATGGTCTACGTAGTTAACACCAAGGTTTGAACCTCAGGTTATCCCTCGCTTTAATTGTCTTGGAACTCGCAACAATAATAGTAAAGAGAAGAAAACAGAGGAAAAAAATAAATTCCACTTCTCCACGTCAAGTGAAAACTACAACCAGTAGGTTTAAGCCCAGTAGTAAAGCATCACGGATAAAAAAATCGTAACAGGGCCTATTTGTTAGTCTCATGTTTGATTATAGTAATAGGTATGCCAAAAACGCTTGAACACTTCTGCGGTAGTGTTCTGAACGGTCCTTATAGAAATGAAAACATACTTGGCGTAAGTTACACAGTGTCTCGCGCCTGCCGAAACATTAACATCCCTACGCGAGGTAATGGGTGTGTTAACATGGCGTCGGTCATTACACGTCGGTGTAAAGGTTGCTAGCGGCTCCAGCCGTCAACAACAAAGCACAGTTAATTACACGTCAGTGTGCGTGATTCTTATTCGTACCGTTAGTACTGATGCTCAACTGTTTACTAACATTAACTTTGGCATAGTGGAAGAGCGGGTTCGATGTGGCGGAAACTGAAGGGATGAGCCCGCTCGGCACTTTTTGCAAGGGAATAATACCGAAAGAACGCCCCTCGAGACAACCAAATGCGCAATTTGTTGAATCACTTGTCGTGACGAAGGCTGATATTGAATAAGAGATGTTACACATTATCGCCCCTGTTGGAATGTTTGTGCTATAATGAGATGAAATGAAGCAATATAGGGGTAGTCTGGTAAGGGTAGGATTGGGATTCTGTTATGATCGCGCGTATAAATTCGCCATATTACGATTATTATTTAAAGTAAAACCAAATATTGAACAATAATTACTAAAAGGAAATACGACTATGATTGACTGATCTCTGGATCAGTTATGATTAAAGGAACAATTTTTTTTATCATTCGAAACAGGACTATTTTCAATAATTTAATAATAGAAACATAGTAATGGCACAACCACAATCAAAGCAAAACTCCTAAAACGTAGAATAAGGCGCTGAGGAAGTATACGAATACTCTAATGTAGCATTATTATACGAAGTATACTGCGATTATATTATGTTGTAAAAGGATGCACACTTTTTTGTCGACTTGGAACTATTAAACTGAATTTGAGCAATAAATAGCTCACAGTTGGTTGTAAATATACTAAGTAGGTATCGTTCAACCAAAATCACTTAATTTATGCCACACATATTGGAATGAAATTGCTACTTATTTATTCACCTTTAGTTTAGAGTTTATTAAAAATGAACGCTATAAAAAGCATCTCAGACTACAATTTTGAATGACACCCCCTACAACGCGATACAGTTTGCATGTGCACGACGTTGATGAGGCGACATCTCACCGTCTGCGCCGGAACTCACCCTGGACCCTTATTCGACGTGAAATAACGCAGCGTGTTACGATAACTTCCTGAAAGAATCGTGTAATGGTATTCTGTAAGCTGACAAAGCTTTATGAAGTCCACTTAGACCATGCAGGATCTCCCAACAATAACCAGACTTAGGCAATTGAGAGAAAAGAAAATTGAGTTATTACGTATGTACTCCGTAGTAGAGGAGATGCCTACAGTATTTTTATAGCGAAAGTTAGAGTGCATACACTCCAATTCCCTTTATTCTAGGTGCTTCCCGCAACGCGACACCTCAAGCTGCTAAGTTTTATTTCAAAAATATGCCTCCATATGCACTACAAACACAAAAGAATTTATTATCTTTGAAAACACAATCATCTCAGCTAACTCCGCTGTCATCAAGGTGGGCCTTTTTTGTTTTACATAACTTCGTTTTAATACTTCTCTAATAACTCTTCTCTAGTTCGTAAATAATAAATGTCACCGCCTTAGTGTGTCTCATGTCAGGAGCAACTAACTACCTCTAGGGCACCAACTACTATGATCTTTGTGGAAATAATCAGATCGGCTTCGCTCTCCGTTAAGTAGATGCACGCAAAATTTGTGCACATGGAGGATCAGAGATCTAAATTTAACAGCCTGTGATTGTAATACGATCTCACAGACTATGCCACTTCTTCTGGTCTGCCCCTTGTGCCTCACTACCTATACAAAGAGCTGAGAGCGGCCGCAGAGGGCACGATGAAGCTAGTCACTCACTTAGCGAGACAAATATTAACCATTGACACGAAAAGAAAAAGGTCACTGGGGTACAATTTAACGATTATATCACGAAGTTATCGTAACACTTCGCGTTACGTGTTGATCATATGAAATAAGGGCCCTAAAGACGGTCACCTCATTAAATCGTATGCGCAATTTGCCGATTCGATCTCGAAAGGGTTGGTCTTTTGTGAAAATGCTCCCGACTGGACTGGCCAGACTGGCGTAATGTTGGCAATGAAATATAACGACGTTCATCACCCAACTATCTCTTCCAGGCATATAGGGAGGGATATCAAAGGTCAATGTGAATATTCAATTAAGTAATAAAACTGAGAGTGAATGGAAATCATTTGGACATTGGCTTTGGAGATAGCATATATAATAGTCCAGACGTTAGGAGGTCAAAGAAAGGTCACGACTGAGATATTAGATTCCTGACAGACACTTTTTATTGATATTTCACAAACATTAATTGTGCACATAGTAATGCTTTCAGCTCCAACTCTCGACATCGACTGATGGTTATATTGCTTTCAAATGGCGCACAACTGCATTTATACTCGAGTCAATTGACTAACTCGTTATCCTTACTTCATAATTTATTAAAATAGCACATCCGTTTGTCGTTAATCATTAGACGTACTTATTAAAAATTAAATGAATGTAACAGTCGGCCATTTTGAGATTTACATGTCCTCATGTTTTCCTTTTTTATTTCTAACAATCTAGTAAATATTACAATATACAAAAAATATAAGCATACATAAATTATACTACATTATAATTTTATTTTATTATGTATTAAACCTTTATAGTTATTCATAGTTCATTCCAATATAATACTACTGCCTCGGCCATCACCAAAAACGAGGATTGTTCCATCAATTTCTTAATATACTTACGGTTAACAATTCATATATCCATATCGATTCAAAATCATGATCAATTCAAATATCATATCAATCAAAAATATTTACACACTCCTTGGTTGGCTTATCGGCCTCATTTGTGTGCAAATATATTCTCAATATACCTAGCATACTCCTCAATTTGGCTTATCGGCCTCATGTATGCAGGTATTCTATCCAGGTTAATAGATGCTCCCAAAGTTGGCTTCAAAACACCATATTTATTCACGATCACAATATATCATTTGAATCCATATTGTTTTAATAATTAAAACAATAAATAAAATAAATAAATTACAATATTATAAGAGAAGAGATTATTATATTTATTATTAGAGAAGAGTGAATGCAGGTAATAGAGTGAATGGTGCGATGGGAAGGCTACTTGGGAGCCGGCACTTAAGCCAAAAGGCGCAGCTGGCCATGCATAACGGAGTGCTTGTCCCAACGCTGTTATATGGCAGTGAGTGTTGGGTATGTAAGAAGGAGAACGAAAGTAGGATAAATGCGGTCGAAATGCGATCTCTGCGGAAGATGTGCGGAGTCACGCTGACCGACCGTATTCGCAACAGCGTAGTAAGAAAGCGAGTAGGTATGAAAGAAAGTATCGGTGTAAAGATGAGAAAGGGTATGCTCCGTTGGTTCGGGCATATAGAAAGAATGCCAGAAGAAAGAATGACAAAACAGATATACAATGCGAAAGTGGAAAGATGTAGGTGCCGGGGAAGACCTAGACTATCTTACCATAACCAAATAGACCGTGTCTTAGCTGAAGGGCAAGTCAAGAGTCTCCGTAACCGGCGAGTGTGTATGAGACGAACTATGAGAGTGGAGGAAGCCAGAGAGGTATGTAAGGAAAGAACCTGCTGGAACTCTGTACTCTCTGTCTACCCCGCGAGGGAGCTGGCGTGATGATATAGATAGATAGACAATATTATAATTGTTAAACCTACAATTTATAATATTTAATAATGATGGCAAGAGACCCGATGAGATGTCCTTGATCCCTTGGGAACGGGGGCGGGCCCTTGTATGGGACGCCACGTGCGTCGATACATTGGCTCCGTCCCATCTCAGGGAATCAATATCTAGGACGGGAGCTGCGGCTGAGAAGGCGGACCTGGGCAAACGCAAATATGCTGCTATTAGCAACAATTATATATTTGTGCCGTTTGCCGTAGAAACATTGGGCCCATGGAGTTCGGCTTCAAAACAATTTATCAATAAAATAACACCTACGCTGATCACCTCCTCGGGTGACAAGAGGGCTGGCTCATTCCTCGCTCAAAAGATTGGTCTGTCTATTCAGCGAGGAAACGCAGCCAGCATTCTTGCCACCATTCCACGCGGATGCGGTCTTTTTGATTAAGGTCTTTTTTTTTCTTTGTTTTATTTTATATTTTAGTTTAAAGTGAGTGTTTTTATTATAAGTTATAATGTAAATTTACACTTAATTACAGAAATATCTGCGATATTTAATTAACTATTCCATTACCATTTTTAATTTCATTATCAACTTCGTGATTAATTACATCTTCACTTTCCACATTACAATTACTAGAGGTAGTAGTTTCCTGATCAATGTCATTGCCTGGTTCAACCCCTCTATCAGAGTCTGTATTTCCCTGATCCGAACTCGAATCGATATCATCCAAATATTCCTGAGTGTATGTTAACCAATGGATAAATTTTATCTATAGAAATAACAGCTTCATACCTTCTATTTTGCTTACGCGTTAAAGGAGTATCTTCTACGACATACCTATCATTATCTAATACTTTAATGACTATAAGGACCTTGAACTTTCGGCAAAAGTTTCTTAGATTTGCCACTGTTACTTGCTATTTCCCTTTCTATTCTTACTAAGTTACCTACCTGATACTTTTTAGCTTCTTCCTATCAAATCTTTCTTTTTGTTTAGTCTGTTCTTTTGCTACTCTCATATTAACCTCGTCTCTGATTTCAGTTAAAGACTTTGAGGAATCTTTATCGAAATCTAATAATGTAACTATATTACTATCACCCTTTGTCCGTAATCTTAACCCGAATAATATTTCCGATGGGCTCTTTCCAGTAGTTTCATTTAAAGTTATATTCAAACCTAATTGTATTTCTTCCAAATGCTTATCCCATTCGTTTTCAAGACAGTTATGATTTTTAGTGGCAAGTGAAGCTAAAATTGTGCGAATATATCTCTCCACTTGACCATTTGCCCTTAGAGTCGCTACTGCGTTTAATACGTGACGTATTAAACGCAGTAGCGACTCTAAGTTGCAGCAGCAGCAGTTGCTGGTGAAAGACGAACCCCGATCGCTTATTATCCTACTCGGTACCCCAAATAAACTAATATAATTGTTTAAAACTTTTAAGGTTGTCTTAGATTTAGTATTTCTGACACCGTACAAACTAATATATTTCGTATAGGCATCAATCAAGACCAAAATATAGGAACTTTTTTTTTACTTTTAATAAACCGGCCTAGATGATCCAAATGGATGGTGTGGAAAGGTTCGTCTATTTTCGGAATAGGGTGGAGTAGTCCCTGTCTCTTACCTCCAGGGGTTTTATGATAAGAACAGTCCAGACATGACTGCATATATTTCTCAACAAATTTTCTCATTTTGGGGAACCAATAAAGATCCCTTAATTTATTTAGAGTCTTCTCAACTCCAAAGTGGCCCAACTAGTTGTGATTTTTTTGAAGTAATCGCCACCTAACGCCCTTTGTCACCATCCATTTCAATTGATCATTAACTACGCGATAGACTTTTCCGTTTTTGATTTTATAATTTCCACAACATTTTTAGCATTTAGATCCTCTAAAATTTGTTTTATTTTCAAAATTTCATCATCAATATTTTGCATTGTAACTAACCAGTCCTCAGTTTCAATAGATAAAATATCAAATACAGGTTCTGATTTATTAGTTATTTCTGCTCAGGGCATCTACATGATTCATTCGAGGATCAAGCTGGTACTCTATACTACAGTCATACTCTTGCAATTGCAACCACCACCTAGCTATTCTAGGTATGATGTATCTTTTAGACAGGGTTGTTCGCAAGGCGTTACAATCAGTTACTATAGTAAATTTTAAACCTAAGACAAACTCGGAACCTATTTAATGAAGCAACGACAGCAAGAGTTGACAGCTTGTTTGACGACTATAATAAGCAACAGCTCTCCACCTACCAGAATCATCTTCCTGTAGAAGCATGCCCGCTATACCACTTTTACATGCGTCAGTGTGAATTTGGGTCTTAGCAGAGGGATTGTAAATGGTAAGTATAGGTCGTTTTACTAATTCGGACTTTAAAGTTAAAAACGCTTGATTTTGTTCATCGCCCCATTCCCATTTACAGTCCTTTTCAATAATTTTGTTAGCGATGAAGCAATAATTGCAAAACCTTTAACAAGTCGTCGAAAAACAACTAACAAGCCCAATAAACTGACGCACTTCATGTTGATTTCTAGGCGCTTTGTACAGTTCTACGGCTGATTCTTGGCACCGGGTCTAACACCCTCTTTGGAAATTTCAAACCCTAAATAATCAATTGTAGTGTAGAAGAAAATGCATTTACCAACTTTTAAAGTCAACCCAGCATCTCTTAATAGTTTAAGTATAGTTAGTTTCCAATTGCTCCATCCTCTGTTCTATGCTCTGACTCGGTATAATTATATCATCCATAAAGGCATAAGCTTCACAATTTCTTGTGTTTTTCTACATTTTATTTATAGTTTTTTGGAAAACAGAAGGCGCATTAACTAACCCGAATGGCATCCGCGTAAATTGGTACTGGCCATCGGGTGTAACAAAGGCTGTTTTATCTTGAGAAGAAGGAGCCATTGGAATCTGGTAGTAACCAGATGCCAAGTTCAAAGTAATGAAATAAGTGTATCCTCCAAGTCTGTCAATTTGGTCCTCTATTCTTGGCAATGAATAATTTTCTTTGACAGTCTTGGAGTTCAGTGCTCTGTAATCTACACATAAACGCTGATCACCCGTTTTCTTTTGAACCAGCAATATTGGACTTGCATAAGATGAAGTAGATTCAGTAATTATTCCGCTGCGTAACATTTCTTGTATCATGTTTTTAACCTTTTCCCTCTCAATATGAGCTAACCTACATGGCCTGTAGACAACAGGTGTGGAATCATGTAATGTAATGGTCATTTCCATTAAGTTGGTCAAACTCAAATCAGAGATACCAAATGAAAAGCAATCTTTATATTTTTTAATAAAGCATGTTAATTTTGAATCTCTATATCATTTAATGTATTCGCTACGGATATGTGTTCTAATAAATCGTTTGATTGTTCAACTTCGAATTTATTTACTTCAAATATTTTTCTATCTTTAACTATTTGAGCCCTGGCTATTAAAACATTATTTTTAATCGTAAATGTTTCTGGTTCTAAATTCACTATTACAATACATCCGAAACCATTTGTAATCGTATAAGTTCCCGGCATAACAGAATATTTATGTTCATTTTCATATCGTATGGATCCCCGTATATAAAAAGTGCAAGTAATATTACTATTTATTTTAATCGCTACAGCTGTCATTGAATGTATTGCTGTATTGGTATTATTATAATTAATTTTAATTTGTTTAGCGTATTATTCTCAGGCTGCTTATGTAAAATCAAATGCTCATCAGTTTTTATTACTATAATACCTGCCTGCTCAGTAAATGTATGTCCTAATAATATCGGATACTTTAGCAACTCGTCTTTTACTATCAGCACTTCTGTAGGAGCAGAAACTCCTTGAACAGTTATATTGACAACTGATTTACCTATGGGATCTATAAGAGAATCTCCAAACCCTTTCAGTGATGGCAAATTAGTCTCAGTATTATATGGTATATTTAGTTCTTCAAAGTTACTTTGTCTTATTAGAGTGCATTGACTACCAAAGTCAACATAACACATCATAGAACTACCATTGACACTGATGTCTAAAATGTATTTACCATCCAAAGTCCCTGCTAACTTTACTTCCGATACTCCTACCTTATTACCACTTTTACTATTAGAAACATCATTGGTATTTTTTTGTAATCGTCTACATGAAGTGGTTTGATGCCCTAGGCGTTTACATATATTACAAGTCACGAATGGTTTGGAGCACTTACAACTAGGGTGTTCTAATTCATCACTATTAAAGCATTTAATAGATGCTGCTTTATTATTGTCACTATGTAACTCTGAACGCTTTTTATTAAAGAAGGGTTTCCTAGTATCTTTAATATCTTCAGATTTTACTGTTTTAAAATAAGTTAACAACTGTTCAGGTTCGGTGTAATTACCTGCCTGAGCTCCAAGTCGCACACTTCTATCATCTAATCCATTTATAATACAATCTATTGCCTTCTTATTGTATATTTCGCATCTATTTAATAAATTGATCTTATGGTAATAATAGGTCTCCAATGATTCTGGCGTGAGGTTATAGATAGATAGATAGATGATTCATTAGGTTTAACTTTCCTATCTAACATCTCTTGTAACAAGTGAGCATAATTTTGTACTGTGGAAAAGGTTTTTATAAACTTTTCTTTCCATTTAGACCAAGTAAAATTAACAGAAGATAATCCTTGGTACCACCCACACCTTTGCTACGCCCATAAGTTTGGGTAAAGCATAGTGCAATAATTGGGTCTCACTTCAGTCATATAATTTTGCACATTATTCTACTTTCTTTATTCATGTATCGACAGTTTGCTCTTTATTAGATGGATCAAATTCAGGGACGGCATTACTACTCATTGAAAAATGGTTATTAGACGTTGTAGCAGGTAATGACTTAATCAAATTTAACAGTTCTTGCGCAGAAACTACTGAAAACTTCGTGATCTATGTGTACGTCGGTTTCGCCTTCAGCTATAGCCTAGTCCGAAAAGCAGTGACAGCCTAGTGGTTAGACCGTTGGACTCCAAAGTCAGAGGTCTCAGACACGCACTTCTGTCTTTTAGACAACATGTTAAAAATTAACTATCACTTGCTTTAACGGTATAGGAAAACATCGTGAGGAAAGCTGCATGCCTAAGAGTTTCTCGAAGGTGTGTGAAGTTCGCGCACTGGATCAGCGTGATGGAATATGGCCAAACCCCTCAGTTTCCGAGGAGGCCCGTGCCCAACGGGTCAGTTTCTTAATGGTGCTAATATTATTAGATATTATTATTATCTTATCTTAGTCTTTCATCGTTCCCCTTCCGAATTTGTTCCTGTTTCTATATATTGATTTTACTCCTCTTTGACACCTCTAATACATCTAGTCTTCAATTTAAAATATTTACACCTCAGTAAGCCTTTCATGAAAAAGTCTTCATTCGAAGTCTTCCAAAGTTCCATCCACCTCACATATACATATGCTACATAGCTTCATACTGCAAACACCATAAATTTACAAACGCAAAACCCCCATTTAATCCTCCCATGCAAGCGAACCATATACCAGACCTATTCGCTATAAACTCTGATTGAAATAACATAATTAAAACGGCTCACAAAAGGTTTTAAAAACATAAAACAATGTAGGTAATAGTGCAGCAAATGGTTTTATACATCAAAAATGTTGGCGTGCGCGTTACCCGATGTTGAACACTCCACTCTGGACCCTAATTTGCTTTGACTAAACGCATTGCGTTAAGATATCTTCGTGAAATGAGCGTGTAATAGTATTCTGTATGCAACATTAATAGATCATTTCACGAAGTTATCGAACGCGTCATGGTTGGACACTTCGAATGAACACCCCGTTGTTTGGATGTAACGATCCGTACTCCGGTGCATTTTCAATCAGATTTATATCGGCGAGGATTAAAATTTTAACGAGTTGTCGTCACACAGGCTTTACCCGTCTTTGTGTCTACTGCCTTTGTTAAAAAAGCTCCATGTGAGGGTATAATGAAAAGGAAACCGGGAAATAAAGGATTCGCAACGGCATAAAATAAATACGGCTAGTGGATACTGATATTATTGTATTTGTATTGGAAACATTTTTCGTAAACTGACAACTGAGTTTTTACACAAAATTGATATCTTTTGCGTAACACAAAAGAGGCACGGAATATTTTTGTGTTAAACTCAATGTTAAAATGAAATAAGTTATATTAATTATTTTACTTGTATAGGCAGAAAAGAGCTTTAGGTACTTTATTTTCTTATTCCTTTCGTTTTTTCTTCCGTTTGAGACTGTTCACAAATGATGCCTATCTAATTATACGATAAGACCGCTAAACATTCCTTTCCAATATTAAACTATACTTGCTACCACAATATAACAAACAAAAACCACAATAACTTGTAAATAAATACCAATTAGTATGTACTGCATAACACTTCAAACATTTTTTACAATCCCTTTGTTGAGTGGAGCGGAAAATCAACAGATTCTAATAAAGTATCCCCGATCCCCCCCCACAAACGATTCACAACAAAAGCGCGGAAAGACATCTCGGAAAAATTACAGGAAGCAGTAATTACGGGAAGAAAATAGCACACTGTTATGGTGGCGGCTGGCACCGTTATCAAAGGGCGGGAAACCGTAGTTTAATTAACAGCAGGGCAACAACGCATTCGTGCGCACTTCATTCAGTTGTCATACGTTTAGAAATTATTTTTCATTTAATCAATGGATATTTATAATATTTTTTTATTAAGGACTGTTATCGATTGACCCTATATCACTTTATGGAAATTATGAGGCCGGAGATATAACTTGCTGACTCAGTAATAGTCTGTTCACTCTACAATAGACTGAGGAGAGGGAAGTTTGAGATCCAAATCCGTATGATCGGAGTAGATTCGACTCCATATAAAGCAACTCTCGGAACCTAGCCAGAATATTACTCAGTCGCTTGGTGGCATGTCTTTGAGGTGACGATAATGACCAGCTTCGGCTGTAGCCCAAACCAGTGAAAGCTTATCACTAGCCTAAAGAAGTCCAAATAGAACGAAGGCCTTACTAAAGATCGCCAGAATTAACGGCTTTGTGCTTATAACATGCTTATCTATAAAATAAAATATGCAATTAATCAACTAGATACCTTTGAACTTGAAATTGTCAAGGCGCTCCTTAGGGGGAGGCGTTTGTCTTATAATGGACGTCTTTCGGCTGAAGAAGAGGAAGAAGAAGAAACTTGACATTTGGTGTACACGGTATTTAACATACTAAAATAAAACGAGAAACAAGTTATATAAAATCCAGGCCAATTTTAATGTTATTTCTATAGAAAAGAATAACGGGAAACACTATAATAATTTCTAAATATGATATTAATTAACATACAAAATTTTCTCTTTTAAAATGTTTATCAAGAAAAGTGAATAATATGTATCAAGATACTCCCCAAAAATACGCAATCATTGTAACATCGCGCCTTCAAATGGATCATAGAATCAGTTCTGGCTGTGCCTCGCGCGCGTTCGGTCGTGTCACTGCGCTGCTCGCCCGCTCGCTATTTTCGTGTTACGTAGTATTCGATTTCGACTTGCTTTGTTGGAAACGCCTGCGCTTGCGTGGAGTGGTGATCTGGTTGGCTCATATACGTGTATACGTACGCATATACGGGCTTGCGACGTTACTTCTCCGCGTCTGGCTCGCGCGTAGCAACAAGGCGAGCCGTTAGGTAGACTCGCCGTTCTGACGGCGGTCGGCCTTCCCGCGTTTTTAGTAACGGTCGTTTTCCGTGACCTACGTGGTTTGTCGCGGCTGTGCTTACGTGTGTTGTGCTTGCGTGTTTACGTGTTTGCATTCGCTGTGCGTATGCTTTTGCGTCCCGTGTAGGTACGGTTCGCGTATCGCCCGGCGTGACCAATCACGTGGGTTGCTAGGCAGCCGCGTCGGCCAACGGCGCGGCCGGCCCTCCCGCGGTCTTTGTTTTCCTAACGGTGAGTTTCATAACTGTTTTCGATATTAGTGTTCTCCGTGCGGCGGTTCTCTTCGCCCCGGAGCAGCTAGGGTTTGGTGCCGCCCGTTCGCCCTTAAGGCGAAGGGGCACACCGCGTCTCCCCGGTAGTGCCACCCCCCCGCCGCTGCCCGGTGGGGGGATCAGGGCAACGTTCACGCCCGGGTCTTAGGGCCCTTTTTTATTTTATTTTTTTAGTTCACTCGCCCTGCCATTTCCCCTCTGGAAATGGCGGAAGACTTCCCTCCGGAGTTCGTCCGGGAGCTCACGAAGTACATCGTCCTACGCTGCCCGGACATAGTCCGGGAATTCAGGGCGACGTACTCGCCCGCCTCGCCCGACGCGTCGCCCGCGCGCGCGTCGGCCCCCGGCCCCGCGCACCCCGCGCCTTCTGCGCGCCCCGCGACTCCGTTCGCCGCGCCGCGAACTGACTTAGTCGCGCCGCCCCAGACCCCCGCCGACCGCCCCGTCTCGCCATGCGGGTCCGAGCCTCTCTCGGACTCAGACATGGAGGTCGAGCACGCGACCGCGCGACGCGCCGCCCCCGCCCGGTCCCCGTCCCCGTCGCTCTCGTCGGAGGACGACTTCGTTCCCATCGCGAATGGGAAGCGGGCGCGCAAACCGCGTGACTCGCCGCCACCCAAAATCCAGAAGGCCGGAAACGTTTCCGTTTCTCCCGGCCCCTCCGGCTCCCAGCCGTCTCCGTCTCCCGACGCGGCCGCGAGGGCCACCCCCCTCGCGCGCCCCGCACGTCCGAACATCACTCCCCCGCCGCTTGTCATTCAGGACAAGAGCGCCTGGGAGCGCATCTCCAAGGCGATATATAATCGCCAGATAAACTACACCAGGAATAGCCGTCAAGGTGGCGTCTTCGGACGACCACCGACGGCTATCCGCGTTCCTGCTATCCAACAAGATCGCTTATCACACATACACCCTGGAGGAGGAAAGGGAGCTCAGGGTGGTAATCCGCGGTGTCCCGAGGGAGCTGGACACCGCCGTCATCAAGGCCGACCTCCAGTCCCAGGACCTTCCTGTGCGCCAGGTGCACAGAATGGTCAATGGGCGCTCCAAGGAGGCGTACGACATGGTGCTGGTCGTCCTCGACCGCACCGAGTCCGGCCGTAGGGTCTTCGACCTGAAGGCCGTGTGCCATATATCTGGCCTCTCCGTGGAGGCCCCCCACAAACGTGGCACGCCCGGGCAGTGCCACAATTGCCAACTGTACGGGCACTCTGCCCGAAACTGTCACGCGCGCCCTCGATGCGAGAAGTGCATCGGGGACCACGCGACGTCCCAGTGCGCCCGCTCGAAGGAGACGGCGGCCGAGCCCCCCAGCTGCGTCTTCTGCGGCACCAAGGGGCACACCGCGAACTATCGTGGTTGCCCCAAGGCCCCGAAGGGGAAGCGCAGCCGGGCGAGGCGCGGCGGCCGCCGCCGCCCCCGCGCGGTTGCCCCCCCCTCTGCGCCCTCAGCGCAACACCCCCCCGCGCCCTCAGCGCACCCTCGTCCGGTGCCTTCTGCGCCAGCGACCACGGCTCCCCGCGCTCCCGCGACACGGAAGCTGGCCCCCCCTCCCCCGCCGCTCAGGCCTTCCCTCGGCGCCAACGCGTGGGTGAAGCCGCTGCCCTACACTGCGGCCTTCCACCCTGCGTCAGTGGGCCCCGCCCGCCCCCCGAAGCGCGCACCGGCGATCCCGCCGGTGGCGGCTTGTCCCCCTCCGCCCACTAACGTCAGTCAGGACGTCGACCTGATAATGAGCGTCTCGGCGGTTATAAGCCCCGCACTGTTCCCCAGAGTCCGCGAGTTGGTGGCGGCGCGGAGACGAAGGGCGCTTCGTCTCCGCGCCGCCACCAACTTGGCGGACCAGGTTCTCCTGGCCGCGGAATACAGGGACGTCTATGACGTCCTGGCGTCCCTCAAAACCCAAC
The DNA here is from genome assembly GCA_905147815.2 of Phalera bucephala. Classification (NCBI taxonomy): domain Eukaryota; kingdom Metazoa; phylum Arthropoda; class Insecta; order Lepidoptera; family Notodontidae; genus Phalera; species Phalera bucephala. The sequence goes on along the minus strand of LR990621.1, from coordinate 14,546,741 downwards.
CAACAATGGGCACCCAATAATGGATCTACGATCTCCCCGCCTAAAGCCCCACAACCTATCCCTGGCGTTCTTTAACGCCGATGGCCTTCGCTCCCAGCGAGATCAGGTTGCTGATTTCCTCCGAGATCACCAACTTGATATCCTCCTCGTGCAGGAAACCTTCCTGAAGCCCGCACAACGCGATCCTAGGATCGCAAACTACAACCTCGTGCGCAATGACAGACAGATGACCTCTCGATCCCCTCGCGCTCACCAACATCGAAGCCTCGGTCTGTCGCGTCTCTCTCACGGGGCACCAGCCCATCGTGATCGCCTCCGTTTACCTTTCCCCCACTAAATCCGTTCTCAGGAGTGACTTTGAAGCACTCCTCAATCTGGGAAGCGCCGTCATTCTGGCGGGCGACTTCAACAGCAAACACGTGGCCTGGAACGGTCTCACCACTTCCCCTAACGGTAGGAGCCTTGACGCCCTGGTCGACGTTCTCGACTTTGACGTCATCGCACCCATGCACCCTACCCACTATCCTAACAATCCCAATCACCGACCCGACGTCCTGGACATGGCGCTTCTGAAGGGTGTCACCCTACGGCTGCACTCCTTGGAAGTAGTCCAGGAACTCGACTCTGACCATCGACCTGTAGTCATGAGACTCGGTTCCCCCCTTTCCGCCCCTCAGCGACCCAAAAAGACGGTGGTGGATTGGCATGCGCTAAGCACGGCCTTGGCGGATGCCGACCCTCCCCCCCTGCCTCTCAGCTCGGACTCCATCCCGTCCCCTCAGGACACTGATCAGGCCGTAGATGCCTTCACCGAGCACATCCGATCGGCTGTCAGTCGATCGTCCAAGCAAGTCGAGGCGGAAGATCTCTACCTCAACCGCTTTCGACTGCCGGACGATGTTAGGGATCTCATTCGTTCTAAGAATGCTTCCATCCGAGCGTACGACTCCTACCCCACCGAAGCCAATCGGGCCCGGATGCGCGCTTTACAACGAGAGGTAAAGCGTCGTGTCGCGGAGGTCCGGGAGGAACGGTGGGGTGTCCTCCTAGAGGGCATCGCGCCGTCGCATCTGGCCTACTGGCAGCTGGCGCGTAGCCTCAAATCCGACTCCACGACTGACATGCCCCCGCTGTCCCGCCCTTCAGGCGCAGCGCCCCCAGCCTTCGACGACGACGAAAAGACCGAGCTTCTCGCCGACTCCCTCGAGAGCCAGTGCGCCCCCAGCTCTCAGTCCGTCGACCAGTCCCACGTCGACGCGGTAGACAGGGAAGTCGAGCGCAGGGCATCCCTCCCCCCCGTCGATTCCTTGCCTCCTATCACGCAAACGGAGGTCGAAGATGTGATTATGGGTCTTAAATCTAAAAAAGCCCCCGGCCCTGACGGTATTTCGAATCGCGTTCTGAAATGCCTGCCCGCCCAACTCATCTGCCTCTTGGTGGCCATCTTGAACGCCGCCATGACGAACTGCACCTTCCCCGCTAAGTGGAAGGAGGCGGACGTCATTGGCATTCCCAAGCCCGGCAAACCTCGCAATCTCCCCGCGAGCTACCGCCCTATCAGTCTCCTCAACTCCCTGGCCAAGATATACGAACTATTATGAGTCTCAAGAGAAAGGGGTTTTTAAAAAAAGAACACAGAGATTTGATTAAACACAACCGCCTAGTTGGATGGATGGGATGAGACTGTCGGCTTCTGAGTGGGATGCGAATGTATTGAGATGGAAATGCTGACGGAATAGAAAAGGTGTCTGGTGTGTCGTATTGGGTACATAGAATATATATAACACCTCCCTGGGGTGGACTAAACTTCGGGGGTAAAACTCGAAGTTTAGGAAGAAAACAAGAGAAGAAGCTGGAGAAGAGAAGAAGGTGAGAGGAGTCAGATATTGGTTCTAATGCTAGGAGATGCGCGATTCTTTAATCTAGAAGGAGATCTATCAATTTTTACAGAAGAGATCGGAACAGGGGTCGAAACCTGATCTGGGAGTATATTGGAGTCTAACCGGGATGCAGATTCGAGTTCAATGGAAGTTTGATCTGGAGCTGGTCGGGAACGCTTAGGGAAACGATAGGATAGCCGGTTGTGTGATTTAATGAACAAAAACATTTTAAAAATACAGAACAGAGAAATTGCAACAATTACTAAAACCATTATAATGGAGTAATGGGTCTCATATTTAATTATTTGGTGTTGGTTTATTATTTTTTTAGCTTCGTTTGATATTGATTTTAATTTTGTTTGAGATACAGTAGTAAAAATATCTAAATCGATATTTTCCAATTTAATAGGAGGCTCATTACTAATTACATTTTTAAATCTATTTAGAATACAGCACGAATCGTTAATAAGATTAAAATCAGAGTGAATTGGAATTATCTGGAATTTTAAGTTATTAAATTTTGGTATCAATTTGGTACTTTTACAGTATGCTATACAATTGTGGGGGACGTTGACAATTCCCGTACCAATTATATTTACGACTGAGTTATTCATATTAGGACATTCTATATACAATTTGTTAATTCGTGATTGTACAAAAATCCAATTATTGTTTGACAATGGTTTCCATAAATCTAGATAACCGTGAATAAAATCCGTTCGGCACTGCACTGGTAAGACACTGATAACATTGGATAATAATTCACTTTCACAGCTGGGGTTTGCACTTGTTGGAAACACAGTCATAACGTCGCAGATGTACTCACGCGGGCTTATCACTCTACACTCCTGCAGTGATTCGACGTTACAATATTCGGATTTGTCTTTAGTCATCGCTATAAACTTTGTGCTAGGTACTATATAACTGAAAGAATTCGGGTTTTTACTATCGTGAGGAATAGGCAAAGCTATGTTATGAAACAAGTTATATTCCTTAGGGGATACTAAAGGCAATCTTAACACAAAAACAATCTTGTTATTTAAACTATAACACACTACAGTAGATAAGTTCATTAAAATGTAGACATGGCTTAATTCTAGACTTACAGGTAACTTAAGATCTACAGGTAAGTATCTGTAGTTATCGACGAGTTCTCGGTATAATTGCGTGGGAGGCAGTACAGCTGGGTGAAGGATGTTTTGACTACTGAACATGATAGCATTTGTTATGTCTTCTAATTGGAATGATAAGGTGAGTATGGAAGCTTCTAAACTATTTAAAATGGAATTGATATCTGCTTTTAAGATTAAATCATTAGAAATCATTGATATATTTTTTAAATTTAAGGAGAGCTTGTCGATAGCTTCGCTAAGGCTGGCTTCATTAATCTTTATTTTATATAAAGTGTCGTTAAACTTAGACAAAGTAGACGTTGTTATTAAGATATTATCCTTTATTAATGAGCCCAGACTTCTTTCGTTATTTTGGATACTTTGAATGGCGTTGTCGTACCTGACAGCGTCGTTTTCGTCTAGAGTTCCAAATATAGTTTTGGACAGGGTGCCTATACCACCTATCCACGCCCCTCTTTTGAACCTATTATCGATCAGGTGAGATATAGAAGAGTACTCAGAAACGATATCGTGATATCTAACCGTCAAGGGTTCCAGTATACTACGACATTCTAGGTCGTTTGACGTTTCCGCCTGAATTTGATGACATAAAAATCGAATTGTGCCTAGTACTGAATTTATATTTTGGATATGGGGTTCTATATGTGAAATATCAAAAGGAGTAACGACGTCTAAATAACCCATATTTATTTTAAGTTCACCAATTGGGTCAAAGTATAGACCTGAGCTTACATTGATTTGTTGAACGAATTCTTGGTGACCCTGGGCCAGTACACTGTGGATAAAAGAGACATCGTAATTACTTATTATATAACGCATACTGCTATTTATATTATCTAAAATACCTCACTAAGAACTATCGGGGTATATAACCTATCGTAACTAAGAACTAGACTGTGCCTTAAGCGTTAAAACTGATAAGGGTACAATAATAATGATAAGTGTGCATCCTATTCACTTAAGGCGACGACCTCTGTTAAGATGTGTTGTTGACGTCTACGTGTTTGATTTCATCATAATGGTGCTTAACGTGACGTCGATTTATTAATAATGATAACGTATGGTTGCCATGTATTTTAACAACCTTGTATGGGCCCTTCCATAAGGGCGATAAGGCCTTACGCAGCCTGAGATGAATTTTTAATAAAACATAGTCACCAACTTTGTACGTGGTGGGACGAGTGTGTGAGTCGTAATAGGTTTTAGATTTCATTTTAGATGTATGGATAAATTGTAAAGCTTTATCACGCGCATGTTTCATGCGGTGTTGCAGCATCCTGACGTATTCGGGGTAAGTAGTATTAGAGGAATCATGATAAACAGAATCAGGGATGTGAGCTTTATGCCCGAATAGTAATTCGAAAGGCGAGTAGTGTGTGGTTGAATGAATAGCCGTATTATACGCTAACATAGCTGTATAAACATAACGAGGCCAATTATCTTGATTCTCGCTTACATAGGATTTAAGATATTCTTTAAGCGTAGAGTGTGACCTTTCCAACGCTCCTTGCGTTTGGGGATGATAAGGAGTGCACCATAGCTGCTTAATTTTTAAAAATTCACAGGTTTTCTTAAAAAGGTCGGCAGTGAAGTTTGTACCTTGATCTGTGAGTATATGTTTAGGGATTCCGAAGAGCGATATAAAATGCAGTAGACATTCACTTGTTTCTTCGGCAGTAGTGCTGCGAAGCGGGTAAGCGAGTGAAAATTTGGTAAGGTCATCCTGCATAGTTAGGATGAAGCGAAGTTTGGCTGTGCCAGCTTCGGGTAGAGGGCCTACAATATCTAGAGATAGTCTTTCGAATGGCGACGTCGAGGTGGATGTTATAATCATCGGTGCTCTATTTATTTTACGCAGAGCTTTATTAGTTTGGCATGATGTGCATTTCTTTACATAATTTTCGATATCGCTACGCATGCCTGACCAGTAAAATCTTTCTTTTACGCGATTTAACATTCTTGCTGAGCCTAGATGTCCTGCAATAGGGATATCATGATTTTCCTTAAGAATTTTCGGGATTTCATTCGGAGAAGGGTATATGACATTATTATGATAGATATGGATTGATATATTAGTACCATCAAACAGATAGCCCATCATATTATAAATTTTCACAAAGGAATGTCGGTCAAAGGGATTTTTAAAGTCGGATATGGCAATTTGATTAATTGTGGGATAGGACATGATTATTTGATCGCGTGCAAATTTTAAAGACCTAAATATATCTGGATACGAGTACTCATCGAAATGATGGACTTTAATAAAAAGGAAAAAGTAAGTTTTATCTTTAATTGTAAGAGGATTAAATGTGTATAAGGATCTTTCTATTTTCAGGAATTCATCTCGATCGGGATTTGGACAATTATCAAGGACATCCTGTACATAGGGCATGGACTCGTCCATGTCTATTGAGGTAGGTATTATTATAAGTTTATTTAATCCTTTAAGGAGATTTTCGTTATGCTCCGTGATGGATGTATTATAGGATTCTGAACGTGATTTTAGGAATTTATTATAGGTTTCATCAGGAGCAGGTGCAGGTAAGGTATCAGGATTTTGCCTACTAGTCGAAGGTTGAGGATCAAATACTGCATTGGGACTACGGTTATCGTCGACAGAACGTAGGTAATCCATTACTTCGTTTTCGATTTCAGGGTTTATAAGGGCAGCATCCAGACTGGACGTTGGAGACACTAATAATTCTTGCAGATCGCTGATCGCTTCATTAGGTGAGTTCGATAGCCGTGATGTTTGTAGCGGAAGGTCATTAAGGTTAGTATTATTATTAGAATTTGAAGAATCGCTACTTTGAGGATGTATAGCATTTACAGGATATCTGGAAAGAGCGTCAGCGGCGGAGTTTAATTTACCTTTACGGTATACAATGTCATATTCATACTCCTCTAATTTTAAGCGCCAACGTTGGAGCTTACTACTGGGATCTCTATGATTGAATAACCATCTTAAAGGCCGATGATCAGTGATTATTTGGAATCTGCGCCCATAGAGGTAAGGGCGAAAGGTTTTGCATCCGAATAAGATAGCAAGCAACTCTTTTTCCGTTGTGCTGTAATTAATTTCGCTTTTATTTAGCAAACTAGATGCAAAGGCTACAGGTTGGTCTTTACCAACAAGACCTTGAGAGAGTACGGCACCTATGGCATAGTTTGAGGCATCACAGGTGAGGATAAAAGGCTGGGAGAAATCAGGGTAGATAAGGAGCGGAGCAGTCGTTAACTTATGTTTTAGGGTATCAAATGCGAGTTGCTGTTGATTCTCCCATTGATTAGAGGATCCTTTTTTAAAAGATTGGTGAGAGGCTTTGCGATTTTGGAGAAATCGGGTATGAATCGGCGGTAGTAGGATACAAGGCCGAGGAACGATTTTACGTCCTTAGGGCATTTTGGAATTGGGAATTCGGTAACAGCCTTGATTTTAGTCGGATTAGGCTTAACGCCTTGCTCGGTAATTATATGACCAAGATAACAGACTTCTCGTCGTAGGAATTCACATTTATCAGGTTGTAATTTGAGATTGAAGTCTCGGATTCTTTGGAAAATTGACGTTAGATTTAGAATATGAGAATGGAGGTCGTGAGAATAGCAGACTACGTCATCGAGATAGACGAAACAGCGGATTCCTTGAAGACCAGTCAAGGCAGAGTTCATTAACCTTTGAAAGGTAGAAGGTGCGTTTTTAAGCCCAAATGGCATTCGCAAAAATTGAAAATGACCTTCAGGGACGTTGAATGCCGTTTTGGATTTGTCAGCCTCATTTAAAGGAATTTGATGGAAACCTGACGCCAAATCCAAGGTTGAAAAGTATTTACTATTACCGAGCTGATCTAGTATTTCTGTGATTTGTGGAATAGGATAAGTGTCACCAATCGTGACATCGTTAAGTTTTCTATAGTCAATTACTACACGCCATTTTTGCGTATTAGAGGCATCGAGCTTTTTGGGGACTACCCATATAGGTGAGGACCAAGGGGAATCAGAAGGCTCGATAATGTTTTGTTCGAGCATTTTATTGATTTGATTGCGAACTTCAGTTTTATGGACTTCTGGAAATCGGTAGGACTTTGTGTGAATAGGAATATCAGTTGTTGTTTTTATTTCGTGTTTTAGGACATTTGTACAGGTTAGGTGTTCGCCGGGAAGATGGAAGATATCAGAGAAATCGGAACACACTTGCAAAAGGACTTCTCTTTCCTCATCGTTGAGGTGTGAGACGCGCAGCTGTTTCAGGACTTCTTCTGTACGTGCAAGGCTGTTAGACGAAACACTTATATGATTTACAAAATCAGACGGGCGTGTTTCAAATTCTAACGAATCAATTGAGGTAAGATTTAGATTAAGATTTGATTTTAAGGTAATGGGTTCTTCGGATGTATTTATTACAGAGATATTTATTCTATTATTTTCCTTTACGCGCACTAGACAATTTGCAATCAGCAATGTTTTAGATACATTTTGATCCAGAACTAATCCTTCTTTTATTTCAGGATTGAGGACGGAACATTCAATAATAGTTTCAGTCCTAGGAGGAATTATATATGCAGGGTCAAGAAAATGTAATTTTAAAGAGGATTTACTAAGGTTAAGTGAATTATTGTTATAATCTATGCTGCAATTGTGTGCATTAAGCATATCGGAACCTATAATGCCGTCGTAGGGTAAATGAATCTTGTCGATAACATGAAACTTGTGAGATATAGTGGATTTAGGAAGTTTTAATTTTAATTGGAAGTGACCTCGGGTTTGGATAGAGTCTTCTGATGAATCGATGCCTTTTAGTTGGATCGTTTCGGTAATAAGCTTAGGATATCTTTCAATACAAGAATATTTTAACAGACTTACAGAGGATCCTGAATCGACTAATAAGGATAATGGAATATTTGATACAGAGGAGTCCACAAGAACATGTGGTAACAGCATTATTGCGGGATTATTTATTATTTCAAAGACGTTGGTTTTAGGAGACGAGCTTCCGATTTGGGGCTGGTTACCCTGTTGTGTAACTCGTGATACAGTGGATTTAGGATACGAGCTTCCGATTTGGGGCTGGTTACCCTTTTGTGTAACTCGTGATACAGTGGACTTAGAATACGAGTTTCCGATTTGGGGCTGGTTACCCTGTTGTGTAACTCGTGATACAGTGGATTTAGAATACGAGCTTCCGATTTGGGGCTGGTTACCCTGTTGTGTAACTCGTGATACAGTGGATGTTACTAGGCGGCGAGCTGGATGTAAGGTGTCATTATCATTTGAGGATATAGCTAAAGGTCGTTTGGGTTCCACGAGACACCTCCGTGGACCCACTACTCGTTTAAATTATTTTCATCGTGATGATATTGGGTATCGCCTACGCTGGTAGACAATTGCGGTTCAGGCTCAATAGGATCATTTTCGTTAACCACATAGTTAATGCGAGCGGGTTTCGGTCTAGAATGATCTTGATTTAGATGTGATTGGAATTGTGGTATATGAGGAACATTAAACCTATTGTTATTAAATTCGCGTTTCCGACATGTTTCGATAGTATGGCCTTGGGTTTTGCAGTATCGGCAAAATCGACTGCTAGAATTACTGTAAGTAGGTCGATTAGAAAGATTAGAATTTGCGTTATCACGACGCGGAAAATAAGATTTTGAAGGATTTGATTTTTCTTGGCGTGTACTAGGCGGGTATCGTAAGGATAGCGATTTTTGAATTTTCTCCTCAGAAATTGCTGTATTTATAGCTTCATTAAGAGATTTAGGCGACCTACACCTGACGATATTGGAAATACGGACAAGCAAGCCCATTTGAAAGTGATGGAGGGCTAATTCCTCCATTGCTGCTGTACGTCCTATCATTTCTCTACTCTTATGACCGTGAGATATTGAGATTTCAGTGAGGAGTTTTGAAAGACAAGTCTCTATTCTTAGAGCATACTGGCTCACAGGTTCATTGGTTTCTTGTTTACATTCCTGCAAATCGGTGATTAAATGAGCATAATGTTTCCTCTCGCTAAATTGAGTCTTGAGGAATTCTTTGAGTTGATGCCAATTGGTGAACTCCTTAATAGAACAGGCAGTTTCCGCCTTGCCCTGTAATTGGCACAATATATATTTAAAAAGAATATCTTTCTGATTATCTGAGGCCAACTCGTAGGCATTGTTACAATTTACTAAAAATGAGTTAAGTGTTTCTCGGCAACCATCGTAGGGCTTTATGAATTTTAATAAGATATTCAGTTCTAACTCTTGTTTTATCACTGGTGGTTTCTTTTTACTGGATCTAGTAACAGGTCCAAGAGGGGGAGGACAGTGGCCTTGGCCATCGTCTTCCACAAATTCTGGTACAATAAGTTCAGACCTTTCGAGTTTAGGGCTTTGTGACCTACTTTCAGCCATTATGCTATTTTATAGAAATAATTATTACACAACAATAGAATCAAGACAATAGGATACAATAGAGTTCGTAATAAACAAAATAATATTATTGAATCACTTACAGGAATGATAGAACGATAATGAAGAACATTTCCTCCCACGGATATCGGCCGCAGGTAAGTACATACGTATGTGTAGCGTTGATAAGCCTCGGGTCGTCGAGACGGGCGGACTACACCGGTCACAGCACTATCACGCGCGTGACAATGGGTGTAAGCTATGCTGCTTTGAAGACCGGCTGCAACACGATCTGTGCGCAGCAATGGGCCTTATGCAGACGGGTCACTGTTGACGTCCAGGTGGGCCTGGCTGGAACTCGGTGCACTATGCACTGTGGAATCAGCACTCACGCGCACACAAAACTCGCGCGAAACTTAGAGACGTAATACCGGGGATTTTATCAATCCTTTTCCGTTGCCACCAACTATTATGAGTCTCAAGAGAAAGGGGTTTTTAAAAAAAGAACACAGAGATTTGATTAAACACAACCGCCTAGTTGGATGGATGGGATGAGACTGTCGGCTTCTGAGTGGGATGCGAATGTATTGAGATGGAAATGCTGACGGAATAGAAAAGGTGTCTGGTGTGTCGTATTGGGTACATAGAATATATATAGCCTCCTTCTGGCGAGGCTCAAGGACTTCGTAACGTCCAGGGGTATCCTTATCGACGAGCAGTTTGGCTTTCGAGCCAAACACTCTTGCGTCCACCAAGTGCACCGCATCACGGAGCACATCCTCTCCGGTCTCAATAGACCCAAACCAATCTACACGGGCGCCCTCTTCCTAGATGTCGCGAAGGCATTCGACAAAGTCTGGCACAACGGCTTGATCTACAAGCTCTACCAATTGGGTGTGCCGGACAGACTCGTGCTCATCTTACGAGACTTCTTGTCGAATCGCGCCTTCCGTTATCGCGTCGAAATGACGCGCTCCACTTCCCACTCCATCAGTGCTGGAGTCCCACAGGGCTCAGTTCTCTCTCCGCTCCTGTTTAGCCTTTACACGAACGACATTCCTCGTTCGAGTAAGGCGCATCTAGCCCTATTCGCGGATGATACCGCTCTCTACGTCTCGCATAGGAATAAGGGTTTCATTACCAGACACCTTCAGGCATCCGCCAATTCCCTAGGGAATTGGTTCAGGAAGTGGCGTATTGAGGTGAACCCGGACAAGAGCGCTGCGGTGTTCTTCTCCAGGGGTGCCACCCCGCGCCACTCCCTACGCCGCCCTAGAAGTAATCTCGGCCAAGTGACCATGTTCGACCGACCCATTCCCTGGGTCAAAGAGGTCAAATATCTAGGGGTCACCCTAAACAGTACCATGTCCTTCGGCCCGCACATCAAGCGGGTCCGTCACCGAGCATCATTTGTGCTCGGTCGTCTCCATTCGTTAATCTGCAAGCGGAGTAAAATGTCCCTTAGAAATAAGGTGACACTTTACAAAACTTGCGTTAGACCCATCATGACTTATGCGTGTGTTGTGTTCGGGCATTCGGCCCCCTCTCACATCGATAAACTCCAAGTGGTTCAAAACCGCTTCCTCCGTAAAGCCGTAGGAGCCCCCTGGTTCGTACGGAACGTCGACCTCCACTCCGATCTAGGTCTCGAACCTATTCGCGCCTTTATTAAAAAGGCGTCAACACGTCACTTCGCGAACGCATCTACCCATGCGAATCCGTTAATCGTAGCCACCGCCGACTACGTTCTCCCCCCCGACCCCTGCCGCCACCGCCGGCCGCGACATGTTCTCACCGACCCCCCCGATGCTTTGTCATCCCTTCTTTCCGCTCAGAATACGGGCGACGACGACGACGTAGTAGTAAATCCCCTCCCATAGCCGGCGGTTGACCGGTGCACTTAGTAGTGCACCCGTCCCCCTACAGCGACTGTCCCAACCGAGGGCGCCTCTTCGAGGCGCCCTCGAGTATGTCGCCTCTTGCCCTTCTGGCTGGCTAGAGCGTAGTGGTTGCACGCTCGCCTTTTAGTCCGGTGAAGCTGTAAAGGCCTCGCGGCCAACAGCGTACATCATTCACACACACACACACACAGGATCATAGAATAAACATCATTTAATAAACTGTAACAGCAAACAAATTAACAATAAAAGCCACGCCGAAAGACCTCGCGGAAAAATTACAGCAGGTGGTAATTGCAGGAAGAAATTACACCGTTATTGCGGCAGCTGACAACTCTTTCATGGAGGGCCTGTAGTTTAATTATCATTAAGGTGACACGGTGCGTTGATTCGCACTTCATCCCATTTGCCTACAGGAAAAATCTTTTACAATTTCGCAACGATTTTTTAAGAATATGATCCAGAGTAAACAGGCCGATAAAATTGTAAGGCACAAATTGTTTTAACTGGTGATTGAACTGAACAGAAGTAAAGTAATTAAGTTAATAGTCAATGAATTTGTAGCTCTTAATGTTGTCTATATTAACCTCTATTAACATTATATCATTTTATTTCATAATTAACAGCCATGAAAAAAGATTATTAGTGTTAGGTTTTAGTCTATTATAACACATTTAGTTTTTCTTAGTTTGAATTTTACCATAAATTAATAATTACTAATATTTTCCTGGCAACTCTGAAATACGAGGCGATTTAAAAATGGCGGGTAGAATGAGCGGGCAGTCTCGATCCGGTCGGCACGTTGAACAGTGAAGTGATTATTAGTGAAGTTGTTGGCGATAATTTGCGAATATAAAGGTAGTCAAATATAAAGGCCGGCGTGACTTTATAAAAATATATTTATTTCACAATACAAATTAATAATAGATACTCAAAATATTAATGCAGTCAATTAATATTACTTAACGTTAGTGCGAACGGTAAGAGAGCTGAGTCGATATTAAATGTACTTTGCTTGGCGATGGCTTTTATAGGCATCGTCAAGTAAACAACTCCTTCTAGAATGAACCCACGCGTTATACGTCTTATTAATTGATATCTGCTTATTTAGCAAAACAGTTATGAGAATTGGACTGAGACTAAACAAGTAACCTGATATCTGTTTACATGATTAATACGCAGCTGAGGCAAGTTAAGCTGATTAAGCAAAACAGTACTTGGAATTATATTCTATGAGCAACAGTCTGTTTATATTGCATCATCTTTTAAAGTACTTGCACTGAGCTGTGTACTGGTCTAGTATACATAACTCCTCCCTCCATAAGTTCAAAATCAGCGTTCGATTTTTGAGAATGTTGATTTTGCTTATGTTTACATAAGGACAATATTTTAGACTTATAAATATATAAAACAATCAAAAGCACAATTAATAATATTACATAAATGATTATAGAACCTAAACTTATGCTATGCACATTCACTGAATATACGTGGTTTTCACTGAGATTTTCACTTTTACTGTTTAACACATGTGACAGGAACTGAAGATCTTCTAAGTTGACCTCATCTAGGCTGATTGGCTGCTTGTAGATTTTCTCTGCTGATGTGATGCTTGGTAAATTTATAACTGGAACTTGATGGAAGACTTGATTAGTTAATTGAATGAGACGTTTCCTTAATGTGATGTTCTCTAATTTAGCTTCACATTCATTATCTAAGGTTAATATATAGGTGCCAAAAATGTTGAACTGGTTGAAATCATTTTCACAGTGCTCTGTGAGAAATGTCTGTTTTCCTGAATATAGTAACCATGTGTCAGGCCGAATAGATTTGACCTTGACTTTTGAAGATTTTACTGTAAGTGGAGAACATGATGTAATTTGTGAAGAAAATTTCATCAAATCTGTAATGCATAAGTCTTCATTAGTGACAGATAAATTATCTTCATAACACAGGAATTCTCCTTCGTCTATTTCTTTGCATGATTGTGATAGTGGAAGTATATCTGACCCTCTGACCAGGATTTGGGAATATTGAGGCGTTAATAGGAATGTTAGGTTTAAATGAGGATTATACATGGGAAAAGGATGAAGGTTGTAATAGTTATAGAAATCTAATTGGACAATTGGTATTGACATAATAAACGTTATTCGTTTGTCCTTAATATATGCTCTTATGTCTATACAATGTTCAATTTTTATCAAATTATCGGAATTTACTGGATACATTAATTTATCTATTTTCTCTATATCTTTAAGAGTTGATAACAATTCATCTATGTCTAAAATGGATTGATGTAAAATATTTAATCTACTGAAAGCAATAGCTGTTTCAACCTCATCTAACCTAGTTAACAAAATTTGAAAATTATGGATAATTAAATCGAAAGTATTCAAGACAATTTCCTTACTATGTTGGAATTGAGTTTTATTCAGAATGGATTCTATTTCGTTAATTGTTTTGTCTATTTCAATAAAATTGTTTCTCGTAGAGTTTGTCAGATTTACTAATACTCCAATTGTTTCGGAAACTAATGATATTTTGTTATCAATAGCGTTTTGTTTAGATTGAATATGACTTATTAAGGAATCGTATCTGATTGCGTCTTCATTATCTAAATTGCCTGTAATGGCTTTAACTATTGAACCTAGGGGATTTAAAATACCTCTTTTAATTCTAATTGTTGGGACTAATTGATTATAACGCTCTAATGTTAAACTCATAATATACTCAGTTTGCATTTGTGCATCTATGATATTTCCGTCTAAGAAATATACATTTAATTTTTCTTTTAAATAATCGTTAACTTCATAATACTTGTTAACGTTATATTCAATGCTGTTACTAACAAATTTTAAATCTAATATTTTAATTATATTCCAATTATAAGTGCTAATGAATGCTTGTCCTTCCTTAACTGGGAAGATTCCAGGATTATCTTCAATTTTCTGAAGTTGAAGGGCCAGGTTTTGGGCTGCCTGTACGAGGATCAGGAGCGCGAACCTGCGGAGGACGTTTTATATCTTTTATTGGGACTTTTGTGTGTCTCTGATGAGACTCTACCGGTACTGTGTTTCTATTAATTGTTCCAATAATTTTTGCTTTTTTATAACGCGGTTGGTCTTTACTACGCCTAATATTGACACCTTTTATGAAGACGGTGTCTCCTTGTTTAAATTTTATTCTTTCTTCACCGCCACGTTTTTCTCTAATTTTAATTTTATTATTTATCATTTTATCGGTTAAGAAATCATATAAGTGTTTAGTTCGTTTACGGTGCTCTAAAACAAGTTGCTGTGTATAATTTTTCTCAAAATCAACTTCAAATGCATTGGATGAATCTGTATGACCAAAAACTACTTCAAATGGCGTAAGACCAGTTGTTGAATGTATGGACTGGTTATACGACATTATCGCGTATGTCATTACTGAGGCAGTATCTGTTATTTTCCTTTCATATTTTGCAAGTCTATAAATTTCTATTATTGTGGAATGAAAACGTTCAACAATGCCCATTGAATTGGGGTTATGGGGTGTTCCAATATGTAAATCTATTTTATAAAATATTAACATTTCTTTAAGTAAATTATTATTGAATTCTGAACCTGGATCTGAACTTATTTTTCTTGGTACTCCGTAAATGGAAAAATATTTGATTAATGCTCTAATTATTTCTGGTGTTGTTCTATTTGAGACTTCTATGGCTTGACCTAATTTACTAAAGGAGTCTACTATCGTTAGGAAATATTTGCCTTCTATGGAAAATAAGTCTATGAAAATTTCCTGAAAGGGTCTAGTTTGAGTTTGAGTTAATTGAAGTTTAGGATTTAAAGGTTTTCTATCGTATTTCATCGTTTTGCATGTTTCACAAGAATTAATTATACTTGATACGGTTTGTTCTAAATTTTGCCAGAAAAATGTTCGTTTAAGATGAGCAATGGTTTCTTTTATGCCACGGTGACAAGTTTTGCCAATATGGTATTTTAACACTATATCACGCTGCTCATTTTCATCTTCAACGTACACTACACGTTTTGTGCATTCAAAGAATTTTACTGAATCTTTTTTAAATAAAGTTATAATGATTTCTGAAAATTGTTTACGATGACGTTCATCGTCAAAGTATATGAAATATTTTATTTTAGGCCTAATATATTCTTTAAGGAATGATTTTATTAACTGGGTATTATTTAATGGTAAATGAACTTCTAATACTTTTTGTTTATCTCTGGATAAATTTTTAACAGTAAATTCATTTCTGTTCCAGGTGTACACAAGTATTTGATTAGGTTTAGTATCAATTGCTTCTTGTAAAATAGGAATATTAGCAGAATCCATGTTTTGTTCTGAATGGACAGTTATAAAAGATGATTCTGATTTTTCAGATGCGGTTAAGGTGCTATTATTTAAAGATGGAACTGGGTTAGTTAATTCTGATTTGCTAGAATTTTCGGAAGATATTGTTATGGGACTAGAGGCATTAACTTTCATTGATAGATTATCTTTTAGTATATTAATTTTTGCACGTGAAAGCGCATCAGCGTTTCCATTTTGTTTACCGGGTTTGTATTTAATTTCGTAATCAAATGCTGTTAATTGTAATTTCCAATTAGTAAGTCTACTTCCGGGTTCTTTAACTGAATTTAACCACATTAGGGGTTTATGGTCACTTAATATGGTGAATTTATTTCCATATAAGTATGGCCTAAATTTTCTACACGCCCATACTATGGCTAATAATTCTTTTTCTATTGTACTATAACGGGTTTCTGCGTCGTTTAATGTCCTACTAAGATAAGCTACAGGCTTGTCACTACCTATCGGTCCTTGTGATAGTATAGCGCCAAGGGCATAATTGGATGCGTCGGTTGTTAACAAAAATGGTTTAGTAAAATCGGGGTATTGTAAGATTGGGGCGTTTGTTAAAATTTCTTTACATTTCTCAAATGCATCAATATATTCTTTGTTAATTATAATTTTGTGTCTTTTCTTTAAACATTTAGTGAGAGGTTGTGTTAATTTGGAAAAATCTTTAATGAATTTTCGGTAGTAACCTACTAATCCAACAAAACTACGTATTTCCGAAGGTGTTTTAGGTAACGGAAATTGTAATATGGCTTTAATTTTATCATCATTTGGTTGAAGACCATTTTCTGTAATAGTGTGACCTAGGTAAAGAACTTCTTTTCTGAGAAATTCACACTTGTCTAATGTTACTTTTAAATTTGTTTGCCTAAGTCTTTCAAATACTTTTTCTAATTTTTCTAAATGTTCTTCTAAACTACTTGAGAATATAATGATATCATCTAAGTAAACTAAACAATGGATACCCTGTAAACCTCTAAGTATGTTATCCATTGCACGTTGAAATGTTGCGGGGGCTGTTTTTAAACCAAATGGCATTCTAGTAAATTCATAATGTCCATTTTGTGCTGTAAATGCTGTTTTAGATTGATCCTGTTTCTCTACTTCAATCTGATGGTAACCACTAGCTAAATCTAATGTAGAAAAATAACACGCTTTTCCTAATTTATCGAAAAGGTCTGAAATGTTTGGTAATGGGTATTTGTCGTCTACGGTTATTTCATTCAATCGTCTGTAATCTATGACCATGCGAAATTTTCGTTCGCCCGAAGCGTCCATTTTTTTCGGAACTAAGTGAACTGGGGCGCTCCATGGAGAGTGCGATTCCCTAATGACATTGTTTCTTAATAATTTATCTATTTGTTTTCCAATTTCTTTATTTTCTGTAGGGGCATGTCTATATGGTTTTATATATATGGGATCTTCATTAGTGGTTCGAATTTTATGTTTAACTTGATTCGTAAAAGTTAAAGGAATATCATCACAATAGAATATGTCTCTATATCTGTAACATAATTGTTGTATGGCTTGTTTTTCTTCTTTCTTTAAATGATCTAATCTTAATTTAGAAAGATTTTGTTGTAACAATTTATTTTTATTTGTATTTAAATTTAAAGTATTGAGGTTATTGAAAAATTTTTCCTCAAATTTGACTACTTTTAATGGATTATCAAATTTTAATATAACATTCTGATCTGTAGAATTTTGTATAATTGTTTGGGCTATTGAATTTTTACAATTTACTATGGCATCGGGCATTCTAACTCCTGGTTGAAATTCTAAAAAATGTAATATTGCTTCACCATTTTTAAGATTTGTCGGAATTTTAACACGAGTTTCTGAACGCGGTGATAATTTAATTTCGTAGGGTTTTCTATACAATATCGGAATTTTAGTATTTCTGGTTTTTAAAACTTGATTTTTCATATCTATTGTGGCTTCTAGTTCTTTTAACAAGTCTGAACCTAATAAACCTTCGTATCTACTATCCACATCATAAATGTAAAATTTGTGACAATGTTTGGTTTTAAAAGTTTTGGTTAAGGGCATATAAGCTACTTTACTGTGCCTACTATGTCCATGTGTACTAATTATTTCAAAAGGTTCTAAAGTTATAAAATTATAAAAGAATTTGTTTGCTATTTCGGGGCTAATGAAGGATCTAGTGCTTCCTGTATCTATCATAAATTTTGAATTAATTTCTGGTATTATAATATGTGGTAATTTTAAGGTTTCACTATAATTAAGTTTAACTATTTCGGGGGATCTTGGACCGGATCCATGGGAAAATTTTCAGGTGGAGAAACATTATTATCGGGGTTTTCGTCGTCGACTTCATCGATTGTCACTGGCTCATATTCATTAAAGTATTCGTCAGTCTCAAAGTCGATGTCATCTACGTCATTCTCATATAAATTTTCAATCATGTTATTACGAACCGCTGTCCTCATTGTGACATCATTATCTGTTTGATTTTTATTTATGAATCTATTAGGAATACCGAAACGGAATTGTTGATTTGGGTTGGGTTTGAAGAACCCAGATTGCTTGTAATTATTCATATTGTAAGGTAATCTTTGATCATTTTTAAATACTTTTTGTTGATTTTGTTGTATTAAATTAGGATTGAAGTTAGGTCGGAAGTTTTGATTTATTAATTGTCTTTGTGGAAAATTACTTTGAAGGAATCTATTTTGAGGTATGCCAAATTTAAATTGGGTTGGAATTTGTTTGGTTGTTTGTAAGCTATTATTTGATTTGACTTTACTTTTTGCATTATAATGGTTATGGAAATTTACTTCCTCTGTAACTACTCCTAAGGCTGATTCTAAATTAGCGCATTTATTTAACCTAACGATCCTTAATAGGTCTTCTGGTAAGTTAAACAAAAAGCTATTTAACGCGGAATTATTATAAATAATCATTTTAGCGGCTTTAACGCCTTCATCGGTTAACAAATTTACTTTGGCTATAACTGAACTTTTTACGTCCTGGATTCTATGAGCTAAATCTATATATGATTCTCCTGATTTTAATTTAATGTTTTCTAATTCTACGGCAATGCAATCTTCTGTTCTAGGATCTCCAAAATGTTCTATGAGGAGTTCCTTTAAACTATCCCAAGAATTGATAATATTTCTTTCACTCACTAGTTTCGCGGCTTTATCTATTAATTTACTCGTCAGACTATGGTAAATGTACATTTGTTGTGCGGCATTATTTTCGCGATTAAAACTTCTAATAACATATTCGCACTTTTGGATGTAAAAATTTAACAATTGATTGTTACCGTCGTAACGTGGAATTAAGTCGAGAATTTCTTTCGGAATAATTTGAATTTGATTCATTTTGAATATTTTGAACACTTATTATTCACTTTTACAAACACAATAAGATAAATATTACACACAAAAAATAAAAAAAATACAATTTAAAATAACACACACAAAAAAATACAATTTAAAAATAACACGTAAAAGTTTACAATAAAAATTTTATAATAGAAAAAGTTTATAGATTCGGCGATTTTTGTCCGAAAATATAACTCTTATCAATTATTATTTAACTTAGCCTTTATAGGCAGAACAACGTTTATTATTTCCTTTTTTTTTTTTTAAATATTTAATAATCTTTTCATTAAGATTTATTTTCTTTTCAATATTTTACGTTCTCAAGTGGACCTTGTGATCACCCCACTGGAAGTAATTTTCTTTTCAATAAAATACGACAATGTTTTACGTAAGTTCAGCGATGCTTGTCTGATTCTTACGGCCCTAAGTGGTGATCTACGGCTTAGCGATGCGTGTCTAAATCCCGTGAGATCCTAAATTCTAATCACAAATTAGCGATGCTTGTCTAATAATGCGATATCCTTTTATCCAAATAATTCCCGCGATTTTTGACCGGAATTACAGGCTCGGGGTCTGAATGAAATTAGCGATGCTTGTCCAATTAAATTCAGAATAGACAGAAAAATAGGAACATGTGGGAAAGGTCAGAACTCACACAATGCTGCAATTTTTCATGCCGAATATCCGCTCTTTGAGTATCTGCAGGCACTTCTTGACAAAATTTCTTTGTTCGAAGGTAGGTCCTTTTCTAGGATTCAGCCAGGCGATTGTGGTCCGGAATCGATGCTTGTACTCCTGCACGGCGTTGAGCTTGTCTGGTATGACTACTGCAACACTTATCGCGACTGAAATCCTACCGTTCGGCTGCGCCAGTCAAATATAAAGGCCGGCGTGACTTTATAAAAATATATTTATTTCACAATACAAATTAATAATAGATACTCAAAATATTAATGCAGTCAATTAATATTACTTAACGTTAGTGCGAACGGTAAGAGAGCTGAGTCGATATTAAATGTACTTTGCTTGGCGATGGCTTTTATAGGCATCGTCAAGTAAACAACTCCTTCTAGAATGAACCCACGCGTTATACGTCTTATTAATTGATATCTGCTTATTTAGCAAAACAGTTATGAGAATTGGACTGAGACTAAACAAGTAACCTGATATCTGTTTACATGATTAATACGCAGCTGAGGCAAGTTAAGCTGATTAAGCAAAACAGTACTTGGAATTATATTCTATGAGCAACAGTCTGTTTATATTGCATCATCTTTTAAAGTACTTGCACTGAGCTGTGTACTGGTCTAGTATACATAACTAGGTATTTTATTGATTTCAAATATTATTATTGTCTTAAAGAATTATTATGCTTGTTCAATCTGTGACAAAATTATGATAAGATAATATAATATGTAATAACGGATAGTAGTGTTTTCACTTGGGGAATCCTATGAAAGAGCTATGGTTTGTATAAATGAGATTTGGCTTTTTACCCATAACAGACGGGTACTTGCCACAATTCAGAAGTGGGATTAGACCCGCTTGTGCCTGAATTTGATTAAACATTTAAATAACGATCATAACCTAAGGTTATTAGAATGTCATCAAGATACAAGAGGTCATGCGCCTTAAATAATTAGATTTTGATATAATTAAATACATAATTTTAGTTTTTAAATATTTTTTATTATTATTAAATTACCCTCGTGAATTAAGTATTGGTGAATTAATTAAGTGTGGGTGGTTATAAATTCATCGTTTTTTAACTACATCGCACCATTTTCGAGTTATTCGCGTATTTCTGTAGGTGCAGGAAATATTAAGCTCCGTCGTTTTGAGTTTCAGACAATGCCACTTGATAGTGATGCATCCCCTTGTCGTCGACTTGTGACCCCGAACCAATCGCGCGGTGATTCGCGTTCGAAGGACGTCTGCTTGAGACCGAGTCGCAGTTGCAGCCGTCGCGTATGTCACGACCATCGCAGTCTCAGCCCGACGAGCAACGCTCGGCGGGAACAGAGTGGCAGTAAACAGGAGCGGCAGGGTGGATCGGGCGACGGCCGAAGAAGACATGAGCGAGTGCGGACTCGCAGCAGCAGCGAGCGAAGACGCGACTTGAATCTACGGGAACAAGAACTGGAGCTTGATAGACAACGTGAGCGCCTCCGTGTTTTAGAAGGGGTCATCAGAGAACGCAGTCAGCTTCGTCAACGGCGCAGTGACAGTGGAGCTGCAGTTCGAGATGCAAGGTCACGTAGCCTTAGTTTTTCTACTGAAGTCGTTTTAAATATTATACAGTTATTAAAGCCCCAACCAGCGATAGTAGGTACTTCATTACCATTTACAAATAGTGTAATCCACAAAAATATTTTATCAGACCTTGATCCGTCTCTCAAAAATCAAAGAACAGATATTTGGATCAAGAAGGTAAACGAACGTGCCTCTTGAGTTCTTCGATTTACGCGAATATTACACATGAAATAAAACTATTTTACGGATTTTATCGCGGTTTTATTTTTATTTTACGCCGGTTAGAAGATCTCAAGACTAAGCGCGTAAGATTTACAACATCCTTAAATTTCTTGAAGAGATGCAGAGACCACAATCTCATTCATACGTGTGTCAAGATATCCACCAAGAAAGGCATACGAGGAAGCGCTAAGATCCTAAACCAGGCAAGTAAAAAGTTGTTACGGACGGTGATTCATCAAACCCGTTCCGATCTACACCACCTCAGCAGAAATATAGAAATTTCATCCAATGAACTAAAGACAGTGTTAACTACATTTGATTTTAATAAATGCATTGATATCTTAAATAAGCGTGAAACATCTAAATATAATGAATGCAAAAATAAACACATAATAAAATATAATAAATCTATCTATCTATCTATCTATAACGTCACGCCAGATCCCTTGCGGGGTAGGCAGAGAGTACAGAGTTCCAACAGGTTCTTTCCTTACATACCTCTCTGGCTTCCTCGACTCTCATAGTTCGTCTCATACACGCTCGCCAGTTACGGAGACTCTTGACTTTTCCATCAGATAACACTCGGTTTATTTGGTCGTTGTTTATTATATAATAAATTAACAACTAAATCAAATGTCAAGAACAAATCATTACGGTGTAACGAAACGCAACCGTGCACCATAGACAACGAATCACGCGCAGTCATCAATCTGTCAAAACAAACATTTTTTTTTTTTTTTTTTAAACGTAGCCCCACACTAGGATTTATTCCTGTGGCGTGGGTGCGTTTACAAACATGAAAATTCACAAACAAATACCCAGACCGGAACAAATAATTGTGGATCACACAAAGATTTGTCCCGTGCGGGAATCGAACCCGCGACTATTCGACACAGTGGGCGGAGCAGCTCAAGCTCTTAACCACTGCGCTAAACCATTGGATGAAAACATCGTAAAGGTCCTATCTAAAGGTTTAAATTATGCTGTAATACCTCGAAGGATACCGTATGAGAAAATTATCAGCGCCGTTGAAGCAGTCCTATCCAAAAATAGCATAGAAAGGGAAGACTCGGAGGCAATACGTCAGGATGTCTCATCCATGTTACGTCGAAGTTCAGTGCCCAAACTAAATCTTCCTAAAAGTCAATATTTAGCAGTGGAAAGCGTGCTGTAGATTGTTTGATTCACGGCATAAGTGATAGAACAGTCAGATCTAGTGCAAATGCTTTACGATGCGTACAGCTTGATCAGTTATTACAGTTTCTTTTAAGTAGTCAGGACATAACACAAATAGCTGTTCAATCCAAGGTTAGGAGTAGGATAGGGACTGACATGAACAGAGGTACTAATCTTAATTCGTCGCGAAAAGTACCAAACCGAGCTACCGGCGGTCAGATTTTCTGTTTTAAGTGTAAAGAAGAGGGTCACCCCTATTTCAAATGTTTAAAACCCTTGTTACAATGCACTAAATGTAATCGTTATGGTCACAAATCAGAAATGTGTAGATTTAGAAAAATAGATCCTTAAATAGAGCTAAGACAACGAGCTGAAGATAACTCTGTACCGAAAACAATGCGAATAATGGTTTCTAACTCTAATTCCAAGTACATCAAGGAGTACTCAGTTAATAGAGTAATGATAAATTGTTTTGCTGATTTTGGAAGTGAGGTGTCGCTTATTACATTATCTGCAATAGATAAACTGAGATTATGCTGGGATAAGAGGTCATCACCTTTAAAGGGTTTTGGCAATGACGTAGTTTTTACATTAGGTAGACTCAAGTTAGATTTGAATGTGGATGGTGTTGAAGCAGAAGAAACATGTCATATAGTGGCGTACATATTTTTAGAGGTTCCAGTGCTGATTGGTCAGTCATTTACTGAACAGCCTCACGTTTTGGTTTATAAAAACGCGGAGTAATTAAAATTTTATAATAACGATTATAACGACTGTATTGAGTTTTGCGAACTCAATGAAAGTAGTATAATTGTGGTAATCAGTTCAGATATAGCTATTTTTGGCCCAGTTTCAGTAAAGGCTCGAGCGAGCTCTTTGCCTAATGGAAATATCCTTTCGAATAGTAAGGTTATTGGGCGACATAACCAGCAGTTTCTAGTAAACGGTGGTGTCTATCAAACACGAAACGGCTTTGTGTATATACACATTGTCCCTGTGGCTAGTGTTGTATTTTTGCGGGAAGGGGAGATTATAGCTAGAGGTATTAAAGTTCAATTGATTAATAGGATCAATAAGCCATCGTATGATGTATCGATGGGGAATGGCGATGGTTTTGATGAGAATGAAGTTTATGTAGGGCAAACAATTAATGAATCTGAAAGACAAAAACTATTAGTGTTGCTTCGTTCGTATAGGCATTGTTTTGCTTCAACACTGAAACATTTAGGTGGTACCAATGTTGCGGAAATGGAGATAGAGTTAAATAGTCGTAAACCTATTATCTATCGGTCCTATAGATTGTCACACAAAGAACGCGAGCACGTTTGGGGAATGATTAGTGAGATGTTGGAGGTAGGTATTGTGAAGGAATCCGTTTCTGAGTACGCAAGCCCAATCATTCTAGTGCGCAAAAAGGACGGTGGGTTAAGAATGTGTGTGGATTATCGTATGTTAAACTCCATAACAGTTAAGGAGAGATAACCTATGCCTGTTATTGAGGACGAAATTGCTCGTTTATCGGCGCAGGCATACTTTATCTCGTTAGATTTAACTTCAGGCGACTATCAGGTACCGATTTCTGAGAATTCAAGGTCACTCACCAAGATTGTCACCCCGGATGGGCAGTACGAATTTAATTGCATGCCCTTTGGGTTAGCGAACGCCCCTGCTGTTTTTCAGCGGATGATAAATAAAGTTTTGGAATCATCACGATTTACAGAAGCAACTGCCTATATTGATGACTTTCTCATATACGGCAGGAGTGTGGACGAGTGTCTAGTATGACTTGAGAAAAGTCTAAAATTGATAGAACAGGCAAACTTAACATTGAAAGTATCAAAATTTCACTTTTGCAAGACAAAATTAATTATTTAGGTTATGAGATTAGTGTAGATGGGGTTCGACCTGGTGATAAAAAGACTCACTAACCAATCCTCACTATAAATGAGGATTGGTTAGCAACCTTGCAGTTGGGTGATTCAGAGTTGCGTAGGAATTATGACATTCTTGATAGTGATATTAATGCTGATGGACTAAATTATATAAAGGACTATTATTGCATTAAAGAAAATAAACTGTATAGATATTTACACGGTGATAAATCTCAATTAAGTTGGCTGGTACCCAAGGGAGCGAGGTGGCAGGTATTACGTAAGAATCATGACGAGATCGGACATTTTAGTGTTGAAAAGACTTTAGAACGTATGAAAAGCATCTACTGGTTTCCCAAGATGTGCCGTTTCGTTAGGAAATATGTTCAAGCCTGCGTGGACTGTGCATATTCCAAGAAAACTACTACAAATGAAGATCAACTACATCCCATCAATAAAGTGGAGGTGCCCTTCCATACCCTCCATATCGATCACTTGGGTTCCTTTGTTCGTTCCAAAACAGGGAATTGTTATCTGTTAGTTATAGTTGACGCTTTCACAAAATTTATTTTAATTAGGCCGGTTCGTAATACGAAATCCCAAAGTACTATAACGACCCTGGAAGAAAGCTTTTATACTACTACTATTACTACTATATCATCACGCCAGATCCCTTACGGGGTAGGCAGAGAGTACAGAATCAGAATCAGAATTAGAATCAGAATATTTTTTATTCATGTAAACCATTTAAAAATTAATTATCACTTGCTTTAACGGTGAAGGAAAACATCGTGAGGAAACCTGCATGCCTAAGAGTTTCTCGAAGGTGTGTGAAGTTCACCAACCCGCACTGGGCCAGCGTGGTGGACTATGGCGTAAACCCTCTCCGTTTGAGAGGAGGCCCGTGCCCAACAGTGGGACAGTTTCTTAACAGGGCTAATATTATGTAAACCATTACAGTATTTATGAATCGTCAGAAAAGTAACAAAGACTCTACCGCCACTTCGGAATGTCATTCCTGTGGAGAAGAAGGGCAAGAAACTCCACGGTTACTCTTTTAAAATAAGAAATTACAAACTTTTTCATCTACATTCTGTTGTGGGGTATGGGAGAACAATGTAGGTTGGTCATCAGGTGAGTCTAAGTTAAAAAAGCGAAAATTACTATTTATGAGAATGGCTACATGGTTCCCTCATTTACAAAAAAAAGTACATATTGTGTTAAATTAATAGAAGGAAGAGAGGAAATGTTAACTAACAACAGTTGAATAGGTTGTCATGACTCAAGTGGAGCTGGAATAGCATCTATCCAAGCATTTTTATCTTTTAAATAATCTTCTATTGAATAATAAGCTTGCTTACAAAGTGTTCGTTTTACACAAGCTTTGAACTTATTTTCACTAAGTTTAGTGACGTCAATGGGAATTTTGTTATAAAATTGAATTTTTGACAGACGAAACTGCGGTTGGTCTAATTTATTTCTATGT
Organism: Phalera bucephala; assembly: GCA_905147815.2. Taxonomy (NCBI): domain Eukaryota; kingdom Metazoa; phylum Arthropoda; class Insecta; order Lepidoptera; family Notodontidae; genus Phalera; species Phalera bucephala. The sequence goes on along the minus strand of LR990621.1, from coordinate 14,520,712 downwards.
CGTGTGTTATAGCAATGCCTATCACCTAGCTGATTAAAAAGATCTAAATTTTTTCTAGTATACATAATGTTTTCATAAATATATTGACATGGGACCGTCATGATATTAGCTACTTTGAACAGTTCTCTTAAAGAGTCGCGACTACTCAAGTTATAGATGGCCCTAATAGCCCTTTTTTGCAAGATAAAAACAGACTCAATGTCCGCTGCCCTACCCCACAATAATATACCGTAAGACATGACACTATGAAAGTAGCTAAAATAGACTATCCTCGCGGTGTCCACATCAGTTAGTTGTCTGATCTTCCTTACGGCAAAGGCAGCGGAGCTAAGCCGTTTACCTAAATTCTCAATATGAGGAGCCCATTATAACTTGGAGTCAAACGTAATCCCTAAAAAAGATGTATCATTGATGAACTCAAGTTTCTCATTGTTCAGTATAATATCATGTACAGTACTTTTTACATTTGGCAAAGAAAACCTTATAAATTTAGTTTTCTTGTTATTGAGCACTAAATTGTTGGATGTAAACCAGTTATGTAGTTGAAGAATAGCGTCATTTACTTCGTCAAAGTTATTAACATGTCTACCTACTTTAAAAATCAAAGAGGCATTGTCAGCAAATAACACTATCTTCGCTCGATTTTTAATTACTTCAGGTAGATCATTTATGTAAACTAAGAAGAGGAACGGACCCAGTATCGATCCCTGTGGAACGCCCATTTTAACTAAAGATCCTAGAGATTTAGTTTGATTTATTTGAACACACTGTTGTCTGTCCTCTAGGTAAGATTTTAAAAGATTAAGTGCTTTACCATGGATACCATAGTGCTCCAATTTAAGCAGCAGTGTTTCATGTTTCACACAATCAAATGCTTTGGAAAGATCACAAAAAATGCCAATGGCGTCCTGTGAGTTCTCCCAGGTATCGAAGATATGCTTTATTAGAGTTACACCGGCGTCAGTAGTACAACGCCCTTTGGTAAAACCAAATTGCTGATCGTGCAGGATGTTGTTTGCGTTAAAATGATCTAGCATTTGCATGAGCATTATTCTTTCAAACACTTTACTGAGCACTGGCAAGACAGACACTGGCCTATAGTTGTTGGCATCTTTACTATTGCCGGATTTGAACAGTGGTATTACCTTACTAAATTTCATTAAATTCGGGAAGACTCCTTGATCTACGCACATATAAAAAATAACAGCTAAGTGTGGCGCGATTGTATGTATAATGGATTTAAACACTTTTACCGACATTCCCCATAAGTCTTCAGTTACTTTTAATTTAAAATCATTAAAGACTTTGATAACAGACCGAGGATTAGTGTACTCAAACCCGAACTCCACCGGACAAAGAGTAATGTTGCTTTTAACAAAAGAAATTGCAAGGGAAGAAGAGCAATTTAAGGATTTTGTTGTCTCTACCGGAATATTAGTGAAAAAAATTTCGAATTCTTGAGCTACGTCACTATCTGCCTGAATGAGCTCACGCGCAGTCTCTAGAGTAAAGTCCACACTGCGGTGCTTAGACCTCCCAGTTTCACTATTAACAATTTTCCAGGTGGCCTTAATTTTGTCATCTGCAGATTTAATTCTTTTACTTATATGTAGCGCTTTTGCTACCTTACATACTCTTTTAAACGTTTTAGAATAATTTGCAACATACCTTGCAAAACTTTCACTATTCGTTTGGGAATTTAGGTCATATAATTCATATAGCTTTTCCCTACTTCTATGAATTCCAGCGGTGGCCCAATCACAAGGTGAACTTGGGTTTGATATTCTTCATTTTAATGAGAAAGCTACTAGTAAATTGTACCTGTATAATTGAAAAAAGATCAGCATACAGTTTATGAGGTTCGTTTGCGTTACTCATGTAAATATCTAATTTATTACTCAAAGCTGTATTAAATGTATGCAATGTTGCAGGTGTTATATTTCTAGATTTAACTTTAACACTTCTCAATGGTGTAATATTAGTGAAAGTGACTGTTTGCCCAGTGTGATCAGATTGTAGATAACTAACTACTGCTTGATCTATATAATCGCAATTACAAAAAATATTGTCAATGCATGTAGCAGAAGTTAATGTTATTCGAGTCGGTTCGAGGAAAACATTAATTAACTTAAAAGAATTGAATAAACGTAAGAGTCTGTCACTATACGATGTTTTTTCTAAAATATTTGTCACCACAAACTACAACAGACTTGTTACGCATGAAACTTTTATTCAGCACATCTTCCATTACAGATTCAAATGTAGTAAAATTTTGACTGTTTGGGGGTCTGTATACACACACAATAATATGCTTATCCAGCTCAACACAAGAAATTTCAACACACTGTTCAACTGAAAGCTCAACTATATCCCTACGTTTTCTCGACTTGATATTTTTTTTTAACCAAAATTAATGTACCTCCATGAAGCTTGGATTTACGAGTATAGTAACTTAAGACGGAATAATTGTTATAATTTATTAATAATTCATACGATTTAAACCAATGTTCGCAAATAAAAACAACATCATATTTAGTTTTTTCCAAAAATAACTCTATCTCTAATGATTTTGAAGAAAATCCTTGTATATTCTGATGGAAAAGTTTCAAAGTACCAGCCCTTTTTTCCAACATTTTTTTTTTTTGGATATTACCAACGAGTCCCAATTAATGTTAGCGGCATCCTCCCTAAGCCTGTCGAGATTAATACCACTAAAATTACGCTGCAAAAGGATTTTAGCTTTGGCTTTAGGTGGCCGAAGTTTATAGGATAGGAAAAGTAAGTCATGATACGAGAAGGCGTCAGCTGAGTACTGGCCGTGTTTAGCGAAATGTCTAGCTGACGAAACAAAAATAAGATCTAGAAGCGATGGAGTAGAATTGGGAAAATGATGAGTAGCTTGGAGCGGAAGAACGGATAAATTACAGTAGTCAAGGACAGCATAAAGATTAGAAGAGCGGAAGTCATTTCTAAGCAGTCATGTGTTGAAATCACCCATAATGATAGTATGACTGTAAGAAGGAATTAAATGTTCCAAGAGACTTTCAAAGAAAGAGAAGCAGTCTATGCGTGATGAAGGACTGTAATAGACTCCGAGCAGTACTTTAGAGTGATGAAGACCGATTTCAATGAAGAGATGTTCACCAGCATTTAGTGGAGGGGGCTGCAGCGATAAATCAACAATAGAAAAAGGAATATTAGAGCGTACATATATCGCAACACTACCACCACCACCAACTGTACGATCGTTTCTAATGAGATTGAAACCGGGGAGGGAATATAGTGTAGAAGGGAGACATGGCTTTAGCCAGGATTCGGAAATAAGAATGGCATGAATATTTTTACAGTCAAAGTTAGCCAGCATATCAGAAAAATGAGCCGGAACACTTTGGGCATTAATATGAATTACATTGAAGTTCCTAGGAACATCGGAAAAAGTTGACATAAGAGAATCAGCAAGGCATGGAATGCTAACGAAACTGTCATTGCTACTATTTAAGGACATAAACGTTCCTGTATCGCTATCACTATCATAGCTGGACATAATATACCTATTAATTTTATATAGTAATAAGAAAAATAAATAATAAATATACAAAATGTAATATATAAATACTAAGGGTTACTACTAATAATGTAAACAATCAACTAATGAGTGTATTCACCTGCCGAATGTGTTAAAAACAATAACAATAAAAACATTCACAAAAAGAAATCGATAACAAAAAAAAAAAAGTAACACTAATGCAACTTGAATACAATATAAAATATATATATATGCCTCCAAGAGCGGTCAAAGTCAATACCAAACAATCAAAATCGATTAATCGATAAAATAAGGGTTTATCGGGTGTGTAATGTTGGTGGAATATTAACCATTATGTATTCTTATACGTGCATGAGTGAAGGTAATTGTAACAACGTGATAAAACGTGCTATTTCGACATCCCTCAAAACAGCCGTTGCAATTGGTATGTAAAGTATCCACCGCTTTACTATCCAGGGTGGGGTACTTCACTAATTTCATTATCATCGTTGTCATCAAATTCATCGGGGACTCGAATTAATTTAAACAAACACGATTATATATCTCACTGGACACTGGCAAAATACATTTATAATTAGTGTGAAGTAACTTGAAGAAGAAGAAGAAGAACTTGACGCATTTCGCATTTTGACATTTATCACAATCGAATCAAATACCTCCACAAATAAATAAAGAGCATAGAAAAAAGGAAATAGTGATAAGGAGAAAAGATATAAAAAAAACAGGTTAAGAGAAACGAATACTGCACAGTTAACACCACTCACAAATTAACAGAACACATCACTTCTTCGACTTATTAGTGCGCTTGGGTCTTGTCGCCGTGCCAGAGGTTGTCTTCGGAACTGCCTGCTTCGTGGTGTCTAGAGCAATATTGTTCAAGTCTACAATAGACCTTATACGAAGCCGTGCACCATCCGGGCCATGAACAAACACCTCACCGTCTCTAGTCCAGCATCCAGCCACGCCAAACTTCGCTCTAGCAGCAGGGACCATATTGTGCCGCACCTTAGTAAGGAATTCAGATATCGTGATACCCGAACCCTTCAATCTTGTCTTGGCAAACCAGATCTTACTGCGGACAGCTAACTCATTGAATTTAACTAGAATGGGCCTACATTTCTGAGAGCTTCGACCCATCCTGTGATACTGGCGTATGTTGGCAACATCGAAGTCGGTTACACCTAGACGTCCTTGCACAATGTGTCTGAGCAAGCAAGATCACCTGCTGCTGGAGAGTGTTGAGTGCTTCGACGATGAATGTTCTGAATGTCGTGAACTCAGCTGCAAGACCCATATCTAAACATGAAGTGCTTGGACCTGAAGATTTGTGCAATGCGGTGTCAAATTCAGCCATTTTCTTGTGGAACATGTCACTCATTTGAGACAATGTTGTCAGTATTGATTCCATTGTTGTGAAGTATAGTTGTACAGGAGATAACACTTATCGGCAGGTAAAATAAGTTTAACTATTCATTTAAATAGTAAATTTTATAAAGATTATATCTTATACTTTTAAATTAATAATTAAATAGAGATAACAAATTTATTGGTATTACTAGAACAACAACCAGAAAAAAAAAATCATATTGCTATTTATTCGCGTTTCGTGTTTACGTGGGACGTATCTAATAGAAACTTTACCATGTAGGTACTAACATTATTTATTAGTATTTTATCATTTACGCCGCGCCACTGTTACCCCGACATTACTCAGTCATAATCCGAGTCCCGAAAGTAATCTTAGCAAAATATCGAAATGCACACAAAATTGTGCGTCAAGGTCGTGCCGCTCGCTGGAACACGCCAGATATTTCCAGAAACTCTTAAGATGCTATACATACACTTGTTGTAGAAAACGGAGCAGAAGGCTGATTTCGTAAAATCTTGCATATTTTATCCACTCGACGTAATACACTGTTTCATAGAAATTTAAAATAAAAAATTAAGCTTTTACAAAATGTTATATTATTGAAGCTTCATTAATAGTCTCACCGTCACGCCTTTATTCCCCAGCGGGGGTGACATACGTGTACTGAGTATACCCACGTTTCGCCGAAGATGATAGGTTCCATGTAATAGGGGGCGAGCCATATACCGGGCACAATTGCAGACTCCGGACTCGTACTGGGAAGTTTTCGTTAGAAAAACTACACTTGTCCGACCTAGGATTTAAACCCAGGACCTCGTGATCACAAAGCGATGCGCTTTGCCACTAGACCAACGAGGCAGTCAGACCAATGAGGCAGTTATTAATAATCCTAGTAGATTAGTTTAATAAATTCATTTAATGGAACATACAAATGGGACGGTTGTAATACCTGCAATGGCTAATGAGTATGAAAATGAAATATATTAAGCGTACATACTACTTATTTATTATGTTCAATTCAGACTTGGTTATTAAAGAAATCTGTACTTAGAAGAGAATTTATATGGTAAGCTTTTGGGGATGCTGTTTCGTTTGATGCTGAAGCAAGCTTATTGTGGTTACATCAGGCACAATTCTAGATGCCAGAGCAGACCACCTATTGAGATTTTTTGCTATTCAGCGCTTATGTAGCACCTTTATAGCAATGCCTTGAGCATATCATAGAATTCGTCGCACCCTCCTCAATCTATATCATTTAATAGATAGATAACTCTTTATTGTGCACCAATTACACAAAGAGCGGCCTTATCGCTAAAAAGCAATCTCTTCCAGGCAGCCTTGGGATGGAGAAAACGATTTCGTTGTGGAATAAACGGGGGTGCACTTATTACATAGAAGTTTTAACTTATAGCAATAAATACTTAAATATAATATAAAAATGCATACACACACTACAAAAATTTTACCACACATACACATAATTAACTATCACGATACGACAACAGGACCCGGTGAACAAGTAGATAAGTAATACTTCCTCACCTGGCCCTTGAAGCTCTCTAGCGACGATGCACGCCGTATACTGATAGGTATAGTATTCCACAGTCGTACCGCCTGGACAGTAAAAGACTTATCATAGAAGCTGCTATTGTGAAGGGGCATTCTTAGGCTAAGATTTTCTGAGGACCTGAGGCATTGGGTGCCATTGCTTTTCAGGTACTTGATACGTTGTTTAAGATAGGAAGGGGAAGAAGGGTTAAATAATATATTGTAAAGAAGGGAATGAATATGCGCGTTCCGGCGAAGTCGAATGGGTAGCCACTAGAGTTTTGTACGAAATTCGGATACATGGTCATATTTGGGCAAGCCAAATATAAACCTAATTGTGAAATTTTGAAGCCGCTCAAGTTTATCTAGCTGTTTCTCCGTTAAATCTAAATAGCACACATCAGCATAATCTAGAATAGGAAGGAGGAGAGATTGTGCCAGAGGAACCTGAGTGGCAGTGGGTAGGATATTACGAAGTCTTCGCAAAGAGGCTGCTGTAGCAAATGTTTTACAACTAATAGCTTCTAGTTGTGGACCCCATGTCAGACAACGGTCTTGCAAAACCCCAAGATTTTTCACAGATTCGCTATTGGAAATTATAGTGCCGTCGAAGAATATTTGTGGGAGAGTTAACCAAGTAATTCTATTGATCATTCGAGAGCTGCCTATAATGATAACTTGTGTTTTGATGGGACGCACTGTCAATCCGTAAGATTTGGTCCATTTAGTTATTTGGCATAGATCTTTCTTTGTGTTTTCAATGGCTTCACTAAGATTTGAGAGTGAGGCCTGAGAGTAAATTTGCAGGTCGTCTGCGTAAAGGTGGTAGGAAGAAGTAAAATATCGGGAAATTGAGTTAATAAAAATCGTAAAAAGAAGAGGAGATAAAACGCTGCCCTGAGGAACGCCGGCTTTTGCGTCACACCAAGCAGAGACACTCGTCCCGGCGAACACGCTGCCGACGACCAAGCAGCTAGCTGCGAAACCAGTCGACCACGGATGGAGATACGATACATTTGATGCAGCATATTTCAATAAGCATTAATACTTACAATAAATATTTAGCAGTCAATACTATGTAGAATCGGGGCTTTACCGAAGTTACGAATACCGGCCGGGGCTCTTTCGGAAATGGCGGGTCTTAGCTCTAGCCTGTAATATATTCGGGCCATTGTGGGCCCCAACGGTGGGCATTTGTTATTTCAATGCTACGGTTATTTAATGCGCCCTAGATAATATTGTAAACCCTTTTTATGACCCTGGATGCGCGATTTCATCTAATTTTGGCAGGATATTGTAGAACTTATAATTTATGTTATTTGTGCAATCTGTTATTGAAATATTTATGTTAAAGGCTAAATAATGGTGATGATATTTTTTGTTTTTTGATGGTTTCTTCTGTAATGTTTGCATTGGTTAGTTAACTTTTTTAAATGATTTCATTTCGATAACTCTTTAGTCAGGCCACCTGTTCTACTTTCGGGAAGGTGATCGGCCCTCTCAGGGCGGTATCGGTTTCCTGGTCAACAAAGCTCTCACTAACAACGTTGCGGAAGTCAGCAGTGTGTCGACACGGGTAGCGTACCTCATAATTAAAATCACCGACAGATACACCCTGAAGGTGGTACAGGTATATGCGCCGACTTCGACATACTGCGACGACATAGCCGAGCCATGTATGAAGACAGACCAAAGCATTACATGGCACCACCAAGGCTCACTACAGCGTTGTTATGGGGGACTTCAATGCCAAAGTGGAAGTACAAAAACCGCTGCGAAACGATAATCGGACCCCACGGCGTGGGGCGCCGAAACCACAGAGGGCAGATGCTGGTCAACTTTCTGGAGTCGCAGGGGCTCTTCTTGATAAGTTCGTTCTTTAAGAAGAAGCCTCATAGAAAGTGGACATGGTGAAGCCCCGACACTGTGACGAGGAACGAGATAGACTTCATCATGACTGACAGGAAGTCTATGTTTAGAGACGTCTCCGTGATCAACAGTTTTAATACCGGCAGCGATCACCGACTTGTCCGAGGCGCTCTAAATATAAACTTCAGGGCCGAAAGGCGTCGCATGATGAGGTCTACTCTCAGACCTACTGCGCCTCAAATAGCTTTAGGGTCCGAAAAGTTCCAACTGGAGCTTCAAAATCGTTTCGACCTGCTGGAAACCGAAGGCAATGTTGACGAGAAAACCGACACAGTGGTCAAAACGCTACAGGATGTCTCGAAGGGTGTTTCCCGGCAAAAGCGGTAACAGAAAGTCTAAACTCTCGCTCGAGACTCTCGAACTTATGAGGCAGAGACGGTAAATATCATCCACGCAGGCGTCTTCGCCGGATGGGAGGAACCTCAACCGGAAGATCCGGAAGCGGGTGCGACGTGACCTCCGATGTTCCAACACCCGCGCCATAGCGGCTGCGATTGAACAGAACAGAGGCACCAAAGTCTTCGCTCGCCAGCTAGGTAGATCCCATCTGACAAAACTTAAAACTGCGGGTGGCAAAACCGTAACCTCCAAGTTCGAGATACTCGAGGAAATTTAGAGTTTCTACAAAGACCTGTACGCATCACGGATGACTAAACCCACGAGACCCAGCGCTGACGACCACAGAGCCCCACTCACACGCCACCACACGGAAGACATCCCTGGTGTCAACCAGGACGAGGTCAGAGTGGCTCTCGAGCAGCTCAAAACAACAAGTCGCCAGGCGATGACGGAATCACCACTGAGCTCCTAAAAGCAGGCGGGACTGCAATCCTAAAAAAGCTAGCGAGCCTCTTTAATTCCCTCTTCCACCAGGGCTTAACACCTCAAGCGTGGAGCGGGAGTGCGGTGGTTCTGTTCTTCAAAAAAGGTGACAAAACTTTGCTTATGAACTATAGACCCATCTCACTCCTGAGCCACGTCTACAAGTTGTTCTCGAGAGTACTCACAAACCGTCCAGCTCCAGGACCAAAAGACCAACCCGATCGAGCTGCGTCGACGGGTAAGACAGGGGGATGTAATATCCCCCAAGCTCTTCACCAATGCACTCGAAGACGTCTTCAAGACGCTGGACTGGACTGGGCGGGGCATTAACATCAACGGCGAATACATCTCACACCTTCGGTTTGCTGATGATATTGTCATTGTGGTAGAGTCACTGAAACAGTTAAGCGAAATGCTGCATAGCCTAAACGGAGCCCCTCGAGGTGTCGGTCTTGGCATGAACTTGGATAAAACCAAGATCATGTTTAATGAACATGTCACGCCGGAACTGATCTACGTCGATGGTTCGATGCCCGAAGTTGTTCGGGAATATGTCTACCTTGGACAAGTTGTCCAATTTGGTAGAAACAACTTCGAGAAAGAAATCAACCGCAGGATCCAATTGGGTTGGGCAGCATTTGGCAAACTACGTCACGTTTTCGCTTCGCCTATACCGCAATGCCTGAAGACTAAAGTCTATAACCAATGCGTCCTACCTGTTATGACTTACGGGGCTGAGATGTGGCCACTCACAGTGGGACTATTCCACAAATTCAAAGTCGCACAGCGGGCTATGAAGCGAGCTATGCTCGGCGTCTCTTTGAAGGATAAAATTCGTAACGAGGTAATCCGACAAAGAACCAAAGTTACCGACATAGCTCGCAGACTCAGTAAGCTAAAGTGGCAATGGGCTGGTCACATCTGCAGAAGGACCGACGGCCGATGGAGCAAACGTATCCTAGAGTGGAGACCGCGACTTGGTAAGCGTAAGGTAGGACGGCCCCCAGCTAGATGGACCGACGACCTCAAAAAGGTCACTGGGACTGACTGGATGCAGAACGCGGAGGACCGTGTGCAATGGCGAGTGTTAGGAGAGGCCTATGTCCAGCAGTGGACTGCGATAGGCTGATTGATTGATTGATTTCATTTCAGATTTATGGAATCTGGAGTAGTGCTAAAGATCGATATATTTTATTTACGTTTAATCATCCATATTATGTCACACACTGCAAAGAATTCCACCGGGATCATTTCCTATAAACCTCTCTCTCACCTCGTCATAAAAACACATCTATTGAAAATCTACAGATTCCATTATAACACGTTAAAGCACTTTCAACAAAAGAGTCAGCAAACAAAACAGAGAAGGGAAATAACATTATTATCAATTGCTGGTAACGACGTACAGTATGTATGCACTCTGTTTTGTTGTGACAGCGGGGCTGTTCAATGTCCGTGATCATATTTCGATTTCCAAAGTCGAATTTATCACCACCTATGCATAAGGTTATTGGAAGTGTTTGTTATCTGAATTTGGGTGTAATAAAAGTAAAGTATAAAGTATAAGCAAAAAAGTATAAGTAAAAGTATAAGAAAAAAAAGTAATTATTTTATTTTAAAAAGTAACCGTGGAGTTTACAGGAGTGACTGACAGATTTAAATTAGTGGCTTTAGTTCTTTTCTAACGAATCATGAACACTATAATGATACACACATAAATAAAAAATATTCGGATTTTCTCAGCACCACGGAGAAAATCTTGTAATTTTGTTTTGACACAACTCAGGAGAAATACTTTGTTGTGTACTTACACAATTAAATGTTAACTTCTTGTGAGCGAAGCAAGAAGTATTTTAAATTTGGCAACAGCATTTCTGTTATTTTTATAGCAGCGGGATGACTTTGAAGTTTAAGAATATTTTGGCGCATTGCATAACATTACAAACTGAACAGCCAAACTCTTCCACCGGGTAGGAATTGCGAGAAAAAAATACTGGAAAAGCCAGTATTTTTTCTCCTTCCCATTCTCCGAATACCAAGCATCATCTTACTTACCACCTTTAGTTTTTATCCTAAAACAATTAGCAAAAGTTACCTTTCTTTAAGTATTTTTGTACAAAGGGAATGCAAACAAAATGTCTAAGAGTAACATTGTTAGGAGTTGGTGCGACTCCGGGCTGGAGTGGTTTCCCAGTCGCTACTTCAATATCCGTGCCGCTAAGTTAGTTTCGGAACAAAGCGAAGTTCTTTGACTTCTTGACGACTCCTCACCGTTCGTTATTTATTAATAAATTTATTATGTTGCAAAAAGTTTCAATTTTTAAGTGTTTTAAAACATCAAGTACTGTTGTTCCGTAGATCTTATGATGGTTTCTTATAAGGATTTTCATGGAGTTTGGTAATCCAACAAATTGCACCCATTTTTGAAATAACCTATTGTGTCCTACTGCTCGGCAAAATTCTACCCTTCTCCTATCAAACGGACTCATTCATGGCCAATAATGGCTATTCAGGTCGATGACCTTGATGTCAAGGTCATCGCGCCATCGCTTTTTGGGCCTACTACAATGAAAATCCAATCAATTATGAAGTATAAAACAATTATGCCTAAACATACATCAGCGGTCCACGTTTGTGCCTGGTAGCTGGGTTTTCGTGACTTATAAACAAAGCCTTTTTCTAGCCCCAAACATAGGCAATATATGTATTTATTGAAAGCTATAAATAAGAAGAGACCGTAGCCGGACATTAATATCCAACATCGTATTGGCATTGAGTATAAGTACATCCAATCCATAGTATTGGATTTAATCTTACATTCATACAACAAGTTATAGCTTAATGGTAAGACCGTTGGACTGCAAAGTCAGAGGTCTCGAGTTCAAAGCCAGGCACGCACCTCTGTCTTTTTGAAAACATGTGCGTATTAAAAATTAACTATCACTTGCTTTAACCGTGAAGGAAAATATCGTGAGGAAACCTGCAAGCCTAAGAGTTTCTCGAAGGTGTGTGAAGTCCGCCAACCCGCACTGGGCCAGCGTGGTGGACTATGGCCTAAGCCTTCTCAGTTTGAGAGGAGGCCCGTGCCTAATGGTGGGACAGTTTCATAACAGGGCTAATATTATATTATTTTACATACAACAACTATGTTAAAGACCGTAACGTCGTACACCGGTGTGTTCTATACAGAGATCCCGGATCGCTCGAAAGTGCTGATGTCGGCCACCCTGGGATTTTTAGTTGGTAGGAATCTGACACGCCCCGCGAGCTTTCCCCGAGGTCCTATGCAGGATATTCCCGGGGTAAAAAAAACAGATACTCTGCATTAAAAAATGCTATTGCTATAAGCTTATCATGAACGATTGACATTACCGTGACGCTACCGAGTCCATAGCCATCCTTTTCATACTTAATATATACTAAATAAAGATGACTGTGACAGCCTGTTTTCTCGATAAGGTTACTATAACGACAACTGGTATGTGCTTAGCCCTCAGATACCTTGCGCCTGGACACACAGTCGACATCTAGACAGGGAGCCCCAGCGTGAAGATCAACAGATCTTTGGAGGAAGATCGTACACAATAGTGACATCGTACTCTGCGTGTTATGGCCATGACCTACTGTATAGATTTTGATGGATGACTTGATCTGGTGGTTATGAACTTAAGCCATTGCACTTACTGCATCGAGAAGTCGTCAGTTCGATTCCCACACTGGACTAACCTTTGTGTGACCCATAAATATTTTATTCGGTCTAGCTGTTTATGTATGAGAATTTTTATGTTTGTAAAACTAAGACACAGTGTCATTCATAGAGTCCCCACTCTAAATTTCTAACACTCTTTCTAATTTTGTAAAAATAGAATTTCATACAAGAACTCTTAAATAAATCAAAAAGTTTTATGATTTGAAATCTGGGTCTGATGAAATTAACAACCAATAAAATTTAAATATCTCCAGCAGATTTAAATCTCATTAGTAAATTATTAAGCCACAAATATTCCCAAACACGAAACTGTTTACCACCGTCATCCCACATAATAAACTACATGTTCACACTCGAACACGGCTCTTGTGTTTCCAAGCCCACTAAACAGCTTAACTTCAACTCCAAACATTACGCTCTTATAGGAACGTAATTAGCAAAACGATATTAAGTGGAAATTAATACAAGTTCTCTTTACAGCAGAGCTCGTCACAAGCCGAGGTCGGCAGAAACTTGGCTTAACGTGTTTTTACCACGATAGACATGCATTTGCCAAACAGAGTTCGTGCTCCAGCAACTCTCTGTACCCTCAAAGATAAGGTCCAATTTTGTTTGATATTTTTTATTTACGCACGCACGTTAAGGACAGATGAGAAGCTTGTTGAGCTGGAAGAAGAGATAAACAAGTTGCGGTGGAATATTGTTGGTTTATCGGAGGTCCGAAGAAAGGGCGAGGACACGATAACCTTAAAATCCGGCAACTTGTTTTACTACCGGGAGGGCGAACAGCAGTCCCAAGGTGGTGTCGGATTTATCGTCCACAAGTCACTCATAGACAACGTTGTGTCCATCACTAGTGTGTCGAGCAGGGTAGCGTACCTGATACTCAGAATATCCAAAAGATATTCGCTGAAGGTCATACAGGTCTACGCACCGACCTCGGCATACTCAGATGATGACGTCGAAGTAATGTATGAGGACATTAGTAGAGCCATACATACTTCCAAAGCACACTTTACAGTGGTTATGGGTGACTTCAATGCGCGGCTGGGCAAACGGGGCGATGATGAATTGAGAGTGGGGCAATTTGGATATGGGCAACGCAACCCTAGGGGTCAGAGGCTGGCCGAATATCTGGAGAAGGAGGGACTCTTTATGATGAATTTTTTCTTCCGAAAGCCGCCTCATAGGAAATGGACCTGGATGAGCCCTGATGGTTCCACAAAAAATGAGATAGACTTCATCATGAGCACCAAGCGACAAATATTTAATGATGTCTCCGTGATTCACAGGGTAAAAACCGGCAGTGATCACCGAATGGTCAGAGGCACATTAAATATTAATGTCAAAATGGAAAGATCGCGTCTGATGAAGTCTACGCTCCGACCTTCTAATGCACATATCCAAAACCCCGAGAACTTTCAACTCGAATTGTCAAACCGCTTCGAATTGCTAGACAGCAGCGCATCAGTGGACGAAATCAACAATAGGTTGGTAGAGACTGTCCATACGGTCGGGTCCAAGCATTTTAAGCCCCACCGTAAAAATAGGCCTCAAAAGCTATCTGACTACACCCGAAACCTTATGGCTGAGCGACGTACCATGACACTCCAAACCTCCGATGATGCTAAGTCCTATAGGCAGCTCAATGGACAGATATTGAAGTCCTTGCGACACGATTTACGGTCCTTCAATACAAGACGTATTGAGGAGACCATAGAGCAGAACAAGGGCTCCAAAGTGTTTGCAAGAGACGCGTCTATTGGGCAAAGCCAGTTGACGAAGCTGAAGACGGAGGACGGAAACGTAACGTCGAATAGGTCAGAGGTGCTCAGGGAGATAGAGAGGTTCTATGGGCAGTTGTATACCTCAGTAGCTGAACCTGTTGTTGACTTGGTAAAAGACCCAAGAGCCAAGCTAACCCGACACTACACAGAAGATATCCCGGACATCAGCCTGTACGAGATTGGGATGGCTCTCAAACACCTTAAAAACAACAAAGCGCCGGGTGAAGACGGAATTACCGCAGAGCTTCTGAAAGCGGGCGGATCGCCGGTACTTAAAGTCCTTCAGAGGCTGTTTAATTCCGTCTTGCTCGAAGGAAAAACACCGGAAGCGTGGAACAGGGGTGTGGTGGTACTCTTTTTCAAGAAAGGTGATAACACTTTACTGAAGAATTATAGGCCCATCACACTGCTGAGCCATGTTTATAAGTTGTTTTCGAGAGTCATTACGAATCGTCTCGAACGCAGGTTTGATGACTTCCAGCCTCCCGAACAAGCCGGTTTCCGGAAAGGCTTTAGTACCATAGACCACATACATACGCTGCGGCAGATTATACAGAAGACCGAGGAGTATAATCGGCCACTATGCTTGGCGTTTGTGGACTATGAGAAAGCCTTCGATTCGATCGAGACTTGGGCGGTTCTAAGATCTCTCCAGCGATGCCGCATTGACTATCGGTACATTGAGGTGTTGAGGTGCTTGTATAATAACGCCACCATGTCAGTCCGAGTACAGGGGCAGTGCACGAAAGCGATCCCCATAAAAAGAGGAGTAAGGCAGGGAGACGTCATTTCTCCGAAACTGTTTACGGCCACCTTAGAGGACGCCTTCAAGCTCTTGGAATGGCAAGGACTTGGCATCAACATCAATGGCGAATACATCACTCACCTTCGATTTGCCGACGACATTGTGGTCGTGGCGGAGTCGCTGGAAGATCTAGGACGAATGCTCGGTGACCTCAACAGAGTATCTCAACAAGTGGGTCTTAAAATGAACATGGACAAAACGAAAATAATGTCTAAAGTCCATGTCGTACCCACCGCACTCACCGTTGGGAACTCTACTCTTGAAGTTGTCGACGAATACATTTACCTGGGACAGGTAGTCCGGTTAGGTAGGTTCAACTTTGAGAGAGAGGTCAATCGACGAATCCAACTCGGCTGGGCAGCGTTCGGGAAACTGCGCAACATCTTCTCATCCAAAATACCTCAGTGCCTTAAGACTAAAGTTTTTAGTCAATGTGTGTTACCAGTGATGATATATGGATCAGAGACGTGGTCTCTTACAATAGGTCTCATAAAAAAGCTCAGAGTTGCTCAGCGAGCTATGGAGAGAGCTATGCTCGGCGTTTCTCTACGCGATCGAATCAGGAATGAGGAGATTCGTAGAAGAACCAAGGTCACCGACATAGCCGTTAAGATTAGCAAGCTGAAGTGGCAATGGGCGGGCCACATAGCGCGTAGATCGGACGGGCGTTGGGGCAGAAAGATTCTAGAGTGGAGACCACGTATTGGCAAGCGCAGCGTGGGACGACCGCCTGCCAGATGGACCGACGATCTTGTGAAAATCGCAGGAAGTCGTTGGATGCAGGTGGCATCGGACCGGTTACGCTGGAAAGCGATTGGGGAGGCCTATGTTCAGCAGTGGACAAGTATAGGCTGAGATGATGATGATGATGATGATTTTTTATTTGTAATAGCAAAATAAGCTGGTAGAGGCGAACAAGTAGAGCTAACTGTCATTGTCATGCCCTGCTCTTTGTGCTAGAACGGGACCTAACTTAATCCGCACTCATGTCGCCGCGCAATTGACTTAGTCAAGTTAATTTTGTTGTTAGCAATATTTATACACAATACAATATCAATGTCAGAGGCGAGTATAAGTGAATAGACTAATAATGACCTACAAAATAACGTTATGCATTTTACACATTCTAGACACAAGTTAAACAACGTCACGCCTATATTCCCCAGAGGGGTGGCAGAGGTGTACTGAGTACACCCACGTTTCGCCGACGATGTTAGGTCCTATGTAATAGGGGGCGAGCCTATTGCCATATGCCGGGCACAATTCCAGATTCCGGACTCATACTGGGAATTTTTCGTTAGATAAACTACATTACTTTCTAGAGACAAGTAGATGTTTTTTTGTGACTTTACTAAGGTAGTAATTTCTCATGTTTTTATTGGCTATTAGGAAAGTACGCTACTAGTACGTAGTGGCTACGAATCAACGCCATCTTTGCATAATAAAAGATTTGTGGGACACAATTTACTATACAGCTATTTACAGTGTAGTAATTTTAATTGGCGTGTATCATAACTTTTAATAACGGTAGAGCAAAACTTCTACAATTGATATAGCCATGCCTCGAACATCAAAGTGATTGCCTAAGGTATTTCGTCCTCCTAGGTGTGCGGACATTAATTTCGGGGCTTTTGAAATAAAATTGTCATTATCAATTTATTAGTATTAAAAATTATTCATCATCATCATCATCATCATCTCAGCCTATACTTGTCCACTGCTGAACATAGGCCTCCCCAATCGCTTTCCAGCGTAACCGGTCCGATGCCACCTGCATCCAACGACTTCCTGCGATTTTCACAAGATCGTCGGTCCATCTGGCAGGCGGTCGTCCCACGCTGCGCTTGCCAATACGTGGTCTCCACTCTAGAATCTTTCTGCCCCAACGCCCGTCCGATCTACGCGCTATGTGGCCCGCCCATTGCCACTTCAGCTTGCTAATCTTAACGGCTATGTCGGTGACCTTGGTTCTTCTACGAATTTCCTCATTTCTGATGCGATCGCGTAGAGAAACGCCGAGCATAGCTCTCTCCATAGCTCGCTGAGCAACTCTGAGCTTTTTTATGAGACCTATTGTAAGAGACCACGTCTCTGATCCATATATCATCACTGGTAACACACATTGACTAAAAACTTTAGTCTTAAGGCACTGAGGTATTTTGGATGAGAAGATGTTGCGCAGTTTCCCGAACGCTACCCAGCCGAGTTGGATTCGTCGATTGACCTCTCTCTCAAAGTTGGACCTACCTAACCGGACTACCTGTCCCAGGTAAATGTATTCGTCGACAACTTCAAGAGTAGAGTTCCCAACGGTGAGGGCGGTGGGTACGACATGGACTTTAGACATTATTTTCGTTTTGTCCATGTTCATTTTAAGACCCACTTGTTGAGATACTCTGTTGAGGTCACCGAGCATTCGTCCTAGATCTTCCAGCGACTCCGCCACGACCACAATGTCGTCGGCAAATCGAAGGTGAGTGATGTATTCGCCATTGATGTTGATGCCAAGTCCTTGCCATTCCAAGAGCTTGAAGGCGTCCTCTAAGGTGGCCGTAAACAGTTTCGGAGAAATGACGTCTCCCTGCCTTACTCCTCTTTTTATGGGGATCGCCTTCGTGCACTGCCCCTGTACTCGGACTGACATGGTGGCGTTATTATACAAGCACTTCAACACTTCGATGTACCGATAGTCAATGCGGCATCGCTGGAGAGATCTAAGAACCGCCCAAGTCTCGATCGAATCGAAGGCTTTCTCATAGTCCACAAACGCCAAGCATAGTGGCCGATTATACTCCTCGGTCTTCTGTATAATCTGCCGCAGCGTATGTATGTGGTCTATGGTACTAAAGCCTTTCCGGAAACCGGCTTGTTCGGGAGGCTGGGAGTCATCAAGCCTGCGTTCGAGACGATTCGTGATGACTCTCGAAAACAACTTATAAACATGGCTCAGCAGTGTGATGGGCCTATAATTCTTCAGTAAAGTGTTATCACCTTTCTTGAAAAAGAGTACCACCACACCCCTGTTCCACGCTTCCGGCGTTTTTCCTTCGAGCAAGACGGAATTATACAGCCTCTGAAAGACTTTAAGTACCGGCGATCCGCCCGCTTTCAGAAGCTCTGCGGTAATTCCGTCTTCACCCGGCGCTTTGTTGGTTTTAAGGTGTTTGAGAGCCATCCTAATCTCGCACAGGCTGATGTCCGGGATATCTTCAGTGTAGTGTCGGGTTAGCTTGGCTCTTGGGTCTTTTACCAAGTCAACAACAGGTTCAGCTACTGAGGTATACAACTGCCCATAGAACCTCTCTATCTCCCTGAGCACCTCTGACCTATTTGACGTTACGTTTCCGTCCTCCGTCTTCAGCTTCGTCAACTGGCTTTGCCCAATAGACGCGTCTCTTGTAAACACTTTGGAGCCCTTGTTCTGCTCTATGGTCTCCTCAATACGTCTTGTATTGAAGGACCGTAAATCGTGTCGCAAGGACTTCAATATCTGTCCATTGAGCTACCTATAGGACTTAGCATCATCGGAGGTTTGGAGTGTCATGGTACGTCGCTCAGCCATAAGGTTTCGGGTGTAGTCAGATAGCTTTTGAGGCCTATTTTTACGGTGGGGCTTAAAATGCTTGGACCCGACCGTATGGACAGTCTCTACCAACCTATTGTTGATTTCGTCCACTGATGCGCTGCTGTCTAGCAATTCGAAGCGGTTTGACAATTCGAGTTGAAAGTTCTCGGGGTTTTGGATATGTGCATTAGAAGGTCGGAGCGTAGACTTCATCAGACGCGATCTTTCCATTTTGACATTAATATTTAATGTGCCTCTGACCATTCGGTGATCACTGCCGGTTTTTACCCTGTGAATCACGGAGACATCATTAAATATTTGTCGCTTGGTGCTCATGATGAAGTCTATCTCATTTTTTGTGGAACCATCAGGGCTCATCCAGGTCCATTTCCTATGAGGCGGCTTTCGGAAGAAAAAATTCATCATAAAGAGTCCCTCCTTCTCCAGATATTCGGCCAGCCTCTGACCCCTAGGGTTGCGTTGCCCATATCCAAATTGCCCCACTCTCAATTCATCATCGCCCCGTTTGCCCAGCCGCGCATTGAAGTCACCCATAACCACTGTAAAGTGTGCTTTGGAAGTATGTATGGCTCTACTAATGTCCTCATACATTACTTCGACGTCATCATCTGAGTATGCCGAGGTCGGTGCGTAGACCTGTATGACCTTCAGCGAATATCTTTTGGATATTCTGAGTATCAGGTACGCTACCCTGCTCGACACACTAGTGATGGACACAACGTTGTCTATGAGTGACTTGTGGACGATAAATCCGACACCACCTTGGGACTGCTGTTCGCCCTCCCGGTAGTAAAACAAGTTGCCGGATTTTAAGGTTATCGTGTCCTCGCCATTTCTTCGGACCTCCGATAAACCAACAATATTCCACCGCAACTTGTTTATCTCTTCTTCCAGCTCAACAAGCTTCTCATCTGTCCTTAACGTGCGTGCGTTGTATGTCACCAGGGCCAATTTTCGGTGTTGGTGGTAGCCGAATCTCTGCCGGAGATTCTTAGCACCCCTTGTCCTGTCGTTACCATGGCTGCTACCGTGGCCAGGACGAACAGGACCGCCGGGGACTAGGGGCCTGGTTTTCTTACATTCTTCCATAATTGGGGGTGTTTGCCATACTCGCCACGCTTGGCAGGCGGGTTGGCGAGCGCAGTTATTGGTCGTCGAAGTGCTAAGGGAACGCTGCTGCCCATTCCCTAGTTTTCCCTTAGTCGCCTTGTACGACACCCGATGGGATGAGATGGGTTGGTCCTATTCTAAGCCGGGAACCACGCGGCAAAAATTATTAATAGCATATAATGAAAAAAAAAACTTACTCCCAAATACACCCAACTCCCGCTGGGGAGGTGTAGGCATGACGGTATGTGTATAATACTAAATAATCTGAGTACCAAATTAAGTTTTTGAAGCAGTCTAATTTATTTAATTCACCTTTAAAAGAAAACAATATTAGACAGAATATTAGTAAGTAGTATTTCATAAAAATAAAAAAAAATATCGTCACACCTATACTCCTGGACCGAGGGTGGCAGTGTGGTAGTATGTACTTTCACATATCGTCGAAGTAATTATTCCGGGTACAATTCCAAACTCCGGATTGAGGGCTTAGCACAAAAACCCTGTCGTTAGCGAGTAATTAATATGTCGTCACGGTCATGTTTATTTAGTAAATTTGTACTGTGACACGTGTCGGCAAATCAACGCGCCAGCATCCTCCATCCACCTAGAATCATCATGGTATCTAAGCTAGAATTCAAAACCAGGACCTTCGCTGCCCGCATTATGCGGATCAACGAGGAAGTCCAATTTAATTTCATCCATCTTATTAAATAAAACAATATTGTACAAAACCTTAGCACTATTTCGTCGTCTGTAATAACATATTTTACGATGATTACAGTCTTAACCAAATTGTACCAGAGAACAGACAGAAAAATCGCCAGAGCATTAAGTAAAAATACTCGTTATTAATAAAGGAGCAGTGATGCGGTAATTATAATGATCTGGGTCTCTACTATTGTTATTCGATAATTGGAATACGGGTTGAATATTCTCATTGTACTATAGAATATGAGATTGTATGTTATCATTGGATACATGGTCGGAAATAGACAATATTTGGATTTTTGTTACGTAGGACTGAAAGCTATGGTATATCAGGTGTACAACGAAGCGGTAACTGTAATGTAACTATACTTATACACATTATATTATTATAAAACAACAATAGCTTATGAAATAAAAATAGGATTGCACCAGCTTCAAAATACCTGTTCCATACATTCATCATCATTATCTCAACCTATACTTGTCCATTGCTGAACATAATGCTACCCAATCGTTCTCGCGCTCAGCGCAGTCAGTCCGATGGCACCTGCATTCAGTGACTTCCTGAGATCCTCGCAAGATTGTCTGTCCATCTGGTCGGCCGTCCCACGCTGCGCTTGCCAATACGTGGTCTCCACTCTAGAATCTTTCTGCCCCAACACCCGTCCGATCTTCGCGCTATATGGCCCACCCATTGCCACTTCAGCTTTCATATATTACTCTGGTTGATAATTTTAGTGGGCTACTATCATCATCATGAGCCGAAACACGTCCACTAGAGGACAAAGGCCTCCCCCATGATCGGGACGACAACCGGCTTAGTTCTATACGCATCTAGCTTTTAACTGCGACCTGAATCAGGTCATCGATCCACCTTGTATACCGAGGCTTAGTATAATTAAATAAAATACTATTAACTACATTCGTTTTGATATATGTGAAAATTTAATTGACAGACACCACATTAGATATACATAATAATATCGGCCTACTGGCGGGCAAAGGCTCTCAAAGGAGAGAAGGCTCTCACAAATCGAGGTGAGAAGGATTGGGTCACTCTCCACCACGAGGGCCCAGTACGGATTGGTGGAAGCAGGTTTGTGCCCACCCGCTGTTAGAACTGATCAAGCTGCTTTTAAGGCTTCCAACTCGGCTTAACGACTACCATATTAAGTAGTAGCTGGGAGGAAAGGCTTAACGTGCCTTCCGAAACACGTAGACGCTCGAATATGATAATGCCACAAACGGTCACCCATCTCAGACCGACCGAGTCGAACGCTGCTTAACCTTGTTCATCGCTAAGAAAACCGCAGTCGCAGAATGCTACGTGCGCCACATTAGATATAACTAAACACAATCTAGCTTAATTTACTTTATTATTAAACGCCACTGTTGTTGCACTGCTGGGCAAAGGCCTCTCTTCACTTTTTCCACTCTCCTCTGTAATTTGCCATCTCGGGCCAGTCCTTGAAAAAGGTTTCCGGTTCATCCCGCTATCTCCGTCTGAGTCTATCTTGTTGCCTTTCCCTATTACATTGAAACCAGTCAGTAGTTAATTTAGACCATTCGTCGTTTGCCACACCCAGTCCTACTAAAACTACCATTAATTTGCTTTAAAAAAAAGTAGCCTCACACTTGGAATTATTTCCTGTATCGTGGGTGCGTTTACAAACATAAAATTCACATACAAAAACACCCAGACGAAAAAAAATATTTGTGGGTCACACAGATTTGTACCGTGCGGGGCGCAGCTTAAGCACTTAATCACCAGACCAAGCTATTCGTTAAAGCAAGGAAATATTAAAACAAAGTTTCGTGGTACCGGCGACCATAAAACTCGTCAGAGACATTACATAACCTTATCAACACGGAATAGCGTATACGAAAATTTCGAATTTGCCTCTGTAACACACAGGGCGCTTATTCGCCATAACCGATTAAACACTTAACGCGACACGGTAAAAAAACTTCATGAAATGATTGTGGTACTCAATTGGCATACAGTATTCTGTAGTACGTATAATCGTGACGATGGTAATGATGACGTATGATCGGATTAAGATATTCCATTACAGGATCATCTCACGAAGTTACAGTAACGCGCCGTGTTCGTCATAGCGAATAAGGACCCAGTAGTAGGCCCCCATTAGTGCCCGTTCTTCATTTCGTAGGGATAATTGGATAGTACCGAATGATTAATTACTATGCATAAGCACGTGCACCCACACACGCTCCCCCAGTTTGCACAGCCAATAAATAATAATATAAGCTGAAATGAATCTGATGAAAGCAGAAATGTATTGGCTTATAAACACCATCACGCCTATATTCCCCAAGCGGGAGTAGCAGCGGTGTATTGTGTACTTTTTACCGATGAAATGTAGTGTTATAAGTGGGTACGGTTCTTTAGTGGCTTTTACTAAGTATGTACACTCCTTCATAAGAACCGTATCCATAACATGCTAACTAGGCAGTATACTTTACAATGCGCAATGTAAGTTACTATTAAGGCAATTCATTAATCATACTTTGAACGAGATGGTTGTATTTATTAGAACCTCGTGACCCCAACATTCCACCGACGATGTTAGGTCCCATGTAAGGGGCGAGCCTATTGCCATATAGGGAGATCTAGATCGGACTACGACGGACGGACTAGTTCTACGGACTGGACTGTGAATTTTTTGATAGAAACCTAGTACAAATCTAATGTAGTTGTACAAAAATCCAGGACCTCGAATAGCACATTATTCGCCACGAAATCAACAAGGCAATATTGCCAAAATAAAACCAAAATTGCGAACAGAAACTGGCGATGAGTGGAGTATCGATTACTTAACGTAATTTAAAAAGTGACTACGTATGTATCTTCTCCAGAAAGATGACTGCTGCAAGACAAAGGCCTCACCAAAAATCCTCACGGCGACCGTTTTCTAAATAGTATACAAGTAATCAGATCAGATTTAAGTCTGTCACCTGATTAATCTAAGGTTTCGCCACATAGCCGACGCAGCCCGACAGGAGCGCGACAGTGGTGCGGCTTGGAGAGTTGTAATGTACTGAAATGTAAGGGAGACGCCACACAGCGCAGCCTCGGCGGCTCGGTGCGACGGCAAACGTCACGACCGAAAGAAGCCGAGCGCTGGCATTGCGCTTTTGTCACGCTCCGTCGGCTATTCGACCGAAGGTTTAAAATCATTATTACGATACTGGTCGGCCTAAGATGGGTGACCGTTTGTGATGTTTTCATATTCGAGCGCTTCCATGCTTCAGAAGGCACGTTAAACCGTTGGTCCCGGTTACCACGTAACGCCAGGCCTAATAAGTTCCAACAGCAGGTGACCACAAACCTTCCACCACCGTCCACGAGCTGGAATATGACCTAATTTCTCTCACCTCGATTTGCGAAAAAGGGCCTTTGCCCAGCATAAGGACTGTATATACTGATATCATTATTATTATATGTATCTCGCTGAGATTCACGGGCTTTACCCGGACCTTTGAAAGGCTTGCATGGGGACATGGGTCCAACACGTAGAGGCCCTTTGCGAGAAGTTAATGTTATGTAAGCCACCTGCTGAGATCACTTACTGAAAATGAAGAAACATAACCAGCGAACTGACCCCGGCAGGTGCAAGGACTATTGTAAATTATGGAAAGAAAACAAGGGCTATGCAAATGAGGTTTGAGGGACAAAAACTGGACTATTTCAAAGGGGACGGACACCTGCCATAATTAGTGATACCTAATTACCCGTGGCCGGCGGTGACTCGCCGCTTACTAGATGGGCCCTCAAACGGTCGTCCTAGGACAACTGAGGGCAACACCGTTGTGAGCGGCTCAGGGGTGTAGAGAGGTGTGCTGCGCTTTCTCCGAAGTTACTCGCGGCGTTATGCCCTTTAACACTTCCACCCCTGGAGTACATCGATGTAGGAACGCATTATCTTCCTACGTCGATATAGCTCTCACGGCTCCTCTCTGGACGGCCAATTAAGGCTAGCCAGAGCCGAGAGTCCTGCGGGCACCCTTCGGTTTCCACTCGACCGACGAAGACACGCCGAGTTGGGGGCCCTGATCGACTCTCTGAAGCACTCGGGTCCGTGGTGTCGTTACTCACCAACAGCTCGCCACAAGCTGCCCTGCGGGCTCATTATTATTATTATTACTACAACGTCACGTCTATATTCACCAAGTGGGGTGGCAGAGATGTGTGTACACTAACTTCGCCGACAATATTACTATGTCACAATTATTACAACAATCGGTTGCTTTTTGTATATTTACCAAGATTGAAGACAAAAAATATGCATATCATCAAGTACAAAAATACTTCCAAAATGGACGATCAAAGTAAAAATATCAAGATGAAAACTATTATGATATGAAACGTTTACTATCTCTCGAGCAAATCGAAAAGGAAAACATACAAGAAACCCACGCAAAAACGTCCACAAATAAAATGTTAAGTATCCTCCTATTTTAAGTGATATACGAGAAATGAAAGGGCACTTTAAGTTTATTCGCCATGTTTTATGGTGACTCTGACCTCTAGACCCGATGTTTTTTCTGAACAGATATCTAGTGTGTTAATCTGTGACACTACATGTAGGTACTGAAACAAGTTACCTAAATGTTTTGGTGAGTTTTTGGATCGCGATGAAAAAGGTGCAATATAAATAAAGGAAACTGAAAAGCATTCCCTAAGCTGGTGGTAAGTTAGTATAGCCATAATATTAAGTTTGTAGACTCAACTGTCAAACTGGTTGCACAATTTTGCGGGGGCTATGATTTAACATGGTGCATTATGTTGTTTTCCTAAATAAATAAATTATAAAATACTGTATATATCCTAAATTCTGACGACGCCATTCGTATTATTTTCTAATCCAATACACCGTTTTGCTAAAAGACGCCCGATTTATCGCAGACATTTTCAAATTATTTATTCAAATTATTTAACAATACACTATTCTTACAGGTAAATAACCTAATGCATTAGCGTAGCACAGTCACTAAATACTAATACAATTCTCTATGTATACAATTTTCTAACAAAATCCAAAATATGAGGCTTTTGTAAATTCGCTCAGCGAGCACGTAAATCAATTAGTCTCGCAACCGCATTGAGCGTAATATATGTCGTATCCTATTATTTGAAAATTACAGTTACTGGAATAGCAAGCAGTTATTTTCATTTTAGTAACCTTGTAATCTTGTCATAGACATACTCTATGATTGCTCGAGTGTGTTTAGTTGTGAAGTGATGACAGATAACATCTGTCAGATGACGAATCACCGATGATAGATAGTCGATGTAAGATGGTGAACGGCGCTGCGTTGTTAGTATTTTAGCAACGGGGCAAGTGCTCGGACGTATCGCGGACCAGCTAACCTCACTGCATTCCATGTGACTTAATCGCCGGGCGAGATCCCAGTGTAATTTCAAGGTTTCCTTTATGTTCGGCCACCATGCGGACGACTATAAAAACGAAGATAAATCCACCTATCACCGCTACCGGCATGGAAACGACCATCAAGGAATCAATTATAGATTTGTTATAAAATTATTTTTCGGATTTTACCGCGGTTTATTTTGGATTTTTAAGTTTCAGACGTTTTGAGGGCTTTGCAACATTCTATTTTAACCCCATAAGAAAGACAAATAGTTTATTTTAATAATAAATAGTTTAGTACTTACTATAATAATAAGAAAAATAGTTTTGTTTCATGTTTACGGACAGCAACATAAGGCGCTTAACATTCTCAGATTTTCAATCCGCTTGTATGCTTTTATTTTGCATCAAATACATTATTTTTGTTGATCTACATATATTTGAGTAATACCATAACTAGCAATAGCTAATTATGCTATTAACGGTTCCAAATACTATGTTCAGCGTCTTACGTCGACTGTACCTAATGGTCGCGTCAATCTACGAACTTAATAATGACTCAATATTTGCTCTACTCAAGATTTTTACATTTTACAAAGAAGGCTACACAAAAGTCAAAAAGGTTACATTTCAGAAAAAAAACCTTCTTTAATAATGCCAAGTCATGAATACGCAATCTTCTGAAACATAATGGAAAAGTTTTTAGTTCGAAGGACGGAACAACAGGCTGTGTTTTTAGTCTCTTAATAATACAGTCACGTAATTTACTCTAATGAAAATTGTTCAACGACAACCGAATTCGGTGCCATTTTATATCGTGTTAGGCACATCAAATGAATGTTATTGGGAATTACGACTGTTTATCCACCGCTCAACATACAGCAAATAAGGGTGAGTAATTAAATTACACTCAAAAATAAAACAACTCTACACAATTTAAAATGGGGTCAACAATTAGGTATTATTTGAAGTCCCAGAACCATTGAAATTTCCGGGATCATATTCACTATGTTAAATTTGTATCTAGTATGTGTATATATATATTTATTCATTATATGTATACATTTAGTCAAAGATATGTATGTATGTAGTAAAGGTGTCTATGTATTTTTGATTTGTATGATCTAATATTTATTTGTTTGTTGTGAATTTGCACCTGCTTCAATCGTTTCTGTATCACCCTAAGGTAGACTGGTAGAAAATTGTGCAAAAAGTATTAAATAAATATATTAAATACTTACCCTACGTTCGCATGAACGCTTTTTCAGCGTGTTAATAAATCGCTGGAATGAAACAAATGGATAAGAGTATACTTTTTTTAGGTTTACAGCGCTTCAGCGCCCGTGTAAACGAGGGTTTACCGCCGTAAAGTATTTGTGTATGTGAATTTTTATGTTCGTAAATACACCCACGACACAGGATTAGTTTTAGTGTGGGGCTACATTTTTTTTAACAAATTTAAAGTCTTAAGTCGGTAAAGCTGAAGTGCGATTGGGCTGGGCGTCTTGTGCGTATGGATCCGCAGGCCACTGAGGACGGTAACAGATACCGTGGGCGACCGAGACGTAGATGGCGTAACGACACTTATGCGGGAAAGACATGGGTACTACAGGTCCAGGATCGATTTGTGTGGAGACGTAAAGGGGAGGTCTTTGCTCAGCAGTGGGGTGGGATACAGAATAGGCTATTAAAATAAAAAAAATAACAACAACGTAGCCTCGTGGTTTGGGCAAGTAGAGTAGCCTTCCACTCTACTCAATGGATCGAGTAACCGTGAATTCGATACCCACACGGAAAAAATCTTTGTGTAAAGGTTAAATATTTATTTCGATCTAGTATATGTGGAATTTATATTGTAAACGTACTCGACACCTAGAAATTTAAACCTAATGAAGGGTATGATTATAATAATAATCATAATCGGTCGAATGGAATCCGAAGGGTATCCGCAGAACTCTTGAATCTAGATTGCCTTAATTGGCCGTTCAGAGAGGAGCCGTGAGAGCTACATCGACGTGGGAAGATAATGCGTTCCCACATCGATGTACTCCAGAGGTGGAAGTGTTAAAAGGCATAACACCTCGAGTAACTTCGGAGAAAGCGCAGCAAACCTCTTTACACCCCTGAGCCTCTTACACCGGTGTTGCCCTCAGTTGTCTTAGGGCGGCGTTTGAGGGCCCATCTGGTAACGGCCATGGGTAGTTAGGTATCACTTATTAAGGCCGGTGTCCATCCCCTTTGAAATAGTCTAGTTACTGTCTATCAAACCTCATTTACATAGCCCTTGTTTTCTTTCCATAATTTACAATAGTCCTTTTACCGGGGTCAGTTAGCTGGTTGTTTCTTCCTTTTCACCAAGTGATCTCAGCAGGTGATTTACATAACATTAAATTCTCGCAAAAAGCCACTACGTGTTGGACCCATGTCCCTATGCAAGCTTTTCAAAGGTCCGGGTAAAGGCCGTGAATTTTAGCGAGATACAAATATAATAATAATATCAGCCTATACTGTCCATCTGCAGGTCATAGGCCTTCCCTCACAAATCGAGAAGAGAGAGATAAGGTCCGTATTTTACGTCGCGCAGCGCTGCAAGCGACTAATAACGGGTGAGGTTTCGAAAAATATCTTCTAGTATCCATTAGTATACATTCTTGTGTTTCATTGGACTTCACATGTTCTATTTACTCGACTGCCTCGTTGGTCTAGTGGCAAAGCACATCACTTTGTGATCACGAGGCCCTGGGTTTAAATCCTAGGTCGGACAAAAGTAGTTTTTCTAACGAAAAATACCCAGTATGAGTCCGGACTCATAACGGCACAATTCCAGGCTCCGGAGTCTGGAATTGTGCCCGGTATATGGCAATAGGCTCGCGCCCTATAACATGGGACCTAACATCGTCGGCGAAACGTGGGTGTACTCAGTACGCCTCTGCAACCCCCGCTTGGGGAATATTGACGTGACGGTGTGTTTTATCTACCGTTCTATCTAAACCAACACGCCAACTCCCTTGCGGGGTAGGATACTAATATTCTTTCATTAAGAAAGTTTTTCTCAAAACCAATCTAAAATGACTGCCTTGTTGGACTAGTGAAAAATAATGTGCTTTGCGATCACGAGGTCCTGGGCTTAAATCCTAAGTCGGACTAATAAAGTTTGTCTATTTATATGATCACGCCAGATTCCTTGCGGGGTAGGCAGTTTTTAGTAGTATAGTTTTATATCGAAAATCCCCAGTACCAGTCCGGAGCAATAGGCTCGTCCCCTATTACATGGGATCTAACATCGTCGGCGATGAGTGGGTGTACACAGTACGCCTCTGCAACCCTTGGAAAATATAGGCGTGACTGTGATTAGATTAAATTTTTTTTTTTTAAATAGCCCAGCACTTGTATTTATTCCTGTGTCGTGGGTGTGTTAACGAACATGAAAATTCACATACACAAATACCCCGACCGGAAAAAAATTATTGTGGATCACACAAAGATTTGTACTGTGCGGGAATCGAACCCGCGACTATTAGACACAGTGGGCGGAGTAGCTTAAGCACTGCGCTAAATCGTCCGTCAAACACATTTTGAAAACCAAACTAAAATTATTTTTATACCGTCACGCCTATATTCCCCAAGCGGGGGTGGCGAAGATGTACTGAGTACACCCACGTTTCGCCGACGATGTTAGGTCCCATGTAATAGGGGGCGAGCCTATTGCCATATACCGGGCACAATTCCAAACTCCGGACTGGGAAGTACTGGGAAGTTTTCGTTAGAAAAACTACACTTATCCGACCGATTTGAACCCAGGACTAAAATTATTAATGATATTATAATGTAAAATACTCACACAAATAAGCTTTTCATTCCTACTTAATAAGAAAACGATAACACTTGTATCTCACATTATAACTGTCTAGACGAGACAGAATTACAATCTTCATTAGGTACGTTATGTTGGAATATACTGGGTTACTTGTTTAATACTAGTAACCTCGAACTATATTACTAACATTCAGCGGCGTGCATTGTATGTAGGCAATTAGCAATCTCTACCTCAGTATAATATAATGTATTTATTATAGGGAGCAGTGATTTGCAGTCCAACGGTCTAACCACTAGGCTAGTGGTTAGACCGTTGGACTGCAAATCAGAGGTTTCGGGTTCAAACCTAGGCACGCACCTCTGTCTTTTGGAAAGCATGTGCGTGTTAAAAATTAAAAAAAAACTATCACTTGCTTTAACGGTGAAGGAAAACATCGTGAAGAAACCTGCATGCCTAAGAGTTTCTCGAAGGTGTGCGAAGTTCGCCCACTCGCACTGGACTATGGCCTAAACCCTCTCGTTTAAGAGGAGGCCCCTGCCTAACGGTGGGACAGTTTCTTAACAGGGCTAATATTATTATAATTAGACGGTTTTTTTTTATTGAAACGTAGCCAGACCAAACAATTGTGGGTCAAATAATGATTTGTTTCGTGTGGGGATTGAACCCGCGACTATCGAAAGCGAAAGCAAAATCTACGTATTAAAATACATATATTTAGAACATACATATGTTAAGTAAAATACATATATTTAGAATTATAATTTATTAAGAATTATATTTTCATATGAAATAAAACTGTTTTTTCGGATTTTATCTCGGTTTATTGTGTACTATTGTACTATTCGCGTAAATCTAAGAACTCAGTATTATATTTTCATGTGTACAATATCTTATATTTTAAAATCCTTAAGGGCTTCATTTACGACTTTCGAGTAAAGTGCTGGTTAGTTACTTCTTGATTACCTGGCTGATTAAAATTAAACCTTCGGATGAACATACAACTACTCAGAGATGTTGAAATGTGTATATTAAGCTACATGCAACTTGAATTGTCAATTAGACTACTTCAGACTTTACTCCAGGGTGGTGAAAAAGGCCCTAAGTCTTCCAGGGCTAGGTTTCAAGACAATTTTCTATCGCGATTTTTAAGACGTCGCTAAAACGTTTGTTATTTGAATTTTTAAATGCCGCTATACCTGGACATACATTATACCATGGCCGGTCAGGAAATCTTTAAATAGACTTCGGTCCCAGGTCGGCCGGAGCAAGGAAAACATGATCAGGTAGGGATTCACAGGCGGTACCAATTTCGGGTGTTTGTACGGCGTAACCCAAACCATGTCCCACCTTATATCGTGCTCCGCATCCCCTTACACGTGTACGCAGCAGGATTTGATGGCTGCCTCCGACAATGCAGTCAATGTGGCCGCATTCTAGGCTGCTTCCATATAACTATAGCATGTTTGCTGTCGAAACGCTAAGATGAAGAATGCTACTATCATTACTTGTATAGACATAGTATGTAGATCCACATATGTGTAACTTTACTCTAGAAAAGAGACCGAATAAATACCCACATAGGTACATATATATGTTTTTTCTAGGAGATATTAAAATGACAATTAAACATAAAGAAGTTGAAATGGAGATAAAAAATAAATGAATTGTGCTTTCAAGATTTTGAATGAGTTAAATATTAAAAAAGGCATTTACTTAAATAAATTATGGTTTACTTAAAAAACTTTTCGAAAAGCTAGACTTTGTTTTGAAGAGTGGAACCCCCTCCCAAATAGTTACGCATAAAAATTGAGATCGTTTCGGAAAAAAATAACGTGGGCGTTCAAAGTACTTAGGTACGTAAAACATTCCGAAAGTCTGGCTTGGCTACTAAAATTTATGAGTGTACAAAAAAATGCTTTCATTATAAACTTCTTTGCGTCTCTTCTTAATAAACTTCTTATCTAGTAGCATATGGTTCGGCTTGCAAACACGAATTAGGGTAGGGTTCGACTCCTAGGTCGGACAATTTGGTATTTCTTTTCTATCGAAAAATTCTCAAAAACAGTTCAGGGTCTGAAATGGTATCCAGTATAGGTAATGGCAATAGGCTGACCTTGCATTGGAACCTTACACCGTCGGCAATATATGGGTATACAGTATACCGTATCATTTGCTTAGAAAATTGTATATTATATGTTAGTGTTGATTTTTTTATATAAGGAAATTGTAATATCCACTATAGAGATGTTTCAAATAAAAGATATCAAAGGAACTTTCTAGATCTCATTTATACATTTTAAATTTGCTGGTATATTCATTCATGAGTTCCTCTAAACACTAGTCCTCAGAGATACTTCCAACTTCTACGATATAACGTCGAGTGTTAGCTTTTGTTCGCACGAGCGCTTTTCAACGTGTTGTGCTAAAGCGCTGTAAATCCTTTAAAAAATATACTTTTAGTTATATGTTATTACAGCGCTTGCTTTATATTACCACGCATTGGAAAGGGCTCGCTCGGTTACACAACGATCATATTTGAGTTGCTAATGATATGCTAACTTATTCTGAGAGTTCATCATGAACGGATTGATGTTAGCATAATGCTATCGAGAAAACGTGTCACTTTCGTAGGTATTTTGTAAACGTTGTGTGAAAAGGATGGCATGTCCATTGGATAGCGTCAAGCTAACGTCAATCTGTTCATGCTAAGCTCTCTATTATTATCGAAGGTTTCTCAGGAATTTGTCATCGATACATACCATTTGGTTAGTTTATTAGCATGTTCGCGCTAACTGAGTTAACTACTATAATAAGGCCCTCGTTCACTTCGGTGTCTCGCCATCCAACATAATTAAAGCGCGCGTTTCTTCCACCTTCTTTACAGCCAGTAGTAATATAACTGAACGATTATATTAAAAACTCTATTACTATGAAAGTAATATAGTGCCTGATTCAATTGTTTTTGTCCACATATGGTCGGTTCAATGTTATAGATAGTTTTATTTACTGTCTGTAGAATTTTTTAAGATTCTCTTTACATAATGCATATGTCAACATTCTACTGGGAGTAGGAAACCTATCCATGGGTTAAATTTTAACCTGGCCGCTACTTGCATGTAGCGATTGCACTAAAAGGTGAAACTGTAACGCCCGAAATTATTAATCAATCTTATCCAATTTTTGCTATCTAAGATTGACATTTAAATCCATATTTTGGCTAAAGCATGCCAATAACCAATCTGCGGATTGAGTTTGCAATCTTTAAAATCTCCCAATCTTCGGGATCACATATTAAAGATTGGCCTCTCTGTGAAAATAACAGTTTACGCGTGGCAGTAGCCAATCTGTGGATTTTGACATCGTTCGATCGGTGTAAGCAATCGCAGATTGCAATCCAAAAATTTCCTGGGTTTAGATAGTCACGATACTGATATGGAGATGCTAGCTCAGTTATCCGCCTGGGACACTGATAGCGACGTTGAAGATGTAAGACAACGCGCTTGTTCAAGAAGAATACGAATGAGTAATTATATGAAGTCTCGATGATGCCGAGTTTACATTTAGATTTAAGGTATCTAAACCTGCAGTAAACTAGCTTGTAACACTATTGATGCCAATTGTGCGTGTAACTTCAACAAGGTAAATAATTTTAAATGACACATGGTACCAAAATATAACCATCTTGAAGATATTACCACAAGTTTTGTACAAACCTTACGTAGATACCAAACACTTTACGGTTCTTATTTTTCAAGAATCGACTATCAGAGGGCTTAAGCTTGGACATATCGACATTTGGTTAACGGTATCGCGTTGATATGTCGTCCTTTTCCCACTTAAAAAATCCTACTAATATTATAAATGTTCGTTACTCAATCACCCAAGAACGGCGAATGGATTTGGATGAAATTTGGTACTCAGATTGTCTATTATCCACATACAATCTTGGAAACATGTTAGGTTCCTGTTGAAACTCAACGCAGACGATGTAAAAGAATAACTGAATGAATGATGACTAAATAAAGATAAACGTGACCTTTCTCGGTAAAGTCACACTTACGTCAATCTTAGCACGAAAACTAACGTTAGCGTGATGCTAGCGAGTAATCGAGCTATCACTTTTACGTTTATTTAGTAACTATGTGGATGGCATATCAACTCGCTATCGTCACAGTTAATTCAATCTTTCGTACTAAGCACTCTGTTTATGTTAAGCCCTCAGAGGGCTAAGAACAAAACATGTTTTGGAGCTAGAGTAGCGCTGTCCAGAAAGCATGATGTCACATAAATGTTTATTTAGTAAATTTGTAGTATGATAAGGATGGCACATCAACTCCATAGCTTTATGCTAATATTAACCTTTTCGTGCTAAGCCATCAGTTGTCCATTTATTTATTTTTATTATTTTTTACCCAGTAAAGAAGTGATCATTAATTTGAAACAAAATAACAACTACGTTCACTAGTAATAGAATATTTTGATACAAATGGGGAATATTTATTACGTTTTCGAATTGCATATCAAGTCCACTAAAAAAGAAATGTGATTTCAAAACTTAATGAGATATTATATAACTCGGTCCTAGGTTACTCACTGGTAAAGTTGAAAAATAATAAAAGGCTGTGAAGCAACAAAAGGGCTTAGCACGAACAGTTTGATGCTAGCATGACGTTGTCGAAAAGCATGCTGTCACATTCATCCGTATTTATTAAAATTGCTGTATGAAAAAGATGGCATATAAACTCGATAGTGTTACGTCAATATTAACGAGGTAGTAACATTCTAAATTGACACTCATTTTACATGAAATAGATTGGATATAACTATCAGTAAATGCTTGTTTTTAAGTTAACAATTCAACTTTTAAAATTAATTTAAATAGCCTTAAGCCTTAGAAATCTAAAATATCTCTGGCGTTGTCACATTCATTATTATTTGCTAAATCTGCATCGATAGATGAATGTCATGGTTACGTTCTCAATCGCATTCGATCACAATATTAGTGTCAGTTACACAAACACCTACTGTGTTCTGACGTCACGTACCTACACCATATTTTGAAATGTACAACCCTCTTGTTTCATCAAAAGGAACGGAAACAATCAACATATACTTAAAACTCGCTCACACAGGCCTTTCATATATATAGACATAGTTGAAACACATTTATTTCTTACCTCCACGCATTTATGGGACCCGTCACGAATACATCGAGAAATCTAAAATTTAAGTGTCGCTTCACGTCCCCAACAGGGTTCCATCCAGGCCGAACTGGTATTTGATCTGGCACGCGGCCAGCAATATGTATTCAGAATCCTTTTACGCCTCAAAAATGTTTTCTTTAGTTTTATATCTTGGTCATAAAGCATCACACTGGAGCTCGATCGTAAACTTATTACTTATATTTTAAGTTAAAAAAAAATGCACAGAATTATCTGTGTATTTTTATTAGATTTTTTTTATATTTAAGGCCTCTGAAATTCTGGCTGGGTCTTCTGACTGGAGGTGTTTCAGTCCGTTGGTACGATAGTAAGTATATCAGATTTGAAAATAAAATGTAAAAATGACAACGATCTATGAGGCAAACTTTGAGAGTGAAAAACGAGAGAGTCTATGAGGAAGATCTGATGTCAGCATTTTGTTCTCTCCCCTCAAGGGCTCTAGCGTGATCTTCTACAATATATTACCCATACTTATCCAAAACATGTCTATTAATATTTCAAGAGGCAATGAAAACTAGACTGTCTAAGAAAGGGTAATTTAAAATTTCGGATTATCTTGACGATTACAGATTAAGTTTGAGCAGCTTCTGAATCAATCATTATTGAGCACAGTACTATATATAACACAAATAAAAAAAATGTTATTACATAGGTCATTCAAATAAAATAAAAATTAAGTTAAAAGACTATCCCGATCGATCCGATCGCGTGGTACATGTAAAAAGAATGTAATAATTTGACGTCTGTAAATTTTTTTTATTGGCCTATACAAATGATCTTTGACTTTGATATAGATAAAGAAAATTGACAATGTGTATATGCCCCGTAGAAGTTACATGAAAAAAGAATGAGTTATTGCTTCTGCGAATGGAACATAAGTAGTGAGCTCATAGCCATAACGACGATCGATATAACAATATTCCTATAAATAATTTCCTACAAAATTAATTATCACTTGCTTTAACGGAGAAGGCAAACATCGTGAGAAAACCGGATGCCTAAGAGTTTCTTGAAGGTGTGTAAAGTTCGCCAACCCGCACTGGGCCAGCGTGGTGGATTATGGCCTAAACCCTAAATTAGAGAGGAGGCCCGTGCCCAACAGTAGGACAGTTTCTTAACAGGGCTAATAAAAACAAAATCCTACAGTACCAGTCAGACCTTGAATTTGTGGTTTTATATTAGTTAGCCATCTGAACTATAAAGCTTTTATTATCCAAGGAGTAAACAACTTTTGTCATAATATTTACAAGTCAAATGTTTATTATAACAATACTTTGTATTTACAAGCCTGAAAATTGTATAAGTTTAAATCTGACTATTCTGAAATGTAAGATAACTTTCAAGAAACGTGCTCATTTGGCGTTGGCAAACAGATACGTTGGTTACTGAGAAATAATTATAACTTCAAGTTGTATTTTATATAGGGCTTTTTTGTATTTTATATAGTTCCTAGTAATGTTATTTCATGAACCGATTTCTTGTACACGATTTTGTCCTTAACTATTTTATGGCATGATTTTTTTTTTCTTTAAAAATGTAGACCCATACTAGGATTTGTTCCAAAATTCACATACACAAATACCCAGACTGTAACAAATAATTGTGGGTCACACAAAGATTTGTCCGACTGTTAGACACAGAGGGCGGAGCGGCTTAAGCTCTTAACCACTGCGCTAAATCGTCTGTCATGTTTAATAATACTTCCTTCGTTTCCATTTACTTTTCCTTTGCGGGATAGACAGAAAGTACAAAGTTCCAACAGTTTATTTCCTTACGGACCTCTGGCTTCCGCCTCTCTCATAGTTCGTCTCAGATACGCTCACCGGTTACGACGACTTTTGACTTACCCTTCAGATAATGGTCTGTTTGGTCATGATAGGATAGACAGGTAGTCCA
Source organism: Phalera bucephala (assembly GCA_905147815.2). Classification (NCBI taxonomy): domain Eukaryota; kingdom Metazoa; phylum Arthropoda; class Insecta; order Lepidoptera; family Notodontidae; genus Phalera; species Phalera bucephala. The sequence goes on along the minus strand of LR990621.1, from coordinate 14,483,464 downwards.
GTTAGGTAGGTCCAACTTTGGGAGAGAGTTCAATCGACGAATCCAACTCGGCTGGGCAGCGTTCGGGAAACTGCGCAACATCTTGTCATTCAAAATACCTCAGTGCCTCAAGACTAAATTTTTTAGTCAATGTGTGTTACTAGTGATGATATACGGATCAAAGACGTGGTCTCTTACAATAGGTCTCATAAAAAAACTCAAGAGTTGCTCAGCGAGCTATATAAAGAACTATGCTCGGCGTTTCTCTACGTGATCGAATCAGGAATGAGGAGATTCGTACAAGAACCAAGGTCATCGACATAGCCCTTAAGATTAGCAAGCTGAAGTGGCAATGAACGGGCCACATAGCGCGAAGACCCGAAGGGCGTTGGGGCAGATAGATTCTAGAGTGGAGACCACGTATTGGCAACCGCAGCGTGGGACGATTGCCTGCCACATGGACCGACGATCTTGTGAAAATCGCAGGAAGTTTGGATGCAGGTGGCATCGGACCGGTTACGCTAAAAAGCGATTGGGGAGTTCAGCAGTAGACAAGTATAGGCTGAGATGATGATGATGATAAAGGTAGTCTATGTTTTCCCCGTCAATTCCTTCCACTTTCACATTGTACATCTGTTTTATCAGTAAAACTTATATACTTAAATCATTTTGAATCCCACTAAATTGCTCTTTTTGGTAAAGTTAGGTATACCTACATACTGAATATTTTCTAGAAATAATATGTACCCTGTAGCTCGATAATCAGCGCCAGGTGAACCAGACAAGGTCCGTAAATCATCAGCCCACACACAGGTTACACTTATACCATAAAAATAAAGCACTACCTACCATAACATTGCCCTGCCGGAATGCGCTGCAGTAAAATACTGCTACAGTATTAGCTGAGGCAGGGGCCAATTTTTAATCACACACAATTACTTTCTTTCGTTTCTGCATCATTTTCTTTCTCTTTATTTTTTTTGTCATGTCAATATATGTTTTGATTGCGTGAGAACAAAATAATCTATATTTAGAAGCTTTTATTTAACTTGCAATGTTCGTATGTCTCTCTGTCTGCCTGACTGTTTCTCCGGTTTAAATCTTGTAATCCATTTTTCATACACTTGCGGGTATCCGATTAAGCTAAAATTTGGTACACCTATGTAATTTTGTTGAAAATGCAATAATATGGTACCATGGAGCTGGTCTGGTGATGGAGTCGGAAGGTGGTTATTGGAATATGTTAATTACACAACGTAACGTGTTTAGGCTTGTTGGATTGGTATTGACAAATACTATATAACCAGATGTTGTTCAGGGTCTGATGATGAAGCCAAAAGGTGGGTAATAGATCCAGCCAACTACTCAATATAAACCCGCCGTGTTTTGGCTCGTCAGATTTGGCTTCACGAGTACGTTAGACCCGGATGGTGTCCAGGGTCTGATGAGGAGCCAAAAAGAAGCTATAGTAACTCAGCAACTAAGCAAGATATCTCCGAATTGTTTTGGCTATAAAAGCTTGTTTTTAAAAAGGTGTTTTGAAATTAGAATTATTCATTCTTTCCTACACTTTCACATTTCATATAAATCAGACTATACGCTCCCACCGCTGGGCTAAGGCTTTTTTGTACAAGTCGTGATGAGAGAGATTAGGTCATATAAGATTAGAGCGGATAGATAAAAGCTTCCAAAAAGGCTTACAACTTGGCTTAACAGCTACCACATTGAGTGGTAACTGGTACGAATAGCTTAACGAGCTTTCCCCAAAGTAAGGAGATGCTCGACTATAAAAATGTCACAAACGGTCAGAACGTTGGAAAGAAGATGGATGCTATATAACCTTGGTGATAGCTAAGAACACCGTAGTTGCAAAGCGTTACGAGCGCCTTGCCTTCATACTTAACCATCTTATTAATTACAATAGTCTCCCTTTCTACTCTACTGGGAGCTATTCACTCCATGAAGACCACGCAAATTTTGATGAGAAATGTATATAAAACGTACCACGTTTGCTAAACATCAAAGCAGTGGCAATTGCCTCATATTTAGGGTTTACTTGTAATCCTGTGTTTTCCTCACGATGACAAATTCAACCGCAGAGTTATACGGAGCAACGGAAATTATAGGTTGCTTTGTTTAACTGAATCTCCTTGCACGGAATTAATATCGCGGTAAGGACATATAAGTTTATACGTTATTGCTAATATAAGTTTATAATGTGATGTCTTTATTGAGGGCATGATTTAATTTACAAGGGCACATGGCATGCAGGCAGTGCAATCTAATTGATAGATTATTCTATCTAGGTAGGTATAATATTCTATTAATATCGCTTAATGAAAGTAAAGCTTAAAACTCCACTAGAATATTTAGAAATATATTAGTGATATAGCTCAAATAACTACATAACAAATACTCCAGCACGCTGCGCACTAGACATAAAGAATTTTATAAAAAAAGGTATAACCAGATAATATGAATATAAGTATTATTAACCCGTAAACCTTCTTAGGTACTCCTAGCAGGTTCCTAGATATAATGAGGTTAACAGTCTGTACTATAATATCATCATCATCATCAGCCCGTGTCAGTCCACTGCTGGACGTAGGCCTCTCCCATGGCACGCCACTGAGCTCGATCTTCAGCTCTCCTTCTCCAATCCCTGCCCGCTGCCTTACGAATATCGTCGCCCCACCTAGCTACAGGGCGCCCTACACTACGTTTGCCGACACGCGGTCTCCACTCAAGAACCAGTCTGCCCCAACGGCCATCGGTTATGCGGCATATGTGACCTGCCCACTGCCACTTCAGCTTGCTTATTCGCTGAGCTATGTCGGTAACCTTGGTTCTCTGACGAATAACTTCGTTCCGGATTCGATCCCTAAGAGTAACTCCGAGCATAGCTCTTTCCATAGCTCGTTGAGCGACCTTGAACTGGTGGACAAGCCGCACAGTGAGTGGCCACGTTTCGGCTCCGTATGTCATTACAGGTAGGACGCACTGATTAAAAACTTTAGATTTTAGGCATTGGGGTATGGGCGATAAGAAGACTCGACGGAGTTTTCCAAATGCTGCCCAGCCCCGCTGTATCCGTCTCTTAACTTCCTTGTCGAAGTTGTTTTTACCTAGTTGGAGCACCTGCCCTAGGTATACGTACTCAGAAATAACTTCGAGGGGGGCTCCGTTACGGCGATCGGTCCCGGGTCAACATGCTTGTTGATCATAACTTTAGTTTTATCTAAGTTCATCCGGAGACCGATTTGCTGAGACAAATTAGCAGGGTTGTCCAGCATCTGTTGTAGATCTTGCAACGTTTCAGCCATGATGACGATGTCGTCTGCAAATCGCAGGTGAGAGATGTATGCGCCATTTATATTGATGCCGCGACCTTTCCAGTCCAGCGTCTTGAACATATCCTCCAGTACATTGGTGAACAGTTTTGGTGATATGACATCACATTGGCGCACTCCGCGGCGCAGGTGGATATGTTCAGTCCGCTGGTTCTGTACCTGGACGGTCAACGTTGCAGCTTCAAAAAGGCATCTCATCACCTCGATGTATCGCCAATCAACTTGGCATCGTTGCAAGGAGTCCAGAACTGACCAGGTCTCGACAGTGTCAAAGGCCTTCTTATAGTCCACAAAGGCTAGACATAGGGGCAGATTATACTCTGCAGTCTTCTGTATAATCTGCCGCACTGTGTGGATGTGGTCTATGGTGCCGTAACCACTTCGAAACCCGGCCTGCTCCGGGGGTTGAAACTCGTCGAGCCTTCGCGCAAGACGGTTCGTGATGACCCTTGAAAAACAGCTTGTATACATGGCTCAGAAGCGATATGGGTCGATAGTTTTTCAAAAGGGTTTTGTCACCCTTTTTGAAAAACAGGACGACTACGCTTCTGTTCCATGCCTGCGGAGTTCTCCCAGTGTAGAGGACAGTGTTAAATAACTTCCGAAGCTCCTTATGTACTGGGGTACCTCCTGCCCTCAGAAGCTCAGTCGTGACACCGTCCTCACTCGGGGCTTTTCCAACTCGTTCTCATCCAGGTTGATCTCGGGCAAGTCTTCTGTGAAGTGACGTGTAAGGGTGGCTCTGGGATCTCCTCTAAGAGATTCGGGTCGAGGTGCGTGTGAGGCGTAGAGCTGGCTATAGAAATTCCTGACTTCCGAGAGGATTTCCGGCCTAGAAGCGATCACAGTACGCGCTTGTGTAGTCAACCTTGTCAAGTGGTTTCTCCCAAGTGACTGGACGAACACTTTCGACCCCCGATTCTGCTCGATGGCTTTCTCAATCTTAAGCTTGTTGAAATCTCGGAGGTCGCGTCGGACCAGCTTTGTGATCTTTTTATTTAAGGCCCGGTGTTCTGACAAGGTTAAGGCTGCATTTCGGCGTCGTTCGCTCATAAGCTCCAGAGTCCCCCCCGAAAGCTTAGATTTCCTGCCTGTACGCCTCGTTTCGCATCATTTAGTACCCTCTTCTCTAAGAGTCTGTACCACCTGCTCGAATTTCTGATCAACGCTCTCAGTGGTTTCCAAGGCAGCGAAACGGTTTTCCAATTTTAACTAAAAAGCTTGGGAATCCATAGCGGCTTGGAGCAAATTCGGTCGGAGACTGGACATCATCAAGTGGGAGTAGAGTAAAAAGAAGAACGCGAAAGAGCGTTCTTCTTTTTACTCTTCTATTTATATTCAGAGTGCCCCGTACGAGCCGGTGGTCGCTTCCGGTTTTAAACCTTGCGATCACTGAGACATCTCTGAATATGCGCCTCTTGTCCGCCATGATGAAGTCGATCTCATTTTTTATTTTACCATCGGGGCTTTGCCACGTCCACTTTCTTTAGGGCTGTTTTTTAAAAAAAGAGTTCATCATAAATAGCCCTTCTCTTTCGAGAAAGTTGATGAGCGTTTGCCCTCTGTCATTTCTGCTGCCATAGCCGTATGGTCCTACTGAGGATTCGCTGTCAGTTTTTACTCCCACTTTGGCGTTGAAATCTCCCATGACAACGTTGTAGTGTGCCCTAGGGGTATTATGAAGGCCCTTAGAGATGTCCTCGTAGAGTACCTCTATGTCCTCGTCCGAGTGTGCCGAAGTCGGTGCATAAACCTGCACGATCTTGAGGGTGTACCTCTCGGTCAGCTTAATTATGAGGTATGCTACTCTTGTCGACACACTGGACATTTCTAAAACGTTGTCAGCGAAGACTCTATGGACCAGAAACCCGACGCCACCCTGGGAAAGTTGGTCTCCCTCTCTAAAGTACAAAAGATGGCCAGATTCTAGGGTTATGGTGACTTCTCCCTCTCTTCGAACTTCACATAAACCCAGAACATGCCATCTTATGCACTTCAGTTCTTCTTCCAACTGCAGAAGATGCTCATCCAGTCGCAGCGTGCGTCCGTTATACGAAGCCAGGGTCAGTTCATGTACCATAATATACATTAAGGTATAAAAATAAAAGCTTAAAACTTAGTTAAAAAGTACTTTTTATAACAAAAGGTTGCATTTAAAAGTGTTACAACGCAAGTCACAACTTTTTTTACAATCATCCACAGCTACACTACAACTGTTCCATACGTCGCGTTGTCAAAAAATAAATTCACCCCGTGGACAGGCATCGCCTCTTCCGGTAGAAACAGGCGGGCGGCTTCCGGCATCGATCGCGTCCGGATATACCTATTTAACCCTCATAATAGTGGCGGATGTTATATCTACACCAATATTACTTTGCTCTTTGCAACGTTTAAGCCCTCAACCAACTCACTTTACACCGTCCACAATAAGATCTATTATCATATAGCAGCCCGCTACGTGTCAAGTTCGACATACGTATTCTATAAAGAACTTTTATGCGCCCCTATTAAGTGGTAGATGGCGGGTCGTAAGAATCAGTTTTGCGCGAAATGGTTGATAGAATAAGTTTGCGGGTGATATTATGAGACACCGTAAGATCACGTGCGCCGAAAGATCATTATAGGGTTGGTTTCGCAACGACTCGGAAACAAGCGTCCCCGTAACATCTGGCTTGTTGTGGCTTTAGTAATACGCCCCAAGCAAGGAAAATAAACGACTGTATGTTACAGCCATTCTGGCTTGAAACTTTGGTGCCCCGGGGGTCCGGAACCTACGTATATTTTGCTGGAGAGCCGCGGTGTAATTTAGGACGACTATCTAGATAAGCCTTAGAATTACATACACAGAAGTAAATGTAGTTGACCTTCTGATAGAATGAGAAAGTTACCTAGTGATCAAACGAACTTACCTGAAGTGAAGTTCGAAGATTTAAACCATATTCGCAGCTCTCTCGACTCGCTTGGCAGCCGCGCATCCTTAAGAGACTTGAAATGTCAACGCCTCCTCTATGGTATCTGTGGACATAACCTCTGCGACCATTCCTTTTAGAAGTAGTACATTTCAACTTTACCAACGGGCAGGGCGGGTTGGGTACTTATATCTTCGAACGAAGGACTTCGTATAATAATGATCGAACTTCACTTCAGGTAAGTTCATTTGATCACTTATTATACTGTGTCCTTCGTTCGCGATATAAACTATATTAGCAGCATTTTAGAGCTATAAGGGTAAAGTTGAAGTATACCACATATAGATTTTTTTTTTTGGGTGTGACTTCTAAAAAATAACATATCATGAGTATATTTGTACTATAACACATTTCCGTTCTTTGTATTACCATACAACATAAACACAACATATATATACACATATATTGTTTCCTACAACCAGTCTGTCTAACTTAAAATAAATTTATATAATCAAATTCTATAACATGGTATGTTACACAGTGTAGATCCATCCCAACAAAACCTTTAAAGCACCTGTTATATACCTTTATACCACACCTGTAGTCCAAAATTCATTAATACCGGGTAATAATAATCAATCATTACTTATCAGATATCAGTGCAGTCTCCATCTGTTATGTCTTCTATAGATATCTTTCTTCTATAGATATCTTCTATATAACGAGAGTTGAGGAATTACCCATCTAGAGTTTTGTTTATATGAAATTAAATCCTTTATAATAATTCTTGTATAATAGAAAACCCTTATGAGACGAACTACGAGAGTGAAGGAAGCCAGAGAGGCATGCAAGGAAAGAACCCGTCGGAACCTTGCACTCTCTGCCCACCCCGCAAGAGATCTGGCGTGATGATATGTATAGAGATACATAGATAGCTAGAAACCCTTACTGTGTACTAGACCTGAAAACAAAGTACGTTAGTACCCAATCTATAACAATATAATACAAATATGACAGGGAAAACTATTTCCCCACTAAATTGTCTTCCAACTGGCATGTGTTTTTGTTTTTATTGTCAAATGATCTCTTTTTGAGTACAGTACCAAACAAAGGCTACGAATTAATTTAGTGATTATAAGAATGTTTTTGCTATCATTACCTATTTAATTTATAAATTTTTTTTTAATGTCAGCATTCGGCTATATTTAATGTTAGTTATATTTTTAATCTTTAAAGATGTACATATACCAAAATTTAACATTTTGTAAATCTAAGTCTAAGTCTAAGTATATTTATTTGTCAAAACATGTGTAGGTACATAGGAAGTAAACATCGATAATAGAATCAACATGTTTTTGCCAAATCAGGCGTACAAATATAAAATGAAATATTTTTTTTAACAGTACCAATAAAGTCAATTAATCCAGTAAAATAAAATAAATGTCAATGAGATCAAAGTTGGTACAAACATAAAATATTATTATTTATTATAACTGTTGTTCAGTTAAAAGTTCGCCAGTTAAATCAATAATTATTAATTAATTTAGTAACGAGAAAAGAAAAAAATAATACATTTAATAATTCTTAATTCAACTACACACAAAGTTGAGAAAAAATTATGTAAAAATTTATGTGAAAGTGGGATCATTAAAAAAGTCATTTAAATTATAGTAACACTTTGATATAAGAATTTCTTTTAAATGTTTCCTAAATAACTTATAATTATAGTCTTTGTATTTATTTGGTATCTTATTGTAAATTTTCGGTGCCATGCAAAATACACTTTTATTCATAAGTGCAGTCCGAGACGTTTGCAAACAAAGTTTACTTTGATCGCGGCGGCTACGTTGTACAATATCTGATAAGCGACTAATTAATGAGGATTACCTTTTACAAATGACGCTATTTCTAAAATATAAAGGCAAGGAAGTGTTAGAATTCTGTTGTGAATAAAGTAAGATTTACAACTGTCAGTAGCAATGATACCAAACATAGCTCTGATGCAGCGCTTTTGAACTTTAAAAGGTATTTCCTTGTTGGTGGAGTTTCCCCAAAATATGATCCCATAACTTAACCAGTCTTGACGCAACTAAACTATGATAGGCCGTTAATAAGGTATCTTTATTGACTAGGGGGGCTAGTTTGTGCAGTGCATATGCCGAACTGCTTATTTTTTTACTGAGTTCTTCAATGTGTGGTTTCCAATTAAGTTTGATGTGTGATAAAGAAGTAAACTCATGCAACTCCTTCCATTCGGGTCCGCTTTGTACCAGAATGCATGTTCCACCTCGTTAACTATTTTGTCTACAGAAACATGCGGCTAGGTAATAATTGGGTATCGTAAGATGTATTTCTTGTCCACTTATCATAAAGTGTTCAGTAATACATATTACGTCAACATGTAGATTTTTGTCTCGTAATTCTTCCACACAAACTGCAAGGCTATCAGATTTGCTCAATAAGCCTGCGATATTTTGATGTAACATGCTTAGATTCGTATTTACGAAAAAAAGGTTCTTTGAAGTTATTTTCTGTTATGGAAGAGATTGTGGCTTGCTCGTCATATTTATTATCAATTATATCCTCTTCGCCTGTTTGTTGTTTATGGTGGCCAAAAGTAATTAAGTCAATCAATAAGTTATCCATGATTCGCATATATATATTTCTCATTCCATTTTTATTAATTTTGCCAGTTCTATAAGAAAACATCTCGTCCGATAGGTCTCGATTACTGTCGAATATGTATAAATATTCATTCGTATGGATGTCTAGATAGAGAAGATTATTAAACATTTCAACTTTGTAATTATATATTAGTGCACCTTTTCTATACGTAGGCACACAGATAATTTTGTTAGTGTGAGTAACGTTTTGTAGAGATTTTTTTAGCCTATATATTATATCTAAATAGTTACTATCTTCTTTGAGATCATTTTCTCCTATGAAAAGTATACAATAGTCATCCATAGTAAAATACTTTAATTTATGTTCTATATTGTGTAAGAGCTCTTTTGTAGTACAATTAGGCATCACATAGCGGCAATAGTCAAAGTAGTTAGAGACGTCTTCAATAATATATAGTGAATCATTTGTTTTATTACTAGTCAATATACATAGCTTCTTCTTTTGTTTTAATTTTAATATGTCGTTAGAATTTATTTTTTTGTCGTCTAATGAATATTTTATATTAGGGTCCGATGTTGTTGTTGACTGAGATATATCTATTGTTTGTGTCTCCTTATATTGTTTATTTTGCATGTCAATTGTGTTATTTTCTGTCATGTTCTTACAAATGTTTTGTGTGTCCATTTGGTCATTATTTAAGAAATTTGAAGCGTTTTTTCTGTGAACTGTTTTCTGACGTGCAGATACTGGCGTAATGTTTTTTCTTTCGGGCGTTAGACATAGATTTTTGTATGTATCAATTGTTTTTAAGCTGTTCTGTAGGTCAAGCTTCAAACGATAATTTTCACTATTTAAGTTATCGATTTCCTGATGAGCACTCATTAATTGCATCGTAAGAGTTTTTACCTGTTCATTGAGGTCATTTTATGCTCCCACTGTTATCATGTAAGCTATCCGGTATACTCAACATTGTCGAGTCAAATACGGTTTTCTCATTCTATCGTTACACGTATGACATTTAAGGAACTGGTTCTATATAGTCTACGGTACGTTATATTATCGTTATCTAGATTTATTATGTAGCTACTATTAGCGCTGTCTATTGAGTGAGTTATGGTACTAATTTTTTATTTTATTTATTTATTTTTAAGAAAGCTTACAGGCCAATAACAAAATTTTTTAATAATATTAACAGTAAACAAGTTGCTAATAACAAGCTTCCACAGTTAGTTATGATGTTGTTACACACTAATTTCATAATAAATTTGAAAATAAAATAAAAAGAAAACAATATAAACAAAAAGGTATCCTCCGTAAAACAAATGATTAATAATTACTTAATGAGAAAAAAAAAGAATAAACACAAAAAACCACTTAAAGAATGCACCAAGAAAAAAAAGAAAAGGTACAAAAAACAACGGACAAAACTTGCAGTTTGAGTGCCACTTGCTCAGAAAAATTGTTCAGTTAGGAGCCGTCTTATCGTGCCCATGTTGGTACAAAATAAGTCAAGATTTAAGTCACGAGAAAGGTTGTTGAATGATCGCGTACTACGTAAGAAAAACGAATTTCTTCTATAATTGGATGTCGCAAAGGGAGTGTGGAGCAACGGTCGCTGTCTAAGAGCTGTTGGATTTGTGTTTAATCCTATTTTCGCGACTAGTTCCGGGCTATCGATACAACCATTAGCAACACCAAGCAAGAAATAAATATCGTTAATGAGTCGCCGTTGTTCCAGTGGTGAAAAGTGGTATCTTTTGCATCTATGGGTGTAATTTTCGGAGAGTTGTTGCGATCTAGATATCGTAAAAATCTCTTTTGAACACCCTCGATTCGAGATTTATATACCTCATATTGAGGATTCCAAACCTGTGAGGCATATTCCAAATGGCTTTTAACGAAAGAACAGTACAGGATTTTTACTGGTTTTAGAGAACTGAAATCGGCTGTAGTCCTTATTATAAACCCTAACGCCTTTGATGCTCTTTTTACTATGTTGTCTATGTGTTGGTTATAGAGAAGTTTACTGTCCTGTATGACACCTAGATCTTTTATATTGCTAACTTTGCTTATTATCTGGTTATTTAGTATGTAATCAAAAACAATCACCGATCTTTGACGCGAGAATGTAATATGAGAGCATTTAGACACGTTTAACTGAAGTTTATTATAGGTACAGTATTTTTCGAATTCAATAAGATCAGCTTGTAACTTATAGGCATCTGATATACTATTGACAAGTTTATGAACCTTCATGTCATCAGCAAATAAAAGAATATAAGAGTTTTGGAAGCAGGATTTAATGTCTGCAATAAATAATATAAACAAGAGAGGCCCCAGTATTGAGCCTTGGGGCACGCCAGAAGGGACATTGGCCCATCTCGACGTATATCCCTGTAGTACTACAGCTTGCGTACGATTCTCTATATATGATGAAAACCACCTGTACAAATCGCCATAGATTCCAGCCTTTAATAGTTTTTGCAAAAGTAGTCTGTGATCGATACGGTCGAAACATTTACTATAATCTGTGTATAGTACATCGACCTGCGCCCGTTGCTCCATTCCTTCGGTAATAAATTCATGTGAAAGGATTAAGTTGGATGTTGTTGAGCGATTCTTGATGAAACCATATTGTTCGGCGCCAAGATTACATTTTACAGCCGCATATACAGCAGTATAAACAACTCGCTCCAGTACTTTCGCAAATAAACATATCTTAGATATGGGGCGGTAGTTTTGGACATCCGACTTATTACCTTTTTTGAGTACAGGGGTAACGAATGCAGATTTCCATACTTGTGGTACTGTGCCCTCCGCCAGCGACCTCCGGTACAAAATGCATATCGGTACAAGAATACTATCGGCACAGTTGACAATAAATATGGGGGTATAAAGTCTGGGTCACCAGATTTGGAAAGATCCAGTGACTTAAGCAAGGGTAATATACGAGAAGGGCAAATTTCAACAGTACAAATAGATGATATACATTCACTAACATAAGAGGTCCCACCAGCACTTACATTAGAGGCGATAGAATCAGGTTCTTGAAATGTAGAATGGAAGTAAGAAACAAAAAGATTGCTGATCTCCTCACCTGTACTTGCAGTCTCATCACGATATTGCATTAAACTAGGAAACATACTATTACTTCTCTTACTTTTTACATAAGACCAAAAAGATTTGGGATTATTTATAATAGAGGATTCTATTTTATTCATATATGTGGTAAAGCAAGATTTTTCCAAGTCAATGGCCCGTTGACGAAGTATGGAAAAAGGGTGATAATCAGCTAAATTACCATAGGTTCTATATTTTTTATGATATTTATATTTTTCTTTTAATACTTTGATCAATGCAGTATTATACCAGAGGGATATAATATCTTTCGTCTAGACTTAAACGGTACATGTTTGTCCCTAAGTTCATAGAGCTTATTGTAAAAATAATTAACTGCTTCGTCTAAAGATTTGGTGTGCAGAAGTTCAGCCCAATTTATTTGGTCGAGGTGATATCGAATTTTAACATAGTCTCCTTGCGAAAAGATATACGCATTTGTTAATTTGTCTCCGAGTTTGTGAATCTCTACGAATTTTGCCTGTATTATTAATGGCTTGTGATGCATGTCTATAGGCACAGCTAAGGGATCTTTACATTCACTAACTGTCACAGTGTCATTTGAAAACACAAGATCCAGCAGTCTACCATTGTTATTACGCTCGCCGTTAAACTGCGATATGTGCGACATGTATAAATAATGTCCAAGAATTCATTAACATGGTGACGCGTTATATTTTGAGGAATGAACTCCGCACTGTCAGATTTCCCCAAAGACCAATCAACATCATTACCAAAGTTAAAATCACCTAAAATTATAAATTTATCTAATGGTTGAGTAAGAGTTATATTGTTTAAACCATTCTTAATGTTATTTAACTGAGTAATATAAGAGTTACCTAAACTTTCCCTACAAAGATAAAGTCCACAAATATGCAAATTGTAACTTACTTGGGGCCTAGATCTCTTCACGATAAGGGTCACCCAAATGTCTTCGGCGGAGCTACGCCACTCGCGTTTTTTAACCACTGTAATGCCATTTTTTACCGCAATCAAGACACCACCGCCTCTTTTTTGTGCAGTACGCGAGTAATCACGATCTCGCCTCCATACTAAGTACCGGTTATCAAACAATTCACTACTATAGATATCATCCATCAACCATGTTTCCGAGAATACGATAACGTCATAAGCGGATAACGACACACTACGAAAAACGTTATTTGTCTTTGATCGGAGACCACGGACGTTTTGGTAGTATATATTAAGAGTACCCATTTCTTAGCGTAACTATAATACTATTTTTAAAAATATAATCAACGGTGATAAAACTAGCAGGCTATGTAAACAACAAAATAATTGATATTGATAAAAATTAAGAAAAATATGGCAGGTAGAAGTAAAAAATCTACACCGATCGGGTAAACACAGTGTCGCACAGTGCATGAACATGGAATAGTATGGACTTAAAGAGTTATGAATAGAAACAAAGGAGCGATGCGATAAGAGCAGCCAGCTGCTATTAGCCATAAGCTACAATGTAATGTATTGAAGTTTAGACTTTATAGTATGTAACATAGGGTGAGGATTAGCGATCTTTGAATTATTAGAATAAAAAAAACATTTTAACGACTTACTTGGGTGCACAGTAAAGTGGCACGGTACCTTATGGAAAACATGAGTAGCACGCTGCGACTGGTGGTTCTCAAACTGCATAGCTTTATTATAATGAATTGCGAGTAAATATTTATTAATAATGTTTGAAGAATGTTTTTTCAATCACCATGTTACATAAGTTAAACAATTTTTGTCAGATCGTTTTCCGTTTGGATTCGTATTACAGGAGAAGTATCGACTTTCCTCGCATAGATGGTCGCGTTTTTTACCCAAATGTATCGAAAGTCCGCTTCGCGTGCCACTTTTTTGGCCTTCGACGGGAGAATTTTGTTGTTTCTGGTCAGGTGGTCATTTATGTATATTCTATTATTTCCAGACAGTCTGATATGATTAGCTACGAGCGGAGAAGTCTTAAGTTTATATTTGGCAGCGGCCACAAAATCCTCCTTCACGTAGCGGCTGGTAAAGCTAACTATTATTGGTTTAGCTTGTTCCTTTCTACTTGTGGGAACTCTAGTAATAAAGTTTATTTGGGTTTTAGAGATGGCATAATTTATCTTAGTGCCAATCTTACTCACGATGTTAAATAGATTTTCATTATTAGTCTGGAGCATTGGTCTCTGGTGTCAGACTCTTCCTTTATTTTCTCTACTCGGGCTTGAAGCAAATCCACTTGGCTTTGTAGCTTTTCAACATTCACGATACGCTGTTCCGTGTCAGTCAGAGATTTTATTACCAATTTCTTTTACGGCCTCATTGATCTGCGTGCCTAGAGAAGTCTCCAGTTCAGCAAATTCACTCCTCAAAGCTGATATCTCATTCTTCAGACCTTCCAAAGGGCCTAGTTTCGCTGACAGTACTGATATTTCCTTTAAAATGGATAAATCAGATTCTGGTCTGGGTGAACTGGGTGGATGGGTGCCAACTTGTTTACATTCAATGCAACGCCAGGTATTCTTCTTCTCCTTTCCCAGCTTCCGATAGCCTCCTTCGGTAATACCCGCACAATGGAAGTGCAGTGTCTGATTACAAGAAGTGCAATGTACACCTTCCGACAGCAAGTCACCGCAAGCATTGCACGTATAAGTATCCATTTCGCGAATTTGTAACTTGTAACTACTCGAGATAAAGAGTAGACAGACCAAGATAAACCTTTGAGAAACAGTGGTTTTTAAGAATTTACTAAAATAAAGACGTGCGCAAGCAGAGGTGCTCGGAACACGATTGTATTTTTATAATATTGTAATTCCACATCCCTATTCGCGGATGATACCGCTCTCTACGTCTCGCATAGGAATAAGGGTTTCATTACCAGAAACCTTCAGGCATCCGCCAATTCCCTAGGGAATTGGTTCAGGAAGTGGCGTATTGAGGTGAACCCGGACAAGAGCGCTGCGGTGTTCTTCTCCAGAGGTGCCACCCCGCGCCACTCCCTGCGCCGCCCTAGAAGTAATCTCGGCCAAGTGACCATGTTCGACCGACCCATTCCCTGGGTCAAAGAGGTCAAATATCTAGGGGTCACCCTAAACAGTACCATGTCCTTCGGCCCGCACATCAAGCGGGTCCGTCACCGAGCATCATTTGTGTTCGGTCGTCTCCATTCGTTAATCTGCAAGCGGAGTAAAATGTCCCTTAGAAATAAGGTGACACTTTACAAAACTTGCGTTCGACCCATCATGACTTATGCGTGTGTTGTGTTCGGGTATTCGGCCCCCTCTCACATCGATAAACTCCAAGTGGTTCAAAACTGCTTCCTCCGTAAAGCCGTAGGAGCCCCCTGGTTCGTACGGAACGTCGACCTCCACTCCGATCTAGGTCTCGAACCTATTCGCGCCTTTATTAAAAAGGCGTTAACACGTCACTTCGCGAACGCATCTACCCATGCGAATCCGTTAATCGTAGCCACCGCCGACTACGATCTCCCCCCCGACCCCTGCCGCCACCGCCGGCCGCGACATGTTCTCACCGACGCCCCCGATGCTTTGTCATCCCTTTCCGCTCAGAATACGGGCGACGACGACGACGTAGTAGTAGATCCCCTCCCATAGCCGGCGGTTGACCGGTGCACTTAGTAGTGCACCCGTCCCCCTACAGCGACTGTCCCAACCGAGGGCGCCTCTTCGAGGCGCCCTCGAGTATGTCGCCTCTTGCCCTTCTGGCTGGCTAGAGCGTAGTGGTTGCACGCTCGCCTTTAAGTCCGGTGAAGCTGTAAAGGCCTTGCGGCCAACAGCGTACATCATTCACACACACACACACACACACACATGTAATTCCACAAAAAGACAGTTCACTCACTTCGTCACTAGCCGTGTTCAGTACAGTTAGACTACGACAGTATTTATAATATTAGTGAAAGTAAGTACCGGTTCATAGATATGTGCTTTTTTAAAGTAGCAAAATCAGTTATGATGATTCAATGCTTAGGTTTTTTTTTCCACATTCCGGACAGTTTGTTTATTTAGAGACGTCACTTTTTATAAGAATTAACACTTTTCAAACACTTAGTAGGCACTTTTGTTATTGTTTTTTTGTAGGTATGTTAACTAAACTTTGTTTTATATTAAATTACTGGTTTAATTAGTTTCTGCACTGTAGACGAATTTACATTCAATTTTAACACAGTTTTCGATACACTCTTTTTTAGAAAACGATTATACACGATGTTTAGGCTTTTATTTAATATTAAGCCACGCTTTTGACTAGTTTTTCGGATAAGAAGTATTTTTATAAATTTAAATAACACGGAACTTGTTTAAGTTTGTCTAGCTAGATCAGCGCCATCTAGCGATCACGACTACGAGGCGTACTAGAGGCCTTTGTACTAATGACCTTATCTGGAGATATTCCTCACATAAGGCTATGTGCTTTACCTATATAATCACGCCCTCCCCCCCAATTTTAGAGTCTGGAACGAACGGCAGTACTAATGTGTGGTAAACAAACATAACCTACCCGTGTTATTACTATACCACTATTATTAATTTAATTTAAATTTCGAAACTATCCCGGAATCATTTCCATGTCCTGAGTGTGCGCCGACTAATAAATCCTTGGCTACATAAATATTTATGTATCACTTAACGATTCGTTCTTGCGCAATAACGCCCGCGAACATTCGTTTTAGCAATACGATCGGGCCACACCTGAACCAATTATATTACTGATGAAAAATACACTCCTAATTTAGTAATAACTTAATGAGCGAATAAGTCACAGTCGACTAAACCAAACCACGGGTCACAACTGTATCATATTGGGAATCCTATTTATAACTGAATTATTTCATACCATGAAATTTTCATTTCATACCACACTTCCTCTGCTTCTCTGTATGTGACTGTTTTTATAAGTAGAAAAAATTACAATGAGTAAGTTTCTAGTTAGTTCTAGATGTCCAACCGTGAGAATTGAGTGTTACTCAACTTATTATTATTATATGTATCCCCCATTAATAATAAATAAATAATATCAAGTTCCTTATGACTTAGATTATTGCTGATACTACATAATATTTATCATACCTGTGATAAGAATATACTTCTGATTAGCCTTGTTTAAGATAATCCATACTTTCAAATACTGTAACTCAATATTTCATCAACCGTAGCATGTCAACATAATATTATTAAATTTTCAAATGGATATTATTATTAAGTCATTTGCATGACATTATTTTCTTTTTATATATAGATACCTATTTATAAGATACATGTAACATGTGGATATAATAATTTAAATATAACAATACCAAAATTGCAAATTTTTGTATGATATCTCAATCCAATATATTTCACTGAACTAAACACCTTTAAATAAATTACAACATAGTATAGTAGTAGTGCTCTAACACCAACTTGTTACTTTAATGGTAGCAGTTTGTGCTTGTGTTATATCTCTGATATCATAACTATACCAGAAACATCACTGGTGTTCAAAATAACTGCACACATTCCAAACTAATTACAAAACTATTTTTTATAGTTATTAATTTCTTGAATAATCTTATTTGATTAAATATTAATTATTGATTATCATATGATCAAGCAAAAATACAGTAAAAACATCTAATTCTCCAAATCATGAATTGATGTATATCTTTCCATTGTGTGCCTCAAATTTCTAATATATTAAGTACACTATAATTGATGCAGGAAATAATCAAAAACCAAAAGCATTGAACTCATTACATGATAGAAAACTGAATAGGTACTAATAAATTTTATATTAGTATATTTATTATGACTCTAAGGTCTATTGTTAGCATTAAGTTTCTTTGTAGGATAAGGTTTATAACACAGTTGTGATGTTTAATTAAATTCTAATAAGAATGGCTATAAATTGTATATCAATTAGTAAACAATAGTGTTTCTATACATAATGTTAAACATATATAGGACAAGATTCATTGTCTGAAGTGCAAGTACTTGCACAAAACCAATAAAATTATGTTTGCCGTTGAAGGCGTTATTAGTGTCATAGTCACAGTCAGTAAATACCTTTAGCCTCCAATTTATGGTTTCTTTGTAAAACCCATGTTGTAATCCTGAATGTTATACTGAATTTTTCAGCAACTTAAAAACCAAGTCTTTGTGTAAAATGCCTAGCATGCTTTTTGTACCTCACATTCTTTGGTAGGAGATTTCCAATGTTCATCATGATCTTGTTTTGGTGAACTGATAGGTACACTGTGAGTTAATATTTTCACACCCAGGATGAGGATTGTTGTTCTATGTTTGTTACAACGGTGGTCGTTTTATGAAATTTTAACTACTGGCTATGACTAGATAGTTAATAATTCCATATTGATAATCCACTATATTAACACTCCTTTAATTCAAAATATATACTGCTGACCTTAAAGGTTTCAAGGTCTCAATAAAGGTTTCATGACTGTATTGTTAGGATTCATCTTTTCTGGCTGCCCTGCAAGGAGTCTGGGTTGATAATGTTGATAGATAATTATTAGTTTTATGTTAACTGGATAGACCAGGTATTTTATATTATCTTTTAAGTATCTTTGTGCATAACACAAATTATCCCCCAACCTGCCTGCCTCAGCATCGGTAGGATAAGATATTATATTTGCAATGTTTCCACAGTTCTGTTGCTTGTCAGTTTTTTTTTTTTTTTTTTTTTAAAAACCTAGCCCCACACTAGGATTTATTCCTGTGTCGTGGGTGCGTTTACAAACATGAAAATTCACATACACAAATACCCAGACCGGAACAAATAATTGTGGATCACACAAAGATTTGTCCCGTGCGGGACTCGAACCCGCGACTATTAGACGCAGTGGGCAGAGCGGCTTAAGCTCTTAACCACTACGCTAAATCGTCCGTCGTTAAAACAGGCATTGCGATTAGTAGAGATTACTTTGGCTTATTAGTTTATAAACCCTATTCAGGAATAAGTATTGCTGGATTTAACTTTTTTAATACAAGTACTCATAATTTTTCACAATTCTTTGTGTAATAAGCTCCAGGTTGGGCTATTTCAGTATTATTATATAAGTATGTCTAATAATGAAATCAATTAAAACACTATGTTTCTGCAAAGGAGTGACTTTTGTTATTAATAATGTATTGTTATTCATAAACAATGTCAATTTACTTACCCTTTCATTAAGTCTCTCTTTTGGAGATATAATATGATAAATTGCTTATAGTTTATAGCAATAGTCTTTGTATTTACCGTTTTAGGCATATTTTAGGTATGTATTTTAGGTAACATTTTTGATCCTTACCATTGTAGAAATGTAAACTGCACAGGAACACCTCATGGATGAAACCTATGAGTAGTATGACCTTCAGCACATATCTCGTATGGGCCCCAATTCTTGCCGATGTTGTCACGCCGATGTATCTCGTACACCACTCGTGTCCTGGAATTACCGTCAAGTCTTGCGGACCACGTCGATGTATCTCGTACATCACCCGTGTCCTTAAAATGCCATCGATCCTTAACAATCATTATAATTGATGAACGTCCCCCTAATTTCTCTTATTGGAGGTATAACATTGCCAATTTATAGACGGTTACCAATCGTTTTCAGGTACATTGCGTGTTAAACTGTTTGTACACGAATAGGAACATAGACTTCATAAGTTTACTTTTCTGGTGACGAAGCTTTCACAAATCTTAATATGACGAAAGTCACGTCTCCAAATATGAGATATTATAAAAATAAACAAGTTAAGCTGAAAACACCACAAATAAACAACTATCAGTTGATCTTTTTAGAATGTACTTTTCTGAATTTGCCTATACGATGTTTTAAATTTATTTCACAAGGTCACCTTTTTGTTAAATAATTTCAGTGATATAACAAGATTATTAAATTAAATGTCAACCATAACTTTATTACAAGGCATCGGCTGCCGCGCTTTCAAAAGAACGGTCGCAGAGGTTCTGTCCACAGATACCATAAAGGAGGCGTTGACGTTTTGAGACTCTTAAGGATGCGCGGCTGCTAAGCGAGTCGAGAGAGCTGCTAATATGGTTTATATCGAGAACGAAGGACACAGTATAATATATATATATATATATATATATATATATATATAATAGACATACTCTACTCTACTGTACTCTCTGCCTACCCCGCAAGGGATCTGGCGTGAGGTTATAGATAGATAGATAGATAGACATAACGTCGTGCCTTCTTGTTACCAGAAATCAATAAAAGCAAGCTAATCTCTACGTATCCTAAAGCGCTTTATTGAAAGATAATCAAAAAATCTATTTTAGAGATGTTAGAGAAGATTGTAGACATTTTTGTATAATTTCGTGCAAGGTACTTTAGAACATTAATAGCTGGTCAAGTTAAATACAACTCACAAATTTACATTAGAAACACCTGACAGGAACATAAATGCGTCTTTTTTAAAGACTGTGACAAGCGACTCAAGTATTACTGACAAAAAAGCTCACAAATTCCCCACAGCAGCAAAGTAAAACACCGGTCTCCTAGAAAACCATAGCTTTAGGAAACACTTATATTAAGCTTTAAAAATGTATGTTCCTTTGTTACTAGACTAGCGTAGGCGTAATCTTATAACGAATAAATGTAACGGTATTAAGAATGACAGCGAGAAAATGCCGTGGGTCATGTCACGAAGCCTAGAGAGCAATTCTAATAACAAATTCCGCTAAAACCAAATCTTAACTGCCATCAATTATGATGTTTACCTGTTTTGTATAGATACTAGAATCTTAAAACAGCTAAGCACCGTTGATTGTATACTAAAATACTCATATACCATCTATGATAAGGGCTCTTATTTACTATGACCAATTAAACGCGTAACTGCGTGTTACGGTAACTTGGTGAAATGATCGTTTAATGGAACTTCAGTGGCATATAGAATGCCATTACATGATATTTGTACGAAGTTATCATAATGGGGCGAGCTTGAGCATAGCGAATAAGACCAGTGTGTATTGCTAGTGTTGACTTATGGCACTGAGACCATTTGCTTATTATGGGCTTTAGAGAAGGCTCAAGGTCCCCAAAGAGCAATAAAGAAAATGCTTGGAGATGGAGATTTCCTGCGAGATTTATTAAAAAACGAGAACATCCGCAAGAGGGCCAAAGTTGCCAACTTAGTCCTCAAAATTGCCAACCTCAGTAATAGTGAGCTGTATACATTGCTCGTAGAACTAACGACCGTTAGAACATACAGGTTCCCGAGTGGCAACGTCGTATGGAAAGACGTGAATTGAACAGGCTCCCCTCAAAGTGAACTCATGATCTGGTGAAGGACGTACAACACAAAGACGATCGCCATAGCGATCTTAGGGACAAACTCATGCCTTACAGTGGAAGTCTTTCGACTGAAGATACAACTAAAATATGAAAACACCCCGCCGACGGTTTAACCGTTTGGTTTTGCCTAAATTTTGTCACAAGAATTGTTCGCCTGATAGAAGCCTAGACACTTTAACAAGGCTCTTATTTATTTCTGTCAATTGACTTGACACCTAAGATTATGCCACTTGCTCTTCAGTTTGGATATTATCAAATAATTCAGGCAGAAAATAAACGTCGACTGGCCTATATTCCTCTAATGGGGGTGGCAGAGGTCACTGTGTATAATAATCAAATACATATTTTTCCGACAATGTTCTGTGGTACATGTACGTGTTAAAATGTCTATTCGAATTCTAATACCAGTATCTGGTCTGCTACTGAGTATTCATTTGATAAAAAAAACTGTAAAAATACTATTACAAGCCTAGGATTCCGACGCAGGATATTATCGTCGGCATCACCATTTGCCACTAGATTAACGAGAAATAATAAAAATACATCTCCGTTGCAACTATCATTGTACTAATTTGCGTAGGATATAATTATTTTATATTATTATATGTTCGAAGTGAAACTTTAATGTAGACAAGCGGCATTAAAAGTATTTACGGTGTTGCAGACCAGGTTGTAATAAGTTTTGAAGGCCCTCCTAGGAAAATATGTACCTACTTACCTAAGACTACTTTGGTCGCTGCTCAAAATTTTATCAAAAGCCGTTGAAAATATTAACGATTAACTAAGCCATTTTTTTACTGTACCACTGTCCTACTGTTAGGCATGGACCTCCTCTCAAACTGAGAGGGTTTAGGCTAGACTCCACCACGCTGGCCCAGTGCGGGTTGGCGAACTTCACACACCTTCGAGAAACTCTTAGGTATGCAGGTTTCCTCACGATGTTTTCTTTCACCGTTAAAGCAAGTGGTAGTTAATTTTTAATATGCACATGCTTTCTAAAAGACCGAAGTGCGTGCCTGGGTTTGAACCCGAGACCTCTGACTTTGCAGTCCAACGGTTTAACCACTAGGCTATCCCTGCTTTTTTTAACTCTAAAACGTTGACGTTTATTATTCAAATAAACATAATATTGCGTCCTGAATCCGCACTAGAGGCAAAATTGACAAGCTTAATCCAGTTTTTATCGGAAAACTGCGCATGGAAATAAAATGCCCACACTGTGTGGTTCAGTTTTGTACCAAGAATTTGGTAAATATTAACCTCAATGTGCAAAAAATGTATTTCAGTTGTGCATTGAGATATGTCTAATCGTAGCAGTTTACTAAAAAGACTGAAAAAATAATCTATCTCTATCAATATCATCACGCCAGTTCTCTTGCGGGGTAGACACAGAGTACAGAGTTCCAACAGGTTCTTTCCTTACAGACCTCTGGCTTCCTCCACTCTCATAGTTCGTTTCGTACACGTTCGCCGGTTACGGGGACTCTTGACTTGTCCTTCAGATAAGATACGGTCTATTTGGTCATGGTAAGATAGTCTAGGTCTTCCTCGGTACCTACATCCTTCCACTTTCGTATTGTATATTTGTTTTGTCATTCTTTCTTCCGACTTTCTTTCTATATGCCCGAATCAATGGAGCATGCCCTTTCTCATATTTACACCAATACTATCTTTCATACCTACACGCTTTCTTACTACGCTGTTACGAATACGGTCGGTCCACTTGACTCCGTACATCTTCCGCAGAGATCGCATTTCGACCGCATTTATCCTGATTTCATTCTCCATCTTATATACCCAGAAAAAATTAAGTTGTCCTTAAACTAGTCAACTAGCACCCAGTTGACGAGGCGTCCTTTAAATTTAAAGATGACATTAATCGTTTATTTATCTTTATAATATATGAATTAAGAAAATCATCTCTTAAGGTCATTTTTGACATTTAGCGTCTCGGATGATGGGTTACTGCACTTTCTTAACCTCAAGATTTATATTCTTAGTGGGTCACTACGTTCGCTTTGCTATCCATTTCATCACGTTAACTCTGAAAAGCTGGCTGCAACTCAAGAGAATCCAAGCTTAATTGGAATCCTGAGCAACGTAGACGTTGTATTTTTTCCTGTTAAAAGGACGTCTGTTCATCCTCGGACGAGCTGAAAAAGTGCAGCCATAGCATTTCCTTCTGAGAGTAAATCAGTATTTTGTAGATATGTGTGCTAAAGTAAGAAATCTTAGCAATAATTTCGAAATAGTAGGAAACTTCAAAATTTTGGTTATTTTCGAACTGTTTCTTAAATTTGCAAAAAAAAAATACAATTATCAAGCAGCATCGTAAAAGCAAACGTTTTCGTAGTAACTATTAACATTGTTACGACTTTAATACTTTCGAGAACCCTTTATCGAGGGTTGTTAATTTCAACTATCGATCCGTCAAGAAAGATTTAGAATCCGCGCTTGAGTGCTAAAACGTCTAGGAAGGTTCCTCTCCTTTTTATTATCGCCGGCACGCGGTCACGGTAAACAAGTAAATACAAGTAGGTATTTTATAATAATACCGCTTTGTGGGGGGCGCCGGCTATTGTTCGATGTACTTTTCTATCGATGTACTAGAGGGTTCGCGTCCGTTATAGAACTTTTATACGAGTATAAAAGGAACACTCAACGCGTCGACGGACACAGTCTGTTTTCGGAAGCGACAGCGAACAAATGGAATACACAGGCGACCTTAGCAACGATATAAGGATATAATACGAGTAACGAGAGTAGTACTAGTGTGTGATTAGTTCGTGTGTGTACTTGCATTCGTCGTACTGTTTTGTGTGTACAGCACCTAAAAAAGAACTTCGCACGTTATTCGGCATTTACTTACCCCGCTACGCTAACCTTCTAGACGTTTCGGCACTTAACTGCGGATTCTAGATCTTTCTAGACAGATCGCTTGGGGACCTAAGTGTATATAATGCATTTTAAAATTTCCATCCCCGATAAGGGTTTACGAGATATCGGGGTATATTGAAGTCGTAACAGTATGATTACTTAAACCCATCTAACAATATTATTAGCTAATGAATAAAAAACAAAATGGCTTTTAATTTAAGTAAACCTACGTTTGTCTATTTTCTGTGCATCCGAGCACCGGGTGGTTCGCCGCTGCTCTAACTGATTTCCCGCGCTAATAAGCCGTGAAGAAATCAGCGCGCGCGCACCGCACACGTAGCTACTGAGTTAGTGGCGTCACATCGTCATGTTTTTGAGAGATATTCCACATTTTCGTTAGTGTACATCATCATCATCATCATTTCAGCCTATACTTGTCCACTGCTGAACATAGGCCTCCCCAATCGCATAGTGTACATAATGTCATATAATTTAAGTTGCTTCAATAAATCAACGGCACTGTATGGAAGATGCACCTATTTTCAAAGCAACATCTTTTTAAATTATATAATGTTCATAATAGTATTTTTAACATAAATCTGTCAACATGATACTGTGTCTTGCATCTATTATATTCTTATATTCTATCTCTTATATTCTTATACTTATTATCAAAAGAGTGATGTCTTATGAATCTATCTAGGGAATTGAGCGTAGTCCGTTTGGATCACAGGAGAAATCATTGTATCAGCAACAATTATTTGCTTAGGTCTGGGTATCTGTACATATGGAATTCTTTGTTTGCGAAGACACACCAACTATTATAACGATTCAGGAATAATTCTTAACATGGAGCACGGTTAAAAAAATTAATGCAAGCAAATGAATCATGAAAACGATGCAACAAATTCGTGATTCGTTTCGTTCCTTGATATCAAATTAAGCCGTATTGTTGCGGCAATACTACACCGGATGCACCGGCGATGCAATATATTAAAGCTGTCGTGTCATAGCACTTTTTTTTGGCCCCGTTATAAATATCTTGTAAAGCGTCTAACATATTGGAGACATTTTGTTTTCATTAACCAAGTGGGATTAGTGAAACTTATGAAAGAGCTCACTCATTTTATTAGGAAACCGATGATGAAAGAAAATATTTGTTTTATTTTGAATCTAGTAGAAAATTAACTTAATTTGTTTTTATATAGATTTTTGTATATGTGAATGACTACGTTGTTGGTCGAGGGTCTTTACAACTTTTAAATATATTAAGAACAATCAACGGTTATTAATGTGAATACGACGATTGTTAACGTTTGAATTTGTGTATAACTTTTGTCTCCTGAAAAAAATATTTTTACGGTAATTTACTTAAATATGTACGTAACACAAAAGCTACAATTTGAGTGATATTTCACTGCTTTATTTCATGACAATTATTCATATTTATCCTGCTAAGTGAGTGGTTAGCCCAATCGCGCCATTTTTGACCGTGGTCATCTCTTCCCTTGAACAGGTGGTGGGGCACAGAAGGCCGACCAGCCGGTGCAACATAGTCTGTGAGGTCGCACCACAATCACAGGCTGCTAAATTTGAATCTCTAAATCCCCAATATTTCAGTAAACACACATCATACCCGTACCAGTATCCTTTTTGAGAGCCCACAATTTTCTTGCAAGAAAATAAACAATATTTCGCTACAATGTATTCGCGCGCGAGTGTGTGCGGTACTAGGCATGCCTTTTAAGTTCTGTCGTTTCCATATTTCCCGGCAATTTTGAATTTGGAACTGTTCTATATTCGAATGTGTTTAAATTTTGAATCTCAAAACAGTTGAAAGTATTAGGATTAATGCTATTGTTTAGTCACAGCGTCGATTGGAATCTGTCGGGTTACGTACAAAAATGAATCTTTCTAAGGAAAACGTTCGTGCAATAATTTTCTACAACTTTAGAAGAGGCCTGACACGGCTTCAGTGTTTTGAAGAGCTAACATCTGTGTTCAGTGATAAAGCCCCATGTCTGCGGACTGTCGAACGCTGGTATTTAGAATTCCAGCGTGGACATACTAGTGTTAGTGACAAATCTCGCGAAGGACGCCCAAAATCCGCCTTCACTGAAGATAACATCATTGCTGTGAGACAACTAATTCTCGAAGATCGTCATGTGACGTATCGAGAGATAGAGGCTCTATTAGGCATCTCAGGGACAACCATTCAGAAGATCTTGCATGAAGCGCTTGGTGTGGGAAAGCTAGTTTGCCGTTGCATACCGCATCTGCTTTCCGACGATCACAAGGCGGCCCGCGTCAGATGGTGTAAGAAAACTCTGCAAAGGTTCAACCGAGGAGAGTCAAATCACGTCTACGACATCATCAATGGTGACGAATCTTGGATCTATGCCTACGATCCTAATTCCAAACAACAATCTACAATCTGGGTCTTTCAAGACGAGCCAAAGCCGACTAAAGTTGTTTGTTCTCGAAGCACTTCAAAGAAGATGGTGGCCACGTTCGTTGGAAAAACCGGCCATGTTGCGACTATTGCACTTGAACATCATAGAACGGTTAACGCAGAGTGGTATACCATAGTTTGTTTACCACAAGTCTTCGCCGAACTTCGAAAATCTAACTCAAAGCGACGCATCATCCTGCACCACGACAACGCAAGCTCACACAGCGCTCGTCAAACGATTGAGTATTTGAAGCAGGAAAAAGTAGAAATTCTTGACCATCCTCCATACAGTCCTGACCTAAGCCCTAAGGATTTCTTTACATTTCCTAAAATTAAGAAAAGTCTTCGTGGTCAAAGGTTCCAGTCCGGTGAAGAAGCAGTCGACGCTTTCAAGTCAGACATTTTGAACACCCCCACTTTAGAGTGGAATAAATGTTATATAATATATATAATAACTGGTTTGAGCAAATGGAAAAGTGTATTAAGCTACGTGGTGAATACTTTGAAAAACAATAAAAAGTACTATAAGGTTCTAGTTGTGTTTTTTTCTTCAAACGACAAACTTAAGAGGCATGCCTCGTACTTTAGGCGGGGGGTGACGCGGTGGCTTTCAGCGGACTGGGCGGGCGGTCACACGCTTCGAATATAACTCTTCACTTCTCACTGACACACCGCTAGACATACCATGACGAGTCTATATGAACCATGTGTGAATATGTTTTATAGAAAATAAATAACGTTTTAGCCACAATGTAAGCACGCACAAGTGTGTACTTTAGGCGGGCAGTGACGCGGTCGCTTCCAATGGACTGGGAGGGCGATCATACGCTTGCAACACAACCCTTCACTTCTCTCTGATACACGGCTACAGACATGTCGTGACGAATCTACATGGACAGTGTGTGAATATTTTAGGTGTTTTAGATCAAAACATGTTATCAAGAAGGCTAGAGACGTCTGTAAGAAGAAATCCCGTTGGAACTCTATACTCTCTGTTGCAAGAGATCTGGCGTAATTATAAATAATCATTAATATATAGCTGTATGCCGAGTGTATTTATTATATTTACGGGCGAATGTTTATCATATCTCGAGCGGCGGACGGTCCGCGATTCACCCGATATAATTAATTTGACGTACATGAGA
This sequence comes from Phalera bucephala, assembly GCA_905147815.2. Taxonomy (NCBI): domain Eukaryota; kingdom Metazoa; phylum Arthropoda; class Insecta; order Lepidoptera; family Notodontidae; genus Phalera; species Phalera bucephala. Next base: position 14,455,688 of record LR990621.1, on the reverse strand, counting down.
GCTAAATTGTTTGTCGTACGATATAAATCACACTGCACATGTGTATGTATAATGGATTGGAATAATCCTTTATGTGTCATTTCATTCTGTAGTTAGAGCTTAAATGTTTATTGGATTAACGAGTGTTTCATGAAGATTTTTACCTATTTTTTTATTCATTATGAAGCCGAAGCTGCTCGCGTTCGTATAATTTACACTCGATTCCTCTTACAGTCCTCTCTGGCTTGCTCTATAGTTCGTTTCATACACGCTCTCTGAGTACAGCTCTTGACTTACTCTTCAGATAAGATACGGTCAAAGATAATCTTGGTCTTCCCCGGTACCTACATCCCTCTTAGGCACCTTATTTAAGACGATGGTACAGCTTGATACAGGGATCTGGAATTAAATATTACTTGTTTTTTTATTACACGCGTTAATGAATCAGCCCACACTGCCCCACTGCTAGGCGAAGGTCCTCTCACAAAAAGCGACGAGCGACGGTAAAGTCATACGCCACCACGCGGATCCAGTGCAGATTGGTGGAGGCAGGTTTGTGGCCATCTGCTGTTGAAACCTATGAAGGTTATATATAGGGCCTCCAACGTTGCTTAATGTAATCGCTAAGTACACCACAGTCGCACAACGCTACGAACGCATCATGCGAAAATGCATTGCCCTTAAATTATTGAACAAAGTGATGTTTTTACCTTAAATTGCCTGTGGGGTACAATTAAATAGGCTTACTAGAACTTCTATAAACAAACAAAATAGAAAACAAAATAAGCTACATTTAAAAATACTTACACTCAGTTGTAGAAAACTCATCACTAACGATTAACGAACGAACAATTCCTCCTAATTTATTTTGTACAATGATATGATGATGAATAGATGAGCGATGAATGTTATCTTTACTGTATACCTTTACGTGTCATACCCAGTTAGATACTGACGCTCCCACTATACGTTAGGTATTCGTATAATTAAATTCAGCAGCTTCAAATTCAGGAATTGCATTAGAAACGAGACGTTGAAAATGAAGCTGCATTCCCGATGAATCCGGTTCACATACATTTCTGTCTTTTACAATAGCAATTTGCCACTGCTATGAAAATGTTCTGGTTAGAGACAAATCCTTGTGTAACCTACAACGATTTGTTTCAGTCTAATGTCTGTTACTTTTATGTTATTAAACACCCCCACGACACGAAAATAATTCAGGGCGTGAGGGTACGTTACCTTTAAAAAAATCAAATATGCGTACACATACATGAAATAATAAGATATTGACATCATAAAGTTAGATGTTATCAATATTGAATCAGCAATACTTACCAAATTCATTTGACAAATTGAATTTAGCGCCGATTCAGAAGTATGATTTTTAGAGTACAGCACTGCAGTATACCTGAGTGTAAAGGGAGTGACATTACTTAACCTTCACTAAAATAGCGAACAAATCATCACACCAGATCTCCTGGTGGTGGGCAGAGTACAAAATTACAACAGGTTCTTTCCTTACAGACCTCTCTCGCTTCTTTCACTCTCATAGTTCGCCTCATACACGCTCGCTGATTACGGAGTCTCAAAACTCATGTGAACACTGTTGTCATTCACGTCACATCCATTAATTTTATTACTTCAAAAAACCTGCATTGCTAAGGGCGATTTTTCCAATCCCGTTTCCATTTCACTAGCAAATTGGTCGCGTTCGTGGAATCGATAAGACTTGCTGAAAATTTACATTATGTAGCAGCAAACTATATTCCATAGTTCGCTGCTCAGTGCTATTGGATAGATGCAATCAGACTGGCGCAAATATCGCGGCACATACACCTCTCGTTTACGTGAAAGTTATAAAATAAACAAATGTTCATTGCTGATTGTAAACATTTTTAAAAATTTCCTGTACTACTGAACTAACTCGACATTCGGACATTTTTGTGGGACAGTAAGGCTTTATGTAATATTTAACTTTTTACAGTGTAAAATCCTAACGTAAAAAAACGATCCACAGAATATTAAAATGTTCTATTAATTAAAATAGTCTGTTCATAATTTATAATGAATTCATACCATATAAAGGTATGAGAATTATTGGTAATGTTTAAATTGTATATGTATAGCTGGCAACTCAAACGAAACGTTTATAGAGATTTGTTATTAATTTAACTGAAATCTGTTATTAATTTAACTAGGTTCATAATATAACTCTTTTTATCCAAAACCACAATCATACAATCACACTAATTCCAATTAGAATCACTATAAACTTACTCGTAGGTACGTTATTCTACGCTGCAATCAAACGATTTGTTATATATCGCTGCTTTGGAAGAATACTGTATTATTGCAAAATACCACAATTTCAAGTTAGTTAGACCATGCGACGAAGAATGATCCAAATTACATACTCAGTAAAGATCATATTCGTATCACAACTCTTGTAACTGAGACGCCACAGTAAGACTTTATGCCATTGGTGGATTTTGGTCGCCATTTTTTTTAACAGTGATGCTACACCATTTGCGACGTGACTTTTAAAGCGAAGACACGTCATTTCTCCGTAAAACAGTCGTAATGCGAAATAATATTATCTGTCTGTCTGTCTGTCTGTAACCTCACGCCAGATCCCTTGCGGGGTAGGCAGAGAGTACGGAGTTCCAACAGGTTCTTTCCTTACATACCTCTCTGGCTTCCTCGACTCTCATAGTTCGTCTCATACACGCTCGCCGGTTACGGAGACTCTTGACTTTTCCATCACATAAGACTCGGTTTATTTGGTCGTGGTAAGATAGTCTAGGTCGTCCCCGGTACCTGCATCCTTCCACTTTCACATTGTATATCTGTTTTGTCATTCTTTCCTCTGGCATTCTTTCTATATGCCCGAACCAACGGAGCATGCCCTTTCTCATCTTTACACCGATACTATCTTTCATACCTACTCGCTGTCTTACTATGCTGTTGCTAATGCGGTCGGTCAGCTTCACTCCGCACATCTTCCGCAGAGCTCGCATTTCTACCGCATTTATCCTACTTTCATTCTCCTGCTTACATTCCCAGCTCTCGCTACCATATAACAGCGTTGGGACAAGAACTCCGTTATGTATGGCCAGCTGCGCCTTATGGCTTAAGTGCCGGCTCCCGAGTAGCTTTCCCATCGCACCATTCACTCTGTTCCCTGCACTCACTCTTCTCTCTATGTCAGCGGTGTATTTCCCATCCTTACTGAAGGCGCATCCAAGATATACAAACTCATTCACTTGCTCGAACACATCGTTACCAACCACAATCCTTACATTCGTTCTGGTTTCTTCCCTTTCAAAAACCATAAATAATATTATGATCGTGTGTTGTTTTCTTTTAGTAAAGTGTATTATTTTGTGTTAGTTCACTATTCTGTAAAAAATAGTGCAATATTTTTTATTGCATTTTGCTTTAGTACCTTATTCCAGAAAAAGTAAGTACGAGTGTAATGTAGTAATAAAAAATAATAACATACTGGATACAAACAAAAAGGAATGAATTTGACACTGTTCTAAATTAGACTGTTTAAAATATAATATAACCTATGATGTTTTTGCTATGTTTTTGAATAAGACGCTTTATCCTAAAGTATCAAGTAGATTTTTCAACTTCATATCCTATTTCAGAAAAAAACAGTACTTATTCCGGTTAGATTTATTTATGTAATTTGTCATGATTTTTGTTCTTAGTTGAAAAAAAATTGCTTTGTCCAATATTTACAAAATATCAAAAGTAAGTCTATATTATAATTCAGCACTTAATGCTATTCTCTGTGTGACAAGCTACCGTAAAAAAGCACCTACGGGCTTTAACTATGTTTTACTATTTCAGTGGCTAATCGACGAACGCTGCAAATGTTTCAGAACATGAATATTCCTTTGAACACGCAAGGGGAAGATGTAAGCATTTTTTATATACCCTAAGTTGTATTATGAATCTTACTTTTGTGGTGGAAAGTGTGGTGGTTTAAAAAACCGGTCAAGTGTGCGCACTGAGGGTTCTTTACACTAACTTTTTTGTTTTTGCACATTTTTTACCTCAAGAATATTTTTAAAAGTGTTTAAATTGTTTTTAGGCGATATAACAACAAATTATAAAATTTTGGAATTATTTCTTCACTTGTGTCATATAGCCTTGTTTCTTTCTTCAATTTTCATGGTTTTAGGTCAAGGGGAAGTACCCTGTAGGTTTTTTGACAGACAGACAGATGGACAACAAAGTGATCTTGTAAGGGTTCCGTTTTTTTCCCTTTGAGGTATGGAGTCCTAAAAACTTGCGACGGTATTTACTAGGTAAGTTTTTTGTTTTATTTTATTTCAACTGCTTAATTTCATTACAGATCAATTACGCACAAAATGGAGAAAATCTTATAGAACGCGAAAAACTTTCACCACTACCGTGTCAAGACAATATAAAATTTACGGACTGCGCAAATATACAAATACAAGATTATCCCTCGGATGACAGCGTAAAGGACCCTAACTACATAAATAACTCTGATTCATATTCAGATTCTGACTATTGTGATAATTTCTTTCAAAAGGAGAATCGCAAAAAGAAATTAATAAAGCTGAATCAAATTAGTAGTAAAATTGATACTATGATTTTAAATGTGACTGATACTAGTCCCATTTCAATTGTTTCACTCGTTAAGTCCGACAAAACAATATTATATTTATACTCAGCTAAGTACTTCCAAAATAGTAAAAAATATTTCACTGAGTTCATCAAGTTCCAGCTCTTCTTCAGACTCATCGATGAGAATCTAGCAGTTCAGATGCCGAAACAGAAACAGAAATGGTCCCCACTGCAAGCAACATAGACTACACTACGCGAAGTTCAGATTTTATTGCGAATAATATTTTTACAATAATAAATAAATCGCCTATCTCAAACATTCAAACCATAATACCTCAGGGTAAAAATGTCACGCAGTCGCCTATAATTGAAATTATACACGAGTATGTACTAGTAGCCATTACTGTCGTGTAAATACCAAGCGGACATACATAGATGGCAGTGAAACCATAGCTGATTTGCACAGAGACTATGTTACTGATTGTAAGGCTGCTGGAGTACCTTTCGGAAACTATCTTATATCGTATTACAATATTTTCTGTTACGAATATAACATGTCATTCTTTCAACCTAAGAAAAACCAGTGTGAAGATGAATGAAAATTCAATATGAATTACACCTAAAAGAGAAGCAACTAGCAAGAGATCAAAAAGAAGAGCATAAAAAATATACTCCAGACAATTGTATAGTATCAGTATACGATCTGCAAGCTGCAATGGCTTGTCCAAAGGGTGATACTACAACATGTTATTACGTTTCTAAATTAAACTGTTACAATTTCACAACATGCAAACTGAAAACAAAAGAAGTGAGCTCTTATGTATGGCATGAAGGTGAAGCAAAGCGCGGGGCAACTGAAATAGGTTCTTGTGTGCTAAAATACATTGAAAATTTAAAGGAAACGTCCAAACGACTAGATTCAAAGCTGGATTTGATATTTTATTCAGACAATTGCTGTGTTCGGCAAAAGAATCACTATTTAATAGCAGTGTACATTTACGCCGTACATCACCTTGATTTTATAAATTCTATAACTCATACATTTTTAATTAAAGACCATACACAGAACGAGGGCGACAGCGTTCACTCAGTAATAGAAATCAAATCCAAAGAAGCCTTAGATCTGGAGCAATATTTACCCCAGATCAATACACTCAGATAATATGAAGTGCTAAGAAAACTGGTAATCCCTACAAAGCACACGAAATGTCCCATTCAGACTTTTATGATGTAAAAAGCTTAGCAACAGCTATTGGGAACATTTTTCAAAAAATTCAGATAATGAAGTCGTGAAATTGACAAATATAAAAATTTTAAAAGTAGAAATAGATGGCACCCTAAATTACACCTTCTTATACAAAACTTTTTATGATGACGAAAATTTCAAGAAGGTTGTAGTAGGTAAGGTAAGAAGAACAAGAAATACGCAGAATAACATTGTACTGGCGAAACTTATATCAGAAAAATGACAGTTTGTAAAAAAAAAAAGGACTGCTAGGACTTTTACGATAAAACACTATTCCTAAATGTTACTCACTATTCTATGAAAATCTTTAGAATGTAATGTCATTGTTTATTTATTTTTATTTTTGATATATTAAAAGTTGATCTCATACAGTGTAAACCTAATTACGTTTTAAGTTTACTGTTCTGTTTTAATACAAGGCTCAGCCACGTTCACTCAAGTATTATTATAATAGTAGTACTTCAAGAATCAGACAAAAGGTAACAGAACCTTAATGAGCGTGCCTTTTGAGGAGTTGATATTCTATTTATTTTTTTGAAAAATGTTTATTTAATTATATTGGTACTACGTCAGTTTCTAATAAAGTTATAAATCTAAGAACAGTACCAACCACCATCAATATCCTAGTTTTACTATTTATTTTTAATTTTTGTAGGTATATTTTATCTGTCATAAGACTCAATGTGACAATGCATATCCTAATTCAATGTTTTGTTACACAACTTTTTCTGGTAAAAAATGGCCGAATTCCTGTTATGACTCTATAATTATGAATATTAATGCGTGCGAATGTCTTAACCCAAAGTGTGACATTGTTATAGAGAAAATTGTAATATTTATGCAGAGTTATTGCAAAAAATATCCTTGATGATAAATAAGATATATTACTTTATATGCATCATTACGAAATTGAGTCAGTATACGTTATAAAATTGCCAAAGACGTTCTGAAGTATGTCAAAGATCTTTTATTTTTTATAAGTATTGTTTTACGGAAATAGTGAAATCCTAACACGTGTTTGTTAAAGGGATATAATAATAAATTTTCTTTGTCTTTATTTAATTTTCATCACTAAAAGTGCAATAGGTCAAAAGTTATAACAGTTTGAAACAATAGTAAACTTCATTCAGCTCCCTTGAAAAAAGAAGCATTTTTGAGTTGCAACAGTTCCATTCTTCTTATTCTTCCAAGGCAGCCATATATGGTATGTTACGTTCGAAATAACACATTCAAACACGAAGTTAAACAAGTGAGATTAAGCGGGTCTCGCATCCAGAATAAAGTGATGCAACACGAACCATTTAGCAATTACAAATGTGAACCAGCCGCGTTTGAGTCGAGCACGTAACAAAAAGTCGATTGCTTGTGCTCGTATATTAACTTAATGGGATCTGGCTCTAAGCACGCCCTTGAATCTAACGACGCCCGAAGAGGCGCGGAGTTTATTTAAATTGGTCACTTTCTGGTACAAACGTGTTCTCTTCCAGTAAGATACACATATGCCATTCATACTTTGTCATGATTATAATCCTAAAGTAGTGGTGGCAAAAGTGTCCTGTATGCTCACATATCGGTGACAAAGTTAAGTAGGTAATAGGGGCGAGTCTATTGCTATTATACCGGGCATAATACAACTCTCCAGCCCATCCCAATGCTCCTACTTTCCTTCCTTCAAATGTAGATACTGCACATACAGACATCAAACTCACCTGCGAGCTCGCCCACTGGCCGGTGAAGATCACTACGGCAAGAGCCTAGTATAATGCCCTCCCCATAGCGACTGCTCAAGTCGAGGAAATTCCTCCTTGAGGTGCAATAAAGCTAGTTGCCCACAGTTGTAAATGAATAGCTTCACAAATAAAATTATTGATTCTAAATAAATCAACTGGCACGTAGATTTATATATTTTAAAATTAAACTTAAAGTGTAATTTTTAATTCATTTTCTACTTTTTTACTGGAAATTATAGATGTTTCTTGGTATGTGCATTACAAAGGGCATTCAATGTATTTTATCAGTTGATTAGCATTTTATTGTGTGAGTATTTGTTCGTAGAAATATAAACTGCATCTGAGTAAAACAGAAGCCAAAATTAGTAAATAAATAAATGCAAAGAAAAAAGGAAAATTAATTTGTTTACATGCAATATTTGCTCATGAAGGCTTGATTTAATTATTTGGAAAATGGGGTACCATAAATTACTGAGTGTTAAAAATTTATTGTCGCCAAAACGAACAGCTGCATAAATACGAGCAAACGGTAATACCTACAAGTATTAAATTCCGCAAACCATCCCTATTATTTCGGGGAATATGGAAGTTAATTTCTCCGTTACATGTTTCCAATACTTTTATCCGGTGTATACAAAGTTGTACAATTTTAGGAAGACATATTGAAGCGTACCATTTTGGAATACATATGAATGGATGGTATCGGATGGCGAGAATTGAACGGAAGATTGGTTCGATCTTACAATTGCGATCGCTAAATTACAATATGAAATCATTTATGTGAGGTCAAATGTAGCTTTGTCCACTTTAAATGTATGTTTATCGTCTATTTTACGAGACATGAGTACGACGACGTCTGAACATGTTCCGAAACCAAAGAATAAACAGGTATATAAAAATACATCAAAAATCTACTTTAGTTATCATTTACATCATATACTATACATAAATTTGCGTTATTATTATTAAAAAAAACTTAAAGCTTAATAAAACTCTTTCACTCAATTAGGTAAATTGTAACGGTTTGCGTTTTAGGGTCTGACACGATGAAATCGTTATAATCGATGTTTTGTTTATTAAAATTTACAAAATCGATTGCCAATTTTTTTACGAATATATTATTCTACATATCTGACTGAAATATTTAGTCATGAAATAAAACTATTTTACGGATTTAGTCTGTGAACATGTCCTTGACCGCACCCGCCATAACATCAGATTTGATAGACCACAAATCCTCGTGAAAGAACACCGATTCCTACCAAGGATGGTTCGCGAGGCTATTGAAATTAAAAAACATCCTAATTTCAATAGAGAAGATGGCTGGGTGCTTCCATCGTCTTGGGATCCGGTAATTAATATAATCAAATCCAAAACCAAGCATAACACTGCAAGACCTCAAGACACCGTGAGCTCATTCTGCGTAGATCGGACCAACAACAACAAAAATAATTAAGAAGTTTGAGCGTACCCGGGAACAACTATGCCTTTTGGACGTCTAACACCTCAGTCCCTCCCGTGACCATGGGTGCTGTAAAGCACTCGAAACGTCGGGAACTAAAAATAAACCGCGATAAAATCCGTAAAATAGTTTTATTTCATGTGTAATTTTCGCGTAATTCTAAGAACTTAATATGAAATATTTAGTATTCTCTGGGTCAAAAAAATAAATAAATAAATAAACGTGTATGCACTATCTTGACACATTAAAGCAGAGAGTTTTGTATATTTTTTAATAATAATACATGTAAGCGACGAATCAAGCGATTTGTTAGACGATTTTTCTGACTGGCTTGATTCGTAAATAAATAATGAAATTAATTTATTATTTTCTCTTTTTGTTCCCAAATAAATTTTATTAATATCAATTCATTCTTCGTTATAAGATTTCTCGATAAAATATTCGTTCGATTCTATTTCACACTCACCACATTTCTAGAAAAGTCAAATTCTAAACGTAAACTTACCCATGACATTATATACCAAGTGGTGTGTACTTGGAGAGGTCTATGTCCAGCAGTGGATGGCTATAGGCTGATGATGATGATATGAAAAGAGAAAGTATGAAAGTAAACTTAATACTGACTGCCTCGTTGATCTGGTGTTGGATGGTGAGTCTGGTAATCATGAGGTTCAAATGCTTGGTCGGACAGTGTTATTATCATTTTTAACCGACTTCAAAAAGGAGGAGGTTCTATGTTCGGCTGTATGTATGCTTTTTTTTTTTTATGTATGTTCAGCGATATTACCGTCAATTGTGGACCGATTTTGATATTTTTTTTTGCATTGGGTTCAGTATATCCCCAAGGTGGTCCCATAATAATTTTATTGACATTGGACCTTGGACTTAGAAGATACACCAGGGAACTCCTTAACGACAAACAATAGGCATGTGTAAATTAAGATATTATGGGTATTACGTCAATCCTATAGGTACCCTACTATAGAATAATTCACTGGTCACTTAAAATTGTAAAATAAAAATCTTTTATAAAAAAAGGTAAACCGACTTCAAAAAGCAAAAAAATAAATATTTGAAGTCGGTGCCAAGTAACCGACTGCACCAACAAGCACCGAATTCAAATATTTATTTTTTTTGCTTTTTTAAAGTCGGTTTACCTTTTTTTATAAAAGATTTTTATTCTGTAAAGAAATCTTCATCTCTAGTCTATAGTTCGTAATCTTGCCCGGTATAATTGCTGAATGCTCGTATCGCTCTTATCGCTCCTCTTGTGCTCTTATCGCTCCCTAATACATTAAGATTTTAGATTGTTGGCGAAATATGGATGTACATAGAACACCTCTGCCATCCCGCTTAGGTACAGTCTATAAATTGTAAAGACTTATAAAGACTGTAATAAGAATACATGGATTTGCAAAAGTTTTTCCTGCCAGTTAAGAATGCGCCTAAACCTTCCACTCGACATAGGAAAATATTGTTGTTATTGGAAGATTAAACGCTACCCATTATAATATTTTAAACTCTTTTTCTACTGTCCGAAGTTGTAGGAATTACAATATAGCTATCCGTATTTTGTAGGTATATAAATATTTGACGACAAACTAACTTAATACTCTAATACTGTTGCCAATCTTTTCCAATACCAATCTTTTTTCTCCCTCTCGGCTCTTTTGCTTGTCAGTTAGCGTAACACACCTCTTGTAATCAGAATTGATTGCTTTGAGTGCATTTAAATATAGCAATTAATGAAAGCTGCATGGTCTCGTGGTACCGCTGAGAGGACAGCGCATCCGGCGCAGCGCTAATGCAGCTTGCATTTTTAATTCATGTCAACTCCTGCAGCGGTATGGCCGAGTTGCTGACACTTGAGGATTTAGCACGAAAAGATTGACGTTGGCGTGGCGCTAGCAAGTTGATATGCCATCTACACACACTACAAATTCGATAAATATACATAAATGGGATAGCCTGCTTACTCGCCAGCGTTATCCTAACGCCAATCTTTTTGTGCTTAGCCCTCTGAGGGACACGAACGAACAGTGAGAAAACTAGTGTTATGTCACGTTCATCTAATCCAAAAAGGATAGCATAGCAATTTGATAGCGTAACGCTAACGTCAAACTGTTCGTGCTAAGCTCTCTGTGGCTGCCATGGTAACTATACTCGACGAATATAAGCGGCTATTTTCGGCAAAGTCGGTATTGAATTATATTTATATATATCAATGATGTTGCCAACTAGTTAATTCTGGGCAGACTTACTTGTTTCTATGTTTTTCTTCTTTCATGATTCTGGAAAAGCTATTGGCCCATAATAGAGCTGATGAACAGTGATCTTCCATTGCAACTGAAGCATAAAGTCATCGACTATGTGCAAGTTCCTCATACTCACTTACGGCGTACAGACTTGGTCTTTGACAAAGTTAAAAAAGTCTATGCTCGCGGTTTGCCAGCGCAACATGGTGCGCAGTATGCTAGGTAACTTACCGACCATACTTTAACATTTTCGTGTTTGCATAATATATGCAAACACGAAAATGTTAAAGTATGGTCATATGCGATATGACACAAATAGCTGATGTTGGTCAAAAATCCACCGAGCTGAAATGGGATTCGGATTGCGATGTCTGCTGCATGCCAGACATATCGTAAGTTAAAGTAATAACTAACTGGGTCCCTCTTAATTTTAAACGAAATCGCGGCAGGCCCAAATGGAGATAGCGGGACGAACGGGCGCCCTTATGAGTGATTGGCCCTCAACAGCCTTAAACAGAGAGGAGTGGAAAATATAGAGGGAGGCCTTTGGCCAGAAGTGAGACACCAACGGCTAGAAAATAATGATTCTCGATGAGTAAAACTTGAATTGAAATCATTTATGATATATAAACCATGGGTAATTAGAAGTCATTCATTCAGCGTTTTTTTTTAATCTACATACAGCGAAAAATTTGGCGTACTTGTCTTTTTTTTAGGGTTCGTTACCTTGAATTTAATAGTTACAGGACTAAATAACGTAGTAGTCCCACAAGGATATTTTGGCCCGTGGATGACCTTGCGGGGGGGGGGGGGCATTTGTATGATTTTAGTGTTCATCTATAGTAAAATCTTTCTACTCCAAGAAATATTTCAACAGATGGGTCCGCAAGTTACAGCAAACGGGAACTCTACGACTGACACGTCATCACTTGATGACAGAGTTAGTTCTAATTTTGGCCGAAGGCCAAAATATCCTTGTAAGTCTGTTTGTGGGTAGTGTAAAATTATATCACAAATAAAATATAAAGTACCAATGGATATAAACTAATGTATTTATATATTTCAAGCAGACGTAAATACACAACAATTATAGGGGTTTAATCAAGACTGTTTACTACCAATATCCGTTGAATTAATTGGGCCCACCTATTGAACAAATTCCGCAAGCATTATAGCAAAGGGATATTAAAGTTCCTATTACATAATCACTAGGCAGATGTAATTCATCCCGCATATTACTGAAGTCGTAGAAATAAAATTCAATCAACTAAAGGAAAATGAATTAAAACACCGTCACGCCTATATTCCCCAGAGGGGGTGGCAGAGGTGTACTGATACACCCACGTTTCGCCGACGATGTTAGGTCCCATGTAATAGGGGGCGAGCCTATTGCCATATACCGGGCACAATTCCAGACTCCGGCCTCATACTGGGAATTTTTCGTTAGAAAAACTACATTTGTCTGACCTAGGATTTGAACCCAGGACCTCGTGATCACAAGGCGATGCGCTTTGCCACCAGACCAACGAGACAGGATAATGAATTAATTTGTTAAAAGCTTGTTGTCTTTTGAGTATCATTAATTTAACTGTCAAAAGCTTTCGTTATGTCATGATTATATCCTTATCGATGGTAATGGGTCTACAGTAAGGCCTTGAACTCGAATATATTTTTTGAGCAGTTTATTTGTAATAAAAATGTTAACTATGAAATTATATGTATACAAACATAATTAGTCGTACTGTATATAATATAATACCAGCCTATACTGCCCACTGCTGGGCAAAGGCCTTCTCTCACAAATAAAAGTGAGAGAGAAATAGGTATACTCCAGTGCGGATTGGTAGAGGCAGATTTGCGGCCACTTGCTGTTGGAAGTTATCAACCCGCTTATAAGGCTTTCAACTCGGCTTTACGTCTACCACATTAAGTAGTAACCAGGGCCAACGGCTTTACGTGCCACCCAAAGCACGGAGACGAATATAAGAATGCCACAAACGGTCACCCACCCATCTCAGGCCGACCAAAGCGAACACTGCTTAACCTTGGTGATCGGTAAGAACACCGCGGTCGCACAGCACTAAAAGTGCCTCTGTGCAGCCGTACTGTGTATCGTTTTTATTATTATTATATTAATACTGGCTCATTCTAGTGGCATATAGCAAGACTAGCAATCATTAGGTCTTTAGTTCGAATTTTAGACTCAATTGTTATTGGAATTTTTCTATCGAAAAAAATCCCACAGTATTCCGGAGACTCAAACTGTAACCGACATAGTTCCAGTAAGCTTTCCCTCTTTTAAACTAGGACCTAAAATCATCGACAAAATACACAATGTATACATATTACACCTCAGCCGCCATCGCTTTAGAAATGTAGGCCAACCGTTTTCATATTTTTGTGCCAAATAGAAGACGACCAATGTTTGACAAGAAGAACGGTATCATGGCGTGAGGTATCAAAAGAACGAATCACGTCGGCAAATCATACTATGCTGCACTCCATTAACCATATCACTTATTAACAACTCAGCTTACAATATGCAATTGCTGGGAAAAGGCCTTCTTTCGCAAATCTATCTGAGAGAGAATAGTACATAGTTTGGAATGGTGGAGGCAGGTTTATGGCCACGCAGACACAATGCGGATTGGTGGAGGCAGCCTTATGGCCATCTGCTATTGGAATTTATCAAGGTGTACACCCATAAGCTTTCGACTTGGTACTACCACCTGAAGTGGCAGCCGAAACCATCATGTGACATCCTTTCCAAAACACGGAGATGCTTCAAAACCATTTCCTTGTGGCCATAGTTACCCATCCCCTTGGTGATCACCACAAACATCACATTACTATACACCTATGAGTCCCGGCCCTCTATCTATCCAACTTAAACATCCTTAACCTTTTTCGAATCCACAAACCATCACTTAGTCAGGTCTAAGAAATGTAGATCAAACTTTTCTGAACATTTCTATCACTTAAAATATACCCTCCAATTTTTGCGTTTGGAAATTCTCAATGGGATTTTATTTTTCGCGCCCAAGTGCACAATCACCCGATTTCGTGTATTTTTTCACATACGCTTTGCTTCAAAAATATATCGTCTATAAAAGACAGTTAAAAAGTGAGTTTACAGTGTAGGTTTTAATTGTAAACGACGAAATGTATAGAATAAAAATGTATACAGATTTAAAATGTAGATTATGCCATTAACGTTGCGGCATCTCTCTAAAGTCATGTATGCTATCATGTAGTCTGAATTAACAAAAGGGATACGACGATCCATAAAAAAACACCATAGGAGATACTGGATCCTCAAATAGATGGATAAAACCATGACGAAATACAGCGATAGTTAATGGAATACGTCTCAGAGTGAATGGTAGCCACAGAGGTAAAAGTGGGTGTCCACAGTACGCCTCGCTACCCCCGCTCAGGATATGTCGGCGTGACGGTGTGTATTTTTATTTCAAGTATTAATCAATCGAAGATTACACGAAAATAAAAATGAGATACCAATTCAATTTACATTTAATGAAGCCGCATTTATCTCAAAATTATTTACTCAAACCCGTCCAATAGGGTTCATTAATGTCTGGTTCAATTTTACTTGAATTAATCAACTTAAAGTGTTTAATAGTACCTACAGGTCACGGAGGAAAAGTTAGGTGACCCGATTGAAAGTTTTAATTAAAAAACTAAGTTTAGAAGTAAAGCTGTATACTGGTGTTTATTACTCCTTCAGTAATTTGCAAAATCTTCATATCGGTAATCAGGTAAGTATATAATCCGTATGTTGTATTTTTGCTCAGGTAGACTGAGTTTTCGCAACGATGCGAAAACAGTGAGTATCCTCAGTGCGCAGGGTGGGGACTAGCTCCAACAGCGTTCTAAATATGATAGCCAGCAGATTAGACTGCGTATATGTAAGTCGAGTAAGCAGTGACGGCCTAATGGTTAGAGTCTAACCATTAGGCCCAAGACCTCTGACTTTGCAGTCCAACGGTCTAACCGTTAGACCGTTGGACTGCAAAGTCAGAGGTCTTGGGTTCAAACCCAGGCACGCACCTCGGTTTTTTCGAAAACCTGTGCGAACTAAAAAAAACTATCATTTGCTTTAACGGTGAAGGCAAACATTGTGAGGAAACCTGTATGCCTACTCGTAAGAGTTTCTCGAATGTTTGTGAAGTTCGCCAACCCGCATTGGGCCAGCGTGTTGCACTATGGCCTAAACCCTCTCAGTTTGAGAGTAGGCCCGTGCCCAACGGTGGGACAGTTTCTTAACAGGGCTAATATTATTATTTATAATTATATGTCAGTCGCTGCTGCGCTATCTCACATGATAGAGCTATAATGGTTATTAAGAATAGGTATTCTTAAGTCTACTAACCCATGTATGAGTCTAAGTTACTTGAATAAAAACGTTTCTACTCTATTCGTAATGGTAAATACATGTAAAAAGTACATCACAGGATGGAACAAGTATGTTAAAGAAGCCCATACAGAGGCGCGAGTTTGTTTCCAGAGTTGGATCCTAAGTGGAAAACCGACAAAAGGTCCAGTGTATGAGAGGATGCGTAGCAGTAAACAGATCTTTAAAAACCAACTTAAATATTGCCACAATAACAAAGGGCAAATAAAGATAGATATTATTGCGGCGCATCACTCTCGAAAAGATTTTAAAAAGTTCTGGAAGCAAACTCGGAAGATGAGTCCTAAAGTGAGCCCCCCCCCCCCGCCACCATTGTAGGGGGTTTAAATTTTAGTGTGCAAATTGCAAAGCTATTTAAAAATGGTTTCACTGTGACGTCACCTCTGGGCGCGAACGTGCAGGTGCAGAGGTCGGAGGCAGAGGAGAGTATTCGAGAATTAACAGTGCTCTTTAGTGCGAAGGACGCCAGGGCGGTGTCGGGTATGAAAAGAGGTAAGTCTCCAGGTCATGACTCATTGAGTGTGGAGCATTTGCGGCATGCTGGCATACACTTGCCTCGTGTGCTGTCAATGTTCTACACTCTGTGTGTCGGTCACTCTTATCTGCCTGAGGACTTAATGAGAACGTTAGTCGTGCCAATTATTAAAAATAAAACGGGACATCCTTCTGATATCAGCAATTATAGACTAATTTCTCTGGCCACAATTATGGCCAAAGTGTTGGACGGTCTGCTTGAAAGGTAGCTAAGCCAAAATTTATTAATACATGACGCTCAGTTTGGCTTTAAGTCGGGCGTATCAACTGAGAGCGCAATATACTGTCTCAAGCAGACAGTTCAATACTACACGTTGAAAAACACCCCAGTTTTTGCCTGCTTTCTCGATCTCTCCAAAGCCTTTGATCTCGTTTCTTATGAGTTACTGTGGCGTATAATGGAGAATGACACTACTGTACCGAAAGAAGTAGTAATGTTTTCAAATATTGGTACAACAATCAAACCAACTTTGTGAAGTGGGCGGGATCCTTATCTTTAGAGTACAGATTGCAATGCGGAGTGAAGCAGGGAGGTTTGTCGTCACCCAAGTTTTTCAACCTTTAAGTAGACAAGATGATTGGTGAGCTCAGCGGCACCATGGTGGGTTGTTCAGTTGACGGTATAGTTGTGAACAATATAAGTTACGCGGATGACATGGTGTTGCTGAGTCGATCGATTAGTGGCTTGCGTAAATTAGTTGCCATATGTGAGCGGTACGCCGGGGCCCATGGTCTAAAGTACAACGAATCGAAGAGTGAGTTGCTGGTTTTTAAGTCACGCAATAAGATTTATGTCAATTTGCCACCAGTTCTTTTAAACGGCACTTCTCTAGCAAGAGTTCCGCGATGTAAGTACTTGGGGCACTGGGTCACGGAGTCTTTGCTTGACGATGAAGATTTGGAGAGGGAACGCAGAGTGTTGACAGTCAGATGTAATATGTTGGCTCGCAGGTTTGCACGCTGCACTAAAGAAGTAAAATTATCATTATTTAAAGCCTATTGTCAAATCTTCTATACGTGCAGCCTGTGGGTCAACTATACAAAGGGGGCACTCAATGCTTTGCGGATCCAATATAATAATGCGTTCAGGATTCTGTTGGGGCTGCCGCGATACTGCAGCGCGTCAGCGATGTTCGCGGCTACGCATGTGGATGGCTTTCACGCGATTTTGCGTAAAAGAGCAGCATCCATGATGACGAGAGTGATGACGTGACAGCTCCAACAGATTTTTGTTAATTTTTGCGGACCGGTTTGACGGCGTTATTATGAGGCATTGGATAAGTATGCATGGTTCATGCTGGTCAAGTGCCAAATAGTGTTGTCTAAATAATTAATCGTTACTAACATAGATTTTAAGGAAATTGTTACTAACACACTATGGATTTAATCCGAAATAAATAAATATTATTATTATTCTTTGTTGGTTTTCTTAAAAACAAAAACGCTATTCGTACTCTTGCAATTAGGTATTGCTATCTATCTATCTATCTATCTATAACCTCACGCCAGATCCCTTGCGGGGTAGGCAGAGAGTACAGAGTTCCAACAGGTTCTTTCCTTACATACCTCTCTGGCTTCCTCGACTCTCATAGTTCGTCTCATACACGCTCGCCGGTTACGGAGACTCTTGACTAGGTATTGCTGCGGCGTTAAAAGATAAAATATGACGGGCGGCTTGTTATAAGCTTGAGTCGCTCCGTTCACTAGATCAAGTAGCCAAGGGTTAGATCCCCACGGGACAAATCTTTGTGTGACCCACAAATATTTGTTTCGGTCTTAGTATTTGTATGTGTGTGAATTTCATGTCACGTCACAGGAATAATTGCCAGTGTAGGACTACGTTTACGCGACAAAAACAAAATATCTGTGGGTCTTACAAAAACGGGTCACGGACAGGAATCAAACAACTTCCCACCCAATCCAGTGTACCGAGTCTATTCGAAATCTATACAGTTTGTCGACCCTGCAAAGGTCCTGGTGTGGTGATACGTAGACTACTCATCCCGATCAATGCTAATTTATACACATTTAGACGGACGATTTAGCGCAGTGGTTAAGAGCTTAAGCCGCTCCGCCCACTGTGTCTAATAGTCGCGGGATCGACCCCCGCACGGAACGAATCTTTGTGTGATCCATATTTGGATTTCCAGGTACGTAAGAGCATCAGGCCAAGGATAGCACAAAAAATCCCATCGGGCTGGACTGCGCTTGAGGTCCTCTCAGTCCGCAAAGCCAATAACAAGATAAGATAAGATAAAGTTATCGAGTTGATATGCCATTCTATTCTCACTGCAAATTGATTGCATAAAGGTGAGCGTGAGAGGACGCTTTCTTGATAGCGTTACACTACCATCAACAGTCCTTGCTAACCCCCTTTTTACGTGGGGAAATCCTCTTGGACTTTCGCCTACGTCGGGGGAAGCTGGCGGGTCATGTCGGACTCTTACCGACTATAACCGCAGGGTGCCGGCATCGACACTTCTGGGTGGGGCTCCGGGATATCCGTTAGGAACGCACTGATGCCCCTCTTTGTGTCCACGCTAACCTGCGTATAGGGATACGCAATATAGCAGTGTGTACACAGCATTCGCTATGACTATCTACGTGTAAACACGCAACGCGGTATGTTACGTTAATATTGTAAAATTGTCGTTTTGTGTCATAATGTGATACAGCGCACAAGGAACAGCGTACTAGGTATAAATAGTCTATTCCAGTCAAACTTTAATAACAAACGTGAACAAGGAAATGTCAATGATATTAAACGGTTTTAGTAGTGTTGTAAAAATGCTCACGTGTTCTACGTGTTTCAATGCTCGTGAGCGTCGACTTAGCGCCAAACGCTCGTCTTCAACGCTCGTTTTTACAACACTAGGTTTTAGTGATGTGCCCGTTGCATATTAGAAAAAAACGAATGAATGATTGAATGGATATTATACGAAGGTATTGTTCTATTAAACTTCTTATTATTTCGTGATCTAGTGACATATAGAATACCATTTCACGAAGTTATCGTAACATGTTGTACTCGAAGTCGTAACCTAATGCGTTTGGTCATAGACAATAAGAGCCCAGTGTAACACATACCCTCATTCAAACAGTACCCCGAGTTCACCTGCCACACTAATGGATTACGCACTGAATTTTAGTCATTAATCCTAACTACTTGACAAATCAAATGGGGAGAGGTCTTTATTATTTGATAAATAGAATCACTTTGTTTTTTTATTAAACAGAGGGCTTAGCACAAAAAAATATGGCGCTAACGTGACGCTAGCAGTTGGATATGATATGCTTGTCACACTTGAAATTTACTAAATAAACATGAACATGACAGCACGCTTGCTATATTCTTTTTATCAAAATCCGTAGGCCTCGTGTAAATAATAGAAAAAAAATGTTCATGAAAGAGTCGTTAGAATCGTCTAAACATTTTTATAATCGCCCCACCACCCATGTCGACTTTTCACCATAATTTCTTTCATTCTTAAAGATTTTTCAAGATATATCGGAGAGCCGATTATTTTTGGTTTTTTGAAATTAGCTACGAATTATATATAGAAATATGAAATGGTTCAACTTTATTTATAGAAATTTTAGGGCTCAATCTTCATTTATCAGCGAACAGAACTGTGCATCATATTTTCCTTATCGCAATTGCTAATGCATGCATCCACGCTCGTTCGGCGCATTTCACTCTTTCTTACACCTTATCAATAAATGGAAATGAGTGAAATATATTCACTGTATCTGATAAACACACAAGAAAGAGTAAAATACATGCGCCTGGCATGTATTTTACTCTTTCTTGTGCCTTATCAATAAACGAAAATGGGTGAAATATATTCACCGTATCTAATACAGGCGCATGTATATAAACCTTGATTATAGTATCGCACGATAAATCCCCATACTGTGAAAATGTAAGAAGCATTCGGAACCGTAGTGTGATCCATTTGAAGAAAAAAGCTTTAATAGCTTTTGACCATTGAAACTTTGCCATTGTTGTATATGTAAATTTATTTCGAAAACGGCTTGGCTTAGTGGTTAGAGGGTACGCCGTTTCGCTCACTGGATCGAATAGTCGCTGGCTCGAACACATCATGACACAAAACCTTGTTAAAATAAAATAAACACCGTCATGCCTATACTTCTCAAGTAATGGTAGCAAATTCAGGCACAATTTAGACTCGGAACTGATATCAAATTCACATCAATCAACATTGAATTCGAACCTAGGGTACTATAAAAAGTATTCAAAATCAAAATCATATGACCTGATTTTAATTATAAAAATATTTTTTTTTATTGTAAAATACATGTTTAAATAGATTAATTTACGTGTAATTAGCATAATAAAGCATCAAAAGTGTTATTGAAGTATTTCAAGTAATGTTATCAACTTTATTACCTCCCGGGCAGCGAAGCGAGCACCTGTCAACAGTTCATCTTTGAATCTTCAAATCAACGTAACAAACGGGGAGTATTTGCGTTTTTATTCAACTATTCACACTTTTATGACATTATAGTGTATTACAATTTCATGAAAGTGGATAGCACTAAGTAGTTAACATAAACATAGCAGTTAAAAAGTTGCACCCACTTTACTTGTTAAAAAAAAGTGTAATTCATAATTTGTGCAATAATAACGTAAATAACCACTTGTATAGATTCATACACACAAGCACACTATAAATTACAGTGACAGTGGTAAAGATAAACCAGATTTTATCTCTTATAATTAGGTTTTTTAATTACTGTTAAAGAAAGATCCTTTTTCATCTCTGTACCCACTCTGCCTGCCCAGCAAGGGAGCTGGCGTGATAATAAATTGATAGTTTACTATTTTCAAAGCTATTAGCATACGAAATGTAAACTAATACTCAACAAATTTAAAAAAATCAGGTTATCTAAGTAATACTCATCTAAATAATTACTTAGAAAACAAATCATTAAATATATAGGACATAATTAGATATACTAGTATATAAATAAACATTCTAACCGTTATATCCCAATTTATATATGAAAACTTGTTATATACAAAAAAGAATATCAACAAGTTAGAATAGAAAAATTGAGTGACACCCATATTGAAATACTCGGAATAAAAACAATCTCGCTGTACATGCCATGCGTCTCCACAGAATCAGCAATTCGCTCATGGGCCAGTGTATACGTTTTTTTAACAAACTTCCCCACGATATTCGATATTTGCCAATTAATAAATTTAAAACCATAATTAAGGCTAAATTATGTAAGAAAGCATATTACAAAATCTGTTACTGTCACTCTCCCGGTCGATAAATGATCGATCACGGTAGGCTGTTAACTTTCTTTTCATTTTTTTCCTTTAAAAAAACGTAGCCCCACACTAGGATTTATTCCTGTGTCGTGAGTGCGTTTAAAAACACGATAATCACATACAAAAATACCCAGACCGAAACAAACAATTGTGGATCATACAAAGATTTGTCTTAGCTTAATTCTTGCATAGCTTAGTAATCGAACATAACGAGTACCATGTGTTTATTTATCTTTATTATAACGACAGCTTCCTTACATGGTAGGCAGAGAGTAGAGTTCCGACAAGTCCTTTCCTTATAGACATCTCTGGTTTCCTTCATTATTATTGAGGAAGCTAGAGAGATCGATCATGTAAAAAGCCATATTTGATCAAAATCTGTTTGGAAGAAAAGCAGATATTATAAAGGTAGAGCTTATTACGGAGGTGGTGATACCAGTTTTTATTCTACGTAATATTACTATTTTTTCGAGTGTTATTACGGTTTATATTTAATAATAATTTTTACCGCAGGTTTGCCACTTTCCAAAAGCGGGATGAAAATTAAATAGAAATATATTTATCGGAACAGGATCACATAAAACATCTTAACGTGATCCCATCGCGTCAATTCAAGTGCAAATTCTTCGCAATAAAATTTTGATTACACGCATGCCTGCCCCTGAGCGCTATAGAGGGATTTACCCATAAGGTCCTTATTCGAACGCGGTGCGTAACGATATCTTCGTGAAAAATGTAATAATATTCGATTTGCTACTGGACAGATTTGGGCAAAAAATAATTTTGCTTGCTTTTAAAACGTAGCCCCACACTAGGATTTATTTGTGTCTTGGGTGCGTTGACAAACTTGAACATTTACATATACAAATACCCAGATCGACAAGTAATTGTGGGTCATACAAAGATTGTCCCGTGCGGGAATTGAACCCGCATCTATTAGACACAGTGGACAGAGCGGCTTAAGTTCCTGCGCTCAATCATCCGTCAAAATTGATTTGTAAAAAGAAAAATCGCAATTGGAACAATTTGGATTTTTCTCGCGGCTTATTTTTGGTTTTTAAGTTCCTGACGTTTTGAGTGCTCCCACGCGGACCCAGTGCGGATTAATGGAGGTAAGTTTGTGGATACCTGCTGTTGGAACTTATCAAGCCGCCTTTAAGGCTTCCAACTCGGCTTAAGGACTACCACTCCATATTGATACTGGAAATTTTCTATTGAAAAATTACATTTTGTCCAGATCTAGTATTTAAACCCAGTAACAGTGATCGCGACGCATATCATTTGCCACTAAACCAACGAGGCAGTCATATATGTCGTAGCCAGCCATTAGTACAGACACTAAACGGAACTCAAGCGCGCCATCTAGCGGCGTCGAATGCGCAACTAGATTTCCAGCGCGCTTCGACAGTCTTGATGCTTGCGGCAGATTCGACCGAACTCAGTTGCAATCGGGACGCCACGGAGTGAAGACGTCACGGATCTGACCTACGTTTCTATTAGTGCCTATTGTGATTATGATACTGGGATTATTAAAAGTACTAAGTTTTCCTACATTAAAATGAGCAAAGTTAAATTCAAGCGCATTCTAATTGCACGATACCCACATGATGTCTGAAGGTTCGGATCTAGATCCTGGCGAGCCTACATATACATATGTATAGTGCTATAAGGATATTTTGGCCCGTGAATGACATTGCGGGGGGGGGGGAGGCGCTGGTTTGAAATTAGGGTATTTAGTAAAATTCTCCTCATCATCTCAGCCTATACTTGTCCACTGCTGAACATAGGCCTCCCCAATCGCTTTCCAGCGTAACCGGTCCGATGCCACCTGCATCCAACGATTTCCTGCGATTTTCACAAGATCGTCGGTCCATCTGGCAGGCGGTCGTCCCACGCTGCGCTTGCCAATACGTGGTCTCCACTCTAGAATCTTTCTGCCCCAACGCCCGTCCGATCTACGCGCTATGTGGCCCGCCCATTGCCACTTCAGCTTGCTAATCTTAACGGCTATGTCGGTGACCTTGGTTCTTCTACGAATCTCCTCATTCCTGATTCGATCGCGTAGAGAAACGCCGAGCATAGCTCTCTCCATAGCTCGCTGAGCAACTCTGAGCTTTTTTATGAGACCTATTGTAAGAGACCACGTCTCTGATCCCTATATCATCACTGGTAACACACATTGACTAAAAACTTTAGTCTTAAGGCACTGAGGTATTTTGGATGAGAAGATGTTGCGCAGTTGCCCGAACGCTGCCCAGCCCAGTTGGATTCGTCGATTGACCTGTCTCTCAAAGTTGGACCTACCTAACCGGACTACCTGTCCCAGGTAAATGTATTCGTCGACAACTTCAAGAGTAGCGTTCCCAACGGTGAGTGCGGTGGGTACGACATGGACGTTAGACATTATTTTCGTTTTGTCCATGTTCATTTTAAGACCCACTTGTTGAGATACTCTGTTGAGGTCACCGAGCATTCGTCCTAGATCTTCCAGCGACTCCGCCACGACCACAATGTCGTCGGCAAATCGAAGGTGAGTGATGTATTCGTCATTGATGTTGATGCCAAGTCCTTGCCATTCTAAGAGCTTGAAGGCGTCCTCTAAGGTGGCCGTAAACAGTTTCGGAGAAATGACGTCTCCCTGCCTTACATCTCTTTTTATGGGGATCGCCTTCGTGCACTGCCCCTGTACTCGGACTGACATGGTGGCGTTATTATACAAGCACTTCAACACTTCAATGTACCGATAGTCAATGCGGCATCGCTGGAGAGATCTAAGAACCGCCCAAGTCTCGATCGAATCGAAGGCTTTCTCATAGTCCACAAACGCCAAGCATAGTGGCCGATTATACTCCTCGGTCTTCTGTATAATCTGCCGCAGCGTATGTATGTGGTCTATGCTACTAAAGCCTTTCCGGAAACCGGTTTGTTCGGGAGGCTGGAAGTCATCAAGCCTGCGTTCGAGACGATTCGTGATGACTCTCGAAAACAACTTATAAACATGGCTTAGCAGTGTGATGGGCCTATAAGTCTTCAGTAAAGTGTTATCACCTTTCTTGAAAAAGAGTACCACCACACCCCTGTTCCACGCTTCCGGCGTTTTTCCTTCGAGCAAGACGGAATTATACAGCCTCTGAAGGACTTTAAGTACCGGCGATCCGCCCGCTTTCAGAAGCTCTGCGGTAATTCCGTCTTCACCCGGCGCTTTGTTGTTTTTAAGTTGTTTGAGAGCCATCCTAATCTCGTACAGGCTGATGTCCGGGATATCTTCAGTGTAGTGTCGGGTTAGCTTGGCTCTTGGGTCTTTTACCAAGTCAACAACAGGTTCAGCTACTGAGGTATACAACTGCCCATAGAACCTCTCTATCTCCCTGAGCACCTCTGACCTATTTGACGTTACGTTTCCGTCCTCCGTCTTCAGCTTCGTCAACTGGCTTTGCCCAATAGACGCGTCCCTTGCAAACACTTTGGAGCCCTTGTTATGCTCTATGGTCTCCTCAATACGTTTTGTATTGAAGTACCGTAAATCGTGTCGCAAGGACTTCAATATCTGTCCATTGAGCTGCCTATAGGACTTAGCATCATCGGAGGTTTGGAGTGTCATGGTACGTCGCTCAGCCATAAGGTTTCGGGTGTAGTTGGATAGTTTTTGAGGCCTATTTTTACGGTGGGGCTTAAAATGCTTGGACCCGACCGTATGGACAGTCTCTACCAACCTATTGTTGATTTCGTCCACTGATGCGCTGCTGTCTAGCAATTCGAAGCGGTTTGACAATTCGAGTTGAAAGTTCTCGGGGTTTTGGATATGTGCATTAGGAGGTCGGAGCGTAGACTTCATCACACGTGATCTTTCCATTTTGACATTAATATTTAATGTGCCTCTGACCATTCGGTGATCACTGCCGGTTTTTACCCTGTGAATCACGGAGACATCATTAAATATTTGTCGCTTGGTGCTCATGATGAAGTCTATCTCATTTTTTGTGGAACCATCAGGGCTCATCCAGGTCCATTTCCTATGAGGCGGCTTCCGGAAGAAAGAGTTCATCATAAAGAGTCCCTCCTTCTCCAGATATTCGGCCAGCCTCTGACCCCTGAGGTTGCGTTGCCCATATCCAAATTGCCCCGCTCTCAATTCATCATCGCCCTGTTTGCCCAGCCGCGCATTGAAGTCACCCATAACCACTGTAAAGTGTGCTTTGGAAGTATGTATGGCTCTACTAATGTCCTCATACATAACTTCGACGTCATCATCTGAGTATGCCAAGGTCGGTGCGTAGACCTGTATGACCTTCAGCAAATATCTTTTGGATATTCTGAGTATCAGGTACGCTACCCTGCTCGACACACTAGTGATGGACACAACGTTGTCTATGAGTGACTTGTGGACGATAAATCCGACACCACCTTGGGACTGCTGTTCGCCCTCCCGGTAGTAAAACAAGTTGCCGGATTTTAAGGTTATCGGGTCCTCGCCCTTTCTTCGGACCTCCGATAAACCAACAATATTCCACTGCAACTTGTTTATCTCTTCTTCCAGCTCAACAAGCTTCTCATCTGTTCTTAACGTGCGTGCGTTGTATGTCACCAGGGCCAATTTTCGTAGTTGGTGGTAGCCGAATCTCTGCCGGAGATTCTTAGCACCCCTTGTCCTGTCGTTACCATAGCTGCTAACGTGGCCAGGACGAACAGGACCGCCGGGGACTAGGGGCCTGGTTTTATCTTTTTCTTCCATTTAAATAAATTGGGGGGGTTTGCCATACTCGCCACGCTTGGCAGGCGGGTTGGCGAGCGCAGTTTTTGATGGTAGAAGTGTTAAGGGAACGCTGCTGCCCATTCCCTAGTTTTCCCTTAGTCGCCTTGTACGACACCCGATGGGATGAGATGGGTTGGTCCTATTGTAAGCCGGGAACCACGCGGCATTTTAATTTCGCGGCAATTCTCCTACTTTCAGGGAAATATTTCAACAGGTGGGCGCGCATGGTTACTAATTAAAAAATAACTTGGGTAAATTTCATAGCAAATGGCAACTCTGCGATTATCATTCTTCTTGATGACAGCGTTAGTATTGATTTTGGCCGCGGGACAAAATATCCTTGTAAGACTGCATGCTATTTATATGGTACGCTTTCCGGCGTAATAATTAATGTTTATATATAATTCAGATGTAAAAAATAACAAAATATACGGTATATATTAGGAAAGATATTAGGATACTACACCTGTCTCATTAATAAAAGGAAATGATTCCCAACTGGTCCAGATGAGACCGACATATATGATGTACTTGCGTGGGCCAGGTGTTAAGTAAAATATGCCCGCATATTTCATGCCCACAATGCCTTTTCATGGTGGAGTATGTTTTTGCAGTAAATACTTTATTTGTCATCTATTAGGGCTTTTTAGACATAAATAAAGCTACATAACATAAAATAATGTAGACATATGCAGATGTTTGTGTTACATTTGTGTAATTACTGAAACAGGTAAATTAAAATAAAAATGCGTAGGTAGGAGCCAAAGAACGTAGCGCTTGGTCTTACATTTAATCTGAAGAGAGACAAAAGTGTTGCGACAAAACAGAATGTGAAAAAACTAAAGCGTACACCCTGTAATTTTAATTATCCACACTAGGATTTATTCCTGTGTCGTGGGTGCATTTACAAACATGAAAATTCACATACATAAATACCCAGACCGAAACAAATAATTGTGGATCACACAAAGATTTGTCCCGTGCGGGAATCGAACCCGCGACTATAAGACACACAGGCGCACACACACGCTTAAGCTCTTAAACACTGCGCTAAATCGTCCGTCCGTAAATTCAGTACTTGGTGCCCATAACCAAGCTGTGGGTATGAAATTTACAATGGTGTTTAATTACATATTTAGGGCACCATAAACAAATTAAGAAAAAATTACAAATCAGATATACAATGCGAAAGTAGAAGGATGTAGGTACTGTGGAAGACCTATACAATCTTACCATGACTAAACAGACCGAGTCTTATCTGAAGGACAACTCAAGAGTCTCTGTAACCGGCGAGCGTGTATGAGACGATCTATGAGAGTGGAGGAAGAACCTGTTAGAACTCTGTACTCTCTGCATACCCTGCAAGGGAACTTGCATGATAATATAGATAGATGTAATAGGTTGCATCTGACAGGACCACAGAAAACTTTCCTACAAATATCTGTAGACAAAACCCCTAAATACATTTGAATTAATCAATGACAAAAACCATTAACCGGTTAAAATTTTAGAATGTTTTAATTAAAATTTTAATTATTACGTGTAGACAAAGGCCCTCAGAACTTAACTAAAGCAAATGAGTAATTTGCTAATGGGCTATTAAAGACAGCTAGAAGTCATTAAAAGAGCCGTACAAAGTGTCAATGAGTACGTAATTATGAGAAAACACGCTTCCAGAATTCTGCCAAATTGAATTCGATGTCACGAATGCTTTATAATGAGTATGTTGAGAGTTTAAGTGTTAAAGTTCATGAAAAATTCAGATATTTATTATAATGTGTTAATTTTGCGCCAACGTTAGGTTTGTAGGTACGATTTGGTGCAGTGGTTAAAAGCTTAAGCCGCCCGTTGGGTCGAATAGTCGCAGGTTCGATTCCCGCACTGGATAAATCTTTGTGACCCACAATTGTTTGTTTTAGTCTGGGTATTTGTTATTTGACTTATACAGGAATATATCGCAGTGTGAGGCTACGTCTAAAAAAACGTTAGGTTTGTATTATCAGGGATTTAAGGCAATCGTTAAAAATTTATTTGCAGAATCGAGGAAAACGATACAAAGAACTCTTGATCCTAATTCTATATACTAAAAGAATCGGAAATACGATAGAGGTCTGTAAGGAAATAACCTATTGTTAGTCTGAACTCTCTGTCTACCCTACAAGGGATCTGGTATGCCACCGTCACACCGCGGCAGAGGAGTACCGTGTACACCCACTTTTCGCCCACGATGTAAGGTCTCATGTAATAAGGGGCGAGCCTATTGCCATATACCGGGCACAACTCCGAACTCCGGACTGATACTGGGAGTGTTTCGATAGAACAACTACATTTGTCCGACCTAGGATATACAGACTTATACCCACGATTGTATAACCCCGATACCAACTTTTGTTATATTTTCTTTCTTTCTTTTCTTTTTTCTTTAAAAATAACGTCGCCCCACATTAGGATTTATTCCTGTATCGTGGGTGCGTGTACAAACATGAAAATTCACATACATTAATACCCAGACCGAAACAAATAATTTCAGATCACACAAAGTTTGTCCCGTGCGGGAATCGAACCCGCGACAATTAAACACAGTGGACGGAGCAGCTCAAGCTCTTAACCACTGCGCTAAATCTTCCGTTTGGATGCGTACATCACAAAATCGGTCGGACCAACCGCAAAGACCACCACAATATTTAGGGAAGGCCTTTCTCCCGCAGGGGACGTCTTTCGGCTGAAGATAGATGCATAAATTTTATTTATTCAAAAACATTCATTTTATTTATTAAGCAGTGATAGCCTAGTGGTTAGACCGTTGGATTGCAAAGTCAAAGGTCTTGGATACAAACCCACGCACCTCTGTCTTTTCGAAATCATGCATGCATGCAGCATTAAAAATTAACTATCACTTGCTTTAACGGTGATGGAAAACATCGTGAGGAAACCTGCATGCCTAAGAGTTTTTCGAAGATGTGTGAAGTTAAACCCTCTC
Source organism: Phalera bucephala (assembly GCA_905147815.2). Taxonomy (NCBI): domain Eukaryota; kingdom Metazoa; phylum Arthropoda; class Insecta; order Lepidoptera; family Notodontidae; genus Phalera; species Phalera bucephala. The sequence goes on along the minus strand of LR990621.1, from coordinate 14,426,404 downwards.
AGTTTGAGAGGGTTTAAAGACAGTTTCTTAACAGAGCTAATATTATTATTTTATTTATTAAACAACCAAAAAATAAAATTCGTGTCCTATTGTCTTGCGTGCATAGTGACACGCCCGCGGGGTGAAACAGACAAGTGAAACACACAATAGTATCCATTTTTAGATATTTTAATTGTGATTTAAATCTATCGCAAGTGTAATATAAAGACGACAGTATTTCCGAAGACATCGAAATGAAAATGCTGTTAGCAAAAAATCGACGTTATTATGTTGAGTGAAAAAAGTTTTAAGATTGATTGGAATATACTATACACACCTACCACGTGGTATTCTTCACTTACCTTATTCACATTCACTGTCTAATGAGTTTTAATAAAAATCGAGGATAAAATGTGCTTTAATTATGTATTGTAGAATAATTATGTAAAAACAACAGCCTGTAATAATTGTGTCTTATCTCGTATTAACGGTCAAAATGGAAGATGTAATTACCGCTAGACAAAAGAAAACCTTTAGTACTGAGGCATTTTCTAGTTTTTATAAGGAAAAAATAAATAGAACTTCCGTAAGCCTCTAAAAACAATACCAGTTATATTTAACAGAATCTTAGTAAATAGGGATCGAAGTAATTAGGTTGGGTTGCGCAAGAATTCGGGTGCAATCCTTGTGATTACATAAGTATGTAGGTAAAACTAAAAAAAAACAATTTTAGTTGCGGGACTAACAGCTAAAAGCACGCAAATAACTTTGGGATTTTTTTAAAATTAAAACTTGCTAGATAGTCACGGATTTTTTGTTCTGTATCCACAAAAATATATGAACTACTAACCTTTTATAAAGTTTGTAGATTGTCATCTATTAACTAGTTAATAAAAATTATACTTATAATAAAGGATTTGCAGAAATATAACTACCGCCAATATAAATGCATTGTCATTAACACGCTCTACAATTTAACTAAAATTAAGTATGTGATTATACTGTGTTTTAATAAACACTGCCACGCCAGTGGTCAATAATGCGAATAACGATCGAGGTCCTGGGTACAAATCCAAGGTCGGACAAATGTAGGTTTTTTATCGAAAAAAATCCATTATCAGTCTGTAATTATGCCCAGTATATGGCAATAGGCTCGCACGCTATTACATGAGACTTAACATCGTTGGTGAAAAGTGGGTCTACAGGTTCACCCACGTCTGGGAAATATAAGCGTGACAGTTTTTTTTTTGAGGTTTATAGTTCGTCTGTCACAGTGGTACGAAAGGGCCACAGCTCTGTGCAGGCGTTGCTCGAGGAGCAAACCGCTAATTTTTAGCTGCAGCAATGAAAGTAACGCGAGAAACTAGTGCAACGTTACAGACATAAATCAAAAATTGTTGATACCTAATTATAAAATATATACATAACATGAAAAATACATTGATATCGCACGGTGTTGGTTTTTTATTTTATTGTTAAAGAAGGTTTTACAATGGATGTGTTTTTGAGGTTTCTCTTTAGAAAAATTCTTAGTTGCGGTCCCGAGTTTGGAACTGTGCCTGTGAGTTACAGCACAATTCCAGATTGCGGACTGACCCTTAGGTGAGAAGCATGCCCCCTTTTAGGTTGTGACCTAATATCGACCGCATAATGTTAGTGTACATAATATATCTCTGACACCACCAATATAGGCGTGACGGTGTTTATTTTTTTTATAGGGGCACAACATTATAATAACGTTTTGGAACATAGAGCATGTAAAAATATACAAAATGAAGCAACCTTGCATGGCGGACGTGCTAAATAAAACCCAGGTGAGATTTTTCAAACGCACAAATTGGAGGGCATATTTTAAGGGACGGGAATGGTGTTCAAATTTTTTTTAAAATTGTCAATCCCCGGTGAGTGATACGGCTGAGCTTTTAGGATTGGAGATTTTCTTGGAAATCTATGTTGTGCGTCATAGCCTTGTACCTTATTTGTAGAAGTTTTTGAATAATACAAGTAAACATAGGGTGATAAATCCGACATGTGACATCCGACTGTATTTAGTATATACTTCCCATACTAATGAGTACCAGCCTTATCTTACTAATGCAAAATTTTAATCTGGATGTAGGTATAAAGACTTATATGTTCCTAACTCAATCATGTTTAAACACCTGAACGAATTAGATAAAATTTGGCATAGGGTAAATTGTAAACTAGAATAACATATAAGCTACATATTGGAAGGTTATAGGCCGCGGGTAAATAATAGTGAATAGGATCAGACTGAAAAACATTGGTTTATTAAATTGAGCCTGTACGTGGAGAGACCCTCTAATTTATATATAATTCAGTGGCCCACTTGATCTAACTCTATTATCGTCACAGAGAACCCCGAATACAAACAATCCAATTCACTATTTTACTTGTAACTGATATACTAAAAATATTTTACACGGTATAGGTATACGAAGACAGACGTACCATAGCATGTAAGAATAACTTTGTGTTTGTCACAAGATGAGCGGACGTGTGGCAGCAACAACAGACCCTTGCTTAGGTAAAACAAAATATTAGATATATTAAGTATGAACATCTAAAAATAGCTATTAAACATGCCCGTTTACACCCATAATACGATGTGTGTAAATGCAGCTGCGGAAACTGAGCTACTCTTAGATAAAACCAAATCTTGTAACAAAATATAATTCAACAATTCAAACGTACAAAAATAGCTATTAAACATGACGCTTATTTCCATGACTCAATGTTGGAAAAGCTACGTTTAAATATAAATAAATATTACTCAAAGTATCAACCGCCCGCTTATATCCATGACACGCTGAGCGTAAGCGCGGCTGCGGCAACTGGGCCGCACCTAGCGGCGCGGCCCGCGGGCCTCTTGACATGAATTAAAAATGTACGCTGTATTAGCGCTACAATGACGAGCTACTAGCGCACGTGGCCGATGATACTGAGAACACGGTTTGCTACTGCAATCCTAATGCTACGACGTTTAAAAGGAGTAGAAAGTGAATTTGAATACTGAGAAATCAATAATATAGTAAAAGGTTTATAACATATAAATGTTTGTACATATAGCTGGAAGTATACTTTGTTCTTTGTTGTCCGTGGATGCGTACAACGAAGCAGGTCGATGTGGTGATCTTTAGAGAGACTGCAGTGGACGTCTTTCGTCTGATGAAAATATTATCATATTCAATACCTATTTTTGAGTGTCGATACTTTGAGTAATAATATTTGGTTATAATATGTAGTTTTATCACAAAGCAGCTCAGCCATTGAGTTATTGTGCTACGAACTAAAGAAGTATAAATAAATATTACTCAAAGTATCAACGTTCAAAAATTGTCATTAAACATGCCCGCTTATATCCATGACACGATGAGCGTAAGCGCGGCTGCGGCAACTAGGCCGCACTTAGCGGCGCGGCCCGCGGGCCTCTTGACATGCATTAAAAATGCACACTGTATTAGCGCTACAATGACGAGCTCGTAGCGCACGTGGCTGATGATACGGGGAACATCGTTTGCTACTGCAACCGTAACGGTACGACGTTCACCAAAAGAAGGTAGAAAGCGAATGTGAATACTGAGAAATCTATAAACAGCACATTAACCTAATGTCTTCTTTTGTGTATGCAAATGACTACGCTATTCACCGAGAGACCTTTACAACTTCACTGGCAAGGGTACATATGGCAAAAATATTTTTAACATTTACCTTTCAGGCTATTGATTTTCGTATGGGCTTAAATAGAAGTGTATGGTACATCTATATTTTCCCGAGGTATTTGTCGTCCCATAGTTTGATATGGGGTGAGCTTATTCGTGTCTTTTCAATTTCTTACAGTTTTATCTTAAGACGAGAAGTTTCCACACGTGTTCCTTTACAAGTTTATCATTACGAACCCATGGGCGCCAGCCAATATTTATATCTTGAAGCGCATTACAAAGCATATATTCTGCCACTAGGTTATTACTAGTATCTTCTACTGCATGCCTTTGGTAAAATGATTTCTGGAGTTGTGATGAAAACTCCCCGATCGATTTATATTTACATCAATTTTTTATCTGTTGCGTCTGTTTAAAACTTGTTTTTGTGTTTTAATCGCAGTAGTAAATACCCAGGCCGAAACAAATATATCTTTCGAACCTACAAATATAATTCTCTTAAATGAATAACTGTACCAGCAACTATGGAACCCAACAACGACACGCAAAACAAACTAAATAATTAATATTTCGGTGCCTACCATCAAATGAATATCTACGAATCCATTTACAAAACTACTCATCAACACTAACGCACCGCTCCGCTATTACAGCATTAAAAAACAAAACTCACGTATATTTCCACGTATGTATTTCCATTAACAAATTGATAAACAGACATCGCAAACAAAGGACGGACGCAGTTAGGGGATATAAAAAACGCTTACAAAGAGCGGAAAAATTAAGCGCCTTGGTTGAGGCGCGCGGGTCAACAAAGATAATTTTCCAGCTATAAATTGACGGCGAGCGCCGGTTAATTACCAAGCACCTGCGCCTTTATTACTACGTAACGTACGTAACGCGGCGCGATACAATATCTTCATGAAACGATCTCGTTTAATGTTGATATGGTGGCATACAGAATACATAAACATTTTAGCATGATTTTGTAACAAGCGCTCGTAGCGCTTGCGATCGCGGTGTCCTTAAAGATCACCAAAGTTTAGCACCGTTCCTCTCGATCGGTCTGTATGTGACCTTTGGTGGTATTTGTGTTTTCGAGTATCTCCGTGCCTCTCAAGGCACGTTAAGTCATTGGTTCCAGTTACCACTTAATGTGGTAGTCATTAAGCCGAATATAAGGCTTAATTGGCGGCTTGATGAGTTCCAACAGCAGATGGGCATAAACCTGCATCTGCCTATCCGCACTGGGTCCGTGTGGTAGTGTATGACCTAATCTCTCTCACCTCGATAATGTGAGGAAAAGCCTTTTCCTAGTAGAAGGAGGCTGATGTTATTATTTATATAGTATCGCAAAATATGCCGAAATAGACCATAACCGGCAAGCGTGTGATAAACTAAGAGAGTGGAGGGAGCCCGAGAGTTCTATAAGAAAAGAATCTGTTGGAACTCTGTATTCTCTGCCTACCTTGAAAGGGACCTCCCGCGATATATAGACAGATAGATTGTAACGCGCCGCGTTTTGTTTTAGAGAATAAGGGCTTTACTTTTGCAAATAGAGGCGATCGCCGGACGCGGCGCCTCGCCAGAAAAGCGCCCACAAGCCATTATGGACTCTTGAAAGAAATTAGCCCTCCCTCATTAACCGAATGAAAGTTACTGTGCATTTTTGTTTAATCACCAAGTGAACGAAAGTGACTTAAAAATAGCGGTAGTGATAGAGCGGATTTTGTTTTATTACACTGAAGTCAGATAGCTCTTGGTTCATTTATATTTTTTTTTAAATATAACAAAATAAACACCGTTACGTCTATATTCCCCAAGCAGGTGCTGCAGAAATGTGCTGTGTACACCCACTTTTTGCCGATGATGTTATTACGACATTATTATTACTATAGTCGGTGGTTTTTTTACATTCACAAGGATTGAAGACAAAAAATATGCATATCATCAAATTCTCCTTACAAACCCCTGTACATAGTGAATACAATAATACTTCAATCGACGGTTCTTACTATACTAATAAGTACAAAAATCTTCCAGAATGGTCGATCAAGTGAAAATATTATGATGAAAACTTTTATGCTATGAAACGGTTATTTTCTCTCAAGCAAATCGGCAATCATAAAAACCATTTTACGCTGACGATGTTAGGTCTCAAGTAATAGGGGGCGAGTCTATAGGAATATACCGGGCACAATTCCAGACTCCGGACTGATATTGGGAATTCTTCAATAGGAAAACTACATTTTATCCGATTTAGGATATGAACCCAGGACCTCATGATCCCTACGCGCGTTAATTGCCACTAGAAAAACGTGACTACTAAAATTTTTTTCATGTTTATATTGCAACATGTAGTGGTCATGTTAAAAACATTCACGTTGAGTTTAACAATTATTAGCGAAGTGCAATTCACATGACATTCTATCGAGGTTACAACTCAATAAAAGCAAACGATATGCATTCTATACATGTTGTAGTACAATTTCATTGCTGTTGTAATCCATTTTATTTACTGCGTTTAATTGTGTTATTTGAATCGCCTCACGATATTTTTGCGATGTTGCTACATGTTTTGTATGTGGTAACTGAAGCACATTATTACGTGTGTTAATAAAACGATCTTTATAAAAACAAACATTTTTAGAGAAAACGCAACAGGTGGAGTGAGCACACCGTGAACCGATGTTCTGGTGAGGGCCGCAGATAAAGCGTACAGCACAAAGTTAGTCGTCGGGGCGATATTTGAGGGAGTTTTTGAGGACAAATGCGGGAGCATTGGACGTCTTTAAGCTAATGGTCATGACTTTTGTGTGTGTGTGTGTGTGTTTTAATGAACTACGCTGTAGGGCGGGGCCTTTACAGCTTCACCGAACAAGCGATGGTTAAGATATCGAGAAAGGTCAGTATGAAGACCTCTAAAAGAGGTAGAAAAAAAAATTCTGATGTAACCACGTCGTCAGTTGTAGTTAAAAAAACTGTATTGATAGATTTAGAAAAAATCTCATACACGATTCAAAATTCGAACGCGGTAATTTCGGAAAACAAAACACTTACGTGATATTATTACGATATTGTTTGTAGATTGTATGTTCTTACAAAACCTTATGTTTAAAATCATAAAAAAATGTTGTGTTTAAAATCTTTGGGGAGGAGTTTCTCTTGCAATGGCCGTTTTTTGGCAGATAATGAAAAGACAATGCTGTATTTATTTAATAAAGTTCTGGGTTAACATTTATTCAGAAGCCCAGAACTGACAAAAGACGATAAGGGCATATCAATGACTCGGTAGGTAGATGATATATCGGGAGTTGGAGGAAGAACTTAGGGTAGATTGGCACTGGACCATAAAAATAGCACAAAGGGGATATTTACGCCCTGCATTAAGTTATAGAAAACTAATGATGATGGTTAAAATGTTTTGATTTGTGCATAATCCGGCTACACAGACAAGAGTTTTGTTTGTTTCCATCTAAAATCCGACCCTGCGTGTAGCAATTTCCAGATCAACATTTCAGCTAATAATTGTCGGGCTAGCCGACGATGGATGTGTGCTAAATTACAATTGCTTCCAAGTGCTCCATCAACGAAATAATATAACGATAAAGAGAAAGACGTAAGAACACTAAAATATTAAATATACTAAGAGTTTCTTTATACATATTATAACTTGGTTAGTATGAAAAAAATATGGAATTGAGCCCGGTATATGGCAATAGGCTTGGCTGTTAAATGGGTCATGTAGGCGTGACGGTGAATTGAAAAAGAACAGCATTAATATTATTTAGATTTTAGTTCATTGTACTAATGGATAGTGCAATATGAAGAAAGCTATGATAAAAATGGTGTTTGAGATAGTCTCACACAATTATACTAGGTATATATGAATGGGGAGGCGGCGGAGTGATATATCAAAAGGAAAATCTAATAAATAGATTTTCATAGTATACAATCTACACATGAGTCATGTAGAAGCAAAACCAGTCATATTCATATCAATCGATATGGATGTTCCTGGTTTTACTTCGGCAGAAGAGTTTGCCCTTCCAATTTATAGGCGTCGGTACATTACCACAAGATTTTGAGAGATGCTAGTCATTTATAGTAACACTGTCACGCTTGGATTCCCCAAGCAGCGGTGCCAGAAGTGTAAGAAAACCAACAACATCCTTATCGATTGGTATGTTGCTGGTTTCGCTTCTACATGACTCATATGCACTCAGCCGTTGCCGCAACAATTAGTTTACCAATAATTAGTTTAATTACATAACCAGTTGCGAAAGTCAACTTTTATTTATTAGTGTGAACCTATAAACGAACGTAGTGTATATCTGTCGATTAATGATAAAATATATCAGCATATGAAGTCCCACTGCTGGGCAAATATCTTCTCTCACAAATCGAGGTAAGACAGATATGGTCACACTTCACCACGCAGACCCAGTGGAGATTGGTAAAGGCAGCTTCGTGGCCACCGGTTTTTGAAACTTATCAAGCCGTCTATGAGGCTTCTAATTTTGTTAAATGACTACCATATTAAATCGTTACCCGAACCAAGTTGGCCATGCCGGCCGAAGCACAGAGACGCTTCAGTATAGAAATGCCACAGACATTTCTATATTAAAGCGTCTCACTGTCTGTCACCCATCTCAGACTCACTGAGCCGAGGCTGTTTAACCTTTGTGACCCCTAAGAACACTGCAGTCAGACATTGCTATGGGCGCCTCATCTATTAATATGAAATTATTGAAATAACATTATTTACCTTTATCATCCGTCATATCAATCTAATTAAGCAAGTTCGTAAACAGACAAAACAAAATATTGGAAACATACTGAAATGACGCACAATTCTAAATTAAGCCCCATTGTTATTCACAGAACAATTGTGGGTGCAAAAAGGGAGAGTGGAATACAATCTTGGAGCGTACATTTTATTAGTGGGTTTTACATTTTACGAGCGGATTGCAGACCGAAATAAAAAGAGGATTCTTCATATGGAGTCCCTTTCTAATTTTTTTACGGTGGGCTGTCAAAGCTTTTACGGTTTTATCTTCGGCCAGTTCCGGTGTCTAATCTGTGAAAAGTGAAAAAAGAAATCTATTATTAAAGCGGCAAAGTGATTATAGCTCTCATTTTGTTTTGTTAATTAAGATTTTACATTTTGATATTTATGAACTTATATATGCTGTGACTTTAATGTAGAATTCATTATGCTTGTAGCATGTAATTGGAATATCCTTTTGTTTTCGTGAGCGAAAAATTCCAATATTCGCATTGACGAAAGAAAAGAATTTAAAAAAAAAAAAAATTTTGACATTATCATAACTGTTATAACTATAAGGGGTCTCTTTGGCCACCCTCGAGGAAGTACTGGTTAGTTATTTGTCGATTAGGCTGGCTAGTTTGACCGTAAAATAGGGCTACTCAGAGATGGTGAAATTCGTAAATATACATTTTATCAACTTTAATTGTTGACTACTACTTAAGACTTTATTCGAATGTGGTGAAAGAGGCCCTAAATGACATAAACATTATTTACATTGCCGATATTATAATATGTTCTTGTAGCAATCATTTGCTTATATTTTATTCTTTTCTAACAAAAACTGCCTCGCTGGTCTGGTGGCAAAGCGCATCGCTTTGTGATCACGAGGTCCTGGGTTCAAATCCTAGGTCGGACAAATGTAGTTTTTCTAACGAAAAATTCCCAGTATGAGTCCGGAGTCTGGAATTGTGCCCGGTATATGTCAATACGCTCGCCCCCTATTACATGGGACCTAACATCGTCGGCGAAACGTGGGTTTACTTAGTACACCTCTGCCACCCCCTCTGGGGAATATAGGCGTGACGGTGTGTGTGTTTTTTCTAACAAAAATCTCGTTGTTGAAAGTAAAGGTACAACATTTTTAATTTACGCATATTTGCAATTTGGCATAAACCTTGAAGAGCTTCAACTCGTTCAAACAAATGTAAGCGAAACAAGAAACCTGCGGAAACCATAAAGTATAAGTTTGACGTAAGTTCCCATAAAACTTCGGAGCCTGTGTGGCGAGTAGGCGGTAAACAAATTCAATAAACACAAAAAATAGAGGGGAAGCTTCATCAGAAAGTTCTATGGTTTCAACAAAGTGCAGCGTAGAAATAACCCCTATACCTTCGGGCTTAAATTTTATTTATACTTTAATACGCTCTTTGATAAGACCGATATTGCTTTGACTGGTACTTTGAGTCAGAGGGATTTGTTAATATGAGGATCTTTTGTTAATTAAACAGAAAGGAATGTTATGACTAGCTGCATATTTGCAGAGACAATTAATAAGGTTAATTTAATCAAAAGGGCATTCTTATTTTGGAAAAATAAAATGTTTGAAAGCAATTAACTTCTAATAAGTTATTTCAGCATAATTCAAATCGTAATTAAAAATCGTCTTTGTATTCAACATAACTTATTTCCCCTATATGTTTACTAGTGATACCGATACTTCTTATCGGAAGGGCCAGTTAAGAGTCTCTGTAAACAGCGAGCGAGTATGAGACGAACTATGAGAGTAGACAGAGTTCTGTAAAGAAAGAAATTGAAACTCTGTGCTCTATGCCTACCCCGCAAAGGACGTTAAGTTTCCTATTGATTGAAATGAAGTTATCTGAAAAAGGGTTGTAAAAAGCCCTATCGAAAAATCACTCTTCAATTATTGTACTTATGGCTGACAACGAAAAAATATTTCATGCCTTCTTTCTATACATTCCAAGCAGGGTTCTGAAATATCTTTACACTATTCGGGTGCCAGCGTACAAGCAGCCTTTTCAGCGTTGTGTATCTCAATTTGAATGGCAAGGTTTCGCACTTAGATTGAATACTAAATAGTACCTTTCTGTTGGAGCAAATAGCTAGTTGCCAAAAGAATTTCACCCACGTTTTTACGTTTATATTGATCGATGTTGTGAATATAATTATAGACGACGAATTAGTAACTAGTGGGTTGGTTGACCCATTAACTGCATCCATAGTCGTGGGTTCGATAGGACAAATGTATCTTTTAATTTAGGTGTTTCCGGTCCAACTGTCCTACTGATGGGCAAAGGCCTACTCTCGAAAATCAAGGAAAAAGAGATACACTTACACCACGTAGAACCAGTGTGAATTTTTGGTCACCTCCTGATGAAAATTCGGCTATCACATTAAGTGATATTCGGGACTGAAAATGTCTAAGACGGAGACGGTCGAAAATGGAAATGCAAATGCTCACTCATTTCAAACCGAGTCAAAATGTTGACGACAATGAATGACCCATATTACTTATGTATATTATAATTTAATTATTCCTGAAGCAGTGTACTATAAATAATATGTAACCAGTCATAAGAATAGCCAATTTGAAAAATGTTTTACTATTACAATAATAGCAGCTTGAAACAGTTTGACAAGTTTAAAGTAATTTGGTGTACATTTTAGTTTACGTTAGTGCTATATAAATGTTGACACAGTCAAGATAGGTCGTTCAGAGTGAGACTCAGGGTTTGGTGTATTAAATATTTCAATTTTACATTAAGATTAAGTAATTTTAGCTTCGCTTCTCTTTCTGATTTCAAGAACAATAGATTGTACCAAGGAAGAATGAGAAAGTGTCAAGTTGCTTACAACTTTACAAGTGTATAATTATAGAATACGAGCAAGCTAGTTTATGGACAAGAGTTGATCCTCATGGTCGCCACCGCATTAAGCTTCACTGGACCAATTAACTTGATAGTTTGGAATCGAGAGCTTAGTACTACATCGTTCCAATTGAACTTTGCCGATAAAAGTTCCGTTTAATCAATTAGGTTTCGGACTAAAATAATTAGCAGACCAACGTTGTAACTGTTATTTGGTAATAATTAGTTATCTGGGCGTCAAAGTATATTTCTAAATGTGTATTTAGAAAAAGTCTATTATTTCATGTACGAATAGTTTGCTTTATCAGAAACTAGCACGTTTTCCACGTACGTATTTTTTATGCAGACTGTTGTATTGAATCCTTACAGAATTTACGAGAGTAAAGATACTGATAATATTGATCATCAAACAACAAAAAAGTCAAGGAATTAAAATTATATTTTTTTCTAAATAATTATTTATATAGCAAGAAAATCCATATAGATGATCTCCCTCCGATCTTGAGAAGGTCGCAGGAAGTCGTTGGATGTAGGTGGCTTCGGACCAGTTGCGCTGGAGAGGAATTCGGGAGGCCTATGTTCAGCAGGGGATGGGTATAAGCTGAGATGATGATGAAAAAAATCATATCTTATCGCCCCACGTGTGTGGTGTGTGACACACTTATACGGCAGGGCTGGGGAAAGCATACAATACTATTCATATTCGTTAGAATATAAAATAACGCTTGTGTTTATACAGATGTATAGCGCTAACTACCTTCCTTACTGGGCTGGAAGCTAAAGAAAAACTTAGAATGGCCCCCTTAACCTTACTTTTGCTAGGCTGGTGAAGAATCCACCAAAGGTAATAGCGTCATCCGATCAACGAACAGAAAAGGAAAATTTGAAACAAACCCTATACCAACCCGTCTGGCCAGCGTGGTATAGTAGGCCAAAAACCTGTTAACATGTTAAGGCACCTAAAACAAAGGCCCCCAGTTCCCGGTAGTCCCGCTGTCCGCTGCCACGGTAGCGGTCGCGGTAACAGCGGGGCAGGGGGTGCGAAGAATCTCCGGGCTACGACACAAGGCTAAAGAAAACACCTGACCCCAGCTACGTGCAATGGATGCTGTCTACGGCTGGACCAACACCACACTGAACTCGAGGTGGAACTAGGTCGCATAAACTGGCATATATTGGGGCTATTCGAAGTCCGAAGACAGGGCAAGGACACGATAACCCTTATGTCAGGTCACCTGTTCTACTTTCGGGAAGGTGATCGGCCTTCTCAGGGAGGTGTCAGTTTCCTGGTCCACAAATTACATGGTACCACCAAGGCTCACTACAGCGTTGTTATGGGGGACTTCAATGCCAAAGTGGGAGTACAAGAACGCGGCGAAACGATAATAATAAACGGGGCAGATGCTGGTCAACTTTCTGGAGTCGCAGGGGCTCTTCTTGATAAATTTGTTCTTTAAGAAGAAGCCTCATAGAAAGTGGGCATGGTGAAGCCCCGACACTGTAACGAGGAACGAGATAGACTTCATAATTTATTTATTTATTTATATTCTTACATGCCTTCGGGAAAGCATTACAGCTTTCCAAATCACTCTCCGAAGCTCTTACAATTAACTTAAATGTTTAAACTTATAATATACTAACAACAATTATAAATATACTTAAAAAATAAATATAAAAAAATTAAAACTGTGAAGCATTGTAAAATTAAACAAATTAATCTATAAGATCTTCCTATGTACAAAAAACTTATTTACATTTCGCCTAGCACTTTGGCCTCATAGTAAAAAAATCCGTTGCCGCCCTGTGAAACTCCCTACCAGTACAATGAACAAGGTCTAGTTGTTGGTAATACTACATTGCATTGCAATCAACATGCGTATTGCTCGAGAGATCGGGGAATTCCTGCCCAATTCAGTATTGGACCACGGCTCACATAAGAGCTTGTGTCGACGAGCCCTTAAATAATTATCTGGTACAGCTAAATATATGCGCTCCAGTACTGCCGGTATAACCTTACGTCCCCTAATTAAATCGTAAAGGTATTCTATAAGAGAGACGGTTCGTCTTAGTTCTAGCGTATTATAACTCACCATACCCAACAGAAACTCACTAGGATATATGTACGGAAATCCCACAAAATATCCATATTGTTTTAAATAAATCCATCTTAAGAATTTTTTTTGCACTTGTTCAACCATCAATATATACTTAGTTTCGTATGGATTCCAAATAATAGCACTATTCTCCATTTTACTTCTAACAAAAGCATTATAGAGAGCTTTCATCGCAGATATACTATTCAAATGACGAGCTTGGCGTAAAACAAATCCTAGCATTCTAAAGGCTTGAGTACATATATGGTCAATGTGTAATCGAAAGGATAAATCAGCGCACATGTTTACCCCCAAGTCTCTGACAGTGTTTACCCTCGGTAGAGGTGTTTCTCCAAGGTGATAATTCATCACTATTGGGTTCTTAGACCGAGTAAAGGTGATAGTAGAGCACTTCTTTTCATTAAAAAAGAGCTTATTCCGCGTACTCCACTGCCACACATTGTGTATTTCTTGTTGGAAATGAATACTATCGCTTGGATTATTAATTCTCACGAACAGTTTAAGGTCGTCTGCAAATAACAAACAATGCGGTGTTAACAGTTTCCGGCAAATAATTTATCATCAATAGAAATTCCAGAGGACCTAAATTGCTTCATTGACTCACTCCTGAGTACGTATAGTATGCATTTGAAATATATCCTTTATATTGAACATATTGCCGACGATCCCGTAGGTAAGTACTAAAGAACCGGAGCAACTGTGGGGTAAATCCTGCCTTGGATAACTTTTCAAGCAACACATCATTATCCACAGTGTCAAATGCCTTACGAAAATCGAAATAGGCAGTGTCTACTTGCCCCCCCCCCCCGTCTACTGCCTCTGAGGTATACGTCCAGAATGAAAGCAGGTTAGACGCGGTTGAACGACCAAGCCTGAAACCGTGTTCAGCATCTGATAATTTACCTTCAACCTGCTTACTAATGCGACTCTGCTATATGGACACTAATAATTTACCGAAAACTGATAGCACAGCCACGGGTCTATAATCACTCACATCCATCCCTTTACCCTTAGATACAGGTATCACACGTGACAACTTCCACACATCTGGGTAGTAAGCATTGTCATAACACAACTTATATAGATGATACAGAGGATTGATCAATACCTTACTACAGTCTTTGTATGGTGGAACTCCATCAAGTCCTACTGAATGCTTTGGCTTCATTGTTTTAATGGCTTGCTCTACATCACCTCTCAATATAGTAGAAATATGTATGCGAGTACTATCATTATTTCCCATCCTACTTGCTGCCTCTGCATCTAACTTCGGCGGGCTAGCTGAATATACAGAGTGAAAATGCTTGAAACAATCAGCAGCGCGATCATCCGTAACAACTTGCCCATCCTGTATCAACTTCTTGCCGGCCCTATTTGATGCATTTTTAGAATTAATATATTTCCAAAACGTAGATGGATCTCTCTGTAAATCCTTTTCCATTCTTTCTCTATAGCACTTAAAATCATGTTTTAAATTAAGCTTAACCTTAGCCCTCCACTTCATAAAGTTATTTCGATTGGTAGGTGAGCCAGTTCCCTTATATATGCGATGAAAGCGTGCTTTTGCGCGTATATTTCTTATAGTAGTTGCCGTGTACCACACTGGATATATACCTAGGCTGAACAACTACAGTAGATTTTTTTGGAACAGAATAGTCAATGCACTCGTTTATAATTTAATAAAAATAATTAACAGCTTGCCGTGGATCATTTAAACTATCGAAACGAAAGCACGTCCAAATTAATAATTCTCATATTTTCATATAGCTCACAAAAAAATTTTTGAAATTCCATACCTCCACCTTTTCAACTGAATTACCATCGTTTGGTTCAAATACTCTATACTCCAACATCAATTCAATGGCCAATGGTGGATGATAACCATCGGGTGGGACTATCCAGTCCTCTTCCTTTTCGACGAATACCTTATTCAGTCCCTCACTGACCAGTACCAAATCAAGAATCTGATCTCTATTATTTCTTATTTCATTAACTTGGGCAAGCTCACAAAACAACAACAGATATTCCAACCTACCATAAACATTACTTTAAATCGCCACATACTAAATCAAGTTTATACAAAGCACAAAACGTCTGCGTGATCAACAGGTTTAATACCGGCAGCGATCACCGACTTGTCCGAGGCGCACTAAATATAAACTTCAGGGCCGAAAGGCGTCGCATGATGAGGTCTACTCTCAGACCTACTGCGCCTCAAATAGCTTTAGAGCCCGAAAAGTTCCAACTGGAGCTTCAAAATCGTTTCGACCTGCTAGAAACCGAAGGCGATGTTGACGAGAAAGCCGACAGAGTGGAAAAAATGCTACAGGATGTGTCTCGAAGGCCGGCAAAAGCGAGTCTAAACTCTCGCTCGAGACTCTCAAACATATAAGGCAGAGACGGGAAACATCATCCACCGGAAGATCCGGAAGCGTGACCTCCGATGTTTCAACACCCGCGCCATCGCGGCTGCGATTGAACAGAATAGAGGCACTAAAGTCTTCGCTCGCTAGCTAGGTAGATCCCATCTGACGAAACTTAATACTGCGGATGGCAAAACCGTGATCTCCAAGTTCGAGATACTCGAGGAAATTGAGAGTTTCTACAAAGACCAGACGCATCACGGATGACTAAGCCCACGAGACCCAGCGCTGACGACCACAGAGCCCCACTCGCACGCCACTACACGGAAGACATCCCTGATATCAACCAGAACGAGGTCAGAGTGGCTCTCGAGCAGCTCAAAGCAACAAGTCGCCAGGCGATGACAGAATCACCACTAAGTTCCTAAAAGCAGGCGGGACTCCAATACTGAAAAAGCTAGCGAGCCTCTTTAATTCCGTCATCCACCAGGGCTTAACACCTCAAGCGTAGAGCGGGAGAGCGGTGGTTCTGTTCTTCAAAAAAAGTGACAATACCTTGCTGAAGAACTACAGACCCATCTGACTCCTGAGCCACGTCTACAAGCTGTTCTCGAGAGTACTAACAAACCGCCTTCCCAGAAGACTCGACGAGTTCCAGCCCCCGGAACAAGCCGGGTTTCGAAAAGGCTACAGCACCGTAGACCACATCCATACTGTTCAGCAGATTATACAGAAGATTATACAGAAGACCGAAAAGTACAATCAGCCGCTGTGTATGGCTTTCATAGACTAAGAGAAAGCCTTCGACTCAATCGATACCTGGGCGGTTTTGGATGCTCTGCAGCGATGTCGCACCGATTGGCGCTATATCGAGGTGTAGAGATGTCTGTATGATACCGCCACAATGACCGTTCAACTCCAGGACTAAAAGACCAATCCGATCGAGCTGCTTCGAGGGGTAAGACAGGGGGATGTAATATCCCCCAAGCTCTTCACCAATGCACTGGAAGACGTCTTCAATACGCTGGACTGGACTGGGCGGGGCATTAACATTAACTGCGAATACATCTCACACCTTCGGTTTGCCGATGATATCGTCATCGTGGTAGAGTCACTGGAACAGTTAAACGAAATGCTGCATAGCCTAAATGGAGCTTCTCGAACCTCTCGTCTCGGCATGAACTTAGATAAAACCAACATCATGTTTAATGAGCATCTCACGCCGGGACCGATCTACGTCGATGGTTCGATGCTTGAAGTTGTTCGGGAGTATGTCTACCTTGGACAATTTGTCCAATTTGGTAGAAATAACTTCGAGAAAGGAATCAACCGCAGAATCCAATTGGGTTGGGCAGCATTTGGCAAACTACGTCACGTTTTCTCTTCGCCTATACCGCAATGCCTGAAGACTAAAGTCTATAACCAATGCTTCCAACCTGTTATGACTTACGGGGCCGAGACGTGGCCACTCACAGTGGGACTAGTCCACAAGTTCAAAGTCGCACTGCGGGCTATGGAGCGAGCTATGCTCAGCGTCTCTTTGAAGGATAAAATTCGTAACGAGGTAATCCGACAAGGATCCAAAGTTACTGACATAGCTCGCAGACTCAGTAAGCTAAAGTGGCAATGGGCTGGTCACATCTGCCGAAGGACCGACGGCCGATGGAGCAAGCGTGTCCTAGAGTGGAGACCGCAACTTGGTAAGCGTAAGGTAGGACGGCCCCCAGCTAGATGGACCGACGACCTCAAAAAGGTCGCTGGGACAAACTGGATGCGGAAGGCGGAACACCGTGTGCAATGGGGCGGGTTAGGAGAGGCCTATATCCAGCTATGGACTGCGATAGGCTGATTGATTGATTGAGCGCTAACTACCTGAAGTACACTGCCTTTCATTTTAATACATCGTATTAATTTACATAACATAATGGTTTTGGCTTACAAAATCAGTATTTATCAACAGCGGCGGTCAGAAATTTCATACAGTTAATACATATATTTCTTTCCTACGTCTGAAACTCTGTAACTTTCTACATTTTCATCTCATATAACGTGCATTTGCGAAGTTACGCAAACGCTCAAGAGTTCCAATTTCTTTCGAATTCAAATCACATAAAGGGGGGAAGAGTCTCACGTAGTAAAGTTTCCAGAAAGTTCCCGGTTTGGTGGCCGGTCGACGGCAAACAAATTCAATGACCACGAAGTTATGGGGCAAAGTATGGTAAATTTGATCAGTGCTTCGTAGACGGGTTATTAAACATGGGGAAAGTAATAAAAGTTCAGGATGTGCCGTGCATTGTTATAATATTCTGTCAGCGGTGAGCGGTAAGCATTAATATTGGTAGCGTCACCACGTCTCCTATACTACTCTCCGCTGTGAGATACTGACAAATATTATATCGACTGAAAATCTACAATTCAAATTGCAAATAGCTTAGTTTGAAGACAGATAAGGCTATTTGTTTGATACTAGATTAGGAAAGAAAATTACAAAAACGTTTAGTATTAAGGATGTTTCTTGTAAATGGGGGCTAATATTTTATAGTGATTTACTGCTACGTGATATTCAAATTTGATCAAATGCTTATGCCGGAAGCGATCCTTTTTTGGTTTGAGAAGATCGATCTTTTTCTCTTCATATTTGTCCACATCATGATAGCTTGGTATAATTTTTCACTTGTTATTTGTTCGTTTATTACTATTGTCCTTACCTTTTGTCCATGAGGTTCTGCTTAGCGATCAATAAGTTTAAACAGGGTTCGGCTCGGTCGGTTTGAGATGGGTGCTTTGTGCCATTTTCATATTCTAGCGTCTCCGTGGCTCGTAAGGTAAGTCAAGTCCTACGGGGTACCACTTAATGTGACTGTTCTTAAATTAAGAAGGCAGCCTTAAAGACGCCTTGATAAGTTCCAACAGTAGGTACCTACATACTGCCTCTACCAATCCGCACTGGGTCCACGTGATGCAGTATGACTCGATGTCTGAAAGAAGGCCTTTGCCCAGGCTTATTTATCATTGTTACGTCTTTGCCATTGTAAGTAAATTATTTGATAAATAATCACATTTACCGTACTGTTACTAACTTAACTCCCGACAGAACGATGGTGGTGTTTTCATTCGACTTGGGTCCCGGCGCTACGACCAACCAGCCTTTTCATCGTTGTGTATCTCAATTTGAATGGCAGGGTTCCGCACTAAGTTTAAATACTAAATAGCTGCTTTTAGCTGAGCTCGGCGCGGAACCCCGGTACATTAGTTGGGTGCCTCTGGAATTGTAATTATTCCGGTTAATTTATAAAAGTTTTAAAGTTTTCGGACTCGTTGTTAAGTAGCGGTAAATGAGAGTTCCTTTTAAATAATATTTTACGGACGTAACTTCGTAGAGCTGGTTCGGTATGACAAGAGTTTAGCACACAATATGGATGGTGATCAGAGGAAATTAGTATACAGAAGGGATTTCAAACCGTTTCATTGAAATGATCCCAAAGGGAGCTAACCTGATTAAGGCCTGAGAGTAGTACTCCGGTAACGATATGCTGTTTAATCGATAGATGTTAATGTTTTATCATCAATGTAACTTTATACTTTATTACTTGTAACTTTCGTCTATGTAAAAGAGTGTCTCTATCCTATTATCTTAGTACGTCTACATGTTGTACAGTAGCAATTACGTCATATATAATACAGATACGGACGGATGATTTAGTGCAGTCGTTAAGAGCTTAAGCCGCTGCACCCACTGTGTCTAATAGTCGCGGATTCGATTCCCGCACGGGACAAATCTTTGTGTGATCCATAATTATTCGTACCGGCCTGGGTATTTGTATATGTGAATTTGCATGTTTGTAAATGCACCCAACACACAGGAATTAATCCTTGTGGGGGATACGTTTTTCTTAACTTTAAAAAAAAGGAAAAAAGGGACAGTTTTTGTAAAAAAACTTTCTGAAGATTAAGACAAAGTTATGGTTTTACTGCTAAATTTTGCAGTTGCATAATAATATTGTAATCTGTAATAAATGCCGCAATAAATAAAAGAAAATAACAAGAATTAGGTTATGAGAGAATAAATCCTTTGTAAATCCTTTGTTAAGGTCCAAACATGGCTCCAAAGTTAATCTATGTTCCATAAGAAATATTTATTCCAAATATTAAATAAACATATAATAATTCATCTTCTATAACATTTATTTAGCCGGGCTTTCAGAATATCTATTGAAAGCTGAAGCCGAGATCGTTCCATGAAGTAGGTACAAACTAAACACTTATACGTTCATTTTTGTTCAAAGAGCATATTGAACGTGAGCTAGGAATAATAGCCATCGTCTAATCGTCGAGCACACTCCCGCAGAGACCCTAATAAATCCTCTCTGACCGGTGTTCATTAATTTGCCTGCTGTCAAGTCCGTATCTGAAATTGTTGATGTTTTGCCCATGTTTGTGGCACAATTTATTGAACCAATCATTTGTGGAACCCTAAAGTTGAGCGGCACACTCGAGTTCATCTGTAATAATTGTAGTTCGTAATATTTCATGTAATATTTTTGGCAAATCGTTTGTGTTTTGTTGTCTGATAGAGTTCCAGTATACAGACGGTTTGCGTCTATGAGCTTTTGTAGATATGAGAGAGAATATACATGTAGTCTTTGCGAATTGCGACTTTAACTAGAACCATTGGACGGTCAATCAGGTTTGTAGTCTCGCAACTAAACTAAACTGTGGGCGAGTACTTAAAATTACAAATGTTTATTATTTTTATTTAATGTAGTCCCACACTACGAATTATTCCTGTGGCGTGGGTGCGCTTACAAACATGAAATTCACATACATAAACACTCAGACCGAAACAAACATAAGATTTGTCTTTAGAGGGGATTGGATCCGCGACTATTCGTACCAGTGAGCATAGCGGCTCAAGTTTTTGACCACTAGACCGACTTAGTTAAAGGAAGACGGATGTTTGTTTTTCAGTCACATCCTTTAAATAAAAAGTAAAATCTCTCATTTAAATGTGGATAATGTTACCGCATAATGTTGCTTTAATATGCTATTTAATTATTTAAATATTTTTTACTTACCCGTTTAATTACAAAACTTTTATAAAGCAAGTCAGCGTAATTAAACTGATGTAACTTAAGCATTTTCCTTTGTAAGCCGCCAGTGCCACTCAAAGTATTTTCAGTCAAACCACCCGCCGGATCTGCAAAAAATATCTTATGATTCCACTTAACCGATACAAAAACAAACTGACTAAAAACTTTCTTCCAAAATATAAGTTTTCGGACCATCAGCGTTTGCACAGCACTGAAAGACAACAAGATATTGTTTTTAATAATTCTACATTTCTAAAGTTAAATAAAAGTTCCTCTCGTTACGATCGGCTTCTATCAAAACGGGGTTAATTAAACTTTTTCTCTTGTACGCCTTTATTTTAAAAAAAGCCGAAAAATTTCACGAATGTAAGAAATCTCACGGTATCCAAGTTTGTTTAATTTAAATGGCGGCCTCTTTAATGGTTTCTGACGAAGTGATATTTTCCCGAGGCTAAATAGTCGTGTTCTAATAGATACTACGTGTTGCCATTACGGATAGTGGTTACAATTTGCACTGGGAGCTTTCACCTAAGTTAAAAGGGCTAGCCATCAAATGGGCGGTTTATCGAAAACCCATTCGAGTAATTTAAGGCGAACCGAAACGACATTGTCCCTTAAGCGATTCAATCGTACGCGACCGCGACGGGACCTACACGAAGATTTGAATTAAGCGATTTAATGCGAACGTTGAGGCATTACTATATTTATATAATATAATCGAATATCGACCCACTCTTTCATCGTTTGCTGGTTATGTTTGACATTCAGTAAGACTTTAGACAAATAATATTAAAGACAAACATTAATTTGACGTGTATTGTGTCAAATACATGGTAGTGTGTGTAATGTTTTTTTATTCATTTAATATAAATGTTTTATGAATAATAAAAAAAAAATATTGGCATTCTGCACTCCTTCTCTATATAAACTATAAGTGTGGGAAATTTCATACTCCTCCGTCCGCGCAATTTTCATAAAATTGTGTACAAAGTTTTTGCTTCACGTATTAATATATAGATTTGAACTAGATTGGGAACAGTCCGAAAAACGCCCCGAAAATTTAGAGTACAGTTTTGCTGTTGCGCGTGTGTTCCTTACGATTAGCTCGATCCAACCAAAGCTTAAGTGGGGACGCGTTTAAATGCTACACTTTGCTGACGCTATAGGAGTGAACAGGCCCCCTACAAGATGGACCGATTACCTCGTGAAGGTCGCGGGTAGATAGAAGCGCAGAAGGTTGTGGCGTTATTTAGGGGAGACCTTTGCCCTGAATATCTATCGGCTGAAGATAGATTAGTTAGTTTGCTGAAACTACCAAAAAAACAATATCTGTTACAATTTCTTCAATTGCTAGCTACGAGTAGGTAAATATAGATACTTATATTATCTCAAATAGCATTTAGGGCTGAGTAGCTTCAAGCGCACTTCAATGCCATGGGATCTTTTGTGACCTGCCTTTAGTATTTTAACGTACCTGGTGGTTCAACTACTTTCTGTAACAGAAATTATTTGTAGATTATGCCAGGTGGGAAGAGTAGGTATTCCTCTGGTGATGTATAAGCCACCCCCAGTAGATTAAATCGCCGCGACGCCAATGCGTCACATCTGCAGAGAATATGGTTCATAGTTTCAGTTTCCGTACAATAGTATCGGCATTTTACGTCACTAGATCTAGGATCATCTTACATAGATACTATAGGTACATAAATTTGCATATTCAAACGCGGCCGTTTTTGACTGTCATTTTGACCGTAATCTAGTAAGATTTTATTTCTTATTATTGAAAGGAATAAACGTAGCCCCACACTATGATTATTCCGGTGTCGTGGGTGCGTATACAAAGATGAAATTTCACATACACAAATACCCAGACCGAAACAAATAATTGTGGGTCACACAAAGGTTTGTCCCGTGCGGGAATTGAACCCGCGACTCGACCCAGTGGGTGAAGCGGCTTTAGTTCTTTACCACTGTGCCAAATTGTTTGTCAAATAAATCGATACGTTAATGCGACCATTGTGAGAACTTGAGTTATTTCCCATGTTTGTTTACTGCTTGTTGTTTATAAGGAGATCTTGTAATTACAAAGTCAGCGTGTTAACACGAGGCGAGGAAATGACTGATAATCGTTTTACAGCATTCTCTTACGTCACAGATAAGGAATTGACGATCAGGGATATCCGTGAAATTATTCTTGCTTTCAGCGCGTGAATACACTTGTGTATTCTTAAGTTTAGTTAGTACCTATTATTTTGTTGACAAATTCGTTTCATGACTAATGTTACTACTTGTAGAGGGTACTTAGATAACAGTTTGTCTTTAAGATAATCTTGATGTTAATAGATAGCTTTCTTTATTATCAAGAGCGTTTGCTTTTAACTTATTTAGTTTATGTGTCTTTCCGCTTCAAATCTTGTGATACGTTTTTCAAGCATTTGCAGATATCCTATTGAGCTGAAATTTGGCATACCTATGTTTCTTGGGTGGCAATGCAATACCATCAAACTGGTCTAACAACTGCCTTCACAAAATGACCTCCTCATATATTAGAACTCATTAGATTTGTGTTAAAAAGTACTATAAACGCCACGTTGTCTTTAATAGTCGTCATTCGAGCAGCGATAACGGGCCGAACAGCCAACGTGTCCACCATAGTTAACGTATGTAAACAGTAGAGCATCTTTATACTAGCAGTTCGCACAAGAATCACGCAGACAGACGCGTATTCTACGCGGCTGCTAGGAAGTGTTCAGAGGGTAGTATGACCCAAACCTACCAAGGAGACGCATCACCGATATATTATTTGTACTAGAATAAAGGTGACAGTCAGAAAAACGGTCCAAAAAGTAAGAGCACAAGTATGGGCGTGGTTTTATTTCGAATTAGTTCGATCCAACCATAGCCAACGTAAGGACGCGTTAAAATGCTAGAGGTTGCTAAAATTACTAGAATGAAAAGATCTGAGGCTATTATTAATTTAAAACTAATTACTACAGTTGCTAACTACGAGTGGAGAGTAAATGCATAAGTATATCCAAATGCGTAGTAGTTCGGGATCTGTAATCTAGTATGTATAATATGAGTCGCGTAGAGCGCGCGTTCGTGTGCGTTACTTTTATTTGGACCGCTAGTACGAAGATGTTCAACTGTTTATATATGTTAACTGTGTCTCTACTAATACATGTCTGGCATCAATGTAATATGTGTGCTAGCGGCTTAAGACTTGGGAGAAATAGAACTGCAATTCTGACAAGTTCAGTCGTTGGGAATCACGGCTCACGGAGCACCTGTCAGAACAATTCAACGGTCACTTTACAGCGTCGCGATGTGCTGTCTGGACCGTTAAATGCTCCTGACAGAAATGTATTATGAGATTTTGCACTGGCAAGGATTAAAATTAGTTTTTAGTAGTTTTAAATAATACATTTTATGAAGCGTCGTACTTAGTCAATTCAGCGTCAGTCAACAAGGTGGTCTTTTTAGAATAATCATTATAATTTCAAACTTTGCAAGGATATATAAATAAGGACTTCTACCTACTTGCCCACGAATTCGCGTAAGAGTAATATAGAAATGTCACTTTTCCGCTCCTTTAGTGGATCAGAAACTCTTCCAGGCGTTTTCCATACGTCTTGCGACTTTTTTGTCTTGCCGGATATCAATTGAGACTATCTAGCGTATACTCGCTAAAGTCCCTAGTGTACAATATGCCAATAGACAAGTTACCAAGCACTAAACTTAATTCAAGTTAGTAGGTAGTCAAGAGTCTCCGTAACCGGCGAATGTGTATGAGACGAACTATGAGAGTGGAGGAAGCCAGAGAGGTATGTAAGGAAAGAACCTGTTGGAACTCTGTACACCTGCCTACCCCGCGAGGGAGCTGGCGTGATGATATAGTAGTAGTAGTAGTAGGTAGTAGAAACTATAAAATATTTAATCAGGTAAATTTAGATTTATTGTGCCTTGTGCACATTTTGTACGTTAACCTCTAAAACAAAAAAACTGTAGTGATATTTAAACGTACTATGCTATAAATCAATACACGCACTCAAAGTTAGTTAACACTGACAATCGCAGGCATTTAGCGAAAATAAATGTCCCTTCCGGTAAGTAATGACTACTAACGCTTGAATTGTTTATTATGTAGGTAGTTGAACGAAAATTCCAGTTAAAAAATAATACGATATGGGCATGTAAAATTATGAGAAAAAATGTTCCACCATTACGGAAATAACTAGAAAACGTTTCGTAAATAGCAGGCTATTACGATCGGCGTTCAAAAAACCGTGAATTTTCTCAAATCGCTCCTAGTCCGGGGCAATCAATAAGAAATTCATGGAAAATATTGGCGCATTTTTTTCGTCTACCTACCGCGTCAACCGGCGTCGCAAATTAAATTGCACGATTTAATATACGTCCGTTCACTGCGTAATGCCGTATTCCTTCGAAGGTGTATTCCAATTTGTTTGTAGTAGAACATTTATTAGATTATTTTTCCGCTCTGTTCTACTGGCAACACAAATTGGCATTTAATGATTACTATATTCTACGATTTTTGTGTATTAGTCAAACATAAATTATATTTTGTAAGATTTTTTTATGTAATACTTACTACGGTTAAACGCATTTGATGTCTTAATTTTGTATTAATATTTCATACGAAAATGATCAATAAGACATGGTGAAAAAACCTGCGAATAGTAGGACAATGTAGAATATAAATTGTAATTAGTTCTATTAAAATAACCACTAGAAGAAAAAAAAATACATTTTCTACTATTTGGATAAAGTCGTAGAACAAAGTGGAATGCACCTTCGTCGAAGTGAAAATGGAATCACAGCGATGAACAATTTGTCATTTTAATGTTTTCGTGTCTGCAACCGGTACGCCGGTACTATGGATAGACAATTTATAACGCGTCTCATATTCCTTTTTACGGGAAAAATATCTAGCTGTGAGGAGAGGAATGCAATTTGTTAGCTACTATATATCGCACGCGAATACCTTGTAAATCTACATTTATAAAAATAGTGTCGTGAAGTTCGCTTAAGTGTATGGTTCGAATGTGGAGTCCTCTTCTAGAGAATTTTGTAAAGTTCTGTTTGTGCATTTGAGATAACGGGAACCCATATAGTATGCACAAAGGAATGTTAGCTTCGTGGCATAATTTCGTTTTATATTTTAGTGAATTTGGTTTGTCGTTGAAAATTTGAAATTTGAAGTGGCCCAAAACTGAACATATCGGGGTCTTTTTCAAATGGATTTTATGTGTGTACTGTACACACTTTCCTAATATATTGTTCTGTTTACCATGAATTATATTTTAGATTCAGTTTTATAAGCATATGTTTTGAATACGTTTTTACATCACAATAACATAATTTGTGTCTCATTAGACTGTAAAACTTTCTATAAATCTCATTTCAGTGGACTTACAGTGGATTAGACAAAACGGTTGCTGGAGACTCAGGAGAGAAGCGTAATATTACACTACGGTGCTACTGAAATGCCCACATCATAAAAATTGGACCCGCGCCGACTCTATAAACCTGACCATTTATTTTTACGACACCGTACACTAGGTTAATAATTGAGTAGCTATATTTTTTTCGAATTCCGATACATTTCAGTGGGATCAATTTTTTATGAGGACATTGCACCTTTTGGGTAACTGTTTGTTCAATAGCTATATTGTGACATAAATTATTTGAGACGAGTTGAGAGCTTAGAACGAAAATGTTGACGTTCGCGTGACCCTAGCGAGTTGATATCCCATTCATAATAAATTTACTAGAGAAACATGAACGTGACAGCACCATTACCTGCTAGTGTCACGCTTACGTCAAAGTATTCGTGCTACGGCCTCTAATATCTGTCTTCTTTTCTTACAAATCTGTCTAGCTTCCTCCACTTTCATAGGCCGTCTTATGCATGCTCGCCTATTACGGATCTCTAGACTTGCCCTACAGTTAAGTCACGGTCTACTTGGTTATGGTAAGATAGTGAACGGGAAGAAACTAGAACGAATGCAAGGATTGTGGTTGGTACCGATGTGCTGAAGCAAGTGAAGGAGTTTGTATATCTTGGACACATCTTTAGTAAGGATGGAAAATACACCGCTGAAATAGAGAGAAGAGTGAGTGCAGTGACTGAATGGTGCGATGGGAAAGCTACTTGGGAGCCGGCATTAAAGCACAAATGCGCAGCTGGCCATACATAACGGAGTGCTTGTCCCAACGCTGTTATATGGCAGCGAGATATAGGAAGGAGAAGGTAATTAGGATAAATGCGGTCAAAATGCGAGCTCTGCAGGAAATGTGGGAAGTTAAGCTGACCAACCGTATTCGCAACAGCATCGTAAGAAACCGAGCAGGTATGAAAGATAGTATCGATGTAAAGATGAAAAAGGGTATGCTCTGTTGATACGGGCATAGAGACGGAATGTCAAAAAAAAGAATGACAGAACAGATATGCAATGCGAAAGTGGAAGGATATAGATACCGAGGAAGACCTAGACTATCTTACCACGACCAAACAGACCGTGTCTTATCTGAAGGACAAGTCAAGTGTGGAGGAAGCCAGAGAGGTATCTAAGGAAAGAACCTGTTAGAACTCTGTACTCTCTGCCTACTTCGCAAGGGATCTGGAGCTATGATATAGATAGATAGATAGTAACATGGTCTAGGTTTTCCCCGGTACTTACATCTTTCTACTCTCTGCCCATCCCGCAAGGAATCGAGCGTATTGATACAGATAGGTAGAGAATTGAAAGATTTTAAAACCTTCTGTATAATAAAATCTTGGATCAATCAAGAAATTATTCCTGCGTCGTGGATGCGTTAAGATACATGAAATCCATAATACAAGCATGCAGAGCGGAACAAACCTTAGCGGATGGCACAAAGATTTGTCCTGTACAGGTATTGATCCCGCAACGATCAGTGAACGTTCTATATTCTATCTATTATGTCTAGAATATTCGACGACCTCAAAAAGGTCGCTGGGACAAACTGGATGCGGAAGGCGGAGGACCGTGTGCAATGGCGCGTGTTAGGAGAGGCCTATATCCAGCCATGGACTGCGATAGGCTGATTGATTGATTGGGCGCTAACTACCTGAAGTCACTGCCTTTCATTTTAATACATCGTATTAATTTACATTACAAAATGGTTTTGGCTTACATAATCAGTATCTATCAACAGCGGCGGTCAGAAATTTCATACTAACTACAAATTTGATCAGTGCTTTGTAGACGGGTTATTAAACATGGGGAAAGTAATAAAAGTTGAGGATGTGCCGTGCATTGTTATAATATTCTGTCAGCGGTGAATCTTCTAATCCCTGAATTATGGCAATGAGCAGCAACGTAGACCCATACTAGGATCTAATCCTGTGTCGTTTACAAACATGAAAATTCACCCACAAACCCAGACCGAAATAAATAATTCTGGATCACACAAAGATTTGTTCCTTGATGCTCCCTGGTGCCTCTAATAATCTTCCCTCTAGGAGAAGGTATGACATTATTATTATAAAAAAAAAGTATTATGACCCAGGAAAAGAGCAAAATGCCAGTTTAGAAAGAGGGAAGAATTTATTAAAGGAATACGAAAACCAACTTACACGCGGTTTTATTTATAAGCATTACTATTGGTAACGTCACCATATCTCCTATACTACTTTCCGCAGTGAGATACTGACAAACATTATATCGACTGAAAATCTACAATTCAAATTGCAAAAACCTTAGTTTGAAGATAGATAGGGCTATTTGTTTGATACGAGATTAGGAAAGGCAAAAAGGTTTAGTATTTAGGATGTTTCTTGTAAATGGGGGCGCATATTTTATAGTGATTTACTGCTACGTGATATTCGAATTTGATCAAAGGCTTATGCCGGAAGCAATCCTATTTTGGTTTGAGAAGATCGATCTTTGTCTCTTCATGTTTGTCCACATCATGATAGCTTGGTATAATTTTTACTTGTTATTTGTTCATTTAATACTGTTGTCCTTACCTTTTGTCCATGAGGTACTGCTTAGTGATCAGTAAGTTTAAACAGGGTTCGACTCGGTCGGTTTGAGCTGGGTGCTTTGTGCTGTTTTCATATTCTAGCGTCTTCGTGGCTCGTAAAGTAAGTCAAGTCCTACTGGATACCACTTAATGTGGCTGTTCTTAAATTAAGAAGGCAGCCTTAAAGGCGCCTTGATAAGTTTCAACAGTAGGTACCTACATACTGCCTATACCAATCCGCACTGGGTCCACGTGGTGCAGTATGACTCGATTTCTAAAAGAAGGCCTTTGGCCAGCCGTGGAGTAGTATGGCTGTAGAGGCTAAATTATTATTGTTACGTCTTTTCCATTGTACGTAAATTATTTGATAAATCAATATTTACCGCACCGTTACTAATTTAACTCCCAACAGAACGATGGTAGTGTTTTCATTCGACTTGGGTCCCGACGCTACGACCAACCAGCTTTTTCATCGTTGTGTATCTCAATTTGAATGGCAGGGTTCCGCATTGAGTTTGAATACTAAATAGCTGCTTTTAGCTGAGCTCGGCGCAGCACCCCGGTACATTAGTTGGGTGCCTCTGGAATTGTAATTATTCCGGTTAATTTATAAAAGTTTTAAGGTGTTCGGACTCGTTGTTAAGTAGCGGTAAATGAGAGTTCCTTTTAAATAATATTTTACGGACGTAACTTCGTAGAGCTGGTTCGGTATGACAATAGTTTAGCACACAATATGGATGGTGATCAGAGGAAATTAGTATACAGAAGGGATTTCAAACGATCAATTGATTCAAATGATCCCAAAGGGAGCTACCCTGATTAAGGCCTGAGAGTAGTACTCCGGTAACGATATGCTGTTTAATCGATAGCTGTTAATGTTTTATCATCAATGTAACTTTATTCTTTATTACTTGTAACTTCCGTCTATGTAAAAGAGTGTCTCTATTCTATTATCTTAGTACGTCTACACGTTGTACAGTTACAATTACGTCATCCCGATTCCCGTCCCCCGAGTCCCATCAGGACGATTTAGTGCAGTCGTTAAGAGCTTAAGCCGCTGCACCCACTGTGTCTAATAGTCGCGGATTCGATTCCCGCACGGTACAAATCTTTGTGTGATCCATAATTATTCGTTCCGGCCTGGGTATTTGTATATGTGAATTTGCATGTTTGTAAATACACCCAACACACAGGAATTAATCCTAGTGGGGGATACGTTCTTTTTTAACTTTAAAAAAAAAAGAAAAAAAGGCACAGTTTTTGTAAAATAACTTTCTGAAGATTAAGACAAAGTTATGGTTTTACTGCAAAATTTTGCAGTTGCATAATAATATTGTAATCTATAATAAATGCCGCAGTAAATAAAAGAAAATAACAAGAATTAGGTTATGAGAGACAATCATAAATCCTTTATTAGGGTCCAAACATGGCTCCAAAGTTAATCTATGTTCCATAAGAAATATTTATTCCAAATATTAAATAAACATATAATAATTCATCTTCTATAACATTTATTTAGCCGGGCTTTCAGAATATCTATTGAAAGCTGAAGCTGAGAACGTTCCATGAAGTAGGTACGTTTGTAAGCACTTATACGTTCATTTTTGTTCAAAGAGCATATTGAACGTGAGCTAGGAATAATAGCCATCGTCTAATCGTCGAGCGCACTCCCGCAGGGACCCTAATAAATCCTCTCTGACCGGTGTTCATTAATTTGCCTGCTGTCAAGTCCGTATCTGAAATTGTTGATGTTTTGCCCATGTTTGTGGCACAATTTATTGAACCAATCATTTGTGGAACCCTAAAGTTGAGCGGCACACTCGAGTTCATCTGTAATAATAGATTTTATGTAGGTAGATCAATGTTATATTGTAGTTCGTAATATTTCATGTAATATTTTTGGCAAATCGTTTGTGTTTTGTTGTCTGATAGAGTGCTAGTATACAGACCGTTTGCGTCTATGAACTTTTGTAGATATGAGAGAGAATATAATATGCATGCATGTATTCTTTGCGAATTGCGACTTTAACTAGAACCATTGGACGGTCAATCAGGTTTGTAGTCTCGCAACTAAACTAAACTGTGGGCGAGTACTTAAAATTACAAATGTTTATTATTTTTATTTAATTTAGTCCCATACTACGAATTATTCCTGTGGCGTGGGTGCGCTTACAAACATTAAATTCACATACAGCAACACTCAGAACGAAACAAACATAAGATTTGTCTTTAAAGGGGATCGGATCCGCGACTATTCGTACCAGTGAGCATAGCGGCTCAAGTTTTTGACCACTAGACCGACTAAGTTAAAGAAAGACGAATGTTTGTTTTTCAGTCACATCCTTTAACTAAAAAGCATAATCCCTCATTTAAATATGCATAATGTTACCGCATAATGTTGTTTTAATATGCTATTTAATTATTTCAATATTTTTTACTTAACCATTCAATTTAACAACTTTGATAAAGCATATCAGCGTAAATAAACTGATGTAACTCAAGCATTTTCCTTTGTAAGCCGTCAGTGCCGCTCAAAGTATTTTCAGTCAAAACACCCGCCGGATCGGCAAAAAATAATCTTAGGATTCCACTTAATCGATACAATAACAAACTGAATAAAAACTTTCTTCCAAAATATAAGTTTTCGGACCATCAGCGTTTGTACAGCACTGAAAGACAACAAGAAGTTGTTCTTAATTATTCTACATTTCTTAAGTTAAATAAAAGTTCCTCTCGTTACGATCGGCTTCTATCAAAATGGGGTTACCTAAACTTTTTATCTTGGACGCCTTTATTTAAAAAAAAACCGAATAATTTTACGAAAGTAAGAAATCTCACGGTATCCAAGTTTGTTTAAGTTTAAATGGCGGCCTCCTCGAGAGTATCTGACGAAGTGATATTTTCCCGAGTGGCTATAGAGTCGTGTTCTAATAGATACTACGTGTTGCCATTACGGCTAGTGGTTACAATTTGCGCTAGGAGCTTTCACCTAATTTAAAAGGTCTCGCCATCAAATGGGTGGTATATCGAAAACCCATTCGAGTAATTTGAGGCGAACTGAAACGCCATTGTCGCTAAAGCGACTCAATCGTACGCGACCGCAACGGGGCCTACACGAAGATTTGAGTTTAGCGATTTAATGCGTACGTTAACGCATTGATATATAAATTTGAACTAGATTGGGGACAGCCCGAAAAACGCCCCGAATATTTAGAGCACAGTTTTGCTGTTGCACTTACGATTAGCTCGATCCAACCAAAACCTAAGTGAGGACGCGTTTAAATGCTACACTTTGCAGACGGTATAGGAGTGAGCAGGCCCCCTACAAGATGGACCAATTACCTCGTGAAGATCGCGGGTAGAAAGGAGCGCAGAAGGCTGTGGCGTTATTTAGGGGAGACCTTTGCCCTGAATATCTATCGGCTGAAGATAGAATAGTTAGTTTGCTGAAACTACCAAAAACAATATCTATTACAATTTCTACAGTTGCTAGCTACGAGTAGGTAAATATAGATACTTATATTATCTCAAATAGCATTTAGGGCTGAGTTGCTTCAAGCGCACTTCAATGCCATGGGATCTTTTGTGACCTGCATTTAGTATTTTAAAGTACCTGGTGGTTCAACTACTTTCTGTAATAGAAATTATTTGTAGATTATGCCAGGTGAGAAGAGTAGATATTCCTCTGGTGATGGGTAAGCCACCCCCAGTAGATTGAATCGCCGCGACGCCAATGCGTCTCATCTGCAGAGAATATGATTCATAGTTTCAGTTTCCGAACAATAGTATCTGCATTTTACGTCACTAGATATAGGTTCATCTTACATAGATATTATAGATACATAAGTTTGCATATTCAAACGCGGCCGTATTTGAGTGTCATTTTGACCGTAATCTAGTAAGATTTTATTTCTTATTATTGAAAGGAATAAACGTAGCCCCATACTATGATTATTCCTGTGTCGTGGGTGCGTTTACAAAGATGAAATTTTACATACACAAATACCCAGACCAAAACAAATAATTGTGGGTCACACAAAGGTTTGTCCCGTGCGGGAATCGAACCCGCGACTCGACCCAGTGGGTGAAGCGGCTTAAGTTCTTTACCACTGTGCCAAGTTGTTTGTCAAATACATCGATATGTTAATGTGACCATTGTGAGAACTTGAGTTATTTCCCATGTTTGTTTACTGCTTGTTGTTTATAAGGAGATCTCGTAACTACAAAGTCAGCGTGTTTACACGAGGCGAGGAGTCGACTGATAATCGTTTTACAGCATTCTCTTACGTCACAGATAAGGAATTGACGATCAGGGATATCCGTGAAATTATTCTTGCTTTCAGCGCGTGAACACATTTGTGTATTCTTAAGTTTAGTTAGTACCTATTATTTTTGTTGACAAATTTGTTTCATGACTAATGTTACTGCTTGTAGAGGGTACTTAGATAACAGTTTGTCTTTAAAGTAATCTTGATGTTAATAGATAGCTTTCTTTATTATCAAGAGCGTTTGCTTTTAACTTATTTAGTTTGTGTGTCTTTCCGCTTCAAATCTTGTGATACGCTTTTCAAGCATTTGCAGATATCCTATTGAGCTGAAATTTGGCATACCTATGTTTCTTGGGTGGCAATGCAATACCATCAAACTGGTCTAACAACTGCCTACACAAAATGACCTCCTCATATATTAGAACTCATTAGATTTGTGTTAATAAGTACTATAGACGCCACGTTGTCCAGGATCTGTGGATAGTACCGAAAGTGGGTCATAGGAACTCCTTAACTAAGCAAATATATCTATAAAAGTTTGTTTTTAATAAAGGTTCCTAAATCAAAATTATAAATGTTAAGGTAACATACGTAGGCAAAAAAATATTTTCTTATTCACGTTCAGTAAAACGGTGTGATCGTTGCCATCTTTAATAGTCGTCATTCGAGCAGCGATAACGGGCCGAACAGCCAACGTGTCTACCATAGTTAACGTATGTAAACAGTAGAGCATCTTTATACTAGCAGTTCGCACAAGAATCACGCAGACAGACGCGTATTCTACGCGGCTGCTAGGAAGTGTTCAGAGGGTAGTATGTCCCAAATCTACCAAGGAGACGCATCACCGATATATATTACTATTACGATATTTGTACTAGAATAAAGGTGACAGTCAGAAAAACGGTCCAAAAAGTAAGAGCACAAGTATGGGCGTGGTTTTATTTCGAATTTGTTCGATCCAACCATAGCCAACGTAAGGACGCGTTAAAATGCTAGAGGTTGCTAAAATTACTAGAATGAAAAGATCTGAGGCTATTATTAATTTAAAACTAATTACTACAGTTGCTAACTACGAGTGGAGAGTAAATGCATAAGTATATCCAGATGCGGCCGTTTATGGCTGTTATTTTGCTCGTGATCTGTAATCTAGTATGTATAATATGAGTCGCGTAGAGCGCGCGTTCGTGTGCGTTACTTTTATTTGGACCGCTAGTACGAAGATGTTCAACTGTTTATACATGTTAACTGTGTCTCTACTAATACATGTCTGGCATCAATGTAATACGTGTGCTAGCGGCTTAAGACTTGGGAGAAATAGAACTGCAATTCTGACAAGCTCAGTCGTTGGGAATCACGGCTCACGGAGCACCTGTCAGAACAATTTAACGGTCACTTTACAGCGCCGCGATGTGCTGTCTGGACCGTTAAATGCGCCTGGCAGAAATGTATTATGAGATTTTGCAAGGACTGGCAAGGATTAAAATTAGTTTTTAGTAGTTTTAAATAATACATTTTATGAAGCGTCGGACTTAGTCAATTCAACGTCAGTCAACAAGGTGGTCTTTTTTAGAATAATCATTATAATTTCAAACTTTGCAAGGCTGTATAAATTAGGACTTATACCTACATGCCTACGAATTTGAGTTAGAGTAACATGGAGAGGTAAGATGAAATAAAACTACTTTTTCGGATTTTATCGCGGTTTATTTTGATTTTTAAGTTCCCGACGTTTCGAGTGCTTTGCAGCACCCATGGTCACGGGAAGGACTGAGGTGGTAGACGTCCAAAAGGCATAGTTGTTCCGGGGTACCCTCAAACTTCTTAATTATTTTTGTTGGTCCGATCTACGCAGAATGAGCTCACGGTGTCTTGAGGTCTTGCAGTGTTATGCTTGGTTTTGGATTTGATTATATTAATTACTGGATCCCAAGTCGATGGAAGCACCCAGCCATCTTCTCTATTGAAATTAGGATGTTTTTTAATTTCAATAGCCTCGCGGACCATCCTTGGTAGGAATCGGTGTTCTTTCACGAGGATTTGTGGTCTATCAAATCTAATGTTATGGCGGGTGCGGTCAAGGACATGTTCACAGACTGCAGACTTCTTTGAGCGACGGTGTTTTAGGTCAGCTATGTGTTCTTTAACCCGAGTTTTTACTGGTCTTTTTGTTTGTCCTATGTAAGAGAGACCACATTCACAATCAAGCTTGTATACTCCTGCATCTTGTAGAGGGATGTGACACTTGACAGATGGTAAAAACTGACTGATCTTCTTCGGCGGCTTATAAAATGTTTTAATTGAAGCACGCTTCAAGATGTAGCCAATTTTGTCTGTGACTCCTCTTAAGTAAGGTAGTACAGCAGGGAGACGCTCGACTGTGGCTGGTTTCACTCGGTCACTGTGACGTTGGCGTGGGACTCGCAGCTTATAAGCACAATTTGAAGCGTGCTTCAATTAAAACATTTTATAAGCCGCCGAAGAAGATCAGTCAGTTTTTACCATCTGTCAAGTGTCACATCCCTCTACAAGATGCAGGAGTATACAAGCTTGATTGTGAATGTGGTCTCTCTTACATAGGACAAACAAAAAGACCAGTAAAAACTCGGTTTAAAGAACACATAGCTGACCTAAAACACCGTCGCTCAAAGAAGTCTGCAGTCTGTGAACATGTCCTTGACCGCACCCGCCATAACATCAGATTTGATAGACCACAAATCCTCGTGAAAGAACACCGATTCCTACCAAGGATGGTCCGCGAGGCTATTGAAATTAAAAAACATCCTAATTTCAATAGAGAAGATGGCTGGGTGCTTCCATCGACTTGGGATCCAGTAATTAATATAATCAAATCCAAAACCAAGCATAACACTGCAAGACCTCAAGACACCGTGAGCTCATTCTGCGTAGATCGGACCAACAAAAATAATTAAGAAGTTTGAGGGTACCCCGGAACAACTATGCCTTTTGGACGTCTACCACCTCAGTCCTTCCCGTGACCATAGGTGCTGCAAAGCACTCGAAACGTCGGGAACTTAAAAATCAAAATAAACCGCGATAAAATCCGAAAAAGTAGTTTTATTTCATGTGTAATATTCGCGTAAATCTAAGAACTCAGTATGGAGAGGTAAATTGTCTGTATCATTAGTGGATCAGAAACTCTTCCAGGCGTTTACTATACGTCTTGCGACTTCTTTGTCTTGCCGGATATCAATTGAGACTATCTAGCGTAAACTCGCTGACGTCCCTAGTGTACAATATGCCAAAAGACCACGCAATAACCTTAATTCAAGTTAGTAGGTAGTAGAAACTATAATATATTTAATCAGGTAAATTTAGATTTATTGTGCCTTGTGCACATTTTGTACGTTAACCTCTAAAACAAAAAACTGTAGTGATATTTAAACGTACTATGCTATAAATCAATACACGCACTCAAAGTTAGTTAACACTGACAATTGCAGGCATTTAGCGAAAATAAATGTCCCTTCGGTAAGTAATGACTACTAACGCTTGAACAGTTTATTATGTAGCTAGTTGAACGAAAATTCCAGTTAAAAAAAATAATACGATATGGGCATGTAAAATTATGAGAAAAAATATTCCACCATCACGGAAATAACAAGAAAACGCTTCGTAAATACCGGGCTATCAAATCGCTCCTAGTCCGGGGCAATCAATAAGAAATTCATGGAAAATATTGGCGCATTTTTTTCGTCAATCTACCGCGTCAACCGGCGACGCAAATTAAATTGCACGATTTAATATACGTACGTTCACTGCGTAATGCCGTATTCCTTCGAAGGTGTATTCCTATTTGTTCATAGTAGAACATTTATTGGATTATTTTTCCGCTTCGTTCCACTGGTTATTTTAATAGAACTAATTACAATTTATATTCTACATTGTTCTACTATTCACATGTTGGTTTTTTCACCATGTCTTATTGATCATTTTCGTATGAAATATTAATACAAAGTTAAGACATCAAATGCGTTTAACCGTAGTAAGTATTACATAAAAAATGTTACAAAATATAATTTATGTTCGACTAATACACAAATCGTAGAATATAGTAATCATTAAATGCCAATTTGTTCTATTAAATTAACCAGTAGAAGAAAGAAAAAAAATATATACATTTTCTACTATTTGGATAAACGCGTAGAACAAAGTGGAATGCACTATCTTCGAAGTGAAAAATGGAATCACAGCGATGAATAATTTGTCATTTTAATGTTTTCGTGTCCGCAACCGGTACGCCGGCACTATGGATACACAATTTATAACGCGTGTCATATTCCTTTGTACGGGAAGGCAAAATATCTAGCTGTGAGGAGAGGAATGCAATTTGTTGGCTCGTACATATCGCACGCGAATACCTTGTAAATCGTGTTCGTAATTGTAGAGTATAACGTTTTATAAAAATAGTGTCGTGAAGTTCGCTTAAGTGTGTGGTTAGAATGTGGAGTCTTCGTCTGGAGAATTTTGTAGAATTCTGTTTGTGAATTTGAGATAACGGGAACCCATATAGTATACACAAAGAAATGTTAGCTTTGTGGCATAATTTCGTTTTATATTTTAGTGAATTAAGTTTGTCGTTGAAAATTTGAAATTTGAAGAGACCCAAAACTGAACATTTCGGGATCTTTTTCAAATGGATTTTTATGGGTGCACTGAACACACTTTCCTAATATTTTGTTCTGTTTACAATGAATTATATTTTAGATTCAGTTTTATAAGCAAATATTTTGGATACCTTTTTACATTACAATAACATAATATGTGTCTCATTCGGCAACAAAACTTTCTATAAATCTCATTTCAGTGGATTTATTGTGGATTAGACAAAACGGTTGCCGGAGACTCACACACTACGGTGCTACTGAAATTCCCACATCATAAAAATTGGACCCGCGCTGACGCTATAAACCTGACCATTTATTTTTACGACACCGTACACAGGTTAATAATTGTGTCGCTATAATTTTTTCGAATTCCGATACATTTTATTGCGATCAATATTTTATGAGGACGTTGCACCTTTTGGGTAACTGTTTGTTCAATGCCGTGTATTGTGACATCAATTATTTAAGAAGAGTTAAGAGCTTAGAATGAAAATGTTGACGTTAGCGTGACCCTAGCGAGTTGATATGCCATTCATGTTACTTAATAAATTTACTAAATAAACATGCACGTGACAGCACCATTACTTGCTAGTGTCACACTAAAGTCAAAGTTTTCGTGGTAAGTCCTCAAAATTCTGAGTTCTTTCCTTACAGCCCTCTCTAGCTTCCTCCATTTTCATAGGTCGTCTAATGCATGCTCGCCTATCACGGATCTCTAGACTTGCCCTACAACTAAGTCAAGGTCTATTTGGTTATGGTTAGATAGTGAACGGGACGAAACTAGAACGAATGCAAGGATTGTGGTTGGTAACGATGTGCTGAAGCAAGTGAATGAGTCTATATTATATCTTGGATACGCGTTTAGTAAGGATGGGAAATACACCGTTGAAATAGAGAGAAAAGTGAGTGCAGTGACTGAAAGGTGCGATGGTAAAGCTACTTGGGAGCCGGCATTTAAGCCAAAATGCGCAGCTGGCCATACATAACGGAGTGATTGCCCCAACGCTGTTATATGGCAGCGAGATATAGGAAGGAGAAAGAAATTAGGATAAAAGTGGTCAAAATGCAAGCTCAGCAGGAGATGTGGAAAGTCAAGCTGACCAACCGTATTCGCAACAGCATAGTAAGAAAGCGAGCAGGTATGAAAGATAGTATCGATGTTAACATGAGAAATATATATATATATATATATATATATATATACTCTGTTGATTCGGGCATATAGAAAGAATGTCAAAAGAAAGAATGACAGAACAGATATACAATGTGAAAGTGGAAGGTTGTAGGTACCGAGGAAGACCTATACTATCTTACCACGACCAAACAGACCGGGTCTTATCTAGAGGACAAGTCAAGAGTCTCCGTAACCGGCGAGCGTGTTTGAGACGAACTGTGAGAGTGGAGGAAGCCAGAGAGGTATGTAAGGAAAGAACCTGTTAGAACTCTGTACTCTCTGCCTACTTCGCAAGTGATCTGGAGCTATGATATAGATAGGTAGATAGTAACATGGTCTAGGTTTTCCCCGGTACTTACATTTTTCTACTCTCTGCCTTCCCGCTAGGAATCGAGCATATTGATATAGGTAGAGAATTGAAAGATTTTGAAACTTTCTGTATAATAAAACCTTGGTTCAATCAAGAAGTTATTCCTGCGTCGCGGGTGCGTTAAGATACATTATATTTATAACATGTGCCGTGTGGTGCCGGCAGAGCAGAATAGCGCCACCCCATATCTTCCCGTGGGTATCGTAGAAGGCGATTAAGGGAGTGTGAGAAAATACTGACTCCTTGTATCTTTCTCACCGTGATACTGCTCCGTCTGTCTGAGTCCTTCTCCGGTCGTAACGGTCTCCGTTCCACTGGGCCCAGAAGGATAAGGATGAGTATGTGCACCTGTGTCTCGCGCGTATACTTGTGCACCTTAATATTTCCTGCGCATCTGACCGCTTCCGTTACTGGACTCCGAGTACGCAAAAGTCCTGTGGCGATGGGTAGAAGTAGAGAGGTCTAGCCTGATGCAAACTAGGCTTTGTCTGATATCTGCACGCAGGCGGTCCCGGGGGCGTGAGAACACGCCGTGGTCGTTTCCGAGCTGCACATTTGGGACGACAGCACGGGCTCGGCAGCACTTGGGATGTCAAAGCAGCCCTGTTTAGGGAGGCACTGCTTTCCCCGCTCAGCTGGGGAGGGGGCTAGAAAAGGTGCCCTAAAAAATGCTCGTCCCGACATGGCAGATGGTAGTAACCGCGGCTATCATCGCATCATTTAAATCGTGGTCGACGCCGCAAAGGAAATTTAAAAAGAACACCTGTTATGACATTCGGCGCGTGGAATGTGAGAACGCTTCTTGATCGAGATGTCAACGCCTGCCCCGAACGTAAGACCGCCATAGTAGCTCGGGAACTTCATCGCTATAGCGTGGATGTGGCTGCTCTCAGCGAAACACTCATAGTTTGTCTCATACACGCTCGCCGGTTACGGAGACTCTTGACTTTTCCATCAGATAAGACTCGGTTTATTTGGTCGTGGTAAGACAGTCTAGGTCTTCCCCGGTACCTGCAT
Organism: Phalera bucephala; assembly: GCA_905147815.2. Taxonomy (NCBI): domain Eukaryota; kingdom Metazoa; phylum Arthropoda; class Insecta; order Lepidoptera; family Notodontidae; genus Phalera; species Phalera bucephala. The sequence goes on along the minus strand of LR990621.1, from coordinate 14,386,049 downwards.
CCTTCCACTTTCACATTGTATATCTGTTTTGTCATTCTTTCCTCTGGCATTCTTTCTATATGCCCGAACCAACGGAGCATGCCCTTTCTCATCTTTACACCGATACTATCTTTCATACCTACTCGCTGTCTTACTATGCTGTTGCTAATGCGGTCGGTCAGCTTCACTCCGCACATCTTCCGCAGAGCTCGCATTTCTACCGCATTTATCCTACTTTCATTCTCCTTCTTACATACCCAGCTCTCGCTACCATATAACAGCGTTGGGACAAGAACTCCGTTATGTATGGCCAGCTGCGCCTTATGGCTTAAGTGCCGGCTCCCGAGTAGCTTTCCCATCGCACCATTCACTCTGTTCCCTGCACTCACTCTTCTCTCTATGTCAGCGGTGTATTTCCCATCCTTACTGAAGGCGCATCCAAGATATACAAACTCATTCACTTGCTCCAGCACATCGTTACCAACCACAATCCTTACATTCGTTCTGGTTTCTTCCCTTTCAAAAACCATAATCTTCACATCTTGGTTTTCTTCACATTCAAGTGTAAGCCATTGATCATGCAGTCGTCTTTCATAACTGTGACTAGTGTTTGCAGATCAGTGGCTATTGGCGCTATTAAAACCGCGTCATCTGCATAAAGTAGATGGTTTACCACTAAGTCACCCATTTGTACACCTTCATTCATCGCTTTCAGTCTTTGAAGACTTTTGTCCAGATATATTATAAACAGTCTAGCGGACAACACGCAACCCTGCTTGACGCCGATTTTAACGTCAAACCAGGGTGACCTGTTACCACCCACCCGTACGCATGCCTTGCAGTCCACATAAGTGGACTGGACGGCTCGCAACAGAGTGCCATCTATAGCATACTCTGGCAAAATGTCCCAAAGTCTCTTTCGCACAACTCTGTCAAATGCCTTCTCCAGATCTACAAAGCCGCAGACCACCTTCCGGCCCACTGCCAGATGCTTCTCTACGATGTTGCGGAGTGAGAAGACTTGATCCGAACATCCTCTTCCAGACCTGAAACCCCCTTGTGCCTCGCACAACATTTCATCGGACTTCACGCGCATTCTCCGTATTGCTTTTAATTATGTAAGTAAGACTAAAGTCATGGTGATTGAAAGAGAGGTAGTTGTGACAGAGTGTAATATTAATGCAGAAGGTGCAAGAGTGGAACAAGTCAATGAATTTGTTTATTTGGGAAGTATTTTCACGAGTAATGGAAGGTGTGACGGTGATATTGAAAGGATAGTGATCGCGGGTAACAAAGTGAATGGTGCCTTACGCGCCGTGGTGAGTAGTCTGTCTCAACAAAGGCTCGACTGACTATTCACAATGGTGTGTTGGTACCTACGCTTATGTACGGCAATGAATGTTGGGAATGGCAAAAGAAGCATGAAATTAGAGTGAATGCTGTAGAAATGCGCTCTTTACGGAGTATATGTGGAGTCACCCTTGCTAACCGAATGAATAATAGTGTGATTAGAAACCGATGTAAGTTGAAGGATGACGTGGTGACTAGGATTGAAAGAGGTATGTTGAATTGGTGTGTGCATGTGGAGAGGATGTGTGAAAGGCGGCTAACGAAAGGAATATATCGAGCAAATATGAGTGGAAGCGTCGGAAGAGGTCGCCCAAGGAAAACCTATCACGACCAAATTAATAATCTCTTGGAAAAAGGTCAAGTGCCTAGCACTCTAAATCGACGGAAATATATAAGGCGATGTATGAACGTAGATGAAGCGAAAGAGGTGTGTCAGAATCGTGGCAAACTGTAGTCTCTGCCTACCCCAGTGAGATAAAGGCGTGAGTGTATGTAAGTATGTATGTTGTTATTAATAATTATTTTGTTAAGGTCTCAAAGAGCGTGATTTGTCAAATTTAAGTTAAATAAGTAGGTAAGTGGCGTTTGATTTTGATTTTATCCAGATGCTCACGCAATTTTGTTATCACCCGACAACAATGGGACCTCATTTCGCACGGTAAGCACACACGGCTCACGGTTCACGGTAGCTTTTAGAAAATTTTCATACCCCTTAAAGTATTATAAAACATTTTGAGCTCATACAATAAGATTATATTGTACGTTGGCGTTCCTACATAATATATAAATAGCTGTTGGCACCACCATACAAGTATTTAATCTGAAGTAAGCACGTAATCGTCTTGGCACAACATACTAATTTTCGTAAAGTAAACAGAGGCAGTATACTCGTATCTCAACCGAGGCAGAATATCTCGTTTAGCGTATACTTGTGCACAAGGATAGCCAGTCCAGTCGTCAAGGAAACGTGTCCAGAGGCAACTCATTATAGATAAGGATTGCCGCAGCCGCGTTTATTTCATTGGCAAATTGTACTGCACAAGAACTCGGTTACAAATTGCTAGTAAGTAACGAGCTTTAAGCAAATATTATCGTATACCTACGCTTAAAATATTACAAAACATTTTTAGGTCATACAAAAAGATTACATTACACATTGCCGTTCCTAAATATATAAAAAACTGTTGGCACCACCATACATGTTTAATTTGCATTAAGCACGTATCGTTATGGTACCACAGACTTACTTTCATAAAGTAAATCGAGGCAGAATATCTCGTTTAGCGTATTCTTGTGTACAAGCATGGCCGGCCAGTCGTAACGGAAACATGTCCAGAGGCAACTCATTATAGATAAGGAGGGCCGCAGCCAAGGGCAATTTCTTGTTGACTTATTGCTTGTATCGCGGGATCGCCGTAACGTATTTATTATACTGGCAAATAATACTGCAGAAAAAGTGCCGCACTGTTAAGGAATTTTGGTGAAGATAAATTGTGTTGAAGGATTTGTTGCCTCTTTGTGATTGGGATTCTTTAAATTAGTGGATGGAAAGTGTAATTAGTATGGTGTTTTTGAAATAACCTTTTGTTATGAACGACGTTTTTATAACAAATTGTACCAAGAAGTTTACACTAAAAACTATTAACACTAGACTGTGTAGGGAAACACGGCAAACTGACCGGGTTTCGACAGCTCCTCAAAAATTACAAAATGGATTTAAGTAAAATACAATTTTGTAAAAAGGATATATTAAAGTGAAAGGTCAATCGAATAAAATAATACTACCATATGTTAAAAGGCAAGTCAGTTGAGTTTGTCGCTGGATTATCTCAACAGAGGCCGCATTCCAATCCGGTGGTAGATGTAAAAAAGTAAAAATTTTGACGTTAGTAAGTGCTCATTTGTTAGTACATACAAATAAATGATTTTTAACCTTGATCCTGTCCTTCCTTTATCCGAAAAACGTCTCCCGCAGGACAAAAGCCCTCCCAAAGACAGCCACTTTGATACTTGATTTGCTGGGGAAGTCCCAGCGAAATTAAGTTTAATATACAATTCTGGCCACATACATATTGCTAAGTACAGTTGATCTCGCATTAAGTTGGTCCCCAAAGCCGTACTCCGGCTACTCTGAATGACAGGCTGGTCCTTCTGTGGTTAGACAGTCAAACAGATTTAAGCCTACTGTACTGACTCACTCGAGCTTCGGTATTCGCTATAAACACACGCAGCGCGTCACGATAACTTCGTGAAATAATTCTGTGATGAAATTCTTCACCGGAGTACTATTAAACGATCATTTCACGGAGTTATCGTAACGCGTTACATTACATGTTTAATTAAATTAAATTATAAAATAGAAGGCTCTTGTTCGCTATGTGTAATGTCTAATTAGACATTACACATAGCGAATAAGAGCCGTCTATTTTCTAGGTTGTGCCCGTTGTGTTTGTAAATTACTACGTGTAAATTATTGTGATTTTGTAATCAGAGTTCAACATTCCAAGCTTAGAGAAAATCAAAGGGGTTGTAACGGCCTTCCTTTACATCAAATAAACGAGTTTAATTCCAAAAATTGCTTGGTATAAGGTTCGTCAGATTCAGTTATATAGAGTCACATGTGAAACCTTCCTACTCTTTAGTTATGTATATATCCTCTGGCGCCCGTATTTTTTCCCTTCGGGGAGGGCATACGTTTAAACATTACACTCATTTGCCCATGTTGTCCTTAGAGCCAATGTGTGTGTGTGTGTATATAACCATATCTGGTAGCTTGATGCTTTAGTTATTTTCGAAATTACAAAAGCGTGAAAGAAAGCAAGGCAATACATTATATGTAAATGTATTCTACAATTGTATGTACTAATAACATATATGACGGCGCTTGGGTATTTCTGGATGGCCTTCTCAATGCTGGTAACGGTTAAAGGTGGATTTATCTTCGTTTTCATAGTCGTCCGCATGGTGGCCGAACATAAAGGAAACCTTGAAATAACACTGGGGTCTCGTCCGGCGATTAAGTCCGAAGCGCTTGCCCCGTTGCTAATAGACTCACAACGCAGCGCCGTCCGCCATCTTACATCGACGAATGACATATCGTGATTCGTCATCTGACAGATGTCATCTGTCATCGCTTCACAACTAAACATGAACTAAACACACTCGAGCAATCACAGAGTATGTCTATGACAAGATTACAAGGTTACTAAAATGAAAATAACGCTCGCCATTCCATTAACTGTGATTTTCAAATAATAGGATACGACATATATTACGCTCAACGCGGTTGCGGGTTTAATTGATTTACGTGCTCGCTGAGCAAGTTCACATAAGCTTCATATTTTGTATTGTGTTAGAAAATTGTATACATAGAGAATTGTATTAGTATTTAGTGACTGTACTACGCTAATGCATTAGGTTATTTATATGTAAGAATAGTGTATTGTTAAATAATTTGATAATGTCGTCGACAAATCGGTCGTCTTTTAGCAAAACGGGGTATTGGATTAGAAAATAATACGGATGGCGTCGTCAGCATTTAGGATATATACAGTATTTTATAATTTTTATTTATTTAATTCGTTAGGAAAACAACATAATGGAACATGTTAAATCATAGCCCCCACAAAATTGTGCAACCAGTTTGACAGTTGAGTCTACAAACCTAATATTATGTTTATACTAACTTACCACCAGCTTAGTGAATGCTTTTCAGTTTCCTTTATTTATATTGCACCTTTTTCATCGCGATTCAAAAACTCACCAAAATATTGAGGTAACTTGTTTCAGTACCTACATGTAGTGTCACAGATTAACACACTAGATCATCATCATCTCAGCCTATACTTGTCCACTGCTGAACATAGGCCTCCCCAATCGCTTTCCAGCGTAACCGGTCCGATGCCACCTGCATCCAACGACTTCCTGCGATTTTCACAAGATCGTCGGTCCATCTGGCAGGTGGTCGTCCCACGCTGCGCTTGCCAATACGTGGTCTCCACTCTAGAATCGTTCTGCCCCAACGCCCGTCCGATCTTCGCGCTATGTGGCCCGCCCATTGCCACTTCAGCTTGCTAATCTTAACGGCTATGTCGGTGACCTTGGTTCTTCTACGAATCTCTTCATTCCTGATTCGATCACGTAGAGAAACGCCGAGCATAGCTCTCTCCATAGCTCGCTGAGCAACTCTGAGCTTTTTTATGAGACCTATTGTAAGAGACCACGTCTCTGATCCATATATCATCACTGGTAACACACATTGACTAAAAACTTTAGTCTTTAGGCACTGAGGTATTTTGGATGAGAAGATGTTGCGCAGTTTCCCGAACGCTGCCCAGCCGAGTTGGATTCGTCGATTGACCTCTCTCTCAAAGTTGGACCTACCTAACCGGACTACCTGTCCCAGGTAAATGTATTCGTCGACAACTTCAAGAGTAGAGTTCCCAACGGTGAGTGCGGTGGGTACGACATGGACGTTACACATTATTTTCGTTTTGTCCATGTTCATTTTAAGACCCACTTGTTGAGATACTCTGTTGAGGTCGCCGAGCATTCGTCCTAGATCTTCCAGCGACTCCGCCATGACCACAATGTCGTCGGCAAATCGAAGGTGAGTGATGTATTCGCCATTGATGTTGATGCCAAGTCCTCGCCATTCCAAGAGCTTGAAGGCGTCCTCTATGGTGGTCGTAAACAGTTTCGGAGAAATGACGTCTCCCTGTCTTACTCCTCTTTTTATGGAGATCGCCTTCGTGCACTGCCCTTGTACTCGGACTGACATGGTGGCGTTATTATACAAGCACTTCAACACTTCGATGTACCGTTAGTCAATGCGGCATCGCTGGAGAGATCTAAGAACCGCCCAAGTCTCGATCGAATCGAAGGCTTTCTCATAGTCCACAAACGCCAAGCATAGTGGCCGATTATACTCCTCGGTCTTCTGTATAATCTGCCGCAGCGTATGTATGTGGTCTATGGTACTAAAGCCTTTCCGGAAACCGGCTTGTTCGGGAGGCTGGAAATCATCAAGCTTGCGTTCGAGACGATTCGTGATGACTCTCGAAAACGACTTGTAAACATGGCTCAGCAGTGTGATGGGCCTATAGTTCTTTAATAAAGTGTTATCACCTTTCTTGAAAAACAGTACCACCACACCCCTGTTCCATGCTTCCGGCGCTTTTCCTTCGAGCAAGACGGAATTAAACAGCCTCTGAAGGACTTTAAGTACCGGCGATCCGCCCGCTTTCAGAAGCTCTGCAGTAATTCCGTCTTCACCCGGCGCTTTGTTGTTTTTAAGTTGGTTGAGAGCCATCCTAATCTCGTACAGGCTGATGTCCGGGATATCTTCAGTGTAGTGTCGGGTTAGCTTGGCTCTTGGGTCTTTTACCAAGTCAACAATAGGTTCAGCTACTGAGGTATACAACTGTCCATAGAACCTCTCTATCTCCCTGAGCACCTCTGACCTATTCGACGTTACGTTTCCGTCCTCCGTCTTCAGCTTCGTCAACTGGCTTTGCCCAATCGACGCGGCTCTTGCGAACACTTTGGAGCCCTTGTTCTGCTTTATGGTCTCCTCAATACGTCTTGTGTTGAAGGACCGTAGATCGTGTCGCAAGGACTTCAATATCTGTCCATTGAGCTGCCTATAGGACTTAGCATCATCGGAGGTTTGGAGTCTCATGGTACGTCGCTCAGCCATAAGGTTTCGGGTGTAGTCGAATAGCTTTTGAGGCCTATTTTTACCGTGGGGCTTAAAATGCTTAGACCCGACCGTATGGACAGTCTCTACCAACCTATTGTTGATTTCGTCCACTGATGCGCTGCTGTCTAGCAATTCGAAGCGGTTTGACAATTCGAGTTGAAAGTTCTCGGGGTTTTGGATATGTGTATTAGAAGGTCGGAGCGTAGACTTCATCAGACGCGATCTTTCCATTTTGACATTAATATTTAATGTGCCTCTGACCATTCGGTGATCACTGCCGGTTTTTACCCTGTGAATCACGGAGACATCATTAAATATTTGTCGCTTGGTGCTCATGATGAAGTCTATCTCATTTTTTGTGAAACCATCAGGGCTCATCCAGGTCCATTTCCTATGAGACGGCTTCTGGAAGAAAGAGTTCATCATAAAAAGTCCCTCCTTCTCCAGAAATTCGGCCAGCCTCTGACCCCTGGGGTTGCGCTGCCCATATCCAAATTGCCCCACTCTCAACTCATCATCGCCCCGTTTGCCCAGTCGCGCATTGAAGTCACCCATAATTACTGTAAAGTGTGCTTTGAAAGTATGTATGGCTCTACTAATGTCCTCATACATAACTTCGACCTCATCATCTGAGTATGCCGAGGTCGGTGCGTAGACCTGTATGACCTTCAGCGAATATCTTTTGGATATTCTGAGTATCAGGTACGCTACCCTGCTCGACACACTAGTGATGGACACAACGTTGTTTATGAGTGACTTGTGGACGATAAATCCGACACCACCTTGGGACTGCTGTTCGCCCTCCCGGTAGTAAAACAAGTTGCCGGATTTTAAGGTTATCGTGTCCTCGCCCTCTCTTCGGACCTCCGATAAACCAACAATACTCCACCGCAACTTGTTTAACTCTTCTTCCAGCTCAACTAGATATCTGTTCAGAAAAACATCGGGTGTGGAGGTCAGAGTCACCATAAAACATGGCGAATAAACTTAAAGTGCCCTTTCATTTCTCGTATATCACTTAAAATAGGAGGATACTTAACATTTTATTTGTGGACGTTTTTCTTTTTATGAGACAGATATTTTTGCGTGGGTTTCTTGTATGTTTTACTTTTCTCTTTTTCTGCTCGAGAGAAAGTAAACGTTTCATATCATAATAGTTTTCATCTTGATATTTTTACTTTGATCGACCATTTTGGAAGTATTTTTGTACTTTTCATTTAAGTAACTAAGGGATGTGGGTTGAAGTTGAAATTGAATTGTGCACACATTTTATGAGGATAATTTGATGATATGCATATTTTTTGTCTTCAATCTTGGTAAAAATACAAAAAGCAACCGATTGTTGTAATAATTATGACAAAGTAATTATACTCAAAGTATTAACAATATTTTGTCGGCGAAGTTTGTTTACACACATCTCTGTCACCCTACTTGGTGAATATAGACGTGACGGTGTAGTAATAATAATAATGATATCAGTATATACTGTCTTTATGCTGGGCAAAGGCCCTTTTTAACAAATCGAGGTGAGAGAGATTAGGTCATACTCCAGCTCGTGGACCCGGTGCGGATTGGCGGAGGCAGGTTTGCAGTCACCTGCTGTTGGAACTTATTAGCCCTGGCGTTACGTGGTAACCCGGACCAACAGCTTAACGTGCCTTCTGAAGTATGGAAGCGCTCGAATATGAAATCACCACAAACGGTCACCCATCTCAGGCCGACCAGTATTGTAATAATGATTTTAAACCTTTGGTCAAATAGCCGACGGAGCGCGACGGGAGCGCAATGCCAGCGCTCAGCTACCTTCGGTCGTGACGTTTGCCGTCGCGCCGAGCCGCCGGGGCTGCGCTGTGTGGCGTCTCCGTTACATTTCAGTACATTACAACTCTCCAAGCCGCGCTACTGTCGCGCTCCCGTCGGGCTGCGTCGGCTATGTGGCGAAACCTTAAATTTATTTCTTTATTTATTTAATCATTTATTTATTCATTTATAACCAACTTATATTAACAGTCAATTCTACACATATAAGTTATAGGTTCAATTAAAATTAGAATTTAACAATAAGGAAGTGACATATAATTTTATTATAGATTAAACATTTTCTTGAATGTAAATTAAATTAAATAAGGAGATTTTGAAGGCATACTTTTTATAATTATTTAACTGAGATAACTAGCTCAGTCCTAACAGAGTGTGCTGGGTGTGGAAATTGATTCGAGGTATAGGTTAGCTGATGCTAAGAATTTTGGTTCTGAGTGCAAGAAAAAGTCTGAGGATTCATCCCATAGCAATATATTATTAATATGTATTAAAGCAATGTATAAAGGACTGGTAGTGAGGATTATGGTGCTGGTTTTAGGTACTGCAAATAGAGGACATTGTCGCGGCCTAAGTACATGTTGGATTGGTAATGGTATATTAAAAGAAATTGTCTGTAGTAGTGAAGGGTTCGATAAGGTGCCCCGGATTAAACGAAAGAAGTACTTAACTAGCATTAGGTTTCTTCTAACTTCCAGGCTTTGGTAAGTAGCCATGCCTAATATAAATGGTGTTGGGTACATGTGTGGATAAAATCCGTGTAACTTAAGACAGAGATAGCGTAGAAATGATTTTTAAATGTTTCCGACTAAGAGTGTATATACTTTTTCATGTGGGTTCCAAATAGCGCTGTCGGTTTCTAATAGACTACGCATATATGAATTATATAATATTGCAATTGCCTGCCGCACATTAAGCACCTTTGCTTTGTTACGTCGAGCTTTATTACACATTTGTATTATGTGCTGGTTGAAGCTAAGGTGAGGATCAAAGTGAGTTCCTAGGTCATATATGGATGAAACTCGCTGGAGGACCTCATTGCTTAAAGTGTACGAATTATGGATTGGCTGTGTTGACTTTGTATAGGACATGATAGCAGTTTTAGTAATGTTAAGACTAAGACAGTTTTTGGTACTCCAGGTGGAAATGTTGTCTATGTCTAGTTGTAGATTGTGTGTATCGTTTTGATTATTTATTGGGAGGGCAAGCTTTATATCGTCAGCATACATAAGAACTGTGGAGTGTTTAATACGTGTTGGAAGGTCATTTATTAGAATTAAAAAGAGTAAGGGTCCGAGACTGCTTCCTTGTCCTATACCCGATGTGACTGGATAGAGTTGAGACCTAGCTGACTTGTGCACAACGTATTGTTTTCGATCAGCTAGATAGTTGGAGAAGTAATACAATAGATCCCTACTGAAACCTGCTATAGCCATTTTATCCAAGAGGATATCGTTAACAACCTTATCAAAAGCTTTTTGGAAATCGAAGTAGGCTACGTCCACCTGTCTTTTATCATTCATATTTATGGCTAAGAAAGTAGTAATATTCAGCAGGTTTGATGTGGTCGAGCGATTTGGTAAGAATCCATGTTGTTCTTCAGCAAACCATCCCTTCAATTGGTTGTAAATTTTTTTGAATAAAATGGATTCAAATACTTTGCCGAATACGGATAGGACAGCTATTGGTCGGTAATTATTAATGTCGGCTTTAGGGCCATTTTTGTGGATAGGGAGTACTTTTGAAGTCTTCCAGTCTGTGGGGTACTTATTTGTCTGAATGGAAAGGTTAAATATATATTGAAGGGGTTTTATAAAGATTCCACGACCATCTCTTACTATGTGCTGGGGTATACCGTGCTGACGTGCCATTGCTGACGTCTAGTTCACTGATGTGATCAATAAATACAGAGCAGCACGTAGTATTGTGTTTCATATTAGCAGCGTTACACGCACGATCTACATCTAATAAAGGCACATTCTGTAAAAAAACTCTACTGAAATAGTCGGAAAATGCACTAGCTACCTGGGTATCGGACCAGTCACTAAAGTTAGCTGGTTCGTTGTTTTGCCTATTATTCTTTACAAATGCCCAAAATGTTTTAGGATCGCGCTTGATGTTATATTGAATATGGTTAGTGTAGTTTAAGAAATCTTTTTCAATGGTAGTTTTGACTAGTTTTCTATAATATGTAAAGAATGCATAATATACTTGATCATTATTATTATTTATAAAGTTTGTGATACTTATTTTTCAGGTTATTTAATTTTATTGTATTAGCCGAGAACCAGTTAGGGTAATTCACATTATTGTTTTGATGTTTTTTCATTGGTACAACATTGGAAATCACATCATTTATCAGTTCGTAAAATGTGTTTACAGCATCATTAACATTATTGCAAGAATATACAGTACTCCAATCTATATCCGTGAGCTCTGTGTATAACTGAATAAAATCTGCTTTTGTAAAGTTTCATTGTAAAGTTTCGTGTGTAGTAGTATCAGTGCAAACATTATGTATGGATTTATTAGTGAATGGTGTGTTGAGGTCAATCGTAATATCTAAGGGGTTATGATGAACTTCTTTAGACACAAGCCCAGCACATGTAGAAACCGAGGCATTAATTATACAAGAGTTAACTAATACTAAATCTAACATCCTACCGAGATCATTTAATATTTTATTTTCCTGTGTTAAATCACACTCTGCCAAAAACAATTCAAATTTATGGCGTATCGTAATACTAGCTGAACACATGTTAAAATCTCCTAATATTGATATAGGTAGTTTTTTTGTTATCATTAATAATTATTCTTAGACAGTTAAAAATTGCATAATAACTAGTATCGGGTATATGAGGCGCAAAGTACACAACACAACAAACAAAACGAGTTTGACCTTTAGTAACTATTGCACATATTATTTCGTCGCCCTTTTTTGATTTACTGTCCAGGCACGAGAGAAAGTAAGGTGGGCGCGCAGCGAGCAGGACGCCACCGCCGCCTCGTCCGACGCGGTCGCAACGTAATACAGTGTATTCTTGTGGGAATATTTCAGAATCAAACACGCTGTCATCCAATCTAGTTTCTGTTAGGGCTATTAGATTACCAGTAAATGTGTGTAGTATGTTTTTTACAGTTGTACGTCTGGTTTTTAATCCTCTGACATTTTGGTAAAAAATCATATCCAGTTTCTTAGGTTTCCCCACGAAAAAATGCTTTGTTGCTCGCAGACGTATTTCTGTTTGTTCTTTTGTAGATAAACCATTCCTGTAATGTATTTTTGGGCCAATTGTTAGGTTCTAAGTAGTAATCAAAGCAATATATCGGGACTCCTAATATAAAGCAGTTATGTTGGGAGTGTTCCGGGTTGGGCTTCTTAATAGTGAAGGTCTCGTTGGGGTGTTTCTTCAGTAAGTAGGACCGAATGTTATCTTCAGACACGTCAGAGTGAAAGTCCCAGGCATGGATGTATTTTACTGGTTCTAGCGTTTTAGGTCATCATCAGGATTTCCTGTAGCAGGAATGACAAGTCGACGGGGGCGTTGTTGTTGTTTACTCGCCCTAAATATTTTTTTGCTTATATTTGTTGTTAAGCAGGTGCGTCGTTTCAACTGGATCATGTGACCCTTCTTTATAAGGTAATGCCTGTGGTGGTGTAGGTGAGTTGATCATCTGTTGCGATATTGGCAGTTGGCAGGCACTTCCAGTTCACAGGAGGAATGTTCAATTACATTATGTACACTTGCTTCTATCTGTGGTGCTGAAGCAATGTTGATACACTTTTCAATAGCATCAATTCTTTTTGTAGTTACCAGAACTTCACAACCAAGTAACAAGTTGTTGCTTTCAAGGTAGGTTATGCGCTTGGTATTAATATCACAAATAAATTAATCAGGTGACAGACTTAAATCTAATCCGATTACTTGTATACTAAAAAACGGTCGTCGTCAGGATTTTTGGGGAGGCCTTTGTCTTGTAGCAGTTATCTTTCTAATAAGATACATTCGTAGTCACTTTTTAAATTACGATAAGTAAACGACACTTCACTCATCGCCAGATTCTGTTCGCAGTTTTGGTTTTATTTTGGCAATTTTGCCTTGTTGGTTTAGTGGCGAATAATGTGTTATACGACCACGAGGTCCTGGATTTTTTTAAACTACATTAGATTTGTACTAGGTCGGACAAATGTAGGTATCTATCGAAAAATTCACAGTCCAGTCCGGAGTCTAGAACTCGGTATATGGCAATAGGCTCGCCCCTTACATGGGACCTAACATCGTCGGCAAAAAGTGGGTGTACACTGTACACCTCTGCTACTCCCGCTTGGGGAATATAGGCGTGATGGTGTTTATCTTGCCAATACATTTCTGCTTTTAGCAGATTAATTTCAGCTTATATTATTATTTATTGGCTGTGCAAACTGTGGGAGCGTGTGTGGGTGCACGTGCTTATGCATAGTAATTAATCATTCGGTACTATCCAATTATCCCTACGAAATGAAGGACGGGTACTAACGGGGGCCTACTACTGGGTCCTTATTCGACGAACACGGTGCGTTACTGTAACTTTGTGAGATGATCCTGTAATGGAATACCTTAATCCGATCATACGTCATCATTACCATCGTCACGATTATACGTCATACAGAATACTGTATGCCAATTGATTACCACAGTCATTCCATGAAGTTCGTACCGTGTCGCGTTAAGTGTTTAATCGGTTATGGCGAATAAGCGTCCTGTGTGCTACAGAGGCAAATTCGAAATGTTCGTATACGCTATTCCGTGTTGAAAAGGTTATGTAATGTCTCTGACGAGTTTTATGGTCGCCGGTAATACAAAACTTTGTTTTAATATTTCCTTGCTTTAACGAACGGCTTGGTCTGGTGATTAAGTGCTTAAGCTGCGCCCCGCACGGTACAAATCTGTGTGACCAACAAATATTTTTTTCCGTCTGGGTGTTTTTGTATGTGCTACAGGAAATAATTCCAAGTGTGAGGCTACTTTTTTTTAAAGCAAATTAATGGTAGTTTTAGTAGGGCTGGGCGTGGAAAACGACGAATGGTCTAAATTAACTACTGACTGGTCCCAATGTAATAGGGAAAGGCAGCAAGATAGGCCCAGACGGAGATAGCGGGATGAACTGGAAACCTTTTTCAAGGACTGGCCTGAGATGGCACATTACAGAGGAGAGTGGAAAAAGTGAAGGGATGCCTTTGCCCAGCAGTGCAACAACAGTGGCGTTTATTAATAAAGTAAATTAAGCTGGCTTGTATTTAGTTATGTCGAATGTGGCGCACGTAGCGTTCTGCGACCGCGGTGTTCTTAGCGTTGAACAAGGTTAAGCAGCGTTCGACTCGGTCGGTCTGAGATGGGTGACCGTTTGTGGCAATTTCATATTTGAGCGTCTACGTGCTTCGGAAGGCACGTTAAGCCTTTGCTCCCAGCTACCACTTAATGTGGTAGTCGTTAAGCCGAGTTGGAAGCCTTAAAAGATAAGTTGATAAGTTCCAACAGCGGGTGGCCACAAACCTGATTCCACCAATCCGCACTGGGTTCACGTGGTGGAGTATGACCCAATCCTTCTCACCTCGATTTGTGAGAGCCTTCTCGCCTTTGAGAGCCTTTGCCCGCCAGTAGGCAGTATAGGCTGATATTGTTATGTATATCTAATGTTGTGTCTGTCAATTAAATTTTCTCATATATCAAAACGAATGTAGTTAATAGTATTTTATTTTATTATACTAAGCCTCGGTATACAAGGTGGATCGATGACCTGATTCAGGTCGCAGTTAAAAGCTAGATGCGTATAGAACTAAGCCGGTTGTCGTCCCGATCATGGGGGAGGCCCTAATCCTCTAGTGGACGTGTTTCGGCTCATGATGATGATAGTAGCCCACTAACATTATAAACCAGAGTAATGTATGAAAGTTGAAGTGGCAATGGGTGGGCCATATAGCGCGAAGATCGGACGGGTGTTGGGGCAGAAAGATTCTAAAGTGGAGACCACGTATTGGCAAGCGCAGTGTGGGACGGCCGACCAGATGGACAGACGATCTTGTGAGGATCTCAGGAAGTCACTGAATGCAGGTGCCATCGCACTGGCTGCGCTGGAGAACGATTGGGTAGCATTATGTTCAGCAGTGGACAAGTATAGGTTGAGATGATAATGATGAATGTATGGAACAGGTATTTTTAAGCTGGTGCAATCTTATTTTTATTTCATAAGCTATTATTGTTTTATAATACTAGGAGGGATCAAAAAGTAGTAAGAAAGACATACAGCTTGGTAAAAAAAAAAATTGTGGCAGGCATAGCTCAGATACATGTTTGTAATATTAATAAAAAAAAAATCTTCGATTCTCTTTTGTTTTTTTTCTGAATGTAGTCATTTTTTTGCTTCGTGTCGGAACGTGTTCTCGAAAATGGAGAAAAACGAAGTGCGATCCGTTATTAAATACCTCTGTTTAAAAAAGTTAACGACGCAAGAGATTCATTGCGATTTGGAGGCAACATTAGGAGAGTCTGCTCCGCCGTATTCCACTGTCGCAAGGTGGGCTTCTCAATTTCGAGTAGGGAGAACGAACACGGAAGACGAACATCGTTGCGGCCGTCCATCGACGTCAGTCACCCAAGAAAATGTTACGAAAGTCGAGAAAATTGTATTGAACGATCGAAGAGTTACCATCCGATACTTAATTCAAAAAACGGGCATTTCATATGGAAGTATTCAATTCATATTGAAACAATCTTTGAATATGAGAAAAGTCTCCGCAAGATGGGTGCCGAGAATGTTAACCGACAGTCAGAAACAAAATCGACTTGACATGTCGAAGATATTGTTGGACAAGTTTCAAGAAGATTTTGAAAACTTTTTGTCTCGTTTCATAACAATGGACGAAACATGGGTTCATCATTTTGATCCCGAGACAAAACAGCAATCTTCTCAATGGAAACGGCCATCATCACCGACCCCGAAGAAGTTTCGTGTCGTGGCATCGGCTGGCAAGGTTATGGCCTCAATATTTTGGGACTCAGAAGGAATATTGTTGATTGATTACCTGGAGCGTGGAACCACTATTACAGGCCAATATTATGCAGCTTTAATTCCCAAGTTGAGGAATGCCATCAAAGAGAAAAGGAGAGGGAAACTTCGAAGGGGCGTGCTGTTTCATCACGACAAGGCACCCGCGCACAGGTCGGCAGTTGCGATGGCTGCCATTCAGCAAGCTGGCTTCGAATTGGTTGACCACCCCCCTTATTCACCAGATCTGGGGGCTTGCGATTTTTATCTGTTCTTCAAATTGAAAACATACTTAAGGGGAAACAGGTACGAAGAGGGTGGACGACAAACAGGTGATGGATGCCGTGGAGAGCTTTTTGCAGGACCAAGACAAAACTTTTTATGTGAAAGGGATTGAAGCTCGGTGTGTAAAGAGACTCGGAAACTATATAGAAAAATAAATTATTAAGTTATCAATAGTCATTATATTCTATCTCATTCTCACTACTTTTTGATCCCTCCTCGTAATATACTGTGTATCATCCGTCAATATTTTATGCTATTAAATAGCTATAAGTATAGTTACATTATAGTTTCCGCTTCGTTATACACCTGATATACTATAGCTTTCAGTCCTACGTAACAAATATCGAAATATTGTCTATTTCCGACCACGTATCCAATGATTACATACAATCTCATATTCTATAGTACAATGAGAACATTCAACCCGTATTCCAATTATCAAATAACAATAGTAGAGATCCAGATCATTATAATTACCGCATCACCGCACCTTTATTAATAACGAGTATTTTTATTTAATGCTCTGGTGGTTTTTTGTCTGTTCTCTGGTACAATTTGGTTAAGACTGTAATCATCGTAAAATATGTTATTACATAAGAGGAAATAGTACTAAGGTTCTGTACAATATTTGTTTTTTTTTACAATGGATGAAATTAAATTGGACTTCCTCGTTGATCCGCATAATGCGGGCAGCGAAGGTCCTGGTTTTAAATTATAGCTTAGATACACGACCGTGACGACATTATTACTCACTAACGACAGGGTTTTTGTACTAAGCCCTAAATCCGGAGTTTGGAATTGTACCCGGAATAATGGCAATTAGCTTGCCCCCTATTACATTGAGAACCGACATCGTCGACGATATGTGAATGTATATACTACCACTCTGCCACCCTCGGTCAAGGAGTATAGGTGTGACGATATTCTTTTTTAACATTATGAATTACTACTTACTAATATTCTGTCTAATATTGTTTTCTTTTAAAGGTGGAATAAAAAAAATTTTAATCTGCTTCAAAAACTTAATTTGGTATTTAGATTGTTTAGTGTTATACACGTATGTGACGGTATCGTCATGCCTACACCTCCCCAGCGGGTGTTGGGTGTAATTGGGAGCAAGTTTTTTGTGTTTTTCATTATATGCTATAATGACAACTTTTTTCAAAAGACCCCCGAAATTAAAGTCCGCCCACCTAGGAGGACGAAATACCTTAGGTAAACCACTTTGATGTACGAGGCATGGGAATATTAATTGTAGAAGTTTTGCTGTATCGTTTTTAAAAATTATGATACAGGCCAATTAAAATTACTACACTGTAAATAGCTGTATCGTAAACTGTGTCCCACAAATCTTTTATTATGCAAAGATGGCGTTGATTCGTAGCCACTGCGTACTCGTAGCGTACTTTCGTATCAGCCAATGAAAACATGAGAAATTACTACCTTAGTAAAGCCACAAAAAACATCTACTTCTCTCTAGAATATGTAAAATGCATAACGTTATTTTGTAGATCATTATTAGTCTATTCACTTATACTCGCCTCTGATTTTGATATTTCATTGTGTATAAATATTGCTAAAAACAAAATTAGTTTGACTAAGTCAATTGTGCGGTGACATGAGTGCGGATTAAGTTAGCTCCAGTTCTAGCACAAAGGCCAGGGCATGACAATGACAGTTAGCTCTACTTGTTCGTCTCTACCAGCTTATTTTACCATTACAAATAAAAAATATCAAACAAAATTGGACCTTATCTTTGAGGATACAGAGAGTTGCCGGAGCACGAACTCTGTTTGGCAAATGCATGTCTATCGTGGTAGAAACACGTTAAGCCAAGTTTCTGCCCACCTCGGCTTGTGACGAGCTCTGCTGTAAAGAGAACTTGTATTAATTTCCACTTAATATCGTTTTGCTAATTACGTTCCTATAAGAGCGTAATGTTTGGAGTTGAAGTTAAGCTGTTTAGTGGGCTTGGAAACATAAGAGCCGTGTTCGAGTGTGAACATGTAGTTTATAACTGTGTCCTTCGTTCTCGATATAAACTATATTAGCAGCTCTCTCGAGTCGCTTGGCAACCGCGCGTCATTCAGATACTTGAAAAGTCAACGCCGCCTCTGTGGTATCTGTGGACATAACCTCTGCAACCATTCTTTTGAAAGCGCGGCAGCCAATGCTTTGTAATAAAGTTTTGGTCGCCATTTAGTTTAATAATCTTGTTATGTCACTGAAATTGTATAACAAAAAGGTTGTAATATACTCAAGTGACCTTGTGAAATAAATTTAAAACATCGTATAGGCAAGTTTAGAAAAGTTTACGTCCTGGGAAAGAAGTACATTCTAAAAAGATCAACCGATAGTTGTTTATTTGTGGTGTTTTCAGCTTAACTTGTTTATTTATATAATATCTCATATTTGGAGACGTGAGTTTCGTCATATTACAATTTGTGAAGTCTATGTCCCTATTCGTGTACAAACAGTTTAACACGAAATATACCTGAAAACGATTATTAACCGTCTATAAATTGGCAATGTTATACCTCCAATAAGAGAAATTAGGGGGACGTTCATCAATTATGATGATTGTTAAGGATCGATGGCATTTTAAGGACACGGGTGATGTACGAGATACATCGACGTGGTCCGCAAGACTTGACGGTAATTCAAGGACACGAGTGGTGTACGAGATACATCGGCGTGAAGACTTGGGGCCCATACGAGATATATGCTGAAGGTCATACTACTCATAGGTTTCATCCATGAGGTGTTCCTGTGCAGTTCACATTTCTACAATGGTAAGAATCAAAAATGTTACCTAAAATACATACCTTAAACATGCCTAAAACAGTAAATACAAAACTATTGCTATAAAATATAAGCAATTTGTCATATTATATCTCCAAAAGGAGACTTACTGAAAGGGTAATTAAAGTGACATTGTTTATGTATAACAATACATTATTAATAACAAAAGCCACTCCTTTGCAGGAACATAGTGTTTTTATTGATTTCATTATTAGACATACTTGTATAATAATACTGAAATAGCCCAAACTGGAGCTTATTACACAAAGAATTGTGCAAAATTATGAGTACTTGTATTAAAAAAGTTAAATCCAGCAATACTTATTCCTGAACAGGGTTTATAACCAAATAAGTAATATACTAATGGCAGTGTCTGTTGTAACTGACAAGCAACAGGACTGTGGATACATTCCAAATATAATATCTTATCCTTCCGATGCTGCGGCAGGCAGAATGTGGGATAATTTCTGTTATGCACAAAGATACTTAAAAGATAATATAACATACCTGGTCTATCCAGTTAACATAAAACTAATAATTATCTATCAATATTATCAACCCAGACTCCTTGCAGGGTAGCCAGAAAAGATGAAACCTAACAATACAGTCATGAAACCTTTATTGAGATAAGAACCTTTAAGGTCAGCAGTATATATTTTGCATAAAAGGAGTGTTAATATAGTGGATTGTCAATATGGAATTATTAACTAGCTAGTCATAGCCTGTAGTTAAAATTTCATAAAACGACCACCGTTGTAACCAACATAGAACAACAATCCTCATCCTGGGTATGAAAATATTAAGTCACAGTGTACCTATCAGTTCACCAAAAACAACATCACGTTGGACATTGGAAATCTCCTACCAAAGAAAGTGAGGTACAAAAAGCATGCTAGGCATTTTACACAAGGACTTGGTTTTTAAGTTGCTGAAAAATTCAGAAAAACAATCAGGAATACAACATGGGTTTTACAAAGAAACCATAATATTGGAGGTTAAGGTATTCACTGACTTTGGTATGTATCTATGACACTAATAACGCCTTCAACGACAAACATAATTTTATTGGTTTTGTGCAAGTACTTGCACTTCAGACAAGTGAATCTTGCCCTACATATGTTTAACATTATGTATGGAAACATTATTATTAGAAACACTATTGTTTAATAATTGATATATAATGGCAATAGGCTCGCCCCCTATTACATGGGACCTAACATCGTCGGCGAAAACGTGGGTGTACTCAGTACATCTCTGCCACCCCCTCTGGGGAATATAGGCGTGACGGTGTGTGATATATAATTTTTAGCCATTTTTATTAGAATTTATTTAAAAATGATCACAACTGTGTTATAAACCTCCTCCTACAAAACAAAAACAAAAACTTACTGCTAACAATAGACCTTACAGTCATAATAAATATACTAATAGAAAATTTATTAGTACCTATTCAGTTTTCTATCATGTAATAAGTTCAATGGTTTTGAGTTTTTGATTATTTCCTGCATCAATTATAGTGTACTTAATATTATTAGAAATTTGAGGCACACACAATGGAAAGCTATACATCAATTCATCATTTGGAGAATTAGATGTTTTTACTGTATTTTTGTTTGATCATATGATAATCAATAAATAATATGTAATTAAATAAGATTATTCAAGAAATAAATAACTATAAAAAATAGTATTGTAATTAGTTTGGAATGTGTACAGTTATTTTGAACACCAGTGATGTTTCTGGTATAGTTATGATAACACAAGCACAAACTGCTACCATTAAAGTAACAAGTTGTTTTAAGAGCACTATATATGTTGTAATTTATTTAAGATATCATACAAAAATTTGCAATTTTGATATTGTTATATTTAAATTATTACATCCACATGTTACATGTATCTTTTAAATAGGTATCTATATATAAAAAGAAAATAAAGTCATGCAAATGACTTGATAATAATATCCATTTGAAAATTTAATGATATTATGTTGACATGCTACGGTGGATGAAATATTGAGTTACAGTATTTGAAAGTATGGATTATCTTAAACAAGAATAATCAAAAGTATATTGTTATCACAGGTATGATAAATATTATGTAGTATCAGCAATAATCTAAGTCCTAAGGAACTTGATATTATTTATTTATTATTAATGGGGTATACATAATAATAAGTTGAGTAACACTTAATTCTCACGGTTGGACATCTAGAACTAACTAGAAAGTTACGCATTGCAATTTTTTTTTACTTATAACTACAGTCACATACAAAGAAGCAAAGGAAGGGTCGTATGAAAGGAAAATTTCATGGTATGAAATAATTCAGTTATGAATAGGATTTCCAATAGGATACAGTTGTAACCCGTGGTTCGGTTTAGTAGACTGTAACTTATTCGCTTCTTAAGTTATTACTAAATTAGGAGTGTATTTTTTCATCAGTAATGTAATTGGTTCAGGTGTGGCCCGATCGTATTGCCAAAACGAATGTTCGCGGGCGTTATTGCGCAAGAACGAATCGTTAAGTAATACATAAATATTAATGTAGCCAAGGATTTATTTGTCGGCGCACACTCAGAACATGGAAATAATTCCGGGATAGTTTCGAAATTTAAATTGAATTAATAATAGTGGTAAACTGTGGTAGTAGTAAATAATAGTGGTAAATAACACTGGGGTAGGTTATGTTTGTTTACCACGCATTAGTACTGCCCTTCGTTCCAGACTCTAAAATTGGGGGAGGGGGGAGGGAGAGCGAGATTATATAGGTAAAGCACATAGCCTTATGTGAGGAATATCTCCAGATAAGGTGTGTGTGTGAGTGATATACGTTGATGGCGCTAGGCCTTTACAGCTTCACCGGACTTAATTCCATATAAGTTCATTAGTGCAAAGGCCTCTAGTACAAAAAATGTTAAATTTTAATATAAGTACATCTTTAAAGATTAAAAATATAACTAACATTAAATATAGCCGAATGTTGATATTAAAAAAAAACATAAATTAAATATGTAATGATAGCAAAAACATCCTTATAATCACCAAATTAATTCGTAGCCTTTGTTTGGTACTGTACTCAAAAAGAGATCATTTGACAATAAAAAAAAAAAAAGAACCACATGCCAGTTGGAAAACACATTAGTGGGGAAATAGATTTCCCTGTTATATTTGTATCATATTGTTATAGATTGGGTACTAACGGACTTTGTTTTCAGGTCTAGTACACAGTATGGGTACACAGACTGCACTGATATCTGATAAGTAATGATTGATTAATATTACCCGGTATTAATGAATTTTGGACAACAGGTGTGGTATAAAGGTACATAACAGGTGCTTAAAGGTTTTGTTGGGATGGATCTACACTACATAACATAACATGTTATAGAATTTGATTATATAAATTTATTTTAAATAAGTTAGACAGACTGGTTGTAAGAAACAATATATGTGTATATATTTGTTGTGTTTGTGTTGTATGGCGATACAAAGAACGGGAATGTGTTATAGCACAAATATACTCATGATATGTTATTTTTTAGAGGTCAAGCTCAAAAAAAAAAGAGCCTTTATGTGGTGTACTTCAACTTTACCCTTATAGCTCTAAACAGCTGCTAATATAGTTTATATCGAGAACGAAGGACACAGTATAATAAGTGATCAAACGAATTTACCTGAAGTGAAGTTCGATCATTATTATACGAAGTCCTTCGTTCGCTTAATAATGTACTGATGAGATTTAAATCTGTTGGAGATATTTAAATTTTATTGGTAGTGAATTTCATGAGACCCAGATTTCAAATCAAAAAACTTTTCGATTGATTTAAGAGTTCTTGTATGAAATTCTATTTAAAAACAATTAGAAACCCCACTCTCTCTATGAATGATACTGTGTCTCAGTTTTACAAACATAAAAATTCACATTCATTAACAGCTAGACCGAATAAAATATTTATGGGTCGCACAAAGTTGAGTCCAGTGTGGGAATCGAACAGACGACTTCTCGATGCAGTAAGTGCAATGGCTTAAGTTTATTACCACCGGATCAAGTCGTCCATCAAAATCTATACAGTAGGCCATGGCTATAACACGCAGAATACGATGTCACTATTGTGCTCGATTTTCCTCCAAAGATCTGATGATCTTCATTCAGGGGCTCCAAGTCTAGATGTCGTCTCTGTGTCCAGGCGCAAGGTATCTGAGGGCTAAGCACATACCAGTTGTCGTTATAGTAACCTTATCGAGAAAGCAGGCTGTCACAGTCATCTTTATTTAGTATATATTAAGTATGAAAAGGATGGCTATCGACTCGGTAGCGTCACGCTAATGTCAATCCTTCATGCTAAGCTTATAGCAATAAGATTTTTTAAAATATCCTGCATAGGACCTGGGGGAACGCTTGCGGGGCGTGTCAGATTCCTACCGACCGAAAAATCCCAGGGTGGCCGACATCAGCACTTTAGAACACACCAGTGTACGGCAGAGTATCTAATCCAAGTGGACGTCACGGTCTTCAACATAGTTGTTGTATGTAAAATAATATAATATTAGCCCTGTTAAGAAACTGTCCCACCTTTGGGCACGGGCTTCCTCTCAAACTGAGAGAGCTTAGGCCATAGTCCATCATGCTGGCCCAGTGCGGGTTGGCGAACTTCACACACCTTCGAGAAACTCTTAGGCTTGCAGATTTTATCACGATGTTTCCCGTCACCGTTAAAGCAAGCGATAGTTAATTTTTAATACGCACATGTTTACGAAAAGACAGAAAAAAACTAGATTTGAACCCGAGACCTCTGACTTTGCAGTCCAACGGTCTAACTATTAGGCTATAACTTGTTGTATGAATGTAAGAGTAAATCCAATACTATGGATTAGATGTACTTATACTCAATGCCAATACAATGTTGGATATTAATATCCGGCAACGTCTCTTCTTATTAATAGCTTTCAATAAATACATATATTGCCTATGTTTGGGGCTAGAATGTTGGCTTTGTTTATAAGTGGTCACGAAAACCCAGTTACCAGGCACAAACGTGGACCGCTGATGTATGTTGAGCCATAATTTTTATTGTAGTAGTCCCAAAAAGCGATGGCGCGATGACCTTGATGTTTATCGACCTGAATAGCCATTATTGGCCATAAATAAGTCCGTTTGATAGGAGAAGGGTGGTTTGCCCAGCAGTAGGACACAATAGGTAATGTCAAAATTGGGTGCAATTTGTTGGATTACCAAACTCCATAAAAATCCTTTTAGGAAACCATCATAAGATCTACGGAACAACAGTACTTGATATTTTAAAACACTTAAAAAGTGTAACTTTTTGCAATAGAATAAAATTATTAATAAATAACGAACGGTGAGGAGTCGACAAGAAGTCAGGGAACTTCGGTTTGTTCTGAAACTAACTTAGCGGCTCGGATATAACGATTGGGAAACCACTCCGGCCCGGAGTCGCACCAACTCCTAATGTTACTCCTAGACATTTTGTTTGCATTTCCTTTGTACAATCTATCTATCTATCTATAACCTCACGCCAGATCCCTTGCGGGGTAGGCAGAGAGTACAGAGTTCCAACAGGTTCTTTCCTTACATACCTCTCTGGCTTCCTCGACTCTCATAGTTCGTCTCATACACGCTCGCCGGTTACGGAGACTCCTTTGTACAAAACACTTAAATAAAGGTAACTTTTGTTAATTGTTTTAGGATAAAAACTAAAGTTGGTGAGTAAGATGATGCTTGGTATTCGGAGAATGGGAATGAGAAAAAATACTGGCTTTTCCAGTATTTTTTCTCGCAATCCCAACCAGGTGGAAGAATTTGGCTGTTCAGTTTGTAATGGTATGCAATGCGCCAAAATATTCTTAAACTTCAAAGTCATCCCGCTGCTATAATAACAACAGGAATGCTGTTGCCAAATTTAAAATACTTCTTGCTTCGCTCACAAGAAGTTAACATTTAATTGTAAGTACATAACAAAGTGTTTCTCTTATGTTGTGTCAAAACAATATTACAAGATTTTCTCCGTGGTGCTGAGAAAATCAGAATATTTTTTATTTATGTATGTATCATTATAGTATTTATGATTCGTTAGAAAAGAACTAAAGTCACTACTTTGAATCTGTCAGTCACTCCTGTAAAAAAGGGAAAGAACTCCACGGTTACTTTTTAAATATATAAATAAAATAATTACATTTTTTTCTTGTCTTGTGGGTTATGGGGGAACAATGTATGGATATACCCAAATTCAGATTACAAACACTTCCAATAACCAACTATTATACATTGGTAGTAATGAATTCGACTTTGGAAATCGTACAACCTAACAGACAAAACAGAGTGCATACTGTACGTCGTTACCAGAAATTGATAATAATGTTATTTCCCTTCTCTGTTTTGTTTGCTGACTCTTTTGTTGAAAGTGCTTTAACGTTTTATAATGGTATTCTGTAGATTTTCAATGGATGTTTTTATGACGAGTCGAGAGAGAGGTTTATAGGAAAAGATCCCGGTTAAACTCTTTGCAGTGTGTGACATAATATGGATGGTTAAACGTAAATAAAATATATCGATCTATAACACCACTCCAGATTCAATAAATCTGTAATGA
The DNA here is from genome assembly GCA_905147815.2 of Phalera bucephala. Taxonomy (NCBI): domain Eukaryota; kingdom Metazoa; phylum Arthropoda; class Insecta; order Lepidoptera; family Notodontidae; genus Phalera; species Phalera bucephala. The sequence continues at coordinate 14,360,477 of LR990621.1, read as the reverse complement.
AATCATTTTAAATAATTTAGTAACCAATGCAAACATCACAGAACAAACCATCAAACAACAAAAAAAGATCATCACAGTTATTTAGTCTTTAACATAAATATTTCAATAACGGATTGCACGAATGACATAAATTATAAGTCCTACAGTATCCTGCCAAAATTAGATGAGATCGCGCATCCAGGTTCATAAAAAGGGTTTACAATATTTATCTGAGGTGCATTAAATAACCGTAGCATTGGAATAACAAATGCCTATAGTTGGGGCCAACAATGGCCCGAATATATATGCTACATCAAATGATATGGATTGAGGAGGGTGCGACGAATTCTATGATAAGCTCAAGGCATTGCTGTAAAGGTGCTACTTAAGCGCTGAAGTAATGAAATGACGAAAGAATCGAACAGTCTTGTTGGGATACTTAATAGCAAAAAATCTCAATAGGTGGTCAGCTCTGGCATCTAGAGTTGTGCCTGGTGTAACCACAATAAGGCGATTGCTTCAGCATCAAACGAAACAGCATCCCCAGAAACTTACCATATAAATTCTCTAAGTACAGATTTCTTTAATAACCATGTCTGGATTATACATAATAAAAATGTACGCTTAACATATTTCATTTTCATACACATTAGTCATTGCAGGTAATACAACCGTCGCATTTGTATGTTCCATTAAATGAATTTATTAAACTAATCACCTAGGACTATTAAGTAATCTTCAACAAAATTAAATTTTGTAAAAGCTTAATTACATTTTAAATTTCTATGAAACTGTGTATTACGTCGAGTGGATAAAATATGCACGATATTACGAAATCTGCTCCGTTTTTTTTTCCAACAAGTGTATGTATAGCATCTTAAGAATTTGTGGAAACATCTGGCGTGTTCCAGCGAGCGGCACGACCTTGACGCACAATTTTTCTGTGCATTTCGATATTTTCCTAAGACAGATTACTTTCGAGACTCGGATTATAACTGAGTAATGTCGGGGTAATAGTGGCGCGGCATAAATGATAAAATACTAATAAATAATGTTAGTACCTACACGGCAAAGTTTCGATTAGATACGCCCCACGTAAACACGAAACGCGAATAAATAGCAATATGACAGTGACATAACCCTGAGGTTATCAGACATTTATATAGTTAAAAACGTAAACCAAATTCAGTTATTTGTAATTAAAAGTACTCCTATGAAATTGTATATGGTATGTGTCTGCATATTTTAATGAATATAATATTACAAAAGTAGTAGAAATTACTATTTGCCTCTCAGAATACAATACTAATACTCTTTTTTCATGACTGTTTATTATGAAATAGAATGATATAATGTTAATAGACGTTAATGTAGACTACATTAACAGCAACGAATTCATTGAATATTAACTTAATTATTTCACTTTTGTTCAGTTCAATCATCAGTCAAAACAGTTTGTGCCTTACAATTTCATCGGCCTGTTTACTCTGGACCATATTTAATAAAAAAAATCGTTGCGAAAATGTGATAGATTTTTCCTGTAGGCAAATGGGATAAGGTGCGAATCAACGCACTGTGCCACCTTAATGATATAATTAAACTACAGGCCCTCCGTGAAAGAGTTGTCAGCTGCCGCAATAACGGTGTAATTTCTTCCTGCAATTGCCGCCTGCTGTAATTTTTCGAAGAGGTCTTTCCGCGTGGCTTTTGTTGTTAATTCGTTTGCTGTTACAGTTTATAAAATTATGTTTATTCTATGATCCGTTTGAAGACGGGATGTTTTAATGATTGCGTATTTTTGAAAAGTATCTTGATACTTATTATTTACTTTTCCTGTTACACATTTTAAAAGAGAAAGTTTTGTATATTAATTAATATCACTTTAGAAATGTATATTATTTTTTTCTTTAGAAATGACATTTAAATTGGCCTGGTTTATATAAATTTCAACTTGTTTGTCGTTTTATTTTAGTATGTTAAAGTCCGTGTACCGTTTCTTCTTTTTTCTCTTTTTCAGCCGAAAGACGTCCATTATAAGACAAATGCCTCCCCCTAAGGAGCGACTTGACAATTTCAAGTTCAAAGGTATCTAGTTGATTAATTGCATATTTTATTTTGTAGATGATAAGCATGTTATAAACACAAAGCCGGTCATTCTGGCGATCTTTAGTAAGGCCTTTGTTCTGTAGTGGCCTTCTTTAGGCTAGTGATAAGCCTTCACCGGTTTAGGCTACAGCCGAGGCTGGTCATTATCGTCCCCTCAAAGTCATGCCACCAAGCGACTGAGTAATATTCTGGCATGTCTGAGTAATATTCTGGCATGTCTGAGTAATATTCTGGCAAGTTATATCTCTGGCCTCATAATTTCCATCAAGTGATATAGGGTCAATCGATAACATGAAATATGAAAAATAATTTCCAAACGTATGACTTAACTGAATGAAGTACGCATACATGCGTTATGTCACCCTGCTGATAATTAAACTACGGCATCCCGCCCTTCGAAAACGGTGCCAGCCGCCACCATAACAGTGTGCTATTTTCTTCCCGTAATTACCGGTCCCTGTAATTTTTCCGAGATGTCTTTCCGCGCTTTTGTTGTAAATCGTTTGTGGGGATACTTTATTAGAATCTGTTGATTTTCCGCTCCACTCAACAAAGGGATGGTAAAAAATGTTTGAAGTTTTATGCAGTACATACTAATTGGTATTTATTTACAAGATATTGTGTTCTTTGTTCGTTATGTTGTGGTAGAAAGTATAGTTTAATATTGGAAAGGAATGTTCAGCGGTCTTATCGCATAATTTCGACGGACGACTTAGCGCAGTGGTTAAGAGCTTAAGCCGCTCCGCCCACTGTGTCTAATAGTCGCGGGTTCGATTCCCGCACGGGACAAATCTTTGTGTGATCCACAATTATTTGTTCCGGTCTGGGTATTTGTGTATGTGAATTCTCATGTTTGTAAACGCACCCACGACACAGGAATAAAACCTAGGATGGGGCTACGTTTTTAAAAAAAAACAAAAAAAAACAAACAAAAAATTAGATAGGCATCATTTGTGAACAATCTCAAACGGAAGAAAAAAGGAAAGGAATAAGAAAATAAAATAGAAAATAAAGTACATAAAGCTCCCTTCTTCTTAAATAATTAAGATAAATTCTTTCATTTTAACATTGAGTTTAACACAAATATATTCTATGCCTCTTTGGTGTAACGCAAAAGATATCAATTTTTTTTTTAAACTCAGTTGTCAGGAAAAATGTTTCCAATACAAATACAATATTATCAGTATCCACTAGCCGTATTTATTTTATGCCGTTGCGAATCCGGTATTTTCCGGTATCCTTTTCATTATACCCTCACATGGAGCTTTTTTAACAAAAGCAGTAGACACAAAGACGGGTAAAGCCTGTGTGATGACAACTCGTTAAAATTTTAATCCGCGCCGATATAAATCTGATTGAAAACGCACCGGAGTACGGATCGTTACATCCCAACAACGGGGTCCTTATTCGATATGTCCAACCATGAAGCGTTTCGATAACTTCATGAAATGATCGATTGATGTTGCATACAGAATACCATTACATGCTCATTACACGAAGATATCGTAACGCAACGCGTTAAGTCAAAGCGAATTTGGGTCCAGAGTGGAGTGCTCGACATCGGGTAACGCGCACACCAACATTTTTGATGTATAAAACCATTTCTTTTTCCAATATACGTATGTTTTTATTTGGCTGCACTATTACCTACATTGTTTTACGTTTTTAAAACCTTTTGTGAGCCGTTTTAATTATTTTATTTTAATCAGAGTTTATAGCGAATAGGTCTGATATATGGTTCGCTTGCATGGGAGGATTAAATGGGGGTTTTGCGTATGTAAGTTTAGGGTTTTTGCTGTATGAAGCTATGTAGCATATGTATATGTGAGATGGATGGAACTTTGGTAAATTTCGAATGAAGACTTTTTCATGAAAGGCTTACTGAGTTGTAAATATTTTAAATTGAAGACTAGATGTTAGAGGTGTCAGTAAAAGCAATATATAGAAACAGGAACAAATTCGGAAGGTGAAGGATGAAAGACTAAGATAAGATAATAATAATATCAAATAATATTAGCACTGTTAAGAAACTGTCCCATCGTTGGGCACCGGCCTTCTCTGAAACCTATCACGCTGGCCCAGTACGCGAACTTCACACACCTTCGAAAAACTCTAAGGCATGCAGGTTTCCTCACTATGTTTTCCTATACCGTTAAAGCAAGTGATAGCTCATTTTTAACATGTTATCAAAAAGATAGAGGTACGTGCCTGTAACCCGAGACCTCTGACTTTGGAGTCCAATGGTCTAACCACTACTCTGTCACTGCTTTTTGGACTAGGCTATCAATGCTTTAAAAAAAAGATAAGATAATAGTTAAGATATTTACTATTTTTATGTAATATGATTTGAAAATGAAAGACCAATAATAATAAACCAACAAAGGAACAAGCATATTTCCTTTACTGATCCAGCTGTCCCTATCCTCCCATATAATATATTTAACTAAATTTGTAAGGGATCTATGTAGATGCATAGATCCCTCACAAATTGTCTCAACTTTAAATCTTATACGCTATCTCCAAAGCCAATGTCCAAATGATTTCCATTCACTCTCAGTTTTATTATTAATTGAATATTCACATTGACCTTTGATATCCCTCCCTATACGCCTGCAAGAGATAGTTGGGGTGATGAGTGTCGTTATATTTCATTGCCAACATTACGCCAGTCTGGCCAGTCCAGTCGGGAGCATTTTCACAAAAGACCAACCCTTTCGAGGTCGAATCGGCAAATTGCGCATACGATTCAATGAGGTGAACGTCTTTAGGGCCCTTGTTTGATATGACCAATACGTTACGCGGAGTGTTACGATAACTTCGTGAAATAATCTTTTATTTGTACTCCAGTGACCTTCTTCTTTTCCTGTTAATGGTTCATATTTGTTTCGCTAAGTGAGTGACTAGATTCATCATGCCCTCTGTGGCCGCAATCAGCTCTTTGTTTAGGTGGTAAGGCACAAGGGGCAGACCAGGAGATGTGACATAGTCTGTGTGGTTGTATCACAATCCCAGGCTGTTAAACTTGGATCTCTGAACCCCCATGTGCACAAAATTTGCCTGCATCTACTTAACTGAGAGCGGAACCGTTCTAATTATTTCCCCAAGGATCACAGTAGTTGGTGCCCTGGAGGTAGTTGCCCCTGACACGAGACAAACTAAGGCGGAGATATTTATTATTTACGAACTAGAGAAGAGTTATTAGAAAGAAGTTATGTAAAACAAAAAAGGTCCAACTTGATGACCGCAAAGTTAGCGGAGATGATTGTGTTTTCAAAGATAATAAATTCTATTGTTTTTGGAGTGCATATGGAGGCATGTTTTTGAAATAAAACTTAGAAACTGAAGGTGTCACTTTGCAGGTAGCACCTAGAATAAAAGGTACTGGAGTGTATGCACTCTAACTTTCGCTATAAAAAATACTGTAGGCGTCTCCTCTAGTACGTAGTACATACGTAATAACTCAATTTTCTTTTCTCTTCATTGTCTAAGTCTGTTCGTTGTTGGAAGATCCTGCATGGTCTAAGTGGACTTCATAAAGGTTTGGCGGCTTACAGAATACCATTACACGATTTTTTTAGGAAGTTATCGTAACACGCTGCGTTAGTTCACGTCGAATAAGGGTCCAGGGTGAGTTCCGGCGCAGACGCTGAGATGTCGCCTCATCAACGTCGTGCACATAAAAACTGTATCGCGTTTTAGGGGGTGTCATTCGAAATTGTAGTCGGAGTTGCTTTTTATAGCGATCATTTTTTATAAACTCGAAGGTGAAAAAATAAGTAGCAATTCCATTCCATTCCAATATGTGTGGCATCAATTGAGTGATTTTGGTTGAACGATACCTGCTTAGTATATTTACAACTAACTGTGAGCTATTTATTGCTCAAATTCAATTTAATAGTTCCAAGTCGACAAAAAGTGTGCATACTTCTGCAACATAATAAAATAGCAGTATACTTCGAATAACAAATGCTACATTAAAATACTAGTATACTTCCTCAGCGCCTTATTCTACGTTTTCGGAGTTTTGCTTGGATTGTGGTTGTGCTATTGCTGTTTGTATTATTAAATTGTTAAAAACAGGCCTGTTTCGAATGATAAAAAAATATTCCTATAATTATAAGTGATCCCTGTCAATCATACTTGTATTTTTTTTAAGTAATTATGGTTCAATATTTGGTTTTACTTTAAATAATTATCGTTATATGGCGATTTTTTTTTTGATTTTTTTATTCTTTTGTTTTAAGGATCTTTGAATCTCTTAGAGATTATGTCAGACCCATCGTAACCTAATTAAGTTCTAAACATTCACTTTTTTTAACATAAAACAAAACTTAGTATCTAAATACGTGTGCTATTTTTTGTATAAGGTTTTTGCTACGCGCGATCATAACCGAATCCCAATCCTACCCTTACCAGACGACCCCTATATTGCTTCATTACATCTCATTATAGCACAAACATTCCAACAGGGGCGATAATGTGTAACATCTCTTATTCAATATCAGCCTTAGTCACGACAAGTGATTCAACAAATTGCGCATTTGGTTGTCTCGAGGGGCGTTGTTTCGGTATTATTCCGTTGCAAATAGTGCTGAGCGGGCTCATCCCATCAGTTTCCGCCACATCGAACCCGCTCTTCCACCATGTCAAAGTTAACGTTAGTAAACAGTTAAGCATCAGTACTAGGGGTACGAATAAGAATCACGCACACTGACGTGTTATTAACTTTGAGTCTCTGAATGTCTTTTTTAAAAGGCAACTAATTAAAATGACTTAGTATATTCAAAATAACACAATGATTTTGAAATCGATTTGTTCGGAGTTTGAAAGCTGACTGATCGCTGGCCTACGCCACCACACTAGATGATTCGACCACCCCGAGATACATAGTAGGTCGGGGCTGGTGGTCAATATTTCTGGCAATGATAATGGTTAAAGAATATTAAGCGGGTTCTCGGATGTGTTCAGCGTAGTATCCTCTGACACCAGATTGCTTAGTACGAAAAGATTAACGTTAGCGTGACGCTAGCGAGTTGATATGCCATCCTTCTAAGGTCCACTTGCACGAACCAGGGTTAGCGTTACCTATTGACTAACTCGAGGTTATAACGTTAAATTGCATTCAACTTAACGCTATTTACTACTTAAAGATGTGACAGAAGAATTACGCAGCTCGTCACGCTACCGTCAACGTTTCCGTACTAAGCCCTTTGCAGAAATACCACGCAGAATACGCGTCTTTGTACGCGCTAGTATCAAGAAGCTCAACTGTTTACATATGTTAACTGAGGCCATGCTTTGTTGTTGACGGCTGGAGCCACTAGCAACCTTCACACCGACATGTAATGACCGATCCCATGTTAACACATCCATTACCTCGCGTAGGGATGTTAAAGTTTCGGCAGGCGCGAGACACGGTATAACTTACGCCTAGTATGTTTTCGTTTCTATAAGAATCGTTCAGAAAACTGCCGCAGACGTGTTCGCTCGTTTTTGGCATACCTATTACTATTATCAAACATGAGACAAACAAATAGGCCCTGTTACGATTTTATTATCCGTGATGCTTTACTACTGGGCTTATACCTACTGGTTGTAGTTATCACTTGATGTGGAAAAGTGGAATTTACTTTTTTCCTCTGTTTTCTTTTCTTTACTATTATTGTTGCTAGTTCCAAGACAATTCAAGCGAGGGATAACCCGAGGTTCAAACCTTGGTGTTAACTACGTAGAACATTGTGGATCCTGGCTTACAGGAGTTACATTGATGGCAAAGTGAGAAGGGCTTAGTAGGTACCATTTAAAAACAAGGCATGCTTGCGGGCTTAGTCCCATGAAAAAAAGTATGTTTTTGTTTCAATTGAAAATAATAGAATAGTGTAGTTTTTCTAACAAAAACTTCCCAGTACGAGTCCGGAGTCTGAAATAGTGCCTGGTATATGGCAATAGGCTCGCCCCCTATTACATGGGACCTAATATCGTCGGCGAAACGTGGGTGTACTCAGTATACCTCTGCCACCCCCGCTTGGGGAATATAGGCGTGACGGTGTATTTGAAAATACTTCTCTACTACTATACTAAAACCTAATTGAATTCTCGTAAGTATAATTTATTGTGTAGATAACCTTCTGCTATAAACTAATTTATTTGTAAAATATTTTTTTTATTAATAAAATTTGTTTCGAATTGTATTTTATACCTTCAGCAAAAGTGTGGGGTACGTTTTATTTATTATTTTCTCCTGAAATACGTTTTGTGGAAATTTCTTTAATTTTCCTAAAAAGCGGCGCCCATGGCACTATAACAAACACAAAAGGTAAGCTCGAGAGTCGTTCGTTGGATTGCGGTGTTTGTAGCGATCAGTTAAGCAGCGTTGGACTCGGTCAGTCTGAGATGGGTGACCGTTTGTGGCATTTTCATATTCGAGCGTCTACGTGCTTCGGAAGGCACGTTAAGCCTTTGCTCCCAGCTACCACTTAATGTGGAAGTCGTTAAGCCGAGTTGGAAGCCTTAAAATTTAAGTTGATAAGTTCCAACAGCGGGTGGCCACAAACCTGCTTTCACCAATCTGTACTGGGTCCTCGTGGTGGAGTATGACCCAATCCTTCTCACCTAGATTTGTGAGAGCCTTCTCTCCTTTGAGAGCTTTTGCCCGCCAGTAGGCAGTTATGTATATCTAATGTTGTGTCTGTCAGTTAAATTTTCACATATATCAAAACCAATAGTTAATAGTATTTTATTTTATTATACTGAGCCTCGGTATACAAGGTCGATGGATGACCTGATTCAGGTCGCAGTTAAAAGCTAGATGCGTATAAAACTAAGCCGGTTGTCGTCCCAATCATGGGGAAGGCCTTTGTCCTCTAGTGGACGTGTTTTGGCTCATGATGATGGTAGTAGCTCACTAACATTATAAACCAGAGTAATGTATGAAAGTTGAAGTGGCAATGGATGGGCCATATAGCGTGAAGATCGGACGGGTGTTGGGGCAGAAAGATTCTAAAGTGGAGACCACGTATTGGCAAGCGCAGCGTGGGACGGCCGACCAGATGGACAGCACTGAATGCAGGTGTCATCGGACTGGCTGCGCTGGAGAACGATTGGGTAGCATTATGTTCAGCAGTGGACAAGTATAGGTTGAGATGATGATGAATATATGGAACAGGTAGTTTTAAGCTGGTGCAATCCTATTTTCATTTCATAAGCTATTGTTTTATAATAATATACTGTGTATAAGTATAGTTACATTATAGTTTCCGCTTCGTTATACACCTGATATACCATAGCTTTCAGTCCTACGTAACAAATAGAATTTTTTGAGGGTAGCCTATAGTGAACACATAATTTTAAAAGCTCTTGCAACTATTTTTTATTTAATATAATAGTATAGTACATTTAATGTTACTTACATTCTAAAATTTAAATTTGTCCTACGGTGCACTTAGTTTCACTACAGTTTTCTCTTAATTACTCACATTTACGACACTTTCACCACACTCTACAAGATGGACTTATATGCAAAGTTGTCAAGTTGCATGGAGGATCTATCAGCCACATTTACCTCGCGCATGGATCAATATGAAGAAGACTTGCGCAACTTCAGCAGCAATGAAACAGCCCACAAGACCATCGCCAGTCTCTCACGGGAGTTTGCAGAGTTTAAGTGCCTTATTTGGAAGACAGTGAGCGCACTTAAATCACAGATGTAGCTCTTAATCATGGGTCTGGATAGACACGAAATGGCATCTCGTAAGGAAGTCTTACTTCTTCATGGCTATTCCGAACAGAAGGATGAACAACCAACATCCCTAGCTATTGCTGTACTAACAGAAAAAATGAAACTGAGAGATGTCACCTCTGCAGATATTATAGCTTGCCATCGCCTTGGTGCCAATACGAATAAGCCTCGTCCACTTCTACTACGCTTTCGGAGCCTAACTTTGCGCAGAGAGGTGTGGCGCAATAAAACTGTGCTAAAGGGTTCTGGCTTAATATTCTCGGAGTTCCTTACAAAACCCAGACATGATACTTTCTTGGACGCTCGTAAACACTTTGGTTTGAAGCAGTGCTGGACCTCCGAGCGTAAAATTATCATCCGGCTGCCGGATAAGTCACGACGGAAAATAGTCTGCGGCCGAATTCCGAAAGCTTGCAGCGCAGTTTCCAATGGCTTCCATAAAGGATACTCAACAAGAAGAGGCCTCTACTTTCAAGACCAAGCCAGCTGTTGATAAAAGGCCACGCAATAGAGCCAGGTAACCCACCCACACTTGCCGTAGTATTGTTGTTTTCTTTCATTTACTTCATTTTTTTTTCTTTGACGGTCACTTTGCATTCGTTGTTTTCAACTCTTGAGTTTACCTACTATTTTTGTTTTTACTCAAATGTCAATGATATGTGTGACGTTCAAGCGCTCGTTCAGAAACATATTTTATTATAAATCTGGATACGAGTCCTCTGATCCATTTTGACGTGAACTGGCGAGTGCATCGAGGACATAGTATAGATAGTCAAATATAAAGGCCGGCGTGACTTTATAAAAATATATTTATTTCACAATACAAATTAATAATAGATACTCAAAATATTAATGCAGTCAATTAATATTACTTAACGTTAGTGCGAACGGTAAGAGAGCTGAGTCGATATTAAATGTACTTTGCTTGGCGATGGCTTTTATAGGCATCGTCAAGTAAACAACTCTTTCTAGAACGAACCCACGCGTTATACGTCTTATTAATTGATATCTGCTTATTTAGCAAAACAGTTGTGAGAATTGGACTGAGACTAAACAAGTAACCTGATATCTGTTTACATGATAAATACGCAGCTGAGGCAAGTTAAGCTGATTAAGCAACACAGTACTTGGAATTATATTCTATGAGCAATAGTCTGTTTATATTGCATCATCTTTTAAAGTACTTGCACTGAGCTGTGTACTGGTCTAGTATACATAACTCCTCCCTCCATAAGTTCAAAATCAGCGTTCGATTTTTGAGAATGTTGATTTTGCTTATGTTTACATAAGGACAATATTTTAGACTTATAAATATATAAAACAATCAAAAGCACAATTATTAATATTACATAAATGATTATAGAACCTAAACTTATGCTATGCACATTCACTGAATATACGTGGTTTTCACTGAGTTTTTCACTTTTACTGCTTAACACGTGTGACAGGAACTGAAGATTTTCTAAGTTAACTTCGTCTACGCTGATTGGCTGCTTGTAGACTTTCTCTGCTGCTGTGATGCTTGGTAAATTTATAACTGGAACTTGGTGGAAGACTTGATTAGTTAGTTGTATGTGACGTTTCCTTAATGTGATGTTCTCTAATTTAGCTTCACATTCATTATATAGGTGCCAAAAATGTTGAACTGGTTGAAATCATTTTCACAGTGCTCTGTGAGAAATGTCTGTTTTCCTGAATATAGTAACCATGTGTCAGGCCGAATAGATTTGACCTTGACTTTTGAGGATTTCACTGTAAGTGGAGAACATGATGTAATTTGTGAAGAAAATTTCATCAAATCTGTAATGCATAAGTCTTCATTAGTGACAGATAAATTATCTTCATAACACAGGAATTCTCCTTCGTCTATTTCTTTGCATGATTGTGATAGTGGAAGTATATCTGACCCTCTGACCAGGATTTGGGAATATTGAGGCGTTAATAGGAATGTTAGGTTTAAATGAGGATTATACATGGGAAAAGGATGAAGTTTGTAATAGTTATAGAAATCTAATTGGACAATTGGTATCGACATAATAAACGTTATTCGTTTGTCCTTAATATATGCTCTTATGTCTATACAATCTACAATTTTGATCAAATTATCGGTATTTACTGGATACATTAATTTATCTATTTTCTCTATGTCTTTAAGAGTTGATAACAATTCATCTATGTCTAAAATGGATTGGTGTAAAATATTTAATCTACTAAAAGCAATAGCTGTTTCAACCTCATCTAACCTAGTTAACAAAATTTGAAAATTATGGATAATTAAATCGAAAGTATTCAAGACAATTTCCTTACTATGTTGGAATTGAGTTTTATTCAGAATGGTTTCTATTTCGTTAATTGTTTTGTCTATTTCAATAAAATTATTTCTCGTAGAGTTTGTCAGATTTACTAATACTCCAATTGTTTCGGAAACTAATGATATTTTGTTATCAATAGCGTTTTGTTTAGATTGAATATGACTTATTAAGGAATCGTATCTGATTGCGTCTTCATTATCTAAATTGCCTGTAATGGCTTTAACTATTGAACCTAGGGGATTTAAAATACCTCTTTTAATTCTAATTGTTGGGACTAATTGATTATAACGCTCTAATGTTAAACTCATAATATACTCAGTTTGCATTTGTGCATCTATGATATTTCCGTCTAAGAAATATACATTTAATTTTTCTTTTAAATAATTGTTAACTTCATAATACTTGTTAACGTTATATTCAATGCTGTTACTAACAAATTTTAAATCTAATATTTTAATTATATTCCAATTATAAGTGCTAATGAATGCTTGTCCTTCCTTAACTGGGAAGATTCCAGGATTATCTTCAATTTTCTGAAGTTGAAGGGCCAGGTTTTGGGCTGCCTGTATGAGGATCAGGAGCGCGAACCTGCGGAGGACGTTTTATGTCTTTTATTGGGACTTTTACCTTCCTAGAACGGGATTTATTTTTGCCATGGTTTGATAATATTTTATCATCCTGTTTTACTTTACGTTTACGTTTCTTTTTAACTTTTATTTTGTTTGGATTAAAGTCTTTGATTGAAAATATTAAAGGATTCGATGTATTAATCATCATTGAAAAATTATCTTTAAATAAAATAGGAATATCGGAAGAATCTATGTTTTCCTTTGAATGGATAGTTATAAGGGATGATTTCGGGTTTTCAGACACGGTCAAAGTATTACTATTTAAAGAAGAAACTGGGTTAGTTAATTTTGATTTAATTGAATCTTCGGGGGATTTTGTTGTGGGACTTGAGGCATTAACTTTCATTAATAGATTATCTTTTAATTTATTAATTTTTGCACGTGAAAGCGCATCAGCGTTTCCATTTTGTTTACCGGGTTTGTATTTAATTTCGTAATCAAATGCTGTTAATTGTAATTTCCAATTAGTAAGTCTATTTCCGGGTTCTTTAACTGAATTTAACCACATTAGGGGTTTATGGTCACTTAATATGGTAAATTTATTTCCATATAAGTATGGCCTAAATTTTCTACACGCCCATACTATGGCTAATAATCCTTTTTCTATTGTACTATAACGGGTTTCTGCGTCGTTTAATGTTCTACTAAGATAAGCTACAGACTTGTCACTACCTATCGGTCCTTGTGATAGTATAGCGCCAAGGGCATAATTGGATGCGTCGGTTGTTAACAAAAATGGTTTAGTAAAATCGGGGTATTGTAAGATTGGGGCGTTTGTTAAAATTTCCTTACATTTCTCAAATGCATCAATATATTCTTTGTTAATTATAATTTTGTGTCTTTTCTTTAAACATTTAGTGAGAGGTTGTGTTAATTTGGAAAAATCTTTAATGAATTTTCGGTAGTAACCTACTAATCCAACAAAACTACGTATTTCCGAAGGTGTTTTAGGTAACGGAAATTGTAATATGGCTTTAATTTTATCATCATTTGGTTGAAGACCATTTTCTGTAATAGTGTGACCTAGGTAAAGAACTTCTTTTCTGAGAAATTCACACTTGTCTAATGTTACTTTTAAATTTGTTTGCCTAAGTCTTTCAAATACTTTTTCTAATTTTTCTAAATGTTCTTCTAAACTACTTGAGAATATAATGATATCATCTAAGTAAACTAAACAATGGATACCCTGTAAACCTCTAAGTATGTTATCCATTGCACGTTGAAATGTTGCGGGGGCTGTTTTTAAACCAAATGGCATTCTAGTAAACTCATAATGTCCATTTTGTGCTGTAAATGCTGTCTTAGATTGATCCTGTTTCTCTACTTCAATCTGATGGTAACCACTAGCTAAATCTAATGTAGAAAAATAACACGCTTTTCCTAATTTATCGAAAAGGTCTGAAATGTTAGGTAATGGGTATTTGTCGTCTACGGTTATTTCATTCAATCGTCTATAATCTATGACCATGCGAAATTTTCGTTCGCCCGAAGCGTCCATTTTTTTCGGAACTAAGTGAACTGGGGCGCTCCATGGAGAGTGCGATTCCCTAATGACATTGTTTCTTAATAATTTATCTATTTGTTTTCCAATTTCTTTATTTTCTGTAGGGGCATGTCTATACGGTTTTATATATATGGGATCTTCATTAGTGGTTCTAATTTTATGTTTAACTTGATTCGTAAAAGTTAAAGGAATATCATCACAATAGAATATGTCTCTATATCTGTAACATAATTTTTGTATGGCTTGTTTTTCTTCTTTCTTTAAATGGTCTAATCTTAATTTTGAAAGGTTTTGTTGTAACAATTTATTTTTATTTGTATTTAAATTTAAAGTATTGAGGTTATGGAAAATTTTTTCCTCAAATTTGTCTACTTTTAATGGATTATCAAATTTTAATATAATATTCTGATCTGTAAAATTTTGTATAATTGTTTGGGCTATTGAATTTTTACAATTTACTATGGCATCGGGCATTCTAACTCCTGGATGAAATTCTAAAAAATGTAATATAGCTTCACCATTTTTAAGATTTGTCGGAATTTTAACACAAGTTTCTGAACGCGGTGATAATTTAATTTCGTAGGGTTTTCTATACAATATCGGAATTTTAGTATTTCTGGTTTTTAAAACTTGATTTTTCATATCTATTGTGGCTTCTAGTTCTTTTAACAAGTCTGAACCTAATAAACCTTCGTATCTGCTATCCACATCATAAATATAAAATTTGTGACAAAGTTTGCTTTTAAAAGTTTTGGTTAAGGGCATATAAGCTACTTTACTGTGCCTACTATGTCCATGTGTACTAATTATTTCAAAAGGTTCTAAAGTTATAAAATTATAAAAGAATTTGTTTGCTATTTCGGGGCTAATGAAGGATCTAGTGCTTCCTGTATCTATCATAAATTTTGAATGAATTTCTGGTATTATAATATGTGGTAATTTTAATGTTTCACTATAATTAAGTTTAACTATTTCGGGGGATCTTGGACCGGATCCATGGGAAAATTTTCAGGTGGAGAAACATTATTATCGGGGTTTTCGTCGTCGACTTCATCGATTGTCACTGGCTCATATTCATTAAAGTATTCGTCAGTCTCAAAGTCGATGTCATCTACGTCATTCTCATTTAAATTTTCAATCATGTTATTACGAACCGCTGTCCTCATTGTGACGTCATTATCTGTATTTAGATTTTTATTCATGAATTTATTGGGAATACCGAAACGGAATTGTTGATTTGGGTTGGGTTTGAAGAACCCAGATTGCTTATAATTATTTATGTTGTAAGGTAATCTTTGATCATTTTTAAATACTTTTTGTTGATTTTGCTGAATTAAATTAGGATTGAAGTTAGGTCGGAAGTTTTGATTCATTAGTTGTCTTTGTGGGAAATTACTTTGAAGGAATCTATTTTGAGGTGTGCCAAATTTAAATTGGGTTGGAATTTGTTTGGTTGTTTGTAAACTATTATTTGATTTGACTTTGCTTTTTGCATTATAATGGTTATGGAAATTTACTTCCTCGGTAACTACTCCTAAGGCTGATTCTAGATTAGCACATTTATTTAACCTAACGATCCTTAATAGGTCTTCTGGTAAGTTAAACAAAAAGCTATTTAACGCGGAATTATTATAAATAATCATTTTAGCGGCTTTAACGCCTTCATCGGTTAACAAATTTACTTTGGCTATAACTGAACTTTTTACGTCTTGGATTCTATGAGCTAAATCTATATATGATTCTCCTGATTTTAATTTAATGTTTTCTAATTCTACGGCAATGCAATCTTCTGTTCTAGGATCTCCAAAATGTTCTATGAGGAGTTCCTTTAAACTATCCCAAGAATTGATAATATTTCTTTCACTCACTAGTTTCGCGGCTTTATCTATTAATTTACTCGTCAGACTATGGTAAATGTACATTTGTTGTGCGGCATTGTTTTCGCGACTAAAACTTCTAATAACATATTCGCACTTTTGGATGTAAAAATTTAACAATTGATTGTTACCGTCGTAACGTGGAATTAAGTCGAGAATTTCTTTCGGAATAATTTGAATTTGATTCATTTTGAATATTTTGAACACTTATTATTCACTTTTACAAACACAATAAGATAAATATTACACACACAAAATAAAAAAAATATAATTTAAAATAACACACACAAAATAAATACAATTTAAAAATAACACAAAAAGTTTACAATAAAAATTTTATAATAGAAAAAGTTTATAGATTCGGCGATTTTTGTCCGAAAATATAACTCTTACCAATTATTATTCAACTTAGCCTTTATAGGCAGAACAACGTTTATTATTTGTTTTTTTTTTTAAATATTTAATTTCTTTTCATTAAGATTTATTTTCTTTTCAATATTTTACATTCTCAAGTGGACCTTGTGATCAACCCACTGGAAGTAATTTTCTTTTTCAATAAAATACGACAATGTTTTACGTCAGTTCAGCGATGCTTGTCTGATTTTTACGGCCCTAAGTGGTGATCTACGGCTTAGCGATGCGTGTCTAAATCCCGTGAGATCCTAAATTCTAATCACAAATTAGCGATGCTTGTCTAATAATGCGATATCCTTTTATCCAAATAATTCCCGCGATTTTTGACCGGAATTACAGGCTCGGGGTCTGAATGAAATTAGCGATGCTTGTCCAATTAAATTCAGAATAGACAGAAAAATAGGAACATGTGGGAAAGGTCAGAACTCACACAATGCTGCAATTTTTCATGCCGAATATCCGCTCTTTGAGTATCTGCAGGCACTTCTTGACAAAATTTCTTT
This sequence comes from Phalera bucephala, assembly GCA_905147815.2. Lineage (NCBI taxonomy): Eukaryota > Metazoa > Arthropoda > Insecta > Lepidoptera > Notodontidae > Phalera > Phalera bucephala. The sequence continues at coordinate 14,343,415 of LR990621.1, read as the reverse complement.
GTTCGAAGGTAGGGTAGGTCCTTTTCTAGGATTCAGCCAGGCGATTGTGGTCCGGAATCGATGCTTGTACTCCTACACGGCGTTGAGCTTGTCTGGTATGACTACTGCAACACTTATCGCGACTGAAATCCTACCGTTCGGCTGCGCCAGTCAAATATAAAGGCCGGCGTGACTTTATAAAAATATATTTATTTCACAATACAAATTAATAATAGATACTCAAAATATTAATGCAGTCAATTAATATTACTTAACGTTAGTGCGAACGGTAAGAGAGCTGAGTCGATATTAAATGTACTTTGCTTGGCGATGGCTTTTATAGGCATTGTCAAGTAAACAACTCTTTCTAGAATGAACCCACGCGTTATACGTCTTATTAATTGATATCTGCTTATTTAGCAAAACAGTTGTGAGAATTGGACTGAGACTAAACAAGTAACCTGATATCTGTTTACATGATAAATACGCAGCTGAGGCAAGTTAAGCTGATTAAGCAAAACAGTACTTGGAATTATATTCTATGAACAATAGTCTGTTTATATTGCATCATCTTTTAAAGTACTTGCACTGAGCTGTGTACTGGTCTAGTATACATAACTAGATAGTTTATATTTAAATATTTTTAAATTATTATTATTCTTTTACATATATAAATATAAAAGTATCGTATAATATTTTAATGTGTGATAATTTTGATGATAGCTTTGTATCCTGTTCTTCTTCTTGTACATCTGATGTGAGTTATGCGAGTGCGTTCAGTGACGATTCTGTTCATTTACGTGACCAACTTATGTCTGCTTTCTCTAGCTATGAATAGTTTTTTAATACAGTTCATATAAATGCTCAAAGCGTCCCTGCACATTATTCTGATTTATTATCTTCTTTCGATTCTGATCTCATTCACGCTGTCCTCGTCTCTGAAACTTTTCTAAAACCTGTTCTTTCTTCCACTCAATACTCTTTGCCCGGCTATAAATTAGTGCGCAATGACAGAACAGGCAGGGGGTGTGGGGGGTAGGTATTTATCTTCGTGGAGATATCGATTATAAAGTCATCGACCAGTCTCCGAATAATTACTCTAATTTTGCTGAGCACTTATTCATTGAAATCACCTTTAATCATATAACATTTCTTTTAGGTGTATATTATAGTCCCTCCAGTCACATTGATTATTTCTCTTCATTTAAAACTAAATTAGAATATTTTTCTCCTATATATATAGGAGAAAAATATGTAATTATTCTTGGAGATTTTAACACTTGTTTGCTCAAGGATAATGTACGCAGCCGTAAACTCCGATCTCTTGTCTCTTCTGTCAACATGCATATCCTTCAGCTCAATGCCACGCATCATGCGCCCCATTGCACTCCCTCTCTTCTAGATTTAATTCTTGTCTCCGACCCCCAAAAAGTAGCCGCGCATGGGCAACTTGCCGCCGCTTTCTCCTATCATGATCTCATATTCCTTTCTTATAAAATTCGCGCACCTTAACGCAAATCCAAATTTCTTTTTCTTCGCAGCTTTAAGAACATTAATATGGAACGTTTGAGGGAAGACATGAGTCGTATTGACTGGTCTACTATATATAGCTTCAGTGACATAGACAAAAAAGTATCCGCTTTTAACAAGATTGTCCTACATTTATGCGACAAACACGCTCCTCTGAAAAGGGTAAAAGTAAAGCATCTACCTGCACCATGGTTATCGGATTACATTAAAAGAGAGATGTCAAAAAGAGACAAAGTCAAGAGACGCTATAAAAAAAAGCCTACTGATGAGACCTGGTCTCTATACAAAAAACTGCGGAATCGTTGCAATCGCCTGTGTAGAGATGCTAAGAGACGCCATATTCATAACTCAATCCATAACTTCAATACGGCACAAGTATGGCAATTTCTTAAATCTCTAGGTATTGGGAAAACGTCTAGCGATGATACACCCAATAATATAGATCTTAATACCATCAATTTTTAAATTTTCCAAGTCACCAGTCACCCTGGATGACAGCACAAAATCTTCTACTCTCAACAGTTTATCTATTCTACCGTTGCCTAGATGTACTTCGTTCTCTTTTCAGCAGGTTACAGAGGGGGAAGTTAAGAAATTAATCCTTTCGATTTCTACGAAAGCGGTAGGTAATGATGGTCTTCAAATCCAAATGCTTCGTCCCATCCTAGATGATCTTATTCCTGTCATACACCACATCATCAACTATTCTCTGCATTCTTGCACTTTTCCCTCAGCCTGGAAGAAGGCCCATGTCATACCGCTACCCAAAGTATCTAATCCATCTTCAGTTTCCCAATTCCGTCCCATTTCCATACTCCCGATTCTGTCAAAGGTCCTTGAGAGTGTTGTTCAGAATCAACTGTCTCACTATCTCTCTATTAAAGTCCCTACCAATCAGGATTTCGCCCTGGCCATAGCACTGTAACGGCACTCGTTAAAATATCTGACGACATACGTTTGGCCATGGAGAATAAGCTCCTTACTATATTGGTTCTACTAGACTTTAGCAGTGCCTTTAATTCAGTTGATTTTGACATCCTGTTAGAAATTCTGACCTCCCTAAATGTTTCTCCTTCTGTAACTGCTTGGTTCAACTCATATCTTCGCGGTCGCTCGCAGTCGGTTCGATCCAATGAGGCTTCCTCTGAGTGGTGCAATCTGGCTGCGGGAGTCCCGCAAGGTGGCGTGCTCTCTCCTTTGCTTTTTTCAGTTTTTATTAACGCAATTCCTAAAGTTATATCTTCACACTATCATCTCTATGCAGACGACTTGCAACTTTATCATAATTTTAAAGTTGATGATTTTAATGCTTCTATTGTTGCCTTCAATAATGATCTTCAGAACATCAATAACTGGGCAAAAAGCTTTGGCCTACTGGTAAATCTGGCTAAATCACAAGCTCTCATTATTGGTGGCAGATATTTTACCAATCTTTTAGATCACCAGTCTCTTCCACAAATTGTGTACGATGCTATACCGATACCTTTTTCAGATAGTGCAAGAAACTTGAGCGTCTACATTGACTGTAATCTGTCCTGGAATGTTCACGTTGCGGAAGTAAGCAAGAAGGTTTATTACTCATTTCAGTCTCTCAAATGGCTCCAAAAGTTCCTGCCGCTTCAAACCAAAATAACTATACTGATGTAACTATCTCGACTATACTGATGTAAGCTTTCTTGACGCAACTGAGGAACTCCTTAATAAACTGGAACGTCTGCAGAATCTGTGCATTCGCTTCATTTTTGGCCTTCGGAAATTTGACCATGTGACAGAATTCCGAAGGCAGTTGAAGTGGCTGCCTATACGGCTGCGTCGGGATAGTCATATTCTCTGTTTGCTTTACTCTGTTCTTCATAATCCTAATTCCCCAGTATATCTTCGTGAACGCTTTGAGTATTTAGTCCCCAGGGGAAAACCTTGTCGATCTGTCTCTTCTCTTCTTCTTAGTGCACCTCGTCATCGCTCAAGTCGATATGATGGTTCATTTACTGTGCGTGCTGTGCGCCTATGGAATTCCCTCCCACACTCTTTACGTGATAGCCCTACCTTACAGATGTTCAAGAAAAGAATTAGAGATCATTTCCTATCTATGTAAGATATGTATGTATGTATGTATGTATTCATGTAGTCTATTTTATGGTAATGTATAGCATGTAGTATATTTGTAGATATATATATATGTAGTTTATACCTTTTCTATCTATAAATATCTTTTATTTCCTTTTGTGTTGTACATTTATTCCTATCCTCATTTTGATCATTTGTTTCTCTTTCACTCAAAGGTTTGCTAGTGGAAAACTCGACTTTGAGTTAAGCTCGCCTTGTACATTAATTTACCTTGTAACAATTTCTAACAATTTGTGTATGTGTACAAAGAATCAAAAATAAATAAATATCGAAATATTGTCTATTTCCGGCCACGTATCCAATGATTACATACAATCTCATATTCTATAGTACAATGAGAACATTCAACGCGTATTCCAATTATCGAATAACAATAGTAGAGACCCAGATCATTATAATTACCGCATCACCGCATCTTTATTAATAACGAGTATTTTTACTTAATGCTCTGGCGGTTTTTCTGTCTGTTCTCTGGTACAATTTGATTAAGACGAAGTAGTACTAAGGTTCTGTACAATATTGTTTTTTTTAAGATGGATAAAATTAAATTGGACTTCCTCGTTGATCCGCATAATGCGGGCAGCGAAGGTCCTGGTTTTGAATTCTAGCTTAGATACCATGATGATTCTAGGTTAGAACTTAGCACGAAAAGACTGATGTTAGCGAGATGCTGGCGAGTTGATTTACTGACACGTGTCACAATACAAATTTACTAAATAAACATGACCGTGACGAAATATTAATTACTCGCTAACGACAGGGTTTTTGTGCTAAGCCCTCAATCCGGAGTTTGGAATTGTACCCGGAATAATGGCAATTAGCTTGCCCCCTATTACATTGAGGACCGATATCGTCGACGATATGTGAATGCATATACTACCACTCTGCCAGCCTCGGTCAAGGAGCATAGGTGTGACGATTTTTTTTTTTTTATGAAATACTACTTACTAATATTCTGTCTAATATTGTTTTCTTTTAAAGGTGGATTAAATAAAATTAGACTCTGCTTCAAAAACATAATTTGGTACTCAGATTGTTTAGTATTATACACATACCGTCATGTCTACACCTCCCCGGCGGGTGTTGGGTGTAATTGGGAGCAAGTTTTTTTTTCATTATATGCTATTAATAATTTTTAATACTAATACATTAATAATGAGAACTTTTTTTTCAAAAGACCCCCGCAATTAATGTCCGCACACCTAGAAGGACGAAATACGTTAGGCAATCACTTTGATGTACGAGGCACAGGAATATCAGTTGTAGAAGTTTTGCTCTACCGTTATTAAAAATTATGATACAGGCCAATTAAAATTACTACACTGTAAATAGCTGTATAGTAAACTGTGTTCCACAAATCTTTTATTATGCAATGATGGCGTTGATTCGTAGCCACTACGTACTAGTAGCGTACGTCCTAACAGCCAATGAAAACATGAGAAATTACTACCTTAGTAAAGCCACAAAAAAATATCTACTTGTCTCTAGAATGTGTAAAATGCATAACGTTATTATGTAGGTCATTATTAGTCTATTCACTTATAACCGCCTCTGATATTGATATTGTATTGTGTATAAATATTGCTAAAACCAAAATTATTTTGACTAAGTCAATTGTGCGGTGACATGAGTGCGGATTTAGTTAACTCCAGTTCTAGCACAAAGGCCAGGGTATGACAATGACAGTTAGCTCTACGTGTTCGCCTCTACCAGCCTATATTGCCATTACAAATAAAAAATTTCAAACAAAATTGGACCTTATCTTTGAGGGTACAGAGAGTTGCCGGAGCACGAACTCTGTTTGGCAAATGCATGTCTATCGTGGTAGAAACACGTTAAGCCAAGTTTCTGCCGACCTCGGTTTGTGACGAGCTCTGCTGTAAAGAGAACTTGTATTAATTTCCACTTAATATCATTTTGCTAATTATGTTCCTATAAGAGCGTAATATTTGGAGTTGAAGTTAAGCTGTTTAGTGGGCTTGGAAACACAAGAACCGTGTTCGAGTGTGAACTTGTAGTTTATTATGTGGGATGACGGTGGTAAACAGTTTCGTGTTTGGGAATATTTGTGGCTTAATAATTTACTAATGAGATTTAAATCTGTTGGAGATATTTAAATTTTATTGGTTGTTAATTTCATGAGACCCAGATTTCAAATCAAAAAACTGTTTGATTGATTTACGAGTTCTTGTATGAAATTCTATTTTTAAAAAATTAGAAAGAGTGTTCGAAATTTAGAGTGGGGACTCTATGAATGATACTGTGTCTTAGTTTTACAAACATAAAAATTCACATACATGAACAGCTAGACCGAATAAAATATTTATGGGTCGCACAAAGGTTTGTCCAGTGTGGGAATCGAACTGACGACTTCTCGATGCAGTAAGTGCAATGGCTTAAGTTCATAACCTCCGGATGAAGTCGTCCATCCAAATCTATACAGTAGGTCATGGCCATAACACGCAGAATACGATGTCACTATTGTGCACGATCTTCCTCCAAAGATTTGTTGATCTTCACGCAGGGGCTCCATATCTAGATGTCGACTGTGTGTCCAGGCGCAAGGTATCTGAGGGCTAAGCACATACCAGTTGTTGTTATAGTAACCTTATCGAGAAAGCAGGCTGTCACAGTCATCTTTATTTAGTACATATTAAGTATTAAAAGGATGGCTATCGACTCGGTAGCGTCACGCTAATGTCAATCGTTCATGATAAGCTTACAGCAATAGCATTTTTTAATGCAGAGTATCTGTTTTTTCCCCCCGGGAATATCCTGCATAGCACCTCGGGGAAAGCTCGCGGGGCGTGTCAGATTCCTACCGACTAAAACTTCCAGGGTGGCCGACATCAGCATTTTCGAGCGATCCGGGATCTCTGTATAAAATACACCGGTGTACGACGTTACGGTCTTTAACATAGTTGTTGTATGTAAAATAATGTAATATTAGCCCTGTTATGAAACTGTCCCACCGTTGGGCACGGGCCTCCTCTCAAACTGAAAGGGCTTAGGCCATAATCCATCACGCTGGCCCAGTGCGGGTTGGCGAACTTCACACATCTTCGAGACTCTTATGCTTGCAGGTTTCATCACGATGTTTCCCTTCACCGTTAAAGCAAGCGATAGTTAATTTTTAATACGCACATGTTTTCGAAAAGACAGAAAAAAAATGGGTTTGAACCCGAGACCTCTGACTTTGCAGTCCAACGGTCTAACTATTAGGCTATAACTTGTTGTATGAATGTAAGAGTAAATCCAATACTATGGATTGGATGTACTTATACTCAATGCCAATACAATGCTGGATATTAATATCCGGCTACGGTCTCTTCTTATTAATAGCTTTCAATAAATATATATAATGCCTAGAATGTTGGCTTTGTTTATAAGTGGTCACGAAAACCCAGCTACCAGGCACAAACGTGGACCGCTGATATATGTTTAGGCATAATTGTTTTTTAGTTCATAATTGATTGGATTTTCATTGTAGTAGGCCCAAAAAGCGAAGGCGCGATGACCTTGATGTTTATCGACCTGAATAGCCATTATTGGCTATGAATAAGTCCGTTTGATAGGAGAAGGGTAGAATGTTGCCCAGCAGTAGGACACAATAGGTTATGTCAAAAATGGGTGCAATTTGTTGGATTACCAAACTCCATAAAAATCCTTTTAAGAAACCATCATAAGATCTACGGAACAACAGTACTTGATATTTTAAAACACTTAAAAAGTTAAAGTTTTTGCAACAGAATAAAATTATTAATAAATAACAAACGGTGAGGAGTCGTCAAGAAGTCAGGGAACTTCGGTTTGTTCTGAAACTAACTTAGCGGCGCGGATATTGAAGTAGCGATTGGGAAACCACTCCGGCCCGGAGTCGCACCATCTCCTAACAATGTTACTCTTAGACATTTTGTTTGCATTCCCTTTGTACAAAAACACTTAAAGTAAGGTAACTTTTGTTAATTGTTTTAGGATAAAAACTAAAGTTGTTGCGTAAGGTGATGCTTGGTATTCGGAGAATGGGAATGAGAAAAAATACTGGCTTTTCCAGTATTTTTTCTCGCAATCCCAACCAGGTGGAAGAATTTGGCTGTTCAGTTTGTAATGGTATGCCATGCACCAAAATATTCTAACTTCAAAGTCATCCCGCTGCTATAATAAGAACAGGAATGCTGTTGCCAAATTTAAAATACTTCTTGCTTCGCTCACAAGACGTTAACATTTAATTGTGTAAGTACATAACAAAGTGTTTCTCTTATGTTGTGTCAAAACAATATTATAAGATTTTCTCCGTGGTGCTGAGAAAATCAGATTTTTTTTTTTAATGTTTGTATCATTATAGTGTTTATGATTCGTTAGAAAAGAACTAAAGTCACTACCTTGAATCTGTCAATCACTCCTGTAGAAAAGGGAAAGAAACTCCACGGTTTCCTTTTTAAAATAAAATAAATAATTACTAGTTTCAGGTCTGGAAGAGGATGTTCGGATCAAGTCTTCTCACTCCGCAACATCGTAGAGAAGCATCTGGCAGTGGGCCGGAAGGTTTTCTGCGGTTTTGTAGATCTGGAGAAGGCATTTGACAGAGTTGTGCGAAAGAGACTTTGGGACATTTTGCCAGAGTATGGTATAGATGGCACTCTGTTGCGAGCCGTCCAGTCCACTTATGTGGACTGCAAGGCATGCGTACGGGTGGGTGGTAACAGGTCACCCTGGTTTGACGTTAAAATCGGCGTCAAGCAGGGTTGCGTGTTGTCCGCTAGACTGTTTATAATATATCTGGACAAAAGTCTTCAAAGACTGAAAGCGATGAATGAAGGTGTACAAATGGGTGACTTAGTGGTAAACCATCTACTTTATGCAAATGACGCGGTTTTAATAGCGCCAACAGCCACTGATCTGCAAACACTACTCACAGTTATGAAAGACGACTGCATGATCAATGGCTTACACTTGAATGTGACGAAAACCAAGATTATGGTTTTTGAAAGGGAAGAAACCAGAACGAATGTAAGGATTGTGGTTGGTAACGATGTGCTGGAGCAAGTGAATGAGTTTGTATATCTTGGATGCGCCTTCAGTAAGGATGGGAAATACACCGCTGACATAGAGAGAAGAGTGAGTGCAGGGAACAGAGTGAATGGTGCGATGGGAAAGCTACTCGGGAGCCGGCACTAAAGCCATAAGGCGCAGCTGGCCATACATAACGGAGTTCTTGTCCCAACGCTGTTATATGGTAGCGAGAGCTGGGTATGTAAGAAGGAGAATGAAAGTAGGATAAATGCGGTAGAAATGCGAGCTCTGCGGAAGATGTGCGGAGTGAAGCTGACCGACCGCATTAGCAACAGCATAGTAAGACAGCGAGTAGGTATGAAAGATAGTATCGGTGTAAAGATGAGAAAGGGCATGCTCCGTTGGTTCGGGCATATAGAAAGAATGCCAGAGGAAAGAATGACAAAACAGATATACAATGTGAAAGTGGAAGGATGCAGGTACCGGGGAAGACCTAGACTATCTTACCACGACCAAATAAACCGAGTCTTATCTGATGGAAAAGTCAAGAGTCTCCGTAACCGGCGAGCGTGTATGAGACGAACTATGAGAGTCGAGGAAGCCAGAGAGGTATGTAAGGAAAGAACCTGTTGGAACTCTGTACTCTCTGCCTACCCCGCAAGGGATCTGGCGTGAGGTTATAGATAGATAGATAGATAGATAAATAATTACTCTTGTTTTCTTCTCTTGTGGGTTATGGGGGAACAATGTATGGATATACCCAAATTCAGATTACAAACACTTTCAATAACCAACTATTATACATAGGTAGTGATGAATTCGACTTTGGAAATCGAAATATGATTACGGACATTGTACAGCCCCGCTGTCACAACAAATTAGAGTTCATACTGTACGTCGTTACCAGAAATTGATAATAATGTTATTTCCCTTCTCTGTTTTGTTTGCGGACTCTTTTGTTGAAAGTGCTTTAACGTTTTAAAATGGAATTCTATAGATTTTCAATAGATATGTTTTTATGACGAGTCGAGAGAGAGGTTTATAGGAAATGATCGCGGTGGAACTCTTTGCAGTGTGTGACATAATATAGATGGTTAAACGTCAATTAAATATATCGATCTATAGCACCACTCCAGATTCAAGAAATCTGAAATGAAATCATTTTAAATAATTTAGTAACCGATGCAAACATCAAACAACAAAAAAAAGATCATCACAATTATTTAGCCTTTAACATAAATATTTCAATAACGGATTGCACAAATGACATAAATTATAAGTCCTACAATATCCTGCCAAAATTAGATGAAATCGCGCATCGAGGGTCATAAAAAGGGTTTACAATATTTATCTAGGGCGTATTAAATAACCGTAGCATTGGAATAACAAATGCCTACCGTTGGGGCCAACAATGGCCCGAATATATCACGGGCTAGAGCTAAGACCCGCAATTTCCGAAAGAGCCCCGGCCGGTATTCGTAACTTCGGTAGAGCTCCGATTCAACTTAGTATTGACTGCTAAATATTTATTGCAAGTATTAATGCTTATTGAAATATGCTGCATCAAATGATATAGATTGAGGAGGGTGCGACGAATTCTATGATATGCTCAAGGCATTGCTGTAAAGGTGCTACATAAGCGCTAAAGTAATGAAATGACGAAAGAATCGAACAGTCTTGTTGGGATATTTAATAGCAAAAAATCTCAATAGGTGGTCAGCTCTGGCATCTAGAATTGTGCCTGGTGTAACCACAATAAGCTTGCTTCAGCATCAAACGAAACAGCATCCCCAGAAACTTACTATATAAATTCTCTAAGTACAGATTTCTTTAATAACCAAGTCTGGATTAAACATAATAAATATGTACGCTTAACATATTTCATTTTCATACACATTAGTCATTTCAGGTAATACAACCGTCCCATTTGTATGTTCCATTAAATGAATTTATTAAACTAATCAACTAGGACTATAAATTAAGCTTCAACGAAATGAAATTTTGTAAAAGCCTAATTTCGTTTTAAATTTCTATGAAACAGTGTATTACGTCGAGTGGATCAAATATGCACGATATTACGAAATCAGCCTTCTGCTCCGTTTTTTCCAACAAGTGTATGTATAGCATCTTAAGAGTTTCTGGAAACATCAGGCGTATTCCAGCGAGCGGCACGACCTTGACGCACAATTTTCTGTGCATTTCGATATTTTCCTAAGATAGATTACTTTCGAGACTCGGATTATAACTGAGTAATGTCGGGGTAATAGTGGCGCGGCATAAATGATAAAATACTAATAAATAATGTTAGCACATACACGGTAAAGTTTTGATTAGATACGTCCCACGTGAACACGAAATGCGAATAAATAGCAATATGACAGTTACATAACCCTGAGGTTATCAGACATTTATACAAGGTGTAACATAGTAAACGCAACACCTAAGACACCCCAATTGGAGAATTGCTTCATAAATTCAAAACGAAAACCAAATTTTCAAATTTTAAGGTTTTTACCCTTTTTTTAAGCACTTTTATACGTGTATGTGTGCGTTTTGAGAAATATGTTTTAGGAATGCATTTTAAATCTCCTTATTGCTATGAATCAAGAATAAATTTATTTTTTTATAGCGCACTGAAGGAGTAAAAGAACTTTTTGCATATTACAAAAAAAGTTAATACATTAAAATTAAGTTGGAAGCAATTCAGTTACCGATTTAGAACAAACTACTTTCAGGACTTGCGTTTATTATGTTACAGCTTGTATAGTAAAAACGTAAACCAAATTCAGTTATTTGTAATTAAAAGTACTCCTATTAATTGTATACGGTATGTGTCTGCATATTTTAATGAATATAATCTTACAAAAGTAGTAGAAATTACTATTTGCCTCTCAGAATACAATACTAATACTCTTTTTTCATGACTGTTTATTATGAAGTAGAATGATATAATGTTAATAGACGTTAATGTAGACTACATTAACAGCAACGAATTCATTGAATATTAACTTAATTATTTCACTTTTGTTCAGTTCAATCATCAGTCAAAACAGTTTGTGCCTTACAATTTTATCGGCCTGTTTACTCTGGACCATATTTAAAAAAAAAATGTGATAAATTTTTCCTGTAGGTAAATGGGATGAAGTGCGAATCAACGCACCGTGTCACCTTAATGATAATTAAACTACAGGCCCTCCGTGAAAGAGTTTTCAGCTGCCGCAATAACGGTGTAATTTCTTCCTGCAATTACCGCCTGCTGTAATTTTTCCGCGAGGCCTTTCCGCGTGGCTTTTGTTGTTAATTCGTTTGCTGTTACAGTTTATTAAATGATGTTTATTCTTTGATCCGTTTGAAGACGGGATGTTTCAATGATTGCGTATTTTTGGGAATTATCTTGATACATATTATTCAATTTTCTTGTTATACTACTATATGTTAAAAGTGATTATAGTGTTTCCCGTTATTCTTTTCTATAGAAATGATATTAAAATTGGCCTGGTTTACATAAATTTCAACTTATTTGTCGTTGTATTTTAGTATGTTAAAGACCGTGTACACCAAATCTCAAGTTTCTTCTTCTTCCTCTTCTTCAGCCGAAATACGTACATTATAAGACAAATGTCCCCCCCTTGACAATTTCAGGTTCAAAGGTATCTAGTTGATTAATTGCATATTTTATTTTGTAGATGATAAATATGTCCATACTGTTCGGCAGATTGTACAGAAGACCGAAGAGTACAATCAGCCGCTGTGTATGGCTTTCGTGGACTACGAGAAAGCCTTCGACTCCATCGAAACCTGGGCGGTTTTGGATGCTCTGCAGCGATGTGGCATCGATTGGCGCTATATTGAGGTGTTGAGATGTCTGTATGATACCACCACAATGACCGTCCAGCTCCAGAACCAAAAGACCAACCCGATCGAGTTGTGTCGAGGGGTAAGACAGATGGATGTAATATCCCCCAAGCTCTTCACCAATGCACTTGAAGACGTCTTCAAGACGCTGGACTGGACTGGGCGGGGCATTAACATCAACGGCGAATACATCTCACACCTTCGGTTTGCCGATGATATCGTCATCGTGGCAGAGTCACTGGAACAGTTAAGCGAAATGCTGCATAGCTTAAATAGAGCCTCTCGAGGTGTCGGTCTCGGCATGAACTTGGATAAAACCAAGATCATGTTTAATGAACATGTCACACCGGGACCGATCTACGTCGATGGTTCGATGCTCGAAGTTGTTCGGGAATATGCCTACCTTGGACAAGTTGTCCAATTTGGTAGAAACATCTTCGAGAAAGAAATCAACCGCAGGATCCAATTAGGTTGGGCAGCATTTGGCAAACTACGTCAGGTTTTCTCTTCGCCTATACCGCAATGCCTGAAGACTAAAGTCTATAACCAATGCGTCCTACCTGTTATGACTTACGGGGTTGAGACGTGGCCACTCACAGTGGGACTAGTCCACAAATTCAAAGTCGCACAGCGGGCTATGGAGCGAGCTATGCTCGGCGTCTCTTTGAAGGATAAAATTCGTAACGAGCTAATCCGACAAAGAACCAAAGTTACCGACATAGCTCGCAGACTCAGTAAGCTAAAGTGGCAATAGGCTGGTTACATCTGCAGAAGGACCGACGGCCGATGGAGCAAGCGTGTCCTAGAGTGGAGACCGCAATGGCGCGTGTTAGGAGAGGCCTATGTCCAGCAGTGGACTGCGATAGGCTGATTGATTGATTGATTGAAATATGTTATAAGCACAAAACCGGTCATTGTGGCGATCTTTAGTAAGGCCTTTGTTCTATAGTGGACTTCTTTAGGCTAGTGATAAACCTTCACCGGCTTAGCCTACAGCCGAGGCTGGTCATTATCGTCCCCTCAGAGTCATGCCACCAAGCGACTGAGTAATATTCTGGCATGTTGCCGAGAGTTGCTGTATATGGTGTCGAATCTACTCCGATCATACCGATTCGGATCTCAAACTTCCGTCTCTATTTCAGAGTGAACAGACTATTACTGAGTCAGCAAGTTATATCTCCGGCCTCATAATTTCCATCAAGTGATATAGGGTCAATCGATAACAGACCTTAATAACAAAATATTATAAATATCCATAGATTTTATGAAAAATAATTTCTAAACGTATGACAACTGAATGAAGTGCGCACGAATGCGTTGTCACCCTGCTGATAATTAAACTACGGTTTCCCGCCCTTCGATAACGGTGCCAGCCGCCGCCATAACAGTGTGTGATATTTTCTTCCCGTAATTACCGCTCCTTGTAATTTTTCCGTGATGTCTTTCCGCGTTTCTGTTGTGAATCATTTGTGGGGACACTTTATTAGAATCTGGTGATTTTCTGCTCCACTCAACAAAAGGATGGTAAAAAATGTTTGAAGTTTTATGCAGTACATACTAATTGGTACTTATTTACAAGTTATTGTGTTTTTGTTCGTTATGTTGTGGTAGCAAGTATAGTTTAATATTGGAAAGGAATGTTCAGAGGTCTTATCGCATAATTAGATAGGCATCATTTGTGAACAGTCTCAAACGGAAGGAAAAAAAAAAACGGAATAAGAAAATAAAGTACCTAAAGCTCGCTTCTGCCTATACAAGTAAAATAATTAAGATAAATTATTTCATTTAAACATTGAGTTAACACAAAAATATTCTGTGCCTCTTTTGTGTAACGCAAAAGATATCAATTTTGTTTAAAAACTCAGTCGTCAGATTACGACAAATGTTTCCAATACAAATACAATAATATACTGATATTACCATATAGTATTCCACTAGCCGTATTTATTTTATGCCTTAGCGAATCCGTTATTTCCCGGTTTCCTTTTCTTTATCCCCTTACATGGAGCTTTTTTAACAAAGGCAGTAGACACAAAGACGGGTAAAGCCTGTGTGACGACAACTCGTTAAAATTTTAATCCGCGCCGATATAAATCTGATTGAAAATGCACCGGAATACGGATCGTTACATCCAAATAACGGGGCCCTTATTCGATGTGTCCAACCATGAAGCGTTTCGATAACTTCGTGAAATGATCGATTAATGTTGCATACAGAATATGCTCATATGCTCATTTCACGAAGATATCGTAACGCAACGCGTTTAGTCAAAGCGAATTGGGGTCCAGAGTGGAGTGCTCGACATTTTTGATGTATAAAACCATTTATTTTTCCAATATACGTACGTTTTTATTTAGCTGCACTATTATCTACATTGTTTTACGTTTTTAAAACCTTTTGTGAGCCGTTTTAATTATGTTATTTCAATCAGAGGTTATAGCGAATAGGTCTGGTATATGGTTTCGTTGCATGGGAGGATTAAATAGGGGTTTTGCGTATGTAAATTTATGGTTTTTGCAGTATGTATCTATGTAGCATATGCATATGTGAGATGGATGGAACTTTGGAAGATTTCGAATGAAGACTTTTTTATGAAAGGCTTACTGAGTTGTAAATATTTTAAATTGTAGACTAGATGTATTAGAGGTGTCAGTAAAAGCAATATATAGAAACAGGAACAAATTCTGAAGGTGAACCATGAAATACTAAGATAAGATAATAATAATATTAGCACCATTAAGAATCTGTCCCATCGTTGGGCACGGGCCTTCTCGGAAACTGAGGGTTTAGGCTATATTCCATTACGCTGGCCCAGTACGCGAACTTCACACACCTTCGAGGAACTCTTAGGCATGCAGTTTTCCTCACGATGTTTTCCTATACCGTTAAAGCAAGTGTTAGTTAATTTTTAACATGTTGTCGAAAAGACAGAGGTGCGTGCCTTAAGCCCGAGACCTCTGACTTTGGAGTCCAACGGTCTAACCACTAGGCTGGCACTGCTTTTCGGACAAGGCTATCAATGCTTTAAAAAAAAGATAAGATAATAGTTAAGATATTTATTATCTTAAATATTTTTATGTAATATTATTTGAAAATGAAAGACCAATTATAATAAATCAACAAAGGGACAAGCATATTTCCTTTACTGATTCAGCTGTCCCTATTTTCACATATAATATATTTACCTATATGTAGATGCATAGGTCCCTCACAAATTGTTGTAAACTTTAAATCTTATACGCTATCTCCAAAGCCAATGTCCAAATGATTTCCATTCACTCTCAGTTTTATTACTTAATTGAAAATTTACATTGACCTTTGATATCCCTCCCTATACACTTGCAAGAGATAGTTGGGGTGATGAACGTCGTTATATTTCATTGCCAACATTACACCAGTCTGGCCAGTCCAGTCGGGAGCATTTTCACAAAAGACCAACCCTTTCGAGGTCGAATCGGCAAATTGCGCATACGATTCAGTGAGGTAAGCGTCTTTAGGGCCCTTATTTGATATGACCAACACGTAACGTGGAGTGTTACGATAACTTCGTGAAATAATCGTTAATTGTGCTCCAGTGACCTTCTTCTTTTCCTGTCAGTGGTTCATATTTATCCCGCTAAGACTTCATCGTGCCCTCTGTGGCCGCGCTCAGCTCTTTGTTTAGGTGGTAAGGCACAAGGGGCAGACCAGAAGATGTGACACAGTCTGTGAGATCGTATTACAATCCCAGGCTGTGAAATTTGGATCTCTAAACCCCCATGTGCACAAATTTTGCCTGCATCTACTTAACTGAGAGCGGAGCCGTTGTAATTATTTCCACAAAGATCACAGTAGTTGGTGCCCTGGAGGTAGTTGCTCCTGACACGAGACAAACTAAGGCGGTGATATTTATTATTTACGAACTAGAGAAGAGTTATTAGAAAGAAGTTATGTAAAACAAAAAAGGTCCAACTTGATGACCGCAAAGTTAGCGGAGATGATTGTGTTTTCAAAGATACTAAATTCTTTTGTTTTTGGAGTGCATATGGAGGCATGTTTTTGAAATAAAACTTAGTAGCTGAAGGTGTCACGTTGCGGGTAGCACCTAGAATAAAGGGTACTGGAGTGTATGCACTCTAACTTTCGCTCTAAAAAATACTGTAGGCGTCTCCTCTAGTACGTAGTACATACGTAATAACTGAATTTTCTTTTCTCTCCATTGTCTAAGTCTGTTCGTTGTTGGAAGATCATGCATGGTCTAAGTGGACTTCATAAAGGTTTGGCGGCTTACAGATTACCATTACACGATTTTTTTAGGAAGTGATCGTAACACGCTGCGTTAATTCAAGTCGAATATGGGTCCAGGGTGAGTTCCGGCGCAGACGCTGAGATGTCGCCTCATCAACGTCGTGCACATGAAAACTGAATCGCGTTGTAGGGGGTGTCATTCGAAATTGTAGTCTGAGTTGCTTTTTATAGCGATCATTTTTTATAAACTCGAAGGTGAAAAAATAAGTAGCAATTTCATTCCAATATGTTTGGCATAAATTGAGCGATTTTGGTTGAACGATATCTACTTAGTATATTTACAACCAACTGTGAGCTATTTATTGCTCAAATTCAATTTAATAGTTCCGAGTCGACAAAAAAGTGTACATACTTCTGCAACATACTAAAATCGCAGTATACTTCGAATAATAATGCTACATTAGAATACTCGTATACTTCCTCAGCGCTTTATTCTACGTTTAGGAGTTTTGCTTAGGTTGTGGTTGTGCTATTGCTATGTTTGTTAAAATGTTAAAAACAACCATTTTGAACGATTAAAAAAATAATTCCTCTAATCATAACTGATCCCTGTCAATCATACTCGTATTATTTTTTAAGTAATTATGGTTCAATATTTGGTTTTACTTTAAATAATTTTCGTAATATGGCGAATTTATACGCGCGATCGTAACCGAATCCCAATCCTACCCTTACCAGACGACCCCTATATTGCTTCATTTCATCTCATTATAGCACAAACATTCCAACAGGGGCGATAATGTGTAACATCTCCTTTTCAATATCAGCCTTCGTCACGACAAGTGATTCAACAAATTGCGCATTTGGTTTTCTCGAGGGGCGTTGTTTCGGTATTATTTCCTTGCAAATAGTGCCGAGCGGGCTTATCCCATCAGTTTCCGCCACATCGAACCCTCTCTTCCACCATGCCAAAGTTAACGTAAGTAAACAGTTGAGCATCGGTACTAGCGGTACGAATAAGAATCACGCACACTGACGTGTTATTAACTTTGAGTCTCTGAATGTCTTTTTTAAAAATACAACTAATTAAAATGACTTGGTATATTCAAAATAGCACAATGATTTTGAAATCGATCTGTTCAGAGATTAAAAACATACTGACTGATCGCTGGCCTGCGCCACCACACTAGATGATTCGACCACCCGGAGATGGTGACATAGCAGGTCGGGGTTGGTGATCGATATTTTTGGGAATGGTTAAAGGGAATACCCTTTAACCATTCCCAAGGAAAACAGATCCAAGAACCCGCGTAATAACGCGGGTTCTTGGATGTGTTCAGGGGGTAGCGTCCTATGCTGTTGCTTTGTACACTCAATCTGGATACCGTTTTTGGGGTTCTGGTTTGGTCATGCTCACTATAATGTCTTTGCTTGCGGTGGGACATAAAAATGACAAGCCCGCTGAGTTTCTTGGCCAGATCTTCTCAGTGGAGGCCGCGTTCCGATCCGGTGGTGGATTTCTAGTTAAATTAGATTTAGCGTGACGTTAAACATTAGCGTGACGCTAGCGAGTTGATATGCTATCTTTCCAAGGCCTTGCACGAACCAGGGTTATCGTTACTTATTGGCTAACTAGAGGTTATAATGTTAAATTGCCTTCAATTTAACGCTATAACCTTAAGTTAGTCAATAGGTAACGCCAACCCTGATTCGTGCAAGTGGGCCTAATACTACATATTTATTACTTAAACATGTGACAGAAGTATTACGCATATCGTCACACTACCGTCAAAGTTTCCGTACTAAGCTCTTTGCAGAAAAGCCGCGAAGAACACGCGTTTACACGCTAGTACCAAGATGCCCAACTGTTTGCATATGTTAACTGTGGCCATGCTTTGTTTTCGACGGCTGGAGCCACTAGCAATCTTCACACCGACATGTAATGACCGACGCCATGTTAACACACCCATGACCTCGCCTAGGGATGTTAATGTTTCGGCAGGCGCGAGACACGGTGTAACTTACGCCTAGTATGTTTTCATTTCTATAAGGTCCGTTCAGAAAACTATTGCAGACGTGTTTAAGCGTTCTTGGAATACCTATTACTACGATCGAACATGAGACTCACAAATAGGCCCTGTTACGATTATTTTGTCCGTGGTGCTTTAGTACTGCGCTTATCCTGGTTGTGGTTTCCATTTGTATGGCTGATCTGCCATATTTTGTATCACCCGCTTAGCAAAAGGGAGAAGTGGAATTTAATTATTTCCTCTGTTTTCTGTTCCATCTATTTTTTATTGCAACAATTAAAGCGTTTTCCGGGACAACCCGAGGTTCAAACCTTGATGTCAACTATGAAGACCATTGTGAATCCTGGCTTACAGGAGTTACATTGATGGGAAAGTGTGAAATGGCTTAGTAGGTACCATTAAAAAAAGGTATGTTTTTGTTTCAAATGAAAACAATACGAAGCTCTCAGTTAATATCTGATTCTATTCTTACTTAAACATAATTGAATTCTCGTAAGTATAATTTATTGTCTAGATGAGCTTCTTTTATTCAATCAAAAACTAATTTAATTGTAAAATGAAAATGTAAGTATTGAATTTTGTTTAGAATTGTTTTTTATACCGTCAGCGAGAGTGTGGAGTGCGTTTTATTTATTATTTTCTCCTAAAATATGTTTTGTAGGAATTTCCCTCATTTTCCTATAAAGCGGCGCCCATGGGGCATCATACCAAACACAATAGGGAAACTCAAGAGTACGACCGCTGTGTTCGTAGCGATCAGCAAAGTTAAGGAGCGTTCGATTCGGTCAGTCTAAGATGGGTAACCGTTTTTGGCAATTCCGGCAATTAAGAGTGGAGGAAGCCAGAGAGGTATGTAAGGAAAGAACCTGTTGGAACTCTGTACTCTCTGCCTACACCGCGAGGGACCTGGCGTGATGATATAGATAGATAGATAGACAAAGATTAGATTTGTCAGTGGGCGGAGCGACTCAAGCTCTTAACCATTGCACCAAGCCGGCCGTCAATATTGATATTTTACAATATCATTGATAATTTACAATAGAAAGAAAGAAAGAGAGAAAAACCATTTATTTAACCACACATAACATACATATAAACAGAAGGTAAATATACAAAATACAGCCCTGTAGCCGTATGACAGTGATTGTGTGGGGCTAAACAGGCTACTGCCTCAGCATGTTGCTGCACCATAAATACTTATGGTGCAGCGCTGGTATTCTGGCAGCACCTATTAAAATGGTGACGTCACAGCTGCCATATCGACGATTCCACAAGTTCAGATGTGAATGAGTAAAAATTGAAGTATGACTATAATATAATAATTATTATATTATTAATAGCAGACGATCATAGATCTGCCTCAAATATGCCTCCACCAATACGCACTAGTGGGTATACCAATACGTCTACCAGTCTAATTGGTGGAGTATGGTCATGTTTCTCTCACTTCGATTTGTGCGAAGGTTTCTGACGACTTAAAAGAGCAGGATGGGCTGATATATTAAAATTAATCAGTTCGGTCAGCCTTAGATTTGAAATTCCTAGTAAAAATGATTACAGATAAAATGTAAGCCTTAGGCGTAACACGTAAAACTTCTATTTTTGATTTAATTAGGAGTTTTTAGAGCTATTATTACAATACACTTATATTGTTATCCGGCTAAGATCATGAAATAAAAATAATACGAGTATAAGTAAGAAATTAGATTTTTCCCTACAAAAGCGTTGGGGGTAAGTAATTGAGGAGGAATAAATATTACAATGTCACGTGTATTACGTCAATCGTATAGGGGACCTATACGATTGACGTAATACACATAATATCTCAATCTACACATTCGTATTGTTTGTCGTTAAGGAGTGCCCTGGTGTATTTTTAAAGTCCAAGGTTCAATGAAATTAAAATGGGACCATATTGGAGCTATACTTAACCGAATGCAAAAGAAATTATTAAAATCGATCGACAATTGACGGAAATATCGGTAAACACACATAAAAAAGCATATATACCGACGAAAATATAACCTCCTCCTTTTTGAAGTCGGTTAAAATTGATATAGTCATCTTAATAATACAACCAGGGTATAGATTAATTACTATACAATGAGAAAATATTCATTTTTACGCATATGTTCCCCAAGCGGGGTTGGTAGAAGTACGAGTACGTATGCTCTTCCTACAGGCTTGCTCAGTTAATCATCAGCCACGGCTGCTTCGTTGATTATCTGAGCAAGATCGGACGCGAGGCGACGGCGGTCTGTCACCATCCGGCAATAGTAGCGTCTATGTTGACAGGGGATTCAGCGTGGGGGGCGCTTTCTGCAAGACTGTGATGCCCCAGAAGGAGGAGGCCCAGCGGGATCGGGAGAGGGCCATTCCTGCTCGCCGAAGGTATCGGCGCCGGGGCTTTATAATAAGAGCTAACTTGTGTCTCCTTCCGTAACATCTGGCGGGGGACCCCCCTGTACCAACACCTGCAGGGGGCCCTAAGCGTCCTTCACGCGCGACCCTGAGGAGGAAGGCGGCGTGGAGTGGTCCACGCCACCGTGAGGTGCCAACCGCGACGGTGCAGGGGGGGAAGCAAGCTACAAGTTTCCCCTCCCAAAGCGGGTTCTTCGAAGCGCGGCACAAGGGGGCACGGGCGCGTTCTACTCGGAGATCCCGGAGCCCCTCTGACACGTGCCAGTACCGGCCACCGGGGGTTTTAGTCGGTAAGAGTCCGATATGCCCCGCCAGCTTCCCCCGAGGCTGGCGAAAGTCCATGAGGATTACCCCTAGAAAAAAAAAAGTGTATTCACCACACTTCGCCGACAATGTTGGGTTCCGGGCTGAATACCTCGGGGCTACTACTGAGGTTTATTGATAAGATAACCGACTTGGAATTCGAACACAAGGCCTTTTGATGGACAGTCATACCATGCGCCCATGACAACTGCATAGTTAATTATATTGACTTGGTATAAATATTATTAAATTATTGTAATGCAGAATTCGTCTTGATATTCCAATATTATTTTTTTACGGCTTCTATTCCGCACTCCGTGTTTTATACCTATGCGAGGTATATCCTACTATGATACTTTCTACAAATCCTACTTATATTGTAAATGTGAACGTTTCTATGTTTGGATATTTGTTACTCCATCAATTTGGCACACAGATAGTTTATTGCCTGGATTAACACATAGGATACTTTTTGTCCCGGAAAAAATGTAAGGTTCTTGTCTAAAGTCAAAGAGGATGAAGTCGCGGGCAGAAACTAGTATTATATATTTGTCGAAAGCGGTTAACGCAAACATGTTTACGAACTCTATCATTCAGGTATCAGGGACCTAATTAAACAGGGCAAAGAGCATGTCGTTTGGACCCGCTCTTTGTCGTCGGGATGCCAAAATTTGAAAATTTTTCTCGAATTGTATTAGCAACTCTTTTAATTTACACCAATTAGTGAAAACACGTGGCTTATTATCTTAAGATTATAACTAATTAAGGCTCTACGGAGGCTCGGCAGAGACCTCAAAGCGAGTGCTTTCCTTTGAAAACATTGCCACTTAATTAAAGCTTATGGCATTTAACTTTAAAATTATATTTAAAATGTTTAGTTGAGAAATACGCTCAGTAATGTATTCGCACTGCAAAGCTCAGTTTGTGTCGTTTACTTATGCTAGGTAAACAGGGGATTCCGAGACGAGATTAACGATTTTAATTAGGAAATATTGTTATGTAACTTCATGTTGTGGTGGAATTAAAAGAAGAGTTGAAAATTTCATAAACGCGCTGCTATTTATTCATAACTTGAAAGGAAATGTTTAATTGTTTTATTAAATGAGTTTTGGTTTTATGAAATGTTCCAGCTTTGTCTAAGTACTTAAGAACGCGTAAAGAAAGATCAATAAACATTTTTACTCGCGCGGTGATTTGTGATTCGTATCTTTTTTATTACATTGTTTTATTAATCATGATATTGCATAATGAGACCGGGTCTTATCTCAAGGACAATTCAAGACTCTCCGTAACCGACGAGCGGGTATGAGACGAACTATGGGAGTGGAGGAAGCTCGAGAGCTATGTAAGGAAGAATATGTTGAAACTCTGTACTCTCGGCCTACCCCGCAAGGGATCTGGCGTATATAGATATAGATAGATAGATGATATTGCATTTATCTAGTACTAGTTTTTGCTCGCGACTTCGTCCGCGTTGACTTTAGACAGGAACCTTACATTTTCCGGGATAAAAAGTATCATATGTGTTAATATAGGAAATAAACTATCTGTGTGCCAAATTTCATTCAAATCCGTTTAGCCGTTTTTGCGTGATTGAGTAACAAACATTTAATTATCCAAACGTCTAAACATACAAACTTTTACATTTATAATATTAGTAGGATGTACATTATTAATTTTTATTTCCGGAATTAAAAGTTAGTTTAGTAGTTTTACAAGCATATATTTTCTTATTTGCTCTTTAAATAAGGAAATCTAACGTAAATACATGTACTACCCTCAGTGATCGGTGACACAACTCGACTTATACACTTTTTCATATATTATCTATACATCTATAGACATTATCACGCTAGAACTATCACCCCGAAAGGGGGTAGCCAGAGAAATCAGAGTTCTAACAGATTCTTTCCTGAAATAAAACTATTTTACGGATTTTATCGCGGTTTATTTTTTATTTTTAGTCCCGACGTTTTGAGTGCTTTGCAGCACCCAAGGTCACGGAAGGGACTGAGGTGTTAGACGTCCAAAGTCCGTCAAGTGTCAGATCCCTCTACAAGATGCAGGAGTATACAAGCTTGATTGTGAATGTGGTCTCTCTTATATAGGACAAACAAAAAGACCGGTAAACACTCGGGTTAAAGAACACATAGCTGACCTAAAACACCGTCGCTTAAAGAAGTCTGCAGTCTGTGAACATGTCCGGATCGGTGCGGTGATCAATGTCTTGACATCAGATTTGATAGACCACAAGTTCTCTTTAAAGGACACCGATTCCTACCAAGGATGGTTCGCGAGGCTATTAAAATTAAAAAAAACATCCTAATTTCAATAGAGAAGGTGGCTGGGTGCTTCCATCGACTTGGGATCCGGTATTTAATATAATCAAATCCAAAAACAAGCATAACACTGCAAGACCTCAAGACACCGTACGCTCATTCTGCGTAGATCGGACCAACAAAAATAATTAAGAAGTTTGAGGGTACCCAGGAACAACTATGCCTTTTGGACGACTAACACCTCAGTCCCTCCCGTGACCATGGGTGCTGCACAGCACTCGAAACGTCGGGAACTAAAAATAAAAAATAAACCGCGATAAAATCCGTAAAATATATTTATTTCATGTGTAATATTCGCGTAAATCTAAGAACTCAGTAGATTCATTCCTTATAGACTTGGATTTCTCCACTCTCATAGTTCGTCGTAAACACGCTCGCCGGTTAAGGAAACTTTTAATTGTGTTACAAATTATACTATAAGAAAAAAAAATATTTTTAACCTTAATCAATATTCCAATTCCAATGTTTAAATTAGGGCAGGTGAAAAAGAGAGATTTTCTTAACTGTACTCGATTTTTCCTAAACTATGATTTTTAGTAGTATCGCCATTCACTGAAGGTACAGATTTATTTTTTCTTTATAATAAGGTGCGTAACCATTGCCAAGAATATAATTAGATCAGCTTCTACTCATAACTATGGGTATTCGATAAAAGACACCATCGTGCAATCATTCGTGTTAACTGGGCCGTCAGTTAATCTAATTAATGGTTCCGATATGTACTCTGATCTAAATATGTAATGGATTTGTTTAATGTTCGCCAGAGCTTATTTATATGCGTCGATACGCAATTCTGGATAGAGAATTATTGTGCAAAACATATCCACATTTTCTAGTGTTATTTTTGGTTCTAATGTTCGAATCAAATTTATTTATTACTAGAAAACAGCTCACCACTAAAAGAGTGACATATGTAAAATAATTAGTTGACAGACTTTTGTTTTAGCGGTATCTGTGTTGCTACAATTCAGTACGTGATTATTACAGTATTATTTTAAGAGCTTAAAATTATCAATTGTTAGCGAGTAATTATTTTAAGGTTAGCTTTGTACCAGAGTTGTACCAGAGATAAATATCAGATTTATACATACGCATTCGCAAGCGAATCGTGAGCACAAACTTATTGACGATAGCGTAACGTTGTCGAGAAAACTTGCTGTCACAATCTTCTTTATTTAGTAATTCTGTAGAGTGAAAAGGATGGCATATCAACTGGATAGTGTTAGGCTAAGTCAATCTGTCCATGCTAATCCTCTATCGCCGTTTCAAATATTTTCATATAGGTACATCGTTGCTAATGCAATATTAATAACTATAATGACATTGAGCTGTGTAATCTTCTATGCAAGATGTGATCAATTTGTAATAGTTATTGCTATTTAATAATAATCTCTGATCGACTTCAGACATAATTACTTAGTAAATAGGATTGAAATTAGATTTACGTTCAATATATTAGACATGTTTGTAGTAGATTTACTTGAAGGTTATGGTAAGTTGATGTGGGCCGGGTCAAAGATTTATTCGTGCTTTAGAAAATAAGTAGGGCTGTAAACTCGAAACGTAGTACTCCATTAAAGGTTAAAGATTTGAGAACCTTAAAGCAGGTATTGGCTGTAGTGCTTCAAGAAAGTTAACTCATGGAATCTATTACTTAAGTATCTTTCTTTCTGACTGATTCATAGTTTGATGTGTAATCGTCAGTCGAAAAATGTCCATCGTAAGAACAACACCCTACCCTCTAAAAATTTGACCAATGACTGGATGTATGCTGTCCCCACGTTTACCTACGACCTTTACAATGTTATCGGTGTCTCCGCATCTTCGTATACAATTATTAATTAGCATATCAAAACATTCACTCTCTGGAGTTCATATAGAAGCGATAAATTATTGATCGTACCCAAAATAGTCAACAGACATGTTAGTTAATTTTGCTGAAAGTAATGTTCACAAACGGAAACATGTCAATCAAAATTAAGTCAGTCGTAAACATCGGGCTTTGCAAAATAGAATCCATACGAAGATATCAAACAATATGAAATGTAAACATATTAATCCGGCATCAAACCTGTCTGCGCACAGACCGCGGCTGCCATCGCGTCACTTGTCCGCACTCGCTCGGAATAATCTGACTAGAGATGTAATTTCCTGTGTCGTTGACGATTCAGCTGTCATTCATGGTGTCGCTATTTAAACCATAAAATCTAAAATGTAAACCAACAGCGGTGAACTCCCAAAAATATACCTGATTTACATAAGATTCTTGAAGAATATACTGTTTATTTGTTGGCTAAGAAAGGTATATGAAAATAAAATGATGAGAATGTCGTGAACACAATGTATTGAATAAAATTTAATTTAATGCATTGATATTTATAAAAAAATAACTTCTAACAAGCCCTTCTTTTTAACCGACTTCTAAAAAGGAGGAGGTTTTCAATTCGACTGTATGTTTTTTTGTATGTATGTTACGCGATCATTCCGCCAATTATGAATCGGTTTTGATGATTCTTTTTGCATTGGGTTCAGTATAGCTCCAAGATTGTTCCATTTTAATTTCTTCGGTATTAGACCTTGGACTTTGAAGATACGCCAGGGAACTCCTTAACGACAAACAATACGAATTTGTAAATTGCCATACTCTATAGAGACCCTGCCATAGAACTAATTAGAATATTAACCGACTTCAAAAAAGGAGAGGTTGACAATTCATCTGTGTTGTATTATAACGTCTTTATATAAAGTGATTTTGATGATTCTTTTTGCGTTGGGTTTACTATAGTTTGGAGGTGGACCCATTTTAATGAAATCGGTGTTGAACTTTGGACTTTGAAGATATACCAGGGGTCTCCTTAACATTTATTTTTTTTCTTTTTGAAGTTGGTTTACTTTTTTTTTAAAGATTTTTATCATTATATTAATACATGAAAATTATGCATAAAAAATACATTAAATCAATAAAAAAAACATTACACACACTACCATGTATTTGACACAAACACGCATATATACTCTTTTCTTTATTGTTAAAAAGTCTGTGGTCAAATTGAGAAAAGATTAATATTGTTTGTGGTAAATCTAAAGGAGAGTTTTGGCGGGAAGGCGAAGAGTGATGTTGTCAATTTGTTGTAATTTCCAAAACTTGTGTTATTTCGGCTAATAATGTGTAATGTTGGTGGAATATTAACCATTATGTGTTCTTATATATGCATGAGTAAAGGTAATTGTAACAAAGTGATAAAACGTGCCTTTTCGACTTCCCTCAAAACGCAACGGCCGTTTGTATTTCAATTGGTATGTAAAGTATCCACCGCTTTACTATCCAGGGTGGGGTATTTCATTAATTTCATTATCATCGTTGTCATCAAATTCATCGGGGAATTGAATTAATTTAAACAAACACGATTATATATCTCACTGGACACTGGCAAAATACACTTATAACTTGAAGAAGAAGAAGAAGAATATTGTTTGTCTATGATTTGTCTTTAATATTATTTGTCTATAGTCTTACTGAATGTCAAACATAACCAGCAAACGCTAAAAGAGTAGGTCGAATTTCGACCAATGGGCGACCACTAGTATTTAAAATTGTCTATACAGCGGCTGAGCGGATTTGTATAAAATATACACGAATAGAAAGCTTAAGGTATGCGCTATAAATCTTATTGATGACTATTTGATTTGGATTAATTATATTTTAATTATTAGAAAAATCTGCAGTTTAGGTCATTCGGGCACACTTTCACTTTTGTTGAGATAAGCAGGATGCGTAATTTTTTAAATGAAAATTCTACACGTTAGCAATTCCTATATGTTTTCGTATTTTTGTAAACAACTCTTTTTGTAATTTTGTAAACAAGAACATTGATTATTGAAACAAAAGTTAAGATTAATCTATCTATCTATCTATATCATTACGCCAGCTCCCTCGCGGGGTAGGCAGAGAGTACAGAGTTCCAACAGGTTCTTTCCTTACATACCTCTCTGGCTTCCTCCATTCTCATAGTTCGTCTCATACACACTCGCCGGTTACGGAGACTCTTGACTTGCCCTTCAGTTAAGACACGGTCTATTTGGTCATGGTAAGATAGTCTAGGTCTTCCCCGGTACCTACATCCTTCCACTTTCGCATTGTATATCTGTTTTGTCATTCTTTCTTCTGGAATCCTTTCTATATGCCCGAACCAATGGAGCATACCCTTTCTCATCTTTACACCGATACTATCTTTCATACCTACTCGCTTTCTTACTACGCACATCTTCCGCGGAGAACGCATTTCGACCGCATTTATCCTCCTTTCGTTCTCCTTTTTACACACCCAACTCTCACTGCCATATAACAGCGTTGGGACAAGCACTCCGTTATGCATGGCCAGCTGCGCCTTCCGGCTTAAATGCCGGCTCCTAAGTAGTCTTCCCAAGATTAATAAATAATCCCTTAAGATTAATAATAAGTCAAACTTGAGTGATAGGAGAACTTATATGTTTTTCTAATATAATTTTCTGCAACAAATTTTTGTTAGGTATATAATATCAGCATATACTGCCCACTGCTGGGCAAAGGCCTTCTCTCACAAATCGAGGTGAGAGAGATTAGGTCATACTCCACCATGCGGACCCGGTGCGAATTGGTAGAGGCAGGTTTGTGGCCACCCGCTGTTGGACTTATCAAGCCGCCTTTAAGGCTTCCAACTCGGCTTAACGACTTCCACATTAAGTGGTCACCAGGACCAAGGGCTTAGCGTGACTTCCGAAGCACGGAGACGCTCAAATATAAAAATGCCACTAACGATCACCCATCTCAGGCCGATCGAGTCGAACGCTGCTTAACATTGGTGATCGGTAAGAACACCGCGGTCGCACAGCGCTACGACCACCTGATGTTGGTATTAGATAATATTATGAGTATTAGTCTTATTGACTTGAATATAAATAGAATTGAAAAGAATTTTCATTACGTCCTGACTTCAAAACCTAAGTAAGTTATTAATGTTTATCCGTCGAAAATGTTCTGTAGTAGTCTGGAATTGTGGAGTCTTCCCATATTACATTGGGAGCTAATATCGTCTCCGAAATGTGAGTGTAGTCCAGTACCTACACCTTTGTTGCCAGCGCTTGGTGAATGTAGGCATGACAATGTGTATGTGCATGTCGGCGATTAGGTTTTAGGATGCTTGTTTCGATTCTGGTAACGGTGAAAGGTGGGATTACATTCGTTTTCATAGTCGTGGGTCGGTGGTGGCTGAAGACGAAGGAAGTCTTGAGATAACATTAGGCTCTTTCCGGTACACTGATCTTCCATGATATTCTTACTTCGGTGGCCAAACATTAGAGGATATTTACAATAATTGAAGATTAATACCTAATGTCACCTAAAATGCAGTGAGGTAAGCTGCTGCGCGATACGTCCAACTGCGCGCCCCGTTGCCAATCGAATAACAACGCAGGGCCGTTTGCCATCTTACATCGACTATCTGCCATCGATTAATCGTCATCTGACAGCTGTCATCTGTCATCGCATCACATTTAATCACACTCAAGCAACAGTCAATAAATTATTATTAAAGGCATAGAGTATATTAAGATTAAACGGGTACGAAAATTAAAATAACTGCTTGACATTCCATTAACTGTAATCTTCAAATAATAGGATACGAGTTATATTTTTTACTGATTTACATGCTCATTTTATACTGACTTTGTCATAGTAGCCACATTTCCTTAACTACTTCTGGCAACATTACCCTAACAGAAATAAATATACAACGAATTCTAATATATCTAACAATACATTTCAATTACAAGTTTTAGATGCGCTCAACTGTTCAAATGTTCCCGTTTCGATCGAGTTTAAATTGGACATAGATCTGAGAAAAGGAAATGAAATGGTGAAACATGTGGAAAATTGTTCCTCGTTTCTACCCGCGGAGATAGTGTATTTTACCTGAAGGTGTACTTTGTAGATATGCTTGTAAGAGTGGTGTTAAAGACTATTTAAATGAACTTGACTATATGATGAATGATCTCTACTGAGGTATAGCTTCCGTATCATTTAATAAGATGTTCCGTTTACTGAAAATATTAAGATGCCAGTAAGTCATGTACCAGTTGGGATTAATGTTAATGATAATCGTGATGATGATAAGTAACCTAAACTTGAGTAGAGCAATATCAACCCTGACGAGTTCGACCGTACCAGTAGCTCAGCAGGAATGTGTCTCTTAGGAAAACCAAACAGACAGTGCGTGAGCCGTGCGTGTGTGGCTCTGGCGTTGTGTGTGTGTGTGTGTGTGTGAGTGATGTACGCTGTTGGCCGCGAGGCCTTTACAGCTTCACCGGAATTAAGGGCGAGCGTGCAACCACTAAGCTCGAGCCAGAAGGGCAAGGGGCGACATACTTGCGACCCCACCGACTGTCACAACCGAGGCGCCCTCGGTTGGGACAGTCGCTGTGGGGGGACGGGGTGCACTACTAAGTGCACCGGTCAACCGCCGGCTATGGGAGGGGATCTACGACTACGTCGTCGTCGCCCGTATTCTAAGCGGATCGCCGCCCGTACTCTGAGCGGATTGGCTCTGGCGATCACCGTGCTCTTGAGAGACCACAATGGTATTCGACCGGACAGCCGTGTCGCGGTGTAGGGCGTTGCTTGTGTAGTTTCGGAAGTTTGGTTGTTACATTAAACAGTCATAATTATGAGACAAATTAAGTTGGTACGTGGCTCTGGTTAATGATTCTCGTATTTTAAAGAATGATCTGGTTTAAAGTATTTACTTATCTAGTTCATTGAAACGTAATCCCTAGTTGAATTAGATTCCAATTATAAACTTGTGAATGTGAGATATAATAAGTTTTCATGGAGGTTCAAGAAGCGTTTAATTGAGATAGTAAACGATAGAAATTTCAAAGTCTGTAAGCATAAAGATGGGTCAGGAACCGCCGAGTTGATCAAGTACTTGCGATGCTCATTTTTTTTGCAGGATAGCTGACACACGAGGACGTGTGTGATGTCGGAATGGCCGTGTCGGAGCCTATTATTTTAGCAATATTTGACGATTACAATTAATGGAATGTCAGGCAGTCATTATCATTTTAGTAACTTTTAATCTTGTTTATAGACAAACTCTATGCCTTTAATAATTGCTTGAGTGTGTTTAGTTGTGATGCAATGACAGATGTCAGATGACGACCGACCGATAATAGATAGTCGATGTGGGACGGCGGACCCCCTACTATGTGATTCTATTGGCAACGGGGCAACCGGTCGGACGTATCGCGAAACAGCTAATCTCACTGCATTCCTCAAATCCTCAATTATTGCGAGCATCTTCTGATATTTTGCTACAAAAGTCTGGATATTAAGGAAGATCAGTGTACTGGACAAGAACCTAGTGTTATTTCAAGATTTCTATGTCCTGCCACCATGCGGACGACTATGAAAACGAAGATTAACCCACCTTTTACCGTTACCAGCATTGAAACCTCCATCCCGAAAACATAAGGGCCGATATATATCAATCAAATAATAGTTCTCGAAGTCCGCTATCTCCGCTATCTGAGATAGATTTTTTTAATAAGTCGGAGGGCCATGCTAATGCACGTGATTTAACATGTATACTTTTGCAAAAGTACTTAAACTACTACTTACTTTTATACGGAAAACAATAAATATTGGTAGGTACATATAATCAGAAAATATATCAGAATTTTTATTTATTATTTTTATTTTTTAAAAAACGTAGCCCCACACTAGGATTTATTCCTGTGTCGTGGGTGCGTTTACAAACATGAAAATTCACATACACAAATACCTAGACCGGAACAAATAATTGTGGATCACACAAAGATTTGTCCCGTGCGGGACTCGAACCCGCGACTATTAGACGCAGTGGGCACAGTGGCTTAAGCTCTTAACCACTGCGCTAAATCGTACGTCAATTTATCCAATAATATGACGTAACATCAACGCTACGTCTCTTAATAATAATAATAATAAGTATCTTGGTATGTCACAAGCCTTAAGTATAGCGGAACAGGATATGAAACAATCATTGAGGGATCGGTTCTTTGCCCGCCTGATAAAAGTGTTAAAAAGCCTTCTATCAGGTGGAAATAGGGTCCGAGCTTTCAATGGTTGGATCATGCCTGTTCTTACATACTCTTTTGGCATACTAAGGTGGACTCAGTCTGAACTGGATGCCCTGGATAGAAAGGTCCGTCGATTGCTGACAGCGTATCGTATGCATCACCCGCGGTCGTCTGTTATGAGGTTGTACATCCCGCGGAAGTGTGGTGGTCGTGGGTTTTTAAACGCTAAGACACTACACAACCGTGTGCAATCTCAGACAGTACTTTTTGAGTGTATCCGTGGTGATGTATCAAGATGTTGCCGCAATCGATAGAGGCCTAACTCCGCTTTCCTTGGCAAACGGGAACTGGCGAAGGCCCCAGGTATTAAGTACTTCGGACCGCACAGCCATATGGAAGGGCAAGGAGCTACACGGACGGTTCTATCGGGCTCTTACAGGGCCTGATGTGGACCAGCTCGCTTCCGTGACCTGGCTACGCTTCAGCAACCTTTTTGGGGAAACTGAAGGCTTTGTCTTTGCAATTATGGACGAAGTTATCATGACGAACAACTACCGGAAGTACATCCTAAAGGACGGCACGGTTGACATTTGTCGGGCATGCCACCGTCCCGGTGAGTCTATTAGACATGTAGTTTCCGGTTGTTCTCGTCTTGCTAACGGAGAGTACTTGCACAGACACAACCAAGTGGCTAGGATTATCCATCAGCAACTTGCTCTTAAATATGGCTCGACATACTCGAGGGCACCTCTTCGAGGCGCCCTCGAGTATGTCGCCTCTTGCCCTTCTGGCTGGCTAGAGCGTAGTGGTTGCACGCTCGCCTTTAAGTCCGGTGAAGCTGTAAAGGCCTCGCGGCCAACAGCGTACATCATTCACACACACACACACGCTGCCATGCCCTCTTTGAGAAATGTAAGCGTGACGGTGTTACTTCAAAATGTCAAGCTTATGTGACTTTTAAATATTTAACGATGATATTTTTATTTTATTTTATTGGGTTATCAACAGATGATACACATACAAAGACAGTTAACTCTTAGTAAACCACAACTAACATAAAATAATATACGATGCGCAGATAAGAATCAGTGAACAGCCCCACAGGTGAATTGGTCACAGTTTAAGATTAAAATTAAATATCTTATAATTATACAATAAAACATATTCTTTTTTATAATTTTCATAACAGAATAAAATATTATAATAAAATAAATTAATGATATTACAAGTAAAAATTAATTTATTAAATTAAATTATTATATGAGAAATAAAATAACAAAGGAATAACAATCAATAGCTCAACGTACTCTAGACAAAAAGTGTTTTGTAAAATGTTTTTTGAAATAATTATGTTTATTACATAAGATATCGAGTTCAGTTATTTGTCTTGAGAGATCATATAATGAGCATAATAAATGTGAATGGAAAAAATAAAGACGACGTATGATGTTTCATCAAGATACATTTTTGTCACAATATGATAAGTGATGTTTCGTAATCTCTTATACGAATTTCTTAAGGTCCATTTCATCATCCATCCTAACAATTTGTATTGAGGTTCTTTGGTTTATCAATCGCGTGATGCAGCTATTAACATTTTTTTCTAGCAATTATCAATATTTAGTCAGTCAGTACTATTTACTCACACACACCGTCAAACCTATATTCCTCAAGCTGGGATGGGGTGGGGTCGCTTTTCGCCGACGATGTTAGGTCCCATGTAACAGGGGGCGATCCTATTGCCATATACCGGGCACTATTTATAATATTAGCACTGTTGCCCCCCTGTTGGGCACGAGCCTCCTCTCAAACTGAAAGGGTTTAGGTCATAGTCTACCACGCTGGCCCAGTGAGGGTTGGCGAACCTCACACACCTTCGAGAAACTCTTCGAGTAACTCGTTCAAGCTAGTCATAGTTAATTTTTAATACGCACATGTTTTCGAAAAGACAGAGGTGAGTGCCTGTGTTCGAACCCGGACCTCTGACTATGCAGTCCAACGGTCTAACCACTAGGCTATCACTGGGTACTATTTACTTCCATATAAATATCTCATAATTCTTCTGGTGAGCGAAAAAATATCCTCTAGTTAAATATTGAAACCGGCCACTGGAAAACTCAAAACATGTGAGAAACATTCAGAAACGTTACCTGTATAGTTCCAGAAATGTGTTCAATATATCTCCATTTGCTTTAACTTCCTCAGTCAACAGGGTGCGATACACCTGCGGGGATATTGTTCCGAATTATTCACATCGCTCTTGCAGTCGCGTTGACCTGCTCGTAAGCAACTTGGTCCCTTTCAATTATGCGGTCACGTGTTTAATTCAGCTAATGATGTCATTCCCTGTCTACTATTCGAGTTTACTGTGCCATTCGGGGTGTCGAGGTGTTAAATGGAACTTACATGTTACGTCCCTACATGATCGTGCGTTTCACCACTCGTAACGTATTTGATGTTGCCTCTTTGTTGATATTAACAAGTTTAAGGTGAAATAGTATGCTTTTAATTATGAAGATAATGTCTTAAATTATGTGTTAGACTTGGGTATGTGTTTATTTATGGTGCAGATTTGATGGGTGAATTCGCGCGGTCAGATTATTTTGGCGATTTTTTTTTTTTTTTTAAGGTGAAATAGTATGCTTTTATTTATGAAGATAATGTCTTAAATTATGTGTTAGATTTGGGTATGTGTTTATTTATTGTGAAGATTTGATGGGGGAATTCGCGCGGTCACATTTTTTTGTGATTTTATTTTATTCATTGTAGGAAAACTAACAGGTAACAAAGAACAAGTATGGCTTAAGTAGTAAATGCTGAAGGCCAATTAACATATTTTTAAACTGAGAGCCTCTGATGTTAAATAGTTCAATCAATTTATTATTGAGGGGAAGACCTAGACTATCTTACCATGACCAAATAGACCGAGTCCTATCTGAAGGACAAATCAAGCGTCTCCGTAACCGGCGAGCGTATTTGAGACGAACTATGAGGTATGTAAGGAAATAACCTGTTGGAACTGTGTACTCTCTGCCTACCCCGCAAGGGATCTGGCGTGATGATATAGAATTTATTATTTGTAAAAGCGAACTTTATTTGGTAATTAAAATAGTGTTCATATTTAAATTGGGATATAATTCGTTAAGTATTTTTTTTATCAAAATTGTAAATCCTGCATTCTATTTTACGTCCCCAGGTTGTTTAGCAATCTACAAAGACGACGACTTGGTGCAGTGGCAGTGCAGTGGCAGTGCTTAAGCCGCTCCACCCATTCATGTATTAAGAGTATTCGTGATTGATCTCCAGATGAGACTGCAACGATGTGCGTTGTTGGGCGACTGGGTGTATCTAATGAAAGGTGTTATTGGTGCAATAATGTTTAATCTACTGTACTTACCTTGCTACCTCAAACAAGGTGTAACGTAATAAACGCAAGACCTTAAAGTAGTTTGTTCTAAATCAGTAACTGAATTGATTCCATAAATTTTTAATGTATCTTACATTTTTTTTTAGATTTGCAAAAAATGTTTTGAAATCTATGAGAGTCGAGGAAGCCAGAGAAGTATGTAAGGAAAGAACCTGTTGGAACTCTGTACTCTCTGCCTACCCCGCAAGGGATCTGGCGTGAGGTTATAGATAGATAGATAGAAAAAATGTTTTTACTCCTTCAGCGCGCTATAAAAAAATAAATGTATACTTGATGCATAGCCATAAGGAGACTTTAAGTGGATTCCTAAAACTTATTTCACAAAACGCACACATACACGTACGAGTTTCATTGTTAATTGGGGTACAAAAGTGTTTAAAAGAAGGGTAAAAACCTTTAAATTTGGTTTTCGTTTTGTATTTACGTTCCACCTTGTATATTTGATTAGTAACTTTTTGCGTACCTATGTGATTTTAATGTTAGTTACCGCACCCACAGGAATGATTCCAAGCTTCAAAGCTGACTAGAAGTTAATAGGAAAAGATTCAATCAGCCTATCGCAGTCCATTGCTGGACATAGGCCTCTCCTAACACGCGCCATTGCACACGGTCCTCCGCCTTCCGCATCCAGTCTGTCCCAGCGACCTTTTTGAGGTCGTCGGTCCATCTAGCTGGGGGCCGTCCTACCTTACGCTTACCAAGTCGCGGTCTCCACTCTAGGACACGTTTGCTCCATCGGCCGTCGGTCCTTCTGCAGATGTGACCAGCCTATTGCCACTTTAGCTTACTGAGTCTGCGAGCTATGTCGGTAACTTTGGTTCTTTGTCGGATTACCTCGTTACGAATTTTATCCTTCAAAGAGACGCCGAGCATAGCTCGCTCCATAGCCCGCTGTGCGACTTTGAATGTGGACTAGTCCTACTGTGAGTGGCCACGTCTTGGCCCCGTAAGTCATAACAGGTAGGACGCATTGGTTGTACACTTTAGTCTTCAGGCATTGCGGTATAGGCGAAGAGAAAACGTGACGTAGTTTGCCAAATGCTGCCCAACCTAATTGGATCCTGCGGTTGATTTCTTTCTCGAAGTTGTTTCTACCAAATTGGACAACTTGTCTAAGGTAGACATATTCCCGAACAACTTCGAGCATCGAACCATCGACGTAGATCGTTCGATCGGTTTAATTAAACATGATCTTGGTTTTATCCAAGTTCATGCCGAGACCGACACCTCGAGAGGCTCTATTTAGGCTATGCAGCATTTCGCTTAACTGTTCCAGTGACTTTGCCACGATGACGATATCATCGGCAAACCGAAGGTGTGAGATGTATTCGCCGTTGATGTTAATGCCCCGCCCAGTCCAGTCCAGCGTCTTGAAGACGTCTTCGAGTGCATTGGTGAAGAGCTTGGGGGATATTACATCCCCCTGTCTTACACCTCGACGTAGCTCGATCGGGTTGGTCTTTTGGTCCTGGAGCTGGACGGTCATTGTGGCGATATCATACAGACATCTCAACACCTCGATATAGCGCCAATCGATGCCACATCGCTGCAGAGCATCCAAAACCGCCCAGGTTTCGATGGAGTCGGAGGCTTTCTCGTAGTCCACAAAAGCCATACACAGCGGCTGATTGTACTCTTCGGTCTTCTGTACAATCTACCGAACAGTATGGATGTGGTCTACGGTGCTGTAGCCTTTTCGAAACCCAGCTTGTTCCGGTGGCTGGAACTCGTCAAGTCTTCTGGCGAGGCGGTTTGTGAGTACTCTCGAGAATAACTTTTAGACGTGGGTCAGGAGTGAGATGAGTCTGTAGTCCTTCAGCAAGGTTTTGTCACCTTTTTTGAAGAACAGAACCACCGCACTCCCGCTCCACGCTTGAGGTGTTAAGCCCTGGTGGATGACGGAATTAAAGAGGCTCGCTAGCTTTTTCAGGATTGGAGTCCCGCCTGCTTTTAGGAGCTCAGTAGTGATTCCGTCATCGCCTGGCGACTTGTTGTTTTTGAGCTGCTCGAGAGCCACTCTGACCTCGTGCTGGTTGACATCAGGGATGTCTTCCGTGTGGTGGCGTGTGAGTGGGGCTCTGTGGTCGTCAGCGCTGGGTCTCGTGGGTTTAGTCATCTGTGATGCGTACAGGTATTTGTAGAAACTCTCAATTTCCTCGAGTATCTCGAACTTGGAGGTTACGGTTTTGCCACCCGCAGTATTAATTTTCGTCAGATGGGATCTACCTAGCTGGCGAGCGAAGACTTTGGTGCCTCTGTTCTGTTCAATCGCAGCCGCGATGGCGCGGGTGTTGGAACATCGGAGGTCACGTCGCACCAGTTTCCGGATCTTCCGGTTGAGGTTCCTCCCATCCGGCGAAGACGCCTGCGTGGATGACATTTCCCGTCTCTGCCTCATAAGTTCAAGAGTCTCGAGCGAGAGTTTAGACTCTCTGTTACCGCTTTTGCCGGGGAACACCCTTCGAGACACATCCTGTAGCGTTTTGACCACTGTGTTGGTTTTCTCGTCAACATTGCCTTCGGTTTCCAGCAGGTCGAAACGATTTTGAAGCTCCAGTTGGAACTTTTCGGACCCTAAAGCTATTTGAGGCGCAGTAGGTCTGCGAGTAGACCTCATCAAGCGACGTCTTTCGGCCTTGAAGTTTATATTTAGAGCGCCTCGGACAAGTCAATGATCGCTGCCGGTATTAAACCTGTTGATCACGGAGACGTCTCTAAACATAGACTTCCTGTCAGTCATGATGAAGTCTATCTCGTTCCTCGTCACAGTGTCGGGGCTTCGCCATGTCCACTTTCTATGAGGCTTCTTCTTAAAGAACGAATTCATCAAGAAGAGCCCCTGCGACTCCAGAAAGTTGACCAGCATCTGCCCCCTGTGGTTTCGGCGCCCCACGCCGTGGGGTTCGATTATCGTTTCGCCGCGTTCTTGTACTCCCACTTTGGCATTGAAGTCCCCCATACAACGTTGTAGTGAGCCTTGGTGGTGCCATGTAATGCCTTGGCTATGTCTTCATACATGGCTTCGGCTATGTCGTCGCAGTATGTCGAAGTCGGCGCATATTGGCGGGAACTGGGGGCCTTTGGTTTAGGTGCCTTATCATGTTAGGAGGTTTTTGGCCACGCTGGCCAGACCGGTTGGTTAGTAAGGTTTTTTCCGAATTTTCCTTTTCTGGTCGTTGATTGGACGACGTTACTGCCTTTGGTGGACTCTTACCACCAGCCTAGCAAAAGTAAGGCTACTGGGGCATTCTAAGCTTTTCTTTCGCTTCCAGCCCAGTAAGGAAGACCTTCCAGTCCAGTAAGGAAGAGGAAAAGATTGCAGCCACTCATTTACAGGTTGAGACAGAGGGTTGTTTTAATATTTATCAATCGCTTCCACGGAGAAGCAACAATTTACAGTGTCAACCCGCATACTTCATTATAAAGAGGCGTCATTTCCTAGTCAAATATTATGCGCGGTCGTAAAAGCATAATTTACCTTTTCCGTGCGAATTAAAGCAAATTTAAGGTGAGAACCAGACCATAAAATCTTTTTATAGCCTAGTACAGGCGCCATATTCGCTATGACCAAACGCGACGCGTTACGATAACATCGTGTTACTTACCGTGTAATGTTATTATGTATGCCACTGGAGAGTACATACAATTAAATAACAATATTTTTTTTCTATATTTTTATTACAATTTTCTCACTATTACACGTATATTATCGTAGCTCGTCGCTCACACGCGTGATCTTTTGAACATCTTGATCTAGTTCAGACCTCTTTGTATTTTAATTTTCACTACTGAACCAACCGGAAGGCAGAAACCAGGTGTATAGTGAGATGCCTGACTTTTGATCAAAAACCAAGCTTATAAAGGCAGCAATATAGCCGTGGGTATCGAAGGTATAACGAATCGTTTCACGACCTTATCGTAACGCGCCGCGTTACGTGTTTTATTGTTCTTAGCCAATAAGGGCTTAGGCGGACTAGCTCCATGAAATTAGCTTTAAAGTCATTTAGGAACAGAATCACAGGAGAGTCGAATGCCGGGATCAGTGGATTACAATTTAGTTAGGCGCGTTTTTAGTGCTCCGATGTTACTCTAAAATGAAAGTCTGGTTGATTCATTAGTTTGTTAGTTCCGCCATACTGACTAAATGTCTAGCTATGTAATAGTATGAAGTCAATAAAATATAGTAGTAGGTACTTAGTATCCAATAGGAGGTGATACGTGTTTGACGTAAATTAATTAATTCTTCATTGGTAATAATAAAATAATCTCCTATATCCCTCCGTACATGTGGCACCGTCAATCCGGGCTACCAAACTTTTTACAAGCTTAGATTTAACTTGCAATGTTGTATGTCTGTCTTTCCGGTTCAAATCATGTGATCCATTTTTCAAGCATTTATCCTATTGGGCTGAAATTTGGCATACGCATATATATTCGATGAAAATGATATGGTACTATGGAGCTGGTCTGGCGATGCAGTCGGAAGGTGGCCGTAGGAACATGTCAGTTACGCAAC
The DNA here is from genome assembly GCA_905147815.2 of Phalera bucephala. NCBI lineage: Eukaryota > Metazoa > Arthropoda > Insecta > Lepidoptera > Notodontidae > Phalera > Phalera bucephala. The sequence continues at coordinate 14,303,554 of LR990621.1, read as the reverse complement.
ATAACCCCTTCGTATTTATGCTTGTTAAATTGGTATTGACAAGTACTATACAAAGAGATGGTGTTCAGGGTCTGATGCTGAAGCCGAAAAGTGACCAATAGAACTACCCAACTACTCAACATAGCCCCGCTGTGTTCGGGCTCGTTGGATTTGTCTTGAAAAGTACTTTACACCCGGATAATATCCAGGGTTTGATCATGGAGCCGGAAGGTGGCTAGGAAGTCCTCAACTAAGCAAGATATCTCCCTAGTGCTTTTACTATAAAAGTTTGTTTTTAAAAAGATCTTTTTCAATGATAATTATTATATTACAGTTTTAGTTACTTTAAATAATTTAAACGTCAATGCACCTACCAAATTATTGACTAATAGAATATATGCGTGAGAGTTCGAAATATGATGTATGGTTAGTAAATTCAAATTTCCTGGATTCCTATCAATTTCGAACAACAAAGCGACAGGCCCTGAACTGGATGCTTATAAAAACGATTGACCTTCAATAGCCTCAAATAGAAGAGAATGGAAAAGACGGAGAGAGAGAGACCTTTTCTCAGCAGTGGGACACCGAATGTTGAATAATAATAATCACAAATGATTTTAGTAAAACGTCTTTAAGTAGGTACTTGTTCCGAGAATCCTTGTCTTTCTTCTCTGAGAATATAAATGAAAAAAAATGTGTATATGTAAAAAAACACAACAGTTCGCACTCGGTTTTCTTATGTTATATTGATTTGTCTGGGGATTTCCGGTATCGAACGTCTATTGGTGGTTATTACAGCGTATGTTTTATACGTCTTGACGTTAAATATTCAGTTCAGAAGGGAGTAGAGGTGGTTGTGAATAATTAGACACTATATTGTGGGAAGTATAATAAGTGATTAAACGAACTTACCTGAAGTGAAGTTCGATCATTATTACACGAAGTGCTTCGTTCGAAGATATAAACATGCAGCTCTCTCTACTCGCTTGGCAATCCGCTTAGTTTTTTAGAGACGTCAACGCCTCCTCTATGGTATCTGTGGACATAACCTCTGCGACCATTCCTTTTAGAAGTAGTACATTTCAACTTTACTAACGGGCAGGGCGGGTTGGGTACTTATATCTTCGAACGAAGGACTTCGTATAATAATGATCGAACTTCACTTCAGGTAAGTTAGTTTGATCACTTATTATACTGTGTCCTTCGTTCTCGATATAAACATGCAGCTGTTTAGAGCTATAAAGGTAAAGTTGAAGTATACCACATGAATGTCATTTTTAAGCGTGAGCTCTAAAACATAACATATCATGAGTACATTTGTATAACACATTCCCGTTGTTTGCATTGCTATACAACATATTTATATATATATATATATATATATATATATATATATATATATATATATATATATATATATATATATATATATATATATATATATATATATATATCGGCGCAACTACAATATTTCGTCGGTTATAAGAATAATTTGATTGCTTTAAAATTATTTCAGAAGCTATCAGCTTATATTTGATTACTTTGTGATTATTAAAATGAAAAATTAACGTGAGAATGTTAGGTTATCTAAATCATGAACAAAATTCATTGTATTTCAAATAATTCAATACTTAACCTAAAAACTTGTGTACACGTGCATGCGCGACGTACTCTATAAATACGGCCGCACAGAGCGCGCTCGTGGCATTCTCGCTCGAACCGCTGGAGAGTGCGGACCTCTCTCGGACGTCGTTACGTGTCAGTTTGGAATAAAAACGAAGCTTTGGAAGTAACCGTGAAGTTTTCTTTTGAAGAGCGAACATGAGTAACCACCATGAAAGTGACATCAGTGACGTCAGCTATGCTGACGTCACACCTTTTAAAAACACTACGGAAGGGCGTTCTCCGTCATCAGAAGTGGGATTGCAGGAAGCTCCTATCCAAGCCACTTCCTCATCAGCTCGTTCACCATCTGATCAACCGGAACTAACCAACACACAGTAGTAAGGGCCTGTGTTGGTCAACAATACACCGCTGGAAGCAGTACTACAATCAAGACCACAAACATACGCTCACCATGGAATGCAGATGGAAGGCATACCAACACAATTTCTGATGCAAATGATGGAGATGATGCAGAAAATGTCAGAACGCCTATGCGCTCCATTCACCGATACAAACATAAGGATCAAGGACGTCTACTTACCATCATTCGACCCGGACACACATGTCGGTGTTCGAGAATGGTGCCAGCATATAGACCAAGCAATTGAAGCATACAGACTCAATGATTTTGATGTCCCAATGAAAGTCTGCAGTCTGTTGAAGGGGCGTGCAAAAAGGTGGGTAGATGATTGGATGGTCACTACTACTACGTGGGAAGAGTTGCGGAAAAATCTCATCCCCACGTTTGAACCTGAAAATAGATACTCTCGGGATATCATCATGTTTAGAGAACATGTTTAAGACTCAACAAAGGACATTGCGGAGTTCTTGTCACGTGCGTGGATCTTGTGGAGAAGAGTCACTAAGGACAAACTGGGAGATGAACACGCGGTGGAAGCAGTAATTGGGTGCGTTAATGATGAAAGTTTGCGTATTGAATTATTGAATGCCAGAGCAACCACTGTTCCTTAACTCATCTCAGTAGCAACATCTATACGGAAGAAGCGTTCTCACCCAAGCTCAAGTTCCACAACACATACCAAGCGTCCACGTTTTTCGGACAGCACACAAGCAACATCAAGCTGCCGTATATGTAAGAAGACAAACCACTCCACGAACGATTGCCGATTCAAACTATCGGAGAATAAACCTGAAGCTCGCAATAAGGATTCAAAAACACCAACCACACCTGCGTGTACCTATTGCAAGAAACCGGGTCACACTTATGAAACTTGCTTCAGTCGCGAACGTTCCTTGATTTCAAACGTGAACTGCGTGGCAAGCAATAAGCTGGCTCCTATCACCATCAAAATAGGCGAAAAGATTTTGCAAGCTGTATTCGATAGCGGGGCAGAATGCTCAATTATACGAGAATCCGTTGCTACAGTTCTACCCGGTCAAAGAAGACCAGTAGTCAATTATTTGGAAGGGATTGGTCAATTCTCCGCCCTATCGTTAACCAAACTTGCAACTGTATGCGTTATAGACACCGTCAGTGTTGAGCTGGAGTTTTACGTATTGCCCGACTATGAAATGTCAACAGACATTTTAGTGGGTATGAACCTGATTCATGGTACTAATCTAAGCGTGATTATCACATCCAACGGGACGAAGTTAATTCATAAAGCACACATCAATCATGTGAGTACCAGTTCTCCTCTCTTCAACCACTTGGACTGCGACCTAACCAACGAAGATGACGTCATGCATCTACGTAGACTTCTGAATAAATACGAACACCTGTTTATTCGTGGATATCCAAAGACGCGAGTCAACACCGGCGAGCTAGAAATCAGACTGAAAAATCCAGATAAATTCGTGGAAAGAAGACCATATCGCCTAAGTCCAGTGGAACGAGAAAAAGTGCGCACCATAATTCAAGAACTTCTGGAACACAACATCATCCGTGAGAAAAAATCTCCTTACTCAAGTCCCATCATCTTAGTAAAGAAAGAGAATGGTGGCGATCGACTTTGCGTAGACTTTCGAGAACTTAACTCGAATACGCTGCGGGACCATTACCCGCTTCCATTGATTTCAGATCAGATTGACCAGTTGGCAAATGGTCATTTCTACACAAGCCTCGATATGGCGGCTGGTTTTCATCAGATTCCTATTGGTGAGACCTCCATAGAGAAGACCGCTTTTGTCACACCAGATGGTTTATATGAATACCTAACCATGCCGTTTGGTTTGAGCAATGCTTGCTCGGTTTACCAGCGATGCATCAACAGAGCTCTAACATTATTGCTGGGAACAGCTGCATAGGTCTACGTGGATGACGTGCTGAGTAAATGTGCAGATTTTCCCGAGGGAATATCACACCTGAAACGAATCCTTATAGCACTAAAAGACTCTGGATTTTCTACCAACGGCTGCATTCCAAGTTATTCATATGGACATAACAGGAAAGCTGGGCACTCCAGATGATCAACAATACGTCATAGTCACGATTGATGCCAAATTATAGTCGATGGAGGAAGAGTTCTTGGCGAATTCAAAGAGTACTGTGACCAGATCGGAATAAATATCCACGATATCACTCCAGGAGTCAGCCGAGCTAATGGACAAGTCGAAAGGGTTGTTGCTACCCTCAAGAATGCATTGGTAATGATCAAAAACTATGAAACGGAGCAGTGGCGCACTGTACTTGAGGGACTTCAACTGGCAATGAACTGTACAACTCATCGTGTCACCGGTGTTGCACCACTGACACTCATTACACAAGAAAACACTGCGTACCTCCTGAACTTCACAACCTGGTGATCAGTTGGCCGTATCGGCGGGAAACGAATCACCCACTCACCGAGACTCTGTCGCAGTGCCAACCGAGCCCATTCCATCGACCTCTCGAGAAGAGATGCAATTCCAGTCAAACCACGACCTGCTGGTTGAAGACAACTCATCACAGTAAACTGTAAGTAACTCAATTCAATAGTACCAAATAACTCGACGAGAAACTTTTACTTATTATTTGCGAGATACTTCGAGAATCCTACCAGAAACTCCGAGAAACTACGAGACACTCCGAGAACCCTACGAGAACCTTCGATAAACTAATACACTCCGAGAATCCTACGAGAACCTTCGAGAAACTACGAGACACTCCGAGAACCCTACGAGACACTCCGAGAACCCTACGAGAACCTTCGAGAACCTTCGAGAACCCTTCATTAAATCTTCGAGAACCTACAAACCGTATCAGCATTGATATTATGAAACATACAAGACAGTTGTGTGTTTATGTAATAACTAACATAGGCGAAGCAAGTTGGTTACAGATATCCAACTCAGAGAAAGTATTTCCCACGCTTACAGATAATCACAAGTATCACGACGAGAATCAACAAGGCTGGTGCAGAGCGCGCACCGCCTGTCAGTATGGCCGTATCGGCGCAACTACAATATTTCGTCGGTTATAAGAATAATTTGATTGCTTTAAAATTATTTCAGAAGCTATCAGCTTATATTTGATTACTTTGTGATTATTAAAATGAAAAATTAACGTGAGAATGTTAGGTTATCTAAAACATGAACAAAATTCATTGTATTTCAAATAATTCAATACTTAACCTAAAAACTTGTGTACACGTGCATGCGCGACGTACTCTATAAATACGGCCGCACAGAGCGCGCTCGTGGCATTCTCGCTCGAACCGCTGGAGAGTGCGGACCTCTCTCGGACGTCGTTACGTGTCAGTTTGGAATAAAAACGAAGCTTTGGAAGTAACCGTGAAGTTTTCTTTTGAAGAGCGAACATGAGTAACCACCATGAAAGTGACATCAGTGACGTCAGCTATGCTGACGTCACACCTTTTAAAAACACTACGGAAGGGCGTTCTCCGTCATATATACATATATATATATATATATATATATATATATATATACAGACGAGTATATCTACACATATATTGTTTCTTACAACCAGTCTGTCTAACTTATTCAAAATTAATTTATTTAATCAAATTCTATCTATCTATCTATCTATAACCTCACGCCAGATCCCTTGCGGGGTAGGCAGAGAGTACAGAGTTCCAACAGGTTCTTCCTTACATACCTCTCTGGCTTCCTCGACTCTCATAGTTCGTCTCATACACGCTCGCCGGTTACGGAGACTCTTGACTTTTCCATCAGATAAGACTCGGTTTATTTGGTCGTGGTAAGATAGTCTAGGTCTTCCCCGGTACCTGCATCCTTCCACTTTCACATTGTATATCTGTTTTGTAATTCTTTCCTCTGGCATTCTTTCTATATGCCCGAACCAACGGAGCATGCCCTTTCTCATGTTTACACCGATACTATCTTTCATACCTACTCGCTGTCTTACTATGCTGTTGCTAATGCGGTCGGTCAGCAGCTTCCGCAGAGCTCGCATTTCTACCGCATTTATCCTACTTTCATTCTCCTTCTTACATACCCAGCTCTCGCTACCATATAACAGCGTTGGGACAAGAACTCCGTTATGTATGGCCAGCTGTGCCTTATGGCTTAAGTGCCGGCTCCCGAGTAGCTTTCCCATCGCACCATTCACTCTGTTGCCTGCACTCACTCTTCTCTCTATGCCAGCGGTGTATTTCCCATCCTTACTGAAGGCGCATCCAAGATATACAAACTCATTCACTTGCTCCAGCACATCGTTACCAACCACAATTCTTACATTCGTTCTGGTTTCTTCCCTTTCAAAAACCATAATCTTGGTTTTCTTCACATTCAAGTGTAAGCCATTGACCATGCAGTCGTCTTTCATAACTTTTTTTTTTTTTTTCAAAAAAACGTAGCCCCACACTAGGATATATTCCTGTGTCGTGGGTGCGTTTACAAACATGAAAATTCACAAACAAATACCCAGACCGGAACAAATAATTGTGGATCACACAAAGATTTGTCCCGTGCGGGAATCGAACCCGCGACTATTCGACACAGTGAGCGGAGCAGCTCAAGCTCTTAACCACTGCGCTAAATCGTCCGTCAAACTGTGACTAGTGTTTGCAGATCAGTGGCTGTTGGCGCTATTAAAACCGCGTCGTCTGCATAAAGTAGATGGTTTACCACCAAGTCACCCATTTGTACACCTTCATTCATCGCTTTCAGTCTTTGAAGACTTTTATCCAGATATATTATAAACAGTCTAGCGGACAACACGCAACCCTGCTTGACGCCGATTTTAACGTCAAACCAGGGTGACCTGTTACCACCCACCCGTACGCATGCCTTGCAGTCCACATAAGTGGACTGGACGGCTCGCAACAGAGTGCCATCTATACCATACTCTGGCAAAATGTCCCAAAGTCTCTTTCGCACAACTCTGTCAAATGCCTTCTCCAGATCTACAAAACCGCAGAAAACCTTCCGCCCCACTGCCAGATGCTTCTCTACAATGTTGCGGAGTGAGAAGACTTGATCCGAACATCCTCTTCCAGACCTGAAACCCCCTTGTGCCTCGCACAACATTCCATCGGACTTCACGCGCATTCTCCGTTCAATAATTTTACCGTACACCTTGGCTGCCAAGCTGATCAAACTGATGGCTCTGTAATTGGAGCAGTCATATTGTGAACCCTTGCCTTTATACAAGGGTACTATGACTGCGCGGCGCCAATCTGTAGGGACTCTACCGGTCCTCCAGCAAAGGTTTGCAAGGGCCCGGAAAGCGTCCCGGACGCAAGTTCCACCATATTTGATCATCTCGGCAGATATCATGTCTACTCCCGCAGCTTTACCATTTTTCATACTTCCTATCGCCCATTCAACTTCTTCCATAGTGATGTCCTCCGTTGATTCTGGTGCCGCAATCTCGCCTTTGGGCACGTCTGCGGCATCAGCATCCGGGTCATCTCCATACATTTCTCCAAAATATTCACTCCACCGGTTTAGCACAGCTTGTGTATCTGCAAGAATGACACCATCTTTAGATTTTATCCTTTCCATTCTGGAGCCTCACGAATCACCTCGAGCCTTTCTCACCTTGCTCCAAAAGAGTTTGGTGTTGTTCTCGAAGTTCTTCGCCAGCCTCTCCTCCTCAATCATACTGGCTCTTTCACGCTTTTCTTTCACTAAAGTTTTAGTGGCATTCTTGCATTGCCGGTATATTTCTTTCCTCATCTCTGTCATACTGGCATTCAGGTTCAAAGAAGATACATAGTCCTGCCACGCTTTCTTCTTACTTTCTACGGAGCTTTGCAACTCCGCATCCCACCATGCATCACCTTTTGCTGTAATATGCTTCTTTGAGCAACCACATACTTCTTTCGCGGATTCCACCAAACTATCTTTCAGGCTATTCCAGCATTCATCTACATTTGAGTCCGAAGAGCCTGATCAAATTCTATAACATGTTATGTTATATAGCGTAGATCCATCCCAACAAAAATCTTTAAAGCACCTGTTATAGCACACCTGTTGTCCATAACTCATTACTGCCGGGTAATAATAATCAATCATTACTTATCAGATATCAGTGCATTCTCCATCTCCATTTTTTTTATAGATGTCTCTTTATATAACGAGAGTTGAAGAATTACCGATCCAGAACTTTGTTTATATGAAATTAATCCCTTTATAATAATTCTTGTATCATAGAAAACCCTTCCGAAACGAACTATGAGAGTGGAAGAAGCCAGTAAGTAAAGAACCTGTTGGAACCCCGCACCCCCCGCCTAACCCGCAAGGGGTCTGGCGTGACGATATAGATAGAGATAGATAGAAAATTCTTACTGTGTACTAGATCTGGAAACAAAGTATGTTAGTACCCAATCTATAACAATATAAGACAAATAAGACAGGGAAACCTGTTTCCCCACTAAAGTGTCTTCCAAGTGGTATGTGGGGCTTTTTGTTTTTTATTGTCAAATGAGCTCTTTTTTGAGTACCGTACCAGACAAAGGCTACTAATTATATTGGTGATTATAAGGATGCTTTGCTATAATTACTTATTTAATTTATGATAAAGTATTTTCCTGTATGTCAAAGTTCGGTTATATTTAATGTTAGTTATATTTATAATCTTTAAAGATGTACATACACCAAAATTTAACATTTTTGTTTTGTAGTAATATCCCCCCCCCCCCCCCCCACCCCTCCCCCATTTTTGAGTTTGGAACGAAGGGCAGTGCTGATGTGCGGTAACCTAATTTAACCTGCCCCACTGTTAAACTATACCACTACTATTATTATATATTTCGAAACTATCCCGGAATCATTTCCATGTCCTGAGTGGCCACATAAATATTTATGTATCACTTAACGATTCGTTCTTGCGCAATAACGCCCGCGAACATTCATTTTTGGCAATACGATCGGGCCACCCATTATATTACTGATAAAAATTACACTCTAATTTACTAATTTAGTAATGACTTAAGTAGCGAATAAGTCACAGGCTACTAGACCAAACCACGGACTTTAACTTTATGATATTGGGAATCCTATTCATAACTTAACTTTTTCATACCCTGAAATGCCACACTTCCTCTGCTTCTTTGTATGTGGCTGTTTTTTATAAGTAGCAACTGTAATGAGTAACTTTCTAGTTAGTTCTAGATTTCCAACCGTGAGAATTGAGTGTCACTTAACTTATACATGTAGTATCATTCATATTTCGTTTAATATCATAATAAAATTTTTTGCGCCCTCGCCTACCCACTTGGGATCTAGCGTGGTCTCATAATTAGTAATAAATAAATAATATCAAGTTCCCTAAGACTAAGGTTATTGCGGATACTACATAATATTTATCATACCTGTGATAAAAATATACTTTTGATTATTCTTGTTTAAGATAATCTATACTTTTAAATATTGTAACTCAATATTTCATCAACTATAGCATAATTAGTAATAAATAAATAATATCAAGTTCCCTAAGACTAAGGTTATTGCGGATACTACATAATATTTATCATACCTGTGATAAAAATATACTTTTGATTATTCTTGTTTAAGATAATCTATACTTTTAAATATTGTAACTCAATATTTCATCAACTATAGCATGTCAACCTAATATCGTTAAATTTTTAAATAGGTATTATTATTATTAAGTCATTTGCATGACTTTATTTTCTTTTTATATATAGATACATTATTAAGATACATGTAACATGTAGATGTAATAATTTAAATGTAACAATGTTTAACATGCAAATTTTTGCAACATCTCCAATCTAATATTTTTACACTGAACCACGTTCAAATAAATTACAGCATGTATAGTGCTCTAAAACCACCTGTTTCCATAATGGTAGCAGGTTGTGTTTGTGTCATATCTCCGATATCCTAACTGTACCAGAAACATCACTGGTGCTCAATATAAATGTACACATTCAAAACTAAACACAAACCTATTTTTTATAGTTATTAATTTCTTGAATGATTTTATTTGATTATATAATATTTATTGATTATCATATTATCAAACAAAAGTACAATAAAAACATCTAATTCTTCAATTCATGAATTGATGTATAATAAGTGATCAAACGAACTTACCTGAAGTGAAGTTCGATCATTATTATACGAAGTCCTTCGTTCGAAGATATAAACTATATTAGCAGCTCTCTCGAGTCGCTTGGCAACCGCGCGTTATTTAGATACTTCAAAAGTCAACGCCGCCTCTATGGTATCTGTGGACATAACCTCTGGAACCATTCCTTTTAGCAGTAGTACATTTCAACTTTACCAACGGGCAGGGCCGGTTTGTTTACTTATATCTTCGAACGAAGGACTTCGTATAATAATGATCGAACTTCACTTCAGGTAAGTTCGTTTGATCACTTATTATACTGCGTCCTTCGTTCTCGATATAAACTATATTAGCAGCTGTTTAGAGCTATAAGGGTAAAGTTGAAGTATACTACGTAAAGGCTTTTTTTTTTTTTGAGCGTGACCTCTAAAAAATAACATATCATGAGTATATTTGTACTATAACACATTGCCGTTCTTTGTATTGCCATACAACACAAACACAACAAATATAAACACCTATATTGTTTCTTACAACCAGTCTGTCTATTATATAAACTTATTTAAAATAAATTTATATAATCAAATTCTATAACATGTTATGTTATGTAGTGTAGATCCATCCCAACAAAACCTTTAAAGCACCTGTTATGCACCTTTATACCACACCTGTTGTCCAAAATTCATTAATACCGGGTAATATTAATCAATCATTACTTATCAGATATCAGTGCAGTCTCCATCTGTTATGTCTTCTATAGAGATCTTTCTTCTATAGATATCTTCTATATAACAAGAGTTGAGGAATTGCCCATCTAGAGTTTTGTTTATATAAAATTAAATCCTTTATAATAATTCTTGTATCATTGACAACCATTATGAGACGAACTAAGAGGGTGAAGAAAGCCAGGCAGGCATGCAAGGAAAGAACCCGTCGGAACCTTGCACTCTCTGCCCACCCCGCAAGAGATCTGGCGTCATAATATGGATAGAGATAGATAGATAGCTAGAAACCCTTACTGTGTACTAGACCTGAAAACAAAGTCTGTTAGTACCCGATCTATAACAATATGATACAAATATAACAGGGAAACCTATTTCCCCACTAATGTGTTTTCCAACAAGCATGTGGTTCTTTTTTTATTTGTCAAATGATCTCTTTTTGAGTACAGTACCAAACAAAGGCTACGAATTAATTTGGTGATTATAAGAATGTTTTTGCTATCATTATATTTAATTTATACTTTTTTTTTTTATATCAACATTCTGCTATATTTAATGTTAGTTATATTTTTAACCTTTAAAGATGTACATATATCAAAATTTAACATTTTTTGTACTAGTGAGCCTTTGTACTAATGAGCTTATATGGAATTATGGAATTAAATCCGGTGAAGCTGTAAAGGCCTCGCGGCCATCAGCGTACATCACTCACACACACACTTCTTATCTGGAGATATTCCTCACATAAGGCTATGTGCTTTACCTATATAATCTCGCCCCCCCCCCCCCCTCCCCAATTTTAGAGTCTGGAACGAAGGGCAGTATTAATGCGTGGTAAACAAACATAACCTACCCCAGTGTTATTACTATACCACTATTATTAATTCAATTTAAATTTCGAAACTATCCCGGAATCATTTCCATGTTCTGAGTGTGCGCCGACAAATAAATCATTGGCTACATAAATCTTTATGAATTACTTAACGATTCGTTCCTGCGCAATAACGCCCGCGAACATTCGTTTTGGCAATCCGATCGGGCCACACCTGAACCAATTACATTACTGATGAAAAAATACACTCCTAATTTAGTAATAACTTAAGAAGCGAATAAGTTACAGTCTACTAAACCGAACCACGGGTTACAACTGTATCATATTGGGAATCCTATTCAAAACTGAATTATTTCATACCTTGAAATTTTCATTTTATACCACACTTCCTTTGCTTCTTTGTATGTGCCTGTATTTATAAGTAAAAAAATTGCAATGCGTAACTTTCTAGTTAGTTCTAGATGTCCAACCGTGAGAATCGAGTGCTACTCAACTTATTATTATGTATCCCCCATTAATAATAAATAAATAATATCAAGTTCCTTAGATTATTGCTGATACTACATAATATTTATCATACCTGTGATAAGCATATGCTTTTGATTATTCTTGTTTAAGATAATCCATACTTTCATATACTGTAACTCAATATTTCATCCACCGTAGCATGTCAACATAATATCATTAAATTTTCAAATGGATATTATTATCAAGTCATTTGCATGACTTTATTTTCTTTTTATATATAGATACCTATTTATAAGATACATGTAACATGTGGATGTAATAATTTAAATATAACAATACCAAAATTGCAAATTTTTGTATGATATCTCAATCCAATATTTTTTACTGAAACACCTTTAAATAAATTACAAAATATATAGTGCTCTAAAACCAACTTGTTACTTTAATGGTAGCCGTTTGTGCTTGTGTTATCATAACTATACCAAAAACATCACTAGTGTTCAAAATAACTGTACACATTCCAAACTAATTACAAAACTATTTTTTATAGTTATTAATTTCTTGAATAATCTTATTTAATTACATATTATTTATTGATTATCATATGATCAAACAAAAATACAGTAAAACCATCTAATTCTCCCAATGATGAATTGATGTATAGCTTTCCATTGTGTGTGCCTCAAATTTCTAATATTATTAAGTACACTATAATTGGTGCAGGAAATAATCAAAAACCCAAAACCATTGAACTCATTACATGATAGAAAACTGAATAGGTACTAATAAATATTTTATTAGTATTATGACTGTAAGGTCTATTGCTAGCAATAAGATTATGTTTTATTGTTTTTTTATATATATATCAATTATTAAACAATAGTGTTTCTAATAAAAATGTTTCTATACATAATGTTAAACATATGTAGGACAAGATTCACTTGTCTGAAGTGCAAGTACTTGCACAAAACCAATAAAATTATGTTTGTCGTTGAAGGCATTATTAGTGTCATAGATACATACCACAGTCAGTGAATACCTTTAGCCTCCAATATTATGGTTTCTTTGTAAAACCCATGTTGTAATCCTGATTGTTTTTCTGAATTTTTCAGCAACTTAAAAACCAAGTCCTTGTGTAAAATGCCTATCATGCTTTTTGTACCTCACTTTCTTTAGTAGGAGATTTCCAATGTCCAACGTGATGTTGTTTTTGGTGAACTGATAGGTACACTGTGACTTAATATTTTCACACCCAGGATGAGGATTGTTGTTCTATATTGGTTACAACGGTGGTCGTTTTATGAAATTTTAACTACTGGCTATGACTAGCTAGTTAATAATTCCATATTGATAATCCACTATATTAACACTCCTTTTATGCAAAATATATACTGCCGACCTTAAAGGTTCTTATCTCAATAAAGGTTTCATGACTGTATTGTTAGGATTCATCTTTTCTGGCTACCCTGCAAGGAGTCTAGGTTGATAATATTGATAGATAATTATTAGTTCTATGTTAACTGGATAGACCAGGTATTTTATATTATCTTATAAGTATCTTTGTGCATAACACAAATTATCCCAGAACCTGCCTGCCGCAGCATCGGTAGGATAAGATATTATATTTGGAATGTATCCACAGTCCTGTTGCTTGTCAGTTACAACAGGCATTGCCATTAGTATATTACTTTGGCTTATTTGGTTATAAACCCTGTTCAGGAATAAGTATTGCTGGATTTAACTTTTGTAATACAAGTACTCACAATTTTGCACAATTCTTTGTGTAATAAGCTCCAGTTTGGGCTATTTCAGTATTATTATACAAGTATGTCTAATAATGAAATCAATAAAGACACTATATTTCTGCAAAGGAATGACTTTTGTTATTAATAATGTATTGTTATACATAAATAATAATAATAATAATAATAATATCAGCCCTGTTAAGAAACTGTCCCACTGTTGGGCACGGGCCTCCTCTCAAACTGAGAGGGTTTAGGCCATAGTCCACCACGCTGGCCTAGTGCGGGTTGGCGAACTTCACACACCTTCGAGAAACTCTTAGGCATGCAGGTTTCCTCACGATGTTTTCCTTCACCGTTAAAGCAAGTGATAATTAATTTTTAATACGCACATGCTTTCGAAAAGACAGAGGTGCGTGCCTGGGTTTGAACCCGAGACCTTTGACTTTGCAGTCCAACGGTCTAACCACTAGGCTATCACTGCTTGTATACATAAATAATGTCACTTTAATTACCCTTTCAGTAAGTATCCTTTTGGAGATATAATATGACAAATTGCTTATAGTTTATAGCAATAGTCTTTGTATTTACTGTGTTAGGCATGTTTAAGGTATGTATTTTAGGTAACATTTTTGATTCTTACCATTGTAGAAATGTGAACTGCACAGGAACACCTCATGGATGAAACCTATGAGTAGTATGACCTTCAGCACATATCTCGTATGGGCCCCAAGTCTTGCGGACCACGCCGATGTATCTCGTACACCACTCGTGTCCTTGAATTATCGTCAAGTCTTGCGGACCACGTCGATGTATTTCGTACATTACCCGTGTCCTTAAAATGCCATCGATCCTTAACAATCATCATAATTGATGAACGTCCCCCTAATTTCTCTTATTGGAGGTATAACATTTCCAATTTATAGACGGTTACTAATCGTTTTCAGGTATATTTCGTGTTAAACTGTTTGTACACGAATAGGGACATAGATTTCGTAAGTTTACTTTTCGGGCGACGAAGCTTTCCCAAATTTTAATATGACGATATTCACGTCTCCAAATATTAGATATTATATAAATAAACAAGTTAAGCTGAAAACACCACAAATAAACAACTATCGGTTGATCTTTTTAGAATGTACTCCTTTGCCAGGACGTAAACTTTTCTAAATTTGCCTATACGATGTTTTAAATTTATTTCACACGGTCACTTGAGCATATTACAACTTTTTTGTTATATAATTTCAGTGCCATAACAAAATTATCAAATTAAATGTCGACCAAAACTTTATTACAAAGCATCGGCTACCGCGCTTTCAAAAGAATGGTTCCAGAGGTTATGTCCACAGATACCATAGAGGCGGCGTTGACTTTTGAAGTATCTAAATGACGCGCGGTTGCCAAGCGACTCGAGAGAGCTGCTAATATAGTTTATATCGAGAATGAAGGACGCAGTATAATCTGTCCTCTGTGTGTCTCAAATTTCTAATGTATCAATTACACTATAAATGATGCAGGATGTAACCAAAAAAACCAAAACCAAAACCATTGGACTCATTATCCAATAGAAAGCTGAATAGCTCCTAATAAATTTTTTATTAGTATATTTAATATGACTCTAATGTCTATTATTAGCATTGAGTTTCTTTGTGGGATAAGGATTATAGCACAGTTGTGATCATCCATCTTTAATTAAATTCTAATGAGAATGGCTATAAATTGTATATCAATTATTAAAAAAATATGTTTCTAATAATAATGTTTCTATACATAATGTTAAATATATGTAGGGCCAAATTTTTTAACCTTCACTTGTCTGGATTACTTGCAGTATTTGCACAAAACCAATAAAGTTATGTTTGCCGTTGAAGGCAGACAGACACACATTTTTATTAGTGTCATAGATACATTGTTACATACCAAAGTCAGTCAATACCTTTAGCCTCCAATGTTATGGTTTATTTGTAACAGCCATGTTGTATTCCTGAATGTTTAACTGTTATTTTCAGTAACATAAAAAAAACAAATCAAGCCTTTATGTAAAAAACCTAGCAGGCTTTTCTTACCTCCCATTCTCTGGTAGGAGACTTCCAATGTCCATTGTGATTTGTTTTTGGTGGGCTGATAGGTACACAGGTGAGTTAATATTTTTACACACCGGATGAGGATTGTTGTTCTATGTTGGTTACAACACTGGTGGTTTTTTGAAATTTAAACTACTGCTTATGAATAGATAGTTATAATTCCATATTGGTCCTCCACTATATTAAAACTCATTTAATACAAAATATATACTGCTGACCACAAAGATTATTATCCCAATCAATGTTTCATGACTGTATTGTTAGGACTCATCTTCCCTGGCTACCCTGCAAGGGGCCTGGGCTGATAATATTGATAATTATTAGTTTTATGTTAACTGGATAGACCAGGTATTTTCTATTATATTTTAAGGATGTATGTGTGTAACACAAATTATTGCACAACTTGCCTGTCTCAGCATCGGTAGGCTGAGATATTATATTTGGAATATTTCCACCATTCTGTTGCTTGTCAGTTATAACAGGCATTGTTATAAGTAGAGATTACTTTGGCTCATCTGTTTATAAACCCTGTTCAAGGATAGCTCATAATATGCTCATAATATTGCACAATTCTTTGTGTAATAAGCTCCACTTTGGGCTATTTCAGGATTATTATACAAGTATGTCTAATAATGAAATCAATGCAAAACATTATGTTTCTGCAAATGAGTGGCTTATGTTATTAATAATGTATTGTTATTCATAAATTCATAAACCATGTCCCTTTAATTACCCTTTCAGAAAGTCTCCTTTAGGAGATATAATATCACAAATTGCTTATAGTTTATAGCAATAGTCTTTGTATTTACTGTTTAAGGTTGGGTAACATTTTAGATTCTTACCATTGTAGAAATGTGAACTGCACAGGAGCACCTCATGGGTGAAACCTATGTGTAGTATGACCTTCAGCACATATCTCAAATGGGCCCCAAGTCTTGCGGATCACGCCGATGTATCTCGTACATCGCCCGTGTCCTTAAATTGGCATCGATCCTTAACAAACATCATTATTGATTAATGTCCCCCCTAATTTCTCTCATTAGAGGTATTACATTTATAATTTATAGACGGTTAATAATTGTTTGCAGGTATATTGCGTGTTAAACTGTTTTTACACGAAGAGGGACATGAGACTTCGTAAGTTTACTTTTCGAGTGAAGACTTTACAAGTCTTAATATGACAAAACTTACGTCTCCAAATATTCGATATTATATACATAAACAAGTTAAGCTAAAAACGCCACAAATAAACAACTATCAGTTGATCTTTTTAGAATGTACTTTTTTGTCACGACGTAAAATATTTCTGAATTTGCCTATACGATGTTTTAAATTTATTTCACAACATCACTTGAGTATATAAAAACCTTTTGTTATATAATTTCACTGCTACGACTATATGATTAAATTAAATGTCGACCAAAACTTTATTACAAGGCTTCGGCTGCCGCGCTAAAAGAAAGAATGGTCGCAGAGGTTATGTCCACAGATACCATAGAGGAGGCGTTGACATTTTTAAAGTTAGCGGACTGCCAAGCGAGTAGAGAGAGCTGCATGTTTATATCGAGAACGAAGGACACAGTATAATGGGCATAATAACATCTAGAAAATTACCTTTTGTATAAAATCACACGTTTATTCTGTAAGTTTCTAATAAGCGTGCGTTTGATCACACTGCTTAAAGTTGACCACTGTTAATAACCAGAAATCTGAGGAGTTGTTCAGAAAACTATCTTAGGTATTAGGTAAACTGAAAAAGATTTTTAGGTCTATCTACCCCACTTAGTCGCCCCGAGTGCTATGCCCCGCCCCAAAACTAACCTAAAAAGGCTATAAATATAAGACTATAAATTCACTCACCAGTATACATTCCATAGAAATTGTGAAGCAATTTAAATATGGAACAAAAATATATAAAAACCCCGTCACACCGGTATTCCTTTACTACCTCATGATAGTTACACTTTTAGTAGTCATTAACATTTTTATATCGAAGGTTTTTCTTCTTCTTCTTTTCGTGTCAATGGTTCATATTTGTCCCGCTAAGTGAGTAGCTAGTTTGATCGCGCGGTCTGTGGCCGCGCTCAGCTCTTCCCTTGCACAGTTGGTGGGGCATAAAGGGCAGAGTAGCAGGTGCGACATAGTCTGTAGGGTCGCACCATAGTCGCAGGCTGTTAAATTTGGATCTCTGAATCCACATGTACACAGATTTTGCCTGTATTTACCTACCTGTGTGCGTAGCCGATTTAATGATATCCACACCGGTTATGATAGTGGGTGCCCAGGCGGTGGGGGTCTAGTTTCTATTCATAGTTTCAGTCTGGCCTGCTAGTCTGGCTAGCTGGCTAATCTTTTCACCAGAATTGTTCCAAATAGACCCCAGAACCTAACGCAACGACCCTTTTTAGAGCGACCACAAACTCAAGGGGCATTAAGCATTAAATTGTGATTGGGACTACTTAGTAGTTCCTTTTATTATATTATTACTGGCCGTATATACAAGACGGGCATGTAAGCACAGGTTTCATTATAATTTTAGATTGAGTTTCTGCTACGTAGGCCACGGCACAAAGCTTACAGTTGGTATTGCAGCTTTGGTTAATGCAATTATTGTGCACGGTACACGCTGCCCACAGTATCTCAGGGCATGCCTACACCAAATCTAGCCAGATGCGGTACGCTATATTATTTAGCTTTAAAATTGTATAATTATATTGATAATGAAAAACTGTATTGATGGTCTCGGTGTAAAGATGAGAAAGGGCATGCTCCGTTGGTTCGGGCATATAGAAAGAATGCCAGAAGAAAGAATGACAAAACAGATATACAGTGTGTAAGTGGAAGGATGCAGGTACCGGGGAAGACCTAGACTATCTTACCACGACCAAATAAACCGAGTCTTATCTGATGGAAAAGTCAAGAGTCTCCGTAACCGGCGAGCGTGTATGAGACGAACTATGAGAGTCGAGGAAGCCAGAGAAGTATGTAAGGAAAGAACCTGTTGGAACTCTGTACTCTCTGCCTACCCCGCAAGGGATCTGGCGTGAGGTTATAGATAGATAGATAGATAGTATTGATGGTAGGAGCATACAAACGTTATGTCCATTTTACAGAGAAATTGTGGTAAATACAAAAGTGTATGAAAGTAGATGAATATGTTATTTTATGTAATTGAAATGGCTCTCATTTTTCGATGAAAAGTTTATTAAAGAAGGTATTTTGCAAGTTTAAGGTTAGAAAACGAGCAATTAGCGACTTAAAGTTATGGTGTCTGCACTGGATCGGTAAATAATTAACTAATCTGATAGGAGAAAGTAAGATGTTTGTTGATTGATATAAGAAAATGTCGTCAATGGTATTTTTTCTAATTTGCCTTCAATCATTCCCATTACTTTTTATAGTATCCAGGTAAAGTATTAGTTTTGGGGTAGAGGTTTCGCGTGTGTCACCTTTCGCCGAGGATGGTAGGTCCCAATGAAATATAAGACGAACCTATTACGATTCTCTTGGTCACGATTACATGATTCGGATTTCTTTTTTATAGGAAACCTAACATTTTGTCCCAACAAGTCAACTCAGACTACTTTCCTAAAGCTATGCGACGCTAGAGTTAGACTAACGATATTAAATTCTATTTTCTCTCCGCTTTAGTGGAGGACGGCCTTTCTCAAGTGTATTGCCCAAACTGCGCCGGGGGGCCCCGGTCCATGACTAACTTGTTGTTAACTTGCACACTTTGCCCGTACACTTGGGGTGTTTGACTAGCTATCTATCAGTATTGGTGATCCGTTAAGGTTTCTTCATTAATAAACAACGTAGATCTTCGTTTCAATCTGGAGAATATCAAAAGATAAACAGCATGTTTGAATTAATCGGTAGATACGTTAATACGTATATTATATTAGATCTAAACTTGGATTGCCTTGACCGCCATGTTGATTGCGCGTGATACGGATGGTGACCAGAAACTCCTGGGTTCTGAGAATTCAAATCCCCCAATCTGACCTAGGTTGGATATCGTGTTATTGGAGTTTTCTATCGACAAAGTTCTCAGTAACAGGGCCATAAATGACTATAAGCTTGTACCCTATTGCTCTAGGACTTAGCATCGTCGTCGACGAGATGCGAGTGTATATTAACGCCGCTTGGGGAATGTAGACGTCACGGTGTCAACCTACCCTGGGAGGGTCTGATGTGAACTTAAATAAGTTTAAATCTCTTCTGTATAAATATTCAATGTTGCTATTCTCCTAAATATAATACGTACTTAATTACTAATCATATTAAAATACAAGCACCTACCGTTTTCACTTGTGAAATTCCGCCAAGGTATTTCAATTACATCTTAAAGCCGAGCTATAAATTTATAATAAAATTAAATTACTTCACAATCTTATCAGTCAGGCCTTTAATTTAGCTAATGCCTCCAAAATGAGGAGTAATGTTCGCTAATTTTCTATGAATATAAAAATGTCCCGATCCGCGGGTATAAATTTTTTTATTTTTTCCGGAATTATTTTGCAATCTGCGTTTGTATCGTTGGTCTAGTATCGAATAATGCGAGTATCGATCACGAGATCCTGGTATCGGATCATAGGTCGGACAAAAGTGAAATTTTTCATTTAAAAAAAAGCAGTATCCGGAGCCTGGTCCGACACAATTGCAATAGACTCGCCCTCTGTTACATGGGACCTAACATCATCGGCGAAAACTAGGTGTGGGTGTACACCTCTGTCACCCGCGCATGACGAATATAAGCATAATAGTGATATTTTGCAATTTACTGGTGAAGAAGAACTACCCCAGGAATTACATTAGCCAAATTCTATTTGAATGAAAGCTTGAGTCGCCGCAATAAAATGAAGTTCATTCCTTTGAGTGAGCCCGGACCAATAATTTTTTTGCTGTTTATTTATTAGACATAAAGTACACTTTTATAAAGATACGAACGAAAAGATACGACACTCTTGCTATTTTTAGTCGATATATTTTTATAAGGATTGGTATTTTATGAAAAAATACTAAAATTGAATTATTTAGAGTTTTTGGACTACGTGTATCGAGTAAGATAAGTTTTTTCATCTAAGTACGGAGTCAGAGGGATTATCGCGGAAACATTGACGTTAGCGTAACGCTATCGAAAAACGTGTTGTCACCTTCATCTGTATTTAGTAAATTTGTTGTGTAAACTGCTGATATAATGGTATTATAATATTATTTGTTTTGTAGAATATTGTAGCAAGCAAACTTTGCAAACTTAAGCCATCAGACAAACGCGGTGAATTTAAAAGCATACCGTATATACACGTGGGATATACATACATATATTGCTAGCTCTTGGATTTAAATATAAAAGCGAGCGACCATACGGTATATTTTGCTTCTGTATAAGCTATTTGCTAGCGTTATTTTATCTGGATCTTGTCTTTTGATTAATTATTACAGTAAGCCCTCTTTGGCACAGTGGTTTTTTAGGACTTCGTCCTAAACGCGCTTTTCAAAAAAATGTAGCGTGCTTTTGTATGACTGTGGAGACTCTATACAGACTATCCAGCACATCCCAACTGCCCCACTAGGAAATTCAGTGGAGGATTCGAGGGGCTGCACCAGCTGACACCAGAAGCTAAACAATGGATCCGTTACTCTGACATAAAATTTTGATCGTATGTCGGATTGTTGGGGGTGCATCACCGTACTATGTTGATGATAAAAATGTACTGTTATGATTAACGCGCTTTGCAAAAGGAAAAAAAAGGGTTAGCACGAACAGAAAGACGTTAGTTATCGACAATGTATTGTCGATAAAACTTGCCGTCACCATACCGCGGAAAAAAAAACGTGTTTTAGTACTGCATGCACTTCAAAAAGTATATGGATTACAGACTGAATGTTTCACTGATTTTTGAATGTATATTTTAGAATCTGGTAAAAGGATTAAAAGATATTTTCTCTATAGAGAAAAAAACCGAAAATTATCTCTATTGCATTATTTTAAATAAAAATGGCAAATAATTGAAGCAAAGTTCTTGTAAAGAAGCTTTTTATTTCATGGTGTAGTTTTTTTTAGAAAATGATAAAATTTGTTATTACACATACATCGTTTACTTCCGAGCACGTGCTCAATATATCTCTATCTATCTATCTATCTATCTATATCATCACGCCAGATCCCTTACGGGGTAGGCAGAGAGTACAGAGTTCCAACAGGCTCTTTCCTTACATACCTCTCTGGCTTCCTCTACTCTCATATTTCGTCTCATACACGCTCGCCGGTTACGGAGACTCCTGACTTGTCCTTCAGATAAGACCCGGTCTATTTGGTCATGGTAAGATAGTCTAGGTCTTCCCCGGTACCTACATCCTTCCATTTTCGCATTGCATATCAGTTTTGTCATTCTTTTTTCGGACATTCTTTCTATATGCCCAAACCAACGGAGCATACCCTTTCTCATCTTTACACCGATACTTTCTTTCATACCTATTTGCTTTCTTACTACGCTGTTGCGAATACGGTCGGTCAGCTTCACTCCGCACATCTTCCGCAGAGCTCGCATTTCCACCGCATTTATCCTACTTTCATTCTCCTTCTTACATACCCAGCTCTCGCTGCCATATAACAGCGTTGGGACAAGCACTCCATTATGTATGGCCAGCTGCGCCTTTCGGCTTAAGTGCCGGCTCCCAAGTAGCTTTCCCATCGCGCCAGTCACTCTGTTCCCTGCACTCACTCTTCTTTCTATGTCAGCGGTGTATTTTCCATCCTTACTGAATGCGCATCCAAGACATACTGACTCATTCCCTTGCTCCAGCACATCGTTCCCAACCACAATCCTTGGTTCTGGTTTCTTCCCGTTAAAAACCATAATTTTGGTTTTCTTCACATTAATATATCCATCCCTTATTATTGTATTGTAAAGTGATTGCTTCACTGCGTCTCTCCCGATCGATGAATGGTCAATCGCGGGATAGGCCCTTAACGTTTATCAGAGGTACATTATATTATTGTATAAGAGGACTTAGCTTGACGATATTGACGTAAGCGTGACGCTGTGACACACAGCAATTTGACTACATATAAATGAACATGACAGCACGCTTTCTCGATAGCGCTACGCTGTGATCCATTCGTTGTGATATATTTTATATTTTTCAATAACCTTTATATTTTTACTATGGCAAAATATTTAAAAACAAACCGCAGTTACTTGACGCGAGACTGCAAATTCTTCAGTATTTTTCTCTTACATTTTATTTTATCAGTAGGTGAGGGCGACATCTCCTCTTTTGAGTTGGGGGCACGTTTTATCTCTTCCACTACATGGGTCGCCCCAAGGGGTGTTTGTTTCTCTCGATTGATACGTATTATGTGACATCTAGTGAAGCGTGCGCGAGCAACGGGAAAATCAAAGGAATTCTGTTTGTATTAAGATATATCTAATGCAATTGCCTGGGTTCGCGTTCGGTTTTGTTAGGAAGCTATTATGTTTTTTTATTGAATAAAAACTGCCGTGGTCTAGTGGTCTATAGTGAGACTAGCGATTACGAGGTATCAGGTTATTTAAAAGCTGCCTTGTCTAGGTGGTACTGGTTGCGTTCGAAGCGGTCTGCCAATGTTGTTTGCAGTTTTTCTATCGAAAATGATTAATGGACGTCAGGAATCTGGAATAGTGCCCGGTATAGTAGCAATACACGGTCGTTTACATTGAGATCTTATATTGTCCTAAAATTGTGGCAACCTCTATCAGCCCCGCTTGGGTCGCCAGCTCGGTATAATTTTGTTTTTAAAAAGTGCGTTTTGAAGAATCACATATTTTCCTATATGATTAATTTTAAGGTATGATGCCCAAAACATATTGTGCATGTAATTGTTACGTTGTGTACGTTCCTTGTTTCTGTGACGTTACAATCAATTTTTTCTAGATTCTAGAAAGCAATACTATTTCGGTGACAATACAATTTCTACGATAGCGACGACGTTACGACCGCTAAATAACGGGATCAATTGCCTTGATTGTGGTCTGCCTGCCTACACATCAGCTGTGACCACATCGAGGCTGGCTATGGCCAATTAGTATGTTGGTTATGTATTAGTCTACAGTTTTAGTCGCTATACCTGTGAGCTGTGATGGGCTTCTGTTAAAAATTACTTTCTGATGAATAATCTGGACAAAACGATTAACAATCTAAACATCTCAAAAGTTTATTGGTAGATGCTCTTATTGAGTTAAGTTTGCTTTTGTACATCATATCGCACCTCCGCTCAAATAGTCTCACAACTCAAAATTGTTTTGTTTTTAGCCTTTTAAAGGTACTTAACCAGCAAGTTGCTGAAACACGCGAATTCGCCTCAAAAGGCTGTAACAAAGCGGCTGAGAATATAATATACCATTTTATAGAAATTAAATAACACCTAGAAAGAATAAATCTAATAAAATAAATCTAGGAATAGTTCACACGTCAACCGTGAGCGCTTGACAAGAGCATGTCGTATTAAGTATGAGCACTGCCAATCTAGCACGCCACGTACACGCACTTATACACCGTATAATCTCCAAGCGGAGATGGCAGAGATGTACTGTGTGCACTTACATTTAGCTGACGATGTTTCATTTCAATGTAATAGTCGGCGAGCGTATTGATATTATACAGAACACAATTTCAGACACCGGACTACTTCTAAGAATTTTTGGATAGACAACCCTCATTAGCACATGTAAGACCTAGGATTTTTAAACAGGAAATTGTTTATTAATAGAAGACCAATAACAGTTTCTTACTCATTTTTTTAACAACAATAATATACAGCACTACACGCTTTCGATATTTCCTCCACCATTCCCCAGTTCTGACCTCAACTTTTTATTTCGTATTTTAATCCAACCCTCGGAAATGCGACCATATTTATCACGGCGGTATTAAATAAGGGTAATAATAGAATAACAAATGTGTTGCCGTCGAGGTACACGACAATAGCTCGTATATATCTTGGAGTAGGCTTGCCATTCCTTAAATCCTAATTTCGGGAGAACGTCTTAATTGTGAAGGCTGTAAATTTTAGGCCGCGATAGGATTAAAATGTTATTTTAATGTTATCAGGATTGTTGATCATTTTATAAGAATTTTAAGGTGTTGTGAATTAATATTACAGAGTAAACCTTCTCCTCTGGCATCAGTTTTTATATTAACATCTAAAATGCGTGCACTTATAAAGATTTTGTTCCGCTAATGTGTTTCATGGATAAATATAATACAAGGTAATTATGCGAATTGATTTGATTTGATTGATTGATTTGATTATTTATTAATTATTATTATTATAACAGTATTACATGTCAGAATAGTCTGTGAGGAACTAACATGTAGGAACTCTGTACTCTATGTCTTCCCTGCAACGGATTTAGCGTGATGATACAGATAGATATAGGGAATTTGATAAAACCAGGGATAACTTGCCTAAATCCAAAATGCTGGTAACCCTACATCCTGTAACTGGCAATATTTGTGGAAAACTGAAAAAAGTTACCTGTATGCGTTGGTTGGTATATAATGATATGTATTGCTTTTGTTATGATGTCTCCGTCTAGCGGTTTGAGTGCTTGCCCCGCGCCCTTCCACCGGGAAATAGATTTGAATGTCTCTAAACTTTGCTCTAGAGCAAATCGAAGGTGGTGTCCTATGTGAAATTTAATCGCGCACCTATTTCAAATAATATATTTCAACCTTAAATCTAGAATTGAGCTTAGCAAAGTTGAGTTTTCAAAATATTTCTTAAAAAAAAGAAGACTGTAGTCCCCAAACGAGGATGGCAGAGGTACACTGTTTAAACTCACTTTTTGCCGACAATGTTTGGTCCCATGTAATAGGGGGCAAATCGAAAGCATTATACCAGGCACAATACTAAACTTCGGACACATACTAGGAATTTTTCCATCGAATTTTTCAATGTGTCCATCCAGTAAAACTAATGATTAGGATTGTGAAAAACTGATGATGTCTCCGTCTAGCGGCTTGAGTGCTTGCCCAGCGCCCCTCCACCGGGAAATAGCTTTAAAAGCTCTATACTTTGCTTTAGAGAAAATCTAAGGCGGTTTCGCCTGTAAAACTTATCGCATTTTTCAGTTAACATGTTTCAAGCCTTAAGTCAACATGAACATAATTGAACAACAAAAACAAGGTTTAAAAAGAATTTGATTGTCACGTCTAAAGTGCCGAAACGAGAATGGCAGAGGTACACCTACATTTGGCTGACGATCTTAGGTCCCATATAATACCTACGTACAAACCGGAAGCAATTATATTGGGCACAATGTCAAAATATTGACTTATACTGGGATTTTTACACTAAAAACTACACTATGGCCGACCTAGGATTCAAATCCACGACATCGTGATCGCTACATACATTATTTGCCACTAGGTCAACGTGGCAGATAGCTTGTCTCAATCTAAAAAGCTATTAACCCTACATGCATTAACTAGAAATATTTGTGGAAAGCTGAAAATAGTTACCTTTGGTTGGTATATAATGATATGTATTGTTTTTGTTATGTTGTCTCCGGTTTAGCGGCTTGAGTGCTAGCCCCGCGCTCTTTGAAAATAGCTTTGGGTTTCTCTGAACTTTTGCTTTAGAGCATATCTGAGGTAGAGGCGCTTGTGAAACATAATCGTGTTTTTCAAGTAACATATTTAAAACCCTAAATCTAGAAAATTGAGCTTAGGATCGTTGAGTTTTAAAATGTTTCTTAAAAAATAGACTGTAGTCCCTAAACAAGGTTGGCAGAGGAGCATTGTGTACACTCACTTTTCGCCATGTAATAGGCGGCAAACCGCAAGTCATTATACAAAGCACAACGCCAAACTCCGGTCTCATGGAAATTTATCAACAGAAAAATTACACTTTGCTCGACCTAGGAATCGAACCTAGGATCTCGTAATCGCTAGGCAAATTATTCACCACTAGACCAACGCAGCATGCTATTGCCATTATACTGGGCATAATTCCAGACTGAGATCGCTAATGAAAATTTATTGATAAGAATACCCTAGTAACACAGAGGATTTGAACCTAGAACCTCGTCATTTCCAGTCGCACCATGCGCTAGATCAACGAGTCAACAAAATTGTTGAAAACTGCATTCAAATTAATTTTTTTTATTGAACCTATTCAATTATAGCTAGTAGATAAGTATCTATCAAACAAGTGTTTGAGAGCAAGTTAATATTCATTGCATAAAATACACGAAGCGTGTGTGAGTGAGCGAGTGCTTATACTGATACCTTCTCTATTTATCTATATCACCACTTCAGATCCCTTGCTGGGTAAGTAGATAACTTGTATCTTGCTAATTGTATTCTATGGCTATGCGAGATAAGATGCTACCTTGTGTGTGTGAGTGATCTACGCTGTTGGCCCCGGGGCCTTTACAGCTTCATCGGTCGTAAGATGCTCCCGCGCAGCCGTCTTTTAATCTGTAAGTTCGTTAGTAGCCGCTTGCACTAATAAACGTACGTCCATTCATTACGTAAATACTTTTTGCTTTCCTTCTCCCTGGTGCCCTGCCGGTGTATAAGGATTAAAAATACCAAACGAACATAGAACCTCCTTTTTGAAGTCTGTTAAATAGAAGGTTTCTTTTTGTTATATTAAAAAACGTAGCCCCAAACTAGGATTGAGTTGATTGAGTGTCGTGGGTGCGATTACAAACATGGATTTCACATGCGCAAACACGCAGACCGAAACAAATATTTGTGGATCTCACAAAGATTTACCCCGTCCGGGGAACAAACCCGCGAATACTCAATCCAATGGGCGGAGCGACTCAAGCTCCTGACCACTGGACAAAGCCGTCTGTCCAACATTGACAAACTGATTAGAACCGCATGGTATAATGGAACGAAATTCTTCAGTTATAACTGAAGAGTTTCTTAATTACAGTACTTATTTGAGGGCATTTGAAGATTCCTGGCACAGTGCATAAGACTTAAAATAGAAGGTTCCTATTAAATAAATCATCCATTGTTCGAGTGACCTAGAATTCTTTATGTGAAGTCTGGTACCTTTAGCTTGTTTTATTGAGCTATAAAATATCGGATACTCGACAAAGCACTTGTGTTTACTAGACGATAATACCTATTTAATCTATATCGCCAAAGCGGGATGAAATAGTTCATATGATACATGTAATAATGTTTGAGAGCTTAATTTAGGATGAGATTACCTAAAACTAATAATATTTTCAAGTAGCCCGATAAATATAATAATAGATATATCTATCTAGATATGTATCTATCCAGATATATCTATTATTATAATAATACTGATTTATTTAAAAATTAAGTAGTACAGTACGCGCAAATACACAAATACTTATTATAAGAGAGTCTTGTGTTTACATGCTAAAATTTCGAATACTCCTGTGTCTGGACTAGATAATATAATATTATATGTATCTCAGACATAATGCTCTTCCCTTAAGTATCAGAGAGCTTAGGCTAACATTAAAAAGTTATTGACATTTTGCTTCTTGTGTATCGTTTCTCTTTTTGTATTTAAACGGTTAATTTATTATCAACCATAGCTAAATGCCTTGTTGGTTTAGTATCGTATAACGCGCACAGTGGTCTCGAGGTTCTGGGTTTAAACCCTAGATCGGACAAAGTGTAGACTTTGTATAAATTTCCAGTGTCAATCTGGAGTTTGGAAGTTGTGATCGGTATACTGGCAATAAGCGCCCTAATATTGGAACCTAATATCTTCGGTGAAAAGTGGGTGTATACAGTACACCACTGCCACTCCGCTTACGAGAATATAGGCGTGACAGTATTTTTATTATTACATAACTATCTATTTTGCTTTACCCGCTATCAATCATACAAATTAGTTCATGTATTGCATTTACACACAGACATAAAAAAATCTCCTTTCGTCTATACCGCGGCAGATAGGGTTGTACACTCGCGTCATACATACGTACAAGTCACCCTAAATAATACCATGACCTACGTCTATCATAACCGCCCATCAAGCGAACCCGTAACCGAGCAGCCTTTGTGCTCGGTCGTCTTTACCCGATGATCTGCAAGCGGAGTAAAAGGTGATACTTTACAAAACTTGTGTACGGACCATCATGACGTACTATTATGAGTCTCAAAAGAAAGGGGTTTTTAAAAAAAGAACACAGAGATTTGATTAAACACAACCGCCTAGTTGGATGGATGGGATGAGACTGTTGGCTTCTGAGTGGGATGCGAATGTATTGAGATGGAAATGCTGACGGAATAGAAAAGGTGTCTGGTGTGTCGTATTGGGTACATAGAATATATATAACACCTCCCTGGGGTGGACTAAACTTCGGGGGTAAAACTCGAAGTTTAGGAAGAAAACATAAGAGAAGAAGCTGGAGAAGAGAAGAAGGTGAGAGGAGTCAGATATTGGTTCTAATGCTAGGAGATGCGAGATTCTTTAATCTAGAAGGAGATCTATCAATTTTTACAGAAGAGATCGGAACAGGGGTCGAAACCTGATCTGGAAGTATATTGGAGTCTAACCGGGATGCAGATTCGAGTTCAATGGAAGTTTGATCTGGAGCTGGTCGGGAACGCTTAGGGAAACGATAGGATAGCCGGTTGTGTGATTTAATGAACAAAAACATTTTAAAAATACAGAACAGAAAAATTGCAACAATTACTAAAACCATTATAATGGAGTAATGGATCCCATATTTAATTATTTGGTGTTGGTTTATTATTTTTTCAGCTTCGTTTGATATTGATTTTAATTTAGTTTGAGATACAGTAGTAAAAATATCTAAATCGATATTTTCCAATTTAATAGGAGGCTCATTACTAATTACATTTTTAAATCTATTTAGAATACAGCACGAATCGTTAATAAGATTGAAATCAGAGTGAATTGGAATTATCTGGAATTTTAAGTTATTAAATTTTGGTATCAATTTGGTACTTTTACAGTATGCTATACAATTGTGGGGGACGTTGACAATTCCCGTACCAATTATATTTACGACTGAGTTATTCATATTAGGACATTCTATATACAATTTGTTAATTCGTGATTGTACAAAAATCCAATTATTGTTTGACAATGGTTTCCATAAATCTAGATAACCGTGAATAAAATCCGTTCGGCACTGCACTGGTAAGACACTGATAACATTGGATAATAATTCACTTTCACAGCTGGGGTTTGCACTTGTTGGAAACACAGTCATAACGTCGCAGATGTACTCACGCGGGCTTATCACTCTACACTCCTGCAGTGATTCGACGTTACAATATTCGGATTTGTCTTTAGTCATCGCTATGAACTTTGTGCTAGGTACTATATAACTGAAAGAATTCGGGTTTTTCCTATCGTGAGGAATAGGCAAAGCTATGTTATGAAACAAGTTATATTCCTTAGGGGATACTAGAGGCAATCTTAACACAAAAACAATCTTGTTATTTAAACTCTAACACACTACAGTAGATAAGTTCATTAAAATGTAGACATGGCTTAATTCTAGACTTACAGGTAACTTAAGATCTACAGGTAAGTATCTGTAGTTATCGACGAGTTCTCGGTATAATTGCGTGGGAGGCAGTACAGCTGGGTGAAGGATGTTTTGACTACTGAACATGATAGCATTTGTTATGTCTTCTAATTGGAATGATAAGGTGAGTATGGAAGCTTCTAAACTATTTAAAATGGAATTGATATCTGATTTTAAGATTAAATCATTAGAAATCATTGATATAAATTTTAAATTTAAGGAGAGCTTGTCGATAGCTTCGCTAAGGCTGGCTTCATTAATCTTTATTTTATATAAAGTGTCGTTAAACTTAGACAAAGTAGACGTTGTTATTAAGATATTATCCTTTATTAATGAGCCCAGACTTCTTTCGTTATTTAGGATACTTTGAATGGCGTTGTCGTACCTGACAGCGTCGTTTTCGTCTAGAGTTCCAAATATAGTTTTGGACAGGGTGCCTATACCACCTATCCACGCCCCTCTTTTGAACCTATTATCGATCAGGTGAGATATAGAAGAGTACTCAGAAACGATATCGTGATATCTAACCGTCAAGGGTTCCAGTATACTACGACATTCTAGGTCGTTTGACGTTTCCGCCTGAATTTGATGACATAAAAATCGAATTGTGCCTAGTACTGAATTTATATTTTGGATATGGGGTTCTATATGTGAAATATTAAAAGGAGTAACGACGTCTAAATAACCCATATTTATTTTAAGTTCACCAATTGGGTCAAAGTATAGACCTGAGCTTACATTGATTTGTTGAACGAATTCTTGGTGACCCTGGGCCAGTACACTGTGGATAAAAGAGACATCGTAATTACTTATTATATAACGCATACCGCTATTTATATTATCTAAAATACCTCACTAAGAACTATCGGGGTATATAACCTATCGT
Source organism: Phalera bucephala (assembly GCA_905147815.2). Lineage (NCBI taxonomy): Eukaryota > Metazoa > Arthropoda > Insecta > Lepidoptera > Notodontidae > Phalera > Phalera bucephala. The sequence goes on along the minus strand of LR990621.1, from coordinate 14,272,160 downwards.
AACTAAGAACTAGACTGTGCTTTAAGCGTTAAAACTGATAAGGGTATAATAATAATGATAAGTGTGCATCCTATTCACTTAAGGCGACGACCTCTGTTAAGATGTGTTGTTGACGTCTACGTGTTTGATTTCATCATAATGGTGCTTAACGTGACGTCGATTTATTAATAATGATAACGTATGGTTGCCATGTATTTTAACAACCTTGTATGGGCCCTTCCATAAGGGCGATAAAGCCTTACGCAGCCTGAGATGATTTTTTAATAAAACATAGTCACCAACTTTGTACGTGGTGGGACGAGTGTGTGAGTCGTAATAGGTTTTAGATTTCATTTTAGATGTATGGATAAATTGTAAAGCTTTATCACGCGCATGTTTCATGCGGTGTTGCAGCATCCTGACGTATTCGGGGTAGGTAGTATTAGAGGAATCATGATAAACAGAATCAGGGATGTGAGCTTTATGCCCGAATAGTAATTCGAAAGGCGAGTAGTGTGTGGTTGAATGAATAGCCGTATTATACGCTAACATAGCTGTATAAACATAACGAGGCCAATTATCTTGATTCTCGCTTACATAGGATTTAAGATATTCTTTAAGCGTAGAGTGTGACCTTTCCAACGCTCCTTGCGTTTGGGGATGATAAGGAGTGCACCATAGCTGCTTAATTTTTAAAAATTCACAGGTTTTCTTAAAAAGGTCGGCAGTGAAGTTTGTACCTTGATCTGTGAGTATATGTTTAGGGATTCCGAAGAGCGATATAAAATGCAGTAGACATTCACTTGTTTCTTCGGCAGTAGTGCTGCGAAGCGGGTAAGCGAGTGAAAATTTGGTAAGGTCATCCTGCATAGTTAGGATGAAGCGAAGTTTGGCTGTGCCAGCTTCGGGTAGAGGACCTACAATATCTAGAGATAGTCTTTCGAATGGCGACGTCGAGGTGGATGTTATAATCATCGGTGCTCTATTTATTTTACGCAGAGCTTTATTAGTTTGGCATGATGTGCATTTCTTTACATAATTTTCGATATCGCTACGCATGCCTGACCAGTAAAATCTTTCTTTTACGCGATTTAACATTCTTGCTGAGCCTAGATGTCCTGCAATAGGGATATCATGATTTTCCTTAAGAATTTTCGGGATTTCATTCGGAGAAGGGTATATGACATTATTATGATAGATATGGATTGATATATTAGTACCATCAAACAGATAGCCCATCATATTATAAATTTTCACAAAGGAATGTCGGTCAAAGGGATTTTTAAAGTCGGATATGGCAATTTGATTAATTGTGGGATAGGACATGATTATTTGATCGCGTGCAAATTTTAAAGACCTAAATATATCTGGATACGAGTACTCATCGAAATGATGGACTTTAATAAAAAGGAAAAAGTAAGTTTTATCTTTAATTGTAAGAGGATTAAATGTGTATAAGGATCTTTCTATTTTCAGGAATTCATCTCGATCGGGATTTGGACAATTGTCAAGGACATCCTGTACATAGGGCATGGACTCGTCCATGTCTATTGAGGTAGGTATTATTATAAGTTTATTTAATCCTTTAAGGAGATTTTCGTTATACTCCGTGATGGATGTATTATAGGATTCTGAACGTGATTTTAGGAATTTATTATAGGTTTCATCAGGAGCAGGTGCTGGAGGAATAGTTCCAGGGTAAGTAGACGCAGATGCAGGTAAGGTATCAGGATTTTGCCTACTAGTCGAAGGTTGAGGATCAGATACTGCATTGGGACTACGGTTATCGTCGACAGAACGTAGGTAATCCATTACTTCGTTTTCGATTTCAGGGTTTATAAGGGCAGCATCCAGACTGGACGTTGGAGACACTAATAATTCTTGCAGATCGCTGATCGCTTCATTAGGTGAGTTCGATAGCCGTGATGTTTGTAGCGGAAGGTCATTAAGGTTAGTATTATTATTAGAATTTGAAGAATCGCTACTTTGAGGATGTATAGCATTTACAGGATATCTGGAAAGAGCGTCAGCGGCGGAGTTTAATTTACCTTTACGGTATACAATGTCATATTCATACTCCTCTAATTTTAAGCGCCAACGTTGGAGCTTACTACGATCTCTATGATTGAATAACCATCTTAAAGGCCGATGATCAGTGATTATTTGGAATCTGCGCCCATAGAGGTAAGGGCGAAAGGTTTTGCATCCGAATAAGATAGCAAGCAACTCTTTTTCCGTTGTGCTGTAATTAATTTCGCTTTTATTTAGCAAACTAGATGCAAAGGCTACAGGTTGGTCTTTACCAACAAGACCTTGAGAGAGTACGGCACCTATGGCATAGTTTGAGGCATCACAGGTGAGGATAAAAGGCTGGGAGAAATCAGGGTAGATAAGGAGCGGAGCAGTCGTTAACTTATGTTTTAGGGTATCAAATGCGAGTTGCTGTTGATTCTCCCATTTAAATAGAGTATCCTTTTTTAAAAGGTTGGTCAGAGGCTTTGCGATTTTGGAGAAATCGGGTATGAAGCGGCGGTAGTAGGATACAAGGCCGAGGAACGACTTTACGTCCTTAGGACATTTTGGAATTGGGAATTCGGTAACAGCCTTGATTTTAGTCGGATTAGGCTTAACGCCTTGCTCGGTAATTATATGACCAAGATAACAGACTTCTCGTCGTAGGAATTCACATTTATCAGGTTGTAATTTGAGATTGAAGTCTCGGATTCTTTGGAAAATTGACGTTAGATTTAGAATATGAGAATGGAGGTCGTGAGAATAGCAGACTACGTCATCGAGATAGACGAAACAGCGGATTCCTTGTAGACCAGTCAAGGCAGAGTTCATTAACCTTTGAAAGGTAGAAGGTGCGTTTTTAAGCCCAAATGGCATTCGCAAAAATTGAAAATGACCTTCAGGGACGTTGAATGCCGTTTTTGATTTGTCAGCCTCATTTAAAGGAATTTGATGGAAACCTGACGCCAAATCCAAGGTTGAAAAGTATTTACTATTACCGAGCTGATCTAGTATTTCTGTGATTTGTGGAATAGGATAAGTGTCACCAATCGTGACATCGTTAAGTTTTCTATAGTCAATTACTACACGCCATTTTTGCGTATTAGAGGCATCGAGCTTTTTGGGGACTACCCATATAGGTGAGGACCAAGGGGAATCAGAAGGCTCGATAATGTTTTGTTCGAGCATTTTATTGATTTGATTGCGAACTTCAGTTTTATGGACTTCTGGAAATCGGTAGGACTTTGTGTGAATAGGGATATCAGTTGTTGTTTTTATTTCGTGTTTTAGGACATTTGTACAGGTTAGGTGTTCGCCGGGAAGATGGAAGATATCAGAGAAATCGGAACACACTTGCAAAAGGACTTCTCTTTCCTCATCATTGAGGTGTGAGACGCGCAGCTGTTTCAGGACTTCTTCTGTACGTGCAAGGCTGTTAGACGAAACACTTATATGATTTACAAAATCAGACGGGCGTATTTCAAATTCTAACGGATCAATTGAGGTAAGTTTTAGATTAAGATTTGATTTTAAGGTAATGGGTTCTTCGGATGTATTTATTACAGAAATATTTATTCTATTATTTTCCTTTACGCGCACTAGACAATTTGCAATCAGCAATGTTTTAGATACATTTTGATCCAGAACTAATCCTTCTTTTATTTCAGGATTGAGGACGGAACATTCAATAATAGTTTCAGTCCTAGGAGGAATTATATATGCAGGGTCGAGAAAATGTAATTTTAAAGAGGATTTACTAAGGTTAAGTGAATTATTGTTATAATCTATGCTGCAATTGTGTGCATTAAGCATATCGGAACCTATATTGCCGTCGTAGGGTAAATGAATCTTGTCGATAACATGAAACTTGTGAGATATAGTGGATTTAGGAAGTTTTAGTTTTAAATGGAAGTGACCTCGGGTTTGGATAGAGTCTTCTGATGAATCGATGCCTTTTAGCTGGATCGTTTCGGTAATAAGCTTAGGATATCTTTCAATACAAGAATATTTTAACAGACTTACAGAGGATCCTGAATCGACTAATAAGGATAATGGAATATTTGATACAGAGGAGTCCACAAGAACATGTGGTAACAGCATTATTGCGGGATTATTTATTATTTCAAAGACGTTGGTTTTAGGAGACGAGCTTCCGATTTGGGGCTGGTTACCCTGTTGTGTAACTCGTGATACAGTGGATTTAGGATACGAGCTTCCGATTTGGGGCTGGTTACCCTGTTGTGTAACTCGTGATACTGTGGACTTAGAATACGAGTTTCCGATTTGGGGCTGGTTACCCTGTTGTGTAACTCGTGATACAGTGGATTTAGAATACGAGCTTCCGATTTGGGGCTGGTTACCCTGTTGTGTAACTCGTGATACAGTGGATGTTACTAGGCGGCGAGCTGGATGTAAGGTGTCATTATCATTTGAGGATATTGCTAAAGGTCGTTTGGGTTCCACGAGACACCTCCGTGGACCCACTACTCGTTTAAATTATTTTCATCGTGATGATATTGGGTATCGCCTACGCTGGTAGACAATTGCGGTTCAGGCTCAATAGGATCATTTTCGTTAACCACATAGTTAATGCGAGCGGGTTTCGGTCTAGAATGATCTTGATTTAGATGTGTTTGGAAATGTGGTATATGAGGAACATTAAACCTATTGTTATTAAATTCGCGTTTCCGACATGTTTCGATAGTATGGCCTTGGGTTCTGCAGTATCGGCAAAATCGACTGCTAGAATTACTGTAAGTAGGTCGATTAGAAAGATTAGAATTTGCGTTATCACGACGCGGAAAATAAGATTTTGAAGGATTTGATTTTTCTTGGCGTGTACTAGGCGGGTTTCGTAAGGATAGCGATTTTTGAATTTTCTCCTCAGAAATTGCTGTATTTATAGCTTCATTAAGAGATTTAGGCGACCTACACCTGACGATATTGGAAATACGGACAAGCAAGCCCATTTGAAAGTGATGGAGGGCTAATTCCTCCATTGCTGCTGTACGTCCTATCATTTCTCTTCTCTTATGACCGTGAGATATTGAGATTTCAGTGAGGAGTTTTGAAAGACTAGTCTCTATTCTTAGAGCATACTGGCTCACAGGTTCATTGGTTTCTTGTTTACATTCCTGCAAATCGGTGATTAAATGAGCATAATGTTTCCTCTCGCTAAATTGAGTCTTGAGGAATTCTTTGAGTTGATGCCAATTGGTGAACTCTTTAATAGAGCAGGCAGTTTCCGCCTTGCCCTGTAATTGGCACAATATATATTTAAAAAGAATATCTTTCTGATTATCTGAGGCCAACTCGTAGGCATTGTTACAATTTACTAGAAATGAGTTAAGTGTTTCTCGGCAACCATCGTAGGGCTTTATGAATTTTAATAAGATATTCAGTTCTAACTCTTGTTTTATCACTGGTGATTTCTTTTTACTGGATCTAGTAACAGGTCCAAGAGGGGGAGGACAGTGGCCTTGGCCATCGTCTTCCACAAATTCTGGTACAATAAGTTCAGACCTTTCGAGTTTAGGGCTTTGTGACCTACTTTCAGCCATTATGCTATTTTATAGAAATAATTATTACACAACAATAGAATCAAGACAATAGGATACAATAGAGTTCGTAATAAACAAAATAATATTATTGAATCACTTACAGGAATGATAGAACGATAATGACGAACATTTCCTCCCACGGATATCGGCCGCAGGTAAGTACATACGTATGTGTAGCGTTGATAAGCCTCGGGTCGTCGAGACGGGCGGATTACACCGGTCACAGCACTATCACGCGCGTGACAATGGGTGTAAGCTATGCTGCTTTGAAGACTGGCTGCAACACGATCTGTGCGCAGCAATGGGCCTTTTGCAGACGGGTCACTGTTGACGTCCAGGTGGGCCTGGCTGGAACTCGGTGCACTATGCACTGTGGAATCAGCACTCACGCGCACTCAAGAGACGTAATACCGGGGATTTTATCAATCCTTTTCCGTTGCCACCAACTATTATGAGTCTCAAAAGAAAGGGGTTTTTAAAAAAAGAACACAGAGATTTGATTAAACACAACCGCCTAGTTGGATGGATGGGATGAGACTGTTGGCTTCTGAGTGGGATGCGAATGTATTGAGATGGAAATGCTGACGGAATAGAAAAGGTGTCTGGTGTGTCGTATTGGGTACATAGAATATATATAACAGTACGCTTGTTAGGTGTTCGGGCAAGTCACCCGCTCTCACATCGAGAGACTCCAAACGGTTCAATTCCTTTTCCTCCGCAAAGCTATCGGAGCCCCGTGGTTCATACGGGACGTCGATCTCCATTTCGATCTCGGTCCCGAAACTATTGACGCCCTTATTAAAAAGGCGACAACTATTTCGTGAATGCGTCTAATCATAGGAATCCGCTTATCGTAGCCGCCGGTGACTACGACCTAACTCCCCTCCTATCAGCCTCTATTGCCGTCCGCGGCATATGCTCACCGGCGATGCCAAAAGAAGGGATGTAACCTTCTTTTGGATACAGATACCACACACAAGATCAGACACCGACCTCACCGGCGTGGTCGAAGAATCCCTTGCCCGCCGGCCGGTGCAGATTACCACGGCGAGACACCTGTTATAAGCCCACCTCCATAGCGACTGCCCAAGCGAAACTTATTAATTTTAATAGTTTTCAGAATTATTCATTCTACAACCAAGGCCATAATTCACTATGACCAATTAAACACGTAACGATACGCATTAGGATAACTTCATGAAATTATCGTTTAATGGTGCTCCCGTCGCATACAGAATAGTTTACGCGATCATTTCACTACGTTATCGTAACGTGCCGCGTTTGATCACAACGAATGAGGGGCCAGTTAGGTTATATATAAACTCTTTCACAAAAACTACCGCGAGCTTTTTGTTACGTTCTTACTCCACGTGTAATGTAGATTGCATAAAGGCCGTTACACACGGGCGCTTATCGTTATTTATCAGCGTCTTGATGGTGTGACGTTAACCCTATGATAAGTCGCTAGTCGCCCCGGCGCCTGATATGTATGCTACAGTATCTCGCCCGTTTTACGTGTAAAAGGATCAGGGGGTTGTAAATGCTAGGCCTTTTAGTTTAGGTTAATATTTGTTTCTAAAATAGATCGCGGATGGCTATAGTATGTAGAAAGGACGGGTTCGTCACTAACTCGGGCCACAAATTTCAGCCCACATGATTTAGTTGGCTAAGTGAGGGATGAGTTGGCGTAAGCAAAAAGCAATTAATTTTCTATCTATCTATCTATAACCTCACGCCAGATCCCTTGCGGGGTAGGCAGAGAGTACAGAGTTCCAACAGGTTCTTTCCTTACATACCTCTCTGGCTTCCTCGACTCTCATAGTTCGTCTCATACACGCTCGCCGGTTACGGAGACTCTTGACTTTTCCATCAGATAAGACTCGGTTTATTTGGTCGTGGTAAGATAGTCTAGGTCTTCCCCGGTACCTGCATCCTTCCACTTTCACATTGTATATCTGTTTTGTCATTCTTTCCTCTGGCATTCTTTCTATATGCCCGAACCAACGGAGCATGCCCTTTCTCATCTTTACACCGATACTATCTTTCATACCTACTCGCTGTCTTACTATGCTGTTGCTAATGCGGTCGGTCAGCTTCACTCCGCACATCTTCCGCAGAGCTCGCATTTCTACCGCATTTATCCTACTTTCATTCTCCTTCTTACATACCCAGCTCTCGCTACCATATAACAGCGTTGGGACAAGAACTCCGTTATGTATGGCCAGCTGCGCCTTAGGGCTTAAGTGCCGGCTCCCGAGTAGCTTTCCCATCGCACCATTCACTCTGTTCCCTGCACTCACTCTTCTCTCTATGTCAGCGGTGTATTTCCCATCCTTACTGAAGGCGCATCCAAGATATACAAACTCATTCACTTGCTCCAGCACATCGTTACCAACCACAATCCTTACATTCGTTCTGGTTTCTTCCCTTTCAAAAACCATAATCTTGGTTTTCTTCACATTCAAGTGGAAGCCATTGATCATGCAGTCGTCTTTCATAACTGTGACTAGTGTTTGCAGATCAGTGGCTGTTGGCGCTATTAAAACCGCGTCATCTGCATAAAGTAGATGGTTTACCACTAAGTCACCCATTTGTACACCTTCATTCATCGCTTTCAGTCTTTGAAGACTTTTGTACAGATATATTATAAACAGTCTAGCGGACAACACGCAACCCTGCTTGACGCCGATTTTAACGTCAAACCAGGGTGACCTGTTACCACCCACCCGTACGCATGCCTTGCAGTCCACATAAGTGGACTGGACGGCTCGCAATAGAGTGCCATCTATACCATACTCTGGCAAAATGTCCCAAAGTCTCTTTCGCACAACTCTGTCAAATGCCTTCTCCAGATCTACAAAACCGCAGAAAACCTTCCGGCCCACTGCCAGATGCTTCTCTACGATGTTGCGGAGTGAGAAGACTTGATCCGAACATCCTCTTCCAGACCTGAAACCCCCTTGTGCCTCGCACAACATTCCATCGGACTTCACACGCATTCTCCGTTCAATAATTTTACCGTACACCTTGGCTGCCAAGCTGATCAAACTGATGGCCCTGTAATTGGCGCAGTCATATTGTGAGCCCTTGCCTTTATACAAGGGTACTATGACTGCGCGGCGCCAATCTGTAGGGACTCTACCGGTCCTCCAGCAAAGGTTTGCAAGGGCCCGGAAAGCGTCCCGGACGCAAGTTCCACCATATTTGATCATCTCGGCAGATATCATGTCTACTCCCGCAGCTTTACCGTTTTTCATACTTCCTATCGCCCATTCAACTTCTTCCATAGTGATGTCCTCCGTTGATTCTGGTGCCGCAATCACGCCTTTAGGCACGTCTGCGGCATCAGCATCCGGGTCATCTCCATACATTTCTCCAAAATATTCACTCCACCGGTTTAGCACAGCTTGTGTGTCTGCAAGAATGTCACCATCTTTAGATTTTATCTTTTCCATTCTGGAGCCTGACGAATCACCTCGAGCCTTTCTCACCTTGCTCCAAAAGAGTTTGGTGTTGTTCTCGAAGTTCTTCGCCAGCCTCTCCTCCTCAATCATACTGGCTCTTTCACGCTTATCTTTCACTAAAGTTTTAGTGGCATTCTTGCATTGCCGGTATTTCTTTCCTCATCTCTGTCATACTGGCATTCAGGTTCAAAGAAGATACATAGTCCTGCCACGCTTTCTTCTTACTTTCTACGGAGCTTTGCAACTCCGCATCCCACCATGCATCACCTTTTGCTGTAATATGCTTCTTTGAGCAACCACATACTTCTTTCGCGGATTCCACCAAACTCTCTTTCAGGCTATTCCAGCATTCATCTACATTTGAGTCCGAAGAGCCTGCTGTCAAAAGCTTGTCTCGGACTCTGTCTTCATACATTCTCCTCACGCTCTCATCTTGCAACTTTTCAACCTTTAATCTTTCAAGGTCTCCGAAGGGGATACGCTCTCGCCAGTGTCTCCACTTCCTGAACAGACCACTAAACCGCGCAACTACAAGATAGTGGTCTGATTCCAGAGTGGGGCCTCTATACGCACGCGTATCTTGTAGTTTGCTTCGGAGACGGTTATCAACCAGGATCAGATCTATCATGCTTTTTTGTTCATTCCTTCTCCACGTATACAAATGTATGTCCTTGTGCTGGAATATCGTATTAGACACAAGGAGACCCCTTTCCAAACAACCATCTACAATGAGCTTACCTGCATCGTTCACTCTCTTATCACCATAAGGACCCAGAGCAGCGTCGCAAGTTTGCCGCCTGGTTCCTACCCATCCGTTCAGATCGCCACACAGAATCACCTTTTCATTAGCCTCAGCCAAATCCAGAACTTCCCTGACATTATTCCAAAACTTCTCAAGGTCCTGGGGTGTCGACGAGCTTACGGGAGCATACGCTGCGACCAAAAATACTCTAGTGACACCTAGTTTTAAACGGACCCAGAGAAGTCTCGCATCGCACAGGCCATAATCGCTCACTCCAGAGGCCAGGCGAGGGGACAGCAAGATACCCACCCCCATGCTGGCACGACTGCTCTGCGGTACCCCAGACCACAGAGCCATCGTTCCATCAGGAAGATCACAGGTTTCACTGCCCCTCCGCTTTGTCTCTGTTACACACAGAGCATCCAGGCGTCTCTCTTTCATTACATCAATCACCTCATGCATCTTATCTTCCATACCACCTCTTACATTCCAAGTGCCTATTCGGCACTCTGCACCCCACGACTCGCCAGTTCGGGCCCGGCGTTATGGGTGGCGGCCCCCATCGCCGCTTCCACCTATATTCGTACCGACGGGGGCGGGCCGGTACGCGTCGCCTCGGGGGGACGCCCTAGCCCGCACTGCGGTACGTCTTCGGTCCAAGATTGCAGCCATAATGACTGGCAGGGGTCGCGACGAGCACGCTCTTGGACAGACCCCCTATTAATTTTAAAATAAATTTTAGCATCAAGAGGAATTAACTTATTAATATGAACTCTAACTATCTTACACGCGCAAGCCGAGATCCAAGGGTCGAATTGGTGACCAACTCGAAAACAGCGTTATTTCCTCCATTCTTGAATAATAAATAAATAGTTATGTTATTATAAGATGGCAGAGATGTACTCTACATTTTGCCGACGATATTAACACCCGGATCTAAACACATATCCAAGTACTTTTACTCAAGTATTTACTTTTCATCATTTTTATTCAACAGTTGAGAAACGGTCAGAAGTGTAAAATGTCAAAAGTAAGTTTTGTTTAGCATTTTACTCAAGTAATTTCTTAAGACTACTCGTAAGTAAATAAAATGTCTATAGATACGGGTAAGTCTCAGTCAAATACGGCCTGAGTATGTCACTATTACCTATAACGAAACGAATACTGAGAATTATTCGATGGACAAACGCCAATAATACTGACCAGCACAGATATTTGTAAACGTACCGCTCTTAATTACCGAGTCTAGCTGTCGTTAATATAACTTGAGAATCAAAAGGCAAACTTGAGAAACTAACACTTTCACACAATTTTATTTATCAATACGAACTTAATTCTCTCCTTTCCAAGTAACGGTACGTCAATATATTTCTTCCAAAAGTTCCCTGAATAAATAAACAGGCACAATTAAAGTGATTTAGATGTGGTACTTGGCAACTTAAAAAGTCTACACAAATAAAGACGATAACGAATGGTAACGTATATTTTGGCGTAAAAAGTTTTTTTTTCCTCCACAAACGCCGAATAAAGCGTTTAGGTTATCGTATTTAGATAAAAGCTTCCTAACTCACCTACGCTATAAGTATGTATGTCTTGGCTTTGTATATTTTAGGTGAAAAATGTAGACGTTTGTTTATGCCGACAATTTAAATCTGTTATACTTTTGAAGAAAATATAAGAAACGTTTTCAACTATAAGACACATTTTTGTAACTCAAATTAATTACCTACCCGTAATTTTTTACAAAGAATTTGTAACATAGGAGACTTGTATATCTCCTTTGTTACAAATTCTTTGTAACATAATAAATGCAAAACCTGAAAGTAGTTTGTTCTAAATCGATAATTGAAGTTATTCCTATAATTTTAAAAGCTTTTACATTTTTTAAATTTGCAAAAATTGTTGTTGCTCCATTAGTGGGCTATAATAAACTAAATTTATTTTTGATTTTAACCATTACGGAGATTTCAAATGTATTTCTATAACGTAGTTCGGGTATAAAGGTGCTTAAAAATTTTAAATTTGGTAAATTGGTTTTCGTGTTGAATTTGTGAAACAATTATCTAATCGGGTCTGTGGTCTTGCGTTATTTACGATACACCGTGTATCGACGATTTACGATACACAGGTATATATACAAGAGAGCTATATATATATATATATATATATATATATATATATATATATATATATATATATATTATATTATACTATATTAGCGAATTACTAGTGAGTGCTTTGAGCGAGCTGGTTCCACCGGTTGTATTGTAACATGCTAATGCAGAGTGGCAAGTCGGCTATATTGCTTTTGAGCACAAATATATGGCGGAACTATTTAAACCGCGACGGATTTAGGATGGTATATTTACTACAGATACGATACTATTTTCATCTGAAACAGATACAGTACCTACTTAGGTTAAACTAGTAGCAAATGCAGGAGTCAACTACTTCCTACTATATATAATATCATAATTGTAAAAGTTTGGATGTTTAGAAGTTTGGATAGTTGAATGTTTGGGACTCAATCACGCAAAAACGAATTTGCATGAAATTTAGCACTTGGATTTACATATATAGAATATTTTTATCCGGAAAAATGTTAAGTTCTTGTCTAAAGTCAACGCGTACGAAGACGCTGTCAGAAGCTAGTATAATATATATATATATATATATATATATATATATATATATATATTGTATAATTGATATATAACTCTCTTGTAGGTGGATTCACGTATAGAGTGATTGGCGATGGTAAAGTCTTGGGTTTGGATCCTAGGTCGGACAGAAAGTGCTTTTTGTATGTCATGTAAAAAATGTCAGTATTGTTCCCGGTATCTTGATAATAGGCCCTATTCCATAGGGACCTAACATCGTCAGCGTTATGTTGGTGTACACAGTGCACCTCTGCCTCTCCCGCTTGGAGAATAAAGGTGTGACCGTGATATTTCTTTTATCAAATTGGTATTTTTTCCGTAAACTGACTGGGTACTTACTTAATTTGTATGAATGGTTAGTAGTAAAGAACTTATTTGCGCTTGGTGCTAGATAGCAACGATGATTTTAGCAGGATGAACAGATGTTCATCCTGCTAAAATCATGTGGATTGTGTATATAACCTGCAAAAATCATGTGTGTATACAAACAAATGTTTTAACTCGTGTGTTTTGTACATACTACATCAATTTTGTGAGGTATTTCATTGAGTGCACAGTATCCCACATAGCGCGCCATGCAATATTGTTTAGTGCGCTTTGATTGATAAACTTAGTCTTTTTCACGAGACACGGGTACGGTGATGCTTCATTAAATTCCATTTCACGCATTTTGTATTGCGGAATATTTAAAATAGGGAATCCAGAAAATAAACGAATATAAAGGTAAAGCAAGAATCTATTTTAATTTCCATTTAAAACATATACTGTTTATTTGCGTAATTATTTAAAAAGCTTAACTTTATATAATTGTATTTCTTAAATAAATAAATTGGAACGGTTTCCGCTTTAGAGACTGACACAATGAAATCGTTCAAAATGATCAATTGTTTTTAAAATTGTACACAGTTGATTGTCGATTTTTTTATGAGTCTTATTTTGTGTATCTGATTAAAATACATGGTATGCTCAAAGTCAAGAAATAAATAAAAAATACGTGGTTGCGCCATCTAGACACATTGGAAAAGACAGTTTTATAGATTTTTTTAAATAATAATTCATGTGCACGACGAATTAAGTTATTTGACAGATGATTTTCTGACTAATCGCGTGATTCATAAATAAATATTGAAATGTTGTTTACCTTTTTGTTCGTAAATTATTGTTATTAAAATTGATTCGTTCTTCATTGCAAATTATCTCGATACGATTTTTCAATTTATTCTATTTCATTCAATTTTATCATTACCACATTTCTAGAATCGTCAAATCCCAAACGTCACCCTACCCATGTCTCGTGATAAAGACTATAAAATTGGTGCGCTCAATAAAAAAAATCATTCTTCCTGTCAAATTAAATGCGAAAAATCTTTTAACCACACGCTAAACTATTCCAAATTCAATATTTCGCTGCATTCAAAAACAAAACCTAATAAAATCGCTGGCGCGGCGGATTCTAATAATTTAACAGTGTTTTGTGTGCGAATTACTAGTGAGTGCTTTGAGCGAGCTGGTTCCACCGGTTGTATTGTAACATGCTAATGCAGAGTGGCAAGTCGGCCATATTGCTTTTGAGCACAAATAATTGGCGGAACTATTTAAACCGCGACGGATTTAGGATGGTATATTTACTACAGATACGATACTATTTTCATCTGAAACAGATACAGTACCTACTTAGGTTAAACTAGTAGCAAATGCAGGAGTCACCTACTTCCTACTTTCCTACTATATATAATATCATAATTGTAAAAGTTTGGATGTTTAGAAGTTTGGATAGTTGAATGTTTTGGACTCAATCACGCAAAAACGAACTTGCATGAAATTTAGCACTTGGATTTACATATATAGAATATTTTTATCCGGAAAAATGTTAAGTTCTTGTCTAAAGTCAACGCGTACGAAGTCGCTGTCAGAAGCTAGTATAATATAATGCAAGTTTCCAAAATCATCTACGTGATAGCTGCGATTGCGATTGTTTTCAAGCCATCAAACTTAAAATGCTTATAATTTCATCATAACTGGTTAAGAGAATAAATTTTTCAATCATTATCAGCATCATAAGATTCCTATAGAACCACTGCACGGTATAAGCCCCCTCCATTTTGTGCCATTCTTTGCGGTTTTGTGCCAACCTACTCTAACTTCTTCCCCCCGTTTCAATCAATCCATCAGCCTATCGCAGTCCACTGCTGGACATAGGCCTCTCCTAACACGCGCCATTGCACACGGTCCTCCGCCTTCCGCATCCAGTCTGTCCCAGCGACCTTTTTGAGGTCGTCAGTCCATCTAGCTGGGGGCCGTCCTACCTTACGCTTACCAAGTCGCGGTCTCCACTCTAGGACTCCTTTGCTCCATCGGTCATCGGTCCTTCTGCAGATGTGACCAGCCCATTGCCACTTTAGCTTACTGAGTTTGCAAGCTATGTCGATAACTTTAGTTCTTTGTCGGATTACCTCGTTACGAATTTTATCCTTCAAAGAGACGCCGAGCATAGCTCGCTCCATAGCCCGCTGTGCGACTTTAAATTTGTGGACCAGTCCCACTGTGAGTGGCCACGTCTCGGCCCCGTAGGTCATAACAGGTAGGACGCATTGGTTGTACACTTTAGTCTTCAGGCATTGCGGCATAGGCGAAGAGAAAACGTGACGTAGTTTGCCAAATGCTGCCAAACCCAATTGGATCCTGCGGTTGATTTCTTTCTCGAAGTTGTTTCTACCAAATTGGACAACTTGTCCAAGGTAGACATACTCCCGAACAACTTCGAGCATCGAACCATCGACGTAGATCGGTCCCGGCGTGACATGTTCATTAAACATGATCTTGGTTTTATCCAAGTTCATGCCGAGACCGACACCTCGAGAGGCTCTATTTAGGCTATGCAGCATTTCGCGTAACTGTTCCAATGACTCTGCCACGATGACGATATCATCGGCAAACCGAAGGTGTGAGATGTATTCGCCGTTGATGTTAATGCCCCGCCCAGTCCAGTCCAGCGTCTTGAAGACGTCTTCGAGTGCATTGGTGAAGAGCTTGGGGGATATTACATCCCCCTGTCTTACACCTCGACGCAGCTCGATCGGGTTGGTCTTTTGGTCCAGGAGCTGGACTGTCATTGTGGCGGTATCATATAGACATCTCAGCACCTCGATATAGCGCCAATTGATGCCACATCGCTGCAGAGCATCCAAAACCGCCCAGGTTTCGATGGAGTCGAAGGCTTTCTCGTAGTCCACGAAAGCCATTTACAGCGGCTGATTGTACTCTTCGGTCTTCTGTACAATCTGCCGAACAGTATGGATGTGGTCCACGGTGCTGTAGCCTTTTCGAAACCCGGCTTGTTCCGGTGGCTGGAACTCGTCAAGTCTTCTGGCGAGGCGGTTTGTGAGTACTCTCGAGAACAACTTGTAGACGTGGCTCAGGAGTGAGATGGGTCTGTAGTTCTTCAGCAAAGTTTTGTCATCTTTTTTGAAGAACAGAACCACCGCACTCCCGCTCCACGCTTGAGGTGTTAAGCCCTGGTGGATGACGGAATTAAAGAGGCTCGCTAGCTTTTTCAGGATTGGAGTCCCGCCTGCTTTTAGGAGCTCAGTGGTGATTCCGTCATCGCCTGGCGACTTGTTGTTTTTGAGCTGCTCGAGAGCCACTCTGACCTCGTCCTGGTTGACAAAAGGGATGTCTTGCGTGTGGTGGCGTGTGAGTGGGGCTCTGTGGTCGTCAGCGCTGGGTCTCGTGGGTTTAGTCATCCGTGATGCGTACAGGTCTTTATAGAAACTCTCAATTTCCTTGAGTATCTCGAACTTGGAGGTCACGGTTTTGCCATCTGCAGTATTAAGTTTCGTCAGATGGGATTTACCTAGCTGGCGAGCTAAGACTTTGGTGCTTCTGTTCTGTTCAATCGCAGCCGCGATGGCGCGGGTGTTGGAACATCGGAGATCACGTCGCACCAGCTTCCGGATCTTCCGGTTAAGGTTCCTCCCATCCGGCGAAGACGCCTGCGTGGATGACATTTCTCGTCTCTGCCTCATAAGTTCGAGAGTCTCGAGCGAGAGTTTAGACTCTCTGTTACCGCTTTTGCCGGGAAACACCCTTCGAGACACCTCCTGCATCGTTTTGACCACTGTGTCGGTTTTTTCGTCAACATTGCCTTCGGTTTCCAGCAGGTCGAAACGATTTTGAAGCTCCAGTTGGAACTTTTCGGACCCTAAAGCTATTTGAGGCGCAGAAGATCTGAGAGCAGACCTCATCACGCGACGCCTTTCGGCCCTGAAGTTTATATTTAGAGCGCCTCGGACAAGTCGGTGATCGCTGCCGGTATTAAACCTGTTGATCACGGAGACGTCTCTAAATATAGACTTCGTGTCAGTCATGATGAAATCTATCTCGTTCCTCGTCACAGTGTCGGGGCTTCGCCATGTCCACTTTCTATGAGGCTTCTTCTTAAAGAACAAATTCATCAAGAAGAGCCCCTGCGACTCCAGAAAGTTGACCAGCATCTGTCCCCTGTGGTTTCGGCGCCCCACACCGTGGGGTCCGATTATTGTTTCGCCGCGTTCTTGTACTCCAACTTTGGCATTGAAGTCCCCCATAACAACGCTGTAGTGAGCCTTGGTAGTGCCATGTAATGCCTTGGCTATGTCTTCATACATGGCTTCGACTATGTCGTCGCAGTATGTCGAGGTCGGCGCATATACCTGTACCACCTTCAGGGTGTACCTGTTGGTGATTTTAATTATGAGGTACGCTACCCGTGTCGACACACTGCTGACTTCTACAAGGTTGTTAGTGAGAGCTTTGTTGACCAGGAAACCGACACCGCCCTGAGAGGGCCGATCACCTTCCCGAAAGTAGAACAGGTGGCCTGACTCAAGGGTTATCGTGTCCTCGCCCTGTCTTCGGACTTCGGATAACCCCAATATGTGCCAGTTTATGTGACCTAGTTCTACCTCGAGTTCAGTAAGGTGTTGGTCCAGCCATAGAGAGCGTCCATTGTACGTAGCCAGGGTCAGGTGTTTTTGGTAGCCTTGTGTCGTAGCCCGGAGATTCTTCGCACCCCCTGCCCCGCTGTTACCGCGACCGCTACCGTGGCAGCGGACAGCGGGACTACCGGGAACTGGGGGCTTTTGTTTTAGGTGCCTTACCATGTTAGGAGGTTTTGGCCTACTATACCACGCTGGCCAGACGGGTTGGTATAGGGTTTGTTGTTCCCGTTTCAATACATTCTAACAATTTAATAAAAACGACTATAAACACCGTCACCCCTATATTCCCCAAGCGGGGGTGGCAGAGGTGTACTGGGTACACCCACGTTTCGCCGATGATTTTAGGTCCCATGTAATAGGGGGCGAGCCTATTGCCATAAACCGGGCACAATTCCAGACTCCGGACTCGTACTGGGAAGTTTTCGTTAGAAAAACTACCCTATCCGACCTAGGATTTGAAGAAAACGATGCGCTTTGCCACAAGACCAACGAGGCACTATGTTAGGCGAGGACTATGTTATTACTTTTACGTAAGTTGTACTGCCAGGTGACTCTCTAGTTAGAATGTGGCTGTTGCTGAATATTTTAGTGCGGTAATACATCATACTGATGGCTTAGTATGAACAGAATGACGTTAGCGTAACTATCGAGTTGGCCTTCCACACTACAAATAGACTACATAATGATGAAAGTGAGACCACGCTTTCTCGATAGCGTTTTGCTAACGTCAGTATATTCATACTAAGCCCTGTGTTATGTAAACTTACTATCCTGGTGATCCTTTTGAGGCGATTAATTAATACACATCGCATTTGCAAGCTCATATGTTTGTATGTACTCAAGTAAATCTTGTCTAGTTCACACTGAACGCACGCACGTCTTACCCTCTAACATACCTCATATCCTCAAGATGACCGTCTCAGATATATATTTTCATGTAGCTTCAGAATAGTCTAGTCTCGACGTCCAGCAGTGCTTTTGTGGCGTGACTCCGGTCAATCCAATGTTGAGCTACAAAAGTAACGGGGTCGTTAGAATTATATAACTGACACTCGTTTTGTTTGAAGTAAAGAGATCATGTTTTTAATGGCATGCCTTTTTGACGCTAAAAATTTGCTTGTTAATTGTAACTTCATATATTGTACTCAATTTTATTATAATTGGGTTTTATTGTCATTTATTATTATTAAGGAAAAGGATGGTAAAATCGGCCAGAAAAATTAAAGCGAAAATTAAATCTACTGGTGCTTTACAAACGTTTTAAAATAAATCAGAAATTTCTCTTTACCTTACATACTAAGCACATCAGCATCATTGATATATTGGATGGTTTCCAAAAGGTACTCTTTGGTCCGTATTACCTTAATAGGTTGACACCACATAGCGCACCAGAAATTCTGAACAAGAAGGCAAGACATACTTAAGACCTAGTATTATTTATCATCTAAGCATGCGCAAACACAGCGATATGTTGGACATTGCAGCGACGATTTTAGAAATAAAGGGGTATCTATTACAAGAGTATCTATTTCTAGAAATAGATACTCCTGTATCTATTTCTAAAATCAGATAAGATTTATAAAGACATTTGATGTCATCATTGTCCGAGTTTTCATCCTTTTTGACATGTTTATATTATTAGTCTTCCTTCTCCTTTTCAATTCACCTATTTGGTGGTTTTGGTTTAAAACGTATAAAATTAATTGTCATTCCTTATGTTTTTAGTCTCTTTTACATTTTTGGTCTCTTTTAGTGTTTTGCATTGGTTCACGGTTAAAATAGAGCGTTTTTGTAACTTTATGTCTGAGATGTTTCAAACTCAAATCTATGGGATGATAATATTGTAATTCATATTTTCCTTGGTTTGATTCTCAACTTTTAATCCTTTGTAGTTCTTGGGAATCCTATAATATTTTTGGGTCTAGAAGGCCTTTGCCTGCCGTTCCTTTTTTGGTCATTATTTAAAAATCTTTGATGATAAAGTTGTTGATGGAAGTTGACTACCGTTTATTGAGGTTCGTTTTGCCTGATTTGCTATTATACAAGTAAATAGTATATAGTATCGCTTAGCTCGTGCCTCATGGCCCGAGGGTTAGTTTGTCCGCGTCGCGATGTGCTGGATTACAAACCGATGAAAAATTCCGCGACTGCAGATAGAAGAACGCTAATTAAGTAGGAATGTAGTTCGGAATAGACTGATCCGAGCTTTGTGCTTTATTCTTTGTCGTATTGTAGGTACTCGACGAATGTTGGAATTATTTGAAGTATAAATTTCATTTATGACGAAAATTTTACTTCAAAATGTTGCATGACTTTAAATTTACATTTTATGACCTATGTAAAAAACATACTCAGATCAGCCTTAATACCGATAAATATTTTTACTCTTTTATACTTCGTAAATAGTTTAGTCAGCAAAAAAATTTTTGACCTGAAATTTTTTTTATGTGCTGGACATAAGCTTGGACATACTATATAAGAGGCATGACCCGTTTCTATACTTATTGTTTTATGCCTTAACACCATTGAATTAAATATTAATTTCGTTTGGCAATTAGAACTGTCACTACCCATCCTATGTGAAAAATACTATACGAGGTAATGTTGCTAGCGTCATTGATACCTTACCAACTGGGAGTGGTATGGAGCCAATGGACCCCTTGTAAATATTTATTTTTATATATCAAATCAAATCATCTTTATTTCAGGCTAAAAAAACCCCATAAGTTGTTAGTAAACATTTGCTTAAACTATGTTAGTAAATTTACAATTATTATTTTTATATACCATTACACCAGGTGTATCCTATACAGGTGCTCCATATAATGGTCCTCAGTTTTGCTGACAACAACTCTCAGCAGACGGTTGTCACTGTCTCGCACACGTCACAACAGGGATGCGCATCTTTTGCGTATAATACCGAAAAAGTCGTCAGTATGCGTTGCCGCAAACATACCTGATGCGCTGCAGAAACGTGGCAGCGACAACAGTACCCTAAACGCGTTATTGTACTGCACGCGCAAGGTATTATATGATTTTTGTGTGTATCTAGTCCACAGGGCACAGGTATAAAAAGACTGGCAGAATGCCTTAAATAAAGTAATCTTGACATTACTGTCACATCTCGCAAACCTGCGGGCCAGCATGTTGCGTCTTACAGTTAGTGCCCTACGCTCTCTTTCTATATCACAGTCATCTGTGCCATCTTCCGTAACCCAGTGACCAAGGTATTTGAACCGTGTTGTTCTGCTCAATGGCGTTCCACATAGCGATACATGGGGTACAGTATCGTAATTTTCATTCCGGGCTTTGAAAACTAGTAGCTCGCTTTTCGTAGCATTGTACCTCAGTCCATGGGCCCCCCTGCCTCACTCCGCACTCGAGCTTACAAACATCTGAGTAAGTTTGCCCATCGTCCACAGTTAAACTGTGGACGATGGGCATGATGATTATTGTACCAGTACTGAAAAATTTGTATGATTTCTGGTGGTAGACTTGTCTCTTGCTCCAGTTTACTCCATAGGATGTCATACGGGACAAGATCAAATGCCCGAGACAAGTCCAGAAAACGTGCATACACAGGTGTTGCTCTCCCATCATAATATTGCACTGTGTTTTTCAGTGTCATAATCGCTGTCTCGGTGGATAATCCATTCCTAAAACCAAAACTAATAATATAATATTAGCCCTGTTAAGAAACTGTCCCACTGCTGGGCACGGGCCTCCTCTCCAACTGAGAGGGTTTAGGCCATAGTCCACCACGCTGGCCCAGTGCGGGTTGGCGAACTTCACACACCTTCGAGAAACTCTTAGGCATGCAGGTTTCCTCACGATGTTTTCCTTCACCGTTAAAGCAAGTGATAATTAATTTTAAATACGCACATGCTTTCGAAAAGACAGAGGTGCGTGCCTGGGTTTGAACCCGAGACCTCTGACTTTGCAGTCCAACGGTCTAACCACTGGGCTATCGCTATCACTGCAAAACCAAACTGTCTGTCATTTATAGATAAATGCCTACCTAGGCAACTGTCAAGCAAACCGTCCATAATTTTAGCTATAACAGTTGCTAAGGATATAGGCCTATAGTTATTTTTATCAGACAGGTCGCCAGTTTTGTTTTTAGGCACAGGCACCACCACTGTCTTTATAAGCTCAGCCGGTATGTATGAATGACTGACACATAGGTTGAAAAATAGCGCAAGACATCTTGGGAGATGTACACCTGCGTTCTGTAGGTGTTCTATACTCAAGTTATCATAGCCGGGAGACTTACCCCTTGTCATATTCTTAATACCTACTGCCACCTCTCGAGCAGTAACATGTACACTTACGTCAGTCGCTCCCGTGTAAGACGTTTGGTTACTCGGATTCAGAAGTGACTGTACTGTAAAGTGTTGCTGAAACAGGTTAGCAATATCAGTAGATCCCGTTTTCCCCTCCACAGCAGATGGGAGACCCGACCTCGGACATAATGCATTAGTCTCTCTCCAAAAGCTTCTAAAGCTTCTGTTTGCATGGTGAGAAGCAATTATGTCCATTAATATTTGATGCTGGTTATTTTGACACCACCTTAGTTTGGCTTTAAAAACTTTCCGAGATTCACACATTTGGTAATAGATGGGTATATATGCCTTATTACTTTTTTTCTGTGGTACCACGGTCTTCGTAACGATTACCAAAATTAAGCAGTGTATGCCTTGCTTAGACTGAGAAGGGTGATCGTTTGTGGCATTGCCATTATCGAGCGTCTATTTGGAAGGCTTGTTAAGCCGATGGTACCGGTTACCACTTCAAGTGATAGTCGTTAAGCCAAGTTGTAAGCCTTGTGGGTGGCTTGATAAGCTCCAACAGCAGGTGGCTACAAATTTTCCTCTACCAATCCGCGGTGGATTTGCGAAATAACCCAATAATAGTGGCCTACCTCTCTCACCTCGATTTGTGAGAGAAGGCCTGTACCCAGCAGTGTAGTGATAGTATAGGTAGTAATGTATTCCTAGTCAGTACACAGTTCAGTGCAAGTACATTAGAAGATGATGAAATAAAAACAAAGTATTGCTCATACAAATCAATTCTAAGAACAATTTTGATGATTCGGTTTAACTTGCCTCAACTGCGTATTTATCATGTAAACAACAATAAGATTACATGTTTAGTCTCCGTTCAGTTCCACAAACTGTTTCGATTAATAAGCAATTATGAATTAATACGGCGCACTCTGCGTAGGCGGCGCCGCGTAAATATGTTTGTTTGGCGCTGCCTATAAATAGCCATCACCAGACAAAGTACGTTAATATCATCTTAGCTCTCTTACCGTTCGCACGAACTTGAGAAGCATTATTAAGGACTGTAATATCTATCATGAAGATTTTATTTGTGTGTCAAATAGTCGTGGGTTCGATTCCCGCACGGGACTAATGATTGCGCGGTCCACAAGTATTTGTTCCGGTCTGGGTATTTGTGTATGTGAATTTTCATGTTTATAAACGCACCCACGACACAAGAATTAATCCTAGTGTGGGGCTACGTTTTTTAAAGAAAAGAAAAAAATATATATTTGTAAAATAACATATATTTTTTATAAAGTCACGCCGGCCTTTATATTTGACTAGGTAGATTTAATACATATATATTTATGTCAATAAATAAATATATTTCAGCAGAAGTAATTAATTCGAAAACAATGTTTTAAATACTAAAAGTTGTCAGTTCGTGAATATTTCTCTTTGCAGTTAAATAAATATTGCTTCATGAATTAAAAATTAGTTAAGTATAAATGTGATAAAATTCAAATGAAAAGTAGAACTGTATTATGAATGTGGGTGATTAATGAAGTGAGTTTAAATCAAAAAGTCAGGCTCATAAAACTTACAAGACTATTGAATAAAAAAGGCCGTGATACAGATTCGGTGGATGTTAATCTAATCGAATTTAAAATTAATCTACAAGATGAAAAGCCCGCCGGAGGGCCGGCCGGTTGCTCGCAAAATTGAGATGTTTTCTTTCCTATGCTCATAAATTTCATTAGAGACCACTTTACTGCTAAGAGTATTTAAAAGAAAGTAAATATTTTTTCCTTGTTTTAAGAATAGTGCTACAGTTAACATTTGTGTCAATATTGAAAAAGTCGCGTCGCGTATCATTTATTTGTTTAATTATTATCATTATTTTCTGTGATTGTAATGTTGACTGCTTTGTTGGTCTGTTCTGAAAAATGCGTGTAGCGATCACGGGATCTTGGGATAAGATGTAATTTTGAAGATAAAAAAAGTTATAATTTTGACTGCTTTGTTGGTCTATTGGGAAAAATGCGTGTAGCGATCACGAGATCTTGGGATAAAATGTAATTTTTCTACTATAGAACATTTTTAAATATCAACCTGGAGTTTGGCATTGTGTCTGGTATAATGGCTCGCCTCCAATTGCATTGGGATCTACCATCGACGGCAAAAGTGCATGCTTAGTATATAGTATATTTTATATGTATTTTTTTCGTAAAGTTCATTTTGAAAAAACTGGAACATAAGAGTGTCAGGTCGTTCGATCAACGTCTTATGATTCTTACTCTTTTACGACATCAACTACGCGATTGATACTACATGGGGATAATTAATTTAACCCTTTAAAAACTTCTCCTCTTCTTTGTACGTTGGTGGAATCTCATCTCTTAGCTCATCGCTTAGCATAAAAATGATGTTATCGTAACGTTATCTAATAAGCATGATATCACGCCGTATGCCTACGCAAACGCATGTCATTTTTATTCAATAATTTTGTAGTGTGAAAAGAATGGTATATCAACAGGATCGCGTTATGTTAACTTTAATCTGTTGATGCTAAGCCTATTTCCATATTAGTATATTCCATATTAGTAGCGATGACTTCAACACTTTTACAACTGTTTCTAACAACTTATCTGGCTACCATACAAGGTAATATTTTAAATTTCTAGCAGTAAAAGTGAATGTAAAACTTATCAAATATTCACGTGCTCAGGGCGTCGCGGCGTCTTAAGCTGCGATAAAGATTAATTAATTTTACATATGGAAATAAACCTAGCAGTACAAGAACTGTTATAAGGTTGTGCAAAGAAAAGAAAATAGAGAACTAGGCAATCTATCAAAGTATGTGCGAATATACTATATGTTTAAAGTATGTACTGTTCTTTTCAACGAATAACGTTTACGAACCATTGTGAAACTTTCGATTATGTGTGATATATACGTATTACGTGGGATATATTATACTATTTTCCAAATCGAGGGGCGATCGTTACCGCGTAATTGCAGTGTTCTTAGTGATCACCAAGATTAAGCAGCGTTTGGTTGGGTAGACTGAAACAGGTGACCTTTTCTGCTGTTTTCGCGAGCCTTCGTGTTTCGAAGGGCAAGCTTCCATTGGTTTGAGTTACTACTTGCTATAGGTTCAAGAGGAGACGGCAACCGGCCTTCACTAAACATTAACAAACGAAGTCCACAGCCAGTGAAATTATAACTACAGACAGGAACCCAAGAAAGTGGTAATATCAATTCAATTCCACCACACAATAAAGACTATTTACATAGCCTGCCCATTCGGACCGATAGCCCTCCGATCGCGATCACCTGCCATCAGACTAATGGATTAGCCCAAAGTCGTTGATCATTCGAATCCCTTGACAAATAGATTCAGGGTACCCTTATTATTTGCCAAATACACTTGACTTTCGTTATTTAAATGGGTTTTTATTGAAATGTCTATAGAATCGGTGGAATTAACGGACTTTGGATCGCTTTAGATAGAAACGTGCGTTTGACGTTCAATCTGAGCTTTGTGAAAAATTGAGCAGTGGAAATTGAAAATTAGTATTTATTTTGATTACTCCATCAAACACAGTTTTGAAATAAGCCATATTTTTGGATATCCGATATAGAAATTGCGTTATGAGTTACTTGGGTACTTTTATTTCTTGTTGTGATTGCATTTCCGCATTTTTTTTGCCTTTAGAAATAAAACACTATTTCATCTTTATTCTCCGAACGGGCGTAGCAGAGGTGTATACCAAATTTTTGCCAGCGATGTTCTCATTATCATAGGCCATTATTACAGATACAATTCCGGAATTCAGACGATACCCCAAACAGCTCTTTTGCCGGACGTGAAATTTGAACCTAAGACCTCTTAGTCGTAAGCCGTGTGTGTCACATAACCAACGAGGGAGTCTACTATGTTTTGAAATGTGTAGTATATCATACAATGACTTGAACATTTACCCGATGAAGCGGCCGATAGATAAAACATCATAGAAAAATAAGATAGATTTCGGTGCCAACGGTCTACTGGCGATACATCAGATGGTTCATACGTTATGAAAGAGAAAGTTATCATATCACTTGAAAGATTTCGCTGCAGACAAACTTTCGATTGAACGTGAACACCAATAACATTGGCTTTCCGTTATTATCTCTAGTTTCTTTTCCTATCAAATGAATAAATAAATGTCCTTGTCGTACCCACTCTTGTGTAGATTGCAGATTCCATACTCGATGATG
The DNA here is from genome assembly GCA_905147815.2 of Phalera bucephala. Lineage (NCBI taxonomy): Eukaryota > Metazoa > Arthropoda > Insecta > Lepidoptera > Notodontidae > Phalera > Phalera bucephala. The sequence continues at coordinate 14,246,235 of LR990621.1, read as the reverse complement.
TAGACGCTATATACTCCTGAGAGGAACAGTCCAATCACATAACCAACGTTGAGAAAGAGGTCAATCGACAAAGTCAGCTCAACTGAGCAGCATTTGGTAAGCTAATATTATCGTAACAGTTTGTGTCGTGTCGTCTCAAATTCCGCATTGTCTCAAGATAAAAAGACAGAGAGAACTAAAAAGCGAAAAAATGTATTTGTTTTAAAACGTAGTCCCATCAAACATGAAATTCACAAACACCATCACCCAGACCGAAATAACTATTAATGGGTCACAAAGATTTGATTCCCATGCAGGGTCGAACCCCATCCAGTACGCGGGGCGGCTTCAGCTTTTAACCATACTGTTGTCAGAAAAACATCGTCACGACTATATTCCCCAAGCGGAGGTGGCATAGTTGTACTGTGTACACCCAATTTTTGCTGACTATAATAGGAGGCGATCATTTAGCCCTATAAATGCGCAATTCCACACTCTGGACTGAATCTTCAGATAAAGAAGGAATAAACAAAATTTTGACAATCTCACAACTAAATCTGTCTCTTTATACGCATTATAAAAAGGTAACAACGTGTTCTCCTGTCGTTGTTACAAGAAGGATGTTCCGTGTGTGCCGGGCGCGGAGTCCACGTCGCCGGCGAGCGTGAGACTCGCACAAACGATGAATTATTACGTGTCATCAATTACCGGACAGACACTATCATCGCAAACCAAGATCTGTCTAGATGTGACAACAGATCGACATTTTTTTATATTTCTGTTATATTCTTATAATTTTCATGTTCGTATCTTTTCATTGCATGTTTTTTTAATCTATTTCTTAAATAAAACCATGCCTTAACGCTAATAGTTATCACTGTGTTGTGAGTGTAATTAACACATAACGTATTAACATATTATACACACACAGACACTACAACGAAAGAAATGATTTTGAGTGAAACGAATATTTATTCCATGCGTGGAGCGAACCTGCAACTACACTAGCCAATAGTGGGAGCAGCTTAACCACTGGACCAAGTTGTCTGTCAACTTTATGTTGCCATATTTTTTCTTGCCGCCTTACAATTGGTATTCAAATTCTATAATGGTACTTTGAGATTGACTCAATACAATTCACATACACAAACCCATAGGCCGAAACAAACATCTTTGCATCCCACAAGATGAAGCCTACTCGATTCAGTGAGCGTAACGGCCTACGCTCTAATTCAGAAGTTCTAAACTAGGCCTTGGGGAGCATAGAGAGATACGAAGGGGGGTGAAACACAAAAAAAAATTTCGCGTAAATTAAACATCACAATATCACATTCTGTTTGTCACCGTTACAAAATGCGACGTCGTCTTTCAGAAAAAGTTCAGGAAGTATTTCAATTACATACCTTAATGATTTCGATAAAAATCGTTTTAAGTTTGAAAATAAAGGGACATGGGGCATGAAAATATTATTTATTATCCGGGGGGGGGGGGGGGCGCAAAAAAAAAAAGGTTGGGAAACCCTGCTCTATTTAGACCAAGCCATCGTCTTTAATATTTTTTTTATGTTAAATAGTCACTTCCAGTAACTATAGGGTGGTGACAATTATTGTAAAGCAATGTTTACACTGGCTGCTCCATAGAATTCGAGCAGCTTTGGCACGCAAACAGCGCTGTTTGTGCTATTGTGCACCCAAAACGTTTGTCTTGCGGCGCCATTAATAAGGTGAGTATTGGCAGATATTGATCACCTTCGCATCGAGAAGTACCTTACCGAAGATGTCAATAACATATTGTTTTTATTACTTTATTCATGAGGAAAAATTGTGTGTTTTCAACACGGAGGTATGAGCGGCGGCATGTGTTTGTTACATTTATATCATTTGAGTTTTTGTAGGACATTATTTGTTAGGTTGTCATTTAATTTATAAATAATCTATTGTAATGGATCTGGATGCGTACAGTATAACAATCAATATAAACCACGCAAATCACTTATTATATGCAGATGATAAAAAAATATATGTGAAGGTCCGTTCGAACGCTGATTGTGAGTTGATACAGAACGATCTCAATAATATATTCAAATATTATATACGTAACAATATTGTAGTCAGTATTGAAAAATGTCAATGTATTAGTTAGTCTCACTCGTAACAAAACATCCTATTACCTATTTATATAATTTTAATAATGTTGTAATCAAGAGGGTCCAGGCTGTTAGAGACCTGGGTAACATAAAGTACCGGTTACCACCGCATTGTGGTAACCGGGACCAACGGCTTAACGTGCCTTCCGAAGCACGGAGACGCTCAAATATGTAAATGCCACAAACGGTCACCCATCTCAGGCCAACCGAGTCGAACGCTGCTTAACCTTAGTGATCGGTAATAACACCGCGGTCGCACAGCGTTATGAAAGAAAACCCACGAATATTTGTCGCTCACTCATTTTGTTTCTGCTTACCGTAAACCTATTTATTATCTTAAAATACAATATACATATCATTTCTATATTAACTAATCGTAAGTAACTTTAAGTGTTTAAAATATTTTTATTTCTTTATTGCTTTGTAAGTACGCATGTTTTACTCACGAACACTTGTTTGCTTATGTGCACTTAAATTGTAAATCGTGGGTAACTATTATTAGCTATGTTTATGTTATACCTATAGTTTTGTTTATAATTTTCAAATCTGTTAGTATCCCAAATAAATAAAACCGATTGCTGTGGTGATTTTTGGTAAAGAACATTGTCCTGCGGTGGACGTCTTTTGGCTGATGATGTAAGGATATAAAAACTTCTCTCATTTGTATAACATCAATTTTATACTGATACACGACATGTACGTGTAAATACATAGTGCAAAAGAACCTTCTTAAAATAATTTAAATTTAAAAAGACTGTTTATAGCAAAAACACGACGAATATATCTTGTTTAGTTGAGGAGTTCCCATGGCTTTTTCCGGCTCCATCATCAGACCCTAGAAACCGTCCGGGGCGGGGCTATATTCAGTAGTTGGTTGATTCCATTGGCCACTTTTGTTGTATAGTAAGTACAATACTAATTTAACAAGCTTAAACACAAGTGGGTTACGTTGTATATTTCACATGTTCCTAGGGCCACCTTCCAACTCCATCATCTGACCAGCTCCATGGTACCATATTATTGCATTGTCACCAAACTTACATACGTACGCCAAATTTGAGCTAAATCGGATACCTGCAAGTGCTTAAAAATGGATCACAAGATTTGAACAGATAGACAGACAGACATGATCATTGAAAATCAACTAAAAGCTTGTAAATAAATAACTTGCACTATATAATAATTTAACCGTCTTATCACATTAAACCTTTATGTAAATTCAAATTTATTTTCATATCATGGCAGTGAGAGTTGGTAATTTAAGAAAGAGAATGAAACCAGGACAAATGCGGTCTAAATGCGAGCTCTGCAGAAGATGTGCGAAGTCAAGCTGACCGACCGTATTCGCAACAGCGTAGTAAGAAAGCGTGTAGGACCGTGTCTTATCTGAAGGGCAAGTCAAGAGTCTCAGTAACCGGCGAGCGTGTATGAAATGAATTATGAGAGTGGAAGAAGTCAGAAAGGTATGTAAGGAATGAACCAGTTGGAACTTTGTACTCTCTGCCTACCCTGCAAGGGAACTGGTCTGATGATATAGATAAAGTTAGATAGATTTTCATATCTATGCCACTTACTTCTCGATTAAACATTATTTTCCATCAAAGACCGAGATAAATGTGAAATCAATGTAATATTTTGCAGTTGAAACCTATTTACAACATCGAACGGGGCGGTTACAAAATGAAATAGGAAACAGTGAAACGTCAACACGGTTCACCGGGAAGTGTTACGGGCAGGTTTAATTTTGGACGTAAAATGTAATGTCACGGCGTTGCAAACTCTTAAAGCCGATTTACACGGGATTGGTCAAATAAATATGCAACAATAAAATTATACCTAAATATACCCAAATAAAATAAAATAGGTAGATCATACTGAGTTCTTAGATTTACGCGAATATTACACATGAAATAAAACTATTTTACTTAAAAAGCAAAATAAACCGCGATAAAATCCGAAAAAATTGTTTTATTTCATAGGTAGATCACTTATATTGTAATCATACTGGCAGTAAAATAGATGCATTATTTTTACCTGTGGATTAATGTAAAAGGTTTATGCCTAAAAGACGTATTCTTTTCATATAGGTTGTTTTTGCAACCGCATGTGGTAGAAAAACTTTAAATAGTCATATATAGTCAGCTATTATAATATAGTTTTAAGAGATTAGATTTCAATGACTCGCACTCACTCGCAGCGCTGTGGGACTATGGTGTTTTAGCAGTGAATTATTACTCTATACTTTAAGAAATCTAATCATTCATTGTAGTATGTGATTGATAAAATCGCTTATATGTGCATAACTCCATTTGCACTGTTTAGGCGCATCCATAATAATTCAAACATTTCTATACGGTCAGATTCTATACGAACTATATTTACTCAATAAATTTGTTGTTGCATCCCAGTCGATTAACCAGTGCCGCTCCTGGCCTAAAAAAAAGAAAAGGTCATGGATCAACGATCAAACGTCTTCATCACGTCATTACCCAATAAGCTCATCCCAATCAGCTGTTTGAAGAGCGTTGTCATTTGGAATACTTGTTGTGCTCCAATTTTCTTTAACGTTTTTGGAAGAACATAGATGGTAAAGATGATTTCCTTTCATTTTATTAAGATTTAACGCGATTTATAAAAGAAAATCTTGGCAAGCGACACCGTGCAATCCGTCTTTTACATGAAACTTTAGCGACTTCATGATTAATGTCAGGGGTGTCACGAGCATTTGAAGAAATTCATCATTTCACGTTCACTCACGAACGGTTATAATTATACGGAAGGGCATTTTGTAAAAAAAGTCTGGGAAGATGGCTTGTTTATTCCATTTTTGAATTTCGTTATGGAACTTTCGTGCACTGTGTCACTGGTTTGATTGACACTAGGGATTTACAAAAGCAAACTCGTTGGTTGTTAGTGTCAGTCACTGTGAAGAAGTTTATTTAGGTCTTTTATAGACGATATAGCTACTTCAGTTCACCCATCGAAACATTATTTGTACTTATATATCGTCGAGTTCACCCCTTACACGAAGAAAGCAAATTTTAAATGTGGTTTCTATTTATGTTGCCGTTTATTATTTTTAGTAAAACTTACAAATTATTGTCTCTGGGGACTTTAACTTGTTACGAAAACCGAGTTTAACCGATTATTTTAATTCGAGTTTTATTATTTTTAGCTATTTAGGTAATCTGTAATTCCAAAGAAAAATAATTTGTGAAATGTTACACAAATGTTAATTTACAAAAGATTTTTTGAAAAACTAGTAATTTTATTCATTCGAGGTCTTAAATAGTTTGTTAGATTATTTACCCACGAATATCAGATAAAAATAACGATTTTGGTTACTACTGTAAAAAATGTTTGGACGCCCTAACTTTGTAATTAAAATTTGATCAAATAGGTGTGATAAGCAATCAAAATGGTTTTGATACGCAAATCACAAAACATCTATCTATCTATATCATCACGCCATATCTCTAAAAGAAGAAGAAATGAGAATCAATAATAGAAATATAAGAGTGGAGAAAGACAGAGAGCTTAGTAAGGAAAGAACCTGTTGGAACTATGTACTCTCTGCTTAGCCCGCGAGGGAGCTGCCGGAAATCCTTTCTATCTCTACCACTATTTAAGTCACTTGGTGATTAAACAAAAATGCACAAAACTTTCAGCCGGTTAATGAGGGAGGGCTAATTTCTTTTAAGAGTCCATAATGGCTTGTGAGCGCTTATCTGGTGAGGGGCCGCGTCAGACGATCGCTTCTATAAGCAAAAGGACGGCACTTATTCGTTACGTATAAACACGACTAGTTACGATAATAAATATGATAGAAGTGGTAGTCGATTAGAAGCAGAACAGTTCCGTAATATTTACAAAAAAAATTAAAAGTTTCGCAATAATTGATCACAAAACGAATAAGGCAGATCCCGAAACGTATTGTTCGTCCGACAACTTAAGTGATCATTCTGTTGGCCGCTCGCCCGGTCTAAGACGTCGATCTCTTTCAACCGCCGCCATGCACGAACATTGGACCGGACTTTGCCGAAGTTGCTGACGTCACATTTAATATTTTAGATGCCCATTCACATCTTGTACTAATATTACCCCAAAAAATATATAACTAGTAATATTGGCCCACACACTGTCTCACTGCGGAGCAAAGGCGTTCTCTCCTATAAATAGGTCCGAGAGATTAGGTCATTCTCCACCACGCAGACCTAGTACGGATTGGCGGAAGCAGGTTTGTGGTCATTAAGTGGTAACCGAAATCAACGGCTTAACGTGCCTTCCAAAGCATGGAGGCGCTCGAATATAAAAATACACGAACCGTCTCCCATCACAGACCGTCCAAGCTGCATGCTTAATCTTGGTGATCGTTAAGAATGCGGTCGGTAATACGATTTTTTCTTGAAATGTTCTTGCATACTGCATGCCAACAAAGGACGATGATCATTTCACAAAAACATCGTATTGCGCTGCGTTACAAGTTTAATTGGCTATAGCGAATTAGGTTGCAGGTGCCTCGTAATTAACTGGCGCTCGCCTTCAATTTATAGCTGGAAAATTATCTTTGTTGACCCACGCGACTCAAGCCTCAACCAAGGCGCTTAATTTTTCCGCTCTTTGTAAGCGTTTTTCATATCCCCTAAATGCGTCCGTCCTTTGTTTGCGATGTCCGTTTATTAATTTGGTAATGGAAATACATACGTGGAAATATACGTGAGTTTTGTTGTTTTAATTCTGTAATAGCGAAGCGGTGCGTTAGGCATGTTGATGCTTAGTTTTGTAAATGGATTCGTAGATATTCATTTGATGATAGGCATCCGAAATATTAATTATTTTGTTTGTTTTGCGTATCGTTGTTGGGTTCTGTAGTTACTGGTACAGTTATTCATTTAAGAGAATTATATTTGTAAAATCAAAAGATATATTTGTTTCGACCTGGATATTCACTACTGGGATTAAACGCACAATCGCAAGTTTTAGCCAAAGCAAGAGGCACAAATGGATATAAATAGTACCTTAAATATAAATCGATTGAGCGTTTTTTTATCATCACAACACTAGAAATCATTTTACAGTAGACATTCATTAGAAGATTTATAGACTTGGATTTCCAAATACAATTATACAGTTTAAAAAAAACAGACACATGTCTATAACGAGTAAAACTAAGTGTCTTGTCATTTACAGGAAATTACAGCATGCATTAATACTATTTTATGAAAATATTAGTGATCACCTAGTGCCAAAACGTATGCTTCGAAATACGCCTCAAGTTTTAAATCTTGGCTTGCAACCATGGGATCCTAATTGTAAAATAGGAACACGTGTTTGAAACTATCGTCTGAGAGAAACTTATAAAAGATATTGAAAAGACATGAGACAGGCTCAAAATATGGGGCCACAAATACCTCGGCCAAATATAGATGTACCATGTACACTTGCCTCTTTGTCATGTGTACTTTTGTACGTCGATACCTTAAGTCATTTTCTTTATTTATTTAAAAAAACACACAGTAACACTTTAATGGCCGGTTTCAATATTTAACTCATGTCTTTATCCACTGAATTTTGACAGATTTTCCATACAAAATTTGTCAAAATTCTATCCGTAGTAGGCAAATCTATCCTTGAGTTGAATATTGAAACCGGCTGTAAGAGGATAACAAATAGTATTGGCTATGGTAGTCTATATGAATGTAAAACCCACTACATGTTCCACCTATTACTTAATTAAGAAGTAACGTTGGGGGTCTGTCCAAGAGCGTGCTCGTCGCGACCCCTGCCAGTCATTATGGCTGCAATCTTGGACCGAAGACGTACCGCAGTGCGGGCTAGGGCGACCCCCGAGGCGACGCGTACCGGCCCGCCCCCGTCGGTACGAATATAGGTGGAAGCGGCGATGGGGGCCGCCACCCATCACGCCGGGCCCGAACTGGCGAGTCGTGGGGTGCAGAGTGCCGAATAGGCACTTGGAATGTAAGAGGTGGTATGGAAGATAAGATGCATGAGGTGATTGATGTAATGAAAGAGAGACGCCTGGATGCTCTGTGTGTAACAGAGACTAAGCGGAGGGGCAGTGAAACCTGTGATCTTCCTGATGGAACGATGGCTCTGTGGTCTGGTGTACCGCAGAGCAGTCGTACCAGCATGGGGGTGGGTATCTTGCTGTCCCGTCGCCTGGCCTCTGGAGTGAGAGATTATGGCCTGTGCGATGCGAGACTTCTCTGGGTCCGTTTAAAACTGGGTGTCACTAGAGTATTTTTGGTCGCAGCGTATGCTCCCGTAAGCTCGTCGACACCCCAGGACCTTGAGAAGTTTTGGGATAATGTCAGGGAAGTTCTGGATTTGGCTGAGGCTAACGAAAAGGTGATTCTGTGTGGCGATCTGAACGGATGGGTAGGAACCAGGCGGCAAACTTGCGACGCTGCTCTGGGTCCTTATGGTGATAAGAGAGTGAACGATGCAGGTAAGATCATTGTAGATGTTTGTTTGGAAAGGGGTCTCCTTGTGTCTAATACGATATTCCAGCATAAGGACATATATATGTATACGTGGAGAAGGAATGAACAAAAAAGCATGATAGATCTGATCCTGGTTGATAACCGTCTCCGAAGCAAACTACAAGATACGCGTGCGTATAGAGGCCCCACTCTGGAATCAGACCACTATCTCGTAGTTGCGCGGTTTAGTCGTCTGTTCAGGAAGTGGAGGCACTGGCGAGAGCGTATCCCCTTCGGAGACCTTGAAAGATTAAAGGTTGAAAAGTTGCAAGATGAGAGCGTGAGGAGAATGTATGAAGACAGAGTCCGGGACAAGCTTTTGACAGCAGGCTCTTCGGACTCAAATGTAGATGAATGCTGGAATAGCCTGAAAGAGAGTTTGGTGGAATCCGCGAAAGAAGTATGTGGTTGCTCAAAGAAGCATATTACAGCAAAAGGTGATGCATGGTGGGATGCGGAGTTGCAAAGCTCCGTAGAAAGTAAGAAGAAAGCGTGGCAGGACTATGTATCTTCTTTGAACCTGAATGCCAGTATGACAGAGATGAGGAAAGAAATATACCGGCAATGCAAGAATGCCACTAAAACTTTAGTGAAAGAAAAGCGTGAAAGAGCCAGTATGATTGAGGAGGAGAGGCTGGCGAAGAACTTCGAGAACAACACCAAACTCTTTTGGAGCAAGGTGAGAAAGGCTCGAGGTGATTCGTCAGGCTCCAGAATGGAAAGGATAAAATCTAAAGATGGTGACATTCTTGCAGACACACAAGCTGTGCTAAACCGGTGGAGTGAATATTTTGGAGAAATGTATGGAGATGACCCGGATGCTGATGCCGCAGACGTGCCCAAAGGCGAGATTGCGGCACCAGAATCAACGGAAGGACGGAGGAAGTATGAAAAACGGTTAAGCTGCGGGAGTAGACATGATATCAGCCGAGATGATCAAATATGGTGGAACTTGCGTCCGGGACACTTTCCGGGCCCTTGCAAACCTTTGCTGGAGGACCGGTAGAGTCCCTACAGATTGGCGCCGCGCAGTCATAGTACCCTTGTATAAAGGCAAGGGTTCACAATATGACTGCGCCAATTACAGAGCCATCAGTTTGATCAGCTTGGCAGCCAAGGTGTACGGTAAAATTATTGAACGGAGAATGCGCGTGAAGTCCGATGGAATGTTGTGCGAGGCACAAGGGGGTTTCAGGTCTGGAAGAGGATGTTCGGATCAAGTCTTCTCACTCCGCAACATCGTAGAGAAGCATCTGGCAGTGGGCCGGAAGGTTTTCTGCGGTTTTGTAGATCTGGAGAAGGCATTTGACAGAGTTGTGCGAAAGAGACTTTGGGACATTTTGCCAGAGTATGGTATAGATGGCACTCTGTTGCGAGCCGTCCAGTCCACTTATGTGGACTGCAAGGCATGCGTACGGGTGGGTGGTAACAGGTCACCCTGGTTTGACGTTAAAATCGGCGTCAAGCAGGGTTGCGTGTTGTCCGCTAGACTGTTTATAATATATCTGGACAAAAGTCTTCAAAGACTGAAAGCGATGAATGAAGGTGTACAAATGGGTGACTTAGTGGTAAACCATCTACTTTATGCAGATGACGCGGTTTTAATAGCGCCAACAGCCACTGATCTGCAAACACTAGTCACAGTTATGAAAGACGACTGCATGATCAATGGCTTACACTTGAATGTGAAGAAAACCAAGATTATGGTTTTTGAAAGGGAAGAAACCAGAACGAATGTAAGGATTGTGGTTGGTAACGATGTGCTGGAGCAAGTGAATGAGTTTGTATATCTTGGATGCGCCTTCAGTAAGGATGGGAAATACACCGCTGACATAGAGAGAAGAGTGAGTGCAGGGAACAGAGTGAATGGTGCGATGGGAAAGCTACTCGGGAGCCGGCACTTAAGCCATAAGGCGCAGCTGGCCATACATAACGGAGTTCTTGTCCCAACGCTGTTATATGGTAGCGAGAGCTGGGTATGTAAGAAGGAGAATGAAAGTAGGATAAATGCGGTAGAAATGCGAGCTCTGCGGAAGATGTGCGGAGTGAAGGTGACCGACCGCATTAGCAACAGCATAGTAAGACAACGAGTAGGTATGAAAGATAGTATCGGTGTAAAGATGAGAAAGGGCATGCTCCGTTGGTTCGGGCATATAGAAAGAATGCCAGAGGAAAGAATGACAAAACAGATATACAATGTGAAAGTGGAAGGATGCAGGTACCGGGGAAGACCTAGACTATCTTACCACGACCAAATAAACCGAGTCTTATCTGATGGAAAAGTCAAGAGTCTCCGTAACCGGCGAGCGTGTATGAGACGAACTATGAGAGTCGAGGAAGCCAGAGAGGTATGTAAGGAAAGAACCTGTTGGAACTCTGTACTCTCTGCCTACCCCGCAAGGGATCTGGCGTGAGGTTATAGATAGAGATAGATAGAAGAAGTAACATTATAGCTAGAGGCATCAATTTGAGGTGCATTAATGCGAGGTTAGGTGAAAGTGAGTTATACCTTAGTAGAAGTAGTATATAAATAAAGAAGTAGGCATAGTGCCGAAGAAAACAAAAAGGGAGTGAGTCGATGCTGTACCAGTATCTTGTCAGTACCCTCCGAGTTTTTGGTGATAAAACTTTTAAAAGCATGCATGGATACAGAGAAAATGTCTGTGAAGCGCTTATTATATGTGTCTACAAATCGACGTAGGGGAGAGCGCACACCAGCTTTTGTCCTGCAAGTACCGGTCGCGGAAAGGGTGCGCGCCCTTACCACCCGCCGATGCACAGTTCTTGGAACTACATAACATAATTTATTATTGATATCAGTGCATTCAACATTATTATGGCAAATACTATGAAGCAGAGAGGCTTCCAGCAGGATGCGTCTGGATTTCAATGTAACCAAACTCAGAGAAATTTTCGCTGTACTGCCTCGGTTTGATCTATATATTTATTATACAGAGGGTTCCAAACACAGCATGCATATTCAACTTGGGATCTAATCAAGGTCTTGTATATAATTAAAAATTTCATTTCATTTTTGAAATCCTTGCTAGCTTTCATGACGAGACCATTCATCGGATAGGTTTTTTTCATAATGGCATCGATGTGTTCGTCGTAATGTAGTTTGGAGTCCAATTGGACGCCAAGGTCGCGGATCAATGTGGTCTTAGAGAGCTATCCAAATCCTGTTGGAAAAGCTTGCAGTCATTTACTGTGGTAATGTTTCTAAATGTCTTAAGGTCATCAGCATACAGCAGAAACTTGGACTATGTCATTTATAAATAAAACAAAAAGCAAAGGTCCGATGATAGATCCTTGTGGGATACCTGAAGTGACCATAATATTGCCAGACGTATATGCAGAAAACCAGCGCGACTAATATTTGGTTATAACATATGGTTTTATGAAAACGCAGCTCAGCCGTAATTTTTTTGTAGCACGCTTAAGCGTACCTATGCGGTGTATACTCTAGCTCACTTTCTGCCTCTTGCTTTCCGTAACGTGACGTCTTGATTTGTCAAAAATATTCCATCATGTGCATTGAGATACTATTTCTATCAGTCCTAAGACATCAACTGCAGGCCTTCCCAAGGGTCACGACAGCGACCTGCTTTGTTGCACGCATCCACAAAACAAAGTATGTATTCAATATCTATCTACACATCTAAAATTTATAGGTAGTACACTGTTACGTCGTAACATAGTTTTAAAAATATAAAATAAAAATAAAAAATCTTTACACACAAACAAACAAAATAACAAGTTGTTACATCGAATGGAAACCGCGCGCCTTAACTAGTGATAGCATCATAATGACCATATAAGGTATTCGTTGGCACCGGAAATCAAATTCCTTCTAGAACACCTAATAAGAAACGCCCACAACATAGAAGCATCTAGAAATAATAAAATAGCGAACAACGGGACAATGATCCTATCTCACTCGGTTCGGTTATTGCTAACTTAGTCCCACAAGAATTGTATAAAAAACAGACAATAGTTTAGGGCGTGCCTTGCTTCGGTTGAGCCGTTCTTTCTATATCTCTGTCCTCGTCTCAGACGAAGGATCAAGAGATCTGGGAAGTGTGCACTGTTGCCAGGCAGGAAGTAGGCCGTCCTGGGGGGGCAGTATATAAAAACGAGTTCGCGCAGGAACAACCCTTTTCCGACGCCAGACCTCGCACGACAACAATTCAGTTCAGTTCGAACAGTGCTTTATTAAAATAAAAAAATAAAAGTTTAAATTAGCAACATTCTTCAACCCCCTTGGTAAGTTTAATATAATTATTCCAATAGTTCTGATTGCTGTTAACTAATTTTTCGTGTCTGGATTAATTCGATTACTATTCAACAAGTGATTTGTTCTACCTTTTAATAGTGTATTTTTCTGTGGCTATATATATTTCTTAATAGTGGGTAGCAACGTAACCAAATGTGACAGCTAGTATCTTAAAAATTGTAAAATATAACCTTTTCTATTTAATCATTCGATAAGTTTTGAATATGTTTCACCGCGGTATTTTTGTTCATTTCTATTATCATATTAATTTCGTCCAAATCGATCCAGCCTCCACAAGAAACCAGGAGAGATATGGCCGCGATAATTAATTCCCACTGTGCATTCCACGCGTGTGTTGTTGAACATCGGTGGCTTGTGAATATCTATTTTTCTAAATATTTGTTGTCAAAAATTTCGTAATAACTAAATTTCTAACTTCATACATTAAAATAATGAGCTTTTTGTTTTGTTAATCTATTAGAAATTGCCACCGCAAATTGTATAATGTAAACACAAAATTATTCGCTGGATTGATGTCACGAAAGAGGGTTTTCTCAATATACCCGACAAAAAAAAATATCAATGGTCATTGTTTCGATGTTTTTATAGACCTACCGTAATGTGTAGAAATAAAAATTTTTTGTACCTCATAGCGTAGTGGAGTGGTGATAGTCCTAAATATAATGTTGGGGTTTGATTCTGGGTTGGGTAATAAGTTTTATTATATATTTGTTTTTCCATATATTTCAACCGGACGTAAATATCACCACTCCATTTCGTGAATATTTTAATTGCTTCGCGAAAGATGCCGACGCCCACTCCTGGTCTCACCTAGTGCCTGGGGGTCGGATCTTTCGCGCTACATGTGTCCAATTCGGCGCGTTCCAGAAAACTGGGGGTCCACCGTACGGGTTGACAAAGTACGGTTTGGGAGACAGCAGGCCTCATTTCTGCCCGTCGACTCCCGCTGACCTCGGCGGCTGAGGGCCTTCTACAGGGCACCTCCAAATTCCCCACCTAGCCGGTGGAGGCTGTTACCGAAGACCCCCCACGCGTCACGGGATCGAGCGGCCTAAAGATAAGTCCCCAGCGCCCATAGGTTTTTTTTGTGGACCCGAAAACTCCCCTGTACCGGGAATTCACGCCCCATTTTAATATTATTACTTATTTTAATTTTCTGGATTGTTCTTATTACGATTTTTAATTGTTTGCGTAATTAAATATATTTTTTCCTTTATTGAGTTCTTAACGAAACGCGGTACGGTCGGCGCGAAACGGTTCTGCGAAACGTCGGGAACTAAAAATAAAAAAATAAACCGCGATAAAATCCGTAAAATAGTTTTATTTCATTTATTTCATATTTTTTCCTGTTAACAATAAACAATTGTATTTTTTTTTATAATTGTGTGTTTTATTTGTACCCGCCGTCAGGCGGTCGTAACAACACTTTTTACTAATCGATTTCATGGTATTCGAATTCGCTTTCGACCTTCTGTAAACGGCGTAGCGCTACGGTCGCAGTAGCAAACCGTGTTCCCTGTATCATCGTCAACGTACGCTTCGAGCTCGTCATTGTAACGCTAATGCAGCGTGCATTTTTAATTCATGTCAAGTGACCCGCGGGCTGCGCCGCTAAGTGCGGCCCAGTTGCCGCTGCCGCGCTTACGCTCATCGTATCATGGATATAAGCGGGCAAGTTTAATGGCTATTTTGGTACGTCGAGTGCTTACCAGTATCGGTTAGTATATAGCGCAGCCTATCCAACATTGTGTCATGGATATAAGCGGGCATGTTATATCCATGACATAATGTTTGATAGGCTGCGCTATATGCTTAAAAATAGCCATTGGGCTAGTTTTGTATGAAAAGATTTTGAGTCATATTATATTATACCTAATAAAGCGTCATGTCTAATAGCTATTTTCGTACGTTTCAATTTTTGAATAATATTTAGTTGCTGCAGCTGCATTTACGCTCATCGGATCAGGGGTGTAAACGGGCATGTAAAGTGTATTGTGTTGTTGTTCCGTCGTTCTATGTTTCGTATGTTCATACTTTCAATATCTAATATATTGTTTTACCTAAGCGAGGGTAAGTTGCTGCTGCCACACGTACGCTCATCTTGTGACAAACACAAAGTTATTCGTCTGTCTTCGTATACCTATACCGTGTAAAATAGTTATAGTCTATGAGTTACAAGTAGAATAGTAAATTGGATTGTTTGTATTCAGGGTTCTCTGTGACGATAATAAAGTTAAATCAAGTGGGCCACTGAATTGTACTCTCGGTCTCTCCATGTACAGGCTCAATTTAGGAAACCAATGTTTTTCAGAGCGATCCTTCTCACAACTACTTACCCGCGGCTTATAACCTTCCAATATGTAGCTTATATGTTATTCTAGTTTACAATTTACCCTATGCCAAATTTTATCTAAGTTCGTTCAGGTGTTTAAACGTGATTGAGTTAGAAACATCTAAGTTATAAATAACCTTAAGTAATTATACCTACAGCTAGACTAAAATTTTGCATTAGTAAGATAAGGCTGGTACGTATTAGTATGGGTACTAACTATAGTCGGATTTTATCAACCCATGTTTACTCGTAACATTCCGATACTTCAACAATGAAGATACAAGAGTATTACGCATAACATGGATTTCCAAGAAAATCTCCAACCCTAAAAGCCCAGCCGTATTACTCACCGGGGATCGACAATGTTTAAAACTTTTTGAACTCCATTCCCTTAAAATATGCCCTCCAATTTGTGCGTTTGAAGAATCTCACAGGGGTTTTATTTAGTACATCCACCATGCAAGGTTGCTTCATTTTGTATATTTTTTACGTGCTCTTTGTTCCAAAACGTTCATATAATATTGTGCCCATATCAAAAAAAAAACACTGTCACGCCCATATTCCCCTAGCGATGGTGTCAGGGTGTATTATGTACACCAACATTTTGCGGACGATATTAGGTCACAACCTAAAAGGGGGCAAGCTTATTACTTAAGGGTTAGTCCGCAATCTGGAATCGTGCCGTTACTACCAGGCACAGTTCCAAACTCCGGACCGATACTAAGAATTTTTTGATAGAGAAACCTCAATAATATATCCATTGTAAAACTTTGTTTAGTAATAAAATAAAACTAATACCGCTTATATTTCCCAAACTGGGGTGAACCGTATTCCTGAACACCCACCGACTCACCGACGATGTTATGACCCATGTAATAGAGCGTGAGTCTATATCCATATACTGGGCATGATTACACACCGATAATGGACATTTTTCGATAGAAAAACTACAATCGTCCGACCTAGGATTTCACACCACACCAATAAACACCACCAGTAATCACATACTTAATTGTAGAGCGTGTTAATGGCAACGCGATAATATTGTCGGTAGTTACGTTTTTGTAAACCTAGTATTATAAGTGGTGGATTTTTATTAACTTGTGAAAAGATAACCTACAAACTGTATAAAAGGTTAGTATTTCACAAATTTGTGTGGATACAGAACAAAAATTACGTGACCACCTTGCAAGTTCAAATTAAAAAAGTTTCCCGAAGTTAATTGCGTGCTTTTAACTGTAAGTCTCGCAACTAAAATTGTTTTCTTTTTAGGTTTACCTAATTGTGTAATCATTAGGATTATCCTACGCACCCTACGCACCCCAACCTTATTACTTTGATCCCTATTTACTAAGTTTTGTTAAATATAACTGGTATTGTTTTTATGAGGCTTACACAAGTTGTACCTATTTTTTCCTTTTAAAAACTGGAAAAGGCCTCAGTACTGAAGGTTTTTTTTTATCTAGCGGTAATTACATCTCCCATTTTGACCGTTAATAATAAGAAGCATTGCTTTTACATAATTATTCTACAATACGTAATTAAAACACACTTTATCCTCAATTTTAGGTGTGTATAGTCTATTCCAAACAATCTTAAAAACTTTTTTTCACTCAACATAAAAACGTCGATTTCTTGCTAACAGCATTTTCATTTCGATGTCTTCGGAAATACTGTTCCTTCATATTACACTTGTGATAGATTTCAATCACAACTAAAATATCTAAAAATGGATAGTATTGTGTTTCGCTTGACCGGACCGCGTGGTCGTGTCACCCACAATAAACGCAGGATAATAAGACACGGTATTTTTTAAGGTATATCAATAAAATAAATACTATATTTTTGAATAAATAAAATTTTGTAAATCTATCTATCTTCATCCGAAGACGTCCACTACTGGTCAAAGGCCTCCTCTAAAGATTGTGGCGACCTTTGCGGTCGGTGCGACCGGTTTTGTCTATTCCTCCTCCTCCTTGAATCGTACTCCTCAGTGCTGAGGGTCGTGATCTTTATGAAGAACTTTGATAATGTCTCTCCATTTAGTTCTATCCATTGCGAAATAAATTGCGTCGCTAACACTGCAATCGAGCTTGGTGGTTTTGTCTATATATGCATCCAAAGATATACAGGTCGGAGTCTATTATTTGAGCAATATTTGACTGGTAGACCAGGGATATATTATGGATTACAGTTTTAATGGAATGTCAAGCAGTTATTGTCATTATAGTAACTTTTGATCTTAGATTGTGGTTGGTAACGATGTGCTGGAGCAGGAGCAAGTGAATGTATTTGTATATCTTGGATGCGCCTTCAGTAAGGATGGGAAATACACCGCTGACATAGAGAGAAGAGTGAGTGCAGGGAACAGAGTGAATGGTGCGATAGGAAAGCTACTCGGGAGCCGGCACTTAAGCCATAAGGCGCAGCTGGCCATACATAACGGAGTTCTTGTCCCAACGCTGTTATATGGTAGCGAGAGCTGGGTATGTAAGAAGGAGAATGAAAGTAGGATAAATGCGGTAGAAATGCGAGCTCTGCGGAAGATGTGCGAAGTGAAGCTAACCAACCGCATTAGCAACAGCATAGTAAGACAGCGAGTAGGTATGAAAGATAGTATCGGTGTAAAGATGAGAAAGGGCATGCTCCGTTGGTTCGGGCATATAGAAAGAATGCCAGAGGAAAGAATGACAAAACAGATATACAATGTGGAAGTGGAAAGATGCAGGTACCGGGGAAGACCTAGACTATCTTACCACGACCAAATAAACCGAGTCTTATCTGATGGAAAAGTCAAGAGTCTCCGTAACCGGCGAGCGTGTATGAGACGAACTATGAGAGTCGAGGAAGCCAGAGAGGTATGTAAGGAAAGAACCTGTTGGAACTCTGTACTCTCTGCCTACCCCGCAAGGGATCTGGCGTGAGGTTATAGATAGATAGATAGATAGATAGATTGATCTTGTCTATAGACAAACTCTATGCCTTTAATGCGCTAAGGATGACATAGTCGATGTAAGATGGCGGACAGCCCTACTTTGTGATTCGATTGGCAACGGGACGAGCAGTCGGACGTATCGCGGAGCAGCTAACCTCACTATATTCCTTGTGACAATATTAATCGTTAATTATTGCCAACATCTTTTTATATTTTGCTACGAAAGTCTGGTTATCAAGTAAGATTAGTGTACCGGGCAAGAACCTAGTATTATTTCGAGATTTCCTTAATGTTCGGCTATCATGCGGACGACTATGAAATTGAAGATAAGCCCACTTTTTACCGTTACCAGCATCGAAACGGCCATCCCGAAAACATAAGCGCCGATATACATATATGTCTGTATCGGGGTCGGACCAGTGCAGTTTTCTATCGAAACACTCCCAGTATCAGTTTAGAGTCTGAAATTGTTCCCGTGTTGATTTCACAAATAATTCCTAAACAATTGCCTTAAATCCCTACAACATAATACAATACAAACCTAAAGTGTTTTTAGTTGTAGCCCCACACTAGGATATATTCCTTTATCGTGGGCGAGTTTGCAAACATGAAAATTCACATAGTAAATACCCACACTGAAACAAATAATTGTGGGTCACACAAAGATTTGTCCCGTGCGGGAATTGAATCTTCGACTATTCAACCCAGCGGGCGGCTTAAGTTTTTAACCACTGCGCCAATTTTTTTTTTTTTTTTTTTTTTTTTTTTTTTTTTTTTTTTATTTTTTTAAAAAAAACGTAGCCCCACAGTAGGATTTATTCCTGTGTCGTGGGTGCGTTTACAAACATGAAAATTCACACACAAATACCCAGACCGGAACAAATAATTGTGGATCACACAAAGATTTGTCCCGTGCGGGAATCGAACCCGCGACTATTAAACACAGTAGGTGGAGCGACCTAAGCTCTTAACCACTGCGCTAAATCGTCCGTCCCAAATCGTCCCTACAAACTATTAAATAGATTGTCACAGGTTTGAGTAACACTGGCGATATATAAAAGCAAACTCCCAACGAATCTGGAGACTTAAAGTTGTTTGGACAACCACCTTTATAGTTAGTATGTAAGATTTTGCAAACGTATTTTTTATTTCGCAGACTTATTATTGTAGGCTATTTAGGTAATCTGTAAGTAACCGAGTCTGGGTAATCTAATATCTCTTTTTACAAACTGATTTTAATTTGCTATGAACACTAAATCAGAGGTATTATTCCAAAAAAAGTAATTTGTGAAATGTTACACAAATGTTAATTTACAAAAGATTTTTGAAGTGAGAAGAACTTCTTTAGGTGCGTTGGGCATTTTTGAGATGGGAAGAACAATATAACTGGCGACACTGTTACCGTTACCGGCACCTTTGTATATAAGTATGTACATATATTGTGTAACATATGTACGTACATAGATACACATGCACGTTGGTATTTTTTGAGATAGGATAAAACCATTGACTCAAAAAATATATCCTGACGATTTAAAATAACACACGTAATTGTTTAATTTTTCACTACTGTCGACGATTTATCGTAGTGGTTAAGACCTTAAGCCGCTCTGCACACTGTGCCTAATTGTCGCGGGTTCGACTCCCGCACGGGACAAATCTTTGTGTGATCCACGATTATTTGTTCCGGTCTGGGTATTTGTGTATGTAAAATTTCATGTTTGTAAAGGCACCTACGACACTGGAGTAAATCGTACCGTGGTGCTACGTTGAAAAAAAAGTCTTAAATAGTTTGGTAAATTATTTACCTACGAATTTTAGACGCAAATAACTATTTCAGTTTCTACTGTAACAAATATATGGACGCCCTCACATGTTGGTCACAACTCCCAAAAAAAATATTAAAAACTGGTCAAATAGGTATGAACTTACCATGACCATGAACTTAAAATAAAAAAGATTTGATTTTGAAAAGCAAATCAAAAGACACTTTAAAAAGAACATCTATATATCTATAACATCAGAAGAAATGAGAATCAATAATAGAAATGTAGATAGACTTAAAAGCAGTGATAGCCTAGTGGTTAGACCGTTGGACTGCAAAGTCAGAGGTCTCGGGTTCAAACCCAGGCACTCACCTCTGTCTTTTCGAAAGCATGTGCGTATTTAAAATTAATTATTACTTGCTTTAACGGTGAAGGAAAACATCGTGAGGAAACCTGCATGCCTAAGAGTTTCTCGAAGGTGTGTGAAGTTCGCCAACCTGCACTGGGCCAGCGTGGTGGACTATGGCCTAAACCCTCTCAGTTAGAGAGGAGGCCCGTGCCCAGCAGTGGGACAGTTTCTTAACAGGGCTAATATTAGATAGACTTTAATATTTTTATGTTACGCTGAAATATGTAACGAAACTAGACGTCCGTCACGTGAAGTAACGATGTAAAAAAGTATGTTATACGTATCCAACAACACAAAAATAAACGACTGCCTCGTTGTTCTAGTGGCAAAGCGCATCGCTTTGTGGTCACGAGGTCCTGGGTTCAAATCCTAGGTCGGACAAATGTAGTTTTCCTGACTTAAATTCCCGTTATGAGTCCGGGGTCTGGCATTGTGCACAGTATATGGCAATAGGATCGCCCCCTATTTCATGGGACGAAACATAGTCAGCGAAAAGCGGGTGTACTCAGTACACCTCTGCCACCCCTGCTTGGGGAATATATGCGTGACAGTGTGTGTTTACAAAAATAAACGCCATTGCGTTGACATTATCCATTTGAAATTTGTCATAGATGTACGCTTCGCGTTTGGGCTCGTTGGATTTATCTGGACGAGTATTAAAAACGTAGGTAGAAGATATCTACATTGCGTTTTCTCTAACAAGGTTTGTTTTTATAAAAATCGTTTTGATAACACACGTAATGTGCCTCTGTTACCACATACAAAACATGTGGCAACATCGCATCAATATCGTGAGGCGATTCAAATAATACAATTAAACGCAGTGAATAAAATGGATTACAACAGCAATGAAATTGTACTACAATATGTATAGAATGCATATCGTTTGCTGTTATTGAGTTGCAACCTCTATAGAATGTCATGTGAATTGCACTTCGCTAATAATTGTTAAACATCAACGTGAATTTTTTTAACATGACCACTACATGTTGCAATATAAACATGAAAAAGTTTTTAGTAGTTGCGTTTGTCTAGTGGCAATTAACGCGCGTAGGGATTATGAGGTCCTGGTTTCAAATCCTAAATGGGACAAAACGTAATTTTCCTATTGAAGAATTCCCTATATCAGTCCGGAGTCTGGAAGTGTGCCCGGTATATTCCTATAGGCTCGCCCCCTATTACTTGAGATCTAACATCGTTAGCATGAAACGGTTTTTATGATTGCCGATTTGCTTGAGAGAAAACTACCGTTTCATAACATAAAAGTTTTCATCATACTATTTTTACTTTGTTCGACCATTCTGGAAGATTTTTGTACTTATTAGTATAGTAAGAACCGTCGATTGAAGTATTATTGTATTTACAATGCACAGGGTTTTGTAAGGAGAATTTAATGGTATGCATATTTTTTGTCTTCAATCGTTGTGAATGTAAAAAACTACCGACTAATAGTGCCGTAATAACATCGTCGGCAAAAAGTGGATGTACACAGCACATTTCTGCAGCACCCGCTTGGGGAATATAGACGTAACGGTGTTTATTTTGTTATTATGTTTAAAAACGTATTATAAATGAATCAAGAGCTCTCTTACTTCAGTGTAATAAAACAAAATTCGCTCTATCACTGCCGCTATTTTAAGTCACTTTCGTTCACTTGGTGATTAAACGAAAATACACAGTAACTTTCAGCCGGTTAATGAGGGGGGGCTAATTTCTTTCAAGATTCCATAATGGTCTGTGGGCGCTTATCTGGCGAGGCGCCGCATCTGGCGATCGCCTCTATCTGCATCTGAAAAGTAAAGCCCTTATTCGCTATAACAAAACGCGGCGAGTTTTAATCTATCTGTTTATATATCACGGGAGATCCCTTCTAGGGTAGGCAGAGAATACAGAGTTCTAGTAGGTTCTTTTCTTACAGAACTCTCTGGCTTCCTCCACTCTCTTAGTTTGTCACACGCTTGCCGGTTACAGAGTCTATTTGGTCATATTTTGCGATAATAAATAAATAATAACATCAGTCTCCCTCTACAGGGAAAAGGCTTTTCTTCATATTATCGAGGTGAGAGAGATTAGGTCATACTCTACCACACGGACCCAGTGCGGATAGGCAGATGCAGGTTTACGCCCATCTGCTGTTGGAACTCATCAAGCCGCCAATGAAGCCTTATATTCGGCTTAACGACTACCGCAATAAATAGTTATTGGAACTAGTGGCTTAACGGGCCTTGAGAAGCATGGAGATACTCGAGCACTAAATTACCACCAAAGGTCACATACAGACCGATCGAGACGAACGATGCTTTACCTTGGTGACCTTTAAGATCACTGCGATCACACAGCGCTACGAGGGCTACAAGCGTTACAAAATCATGCTAAAATGTTCGTGTTCTCTATATGCCACCATATCATCATTAAACGTGTTCGTTTCATGAAGATATCGTATCGCGCCAAGTTACGTACGTTACGTAGTAATAAGGGCGCAGGTGTCTCGTAATTAACCGGCGCTCGCCTTCAATTTATAGCTGGAAAATTATCTTTGTTGACCCACGCGCCTCAACCAAGGCGTTTAATTTTTCCGCTCTTTGTAAACGTATTTCATATCCCCTAACTGCGTCCGTCCTTTGTTTGCAATGTCTGTTTATTAATTTGATAATGGAAATACATACGTGGAAATATACGTAAGTTTTGTTGTTTTAATTCTGTAATAGCGGAGCGGTGCGTTAGGCATGTTGATGCTTAGTTTTGTTAATGGATTCGTAGATATTCGTTTGATGGTAGGCACTGAAATATTAATTATTTTGTAAGTTTTGCGTGTCGTTTTTGGGTTACGTAGTTACTGGTGCACTAGTACAGCTATTCACTCTAGAGAATTATATTTCTAAGATAGAAGGATATATATGTTTCGGTTTGGGTATTTACTACTGAAATTAAAACACAAAAACAAGTTTTAGAACAAACAAAAAAATGGATGTAAATAGTAAAATGCAAATTTGACGGAGCGTTTTCCATCACAACTTTAGAAATATTTTTTCTGACACCCATATGCTTTGTAAATCTTGGCTTGCACCCGTGGGTTCGTATTGATAACCTTGTAAAGGAACTAGTGTTGAAACTACTCGTCTTAAGAGAAACTGTAAGAAATTGAAAAGGCACGAACAAACTCACCCCATATCAAGATATGGGGTGACCACAAATATATTGATCGGCTATTGATTTGCGTATTGGCTTAGATGTACTATATACTTCTATCTAAGCCCATGCGAAAATCAATAGCCTGAGAGGTATATGTAATATATTTTTACCTTTGCCAGTGAAGTTGTAAATGTGTCTCTGTGGATAGCTAGTTACTTAAACACACAAAAAAGACATTTGGTTAATGTGCAGCTTATAGATTCCTTCGTATTTACATTCTCTTTCTACCTTCTTTCGGTGAACGTCGTAGCGTTACGGTTGCAGTAGCAAACGATGTTTCCCATATCATCGGCCACGTGCGCTACGAGCTCGTCATTGTAGCGCTAATGCAGCGTGCATTTTTAATCCATGTCAAGAGGCCCGCGGGCCGCGCCGCTAAGTGCGGCCCAGTTGCCGCAGCCGCGCTTACGCTCACGGTGTCATGGATATAAGCGGTCATGTTTAATAGCAATTTTTGTACATTGATACTTTGAGTAATATTTATTTATACTTAAAGGTAGCCTTTTTGTGACAAACACAAAGTTATTCTTACATGCTATTGTACGTCTGTCTTCGTATACCTATACCGTGTAAAATATATTTAGTCTATCAGTTACAAGTAAGATAGTAAATTGAATTGTTTGTATTCAGGGTTCTTTGTGACGATAATAAAGTTAGATCAAGTGGGCCACTAAATTATATATAAGTTGGCGGGTCTCTCCATGTACAGGCTCAATGTTCAGTGCGATCCTATTCACAACTATTTACCCGCGGCTTATAACCTTTCAATATATTGCTTATATGTTATTCTGGTTTACAATTCACCTTATGCCAAATTTCATCTAAGTTCGTTTAAGTGTTTAAACGTGATTGAGTAAGAAACATCAAAGTCCCTAAACCTACATCCAGACTAAAATTTTGCCTTAGTAGGATAAGGCAAAATTTTAGTAAACGTATTAGTATGGGTACTATCTCTATCTCTCTCTATATCATTACGCCAGATCCCTTGCGGGATAGGCAGAGAGTACAGAGTTCCAACAGGTTCTTTCCTTACATACCTCTCTGGCTTCCTCCACTCTCATAGTTCGTCTCATACACGCTCGCCGGTTACGGCCTCTTGACTTTTCCTTCAGATAAAACTCGGTTTATTTGGTCGTGGTAAGATAGTCTAGGTCTTCCCCGGTACCTGCATCCTTCCACTTTCGCATTGTATATCTGTTTTGTCATTCTTCCATCTGGCATTCTTTCTATATGCCCGAACCAACGGAGCATGCCCTTTCTCATCTTTACACCGATACTATCTTTCATACCTACTCGCTTTCTTACTACGGTGTTGCTAATGCGGTCGGTCAGCTTCACTCCGCACATGTCCCGCAGAGTTCGCATTTCTACCGCATTTATCCTACTTTCATTCTCCTTCTTACATATCCAGCTCTCGCTACCATATAACAGTGTTGAGACAAGAACTCCGTTATGTATGGCCAGCTGCGCCTTATGGCTATAGTGCCGGCTCCCATGTAGCTTTCCCATCGCACAATTCACCCTGTTCCCTGCACTCACTCTTCTCTCTAAGTCAGCGGTGTATTTCCCATCCTTACTGAAGGCGCATCCAAGATATACAAACAATTTCACTTGTTCCAGTACATCGTTACCAACCACAATCCTTACATTCGTTCTGGTTTCAAAATAATGTAATATTCAAGAACTTCTACAAACAAGATACAATAGTATTACGCACAACATGGATTTCCAAGAAAATCTCCAATCCTAAAAGCTTAGCCATATCACTCACCAGGGATCGACAATTTTTAAAAGTTTTTGAACTCCATTCCCGTCCCTTAAAATATGCCCTCCAATTTGTGCGTTTGAAAATTCTCACAGGGGTTTTATTTAGTACGCCCGCCATGCAAGGTTGCTTCATTTTGTATATTTGTACGTGCTCTTTGTTCCTAAACGTTAATATAATATTGTGCCCAAACACATACACAAAAAAAATAAACACCGTTTCGCGTATATTCCCCTAGCAGTGGTATTAGAGATGCATTATGTACACCAACATTACGTCCTTGGGATATTAGGTCGCAACCTAAAAGCGGGCAAGCTTGTCACCTAAGGGTCATTCCGCAATCTGGACTGGATTATTTTTAGTAATTGAGAAGTTCTATTGGCTACCCTCCAGCTCAATGAAAATTGAATGCTATTAATTTAATTACGGCAAAATTTTAAAAGAAAGAGCCCTTTTAAAATGTATTTTTATGGACTGCCTCGTTGAACAAGTAGGTACCGTATAATGCGTTTAGAGATCGCGGAGGATCTCGTACCAATTGTAGGGCGAGCCAAATGTAATTTTTCTATAGAAAATTTACCAGTATCAGTCCGGAGTCTGAAGTTGTGCCCGGTGTAATAGCAATAACCTCGCCCCTATTACATTGGCACCTTACATTCTCAGCAATAAGTTGGTGTGGGCACAAAGTACACTTCTTAGCCACTCCCGCTTGGGGAATGTAGGCGTCCCGGTGTGTGTAAATTTTTTATACGGAAATAATTAAATATCAATGTTGTTCATTTAAATTGTAAAATATATAAAAATAAACATCGTTATTATACCCGTATTCCCCAAGGTCAGATGTTAGGTCTCATGCAATAGGGGGCAAGCCTTGATGCCATTGTTTTGGGTACAATGCCAGTTGACACAGGAAATATCTCTATCGAAAAATTACATTTGATCTGATCTAGGATTCGAACTCAGGACCTCGTGATCGCCACGCGCATTATTCGCCAATAGACTAACGAGGTATAGGTAACTTTTTAATAGCTTTTGTGTTTGTATTTCTATCTGTATTTCTGGTTTAAATCTTGTAATCCATTTTTAAGCACTTCGGGTATTTTATTTATTAGTTTTATTTTATTTTATTAAGATATCTAATAGCGTTTGACAATAGAAAGCATGTATCCGACAGAGCTGAAATTTAGCATACGTATGTGAGTTCGGTGATAATGCAATAATATAATTCATACCATGGACCCAGCTCCAGAACAGTCTTTTGATGGGGTCCAAAGGTGACCATGGGAACATGTCAACTTCACAACATAACCACCTCGTGTTTAGGCTTGTTAGATTGGTATTGACAAGTACTATACAACCAGAAGATGTTTAGGGTCTGATGATGAAGTGGCAAGGTGACCAACGGAACTACCCAAATACTAAACATACCCCCGCCGGGTTTGAGTTTGTTGGATTTGTCTTGACGAGTTCTGTAGACCCGGATGATGTCAAAGGTCTGATAATGGAGCTGGAGGGTAGCCAATAGAACTTCTCAATTACTAAAAATAATCCAGTCCAGATTGCGGAATGACCCTTAGGTGACAAGCTTGCCCGCTTTTAGGTTGCGACCTAATATCCCAAGGACGTAATGTTGGTGTACATAATGCATCTCTAATACCACTGCTAGGGGAATATACGCGAAACGGTGTTTATTTTTTTTGTGTATGTGTTTGGGCACAATATTATATTAACGTTTAGGAACAAAGAGCACGTACAAATATACAAAATGAAGCAACCTTGCATGGCGGGCGTACTAAATAAAACCCCTGTGAGAATTTTCAAACGCACAAATTGGAGGGCATATTTTAAGGGACGGGAATGGAGTTCAAAAACTTTTAAAAATTGTCGATCCCTGGTGAGTGATATGGCTAAGCTTTTAGGATTGGAGATTTTCTTGGAAATCCATGTTGTGCGTAATACTATTGTATCTTGTTTGTAGAAGTTCTTGAATATTACATTATTTTGAAACCAGAACGAATGTAAGGATTGTGGTTGGTAACGATGTACTGGAACAAGTGAAATTGTTTGTATATCTTGGATGCGCCTTCAGTAAGGATGGGAAATACACCGCTGACTTAGAGAGAAGAGTGAGTGCAGGGAACAGGGTGAATTGTGCGATGGGAAAGCTACATGGGAGCCGGCACTATAGCCATAAGGCGCAGCTGGCCATACATAACGGAGTTCTTGTCTCAACACTGTTATATGGTAGCGAGAGCTGGATATGTAAGAAGGAGAATGAAAGTAGGATAAATGCGGTAGAAATGCGAACTCTGCGGGACATGTGCGGAGTGAAGCTGACCGACCGCATTAGCAACACCGTAGTAAGAAAGCGAGTAGGTATGAAAGATAGTATCGGTGTAAAGATGAGAAAGGGCATGCTCCGTTGGTTCGGGCATATAGAAAGAATGCCAGATGGAAGAATGACAAAACAGATATACAATGCGAAAGTGGAAGGATGCAGGTACCGGGGAAGACCTAGACTATCTTACCACGACCAAATAAACCGAGTTTTATCTGAAGGAAAAGTCAAGAGGCCGTAACCGGCGAGCGTGTATGAGACGAGCTATGAGAGTGGAGGAAGCCAGAGAGGTATGTAAGGAAAGAACCTGTTGGAACTCTGTACTCTCTGCCTACCCCGCAAGGGATCTGGCGTAATGATATAGAGAGAGATAGAGATAGTACCCATACTAATACGTTTACTAAAATTTTGCCTTATCCTACTAAGGCAAAATTTTAGTCTGGATGTAGGTTTAGGGACTTTGATGTTTCTTACTCAATCACGTTTAAACACTTAAACGAACTTAGATGAAATTTGGCATAAGGTAAATTGTAAACCAGAATAACATATAAGCAATATATTGAAAGGTTATAAGCCGCGGGTAAATAGTTGTGAATAGGATCGCACTGAACATTGAGCCTGTACATGGAGAGACCCGCCAACTTATATATAATTTAGTGGCCCACTTGATCTAACTTTATTATCGTCACAAAGAACCCTGAATACAAACAATTCAATTTACTATCTTACTTGTAACTGATAGACTAAATATATTTTACACGGTATAGGTATACGAAGACAGACGTACAATAGCATGTAAGAATAACTTTGTGTTTGTCACAAAAAGGCTACCTTTAAGTATAAATAAATATTACTCAAAGTATCAATGTACAAAAATTGCTATTAAACATGACCGCTTATATCCATGACACCGTGAGCGTAAGCGCGGCTGCGGCAACTGGGCCGCACTTAGCGGCGCGGCCCGCGGGCCTCTTGACATGGATTAAAAATGCACGCTGCATTAGCGCTACAATGACGAGCTCGTAGCGCACGTGGCCGATGATATGGGAAACATCGTTTGCTACTGCAACCGTAACGCTACGACGTTCACCGAAAGAAGGTAGAAAGAGAATGTAAATACGAAGGAATCTATAAGCTGCACATTAACCAAATGTCTTTTTTGTGTGTTTAAGTAACTAGCTATCCACAGAGACACATTTACAACTTCACTGGCAAAGGTAAAAATATATTACATATACCTCTCAGGCTATTGATTTTCGCATGGGCTTAGATAGAAGTATATAGTACATCTAAGCCCATACGCAAATCAATAGCCGATCAATATATTTGTGGTCACCCCATATCTTGATATGGGGTGAGTTTGTTCGTGCCTTTTCAATTTCTTACAGTTTCTCTTAAGACGAGTAGTTTCAACACTAGTTCCTTTACAAGGTTATCAATACGAACCCACGGGTGCAAGCCAAGATTTACAAAGCATATGGGTGTCAGAAAAAATATTTCTAAAGTTGTGATGGAAAACGCTCCGTCAGGATTTTTTCCTTTACTTGTAACAAACTATATAAAAATAAAAGAATAAATCGACAATCTGATCCAATTTACGTCCTATACCGAATACAGATGGCGCCACAGATCTGAGAGATCTGAGAGATCTGTGGCGCCATCTCGGTGTGTGTGTCTGAATAAA
Source organism: Phalera bucephala (assembly GCA_905147815.2). Lineage (NCBI taxonomy): Eukaryota > Metazoa > Arthropoda > Insecta > Lepidoptera > Notodontidae > Phalera > Phalera bucephala. Next base: position 14,216,889 of record LR990621.1, on the reverse strand, counting down.
TATTTATTAACCACAAATCAAAATAGTTCCACAAAATGTCACTGATAGCATATAGACAAAGAAGTGTGTGTGTAAAGTAGTCACTAGACAGCGCTATTTTAATTTTTCTTCAGATTTGAGGGAACATAATATTTTTTTTATATGTTATAGTTATAAATTGATAAATATCGGATTTTTTCCTTTACTTGTGCTTTATTAAAACCTTGCTTCTTGCCAAATTCTACGATTCTAGGTCAACGAGAAGTGCTATATAATTTCTAATTAGTGTCTTTAAATAGCCATATCTTTTGTTTGGGTTTACTTAGAACCTTTTTTTACACTAGTAGAGGACCGTAGACTTTCGAATTTGGCATAAATTTTAACTTAATACCTTTAGCCATTCCTGAGAAAAAAAAAACCCTAAATAAAGTTGATAACCGTCGGACAGACGGACAACGAAGTGATCCTATACGTGTTTGGTTTTCGTTACGAAACCCTAAACAACAACCATCACGCTTATATTTCCTAGACGGGGAATTTGATCCACCTTTGGTCCACCTTTCACCGACGATGTTAAGTCTCATGTAATAGGGTGCGAGCCTATTGCCATATACTAGGCATAATTACAGACTGATAATGGATTTTTTTCGATAAAAAACATACATTCGTCGACCTAGGATCTGTACCCAGGACTTCGTGATCGTTATTCTTATTATTGGCCACTGGCGTGGTAGTGTTTATTAATACACAGTATAATCACCTACATAATTTTAGTTAAATTGTAGCGCGTGTTATTGACAACGCATTTATATTGTCGGTAGTTATATTTTTGCAAATCGATTATTATAAGTGGTCTATCTATCTATCTATCTATCTATAACCTCACGCCAGATCCCTTGCGGGGTAGGCAGAGAGTACAGAGTTCCAACAGGTTCTTTCCTTACATACCTCTCTGGCTTCCTCGACTCTCATAGTTCGTCTCATACACGCTCGCCGGTTACGGAGACTCTTGACTTTTCCATCAGATAAGACTCGGTTTATTTGGTCGTGGTAAGATAGTCTAGGTCTTCCCCGGTACCTGCATCCTTCCACTTTCACATTGTATATCTGTTTTGTCATTTTTTCCTCTGGCATTCTTTCTATATGCCCGAACCAACGGAGCATGCCCTTTCTCATCTTTACACCGATACTATCTTTCATACCTACTCGCTGTCTTACTATGCTGTTGCTAATGCGGTCGGTCAGCTTCACTCCGCACATCTTCCGCAGAGCTCGCATTTCTACCGCATTTATCCTACTTTCATTCTCCTTCTTACATACCCAGCTCTCGCTACCATATAACAGCGTTGGGACAAGAACTCCGTTATGTATGGCCAGCTGCGCCTTATGGCTTAAGTGCCGGCTCCCGAGTAGCTTTCCCATCGCACCATTCACTCTGTTCCCTGCACTCACTCTTCTCTCTATGTCAGCGGTGTATTTCCCATCCTTACTGAAGGCGCATCCAAGATATACAAACTCATTCACTTGCTCCAGCACAACGTTACCAACCACAATCCTTACATTCGTTCTGGTTTCTTCCCTTTCAAAAACCATAATCTTGGTTTTCTTCACATTCAAGTGTAAGCCATTGATCATGCAGTCGTCTTTCATAACTGTGACTAGTGTTTGCAGATCAGTGGCTGTTGGCGCTATTAAAACCGCGTCATCTGCATAAAGTAGATGGTTTACCACTAAGTCACCCATTTGTACACCTTCATTCATCGCTTTCAGTCTTTGAAGACTTTTGTCCAGATATATTATAAACAGTCTAGCGGACAACACGCAACCCTGCTTGACGCCGATTTTAACGTCAAACCAGGGTGACCTGTTACCACCCACCCGTACGCATGCCTTGCAGTCCACATAAGTGGAATGGACGGCTCGCAACAGAGTGCCATCTATACCATACTCTGGCAAAATGTCCCAAAGTCTCTTTCGCACAACTCTGTCAAATGCCTTCTCCAGATCTACAAAACCGCAGAAAACCTTCCGGCCCACTGCCAGATGCTTCTCTACGATGTTGCGGAGTGAGAAGACTTGATCCGAACATCCTCTTCCAGACCTGAAACCCTATAAGTGGTGGTTTTTATTAACTTGTAAAAAGATCAACAATCTACAAACTTTATAAAAGGTTAGTACTTCATATATTTTTGTGGATACAGAACAAAAATTACGTGACCACCTTGCAAGTTTTAATTAAAAAAGTTTCCCGAAGTTATTTGCGCGCTTTTAGCTGTTAGTCTCGCAACTAAAATTGTTTTTTTTTTAAGGTTTACCTACTTGTGTAATCACTAGGATTGTACCTGAAATCCTACGCAACCCAACTTAATTACTTCGATCCCTTTTTACTAAGATTCTGTTAAATATAACTGGTATTGTTTTCTGGGGCTTACAAAAGTTCTATCTTTTTTTCTTTTAAAAACTAGAAAAAGTCTCAGTACTGAAGGTTTTCTTTTGTATAGCGGTAATTATATCTTCCATTTTGACCGTTAATAATAAGAAACAATTATTACAGGCTGTTGTTTTTACAACATTATTCTACAATACATAATTAAAGTACATTTTGTCCTCGATTTTTACTAAAACTCATTAGACAGTGAATGTGAGGCCACATGGAAGGTGTATATAGTATATTCCAATCAATCCTAAAACTATTTTCACTCAATTAACGTCAATTTCTTGATTACAGCATTTTCATTTCGATGTCTTCGGAAATCTTCATATTACACTTGCTATAGATTTCAATCAAAATTAAAACTTGTCCGGACCGCGCGGCCGTCTCACCATGCACGCAGGACAATAAGACACGAATTTGTTATGAAACTGTCTTTAAACCCTCTCAAACTGAGAGGGTTTAGCTTCACACACCTTCGAGAAACTCTTAGACATGCAGGTTTCCTCCCGATGTTTTCCTTCACTGTTAAAGCACGTGGTAATTAATTTTTAATACGCACATGCTTTCGAAAAGGCAGAGGTGCGTGCCTGGGTTTGAATCCGAGACCTCTGACTTTGCAGTCCAACGGTCTAACCACTAAGCTATCACCGCCTAATACATAAAATAAATATAATGTTTTTGAAGAAATAAAATTTATACATCTATCTTCAGTGAAAGACGTCCCCTGTAGGATAAAGGCCTGCCCTAAATATTGTGGCGGTCTTTGCGGTCGGTGCGATCGGTTTTGTGATGTAGGCATCCAAATAGATACATATAAGTCTGTACATTCTACGTCGGACAAATGAAGTTTTTCTATCGAAACACTCCCAGAATCAGTCCGGAATCTAGATTGTGCCCGGTATATGGCAATAGGCTCGCCCCATATTACATGGGACCTAAAATCGTCAGTGAAAAGTACACTGTACTCCTCTGCCACCCCCGCTTAGGGAATATAAACGTGACGGTGGCATACCAGATCCCTTGTAGGGTAGACAGAAATTACAGAGTTCCAATAAGTTATTTCCTTACAGACCTCTCTCGTATTCCCGACTCTTTTAGTACATAGAATAAGGATCAAGAGTTCTTTGTATCGTTTTCCTCGGTTCTGCAAATAATTCCTAAACGATTGCCTTAAATCCCTGATAATACAAACCTAACGGTTTTTAGACGTAACCTCACACTGTGATATATTCTTGTATAAGTCACATAGCAAATACCCAGACTAAAACAAACAATTGTGGGTCACACAAAGATTTATCCAGTGCGGGAATCAAACCTGCGACTATTCGACCCAGCGGACGGCTTAAGCTTTTAACCACTGCGCCACATCGTCCCTACAAACCTAACGTTGGCGCAAAATTAACGCATAATAATAAATATCTGATTTTTTTATGAACCTTAACACTTGAACTCTCAACATACTCATTATAAAGCATTCGTGACGAGGAATTCAATTTGGCACAATTCTGGAAGCGTGTTTTCTCATAAATACGTACTCACTGACACTTTGTACGGCTCTTTTAATGACTTCTAGCTGTCTTTAATAGCCCATTAGCAAATTACTCATTTGCTTTAGTTAAGTTCTGAGGGCCCTTGTCTACACGTAACAATTAAAATTTTAATTAAAACATTTTAAATTTTTAACCGGTTAATGGTTTTCGTTGTTGAATAATTTAAATGTATTTAAGGGTCTTTTCTACAAATATTTGTAAGAAAGTTTTCTGCGCTCCTGTCAGACGTAACCTATTAAATCTATCTATATTATCACTCCAGTTCCCTTGCGTGGTATGCAGAGAGAACACAGTTCCAACAGGTTCTTTCCTTACGTACCTCTCTGGCTTCTTCCACTCTCATAGTTCGTCTCATACACGGTCGCCGGTTACGGAGACTCTTGACTTGTCCTTCAGATAAGACTCGGATATTCGGTCATGGTAAGACAGTCTAGGTCTTCCATGGTACCTACATCCTTCTGCTTTCGCATTGTATATTTGATTTGTCATTCGTTCTTAATTTGTTTATGGTGCCCTAAATATGAAATTAAACACCATTGTAAATTTCATACCCACGACTTGGTTTAGGGCACCAAGTACTGAATTTACGGACGGAAGATTTAGCGCAGTGGTTAAGAGCTTAAGCCGCTGCGCTCAGTGTGTCTAATAGTCGCGGGTTCGATTCCCGCACGGGACAAATCTTTGTGCGATCCACAATTATTTGTTTCGGTCTGGGTTGTTCGGACAATTATTTATGTATGTGAATTTTCATGTTTGTAAATGCACCCACGATACAGAAATAAATCCTGGAGTGGGGCTACGATTTTTTTTATAAAAGAAATAAAAATTGAAATATAATTCAGGTGTACGCTTTAGTTTTTTCATATTCTTTTTTTTTGTGGCATTACTTTTGTCTCTCTTCAGATTAATGACCAAGGGCTACGTTTTCTAGCTCCTACCTACGCATTTTTATTTTATTTACCTGTTTCAGTAATTACACAAATGTAACACAAACATCTGCATATGCCTACATTATATTATGTTATGTAGCTGTATTTATGTCTAAAAGCCCTAATAGATGACAAATAAAGTATTTACTTCAAAAAAATACTCCACCATGAAAAGGTATTGTGGGCATGAAATATGCAGGCATATTTTCCTCAACACCTGGCCCACGCAAGTACATCATACATGTCGGTCTCATCTGGACCAGTTGGGAATCATTTCCTTTTAATAATGAGACAGGTGTAGTATCCTAATATCATACTCACTTATATTTTACCTCTGAATTATAGCATATATAAACATTAATTATTACGCCGGAAAGCGTACAAATAACATGCAGTCATACAAGGATATTTTGAAAATCAATACTAAAGCTGTCATCAAGAAAAATGACAATCGCAGAGTTGCCGTTTGCTATGAAATTTACCCAAGTTATTTTTTTAATTAGTAACCATGCGCACCCACCTGATGAAATCCCTGAAAGTAGGAGAATATTACTAAATGATAGCCCTAATTTCACACCAGCGCCCCCAGGCAATGCCATTCACGGGCCGAAATATCCTTGTAGCATTATAGATATGTATATGTAGGCTCGCCAGGATTTAGATCCGAACCTTTAGATATCATGTGGGTAGATGTAGATATCGTGCAATGAGAATGCGCTTAAATTTAATACTGCTTATTGTAATGTAAGAAAACTTAGTACTTTTGGTAATCTCAGTATCGTAATCAAAATAGGCACTAATAGAAACGTAGGTCAGATCCGTGACGTCTTCACTTCGTGGCGTCCCGTTTGAAACTGACAGGGGTCGGAAAGTCGCCTACAAAGTCAAAACAGTTTTTTTGGTCACGCCACCTCATATCGTTATTCCTAAACAAAATAACACCAATTAGTTATTAACTTATTCGCTAGATGTCACAACAAAACCGATTAGTATCGGTAGAAGATCGATTTTTATATTTAAAAAAATTAGTGGCTTTTAAATTAATATTTTAATCTTATTCAACTGAACATGTGATCAATATTATAATATACTTTTTTTATGTCACTATTAATCTGCTACTGATTTATTTTCGTAAAAGTATTGTTATCGATTATTTTTTACAAAAATTCGATACAGTGTATGTGCAGCCTGTGGATTCTTCACTCTAATTAGTCTGTAGGATTCTTACAAATGGCCGCCGAACTCGTATTGTTTGTTTTGTTATATACTCTTTGATGCGCGTATGTACGCTTGTAATTATGTGTTTACCGACTGATTGTGAGTTAAATTTATATGGATTTACGTGGGGAATCTTTATCAACCTAAAAACATTTTTGCCCTTGCCTTACGTCGAGTTCAAACATCCTCTGGACGCTGGTTTTGGTGTTAGTTTTTACGCATTTTGAACTAAAGTGCTTCTTGTGATATTGAACATTTTAATTGAATTTATCTATGTAATTGTGTGCCCTAAAAGTATGTCTGTTGCAAAAGTTAGTTGTGTAATAAAAATAAGATATGATTTTGTGCCTTTTATTCTGTCTAGATTTGTTGCTCCTCGTAATAAGTTGAGTGCTACCTATAGACATGTATAGACACAGCTGCATCTATACATTCCTATAGGTAGTACGCATATGGATTCTGAACTATATATGCATATACGAATATATACCTATGTAGGGATACCACCATAGCTAGCTATATATAGGTACGTACGTCTAAAAAGTTTCGGAATACTACTAATAGACGGCGCTACTAAGTGGCCGCGTGGTTCCCGGCTTAGAATAGGACCAACCCATCTCATCCCATCGGGTGTCGTACAAGGCGACTAAGGGAAAACTAGGGAATGGGCAGCAGCGTTCCTTTAACACTTCGACGACCAATAACTGCGCTCGCCAACCCGCCTGCCAAGCGTGGCGAGTATGGCAAACACCCCCAATTATGACATATGGATCAGAGACGTGGTCTCTTACAATAGGTCTCATAAAAAAGCTCAAGGTTGCTCAGCGAGCTATGGAAAGAGCTATGCTCGGCGTTTCTCTACGTGATCGAATCAGGAATGAGGAGATTCGTAGAAGAACCAAGGTCACCGACATAGCCCTCAGGATTAGCATGCTGAAGTGGCAATGGGCTGGCCACATAGCGCGAAGATCGGACGGGCGTTGGGGCAGAAAGATTCTAGAGTGGAGACCACGTATTGGCAAGCGCAGCGTAGGACGACCGCCTGCCAGATGGACCGACGATCTTGTGAAAATCGCAGGAAATCGTTGGATGCAGGTGGCATCGGACCGGTTACGCTGGAAAGCGATTGGGGAGGCCTATGTTCAGCAGTGGACAAGTATAGGCTGAAATGATGACTAAGTGACAGAAATCGTGTTGGCGTAAAAAAGCGCCGAGTTGGCTCTCTACTTCCAGTATATTACTTTACTCTATGGAAACTGAGTTCGGTCGAGTCCGCCGCTAGCATCACGACTCTGTCGAAGCGCGCTGGAAATCTAGTTGAGCATTCGACGCCGCTAGATGGCACGCTTGCGTGCCGTTTAGTGTCTGTACTAATGACTGGCTACGACATATATGATTGCCTCGTTGGTTAAGTGTCGAATGAAATGCGTAGCGATCACTGTTACTGGGTTTAAATGCTAGGTCCGGACAAAATGTGATTTTTCAATAGAAAATTTTCAGTATCAATATGGTTTGATAATCTAGCCCAGCCTAGGTTAAACCGTTGTATTACAAAGTCAGAGGTCTCGGGTTGAAACCCTAGCACGCACCTCTGTCTTTTCGAAATAATGCGCGTAAAAAATAACTATCACTTGCTTTAACGGTGAAGGAAAACATCGTGAGGAAACCTGCACGCCTGAAAGTTTCTCGAAGGTGTGTGAAGTTCGCCAACTCGCACCGGGCTAGCATGGTGAACTATGGTCTAAACCCTCTTAGTTTGAGAGAAGGCCAGTGCCCAACGGAGGGACAGTTTCTTAACAGGGCTAATATTATTGATACGGAGTATGGCATTGTGCCCGGTACAATAGCAATAGGCTCTCTATAACATGAGACCTAACATCGAAGGTGAAAAATGGGTGTACATAGTGCACCTCTGCTAATCCCGCTGGAGGAATTTTGGCGTATTAGTGTTATTTTTTTATTTTATGAATCATTATTCTTTCATACGTAACGACGTTGCTTGTAAGCTCGACGATTGCACCCAGCTAAAGGGTGGGTATGCGCATTAGCACATTATTCCATGGTCTTATATTATTACAAAACTACAAATATGTAAAGGACGTGTAGCCTAAGAAATAATCCTATGAAATAAAACTATTCGTCGGATTTTATCGCGGTTTATTTTTAATTTTTAAGTTCCCGACGTTTTGAAATCAAAAATAAACCTCGATAAAATCCGAAAAATAGTTTTATTTCATGTGTAATATTCGCGTAAATCTAAGAACTCAGTAAATATTCCTATGTTATTATTCATTACCAGCTTCTTCCCGCGACTTTGTCTGCGTTGACTTTAGACAGGAACCTAAGATTTTTCCGTGATAAAAAGTATCCTGTGTTAATGCAGGTAAAGCTATTTGTGTGTCAATTTCCATCTACATCCGTTCAGTCGTTTTTGCGTGATTGAGTAACAAACATCCAAACATACAGACTTTCACATGTGTAGTATTAGTAGGATCTTATTCATTGCTAGATTTTACCTGGTAGTTTATCACCTGGTAATAATCTATTTGTATGCTAAATTACTAGTCCACAAACTCAAAGTCGCACAGCGGGCTATGGAGCGAGCTATGATCGGCGTTTCTTTGAAGGATAAAATTCGTAACGAGGTAATCCGACAAAGAACCAAAGTTACCGACATAGCTCGCAGACTCAGTAAGCTAAAGTGGCAATGGGCTGGTCACATCTGCAGAAGGACCGACGGCCGATGGAGCAAGCGTGTCCTAGAGTGGAGACCGCGACTTGGTAAGCGTAAGGTAGGACGGCCCCCAGCTAGATGGACCGACGACCTCAAGAAGGTCGCTGGGACGGACTGGATGCGGAAGGCGGGGGACCGTGTGCAATGGCGCGTGTTAGGAGAGGCCTATGTCCAGCAGTGGACTACGATAGGCTGATTGATGATGCTAAATTTCTTCTCCATTTTCTTGTATGGAGCGGAAACATGGACTCTTGAAGCATTAGATCGTAAGCGCATCGATGCTTTCGAAATGTAGTGCTGGAGAAAAATACCACGGATTCCCTAGACTGCGAAAAGGACAAATGTATATTGCGGTAATTGCAAATCAAGACAAGACGAACATACATCTGTCTTCGCCGCACTCTCGAGTACTCCGGCCATATTGCTCGTAAAACCCAGACAGTTTAAAAAGACTTCTAGTCGCAGGGAAGATCGGAGGAAAGATACCTCGGGGCTGCAGCCCGACACGTTGGACCGACCACTCAAAACTTGAAACCCAGAATCAGAATCAGAATATTTTTTATTCATGTAAACCATTACAGTATTTATGAATCGTCAGAAAAGTAACAAAGACTCTACCACCACTTCGGAATGTCATTCGTGTGGAGAAGAAGGGTAGGAAACTCCACGGTTACTCTTTTAAAATAGTATTTTTACATTTAATTTTTCATCTACATTTTGTTGTGGGATATGGGAGAACAAAGTAGGCTGGTCTATCAGGTGGGCCTAAGATAATTAAAAAAAAAAACACCGTCACGCCTATATTCTCCAAGCAGGGGTGGCATAGGTGTACTGAGTACACCCACGTTTCGCCGACGATGTTAGGTCCCATGTAATAGGGGGCGAGCCTATTGCCATATACCGGGCACAATTCCAGACTCCGGACTCGTACTGGAAAGTTTTCGTTAAAAAAACTACACTTGTCCGACCTAGGATTTGAACCCAGGACCTCGTGATCACAAAGCGATGCGCTTTGCCACTAGACCAACGAGGCAGTCATTAATTAAACAAATTATACTATTCATGTGAATGGCTACATGGTTCCCTCATTTACAGAGAAAGAAATGAGAAAAAAAGATAAATTTAACTAAATTAATAAAAGGAAGAGATATTCACTCAAGTGAAGCTGGAACAACCAAGTATTTTTGTCTTTTAAATAATCATCTAGTGTATAATACTCGTATGCTCGCTTACTAAGCGTACGTTTCATACAAGCTTTGAAGTTATTGTTACTAAGTTTAGTGACGTCACGAGGAATTTTGTGCCAGTACAAGTACAGTACCCCCATGAAAGAATTGTGAATTTTTGAAAGACGATTGATCTAATTTATGTCGCGTATTATAGCAATGCCTATCGCCTAGCTAATTAAACAGATCTATATTTTACTTGTATACATCATGTTTTCATAAATATACTGACACGGGACCGTCATAATGTACATGTAGCTCTACACACTGCCGGAAATCACACAAGATGGAAAGACTTCGTGCAAAAGGGAATACTGTCTGCTTCCCGCATCGGAGGTCACGACCTTTAGCACTGAGAAAACAGCGCAAGGAGGAGAGATGCCAAATTTCATCCAAATCCTTTGTTAATGCAGGTACAAAAAAAAATCGGCTTAGCTAGTTTTTCGCGATTGAGTAACAAACATCTAAACATACAAACTTTCACATTTACAATATTAGTAGGATAGTTAAGAGTCGCATACGGAACCGGGCTATCTTTACGTTTACTCATTATCTTAAATGAAAAAAAAATCTCCGATCAACCATTCAATAGGAAAGCGATTGTAACTTAATCTCGCTAATGTACTCGTATCGTTGTTGGACGACGTATCATATCTGGCAACGATTTACAATGTCTTTCAGACGCCAAACGTCGCAGTCCCACCCGTAACCATGGGTGCTGGAGCACTTAAAACGTCGGCAACTTAAAAACCAAAAATAAGCCACAATAAACTCCGAAATGTTTTAATAGCGATTTAATTTCTCACAATTTAATTTTGACGGACGATTAAGCGCAGTGGTTAAGAGCTTAAACCGCTCCGCCCACTATGTCTAATAGACGCGGATTTGATTCCCGCACGGGACAAATCTTTGTGTAATAATATTAGCTCTGTTAAGAAACAGTCCCACAGTTGGGCACGGGCCTCCTCTCGAACTGAGAGGGTTTAGGCCATAGTCAATCACACTGGCCCAGGGCGCTTTGGCGAACTTCACACACCTTCAAGAAACTCAGTAGGCATGCAGGTTTCCTCACGATGTTTTCCTTCACCGTTAAAGCAACTAATAATTACTTTTTTATACCCACATTCTTCCTAAAAGACAGAGGTGCGTGCCTGGGTTTGAACCCGAGACGTCTGACTGCAGTCCAACGGTCTAACCACTACGCTATTACTGCAAAATCTTTGTGTGACTCACAATCATTTGTCTCGGTCTGGGTATTTGTGTATGTGAATTTTCATGTTTGTAAACGCACCCTCGACACAGGAATAAATCCTAGAGTAGAGCTAGTATTTAAAAAAAAATCACAATTAATTTTTTCTTAACCCTGTCTAGTAGCAAATGGAATATTATTAAATGAATTTTTCACGAACATATCGTTACGCACTGCGTTCGAATAAGGACCTTATGTCATGTACCCATTAGGGTACATCCCTCTTTAGCGCTCAGGGGCAGGCATGCATGTAATGAAAATTTTATTGCAAAGAATTTGCACTTGAAGTGACGCGATGGGATCACGTTAAGATGTTTTATGTGATCCTGTACCGATATATATATTTCTATTTAATTTTCATCCCGATTTTGGAATGTGGCGACCCTGCTGTAAAGATTATTATTAAAGATAAACCGTAATAACACTCGTAAAAATAGTTATAATTTATAATTATTGGCTTCGTCTGTACTTTGACGTAGAATAAAGACTGGTATTATCACTTCCGTAATACGGTAAGCTCTACCTTTATAATATTAGATTTTTAACCGACTTCTAAAAAGGAGGAGGTTCTCAATTCGACTGTATGTTTTTTTTTGTATGTATGTTACGCGATCATTCCGCCCATTATGAATCGATTTTGATGATTCTTTTTGCATTCAATTCAGTATAGCTCCAAGGTGGTCCCATTTTAATTTCAGCAGTATTGGACCTTGGACTTTGAAGATTCACCAGGGAACTCTTTAACGACCAACAATACAGATGTGTAGATTGAGATATTATGGGTCTTACGTCAATCCTTTAGATACCCTACTATAGAACTAAGCAGAATATTAACAGACTTCAGAAAAGTAGGAGGTTCATCATTTATTTATGCTTTTTATAACTTCTTTGCTAATAAACCGATTTTAATTGTATCGGTATTGGAACTTGGACTTTAAAGATACACCACGGGACTCCTTGGCCGCAAACGGCACGATTATGTAAAATCTGACAAAAACTATGAGCATTATATCAATCCTTTAAGTATGTTACTGTATAATAATTAATTCCTTATCACTTAAAATTAAAAAATAAAAAACATTTTAAAGAAAGGGAAACTGCTTTTTGAAGCTCACTGCTCGCTTGCGCTCAGCGTGCGGACGTGTTTGCTAATTGTTTTTCGTGTTATAGTATACAACTACCCGTGTCACAAATAAAAAAAAAAAAATGGTGCAGTGTAAAAAATGTAAATTATTCTTATCTATAACAAAAGACGATGTGATTAAATGTAAAGGAGCCTGTGAAAGTGTATTCCTCAAGAAATGCGTACAATACACAAAATACAGGAATAAAGTCAATAAACTCATAGATGTGGCGAGAAACAGATACAGACAAGAAGAAATAGAAAGATGTAATAACGATTTTAGAAAAATATGGTTAAACATAAATAAATGGTTGGGTAATACAAAAACCAGTTTAGACAGTGTAATTCTAAAATATCTAGGCAAGACTAGTTCTACATATAACATTTGTAATACTTTTTCGAAAACTTTTACGGAAGAAATAATAAAGATAAAACATAATTGTAATAGAACTTTCTTAGACAGAAACTCGTATATAAGACCAAGTGATGTCACTTTTTATTTTAAAAAAGTAGAAGCATGTACCGTCGAAAAATTTATTAATAATTTAGATTTTAACAAAGCGCCTGGATTAGATGGACAGAGAACACGGCGTTACTTAACACCTGTAATATATAATAACATAAGTTTGTTGAGATGCTTAAGAAAAGATACATCAATTGTAACATTAAAGAAAAAACTTAAAAAAAATATGCTTCTACTACTTAAAAAGTGACAGTTGTTATTGTTTCGATAATAATTAAAAGTGTACTGTAGTGTAAGTGTTTTGTAGACAAACAGAGCGCCTCCTTCGCCAACAAACTGTGTCGTGCAGTTTGGCGAATTTGTATATCATTCTATTTGTAACTATTTATCGAAATTAAATAAATTAAAAAAAAAGAAAAAAAAAAGTCGATTTCCCTATTTTTAAAAAGTTTTTCCCTCTAAACAGTTTTTGATCAAACATGGCTTTATTCATGATCAAACCCTCTAGCTTCCTCAATGAGAGTGAAGGAAGCCAGAGATGTCTATAAGGAAAGAGCCTGTTGGAACTCTACTCTCTGCCTACCATGCAAGGGAGCTGGCGTTACAATATAGAGAAATATACACACGCTATCGATTAACGGCCGGTTTCAATATTTAACTGAAGGATAGATTTGCCTACTACGGAAAAAATTTTGACATATTTAGTATGGAAAATCTGTCAATAATCTACTGACAGTAAGCAAATCAGTTGAGTTTAATATTGAAACCAGTCATTAGTAGTTTTCGCATAATGCTCGTATGAACAGACATCTTTTAAACATCATTTCGTGTATAAAGGTCTCTAAATAATATAGCCCCACCAGTTTACCGCACAAACTCTAACATAATATTAACAAAATTTTAACATAATATTAAAAAGATAGTTAGATAAAAAGTTTATTTGCAACAAAAATGCACACCGTGCAAAATATCTTTCTTAATTACAAAAAATTCACGTAGTACAGTTTAAGCTGCCTCGTTGGTCTAGTGGCAAAGCGCATGGCTTTGTGATCACGAGCTCTTGGGTTCAAATCGTAGGTCGGACAAATATAGTTTTCTAACGAATAATTTCCGGAGTCTGGAATTGTGTCCAGTCTATGGCAATAGGCTCGCTCCCCATGAGACCTAACATCGTCGGCGATAAGTGGGTATACTCAGTACACCTCTGCCACTACCGCTTGGGGAATATAGGCGTGATGTTATTTATTTATTTCTTACAGTTTAAAACTTTACTATAGTACGTGTGTAACAGTGGTACAAAAGGGCCACAGCTCTGTGCAGGCTTTGCTTGAGAAGCAGAACGCTGATTTTCAGCTATAGCAATGAAATTAACGCGAGAAACTAGTGCAGCGTTACAGACATGAACCAAAAATTGTTGATACCTATTTATAAAATATATACATAATCTGAGTGATGGCTATTTCAGCAGTCATACTCGTGAACGGGTGTTGCTCGTGGGGACTGGTCCATCTGGAACCTTTGGACACTTTTTACAGATAACATCATTAGATTCAAATCTCAGTCGTAAGGCATCGTACTGATGCTAGATCGTAAACTATTTAATTGTAATCTAAACATTGTATCCACACAATATGATTGTAAAAAAATAAAAGAAAAAACATAAATAAAAAAGACAAGCCCGCTGAGTTTCTTTGCCGAATCTTCTCAGTGGAGGCCGCGTTCCGATCCGGTGGTAGATTATTAGAATCAAAATCAAAAGGTTTTTATTCATGTAGACCAAAAGGCACTTATGAATAGTCAAAAAGAGAAAATTATTAATTACTTAAGACTCTACCACCCGTTCGGAAAGTCATTCCTGTGGAGAAGAAGGGCAAGAAAGTCCACGGTTACTCTTTTTTAAAAATGAGTTTTACAATTCTATTTGTATACATTGCATTTATGGAGTATGGGAGAACAATGCAGAACGAGCTAAATAGATGTGCTTAAGTATAGATTAATCATAAGTGTACTTAGATTCATGATATTGGTCAGTGTCTACATAGTCCTCTCATTTACAAAATAGAGATGTTGTAGAGGTATATAATAAAAAGCATAATAATAATAGTAAGAGAAAGTGTTACTATAAAATATGTAAAGAGCGCGTACAAAACAACTGGTCATAGCTCCAGTGTGATGCCGAACGAGACAAAATTCAACAGCATTTTGGTACACGTTCAGTCAGACAAAGGGCAGGGGACGGACCAGTCCCCACCGGCAGCACCCGTTCACGAGTATGACCTGAGAAGCAGCCATCACTCTCCTTAACCATTTTAGAGGGAAAAGAATGACCCGCTCCACAGAGCCGCCACTAGCAAAGACATTTTAGTGAGCATGACCAATCCACGACCCTGTCGACATCGTTCGAGAATAATATTTAAAATCAATGAACGCTCGCTAGGCAGGACATGCTGCACTTAACATTATATTCTTCTAGATTTCAGTTAATTTGTGTAAATGCATTTTTATCATTTAAAAAATCATTTAGTGTATAATATCCTTTACTCATTAGTGAAGATTTAATATACTTTTTAAATCTGTCAAGTGGCAACTCTAACATGGGCTTTGGTATCTTATTGAAGCAGCGAATACTGACTCCTACGAAGGAAGTAAATACTTTTTTAAGCCTAACAATTGGTAATACCAGTTTTTTTTTTTTTTTTTTAAACGTAGCCCCACACTAGGATTTATTCCTGTGTCGTGGGTGCGTTTACAAACATGAAAATTCACATACACAAATACCCAGACCGAAACAAATAATTGTGGATCACACAAAGATTTGTCCCGTGCGGGACTCGAACCCGCGACTATTAGACGCAGTGGGCAGAGCGGCTTAAGCTCTTAACCACTGCGCTAAATCGTCCGTCAAAGTTTATGTTTATTTTTAGTGTTTAATTTATGAACGTCACTCACTTTATTAAATAAATGGATATTCCTACGTATGTACACTATGTTGTCGTATATATACTGTGAAGCGACCGTGAGAATGTTGATCTCTTTAAAAAGTTCTCTGAGGGAACCCTAGGTCCAAGATTATAAATGGCACGGATAGCTCTTTTTGCAGTATGAATACATTTTCCACGTCAGCAGCGTTACCCCACAGTAGGATACCATAAGACATAATGCTATGGAAGTAACTAAAATAAACTAGACGTGCTGTATCCACATCCGTAAGTTGCCGTACTTTCCACACTGCATAAGCAGCGGAGCTAAGTTTACCCGCAAGTGATGAGATATGGGCCCCCATTGGAGTTTGGAGTCTAGGGTAATGCCTAGAAAGACAGTGGAGTTCACGAGGTCCAGCTTTGTGCCATAAATAAGAATATTCGTAGCATTAACTTTTACATTCGGCATAGTAAATTTAATACACTTTGTCTTGAGTGAATTAAGCAATAGATTGTTTATTTCGAACCAATTTGATATCCGTGAAAGAGCACCATTCACATCGTCAAAATTAAGCTTAGCTCTGTCAACTTTGAAGATCAAGGAGGTATCATCTGCGAATAGTACAATGTCACAGACATCACGGACAAAGTTCGGCAGGTCATTAATATATACTAAAAAAAGAAAGGGTCCTAAGATGGAGCCCTGTGGAACGCCAATTGAAATATTAACTTCCTGAGACTTGACCCCGTTAATCTCAACACATTGAGACCTTTCACCTAAGTATGAAGCTAATAAATTAAGGGCAGTGTTTTTAATACCGTAATGCCTTAGCTTTTTAATAAGGGTTGCATGCTCAACACAGTCGAATGCCTTAGAGAGATCACAGAATACACCAATTGCATTCTGCGATGCCTCCCAGGCACCGTAAATTTGCTGAAGCAGACCTACTCCCGCGTCTGTGGTTGAACGTCCTTTCGTAAAACCATATTGATCACCGTGTAACAGCTTATTCTCATTAAAGTGGTTAAGCAATTGATTGAGTAGGATCTTTTCATAAATTTTACTCAAGGCCGGCAAGATGGAAATCGGTCTAAAATTGGAAGGCTCGCTTTTTATCCCTGATTTAAAAATCGGTACAACTTTACTAAGTTTCATTAAGTCAGGGAACCTACCCTTCTCTACACATTTATTAAATATCGTCGCCAGCGCAGGTGCTATAGCCATTACTATGCTATCTAGTATTTTTAATGATATACCCCAGAAGTCGACAGTGTTTTTAATGTTTAACGACTTAAAGGTTAAGATTATGTCTGTCGGGGTCACATATTTAAATTCAAACAAGACATTGCATTCTTTTACACTGATTTTTAATATTAGTTCAGCTTTTCGGGAAGAGGAGTTCAAAGAGCCAGTAGTTAAATTAGATTAAAAAAAAATGTAAATTTACTATTTGCAGGGCTTATGCAAAATAAATTATTTGAGTTTGAGAAGAATACATACGATACTATTTATTACTGGGGATTATAAAATCATTGAATTGATGTTAGGACTGTTGTAGTACCGACGACGACTGAGGATAAGAAAATGATAAATCAACCTATCAGTATAGGTCCCACTGCAAAATACACAAAAAACAACAAAAAATAATTTAATAAATTAAATAATAAATAATTTAATAAGTTGAGAGAGATTAGGTCATACTCCACCACGCGGACACAGTGCGGTTTGGTGGAGGCAGGTTTGTGGCCACCTGCTGTTGGAACTTATCAAGCCACCTATGCATTACATATAATGCTTCCAACCTGGCTTAACGACTACCATATTAAGTAAAACAGGGTTTGACAACTTAACTTGCCTTCCGAAGTACAGAGACACTCGAATATCAAAATGCCCAACAGTCAACGTCTCAGAGCGACCGAGTCTAACGCAACTTAACTTTAGTGATCGCTAAGAACAAAGTCTCCCAGCACCACGAGCGCCTCTACCTAGTTAAGTTAATAAAAATAAAAAATATAAAGGAGAATAAGACAAGCCCGCTGAGTTTCTCGCGGCATCGTCGCAGTGGATACCGCGTTTTACCGTAGATAAAGTATGTTAAAGAAATGCGAACCTGACATTTGTGAGGTGCATCTGCAGGTTTATATAAAATAACGGTTTGAGTTAAGTTAGCCTACCACGATCGTGAAATTAATCGACCGGGAGAGTGACAGTGATGCAATTACTTTACAAAAGAATAATAAAGGACGGATATATTGAGTGAACGCTCGGAAATAAATGACGTATGTGCAAAGACAAACATATTCGTTTTCTAAAAAAAGCGACACTATGAATTAAAAAAACCTGCTTTAAAAGAAATTTACTACAATTATTTACTAGTTCTAAAGCATTTCGCGTTGTCAGAATATGTAAAGCAATAGAGATGACATTAGTTTCATTTCAGAAAAAAAATCGTTTGACGGTGTATTCCTATTACCAGATTTAAAATATACAGTTAAAAATCGTATTTCGAAATATTAAGACTCTAATGCATATACTTTTTGAAGAGCATGGAGCACTAAAACACGGTTTTTTCGCGGTGGCTCCTTAAGGTGTTAGTTTTCTATCGTAACATTCCCAGTATGTCTGGAATTGTGCTCGGCATGGTCTCGCTATTAAATTGGGACCTAACATCGTCGGCGATATGTGGATATACTAAATACACTACTGACACCTCCGCTTGAAAAAATTGCCGTATTGTTTATTTTTGTTTTATATTTATCGATAGAATACTCTGTATAGTACCCTAGGTTTGAATTAAATGTTGATTGATGTCCAAGGCACCTATTGAAAAAAAATTAATATCAATTGTGCCCGAGTCTGAAATTGTGCCTGAATTTGCTACCATTGCTTGAGAAGTATAGGCATGACGGTGCTTATTTTATTTTTACAAGGTTTATTTATATATTGATACACCAATGATATACTACAAAATACTTAGAATAAATAAAAGTAACAATATTTCTTAAATTCTGTGTAGAATTACTTTACAGGTGTATACAGCACAGCACTTTACAGGTGTTTACTCTCCCCATTTGGTTTTGTGTCATGAGGGATCCGAGTCAGCGACTATTCGATCCAGTAAGCGAAACGGCGTCCTCTCTAACCACTAAGCCAAGCCGCCTTTGAAATAAATTTACACATACAACAATGGCAAAGTTTCAATGGTAAGAGGCATTAATAGCTTTTTTCTTCAAATGGATCACACTACGGTTCCGAATGCTTCTTACAATTTCACAGTATGGGTCATTTATCGTGCGATATGATAATCCAGGTTTATATACATGCGCCTGTATTAGATACGGTGAATATATTTCACTTATTTCCATTTATTGATAAGGCACAAGAAAGAGTAAAATACATGCGCCTGTATCAGATACAGTGAATATATTTCACTCATTTCCATTTATTGATAAGGCGTAAGAAAGAGTGAAATGCACCGAACGAGCGTGGATGCATGCATTAGCAATTGCGATAAGGAAAATATGATGCACATTTCCGTTAGCTGATAAATGAAGCTTGAGCCTTAAAATTTATATAAATAAAGTTGAACCATTTCATATATCTATATAAAATTCGTAGCTAATTTCAAAAAACCAGAAATAATCGGATCTCCGGTAAATCTTGAAGAATCTCTAAGAATAAAAGAAAATTTGGGGAAAAGTGGACTTAGGACTTACTTCATGAACATTCTTTTTTATTATTTACACGAAGCCTACGCATTTTGATAAAAGGAATATAGCAAGCGTGCTATCACGTTCATGCTTATTTAGTACATTTTAAGTGTGACAAGCATAGCATATCAAGTTGCTAGCGTCACGTTAGCGTCATGTTTTTGTGTTAAGCCCTCTGTTTAATAAAAAAACAAAGTGATTTTATTTATTAAATAATAAAGACCTTTCCCCATTTGATTTGTCAAGTAGGATAATGATTAAAATTCAGTGCGTAATCCATTAGTGTGGGGGCAGGTGAATTCGGGGTAGTGTTAGAATGAGGGTGTGTGATACACTGGACCCTTATTGCCTATGACCAAACGCGTTAGGTTACGGACTGTTACCTGGACTAGAACATGTTACGATAACTTCGTGAAATGGTATTCTATATGTCACTAGATCACGGAAAAATAAGAAGTTTAATAGAACAATACCTTCGTATAATATCCATTCAATCATTCATTCGATCACATTACTAATCACTAAAACCTAGTGTTTTAAAAACGAGCGTTGAAGACGAGCGTTTGGCGCTAAGTCAACGCTCACGAGCATTGAAACACGTAGAAGACGCAAGCGTTTTAAGCGCCGACTCGAGCGTTTTTACAACACTACTAAAACCGTTTAATATCATTGACATTTCCTTGTTCACGTTTGTTGTTAAAGTTTAACTGGAATAGACTATTTATACCTAGTACGCTTGTCCTTGTGCGCTGTATCACATTATTACACAAAACCATAATTTCACAATATTATCGTAACATACCGCGTTGTGTGTTTACACGTACACAATTTCATAGCGAATAATGTCTGCTGAGTATAAACCGCCATATTGCGTATCCCTATACGCAGGTTAGCGTGGACACACAGGGGCACCGGTGCGTTTCTAACGGAGATCCCGGAGCCCCACCCCAAAGTGTCGATCCGGCCACCGTGGGGTTGTAGTCGGTAAGAGTTCGACATGCCCCGCCAGCTTCCCCCGAGGCTGGCGGAAGTCCAAGAGGATTTCCTCACGTAAAAAAGAGGGTCAGTTAGTAGTCAGTAAAGTTAGGAAGGTCAGATTGACGGTAGTGTAACGCTATCGAGAAAGCGTGATGTCACGCTCATCTTTATTTAATCAATTCGTAGTAAGAATACAATGGCATATCCACTCGTAGTGAGAATACAATGGCATATCAACTCGATAACTTTATCTTATCTTATCTTGTAATATCAACTCTCAGTCGGCAAAGCCAATAGGCTTTGCCGACTGAGAGTTGCAATGTTGTTGTTGCAGAGTTTGCTTTGCAATTACTACGTGATTACCGATATGGAGATTTTGCAAATTACTGAAGGAGTTATAAACACCAGTATACAGCTTTATTTCTAAACTTAGCTATTGAATTAAAACTTTCAATCCGGTCATCTAACTTTTCCTCCGTGACCTGTAGGTACTATTAAACACTTTAAGTTGATTAATTCAAGTAAAATTGTACCAGACATTAATGAACCCTATTGGACGGGTTTGAGTTAATAATTTTGAGATAAATGCGGCTTCATTAAATGTAAATTGAATTGGTATCTCATTTTTATTTTCGTGTAATCTTCGATTGATTGAGACTTGAAATAAAAAAAAAATAAACACCGTCACGCCGACATTTCCTGAGCGGGGGTAGCGGGGCATACTGTGGACACCCACTTTAAGCCGAAGAGGTTAGTTCCGATGTAATAGAGGGCGAACCTATTTCCATTGTACCGGCCACAACGCCAGACTCCGGACTGATATTGGAATTTTTCTATCGAAAAATTACATTTTGTAGGATTTGAGCTCAAGACTTTGTAATCGTTACGCGCATTATTCGCGTTATAAATACTTAAAATAAACTTGCAAGAGTTTCATATTGCATATAGTGCCATGACATGTGCAGTAGTGATTTTAATTAGACATATAGCAATAGACGTATTGGCAAGCGCAGCGTGGGACGACCGCCTGCCAGATGGACCGACGATCTTGTGAAAATCGCAGGAAGTCGTTGGATGCAGGTGGCATCGGACCGGTTACGCTGGAAAGCGATTGGGGAGGCCTATGTTCAGCAGTGGACAAGTATAGGCTGAGATGATGATGATGATGATGATATAGCAATACCAATAATCGTAAACTGTAGATTATCGTTACACATTAAGCATATCGTAATATGCGGTATATTAGAAACCACTGTGATATGTCGCAGGAATCAGCAAAACAGTGCATTTTGAGCAAAATTGGCCCAAACTACATTATGATAAAATTAGCACAAACTCTCGAATGATTGTGGTTACCGTTCACTTTGAGACGTATTCCATTAACTATCGCTGTATTTTGTCATGGTTTTATCCATCTATTTGAGGATCCAGTATCTCCTATGTTGTTTTTTTTATGGATCGTCGTATCCCTTTTTTTTAATTGATACTACATGATAGCATATATGACTTTAGAGAGATGCCGCAACGTTAATGGCATAATCCACATTTTAAATCCGTATAGTCCATTTTTATTGTATACATTTCGTCGTTTACAATTAAAACCTGCACTGGAAACTCACTATTTCACTGTCTTTTATAGATGATATATTTTTGAAGCAAAGCGTATGTGAAAAAAATACACGAAATCGGGTAAACGTGCAATTGGGCGCGAAAAATAAAATCCCATTGAGAATTTCCAAACACACAAATTGGAGGGTGTATTTTAAGTGATAGGAATGTTCAGAAAAGTTTGGTCCACATTTCTTAGACCTAACTAAGTGATGGTTTGTGGATTCGAAAAAGGTTAAGGATGTTTAAGTTGGATAGATAGAGGGCCGGGGCGCGTAGTGGTTTAGTAATGCGGTGTTTGGGGTGATCAACATGGGGATGGGTAACTATGGCCACAAAGAAATGGTATTAAGCATCTCCGTATTTTGGAAAGCATGTCACATGGTGGTTTCGGCTGCCACTTCAGGTGGTAGTACCAAGCCGAAAGCTTATGGGCGTACGCCTTGATTAATCCCAATAGCAGATGACCATAAGGCTGCCTCCACCAATCCGCATTGTGTCTGCGTGGCCATAAACCTGCTTCCACCATTCCGCACTATGACCTATTCTCTCTCAGATAGATTTGCGAAAGAAGGCCTTTTCCCAGCAGTGGGATAGTGTAAGCTGATTTGCTAATAAGTGATATGGTTAATGGAGTACAGCATAGTATGACTTGCCGACGTGATTCATTCTGTTGATACCCCACGCCATGATATCGTTCTTCTTGTCAAACATTTTTCGTCTTCTGTTCTGCGCAAAAAAAATAAAAACCATCCTACATTTCTAAAGCGATGGCGGCTGAGGTGTATTATGTATAAACATATTTTGTCGATGATTTTGTTCCTAGTTTAAAAGAGGGAACGCTTATTAGAACTATGTCGGGTACAGTTTGAGTCTCCGGAATATTGTGGGAATTTTTTCGATAGAAAAATCCCAATACGATGCGACGGACGATTTAAGCGCAGTGGTTAAGAGCTTAAGCCGCTCCGCTCACTGTATCTAATTGTCGCGGGTTCGAGTCCCCATGGGACAAATTTTGTGTAATCCACATTTAGTTGTTCCGGTCTGGGAATTTGTGTATGTGAATTTTCATGTTTGTAAAAAAAATAACACGAGTCTGAAATGAGAACTAAAGACCTAGTGATTGCTAGTCTTGCTATATGGCACTAGAATGAGTCAGTATTTACATAATAACAATAAAAACTAAACACAGTACGGTTAATTATGTTTGTGTCAATATAATTTCATAGTTAACATTTTTATTACAATTGAACTCTTCGATAAGTAAGCTAAAGTGGCAATGGGCTGGTCACATCTGCAGAAGGACCGACGGCCGATGGAGCAAGCGTATCCTAGAGTGGAGACCGCGACTTGGTAAGCGTAAGCTAGGACGGCCCCCAGCTAGATGGACTGACGACCTCAAAAAGGTCGCTGGGACAGACTGGATGCGGAAGGCGGAGGACCGTGTGCAATGGCGCGTGGTAGGAGAGGCCTATGTCCAGCAGTGGACTACGATAGGCTGATTGATCGAAAAATATATTTGAGTTCAAAGCATTACTGTAGACCCATTACCATTGATAAGGATATAATCATGACATTACAAAAGCTTTTGACAGTTTAATTAATTATACTCAAAAGGCAACAAGCTTATTACAAATTAATTAATTTTTCTTTAGTTGATTGAATTTTATTTCTACGACTTCGGTGCCTAGTGACAATGTAATTAGTACTTTAATATCCCTTTGCTATATGCTTGCGTAATTCATTTATTATGTGGGCCCAATTAATACAATGGATATTGGTAGTAAACAGTCTTGATTAAACCCCTATAATTGTTGTGTATTTACATCTGCTTGAAATAAATAAATACTTAAGTTTATTTCAATTGGTACTTTTATTTTGTATGTGATATAATCTTACAGTATCTATGTACAGTCGTACAAGGATCTCTTGGCCTTCGGCCAAAATTGAAACTAACTCTGTCATCAAGTGAAATGTCACTACATGATAGTCGTAGAGCTCCTGGTTTTGCTATGAAGTTTTCCCAAATTCTATTTTTTAATTATTAAACGTGCTGACCTGCCTGTTTAAATATCTCCTTAGAAGTAGGAACATTTTACCAAATGTTAACACTAAGCTCACACCAACGCCCCAACCCCAAGGTCAACCACGGCGCAGAATATCCTTGGGGCCAAGGACCTTTTGGCTCGTGGTTATTTAGTCCAGTTATTTATATGTTATTCAACCCTGTAGCTATTAAATTCAAGGTAACGAACCCTAAAAACAGACAAGTCCTCCAAATTTTTCGCTGGTAGGTCAGATTAAAAAACGCTGAATTAATGACTTCTAATTACCCATGGTTTATATATCATAAATGATTGCAGTTCGAGTTTTACTTATCGAGAATCATTATTATTATTTTCTAGCCATTGGTGTCTGACTTCTCGGCAAAGGCCTCACTCCATATTTTTCACTTCTCTGTTTAAGGCTATTGAGGGTCAGCTGGGCTTGCCGCGATGTTGTTTAATTAGAATTAAGAGGGATCCAGTTGGTTATTATTTTAACCCACGATGTGTCCGGCATGCGGCAGACATGGCCAGCAAAATCCCATTTCAACTTGGCGGCTTTTTGACAAACATCAGCTATTTGTGTCATATTGTAGTACATTATGTTTGACATGGTCGGTAAGTTACCTAGCATACTGCGCACCATGTTGCACTGGCAAACCGTGAGCATAGACTTTTTAACTTTGTCAAAGACCAAGTCTGTACGCCGTAAGTGAGTATGAGGAAAATGCACTTTGTCAATGACTTTTCGCTTTAGTTTCACTGGAAGATCACTCTTCATCAGCTATTTCATGGACCTGTAGCTTTACCAGAATTATGAAAAAAGAGAATCATGGAAACAAGTAAAAGAATCTACCCAGAATTGGCTCTTAAATCATTTAAATATATAAATGTACAGAATACTGCGTGATTCAATAACGACTTTGCCGAAAATAGCCGTTTAAATTCGTCGAGTATACTTACTGTGGCAGCCATAGAGAGCTTAGCACGAACAGTTTTACGTTAGCGTAACGCTATTGAGTTGATATGCTATCCTTTTCGAATTAAATTAACGTGGCAGAACACTTCTTTTCATACTGTTCGTATTGAGCCCTCAGAGGGCTTAGCACGAAAAGATTGGCGTTAAGATGACGCTGGCGAGTAAACAAGCTATCCCGTTTATGTATATTTAACGAATTTGTAGTGTGACAAGGATGGCATATCAACTTGCTAGCGCCACGCCAACGTCAATCTTTTCGTGCTAAATCCTCAAGTGCCAGCAACTCGGCGATTCTGCTGCAGGAGTTGACATGAATTAAAAATGCAAGCTGCATTAACGCTGCGGCGGATCCGTTGTCCTCTCGGCGGTACCACGGGACGATGTAGCTTCTTTAGGAATCAAGCCAGTCAGAAAAATCGTCTGACAAATCGCTTGATTCG
This sequence comes from Phalera bucephala, assembly GCA_905147815.2. NCBI lineage: Eukaryota > Metazoa > Arthropoda > Insecta > Lepidoptera > Notodontidae > Phalera > Phalera bucephala. The sequence continues at coordinate 14,191,302 of LR990621.1, read as the reverse complement.
TCGCGTACGTGTATTATTTTTAAAAAATCTATAAAAATCTCTGTTTTAATATGACACAACAAGCACAAGATAGTGCACACACGTTTTTTTATTAATCTCTTGAGAGAATACTAAATATTTCAGTCAGATACGTAGAATGATATATTCGTAAAAAAATTGGCAACCGATTTTGTAAAATCTATATATCATCACGCCAGATCCCTTGCGGGGTAGGCAGAGAGTACAGAGTTCCAATAGGTTCTTACCTTACATACCTCTCTGGCCTTCTCCATTCTCATACACGCTCGACGGTCGCGGAGAATCATGACTTGTCCTTCAGATAAGACTTGGTCTATTTGGTTGTAAAATTTAAAAAACAACATATCGATTATAACGATTTCATTGTGTAAGTCCCTAAAAGGCAAACCGTTACATTTTACATAATTAAGTAAAAGAGTTTAAGCTTTAAGTTTTTCAAATAATTACGCAAATTTATGTACAGTATATGATTTAAATGATAACTAAAGTAGATTTTTGATGTATTTTTATATTCCTGTTTATTTTTTTTATTCTATATTTTCAATATTCTTAAATACACTATGCGTAAAATGGAACATGATCAAACGTCATCGTACTCATGTCTCGTGAAAAAGACGATAATTACACATTTAAAGTGGACACAGCTACATTTGACCTCACATAAATGAGTTTCGTATTGTAATTTAGCGATCGCAATTATAAGATCGAACCAATCTTCCGTTCGATTCTCGCCATTCGATACCCTCCATTCATATGTATTCCAAAATGGTACGATTCAATGTGTCTTCCTAAAATTTTACAACTTTGTATACGCCGGATAAAAGTATTGGAAACATGTAACGGAGAACTTAATTTCCATATTCCCCGAAATAATAGGGAGGGTTTGCGGAATTTAATACTCGTAAGTATTACCGTTCTGTTCGTACCTATCCATTGAATTTCATTTTTTTTTTGTGTACTTTTATGCAGCTGTTCGTTTTGGTGACAATAAATTTTTAACACCCAGTAATTTATTGTAGCAGGCTACAAATAATTAAATCAAGTCTTCATGAGCAAATATTGCATGTAACCGAATTAATTTTCCTTTTTTCTTTGCGTTTATTATTTTACTAATTTTGGCTTTTGTTTTACTCAGATGCAATTTATATTTCCACGAACAACTATTCACACGAAACAATGCTAATTAACTGATAAAATACATTGAATGCCCTTTGTAATGCACATACCAAGAAACATCTATAATTTCCGGTAAAAAAGTAGAAAATGATTACACTTTAAGTTTAGTTTTAAAATATATAAATCTACGTGCCAGTTGATTCATTAAGAATCGATCATTTGTAACGCTATTCATCTACACCTGTGGGCAACTAGCTTTAATGTACCTCAAGGAGGAATAGCCTCGACTTGAGAAGTCGCTATGGGGAGGGCATTATACTAGGCTCTTGCCGTAGTGATCTGCACCGGCCAGCGGGCGAGCTCGCAGGTGAGGTTGATGTCTGATTCTATGTGCAGTATCTACATTTGAAAGAAGGAAAGTAAGAGCATTGGGATGGGCTGGAGACTTGTATACTTAACTTTGTCAGCGAAATGTGAGCATATAGGACACTTTTGCCACCTCTACTTAGGAATATAATCATGACAAAATTACGACGTAAATCAAAGAAATGAAAGGCATATGTGTATCTTACTGGAAGAGAACACGTCTCTACCAGAAAGTGACCAATTTAAATAAACCCCGCGCCTCTTCGGGCGTCGTTAGATTTAAGGGCGAGCTTAGAGCCAGATCCCATTAAGTTAATATACGAGCAAAAGCAATCGACTTTTTGTTACATGCTCGACGTAAACGCGGCTGGTTCTCATTCGTAATTGCTAAATGGTTCGTGTTGCATCACGTTATTGTGGATGCGAGACCCGCTTATTCTCACTGGTTTAACTTCATGTTTGAATGTGCTATTTCGAACGTAACATACCATATATATAACAAATCGTTTTGATTGCAGCGTAGAATAACCCATGAGTGAGTTGATAGTGATTCTAATTGAAATTAGTGTGATTGTATGATTGTAGATTTGGATAAAAACAGTTATATTCTGAACCCAGTTAAGTTAATAACAGATTCCAGTGTTTGTACAAATCTCTATAAACTTTTCGTGTGAGTTGCCAGCTATACATATACAATTTAAACATTACCAATAATTCTCATCCCTTTATATGGTATGAATTCATTATAAATTATTAACATACCATTTTAATTAAAAGAACATTTTAATATTCTGTGGATTTATTACGTTACGATTTTACACTGTAAAAAGTTAAATATTACATAAAGCCTTACTGTCCTACAAAAATGTCCGAATGCCGAGTTTGTTCAGTATTACAGGGAATTTTAAAAATGTTAACAATCAGCAATTAACGTTTGTTTATTTTATAACTTTCACGTAAACGAGAGGTGTATGTGCCGCGATGTTTGCGCCAGTCTGATTGCATCTATCCAATGGCACTGAGCAGCGAACTATGGAATATAGCTTGCTGCTACATAATGTAAATTTTCAGCAAGTCTTATCGATTCCACGAACGCGACCAATTCGCTAGTGAAATGTAAAAGGGATTGGAAAAATCACCCTTTGGAATGCAGGCTTTTTTAAGTAATAAAATTAATGGATGTGACGTGAATGATAACAGTGTTCACATGCGTTTTGAGACTCCGTAATCAGCGAGCGTGTATGACACGAACTATGAGAGTGAAAGAAGCGAGAGAGGTCTGTAAGGAAAGAACCTGTTGTAATTTTGTACTCTCTGCCCCCCACCAAGAGACCTGGTGTGATGATAGATGAGTTTTGTTCGCTGGGAAGGTTAAGTAACGTCACTCCCTTTACACTCAGGTATACTGCAGTGCTGTACCCTAAAAATCATACTTCTGAATCGGCGCTAAATTCAATTTTACCAATGAATTTGGTAAGTATTGCTGACTTAATATTGATAACATCTAACTTTATGATGTCAATACCTTATTATTTCATGTATGTGTACATATTTGATTTTTTTAAAGGTAACGTACCCTCGCGCCCTGAATTATTTTCGTGTCGTGGGGGTGTTTAATAACATAAAAGTAACAGACATTAGACTGAAACAAATCGTTGTAGGTTACACAAGATGTCTCTAACCAGACCATTTTCATAGTAGTTGCAAATTGCTACTGTAAAAGACTGTAATGTATGTGAACCGGATTCATCGGGAATGCAGCTTCATTTTCAACGTCTCGTTTCTAATGCAATTCCTGAATTTGAAGCTGCTGAATTTAATTATACGAATACCTAACGAATAGTGGAAGCGTGAGTATCTAACTGGGTATGAAAAGTAAAGGTATACAACGAAGATAACATTCATCGCTAATCTATCATTAAATCATTGTGCAAAATAAATGAGTAGGAATTTTTCATTGATGTAATGAATTCGTTATGATAATGCCGCTTTATGCAATGATTCTTTAATTATGAGTTTTCTACAACTGAGTGTAAGTATTATTAAACGTAGCTTAATATGTTTTTTTTTGTTTGTTTATAGAAGTTCTAGAAAGCCTATTTAATTGTACCCCACAGGCAATTTAAGGTAAAGACGTCACTTTGTTCAATAATTTTAGAGCAATGAATGCATTTTCGCAAGCGTTGTGCTACTGTGGTGTACTTAACAATTACGTTAAGCAACGTCGGAGGCCCTTCATATAGCCTTCATAAGTTTCAACAGCAGATGGACACAAACCTGCCTCCACCAATCCGCACTGGGTCCGCGGGGTGGAGTATGACTTTACAGTCGCTCGTCGCTTTTGGAGAGAGGACCTTCGCCTAGCAGTGGGGCAGTGTGGGCTGATTCATTAACGCGTGTAATAAAAAATCAAGCAAAATTGAATTCTTGATCCCTGTATTAAACTGTACCATCGTCTTAAATAAGGTGCGAAAGAGGGATGTAGGTACCGGGGAAGACCTAGACTATCTTTGACCGTATCTTATCTGAAGAGTAAGTCAAGAGCTGTAACCAGCGAGCGCGTATGAGACAAACTATGAGGGTGGAGTAAGGCAGAGATATCTGTAAGGGGAATCGAGTAAATCATATGGACGCGAGCAACTTCGGTTCCATTTTCACACAATAAAATTAGGTAAAAACCTTCATAAAACACTCGTTAATCCAATAAACATTTAAGCTCATCACAACAGAATGAAATAACACATAAAGGATTATTCCAATCCATTATACATACACATGTGCAGTGTGATTTATAACGTACGACAAACAATATAGCTCTCATGTACGTCAAATTAATTATAGCGGGTGAAACGCGAACCGCCCGCCGCTCGAGATATGATTAACATTCGCCCGTAAATATAATAAATACACTCGGCATACAGTTGTATATTAATGATTATTTATAATAACATTAGCAGTTGTGTGTGGTGTCTAAACTGACTTAATCTATCTATATCATCACGCCAGATCTCTTGCGACAGAGAGTATAGAGCTCCAATGGAGATTGTCCTTACAGACGGATCTAGCCCATTTAGTTTTTTAAAAAACACCTAAAAAATATTTACACACTGTCCATATGGATTCGTCACGACATGTCTGTAGCTGTGTATCTGAGAAAAGTGAAGGGTTGTGTTCGAAGCGTATGATCGCCCTCCCAGTCCACTAGAAGCAATCACGTCACTGCCCGCCTAAAGTACACATTTGTGCGTGCTTATATTGTCGCTACAACGTCGCTTATTTTCTATAAAAAAAAATGAGCAGTGTAAATGAATATTTACACATAGTTCATATAGATTCTTCACGGTATGTCTGTAGCGATGCGTCAGTGAGAAGCGAAGAGTTGTGTTCGAAGCGTATGGCCGCCCGCCCAGCCCACTGGAAGCGACCGCGTCACCGCCTGCCTAAAGTACGGCACACACTCGCGCGCAATTACATTGTAGCGAAATGTTGTTTATTTTCTTGTAAGAAAGTTACGGGCTCTCCCTTTGTCATATTAACCCCAAAGATGGTATGATGAAATGTGGGTGTACTACGGTATCTCTGCCTACCCTTTTGGCCATTTTTTTACCGGAAAGGGTACGGGTACGGGTATGATATGTTTTTAGTGAAATATCGGGGACTAAGCGATCCAAATTTAGCAGCCTGCGATTGTGGTGCGACCTCACAGACTATGTCGCACCGTCTGGTCGGTCCTATGTGCCCCATCACTTGTTTAAGGGAAGAGCTGACCACGGTCAAAAATGGCGCAATTGGGCTAACCACTCACTTAGCAGGATAAATATGAATAATTGACATGAAATGAAGCAGTGAAATATAACTCAAATTGTTACAATTGTTTTACGTACATATGTATGTAAATTACAGTTAAAATATTTTCATCAGGAGACGATTACGCACGAATTCAAAAGTCAACAAAACAATCGTCGTATTTACATTAATACCCGCTTTTTGTTCTTAATATATTTAAAAGTTGTAAAGACCCTTGACCAAAATTAAGTTAATTTTCTACTAGATTCAATATAAAACAAATATTTTCTTTCATCGTCGGTTTCATAATAAAATGAGTGAACTCTTTCATAAGTTTCACGAATCCCACTTGGTTAATGAAAACAAAATGTCTCCAATATGTTAGACGCTTTACATGAAATTTATAACGGGGCAAAAAAAGGAAGTGCTATGACACGACAGCTTTAATATATTGCATCGCCGGTGCATCCGGTGTAGTATTGCCACAACGATACGGCGAAATTTGGGATCAAGGTATGAAAAAAATGGATCACGAATTTGTTGCATCCTTTTCATGATTCATTTGCTTTCCATTAGTTTTTCTAAACGTGCCCCAAGTTAAGAATTATTTCTGGATCGTCATAATCGTTGTTGGGTCTTCGCAAACAAAGAATTCCATATGTACAGATACCCAGACCTAAGCAAATAATTGTTGCTCATACAATGATTTCTCATGTGATCCAAACGGCCTACGCTCAAGTCCCTAGACCGATTCATAAGACATCACTCTTTTGATAATAAGTGTAAGAATATAAGAGCACTAAATTTTATCAGCTGACTTTTATAGATACAATACACATCATCATCATCATCTCAGCATATACTTGTCCACTGCTGATCAAAGGCCTCCCCAGTCGCTCTCCAGCGTAACCGGTCCGATGCCACCTGCATCCAACGACTTCCTGCGATTTTCACAAGATCGTCGGTCCATCTGGCAGGTGGTCGTCCCACGCTGCGCTTGCCAATACGTGGTCTCCACTCTAGAATCTTTCTGCCCCAACGCCCATCCGATCTTCGCGCTATGTGACCTGCCCATTGTCACTTCAGCTTGCTAATCTTAAGGGCTATGTCGATGACCTTGGTTCTTCTACGAATCTCCTCATTCCTAATTCGATCACGTAGAGAAACGCCGAGCATAGCTCTCTCTATAGCTCGCTGAGCAAATCTAAGCTTTTTTATCAGACCTATAGTAAGAGACCACGTCTCTGATCCATATATTATCACTGGTAACACACATTGACTAAAAACTTTAGTCTTTAGGCACTGAGGTATTTTGGATGAGAAGATGTTGCGCAGTTTCCCGAACGCTGCCCAGCCGAGTTGGATTCGTCGATTGACCTCTCTCTCAAAGTTGGACCTACCTAACCGGACTACCTGTCCCAGGTAAATGTATTCGTCAACAACTTCAAGAGTAGAGTTCCCAACGGTGAGTGCGGTGGGTACGACATGGAAGTTACACATTATTTTCGTTTTGTCCATGTTCATTTTAAGACCCACTTGTTGAGATACTCTGTTGAGGTCGCCGAGCATTCGTCCTAGATCTTCCAGCGACTCCGCCATGACCACAATGTCGTCGGCAAATCGATGGTGAGTGATGTATTCGCCATTAATGTTGATGCCAAGTCCTCGCCATTCCAAGAGCTTGAAGGCGTCCTCTATGGTGGCCGAAAACAGTTTCGGAGAAATGACGTCTCCCTGTCTTACTCCTCTTTTTATGGAGATCGCCTTCGTGCACTGCCCCGGTACTCGGACTGACACGGTGGCGTTATTATACAAGCACTTCAACACTTCGATGTACCGATAGTCAACGCGGCATCGCTGGAGAGATCTAAGAACCGTGCAAGTCTCGATCGAATCCTCGGTCTTCTATATAATCTGCCGCAGCGTATGTACTAAAGCCTTTCCGGAAACGGGCTTGTTCGGTAGGCTGGAAGTCATCAAACCTGCGTTCGAGACGATTCGTGATGACTCTCGAAAACAACTTGTACACATGGCTCAGCAATGTGATGGGCCTATAGTTCTTTAATAAAGTGTTATCACCTTTCTTGAAAAACAGTACTACCACACCCCTGTTCCATGCTTCCGGCGTTTTCCCTTCGAGCAAGACGGAATTAAACAGCCTCTGAAGGATTTTAAGTATCGGCGATCCGCTCGCTTTTAGAAGCTCTGCGGTAATTCCGTCTTCACCGGGCGCTTTGTAGTTTTTAAGTTGTTTGAGAGCCATCCTAATCTCGTACAGGCTGATGTCCGGGATATCTTCACTATAGTGTCGGGTTAGCTTGGCTTTTGGGTCTTTTACCAAGTCAACAACAGGTTCAGCTACTGAGGTATACAACTGCCCATAGAACCTCTCTATCTCCCTGAGCACCTCTGACCTATTCGACGTTACGTTTCCGTCCTCCGTCTGCAGCTTCGTCAACTGGCTTTGCCCAATAGACGCGTCTCTTGCGAATACTTTGGAGCCCTTGTTCTGCTCTAGGGTCTCCTCAATACGTCTTGTATTGAAGGACCGTAAATCGTGTCGCACGGACTTCAATATCTGTCCATTGAGCTGCCTATAGGACTTAGCATCATCGGAGGTTTGGAGTCTCATGGCACGTCGCTCAGCCATAAGGTTTCGGGTGTAGTCAGATAGCTTTTGAGGCCCATTTTTACGGTGGGGCTTAAAATACTTGGACCCGACCGTATGGACAGTCTCTACCAGCCTATTGTTGATTTCGTCCACTGATGCGCTGCTGTCTAGGAATTCGAAGCGGTTTGACAATTCGAGTTGAAAGTTCTCGGTGTTTTGGATATGTGCATAAGAAGGTCGGAGCGTAGACTTCATCAGACGCGATCTTTCCATTTTGACATTAATATTTAATGTGCCTCTGACCATTCGGTGATCACTGCCCGTTTTTACCCTGTGAATCAAGGAGACATCATTAAATATTTGTCGCTTGGTGCTCATGATGAAGTCTATCTCATTTTTTGTGGAACCATCAGGGCTCATCCAGGTCCATTTCCTATGAGGCGGCTTCCGGAAGAAAGAGTTCATCATAAAGAGTCCCTCCTTCTCCAGATATTCGGCCAGCCTCTGACCCCTGGGGTTGCGCTGACCATATCCAAATTGCCCCACTCTCAACTCCTCATTGCCCCGTTTGCCCAGTCGCGCATTGAAGTCACCCATAACTACTGTAAAGTGTGCTTTGGAAGTATGTATGGCTCTACTAATAACTACTGTAAAGTGTGCGTTGGAAGTATGATGATCACTTAAATTGGAAATCTCATCTTGAAAATCTTACAGCACGTGTACGTAAACTTATATACGTATTTAAAAAGCTACGCAACTCGGTAGATTTAGACACATTGAAAATTGTATATTATGCATTGTGCCAATCAATTCTAAGCTACTGTGTCTCAGTCTGGGGAGGTGCAGTGAAATCAAAATTTTTGGAACTGGAACGTGCACAAAGAGCTGTGCTGAAGGTCATGACTTGTAAACCCTACAGGTATTCCACCACTACTCTTTATAAAGAATGTCAAATGCTTACTGTACGACAGCTTTTTGTGCTCCATACAGTTTTAAGAAAACATTCCTCGCTGCATTATGAAGAGAGAAAAATGTCTAAGCGAAGAGCTTATCAAGTATGTCCAGTGCTGTCTTTTAGAACCTCTTTAGCTAGTAGGCATTATAAAGTCATCAGTGGCCACCTCTACAATATCATTAATAAATCATGTAGCATCTTCTCCCTTTCAAAGTATGAGTGTAAAATAAAAACAAGCAAATGGCTCCTGTCCAAAACTTATGCAGACACTGAGTAAATTCTAAAAATTTCGATTTTATAATAGTAAATAGTTAATAAATAAATTTACATAGCTGGGCTAGCAGGTGCACAATAAAAAATGTAATAGGTTCTTAGTCTGCTTATGTAAGTACCAAAGTCTGTGAGAGAGCCCTGGTACCCATAACACAAGTTAAATCTTATCATGGGTACCAGAGTTTATCCTTTTCTAAATGATGACTAGACCATGTAACAGATTGTAAGTTTTTTTCCCAATGTATCACTTTTGTTTGTTGAAATAAATAATATTATATATTATACTAATCTCCTCATACATAACTTCGACCTCATTATCTGAGTATGCCGAGGTCGGTGCGTAAACCTGTATGACCTTCAGCGAATATCTTTTGGATATTCTGAGTATCAGGTACGCTACCCTGCTCGACACACTAGTGATGGACACAACGTTGTTTATGAGTGACTTGTGGACGATAAATCCGACACCACCTTGGGACTGCTGTTCGCCCTCCCGATAGTAAAATAAGTTACCAGATTTTAAGGTTATCGTGTCCTCGCCCTCTCTTCGGACCTCCGATAAACCAAAAATACTCCACCGCAACTTGTTTAACTCTTCTTCCAGCTCAACTAGCTTCTCATCTGTCCTCAATGTGCGTGCGTTGTATGTCACCAGGGCCAATTTTCGGTTTTGGTGGTAGCCGAATCTCTGCCGGAGATCCTTAGCACCCCTCGTCCTGTCGTTACCATGGCTGCTACCGTGGCCAGGACGAACAGGACCGCCGGGGACTAGGGGCCTGGTTTTATCCTTTTCTTCCATTTTAATAAATTGGGGGGGTTTGCCATACTCGCCACGCTTGGCAGGTGGGTTGGCGAGCGCAGTTTTTGGTCGTAGAAGTCTTAAGGGAACGCTGCTGCCCATTCCCTAGTTTTCCCTTAGTCGCCTTGTACGACACTCGATGGGATGTGATGGGTTGGTCCTTTTTTTTTTTTTTTTTTGTGGGGATATCCTCTGGGACTTCCGCCAACCTCGGGGGAAGCTGGCGGGGCATGTCGGACTCGTATCGACTAAAACCCCACGGTGGCCGGCACTGGCACGTGTCAGAGGGGCTCCGGGATCTCCGAGTGGAACACGCCGGTGCCCCCCTTGTGCCGTGCTCCGAAGAGCCCGCCTCGGGAGGGGAAATTTGTAGCTTGCTTCCCCCCCTGCACCGTCGCGGTGCTCACGGCGGCGTGGGCCACACCACGCCGCCATCCTCCTCGGGGTCGCGCGTGAAGGACGCTTATGGCCCCCGCCCCAGCGTCCCACAACCCCAAAGGCCCCCCTGCGGATGTTGGTGCAGGGGGGGGGGCACCAGATGTTGCGGCAGGGGACACAAGTTAGCCCGTATTATAGAGCCCCGGGTTATTGCTGGGCTGGGGGGCCTGGGCGGGCTGTGCCTCTGCCCCGGCGCCTTCGCCTTCGGCGAGCGGGATCGGCCCTCTCCCGATCCCGCTCGGCCTCCTCCTTCTGTGACATCACAGTCTCGCAGAAGGAGGATACGGCCCCCCACGCCGAATCCCCTGTCAGCATAGCCGCTACTATTGCCGGCAAGGAGAGGTCCGGTCCAATCCGGTCGACCAGGATCCGCCGCTCGGAGGCCCACGCTGGGCACTCGACAAGCGTGTGCTCTGCGGAATCCCGGTCCCCACCACAGTGGTGACAGATCGCCGTCGCCTCGCATCCGATCTTGCTCAGATAATCACCGAAACAGCCGTGACCGGTGATTATCTGAGCAAGCCTGTAGGAGATTCGCCCACTCCTCCGCTGTTGCCAGGCTTCGAAGGACGGCAGGATGGCTTGGACGACGCGCTTGCGCGCGATGTGCTCCTGGCTGAGCCTCGCGCGCCATTCCTCCAGAGCGCGTCGTCGTTCCCGCCGTCTGATTTCGAGCGCGGGCACGCATTCGTCGCTTTGGCGGACGACGCGAGTTCGGTCGTAGACCCTCGCGTCCATGTCCGCCAGGATGCCGAGCGGCGGAAAGCGTGCCAAGAGGGTCACCGCCTCGAAAGATACGGTCCGGTATCCTCGTGCGATGCGGATGGCCATCTTGCGCTGCAGGCTATAGATTTTGGTCCTGCAGCGCCGGACGCCCGACAGTCGGTGTGACCATACAGGCGCCCCATAGAGAGCCACCGATCGCACGACCCCCCCGTAAAGGCGGCGTACCTCCTCCGACGGCCCCCCGAGGTTGGGTAGCAGTCTATGCATGGCACCCACTACCCTTTCGACTCGGGGGACAAGACGCTCGAAATGCTCTTCGAAGCCCCAGCGACTGTCCAGGGTGAGGCCCAAGTACTTTAGGTACCGCCCCACCCGGACTGGCGAATCTCCGACGCGAACCCACGAGTCGGGCGGTTCCCTGCTCCTAGGCAGTTTATGGAACCATAGCGCCTCGGTCTTATGAGGCGCTATCTGCAGGCCCAACTCGCGGATCTTGGCGACGACGACCTCTGCCCCAAGCTCGGCGAGCCCAGCAGTCCTCTCGAAGGTGTCCCCCTCGGCCACTATTAGAGTGTCGTCAGCGTAACAGACGACACTGATGCCGGGGGAGAGATCGACACGCAGGACCGCGTCGTAGGCGAGGTTCCATAGGAGGGGGCCCAACACGGACCCCTGCGGAACCCCGTAAGACACCTCCCTCCGGTGCAGTGTACCGCCCTGTCCGATGTACTGGATGTACCTGTCACGCAAGTAGTCCCCGACTACGGCTTGCAGATACGGAGGAACGCGATGATGTTCTAGCGCCCCCCGGATCGCGTCCCAAGGCAGGGAGTTGAAGGCGTTGACGATGTCAAGACTTATCGCCAACGCCACCCCGCCCCGGGACACGGCCTGCGCCGACAGGGAGTGGACGCGAATGATCGCGTCCACCGTCGAGGGCCCCTGGCGGAAGCCGTACTGGCTATCAGCCAGGTCGGGACCGACGCGCGACAGATGCCCGCTGAGACGGGCGGCAAGAATCCTCTCAAACAACTTGCCGCACTCGTCCAGCAGGCATATCGGACGGTACGCGGAGGGAGAGTCTGCGGTCCTGCCTTCCTTATTCAAGAGGACCAGGCGAGCCTCCTTCCAGGCCGTGGGGAACTTGGCATGTCGGAGGCAGCTGCTGAACAGCCGCCTCAGCCTGTCCCCCAGGGTGGCCAGAGCGATCACCCACGCCCGCCCCGGTATACCGTCGGGGCCGGGCGCAGTATTACGAGCGCGCAAGCGGCTGATGGCTCGGTCCAGCTCCTGTTCGGTCACCCCAAACTCGTCGGTGTAAAAGGCCGACGAAATCGTCGGGGGGACAGAGGGACTGTCCCGGACTGTGGGTAATAGTGCGTCGATGACCCGACGCAGCAGTCCGGGGTCTAGGGTCTCCGTCAGGGGGGGCACCCAGGGGCGAAGCTTACCCAGCACTGCCCTGTAGGGGCGTCCCCATGGATCCCTGTCGAGTCCCTCTAGGAGCTCGCTCCAAGACCGAGACCTGGCCTTCGCGATGGCAATTTGGAGCGCCTTTGTAGCCGCTTGATAGCGCTCGTATGCTCCGGCCTTTTCCTCCTCGGTGGCTCGCCTTCTCCTTCGGGCTCTAGTGTACTGACGTCGTGCGCGTAAGCAGACTTCGCGCAACTGCACTATCTGCTGCGACCACCAGTACACTGCCGTTCGCTTGGGGCAGCTGGCCCGCGGCATGGCGGCGTCACATATCGCCGTCATCGTGCCCCGGAACCAGGCAGCCTCCCTTTCCGGATCGGACCAGACCTCATCGGCGATTTCTGGCCATGCCGCGACGCTGGCTGCGGCCTCAAGAAGATCTCGGTTAAGCCGCTTGAGAGACCAGCGTCACGGGGGGCTGCCTGCACGGCGCGGGGCGGTCGGGGGGGCGGAGGGCCACATCGAAGATAATGTGACGGTGGTCGGATAATGTGACCACCTCCTCCGCTACGCGCCACCCCGACAGCGCGCTCATGGCTGAGGGAGTCACCCACGTTAGGTCGACGACCGACTCCCCCTGCCACCGCACGCATGTGCTAACGGACCCCCGGTTCACGAGCCGGAGGTCTAGCCCAGCCGCCCACTCTTGCAACGTCCCTCCCTTTGGATCGTCCCTGGGGTTGCCTGGCGTGGGCATTAAAGTCCCCGAGGACGATCGATGGACGAGGCCGGCATCTGCGAATGCAGTTAGCCAGCCCGTCCAGGTACACCTCGTAGTCGGCGAGGGACCTATTGGGAGAGACGTAGCAGCCCACTATGGCCATTCTTCCCCACTGCACAGCTACATATCCCTGCCCCCTTTCCAGTAGGGAGCAGGGCGGAGCGCCCTCCCCTCCTCCCCAGTACACGGCGACGGAGCCCACATCATCCCCGAACCAGCGAGGATTGTCCGGGACACGGTAGGGCTCCGCCACTACCACCAAGGCAACCGACCACTCCGCAACGCACTGCAGTAACAGGTCCTGAGCGTTGCGGCAGTGGTTCAAGTTACCCTGGAGAACTCTTTGGGGAGAGAATTTTATACCGTCTCCATTTCGGCCGACGGGCTACTAGTGCCCGCAGCCATGGCATTTGGTGCCATGGTGGTCTCCTGGGTGCCGGCATGGGAAGAGGCCTGCTTCCTCTTTCCCTTAGGGGGGCTACACTTCTTGGCGTGCAGCCGATGGTTCGATACACATCCCTTGTCCACACATAAGGGACATCGTAGCGCTTGCGCACGGCATTCGCTGGCCCTATGATTAGAGTCAGCGTACCGAAAGCATCGGGCGCCCCGGTCAACGTTGTTGGGGCACATAGCCCCAACATGTCCCTTTTCGAGGCATCGGAAGCAGTATAAAGCTCTTGCCTCCAATGCCTCGACCTTTATAGCCCGCCAGCCCACATGGATCTTCTTTGCCGCCACGAGTTTATTCATGGCGGCAAGTGGGCACTTGACTCTTACGGTCCCAAGGGCTGTGGGTGCTCGGTTAATTGGACTGACTTTGATGTCAGCCTCCGAACACCCACCTGCTGCAGCAACGGCAGATGCGACCTCCTCGGCAGTGACAGCGTCGTCGAGGCCTCGCAGCCTTACCTCGCCTGTCTTGCTTGGCCGGGCGACGCGGACTTTGAAGTCACTCAAGACCTCTCGCATGCGTCCGGCCAAGCGATCAGCCTTCTCCCGACAGTCGGGGCCATTAACTGTCAGAAGCAGACCCCCCGTCATCGTCCTCCGTGTCCCGAGGTCAGTCGCCTGAATGCCAAGGTCAGCAAGGTTAATTTCTTTCCGAGCTCTGCCCATGACCTCGGCATTCGTTGTCCCCTCGAGAACTGTGACGGTGACCGCTGCCGTCTTTGGGACTTTCGGTGGTCTCTTTCTGCCTTTCCTTTGCGACATCTTTTTTTTGTTTGTCGCGAAGGGCCGGCCAGTTGCCCCCGGTTGGGTGGGTTTTGGCTGTGGGGTCTTCCTGGGCTTTTTGGCGACTGCCACCCAAGTCCCCGCGTCTGCCACCGTTGATTCAGCGCCCCCAAGAACAGGGGCGGGTACTGCTGGCAACTCCAGTACCGGTGCATGCGCGGGGGCTCCCCTGTTCTTAGCCTTTTTAGGCTTGGGCTTGGTGGCCCGCACTGAAGCCACAGACCCCGAAGCGACAGAGGTAGGCGCAGCCAAGGATCTGCGCAGGTCCGCAGCCAACGACGGCCGGACTATGGACGGCGGCAGGAGTCGGTCCTCGATTCCAGGAGATGGGTTGGTCCTATTTTAAGCCGGGAACCACGCGGCATACAAGACACAGTATCATGTTAATAGATTTATGTTAAAAATACTGTTATGAACATTATTTAATTTAAAAAGATGTTGCTTTAAAAACAGTCTTCCATGACACACAGTGCCGGTGATTAATTAAAACAACTTAAATTATATGACATTATGTACACAATAATTCAAGTTTGTAAAGGACATAGTCTTAGATAGATAGATAGATCACTCTTTATTGTGCACTAATTACATACATATTAAAATACAAACAAAAAGAACTTAAATTTACACAAAGGGCGGCCATATCGCTAAAAAGCAATCTCTTCCAGGCAACCTTGGGATGGAGAAAACGATTAGGTTGTGGAATAAACAGGGGTGCACTTATTACATATAAGTTTTAACTTATAGCAATAAATAACCTAAGGCATTGGGTGCCAGTGCTTTTCAGGTACTCGAAACGTTGTTTAAGATAGGAAGGGGAAGAATGGTTAAATAATATATTGTAAAGAAGGGAAAGACTATGCGCGTTCCGGCGAAGTCGAATGGGTAGCCACTTGAGTCTTGTACGAAATTCGAATACATGGTCATATTTGCGCAAGTCAAATATGAACCTAATTGCGAAGTTTGGGAGCCGCTCAAGTTTATCTAGCTGCTTCTCCGTTAAATCTAAATAGCACACATCGGTATAATCTAGAATAGGAAGGAGGAGATATTGTGCCAGAGCAACCTTAGTAGCAGTGGGTAGGAAATTGCGAAGTCTTCGCAAAGAGGCTGCTGTAGCAAATGTTTTACAACTAATAGCTTCTAGTTGTGGGCCCCATGTCAGACAACGGTCTAGCAAAACCCCAAGATTTTTCACTGATTCGCTATAGGGAATTATAGTGCCGTCGAAGAATATTTGTGGGAGAGTTAACCAATTAATTCTATTGATCATTCGAGAGCTGCCTATAATGATAACTTGCGTTTTGACGGGATTCACTGTCAATCCGTAAGATTTGGTCCATTTAGTTATTTGGCATAGATCTTTGTTTGTGTTTTCAATGGCTTCACTAAGATTTGAGAGTGAGGCCTGAGAGTAAATTTGCAGGTTGTCTGCGTAAAGGTGGTAGGAAGAAGTAAAATATCGGGAAATTAAGTTAATAAAAATAGTAAAAAGAAGAGGAGATAAAACGCCGCCCTTAGGTACGCCGGCTTTTGCGTCACACCAAGCAGAGACAGACTCGTCCCGGCAAACACGCTGCCGACGACCAAGCAGATAACTGCGAAACCAGTCGACCACTGATGGAGATACGGTAATAGAGCGAAGTAAAGCAAGGAGTATATCGAAGTTGACAGTGTTGAAGGCATTACTGAAATCTAATAATGAAAGCACGGTTAACTGTCCATTCTCCATACCAAGACGGATGTCATCAGTAATCTTAACGAGTGCCGTAACCGTGCTATGTCTTATTATCGATGGTACCGTGAACAACCAAACTTGCAGTTTTACAGTGGACACTGGAGCATCCCGTGCAATCGTGAGGCTAGAGCTGCTGAAACGCACCATATTGTGGGAAAAGCGAGTTCCATCATGCCATCTTCAGATGGCGACCGGCCAGCCAGTCACCGTCCTGGGTCAAACAAATGTGCAGCTCAGAATTGGCGACTGCATGTATCTCCAGCCAGTATTAATTGCCTATATCACCGATGATTGCGTTTTGGGTATGGATTTCTTAAGAAATAAGCAGTGTATGGTGGATATAGCTAGAGGAGTACTAATATTTCCAGACCAAGAAGTTTGCCTTAGAGGATCACAACCGTGCACCCTTTATTGCATAAGGGATACTACACTAGCGCCAAGATCAGAGAATTTAGTGAAAGCGAAATTCCCAGCAAACGTTAAGGAAAGTAGGTGTATGTCTCATCGTGAATGATGCTGGCAATCGACGACGGACGATTGATGATGACGAATGATGACGGACGATTTAGCGCAGTGGTTAAGAGCTTAAGCCGCTCTGCCCACTGCGTCTAATAGTCGCGGGTTCGAGTCCCGCACGGGACAAATCTTTGTGTGATCCACAATTATTTGTTCCGGTCTGGGTATTTGTGTATGTGAATTTTCATGTTTGTAAACGCACCCACGACACAGGAATAAATCCTAGTGTGGGGCTACGTTTAAAAAAAAAAAAAACAAAAAAAAAAAAAAAAAAAAAAAAAAAAAAAAAAAAAAAAAAAAATCACCCACAGCTAATAACAGCTAGAACACTATTGATGTCCCAAGGAAATACTAAGGTGAGAATTCTTAACCTGAGTATTGAGGAAATCCAATTGAAGAAGAACAGTGTGGTTCGAAGATGCGAAGATGTAAAGTACCTGAGGCGGTTGAATAGCTCTACGGATAAGCAGGCTGTAACAGAAACCAAAGAAGATCACATTCAAAAACTTCTGGAAGCTTCTCAGGAGAATTTATCACCTTCAGAACTACGGCAAGCCAAAGATCTATAGCTGAAATTTACACACATCTTCGCCTCTAGAAGTGACTGCGGAAGGACGGGACTCGTGAAACACCAGATCAACACAAGTGACGCTCGTTCCATAAAACAAAGACCACGACGCATACCATGGGCTAGGGAAGCGGAGGTAACTGAAATGATCAGGGATATGACTGACAACAAAATAATCGAACCTTCTACGAGTCCATGGTCATCACCGGTGGGCTTGGTCAAGAAGAAGGACGGCAGTACAAGGTTTTGTGTTGATTATCGGATGTTGAATGATATCACAAAGAAGGACTGCTACCCCCTGCCCCGAATCGATGACACGCTGGACTTGCTTTTGGAAGTGGTTTTAGACCATCGATTTGAAAAGGGGCTACTGGCAGGTGGAATTAAGACCGGAGGACAAAGAGAAGACAGCATTCAGCACCGGAATTGGGAACGGATTATAGCAGTTCATGGAACGAGTGATGGTCGGCCTTCTCAGTGACGTATGCCTGGTCTACCTTGATGACGTTATTGTCATGGGGCGGAGCTTCAAGGAAAACCTGAGGAATTTGGAGAAAGTGTTTACTCGGATTCGCGAAGCTAATCTTAAATTAAGCCCAAAGAAGTGTGCTCTTTAAAAGGAGGTAAGCTATCTTGGACACATCATCTTTCGTGAAGGGAGTGAAAACTGACCCCGAGAAAGTACAAGCTGTTCAAGAATGGCCCGTACCAAAGAATAAAACAGAAGTTCGCGCCTTCTTGGGGTTATGCACATACTACAGAAAGTTTGTCAAAAATTTCTCGGACATAGCAAAACCGTTTAACAGTAGAAAAACGCGACTTCGTCTGGGACTTGAATTGCGAGCGTACCTTCAGCGAACTTAAACAACGCCTGTGTGTTACCCCTATTTTGGGTTATCCAAATAGGGAAGAAAGATTTATTGTTGACACTGACGCCAGCAACACCGGTATAGGCGAAGTTTTGTCGCAAGTTCAGGGAGATCGCAGCGTTGTGATACGTATATACGATAGCGTACCTAAACAAGGCACTATCTAAACCAGAAAAAAATTAATGTGTTACTTGGCGTGAATTACTTGCAGTGGTAAAGACCTTGCATCATTTTAGCAAGTATCTTCTAGGAAGACAGTTTACACTGAAGACAGACCATGCTGCGTTAAAATGGTTGCTACAGTTCAAAAATCCTGAAAACAAAAATGCAAGTACACACGAACTAATCACAAACTAGTACTACTTACCTTAGTTAGTACCCAAATACTGCTTCCAAGTCGCTTCGTCACTCGTAGTATTATATCCCTATATCGTTGCTAAGGTCACCGGTGTATTCCACTTAGATCGCTTGTTCTCGATTTAGTCGCTGTCGCTTCCGAAAACAGACTGTGTCAGTCGACGCGTTGAGTGTTCCTTTTATACCCGTATGAAAGTTCTAGAACGGATGCGAACTAGTACATCGAAAGTAGTACATAGTACATCGAACAATAGCCGGCGTCCCCCACAAAGCGGTATTATTATTAAATACCTACTTGTATTTACTTGTTTACCGTGACCGCGTGGCGGCGATAATAAAAAGGGGAGGAACCTTCTAGACGTTTTAGCACTCAAGCGCGGATTCTAAATCTTTTATTGACGGAATGATAGTTAAAACGCATTACACACCCTTAGGTGTGTAATACATTTTAACTTTATTCATACGACTTCAATTCTCGAGAGAATTGAAGTCGCAATATTAATAGGTACTACGAAAACGTTTGCTTTTACGATGCTGGTATATAATTGTATTTTTTTTGCAAATTTAAGAAACTGGTTGAAAATAACAAAAATGTAGAAGTTTCCTACAATTTCAAAGTTATTGCTAAGATTTCTTACTTTAGCACACACATCTACAAAATACTGATTTACTCTCAGAAGTAAGTACTAAGGCTGCGCTTTTTCAACTTGTTCGACGATGAACAGCCGTCCTTTTAACAGAAAAAAATACAACGTCTACGTTGCTAGGGATTCCAGTTAAGCTCGGATTCTCTCGAGTTCTCGCTCGGATTTTCAGAATTAACATGACGAATTGGATAGCAAAGCGAACGTAGTGACCCACTAAGAATATAAATCTTGAGGTTAAGGAAATGCAGTAACCCATCATCCGAGACGCTAAATGTCACAAATGACCTTAAGAGCTTATCTTTCCTTAATTCATATATTATAAAGATAAATAAACAATTAATGTCATCTTTAAATTGCAAGAATGCCTCGGCAACTGGGGGTTAGTTGACTAGTTTAAGGACAACTTAATTTTTTCTGGGTATTTAAGAAGGAGAATGAAATGAGGATAAATGCGATCTCTGCGAAAGATGTACGGAGTCAAGTGGACCGACGGTATTCGCAACAGCGTAGTAAGAAAGCGTGTAGGTGTGAAAGATAGTATCGGAGAAAGGCCATGCTCTGTTGATTCGGGCATATAGAAAGAATGTCAAAAGAAGAAATGACAAAACTGATATACAATACGAAAGTGGAAGGATGTAGGTACCGGGGAAGACCTAGACTATCTTACCATGACCAAATAGACCGTGTCTTATCTGAAGGACAAGTCAAGAGTCCCCGTAACTGGGGAGCGTGTATGAAACGAACTATGAGAGTGGAGGAACCAGAGGTCTGTAAGGAACTCTGTACTCTTTGCCTACCCCGCAAGAGAACTGGTGTGATGTTATTGATAGAGATAAATTATTGTTTTTTTTTTGTAGAAAACTACTACAATTAGGCATATCTCAATGCACAATTGAAATGAATTTACACATTGAGGTTAATATTTACCAAATTCTTGGCACAAAACTGAACCACACAGTGTTGGCATTTTATTTCCATGCACAGTTTTCGGATAAAAACTGGATTAATCTTGTCAATTTTGCCTCTAGTACGGATTCAGGACGCGATATTATTATGTCTTGAGTATATAATAAACGTCTACGATTTTGAGTTAAAAAAAAGCAATAAAAAAAGCAAGCAAGTTTAGATCGTTGGACTGCAAAGCTGGAGGTCTCGGATCCAAACCCAGGCACGCACCTCTGTCTTTTAGAAAGCATGTGCGTATTAAAAATTGATCACTTCCTTTAACGGTGAAGGAAAACATCGTGAGGAAACCTGTATGCCTAAGAGTTTCTTGAAGGTGTGTGAAGTTCGCCAACCAGCACTGGGTCAGCATGGTGGTCTATGGCCTAAACCCTCTCAGTTTGAGAGGAGGCCCGTGCCGAACAGTGGGCCAGTTTCTTAACAGGGCTTTTATTATATAATAATAAACGTCAATACTACCTCAATCTAGACAGATAGATAATTATACTGTGTCCTTCGTTCTCGATATAAACTATATTAGCAGCTCTCTCGAAGTCGCTTTGCAACCGCGCGTCATTCAAATACTTGAAAAGTCAACGCCGCCTCTATGGTATCTGTGGACATAACCTCTGCAACCATTCTTTTGAAAGCGCGGCAGCCGATGCCTTGTAATAAAGTTTTTGGGTGACATTTAATTTAATAATCTTGTTATGGCACTGAAATTATATAACAAAAAGGTTGTAATATACTCAAGTGACCTAAATGAAATGTGTGAAATAAATTTAAAACATCGTATAGGCAAATTTAGAAAAGTTTACGTCCTGGCAAAGGAGTACATTCTAAAAATATCAACCGATAGTTGTTTATTTGTGGTGTTTTCAGCTTAACTTGTTTATTTATATAATATCTAATATTTGGAGACGTGAATTTCGTCATATTAAAATTTGGGAAAGCTTCGTCGCCCGAAAAGTAAACTTATGAAGTCTATGTCCCTATTCGTGTACAAACAGTTTAACACGAAATATACCTGAAAACGATTATTAACCGTCTATAAATTGGCAATGTTATACCTCCAATAAGAGAAATTAGGGGGACGTTCATCAATTATGATGATTGTTAAGGATCGATGGCATTTTAAGGACACGGGTGATGTACAAGATGCATCGACGTGGTCCGCAAGACTTGACGATAATTCAAGAACACGAGTGGTGTACGAGATACATCGGCGTGATCCGCAAGACTTGGGGTCCATACGAGATATGTGCTGAAGGTCATACTACTCATAGGTTTCATCCATGTGGTGTTCCTGTGCAGTTCACATTTCTACAATGGTAAGAATCAAAAATGTTTTTTTTTTTTTTTTTAAACGTAGCCCCAGATTAGGATTTATTCCTGTATCGTGAGTGCGTTTACAAACATGAAAATTCACAAACAAATACCCAGACTGGAACAAATAATTGTGGATCACACAAAGATTTGTCCCGTGCGGGAATCGAACCCGCGACTATTAGACACAGTGGGCGGAACGGCTTAAGCTCTTATTCATGCGCTAAATCGTCCGTTGTTAAACGTAAATGTTACCTAAAATACATACCTTAAACATGCCTAAAACAGTAACTACAAAGACTATTGCTATAAACTATAAACAATTTGTCATATTATATCTCCAAAAGGAGACTTACTGAAAGGGTAATTAAAGTGACATTGTTTATGTATAACAATACATTCATCATCATCATCTCAGCCTATACTTGTCCACTGCTGAACATAGGCCTCCCCAATCGCTTTCCAGCGTAACCGGTCCGATGCCACCTGCATCCAACGACTTCCTGCGATTTTCACAAGATCGTCGGTCCATCTGGCAGGCGGTCGTCCCACGCTGCGCTTGCCAATACGTGGTCTCCACTCTAGAAACTTTCTGCCCCAACGCCCGTCCGATCTACGCGCTATGTGGCCCGCCCATTGCCACTTCAGCTTGCTAATCTTAAAGGCTATGTCGGTGACCTTGGTTCTTCTACGAATCTCCTCATTCCTGATTCGATCGCGTAGAGAAACGCCGAGCATAGCTCTCTCCATAGCTCGCTGAGCAACTCTGAGCTTTTTTATGAGACCTATTGTAAGAGACCACGTCTCTGATCCATATATCATCACTGGTAACACACATTGACTAAAAACTTTAGTCTTTAGGCACTGAGGTATTTTGGATGAGAAGATGTTGCGCAGTTTCCCGAACGCTGCCCAGCCGAGTTGGATTCGTCGATTGACCTCTCTCTCAAAGTTGGACCTACCTAACCGGACTACCTGTCCCAGGTAAATGTATTCGTCGACAACTTCAAGAGTAGAGTTTCCAACGGTGAGTGCGGTGGGTACGACATGGACGTTAGACATTATTTTCGTTTTGTCCATGTTCATTTTAAGACCCACTTGTTGAGATACTCTGTTGAGGTCACCGAGC
The DNA here is from genome assembly GCA_905147815.2 of Phalera bucephala. NCBI lineage: Eukaryota > Metazoa > Arthropoda > Insecta > Lepidoptera > Notodontidae > Phalera > Phalera bucephala. The sequence continues at coordinate 14,168,692 of LR990621.1, read as the reverse complement.
ATTCGTCCTAGATCTTTCAGCGACTCCGCCACAACCACAATGTCGTCGGCAAATCGAAGGTGAGTGATGTATTCGCCATTGATGTTGATGCCAAGTCCTTGCCATTCCAAGAGCTTGAAGGCGTCCTCTAAGGTGGCCGTAAACAGTTTCGGAGAAATGACGTCTCCCTGCCTTACTCCTCTTTTTATGGGGATCGCCTTCGTGCACTGCCCCTGTACTCGGACTGACATGGTGGCGTTATTATACAAGCACTTCAACACTTCAATGTACCGATAGTCAATGCGGCATCGCTGGAGAGATCTAAGAACCGCCCAAGTCTCGATCGAATCGAAGGCTTTCTCATAGTCCACAAACGCCAAGCATAGTGACCGATTATACTCCTCGGTCTTCTGTATAATCTGCCGCAGCGTATGTATGTGGTCTATGGTACTAAACCCTTTCCGGAAACCGGCTTGTTCGGGAGGCTGGAAGTCATCAAGCCTGCGTTCGAGACGATTCGTGATGACTCTCGAAAACAACTTATAAACATGGCTCAGCAGTGTGATGGGCCTATAATTCTTCAGTAAAGTGTTATCACCTTTCTTGAAAAACAGTACCACCCCTGTTCCATGCTTCCGGCGTTTTCTCTTCGAGCAAGACGGAATTAAACAGCCTCTGAAGGACTTCAAGTACCGGCGTTCCGCCCGCTTTCAGAAGCTCTGCGGTAATTCCGTCTTCGCCTGGCGCTTTGTTATTTCTGAGTTGTTTGAGAGCCATCCTAATCTCGTACAGGCTGATGTCCGTTGATATCTTCAGTGTAGTGTCGGGTTAGCTTGGCTCTTGGGTATTTTACCAAGTCAACAACAGGTTCAGCTACTGAGGTGTACAACTGCCCATAGAACCTCTCTATCTCCCTGAGCACCTCTGACCTATTCGACGTTACGTTTCCGTCCTCCGTCTTCAGCTTCGTCAACTGACTTTGCCCAATAGACGCGTCTCTTGCGAACACTTTGGAGCCCTTGTTCTGTGCTATGGTCTCCTCAATACGCCTTGTATTGAAGGACCGTAAATCGTGTCGCATGGACTTCAGTATCTGTCCATTGAGCTGCCTATAGGACTTTGGAGCGTCATGGAACGTCGCTCAGCCATGAGGTTTCGGGTGTAGTTGGATAGTTTTTGAGGTCTATTTTTACGGTGGGGCTTAAAATACTTGGACCCGACCGTATGGACAGTCTCTACCAGCCTGTTGTTGATTTCGTCCACTGATGCGCTGCTGTCTAGCAATTCGAAGCGGTTTGCCAATTCGAGTTGAAAGTTATCGGGGTTTTGGATATGTGCATAAGAAGGTCGGAGCGTAGACTTCATCAGACGCGATCTTTCCATTTTGACATTAATATTCAATGTGCCTCTGACCATTCGGTGATCACTGCCGGTTTTTACCCTGTGAATCACGGAGACATCATTAAATATTTGTCGCTTGGTGCTCATGATGAAGTCTATCTCATTTTTTGTGGAACCATCAGGGCTCATCCAGGTTCATTTCCTATGAGGCGGCTTCCGGAAGAAAGAGTTCATCATAAAGAGTCCCTCCTTCTCCAGATATTCGGCCAGCCTCTGACCCCTGGGGTTGCGCTGCCCATATCCAAATTGCCCCACTCTCAATTCATCATCGCCCCGTTTGCCCAGCCGCGCATTGAAGTCACCCATAACCACTGTAAAGTGTGCTTTGGAAGTATGTATGGCTCTACTAATGTCCTCATACATTACTTCGACGTCATCATCTGAGTATGCCGAGGTCGGTGCGTAGACCTGTATGACCTTCAGCGAATATCTTTTGGATATTCTGAGTATCAGGTACGCTACCCTGCTCGACACACTAGTGATGGACACAACGTTGTCTATGAGTGACTTGTGGACGATAAATCCGACACCACCTTGGGACTGCTGTTCGCCCTCCCGGTAGTAAAACAAGTTGCCGGATTTTAAGGTTATCGTGTCCTCGCCCTTTCTTCGGACCTCCGATAAACCAACAATATTCCACCGCAACTTGTTTATCTCTTCTTCCAGCTCAACAAGCTTCTCATCTGTCCTTAACGTGCGTGCGTTGTATGTCACCAGGGCCAATTTTCGTAGTTGGTGGTAGCCTGGTAGCCGAATCTCTGAAGGAGATTCTTAGCACCCCTTATCCTGTCGTTACCATAGCTGCTACCGTGGCCAGGACGAACAGGACCGCCGGGGACTAGGGGCCTGGTTTTATCTTTTTCTTCCATTTTAATAAATTGGGGGGGGTTTGCCATACTCGCCACGCTTGGCAGGCGGGTTGGCGAGCGCAGTTTTTGATGGTAGAAGTGTTAAGGGAACGCTGCTGCCCATTCCCTAGTTTTCCCTTAGTCGCCTTGTACGACACCCGATGGGATGAGATGGGTTGGTCCTATTCTAAGCCGGGAGCCACGCGGCCAATAACAATACATTATTAATAACAAAAGTCACTCCTTTGCAGAAACATAGCGTTTTTATTGATTTCATTATTAAACATACTTGTATAATAATACTGAAGTAGCCCAAACTGGAGCTTATTACACAAAGAATTGTGCAAATTATGAGTACTTGTATTAAAAAAGGTTAAAGGTTATACTAATGGCAGTGCCTGTTGTAACTGACAAGCAACAGGACTGTGGATACATTCCAAATATAATATCTTATCCTACCGATGCTGCGGCAGGCAGGTTGTGGGATAATTTGTGCTATGCACAAAGATACTTAAAAGATAATATAAAATACCTGGTCTATCCAGTTAACATAAAACTAATAATTATCTATCAATATTTAGCGGACGATTTAGCGCAGTGGTTAAGAGCTTAAGCCGCTCTGCCCACTGCGTCTAATAGTCGCGGGTTCGAGTCCCGCACGGGAAAAATCTTTGTGTGATCCACAATTATTTGTTCCGGTCTGGGTATTTGTGTATGTAAAAAAAAAAAAAAAAAAAAAAAAAAAAAAAAAAATTATCAACCCCAGACTCCTTGCAGGGTAGCCAGAAAAGATGAATCCTAACAATACAGTCATGAAACCTTTATTGAGATAAGAACCTTTAAGGTCAGCAGTATATATTTTGCATAAAAGGAGTGTTAATATAGTGGATTATCAATATGGAATTATTAACTAGCTAGTCATAGCCAGTAGTTAAAATTTCATAAAACGACCACCGTTGTAACAAACATTAAACAACAATCCTCATCCTGGGTGTGAAAATATTAAGTCACAGTGTACCTATCAGTTCACCAAAAACAACATCACGTTGGACATTGGAAATCTCCTACCAAAGAAAGTGAGGTACAAAAAGCATGATAGGCATTTTACACAAGGACTTGGTTTTTAAGTTGCTGAAAAATTCAGAAAAACAATCAGGAATACAACATGGGTTTTACAAAGAAACCATAATATTGGAGGCTAAAGGTATTCACTGAATTTGGTATGTATCTATAACACTAATAATGCCTTCAACGACAAACATAATTTTATTGGTTTTGTGCAAGTACTTGCACTTCATACAAGTGAATCTTGTCCTACATATGTTTAACATTATGTATAGAAACATTATTATTAGAAACACTATTGTGTAATAATTGATATATATAATAAAAAAACAATAAAACAAAAACTTAATGCTAACAATAGACCTTACAGTCATAATAAATATACTAATAAAATATTTATTAGTACCTATTCAGTTTTCTATCATGTAATGAGTTCAATGGTTTTGGGTTTTTTGATTATTTCCTGCATCAATTATAGTGTACTTAATAATATTAGAAATTTGAGGCACACACAATGGAAAGCTATACATCAATTCATCATTTGGAGAATTAGATGGTTTTACTGTATTTTTGTTTGATCATATGATAATCAATAAATAATATGTAATTAAATAAGATTATTCAAGAAATTAATAACTAAAAAAAATAGTTTTGTAATTAGTTTGGAATGTGTACAGTTATTTTGAACACCAGTGATGTTTTCTGGTATAGTTATGATAACACAAGCACAAACTGCTACCATTAAAGTAACAAGTTGGTTTTAGAGCACTATATATGTTGTAATTTATTTAAAGGTGTTTCAGTAAAAAATATTGGATTGAGATATCATACAAAAATTGGCAATTTTGGTATTGCTATACTTAAATTATTACATCCACATGTTACATGTATCTTATAAATAGGTATCTATATATAAAAAGAAAATAAAGTCATGCAAATGACTTGATAATAATATCCATTTGGAAATTTAATGATATTATGTTGACAAGCTACGGTGGATGAAATATTGAGTTACAGTATTTGAAAGTATGGATTATCTTAAACAAGAATAATCAAAAGTATATTCATAACACAGGTATGATAAATATTATGTAGTATCAGCAATAATCTAAGCCCTAAGGAACTTGATATTATTTATTTATTAATAATGGGGGATACAAAATAATAAGTTGAGTAACACTCGATTCTCACGGTTGGACATCTAGAACTAACTAGAAAGTTACGCATTGCAATTTTCTTTTTTACTTATAAATACAGTCACATACAAAGAAGCAAAGGAAGTGTGGTATGAAATGAAAATTTCATGGTATGAAATAATTCAGTTATCAATAGGATTCCCAATATGATACAGTTGTAACCCCTTGGTTCGGTTTAGTCGACTGTAACTTATTCGCTTCTTAAGTTATTACTAAATTAGGAGTGTATTTTTTCATCAGTAATGTAATTAAATGTATAAATAATGCCGCGTGGTTCCCGGCTTAGAATAGGACCAACCCATCTCATCGCATCGGATGTCGTACAAGGCGACTAAGGGAAAACTAGGGAATGGGCAGCAGCGTTCCCTTAACACTTCTACCATCAAAAACTGCGCTCGCCAACCCGCCTGCCAAGCGTGGCGAGTATAGCAAACCCCCCCAATTTATTAAAATGGAAGAAAAGGATAAAACCAGGCCCCTAGTCCCCGGCGTTCCTGTTCGTCCTGGCCACGGTAGCAGCTATGGTAACGACAGGACAAGGGGTGCTAAGAATCTCCGGCAGAGATTCGGCTACCACCAACTACGAAAATTGGCCCTGGTGACATACAACGCACGCACATTAAGGACAGATGAGAAGCTTGTTGAGCTGGAAGAAGAGATAAACAAGTTGCGGTGGAATATTGTTGGTTTATCGGAGGTCCGAAGAAAGGGCGAGTACACGATAACCTTAAAATCCGGCAACTTGTTTTACTACCGGGAGGGCGAATAGCAGTCCCAAGGTGGTGTCGGATTTATCGTCCACAAGTCACTCATAGACAATGTTGTGTCCATCACTAGTGTGTCGAGCAGGGTAGCGTACCTGATACTCAGAATATCCAAAAGATATTCGCTGAAGGTCATACAAGTCTACGCACCGACCTCGGCATACTCAGATGATGACGTCGAAGTAATGTATGAGGACATTAGTAGAGCCATACATACTTCCAAAGCACACTTTACAGTAGTTATGGGTGACTTCAATGCGCGGCTGGGCAAACGGGGCGATGATGAATTGAGAGTGGGGCAATTTGGATATGGGCAGCGCAACCCCAGGGGTCAGAGGCTGGCCGAATATCTGGAGAAGGAGGGACTCTTTATGATGAACTCTTTCTTCCGGAAGCCGCCTCATAGGAAATGGACCTGGATGAGCCCTGATGGTTCCACAAAAAATGAGATAGACTTCATCATGAGCACCAAGCGACAAATATTTAATGATGTCTCCGTGATTAACAGGGTAAAAACCGACAGTGATCACCGAATGGTCAGAGGCACATTGAATATTAATGTCGAAATGGAAAGATCGCGTCTGATGAAGTCTACGCTCCGACCTTCTTATGCACATATCCAAAACCCCGAGAACTTTCAACTCGAATTGGCAAACCGCTTCGAATTGCTAGATAGCAGCGCATCAGTGGACGAAATCAACAACAGGCTGGTAGAGACTGTCCATACGGTCGGGTCCAAGTATTTTAAGCCCCACTGTAAAAATAGACCTCAAAAACTATTCAACTACACCCGAAACCTCATGGCTGAGCGACGTTCCATGACGCTCCAAACCTCCGATGATGCTAAGTCCTATAGGCAGCTCAATGGACAGATACTGAAGTCCTTGCGACACGATTTACGGTCCTTCAATACAAGGCGTATTGAGGAGACCATAGCACAGAACAAGGGCTCCAAAGTGTTCACAAGAGACGCGTCTATTGGGCAAAGCCAGTTGACGAAGCTGAAGACGGAGGACGGAATCGTAACGTCGAATAGATCAGAGGTGCTCAGGAAGATAGAGAGATTCTATGGGCAGTTGTACACCTCAGTAGCTGAACCTGTTGTTGACTTGGTAAAAGACCCAAGAGCCAAGCTAACCCGACACTACACTGAAGATATCCCGGACATCAGCCTGTACGAGATTAGGATGGCTCTCAAACAACTCAGAAATAACAAAGCGCCAGGCGAAGACGGAATTACCGCAGAGCTTCTGAAAGCGGGAGGAACGCCGGTACTTAAAGTCCTTCAGAGGCTGTTTAATTCCGTCTTGCTCGAAGAGAAAACGCCGGAAGCATGGAACAGGGGTGTGGTGGTACTGTTTTTCAAGAAAGGTGATAACACTTTACTGAAGAATTATAGGCCCATCACACTGTTGAGCCATGTTTATAAGTTGTTTTCGAGAGTCATCACGAATCGTCTCGAACGCAGGCTTGATGACTTCCAGCCTCCCGAACAAGCCGGTTTCCGGAAAGGCTTTAGTACCATAGACCACATACATACGCTGCGGCAGATTATACAGAAGACCAAGGAGTATAATCGGCCACTACGCTTGGCGTTTGTGGACTATGAGAAAGCCTTCGATTCGATCGAGACTTGGGCGGTTCTTAGATCTCTCCAGCGATGCCGCATTGACTATCGGTACATTGAAGTGTTGAAGTGCTTGTATAATAACGCCACCATGTCAATCCGAGTACAGGGGCAGTGCACGAAGTGCGATCCCCATAAAAAGAGGAGTAAGGCAGGGAGACGTCATTTCTCCGAAACTGTTTACGGCCACCTTAGAGGACGCCTTCAAGCTCTTAGAATGGCAAGGACTTGGCATCAACATCAATGGCGAATACATCACTCACCTTCGATTTGCCGACGATATTGTGGTCGTGGCGGAGTCGCTGGAAGATCTAGGACGAATGCTCGGTGACCTCAACAGAGTATCTCAACAAGTGGATCTTAAAATGAACATGGACAAAACGAAAATAATGTGTAACGTCCATGTCGTACCCATCGCACTCACCGTTGGGAACTCTACTCTTGAAGTTGTCGACGAATACATTTACCTGGGACAGGTAGTCCGGTTAGGTAGGTCCAACTTTGAGAGAGAGGTCAATCGACGAATCTAACTCGGCTGGGCAGCGTTCGGGAAACTGCGCAACATCTTCTCATCCAAAATACCTCAGTGCCTAAAGTCTAAAGTTTTTAGTCAATGTGTGTTACCAGTGATGATATATGGATCAGAGACGTGGTCTCTAACAATAGGTCTCATAAAAAAGCTCAGAGTTGCTCAGCGAGCTATGGAGAGAGCTATGCTCGGCGTTTCTCTACGCGATCGAATCAGGAATGAGGAGATTAGTAGAAGAACCAAGGTCACCGACATAGCCCTTAAGATTAGCAAGCTGAAGTGGCAATGGGCGGGCCACATAGCGCGTAGATCGGACGGGCGTTGGGGCAGAAAGTTTCTAGAGTGGAGACCACGTATTGGTAAGCGCAGCGTGGGACGACCGCCTGCCAGATGGACCGACGATCTTGTGAAAATCGCAGGAAGTCGTTGGATGCAGGTGGCATCGAACCGGTTACGCTGGAAAGCGATTGGGGAGGCCTATGTTCAGCAGTGGACGAGTATAGGCTGCGATGATGATGATGATGAATGTAATTGGTTCAGGTGTGGCCCGATCGTATTGCCAAAACGAATGTTCGCGGGCGTTATTGCGCAGGAACGAATCGTTAAGTAATACATAAAGATTTATGTAGCCAAGGATTTATTTGTCGGCGCACACTCAGAACATGGAAATGATTCCGGGATAGTTTCAAAATTTAAATTGAATTAATAATAGTGGTATAGTAATAACACTGGGGTAGGTTATGTTTGTTTACCACGCATTAGTACTGCCCTTCGTTCCAGACTCTAAAATTGAGGGGGGGCGAGATTATATAGGTAAAGCACATAGCCTTATGTGAGGAATATCTCCAGATAAGATATGTGTGTGAGTGATGTACGCTGATGGCCGCGAGGCCTTTACAGCTTCACCGGACTTAATTCCATATAAGCTCATTAGTACAAAGGCCTCTAGTACAAAAAATGTTAAATTTTGATATATGTACATCTTTAAAGATTAAAAATATAACTAACATTTAAATATAGCAGAACAAACAAAACAAAAAAAAAAACATTAATTAAATATGTAATGATAGCAAAAACATTCTTATAATCACCAAATTAATTCGTAGCCTTTGTTTGGTACTGTACTCAAAAAGAGATCATTTGACAATTAAAAAAAAACCACAGGCCAGTTGGAAAACACATCTATCTATCTCTATCCATATTATGACGCCAGATCTCTTGCGGGGTGGGCAGAGAGGGCAAGGTTCCGACGGGTTCTTTCCTTGCATGCCTGCTTAACTTTCTTCACTCTCATAGTTCGTCTCATAATGGTTGTCAATGATACAAGAATTATGATAAAGGATTTAATTTTATATAAACAAAACTCTAGATGGGCAATTCCTCAACTCTTGTTATATAGAAGATATCTATAGAAGAAAGATCTCTATAGAAGACATAACTGATGGATCTTGCACTGATATCTGTTAAGTAATGATTGATTAATATTACCCGGTATTAATGAATTTTGGTCAACAGGTGTGGTATAAAGGTACATAACAGGTGCTTTAAAGGTTTTGTTGGGATGGATCTACACTACATAACATAACATGTTATAGAATTTGATTATATAAATTTATTTTAAATAAGTTAGACAGACTGGTTGTAAGTAACAATATATGTGTATATATTTGTTGTGTTTGTGTTGTATGGCAATACAAAGAACGGGAATGTGTTATAGTACAAATATACTCATGATATGTTATTTTTTAGAGGTCATGCTCAAAAAAAAAAGCCTTTATGTGGTATACTTCAACTTTACCCTTATAGCTCTAAACAGCTGCTAATATAGTTTATATCGAGAACGAAGGACACAGTCACTTATTACATAAGTGACTGTGTCCTTCGTTTGATCACTTATTACATACAACGAAGGACTTCGTATAATAATGATCGAACTTCACTTCAGGTAAGTTCGTTTGATCACTTATTATATAACGAAAAAAATGGCTTAGTTAGTCGTTAATATTTTCAATGGCTTTTGATAAAATTTTGAGAAGCGACCATAGTAGTCTTAGGTAAGTAGGTACATACTTACCTAGGAGGGCCTTAAAACTTATTCCAACCTGGTCTGCAAGACCTTAAACACTTTTAATGCCCTTTGTCTACATTGAAGTTTCACTTCGAATCAAATGCCTTGCTCATTACCCTCACTATACTGTGATCTAAATTACCAACGATGTGCAATCAAAGGTATTCAGTTTACCTACTTAATTTATATCCTACGCAAATTAGTACAATGATAGTTGCAACGGAGATTTTTATAGAGATTATTATTTCTCGTTAATCTAGTGGCAAATGGTGATGCCGACGATAATATCCTGCGTCGGAATCCTAGGTTGGTAATAATGTTTTTACAGTTTTTTTATTTATTAAATAAATACTCAGTAGCAGACCAGATACTGGTACTCGTATTACAATGCGAATAGACATGTTAACATGTACATGTACCACCGAACATAGTCGGAAAAATATGTATTTGATTATTATACACAGTAACCTCTGCCACCCCCATTTGAGGAATAAAGGCCAGTCGACGTTTATTTTCTGCCTGAATTATTTGATTATATCCAAAGTGAAGAGCAAGCGGCATACTCTTAGGTGTCAACCCAATTGACAGAAATAAATAAGAGCCTTGTTAAAGTGTCTCTACTTCTACCAGGCGAACAATTCTTGTGACAAAATTTAGGCAAAACCAAATCTTAACCGTCGGCGGGGTGTTTTCATATTTTAGTTGTATCTTCAGTCGAAAGACTTCCACTGTAAGGCGTGAGCCTGTCCCTAAGATCGCTATGGCGATCGGCTTTGTATTGTACGTCCTTAACCAGATCATAAGTTCACTTTGAGGGGAGCCTGTTCAATTTACGTCTTTCCATACGACGTTGCCACTCGGGATCCTTTATGTTCTAACGGTCGTTACTTCTACGAGCAATGTATCCTAGCTCAATATCACTTAGGTTGGCAATTTTGAGGACTAAGTCGGTAACTTTGGTCCTCTTGCGGATCTTCTCGTTTAATCCCTCAGGAAATCTCCATCTCCAAGCATTTTCTTTATTGCTCTTTGGTTACGTTGACCCTTCTATAAAGCCCGTAATAAGCAAATGGTCTCAGTGCCATTAGTCAACACTAGCAATACACACTGGTCTCTTATTCGCTATACTTAAGCTCGCATTATGATCAAATGATGTGTAATGGCATTCTATATGCCACTGAAGTTCCATTAAACGATCATTTCACCAAGTTACCGTAGCACAAAGTTACGTGTTTAATTGGTCATAGTAAATAAGGGCCCTTGTCATAGATGGTATATGAGTATTTTAGTATACGATCAACGGTGCTTAGCTGTTTTCAGATTCTAGTATCTATACAAAACAGGTAAACATCATTAATAGGTGGCAGTTAAGATTTGGTTTGAGCGTAAATTGTTATTAGAATTGCTCTCTAGGCTTCGTGACATGACCCACGGTATTTTCTCGCTGTCATCCTTAATACCGTTACATTTATTCGTTATAAGATAACGCCTACGCTAGTCCAGTAACAAAGGAACATACATTTTTAAAGCTTAATATAAGTGTTTCCTAAAGCTATGGTTTTCTAGGAGACCAGTGTTTTTACTTTGCTGCTGTGGGTAATTTGTGAGCTTTTTTTGTCAGTAATACTTGAGTAACTTGTCACAGTCTTTAAAACAGACACATTTATGTTCCTGGTAGGTGTTTCTAATGTAACTTTGTGAGTTGTTTTAACTTGACCAGCTATTAATATTCTAAAGTACCTTGTAAGCAATTATACAAAAATATCTACAATCTTCTCTAACATCTCTAAAATAGAAAATAAAATAGGTAATTCTTGATTAACCACTTCATTTTTATCTTTCAATAAAGCGCTTAAGGGTACGTTGAGATTAGCTGGCTTTTATTGATTTCTGGTAACAAGGAGGCAGGAGGTTATGTCTATTATATATATTATACCACCATGTGGCATTTAGACATCACTGAGCAAACACTAGGTAACTTTCTCATTCTATCAGAAGGGCAACTACATTTACTTCCGTGTATGTAATTCTAAGGCTTATCTAGATAGTCGCCCTAAATGACACCGCGGCTTTCCAGCAAAATATACGTATGTTCCGGACCCCCGGCGCACCAAAGTTTCAAGCCAGAATGGCTGTAACATACAGTCATTTGTTTTCCTTGCTTGGGGCGTATTACTAAAGCCACAACAAGCCAGATGTTACGGGGACGCTTGTTTCTGAGTCGTCGCGAAACCAACCCTATAAAGATCTTTCGGCACACGTGATCTTACGGTGTCTCATAATATCACCCGCAAACTTATTCTAACAACCATTTCGCGCAAATCTGATTCTTACGGCCCGCCATCTACCACTTAATAGGGGCGCATAAAAGTTCTTTATAGAATACGTATGTCGAACTTGTCACGCGGCGGGCTGCTATAGGATAATAGATCTTATTGTGGACGGTGTAAAGTGAGTTGGTTGAGGGCTTAAACGTTGCAAAGAGCAAAGTAATATTGGTTTAGATATAACAGCCACCACTATTATGAGGGGTCAATAGGTATATCCGCCCGCGATCGATGCCGGAAGCCACCCGCCAGTTTCTACCGGAAGCCTGTCCACGGGGTGAACTTATTTTTTGACAACGCGACGTATGGCACGGTTGTAGTGTAGCTGTGGAGGATTGTAAAAAAAGTTGTGACTTGCGTTGAAACACTTTTAAATGCAAACTTTTGTTGTAAAAAGTCCTTTTTTAACTAAGTTTTAAGCTATTATTTTTATACCTTGATGTGTATTATCGTACAGACTGTAAACCTTATTATGTATAGGAAACTGCTAGGAGTACCTAAGAAGGTTTACGAGTTAAGAATACTTATATTCATATCTCTATCTATCTATCTGTCTATAACCTCACGCCAGATCCCTTGCGGGGTAGGCAGAGAGTACAGAGTTCCAACAGGGTCTTTCCTTACATACCTCTCTGGCTTCCTCGACTCTCATAGTTCGTCTCATACACGCTCGCCGGTTACGGAGACTCTTGACTTTTCCATCAAATAAGACTCGGTTTATTTGGTCGTGGTAAGATAGTCTAGGTCTTCCCCGGTACCTGCATCCTTCCACTTTCACATTGTATATCTGTTTTGTCATTCTTTCCTCTGGCATTCTTTCTATATGCCCGAACCAACGGAGCATGCCCTTTCTCATCTTTACACCGATACTATCTTTCATACCTATTCGCTGTCTTACTACGCTGTTGCTAATGCGGTCGGTCAGCTTCACTCCGCCCATCTTCCGCAGAGCTCGCATTTCTACCGCATTTATCCTAATTTCATTCTCCTTCTTACATACCTAGCTCTCGCTACCATATAACAGCGTTGGGACAAGAACTCCGTTATGTATGGCCAGCTGCGCCTTATGGCTTAAGTGCCGGCTCCCAAGTAGCTTTCCCATCGCACCATTCACTCTGTTCCCTGCACTCACTCTTCTCTCTATGTCAGCGGTGTATTTCCCATCCTTACTGAAGGCGCATCCAAGATATACAAACTCATTCACTTGCTCCAGCACATCGTTACCAACCACAATCCTTACATTCGTTCTGGTTTCTTCCCTTTCAAAAACCATAATCTTGGTTTTCTTCACATTCAAGTGTAAGCCATTGATCATGCAGTCGTCTTTCATAACTGTGACTAGTGTTTGCAGATCAGTGTATTAGTGATCACTGCAGATCTTATATTCATATTTTCTGGTTATACCTTTTTTATATAATTCTTTTTGTTTAGTGCGCAGCGTTTTGGAGTATTTGTTATGTAGTTAATTGAGCTATATCACTAATATATTTCTAAATTTTCTAGTGGAGTTTTAAGCTTTTTTTTCATTAAGCGATATTAATAGAATATTATACCTACCTATGTAGAATAATCTATCAATTTGATTGCACTGCCTGCATGCCATGTGCCCTTGTAAATTAAATCATGCACTAAATAAAGACATCACATTAAAAAACTTATATTAGCAGTAACGAGCGTATGTCCTTACCGCGATATTAATTCCGTGCAAGAAGATGCAGTTGAACAAAGAACCTATAATTTCCGTTGCTGCGTATAACTCTGCGGTTGAATTTGCCATCGTGAGGAAAATTGCGACCACACAGGATTACAAGTAAACCCTAAAAATGAGGCACTTTGCCACTGCTTTGATGTTTAGCAAACGTGGTACGTTTTATATACATTTTTCATCAAAATTTGCGTGGTCGTCATGGAGTAAATAGCTCCCAGTAGAGTAAAAAGGGAGACTATTGTAATTAATAAGATGGTTAAGTATGAAGGCAAGGCGCTCGTAACGCTTTGCAACTGCGGTTTTCTTAGCTATCACCAAGGTTATATAGCATCCATCTCCTTTATAACGTTCTGACCGTTTGTGACATTTTTATAGTCGAGCATCTCCTTGCTTTGGGGAAAGCTCGTTAAGCTATTCTTCCCTTTTACCACTTAATTTAGTAGCCGTGCAGCCAAGTTGTAAGCCTTTTTGGCAGCTTTTATCTATCCGCTCTAATCTAGTATGACCTAATCTCTCTCACCTCGATTTGTAAGAAAAAGCCTTATTTTTGTGGTATAAGTGTAACCTGTGTGTGGGCTGATGACTTGCGGGCCTTGTCTGGTTCACCTGGCGCTGTTTACCGAACTGCAGGGTACATATTATTGCTAGAAAATATTCATAACATAGGTTATAACTTTACCAAAAAGGGCAAATTAGTGGGATTCAAGATGATTAAAGTATATAAATGTTTAACTGACAAAACTGATGTACAAGATGAAAGTGGAAGAAAGTACCGGGGAAAACCTAGACTATCTTACCATAACCAAACAGACCATGTCTTATTTCAAGGGCAAGTCAAGAGTCGCCATGACCGGCGAGCGTGTCTAAGACAAACTATGAGAGCGGAGGAAGCAAGATAGGTCTATAAGAATAGAACCTGTTGGAACTTCGTTCTCTCTGTCTACCACGAAAGGATTCTGATGTGTTAATAAAAATATATAGATAGATAAAGTATGCTTTAAGATTCTTGTGTGAAGTTTACGAATCTAATATTGCCACTCCTATCCATTTGTGAGTAAATGGCAACGAAGGAAGTATTATTAAACAGGACGGACGATTTAGCGCAGTGGTTAAGAACTTAAGCCGCTCCGCCCTCTGTGTCTAACAGTCGGACAAATCTTTGTGTGACCCACAAGTATTTGTAACGATCTGGGTATTTGTGTATGTGAATTTTCATGTTCGTAAACGCTGGGTGCGTGTGACACAGGAATAAGTCCAAAGTGTGGACTACGTTTTTAAAAGAAAAAAAATCATGCCACAAAATAATTGCGGACAAAAAAAAACGGTTCATAAAATAACGTTACTAGGAACTATATAAAACACAAAAGCACTATATAAAATACAACTTGAAGACTTTACATTTTAAAATAGTCAGATTTAAACTTATATAATTTTCAGGCTTGTAAATACCAAGTATTTTTATAATAAACATTTGACTTGTAAATATTATGACAAAAGTTGTTTACTCCTTGGATAATAAAAGCTTTATAGTTCAGATGGCTAAGTAATTCAAAGGCACAAATTCAAGGTCTGACTGGTACTGTAGGAAATTATTTATAGGAATATTGTTATATCGATCGTCGTTTTGGCTATGAGCTCACTCCTTATATTCCATTCACAGAAGCAATAACTCATTATTTTTTCATATAACTTCTACGGGGCATATACAAATACAAATATGTCAATTTTCTTTATTTATATCAAAGTCAAAGATCATTTGTATAGGCCAATAAAAAAATATTTACAGACGTCAAATTATTACGTTCTTTTCACATGTACCACGCGATCAGATCTCGGGATTGATGGGGATAGTTTTAACTTAATTTTTATTTTATTTGAATGTCCTATGTAATAATATTGTTTTTAAATGTTAGTGTTATATACAGCATTGTGCTTAATAATGGTTGATTCAGAAGCTGCTCAAACTTAATCTGTTTTAACGTCAGGATAATCCGTAATTTTAAATTACCCTTTCTAGTTTCGATTGTTCCTTTAATTATTGATAGACATGTTTCGGATAAGTATGGGTAATTTATTGTAGAAGATCACGCTATAGTCCTTGAGGGGAGAGAACAAAATGCTAACATCAGATCTTATAGACTTTCTTGTTTTTTCACTCTCAAAGTTTGCCTCATAGATCATTGTCAATTTTACATTTTATTTTCAAATCTGATATACTTACTAAAGTACCACCGGGCTGATACACCTCAGAAGACCCTGGCAGAATTTCAGAGGCCTTAAATATAAAAAAAAAATGAATAAAAACATGATATGTATGTATAATATATATAATTCTGTGCATTTTTTTAACTTAAGTTATAAATAATTAGTTTACGATAGAGCTTCAGTGACGCTTTATGACCGAGATATAAAACTAAAGAAAATATTTTTTAAGCTTGAAAGAATTCTGAATACATAGAAGTAGGCTGACATTTATGCGTCTCTTTTTGCTTCACATATGTCTAGGAAAGTGGAAACGTATCTAGGTTATAAAAATTCGAAAGCTAGATGCACAGTTCTCCGTTGCTAGGCATATTGCTGGCTGCGTGCCAGATCAAATACCAGCTCGGCCTGGATGGAACCCTGTTGGGGACGTGGAGCGACACTTAAATTTTAGATTTTCCGACGTATTCGTGACGTGTCCCATAAAAGCGTGGAGGTAAGAAATAAATGTGTTTCAACTATGTCTATATATATGAAAGGCCTGTGTGAGCGAGTTTTAAGTACATGTTGATTGTTTCTGTTCCTTTTGATGAAACAAGAGGGTTGTACATTTCAAAATATGGTGTAGGTACATGACGTCAGAACACAGTAGGTGTTTGTGTAACTGACACTAATATTGTGTTCGATTGCGATTGAGAACGTAACTATCGCGACATTCGCAAAATTGTGGCGATCTCCTCACAAAGGCCATAGACAAGAAAGAAGAAGAGAAGGTAACTATGACATTCTTCTATCGATGCAGATTTAGCAAATAATAATGAATGTGACAACGCCAGAGATATTTTAGATTTCTAAGGCTTAAGGCTCTTTGACTTTATTTTAAAAATTGAATTGTTAACTTAAAAGCGGGCCGTTACTGATAGTTATATCAAATCTATTTCATGTAAAATGAATGTCAATTTAGCATGTTACTATCTCGTTAATATTAAGGTAATACTATCGAGTTTATATGCCATCTTTTTCAAACTGCAATTTTACTAAATACGGATGAATGTGACAGCATGCTGTTCGACAACGTCATGCTAGCATCAAACTGTTCGTGCTAAGCCCTTTTGTTGCTTCACAGCCTTTTATTATTTTTATTTATTATTTTTCAACTTTACCAGTGAGTAACCTAGGACCGATTTATATAATATCTCATTATGTTTTGGAATCACATTTCTTTTTAGTGATCTTGATATGCAATTCGAAAACGTAATAAATATTTCCCATTAATATCAAAATATTCTACTACTAGTGAAAGTACCATAAAAGTATGAAATAAAACTAATTTTTCGGATTTTATCGCGGTTTAAATTTTATTTTTAATTTCCCGACGTTTTGAGTGCTTTGCAGCACCCATGGTCACGGGAGGGACTGAGGTGTTAGACGTCCAAAAGGCATAGTTGTTCCGGGGTACCCTCAAACTTCTTAATTATTTTTGTTGGTCCGATCTACGCAGAATGAGCTCACGGTGTCTTGAGGTCTTGCAGTGTTATGCTTGGTTTTGGATTTGATTATATTAATTACCGGATCCCAAGTCGATGGAAGCACCCAGCCATATTCTCTATTAAAATTAGGATGTTTTTTAATTTCAATAGCCTCGCGAACCATCCTTGGTAGGAATCGGTGTTCTTTTACGAGGATTTGTGGTCTATCAAATCTGATGTTATGGCGGGTGCGGTCAAGGACATGTTCACAGACTGCAGACTTCTTTGAGCGACGGTGTTTTAGGTCAGCTATGTGCTCTTTAACCCGAGTTTTTATCGGTTTTTTTGTTTGGCCTATATAAGAGAGACCACATTCACAATCAAGCTTGTATACTTCTGCATCTTGTAGAGGGATGTGACACTTGACAGCTGGTAAAAATTGACTGATCTTCTTCGGCGGCTTATAAAATGTTTTAATTGAAGCACGCTTCAAGATGTAGCCAATCTTGTCCGTGACTCCTCTCATGTAAGGTAGCACAGCAGGGAGACGCTCGACTGTGGCTGGTTTCACTCGGTCACTGTGTCGTTGGCGTGGGACTCGAAGCTTATTGTCGTGCAGGACTTGCTTGACATGTTGAAGCTCGGCAGCCAGATGTTTTTTGTCACAGATCCCTTGTGCTCTCTGAAACAAAGATTTACCCACAGTAGCTAACTGTGTTGGATGGTGGTGAGATTCACCGTTTAAGTACCTATCAGTATGGGTCTTCTTTCTATAAACCGTATGGCTTAAGGTGTTGTTGGGTTGGTTACGGATTACTAAGACATCCAGGAAAGCTAGGGAATTGTTTGCCTCCATTGTGAACTGAATTTTAGGGTTAATGGAGTTAAGATGATTTAGGAATACAGTTATTTTATCGGATGGTAATATTGTGAAAGTATCATCTACGTACCGCTTGTAGAAACTTGGATTTACAGGTGATGTACGAAGGGCTTTCTCCTCAAAGTCTTCCATGAATATATCGGCAACAATGGGAGATACAGGGGAGCCCATCGCCACGCCATCTACTTGCTTGTAGAACTGCTCCTTCCACAGTAAGTTGCCAGATGTAAGGCAGTGTCTCAATAGTTCTGAGTATTCCGCTGGCATGTTATTCTCCGCTAGTTTCCTTTCTACAATTTCGACACAGTCTTGTACAGGTAGGCATGTGAATAGTGACTGGACATCGAAACTGACCATAGTTTCATTGTCAGTAAGATGTAGATTTTTGATCTCACTAACAAAATGGTATGAATCCTTAACATGTCTCTTGTGTGGCCTCTGAGGGGCGAGAGCACTTTCGCTACGTGCTGAGCCAATCTGTAGGTTGGTGTGTCGATTTGGCTAACAATTGGACGTAGCGGAGCATTCAGTTTATGAATTTTTGGCAGCCCATACAACTGTGGTGGTTTTGCGCACGAAGGTATTAGCGATTTGACGTCCAGATTCAATGTTTCGGAGTACTTCTTTATTAAATCAGTCGTTAGTTTTAATATATTGTTGGTTGGGTCTGTCTTGACCTTATTGTATGTGTTTACGTCCGATAAAAGTGCTTGTATTTTGACATTGTAATCTGACGTATCCATAATGACCGTAGCATTTCCTTTATCCGCGCGGAGAATAGTGATATCCTTTCTATTGCGTAAGGTTTTCAACGCTAAATATTGATTTTTAGGAAGATTTAGTTTGGGCACTGAACTTCGACGTAACATGGATGAGACATCCTGACGTATTGCCTCCGAATCTTCCCTCCCTATACTATTCTTGGATAGGACGTCTTCAACGGCGCTGACAATTTCCTCATACGGTATCCTTCCAGGTGTTACAGCATAATTTAAACCTTTAGATAGGACCTTTACGATGTTTTCATCCAATGTTTGTTTTGACAGATTGATGACTGCGCGTGATTCGTTATCTATGGTGCACGGTTGCGTTTCGTTACACCGTAATGATTTGTTCTTGACATTTGATTTAGTTGTTAATTTATTATATTTTATGATGTGTTTATTTTTGCATTCATTATATTTAGATGTTTCACGCTTATTTAAGGTATCAATGCATTTATTAAAATCAAATGTACTTAACACTGTCTTTAATTCATTGGATGAACTTTCTATATTTCTGCTGAGGTGGTGTAGATCGGAACGCGTTTACATACTGATAGGTACTTAAACGGTGAATCTCACCACCATCCAACACAGTTAGCTACTGTGGGTAAATCTTTGTTTCAGAGAGCACAAGGGATCTGTGACAAAAAACATCTGGCTGCCGAGCTTCAACATGTCAAGCAAGTCCTGCACGACAATAAGCTTCGAGTCCCACGCCAACGTCACAGTGACCGAGTGAAACCAGCCACAGTCGAGCGTCTCCCTGCTGTGCTACCTTACATGAGAGGAGTCACGGACAAGAGTGGCTACATCTTGAAGCGTGCTTCAATTAAAACATTTTATAAGCCGCCGAAGAAGATCAGTCAATTTTTACCAGCTGTCAAGTGTCACATCCCTCTACAAGATGCAGGAGTATACAAGCTTGATTGTGAATGTGGTCTCTCTTATATAGGACAAACAAAAAGACCGATAAAAACTCGGGTTAAAGAGCACATAGCTGACCTAAAACACCGTCGCTCAAAGAAGTCTGCAGTCTGTGAACATGTCCTTGACCGCACCCGCCATAACATCAGATTTGATAGACCACAAATCCTCGTAAAAGAACACCGATTCCTACCAAGGATGGTTCGCGAGGCTATTGAAATTAAAAAACATCCTAATTTTAATAGAGAATATGGCTGGGTGCTTCCATCGACTTGGGATCCGGTAATTAATATAATCAAATCCAAAACCAAGCATAACACTGCAAGACCTCAAGACACCGTGAGCTCATTCTGCGTAGATCGGACCAACAAAAATAATTAAGAAGTTTGAGGGTACCCCGGAACAACTATGCCTTTTGGACGTCTAACACCTCAGTCCCTCCCGTGACCATGGGTGCTGCAAAGCACTCGAAACGTCGGGAACTAAAAATAAAAAAAAATAAACCGCGATAAAATCCAAAAAATTAGTTTTATTTCATGTGTAATATTCGCGTAAATCTAAGAACTCAGTACCATAAAAGTAGTTGTTATTTTGTTTCAAATTAATGATCTTACTTCATTACTGGGTAAAAAATAATACAAAAATACAAATCGATAACTAATGGTTTAGCACGAAAAGGTTAATATTAGCATAACGCTATCGAGTTGATATGCAATCCTTGTCACACTACAAATTTACTAAATAAACCTTTATGTGACACCATGCTTTCTGGACAGCGCTACTCTAGCTTGAAAATATGTTTTGTTGTTAGCCCTCTGAGGGCTTAACATAAAGAGAGCGCTTAGCACAAAAGATTGAAGTTACTGCGACGATAGCGAGTTGATATGTCATCCTTATCACACTACATAGTTACTAAATAAACATAAAGGTTTCCTGTCATACACCACATCATCAACTATTCTCTGCATTCTTGCACTTTTCCCTCAGCTTGGAAGAAGGCCCATGTCATACCGCTACCCAAAGTATCTAATCCATCTTCATTTTCCCAATTCCGTCCCATTTCCATACTCCCGATTCTGTCAAAGGTCCTTGAGAGTGTTGTTCAGAATCAACTGTTTCACTATCTCTCTATTAATGACCTGCTAAGTCCCTACCAATCAGGATTTCGCCCTGGCCATAGCACTGTAATGACACTCGTTAAAATAACTGAAGACATACGTTTGGCCATGGAGAATAAGCTCCTTACTATATTGGTTCTACTAGACTTTAGCAGTGCCTTTAATTCAGTTGATTTTGACATCCTCTTAGGAATTCTGACCTCCCTAAATATTTCTCCTTCTGTAACTGCTTGGTTCAACTCATATCTTCGCGGTCGCTCGCAGTCGGTTCGATCCAATGAGGCTTCCTCTGAGTGGTGCAATCAGGCGGCGGGAGTCCCGCAAGGTGGCGTACTCTCTCCTTTGCTTTTTTCAGTTTTTACTAACGCAATTCCTAAAGTTATATCTTCACACTATCATCTCTATGCAGACGACTTGCAACTTTATCATCATTTTAAAGTTGATGATTTTAATGCTGATGATTTTAATAACTGGGCAAAAAGCTTTGGCCTACTGGTAAATCCGGCTAAATCACAAGCTCTCATTATTGGTGGCAGATATTTTACCAATCTTTTAGATCACCAGTCTCTTCCACAAATTGTGTACGATGCTATATTGATACCTTTTTCAGATAGTGCAAAAAACTTGGGCGTCTCCATT
The DNA here is from genome assembly GCA_905147815.2 of Phalera bucephala. Taxonomy (NCBI): domain Eukaryota; kingdom Metazoa; phylum Arthropoda; class Insecta; order Lepidoptera; family Notodontidae; genus Phalera; species Phalera bucephala. The sequence goes on along the minus strand of LR990621.1, from coordinate 14,147,184 downwards.
GACTGTAATCTGTCCTGGAGTGTTCACGTTGCGGAAGTAAGCAAGAAGGTTTATTACTCATTTCAGTCTCTCAAACGGCTCGAAAAGTTCCTGCCGCTTCAAACCAAAGTAACTCTTGCCCAATCTCTTCTTTTACCTCTTCTTGACTATGCTGATGTAAGCTTTCTTGACGCAACTGAGGAACTCCTTTATAAACTGGAACGTCTGCAGAAACTGTGCATTCGCTTCATTTTTGGCCTTCGGAAATTTGACCATGTGACAAAATTCCGAAGGCAGTTAAAGTGGCTGCCTATACGGCTGCGTCGGGATAGTCATATTCGCTGTTTGCTTTACTCTGTTCTTCATAATCCTAATTCCCCAGTATATCTTCGTGAACGCTTTGAGTATTTAGTCCCCAGGGGAAAACCTTGTCGCTCTGTATCTTCTCTTCTTCTTAGTGCACCTCGTCATAGCTCAAGTCGATATGATGGTTTATTTACTGTGCGTACTGTGCGCCTATGGAATTCCCTCCCACACTCTTTACGTGATAGCCCTACTTTACAGATGTTCAAGAAAAGAATTAGAGAACATTTCCTATCTATGTAAGATATTTGTGTGTATGTATTTATGTAGTCTATTTTGTGGTAATGTATAGCATGTAGTATATATATATATATATATATATATATATATATATATATATATATATATATATATATATATATATATATATATATATATATATATATATTGCTGGTGGAAAACTCGACTTTGAGTTAAGCTCGCCTTGTACATTAATTTACCTTGTAACAATTTGTGTATATGTACAATAAAGAATTAGAATTAAAGGCTTAGCACGAAAACTAATTTAGCACGAAAGCTCGATTACTCGCTAGCATCAATAATGTTAATCTGTCCGAGCTTAAGCCCTCCTATAGTAGATTTTTGGAAAATAAGAACCGTCAAGTTTTTGGTATCTACGTAAGGTTTGTACAAAACTTGTGGTAATATCTTCAAGATGGTTATATTTTGGTAACATGTGTCATTTAAAATTATTTACCTTGGTGAAGTTACACGCACCTATGGCATCAATATTGTTAAAAGCGAGCTTACTGCAGGTTTAGATAACCTAAATCTAAATATAAAGTCGGCATCATCGAGACTGCATATAATTACTCATTCGTATTCTTCTTGAAAAAGCGCGTTGTAAGATGTAAGCATCTTCAACGTCGCTATCAGTGTCCCCGACGGATAACTGAGCCAGCATCTCCATATCAGTATCGTCACTATCACTAGAAAATACCATACAATCTTTTTGTTGTTCAACGTAAATTAATATTCAAACCCAGGAAATTCTTGGATTGCAATCTGCGATTGCTTACACCGATCGAACGTTATATCAAAATCCACAGATTGGTTATTGCCACGCATAAACTGTAATTTTCATAGAGAGGCCAATCTTTAATATGTCATCCCGAAGATTGGGAGATTTTAAAGATTGCAAACTCAATCCGCAGATTGGTTATTGGCATGCTTTATCAAAATATGGATTGAAATGTCAATCTTAGATAGCAAAAATTGGATAAGATTGATTATAAATTTCGGGCGTTAAAGCTTCACCTATTAGCGTTATCGCTACATGAAAGTAGTGGCCAGATTTAATATTTAACCTATGGATAGGTTTGCCTACTCCCAGAATTTTGACATATGCATTTTGTATAGAGAATCGTCAAAGAAACCTACAGACACTAAATAAAACTATCTATTATATTAAACCGGGCATAGGTGGACAAAAACAACATAATCAGGCACTATATTACTTTCATAATTATAGAGTTTTTTAATATAATCGTTCCGTAATATTACTACTGGCTGATCTTACCATGTAAAGAAGGTAAAAAAAACGCGCGTTTTAATTATGTAGGACGGCGAAACCGAAGTGAACGAGGGCCTTATTATAGTAGTTACATTATAGTAGTTTCCGCTAACACTGAGTGTGTTAGCGGAAACATGCTAACAAACTAACCAAATGGTAAGTAACGATGACAAATTCCTGAGAACCTTCGATAATAATAGAGAGCTTAGCATGAACAGATTGACGTTAGCTTGACGCTTTCGAGTGGACATGGCATCCTTTTCACACAACGTTCACTAAATACTCACGAAAGTGGCACGATTTCACGATCGCGTTATCAATCCGTTCATGCTAAGCTCTCAGAATAACTTAGCGTATCATTAGCGGGAGTAAAAACCATAAATGGGAATGTCACATAGGGCGGATGGAAAGTAAACTCAAGTATTATCGTTGTGTAACCGAGCGAGCCCTTTCGCGTGGTAATATAAATCAAGCGCTGTAATAACATATGGTCAACAGTACATTTTTTGAGAAGCACTTATAGCGCTTTAGCGCTTGTGCGAACGAGAGCTAACACTCGACGTTATATCGTAGAACTTGAAAGTATACCGAGGATTAGTGTTAAGTGGAACTCGTTAATAAATATACCAGCAAAAATAATACTGTATAAATGAGATCTAGAAAGTTCCTTGGATGTCTTTCATTTGGAACATCAACATCAGTGGATTTTTTATTGATTACAATTTCCTTATATAAAAAATCAACACTAATACATAATATACAATTTTCTAAGCAATTGATAGGGTATGCTGTATACCCATATATTGCCGACGGTGTATGGTTCCAATGTAGGGTCGAGCCTATTGCCATTACCTATACTGGGTACCATTCCAGACCCCGAACTCTTTTTGAGAATTTTTCGATAGAAAAGAAATACCACATATTTTCCGACCTAGGATTCAAACCCTACCCTGATTCGTGTTTGCAAGCCAAACCATATGCTACTAGACAAGAAGTTAAGTAAGAAGAGACGCAAGGAAGTTTATAATGAAAGCATTTTTTTGTTCACTCATACATTTTAGCAGCCAAGCCAGTCTCGAAAAGTTTTACGTACCTAAGTACTTTGAACGCCCACGTTTTCTTTCCGAAACATTCTGAATTTTCATGCGTAACCATTTACGAGGAGGGAGGGTATTTTCACTCTTTACAACAAAGTCTAGCCTTTCGAAAAGTTTTTTAAGTAAACCGTAATTTATTTAAGTAAATACATTTTCTAATATTTAATTCATTCAAAATCTTGAAGGCACAGTTCACTTAATTTTTATCTACATTCCAACTTCTTTATGTTTAATTGTCTTTTTATTTTCGCTTAGAAAAAACATATATATGCACCTATGTGGGTATTTATTCTGTCTCTTATCTAGAGTATAGTTACACATATGTGGATCTACATACTATGTAGATCCAAGTAATGATAGTAGTATACTTACTTCTTCTTAGCGTTTCGACGGCAAACATGCTATAGTTATATGGAAGCATGCTGCCGCATTGACTGCATTGTCGGAGGAAGCCATCAAATCCTGCTGCGAACACGTGTAAGAGGATGCGGAGTACGATATAAGGTGGGACATCGTTTGGGTTACGCCGTACAAACACCCGAAATTGGTACCGCCTGTGAATCCCTACCTGAGCATGTTTTCCTTGCTCCGGCCGACCTGGGTCCGAAGTCTATTTAAAGATTTCCTCACCGGCCATGGTAATGTATGTCCAGGAATAGCGGCATTTAAAAATTCAAATAACAAATGTTTTTAGCGACGTCTAAAAAATCTGGATATGAAAATTGTCTTGAAACCTAGCCCTGGAACACTTAGGGCCTTCTTCAACACCCTGGAGTAAAGTCTGAAGTAGTCTAATTGACAACTCAAGTTGCAAGTAGCTTAATATACAAACTTCAACATCTCTGAGTAGTTGTATGTTCATCCGAAGGTTCAATTTTAATCAGCCAAGTTATCAAGAAGTAACTAACCCGCACTTTACTCGAGAGTCGTTAAAGCGGCCCTTAAGGATTTCAAAATATAATATATTGTACACATGAAAATATAATACTGAGTCCTTAGATTTACGCGAATAGTACAAAAGTACACAATAAACCGAGATAAAATCCGATAAGTAGTTTTATTTCATATGAAAATATAATTCTTAATAAATATATATATATATATATATATATTTATGTATACGTAGATTTTGCTTTTGGGTAAACAGGTGGAGGAAACAAAGGCTCGGATTACCTCTTATTGTACGTAATAATCTTATAGGATTTACGTCGACTATAATAAAACCGGGAGAATTAAAGATTGAGTACCTTTATGAAAGTATTTTCCCATACTAATTACGATTTGCTGTTAAAGGAGTGGTTCAATATTTTGAAATTATTTTATGCTTATAAAAATAGTGTAACAACTGTCATATTAAATTAATATTGTGGAATTCTACTTAAAATTACCTGCAGCCACACAGTTAGCTATTCTCATATTTATTTTAAATTACGGGTTACATAAACTTCACATGAACATTATTTCTTTTCTATATTGTTTGTTAGACATTACGCCAAAACTAACAAAGCATTTTGAGTAAAATTAAAAATACAAGCATTTTAAGTGGTAACAACTCTGTTCAATGTTTAAAAATATGTTACAGCATACCTACCGTCCACTCGTCCAGTCCGGATAGTAATTTAGAACTCATTATTTATTTAAAAGTACGCTTCACATACGTTCAGGCGACGTGATTAATGATTTCGCTGAATGCCATTTTTGGCTAGTGCCAAATTCAGTTCTTTAAACGGCAGAGTGGACGGTGGAGTGCCAAAATGTGGGTCAAACGATGGCCTGTATCGTTTACCTCCTCTCCGAAAAGTCGTACCTCATTTTCCGTCACTTAGTTTCATAGCGGCTTATGCCATCGGAAAACTTAACTTAGCAACCATGTTCGACAGAAAATAAACCTTACTTCTTACACGTAAGATACACTTTTCTTGGTATCAGAAGAATGTTATAAGACAAGAAAAAACATGCCACTGTTCTTTGAACGTCCAGTTTTGATGAGAAGCGTCAAAGAACTGTGTGTTTTAAGAGTCTTAAATACTACATGGGGACGGCTACAAAGGTCTTTAATATTCACACGGTGTAATACTACGGCTGAAGTGTCGTTGGGCCTAAAATGTTCCAAGAGGGGCTGGTCGTAAAGACATTTTCTGTTCAACAGACTTTTTTATCTAATTGTTACAAGTGGGTACCGAAATATGGGCTTTGTAAAGCGTCGAAAAAGGAGGCAGTGATGGTCAAGTATAGGAATGGTCACCTTAGGGATTCAAGTATAAAGGATCGACTCTCGACCGCTGGCTTTTTGGAAATTCATGTACGGGTAACAATCTTTATATGTTCATTGCTTGTTTGAGAGATACACACACCAAAAATCACAAAAAGCCACCGACTGTTGTAATAATGATGACATAGTAACATTACCGGCAAAAACTGGGTATACACACATCTCTGCCACCCTAGTTGGCGAATATAGACGTGACGGTGTAGTAATAATAATAATAATATCAGTTTATTCTGTCTCCATGCTGGTCAAAGGCCTTCTTTCACAAATCGAGGTGAGAGAGATTAGGTCATACTCCAGCTCGCGGACCCAGTGCGGATTGGCGGAAGCAGGTCACCTGTTGTTGGAACTTATTAAGCCTGGCGTTACGTGGTAACCAGGACCAACGCCTTAACGTGCCTTCCGAAGCATGGAAGCGCTCAAATATGAATGTGCCACAAACGGTCACCCATCTCAGGCCGACCGGTGTAGTAATAATGATTTGAAATGAATCAGGCGACAGACTTAAATCTGATCCGATCACTTGTATATTATTTGCAAAACGGTCGTCGTGGGGATCTTTGGGGACCTTTGCCTTGGCCTTGCAGGAGACAGGAGGTTAGGAGTTTAAACTCAAACTCAAATCGTTTATTTTGCATAAACCCTGCAAGGGTGTTTACAAAGTGTCATATTTCCTTTTTTTAACTTACTAATCTACCACCGGATCGGAACGCGGCCTCCACTGAGAAGATCCGGCGAGAAACTCAGCGGGGTTGCCTTTTTTGTTTAAATCTCTATTTATTTTTAGATGCATACATTTTTATATTATACAAATTCATTAGTGCGATCCAGCTCCAGTGTGATGCCTTACGACTGAGATACAAGACTATTTTTAAATATGTTATAATGAAAACCTAGAGGATTCTGGGTGGACCAGTCTCCACAAGCAGCACCCGTTCACGAGTACGACTACTTGAATAGCCATCACCTCCCTCGACCATATTAGAGGAGATAAAGTGACCCGCACCAAATAGACACTGCAAGCATAGACTTTTTAATGAGCATGGCCAATCCCAGACCCCTAAGTGTAGTGAGAAAGTTAGTAGGCTGTTTCGGGAGAAGATATGTACGTAGCCGCTTTTTAAATTACTATAAGTAAACGATACTTCACTCGTCGCCAGTTTCTGTTCGCCATTTTGGTTTTATTTTGGCAAGACTGCTTTGTTGGTTTAGCGGCCAATAATATGCATGCGACCACGAGGTCCTGGATTTTTGTAAAACTACATTAGATTTTTACTTTGGACAAATGTAGGTTTCTATCGAAAAACCCCAGTCCAGTCCGGAGTCTAGAACTCGGTATATGGCAATAGGCTCGCCCCTTACATGGCACCTAACATCGTCGGCGAAAAGTGAGTGTACACAGTACACCTATACTACTCCCGCTTGGGGAATATTGGCGTGATGGTGGTTATCTTGCCAATAAATGTCTGCTTTTATCAGATAAATTTCAGCTTATATTATTATTTATTGGTTGAGCAAACTGTGGGAGCGTGTGTGGGTGCACGTGCTTATGCATAGTAATTAATCATTCGGTACTATCCAATTATTCCTACGAAATGAAGGACGGGTACTAACGGGTCCTTATTCGCTATGATGAACACAGCGCGTTACTGTAACTTCGTGAGATGATCCTGTAATGAAATACCTTTATAAGATTATACGTCATCATTACCATCGTCACGATTATACGTTATATAGATTATGCCGCTTGAACACCACGATCATTCCATGAAGTTTTTGTAACGGGTCGCGTTAAGTGTTTAATCGGTCTTGGCGAATAAGCGCCCTGTGTATTACAGAGGCAAATTCGAAATTTTCGTATACGCTACTCCATGTTGATAAGGTTATATAATATCTCTGACGAGTTTTATGGTCGCCGGTAATACGAAACCTTGTTTCAATATTTCCTTGCTTTAACGAATGGCTTGGTCTGGTGATTAAGTGCTTAAGCTGTGCCCCGCACGGTACAACTCTGTGCGTGACACAAATATTTTTTTCCGTCTGCGTGTTTTTGTATGTGGATTTTATGTTTGTAAACGCACCCACGATACAGGTAATAACTCCAAGTGTGAGTCTACTTTTAAAGCATATTAATGGTAGTTTTAGTAGGACTGAGCGTGGCAAACGACGACGAATATGACCCAATTCTTCTTACCTCGATTTGTGCGAGCCATCTCTCCTTTGAGAGCCTTTGCCCGCAAGTAGGCAAAATAGGCTGATATTGTTATGTATATCTAATTTTGTGTCTGTCAATTAAATTTTCATATATATCAAAACGAATGTAGTTAATAGTATTTTATTTTATTATACTAAGCCTCGGTATTCAAGGTGGATGGATGACCTGATTCAGGTCGCAGTTAAAAGCTAGATGCGTATAGAACTAAGCCGGTTGTCGTCCCGATCATGAGGGACGCCTTTGTCCTCTAGTGGACGTGTTTCGGCTCATAATGATGATAGTAGCCCACTAACATTATCAACCAGAGTAATGTATGAAAGTTGAAGTGGCAATGGGTGGGCCATATAGCGCGAAGATCGAACGGGTGTTGGGGCAGAAAGATTCTAGAGTGGAGACCACGTATTGGCAAGCGCAGCGTGGGATGGCCGCCTACCAGATTAACAGACGATCTTGTGAAGATCTCAGGAAGTCACTGAATGCAGGTGCCATCGGACTGGTTGACCTGGAGAGCGATTGGGTAGCATTCAGCAGTAGACCAGTATAGGTTGAGATGATGATGATGAATGTATTGAACAGGTAGTTTTAAGCTGGTGCAATCTTATTTTTATTTCATAAGCAATTATTGTTTTATAATAATATACTGTGTATCATCCTTCAATATTTTATGCTATTAATTAATTAGCTATAAGTATAGTGACATTATAGTTTCCACTTCGTTATACACCTGATATACCATAGCTTTCAGTCCTACGTAACAAATATCGAAATATTGTCTATTTCCGGCCACGTATCCAATGATTACATACAATCTCATATTCTATAGTACAATGAGAACATTCAACGCGTATTCCAATTATCGAATAACAATAGTAGAGACCCAGATCATTATAATTACCGCATCACCGCTCCTTTATTAATAACGAGTATTTTTACTTAATACTCTGGCGGTTTTTCTGTCTGTTCTCTGGTACAATTTTGTTAAGACTGTAATCATCGTAAAATATGTTATTACAGAAGACGAAATAGTACTAAGGTTCTGTACAATATTGTTTTTTTTTACAATGGATGAAATTAAATTGGACTTCTTCGTTGATCCGCATAATGCGGGCAGCGAATGTCCTGGTTTTAAATTATAGCTTAGATACCATGATGATTCAAGTTTAGAACTTAGCACGAAAAGACCGACGTTACCGTGATGCTGGCGAGTTGATTTGCCGACACGTGTCACAATACAAATTTACTAAATAAACACGACCGTGACGACATTATTACTCACTAACGACAGGGTTTTTGTGCTAAGCCCTAAATCCGGAGTTTGGAATTGTACCCGGAATAATGGCAATTAGCTTGCCCTCTATTACATTGAGAACCGATATCGTCGACGATATTTGAATGTACATACTACCACTCTGCCACCCTCAGTCAAGGCGTATAGGTGTGACGATATTCTTTTTTAACATTATGAATTACTACTTACTAATATTCTGTCTGATATTGTTTTCTTTTAAAGGTGGATTAAATAAAATGTGAATCTGCTTCAAAAACTTAATTTGGTATTTAGATGGTTTAGTGTTATACACATACCGTCATGCCTACACCTCCCCAGCGGGTGTTGGGTGTAATTGGCAGCAAGTTTTTTGTGTTTTTAATTATATGCTACAATGACAACTTTTTTCAAAAGACCCCCGCAATTAAAGTCCGCCCACCTAGGAGGACGAAATACCTTAGGTAAACCACTTTGATGTACGAGGCATGGGAATATCAATTGTAGAAGTTTTGCTCTACCGTTTTTAAAAGTTATGATACAGGCCAATTAAAATTACTACACTGTAAATAGCTGTATAGTAAACTGTGTCCCACAAATCTTTTATTATGCAAAGATGGCGTTGATTCGTAGCCACTGCGTACTCGTAGCGTACTTTCGTATCAGCCAATGAAAACATGAGAAATTACTACCTTAGTAAAGCCACAAAAAACATCTACTTCTCTCTAGAATGTGTAAAATGCATAACGTTATTTTGTAGATCATTATACTGTGTCCTTCGTTCTCGATATAAACATGCAGCTCTCTCTACTCGCTTGGCAAGCCGCTAAATTTTTTAGAAACGTCAACGCCTCCTCTATGGTATCTGTGGACATAACCTCTGCGACCATTCTTTCTTTTAGCGTGGCAGCCGATGCCTTGTAATAAAGTTTTGGTCGACATTTAATTTAATCAAATAATCGTAGCAGTGAAATTATATAACAAAAGGTTTTTATATACTCAAGTGATGTTGTGAAATAAATTTAAAACATCGTATAGGCAAATTCAGAAATAATTTACGTATTGACAAAAAAGTACATTCCAAAAAGATCAACTGATAGTTGTTTAATTGTGGCGTTTTCAGCTTAACATGTTTATGTATAATAATATCGAATATTTGGAGACGTGAGTTTTATTATAAAGTAAAGTCTTCACTCGAAAAGTAAACTTACGAAGTCTCATGTCCCTCTTCGTGTAAAAACAGTTTAACACGCAATATACCTGCAAACAATTATTAACCGTCTATAAATTGGCAAGGTAAAACCTCTAATGAGAGAAATTAGCGGGGACATTAATCAATCATGATTGTTAAGGATCGATGCCAATTTAAGGACACGGGCGATGTACGAGATGCATCGACGTGGTCCGCAAGACTTAACGGTAATTCAAGGACACGAGCGGTGTACGAGATGCATCGGCGTGATCCGCAAGACTTGGGGCCCATACGAGATATGTGCTGAAGGTCATACTACTCATAGGTTTCACCCATGAGGTGCTCCTGTGCAGTTCACATTTCTACAATGGTGAGAAACTAAAATGTTACCCAACATACATACCTTAAACAGTAAATACAAAGACTATTGCTATAAACTATAAGCAATTTGTGATATTATATCTCCTAAAGGAGACTTTCTGAAAGGGTAACTAAAGGGACATTGTTTATGAATTTATGAATAACAATACATTATTAATAACATAAGCCACCCCTTTGCAGAAACATAATGTTTTGCATTGATTTCATTATTAGACATACTTGTATAATAATCCTAAAATAGCCCAAAGTGGAGCTTATTACACAAAGAATTGTGCAATATTATGAGCACTTGTATTAAAAAGGTAAACCTTGCAATATTTATCCCTGAACAGGGTTTATAAACAGATGAGCCAAAGTAGTCTCTACTTATAACAATGCCTGTTATAACTGACAAGCAACAGAATTGTGGAAATATTCCAAATATAATATCACAGTCTACCGATGCTGAGACAGGCAAGTTGTACAATAATTTGTGTTACACACATACATCCTTAAAATATAATATAAAATACCTGGTCTATCCAGTTAACATAAAACTAATAATTATCAATATTATCAGCCCAGACCCCTTGCAGGGTAGCCAGGGAAGATGAGTCCTAACAATACAGTCATGAAACATTGATTGGGATAAGAACCTTTGTGGTCAGCAGTATATATTTTGTATTAAATAAGGTTAATATAGTGGAGTACCAAGATGGAATTATAACTAGCTATTCATAAGCAGTAGTTTAAATTTCAAGAAACCACCAGTGTTGTAACCAATATGGAACAACAATCCTCATCCGGTGTGTAAAAATGTACATCTATCCACAAATGTATGTATAAATGTACCTACAGTGTACCTATCAGCCCACCAAAAACAAATCACAATGGACATTGGAAGTCTCCTACCAGAGAATGTGAGGTAAGAAAAGCTTGCTAGGCTTTTTACATAAAGGCTTGTTTTGTTTTTTTTTTATGTTACTGAAAAAATCAGTTAAACATTCAGGAATACAACATGGCTGTTACAAATAAACCATAATATTGGAGGCTAAAGGTATTCACTGACTTTGGTATGTAACAATGTATCTATGACACTAATAAAAATGTGTGTCTGTCTGCCTTCAACGGCAAACATAACTTTATGGGTTTTGTGCAAATACTGCAAGTAATCCAGACAAGTGAAGGTTAAATAAATCTGGTCCTACATATATTTAACATTATGTATAGAAACATTATTATTAGAAACATAATTTTTAATAATTGATATACAATTTATAGCCATTCTCATTAGAATTTAATTAAAGATGGATGATCACAACTGTGCTATAATCCTTATCCCACAAAGAAACTCAATGCTAATAATAGACATTAGAGTCATATTAAATATACTAATAAAAAATTTATTAGGAGCTATTCAGCTTTCTATTGGGTAATGATTCCAATAGTTTTGGTTTTTGGTTGCGTCCTGCATCATTTATAGTGTAATTAATACATTAGAAATTTGAGACACACAGAGGAAAGATTATACATCAATTCATGAATTGAAGAATTAGATGTTTTTATTGTACTTTTGTTTGATAATATTTTAATCAATTGATAATATATAATCAAATAAAATTATTCAAGTAATTAATAACTATAAAAAATAGGTTTGTGTTTAGTTTTGAATGTGCACATTTATATTGAGCACCAGTGATGTTTCTGGTACAGTTAGGATATCGGAGATATGACACAAACACAACCTGCTACTATCATGGAAACAGGTGGTTTTAGAGCACTATACATGCTGTAATTTATTTAAAGGTGGTTCAGTGTAAAAGTATTGAATTGGAAATGTCATACAAAAAATTTGCATTTTTCATATTGTTACATTTAAATTATTACATCCACATGTTACATGTATCTTATTAATGTATCTATATATAAAAAGAAAATAAAGTCATGCAAATGACTTAATAATAATACCTATTTAAAAATTGTTGATGAAGTTGATGAAATATTGAGTTACAATATTTAAAAGTATAGATTATCTTAAACAAGAATAATCAAAAGTATATTTTTATCACAGGTATGATAAATATTAGGTAGTATCAGCAATAACCTTAGTCTTAGGGAACTTGATATTATTTATTTATTAATAATTATAAGACCACGCCAGATCCCAAGTGGGTAGGCGAGGGCGCAAAACATATTATTATGATATTAAATGAAATATGATTGATACGTAGGTACTACATGTATAAGTTAAGTGACACTCAATCCTCACGGTTGGAAATCTAGAACTAACTAAAAAGTTACTCACTACAGTTGCTACTTATAAAAAACAACCACATACAAAGAAGCAGAGGAAGTGTGGCATTTAAGGGTATGAAAAAGTTAAGTTATGAATAGGATTCCCAATATCATAAAGTTATAGTCCGTGGTTTGGTCTAGTTGCCTGTGACTTATTCGCTACTTAAGTCATTACTAAATTAGTAAATTTGAGTGTAATTTTCATCAGCAATATAACGGGTCAGGGGTGGCCCGATCGTATTGCCAAAAATAAATGTTCGCGGGCGTTATTGCGCAAGAACGAATTGTTAAGTGATACATAAATATTTAGGTGGACATAAAAATGATATCCGGGATAGTTTCGGAATATATAATAATAATAGTAGTATAGTTTAACAGTGGGGCAGGTTAAATTAGGTTACCACACATCAGCACTGCCCTTCGTTCCAAACCCAAAAATGGGGGAGGGGGGGGGGGGCGAGATCATATAGTTAAGGTACATAGCCTTATGTGAGGAATAGCTCTAGATAAGGACATTAGTACAAAGGCCTCTAGTACAAAAATGTTAAATTTGTTAAAATGGTATATGTGCATCTTTAAAGATTATAAATATACCTGTTGGAACTCTGTACTCTCTGCCTACCCCGCAAGGGATCTGGCGTGAGGTTATAGATAGATAGATAGATAGATAGATAAATATAACTAACATTAAATATAACCGAACTTTGACATAAAGGAAAATACTTTATCATAAATTAAATAAGTAATTATAGCAAAGCATCCTTATAATCACCAATAGAATTGGTAGCCTTTGTCTGGTACTGTACTCACAAAAGAGAACATTCGACAAAAAAAAAAAAAAAAAAAAAAAAAAAAAAAAAAAAAAAAAAAAAAAACACACATAAAGCCCCACATGCCACTTGGAAGACACGTTAGTGGGGAAACAGATTTCCCTGTCTTATTTGTCTTATATTGTTATAGATTGGGTACTAATATAGTTTGTTTCTAGATCTAGTACACAGTAAGAGTTTTCTATCGATCTCTATCTATATCGTCACGCCAGACCCCTTGCGGGGTAGGCGGGGGGGTGCGGGGTTCCAACAGGTTCTTTACTTACTGGCTTCCTCCACTCTCATAGTTCGTTTCGGAAGGGTTTTCTATGATACAAGAATTATTATAAAGGATTAATTTCATATAAACAAAGTTCTGGATCGGTAATTCCTCAACTCTCGTTATATAAAGGGACATCTATAAAAAAAAAAAAAAAATCTTTATATAGAAGACATAACAGATGGAGAATGCACTGATATCTTGATAAGTAATGATTGATTATTATTACCCGGTAGTAATGAGTTAAGGACAACATGTGTGCTATAACAGGTGCTTTAAAGAATTTTGTTGGGATGGATCTACGCTATATAACATAACATGTTATAGAATTTGATTAAATAAATTTATTTTGAATAAGTTAGACAGACTGGTTGTAAGAAACAATATAGGTGTATATATACTCGTCTGTATATATATATATATATATATATATATATATGTTGTATTTGTGTTGTATAGCAATGCAAGCAACGGGAATGTGTTATACAAATGTACTCATGACATATTATGTTTTAGAGCTCACGCTTAAAAATGACATTCATGTGGTATACTTCAACTTTACCCTTATAGCTCTAAACAGCTGCATGTTTATATCGAGAACGAAGGACACAGTATAATAAGTGATCAAACGAACTTACCTGAAGTGAAGTTCGATCATTATTATACGAAGTCCTTCGTTCGAAGATATAAGTACCCAACCCGCCCTGCCCGTTGGTAAAGTTGAAATGTACTACTTCTAAAAGGAATGGTCGCAGAGGTTATGTCCACAGATACCATAGAGGAGGCGTTGACGTTTCTAAAAAATTTAGCGGCTTGCCAAGCGAGTAGAGAGAGCTGCATGTTTATATCTTCGAACGAAGGACTTCGTATAATAATGATCGAACTTCACTTCAGGTAAGTTCGTTTGATCACTTATTATTAGTCTATTCACTTATACTCGCCTCTGATTTTGATATTTCATTGTGTATAAATATTGCTAAAAACAAAATTAGCTTGACTAAGTCAATTGTGCGGTGACATGAGTGCGGATTAAGTTAGCTCCAGTTCTAGCACAAAGGCCAGGGCATGACAATGACAGTTAGCTCTACTTGTTCGCCTCTACCAGCTTATTTTACCATTACAAATAAAAAATATCAAACAAAATTGGACCTTATCTTTGAGGGTACAGAGAGTTGCCGGAGCACGAACTCTGTTTGGCAAATGCATGTCTATCGTGGTAGAAACACGTTAAGCCAAGTTTCTGCCGACCTCGGCTTGTGACGAGCTCTGCTGTAAAGAGAACTTGTATTAATTTCCACTTAATATCGTTTTGCTAATTACGTTCCTATAAGAGCGTAATGTTTGGAGTTGAAGTTAAGCTGTCTAGTGGGCTTGGAAACACAAGAACCGTGTTCGAGTGTGAACTTGTAGTTTATTATGTGGGATGACGGTGGTAAACAGTTTCGTGTTTGGGAATATTTGTCGCTTAATAATTTACTGATGAGATTTAAATCTGTTGGAGATATTTAAATTTTATTGGTTGTTAATTTCATCAAACCCAGATTTCAAATCAAAAATCTTTTTGATTGATTTACGAGTTCTTGTATGAAATTCTATTTTAAAAAAATTAGAAAGTGTGATAGAAATTTAGAGTGGGGACTCTATGAATGACACTGTGTCTTAGTTTTACAAACATAAAAATTCACATTCATAAACAGCTAGACCGAATAAAATATTTATGGGTCGCACAAAGGTTTGTCCAGTGTGGGAATCGAACTGACGACTTCTCGATGCAGTAAGTGCAATGGCTTAAGTTCATAACCACCGGATCAAGTCGTCCATCAAAATTTATACAGTAGGTCATGGCTATAACACGCAGAATACGATGTCACTACTGTGCTCGATTTTCCTCCAAAGATCTGATGATCTTCATTCAGGGGCTCCATGTCTAGATGTCGACTGTATGTCCAGGCGCAAGGTATCTGAGGGCTAAGCACATACCAGTTGTCTTTATAGTAACCTCATCGAGAAAGCAGGCTGTCATAGTCATCTTTATTTAGTATATATTAAGTACAAAAAGGATGGCCATCGACTCGGTAGCGTCACGCTAATGTCAGTCGTTCATGCTAAGCTTATAGCAATTACATTTTTTAATGCAGAGTATCTGTTTTTTTCCCGGGAATATCCTGCATAGGACTTCGGGGAAAGCTCGCGGGGCGTGCCAGATTCCTACCAACTAAAAATCCCAGGGTGGCCGACATCAGCACTTTCGGGCGATTCGGGATCTCTGTATAAAATGCACCGGTGTACGACGTTACGGTCTTTAACATAGTTTTTGTATGTAAAACAATGTAATATTAGCCCTGTTATAAAACTTTCCCACCGTTGGGCACGGGCCTCCTCTCAAACTGAAAGGGCTTAGGCCATAGTCCATCACGCTGGCCCAGTGCGGGTTGGCGAACTTCACACACCTTCGAGAAACTCTTAGGCTTGCAGGTTTCATCACGATGTTTCCCTTCACCGTTAAAGCAAGCGATGGTTAATTTTTAATACGCACATGTTTTCGAAAATACAGTAAAAAACTGGGCTTGAACGCGAGACCTCTGACTTTGCCGTTCAACGGTCTAACCATTAGGCTATAACTTTTTGTTTGAGTGTAAGAGTAAATCCAATACTATGGATTGGATGTACTTATACTCAATGCCAATACGATGTTGGATATTAATATCCGGCTACGGTCTCTTCTTATTAATAGCTTTCAATAAATACATATTTTGCCTATGTTTGGGGCTAGAATGTTGGCTTTGTTTATAAGTGGTTACGAAAACCCAGCTACCAGGTACAAACGTGGACCGCTGATGTATCTTTAGGCATAATTGTTTATTAGTTCATAATTCATTAGATTTTCATTGTAGTAGGCCCAAAAAGCGAAGGCGCGACGACCTTGATGCTTATCGACCTGAATAGCCATTATTGGCCATGAATGAGTCCGTTTGACAGGAGAAGGGTAGAATTTGCCCAGCAATAGGACACAATAGGTTATTTCAAAAATGGGTGCAATTTGTTGGATTACCAAACTCCATAAAAAACCTTTTAAGAAACCATCATAAGATCTACGGAACAACAGTACTTGATATTTTAAAACACTAAAAAACTTTTTGCAACAGAATAAAATTATAAATAACGAACGGTGAGGAGTCGTCAAGAAGTCAGGGAACTTCGGTTTGTTCTGAAACTAACTTAGCGGCGCGGATATTGAAGTAGCGACTGGGAAACCACTCCGGCCCGGAGTCGCACCAACTCCTAACAATGTTACTCTTAGACATTTTGTTTGCATTCCCTTTGTACAAAAACACTTAAAGTAAGGTAACTTTTGTTAATTGTTTTAGGATATAAACTAAAGTTGTTGCGTAAGATGATGCTTGGTATTCGGAGAATGGGAATGAGAAAAAATACTGGCTTTTCCAGTATTTTTTCTCGCAATCCCAACCAGGTGGAAGAATTTGGCTGTTCAGTTTGTAATGTTAATCAATGCGCCAAAATATTCTTAAACTTCAAAGTCATCCCGCTGCTATAATAACAACAGGAATGCTGTTGCCAAATTTAAAATACTTCTTGCTTCGCTCACAAGACGTTAACATTTAATTGTGTAAGTACATAACAAAGTGTTTCTTTTATGTTGTGTCAAAACAAAATTACAAGATTTTCTCCGTGGTGCTGAGAAAATCAGAATAATTTTTATTTATGTATGTATCATTATAGTGTTTATGATTCGTTAGAAAAGAACTAAAGTCACTACCTTGAATCTGTCAGTCACTCCTGTAGAATAGGGAAAGAAACTCCACGGTTTCCTTTTTAAAATAAAATAAATAATTACTTTTGTTTTCTTGTCTTGTGGGTTATGGGGAAACAATGTATGGATATACCCAAATTCAGATTACAAACACTTCCAATAACCAACTATTATACATAGGTAGTGATAAATTCGACTTTGGAAATCGAAATATGATCATGGACATTGTACAGCCCCGCTGTCACAACAAAACAGAGTGCATACTGTACGTCGTTACCAGTAATTGATATTAATATTATTTACCTTCTCTGTTTTGTTTGCTGACTCTTTTGTTGAAAGTGCTTTAACGTTTTATAATGGAATTCTGTAGATATTCAATGGATGTGTTTCTATTATGAGGTGAGATAGAGGTTTATAGGAAAAGATCCCGCTGGAACTCTTTGCAGTGTGTGACGTTATATGGATGGTTAAACGTAAATAAAATATATCGATCTGTAGCACCACTCCAGATTCAATAAATCTGAAATAAAATCATTTAAAAAATTTAGTAACCAATGCAAACACCACAGAACAAACCATCAAATAACAAAAAAAGATCATCACAATTATTTAGCCTTTAACATAAATATTTTAATAATGGATTGCACAAATAACATAAATTATAAGTCTTACAATATCCTGCCACAATTAGATGAAATCGCCCTTCCAGGACATAAAAAGGGTTTACAATATTTATCTAGGGCGCATTAAATAACCGTAGCATTGAAATAACAAATGCCCACCGTTGGGGCCAACAATGGCCCGAATATATCACGGGCTAGAGCTAAGACCCGCAATTTCCGAAAGACGGCCGGTATTCGTAACTTCGGTAGAGCCCCGATTCAACTTAGTATTGACTGCTAAATATGTATTGTAAGTATTAATACTTATTGAAATATGCTACATCAAATGATATAGATTGAGGAGGCTAGATATGCTCAAGGCATCGCTGTAAAGGTGCTACATAAGCGCTGAAGTAATGAAATGACGAAAGAATCGAACAGTCTTGTTGGGGTTCTTAATAGCAAAAAATCTCAATAGGTGGTCTGCTCTTACATCTAGGATTGTGCCTGGTGTAACCACAATAAGCTTGCTTCAGCATCAAACGAAACAGCATCCCCAAAAGCTTACTATATAAATTCTCCTCTAAGTACAGATTCCTTTAATAACCAAGTCTGGATTGAACATAATAAATATGTAGTATGTACGCTTAATATATTTCATTTTCATACACATTAGCCATTGCGGGTAATACAACAGTCCCATTTGTATGTTCCATTAAATGAATTTATTAAACTAATCAATTAGGACTATTAATTAAGCTTCAACAAAATGAAATTTTGTAAAAGCCTAATTACATTTTAAATTTCTATAAAACAGTGTATTAATTACGTCGAGTGGATAAAATATGCACGATATTACGAAATCAGCCTTCTGCTCCGTTTTTTCCAACAAGTGTATGTATAGCATTTTAAGAGTTTCTGGAAACATCTGGCGTGTTCCAGCGAGCGGCACGACCTTGACGCGCAATTTTCTGTGCATTTCGATATTTTTTTAATTTAATTTTTTTTTTACATATTTATTGCTGCAGAACATAACATAGAGCATTGCTTACAATAACTTAATTCTATTTAACAAAGGTAAAATTGAACACTAAAACACGCCCCCATGTCCTGCAGGGAGTTAATTTTACCTTAAAAACAATTTAATCGATAGTTTCCTCACTAGGCAAGCCTGTATCGAGGAAACCTGATTTCCAGTTATACTAGGCAAAGGGCAGACAGAATCGATGAACATAATATCTATACCCACATACATTTACGCATACGCATGCATACTGTATACGTATACATACACACATATGCATATACACGCACATACATACGTAGACTTATCTAACACGCAATATTTAATAAATTTTCAGTTTCATTATAGGTTAATGTACTGAGCCATTTTTGTATCACCTGTTTAGTTTCAGGCACAGTTTTGCTTTTAATTTCACAAATCTGGACCACCTTATTATAAATATGCAATTTCATAAACATGCCAAGGCGCTGTGCAAACCTACTCTTCATGGATAGAGTAGCAATTCGAAAGACTCTGTGACTTCGCAATCAATCGTAATCACACGAAGAGATCACGGATTTGTGCACCGAGATCGTGGTCTTTAATATAAAGAGCTGACGCACATTTTGTACTCCGGCGTCTTTGTAAAGGCTTCGAGTGCAAAACCTGTACGGTTTTTTAAGCATAACTTTTAATACAGATCTTTGTGCTCTTTCAAGTCGGATCATAAATGTTTTGGCAGCACCACCCCAGCAGACAATAGGTAGTTAAAGACTGAGAGAGAGCAAAGTATACACTTTTTAGCGTCTCAAAACATGCCACATTCCTTAAAACTCGCATTGCACTTATAACCTTACGAATTCGGGACGAAAGAATCTCAGTATGCAATTGGAAAGTAAGTTTCTCATCCATATGAATACCAAGGTATTTTATGAACGTTACCTAAGATAGATTACTTTCGAGACTCGGATTATAACTGAGTAATGTCGGGGCAATAGTGGCGCGGCGTAAATGATGAAATACTAATAAATAATGTTAGTACCTACACGGTAAAGTTTCGATTAGATACGTCCCACGTAAACACGAAACGCGAATAAATAGCAATATGTCAGTGACATAACCCTGAGGCTATCAGATATTTATATAGTTAAAACGTAAACCAAATTCAGTTATTTGTAATTAAAAGTACTCCTATTAAATTGTATACGGCATACTTTAATGAATATAATATTACAAAAGTAGTGGAAATTACCGGACCGGTTACGCTGGAAAGCGATTGGGGAGGCCTATGTTCAGCAGTGGACAAGTATAGGCTGAAATGATGATGATGATGATGAGTGGAAATTACTATTTGCCTCTGAGAATACAAAACTAATAATCTTTTTTTCATGACTGTTAATTATGAAATAAAATGATATAATGTTAATAGAGGTTAATATAGTCTACATTAACAGCTACGAATTCATTGCCTATTAACTTCTTCTTCTGTTCAGTTCAATCACCAGTTAAAACAACTTGTGCCTTACAATTTTATCGGCCTGTTTACTCTGGACCATATTCTTAAAAAATCGTTGCGAAATTGTAAAAGATTTTTTCTGTAGGGAAATGGGATGAAGTGCGAATCAACGCACCGTGTCACCTTAATGATAATTGAACTACAGGCCCTCCGTGAAAGAGTTGTCAGCTGCCGAAATAACGGTGTAATTTCTTCCTGCAATTACCGCCTGCTGTAATTTTTCCGCGAGGTCTTTCGACGTGGCTTTTGTTGTTAATTTGTTTGCTGTTACAGTTTATTAAATGATGTTTAGTCTATGATCCATTTGAAGGCGGGATGTTGCAATGATTGCGTATTTTTGGAAAGTATCTTGATACATATTATTCACTTTTTTTGTTATACATTTTAAAAGAGACAATTTTGTATGTTAATTAATATCACTTTAGAAATTATTATAGTGTTTCCCGTTATTCTTTTCTATAGAAAAAACATTAAAATTGGCCTGGTTTTTATAAATTTCAACTTGTTTCTCGTTTTATTTTAGTATGTTAAAGACCGTGTACACCAAATCTCAAGTTTCTTCTTCTTCTTCTTCTTCAGCCGAAAGACGTCCATTATAAGACAAATGCCTCCCCCTAAGAAGCGCCTTGACAATTTCAAGTTCAAAGGTATCTAGTTGATTAATTGAATATTTTATTTTATAGATGATGAGCATGTTATAAGCACAAAGCCGGTCATTCTGGCGATCTTTGGTAAGGCTTTTGTTCTATAGTGGACTTTTTTAGGCTAGTGATAAGCCTTCACTGGTTTAGCCTACAGCCGAGGCTGTTCATTATCGTTACCTCAAAAACATGCCACCAAGCGACTGAGTATATTCTGGCTAGGTGCCGAGTGTTGCTTTATATGGTGTCGAATCTACTCCGATCATACAGATTCGGATCTCAAACTTCCGTCTTCGCAGTCTATTTCAGAGTGAACCGACTATTACTGAGTTAGCATATCTCCGGCCTCATAATTTCCATCAAGTGATATAGGGTCAATCGATAACAGTCCTTAATAAAAAAATATTATAAATATCCATAGATTATATGAAAAATAATTCCTAAACGTATGACAACTGGATGAAGTGCGCACGAATGCGTTGTGTCACCCTGCTAATAATTAAACTACGGTTTCCCGCCCTTCGATATCGGTGCCAGCCGCCGCCATAACAGTGTGCTATTTTCTTCCCGTAATTACCGCTCCCTGTAATTTTTCCGAGATGTCTTTCCGCGCTTTTGTTGTGAATCGTTTGTGGGGATACTTTATTAGAATCTCTTGATTTTCCGCTCCACTCAACAAAGGGATGGTAAAAAATGTTTGAAGTTTTATGCAGTACATATTAATTGGTATTTATTTACAAGTTATTGTTTTTTGTTCGTTATGTTGTGGTAGCAAGTATAGTTTAATATTGGAAAGGAATGTTCAGCGGTCTTATCGCATAATTAGATAGGCATCATTTTTTAACAGTCTCAAACGGAAGAAAAAACGAAAGGAATAAGAAAATAAAGTATCTAAAGCTCTCTTCTGCCTATACAAGTAAAATAATTAGGATAAATTCTTTCATTTTAACATTGAGTTTAACACAAAAATATTCTGTGCCTCTTTTGTTTAACGCAAAAGATATTAGTATGTTTAAAAACTCAGTTGTCAGTTTACGAAAAATGTTTCCGATACAAATACAATAATATCAGTATCCACTAGCCGTATTTATTTTATGCCGTTGCGAATCCGTTATTTCCCGGTTTCCTTTTCATTATACCCTCACATGGAGCTTTTTTAACAAAGGCAGTAGACACAAAGACGGGTAAAGCCTGTGTGACGACAACTCGTTAAAATTTTAATCCGCGCCGATATAAATCTGATTAAAAATGCACCGGAGTACGGATCGTTACATCCAAACAACGGGGTGTTTATTCGATGTGTGCAATCATGACGCGTTTCGATAACTTCGTGAAATGATCGATTAATGTTTCATACAGAATACTATTACACGCTCATTTCACGAAGATATCGTAACGCAACGCGTTTAGTCAAAGCGAATTAGGAAGAGGGGAGTGCTCGACATCGGGTAACGCGCACACCAACATTTTTGATGTATAAAACCATTTATTTTTCCAATATACGTATGTTTTTATTTGGCTACACTATTACCTTCATTGTTTTACTTTTTAAAACCTTTTGTGAGCCGTTTTATTTATGTTATTATTATATACATTATTATATACTTAATTATTATATACATTTCATCATCATCATCATCATCTCAGCCCATACTTGTCCACTGTTGAACATAGGCCTCCCCAATCGCTTTCCAGCGTAACCGGTCCGATGCCACCTGCATCCAACGACTTCCTGCGATTTTCGATTTTATATACATTTGCTATGCTATAAATATTACATTAAAATAGTACATAAAAAATCTATACTCACAATAATGACTTATGCTAGAACAGTGCAAACTGTCAATCAAACAGATAACATAGACATTGCAAAAATAAATAAATCCAATAAATTAGAGCTCTCAAAGTTACGTGAAAAATATTATTTGACTATTATGTGCCTAAACATTAATGATGAAATATATCATGGATAGTTCTCTGTCAGCATTGAAAGAAATAGATGAAACTGAAATTGCTAAATCTATTTACTGCGATATCGAAGATCTAAGTAAAACATGCTCATAAATAAAAACCATTTGACTATTATTACACAAAACATCAGGAGTATATATAAAAATATTGATGACTTGCAAATTACTATTTCAAATTTGGACTTTGAACCTGATATCCTGATTCTTACAGAATGTAGACTCGACTTTAATAAACCCACACCGTTAATTAAAAATTACACATCCTATGTCAGTACTCACCATCTTAATCGGAATGATGGTGTAACTATATATTAAAAGTAATCTTAAACCGAAAATAAAGGTAATTAAATTGAGCCAAGCTTCTTGTTTACAAGTGGAGCTTTTTAATTATGTTATTCTGGGAGTGTATAGATCTCCTGCTAATAAATATATTAATTTATTCATTGAATCTCTCAGTAAATACTTAGATACAATTACACATCATAAAAATATAATATTGTCAGGAGATCGAAACATCAACCTCATATCTAAAACAATTGAAAATAGTACTGATTACAAAAACAGACATAGTTATTTAAATATGTTATCCTCATATGGGCTGTTGCCCGGTCACGTTATACCCACGCGAATAAATAACTGCCTCGATCATTTTATATTAAAGTTACTTAGGGAGAAGATCCATGCCAGCATAGCAGTTCTAAACACAACTATAACTGACCATCAGATGGTGCTCTTGTGTTTGTCAAATTTTAAAGCGGTAAAATCGCGTCCTAGAGTACGCTCAACTATTATTGACTTTAACTTAGCCTTGCATAGTCTAGTCAACAAGAATATATCAGCTTTAATGTTCTGCAAAGATCCTAATGCACTTGTAGATCACTAGAGAATCACTGATTAATCAAATCCAAGAGGCATTAAAGGATAATACAAAAATTGTGCACTTACCTAAAAGTAAAAGAATTTTAAAGCCAGCTATTTTTACCCCAGGTATTCTGCGCTGCATCAGGAACAGAAGTAACTTGCAAAAACAAACTAAATCTAATCCATTTGATGACATTTTAAAAATAACTTATAAAAGATATCGCAACTACAGCAACAATTTGATTAAAAAATTAAAACGTAACTATGAAAAGGCACAATTATTAGTAAAAAACCCTAAAAAAATATGGAATAATATCAAAACAATTACAAATATATCACATATTAAAAGTAACAACACAGAATTGCTGGATATCGAACAATGTCCTAAGAATGTAGTAAATTTTGTAAATAATTACTTTGCTAACATTGGTAAAGAATTAGCAGAAGATATTTTAATTAACAACCCTACCACGCAAATTAATTGTTGCCCACTAGCATTTGACGCACATTCAACATCTTTCGTTATTTTAGACACTGATCCCGATGAAGTTAATGGTATAATATAAAGTCTAAAATCAGATAGTGCCACGGGAGCGGACAATATACCTGTCAAATTTCTGAAAATGTCAAACAAAATAATCACCCCCATTATTTGCCATTTAGCCAATCTGTGTTTTTCCAAAGGAATTTTTCCTAACGTATTAAAACACTCCATCATTACACCTGTGTTAAAGGGTGGGGACAAAGGCGATGTCAACAACTATAGACCTATTTCAGTACTGTCGGCAATATCAAAAATCTTAGAAAAACTCATTAATGTTAGACTAATATAAATATCTGAACAAAAATAACATATTAGCGAATTCACAATACGGGTTTAGGAAAGGAAAATGTACTCAAGACGCTATCTTAGACTTGACTACAAAAATAGTTGACCATTTGGACCACGGAAAGAAATGTCTGACAGTATTTCTGGACCTGAAAAAGGCCTTTGACACTGTCTCTTCTCCCACCCTTATACGCAAACTAGATAGAATTGGTATTAGAGGTAACTAGCTAGAGTTACTAAAAGACTATTTAAGTGGCCGCAAGCAAAAGGTTAGAATAGGAGAATACATTAGTAGTAACCTTCAAATAACCTACGGTATTCCACAGGTCAGTGTGTTAGGACCTACCTTGTTTTTGATCTATATTAATGATCTGTGCAAGACCAAAATTAACAATGGGCACATAATTTCATATGCTGACGATACTGCCATCGTCTTTACCGGTGATACATGGGAAGAAATTCATCGCGCTGCAGAGTTCGGTTTGGCTAAAGTTGCTGCGTGGCTTAAACTAAATTTATTAACATGGAACACCTCTAAAACTAATTATATTTGTTTTGCTATCCATAATCGTACACAACCTAAACATTTCAATCTTAAAATCCATAGTCAATGCACTTTTAATTCACCAATAGTCTGTAACTGTCCTATAATAAAACAAGTCGCCTGCACAAAATATTTAGGAATAATGATAGATCAAAGGTTATCTTGGCACTCTCACTTAGAAATAACAACCGCGAGACTAAGAAAATTAATCTGGATTTTTAAAACACTTCGGTGTTTAGCTTCCAGTACAGTATTGAATCAAGTCTACATCGCTCTAGCACAATCCCTTTTAACATACTGTATCCCAGTATGGGGTGGGGCTTCTAAGATGAAATTTCTCGAGTTGGAACGTGGTCAGCGATCTTTAATAAAAGTAATGTACAGTAAACTTTACAGATTCTCTACCGAAAGGTTGTATTCCATTAGTGAATTATTGAGTGTACGTAAGTTATATATTGTACATTAACTTGTAGAAAACCACAAAAGTATGCTATATGATCCCAAAACCAGGCATAAAAGAAGAAGGAATGTACATTATACCTATGTTGTAAGAACTAATTTTGCAAGTAATCAATTTAGGAGAGCATACAATACATATACAATAAGATAAACAAATAACTGAATATTTATCCCTTACACTCTTATCATTTAAAAAAACGGGTTACTGAGTGGCTTAATTCATTAAACTACGATGAAGTTGAAGCTCTGCTACAAGCCATTAAATAGAGCACTTGAATTATCTATCACAAACAGACACTAAGTGGTACACAGCTACAATGTATCAAATTATATTGAAATATATAAAATATATTGAAATAATAAAATATTAATTTAAATTATGTTACATTTATTATTATGATTAAAATGGATTTGTCATTAGAATATATATATATATATATATATATATATATATATATATATATATATATATATATATATATTGTTTTTTATAATTAAAAGGATGTCCCGTTATTGGATCATTCTATGTATTTGTAACTCTTAAAACCAAAATAAATTTATTATTATTATTATGTATGCATTTATTTAAATACAATTTCTTATAAAATATAAGCTTATAAGGAGAGCTGAAGATCGAGCTCAGTGGCGTGCCATGGGAGAGGCCTACGTCCAGCAGTGGACTGACTCGGGCTGATGATGATGATGATGATAAAATATATATAAAAATATATTATATCAAAAATGTGCTCCACTGACAACGGGGTCTACGACCCAAGCTACCGGTGGTCAGGGCTCCAAAGAGAGAAATCTCCTCACGATGCGCGCCGTGTCCAATACTACCGCCTTCTGTATCAGGCCCTTCACCCAACTGCCAAGCGAGAGCTTCTCGAGGTGTTTATCGAAGCTCTTCGCTATTAGGCCGTTGACTGATACGACCATCGGAATAATGATAGTTGAATCAACATTCCACATGGCGGTAACCTCATGAGCCAGGTCCAAATATTTAGATATTTTTTCTTTTTCGGCCTTCACAAGGTTTTCATCATGCGGAATGGTGACATCAACGAGCATTACACGACGCTTCGTCGATCTATTATCACGATATCAGGCTTATTGGCTACAATAGTCCTGTCCGTGATAATAGATCGATCCCAGTAGAGCGTGATATGACCACTTTCGAGAACTGGAAGAGGCTGGTACTGGTAGTACGTTACTTCAGAATCCACAAGGCCATATTTAAGAGCAAGTTGCTGATGGATAATCTCAGCCACTTGGTTGTGTCTGTGCAAGTACTCTCCATTAGCAAGACGAGAACAACCGGAAACTACATGTCTAATAGACTCACCGGGACGGTGGCATGCCCGACAAATGTCAACCGTGCCGTCCTTTAGGATGTGCTTCCGGTAGTTGTTCGTCATGATGGACGAAGTCCATAATTGCAAATACAAACCCTTCAGTTTCCCCAAAAAGGTTGCTGAAGCGTAGCCAAGTCACGGAAGCGAGCTGGCCCACATCAGGCCCTGTAAGAGCCCGATAGAACCGTCCGTGTAGCTCCTTGCCCTTCCATATGGCAGTGCGGTCCAAAATACTTAATACCTGGGGTCTTCGCCAGTTCTCGTTTGCCAAGGAAAGCGGAGTTAGGCCTCTATCGATTGCGGCAACATCTCGATACATCACCACGGACACACTCAAAAAGTACTGTCTGAAATTGCACACCTTGTGGTTGTGTAGTGTCTTAGCGTTTAAAAACCCACGACCACCGCACTTCCGCGGGATGTACAACCTCATAACAGACGACCGCGGGTGATGCATACGATACGTTGTCAGCAATCGACGGACTTTTCTATCCAGGGCATCCAGTTCAGACTGAGTCCACCTTAGTATGCCAAAAGAGTAAGTAAGAACAGGCATGACCCAGCCATTGAAAGCTCGGACCTTATTTCCACCTGATAGAAGGCTTTTTAACACTTTTATCAGGCGGGCAAAGAACCGATCCTTCAATGATTGTTTCATATCCTGTTCAGCTATACTTAAGGCTTGTGACATACCAAGATACTTGTAGGAATCCATTTCAGAGAGAGACCTGAGGGATATATCTTCAGAGAGCTGTAGATTATAAGAATCTTCAACTCTCCCTCTTTGTACATGCATGACCGCACACTTGTCTACTCCAATCTCCATTCCGATGTCGTTGCTAAAATTGCCGATTATTTTGAGCAACTCCATCAGGTCTGTTTTCTTCGAAGCGTACAACTTGAGGTCATCCATGTACAGTAGATGAGATATAGGCTCACTCTCCCTCCGCAAATGGTAACCTAGCTTTGAATCCTTAAGTATAGCACTTAATGGATTCAAAGCCAGGCAGAACCACAATGGACTCAAACTGTCGCCCTGAAAGATACCCCTACTTATCTTTATCAAGTCCGACGAGCCAGAAAAGCCTCCATATCCTGGATGACGAAGAACTGTAGTCCACTGCCCCATACACAAACCGAGGAAAGAGCATAGCGCCGGGTGTACTTTGTATAGCTCTAGCACCCTCCTCAGCCATGTATGAGGGACCGAATCATAGGCCTTTTTATAGTCGATCCAGGCCATGGAGACATTCTTTCTAGATCGTCGCACCTGTTGGCAAATGGCCATATCAATAAGGAGCAAATCCTTTGTACCCCGATACGCCCCCTTACACCCATTCTGAGTAGGCGATAGAATGTGCCTTAAGGTGATTATTGATTTTTTATTCTCAGAATGGATGGAAGGAGTTTATAGACCGTAGGTAAACATGTAATCGGTCTATAATTTTTAGGTTCCAAAGTACTGCCAGATTTGTGAATCAAATAAGTGACGCCTGTTGTAAAAAGGCTAGGCAGCGATCCCAATTCAAGAGCTTCTTGGAATTGAGTTGCTAGACGAGCATGTGAACCCTGGAGCCTCTTTAGCCAGAATGCGTGCAGTCCATCCGGCCCCGGACTTTTCCCGTTCGGCGCCGCACGGACCGCACAGGCTACATCGTCACGGGTGATGACTACGGGCTCCATTTCCTAAATGGGCTTACACGATCGTCCAACAACATCAATCCACTCGCCTTTGGAGTGATTGGCGGGCACTGACCAAATTTTACGCCAAAACGCAGCCATCGTGGCCGCATCTGGCAAGTTCCCATCAGTCACTCTCTCTTGGGGGCGCTCCCAAGCCTGGTATACACTCTTTAATCAAAAGAGTGTATACCAGGCTTGGGAGCGCCCCTTGGAAGGTGCAATTCACGTGGTATCGGTCTGCTTTTTCCCTATACCTGCGATTCCTGTTCGCCCATGCATAAACTTTTTGCTTCCAGTAGTCTATGCGTTCAGTGACCCCTGCCATATAGTCCACAGGAGCGACTCCTGTGCCTACAAAGGCTTGGGCCACGAAACGCACAACTCTCGGGCGGTTGTTTCCGGCTTGGAAGCACATCAATTTCGCTATGAGTGTCCTAACCATATTTATACGCCGCTCTATTCTGCACTGCCAGAGCGGCTTAGTATTTATGGGCCCGGCGGCTCGATGTAGATTAGGAAATCTTACACCTGCCACCAAACACACCGCCACTGCTCCACAGTACAAAATAGAGTGGGTATCACTTAAGTCCACACTGGTTTCCCAGTGTGTTTTTAAAACATTGTCTAGGACACCCACAAGCGAAATGTTACGTATATGCATAGGCAAACGGGGTAGGCATGGTCTTAGAGAAATCGGTGCAGACCGATACTCCACAAAGGCATCCTTCAAAGCTCTCCTGTAGCTGGTCACTTACACTCACCGGCCCGCTATTTACCTCCTCCGATCGTGCGAAGTTATCCAAAGAGATAGGTTCTTCGAAACTTCACAAGTCGGATTCAGTGCGGGCAGGGCGTGTTTCGCTGCGCAGTCGCTCAAGTACTATGTCATCCAACAACTTGCATCGCTGGATGGCCCGCACTTGATCCGATAGACGTTGTGCAGTCACGGTGACAGTCGGGTGAAGCTCCTGAAACAGAGACAGCAATTTCGGACGGTACGCGGTGAGGATGGTTTCTCACTCCGTAGCACCATAGTAGGCCCGCATGACACTCATATTTAACTCAGCAGTCCATCTCATGCGGCGCACTACACCACCGGGGCCGTGGGCGGAGCACAGTGTTCCGCTGGCCCTATGCATGCCGGCAGCAGTGGGCGTCCTCTTCCCACAGGTCTTGGCGGATCCGAAGACGCCGGTGGCTCGGTTTCATCGCCGGAGGCCCCAGACGTCGGCGGCGTGAAGTAGATCTCATTTTCCGACGACTGAGGCGAGTTAGGCGAACCGCGCAAAGGTGACGGGCGTGCGCTATGTCCCTGGGCAATCCGCTGCCGACACCATCGCACAGGGTTTCTTCGGGGGTAATCCATATACTGTTGGGTTTGGGGTATCGTTGAGCATCTTTTGAATATCTAATAGTTTTATTTCCAGTTTTTGTTGAATAAAATTTTAATATAAAAACGTAATGACAAATGTTGTTGACAGCGGTTGCCACGGTTTTTATTATTTCAATCAGAGTTTATAGCGAATAGGTCTGGTATATGGTTCGCTTGCATGGGAGATTTAAATGAGGGTTTTGCGTTTGTACATTTATGGTTTTTGCAGTATGAAGCTATGTAGCATATGTGAGATGGATGGAACTTTGGAAGATTTCGAATGAAAACTTTTTCATGAAAGGCTTACTGAGTTGTATATATTTTAAATTGAAGACTAAATGTATTAGAGGTGTCAGTAAAAGCAATATATAGAAACAGGAACAAATTCGGAAGGTGAACGATGAAAGACTAAGATAAGATAATAATAATATCTAATAATATTAGCACCATTAAGAAACTGTCCCGTTGGGCACGGGCCTCATCGGAAACTGAGGGGTTTGGCCATATTCCATCACGCTGATCCAGTACGCGAACTTCACACACCTTCGAGAAACTCTTGGCATGCAGCTTTTCCGACGATGTTTTCCTATATCGTTAAAGCAAGTGATAGTTAATTTTTAAAATGTTGTCGAAAAGATAGAGGTGCGTGCCTGAAACCCGAGACCTCTGACTTTGGAGTCCAACGGTCTAACCACTAGGCTGTCACTGCTTTTCGGACTAGGCTATCAATGCTTTAAAAAAAAGATAAGATTAGATAATAAAATAAATAGAAATAGTTAAGATATTTATTATTTTAAATATTTTTATGTAATACGATTTGAAAATTAAAGACCAATAATAATAAACCAATAAAGGAACAAGCATATTACCTTTACTGATCCAGCTGTCCCTATCCTCCCATATAATATATTTATCTATATGTAGATGCGTAGATCCCTCACAAATTGTCTCAACTTTAAATATTATACGCTATCTCCAAAACCAATGTCCAAATGATTTCCATTCACTCTCAGTTTTATTACTTAATTGAATATGCACATTGACCTTTGATATCCCTCCCTATACGCCTGGAAGAGATAGTTGGGTGATGAACGTCGTTATATTACATTGCCAACATTACGCCAGTCTGGTCAGTCCAGTCAGGAGCATTTTCACAAAAGACCAACCCTTTCGAGGTCGAATCGGCAAATTGCGCATACGATTCAATGAGGTGAACGCCGAACGAGGTCTTTAGGGCCCTTATTTGATATGACCAACACGTAACGCGGAGTGTTACGATTTCTTCGTGAAATAATCGTTAAATTGTACCCCAGTGACCTTTTTCTTTTCGTTTCAATGGTTAATATTGTCCCGCTAAGTGAGTGACTAGCTTCATCGTGCCCTCTGCGGCCGCGCTCAGCTCTTTGTATAGGTAGTGAGGCACAAGGGGCAGACCAGAAGATATGGCATAGTCTGTGAGATCATATTACAATCACAGGCTGTTAAATTTGGATCTCTGAACCTCCATGTGCACTTAACGGAGAGCGAAGCCGATCTGATTATTTCCACAAAGATCATAGTAGTTGGTGCCCTAGAGGTAGTTGCTCCTGACATGAGACACACTAAGGCGGTGACATTTAGTATGTACGAACTAGAGAAGCGTTATTAGAGAGCTATTAAAACGAAGTTATGTAACACAAAAAAGGCCCACCTTGATGACCGCGGAGTAAGCTGAGATGATTGTGTTTTCAAAGATAATACATGAATTTGTTTTTGTAGTGCATATGGAGGCATATTTTTGAAAAATAACTTAGCAGCTGAAGGTGTCACATTGCGGCAAGCACCCAAAATAAAGGGAACTCTAACCTTCGCTATATAAAAATACTGTAGGCATCTCCTCTAGTACGTAGTACATACGTAATAACTCAATTTTCTTTTCTCTCCTGTGTCTAAGTCTGGTCGTTGTTGGAAGATCCTGCATGGTCTAAGTGGACTTCATAAAGCTTTGGTGGCTTACAGAATACCATTACACGATTCTTTCAGGAAGTTATCGTAACACGCTGCGTTAGTTCACGTCGAATAAGGATCCAGGGTGAGTTCTGGCGCAGACGGTGAGATGTCGCCTCATCAACGTCGTGTACATGCAAACTATATCGCATTGTAGGGGGTGTCATTCGAAATTGTAGTCTGAGTTGCTTTTTATAGCGATCATTTTTAAAGTGAAACTTTTATTAGATCGTTACAAACTTTTTGGTCTGTGTGTTGCATGTCACGACATGCAACGCGCTCGCCAGAGCAGCCAAGGCCAATATGTTTCACATACCGTGGTTTCATAAAACCACACATGGATTTTTTATAAACTCGAAGGTGAAAAATAAGTAGCAATTCCATTCTTATATGTGTGGCATAAATTGAGTGATTTTGGTTGAACGATACCTACTTAGTATATTTACAACCAACTGTGAGCTATTTATTGCTCAAATTCAATTTATTAGTTCCAAGTCGACAAAAAAGTGTGCATACTTTTGCAACATAATATAATCGCAGTATACTTCGTATAATAATGCTACATTAGAAAATTCGTATACTTCCTCAGCGCCTTATTCTACGTTTTAGGAGTTTTTCTTTGATTGTGGTTGTGCTATTGCTATGTTTCTATTATTAAATTGTTACAAACAGTCCTGTTTCAAATGATAAAAATGTTCCTCTAATCATAACTGATCCCTGTCAATCATAGTCGTATTTTTTTCAAGTAATTATGTTTCAATATATGGTTTTACTTTAAATAATTATCGTAATATGGCAAATTTATACGCGCGATCATAACCGAATCCCAATCCTACCCTTACCAGACGACCCCTATATTGCTTCATTTCATCTCATTATAGCACAAACACTCCAACAGGGGTGATAATGTGTAACATCTCTTATTCAATATCAGCCTTCGTCACGACAAGTGATTCAACAAATTGCGCATTTGGTTGTCTCGAGGGGCGTTGTTTTGGTATTATTCCCTTGCAAAAAGTGCCGAGCGGGCTCATCCCATCAGTTTCCGCCACATCGAACCCGCTCTTCCACCATGTCAAAGTTAACGTTAGTAAACAGTTAAGCATCAGTACTAGGGGTACGAATAAGAATCACGCACACTGACGTGTTATTAACTTTTAAGTCTCTGAATGTCTTTTTTAAAAGGCAACTAATTAAAATGACTTAGTATATTCCAAATAACACAATAATTTTGAAATCGATCTGTTCGGAGTTTAAAAGCATACTGACTGATCGCTGGCCTGCGCCACCACACTAGATGATTCGACCACCCCGAGATGGTGACATAGCAGGTCGGGGTTGATGGTCAATATTTCTGGGAATGGTAAAAGGGTATTACGCGAGTTCTCGGATGTGTTCAGCGGGTAGTGTCCTCTGCTGTTGCTTTGTAGACTCAATCTGGGGTTCTGGTTTGGTCATGCTCACTATAATGTCTTTGCTTCCGGTGGCTGTCTGGCGCAGGTCACTCCTTTACCTCCAATATGGTCGAGGGGAGTAATGGCTATTCCAGCAGTCATACTCGTTAACGGATGCTGCTTGTGGGGACTGGTATATCT
Source organism: Phalera bucephala (assembly GCA_905147815.2). Classification (NCBI taxonomy): domain Eukaryota; kingdom Metazoa; phylum Arthropoda; class Insecta; order Lepidoptera; family Notodontidae; genus Phalera; species Phalera bucephala. Next base: position 14,113,360 of record LR990621.1, on the reverse strand, counting down.
GGAATCCTTTAGACACTCTTTACAGATAACATTTTATAGATAACATCATTAGATTCATATCTCGATCGTAAGGCATAACACTGGAGTTAGATCGTAAGCTATTTAATTGTAACCTAAACATTGTACCCACACAATATGATTGAAAAAAAAAGAAAAACAACAAAACAAGTAAATAAAAAGGTCAAGCTTCTTCGCCGGATTGGAGATCGCGTTCCGATCCGGTGGTAGATTGGTAGACTAGTAGTTAAATTAGATTTTAAAAAAAATCTAAATTGACTATTTGTAAGCGCCCCCGCAGGGCTTATAACCGCTATAACCTCGAGCTAGTCAATAGGTAACGCCAACCTTGATTCGTGCAAGTGGACCCACTTGCACGAATCACACTACATATTTACTACTTTAATATGTGGCAGAATTATAACGCATATCGTCACGCTACCGCCAAAGTTTCCGACTAAGCTCTTTGCAGAAAAGCCGCGTAGAACACGCGTGTTACAAATCCATGTTATATTATATAACCAATTATAATTATATTTATACATAGTATACATCTGTTGTTCAAATGTTTTTATTAAGCGTAGAATGACAATTATTGGTACGATTTGTTGTAATTTGGTGCTGGTACGACAAACACGCGCGCTCCGCTAAAAAACTGCTAGTGTCTATACATCAAAAATAAACCGTTCCTCATAACAATAAGAATTAAAATTAAACATAGTGAAGTGCACATTTTTCCAAAAAATAAATATTTAATTAATTATTAATTTCTGGGAATCCACCCGCTCCCGACCCCTGCATCCAATCACACCGGACAAATTTTTTAGTAAGTTTTAAAAAGTAACTTTCAAGTTATTACAAAAAGACTCAAGGTGAAATGCAGTGAATCACAAAATTTTATAGAAATTAAAATAGATTTAGAATTTACGAATTCCGAGTATTGCACCCGCTCCCGGCCCCCGCTCCTGCCCGCGCATAGCTCGCTCGCGACACGACAAATACAAGCCATAGTGATTTTTTGGTAACATTATTTTATTTTATTGGCCTTCAAGGGTCATTTTTAGTACGTGCTTTAAAAGATAACTCCAAAAATGGTTAATAATTGCTCTGCGTGTAATAAAACAGCAAGATCATCTTAGGTTAAATGCTCTAAATGTGGCCATTATTACCACCTGATATGTGTAAATATCACCAAATTGTCTGAAGAACAAAAAAAAAATCCTTGTGTGGTTTTATGAAACCACGGTAAAAGTGATTGGCCTTGGCTGCTCTGGCGAGCGCGTTGCATGTCGCGTGACGGTCGGCCACCGACTGTCACGCGGCATGCAACACACAGACCAAAAAGTTTGTAACGATCTAATAAAAGTTTCACTTTAAACGTTCATGGGTTTGTGCCTGTTGTCCTGGTGTGAATCCAAATAATGATAACTGGGACGAATTCCGGGCCGAGAGCTTCAGCCCATCTACAACGCCGCACAATACTTTGGGAAATGCACCCCAAGCCGATACAGTTATTTTATCCACGCTCGCCTCCGATATGAAAATTCTGCGCGAGGATCTAAGAGACTTGAAAAATCACATTAAACCCCTAACCGATCACCAAGCCCAATGCTTCAGCCGGCTTAACGAACACGAAACAAGGATTAATTCACTTGAAAAGTACAAGAACGAAATTGTATCTCTAAATACGACAATTTCTGATCTGCGTGAACAATTAGATACTCAATCCCAAACATCTCTTAAGAATGAGGTGGAGATTTCTGGTGTGAATGAACTTCCAAATGAAAGTCCTTTACATATTATTCGTGTAGTGGCGGCTAAAGTCGGCACGTCCATTGAAGACCAGGACATTGATTTCATCACGAGAGTCGGCCCCCGGCGCGATCTATCCAAGGAATCTGCAGATCCTCCTCCCCGACACCTCGTTGTGAGATTTGTACGATGCTTCAAGCGTGATGAATTTCTAAAAGCTGCAAAATGTAGACGCGCATTCTTGTCCTCAGACATTGAGGTACCCGGCACATCCAGGAACGTATATATTAACGAACGCCTCACGTCTGCTAACCGGCATTTATTTCGAGTTACTAAACAACGCGCTAAAGAAAACGGGTACAAGTTTAGCTGGATTAAAAATGGATCTATACTTATACGCAAGCAAGAAGGTAACCCATCTATACTCATTCGGAACATACCGGACCTGGACCGTCATTTGGGCCCCACCAACGCGGCTCAGTGACATTCCGCAACAGGCCTTCGATGGATCTCATACTACGATATTGCATACCGAGTTCCTTTACTATTAATTTTTACGACTATGTTTTTAACTTTAATTTTTTTATATTATTTTGTACTAATAGTTTTATTTAGTGATTTAGGGGTGCAAAATTCATATAAAAATTGTAACTCTTACATAATACTCATACACATAATTATATTTTACCTTAATACGTGTAGGTCTTTTGCTCTTAATTCTCTCGGTGTTTTGTTTTTTAAATTTTTTATATGCCATTAAAACTGTCCTCAAACTTTTTAATAAACGGAGAAGATCCTATTAATTCATTAAATAAATGCAATACGCACTTCACCACTCTAGGGATGACATTGTCTAACAGTATCCTGACTAGGATTTCAGAAACAGTGGAGTCTCTTGCTGACAAATACAGGCCTCATGACAGATCTGCCAACTCCACCTCCTTCTTTTTTCTTCCTACAAATGAATCTGAAATCGCAACCCTGATCACCCAGCTAAGAAATGATAGCGCTCCGGGGCCTGACGGAATCAGACCTCGCCTAATAAAAGCGTTGAAGCCATCAATTTTAAAACCTCTTACCTATATAATTAACTTATCTTTAGAAACGGGTATATTTCCCGATAGTTGGAAGATTGCTGCAATAAGCCCCGTTCACAAAAATGGCTCAAAGGACATACCTGACAACTATAGACCTATTGCGCTACTTAATATTTTTTCAAAAATACTCGAAAGAGTTGTTAATTCACGATAAACTACATTTCTTGAAAAATATAACTGGATTTCTGATAAACAATTCGGCTTTAGGAAGGGTAGGTCAACCGAAGATGCAGCCATGAAATTTACTAACGTAGTGTCAACTTTCATAGAAAAAGGTGAACGCTTACTAGCTGTTTTTATAGACCTACCTATTACTATAATCAAACATGAGACTAACAAATAGGCCATGTTAGGATTTTTTTATCCGTGGTGCTTTACTACTGGGCTTATCGTAGTTGTAATTTTCATTTTTGTGGCTGGTCTGCCACATTTTGTGTCTCCCGCTTTGCAAAAGGAGCAGCGGGATTTAATTCTTTTCTCTGTTTTATTTTCTTTCTATTTAATGTCCCAAGACAACTTTTTTAAGGACGTAGCCCCACATTAGGATTAATTCCCGTGTCGTGGGTGCGTTTAAAAACATGAAAACTCACATACACAAATACCCAGACCGAAACAAATAATTGTGGGTCTCACAGATTTGTCACGTGCGGGAATCGAATCCGCGACTTTTCGACACAGTGGGCGAAGCGTTTTAAGCTCTAGCTAACCACTCCAGGATAACCCTGAGATTCAAACCTTGGTGTCATCTACGGAGACCATTGTGGATCCTGAACAAAATTTACATTGATGAGAAAGTGTAAAGGGCTTAGTATGTACCATTAAAAAAAAAGGTATGTTTGCGAGCTTAGTCCCATTAAAAAGATGTATGTTTTTAACCGACTTCAAAAAGGAGGAGGTTCTATGTTCGGTTGTATGTATGTTTTTTTTTATGTATGTTCTGAGATATTTCCGGTAATTTTGGACCGATTTTGATGATTTTTTTTGCATTGGATTCAGTATTACTCCAAGGTGGTCCCATTTTAATTCCATTGGCATTGGCCCTTGGACTTAGAAGATACACCAGGGAACTCCTTAACGACAAACAATAGGCATGTTTAAATTGAGATATTATGGGTATCCAATCAATTCAATCCTATAGGTACCCTACTATAGAACTAAGCAGTATATTAGCCAACTTCAAAAAAGGAGGTTCATAATTCGTCCTGTTTTTATAACTCCTTTGCTTATGAACCGATTTTGATGATTCTTTTTGCATTGGGTTCAGTATAGTTTTGAGGTGGTCCTATTTTAATGTTATTGGTATTGGACCTTGGACTTTGAAGATACAAGAGGAACCTCCTTAACAGCAAACAGCACGAATGTATAGATTCCGTTATTATAGTCATTATAATAATCCTGTAGGTACCTTACTGTACAACTCAGCAAAATAATATAATATCGGTACATAAATATTACTAAATAATTTACTCGTCACTAAAAACTGTAAAATAAAAATCTTTTAAAAAAAAAGGTAAACCGACTTCAAAAAGCAAAAACATAAATATTTGAAGTAGGTGCCAAGTAACCGACTGCACCAACCAGCAGCGACTACGATTTAGCGCAGTGGTTAAGAGCTTGAGCTGCTCAGCCCACTGTGTCGAATAGTCGCGGGTTCGATTCCCGCACGGGACAAATCTTTGTGTGATCCACAATTATTTGTTCCGGTCTGGGTATTTGTTTGTGATTTTTCATGTTTGTAAACGCACCCACGACACAGGAATAAATCCTAGTGTGGGGCTACGTTTTTAAAAAAAAATAAAAATAATACGAAGTTCTCAGTTTATATCTGATTCTATTCTTACTTAAACATAATTGAATTCTCGTAAGTATAATTTATTGTGTAGATAAGCTTCTGTTATTCAATACAAAACTAATTTATTTGTAAAATGAAAATTTTATTATTGAAATTTGTTTAGAATTGTATTTTATACCGTCAGCGAGAGTGTGGGGTACGTTTTATTTATTATTTCTCCTGAAATACGTTTTGTAGGAATTTCCTTAATTTTCCTAAAAAGCGGCGCCCATATGGCACTATAACAAACACAAAAGGTAAACTCGAGAGTCGTTCGCTGGACCGCAGGGTTCGTAGCGATCACCAAAGTTAATGAGCGTTTGATTCGGTCAGTCTAAGATGGGTAAACGTTTTTGGCAATTCCATTTTTTAACGCCTTCATGCTTCAGAAGGCACGCTAAGCTGTTGGTTCCGGCTGCCACCGTTAAGCCGAGGTGAATAGTTTTTTTAAGAAACGTTGCCCTACTCTAAGAATTATTCCTGTGTCGTGGGTGCATTTTCAAACATGAAATTCACATGGAGAAACACCCAGAACGAAAAAACATTAGTGGGTTTCACAAAGATTTGATTTGTCAGTGGGCGGAGCGACTCAAGCTCTTAACCATTGCACCAAGCCGGCCGTCACTGTTGATAAGCTTGATAATTTACAATAGAAAGAAAGAAAATCCATTTTTTTAACCACACATAACATACACATAAACAGAAGGTAAATATACAAAATTCAGCCCTGTAGCCGTATGTCAGAGATTGTGTGGGGCTAAACAGGCTACTGCCTCAGCATGTTGCTGCACCATAAACACTTATGGTGCACTATGAAAAAGGGGACGTCACAGATGCCATATCGACGGTTCCACAAGTTCAGATGTAAATGAGTAAAAATTGAAGTATGACTATAATATAATAATTATTATATTATTAATAGTAGATGGTCATGCGAAATGTTTAATTGTTTTATTAAATGAGTTTTGGTTTTATGAAATGTTCCAGCTTTGTCTAAGTACTTAAGAACGTGTAAGCAAAGATCAATAAACATTTTTACTCGCGCGGTGATTTGTGATTCGTATCTTTTTATTACATTGTTTTATTAATCATGATATTGCATGATGAGACCGGGTCTTATCTGAAGGACAAGTCAAGACTCTCCGTAACCGGCGAGCGTGTATGAGACAAACTATGGGAGTAGAGGAAGCCCGAGATCTCTGTAAGGAAAGAATATGTTGAAACTCTGTACTCTCGGCCTAGCCCGCAAGGGATCTGGCGTATATAGATATAGATGATATTGCATTTATCTTGTACTAGTTTTTGCTCGCGACTTCGTCCGCGTTGACTTTAGATAGGAACCTTACATTTTCCGGGATAAAAGTATCCTATGTGTTAATACAGGAAATAAACTATTTCTGTGCCAAATTTCATCCAAATCCGTTTAGCCGTTTTTGCGTGATTGAGTAACACACATTCAATCATCCAAACGTCTAAACATACAAACTTTTACATTTATAATATGAGTAGGATGTACATTACTAATTTTTATTTCCGGAATTAAAAGTTAGTTTAGTAGTTTTACAAGCATATATTTTCTTATTTGCTCTTTAAATAAGGAAATCTAACGTAAATACATATACTACCTTCAGTGATCGGTGACACAACTCGACATTTTTTCATATATTATCTATACATCTATCGACATTATCACGCTAGATCCCTTTCAGGGTAGCCAGAGAAATCAGACTTCCAACAGATTCTTTCCAGAAATAAAACTATTTTACGGATTTTACCGCAGTTTATTTTTATTTTTAGTTCCCGATTTTTCGAGTGCTTTGCAGCACCCATGGTCACGGAAGGGACTGAGGTGTTAGACGTCCAAAGTCCGTCAAGTGTCAGATCCCTCTTCAAGATGCAGGAGTATACAAGCTTGATTATGAATGTTGTCTCTCTTATATAGGACAAACAAAAAGACCAGTAAAAACTCGGGTTAAAGAACACATAGCTTACCTAAAACACCGTCGCTCGAAGAAGGATGGTTCGTGAGGCTATTAAAATTAAAAAAACATCCTAATTTCAATAGAGAAGATGGCTGGGTGCTTCCATCGACTTGGGATCCGGTAATTAAAATAATCAAATCCAAAACCAAGCATAACACTGCAAGACCTCAAGACACCGTGAGCTCATTCTGCGGAGATCGGACCAACAAAAATAATTAAGAAGTTTGAGGGTACCCCGGAACAACTATGCCTTTTGGACGTCGAACACCTCAGTCCCTCCCGTGACCATGGGCGCTGCAAAGCACTCGAAACATCGGGAACTAAAAATAAAAAATAAACCGTGATAACATCCGTAAAATAGTTTTATTTCATGTGTAATATTCGCGTAAACCTAAGAACTCAGTAGATTCTTTCCTTATAGACTTGGATTTCTCAACTCTCATAGTTCGTCGTAAACACGCTCGCCGGTTAAGAAAACTTTTAATTGTGTTAAAAATTATACTATATGAAAAAATACATTTTTTTGACCTTAACTAATATTCCAATTCCAATGTTTAAATTAGTGCAGGAGAAAAAGAGAGATTTGTTTTTTTCTTTTTTTTGATTTTTGTTTTTTTTTTTTTCAAAAACGTAGCCTCACACTTGGATTTATTTCTGTATCGTGGGTACCCAGACCGGAACAAATAATTGTGGATCACACAAAGATTTGTCCCGTGCGGGAATCGAACCCGCGACTATTCGACACAGTGGGCGGAGCAGCTCAAGCTCTTAACCACTGCGCTAAATCGTCCATCAAATTCGTCGTCCATTTACTTAACTGAACTCGATTTCTCCTAAGCTATGATTTTTAGTAGTATCGCCATTCACTGAAGGTACAGATGTATTTTTTCTTCATAATAAGGTGCGTAGCCATTACCAAGAATATAATTAGATCAGCTTCTACGCATAACTATGGGTATTCGATAAAAGACACGATTGTGCAATCATTCGTGTTCACTGGGCCGACAGTTAATCTAATTAATGGTTCTGATATGTACTCTGATCTAAATATGTAATGGATTCGTTTAATGTTCGCCAGAGCTTATTTATATGCGTCGATACGCAATTCTGGATAAAGGATTATTGTGCATAACATATCCACATTTTCCAGTGTGATTTTATGGTTCTAACGTTCGAATCAAATTTATTTATAACTAGAAGACAGCTTACCACGAAAAGATTTACGTATCCGTAAAATAATTAGTTGACAGACTTTTGTTTTAGCGGTATCTGTGTTGCTACGATTCAGTACGTGATTATTACAGTATTATTTAAAGAGCATGAAATTTTTAAGTGTTAGCGTGTAATTATTTTAAGGTTAGCTTTGTACCAGAGTTGTACCAGAGCGAGTTGTACCAAAGATAAATATCAGATTTATACGTACGCATTCGCAAGCGAATCGTGAGCATAAACTGATTGACGATAGCGTAACGTTGTCGAGAAAACTTGCTGTCACGATCATCTTTATTTAGTAATTCTGTAGAGTGAAAAGGATGGCATATCAACTGGATAGTGTTAGGCTAACGTCAATCTGTCCATGCTAATCCTCTATCACCGTTTCAAGTATTTTCATATAGGTACATCGTTGCTAGTGCAATATTATTAACTATAATGAGATTGAGCTGTGTAATCTTCTATGCAAGATGTGATCAATTTGTAATAGTTATTGCTATTTAATAATAATCTCCGATCGACTTCAGACATAATTACTTAGTGAATAAGATTGAAATTAGATTCAAAACGTTCAATATATTAGACACGTTTGTAGTAGATTTACTTTAAGGTTATGGCAAGTTGATGTGGGCCGGGTCAAAGATATATTCGTGCTTTAGAATATAAGTAGGGCTGTAAACTCGAAATGTAGTACTCCAATAAAGGTTAAAGATTTGAGAACCTTTAAGTAGATATTGGCTGTAGTGCTTCAAGAAAGTTTACTCATGGAATCTATTACTTAAGTATCTTTCTTTCTGACTGCTTTATAGATTGATGTATAATCGTCAGTCGAAAAATGTCCATCGAAAGAACAACACCCTATCCTCTAAAAATTTGACCAATGACTGGATGTATGCTGTACCCACGTTTACCTACGACCTTTACAATGTTATCGGTGTCTGCCCATTCCACGTCTTCGTATAGAATTATTAATTAGCATATCAAAACACTCACTCTCTGGAGTTCATAGAGAAACGATAAATTAGTGATCGTACCCAAAAATAGTCAACAGACATGCCAGTTAATTTTGCTAAAAGTAATGTTCACAAACGGAAACATGTCAATCAAAATTAAGTCAGTCGTAAACATCGGGCTTTCCAAAATAGAATCCATACGAAGATATCAAACAATATGAAATGTAAACAGATTAATCCGGCATCAAACCTGTCCGCCCACAGATCGCGGCTGCCATTGCGTCACTTGTCCGCACTCGCTCGGAATAATCTGATTAGAGATGTAATTTCCTGTGTCGTTGACGATTCAGCTGTCATTCATGGTGTTGCTATTTAAACCATAAAATCTAAAATGTAACCAACAGCGATGAACTCCCAAAAGTATACCTGATTTAAATAAGATTCTTAAAGAATATGCTGTTTATTTGTTGGCTAAGAAAGGTATATGAAAATAAAATGATAAGAATGTCGTGAACACAATGTATTGAATAAAATTTAATTTGATGCATTGATATTTCTAAAAAATAACTTCTAACAAGCCCTTCTTTTTAACCGACTTCTAAAAAGGAGGAGGTTCTCAATTCGACTGTATGTTTTTTTTTGTATGTATGTTACGCGATCATTCCGCCAATTATGAATCGATTATGAGGATTCTTTTTGCATTGGGTTATTGGTCTTTGGACCAATAACCCAATGCAAAAAGAATTGTATCGGTATTGGACTTTGGACTTTGAAGATACGCCAGGGAACTGCTTAGCGACAAACAATACGAATGCGAAGATTGAGATATTATGGGCATAATGTCAATCCTATAGGTACCTTGCCATAGAACTAATCAGAATATTAACCGACTTCAAAAATGGACAGGTTGACAATTCAGCTGTGTTTTATTATAACGTCTTTATCTGAACTAATTTTGATGATTCTTTTTACGTTGGGTTTACTATAGTTTCGAGGTGGTCCCATTTTAATGAAATCGGTGTTGAACTTTGGACTTTGAAGATACACCAGGGGACTCCTTAACGGCGATCAGCACGAACGTATAGATTCCATTATTATGGTTATTATATCTTTCCTGTAGGTACCTTACTGTATAACTCAGCAAAATAATATTATATAGGTATATAAATATTAACATCGTCAGAGTGGCTGGCAAATGGTGGAATAGATTAGCACGATACAGGCTGATTGATGATGATGATGATGATGATGATAATATAAATATTAGTAAATAAATCACTCGCCACCTTAAATGGTAAAGCAAAATTCTTTCTTAAAAAAAAGAAAAAAAAATTTGAAGTCGGTGCCAAGTAACCGACTGCACTAACCGGTACCGACTTCAAATATTTATTTTTTTGCTTTTTGAAGTCGGTTTACATTTTTTTTTTAAAAGATTTTTATAATTATAAATTGTTTATACAGCGGCTGAGCGGATTTGTATAAAATATACACGAAAAGAAAGTTTAAGATATGCGCTATAAATCTTATTGAGGACTTTTTTATTTGGATTAATTATATTTAAATTATAAATAAAAATTGCAGTTTAGGTCCTCCGGGCACACTTTCACGTTTGTTGAGATCAGCAAGAAAGGTAATTTTTTAAATGAGAATTCTACACATTTGCAATTTCTGTAAGTGAGGCGATCTGTTTTCGTATTTTTGTAAACAAGAACCAATTCCCGATAACGCTGATTATTGAAACATAAGTTATGATTTATAATCAATCAACCTCGAGTGATAGGCGAACTTATATGGTCTCTAATATAATTTTACTTCAATAAAATTGTGTTATGTGACGTTGGTATTCGATGATATTCAAGTATTAGTCTTACTGACTTGAATAAAAATATAATTGAAAAGAAATTATATTAGGCCCTGACTTCGAAACCTAAGTAAGTTATTAGTGTTTGTCTGTCGAAAAATGTTCTGAAGTAGACTGGAACTGTGGAGTCTCCCCATGTTACATTGGGAGCTAATATCGTCTCCGAAAGTGAGTGTAGTACAGTACATACACCTCTGTTGCCAGCGCTTGGTGAATGTAGGCATGACAATGTGTACGTATATATCGGCGACTAGATTTTAGGATGCCCGTTTAAATTCCGGTAACGGTGAAAATTGGGATTATATTCGTTTTCATAGTCGTCGGTCGGTGGTGGCCGAACACGAAGGAAGTCTTGGAATAACACCGGTACACTGATCTTACATGATATTTTAACTTCGGTAGCAAAATATTAGAGGATGTTTACAATAATTGAAGATTAATATTGTCACCTGAAATACAGTGAGCATGGATATAAAACAATGGATTGAGTACTGTCAAAATATTGCCAAAGAATATTAAACTCTTACTCATAGACACAACATTGAATTTTCTATGATTTAAGCAACTCGAGAAACCATGATGAGTGAGAGCAATAACCTTGAGCCCGGTGTCACGCTCACACCCATTACTATGCAGTACGGTGACCATAAGGTAAAACTAATACGGACTATACCTATATATGATATGGTTAAATACGCTGTAAACCATTTATTACCGGGTTCAAAACGAATAAGGTTCTCAATTCGTCTTTATATACAGAATGGATTAAGATGGGGTAGTAAGGGCAGCTATTTCAACCGTTGTAGATACAGAAAAACGGCTCTAAGGGCTATCCTAATTTTTTGCGATATTTGGAGCTGAATTTACAGATTCTGGAAAAAATGTACAGTCAGCAAGGAAATGTAAAATTTTATCAACAACTTTGTCTACTTCTCATTTGAGATGTGGCATATGCGTAGAAAGAAAGAATTACGGCAATAAACAGTGCCAAATCTTTAATGTAGTACATTTTTTTCAGAATATGTAAATTCAGCTCTAAATGTCGCAAAAATTAAGGATAGTCTCCTGGAGCCGTTTTTCTGTATCTACAACGGTTGAAGTATCTGCCCTTACTGTCCCATCTTAATCCATCCTGTATATACAGACAAAATGAAAACCTTGTTCGTTTTGAACTCGGCAATAAATGGTTTACAGCGTATTTAAACCATATCATAAATAAGTATAGACCGTATTAGTTCTGCCTTATGGTCGCCGTACTGCATCATAATGGGTGCGAGCGTGACACCGGACTCTAGGTTATTGCTCTCACTCATCATAGTTTCTCGAGTTATTTAAATGATAGAAAATTCAATGTTGTATCTGTGAGTAAGAGTTTAATTTTCTTTAACAATATTTTGACAGTACTCAATCCGTTTAGTTATAAATTTATGATCCAAACACACTCAAGCAATTATTATTAAAGGCATAGGGTATATTAAGATTAAACGGGTACTATAATGAAAATAACTGCTTGACATTCTATTAAATGTAATCTTCAAATTATAGGATACGAGATATATTTTTTACTGATTTACATGCTCATTCCATACTGACTTTGTCATAGTAGCCACATTTCCTTAACTAATTCTGGCAACAATACCCGCACAGAAGTAAATATACAACGAAATCTAATATATCTTATAATACATTTCAATTACAACTTTTAGATGCGCTCAATTGTTCAAATGATCCCGTTTCGGTCGAGTTTAAATTGGGCATAGATCTGAGAAAAGGAAATGAAACTGTGAAACATGTGGAAAATTGTTCCTCATTTCTACGCGCGGAGATAGAGCATTTTACCTGAAGGTGTACTTTGTAGATATGCTTGTAGGAGGGGTGTTTAAGACTTTAAAGATACTTACATAAGGTTTAGTTTTAGATTCAGTAGCAGTCGAGTTATTTCTAGACTGTAGTTTAATCGGCTATTCAGTTAGCTTAATTGCTGCTTAAAACATCAGTCTAAAAAGGTATTAGGCATTTTTTTTAAATACTTAAGTGGTCCTTTTCCTTTCTTTTTAAAAAACTTTTGAAAATTTGCAGTGGGGAAGACCAAGGTATGTTGTGGGACAGTTTAAAGCATTCAGATACACATGATGTGTTACGGTATAAAAATTTAATAAATATTTTATTGAACACTGCTACATAAAAACAGTAAGACTTAGTATGTAAGCAATGTCCAGGATAGGTTATACATATAACAAAATAATAATAATCGAGGTCCGCTATCTCTCAAACTACCTAAGTAAAAACCTATATATCATAGGAAACAGATTATTTTTATTTTAGTCGTCGGCCCCTGAATAATGTCATGTCTAAATACATGCAATTTAACATGTATGATATTGAGAAAGTGCTTAAACTGCTACTTACTGATTAACTTGCATACGGATAAATTAAATATGGATAGGTACATATAATCGGAAAATATATCAGGACTACATCTCTTATAATAGGTATTATAAAAAGTCAGAGTTGCTCAGCGAACTATGGAAAGGGCTATGCTAGGCGTTTCTCTACGTGATCGAATCATGAATATGGAGATTCGTAGAAGAACTAAGGTCACCAACATAGCCCATAGGCTGAGTAAACTAAAGTTGCAATGGGCGGGCCACATAGCGCGAGATCGGACGGGCGTAGAGGCAGTAAGATTCTAGAGTGGAGACCACGTACTGGCAAGCACAGCGTGGGACGGCCGCCTGCTAGATGGACTGACGATCTTGTGAAGATCGCAGGAAGTCATTGGATGCATGGTGGCATTGGACCGGTTACGATGGAAAGCAATTGGGTAGGCCTATGTTCAGCAGTGAACAAGTACTGGCTGAGATGATGATTAACGTTATACTAATCTGCATTAATCTTGACACATGTACATATCTACAACGGCAAATGTACAAATAAGTTTTTAATCAACGCAAACATTTGAGTTTCGGCGGAACGTGAGCCATTTGTACGTTCGCCGCTAGGCGCTAAAATGTATTCAATACGTCTTCATTTACCGTGGGCATGCTCAGTCAACAAGCTGCGATACACCTGAGGGCCTATTGTTCCAAATTATTCACATCACTCTTACAGCCATGTCGGCTGGCTGATGAGGGAGGTCTCGCATTACAACTGGCAACTTGCTATGTTACTTACAATGAAATGGGTGCATATTATTTAGTAGCCGAGACTTTTAACAGTACTAGACTAACTAAAATATAACTGTGGTTGATTTAGGGGTGCTAAATGTCGCACCAGCGACATTCAGCACATATCACGAGGTCTTGCTTTAAAATACTAGGTCATACATAAGGTATTTTTTTATCTGAAACGTCTCTGTAGCATTTCACATCGTCGGTGAAATGTGGCTACACACTGTTCACCATTGCTGCCACGCCCTCCTTGGGAAATGTAAGCGTGACGGTGTTTCTTTATATGTTTTCCTAAAATATAAAGCGTATTAGACTTTTAAATAGTTAACGCTAATATTTTTTTATTTTATTTGGGTTACCAACTGATGATACACATACAAAAGACAGTTAACTCATACTAAAAATCATACCATGTGCTCACCCAGTTATAGGCAACCACCGCTAACATAAAATAACATACGTTGTGCAAATAAGAATGAGTGAACAGTCCCACAGGTGAATTGGTCTCAGTTTACGATTAAAATTAAATATCTTATACTTATACAACAAAAATTATTGTATTCTATAATTTTCATAACATTTTATGTTTTTAAATAAAGAACATTGTCGAAAATGGCCCCTGAACCAACAAACAGTTGACCCATGCCATCATTATTTATTTATTTTATTAAAATAATGGCATATCCGTATCTAACAAACAATTTACAATCTAAAACGAATATTTCAAGGTATTGTAAGTACTTTGTTCGAAGTCGCCGACATCTTAACTGAATGTTAATCCACAAAATATAACCTCATACGTATTAGTGGCAACTGAATTATAACCTCAATCATAATATTTATATTTGTTATGTGTCTCTAATAATATTTGTGCAATATTGCGATTCTCCCGCTTGTCCGTTTATTAAATAAATGCCTTCAGAGAATTTATGGGAGATTTGAAATCATTCAAGTATTTTTTCATTGCTGTTGGATTTGGGGCAAATCATGTATGGGCGCAGAACAGTGTCCTTTATGAATTAAATTATAATAAGTAAAGATAAAATTATTCAAGAGTCTCCGTAACCGGCGAGCGTGTTGAGACGTACTATGAGAGTGGAGGAAGCCACAGAGGTATGTAAGCAAAAAACCTGTTGGAACACTGTACTCTCTGCCGACCCTGCAAGGGATCTGGCGTGCTGATATAGATAGATATAATTAATAAATTTAATTATTATAAGTGTACATAAAATAACAAAGGAATAACAATTAATAGGTCAACTTACTCTAGGCAAAAAGTGTTTTGTAATATGTTTTTTAAAATAATTACGAGTATGTTCATTACAGAAGATATCGAATTTAGTTATTTGTCTTTAGAGATCATATAATAAGCATAAAAAATGTTAATGGAAAAAATAAAGACGAGACATGATGTTTCATCAAGATACATATTTGTCATAATATGATAAGTGATGATGGTAAGTGATGTTTTGTTCATGATCAATTTCATTTCAATTTCACATTTCTTATGATCAATTTCATCATCCATCCTAATAATTTGTATTAAGGTCCCGTCTTTGTTTTATCAAACGCGTGATGCAGCTATTAAAATTCTGTAGTCATAGTCACCACGCTGACCCAGTGCGGGTTGGCGAACTTCACACACCTTCGAGAAACTCTTAGGGCATGCAGATTACCTCACGATGTTTTCCTTCACCGTTAAAGCAAGTGATAGTATATTTTTAATACGCACATGTTTTCGAAAAGACAGAGGTGCGTACCTGGGTTTGAACTCGAGACCTCTGACTTTGCAGTCCAACGGTCTAACCGTGTGTGAATGAATGATGTACGCTGTTGGCCGCGAGGCCTTTACAGCTTCACCGGACTTAAAGGCGAGCGTGCAACCACTACGCTCTAGCCAGCCAGAAGGGCAAGAGGCGACATACTCGAGGGCGCCTCTTCGAGGCGCCCTCGGTTGGGACAGTCGCTGTAGGGGGACGGGTGCACTACTAAGTGCACTGGTCAACCGCCGGCTATGGGAGGGGATCTACTACAACGTCGTCGTCGTCGCCCGTATTCTGAGCGGAAAGAAGGGATGACAAAGCATCGGGGGGATCGGTGAGAACATGACGCAGCCGGCAGTGGCAGCAGGGGTCGGGGGGGAGATCGTAGTCGGCGGTGGCTACGATTAACGGATTCGCATGGGTACAGATGCGTTCGCGAAGTGACGTGTTGACGCCTTTGTAATAAAGGCGCGAATAGGTTCGAGACCTAGATCGGAGTGGAGGTCGACGTTCCGTACGAACCAGGGGGCTCCTACGGCTTTACGGAGGAAGCGGTTTTGAACCACTTGAAGTTTATCGATGTGAGAGGGGGCTGAATACCCGAACACAACACACGCATAAGTCAAGATGGGTCGAACGCAAGTTTTGTAAAGTGTCACCTTATTTCTAAGGGACATTTTACTCCGCTTGCAGATTAACGAATGGAGACGACCGAGCACAAAGGATGCTCGGTGACGGACCCGCTTGATGTGCGGGCCGAAGGACATGGTGCTGTTTAGGGTGATCCCTAGATATTTGACCTCTTTGACCCAGGGAATGGGTCGGTCGAACATGGTCACTTGGCCGAGATTACTTCTAGGGCGGCGCAGGGAGTGGCGCGGGGTGGCACCTCTGGAGAAGAACACCGCAGCGCTCTTGTCCGGGTTCACCTCAATACGCCACTTCCTGAACCAATACCCTAGGGA
The DNA here is from genome assembly GCA_905147815.2 of Phalera bucephala. NCBI lineage: Eukaryota > Metazoa > Arthropoda > Insecta > Lepidoptera > Notodontidae > Phalera > Phalera bucephala. The sequence goes on along the minus strand of LR990621.1, from coordinate 14,096,777 downwards.
ATTGGCGGATGCCTGAAGGTTTCTGGTAATGAAACCCTTATCCCTGTCCCTGTATTCCGCGGCCAGGAGAACCTGGTCCGCCAAATTGGTGGCGGCGCGGAGTTGGAGGGCGAGTTCACGGACTCTGGGGAATAGTGCGGGGCTTATCACCGCCGAGACGTTCATCATCAGGTCGACGTCCTGACTGACGTTAGTGGGCGGAGGGGGATAAGCCGCCGCCGGCGGTTTCGCCGGCGCGCGCTTCGGGGGGTGGGCAGGGCCCACTGACGGGTGGGAGGCCGCGGTGTAGGGCAGCGGCTTCACCCACGCGTTGGCGCCAAGAGACGGCCTGAGCGGCGGGGGAGGGGGGTCAGCTTCAGTGTCGCGGGAGCGCGGGGAGCTGAGGTCGCCGGCGCTGAAGGCACGGGACGAGGGTGCGCTGAGGGCGCGGGGGGGTGTTGCGCTGAGGGTGCAGAGGGGGGAGGGGGGGCAACCGCGCGGGGGCGGCGGCGGCCGCAGCGCCTCGCCCGGCCACGCTTTTCCTTCGGGGCCTTGGGGCAACCGTGATAGTTCGCAGTGTGCCCCTTGGTGCCGCAGAGGACGCAGCTGGGGGGCTCGGCCGCCGTCTCCTTCGAACGGGCGCACTGGGACGTCGCGTGGTCCCCGATGCACTTCACGCATCGAGGGCGCGCGTGACAATTACGGGCAGAGTGCCCGTATAGCTGGCAGTTGTGGCACTGCCCGGGCGTGCCACGTTTGTGGGGGGACTCCACGGAGAGGCCAGAGATGTGGCACACGGCCTTCAGGTCGAAGACCCTACGGCCGGACTCGGTGCGGTCGAGGACGACCAGCACCATGTCGTAGGCCTCCTTGGAGCGCCCATTGACCATTCTGTGCACCTGGCGCACAGGAAGGTCCTGGGACTGGAGGTCGGCTTTAATGATGGCGGTGTCCAGCTCCCTAGGGACACCGCGGATTACTACCCTGAGCTCCCTATCCTCCTCCAGGGTGTAAGTCTGATATGCGATCTTGTTCGATCGCAGGAAAGCGGATAGCCGTCGGTGGTCGTCCGAAGACGCCACCTTGACGGCTATGCCTTGCGCGGTGGAATCTCGTTAGATCCCGGACAAAATCGGGAGGGAAGTCGTCAGCCATTTCCAGAGGGGAAATGGCAGGGCGCGTGGACTAAAATAGGGCCCTAAGACCCGGGCGTGAACGATGCCCAGATCCCCCCACCGGGTGGCGGGGGGGGGGGGTGGCACTACCGGGGAGACGCGGTGTGCCCCTTCGTCTTAAGGGCGAACGGGCGGCACCAAAACCCTAACTGCTCCGGGGCGAAGAGAACCGCCGCACGGAGAATAGGATAGCGGGATGGGTAAGGGTAGGGTACTGGGGAAATCAAGAGCCCTGACTAGGGAAGCCCCCAAGGCCAGAGCTCAAGTCCTTCCGAGATGGCCGCCCTCTGAAGGAGGAAGGCGAGCGCTCGGGTCCCGCTAAAGCCCGGCTTACGACACCGCTCGGCGTCCACCGGACTTACCACGAACGGACAAGAGACGTGGATTTACAATACAAACGAAACGAAATTACAAACCGTTATGAAAAAAAAAACCGTAAGGAAAAAACCGCGGGAGGGCCGGCCGCGCCGTTAACCGACGCGGCTGCCTAGCAACCCACGTAATTGGTCACACCGGGCGATACGCGAACCGTACCTACACGAGACGCAAAAGCATACGCGCAGCGAATGCAATTACGTAAACACGCAATCACAAAACACGTAAGCACAGCCGCGACAAACCACGTAGGTCTCGGAAAACGACCGTTACGAAAAACGCGGGTAGGCCGACCGCCGTCAGAACGGCGCGTCTACCTATCGGCTCGCCTAGTTGCTACGCGCGAGCCAGACGCGGAGAACTAATATCACAAGCAATATAAGAAGCACGTATATATGTACGTATACACGTATATCGAGCCAACGAGATCACCACTCCACGCAAGCGCAGGCGTTACCAATAGAGCAAGTCGATTATGAAATATGTACGTGCGAAAAAACGAAAATACGAAAATAGCGAGCGGGCGGGCTGCGCAGTGACACGACCGAACGCGCGCGAGGCACAGCCAGAACTCACGGTCTAACCACTAGGCTATCACTGGGTACTATTTACTTCTATATAAATATCTCACAATTCTACTGATGGGAGAAAAAAATATTGTTACGACCCGAACATATCCCGATATCTTGAAAATTCTTTATCGGGGGATGTCGATTCTAAAACGCATAACACACCTTTAGGTCCCCCGGTGATCTGACTAGAAAAATCTAGAATCTGCGCTTAATTGGTGAATCGTCTAGAAGGTTCCACCCCTTTAATTATAGCCGGCGAGCGGGCGCGATATACAAGTACCTATTTTTTCACGCACCAATAGGTATGTAATAATAATACCGCATTGTGGGCCGCGCCGGCTATTGTTCGATGTACTTCTATCGATGTACTTAGAGGGTTCGCGTCCATTCTAGAACTTTCATAGGAGTATAAAAGGAACACTGAGCGCGGGGACGGACACAGTCTCTTCTCGGAAGCGATAGTGATCAAATCGGAGAACAAGCGATCTAAGTGGCATACACCGGCGACTTTAGCATCGATATACTACGTGTGACTCAGCAACTTGGAAACAGTATATGGGTACTAACGAGAGTAGTACAAGTGTGTGCATTTGACGTACTGTTTTGTGTGTACAGCGCCTAATAAAGTACTTCGCACGTTATTCGGCATTTAATTACCCCGCAAACCTAACAATATCCTCTAGCTAAATATTGAAACCGGCCACTGGAAAACTCAAAACATGTGAGAAACATTCAGAAACGTTACCTGCATATTTCCAGAAATGTGTTCAATATATCTCCATTTGCTTCAACTTCCTCAGTCAACAGGCTGCGATACACCTGAGGGGAAATTGTTCTGAATTATTCACATCGCTCTTGCAGTCGCGTTGACCTGCTCGTAAGCAACTTGGTCCCTTTCAATTATGCGGTCACGTGTGTAATTCAGCTAATGATGCCATTCCCTGTCTACTGTTCGAGTTTACTGTGCCATTCGGGGTGTCGAGGTGTTAAATGGAACTTACATGTTACGTCCCTACGTGATCGTGCGTTTCACCACTCGTAACGTATTTGATGTGGCCTCTTTGTTGATATTAACAAGTTTAAGGTAAAATAGTATGTTCTTAGTTATGAAGATAATGTCTTAAATTATGTGTTAGGCTTGGGTATGTGTTTACAGGTTAATGTGTTTATTTATGGTGAAGATTTGATGGGTGAATTCGCGCGGTCAGATTTTGTTTTGGCGATTTAATTTTATATTATTCATTTTAGGAAAACTAACAGCTAACAAAGAACAGGTATGGCTTAAGTAGTAAATGCTGAAGCCCAATTAACATATTTTTAAACTGAGAGACTCTGATGTGAAATAAATCAATCAATTTATTATTTAGTACCGGGGAGAACTAGACTATCTTACCATGACTAAATAGACCGAGTCTTATCTGAAGGACAAATCAAGCGTCTCCGTAACCGGCGAGCGTATTTGAGACGAACTATGAGAGTGGAGGAAGCCAGATAGGTATGTAAGGAAAGAACCTGTTGGAACTCTGTAATCTCTGCCTACCCCGTAAGGGATCTGGCGTGATGATATAGAACTTATTATTTGTAAAAGCGAGCTTTATATGGTAATTAAAATAGTGTTCATATTTAAATTGGGATATAATTCGTATTTTTTTATCAAAATTGTAAATCCTGCATTCTATTTCACGTCCCCAGGTTTTTATTTTCCAACAATTGTTTAGTAATCTACAAAGACGATGACTTGGTGTACCCCAATTAACAATGATGTTAATTAGGGTACAAAAGTGTTTAAAAGAAGGGTAAAAACCTTTAAATTTGGAAATTTGGTTTTTGTTTTGTATTTACGAAGCAATTCTCTAATTGGGGTGTCTGAGGTGATGCGTTTATTATGTTCCACCTTGTATATATTATTAGTAACTTTTTGCGTACCTATGTAATTTTATTGTTAGTTAACGCACCCACAGGAATAATTCCAAGCTTCAAAGCTGACTAGCAGTTAATAGGAAAAGATTGCAGCCACTCATTTACAGGTTGAGACAGAGGGTTGTTTTAATATTTATCAATCGCTTCCACGGGGAAATAACAATTTACAGTGTCAACCCGCATACTACATTATAAAGAGGCGTCATTTCCTAGTCAAATATTATGCGCGGTCGTAAAAGCATAATTTACCTGTCCCGTGCGAATTAAAGCAAATTGAAGGTGAGAACCAGATCATAAAATCTTTTTATAGCCTAGTACAGGCGCCATATTCGCTATGACCAAACGCGACACGTTACGATAACATCGTGAAATTATCGTGTAATGTTATTATGTATGCCACTGGAGAGTACATTAAATACAATTAAATAACACTATTTTTTTCTATATTTTTATTACAATTTTCTCACTATTACACGTATATTATCGTAGCTCGTCGCTCACACGCGTGATCTTTTGAACATCTTGATCTAGTTCAGACCTCTTTGTATTTTAATGTTCACTACTGAACCAACCGGAAGGCAGAAACCAGGTGTATAGTTAGATGCCTGACTTGATCAAAAACCGGCGCTTATAAAGGCAGCAATATAGCCGTGGGAAAAGGCCTTATCGCAACGCGTCGCGTTACGTGTTTTATTGTCCTTAGCGAATAAGGGCTTAGGCGGACTAGCTCCATGAAATTAGCTTTAGTCATTTAGGAACAGAATCACAGGAGATTCGAATACCGGGATCAGTGGATTACAATTAAGCTAGGCGCATTTTTAGTGTTCCGGTGATACTCTAAAATAAATAGTAAAACGTCTTCAAAGTAGGTACTTGTTCCGATAATCCCTGTCTTTCTTCTCTGAGAATATAAATAAAAAAAATGTGTATATGTAAAAAACATAACAGATCGCACTCGGTTTTCTATGTAATGTTGATTTGTCTGGGGATTTCCGGTATGTAACGTCTATTGGTGGTTATTACAGCGTATGTTTTATACATCTTGACGTTAAATATTCAGTTCAGAAGAGAGTAGAGGTGTTTGTGAATAATTGACACTATATTGTGGAAAGTATAATGGGCATAATAACATCTAGAAAATTACCTTTTGTATAAAATCAAACGTTTATTCTCTAATTTTCTAATAAGCGTGCGTTTGATCACACTGCTCAAAGTTGACCACTGTTAATAACAATAAATCTGTGGAGTTGTTCAGAAAACTATCTTAGGTATTACGTAAACTGAAAAAGATTTTTAGGTCTATCTACCCCACTTAGTCGCCCCCAGTGCTATGCCCCGCCCCAAAACTAAGCTAAAAAGGCTATAAATTCACTCACCAGAATACATTCCATAGAAATTGTGAAGCATTTTGAATATGGTACAAAAATATATAAAAAACCCCGTCACACCGGTATTCCCCAAACACGGGTGGGAAGGGTACCTTTACCACCCCATTATAGTCATACTTTTAGTAATCATTAACATTTTTATATCGAAGGCCATTCTTCTTCTTGTTTTCGTGTCAATGGTTCATATTTGTCCCGCTAAGTGAGTGGCTAGTTTGATCGCGCCATCTGTGGCCGCGCTCTACTCTTCCCTTGTACAGTTGGTGGGGCATAAAGGGCAAAGTAGCAGGTGCGACATAGTCTGTGAGGTCGCACCATAGTCGCAGGCTGTTAAATTTGGATCTCTGAATCCACATGTACACAGATTTTGCCTGCATCTACCTACCTGTGTGCGCAGCCAATTTAATTATATCCACACCGATTATGATAGTGGGTGCCCAGGCGGTGGGGTCTAGTTTCTATTCATAGTTTGTCTGGCCACTCGGTAACGCAGAGGCTAGCTGGCCAATCTTCTCACCACAATTGTTCCAAATAGTCCCCAGAACCTAACGCAACGACCCTTTTTAGAGCGACCACAAACTCAAAGGGCATTAAGCATTACATTGTGATTGGGACTACTTAGTAGTTCCTTTTAATATATTATTACTGGCCGTATATTCAAGCCGGGCATGTAAGCACAGGTTTCATTATAATTTTAGATTGAGTTTCTGGTACGTAGGCCACGGCACAAAGCTTACAGTTGGTATTGCAGCTTTGGTTAATGCAATTATTGTGCACGGTACACGCTGTCCACAGTATCTCAGGGCATGCTTACACCAAATCTAGCTAGATGCGGTTCGCTATATTATTTAGCTTTATAATTGTATAATTATATTGATAATGAAAAACTGAATTAATGTTAGGAGGATACAAACGTTATGTCCATTTTACAGAAAAATAGTGGTAAATACAAAAGTGTATGAAAGTAGATAAAAATACTATTTTATGTAATTGAAATGGCTCTCATTTCGATGAAAAGTTTATTAAAAAAGGTATTTTGAAAGTTTCAAGGTTAAAAAACGAGCAATTAGCGACTTAAAGTTATGCTGTCTGCACTGGATCGGTAAATAATTAACTAATTTGATAGGAGAAAGTTAGATGTTTGTTGATTGATATAAGAAAATGTCGGAAATGGTCTTTTTTCTAATTTGCCTTCAATCATTTCCATTAATTTTTCTAGTATCCAGGTCAAGTATTAGTTCTAGGGTAGACGTTTCGCGTGTTTGTCACCTTTCGCCGAGGATGGTAGGTCCCAATGAAATATAAGACGAACCTATTACGATTCTCTTGGTCACCATTACAGGATTCGGATTTCTTTTTTTATAGGAAACCTAACATTATGTCCCAACAAGCCACTCAGACTACTTTCCTAAAGCTAGGCGAGGCTAGAGTTAGACTAACGATATTAAATTCTATTTTCTCTCCGCTTTAGTGTAGGACGGCCTTTCAAAAGTGTATTGCCCAAACTGCGCCGGGGGCCCCGGTCCATGACTAACTTGTTGTTAACTTGCACACTTTGCCCGTACACTTGGGGCGTTTGACTAGCTATCTATCAGTATTGGTGATCCGTTAAGGTTTCTTAATTAATAAACAACGTAGATCTTCGTCTTAATCTGGAGAATATCAAAAGATAAACAGCATGTTTGAATTAATCGGTAGATACGTTAATACCTATATTATGTTAGATCTAAACTTGGGTTGCCTTGACTGCCATGTTGATTGCGCATGATACGGATGGTGATCAGAAACTCCTGGGTTCTGAGAATTCAAATGCCCCAATCTAACCTAGGTTGGATATCGTGTTATTGGAGTTTTCTATCGACAAAATTCTCAGTAATAGGGTCATAAATGACTATAAGCTTGTACCCTATTACTCTAGGACTTAGCATCGTCGTCGACGAGATTCGAGTGTATATTAACGCCGCTTGGGGAATCGTCGTCACGGTGTCAACCTACCCTGAGAGGGTCTGGTGTGAACTTAAATAAGCTAAAATCTCTTCTGTTTTAAATATTCAATGTTGATATTCTCCTAAATATAATACGTACTTAATTACTAATCATATTAAAATACAAGCACCTACCGTTTTCCAAGTGAAATTCTGCCAAGGTATTACATTACATTTACTAATTACATTTTAAAGCCGAGCTATAAATTTATAATAAAATTAAATTACTTCACAATCTTATCAGTCAGGCCTTTAATTTAGCTAATGCCTCCAAAATGAGGAGTAATGTTCGCTAATTTTCTATGAATATAAAAATGTCCCGACCCGTGGATATAAAAAATTACAGTTTTTCCGGAATTATTTTGCAATCTGCGTTTGTCTCGTTGGTCTAGTATCGAATAATGCGAGTATCGATCACGAGATCCTGGGATCGGATCATAGGTCGGACAAAAGTGAAATTTTTCCAAAGAAAAATTCCCAGTATCCGGAGTCTGGTCCGACCGAATTGCAATAGACTCGCCCTCTATTACATGGGACGTAACATCATCGGCGAAAAGTATGTGTGGGTGATAGTAATATTTTGCAATTTACTGGTGAAGAAGAACCACCCCAGGAATTACACTAGCCAAATTCTATTTGAGTGAAAACTTGAGTCGCCGCAATAAAATGAAGTTCATTCCTTTGAGTGAGTCCCGAGCCATAATTTTTTTGCTGTTTATTTATTAGACATAAAGTACACTTTTATAAAGATACGACACTCTTGCTATTTTTATCGATATATTTTTATAAGGATTGTCTTTTATGATAAATGTTAAAATTGAATTATTTAGAGTTTTCGGACTAAAATAAGTTTTTTTATCTAAGTACGGAGTCCGAGGGATTATCGCGGAAACATTGACGTTAGCGTAACGCTATCGAAAAACGTGTTGTCACCTTCATGTGTATTTAGTAAATTTGTTGTGTAAACTTCTGATATAATGGTATTATAATATTATTTGTTTTGCAGAATATTGTAGCAAGCGAACTTTGCAAACTTAAGCCATCAGACAAACGCGGTGAATTCAAGAGCATACCATATATACACGTGGGACACACATACATATTTTGCTAGCTCTTGGATTTAAATATAAAAGCGAGCGACCATACGGTATATTTTGCTTCTGTATAAGCTATTTGCTAGCGTTATTTTATCTGTATTTTGATTAATAATTACAGTAAGCCCTGTTTGGCACGGGCGCTTTTTAAGGCTTTTTCCTAAACGCTGTATGTGCTTTTGTATGACTGTGGAGACTCTATGCAGACTATCCAGCACATCGTGGAGGACTGCCCCACTAGGAAATTCAGGGGAGGATTCGAGGGGCTGCACCAGCTGACACCAGAAGCTAAACAATGGATCTTTCATTCTGACAAAAAATTTTGATCGTATGTCGGATTGTTGGGGGTGCATCACCATACTATGATGATGATAAAAATGTACTGTTATGATTAACGCGCTTTGAAAAAGGGCTCGTGCAAACGTAAGGTAATTTGAGAATCAGAGGGCTTAGCACGAACAGATAGACGTTAGATTGTCGATAAAACTTGCCGTCATCGTACCGCGATTAAAATCGTGTTTTAGTACTCGATGCACTTCAAGAAGCATATGGATTACAGACTGAAAGTTTCAATTATTTTTGAATGTATATTTTAGAATCTGGTAAAGGGATTAAACGATATTTTCTCTATAGAGAAAAAAATCGAAAGTTATCTCTATTGCATTCTTTTTAATGAGTAATGGTAAATGGCAAATAGTTGAAGCAAAGGTCTTATAAAGTAGATTTTTATTTCATGATGTAGTTTTTTAGAAAATGATAAAATTTGTTATAACACATACATCGTTTACTTCCGAGCACGTGCTCAATATTTCCATCCCTTACTATTGTATTGTAAAGTGATTGCTTCACTGTCTCTCTCCCGGTCGATGAATGGTCGACCGTGGGATAGGCCCTTAACGTTTATCAGAGGTACATTATATTATTGTATAAGAGGACTTAGCTTGACGATATTGACGTAAGCGTGACGCTGTGACTCACAGCAATTTGACTAAATATAAATGAACATGACAGCACGCTTTCTCGAAAGCGCTACGCTGTGATCTAATCGATGTAATATATTTTATCTATCTATATCATCACGCCAGCTCCCTCGCGGGGTAGGCAGAGAGTACAGAGTTCCAACAGGTTCTTTCCTTACATACCTCTCTGGCTTCCTCCACTCTCATAGTTCGTCTCATACACACTCGCCGGTTACGATGACTCTTGACTTGCCCTTCAGCTAAGACACGGTCTATTTGGTCATGGTAAGATAGGCTAGGTCTTCCCCGGCACCTACATCCTTCCACTTTCGCATTGTATATCTATCTATCTATCTATAACCTCACGCCATATCCCTTGCGGGGTAGGCAGAGAGTAGAGAGTTCCAACAGGTTCTCTCCTTACATACCTCTCTGGCTTCCTCCACTCTCATAGTTCGTCTCATACACGCTCGCCGGTTACGGAGACTCTTGACTTTTCCATCAGATAAGACTCGGTTTATTTGGTCGTTGTATATCTGTTTTGTCATTCTTTCTTCTGGCATTCTTTCTATATGCCCGAACCAATGGAGCATACCCTTTCTCATCTTAACACCGATACTATCTTTCATACCTACTCGCTTTCTTACTACGCTGTTGCGAATACGGTCGGTCAGCGTGACTCCGCACATCTTCCGCAGAGATCGCATTTCGACCGCATTTATCCTGCTTTCGTTCTCCTTCTTACATACCCAACTCTCACTGCCATATAACAGCGTTGGGACAAGCACTCCGTTATGCATGGCCAGCTGCGCCTTTTGGCTTAAGTGCCGGCTCCCAAGTAGCCTTCCCATCGCACCATTCACTCTATTACCTGCATTCACTCTTCTCTCTATATCAGCGGTGTATTTCCCATCCTTTCTGAAGGCGCATCCAAGATATACAAACTATTATATATTTTATATTTTTCAATAACCTTTACATTTTTAGTATAGCAAAATATTTAAAAACAAACCGCAGTTACTTGACGCGAGACTGCAAATTCTTCAGTATTTTTCTCTTACATTTTATTTTATCAGTAGGTGAGGGCGACATCTCCTCTTTGAGTTGGGGGAACGTTTTATCTCTTCCACTACATGGGTCGCCCCAAGGGGTGTTTGTTTCTCTCGATTGATACGTATTATGTGACATCTAGTGAAGCGTGCGCGAGCAACGGGGAAATCAAAGGAATCCTGTTTGTATTAAGATATATCTAATGCAATTACCTGGGTTCGCGTTCGGTTTTGTTAGGAAGCTATTATGTTTTTTTATTGAATAAAAACTGCCGTGGTCTAGTGGTCCATAGTGAGACTAGCGATTACGAGGTATCAGGTTATTTAAAAGCTACCTTGTCTAGGTGGTGCTGGTTGCGTTCGAAGCGGTCTGCCAGTGTTGTTTGCGGTTTTTCTATCGAAAATTATTAATGGACGTCAGGAATCTGGAATTTTGCCGGGTATAGTAGCAATACACGGTCGTTTACATTGAGATCTAATATTGTCCTAAAATTGTGGCAACCTCTATCAGCCCCGCTTGGGTCGCCAGCTCGGTATTGTTGTAATTGTAAAGTTAATTGGTAGATACTCTTATTGAGTTAAGTTTGCCTTTATACATCATATCGCACTTCCGCTCAAATAGTGTCACAACTCAAAATTGTTTTGTTTTTAGCCTTTTAAAGGTACTTAACGAGCAAGTTGCTGAAACACGCGAATGCGCCTCAAAACACTGTAACAAAGCGGCCGAGAGTATAATATACGATTTTATAGGAATTAAATATTACCTAGAAAGAATAAATCTAATAAAATAAATCTAGGAAAAGTTCCCACGGCAACCGTGAGCGCGTGACAAGAGCATGTCGTATGAAGTATGAGCACTGCCAATCTAGCACGGCAAGTACACGCACTTATACACCGTATAATCTTCAAGCGGGGATGGCAGAGATGTACTGTGTGCACTTACATTTAGCTGACGATGTTACATTTCAATGTAATAGTCAGCGTGCGTATTGACATTATACAGAGTACAATTTCAGACACCGGACTACTTCTAAGAATCTTTGCATAGACAAACCTCATTAGCACATGTAAGACCTAGGATATTTTAACAGGAAATTGTTTATTAATAGAAGACCAATAACAGATTCTTACTCATTTTTTCAACTACAAAAATATACAGCACTACACGCTTTCGATATCTCCTCCACCATTCCCCAGTTCTGAACTCAACTCTTTTTTATTTCGAATTTCATTCCTCCCGCGGAAATGCGGTACCATATTTATCACGGCGGTATTAAATAAGGGTAATAATGGAATAACAAATGTGTTGCCGTCGAGGTGCATGACAATAGCTCGTATATATCTTGGGGTAGGCTTGCCATTCCTTAAATCCTAATTTCGGGATAACGTCTTAATTGTGAAGGCTGTAAAGGCCGCGATAGGATTAAAATGTTATTTTAATGTTATCAGGATTGTTGATCATTTTATAAGAAATTTAATCTTACAGAGTAAACCTTCTCCTCCGGCATTAGTGTTTATATAAACATCTAAAATGCGTGCACTTATAAAGATTTGGCCCGCTAATGTGTTTCATGTATAAATATAATACAAGTTAATGATGCAAATTATTAGTATTATAATAGTATTACATGTCAGAGAAGTCTGTGAGAAACTAACACGTTGGAACTCTGTACTCTATGTCTTCCCAGCAAGGGATTTGGCGTGATGATACAGATAGATATAGGTAGCAGTAATTATATGAGACCAATGTAAACATAAGAATAAAATGGAAACGACCATTTGATAAAACCAGGGATAACTTGCCTAAATCCAAAATGCTGGTATCCCTACATCCTGTAACTGGAAATATTTGTGAAAAACTGAAAAGAGTTACCTGTATACGTTGGTCGGTATATAATGATATGTATTGCTTTTGTTATGATGTCTCCGTCTAGCGGTTTAAGTGCTTGCCCCGCGCCCTTCCAACGGGAAATAGCTTTGAATGTCTCTAAACTTTGCTCTAGAGTCGCTTGTGAAACATAATCGTGGTTTTCAAGTAACATATTTTAAACTTTAAATCTAGAACATTGAGCTTAGGAACATTGACATTTTAAAACGTTTCTTAAAAAAGTAGACTGTAGTCCCTAAACGAGGTTGGCAGAGGAGAATTGTGTACACCCACTTTTCGCCATGTAATAGGGGGAAAACCGCAAGTCATTATACAAAGCACAATGCCAAACTCCTGTCTCATGGGAATTTTTCAACAGAAAAATTACACTTTGTTTGACCTAGGAATCAAACCTAGGATATCGTAATCGCTAGGCAAATTATTCCCCACTAGACCAACAAAGCATGCTATTGCTATTATACTGGGCATAATTCCAGACCGAGATCGCTACTGAGAATTTCTTGATAAGAATACCTTAATAACACAGAGGATTTGAACCTAGGACTTCGTTATTACCAGTCGCACCATGTGCTAAATCAACGAGTCAACAAAATTGTTGAACACTGCATTGAAATTAATTTTTTTATTGAACTTATTCAATTATAGGCAGTAGATAAGTATCTATCAAACAAGTGTTTGAGAGCAAGTTAATATTTATTGCATAAAATCCACGAAGCGAATGTGAGTGAGCGAGTGCTTATACTGATACCTTCTCTATTTATCAATATTACCACTCCAGATCCCTTGCTGGGTAGGTAGATAACTTGTATCTTGCTTATTGTATTCTATGGCTACGCGAGGTAAGATTCTACCTTGTGTGCGTGTGTGAATGGTCTACGCTGTTGGCCCCGGGGCCTTTACAGCTTCACTGGTCGTAAGATGCTCCCGCGCAGCCGTCTTTTAATCTGTAAGTTCGTTAGTAGCCGCTTGCACTAATAAACGTTTTTCTATTAATTACGTAAATACTGTTTGATTTTGTTCTCCCTGGTGCCCTGCTGGTGTATAAGGTTTAAAAATACCAAACGAACATAGAACCTCCTTTTTGAAGTCGGATGAAAGGTTTTTTTGTTATATTAAAAAACGTAGCCCCGCACTAGAATTGAGTTAATTGAGTGTCGTGGGTGCGATTACAAACATGGGTTTCACATGCACAAACACCCAGACCGAAACAAATATTTGTGGGTCACACAAAGATTTGTCCCGTGCGGGGAACAAACCCGCGAATACTCAATCCAATGGGCGGAACGATTCAAGCTCTTGACCACTGGACAAAACCGTCTGTCTAATATTGACAAACTTATTAGAATCGCATAATGGAACGAAATTCTTCAGTTATAGACAGTACTTATTTGAGGGCATTTGAAGATTCCTGGCACAGTGCATAAGACTTAAAATAGAAGGATCTTATTAAATAAATCACCCATTGTTCGAGTGACCTAGAATTCTTTATGTGAAGTCTGGTACCTATAGCTTGTTCTATTGAGCTATAAAATATCGGATACTCGACAAAGCACTTGTGTTTACTAGACGATACTACCTATTTAATCTATATCGCCAATGCGGGATGAAATAGTTCATATAATACATGTAATATTGTTTAAGAGCTAAACCTAGGATGAGATTAGCTAGAACTAATAATATTTTCAATTAGCCCCATTAATATAATAATAGATAATAATACTGATTTATTTCAAAATTAAGTAGTACAGTACGCGCAAATACGCAAATACTTCTTATAAGACAGTCTTGTGTTTACATGCTAAAATTTCGGAAACTCCTGTGACTGGACTAGATAATATAATATTATATGTATCTCAGACACAATGCTCTTCCCTTAAGTATTAGAGAGCTTCAATGAATCAATCAGCCTATCGTAGTCCACTGCTGGACATAGGCCTCTCCTAACACGCGCCATTGCACATGGTCCTCCGCCTTCCACATCCAGTCTATCCCAGCGACCTTATTGAGATCGTCGGTCCATCTAGCTGGGGGCCATCCTACCTTACGCTTACCAAGTCGCGGTCTCCACTCTAGGACACGCTTGCTCCATCGGCCGTCGGTCCTTTTGCAGATGTGACCAGCCCATTGCCACTTTAGCTTACTGGTTCTTTGGTTCTTTGTCGGATTACCTCGTTACGAATTTTATCCTTCAAAGAGACGCCGAGCATAGCTCTCTCCATAGCCCGCTGTGCCACTTTGAATTTGTGGACCAGTCCAACTGTGAGTGTCCACGTCTCGGCCCCGTAAGTCATAACAGGTAGAACGCATTGGTTAAAGACTTTAGTCTTCAGGCATTGCGGTATAGGCGAAGCGAAAACGTGACGTAGTTTGCCAAATGCTGCCCAACCCAATTGGATCCTGCGGTTGATTTCTTTCTCGAAGTTGTTTCTACCAAATTGGACAACTTGTCCAAGGTAGACATACTCCCGAACAACTTCGAGCATCGAACCATCGACGTAGATCGGTCCCGGCGTGACATGCTCATTAAACATGATCTTGGTTTTATCCAAGTTCATGCCGAGACCGACACCTCGAGAGGCTCCATTTAGGCTATGCAGCATTTCGCTTAACTGTTCTAGTGACTCTGCAACGATGACGATATCATCGGCAAACCGAAGGTGTGAGATGTATTCGCCGTTGATGTTAATGCCCCGCCCAGTCCAGTCCAGCGTCTTGAAGACGTCTTCTAGTGCATTGGTGAAGAGCTTGGGGGATATTACATCCCCCTGTCTTACACCTCGACGCAGCTCGATCGGGTTGGTCTTTTGGTCCTGGAGCTGGACGGTCATTGTGGCGGTATCATATAGACATCTCAGCACCTCGATATAGCGCCAATCGATGCCACATCGCTGCAGAACATCCAAAACCGCCCAGGTTTCGATGGAGTCGAAGGCTTTCTCGTAGTCCACGAAAGCCATACACAGCGGCTGATTGTACTCTTCGGTCTTCTGTATAATCTGCCGAACAGTATGGATGTGGTCTACAGTGCTGTAGCCTTTTCGAAACCCGGCTTGTTCCGGTGGCTGGAACTCGTCAAGTCTTCTGGCGAGGCGGTTTGTGAGTACTCTCGAGAACAACTTGTAGACGTGGCTCAGGAGTGAGATGGGTCTGTAGTTCTTCAGCAAGGTTTTGTCACCTTTTTTGAAGAATAGAACCACTGCACTCCCGCTCCACGCTTGAGGTGTTAAGCCCTGGTGGATGACGGAATTAAAGAGACTCGCTAGCTTTTTCAGGATTGGAGTCCCGCCTGCTTTTAGGAGCTCAGTGGTGATTCCGTCATCGCCTAACGACTTGTTATTTTTGAGCTACTCGAGAGCCACTCTGGGGCTCTGGGGCTCTGTGGTCGTCAGCGCTCGGTCTCGAGGGTTTAGCCATCCGTGATGCGTACAGGTCTTTGTAGAAACTCTCAATTTCCTCGATTATCTCGAACTTGGAGGTCACGGTTTTGCCATCCGCTGTATTAAGTTTCGTCAGATGGGATCTACCTAGCTGGCGAGCGAAGACTTTGGTGCCTCTATTCTGTTCAATCGCAGCCGCGATGGTGCGGGTGTTGGAACATCGGAGGTCACGTCGCACCAGTTTCCGGATCTTCCGGTTGAGGTTCCTCCCATCCGGCGAAGACGCCTGCGTGGATGACATTTCCCGTCTCTGCCTCATAAGTTCGAGAGTCTCGAGCGAAAGTTTAGACTCTCTGTTACCGCTTTTGCCGGGAATAACCCTTCGAGACACATCCTGTAGCGTTTTGACCACTGTGTCGGTTTTCTCGTCAACATTGCCTTCGGTTTCCAGCAGGTCGAAACGATTTTGAAGCTCCAGTTAGAACTTTTCGGACCCTAAAGCTATTTGAGGCGCAGTAGGTCTGAGAGTAGACCTCGCGCCTTTAGAGCGCCTCGGACAAGTCGGTGATCGGTGCCGGTAATAAACCTGTTTATCACGGAGACGTCTCTAAATATAGACTTCCTGTCAGTCATGATGAAGTCTATCTCGTTCCTCGTTACAGTGTCGGGGCTTCGCCATGCCCACTTTCTATGAGGCTTCTTCTTAAAGAACGAATTCATCAAGAAGAGCCCCTGCGACTCCAGAAAGTTGACCAGCATCTGCCCCCTGTGGTTCCGGCGCCCCACGTCGTGGGGTCCGATTATCGTTTCGCCGCGTTCTTGTACTCCCACTTTGGCATTGAAGTCCCCCATAACAACGTTGTAGTGAGCCTTGGTGGTGCCATGTAATGCCTTGGCTATGTCTTCATACATGGCTTCGGCTATGTCGTCGCAGTATGTCGAAGTCGGCGCATATACCTGTACCACCTTCAGGGTGTACCTGTTGGTGATTTTAATTATGAGGTGCGCTACCCGTGTCGACACACTGCTGACTTCCACAACGTTGTTAGTGAGAGCTTTATTGACCAGGAAACGGACACCGCCCTTAGAGGGCCGATCACCTTCCCGAAAGTAGAACAGGTGGCCTGACTCAAGGGTTATTTTGTCCTCGCCCTGTCTTCGGACTTCGGATAACCCCAATATGTGCCAGTTTATGCGACCTAGTTCAACCTCGATTTCAGTGAGGTGTTGGTCCAGCCGTAGAGAGCGTCCATTGTACGTAGCCAGGGTCAGGTGTTTTTGGTAGCCTTGTGTCGTAGCCCGGAGATTCTTCGCACTCCCTGCCCCGCTGTTACCGCGACCGCTACCGTGGCAGCGGACAGCGGGACTACCGGGAACTGGAGGCCTTTGCGTTTGGTGTCTTAACATGTTAAGAGGGTTTTGGCCTACTATACCACGCTGGCCAGACGGGTTGGTGTAGGGTTTGTTTCAAATTTTCCTTTTCTGGTCGTTGATCGGATGACGTTACTACCTTTGGTGGACTCTTACCACCAGCCTAGCAAAAGTATGGCTACTGGGACATTCTAAGTTTTTCTTTCGCTTCCAGCCCAGTAAGGAAGATAGAGCTTAGGCTAACATTAAAAAGCTATTGACATTTTGCTTCTAAAAAAGAAACGATACAAATATCGTTTTTTTTTTAGAAAAAGAGATGGCGGATGGCTTTTAACATTTAAAAAGCACGGGCTCGTCACTAACTCGACCCACAAATTTCGGCCCACGTGGTTTAGAGAGGGATGAGTGAGAGGCGTAAGCAAAAAGCAATTTATTTTAAAATAAATTTTACCACCGCCACCCGTTAAGGGTTTTAGAAAATTTTTACGGCCCGAGTTGATGAAAAAATTAACTTATTAATATGAAGTCTAACCATCTAGAATGCGCGAGCCGAGATCTGAGGGTCGAATTGGTGACTAACTCGAAAACAGCGTTATTTCCTCCATTCTTGAATAATCAATAAATAGTTATGTTATTATATGGTGGCAAAGATGTACTGTACATCATGCCGACCATTATTACACCCTTATCTATAAACATATCCAAGTACTTTTACTCAAGAATATGAACTTAGCACATAATTTTTATTCTACAGTTGAGAAACTTTCAAAAGAGAGACATGTCAAAATTTAGTTTTGTATAACATTTTAAATACATGCCGGTACTCGGCTAAGTAAATACTTAAGACTAAATAAATAAAATGTCTATAGATACGGGTAAGAAAGTCTCAGTAAAATACGGCCTGAGTATGTCACCATTACTTAACAAATACTGAGAATTATTCGATGGAAAAACGCCAATTAAACTGACCAGCACAGATATTTTTAAACGCACCGCTCTTAAGCACCGAGTCAAGTTGTCATCTTTATAACTTAAGAAACAAAATCAAACTTGAGAAACTAACACTTTCACACAATTTTATTTATCAATACGAACTAAATTCTCTCCTTTCCAAGTAAGGGTACGTCAATATATTTCTTCCAAAAGTTGCCTGAATAAATAAACAGGCACAATTAAAGTGATTTAGATGTGGTACTTGGCAACTTAAGAAGTCGACACAAATAATGACGATAGTGAATGTTAACGTATATTTTGGCGTAAAAAGTTATTTTTTCCTCGACAACCGCCGAGTAAAGCGTTTAGGATATCCTTTTTAGATA
Organism: Phalera bucephala; assembly: GCA_905147815.2. Classification (NCBI taxonomy): domain Eukaryota; kingdom Metazoa; phylum Arthropoda; class Insecta; order Lepidoptera; family Notodontidae; genus Phalera; species Phalera bucephala. The sequence continues at coordinate 14,078,329 of LR990621.1, read as the reverse complement.
AAAGCTTCCTAACTCACCTACGCTATAAGTGTGTGTCTTGGCTTTGTATATTTTAGGTAAAAATGTAGACGTTTGTTTATGCCGACCATTTATGTCTGTGATACCTTTGAAGACGTTTTCAACTTTAAGACACATTTTGGTAACTCAAATTAATTACCTAACCGTATTTTTTTACAAAGAATTTGTAACAAAGGAGATATACAAAGTGTAACATGATAAATGCAAGACCTGAAAGCAGTTTGTTCTAAATAGATAATTGAATTGATTCCAATAATGTTTAAAGTACTTAACATTTTAAAATTTCCAAATATTGCTGTTGCACCTTTATTGGGCTATAAGAAACTAAATTTATTCTTGATTTTAACCATTACGAAGATTTTAAATGTATTTCTAAAACGTATTTTTAATACGCACACATACACGTACAAGTTTCATTGTTAATTGGGGTATAAAGGTGCTTAAAAATTTTAAATTTGGAAAATTTGTTTTCGTGTTGAATTTGTGAAACAATTATCTAATCGGGGTGTCTGAGGTCTTGCGTTATTTACGATACACCTTGTATAAAACTGGTTCACAGGTATATATAACCCTCTTGTAGGTGGATTGATGCATAGAGTGATTGGCGATGGTAAAGTCCTGGATTTGGATCCTAGGTCGGACAAAAAGTGCGTTTTCTATGTCATGTAAAAAATGACAGTAGCAGTCCGGAGTCTGGAATTAATCCCGGTATCGTGGTAATTAGCCCAGTCATATTAGGGCTTTCACCTCGGAATGAAAGATAATAAGCTGCAAATTGGTATGAACCTTTGTTTTGTCATTCTAAATGTTGTCTCAAAAGTCACAATCGTTATCGTGTCCGCGTCTCAAGATATTCAAGGTCAAAGGTCACAAAAATCGGTTTTTCGCGAATATCTGGCTTCCTATCGGTTAAATGAGATTTGCATTTATTATAAAAGTTGTAGGCTATAAAATTCCCTACAACTTTTGTTTAAACTTTTTTTTCATACGATTAACCGTTTTGAAGGTAGAGCGCGAAGAGTGCACATCGTACAGTCATATACGGCCTAATGCAAGGTCAAGCGTGAGTTATGGTTATCAGTACGTTATAAAGTCAATTATTTACTTGGAAATTATAATTATTAAACAATGCCTATTATTTATGTACTAACTATTAATTATTTATATTTAATTAAAGTAAGTAACTTGATTATTTATATATAATTATTCATATTTAACTATTTAAGTATAAAATATTATTAATTCTGGATTATATATTTTAGTTTTATTTTAAGTTAAAATGATAGTAAGAGTATATATTTTACACATATTTTTATTTATTATTAAATACGGCATAATATACATTTATCAAAATGTGAGTTCAAATATCAAAAGTATCTTTGTTGATTTTAATTGTAATGAAATTGGAAATGGAAGCTAATTATCTTCTTCTTCGTCGTCGTCTTCTTCTTCTTGTCGCTCAAAAATGTTCGATTCATTGTCATCATCCTCATTATCTGTCATCTCCAAACCTTCCAGAATATCGGGATCATATGTATTTTCTTCATCGGGATTACTTGGATACAGTGAAGCGTTGAGGCAAGCTTGTCCGTTGCACTGGCCGCAAGCTAATTATATATAAATAATCAAGTTACTTACTTTAATTAAATATAAATAATTAATAGTTAGTACATAAATAATAGGCATTGTTTAATAATTATAATTTCCAAGTAAATAATTGACTTTATAACGTACTGATAACCATAACTCACGCTTGACCTTGCATTAGGCCGTATATGACTGTACGATGTGCACTCTTCGCGCTCTACCTTCAAAACGGTTAGTCGTATGAAAAAAAAGTTTAAACAAAAGTTGTAGGGAATTTTATAGCCTACAACTTTTATAATAAATGCAAATCTCATTTAACCGATAGGAAGCCAGATATTCGCGAAAAACCGATTTTTGTGACCTTTGACCTTGAATATCTTGAGACGCGGACACGATAACGATTGTGACTTTTGAGACAACATTTAGAATGACAAAACAAAGGTTCATACCAATTTGCAGCTTATTATCTTTCATTCCGAAGTTGACCCCTTTTTTTACCTAATATGACTGGGCTAAATAGGTTCACTCGCTATTACATAGGGACCTAAAATTGTCAGCGTTATGTTGGTGAATACAGTGCTCCTTTGCCACTTCAGCTTGGAGAATATGGTGTGACAGTGATATTTTTTTATCAAATTGGTAATTCGTATTTTTTCCGTAAATTGACTGGGTACTTACATAATTTGTAGGAATGGTTAGTAGTAAAGAACTTATTTGCGCTTGGTGCTATCTGTTCATTCTGCCAAAATCATGTGGGATGTGTGTATAACCTGCAAAATCATGTGTGTATACAAACAATTGTTTTAATTCGTGTGTTTTGTACATACTGCATCAATTTTTTGAGGTTTTTCATTGAGTGCACAGTATCCCACATAGCGCGTCATGCAATATTGTTTAGTGTGCTTTGATGGATACACTTAGTCTTTTTCACGAGACACGGGTACGGTGACGCTTCATTAAATTCCATTTCACGCATTTTGTATTGCGGAATATTTTAAATAGGGAATCCAGAAAATAAACAGGAATATAAAGGTGAATCAAGAATCTATTTTAATTTGCATTTAAAACATATACTGTTTTTTTGCGTATTTATTTAAAAAAACTTAACTTTATATAATTGTATTTCTTAAATAAATAAATTGGAACGGTTTCCGCTTTAGAGACTGACACAATGAAATCGTTGAAATTGATCAATTGTTTTTAAAATTGTACTCAATCGATTGGAGATTTCTTCATGAGTCTAATTATATGTATCTGATTAAAATACATGGTATGCTCTAAGTCAAGAAATTAATAAAAAACACGTGGATACGCCATCAAGACACATTGAAAAGACAGTAGATAGATTTCTAAAATAATAATTCATGTGCACAACGAATTAAGCTCTTTGACAGATGCTTTTCTGACAAATCGCTTGATTCATAAATAAATATTGAAATTTTGTTTACCTTTTTATTCGTAAATTATTGTTATTAAAATTTATTTGTTATCCATTACAATAATCTCGATACGATTTTTAAATCGATTGTATTTCATAAATATATAATAATTTAAAGAACAAATCATTTTTCTGTCAAAATAAATGCGAAAAATCTTCTAACCAAACGCTAAACTATTCCAAATTCAATATTTCGCTGCATTCAAAAACTAAACCGAATAAAATCGCTGGCGCAGCGGATCTAGCCAATCTAACAGTGTTTTGTGTGCGAATTACTACAGTGAGTGCTTTGAGCGAGCTGGGTCCACCGGTTGTGTTGTAACATGCTAATGGAGAGTGGCGAGTCGGCCATGTTGCTTTTGAGTACAAATAATTGGCGGAACTATTTCAACCGCGACGGATATAGGATAGTGTATTTACTACAGGTACCATACTATTTTCATCTAAAACCTCAGATACAGAACCTACTAACGCAAATGCAGGAGTCAACTACTTCCTACTTTCCTACTATATTTTATTTTAATTGTGAACGTTTGGATGTTTAGGAGTTTAGATATTTGGATGTTTGTTACTTAATCACGCAAAAACGGATTTGGATGACATTTGGCACACAGATAGTCTATTACTTGAATTAACATACTTAGAATATTTTTATCCGGAAAAATTTCAAGTTCCTGTCTAAAGTCAACGCGTACTAAGTCGCTGTCAGAAGCTAGTATAACCGTCCGGTCAATGACCAAACTTTCACCATTTGTTTAATAACCGGGTACCCGGGTAACCGCATATCATGTGTCAGGTAGAAAAGTTATTAGTAAGCTAGCTACGTGGCATGTGAAATAACTATAGAGACTATACACAGTTTATGGTTCCCATAGGAGGTTCTCGAACATTCAGGTACTTGGGATTCATCGCCCTTTCAGCCCAAATAATAAATATTAATCCATTGCTTAATAGTAATTTAACAAAACACTATAAGCCAACAGAATACCTGACAATCGACGAGCAACTTTATCCACACCGTGGTCGAACTAGATTCACCCAGTATATACCATCAAAGCCAGCAAAGTATGGAATCAAAGTATGGTGGATATGTGATGCTGAAAATTTGCATCCACTTACTGGACAGCTTTACACTGGGAAATCGAGTGAGGGTCGTGAGAAGAACGTTGGTGAGAGAGTTGTCAAAGACTTGGTGGCACCATATAAAGGATCGGGTAGAAACATTACTATGGATAATTATTTTACTTTTCTTTCTCTATCTATCTATCTATATCATCACGCCAGCTCCCTCGCGGGGTAGGCAGAGAGTACAGAGTTCCAACAGGGTCTTTCCTTACATACCTCTCTGGCTTCCTCCACTCTCATAGTTCATCTCATACACACTCGCCGGTTACGGAGACTCTTGACTTGCCCTTCAGCTAAGACACGGTCTATTTGGTCATGGTAAGATAGTCTAGGTCTTCCCCGGCACCTACATCCTTCGACTTTCGCATTGTATATCTGTTTTGTCATTCTTTCTTCTGGCATTCTTTCTATATGCCCGAACCAACGGAGCATACCCTTTCTCATCTTTACACCGATACTAACTTTCATACCTACTCGCTTTCTTACTACGCTGTTGCGAATACGGTCGGTCAGCGTGACTCCGCACATCTTCCGCAGAGATCGCATTTCGACCGCATTTATCCTGCTTTCGTTCTCCTTCTTACATACCCAACTCTCACTGCCATATTTACTTCTCTTTCATTGGCAAAATCTTTAATATCGTGGAACTTGACGATTGCTGTCACTTTGAAGAAAAATAAGGCATATATACACCAGCAATGGCTGCATCGAAACTGCAAGAGGAATTATCTACTGTATTTGGTTTTATGAAAAAATAACCATGTGCAATGTGCCAAAAAAGGTAGTAATTATGCTATCATCAATGCATCATGAAGCAAAAATTTGTAATAGTGCAAAGAAAAAACCCGAAAAAATTGAATTTTATAACTGGTCAAAAGCTGGAGTGGACACTATGGATAAAATGCTTGGTAGATATACTACAAAAAGATCTACTCAAAGATGGCCTCTAGCATTTTTTAATAATATTCTCGATGTCGCCTGCCTTGCAGCATATATTCTGTATTATAAGAATAATCAAATGCTTGTTAAAAAGTCGTATGAGCGGCGATTATTTTATCGGCAATTGGGCAGAGAGCTGTGTACTCTTTTCGTTGAAAATCGTTCGCACAATCCACAAATTATGAGGCATTTCTCAACGAAAGTGGCGATTGAATCTTTTTTTTTTTGGTCGAGCTATGAATCCTAATGCGCATCCAACAACACCTGGGTCATCAAAACCCCAGACACAGCTTGATTCAATCGGAAGGAAAAAGATTACTGGTGTATGTTATACTTGTCTTCAACGTGAATTCATAAAACGTCGCAAAACGATAAAAATATGTTCAGTAAGTGAGAATCCTATTCGTGATGAACATTGTATTACAACCACGACATGTGAAGGGTGTGCGACATAGTCAAATTACCTCAATACTTTAATAATTAGTCTCTTTAGTGTCTATAAGCCCAACATTGATACATAGTAACTTCAGTGGGTACCCGGGTGCCTGGTTATTGAACGAAGGAGGTATAAGGTTTGATAGTTAATAACTATTATTAAATAGTTGATTATAAAAAAAAAATTGACGAAAATTGGGTTTCAACCTACTTAAATTTCGGGGATCCAGACGGGTATACAATTAAAAAAAAAAAAAAAGTTAATTTATTCTATCTGCGAAGCTGAAATGGATACCCGGGTACCTGGTCATTGACCGGACGGATAATTAATGCAAGTTTCCAAAATTATCTCCGTAATAGTTGCGATTGCGATTGTCTTCAAGCCATCAAACTTAAAATCCTCATAATTTCATCATAATTGGTTAAGAGAATAAATTTTTCAATTATTATCAGCATCATAAGATTTCTATAAAACCACTGCACGGCATAAGCCCCCTCCATTTTGTGCCATTTTTTGCGGTTTTGTGCCAACCTACTCTAACTTCTTCCCCCCGTTTCAATACATTCTAATAATTTAATAAAAACGACTATAAACACCGTCACCCCTATACTTCCCAAACGGGGGTGGCAGAGGTGTACTGAGTACACTCACGTTTCGCCGACGATGTTAGGTCCCATGTAATAGGGGGCGAGCCTATTGCCATAAATTGGGCACAATTCTAGACTCCGGACTCGTACTGGGAAGTTTTCGTTAGAAAAACTACACTTGTCCGACCTAGGATTTGAAGGAAGCGATGCGCTTTGCCACTAGACCAACAAGGCACTATGGTAGTCGAGGACTATGTTATTACTTTTACATAAGTTGTACTGCCAGGTAACTCTCTAGTTAGAATGTGGCTGTTGCTGAATATTTTAGTGCGGTAATACATCATACTGATGGCTTAGTATGAACAGAATGACGTTAGCGTAACTCTATCAAGTTGGCCTTGCACACTACACATAAACTACATAATAATGAAAGTGACACCACGCTTTCCCGATAGCGTTTTGCTTATGTCAATATATTCATACTAAGCCCTGTGTTATGTAAAGTTACAATCCTGGTGATCCTTTTGAGGCGATTAATTAATACACATCGCATTTGCAAGCTCATATATTTTTATGTACTCAAGTAAATCTTGTCTAGTTCACACTGAACGCACGCACGTCTTACCCTCTAACATACCTTATATCCTCAAGATAATCTTCACAGATGTATATTTTCATGTAACATCAGAATAGTCTAGTCTTGACGTCCAGCAGTTCCTTTGTGGCGTGACCCCGGTCAATCCAATGTTAAGCCACGAAAATAACGGGGCAGTTAGAATTATATAACTGACGCCGCGTGGTTCCCGGCTTAGAATAGGACCAACCCATCTCATCCCATCGGGTGTCGTACAAGGCGACTAAGGGAAAACTAGGGAATGGGCAGCAGCGTTCCCTCAACACTTCGACGATCAATAACTGCGCTCGCCAACCCGCCTGCCAAGCGTGGCGAGTATGGCACACACCCCCAATTATGGAAGAAAGTAAGAAAACCAGGCCCCTAGTCCCCGGCGGTCCTGTTCGTCCTGGCCACGGTAGCAGCCATGGTAACGACAGGACAAGGGGTGCTAAGAATCTCCGGCAGAGATTCGGCTACCGCCGAAACCGAAAATTGGCCCTGGTGACATACAACGCACGCACATTGAGGACAGATGAGAAGCTAGTTGAGCTGGAAGAAGAGTTAAACAAGTTGCGGTGGAGTATTGTTGGTTTATCGGAGGTCCGAAGAGAGGGCGATGACACGATAACCTTAAAATCCGGCAACTTGTTTTACTACCGGGAGGGCGAACAGCAGTCCCAAGGTGGTGTCGGATTTATCGTCCACAAGTCACTCATAAACAACGTTGTGTCCATCACTAGTGTGTCGAGCAGGGTAGCGTACCTGATACTCAGAATATCCAAAAGATATTCGCTGAAGGTCATACAGGTCTACGCACCGACCTCGGCATACTCAGATGATGACGTCGAAGTTATGTATGAGAACATTAGTAGAGCCATACATACTTCCAAAGCACACTTTACAGTAGTTATGGGTTACTTCAATGCGCGACTGGGCAAACGGGGCGATGATGAGTTGAGAGTGGGGCAATTTGGATATGGGCAGCGCAACCCCAGGGGTCAGAGGCTGGCCGAATTTCTGGAGAAGGAGGGACTCTTTATGATGAAGTCTTTCTTCCAGAAGCCGTCTCATAGGAAATGGACCTGGATGAGCCCTGATGGTTTCACAAAAAATGAGATAGACTTCATCATGAGCACCAAGCGACAAATATTTAATGATGTCTCCGTGATTCACAGGGTAAAAACCGGCAGTGATCACCGAATGGTCAGAGGCACATTAAATATTAATGTCAAAATGGAAAGATCGCGTCTGTTGAAGTCTACGCTCCAACCTTCTAATGCACATATCCAAAACCCCGAGAACTTTCAACTCGAATTGTCAAACCGCTTCGAATTGCTAGACAGCAGCGCATCAGTGGACGAAATCAACAATAGGTTGGTAGAGACTGTCCATACGGTCGGGTCCAAGCATTTTAAGCCCCACCGTAAAAATAGGCCTCAAAAGCTATCTGACTACACCCGAAACCTTATGGCTGAGCGGCGTACTATGACACTCCAAACCTCCGATGATGCTAAGTCCTATAGGCAGCTCAATGGACAGATATTGAAGTCCTTGCGACACGATTTACGGTCCTTCAATACAAGACGTATTGAGGAGACCGTAGAGTAGAACAAGGGCTCCAAAGTGTTCGCAAGAGACGCGTCTATTGGGCAAAGCCAGTTAACGAAGCTGAAGACCGGGGACGGAAACGTAACGTCGAATAGGTCAGAGGTGCTCAGGGAGATAGAGAGGTTCTATGGGCAGTTGTATACCTCAGTAGCTAAACCTGTTGTTGACTTGGTAAAATACCCAAGAGCCAAGCTAACCCGACACTACACTGAAAACATCCCGGACATCAGCCTGTACGAGATTAGGATGGCTCTCAAACAACATAAAAACAACAAAGCGCCGGGTGAAGACGGAATTACCGCAGAGCTTCTGAAAGCGGGCGGATCGCCGGTACTTAAAGTCCTTCAGAGGCTGTTTAATTCCGTCTTGCTCGAAGGAAAAACGCCGGAAGCATGGAACAGGTGGTACTCTTTTTCAAGAAAGGTGATAACACTTTATTAAAGAACTATAGGCCCATCACACTGCTGAGCCATGTTTACAAGTTGTTTTCGAGAGTCATCACGAATCGTCTCGAACGCAGGATGGTGATTTCCAGCCTCCCGAACAAGCCGGTTTCCGGAAAGGCTTTAGTACCATAGACCACATACATACGCTGCGGCAGATTATACAGAAGACCGAGGAGTATAATCGGCCACTATGCTTGGCGTTTGTGGACTATGAGAAAGCCTTCGATTCGATCGAGACTTGAGCGGTTCTTAGTTCTCTCCAGCGATGCCGCATTGACTATCGGTACATCGAAGTGTTGAAGTGCTTGTATAATAACGCCACCATGTCAGTCCGAGTACAAGGGCAGTGCACGAAGGCGATCTCCATAAAAAGAGGAGTAAGACAGGGAGACGTCATTTCTCCGAAACTGTTTACGACCACCATAGAGGACGCCTTCAAGCTCTTGGAATGGCGAGAACTTGGCATCAACATCAATGGCGAATACATCACTCACCTTCGATTTGCCGACGACATTGTGGTCATGGCGGAGTCGCTGGAAGATCTAGGACGAATGCTCGGCGACCTCAACAGAGTATCTCAACAAGTGGGTCTTAAAATGAACATGGACAAAACAAAAATTGACGGACGATTTAGCGCAGTGGTTAAGAGCTTAAGTCGCTCCGCCCACTGTGTCTAATAGTCGCGGGTTCGATTCCCGCACGGGACAAATCTTTGTGTGATCCACAATTATTTGTTCCGGTCTGGGTATTTGTGTTTGAATTTTCATGTTTGTAAACGCACCCACGATACAGGAATTAATCCTTGTGTGGGGCTACGTTTTTTTTTTTTTAAATTAAGAAAGAAAGAAAAAAGAAAAGAAAATAATGTTTAACGTCCATGTCGTACCCACCGCACTCACCGTTGGGAACTCTACTCTTGAAGTTGTCGACGAATACATTTACCTAGGACAGGTAGTCCGGTTAGGTAGGTCCAACTTTGAGAGAGAGGTCAATCGACGAATCTATCTCGGCTGGGCAGCGTTCGGGAAACTGCGCAACATCTTCTCATCCAAAATACCTCAGTGCCTAAAGACTAAAGTTTTTAGTCAATGTGTGTTACCAGTGATGATATATGGATCAGAGACGTGGTCTCTTACTATAGGTCTCATAAAAAAGCTCAGAGTTGCTCAGCGAGCTATGGAGAGAGCTATGCTCGGCGTTTCTCTACGCAATCGAATCAGGAATGAGGAGATTCGTAGAAGAACCAAGGTCACCGACATAGCCCTTAAGATTAGCAAGCTGAAGTGGCAATGGGCGAGCCACATAGCGCGAAGATCGGACGGGCGTTGGGGCAGAAAGATTCTAGAGTGGAGACCACGTATTGGCAAGCGCAGCGTGGGACGACCACCTGCCAGATGAACCGACGATCTTGTGAAAATCCCAGGAAGTCGTTGGATGCAGGTGGCATCGGACCGGTTACGCTGGAAAGCGATTGGGGAGGCCTATGTTCAGCAGTGGACAAGTATAGGCTGAGATGATGATGATGATGATGAACTGACGCCCGTTTTGTTTGGAGTAAAGGGATCATGTTTTAATGGCATGCCTTTTGACGCTAAAAAATTGCTTGTTAATTGTAACTTCATATAATGTACTCAATTGTTAAAAATTAAGTTAATCTGTTAAAAGTTTTCCGAAGAATGACGAAATCTCATTCATTTATTATTATTAAGGAAAAGGATGGTAAAATGGGCCAGAAAAATGAAAGCGAAAATTAAATCTACTGGTGCTTTACAAACGTTTTAAAATAAATCAGAAATTTCTCTTTACCTTACATACTAATCACATCAGCCTTTAATAAAATTATAGATAATTGATATATTGGATGGTTCCCTAAAGGTACTCTTTGGTCCGTATTACCTTAATAGCTTGACACAGCATAGCGAACCAGAAATTCTGAACAAGAAGGTAAGACTAAGGCAAGACAGACTTAAGACCTAGTAATATTTATCATCTAAGCATGCGCAAACACAGTGATATGTTGGACATTGCAGCGACGATTTTAGAAATAGAGGAGTATCTATTACAGGAGTATCTATTTCTAGAAATAGATACTCCTGTATTTATTTCGAAAATCAGACAAGATTTATAAAGACATTCGGTGTCATCATTGTCCGAGTTTTCATCCTTTTTGACATGTTTATATTATAAGTCTTCCTTCTCCTTTTCAATTCATCAATTTGGTGATTTTGGTTTAAAAGGTATAAAATTAATTGTCATTCCTTATGTTTTTAGTCTCTTTTACATTTTTGGTCTCTTTTAGTGTTTTGCATTGGTTCACGGTTAAAATAGAGCGTTTTCGTAACTTTATATCTGAGATGTTTCAAACTCAAATCTGTGGGATGATAATATTGTAATTCATATTTTCCTTGGTTTGATTCTAAACTTTTAATTCTTTGTAGTCCTGTCCAATTAATTCTCGGGAATCCTATAATATCTTTGGGTCTAGAAGGCCTTTTCTTGCCGTTCCTTTTTTGGTCATTATTTAAAATCTTTGATGATAAAGGTGTTGATGGAAGTTGACTACCATTTATTGAGGTTCGTTTTGCCTGACTTGCTATTATACAAGTAAATAGTATATAGTATCGCTTAGCTCGTGCCTCATGGCCCGAAGGTTAGTTTGTCCGCGTCGCGATGTGCTGGATTACAAACCGATGAAAAATTCCGCGACTGCAGATAGGAGAACGCAAATTGAATAGGAATGTAGTTCGGAATGGACTGATCCGAGCTTTGTGCTTTATTCTTTGTCGCATTGTAGGTACTCGACGAATGTTGGAATCATTTGAACTATGTATCAATTTTATTAATGACGAAAAATTGACTTCAAAATGAGAGTCTTTAAATTTACATATGATGACATATGTACAAAACATACACAGATCAGCCTTAACAACAATAAATATTCTTACTCTTTTAAACTTCGTAAATAGTTTAGTCAGTAAAAATTTTTTGACCTGGGCCAGCACATAAGCTTGGACATACTATAGTATTTTTCACATAGGATGGGTAGTGACAGTTCTAATTGCCAAACGAAATTATACTTTATTCAATGGTAATAAGAGGCATGACCCGTTTCTATACTTATTGTTTTATTCCTTAACACCATTGAATTAAATATTAATTTCGTTTGGCAATTAGAACTGTCAGTACCCGTCCTATGTGAAAAATACTATACGAGGTAATGTTGCTAGCGTCATTGATACAGTAAATATTTCAAATATATTTCAGCAGAAGAAAAACAGACCCATCTCACTCCTGAGCCACGTCTACAAGTTGTTCTCGAGAGTACTCACAAACCGCCTCGCCAGAAGACTTGACGAGTTCCAGCCACCGGAACAAGCCGGGTTTCGAAAAGGCTACAGCACCGTAGACCACATCCATACTGTTCGGCAGATTGTACAGAAGACCGAAGAGTACAATCAGCCGCTGAGTATGGCTTTCGTGGACTACGAGAAAGCCTTCGACTCCATCGAAACCTGGGCGGTTTTGGATGCTCTGCAGCGATGTGGCATCGATTGGCGCTATATTGAGGTGTTGAGATGTCTGTATGATACCGCCACAATGACCGTCCAGCTCCAGGACCAAAAGACCAACCCGATCGAGCTGCGTCGAGGGGTAAGACAGGGGGATGTAATATCCCCCAAGCTCTTCACCAATGCACTCGAAGACGTCTTCAAGACGCTGGACTGGACTGGGCGGGGCATTAACATCAACGGCGAATACATCTCAAACCTTCGGTTTGCCGATGATATCGCGTCATCTTGGCAGAGTCACTGGAAAAGTTAAGCGAAATGCTGCATAGCCTAAATGGAGCCTCTCGAGGTGTCGGTCTCGGCATGAACTTGGATAAAACCAAGATCATGTTTAATGAACATGTCACACCGGGACCGATCTACGTCGATGGTTCGATGCTCGAAGTTGTTCGGGAATATGCCTACCTTGGTCAAGTTGTCTAATTTGGCAGAAACATCTTCGAGAAAGAAATCAACCGCAGGATCCAATTAGGTTGGGCAGCATTTGGCAAACTACGTCACGTTTTCTCTTCGCCTATACCGCAATGCCTGAAGACTAAAGCCTATAACCAATGCGTCCTACCTGTTATGACTTACGGGGCTGAGACGTGGTCACTCACAGTGGGACTAGTCCACAAATTCAAAGTCGCACAGCGGGCTATGGAGCGAGCTATGCTCGGCGTCTCTTTGAAGGATAAAATTCGTAACGAGGTAATCCGACAAAGAACCAAAGTTACCGACATAGCTCGCAGACTCAGTAAGCTAAAGTGGCAATGGGCTGGTCACATCTGCAGAAGGACCGACGGCCGATGGAGCAAGCGTGTCCTAGAGTGGAGACCGCGACTTGGTAAGCGTAAGGTAGGACGGCCCTCAGCTAGATGGACCGACGACCTCAAAAAGGTCGCTGGGACAGACTGGATGCGGAAGGCGGAGGACCGTGTGCAATGGCGCGTGTTAGAAGAGGCCTATGTCCAGCAGTGGACTGCGATAGGCTGATTGATTGATTGAGAAGTAATTAATTCGAAAACAATGTTTTTAAATACTAAAAGCTGTCAGTTCGTGAATATTTCTCTCAGTTAAATAAATGGTGCTTCATGAATTAAAAATTAGTTAAGTATAAATATGATATGATATTAAAATGAAAAGTATAACTGTATTATGAATGTGGGTAATTAATAAAGTGAGTTTAAATCAAAAAGTCGGGCTCATAAAACTTACAAGCCTATTGAATAAAAAAGGCCGTGATACAGATTAGGTGGATGTTAATCTAATCTAATTTAAAATTAATCTACAAGATGAAAAGCCCGCCGGAGGGCCGGCCGGTTGCTCGCAAAATTGAGATGTTTTCTTTCCTATGCTCATAAATTTCATTAGAGACCACTTTACTGCTAAGAGTATTTAAAAGAAAGTAAATATTTTTTCCTTCTTTTAAGAATAGTGCTACGGTTAACATTTGTGTCAATATTGAAAAAGTCGCGTTGCGTATCATTTATTTGTTTAATTGATATCATTATTTTCTTTGATTGTAATGTCGACTGCTTTATTGGTCTATTCTGAAAAATACGTGTAGTGATCACGGGATCTTGGAATAAGATGTAATTTTGAAGATAAAAAATCTTTTAAAAAAAAAGGTAAACCTACTTCAAAAAGCAAAAAATATATATTTGAAGTCGGTGCTGGTTCGTGCAGTCGGTTACCTTTTTTTTAAAGATTTTTATTTTACAATTTTAAGTGACGAGTGAATTATTTAGTAATATTTATATACTGATACTATATTATTTTGCTGAGTTGTACAGTTAGGTACCTACAGGATTAATATAATTACTATAATAACGGAATCTATACATTCGTGCTGTTCGCCGTTAAGGAGTTCCCTCTTGTATCTTCAAAGTCCAAGGTCCAATACCAATAACATTAAAATAAGACCACCTCAAAACTATATTGAACCCAATGCAAAAAGAATCATCAAAATCGTTTCATAAGCAAAGGAGTAAATAAAAAAGGACTAATTATGAACCTCCTTTTTTGAAGTTGGCTAATATACTGCTTAGTTCTATAGTAGGGTACCTATAGGAGTGACGTAATACCCATAATATCTCAATTTACACATGCTTGTTGTTTGTCGTTTAGGAGTTCCCTGGTGTATCTTCTAAGGTCCAATGCCAATGAAATTAAAATGGGACCGCCTTGGAGTTATACTGAACCCAATGCAAAAAAATCATCAATCTCGGTCCACAATTGACGGAAATATCGCTTCACATATATATAAAAAAAAGCATACATACAACCGAACATAGAACCTCCTCCTTTTTGAAGTCGGTTAAAAAAAAGTTGTAATGTTGACTGCTTTGTTGGTCTATTGGGGATAATGCGTGTAGCGATCACGTGATCTTGGGATAAGATGTAATTTTTCTATAGAACATTTCTCAATATCAACCTGGAGTTTGGCATTGTGTCTGGTATAATGTGGTCTGATTGTGGTTGGTAACGATGTGCTGGAGCAAGTGAATGAGTTTGTATATCTTGGATGCGCCTTCAGTATGGATGAGAAATACACCGCTGGCATAGAGAAAAGAGTGAGTGCAGGGAACAGAGTGAATGGTGCGATGGGAAAGCTACTTGGGAGCCGGCACTTAAGCCATAAGGCGCAGCTGGCCATACATAAAGGAGTTCTTGTCCCAACGCTGTTATATGGTAGCGAGAGCTGGGTATGTAAGAAGGAGAATGAAAGTAGGATAAATGCCGTAGAAATGCGAGCTCTGCGGAAGATGTGCGGAGTGAAGCTGACCGACCGCATTAGCAACAGCGTAGTAAGAAAGCGAGTAGGTATGAAAGATAGTATCGGTGTAAAGATGAGAAAGGGCATGCTCCGTTGGTTCGGGCATATAGAAAGAATGCCAGAAGTAAGAATGACAAAACAGATATACAATGTGAAAGTGGAAGGATGCAGGTACCGGGGAAGACCAAGACTATCTTACCACGACCAAATAAACCGAGTCTTATCTGAAGGAAAAGTCAAGAGTCTCCGTAACCGGCGAGCGTGTATGAGACGAACTATGAGATTCGAGGAAGCTAGAGAGGTATGTAAGGAAAGAACCTGTTGAAACTCTGTACTCTCTGCCTATCCCGCAAGGGATCTGGCGTGAGGTTATAGACAGATTTTTTTTTTTATTTTTTTTAAAAAACGTCCCACTTGGCAGTATTTTAGGCCCACTCTTGTTTTTGCTCTACATAAACGTGTCGCCTTCTATGACCAAATATTCTTGCATTCTTTACGCAGATGATTTTTCAATAATAGTTCCTAAAGGACAAAATGAAAATTACAACGATGCATTAAATAAAACTATATGCGAAGTAATAGAGTGGATGTCTAAAAATTATCTCAAAGTTAACATATCGAAAACCAAATATATTCAATTTTGTAATAGAGGGGCGAAAAAACAAGACTTAACCTTGAAATATGGTGACCAGCTACTTACTGAAGTAGAGGAGACTTGTTTTCTAGGTATCACACTTGACGCTAACTGTACCTGGAAGGCGCATGACGCAAAAGTTTGCAAAAAATTAAATACATTTGTTTATGCCTTATGGCGGCTTACTGTGATTGCAAATAGGCAAACTGCTTTGATGGCATATCACGCCTTTGTTGCTTCTAATCTCAGATATGGTATTGCGTTATGGGGCAACTCAGCGAAGTTTAAGTCTGTGTTCATAACACAAAAGCAATGTGTTCGAGCGATCTGTAATGCAGCGCCTTGGGAGAGCTGTAGGCCTCTTTTCAAAAATTTGTCGCTACTTCCTGCTCCGTGCTTGTAAATTTTTGAAATTTGCGTTTTCGTCAAAATGAATCCCGGCTTGTATACACGCAAAGAAACAATTTGTAAGTTTCTTACTAGGTACACTGATAGATTAGTGCTGCCTAGCGTAAGAACAGAGATATGCAGTAAAAACTGCTATGCTATGTTGGTTAGAATATACAACCACCTACCACAACACATTAAAGACCTCACAGTAAAAGAGTTTAAAATTAAACTACTTAAATTTCTGTTAGAAAAATGCTTTTATTCAGTAGAAGAGTTCATGAAATTTCGATCTGCGCCTAATCTGACATAGTTTCGATTGTAATATATTATTGATTTTAATTATAATTTTAATATCATTGAGTGACATAAATTTAATTTTAAGAACGTTACTACAATTTATTGACATGTTATCTTATTATTGTAATTATTGGTTGACATACATAATTAAGTATTGTTCAGTTGTTTTAACATTAATAATAAAATATTGCATGCCTTATTTACGGTAAATTGTGTTTGACCCGCGAAATCAGACCATAAGACCTGGAATTGTAATACCACAATTTATGCAATAAATACTTTGACTTTGATAGAGTCTGGTATAATGGCTCGCCTCCAATTGCATTGGGATCTAAGATCGACGGAAAAAAGTGAACGCATAGTATACAGTATATTTTATATGTATTTTTTTCGTAAATAAACCTAGCAGTACAAGAACTGAGTTCTTAGATTTACGCGAATATTACACATGAAATAAAACTATTTTTTCGGATTTTATCGCGGTTAATTTTGATTTTTAAGTTCCCGACGTTTCGAGTGCTTTGCAGCACCCATGGTCACGGGAAGAACTGAGGTGGTAGACGTCCAAAAGGCATAGTTGTTCCGGGGTACCCTCAAACTTCTTAATTATTTATCTTACATAGGACAAACAAAAAGACCAGTAAAAACTCGGGTTAAAGAACACATAGCTGACCTAAAACACCGTCGCTCAAAGAAGTCTGCAGTCTGTGAACATGTCCTCGACCGCACCCGCCATAACATCAGATTTGATAGACCACAAATCCTCGTGAAAGAACACCGATTCCTACCAAGGATGGTTCGCGAGGCTATTGAAATTAAAAAACATCCTAATTTCAATAGAGAAGATGGCTGGATGCTTCCATCGACTTGGGATCCAGTAATTAATATAATCAAATCCAAAACCAAGCATAACACTGCAAGACCTCAAGACACCGTGAGCTCATTCTGCGTAGATCGGACCAACAAAAATAATTAAGAAGTTTGAGGGTACCCCGGAAAAACTATGCCTTTTGGACGTCTACCACCTCAGTCCTTCTCGTGACCATGGGTGCTGCAAAGCACTCGAAACGTCGGGAACTTAAAAATCAAAATAAACCGCGATAAAATCCGAAAAAATAGTTTTATTGCAAGTACAAGAACTGTTATAAGTTTGTGCAAAGAAAAGAAAATAGAGAACTAGGCAATCTGTCAAAGTATGTGCGAATATACTATATGTTTAAAGTATGTACTGTTCCTTTTAATAAATAACGTTTACGAACCATTGTGAAATTTTCGATTATGTGTGATATATACGTATTACGTGGGATATATTAGACTATTTTCCAAATCGAGGGGCGATCGCAACCGCGTAATCGCAGTGTTCTTAGCGATCACCAAGATTAAGCAGCGTTTGGTTTGGTAGACTGAAACACCCTGACCCTTTCTGCTGTTTTCGCGAGGCTTCGTGTATCGAAAGGCAAGCCTCCATTGGTTTGGGTTACTACTTGCTATAAGTTCAGGAGGAGACGGCAACCAGCCTTCACTAAACATTAACAAAATGCAAACGAAGTCCACAGCCAGTGAAATTATAACTACACAAAGGAACCCAAGAAAGTGGTAATATCAATTCAATTCCACCGCACAATAAAGACTATTTACCATTCGGACCGATAGTCCTCCGATCGCGATCACCTGCCATCAGACTAATGGATTAGCCCAAAGTCGTTGATCATTCGAATCACTTGACAAATAGATTCAGGGAACCCTTATTATTTGCCAAATACACTTGGCTTTCGTTATTTAAATGGATTTTTATTGAAATGTCTATAGAATCAGTGGAATTAAACGGACTTTGGGTCGCTTTAGATAGAAACGTGCGTTTGACGTTCAATCTGAGCTTTGTGGAAAATTGAGCAGTGGAAATTGAAAATTAGTATTTATCATTATATTAATACGTCAAGCAAAAACTTTGTACCCCCTTTTACGAAAATTGCGCGGACGGAGGAGTATGACATTTCCCACACTTATAGTTTATATCGAGGAGTGCAGAATGCTAATATTTTACACAATACCATGTATTTGACACAATACACTTCAAATTGGGAACAGATTAATATTGTCTGTTTTTAATATTATTTGTCTATAGTCTTACTGAATGTCAAACATAACCAGCAAACGATGAGAGTATTTACAAAAAACATTATTTATTTAAATTTCATATAATTTGTTTGAAAAAAATAGGCAAATTAACAGTATAGCCTTGGCGAAATATGTGATCATAGAAGTATAGTATTTGACAATATAATGAACCTTAATAATGTTCAAGCTATATAATTTAAATTAATAATGGTCGAATTTCGACCAATGGGCGACCACTAGTTTTGATTACTCCATCAAACACAGTTTTGAAATAAGCCATATTTTGGATATCCGATATAGAAATTGCCTTATGAGTTACTTGGATACTTTAATTTATTGTTGTGATTAAATATCCGCATTTTTTTGCCTTTATAAAAGAAACACTATTTCGTCTTTATTCTCCGAACGGGCGTAGCAGAGGTGTATATACTCCTGTGAGGAACAGTCCAATCACGTAACCAAGGTTAGGAAAGAGGTCAATCGACAAATTCAGCTCAACTGAGCAGCATTTGGTAAGCTATTATTATCGTAACATTTTGTGTCGTGTCGTCTCAAATTCCGCATTGTTTCAAGATGAAAAGACAGAGAGAACGCAAAAGCTAAAAAATGTAATTGTTTTGAAACGTACTCGCTTACTTGGCATAATTCCTGTATCATGGATGCGTTTATAAACATGAAATTCACAGACACCCAGACCGGAACAACTACTAATGGGTCACAAAGATTTGAATCCCATGCAGGGTCGAACCCCATCCAGTACGCGGGGCGGCTTAAGCCGTTAACCAAACTGTTGTCAGAAGAAACATTGTCACGCCTATATTCCCCAAGCGGGGGAGGCAGAGGTATACTGTGTACACCCAGTTTTTGCTGACTATAATAGGGGCGATCATTGAGCCCTATAAATGCGCACACTGTGGACTGAATCTTCAGATAAAGAAGGAATAAACAAAATTTTGGCAATCTCACAACTAAATCTGTCTCTATATACTCAACGATAAAAAGGTAACAACGTGTTCTCGTGTCGTTGTTACAAGAAGGATGTTTCGTGTGCGCCCGATGTGGAGTCCACGTCGCCGGCGAGCGTGAGACTCGCACAAACGATGAATTATTACGTGTCATCAATTACCGGGCAGACACTACCATCGCAAACCAAGATCTGTCTAGATGTGACAAAAGATCGTAATTTTTTATATTTCTGTTATATTTTTCATGTTCGTAACTTTTCATTGCAAGGTTGTTTCATCTATTTCTTAAATAAAACCATGCCTTAACGCTAGTAGTTATCACTGCGTTGTGAGTGTAATTTACACATAATTTATTAACATTTATTTATTTATATACATACTAACACGGCAGGTACATCATTTACGTTATTATAAAGGAAGATATGAAAAAAATAATGATTAAAACTATGGAAGTGCAATATACAAGCTTATTTATTCCAGTCCCTCACAATACCTCAGGCCTTCAGACAAAATATCACTCCATGCATCCGCAAACAGATTGTAACCAGGATTGCCGTCAAGGAGAGCGTTCAGTGCAACGACGGTGCGCGGGATTATCCAACGAGCACGCGCTACTGTTTTACCTGTTTGAACAGAAAGAAATCTATGCTTCCTGTTTCAACAGTAGTTATTAAGAGCGCAGAGTCGACACAACTCATTATGCAGGTTAGGGGCAACAATTTAGCTCTGAAGAATTTTCATTGAGGTGACAATTTGGTTTATCAAGTATAAATCTTACTCGCAAAGGATTGTATCCTAGACACCCCAACAAAAACTTGGTAGGTAGGTAAATACATTTCATTTTTTATTATTTATTTTTAAGAAAGCTTACTGGCTAATAACAAAATTTTATAATAATATTAACAGTAAACAAGTTGCTAATAGCAAGCTTCCACAGTTAGTTATGATGTTGTTACACACTAATTTCATAATAAATTTGAAAATAAAATAAAAAGAAAACAATATAAACAAAAAGGTATCCACCGTAAAACAAATGATTAATAATTACTTAATGAGAAAAAAAAAGAATAAACACAAAAAACCACTTAAAGAAAGAACTTAAAGAAAGCAACAAAAGAAAAGGTACAAAAAACAATGGACAAAACTTGCAGTTTGAGTGCCACTTGCTTAGAAAAATAGTTCAGTTAGGAGCCGTCTTACCGTGCCCATGTTTGTACAAAATAAGTCAAGATCAAGCCTACTCGATTCAGTGAACGTAACGGACTACGCTCTTATTCAGAAGTTCCCAACCAGCCCCCCTCCACTTTGGGGGGCGTAGAGAGATACGAAGGGAAGTGAAAAACAAAAAAAAAACGCGTAATTCATTTACGCGTTTTTTTTTAAATGGGATGAAAATATTATTTATTATTCAGGGGGGCGCAACTAAAGAAAGGTTGGGAAACCCTGCTCCAATTAGACCAGGCCATCGCCTTTAATAGCTTTTTATGTTAAATAGTCACTTCTAGTACCTATAGGGTTGTGGCAGTTATTGTAAAACGGTGTTTATATCGGCTGCTCTATAGAATCCGAGCAGCTTTGGCACGCAAACAGCGCTGTTTGTGCTATTGTACCCAATACGTTTGTCTTGCGGCGCCATTAATAAGGTGATTATTGGCAGAGATTGATCATCTTCGCATCTAAAAGTACCTTACCGAAGATGTCGATAACATATTGTTTTTATTATCTTTTTCTTGAGGATAAATTTGCTACAACACGGTAGTATGAGCGGGGGCATGTGTTTCTTACATTTATATCATTTGAGTTTTTGTAGGACATTATTTGTTATGTTGTCATTTAATTATAATCTCTATTATAATGGACCTGGATGCATACAGTATGAAACCGGTTGCTGTAGCGATTTTTAGTAAAGGACATTGTCCTGCGGTGGACGTCTTTTGGCTGATAATGTTAGGATATAACCCTTGTCTCATTTGTATAACATACATTTTATACTGATACACAACTTGTACATATAAATACGTATTGCAAAAGAATCTACTTAAAATAATTTCAATATAAAAGGCCTTTTTATTATACCAAAAACACGATGAAGATATTTCGTTTAGTTGAGGAGTTCCTATGGCTTCTTTCCGGCTCCATCGTCAGACCCTAGAAACCACACCGGTCTACAGTACTCGTCAAGACAGTTCCGCGCAGAAACACAGCGGGGTTATATTGAGTAGTTGGTTGGTTCTATTGGCCATCTTTCAGCTTCATCATCAGAGCCTGGACACTATCTGGATGTATAGTACGTATCAATACCAATTTAACAAGCCTACACACAAGGGGGTTACGTTGTATGTTTCACATGTTCCTATAGCCACCTTCCGACTTCATCATCAGACTAGCTCCATGGTACCATATTATTGCATTGTCACCAAACTTACATACGTACGCCTAATTTGAGCTAAATCGGATACCCGCAAGTGCTTAAAATTTGGATCAGAAGATATGCACAGGAAAGACAGATAGACAGACAGACAAGTCATTACGACAAGACATTAAAAGTCAAATAAAAGCTTGTAATTAAACAACTTGCACTGTATCATTATTTAACCGTCTTATAACATCATCTTTATGTAAATTCAAATTTATTTTCATATAATGGCAGTGAAAGTTGAGTATATAAGAAGGAGAATGAAAGCAGGATAAATGTGGTCGAAATGCAAGCTCTGCGGAAGATGTGCGGAGTCTAGCTGACCGACTGTATTCGCAACAGCGTAGTAAGAAAGCGTGTAGGACCGTGTCTTATCTGAAGAGCAAGTCGAGAGTCTCAGTAACCGGCGAGCGTGTATGAGATGTACTATGAGAGTGGAGGAAGTCAGAGAGGTATGTAAGGAAAGAACCAGTTGGAACTCTGTACTCTCTGCCTACCCTGCAAGTGAACTGGCCTGATGATGTGATAGAGATAGATAGATTTTAATATCTATGCAACTTACTTCGCGAATAAACGTTCTTTTCTATCAAAGACCGAGATAAATATGAAATCAATGTAATATTTTGCAGTTAAAACTTATTTACAACATCAAACGGGACGGTTACAAAATGAAATAGGAAACAATGAAACGTCAACACGGTTCACCGGGAAGTGTTACGGGCAGGTTTAATTTTGGACGTAAAATGTAATGTCACGGCGTTGAAAACTCCTAAAGCCGATTTACACGGGATTGGTCAAATAAATTTGCAGAGAAAGACTTGTGCCTCAAAGACCTATTCTTTTCAAATTGGTTGTTTTTGCAACCGCATGTGGTAGAAAAACTTTAAATACACAGCTATTATAATTAAATGTTATGAGTATGTCAATAACTCTCACTGACTTGCAGTGCTGTGGGGCTATGGTGTTTTAGCGGTGACTTATTACTCTATACTGTAAGAAATCTAATCGTTAATTGTGGCATGCGACTGAAAAAATCGCTTATATGTGCATGACTCCATTTGCATCCAAAATAATGTAAGTCACTATACGGTCAAATTCTCTACGGACTATTTCGTTGAGTAAATTCGTTGTCACATCGCAGTAGCAAAACCAGTGCCGCTCCTAGCCTTAAAAAATAAAAAGTCATTGAGTAACGATCAAGCGTCTTCATCACGTCATTACCTAATAAGCTCATCCCAATCAGTTGTTTGAAGAGCGTTGTCGTTTGGAATACTTGTTGTGTTCCAATTTTCTTTATGGTTTTTGGAAGAACGTAGATAGTAAAGATGATTTCCTTTCATATTATTAAGATTTCACGCGATTTAATAAAGAAAATCTTGGCAAGCGACACCGTGCAATCCGTTTTTTACATGAAACTTTAGTGACTTCATGATTAATGTCAGCGGTGTCACGGGCATTTGAAGAAATTCATCATTTCCCGTTCACTCACGAACGGTTATAATTATATGGAAGGGCAATAAAAGTCTGGAAAGATGGCTTGTTTGCATAGAATAACAATGATCCAGAAGCCGCGTTCTGTCGTATTTGCACGACGCGTGGTGAAGCCAAAAAATCAACAAACGTCCCGCACTCACCGCATTTCCCACCCGCATAATGTTGCTAGTTAAAATGATTTACCACTTATTGGTGTAAATGTTCAGTAAGAGTTTATAAAATCACTATTATTTATAGCGGTAACATGTATCTTTATACATATTAACAAAATAAATAGACGTAATTAAGTAGGTTCTTAAAATAAAACGCGATTCCATTAGCAGTAAGTTAATAATGTTTGTTTTTTTTATAAGTTTTTTTTTATTTGTGTCGTTGCGTTACAATTTGGCGGACAATTCAGCGCAGTAGTTAAAAGCTTAAGCTGCTCCGCCCACTGTATCCAATAGTCGCGGGTTCGATTCCCGCACGGGAAAAATCTTTGTGTGAGCAACAAATATTTGTTTCGGTCTAGGTATTTATGTATGTGAATTATCATGTTTGTAAACGCACCCACGACTCAGGAATAAATCATAAAGTGGAGCTATTTAAAAAAAAAAAGAAACAATTACGAGGTCCTAGGATCGATTCTTAGGACGGAAAAAGTGTAATATTATTTTTAATATCCCTTGTGTTGAATTTTTTTTTAAATATTGCCTGAAATGTGGGTGCACGCGATAGACCTCTGCCACGCCCTATTGGTGAAATAGGTGTAAATCTAACATCGTCAGCAAAATGTAGGCCTATTATTTATTCGGCTTATCATTATACTACTAGGAATAAAATAATGTCCCGACATTTACTATCTACTACTGCGTCATACATATAAAAGCGTCATTCCATACAGCTTTTAGTCATTAAAAGTGGTAAAAGTACTTTCGTCATTTTAACTAAGTAAATAAATCATTATGTAATAAGTTACTAAATTAATAAAAGTTAGTCTAAGAAGATCTATAGACTAAGATCTATAGTAAAAAAAGAAGGGAAAAATTACACTGCTGTATTGGCAACACAGACAAAATGGCCGCATCATTTTCGGTGCCAATTATGAACGGAACATTTAATTCAATGTTTAAATAATACGATGTCCGATTGCGCTACTTACACATGGAATGTAATCCCATCCTGTTTCTTTTTGAGCTTGACGGAATTGTTACAGGTAGGAACTCCACGGGACGCCATAATTAAATTTAATTTGACATGCGTAGAGCACGTTGTGTCGCGCGACAGTCGCCGAGTGACTAATCGCGTAAATGTGTGACTACTTGCTTTGCAGGTACTAATTGTTGCTACAACGCAATGCGCGACCGCGGCTTCTAGATCATTGTTATTCTATGCTTGTTGTTTCGTTCTGGAACTTTCGTGCACTGTGTCACAGGTTTGATTGACACTAGGGATTTACAAAAGCAAACTCGTTGTTTGTTAGTGTCAGTCATTGTAAAGAAGTCTATTTAGGTCTTTTATAGACGATACAGCTAAGTAACTGAAGTCAGTTCACCCATCGAAATATTATTTGTACTAATATATCGTCAAGTTCACTCCTCACACGAAGAAAGCAAATATTAAATGTAGTTTTTATTTATGTTGAATTTTTATTATTTTTAGCTAAACTTACAGATCGTTATTGTTTCTGGGGACTTTAAATTGTTATGAAAACCATCCTCATAGTTAGTAAGTAAGATTTTGTAAACATATTTTTAATTAAGGTTTGAGATATCTTTATTCTCATAAGAATAACAGTTATTCACTTACATGAGAATTCCATTACAATTAGTGTAGTTATCACATTTTGTGTTGGTCCGGCGCACAGTTGATAATTACATAACTTACATTGGCACACAAATACGCTCTCAACCACTCAAAACTAAATTAATGTATTGTCATAAGTGCCGAATTACAATTTCGGCACTTATGACAATACTCATAATAAAATGGTGATAAGTTTTACTGTAAAATAATAAAAAACAAAACAAACAAGTTCACAAAAACGTTACATTAATACCGTTGGCAATAATAAATTCAAACTAATTATAATTACTTAAAACATCAAAATAAAAAGTTAAAATAAAAAAGGTAGATTTAATGTACGTTGAATGTTGTTAAAATTAACATAGATAAGCTTAACTAGATGTGTCATGGTGTTAGGTTAAATTTTTGTATCAGAAGTTTTTGAAACATATAATTTTAATTGCTTTTTAAATATAGCCATTGATTTTATTGCTTTAATATTATTCGCAGTTTTATTATTTTTAGCTATTTAGGTAATCTGTAAGTAACAGATTATTGTCTCTAGGGACTCTAATATCTCTTTTTACCAACTCATCATAATTTGTTATGAGGCAATATTCCAAAGAAAAATAATTTGTGAAATGTTATACAAATGTTAATTTACAAAACATTTTTTGACTAACTAGTAATTTTATTAATTCTAGGACTTAAATAGTTTGTTAGATTATTATACCCGCGAATATCAGATACAAATAACTATTTCAGTTTCCACGGTAAAAAATGTTTGGATGCCCTAACTTGTTAGTCATTGACTCTCAGAAAGAAAATTAAAATCAGCGCCTATAGCCAAGTTGATTATCTACAGTCGTTAACGCTAATAGAAAGCGGAAAAATGTATGGGAATGACATTTTGCAATGAAAAGTCACGTGGTCAAAACAATGCGCTATCGATTGCGACAAGTGAATAGAAACGAAACGCTTGCCTCTTGTCTAGGCCCTCTGATTAAATAGATGTGAACTTGCCCTACCGTGACCATGACCTTAAAATAAAAAAATATCAACGTGTCCAACCAACAAAGATCTATAATCCAGTATTAATTGGCATAAATAACCTTAACGACGGGCACGAAATTTGCAAATGCCATTTATTATGTTTGACATATGTAATTTTGTTCTATAGAACCATCGATATAGGTTTATAAAGCAAATCACAGAACAGTTTCAAAAGAACATCTATCTATCTCATCACGCCATACCTCTAAATGATGAAGAAATAAGAATTAATAAGAGAAATACAGACGGCTTAGTCCGGTGGTTAAAAGTTTGAGCCGTTCCGCCTACTGGATTAAGTAGCCGCGGGTTCGATTCCAGCACGGAACAAGTCTTTGTGTGACCCACAAATATTTGTTTCGGTTTGGGTGTTGGTGGATGTAAATTTCATGTTTGTAAACGCACCCACGACTCAGGAATAATTCCTTGGGTGGGGCTTGATGTACACATACGTAACGTGAAGCAAAAATATAAAATATATGTTATACGTACCCAACAACACGAAAATAAACGCTATCGCGTTGATATTCTCCAAGTGAAAATTGTCATAGATGTATTCTTCGTATTTGGGCTCGTTAGATTTATCTTGACGAGTACTATAAACCTAAATGGTAAGCAGAGTCTCATGATGGAGCTAAACAGAAAGCACAGGAACTCCTCCACTAAGCAAGATATATCCGTTTTGTTTTCTCTATGAGGGCTTGTTTTTAAAAGGATGATGATGAATGAGTGCCTTGTTGGTCTAGGGGCAAAGCGCATCGCTTTGTGAGCACGAGGTCCTGGGTTCAAATCCTAGGTTGGACAAATGTAGTTTTTCTAACGAAAACTTCCCAGTACATTCCGGAGTCTAGAATTGTGCCCGGTTATATGGCAATAGGCTCGCCCCCTATTACATGGAACATAACAACGTCAGCGAAACTTGGGTGTACTCAGTACACCTCTGCCACCCCCGCTTGGTGAATATAGGCGTGACGGTGTTTTTTTTAATAGATATTTTTATTAAAATATGTCTCTGTTACCACATACAATGCATATGGCAACATCGCAACAATATCGTGAGGCGATTCAAATAACACAATTAAACGCAGTGAATAAAATGGATTACAACAGCAATGAAATTGTACTACAACATGAATAGAATCCATATCAATTGCTATTATTGAGTTGTAAACTCGCTAGAATGTCATGTAAATTATACTTCGCTAATAATTGTTAAACATCAACGTGTCAGTTTTTAACAGGACTACTACATGGTCCCATACACTTAATTCTTAAAAACTAATTTAAAAGAAACCAAAAGCTTTCTCTCTTAACAACTGTATTAAAACAAATCCGTTCTATCTCTACCACTATTTAAGTCACTTTCGTTCACTTGGTGATTAAACAAAAATACTCAGAAACTTTCAGCCGGTTAATGAGAGAGGGCTAATTTCTTTCAAGAGACCATAATGGCTTGTGGGCGCTTATCTGGTGAAGCGCCGCGTCCGGCGATCGCTTCTATCAGCAAAAGGACGGCACTTATTCGTTACGTCAAAACGCGGCTCGTTACGATTATAAATATGATAGAAGAGGTAGTCGATTAGAAGTAGAATTGTTTCGTTATATTTTCGCAATAATTGATCACAAAACGAAGAAGGCAATTCCCGAAACGTGTTGTTCGTCCGGCGACTAAAGATGAAATGATCTTTCCGCTGGCCGCTCGCCCGATCTAAGACGCCGATGCCTTCCAACCGCCGTCCTGCACGAACATTGGACCGGACTTTGGTGAAGTGTGCTGACGTCACATTTAATAGTTTAGAAGCCAATTTACATCTTGTAGTAATAATACTCCAAAAAATATATAAATATTTATATCGGCCTACACACTGTTCCACTGCGGAGCAAAGGCGTTCTCTCCCGTATATAGGTGAGAGAGATAAGGTCATTCTTCACCACAGATCCAGTACGGATTGGCGGGGGCAGGTTTGTGGCCATTAAGTGGTAACCGAAACCAACGGCTTAACGTGCCTTCCAAAGCATGGAGACGCTCGAATATAAAAATGCACGAACCGTCTCCCATCACAAACCGCCCAAGCCGCACGCTTAAGCTTGGTGATCGTTAAGAATGCGGTCGGTAATACGATTTCTTCTTGAAATGTTCTTGCATACTGCATGCCAACAAAGGACGATGATCATTTCACGAAAACATCGTATTGCGCTGCGTTACAAGTTTAATTGGCTATAGCGAATTAGGGCGCAGGTGCCTCGTAATTAACCGGCGCTCGCCTTCAATTTATAGCTGGAAAATTATCTTTGTTGACCCACGCTCCTCAACCAAGGCGCTTAATTTTTCCGCTCTTTGTAAGCGTTTTTCATATCCCCTAACTGCGTCCGTCCTTTGTTTGCGATGGCTGTTTATTAATTTGGTAATGGAAATACATACGTGGAAATAGACGTGAGTTTTGTTGTTTTAATTCTGTAATAGCGAAGCGGTGCGTTAGGCATATCGATGCTTAGTTTTGTTAATGGATTCGTAGATATTCATTTGATGATAGGCATCCGAAATATTAATTGTTTTGTTTATTTTGCGTGTCGTTGTTGGGTTCCGTAGTTACTGGTACAGTTATTCATTTAAGAGAATTATATTTGTAAGATCGAAGGATATTCTGGGCTAGTATTCGCTCAAAGGGCGTTATTTATTTATTTATTATATTTACACACAACAAATACAAAAAACACGCCACATCGACATAAGATTTCTCCTTGAGCTTAGGATCGACTGACTCGCGAGCAACTACTATTCACGCGAAACCCTTCTCCACGTCAGTCCTCCAGGGCCTCGCTGGAGTATTTGCTACTACCACCAAGATCTGCACCGACGGAGGCTCCAGGCGGGCTCACGCCCAGACCCTTCTGCGCACTCCGCCGCGCACGTCCTACTCGTTACGGCTTAATGATATGACACACGGAGGCGTCACATCGCACATGCCCGTAACGGTAGTGTATAGGCAAAACGCTTCAGCGCCATCCATTTTCAGGGCTGGTTGCTTCGGCAGGTGAGTCGTTGCACACTCCTTAGCGGATTCCGACTTCCATGGCCACCGTCCTGCTGTCATGAGTGACCAACGCCTTTCATGGTGTCCCATGAGCGTTTTTAGGCGCCTTAACACAACGTTTGGTTCATCCCACAGCGCCAGTTCTGCTTACCAAAATTGGCCCACTTGGCACCGTCATCAGATCTCCGGCTTCATCGTTCGAGTAAGCCGGAGTACTCACCCATTTAAAGTTTGAGAATAGGTTGAGGTCGTTTCGGCCCCAATGCCTCTAATCATTCGCTTTACCGGATGAGACTGTTCAAATCGACGCCAGCTATCCTGAGGGAAACTTCGGACGGAACCAGCTACTAGATGGTTCGATTAGTCTTTCGCCCCTATACCCAGTTCCGACGATCGATTTGCACGTCAGAATTGCTACGAAGTTCCGACGATCGATTTGCACGTCAGAAGCGAAACACAAAAGCAAGTTTTAGCCGGCGCAAGGTTAGGCAAAAATGGATATAAATAGTACCTAAAATATAAATCGGTTCAGCGTATTTTCATCATCACAACACTGGAAATAATTTTACTGTAGACATTCAGTAGAAGATTTATTATTTTATTTATTAAGATTTCCAATAACAAGTATACAGTTAAAATAAAAAGATACATGTCTATAACGAGAAAAGCCAAGTATCTTGTCACTTACAGGAAGTCACACGATGCATTAATACTATTTTATGAAAATATTACTGATAACGTAGTGGCAGAATGTATGCTTTGAGAAGCGCCTCAAGGTTTAATTCTTGGCTTGCATCCATGGGAATTGGAAAATGGAAAATGGGAACATATGTTTGAACCTCTCGTCTGAGAAAAGATATTGGAGCTAATAAAAGATATTGGAAAGACATGAGACAGGCTCACCCTATATCAAAATATGGGACCACAAATACCTCGGCCAAATAAAGATGTACCATGTACATTTGCCTCTTTGTCATGTACACTTTTGTACGTCGATACTTTTTATTTAAATTATTTGAAAAAAATATCAGTAATACATTACATACGAGGATAACAAAGAGTGTTGGCTATGGTAGTCTATATAAATGTAAAATCAACTACATTTTTCACACTTCACTAAATTAAGAAGTAACATTATAGCTAGAGGCATCAATTTGAGGTGCATTAATGCGATGTTAGGTAAAAGTGAGTTATAGCGTAGTAGAAGTGGTGAAGAAAAAACAAAAAGAGAGTGAGTCGACACGATACTGTATCAGTATCGTGTCACTCCCCTCCGAGGTATTGGTGATTAAATTTTTAAAAGTATGTATAGATAAAGAGGTTATATCAATGTCTGTGAAGTGCTCATTATATGTGTGTACAAATCGCCGTAGGGGAGAGCGCATACCAGCATTTGTCCTGCAAGTACCGGTCGCGAAAAGGGTGCGCGCCCTTACCTCACGCCGATACAAAGTCCTTGGAACTACATAACATAATTTATTATTGATATCAGTGCATTCAACATTATTATGGCAAATACTATGAAGCAGAGATGCTTCCAGCAGGATGCGTCTGGATTTCAGTGTAACCAAACTTGGAGAAATTTTCGCTGTACTGTTTCGATTTGATCTATATATTTATTATAAAGAGGGGTTCCAAATACAGCACATATATTCAACTTGAGATCTAATCAAGGTATTGCATATAATTAAAAAGGTATTTTCATTTTTGAAATCCTTGCTAGCTCTCATGACGAGACCATACATCTGATAGGCTGTTTTCATAATGGCATCGATGTGTTCATCGTAATGTAGTTTGGAGTCTAATTGGACGCCAAAGTCGCGGATAAATGTGGTCTTAGAGAGCTATCCAAATCCTGTTGGAAGAGCTGGCAGTCATTTACTATGGTAATGTGTCTAAATGCCTAAAATGTTTCTAAGGTCATCGGCATACAGCAGAAACTTGGACTGTGACAAGCTAGTCTCTATGTAATTTATAAATAAAACAAAGGAAAGGACCCAATAATAAATCCTTGTGGAACACCTGAAGACTGATACCCATTGATTACAACTTTTTGTTGTACTTTTGCTATTTTGTACTCGGTTAGTTACTAATAACTCGTATATATGCAGAAACCCAACGCAAGTAATATTTGGTTATAAGATATGGTTTAATCAAAATGCGGCTTAGCCGTTGTGTTATTATGTACTACGAAATAGAGAAGACACCTCGTCTAAATTTTTTGTAGCACGCGTTAGAGTACCTATGCGGCGTATACTCTAGCTCACTATCTGCCTCTTGCTTTCCGTAACGTGACGTCCTGATCAGTCGTAAGACGTCAACTGCAGGCCTTCCCAAGGGTCGTCACAGCGACCTGCTTGGTCGCACGCGTCCACAAAACGAAGTATGTATCCAATATCTATCTACACATCTAACATTTATATGTAGTACACTATTTACTAATCGATTTCATGGTATTCGAATTCGCTTTCGACCTTCTGTAAACAGCGTAGCGCTATGGTTGCAGTAGCAAACCGTGTTCCCTGTATCATCGTCCACGTACGCTACGAGCTCGTCATTGTAGGGCTAATGCAGCGTGCATTTTTAATTCATGTCAAGTGGCCCACGGGCTGCGCCGCTAAGTGCAGCCCAGTTGCCGCTGCCGCGCTTACGCTCATGGTATCATGGATATAAGCGGCATGTTTAATGACTATTTTTTTTATGTCAATACTTTGAGGTATATTTTGTTATAAGATTTGGTTTTATCTAAACGCAGCTCAGCTCAGCCACTGAGTGCTATGTACTAGAGAAGACACCTCATCTTAATTTTATGTAGCACGCGTTAGAGTGTATGCTCTCTAGCTCACTTTCTGCCAGGTGCTTCCCGCAACATTACACATTTGCGTGCTAAGTTTTATTTCAAAAATATACCGCGCCGCTTAATGCGGCTCAATTGTCGCAGCCGCGCTTACACTCACCGTGTCATGGATATAAGCGGGCAAGTTTAATGGCTATTTTAGTACGTCGAGTGGTTTCTAGTTTCGGTTAGTATATAGCGCAGCCTATCCAACATCGTGTCATGGATATAAGTGGGCATGTTATATCCATGACATAATGTTGGATAGGCTGCGCTATATGCTTAAAAATAGACATTAGGTTAGTTTTGTACGTTAAGATTTTGAGTAATATTATATTATACTTAATAAAGTGTCATGTCTGATAGCTATTTTTGTACGTTTTAATTGTTGAATAATATTTAGTTGCTCATCGGATCAGAGGTGTAAACGGGCATGTAAAGTAGCTATTCGTTGTATGTGTTGTGTATTGTATTGTGTTGTATGTTTCGTATGTTCATACTTTAATTATCTTATATTTTGTTGTATCTAAGCGAGGTTTAGTTGCTGCTGTCACACGTACGCTCATCTTGTGACAAACACAAAGCTATTCTTACATGATATTGTACGTCTGTCTTCGTATATCTATACCGTGTAAAATATTTTTAATCTATAAGTTACAAGTAAAATAGTAAATTGGATTGTTTGTATTCAGGGTTCTCTGTGACGATAATAAAGTTAGATCAAGTGGGCCACTGAATTTTATATAAATTGGCGGGTCTCTCCATGTACAGGCTCAATTTAGGAAACCAATGTTTTTCAGAGCGATTCTATTCACAACTACTTACCCGCGGCTTATAACCTTCAAATATGTAGCTTATATGTTATTCTAGTTAACAATTTACCCTATGCGAAATTTTATCTAAATTCGTTCAGGTGTTTAAACGTGATTGAGTTAGAAACATCTAAGTTATTAATAATCTTCAGTAATTGTACCTACATCTAGACTAAAATTTTGGATTAGTAAGATAAGGCTGGTACGTATTAGTATGGATACTATACACTAAATATAGTCGGATTTTATCAACCTATGTTTACTTGTAACATTCAAAAACTTCTACAAAGAAGATACATGAGTATTAGGCATAACATGGATTTCCAAGAAAATCGCCAATCCTAAAATCTCCAATCCCAAAAGCTAAGCCGTATCACTCACCGGGGATCGACAATTTTTAAAACTTTTTGAACTCCATTCCCTTAAAATATGCCCTCCAATTTGTGCGTTTGAAAAATCTCACAAGCGTTTCATTTAGTACACCCGCCATGCAAGGTTGCTTCATTTTGTAATTTTTTACGTGCCCTTTGTTCCAAAACGTTCATATAATATTGTGATCAAAAAAAACCACCGTCACGCCCATATTCGCCTAGCGGTGGTGTCAGAGATGTATTATGTAAACCAACATTTTGCGGACGATATTAGATCACAAAAAGCAGTAATAGTCTAGTGTTTAGACTAAAGGTCTCGGGTTCAAACCCGCACCTTTGTCTTTTCGAACGCATGTGCGTATTAAAAATAAATTATCACATGCTTTAACGGTGAAGGAAAACATCGTGAGGAAACCTGCATGGCTAAGAATTTCTCAAAGGTGTGTGAAGTTCACCAACCCGCACTGGGCCAGCGTGTTGGACTATGGCCTGAACCCTCTCAGTTTGAGAGGAGGCCGTGCCCAACAGTAGGACAGTTTCTTAACAGGGCTAATATTATAATTATATTATTAGGTCACAACCTAAAAGGGGGCAAGCTTGTTACCTAAGTGTCAGTCCGCAATCTGGAATCGTGCCGTTACTACCAGGCACAGTTCCATACTCCGGACTGATACTAAAAATTTTTTGATAGAGAAACGTCAAAAATATATCCATTGTAAAACTTTGTTTAGTAATAAAATAAAATTTAATACCGCTTATATTCCCCAGACTGGGGTGTACCGTGTATCTGAACACCCACCGACTCACCGACGATGTTATGACCCATGTAATAGGGCGTGAGTCTATTTCCATATACTGGGCATGATTACAGACTGATAATGGAAATTTTTCTATAGAAAAACTACAATCGTCCGACCTAGGATTTCACACTACACCAATAAACACCGCCACACAGTAATCACATACTTCATTGTAGAGCGTGTTAATGGCAACGCGATAATATTGTCGGTAGTTACATTTTTCTAAGCCTATTATTATAAGTGGTGGTTTTTTATTAACTTGTGAAAAGATAACCTACAAATTTTATAATAGGTTAGTATTTCACAAATTTGTGTGGATGCAGAACAAAAATTACGTGACCTTGCAAGTTTTAATTAAAAAACTATCCCGAAGTTATTTGCGTGCTTTTAGCTGTTATGCCCGCAACAAATATTTTTTTTTTAAGATTTACCTACTTCTGTAATCATTAGGATTGTACCCGAAATCCTACGCAACCCAACCTAATTACTTTGATCCTTGTTTACTAAGATTTTGTTAAATATAACTGGTATTGTTTTTTGGGGCTTACACAAGTTCTACCTATTTTTTCCGTTTAAAAACTAGAAAAAGCATCAGTACTGAAGGTTTTATTTTATCTAGCGGTAATTACATCTCCGACCGTTAATAATAAGAAACAATTACTACAGGCTGTTGTTTTTACGTAATTATTGTACAATACATAAATAAAGCACATTTTATCCTCGCTTTTTACTAAAACTCATTAGACAGTGCATCTGAATAAAGGAAGTGAACAATACAACGTGGTAGGTGTGTATAGTCTATTCCAGTCAATCTTAAAAAAAAAATCACTTAACATACAAACGTCGATTTCTTGCTTAGAGCATTTTCATTTCGATGTCTTCGGAAATACTGTCACCTTCATATTACACTTGTGATAGATTTCAATCAAAACTAAAACATCTAAAAATGGATAGTATTGTGGGTTTCGCTTGACCGGACCGCGCGGGCGTGTCACCACGCAGGATAATAGGACACGATATTTTATAAGGTTTATTAATAAAATAAATATAATATTTTTAAATAAATAGAATTTATACATATATCTATCTTCATCTGAAGACGTCCACTGCTGGACAAAGGCCTCCTCAAAAGATTGTGGCGGTCTTTGCGGTC
Source organism: Phalera bucephala (assembly GCA_905147815.2). Lineage (NCBI taxonomy): Eukaryota > Metazoa > Arthropoda > Insecta > Lepidoptera > Notodontidae > Phalera > Phalera bucephala. Next base: position 14,043,067 of record LR990621.1, on the reverse strand, counting down.
GGTGCGACCGGTTTTGTGCATCGGTATTAGCATCCAAATATATACAGGTCGGAGCCTATTATTTGAGCAATATTTGATGAGTACAGCATGGATATATTATGGATTACAGTTATAATGGAATGTCAAGCAGTTATTGTCATTATAGTAACTTTTGATCTTGTCTATAGACAAACTCTATGCCTTTAATGCGCTAAGGATGACATAGTCGATGTGAGATGGCGGACGGTCCTACTTAGTGATTTGATTGGCAACGGAACGAGCGGTCGGACGAATTGCGGAGCAGCTAACCTCACTACATTCCTTGTGACAATATTAATCTTCAATTATTGCAAGCATCTTCTGATATTTTGATACGAAAGTCTGGTTCAATCAAATCAATCAATCAATCAGCCTATCGTAGTCCACTGCTGGACATAGGCCTCTCCTAACACGCGCCATTGCACACGGTCCTCCGCCTTCCGCATCCTTCGTCAGATGGGATCTACCTAGCTGGCGAGCGAAGACTTTGGTGCCTCTGTTCTGTTCAATCGCAGCCGCGATGGTGCGGCTGTTGGAACATCGGAGGTCACGTCGCACCAGCTTCCGGATTTTCCGGTTGAGGTTCCTCCCATCCGGCGAAGACGCCTGCGTGGATGACATTTCCCGTCTCTGCCTCATAAGTTCAAGAGTCTCGAGCGAGAGTTTAGACTCTCTGTTACCGCTTTTGCCGGGAAACACCCTTTGAGACACATCCTGTAGCGTTTTGACCACTGTGTCGGTTTTCTCGTTAACATTGCCTTCGGTTTCCAGCAGGTCGAAACGATTTTGAAGCTCCAGTTGGAACTTCTCGGACCCTAAAGCTATTTGAGGCGCAGTAGGTCTGAGAGTAGACCTCATCATGCGACGTCTTTCGGCCTTGAAGTTTATATTTAGAGCGCCTCGGACAAGTCGGTGATCGCTGCCGGTGTTAAACCTGTTGATCAAGGAGACGTCTCTAAATATAGACTTCCTGTCAGTCATGATGAAGTCTATCTCGTTCCTCGTCACAGTGTCGGGGCTTCGCCATGTCCACTTTCTATGAGGCTTCTTCTTAAAGAACGAATTCATCAAGAAGAGCCCCTGCGACTCCAGAAAGTTGACCAGCATCTGCCCCCTGTGGTTTCGGCGCCCTACGCCGTGGGGTCCGATTATCGTTTCGCCGCGTTCTTGTAATCCCACTTTGGCATTGAAGTCCCCCATAACAACGTTGTAGTGAGCCTTGGTGGTGCCATGTAATGCCTTGGCTATGTCTTCATACATGGCTTCGGCTATGTCGTCGCAGTATGTCGAGGTCGGCGCATATACCTGTACCACCTTCAGGGTGTACCTGTTGGTGATTTTAATTATGAGGTACGCTACCCGTGTCGACACACTGCTGACTTCCACAACGTTGTTAGTGAGAACTTTGTTGACCAGGAAACCGACACCGCCCTGAGAGGGCCGATCACCTTCCCGAAAGTAGAACAGGTGGCCTGACTCAAGGGTAAAAGTAAAAGTCTGGTTATCAAAGAAGATTAGTGTACCGGGCCTAGAACCTAGTATTATTTCGAGATTTCCCTAATGTTCAGCCATCATGCGGACGACTATAAAAACGAAGATAAGCCCACTTTTTACCGTTACCAGCATCGAAACGGCCACTCCGAAATCATAAGCGCCGATATACATATCTGTCTGTATCGAGGTCGAACCAATGCAGTTTTCTATCGAAACACTCCCAGTATCAGTTTGGAGTCTGGAATTGTTCCCGGGTTGATCACAAATAATTCCTAAACAATTGCCTTAAACCCCTAATAATACAAACCTAACGTTTTTTTTTGTTGTAGCCCCACACTAGGATATATTCCTGTATCGTGGGCGAGTTTGCAAACATGAAAATTCACATAGCAAACACCCACACTGAAACAAATAATTGTGGGTCACACAAAGATTTGTTCCGTGCGGGAATTGAATCTGCGACTATTCAACCCAGTGGGCGCCTATTATATAGATTGTCACAGGTTTCATTAACACTAGGGATATACAAAAGCAAACTCGTTGGTTGTTAGTGTCAGTCACTGTGAAGAAGTTAATTTAGGTCTTTTATAGACGATATAGCTATTTCAATTCACCCGTCGAATTATTATTTGTACTAATATATCGTCGAGTTCATCCCTTACACGAAGAAAGCAAATATGAAATGTTGTTTGTATTTATGTTGCAGTTTTATTATTTTTAGCAAAACCTACATATTATTGTCTCTGGAAACTTTAAGTTGTTTTGACAACTACCCTTATAGTTAGTAAGTAAGATTTAGCAAACGTATTTTTTATTTCGCAGACTTATTATTTTGGGCTATTTAGGTAATACAGTGACCGCCAATTGTGCTTGTTATTTTACAACAACTGCTTTGTTTTGTTATAATGTTTTTGGTGTGTACAATAAAGAGTATTCTATCTATCTATCTATCTGGGGAATTTAATATCTCTTTTTACAAACTGATATTAATTTGTTTTAAGCACTAAATCAGAGGCATTATTCCAAAGAAAAGTAATTTGTTAAATGTTTCACAAATGTTAATTTACAAAAGATTTTTGAAGTAAGAACTTCTTTAGGCGCGTTGGGCATTTTTTGAGATGGGAAAAAAACAATTGAACTCGCGATACTGTTACCGTTACCGACACCTCTGTATATAAAAAAAATCAATAAATATTTCCTAACGATTCAAAATATACACATGTAATTGTTCCAGTTTTCATTACTGTCGACGATTTAGTGCCGTGGTTAAGAGCTTAAGCCGCTCTGCCCACTGTTCCTAATAGTCACGGGTTCGACTCCCGCACGGGACAAATCTTTGTGTAATCCACGATTATTTGTTCCGATTTGGGTATTTGTGTATGTGAATTTTCATGTTTGTAAACGCACTTACGACACAGTAATAAATTCTAAATGTGGGGCTACGTTTTTTAAAAAAAAGTCTTAAATAGTTTGGTAAATTATTTATCCACGAATTTGAAACACAAATAACTATTTCTAACACCCATATGCTTTGTAAATCTTGGCTTGCACCCTTGGGTTCGTATTGATAACGTTGTAAAGGAACTAGTCTTGAAACTACTCATCTTAAGAGAAACTGTAGGAAATTGAAAAGCCACGAACAAGCTCACCCCACATTTTGATATGGGGTGAGCTTGTTCGTGCTCCCACAAATTGCTCGACAATATATTGATCGGCTATTGATTTGCGTATGGGCTTAGATGTACTATATACTTCTATCTAAGCCCATGCGAAAATCAATAGCCTGAGAGGTATATGTAATATATTTTTACCTTTGCCAGTGAAGTTGTAAATGTGTCTCTGTGGATAGCTAGTTATTTTCACACACAAAAAAGACATTTGGTTAATGTGCTGCTTGTAGATTTCTTTGTATTCACATTCTCTTTCTACCTTCTTTCGGTGAACTTCGTAGCGTTACGGTTGCAGTAGCAAACGATGTTTCCCGTATCATCGGCCACGTGCGCTACGAGCTCGTCATTGTAGCGCTAACGCAGCGTGCATTTTTAATTCATGTCAAGAGGCCCGCGGGCCGCGCCGCTAAGTGCGGCTCAGTTGCCGCAGCCGCGCTTACGCTCACCGTGTCATGGATATAAGCGGGCTTGTTTAATAGCAACTTTTGTACGTGGTTACTTCGAGTAAATATTTATTTATACTTAAACATAGCCTTTCCAACATTGCTTCATGGAAATAAGCGTCATGTTTAATAGCTGTTTTTGTACGTTTGAATTGTTGAATAATATTTTGTTGTAAGATTTGGTTTTATCTAAGAGCAGCTCAGTTTCCGCAGCTGCATTTACACATATCGTACCTAAGCGAGGGTCAGTTACTGCTGCCGCACGTACGCTCGTCTTGTCACAAACACAAAGTTATTCTTACATGCTATCGTACGTCTGTCTTCGTATACCTATACCGTGTAAAATATTTTTAGCCTATCAGTAACAAGTAAAATAGTAAATTTTTATTTTTGTATTCAGGGTTCTCTGTGACGATAATAGAGATTTTCTGATTTCAGTTTTTTTTTTTTTTAAACGTAGCCCCACACTAGGATTCATTCCTGTGTCTTGGTTGCGTTTACAAACATGAAAGTTCACACACACATATACCCAGACCGAAACAAATAATTGTGGGTCACACAAAGATTTGTCCCGTGCGGGAATCGAACCCGCGACTATTAGACACAGTGGGCGGAGCGACTTAAGTTCTTAACCACTGCGCTAAATCGTCAGTCGATGGAGAGATAGATCAAGTGGTCCACTGAATTATATATAAGTTCGCGGGTCTCTCCATGTACAGGCTCAATTTAGGAAACCAATGTTTTTCAGTCCCATCCTATTCACTATTATTTTCCCGCGGCTTATAACCTTCCAATATGAAGCTTATATGTTATTCTGGCACGCAAGTCTTTATACCTACATCTAGACTAAAATTTTGCATTAGTAGGATAAGGTTGGTACGTTTTATTATGGGTACTATATATTAAATATAGTCGGATTTTAACAACCTATGTTTACTTGTAATATTCAAAAACTTCTACGAACACGATACAAGAGTATTACATAAAACACGGATTTCCAAGAAAATCTCCAATCCTAAAAGCTCAGCCGTATCACTCACCGGGGATCGACAATTTTTTAAACTTTTTGAACTCCATTCCCGTCCCTTAAAATATGCCTTCCAATTTGTGCGTTTGAAAAATCTCACAAAGGTTTTAGCACGCCCGCCATGGTTGCTTTATTTTGTATATTTTTTATGTGCACTTTGCTCCAAAACGTTACTATAATGTTGTGCCCATATAAAAAAAAATAAACACCGTCACGCCTATATTCCCCTAGCAGTAGTGTCAGAGATGTATTATGGGCACCAACATTTTGCGGACGATATTAGGTCCAAACCTAAAAGAGGGTAAGCTTCTCACCTAAGGGCCAGTCCGCAATCTGGAATTGTGCTCTAACTCACAGACACAGTTTCGAATTTTTGGATAGAGAAACCTCAAAAACATATCCATTATAACACCTTGTTTTAAATAAATAAAAACCAACACCGTGCAATATCAAATGTATTTTTCATGTTATGTATATATTTAATAATTAGGTATCAACTATTTTTGGTTCATGTCTGTAACGTTGTATTAGTTTCTCGCATTACTTTCATGGCTGCACAGCAGAAAAACAGCGGTTTGCTCTTCGAGCAACGCCTGCACAAAGCTGTGGTGTTTTTGTACCACTGTAACAGACGAACTATAGTAAAAAAATGTTTTAAACTGCAAAAAAAACTGTCATGCTTATATTTCCCAGACGTGGGTGAACCTGTACACCCACTTTTCACCAACGATGTTAAGTCTCATGTAAAAGGGTGCGAGCCTATTGCCATATACTAGGCATAATTACAGACTGATAATGGAATTTTTTCGATAGAAAACCTACATTCGTCCGACCTAGGATTTGTACCCAGGACCTCGTGATCGTTATTCGCATTATTGGCCACTGGCGTGGCAGTGTTTATTAATACACAGTATAATCACATACTTAATTTTAATTAAATTGTAGAGCGTGTTAATGACAACGCATTTATATTGTCGGTAGTTATATTTTTGCAAATCCATTATTATAAGTGGTGGTTTTTATTAACTTGTAAAAAAATCTTTTATAAAAAAAGGTAAACCGACTTCAAAAAGCAAAAAAATAAATATTTGAAGTCGGTGCTGGTTGGTGCAGTCGGTAACTTGGTTTTTATTTTACAATTTTAAGTGACCAGTGAATTATTCTATAGTAGGGTACCTATAGGATTGACGTAATACCCATAATATCTCAATTTACACATGCCTATTGTTTGTCGTTAAGGAGTTCCCTGGTGTATCTTCTAAGTTTAAGGTCCAATGCCAATAAAATTAATATGGGACCACCTTGGAGATATACTGAACCCAATGCAAGAAAAATTATCAAAATGGGTCCACAATTGACGGAAATATCGCTGAACATACATAAAAGAAAAAAGAAAAAAAGCATACATACAACCGAACATAGAACCTCCTCCTTTTTGAAGTCGGTTAAAAAGATAACAATCTACAAACTTTATAAAAGGTTAGTAGTTCATATATTTTTGTGGATACAGAACAAAAATTAGGTGCCCACCTTGTAAGTTTTAATTAAAAAAGTTTCCCGAAGTTATTTGCGTGCTTTTAGCTGTTAGCCCCGCTACTAATTTTTTGTTTTTTGTTTTTTAGGTTTGCCTACTTATGTAATCACTAGGATTGTACCCGAAATCCTTCGCAACCCAACCTAATTACTTCCCTATTTACTAAGATTCTGTTAAATATAACTGGTGTTGTTTTCTGGGGCTTACACAAGTTCTACCTTTTTTCCTTTTAACAAAAACTAGAAAAAGGTTTTCTTTTGTTTAACGGTAATTACATCTCCCATTTTGACCGTTAATAAGTTAATAATAAGAAACAATTACTACAGGCTGTTGTATTTACATAATTATTCTACAATACATAATTAAAGTACATTTTATCCTCGATTTTTACTAAAACTCATTAGACAGTGAATGTTAATAAGGTAAGTGAGGAATACCACATGGTAGGTGGGTATAGTATATTCCAATCAATCTTAAAACTTTTTTCACTCAATATAAAAACGTTGATTTCTTACTTACAGCATTTTCATTTCGATGTCTTCGGAAATCTTCATATTAAACTTGCTATAGATTTCAATCACAATTAAAACTTGTCCGGACCGCGCGGGCGTGTCACCATGCACGATGGACAATAAGACACGAATTTTATTTTCAGGTTGATTAACAAATAAAATAAGAATATTAGCTTTGTTAAGAAACTGTCTTTAAACCCTCTCAAACTGAGAGGGTTTAGCTTCACACACCTTCGAGAAACTCTGAGACATGCAGGTTTCTTCACGATGTTTTCCTTCACCGTTAAGACAAGTGATAATTAATTTTTAATACGCACATGCTTTCGAAAAGACAGAGGTGCGTGCCTGCGTTTGAATCCGAGACCTCTGACTTTGCAGTCCAATGGTCTAACCACTAAGCTATCACCACTTAATACATAAAATAAATATAATGTTTTTGAATAAATAAGATTTATACATCTATCATGAAACACGTCCTCTGTCACTGCGACGCTCTGGCTGCGCGGCGAATGGAACTGCTGGGATTGGCCAATCCAAACCCAGAAGAACTACGGCTCTGTCCCCCTGCTGGAATTTACAACTTAATACAGGGAGTACTAGACACTTCAGTTACGTAAGAGCATTAGGGCAAGGACAGCACAAAAGATCCCATGGATCGAAGTGCGCCAGAGGTATCCTCGGTCCGGTAAGCCAACATAAGATAAGATACATCTATCGTCAGCTAAAGACGTCCCCTGTAGGATAAAGGCCTTCCCTAAATATTGTGGCGGTCTTTGCGGTCGGTGCGACCGGTTTCGTGGTGTAGGCATCCAAATATATACATATAAGTCTGTACATCCTAGGTTGGACTAATGTAGTTTTTCTATCGAAACACTCCCAGTATCATACCGGAATCTGGAATTGTGCCCGGTATATGACAATAGGCTCGCCGCATATTACATGGGACCATTAAAATCGTCGGCGAAAAGTGGGTGTTTACTGTACTCCTCTGCCATCCCCGCTTGGGGAATATAGACGTGACGGTGGCATACCAGATCCTTTGTAGGGTAGACAAAAAGTACAGAGTGTCAATAGATTATTTCCTTACAGACATTTCTCGTATTCCCGACTCTTTTAGTATATAGAATAAGGATCAAGAGTTCTTTGTATCATTTTCCTCGGTTCTGCAAATAATTCCTAAACGATTGCCTTAAATTCCTGATAATACAAACCTAACGGTTTTTAGACGTAACCTCACACTGTGATATATTCCTGTATAAGTCAAATAACAAATACCCAGACTAAAACATACAATTGTGGGTCACACAAAGATTTATCCAGTGCGGGAATCGAACCTGCGACTATTCGACCCAGCGGGCGGCTTAAGTTCTTAACCACCGCGCCAAATCGTCCCTACAAACCTAACGTTGACGCAAAATTAGCGCATAATAATAAATATCTGAATTTTTCATGAACCTTAACACTTGAACTCTCAACATACTCTTTATAAAGCATTCGTGACGAGGAATTCAATTTGGCAGAATTCTGGAAGCGTGTTTTCTCATAATTACGTACTCACTGACACTTTGTACGGCTCTTTTAATGACTTCTAGCTGTCTTTAATAGCCCATTAGCAAATTACTCATTTGCTTTAGTTAAGTTCTGAGGGCCTTTGTCTACACGTAACAATTAAAATTTTAATTAAAACATTCTAAAATTTTAACCGGTTAATCGTTTTTGTTATTGATTAATTTAAACGATTTTAGGGATTTTGTCTACAGATATTGTAGGAAAGTTTTCTATGGTCCTGTCAGACGCAACCTATTAAATCTATCTATAATATCACGCCAGTTCCCTTGCGTGGTATGCAGAAAGACCAGAGTTCCAACAGGTTCTTTCCTTACAGACCTCTCTGGCTTCATCCTACCTCACCTTTTTGTAATTTGTTTATGTCTATCTACATCCTCACAACACACCCTTTGGGGGTAGGCAGAGAGTACAGAGTTTCAACAGGTTCTTTCCTTACATACCTCTCTGACTTCCTCCACGCTCATAGTTAGTCTAATACAAGCTCGCCGGTTACGGGGACTCTTGACTTGTCCTTCAGATAAGACTTAGTCTATATGTTCATGGTAAGACAGTCTAGGTCTTCCCCGGTATCTTAATCTTTTCACTTTCGCATTGTATATCTGATTTGTCATTCTTTATTAATTTGTTTATGGTGCCCTAAATATGAAATTAAACATCATTGTAAATTTCATACCCACGGCTTGGTCCAGGGCGCCAAGTACTGAGTTTACGGACGGACGGTTTAGCGCAGTGGTTAAAAGCTTAAGCCGTTTCGCCGAGTGTGTCTAATAGGCGCGGGTTCGATTCCCGCACGGGACAAATCTTTGTGTGATCCACAATTATTTGTTTTGGTCTGGGTATTTATGTATATGAATGTTCATGTTTGTAAACGCACGAAACAGGAATAAATCCTAATGTGGGACTTGGGGATTTTTATAAAAAAATAACGTAGTCTACCTATGCATTTTAATTTTATTTTACCTGTTGCAGTAATTACATAAAGGTAACACAAACATCTGCATATGCCTACATTATATTATGTTATGTAGCTTTATTTATGTCTAAAAAGCCAAATAAAGTAATTATGCCAAGCCAAGATGACAAATAAAGTATTTACTACAAAAAAATACTCCACCATGAAAAGGCATTGTGGGCATGAAATATGCAGGCATATTTACATCATACATGTCGGCCTTATCTGGACCAGTTGGGAATCATTTCCTTTTAATAATGAGACAGGTGTAGTATCCTAATATCTTACTCAATATACACCGTATTGTTTTGTTATTTTTTACCTCTGAATTATATCATATGTTAACATTAATTGTTATACCGGGAAGGTTCTGTACCATATAATATAACAATAACATACTGTCATAGAAGGATGTTTTGGCCCGCGGCTAAAATCGGTACTAACGCTGTCATCAAGAAAAATGTTACTTCGTGACAATCGCGGAGTTTTTAATTAGTAGCCATGCGACCCCACCTATTCAAACATTTCCCAGAAAGTAGGACAATTTTATTAAATGTTAACCCTAAATTCACACCAGCGCCCCCCAGGCAATGTCATTCACGGGCCAAAATATCCTTGTAGCACTATACATGTATATGTAGGCTCGCCAGGATCTAGATCCGAACCTTCAGACATCATGTGGGCAGATGTAGGTATCGTGCAAAAAGAATGCGCTTGAATTTAATACTGCTTATTTTAATGTAAGAAAACTTAGTACTTTTGGTAATCACAGTATCATAATCACAATAGGCACTAATAGAAACTTAGGTCAGATCCGTGACGCCTTCACTCCGTGGCGTCTCGTTTGAAACTGAATTCGGTCGAGTCCACCGCTAGCATCACGACTGTCGAAGCGCGCTGGAAATCTATTTGCGCATTCGACGCCGCTAGATGGCGCGCTTACGTTCCGTTTAGTGTCTGTACTAATGACTGGCTACGACATATATGACTGCCTCGTTGGTTTGCGTAGCGAATGATATGCGTAGCGACCACTGTTACTGGGTTTAAATGCTATAGGTCCGGACAAAATGTTTTTCAATAGAAAATTTCCAGTATCAATATGGAGTATAGCATAGCAGTGATAGCGTAGTGGTTTGACCATTCGACTGCAAAGTAAAGCAAGTAAACAAGGTATCGGTGTTCAAACCCAAGCACGCACCTCTGTCTTTTCTCGTCTCGAAATCATGTGCGTATTAATAAATACCGATCACTTGCTTTAACGGTGAAGGAAAACATCGTGAGGAAACCGGCACGCCTGAAAGTTTAAAAGGTTAAGCACCGTTCGTCTCGGTTGGTTCGAGATGGGTGACCGTTCGTGGCATCTTCATATTCGAGCGTCTCCGTGCTTCGGAAGGCACATAAAGCCGTTGGTCCCAGTTACCACTTAATGTTACCAACGAATACCGTCGTTAAGCCGAGTTGGAAGCCGTAAAGGCGGCTTGATAAGTTCCAACAGCAGGTATCCACAAATTTGCTTCCATCAATCCGCACTGGGTCCACGTGGTGGAGTATGACCTAATCTCTCTCACCTCGATTTGTGTGAGAAGGCATTTGTCCAGCAGTGGACAGTATAAGCTGATATTATTATAGAGGTGTTTTTATGATTCTTTCATTATTCATTATTCTTTCATAAGTAAAGTCGTTGCTTGTAAGCTTGACGATTGCGCCTAGCCAAGAGGTGGGTATGCGCATTAGCGCATTATTCCGTGGTCTTATCCAATCTTACTAATATAAATGTGAAAGTTTGTATGTTCAGACTTTTTTCTCAATTTCGCAAAAACGGCAGAACGAATTTAAATAAAATTTTGCATAAATATAGTTCATTACCTGGATCAACACTTAGGATATCTTTTTATCCCGAAGAAATGTTAGGGTCCTGTCTAAAGTTACTAGTAACTAGTAATATCTGAATGGCTGAATGGATTTCGATAAAAGCCAACATAATAATGATGAATGTCAATTGGATTTATGCCTATTGTACCGTATAAAAAAATAAAACCTTATTACAAAACCAAAACTATGTAATAGACGTGTAGCCTAAGAAATATTCCTATGTTATTATTCATTACCAGCTTCTGCCCGCGATTTTGTCTGCGTTGACTTTAGACAGGAACCTAACATTTTTCCAGGATAAAAAGTCTTAATCCAGGTAATAAACTATTGGTGTGTCAAATACCATCTACATCCGTTCAGCCGTTTTTGCGTGATTGAGTAATAAACATCCAAACATACAGACTTTTACACGAATAATATTAGTAGGATCATATGCATCGCTAGGTTTTACCTGATAGTTTATTACCTAGGTCTATTTGGATGCTAAATTTCTTCTCCATTTTCTTGTATGGAGCGGAAATATAGACTCTTAAAGCATCCAAGCACCCTCAGCACTAAGGAAACGACGCAAGGAGGAGGGATGCCATAGTTCATCCAAATCGGTTTAGCTAGGTTCGCGCGTGAGTAACAAACATCCAAATATACAAACTTTTACATTAACAATATTAATAGGATAGTTAAGGTCAGGTCTAAGGTCTCTGCCTACCCCGCAAGGGAACTGTCGTGATGATATAGTAGTAGTAGGAGAATAGTTCATCTTCTCAGCCTATACTTGTCCACTGCTGAACATAGGCCTCCCCAATCGCTTTCCAGCGTAACCGGTCCGATGCCACCTGCATCCAACGACTTCCTGCGATTTTCACAAGATCGTCGGTCCATCTGGCAGGTGGTCGTCCCACGCTGCGCTCGCCAATACGTGGTCTCCACTCTAGAATCTTTCTGCCCCAACGCCCGTCCGATCTTCGCGCTATGTGATCCGCCCATTGCCACTTCAGCTTGCTAATCTTAAGGGCTATGTCGGTGGCCTTGGTTCATCTACGAATCTCCACATTCCTGATTCGATCACGTAGAGAAACGCCGAGCATAGCTCTCTCCATAGCTCGCTGAGCCACTTTGAGCTTTTTTATGAGACCTATAGTAAGAGACCACGGCTTTGATCCATATATCATCACTGGTAACACACATTGACTAAAAACTTTAGTCTTTAGGCACTGAGGTATTTTGGATGAGAAGATGTTGCGCAGTTTCCCGAACGCTGCTCAGCCGAGTTGGATTCGTCGATTGACCTCTCTCTCAAAGTTGGACCTACCTAACCGGACTACCTGTCCCAGGTAAATGTATTCGTCGACAACTTCAAGAGAAGAGTTCCCAACGTTGACTGCGGTGGGTACGACATGGACGTTAAACATTATTTTCGTTTTGTCCATGTTCATTTTAAGACCCACTTGTTAAGATACTCTGTTCAGGTCACCGAGCATTCGTCCTAGATCTTCCAGCGACTCCGCCATGACCACAATGTCGTCGGCAAATCGAAGGTGGGTGATGTATTCGCCATTGATGTTGATGCCAAGTCCTCGCCATTCCAAGAGCTTGAAGGCGTCCTCTAAGGTGGCCGTAAACAGTTTTGGAGAAATGACGTCTCCCTGTCTTACTCCTCTTTTTATGGAGATCGCCTTCGTGCACTGCCCCTGTACTCGGACTGACATGGTGGCGTTATTATACAAGCACTTCAACACTTCGATGTACCGATAGTCAATGCGGCATCGGTGAAGAGATCTAAGAACCGCCCAAGTCTCGATCGAATCGAAGGCTTTCTCATAGTCCACAAACGCCAAGCATAGTGGCCGATTATACTCCTCGGTCTTCTGTATAATCTGCCGCAGCGTATGTATGTGGTCTATGGTGCTAAAGCCTTTCCGGAAACCGGCTTGTTCGGGAGGCTGGAAGTCATCAAGCCTGCGTTCGAAACGATTTGTGATGACTCTCGAAAACAACTTGTAAACATGACTCAGCAGTGTGATGGGCCTATAGTTCTTTAATAAAGTGTTATCACCTTTCTTGAAAAACAGTACCACCACACCCCTGTTCCATGCTTCCGACGTTTTCCCTTCGAGCAAGACGGAATTAAACAGCCTCTGAAGGACTTTAAGTACCGGCGATCCGCCCGCTTTCAGAAGCTCTGCGGTAATTCCGTCTTCACCCGGCGCTTTGTTGTTTTTAAGTTGTTTGAGAGCCATCCTAATCTCGTACAGGCTGATGTCCGGGATATCTTCAGTGTAGTGTCGGGTTAGCTTGACTCTTGGGTCTTTTACCAAGTCAACAACAGGTTCAGCTACTGAGGTATACAACTGCCCATAGAACCTCTCTATTTCCCTGAGCACCTCTGACCTATTCGACGTTACGTTTCCGTCCTCCGTCTTCAGCTTCGTTAACTGGCTTTGCCCAATAGACGCGTCTCTTGCAAACACTTTGGAGCCCTTGTTTTGCTCTATGGTCTCCTCAATACGTCTTGTATTGAAGGACCGTATATCATGTCGCAAGGACTTCAATATCTGTCCATTGAACTGCCTACAGGACTTAACATCATCTGAGGTTTCGAGTGTCATGGTACGTCGCTCAGCCATGAGGTTTCGGGTGTAGTCAGATAGCTTTTGAGGCCTATTTTTACGATAGGGCTTAAAATACTTGGACCCGACCGTATGGACAGTCTCTACCAGCCTATTGTTGATTTCGTCCACCGATGCGCTGCTGTCTAGCAATTCGAAGCGGTTTGACAATTCGAGTTGAAAGTTCTCGGGGTTTTGGATATGTGCATTAGAAGGTCGGAGCGTAGACTTCATCAGATGCAATCTTTCCATTTTGACATTAATATTTAATGTGCCTCTAACCATTCGGTGATCACTGCCGGTTTTTACCCTGTGAATCACGGAGACATCATTAAATATCTGTCGCTTGGTGCCCATGATGAAGTCTATCTCATTTTTAGTGAAACCATCAGGGCTCATCCAGGTCCATTTCCTATGAGACGGCTTCTGGAAGAAAGAATTCATCATAAAGAGTCCCTCCTTCTCCAGAAATTCGGCCAGTCTCTGACCCCTGGGGTTGCGCTGCCCATATACAAATTGCCCCACTCTCAACTCATCATCGCCCCGTTTGCCCAGTCGCGCATTGAAGTCACCCATAACTACTGTAAAGTGTGCTTTGGAAGTATGTATGGCTATACTAATATCCTCATATGTATGAGGTCGAAGTTATGTAACTTTGACCTCATCATCTGAGTATGCCGAGGTCGGTGCGTAGACCTGTATGACCTTCAGCGAATACCTTTTTGATATTCTGAGTATTAGGTACGCTACCCTGCTCGACACACTAGTGATGGACACAACGTTGTTTATGAGTGACTTGTGGACGATAAATCCGACACCACCTTGGGACTGCTGTTCGCCCTCCCGGTATTAAAACAAGTTGCCGGATTTTAAGGTTATCGTCTCCTCGCTTTCTTTTCGGACCTCCGATAAACCAACAATACTCCACCGCAACTTGTTTAACTCTTCTTCCAGCTCAACTAGCTTCTCATCTGTCCTCAATGTGCGTGCGTTGTATGTCACTAGGGCCAATTTTCGGGTTTGGTGGTAGCCGAATCTCTGCCGGAGATTCTTCGCACCCCTTGTCCTATCATTACCATGGCTGCTACCGTGGCCAGGACGAACAGGACCGCCGGGGACTAGGGGCCTGGTTTTATTACTTACTTCTATAATATTGGTTGGGGGTGTTTGCCATACTCGCCACGCTTGGCAGGCGGGTTGGCGAGCGCAGATTTTGGTCGTAGAAGTGTTAAGGGAACGCTGCTGCCCATTCCCTAGTTTTCCCTTAGTCGCCTTGTACGACACCCGATGGGATGAGATGGGTTGGTCCTATTCTAAGCCGGGAACCACGCGGCTTAGAGGAGAATCTTATCTAATCTTAGGAGAATAGTTAAGAATCGCAAACAGAACCAGGCTATCTTTACGTTTGTTCATTATCTTAATTGAAAAAAAAATATTTGCCGATAAACCATTCAACAGGTAAGCGATTAACTTAATCTCGCTTATGTATCGTTGTTGGACGACGTGTCATATCTGGCGATGATTTTGAACCGGGGCCCATATGACCGATTAAAAACATAACACGGTGCGTTACATTAACTCCATGAAATTATTGTTTAATCCGGAATAACAATGTCTTTTATACGTCAAACGTCGCAGTCCATCCCATGACCATGGGTGCTGGAGCACTTAAAACGTCATGAACTTAAAAACCAAAAATAAACCGCGATAAAATCCGAAATGGTCTAATTGGGATTTAATTTATTCACAATTTAAATTTGACGGACGATTTCTCCGCTCACTGTGTCTAATTGTCGCGGATTTGATTCCCACACGGGACAAATCTTTGTGTCTTCGTGCCATTAGCCCTGTTAAGAAGCAGTCCCACAGTTGGGCATGGGCCTCCTCTCAAGCTGAGAGGTTTAGGAGGGGGTTTAGGAGGTTTAGGCCATAGTCCACCATGCTGGCCCAGTGTGGGTTGGCGAACTTCACACACCTTCGAGAAACTCAGTAGGTATGCAGGTTTCCTTACGATGTTTTTCTTAAACGTTAAAGCAAGTAATAATTAATTTTTAATACGCACATGCTTTCTAAAAGACAGAGGTGCTTGCCTGGGTTTGAACCCGAGACCTCTGACTGCAGTCCAACGGTCTAACCACTAGGCTATCACTGCAAAATCTTTGTGTGACTCACAATCATTTGTCACGGTCTGGGTATATGTGAATGTGAATTTTCAATTTTGTAAACGCACCCACGACACAGGAATAAATCCTAGTGTGGGGCTACGTTTTACAAAATAAAATCACAATTAATTTTTGCCCAACCCTGTCCAGTACCAAACAGAATACTATTACATAATTATTTCACGAAGATATCGTAATGTACCGTATGAGTAGTTCGAATAAGGACCTTATGGGTAAAGCCCTCTATAGCGCTCAGGGGCAGGCATGCGTGTAATGAAAATTTTATTGCGAAGAATTTGCACTTGAATTGACGCGATGGGATCACGTTAAGATGTTTTATGTGATCCTGTTCCGATAAATATATTTCTATTTAATTTTCATCCCGCCTTTGGAAAGTGGCGACCCTGCGGTAAAGATTATTATTAAATATAAACCTTAATAACACTCGAAAAAATAGTTATAGTACGAATAAAAACTGGTATTACCACCTCCGTAATAAGCTCTTCCTTTATAATATCTGCTTTTCTTCCAAACAGACTTTGATCAAACATGGTTTTTTATGATCAATCTCTCTAGCTTCCTCAATAAGAGTGAAGGAAGCCAGAGATGTCTATAAGGAATGAGCCTGTTGAAACTCTACTATCTGCCTACCATGCAAGGGAGTTGGCGTTACAATATAGATAAATAGACACACGACACTCGTCATGTTCGATTGCTAAGCTAAGCAAGAACAAAGCTCCCGTCCCGAGCGATTAACGGCCGGCTTCAATACTTAGCTCAAAGATAGATTTGCCTACTACGGATAGAATTTTGACATATTTTGTATGGAAAATCTGTCAAAATTCTACTGACAGTAAGCAAATCTATCCTTGAGTTGGATATTGTAACCGGTCATTAGTAGTTTTCGCATAATGCTCGTATGAACAGACATTTTTTAATCAACATTTCGTGCATAAAGGCCTCTAAATAATATAGCCCCACCATTTTACTGCACAACCTCTGCAGGACAAAATTTTTAACATAATTAAAAATATTAAATAGATAGTTAGATAAAAAGTTTATTTGAAACAAACAGGCAGATGGTGCAAAATTTCTTTCTAAAATACAAAAAATCACGTAGTACAGTTTTAACTGCCTTATTGGTCTAGTGGCAAAGCGCATCGCTTTGATAACGAGGGTTCAAATCGTAGGTCGGACAAATATAGTTTCCTAACGAAAAATTTCCGGAGTCTGGAATTGTGTTCAGTCTATGGTAATAGGCTCGCCCCCTATGAGACCTAACATCGCCGGCAATAAGTGGGTATACTGAGTACACATCTGCCACTCCCGCTTGGACGATATAAGCATGATGTTATTTATTTATTTTTTTACAGTTTAAAACATCATTTTACTATAGTACGAGTACGTGTGTCACGGTGGTACAAAAGAGCCACAGCTCTATGTAGGCTTTGCTCGAGAAGCAAACCGCTGATTTTCAGCTGCAGCAATGAAATTAACGCGAGAAACTAGAGCAGCGTTACAGACAAGAACCAAAAATTGTTGATACTTTATTAATAAATATATACATAATAAGAATTTCTGGCCATTTCCTCCAGTATGGTCGAGGGGAGTGATGGCTATTCCAGCAGTCATACTCGTGAACGGGTGCTGCTTGTGGGACTGGTCCATCTGGAATCCTTTAGAGACTCTTTACAGATAACATCATTAGATTCATATCTCGGACGTAAGGCATCATACTCGAGCTACTCGTAGATCGTAAACTATTTAATTGTAACCTAAACATTGTATCCACACAATATGATTGTAAAAAAAGAAAAGAAAAAACAGAAAGAGCAGTAAATAAAAAAGACAAGCCCGCTGAGTTTCTTCGCCGAATCTTCTCAGTGGAGGCCGCGTTCGCATCCGGTGGTAGATTAGTAGTTAAATTTGATTTAAAAAAAAATGTTAACGTACTATTTGCAGGGCTTTTGCAAAATAAATTATTTGAGTTTGAGTTTGAGAATAATACATACAATATTATTTAGTACTGGCACAAATTTATTGAATTGATGTTAGGACTGTAGTAGTACCGACGACGAATGAGGATGAGAAAATGATAAATCAACCTATACTGTCCCACTGCAAAATACACAAAAAACAACAAAAAATAATTTCATAAATCAAGTTGAGAGAGATTAGGTCATACTCATAAAATACTCACTCATACATAAATTGGGACCTAACATCGTCGGCGATAAGTGGATATACTAAATACACTACTGACACCTCCGCTTGAAAAAATTGCCGTTATTGTTTATTTTTGTTTTATATTTATAGATAGAATACTCTTTATAGTACCTTAGGTTCGAATTCAATGTTGATTGATGTCCAAGGCACCTATAGAAACAAAAAAAAAACAGTCCCGAGTCTGAAATTGTGCCTGAATTTGCTACCATTGCTTAAGAGTATAGGCATGACGGTGTTTATTTTATTTTTACAAGGTTTTGTGTCATGAGGGGTTCGAGCCAGCGACTATTCGATCCAGTGAGCGAAATGGCGTGCTCTTTAACCACTAAGCCAAGCCGTCTTCGAATTAAATTTACACATACGACAGTGGCAATGTTTCAATGGCAAGAGGCATTAATAGCTTTTTTCTTCAAATGGATCACACTACGGTTCCGAATACTCCTTACAATTTCACAGTTTGGGTGATTTATCGTGGGATACGATAATCATAGTTTACATACATGCGCCCGTATTAGAGACGGTGTATATATTTCACTCATTTCCGTTTATTGATAAGCCGTAAGAAAAAGTGAAATGCGCCGAACGAGCATGGATGCATGCATTAGCAATTGCGATAAGGAAAATATGACGCATTTTTCCGTTCGCTGATAAATGAAGATTGAGCCTTAAAATTTCTATAAATAAAGTTGAACCATTTCATATATATATATTATACGAAGGTAATTTCAAAAATCCAGAAATTTTCGGCTCTCCGGTATATCTTGAAGAATCTTTAAGAATGAAAGAAATTATGGTGAAAAGTGGACATGGGTAACCACCTACCGGGTGATTATAAAAATGTTTAGACGATTCTAACGACACTTTCATGAACATTTTTTTATCTATTATTTACACGAGTCTTACGGATTTTGATAAAAGGAATATAGCAAGCGTGCTGTCACGTTCATACTTATTTAGTAAATTTTAAGTGTGACAAGCATAGCATATCAAACTGCTAGCGTCACGTTAGCATCATATTTTTTGTGCTAGGCCCTCTGTTTAATAAAAAAACAAAGTGATTCTATTTTGCAAATAATAAAGACCTCTCCCCATTTGATTTGTCAAGTACTTAGAATTAATGACTAAAATTCAGTGCGTAATCCATTAGTGTGGGGGCAGGTGAACTCGGGGTACTGTTAGAATGAGGGTGTGTGTTACACTGGACCCTTATTGTCTTTGACCAAACGCGTTAGGTTACGACCTCGACTACAACATGTTACGATAACTTCGTGAAATGGTATTCTATGATCAGATCACGGAATAATAAGAAGTTTAATAGAACAATACCTTCGTATAATATCCATTCAATCATTCATTCGTTTTTTTCTTATATGCAATGGGCACATCACTAAAACCTAATGTTGTAAAAACGAGCGTCGAAGACGAGCGTTTGGCGCTAAGTCACGCTCACGAGCGTTGAAACACTATTAAAACCGTTTAATATCATTGACATTTCCTTGTTCACGTTTGTTATTAAAATTTGACTGGAATAGACTATTTATACCTAGTACGCTGTTTCTTGTGCGCTGTATCACATTATGACACAAAACGACAATTTCACAATATTAACGTGACATACCGTGTTGCGTGTTTACACGTACATTGTCATAGCGAATAATATCCCTGCTGTGTACACACTGCTATATTGCGTATCCCTATACGCAGGTTAGCGTGGACACAAAGAGGGGCATCAGTGCGTTCCTAATGGAGATCCCGGAGCCCCACCCAGAAGTGTAGATGCCGGCACCGTGCGGTTATAGTCGGTAAGAGTCCGACATGACCCGCCAGCTTCCCCCGACGTAGGCGAAAGTCCAAGAGGATTTCCCCACGTAAAAAGGGGGTAAGCAAGGACTGTTGATGGTAGTGTAACGCTATCAAGAAAGCGTGCTGTCACTCTCATCTTTATGCAATCAATTTGCAGTGAGAATAGAATGGCATATGAACTCGATAACTTTATCTTATCTTATCTTGTTATTGGCTTTGCGGACTGAGAGGACCTCAAGCGCAGTCCGGCCCGATGGGATCGTTTGTGCTATCCTTGGCCTGATGCTCTTACGTACCTGGAAATCCAAATATGGATCACACAAAGATTTGTTCCGTGCGGGAATCAATCCCGCGACAATTAGACACAGTGAGCGGAGCGGCTTAAGCTCTTAACCACTGCGCTAAATCGTCCGTCTAAATGTATATAAATTAGCATTGATCGGGATGAGTACTCTACGTATCATCACACCAGGACCTTTGCAGGGTAGGCAAACTGTATAGAGTTCGAATAGACTCGGTAAGTTTACCGAGTCTATTCGCCGAGTCTAATGCCCAGTTTAGGACTACGTTTATACGACACAAACAAAATATCTGTGGGTTTTACAAAAATGGGTCACGGGCAGGAATCAAACTAGTTACCACCCAATCCAGTTGGATTTATTTTGTTTGTGTCGTATAAACGTAGTCCTAAACTGGGCATTACTCCTATGTCGTGACATGAAATTCACACACATACAAATACTAAGACCGAAACAAATATTTGTGGGTCACACAAAGATTTGTCCCGTGCGGGGATCTAACGCGTGGCTCCTTGATCTAGTGACCGGAGCGACTCAAGGTTTTAACAAGCTGCCCGTCAATGTTTATCTTTTAACGCCGCAGCAATACCTCATTGCAAGAGTACGAAAAGCATTTTTGTTTTCAATAAAACAGACAAAGAATAGAATAGAAACTTTTTTATTCAAGTAACTTAGACTCATACATGGGTTAGTAGACTTAAGACCTATTCTTCTATCTATCTATATCATCACGCCAGATCCCTTGCGGGGTAGGCAGAAAGTACAGAGTTCTAACAGGTTCTTTCCTTACATACCCCTCTGGCTTCCTCCGCTCTCATAGTTCGTCTCATACACGCTCGCCGGTTACGGAGACTCTTGACTTTACCTTCCGATAAGACTCGGTTTACTACCTATTCTTAATTACCATTATGGCTCTATCATGTGAGATAGCGCAGCAGCGACTTACATATAATTATAAATAATAATATTAGCCCTGTTAAGAAACTGTCCCAACGTTGGGCACAGGCCTACTCTCAAACTGAGAGGGTTTAGGCCATAGTCCACCACGGTGGCCCAATGCGGGTTGGCGAACTTCAGAAACATTCGAGAAACTCTTAAGCATGCAGGTTTCCTCACAATGTTTGCCTTCACCGTTCAAGCAAATGATAGTTTTTTTTTTTAATTCGTACATGTTTTCGAAAAAACTGAGGTGCGGGCTTGGGTTTGAACCCAAGACCTCTGACTTTGCAGTCAAATGGTCTAACCACTAGGCCGTCACTGCTTACTCGACTTACATATACGCAGACTACGAAGACTTAATCTAATAAAATAAACTTGCAAGAGTTACATATTGCATATAGTGCCATGACATATGAAGTAGTGATGTTAATTAGGCATGTAGCAATACCAATAATCGTAAACTGTAGATTATCGTTACACATTAAGCATATCGTAAAGGGCGGTATCTTAGAAACCACTGTGATATGTCGCAGGAATCAGCAAAACAGTGCACTTTGAGCAAAATTTTCCCAAACTACATTATGATAATTAGCACATACTCTCAAATGATTGTGGCTACCATTCACTCTGAGACGTATTCCATTAACTATCGCTGTATTTCGTCATGGTATTATCCATCTATTTGAGGATCCAGTATCTCCTATGTTGTTTTTTTATGGATCGTCGTTTCCTTTTTGTTAATTCAGTCTACAAATAAGCATACATGACTTTAGAGAGATGCCGCATCGTTAATGACATAATCCACATTTTAAATCCGTATACATTTTTATTCTATACATTTTGTCGTTTATAATTAAAATCTGCACTGGAAACTCACTATTTCCCTGTCTTTTATAGACAATATATTTTTGAAGCAAAGCGTATGTGAAAAAAATACACGAAATCGGGTGAACGTGCGCTTGGGCGCGAAAAATAAAATCCCATTGAGAATTTCCAAACACACCAATTGGAGGGTGTATTTTAAGTAATATAAATATTCAGTAAAGTTTGGTCCACATTTCTTAGACCTGACTAAGTGATGGTTCGTGGATTCGAAAAAGGTTAAGGATGTTTAAGTTGGATAGATAGAGGGCCGGGGCTCGTAGTGGTATAGTAATGCGGTGTTTGTGGTGATCAACAAGGGGATGGGCAACTATGGTCACAAGGAAATGGTTTTAAGCATCTCCGTGTTTTGGAAAGCATGTCACATGGTGGTTTCGGCTGCCACTTCAGGTGGTAGTACCAAGACGAAAGCTTATGGGCGTACGCCTTGATAAATTCCAATAGCAGATGGCCATAAGGCTGCCTCCACCAATCCGCATTGTGTCTACGTGGCCATAAACCTGCCTCCACCATTCCGCACTATGACCTATTCTCTCTCAGATAGATTTGCGAAAGAAGGCCTTTTCCCAGCAGTGGGATAGTGTAAGCTGATATGTTAATAAGTAATGTGGTTAATGGAGTTCAGCATAGTATTATTTGCCGACGTGATTCGTTCTTTTCACTTCCTCACGCCATGATACCGTTCTTCTTGTCAAATATTACCATTTTTTTTTGCGGGTGGTTGTAGTAATAACACGTAATTATTATAGCTCCATATTTTAATTATTAATTTTAATAGTAATACTACTTCATTAAGGTACACAATAAGTTCAATGCTTAACTAACCTTATATACCTGCTGCATAAGTGTTTTCTCCAGCACAGCACACTTAATTTCTACTTTTACACTTCGGTTGCAATGGGCTCACTTTAAGAGAGCATGTCACAATTGTCAGACATGTTTTTAAAAAAAATGGAAGACTTCGAGAGTGCACTTCAGAAATCCCCAAACACCTCATCGTCGGAAGGCCTGGTTGCAGAGTTTGCTGCCTTTAGAGTGTTTGTAGTTGAAGCTCTGAACACTCTTCAGCAGCAGTTGACTATGATGGCTCAAACCGTTGATGCAATGGAGACACGAAGCCGGAGAAAGATCCTTCTGCTACATGGTGTGGCCGAGGACAGCAAGGAGAATACACCGCTAGCTGTAGTGAGCATCATCCGGGGTCGTCTGGGCCTGAGTGACTTTGACACCGTCAATATACGCCGATGCCACAGAATGGGGCGGCCCTCACAAAATAGTAGGCCAATCCTTGTAAAATTCGTGGATGTCGCTGTTCGCAGTAGAGTGTGGTTCGCCAAGACGAAACTGAAAGGCTTGGGGGTGACAATCTCCGAGTTTCTCACTAAGACGCGGCATAACTTGTTTCTCGCTGCGAGGGCGAAATTTGGCGTAACGAAGAGTTGGTCAAAAGATGGAGAAGTGTATGTCCTTAATTCTGATGGGACACAGGCCCGTGTGCGGTCTATAGCAGATATAAGCGCTATCATACAAGACCCTGTTAAACCTGCTGTTGTTAAGACCGGCACAGTACCGAAGTCCAAACGGGTGAAAAAGTGATTGTTGTTTTTTGTGCGTGTGTGTGTGAACAGCAGTGTCATTCGCAAGACAATTTTCTTTAATATAACATTTCCTGTTCCTCTTTTTGATTGATATGGTTGTTTTAAACACCCACATTTTGTTACACAGTTACTTTTTATCTGTAACTGTGTTGTTTATGTTTAAAATTTTTCTAAACGTCATTAATGCCAAGATTGCCAATGTCAGCGGCGTTCCGTTTTGTTAAATTATTAATGTGTTCCGTTTTCACGCAGTATCTCGGCATTAACTTCTTGCAAAATGCAATTGCATCACAGTTGATTATTTTCTTTTTTGTTTTTATTTCCATTTTATCATTCATATTTAATGTTTTTTTTTTTAATCCTAAAACTTAATTTTGTTTTGTTTTTTTTTTTCTTATTTATACAAAATGTTTTTGCATTGTTAATTTAGCTGTAATTTCATTTTATTTCTTTTAGCTTATTTTCTTTTGTTATAACACGTTCGGCAGGTGGACGAATTTATATATTTCTATACGTATAGTTGAAATTAGCTGTAGTATATAGTATCCTATTTATATTTACTTATTTCTTTTTGTCATATAGAGTCATATTATATAATTATTTAGTAAACACAATATATATTTTAAATACTACATATACATTACATAGCTATTTAAATAGTAATTTATTATTATTAGTGTATACGCAACATTATGTCTGATCATAACAGTTGCAGCGATTCGGATTCGTTTTTTTCTGTGGAAAGTGGCGATGAAAGTTTTGTTAGTGTCCCATCTCTTGCTGACACTCTCACATCGACGTTCTCTGATGTCATTAGAAACTTTAATGTCGTTCATATTAATGCTCAGAGTATTCCGGCTCATTATTCCGATATGCTGGCCAGCTTTGACTGTAAAAATATCCACGCTATACTCATTTCTGAATCTTGGCTGAAGCCGTGTCTCCCATCTACACTCTATTCACTTCCGGGCTTTAATCTCATCAGGAACGACCGCTCACCGGGCGGTGGCGGTGGTGTGGCGATATATCTCCGATCTAATATTCCCTTTTCTTTAATTGAACTATCGACACAACCCCCACCACCAAATGTCGGTGAGCATCTTTTCATTGAGATCGAGCTTCATCATTCTAAATTACTTCTCGGTGTCTATTACTGTCCTTCGTCAAGTATAGACTATATTTCTTCTTTTGAAAATTTGTTAGAAAATTTGGTTCCTTCTTACAGTCATAGCATTATTATGGGAGATTTTAACACATGTCTGCTCAAAAATAACTCCCGCTCTTCTAATCTTCACTCAGTTCTTGGCTCCTGTAACCTATCCGTGCTTCCGCTTCAGGCCACCCATCATTTTCCGAACTCAACTCCGTGCCTTCTTGATCTTATCTTTGTTTCTTTAACTGAACACGTTGCTAAGCATGGGCAGTGCTCAGCTGACGCATTTTCTTACCACGATTTAGTTTTCCTATCCTATAAAGTCCGGCCACCTAAGGCTAAAGTTAAAATTCTTATGCAGCGCAATTTTAGTGACATTAACCTTAAAATGCTTCGTGAAGATGCTGCCAACATTGAATGGGATTCTTTGTTTATGTCGGACTCGTTGGATGATAAAGTTAATATTTTCACATTCACCTTAATACGGTTATTCGATGTCCATGCGCCTATTCGCTCTATTAGAGTAAAACATCTTCCGGCTCCTTGGCTGCCTGATGATATCAAGTTGTAAATGAGCAAAAAAGTGGCAACTAAATCCAAATACAAAGCTAGAACCACTGATTCCAATTGGAATAAATATGTTGCCATTAGAAATCATTGCAATAAGGTGTGTAGGGATGCTCAATGCCAACATATTGACACTTCTGTACAAAACGGAAATCCAGCAAAAGTCTGGAAATTTCTTAAATAAATGGGTGTCGGCAAGTCGCGCCAAAACAACATTTCTAAAGACTTAGATATTAATCTCCTAAATCAACATTTCTCTGTTTCGTCTCACATGGATAGGACATTAAAATCAAATACTCTTAATTTTCTTATATCCATACCGGCGCCCGATTATTCTCCATTTGTTTTTAGTCAATTCCCTGCTTGTGATGTTAAAAAGAATCGATTACATCCAATGCAGTCGGCAGTGACTGTATCAGCCGTAATATAATCCTACCTATCCTTGATGAAATCCTTCCTATCATTTGCCATATCTGTAACCATTCCATATCCAGCGGCCACTTTCCATCTTCTTGGAAAGAAGCCCAAATAATGCCTCTCCAGAAAAAATGCAATCCTACGTCCTTCTCTGAATATCGTCCCATATCTATATTACCTTTTCTATCAAAGGTTCTCGAGCACCTCGTCCACGATCAACTGAGTCAATTCCTTAATAAAAATTTCCTTCTTAATCCTTTCCAGTCTGGCTTCCGTCCTGGTCACAGCACCGTTACTGCGATGGTGAATATTACGGATGATATAAGGTCAGGAATGGAAAATAGTAATTTAACTATACTTGCACTGCTTGACTATAGCAATGCTTTTAATACTGTGGACTTTGATGTTCTACTTGGGATTCTTCGCTCTATTAACATATCTCCAGCAGCGATTGACTGGTTTCGTAACTACCTGTTTGGGCGCCGGCAACGTGTTCGCATTGAATAAAACTACGGTTCTTGGTGCGACACTAATGCGGGTGTTCCACAGGGTGGCGTTCTCTCTCCTTTACTCTTCGCTGTTTTTATTAACTCTATTCCCAACCAACTACAATCTTCATACCACCTTTATGCTGACGATCTGCAAATCTACACTCAAGCTCCGTTAGTCAGGTTGCCGGAAGCTGTTAACACTATTAATGATGATCTATCCAAAATTAGTACTTGGAGTAAGGAATTTGGTCTCAAAGTCAACCCAACTAAGAGACAGGTTATTATTATTGGTAGCACTAGAATGACTTCCCGGATTGATTGGTCACATTTACCCCAAATTAAGTTTGACGATATTACCATACCAATAAGCAAAATTGTTAAAAATTTGGGGATTTATATTGACAGAAATCTCACTTGGCGCCCGCAACTTCAAAGTTTTTGCTTCTGCAGGGTCCTTGAGAAGACTGCGCAATTTTCTCCCTACTGCCACTAAAATTGCTCTCGCAAATTTTCTTCTACTCCCTATAATCGATTATGCAGACGCCAGCTATCTTGATCTCACAGAGAACCAATATAACAACTTGAGCGACTTCAAAATTTTTGCATTAGATTCATATTCGGCCTTCGCAAATATGATCACATTTCTGAATTTCGTTTAAGACTCAAGTGGTTACCAATTCGCCTTCGCCGGAATGCTCACATATTATCTCTTCTTTATAATATCTTATTTAATCCAACATCAGGAGATGTTGGATTACTTACCTCAAAGAACGATTTGAATTTCTTCATGACACACATTCAAGGTTTCTAAGGTCATCGAAGAACCTAAGGCTGAAAACACCAATGCATTCTACCAACTACTTCGATAAATCCTTTTCTAATCAAGCCGTTCGCTTGTGGAATGCATTGCCTGTAACAGTTTGTCGTGCACAGTCGTTGGTGTCCTTTAAAAAGATGGTTCACCACCACTTTCTTCATTTATAAACTCTTCATTGCACACTCTCTGTATTGTGTGTAAGATATATTTATATATTTGCATGGTATTATATGTGTATATATGTATGTATATAATGTTGTATTATAACTATGATATGTATGTAAGTAAAATGATGACAGTATGTATTATTGGATTTATAGTCTTACAGCAACTATCTTTCAGAGAGAAGACAAATAGTTAAAATAGACAGTTGGAAAAGTGTAGAACTTCCTATCGAACACGGCGTACCTCAAGGTAGTATTTTAGGGCCTACATTATTCTTAGTTTATATAAACGACCTTTCTCTAATCAGACCGAAAAATGGAAAAATTGTTTCTTTTGCCGACGATACTGTTTTACTTTTTGATGGTAAAACGTGGGAGGAAGTATATTCTTATGCTCAGTTGGGTTTAAATTTGGTTTGTAACTGGCTTAATAATAATCTGCTTGTTTTAAACACTGATAAGACGAAATTTATGACTTACTCATTATTAAATCAATGCCAACCCGATCTTGACTTAACTGCCCATGCATGTGATTTAACTATAAATAACACCTGTACTTGCCCCAAGTTAACAAAAACAAGAAATATTAAATATCTTGGTATTATTATTGATGATCAACTTAATTTTCAAAAACAAATTACTACAGTAACAAATAGAATACGTAAGCTTATTTTTATTTTTAAAACACTTCGTCATGTAGCAGATACCACTATCATCAAATCAGTTTACTTTGCACTATGTCAGTCCCTTTTGATGTATTGCATCACTTCATGGGGCGGAGCTGCTAAATCGCATTTACTTAAATTAGAGCGTGCACAGAGGACCATTCTCAAAGTAAGTTACTTTCTTCCCATTTTACATCCTACTTATGAACTATATCAGCAATGCGATATTTTAACAGTCCGACAATTATTTATTTTACAAACAATTTTAAAGAAACATTCAGGTTTACCATTTGTCTCCCAAATTATGAGTGATAAAAGGCGAACAACATCTATTTTTGAATCAATAAGATTTAACACTAGTTTTGCCCACCGGTTCTACTGTTTTCTCGGAACATATCTCTACAACATCATAAATAAAAAAAAAAATATTTATCCATTATCTTTCAGTAAATGTAAATTAAGGATCAGTTCATGGTTAAAGAAGCTGGATTATAACGAAATAAACCCCGCGCCTCTTCGGGCGTCGTTAGATTTAAGGGGCGTGCTTAGAGCCAGATCTAGTGTTGTAAGAAATGAGCTCTGAGTCGAGCGCTCGAACCCCGAGTCGAAGCTCGCGAGCGTTCAAGGCTCGAGCCTTTAAGGCTCCGGAGCCCTTAAGGCGCGCGCTTTCAAGCCTCGAGCTTTAAAGGCTCGCGAGCCGTTAGGACTCGGCTCTTAAAGGTTCGAGTCGAAGCTTGAGCCTTCAATTTTGCCTATACTAATAAGAACTAATTATACAACCTGCTATTTTGATTTTTGATACGATTAGCCAAGTTTTGTACTAAATGAATATTTTTATCTATATCTATTACTACGCCAATTCGTTGCGGAGTAGGCAGATAATGTTACGAATTAAATACACCCCGATAGCTCGTAAACCCTTTATCGGTGGATGTTAATTTTTTACAAGCTTTTATTTGACTTGCAATCTGTCTGTCTTTCGGGTTCAAATCTTGAGATCCATTTCTCAAGGACATGCGGGTATCCGATTAAGCTGAAATTTGGCATACATATGTAAATCTAATAACAATGCAATAATATGGTACCATGGAGCTGATCTGATGATGGAGTCGGAAGGTGGCCATAGGAATAGGTAAACTACACGACATAACCCCCTCGCGTTAAGGCTCGTTAGATTGGTATTGAGAACTACTATACAACCAGATAGTGTACAGTGTCTAATGATGAAGCCGAAAGGCGGCCAATGGAACCACCAAACTACTCAATATAACCACGCTGTATTTTGGCTCGTTGAATTTGATTTGACGAGCACTTTGCACCCGGATGGTGTCCAGGGTCTGATGATGGAGCCCGAGGGTGGCCAATAGAACTACCTAGGTACTCAACATAGCCCCGCCGTGATTGGGCTCATTATATTTGTCTTGACGAGTTCTGTTGACCCGGACTAAGTCCAGGTTCTTATGTTGGAGCCGGAAGGTGGCCAACATAACTACTCAACTATTCAACATAACGTCACCGTGTTTGGGCTCATTGGATTTGTCTTGACAAGTTTTGTATACATTCCCTAGCATTATCAGTAAATATTACTCTCTGTGCTATGACTCCTCATACGTTTACGTTGTTATTGGCGCGCAACTAAAATACGACTGATTGCCGAATGTAGGTATAATTGCGCGAGCGCACCCGGCAACCCGGTCGGGGTCTCAGCATAGTTTACAGAGAAACAACTACCTAAGGACGTCTATTATATTTACCTGTTCCTATAGGGCTATTTGACGAGGAAATAAATATTACTGAAAACATAGGTAAATGTTTAACTAGTTACAAGTAATAAGTATATATTGTAAGTAAATAACGCAATATTTGATAATTGCTTCACAAACTCCATACAAAAACCAAATTACCAAATTTAAATTTTTTTACCCTTTTTTAAATACTTTTATACCTTAATTAACAAAAAAACTTGCATATATATGTGTGCGTAATGAGAAATACATTTCAGAAATGCATTTGAAATCTCCATATTCCATTGTCACAGACATTGCTGCGCATGTTGTAAAGCACATATCGCGCGCGCCCGCTTTTCGAATCTGTTTCTCTGTAATATATATTGGTGGTCTCAGTGACGTATTCCGCGGGGTAAAGTGTGTGCGGGCGCAGGGAAGGGCACGCCATCGCCGCCGCCGCGCGGCTCCGTTTTGTAGCGACTTACTTACCTACACTCACATGCGTTACCTATGTAATTGCAGTTATTATACTAGGTATTAGATAATTAAAATCTTATTAGGTACTGCAAATGCAAGGATACGAAAAACATCTAGGTTTTTGAAACATACGAAAAGACAACAGTGAGGATGGATGTATTAATTTTTGTATTTACGTAAAAACTAGGAATTTTGTATATACGTAATAACTAAGGGATTTTGATAAATAATCGTTTTCTTTAAAAAAAAAAATGTTAATGACTGTAGAAAGTCCAGTTGGCTATAAAAACTTTAATAAGCAACCAAGGATGGGGTTCTTATACAACTATAATATTTAACTAAATATTGTAAACACTAAAGGAAGAGACTATTTGGAAAAAAATCCTGTTGAAATTCTGTACTCTCTGCCTACCTCGCAAGAGATGCGTGATAATATAGGTAAATAGAAAGACGAAATATTATTTAAATAAAAAAGGTATTTAAAAGATATTAACGTTTATTTAATGTCGTATTTTTTTAGTTTTAGACTGTGATTATTATTTTCTAATAATATCTTTATTTGTGCGTATTTATTAGTTCAGTATTAAATTTTATAATTATTTTATTTCTTTCTTTCTTTCTTTTTTTTAAAAACGTAGCCCCACACTAGGATTTATTCCTGTGTCGTGGGTGCGTTTACAAACATGAAAATTCACACACAAATACCCAGACCGGAACAAATAATTGTGGATCACACAAAGATTTGTCCCGTGCGGGAATCGAACCCGCGACTATTAGACACAGTGGGTGGAGCGACCTAAGCTCTTAACCACTGCGCTAAATCGTAGTATTCATATTGTTATTTTAAACAAATAAGGTCTGCCCTAACACGATGGTGTTTCGTGTGACGTTTGTCATCAGACCTTGGACATAATTTGGGTCCAAAATACTTGTCAATATACTGACCCCAAACACGACGGGGCAATGTTGAGTAGTTGCGGAGTTCTTTCGGCCACTTTTCAGCTCCAGCATCAGACCCTGGACATCATCTTAGTCGAATGTTCTTATCAAGACTTGTTAAACGATCCCAAACACGACGGGGTTATGTTGAGTAGTTGCGCAGTTCCGTTGGCTATTTTTCGGCTCCATCATCAGACCCTGGACATCATCTTAGTCGAAAGTTCTTATCAAGACAAGTTAAACGACCCCAAACACGACGGGGCTATGTCGAGTAGTTGCGGAGTTCTTTCGGCCACTTTTCAGCTCCAGCATCAGACCCTGGATATAACCTCGGTCGAAAGTTCTTATCAAGACAAGTCAAACGACCCCAAACACGACGGGGGTATGTCGAGTAGTTGCGTTGGCCACTTTTCGGCCCCATCGTCAGACCCTGGAAATCATCTCAGTCGAAAGTTTTTATCAAGAAAAGTTAAACGACCTCAAACACGACGAGGCTATGTTGAGTAGCTGCGGAGTTCCGTTGGCCACTTTTTGGCTCCATCGTCAGACCCTGGAAATCATCTCAGTCGAAAGTTCTTATCAAGACAAGTTAAACGACCTCAAACACGACGAGGCTATGCTGAGTAGTTGCGGAGTTCCGTTGGCCACTTTTCGGCTTCATCATCAGACCCTGGACATCATCTCAGTCCAATATTCTTATCAAGACATGTTAAACGATCCCAAACACGACGGGGTTATGTTGAGTAGTTGCGCAGTTCCGTTGGCTATTTTTCAGCTCCATCATCAGACCCTGGACATCATCTCAGTCGAAAGTTCTTATCAATACAAGTTAAACGACCCCAAACACGACGAGGCTATGTCGAGTAGTTGCGGAGTTCCGTTGGCCACTTTTCGGCTCCATCATCAGACCCTGGAAATCATCTCAGTCGAAAGTTCTTATCAAGACAAGTTAAACGATCCCAAACACGACGGGGCTATGTTGAGTAGTTGCGGAGTTCCGTTGGCCACTTTTCGGCTCCATCACAGACCCTGGACATTATCTCAGTCGAATATTCTTATCAAGACACGTTAAACGATCCCAAACACGACGGGGTTATGTTGAGTAGTTGCGCAGTTCCGTTGGCTATTTTTCGGCTCCATCATCAGACCCTGGACATCATCTCAGTCGAAACTTCTCATCAAGACAAGTTAATCGACTCCAACACGACGGCGCTATGTTGAATAGTTGCGGAGTTCCGTTAATCACTTTTCGGCTCCATCATCAGACCCTGAACATAGTCTGGGTTTTAAGCACTTGCCAAAACCCAAACGAGCCCACACGCCATAGGGCTGTGTTGAGTCGTTGGGTAGTTCTGAAGGCCATCTTCCGGCTCAATCATGTGATCTTAAACACCATCTCGGTCTATAGTACTCGTAAAGATAAATCCAACGAACCCAAACATGGCTATGTTGTACAAAAGACGTGTCCATTAGAACAGCACCATAACACCGTGTTAGTGGTATTTTATGAATATCTAAAGTTTTCGTTTTACTGTTTCGTTATTAATTCCCGAACCCATTAAAATCGATTGAAATTACGAGAACATTGATTGACCCTTTCTACATACCTATTACTATTGCTTTACGGCCCTCGACTTTAAACTCTGAGCAGAGTCTTTTTTCAAAGTAACTACCGTGAACCTTGATAACAGAGCTCGTTTAAAGCTCGAACCTCCGAGCCTTGTAGCTTCGAGGTTCGAGCCGCGGCTTGAGCCTTGTAGCCGAAGCTCAAGCTTTCTATGGATGCGAGAGCTCTCAAGGACTTTAAGGCTCGGAAGCTCGAGCCTTCTGACAACACTAGCCAGATCCCATTAAGTTAATATACGAGCACAAGCAATCGACTTTTTGTTACGTACTCGACTCAAACGCGGCTGGTTCTCATTCGTAATTGCTAAATGGTTCGTGTTGCATCACGTTATTGTCGATGCGAGACCCGCTTAATCTCACTTGTTTAACTTCGTGTTTGGATGTGTAATTTTAAACGTAACATAACGTATTTGAACGGAACTTAATATATACAACAAATCGTTTTGATTGCAGCGTAGAATAATGTACAGTGAGTTGGTAGTTATTCTAATTGAAATTATTGTGATTATATGATTGTTCTTCTAGAAAAAAAGAGTAATATTATGAACCCAGTTAAGTTAATAACAAATTTCAATGTCTGTACAAATCTTTATACAAAAAATTTAATTTTGAAAATTAACATTTTGTTTTAGTTGCCAGCTATACATATACAATTAAAACATTACCAATAATTCTCATCGCTTTATATTGTATGAATTCATTATAAATTATTAACAGACTATTTAAATTAATATAACATTTAAATAATAAAAAGTTAAATGTTAAATATTACATAAATGTCCGAATGGCGAGTTTGTTCAGTACTAAAAGGAATTTTAAAAATTTTTTACAATCAACAATTAACGTTTGTTTATTTTATAACTTTCACGTAAACGAGAGGTGTATGTGCCGCGATGTTTGCGCCAGTCTGATTGCATCTATCCAATGGCATTGAGCAGCGAACTATATTCCAACATAATGTAAATTTTCAACACGCCTTATCGATTCCACGACCAATTCGCTAGTGAAATGGAAACGGAATTGGAAAATCGCCCTCAGCAATGCAGGTTTTTTGAAGTGATAAAATAATAAAATTAATGGTTGTGATGTGAATGAAAACAGGGTTCACGTGAGTTTTGAGACTCCGTAATCAGGGAACGTGTGTGAGACGAACTATGAGAGTGGAAGAAGCGAGAGAGGTCTGTTGAAATTTTGTACTGTCTTCCCACCCCCAGGGAATCTGATGTGATAATAGATGAGTTATGTTAGCAATCTTAGGAAAGGTTAAGTAATGTCATTCCCTTATCACTCAGGTATACTGCAGTGCGGTACTCTAAAAGTCTCACTTCTGAATCGGCTGAAATCTGAATGAATTTGGCAAGTATTGCTGACTTAATATTTATGACATCTAACTTTATGATGTCAGTAACTTATTATTTCATGTACGTCATATATAATTTTTTCAAGAAAACGTACCCTCACGCCTTGAATTATTTTTGTGTCGTGGGGGTGTTTAATAACATAAAAATAACAGACATTAGACTGAAACAAATCGTTGTAGATTACACAAGGATTTGTCTCTAACCAGACTATTTTCATAGTAGTTGCAAATTGCTACTGTAAAAGACTGTAATGTATGTGAACCGGATTCATCGGGAATGCAGCTTCATTTTCAACGTCTCATTTCTAATGCAATTCCTGAATTTCAAGCTGCTGAATTTAATTATACGAATACCTAACGAATAGTGGGAGCGTCAGTATCTAACTGGGTATGATGGTAAAGGTATACAACAACGATAACATTCATCCCTAATCTATTATTAAATATTGAAGTAATGAATTCATTACTGATAATGCCGCTTTATGCAATGATTCTTTAATTATGAGTTTTCTACAACTGAGTATAAGTATTATTAAACGTAGCTTATTTTGTTTTCTTTTTTGTTTGTTTTATAGAAGTCTTAGTAAATCTATTTAATTGTACCCCACAGGCAATTTAAGGTAAAGACGTCACTTTGTTCAATAATTTTAGGGCAATGCATTTTCGCATCATGCGTTCGTAGCGTTGTGCTACTGTGGTGTACTTAGCGATCACGTTGAGCAACGTCGGAGTCCCATTATATAGCCTTCATAAGTTTCAACAGCAGATGGCCACAAACCTGCCTTCACCAATCCGCACTGGGTCCGCGTGGTGGAGTATGACTTTACCGTCGCTCGTCGCTTTTTGAGAGAGGACCTTCGCCTAGCAGTGGGACAGTGTGGGCTGATTCATTAAAACGTGTGATAAAAAAAAACAAGCAAAATTTTATTCTAGATCCCTGTGTTAAGCTGTACCATTGTCTTAAATAAGGTGCGAAAGAGGGATGTAGGTACCGGGGAAGACCTAGACTATTTTTGACCGTATCTTATCTGAAGAGTCAAGTCAAGAGCTGTAACCAGCGAGCGGGTATGAGACAAACTATGAGAGTGAAGGAAGCCAGAGAGATCTGTAAGAGGAATCGAGAGTAAATCATATGGACGCGAGCAACTTCGGTTCCATTTTCACTTAATAAAATTAGGTAAAAATCTTCATGAAACACTCGTTAATCCAATAAACATTTAAGCTCATCACAACAGAATGAAATGACACATAAAGGATTATTCCAATCCATTATACATACACATGTGCAGTGTGATTTATAACGTACGACAAACAATATAGCTCTCATGTACGTCAAATTAATTATAGCGGGTGAAACGCGGACCGCCCGCCGGTCGAGATATGATAAACACTCGCCCGTAAATATAATAAATACACTCGGTATACAGTTATATATTAATGATTATTTCTAATTACATTAACAGTTGTGTGTGGTGACTAATCTTACTTAATCTATCTATACCATCACTATACCATCACGTCAGATCTCTTGCGACAGAGAGTATAGGGTTCCAACGGGGTTTCTTCTTACAGCAGTATCTAGCCTCCTTGATTGATAACATGCTTGATTTTAAAAAACACCTAAAAATATTCACGCACTGTCCATGTAGATTCGTCACGACATGTCTGTAGCCGTGTATCAGAGAGAAGTGAAGGGTTGTGTTCCAAGCGTATGATCGCCCTCCCAGTCCATTGGAAGCGACTGCGTCACTGCCCGCCTAAAGTACACACTTGTGCGTGCTTACATTGTCGCTAAAACGTTGTTTACATTTATAAAAAAAAATGCAGTGTAAATAAATATTTACACATGGTTCATATAGACTCGTCACGGTATGTCTAGCGGTATGTCACTGAGAAGTAAAGAGTTGTGTTCGAAGCGTGTGGCCGCCCGCCCAGTCCGCTGGAAGCCACCGCGTCACCGCCCGCCTAAAGTTCCGCACACACTCGCGCGCGAATACTTTGTAGCGAAATGTTTTTTACTTTCTTACAAGAAAATTATGGGCTCTCAAAAAGGATACTGGTACGGGTATGATGTGTTTTTAGTGAAATATTGGGGATTAAGGGATTCAAATTTAGCAGCCTGTGATTGTGGTGCGACTTCACAGACTATGTCGCACCGGCTGGTCTGCCCTTTGTACCTCACCACCTGTTTAAGGGAAGAGCTGTCCACGGTCACAAATGGCGCGATAGAGCTAGCCACTCACTTAGCAGGATAAATATGAATAATTGACATGAAATGAAGCCGTGAAATATAACTCAAATTGTTGCAATTGTGTTACATACACATGTATGTAAATTACTGTAAAAATAGCATCATCAGGAGACGATTATGCACGAATTCAAACGTTAACAATCGTCGTATTCACATTAATAACCGTTGTTTGTTCTTAATATATTTAAAAGTTGTAAAGACCCTTGACCAGCACAAATTAATAAGAAAAAAATTTAATTAATTTTCTACTAGATTCAAAATAAAACAAATATTTTCTTTCATCGTCGGTTTTATAATAAAATGAGCGAACTCTTTCATAAGATTCACGAATCCCACTTGGTTAATGAAAACAAAATGTCTCCAATATGTTAGGCGCTTTACATGAAATTTATAACGGGGTAAAAAAAGGAAGTGCTATGACACGACAGCTTTAATATATTGCATCGCCGGTGCATCCGGTGTAGTATTGCCACAACGATACGGCTAAATTTGGGATCAAGGTACGAAAAAATGGATCATGAATTTGTTGCATCGTTTTCATGATTCATTTGCTTTCCATTAGTTTTTCTAAACGTGCCCCATGTTAATAGTTATTTTTGAATCAACATAATCGTTGTTGGGTCTTCGCAAACAAAGAATTCCATATGTACAGATCACCAGACCTAAGCAAATAATTGTTGCTCATACAATGATTTCTCCTGTGATCCATACGGCCTTCGCTCAAGTCCCTAGACCGATTCGTAAGACATCACTCTTTTGATAATAAGTGTAAGAATATAAGAGCGCAAAATTTTATCAGCTTTTTTATAGACACAAGACATAGTATCATGTTGATAGATTTATGTTAAAAATACTATTATGAACATTATTTTATTTAAAAAGATGTCGCTTTGAAAATAGGCGCGTCTTCCATGACACACAGTACTGGTAATTAATTAAAACAACTTAAAATATATGACATTATGTACACTAACGAAACTGTGGAATATCTCTCAAAAACATGACGATGTGACGACACTAACTCAGTGGCCACGTGTGCGGTGCGCGCGCGCTGATTTCTTCACGGCTTATTAGCGCGGGAAATTAGTAAGAGCTGCGGCGAACCACCCGGTGCTCGGATGCACAGAAAATAGACATCGGACATTGATTAATGCCCGTCTATGATCTTAAGTGAAGGAAGGTTGACTTAAATTAAAAGCCATTTTGTTTTTTATTCATTAGCCAGTAATATTGTTAGATGGGTTTAAGTAATCATACTGTTACGACTTCAATACACCCCGATATCTCGTAAACCCCTTATCGTGGAATGTTAATTTTAAAATCCATTACATACACTTAGGTCCCCAAGCGATCTGTCTAGAAAGATCTAGAATCCGCGCTTAAGTGCCGAAACGTCTAGAAGGTTCCAACCCTTTAATTATAGCCGGCGCGCGGTATACAAGTACCTATTCGTTCCCGTACAAATAGGTATGTAATAATAATACCGCTTTGTGGGCCGCGCCGGCTATTGTTCAATGTACTTCTATCGATGTACTTAGAGGGTTCGCTTCGTTCTAGAACTTTCATATGAGTATAATCAAATCAAATCAAATCATTTATTTGCGAAAATGGGTACAAGTACAGGATGTTACATTTTATTATTATGTGACGCCATTATCTGCCTTTAGACATGCAAAATATAAAATTATAAGTATAATTTAAGCAATTGAGTCATATTCATTATTCAGGTTAAATAATATATTTATAATTATCATCATCAATCATATTTCTTTTGTTATACATTATGTCAAATAAAATTACGAATACTAATTACTAACTTTTCCAATTATATACAATTTTATGTCAGATATTATATATAGATTATGTATGTCAAGTGATATAAAATAAGTTATAGTCATTTATATATAAATTAATATTAGATTTCTGATCCAACATTTTATCACAGAGGTATATTCAGTCACACTGTAGTAGGATGTATCCTGTAAATGTCTCTTAACCTTACTGTACAGGACGCCGTCTGCATGATTTGTATAAAGAATAATAAGTAATAGATTAAGTTACTGTAGTACATTATGTAATAGTTTAAGTTAGAATAAGGTATTGTAATAGAATTGTAGCACACAAGCACTAGTATACAGTTAGAAGAGTGTAACCCTGGAAAGGGACAGGAATAGTTGCATCGCACCACGTACGTTCGAGCGACTGGGCATTGAAGAATATAGGAAGAAACTCTGCGCGAAGAGGGTCACAACTGGTGGGTGGAGCACTGTTTCAAGATTATTCGGCTTTTATTTGCTCCTTCACGACGCATACTGGCCACAGCAGCAACAGGGCGCACGACGTATTATTCGTCCTGTTCATTTTGGTCCTTCGAGCCGGATTATCGTCGTCAAGAGAAAATAGAAGACGCAAGCTGAAAACAGAAGAATTAAGCTGAAAGAAGAAGGAAACATGCCAGTCACACGCTCCACCGCCAGTAGACCAGCAGCATCGGCCCCAGTCGCCGAATCGTCGGGGTCGACTACAGCGACAGAGTCGACCGCCACGTCAGAGTCGACCACCACGACAGAATCTACTGTCATGACGGAAACAACCGCCACGGCAGACACTCCCGCGACGGAGAAAACAAAAAAACCAGTGTCCAAGCGGACTGGGACAAAGAAGACGCTCTCAACGAAGACGCGAAGATTGAAGCTCGCCCGCGCCAAGGAGGAGCTACTAGAATTGCAAGTCCAATTAGCAGCTGCGAAAATATCACGAATCGAAGCCGAAGATGAAGAAAGCGAGAGTGACGCCGACACGTGCATATCAGACGAACAAGAAACAGAGAAAAGAGTCGGGAGCTGGCTGAACGACTCGCGACCTCACGTCCTGGCCATCGCCGACAGGCCACACGACATAGACGTGGGGCGCACCATCGATGCAGCGCCGCGGGCGACAACGCCGTTGCCCACTGCACCGATCCAGCCACCACCCATCACCGTGTCGAAGAAGAAAGAAACGACAGTCGCGACGCCGCCACAGCAAATTGACCTGCGTGAGCTGGCGTCCGCAATCACCCTCGCCGCCCGGTCCGGGAGCGCCCCAAACCACCGCTTCGCTACTGAATTCCCGTACTTCAGTGGGTCACACCAAGAGTGGCTCACCTTCAAAGCTGCTTATGAAGAATCTGCGCCGAGCTTCACGGACACCGAGAACGTCGCGAGACTGCGAAGAGCGCTAAAAGGTAAAGCTAAAGAAGCCGTCGAGAACTTACTCATCTACAACGCCAAGACAGCCGACATACTCCGGGCGCTCGAAGCACGCTTCGGCCGACCAGATTTCATCGCGTTGGGCGAACTAGAACGCCTGCGCGCGCTGTCCCGACTCAGCGACAACCCGAGAGACATCTGCGTGTTCGCCACGCGGGTGATGAACATCGTCGCGACGCTACGCGCACTCAACCGCGTGACGTACCTGTACAACCCGGAGGCTGTCAAGACGACCATTGAGAAGTTCACACCGGTGCTCAAGTATAGATGGTTTGACTACGCAGCGGAAGAACAGACAGAAGAACCTGACCTACTGAGGCTCTCTAATTTCCTCAGTAGGGAGGCCGACAGGTGCGGGCGCTACGCACCTCCCGAACACGTGACACCCGAACGGGAACATACAGCGAACAGAAGACAGACGAACAAGACTTATAGCACCGCTGTATCGGGCTCGAGGAAAGAAAAATACGCTGCGTGTCACGACACAGAACATGAGGTAACCAAGTGCAAGAAATTTATTGAATCGACGGTCAACGACAGATGGGACATCGCGAAGGCACGAAGGCTATGCTTCGCGTGTCTACGCTTCAGAACGAAGAGTCATCATTGCAAGAGGCACACTTGCGACACCGACGGGTGCAAATACTCGCACCACAGACTGCTTCACCACGTCAAAAGCGAAAGGGTTGTGGAAGATGACAACACGGAGAAGCAGACAGTCGCGTCAACGTGGACAAGAGGCTTGGCGTCGTATCTCAAGATAGTGCCGGTACATATTTCCGGACCGGCGGGAGGAGTAGACACTTACGCCCTCCTCGATGACGGGTCAACGATGACGCTCATCGACGCCGAGCTCGCCCACCAGACAGGCGCGCGGGGTCCCCGCGAGTCACTGCACATCGAGGCGATCGGCGATTGCAACGTCCGGTCATCGAACTCCCGTCGGGTCCAGCTGACGTTGAGAGGTACGTCCCAGCGCGCACATCGGGTTCAAGCGCGCACCATATACAACATGAAGTCGACGCCACAAGCCGTCACAGTGGAAGACATCGCCGACTGTAAGCATCTGCGGGACATACAGTGCGACGTTACCTACAATAGAGCGAAACCCCAGATACTCATCGGCTAAGACAATTGGCACCTACTGCTGACGTCAGAGGTACGCCGGGGGCAGCGACATCAACCCGTTGGCTCCCGGACCCCTCTCGGCTGGGTCGTACACGGTGCGCGCTCACGACGCACGAAAAACTCTGAAGCGCCCACAGTACATAGAGAAGATCGACCGCGATTCGAAACTGAACAGAAGAAAAATGGACAGGAAAATAGAACAGAAGATCGACCGCGATTCAACATTGAAATGAAAACACAGAGAACAAATCGACGCCCTCGTCCCAAAAGAAAACGCCGAGCCCGCGTGAATAAAATAGATCAGACACGACAGACGGATGATCGGGCTCAGCGAGGAAAGATAGACGGAACGAGTACTTGGACTGGAGTGGAGGCCGGACACCGACGACATCGGGTTCAACATCGATGCACGCCTCCCCCCGGGCATACTCAACAAGCCGACGCCGACAAAGTGGGAGACACTCCGCATACTGATGTCTCTGTTCGACCCGCTCGGAATCGCTTCGCCCATCACAATAAGGGGCCAAGCGGATACTACAGGACATATGGCGGCGCGGCACAATGTGGGACGACAAAATCGACGATGACCGCGCACAGCAGTGGGTCGAGTGGACCCAACACCTGCGCAGTCTGCGGGACATGAACATGTCGATCTCGAGACTCGAACTGCAAGCCGCCGAGTACGGCGGCTTGCAGTTCGACTACCCAGTAGGGTAGTCGCCTGGGCGCGACTATCATCGCCGAACGCGCGACTGCGCGCGTACTGCAGTTCATCGACCTGTGCAGAGTGAATAGACAATTAGTGAACTATAAAAGACAGGCTAGGAATCGTGAAAAGGACCCACAGTGGAATAGTGTTAAGAATAGGAATAAGTGTAGCGATAAGTGTAGAATTAAGTTTAGTGATAAGGACAGTGTTAAGTGTTTACCGCTCAGTGCAGAACTATTGATAAGAGCGGAGGCGTTGTTAGTGCGTGTAGTACAACACGACTCGTAGAATAGCGAACTGAGTAATGGTGATAGACTATCGAAGGGCCGCCTCCGCCCCTAATCAGCGCAGATTATCAGTGGAGTGATAAGAATCAGGTCGCGAATAAGTGCGACGCCGGACATCAGCGACGAGCTACGGTGCCCCGCGGTGCTGGACGGAGATCATCGCGTCACCCGCCTTTACATCGAGCACGTACACCGACAGCTGCACCACGCCGGAGTAGAGGCGATTATCAACGCGTGTCGAGCAAGGTACTGGATAACTCGATTACGTACAGTAGCCCGGATGGTCATACACAAGTGCTACAGCTGTCGCCGAAGTAGAGACGCGCCTCCAGAGCCGAGCACCGGGAACTTGCCGCCCTGCAGACTGGCTCACCATCAGAGGGCCTTCACGTACACCGGCATCGACTATTTTGGACCTCTGACTGTGACAGTGGGTTGGGGCACACAGAGACGCTACGTAGCCCTCTTTACCTGCCTGACTTCACGCGCCGTACACTTGGAAGTCGCCGCATCACTCAGCACCGAGTCAGCTGTGATGGCCCTACGACGATTCATCGCCCGCCGCGGCTGCCCAACTGAAATATGGTCGGACAACGGGACCAATCTCCGCGGCGCCGACAAGGAGCTACGGGAGGCGCTGGACAACGCCATCCGAGAAGAGGCCACGAGAAAGACGATCAGCTGGCGCTTTATTCCCCCCGGCGCCCCGTTCATGGGCGGCGCATGGGAAAGACTGGTGCGCAGCGTAAAGACGGCCCTGTACGCGATCCTGACGGAGAGGCACCTGACAGAAGAGGTTCTCACCACACTGCTGGTGGAGGTCGAATTTACAGTAAACAACCGACCGCTCACTCACGTACCCGTCGACCCTGAGGACCCAGAGGCGCTGACACCGAACCACTTTCTGCTCTACGGCCCGGCGCGCAACCCGACACCAGGGACCTTCACTGACACTGACCTCATCGGCCGCACCCATTGGAGAGCGGCGCAGAGACTCGCGGACATGTTCTGGGAACGATGGATAAGGGAGTACTTACCTGGACTTCAGTACCGGCGGGAGCCCCACGGACGCGGCGCCGCCCTGAAAGAGGAGGACATCGTCCTCATTGTTGACAATGTACTCCCCAGGAACATGGGGTCTCTTGGAAGGATAATAAGGACCTTCCCTGGAGAAGATGGAATTGTACGTGCGGTGGACGTCCGCACCAAGGGAGGAGTTCTTCGGAGGCCAGCGAAGAAATTGATAGTATTGCCGACGTCGTCCCTCCACGAAGACTTATGAACCGTCTGTGAAGCCGACAGTTCACGGCGGGAGAAATGTACAGGACGACGTCTGCATGATTTGTATAAAGAATAATAAGTAATAGATTAAGTTACTGTAGTACATTATGTAATAGTTTAGGTTAGAATAAGGTATTGTAATAGAATTGTAGCACACAAACACTAGTATACAGTTAGAAGAGTGTAACCCTGAAAGGGATAGGAATAATTAGAAGAGTGTAACCCTGGAAAGGGACAGGAATAGTTGTATCATGATTGGTTTATTTGATTAATAAACTCGATGCAAAGCCCACTAGTTGTGACCCAACAAAATAGTATTTAGGAGCGCAAAACATCGCGCCACGTACGTTCGAGCGACTGGGTTTTGAAGAATATAGAAAGAAACTCTGCGCAAAGTGGGTCACAACTGGTGGGTGGAGCACTGTTTCAAGATTATTCGGCTTTTATTTGCTCCTTCACGACGCATACTGGCCACAGCAGCAACAGGGCGCACGACGTATTATTCGTCCTGTTCACTTACACTTAAAGATATTTAAATCTCCTATTTCTAAAACAGTCTTAGGTAAATGGTTATAGACACGTGGTCCCATACAAAAAAACGCTGTTACCACATAGCTGTTTTATGTGACGGACAACAGATTTTGAAGGTATGCCGTTTACTATTATAATTGTCAAACATGCTTATAGATAGATAGATAGATAATACTTTATTGTTCCACCAGAAATACAAGAAGGAAATAAAAAGATACAATATTTCAATTGAAAGATAGTGTAACAATGGGCGGCCTTACCACTAACAGTGATCTCTTCCAGGCAACCTTTGGATGGAGAGGATCTAAAGAAAACACAAGATTTAGAGGTGTACTTAGCTAACAGAACATAACAATACACAAATAAATCTATCATAAACTACTTAAATAATATACCTATACATACACAAGTAAAAATAATATACACGCGTCAAAGATAAGTCTATAATATTAAGCAACTAGCAACAGCATATAGAAAACATCCAGCAAATTTAATTTAATTAATCGGTGATGTAGAACTTTTTCACTTGACCTCTGAATATATGAATAGATGGAGCACTCCTTATAGAAACAGGTAGTGAGTTCCACAGTCGTACGGCTTTGACCGTAAAAGAGTTATCATAAAAGGTGCTAGAGTGTAGAGGCATTACGAGAGCCAAGTTTTCTGATGACCTTAAAGAATACGAGTTGGAAAAGTGAAGGAAATTGAATCGTTCCTTAAGGTAGCGCGGGGAAGACTGACTGAATAAAATATTGTACAGAAGACAGAGGATATGAGTATTCCGGCGAAGACGTATAGGGAGCCACTTGAGCTTAGAACGAAACTGAGATACATGATCATATTTGCGCAAGCCAAATATAAATCTTATACAAAAGTTTTGAAGACGCTCAAGTTTATTTAACTGGTCTTCGGTGAGATCTAGATAGCAGATGTCAGCATAGTCGAGAATAGGAAGCAACAGAGATTGTGCTAGAGCAATTTTAGTGGTAATAGGTAGAAAGTTTCGCAGTCTTTTAATCTGTCCAGCGAAGAATGAGAATAAATTTAAAGAACATCTGCATATAAGTGGTATGGAGAAGAGATATCATGGGAAATTGAATTAATGAAGATTGCGAAAAGGAGTGGAGATAGGACCCCGCCTTGTGGTAGTACAGCCAACGTGCCACACCATGATGAGAAATTCTCTTCAAGGCGAACCCGCTGCCGGCGTCCATACAGATAAGTGTGAAACCATTCCATTCGACCACCGTTGGAGATATGTTA
The DNA here is from genome assembly GCA_905147815.2 of Phalera bucephala. Taxonomy (NCBI): domain Eukaryota; kingdom Metazoa; phylum Arthropoda; class Insecta; order Lepidoptera; family Notodontidae; genus Phalera; species Phalera bucephala. The sequence goes on along the minus strand of LR990621.1, from coordinate 13,998,357 downwards.
ATTGAGCGAAGTACAGCTAAGAGATTATCAAAATCGACCGTATTAAATGCATTGCTAAAATCCAACAATGTAAGCACTGTTAAGTTACCATTTTTCATAGAAAAGCGAATGTCATCGGTGACTTTCACAAGAGTACTTACTGTGCTATGGCCAGGACGAAAACCAGATTGGAATGGATTAGGGAGATTATGACAGGAAAGGAAATTGCTGATTTGATTGTGAATAAGACGCTCAAAGACCTTAGAAAGAAACGGAAGAATGGATATCGGACGATAGTCGGAGAAAGATTTAGGATTGGGTTTTTTAGGTAAAGGAATTATTTGCGCGTCCTTCCAAATAGAAGGAAATATCCCTCTTGTGATGGAATTATTAAAAAGGAGACAAAGGATGGGAGCGATAATGTCGATCAATGGCACTAGCATATTGCGACTTATGCCATCGCCACCCACGGCGTTGGAGGAGATTGAGAGTACGCTCTTTTTAACATCACAATCGGATAGACGATTAAAAATAAAAGGAGGGTAGTCTGGAGTTGGTATATTTGAAAGATATATTAATGTATTTCCTCTAGTTGAATCATCAATATTGGACGAGGAAGAGAAGTGTAAGTTAAGCGAATTAATATTTAAATCAGTTTGATCTATATCTTGGCGTGATTTGCCAACTCCAATAGACTTTTAAATTTTCAGATTTTAGTTGGATCATTATTTTCAACAGATTCATGAATATGGCGGCGTAAAGCGTCCCTACATACCACATTGCAGCGATTTCGCGATTTAATGTACTTCGCTTTATTTTTATCGCTAGGACAGCACTTGTACTTATGTTTGACCATCGTTTTTTTGTGCATTATAAGTTTAATGTCCTGAGTGATCCATGGCGCTGGAAGGTGTTTTAATTTGATGGCTCGCAAGGGTGCATGTTTGTCATTAAATTGGGTTATTAGCGAGTTGAAGTTCATTATTTGGTTATCCACTAACTGTGCATCAGTGACCGGTGACCAATCAATTTTTCCAGCATCACTAAGGAATTCTTCCTGCTTCATACCACTAAAATTGCGCTGAAGAATTATTTTAGGCTTAGCTTTAGGAGGACGGATTTTATATGAGAGAAATATAAGATCATGATACGAGAAAGCATCAGCAGAACATTGACCGTGTTTGGCAACATGCAACGGTGAAGATACTATTACCAAGTCAAGAAGTGAGGGAGTAGAGTTAGGGAAGTGATGAGTAGCACTAAGGGGAAGAATATGTAAGTTACTGGATTTGATGATAGTTTCCAGTGAAGTAGTACGGTAATCATGCTTAAGAAGGCAAGTGTTAAAATCACCCATGATGATAGTATGATTATATAAGGGCATGAGATCTTCCAAGATCTTTTCAAAAGATGAGAAATAATTAATGCGAATAGAAGGGCTGTAATAGGCTCCGAGTAAGATCTTGGTGTGAGCTAACGCACCTCAACAAATAGATGTTCGCCGGCATTTGAAACTAGTGGTTGGAGTGCTAACAAAGCTCTCGTCACCACTACTACAGGATTCAGAGGACAAAGAGAAGAAATTGTCACTAGTACTGCTAGCATCATCATTAAATAAGCTGTTCATTGTTTAAATAAAAATATATAATAAAAATAAACGTGTATATTAATACAAATATATCTATATATATATATATATATATATATATATATATATATATATGTATGTGATATGTATATAATGTATTCTTTTTCAATATATAAACAACTATGCGACTTTAAGCACTCCACCTGCCGGTTGTAAGTTGGAATCAAGAAAAAACCACGTTACGCATACACAACATAAATAAGTACATAGCGATAGTATAACATAAAGAGTAACAATAAGAGAAAAAAAAAATGTTAAGAAACAATTAAACTTACAACAATTAACTTATAGAGCGGAAAAACTAAACGTAGGTAATTTCTAAACACAATGACAAATGATAAATATTAGCTATGGTATAAACAAAAAAAAAAAAAAATTACAATTAGCAGTTGTCAACGATCTGTCAAATGTAAGTCAAATGTCGGCTTTTGTTTTTTGCCGTAATGGCGACAAGAAGCCAATTTTTATAATTTACTGTTATAACAGTAAATTATATGTCGCCTCTATTACTACTTGACATTGGCGAAATACACTGTTAAAGTGTGCGGCCATTAATTAAAATAAGAAGAAGAAGAAGAAGTCAAATGTCAATGATTAACAATTATTGTGAGGTTATAACAAATAAACAATACGGCTACGATCTACGATAAAGTTGTTGATAACTAGGTACTTATATGTTAAACATGCAGTTTACCTAACTAAAGTAAAATAACAGTGAATATGAGTACAACTAGCTAGCTACAGAAGAATGAAAGCGGGATACAGTGACAAAACAAATCGACAAATCGATCCCAGCATGAAATAATATTACCTATATCAATAAATATCTACTAAAACATTAAGGTACTACTACTAAAAACTGTACTCACATAATTATAAACACAAGAAAAAAAAGAACTACTTTTTGCTGGAGGCACCGGTACGCTTACTTTTCGGTGCAGGTGCCGGTACTTTGGCAGCTGCCGCAGAAGATGTTGGCATATCAGGCACCGGGATTTCCTCAAGCTCGGCTAGCGTGCTGATGCGATGCCGCACACCATCACCATCCACAACGAAGACAGATCCGTCGCAAGTCCAACATTTAGAGACTCCAAATTTTTGACGAGCCGCCATAAAGGTAGCATGCCGAGTTTTAGTCAAAAACTTCCCCTTCCAAAAACCCTTCAAATTCTTTTTTGCGTACCATAATTTATTTTTGAGTGATATGTCACGAACCTTTAACAAGATTGGCCTGGGTTTGTTGGTTGATGATGAACGGCCCATCCGATGACACCGTATGATGTCCCCCGATGTAAACTCTGGCACACTAAGATTGTGTGCCACTGTTCTAGCAACTGTTGCCTACACATCCTCATTACTCTTCTCGGGCAGGCCATGAAGAAGAAGAATCTTGCGACGACTTCTCATTTCCAAACCATCACATTGGTACATTAACAAGGCTACTTGGTCTTGTAGACACTGAAGAGCAGTCATGATGAATGTGCGAAAGGCTGTAAAGTCAGCTGCCAAGTTGGCAATGGTATTGGAGGGCACTGCAGCTTGAAGCTCACCTTGATAAGAATCCATCTTCTTCATCATATTTTGAAGCTTAGAAATGGAATCTTGGATGGCATCCATGTTGTAAATAAGTGTATGTGTTGTACTTACTGTGATGAGACAATGAATTATAATGGTGAAAATGGTTCTACAGTAAGGAAAATACTCAGGCAGGTACTGTGCAATTTAGATTTTAAATGCTCATATCAACAACTCTATTATAATTTGATTAACTATTTTAAAATAAATTAATTTACTGAGCATACAATGTACTCCTATTTATTTCATTATTAACTCATAAATATATAGACAAGGCATTGTTAATATTTTTAAGTTCCTGAAGTAGGGTTTACAGCTATCTGTTTGCTTGAGTTTACAAATAGCTCGTATGCATCTTTTTTGAGCTATAAATACTTGTTCGCTGTTAGTGGAATGACCCCAAAATATTATGCCATATCTTAACAGAGATTCAACATAGCCATTATAAGCAGTTAATACTGCAGACTGGTCCACAACCTTGGAAAACATATAGAGTGCATAGGATTGTTGGCTTAATTTTAAACAAAAATTCTCAACATGCAACTTCCAATTCAGTGTATTGTCAATATGTAATCCTAAGAACTTTGTCATTTGTACCTCTTGAATCAAATTTCCCCTGTAGCTAACATTAAGATCTGATATTTGTGTGATTCTATTTTTAAAAGTCATAATATATGTTTTTTCTAAATTAATTTTCAAATTCATTGATGTCAACCATTCTATTCATCACCAGCCCGTATCAGTCCACTGCTGGACATAGGCCTCTCCCAAGGCACGCCATTGAGCCCGATCTTCGGCTCTTCTCCTCCAACCGCTGCCCGCCACCCTCCGTATATACGTCCGTTATACGTGGCTAAGGTCAGTCGGTTTTGGCGGCCTTTCGTAACCCGGAGATTCTTAGCACCCCCCACCCTGCCGTTACCGTGACCGCCGCCGTGGTCAGGAATAGCAGGGTTGCCGGGAACTGGGGGCCGTGGGTTGTTTTGGCTTATCATAGGGAGGTAATGCCCGTAATCTCCACGCTGGGCAGGCGGATTGGAGATCGCAGAGCGCGGCTTCTCGCACCAGTGGCGCTGCTGCCCGTCACCAGTCTGTCATTTAGCTGCGCAGTTTGACAATGGATATACCGCCATTAGCCGGTCGCCAGAGCCTCGTTTGCTGTTTGGCAGGGTGCACCACGAGCAGGTGAGGTTGGCTTGGGGCACTAGGATGGTGATGTACCCCTCACACCACCATTCTATTATACTTAATAAAGTCCGATTAATTTCATTTTTAAGACCTTCCTTATCTGTACCTCTCATAACTACAGTACTGTCATCTGCAAATAAGATTGTGGGGTGACGAGTTATACTTGGAAGGTCATTAATATAAATATTGAATAAAAGTGGTCCAAGTACGCTCCCTTGTGGAACGCCAAATTTTACATCTCTGTAGGCAGATAAATACTGTATTTTTTTTTTCGTCTTAAGACATATTCTAGTTATTTTTGTACACTGTTTTCTATTAGAGAGATACGACTGTATTAAATTTAGGACGTTTCCTCATATTCTATACATATGTTATTTCTGTAACAGTTTACGGTGATCCACATGAGCTTTGGTGAGATCCATGTATAACCCACATACTGGTATTTTTATGTCAATGTTTTCCATAACTATTTTCAAAAACTTATAGATTGCCATGTTTATAGATTTATTCTTTCGGAATCCGATTTGTTCCTTGGCAACACAGGTTCTTAGTTTCAAAGAAAGTATAGATTCTGTCATAAATTACTCTTTCAAAAACAAAAATTTTGAAAATTACTGGAATCAGTGCAATAGGTCTGTAACAATTCATAGAGTGTTTGTCGGTTTTCTTGAATAGTGGTTTTATTATAATTCGTTTTAGTCTATCAGGAAATATACCATGCATTATGCATAGTTTTATTACATGACATAAAAGGAACACAGAGCGCGGGAACGGAAACAGTCTCTTCCTGGAAGCGATAGTGATCAAATCGGAGAACAAGCGATCTAAGTAGAATACACCAGCAACTTTAGCAACGATATACGGATACTACGAGTGACGCAGCTACTTGGAAGCAGTATTTGGGTACTAACGAGAGTAGTACTAGTGTGTGATAAGTTCGCGTGTGTATTTGCATACGACATACGATTTGTGTGTACAGCACCTAATAAAGTACTTCGCACGTTATCCGGCATTTAATTACCCCGCAAACGTAACATTGGTGTCAGAAGTGGATTGCCGATTCTACCGCGTGAAGACGAGGTACGTATTCCACGGACCAGACGTCAAGTTGAAATGGATGCGGCACGTCAGCGGAGCCTTCCAGAGGAGGAGCAGCAGGCTGATGCGGGTACTTCAACGACAGTGGCGACAGCACCAGGCGGAAACTCGGCGGATATGGCAACACTGTTGGCTGCCATTCAGGCAATCCAAGCCAACCAAGAGGCCAGCCGCTACGAGCTACAAGATATAATCCTCATCAAGCCAACCAGGACGCTGTGCTCGGTCAAATAGATACAGGCATCTCAGTGCTTGGGGAAAAATAATCAAAGGGGTTAAAGGAGTTACGCTGACTACAGAAACCCTGAAAGCAGAGGTAAGATACGTCTCGTCTAAGGTAGAAGAACACGACGGACAGTTACAAGTGTGGAATAAAGAGGTTATGAAGCTCAGATCACGCGAACCCATTGCAGTGGCCTCTTCGTCACCAGCCAAATTCGACCTTCCTCGCTTTGACGGGACATCATCATGGTCGGCTTTCAGGTACCAGCTTGAAACACTTGCAAGCGGAAATCCTTGGAGCAACGGGAAAACTTGCATGGCACTAACACTTGCCTTGCGAGGGGATGCTCTTATGGTTTTGGAGAATCTGCCATCTAAAGGCAGGACACTTGAGGCTCTCATGAAGGCACTAGAGACGCGCTACGGAGAAAACAATTTATAGCACGTATATCGAGCACAACTCCGGGACCAAGCCCAGAAGCCAAGTGAAAGTGTCCAGCAGTGGGCATCAGAGGTAGAAAGGCTAGTTCGTAGAGCCTTTGCGTCAACACCAGCAACTATGGAGGTCCAACTGATAGGGGATTTTATCGACGGCATACGGGAGACTGATGTCAGTTCTGACGTCAGGTCTGCCGTCCACTTGGGTCACCACCAAACATTGAAGAGCGCACTGGCCCATGCTCTTGAGGTGGAAGCTGTGCGAAACAGCAATAGAGTACATAAAGTCAGGGAAATGGTGACCAATGAGAGAACACCTAGGTTTGGCCCAACATGTTACAGCTGCGGAGAAAAAGGGCATATAAAGCTGAAGTGCCCTAAGAAGAGGAAAAGGGTTGCGAATTCCGGGACCCAGGTAGAAGAAAATCTACCGTTAAACTAAATGTCGCCAGGGCCGCAGGGCGGGCGCTGGCTGGTGTAATTAGGGCTCCAACCGTCACAATAACTCAAGTTTGTAATGGAAATATTCTTATCATCGATGGTACCGTGAACAACCAAACTTGCAGTTTTAGAGTGGACACTGGAGCATCCCGTAGGCCAGAGCTGCTGAAACGCACCATATTGTAGGAAAAACTAGTTCCATCATGCCATCTTCAGACAGCAACCGGCCAGCCAGTCACCGTCCTAGCTGAAACAAACGTGCAGCTCAGAATTGGCGACTGCAAGTATCTCCATCATCATCATCAGCCCGTGTCAGTCCACTGCTGGACGTAGGCCTCTCCAATGGCACGCCACTGAGCTCGATCTTCAGCTCTCCTTCTCCAATCCCTGCCCGCTGCCTTACGAATATCGTCGCCCCACCTAGCTACAGGGCGCCCTACACTACGTTTGCCGACACGCGGTCTCCACTTAAGAACCAGTCTGCCCCAACGGCCATCGGTTCTGCGGCATATGTGACCTGCCCACTGCCACTTCAGCTTGCTAATTCGCTGAGCTATGTCGGTAACCTTGGTTCTCTGACAAATAACTTCGTTCCGGATTCGATCCCTAAGAGAAACTCCGAGCATAGCTCTTTTCATAGCTCGTTGAGCAACCTTGAACTGGTGGACAAGTCGCACAGTGAGTGGCCACGTTTCGGCTCCGTATGTCATTACAGGTAGGACGCACTGATTAAAAACTTTCGTTTTTAGGCATTGAGGTATGGGCGATAAGAATACTCGACGGAGTTTTCCAAATGCTGCCCAGCCCAGCTGTATCCGTCTCTTAACTTCCTTGTCGAAGTTGTTTTTACCTAGTTGGCGCACCTGCCCTAGGTATACGTACTCAGAAACAACTTCGAGGGGGGCTCCGTTTACGGCGATCGGTCCCGGGTCAACATGCTTGTTGATCATAACTTTAGTTTTATCTAAGTTCATCCGGAGACCGATTCGCTGAGACGAATTAGCAAGGCTGTCCAGCATCTGTTGTAGGTCTTGCAACGTTTCAGCCATGATGACGATGTCGTCTGCAAATCGCAGGTGAGAAATGTATGCGCCATTTATATTGATGCCGCAGCTTTTCCAATCCAGCGTCTTGAACATATCCTCCAGTACATTGGTGAACAGTTTTGGTGAAATGACATCACCTTGGCGCACTCCGCGGCGCAGGTGGATATGTTCGGTCCGCTGGTTCTGTACTTGGACGGTCATCGCTGCAGCTTCAAAAAGGCATCTCATCACCTTGATGTATCGCCAATAAACTTGGCATCGTTTAAAGGAGTCCAGAACTGACCAGGTCTCGACAGTGTCAAAGGCCTTCTCATAGTCCACGAAGGCTAGACATAGGGGCAGATTATACTCTGCAGTCTTCTGTATAATCTGCCGCACTGTGTGGATGTGGTCTATGGTGCCATAACCACTTCGAAACCCGGCCTGCTCCGGGGGTTGAAACTCGTCGAGCCTTCGCGCAAGAAAACAGCTTGTATACATGGCTCAGAAGCGATATGGGTCGATAGTTTTTCAAAAGGGTTTTGTCACCCTTTTTGAAAAACAGGATGACCACGCTTCTGTTCCATGCCTGCGGAGTTCTCCCAGTGTAGAGGACAGTGTTAAATAACTTCCGAAGCTCGTTAAGTACTGGGGTACCTCCTGCTCTCAGAAGCTTAGTCGTGACGCCGTCCTCACCCGGGGCTTTTCCATTTTTAAGCAGTTTAAGGGCCAACTCGATCTCATCCAGGTTGATCTCGGGCAAGTCTTCTGTGAAGTGACGTGTAAGGGTGGCTCTGGGATCTCCTCTAAGAGATTCGGGTTGAGGTGCGTGTGAGGCGTAGAGCTGGCTATAGAAATTCCTGACTTCCGAGGGGATTTCCGGCCTAGAAGCGATCACAGTACCCGCTTGTGTAGTCAACCTTGTCAAGTGGTTTCTCCCAAGTGACTGGACGAACACTTTCGACCCCCGGTTCTGCTCGATGGCTTTCTCAATCTCAAGCTTGTTGAAAGCTCGGAGGTCGCGCCGTACCAGCTTTGTAATCTTTTTATTTAAGGCCCGGTGTTCTGACTAGGTTGAGGCTGCCTTTCGGCGTCGTTCGCTCATAAGCTCCAGAGTCCCTCCCGAAAGCTTAGATTTCCTGCCTGTACGCCTCGTTTCGAATAATTTAGTACCCTCTTCTCTAAGAGTCTGTACCACCTGCTCGAATTTCTGATCAACGCTCTCAGTGGTTTCCAAGGCAGCGAAACGGTTTTCGAATTTTAACTGAAAAGCTTGGGAATCCATAGCGGCTCGGAGCAAATTCGGTCGGAGACTGGACTTCAAGTATCTCCAGTCAGTGTTAATTGCCACTATCAACAATGATTGCGTTTTGGGTCTGGATTTCTTAAAAAATAAGCAGTCTATAGTGGAATAGCTAGAGGAGTACGAAGATATCCTGACCAAAAAGTTTGCCTTAGAGGATCACAACCGTGCACCCTTTATTGCCTAAGGGATATCACACTAGCGCCAAGATCAGAGAATTTAGTGAAAGTGAAATTCCCAGCTAACGTTAAGCAAAGTAAATGTATCATCGTGGAAGATGCTGGCAATCACCTAAAGCTAATAACAGCTAGAATACTATTGGTGTCCCAAGGAAATACTAAGGTGAGAATTTTTATCCTGAGTAAGGAGGAAATCCAATTGAAGAAGAACAGTGTGGTTGGAAGATGCGAAGATGTAAAGTACCTGAGGCGGTTGAATAGCTCTACGGCATAATAAGCAGGCTGTGACAGAAACCAAAGAAGATCACATTCAAAAACTTCTGGAAGCTTCTCAGGAGAATTTATCACCTTCAGAACTACGGCAAGCCAAAGATCTATTGCTGAAATTTACAGACATCTTCGCCACTGGAAGTGACTGCGGAAGGACGGGACGCGTGAAACACCAGATCGACACAGGTCACGCCCGTCCCATAAAAAAAAGACCACGACGCATACCATGGGCTAGGGCAGCGGAGGTATCTGAAATGATAAGGGATATAGCTGACAATAAAATAATCGAACCCTCTACGTGTCCATGGTCATCACCGGTGGTCTTGGTCAAGAAGAAGGACGGCAGTACAAGGTGTTGTGTTGATTATCGGATGTTGAATAATATTACAAAGAAGGACCGAACCGATAACACGCTGGACATGCTCAGTGGTATGAAGTGGTTTTCGACCATCAATTTGAAAAGTGGCTACTGTCAGGTGGAAATAAGACCGGAGGACAAAGAGAAGACAGTATTCAGCACCGGAATTGGGAACGGATTATGGCAGTTCAATGCCATGCCATTTGGATTATGCAACGCTCTAGCAACATTTCAACGCCTCATGGAAAGAGTGATGGTCGGCCTTCTCGGTGACGTATGCCTGGTCTACCTTACTGACGTTATTGTCATAGGGAGGAGCTTCAAGGAAAAACTAAGGAATTTGGAGAAAATTTTTACTCGGATTCGCGAAGCTAATCTAAATTAAGCCCAAAGAAGTGTGTTCTTTAAAAAGGAAGTAAGCTATCTTGGACACATCATCTCGGCGGTGGGAGTGAAAAGTGATCCCGAGAAGGTAAAAGCTGTTCAAGAATGGCCCTTACTAAAGAATAAAACAGAAGTTCGCACCTTCTTGGGGTTATGTGTGCATATACTACAGACGGTTTGTCAAAAATCGGACATAGCAAAACCGTTGCACCGATTGACAGAAGAAAAACGTGACTTCGTCTGGGACTTGAATTGCGAGCGTGCCTTCGGCGAACTTAAACAACGCCTGTGTGAAACCCCTATTTTGGGTTATCCAAATAGGGAAGGAAGATTTATTCTTGACACTGACGTCAGCAACACCGGTATAGGCGGAGTTTTTTCGCAAGTTTAGGGAAATCGCAGTGTTATGATAGAGTACTTTAGCAAGGCACTATCTAAACCGGAAAGAAATTACTGTGTTACTCGGCGTGAATTACTTGCAGTGGTTAAGACCTTGCATCATTTTAGAAAGTATGTTCTAGGAAGACAGTTTACACTGAGGACAGATCATGCTGCGTTAAAATGGTTGCTACAGTTCAAAAATCCTGAAGGTCAAGTAGCAAGACGGCTCGAGCAACTAAAAGAACATAACTTTGAGATCGAACACCGGAGTGGCAAAGGACACAATAATGCTGACGCGTTATCACGAAGACCATGTGCAGAAGGCTGCAAGCACTGTCAAAAAATAAGTCGTGAGAAGAAGTCCGACTCATAAGAACTCATGGTCTCGACGATGAATGGACCGGATCAACAATGCAGAAGGCACAAGAAGAATAAAAGAAAGACAGCGAGCTGTGGCCCTATTCGGGAATGGAAGAATAATGGATGCAAACCCCAATGGGGAGAAGTGTCTGCTTATAGTACCACTACCAAGAGCTAGTGGAACAGGTTAGTCCTGGAAAATGATGTGCTATATAGAAAATGGGAGTCCAACGATGGTAAAGATTTGACTATGCAGGTGGTGGTGCCACAGTGCAAGGGGCTCCCCTTTTATGGCATATCCATGACGGCGTTTCGGGTGGACATCTTGAAGTCAAGATAACGTTGGTTAAAGTGCGGCAGTGGTTTTATTGGCTACGGTCTCGAGAGGATATTGAGGATTGATGCCCTAAATGTACTGCATGTGCTTCAGTAAAGAGTCAGCAGACAAGAAGTAAAGGTAAACTGAAGTTGTACAATGTTGGCGCACCATGGGAACGCATTGCTATCGACGTTACTGGACCGTTCCCGGAGACCGATGATGGCAACAAATACATCATAGTTGTACAAGACTACTTTACTAAATGGCCGGAAGTTTTCGCAACACCTAACCAAGAAGCTACAAACGTTGCAAAGAAACTGGTCCATGAAATAGTTTGTCGCTATGGCGTTCCATTGGAGCTTCATTCAGACCAAAGAAGGAACTTTAAATCGGCTCTATTCCAAGAAATATGCAAGCTCCTCGGTATCCACAAAACCCGAAAAATTCCAGCGCATCCGCAGTCGGATGGCATGGTCGCGAGGTTTAACCAAACTCTGGAAAATTATTTGGCAAAGGTTGTGGATGATCACCAGAGAGATTGGGATTAATACATCGCGTTTCTGATGTCCTGTCGCTCCGAGGTTCATGACAGTATGGGTCACACTCCAGCAAGAGTGAATTACGGCCGAGAAATGAGGCTTCCGGTGGATGCGATAACAGGCACACCACCAGATAGTCGTAAGCCAGTCACGGATTACGTAAGTGATCTCCAAACCCAGCTGGAGAAGATGCCTAAGAGGGTTTGAGAACACGGCTTGAAAACCGTCATTAAAATGAAAACTCAGTGCTTTATAGGCAAATACAGAAAAATTTTACGTCCTGGCAAAAAAGTACATTCTAAAAAGATCAACTGATAGTTGTTTATTTTTGGCGTTTTCAGCTTAACTCGGTTAGTTATAAAATATCGAGTATTTGGAGACGTGAGTTTCGTCATATGAAGACTTGTAAAAGCTTTATGACCCAAAAAGTAAACTTACGAATTCTATGTCCCTATTCGTGTAAAAACGGTTTTACACGCAATATACCTGTAAACAATTACTAATCGTCTATAAATTGGCGATGTAATACCTCCAAGGAGGGAAATTAGGGGGACATTCATCAATAATGATGATTGTTAAGGATCGATGATAATTCAAGGACACGGGTGGTGTACGAGATGCATCGGCGTGATCCGCAAGGCTTGGGGTCTTGGGGCTCATACGAGATATGTGCTGAAGGTCATATTACTCATAGGTTTCACCCATGAAGTGTTCCTGTGCAGTTCATATTTCTACAATGGTAAGAATCAAAAATGTTACCTATCATACATACCTTAAGCAGTAAATACAAAGACTATTGCTATAAACTATAAGCAATTTGTGACATTATATCTCCAATAGGAGACTTCCTGAAAGAGTAATCAAATGGGCATTGTTTATGAATAACAATACATAATTAATACAATAAGTCACTCCCTTGCAGAAAAATAGTGCTTTGTATTGATTTCATTATTAGACATACTTGTCTAATAATCCTGAAATAGCCCAAAGTGGAACTTATTACACAAAGGAGTGTGCAAAATTATGAGCACTTGTATTAAAAAGGTAAATCCAGCAATATTTATCCCTGAACAGGGTTTATAAACAGATGAGCCAAAGTAATCTCTACTTATGGCAATGCCTGTTGTAACTGACAAGTAACAGGACTGTGAAAATATTCAAATATAATATCTCAGCCTACGGATGCTGAGACAGACGGGTTGTAGGATAATTTGTGTTACACACATACATCCTTAAATCTATTTAGCTATATCATCACGCCAGCTCCCTCGCGGGGTAGGCAGAGAGTACAGAGTTCCAACAGGATCTTTCCTTACATACCTCTCTGGCTTCCTCCACTCTCATAGTTCGTCTCATACACACTCGCCGGTTACGGAGACTCTTGACTTGCACTTCAGCTAAGACACGGTCTATTTGGTCATGGTAAGATAGTCTAGGTCTTCCCCGGCACCTACATCCTTCCACTTTCGCATTGTATATCTGTTTTGTCATTCTTTCTTCTGGCATTCTTTCTATATGCCCGAACCAACGGAGCATACCCTTTCTCATCTTTACACCGATACTATCTTTCATACCTACTCGCTTTCTTACTACGCTGTTGCGAATACGGTCGGTCAGCGTGACTCCGCACATCTTCCGCAGAGATCGCATTTCGACCGCATTTATCCTGCTTTCGTTCTCCTTCTTACATACCCAACTCTCACTGCCATATAACAGCGTTGGGACAAGCACTCCGTTATGCATGGCCAGCTGCGCCTTTTGGCTTAAGTGCCGGCTCCCAAGTAGCCTTCCCATCGCACCATTCACTCTATTACCTGCATTCACTCTTCTCTCTGTATCAGCGGTGTATTTCCCATCCTTACTGAAGGCGCATCCAAGATATACAAACTCATTCACTTGCTCCAGCACATCGTTACCAACCACAATCCTTGCATTCGTTCTGGTTTCTTCCCGTTCAAAAACCATAATTTTGGTTTTCTTCACATTCAAATGTAAGCCATTGTTCATGCAGTCGTCTCTCATTACTGTGACTAGTGTTTGCAGATCAGTGACTGTTGGCGCTATCAAAACCGCGTCATCTGCATACAATAGGTGGTTTATCACTAGATCACCCATTTTTACCCCTTCAGTCATCGCACTCAGTCTTTGAAGACTTTTAACCAGATACACTATAAATAGCCTAGCGGACAACACGCAACCCTGCTTGACGCCGATTTTAACGTCAAACCAAGGTGACATGTTATCACCCACCCGTACGCATGCCTTGCTGTCCACGTAGGTGGACTGGACGGCTCGCAACAGGGTGCCGTTTATACCATACTCTGGCAAAATGTCCCAAAGTCTCTTTCGCACGACTCTATCAAACGCCTTCTCCAAGTCCACAAAACCGCAGAAAACCTTCCGGCCTACTGCCAGATGCTTTTCTACGATGTTGCGGAGGGAAAAAACTTGATCCGAACATCTTCTTCCAGACTTGAAACCTCCCTTTGCCTCACACAACACTCCATCGGACTTCCTTAAAATATAATATAAAATACCTGGTCTATCCAGTTAACATAAAACTATGATTATCTATCAATATTATCAGCCCAGACCACTTGCTGGCTACCTTAGCCAGAAAGGATGAGTCCTAATAATTCAGTCATGAAACATTTATTGAAGTAAGAACCTTTATAGTCAGCAGTATATATTTTGTATTAAAGGAGTTTTAATATAGTGGAGTACCAATATGGAATTATTAACCGTTGCCTATTCATAACCAGTCGTTTAAGTAAATTAAAAAAAACCACCAGTGTTGTAACCAACATAGAACAACAATCCTTATCCTGGGTGTAAAAATATTAACCCACAGTGTACCAATCAGTCAACCAAAAACAAATTACGATGAACATTGGAAGTCTCCTACCAGAGAATGTGAGGTAAGAAAAGCATGCTAGGCATTTTACACAAAGAGTTGTTTTTTAAGTTACTGAAAAATTCAGTAAATCATCAGGAATACAACATGGGTTTTTCAAAGAAACCATAATATTGGAGGTTAAAGGTATTGACTGACTTTGGTATGTAAATATGTATCTATGGCACTAATAAAAATATGTGTCTTCAACGGCAAACATAACTTTATTGGTTTTGTGCAAGTACTTGCAATCCAGACAAGTGAAGGTTAAAACATCTGGTCCTACATATCTTTGGGTTGGTCTAGTCGACTGTGACTTATTCACTTCTTAAGTCATTACTAAATTAGTAAATTAGTGTCATTTTCATCAGTAATATAATGGTTCCGGTGTGGCTCAATCGTATTGCCATCTTGCTATCTATATATCTCTATGTATATCATCACGCCAAATCCCTTGCGGGGTAGGCAGAGAGTACAGAGTTCCAACAGGTTGTTTCCTTACATACATTATATACCTCTCTGGCTTCCTCCACTCTCATAGTTCGTCGCATAAGGGTTTTTTTACGATACAAGAATTATTATAAAGGGTTTAATTTCATATAAACAAAGCTCTGGGTGGGTCATTCCTCAACTCTCGTTATATAGACGCTATCTATAGAAAGAAGATCTCTATAGAAAACATGGGTAACAGATGGAGACTGCACTGATATCTGATAAGTAATGATTGATTATTATTAACCGGTAGTAATGAGTTTTGGACAACAGGTGTGCTATAACAAAAATCTACACTATATAACATAACATGTTATAGTACATGTTATTTTGAATAAGTTAGACAGACTGGTTGTAAGAAACAATATATGTATATATATATATATATATACATATATCGTGCTCTGTATATATATATATATATATATATATATATATATATATATATATATATTCGAAGTCCTTCGTTCGAAGATATAAGTTCCCATCCCGCTTTGCCCGTTAGTAAAGTTGAAATGTACTACTTCTAAAAGGAATGGTCGCAGTGGTTATGTCCACAGATACCATAGAGGAGGTGTTGACGTCTCAAGTCTCTAAAGGATGCGCGGCTGCTAAGCGAGTCGAGAGAGCTGCTTATGGTTTATATCTTCGAACGAAGGACTTCGTATAATAATGATCGAACTTCACTTTAGGTAACTTCGTTTGATCACTTATTATATCCTTATATAGTTGCTAAGGTTGCTGGTGTATTCCACTTAGATCGCTTGTTCTCGATTTGGTCGCTGTCGCTTCCGAAAACAGACTGTGTCTGTCAACGCGTTGAGTGTTCCTTTTATACTCGTATGAAAGTTCTAGAACGGACGCGAACCCTCTAGTACATCGATAGAAAAGTACATCGAACAATAGCCGGCGCCCCCCACAAAGCGGTATCATTATTAAATACCTACTTGTATTTACTTGTTTACCGTGACCGCGTGCCGGCGATAATAAAAAAGGGAGGAACCTTCTAGACGTTTTAGAACTCAAGCGCGGATTCTAAATCTTTCTTGACGGATCGATAGTTAAAACGCATTACACACCCTTAGGTGTGTAATGCGTTTTAAAATAAACAACCCTCGATAAAGGGTTCTCGAGAGTATTGAAGTCGTAACAATATTAATAGTTACTACGAAAACGTTTGCTTTTACGATGCTGGTTGATAATTGTATTTTTTTTTTGCAAATTTAAGAAACAGCTTGGAAATAACCAAAGTTAAGAAGTTTCCTACAATTTCGAAACTATTGATAAGATTTCTTACTTTAGCACACACATCTACAAAATACTGATTTACTCTCAGAAGGAAATGCTATGGCTGCACTTTTTCAGCTCGTCCGAGGATGAACAGCCGTCCTTTTAACAGAAAAAAATACAACGTCTACGTCTTGCTAAGGATTCCAATTAAGCTCGGATTCTCTCGAGTTGCAGCCAGCTTTTCAAAGTTAACGTGACGAATTGGATAGCAAAGCGAACGTAGTGACCCACTAAGAATATGAATCTTGAGGTTAAGGAAATGCAGTAACCCATCATCCGAGACGCTAAAGGTCAAAAATGACCTCAAGAGCTAATCTTTCCTTAATTCATATATTACAAATATAAATAAACGATTAATGTCATCTTTCAATTTCAAGAAAGCCTCGGCACTGGGTGTTAGTTGACTTGTTTAAGGACAACTTAATTTTTTCTCGGTATGTAAGAAGGAGAATGAAATGAGGATAAATGCGGTCGAAATGCGATCTCTGCGGAAGATGTACGGAGTCAAGTGGACCGACCGTATCCGCAACAGCGTAGTAAGAAAGCGTGTAGGTATGAAATATAGTATTGGTGTAAAGATGAGAAAGGGCATGCTCCGTTGATTCAGGCATATAGAAAGAATGTCGGAAGAAAGAATGACAGAACAAATATACAATACGAAAGTGGAAGAATGTAGGTACCGGGGAAGATCTAGACTATCTTACCATAACCAAATAGACCTTGTCTTATCTGAAGGACAAGTCAAGAGTCCCCGTAACCGGCGAACGTGTATGAAACGAACTATGAGAGTGGAGGAAGCCAGAGGTCTGTAAGGAAATAACCTGTTGGAACTCTGTACTCTTTGCCTACCCCGCAAGAGAACTGGCGTGATGTTATTGATAGAGATAGATTATTGTTTTTTTTTTTGTAGTAAACTACTACGATTAGGCATATCTCAATGCACAATCGAAATGAATTTACACATTGACATATTTAACAAATCCTTGGCACAAAACTGAACCACACAGTGTGGGCATTTCATTTCCATGCACAGTTTTCCGATAAAAACTGGATTAAGCTTGTCAATTTTGTACGGATTCAGGACGCGATGTTAATATTTTTTTGAGTTATAAAAAAAGCGATGATAGCCTAGTGGTTAGATCGTTAGACTGCAAAGTCGGAGGTCTCGGATTCAAACCCAGGCACGCACCCCTGTCTTTTAGAAAGCATGTGCGTATTAAAAATTAACTATCACTTGCTTTAACGGTGAAGGAAAACATCGTGAGGAAACCTGCATGCCTAAGAGTTTCTCGAAGGTGTGTGAAGTTCGCCAACCCGCACTAGGTCAGCATGGTGCACTGTAGCCTAAACCCTCTCAGTTTGAGAGGAGGCCCGAGCCTAACAGTGGGCCAGTTTCTTAACAAAGACCTTAAACACTTTTAATGCCGTTTGTCTACATTGAAGTTTCAATTCGAATCAAATGCCTTCCTCATTACCCTATACTGTGCTCTAAATCACCTACGATGTGCAATCAAAGGGATTTAGTTTACCTACTTAATTTATATCCTACGCAAATTAGTACAATGATAGTTGCAACGGAGATTTTTATAGAGATTATTATTTCTCGTTAATCTAGTGGCAAATGGTGATGCCGACGATAATATCCTGCGTCGGAATCCTAGGTTGGTAATAGTGTTTTTACAGTTTTTTTTATCAAATAAATACTCAGTAGCAGACCAGACACTGGTATTAAAATGCGAATAGACATGTTAACATGTACATGTCCCACCGAACATAGTCGGAAAAATATGTATTTGTTTATTATACACAGTAACCTCTGCCACCCCCATTTGAGGAATATAGGCCAGTCAACGTTTCTTTTCTGCCTGAATCATTTGATAATGTCCAAAGTGAAGAGCAAGCATAATCTAAGGTGTCAATCCAATTGACAGAAATAAATAAAAGCCTTGTTAAAGTGTCGGTACTTCTACCAGGCGAACAATTCTTGTGACAAAATTTAGGCAAAACCAAATCTTAACCGTCGGCGGGGTGCTTTCATATTTTAGTTGTATCTTCAGTCGAAAGACTTCCACTGTAAGGCATGAGCCTGCCCCTAAGATCGCTATGGCGATCTGCTTTGTGTTGTACGTCCTTCACCAGATTCAGAAGATTCAGAAGTTCACTTTGAGGGGAGCCCGTTCAATTCACGACTTTCCATACGACGTTGCCACTACGAGCAATGTATCCTAGCTCACTATCACTTAGGTTGGCAATTTTGAGGACTAAGTCGGTAACTTTGGTCCTCTTGCGGATCTTCTCGTTTTATTCCTTCAGGAAATCTCCATCTCCAAGCATTTTCTTTATTGCTCTTTGGTGACGTTGACCCTTCTATAAAGCCCGTAGTAAGCAAATGGTCTCAGTGCCATTAGTCAACACTAGCAATACACACTGGTTTCTTATTCGCTATACTTAAGCTCGCATTATGATAACTACGTACAAATATCGTGTAATGGCATTCTATATGCCGCTGAAGTTCCATTAAACGATCATTTCACCAAGTTACCGTAGCACGAAGTTACGTGTTTAATTGGTCATAGTAAATAAGGGCCCTTGTCATAGATGGTATATGAGTATTTTAGTATACGATCAACGGTGCTTAGCTGTTTTCAGATTCTAGTATCTATACAAAACAGGTAAACATCATTAATTGGTGGCAGTTAAGATTTGGTTTGAGCGGAATTTGTTATTAGAATTGCTCTCTAGGCTTGGTGACATGACCCACGGCATTTTCTCGCTGTCATCCTTAATATCGTTACATTTATTCGTTATAAGATAACGCCTACCCTAGTCTAGTAACAAAGGAACATACATTTTTAAAGCTTAATATAAGTGTTTCCTAAAGCTATGGTTTTCTAAGAGACCAGTGTTTTACTTTGCTGCTGTGGGTAATTTGTGAGCTTTTTTTGTCAGTAATACTTGAGTAACTTGTCACAGTCTTTAAAAAAGACACATATGTTCCTGGTAGGTGTTTCTAATGTAACTTTGTGAGCTGTTTTTAACATGACCAGCTATTAATATTCTAAAGTTCCTTGTAAGCAATTATACAAAAATATCTACAATCTTCTCTAACATCTCTAAAATAGAAAATAAAATAGGTAATTCTTGATTAACCATTTCATATTTTTTATCTTTCAATAAAGCGCTTTAGGATACGTTGAGTAAGCTTGCTTTTATTGATTTCTGGTAACAAGGAGGCATGACGTTATGTCTATTATTTGTATTTTACTACCATGTGGCATTTAGACATCACTGAGCAAACACTAGGTAACTTTCTCATTCTATCAGAAGGTCAACTACATTTACTTCCGTGTATGTAATTCTAAGGCTTATCTAGATAGTCGTCCTAAATTACACCGCGGCTTTCCAGCAAAATATACGTATGTTCCGGACCCCCGGGGCACCAAAGTTTCAAGCCAGAATGGCTGTAACATACAGTCGTTTATTTTCCTTGCTTGGGGCGTATTACTAAAGCCACAACAAGCCAGATGTTACGGGGACGTTTGTTTCCGAGTCGTCGCGAAACCAACCCTATAAAGATCTTTCGGCGCACGTGATCTTACGGTGTCTCATAATATCACCCACAAACTTATTCTAACAACCATTTCGCGCAAAACTGATTCTTACGACCCGCCATCTACCACTTAATAAGGGCGCATAAAAGTCCTTTATAGAATACGTATGTCGAACTTGTCACGTGGCGGGCTGCTATAGGATAATAGATCTTATTGTGGACGGTGTAAAGTGGGTTGGTTGAGGGCTTAAACGTTGCAAAGAGCAAAGTAATATTGGTGTAGATATAACAGCCGCCACTATTATGAGGGGTCAATAGGTATATCCGCCCGCGATCGATGCCGGAAGCCGCCCGCCAGTTTCTACAGGAAGAGGCGATGCCTGTCCACGGGGTGAGTTTATTTTTTGACAACGCGAGGTATGGCACGGTTGTAGTGTAGCTGTGGAGGATTGTAAAAAAAGTTGTGACTTGCGTTGTAACACTTTTAAATGCAACCTTTTGTTATAAAAAGTACTTTTTTAACTAAGTTTTAAGCTTTTATTTTTATACCTTAATGAATATTATAGTACAGACCGTAAACGTTATTATGTATAGAAACCTGCTAGAAGTACCTAAGAAGGTTTACGAGTTAAGAATAATTTTATTCATATTTTCTGGTTATACCTTTTTTATATAATTCTTTTTGTCTAGTGCGCAGCATTGTTGGAGTATTTGTTATGTAGTTATTTGAGCTATATCACTAATATATTTCTAAATATTCTAGTGGAGTCTTAAGCTTTCCATTCATTAAGCGATAATAATAGAATATTATACCTACCTAGATAGACTAATCTATCAATTAGATTGCACTGCCTACATGCCATGTGCCCTTGTAAATTAAATCATGCACTAAATAAAGACATCACATTATAAACTCGTATTAGCAGTAACGAGCGTTTGTCCTCTGCGATTTTAATTCCGTGCAAGGAGATTCGGTTGAACAAAGCAACCTATAATTTCCGTTACTACGTATAACTCTGCGGTTGAATTTGTCATCGTGAGGAAAATTGCGACCACACAGGATTACAAGTAAACCCTATAAATGAGGCACTTTGCTTTGATGTTTAGTAAACTTGGTACGTTTTATATACATTTCTCATCAAAATTTGCGTGGTCGTCATGGAGTAAATAGCTCCCAGTAGAGTAGAAAGGGAGACTATTGTAATTAATAAGATGTTTAAGTATGAAGGCAAGGCGCTCGTAACGCTTTGCAACTGCGGTGTTCTTAGCTATCACCAAGGTTATATAGCATCGATCTCCTTTCCAATGTTCTGACCGTTTGTGACATTTTTATAGTCGAGCATCTCCTTGTGTTGGGGAAAGCTCGTTAAGCTATTCTTCCCAGTTACCACTCAATGTGGTAGCCATTAAGCCAAGTTGTAAGCCTTTTTGGAAGCTTTTATCTATCCACTCTTTTCTAATATGACCTAAATCTCTCTCACCACGACTTGTAAACAAAAGCCTTAGCCCAGCGGTGGGAGCGTATAGACTGATTTATATGAAATGTGAAAGTCAAGGAAAGAATGAATAATTCTAATTTCAAACACCTTTTTAAAAACAAGCTTATAGCAAAAACAATTCGGAGATATCTTGCTTAGTTGATGAGTTCATATAGCTTCTTTCTGACTCCTCATCAGACCCTGGACACCATCCGGGTCTAAAGTACTCGTTTAGAAAAATCTAACGAGCCAAAACACGGCAGGTTTATATTGAGTAGTTGGCTGGTTTTATTTACCACCTTTTGGCCTTATCATCAGACCCTGAACAACATCTGGTTGTATAGTATTTGTCAATACCAACCCAACAACCTAAACACGTTACGTTGTATAATTAACATATTCCAATAACCACCTTCAGACTCTATCACCAGACCAGCTCCATGGTACCATATTATTGCATTTTCAACAAAATTACATACGTGTACTAAATTTTAGCTCAATCGGATACCCGCAAGTGCATGAAAAATGGATCAAAAGATTTAAACCGGAAAAACAGTCAGACAGCCAGAGAGGCATATGAATATTGCAAGATAATTAAAAGCTTGTAAATATAGTTTATTTTGTTCTCACGCAATCAAAACGTATATCGTTATGACAAAAAAAAATTTAAAGAAAATGATGTAGAAACGTAAGACAGTAATTATGTGTGATCAAAATTGGCCCCTGCCTCAGCTAATACTGTAGCAGTATTTTACTGCAGCGCATTCCGGCAGGGCTATGTTATGGTAGGTAGTGCTTTATTTTTGTGGTATAAGTGTAACCTGTGTGTGGGAGATGACTTACGGGCCTTGTCTGGTTCACCTGGCGCTGATTATCGAGCTACAGGGTACATATTATTGCTAGAAAATATTCAGTATGTAGGTTATACCTAACTTTACCAAAAAGAGCAAGTTGGTGGGATTCAAAATGATTTAAGTATATAAATGTTTTACTGACAAAACAGATGTACAATGTGGAAGTGGAAGGAATTGACGGGAAAAACCTAGACTACCTTCATCATCATCATCATCTCAGCCTATACTTGTCCACTACTGAACTCCCCAATCGCTTTTCAGCGTAACCGGTCGGATGCCACCTGCATCCAAACTTTCTGCCATTTTCACAAGATCGTCGGTCCATCTGGCAGGCAGTCGTCCCACGCTGCGCTTGCCAATACGTGGTCTCCACTCTAGAATCTTTCTGCCCCAACGCCCTTCGGATCTTCGCGCTATGTGGCCCGCTCATTGCCACTTCAGCTTGCTAACCTTGGTTCTTCTACGAATCTCCTCATTCCTGATTCGATCACGTAGGAAACGCCGAGCATAGCTCTTTATATAGCTCGCTGAGCAACTCTGAGTTTTTTTATGAGACCTATTGTACGAGACCACGTCTCTGATCTGTATATCATCACTGGTAACACACATTGACTAAAACTTGAGGCACTGAGGTATTTTGGATGAGAAGATGTTGCGCAGTTTCCCGAACGCTGCCCAGCCGAGTTGGATTCGTCGATTGACCTCTCTCTCAAAGTTGGACCTACCTAACCGGACTACCTATCTATCCTACCATGACCAAACAGACCATATGTTATCTGAAGGACAAGTCAAAAGTCGTCGTAATCGGTGAGCGTATCTGAGACGAACTATGAGAGAGGAGGAAGCCAGAGGTCCGTAAGGAAATAAAAACCTGTTGGAACTTTGTACTTTCTGTCTATCCCGCAAAGGAAAAGTAAATGGCAACGAAGGAAGTATTATTACCATGACAGACAATTTAGCGCAGTGGTTAAGAGCTTAAGCCGCTCCGCCCTCTATGTCTAAAAGTCGGAAAAATCTTTATGTGACCTACAATTATTTGTTACGGTCTGGGTATTTGTGTATGTGAATTTTGAAATAAATCCTTATGTGGGGCTACGTTTTTAAAGAAAAAAAAATCATGCCATAAAATAGTTAAGAATAAAATTGTGTAGAAGAAATCGGTTCATGAAATAACATTACTAGAAACTATACAAAAAAGCCCTTTATAAAATACATTCTGAAGTTATAATTATTTCTCAGTAACCAACGTATCCGTTTTCTTACGCCAAATGAGCACGTTTCTTGAAAGTTATCTTACATTTCAGAATAGTCAGATTTAAACTTATACAATTTTTAGGCTTGTAAATACAAAGTATTGTTATAATTAACATTTGACTTGTAAATATTATGACAAAAGTTGTTTACTCCTTGAATAATAAAAGCTTTATAGTTCAGATGGCTAAGTAATTCAAAGGCATAAATTCAAGGTCTGACTGGTACTGAAGGATTTATTTTTTGTTAGCCTGGTTAAGAAACTGTCCCACTGTTGGGCACGGGCTCCTCTCAAACTGAGAGAGTTTAGGCCATAGTCCACCACGCTGGCCCAGTGTGGGTTGGCGAATTTCACACACCTTCACGAAACTCTTAGGCATCCAGGTTTCCTCACGATGTTTTCCTTCACCGTTAAAGCAAGTGATAATTAATTTTGTAGGAATTTATTTATAGGAATATTGTTATATCGATCGTCGTTACGGCTATGAGCTCACTACTTATATTCCATTCGCAGAAGCAATAACTCATTCTTTTTTTCATATAACTTCTACGGGCCATATACAAATTGTCAATTTTCTTTATCTATATCAAAGTCAAAGATCATTAGTATGGGCCAGTAAAAAAATATTTACGGACGTCAAATTATTACATTCTTTTTACATGAACCACGCGATCGGATCACGGGATCGATGAGGATAGCTTTAACTTAATTTTTTTTTTATTTGAATGACTTTTTTAATAACATTCTTTTAAAATTGTGTTATGTACAGCATTGTGCTTAATAATGGTTGATTCAGAAGCTGCTCAAACTTAATCTGTTTTAACGTCAAGATAATCCAACATTTTAAATTACCCTTTCTTAGACAGTCTAGTTTTGATTGCCCCTTTAAATATTGATAGAAATGTTTCGGATAAGTATGGGTAACTTATTGCAGAAGATTACGCTAGAACCCTTGAGGGGAGAGAACAAAATGCTAACATCAGATCTTCCTTATAGACTCTCTCCTTTCACTCTCAAAGTTTGCCTAATAGATCACTGTCAATTTTACATTTTATTTTCAAATCTGATAAACTTACTAAAGTACCACCGGACTGAAACACCTCCACTCAGAAGACCAAGCCAGAATTGCAGAGGCCTTAAATATAAAAATATACAGATAATTCTGTGCATTTTTTTTAGTTAAGTTATAAATAATAAGTTTACGATCGAGCTCCAGTGTGATGCTTTATGACCGAGATATAAAACTAAAGAAAATATTTTTTAATCTTAAAAGGATTCTGAATACATAAAGGTAGGCTGATATTTATGCGCCTCTTTTTGCTTCATATGTCTAGGAAAGTGGAAACGTATCTAGGTTATAAAAATTTGAAAGCTAGATGCACAGTTCTCCGTTGCTAGGCATATTGCTGGCCGCGTGCCATATCAAATACCAGCTCGGCCTGGATGGAACCCTGCTGGGGACGCGGAGTGACACTTAAATTTTAGATTTTCCGACGTATTCGTGACGTGTCCCATAAAAGCGTGGAGGTAAGAAGTAAATGTGTTTCAACTATGTCTATATATACGAAAGGCCTGTGTAAGCGAGTTTTAAGTACATGTTGATTGTTTCCGTTCCTTTTGATGAAACAAGAGGGTTGTACATATCAAAATATGGTGAAGGTACGTGACGTCAGAACACAGTAGGTGTTTGTGTAACTGACACTGATATTGGGTTCGAATGTGATTTAGAACGAACGACGAGCGAGTGACAACGCCAGAGATATTTTAGATTTCTAAGGCATAAGGCTATTTAAATTAATTTTAAAAGTTGAATTGTTAACTTAAAAACAAGCATTTACTGATAGTTATATCAAATCTATTTCATGTAAAATGAGTGTCAATTTAGAATGTTACTACCTCGTTAATATTGACGTAACACTATCGAGTTTATATGCCATCTTTTTCATACAGCAATTTTACTAAATACGGATGAATGTGACAGCATGCTTTTCGACAACGTTATGCTAGCATCAAACTGTTCGTGCTAAGCCCTTTTGTTGCTTCACAGCCTTTTATTATTTTTCAACTTTACCAGTGAGTAACCTAGGATCGAGTTATATAATATCTCATTAAGTTTTGAAATCACATTTCTTTTTTAGTGGACTTGATATGCAATTCGAAAACGTAATAAATAGTATCAAAATATTCTACTACTAGTGAAAGTAGTTGTTATTTTGTTTCAAATTAATAATCACTTCTTTACTGGGTAAAAAATATTAAAAAAGCAAATGGACAACTGATGGCTTAGCACGACAAGGTTAATATTAGCATAACGCTATCGAGTTGATATGCCATCCTTATCATACTACAAATTTACTAAATAAACATTTGTGTGATAGCATGCTTCCTGGACAGCGCTACTTTAGCTTCAAAATATGTTTCCTTCTTAACCCTCTGAGGGCTTAACGTAAACAGAGTGCTTAGCACAAAGATTGAAGTTACTGTGACGATAGCAAGTTGATATGCCATCCTTATCACACTACATAGTTCCTAAATAAACATAACAGTGATAGCTCGATTACTCGCTAGCATCACGCTAACGTTAGTTTTCGTGCTAAGCCTTTAGATTGACGTAAGTGTGACTTTGCCGAGAAAGGTCACGTTTATCTTTATTTAGTACATGGTCTGCGATGAGTTTCAACAGGAACCTAACATTTTTCCGAGACCGTATGTGTTAATCCAGCTAATAAATTATTTGTGTGCCAAATTTCATCCAAATCCATTGAGCCGGTCTTGCGTGATTGAGTAACGATCATTTATAGTATTAGTAGGATTTTTTAAGTGGGAAAAGGACGACATATCAACGCGATACCGTTAACCTAATGTCAATCTGTCCGAGCTTAAGCCCTCTGATAGTAGATTCTTGGAAAATAAGAAACGTAAAGTTTTTGGTATCGACGTAAGGTTTGTACAAAACTTGTGGTAATATCTTCAAGATGGTTATATTTTGGTACCATGTGTCATTTAAAATGATTTACCTTGTTGAAGTGACACGCACAAATGGCATCAATAGTGTTAAAAGCGAGTTTACTGCAGGTTTAGATAAACTAAATCTAAATGTAAACTCGGCATCATCGAGACTGCATATAATTACTCATTCCTATTCTTCTTGAACAAGCGCCTTGTCTTACATCTTCAACGTCGCTATCAGTGTCCCAGGCGGATAACTGGGCCAGCATCTCCATATCAGTATCGTCACTGTCACTAGAAAATGGCATACAATCTTTTTGTTGTTTAAAGTAAATTAATATTTAAACCCAGGAAATTCTTGGATTGCAATCTGCGATTGTTTACACCGATCGGACGATATGTCAAAATCCACAGATTGGTTATTGCCACGCATAAACTATTATTTTCATAGAGAGGCCAATCTTTAATATGTAATCGCGAAGATTGGAAGATTTTAAAGATTGCAAACTCAATCTGCAGATTGGTTATTGGCATGCTTTAGCCAAAATATGGATTGAAATGTCAATCTTAGATAGCAAAAATTGGATAAGATGGATTATTAATTTCGGGCGTTAAAGCTTCACCTATGAGCGCAATCGTTACATGCAAGTAGTGGCCAGGTTAAAATTTAACCCATGGATAGGTTCGCCTACTCCCAGTAAAATGTTGACATATGCATTTTGTATAGAAAATCTTAAAAAATTCTACACAAAGTAAATAAAACTATCTATTATATTGAACCAACCATATGTGGACAAAAACAATTTAATCAGGCACTATATTACTTTCATAGTTATAGAGTGTTTATATAATCGTTCCCTAATATTACTACTTGCTGTAAAGAAGGTCAAAGAAACGCGCGCTTTAATTATGTTGGACGGCGAAACACCGAAGTGAACAAGGGTCTTATTATAGTACTTAACTCAGTGTTAGCGGGAACATGCTAACAAACTAACCAAATGGTAAGTAACGATGACAAATTCCTGAGAAACCTTCGATGCTTAGCCTGAACAGATTGACGTTAGCTTGACGCTATTCAATGGACATGCCGTCCTTTTCACACAACATTTACTAAATACCTACGAAAGTGACACGTTTTCTCGATAGCGTTATGCTAACATCAATCTGTTCATGCTAAACTCTCAGAATAAGTTAGCATATCATTAGCGGGAGTAAAAACCATAAATGGGAATTTCAAAGAGGGCGGATGGTAAGTAAACTCAAATATGATCGTTGTGTAACTGAGCGAGCCCTATCCAACGCGTGTTAATATAAAGCAAGCGCTGTAATAACATATGACTAACAGTACATTTTTTGAGAAGCACTTACAGTGCTTTAGCACAACACGTTGAAAAGCGTTCGTGCGAACAAAAGCTAACACTCGTCGTTATATCGTAGAAGTTGGAAGTATCCCTAAGGACTAGTGTTTAGTGGAACTCATGAATGAATATACCAGCAAATTTATACTGTATAAATGAGATCTAGAAAGTTCCTTTGATGTCTTTCATTTGGAACATCTCTTTAGTGGATATTACAATTTCCTTATATAAAAAAAATCAACACTAACATATAATATACAATTTTCTAAACAAATGATAGGGTATACTGTATACCCATATATTGCCGATGGTGTAAGGTTCCAATGTAGGGTCGAGCCTATTGCCATTACCTATACTGGCTACCATTCCAGACCTCGAACTGTTTTTGAGAATTTTTCGATAGAAAAGAAATACCACATTGTCCGACCTAGGATTCGAACCCTACCCTAATTCGTGTTTGCAAGCCGAACCATATGCTACTAGACAAGAAGTTTATTAAGAAGAGATGCAAGGAAGTTTATAATGAAAGCATTTTTTGTACAATCATACATTTTAGCAGCCACGCCAGACTTTCGGAAAGTTTTACGTACCTAAGCACTTGGAACGCCCACGTTTTTTTCCGTAACAATCTCAATTTTCATGCGTAATTTGGGAGGGTATTTTCACTCTTCACAACAAAGTCTAGCCTTCTGAAAAGTTTTTTAAGTAAACCATAATTTATTTAAGTAAATGCATTTTCTAATATTTAAGTCATTCAAAATCTTGAAAGTACAATTCACTTAATTTTTATCTCCATTCCAACTTCTTTATGTTTAATTGTGATTTTATTTTCGCCTAAAAAAAACATATACATGTACCTATGTGGGTATTTATTGTCTCTTATCTAGAGTATAGTTACACATATGTGGATCTACATACTATGTAGATCCAAGTAATGATAGTAGTATACTTCTTCTTAGCGTTTCGACGGCAAACATGCTATAGTTATATGGAAGCAGCCTAGAATGCGGCCACATTGACTGCATTGTCGGAGGCAGCCATCAAATCCTGCTGCGTACACGTGTAAGGGGATGCGGAGCACGATACAAGGTGGGACTCCGTTTGGGTTACGCCGTACAAACACCCGAAATTGGTACCGCCTGTGAATCCCTACCTGATCATGTTTTCCTCGCTGCGGCCGACCTGGGTCCGAAGTCTATTTAAAGATTTCCTGACCGGCCATGGTAATGTATGTCCAGGTATAGCGGCATTTAAAAATTCAAATAACAAATGTTTTTAGCGACGTCTTAAAAATCTCGATATGAAAATTGTCTTGAAAGCTACCCCTGGAACACTTAGGGCCTTTTTCACCACCCTGGAGTAAAGTCTGAAGTAGTCTAATTGACAATTCAAGTTGCAAGTAGCTTAATATACGAATTTCAACATCTCTGAGTAGTTGTTTGTTTATCCGAAGGTTCAATTTTAATCAGCCAAGTAATCAAGAAGTAACTAACCAGCACTTTACTCGAGAGTCGTAAATGCGGCCCTTAAGGATTTCAAAATATAATATATTGTACACATGAAAATATAATACTGAGTTCTTAGATTTGCACACAATAAACCGAGATAAACCCGAAAAATAGTTTTATTTCAAATGAAAATATAATTCTTAATAAATATACTAGGCATGCCTTTTAAGTGCTGTCGTTTCCATATTTCCCGGCAATTTTGAATTTGGAACTGTTCTATATTCGAATGTGTTTAAATTTTGAATCTCAAAACAGCTGAAAGTATTAGGATTAATGATATTGTTTAGTCACAGCGTCGACTGGAATGTGTCAGGTTACGTACGAAAATGAATCTTTCTAAGGAAAATGTTCGATCAATAATTTTCTACAACTTTAGAAGGGGCCTGACACGGCTTCAGTGTTTTAAAGAGCTAACATCTGTGTTCAGTGATGAAGCCCCATGTCTGCGGACTGTCGAATGCTGGTATTTAGAATTCCAGCGTGGACATACTAGTGTTAGTGATAAATCTCGCGAAGGACGCCCAAAATCCGCCTTCACTGAAGATAACATCATTGCTGTGAGACGACTAATTCTCGAAGATCGTCATGTGACGTATCGAGAGATAGAGGCTCTATTAGGCATCTCAGGGACAACCATTCAGAAGATCTTGCATGAAGCGCTTGGTGTGAGAAAGCTAGTTTGCTGTTGGATACCGCATCTGCTTTCCGACGATCACAAGGCGGCCCGCGTCAGATGGTGTAAGAAAACTCTGCAAACGTTCAACCGAGGAGAGTCAAATCACGTCTACGACATCATCAGTGGTGACGAATCTTGGATCTATGCCTACGATCCTGATTCCAAACAACAATCTACAATCTGGGTCTTTCAAGACGAGCCAAAGCCGACTAAAGTTGTTCGTTCTCGAAGCACTTCAAAGAAGATGGTGGCCACGTTCGGTGGAAAAACCGGCCATGTTGCGACTATTGCACTTGAACATCGTAGACCGGTTAACGCAGAGTGGTATACCACAGTTTGTTTACCACAAGTCATCGCCGAACTTCGAAAATCTAACTCAAAGCGACGCATCATCCTGCACCACGACAACGCAAGCTCACACAGCGCTCGTCAAACGATTGAGTATGTGAAGCAGGAAAAAGTAGAAATTCTTGACCATCTGTCATACAGTCCTTTTTTTTCTTTTTTTTTTGGTGCAGAAATCCTCATGGATACCCGTTCACAGCGGGGACGCGAACGGGTTATGTTGAACTCCTTGCTCCAGCGACGGTCGGTGTAAACGGCCGGCCGTCGTTGGAGCAAGTCCTACCAACTAAAACCCCACCGTGTTCCTTCGCCCGCTTATCGACGAGTTACGGGTACGGAGACTCCTTCCACGACCCGCCAGCGGCTGTCCGTTTTCCGGACTCTCCTTATGCAGGGTAACCCCGCCCTGCTCCTCTCCCTGGCGAAGACGCGCCGGAACACTTGGCGCGTCCTTCAACCTCGGGGGCCAGATGGTCTGCGCAGGCAACAACAACCCCCGCTGCTGGTGCCCGCAGGCCCCTCTCACGGCGGCATAAGATCGGCGGCCGCCCGTCTTCTCCGCCCAGTCCTTCGGCGTCGATTCGGAGCTGCGTGGGGATCGCTCTTCCTGCTCCGTTCCGGCGCCTCCTTCTGTGCAATGGTTGCCTCACAGAAGGCTTCCACTGCCTGCTACGATCTCTCGCTGCCGACCATGGTGCGAACTACTGTCGGCAGCGCAAGGTCTCGCTCTATGACGCCCACGAGGACACTGCGCTGGGACGCCCAGGCTGGGCATTCTTCCAGCGTGTGCTGGGCAGTGTCCTCAGCGGCACCGCACTCGTGGCATGAGGCATCAGCCTCTCTCCCGGCAACCTTCCAAAGGTACCTGCCGAAGCATTTATGCCCTGACAGGATCTGCACTAATCGGAAGGCCAGCGCCCCATGTTATCGGTTCACCCATTCCGCGAGGATTGGGCGAACCGCCCGTATAGTCAAGTGGCCTGCCGTTGGCTCAACCAGCCGTTCCCGCCACTTCCTTAAGGCGCCTTTCTGTGCCTGTCGCCGCCATGTTGCCTGCTCGTCTGGCATGGGACTGCCGCCGTTCTGACGGAGCTCCGCTCTACGACGATAGACATGGCTAACACCTCTGCTTCCAAGTCCCAGAGTAGGGTTCCCGCAAGTACGCACGCCACCTCGCACGAAATTGTGTGGTATCCGCGTATCACCCTGACCGCCATGATCCGCTGGGGACGTCGCAGCAGAGCCTTGTTCTGGGCGGTCAGGGAGTCCACCCACACCGGCGCGCCGTACAGGGCCATCGACCGCATCACCCCAGGATAGAGGCAGCGACAGCTTGCGCTCGGGCCGCGCTGATTTGGTAGGAGCCGACTGAGAGCTCCTGTCGCCTTGAGCAGTTCTGGGGCCAGCGCCTTAAAATGGGGCCCAAAGTTCCATCGCGAATCGAGGACGAGGCCAAGATATTTCATCTGGGCCCCAAGCGCGACTGCAGCTCCGTCTATGACCAGGGCAGTGCCAGGCGGCGGCCGCCTTCGTGGCCCGTGAAAGCAGATAGCCTGGGTCTTCTCGAGGGCCACCTTCAGGCTCAAACGCTGGACACGACCGACCACTTCCACTACTCCTCCCGTCGCAAGCCGAACAGCTTCCTCTACACTAGCCCCCTGAGCCGTGACAAGTGTGTCGTCCGCGTAGCATATCAATCCTCCATACAGTCCTGACCTAAGCCCTAACGATCTCTTTACATTTCCTAAAATTAAGAAAAGTCTTCGTGGTCAAAGGTTCCAGTCCGGTGAAGAAGCAGTCGACGCTTTCAAGTCAGCCATTTTGAACACCCCCACTTTAAAGTGGAATAAATGTTATAATAACTGGTTTGAGCGAATGGAAAAGTATATTAAGCTACGTGGTAAATACTTTGAAAAACAATAAAAAGTACTATAAGGTTCTAGTTATGTTTTTTTCTTCAAACGACAAAACTTAAAAGGCATGCCCCGTATATGTATACGTAGATTTTGCTTTTGAGTAAACAGGTGGAGGTAACAATGGCTCGGATTACGGATTGTACGTAATAAGCTTATAGGATTTACGACGACTATAATAAAACCGGGAGAATTAAAGGTTGAGTACCTTTATGAAAGTACTTTCTCATACAAATCACGATTTGCTATTAAAGGAGAGGTTCCATTTTTTGAAATTAGTTTATGCTTATATAAATAGTATAACAACTGTCATGTTAAATTAATATTGTGGAATTCTACTTAAAATTACCTGCAGCCACACAGTTAGCTATTCTCATATTTATTTTAAATTACGGGTTACATATACTTCACATGAACATTATTTTTTTTCTATATTGTTTGTTAGTCATTAAGCCAAAACTATCAAAGCATTTTGAGTAAAATTAAAAATACAAGCATTTTAAGTGGTAACAACTCTGTTCAATGTTTAAAAATATGTTACAGCATACCTACCGTCCACTCGTCCAGTACGGACAGTAATTTAGAAGTCATTATTTATTTAAAAGTATGCTCCACGTACGTTCAGGCGACGTGATTAATGATTCCCTTGAATGCCATTTTTGGCTAGTGCCAAATTCAGTTCTTTAAACGGCAGAGTGGACGGTGGAGTACCAGTGGAAAATGTGGGTCAAACGATGGCCTGTATCGTTTACCTCCTCTCCGAAATGTCGCACCTCATTTTCCGTCACTTAGTTTCATAGCGGCTTATGCCATCGGAAAACTTAACTTAGCAACCATATTCGGCAGAAAATAAACCTTACTTCTTACACCTAAGACACACTTTTCTTTGCAACAGAAGAATGCTATAAGACAAGAAAAAACATGCCACTGTTCTTTGAACGCTCAGTTTTGATGAGTAGCGTCCAAGAACTGCGTGTTTTAAGAGTCTTAATTACTACATGGGAACGGCTACAAAGGTCTTTAATATTCACACGGTATAATAATTCGGCTGGAGTGTCGTTGGGCCTAAAATGTTCCAAGAGGGGCTGGTCGTAAGGAAATTTTCTGTTCAACATACTTTTTTATCCAATTGTTACGAGACGGTGACTCAAGTGGGTACCGAAATATGGGCTTTGTAAAGCGTTGAAAAAGAAGGCAGTGATAGTCAAGTATAGGAATGGTCACCTTAGGGATTCAAGTATAAAGGATCGACTCTCAAGCGCTGGCTTTTGGAAATTCATGTACGGGTAACAATTTAATATGTTCATTGCTTGTTTGAGAGATACACACACCTATTTTAGAAACCCACATTCCATCTTAGCTTTTCTTCTGGACTAGTTAGTTGTAGATACGTATCAATTGTAAAAAAATATCGTATTAAATTTTAGATATGGATTTAGTTTTTTCTTTAGGTTGATTTGTGACTAAGTTTGCTTAAGCTGCCAGAAGGTCAAAAACATATTTAGTAGCCAATTATATTTATGAGTACAGTGTACAGTAGTAGTAGTACAGAGTCTTTTGCCCGTGGATGACATTGACGGAGAGGCGTTAGTGTGAAATTGGAAATTAGTGTGAAATTGGTTACCATTAAGTAAAATTTGCCTACTTCCAGGGAAATATTTCAACAGGTGGGTCCGCACGGTTAGAAATTAAAAAAAAAACTTGGGTAAATTTAATACCAAACGGCAACTCTACGACTATCATGAAAACTGTACCTGTAATATCCATTGGGTTATTATGTACTATGGTTATATCAGATATTTTTATTGCTATCAATTTTACATATGAGAGGTAAGAGTCCATGATTTTACTGCCACTAATATTATTTGATTTAGTCCTTCATAGACAGAATGGTTCTCGAGTGGCGACCATGTTCCGGAACACGTGGAGTGGGCAGGCCCCTACAGGATGAAGCAATGACCTGGTGAAGGTCGCGGGGAAAAGCCGGTCGTTAATATGATTTTTAGGGAAGGCCTTTGTCCTACATTGGACTTCTTTCGGCTAAAGATAGCTAGGCATTTTGTTATAAAGTGACAAAACATAGTTTGCTAGTGCTTCAAGCTAAGGATTAGTAAACGAGACACGAGCGCTCTTGTTTGCTCTGTCGGTCAATCGAGAATCGTCTAAGAAAACAGCGTCTAATGGTGACACGGAGAAGCAATGTGCCTGTGCAAATACGACCAATGCCCGCCGATGTTCTTTGAAACGTGGCGTATTTACTGATTCAACTTGACTTAGATATGTGTGTATATTTGTAGGACAAATATATTATTAACGAGCCTGTCTATAGGTACTTTCTCACTGTTCGCGCTTCTCTCACAAATGCAGGTTGAAGTGGTAAGGTCATGTTCTACTACACAAACTCAGTGCAGATAGGTGGAGGCAAATTTGTGGCCATCTGCTATTGGAACTTTAAGCTGCCTAGTAGTGGTAATTTTTGCGGAAGCCTCTGCAGTGTACGTCTTTTTGGCTGAAGAAGCAGGAGCCCTCTATACGGTTTAATGATACAAGAGACAAGTAGTACCTGGGACCGCTGGTTCAACGTGCCTTCTGAAGCACGGTGTCGCTCTAAAATGATTTATAATACTAGGATACTGATCACCCATCTCAAATCGACTAGTCTGAATGCTGTTAAATCTTAGTGATTGCTAAGAATGCCACACTAACCTAACATCATAAGCGCCTTACTATGAAATCAAGCGCTAGGTCTTTACCAAGCGACCGATGATTTACGACCCATAGCGACAACAGCTGCCTAACTGTGGCATAGGAATCAAAGTCGATCGGTGTATTATTGATGCACTATGTATACCTCTGTCTCTTCAAGGCGTTCGGGTGCGTTTTTATTTGGTTTTTACAAGCTTTTGTATATCTTGCAATGTATGTATGTCTGTCTGTCTTTCCGGTTCAAATCTTGTGATCCATTTTTTAAGCACTTGCGGTTATTCGATTGAGTTGAAATTTGGCACACTTATGTAAGTCTGGTGGCAATGCAATAATATGGTACCATGGAGCTGGTCTGATGATGGAATTGGAAGGTGGCCATTGGAACATGTTAACTAAACAACGTGACCTCCTCGGGTTCAGTATATCTCCAAGGTGGTCCCATATTAATTTTATTGACATTGGACCTTGGACTTAGAAGATACACCAGGGAACTCCTTAACGACAAACAATAGGCATGTGTAAATTGAGATATTATGGGTATTACGTCAATCCTATAGGTACCCTACTATAGAATAATTCACTGGTCACTTAAAATTGTAAAATAAAAATCTTTTATAAAATAAGGTAAACCGACATCAAAAAGCAAAAAAATAAATATTTGAAGTCGGTGCTGGTTGGTGCAGTCGGTTACTTGGTCGGTTTCAAATATTTATTTTTTTGCTTTTTGAAGTAAAAGTTTTTTTATAAAAGATTTTTTTCCAAATGTACATAGCTTGTATGTTTTTCATACTTATAGTAAATCTAACTAATTTCATACAATTCCATTCGTCTTTTTAAATTAAGTCACAAATTGCAACTAAGCAACCAAAGAAATAGGAAGCCGTTTATCCTACTTAAGTGACAGCAAGAGGCTACTAAAACATAATAGGCTTCTAATAAAAATCTTTTATAAAAAAAGGTAAACCGACTTCAAAAAGCAAAAAAATAAAAATATTTGAAGTCGGTGCTGGTTGGTGCAGTCGGTTACTTGGCACCGACTACAAATATTTTTATTTTTTTGCTTTTTGAAGTCGGTTTACCTTTTTTTATAAAAGATTTTTATTTTACAATTTTAAGTGACCAGTGAATTATTGTATAGTAGGGTACCTATAGGATTGACGTAATACCCATAATATCTCAATTTACACATGCCTATTGTTTGTCGTTAAGGAGTTCCCTGGTGTACCTTCTAAGTCCAAGGTCCAATAAAATTAATATGGGACCACCTTGGATATATACTGAACCCAATGCAAAAAAAAATATCAAAATCGGTCCACAATTGACGGAAATATCGCTGAACATACATTAAAAAAAAAAAAAAAGCATACATACAACCGAACATAGAACCTCCTCCTTTTTGAAGTCGATTAAAAAGGCATCTTATTGAAGCATATACGTCTACACAAAATAAATCTATCCAGCAACTTGGTATGCAGAAGCTGTAACACAGAAACTGAGGCGCGACAAGTTCTACGCTTCCCCCCTGGCGGAATCCACGGTCTATTACAGGAGTATTGGGAACACCAAGTACGTAAGAGCATTAGGGCAAAGGCCAGCACAAAAGATCCAATCGGGTCGAGGTCAATGCTCTTGAGGCAACTCAGCCCATAAAACGCCAGTTAAGATAAGATCCTAATATGCTGGACGGATATAACTAGCAAATGCACCGGATTTTACTAACAAAATGTCTATGTAAAGTGAGCAATTCGCCTAAGTCGCCAGCGCCTGTTTAATTTATCGTCGAAATTGAAGCTGTCTGGGCAAGAGGGATTAGCACAAACAAATTGATGATATTTTTACGCTATCGAGTTGATATGCCGTCCTTTTTACGCGACAAAATTTCACGGCTGCCTCGTTAGCTTTGCGATCACAAATTAATAAAGATCTAATCCTAGATCGGACAAATGTAGGTTTTCTATCGAAAAGAACCCTGTATCAGTCGGGAGCCTGGAATTGTGCCCGGTATATGGCATAGACTCGTCTCGTATTACATAGGACCTAACATCTTCAGCGAAAAGGGGGTGTACACAGTACACCTCTGCCATTCCAGCTTGGGGAACATGACGGTGTTTATTGTTGTTAAATATAGTAAACTAACATGAACGTGACAGCATGCCTTCTCGACAACGTTACGTAAACGTCATCTATTCGTGCTAAGCCCGTAGCAGCGCGGCGCGACGCGACACGGCGGTGCCTCTTTGCGGACAATTAAAATCTCATATGAAAGCTCTTCAGTTTAGCTTCAACTTTTACATTTATATAATCGTGTTTTGATTTATTCATTTTTAAGTATTTTCAATATACAGGGTTATTTTCAACCATGCAGAATTATTTATTATTTATTTATAAACTTATTCAACAACAACCCCGCAAAGGTTCTGGCGGACAGACAACAAGTTTTATTCTGAAGTTTTTTTTTATTTTAAATCTTTACAAAGCTTTGACAATGTACACAATATTCTATTATGTTTCACTTTTTTTTCTATAAAATAGCGAAGGACAGCACACGAAAATGTTAAGGTTAGCGTGACGCTATACTAAAGTTTATTAAATAAACATTGGCCCGCGATCAAAATCGGAACTAACGCTGTCATCAAGTAAAATTTCACTTCATGACCATGTTGACATATTTGCTATGAAATTCACCCAATTTCTTTTTTTATTAGTATACGAGCGGACCCACCTGTTGAAATATTTTTTTGGAAGTAAGAAAATTTCACTAAATGATAACCCTAATTTCACACAAGTCAACGTATTGCACGTATCAATTGGCAATTAGAACTGTCACTAGCAATCCTATGTGAAAAATACTATAAGCAATGCCTAGCTCATAAGAATTCAATTACACTACCTTTGAATATTACCATATCTTTAAAATAATGTTAATCATCATACTTATTTAAGCACAATAATTTGACGGACGATTTCGAGTAGTGGTTAAGAGCTTAAGCCGCTTGGCCCACTAGATCGAATAGACGCGGGTTCGATTTCCACACGGGACATCTTTGTGTGACCCACAATTATTTATTTCGGTCTAGGTATTTGTGTATGTGAAATTTTATGATTGTAAACGTACCCACGACACAGCAATAAGTCCTAGTGTTGGGCTACGTTTAAAAAAACCTTATAATAAATATAAAATTCTTGGAATATCAGTCTACCCTCAAGCCCGGTCCGAGCAGCAGGCTATAAATACGGTCGACGCTGTCAACGATGGCATTCTTCATTCGGCTTTCGGACGTGACGGACGTCTCTCTATGTCGCTCGTGGTGTATTTTTGATTACGTTAAAGTTAACGATTAATTAGTGTCCAATGGTTGTTATATTGAATAATTTGTAAATAATTAATATCAGTTAGGTAATTCCAGTTGTTATTTTTTTTAATAGATTTTTTGAGTAATTTGCAAGAATATAATATTATCCCTGTTAAGAAACTGTCCCACTGTTGGGCACGGGCCTCCTCTCAAACTGAGAGGTGTGATAGCCTAGTGGTTAGACCGTTGGACTGCAAAGTCAGAGGTCTCGGGTTCAAACCCAGGCACGCACCTGTGTCTTTTCAAAAGCATGTACGTATTAAAAATTAATTATTACTGGCTTTAACGGTGAAGGATAACATCGTGAGGAAACCTGCATTCCTAAGTTTCTCAAAGGTATGTGAAGATCGCTAACCCGCACTGGACCAGCGTGGTGGACTATGGCCTAAACCCTCTTAGTTTGTGAGGAGGCCCCTGTCCAATGGTGGGACAGTTTCTTAACAGGGCTAATATTATTATTATTAACTACCCATGGCCGGCGGTCACTCGCCGCTTACTAGGTGGGCCCTCAAACGCCACCATAAGATAACGGAGGGCTACACCGGTGTGAGCGGCTCAGGGGTTTAGGAGGGTGTGCTGCGCTTTCTCCGAAGTTACTCACGCGTTATGCACTTTAACACTTCCACCCCTGGAGTACATCGATGTAGGAACGCATTATTTTCCTACATCGATGTAGCTCTCACGGCTCCTCTCTGGACGGCCAATTAAGGCAATCCAGAGCCAAGAGTTGTGCGGACACCCTTCGGTTTCCATTCGACCGATTATAATTATTATTATACCCTTCATTAGGTTTTTGTGTCGTAAGTACGTTTACAATATAAATTCCACATATACTAGATCGAAAGAAATATTTAACCTTTACACAAAGATTTTTCCGTGTGGGTATCGAACTCACTGTTACTCGATCCATTGAGTAGAGTGGAAGGCTACTCTACTTGCCCAAACCACTAGGCTACGTCGTTGTTATTTTTTCTTTATTTTTATTAGCCGATTCTGTATCCCACTTAGTGTAGTAAAAATGAGCGCTGAAGTCGAGCGTTTAGTGCTGAGTCGACGTTCACGAGCGTTGAAACACGTAGAAGATGCGAGCGTTTTAAGCGCCGACTCGAGCGTTTTTACAACACTAATCCCACTGCTGAGTAAAGGCCTCCCCTTTACGTCTCCACACAAATCGATTCTGAGCCTGTAGTACTCGCCATCTTCGTCTCGGCCGACCACGTCGTCTGTTACCGTCCTCAGGGGCCCATACCGTGACGATTTTTGCCCACCTCTGCGGATCCATATGCACGAGACGTCCTGCCCAATCCCACTTCAGCTTTACTTTATATTTCTTTAAAAAGAACGTAGCCCCACACTAAAATTAATCCTGAGTTGTGGGTGTATTTACGAACATAAAAATTTACATACACAAATACTCTACGAATCATCATCATCATCATCTCAGCCTATACTTGTCCACTGCTGAACATAGGCCTCCCCAAAAGGGGGGGTTTGCTCTACGAATATAGCCCCTCATTCACACGGGTAATTCTTCAAGGTACGGTGCTGAAGCGCTGTTGAAATAAAAAAGCCTACTGTTATCCGTTTGTTTCATACCAGCGATTTATTAACGCGCTGAAAAAGCGTTCATGCGAACGTTGGATAAGTATTGTCTTATCTTGCAAATTTCAATGGTACTGAGAATTCAAATGATACCTAATTGTTGACCCCATTTTAATAGAGTAGAGTTGTTTTATCTTTGAGTATTATTTAATTACTTACCCTTGTTGGCTGTATGTTGAGCGGTGGATAAACAGTCGTAAGTTCCAATTACATTCCTTTGATGTGCCTAACACGATATAAAATGTCACCGAATTCGGTTGCCGTTGAACAATTTTCATTAGAGTACATTACGTGACTGCATTATTAAGAGGCTAAAAACACAGCCTGTTTTTCCGTCCTTTGAACTAAAAACTTTTCTATTATGTTTCAGAAGATTGCGTATTCATGACTTGGCTTTATAAAAGAGGGTCTTTTTCTGAAATGTGACTTTTTGGACGTCTGTGTCGCCTTCTTTGTAAAATGTAAAAATCTTGAGTACAGCAAATATTGAGTCATTATTAAGTTCGTAGATTGACGCGACTATTAGGTACAGTCGACGTAAGACGCTGAACATAGTATTTCGAACCGTTAATACCATTATTAGCAATATACTCAAATATATGTAGCTCAACAAATATAATGTATTTGATGCAAAATAAAAGCGTACAAGCGGTTTGAAAATCTGAGAATGTTAAGCGACTTATTTTGCTGATCGTAAACATGAAACAAAACTATTTTGTCTATTATTATAGTAAGTACTGAACTATTTATTATTAAAATAAACTATTTGTCTCTCTCATGACCATGGGGTTAAAATAGTATGTTGCAAAGCCCCCGAAACGTCGAAACCTTAAAAATCAAAAATAAACCGCGGTAAAAACCGAAAAATTAAATATTAGTTTTGCGTACACAATAGGCTCGCCCCCTTTTACATTGGGACCTAACATCGTCGGCAAAAAAGGGGTGTACACAGTGCACCTCTACCACTCCAGTTTGGGGGTAAAGGCGAGACAATCACACACGCCTCTGTCTACACTTTCAAAGAAAAATGGTTCTGTTATTTTTAAAGTTTTATAAAAAATAAACATCATCTCACATGCAATTCGCCTTGCATGAATACAAGTAAAATTCAAGTGTATTAAATAAATAATCATGAATCTCGTAAAATTCCACCACCAAACCTCATCAAACATAATGAGGCATGAATTGATCAGCTTGGGCCAGAAAACCGCAACTCGGAATTAATATAGCAAAATAAAGCACTATGTTTACTACTAACAACGTTTGTAACAATAATCACCCCGGGCCGTTGTTTTTGTTCGGCATCCTCTCAGATAGGTACTATCAGAGAGGGTAAGTTGTGCTAAAGTAAACATTATCTGACTTGCGATAGTCCTCCGTTCCCCGCCCGCCTTCGGCCAAATTAGTTTTTAACACTAACATAGGAGGCGGTAATGGTGTTCCGAGTTCATGATGTGAATTTCCAGTTTCGTTAACTAGTTGAATGTGTTCTGCTTTTCAAAATAATTATTCTAATATTTATGTTACAGTGGGAGACTGGAACATAAATATTAGAATAATTATTGTGACTTGTTTTAGTGGGATATTTGGTCTATCTATCTATCTATCTATATCATCACGCCAGCTCCCTCGCGGGGTAGGCAGAGAGTACAGAGTTCCAACAGGTTCTTTCCTTACATACCTCTCTGGCTTCCTCCACTCTCATAGTTCGTCTCATACACACTCGCCGGTTACGGAGACTCTTGACTTGCCCTTCAGCTAAGACACGATCTATTTGGTCATGGTAAAATAGTCTAGGTCTTCCCCGGCACCTACATCCTTCCACTTTCGCATTGTATATCTGTTTTGTCATTTTCTTCTGGCATCCTTTCTATATGCCCGAACCAACGGAGCATACCCTTTCTCATCTTTACACCGATACTATCTTTCATACTTACTCGCTTTCTTACTACGCTGTTGCGAATACGGTCGGTCAGCGTGACTCCGCACATCTTCCGCAGAGATCGCATTTCGACCGCATTTATCCTGCTTTCGTTCTCCTTCTTACATACCCATCTCTCACTGCCATATAACAGCGTTGGGACAAGCACTCCGTTATGCATGGCCAGCTGCGCCTTTTGGCTTAAGTGCCGGCTCCCAAGTAGCCTTCCCATCGCACCATTCACTCTATTACCTGCATTCACTCTTCTCTCTATATCAGCGGTGTATTTCCCATCCTTACTGAAGGCGCATCCAAGATATACAAACTCATTCACTTGCTCCAGCACATCGTTACCAACCACAATACTTGCATTCGTATATATACGATACGATATTTGGTCGGTTTTGTAATAAATCCATCACATACAGCCGTTATAATGAGATTGAAACACTAGATTGGTTGAAAAGCGATCGTTCTACCAATGTAAGATTGTGTCTTTGACCGCCACTTCAGAGATATTTATTCTATCTATCTATATCATCACACCAGATCCCTTGCGGGGTAAGCAGAGAGTACAGAGTTCCGACAGATATTTAATTTAAGTAAATTAGAAATAATAACAGAAAGTTAATTACATAAGGTCAACCCTCGTATTCACTTTTTTTTTATAACTTGACACAAACTGAATATTGACTGAATTATGAATTGACTTACATTTGTTATTCTGCTTCACTAGATCGGTTCGATTTCGGTATTATTGCAGTCTAATTTCGATATAATGTCAAGTATTTTAATTTAAAATATATTGTTGATCACATGTTAATCTCAGCTGCCACAGTCTAAATAAAACATATCCAACTAAAATCTTCAATTCGACGTTTGTTTTGTATTCGTAGTATTCATGTTAGTTCTTAATTTTATCGGAATTCCGTTTACGTTTTTTTCAACTTTGGGTCCGATCTCGATTTGGTCGACGTTGATATTTTACGAGAATATTTTTAATTTATGACATTGAGATTAGATCGAGACTGCATTTTGAACACTTTTAATTACGAGAATTGGCCTTCTGGTCGTCACGGATAGTTGTGGAATGAGAAAACGTTAAGATCTCAAAATTTTATCGTATCTTATTTTGTTGTCGTGTCCTCACAAAATATGTTATACCTACTGATTTGGCCGTTATGTCCCATAACGTGTGTAACAGAGGAGCTAAACGCAGTCCCGGATAACGCTATTAAAGCGGCTACTCACTTTGGCGGGACAAATATAAACCACTCGATGTGACCCA
The DNA here is from genome assembly GCA_905147815.2 of Phalera bucephala. Classification (NCBI taxonomy): domain Eukaryota; kingdom Metazoa; phylum Arthropoda; class Insecta; order Lepidoptera; family Notodontidae; genus Phalera; species Phalera bucephala. The sequence goes on along the minus strand of LR990621.1, from coordinate 13,955,222 downwards.
CGACTTCATCTGCGTTGATTTTGAGTTTGACCTTCCCGAAGATTTAATGTCTCTCCTTGCCAAATTTTATCATATCTGTTCGGTCGTTTAGGCGTGAAAACACGAGACACAGAGTTACTTTTACATTCATGTTTAATAGGAAACTATAGATTGACACAAAAAGATCTTATCTCATTTTAGTATGAAAGAAAATTAAGTACTCAAGAGGATGGTATGGAAGGTCACAGATAGGCCAGCAAACATAAACACTCAAATTCCGTATCAATCTGAAAACAGAGCAACAGCATTTCTATTAAACAAACAAGATAAGTGATTTCGCATCTACGAGACAATTATTAGTGCCAACAAGCGACGGAGCTCGCAAACAGACCGGCGCATCCATCAACTTAGCAATATCGCGTGTCAATACATATCGAGCGAAACATATTTGCTTCTAATTCGTGGAACAGTCGACATTCGTTTGGACCAATAATACCGAGTAAGGGTTCGTTCATACGATCGGTTTTGACTAACGCTTAAAGAATTGCTAAACTTACGTGGCAGTGGTCAAGGCGCATGGCTCGTAGAACTGACTTTGGGACATAACGGGTTCTGAGCGGCGACAAAGTACCGGAAGACGCGGAGGGGGCAGGCCCCCTACGAGATGGACCGATGACCTGGTGATGATTTGGGATAAAAGTAAGATGCGTACAGCACAACTCCGGTCATTGTGGCGATCTTTATTTTTAAAGGTAGCCCCCATACTAGGATTCATTCCAGTGTCGTGGGTGCATTTTCAAACATGAAAATTCACATATACAAATACCCAGACCGAAACAAATACTTGTGGGTCACACAAAGATTTGTCCGGTGCGGGATCGAACTCGCGACTATTTGACCCAGTGGGCGGAGCGGTTTCAGCTCTTAACCACTGCACCAAATCGTCCGTCGGAAGTTCCTTCTTGGAAGAGGCCCGTGTCCCGCAGTAGTGTATCGACCGAAGATAGATAGATTTGTCTACTAACAGTAAAATTTTGACATATTTTATATAGAATATCTATTAAAATACTGCTGAAAGTGAGCAAATCTGTCTATTAGTTAATAAAGGGAAGCGGCCGTAAGAGCCTCTTTATATTTTAAATTTTGTGGATCAGAACTCACCTGGATCTCATTAAACTTACCCAGATCAACAGAATAATACTTTTTAAGTTGAGTAAGTTTAAAATTATATAGGTATCACCGAGTGTACTTGTTTTAAATTAGTTTTTAATAGTAAATTAGTACCATGTATGAAATCCTAGTTGATTGATGGTTTCCAGGTTTCCACTTAAACCCAATCCGACCAATCTGCAATTTAAATGCAAAATAGAGGCAAACTGCTTTTAATGCAGGTAACGAATATGCGTCATCGGTGTACATACTTAATACAGATATAGGTCCTTTAAGCTCGTTCGAAGCTTAAGTTAGAATTTATTGTTCGGTTTATAATTAACAATATATTTTCTTAAAGACAATGATCAAGGGGTAGAGATTTTTGCCTTCTTAAACTGAAATTCAAATTTTTAATTTAATAACTTATCACCGGAACAGAACGCGGCCTCGACAGATACCTATAGATTCGGCGAGAAACTCAGCGGGCTTGTCTTTTTTGTCTAATTCTCCATTCATTTTTTTTATCATTATCTGTATACATTTTTTGATTATATCGAATCATTTACGCGATCTAGCTCCACTGTGATGCCTTACGACTGAGATACTATCATCACGCCAGCACCCTCGCGGGGTAGGCAGAGAGTACAGAGTTCCAACAGGTTCTTTCCTTACATACCTCTCTGGCTTCCTCCACTCTCATAGCTCGTCTCATTCACACTCGCCGGTTACGGAGACTCTTGACTTGCCCTTCAGATAAGACACGTTCTATTTGGTCATGGTAAGACAGCCTAGGTATTCCCCGGTACCTACATCCTTCCACTTTCGCATTGTATATCTGTTTTGTCATTCTTTTTTCTGACATTCTCTCTGTTATATTCGCTGTTATATGGCAGTGAAAAATAGCCTAAGATCAGAAAAAGGCTGATTTCTAAACTAGTGATATAAGCAAATACAAATTCAAATTACCTGTTATGAGGTACTAAGCGCTTTTTGCTCAAAGCGTAGTCTCAAACATAATAACCGCAAAATAAACGAGCTCGTAGAACCAGTTTTAGTTAATTATGATGCAAAACAAAGCGTGTTTCGCTATTTTCACCAAATATATTGTTTTGTTAACGTCGCATGTTTACTAAAGGACATAGCGTAATCTTGCTGGAAATCATGGACTAGGAACCCAGGGTGGCTTAATTTTAAATTTAGAGCTTAAATTAATAAAAACATAACAAGCTTTTCATGCTACATTGAAAATTTAGGCAGGTGTGTCAGCATCAGAGGTGTACATAGTACATCCATACTTCGCCGAGGCGCTTTTAGACCTATCGTAAAAGCGGGCGCGTGTGTACTTTTCTCAAGATTTTGTTTGTAACTTAAGATAATTAATTATTTTTTAAATGTTTTGTCAATCTCATGTCTATCCGTACCTTCTATAAATATTGTGATTTTTGTAAATATGAGTTAATTCCACGGAATGAAGAAGTGCTTTGTTTTGTGCTTAATACAATTACGTCACTTGTTCTTCTTAATATTGATTGCGTTGTTAGTCTAGTGGCGTATGGTGCAGCTAACGATCATAAGGATATGGGTTTAAATTCAAAGCGGAAAATGTGTGGTTTTTAATGGAAAGATTTTAGTCGAAATTCGAGGTCTGTATTCTTGCCCGGCGTATTCTCAATAGGTTTGTTACAGAGAGTACGGAAACGTACTTAGTGGATTGTCTACTTTAACACTGGGTCTAATTTGTGGGTAATATGGCATGAATACTCGTACATTATTCCTCCACCTTCGCTTGTAGAATATAAGCGTGAAGACTTTTATTTTTTTATTTATTTCCACCATGTAATAAGTCCGTTGTAGGCGTGTGTAGTTCCAGAAAGGGTGAACATGAAAGATTGACGTTAACATAAAGTTAACGAGAAAACTTACCGACACATTCATCTTTACCTGGTTATTTGTAATGTGAAAAGGATAGCATATCAACTCGACATCAATCTAACGTCAATCTATACGCGCTAATCCCTCAGTTAATTACAACGCAAAACAAAGCTCTCGTCATTCACCGGCCGTTGTTTTATTCAGCTTATGATGTCGCCCTTACGCTAGTCATGTATTCGGTATGCTCAAATCCCTGCACGGTATATTGATATTAATTGGACGACACAGAAAACAGCCCAGTTGGGAACGAACAAAACATTAATAAATGCCGCTCTCGATTGTAGGAATTCCCTTTGTGAGTTCGTGAGATACCCTCGCCTAATAAATCCAAATCATTGCTTAATACGTTTAAACCGATTTTTTGGGACAAGTTTGTTTCTTTATTTACCTGAACAAATTGGGTATTTCTGATAAATGATAATCTTGTATTATTCGGATTGCCTACTTGAATTGGTTAAATAATATTCAATGATAATTTACCTATAGCAGTGTTAGCCTAGTGGTTAGATCATTGGACTGCAAAGTCAGAGGTCTCGGGTTCAAACCCAGGGACGCACCTCTGTCTTTTCGAAAGCATGTGCGTAAAAATTAACTATCACTTGCTTTAACGGTGAAGGAAAACATCCTGAGGAAACCTGCATGCCTAAAAGTTTCTCGAAGGTGTGTGAAGTTCGCCAACCCGCACTGGGCCAGGGTGGTGGACTATGGCCTAAACCCTCCCAGTTTGAGAGGAGGCCCGTGCCCAACGGTGGGACAGTTTCTTAACAGGACTACTAATATTATTAATTTATCTAGAGAATAGGTTAGTATAACGAACAAGTGTTCCAAACCTGAAAAAGGTTATAGTACTTATCATACAAAATGTTATTACACACGACGTCACGCCTATATTCCCTAAGCGGGGTGGCAGAGGTGTATTCTGTACATCAACTTTTCGTCGACGATATTGTTAGGTCCCAACGATATTGCAACAGAACAAGCCTATGGACGTATACCGGGCATAATTCCTGACTCTGGACTGATAATGGGATTTTTTCGATAGACAAACTACATTTGGCCGCCCGAAGATTGGAACCCAGGATGCATTATACGCGCCTAGACCAACGAGGCCGTCTTATATCAAAATTGTGTTATGTCGTTACTTACCGAAAAAACTGTGTTTTTAGGGCACGTTACGCGGTCCCGGTTACAAATTAATGTGGTAGTCCATAAACCAAGTTGTAAGCCTTATAGGTGTGGCTTAATAAGTTCCAACAGTAGGTGACCACAAACCTGCCTTCACCAACCCATTGGTTCCGCGTGATGAAATTAGAACTAATCTCTTGTAACTTGATTTGTGAGGCCTTTCCCCAGTAAGTAATGCGACAATACAGACTGAAATATTAAGTTGATCCATAGAGTTGTATTTCTATAATAAACCCCTTCTCAAATCTTTGTTTCTATTGTTCTAAGCATAAAGTTTAAAGAGGTCATTAGGACGATTTTACATAATTAAAGTAAAACGGATTAACTTTAGTAATGTTTCTAGATCGTTTAGAGTATACGGCATTTGTTAATCTCAATTCAAACTATTTAAACCTTGCTAACAAAGAATAAGTATTAGATTTTACAGCCTTTTCTACAACAATTAGTTTTGAATCAAGTGGTGTACGTGGTTTGATGAATATTCATAAAGAAATTTGTAAACACTAAAAACGAATTTAACGTCTCCTGTGGCGAGGAAATTCGGTCTAAACCTAATTAAACCGAGGACAGAGAGCTCTTTATTTATTGCATTAATTCGAGCTTAGTTAGCCTTGGGAGTATGTTTTACGGATTACATTGTATCATACAATATAGGTATGATTGGCTCCGTGTATTTTAAAGGCAAAATTCTGAGGAGGAAAATCTTTTATTGTGTAGATTTATTTTTTGTTACTTTTAAAACTATTTTTAAAATAATTTTGATGTGGGGCTACCCGCATAAAAATTATTCCTGTATAGTGGGTGCGTTTACAATAATAAAATTTACATGCATAAGCATACACACCGAAACAAATATTTGTGGGTCACGCAGAGATTTGTCCCGTGCGGGGATCGAACCTACGATTACTTGATCCAGGTGGGCGAAACGGCTAGAGGACTGGACCAAGCCTTCCATCAGGTGGACGGATACTCTTTATTTTATGATTTTTTTTCTTTTTTAATAACGTAGCCCCACACTAGGATTTATTCCTGTGTCGTGGGTGCGTTTACAAACATAAATATTCACATACACAAAATACCCAGACCGAAACAAATAATTGTGGATCACACAAAGATTTGTCCCGTGCAGGAATCGAACCCGCGACTATTCGACACAGTGGGCGGAGCAGCTCAAGCTCTTAACCACTGCGCTAAATCGTCCGTCGTTATTTTATATATCGTATATTGTTATCGTTGTAAATTTTTAATTACCGATAAAATTACAAATTTATCATTCTTAACGAAATAAATATATAGCAGTAATAGCCTAGTGGTTAGACCGTTGGACTGCAAAGTCAGAGGTCTCGGGTTCAAACCTAGGCACGCACCTCTGGCTTTTCGATCGCAAGTGCGTATTGAAAATTAATTATCACTTGCTTTAACGGTGAAGGAAAACATCGTGAGGAAACCTGCATGCCTACGAGTTTCTCGAAGGTGTGTGAAGTTCGCCAACTTGCACTGGGCCAGCGTGGTGGATTATGGCCTAAGCCCTCTCAGTTTGAGAGGAGGCCCGTGCCCAACGGTGGGACAGTTTCTTAACAGGGCTAATATTAATATTTAACGAAATACAAAGACTGCCTTGTTGTCTAGTGAAGCCTAGATCGGCTGGCGATCACGAGGTCTTGGGCGTGATTCCTAGGTAATTTGATAGAACCCTACGGCTTGATAAAATAATTCTATAGGTTTTTCGAACAAAATATTTCAATACTGCTGGAACATTCTCTCCACATGTCACTAAAATAATCTCTTAGAATAAGAATATACCCTCAAAAATACGCTCGAATAGGAGGGGGAGAAAGCCGTGATAGATAGATATATGTTAATGTAAACAATTTAGTATACCTACATAGTTAAAAAACAGAATAAACTTTATTCTTCATAGTAATTGTTTTAACACACGCTTTGTGTTATTACATACGTAGTACGTACCCATACATATAGGTATTGTATAATTTTATAAGGCAGAATATTATTTTAGCAGGCAGCTGTAATCTCGTGTACCTCCAACAATGAGTATGCATGCTCTGTTTTTTTAATTTTTATTGGCAATTAAACAATTAACCCGTTGAGAGGCACAAAGGACCGAGGCTCCACGCTGTGAAGGGCGAAATTTTATACTCATTTAAGGCGTATTGTGGTGAATTTTAGGGTTTGTTCTCGGGATAAAAGCTTTCGGGCTTCTGAATAAGCAATCCCATAATATAATGAAAATAAGGAAGTCTCACAGCTGGGGACTGGGGTTAGGTAATTTAGGTCGTGTTTGTGTGAACTGAGCAAACCTAATATAATGTACTTTAGGTCTGAGGGATAGTTATATTTGTGTAAATACATCCTTCCCTTTTTTAGTACAGCTTATTATTATTAATATAAGAACGCTGCTTTGTCAAAGGTTTGGTAAAGTTTGATATTTTGATAATGGAAAACAAACAGTTGGTAATATCATAGAAGATTTTGGTCAATGTTAGTAAGATAAAGACCATATTTAATAAAGGAAGTTATTTATGTTATCGGAGGAAGTTATTACGTTAGCTGTTATCTATAGGTTGTTAATCTGCTATTAGTATTGGTTAGTGTTGTATTATTTCAACAATAGATGTCTCTAGCTGGTACTTCTCTCGGACTGGAATCGCCCACGTAGATCGCCGGTTCCATGCGTTCAGGATAGAACAGCAAATGTTTGCAAAGCTAATGGCCACTCTCAAAAAATAGGGAAACTGCCTTGTTGGTCTAGTGGCAAAGCGCATCGCTTTGTGATCACGAGGTACTGGGTTTAAATCCTAGGTCGGACAAGTGTAGGTTTCTAACGAAAACTTCGCGAAGTCTGAAATTGTGCCCGGTATATGGCAATAGACTCGCCACCTATTACATGGGCCCTAATATCGTCGGAGAAACGTGGGTGTACTCAGTACACCTGCCACCCCCGCTTGGGGATATAGGCGTGACGGTGTGTGTTAAGGAAACTAATTCATAAAAAAATATCCATGATCATATCAAATAGACCGTTTTTTATCTGCAGAGCAAGTCGCAAGAACAAGAGTCTCCGTAACCGGCGAGCGTGTATGAGACGAACTATGAGAGTGGGGAATGCCAGAAAGGTCTATAAGAAAAGAACCTGTTGGAGCCTTGTAATCTCTGGCTACCCCGTAAGGGATTTGGTGTGACGATATAATGGATAGAAAAAAATGAAAACCGTTGACTTTTTATATTTTATTTAATAAAAATCTCTTTTGACTTGAACACGATCACTAAATTACAGACAATCAAAGAAATATTATTTCATGTAACATTGAGATTATTTTACGGTGTATCAGTCGAGCTTAGAACAATAATAGTTATAAGAAAGACTCCCTCACTGACTGATAAAATAAAATTTACATTAAACTACATATTTACATTGTGTTCGTGGTGAGACATTTATAATAAAAATATTGAGGCCGTAATGCGAATAGCGAAACAGAGATAAAGCGAAATGATAAAATGTTGAATTATAGACTTTTATATATTCGTAATTTCCATATAAATATACTTTAAATAAATTTACAAACAACATGTTAAATTGACATCAAACTATCTATAATAATAAATAATAATATTAGCCCTGTTAAGAAACTGTCCCACCATTGGGCACGGGCCCCCTTTCAAACTGAGAGGGTTTAGGCCATTGTCCAGTATTGCCATAGGCTATAGTAGATTTTTTCTTAACTATATTAAGTTTAAAATATGGAAAGAGAAAAAATAAAGTGCGGAAAATGAAATATTTCATAATGCCAATTTCTTTTTTTGTTTGGCGTAATGGTTTGTATAATAAATATTACTTTAAAACTACTTTTGTTTGAAAACTCAGGCTTATGGGGCACTCATATATTTATTAAAGTAGGCAAATAATGTTCTATTTATACGGTTTACCACCGTTTCGCTATTTTCATGACGAGGCTTTTTACTGAAAGCGTCTCAAAATACGCTTTTTTGTTGTTGTCATTAATGTATAATGAAATGTACATGATTCGTTACACGAAAAACTACATTAAGTTAAAGAGTGACTTTCGCAAAAATAAAAGTATGAATTAAAATTTGTGAATATAACAGATTAAGCCTTCATTCTGGATAATTGCCGATAACATGGCGTTGCATGAAAATTGTTGATTTTTATTTATGTATTCACTAAAATCTGTGCACGTGATAATTTGCATAATGTGTCATTACACGTAACCTAAGTTTGGCGCTCCATTCAAAAATGCCTCGGGCGGGTAAGAACTACGCTTCGCGAGGGTCTAAGCCAATATGGTAGAACTATGGCTTAACAGTATCAAGTACTTGAAAACATTATAAAACTGAGAGCGTAGCACGTAAAGATTGACGTTAGCGTGACGCTAGCGAGTATCAACTATCTCGTTCATGTTTAATAGTAAATTTGTAGCTTGACAAGGATGGCATTGGTATGCTATCCTTGTCACGCAACAAATTAACTAAATAAACATGAAGGTGACGCAATGAAAATTCGCTAGTGTCCGCTAACGTCAAAATTTTCGTAATAAGCCCTGCTATTTTTAAAATAGAATACAGGAATTCATAAAAGGATGTTTTGGCCCTGGCCAAAATCGGAACTAACGCTGACATCAAGTGAAATATCACTTCATTGTCACTGAAATGTCAAATTCATTTGCTATGAAATTTACCCAAGTACGTTTTTTAATTGGTAACCGTGCGAACCCACTTGTGTAATATTTCTTGGAAGTAGGAAAATTTGACTTAATGATAACCCTAATTTCATACCAATGGCCCCTATCAATGTCTTCCAGGCGCCAAAATATCTTTGAGGCATTATACTATTCATAATGTCAATGAGTTACTTCGTGTGAACCGTCAATGTTTACTAGATAATATGATTTTCCATTAGAAACCGGAAACAAATAGGATATAATTACCGACACGTTAATTAAAACGGTTAATTGATACCTCGTAACGAGGACGCGCAACTGTTCGACACGGGTGAAATTATAGCACTTGTTTATATATTTTCATCACTATATGTATATACATATGTTAATAAACCAAATAGTGCACCATGTTCGTTTTATATATTTACAATATATACAATTATATACTAACAACTATTAACAATGATTTACCGAAAGTGATTAACATTATTAATATCAAATAAAATGCATATACAATATATAATTTATGCTGTGAAATAAATTAGTTGGACCTTACAATTTTTGTAACTTGTGTAACAAAGTTTTATTTACATGCTCAATTGAAAATGATGACTGGTTTCAAGCACCATATTGTGGGCAGAATTCTGTAGCATAGATAATTATCACCTAAGTTACAATATCTAATTTTCTGATACAGAAACATGGAAATGCATATAGATACCATAATGCCGCGTTAAATTCATTAGCTCTCGGGATTGACATTTATAAAAACGTTTGGTGGCCTAGCATCTGTATTAAAAATACTACCAAATACAAAATCTCCGTCGATACGTGTATTCAAGCTTACTGGACTCCTTGCGATTTTCATAACTTTACATTCAAAGTTATCGTTATACCGCCCTGAACTCTATTATGATACTCTCCATGAGTTAAAAATATAGATATACGCCAAAACTGAAGTTAACATGGCAGCTTCAAGTACAAAATGCGTTTCAACTTTCAGCCTTTTCATACCTATTAACTACTAAAACTGAAAAGTAACAACAACGTAGTTATAGCGTTTCTATGAAACGGTTGTCATAACAATACAAATAATTAATTAGGCTTTTCTATCACTTCGACGTATACTCTCCTTTACAGTTATGTTGTCCCGTCACTATATTTACACAGAATAAAACAGTTTGTCTTTTAGACTTTCTGATTGAGTATGGAATGTTTTTTTCGTTGGGTGTAACACGATTGGGTGAAAGCAAAGTTAATATACATAAACAGTGCATCTGAGTGAAAGTGGTCCAAATAAGAATCACGCACACAGACACGCGTTCTACGCGGCTTCTCGGAAGTGTTCAACGGGTAGTACGAGGGTAAGAGCTGCCAAGAAACCGCGGAGAGCGCGCGTTCTTCTTAGGATTCCTATTAGAACCACTTGTACCTAAATGCTCAACTCTTTATATAAGTGATCTGTGATTAAAAGTGTGCTTTCATATCGTGTTTGGTCACTTTTGTGTTCATCGTTGTCCTTTCATATTAAGGAGCCCCTCCAAGGAGTTGGACGCGGGGATGCCGAGGGGAACGGGCCCCTCAGCTCTGTGCTAGGGAATCCAGCGGCACCACCAATTTTCCGTTGGAGTAGCTGTAACAAATGAAATACATTGAAATTAGGAGAAGAAATAAGATGTTATTATAACATGGATTTAAAATATTTAACTTTTTTGGAAAACAATTGTAGAATAAATACCATCTGAATCATATATTCTCTAAAGCAGGGATGGCAAACCAGTGGATTGTAACATTAAATTGAAAGCGGCATGTTATTTGGGCATCTTTTTTTTCTTTATAAAGTATAGAGATATATGGAGTCATAATACCAAAAAATAATTTTAAAACAAATAGAACAGCTTGCGCTAGAAGACTCGCCATATTTTTCAATGTAATAAAGCTGCATACAATGACGAAATTAATATTTCTTCTTCTTTTTCTTTCTTTAAAAATAAACTAGCCCCACACCATGACTTGACCCATATTATTCCTGTATTGTGGGTGCGTTTACAGACATGAAATTCACGTACACAAACACTTAGGCCGAAACAAATGTGTAGGTGATGTTAAGATTGTTATTTCCCAAATTGCCGACTCGCCAGTCTGGTCATATTGAACATTTCTGTAAAAAATTTGAATGTAAATGTATGAAGATTTGCCACTGTGCTTTAAGGGATAGTTATAGACGTTCGGAATACGCTGAATCAAACTATTTTGAATCACTCGCGCATAAGGGTTTTACTAAAAGCGATTGTCTTGAATGATTAATAAAGATAAAAAATAAAAGATTTATCAGTCGATATATAGTAAAAATCCATTTAGATAACCAATACCAATATTAATTATTCTGAGTTGTTGATTTGATCGATTGATAACGTTCAATGTTTTCTTTACGATATTAAATAGTATATTAATATTATAAAGTCAATGCTTCAAAGTTCAAGACACGAAACTCACATTAGTGCCTAAACTCGCCTTAAAAACTATTTTTTGAAGAAGACGTTAGTAAACATAGATAGATAGAAAGTGTTATTAACCTGTATGGTATAGTTGTTCTGGATTTAGCTCTGCTTGGCCTACACCCTTCATCTGCAACCAAGACAATTTAGTGTTATCCATTACAAATAATACTATCTTCAATTTTAAAAGATAGTTTGTCTTGGTGGATTAATCGGAAAGTTTCCGCTTGTTCGCAGTTTATATCCTATCGAAGAGCTTTAATTAAGTAGTAGAGCACGCTATTGTCCCGACTAGTGGAACAATACTTATCGCAACTCGAAGTTACCAGAAGTAATATCTGCTATACCTTAATGAGTGAACTTCGGGTCGACTTTGTTAATCATTTCATACCCAACCGATTCTATATTTTATGATCTTATTGTTATGATTGGATTTTGGTTAAATTATAATGTGTGATGTAACGGTAAAATGAAAAATAAAAGATAAACACCGGGTTTGGAAACTCTCTGTGAGAGATAGATGAATTTTGATATGGACGCGCTTTTGCCATTTGTAAAGGAGATAAAAAATAAGAAGGTGTACTGGTAGAAAGTCATAGGGGTGAAAATAATTTAGACGATTTTGTCATTGATATTGTAGGAAACAGATTTCAATTTAAACCAACGTCAGATTTAGTCATGGTTAAATTTATAAATTATTTTGTTATGTGAATGTATTCGACAGAATCAATGACTTAAATTTTAATTTTAAAAAAGATGTCTCACCCTTTGACTTTGGTCGTATGTCGTGGATGCATTTAAAAATAAAAATATGTAATCAATTAACATTTGTTCTTGTTCTACTGTTAGTCAAAGTACTTTCTGCCAGCAATAGGATAAGTGTGTGGCGGGGACCCTTACCATGGTGCGGCTAGCATCGTTGTGAGAGGCACGCATCGCATTTGACGGGCTCGGCACGCCGCTTGCCCTGAGAGCCCTGCGAGCCGGACTTACGCCGGAAAGTGTACCTAACGAGCAGACCTGCAATGCAAAACGCCGCACCGTTAACAAAACAAACAGCTAAACCAAAATGAAAATAACAAACACTGAGGACGCGCGCGTCCATCTGAAAAACGCCTATGGGCGGACGAAAGCGGGCGAAAATAAAAAAAAAGAAATGATGCTCTCAGGGTTTTCATGACTTGATACCGCTCGGATTCATTCACGTTTTATGGCAGAATGAAACTTTATTCTTTATACAATCCTCTATCTGGATATATATTTCGTTTTGTGTTTTATAGAAGTTTCCTAGTGGCAATAGCCATTGTTTTGGAGTATGTCATAGTGTTCTATAGTTTTGTTTGAGCTAAATACAGAAGTTGTAAAACTTAGCTTGTGCTTGGACTATTAAGAGCCTAATATGAAATAGCTAAATTAATCTAATGTTGCATTACCCAATAGAAAAGTTTAATGATGTGAAAAATGTTTATAATAAACTTACCCGTTAGTCCTGCTTTATTGATGCTATTAGAGCTAGAAAAACCAGAAATTTTCTTCCAGGCCTTTTTGTTCCAAAAGCCACTCGCTTTTGCGTCCCCACAGCTAGAACTTCTTGGTGAAGTTGCGTCTTTGGGACAGCGAAGTCCACATTCATCCGCACCCAAAATTCTGACACCGGCTCCGCGAGTCCCGTACGCTACAGCCGGCAAGTGCGGCACTGATCCCGTCGGTTTACGTCGCAAGCTACCAACATAACTTGCTCCACTACTACTACCACTAAATCCGCTGTCCAAATCTGGGGGATTACAACTTGCCGGCGAAAGTAGTTCATCCGTCGGACCCACTCTCAACAATTCCTCGATATTGTCTCTGTCTTCTGCACGCTCCGAATCAGGAGATTCGCATTCCGGCATTAACATGGCTTCCACGCTGAGATTTAACTCTCCCAAAATTCGTTTGTGCCTCGATTCGACCCGACGGACCTCCTCTTCGACGACGCTTCTGTCTAATGAAACGAGTGACTGTCGTGGAGCGTAACGATGTTTAGGACACGTCCTAGAGCCGTCAGTAATTTCCTCGTAAATATTTTCTTCGGTACCGTATCGTGTGACGTAATTGTGTCGTGATGTTCGATCACGAGGAAAGCCACCTCGACCGCGTTGTCGATTTACTTTTCTTGATGACGACGGCATTGACAGGTGGTGGTCATAATAAGCATAGGAATAGTCTACTGGTTCAAACCGTTCCATTGTAGCGGCAATGTTGCTTCTATTCCAAGACTGCGGGGGTGGTTCCCTTGATAGATTAACAGCAGCGAGTCTCGCTGGAAGTATTTCATCAAGATCTCTAGCGCATCGTTCATCGAGCGACTGCGCGCCGTCATCATCCTCTCGTCTGTGTTTCCTGTGTGGTCGTCTAGATGTCTGAGACCGTCCATGAGTGTGATCACAGTCCGACCCATGTCCATGATTATAATCGGGTGTATGGCTACGATTGTAATCACCCGGTCGGTGTTTACAATCTAACGTATGATGATATTCCGGAGTGCGCCGTATACTGTAGCTCGAGTTTCCTTCGTAGTCTGAGCGATCATAAGAGGGGCTATCGTCAGCGTTGCTGGTATGAGGATGCGGGCAATCGGCTGCGATGCCTGACTCCGATGACGGGTAGTCGTGGACCTCTGCTGTGGTCAGTACCCGGTCGTCGGGTCGCGCTGGTTCCGAGGCGGCGTGGCGGTGATGGGGTCGGGGTCGTGTGGTCTCGCGGCAGCTGGCGAAGGTTCTCTGGAGTGTGGGCGGGTGTGGATACCGTCCGCAACGGGGATCGTACACCGCCTCCCCGGGCTCGTCGGGGCTTGGCGGCGCGCTGCGTGATTCCATGGCTCATCGTCTCATCCCCAATTAGTACCTGTAAAAGAAATTATTACTGTTACAATACGAGTCTTGCCTAATGAACACACTTGAGTTTTGTCATGGTACGTTTAAATTGTAGATTTGTTCATTATACTACTATGTCATCAAGCCAGATCTCTTACCAACAGGCAGAGAGTAGAGTTCCAACAGGTTCTTTCTTTACAGACCTCTTTTATAATAATTAATCTCTTTACCATGTAATTGTAACACTTAAACAAGATCACGTGTAATAATAAATTTAATCAATAATAATACGTATTAAACCAATTTAGAATTCAAAGTGAAAATGGCTGTCTTTTTTCAATAACTTGTTTGGTTATAAATATGAAATATTTTCTTTTTTAATAAAAGTCACCGACACAGGCCGCAGACCCGGGGGCAATGAATCCGAAATTACATGCTCCGTGATAAGGGTAGGGTAAGTGACGATCAACACGGCAGCCGACGTCGATATATCATCATCAGTCGCCGGGTAATAAATCGGGGACTTTGGGCCGTGTTTACATTTTATATGGCGGATTTTCGTAAGCCTCGCTGGCGTTGTGTGGCTTGAAATAACAATTGCAAACGTAAATGTCGTATAGAACAAATTCTCTTAAGTTCCGGAAGAGATTGTAGATGAAAAGTACCTGGATTACCTGTGCAAGTGTAATTACGTGCCGCCTACTTATATGGGAGAGGGGCGCGAATAAATAATCATTATGTCAAAGTGTACTCGTAAATGCAGTAGGTACCTAATTAACGATGGAACAAACTGTAATAACTTTTGGTACACAATGTGCACTGGATAAGGATAAAAACTATATTTAATTTGTAAAAGAAAAAAATATTAAAATCGGGGATTTATTAATTTCACTTTAACATCTTATGATTATTAAATTTATAAAATATTTTCAAAAATTGAATTCATGGTAAAACTAATATTAAACATAATATCAAACACGAATAAAAATATTGGGAACATTATCATAACAGAAATCGAAATCAACATTTTTATTGCGTTTCGTCGGATGTTATTGCATGAATTCCAGACCAATTTATTGGTATAACGATAAGTGTCCGTGAACTAGC
The DNA here is from genome assembly GCA_905147815.2 of Phalera bucephala. Lineage (NCBI taxonomy): Eukaryota > Metazoa > Arthropoda > Insecta > Lepidoptera > Notodontidae > Phalera > Phalera bucephala. The sequence continues at coordinate 13,939,817 of LR990621.1, read as the reverse complement.
TCGGCAAGGGCGTCGGGACGCAGGACGCCCCCGCCGTTGCCATGGCGACTGCTCCCCGGTTTATCTTCGCTTCCGGCCGATATTCTTTGCATCTAAATCATCATCAGAGCTGGGAAGCAGCTCGTAAAGCACCCGTTGACCGCCCGCCATAATTTGTTCCCGCCATCTGATCGCACCGATCTCTACTTCCACTCGCGGCGTAACGACGTCCTATGACCCAACTTTCGCCCTATCGTGCTCTCACCCGCGGCACTTTTGTTCGTTCAGGAACAAAAGTTTGATATCCGTTTCGAAATGCTTGTTATAACTGGATTTTAACACGCTGTTATTTCAAATCGTTGAGTAAGCGAACTATCGATCGCCGATAGCGTATCCGTACAAAATAAATTTCACTGTCAAATTGGAATTAAGTAACGTGACGATAAATTTACATTGCGTTCTCATATGCCACGTGATATAAGCACAATTTTCGCTCCCCTTTCTGCTTTCCCCTCGTTGGCTTAAGAATATATTACAAATTGTGAGGGTTAAAAATCATGCAACGGTTGTAATGGCGGCGTAAATGTAATAAAATGTATTATTGTGACTAAGCATGGCTGACGCTAATTGCCTCTATTATTTTAAGGATAAAAATATATATTTAACATGACAAAGGTTGTATGATTTTGCGGGAAAAGGGCAGGGGATATTGGGGACAAAATTATATTGTCATTGTCTTTAGATAGGTATTTTTTTTAAATTGCAATCAGTCGTTTTTTTAACATGTGCTGGCAAGAAGGTCTAGTGCCAAGTGACTAGTGAAGAGCCGTAATAGTGCCACTTTATAAAGGCATAGGGTCAAAGCAGGAATGTAAGAACTATGGTAGTATAAGTCTTCTCAGTGTTGTAGCCAAATTATATGGAAAAGTGTTGATTGACAGAGTTATGAATGAAACTGACGAAAAATTGTGGGACGTGCTGGCATGTGGAGAGGATGTGTGACAGGCAGCTAACGAAAGGGATATATCGAGCAAATGTGAATGGAAGCGTCGGAAGAGGTCGCCCAAGGAAAACCTATCACGACCAAATTGATAGTCTCTTGGAAAAGGGTATTTCAAGGTCTAGGCTTAATCGACGAAAATGTGTGAAGAGATGTATGAACGTAGATGAAGCAAAAAAAGTGTGTCAGAATCGTAGTATGTAGCAAACTGTTGTCTCTGCATATCCCAGTGGGATAAAGGCATAAGTGTATGTATGTATGTCTATCTATCTATATCATCACGCCAGCTCCCTCGCGGGGTAGGCAGAGAGTAAAGAGTTCCAATAGGTTCTTTCCTTACATACCTCTCTGGCTTCCTCCACTCTCATAGTTCGTCTCATACACACTCGCCGGTTACGGAGACTCTTGACTTGCCCTTCAGCTAAAACACGGTCTATTTGGTCATGGTAAGATAGTCTAGGTCTTCCCCGGCACCTACATCCTTCCACTTTCGCATTGTATATCTGTTTTGTCATTCTTTCTTCTGGTATTCTTTCTATATTCCCGAACCAACGGAGCATACCCTTTCTCATCTTTACAGCGATACTATCTTTCATACCTACTCGCTTTCTTACTACGCTGTTGCGAATACGGTCGGTCAGCGTGACTCCGCACATCTTCCGCAGAGATCGCATTTCGACCGCATTTATCCTGCTTTCGTTCTCCTTCTTACATACCCAACTCTCACTGCCATATAACAGCGTTGGGACAAGCACTCCGTTATGCATGGCCAGCTGCGCCTTTTGGCTTAAGTGCCGGCTCCCAAGTAGCCTTCCCATCGCACCATTCACTCTATTCACCATTCACTTCTGTATGTATGTAGTCTTCTTATTTATAAATTGATTCATTTAACCATAGATTCAACAAAACTGTCACCCACGCCTCCAAAGACTGCCGAGTTGGTCTTACTTCAAAACAATTCTTACTATAAAAATCAATTAACTTAATATTGAAATAGAATGCGCATTAGCAGATAAGAAAATTGTCTACGATTTCGCGCCCTCAGAGTAATCATCATCAATCATCGGACGATAAAATAATAAGCGTTAGTTATGCACCCCACACCTCGCCGTACTGCGGCCCTCATTACAAATAATAGGTTTTTTGTGCCGTGGACACATGTGGACTGTGTCGCTTAAGTAATTGGTATGTCTGACATTTTTTTCGATAATCCGGTTTACAGTTCCATGCTGGTGATCATAGTTGGCGCGTGAGATAAATACAATCCAGATTGATTTCTGTGCGGTAGAATTTACGAGTATATCGCTACTCTAGTCCTCAAAGAGCAGAACCACCATGTTGATGAGATTATAATGCAGTTTTATTAGTTTTATTGTATTCGCTGTTATAACGCTGTTATAACTCTGTTATATGGCAGTGAGAGTTGGGTATGTAAGAAGGAGAACGAAAGCAGGATAAATGCGGTCGAAATGCGATCTCTGCGGAAGATGTGCGGAGTCACGCTGACCGACCGTATTCGCAACAGCGTAGTAAGAAAGCGAGTAGGTATGAAAGATAATATCGGTGTAAACATGAGAAAGGGTATGCTCCGTTGGTTCGGGCATATAGAAAGGATGCCAGAAGAAAGAATGACAAAACAGATATACAATGCGAAAGTGGAAGGATGTAGGTGCCGGGGAAGACCTAGACTATCTTACCATGACCAAATAGACCGTGTCTTAGCTGAAGGGCAAGTCAAGAGTCTCCGTAACCGGCGAGTGTGTATGAGACGAACTATGAGAGTGGAGGAAGCCAGAGAGGTATGTAAGGAAAGAACCTGTTGGAACTCTGTACTCTCTGCCTACCCCGCGAGGGAGCTGGCGTGATGATATAGATAGAGATATTGTATTCCCTATCGATTGGTAATGTTGAATTCAATAATATGTCTAGGAACATTTTTTTATTAATTGTTGAAGACTACATGTCAGCACTATACATATATTGTGTTGCCTACAGTAGTAAATTGGGGTAATTCATGTAGTTTAAAAGTGGCATTTTTTTAAGAATAGATTCTATTTTCTCTTTTCCGTTTAGACATCAAAGCGTGTTCTTTCTCATCTCTACATAAATAAACGCTAATTTATTCAGGGTCACGGCTAAAATATCAATAAAATGTCTTAAGGAACTAAATGCCTAAGTCCACGGCCTTTACCGTCGTAGTTAAGAGACACTGCTAGTAATTTATGTGCCGACTGCGATAGTGGCTAAGTGCCTGGTGACTCAATAGGTGTCCGACCTCATGAAAGCTTGCCACGTTATATGGACTAAGGGCTCAGCACGAAAAGAATAACATTAGCGTGACGCTGCTGGTTACATCGTAAGCGAGGCGCGACGCCGGCTTGATCTGAAGAGTTATTTTGTACTGAAATGTACGGGAGACGCCACACAGCTTCGCCACGCCTGGCGCGATGGCAAATGTCGCGACTCACCGTCGCCGCGCCCGACGCGATTACAAACTAAATACAGCAAGATCGAGACGCCAATACGGGTACGAGCGGGACTAGCGTTATGTTGATTAGCGACCGACGCGATGCCGGCCGTACCGTTGCGTCCGCAGTGTGACGTACGCACCGCGCTGCCTTCCGTTGGCGACGCGCCGCCGTCCCGCCCCGTCGAGTATGTGGCGAAAGCTTTAATTTGTTTCACAAATATAGTTCTCGATTGACCGTTGGAGCTATTAGTGGGGTAGTCGACGAACGCTATTTAGCAAGCGTAATATTCAAATTACCTTTTACGTAAACCTAGCACAAAAGGTTTCTTCAATCTCAATTAAAATTGTTAGCTTGTCATGTACCTATTGTTCGGAGAACACAAAAAGTTTGTGAAAGAATTTTTTAAGGTTAATATTTTGTTAATTAGATTTATAGGTCATTTATAGTGACAGTTACAGGTTAGTGTTTAAAAGAAAAGTTGTGTTGAAATAAGCTTTGTTCAAAAATACTTGCATTATTAGTAAGTAACTTGAGTTTTAGCTTAATTTTACGTCGGTATGTTTCTCTGGTCCCAGTCCATAGCAAGTTACTATAAGTGTGTATGTCTGATAAAATTTATTTATAAAATCCTAATAAATTTGTGCTCTTTGCACACTTACTAACTATATCATCACGCCAGATCCCTTCTGGCGCAGGCAGAGAGCACAGACTTCAAACAGGTTCTTTCTTTACAGACCTCTCAGGTTTCCGCCACTCTCAAAGTTCACACATGCGCCGGTTCCGCAAACTCTTGACTTGCCTTTCAGGTAAGATATCTGATGGATCTCAGGATATCTGGCTAAAATACAAAATTTGGGCCTGGACATTTGTTTGGGGCAGTAAATATTTGACTGATAGATTCTGCACATAACATCTGCCGTATCAATTGCTGTCGACGCTTATTAATTTTTAGACGCAATGGATTGAAGGTATTTAAAAAATAAAAATATACATTTCCCCACATGAGTTATTCCTGTACCGTTATTAACAGAAAGATACTAGACCTGCCGTCGACTTCGTCCGCGTTGATTTTAGATAGGAACCCAATATTTTTCCAGGATAAAAAGTATTCCATGTATTAATCCAGTTAATGAACTGTGTGCAAAATTTCATCCAAATCCGTTTAGCCGTTTCTGCGTGATTAAGTAACAAACATCCAAACATTCAAATTTTCACATTTATAATATTAGCAGGATAATTAAAATACACTGTCATTCAGACCTAAAAGTATACATATATACATAAAATAATATCAGCCTATACTGCCCACTGCTGCGCAAAGGCCTTCCCTCACAAATCGAGATGAGAGAGATTAGGTCATACTCCACCACGCGGACCAAGTGCGGATTGGTGGAGGCAGGTTTGTGGCAACCCACTGTTGGACTTATCAAGCCGCCTTTAAGGCTTCCAACTCGGCTTAACGACTACCACATTAAGTGGTAACTGGGACCAACGGCTTAACGTGCCTTCCGAAGCACGAAGACGCTCGAATATGAAAATTCCACAAACGGTCACCCATCTCAGGCCGAGAAAGTCGAACGCTGCTTAACCTTGGTGATCGGTAAGAACACCGCGGTCGCACAGCGCTACGAGCGCCTCAATCACCTGATAGTATAGTATGACCAAATCTTAAATTTTTCTCTTTTTGCTGTGTCTTATTATTGGTTTAAAGTCGGTATTTCGCATATAATTGAGTTCAGATCTAATAGACTACTAGCAACCATTATGGACACCTTGATAAGTTCCAACAGTTTTGTAGTAATTTCTCTCCACCAACCCGCACTGGGTCTACACGGTGGAGAATTCTCTATTCTCTCTCACCTCGAGTTGAAGGTGAAGGTGTTACCCAGAATTAGAACAGTATAGGCTAATTTCATACCAGAATTGTAATATATATACTGGCAATGTACTATGTAAAACGTAGCTAAGTAGACTATGGATATGACACATCTCGACTTTCTCAATAGAGGTTCATAAAGTCTGAGTGCCTCGCTTGTGAGGTTATTTGAGCATGTACAAGACCAGCAAAGCCACTATAATATACTACTATATTATAGTGGTCACTATAAACCTATACAATAGAAGCCATATAACAACAATATATTTCCAAAACATTATACAGACTGATCCACTTTGACCATAACTTCCATTTTGATATTGTCAGGTTTTAGGTTCACGTTTTCTCACTGTTTTTATAAAATAGCTTTTGTAGGATGTTGTTGATGTATCTTCATAATATTTTTTATTGGATTTAGCATCTATCATGAGATAATTTAATTGGCGTAAATCGACCGGCAACCTTAATACAAAATATAAAACCACCTAACCAACCAGTTGTAAAGATACTTTTTATTCTGATTGGCCTCATGAAATTTGAGACGATCCTCGTAAAACAAACCAACACTAAATTATACGCTAGAAATATGCTTACAATGAATTTTATTAAATGCATTACAACAGTCGTAAATATTCAAACGAGCCAGAGTTAATAGAAGCAATTAAAACTTAGAAGACTAATAATTATATTTCAGTGACATTATGACCTTTATTCGTTTGTATTAAGCCTTAATAACGAAATGATTACTTCTTCGAAAATAATTTTCAAGTATTAACTAAATCAGTGGAGTAATTACGTCAGTAAATTAGATTAAAAAGCTTCTTATAGTTTTTTTCTTTGATAACGAATTTTTGATCAAATTAGGCTACATCGGTAGTCATATTCTCTCTCAAAGTCGTGTAAAGTTTAAAATATTTTAATATGCTTTTATTTTCAAGATTTAATTTAAATACTGTTATAAAAAACCACGTGTCCCAGTTAGTAGAGTGCTTATCCTATTCATTATGAGGTCCGGGGTTCAAATCCAAACCGAAATAAATAATTGTGGCGTACACAAAAGATTGTTTCATGTGGGGTTCCAACCTGCTACTACTTCATCGAGTTGTGTGTAGTATCACTCAAAATACTAGCTCTAACAGTCAGTTTGCAGTCAATAGTAGATTGAGTATTTGATCTTCCGCTTTGATAAGAAGCGAAATGAAATTTATTTTTCCTACCTCCGGAGTTTAAAAAAATTATGCGCTACCCGGGACACCCAAAGTTCAAGCTATGGTGTCATCTATGGAGGGCATTGTGAAACCTCGTTTACTATATATTTACTTATAATACTGCTAATGTATTGCACACATTCTCACCAATGTAGCTCCTTAATCAGTCAGTAATAAAATTCTCGATATTGACGCAACCCCCATAAGTCTAATTCGGTACTTAAGGTACCCGAACACATAGGCATGTAAATACAGCTGAACATTATACAACAAGTTTAAGGAGCCCATTACGCTGAACGTCGCCGTTCAGAGATTTGAATTCGAAATGAACGCTGGCTTTTTTGCGACAATTTTGTTTATTTTATGTTGCTCTCCCAAACACCCGGCTTTTGGAGAATAAATAAGTAACAAATGAAAGTTAGTTAAAAGCTAAAATGGAGGGAAGCCGGGTTAGGCGTAAATAGGATTCAGATAATGAAAGTCCATTAATAAAATCGTTGGAAATTCTAGAGGATTTACTGCATTAAGATCAGTTTCAGATTAAGAAGAGTGGTCTAGTTCGGTTGATTTGATTAGTGGAGTGGAGGATTTCGTTGGTGCTGCGAATGGTCTTACAAGTAAATCTAGTAATTGTTACCTTCGAGTTTGATTGCTATTATATTAAGTGAAATGGAACTAGACGATTTATATAGATAATTTTGAGTACAACGGATTTCATTTCATCTTTATTCACTAATGGCCGGTTTCAATATTCAACTCAGACTAGAATTGTTTACCGTCGGTAGAATTTTGACAGATTTTCCATACAAAATATGTTAAAATTTTATCTGTAATAGGGAAATCTATCCTTGTTAAATATTGAAACCGGCCGTAAAAGATGTTTATGCAAGAGCCAAGGAAATCAAGAATGGAGCACTAAGAATAAGAAGAGGAAAAAATATTTCAAGTCAATGACGTACATTCTTGTAAATTATAAAGAACTAGCTGTTCCCCGCGACTTCGCCCGCGTATGATTTAATAAAAAGTCTTTTGTTAAATAAAAGTAGCCTAAATACTCCTTAGAACATCAGCTGTTTCAAGTCCCGTCAAAATGAGTCCAGCCGTTTCGGAGATTAGCCGGAACGAAGAGGCAGACCGACAGAAAAAACATTTTAAAATTGTTTTTGTTATGAGTACTGTATATACTTTCAAATGCATTTGGTAAAAAGCTGTTATATTGACATTACAAACAGACACTTCAATTTTATTTATTTGTATAGATGAAATAAAGAAAATAATGGCATATTTTTTTATTGTTTTTATCTAATGTCTATCTAAAAACCTTTTCATATTTTCCGTTTAGGTCCTGAAAGAGTATCGGGGATGAAGATTATGAATGGTGTAGTCTACAATTTCTACTTGTATATAATTAAAAGTATTAAGTCCTGGAGATTTTATAGTTACCGGGAGCTGATGATGAATGACATGGATGGATATGAACGTGGATGCACTAACAAACATGACTTGCACATACCCAAATACCAAGAATAATTTTAGGTCTACCAAAGATAATGCGTGCGGAGATTGAACCTGCGACTATTTGATCTAGTGAGCGAAGTGATCCACTCTACAAAGTGTAACATAATAAACCTAAGACCTGAAAGTAGTTTGTTCTAAATCGGTACCTGATTTCAACAATTTTTAATGCACCTTACATTTTTTTAAATATTCAAAAAATGTTTAACTCCTTCAGTGCGCTATAATAAAACTCAATTTATTCTTGATTTATAGCAAAGGCGATTTCAAATGCATACCTAAAACGTATTTCTCAAAACGCACACATACACGTACATGTTTCATTGTTTATTGGGGTATAAAAGTGCTTAAAAAGGCTAAAAACCTTTAAAGGACATTATTCTGCACCCATACATGATTTGCCCCATAACCAACAGCAATGAAAAAATACTTGTATGAGTTCAAATCACCCATAAATTCTCGTAAAGAATTTATTATTAAACGGACAAGCGGGAGAATCGCAATATTGCACAAAAAGTATTAGATTTTGAGGTTATGATTCAGTAGCCTTTAATACATGTGTGTGCTGACATTTAGTAAAGATCTCAGCGACTTCGATATAAGTACTTACAATATTTTGAAATATTCGTTTTAGATTGCAAATTGTCCGTTAGATACGGATATTTACCATGAATTTAATAAAAAAAATTTCTTCTTTCTTCTTTATTAAAACGTAGCCCCACACTAGGATTTATTCCTGTGTCGTGGGTGCGTTTACAAACATGAAAATTCACAAACAAATACCCAGACCGGAACAAATAATTGTGGATCACACAAAGATTTGTTCCGTGCGGGAATCGAACCCGCGACTATTCGACACAGTGGGCGGAGCAGCTCAAGCTCTTAACCACTGCGCTAAATCGTCCGTAAATAGATAAATAATGATGGCATGGGTAAAGTTTTGGTTGGTTCTGGAGGAATTTTCAACAAATCCTTTTGAAAATATGGATTTCGTTTTGAATTTATGAAGCAATTCTCTAATCGGGGTGTCGTTACACCTTATATAACCATTATATCAAGCCGTGGGTAAATGCGTAAAAAGTGACATATTAATTATGGTTATGGCTACAATGGTGGTTTTTGAACAGGAAGAAACCAGAACGAATGCAAGGATTGTGGTTAGTAACGATGTGCTTGAGCAAGTGAATGAGTTTGTATATCTTGGATGCGCATTCAGTAAGAAAGGGAAATACACCGCTGATATAGAGAGAAGAGTGAGTGCAGGGAACAGAGTGTATGGCGCGATGGGAAAGCTACGTGGGAACCGGCGTGGAAGCCAAAAGGCGCAGCTGGCCATACATAAAGGAGTGCTTGTCCCAACGCTGTTATATGGCAGCGAGAGCTGGGTATGTAAGAAGGAGAATGTAAATAATAATATAATAATATCAGCCTATACTGCCCACTGCTGGGCAAAGGCCTTCTCTCACAAATCGAGGTGAGAGAGATTAGGTCATACTCCACCACGCGGACCCAGTGCGGATTGGTGGAGGCAGGTTTGTGGCCACCCGCTGTTGGAACTTATCAAGCCGCCTTTAAGGCTTCCAACTCGGCTTAACGACTACCACATTAAGTGGTAACCGGGACCAAGGGCTTAACGTGCCTTCCGAAGCACGGAGACGCTCGAATATGAAAATGTCACAAACGGTCACCCATCTCAGGCCGACCGAGTCGAACGCTGCTTAACCTTGGTGATCGGTAAGAATACCGCGGTCGCACAGCGCTACGAGCGCCTCAAAGGAGAATGTAAGCAGGATAAATGCGGTGGAAATGCGAGCTCTGCGGAAGATGTGCGGAGAGAAGCTGACCGACCGTATTCGCAACAGCGTAGTACGAAAGCGAATAGGTATGAAAGATAGTATCGGTGTAAAGATGAGAAAGGGTATGCTCCGTTGGTTCGGGCATATAGAAAGAATGTCCGAAAAAAGAATGACAAAACTGATATACAATGCGAAAATAGAAGGATGTAGGTACCAGGGAAGACCTAGACTATCTTGCCATGACCAAATAGACCGGGGTTTTATAGTAACCATAACCATAAATAGACCGGCGAGCGTGTATTAGACGAACTATGAGAGTAGAGGAAGCCAGAGAGGTATGTAGGGAAAGCACCTATTGGAACTCTGTACTCTGTCTACCCCGTAAGGGATCTGGCGTGATGATACAGATAGATAGATGGCTACAATGGTTTCACTTTTATTATGTTAACCGTAACATACAAAACGTTATTAAATAGACTGGAGTTACAGTCTAAGCCTAACCATTACTTACAAATGGTATATAGTATAGTTTATGGAGGGGCATATCGGCCATTTTATGTGACACTCAACGTAGAAACGGTTAAGTGCCCTTTGAAGAGATCCTCACGTTTTATTACTGAGAGAAGTAGTCGATAAAGTGCGCGAAAATATCTGTTGTGCGAATGTGACCGTTGAAAATTTATTTGGCTGCTAATAACTACGCAGTTATAGATGTAGACATTAATATACACTATGTGTAAGTACAAATATATTATAATGGCGTTGTCACGCGGTTTCACCCGCCATTTACCTCGCAAAACATTTTGCTGAGAGTTCTTTCTGAGCTTTATCTTTATGCTCGGGTTCTAAGACGTTCTAAGACGTGATAGCTTATAACCTTTGTCAAGAATTAGGCTATCAAATGCAAAAAGATTTTTTCAAATCTGACTAGTACATCCAGAGATTAAAGCGTACAAATAAAAAACAATCTTGAGCTTTATATTAGTATATAGATGATAATAAAATTTTATTTTCCAAATGCTTGGCAAAAGCCCTCTCACAAATCGAGGTGGTCAGATGAAATGTATCCTGCCGCCTAAAATAAGGCTTCTAATTCGGTTTAAGGCCCACATTAAGTTATAAACGCAACAAATGGCTTAGCATGCCGTCCAATATACTTAAATATAAAATGCTACAAACGGTCACCCATCACAGATCGAACGAGGCAAACATCACTTAACCTTGGTGATCGTTAAGTACATCGCGGTCGCAAAGTGCTACGAGCGCCTTACACAAATATAATTTAATTAAAAACATACTTTAATTTTTAATTGAAAAATCTAGCTTGTTTTATATTGTTCTCCCATACTCTATGAATCACACTGCATACAAAAAGTATAAGTAACTGTCACCTTCACGCCTATATTCCCCAAGCGGGGGTGGCAGAGGTGTACTGTGTACACCCACTTTTTACCGACGATGTTAGGTCCCATGTAATAGGGGGTGAGCCTTTACTATTGCCATATACCGGGCACAATTCCAGACTCCGGACTTAATATAAGTCTCATTTTTAAAAAAGTATAACTGAACAATATCAGACTCTTTTCCAAAAACCTGATATTCCATTCCGCATGGGTAGCAGAGTACTTACAATCCCTTTCTTTCCTGACTATTCATAACTATTTTTGGACTGCATTAAGAAAAATCTTGCGGTGATTTTTAGGGGAGGCCTATGTCCTCCACTAAAAGTCTTTCGGCCAACGGAAAAGAAGTAAAAAAGAAACTAAAATGTGCGGTCGGGGGACCCCCGTCAGTAACGAAGTTCTAATCAGACAATGTAACTCACCGTTTATAAAATTGTTAGTTATTGAAAAACGATTTTATTTAACGGAAGTATACTCTGACCATCGAGCACATTTGCGCGCAGCGCTTACGATAACATCCGAACGATCCGTTATGTTACGATTTGTACCTGTCAACTCCTACCGCAAACCGCGTTAAGAAACTTCGTTCCAATAATTTGATTTTATATAGCGCTTTATATTGTTCGTATTATTTATTGAATTTAATAACCCAACATTAGAAGCATAATTGTTACCTATAAATTTATTTAGATAACTTAATTTTAGCGCTTACCTAATCAGTATAATAATTATTGCAAACACCTAATCTCCTCTAGATTAGCTTTTTCAGAAACACTGAAATACAATTATTTTCTGGGTTATAAGATTGTTAAGGGGCTATTGTATCACCTTTTACAGTCGGTTTCAATATTTGCCTACTAAGGATAGAATCTTGACATATTTTGTATGGTAAATCTGTCAAAATTCTACTGCCAGTAAGCAAATCTATCCAAGTGTTAAATATTGAAACCGGCCATTAGTGAAGTCTGAAGTAGACTAATCGACAATTAAAGTTGCAAGTAAGTATATGTACGAATTACATTATCTCTGAGTAAACCTATCCGACGGTTAATTTAGCCAGTTTTAATTGCCAAGTAATACTAATCGAGACGTAACTAACCAGCTCTTTACTCGACGGTAGTAAAATGTGTCTTAAGTGTTTCTTTTATTATTACTTTTACATTGATACAACATACTGAACACAAAATCAAGTGTGCATGCAAATTCTTAATACCATTGTTGTGTGACGAGAATTTGAATTTGAAATCATACACTTCAAAGGCCTCGCTAATCGAGCGCGACAAAAGTTTTAACAGAATTTGATGTCTTCTCCTCACTTGATTCAGCAAACTCGTGATTCCCTCCGCGGGTACTATTCACTATAACCAACCGCCGCGCGTTACGATAACTGCATGAAATAATCGTGTTACAGTATTATGTATTCCACTGGAGCAGTGTTGGGCATTATTTAATCAATTTTTAATTGTAGGATCAATGAATTGAAATATTAAAATTAATTCACCAAGACAAAACAGATATACAATGCGAAAGTGGAAGGACGTAGGTACCGGGGTCGACCCAGACTATATAGTCTCGACCACGACCAAATAGACCGAGTCTTATCTGAAGGACAAGTCAAGAGTCTCCGTAACCGGTGAGCGTGTATGAGACAAACTATGGGAGTGGAGGAAGCCAGAGAAGTATGTAAGGAAAGAACCTGTTGGAACTCTGTACTCTCTGCCTACCGCGCAAGGGATCTGGCGTGATGATATAGATAGATAGAATTCACCTAAGGTACTCCGGAATTATAATGACTTTTGGACGTCAAACGCCTCAGTCCCTCCCGTGATCATGAATACTGTAGAGTACTCGAAACTTCGACAACTTAAAAACCAAAAATAAAATCACTAAAATCCGAATTTAATTAAAGACAATTATGAACAAATGTGAAAATTATTTGTATTTATGTATGTGAATCTCGTGTTTGTAAACGCACCCACGACACAGGAATAATTCCAAGGGTCCAATTATTCTTGTGCCTAGTGTAATAACTTTAAGCGACCAATTCACAAAGTTATCGAAACGCGCCACGTTAGGTGTTTAATTGATGGAATAAGGGCCCAGGTCGGGGGAGATCGTTAAAATTCAGTAAAGCCAAGAACACATTACAAACGAATAGGCTCACTCCGCCTTAACAATTACACCTCATTTTATAGGTACGATTTACTACCAAAATTAGGAATGGTGTTCATGCACCGTAATCTCGATACCTTAGAAATCCTATTCTATTTGTTTTACAAAATGGGGTGTGTAATCGATAATAATACACCGTCCACACCTATATTTTTTAAGCGGGGGTCGCAGAGGTGTGCCTGTATACACCCACTTTTCAATTTCGATGGTAGGTTAGGTTAACAGGGGGTGAGCCTTCCCATCACAGCGGACACAATGTTAGACTCTGGACTGGTCATCTTCATCATCATCGTATGGCGATGTACCTACCTACTATCACTAATGCGACCCACGATCAAAATTTTACGTCAGACTGAAGGAGCCATTGTTTAGCCTCCGGTGACAGCCGTGTCGGTGGTGTAGCCCCTTGAATCCGCCGCTGAATTTCCTAGTGGGGCAGTCCTCCACGATGTACTGGATAGTCTGTACTGAGTCTCCACAGTCACAGCAAGGAGATACAGTGATGGACACCTTATACAGATGATAATTACACCTAATACTGGATTTTTTTCTATCGAAACATTACTTTTTTGTCCGACCAAGGATTTGAACCCAGGACCACATGTTAACTATGCGTATTATTCACCCCTAGACCAAAGAAAGAGTGTGTAATTATATTAATAATAAACTTACCAAGCTAATGTTCATTTATTATACCAGTTTCATTTAAGTTAGTGTTTGTGTAAGTTTGATCCCATAACTTGTGAGCACAGCGGGATTGAGACACCCACGTAAAAACTTTTTAATTTATTTATTCTATAAGCAGCATACGTAATATTTAACATATTTAAATATATAATACGATAGGCCATGTTGCCACAGTATTGAGAACATGGAATAGAACAATTTAAACTAATCGTCCATCTTCTATATTTCTATAGAAGGAGGACTATTTATTGCCGATTTCTACATTCAACAAATGATATATTTGCTTACTGTCATTAGGATTTTGACAGATTTTCCATACAAAATATGTCAATATTCTATCCGTAGTAGGTAAATCTATCCGCATATAAAATATAACACGCAGTTATTCTACACCAAGACGAACATACTAGCATCTTGGTGTTAAAAAACTTTAAGCACACCACTTTAACATTGAAAAGGTTTTTTTTCATGTATAAATATGGGAGGTAGACTAGTTTAAATTGCTCTATTCACAGTTGTTATAGAATAACTTGCATTATTTTGTACTTAAATGTCATAAGTCAACTTATAGAAAATACGGCTTCAATCTTTTCACCTCTAAGATGACAAATATGTAGGTGTTCAAATATCTATTGGCAAGTTTGGCTCTTCACATAGCTAGTGAAATTATTTATATAAATCAATCTGAGGTTAGCATGAAAACATTGAAGTTGCCGTGACGCTAGCGAGTTGCTATACCATCCTTGTCACACCATCCTTGTTACAAAATAAAAATGAACTGGAGAGCACGCTTACTTGCTAGCGTCACGATAACGTTAATATTTTCGTGCTTAGCTCTCTGAACACCTCAGTGAAACGAGAGGTCAGGTGCTAGCTTTATACGGTACCTCGGAATAAATTAGCATTTAAGTACCAGGAAATTATAATTAAAGTAAGGAGATTTGACGTAATTATTTCAACACTGAGGGTTTTGAGTTATAATTTTCAAGTGTTCTCAACCAAGTGGCGATTTGTAAGCATTTTATCATAAAATGTTTAATTTAAAGGAGTAGGTATCTACACTTATAATAATGCTAGGCAAAGGTCTCTTCTCTCATAAATGAAGAAGACCAGGTTTGTGACCACCTGCGGTCGAAACTCATCAAGGCACTCATAAGCCTTGCAGCGTAGCTTAATGACTTTCACATAAGATCATAACCGGGGCCACGAAGTAGACTGGGACCAACAAAAACGCCACAAATAGTCACCCATCTCAGACTGACTGAGTCAAATGCTGCTTTACCTCAGTGGTCGCTAAATCCGATCCCGCAGCGCTAAGAGCGCCCAAAAAAGTATTGAACACGAACGGATTGATGTTAGCGTAACGCTATCAATTATATATGTCATCCTTTTCTCACTACAAATTAACTAAATAAAGATAAAAGGGACAACACGCTCTTTCGATAGCATTACGCTAACGTTAATCTGTTTGTACTAAGCCCTTTGAGGGCTAATTTTAAGTTAGGGTGACGCTGTCGAGAAATGGCACGTTCATTATTATATAATTATAATAATTTTAGCACTGTTTAAGACACTGTTCCACCGTTGGGCACGGGTCTTCTCTCAAACTGAGAGGGTTTAGGCCATAGTCCACCACGCTGGCCCAGTGCAGGTTTGCGAAATTCATACACCTTCGAGAAACTCTTAGGCATGCAGGTTTCCTCACCTTGTTTTCCTTCACCGTTAAATCAAGTGATCATTAATTTTTAATACGCACATGCTTTCGAAAAGACAGAGGTGCGTGCCTGGGTTTGAACCCGAGACCTCTGACTTTGCAGTCCAACGGTCTAATCACTAGGCTATCACTGCTTACGTTCATTATTTATCGTAAAAATTGTTATGTGTAAAATTGATTTGTAAACGTTAACTCAATTTGTTCGTGCTAAGCACTCTGATTATGTGAAGATTATGGATATCACGTGTATATTTAGCATATATTTAACGGCGAATATTTTGGTGCGGTCGCGGTAGGTAGAGTCACGACTCTACCTTCAATATCACCTCGGCTCCCAATAACACATTTTTAAGAATTTGTGCCCCGATCACTTTGTACGTGAAGGAAAATAATTTTGTTGCTCAACGACAGGCTTAAGCTTTACGAAATCCGTCTTTACCAGTAAATATATTGTAACATGTTTACGATATTTTATCAGCAGATTATTCGAAATATCTAATACTCTATTACTCTTAAAATAGTAGTAGAATCGCCAAGTGAAACTAAAGCATGCGTTATACATATTGTTTTGTATTCTTGCAAAATTTGTGGAATAACACAAAAGGCGGAGGATTTAACAATCCTACACTACTCAAAACTGGCTTTGTTTGTTTTAGTCCATATTTTTCTAATACCCTTTTGACATTAAATCATAACAAGTTTAATTGAAGCGAAGAATATTTTGACACTATTTATAAATACACAGCATTGTATGCTTTCCTTGGCCCAGCTGCATGTCTATTCGGCCGCATGCTAGTCACTACAAACGTGGAGCAATAGGACGAGATTTTTATTAAATGTATAAATACAAACAACTTATAAAATAAAAACATTTCTTTTTGTATCTCGATTTTCATGAATTTGTATTCTGTATCACCATATAATCTAATATCCACCATATAATCTGTATCCCCATAAATCTTCATAATAGTATAACAGTCAAGACATAGTTAATTTTAACTGTGTAAAAAATTCATTATATTTAATTGAAGAATACTTACAAATTCAGATTACAAGAAATAATTCACAAAGAGCTTTTTCAAAGTCTCTGACTGTGCGAGTATTCTGTCATAACTTTTATAAAAGATAGTATTAAAGGGTATGTATTCTCTGGTGGTTCGGGCATATACAAAGAATGTCAGAAGTGGTGAAAGTGGAAGGATGTAGATGCCGGGAAAGATCAAGACTATCTTGCCAAGATCAAACAGACCGTATCTTATCTGAAGGGCAAGTCAATAGTCTCCGTAACTGGTGAGCTTGAACAAGACGAACTATGAGAGTAGAGGAAGCCAGAGAGGTCTGTAAGGAAAGCACCCGTTGTAATTCTGTACTCTTTGCCTAACCTGCAAGGAATCTGGCGTGACGTTATAGACACATAGATAGAGAACGTTTGTGCAAAAGTAATTGAAAGCCACTTGTTATTTTAGTTAAATATGTATGTAATAAAAAAACATTAAATTTGAGGGCATTTCTAAGTGAAAATTTGCCGTCAGCTTTAAGGAAACGAGCCGGCGAATTGGCTACCAGCCTATAAAACGTAATGTCACATTCATTTGCAATTCAAGAGTCCTCAGTCTGTATTATGCCTAATCAAATTTACATATTTAAATTTAACTGAGAAATAACAAGATACTGAAACCGTCATGGCGCTCAGATTGTGCGGGCGTTTGTCTTTACTTTTAGGTTTTATACGTTATTCATTGCCAAATTCTACCCAATGGTGAATCTACTATATATATATATATATATATATATAATACCATACATATATTTTTTTAAATATTTGTTTACTTGTGCGACTAATTCATTTGTTATTTGGCAACTAGTCTAATAGATCATGTCTTAATCGGAAGGGCAAGTCCAGACACGCCGGTTCCCTTGCAGGGTAGGCAAAGAGTACAGAGTTCCAACAGGTTATTTCCTTACAGACGTCTCTAGCTTACAACAAGTGGATATGTTTGCATATAATTACTAAATAATATCTAGTGATAATTCTTTTTTTAAATATATTTAATGTTTAGAGTCGACCGATAGCATAGAGGTCAAGCATTTGCTTGATAAGCCGAGTGTGTCAAATAACTGATAGCGGTCCGCGTGCAGCTGACCTCTGGCTTCAATCAGTCATTGAATGCGATAATGCACCTCTAAATGCAAAGAACAATGTTTATGTGACATAGTAAACGTGGAGGACAGAGAGCTTTTACACTGATAGCAGTTCGGGGTTTTGTAATTTTGTGGCATTGGGACTTAAAATCGTCACCGACATGTGGATGTACCCAGTACAAATTTTTCGCCACCGTTTGGGGAATGTAAGCATTTTTATGTCATAACACCAGATTCCTTTGCGAGCAATTCCAACAGGAGTTTTGTTTGTGTTTGTTTATATGTCTGTCTGCCTTTCCTGTAAAAATTTTGTGATTCATTCCTCAAGCACTTCCTGGCATCCAATAGAGCTTGGCTATAGCTCCAAATTTAGCATAGATACTGACAATATTATAATACTATGGAGCTGGTATGCTGATGGAGCCAGAAGATAACGAAATATATATCAACTAGTCAACATAATCCTAGTGTGTGTTGACTCACTGATTTTTTCTTGACAAGTACAGGCGGTAGCAAGGTCTGATTGTAAAGCTGCAAAGCGGCCAGAAGAACTCCTCAACTAAGCCAGATATCTCCGTCGTGTTTTCGCTACAAAAGCTGCCTGTTTTTTAAAATATTATTCCAAATACTAATCTTCATTTTCCGCAAAATATGGGCACATTTTCAACAAAGCTTCGGTAACACAGCAATAATATGGTACCATGGAGGTAGTATGATTATGAAACTGGTGTCATTACCAAAGAAAAATCTTAACTACTCAACATAATCCTATTGTATGGAAAGTGGGAAGTCAAAAGGAGGAAGTGGAATTTTATTTTTCCTACTCCTCCTGTTATTCTTTCTAATTTAATTTGTTGCCGGTTCTAAGACAATTAAAGCGCTTCCCGGGACACTCCAAGGTTCAATCCTTGGTGTCATCTAAGGAGACAATTGTGGATCCTGGCTTACAGGAGTTACAATGGTGGCAATATGCGGCGGGCTTAGTCCTAAAAATCCTCTTGTGTGTAGACTCGTCTGATTTGTCTTGTAAAGTACTATAAACATAGGTGGTAGCAGAGTCTGATTATACAATACTACACATTATGAACTTACCTACTTCATATTTTATCGCACAAACAAAATTTCGGTTCTAAAACGACCATATTGCGATTCTCGTAATTTTTTGTTTAGGTCGTTCTTTCACTCCACGTCTCATTTTTAAATCTGTCGTAGCGTTGGCATGGCTTGTATAAACCCATGATTACGTGACGCATTTAGAAAAGTCATCACCAGATTAGTCGGTTATTAGTAAGAAGTGTTCAAAATATACGACACGGTCTATTTAATGTCATTCATAAGGGCTTTCTACGAAATACCACTAATTTGAATAAATATGGGGTTTGTTGAATTTTTTACGAGAATATGAAAAGCTTTCTTGTAGTTCTAATAAACTTGTCAGGTGCAACAAGAACACTAAAACTTCTCCATTTATGAGAGTTTATCGTATCGTAGCTTTAAAACTTGCTTTGATATTTAACAGAGGAGGTTATTTCTCTATTCCTTTTTTAAAATCTCTACGTACGTTTCACTCAAGTTTCGACGTAGGTAACTACTTTTTAATGCTTTTTTTGAGAGTTCCATCGGGACTTACCCAGAACATTTCCTAGGTGAGTTAATTCATACTTTTATTGTTTATTTTCGTATGCAACGTTTTAAAAATTTAGACGCGGTAAAACATATCTAGGTACCTTGATATTACGAAGTCGCCGTTTTAGTCTATAAATTAACAATTTTTGAAACAGCAATATTAAACAGCATATAAAAAAAGTATACAGTGTAAAATCCAGAGATTCCTATGTGAATGTTTAACGGGATCCGATACGTTATTTAGTACAAAATCACAAAGCGATAAAATATTATACTAACATATTAACTAGAGAAATATGGTGACATTTTATCGCTTACGACACAAATGCAAAGAATAGAATGTTTAATAAAACTTCAACGTTTCACAAAATTGACTTCAATACATTTATGTAACTTTAATATTATTTATAGAAAACGTTTTACAATGAATTTACATGCCATAAAACGATGTCCAGGAACCGTCCGCTATACAATTGTTGGGAAAATGTATTCGGTAGGCGAACGAAATGGTCATGAAAGGGGGATAGTAAAGGCAGGTAATAATATTCTAGAACTTTACGATCCAATTACGAAATAGTGTGATGAGGGGACGACTTTATAGCGGTGTTATCGTCGATATATTCATAGCGATACTCCGGTGTATGTTTAGTTGATACCGTTAATTTTAAATTCACTGTACAGTGCATGAAATTGTCTGTGGAATGTCGTAATATATAATGGTCCTGAGTGTTTTAATTTGAACTAATATCCTACGCTTGGATTCCACTACTCAATATTTATCGCAAGGATAGATTTGCCTACTACGGATAGAATTTTGACATATTTTGTATGGAAAATCTGTCAAAATTCTACTGCTAGTAAGCAAATTTATCAATCTATTAAATATTGAAACCGGTCATTAGTGGTTAAGTAACTAGGGTGGCCAACGGCCATAATTAAAATTTGTTCGATTCAGAATTTAGAGGGCTTAGCACGATAACTTTGACGTTGACGTGAGGCTAGGGAGTAATCGTGCTGTCAAGTGCATGTTTATTTATTAAATATGTAGTGCGACAAGGTTGGCATATCTTTTTTTTTTAAACGTAGCCCCTTACTAGGATTTATTCCTGTGTCGTAGGTGCGTTTACAAACATGAAAATTTACATACACAGATACCCAGACCGAAACAGATAATTGTGGATCACACAAAGATTTGTCCCGTGCGTGAATCGAACCCGCGACTATAAGACACAGTAGGCGGAGTGGCTTAAGCTCTTAACCACTGCGCTAAATCGTCCGTCTTATATATAAACTCATTAGCATCACGCTTACGTCAATATATTCGTGTTAAGCTCAGTTCAGAATCAGTTTCCAATCCGGAAACAAAATTATTTGAGCTGCGAGATTTAGTTCAAACGATATAACACCATTTTTATGTTAATACATACTAAATTCAAGCAATTAAACTAACTTAATTTTATTAAGTTCGTATAATAAACGCAATAAAGCACAATACTAAAAAATAAAATTATATCTGTGATAGCAATCAAACTTTAGTTAAACTAGTTCTCAGTGAAATCTGATAAACACAAATTAATAATCAACACGGTAGTAGGTTAATTGTATGTTTATAGTATAATTAAATATTACGATATTATTAATTAATTGATATTTTAAGTTAATTAACATCGTTGTGTTTTATTGGTATACCTGAAATGAGTCAATTTGGACACTTAGAAGTTTACAAGAGCAATAAAGTTTTAACAAAACAAATATAAATAAACATTGGGTTTTTAGGTAATTAGCGGAATGGGTCAGGCGATTTCGGGCTGTATTTTAAAGGCAGTAAGAGTATAACAGCGGGCAGACGGTCACCCATCAGACTGAGGAAGGGAGCGGCGGGTGACAGCGAGTTTTATCCACCCTGCAAGTCACGTGGCCTAATGACCACTCACCTTATGAGTCTTTGTAAATAATTGAATCAATCTGTTTATTTTGACACGTTACAAATTAAGCGGGCGCTTCAAACGAATATTAAAACCCACTTCGGTGACAAGCTTTTAACCGTTCTAAGCCTTTCACTTTGTAATAACGTTGTGAATCGAATTGAAATTAAATAATGATTGTATTATTAAGAAATGTTTTTAGATTAAATCAACAGATCTTTTGAATGAAATTGAAATTTTGGCTCTTATTTGTCAAGGGTTTTCTACTTTGCTAAGGTAAAATTAATAAGGTTTTATTTAAGTGTTGATGTAAATTGTTGTTATTCGTTGTTTTTATACAATGACTTGGTCTAGTGGTAGTGGATCGAATGGCCGCAGGATCAATCCATGCAGAGACGGGCAAAATGTAATCAGATTAATAATTAACCAACCCCGCTTCGGGAATATAGGCCAGATGGTGTATAAATGATTAAAATTACATTGTGTAATCTTGAACGCTTACGACTACTGTTGAATCCTGATGGAATATTACAAAATGCAATGGTAAGCATTAATCTGATTACATTTTGCTCATTTCTGAATCCTAGTCGTGGAACAAGTTTTCTTTGTGTGACACACAACTATCTGTGTTGGGTTATATGCTTGTGTAATATGTGAAATTCGTATTTGTAAATGCACCTGCATCACAAATATGAGTCCTAGGGTGAGACAACGATTTATGCTCGGAGCGAGGAGAGTTCAAGTTCTCGGTCGGAAATGTAGTTTTTCTGTCAAAAAATTCCCAGCAATAGGCTCACCCCCTATTACATTGGACTTAACATCGTCGGCAAAAAGTTTACATAGTAGATTTTCGCCACACCTGCTTAGGGGATATAGGCGTGACGGTGTATTTTTTTCTAGCGGATTTTTTCAGCAATCAACTTCTAGCAAACGGTTTGCATGTTCGGTTTAAATGAAAAAGGAAGGGAAAGGGGAGAGTTATAGGATAGATAGATAGGTGCCCATTTTGGAGGGTTCTGCGTTCGGTTTAGGTTTGCGGTACGCAAAAAAGAAGGTGTCTAAGCTATCTGGGATATGCAAGTCATGAAAACCATCACATATTTATACTTATTGTATATTATAAAAATAAAAATGTTCACCATCTCCTCTATATTGTTTAAGCGAGGGTGGCAGAGGTGTACCGTGTACACCCACATTTCGCCGAGGATGTTAAGTTCCATGTTTTAGAGGGCAAGCCTATTGCCACTTTACCGGCCACAATGCCAGACTCGGGACCGATACTGAAAATTTCTGTAGAGAAAAATTACACTTTTGTCCGACCTAGCATTTGAACCCTGGACCTCGTGATTAGACCAAGAAGGAGGTCTCTTTGTGATTTTCAAATATATTGTGCCTTTTTTCATATCGTCACGCCAGATCCCTTGCACGGTAGTCAGAGAGACAGATTCTTGATGATTGTATTCAAACAATAAGTTTTAATTTATTATTTTTTTCAAATGACAGTAAGATTTAATTGTGTAACAGAATTATGGCGTAAAATTTGGTAGTTTTTATTTTGATATCCTATATATTTAAAGACACGATGCAAATCATTAAACTGATCACTATCCCGAGATTTTTATGTTACATGGATCATGAAATTTCTCATTCAAAAACAGAGTAGGTAAGGACATTCGCAAACCAAAAGTTAAAGAATTTGTATCTGGTCATGCTATTTAACGTTAAGGGTTTTTTTCACTACCTCGAGCAAAGTCTGAAGTAGACTAATCGACAAATAAAGTTACGAAAAAGGCCATGTACTAATTTTTTTACTAGTCCTATCCGACGGACGGTCAAACTAGCCAGTTTTAATTACCGAGTAACGCTAAGTGAGACGTAACTAAACGGCACTTTACTCGAAGTAAATGAAATAGGCATCTACAAGACTGTTAGATAATGGGCAATTACCAATGTACTTATCTTATATACCTCCTACCTTCATATGTAAAAGCGCACTTTACGACTATGTGATTGCCGTGATCGAGTCTTATTGATTTTTTATCGCCTGTACTTACCTTTTAAGGCTGTTAATAGTTTTCCTGTGGGAACAAAATCTGTATTCTAGTTTCGATAATTTTACTCTTTCAAGCATTTACATTGTGAGTACCCTAATATAAAATTGATTAATTAAACTCGAGTAGATTACACAAAGCCCTTTCTCACAATACCGAAACAAATTTAAAATGTCAGAAACAATTTCTCAATAAAACACGGTATATGGATTGTTATAAAATCGAAACAGGACTGTATATTTACTTTCATTTCTCGAGCAACACCCGAAAAAACCACTAGACGTGTTTTTATAGGACCTTCCTACTTGGATAGCATGTAGGCTTAAAAATTGAAATATCTTTGATTAAAATTGGTTTGGTAGATATAGCTTGACTAATCCGTATGTGGATATTATGAAGTAAGGCTGTTTTTTGCTTCAAATTATCAAGTCTTACTATAATTTTTTATGTGATAAGGAATCTGACGTGATAAGACAAATAGCTAATTTTACAATGAATTCAGCTTACGCGGGCGGAGCCGTGGGTGATGAACTAATCAAGCCGCTTATTAAGTTAGCTAACTTGTCTTAACAACTACCAAATTACGTACTAACGGGAACCAACGGCTTAATGTCCCTTACAAAGTATGAAGACCCTCGAATATGAAATGACATAAACAGACCAGACCGACCGAGCCGAACGCTCTTTGGTCGCTAAGAACACCGCAGTCGCACAGCGCTGTAAGCGCCTCAAAACGGATATAAAACAAAAGTGAATGTGTTCGTAGAAATTTTTATGATGCCTCCGGGTCGGCAGTAAGTTTCATCTAATGAGTGTAAGACTATAGGGGCACGTACGGAGCGTACTCGGAACCATTAATAACACAGGTACGCTATGCGACACGGTCTTACATGGGAGGGTATTAGTGTAAAAATTGTGTTTTATTATTTGCCCCTCTCTACACGAGACGAAAAGATGTTATTTAGGAGCGTTAAATTTAACCATTGATATTATTTTTATAGAAATAGTACAGTATTTTCTTTTTTTACCATGATATGCTGTATTCCCTGAGCGAGGTTGGCAGAGGTGTAATGTATTAAATAACATTTGGCCGACAAGGTCAGTTCGATGCCGAACCTATCGCCTATCGCCTATTATACTGGCTATAATTCCGGACACTGTATTATTATTGAAAAAAAAATCGATAATAAAACTAAAATAACATTGCCGGGCCTATAATTTGAACATAGGATCTTTCAGTCCCAAGGAGTCAGTTGTGTTATTTTTAACAGCTGTGTCTGTATATAATATTATATAATATACATAGGACACATTCCTAATCATTAATCAGCTTATATTTCCTACTATCACTTTTTTCTTTTTCTTTAAACGTAGCCGTACACTAAGATTTACTCCTGTATCGTGGGTACGTTTACAAACATGAAAATACACAAATACCCAGACCGGAACAAATAATTGTGGGTCACACAAAAATTTGTCCCGTGCGGGAATCGAACCCGCGACTATTAGACACAGTGGGCGGAGCGGCTTAAGCTCTTAACCACTGCGCTAAATCGTTCGTCAACACTTACCTATAACTTCGTATGGGTCACTCCTATAGCACGCCAATTTTTTTAGCCTTAACCACTGACAAAAAATTGGCCCGATCCTGTGCTAGTCTACTCCAGTATTTAAAGGAATAGTTTAAAATATAATATCAGCCTATACTATCCCACTACTGGGCACAGGCCTTCTTTCACAAATCGAGGTTCGAGGGGTTAGGTCATACTTCACCATGCGGACCCAGTGCGGATTGGTGGAAGCAGATTTGTGGTCACCCGCTTTTGAACTTATCAGCCCGTCTATAAGGCTTCCAACTTGTTTTGAAGACTACACTACGTGTTAACCAGGACCAACGGCTAAATGTACCTCCCGGAGACGCTCGAATATCAAAATGCCGCAAACGGTCACCCATCTTAAGCCAACCGAACCGAACACTGCTTAACCTTGGTGATCGTTTAGAATACCACCGTTGCACAGCGCTACGAGCGCCTCAGTTTAAAATATTGTCTCGATTAATTTATTATATATCTCTCGCTGTACCAAATTTCAGTCGAATAAGCGATTTTTTTCCAAATCAAATCGGACATCTAATCTGAAATTAATCAAGTAACTGAGACCGACCCTGAACCATTCATTTATGTAAAAGGCCGCGAACCCGAGTTTATTTATAGGAATTCCAATAATATATCGGGAAGATTTTTTCCGTTTCCTCGAAAGATCATTCCCGTCGGCCTTTCATTCGTGGAACTGTCGATTGAGGACTAACGATTCAGTGACGGCATATCATGAACATTGAAGATTTTTAGTAAGTATATTATTATATTTAAGATTTTTAGTAGTTCTAGAGCAGTGATAACCTAGCAGTTAGACCGATGGACTGAAAAGTCAGAGGTCTCGGGTTTAAACCCAGGCACGAACCTCTGTCTTTTCGAAAGCATGTGCGTGTTAAAAATTAACTATCACTTGCTTTAACGGTGAAGGAAAACATCATGAAAAAACCTGCATGCCTAAGAGTTTCTCGAAGGTGTGTGAAGTTCACCAACCCGCATTCGGCCAACGTAGTAGACTATGGCCTAAGCCCTCTAAGTTAGAGAGGAGGCCTCCTCTGCCCAACGGTGGGACAGTTTCTTAACAGGGCTTATATTATTATTATTATGTATGTTCTTCTTTTGTCTTCTCACAGAATTTGTGCAATTTTATAATAGACACATAATTTTTCTACACTACTGCCTCGTGTTGTATAGTTCACGGAGAGATCATGAGGTCACAGGTCGACATGCTAGGTCGAACAGTTACTATTTCAAAAATTCTCAGTTCAGTCTGGAGTCTAGTCTTATGCCTGGTATAATCGCAATAGGACGGCGCTATTACATTGGGATCTAATATCGTCGGCGAAAAGTGGATGTACACAGTCCACCTTTGCCGTCCCCGCTTTTGTGTATATTATTTTATTTTACAATACTCAAAGTTGTTTGTGGGTAGCCTAAATTTGTATGAATACTTATTTAACAGTAAATCACAATAACCCATAGCGAGAGAACGGGCATGTCACCGTTTACATTAGGTAATAAAATTAAATTTAAATTAAATAATCCAATGATAGTGTACGCTACCAACTACCCTATTTCTCTCTTCAGCTCTCTAGGTATGTTGGTTGTCTGGAATTGCTTTTAGTAATAGGACCGCCAATTGTACTATCATTTTATACGTGTATGTTTTATTTTCTTTGTCTGTTGTTCTGTCTTTATGTTGGTGTACAATGAAGTGTACTCTATCTATCTATCTAAGATTATTTTTCGATTAATTTATTAAAACATTTTTACAAAACTCAAATTACAGATTTTTATGAATTTTTATTCAGTATCACCAATACTCTTACTCCTTTAAAATAATTATTTACAAATATATATTTTTTTCTTGATTTTGTATGAATTGTGTTGATCCCATTACAGCTACCCCTGAAAAATTCGCGAGGATACAAAACAATAAATATTGACGGACGCAGTGGTTAAGAGCTTAAGCCGCTCCATCCTCTGGGTCGAATAGTCGCGGGTTCGATTCCCGCACGGGACAAAACTTTGTGTGACCCACGATTATTTGTTTCGGTCTAGGTATTTATGTAGGTGAATTTTCATATTTGTAAACACACCCACGACACAGAAATAAATCATAACGGGGGGCTACCCTTTTTTAGAAAAAAAAACAGTCTGTGTATCGAACAAACAAAAACAATTAATTTGTCATTACCGGAGAAATCTCTTCTAAATACACAAGAAAAGATGTCTAGTTTCTGAAACAATGTTTTTGTGTTCTATTTATCATTTTTACCTTTAATTTCTTTTGTGTAATACTTGAGCTAAAATATTAGGGCAGCTGTTTTCTTCCATGTAGAGGGTATTTTTAGTAATTAATTAGCGGATAGCGTGCTAAACTTATGTTGTTAATGAGTCCTGAGTTTTTATATAGCATATATAGCTGTTACTCCCTTAGGCTATGTACAATAGAAGTGTAAAATAACAGAGTAATACTGTGATAACAGTACGCTTAGCATTGATAGAATATATTATCCTACCACTAGCAATAATGATGATTTTAGTTTATGTACTCAGTTGCTAGTAAAGGATTACTATAATATTTTTACATAGGATGGATACTGACAGTTCTAAGTGCCAAACGAAATCAAAATTTAATTCAATGGTGTCAAGGTATAAAACCATAAGTATAGTAATGGGCGATGCCTCTTATTGTCATTGAGAATTACAATAGGGAATATGCGTGTATTTTTTTTATATTTTTATACGATAGATTACATCAATATATAACTGCAAAAAAAATTTAAGCGTCAAAAACAAAACGTCGAGGGCAAAAAAAAATGTTGAAGATAGCAAACAGATAAGAGCATTTTAAGCGCCCGTCATTTTGGCGCGCTTGGCGTGAGGTCAAAGTCTATAATAACAATCAATTAGTGAACAGCTGTAGAAGTATTTTATTCTGTAATTTGTTTTTATTTTGTATTTTGCGACTATTATACAATGGAACAACACTGTGTTGCCTAGGTGTAAAAATACAATAAGAAATGCACCTAATAGTTGCGGACATAAGGAGAAAGTGGTGTAAAATCAGAAAAAGAGACATGGTATCTCCATCACCTTGTTTATATTGCTGCGAAGATCACTTTAACGTAAGAATTAACTTAAATAATTTAAACTAAAATTTTGTCTTCGTGTAAATCGACAACAAAAAGTAACAATAAAACTAACTCAATAGCAAACATCCAACAAATATGCACTTGTTCACATTTGTATTGTAGACTTTGACGTCATATTCGATCTGACCAATAGCGTGGCGTTCCCGCTACTTTGAATTACCGACCCATTTTTTGTACTTTCAATAATTATTTTCTTAATAAAAAATTTATGTTATTAAAAAAATATTGGTATAGACATTATTCTAATGCGATAAAGTTTGTAAAGAAAATATTTGACCCTTATTTAAATTACACGCATATTCCCTATTGTCACAGTACCCACCTTACATGAATGTGAACTTGCTAGAACCCAATGAACCTGCAAGGAAACTTCAGATGATATCACAATTATGTACGATGATAAAATATGTTATTATTACTATAGTTACCGTGGGGGTTTAGCGATTGTTTTATCTAGAATATAATTTCTTCATATGCCGTTAGGGGGGGGGGGGGGGGGGGCATAAGGAATTCAGCTCTTATAATATTTGCAGTTACTATTAGCCGTTTTTGTTATATTCAAATGATCGAAACACTTCAATGTCACTTCAATGTATCTGACCAAAATACAGTTAATGGAATTTCACTCATATAAAATCAATTTGCAGTTTGTATTTGACTTTCTTGTTAT
The DNA here is from genome assembly GCA_905147815.2 of Phalera bucephala. Classification (NCBI taxonomy): domain Eukaryota; kingdom Metazoa; phylum Arthropoda; class Insecta; order Lepidoptera; family Notodontidae; genus Phalera; species Phalera bucephala. The sequence goes on along the minus strand of LR990621.1, from coordinate 13,910,832 downwards.
ATGTTAATGATAGAAATACTTCAACATCCCGAATTTATGTGACCATTCTTTCGAGGTAGAGTTTTGAAGATACACATCGCACCTTCACTAAGAAATCGCGTTACGGTCATAGAAGACCATCAAAAGGTACGCTCTATCTAGTGAATATTAAAATAGCGGAGATTTTATAGCAGAATTAAGAAACACGACACTTCGGTCTCTTTCACTTTCCCTCCTTCTACCCGCGCCGCTCGGTTCTGAAGGGACGCGATTAGTTTCCCAAAAACTTGATTGTTTGAGATAAGTCACAACCGTTCTGAAGGAGTCTTACTAAAAAGTCTTTGCTTGTAGTGGTTATTTGGTGCGGGTCACTTCCGACCCTCTAACGTGGTCGAGGGAGGTGTTGGCTGCTCAAGTAGTCGTACTCGTGAACGGGTGCTGCTTGTGGAGACTGGTCCACCTAGAATCCTCTAGCTTTTTATTATAACATTTATTTAAAAATAGTCTTATATCTCAGTCGTAAGGCTGAATCCACTGAAGCTGGATCGAATTAATGATTTTGTATAATATAAAAATGTATGTATCTGTATAATAAAAATGAAAAGAATTAGAAAGAATGAAAGAATTAGACAAAAAAGACAAGCCCGCTGAGTGTCTCGGATCTTCTCAGTGGAGGCCGCGTTCCGACCCGGTGGTAGATTAGTAAGTTAAAAAAAAGTAAATATGACACATAGTAAACACCCCCGTAGGGTTTATTCAGAATAAACGATTTGAGTTTGAGTTGAGGTGCGAGATATTTCATTGCGTGTAAAATCTGCACTGCAGTGCCATTGAAATAAATTTTGTTAAAACATTATCACGTTCCAGTAACTGAGTAACCAAGAATATCAAAACTAATTTACTTACATGTACCATGATCAAAATTATCAAGAGTTTATTCAATTAATGCTGTAGTTGCGCCAATGTCAGTGGCTTTGTGGAATCGCCGACGCATCAATCATTTTCTCATCCACTTTGTGTCAACTTCAAATTTTGATACTACTATGATGGATGGTCGTTCCCACATTGTCGTGGAGTCTTGGGACTCTCCCCGTAAAGCTACTTGCTAAGTAAATGAAATTTAGACGGTCTCTGTGGAGAGAATTACTTTATAAATCAACGTATCTACCTAAGTCGGGGTAGAGTTTTGTCTGAAGCACACGGTCGACAATTCGTAGATGGAATTTATATTTGAAAAATAATTTTGAGTACCTCTAGGTATTGAAAAACAGATTTAATGAAACTGAATAAAGACTATAAGTTTCGTTATTGTCTAGGGAATAATAGAATCTTGGAATGAAATACCAATTTATGTATTTATTAAAAAAGGTACAAAACAGAATACAATCGAAATGGTGCATAATTTGACTACAACTATGTATATCCAAAATCCACTTGTGAAAATTGCAGGAAGTCGTTGGATGCAGGTGGCATCGGACCGATTACGCTGGAAAGCGATTGGGGAGGCCTAGGTTCAACAATGGACAAGTATAGGCTGAGATGATGATGATAATGATGTGTATCCAAATTGTACCCCAAAAAATGTAAAATAAAACGCGAGTATGTTTGTATATAATTGATCAATCAATCAATCAATCAGCCTATCGTAGTCCACTGCTGGACATAGGCCTCTCCTAACACGCGCCATTGCACACGGTCCCCCGCCTTCCGCATCCAGTCCGTCCCAGCGACCTTCTTGAGGTCGTCGGTCCATCTAGCTGGGGGCCGTCCTACCTTACGCTTACCAAGTCGCGGTCTCCACTCTAGGACACGCTTGCTCCATCGGCCGTCGGTCCTTCTGCAGATGTGACCAGCCCATTGCCACTTTAGCTTACTGAGTCTGCGAGCTATGTCGGTAACTTTGGTTCTTTGTCGGATTACCTCGTTACGAATTTTATCCTTCAAAGAGACGCCGATCATAGCTCGCTCCATAGCCCGCTGTGCGACTTTGAGTTTGTGGACTAGTCCCACTGTGAGTGTCCACGTCTCGGCCCCGTAAGTCATAACAGGTAGAACGCATTGGTTAAAGACTTTAGTCTTCAGGCATTGCGGTATAGGCGAAGCGAAAACGTGACGTAGTTTGCCAAATGCTGCCCAACCCAATTGGATCCTGCGGTTGATTTCTTTCTCGAAGTTGTTCCTACCAAATTGGACAACTTGTCCAAGGTAGACATACTCCCGAACAACTTCGAGCATCGAACCATCGACGTAGATCGGTCCCGGCGTGACATGCTCATTAAACATGATCTTGGTTTTATCCAAGTTCATGCCGAGACCGACACCTCGAGAGGCTCCATTTAGGCTATGCAGCATTCCGCTCAACTGTTCCAGTGACTCTGCCACGATGACGATATCATCGGCAAACCGAAGGTGTGAGATGTATTCGCCGTTGATGTTAATGCCCCGCCCAGTCCAGTCCAGCGTCTTGAAGACGTCTTCGAGTGCATTGGTGAAGAGCTTGGGGGATATTACATCCCCCTGTCTTACCCCTCGATGCAGCTCGATCGGGTTGGTCTTTTGGTCCTGGAGCTGGACGGTCATTGTGGCGGTATCATACAGACATCTCAACACCTCGATATAGCGCCAATCGATGCCACATCGCTGCAGAGCATCCAAAACCGCCCAGGTTTCGATGGAGTCGAAGGCTTTCTCGTAGTCCACGAAAGCCATACACAGCGGCTGATTGTACTCTTCGGTCTTCTGTACAATCTGCCGAACAGTATGGATGTGGTCTACGGTGCTGTAGCCTTTTCGAAACCCGGCTTGTTCCGGTGGCTGGAACTCGTCAAGTCTTCTGGCGAGGCGGTTTGTGAGTACTCTCGAGAACAACTTGTAGACGTGGCTCAGGAGTGAGATGGGTCTGTAGTTCTTCAGCAAGGTTTTGTCACCTTTTTTGAAGAACAGAACCACCGCACTCCCGCTCCACGCTTGAGGTGTTAAGCCCTGGTGGATGACGGAATTAAAGAGACTCGCTAGCTTTTTCAGGATTGGAGTCCCGCCTGCTTTTAGGAGCTCAGTGGTGATTCCGTCATCGCCTGGCGACTTGTTGTTTTTGAGCTGCTCGAGAGCCACTCTGACCTCGTCCTGGTTGACATCAGGGATGTCTTCCGTATCGTGGCGTGCTAGTGGGGCTCTGTGGTCGTCAGCGCTGGGTCTCGAGGGTTTAGCCATCCGTGATGCGTACAGGTCTTTGTAGAAACTCTCAATTTCCTCGAGTATCTCGAACTTGGAGGTCACGGTTTTGCCATCCGCTGTATTAAGTTTCGTCAGATGGGATCTACCTAGCTGGCGAGCGAAGACTTTGGTGCCTCTGTTCTGTTCAATCGCAGCCGCGATGGCGCGGGTGTTGGAACATCGGAGGTCACGTCGCACCCGCTTCCGGATCTTCCGGTTGAGGTTCCTCCCATCCGGCGAAGACGCCTGCGTGGATGACATTTCCCGTCTCTGCCTCATAAGTTCGAGAGTCTCGAGCGAGAGTTTAGACTCTCTGTTACCGCTTTTGCCGGGAAACACCCTTCGAGACACATCCTGTAGCGTTTATAATTGATAACATTGCAAAAAATATACTTATGATTAATAAACGAATACTGATCCAATTACAACAAGTTGACAATAAATGTAATATATAGATAATTTTCCAAACTTTTTCATACTTATTCTATTTAATAACAAAGCGTCATTACTTTTACTCTACCTAATGAAGGCGTAAATTTAAAATGACTTATTTATCCTTACTAAGATATAATTATCAGGACTTTTCTTTCATCATTTCATTTTTGCGAAATAGGAATCTAAGTAGCGACTTGATTTAGTTTTAAATTTAAAATAACGAACATATCTCTGTGAAATTTACAGGAAATGGTCTTTGTTTTCATGGCGGCAACACCAAAACCGATTTTACAGCAAAAAATAGTTCGTCTACACCACTCATTTGGTTTACAACATAGAATTAAAAAGGAACGGTGTCGACCCGTCAGAGCTCCCTAGCAGGACAAGGCGGAAACAAAACGATGAAATAAGATTTCTTTTACCACTGTTGGGTCCTTATTCGCTATAACTAGGAAACACGTAACGCGGCGCGTTACGATTTCGAGATATGATCCTTTATTTTTACTCGAATATTTCACGAAGATATCATTTGGCGGACAACTTAGTCCAGCGGTCCTCCGTCCACTAAATTGAATAGTCGTGGTTTTAATCTTCATACGGGACAAATTTTTGTGTGATGCACAAATATTTGTTTCGGACTGGATATTTGTGTATGAGAATTTCGTGTATGTAAACTCACCTTTGACACAGGAATTCCTAGTGTGGGGCTACAATTTAAAAAGGAATGTTTTCATAACGCGCTGCGTTTCGTGATACCAAATAAGCCATGGAAATACTTAAGGTGGAATTGTTTGCTACTGTGCATTGTTGTTGTTTGTATAAATAAATCATGGAAAGTTAAACATTTTGATTTATCACTTGTGTTTTGCGGGTCCTTTGATTCAGAAAGGATTTATTTAAGCCAACAAATTAATGGTTCCGCAATGGAGACGTAATAATATAATCGGAGCATAGTAGTGGCTTCTCGAAACGGCAAATGATCAAAGACTGTTAAAGTTAGAGAGCTGTCACTATTTGAGTCCGTTTGAAACTCGATGCGGTACTTACACATTTATTTATAACTGAATGGTGTTTCTCTGGGAATTATCCCGAGGTGAAATAGACATTAATTGCTGATTTCTGATATAATTTAACGCCTTTCTACTTTAATTATAATAAGTATATATACGTAGTCGGCGCGTTTACTTTTTACTAACTTAGTCTGAGCCAGTTAACGGGCAAAATAAACGTGTTTTAGTACACCATGCATTTCAAGAAGTATATAGATTAGAGGTTTAATATTTGGAAATATGATTTTGACTCTATATTTTAAAATTAGATAAAAGGAATACACGACTAAACGGAATTTACTCGATAAAAAAAATATCGAGTGTTATCTTTATTGCTTTACATTTCCTGATTAAAATGTTTAAGAACTAGTCAATAGAATTTACTTAAAACATAGATAATATTTAGCAAAGTACTTTTAAATCAGTTTTCTGTTTCATAGTACCTATAGTTTATTTTAGAGAATGACAAAATTTGTTTTTGCGCATACGTCGTTTATCCTTCCTTCGTTCGTCGCCTTCCTTTATTATTCATTTGAAAAGTAATCATAACTGTCACGGAAAAAATAAATTAAAATAAAAACGCCTGAGGGTTTGGCACGAAAATTTTGACGTTAGCGTCACGCTAGTTGCTTGCTATCCTTGTCACACTACTATTTATTAAACAGATACGAACGTGACCGTACGTTTACTCGCTAGCGTCACGTTATCGTCAGAATTTTCGTGCCAAGCGCTCTGTAATACAAAAGTATACATTGGATCTTTCCTGCAGCCAACAGTTCTGATAATCACACAAAACGGTCAATTACACTTGAAATAATGTCCACAAAGCGGTCTGGCACATTATCGCATCGAGTCGCGTCTCGTCGGTCGCCACCCGCGCACGAACGCACGCGTCGCTCACCGGAAAAATGAACCTCTCATGAAATTTAATGTGGAAATGTCTTGAAACGACGCCAAACCCGAGCTTGAATTATTTATGATCCCCTATTTTAATAGCGTCCCCGTTCGTTCATTACAGTAAGAGTGTTTCTTAATTTTGAATGCGGAATCCGTGTTGCAATTCTTTATTACATTCGACACGGAACTTTTATGAGCGAAATAAAACACTCTCAATGATTTATTATGTTTTTATTATTTGTTTATGGAAATTAATTGTGTTGAATAGGAAACTATCTGCTTGTTACAGTCTGTACATTTTTAAGTATTATTACCCTTCGGATATTTTATTTAGGATCTGGCATAATGATAAATAGATAGATAATCCTTTAGAGTGACTTTATAATTTTATATTAAATTTTGCTCTCGGCTTAAAACACTCTTTTTCCATATGAATAGAAATAGAATAATTTGATCATGTAGGATACATTTCCTTGGCATATCTTTCTGAGATTGAGAATGATGTAAAAATAATGCTAAGTTAAAAGTTGAGGTGCCAAATCCAATTGCAAATTTGAACTATATTTTAGTGGTCTATTTTCTGAAAACATGTACTTTATCTACTATTACACTTACTGTGATAATTCCTAAATATTGGTACTTAGCATTATTACTGCTGATGTGTAAGCGAACGATAAATAATAGGACAAAAATGATTGCGTCGGTGATAGTGCAAAACTGCGTAACTACTCGTAACAACAGACAATGCCGAGTAAATAAGTTATGGCAATCTTTAACTGAAGAGTCAAACAACTAAATATTCTCTCTTCTACCTATCTCATTCATACGAATGAGAAGAAGATCATACGAAAGAGGTCATACGACCTCTTAGATATAAAGAAAGTAAACATTTAACATTTTAAAAGATCCAAGACTGCCTCGTTGGTCTGGTGGCAAAGCACATCGCTTTGTGATCACGAGGTCCTGGGTTCAAATCCTAGGTCGGACAAATGTAGTTTTTCTAACGAAAAATTCCCAGTATGAGTCCGGAGTCTGGAATTGTGCCCGCTATATGGCAATAGGCTCGCCCCCTATTACATGGGATCTAACATCGTCGGCGAAACGTGGGTACTCAGTACACCTCTGCCACCCCCTCTGGGGAATATAGGCGTGACGGTGGTTTTTTTTTATATATCTAAGAATTTACACGTCTATCTAATGATAGATAGAATTTGGCTCTCCTGCAAAGTTTGATACCCAATTTACGCGGTACTGTTTGTTGTTAGTTATGCAGTTTGGCACTATCACTGACGATTAGCTTTTCGTTAAACATTTAACACAGTAGAATGGCGGTAAAACCAATATCGCTAACATTTTATTGTTAGCCTGCATACAAAGATGACAATGCAGATATTCTTGGGAGCCTTACACGCAATGTTGGGAGTGTGGGAGGGTAGGACACCAATTGTCACACGCGATCGATGGCGGTAAATCATTCGCCCACGTCCCGCCAAGCCTATTCCTGGCCATCAATGGACGTTGGCCAAGCTAGGATTATTTTATACGGACAGTACAAAAATAACTCCTTATTCTATGCGAAAACCACTATTGAATTCCCTAAAGAGATATACTGGCCAGTACACCCACTGTTAAGTCGTGGCAAGTTATCATGAATCTTTCAAGATATTTTTACTCATACCTATATGAGATGTTTTTAAAATTGGATAGGTAAGTTCTTTCCATAATAAAATGCCATATAAATTTGAGTAGAGTATCCCTAGAAATGGCATTTTTTATCTAAACAGTTCACGATAATAAACTCAGTCATTTCACAGAACAGAATCCTTTGTGATACTTTATCTATGTTAATTAATCAAGCAACAGGAATACATATGCTATAGATAAATAATATGTTTCGGCACCGATTATCTTGTAAGGTTTAATAGAAGCACTTCTTCACAAGGTCACAATATTTTGGCCTAAAATGGGACTATGCCGATGAAACTCTCGCTAGCTTTTCAAAGATATATTATTATTATTGACACCACACTCGTACTGGACACCACACTCATACCGATCATCACCCATTTTGCCAAGTTATCTATCTATCTATATCATCACGCCAGATCCCTTGCGGGATAGGCAGAGAGTACAGAGTTCCAACGAGTTCTTGGCCAGGTTCTCAGGCCAAGTTATGTTTGCAGTAATCCCTACAGATATCGTGGAGATTTTTGAAGGAGGTCTTTATTCAGCAGTGGACATCTTTCGGCGGTTGATGAACATTTTACATGTCAACAAAAAACTTGCCACCTTGCTGGCCGGTACATACAAATACTAGCCAACCCAGGAATAACGGGGAATATTCTATCGAACACTCATCCCGTTGGTAAACCTCGCAGTATCGCAGTGCACATAAACACATCAATGGCATAACTTACAGCGGGTACAATGTGAGGGCGTCAATGGCAATGAAATAAATAAACCGACTGAAACCGACGCCAGTTGCGGCGCGTATCGCCACTCCGATGTTTCGTAACCAATTCTATGTGAAATGGGTCAAGTATTTTATTACTGTTTATTTCTGTACGAGTACTGTTCGTTTATTTTAAAGTGTAATTAGTACTTCAAGTGGGCCAAAGCCCGTGAGCGGGAATTATTAATTTTATTTTATTAAAATAATGAGCAGCGGTATTTCCTTTTTTGAGGCCTGTCTAGACTGACAAGGCAATGTTATATTAACTATCTATTTATCTATATAATCACGTCAAATCCTTTGCGGGTTAGGCAACGAGTACAGAGTTTAAACAGGTTCTACCACCACTCTCATAGTTCATCTTATACACGCTCGCCAGTTGCGAAGACTTTTGACGTGCCCTTCATATAAGACAGTATATGTGGTAGTAAAAAAAAACACCGTCACGCCTATTTTAATCCAAGCGGACGTGGCAGAGGTGTACTGTGTACACCCACTTTTTCGACTATGTTAAGTCCCATGTAATAGGGGGCTAGTCTATTGCTATATACCGGGCACAATTCCGGACTCCGGACTGATACTGGTATTGGTGATATTTGGTAGTCAACATAATAATAAATAATTTGTATATATACCCATTTTACAAATTAAAAATAACAACAAGATAAATACTAAATAAATTCAAGTTCGTGGAAACCTCTAACGCCGAGCTCGGAACGGTACAGTCAGTGGCACGAAAATGTTATGTAAACAAGCGAGTATCTGCCAACCCTGGCCCCGGGTCGTCCTACTGAATAAATAACGCCAAAGCAAAAGCAAACTCAAACAAAAGTAAATTTATTCACCAAATACAACGATTAATACACGATCTCACGACAGATTTATACTTTCTGTTCAGAAATATTCCAGTCCGCATACTCTGTGCGCGTAAATTCAGTTTTTATGAATCCGTGGGAATTATAAAAAGAGACATGTCAGTGAACATTCTTAGCTTTAAAAATTGCTTGTGTACTTTTGTTTCGTCAAATCTATTGTTTTTCATAATTGCTATGATACTTTACGACAATGATTTGGATAATGATCTTCATAATAAGTAGTCTTTCATAAAAAAACAGGGTCAGAGAATGAACACGTGCGTGATCGCGGGCAACACCTAACATTTAAATATATTGCTAATATTTGGTTTGGACAATGTTCATCAACATTGTTTGAATAAACAGTAGGTAGTTCCGATTTGAAAAATGGAGAATATACAGCTACTCATAACGTTGACTGTACGGCATTCATATTAGTGCAAGTGATGCAGATGAGATGTGGTACCCAAAAATTTAGTAAATTATTTACATGAACAAGTTTTCTTCAATTTTATATATGTATATCCAAACGTGTCGGAATATACATAAACGTACTGAGGGCTTAGTATGAACTGATTGACGTTAGCCTAACGTTGTTTAGAAAGCAAGCTGCCACGTTCGTCTTTATTGAATAAATTTGAAGTGTGAAAAGGATGTTACATCAACTCGATAGCGTTACGCTAACATCAATCTGTTCGTGCTAAGCCCCCGAAAATGTTTTAGGCACCAATTGGAGAAGACTCATAAATAATGTCTTTATCATTCGTTGACAATAAGAAATTAACAATGTCCTTTGTCATTTGTAACTCCGTTGAATAACAAATTCTGTCAATAAGCAACTTAATAAAAAGTAAATAAATAGAAGCAGTCTTGCTGTCATAAAGGGAAAATCAGCTTTAGGGCGGAAATTGAAGTTCCGTGGCTCGAGGCGCGCGGGCGCACGCCGGAAGCACCGCCATTAAGTCAACTTCCAACGCTTTATGCTGCTGTAGTAATTATTATTATTTCACTTCATGAGCATTGACACTCAAGATTATATTGAAACTCAACGTCTTAATTTATTTATAGGCTTGTTATCTAGTAATTACTAACTAGTTTTATCATTCAAATTTTTTTTAGGCATGCACCCATGTTGACTGTCACAGACGCCGTGGTCGGCCGTGACGAAGATGGCGTGACGACTTGGACACTTATGCGGGAAAGACATGGATATTACAGGCCCAAGATCGATTTGTGTGGACACGTAAAGGGGAGGAATTTGCCCAGCAACGAGATACAGAATAGGCTATAAAAAATAATTGTTGATCACCTCGTTGGTCTAGCGTACAATGCGCGTAGCCATCATGAATTCTGGTTTCGAAATCTAGGCCATTGTGTAGTTTTTCCGTAGAAAGAAATGATACAAATTAGTTTAAAGTCCAGCGAGACTTTGAACCAATTTGGTCATTTACCGGTCACAATTTCAGACTCCGGATTTTATACCTACTGGGATTTTGTTTTCAATCATCTTTTGTGTCAATGGCTCTTTACCTTCTTAAATGCGTAGTGATTCATTTGGTGTGACAAAGAACCAATGGCACAAAAGACGAAGATTGATAAATTTCCCAGTAGGTATAAGTCCGTAGTGACGAAGACGTAGTGAAGTATTCAGACCGGTGAATAGCAATAGTCTGGATCATTAAAAAGTAAATAGGCAACCTGCTTTCATAGATTGTTCAAGTTAGATGTTAACTTAAAACTATGCGTAATTAATTCAATTGAAATCTAGGTTTGTCGGTTTTCTTATCGAAAATGTTCCTTTGTGTGAAAATTGGGCCAGCGGCCTTTTGAACAACCGTTCCTCATTTACAAGTTTACCACGAAAACAAATGGTTACAACTTAACTAATCCATTGCTATCCACTGTGTATTTAGATCGACAGTCTATTAAAATGTAGATTAATTTCCTGACAAAAGTTGTCAGTTTCCAACAAAATTATAGTGAACGTAAACAGAATAACAAATAATTTCTCACAACCCGCCGGTAGTCAACCGTAGGATTCTTTGTTATCTCAGGGGCTAAGACAAACAAATTTTAAGGATCCCCGCTCTTGAACCGACATGTGTTATTTCTATTTAAAATTCCTTGAATAACAAAACACAAAATAAACTTCTGTGTAAACAGTCAGCATATGTGGCTTACAAAAAACGGAAATTATTTTATATATACCTAGCTAATTAGGAAAACCAAGATATACAGTTACAAAATTACATATTTAAAAAAAACACCGTCACGCCTATAATCCCCAAGCGGGGGTTGCAGAGGTGTACTAAGTGCATCCACGTTTCGCCGACGGTCCCAGGTAATAGGGGGCGAGCCTATTACCATATACCGGGCACATTTCCAGACTCCGGACTCGTACTAAGAAATTTTCGTTAGAAGAACTTCACTTGTCCGACTTAGGTTTGAACCCAGGACCTCGTGATCACAAGGCGATGACCTGTGCCACTAACGTTTTATAACATATAATTTACATGCACAAATACTCAGACCGAAACAAATATTTGTAGGTCACACAAAGATTTGTCCTGAGCGGAATTCGAAGCCGCGACTACTCATTCCAGTGGACACAGCGACTCAAGCTTTAACAACTGGACCAAGCCGTCCGACGCCATAGTTAGTTGGTTTTACGTTTATCATAACCTCAATTGGGGTTGAGACTCTAGGAACTTACGTTGACTACTGTTTTGTGTATGTGATCATTCATTATGCCAATTTTATTTATTCCCATTTCAGTCCAACGCTAAAATCGACAAGGACGATAATATTTTCGTACAGTGTCCAATTAGTCTCTGGAATATCTCGTACAATACATCCCTATGGAAATTCAGATTACCATGTTGAGAAAACAGTCTAAACAAACATATTGCTGAATGATTATAAATATACATAAGTAACATGAAATTCATGTTCATCTATATACAGTACTGGGACGATTTTGTTAGAAAAACTACATCTGTCCGACCTAGGATTTGTACTCAGGACGTCATGATCACAAACAGATGCGCTTTGCCATTAAACTAGCGTTGTAAAAAACTTGAAAGTTTCCCGTTTCTTTAAAAATTTTTTTTTGTTTTTATGCTATATTCGAAAAAAACAAATGACAGTTGATGAGAAATAAAATATTCAATTTCCTAATAAAACTGGAAAAAAGAAAGTTTCCAAAAAAATCGATGGTTTCTTTCATTTACATAAAAGTGCCGTGAGCATGAGTGGCTAAAATTTGCCGCAGTGAGACCGATGCGAGATGTTGAGAATTGTTGATGTACTTTGTTCCCATATTTCTCCGACGATAGGTGTACTTTGTACGTCCACATTTCGCGAACGATGTTTGTTCGGCCTAAAAATATATTTCCTCGTGCGGAGGTAGCAAAAGTGTACTATGTACACCCACGAATTCACCCATGATAAGTGCACTTTGTCCCCCTTCATTACGCCGACGACATTAGGTCCTAAAATATGTTTCCCCAAGCAACAATTGCAGAGGTGTAGTTTGTACTCCCACATTTCACCGACAACAAATGTCATAGTAAATGTTCAAAACATCGTTTTAAATCGTTTTATTCACCAAAAAAAACTTTTTCAACAAACCACGTGGTTTCGCTTTTTCAACAAAAATAGAAAAAACCTGAAATAAACGAATTTTCCAGTTTTTTTTTTGCGAAAGAAACAATTGGTTTCTTTCAGAATTTTCAACGCTACACTAGACCAACGAGGTAGTCAAAATAGTATTTTAGTTTAATTATAACCATTATACACAACATTGGATATTTAGGAGTCGAAAGCGTCCCGCGTTCGTATTTGTAAAGATACCAATGATAATACAATTTAGTATCATTGGTTCAATCAATTGACGTCCATTTATAGAAAATGCTATAATTATGTCCAACCCACACAAAATGTTTACTCTTTGTAGTCACGATACGAACAATTTCTGTGTCCTTTGAGCTTTGAAAATACGTATAACTATCCTACTTCCTACTAATATATATATATATATATATATATATATATATATATATATATATATATATATATATATATATATATATATATATATATATATATATATATATATATATATATATATATGAGCTAATCTCTCTTAGCTCGATCGAGCGAGATCCTATCTTAAGTCAGCAGAAACTAGTATAAAAATTTAATAAATACTGGTCTACGTGTACCATAAAAATGTTTTCGACTTCAAATGCTTAGATTCTTATCAAATAGCATTTACAAAAGTTTATATACTAAAAATAATTACTTCTAGATAAGGGTATTCTATAAGTTATATGAAAACTAGTATGATCAAATCACTTAAGGATTTGGCACGATAAAAGCACAATTAACATGGTAACTATCTAAAACCGAAACAAACAAAATGTTTTAAAGATTTTATTGCTTATGCAAACATTTATTTTCCGAATTCATAATTTGTACATATTAAAGGGTATTCATACTCATTAGTTTTTTCCTTTATAAAGTGCCTTACACTTTCTAAAGTAACTTACAAATAAAAGTTTAGCTGTTCTAAATGTAGTACAATAGCATAATTATGATCTGAAAGCTATACAACAGAAAATGAATCCTTATTTAACTTCAAAGGCTTCTGTCTATATACTGTGGATTACGATAGCGTTATTGTATTACTGTCAGTGGTAAGTAATCGCTGGCAGGACTTGACAATGGATCAAGGGAATGAGGCCGAGGATTCTACGTCTGTTAACTGTCTGGATTATAGGGAAACGTGTATCTGTCACGTCTGTCCTAGATAAGGTGGTTGTTGGATCAATATGAAGGCCTTAAACACTGGTTTGGAATAAAAATTGTTCTATATCTATGAAATTATTGTTTTATAAATAAATGGGTGCACGCAATGGGGGGGAAAACATCGTCACGGTATGGATCTCTGAAGACGGACGACAGGTGTCGTGGTGGACCAAGACGAAAATAGCGTGACGACTGACTATGACACTTTTGCGGGAAAAACTTCGATACTACTAGCCCAGGATTGATCTATGTGGAGACGTCAAGGGGAGGACTTTTCCCAGCAGTGGGCCACAGGACGAGCTATAAAAAAATAGAAAAGTAAATGCCTCGGGGTCGCTAGCCACACCATGTGTGGCTAGCGATTAGAAGATCTTGCATTCGAATAGGTGATATGTTCTTGAAGTGTTTCTCTCTCTTTTTTTATATTCATCACGTCAGATCCTTTACGGGGTAGGCAGAGAGTACACAGTTCTCACAGATTCTTCAAGATTTCCTTTTGAAAAAATCTCTGACATAGTCCGGAATCTGGAAGTATGGCCGGTATGAGGAGTACCTTTCAGTCAGTCAGTCTACACCTCTGCAACCCTGCTTGGAAAGTATATGCGTGACAGTGTTTATATTGGATTGGAAAATGGATGCCCATCCATTTTCTTGGTTGCCATTTTCAAAACGTTTCTCCCATTATAATTGTCTAATCGGGAAGCAGACTTAATTTCCTGTTCCATGGAAATGACTTGCCTCATCTCAATGACGTTACATTCATAAATTATGATACTGCGGTGTAATAGAGATATTGAGGTCATTACATTGCGGTTTTATGTGAGCGGATTAAATTTACTTCATTGAGCCTGCTTCATTTGTGATAAAACATGGGTTGGTATTATAAGCCTGAAGGTTTTTTCAGACTAAGAGACTACGCGAAACAAATAACAATTGTAAGCAAGAAGGCAAGTGTGATTCAAATTGTGACTGAAAAAGACCAAAGTGATAAATACTTTCCTACTGAGGGGTAATTTTTCAACCATCTGATAAATGTTATTCATAGAATGGCATATACCAACGGTAACAAATTTAAAAAATTACAGAATTAAGTATAAATAGTTGGATTGTTTCACTTTTATATTCAGTCACGTTACATTTTGATGGATAGCTTTTATCTGATCTATCTATCTATCTATATCGTCACGCCAGATCCCTTGCGGAGTAGCCACAGAGTACACAGTTCCAACAGGTTCTTTCTTTACATACCTCTCTGGCTTCCTCTACTCTCATAGTACATCTCATACACGCTCGCCGGTTACGGAGACTCTTGACTTGACCTTCAGATAAAACTCGATCTATTTGGTTGTAGTAAGATAGTCTAGGTCTTCCCCGGTACCTACATCCTTCCACTTTCGCTTTGTATATCAGTTTTGTCATTCTTTCTTCGGACATTCTTTCTATATCCTCGAACCAACGAAGCATACTCTTTCTCATCTTTACACCGATACTATTTCATTCCTACCCGCTTTCTTACTACGCTGTTCCGAATACAGTCGGACAGCTTCACGCCGCACATCTTCTGCAGAGCTCTAATTACTACCGCATTTATCCTACTTTTATTCTCCTTCTTACATACCTAGCTCTTGCTACCATATAACAGCGTTGGGACAAGATCTCCGTCATGTATGGCCAGCTGCGCCTTTTGGCTTAAGTGCCGGCTCCCAAGTAGCTTTCCCATCGCACAATTTACTCTGTTCCCTGCACTCACTCTTCTCTCTATTTCAGCGGTGTATTTCCCGTCCTTACTGAAGGCGCATCCAAGATATACAAACTCATTTACTTGCTCCAGCACATCGTTACCAACCACAATCCTTGCATTCGTTCTGGTTTCTTTCCGTTCTTTTATCTGATGATTGAAAAATCAAACACTGAATGCCTGACACACAACTCAAAGCTTAAGTTCGTGTATTTATAAATGAAATTTTGCACTGGAGTCCTTTATGTAACGTAGAGCAGGCCTAAAATGGATTTTTGAAAATTCTTCCCCTGAGAGTGTTAAATAAGAGGTTGAAAATTACCAATGGGAAATTCCATCGCGCACACGGGTATACCGTTACGAAATTAAAAAGGAGCCGTATTTGTATATTATAGATATTAAGAAAGATACATGTTAGGGGTAGACTCTGTAGAGGTCATTGAACATAACACAATGTTTTAATATTTTGTCTGTTTATTCGATCATCATACAAATATTACCAAACCAATTTTGATAGGCCTTTCCGATTTAAAAACCACTTTGTCTGGATTGAACAGTACGGTATATTGGATCATTAGCTATGGGATATAATTAAATAATAACTGAAACAAATATATCCAACCCAATAGATCCGTGAAGTACCTAAACATAAACTAGAATTACATACTGACGGACATATAAAGAATTTAATAAAATGACAACTGGAATGCGTTCGAAGGGCCATAAATCGCGATTGAATCGCCAAATGGCGTCCGCGGCTTAGTCGAAGAGGCCGGGGTGACTTAGGCACAAAGGAAGAGGCTTACGTCTTAATCTCCGCGGGCGATGCCGGGACACGCGCCTCGACCCGGAGCCATATTAAATCCACATTAGCTCAGCATCGCTTACTGTTTGACGTTTTGTTACGAGATTTGTACGTAAACGAAAATTATTTAATAAAATACTTCTAGTATTTAGTTGGAAATTTTTCGGAGGACAGAGCAAATTTTTGTTTGCTGCTAGAAATATAATTATTTTCTGATAGAGTGGTGATTAAACGCCACAAATCGCAATAGTATCGCCAAATATCGTCCTCGGCTTAGTTGAAGTGACTTAGGCTCTAAGAAAGAGGATTATGGCTTAATCTAGGCGGGCGATGCCGGTACACGTATCAGAAGTCGAGGCCACATTAGCTAAGCATCGCTTACTGTTTGACGTTTCGTTACGAGATTTCCAACATGAAAAAAACACTTCTAGTACCTACATATCTGGAAAATATAGACGGTAATTTAGTGTGATGATATTCTTAGCATTACACGGAATTAGACAGAGTAAATTGTAAAGCAAAAAATATTGGTTTATTTTTTTCGCATTCATCCCACTTTTTCGTCCCACATTCCAAAAATATCTTGATTCGTCCCACACGAAATTTATTATGATAGGAGAAATGTATATTTGCTACCAGATATGTGATTATTTTCTAATAGAGTGCTGATTAAACGCCACAAATCGCAATAGTCGAAGTGACTTAGGCACAAAGAAAGAGGATTATGGCTTAATCTTAGCGGGCAACGCCGAGACACGCATCTCAAGTCGAGGCCACATTAAACCCACATTAGCTTCTCCATCGATTACGACTTGACATTTTGTTACGCACAACTTATTTTTACGTGATATCGCGAAAAAATGGCGTTACAATATTTTCCCAAGGTATTTTATGTAATAAGTAGAATGTTAAAGTGTTGGTTTTATTTAAGAACAGTTTTAAGAAGAATTTGATAAACAGAAGCTTGTAATAATCTCTTGTCAATTTATTTATTTTAGAAATGTTGGCTAACAATTTATAATCGTCTTTTTTCGTTCTATTTTAAATTTAATAATAATTAACAGTGGAAGTAAAAAGAGCAATATCAATCAAAAGAGAACATTTACAGTATTAAAACTCCTAAAATGTTTACATTATACTTTCAGTTTCATTTTACAGTGATATGACACTTTTTTACTTTATCACAAACGGATTGACATTAGTGTAACTATGTCGAAAAAACGAGCAGTCACGTTTATTTTTATGATTTTTAGGTATTTAATAAGTTTGTGGTGTAAAAAAGACAGCATATCAACTTGTTAACTTTACGTAACTTCAAACCATAATAAATCCATGCGTCAAGCTGTTGGCGCTAAACTGTCAGTTTAGGAAAAGAATTTGGAACGTTCCTCTTTATATAAAGCATATATATGGAATATAAAAAAAAAATTGTAAAAAATACACATTTACTACCTATCAAAAACTTTATTAGTCTAGTCAATAAGTACGTACTCTTATTTTGTATTCGTTGCGCTAGAGGAACGCGTTCGATGCCTCAATGACCCTTCACGAATAAAACTAGGGAGTAACCCTCCGTAGACCGATGGAAAATTAAAATAAACCAATAAAATAGTCGTCTTCACTGGAAAGCGAACAGTAAGTACGTAGCTGGCTGGCGAAGTGAGTCACGCATTTTTCAAATGCAATATATTATTTTGCCTAGATTGGTTTATGCTTAGAGGTTTATCTTATGTTTGTGGCGTTTAGTACTGAAAAAAAAGCTGGACATAGACTTCCCCTAACGCATGCTACTAATCGCGCCTTCGGCTCTTTTCTTTTAAATTGTTTCCAGCTAGCCTTGCTCCTAGCTGCAGAGCGTCCTACATTATGCTTGCCAAGCTGCGGGCTTCACTCAAGAATATGCCTACCCCAATTATCCTTGTCCGGTAAAGCTGTAATGGCCCCGCGGCCAACAGGGTAGATTATTCACACACACACCCAATGATTATCGGGCCTTTGGAATTTGCCGAAGAACCAACCTAGATAAAAAGGACATAAATGATTGAATTAAATTTTGTATTTTTTATTATGATTGTTTAAGCACATTTGTTGCCTATATACCTGTACTATCAGTAGTACCATAGGAAGCCCATTTTACCCGTTGTACTATCATGAGTGACACGCCCATCAAATGGTGTGATGTGGAATATTTTTGTTACTTTAATAATTAATATGTTCCTATATTTAGTATCAGGGAACTAAGTCAATTTTTCTTATTAAATTTAAAGAGAATTATTAGAAAATAGTAGAAAATATAACTGGATAAGCGATAATAATCATAAATTAAGATTTAAGATACTAATATTACCAAATTTTATTGCTCGATTGTATGATGATTCGTGGTGTTGTTAACAAAAATACTTTAAAGTGCTATCCAATAAAGTGCCGTTTTAGTTGCTTGGTACTTTTCACTTTCCAGTGACGAGGTAAACTCATTCTATTGAATTAGGTAAAAAGGAGTATTTGTGTAAGCGATGGTTGAGTAACTCGTCTGTCTGGTCCCTAAGTCAACAACTTTGTATTTGAATGAGAAATTATAATAATGGAATTTCGGTATTTTATCTGCTAACTGAAACTGGAAGACTATTTGTAATGTAAATTCGTCGACAACTAAAATTACTTAAAAAAAATCTTATTTTTTTTAATAATTTTATTCGGAAAAGTTTTTTTTAAATAAAAATCACTTCATGGCTCTTGCCCTTGCCCTAGCGCGTGCCTGTATTAAAGTTTGTCTTTACCAAGAAAGGTTTGTCCTTACATTACCAATACCTTTTTTATATACTTCCGCACCACCAAATAAAAAAAGGAACCCCTATAAAATTACTTGTGCTTCTCTCTGTCTGTTACAGCGGTTTTCGCAGAAATGGTAACATACATGCACGTAACCGGCATGTTGCTGAGTTAAGCAAGTGAAACGTGTGCGCATCACCCATTGGTACACCCTGATATATTCCAGGTTTCCGAAACAAATGGCTGTCAAGCAGACAGGAAATAAACAATCCAAACCAAAATCTATGGACACATAAACCGCATTGCGCGAACTCGACTCTTACTGGACCTCATAAAAGTATGACTAATCGAAATAAAGTGGCTATAGGTTTTCCCCGTTACGTTTGTTAAGGGTCAGATGATAACAGAATTGTAAAAATATAACCATCAATAAAATAGACAACGTTAGTAACTAAACAATGCACAGTGACTCCCATTAAGGATTAACCCAAACTAGTTACGTATCTTAACAAACAAGCATTGCACGCACGTAGGGTTGCCATCAACCTAATTGTCAAAACCATAAAAATATTACCATAACCCCGAATATTTCCATAAAATCTGATTTTATGCAATTCGTCATGTGTAAGTCGCACTTTTAGCCCTAGGTTTGTCTGTTTCTCACAGCAATTTTTCTAATAAGCAGGATGCAGCAGAAACATGCCATTTGTAGGATTTTAATGGAATGCAGTGAAGACAGAAAAAACCTATTTAAAGTCGAAGTCAAAAACGATTCATTTTTATGGGCTAAAAAGAAAACACTTACAAACGACAAAATCACTACTTATTTTACATCTTCCACCGCATTAGAACGCGGCCTCACACTGGGAATATCCGGTGGTAGATGATAAACATTCCAATAATTTTAACGTTTATAAATATTTTTTATTAATCACACATAATTAATTTATACACAACGTCTTAATTAATCAATCAGTTGTTTTTACAAACACTAAAAGTGTCCCATTTTCATCTGCACACATTTTTAAATGCCCCGGCCGATTGCCCTTCAAACTGGGGCAAATCCGGGTAAACCCGGACGGAAGCCAGTCGAAATCTAAAACAGCCCCGGACGGATGGATGGCAGCCCTAACTATACAATATCCGTCACAAGGTCTAAACAGATTTAGTGCGCACTTGACGGGCGGCGTTTGTGCCGGACAAAACAATGAGAGCGGCTTAAGCTAGGGAAAGGGGATCACGGCATAATCTGCAGTGAAACGGTTGACATACGCCCCGGGCACTCAACTGCCCTGCACCGGTTTGCCCACTGCAAATGATCAGTGTTAAGCAACTGTATGTAAACTGTAAATATATCATAGAGGATTGAAAATATGACCATCTTTACAGAGATTTAGAGTTCAATACGCTTTGATACGTTACCATACGCATTGTTCTGTTGAGGGTAAACAGATTGTTGCAGAACTGGTTGCAGAATTCTAAAAACAGTTACAGCTGTGATGGATAGTGATGTGCTTGCGTAAGTATTATGGATAGACGGAATGGCAAAAAAATATAGAAAAGAACTCTCTAGTGCTAAGATATTTAAAGGCTCAATAATGTTATGTTGTTATTTTGTACTTACTAATCAGTAGAATGTATGTTTCGATAAAGCCGTTAAATGTTTATGTCCTATCAATTAAACGATACTAAAAAGGTCCGAATTTTTATTAACTTTTGAGTAACTTAAACTGACCTCTTAGGAGTGACAGTATTAATAAATTCACACACATAAGTAAAAGGCCAATTAGTTTTTACCTTTTCATTTAAATTCTTCTTCATAAACTCGAAATGTAAATATATTTAAATACAAATATTAAATCGAGTTTAAAGCCTTGCTTTTCCGTAATTTAATAAGAGTAATGGTGGCAAGTAGAACATATTACTAAGCCAAACTTATTTCCCAACATTCCACCGTCTACGCTATTATAAAAATATAAAAATAAATTACCTTATGACATGTTTAAGTTGCACGCTGACCGTCCAATTCTGAAAATAAAAAGGAAAATATTATCATCCCACCATTAAGTAGATTCGATAATAAAAGTGACATAAAAGTAACGATGCGTCGTCAATGTGACGAGGAAGGCATATCTCATGATTAGTGAGTCACCAGCACCGCGTGAGAGCTTGGACAACACTGGCCCCTGGTCAATTGGCCGATAATAGGCCGGTCGCCCACATGCGGGAATATTGACATATAATATATGTCACACTTTTCTTAATAAGTGTATGCATAGGGAGGTGACATTATCGATATCGATGATAGCTTGTTCTAATACTATTTTATATCCTTTTAATGTGGATATTGTGTATTCTTATAGACTTTTTACAAGCTTTTACAGCATAGGATTGCATAGGAGCTTCTTAACTGTCTTTTATTTTTTTTATCATTTTTCTACGATAGTCTGATTGAAATTTTCAGACCTTTTGTACTCGTATTTCTTTCAACATGTTCATCTAAATAAAAAAATATACAATGCATGTGGTGTTCAAAACTAGATTGCTCAAGCCATATTAGTTGATGACATGAATCATATCGATGGAATAGACCTTCTTTATTACGTGGACTATTTCAGGGTCCTCAGTAGATGTTAAAGATCAATCAGGTACGCGTCTCCACGCGTATGGAAATACCACCGCTGAAGGGAAAAATCTTCCAAGCGATACGCATTGTACTTTGGGAGGAATTATACATTTCTCCGGTTAGTCGCAGAATACAATACGTATCACAAGTCGATTCTTACGACTAAAACGCGTCTTTTTACTGCCATGTACTTGCCAATGGTGTCCTCACTATCCATGTGGCAATAAAGTCTCATTCAGTATAGAAATGATATTAATCTTGATCAAAGTTATCTTTATACATAATTTTCCTGGCTATAATTACAACTAAGTAGGGTTTCGGTAAATTACAGTTTATAAGGGTGTTTAATATTTATTTATGTCTCATGCTTGATAACCGGCTGTCGCCTCACCATGTAATTACTTTACTATATCACACACTTAAGTCAGCCGGTACACTCTGAGGACAACTGCAAAATACAGTATGATTTTTGAATAGGATATTATAGATTCAGTACCCAATCATCAAGACGAATATGCAAAAATAGGATCGTGCCAGTCAAAAATGTGTCTGATTCATATTCACATTTTATGAAATCTTCTTACTCAAAATTTGTAGAAGTATCAGGTTTTCTTAAACTTTTACAATTGTAAGCAAGATTAATCTGTAGGTGATCCTACATACACTTTCATATGAAACCATGCTTAGCACAATAACGAGCAATCATATTTTATAAAGACCTGAGACTTTGAGTGTCACTATAAAGTACTAAAATGTTTACATACTATATTCCTGTACAAAGATTTCCGTGCGTCCCAAAACTCACAAATGACGGAGCAGTGCTAGCGCCAATTCATATTTATATAAAGTGAGCTCGCTGCATACGGCGCTGAGCTACGGCACAAGACCTGTCCAACAGCAATTAAATATTCATTATATACTCAAGTTCAATGTTTATATTTATCGGTATTCTGTAATTCTTATGTGTGTTCTTTGAAAGTTTCGATGTGGTAGGTAACTGGTTTTTAAATTATGATTAAATAACTGTTATTGGTTGGTTGTGAAAGAAAGAGACAGACAGAGGTTTTTGTAACTCGTATATGTGCTTGAGGCAACTTTTGCACGTAATGGTACATATGTATTAGTATGGGGTACGTTGCTTGTTTATTTTATTTGTCTATCTGGTTTCTACCTAGAAATACAAACACGTGTTAGGAAGAACTTATCAAATAGGGTTACAAAAAGCTCCAATACAAATGAAATTCGAAAAAACAATGGCTTGCTTATTGAAAGATTTAATCACAATTTAATATGATCAAAACGGAATTTTAGTGTTTAGTGTAAGAGTGGTCTACAAAATCACGGTAATTGGAGTATTGACCGACGATTTAGCGCAGTGGTTAAGAGCTTAACCCGCTCCGCCCACTGTGTCTAATAGTCGCGGGTTCGATTCCCGCACGGGACAAATCTTTGTGTGATCCACAATTATTTGTTCCGGTCTGGGTAATTGTGTATGTGAATTTTCATGTTTGTAAACGCACCCACGACACAGGAATTAATCCTAGTGTGGGGCTACGTTTTTTAAAAAAAAGAAAAGAAAGAAAGAAAAGATACACAAAAACTGCCCCTTTAAAAGGTGCAACTGTTCAAAACCAAAGTGTCTTAAGTCATGTATCAGTGTTTTAATTTCTGAGATTAATTCAATTTTCAATTAGACGGACGATTTAGCGCAGTTGTTAAGAGCTTAATGCCAGCCACTCCACCCACTGTGTCTAATAGTCGCGGGTTCGATTTCCGCACTGGACAAATGTTTGTGCAATCCACAAGTATTTGTGCCGGTCTGGGTATTTGTGTATCTGAATTTTCATGTTTGTAAACGCACCCACGACACAAGAATTAATCCTAGTGTGGGGCCACGTTTATTAATTAAAAAAAAAAAAAAAAAAAAAAATTGGCAAGTATTTTTGTGAGCCATGCCGTGCCAATAAAAGATTTATAATCTGTTTTTTTTTTTTTTAAACGTTGCCCCACACTAGGATTAATTCCTGTGTCGTGGGTGCGTTTACAAACATAAAAATTCACATACACAAATACCCAGACCAGAACAAATAATTGTGGATCACACAAAGATTTGTCCCGTGCGGGAATCGAACCCGCGACTATAAGACACAATGGGCGGGGCGGGCTAAGCCCTTAACCACTGCGCTAAATCGTCCGTCAAAAAGTTTATTAAAATATTTTGCAAAATAGGCCATTATTTTGTTCAACGCCTCAACTGTAACACTCATAAATATGACAATGTCATCCGTTTTAAATATGTAGGCAGCCACTTCATTCATCGCGGAGTCCCAGATCAGTATCAGTTGTTTCATTAAATTATTCATCTACCGGCGGCCCAGACGACAGCCCATTAACATTTTAAACTAAGTAATGAATTTACTAGTCCAACCAGCGGGGGTGGAACTAAATGTGAAATGTTAATATACAATTAAACACGAATTAAAAGTTATTGCAAGCCAAAACACTAGTTGGTAGAAAAAAGGAAGGAAACTACAATTATGTATCTTAATTAGTGTTGATGCATGTAAAATTTATATCTCAAATAAAATTCATTTATTTAGATTTATAAATAATTTATATCATCACGCCAGATCCCTTGCGGTATTTATAAATAATTACTTAATAAAATGAAGTTTTTCTACTCGATAAGTGAGAGATGGTCTGTCCAGCAGTGAGACAATACAGGCCGATATTATTATCGCTAGATCCCTTGCGGAGTAGGTAGAAAGTACAGAGTTCGAATGACATTTTTACTATAAAATATAGTTTTAAAATCAAAAACATGGCCGTGGTGCCAGATATCACAGGTCTTTGTTCTGCAGTGGATGACTTTATTAAACTTTAATATAAAATATTACAATACATCCATTGTCCATATGTTTTAATTAATAGGAAATTTTTATTTTTTATATAAGTGTGGAGCTGCATCAATCTCGGCACCCTCAGATCCTCCCACCGATCCACAAATTCACTCAGGACAGTATATATTGGTACTTCTGCGAATACATGCCATAAGCGGCACTCACAGTTTTCTCATCATCATCATCATCAGCCTATAGCAGTCCACTGCTGGACATAGGCCTCTCCAAGTGCACGCCACTGGGTACGATCCTCGGCTACTCGCATCCAGTTTCTACCAGCCGCCCTACGAAGGTCATCGCTCCACCTAGCCTGAGGGCGTCCTGCATTACGTTTGCCTGTGGTAAAACCATCAATCTGTGTTTCCTCAAACGTCCACCATCTACTAATGATTAAGGATTAAAAAAAGAGAAACATAACTTTAAGAAATATTACTGCTCAAGAGAATCTAACATTGAAATCTATGAGATATAATGTGCCCCAAAAAACCCGGCATAAGGGACAAAAGTGATTCAGATAAATTTGGAAGTACTATGTACACCTCTACTTACACATTCATAACAAGACTCAGATAAAAGGTATGAAAGGAACATAAAGAGTAAAATGTAAAAGTATTTTTTCAGTACAACTCCTTTAAAAATTAGTACACAAAAAATCCCAATGAAATTCTTATTTTTGGCATTCATTGATTTTTTTTATGCCCAAATACATAAATCACCAAATCACCAACGGCGTTGCGTTGTTATTACGACTTATAATTTATTCAACCATAAGTGCCAACACATTTAACATACTTATCATATTCAATCGCGTAATCTGAGAATTTCAATACGATATTCGCGAACAAAAATCATGAATGTGGAACGGCACTCGTATATGAATATAAAAAGACTGCGTAGATACGTGATATAAATCTCAAAATATTTGTATAGCGACCTAATTCGTGGCGAATAGCCCATTTCACCTAGATTAGGCTCACCGCATGCAGTCGTAACGACAGTCGCAAGTGTCTCGCCACAAGTTTTGATCTTTGTGGATAGTGGTTTAGCTTTATAAACAGGACGTTTGTGACTGTTAGTAACTATATCCTGTCCTAGTGGTTACTATTCTGTTTGCCATCTCATAAAAGCTAACACTAACGTTGTTAGATGAGAAAGGGCATGCTCCGCTGGTTCGGGCATATAGAAAGAATGTCAGAGGAAAGAATGACAAAACAGATATACAATGTGAAAGTGGAAGGATGCAGGTACCGAGGAAGACCTAGACTATCTTACCACGACCAAATAAACCGAGTCTTATCTGATGGAAAAGTCAAGAGTCTCCGTAACCGGCGAGCGTGTATGAGACGAACTATGAGAGTCGAGGAAGCCAGAGAGGTATGTAAGGAAAGAACCTGTTGGAACTCTGTACTCTCTGCCTACCCCGCAAGGTATCTGGCGTGAGGTTATAGATAGATAGATAGACTAACGTTGTTATATCACTTTAGGTATTTTTACTGAGACTTCATCATATTGTTATTAGAACACTTTCAAACCCGTACATGTCCATCCTCTTTCATTAGTATCGTTAGTGTAATGCACACTTAATCTTTCTTCATTGGAATTGAATATCTGATAAGATTTATGAGAATAAAGGGGAAAATTATAAAATCAACCGTTAAGTCTTTCCATTTCTTGGCAACGACTGGAACACACCAAAATCATGGACTCACTAAGTAACAAAACTATTATTACTAGATTATTATGTTAATCTGTACATCAATCACTTGTACCTTAACAGTAGTGACCGTACCACAAAAACCATCAACAGTTACTCAGAGGCTACTTGTAGCAGTGTAGCTATAATAAATTTTGTATGAGAGTGGACTAATTCGTGGCAAAAAGTGCCGTCACCTGACTTACAGAATTATAATTAGGCTGCCGGTAAATAGATAAAGCTTTTTAAATTTTTGTCGGTCTCCGAATTTCGAGCGAAGGTTAATCCACGCCCACACTCAACACGAGACTGTAATCGTTCATTCGGATTTAGATTACGTAGACGAATATGCATGAGGACGTTATCACGCCATTGATTTTAAATGGGATAACTTGAAAGAGCGATCGTTAAGAATCAATTAGAATTTATAAAAGTGTGAAGAGTTTGTAGTATGACAGGTGGTTTTTATCTTGGTAGCCAACCGTTTTGGGTATATAGTGTTTGTAGATGGATACTTTTGTTGCTAAGTTGTCGATGTTATTTCCTCCTCGTTGTTCTAATGATTCACAATCACTTTGTTCACTTATAAACTTTCCGAGCACTGTTACTCTTAGACTAAGACTTGTTACTATATCGCACCTTCGGAACAGTAGTGACTTATCTCAAAAACAAGTTTTTGGGAAACTAATCGCGTCCCTTCAGAACCGAGCGGCACGTGTGAAGGAAGGGAAAGTGAAAGAGACAGAAGTATCGTATTTCTCAATTTTACCATAAAAACGTCGCTGTTTTAATATTCACCAGATAGAGCATACCTTTTAATGGCCCTCTATGACCGTAACTCGTTTTCTTAGATTTTTGAGTTTGTCTATACCGTTCTGAAGGTGCGATATGCTAGTTTGTGAAATGTGAATGTGTATATAATATTATATCAGAGCTGCAATATGTATGTAATGTGATTATAACATATTATCTAATTTTATAGTGTAGGCCACCAACTGCCCTGTATTACTGTTTATGTTACTTCTTCCATTGTACCTATTGGTTGTCTGGGAGAAATTGTTTTTAGCAATAAGACCGCCAATTGTATATATTTGTCTGTAATAAGCTGTTTTTTAATTGTAATTTCACTGGCGTACAATAAAGAGTACTCTATCTATCTATCTAATGGCGCATATAAGGGGATCAAAAGTGACTGTTCCAGTGGCGTGCATTGCATATAGGCAATTAAGCAGAGACTACCTCTGTATAAAATACTGAGTGTAGATATACGTTATTAATTACTATAATAAGGTAAGTATGACGATTGATACTATTTCATTTATGTAGTAATATTTAAAAGTTAATTGCATTCCTATAAGGTACGCCCTGCTTAATTGCCTATATGCAATGCACGCCACTGGACTGTTTCTCTTTTAAAACAGTCTCTTTTAAACGTGATTAATTCGAATAAAAGCCTATAAAAATAGTGCCGACACATAACACTTTAGAAAACTATATAATATTTTTATGGCCCATTTCAGAAGGCTACAAACATTTCGTGAGTCTTATGGAAGGTGTTATTTAAGTAATTAGCTTACTTTTATTCCTTCATAAAAACTACTTGATACGGCTCATGTTTTTTGTATTTGCTTTCACGAATTCAGTCACGTAAACAACTTTGAATTTCAAGTTCCTACGCAAATAGGGTTAAATGATTTGGTTTATCCTTCTTATTGTAAGTCTTTTTTGTATTATCCAAATACGTTGCCAAACTTGAGATACACGTGATTTGAGATATTATTGTAAGTGTTTGTTTATATTTGATCGTAGTCAGAAATAACTTAATATTTATTATTACTTTTATCAACATGAGTAAGAATACCGTAGATAAAAATCATACTCGCAGGGTATTGTAAAATAAATAATAAATAACATTAGCCCTGTTGAGAAACTGTCCCACTGTTGAGTACGGGCCCGGCCTTACGGACAATAAATTCTAGCGATTAATAGATTTATATAAAACCTTTAAACAGAGCTGTAAATCCAATTGCGAGTTTTGTTTGAAACATATCTATTTTCTTGGAATTTATAAACATGATTTATAATCCCACGTTTCTTACAATACCCACCCTACAAATCAAGATTATCAACTAATTCATATGTAGTCTAGTAAGATTACTAATTCAACCCCCTAAAATATTAGCTCACTAAATGATTACAAATAGCAATGTCACTATCACGCGAGCATAAAATAACCATCATTCGGGGATTGAATATAATTGTGGAAGCTTCATTTATCTTAACAGGCCTGTGTCACGAGCAGATCTCAAGCACAAAGGGCCTGGTTACATGTGAACTTGGTTGGAGGGCGTCGACAATAGACCCGGGTCTAACAATAAGAGGTCTAAAATTTCATCGTCCTACTGAGAGATCGGTAATGGATTGAGTCCATTATTTAGGTTGTCAAGTTGCATGTCTGCGCCGGATGTGGATCCAAAACGATGATATCTGTAAACTCTGATGGTTTACATTCAATGGTAGGGTTTTGAATCGGTTATTATAGAGATTTAGAGGCTTCGTGTATGTGTTCTAATGATTTGAGCGTAGATTGATCGGGTAGGTGTTATCTTGCATGTGGCAAATATTTTGTGACCTAAATCATTTTTTTTAAAACCCAGTCTTTTTTTGCCAGGCACTAGAAAATATTCTTGTGTCGTGGGTGCGTTTACAAACATGAAATTTTACATACACAACCAACCAGATCGAAACAAATATTTGTGGTAAGAGGTAAAGATTTGTCCCGACCAGGGATCGAATCCGCGACAGCTCGATCCAGCGAGCGAAGCGGCTTAAGCTACTAACTACTGGAATTTGTTGCTTGAGCGTATGGAATTCATGTACCTCTTGCCTCGAGAACGTATAAATTCTTACGTACATCATTTCCCCAGTAAACTCGGAAACGTATGAATTTATACGTTGGTCGAGTCTATTTTTTATCAGTTTTGTGGCTCAACACTAAATCTTAGCCATAGACAATGTTTTAACAAAATGTAGAGTAAATTATTCTCGTTCTGTTGATGTGTAAAATACTTTGTAGTTTGTGTTAGTGGTGTCGTGAATGGATAACTTAAACATCCGATAAGTGGCTGTCAAGTGCCGTGAGTGTAAACAAATAAAATGTGTTATTGTTATTGATGAATGAATCATATAAGAAATCTTGTTAGAATATGTTAGTATAACGTTTGTGGACATTATGCTATCGTTGAAAAATGTAAGTGATAAATTGTTTGAGATTCTCAACGGAAAAGTACGGTACGTCGCCTTTTTGTGATTTTGGGTTAAAATTTCGCAAAATAGACATTAATTCGTATATATTTATGTGTATAATGCTAAAATAGGATGTATTCTTTCTATGTTTTCAAAAAAAAATAGGTCGTAAACCTCTACATTATTGTAACTGTATC
The DNA here is from genome assembly GCA_905147815.2 of Phalera bucephala. Taxonomy (NCBI): domain Eukaryota; kingdom Metazoa; phylum Arthropoda; class Insecta; order Lepidoptera; family Notodontidae; genus Phalera; species Phalera bucephala. The sequence goes on along the minus strand of LR990621.1, from coordinate 13,881,170 downwards.
GTTTTTCACGGTTTACCTAGGCCGAAAACTAGGCTATTTTTTTAGTACTTTACGAGGTATTTTTAGATGATTTTTTGTTTAGATAACCTAAAATTGGATGTGCAGGTTTATTTAATAGTTATTTTCTATTAGAAAGTGCAATAAATCATTTGTCAGAGTTTTCTGAAAATTTTCCGAAAAATATTGGCTTACGTAAAAATTTTTGCATTTTTCGGGTACGTATGTTTGAGGTAGGAATTTTAAAAGTATTAGGTGATAAACTTTGTAAATGTGTTCTTAAATAAAACGCTCAAATATTTTTCTGGGTTCGTTTAGGTATTTGCATATGTGAATATCGCACACACACAGTCACGCCTATATTCCCCAAGCGAGGGTGCCGGATGTGTACTGTGTACTTTTCGCCGACGATGTTAGGTCCCATGTAATAGAGGGCGACGTTACTGCCCTATACCAGGCATAATTCCAGACTCCGGACTAATACAAGGAATTTTTCTATAGAAAAACTATATTTGTCCCACCTAGGCTTTGAACCCAGGACCTCGTGATGGCATTTATTCGTTACTAAACCAACAAGACAGTCACTATGTGAATACCATGTTTGTTAAGCGCCTACGCCACTGATACACCACAAAGGTAGGGTAAAAGTGGAAGTTCTGTAGTTCAGTGTCAGGCAGGTATAACATGTCCAATTTTTAGAGTAAAATTTGAAACAAAAGAATACTAGTTATGATTCGTAAAGTTCTACGTACTAAAAACACTTAACATTAACTTTCTATTGTTTGTTAATAAGATAAAAGTACACAGTAATTAAATGCAACATATTTTAGAAAGTCATAATATAATTAACTGTTTCCCATTTAGATAACTGCACCTTTAATTAAAAATATTAACGCTTATCAAACAGGAAATAACACGACTCTAACTATTAATATCAAAGTGTCAAAACAACTGTAAATCAATTAATGTATAATTAGAAACGTTATCAATGAGTTCATGAGTCGTATGTGGGGCTTCCTCACTGACTGCAACGAGGATGTTATAAAACGTTTAATGTCAGTGTTAGCTTAAAAAACGTTAATAACGTTATTTAAATTTTTATTTTATTTACATATAGGTATTCAAAGTCGCACAGCGGGCTATGGAGCGAGCTATGCTCGGCGTCTCTTTGAAGGATAAAATTCGTAACGAGGTAATCCGACAAAGAACCAAAGTTACCGACATAGCTCGCAGACTCAGTAAGCTAAAGTGGCAATGGGCTGTTCACATCTGCAGAAGGGCCGACGGCCGATGGAGCAAGCGTGTCCTAGAGTGGAGACCGCGACTTGGTAAGCATAAGGTAGGACAGCCCCCAGCTAGATGGACCAACGACCTCAAAAAGGTCGCTGGAACAGCCTGGATGCGGAAGACGGAGGACCGTGTGCAATGGCGCGTGTTAGGAGAGGCCTATGTCCAGCAGTGGACTGCGATAGGCTGATTGATTGATTGATAGGTATCTTAGATAGCGCGGAAAGGGATATTTAATCTTACGGTAAATATTCAGTCGAGTAATTAAACCGTTTTTGATACTTATATTTCCTAGAAATCAACTCTAAAATATTATTTAATTATATAAAACTAGTTGTTACCCGCCGTTGCGCTGCGTTTATTTTGTTATATCTTAATGAATGCTAGTTTTTGTGTTAGTATGATGTTCCGTTGGTCTGATGGCAAATAATACGCTTTGTGATCACGAGGGTTCAAATCCTAGGTCGGAAAAATGTTGTAGGTTTTCTATCGAAAAATTCCCAGTATTAGTCCGGAGTCTGGAAATGTGCCCAGTATATGACAAAAGTTTTGCCCCCTATTACATAAGACCTAATATCGTCGGTGAAAAGTGGGTGTACGTAGTGTACACCTCTGCCACTTTAGTGTACTAGGAGGATATAGATCCTCCTAGTACATGTCATGTAGTCATGCCTATGCATGACGGTGTTCATTTTATTTTTTATTAAGTTATGTTATTGTAAACTTTCATTAGAATCAATTCAGTAGCTTATGCGAGAAAAATACATCCTAACAAACATTTGCGTGTATAATATTTGTAGGATGTAACGTTATGTCAATTTTAAATATATATTTTTTAATATTGAAAGCACTCATATCTATCTATCTATCCTCCCCTCACGCCAGATCCCTTGCGGGGTAGGCAAAGAGTACAGAGTTCCAACAGGTTCTTTCCTTACATACCTCTCTGGCTTCCTCGACTCTCATAGTTCGTCTCATACACGCGCGCCGGTTACGGAGACTCTTGACTTTTCCATCAGATAAGACTCGGTTTATTTGGTCGCGCTAAGATAGTCTAGGTCTTCCCCGGTACCTGCATCCTTCCACTTTCACATTGTATATCTGTTTTGTCATTCTTTCCTCTGGCATTCTTTCTATATGCCCGAACCAACGGAGCATGCTATCTTTCATACCTACTCGCTGTCTTACTACGCTGTTGCTAATGCGGTCGGTCAGCTTCACTCCGCACATCTTCCGCAGAGCTCGCATTTTTACCGCATTTATCCTACTTTCATTCTCCTTCTTACATAGCACTCATAGGTTAGTAAAATATCAATCCAGTCATATAATGTTATTAAAAGTTCATTTTTGGTGCGGTAAAACCATATCACACTGATACGGCAAAATTTCTCACCTTGTTCCACTTCGTGGTGGAACTCGCCGGCCGGTCACGTAAGGGTTTCGTTCCAACAGCTTTGGGCAATAATTGAAATAAAGCAGGTGACATTACGACGGGTTGTCACGAACCCGGCTGATGTATTGTGCACCCGCCCCAAAATACCAGCCTGTTGGATTATCATTAATCGCTGGCGAAATATTTTTAACATGTTAGCAAAGCCATGCTTCAAATGCGTACAAAATATTGGGATTTCCATCAATCCTAAAAATATTATGTTGTTTAATATCAAAAAGTGAGTGTAAATAAACTGCAGATTATTTATTCATACAAGTAGTAACACAAGCAGTTAGTAATAGACGCAGAATACAAGCAGTTTCCTGCGGTTTTGCATTAGGTCGACAACAGCATCACCAACCGGGGCCAGCTATAGCTAGTTAGCTTAAGTACGATTCAGCTGACACCATAAGTACTAAAAATATAATTAGAATCAGTAAAATCGTTTAGGACACACGGTAATTTCATATAGCTCTGAAAGGACAAAATTGCTATGAAATTTTAGAAACTAAAATGCGATTACGCTGATATCAAGACCGGAAATACTCTTGTAAAGCTCAAACAATTACTGTTTTTTTTATACAAGAATCAGCTTGCATTATCTGAGGGATATCGGAATATCTCACATGTGAGGGTGATAAGATAAGGCAGGTAAAACATGGTATTAATTATGAGGAAAAAGCTTGTAATCGCAGACCCCGCGGCCCGATGTGACAGCCTCTTTAGCACGTCGCCGACGTAATTATGTGACGCTATTAGGGTTGCCCCCTATAAGCAAACATATTATTTTTTGCCGGAATATTGTGGAAGTTCTAATTTTCTCATGCTGTTTCTTATCTTTGTTTCAATTAAATGAATGGTGACTTTTATCTTTTAAGTGGTCATTTAAATTATTGACAAGATTTTGTCAGTTTTTGACCTTTATCTAAATCGAGTTTTTTATATACTTGTTTTATTTTTTAATTTTATAGATACATTTAATAATAAAACTCACGACGAATATTAGTAGCCAAATCAGGTATTAGGAACATAGTTGTTATTAGCCGAAGAAAAAATTGGCGTAAGAAACTTATATATATATATAAAATTAACTTAGCCCTCTAGCTAGCAAAAACAAGTGAAATTGTATCGAACCGCCGACATCGTTACAAAGCCGCTGAAAATATGTCCGTATTCTAGAATTATTTCGCAACAGAAAATATTTGTAATTTAAACATAACACAGTTATTAAATGTTATGGAAACTTAATAATATTGCACTTATTAAGGGTTTTATAAATAATAATAATATTAGCCCTGTTAAGAAACTGTCCCACTGTTGGGCACGGGCCTCCTCTCAAACTGAGAGGGTTTAGGCCATAGTCCACCACGTTGGCCTAGTGCGGGTTGGCGAACTTTCGCACACCTTCGAGAAATTCTTAGGCATGCAGGTTTCCTCACGATGTTTTTCCTTGACCGTTAAAGCAAGTGATAATTAATTTTTAATACGCACATGCATTTCGAAAAGACAGAGGTGCGTTTGAACCCGAAACCTTTGACTTTGCAGTCCAACGGTCTAACCATTAGGCTATCACTGCTTTTATCATAAAACATCTCGTTAGCAACCCTACACGTAGACATTACGGCTAATGCAACACGGGATTAGTAGAGGTATTACTTTGTAGTCATTAGTCAAGAACGTAGTTCGCTTATACGGACACGCTTGCGCTCGTAAAATTTGGAATTTATTTGATTCAAAGCTTACGCCGTTGAATTATAGTCATTTATACTAACTTTAAGAGTAAAGATTAAATAATTCTTCGAACAAATTCTCTTTTTATTCCATGTAGGCATGCCGGTCGTAAAATCAGAATGTTGTAAATGCTAAAGAGAACAAGAAAAAAAATATTTTACGAACTGTCACTTAGTACGTACAACTAAGGTACAACTGCCTTTCTTTTAAGATACAGTTTGTTTCTTTTTAATCTAATTGACTTTTTATTCATTTTTATGAGTTAGACGGGCAGTATTTTCGATTGTTACGTTTAGAATGAATCACTTTAAAATATATTTAAGGAACGTAAACGCAGTCATGCAAACCATTCATCAAGAAGATGTAGCAGAAGTGTACTGTGGTATTTTCAATTTTATTGGTGTCATACTAACCAAAATTCGATACTCTGGACAACACTTTTTTCGATTAATAACCCCATGACACCTAGGATTAGAATCCAGGCCAATCAGGTCATCTCACGAGATCAACGAGACACTTCCACTAAAATGAAGGCAATATAAAATACATTTCAGGAGAATCCAAATACTGAGCCGCTCACAAAGAACCAATTAAAATATCTTTTTTTTTTTTTTTTTTTTTTTTTTTTTTTTTTTTTTTTTTTTTTTTTTTTTTAAAAACGTTGCCCCACACTAGGATTAAATCCTGTGTTGTGGGTGCGTTTACAAACATGAAAATTCACATACACAAATACCCAGACCGGAACAAATAATTGTGGATCACACAAATATTTGTCCCGTGCGGGAATCGAACCTGCGACTATTAGACACAGTGGGTGGGGCGGGCTAAGCCCTTAACCACTGCGCTAAATCGTCCGTCATTTATCTGGCATTACCTAAAGATTTACAAACATGAAAGCCCTAAACAAATCAAAACTTATCATTTCAATAAAAACAACTGTTAAAACTCCATGTCTTTTTAAAACGAAATGACTCCAATAACTTCCCATATAGCAGGTAATGCAGGCGATTAGCTAATCCAACAATAATAAAATACGGGGCATTATGTGGCGCAAACTGCGGTCCCAACATCGCAATTTACCTCAAAATATATAGCCCCCTGTAATCTTGGATGTATTGCGTGACACGAAAGGAAATGTCAGTCGTTTTATTTCAATTATCCCCTTCCACGATATGTCCGAAATATGTAAATCGTCCATATATCAGTAACGTATGGTTAGGTCTATTAGGTCATAGAAATCATAATAATAAGACACTAAAAGATATACTAGATAGTTTGAACCGTCTCCATAGTCACAACAAAGAGACTCAATTCCTCACTAAAAATTTAGTGGCGGTTTCAAGGCCGCCAGCTGACACCGGAAGCCAAGCAATGGCTCCTCCACTCTGACAAGAGAATATTGATTGTGGATAGTATTGCTCAAAGTACATTACCATACCATGATGATGACTAAAAGTTGTATAGCTGCGTGACTTTTCACCACATATATGTGAAAATTACCACAAATTGCTTCAACACTGCGTAGACGAACTGCAAAGTTTTCTCAAACTTGTAACTGTTCTTGTAAGTATTACAATTCTTTTGAAAGTATTTTTTATAGAAATAATGTGAGTATGTGTGTATTTTGTGTTCGGCGACAGAATGGTTTCGTGCGCTGTTTCACTTCTGGTGATGTGTTGTTGTGTTTCTCATTATTATAATTTCCGTGGCTTATGCGCAATGTCGACTCGATATATTCGTTACAATTGTGTATGTTTTTGGGAATGTGTGGAGAGTTTATAAGTGTGTGTATGCAAAAATATTGTTAGTATCGTTAGCCACGGAAGCGAGGCGTGATGGCCGGCACGCAGTCATGCCACGTTGACACGTTTTTCGAGCGGATTATGGGCGTTAATATACACTTTCTAAATGACTGAGACGTGGTTTATTTAACAAAATATTTAGTATTTCCGCTGCGATTCTTAAGTCGCATACTAATCCGATTCTGTTGCTTATAACTGAACCGCCGCTTTTTATTTTATCGTCTTAAAAAACGTTGCTTCACACTAAGAATTATTTTGTAGATCCTGAGGGCTTAGTATGCAGACATTGACATAAGCGTAATGATATCGAAAGGGTGTGATCACGTTGATCTATATTCAGCTAATTTTTTGTGTAAAACAGATGGCACATCAACTCGAAAATGTCATATTTACGTCAATATCTTCATGCTGAGCCCTTTGTAGGCTACAAATATAAAAGACACATACACAAACGCTAACGCAATGGGAAAGTGGAAGGATGTAGGTACCGGGGAAGACCTAGACTATCTTACCACCACCAAATAGACCCAGTTTTATCTGAAGGACAAGTCAAGAGTCTCCGTAACCGGCGAGCGTGTATGAGACGAACTATGAGAGTGGAAGAAGCCAGAGAGGTATGTAAAAAAAGAACCTGTTGGAACTCTGTACTGGCTGCCTACCTCGCAGGGGATCTGGCGTGATGATATAGATAGATAGACAGACAAACGCTAAGACCGAAACAAATATGTGGTGACTCACAAATGTTTATTTCGGTCACAAAGATTTATCCTGTGCTGGGTTCAAATCAACAAATACTTTAGCTTTTTGCTAGCTCTCAGACCACTACGTCGTTAAACTCACAACATAATAGTCATAACAGTAATCGGACACAACGCTAAATCATTCATGAATGCCTACAACTGTTTGCGGACTTATACCTACAGAAGGCACACGTAAGTGCCATCTATGTGCCCGATAAGTCGTGACCTCATTTTACACTCCCGGCGAGGCCGATTGCCTGCGAGCCAATAATAAAGTCTGAGGCACTCACCCGCCATCGACGGCTCTCCAAGTCTTTGAGCAGCTCCCAATGACGAAAGAAAATGGAGAGCGAATTATTATTTTACACATCGGAGGAGTTGGGACAGCCAGGTAACCCGCCTCTTGTGCCTCAAAATACTAATGAATTATAAAATCGCCTTTGTTTATATGCCTTTGAATTTGCACGCAATTTTTTGATGAGAATATTATGAAGGTTGCCGTATTTACATGAGATATTTGTATTAGGTTAGAATTAATGTTTTATTAGTTAGATATAATGTGGGTTACAAGTAATGTAAGTCTCCCTAAATATACGTCTCATGGTTATTGAGGTATTTAGTAGCATTCATATATAAAACTTAAAGTTTAATAATGCTTATCCCGTGATAGAAGATGAATTTAATGATAAGACTTGTTGTAAGAATATATTATAAAAGATACAGCAATTTGATTACCATAGAATCTTAAAGGAAATAACGATCTTGGGACAATATATCAAAAGGATGAAGGTCTATCAAAACACAGGAATTTAAAAAAAAAGACAAACAAGAGAGAAATTAAGATTCATAATATATAGATCAAATATGATAGATAAATTCTCTCTATCATATTTGATCTTCCCACCGCCAATTTGGCAGACGCTACACGTCTCTTAAAGTGAAGTTTCTATCGATACCAGTTTAACACCGGCAATAAGAAATTCAATTGTTACGAACCACAACACGCATTAGTAAAAACATTGTAAACCGAGGAATGAGCACGAACAGATTAAAATTGACGTCATGTTATCGAATTGATATGCCATATATTACACACTATTGAATGAAGGCAAATGTAAAAGCAAGAGGTCTCGATAGCGTTACAATAACGTCAAATTATTAGTACTAAGGTCGCAGAGAGCTTAAGAGATTAACAGATTAATGTTAGCGTAACGTTGTCGAAAAAGAGTGCTGTCACATTCATTTATATTTTGTAAATTTAATGTATGAAAAGGATGACAAATCAACTTAAAAGTACTACGCTAACGTCAATCTGTTTATGCTTTGCCATCTGGATATGGATACATCGTAATCTGGGTTCGTACAAACCCTCCACTTCTGAAAAAAATCTATAAATCGGATCGCAAGGAAAAATGTGTGTGTACTCATCGGATTTGTCTTGCAGCTCACGTTCCACTCAATTCGGGGAATGTTAGAGATATGTAATGCGTTGGATTCATGCATATTTCTATATTGACATGCGTACATCGCTCTTACTCAATACAAATAGGAAAGAATAAGTTTTTGAGAGACACAGACCGTTACTTTATACGACTTTGTGTTACGGAATATTGAACAAGGCGACATTATATTGAAAGAAATCTTTCAATTTATTTCAATGTTGGCTCGATTTCAAATGTACTCTTGTTCAATTTTTATTTCAAAATAAGAGAGTGTAGTAGCTATATATTATGTATCAGGCGAATCTATATTTCACCCTTACTCTTATTAAAATCGCAAATGACCTAAAGAACACCTCAGTTCCTTAAATACTTATCTAATGAATGCTACTTTTATAAAAATAAAAACGAGCTTCTTTTTTTTTAGAAATATCACTCCAAAAGAATTATTTAAATTTGTGATTACACTGTTGTTTATATAAGAAATATTTTCACGTTGTTATGAAATACGTAAATTATAATTTGCAACCCCTACGCGAGGGGTTGCTGAGACGAGCCCGAATCAGACAAGAAGGGTCAACTGCGCAGGAAAATCCTTGGCGCAGCAAAAACTCGAGGTGAGTCGACTATAAGCTTATGAAAAAGCCTACTTTAGCAGTTTTTGTTCAACCTTTGATGTGAGGAAATACAATTTCGTACGTACACTCAAAGAATTCTGTCAATTTAGATGGTATTTTTTGTGTCTACTTTTATTCGTGTTTTCGCACTATCATTTCGTACAAATTGGCAGCTATAAAAAGTAAATCACAAAAGTTTTCTGGAGTTCTGCTAAATTACTTTTTGACTGAGCAAAACATTTTTTTGCTCGATGCAGGTTAATAAAAATATATGAGACGTAAAAAATATATGAAAAGTGCAGAAATAAAATGTGTTTGAAGCTGAAGAAGTTTTTTTGTCCACGAATCAAGTCAGCTGTAAAACCATACCGTGCCAATACACACGAATTTAAACTTACTGTTTTTTTGCTCTAGTATTAAATGATGCGGCTTGTAAACTCGTTATCTTACTAGATCAATCTAAGCATTATGAGGATCTTTCAATCGAAAATCCTCACTTGTATTCTGAAGTCTAGATTAGTATTGATTGCGCTCTTTCTGTATTACATTGGAATATAACATCGGCGGCAATACATGGTTGTACATGGTATAGATACCTATGCCACGGTCGCCGAAGCAATATACTGCTCAGAATTCAGATGTGCTAACCCATTGCAGTATATGAGAAGCAATGCGTTCAAATAGTAGCTTATATAGATATTATAATGTTTCTTTCTTTCTATCAAACTTACTTTTACTGCAACGGATAAGGAAGCATTACAGAATATGATCGTCAACACCGTTTTTGCATTAGCATCGGGTAGACGCAACGTAATTGGCATTCGGACGATAATCCGCAGCTGGAGATGACTAAACTCTCGTATAAAACGTCTATGAAGCGTCTAGACGTCCACCCTGCATCTGCTTCGAAATGCTCTGGTGCATTAGCATTTATTAAAGCAAATGCTGCTCCAGGATTAGCGATCTATTCACAGAGTTTTCGAATAGAAACCTATTCTGAATATTATTTGGTTATAGCTTGTAGAGATGTTCTTTGTTTGTCTTGCATGGATATTTATAAAATTAGATATTGACCTAACCGGTGAGGTCGAAGAATCCGGTGTTCACTGGCCTGGTGTATTAAGCACCTACTTTATGCCGTCCTTCTACAACGACTTCCCAAGCCCAGGTTGTTTTTTCTTGAGGCACCATTGAACTAGTTGCCGCCTTTGCCCGTCTGGCTAGAACGTAGTTGTTGCACTCTTATCATTTTACCCCATGAAGCTCTAAAGACCCCTCGGTAGCGGCATACTTACTCATTCACACACACAACACCGTTACAAAAAGTCGCTTGTGTTAAGGTTTTAATATGTCTTCAAGCAAGGACAGGTAAGATCTATGAGTCCCATAAGTCTAAACAAGCGGATCGTTATATCTGCAGCGTTAAAATTTACTCACTTCGAAATAAATCTCATATTTCAACTATAATAACTCCAGTTAGATATACCGATAACCTAATGACCATCACTATTTATATTTTATATTATATTTTTTTCAAATAGTAATTAAGGGTGCTTAAACACATTTGACGGTAGTTCCAGCTGATCGTGGTCGCGATACCAACAAAACGCTTCCTGTACTGGACGAGTCAGTGAACACCTTAATTATGATCTACAATGCAGTAGATTCAGATTGAAAGGAGATTAGGTATGATTAACTGCCGGCTCTGTTGGTTTTCTTAATACAATACAACGGTTATTTGTTATATATCTTGGAAGTAAGCGTGATATGTCAACGATCTTGTTTGACGGAGTTGAAATGAGTAATGCTTTAGTTTGTGACTTGCGACGATTAAATTTTAATGTAGCATTTTGTATGGTATTTTGTGTACTTACTGTTATCGAGCTCAAGCTTATCTTTAAAACAATGTATGTACCAGCCATTTCGTTAAATTAACCATCCATCAACCAGTTAATCAAATGCCAACATTTAATTGAATTGCTAAACATTGTTCAAGCGTTCTGGTAAACAGAAGATCAAAACATTTAACCATTTGGCGAACCCTTAAAATGGCGTTTGTTATAAATTAACCTTTTGAGTTAACTAAATTCATCTTGAAATCCTGTTTAGATTGGTAGAGCTTACCTACTTTTTTTAGGATTTAGCCTTCACTTAAAATATTTACTTATAAAACTAATTTCGACAATGTAACAGCCAGCGAACAGTAAAGATCCGTTATTATCTAGTCTTTTAAGTCTATTTAAAAAGGCATCTTTACACAACAAGATCATATTATTTCGGACTATTCTGTTTTAGATAACAACAAGGATTTTTTTTAAATTTACCTAACGAGTATCAGAATAATTGTGCGGGAAAGACGTCTGAAAATAACGTATTTACGAGGCATGCCTTTTAAGTTTTGTCGTTTGAAGAAAAAACACAACTCGAACCTTATAGTAGTTTTTATTGTTTTTCAAAGTATTCACCACGTAGCTTAATACACTTTTCCATTCGCTCAAACCAGTTATTATAACATTTATTCCACTCTAAAGTGGGGGTGTTCACAATGGCTGACTTGAAAGCGTCGACTGCTTCTTCACCGGACTGGAACCTTTGACCACGAAGACTTTTTTTAATTTTAGGAAATGTAAAGAAATCGTTAGGGCTTAGGTCAGGACTGTATGGAGGATGGTCAAGAATTTCTACTTTTTCCTGCTTCAAATACTCAATTGTTTGACGAGTGCTGTGTGAGCTTGCGTTGTCGTGGTGCAGGATGATGCGTCGCTTTGAGTTAGATTTTCGAAGTTCGGCGATGACTTGTGGTAAACAAACTGTGGTATACCACTCTGCGTTAACCGTTCCACGATCTTCAAGTACAATAGTCGCAACGTGGCCGGTTTTTCCAACGAACGTGGCCACCATCTTCTTTGAAGTGCTTCGAGAACGAACAACTTTAGTCGGCTTTGGCTCGTCTTGAAAGACCCAGATTGTAGATTGTTGTTTGGAATCAGGATCGTAGGCATAAATCCAAGATTCGTCACCACTGATGATGTCGTAGACGTGATTTGACTCTCCTAGGTTGAACCTTTGCAGAGTTTTCTTACACCATCTGACGCGGGCCGCCTTGTGATCGTCGGAAAGCAGATGCGATATCCAACGGCAAATTAGCTTTCTCACACCAAGCGCTTCATGCAAGATCTTCTGAATGGTTGTCCCTGAGATGCCAAATAAAGGCTCTATCTCTCGATATGTCACATGACGATCTTCGAGAATTAGTTGTCTCACAGCAATGATGTTATCTTCAGTGAAGGCGGATTTTGGGTGTCCTTCGCGAGATTTGTCACTAACACTAGTATGTCCACGCTGGAATTCTAAATACCAGCGTTCGACAGTCCGCAGACATGGGGCTTCATCACTGAACACAGATGTTAGCTCTTCAAAACACTGAAGCCGTGTCAGGCCTCTTCTAAAGTTGTAGAAAATTATTGCACGAACATTTTCCTTAGAAAGATTCATTTTCGTACGTAACCTGACAGATTCCAATCGACGCTGTGACTAAACAATAGCATTAATCCTAATACTTTCAACTGTTTTGAGATTCAAAATTTAAACACATTCAAATATAGAACAGTTCCAAATTCAAAATTGCCGGGAAATATGGAAACGACAGAACTTAAAAGGCATGCCTAGTATAAAGTAAGAATACCATTGAGTTACGTACTAGACATAATTTAATATTACTTAATAAATAAAATGGTAAACGTTACTTACGTTACGTTGGTACTGTAAAAAAAACGATTGTGGAATTCCCTATTTAACTTCATAAATGGTATTTTGATCGGCTGTAGAAAGCAGTATTTTGCCCTAGGTAATCGTTAATTTACGATAACGCTATGCAACACGTTTCAACACAGGTATTTGCTAAAACCCAATTGCTAGCCGTTACTGATACGTTACTGTTCCATTAAACGATCATTTCTCGAATTGTTTAATTTATCAGTAAGTGCAGAAACAGCGTCAAATGCGACAACGCAATACCCGTTCCCTTGTCAACACTATCCGTAAATGTCAAAAAATAGAACCACATACATATTATGCTCTGCGATGGCAAGATGAGTACCTCCTACCTACCTCTAGTATACCTCTACTCTAGTATACCATAGTCTACCATTTGATATTATATGAACTGTGTTAAAACAAATCGCATTGTATCGCATCGTCTCGTTTGAGGAACATCTAAGACAACGAATTAGGAAAATTATAAAGCTTTGCACATAAATAAAAACAATATTTGTAATTTAAATTTTTGTTGACTGCCTCGTTGGTCTAGTGGTTCAAATCCTAGGTCGGACAAATGAAGTTTACTAACGAATACTGTCCAGTATGAGTCCGAGGTCTGGAATTAAGCCCGATATATGGCAATAGGCTCGCCCCCTATTACATGGGACCTAATATCGTCGGCGACAAGTGGATGTACTCAGTACACCTCTGCCACTCCCGCTTGGGGAATATAGGCGTGACGGTGTAATATTTGTAATACAATTTTAGTCCTGAAAGAGGCCCTAGCTCCTCTATATCACCTTAGTCATAAATAGATCAGTTACATCACATTTTACACCTTTAAGGCGTGGTATATTTTTAGTATTTCCAAAATATTTTACACTTATTGGGCTTAAATTCGTATTGTAAAAAAGGAATATGAGAATTAAAAGAAGAAAGACAAGCAACTGACTTTCTCGCCATATCTTTGAGATCTCTCGAAATTGACAATTTGTAAGTACCTCGGCAGGGTTTATGAAAAACATTTAATTTTTAAAACGTACCTACGAATGTGAGGTGAGAAATAAACGTGCTCATATAAAGTGTCTATGATTCCTCTTAATACAAAATAACATTTCATTCCATTTATCTAACTCCAGAAAAACACTAAAATTTCTCTTATTTTTTTTTTTTTTCTGCTTTACTCTTATACTCTCTTGGATTTGTATAAGCCGTAAAACAATTTGTATACGTATTTGTGTCTCACCGAATTAAGATAATGCGAGTGTCTGAAAACATAAAAGTCGTTGCCTTCTCAGCTATCTTCCGGCTAAACATATTCGTTTTACCCTCCGCATTAGGGCGATGATTAATGAAACATCCCCTAAGGTGGCTGATGCCGCGTCTGCCCCTTTCTACACCGTAAATAAAAATACGACAGTTAAAATTATGGCTTGTTTCCTTGTTAATTTAATTTCGTTGTTGAGATTTTTGGATAAATCATAGAAGCATTTGTAGATAACTTTATTGTTAGTATTCTAGGTGACACAGATCTTAAGTTAAACTCGTCAGAAATACAAGTTTATAAGATTATTTTTATATGACAGTTAAAATAGTAATACTAATATTCTTTGGACTTAATTAAACTTGCAGAGTATAAAAATTATATAAACAAAACACTAAATTTATTTGTTTTATTTTGAAAATCCTAAAACATTAAGAATTATTTTTATTTCGGAAATGAGCTAACCAACACAAGGTCATACAACGTTTTGTCGTATACAGTGATCGAATCCGTGACTGCTCGATTTAATTGTTAATTTATTTTGCTTACTTAGGCTAAACATGGGACGATAACTACGGATTTGCCTTCCTAAGCCACTCGAAACTAGCCAAACTCCAAACAACAAAATAGAATACTTACAAAACGGTATTACTGTACAAGCTTTTAAATCTTCAACAAGCAAATCTCCACAAGAAAATACTTTCGATATTATAATTACGTTATTTAAGTACATAGAATAAAAGCCTGGACTCCGGTAATATTCATACATCGCGTGCAGCCAGGGCATAAGCATTTGTTACCGAAAAGCTTTCCTTGGTGGCTGTCACCGGATAAATTGAATACTATTTATCATGCAATACGTAAGGAGCTCGGGGCTATAATATTTTCTGATGTTAAAATTTCCGTGTTTAATATAGTATCCGATAATCGTATTCTATTTGTTGTGAAGACAAAAACCATTAATAACACAAATTATGGGTCGTATTTTGATTACTTAGAGAATTCGATGACTTAACGTTATTAAATTAAAGACTTGTCGAATAGTTATAACCTATAATATTTCAATCTAAAATTGTCTTTTTTAGACGTAGTGATTCTACAATCTTATTTTATGGACGTAAAGTGAAATTAATATTGCTTTAATCAATTATTTCTTATCAACCCGATGGTTACCAAAAAAAATAATTAACTGTCCTCAAAGAGATAAGATAATTGAGCTGAAAAACACTTGTAAGCACCTTCACGAAATTAATTAAAGAAAAGAAAATTGCATCTGTTTCATTTTCTCTTTATTTTTTTTATATTCAGTGCTATATTTTAGCCGTATTAAATGTAAGAAAAATATCTTATTTCATTATAAGACTTGGATAAAGGTCTCATTTTCAATGTTAAACAAGTATAGCCATTTTGGTTGCAATAACTGTTGATGATAATATGTCCAATAGTATAATGATAATGATTATATAAATGTACAGCAATAAGCTGCGATAGCACTTAACAGTTGATTGCAATGGGCTAAGATATTAAGTTTTTCGAATAGGTATTCTGAGGCATTCGGAACGCTACGCCTAATACAAGACTTCTTATTCCGCCCTATAATATTTTTAGTAAGTAAGCCTCAATCACCATGAGCTGTTGATCGATATGAATGGGTTTTATACGGCTCATATACCTATAATAAAGTCACTAACTTAGTGAAATGAAAATTACAAAGCTACGATAATTTTAAAAGGTTTTACCTCACGTGCTTTATTATTTAATACAAAAACTAGCTCTGCCTCACAAATGCACTAAGATACCATCAGTACAAAACCTTTAGCGTGGTAAAACGAGCAATATCTCAAACAAAATGCCGTACTTCACGTTCTGTACAAAATGAAACCTCGCTGAATGTCTGCTGAAATTAAGCTTAAACATTTTCTCTTTGATAAAAATATAAAACACGCTCCTCTTTAATGTTGCGTCTTTGGTGATTTACTGGATAACGTCTCAGTCTCGAGGTGTACTATATCTGATACAATTACTTTTTAGCAATAAACTCTAATAGAGACTGACAATTAACGCATCGGGATCAAATAGCAACGTCGTGTTTAATTGGATGAAAGTGTTATATGGAATTGTAGTTTCACAATAAGATGTCATTAGACACTCGGAGCTTCGTTAATGGACCATTAAACAGACCTATAAATTAAAGTTAATCATGACTAATTGGAATGACGCGAGGGGACACGACACGCATCTAGATCAAAACTAGTCGGAATGTCCGGGTGGTCCCGTAAACAACCTTGAGTTTTTATATTGCTTGATAATAGAGGACTAAAAGGTTAACCACATAAAAATTAAGATAATAGAGGTATTTCTAATGGACAACTAAATAAAACCATCGTTAATACTATCTTTTGTAAAACTACATCGATGCCGGCGACATAAAACACGACGATAAAAGAAATAATCCGGCGTTTCGACAATTATATTTTGTACTCTCGGCGTACGAGTGAAATCGAGAGACGGTGGAATCACCGAACGAGTGAATTGTACGAATGGATCTCCGTTTTAGTAAAACCCTTCATTAAACTTATCCGAGTCAGATCCAAGCCCGAATCCGTGTAACGTAATCGATTTCGGAACGAGAAGCCGCGAAGGACAAAGTGCGGTCACAAATTTACATATAAATTCGGGATTATTTTAATTTAAAACGCATTTGGAAAGTTTATTAGCATATATATGAGGGCCCATTACTGTTTCTTTGTCGCATTCGGGTAATATAGCAGTTCAGTGAATTCGTACATTTTGAAGAGCGGATATGTCGAGGGTCGTGGCTTGCAGTGGACCACCCGAATAGATTTCTACTGAACAAACACTGCCGATGCGTGTAGCCACTTAATAAAATTAAGTCATTTGTACACTGTGCTTTTATTAACTGGGGGTAGAAACGTCAACGTCGGCTCATTAAACAGATTTTCATGGGGAAATTGGAATAGGCACTTGTAACATTAAATCCGGCAATAGATCACGCTTAACTAAATTGGGGATTATTTTGTACGTAAACATTTTCTACTAATAGAATGGAGAAGCTGTGGATTACGTTATATATTCCTCAAGTTTATCTGGTTCATCTCTTTAATTTTAAATCTACCCCGTTCGATCATAAAACTAAAATATTGCGACCCAGAATTTGTTTTAGAATATTTTAAATTGACTGATATGACTGCCTCCTTGGTCTGCTGGATAATGTGCGCAGCGATTAAGAGGTTCTTAGTTCGAATCTGAGATCGGAGAAGATGTAGTCTTTCTATCAAAAAAATCCCAGTATCAGTCTGAAGTCTAGAATTGTACTCAATATAATACCAATAAGCTTGAAAGTGGGTATACAAAGTAAACCTCTTGTATTTATTTTTTATATATTAATTAGAAAAACTACATAATGCACAATGTTAAATTATAGCCCCACAAAACTGTGCAACCGGTTAAGAAGGCCCACTTCTTACGCAGCTAAGCTCTAATACGGCAGAAAATACATATTATATTTCGCATAAATATTCATATTTCAAATATCAATAAGGTATGCCTCGCATATAATAAATTACTCATACAACGCTTAACATCAAAAGGCACCAGAATAACGGCAAAGATGTGACATTAATTACACCAACTTAATTCTGTAGTGGCGTTAAATCAGTCATGCGCTAAAAGACGGCTTGTGATCCAACTCGGAGGCGCAGCTTCTGCCTACAATATTCCTTCTTATTGCTCTGATAGCTCGTAAATATTTCAGCGCAACCGACACACATGCTTCTCGAGACAAATGGACGCTTATAAAATGTATGTGGCATGTCACTTTAAACTAGGGTTGCCAAGCTATAGTATCATCCTACTATATTAGGAGTCCAACTACTGTATATATAAATAATAAATGTAGTAAGTAAAATCACTAAAATTTTGCTTCATTTTTTACCCCAAAATAAATAAAAAAACATATTAAAAGGTATTTTTTTCATTTCAATTCTGATAGTAATTTAAACTATGAAGACTTTGAAAAATTAAAATGTCTTATTAAAAACTTAAAGTAGCAAACAATATTTATCTTATTTCCATAAAACCATTTATTAATCTTTAGCTACCTATCATTTTATGTAAGTACTTATAGGAATTATGTAAATACTAGTTCCTGCCCACGACTTCGTCCGCGTTGATTTGAGACAGGAATGAAACATTTTTCCGCGATAAAAAGTGTCCAAGTGTTAATCCACGGAATAAAGTATCTGTGTACCAAATTTCATCCAGATCCGTTCAGCTGTTTTCGTGATTGAGCCTCAAACATCTAAACATATAAACTTTCACATTTATAATAATAGTAAGATTCACGATTTTTCATTTTTTTATTGTTTTTGTATATCTGAAAGAAATCTATAGCAATTTTGCTGATAGCAGCAATAACACCGCCTATTGTCTCAGTGTTTTATTTCGCTTTTATCTTTATACTTTTGTTAGTGTACAAAGTATTATTAATTTTTTATATTTTTGCAGGTGATGGTCGCAAAACTACTATATTCGGTACAAAACCCTTGGCAACCCTCCTTCTAACATTCCCGTTCGTTAGTTACGTTTCCGACGACTGAAATAACAATACGGGCCATTACTGGAGTCCCCAGTTTTAAAAGTTCGACGGAAACGAGCGTGCTATCCATCACTTTTGGCCAGCACTTGACAAACGACAGCTGTTTAAGCATACTTAACTGGCATTTGAACAATACGATGCAATGAACTCTTCAAATTAAAACTTAAAAGTTGCAAGTCCGTGTTTACTGAATTTGGTACCGAAATTATGCCGAAAATCGTATGGATGGTGTGACTTTTTACATGGGAATTTATTTATATTTGGCTGATTGAATTATTTGTATGAATTATGTATAAGACATTTGTGTATAAGAAAAGGCCTGCAAATACATTTGGAATACCTTTTGTGAATCGATTACATTCAAACTTCATAGTATTTACATAATTTACGTAGATTACGTCACGATCATAAAAATTGGTGATTTCAACAAGTACATGTACATCATGCCTTTATTCTTCAAAGGAAGGAGGCTGAGGTTCACTATGAACACCCATATTTCGCCGACAAATTATAGGTCCGAATGTAACAGATTGCAAGCTTATTGTCATTATATGAAACAAAGGTTCAGACTCCGGACTGTTACTGAATTTTTTTTTATAGAAAAACCTGATAACACTTTGTCCGTTCCTAGATTCAGACCAGAACCGCGTGATCGCACCATTCATATCCAGAACAATAAGGTCCTTTAAATAAGTACAGAGTACTGCACTGCACTGAAATGTATTAAACATTAATTTCAATATCGAGCCGTTTTAAAAAGAGTATAAATTAAAGTGTAGTATGATAAGACAAATGACTTTTTTTATCAGTGTGACGTTTCCTGTTACATATAAATGAATAATCCAGTGTGGTTTGTAATGATAAATTCTAATCTGTTACGTCTGGTATGCCTTTACGAATAGTATCTCTACATACCTCCTATATCACTTTCCCAAGCTGTTGTGACAGATTTCTATTTTATTAAAAAAGAACCATCACGCCTATTTTTCTCAAGCATAGCAGAGGTGTATTGTGCACACCCAGTTTTAGTCAACAATGGGTCCCATGTAATAGGTGGTCAAATTCAAAGTCAAAAATCATTTATTTGTGTCGGCCAATACATAAGCTTAACTTACAAACGTCAAAATTATTACATTTTTTACATCTACCACCGGATCGGAACGCGGCCTCCACTGAGAAGATCCGGCGAGAAACTCAGCGGGCTAGTCTTTTAACTTAATTTGCTTGGACTTTCTGATAACATTTTATTTTCAAAATTGTATTATACAGCATTGTTTAATTTTGCTGATTGAGGAGCTGCTCAAACCCAATCTATTTTATCGTCAAGATAATCCGAAATTTTGTAATATCCTTTCTTACACAGTCTAGTTTTGATTACCTTTTTAAATTTATTGATAGGCATATTTCGGATATCTATGGGTAATTTGTTGTAGAAGCGTAAACATTGCCCCATGAAAGAATTACTTATTCAGTGGAGACGAGTAGAATGGCGGCAGGCCTATAGCCATATACCAGACACAGTTCTAGACTCCACACTGATACCGTGAATTTATCGATAGAAAAACTACATTTGTCCGACCTAGAATTTGTACCCGGACCTCGTGACGTGCATTATTCGTAACTAGAACAACGAGACAACTAGGCGAGTTTATTAAATCCACAGCTTTTAAATACGACGAAACACGATTTCTGCGACACATTATAATAACAATTCATCTCCGAAAAACCGGTAGAGATAAATTTAAATACACAAATACTTCTCACAGACATTTTTAAAATATCAAGTGGGAAAATCTGGTGAGAATGTTGTCAGGAGACAAGGTGGGCGTCAACGGCCGTTCCTCATTCGCTCCCGGGCGGGACTCGCGCCTCACGGATTCCGTGGGGAACAGGATTAAAGACACATGACATAGGAATCCCTCGTAATACCGGGTAAATAAAACGAAGAATAAAATGCTACGAAATTGGAGTGTTATTAAAATAGATACTTACTTTAGAAAGAATTTCTGAAAATACTTTATGTATACACACTATTCTGTATACCGACTTTTTAATGAACTACGATTTTATGTCAGTATACACGATATAGTATAGCAATGCTAGTTCATAATGTTAGATCCTTGTCAATTAACAACAGCACATTGTGTTGGTTTAGTAAGTTAGTTAGAAAAAAAATACACCGTGATGGTATTATATTCCTTAAGCAGGGTGGAGTGTTTTTGAACATTTATTTTAGGGAGAATATCTAGAAATGTCCTCCGTGTGGTTCATTAAAGTCCTTATTTTATTCTATTTTAAAATGTAACCCTACACTATAAATTATTACTGTATCTTAAGTGCGTTAAAAAACAAGAAATACATATACACCAACACTCAGACCGAAACAAATATTTGTGGATCACACAAAGATTTGTACCGTGCGGGAATAGAAGTCGCGACTATCCGATCCACCAACATAACTGGACCAAGCCGTCCGTCAAACTTTAATCCGGTCCGTTAAGAAAAAAAATTGTCTATGCGTGGCAGATGATATGGGTGTACAAGGTACATCACCTTGTACACCCATATATTGCCGAAAATGTTAGGTCTTAATGTATTAGGGGACAAGCATATTATCGTCTCTGATCTGGGATTAGAGCCTAGGACCTCGTGATAGCTAGCCGCATTATGTGCTAAAAAGTAAATTTCCTTTAAATAAGCAGTAAAAAAATGTATAGATACCTGAAGATTGTTAAGATCACGCAAAGACCCTTAATTATAAAACTTTTTATTCTACTTACTCGTAAGTTTATTGAGTGAAACATGCCATCTTTCTCAAAGATAAACGGCACATCAAATTAAAACTTTGTCTCACCGAAGACAAATTCACACCCGCGTTTAATGGATTTTATCACGAAAAAAATGACGTCAGCGTGACGCTAACAAGTGACCTCATGTTTACTTAGTAAATTTGTAGCGTCACAAGTTTTAAGTTCAATTATTGTCTATATATTTTTGTCTATATATATATATATATATCATAAGCGTATTAAAAATTAATTATCACCAGCTTTAACGGTGAAAAATAAACATCGTGAGGAAACCTGCATGCCGAATAGTTTCTCGAAGGTTTGTGTAGAGTGGGCAACCGCAACCGCACTGGGCCAGCGTGGTGGACTATAGCCTAAACCCTCTCAGTTTGAGAGGAAGCCCATGCCCAACAGTGGGAGAGTTTCTTAACAGGGCTAATATTATATTGTTTATGGCCTTTGTGGGAAGGTCACCATTGCCTATGTCGAGTACATAATTAGACCACCAAACGAAGGAAGTTACTCGGTGAAAAGTGCAATCATAAATCAGATTTATTTATTAGCACACGAACGGCACATCTGAGCAATCTTTTCGTGCGAAGCCCTCAGACTAGACGTCACCTAGTGATGTGACCAAACACAATAATAGGTCGATAGTCGGCAAGATCACGTCCCATCGCGTCGACTATGAGAAAAGTTCCCGGGACGGGGGATTTATTTGTCAACTTTGCTCTGATAAAACTTTGTTTGACATTTGATTGTGAGGTCATGCCCCGCTCCGGTTTCCTCACAGATAAGTTTCGAGGGTCTCCCCTTTAGCTCCAGATTAATTTCTCGGTATTATTGACTTTGAAAAACTTGGTTTTATCAGTTTGTGAGTAACTCCTTGTTTTAAAGAATATGAGCTAATACGAGTTTGTTGTATTTCAAAGTCTTTGCAATTATGACTTTGATAGTAGAATTGTGTACCATTGTATAATTTTGCCACGGTAGTTTGTTATTATTGTAAGTTATTATTATACAAGGTGTATTATAATAAACACAGGACCTCAGACACCCCGATTAGAGAATTGCTTTATAAATTCAAAACGAAAATCAAATTTTCAAATTTAAATGTTTTTACCCTTTTTTAAAGCACTTTTATACCCCAATTAACAATGAAACTTGTACGTGTATGTATGCGTTTTGAGAAATGCGTTTTAGGAATGCATTTGGAATCTTCTTCTTACTATGAATCAAGAATAAATTTAATTTTTTATAGCATACTGAAGGAGTATAAGCATTTTTTTCCAAAATTTAAAAAAAAATGTATGTTACATTAAAAATTGTTGGAATCAATTTAGTTTAGAATCGATTTAGAACAAACTACTTTCAGGTCTTGCGTTTATTATGTTACGCCTTGTATATCGAAACAAATCTTATAACGGTTATAAAGAAAAACTTGTACACTTTTCATTGGTCGAGGCTTTTATATATTACAAAAAAAACTTAGTAAAGTATTATATTAAACGAATAAAAAATGTACTTTTCGATTATCAAATTAAAAGATTCATTCAAAAATGCGTCTTTAACAATGTTCGAAAGAGATAATCGTAAAACTAAAGTTGGTTCAAAAGAAATTTAGCTGAACTATCGGCAACAATTTGATTCTTAAAACAAAAGAACACTTCGGTATATTAAACTTTTTCAATGAAAAAAGTTGTTACACCGAAACTTCTCAGACGAACTTGATTCGGCAATCAAGATTAATTTGTTCTGGCTATGTTAGAAAATAATGGCATTAACACGGACCACCCCAAAGTTCAAAACAATATTTCACAGTCAGTTAACGATCGATTCGGGCACCTGCGGGATGTGCCGACCGGGCTTGCTCCCTTCACCTCAAAGGAATGCCGTAGAAGCTTGGAAGTTGACAAATCTTCCGACGTTATTTCTGTACTAATTAGGGGCGTGGGCGACGTCACCCGAATGACAAACGAACGAGTCGCGTACTCGAGACGGCTCTCAAGAATAAAGCTTTTGCCACATAGCTGACGGGGCGAGGCGAAGGCGCGACACTGGGCGGCAGACGGCATTTAGCGCGGCGCGTACGTCAAACTGCAAGTCCCACAGCATCGTAAGTAATTACTCTACATGCGCACGAGCGCTTTACAAAGCACGTTGATCAAGCGCTAGAATGAAACAATCGACTAAAAGTACCTAATTTTTTTCTTTTGTGCACCAAAACAAAAACACTAGCGTCCCGCTCGCACCCATATTGGCGTCTCGTTCCCATCGTGCTTTGTTTGCGTTTTTGTTTGTAATCATGTCGGACGCGAACGGCATACAGTGAAGACAGGACGCGACGATTGCCATTACACTGAGTTGTGTGGCGTCTCCCGTATAGTTCAGTACATTACATGCACCAAGTAGCGCCGCCATCCCGTCCCGTCCTCTGTGTGGCGAAACCTTTTAATTCATTTGTTGATCACCTCCGCTCAATGAGATTTAAAAAGATAAAGTTTGTAAAACGCGCACATTCGTTTAGTTGTCACGTAGCCGAATGATAATGTCGACACACGATGACTGTGTATTGAGATAATATCTCTTTAAGTTGGTACGTGATATTGTGTTGTTGAATTTATGAATGGTGTTTATGTTTGACGACAAACCGGAATGTCTTGGGAGATTCCTTTTTTACCGGCTAATGCTTATACCTTTTTTTTTAATAAATTCCAGCACACCTTCATCTTTATTTAGTAAATTAGTAATGAGAAAAAAATGGCATATCTACTCGATATCGTTACGTTTACGTCAATCTGTTTGTTCTAAGCTCTCGGCTGTATTTATTCATACAATCAAGTTGCCAGGTAGTGTTAAATTTGACTCAAACATAAAAAATATATTACTTGGCTCATGATGATCACGAGATCTTGAATAATAGGTCAGACAACATTTTAGGAGATTAGGATGTTGTAATAAAGTTTTTGCAGTACTTACATATTTCATCAGGCGCGAAAAGCTACGATTGTTCGTGATCTGAAACAAAGAACAAACGTTTAGTGCTGAAACTGTACATAAATACTTAATTTTAAATTTTATTAATCGGCGATGAAAGCGATTATAATACCCTTATTACCCATATTTATTTATCGACAAAACATATTATTCAAAGCTTATCATACTGTAATTGCTTCTCCAAATAAACCATACAACCGGACCAATTAAAAAGCATTAATTAGTCATAATTTTATTAATGTAGTTACATAAAATTCGCGCGATAAAATTGCGAATGATTCATTAATTAAGGGATATAACTATATAATAGTCAACGTCAGTAGGTTTCCGTGTCAAGCCACCGACGTCGACGAGTTGTCGCCATTTAAAATGTATGAGTACAAAAATCATTTCAATTTTAAATTCGTTAAAAAATACGTGCAGATGAGGTTTTGGTGTCAAAAACTGATGGTACACGTAATTATAAAGTTTTAATTAACGTATATACAAGTTGTTATATTCATTTAATTTTTAATATGTACGTCTGATGATTAACGATAAACGGATGTGATATATCATTAAATTATGAAGTAAAGATAACGAGTATATCAATTGACTCAAGTATAAATGTAGTTGTGCGCCATTTGAAACGATATGATCTTCAGTCTCTGTCGAGAGCTGGAGCTGGAAGCACTACTGTGTGCACAATTTGTGAAATATCAATAAAAAGAGTTGCCCATCTCAGTCGTGACCTTACTTCGATCTCCTAACTTGTGTATTATTTTAAAGGTGTAAATAACGCAAGGCCTCATACATTCGACTTAGATTTGCTTTACAGATTTAATACAAAAACAGTTAATTTTAAAAAGTTAGACATCCAAAAATATTTTCAGTAGAAATCGAGTGTTGAATTCTGCCGTCCAAATCATAAAAACAGTAAGTATGTTCTACACTAGAACATAGTTACTGTGTTTATTATTGGGGCGGCAGCATAGTGATCGGTGTAGTGGTCAATATTGCTACTTGCTACTCAATTGGGACCAAAGGGCTTAGCACGGACGGATTGACAGTGTGATGCTATCAGGTACTATATCTATGGATGCTGTCGAGTTCAATGCGACAAGGATATTTTGGCCCCATGTATGACATTGACAGGGCGGCGTTGGTGAAATTTTCCTACTTGCAGACCAATATTAAATAGTGAAATTTCCCCTATTGGTGGGTCCGCACGGTTAGTAATTAAAAAAGGACATGGGTAAATTTCAGAGCAAACGGCAACTCTGCGACTGTCATGAATTGACATTTCTCTTGATGACAGGGTTAGTTCCGATTTTAGCCGAGGGCCACAAGATCCTTTTAGGACATGCCATTTTTTCATACCACAGAGGGCTTAGTACTAAAACTTTGACGTTAGCGTGACACCAGTGAATAATCGTGCTGTCATGTTCATGTTTATTAGATAACTTTGTAGTGTGATAGGGACGAGATATCAACTCGCTAAGGTCACGCTAACATCAATCTGTTCATGCTAAGTCATCTGATATCGTTGGAGATATACAAGCGTATGCAGTACACTTTTGCTATCACGGTTAGGAGAATGTAAACGTGACGGTCATATTTTAAACCGAATCCTCATACAAAAAAAAAGGTAAAGGTGTACTAAGAACCCCCACTTTTCACCGACGATGTTAGGTTCCATGTAATAGGGGGCGAGCCTATTACCATATACCGGGCACAATTTCAGATTCCGGACCCATACTGGAAATTTTTCGATAGAAGAACTACATTTGTTCGACCTAGAATTTGAACCCAGGACCCACTAGACCAACGACGCAGTTGAACGAGCAGAATTCTTTTACATAACTCCCTGACCATATAATAATTTGCGCCATTCATTTCTGAAACTACTTCACAAAAAGGCTATACTCAGCGCTCAATACATTTTAAAAATGCAATAAAATTTGAATAACAGCCAATTGAAAAGCTTTTAAGAATCAGCTTTTTAAAAGAGTTCATTTTATCGTAGTAGCTATTATGATAAAATGAAATTTTTAGCAACTTATTCAAATAAATTTTACTTTAGCTTATAATCGAATGGACCCTTTGAGAAACAGTATATATTTTGGACTTATTTATTAGATTACAAATTTATTCATTTACTTATTTTAAAGTTAATCTAACCTATTACAATAAAACGAATATGTAACATGATAATGAGTTAAGTCAATTTATGGATGCGTTAGGGATTTAACAAAAAAAACATATCCCTTGCTTTTGTGAACACAAAAAGTCTGTATTGCGGTCATTTTTATATTAATAGATGGACGATTCATAGCAGTGGTTAAAAGCTTAAGCCTCTCCGCTCACTGTGTCTAATAGTCACGGGTTCGATTCCCGCACGGGATAAATTTTTGTGTGACCCACAATGTTTTGTTTCGATCTGGGTTGGTGTGTGAATTTTCATGTTTGTTAACGATCCCACGATACAGGGATAAATCCTATTGTGGAACTAAGTTTAATTATAAAAAAAAAAAAATTAAGAAACAGATTGATTTTTTGACATTACTAAACTTATTTTAAACGTCATCACTCAATATAATTGAGTAACATATTGTTAATTGCTAAAAATATTAATAAAAACTCTCTCTCTCTCTCTCTCTCTATATATATATATATATATATATATATATCATCACGCCAGATCCCTTGCGGAGTAGGCAGAGAGTACAGAGTTCCAACAGATTATTTCCTTACATATATTACATACCTCTCTGGGAACCTCCACTCTAATATAAAAAACTCCAATAATAAAAACTCTTACGCCTGCTTTCTCTAAGCGTGGGTGTGGCACAGCTGTATTCTGTACACCCACTTTTCGCCGACGATGTTAGGTCCTAGTGTAATAGGGACTACCGTATTGACATTATACTTAACACAATGCCAGCCTCCGGACTCATAATTTACTGGGATGGCGAAGCCTATGTTTGCATATTTTCTGGACTTGCCTCGAGCATTTGATCTTGTTCCGTATGACATCCTGTGCAGTAAGCTGGAGCACGATACAAGTCTGCCACCAAAAATCATACAAGCCTTTCAGTTCTGGTATAATAATCAGTTAAACTATGTCCGATGGGCAAACACTCAGTTTATAAGGTGGAGTGCAGAATGAGGCAAGGGCTCAACCTGCCCCAAATTGTTTAATATTTTTATTAAAAAACTGATCGATGAACTTAGCAGTACTGATATTGGATGTTAGATTGATGGAGTTTCGTTCAAAAACATAAGTTATGCTCGCGACATGGTGCTGCTGAGTCAAAATATGCGAGTGGTATGCGGAGGCCCAGGGACTGAGGTACAAAGCTAAGAAAAGCGACCTACTAGTTTTCAAAGCCCGGATTAAAACTCATGCCTCGCTATGTGGAACTCCCTTGAGAAGAGTTACACGGTTCAAATACCTTGGTCATTGGGTTACGGAAGATG
Source organism: Phalera bucephala (assembly GCA_905147815.2). Taxonomy (NCBI): domain Eukaryota; kingdom Metazoa; phylum Arthropoda; class Insecta; order Lepidoptera; family Notodontidae; genus Phalera; species Phalera bucephala. Next base: position 13,853,239 of record LR990621.1, on the reverse strand, counting down.
GCACATATGATTGTGACATAAAGAGAGCGCAGGGCACTCACTCTAAGATGTAATATGCTCGTCTGCAGGTTTGCGATATGTGACAATAATGTAAAGATAATAATATTATTTAAGGCGTTCTGCCAATCTTTCTATACCTGCGCCCTGTGGACCAGATACATTAAAAAAAAACATACATTGCCTTGCGCATGCAGTACCCAATGCATTATATGCTTTAGGTGTACGCGTTTTGGGTACTGTTTTCGCTGCTTCGTTTCTGCAGCGCATCATGTATTGGTGCGGTGGCGCATACTGGCGACTTTTTTGGTATTATAAGCAAAAAATGCGCATCCCAACAGTATGCTAAGAGTCGTTGCCAGCAAGATCGTCACGCCTATATTCCCCAGAGGGGGTGGCAGAGATGTACTGAGTACACCCACGTTTCGCCGACGATGTTAGGTCCCATGTAATAGGGGGCGAGCCTATTGCCATATACCGGGCACAATTCCAGACTCCGGACTCATACTGGGAATTTTTCGTTAGAAAAATTTACAATTGTCCGACCTAGGATTTGAACCCAGGACCTCGTGATCACAAAGCGATGCGCTTTGCCACCAGACCAACGAGGCAGTCGAAGGCCATTATATGTAGCACTTGTGTAGGATACACCTGGTGTAATTTGTAAAGATAAATAACGTAAAATTACTAACATAGTATAAGCAAATTTTTACTTACAACTCATGGGTTTTGGCTTGAAATAAAGAAAATTCGATTTGATACTGGGCATTGAAAACGGGACGTTAAAAATTTACACTTTTTAAGGCTTATGTTGAGGCGCTCGTAGCACTGTGCAACCATGGTGTACTTACCCATCACCAAGGTTAAGCAGCGTTCGACTGGGTCGGAGATGGGTGACCGTTTGTGGCATTGTCAAATTCGAGCGTTCTCGTTCGTAAGGCACGTTAAGCCATTGGTCCCGGTTACCACTTAATGTGGTAGTCGTTAAGCCGAGTTGGAAGCCTTATAGGCGGCTTGAGAAGCTCCAACAGCAGGTGGCCACAAACCTGCATTCACCAATCCGCACTGAGTCCGCGTGGTGGAGTATGACCTAATCTCTCTCACCTTGATTTGTGAAAGAAGGCCTTAGCCAAGCAATGGGATAGAAAAAAAAAATCTCTAAAATCACCTCCCGTAATTAATGGACGCCCCCAACCACTGCGCTAAATCGTCCATATCGATCGACGATCTAATGTCCATGGGACTTAAGATTATCCATAGATATCCGAAACATGCTTATCAATAAGTATAAAAGTCAATTAAAACTAGACTCTGTAAGAAAAGGTATTACAAAATTTCGAATTATCTTGACGATAAAACAGATTGGGTTTGAGCTGCGCCTCAATCAGCAACATTAATCAATGATGTATAAAACAATTTTGAAAAACAAAAAAAATGGTTATGAGAAAGGCAAAACAAATTAAATTAAAAGACTAGCCCGCTGAGTTTCTCGCCGGATCTTCTCAGTGGAGGCCGCGTTCCGATCCGGTGGTAGATGTAAAAAAAGTAATAATTTTGATGTTTGTGAGTGCTGTTGTATTGGCCTATAAAATTAATGATTTTTGACTTGACTTGACTTAAAATCTTCATCAAAAAGTAGATGTACCCAGTACAGTTCTCTTATATATTATTTTTTATAAAAAACCCACACTAATAATTGTTCCTGTGTCGTTGGTGCAATTGAAATGCACGAGCACCCAGACCGAAACAAATATATGTGGGTCACACACAAAGACTTCTCCCGGGCGGGAATCGTACCCGGAAGTACTCAAACTAGTGGCTGGAGGGACTTAAGTTCGTAGCCACTGGAACAAGCCATCCTGGGTAAGATATTTGTTTTTTAATTTTAAAATGTCGGCTTAGAAGACCAAAAATTGTTGTCTAATGATCTTCGCTTGATGTTTCATAGATAGGTTTTGTACTCCAAGTAGAAAGGTAAAGGCAATTTTCCTTCATTACGCGAATTACGCTAGTACAGTCGACTACAGAAGTGCTTTAACAATTTGCAAATATATCTAAAAGGTTCATAGGTTCAGTTTTTATTATGTAAGAAGAACTAAATAATATTTATATAGGAGTCTGTATGTATATGTCTGTCATATTTATGTTTGTAAGGAAATAACCTGTTCGACCTCTTAACTCTCTGCCTACCCTGCAAGGGATCGGGCTTGATGATATAAATATATAGATAAATTATATTATATACAAGGTGTAACCTAATTAACGCAAGACCTGAAAGTAGTTTGTTCTAAATCGGCAACTGAATCGATTTTAACTATTTTTAAAGTATGTAAGGAAGATGTGCGGAGTGAAGCTGACCGACCGCATTAGCAACAGCATAGTAAGACAGCCAGTAGGTATGAAAGATAGTATCGGTGTAAAGATGAGAAAGGGCATGCTCCGTTGGTTCGGGCATATAGAAAAAATGCCAGAGGAAAGAATGACAAAACAGATATACAATGTGAAAGTGGAAGGATGCAGGTACCGGGGAAGACCTAGACTATCTTACCACGACCAAATAAACCGAGTCTTATCTGATGGAAAAGTCAAGAGTCTCCGTAACCGGCGAGCGTGTATGAGACGAACTAAGAGAGTCGAGGAAGCTAGAGAGGTATGTAAGGAAAGAACCTGTTGGAACTCTGTACTCTCTGCCTACCCCGCAAGGGATCTGGCGTAAGGTTATAGATAGATAGATAGATTTAAAGTATGTTAACTTTTTCAAATGATAAAAAATGGTTGTTATTTGTTCAGTTCGCTGTATTAAACAAAATTTAATAATTATTCAAAGTAATACTAGGCTGTATTTAATGCATTCCTATTACACACACATTAATAAATGCACACAAATCTCATTTAATTATTAAATTTCGTGATTAATTCGGGTACCAAAGAGTCTAAAAATTGGAAGCTTGATTTTCGTATTGAATTCGTAAAGCAATAATCTAATGCGGTGTCTGAGGTCTTGGGTTATATATGTTACACCTTGTAAACAAATTTTGTATGTATAAATCATTATGCCTAGTTACATTACGACTATACTATATCTGTCCACAATTAAGCTAATCAGTTACTAAGAATGGAGTGATAGTTAATTCAATTACAGGGAAGCAAAATTTTACAAATGGCAATATAGAAAGTTTTTCCTTTTTGTTACTTAAATCGTAAAGTAATCGTAGGTCTCCGCACAAGTAACCCACAAATATTTGTTTCGGCCGTGTTTGTGTATGTGAATTTTATATTCGTAAAGACACTCGTCAACTCGGAGAATAATTTCTAGTGGGGGGCTAGGTTATTTACAAAAACGTGGGGTATCAATTTTCTAGGCGACTGTACCTGTGCTCTCTCGATTGCCTTCCCGGTATCTACCGCTGTATCTATAGGTCGGAGTCTTAGCTATTACAAAAAGATTACGGAATAGCTATTAAATTTCAGTTAATAATGTAAACATAGTTATTATTGCTAAATAGGTAAGGGAAACCCGTGGCAGATTATGTAATTATCACGTTAATTAATAGTGAACGGGAGAATACAGATTTATTTTTATTAATTAATTCTATAATATTAATATCAGCCTCTACTGTCCCACTGTCGGGCAAAGCCCTTTACTCACAAATTAAGGTGAGAAAGATTAGGTCATACTCCACCACGCGGACCCGGCGCGGATTGGTGGACACAGGTTTGTGGTCACCTGCTGTTGGAACTTATCAAGCCGCCTATAAAGCTTTCAACTTAACTTAACCACTACCTCATTACGTGATAACCGCGACCAACGGCTTAACGTGCCTTCCGAAGCACGGAGACGCTCGAATATGAAATACCACAATCGATCTTTCATCTCAGGCCGACCCAGTCGAGCGCTGCTTAACTTTGGTGATCGGTAAGAACACCGCGGTCGCACAACGCTAGGAGTGCCTCTACTAATTATACTAATATTATCAAAATATATCACTGCAGATATATCACTACACAATAGACAAATGCAAAAGAGAAACAGAATATCATCACGCTAGGTCCTTTGCGGGATAGGTAGAGACGATAGAGTTCCAACACGTTCTTTCCTTACAGACCTATCTGGCTTTCTCCACTCTTATAGTTCGTCTCACGCACGCTCGCTGGCTATTATATCTAGTGTTGTAAAAATTAGCGCTGAAGTCGAGCGTTTAGCGCTGAGTCGGCGCTTACGAGCGTTGAAGCATGTAGAGGACGCGAGCATTTAAGCGCCGACTTGAGCGTTTTAACACACAAACTAACACACTAATTATCCACAGAACAATATCTCCACATTAATGTATTTGTTCGGATTAGTAGGTAAATAAAGTTCACCGTCCTTTACATTAAAATAAAAAAGTTATTTATTCGAAATTATTGTTTAATGACACTCAGACCTCTACATACAAAGTATAGCGGAATTACCGCAAGACTTAATGGTAGGTAGTTTGTACCAAATTGGAAACTGGATCGATTCCAATTACATTATTTATTTTCACTTATTGCGGTAGTGTGAAAAGCCACCCAGTAGAAAGCAACACACTGAATTAAATTGAATTTAAAACTTTATTTACCTTACATATTACCGGCAGGTTTCGAAGTTTGAATATCATAATTAGGGTTGCCACCTTTTATTTGAGCAGATAAAGAACAATGTTTTTTAAAAGGAGGCAAAAAAGAACATTATATCAAAATAAAGTATTATTTATATCACTTTACTATTTTGTTTGAAAACATATTTTCTATTACTTGTAGCAATTTCTAATCGCTTTTATCACTGCTAAACAGCTTCACAGGATCTTTACAGTTTATGATAACTATTCAAGTTATATAGGTTATAGGTTGGAGAAAGATAGTAGTAATTTGGAAGTGTTTATAGTATTTACTATTTTCTTTAAATGAGTGAAGTTAGATGTAACAATGTTATTTCTTAAATCTATATTACCTTAAATTCGGATTTTAACTCTAGACATCAGCCACTTTGCTTTTAATTACGAATACTCTAGTTAAGTAACTCAGCCGTTATTCGTAAAATTGTGATAATTCTTTTTATGTACACCGTCACGCCTATATTCCCCAAGCGAGGGTGGCAGACGTGTACTGAGTACACCCACGTTTCGCTGACAATGTTAGGTTCCATGTTATAGGGGGCGAGCCTATTGCCATATACCGGGCACAATTCCAGACTCCGGTCTTGTACTGGAAAGTTTTCGTTAGAAAAACTACACTTGTCCGACCTAGGATTTGAACACAGGACCTCGTGATCACAAAGTGATACGCTTTGCCACTAGACGAACGAGGTAATTTTTTTTATTTTTAATGTTTTATGTATTAGCAATAAGACCGCCAGTTGTGCTTGTTATTTTACAACAACTACTTTGTTTTGTTATAATGTATTTGGTGTGCACAATAAAGAGTATTCTATCTATCTATCTATCTAAAATGCGTAACCGGTCCGATGCCACCTGCATCCAACGATTTCCTGCGATTTTCACAAGATCGCCGTCGGAAAGCGATTGGGGAGGCCTATGTTCAGCAGTGGACAAGTATAGGCTGAAATGATGATGATGTAAAATGCATCTTGGAAAATTAAATTATGCAAAATAAAGTATTTTCGCGTGCTTTATAGGTCTCATAAAGTATCATATACTTACCCTAAATAACGTACAATATTTTATAATAAAGTACGGGTGGCATCTCTAACTCGAACTCTCATAGTTCTTAAAAATTGCAATCAACTTTTACAATTGGAAGTTTAATTCTCGTCATAGACGAACGAACGTCTACTTGTCTAGATAGGGCATCCTGCGGCGGTAATGGCATAAAATGTATGTACCCCTACGGTAGATAAATTGTAGTACGCATACGCACGCGCACGCACACATTGACAGTTATTGAACAATTTTCAAAAAATCGAACACTGTCATCAACCACAAAAGTAGTGTTGTTAAAACGCTCGAGTTTGCGCTTAAACGCTTTCAACGTGCTTCAGCGCCCGTAAGCTTCGATTCAGCGCTCATTTTTACAACTAATAAGTGTGTAACTGAGGCCGCTTTAAAGCGTCATTTTTGTAAGCAACCGTCTTGTCTAATTTTAGTCAATGGTTATCGTATTAGATTTATAAACTAATCATCTATTTGGGGTGTTTTGAGTTCTATCTATATGTATCAGCCAGATCCCTTGCGGAGTAGGCAGAGAGTACAGAGTTCCAAAAGGTTTTATCCTTACATATCTCTCTGGCTTCCTTAACTGTTATAGTTCGTCTCATACCCGCTTGCCGTTTACGGAGACTCTTGACTTGTCTTTGTCCTTTTAAGTTCTTGCTTTATTTAAGTTAGGTCTTATGTATTCCGGATATTAAAAACGTTTTAAAATGACTCGTTCAATAGTAGTTTCTATGAACCTATGCCTAGGCCTATTTACAGCAGTGGACTGCTATACGCCGTTGATGACGATGGTTTTTTTAAATAAAACGATGCTCCACACCAGGATTTCTTTCTGTGTCGTAAGTGCGTTTACAAACATGATAATTCACATACACAAATACCCAGACCGAAACAAATAATTCTGGGTCACTCAAATATTAGTCCCGTGCGGGATTTGAACCCGAGACTGTTTGTCCCAGTAGGCAGAGCGGCTTCAACTCTTAACCACTGCATCAAATCATCGTTCATGATGAATAGAAGTTCGATGATGTCCATATACTCTTCAACATTTTATTTTTATTTTTACAGGAAACAAGAGGCACTATTCCGGGATTCAGGTGTCGACACCTATAGAACTGCTCTGAATGTATGTTCAGCATAAATAAGAATAAATTAGTATCCAATAAACATCAATTCAGAGAACAATGGGCAATTTTCTTTCATTAAAGCTAGTTGCAATATGTCAGTTTGTTTTATTACTAATTTCTTTGCTTTGGTTCTTTGTTTAATAATCTCATTGAATTTATAATGTGAATCAAATGCAGCTTCATTCTAGTCAGCAGAAATAAGAACTTGGCGAAGTTCTAGATGAGTGATTTCAAATTGTATATAATGTCGATGATTGAATGAAAGACACACAATAAAGAGCGTCATATTTCCCGTTAAAAAAGACAATAACACAAAAATGTACTTACAAATGAGACATTGATTGAGGGATGTTATCTGTTCTTTCACATTTGTATAAAAAAACCTTACAGTATAGCCACTAGGTTAGACCGTTGGACTGCGAAGTCAGAGGTCTCTGGTTCAAACCCAAGCGCGTACTTCTGTCTTTTCGAAAGCATGTGCGTATTAAAAATTAATTATGGACAACGGTGAAGGAAAACATCGTGAGGAAACCTACATCCCTAAGAGTTTGACGAAGATGTCTGTAGCTCGCCAACCCGTACTGAGCCAGCGTGGTGGACTATGGCCTAAACCCTCTCGGTTTGAGAGGAGGCCGATGCCGAACGGGGGACAGTTTCTTAACAGGGCTAATATTATTATTCAATCAATCAATCAGCCTATCGTAGTCCACTGCTGGACATAATCCTCTCCTAACACGCGCCATTGCACACGGTCCTCCGCCTTCCGCATCCAGTCTGTCCCAGCGACCTTTTTGATGTCGTCGGTCCATCTAGCTGGGGGCCGTCCTACCTTACGCTTACCAAGTCTCCACTCTAGGACACGCTTGCTCCATCGGCCGTCGGTCCTTCTGCAGATGTGACCAGCCCATATTATTATTATATTATTATAAATATACTAACTAATTAATGCTTGCTAAATGCTCTTATTAACATTTTCCATCACGCCTATATTCCGTCCTTGATATAAAAATATTCAAGTTTACTTTACTTTTTTTTTCTAAAAACTTAGTACCACACTACGGTTTATTCCCGTCTCGTTGATGCGTTTTCAAGCATGAAATCCACATACACAAACATCCAGACCGAAACTAATATTTGTGGGTCACACGAAGATTTGCCCCGTGCGGGAATCGAACCCACGAAGCTCTTAACCACTGCACCAAATTGTCCGTCAATTTTAACCACAAACAAAATACGGTGGATAGGCTGATATATATTTTTTTACACTAAATAGCAGTAAAAAACCTGATATTTTTTTCCAAAAAACAGCACAAAAAGAATTGATTGATTTCTATATCCTCACGCCAGATCCCTTGCGGGGTAGACAGAGAGTACAGAGTTCCAACAGTTTCTTTCCTTACATACCTCTCTGGCTTCCTCCACTCTCATAGTCCGTCTCATTGGTTACGGAGACTCTTACCTTTTCCCTCAGATAAGACTCGGTCTATTTGGTTGTCGGTAGATTGATTTTAAGACACAATATCATTAATAATAATTGTAGAGCTTTATTTTATTAACTTCGCCAGTTCGTTAGAATCATACCCACTAGTAAAGTAAATTACATGAGCAAGAGTAATTAAGAAGGTTATTACTAAATGTAATCGAATCTCGAAGACCCTATTCGTCTTCAGTATATGAAGGCATAATTCATCTGGGAGAATATCCGGACACAAAGGCGGTAAATTGAAGATAACTTACGTGATCATTTTGCGTAACTATGTAACTAGAAATAGTTGTAAGTTATACGTGCGTACATTTTGATAGAATGAGGACAATATTTTATCACGCTATGATACTCTGAGCCGATCAGTAGGTCGTCCCAGGTATCGCTGGAAGGACATGGTAGAGGCGGATCTCCGTGAGCTCCAAGCCGAAGAGTGGCAGGGAATCGCGCAGAACCGTGAAAAGTGGCGTAATCTCGATTTTGGAGGCCAAGACTCACTTTGGGTCGCTGAGCCAACGGAGTAGGTAAGTATGATTCCTCTGTCTTTCCATAAAAAGTATTACTTAAGTTTAAGTAACTTAAGTATAGTTATATTTAGAGACGACCTGAAAAAAAGTGGCCCAAATGACTAAACACCGTCACGCCTATATTCCCCAAGCAGGGGTGGCAGAGGTGTACTAAGAACACCGACTTTTCGCCGACGATGTTAGGTCCCATTTAATAGGGGGCGAGCCTATTGCCATATACCGGACACCATTCTAGACTCCGAACTCATACTGGGAATTTTTAGTTAGAAAATCTACATTTGTCCGACCTAGGATTTGAATCGTCACCTCGTGATCACAAAGCGATGCGCTTTTCCACTAGACCAACGAGGCAGTCTTTACGACCAAATGACTAAATGACAAAATTTCCTCGCCTGTGTCGTAATACATTAATTAAAACTTAGCTAAGACTTTACGCAGATGTAGCCAATATTTTAAATGTAATTCAGATGTGGCAACTTATTACTTTTTAGCATCATAATTAAAGCACATTTTGATGCAGAAGTCAAAAGACCATAAAGAGTATTACTTACTTAAATTATATTTAGTGACAAAAATACTTTGACTAATCATAAACTTCAAATGAGCACATATACATAGTAGGTATAGTTCGATAAGGTTATTTTGATTATTCTGTGTGTGATAATATTGACAGGGGAGCGTTGCGGTGTGAATTATAATATATTAGTAAAATGTTCCTACTTCCAGGAAAATATTTCAACAGGTAGGTGCGTTGCTAGGTAGGAGACCCACCTAGCAACGCACAGTGCAACTAACTCTTATCTTCTCTCGTCATAGAGCACTTGCTCAACGAATTTAATCAAGGTGCACCATGTGGACGCAGTGAACAAAATTAAATTATAGAACGTGTTATGCTTGGTTTTGGATTTGATTATATTAATTACTGGATCCCAAGTCGATGGAAGCACCCAGCCATCTTCTCTATTGAAATTAGGACATGTTCACAGACTGCAGACTTCTTTGAGCGACGGCGACGGAAGAAGTCTGCAGTCTGTGAACATGTCCTTGACCGCACCCGCCATAACATCAGATTTGATAGACCACAAATCCTCGTGAAAGAACACCGATTCCTACCAAGGATGGTTCGCGAGGCTATTGAAATTAAAAAACATCCTAATTTTATAGAGAAGATGGATGGGTGCTTCCATCGACTTGGGATCCAGTAATTAATATAATCAAATCCAAAACCAAGCATAACACTGCAAGACCTCAAGACACCGTGAGCTCATTCTGCGTAGATCGGACCAACAAAAATAATTAAGAAGTTTGAGGGTAGGGGTACCCTCAAACTTCTTAATTATTTTTGTTTCGGGGGGAACAACTATACCTTTTGGACGTCTACCACCTCAGTCCTTCCCGTGACCATGGGTGCTGCAAAGCACTCGAAACGTCGGGAACTTAAAAAACAAAAAATAAACCGCGATAAAATCCGAAAAAATAGTTTTATTTCATGTGTAATATTCACGTAAATCTAAGAACTCAGTATCATTTCTACTAATTAAAAAAATGAACTTGGATACATTTTATAGCGAAAGGCAACTCTGCGACGGTCATAAAATGACATTTCACTTGATGACAGCGTTAGTTTAGATTTTGATCGGACCAAAAATCCTTGTAGGACTGTACCACCAACAAATGTTACGGTTGACCAATTTCAAAAACTTTTCGCTTGCATGGAGAATCAAAGCTCGCTCCGCCCCATTATGTTGTTGTCCAATGAACGATGTTAAGACGAAACCCATGTGTTGAAACAAAAGCCCTTTTTTGTAAAAATCATTTGTTGTAATTGCTTTTATGGGTTGTAAGATTTTTGAAAGTTTTCTGAAACTTTTGCATCCCTCAGTTAGCTGCATCTTGCACATTATCTACAACTCTTGTATCCAAGAACTTGAACTTGTTAGTAACCGTGAGTTCACATAGGAACCTCACCAACCTGGAACGTTCCAAAATTATTCACCGACGAGATTAAGGAGCGAATATAAACCAAATAGCCTGAGAGATGAATATGTCGGTGGGTGATAAATACATTTTTAATAAATGGGTTAAAACTATGTACGTACTCGTATATACATACATACACATATTCGATATTCAAAACAAAAGAAATCGTCATCATTTTTTTCTAAATAGTTTACATGACGTGCTGACTTTGTAAACCACAAAAACTATAGTTAAAAATAAGAAAATAACAATCCAACTCTGTGCAACAGCTAATTAACTGAGTGTATGCTCAATAGGAATTAGCTGCTCAATTAGAATCACATTACGTAGAACAATTTACTGCTAACCGGTCGTGGGGGCGCTCGATGCGCTCGGAATAACAAAATGGCCGGTCAAACTCTTCGGACGTATGAAATTAAGAAGATTATAGAACTGACTTTTTTATTATGCAAATAAAAATTACCCGGGAAGTCGTGATTCGTGACTAGAGTGCTTAGCACAAACAGATTTACATTTGGGAATCGAACGTTGTCGAAAAAGCGAGCCGTCTTCATCCAAATTTAGGAAATTTGCATTGTGAAAAGTAAAATTAGCGTATGCGCAATAGCAATTAGCTGCTCAATTAGAATCACATTACGTAAAACAATTTAACGCTAACCATTCGTGGGGGCGCTCGATGCGCTCGGAATAACAAAATGGTCGGTCGAACCCTTAGGACGTATGAAATTACCAAGAATATAGAACTGACTTTTTATGCAAATAAAGTAAAAGACCTGAGAACACGTGATTTAAGTGGAAAGAACGCATATAGCGAAGTTTTAGGGTCTGTTTTACCATTCTTGAGAAGTACTCTTTTTGTGCAAATTTAAGGCAGTTTAAATTGCCAAGTAACGTTTATCGAGAAGTGAGTAACTAGCACTTTACTCGAAGGTGTTGGCTCTTAGATCAAAATTTTAAATTATCTCATATATACCTAATGTTTCGTAATGAAATTAACTGAGACCCTAAAAACTTTAATACAACTTTATTTCCCTATTAATAAAATTTGGTTTTGACTTTTAATGTTTTGGTTCATTTACTCGCACTGGGCAAAGATAAAACTTAATAAGATGAAAATATCTGTCTTTTATTCCAAAGATGCACTTACCTTACTTTCAAAATTTTCATAGTACAGAATTTACGTATGTACAGAAATTCAACATGGCCAAAAAAAATTAGTTGTATCATGTTAGCCTGATGATGTATAGCAGACTTTCATTCAAGGACTGATTAGTCCTCACAGTCGTATTAATATTATCACAATATAGAATATAGGAAGATAAAGTCCAACTGGTACCAACCGAAAATTTGACATCGAAATCGGTAAACCCATCGATGGACTTAAGAATCGATAAACTGTGTCAACGGATTGTTAACTCTATGGCGCAATCAGTGGAACTTATTGGTGAACATTGCAACCCGAAAATCGTGACCGGACCACCCACAGCCGTCGTGAGAAGGCAAATGAAATAAAACATCGATAAATAACAGTGCCCTCGCATAATTGATCACAAATTAAAACTCGCCGCGCGTCCGAAATGTTAAACGGCGACGCCCGGAGTCGCCGCAAGCGAAATTAGTATATGCTTGCCCGACTCACACACGTCATTCGATAGGGGTGACTCTATGACTTTGATTATAAAGTCTATTTTTTCTTGGCCAATTTTATAAACAAATATAACGTGGCAACCAAGTATAATAAAATTGATTATCATCATCATCATCAGCTTTCTACAACCCACTACAAGGCATAAGCCTCCCCCTTCTTGTGCTATTCTTCGCGGTTCTGTGCCAATCTACCCCAAGTTCTTCCTCCAACTTTCCATATATTATCTACTCATAGTCATTGACCTGCCCACTCGTCATTTGCCTGTTCTAGGCCACCATTCTGTCACTACCTTACTACATCTATTGTCATTTTTTCTAGCAAGATGCCCAGCATGCATGAAAATTGATACGGTTGGTAAATCCATTAAGGTTTCGCCACATAGCCGACGCAGCGCGGCGCGAGCGTGAGGATGGCGCGACTTGGAGAGTTGTAATGTACTGAAATGTACGGAAGACGCCACACAGTGCTCCGCTCAGAGCGACGGCAAACGTCACGACCCGCCGCTATCACGTTCTACGTGATTACAAACGAAGCACGGGGGGAGCGAGACGCCAATACGCGTGCGAGCGGGTCGCTAGTATCGGGCGGTGGCTCGCTGTCGATCGTCGACCGAGCGCTTCCGTCGCGCTCCCGTCGCGTTTCGTCAGCTGTTTTAACAAACATTTAAGCATTATCACGCGAAATACGTCCACTGTAGGACAAAGGTCTTCCCCCAAAGATTGCCATAACGACATTTACTTGCGACCATCACCAGATCATCGGTCCACTCAATTAATGACTTTGTTCACTACTTGATTTCCCGAACGAGTCAATTTTACCGTCATTTTTTGCCGTCATATTTGTTGGACCAAATAAGAAAAAACAGACTTTAAATACAATCAAGGGCAGTGTTATTTAGACACTTAAGTCCTTTGTCATAGTAATGTAATATTCTAAAGATCTGGGTTATTAAACATGGAGGTTACTAGGACTATATCTTAAAATGCCTATACATCTTCATTGACTATATAACGATGTTTGTTTTTCGAGAAGTATCTTTTTTATTTTGATTTAATAGGCAGTTTTCGACCAAATCTAACCTATATGCTACCTATAAGCTATCTATATACCCATCGAAAAATTTACGACTTAGGTTTTAAATATTGCGTTGTTCAAACAAAAGAAAGCGGCTTTGTGAAATGGAATTCCCTACTCACAATTTTTTTTTTCTATATTGATCAGAAACATTCGAAACACTCGAATAATTGTACAACCGTCTGCGTTTGCTATTTATTATTGTCTTATTTATTACTATTGTATGCGCATATTATAAAGTCCGACAACCCTACCAAGAGTACACACATGCACAGTCTGTTTACAGGCTCAGACAATGGGCCGCATTTAGGACAATATGCCAGTAAAAATAAATGGATTTCGTTAAGACATTTGCTGTTTTATGATGAAAGTCGTTTATTGTTTTCGGTGTTGTAAAACGAAGTTAATAAGTCATAAACTGACTAAATACTTGCACGTTTCAATATAAACATAAAACAAGATGTCTTGTTACGAAATACATTTAAAATTGAACTTGAACACTAAGGCAATCAATCAATCTTTGATTTTAATAAAACTATTTGATTGACTATTTATGCAAAATTAAACGAATTGAATTATTAAAAAAGAAAGATTATGAACTTGTTTTACAAACGACTTATTGCTTAAAATTACAAAATTACTATAAAAGACGTGATGAAAAAAATTATGCGCACAATGTTTGTATTTAGGCATCAATCAAATCGCCTGGGTGGTCGTCGAACCGCGTAATTAATATTTTTGCTTTTAGCAAACAGGAAAAAACTTGAATATACTTGCTATACGTACAAAATATTCTTAGAAAATGTTATTAGTAACTACCCAAAGAATTCTTGTTCCACGAAGATTTGCCATTAGATGCAATAAATTATCCTGCGGAAGAGATTGGATCGATAACATTACACTTCAAAGAAACTTACCGGTTTTAACGGAATTCAGCGCTTTGTTGTTTAAATTCGAAATACGATTCAAACTGGTTTGAAATTGGAACACAAATATGACGACAAAGCAGGTGTAAAACAAAATTAGAATCAGAGAGCTTAGCACGAAAAGATTGAAGTGAGCGTAACGCGACCGTATAAGCGTACTGTCACGTTCTTGTTTATTCAGTAAATTTATAGTGTGACAAAGATGGCATATCATCTAGCTAGCGTCACGCCAACGGCAATATTTTTGTGCTAAGCCCTCAGAACACGATAATATCTGCATTCGATTACTTAAAATAGCTTTGAGATACGGCACTGTGCCCGAACACCACTCGATTTTCATATAATATGACACAAAGAGAATAGATGTAAGCACGATAGCGTTGCATTTGATCAATCACGGATCTCGACCGCACGGAGTTGCGATTCTCATGTCGTGGGCTTGGGGATGCATTAAAATTCATTGAAAACTTGTCTAATACGGGTATACGTGACACGATTACTGCTGTTTCCACTTGATCTCTGAATACAAAAGACTAACATTGATTTGATTCGATATAAGATGGTATAAATGCGTAATGATTAATGTTTTGTTTGCCGATCACGGCTTGACGCGACGATGAACTGGCGAACACTGAATGTTGGTGTATTTATTTTGCGTTCGGACTGCAAATTTGCATATGTTCTTGAGTTGGTAGCCTACATAAGGTGCATGTACACGATGTAAGTGCGGGGTACTTGCATCGTATAAATGAACGCATACATATATACGCGGGCAGTACTTACGCATCTAACGCATTGTTACCACGCCCTTGCATCGTGTACAAGAAAAGTCACTCACGCACATATTTACGAAGTAATTTATACAATATTGAAACTCTGCATTCTCCCTACGTCGCAAGGGATCTAGCGTGATACGAGAGAGAGAGAGAGAGAGAGAGAGAAATTTAATGTTAAACTTTCATCCGCGCAAATGTCTTAACCAGCACTTGTTTATTAATATATACTCTGTAATTGCATCATTTCAAGTGTCACTATTACTCATTTGTGGGGTGCCTACATGCCAAATGATTTATTATGAATGACACAGGACTTATAATAAGAAAACTAAAATAAATAAAAGCAAAGAATGAAAACACTTATCTTCGTTTCCATTACCAACGGAAGCTGGGAGTGGGAGTACATAGACAGAACATCAACAGATCTGCTGGGTTTCCATCGAACTAGGTATAGCAAAAAAAATAATCATCTTCTTATAAAACGCATTACTGTGACTTAGGTAGGTTCTTACAGCCGAGATCGTTAGTCAAAAATCACAACCTTACAGAATCTCTTTTACAAGGTAGAGAGCAATAAAATATCACGAGTACAGAGCAATATAATATTTTCCTGTTTTCACGTCCTATATACTTACGAAGGAAAAGTTGTGACGCCATTACCAGCCATTCGACGTGTTATAAAAATAAATAAATCCGCAAGAGGCGGACGTCTCTTATCTCTTATAATGTGTAGTTTTATTTTTGCCGTGTCCTTGTTGCAGCCACCGAGAGCATCATTCGTGGGCCTATCTTCACTACAAATCAGTGCCTTAGTGGCACTGCCCGATAAATGAAATACTGTAAAATAAACCTTAATCCATTAAATTGGGTTTGCTTTTTGTGTGCATCGTCCAACAAAGGTAAAAGCTTCTCAAGTAGGTACCTCGTTCTAGTCCGCAAAGGCTTGCTTATCGGGCTGAGGCAATCTGCGTACACTATTTTGTTATTTTTGCAGAAGTAATGTAGATGAGGGAAGAAATATTACTGGGTTCGCCATTAAGGGGATATTTATGGGCTGAACACTGCTTTCCTTGTTGGTGTTGAAATTATTAATGGCACATTTCAGTGCTGATATAAAAACAGTGGGCGTGCTTATAGCTCGCTTGTGCTTATAACAAAAGTGAATATAGTAACTAGGCAACAGGCTCGGTTATGAGATTGTATTTTATACTTTTATGTTTATAAATTTATGTAGGTACTTATTTTTTATAATTTAGGTATAACTTCTTGGGTCTAACTTACAGTTAATCATTTTAAATTATGTCTTTAATTAAAGTCTGTTTAAATAATTTTGTTGAAAGTTAGAGGTAATTTTGTATTTACATGAATCTCAGTTTTAAATATCTATCTATTTATATCATCATACCAGATCACTGCAGGGTAGGCAGAGAGAACAGAGTTCGAACAGGTTTGTTCTTTACCTCCTTGGATTCCTCCACTCTCTTGACTGACTTGACTTGAGACTATGGACTTGTCCTTTAAATATAACACGGTCTATTTGGTCAAGGTAAGTTTTATCTTTAATAATATGTTTAGATTATTTTTTTCACGTTTTCTGGTAAAAAAAATTCATTACTCTATAAATTTTTTTGTTTTCCATACTCTTTATTATAAATCTGGTACTTACGATGAAATAACTACCTGAAGGGTACGTATATAAACGATATTTGTTCGAAATCCACATAATATAAGTATACGTTTTAACTAACCTAATATTTTAACCTAGTCATCAGAAATTGTCGAATAATTTTCGCAGCATTCCCAAGTTAATTTACTAATTTGAACCAACATTCTGAAAATCAAATACGAAATTATATTTCTATCACACTGTAATTTGGTTACGGAGTGGCTCATATTAATTAACTTGTTATTAACTCCATAATTTAATTTCGAATCAAAATATTTGTCAGTTGCATTTACTAATTGATATTGTTACATTTGCCACTGAATTATAAATGTAGAACAGAAGTCTCTGAACTTTCTCATACATACCTAATATTATAAATTCGGAAGTAATTCTGTCTGTATGTTTATCTGTTGTTTTTTACCAAGTTCGACAAGGAAATAGATTTTATCCAGGGTAAGGGCAAAAGCTACCCTTTTGTATCAAAAAAATGCTTAAGGGTGTAAAATCCGCGCCTGAAAATAACGCGAACAAAGTTGCAGGTACAGCTACGATTTGTAGGCATTCGACAAAGTCTGGCACAACGGCTTGATCTACAAGCTCTACCAATTGGGTGTGCCGGACAGACTCGTGCTCATCTTACGAGACTTCTTGTCGAATCGCGCCTTCCGTTATCGCGTCGAAATGACGCGCTCCACTTCCCACTCCATCAGTGCTGGAGTCCCACAGGGCTCAGTTCTCTCTCCGCTCCTGTTTAGCCTTTACACGAACGACATTCCTCGTTCGAGTAAGGCGCATCTAGCCCTATTCGCGGATGATACCGCTCTCTACGTCTCGCATAGGAATAAGGGTTTCATTACCAGAAACCTTCAGGCATCCGCCAATTCCCTAGGGAATTGGTTCAGGAAGTGGCGTATTGAGGTGAACCCGGACAAGAGCGCTGCGGTGTTCTTCTCCAGAGGTGCCACCCCGCGCCAATCCCTGCGCCGCCCTAGAAGTAATCTCGGCCAAATGACCATGTTCGACCGACCCATTCCCTGGGTCAAAGAGGTCAAATATCTAGGGGTCACCCTAAACAGTACCATGTCCTTCGGCCCGCACATCAAGCGGGTCCGTCACCGAACATCATTTGTGCTCGGTCGTCTCCATTCGTTAATCTGCAAGCGGAGTAAAATGTCCCTTAGAAATAAGGTGACACTTTACAAAACTTGGGTTCGACCCATCATGACTTATGCGTGTGTTGTGTTCGGGTATTTGGCCCCCTCTCACATCGATAAACTCCAAGTGGTTCAAAACCGCTTCCTCCGTAAAGCCGTAGGAGCCCCCTGGTTCGTACGGAACATCGACCTCCACTCCGATCTAGGTCTCGAATCTATTCGCGCCTTTATTAAAAAGGTCACGTCACTTCGCGAACGCATCTACCCATGCGAATCCGTTAATCGTAGCCACCGCCGACTACGATCTCCCTCCCGACCCCTGCCGCCACCGCCGGCCGCGACATGTTCTCACCGATCCCCCCAATGCTTTGTCATCCCTTCTTTCCGCTCAGAATACGGGCGATGTCGACGACGTAGTAGTAGATCCCCTCCCATAGCCGGCGGTTGACCGGTGCACTTAGTAGTGCACCCGTCCCCCTACAGCGACTGTCCCAACCAAGGGCGCCTCTTGCCCTTCTGGCTGGCTAGAGCGTAGTGGTTGCACGCTCGCCTTTAAGTCCGGTGAAGCTGTAAAGGCCTCGCGGCCAACAGCGTACATCATTCATACACAGCTATGATTTGTTATATGTTATTATTACATCGTCGCTCCTATTCCCCAAATAGGGGTGGTAGAGGTGTACTGGGTACACTAGGTTTTTAGAATGGGTGACGAGCGTATTGCTACTATACCGGACATAATGCCAAACTCCGGACGGACACTGGATTTAAACCAAGGTTCGAACCCAGGACTTGGTGATCGCTACCCGTATTATTCGCTACTAGACCAACGATATTTTGTACAAATACGTAGTTTATACGCTTGGCATCGCTTCTACTAAAACTATTTTTAAAGCAACAATGAAAAAGGTTACTTTAAATGTAGTACAAAAGTTTGACATTAATTTACCACTATGATTTATATTGAAAAGTTATACACAATACTTCGGTTAGTGTATAAAAATACAAACTGTAATCATCTTTGGATCATAAAACCGTTATCTTTTTTCTGAAAGTGGCACTTCAGTTAATACATAACAATTTAAAACATACTAAACTGTCAATTCGGACGATTTAGCGCAGTGGTTAAGAGCTTAAGCTGCTCCGCCCACTGTGTCGAATAGTCGCGGGTTCGATTCCCGCACGGGACAAATCTTTGTGTGATCCACAATTATTTGTTCCGGTCTGGGTATTTGTTTGTGAATTTTCATGTTTGTAAACGCACCCACGACACAGGAATAAATCCTAGTGTGGGGCTACGTTTTAAAAAAAAAAAAAGAGAAGAAAAGAGAAGAATTTATCTTTTGGTTAAAAACAGCTTTCTCTGAACGTAGCCCTACATTATCAAATTATCAAGACTTAATACCGGCAGTAGTACTTGCGCAATACTTTTTTCCTGTTAAACCCCTCTTGGGTTCAACGTACCTATTATAGAAGCTAATGTTTGTTCTCAGATACGTACCTTCTAATATGCTGTCTAAAATATTCCTGGGTGTGAAGGAAAGTGAAAGTATAGCTTATGAAACAAACCCTTTGTTAGATTTCAAAGTGACTGTAATAATGTCAAATCATACATTGTTCATAAAATTTTGGGGTTGATTAAAATCAAAACATCGTGAGGAAACCTGCATGCATAAGAGTTTCTCGAAGGTGTGTGAAGTTCGGCAACCCGCACTGGGCCAGCGTGGTGGACTATGGCCTGAACCCTCTCAGTTTGAGAAGGCCCGTGCCCAACGGTGGGACAGTTTCTTAACAGGGCTAATATTATTAAAAGCCTAATAACACTTTTGTCCGACCTAGGATTCGAAAGGTTGTGTCGTAGTTAAAATTCTTAGAAATATTTTAATTAAGTAACAACCGATTGAAGAAGGGTTTGGCTGAAAATCAGCGTTGAAGGAGACCCTGGTCTCCCTCCAGCACATTCTGAGCCAAATACCTTTCAGCACAGGCCACACCGTAGCAAATAATACTTATAGCAGTAGCTCATTGTATCTTATTCTTTGTTTGTGTTTTTTTCTATCTATCTATCTATATCATCACGCCAGCTCCCTCGCAGGGTACGCAGAGAGTACAGAGTTCCAACAGGTTCTTTCCTTATATACCTCTCTGGCTTCCTCCACTCTTATAGTTCGTCTCATACACACTCGCCGGTTACGGAGACTCTTGACTTGCCCTTCAGATAAGACACGGTCTATTTGGTCATGGTAAGATAGTCTAGGTCTTCTCCGGTACCTACATCCTCCCACTTTCTGTTTTGTCGTTCTTTCTTCTGTGTTTTTTTATCCATGTATTTTTGTTCTGCTGATTATATTTTCATTTAACTCCTTAAAACTGCCATTTTGGTTTGCGTATTAGTTTAGTAAAGTAACAATCTATTTGAATTGTTGATTGAGGTTTTGTGTTACTTACATAAAAAGCATTTCATCCACAGAATCACGAACAGTTTATTACCATCATACATCCCATTCAAACTGGCCACTATTCTGCATTAAAGCATTTAGGTCACTTGATTCCCTGCATTCAGCTTTTAACCCGGTACATTTCAGCTCTGCTTATAAATGATTCGAGTAGTCTAAACCCGCTGTGCATAAATCCAATATTTTCGTGATTTACAACGTGTATGCGAAAATAAGCTATTGTTGTGACTACAGTTGGTATAAAACTGAATCAAATTCGGTTGATGTTTGGAGTTAACAGTGCAGTTTCAGCACTTGAGTGAGCCATTTTGATTTTAATGGAACTGGCATGCTAATGAGTGGTTAAATAGAAATATATTATAAGTAGATTTAATGTTAATATGTGCTCTAACTCAAATAATTTATTTTGTATAATCCCTGCGGGGGCGCTTACAAGTAGTTAATTTACTTTTTTTTAAATCTAATTTAACTACTAATCTACCACGGGATCGGAACGCGGGCGCCACTGAGAAGATCTGGCAAAGAAACTCAGTGGGTTTGTCTTTTATTATTTTATTCTCTTTCTCTTTTTCCTTCCTATTTTTTCAATCATATTGTGTGGATACAATGTTTAGTTTACAATTAAAAAGTTTACGATCTAGCTCCAGTGTAATGCCTTACGACCGAGATAAGAATATGATGTTATTTATAAAGAGTGTCTTAAGGATGGCAGATGGACCAGTCCCTACAAGCAGACCCGTTCACGAGACTACTGGAACAGCCATCACTCCCCTCGACCATATTGGAGGGAAGGGAGTGACCCGCGCCATACAGCCACCGCAGGCAAAGACATTATAGTGAGCATGACTAAACCAGAACCCCAAAGACGTTGGTCAGATTGTGTCTACAAAGCAGCAGTTTTGCTAATAGGAGTTAATTATGGAGCTACTGTCGTAATGTCTCCTCTATACCTGCAAAGAATCTTGCATGGTGCTATAGATAGATACTGCCGTAAGTAGCTAAAGAAGGAAAGTAAAAGAACATGCTTAAATGTATTTAAATTATGAAGTCGCGATGTTTTTGAAATCATAATATTGACATATAAGAATAATATGAGAAATCAAACAAAAAGTTAATATGATAACCTCGTTATTGATACAACAAATAAAAGGATAATATTTGCTTAAGTTTTTACATAGAGCACCTTTTCTTTAAAATAAATACCAATTTAAAAATATACGCTTCAAACTCACACATTCACAGCGCTCGCATTAAAATTAAAACTATGACAATAATACAAAATTGATAACGTAATCTACGAAATACAGATAAGTTTTTATAAACATCCTGTTAGTACGAAAAACTCAAAAGCCTATAAGTAAAAAAGAATAATATGAATTTAAAAATAGAATCAATGGCTCAAGTACAGTATTCTATTTTCCATAATAAGCTCCATCAGATTTTTTGCCGGCAACCTTGTGAACAAAATGGGCTCGTGTTTGAACGTTCTCGCATCACCTTTTCATTACACCGGCCTTTGTTCGGTTGCTACAATATTAGTTTTTTGTCTCGGGGCTCGCAGCAAAAACGTTAACCGACTCAAAGAGTCCGCAATGCAAACGTCAGGGCTTATTCGCTATGACCAATTACACAGGTAACGCGATACGTTAAGATAGTGTAGTGTAATGCTCTTTTAATGGACCTCCAGAGGCGTACAGAATACTATTAAACGAGGTCCGCACCATCCTTTTCTAACTTTTTGGTTGAGCATCTTTTTGGTTAAGGGAGCGTTCTCTCTTGCATACTTTCCAACTTCGGACTTAAGTCAAGGACGACGGATGTCCATGTATTTCTAATAATAATAATTAAGTTAGGACGATTGTGTTACACATGGTCCATTTTAGGACTTAATAGGAATTGAAAGGTCTGCATCGTGCTTTACACTTTTGAATAATAATATTTACTTTTGATTTTCCACAGTGATATTCCTTTGGTAAGCAGTAGTTGCCTATTAATAGATGAGTACGCGGTATGATGTTAGGTATTAGTTAACCAATTTTGTTTGTGTTTCATCTGTTGGTAATCGGAAAAAAATTAAAGATATAGAACCTATCGGAACTCTACTCTCTACCCTACAAAGGATCTGACGATCATCACGCCAGATTCCAGATCATAGATAGACGGAAAAAAAGATCACGACAATTTCACGTAAGTCACACAGTTATCGCAACGCGCCGCGTTTAGTCATAACGAATAACAACCAGATGTGTCGGTCGGTAACGAGCAGTATCAAAACATCGTGTACAATTGTACAAACAAATCAACGTTAACCTTCCGATCTCACAGATCCCGAGTCAAGATTACTTCTTCACTCCTCCCCCGAGGGCTCTCACTGATTTATTTTATTATGTTAATAGAATCAAATTTAAAATTAATTCGGTAGATGAAAAATGGCTGCCGCCCTTGTAATGATTAAATACGCTTCACTTCCTATGCTCTGTTTTTTCCACGTAGGTAAAAAATGTCGGAAACTTTTATTCAGGGCCGAACACCGAGTGATTTTAACGAGCATTTATTCGTCGACTTTTTATTCGGAGTTAGAAAGGTATTTTTATGAAACTAATGAATGTCAAAGAGAACTTAATTTGCTCGCGTACGATCGCCGCCAATTTAATTCAGCGCTTTGATATGAATGGTTGTCCCTTTAAAAAACATGACTGCGGGCCTGAAAGCCGATGATTTATACAGCATCGTTTGTGATGCTCAGTAACCAATCTAGATTCTAATACAAAGCGTTTTCCACTTCATCACCTTGGGGATCAAAGGCGACTAATTAGTGTATAAAAGATCACCCAGCGGCTAGCGAATAACAATCAAGTCAAATTAAGCTTTTCTAATAATAGTCCAACTAATCTTACTAATATTATAAATGTGAAAGTTTGTATGGTTAGGTTTTTGATTGTTCAGCTGTTTAGATGTTTGTTACTCAATCACGCAAAAACGGTTTTGGATGAAAGGACATTGTTCTGCGCCCATACATGAGTGTGTGTGTGAATGATCTACGCTGTTGGCCTCGAGGCCTCTACAGCTTCACCGGATTTTAAAGGCGAGCGTGCAACCACTACGCTCCAGCCAGCCAGAAGGGCAAGAGGCGACATACTCGAGGGCGCCTCGGAGAGGCGCCCTCGGTTGGGACAGTCGCTGTAGGGGGACCGGTGCACTACTAAGCGCACCGGTCGACCGCCGGCTATGGGAGGGGATCTACTACTGCGTCTGCGTCTACGGCGTCGCTCGTATTCTGAGCGGAAAGAAGGGATGACAAAGCATCGGGGGGGTCGGTGAGAACATGTCTCGGCCGGCGGTAGCGGCAGGGGTCGCGAGGGAGGTCGTAGTCGGCGGTGGCTACGATTAACGGATTCGCATGGGAAGATGCGTTCGCGAAGTGACGTGTTGACGCCTTTTTAATAAAGGCGCGAATAGGTTCGAGACCTAGATCGGAGTGCCCCTGAACCAATAGCAATGAAAAAATACTTGTGTGACGGACAATTTAGCGCAGTGGTTAAGAGCATAAGCCGCTCCGCCCACTGTGTCTAATAGTCGCGGGTTCGATTCCCGCACGAGACAAATCTTTGTGTGATCCACAACTATTTGTTCCGGTCTGGCAATTTGTGTATGTGAATTTTCATGTTTGTAAACGCACCCACGACACAGGAATAAATACTAGTGTGGGGCTACGTTTTTAAAAAACGAGACGAGACGAGACTTGTATGATTTCAAATCACACATAAATTCTCTTAAGGCACTTATTATTAGACGGACAAGCTTTGAGGGTTATAATTCAGTAGCCATTAATACATATGGAGTTATATTGTGTGTTGAGATTCAGTAAAGATATCGGCGACTTCGATATAAGTACTTACAATACTTTGTAATATTATTGGAAATTGTCCGTTATATACGGATATTTGCCATTATTTTAATAAAATAGACAAATAATGATGGCATGGGTCAAAGTTTGTTGGTTCTGGGCCATTTTTTGACAATGTCCTTTGGCACAGATAGTTTTTTAACTGGATTAACACATAGGACTCTATTTATCTCGGAAAAAAGTAGGTTAGGTTCCATTCTAAAGTTAACGCGCACGAAGTCGCGGGCAGAAACTAGTATATTATAAATATTGATCACTTAAACCAAATAAACCGAGTCTTATCTTAAGGAAAAGTCAAGAATTTCCGTAACCGGCGAGCGTGTATGAGACGAACTATGAGAGTCGAGGAAGCCAGAGAGGTAAGTAAAGAAAGAACCTGTTGGAACTCTGCACTCTCTGCCTACCCCGCAAGGGATCTGGCGTGAGATTATAAATAGATAGATAGATAGACTTGTTCACTCCCAACATGTTCGCTTCTGAAGCCGACGTTTGTTATAAGAAAAAATAATTGAAGGTTAGCTTTTTAAGGCATGTCTGATGATGATAAATTATTCTATAAAACTAAGCTGCTTTTATTTGACAAAACGGTTAGCGTCGTCCGCATTTGAAACTCGATCGTAAGTCAATTATAATCGCATTATGTGGCGTCTTCGTAAACCGTGCGTTAAATTTAATTATACAATGTTGCTTCCGAAAGAAAATCGTTGGTTCATGACTTAGCGGCGCGGACAAGGTAACTTATTTATCATAAAACGTAATTAGGGTTGCCATCACTAAGTTACACTATACAGGACAAACTATCTTTTGGAAGACCGATAATCATTAAGATAGACAATAATGATGATAGGTATGAAAGAGAGTATCGGTGTAAAGATGAGAAAGGGTATGCTCCGTTGGTTCGGGCATATAGAAAGAATGCCCGAAGAAAGAATGACAAAACTGATATACAATGCGAAAGTGGAAGGATGTAGGTACCGGGGAAGACCTAGACTATCTTACCATGACCAAATAGACCGGGTCTTATCTGAAGGACAAGTCAGGAGTCTCCGTAACCGGCGAGCGTGTATAAGACGAACTATGAAAGTAGAGCCAGAGAGGTATGTAAGGAAAGAACCTGTTGGAACACTATACTCTCTGCCTACCCGGTAAGGGATCTGGCGTGATGATATAGATAGATAGATAATAATTGTAACTCGGTACTTTCTGCCTGACCTACAAGGAATCTGGCGTGAAGATAGAGAGAGATTTGGAATCATTGGTAGATATTATACTCTCGTATATTCATTATTAATTAAGCGAGCCAGGTGGTTCCAATAAAAAAAAAACATTAAAAACGAACGAAACAATTTTAGATTGATTGTATCTATTGTTGTTGTCCTTTTTTGTTTACAGTAAAGTACTCCTGTTTTCTTTGACCTAGATTAGTTATCTAGTTCAGAGAAAATAATATAAACAAAAAAGTATTTATTAGGAGAATCCTATTAAAGCCTAGTTGCAGAGACGTTCCTCAAATTTTTAAGATGATACCAATCGCTAATCTAAATCATGCAATGATTTAATGGTAGACCAAACAAAATTACGAAATATATCTCATTGAGATAATCATTACTGATAATGACGCTTTATACAAGGTGTAACATAATAAAGGCAAGACCTGAAAGTAGTTTGTTCTAAATCAATAATTGAATTGATTCCAGCTATTTTAATGTATCTTGTACTTTTTTTAAATTTGCAAAATAATTTTTTAATTTACTCCTTCATTGCGCTATAAAAAACTAAATTTATTCTTGATTCTCCATGGCAACAAGGAGATTACAAATGCATCCCAACCCTTATTTCTCAAAATGCACACATACAGATACAAGATTCATTGGTGACTGCGCTTATAAAAGTGCTTAAAAAAGGGGTAAAACCTTTAAATTTGGTTTTTGTTTTCAATTTATGAAGCAATTCTCTAATCAGGGTGTCTGAGGTCTTGCGTTTATTATGTTACACCTTGTATAATGTAATGAAGTGTTAATGATAAGCTTTTTACAACTGAGTTTAAACCTTTAAATTCTATTAGGTACACGTTTCTATTAAATGTCACCATCCATACTAATAAGTATAATTAACAAGAATATAACTCTGTCTGATTGCCAAAATTTGGCAAGAGGACAAATGGCATCCTACAGGCCTTTGTTTTAAAAAAAATAACGTTGACGAAGTCACGGGTTTTTAATAGCTAATTTAAAATAAAACAAGTTTCCAGGACACCCATAAAACAGTCTATCCAAAATAGGACAGTTCCTCAGAAAACTTGTCGTTTGGCATCCCATCTCGTAATACGCGTGGGCATATTTAGTCACGGGCAGGGTCTGTCTCACAGCCACTACAGCTGCGTAACCTCGAAAAATAGCAAGGATATCACTATCGACAGTATTAATACTAAAGAAAGCGTTGATAACTATAAAATATCTTAAAAATAGCGCAGATTAAGTCATAGGTAACTGCTAGTTTAAAATAAAATAGCAAGATTCCAGGACACCGATAAAAACGTCTATCCAAAATGTACAGTTCTTGAGAAAACTTGACGGTTGGCATCCCATCTCGTAATACGCGTGGGCATATTTAGTCACGGGCTGAGTCCGTCCCACAGCGACTACAGCTGCGTAATAAATGCGCCTATAGCGTAGAGTTGTAAGCAGTAGTGAAACTATCGATAGTCTACCGATACTATTAGGGCCCCGGAAAATAGAAGGATATTGATAGCACTATCGAAAGTATCGATACAATGAATAGTCTGTATTAGAAGACAATGCTATCACAGTTTGTTAAACTATCAATGCTGCAATATTATTGATAACTGTCGATACTCTCGATAATACTGATACGAAATAGTATCCATACTATCGATAGTATTGTTTGCAAACAAAAGTATTAGCCAATCTGTAGTATCGATAGTATGGAAATTGTACTATTATTCAAGATCAGTTTGTTGGACTGTGTCTTTAGTGTAGTGGCAAAGCGCATCACTTGGTGATCACGAGGTCCTTGGTTTAGATCCTAGGTCGGACAAATAAAGTTTTTCTAAAGAAAACTTTCCAGTATGAGTCCGAAGTGTGCTATTGTGCCTGGTATATGGCAATATGCTCGCCCTCTATTACAGGGAACTAAACATCGCCGGCGAAATGTGGGTGTACTAAGGACACCTCTGCGACCCCAGCTTAAAGAATGTTGGTGTGACGGTGTTTATTTTCTTTTAGTTTTTAAGGTCAGTTATCGATAATCAACTATCGAGTTTTACAACTCTACTAAACCGAGCTCACATCGAAACTATTCCCCTCGTGGAACCGGTTCTGATGCACCGAGAGCTGGGTCCAAGACTTGCTCATTTAGCCTTCAGGATGGGCTCAGATTGACGCGTGAAGTATTCTTTGCTACAATATTCTACCTTCTTTCTTTGTTAAAAAATAAATCCTGTGTCATAGTTGCGTTTACAAACACGAAATTAACATGCGCGTGCAGGTGTTTGTGCACCCGCAAATCCTCTTAAGTTAAAGTTAGAGTTAATGGCAACTAACCGCATTAGTCACTTTTAAGGAGCTATTTATACATCAGTTTAGAACATGATTGACATAATACCCATTTGCTGTTGTTATTAAAGAATTTCATTGTCTATCTCCGAAGATCTTAGTCTGATCCTAGTTTATTATACACTAAAATATTCCCAGAAAAAATATGCATTTAATACCGAAACCCCATCTAAATTGGATCAGTAGTTTTTGAGAAAATCACGGACATCTGTACATAAATACGGATTTAATGGAGAACCTCCTTTTTTTGGTTTTCGGTTACATGGATACCCGTCATTTCACGTTTCATCGCTATAAAATAACAAGGAATTTTGGGGAATTTAACCTTATATTTACAATAACGTTCGCCAACTAAATTAAGAAAATATAATTACAGATATTATGATTCAGCATCCAGTCGCTCTGGCAATTTTCAGAAATATGATAAGATTACCTACATTAATAAAGGACTTGGCACAAAAAGTCTGGCGTTAGCCAGACGCTAGCGAGTAAGCGTACTATTACGATTATGTGTATTTAAAAAACTAGTATGACAAGGATGGCGTATCAACTCGATAGCGATACGCCAATGTCAACATTTTCGTGCTAAGTAAGCCCTTAAGGTGATGTGTGTGTCGAGCCTTACCAAGGACACACCTTCATTTCTGTCGGGCGGGTTTTGATGTCAAACCAAGACAATCGAAGCTTTATTATCGACTCGAGCTTTTAGTGCTACGCATTCGAATAGTGAAAAAATTGATTTGTTGTTAAAAAAGAGGTCGTCGTTTTTAGAAAGGTTTGACTGCCGTAATTTTGTTGAGGCTTTTACTTGTCCCCTGTCAATCATCTTCTTACACTACTTTTTGTTGGTAATTAAACGGTCCACTCATGTAACTAGTCCACAGTCATCACTGTCAAGTGATTTAGTTATGTCTGTAATTTACAACCATAATCTTTTTTTTGTGCTCGAATACACAAGTAATGTGGCGTTGTAATTCTAGTCCACATACAGGGTTAATCGTGTGGGCTTGGATGTCTCAATCTGAAACTAAAAGAAAATTTCGGAAAGGGAAAATCAAAAAGGGGGTTTACTTTTTTAAATTAACCCCGAAATTCCTTTGTGCATTATTAAATTTTCTAAGCAGTTTCATATTTCTATTAAATCATATTCCATCCACGGTCACTTGAAAAATTCAACTATATACAATACACAGAAGCGCCGAATATTGTTACCTCTTTAACCAACGGCAACCTGTACTTTTATGTAATTAAATTTTATTAATTTCAGTCGAAAGTCTTTATTTTTACTGTTCGTTAATGCAACGTCGGGCTGCCCACCGAACTGCGCCGAACGATCAGTTTTATTTTACGATGCGTTATTGGAAAATAACGCTTATGAATATTGGGTTTACACGTGTAATTGTGTTTCATGAGGAACGTATCGAATTTTTTCCACCCTGCCAGAATGTTGGTTCATTTATTTTGAACCGAGCAACGGCTCGCTTTAGCAATACCAGGCGAGATTTTAAGAGACAAAAAACGTTTATTCCTGTCGGAAATTTTTCTCATACTTTATAGTGTAAAAACGTTTACAGTTACGAACTCAAAAGTGCTTTTTGTGGTACGAAAACATTCATAATAAGCCGGCGGATGGACAAGCGACTGCCTAAAATGGTTCGCCCTCACGTGACAGGCCGCAGACTGCAACCAGCCGCTGATCCGTTTTTTATCCAATGTTTTTTCAAGCACAGGTGAAGCGGCGAACCCATACTTAGTCGGCGTTAACCTGTAATCTAAATTCATTTCTCGTTCCGACCCACCGCGCCATATCTCTGTTTTTATTATAGGCCTTAAGCCCATTTGCAGGTTTTTTTTATTCTAAACAAATTACCTATTATTGTGGAGAGTGGCCGATCTCATTATATCTCGACAAACGAGTCGTTTTCGGTTCGTTCGCCACGAAACGTCGAAGTTTCCAGTTGAATTTCAACAACAACGGGATGCGACAAGGTCGCGAAACATCGACTGAATCGATTCGCGTTCATTGAGTCGAGTAATTGCAATGATTCCTATGATGAGTCGGAGTTTATTTTGTTCAGAAACGAAAGCGTTTTATTGTCTTTATTACGGGGCTGAGGTTTGTTAAATATGTATTAGTCGCCGGTCCACGCTCCGCCAAATAGACGATTGCGTTGCGACGTATGAATTATTTAAAATGTCGTACACATAAAATATTCATTTATTGGTCGTCTGTTTTTAGTATGATTGTTAATAATGTTTATTTTTTCCGCGGACATAAAACACTAACATTAAACTTTTTATATTAGCACAAAAAAGTCGAGTTTTGACTATTATTGCAAACGGTATTTGCATGTAAAATTTTTATACGCATAGCATTTTTAGTATACTTTTTCTGAATACAAAAGCTTCTGTGTTCTCTTTTAACAAAACGAAATTGTACCCGACATCGTTACAAGACACCAATGTCAATCCAAATTTATGAGCAAAGTAATTTGAAGAATGTAGCGACATTCATAATGCCCCATTACACGAATGTGTGAAGGCGAAAGGTTACAAAGGAATACAGAATGTTCGGTTATCATTACACTTTATCGTCGTAATAATAAGTATTCGACTATTAACTTGACATGGATTATGATCCGTGAACGGATTTTGGCACCAATGACATGTACATTTCTTTTAGGTAATACGTTATGTTCGCGACGCTTTACTTGGTGTAACTTTATTTTGCATATAACATCACGCCAGATTATGTAGAAAGTAGAGTTCCTATTGATTCTTTCCTTACAGACCTTTCTGGCTTCCTCCACACTCACAATTTGTCTCATACACGCTCGCCGGTTAAGAAGACTCTTGACTTACCATTCAGATGAGACACGGTCTCTTCCGTCATGGTAAGACTTTCAAGGTCTCCCCGGTACCTGCATCCTTCCACATTCGCTTAATTTTTTCCTATTCTCCTTATAACCATAATATGTCGTTCATATTGCAACTGCAATAAAAATCTGCTGGTAATTTTATGTATATAATTTATGTGTACCAATGTAAATTATATATAAACTTAACAGATAGAGGAATCTGTTGAGTCAAAACGGTTTGAAAAACTGGGAATTTTCAACGACTTATGTCACTAAATTTACATTTAACATCGTAACATATCTTGAGCGGGCTTAGAAGGAACAGATTAACGTTAGTGTAACGAAATCGAGTTGATATGCCATTCTCTTCACACTGTAACTTTACGAAATAAAGATGAACGTGACAGCACGCTTTTTTGATAGTGTTACGCTAGCTCCAATCCACGGATTTTTTTATAATAGTGTCTATTTTTGTTCATCACTCGTTATATGCTAAGCTCACAGGTAAGATATTGAATAATCTTAAAATGAATCAAGAATCTAATAACAACGACCAACTTTCAGGGATAATGTTCTTACCTAGTAAAAATAAATGTAGCTGAGCCTAAGTTAATAGTGCTTTGTTAAATCGCTGAAATAGCTAGTAATACCTGAAGATATTGCCCAAATCATACATTTATTACAAAGCTTGTCAAGTTTAATCGTTAGGTAATCTAGATTTAACTGCGTCCAATTCCAAAATGCATTCTAGTTTAAATTCTATCAAACTTACTCTACATAATCGTATTTTTGCGTAAAACCGTAAAGTCAAGTTTATTGCTTAAATTATTTTTGACCAAATTTGAACAAAGAATATTATTTTATTGTTATTCTCAACTCAGTGACTTACATAAAGTAAATATTTCTGGGATATATATATATCAATGACTTACAATCGGTTGAGTATTTCAATAATATATTGAGAAACGGGTAATATTTAAGACAAAAAATATGGCACGGAAGTATTATAATAATACAACATAATATATACGACGTGCGGTGCCCAAGTAACAGGCTTGACATTGTTTGAGACCGACAACAACTTCTTGTATATGTTTGGAAAATGAGAATTTCTTGAATTGTATCAATCATTTCATTCATTCATTCATAAAATATAGTGCTTATTATACACATTTCACTTCACATCACTTGAACGCTTGACAAAATCCACACTAATGAAGTATAAAACTTGATTTTCCGAGCTATCTTTAGCTATCTATCTTTTCTTTTTTTTATTATTAATTGATACTGGCCAACTGATTGAAATCTGTAAAGACTCGGGGCCAGATGAATCAGCGCCTAGCACTTGTGCCTGGCATTAAGCTGGTCTGGATACCTATTTGGTTCAGCCGTGAGACACAAACTCGCGCTCGTAGCGCTGTGCGACCTCGGTTGGCCTGAGATGGATGACCTGAGATGGATGACCATTTGTGGCATTTTCATATTCGAGCGTCTCCGTGCTTCAGAAGGTACGTTAAGTTGTTGGTCCCAGTTACCCTTAATGTGGTAGTCGTTAAGCCGAATTGGAAGCCTTATTGGCGGCTTGATAAGTTCCAACAGCCGGTGGCCACAAACCTGCCTCCACTAATCCGCACTGGGTCCGCGTGGTGGAGTATGACCTTATGGTTGAGTATTTGCCCAGTAGAGGGACAATAAAGGCTGATATTATTAATGTTAATTTATAGATAACTGAGCTTTTACTTTTTCTTCTTTCTTCTGAAACTATAACTTCGTAATCTAATTTATTACCTAAGCCCATTACGCAAAGTTGATTTTCGTATACCTATCTAGTACTAGTATTATGAATCAGCCTCATGTCCAGATTACCTACAGCCTTGTTACTCATATCAAGGTCCGGGAGCCACACGTGACGCACGCGATGATATCACATGAACTATTGTACTTTACTGTTACTAATAACAAAATCATAAATAATATTGCTATACTCATTTAGTATACACAAAATAGTCTTTCATAGAAGGAAATGACAGTTGGCAAAAGAAAATAAAATTGAGGTTCATCATCCTCATTTCATTTTTCGAAATACGGCCACTGCAGGACAAAAGCGTCCCCTAAGATCACCACAACCATCGGAAAACTTGAGGTTAACACGGTCACGCCTATATTCCTCAAGCGGGGGTGGCAGATGTGTACTGAGTATGCCTACTTTTCGCCGACGACATTAGACTCCAGACTCATACATATTTCGTTAGAAAAGCTACATTTATCCGACCTAGGATTTGGACCCAGGACAACTTGTAATCACAAAGCGATGTGCTTTCCCACTAGACTAACAAGGCAGTTGAAGTTAAAATAAATTAAATTAAAATAAACTATTCGCCCCTATTTCTTAAGTGGCAATGGCATATCATAGATCATACATGGAAATAACGTTGCAATGTAATGGGGCGAACCTATCACCATTTTATTGGACGCAATTCCAGTCTTCGGACTGTGACTGACAATTTTTTCACACAAAAGGCGTACTTTGTCCGGCTTTAAGTTTTTTAATAGATTAGACCTACTTTGCACTATGCACCACGGGAGGCCACCAAGAAGGCAATCATAGTATCTAATCGTTTATCTATCTATACTAATACTAAGAATATTATATTCGAGAGGAATGATTTGTATTTTTGTATGTTTGAAACGGATAAACTCAAAAATTTCAAAAATTCTTTCACCATTAGGAAACTACCTTATTCAGAGGTAACATAGGCCATATAACATAGACCCGGTAGGTGGCGCTGTTGTCGACCGGGTACGAAGTCGCGGAGAACTGCTAGTACTCAATATTATTAAGAGGAAAGATTTGTATGTTTGTAACGAATAAACTCAAAAACTCCCGGACCGATTTCAAAATTTTTTTCACCATTAGAAGGCTACCTTATTCAGAAGTAACATAGGCTATATAACATAGACCCGGTAGGTGGCGCTGTTGTCGACCGGTTTCGAAGTCGCAGGAAACTGCTACTATTTTAAAAATATACATTTTGAGGCTTTCGTTCTGCAGTGAACGTCTTTAGGCTTATGACTGACGGACGGCTTGGTCCTGTGTTTAAGAGCTTGAGCCGCTCCGCCCACTAGATAGAGTAGTCACGGGTTCGATTCCCGCACAGGTAAAATCTTTGTGTGACCCACATTTTTTCAGTCTGGGTGTTCATGCGAATTTCATGTTTATAAACGCACCCACGACATAGGAATAATTCCTAATGTGGGGCTACGATTTATATATGAGAAAAAAAGATGGTGGTGTAAAATTTAATAAACTCCGGTTATCATTTAGAGATAAGCAAGGTGTCATTTTCACAGTCTGAACGGGTATTCTGGTTCAAACAAAACAGAATGCAGGCTGCTATGAGGACCATCCTTCAATTACAATATTTCGCGTATAGTTCAGAAGCATCATAGGAAGTAGCAATAAATATTAAGACTCGGAGAAAATAATGGCATATATTAAATGCAATATTCTGGCGTCCTAATGATTAACGCAGTAACAATGTTCTAGTGTGGAACATAGTTATTGCGTTTATCATTAGGACGGCAGTATTCCATCGTAACAATATGTCATTTAATTAAAATTAGGGTTTGTTGCCCTATTATTACCTCGAAACAATAAAAGAATATATTATTTTATCATTAAAATCGCTGTTGCCGACAATTACTATTCAAAAGCTCTGTAACTTAATTGTTATAAATCTCTTGCTTAATCGTTTTAACACAAATTGCTAGTTATAAAATTAACGGGAGCTACATGATTACATTCAATTTGCCGAATCTATACATTGTGGTATACTACAGTAAAATAAGTCGACTTCACCCTCGAAATTACTGACGAAAAGATTCAACAGTTATATTTGATAGTAAGCTTCGGTAAAAAACGGTTTGGACTGAATTCCAGTGCAAAGTTCTTTTGTGAGATAACACTGGTCAAAATGAACCGAATTAATCCTGAGATTTAATAGACTCAAGTTTAACATAACCTAACCCGAAACTAACCTTAAATAAAGATTATGTAAGTTATAGGTACTTTTATCCTTGAGAGCAACGGCAGAGTGGAATGGAGGAATGGTTCATGCCCCCGTGAGAACCGCGTCGATGTAAGGGAGTTTGTGTTATAAAGTCTCCCTCCCGATGGCGAGCTCTTGGGAGTACGGCACAGAGGGAGACCGGTGCGTTCCTAACGGATATCTCGGAGCTCCTACAAAGTATAGATATTGGCCGTCCTAGGGTTTTTAGTCGGTAGGAATCCGCCCGGCCATTTCCTTCACTCGAAGCTCGCCAAAATCCTATGCAGGAATTTCCCTTGGTAAAAAAAGGTTATACCTACTTATAATAAAACGGCTTCGTCTCGATTGGAAGATCTTAGTATTATAAGATATACTTAATTAGTGGAAACTTGGTGAAGCCTTAATGATGCGTTTCCGGGTGAAATAGTTCCAGTAAGTATTCCGAATGCTCGACCGAGCAGAAGGGACGCACCGTATGGGCACCTTATAGCCTCAAGCGTCTTGCGCTGTTTGAAGACAAGGATCCTAAGAAAACCTTTTCCTTATATATTTAGAATTTATAAATACAAGAAGCTTAGAATTATTAATCCTTTGCTGCTATGCTAAGCTGAGATAGATATAAGTAGTCTTGATTGTAGACGCAGTTAGGAAGACACTGAATATAGTATTTTAATTTAACATTACGAATTTAAATAAAATTAGATTTGGAATTTTTGGATCTTTCCAGGTATTCCGGGGGAGATAATTATTATATTTTTCTTTGCAAAATTTCTCTTTAATACTAAATTATAGCGAATAAAGTGCGTTACATACTCAAATTCTTAAAAAATATTTGGTCTTAAAGATATCTATGTTGTTTTGTACCCATTCGCCTACACGCAATTTTGCGCCTACGCAAATCACCACCTCAACTGTCGTAAGTGCCTCTTAATCGCTAATTTGTGATGTTAAACAAAGCGGCGAACAACAAAGACTGTGCTCGGCCAATCGCAACCAACAATCACCTCTGGGCGTGGCCAATAGCGTGCTTTTGATCTCCACGCGCCATGCACAAAGCAACCTTCACTCATTCCATTTGCAAAGGAATGGAAATGATTAACGCATTCAGCGCTAAGACTGAGACCCTTTATAAAGACCCTGCTAATGAAAAGAAATGAGAATTTATTTCTGAGGATGTACGTATTTTAAAGCTCAAGTACATGAGGAAATTGGTCTTGCTCGAAGACAATGGCTAATACTGTGATATCTAGAAATTCTTTTATTTTGGTTACGGGGTAGGCATCCGTGAAATGAAAAATTCCCGACAACCTTTGATACTAGCATTAGAACGCTTTCTTTAGGCCTGTCTGATGGTTTCAGACAGGCTTTCCTTTATTCATTGAACTTTTGTAAATTAGAAAAAAGAGTTTAGGAAAATATTCTTGCTCACATGGCAAACTAAAACTAACACAAATGTAGAATCCTAAATATTGCAACTAATAATCCGTGTATCAGTATACTTTATAAACCTCTACATATAGTAGGTTCTTAGATTTACGAGAATCATCATCATCATCTCAGCCTATACTTGTCCACTGCTGAACATAGGCCTCCCCAATCGCTTTCCAGCGTAACCGGTCCGATGCCACCTGCATCCAACGACTTCCTGCGATTTTCACAAGATCGTCGGTCCATCTGGCAGGCGGTCGTCCCACGCTGCGCTTGCCAATACGTGGTCTCCACTCTAGAATCTTTCTGCCCCAACGCCCGTCCGATCTACGCGCTATGTGGCCCGCCCATTGCCACTTCAGCATGCTAATCTTAACGGCTATGTCGGTGACCTTGGTTCTTCCACGAATCTCCTCATTCCTGATTCGATCGCGTAGAGAAACGCCAAGCATAGCTCTCTCCATAGCTCGCTGAGCAACTCTGAGCTTTTTTACGAGAATATTACACATTAAAATAAAACTATTAGTGACCATGGGTGCTACAACGCACCTGAAACGTCGGGAACTTAAAAATTAAAAATCAAAAATAAACCGTGATAAAATCCGAGTTATATTTCACACCTCTGCATATTTCTTCAAGGATAACGGCCACAGGATATCTTGCGAATACTTTTGTCAGCAATAATACCCGTATACCTAACAACTAGAACGCATTTCAAATCCTTTACGATACCATATAACCAAAGTTTATAGCCCGCCCATATAGGCCTTATAAACACGGTTACGGCCGCACAAAAGCATGTATTTTAATAAATTTAATAAGTGATACGATGTACACCATTTGCGTGCAAATAGTCGGTTTATTCATCCGTTTATTGCCTTTATGGCTACTTGCCTTCGTAATTACTGTTCTCGTGCACTTTAAATTAATTTCGAAGAGCTCGACGGACAGGGGCCTATTAAAGTTTGATGTTTCCCTTGATACAGTAATGAGCACCTATGTCGAGATTGTGAAGAGTTGTGTGTGAGTCCAAGCCGTGCGTGTTGGATACAAGGTTAAGCGGCAATTGTGTAGAGTAGCAAATAGATCATCTGACTTAGGTTTTGTCTGTTCAATTTTCTATTAATTTAAAACCCTTGCAACTTAATAGGAATTATTATTGCGTATGAAAGTAGGATAAATGCGGTGGAAATGCGAGCTCTGCGGAAGATGTGCGGAGTGAAGCTGACCGACCGTATTCGCAACAGCGTAGTAAGAAAGCAAATAGGTATGAAAGAGAGTATCGGTGTAAAGATGAGGAAGGGTATGCTCCGTTGGTTCGGGCATATAGAAAGAATGTCCGAAGAAAGAATGACAAAACTGATATACAATGCGAAAGTGGAAGGATGTAGGTACCGGGGAAGACCTAGACTAGCTTACCATGACCAAATAGACCGGGTCTTATCTGAAGGACAAGTCAGGAGTCTCCGTAACCGGCGAGCGTGTATGAGACGAACTATGAGAGTAGAGGAAGCCAGAGAGGTATGTAAGGAACGAGTCTGTTAGAACTCTGTACTCTCTGCCTACCCCGTAAGGGATCTGGCATGATGATATAGATAGATAGATAGATTTTTGCGTAGTGGGTGCGTTTAAAAATATGAATTTAAATTACGCAAACGCCCAGAACGAAACTCATATTTGTTAGTCACTTAAAAATTGCAAGACAGTGATAGCCTAGTGGTTAGACCGTTGGACTACAAAGTCAGGGGTCTCGGGTTCAAACCCAGGCACTCTGAACTCGAACTCTCGAACTTCGAAAACACGTGAGTCTTAAAAATTATTATCATTTGCTTTAACGGTGAAGGAAAACATCGTGAGGAAACCTGCATGCCTAAAAGTTTCTCGAAGGTTTGTGAAGTTCGCTAACCCGCACTGGGCCAGCGTGGTGGACTATGGCCTAAACCCTCTCAGTTTGGGAGGAGGCCCGTGCCCAACGGTGGGACAGTTTTTTACAGGGCTAATATAATTTACTTAAAAATTGTCTCATCTGGGGAATGCCTCAACGCGACAAAAACCTCAACATGACAACAGCAAAAGGAAGAAAGCAGGGCAAAAATTACCATCATCGCCTAGCTAAGCACCCAAACGAGCTAACAGCGCAACTTATATACCAAAACTATCCTAAACGCCTAAAACGGCACGACATATTAAAGCTACAGGAAAGAATGTAGCTGCTTGATAACGTGAGTAGTGCCCTCGATGGAGTGCACACTCGCCACGCTAACAGCCAACAACCCTGTCGCTTATAGTTCTGGGACTGATCGCAAAAATTAATCACAAAAAAAAGTCTGGGGATTGCACTTGGGAGTACCAAATCTTGTGAGCAAAACAGCATTTTACAGTCAAAAGTATTTTTGACCGATAAAGATCTACTATCGGAAGAACACAGAATATGTGGGTGTACATTTTACACCTTTACCACCTCCGCTTGAGGAATATAGGCGTGATGAAGTTTAGTTTTTTTTATGCTATGGTAGCGAAACGTGGGCCGTAACGCAGCGCCAGTCCATTCGATTCAAGTCGCTGAAATGAAGATGCGTCGGTGGATGTAGGGTGACGAGATTCGATAAAATTCGCAACGAATACGTTCGCGAGAGTCTCGGTGTTCGCGAAATCGCTGATAAAGAGAAGATGGCCACATAAAGAGATGACCCGATTCATCATTTCAGCCTATACGTGTCCACTGCTGAACATAGGCCTCCCCAATCGCTTTCCAGCGTAACCGGTCCGATGCCACCTGCATTCAACACCCCGATTATGTGGGTAATATTACGGCCAATCTAAACCTATCAGGGCCCAGACGCAGAGGGCGGCCAAAAACAAGATAGGCAGATGTGGTCAAGAAGGACCTACGTATTTGCAATACCTCCGAACACGACACGTCCGACAGAGCGAAGTGAGAGAAGAAAATTAGGAAGGCAGACCCCACCACCAGATGGGAATAATAATTGCCAAGGAGAGGGAGAGAGAGGATTTAAGTCTTTTTTTTTGTAAAACTTATATCCCGTGTATATGTATAATTATGTACAATTATTGTGACTATTTCCAATGCAATGACTACAATTCAACTCATAACCTTTTATACTACACCCACTCACCGGATCAAAAATTCCGTTTCGTTAGGTGTTACTTTCTTCGTCAAAAGCATAATTTACCCGTCTAATTTAAATTTTAATTATATAATTCAAGTAAACAAACTCAATAAATATTTAAATCAATGCGATTCAAGCTCCATTCCGTTTAACGATTTGAATTCTAATAAATAGTTTTAACGATAAATAGCAACGATAGGAAAGCATTAGAGTCAAACCTACCGTAATTATTGGATAATGAGGGCCACTAAACTGCAGGTGGTATTTAATTTTGTGGCCTCTCTGGTACTGGAACTTGTTTCTTTTTTGTTTGAACGCTCTAATCTTTAAAATTACTAGTCAGATTTGAAAAATCTTTTGCATTTGATAGCCCGATTTTCAAGTGACTTTATAAGCTATGTAAGATTGCGTTAGGAGCCCAGCAAAAACAAGAAATGTTAGAAAGAACGCTAAGCGAAAGCGAAGTAATGGAGCGGGCTTTGCGCCTCGATTGTATTAGCTTCGTCGTAAAAGGCGGGTAAAACCACGCGGCACAGCTAGTATACTTATAATTCTAATGAGTTTCAATCGAACGGCTCCATAGCTTTCTCTAATATGTAATCCTAAAAGAAATGCGGATAGCTCGGTAATACAATTTTTATTATATGATTGAACATTTCTGGGAATAAAGTGCTCTATAAAAAAGTGTTTTTATTATACAATCTTACGTTTTTAATCTAATTAAAAATACTTTTTATCGCTTATTCACACTGTTTTTTTAATTCAAAAAATATATATAATTTTATTGATAGTTTTACATATTGACATTCATTATGATTTTAATAAAATAAAATGAAAGAATCACTATCATATCTACATTCTCCAAGTAAGTAGGGGCAACTTGTTGTGATTATACGTACTAGGTACAATTCCAGACTCCGTACTGCCACGAATTTTATTTTTTGATGTAAAGACTGCAATGCCAAGTTTTAATTACGATTCTAAGATTTTGATATAAAAATATACGTACCTACGTTTTTGCCTGTGTACACTTTATGTATTTATTGAAAAAATAAACTATTGCCAAAAACAGCTTTTGCTGGATTCTATGCCAGATATAATAACTAAAGGCCGAAACGTGTTGGTTATAAAGAAATCATAGTTTCTGCCCGCGGCTTCTTCCGCGTTGACTTAAGACCAGAATCAAACATTTTTCCGGGATAAAAAGTATCCTACATGTTAATCCAGATAATAAACTATACGTGTGCCGAATTTCATCTAAACCCACTCAACCGTTTTTGCGTGATTGAGTAACATACATCCAAATATCCAAACATCTAAATATCCCAACATACAAACGTTCACATTTATAATATTAGTAGGATAACTTAAGCATGGAATAATTAGGGTCTTATTGTATAAAAGAATGCTTCACACATCTAATAAACTTAATAATAACTATCTAATGCGCAACATAAAAACAAATAACAATTACCGTATCTCGCTCGAAAATAAACTATATTTTCGTAGAAGTTAATGCGATGCTCACACTTAACTATACTAAATACAATTTCAACATCACAAAATGTTTTATAAATTCGTTTTTGAGCATCCATTAGTTGCATATATTTTAAATTCAAGACGCCCTGCATTAGAGCGACTTCAGTTTAGTTGAGATCACTGACCTAACTGTGAAAGGTACTTACTGCATGACCTTTGAACATTGCATTACTAAAATATTGAAGGTATTATTTTAACAAGCATTTATTTAACGTGCTATGTTTGTTAGTTAGTTTTAGATCAAATCTTGCAAGCTGAATTAGAATCACTTTCTCTCATCCTACGGAGTTGAAATTTGCCATGTTCTTTTAGTTCCAAAAACAAGGCAGTTTTATGGTGAGTATGACCTGATTGTACACCTAGAATGAGCTGCAGACGAAATAACTCCTTTACGGCCCAAAGCATAGGCACAAAATTTTAAATTGCACCATTTTACATGGCTGTTTAAAAGCTTGCTAATACTTTATTTTTACAAACTTTTATTTAACTTTCTATCTGTCTGTTTTTATGTCTGTCTTTCCGGTTCAAATTATGTGACACATTTTTCAAGCACTTGCATCCGATTGAGCTGTAATTTGGCATACGTATGTAAATCCGATAACAATGCAATAATATGGCACTATGGCGCAGGTCTGATGATGGACTTGGAAGGTGGTCATAGGAATATGTCAACTACATGATGAAGCCGATAGGCCGTAGAAACTCCTCTAAGCGAGATATCTTAGTTAAGGAGTTTCTGCGGCCCGTTGTATAAAAGCTTGTTTTTTTTAATTACATACAATAAAACAGAGGAAAAAGTATTTTCCCGCG
The DNA here is from genome assembly GCA_905147815.2 of Phalera bucephala. NCBI lineage: Eukaryota > Metazoa > Arthropoda > Insecta > Lepidoptera > Notodontidae > Phalera > Phalera bucephala. Next base: position 13,811,438 of record LR990621.1, on the reverse strand, counting down.
GTTATAAATATTACTTTATATAATCACAACGACATTAAAAATTAAAAGAGCAATGTAGAGTTGTAAACTTTAACTAAACAGAATAAAAAGCTCAATTTGAACTCCGTTTGCATTGCAAATTAGATTAAAAATAGTATTAAAAAAAACAATATTTTAAGAGGCGCTCGTAGCACTGCGCGACTGCGGTGTTCTTACCGATCACCAAAGTTAAGCAGCGTTTGACTCAGTCGGCCTGAGATGGGTGACCGTTTGTGGCATTTTCATATTTGAGCGTCTTCGTGCTTCGGATGGCACGTTAAGCCGTTGGTTCCGGGTACCACTTAATGTGGTAGTCGTTAAGCCGAGTTGGAAGCCTTAAAGGCGGCTTAATAAGTTCCAACAGCAGGTGGCCACAAACCTGCCTCCACCAATCCGCACTGGGTCCGCGTGGTGGAGTATGACCTAATCTCTCTCACCTCGATTTGGGAGAGAAGGCCTTTGCTCAGCAGTGGGCAGTATAGGCTGACATTTATTATTATTATGAAATAATACAAGTTGGAAAACTAGAAGTAGTTATCCGGTATACCCATACCTATGAAAACGTATGTATGAGAAAGTTATGATGTGTTTTATATTTGTATGTACGTATATGGTAAAATATACCCCATTCAAAATATTTTCTCGGTTCCAAATAACTTTAAAGCAATAAACCATGATAGTACTTTACCCGTTCGGAAAATTATATGGGAAATTCGTTTTGACCCTTAGGCATTTTATGGGCAATTACTGCTTCGTTGGTCTAGTGGCATGGCGCATCACTTTGTGATCACGAGGTCTTGTGTTCAAATCCTAGGTCGGACAAATGTAGTTTCGATAACGAAATCTTCCCAGTATGATTCCGAAGTCTGGAATTGTGCCCGGTATATGGCAACAAGCTAGCCCCGTGTTACATGGGACCTAACATCGTCGGCTAAAAGTGGGTGTGCTCTGTGCACCTCTGCCACCTCCGCTTGGGGAAAATAGGCGTGATGGTATTCTATGGACAATTAAACTAAACTTTACTTTCTATCGTGAGAGCTTGAGTATTTATGTATATAGGCACAAACCAAGCCTCACTTTCAGGTTTTACGTTCACAAAAGACCATAGAATAGTATTTAGCAATTCGACATTTATTCTATTTGGTGAATATTTAATAGGGGCCTTAGTGGCGCAAACCCGCATTAAAATAAACGGTCGAGATTGACCCAAGATAAATCTTTGAAGTGCTGATTAAACACCAGAACCTTACTATGAGTCACTATTTGAAGCGTTATAACGTAATTCTGAAATAGTTGTGTTTAGTTAATGATTACCTATATATTTCTATATAATTCCTTGCGGGGTAGACAGAGAGTACAGAGTTCCAAAAAGGCTTTTCCTTACAGACCTCTCTGGCTTTCTCCACTCTCAGTTTGTCCCATACACGCTCGCTGGTTACGAAAACTCTTGACTTGCCCTTCTGATAAGTCACGGTCTATTTGGTCATGGTAAGATAGCCTTCCTCAGTACCTATACCTTTAACTTTTGTATAGTATACCTAATAAATATTTTTTATAGAATATAAAATAATAATAAAACAGATACACCCTTATGAAAGTGAAAGGATGTAGGTACCGGGGAAGATCCTAAAGACCGTGTCTTATCTAAAGGGCAAGTGAGTCTCCGTAACCGTCGAGCGTGTATGAGACGAATGTTGGGAGTGGAGGAAGCCAATGAAGTACGTAAGGAAAGAACCTGTTCGAACTTTATACTTTTTGCCAACCCTGCAAGGGATGTGGCGTGATAATAGAAAGAGAGAATATTTTTTAACATGGGATGTAGCGAATTGTTTGAATTTATAAATGAAGATGACGTTCGCACTAATTAATAACGTGAGTTAGACAAGTACATTTTAGTCATGTATAACAAATATATTTACGTCTAATGTTCATTTAAGCCTATCTATCTAGCTTGTTTTGCATAATTCCCAATTTTTGCCTAATTTGATGTATAAGAATAAAATTTTATTCTTTTTGAAACAGTAACCGTGACGTTTATTGACATTCTTTTGAGGCTATTCCACGGCATCTTTTAAGACCAATATATAACATCACGGAAGCCGGATCATTAAAGGGTAAATAGATTCTCAAAAACGGCCGGGAGGGTTGCCAGTGGTAACTAATTACACAAAGCGATGCGGCTAATTAAAATCAAGATATTAGATAAAACGCATCGATAAATAATATATCGACGTCCACAGGAATGACGATGACCGGATGGTAGTCTTAATTACTGACCTTTACCTTTCATGACTATTCATAAGTACTTTTTGGTATAAATGAATGAAAAAAGAATTGATTTTGAATACAATATACAGTAGTAGGTATTGTTCCTTATTCTTAATTGTATACATAGAAAAAAAAAAGAAAAAGCGCACTTAACTCAAAATTGAGTTCTCTGACAACAAACCTTTGAGTCAAAGAGTCATTTGTGAGACAGAGAGACAAAACATTAAAATAAGGATCGAAATTGAGAGTACAACACGAAATAAATAAAGTATTTAACAACAAAATGATACAAATGTACTCTACATTTGTATACCTATAATTTTATCTTGCTATAAGTGAACCAGTGGATCACATAAATGAACAGCGAGTGGGTACGTTCCAAATATAATTTATTATGTGGCAATAATGCAGTTATGTTAATGTTACAGCACTTTTAACTTAATTCCACATAATTTTAGATATAGCTATCCAAAAAGCGGATTAATGTAGAATTCTTTTTTATAGTACTAAATATAATCTTTTTATTACATAAAATAACAGAAAATAACATTTATTGTGTAGTAAAGGATAAACTTATTAAATATCAAACTGCACAATATCATGCACGTTTAATCTTGTCTCTTTAAAAAGTATATATTTGTTAATATAGAGAGAGACACTCGACAATACAACAACGAGTAAACACAGAATTTACACGAATAGTCTAGAAGAACTTCAAATGTTGAATTACGGGAATTTTACCTTAAGTTGCTCTTGAAGCTCTTGAGTATTTACTCAATGAACAGATTCCTGAGGGAATGAACTCACCAACGATAATTTCTTCGTAACATAAACAAACTCATTAAGTACAGGTACTTGAAACAGTAATACCCTATCTAAAGCAAAGTGTTCCAAAAATAATAATTTAACCCTCAAACAAATATTGAAGGCACTCCAAAAGGCTTGAGTCTCATAAAAACTCATTTTTTACATTCTTGTTACAATATTAAAGGCGGTAGATTTTCTGAACTATCGAACCGACTTCTTTTGAACGGTCTCCCATTTATTCGGCACTTGTTCCCAGCATAAAAAATAAATAAAAAAGTGTCACTGGCCGTGTTATTTAATCTGCGGTAAGTTAATATTCTGCATATAAAGCGACACAATAAAGTTTTATTTTATTTGTGGTCACCTTCTGGCCCATTCACCGATACCTCTGCGGCAACACTCAATGGATTTTAATGGGACGGCGTCGCATTAAATTATTATAAGTTACATACCACCACATAATAGGCCCATCTCTCGGGCGTAGGAGGTGAACAGTCGTAAAAAGGGAATTAATTTCATACAGAATGAACTTGAAGTTCTCTCTTCATAAATCCTATCGTGACAAAATATTTAATGGCGCTATTTATTGAGATATCAGCAATTTTCGACGTGTAATCCGTGAGAATGTAATCGTTGAAGTATGTTCGTTGTAACCGTGGTTCTGCATACATGAATATTTATCGATAGTGTTTTACGACCCGTCAGCGGGTGATTGATAGTTCAAAGTGAAATATTATTAAACTTTCGGTTCGTTAGGCAAAAAACAAATATGTGAAGCAAATAGACCGCAGCCGAATTACACGCACATCAAGTTCCCTCCGAGTGTGGGCTAGGGAGATCATTAATAAAAATTTCGTAAAGGCAACAAGTTCCGTTGTGGCTTGTGACTAAGCATTACCGCGCCCGAGTAAAGGTCGCCGTCTATTTACCGCGTCTGTGCCAGACCCGTACCGTTGTACAATCTCATTAATAAAGAACAGGGTTAAGTTATGTAGCAAAAAGAGTACTTTTAAATTTTAAAAAATACAAGCTTTGTCATTTAAGAGTGGCAGATATATAGGTACAGTGTACACCCACATTTTACCGATCATGTTATATCCTAAGATAATAGATTTGTAAGAAAATAGTGGAAAACGGGTAAACAACGTGAAGATAGTACGCCGATTATTTGATGTAATTTTTAGTAGATTACAGCTATTTTACATGATTATTGACATCAATATATGTATGTTTGAGTGATATACGCTGTTGGCCGCGAGGTCTTTACAGCTTCACCGGTCTAAGACTAGGAGCGGCCTGCTTGATATCAAGCGGGCCGCCACTGTTTTAAAAAAAATGCTGCTTGTATTACGGCAAACGTTCACCACGTTGAGAGAAATGGGAAGCCACGTAACAGCGCGCGAGCACTGAGTTGACAGCGAACAATTATGATCGTGTGTATCGTTTGCTAATATAATGCTGAGCCGTTAAATGGACGACGACCTTAAAACATAGACGTAGAGGTTGTAAACACGCCCGAACGTGAATACCTACTTAAATGGACTCCACTTCCTATTTTACCTCTAACGGAGCATTGTCAGAATGTTAACGCATCATTGTCATGTCACAGTTTTAAAATGGTTTTTTTTTGGTCGGTAACTGTATGTTAATATCGTAGGGCGGTTCCGGCTGACGAAACACATGTCGTTGCTTCGTCTATTGTTAAAAAAAAATTGAAACTCGACTAGCTACACGAATGGTTTAGCGATAACATCGACAGAGGTCGTTTTAACATGATACATGCATATTTTACATATTCGATTCCATGAATAAATAATATGTTTATTAATATGTCCGACCGCTTTGTTTTGTTGTATCTATGTAGTGAGAGTTTGTTACTAGACGGATTTTATGTAATGGTATATCTAAGTGTATTGCATCCAACTGACAATTTATCGTTTAAAATGGAGCGTTTACGTTCTGTACTAAGCGCCAATTCTACAAATAAAAATCCTAAAAACCAAACCTTAACTGCCACCGAACTAAAGCGTATAAGTGTATTTACATTCGGCTTAATACATAACATGCGCGTATTTGATTCATCATCATCATCATCTCAGCCTATACTTGTCCACTGCTGAACATAGGCCTCCCCAATCGCTTTCCAGCGTAACCGGTCCGATGCCACCAGCATCCAACGACTTCCTGCGATTTTCACAAGATCGTCGGTCCATCTGGCAGGCGGTCGTCCCACGCTGCGCTTGCCAATACGTGGTCTCCACTCTAGAATCTTTCTGCCCCAACGCCCGTCCGATCTACGCGCTATGTGGCCCGCCCATTGCCACTTCAGCTTGCTAATCTTAACGGCTATGTCGGTGACCTTGGTTCTTCTACGAATCTCCTCATTCCTGAGTCGATCGCGTAGAGAAACGCCGAGCATAGCTCTCTCCATAGCTCGCTGAGCAACTCTGAGCTTTTTTATGAGACCTATTGTAAGAGACCACGTCTCTGATCCATATATCATCACTGGTAACACACATTGACTAAAAACTTTAGTCTTAAGGCACTGAGGTATTTTGGATGAGAAGATGTTGCGCAGTTTCCCGAACGCTGCCCAGCCGAGTTGGATTCGTCGATTGACCTCTCTCTCAAAGTTGGACCTACCTAACCGGACTACCTGTCCCAGGTAAATGTATTCGTCGACAACTTCAAGAGTAGAGTTCCCAACGGTGAGTGCGGTGGGTACGACATGGACTTTAGACATTATTTTCGTTTTGTCCATGTTCATTTTAAGACCCACTTGTTGAGATACTCTGTTGAGGTCACCGAGCATTCGTCCTAGATCTTCCAGAGACTCCGCCACGACCACAATGTCGTCGGCAAATCGAAGGTGAGTGATGTATTCGCCATTGATGTTGATGCCAAGTCCTTGCCATTCCAAGAGCTTGAAGGCGTCCTCTAAGGTGGCCGTAAACAGTTTCGGAGAAATGACGTCTCCCTGCCTTACTCCTCTTTTTATGGGGATCGCCTTCGTGCGCTGCCCCTGTACTCGGACTGACATGGTGGCGTTATTATACAAGCACTTCAACACTTCAATGTACCGATAGTCAATGCGGCATCGCTGGAGAGATCTAAGAACCGCCCAAGTCTCGATCGAATCGAAGGCTTTCTCATAGTCCACAAACGCCAAGCATAGTGGCCGATTATACTCCTCGGTCTTCTGTATAATCTGCCGCAGCGTATGTATGTGGTCTATGGTACTAAAGCCTTTCCGGAAACCGGCTTGTTCGGGAGGCTGGAAGTCATCAAGCCTGCGTTCGAGACGATTCGTGATGACTCTCGAAAACAACTTATAAACATGGCTCAGCAGTGTGATGGGCCTATAATTTTTCAGTAAAGTGTTATCACCTTTCTTGAAAAAGAGTACCACCACACCCCTGTTCCACGCTTCCGGCGTTTTTCCTTCGAGCAAGACGGAATTAAACAGCCTCTGAAGGACTTTAAGTACCGGCGATCCGCCCGCTTTCAGAAGCTCTGCGGTAATTCCGTCTTCACCCGGCGCTTTGTTGTTTTTAAGGTGTTTGAGAGCCATCCCAATCTCGTACAGGCTGATGTCCGGGATATCTTCAGTGTAGTGTCGGGTTAGCTTGGCTCTTGGGTCTTTTACCAAGTCAACAACAGGTTCAGCTACTGAGGCATACAACTGCCCATAGAACCTCTCTATCTCCCTGAGCACCTCTGACCTATTCGACGTTACGTTTCCGTCCTCCGTCTTCAGCTTCGTCAACTGGCTTTGCCCAATAGACGCGTCTCTTGCAAACACTTTGGAGCCCTTGTTCTGCTCTATGGTCTCCTCAATACGTCTTGTATTGAAGGACCGTAAATCTTGTCGCAAGGACTTCAATATCTGTCCATTGAGCTGCCTATAGGACTTAGCATCATCGGAGGTTTGGAGTCTCATGGTACGTCGCTCAGCCATAAGGTTTCGGGTGTAGTCAGATAGCTTTTGAGGCCTATTTTTACGGTGGGGCTTAAAATGCTTGGACCCGACCGTATGGACAATCTCTACCAACCTATTGTTGATTTCGTCCACTGATGCGCTGCTGTCTAGCAATTCGAAGCGGTTTGACAATTCGAGTTGAAAGTTCTCGGGGTTTTGGATATGTGCATTAGAAGGTCGGAGCGTAGACTTCATCACACGCGATCTTTCCATTTTGACATTAATATTTAATGTGCCTCTGACCATTCGGTGATCACTGCCGGTTTTTACCCTGTGAATCACGGAGACATCATTAAATATTTGTCGCTTGGTGCTCATGATGAAGTCTATCTCATTTTTTGTGGAACCATCAGAGCTCATCCAGGTCCATTTCCTATGGACTGATGTATTTGATTATTTACACTGAAATATGCGATTGAGGAGGAGAGGCTGGCGAAGAACTTCGAGAACAATACTAAACTCTTTTGGAGCAAAGTGAGAAAGTCTCGAGGTGATTCGTCAGGTTCCAGAATGGAAAGGATAAAGTCTAAGGATGGTGACATTCTTGCAGATACACAAGCTGTATTAACCCGGTGGAGTGAATATTTTGGAGAAATGTATGGAGATGCCCCGGATACTGGTGCCACAGACGAGCCCAGAGACGAGTTTGTGGCACCGGAATCAACAGAGGGCATCACTATGGAAGAAGTTGAATGGGCGATAGGAAGTATGAAAAATGGTAAAGCTGCGGGAATAGACATGATATCTGCCGAGATGATCAAATATGGTGGAACTTGCGTCCGGGACGCCTTTCGGGTCCTTGCAAATCTTTGCTGGAGGACCGGTAGGGTCCCTACAGATTGGCGCCGCGCAGTCATTGTACCCTTGTACAAAGGCAAGGGTTCACAATATGACTGCGCCAATTACAGAGCCATTAGTTTGATCAGCTTGGCAGCCAAGGTGTATGGTAAAATTGTTGAGAGGAGAATGCGCGAGAAGTCCGATGGAATGTTGTGCGAGGCATAAGGGGGTTTCAGGTCCGGAAGAGGATGTTCGGATCAAGTTTTCTCCCTTCGCAACATCGTAGAGAAGCATCTGGCAGTGGGCCGGAAGGTTTTCTGCGGTTTTGTGGATCTGGAGAAGGCGTTTGATAGAGTTGTGCGAAAGAGACTTTGGGACATTTTGCCTGAGTATGGTATAAATGGCACTCTGCTGCGGGCCGTCCAGTCCACCTATGTGGACTGCAAGGCATGCGTACGGGTGGGTGGTAACATGTCACCCTGGTTTGACGTTGAAATCGGCGTCAAGCAGGGTTGCGTGTTGTCCGCTAGACTGTTTATAATATATTTGGATAAAAGTCTTCAAAGACTGAAAGCGATGAATGAAGGTGTACAAATGAGTGATCTAGTGGTAAATCATCTACTATATGCAGATGACGCGGTTTTGATAGCGCCAACAGCCACTGATCTGCAATCACTAGTCACAGTTATGAAAGACGACTGCATGAAAAATGGCTTACATTTGAATGTGAAGAAAACCAAAATTATGGTTTTTGAACGGGAAGAAACCAGAACGAATGCAAGGATTGTGGTTGGGAACGATGTGCTGGAGCAAGTGAATGAGTTTGTATATCTTGGATGCGCATTCAGTAAGGATGGAAAATACACCGCTGACATAGAGAGAAGAGTGAGTGCAGGGAACGGAGTGAATGGCGCGATGGGAAAGCTACTTGGGAGCCGGCACTTAAGCCGAAAGGCGCAGCTGGCCATACATAATGGAGTGCTTGTCCCAACGCTGTTATATGGCAGCGAGAGCTGGGTATGTAAGAAGGAGAATGAAAGTAGGATAAATGCGGTGGAAATGCGAGCTCTGCGGAAGATGTGCGGAGTGAAGCTGACCGACCGTATTCGCAACAGCGTAGTAAGAAAGCAAATAGGTATGAAAGAGAATATCGGTGTAAAGATGAGAAAGGGTATGCTCCGTTGGTTCGGGCATATAGAAAGAATGTCCGAAGAAAGAATGACAAAACTGATATACAACGCGAAAGTGGAAGGATGTAGGTACCGGGGAAGACCTAGACTATCTTACCATGACCAAATAGACCGGGTCTTATCTGAAGGACAAGTCAGGAGTCTCCGTAACCGGCGAGCGTGTATGAGACGAATTATGAGAGTAGAGGAAGCCAGAGAGGTATGTAAGGAAAGAGCCTGTTGGAACTCTGTACTCTCTGCCTACCCCGTAAGGGATCTGGCGTGATGATATAGATAGAGATAGATACACTGAAATATTTAATGATGTTCCTATGGAATTTTGTGGAAATTGCAGACGAGGCTGACACACTTCAAATTTTATCACACAATTTGTATGTCACTTCATTCCGGCATAGTATAACATTAGTCATTCGATTTTAGTAGGTACAGTATACGATTCGGTGTCGTATATTCTTAAAATTTATATAATGTTTTTTTTTGTTACGTATGAATTGAGATATGGTATCGAACTGTTAAGGTAACGGAATAAATACATACATCGTTTTATGTCAATGGAAATGCCTCCCTGTAGGTCATACATTATATACAGTGTAAACCCTTTGGATGCTATAAAATTTATGATCATTTCTGTTCGATCGATGATTTATTTACTGAGTTTGTAAGTCTCTTTATTGTTACTGCTACACCGTATTCCCAAGCGCATGCGATAAATATATCCTGGTGCATAAGACAGACATGTTTGGATACATAACACTGCAGGAACATTAGATGGAAACGTTTTAATCACGTCTGCTTATCATTTGGTAAATAATTACAGAGAAAAAAAGAGTCAAATGTGCTAAAAAATACACATCTTCACGCCTATATTGCCAAGAAATGGTGACAAGTGTACTCGTTTCGGGTCTACTGTTGAGAATTTTGCGTTAGATAAATTACCCTTTGTCCTACTTAGGTTCAAATTTAGGTTCTCGTGATCATTGCCCATAGGTAGGTACTATGCGTCACAGAGTCCACGAGGCATTATTTAAATTACTTCCTTCTAAGAAATATAAAGGGCGATGGAGAGAGCTATGCTCGGAGTTACCTTGCGGGATCGAATCAGAAACGAGGAGATCCGCAGGAGGACCAAAGTCACTGATATAGCACTCAGAATTGCTAAACTTAAGTGGCAGTGGGCGGGGCACATCGCTCGTAGAACTGAAGGCCGTTGGGGCAGAAAGGTTCTCGAGTGGCGACCACGTAAAGGAAGACGTTGAGTGGGCGCTCTACAAGATGGACCGATGACTTGGTGAAGGTCGCGGGTAGAAGTTGGATGCGTACAGCACAAAGCCGGTCTTTGTGGCGGTCTTTAGGGGAGGCCTTTGTCCTGCAGTGGACGTCTTTCAGCTCAAGAAGAAGAAGAAATATAATGCAATAGCATTATGAACGAGGAGGCCAGAGACGCCACAAGTGATCTGGCGTAGTGGTGTAGGATGATGCCATGTGACGTGATGATATGAACTGGTTAAGTACAAAATGGTATATCTATATAGACAGCTTAAATCCGTTCACTGTTGAACATAGAACTCCTCAATCGCTCTCCAGCGCAACCGGTCCGATGCCACCTGCATCCAACGACTTACTTAATCAGTCCTATAGTTAAGAGTTATTAAATAATTCCAATGTAAGAAAATTTTCCAAATAACCACGTACAAACATAAACTTTCCTCATACGATATTCAAATAAGAGCGTTTTAGGAGCAGTCACATAAAATGAGGACGTATTAAATTCCTAAAATAGTGACTGGGGGTGACGAAGATACCAGCGGCGTAAAGTTTGCAGCCAAAATTAATTATAAATGAAAACAGTCTGGTGCTTAGCTGGCTTTAGTAAAGGACAGTTTGATTTACACCGTGGAAAAACTTTCCCGTTCAACTTTGTCGTTTGAAACACAACAGGCGCCATTGGAATTCTTAGTTATTTTTTTAATGGCCCAATTTACAGCAAACTACATTGTGACGTAACAATATTGGGGGTGGCAGAGATGTATTGTACACCCCTTTTCGCTGACTATGATAGATCCCATGTAATAGGAAGTGAGCCTATGGTCATTACCGAGCACAATGCCAGGCTCTAGACTGTAACTGATTTTTTTTGTCGTAATTTTTTTACTATTGTTCCGGATTTTTGTGACAATTAATCACATTTTACCGGACCTAGGACTTAAATTCAGAACTTCGTGATCACTCGGCACATCATTTGCCACTAGACCTACGAGGAGTTGTATTATAACATGTAGAATTCACATTTTTTTAGGTACATAATATCATATGACTTTTCGTCGGTCAATCATCCTTATACAACAAGTCCATTTAATATTACACCATATCCCTAAGGAGGAAGACGCTTTCCCCGACAGCCATTCCTTCTTAAAATACATTAAAGCTAACAAAATAGATACAAACATCGTGCAATTCTTACATTATATATGCTAATGTTCATTAATAAAAATAGGTTTAATATCATTATTTCTTTAGCATAAAAAATAAAACACCGGAACACCTATATTACCCAGGTTGAGGTGGCGGTAGTGTACTGTGTACACTGAGTTTTCGCCGAATATTTTTAGGTCCCAATGTAAAAGAGAACTATTGCCATTATATCGGGCACAATTTCAGATTCCGGACTAGCAAATCCAATCATTAATTAGTGTGATTTTTGGTAATACAATAGTTTTTAAAGAGTTTAGACAATGATGAATGTCAAAAACCTGCCTGTTTAGAGAAACATAGAATTATTATATACATTTGATTGTGAGGGAAAGCTCCCGCCGACACGAATTAATATGGATTTTTTTTATATTAAAACTACTCTTTGTGCGACCTCGGAGTTGAACCTAAAACACCGTAATCGCTACGCGTATGACAGGTAACTTCACTAGACCAAACAAGGTAGTTTCTATAAACACACATCAAGGTATGTACAATATCAACGAATCTAGTAGCGGCAACAAAATAATCTTATCGAATGCAATAAGTCACAGTTTGCGCCAGCTGTAATTGGATTTTCCAATTTAACAACGGATTTAAGCGCAAAAAATAGCGTTTAATCGTTCGCAGAACAGAAAATCGTGGGGAACTAAACGTATTTTTAATAAAACCCAGCACTCAGTTTCCCATTCGGACATCGCTTCTAGCCGCGTTTGCGGTATAAAGTTCTCCGGGCTTTGAAAAAGCAAGACCAAATTCCTGCCGAGAGAAGTTAGATCACGCTTGCACTCAGCTACTACTTTTAACTAAATTGAAGTTGCGGGCAAAGAGTGCACCCGTACACGTGACGCATCAGTCCGTCTGTACGTTTGTACTTCTACGTGAGTGGATTGCAGTGGACTTCTTTATTCAATGGTGCGGATGCATTTTGGAGGACACTCGTCGTGGTTCGGAATGACAAGTATTTGCGGTTGGGCACCACGCCATATCAGTCGCCGTTTGATGACCCTTTATTGGTGCGAGCTCCATATTGATGTATGACTGTAAGATTCTAGAAATAATTATTGCTATTACAATGGAATTTGTAACAAAAGCTTAAGAACCCAGAGGGCTTGACATAAAGACGTTAGCGTGAGACTTAGAGTTCAGAAATTATTGTAAAAAAATAAATTGCTATTAAAATATTTCGAAATTCATCGCGGTTTAAATTTTTGTTTTGAGTCTTAAGTTCCTGACGTTTCGAGTGCTCTACAGAACCCATGGCCACTGTAAGGACTGTTGGCGTTTGAAGTCCAAACGTCATTGTTATTCCGGTGTTCCTTGGGGGGATTAGAAGTCATTGAAATTTCAATTGATTGATCCGAATATAAAAAAAAACATGATTGAATAATAACTAACACTGGTGACGCCATTTAATATGCCATTCTTTTCAAACTACAAATTTACTAAATTAATATGAAAATAACAACGCGATTTCTCGACAAAGTTACTATAAATGGTTTGTGCTTAGCCTTCAGAACTTGCATATAAGTTGAGCTGGAGAGTTATTGAAATTTGAATGAAGATATATTGACTTCAGAAAGCTTCAAAATTTTATTACTCATACCGTTTCGTCCGGGCAATCCATCCGTATAGTGATTGAGAGTCGTAACTCCTATCAGACGATCATAACCATTTCCCGCAAAATTTAGCGTTTACGTCAGCAATAAATAACACTTAGGTCCCTACGAAGGCCTGTTTGCCTGAAGCAGAACTGATAGGATCACCTTCAACATTATGCAACGATTCAATTTACTTCTTATATGATACGGTTTACAAAAATAGGACTTCTTTTAATTGCTTTATTGTTCCGCAGATAATAATAAAAAGGACCTTTCGATAATATTGACGATTTTTTGATAAGAAATCCTCCCCAATTATAAGACTCCTGAATAGCTTTAGCTTTATATATTTAAATCGCATATTAATGCGATTTAAAAGCTGTTATTATTCACTGATTAAGATTGGTTTAAGCCTTGCACTTTTTAAGTGTTAGTCTACCTTTAAAATGCAATATAAATACGCAAAGATGTAACAGATTTTTCTTTCAAACCAAACAAAAGTAAGCCTTGCAAAAATCACACATATCAGCCGCTATTGGGTACAAAATATTCAATACGCAAACATTTCATCTCCCCCAGCCATAAGGAACACATGCTTTATACAATAAATCCCTAATTACGGCCAAGTACAAATTATCGCTAACGAAATTTATCCCACCTGTTCCCCTCTGTACTACACACCAATTTATTTACCTATATAGTTTGTAGTGTTGCCTGCTCGTTGGTCTAGTGGCAAATAATGGGCTTTGCGATCACGAGGTCCTAGGTTCAAATTCTAGATCGGACAAATATAGTTTTTTCATCCAAAAATTCCCAGGCCGATGTTTGAATTGTGCCCGGTGTATGGCAATAAACTCGCCCGATATTACATGGAACCTAATATCGTCGGCGAAAAGTGGGTGTACACAGCACACCTCTGCCACCCTCGCTTGGGAAATATAGGCGTGACGTGTGTTAATAGTTTGCACCTCGTTAACTGCTTTGTTGTTCTGGCGTAAACAAGAACCTATAGGCCACAGATACTTCTGTGGCTATGAACAATTACACACGTAACGAAAACGTCGTGAAATGATCAGTTTCACAAAGTTATAGTAACCGCCGCGGTTGTTCATAGCCACAGAAACTGTAATGTCTTTTATCTATATCATTACGCCAGATCCTTTGCGGGGTCTACCCCGCATAACATAGATTTCCTTAAATAACTTTGTCTACAAAGTAGTAGTTATTTAAGGAAATCTATGTTATTCTGACAGTATATTGTTATAATCTAAGCGAAACAATTTACCTCAAAGACGTAACAACTCATCCCAAAGTGGGGCTGAATGTCCCGCTCCGAAATTAGTCGAAAATTTTCTTCTCTAAAACTCTACTGAGATATTAGTAGAAGTGACTTTAATATTACAAAAACGGATAAACATCCATTCAATATTTGCACATGTTGATAATGATATTCTTAATTTTTATAATAAAACTACATATTGTTTGAAAATCGGAACTTCCAGCCCATCTTTTCCCTATAGAGTTCCAACAGGTTCTTTCCTTACAGACCTCTCTTCTCTGATTTTTACCATTTCTATGGTCATAGCGAATAACCACTCTGCATTTACCCTGGGATCGAATTCTAGGTCGGACAAGGTGTGTTTTTCTTTAAAAAAAACCAAGTATCTGTCCGAATCGGAGTCTGTTGTGTCTAGTACAATAGCAATATTCGCCCCCTATTACATTGGAACGTAACATCGTCGTCGATAAGCGGGTGTTCATAATACACCTTTGCCGCGATTCTCGAAGAATATAGGCGTGATGGTGTTTATGTGTATTGTTCTTTTTTAGTGTGTACAACCAAGCTACTTTGTAAGTACATAGCGACGAAATGACACTAGAAACCACTTATCTGGTCATCCACCGAGGTATTGTATACTTTGTATGATAATGGAAGTCTCAAAAGTTAGGTAACGAAACCTGTTAACAAGTAGTTGTATGAAACTTATGTGCTTTGTTAAAAACCTATTAGATAAATATATTTATTTCCATTGTTTATACAAACATGTAAACTGCACATGACCTATCTATCTAGCAGAGAGTACAAAATTCCAACGGCACATGACCAACCATAGAAATTGTAATAGACCATTACGAGTAGAAGCTTTAACCTATTGGTCAACAAGTCGCGGAACCTAAAGAGGAAAGATTTGTTTATTTGTTTATAATCTCAGAACCAAAGTCACCGACTCTCTCAGAATTGCCAAACTTAAGTGGCAGTGGGCGGCGCACATCGCTTGTAGAACTGACGGCCGTTGGGGCAGAAAGGTTTTCGAGTGGCGATCACGTAACGAAAGACGTGTAGTAGGCAGGCCTCCCACAAGGTGGAGCGATGACCTGGTGAAGGTCGCAGGTAGAAGCTGGATGCGTACAGCACCAAGCTGGTCGTTGTGGCGATCTTTGGGGAGGTCTTTGTCCTGCAGGGGATGCCTTTGGCTGATGACGATGATGAATCGATAAACTATGAAACTACTGAACCGATTTTAATCATTCATTCATCATTTAAAAACTACCTTATCCAGAAGTAATGATATATAAAGATTAATATAGTAATGATATTAGAAAATAAACGCGTTAGTAGCAACGCATATCAGCAATCAATATAATATAATTAATCGAAAAATATTTTTTATAACTATCTATCTATCTATCTATAACCTCACGCCAGATCCCTTGCGGGGTAGGCAGAGAGTACAGAGTTCCAACAGGTTCTTTCCTTACATACCTCTCTGGCTTCCTCGACTCTCATTTTATAACTATAAAGTGTGTATATGTATGACAAAGCGACGACAATGATTTCGAACAAACTGAGCGCTATTTCACTTCTAGTGTTTTATTGTAACGATTTCTCTTAAGCCGCTCATGACGAATCGATAAAAAGCTCTCAAATGCATTCAAACAAATCCTGACTAACCGACTAAACTAAATTTCACCAAGCGAGGCGTCACCGACAGGCGACGGACGCCTCTCGCCGCGCTCCGGGTTCGCGTAATTGACAGCTACAGACAACGAACCGGCGAATGCATTGCGACTATTTTAGCGCGGTCTATTAGTGCGTTGGTGCTTCAATGGAACTTTGATAAGACAGTGGTCACTTGTCGGAATATTAGGGCTTTTCTAACAGTGTGAGAGATAATAGGTCTGATTTCACCATACACACCTATTAAGTATCGGTCGAACCAAGTTTGTGGCACCGGCTGTGGGAACTTATGAAGTCGCTGATATTGTTTTCAAAAAATTATATTTCTTAGACTGACCTGAATGCGTACTACAATCTTTTTATCAAAGCTGCTAATATCTTACTTTGCTGTATGAAAGAAATTTTAATATACGCCATTCATAGCTCAGTCTTATTTTCGCGGTAAAGTAAGATTGAAATAGTTTCGTTAAGGAATTTGTGGTAACCCCCATTCTAACTTATAAAATGAATACTAAAACACGTAAACCGCATATGACGAATCAAAAAAAGCTTTCAAATGAATTCAAACAAATCCTGACTAACCGACTACACTAAATTTCACCGAGTAAGGCGTCACCGACTGGCGACGGACGCCTCTCGCAGCGCTCCGGGTTCGCCTAATTGACAGCTACAGACAACGAGCCGGCAAATGCATTGCGACTATTTTAGCGCAATCTATTAGTGCGTTGGTGCTTCAATGAAACTTTGGTGTTACAGCTAACGTCGCTTGATTAAATTTCAGCTTTAAAATTAAATTTACAAGAAAGAATAGTGCTATTTGTTATACATATATCTACTATGTATTTATAATACGTGTTTCTTTTACTAGTAAGTGTGTAAGACTAAGTACAGTGAAGTACTTAAAACTTTAAGCATTTTTTTATATCACAACGTATAATTCATATAATTATTCCAAAGTCTCTGAATTTGTAGTTTACTAGAAGGTCAGTTGATGCCGAATTGCAAGATTGGTTTTTATTGCCTGAAGAAGTATAAAGTAAGGAGTAAACTATAGGCTTTCGAAAATCTAAAACTTTAAAAAGATAATCCGCAACTGATTCCCGCTACCTATAATATATTCTTCGACTTTTACAATCAACAAATCGATCTACTTTCAAAAGCAAAGCATACATTTTCCAGGAATATCCGAGTAAACTAAACTCCACATAGTGAGATGTCGGCGACAGGCGAGCGTGTCGCCGCGCTGGGCCCCGCCTAATTGACAGCTAAACCTCGACTGGGCACACAAAGGACCACGACTGTTTTAGCACTAGATAGTGCGTTGATACCTTCGATGATGGAAATTAGTGACTGACCTGTCGATATATTTGAAATGACGAATGATGATGAAATGTTCTCAGTATTAAGCGATTAGATTTCAGCTTTGAAATGATATTTACAAGACAAATAAATGTAGAATTTAATAACAAAATAATTGTCCTAATTTGTTGCGACTGACGATTACGAGGTTGTGTTGCACCGCTGCGCCTGCCTAATTGACGGGTACACCTCGACTGGGCTCACAAAGGACTACGACTATTGTAGCAGTAGCTAGTGCGTTGATACCTTCGATGATGGAAATTAGTGACTGACCTGTCGATATATTTGAAATGACGAATGATGGTGAAATGTTCTCAGTATTAAGCTATTAGATTTCAGCTTTGAAATGATATTTACAAGACAAATAAATGTAGAATTCTAATAACAAAATAATTGTCGTAATTTGTTGCGACTGACGATCACGAGGTTGTGTTGCACCGCTGCGCCTGCCTCATTGACGGGTACACCTCAACTGGGTTCACAAAGGATTACGACTATTGTAGCAGTAGCTAGTGCGTTGATACGTTCGATGATGGAAATTGGTGACTAGCCTGTCCTCAATACGTGATTATTGAATGTGTTATTTAAACAGCAATGTAATAATTTTGATTGTTGCTGGAGATCAGTAGTAGCCGCAAGTTCGATTCTCGCACAGGAAGAATATTTGCGCGATCCGCAGATTGTATTATTTTGTTCAAGTCTGTACGTGCACGTAAAATTTGTATAATAAACCCACACCACGACAAAAGAGGACAGCAATTATATATTGATCTATAAATGCATGGTGAAATGTTTTTCTTATTTGAAAAAATTATAATTTAAAACAAGCTTATTTGCAAAAAAATCGAAGACAGTTGTAAATAAGTGCCAATAAGTAAGCACTATTAGGTAGATACACAGCTGTCCGTAAATTACATCCCATAACATAACGAAATTGCTTTGAAGCCAGCGCGCGTTATTACAAAATTATCGACCGTAGCCTAATTATGATAATAAACTTTTTTTATGCTGTGGAAAGAGCTAATTTCCGCTAACATCATTAAATTGGGGACACCTTGGCCATAAAACTGAACAACCCGTCAAGGACGTGTTGTACTCGCTTTAATATTTACCGTACCTAAATGTGTAGGTGTTCCGGTCATTCTAAGGTAATCGTAACACTATTCAATTTTATTCAAGAACCTTTTAAGAAATTACGACAAAAATAGCTTCAGTCATAAGTTAATCACACGAAATCTGAACGGATATATATTCGGATTATTTTTATATCAATCAACTCTTTTTTATGGTTTATTACTATTGTGAAGGTATACTTTAATATGTTTTGGCAAACATTACAAAACAATAAAAAAAAATTCACAGTATGTCCTTCTTTTTTTTTGTTTTTTTTTTTTTTTAAATGTAGCCCCACACTAGGATTTATTCCTGTGTCATGGGTGCGTTTACAAACATGAAAATTCACATACACAAATACCCAGACCGAAACAAATAATTGTGGATCACACAAATATTTGTCCCGTGCGGGAATCGAACCCGCGACTATTAGACACAGTGGGCGGGAGCGGTTTAAGCTCTTAACCAATGCGCTAAATCGTCTTTTACATAACATCTTTAACAAGATGTTCGTTGTTTATTCAGTATTCTCACGACAACACTTTTAGGCATTTCTAAACAATATATGAACATTATATTTACTTAGATAATCGCCTACACTTATACACAAAGACTAAAAGAATATTAAATAACATTTTTAATTAATAATTATTAACTTATTACGTCTTAATTCTAATATTTCATATGTCATTTTATATTACAAAATACATTTCTGCTGAAATTTCCTCAAGGCAAATGTATGTAACATACCTCATCAAAATGTTTCAATTCGACTTATAATTTCTTTATTTGCGTAAAAGGACTAATCCTTGCTCAAAGACAGGATTGCGGCAACAGGCGGGCAAACGCGAGGCGGCTTGGCTTGGGCCCATGAGAATGCGAAATTAGTAGAGCCGTGTTACACCACCCTTGCCTCCCACCCCCCGACTTTACCTAACACCCTGGCATAAAGCCTTAGTACAAGACACGGCGCAAGGAGACGTCCATTACCATCCGACTTCTAGTTAGATGGTGTACTTCTTGTATATATATTGACGGACGATTTAGCGCAGTGGTTAAGAGCTTGAGCTGCTCCGCCCACTGTGTCGAATAGTCGCGGGTTCGATTCCCGCACGGGACAAATCTTTGTGTGATCCACAATTATTTGTTTGTGAATTTTCATGTTTGTAAACGCACCCACGACACAGGAATAAATCCTAGTGTGGGGCTACGTTTAAAAAAAAAAAAAAAAAAAAAAAAAATATACTGTCCCATAGCTAGAAAAAGGCCATCTGGATATCGAGTCGAGTGAAAATCGACAATTATTAATTTTGGGTAATTTTAAACTAAACACAGACCTACATTCCTTAGAGAGGAGTAACAGAGGTGCACATTTACATTTCCGATTCCGATATAATTGGCTAATATCGTGGTCATCACGCTAGATCCTCGTCTGTGTAGGCAGAGGCTACAAATTCGTACATAAATTTCATTTTCATACATATTGATATAATCTGTTACAAACCTATTTCGCTTCCTCCATTCTCATAGTTTGTTGCATAGACGCTCGTCGGTTATGGAAATCCTTAACTTGTTCATCAGATAACACAACATTATGATAGAAATAAAACATCAAACTTACCAAAACCTTACAAATTTAATTTTCAATCATACTGCTCGAAAAAGAACCCAAGGAAATTTTTATCTACCAAGAAAATATGTCACCCTAACAAGGGAGCGTAGTGAGCATAGTCCAATTTCGTGAGTAATGTGTTTAATAAACATACCGTATCCGGAAAATTATTCCCGGAATATGTATACACAATCGTCGGGGTAAACTCTAAAACAATTACCTCTGTTAGCTCTACCAATAACAATAACAATTATCAAATTACGAGGGCGAACGACTCCGCGATACGGAGGGAGGAAGGAAATTGACAAAGCAAGCAAAAGGCTTTCAAGGCTGGCTCGCGTGTTGCGACGTGTTTGCATCGGTAATTTGTTTGTTGGCGGCAGCATACGGCTGACTACATTAATGGATCTGTGCTGAGCACGCGAGCAGACAAGCCGACTCACCAGCAGGGCTAGCACAGGCGACTAGACTTTTTTCTTTGGGCTAAATTTTCCTGTCCCATTTGTGCATTTATTAAAGATGTCCCAAGTGGCGCAACTGCTGCTCAAAAAAGGGATTAAAAGCGATAGATTTACACCATTATGAAGCCTATTCTCTTATAGAACTTTAGCATAGCTTAAAGCGGTAAAAAGGTAGTTACTTCTTCTCTTAAGCAGCAGTTGAGCTACTTAGGCTACGCTCTTGGCTGCTCACCGTACTTAGCTAGCACAGGTGGCAAGCCTTTTCTTGCGCGGCACAAAAGTTGGCCCCTTTTGTGCATATGTGAATGATCTGTGCTGTTCGCCGGGGTTCTTTATAGAGAGTCTTAAGTTCAATGAATCCGCCTAAACTGTTGCATTGCTAGCCAAAAATGCCAAAGGTCGTGGAAGCGGGTTTGTGACCACCTGCCGTTAAAACTTATTAAACTGCCTATAAGGCTTCCAACTTGCCTTAACGACTACCATATTACCATAGCTTAACGTGCCTTCCAAAGCACGGAGACGCTCGAATATAAAAATTACACAATTGGTTACACATCTCAAACTGACCGAGTCGAGCGCTGTTTAAACTTTGGTGATCGCTAAGAATACCGCGATCGCACAGCTTTACAAGCGCCTCAAGTCATTCTTGAAACAACTTTTCTCATGTCAAATTTGTCGTACCCCGTCATGCTAACACGTAAGAAAAAATGGTTATCTCACGCCAAGGGCGACAAAATATTATGTTTTGTCGCGCCGGCGCCACCGTTGCTAGCCCTGCGGAAACCCTGCTTATCTTCAGGTTCTTGCTCAAAAAGAACAAAGACCGCTTTTGTCGTGGTAACGCTGCCGTGTAGCAACGTGTGGTTTTATTTTGTATTTATTCGGTTCTGCATTTGGTCGTTTGTGGTTTTTGGTTTTATCTAAATACACTTGTTAGTATCAAATTCTTCATTGTTTCTTTCTCTAATATTTTATTGCAGTACTATTGAAACTATTTTTAGAGACTAAAGAGAAACAAAAATGTACCTATCTTTTATTTAATGAAAACTAATCTATGTCATTAAAGTTTTACTTAAGTAAATATTTTTTCTCGCAATACATTTAATGTAAGTTGTAATTTTAGCATGCTTGCATTTAAAAATAATAAGAATAACGTTACATAATATTTGTCACATTCGCATAGTATTTGTCACAAGAATTAGAATAAATGAACAGTAGTAAATGAACTCTATAATACGAAAATTGCTTATACGTCCATAACGAAATATGTATTCCAAGAATATATTTTGTTTGATCAACGGAGGAACATCATTAGTTTTCTGGGAAGTCTTAATACGAATCTTGTATAACTTTCGATTAAAATCGAGAAATAGGTATAGAAGGGTATAATATTGACATTTACTAAGACTCTAGACGGCACTATCAAACATCTATAATTGGGTCCTTATTTACGTAACGCAACGCGTTTCGATACTTCATGAAATGATCGTTAAATGGTACTTCAGTTGCATACAGAATACGATAGATAGTAACGCGTCGCGTTTGGGCGAATAATGGTGATAAAGTCAAACAACCCTCGGCTCGGGCTATACCGAGGGAGTTCCGCACCTACTTCAGCTGTTTGAACAATTCATACTTACATATTGTTATGAATAGTTCAGAAATTGTTCTTGAACGTGAGACGGTCTCTGTAAAGTCTGGTTCGTATTTATTCTTCGATTAACTTCATCTGCGTTATTCAGTCTGTCGATTCTATATTTAAATAACTATGAGAAACATAATTTGCATTTTGTTTTAAATTGAATCATAACTTTATGTATAAAAGTTATATGTTATTCCAGTAGCCAAATTTCCAGGTCGGACAGCGTGTAGATTGTCTATCGGAACATTTCTATTATTGGTTCGGAGTCTGGAATTGTGTCCGGTAGAACAGCAATAGACTCGCCTCCTATTGCATGGGACCTAAGATCGTCGGCGAAAAGTGGATGAATTTTCAAAAACCTGGTTTACACATTTGAGTTCGTTTAAACCTAATTTTAGCCTGCTGAGTAAGTACACCATATTCCCCAAGCGGAGTTGGCAGAGGTGTTCTGCGTACACCCATTTTCGCCCTGTTGTTAGGTCTCATGTAATAGGGAGCGAGCCTATTACCATAAAAACGGTAGAATTTCAGTCTCCGCACTGACATTGGGAATATTTCGATAGAAAAACTATATTTGTCCGACCTAGGATTTGAATGAGATCCTGTAATTACAACGCACATTATTCGCCACTGTGTGAGTAAGTACTTCGTTATTATAGTATCAAATCAATAAGTATTTCTAGACCCTAAATCAAATCGATTAAGTCCAATGAAAGCATAAATTGAAATTATTCAATCCAAATGACACAGGCCAGCGTTCGCACCCAGCTATTTCTGTACAAATTACGCCACTGAAATTATTCTACGTCGCTTCGTTTTCGAGAAAATGTTGGACGTTTATTATTCAAAAATGTTTTCAGCTGCAGTTCGCTAAATGTTACCATTTTGTAAGTTTAAATATAAATGTCTCTTTATTAATAATTGTATTCCGTATTCGCAACAGCGTAGTGAGAAAGCATGTGGGTATGAAAGATAGTATCAGTGTAAAGATTAGAAAGGGTATGCTCCGTTCGTTTGGGCATATAGAAAGAATGTCGGAAGAAAGAATGACAAAACAGACATACAATACGAAAGTGGGGGGATGCATGATCAAATAGACCGTGTTTTATCTGAAGGGCGAGTCAAGAGTCTCCGTAACCGGCGAGCGTGTATGAGACGAATTATGAAAGTAGAGGAAGCCAGAGAGGTATGTAAGGAAATTACCTGTTGGAACTTGTACTCTCTGCCTACCTCGCAATGGATCTAGCCTGATATAGATAGAGATAGATAGATTAATAATTGTTTATGAAAAGAAAAGACTAAAATGTTACTTGACAGCTAGGTCCAGTTTGGGAGCTTGAGTTGATCCATCCCACTGGATCGAGTAACCGCAGGTTCAATCCCCGCGAGGGGCAAACGACGCGCGTTTATGCGACCAACCCTTATTCGCTATGTCCAAACCCGGTGCCTTATGATAACTTTATGAAATGACCGTATAATATTCTGTATGCCTATGGAGTAAACGATCATCACACAAAGTTATCGTAACGCGTCGTGTTACGTGTTTTATTGGTCATACCGAATATGGATTCTGGCCTGTATTTGTGCTCGTGAATTTCATGTTTCTATACGCGCTCTTAACATTAGGGTAAACTTTGTTCCCCTCCAACACATGCTAAGCCCTATGCCTTTCGGCACAGCTCACACCGAGGCAAACGTCACAAGTATCAATAGCAGCTTATTTGTCTTTCTTCGTTTTTCTTTTTGTAACTATCTATCTATATCATCACGCCATATCCCTTGCGGGGTAGGCAGAGAGTACAGAGTTCCAACAGGTTCTTTCCTTACATACCTCTCTGGCTTCCTCCACTCTCATAGTTCGTCTCATACACGCTCGCCGGTTACGGAGACTCTTGACTTTTCCTTCAGACAAGACTCGGTTTATTTGGTCGTGGTAAGATAGTCTAGATCTTCCCCGGTACCTGCATCCTTCCACTTTCACATTGTATATCTGTTTTGTCTTTTTGTAACTGTTCATACATTTTCTGATGTTCATGAGTGATGTGCTTAATAATATTTTTTTTCTATCTTAACAACAAGTTTAAAAAAAAAACCTTTTTAAAACCTAAAGTAATAACACCACTTCACCACGTTTATATTCCCCAAGCGGGGACTGTCACGTTTGAAGGTGTACGGGGTACATCCCCATTATTTTTACACAGGTTAGCCTAATGCCTTTATGCCGGTCACGATGCCGGGACCCAGGCTACAGTTACGAATCTTTGATACCAAAACTTTAATATCATTTTTCTGAAGACAGGACCTGATAAACACTATTAGCGACATACTTGCTCAAGACCAATGAGCATGGTTAAATTGACTAGTCTTATATTTTGACGGACGATTTGGCGCATTTTGTGTATGCGAAATTTCATGTTTGTAAATCGCACTCACGACACAGGAATAAACCCTAGTGCGGGGATACGTTTAAAAAAAAGTAAAATTGGTGCGCCTTCTCTAAAGTCAGTTGACACAATAATAGCACTAGGCCGTCAGAGATTTTTTTGATAATATTAAGACCTAAACCTCATGGGGCTGCATGAAAAAGTATGACCTAATCTTTCTCACCTCAATTTGTAATAGAAAGTTTTCTTATAGCAGTGCGGCAGTCTAGGCTGCTTTATTTATTAATATTTTTATTATTTTGGTCTAAACCTAAAAATTATTTTTCATTCATGTTATGATATATATCGATGTTTTCAGCTGATGTTTTGGCCTCATACCTTGACTTAACAAATGTAGAAGATAACTGTGTTACAAAAAGGTTTTAAACTTTGCAAAATACAGTTCACTTGACTTGTTCGTAATTAAAAATGTAATATGCTGACAAAGTCGGCCCAGTAAGTAGTAAAATAAAACATGTTGAAGTGAGCCGGGGCGTTATCCTACACGCCAATTGGACCCTTATTCCCAATTACCAATTACACACGTAACGCGGAGTGTTACGACAATTTCGTGAAATGATCGTTAAAAGACGGACGCATTGATCCAGTTAGGTTTTTTTTTAAATCGTAGTCCGTCCACGAGGATTTATTCTTGTGTCGTTGGTGCGTTTACAAACATGAAAAATCACATACACAAACACCCAGACCGGAACAAATAATTGTGGATCACACAAAGATTTATCCCGTGCGGGAATCGAACCCGCGACTATTAGACACAGTGGGCGCAGTGGCTTAAGCTCTTAACCACTGCACTAAATCGTCCGTCGAAGTTGAGAGCTTAAGCCGCTCCGCCAACTGGATCGAATAGTCACGGGTTGGGTTATCTTTGCGACTCACAAATGTTTGTTTCTTTCTGAGTGTGTGTGTGTATGTACATTTCGTGTTTGTAAACGTAACAACAATACAGGAATAATTTACTAGTGTGGACAATGGCGGATTCACACATTTGCCGTCAGAAGGCTATTCAATTTTTGCCTCCCCTACTGAGCTCTGGAATTCAATACCCTACTTCAACTTCAAATTTTATGATTTATGCTCTAGCGTCATCATTAGAACAGATTTTCTCGTTATTAGTATCATTGTGAACTAAGGGATCGTTGTGTCAGTTCCTAGATTGTTCTTACATCACACGATTTAGTGAAGTTTACACAATAAATAGTCTTTGGGTATATTTTTGAGCTAAGAAAAGCTCAATCATGTACTACTTATAAGATGGGGCAAGGCATGCCTTAAAAATTCTTTCACGTGTATAAAATAATGTTTTTTTTTATTTCTGTAAAAAAAAAATTAGAGCCAAATTTGCCGCCCGGCTGTTTAAAAAAAAACATGGTACTCCCAATGGCATACAGAACGCGATCATTTCACGAAGGTATATAGGCACGGCGTTTGGTCATAGCGAATAAGTTCTTTGGTCTTGCCGTGAGACCAATTAAGTTGCCTTGCCTTAGTCGCTAGCTAGCCGCTTAAAAGTAACTAGCTTTCACATACACTGACATACACGTGAGGGTTACTTTAGAATTATGTGAAAGCATTTTTGAGGGATATTTATTTTTATGTACTATTTAGCCTAGTGTGCTCGAAATAAGGTTATATTCAGGTAAAGGTTTATTTTTCGGTTAATGTTGTACTATTTAAAAGCAGAAGCCTTTTTTCATGGGAGGAATGTTCAACAGATTGTGAACAGGCATAATTTGTATAGACCTAGCTTTCTTTTTCTTCTTATCATTTCGACAGTAGACATGTCGAATCTATATAGAAGAGCCCAAAAACGCAGCCACCTCGACCGCATTGTCGGTGGCATTCGTCAAATCCTGTCGCGTGCAGGTGTTGGGGCATGCAGAGCACGATGTTAGGTGGGCCATCGTTTGGGTAACACCGCACTAACACTTCAGATTGGTATTGTCTAGCTTTGTATACCTGCTGGGTATATGGGAATCAGAAAAATAACATGGATGAATTGAAAGTATGTCTACAATGTGAGTGGATAGGATGCCGGCAATAAAACTATTATAAATAAATTCTATCTATCTATCTATAACCTCACGCCAGATCCCTTGCGGGGTAGGCAGAGAGTACAGAGTTCCAACAGGTTCTTTCCTTACATACCTCTCTAGCTTCCTCGACTCTCATAGTTCGTCTCATACACGCTCGCCGGTTACGGAGACTCTTGACTTTTCCATCAGATAAGACTCGGTTTATTTGGTCGTGGTAAGATAGTCTAGGTCTTCCCCGGTACCTGCATCCTTCCACTTTCACATTGTATATCTGTTTTGTCATTCTTTCCTCTGGCATTCTTTCTATATGCCCGAACCAACGGAGCATGCCCTTTCTCATCTTTACACCGATACTATCTTTCATACCTACTCGCTGTCTTACTATGCTGTTGCTAATGCGGTCGGTCAGCTTCACTCCGCACATCTTCCGCAGAGCTCGCATTTCTACCGCATTTATCCTACTTTCATTCTCCTTCTTACCCAGCTCTCGCTACCATATAACAGCGTTGGGACAAGAACTCCGTTATGTATGGCCAGCTGCGCCTTATGGCTTAAGTGCCGGCTCCCGAGTAGCATTCCCATCGCACCATTCACTCTGTTCCCTGCACTCACTCTTCTCTCTATGTCAGCGGTGTATTTCCCATCCTTACTGAAGGCGCATCCAAGATATACAAACTCAAATAAATTAATAGTGAAAAACCGTTTAAAAACAAGCTTTTATAGGTCAGGTAATGGTATAATTAAAAACAATAAACATCCAACGCTTCGTGTTTATGGTGTTAGCCGTTGTGGAGATTTTTTATCTAGGTGCAAAATTACGTCAGATTTCCAACCAAAATGCATTGTCATCTAAAATAAACCAACATATTAAATTTCAATTGCCAAGTGATAGCCTAGTGGTTAGACCGTTGGACTGCAAAGTCAGAGGTCTCGGGTTAATACCCAGGCACGCACTTCTGTCTGTTCGAAAGCATGTGCGTATTAAAAATTAATTATCACTTGCTTTAACGGTTAAGGAAAACATCGTGAAGAAACCTGCATGCCTAAGCGTGTCTCGAAGGTGTGTGAAGTTCGTCATCCCGCACTGGGCCAGCGTGGTGGACTATGGCCTAAGCCCTCTCAGTTTGAGAGGAGGCCCGTGCCCTACGGTGGGACAGTTTCTTATTTATTATTATTATCAAATTTCAACTCTGTAGGATAAGAGACAGTCTAATTTAGCTTGCAAAATTTAGCCTTAACAAACAAACATTGCATGTTACATAAAAGCTTTTACTAAGTAATTGTATACTTACCTAGCAGTTAATTTAACTAACAACTTTTCTGCCCATAAAACACTTTTCTCACTCATAAAAAAGTGACTCACTGACCATTAATCACCAAGCACAAACACACCCATGAACCCATCATAAAAAGTAGCCAACCAAGCAGTCCTTGTTTCCGCCAAAACCATTATCTAACTGAGTGTGATAAAACCACTGGGCATAACAGTTTAATAAGATCAGGTATAACCATTGAGTTACTATTAAAATAAAACTAGTTCAGAAGTGTAAATGTAACGTAAGTGTATTATTTCATAAAAACATTCCAGTTACTCTTAACGATGTCAAATATTAGTAATTACGCTACTATTCAAATTCCGCTATAATCCAATCGTCGCTCCAGAGCAGCCAACCTTTTTTATGCACTTCAGTGATGCCAACTACTCAATAGTTTATTATGCCAAAAGAACCATAGACAAGAAAAATAAGTTATTTAATTAATAAAATGTTTATATTATTTGTAGTATTTTTTGTAGTAAAAGTCAGAGTGCATACATACATCTTAACTCATTTTATATTTTGGTGTTTACCGCAACGTGATGCGTTCGAGTGCTACAAACTTCTGTTTCATTTAAAAAAAAATCTTTTTAAAGACAAAATTCTATGCGGCCAGGTAATGGTGCAATTTAAAACGGGCAATCAATATTACATGTGTTTTAAAAAGAATGGGATGCAGGCAATAAAATTATTATAAATAATAGTAAAAACAATTTTGGAAATAAGCTTTCATAATATGCTAGGTAATAAGTACAATAAGTACATAAGTATAATTTAAAACAGAGTCTATACAAAATTTCATCCCTCTGTGCTGTTACCCGTTGAGGAGTTTCTCCGTCTGAAACCAATGCGGGGTATAGAATCAGGTCATGCTTACCATAAAAATGCATTGTCATTGGAACTGAACCAACATGCCAAATTTTAACTCCGTAGGATAAGAGGGAGTGATGATAATTCAACTTAACGGATTTGACCTAACCAACAATCTAAAAAACATTGCAAGCTAAATAAAAGCTTGTATAAATATGCCTTCATGTGCACTGTGATTACTGATTAACTAACTCGAAAAACATAGATTTTTTTATCTATGATAATACAAACATTCCCGCTAACTCCGATCATTAAGTTACGCACCCTTTTTTTAAACTTTTATTTTACTGGTACCGTTCGTATGCCTGTCTGTCAGTCTTACCGGTTCCAATATTTGTGATCCATTATTCAAGTAGTTGCGCTTATCCGACTACGCTGAAATTTGGCGTAGGTATGTGTTCGATGACAATGCAGTAATAAGTGATCAAACGAACTTACCTGAAGTGAAGTTCGATCATTATTATACGAAGTCCTTCGTTCGAAGATATAAACTATATTAGCAGCAGCTCTCTCGAGTCGCTTGGCAACCGCGCGTCATTCAGAGAATTAAAAAGTCAACGCCGCCTCTATGGTATCTGTGGACATAACCTCTGCAAGCATTCCTTTTAGAAGTAGTACATTTCAACTTTACCAACGGGCAGGGCGGGTTGGGTACTTATATCTTCGAACGAAGGACTTCGTATAATAATGATCGAACTTCACTTCAGGTAAGTTCGTTTGATCACTTATTATACTGTGTCCTTCGTTCTCGATATAAACTATATTAGCAGCTGTTTAGAGCTATAAGGGTAAAGTTGAAGTATACCACATAAAGGTTTTTTTTTTTTTGAGCGTGACCTCTAAAAATAACATATCATTAGTATATTTGTACTATAACACATTCCCGTTCTTTGTTTTGCCATACAACACAAACACAACAAATATATACACATATATTGTTTCTTACAACCAGTCTGTCTAACTTATTTAAAATAAATTTATATAATCAAATTCTATAACATATTATGTTATGTAGTGTAGATCCATCCCAACAAAACCTTTAAAGCACCTGTTATATACCTTTATACCACACCTGTTGTCCAAAATTCATTAATACCGGGTAATATTAATCAATCATTACTTATCAGATATCAGTGCAGTCTCTATCTGTTATGTCTTCTATAGAGATCTTTCTTCTATAGATATCTTCTATATAACAAGAGTTGAGGAATTCCCCATCTAGAGTTTTGTTTATATAAAATTAAATCCTTTATAATAATTCTTGTATCATTGACAACCATTATGAGACGAACTATGAGAGCGAAGAAAGCCAGGCAGGCATGCAAGGAAAGAACCCGTCGGAACCTTGCACTCTCTGCCCACCCCGCAAGAGATCTGGCGTCATAATATGGATAGAGATAGATAGATAGCTAGAAACCCTTACTGTGTACTAGACCTGAAAACAAAGTCTGTTATAAATTGGGTAATTTATAACAATATGATACAAATATAACAGGGAAACCTATTTCCCCACTAATGGTCTTCCAACTGCCATGTGGTTCTTTTTTTTTTTTTTTTTAATATCAACATTCGGCTATATTTAATGTTAGTTATATTTTTAATCTTTAAAGATGTACATATATCAAAATTTAACATTTTTTGTACTAGAGGCCTTTGTACTAATGAACTTATATGGAATTAAGTCCGGTGAAGCTGTAAAGGCCTCGCGGCCATCAGCGTACATCACTCACACACACACCTTATCTGGAGAGATTCCTCACATAAGGCTATGTGCTTTACCTATATAATCTCGCCCCCCCCCCCCCAATTTTAGAGTCTGGAACGAAGGGCAGTACTAATGCGTGGTAAACAAACATAACCTACCCCAGTGTTATTACTATACCACTATTATTAATTCAATTTAAATTTCGAAACTATCCCGGATTCATTTCCATGTTCTGAGTGTGCGCAGACAAATAAATCCTTGGCTACCTAAATATTTATGTATTACTTAACGATTCGTTCTTGCGCAATAACGCCCGCGAACGTTCGTTTTGGCAATACGATTGGAGCACTCCTGAACCAATTTACATTACTGATACTAAAAATACTAAAAAATACACTCCTAATTTAGTAATAACTTAAGAAGCGAATATGTTACAGTCGACTAAACCGAACCATGGGTTACAACTGTATCATATTGGGAATCCTATTCATAACTGAATTATTTCATACCATGAAATTTTCATTTCATACCACACTTCCTTTGCTTCTTTTTATGTGACTGTATTTATAAGTAAAAACAAAAATTGCAATGGGGTTGCTTTCTAGTTAGTTCTAGATGTCCAACCGTGAGAATTGAGTGTTACTCAACTTATTATTTTGTATCCCCCATTAATAATAAATAAATAATATCAAGTTCCTTAGGACTTAGATTATTGCTGATATTACATAATATTTATCATCCCTGTGATAAGAATATACTTCTGATTATTCTTGTTTAAGATAATCCATACTTTCAAATACTGTAACTCAATATTTCATCCCCCGTAGCTTGTCAACATAATATCATTAAATTTTCAAATGGATATTATATCAAGTCATTTGCATGACTTTATTTTCTTTTTATATATAGATACCTATTTATAAGATACATGTAACATGTGGATGTAATAATTTAAATATAACAATACCAAAATTGCAAATTTTTGTATATCTTAATCCAATATTTTTTACTGAAACACCTTTAAATAAATTACAACATATATAGTGCTCTAAAACCAACTTGTTACTTTAATGGTAGCAGTTTGTGCTTGTGTTATCATAACTATACCAGAAAACATCACTAGTGTTCAAAATAACTGTACACATTCCAAACTAATTACAAAACTATTTTTGATAGTTATTAATTTCTTGAATAATCTTATTTAATTACATATTATTTATTGATTATCATATGATCAAAAATACAGTAAAAACATCTAATTCTCCAAATGATGAATTGATTGATGAATTGATAGCTTTCCATTGTGTGTGCCTCAAATTCCTAATATTATTAAGTACACTATAATTGATGCAGGAAATAATCAAGAACCCAAAACCATTGAACTCCTTACATGATAGAAAACTGAATAGGTACTAATAAATTTTCTATTAGTATATTTATTATGACTGTAAGGTGTGTTAGCATTAAGTTTTTTTTTTTATTTTTTAATAAAAATAGCTATAAATTATATTTCAAATTATTAAACAATAGTGTTTCTAATAATAATGTTTCTATACATAATGTTAAACATATGTAGGACAAGATTCACTTGTCTGAAGTGCAAGTAATTGCACAAAACCAATAAAATTATGTTTGTCGTTGAAGGCATTATTAGTGTCATAGATACATACCACAGTCAGTGAATACCTTTAGCCTCCAATATTATGGTTTCTTTGTAAAACCCATGTTGTATTCCTGATTGTTTTTTTGAATTTTTCAGCAACTCAAAAACCAAGTCCTTGTGTAAAATGCCTATCATGCTTTTTGTACCTCACTTTCTTTGGTAGGAGATTTCCAATGTCCAACGTGATGTTGTTTTTGGTGAACTGATAGGTACAGTGTGACTTAATATTTTCACACTATCACGGTCTATATTGGTTACAACGGTGGTTGTTTTATGAAATTTTAACTACTGGCTATGACTAGCTAGTTAATAATTCCATATTGATAATCCACTATATTAACACTCCTTTTATGCAAAATATATACTGCTGACCTTAAAGGTTCTTATCTCAATAAAGGTTTCATGACTGTGTTGTTAGGATTAATCTTTTCTGGCTACCCTGCAAGGAGTCTAGGTTGATAATATTGATAGATAATTATTAGTTCTATGTTAACTGGATAGACCAGGTATTTTATATTATCTTTTAAGTATCTTTGTGCATAACACAAATTATCCCACAACCTGCCTGCCGCAGCATCGGTAGGATAAGATATTATATTTGGAATGTATCCACAGTCCTGTTGCTTGTCAGTTACAACAGGCATTGGCATTAGTATATTACTTTGGCTTATTTGGTTATAAACCCTGTTCAGGAATAAGTATTGCTGGATTTAACTTTTGTAATACAAGTACTCATAATTTTGCACAATTCTTTGTGTAATAAGCTCCAGTTTGGGCTATTTCAGTATTATTATACAAGTATGTCTAATAATGAAATCAATAAAAACACTATGTTTCTGCAAAGGAGTGACTTTTGTTATTAATAATGTATTGTTATACATAAACAATATCACTTTAATTACCCTTTCAGTAAGTCTCCTTTTGGAGATATAATATGACAAATTGCTTATAGTTTATAGCAATAGTCTTTGTATTTACTGTTTTAGGCATGTTTAAGGTATGTATTTTAGGTAACATTTTTGATTCTTACCATTGTAGAAATGTGAACTGCACAGGAACACCTCATGGATGAAACCTATGAGTAGTATGACCTTCAGCACATATCTCGTATGGGCCCCAAGTCTTGCGGATCACGCCGATGTATCTCGTACACCACTCGTGTCCTTGAATTATCGTCAAGTCTTGCGGACCACGTCGATGTATCTCGTACATCACCCGTGTCCTTAAAATGCCATCGATCCTGAACAATCATCATAATTGATGAACGTCCCCCTAATTTCTCTTATTGGAGGTATAACATTGCCAATTTATAGACGGTTAATAATCGTTTTCAGGTATATTTCGTGTTAAACTGTTTGTACACGAATAGAAACATAGACTTCATAAGTTTACTTTTCGGACGACGAAGCTTTCCCAAATTTTAATATGACGAAACTCACGTCTCCAAATATTAGATATTATATAAATAAACAAGTTAAGCTGAAAAACACCACAAATAAACAACTATCGGTTGATCTTTTTAGAATGTCCTTCTTTGCCAGGACGTAAACTTTTCTAAATTTGCCTATACGATGTTTTAAATTTATTTCACAAGGTCACTTGAGTATATTACAACCTTTTTGTTATATAATATCAGTGCCATAACAACATTATTAAATTAATTGTCGACCAAAAACTTTATTACAAAGCGTCGGCTGCCGCGCTTTCAAAAGAATGCTTGCAGAGGTTATGTCCACAGATACCATAGAGGCGGCGTTGACTTTTTAATTCTCTGAATGACGCGCGGTTGCCAAGCGACTCGAGAGAGCTGCTGCTAATATAGTTTATATCGAGAACGAAGGACACAGTATAATATGGTATCATTAACCTGATCTGATAATGGAGTCAGCAGATCATAGGAACATATCAAATAACTCACTCGTGTTGAGACTTGCTAGATTGGTATAGTACTATTCAACCAGACGGAACCACCTTTCATGGTCACCTTTGGAACCACCCAACTGCTCAACATAACCTTGCCGTGTTTGGGCTCGTTTTCAGTACCTAGTGTAGAGCTAGATAGTGTCGAGGGTCAGATGGTAAAGCGAAAACGTGGCCAACGGAACTACCTAATATAATTCCTTCGTGTTCGGGCGCATTACATTTGTCCTGACTATTGAGATAGACCTAGATGGTGAGCAAAGTCTGATGATGAAGTTGGAAGGAGGCCGTAATAACTCCTTAAGTAATCAAGATATCTCCGTTGTATTTTGCTATAAAAACTTGTTATTTAAAAGATCTTTTTATTTGTTTGATGTAGCTTCTCCAGTTCATAATACATAATAACTCGATGGGTATAACAGTCGAGTATAAGTCAGTTGTCGTGTCGGCTGGAACCCCCGACTATAAATCCATCAAGGGAACTAGACTTTAACACCCGACGTTGCTTCGTTTCCGTTCGCGCAACGCTATTCAAACATACTGCAATATTTTATGCGGAGTGGATCGCTTTATACATGGGAATGTGTAAATTAAATTATGTTATAATGTTCGATGCACTTCCTTATGACAGAAGTGTGAAGGATGATAGACAAATTGGTTCATGAAAAGATAAATACTAATGGCTTATGCTAGGCTTAGCTCTATGAAACTGGGCTATGTATTGAGTTTTTATTATGCACTAATTTTATAATTATAATCAACGGCTTAACGGATTTAGATGAAATTTGGCACACAGATAGTCTATTACCTGGATTAACACAAATACTACTTGTTACAACGCAAACGAAGTCGCGGGCAGAAACTAGTAATTATAAAACCGATGCCTTTTTAATTACCTACCTATTTAATCAACTACGTAGAGCATTGGTTGAGGAGAGTAATGTAAGGTCAGGATAAAATAATGACAAACTACAAAAGGGACTTAAAAACCACGTTGTTTTAAGACAGTACACAGAACAGAAATCCGTTCTTTTTTGGGCAGTAAACAAACCAAAAACCGTTCAAAAATATTTTTTGAAGGAATCCTAAATCTAAAATTAGTATGATAAAACTTCGGCAATGGCATCAGACCAGTACAGTGCCAAGACTGATACTGATAAACGCATGGTTAATAATATAGAGCACTCCTAACAAGATCTAACAATCTCGTAAACGATAGTGAAACGACGTCAAAGAATTTGGCTTAATACTGAAACTATTTGCCCTATCCTTGCTTAAGGTTACGTAAAATGTTTACGTTAACATTGGGTACCTTATTTATTCACATGTCCCGTACGTTTTAGTGGAAACTTAATGTTATGCCTCGTAATTTTATCTTCTTAATTAATACCAATGCATGTAATGATTATAACTGTAGATGTGACACAACGTCTCTATCAGTACTTTTGCTTACTTTGTCGTGAAAAAGACGGGTAAATACGCCGATCATAGCTCCATCTTTTCCTCGCAGCAAAACAAGCTTCAATCAAAATCTATTTGTTTCTTCCAAAAACGTACATGGTCAGTATATTTATAACATTTTTAAATATATTTGCTTACTATTTTTTACAGACCTGTGTTAATAAATTAGCTAAAGAAAAATTTGCCTAAATTAAGCAAAGCAGAAATAATTAATTAATGTATGGAGAACAATACGGAATATTTACTTACTGTAAGACGTTTAGTAAGTCAAAATTAGCCGAATGCACGGTTACTTAATGTTGTCACAAGTCAGACTCGTAACGAAGTTGAAAGCCGCAGCTTTAGATATGTTAAAGACAAGTTGGTGAAGTGGCAACTGGACTCGAGCCCGACTGAGAACTCATAATTTATTCAGCGAGAAACCTCGGTACATTGTGGCCGGGGCCTTAAGTGGGCAAACTTCACATTATGATTTGATAAACGTGGGAGTACGTCGAACCCAACGTACTTGCCGAGTGAATTTGATTTTTTTAATTAATTACTGATAAGAATTAGGTAGGTAATTTTTTTTTTAAACATCATCATCATCTCAGCCTATACTTGTCCACTGCTGAACATAGGCCTCCCCAATCGCTTTCCAGCGTAACCGGTCCGATGCCACCTGCATCCAACGACTTCCTGCGATTTTCACAAGATCGTCGGTCCATCTGGCAGGCGGTCGTCCCACGCTGCGCTTGCCAATACGTGGTCTCTACTCTAGAATCTTTCTGCCCCAACGCCCGTCCGATCTACTCCCTATGTGGCCCGCCCATTGCCACTTCAGCTTGCTAATCTTAACGGCTATGTCGGTGACCTTGGTTCTTCTACGAATCTCCTCATTCCTGATTCGATCGCGTAGAGAAACGCCGAGCATAGCTCTCTCCATAGCTCGCTGAGCAACTCTGAGCTTTTTTATGAGACCTATTGTAAGAGACCACGTCTCTGATCCATATATCATCACTGGTAATACACATTGACTAATAACTTTAGTCTTAAGGCACTGAGGTATTTTGGATGAGAAGATGTTGCGCAGTTTCCCGAACGCTGCCCAGCTGAGTTGGATTCGTCAATTGACCTCTCTCTCAAAGTTGGACCTACCTAACCGGACTACCTGTCCCAGGTAAATGTATTCGTCGACAACTTCAAGAGTAGAGTTCCCAACGGTGAGTGCGGTGGGTACGACATGGACGTTAGACATTATATTCGTTTTGTCCATGTTCATTTTAAGACCCACTTGTTGAAATACTCTGTTGAGGTCATCGAGCATTCGTCCTAGATCTTCCAGCGACTCCGCCACGACCACAATGTCGTCGGCAAATCATAGGTGAGTGATGTATTCGCCATTGATGTTGATGCCAAGTCCTTGCCATTCCAAGAGCTTGAAGGCGTCCTCTAAGGTGGTTTTTAAACATGATCACAGCATATTGATATATGGATTTATTTTTAATTATTGAAACAACTAAAATACTAACCGAAACCTCACGGCATTTTGAAAAGAAAGTAGTTTCTATCTATATCATCACACCAAATCTCTTGCGGGGTAGGCAGGCTGTATAAATTTCCAACAGGATCTGTCCTTGTCGACCTCTCTGGCACCCCTTAGAATTTTTGAACACAAATATGTATTAAATATTTCCTTTCAGTAAGCGACCTAACTTGTAGTTTCAAATATCAGAATATAGCGAACTTTTAAAAAGTGTATAATGTAGATTACTCAAGTAGGCACTTAAGTATAAAGAAAAGTGTACACTTATCAAAGAACAAAGCGTCAAAGGCAAAAGTTACATTTATCCG
The DNA here is from genome assembly GCA_905147815.2 of Phalera bucephala. Classification (NCBI taxonomy): domain Eukaryota; kingdom Metazoa; phylum Arthropoda; class Insecta; order Lepidoptera; family Notodontidae; genus Phalera; species Phalera bucephala. The sequence goes on along the minus strand of LR990621.1, from coordinate 13,773,935 downwards.
ACCTTCGTCCCGGCAACTTGACATTTTTATAGGTAGCACTTTTGAGACGCCTTGGTTTTTTCCTTCAGCTTTGTGAAGTGCTTAAATTGAGAATTGTAAATAAAGTACAAATCCAGTGGTAAATTGAAGATGGCTTGGTCTAGTGGTCAAAACTTGGCCCGGTCCACTCATTAGATAGTGTAGTCGCGAATTCGATCGATCTTTGTATATGATTTACATGTTAGAAGACGAAATGATACAGGAATTTAATGAAAGTGTGGGGTTACGTTTTTATAAACGGAACAAAATAATATGTAATTAATGAGTTTTCGATAATCGCAATGGATATAATCTTTGATTTTATGTTACACCGAAACCAAAAATATAAAAAAAATCACGATTAAATATTAGAAGTAACACGTTAGCAGTAAAATAAACAAAACGTTACAAACATAAATTATAAAACGTAATTTACATGTTACATTTTGATAAACGATAGATGTAAATATATTTTCTAAAACTTTATACCCGCAATAAAATATATAATCGTAAAACTTGACGCATCTTGAAAATCTTAACGCTTATGCATAAGTTAGGCTTATAAATGTTAATCTTTGGGATCTTATCTTCACAGAACCAAATTAAAAATTTACATAGATTGGTAACTTTGCCGCATTAAAATCTACTTATAAAACTCGTAACCAAATCCCATTTTGATAGTTGACAAGTCCACAAAATTGGGTTGTATGCAGATTTTGGAATACCAGAAAACGAGTCCACATTTTTTATACCGACTTCATAAACTAGGAGGTTTTATGTTCGTATGTATATTATATATTTTTAATGTCAGGGAATATATATTTTTATTATACGTTTGTAGATAGTAAAACTTAAAACTATTCTTTATGCCGTGTATTTTTTTAGCATTTTGCTTGAGTATCGTAAATTCGGGTAGATTGGTGATTCTTGAAAGTCTGTTTTTATAGAATTAGTACACCGTCACGCCTATATTCCCCAAGCAGGGGTGGCGAAGGTGTTCTGAGTACACCCACGTTTCGTCGACGTTGGTGGGTCCCATGTAATAGGGGGCCTATTGCCATATACCGGGCACAATTCCAGGCTCCGGAGTCGTACTGGGAAGTTTTCGTTAGAAAAACCACATTTGTCCGACCTAGGATTTGAACTCAGGACCTCGTGATTACAAAGCGATGCGTTTTGTCACTAGACCAACGATACAGTTTTTATAGAATTATTTAACTATAAATTCAATATTTCCGAACGCATCTGTCTCAACGAAAACGGACTCAAAATACACACACCCCATTACGTATTCTCCACAATTTTTTCCCACCGCTCCGTTTGAGTGTGGCTCTTGACAAAAAATACAGCATTCACATGTCACGATGTAAATAATATATGTATGCACAGTGCAAAAGTTTCGAGTACCCCTAAATATTCCATTATGGCTGAAGTATAAATGGCGCATAAATTCGCAGAGCTAAGTTGTGCCGATTACTCAGCGGGACACAAAGCGACAATGTGCCCGTTGAGGGTTGCCAGCGGTATGCGGTTTTACCGAAAAGTGTACTTTATATTATCATCATGCCGAAAACGATGAGAATACTAAATCGTTCGTCCTATTGGTACATTGGACAAAGTACTCAGACTATCTCTATCTATATCATCACGCCAGCTCCCTCGCGGGGTAGGCAGAGAGTACATAGTTTCAACAGGTTCTTTCCTTACATACCTCTCTGGCTTCCTCAACTCTCATAGTTCGTCTCATACACACTCGCCGGTTACGGAGACTCTTGACTTGCCCTTCAGATAAGACACGATCTATTTGGTCGTGGTAAGATAGTCTAAGTCTGCCCCGTTCTTCACTTTCGCATACTTCGCTTACTCAGACTACGCAATCACAAAATCAGTACTCGGAAAACTCAGGCTTTCCCGACAAATAGAGGTCAAAAATCATTTACAGCCGGTTTCAATATTCAACTCAAGGATAGATTTACCTACTACGGATAGAATCTTGCCTTTTTGAACCAACATGAAAATTCACATACACAAATAACCAGACTGAACCAAATAATTGTGGATCACACAAAGGTTTGTCCCGTGCGGGAATCGAACCCGCGACTATTAGACCCAGTAGGTGGAGCGGCTTAAGCTCTTAACCACTGCGCTAAATCGTCCGTCGTATAAATTAGTAATATGTATTAATATATTACATATACGACGGACATACATATACGACAAATACGACGGACGTATTAATAAATTTTGTATGGAAAATCTGTCAAAATTCTACTGAAAGTAAGCAAATCTATCTTTGAGTTGAATATTGAAACCGGCATTTAATCCTATTTGTATATGCAAATAAAAATCACTTACAAACGTCGAATTTATAACATTTTTTTTTACGTCTGCCTCCTGATCAAAATCAGATCACGCTGGAAAAATCCGGGCTAGTTGTTTAATTTACAATGTTTTATGGGATGGCCTTTCTATTTATCATTTCTAGAAGCCAGAAAGCTATGTAAGAAAAGAACCTGTTGGAACTCTGTACTCTTTGCCTACCCCGCAAGGGATCTGGTGATGATATAGATAGATAGATAGATAGATTTCTAGAGAGAAATGATAAACAGAAAGTGATATAGACGGATATCTATCTATCTGTATCACTTTCTACTTTACACTTTGTTTTCTTTCTTTGCGTGATGATATAGATATCTATCTAGATAGATATCTATCACGCCAGGTACCTTGCGGGGTAGACATTTCATAAATATTATTGTCATTTCTTATCATTTTTGACATTATTTTTATAGCATTTGTGTGCAAAATTATTTCTTACAACAAATACACTTATTTCTTAGTACCTACAGAATATAATTTAACACAATAATATTAATCATAATCGAATTATCGATGAAAACATGACGTTTCCTGAAAGTTTTTACTCTTAAATAGATTAAACATTTCTTAAATTCTTTAAGGAATAAAAACAGCGAAACGAATAGGCCAATGTCGACAGTTCCAGCTTAAGTGCAAGTCATGCTTAGCTGACATTCTTACCGACAAAAAATATTAAATCTATTCTCAAATCGAAAATAAATATTCTAGGAGCCATATTTTAACATTTTCATAACCATTGTAAGAATTTAAGGGACTAATGATCCCCTAAAAATGATATATAAATAATATTGTTTGGCTCAAAAATGGTGTTTATGACTCCTATACGTAAATGGGCATATTAGTAAATGTAAAAGTTTGTATCATGTATAGATACAAACTTTGACGGACGATTTAGCGCAGTGGTTAAGAGCTTGAGCTGCTCCGCCCACTGTGTCTAATAGTGGCGGGTTCGATTCTCGCACGAGACAAATCTTTGTGTGATCCACAATTATTTGTTCCGGTCTGGGTATTTGTGTTTGTGAATTTTCATGTTTGTAAACGCACCCACGACACAGGGATATATCCTAGTGTGGGGCTACGTTTAAAAAAAAAAAAATAGTAAGCAAATACATTTAAAAATTGTTATAAATATAATGACCATGTACGTTTTTATGAATTGAAGAAAACATTTTGATTGAAGCTTGTTTTGCTAATCAGAGGAATCACCTAAACTTTAAAAAAAAAAGATGTTTGTTACTTAATTACGCAAAATCGACAGAACGGATTAGATGAAATTTGGCACACAGTTTATTACCTGAATTTACCCACAGGATATTTTTTATTCTGGAAAAATGTTAGGTTCCTTACTAAAGCCAACGCGCACGAAGTCGCGAGCAGAAACTAGTAATTCTATATATCTATATCATCACGCCAGATCCCTTGCGAGGTAGGCAGAAAGTACAGAGTTCCAATAGGTTCTTTCCTTACATACCTCTCTGGTTTCCTCCACACTCATAGTAATTTATATTGGGAATACAATAGTGTTGAATAGTATAATAAAATCTTAGTTTTCGATACTAAGTCTAATATCTAGACACAGTCAGCTCCTTCGATTCAGCGTTATATATCTCGTCCTAGGATGAAAGAAGGTCTACCTTTCAGTGTCAGCAATTTTTAAAAGTTTTCAGAGATGATCATCGTAAAGCTCATCATAAGAGCTTTACGATGATCATCTCCGAAAACTTAAAAAATCACAAAATTATGGTTTTTTGACACCGTCACGACTATATTCCCCAGCGGGGGTGGCAGAGGTGTACTGAATACACCCACGTTTCGTCGACGGTGTTAGGTCCCATGTAATAATGGGCGAACCTATTGCCATATACCGGGCACAATTCCAGACTCCGGAAACATACTGGGAATTTTTCGTTAGAAAACTACATTTGTTCGACCTAGGATTTGAACCCAGGAGCTCGTGATCATAAAGCGATGCGCTTTGACAACAGACCAACGAGACAATATGTATTTGAACATTTATATTTCTCTGAAATAAATTTTGTTTATGGGTACATCAAATGCTGAAGCAAAAATTTGTATTGTTAGGTAGAGCATTGTTATCCCATCTAAATCATCTTAATATTTAAGAAACGTCAAGGAAGTAGAAAAGACTTCAAGGAACGAAATAGGTTAACTAAGCTTACTACCGCAAATACTTGATAAAGATATAAATAGTTTCTAATTCTGACCGACCGTATTCGCAACAGCGTAGTATGAAAGCGATTAGGTATGAAAGATAGTATCGGTGTAAAGATGAGAAAGGTTATGCTCTGTTGATTCGGTCATATAGAAAGAATGTCAGAAGAAAGAATAACAAAACAGATATGCGAACGTGGAAGAATGAAGGTACCGGGGAAGACCTAGACTATCTTACCATGACCAAACAGACCGAGTCTTATTTGAAGGACAATTCAAGGGTATCCTTTCTTGGTGAATGTATATGTGACAAACTATGAGAGTGGAGGAAGCTAGAGACGCCTGTAAGAAGAAAACCTGTTAGATCTCTGTACTCTCTGCCTACCCCGCAAGAGATGCGGCGTGATAATATAGATTGATAGTTATATAAATGTAAAATATTTTGTATCACGTAAATTGTTAAATAAAACTATAGCCACTTACAATTACCTATCATAATAAACGCATTCCAATTACATTTTTTCCAGCTGGTATCACACGAACCTACACGTAGCAAGGTACCTTAAAGAAACGACTTTTTCCATTATATTAAGCAGTGTGACGTAACAGAGTCACGACTCCAATATACACCATTGTGTGATTGTGAACAAACATTGTTCTTGGCTATAGACCAAGTCTTTAAACATGTTATGATTAATGGCGCGTAATTTTTATAACTATTTTTGTTTCGACGAAAACATTTTGTATCTAGTAAGGGCATGCTAGAGAAATGGGTTTCTTGATCTTGAGCTTACTTAGGGTCGTTTATATTATTTATTAGATACATAAAAAGCTTTCGAAATCACAGATATACTATTCTGTTAGCTTTCGATTTGACGAAAAATAAATATAGAGTCGTACGACACTTTAAAATATTCCTAAAATGTACATGGGTAGGTTTTTTTCGGAATAACATTATGTTACGACATATAAACAGTTGACGAAAACTGTTCATTTCAGAAGTGATGGAAGTCCTTAATTATAATAGTATAGGCTGAAATAACATGGATCTACTGGGACCGCGTGGTGGAGTATGACCTAATCTCTCTCACCTCGATTTGTGAGAGAAGGCCTTTGCCCAGCAGTGGGCAGTATAGGCTGATATTATTAAATTACTTTAAGCCCTTATTATTTTGGCCGCAAATATACATCACTGTGTACTATTACAATGGTCATTACATAAACGGTGTCCCTATTTAAATAATACTACATATACAGGATGTTAAACCAAATACGGTCAAATCGAATGGAGGTAGAGGCGACTCTACTTTCTCTATCCCACATAAAATGTACAAAATTATACACGTACAGAGTTCCAACAGGTTTTTTTTTCTTACAGACCTCTCTGGCTTCCTCCACTCTCATAGTTCGTCGCATAGACGTACGCCGGTTAAGGAGACTCTTGAATTGCTCTTCAGATAAGACACAGTCTATATGGTCATGGTAAGATAGTCTAGGTCTTCCCCGATAACTACATCCTTCCACTTTCGCATTGTATATCTATTTTGTCATTATTTATATGTACATTCGCATTGTACACTTTATATATAAAAAAAAAAACAATTAGCACATGCTACAATGTAAATTAAATACGGCAATTAAGCTCAGACTTTTTTCAAATCCTGTACCGTAAAAAAAAAACTATTACAAACTCATGAAAGTAAAATACGTTCACTTAAACCCTCCATCGCGTGAAACCGCAAGCAATAAATCGTCGCGATTATTTTGTCTCAGACTCTCAACAATAGTTTTTAGTTTCTTTCACGGACTAAATACTCCATTGTGATGCAACCCGGGACACTAAATCTCGACAGTTAAATACGGCAATTATTCAGGGAAGGCACGAAGTTTCATTGTGCGTCGCCGTCGCTCGCCTCATAGTAATATGCTCAGTAAATTTGGATTTTCATGCCTTGTCATCCAACATAAGTGTTTTAATGCGGTCACTGTTATACATATTTAATATCACGTCACATTGACGAGATGACGTTACGTTACTTCATTATTTATGCTATTCAGGCGCATCGGAGAATGTCAAAGGCTTAGGAGAGTGACAAAAATAGCAAAAACTTTATATATCTGTACTATTCATCCATGCGAAGCTTATAATAGTGAAATAAGAGATAGCTATTATGTCTATCAATGAGGAATTGTATTTTGAGAAAACACGATGTAGAATAGAACTGTTACGTTTATTAAAATACTTTTACATGGGACCTAACATCGTCGGCGAAACGTGGGTGTACTCAGTACACCTCTACAGTCTACCATAAGATGAAGGTGAGAGCACGTTTTCTCAATAGCGTTATGTTGTCATCAACGACTTAATGCTCTATCTAGTTTATAATATTAACAACCCGTTATTCTTCACCAAACCATCTCCAAGCATCATACGAACGAGTAACAAATTTCGTTTACCTAAAATACATCGATAAAGGAAACAATAGACCACAAAATTTGTAAAGAGCCCGTTGATCGAATTAGATCCCCGCTGATTGATGCGAGATAAGACCCGGTAACCAGAGAAACGTATCTTAGAAACTGCCCTGCCAATATTAAACTCAGATAATTCACAAAAAATGAGCACAGAGATCTCGAAGATGTTTATCGCATTAATATAATACGGCATTAAGATTACAATGGGTCGGCTCGAGAAAGGTCCAATATGAGGAGCTCAGAGGCTTCGCGTGCTTTGTTGTGAAAATAACTTTATGCCTCAGAAGGCGGGGACAGTATAAAGCAAGCACGGCTTTCAATAAAGCCAATGGCCCTTCCTAGATGTTATATTCTCTTGTTCATATCCTTTGTGCAATAATGCAATGTTATTGTGCCCTTATGATAATATCATTCCGCTTAAAAGGTTAAAGGCGTCCGCGTTCGGAATGTACAACAATTATTACAAAGACATATTACGGAGACTGACATAGTATATTAGTTGAGCAATGACTTAAAACGGTAACACGCAATGTAGCTCTCGAATACGCAAAAGGTAGGTAGGGGAGCCGAGGTTGGCACTGCCAAGATCACTATCAAACAGCGCCGCCCTCCTTATACCACCAGACAATCGCGGCCCGCAATTACAAACAAGTTATTTACAGCCAGACCATAAGGAGATATTTTAAGCTTATTCCCATCTAATCTATTGATTCACGCACGCAGCATTACTCGCTTTTAATGTTCTTATTTGTATTCCGATCCAATACTAAATAAGGCGCTTGCATTAATCATTGTTCGAAATATCGGCGCGCACTCTTTAATTTTCTTGATAACGGTGCAATTTCAAAATTTGTTCTCTTTATTTACTCCGAGAGCTCGCACGAGTGAAATCGTAAGCACGATCGGCATGAAAATATCAAATTTATTACTTCATAAGTCATAAGGGTTAAGTAATAATCGTCGACAATGGGCAATAAAGACTTTATAGGCAGTAAAGTTCGATTCGCTCGCACTTCGGTGCTGGAAAGTCAACTGCACGAAACTCCGAGTTGGAGGCACCTAACTTACACTCACCTTAAACTTGATAATAGGCATTCGATGTAAATAACTTAATTACACTCGAGTATGTCTTTCGCCGAGTCAATTTTCGAGTTGTCACTTAGAAAGTTTTGATTACGCAGTTAACACGTACAGTTTACGACTTGATTGAGTTCGAATCGATAATCTTTGTCAAGAGCGTGATAAAGTATCTTCTAAAATTACTATTTACGATGTTTGTTGTTAAATAACTAAATAATTATTTACGTGGCGCTATAAACGTTTTACGTCGATTTTTATGTTTGACATAAAAATCCGTAGTGAATGTTATCTCATTTTAAATATAAATTACAAAAGCGTTTCCCTACAGTGCGGTGCTGTTGTAACCCGCTCGGACGGAACTATTTCGAACCAGTCGTCGCGCAGCTAACGAGAATATTACTTACAGCATCGTCGTATAATCGTAAAAATTATTTAATGACAAGCCTTCATTGGCTATCATTCCGTATTAAGAGATATAAATTACTTTTAAGTTATTTATAACCGAGTATAATAGAACGGTTTGGAATCCGACCGGAGAAGCGAAAGATTAATCGTTTATTATCATAAACAACTACCTGTTATGAAATATCTTAATGTTTACGGGATTGTTTGAAGCAATTTGTGTAAACAGAGTTAGGAATGGTTAAACAATGGTGTTGGGGTGAGGCGCAGCCCTCGAGTGTAGCATTACGAGGAAGATAATCTTACCGCGGCTGGCAGCGAATGTTTAAAATAAACACGCCCGGACCGCGGCGGCCTCCTATCATAACATTATTGTTTTGTTTGTGCGACCACGATGGCCGAGGGAACACTGCCGGTTACCAACCTGGGACACAACGCCATTAACACAATTCAATTTGGAGTACTTACAGTTTAATATTTACTATACTTCACCTTATAGTGTTTTGTGGAACTAAATGATTCCACCCAAATAAACCTATTTGTCTGATACTTAAGATCACTTATTGGCTAGACTAATAAACTAACAAAGCCTTTGAATTCACCAAGTGTATTACATGAACAGTAATTTGCTACACAGAAAGTTGTTAATTTTTTTATAACTCCAAGAACTAAGAAAGAAATGTGATTGGTACGTCTAAATGTACTTAGTCGGCATCCAATCGTAAAACATCACATTTACTTTAAAAATCTAGATTTTGGTAAAATAACGTAGTATTTTTGTTCAAAGGAGAGCAATATTTGACCTGTCCAAGCGACTTTAATTTGACCCTTTTGAAGGTTGAGTGGCCTATGCATAACACCTTCTGGCATTGCTCAGTTTTGATTGTCCCGACCACCTTGACGTCATCTTGACGTATGTTTGAGCGAGCCGCACCGGCGACAATGGAATGTATTTTAAGTACTCTGTCACAGCCGGTTTAAGCCCTCACAATGATTAGCCGAAATCCAGTCACGAACTCTATTATTGATGGGAATCGATTTTGAGTGTCCTGATATAGATACACGTGTATAATTTCTCGATGCATGCCTTGTCAATGACCTCTTACGCTGTTCAAACAAATCAATTCTCAATATTCGTTTGAGATAAATAATGCATTATACCAAATCGATTTTTAAAACGGATGCGCACCCAAACTCATTAATTTTCATTAGACTCTAAAATGAAATACTAAATGCATTGAATGCATTCAGGAAGCAAACCATATAAGGTACAGTCTATCATAATAAAGGGGTCGCCGGCCGAAAACCTTCAAACGTTCCATCGAAATGAAACGCAACATTTTAAGTGATGTAGCACCCATATTTGTCGCAACATAGAAAGGAGAACAAAGTTTTTATTCTCCCAAAACGCTATGAGAGAATTCTTGCAAAATTTCACTCTTATAAAGTGACTCTTTACTCAGAAGTAATAAGATGTAAAATCCTACACCGGATTGCGCATATTTCATTTTGTTGGGATCGTAAAGATTCGCTTACCTGCTTGTTTGTTGTGAGTAGGAAAGGGGCCATCGAGCGGACCTTTTTTTATCATTCTATTTTATGTGTGGGAATTTAATGTTTAGTCAGATCGGCACGTTCTGCTTCTCACAGCTGGGCCGCAGTTGTTGCATATTCTTCGCGAAACACGTGTCTTTTTCGGCCATAAAGTGTCGCGAAACGCTTGTTTTTACCACCAAATAAAGAACATGTGAAGAACAATACTGAAATGAGATTTTTATATGGGGCTTGTGTTGCGTTATTTATTATTTCATCGTAAAGCCGCAGCTGCATGTTTTCAATTACTACCGGATGATTGATGTAGCAGTATATAGTATCTCTCCACACTCGAACAAGTTATCGCCGCAATCGATATCTGGACTACTATTAATTTTATCTGTAGCCTGTTCTCAGGCGGCACACTTACAATATGCAACGTCATCGATCTGACATCGGGCCGGGTCTTCGGTCAGACCCTTGGAATTACTTCAATCATTTAAAATAAACACGCCTTTCTGGAAATGTATCGAGAGAGGTAGCTATTGGTCCCATCATGCCGTCATAAAATCCACTTTGATTTATGATATACCTTGCCATGCACATTTGCTTTTGCATCTGTCCGACTTTTTTTGTGTAGATGCAAAAGATCTTTCATATGTATAGTTATATGAACTTCGCAAACTACAAAAAAATCAGGATGTAATATCTTAAGACACAACATTGATGGCCCTAATTAATATATATTGCGAATAAACGCCTAAGTGATTATTAGATTTTATTTTGTAATCAACTAATAGAAACTAACTAATGTTTAAAGCAGCTGGAATTCTAGCAAGAAATCCGACGGGCGGCGCTCAGCGGGACGCTCGACAATGGCAACCAAATTAAAAGGAACCGTAAACGTTTCGACTTGAGCCTTGCTAAAATTTATTGCTCCGAGTTTTTTCTCTTGTTTCACTTGCTAATGAGATTCGAATGTTGCAGCTGTATTATTCGAGATGTCGGGCGAAGATTAAAAAAATCTCGCCGCGAGTTTCTATTTACGGTATTGCAGGAGAAAAGATGTTTTACCGCAAATTAAAGCCCTTCTTTTTATTTTTCTTTTCTCGTCATTCCGATTTTGTTTCTTAGTGAAATTAGACGAGCTAACATAAAATATTCTCCCGGTGCGCATATCGAAATTTGCGCGAGTAGATTGTGGAGCGCCTTATTGGAAGCGATAGCTCCGTTGAGGTAAAGGTATTTTGATTTGAAATTCTATCTCAATTTTATAAAGTTGGTATTGAGTCGGCGCCACCTCGACGCGGGTGGTCCTTATACTATGTTGGTCGAATCGAAGCGAGAATGCAAATTTCACTAGTGTTTCTGTTCGGCGTGCTCTTGAACTATTGCGACTTATGGTTGTTAACCGTAAACCAAGCTAGGGAATTACTAATTAAGAGCCTTATTATTTAGCTTAAAATTACATGTTACGAGCCATTGTGGTCTGCGAGAAGATTATTAACTACTAAATCGTTGATGAAAAAAATATGATAGGGTGAACTTTTGTAGTGAGTTATGTACGTATGCACGATATCGGGGACCTATCGAAGCGTTGTTAAAAAAAGAAAATGGAGTGAAACGAATGATGCAATACGAATTAAGTGCGGCAAACTAGATCCATGGAATAAAGAGCCGCTCTTTTGATGCGCTGACGGAGTTCTAAGTACGGACAAAGGGACAATAGTGAAAGAGCAAAGTACCGAAGCGAGGCGATCAGCTCTGCTTCCGGCGACGTGGGAACGCCTTTTTATTGCTATCAATAATTTCTTGTCCGATGTTCATAATCTGTAGCTCCTCTTGATGGAGGACATGTATCCGATCAATTTGATATAGATAATTATCGTAGTGAGTTATAAATGCATGGATGTAGAATCGTTATAATAATTTAATGTAGTACTTGTAACATTCTCTTTTGAAAATAAAAGTGCTGTTCTTGATTAATCTTGTACCGGAACTTTGAAACTAATTAATATAATAATAAATCATTTATTCATTTAAAATCAGTACGCGTAACAATCTCATTGGAACTTATTTAAGTAGATATAATTAACGGCTTGCCTGAACTATGTTGATACCTGTGTTTCAGGCAGGATAAGTGCTGTAGCATTGTAAAAATCCAATGGTTTTATTTACAATAACATAACTTATTTGATTGATAAGTGACTTAACTAATAACATATGTTTTAACCTACTTTTATAATAAAATTAAAATTATAAAAAAAAAACACCGTCACGCCTATATTCCCCAGAGGGGGTGGCAGAGGTGTACTGAGTACACCCACGTTTCGCCGACGATGTTAGGTCCCATGTAATAGGGGGCGAGCCTATTGCCATATACCGGGCACAATTCCAGACTCCGGACTCATACTGGGAATTGTTCTTTAGAAAAACTACATTTGTCCGACCTAGGATTTGAACCCAGGACCTCGTGATCACAAAGCGATGCGCTTTGCCACCAGACCAACGAGGCAGGCATTAGTAAAATTATGATATGCTATAACATAATATGTTATCTACAAATTGCAAATAATTGTTCCGTCTGTTCGTAAGACATACTTTGTAAATTAGTAATTATGTCAAGATAGGGTTTTTCGAGATAATTAAGACCAGTAATTGAATTCTTATCTTTTTCGGAGATCAAAGTTGTCAATATTATAGAAGAAATAAAACATAATATAAGTTTTTTTGTTTGTTTCTGTATCTTTAGAAACAAAATAGTAGGTAATTATGTAGTTTTCACTTTTATCAAACCATGTCCAAATTAACTCTTATCTGCCGCACGGCATCGACGAAAGAACATAAAAACCAGGCAAGTATGACATCAGTTGGTAATGATTCACATCTTTAATAATTTGAAAGATTAAATACAATCTCTGCCTGCCCCGCAAGTGATCTGGCGTGATGATAGATAAATAGAAATACAAAGGGTAATGTAAGTAAGGCAAGACCTCATCATAATCAGCATCAGTCCACAGCTGGACATAGGATCTCGTAAGGCATGCCGCCACAATCGCTGCCAGCAACCTTACGTATATCGTAGTTTCACCTTCTTTCACCTACTTGCAGGGTATCCTATACCACATTCACCAAACCAGGGTCTTCACTTAAGAACACGTCTACTCCAGTGGTTATTGGTCTTTCGGCATATACATATATAGCCAACTCACTGCCAAATCAGCTTACTGATTCTGTTGGCTATATCGATGACATTGGTTATTTGACAGATCACCTTTTTCCGAATTCGGAGAATTAATTCGGTGAAACTCTGAGCATAGCTCTTTCTATATCCCCGCTAAGCGATATTCTATCGGTAGACTAGTCGTACCGTAAGTGCCCATGTCTCAGACAAGACTTCAGACACCCTAATAAAATGATTGCTTTACAAATTCAATACGAAATTCCGATTTTAAAGAGATAAATTAACGTGATCTTAAAAACCTTTATATCCGATGAATGTGTGTATTGAGGAATATATTTTAGAAGAGCAACTGAAATCTTTAGCCCATTGGAATTATGTTCAAATCTGTTGTAAGCACTAAGACAGTGAAAGCTTTTTTGCTTATGGAAATACTGAAAATATTATCGGTATGGCCATATTAAGTTCTATATTATAAATTGTTAACATTCAGTTGCCGATTCAGAAAAAAAAACACTTTTAGGCCTAGCGTTAATGAAATTACCATCGAATATCCAATATCATACGACCAATTACAGTAACAAGGATTTCCGTACAGTGTCTATTCAAAACTTAGTGTGAACCGAATCGCTTCTACCCATCGGCATATTCCTAAACAATAGTTCATCAAATAGTACTGGTTCACCCGAACACGTCATTTCACGGCCCATCGGTCGATTCTATTTAGAACTTCTATTTTCTTAACAAGAACCGCTTTTTAATAATTACTTGGTTCATTTTACTCCACATATTTGATAGCATGCACCTAGTCAGTTAAGGCTGTATGATGTGGTTAGATAAGAGACTAATCGATATCTTCTATATTAATAGACCTTTTGTGACTCGCACTATCTTCAAATCATCAGCAAATAGCTTGGTAGTTTTATCGCAGCCCATTACCCATTAATCAATAGGATTTCCTTCGTTTATCTCGAAGGCCCGAGTGAGCCGAAAAGGGTAATATTTTTTTATACGCCATCGATTGCAACTCAGATAAGTGTATCACGCAAAACTAACAAGTGAGAGGGGCTCTTGCCAAATACTATCCTTCGCTTCAGAAGCTCCTCAGCTACGAAAAGCATGATTTATTGGTAAAACTTGCCCCATTACTCATCTCACCATTCGTTACTCCAATAAAAAGAACGTCTTCCGATAATTTATTGGGAGGAGTATGGATTTTTTATTATAGATGTCTATTTTAGAGTGCACTCTGTCGTAGAGTTATTACTTCATAAATAAAAGATTTGATTTACTGTATCCTCAGAACGCCATTAAAACTTTTTGGAACTTCAAGTGGTTACTTCATATGTTATGAGCGTTTTATAGCTTGAAGCATCAAAGGACTTTCTTTAATATTTTCGGGCTTTTCATAAAATCTGCCTTTCGAAGCCGGTTGCTTGAAACAGCTGGTGCTATGAGCAGGTGAAAATGTTATCACTATGAAGAGCTCAAAGAAAATAAATGAGCATTGTAAACTAAGAAAGTGACGGATGTTTGTACATAATAAAATTATCCGTGCTACAGGCGTACACAACATTATTTTAAATTCAGTTAGAATATAAATTATAAAACTGGTCTATTACTACATAAATGGGAAGTCATCAAAGCTTGAAAGAAAAAAGGAGATAAAAGTTAGTTGTTTAAGTGAAACAAGAAAAATAAATATGGTATAACTCTAAAATAAAATTAGCAGTACCTGAAAAGCTGCGATCAGAAACAGTGGTGCCTGATTCTGAAATTCTTACAACCTGTGGGTCCCACAAACGTACAGTAACTAGTAAAAGTTCCAACTTCAAACTACACGATGACTAGAACACGTCAAACTTTTCAAAGAGATACGACACACGACACTATTCCAGTATTACAGTTAAGTTCACCAAGTATCACTATTGTTAAAAAAATAAACTTCCAAAACTTACACCTCACAAGAAAGTACAGAAACACACTTAAGAGCCATTGGTCCTATTAAGTCCTGGTACATATAGACAAGTATTTGTAGCTTATTAAAAGTCCAAATAACACTGCACAATTATAATTGGTCGCACGACGTGTGATCCGTAGACCGGCCGGACCGGTATTCGACGCGCGGGGCGGCGTGAGGCGGCGAGGCGACGTTCGATCGCGGTGGCCGCGCGCGGCTCTCTGGCTGCACCCGAGAAACCCTACGGGCGCGGGGGCCGTCGCCGATAGACGAAAATGGCTTCACAAGTTAATTTTTTTCTCTTTCCTCCTTTAATATTCCGCATATGCCGTGCGCGGCGGACGGTGCGAGCGCATGCGTCCCAACCCCGACATGTAGGGGTTGTAATGTAACGCGATGCACCCGCACTTTACATAACTTATTGGGCCGTTTATTGAAGGCAGTGTTTAATACCCTTTCCATGTCGGCTTTGTGCGTAGCTTCCTCGGAGCGAGTGAATATTAATCCCCGTTCGATATAGTTTAATCTAACAGACACAGTTCATTAATCTCAATGTAAACTTATTAGTGTTGGTTGCACGAGAACTTTGACCAACACTCCGGGGTAAATAGTAGTTTGTTTTAATTATGTGCCGCTTACCACCTTTAGCGTTTAAATTTGTGATTTACCTGTATATTAGTTTCAGAACTCTATCTGTACAGATTTTACTGAATGTAGAGTCTGTGAATTTGGTTGTTTATGCAAAGTACTGTTATTTATATATTTTTAAAATGCAGTAATCAATATAAATAAATGAATAACCTATACACAGCCTATATGATAGATAGACATATATGAATAGCCTATAAACTTTAAATCATCTACCTCTATAACTATTGGATTTTATTCCTACTACAGTGCTATTATCACTCATCAGTTTTAAGTATTAGAAGCCGAAATAGAAGATAACTTATTATTATACTTTGAATCGAGACTATCACCACTGAGCAATATTTCAGGCCTCTACATCACTTTGCTTTCAAGAAACATATGTACTGTAAAAGGTAGACACAAGTAATATTATAAAAGTTTCTGTTTTCCTTTAATTTCCGTATTCAAGGAGTTACCTTTAACAAATAAATACCTATATCATGTGTAGAAATACATACATAGGTAGATAGCGACAAAAGAAAATAACATATATATAGGTAAGTGCCTATGTGCGACCGCGGTGCTCTTAGCTATACCAAACTAACATTAAGCAGCGTTTGTCTCGGTCAGTTTGAGAGGAGTGACCGTTTTCGAATATCTCTGTATTTTGGAGGACACGTTAAGCTGTTTATACTGGTAAACACTTAAGGGGCAACCGCGAAAAAACGTGTTTTTGTACTGCATGCACTTCAAGATGTAAGTGGATTAGGGACTTAATATCTTAGAAATATGATTTTTGACTCTATATTTTAGAATCTGGTAAAAGGAATTCGCGATCAAATGTAATTTTTTCGATAGAAAAAAAAATGTAAAGTCATCTCTATTGCTTTTCTGATTACGCGATTCCAACGCGAAACACTTAAGAATTATTCAATAGAATTAACTCAAAAACATAGCGAATAATTGTAGCAAGGTTCTTCCAAAGCAGTTGTTTATTTAATAGTATAGTTTTTAGGAAATTATGTAATTGGTTTTTGCACATACGTCGTTTATTTCCAAATGCGCGCCCAATATATCCTTATTATTCCTTTGTAAAGTGATTGCATCACTGTCACTCTCCCGGTCGATAAAGGGTCGATCGCGGTAGGGATTTGTAGCTTGTCGCAATCGATAGCACACTTTTCTGGTCATATGACTGCGTTACAACATTTTAACATATGGGACATTTATTTGTTTTCTATTAGCAGTAATAACTGTAGAGAGTCCTTATTTACAGGCAAAGGCTTTGCTTGTAAATGAGGCAGCAGTGAGACAGTATAGACTAATACAAATAAGTACTAACTAAAAACAAACTTATAATATCAGCCTATACTGCCCACTGCTGGGCAAAGGCCTTCTCTCAAAAATCGAGGTGAGAGAGATTAGGTCATACTCCACCACGCGGACCCAGTGCGGATTGGTAGAGATTCCAACCCGGGTTAACGACTATCACTTTAAGTGGTAACCGGAACCAACGGCTTAACGTTCCCTCCAAAGCACGGAGACGCTCGAATATGCAAATGCCACAAACGGTCACCCATCTCAGGCCGACCGAGGCGAACGCTGCTTAATCTTGGTAATCAGTAAGAACACCGCGGTCGCACACCGCTGCGAGCGAAAAACATAATTATCACCAGATAAAATCCAACTCGCATTTCCAAACGGTTCTCGCAGAACTAAAATAGAACAAGTTTTTTTTTTGTTACCGAGCGCCATAAGCAAACAGTCGATTGTGCTCTAAGTTTTTGCATTTCGGCCACGTTCGGTCCACACACTGCATATCTCTATGCACACATCTATACTCGCATATATATGTGAACAAATCGGAATGTCTATTTAGGTTAATAATCAATAATCACAAGCAAATAACATATAAGTATTTTGGTACTTAATCGGTGACGTCATGTTTATAAAGACTAGGGTTTTTAAATACAGAACAAATAATTAGAAAGTACCAAAAAAAAACAGTAACCGTCACGCCTGTATTTCCCAAGCTGGGATGGCAAAAGTGTTTTGTGTATACCCATTTTTCTCCGACGGTCTTAGGTCCCATTTAATAGGGGGCGAGTCGATTCCGATTACACCGGGCACAAGTCCAGACTGATACTGGTATTTTATTTTTTACCTAGATCGAAACAATGTTTGGATCGCACAAAGATTAGTTCCGTACAAGAATGGTATTCACCACTGTGTACTTGATCTAGTAAGTAGAACGGATCAGGCGACTAGACCAATTCCGTCTTCACCATGTCTGTTATCTATATCAATCACCGCTAGATCCTTAACAGGGTAGGCAGAGAGTCAAGAGTCTCCGTAACTGGCGAACGTGTATGAGATGAACTATGAGAGTGGAGGAAGCCAGAGAGGTATGTAAGGAAAGAACCTGTTGGTTGAAATAATTAAGTTTTATTGACATCACTAAACAACAGCACAATAGACGATAGTATAATTTGACGCTAGGTGTAGAGCATCTACGCTTTAGGTGCTACCTGTAGCAGGCACCAAGTTGCACAGGATCTTTGAAGTGTCTATATCAACATAACTATTTAATATACATTGACATGTAAATTGGTGTTTGACTGCCCAAACCCGCGCGACTACGCTAGCAAGACCATTTGCACGAGACACAGGTACCACAAGGCTGTCGCAGCTCGTTGACAGAGCTTCGCCGAAATACGCCAGCCGAATTAGCATACAGTTCCCATGTGAGCCGTCAATCGTCCGCAACCGTCCGCAGAGCACCGCACGATTTGTTCTTTTATACCGTACAAAATTTGAGCTACCTTAATACTATATTCTCCACCCCGCAAGGGGTCTGACGTGAGGATATAGACCTTCTTCTTGTTTCGACGGCAGACATGTTATATTTATAAAAATGCGGTCCAGAACACGGCCATTTTGACTGCAATGTCGGAGGCTGTCATTAAGTCCTGCTGCTTGCCGCATAAGCACCTCAAATTGGTATTGTCTGTGAATCTCCACCTGAACCTGTTTTCCATGATATAGAAAGATAGACTATATTTCCTATAAGTCGTTCTATAGTCTATATTATACACGATATCTATCATCCTATGTATCTCAATTATATCGAATAATACAAATTGACATTGCATTTACCTGTTTAAACTCGGGTGGCTACACTAGCAAGTCTATTTACACGAGACACAGGTACCACAAAGCTGTCCCAGCTCGTCGACAGAGCATCACCGAAATACGCCGGTCGAATTAGCATACAGAGGGCTTAGCACAAAAACATTGACGTTACGGTGACGTTAGCAAGTTGATATCCCATCCTTGTCACTCTAAAAATTACTAAAACATGAGATGTAACGTCAATATTTTCTTGGTAAGCCTTCTGTTTCAAAATGCTTAGCGTGAGTTGGATGTCCTGTCCCACTGCCGTGCATATGCCTTCTTTCACGAATCGAAGTGAGAAAGATTAGGTCATACTCCACCACGCGGACCCAATGCGGATTGGTGGAGGCAGGTTTGTGGCCACCTGATGTTGGAACTTATCAAGCCTCCTTCATAACGCTAACGTCATCATGCTAAGGCCTCAGTTGCCATGTCAGCCGCCAATCATCCGCACCCATCCGCAGAGCACCGTACGGTTAGCTCTTTTATACCGTACTAGCTGTCATATGCAGTTGCACGCGGATATATTTTGTAATATCTTTATATATTATAATATTATTAATGAAATAAAATATAGCATGTGTTACTTGTGGATAATTTAGTTTAATAATGGTCACGATAACGTCAAAGTTTTCGTGCTAAGCCCCCAGTTGCCATGTGAGCCGTCAATCGTCCGCGCGCGTCCACAGAGCACCGCACGGTTTGCTCTTTTATATCGCACGAACGTTGAGCTCCCTTTGTTTTTAAAACGACTATCCTGAAAAACGGAGTCAAAGCTTTGTCGGTAATTTTCGTGTCTTTATGCATGTTAGGGCGGTTCAGTGGCAGTCGAGTGGTCGTGTCACTTGTAAATTTTATTTGAAAACCTTATTTTTAATTTAAATAATAAAACATGAATACCGTCACGTATACAAGTGGAGGTGGCAGAGTTGTACCTCATTATATGTATATTTATGTAACATAATAAACACAAGACCTGAAAGTAGTTTGTTCTAAATCGGTAACTGAATTCATTCCAACTATTTTTAATGTATCTTATATTTTTTCAAAATTTACAAAATAATTGCTTTTACTCCTTCAGTGCGCTATAACAAACTAAATTTATTATTGATTCAAAGCAATATTGAGATTTCAAATGCATTTCTAAAACGTATTTCTCAATATGTACACATACACTTACAAGTTTCATTGTTAATTGGGAAATAAAAGTGCTTTAACAGGGGTAAAAAACTTTAAATTTGGAAATTTGATTTTCGTGATTATTGAATTTGTGAAACAATTGTCTAATCGGGGTGTCTGAAGGCTTGCGTTATTAACGATAAACCTCATTATTATTATTTATGCATTTATTGAGATACTATTTCTTATAAAATATATATAAAAATACAAATATTCTTATATATATTATATAAAAAATGTGCTCCACTGACAGCGAGGTCTACGACCCAAGCTACCGATGGTCAGGGCTCCAAAGAGAGAAATCTCCTCACGATGTGCACTGTGTCCAATACTACCGCCTTCTGTATCAGGCCCTTCACCCAACTGCTAAGCGAGAGCTTCTCGAGGTGTTTATCGAAGCTCTTCGCTATTAGGCCGTTGACTGATACGACCATCGGAATAATGATAGTTAAATCAACATTCCACATGGCGGTAACCTTATGAGCCAGGTCCAAATATTTAGATATTTTTTTCTTTTTCGGCCTTCACAAGGTTCTCATCATGCGGAATGGTGACATCAACGAGCATTACACGACGCATCGATTGATCTATTATCACGATATCAGGCTTATTGGCTACAATAGTCCTGTCTGTGATAATAGATCGATCCCAGTAGAGCGTGATATGACCACTTTCGTTTATTAATATTATTATTAGTTAGTCTACAGTGTCCCACTGCTAGGCAAGGGCTTCCCTCCATCTCCTCCACTCTACTCTATTGAGGGCTATTGAGCGCCAATCATTTTTAAAGGAGTCCAGTTCGTCCCACCATCTCCTCCTGGGCCTGCCGCGACAATAGTATAGGCCTCTATCAAAAATGTTTTATCACTACATCAACGAAGCAATCATTTTTATTTTATTATGGGACAGTAAAAAGTTACATATTAAAATACTCCTGCTTATTTTATTTATATCTATCAATCTATATCATGTTGTCAAATCTCTTGCAGTGTATTACGAGAGTACAAAGTTACAACAGGTCCGGGTTTGTTTCATTTTACTAAGACCCACATGATAGACTAGCCCACATCGTTTTCCCATAACCCACAACAAAATGTAGATGGCAAAAAAAATGTAAAAAATCTTATTTTAATAGAGTAGGCGTGGAGTTTCCTGCCCTTCTTTTCTACAGGAATAACATTCCGAAGTGTTGGCATAGTCTTTGTTATTTTTTTGTCGATTTATAAATAATGGCTTACATTAATAAAAAATGTTCTGATTCTGATTATTTTCCTAAAAATTTCTTGGCTTCATTTGATGAATAATTTTACAGTCACTAATATATTTAACAATTGATTCTAATTCATACGTCAACATAAACAATATTAGGGTTACATCAAAAAATATGAGGAAAGTCTTTGAATTCGTTTAGTGGGACAAAGGAAGGTAAAGCAAAAATAGCCATTGAAGGTTTGGTTAATCTCACTATTATCATATCCCATGGCGTTAAAATATTAACATAAAAGATAATGGTTACTTCGACAGATTTTGCAATATTCATTACCTAGATCTGAGGAAAGGATAAACGCCCACACCGTCATATAAAATCATGAGAAAATATTCACAATCCTATAAGATCTTTGCTTCTGTAGCTAGTACTTACTACCCATAAATATTATACCTCATTGGTTTAGTGATAAAAAAATGCGCATTCCGATCTCGAAGTCCCGGTTCAAATGCTAGGTTAGAGTAGAAAAATTTCCAGTATTTAGTAGTCCGCAGGCTGAAATTGGGCCCGATATGATGACAATAGGCCCCTATTATTACATGGGACCTAACATAGTCCGCGAAAAGTGGGTGTATACAGTACACTTCTACCACCCCTCTTCGAGAATATAGGCATGGCGGTGCTTTTAAATGACATTCATAATTTTAATACATGGCCAGCTTTGATACATTTTTTATCAACTTGCTACGATAATAGAGCAAATCAAAAAGTTTTTGTCTCGCGAATTTTTATGCAAATACTTCACAATAACTGAATGGTTGAATCAATTTCAAGTGGAATACTTAAAAAACATATGAAAAAATAGTGGCCGTAAATTTTGTAATAAATTCAAAACTTTGTACATTTGCATATTGGTTACTCAATCACTCCATAACGAATTGAACAAATTCTCGGATGAAAATCACCAAATGTATATAGAATATATTCTGAAATAGCATAAGGTAGATACGAGTACATCTAGTCGAACTAGTATTGTGCTGTGGGTGTGAACTGATAATTGGGAATGAAAAGTAACTCTAAAACGAGTTTGTTGTATGAAGCGGCTGCCTGAGAACTCTTAAATTCGAATTCTATATCAACTACAGTGACATTGTTTTTATTAAAACAAAATTGAATAGCATTCGAGCTTAGAATTGTGCCCGGAACAATTGCAATAGACAGTTACATTTAGGACCTATCGATGTCTGCAAAATGTGTGCATACACAGTACACCTCTGCTATCCCCACTTGTAAATTGAAGTCTTGCTTTTATTTCTCCTTCTCAACTCAAAAAATATCATATCTGAGTATTGTTGAGGCGCTAAAACTTAACTTTGATATGCATTCACCCCGCTCTCGGCCTGATTGTAGGATCGCGTGCGCCGACTTGATAACGAAGCTAAAAGCGCAATACGCTGTTAAATTGTGGACATTCCAACGAAATTGCTTCTTAACCGTGTATTTGCAATGGATGAGCCGATGAGCTTCATAAACTCGAATCGAGTATAATATAAACTTATCTTAAAGTGAGCGTTTTACTTAGGACAGTCTTCGGTCTGTATTCTAATTTACCTACTTTAGGGTTAAATTTAAAGGTATAGAAGAGCTCATGAATATAAACAGAATACAGTAACTCTGAATAGATAAAATACTGCTTAACATCTTCTTTGTTCGCACTTGTTTTAATTTCCTTCTGAGGCCCTTTATGTTAGGTATTATTTTAAAACTAAATATGACTCAACTACTTACTCTACCACTACAAGTATTAAAAGTCGTTTTTTGTTAAAAAACTTCATATTATACCACGCGTTTTTGACAACGTAACACTTTAAAGCATAGCGTTATCTGGCACTAAGTAGTTACGATATTTTAATCTATACTTTTATTTATCTAATTATTCTTCTTAGCGTTTCGACGGCAAACATGCTATAGTTATATGGAAGCAGCCCAGAATGCGGCCACATTGACTGCATTGTCGGAGGCAGCCATCAAATCCTGCTGCGTACACGTGTAAGGGGATGCGGAGCACGATATAAGGTGGGACATCGTTTGGGTTACGCCGCACAAACACCCTAAATTGGTACCGTCCGTGATTCCCCATCTGAACATGTTTTCCTTGGTGCAGCCGACCTGGGTCCGAAGTCTATATAAAGATTTCCAGACCGGCCATGGTAATTTATATCCAGGAGGGAGACTTTCAGCAGGTGAAACAAAGGGATTTGGTAGGGATATTTTTTCCTTCCGGAGATTGCACCTCGCTTTTATTTGAATCTACAAACACATTAAGTGTGCTTCATTCGCTATAACATCCTATCACCCCTTATACAACATTTTTTCTCTCTTTCTTGATTCTCTATATAACATCTCTTTCTCTCTTTTTTCTATCTATTTATCATCACGCATACAGTAATTTTAAATTGATGCATATGGCATACCCAATATATACCTTTCTCAAAATTTCTTAAGCCACCCAGTCGTCATCGCACCGTGGCTGTACGAAACACAAAACGCCATTAACGGCTGAATAAGCGATGCTTTTACCATTGCCTTTATTTTTCCATTTCCATTTTATCAAAATCATATTAATCTATGCATAAAGCTTATTGGATTATAAATTCTTAAAGCACCTTTCTGTTCTTTTGATATTTCATTCCTTTTTTTACTTGGCGAAGTTAATGACATTTAGCACGTAACGCTGAAGTCTATGTTTTTATATATTTCGTATATTGATGTCTTTGGAGAGGTCCGTAAGGAAAGGAGCTGTTGAAACTCTGTACTCTCTGCCTACCCTGCAAGGGATCTGGCGTGATGATAAAGATTGATAGACAGGTATATTGATGTGTAAAAGCGCCACATGAAGAGGTGCAGCAGAGATCCCTCATAGAAAAACATGCCGCTAACCGATCGGACTATAGGAGTTAGGTTAAATCCGAAGTCCGGAACTTTAAAGCTCAGCGATGCGCTGACCTTGACGCAAAGCATTGAAGCAAGAAAGCTCGACCACCCATGGCAATCAATTATTCTTATATTAATGGTGTACTTAAGAGCCTTTAATGTTCAAGGTTCTTTACCAAGAAGATTGGCGACATAAGCCACTTGCGAGCACACGATCGTCAACAGTGTCGAAGTTGATGCAGACGCCGTGGCCGAAATCTGTCCGGATTGCATCATCATCATCTTATTGATAAGTAATAATAGTAATACTTTTTGAGATTTCATTGCATGTCTTCAAAGATAAGATTTTATGCTTCCCTAACTTTAATACATGAAATAAGATAAGTTTATAAGCAGGAATAATAAATGAGTCTATATTCTCCCACTTCTTGACGATGATTCTCTCTCATAAATCGAGGTATGAAATAATAATAGGTCATACTCCACTTTGCGGAATGCCGAAACTCCCCAATGCCGAATCGTAGAGACTACGCAGGGCTACCTAGTCTTACATTCAGGTAACATAACTTAAATCTCCGTAAAGGACTTGGTAGTTGTTAACCATTTGTCAAGTTGTAGGTAATTTCGAGAGAATTTAAAAAATATTTGTTTCTTATATTTACACCTTTCTATCTATCTATCTATCTATCTTTATCATCACGCCAGATCCCTTACGGGGTAGGCAGAGAGTACAGAGTTCCAACAGGCTCTTTCCTTACATACCTCTCTGGCTTCCTCTACTCTCATAGTTCGTCTCGTACACGCTCGCCGGTTACGGAGACTCCTGACTTATCCTTCAGATAAGACACGGTCTATTTGGTCATGGTAAGATAGTCTAGGTCTTCTCCGGTACCTACATCCTTCCACTTTCGCATTGTATATCAGTTTTGTCATTCTTTCTTCGGACATTCTTTCTATATGCCAGAACCAACGGAGCATACCCTTTCTCATCTTTACACCGATACTCTCTTTCATACCTATTTGCTTTCTGACTACGCTGTTGCGAATACGGTCGGTCAGCGTCACTCCACACATCTTCCGCAAAGCTCGCATTTCCACCGCATTTATCCTACTTTCATTTTCCTTCTTACATACCCAGCTCTTGCTGCCATATAACAGCGTTGGGACAAGCACTCCATTATGTATGGCCAGCTGCGCCTTTCGGCTTAAGTGCCGGCTCCCAAGTAGCTTTCCCATCGCGCCATTCACTCCGTTCCCTGCACTCACTCTTCTCTCTATGTCAGCGGTGTATTTTCCATCCTTACTGAATGCGCATCCAAGATATACAAACTCATTCACATGCTCCAGCACATCGTTCCCAACCACAATCCTTGCATTCGTTCTGGTTTCTTCCCGTTCAAAAACCATAATTTTGGTTTTCTTCACATTCAAATGTAAGCCATTTTTCATGCAGTCGTCTTTCATAACTGTGACTAGTGATTGCAGATCAGTGGCTGTTGGCGCTATCAAAACCGCGTCATCTGCATATAGTAGATGATTTACCACTAGATCACTCATTTGTACACCTTCATTCATCGCTTTCAGTCTTTGAAGACTTTTATCCAAATATATTATAAACAGTCTAGCGGACAACACGCAACCCTGCTTGACGCCGATTTCAACGTCAAACCAAGGTGACATGTTACCACCCACCCGTACGCATGCCTTGCAGTCCACATATGTGGACTGGACGGCCCGCAGCAGAGTGCCATTTATACCATACTCAGGCAAAATGTCCCAAAGTCTCTTTCGCACAACTCTATCAAACGCCTTCACCAGATCCACAAAACCGCAGGAAACCTTCCGGCCCACTGCCAGATGCTTCTCTACGATGATGCGGGAGAAAACTTGATCCAAACATCCTCTTCCGGCCCTGAAACCCGCGTGCGAGGCACAAGGGTGCCTCGCACAACATTCCATCGGACTTCTCGCGCATTCTCCTTTTAACAATTTTACCATACACCTTGGCTGCCAAGCTGATCAAACTAATGGCTCTGTAATTGGCGCAGTCATATTGTGAACCCTTGCCTTTATACAAGGGTACAATGACTGCGCGGCGCCAATCTGTAGGGACCCTACCGGTCCTCCAGCAAAGGTTTGCAAGGACCCAAAAGACGTCCCGGACGCAAGTTCCACCATATTTGATCATCTCGGCAGATATCATGTCTTTTCCCGCAGCTTTACCATTTTTCATACTTCCTATCGCCCATTCAACTTCTTCCATAGTGATGCCCTCTGTTGATTCCGGTGCCACAAACTCGTTTCTGGGCTCGTCTGTGGCACCAGTATTCGGGGCATCTCCATACATTTCTCCAAAATATTCACTCCACCGGTTTAATACAGCTTGTGTATCTGCAAGAATGTCACCATCCTTAGACTTTATCTTTTCCATTCTGGAACCTGACGTATCACGTCGAGACTTTCTCACTTTGCTCCAAAAGAGTTTAGTGTTGTTCTCGAAGTTCTTCGCCAGCCTCTCCTCCTCAATCGCACTGGCTCTTTCACGCTTTTATTTCACTAAGGTTTTGGTGGCATTCTTGCATTGCCGGTATATTTCTTTCTTCATCTCTGTCATACTGGCATTCAGGTTCAAAGAAGAAAAATAGTCCTGCCATGCTTTCTTCTTACTTTCTATGGAGCATTTCAACTCCGCATCCCACCATGCATCACCTTTTGCTGTTATATGCTTCTTTGAGCAACCACATACTTCTTTCGCGGAATCTACTAAACTCTCTTTCAGGCTATTTCAGTATTCATCTACATTTGAGTCCGAAGAACCTACTGCCAAAAGCTTGTCCAGGACTCTGTCTTCATACATTCTTCTCACGCTCTCATCTTGCAACTTTTCAACCTTTATTCTTTCAAGGTCTCCAAAGGGGATACGCTCCCGCCAGTGCCTTCACTGCCTGAACAGACCACTAAACCGCGCCACTACGAAATAGTGGTCTGATTCAAGAGTGGGGCCTCTATACGCACGTGTATCTTGGACTTTGCTTCGGAGACGGTTATCTACCAGGATCAAATCTATCATGCTTTTTTGTTCATTCCTTCTTCACGTGTACATATGTATATCCTTATGTTGGAATATCGTATTAGACACAAGGAGGCCCCTTTCCAAACATACATCCACAATGAGCTTATCTGCATCATTCACTCTCTTATCACCATAAGGACCCAGAGCAGCGTCGCAAGTTTGCCACCTGGTTCCCACCCATCCGTTCAGATCGCCACACAAAATCACCTTTTCATTAGCCTCAGATTTCATAATCCAGAACTTCTCTGACATTATCCCAAAACTTCTCAAGGTCCTGGGGTGTCGACGAGCTTAAGGGAGCATATGCTGCCACCTAAAATACTTTAGTGACACCCAGTTTTAAACGGACCCAGAGAAGTCTTGCATCGTACAGGCCATAATCTCTCACTCCAGAGGCTAGGCGACATCAACAAGATACCCACTCCCATGCTGGCATAACTGCCCTGCGGTACCCCGGACCACAGAGCCATCATGCCATCAGGAAGATCACAGGTTTCACTGCCCCTTCGCTTAGTCTCTGTTAGACACAGAGCATCCAGGCGTCTCTCTTTCATTACATCAATCACCTCATGCATCTTATCTTCCATACCACCCCTTACATTCCAAGTGCCTATTCGGCACTCTGCACCCCACGACTCGCCAGTTCGGGCCCGGCGTGATGGGTGGCGGCCCCCATCGCCGCTTCCACCTATATTCGTACCGACGGGGGCGGGCCGGTACGCGTCGCCTCGGGGGGACGCACTGCGGTACGTCTTCGGTCCAAGATTGCAGCCATAATGACTGGCAGGGGTCGCGACGAGCATGCTCTAGGGCAGACCCACACACAATTATCACAATATTGACTGACGGCTTAACCACTGTTCCAGCAGAGGTTAAGAGCTTGAGTCACTCCTCGCACTGGATTGAGTAGTCGCAGATTAGATTTCCACACGGGACAAATCTCTGTGTTACCCACAAATATTTGTTTCGGTCTGGGTGTTTGTGCATGTAAATTAGATGTTTATAAACGCACCCACGATACAGGAACGATTCCTAATGTAGGGCATTCTTTCTTACGAAGAAATATGTTAATATTTAGACGCCATGTTACAAAAGTATTTAATAGTGTAATTGTGTTTATAATCAGTTTACAAAAGGTTCCGACTAAATCTTTAAGGTGCCGAAATTTGTAAGAAAGACACCCTGAGGTCGTAAGCAACTTCCTTACTTTTGTTATTGTTAATTGCCTCGAACACGTGTGCCATTACTCTTGGATTACATTGTTTCTAGTGAAATTCATGCAAAGCATAACAAAAAACGTCAGGATAAGTTAACAGAATTGTAGTTGATAATTTTTTTTTAAATTAGTTACCTATTGAAAGAAATATAATTAAAAAATATTGCAATTGATGAAATTTGGTTATTTTTTCCTCCGTATAACAAATAATCTTTATAACAGAAAAAAATGTATTTCGGTTTACACTAAATTTCAGATTTTTATTTTTCTATAAAAAATATTCTTTTAGCATGTATCTAACATTGTATTCATAATCAAATAGAAAGCCAGCTATTTATCAGCTCACAGACCATTGAATATCATTATCACAATTTATGCGTCGGGTATTATCACACTTGCATAAATGAACATACATAATTTCACACTCCGCCGGTTATTATAAGCAGCTGGTATAGGTGTCTGTGCTTATCACCATATTTGATGGCTTCGGGATACCATAAACAGTCGGGGACTGAATCGTTGCAGCCATTAGTTCGCGACTGGATCTTTATAAAAAATCTCGAAGTACGAGTATTGCAAACGCATTTGTGTGGCAATTAACAAGTTTATACATATGTATAATAACATCTCGCCAGGACCTTTGCGGAGCAAAAGGGTGCCAGTTTTAATTCTTTTAAACTGCCGTCAAAATCATTTTTACACATAATTTGTTGTCAAACAGTTGTGGGTTTCCTAGATTCTTAACTTGTCCGTCAACTTCAAATCCAAATCACTTATTTTGTATAAACACGGCAGGTGTATTTTTACGAAAAAAAAAATTACATTTTATTCATGAAAATACTGTGCTGTCTACCGTTTCATGCTTATAGCACGCCCACATACCCCATAATACATTGTCCGGTGAAGCTGTAAAAGCACCGCGGCCAACAGCGTAGATCATTCACACACACATTCACACAATCCCCATGATGTACTTTGTATTTCTCGCCGACGATATTAGGTCTCAATGTAATAGACGCAAACCTATTGTCATGGCATTGGACATAGATTTAATCTTTGTACTGCCGCTCAGATATTTTTATAAAAAAAATACCAATAACACTTTATAGCGCCCTGGGTTCAAACGCCTCGTGAGTGTTAGAATCGATCAATTTTTACAATATTAACTTTTTTACTGAGGGCTTAGGACGTAATTTCTGTCGTTAACTTGAGGCTAGCGAGTTGATATGCCATCCTTGTCACATTATAAACTTACTGAATAAACATGAACGTGACAGTACGTTATACGCCATCTTCATCTTAAAATTGTCCTTCTTATTAATAACAGTCCATAAATAGCTTTATTGTCAATTGGTAAACAGTTTTGTATTTGTGTTACTATCCCGAATGAGTAATTAGATGGAAGTAGAAATTTTTCACACTCAAACACAAAATAGAGAGGTGTTAAGTTTTTACAGATTGTATGTACATTCCCAGAATATATTGTAGGTGTATACGGTATGATAATGAGAAGATTTACCAATTAAAATTAGTACCATATAATAAAGGCAAGGGCACACAATATGACTGCGCCAACTACAGAGCCATCAGTTTGATCAGACGTGCAGCTAAGGTATATGGTAATAATTGAACGGAGAATTTGCGGAAAGTTGCGAAAGTTGTTGAAAAATTGCGAAAACAGGAGGTTTCAGGTCTGGAAGAGGATGTTCGGATTTTCTTCGGAATATTTTCTGCGGTTTTAAGGAGATTTTACCAGAGTATGGTATAACCGGCACTCTGTTGCGAGCAGTCCACTCCACTTATGTGGACAATAATCACATATATGTGATGTGATAGGTGATAACATGTCACCCTGGTTTGACGTTAAAATCGGCGTCAAGCAGCATTACGAATTGTCCGCTTGACTGTTTATAATTTATTTAGATTCTGGTGTTTAAAGATTAAATGCGATGAATAAAGTTGTACAAATGGGTGATCTAGTGGTAAACTATCTATTATATGCAGATGACGCGGTTTTAATAGTGCCAACAGCCACTGATCTGCAAACACTAGTCACCGTTATGAAAGACGACTGCATGAATAATGGCTTACATTTGAATGTAAAGAAAACCAAGATTATGGTTTCTGAACGGGAAGAAACCAGAATGAATGCAAAGATTGTGGTTGGTAACGATGTGCTGGAGCAAGTGAAGGAGTTTGTATACGCCCGTCTTGGATATGCCTTCAGTAAGGATGGGAAATACACTGCTGACATAGAGAGAAGAGTGTGTGCAGGGAATAGTGTGAATGATGCGGTGGGAAAGCTGCTTGGAAGCCGGTACTTAAGCCATAAGGTGCAACTGGCCATACATAACGGAGTGCTCGTCCCAACAGTATGCTCCGTTGGTTCGGGCATATAGAAAGAATGTCGGAAGAAAAAATGATAAAACTGATATACAATGCGAAAGTGCAGGGATGTAGGTACCGAGGAAGACCTAGACTTGCTTACCATGACTAAATAGACCGTGTCTTATTTGAAGGGCAAGTCTAGAGTCTCCGTAACCGGCAATCGTGTATGAGAAGTACTAAAACAGTAGAGGAAACCTGAAAGGTATGTACGGAAAGAAACTTTTAGAACTCTGTACTCTCTACCTTCCCCGCAATGGATCTGGCGTGATGATATAGATAGAGACCAAATAATACGTCAAATCAAAAATATTTACTGTAACTTGAATGAGAATAGTTTATTGACCAGAATAGCATAAAAATAAAATATTTTACAGCGGTACCCGCACTAAGCACAGCTCGTGTCGCGGGATATATTGTTTTAGATTTAATAAATTATGTGTTAATTTGTTTTTTTTTCATATTTTTTTTCACATAACTGAGTTTAATAACAGTATTCTTATCAAATATCGAAAATATCTTCGCAAGGTCCGTAAACTAATTTCATCCTCTCTTAAAAAATAATTTCAAATCAGCTCCATAGGACCTTATCTTCCATAGGATATTATCGTATCGTCGCAAAATTTACATAGATTGGCCAATTTTAGCTCAATTCAATGCCATCAATTAGGTACTTAGGATATCAAATTTTGAAATGGAAAAATATACGAATCAATCAATCAATCAGCCTATCGCAGTCCACTGCTGGACATAGGCCTCTCCTAACACGCGCCATTGCACACGGTCCTCCGCCTTCCGCATCCAGTCTGTCCCAGCGACCTTTTTGAGGTCGTCGGTCCATCTAGCTGGGGGCCGTCCTACCTTACGCTTACCAAGTCGCGGTCTCCACTCTAGGACACGAATATACGAATGAAGCAAGTTAAATAAAAGCTTATAAAAGGACAAAATATACAGTTTAATAACAAAGTACATTTTAAAATAAGGACACACGGCGCATAATAAGCAACAGTTGAATCAAAAATATCTATGAAATAGCATATTCAAAGTGTATGAGATATATAAATGTAAATGAGAGGAGCATACCGGATAAAAGATGTAAGATGGACGAATCATGTAACCAAATGGAATCATAAGACTGTGTAATGAGGACCACAAGCTGGGTGAAGCGATACACATATAATACTGAAGTGCCTTTTCTCACAAAATAATAAGTATGCGCAGCGTATAATGGTGATTCATAGCAGCGTTAACACTTGATTATTTTTTAAGGTATCTATATCATCACACCAGATACCTTGCGGGTAGGCAGAGAGTACAGAACTCCAACAGGTTCTTTCTTTTCATACCTCTCTGGCTTCCTCCACTCTCATAGTTCATCTCATACACATTCGCCGGTTACGGAGACTCTTGGCTTATCCTTCTGATAAAACACGGTCTATTTGGACATGGTAAGATAGTCTAGATCTTTCCCGGTACCTACATCCTTCCATTTTCGCATTGTATATCGGTTTAGTCATTCTTTCTTCTAACATTATTTCTATATGCCCGAACCAATGGAGTCAATACCCTAATACCCTTTCTCATGTTTACACCGATACTATCTTTCATACCTACTCGCTTTCTTATTACGCTGTTGCGAATGCCAATAAAGGTAAGTATAATAAATGACTAATATAATAAATGGCTAATATAAATGGTGATGACCGTTCCAGTAGTCATATTCGTGAACGGGTGCTGCTTGTGGGGACTGGTCCATCTGGATTCCTTTAGACACTCTTTTTAAATAACATCATTATTAAAAAAGAGACACTCTTTTTAAATAACATCATTCTCACATCTCGGTCGTTCGGCATCACACTGGAGCTAGATCTTAAACTATTTAATTGTAACCCAAACATTTTATTCTTACAATATGATTAACAAAATAGGAAGGAAACCAGAAAGAGAATTAAATTAAAGAGAAAAGCCCGCTGAGTTTCTTCGCCGAATCTCCTCAGTGGAGGCCGCGTTCGAATACGGTGGTAGAAAAAAAAAAACACCGTCACGCCTGTATTCCCCAGAGGGGGTGGCAGAGGTGTACTAAGTACACCCACGTTTCGCCGACGATGTTAGGTCCCATGTAATAGGGGGCGAGCCTTTTGCCATATACCGGACACAATTCCAGACTCCGGACTCATACTGAGAATTTTTCGTTAGAAAAACTACATTCGTCTGACCTAGGATTTGAACCCAGGACCTCGTCATCGCAAAGCGATGCGCTTTGCCACCAGACCAACGAGGCAGGCCGGTGGTAGATTAGTAGTTTAATTAGATTAAAAAAAATATCATTTGTCTATTTGTAAGCGCCCCCGCAGGGCTTATACATAATAGATTATATTGAGTTTAAGTTTGAAAAAATTTGCCTGTGCTGTTCTGCTACCGAGAAAAACTATTCTCCTCTCATAAATATAGATAAGAGATACCTATTAGGTATTGGAGGCAAGTATATCGCTCTTCTTGTTAGAACTTACTAACGCATTAGGAAATTACTGTTATGTTAGTTTTGTACGAAAATAATAATAAAACCATCTATCCAACGATAAGATGCTGCTTTGTAGGCACAATCTGGCTACCGTCTTTGGGGTTTTGGTTTGGTCATGCTCACTATAATGTCTTTGCTTGCGGTTGCTGTCTGGCGCGGGTCACTCTCTTCCCTCCAATATGGTCAAGGGGAGTGATGGCTGTTCCAACAGTCATACTCGTAAACCAGTGCTGCTTGCTCATCTGGAATCCTTTAGACACTCTTTACAGATAACATAATTAGATTCATATCTCGATCGTAAGGAATCACTCTGGAGCTAGATCGTAAACTATTTAATTGTAATGTAAACATTGTTTGCACACAATATAATAGAAAAAAAAGAAATAGAAATAAATAAAAAAAACAAGCCCCTTGAGTTTCTTTGCCGGATCCAGGCCAGTTCCGATCCGGTGGTAGATTAGTAGTTAAAATAAATGATAATTGACTATTTGTAAGCGCCGCAGGGCTTATACAAAATGTGTCTTCTGAAGCACGGAGACGATCGAAAAAGGAATTGCCCAAGCAGTCTTAAACTGATTCAGACAGACTGTGCTTAACCTGATTACTAAGAACACCGCAGTTCAACAGCCTTACAAGGGATTTCAGAATCGGAATCAGAATATTATTTATTCATGTAAACTAAGACTCTACCACCACTTCGGAATGTCACTCCTGTGGAGAAAAAGAGCGAGAAACTCCACGATTACTCTTTTAAAATACAATTTTTCCATATACATTTTGTTGTGGAGTATGGGAGAACCATGTAGGTTGGTCATCAGGTGTGTCTAAGTCAAATTGAACAAATTAGTGTTCATGAAAATGGCTACATGGGTCCCTCATTTACAAAAAAGGAAATAATAATAAAATAAAATAACTTAATTAATAGAAGGAGGAGAGAGAATGTTAACTGTTATGTTAATGTTGGAGCTGGAATAGCATCTATCCAAGCATTTTTATCGCTTAAATAAACTTCTATTGAGTAATAAGCTTCTATCGAAGAAATGAACGATTTTAATAGCGCGTGCCTTTTTTATTGAGGTTAGGGGTGTAAGGGGAGAACGGTTATAATAAGTCCACGGCGGCGGCGTGGCGTAAACCATGCCGTGGTGCTCCCTACTAGATAACGAACGAGGCTCTGACGACCGAGCATTGGTGGTATAACCATACACCCAGCCGGAGTACCGGTTGGAAGAGGCTGCAGCGGCTTTGGGGATTAAATGACCCCTAAAGGGTCTGGTGCAGAAAGCCACGGGGAACTACTGCACTAATATCCCCAAGAAAACCACTATGAACAGTTCCAATAAGACTTGTGTGACGTCTTGTGATCCGACTGACCCTCGGCGCCATCGCGATTCCGGGATGCATGGTGTGAAAAATGCGTCCGGCCACTTACCTGGGGCCCACCAGACAGTGGTTAAAAATTATGCTACTGGTGATAGTACGAAAACAATTAAAATACCACTACGTAAGCATCTTCGCATGGGGACTTGGAATGTGAGAGGTCTCCTAAAGCCAGGGAAGTTAGAAGTAATAGAGAAAGAGATGAACAGGTGCAATATTGACATCTTGGGGCTCAGCGAAGTGCATCGACGAGGCAGCGGCCATTTTACTACAAGTAACGGCAACATTATATATTACACCGGTGCTGTAGATGATAGTAATAATGGGGTAGCCTTCATTGTACCGAGGAATTTACAGAACAGCGTTAAAAGATATATTACTCCAAACGATAGAATGATGGCTATAAAGCTTGCTGCTAGCCCTGCTCCAATTAACATTATTTAGGTGTATGCACCTACCTCTCAATCAGACGAGGAATTTTCAGACCAATTCTATGCCGATATTGATACTTTGTTACGCACCATACCATCTAAGGAAGTAACTATTGTGCAGGGTGACTGGAACGCAAAGGTTGGCTGCCCTATGGATGATCCTCTAAAATGCACACTTGTTGGTGGATATGGCCTGGGGGTTCGTAATGACTGAGGCGAAAAATTTCTTCAATATTGTATGGAAAATCTACTGACTATTATGAACACAAGAAAATGTGAAAATTACCGAACGCTGTCACTTATGTCGCATGCTAGTAAAATCCTCCTGTGCATTATAAACACTAGACTTTCATCGTTTGTAGATCACCAGATACCGAGCACACAGTCTGGTTTTGTGGCTGGAAAGGGCACTCGTGAACAGATATTGAATGTACGTGTTCTCATCGAAAAATGTCGCGAACTTAATAAGCCGTTGGTCTTGTGCTTTATAGACTATACAAAGGCCTTTAATTGCGTGCAGCGGAGAACGATGTTTGGCATGCTCGTGGAGATGGGAGTACCTCAACACCTTACTTTCCTTATACAGAATAAGTATCTTTATGGCTCAAGCTTCGTGAAACTGGAAAACCAGAAATCCAAAGCTTTTCACACTGAACGAGGAGTACGCCAGGGATGCATTCTGTCTCCTAAGTTGTTCAATCTG
Source organism: Phalera bucephala (assembly GCA_905147815.2). Classification (NCBI taxonomy): domain Eukaryota; kingdom Metazoa; phylum Arthropoda; class Insecta; order Lepidoptera; family Notodontidae; genus Phalera; species Phalera bucephala. The sequence continues at coordinate 13,737,902 of LR990621.1, read as the reverse complement.
TACGGAGAATATATCATGAGGAAAGCCCTGGAGAGCTGGAATGGCGGTGTTGTAGTGGGTGGTCGCAGGGTCAATGATTTAGGGGTGCTGGGTCAGGTAACCTCCTCGTGTGTCCACCTCATCGGTTTCCCATGACATGTCTTCGGACTGGTCTGGTAAAGTGATGGGGCTGGGCCGGTGCACCCTGGGCATCGTCAATAACTTCTCTCTCGGGAGTTCTTGTTGGCGATGGCGAATAACCTGGCGCGGGGGGAAGGGGAGGCGTTGCGGTGTTGCTCCTTGTTCTCTCTGGCTTTCGGAGAGGGGAGCGGCGTGCGGATGACGCTTTTGCCCAAGAAAGGGACGTGGTGGTTGTTCCTGGTACTGCTCCGTCTAGCGGAGTGGACCGTGGAGGGAGTGAACAGCGTAGGGAGGAGGGTGGTGAGGCCCATTCACACACACACACACACGCACTCACACTAACACACACACAGACACACACACACACACACTCACACACACACGCACGCACATACATACACACTCACGCACACATACATACAAACACAGCCGGCGTTGATAGGGAAGCTTGTTCGGAGTGCCTAATACCGACGGTGGTTGTCGTGCCGAAGGTTGAAAGGTGGGGGGGCAAAGCCCCACCATTAGCGCAAAGGGACCTCACCCTTCAAAGGACCTTAAAAATCATGATGTCGTCCACTAAAAATAATCTACCCCAGGAGGGTACCGACTGCTTTGCAGCCGGAGAATCCCTCACGAAGTCTCCAGACTTCGTCTGCCCCGCGTATTCTGGGGGGGGGCAATGAGCGCCATCCAAAAGAAAAAGGGAAAACATCCCGTCATTCAGAGAGGGTGGAGTTAGACTCCGACGAGGCCACAAATGTGGTTAACAGTGAAAAGGAGGGTAGAGGAAACGAAGAGGAAAGTCCACGAGGCTCTCGTTGTTCGAGCGCAGAGTCTGGAGATTTCGACCGTGAAAGCTTTGTGCGGCCCTCCAAGCTTTGGAGAACCAACAAGCGTGACCGCACAGTTGAGAAAGGCGGTGGCGCAGGATCCAACTGGATGTCAAGCCAAGAGGATGTGTCGGGGCCGAAGACGATGCCAAAAGCTAAGAGGGGTCGAAGTGGCACAGAAGCAAATGTTGCTGCTCGACCTAAGCGCGACAGGCGAGGCCGGTTTCTTAAGAGGCCAGACACGCCGGTTGCCAGTGATGTAGTCGAGTCTGACTCGACGGCCTCCTCGCAACTGAGTTCTCGATTGGATTCTGCCAAGCAGAAAAAGGCGAGAGTTGAAACGGAGGTGGAAGCAAGACAGCTGTCTGAAGAGGCCCACCTTAAACGAAGCAAGCTAGGCATCGACGTTAGTCAGGAGGGCCCTACTGCTGCTGCTCTGGGAGAGCGAGTACAAGAGGATGTCGCAATCATCCTAAGAGTAGCCGCGAAATCTGGAAACCTTAAAGGGACATTCCAACGTGCTCTAAAGGACGCGGCAGCCTCCATTAAGGCGGCCACTGCCATGCTGCAGAGCAGGACAGCCAATGCAGAAACCGTCAAATTGCAGGCGGATAACGTACGCCTGCAATCAGAGTTGACGGAAGTGAAAAAGGAGTTGGTTGAGCTGCGTAAGGAGCTCGCGCAGACTCGTGAAGCTCACTCGCGGGAATCTCCGACGTCCCAAATGCCGGAGGAGGAGTGGGAACGGAGAACCCGGTCTATTATGTTGGAGGTCGGCAGGATGATAAATGCGCGGCTAGAAGTCGTTGAGGCGAGACTCCCGCCTGAGAAGCGTCTTCGTCCGCCTCTGGCTGCGGATGTCAAAGATGCCCCAGCAAATCCAAACACTCAAAAGGTGGCAGGGCCCTCCCATTCTAAGGTGGCAGGAGCCAAAAAGCCTAAGCCCGCAACGAGTGAAGCCCAAAAGGTGGTTCAGCCTGCCACCCAAGGTAAGGAGAGGCAGACCCCATCTGCTACCCAGGCCGCCAGACCTACTGAGGGCTGGACAGTGGTCGAGGGTAGAAAGGAAAGAAAAAAGAGGCAACGGAAACAGAAGAAGGCTACTAAGAAGGAGATGGCCAAATCATCGAGCTTAAGTCCTCCCCGATCGGCGGCGGTAGTAATTACACTGCAGTCAGATGCGCAGCAGAGAGGCGTCAGCTATGCGGCTGTTCTTGCGCAGGCAAAGCAAAAGGTTGACCTTGCTGGCCTCGGTATCTCTGCTCTGCGCTGCCGGAGGGCGGCCACGGGTGCTCGCATTCTGGAGGTGGCAGGGGATGCAAGTGGAGAAAAGGCAGATGTGCTCGCGGAAAGTCTGAGACAGTCCCTGGGCGCCGGTAATGTCCGAGTCTCTAGACCCACAAAGTGTGTGGACTTGCGCATCACTGATCTGGAGGACTCGGTCACCAGTGCAGAGGTTGTGACGGCAATAGCACGTAAGGGAAACTGCCCGGAAGGATCAGGGACTGCGGGAATGATCCGTCAGGGGGACAGGAGCCTAGGGACCATTTGGGTCCGTTGTCCAGTAGCGGCTGCTAAAAAAGGTGTAAAGAGTGGCAGCATAGTTGTCGGGTGGGTCACAGGAAGAGTGCAACTCCTGGAGACCAGACCTGTTCGCTGCTTCCGTTGCTTTCAGAGCGGACATATAGCGGTGAACTGTACCTCGGAGGTGGATCGTAGCAGCTTATGTTACCGCTGCTCTCGCCCTGGGCACAGGGTCGCTGAGTGTGGAGAAATCCCGCATTGTGCTCTCTGCGCTGCCAGAAATAAGCTGGCGTCCCATTTGGTAGGTGGTAAGGAGTGCGCTACTGATCCGGCGGCCTCCAAGGGAACCGGCACTGGAAGAGGGAAAAAAGTAAAGAGGGCTCATCAGAAGAGCACAATAGATAGCGGGGCTGCTACTTCCGAGCGCCGGGGAGAGGAGATGGTTACCGATAATGGACCTTAGCCGCCCACACAAGATACAGCAGGGCAATCTCAACCAATCCGCTGGCGCTCAAGACCTTCTTGTGCAATCAATGGCGGAGTGGTTCATAGATATCGCAGTGGTTGCGGAGCCCTATTTCGTCCCTAACCGGACTGACTTGACGGGTGACCATCTGGGTTCTGTGGCGATTGTGGGTGCTACCGCCCTGAACACCGTGGAGCGGGGCCGGGGTTTTGTTGCGGTGAGATGGGGAGGGGCGACTCTCATAGGAGTGTACTTCTCCCCGAATCGGATCCTCGCGGATTTTGAGGCCTACCTGGACGAGGTTGGGGCTGCAGTAAGGAGAGCATCGCCGCGGCCGGTATTCGTCCTGGGCGACTTGAACGCTAAGTCCACGGCGTGGGGAGGCGTTGCGACGGACGCCCGTGGGGAAACCTTGGAGGAGTGGCTGGTACAGGTCGGTCTCGTGATTCAGAACCGGGGATCTACCTTTACCTGTGTGCGGCAGCGAGGAGGGTCCGTAGTAGATGTCACGCTCGCTTCCCCGGCTATCACGTCGCAGATCCGGGATTGGCAGATCCTTGTGGGGGTTGAGACATTGTCGAACCATAGATACATCCGGTTCGATGTCTCCCCCAACTGGATGGCTGACGAAACGCGCCAAAGAGTCCATGGTGGACCGTCACCGTTTCCCAGGTGGGCACTATCGCGCCTCGACCTGGACGCCCTTAAGGAGGCGTTGATTGTTCAGGCGTGGGTTTCAGGACCGGAAGGGAATGAAGAGGCGGTAGTGGAAGAAGAGGCAGTGTGGCTCTGCAGTGCAATGACCGCCATCTGTGACGCGGCAATGCCGCGAGCTCATCGCAGACACCCCAGAAAAGCGGTCTATTGGTGGTCGGTGGAAATTGCGGAACTCCGCAGGGAGTGCGTGACTGCTCGACGGGCCTACACTAGGCGATTCAGGCGCCGTCCCCGGAGCGAGGCAGCTGAGGCCCAGCTGTACCAAGCCTATAGGGGGGCCAAGGAGGTTTTGAGCTTGGCAATCGCGCGAGCAAAAGATGGAGCCCGGCAAGAGATGTTGGAGGGTCTCGATCGGGATCCGTGGGAGCGTCCGTACCGGTTTGCGCGAAAGATACTGCGCGGCCGAGCGCCTCCACTCACCGAGACTCTCCAGCCTGAAGTGTTGGAGAGAGTGATGGCGGCGCTGTTTCCGGAGGAAGAGGACCACGAGCCTCCCGCGATGGCTCAGCTAGGGCAGAACGAGGACGATGTCGCCGAACAAATCCCAGCGCTGACATCTGACGAGCTCGTCGAGGCGGTTTAAAGGCTTCGAGTTAAGAACAAAGCCCCGGGGCCAGACGGGATTCCGGGTCGGGTCTGGGTTCTAGCCCTAGACGACCTGGGGAACCGATTTCGGGCCCTGCTCGAGAAATGCCTGTTGACTGGATGCTTCCCGTCCGCATGGAAGCGCAGGAGGCTAGTCCTGCTGCAGAAAGAGGGGCGCTCGCAGGACTCACCGTCGGCCTACAGGCCAATCGTGCTGCTGGATGAGGCGGGCAAGCTCTTCGAGCGCGTGCTTGCTGCCCGAATTATCCGACATCTGCGCAGGGTTGGTCCAAATCTGGACGACGCACAGTTCGGTTTCCGGGAAGGCCGGTCGACCGTGGACGCGGTACTGCGCGTCAAGGCTCTCTCGGAGGAGGCAATAGCGAACGGTGGGGTCATGTTGGCGGTATCTATTGATATCGCCAATGCGTTTAACACCCTGCCCTTCTCTTGCGTCCGGGAGGCACTGCACTACCATCAAGTGCCTCCCTACCTGCGGCGTGTCGTTGGTGACTACTTTCGTGGGAGAAGTGTTGTCTGCGTAGCCAGCGACGGGCGCCTATTGCGTCGAGGAGTAAGCTGCGGTGTTCCTCAGGGATCGGTGCTGGGGCCCCTCCTGTGGAACATCGGTTACGACTGGGTGCTCCGCAGCTCTCGACACCGCGGACTCCATATCGTATGCTATGCAGACGACACGTTGGTGTGCGCTCAAGCAGGCGAATTTGGGGAGGCGGTTAGGCTGGTGACGGAAGGGTGCTCTAAAGTGATTGGAAGGGTCCGGCGGCTCGGTCTGAGGGTGGCCCTAGAAAAATCCGAGGCCATTTGTTTTCATGAGCCTCGACGACGCCCGCCCTCGGGATCGCGGATCCAGGTCGGTGGTGCGGTTGTCGAGATTAGGGCCCACATGAAGTACTTGGGTCTAGTCCTCGACAGCCGCTGGAGGTTTGAGGAGCACTTTCGTCAACTAGCTCCAAAATTGGTGGCGGTGGCCGGGGCTCTGAGTTGGCTCCTGCCCAACGTTGGGGGTGCAAGTGCGAGCTGCCGCTTATTGCACTCTGGGGTAGTGCGGTCGATGGCCCTGTACGGCGCACCGTTGTGGGCGAGCGCCCTTAACGCCCGGACCCGGACCCTCCTGCGAAGGCCGCAGAGAGTCATGGCGATCAGAGTCATACGCGGCTACCGCACCGTTTCATGCGAGGCTGCATGCGCGTTGGTGGGGACCCCACCCTGGGATCTGGAGGCGGTCGTGTTGGCCTCAGTGTTTCGCCAAAAGGCCGAAATAGAAGCGTTGGGAGGAGTCCCACCCGATGAGGTGACGAGGTGGCGGCGGCGGGTGCAGAGGCGTGCCTTCCGCGAATGGCGGAGCCGGCTCGAGGAGCCGAGTGCAGGCCACTGGACCATACGGGCGATGCATCCAGTGCTGAAGGAGTGGGTGTACCGAAAGGCAGGCACGCTTACCTTCCGGCTTGTGCAGATTCTAACAGGGCACGGTTGCTTCGGAAGGTACCTGCACCGTGTGGCCGGGAGAGAGGCCGACCAGAGGTGCCACGAGTGTGGTTGCGCCGAGGATACTGCGCAGCACACGCTCGAGGTTTGCCCTGCTTGGGCGGAACAGCGTAGCTCGCTAATTGCGATTGTGGGAACGGATCTCTCGCTGCCGGCGATTGTTCGCTCTATGGTCAGCAGCGAGAGATCATGGGACGCGGTGGCCACCTTTGCTGAGGTGGTCATGACACGCAAGAAGGAGGCGGAGCGAGCCAGGGAGGACGATCCACTGGCTGACTCAAACCGCCGACGGAGACGCGGGCGCAGGAGGCGACGACATGCCGACCTCATGCCACCGTAAAGAGGGTGCGCGGGTGACGGCATTGGGGGCCGTCGCCTGTTTACACTTGCACCCTCGAGGTGAAGGGGTGTGCCTATTTTCCCGGACGCACGTCCCCGACATTAGAGAGATTTTTTTCTGCGGCGTCGCGGTCGCAACTTAGTGGGTCCATACTAAGGACAACCGCTGGAGAGGCTGCGGATGAAGTCCCCGTACCTGGAGCCTTCCTAAAAGCGGCAGGCGGAACACGTGGAGATTTTAGTCGGTATGCTGCTGCGGTCCCCCCGTCACACAAAGTGGGGCGAAGACCGCAGCAGAGAGTCCGACACTCCCCCGCTTATCTACCCAAAGGCAGGTGGGGGGCTAGTCTTTAAAAGAGTCCTCCACGGGGAAAAAAAAGGGTCAATGATTTAAGATATGCAGACGATACGACAATTGTTGCGTCTAGTGAACTGGAGATGGCAACTCTTTTGAAGAAAGTTGAAGTAGAAAGTGCCACACTCGGTCTTAAGATCAACCATTCCAAAACAAAAATTCTGGTGGTGGACAGAGCAGACATACTCCCAGTAACCGACGCACTCAACGGCTATGAAAACGACAGCGAGTTTGTGTAACTTGGGTCATTGATAACCAGTGACGGGAGTTGCACTAATGAAATTCGCCGTAGAGCCGGTATAGCCAAAAGCACTATGGCTAACCTCGACAGGATCTGGAAGAACAGAGGTATACGACGAACATCCAAAGTACGCTTAGTTCGAGCTCTGGCCTTCTCTGTATTCTTGTATGGTGCCGAAACTTGGACTGTGAGAAGCCGCGATAGCAGTAAGATAGATTCCTTTAAGATATGGTGTTGGCGAAGGTTGCTCCGTGTACCTAGGACTGCAATGAGAACCTACCAGTATATACTAAAAGAACTTACGTAAAATCACCACTCGGCTCTCCACGATCTGCTTCTTCGGACACATTATGCGGTCTTCAACGCATTGTCTGGAGCAACAGATTATTTTAGGCAAAATGGACGGTAGACGTACTCAGGGAAGGGCACCTGCAAGATGGTCTGACGCAATAAAGAGGGCGGTGGGTGGCAGCATGCAACGGGCGGTACACTTTGCATATGACCGCACCCAATGGAGACTGTTTGCGCGTGGTCGCGATCCTCAGCAATGAGGGAACGAGAAGAATAGGATACCTGCTCGCCTTTTGCTTCCCAAAGGTTATGCCGAGACTCCTACCGGTTGTAATCCCCACCTTGCTTCAGATCGTCGCTGTGGCTGGTTACGGGAATGCGTGTGAAACTATTAGTTTTCTACCAGTTCTTAATCTCGACAAATAACAAATTTTTATTATTAAGAGCTTACACTGTCCCTGTTGGGTGAAGGCCTTACCACCAGTGTTCTCTTGTCCCAATCGAGTGCAAGCTGATGCCAGTTCTTTTATAGGAGTCAAGCTCATCCCGCCATCATAATATCGACAAATTCTATTTTAATCTGAGTATTTTTTAACGATAGCATAATAAACTGACAACCACTAAGCTTATACTCTTATTAAATCAAGTCTATTTTAAATTTCAAGTTCGCAATTCATCACTTAATTAAGTCTCGTTTCAACCATAAACACTTTATTAATTTTATATGGTGAATTCAGAATGAAGTAAGGTCAAGAAATAACGCCGGCTCACCCCGCCTATCATACTGTGACCTTCGCGAAATATAAGTGTAGGCACTAAGTGATGAAGGTACCTGCCTACATTAAATAATTATGTTATTCTATGAAAACTTATTGTCAACTATGAAAAACAGTATATTGAAAACAAGATGTCGTAACTTGCATTGAGCCTGTCACTAATCAAATTATTTTCAAAAAACTTGCGATAGACATATAAACAAGACGTAAAGAAGCCACTAAATGGAATTGCAAATAAACGAAAATGTCAAGTTATACAAACTTTAGTGCTTGTCTCAGTTTTAATAAACAAACAAAGAAATAAGGAAAGTTTCCGCTCCGTGGATACTTATTGTTTTGCTTGGCCTCGATAACCGAAATTAGAATAACTCGAAGCAAAACAAAATTTATCAAAGAAATAACACTTTTATAAGGGCGTCTAGCTTTAAGGGATTGCTTCGTTTCTTATTGTGCTCCGTTACTTTTTACCCAGCCAGCTAAAATATGAGCAACATACACTTTCCGATAAAATTAATAATAAATGTTGGTAGGTGCCACTTCAAGTTATTTATGTTTTATATTCTCTTCACGTTATTGAGTTTTTTTGCAATCTGAAGTAGGCACAAGACATTCTAGACTCTCTAGTGTAGGTTACTCTTATCCTCAGTCAATTAGATTTAATTCCGTTTTCGGTAAATATCAAAACTTATTCTCTGAAGGTACAAGCATTTTTTTAGACTCGCACTGAGTCCATTTTATAATACCTATCAATAAAGCGGGTGTCATGTGTAACATGTGACGTCTTTAATGGACGAAGTTTTAAGTATTCCGTTACGTTGTTAATAAAATTGTTCACAAATCACACGAAAGTCCTCTCTAACTTACTAACTGCTCATTCAAAGTCGTCGTCTACGAAAATTAAAAACCTATTTCCTCGGACTGATTCGAACAAAGAACAAGAAGATAAGCAGGCATCCAAGGTTTTTCATTCCCGAATCAGCATTGAAACCGTTCCAGTAATAATAAACGAAATAATGATGAGATTGCCTATCGTATTTTCACATAAGGTGCTTTTTCAAAGCATTTTCGATTTGTTGCACTCAGAATCATGAACAGGCATGATTGCTGCTTCGCGTGAGCGCCTCATAGTTATGTGCTTGGTAAAATAAAAACCGTGTTGGTTATCTACTCCTCTACACAAAGTAAAGGATGGCCGCCAAAGGTAATAGACCGGCGATATGATGCTTACAATATTAACTAATGATGCACATGACCGATACATCCATTCTTTTCATCGGCAACGTTTGTTCTGTGATGTATGGGAATTGTGTTCTGAATTAAGACAATGAGATGCGTCGACAATATTATAGACCTCCCCAAGATGGACAGTAATTTGACATTTTTCTGCTGTTCATTTGAACAGCAACGGGTTTAAGAATTTACTAAAGTATTTACTTTAGTAAATTCTTAAACCCATAAATTACATTTCGCTCCAACAGAGATTATAAATACCTAATTTACTCATACACAAGGTTTGATAGGAACTTATAGGATTATACTTGGGTAAAATAATTCACAGATAGATCACAAATCAAAATATATTCTCGCACAGAATGCTAAAGTATTTTACTACAAAAATAAAATATCAAGAATATCTAAAAGCAATGTTCAATTGCGAACACAAACCTTTTCGAGAAATAAATGCAGCATCGTAAGTAGGTATTAATCTGAAAAGCCAGCCAATCAGATAAGTTGTCGCGCTAGGTACGCTGCGAAGGCATTGTCACAGTTGGCTGGGAGTCCGGCACGCTTGCCAAATATGTCGCGGCCGATAGCGTTCACTCGCGTCGCGTACTCGCGCTCCGCCAGAGATTTACTGCTGAAAGTCTGTCACACTCTCATCCTAAGAACCGAATGCACGTACCACACAACCCCGGATTTCTATACAACTGTTCACCAACTCGGTTGATTTATTTCCAAAATTTTAAACAACTTACCAACAAATATTTGGTTTCATGTTGCTTCCGTGTCGCCGTACAGTATTTATCCTGTCGAATTTTGATATACACGATACAAAGTAACCTCAATCACCGAAAATGGTTGCGCGGCCCAAATATTGAATCGATGGTTCTGAAATTTTTCAAACGTCGGTAAAACTCGAAAATGCTAGAACCGCAATTATGACTGCACTGAGCGACCGATGTGAACAGAAGGTTGGCGTGTGTGGTTTTAAATTTGGGAAAACTTTTTTAATTTGGATGCTAGTTTTGGCGCAGGTGGTGATTTTCCACGTGCCGAGGTGACGGTACCGTGGCATTTTCTGCTTAGCTCGTGCCGCGGCACGGTCGAGCGACCACAAAAAGCGAGCGCAAGCGTCGAATTTACTATTCCGCAACTGCGACCGAGTTCCCTCGGTAAATTCACGCGCCGCCTCATTATTTCGCTTCAAGTCTGCTTCCTTCTAAATTAATGTTATTAAAATATAAGAGTAATATTTTTAAAACGTCAAGCGTCCTGTACTAGGTGCTGCTTCGACTATTTATGTAGATATATACCAACGTATTTTCTCTTTAAAGAGGTTATTATATTATTTACCTCTGTATCTTTTTAAAGAGTCACGGGTTTCTCCGGTCTTTTAGAAGGCTTGAGCGGGGACTTAAAGAGTCCAATACACGATGGCTCTTTGGCAGAATTTAATGTGGTGTATTTCGCCTTCCGAGACCTACCAGTGAAAGCATCGATATAATATTATTACCTTGATCCATGGCTATAAGTAGGTATAGCAACGTCGCCAACGCCAGAGCTAGTAAGTGTATGAATTCATTGATTTTTGAGAATTAGGTTTGAATGGGTGGAATAGATAAAAAAGAAGAAAGAAAGAAAATACATTTATTTAACCTCACACAACAAACTATAAACAAAAGGTAAATATACATTCTTAACAGGGCTATTATCATCATCATTATCAAATATACAAAATACAGCATACAAAATACAGCATATGCCAGCGATTGTGTGGGGCTAAACAGGCTACTACCTCAGCATATTGCTGCACCATAAACACTTATGGTGCAGCGCTGGTATTCTGGCAGCACCTATGAAAAAGGTGACGTCACAGATGTCATATCGACGATTTCACACATTCAGATGTAAATGAATAAAAAAATTGAAGAATGACTATAATATAATAATTATAGTAAGTTTAATAAACGAGCAACAAATATAGGAAAATAAAATTAAACAATTTGTAGGGTACGTAATAAAAAAGGAAACTTCAATTATCAACCTTAAGGAAGAGGACATGGACAGACAAAAATCTACGATTGGTGACCATCAGTGTGTATAATAACGCGAAAAATTACTTTAAGATTGCAGTGCTGGTACATAAAACAGGTGTGCCTCCATACAGGATGAACAAAAACGTTAGGTGAGTGTGCTAACATTGTTTTTGCGTATCCAGGAGTAGCTTTTTAAGCGTCGTTTTAAATGTACCAATTGGTTTAAGGGCACGCACAGGAGGAGGCAAGTCGTTCCAGCACCGGGAGGCAGCAAATCTGAATGAGCCACGAAACGCCATAGACCTGTGTTTTGGGGTAGAAAGTATAAAAGTGCAGGTCCTTCTCGGCTGCTTAGACTGTAATTGTGCCCATGTTAGTTTCTCATAAAGGTATATGGGTGTTTCGGTCAGAACTACGCCAAACAAAAGCGATGCAAGGTGACGCTTTCGACGTGCAGCCATTTTTAAAAGATTGGACGCATTTATAAAAGGCGTGGTGTGCGAGCGAGGGGGAACTGGAAAGCAAAACCGAGCACATGCATTTTGGACACGCTGGAGCAGTTTTTCAGTTCTACTAAGCAAGCAAGGACCATACACAATGTCACAGTAATTTAGTTTGGACAGCACTAAGGATTCACATAGAAGTACCCTGATTTCTTCGCTCAGGTAAGGCCGAATTTTATAAAGAAGTTTTAGGCGATAAAAACAGTTGCGTGCGCCTTCAGCAATATGTTTCTCGAAATGCAAGCCGCTATCAAAAATGAGGCCTAAATTTTTGGCTTCAGATACACACTCAACGGACTGACCTTCAACCATAATGCTAAGGGACATACTACTGAGTTTAAGAATATTTTTCTTAGAACCCATCAGCAAGTACTTAGATTTTTTAGGGTTAAGAATGAGTGAATTAGATTTTGTCCAGTTTGATATTCTTAATAAGTCGTGATTTATTTTATTTACAGCATCCAGACAGTTTGCAGAGGGAAATGAATAGTAAAGCTGAAGATCATCTGCATATAGGTGATAGCGGCAATGTGCAATTTCGTTTATAATATCAGCACTGTACAGGATAAACAGTATTGGTCCAAGTATAGAGCCCTGAGGAACACCCCGAGAGACAGGCCGTTGAGCAGAAAATGCCTTAGACCCATTATCTTTTACAATTTCAACATATTGTCTCCGACCACATAGGTAACTATGGAACCAGTTTATTGTTTTTGAGTCAAAACCATAAAATGCAAGTTTAGACAGTAGCAAGGACACATTTATAGAATCAAAGGTACGTGAAAAATCAAGGAGCACGAGTATGCTGCTCTTACCTTGGTCTTGAGCTAGCAGAAGATTGTCAATCACATCCAATAACGCAGTGGTGGTGCTATGCCTTTTGCGAAAACCTGATTGGGGAGGATGTTATTTCCCTCAAGGAAAGCAGTGAGCTGCATACATACTACTCTCTCAAGTACCTTTGATAGACAGGGAAGAATACTGATCGGCCGCAAATCTTGTAAAGAGGCAGGGTTGTTGTTTTTTGGTATCGGTTTGACAACGGCTACCTTCCAGCTGTCAGGGAAGGTACCTGATTCTATAGAGGCATTGACCATTTGTGTAATAGCCTCCAATGATTGTGGTAAAACCATATGTATCATGTCCAGTGAAATACCATCAGTGCCCAGCGCATTCGACTTTAGACTATATATGACCTTGCTAATTGTTTCAATAGACACCGTACTAAGAGAGAATCTGGCTGAGCTGTGCCTATGAAATTCTGGGTAAGTTAACTGGGAGATTGTTACAGACTCATTACCAGGAACATTGAGAAAGTGGGTGTTAATGAGATCAGGGTTGTTAATTTGAGATGGGAGCCCAGTCCTATCCTTCCTGCCAGGGCTGCATATAGTTTTTAGGTTTTTCCACAGTTTTTTAGAATTTTTGTAGTCTTTATTTACATGCTGCGTGAAATAACTTTTTTTCTCATTTTCGATTGCAACTATCACTAGGTGCTTCATGGTTTTATAATTATTTTTATGTGATTCTGTTTTATATACTCTGTACTTATCGTGATAATTATCCCGAATTTGCATCATCTTTTTAATAGTATCTGTGATCCAAGGGTGCTGACAGTCGTTAAATTTGGTAGTTTTAAGGGGTGCATGCAAATCAAATAATGATAATAGAAATTTTGAGTATGTTTGAACAAGTTCATTAATATCACTGTGGCTCATACTGAAATAGTTCCAATTCACTCTGTTGAGGTCATCGTTAAAAAGGTTTGGGACTATGTTTTTTAATGCCCTGTAGGTTACTGTACGTGGAGAGATCTTATCTTTTTTAAAATCGAGATTAACTAGGATCATTGCATGGCCACCTTAGTCAGGAGTGTGTCTGAGAAAAACATTCCGGACCTTTGCGTCTGTGCAGACAACTTCAATCAATGTTTTACTATGCTCAGTGAAGTGCGTTGGCTCCGATACAATTTGACTTAGATTCAGACACTGTAAAAACTGGTTTAGCAAAGTGTAATTGTTACTATCTGTATCAAGCAAGTCTATGTTAAAGTCACCAACCAATGCAATGTTGTCATACTTAGTGAGAGTAGATATGGAGTCGGTAACTGCATCGAGAAAAACATTGATGTCGAGCCACGGTGGCCGGTTATATAGGCGGTTCCAATGACAAGCTCAATACCACCCACAGTGATTTGGATCCACATTTGCTCCACCGGTTGCGATGGAGGGTGTTGGAGGATGCGAAACCTAATGCGAAACATAAGCTATGATTAGTACACCGAGCACAACTAACTTTAAACTAGTAGTAGCAGTATCTAGTATAGTACCTACGTCTAGTCTAGATGAGTTCGTATGCGTATTATTTAGGTCACACTTAAGGTCGTTTAAAAACAAAAGAACGAGTGCGAAGCTTACATAATTTACATCACGTATCTTTCATTTAATATAGTTGCAGGGATTTTAATTTCGTTAAAAAATGCTACTTCTTTACTAGTACAAGTAGTTAGAGAATCAACTTATTCCCATGCAGCCCCGACTCTTACAACTTTTGCAAATTTCGCCACCTTTATGAAACTCCTAAAACGAGCCCGATTGAAACCGTAACTTTCTAAAATAGTAATTAGTTTTCTTTGCCTGAAAACTCAGAGATTTCATAAACGGATAACTTTGAGAAACTTCGGCGGGTTCGGGGGCTCCCGTTACAGCCGGTAGATCTACAGGGCTTAACTTCGACTAACATAAACAGATGAAATCGATAACATGAGCAGATGAAATCGATAGTAATTCCTTTGTTCCGATAAAATAATTAGCTTCCATAGTTCCTTTATATCTACTAACGGACAGCACTTTTAATGTTAGATCCGAGATACGAATAAAAGTCGATGAAACTTGAAAACTTTCCGAATAAAGATCTTCGAAGTAGATGACCTAATTTTTCAGCAATGTTCAGTTATTTTAGTTGAGTTTCAGATAGTGAAAAATAATAAAGTTATAAGACATATAAATGAGGTCGGGTTGGAATCTGCACGGAATCCCGGTTTATTAACGCTGTAAATAATGAGAAAGTTTTTATTACCTTACCGAGTACCGATAGTGATATTTTCTTAAGAACCCAAGTATTAATTATTTTCTTAGTAACTTCCTTGGAGCTGCTGATGTTAACAAAATAATTTGATCGTAAACCAATATACATTTACAGGTGTCTTGAAAATCACGGATTTCCTATTAAAATCCGTACAATTAATAACAAAGCTTAACTAATTAATTATTGATAGGCAAGGTAACAATCCATAATATATCTTAACCCGTAATATAATGGCACTAGGCTCGCCCCCTCACAAATAGCGATCTAACAGGGACGGATTGTGAGTTATATTATAGTACACCATGCTACGTCCACTCGGGTAATATAGACGTGCCAGTGCCTTTTTTACGTATATTTGCTGTTTTTTATTTAGAATGATGAACAAAATAAAGTCGTAGGAATCTGTAAGTAAAGAACATGTTGGAACTCTGTACTCTTTGCCCACCCCGCAAGGGTCTGGTGTGATGATATAAATAGATAAAAAATTAAAAAGAAATCGATTCAAAAAATTGCTTTTTGAATAACCCCTATCTCTTAATTCACCTAAGTAAATAGAATCCGACAGAGGGTCAAAAAACCGTACATGTCTCGAGGCGTTCATTTGGAACAAAAACCTAGGCGAAGCTTCCGTTCCCGACAAAAGGAAATTCAATAAGAACGAATTTCCCCTGATTTACGACCACTATTTTTTCGTTAAGACTCCTCCGGCCCTCGAGGTGTGTCGATGCACGAGATTTCATTGTAAAGACAATTCAATAAGACTTGGCACACATTAAGAAACTAACTCTACTAGTATAACATTTTATAAAAATAAACTACCTCGTTAGTCCAGTCTGTAGTAAGCAGTAGTTCTGGGTTCAAATCGTATGTCCAACAAATGTAGTTTTTTAACCGACTTCAAAAAGGAGGAGGTTCTATGTTCGGTTGTATGTATGCTTTTTTTTATGTATGTTCAGCGATATTTCCGTCAATTGTGGACCGATTTTGATATTTTTTTTTGCATTGGGTTCAGTATAGCTTCGCGGTGGTCCCATTTTAATTTCATTGGTATTGGACCTTGGACTTAGAAGATACACCAGGGAACTCCTTAACGACAAACAATAGGCATGTATAAATTGAGATATTATGGGTATTACGTCTATCCTATACGTACCCTACTATAGAACTAAGCAGTTTATTAGCCAACTTCAAAAAATGAGGTTCATAATTCATCCTTTTTTTATAACTCCTTTGCTTATGAACCGATTTTGATGATTCTTTTTGCATTTGGTTCAGTATAGTTTTGAGGTGGTCGTATTTTATTGTTATTGGTATTGGACCTTGGACTTTCAAGATACAAGAGGGAACACCTTAACGGCGAACAGCACGAATGTATAGATTCCGTTATTATAGTCATTATATTAATCCTGTAGGTACCTTACTTTGCAACTTAGTAAAATGATATAATATCGGTATATAAATATTACTAAATAATTCACTCGTCACTTAAAATTGTAAAATAAAAATCTTTTAAAAAAAAGGTAAACCGACTTCAAAAACCAAAAAAATAAATATTTAAAGTCGGTGCTGGTTGGTGCAGTCGGTTTTTTTTAAAAGATTTTCTATCGAAAAATTCCCAGTGTCATTTTGAAGTCTGGAATTGTGCCCGGTATATGGCAAAATGCTCGCCCCCTATTACATATGATGTCAGTGTATACAGTACACCTCTACCACCTCTGCTGTGGGAATATAGGCGCGACAGTGATTATTTATTTTTATTAAAAAAAAATGCGCAAAATGTTCCCTAAAAGGCATTCGTACGGATTACGTTTTTGTTTACCATTACTTTTCAGTATAATAACAGATCGATAATGTAGTTAATGATGTAGGTAAGATCTATCCAAAATCGGCTCATAGGGATACGTGGTGTAAGAGGATGGAGGCTTAGGCAGCAGCAGGATTTAATGGCTGCCTCCGACAATGCAGTCGAACACAATTGTGTTGATTCTTGTGTGAAAAAATTTTTATTTTTTTATTTCTAGGAAACAAACTATCATTCTATATCATCACGCCGGATCTCTTGCGGGCTAGGCAGTAAATACAGGGTTTCATAGGGTTCTTGCTTAACAGGCCTGTTTGGCCTCCTCTACCCTCGTAGATAGAGGAAACAACAAAATGAAAGAGGCTCGAAGTGGTACCGTTCATCATTATCCACACAAGTACCGTCATGCAGGTTTAATAACTCTATCGTGTTCGATACGGTTCAGAACGGTATAGACTTAACTCAAAAATCTAAGAAACGGTCATACAGGGCCATTAAAAGGTACGCTCTATCTGGTAATTATTGAAAAAGCGGCATTGTATGGTACAATTAAGAAATACGATCCTTCGGTCTCTTTCACTTTCCCTCCCTTTACCCGCGCCGCTTGGTTCCCAAAACCTTGTTTTTTTAGATAAGTCACTACTGATCTGAAGGTGCGCTATATGAAGTTTAGTAATTTATTCATTTCATAAGTAATAAGGCTTTAGTATAAAAATACTACTATTACTACACTGACCTAATATACTAATATCAAACTCATCATTTTTCATGATGACCATTTTTCATTATCTGGGAACGCAATATTGCTTGTTATTCATAGGACATGTTATAATTTGGTATTGTTTTAGGATCAGTTGCCTACGGTCACCAACTTTGGTCGATTACCGTTTTCAGTGTTAAAAACAAGTAATACTCTTTATTTTAAGAAAATGTCGATCAACTTTGACAAAACCCAATTATTAGCAACATATCCAAATATATTTAAGTGAACCAAAACAATGGATTTGACACAAAACAAAAGTAACAAGTGACTTGAAAAACTAAGAATGTTAAACGACTTATGTTGCTGACCGCAACAGACGTTAACCCATCTCGGGGTTCAGCAACAGCGCAACTGTGGATGCCATGAATACCGCCATTCCAAAGATGGCTTGGTCTGCTTTACCATTAGAGATTTTAAGAGCTTTAACAGTTCCGCCCTCTGGGTCGAGAACCTGATCCCCGTTCAGGGCAAATCTTTATGTGAACCACGAATATTTATTTTGGCCTGGGTGTTGGTGTAACTGAATTTCATGTTCGTAAAAGCATCCACGACACAGGAATAATTCCTAGTGTAGGGCTACGTTTTTTCTGTTAAGAAAAGTGTTGTCGTATTTCTGATAGCACCCAACCTAAATGTGCACTTGTCCAATAAGCCACCACAGTATAACCTCGGTTAAACTACTACTATTTGTGGTGTTTGTTACTGGATTTGCTGACCTCATGGATCTCGCTGTTCGCCCAGCTTGTGATGGGGAAATTATATTTTTACTCCTTTTCCACAGTAATGTTTGTGCTTATGTGGTAGATTCCTGGCGATTGAACAAAATAAGTCAGCAAGCCTATCCATATCAATACCATACTTTAAAGAAGACTAAGGGCCGAAAAAAAACGATTAGTAGCACCTAACCTTACAAAACATTGTTTTGCATTATGTTCTAATTAAGAAATTTGTGTTTTGTATGCAGGTATATTGTTCACTGGTTGGTTGGTGGTTGGTGCAGTCGGTTACTTGGCACCGACTTCAAATATTTATTTTTGCTTTTTGAAGTCGGTTAACCTTTTTTTAAAAAAAAAATTATTCTACGCAGTTTAGAATATTAAATCTATCAAGCTATGCCTTAATTTCTTCAGAAACGGCCATTTTCCACAACACCAAACCGAGGACTTAGCACCAAAATATTTAAGTTAGCATGACGCTACCGAGTTGATATGTCATCCTTGTCACACTCAACATTTACTAAATAAATACACTTTCGTCAATCTCTTGGTGCAAAGCCATCTGAGATTTTTTTGAAAGACCTTTTTACGAACAAGTTTTTATAGCAAAAATACAATGAAAAATATCTTGCTTAGTTGAGGAATTGCTATGGCTTCCTTGCGGCTCCATCATCATACCTTGGACACCATCCGGGTAAAAGTACTCGGCAAGACAACTCTAACGAGCTCAACACGGCGGGGCTAAATTGAGTAGTTGGGTGGTTCCATTGGACACCTTTCGGCTTCATCATCAGACCCTGAACACTATCTGGTTGTATAATACTTGTCAATACCAATCTAACAAGCTTAAACACGAAAGGGTTCCTTGTATAGTTCACATGTTCCTATGGACACCCACATCCGACCACTACATTGTCACTGAACTTAAATATCAATCTCAATCGGGTACCCTTGCTTGAAAAATGGATCACAAGATTTGAACTGGAAAGACAGACATAGAGACATACAGAGATATGACATTTCAAGTTAAATAAAATCTTGTAACAACAGGATCATCTTAACTTGGAGAAATCTGATTATCAATGATAATGGCAGCTAAAAGGCGGTTCCTCTAAAATCTGAAGCCCACAAAATCTTCGTAGTTAATAAATTAAGGAGCCATATCCCGGATCGCCTAAAGCACCGGGCTCTTCGGAACAAGAGTCCCGCTGAGCTTGTCAATATATTCTACGCCATTATAAATTTTATTGGGGTCGTTTGACCCGGAAAGAAGTTTGATAGTAAATGTGTATGGCTTTCGATTTGAAGATTAGTTGAAATTGATGTGATGCCATCGATGTTTTGGGTCAAATGGTTTATCTTGTATTATTTTTTATTATTATTATTATTCTTATTATTCTATACATCATTCAAATTTTGGTTCACAACATATTTTCTTAGCTAAGATTACCCCGTTAGAAAAAACATAACGTAATTTTCATGATTCGTTTCGTATAAATATACTCTCATATGAAAATCTAAACACTTCCTTAAACATACTGCCTCGTTGGTCTGGTGACAATGCGCATCGCTTTGTGATCACGAGGTCCTGGGTTCAAATCCTAAGTCAGACCAATGTAGTTTTTCTAACGAAAAATTCCCAGTATGAACCCGGAGTCTGGAATTGTGCCCGGTATATGGCAATAGGCTCGCCCCCTATTACATGGGACTTACCATCGTCGGTGAAACGTAGGTGTACTCAGTACACCTCTACCACCCCCGTTTGGGGAATATAGGCGTGACGGTGTCCTTAAACATAATATTACAATTATTTATACTTATTTCCTTTATCATAATAAACGCAAGACCTGAAATTAGTTTGTTCTACATCGATAACTGAATTGATTTAACAATTTATAATGTAGGTACGAGTATCATACATTTTTTATATTAGCAAAAAATGCTGTTACTCCTTTAGTGTGTTATAATAAACTAAAGGTATTTTTGGTTCAAAGCAATACAGAGATTTCAAATGCATTTCTAAAACTTATTTCTCAATACGCACACATACTCATACATGTTTCGTTGTTAATTGGGGTATTAAAGTGGGGTAGAAAGATATAAAAATTTAAATTTGGAAATTTGGTTTTCGTATTGAATTTATGAATCAACGATCCAATCGGGAGTCTGAGGTCTTGTGATATTTACTATTTATTTTATGATTATCTAGTTTATATTATTAAAACTATATAACAAATGTACTCCTACTATTTTCATGCTTTATATTTCGTGCTCTAGATTGTTTATACTCCAACTTTTAGTTGTAACGTCAGCCGAGTAACTTATCGTGTACTTATCATGTGTTTAAAATTCTTTACTTGGCTAAGAAAACTAGGTTTTGACATTTCTTACTTTAGACAGTTCTTAACTATCTATCTATACCATCACGCCAGATCTCTTGCGGGGTAGACAGAGAATACAGAGTTCCAACAGGTTGTCTCCTTACATACCTCTCTGGCTTCCTTCACTCTCACAGTTCGTCTCATACACGGTCGCTGGTTACGGAGACTCTTAACTTGTTTTTCCGATAGGACACGGTCTATTTAGTCATGGTAAGATTGTATATCTGTTTTCTCAAATATATATAATGGAGCTTAAATTTTCTGGATGGCCATTTCAATGCCGGTAGCGGTGAAAGGTGGATTTATCTTCAATTTCATAGTCATCAGCATGGTGGCCTAACATTAAGAAAATCTTGAAATAACACTTGGGTCTCGTCCGGCGATTAAGTTACATGGAATGCAGTGAGGTTAGCTGCTCTGCGATACGTCAGAGGGCTTGCCACGTTGCTAATAGACTAACAACGCAGCACCGTCCGCCATCTTACATCGACTATTTGTCATCGGTGATTCGTCATCTGACAGATATCATCTGTCATCGCTTCACAACTAAACACACTCGAGCAATCATAGAGTATGTCTATGATAAGATTACAAGGTTACTAAAATGAAAATAACTGCTCGCCATTCCAGTAACTGTGATTTTTAAATAATAGGATACGACATACATAAAAAAATTATGTAACTAGTAAATACTTGAGTAAACGTAATTACTTAGACATCTTTATAGATACGGGTGTAAAATTTGATAGACTAACAAAAATGGCACCAAAAAAGGCCTCAGTTACGCACTTTGTGTACGTGATGCCAGTATCCGATTTGTTCAAAAGTTGTCATTGTGTGTGTACGATATGCCCTATCTAGACAAATAATTCATCAAAGCTCTTTCTGCTAAGCTCTCTGCTATTCCTAGCTTTAATCGATAACTATAAATATAGCATTTGACAACTGCGCAAAATAGCACGTCATTAGGGCGTCGCTACATTATCGATTCGTCATTACTCGGTCGGTGCATAGCGCAACTCAATCAAAGCCCTAACCCAATTACTCGATCTTTTAATCGAGTATTCACCGCAAAGGAAACGAGTCACAAAGTCACTCCAATCGATTCCTGATGTGCCTGTTAAACATTTATGAGCTGGCTTATATCGGGATCGATCAGAAACTCAGAGGGTAGGTTTAATTTTAGTTATTTATGGTACGGTTGTCTGGCAAATTATACAGCTCCTGAATTCTTAAATATATACATCGCTATCTATATTATTACACCTGATCCCTTGCGGAGCAGGCAGGGAGTAGAGTGTTCCAACAAGTTCTTTCCTTACAAACGTTTCCCACTTCCTCCAATCTCAAAGATCGTCTCATACATGCTCGCCGGTTACGGAGTCTCTTGAACTGCCCTACAGATAAGACAAGCCTTTTTTATATATTATAGCTATTAAATAATAAGTGATACTTATTACGTCAATTATTCTTCATTAGAGTACTTTGATAATATATATTGTAATAAAATAGCGGCATTCTATTGTTGTGTTAAAAGTCTATTTGTGTGCAATGAACAATTTGGAATTAATTACTTCCAGATATTCATTGACAATCAGAGATGTTAACTATTGACTCGTGATATTCAATCTCTACAAGGTGTAACATAATACACGCAAGACCTCAGACACCCCGATTAGAGAATTGCTTCTTAAATTCAAAACGACAACCAAATTTCCAAATTTAAACCTTTTTACCCTTCTTCAAAGCACATTTATATCACAATTAACAATGAAACTTGTACGTGTATGTGTACGTTTTGAGCAATAAGTTTTAGAAATGCGTTTGAAATCTCCTTATTACTATGAATCAGGAATAAATTTAGTTTTTTATAGCGCACTGAAGGAGGTAAAACATTTTTAGCAACTTTAAAAAAAAATGTATCATTCATTAAAAATAGTTGGAATCAATTCAGTTACCGATTAAGAACAAACTACTTCCAGGTCTTGCGTTTATTATGTTACACCTTGTATACAATTATTTAATCGACAAACGCTCAGATGACTTTCTGTAATTATCAATTCATTATCCAGCGGCCACCAAAACCAAATCTATATTTAAGTACATTCTACAGACGGCTTATTTTAGTGTAAGCAACTTCGCCCACTGGATTGAGTAGTCATAGATTCAATGCCCGCACGGGACAAATCTTTGTATAACCCACAAATATTTATTTCAGTTTGGGTGTGTGTGTTTGTGAATTTCACGTTTGTAAATGCACCCACGAATAAATCCTAGTGTGGGTGTACAAATAAAAAGTACACAAGCTAGTCCGATTTCCGAAAGGCATTATTGTGATAAAATAAACACGAAAACCTGCAAGTACTTCGAAATGACAGTGAAATCCTATCAACACACCCTTAAGACAAATTACGTGCTTTTAAAACATTTTAAAAATGTACGCAGCCGGAAACTTCACCGAGACCAAATAATGGCGGGCAAGAACGTATGTGACGTAATTTATGTCTAAAATTTTCTCGTAAAAACTTCGCCCGCTTCGTGTTTTCCGTTACATCGAGTATTTCGAGTGGCGCCCTCTCTGTCGTCATGAGTATCATTAAGCTACGATTTTAAAGCAAACGCCTTTATTTACTTGTTTGTATTGTTTTTTTTTTACTAGGATACTCCACGTTCTGATCCCTAAACACGCTCCTGGGAAATCTTTTGATGGTTTGAGAGCCTCCAGATACTCGAGGCCTTTGAACTGTTGTTTGTGTGACGTAACAAAATGTGCTGAGGCCAAATTGTTATTTTTCTTTTTTTGGTAATGAATTTTTCAGTTTATAATTATATTCCTTCTCTTTGTTTCTGTTTTTAAATGTATCCCCACACTAGGATTTATTCCTGTATCGTGGGTGCGTTTAAAAGCATGAAAATTCACATACACAGATACCGAGACCGAAACAAATGGAGTGCGGGAATGGAACCCGTGACTATTAGACACAGTGGGTGGAGCGGCTTTAACTCTTAACCACTGCGCTAAATCGTCCGAAATTAAGATCATGCCTTAACTATTATGTTACGTTTTTAAAGCTATGATTTTCTGAGAAAGTTAGAACCCCCATGTACTACATATACTAATTACTACCTGATGACCAACCTACATTGTTCTCCCATACCCCACAATAAAATATAGATGGAGAAATTGTAAAATTTTCATTTTAAAAGAGTAACCATGTAGTTCCTTGCCCGTCTTCCCCACGGGAATAACATTTCGAAGTGGTGGTAGAGTCTTTGTTACTTTTCTGACGCTTTATATATACTATAATGGTTTACATGAACAAAAAATTAACTTTCCTCGATATATGTAAGCCCTTAACACAAATCTAGAAATATAGTAATATCGGTTACATAAAAGAAACAGCGTTACATTTGACTTTACACTACCACTCCATAACGAAGCTTTTACTTAAAACCTGCTAAAATCTATGATATATATTAATTATTTTCCCCTACAGACAGATCGTACCACACAAATAAGGGCTACTAGTTACATAGGGTTCAAAAGCCCAAGATTTAAAGATTTGTACTAAATGTCTTCGCATTGCTTGCTTGACTTCGCATTGCATGATCTAGTAGAACGGATTATCCGAATAATTCCACGAGCGTGCGGAAGACAAGTGGCATGCACGAAGCTCTTGGCACCGGCTCGACGGCGCACCACTTGGGTACATGGCAAATGTTACACTGTAAACATCAGCCTGTCACGCGAACTTAAGGCACGCGGAACAACTATTACTGAATTAAAATTGCATTAGTTCCCTTTAAGTAATTTAGAATAACTAAGGTCCTTGTGGTGTACGCATCTACCTATTACTCGCGACCTTAACCAGGTTATCGATCCATGTTGTAGAAGGGCTGCCTCCTCGACAAAGCCGATACCAAAGCCTTAAGGCCGGTTTTGTGCGATGGACGTCTTTCGGCTAAAGATAGATAGAACTGAGGACTTAGCATAAACAGATGGACGTTAGCGTAACAGTATTAAGTTAATATGCTTTTCTTCTCACACTACACATTTATGAAATAAAGACGAACATGACAACACGCTTTCTCGACAACGCTCACTCATATTTGCGCTGATAGGAAATTTAAAATGTTTGCTTAATACAATGGCATCATGAATGTATGAAATGGCATTACTATCATATTCTTGAATTTCTAGCCTTTAGTGCTCCTTGAGCAGTGCATGAAACACCTTTCCGCTGAACATGTACTTCAAAACAGGTTGTTTAAAGACCACCGTATTTGGAAAACGACAGATGGCGTGGGTTTAATCTGTCACAAATGTTTATTTCTGTCTGGGTTCATGTTTTACCAAACAAAACTATTAAGGAGAAAGTCTGAAAATAGTACCTGGATTTGCGGGAAAGCTTAATCTCGAGTCATAAATAGCTAGTGGAGCAAGTACCCCGCACTAAACCGCTGCCCCGCAAGCTAATCCCGATGCCAGTTACACCTACATTCCTACACAGTAATTAGTTTCAGAAACGTGAAGGTTTATTTAATGGTGAGTGATTTTAGATGTTGTCCTTATCGTTTTAAGGTTGAGAATGTAATTTTCGACGAAGGGATGTTAGATTTTATTTCTAAATACACACGTATGATAACCACAATTCCCTGGGACTGGAATACAAAAGGAAGGTATTAAGGACATCATATTTTTACGAATTTAAACTAAAAATCTTAATAACTGATAGGTCATGGATTCGGATTTTAGGTCGAATAATGTGTTATTGGGGTTTTTTTATAGAAAATTTTTAAGTAACAGTCTCAAGTCTGGAATTGTGCCCATGCCCTACCCCCCATATTATATTAGCTCATATTGCTCGCCCCTATTACATTAGGCCCTAAAATCGTCAATAAAATGTACACAGTATTGCAGTGTATGTACACAGTACTCATAACAAATTCAAATTCTTTATTTTGCGAATATGGGTATAACAAATGGTGTTAATTTGATACATTATGGTAACATTTGCCATATTCTGCCAAAAGGCATGCAAGAGGTTAAACATATCATGCAGTCTATTTTAAAATATCTCAGTCCAATAGTATTATATTAAATTAAATACCACATAAATTTGTAAAATGTCACAGTATTCAAAATGTCATCCATAATTATTAATGTTTACTAGGTCAAATATTTATTATTATATTCATAATTGATAATTAAAATATTCACTTATGGTGTAGTATGTCTTCTGTGTCAATAATTCTTTTACCTTCGTCTTAAATCTAGAAATGCTTTCAATGTCAATTAAGAATTTATTGTACAGTTTGGGAGCCATGCAAAAAACACTTACTTAAGAGAGCGGTTTTGCTCAGAGGTCCTCGAACTTTATTATTGTAACGAGTACTCTGAAATTTATCGTACCAATGCTTATTATTTTTTACAAAAACAACACATTCATAGATGTATAAGCATGGTAATGTTAAGATATTTAATGTCTTAAAGCATGGTTTACAGCTATCAGTTACTCTTATTTTGCAAATTGCACTTATAAATTTTTTTGACATTTAAAAACAGTCTCTCTTTCCGTAGAGATTCCCCAAAATATTAGCCCATACCTTAAAGTTGATACCACATATGCGTAATATGCCGTCCTTATCGTGTAAAGATTGACAATTTTAGATAGCATATACAATGCATAAGAAAACTGATTTAATTTGGTGCATACAGTCTCAACATGAGCCTTCCAGTTCAACTTAGAATCAATGTGCAAGCCTAGAAATTTAGTGGTATCAAGCTCTTTAATGTTATACCCAAGATGATTTATACTAAGCGCTGTGGAATATTTAGTTCTGTTTTTAAAGATCATTATATTTGTTTTTTCCAAGTTGATGATGAGATGATTGCACTTGAGCCAATCAATGATATCTGCTAATGTTTTATTTATATCTGCTTCTAACATTGCATAAATTCTATTTGAAAATATAGCTGTACTATCATCTGCAAATGGAATCATAGGGCAGGCAACGGCTTTCGGAAAATCGTTTATGTAGATCAAAAAGAGTAGTGGACCTAGTACGCTACCTTGTGGTACTCCAAATTTAACCTTCCTATATCCAGATTTGACTTTTACCTCTTTTTTAGTAATTGTACATACCTTCGTAATTACCGTTGCTTGCTTACGATTACTAAGATATGAGTCGAATAAATTAAGTACATTGCCTCGAACGCCATATGTACTAAGCTTTAATTTTAATATTTTATGGTCAACATAGTCAAAGGCTTTAGTTAGGTCCATAAATAAAGCGCAAACGGGAATCTCTTCGTTCATGTTTGTCATAATTTGATTCAGAAAATTGTATATAGCCATGTTAATAGTTTTATTCTTACGAAAGCCAAGTTGATTATCTGATAGAATGTTATTTTTTTCCAAGAAATTATAGAGACTTTCATAAATAATTTTTTCAAACACTTTAGCAAATATTGGGATTAATGCAATTGGTCTATATCACGATACACTTTCTTTGTCTCCCTTTTTAAAAAGTGGTTTTATGATACTGATTTTTAACTTATTTGGATATCTACCATGAAGTATGCAAATATTAAAAATATAGGTCAATACTGGTGCTAAAGGATCCCTTACGTATTTAATAACTTTTGTAGTTATATTGTCATAGCCTGTACAAGTCAGTACTGATAACAAGTCTAAGTCAATATTCAATACATACAAAACATTTTCCACATCATAAAAATAAGCGGGTTATTCACAATGAACCCCCATAATAATCGATGACGTCTTGAACAGCAATTGAATTTCTATTTTATATTTTATAGAGCTGATGTCGGAAAAACTTTTCTCCTAATTCTTGAAACACAACACTTTGTCGAATCCACAGCCGTTCAGGCCGCTTCTGAAAGCTCATTACAAAAAAAATTACGTAAGCGTGACGCTAGCGAGATGTATGCCATCCTTGTCACGCAACAAATTTACTAAATAAACATAAACGTGACAGCTCGATTACTCGTTAGTGTCACACTAATGTCAATCTATTCGTGCTAACCCCTTTCTAGCATGAACAGACTGACATCACCGACATGCTATCGAGTTGATATGCCATCCCTTTCATACTGCAAATATATTAAATATAGATGAAAGTGGCAGCACGCTTACTCGATGACGTTAAGATAACCTCAAATGGTTTGGGCTCAACCTTCTGTTCCCGAATGCTCGTGATAAAAGAACGTAGAACAACGTAGAACAAAAGTCAACCATCATCTATATGTGTGTGATAATTCCCGGAAGGTTTTATGGTTCTGGTTTTAGAGTTTTGTATTAACAGGTTCCGATAAATAGGTGATTCTTGTTTCCCGTTTTTGATTATATATTATTCAGAATTTACTTTTAAAGGGTTGGGATTATGAAGTTTAAACAAGGCAATTAGAATTGTGATATTAAAAGGTATTAAAATTGTAATCACATGGTCATTTATATAGAGTATCAAAGCTGTCATGTGAACAGTCGCAAAACATTACTACGTCAAATCATTATATTAATACGTGAAGCAAAAACTTTGTACACCTTTTTACGAAAATTGCGCGGACGGAGGAGTATGAAATTTCCCACACTTATAGTTTATATCGAGAAGGAATGCAGAATGCTTATAATTTTTTGTTAATTATGCATAATACATACATTAAATCAATAAAAACAACATTACACACATTACCATGTATTTGACACAACACACTTCAAATTATTTGTCTATAGTCTTACTGAATGTCAAAGATAACCAGCAAACGATGAAAGAGTTTTTACAAAAAACATCGCTTACAAAGAAGTTTTGTATTATTAATTAACTTATCGAAATATGTATGTCAAGTTCAATGGACAGCATTTTCTTTATCGCATGGTTTTTTGTTACATATAAAATAAACAAAAAAAGGTATTCTTTAATTTAATCATTTTTTTTATTTAAATTTCATCGAGTATGTTTGGAAAAAATAGGCAAATTAACAGTGTACCTTTGGCGAAATCTGTGATTATAAAATTATAGTCTTTGACAATAGAACCTTAATAATGTTCAAACTTATAATTTAAATTAATTATGGTCGAATTTCGACCAATGGGTGACCTCTAGTTAAAATAATACAGCATGTACCAAAATTTCAGTACAACATAGATTTTTTGGGGTTTTCTCTGACATAGCATAAAAAGTTTATTGGTTACAGATTACTCATCAAGTAGGTTTTAGTTAAAAAGCTAACGAAAATATAAGCAATATATCAGAATCAGAATATTTTTTATTCATGTAAACCATTACAGTATTTATGAATCGTAAGAAAAGTAACAAAGACTCTACCACCACTTCGGAATTTAATTCCTGTGGAGAAGAAGGGCAAGAAACTTCACGGTTACTTACGGTTACGGTTTTATAATACAAATTTTACATGTTTTTCATCTACATTTTGTTGTGTGGTATGGGAGAACAATGAAGGTTGGTCATCAGGTGGATCTAAGTTACATTGAGCAAATTAATGTTCATGAGAATGACTACATGGTTTCTTTATTTACAAAAAAGTAAATAACAATAAAATAAAATAAAAATGTCATTATGCTAAATGAACAGAAGGAAGAGAGGAAATGTTAACTAATATATAGTTGAACAAGATATCATTTTTTAAGTGGAGCTGGAATAGCATCTATTCAAGCACTTGTGTCTTTTAAATAAACTTCTATTGAGTAGCGCGTGCCTTTTTTGTTAAGGTATAGGATACCTGCTCGCCAGGGGGGAAGCAAAAGGTTATGCCGAGACTCCTACTGGTTGAAACTATTCGTGTTCGACCAGGTCCTAATCTCGATATATAATACATTTTATTATTAAGAGCTTACACTGTCCCTGTTGGGTGAAGGCCTCACCACCAGTCTTCCACTTGTCCCAATGGAATGCAAGCGATGCCAGTTATTTTGTAGAAGTCAAGCTCATCCCGCCACCGCGTCTCTTGCAGATAATATCGACAGATACTAATTTAATCTTAGTATTTTCTAACGATAGCATAATAAACTGACAACCACTACGCTTATACTCTCATTAAATCAAGTCTCTTTTAAATTTCAATTCCACAATTCATCAATTAATTAAGTCTCGTTTCAACCATAAACACTTTATTAATTTTATATGGTGAATTCAGAATGAAGTAAGGTCAAGAAATAACGCCGGCTCACCCCGCCTATCATACTGTGACCTTCGCGAAATATAAGTGTAGGCACTAAGTGATGAAGTATGTACCTGCCTACATTAAATAATTATGTTATTCTATGACAACTAATTGTCAACTATCAAAAACATTAAATTGACAAAACAAAATGTCGTAACTCGCATTGAGCCTGTCACTAATCAAATTATTTTTAAAAAACTTGCGATAGACAACACACATAAACAAGACGTAAAAAACTCACTAAATGGAATTGCAAATAAACGAAAATGTCAAGTTATACAAACTTTTGTGCTTGTCTCAGTTTTAATAAACAAACAAAGAAATAAGGAAAGTTTCCGCTCCATAGATACTTATTGTTTTGCGCGGCCTCGATAACCGAAATTAGAATAACTCGAAGCAAAACAAAATTTATCAAAGAAATCACACTTTTATAAGGACGTCTAGAATTTCATGAAATGCTTTAAAGGATCGCTTCGTTTCTTATCGTGCTCCGTTACTTTTTACTGAGCCAGCTAAAATATGAGCAACATACATTTTCCGATAAAATTAATAATAAATGTTGGTAGGTGCCACTTCAAGTTATATATGTTTTATATTCTCTTGGCGTTATTGAGTTTTTTTGCAATCTGAAAGTAATGACAAGACATACTAGACTCTCTAGTCTAGGTTACTCTTAACTTCAGTCAATTCGATTTAATTCCGTTTTCGGTAAATTTCAAAACTTATTCTCTGAAGGTACAAGCATTTTTTTAGACTCGCACTGAGTCCATTTTATAATACCTATCAATAAAGCGAGTGTTATGTGTCATATGTGACGTCTTTAATGGACAAAGTTTTAAATATTCCATTAAGTCGTTTATAAAATTGTTCATAAATCACACAGAAGTCCTTTCATACCTACTAACTGCTCATTCAAAGTAATCGTCAACGAAAATAAAAACCTATTTCCTCGGACTGATTCGAACAAAGACCAAGAAGATAAGCAAGTATCCCAAGTTTTTCATTCCTGAATCAGCATTAAAACCGTTCCAGGAGTAATGAACGAAATAATGACGAGATTGCCTTTCGTATTTTCACATAAGGTGCTTTTTCAAAGCATTTTCGATTTGTTGCACTCAGAATCATGAACAGGCATGGTTGCTACTTCGCGTGAGCGCCTCATAGTTCTGTGCTTGATAAAATAAAAACCGCGTTGGTTATCTACTCGTGTAGACAAAGTAAAGGATCGCCGCCATAAATAATAGACCGGCGATATGATGCTTACAATATTAAATAATGGTACACGTGACCGACACATCCATTCTTTTCATCGGCAACATTTGTCCTGTGATGTATGGGAATTGTGTTCTGAATTAAGACGATGAGATGCGTCGACAATATTAAAGAGCTCTCATGCATTGAACAATCGACAGCGATTTGACACTTTCTGCTGTTCAAATACTTTAGTAAATTCTTAAACCCATAAATTACATTTCGCTCCAATAGAGATTATAAATACCTAATTTATTCATTCAAAGGTTGCGTAGGAGCTTATAGGATTATACTTAGGTAAAATAAAGATTAATTTACCATGATATGGTAGTAAATGTAAGCATTTATACATAGATCAAAAAGCAAAATATATTCTCGCATAGAATGTTGAAGTATTTTACTGCAAAAATAAAACATCAAGACGAATATCTAAAAGCAATGCTTAATTGCAAACACAAATCGAGTAATAAATACAACATCGTAAGTAGGTATTAATCTGAAAAGCCAGCCGATCAGATAAGTTGTCGCGCTAGGTACGTTGCGGAGGCATTGTCACAGTTGGCTGGGAGTCCGGCACGCTTGCCAAATATGTAGCGGCCGATAGCGTGCACTCGCGTCGCGTACTCGCGCTCCGCCAGAGATTTACTGCTGAAAGTCTGTCACACTCTCATCCTACGAACCAAATGCACGTACCATGCAACCCCGGATGTCTATACAACTGTTCACCAACTCGGTTGATTTATTTCCCAAATTTTAAACAACTTACCAACAAATATTTGATTTTATGTTGCTTCCGTGTCGCCGTACAGTATTCTTCCTGTCGAATTTTGATATACACGATACAAAGTAACCTCAATCACTGAAAATGGTTGCGCAGCCAAAATATTGAATCGATGGTGCTGAAAATTTTCAAACGTCGGTATAAGACGAAAATGCTAGAACCGCAATTATGACTGCACTGACCGACTGATGTGAACAGAAAGTTCGCGTGTGTGGTTTTAAATTTGGGAAAACTTTTTTAATTTGATTGCTAGTTTTCGCGCGGGTAGTGATTTTCCACGTGCCGAGGTGACGGTACCGTGGCATTTTCTGCTTAGCTCGAGCTGCGACACGGTCGAGCAATCACAAAAAGCGAGCGCAAGCGTCGATTCAACTATTCCGCAACTGCGACCGAGTTCTCTCGGTAAATTCACGCGCCGCCTCATTATTTCGCTTCGAGTCTGCTTCCTTCTAAATAAATGTTATTAAAATGTATGAGTAATATTTTTAAAACGTCAAGCGTATTCCTGTACTAGGTGCTGCTCGCGCCCGCAATTAAGATTTACACGTGTGTTTCGTTTTGTGGAATGTATTTTACGCTCTCACAATATGGTTTTTTAATCTTACGACTTTCAGGGAGATTTAATAACTTTGGCAAGCTACATGCGTGCGTTAACTTTATTGCGAGATTTCAACCTCATAATGTTTACGTAGATTAAAACATTTTATTAAATTACGTGCGCTGTTATATTATGTGTGTATTTATGTAGGTATATACCAACTTATTTTCTCTTTGAAGAGGCTATTATATTATTTACCTCTGTATCTTTTAAAAGAGTCGCGGGTTTCCTCGGTCTTTTAGAAGGCTTGAACGGGGACTTGAAGAGTCCAATACACGATGGCCCTTTGACAGAATTTAATGTGGTGTATTTCGCCTTCCGAGACCAACCAGTGAAAGCATTGATATAATATTATTACCTTGATCCATGGCTATAAGTAGGTATAGCAACGTCGCCAACGACAGAGCTAGGAAGTGTATGAATTCATTGATTTTTGAGAATTAGGTTTGAATGGGTGGAATACATATGCTATGATTAGTACACCGAGCACAACTAACATTAAACTAGTAGTAGCAGTACCTAGTCTAGTACCTACGTCTAGTCTAGATGAGTTCGTATGCGTATTATTTAGGTCACACTTAAGGTCGTTCAAAAACAAAAGACCGAGTACGAAGCTTACATAATTTACATCACGTATCTTCCATTTAATATTGTTGCGAATAATTTAATTCCTTTGAAAAATGCTACTTCTTTACTAGTACCAGTCGTTAGTGAATCATAACTAATTCCCATGCAGCCTCGACGCTTACAACTTTTGCAAATTTCGCCACCATTATGAGACTCCTAAAAAGAGCCTGATTGAGACCGTAACTTTCTAGAATAGTAATTAGTTTTCTTCGCCTGAAAACTCAGAAATTTCATAAACGGATAATTTTGATAAACTTCGGCGGGTTCGAGGGCTCCCGTTACAGCTCGGAAGATCTACAAGGCTTATTTTCGACTAATATAAACCATGAGCAGATGAAATCGATACCTGAGTAGATCCTTTGTTCCGATAAAAGAATTAGCTTCCATAGTTGCTTTATTTCTTCTAACGGAGAGCACTTTTAATGTTAGATCCGAGATACGAATAAAAGTCGATGAAACTTGAAAACTTTCCGAATAAAGATCTCCGAAGTAGATGACCTAATTTTTCAGTAATGTTCAGTTATTTCAGTTGAGTTTCAGATAGTGAAAAATAATAAAGTTATAGGACATATAAATGAGGTCAGTTTGAATTAACTCTTACTACAAGGGGTCAGAAGCTGCGCAGAATCCCGGTTTATTAACGCTATTAATAATGAGAAAGTTTTTATTACCTTACCGAGTACCGATAGTGATATTTTCTTGATAACCAAAGTATTAATTATTTACTTACTAACTACATCGAACCTTGGCATGCTAATAAAATAAATGTATCGTTAACTGAAATGTATACACTTACCTGAGTCTAGTAAATCACGGATTTCCTACTAAAATCCGTAAAATTAATAACAAAGCATAACCTATTATTTATTATATTGATAGGATCCAATATATTTCTTAATCCATACTATAATGGCACTAGACTGTCAAATAGGGATCTAACATTAACGACAGATTGTAAGTAATATTATAGTTCACCCACGCTACGTCCACTAGGATAATATAAGCGTGACAGTGACTTCTTTATTGTTTACTAGTATCTACCCGCGACTTCATCCATGTTGACTTTAGATAGTAACCTTAATTTTTTCTGGGATAAAGAGTGTGTTAATACAGGTAATAAACTATCTGTGTGCCAAGTTTCATCCAAATCTGTACAGCCGTTTTCGCGTAATTAAGTAACAAACATCCAAACACAAAACTTTCACATTTATTGTATTCGTAGTTTAATAAGAATGATGAACAAAATAAAGCCAGAGAGGTCTGTAAGGCACTTGTTAGAACTCTGTACTCCCTACCTACCCCGCAAAGGATCTGACGTGGATATATATGGATGAATAAAACAAAAATAATAAAAAAATAGATTAAAATAAATTGCAATTTAAATAAAGCCCGTAACTTAATTCACCTAAGTAAATAGAATCCGACATAGGGTCAAAAAACCGTACATGTCTCGAGGCGTCCATTTGGAACAAAAACCTAGGCGGAGCTTCCGTTCCCGACAAAAGGAAATTCAATAAGAACGAATTTCCCCTGATTTACGACCACAATTTTCCCGTTAAGACTCCTCCGGCCCTCGAGGTGTGTCGGTGCACGAGATTTCATTGTAAAGACAATTCAATAAGACTTGGCACACACTAAGAAACTAGCACTACTAATTTAATATTTAAGAAAAAATAGAAGGAACTGCCTCGTTAGTCTAGTCTGTAGTAAGCAGTAGTTCTGGGTTCAAATCTTATGTCCAATAAATGTAGTTTTTCTATCGAAAAATTCCCAGTATCATTACGGAGTCTGGAATTGTGCCCGGTAGATAGCAAAATGCTCGACGCCTATAACATATGACTTAACATCGTCTGCAAAAGTCGGTGTTTACAATACAACTCTACCACCCCTGCTGTGGGAGTATATGCGCGACAGTGTTTTTTTTTTTTTTTTGAATAACACAAAAATGTTCCCTGAAAGCCATTTGTACGGATGACGTTTTTGTTTACCATTACTTTTCAGTATGACGTATCGATAATATAGTTAATTATGTTGGTAATACCTTTCTAAAATTGGCTCATAGGGATATGTGGTGTAAAAGGATGGAGGCTTAGGCAGCAGCAGGATTTAATGGCTGCCTCCGACAAAGCAATCGAACATAATTGTGTAGATTCTTGTGAGAGAAAAAAATTGATTTTATTACTAGGAAACAATCTATCTATCTATATCACCACGCCGGATCTCTTGCGGG
Organism: Phalera bucephala; assembly: GCA_905147815.2. Lineage (NCBI taxonomy): Eukaryota > Metazoa > Arthropoda > Insecta > Lepidoptera > Notodontidae > Phalera > Phalera bucephala. The sequence goes on along the minus strand of LR990621.1, from coordinate 13,702,952 downwards.
CTAGGTAGAATGTACAGGGTTTCAAAGGGTTCTTGCTCAACAGGCCTCTCTGGCCTCCTCCACTCTCGTAGATAGAAGAAACAACAAAATGAAATAGGTTCGTAGTCGTACCTTTCCTCAATGTCCACACAAATACCGTCACGCACAATAAATATCTCTATCGAACATTCAGAACGATATAGACTTAACTCAAAGATCTAAGGAACGGTCATACAGGGCCATTAAACGGCACGCTCTATCTGGTAATTATTAAAAAAGCGGCGTTTGTATAGTAGAATTAAGAAATACGATCCTTCGGTCTCTTTCACTTTCCCTCCCTTTACCTGCGCTGCTCAGTTCTGAAGGGACGCGATTAGTTTCCCAAAACCTTGTTTTTTTTTAGATAAGTTACTACTGTTCTAAAGGTGCGCTATGTGAAGACTAGTAATTTCATTTCATTATCTGGGAACGTAATATTGCTTGTCATTCATAGGACATGTTATAATTTGGTATTATTTTAGGATCAGTTATTAACGGTCACCAACTTTGGTCGATTAACTTTGTCAATAACAAATGTCGGTGAACTTTGTCAAAACCCAATTATTAGCTACATATCCAAATATATTTAAATGAACAAAAACAATTTGGTCGTGGTAAGATAGTCTAGGTCTTCCCCGGTACCTGCATCCTTCCACTTTCACATTGTATATCTGTTTTGTCGTTCTTTCCTCTGGCATTCTTTCTATATGCCCGAACCAACGGAGCATGCCCTTTCTCATCTTTACACCGATACTATCTTTCATACCTACTCGCTGTCTTACTATGCTGTTGCTAATGCGGTCGGTCAGCTTCACTCCGCACATCTTCCGCAGAGCTCGCATTTCTACCGCATTTATCCTACTTTCATTCTCTTTCTTACATACCCAGCTCTCGCTACCATATAACAGCGTTGGGACAAGAACTCCGTTATGTATGGCCAGCTGCGCCTTATGGCTTAAGTGCCGGCTCCCGAGTAGCTTTCCCATCGCACCATTCACTCTGTTCCCTACACTCACTCTTCTCTCTATGTCAGCGGTGTATTTCCCATCCTTACTGAAGGCGCATCCAAGATATACAAACTCATTCACTTGCTCCAGCACATTGTTACCAACCGCAATCCTTACATTCGTTCTGGAAAAGTCAAGAGTCTCCGTAGCCGGCGAGCGTGTATGAGACGAACTATGAGAGTCGAGGAAGCCAGAGAGGTATGTAAGGAAAGAACCTGTTGGAACTCTGTACTCTCTGCCTACCCCGCAAGGGATCTGGCGTGAGGTTATAGATAGATAGATAGATAGAACAAAAACAATGGATTTGATACAAAACGAAAGTAACAAGTGACTTGCAAAACTAAGAATGTTAAACGACATATGTTGCTGACCACAACAGACGTTAACCCATCTCGGGGTTCAGCAATATCGCAACTGTGCATGCCATAAATACCGCTATTCCAAAGATGGCTTGGTCTGGTCTTTCCACTAGTGGTAAGAGCTTAAACAGCTCCGCCCTCTAGATTGAGTACCTGATCCCCGGTCGGGGCAAATCTTTGTGTAAACCACAGATATTTATTTTGGCCTGGGTGTTAGTGTAACTGAATTTCATGTTCGAAAAAGCACCCACGACACAGGAATAACTCCTAGTATAGGGCTACGTTTTTTTTAGTTAAAAAAAGAGTATTGTCGAATTTCTGATAGCACCCAACCTAAATGTGCACTTCTCCAATGTACCACCACAGTATTACCTCGCTTAAACTACTACTATTTGTGGTGTTTGTTACTGGATTTGCGGACCTCATGGAGCTCGCTTTTCGTACAGTTTGTGATGGGAAAATTATATTCTTACTCCTTTTCCACAATAATGATTGTACTTATGTGGTAGATTCCTGGCGATTAAACAAAATAAATCAGCAATCCTATCCACATCAATAACATACTTTAAAGAAGACTAAGGGCCGAAAGAAACGATTAGTAGCAACCTAACCTTACAAAACATTATTTTGCATTATGTTCAAATTAAGAAATTTGCATTTTGTATGTAGGTGTATTGTTCACTAATTTTATTCTACGCAGTTAAAAATATTAAATCCCTCAAGCTTTGCCTTAATTTCTTCAGAAACGGCCATTGTGGAAAATGGACACCAAACCGAGGACTAAGCACGAAAATATTCAAGTTAGCATGACGCTATCGAGTTGATATGTCATCCTTGTAACTACTACTGACTAAATAAACACACTTTCGTTAATCTCTTGGTGCCAAGCCATCTGAGATGTTTTTAAAGACCTTTTTACGAACAAGCTTTTATAGCAAAAATACAATGAAAAATATCTTGCTTAGTCGAGGAGTTCCTATGGCTTCCTTAGGGCTCCATCATCATACCTAGGACACCTTCCGGCTAAAAGTACTCGGCAAGACAACTCTAAAGTGCTCAACACGGCGGGGTGAAATTGAGTAGTTGGTTGGTCCATTGGCCACCTTTCGGCTTCATTATCAGACCCTGAACACTATCTGGTTGTATAATACTTGTCAATACCAATCTAACAAGCTTAAATACGAGGGGGTTCCTTGTATAGTTCACATGTTTCTAGGGACACCTTCCGACTCCATCATCAGTCCAGCTCCAAGGTACCATATTATTACATTGCCACCGTACTTAAATACGTATATCAAATTTCACCTCAATCGGGTACCCTTAAGAGCCAGTGCTTGAAAAATGGATCACAAGATTTGAACGGGAAAGACAGACATACAGAGATACGAACACTTCAAGTTAAATAAAATCTTGTAACAACAGGATCATCTTAACTTGAAGAAATCTGATTATCAATGATAATGGCAGCTAAAAGACGGTTCCAATAAAATCTGAAGCCCACAAAATCTTCGTAGTTAATAAATCAAGGAGCCATATCCCGGATCGCCTAAAGCACCGGACTCTACGGAACAAGAGTCCCGCTGAGCTTGTCAATATATTCTACGCCATTATAAATTTTATTGGGGTCGTTTGACCCGGAAAGAAGTTTGATAGTAAATGTGTATGGCTTTCGATTTGAAGATTAGTTGAAATTGATGTGATGCCATCGATGTTTTGGGTCAAATGGTTTATCTTGTATTATTTTTGTTGGCTAGTACAGGGCTGTGATACTTTAAGCACACTTCGACCCAATGGGATCTTTTGTGCTGCCCTTTGCCCTGATGCTATTAGTTACTTGTAGATCCAAATATCTCCTGTACCAGATTGTAGATTCCGCTAGGGAGGAAGAGCCACAATTCTATACATCATTCAAATTTCGGTTCTAAACATATTTTTATACCTAAGATTACCCCGTTAGAAAAAACATAACGTAATCACCGCAAAGGAAACGAGTCACGAAGTCATTCCAATCGATTCCTGATGTGCCTGTTAAACATTTATGAGCTGGTTTATATCGGGATCGATCAGAAACTCAGAGTGTAGGTTTAATTTTAGTTTTTCATGGTACGATTGTCTGGCAAATATATAGCTCCTGAATTATTAAATATATACATCGCTATCTATATTATTACGCCTGATCCCTTGCGGAGCAGGCAGGGAGTAGAGAGTTCCAACAAGTTCTTTCCTTACAAACGTTTCCCACTTCCTCCAATCTCAAAGATCGTCTCATACATGCTCGCCGGTTACGAAGTCCCTTGAACTGCCCTACAGATAAGACAAGCCTTTTTTATATATTATAGCTATTAGAGTGTTAGTATCATTAGAGTACTTTGATAATATATATTGTAACCACTGCATAGTAATACCGATTACATAAAGGAAACAGCGTTACATTTAACTTTACACTACCTTTCCATAACAAAGCTGTTACTTAAAACCTGCTAAAATCTATGATATAAATTAATTTGAACAGATGGACGTTAGCGTAACAGTATAACGTTAATATGCCATTCTTCTCACACTACACATTTATGAAATAAAGACGAACATGACAACACGCTTTCTCGACAACGCTCACTCATATTTGCGCTGATAGGAAATTTAAAATGTTTGCTTAATACAATGGCATCGTGAATGTATGAAATGGCATTACTACCACAGTCTTGAATTTCTAGCCTTTAGTGCTCCTTGAGCAGTACATGAAACACCTATTCGCTGAGCATGTACTTCAAACAGGTTGTTTAAAGACCACCGTATTTGGAAAACGACAGATGGCGTGGGTTTAATCCCCACACGGGTCAATTTTTTTAATGATCCACAAATGTTTATTTCTGTCTGGGTTCATGTTTTACCAAACAAAACTATTAAGGTGAAAGTCTGAAAATAGTACCCGGATTTGCGGGAAAGCCTAATCTCGAGTCATAAATAGCTAGTGGAGCAAGTACCCCGCACTAAACCGCTGCCCCGCAAGCTAATCCCGATTACAGTTACACCTACATTCCTACACAGTAATTAGTTTCAGAAACATGAAGGTTTATTTAATGGTGAGTGATTTTAGATGTTGTTCTTATCGAGTTAAGGTAGAGAATGTAATTGTTTATTAAGGGATGTTAGATTTTATTTCTAAATACACACATATGATAACCACAATTCCCTGGGACTGGAATACAAAATAAAGGTATTTAGGACATCATATTTTTACGAATTTAAACTAAAAATCTTAATAACTGATGGGTCATGGATTCGGATTTTAGGTCGAATAATGTGATATTAGGGTTTTTTATAGAAAAATTATAAGTAACAGTCTCGAGTCTGGAATTGTGCCCATGCCCTACCCCCATATTATATTAGCTCACATTGCTCGCCCCTATTACATTGGGCCCAAAAATCAACAATAAAATGTACACAGTATTGTAGTGTATGTACACAGTACTCTTCAACCATCACCGCTTTAGGAATATAGTGGTGATAACAAGTCTAAGCGGCCGCGTGGTTCCCGGTTTAGCGGCCGCGTGGTTTCCGGCTTGGAATAGGACCAACTCATCTCATCCCATCGGGTGTCGCACAAGGCGACTAAGGGAAAACTAGGGAATGGGCAGCAGCGTTCCCTTGACACTTCGACAACCAACAACTGCGCTCGCCAACCCGCCTGCCAAGCGTGGTGAGTATGGCAAACACCCCCAATTATGGAAGAAAGTAAGAAAACCAGGCCCCTAGTCCCCGGCGGTCCTGTTCGTCCTGGCCACGGTAGCAGCCATGGTAACGACAGGACAAGGGGTGCTAAGAATCTCCGGCAGAGATTCGCTACCACCAAAACCGAAAATTGGCCCTGGTGACATACAACGCACGCACATTGAGGACAGATGAGAAGCTAGTTGAGCTGGAAGAAGAGTTAAACAAGTTGCGGTGGAATATTATTGGTTTATCGGAGGTCCGAAGAGAGGGCGAGGACACGATAACCTTAAAATCCGGCAACTTGTTTTACTACCGGGAGGGCGAACAGCAGTCCCAAGGTGGTGTCGGATTTATCGTCCACAAGTCACTCATAAACAACGTTGTGTCCATCACTAGTGTGTCGAGCAGGGTAGCGTACCTGATACTCAGAATATCCAAAAGATATTCGCTGATGGTCATACAGGTCTACGCACCGACCTCGGCATACTCAGATGATGAGGTCGAAGTTATGTATGAGGACATTAGTAGAGCCCTACATACTTCCAAAGCACACTTTACAGTAGTTATGGGTGACTTCAATGCGCGACTGGGCAAACGGGGCGATGATGAGTTGAGAGTGGGGCAATTTGGATATGGGCAGCGCAACCCCAGGGGTCAGAGGCTGGTCGAATTTCTGGAGAAGGAGGGACTCTTTATGATGAACTCTTTCTTACAGAAGCCGTCTCATAGGAAATGGACCTGGATGAGCCCTGATGGTTTCACAAAAAATGAGATATAATAATATTAATAATAATATCATTTATTTTCTCAACAAAAGTGGTTGCTTTAGGGTTTACTATACTGCCTTAACTAGATTCCACCTTTGTAAGAGACTGGCGTAGGTTTTTAAAAGAAAACCTGTGTTACAGGTCACCAGGCCTCCACCCGCGGATAGAATTTGTAGTATTGACATATTAGTAGACTATGAAAAAAATAATTAACTATTAATGAAGTAGTACAAAGTAATTTAAGTTATGAAGAGGTGCGTATAAAATAGTGGAGAGAAAAAGTTTCCAGATATACGTATGTATGTATATCTATATGTGTGTGTGTGTGAGTGTGGAGGTATGTATGTGTGTGGTGTGTGGGTATAGTGGGTCGAGAGTGTAAATGACTGAAAAGCGAGTATGAGGTGAGGAACAGCTATGAAAGGTAGTAAGGATTTCTGATTATTTGGGCACGGTCAAAAGATTCTCAGTTTCTTGATAGTCTAGGGTTTTTAGATATTTATTTATAGTACTATTACATCTTTGTTTGGTTTTGGGATAAATATTAAGAGAGCTATTAAGTTTATTGTAAAGGTATGGCCCAAGGAAACAGAAGAACTTAAATGGAAGTGAAGTTTTAAATTGGAGAGTTGGGCATACTTTACCTTTTCGACGCTTATTATTTAAAAGATTGTCATTATACTGCAACTGGGAGTGTTTTTTAAGCACAGTATGCAATACAAAGGTTTGCCTTACCGTGAGTAGATCCCATTCCTTGTAAAGATCAATAGTAGGGAATCGGAAGGGCAATCCAGCACCAACCTTGAGTATAGCGCGCTGTGCCCTCTCTACCTCGATTCAATGTGATTTGGCGGCACCTCCCCATGATGTTATACAGTAATCGATTAGTGGTTGGCATAAAGCATGATAAACTATCTTAATAGTCTTTCGATCAGCAGACTGCCTTAAGGATTTAAAAATAAAGATAAGTTTGCGGAGTCTGCTTACAAGAGCTTCTATATGCGGCTTGAAGGATAAATGTTGATCAACAAAAACCCCGAGGTATTTAATATTCTCTGCTCTTTCAAGAACGGGACATGAGCATATAGTTTTGTTTTCACAAGCATGGGCGAAAATAGTTAAAGAGGTTGGTGTAAGTAGGTTAGACCTATGTGCAAAGGCTATATATTTGGTTTTTGATACGTTTAGTGTCAAAATGTTATGTTGCAACCAGTCAATAACTCTATTAAGGCCCATCTGCGCAAATTGAAATACCTCCTTCCAACTATCACCACTGAAGAGCAAGGCGGTATCGTCAGCAAAGGTAAGAATTTGGCCTTTATGGAGAGAAAGTTGACAAAGGTCATTGATGTACACCAAGAAGAGTGTTGGGCCAATAATGCTGCCCTGTGGTACACCAAATTGGACAGTTGTCTCGTCACTTACTCTATTTTCAATTTTTACTCGCTGTTTTCTCTCAGTGAGATAGTCTTCCATTAATTTAAGGGGTATTCCTCTGATTCCGAGTCTATTTAACTTGTTTAGAAGGTGTGGAATAGAGACCGTGTCGAATGCTCTAGCAACGTCGAGGAACACCGACAAACATTTTTTTCTGCTGTCCAAATTGACTGCGATAGCATTTACCAATTCGTGGACTGCGTCATTGGTACATTTACCACTTCTAAAGCCAAACTGAACTGGAGACAGGAGTTTGTTTGTCTCTAAGAAATTTATTAGACGCTGATTTATTAGGCGTTCCAAGACCTTGGATAAAGCTGGCAGAATAGAAATAGGTCGGTAGTTATTAATACAGTCTCTTCGACCGGTCTTGTGGATGGGTTTGATAAGCGCTGTTTTGAAAGCGCTTGGGAAAACCCCTTTGGATATTGCCTGGTTACATATGTGTGTAATGGAAGGAGTGAGGAGGTTCGCGTATCTCTTTATTATTTTACCACTGATCATATCGATTCCCACTGCGCAGTTGTCTCTTAATCCTTTTATGAGTAATAGTATTTCTTCCTCATCGGCAGGGAGAATGACGAGTGAATTTAGTGGTGTTTCAGGGAAGTAATCAACGGCCTGTAATTGTTTATTATTAATCTAATTAGCCAGGTTAGCCCCAACATCTGCAAAGAAACTGTTTAGTTTGTTAATGTCCGTGTCCGGACTGTTAGGTGCCAAGAGGGACGATGAGTAGTCAGTTCTCTTAATAGATCCACTAATGCTTTTGATTACATCCCATAGCTGTTTTTTATTTCCCTTCGTTCTTTCAATCTCCTGTTTTTCATAGCTTTTTTTCGCTTTCCTTAGTATATTATTGCAAAAGTTTCGGTAGCGTTTGTATGTGGTCTTAACACACTCATCGTCAGGATATCGTTTAAATTTTTTGTATAGATTGTCACGGTTTCTCATACAACGAAGTAGCCCTTTGGTTACCCAGGGTTTGGAAATCAGTCTTCTTCTACTAGTTTTGACCACCCTAGAGTTATCTTTAATGGCTGACGATAAGTATGACACAAGAAGATCAGTTGACATGTTAGGGTCTTGACATTCAAGAATAGGCTGGAAGTTTAAGGTTTGCATAGTTTTATCAAGATTGTTAAATTCAACTGTGTAGTATGTATTATTTATGTGGTTGCTCCGCGATTTAAGTCTACAACTAACAGCCACACTTTCGTGGTCAGTAATAGATGTTTCCAATATAAGACAGATAGCTTCCATTTTAGTCTTAAGCATGATGTGATCAAGACACGATCGCCCAAGTGTTGATACAGTATGACCTGGTAGCATACCATGGCTAACTAACATGTTTAGGTAATCGTAAGATCGTTTATCAGGACTGTTCGGTATTATATTAATGTTTATATCGCCACAGAGAAATATGTTTTTGTAGCTTTTCAGGCTAGTGAGAAGTAAATCTAATGAGTTAATAAAATTTGTTGTATTAATATGACTAGGTGGGCGATATATTCCTACGATGCAAGTATCTCGTCCCAATTTTAGTACCAGGCAATTAGCATCTATCAGTGGTGCCTCTTCGCAAGTTACCTTGAAAAGCTTGTTATAATAGATGACCACTCCCTCGTTCTGTGTTTTGTGTGTGGTGGTAGCTATGTGATTGTATTCATCGAGGGTTGGTATGAATTTTGCCGATGGCAGCCAACATTCTGAAAGAACTAATATGTCCCAGAGTATTTCAGACCTTTGAAGAAGCGCTATGAAATTTGGCATGTTGCAATTAATGCTACGGATATTTTGAGACAGGATATTGATATAACAGTTGTTGTTGGGTATGTGGTTTTTTGCATTTTCTATTTCGCAAGTAATTGTTTTGGCTACCTGAATGGAGTCCAGATCAAAGTTTAGATTTTCAATGTTTTGCATGACACTGACACCGGTTTTTATAACAACGTAGTTAAGGAGATGTCACGTCTAATGCGTGACGTAAAAATGCATGGGTTTTTGAGTAAAACTTTGATCTGATACAAGGCAGCTTTCATTGCGGGTGATTGACAAAATATAAGTTGTAGTGGATTGGGATAGCCAGTATTGGTTATGGTTTTCGCTCGCTCGACTCGCTCTGAGGTGTATTGAGTGTTGTTAGGTGAGTGTGTGTGGTGAGTATTGTGTATGTGCGTAATTGTAGTATTTGTTAGTATAGTTATGTAAATTCTATAAACATAAAATAGTGAAACATAGAATAGAAATCCAAGATAGACAATAAACGACAAAAAAAATTGAATTAACCAAAAGCATGCTAGTATGGCTAAATAGAACAAAAGATATTGATATAAAACTAGTCACATGATCATTTTGTAAATATCAGGTTCTTCATCGATGCGGACTGGTGTCGAACCTTCTTCTTTCTTAATATAGACCTTCCCATATGATGTCCAGGCTGCGGCAAGTTTTTTGGTTTTGACGCTTTCGCGCGCTACATAGAAAAGCCGTCTTGTTTTAGTTGTAAGATACTCGGAGATGTAAACTGTACGCGGCGAGCCAGGTAGTTTAATGTGCTCTGTATTCAACTGCCGCTCTTTGTTCATGCGAGTACTTTTGTTGAATGTTTTATATTTAGATATTAATGATTCCTTTCTTAGGGTTGTGGTAAAGTCGACAACGACTGCCTCAGACTTGGAGCGAAAAATGTCCCTAATCTCGGACTTCTGTATCAGCGATTCGAGTCCTAGTTTTGAGCCAATTTCTTGGACAATATCCATTAAAATTGTCTTATTTTCGGATTCATGTTTGGGCAAATTACGAATTTCAATTGTGGAACAACGAGAACTCTTTTCTAGGTGGTCTAACTTATTTTCTAGCACAGAAAGTCGCTTCTTGTACTCATTATTCTCTTGCTCTAAATAATCAAACTTTATTAATAGATCTTCGTGTTTAGCAGTTAAGGTTCCAATCGATTTTTGTATTTCCTGGTTTTGAGACATTATGGCACCAAGTGTGCTATTTAAGGCTTCAAACTTAAGTTCTTGCTGAGATGAGAGCTGGTCGATCATGGCCTTTATATCAGAAGAGTGCCCAGATTGTTCATGGAGTTCACCAAAAGTGCGTTTTTGACGTTTAGTTATGTTAAGGTAATAATTTTCGCCCGATTCCGCGTTATTCGACATATTCAGGGCTGAGTCTGAATTATAATGAATTGTAGTAGTTGGAGTTGTTAGTTGGGATATCGATCCCGGAGGAGTGCGTTGCACAGACATTGCAGATTAGTCTCACGAGTCGCAAGCGCAAGGGCGTGCAATTTAGGTGGGCAACACAGCTCAGTTATAAACAGTACAGCAATGCAGTTATCTAGCTAACAAGTACCAGGCGCTCAGCGGTTCCCGAGAGTTAAATGCTTAAAATACTCGTTAGTAACCGGCGGCTACGCAGGGCCCAGCAATATCTGGACGCAATCGACAAATCAATTCAAAACTGGTCTTTGTCCAATATAACCAGACCTCCAGCTATCTTTTTCTAGTGCATATGTTTGTCTTTTTTGCAGTTATTAATGACTTCACGCTGCTGTCGATGTGTGTACTCCCAGGGGCGGGGTCTTGGCGTTGTGTACACACAGTGACGGGGTCTTAAGGTTGTAGTAGAACTTATTGTACAAGCGTAAGCGTAAGTTATCTAGCAAACAAGTACCAGGCGCTCAGCGGTTCTTGAAAGTTAAATGCTTAGAATACTCCCTAGTATCGGGCGGCTATGCAGGGCTCAGCAATATCTGGACGCAATCGACAAATCAATTGAAAACTGGTTTCTGACCAGTATAACTAGACCTCCAGCTATCTTTTTCTAGTGCATATGTTTGTCTTTTTTGCAGTTCATTAATGACTTCACGCTGTTGTCGATGTGTGTACTGACAGGGGCGGGGCCTTGGCGTTGTTTACACACAGTGACGGTGTCTTAAGTTTGTAGTAGAACAATGATCAAACTCACGCGAAGAGTTGGCGTTAGTGTCCTAGTGGCGAAGATCCTAATGCACTTGACGTGTCCTTTTGTATTATGCCCTCTTTGTATTTGTAACTAATATTTTTGAGTAGTTTTATTTAGTTAATGTTTAAATAAATTAGAAAGCTTTCACTTAAAAGACGTCTGAACTGCTCAGAGATCCGAGGGGGAGAGATAGACTTCATCATGAGCACCAAGCGACAAATATTTAATGATGTCTCCGTGATTCACAGGGTAAAAACCGGCAGTGATCACCGAATGGTCAGAGGCACATTAAATATTAATGTCAAAACGGAAAGACCGCGTCTGCTGAAGTCTACGCTCCGACCTTCTAATGCACATATCCAAAACCCCGAGAACTTTCAACTCGAATTGTCAAACCGCTTCGAATTGCTAGACAGTAGCGCATCAGTGGACGAAATCAACAATAGGTTGGTAGAGACCGTCCATACGGTCGGGTCCAAGCATTTTAAGCCCCACCGTAAAAATAGGCCTCAAAAGCTATCTGACTTCACCCAAAACCTTATGGCTGAGCGACGTACCATGACACTCCAAACCTCCGATGATGCTAAGTCCTATAGGCAGCTCAATGGACAGATATTGAAGTCCGTGCGACACGATTTACGGTCCTTCAATACATGACGTATTGAGGAGACCATAGAGCAGAACAAGGGCTCCAAAGTGTTCGCAAGAGACGCGTCTATTGCGCAAAGCCAGTTGACGAAGCTGAAGACGGAGGACGGAAACGTAACGTCGAATAGGTCGGAGGTGCTCAGGGAGATAGAGAGGTTCTATGGGCAGTTGTATACCTCAGTAGCTGAACCTGTTGTTGACTTGGTAAAAGACCCAAGAGCCAAGCTAACCCGACACTACACTGAAGATATCCCGGACATCAGCCTGTACGAGATTAGGATGGCTTTCAAACAACTTAAAAACAACAAAACGCCGGGTGAAGACGGAATTACCGCAGAGCTTCTGAAAGCGGGCGGATCGCCGGTACTTAAAGTCCTTCAGAGGCTGTTTAATTCCGTCTTGCTCGAAGGAAAGACGCCGGAAGCATGGAACAGGGGTGCGGTGGTACTCTTTTTCAAGAAAGGTGATAACACTTTATTAAAGAACTATAGGCCCATCACACTGCTGAGCCATGTTTACAAGTTGTTCTCGAACGCAGGCTTGATGATTTCCAGCCTCCCGAACTAGCCGGTTTCCGGAAAGGCTTTAGTACCATAGACCACATACATATGCTGCGGCAGATTATACAGAAGACCGAGGAGTATAATCGGCCACTATGCTTGGCGTTTGTGAACTATGAGAAAGCCTTCGATTCGATCGACACTTTGGCGGTTCTTAGTTCTCTCCAGCGATGACTATCGGTACATCGAAGTGTTGAAGTGCTTGTATAATAACGCCACCATGTCAGTCCAAATACAAGGGCAGTGCACGAAGGCGATCTCCATAAAAAGAGGAGTAAGACAGGGAGACGTCATTTATCCGAAACTGTTTACGACCACCATAGAGGACGCCTTCAAGCTCTTGGAATGGCGAGGACTTGGCATCAACATCAATGGCGAATACATCACTCACCTTCCATTTGCCGACGACATTGTGGTCATGGCGGAGTTGCTGGAAGATCTAGGACGAATGCTCGGCGACCTCAACAGAGTATGGAGTAACAAGTGGGTCTTAAAATGAACATGGACAAAACGAACATAATGTTTAACGTCCATGTCGTACCCACCGCACTTACCGTTGGGAACTCTACTCTTGAAGTTGTCGACGAATACATTTACTTGGGACAGGTAGTCCGGTTAGTTAGGTCCAACTTTGAGAGAGAGGTCAATCGACGAATCCAACTCTGCTGGGCAGCGTTCGGGAAACTGCGCAACATCTTCTCATCCAAAATACCTCAGTGCCTAAAGACTAAAGTTTTTAGTAAATGTGTGTTACCAGTGATGATATATGGATCAGAGACGTGGTCTCTTACTACAGGTCTCATAAAAAAGCTCAGAGTTGCTCAGCGAGCTATGGAGAGAGCTATGCTCGGCGTTTCTCTACATGATCGAATCAGGAATGAGGAGATTCGTAGAAGAACCAAGGTCACCGACATAGCCCTTTAGGTTAGCAAGCTGAAGTGGCAATGGGCGGGCCACATAGCGCGAAGATCGGACGGGCGTTGGGGCAGAAAGATTCTAGAGTGGAGACCACGTATTGGCAAGCGCAGCGTGGGACGACCGCCTGCCAGATGGACCGACGCTCTTGTGAAAACCGCAGGAAGTCGTTGGATGCAGGTGGCATCGGACCGGTTACGCTGGAAAGCGATTGGGGAGGCCTATGTTCAGCAGTGGACAAGTATAGGCTGAGATGATGATGATGATGATGAACAAGTCTAAGTCAATATTCAATACATACAAAACATTTTCCACATCATAAAAATAAGCAGGTTATTCACAATATGCTTCCATAATAATCGATCACGTCTTAAACAGCAATTCAATTCCTATTTTATATTTTATAGAGCTGATGTCGGAACAACTTTTCTACTAAATCTTGAAACACAACACTTGTCGAATCCACAGCCGATCAGGCCGCTTCTGAAAGCTCATTACAAAAAAAATGACGTTAGCGTGACGCTAGCGAGATGTATGCCATCCTTGTCACGCAACAAATTTACTAACTAAACATGAACGTGACAGCTCGATTACTCGTTAGCGACACACTAGTGTCAATCTATTCCCGCTAACCCCTTTCTAGCATGAACAGACTGACATCACCGACATGCTATCGAGTTGATATGCCATCCTTTTCATACTACAAATACATTAAATATAGATGAAAGTGGCAGCACGCTTACTCGATGACGTTTAGGTAACCTCAAATGGTTTGTGCTCAACCTTCTGTTCCCGAATGGTCGTGATAAAAGAACGTAGAACAAAAGTCAACTATCATCTATATGTGTGTGATAATTCTCGGAAGGTTTTATTGTTCTGGTACTATTAGACACAGTGGACGGAGCGGCTTAAGCTCTTAACCACTGCGCTAAATTGTCCGTCAATTTTTGTTTTTTTTTTGGATTTTTCTCTGACATAGCATAAAGAGTTTATTGGTTACGGATAACTCATTAAGTAGTTTTTAGTTAAAAAGCTTAATAAAATATAAGCAATATATCAGAATCAGAATATTTTTTATTCATGTAAACTATTACAGTATTTATGAAACGTCAGAAAAATAACAATGACTCTATCACCACTTGGGAATTTAATTCCTGTGGAGAAGAAGGGCAAGAAACTCCACGGATCCTCTTTTAAAATAAAAATTTTACATGTTCTGAGTTCTTAGATTTACGCGAATATAACACATGAAATAAAACTATTTTACGGATTTTATCGCGGTTTTTTTTTATTTTTTTTATTTTTAGTTCCCGACGTTTCGAGTGCTTTGCAGCACCCATGGTCACGGGAGGGACCGAGGTGTTAGACGTCTAATAGGCATAGTTGTTCCGGGGTACCCTCAAACTTCTTAATTATTTTGTTGTTGTTGGTCCGATCTACGCAGAATGAGCTCACGGTGTCTTGAGGTCTTGCAGTGTTATGCTTGGTTTTGGATTTGATTATATTAATTACCGGATCCCAAGACGATGGAAGCACCCAGCGATCTTCTCTATTGAAATAAGGATGTTTTTTAATTTCAATAGCCTCGCGAACCATCATTAGTAGGAATCGGTGTTCTTTCACGAGGATTTGTGGTCTATCAAATCTGATGTTATGGCTGGTGCGGTCAAGGACATGTTCACAGACTGCAGACTTCTTTGAGCGACGGTGTTTTAGGTCAGCTATGTGTTCTTTAACCCGAGTTTTTACTGGTCTTTTTGTTTGTCCTATGTAAGAGAGACCACATTCACAATCAAGCTTGTATACTCCTGCATCTTGTAGAGGGATGTGACACTTGACAGATGGTAAAAACTGACTGATCTTCTTCGGCGGCTTATAAAATGTTTTGATGGAAGCACGCTTCAAGATGTAGCCAATCTTGTCTGTGACTCGTCTTAAAGAAGGTAGTACAGCAGGGAGACGCTCGACTGTGGCTGGTTTCACTCGGTCACTGTGACGTTGGCGTGGGACTCGAAGCTTATTGTCGTGCAGGACTTGCTTGACATGTTGAAGCTCAGCAGCCAGATGTTTCTTGTCACAGATCCCTTGTGCTCTCTGAAACAAAGATTTACCCACGGTAGCTAACTGTGATGGATGGTGGTGAGATTCACCGTTTAAGTACCTATCAGTATGAGTATTTTTTCTATAAACCGTATGGCTTAAGGTGTTGTTGGGGTTACGGATTACTGAGACATCTAAGAAAGCTAGGGAATTGTTTGCCTCCAACTCCATTGTGAACTGAATATGGATACGTCAGATTACAATGTCAAAATACAAGAACTTTTATCGGATACAAACACATACAAAAAGGTCAAGACAGACCCAACCACCAGTATATTAAAACAAACTACGGATTTAATAAAGAAATACTCCGAAATCGTTTCAATACACTTCTATTGAATACTAAGCTTTTTTCTAAAAAAAATGAACGATTTTAATAGCGCGTGCCTTTTTTGTTGATGTATAGGATACTTGCTCGCCAGGGGGGAACCAAAAGATTATGCCTAGACTCCTACCGGTTGTAATTTTAGCTCGTCAGTGTGGCTGGGTACGGGAAGGCGTGTGAAACTATTCGTGTTCGACCAGGTCTTAAGCTCGATATATAATACATTTTATTATTAAGAGCTTACACTGTCCCTGTTTGGTGAAGGGCTCACCACCAGTCTTCCACTTGTCCCAATCAAATGCAAGTGATGCCAGTTATTTTGTAGAAGTCAAGCTCATCCCGCCACCGCGTCTCTTGCAGATAATATCGACAAATACATAATAAACTGACAACCACTAAGCTTATATAGAGATAGCATAATAAACTGACAACCACTAAGCTTATACTCTCATTAAATCATGTCTCTTTTGAATTTCAATTCACAATTCATCAATTAATTAAGTCTCATTTCAAACATAAACTTTATTAATTTTATATGGTGAATTCAGAATGGAGTAAGGCCAAGAAATAACGCCGGCTCACGCCGCCTATCATACTGTGACCTTCGCGAAATATTAGTGTAGGCACTAAGTGATCAAGTATGTACTACATGTACTACATAAATATAATTCTGTTCTTCTATGAAAACAAATTGTCAACTACCAACATTAAATTGACAAAACAAAATGTCGTAACTCGCATTGAGCCTGTCACTAATCAAATTATTTTCTAAAAACTTGGGATAGACAACACACATAAACAAGACGTAAAGAAGCCACTAAATGGAATTGCAAATAAACGAAAATGTCAAGTTATACAAACTTTAGTGCTTGTCTAAGTTTTAATAAACAAACAAAGAAATAAGGAAAGTTTCCGCTCCGTGGATACTTATTGTTTTGCGTGGCCTCGATACCCGAAATTAGAATAACTCGAAGCAAAACGAAATTTATCAAAGAAATAACACTTTTATAAGGAAGTCTAGAATTTCATGAAATGCTTTAAGGGATCGCTTCATTTCTTATCGTGCTCCGTTACTTTTTACTGAGCCAGCTAAAGTATGAGCAACTTACACTTTCCGATAAAATAATAATAAATGTTGGTAGGTGCCACTTTAAGTTATTTATGTTTTATATTCTCTTCGCGTTATTGAGTTTTTTTTGTGATCTGAAAGCAGGCACAAGACATTCAAGATTCTCTAGTCTAGGTTACTCTTAACCTCAGTCAATTAGATTTAATTCCGTTTTCGGTAAATTTCAAAACTTATTCTCTGAAGGTCACTCTCGCATTGAGTCCATTTTATGTTACCTATCAATAAAACGGGTGTTATGTGTCACAGATGACGTCTTTAATGGACGAAGTTTTAAATATTCCGTTAAGTCGTTTATAAAACTCTTCATAAATCACACAAAAGTCCTTTCATACCTACTAACTGCTCATTCAAAGTCGTCGTCTACGAAAATAAAAACCTATTTCCTCAAACTGATTCGAACAAAGACCAAGAAGATAAGCAGGTATCCCAGGTTTTTCATTCCCGAATCAGCATTGAAACCGTTCCAGGAATAATAAACGAAATCATGACGAGGTTGCCTATCGTATTTTCCCACAAGGTGCTTTTTCAAAGCATTTTCGATTTGTTGCATTCAGAATCATAAACAGGCATGATTGCTGCTTCGCGTGAGCGCCTCATAGTTCTGTGCTTGGTAAAATAAAAACCGCGATGGTTATCTACTCCTGTAGACAAAGTGAAGGATCGCCGCCATAAATAATAGACCGGCGATATGATGCTTACAATATTTAATAATAGTACACGTGACCGACACATCTATTCTTTTCATCGGCAACGTTTGTTCTGTGATATATGGGAATTGTGTTCTGAATTAAGACAATGAGATGCGTCGACAATATTATAGACCTCTCATGCATTCAACAATCGACAGCATTTTGAAACTTTTCTGCTGTTCATACTTTAGTAAATTCTTCTATCTATCTATCTATATCATCACGCCAGATCCCTTGCGGGGTAAGCAGAGAGTACAGAGTTCTTCCACTCTCATAGTTCGTCTCATACACGCCGAGCTTCTCGCCGACTCCCTCGAGAGCCAGTGCGCCCCCAGCTCTCAGTCCGTCGACCAGTCCCACGTCGACGCGGTAGACAGGGAAGTCGAGCGCAGGGCATCCCTCCCCCCCGTCGATTCCTTGCCTCCTATCACGGAAACGGAGGTCGAAGATCTGATAATGGGTCTTAAATCTAAAAAAGCCCCCGGCCCTGACGGCATTTCGAATCGCGTTCTGAAATGCCTGCCCGCCCAACTCATCCGCCTCTTGGTGGCCATCTTGAACGCCGCCATGACGAACTGCACCTTCCCCGCTAAGTGGAAGGAGGCGGACGTCATTGGCATCCCCAAGCCCGGCAAACCTCGCAATCTCCCCGCGAGCTACCGCCCTATCAGTCTCCTCAACTCCCTGGCCAAGATATACGAGCGCCTCCTTCTGGCGAGGCTCAAGGACTTCATAACGTCCAGGGGTATCCTTATCGACGAGCAGTTCGGCTTTCGAGCCAAACACTCTTGTGTCCATCAGGTGCACCGCATCACGGAGCACATTCTCTCCGGTCTCAATGGGCCCGGAAGACCCGTCTACACGGGCGCCCTCTTCCTGGATGTCGCGAAGGCATTCGACAAAGTCTGGCACAACGGCTTGATCTTCAAGCTCTACCGATTGGGTGTGCCGGACAGACTCGTGCTCATCTTACGAGACTTCTTGTCGAATCGCGCCTTTCGTTATCGCGTCGAAATGACGCGCTCCGCTTCCCACTCCATCAGTGCTGGAGTCCCACAGGGCTCAGTGCTCTCTCCGCTCCTGTTTAGCCTCTACACGAACGACATTCCTCTTTCGAGTGATGTTAAACTAGCTTTATTCGCGGATGACACCGCTCTTTATTATTCCAATAGGAACAAGGCCCTCATCACGAAGAAACTCCAGACCGCCGCCAATACCCTAGGGGATTGGTTCAGGAAGTGGCGAATCGAGGTGAACCCGGACAAGAGCGCGGCGGTGCTCTTCTCCAGAGGTGCAGCCTCGCACCGCTCTCTGCGCCACCCCGGAAGGAACCGAGGTCAAGTGACCATGTTCGACCGACCCATTCCCTGGGTCAAAGAGGTCAAATATTTAGGGGTCACCCTGAACAGTACCATGACCTTCGGCCCGCACATCAAGCGGGTCCGTCACCGAGCATCCTTCGTGCTCGGTCGTCTCCATCCGTTAATCTGCAAGCGGAGTAAAATGTCCCTTAGAAATAAGGTGACGCTTTACAAAACTTGCGTTCGTCCCATCATGACTTATGCGTGTGCTGTGTTCGGGCATTCGGCCCCCTCTCACATCGACAGACTTCAAGCGGTTCAAAACCGCTTCCTCCGTAAAGCCGTAGGAGCCCCATGGTTCGTACGGAACGTCGACCTCCACTCCGATCTAGGTCTCGAACCTATTCGCGCCTTTATTAAAAAGGCGTCAACACGTCACTTCGCGAACGCATCTACCCATGCGAATCCGTTAATCGTAGCCACCGCCGACTACGACCTCCCTCATGACCCCTGCCGCTACCGCCGGCCGAGACATGTTCTCACCGACCCCCCCGATGCTTTGTCATCCCTTCTTTCCGCTCAGAATACGAGCGACGCCGTAGACGCAGACGCAGTAGTAGATCCCCTCCCATAGCCGGCGGTCGACCGGTGCGCTTAGTAGTGCACCCGTCCCCCTACAGCGACTGTCCCAACCGAGGGCGCCTCTCCGAGGCGCCCTCGAGTATGTCGCCTCTTGCCCTTCTGGCTGGCTGGAGCGTAGTGGTTGCACGCTCGCCTTTAAAATCCGGTGAAGCTGTAGAGGCCTCGAAGCCAACAGCGTAGATCATTCACACACACACACACACACACACACTCTCATACACACTCGCCGGTTACGGAGACTCTTGACTTTTCCTTCCTTGGTAATTTCTTAAACCCATAAATTTCATTTCACTCCAATAGAGATTATAAATACCTAATTTACTCATACACAAGGTTGGGTAGGGGCTTATAGGATTATACTTAGGTAAAATAATTTATAGATAGATCAAAAAGCAAAATATATTCTCGCATAGAATGCTAAAGTATTTTTACTACAAAAATAAAACATCAAAAATATCTAAAAGCAATGTTAAATTGCGAACACAAACCGTTTCGAGAAATAAATGCAGCATCGTAAGTAGGTATTAATCTGAAAAGCCAGCCGATCAGATAAGTTGTCGCGCTAGGTACGCTGCGGAGGCATTGTCACAGTTGGCTGGGTGTTCGGCACGCTTGCCAAACATGTCGCGGCCGATAGCGTGCACTAGCGTCGCGTACTCGCGCTCCGCCAGAGATTTACTGCTGAAAGTCTGTCACACTCTCATCCTACGAACCGAATGCACGTACCATACAACCCCGGATGTCTATACAACTGTTCACCAACTCGGTTGATTTATTTACAAAATTTTAAACAACTTACCAACCAATATTTGGTTTCATGTTGCTTCCGTGTCGCCGTACAGTATTTTTCCTGTCGAATTTTGATATACACGATACAAAGTAACCTCAATCACTAAAAATGGTTGCGCGGCGAAAATATTGAATCGATGGTGCTGAAAATTTTCAAACGGGCGTAAAGACTAAAAATGCTAGAACCGCAATTATGACTGCACTGAGCGACTGATGTGAACAGAAAGTTGGCGTGTGTGGTTTTAAATTTGGGAAAAGTTTTTTAATTTGATCGCTAGTTTCAGCGCGGTTGGTGATTTTCCACGTGCCGAGGTGACGGTACCGTGGCATTTTCTACTTAGCTCGTGCCGCGACACGGTCGAGCGAGCACAAAAAGCGAGCGCAAGCGTCGATTCAACTATTCCGCAACTGCGACCGAGTTCCCTCGGTAAATTCACGAGCCGCCTCATTATTTCGCTTCGAGTCTGCTTTCTTCTAAATAAATGTTATTAAAATGTAAGAGTAATATTTTTTAAAACATCAAGCGTATTCCTGTACTAGGTGCTGCTTGCGCGTGCAATTAAGATTTACACGTGTGTTTCGTTTTGTGGAATACGCTTTGGTTTCGTTTGGTGGTATTTTACGCTCTCATAATATCTCTTTTTAATCTTACGACTTTCAAGGAGATTTAATAACTTTGGCAAGCTACATGCGTGCGTTAACTTTATTGCGAGATTTCAACCTCATAATGTTTGCGTAGATTAAAACACTTTATTAAATTACGTGCACAGATATATTATGTGGTTATTTATGCAGATATATACCAACGTATTTTCTCTTTGAAGAGGCTATTATATTATTTACCTCTGTATCTTTTAAAAGAGTCACGGGTTTCCTGGGTCTTTTAGAAGGCTTGAGAGTCCAATACACGATGGCTCTTTGACAGAATTTAATGTGGTGTATTTCACCTCCCGAGACCAACCAGTGCAAGCATCGATATAATATTATTACTGTGATCCATAGCTATAAGTAGGTATAGCAACGTCGCAAACGAAAGAGCTAGCAAGTGTATGGATTCATTGATTTTTGAAAATTAGGTTTGAATGGGTATATACATAAGCTATGATTAGTACACCGAGCACAACTAACATTAAACTAGTAGTAGCAGTACCTAGTCTAGTATCTACGTCTAGTCTAGATGAGTTCGTATGCGTATTATTTAGGTCACACTTAAGGTCGTTCAAAAACAAAAGAACGAGTGCGAAGCTTACATAATTTACATCACGTATCTTCCATTTAATATTGTTGCGAATAATTTAATTTCCTTAAAAACTGCTACTTCTTTAGTAGTACCAGTATTTAGTGAATCAAAACTTATTCCCATGCAGCCCCGACGCTTACAACTTTCACAAATTTCGCCACCTTTATGAAACTCCGAAAAAGAGCCTGATTGAGACCGTAACTTTTTAGAATAGTAATTAGTTTTCTTCGCCTAAACACTCAGAGATTTCATAAACGGTAACTTTGATAAACGTCGGCGGGTTCGGGGGCTCCCGTTACAGCTCGGAAGATCTACAAGGCTTATTTTCGACTAATATAAACTATGAGCAGATGAAATCGATACCTGAGTAAATACTGTTCCGATAAAAGAATTAGCTTCCATAGTTGCTTTATTTCTTCTAACGGAGAGCACTTTTAATGTTTGATCCGAGATACGAATAAAAGTTGATGAAACTTGAAAACTTTCCGAATAAAGATCTTCGAAGTAGATGACCTTATTTTTCAGTAATGTTCAGTTATTTTAGTTGAGTTTTAGATAGAGAAAAATAATAAAGTTATAAGACATATAAATGAGGTTGGTTTGAATTAACTCTTACTACAAGGGGTCGGAATCTGCAAAGAACCCCGGTTTATTAACGCTGTAAATAATGAGATATTTTTATTACCTTACCGATTACCGATAGTAATATTTTCTTAAGAACCCAAGTATTAATTTTTTTCTTAGTACACTGGAGACTACATTGGAGCTTCTGTTGTTAATAAAATAAATTTATCGTGAACCGAAATACACTCACAGATGCCTAGTAAATTACGGATTTCCTACTAAAATCCGTACAATTAATAACAAAGCTTAACTAATTATTTGATATTTGACTGCGTCGTTGTTCTAAGTGTAAAAGTGCATCGCTTTGTGATCAGTGTAGTGTTTCTATCGAAAACTTCCCAGTACAGTCCGGAGTCTGAAATTGTGCCCGGTATATGGCAATAGACTCGCCCCCTATTACATGGGCCCTAACATCGTCGGCAAAACGTGGGTGTACTCAGTACACCTCTGCCACCCCCGCATGGGGATTATAGGCGTGACGGTGTACAACTAATTAATTATTAATAGGCAAGGCAACAATTCATAATATTTATTCATTCGTACCATAATACATACTATCAGATTGTGAGTAATATTATAGTACACCCCTGCTACGTCCACTGGGGTAATATAGGCGTGACAGTGACGTTTTTCTGTATCATCATCATCATCATTTCAGCCTATACTTGTCCACTGCTGAACATAGGCCTCCCCAATCGCTTTCCAGCGTAACCGGTCCGATGCCACCTGCATCCAACGATTTCCTGCGATTTTCACAAGATCGTCGGTCCATCTGGCAGGCGGTCGTCCTACGCTGCGCTTGCCAATACGTGGTCTCCACTCTAGTCTAGTTTTTCTGTATATTTGCTGTTTATTTAATTAGAATGATGAACAAAATGGACAAAAGCCGGAAAAGTCTGTAAGGGAAGGACGTGTTGGATCTCTGTACTCTTTGGCCACCCCGCAAGGGGTCTGGCGAGATGATATAAAGAGATAAATAATAAAAAAATAAAAAAAACGATTATATATAAATTTCATTTTGAATAACCCCTATCTCTTAATTTACCTAAGTAAATAGAATCCGACAGAGGGTCAAAAAACCGTACATGTCTCGAGGCGTCCATTTGGAACAAAAACCTTGACGGAGCTTCCGTTCCCGACAAAAGGAAATTCAATAACAACGAATTTCCCCTGATTTACGACCACTATTTTCTCGTTAAGACTCCTCCGGCCCTCGAGGTGTGTCGGTGCACGAGATTTCATTGTAAAAACAATTCAATAAGACTTGGCACACACTAAGAAACTAGCAATACTAACTTAATATTTAAGAAAAAAATATAAAGAACTGCCTCGTTAGTGTAGTCTGTAGTAAGCAGTAGTTCTGGGTTCAAATCTTATGTCCAATAAATGTAGTTTTTCTATCGAAAAATTCCCAGTAACATACGGAGTCTGAAATTGTGCCTGGTATATGGCAAAATGCTCGCCGCCTATTACATATGACCTAACATCGTCGGCAAAATTCGGTGTATACAATACAACTTTACCACGCCCCGTCGCGCATATACTCCCAAATATATGCGCGACCGTGATTATTTATTCTTATAAAAAAAAATAGCACAAATTGTTCCCCGAAAGCCATTTGTACGGATGACGTTTTTAGTAAGGATATGTGGTGTAAGAGGATGCCGCTTAGGCAGCAGCAGGATTTAATGGCTGCCTCGGACAATGCAATCGAACGCAGTTGTGTTGATTCTTGTGAGAGAAAAAATAGATTTTTATTTCTAGTAAACAATCTATCTATCTATATCATCACGCCGAATCTCTTGCGGGCTAGGCAGAATGTACAGGGTTTCAAAGGGTTCTTGCTCAACAGGCCTCTCTGGCCTCCTCCACTCTCGTGGATATAAGAAACAACAAAATGAATTAGGTTCGAAGTCGTACCGTTCATCAATGTCCACACAAGTACCGTCACGCACGATCAATATCTCTATCGAACATTCAGAACGGTATAGACTTAACTCAAAAATCTAAGAAATCGAGTTACGGTCATACAGGGCCATTAAAAGGTACGCTCTATCTGGTCTATCTATCTATCTATCTATCTATAACCTCACGCCAGATCCCATGCGGGGTAGGCAGAGAGTACAGAGTTCCAACAGGTTCTTTCCTTACATACCTCTCTGGCTTCCTCGACTCTCATAGTTCGTCTCATACACGCTCGCCGGTTACGGAGACTCTTGACTTTTCCATCAGATAAGATTCGGTTTATTTGGTCGTGGTAAGATAGTTTAGGTCTTCCCCGGTACCTGCATCCTTCCACTTTCACATTGTATATCTGTTTTGTCATTCTTTCCTCTGGCATTCTTTCTATATGCCCGAACCAACGGAGCATGCCCTTTCTCATCTTTACACCGATACTATCTTTCATACCTACTCGCTGTCTTACTATGCTGTTGCTAATGCGGTCGGTCAGGTTCACTCCACACATCTTCCGCAGAGCTCGCATATCTACCGCATTTATCCTACTTTCATTCTCCTTCTTACATACCCAGCTCTCGCTACCATATAACAGCGTTGGGACAAGAACTCCGTTATGTATGGCCAGCTGCGCCTTATGATTTAAGTGCCAGCTCCCGAGTAGCTTTCCCATCGCACCATTCACTCTGTTCCCTGCACTCACTCTTCTCTCTATGTCAGCGGTGTATTTCCCATCCTTACTGAAGGCGCATCCAAGATATACAAACTCATTCACTTGCTCCAGCACATCGTTACCAACCACAATCCTTACATTCGTTCTGGTTTCTTCCCTTTCAAAAACCATAATCTTGGTTTTCTTCACATTCAAGTGTAAGCCATTGATCATGCAGTCGTCTTTCATAACTGTGACTAGTGTTTGCAGATCAGTGGCTGTTGGCGCTATTAAAACCGCGTCATCTGCATAAAGTAAATGGTTTACCACTAAGTCACCCATTTGTACACCTTCATTCATCGCTTTCAGTCTTTGAAGACTTTTGTCCAGATATATTATAAACAGTCTAGCGGACAACACGCAACCCTGCTTGACGCCGATTTTAACGTCAAACCAGGGTGACCTGTTACCACCCACCCGTACGCATGCCTTGCAGTCCACATAAGTGGACTGGACGGCTCGCAACAGAGTGCCATCTATACCATACTCTGGCAAAATGCCCCAAATCAAATGCCTTCTCCAGATCTACAAAACCGCAGAAAACCTTCCGCCCCACTGCCAGATGCTTCTCTACGATGTTGCGGAGTGAGAAGACTTGATTCGAACATCCTCTTGCAGACCTGAAACCCCCTTGTGCCTCGCACAACATTCCATCGGACTTCACGCGCATTCTCCGTTCAATAATTTTACCGTACACCTTGGCTGCCAAGCTGATCAAACTGATGGCTTTGTAATTGGCGCAGTCATATTGTGAACTCTTCCCTTTATACAAGGGTACTATGACTGCGCGGCGCCAATCTGTAGGGACTCTACCGGTCCTCCAGCAAAGGTTTGCAAGGGCCCGGAAAGCGTCCCGGACGCAAGTTCCACCATATTTAATCATCTCGGCAGATATCATGTCTACTCCCGCAGCTTTACCGTTTTTCATACTTCCTATCGCCCATTCAACTTCTTCCATAGTGATGTCCTCCGTTGATTCTGGTGCCGCAATCTCGCCTTTGGGCACGTCTGCGGCATCAGCATACGGGTCATCTCCATACATTTCTCCAAAATATTCACTCCACCGGTTTAGCACAGCTTGTGTGTCTGCAAGAATGTCACCATCTTTAGATTTTATCCTTTCCATTCTGGAGCCTGACGAATAACCTCGAGCCTTTCTCACCTTGCTCCAAAAGAGTTTGGTGTTGTTCTCTAAGTCCTGGCTCTATCTGGTAATTATTAAAAAAGCTGCGTTTTTATGGTACAATTAAGAAATACGATCCTTCGGTCTCTTTCACTTTGCCTCCCTCTACCGGCACCGCTCGGTTCTGAAGGGACGCGATAAGTTTCCCAAAACCTTGTTTTTTTTTTCGATAAGTCACTACTGTTCTGAAGGTGCTCTATGTGAAGAATAGTAATTTATTCATTTCGTAAGTAATAAGGCTTTAGTATAAAAATACCACTATTACTACACTGACCTAATATACTAATATCAATCTCATC
The DNA here is from genome assembly GCA_905147815.2 of Phalera bucephala. Lineage (NCBI taxonomy): Eukaryota > Metazoa > Arthropoda > Insecta > Lepidoptera > Notodontidae > Phalera > Phalera bucephala. Next base: position 13,676,563 of record LR990621.1, on the reverse strand, counting down.
ATTTTTCATGATGACCATTTTTCATTATCTGGGAACGCAATATTGCTTGTCTTTCATGGGACATGTTATAATTTGGCATTGTTTTAGGATCAGTTGCCCACGGTCACCAACTTTGGTCGATTTACCGTTTTCAGTGTCCAAAACGAGTTATACTCCTTATTATACAAATGTCGGTGAACTTTGTCAAAACCCAATTATTAGCAACATATCCAAATGTATTTAAATGAACAAAAACAATGGATTGATACAAAACGAAAGTACTTCACAGTAAGTCACTTAAAAAAACTAAGAATGTTAAACGACATATGTTGCTGACCACAACAGACGTTAACCCATCTCGGGGTTCAGCAATATCGCAACTGTGCATGCCATGAATACCGCCATTCCAAAGATGGCTTGGTCTGGTCTTTAGCACTAGTGGTAAGAGCTTAAACAGTTCCGCCCTCTGGATTGAGTACCTGATCCCCGCTCGGGATAAATCTTTGTGTAAACCACAGATTTTGGCCTGGGTGTTAGTGTATCTGAATTTCATGTTCGTATAAGCACCCACGACACAGGAATAACTCCTAGTATAGGGCTACGTTTTTTTTAGTTAAAAAAAGAGTTTTGTCGAATTTCTGATAGCACCCAACCTAAATGTGCACTTCTCCAATGTACCACCACAGTATTACCTCGCTTAAACTACAACTATTTGTGGTGTTTGTTACTGGATTTGCGGGCCTCATGGAGCTCGCTGTTCGTCCAGCTTGTGATGGGAAAATTATATTCTTACTCCTTTTCCACACTAATGATTGTACTTATGTGGTAGATTCCTGGCGATTAAACAACATAAATCAGCAATCCTATCCACATCAATAACATACTTTAAAGAAGACTAAGGGCCGAAAGAAACGATTAGTAGCAATCTAACCTTACAAAACATTATTTTGCATTATGTTCAAATTAAGAAATTTGCGTTTTGTATGTAGGTATATTGTTCACTAATTTTATTCTACGCAGTTAAAAATATTAAATCCCTCAAGCTTTGCCTTAATTTCTTCAGAAACGGCTATTTTCCACAACACCAAATCGAGGACTTAGCACCAAAATATTTAAGTTAGCATGACGCTACCGAGTTAATATGTCATCCTTGTAACACTCAAAATTGACTAAATAAACACACTTCCGTTAATCTCTTAGTGCTAATCCATCTGAGATTTTTTTTAAAGACCTTTTTACGAACAAGATTTTATAGCAAAAATACAATGAAAAATATCTTGCTTAGTTGAGGAGTTCCTATGGCTTCCTTGCGGCTCCATCATCATACCTTGGACACCATCCGGGTAAAAGTACTCGGCAAGACAACTCTAAAGTGCTCAACACGGCGGGGTGAAATTGAGTAGTTGGGTGGTTCCATTGGCCACCTTTCGGCTTCATCATCAGACCCTGAACACTATCTGGTTGTATAATACTTGTCAATACTAATCTAACAAGCTTAAACACGAGGGGATTCCTTGTATAGTTCACATATTTCTATGGACACCTTCCGACTCCATCATCAGACCAGCTCCAAGGTACCATATTATAACATTGCCACCGTACTTAAATACGTATATCAAATTTCACCTCAATCGGGTACCCTTAAGAGCAAGTGCTTGAAAAATAGATCACAAGATTTGAACTGGAAAGACAAACATACAGAGACACGAACACTGCAAGTTAAATACAATCTTGTAACAACAGGATCATCTTAACTTGGAGAAATCTGATTATCAATGATAATGGCAAATAAAAGACGGTTCCTCTAAAATCTGAAGCCCACAAAATCTTCGTAGTTAATAAATCAAGGAGCCATATCCCGGATCGCCTAAAGCACCGGACTCTACGGAACAAGAGTCCCGCTGAGCTTGTCAATATATTCTACCCCATTATAAATTTTATTGGGGTCGTTTGACCCGGAAAGAAGTTTGATAGTAAATGTGTATGGCTTTCAATTTGAAGATTAGTTGAAATTGACGTGATGCCATCAATGTTTTGGGTCAAATGGTTTATCTTGTATTATTTTTGTTGGCTAGTACAGGGCTGCGATACTTTAAGCACACTTCGACCCAATGGGATCTTTTGTGCTGCCCTTTGCCCTGATGCTATTAGTTACTTGTAGATCCAAATATCTTCTGTACCAGATTGTAGATTTCGGTAGGGAGGAAGAGCCAAAATTCTATACATCATTCAAATTTCGGTTCTAAACATATTTTTATAGCTAAGATTACCCCGTTAGAAAAAACATAACGTAATCACCGCAAAGGAAACGAGTCACGAAGTCATTCCAATCGATTCCTGATGTGCCTGTTAAACATTTATGAGGTGGTTTATATCGGGATCGATCAGAAACTCAGAGGGTAGGTTTAATTTTAGTTCTTTATGGTACGGTTGTCTGGCAAATATATAGCTCCTGAATTCTTAAATATATACATCGCTCTCTATATTATTACACCTGATCCTTTGCGGAGCAGGCAGGGAGTAGAGAGTTCCAACAAGTTCTTTCCTTACAAACGTTTCCCACTTCCTCCAATCTCAAAGATCGTCTCATACATGCTCGCCAGTTACGAAGTCTCTTGAACTGCCCTACAGATAAGACAAGCCTTTTTATATATTATAGCTGTTAAATAATAAGTGATACTTATTACATCAATTATTCTTTATTAGAGTACTTTGATAATATACATTGTAATAAAATGGCGGCATTTTATTGTTGTGTTAAAAGTCTATTTGTGTGCAATCAACAATTTGGAATTAATTATATCCAGATATTCATTGGCAATCAGAGATGTTAACAACTAACCTCAGACACCCTGATTAGAGAATTGCTTCTTAAATTCAAAACAAAAACCAAATTTCCAAATTTAAACCTTTTTACCCTTCTTTTAAGCACTTGTACGTGTATGTGTACGTTTTGAGAAAAAAGTTTTAGGAATGCGTTTGAAATCTCCTTATTACAATGAATCAAGAATAAATTTAGTTTTTTATAGCGCACTGAAGGAGGCAAAGCATTTTTTTCAAATTAAAAAAAAATGTAACATTCATTAAAAATAGTAGGAACCAATTCAGTTGCCGATTAAGAACAAACTACTTTCATGTCTTGCGTTTATTATGTTACACCTTGTATACAATTATTTAATCGACAAACGCTCAGATGACTTTCTGTAATTATCAATTTATTATCCAGCGGCCACCAAAACCAAATCCATGTTTAAGTACATCTACAGACGGCTTTTTTAGTGTAAGCTACTTCGCCCACTGGATCGAGTAGTCATAGATTCAACTCAACATAAACACGAATACCTGCAAGTACGTCGAAATGACAGTGAAATCCTATCAACACACCCTTTAGACAAATTACGTGCTTTCAAAACATTGTAAAAATGTACGCAGCCGGAAACTTCACCGAGACCAAATAATGGCGGGCAAGAACGTATGTGACGTAATTTAAGTCTAAAATTTTCTCGTAAAAACTTTGCCCGCTTCGTGTTTTCCGTTACATCGAGTTTTTCGAGTGGCGCTCTCTCTCTGTCGTCATGAGTATCATTAAGCTACGATTTTAAAGCAAACGCCTTTATTTACTTGTTTGTATTGTTTTTATTTTTTACAAGGATACTCCACGTTCTGATCCCTAACCACGCTCCTGGGAAATCTTTTGATGGTTTGAAAGCCTCCAGATACTCGAGACCTTTGAACTGTTGTTTGTGTGACGTAACAAAATGTGCTTGGCCGAATAGTTACTTTTCTTTTTGTGGTAATGAATTTTTCGGTTTATACTTATATTCCTTCTCTTTCTTTCTGTTTTTAAATAGCCCCACACTAGGATTTATTCCTGTATCGTGGGTGCGTTTAGAAACATGAAAATTCACATACACAGATACCGAGACCAAAACAAATAATTGTGGGTCCCACAAAGATTTGTCCTGTGCGGGAATCGAACCCGTGACTATTAGACACAGTAGGCGGAGCGGCTGTAGCTCTTAACCACTGCATAGTAATACCGATTACATAAAGGAAACAGCGTTACATTTGACTTTAGGTACACTACCATTCCATAACGAAGCTGTTACTTAAAACCAGCTAAAATCTATGATATAAATTAATTTGAACAGATGGACGTTAGCGTGACAGTATAACGTTAATATGCCATTCTTCACACACTACACATTTATGAAATAAAGACGAACATGACAACACGCTTTCTCGACAACGCTCACTCATATTTGCGCTGATAGAAAATTTTAAAATGTTTGCTTAATACAATGGCATCGTGAATGTATGAAGTGGCATTACTACCATAGTCTTGAATTTCTAGCCTTTAGTGCTCCTTGAGCAGTACATGGAACACCTTTCCGCTGAGCATGTACTTCAAAACAGGTCGTTTAAAGACCACCGTATTTGGAAAACGACAGATGGCGTGGGTTTAATCCCCACACGGGTCAATTCTTTTGTGATCCACAAATGTTTATTTCTGTGTGGGTTCATGTTGTACCAAACAAAACTATTAAGGAGAAAGTCTGAAAATAGTCCTCGGATTTGCGGAAAAGCCTAATCTCGAGTCATAAATAGCGAGTGGAGCAAGTACCCCGCACTAAACCGCTGCCCCGCAAGCTAATCCCGATGCCAGTTACACCTACATTCCTACACAGTGATTAGTTTCAGAAACGTGAAGGTTTATTTAATGGCGAGTGATTTTAGATGTTGTTCTTATCGTGTTAAGGTAGAGAATGTAATTATTGATTAAGGGATGTTAGATTTTATTTCTAAATACACACGTATGCTAGCCACAATTCCCTGGGACTGGAATACAAAAGGAAGGGGACATCATATTTTTACGAATTTAAACTAAAAATCTTAATAACTGATGGGTCATGGATTCGGATTTTAGGTCGAATAATGTGATATTAGGGTTTTTTCATAGAAAAATTATAAGTAACAGTCTCGAGTCTGGAATTGTGCCCATGCCCTACCCCATATTATATTAGCTCACATTGCTCGCCCCTATTACATTGGGCCCTAAAATCATCAATAAAATGTACACAGTATTGTAGTGTATGTTCACAGTACTCTTCAGTCATCACCGCTCTAGGAATATAGTGGTGATAACAAGTCTAAGTCAATATTCAATACATACAAAACATTTTCCACATCATAAAAATAAGCGGGTTATTCACAATATACTTACATAATAATAGATCACGTCTTTAACAGCAATTGAATTTCTATTTTATATTTTATAGAGCTGATGTCGGAACAACTTTTCTACTAAATCTTGAAACACACTCTTGTCGAATCCACAGCCGATCAGGCCGCTTCTGAAAGCTCAGTACAAAAACAATGACGTTAGCGTGACGCTAGCGAGATGTATGCCATCCTTGTCACGCAACAAATTTACTAACTAAACATGAACGTGACAGCTCGATTACTCGTTAGCGACACACTAGTGTCAATCTATTCCCGCTAACCCCTTTCTAGCATGAACAGACTGACATCATCGACATTCTATCGAGTGTATATGCTATCCTTTTTTATACTACAAATATATTAAATATAGATGAAAGTGGCAGCACGCTTACTCGATGACGTTAAGATAACCTCAAATGGTTTGTGCTCAACCTTCTATTCCCAAATGCTCGTGATAAAAGAACGTAGAACAAAAGTCAACTATCATCTATATGTGTGTGATAATTCTCGGAAGGTTTTATTGTTCTGGTTTTAGAGGTTTGTATTAACAGCTTCCGATAAATAGGTGATTCTTGTTTTAAAATTGTTTCCGCTTTTGATTATATATTATTCAGAATTTACTTTTAAAGGGTAAATTATGAAGTTTAAACAAGGCAATTAGAATTGTGATATTACAAGGTATTGTAATCACATGGTCATTAATATAGAGTATGAAAGCTGTCATGGAAACAGTCGCAAAACATTACTACGTCAAATTCAAATAATACAGCTTGTACCAAAATTACAGTACAATGTACATTTTTTGGGTTATTCTCTAACATATTATAAAGAGTTTATTGGTTACGTATAACTCATCAAGTAGTTTTTAGTTAAAAAGCTAAAAAAATATAAGCAATATATCAGAATCAGAATATTTTTTATTTATGTACACTATCACAGTATTTATGAATCGTCAGAAAAGTAACAAAGACTCTACCACCACTTTGGAATTTAATTAATGTGGAGAAGGGCAAGAAACTCCACGGTTACTCTTTTGAAATAAAATTTTTACATGTTATTCATCTACATTTTGTTGTGGGGTATGGGAGAACAATGAAGGTTGGTCATCAGGTGGATCTAAGTTACATTGAGCAATTTAATGTTCATGAGAATGGCTACATGGTTTCTTCATTTAAAAAAAGTAAATAATAATAATTTAAAACAAAAATGTCATAAAGAAAGGAAATGTTAACTAATAATAGTTGAACAAGATATCATTTTTTAAGAATAGCAGCTATCCAAGCATTTTTATCGTTTAAATACACTTCTATTGAACACTAAGCTTCTTTCTAAAAGCAATGAACGATTTTAATAGCGCGTGCCTTTTTGTTCAGGTATAGGATACCTGCTCGCCAAAGGTGCCGAGACTCCTACCGGTTGTAATTTCAGCTCGTCGGTGTGGCTGGTTACGGGAAGGCGTGTGAAACTATTCGTGTTCGACCAGGCCTTAATCTTGATATATAATACATTTTATTATTAAGAGCTTACACTGTCCCTGTTGGGTGAAGGCCTCACCACCAGTCTTCCACTTGTCCCAATCGAATGCAAGCGATGCCAGTTATTTTGTAGAAGTCAAGCTCATCCCGCCACCGCGTCTCTTGCAGATAATAGTGACAGATACTAATTTAATCTTAGTATTTTCTAACGATAGCATAATAAACTGAGAACCACTTAGCTTATACTTTCATTCAATCAAGTCTCTTTTGAATTACAATTCCACAATTCATCAATTAATTAAGTCTCATTTCAACCATAAACACTTTGTTAATTTTATATGGTGAATTCAGAATGGAATAAGACCAAGACGCCGGCTCACCCTGCCCATCATACTGTGACCTTCGCAAAATATAAGTGTAGGTACTAAGTGATGAAGTATGTACCTGCCTACATTAAATAATTAAGTTATTCTATGAAAACTAATTGTCAAATATCAACAGTAAATTGAAAACAAAATGTCGTAAATCGCATTGAGCCTGTCACTAATTAAATTATTTTCAAAAAACTTGCGATAGACAACACACATAAACAAGACGTAAAGAAGCCACTAAATAAAATCTTTAGTGCTTGTCTCAGTTTTGATAAACAAACAAAGAAATAAGGAAAGTTTCCGCTCCGTGGATACTTATTGTTTTGCGTGGCCTCGATAACCGAAATTAGAATAACTCGAAGCAAAACAAAATTTATCAAACAAATAATACTTTTATAAGGCCGTTTAGAATTTCATGAAATGCTTTAAGGGATCGCTTCGTTTCTTATCGTGCTCCGTTATTTTTTACTGAGCCAGCTAAAATATGAGCAACATACACTTTCCGATAAAATTAATAATAAATATTGGTAGGTGCTACTTCAAGTTATTTATGTTTTATATTCTCTTCGCGTTATTGAGTTTTTATGCAATCTGAAAGTAGGCACAAGACATTCTAGACTCTCTAGTCTAGGTTACTCTTAACCTCAGTCAATTCGATTTAATTCCGTTTTCGGTAAATTTCAAAACTTATTCTCTGAAGGTACAAGCTTTTTTTTCAGACTTGCACTGAGTCCATTTTAAAATACCTATCAGTAAAGCGGGTGTTATGTCTCACATGTGACGTATTTAATGGACGAAGTTTTAAATATTCCGTTAAGTCGTTCATAAAATTCTTCACAAATCACACAGAAGTCCTTTTATACCTGCTAACTGCTCATTCAAAGTCGTCGTCTACAAAAATAAAAACCTATTTCCTCGAACTGATTCGAACAAAGACCAAGAAGATAAGCAGGCATCCCAGGTTTTTCATTCCCGAATCAGCATTGAAACCGTTCCAGGAATAATAAACGAAATGATGACGAGATTGCCTATGGTATTTTACACATAAGGTGATTTTTCAAAGCATTTTCCATTTGTTGCATTCAGAATCATGAACAGGCATGATTGCTGCTTCGCGTGAGCGCCTCATCGTTCTGAGCTTGGTAAAATAAAAACCGCGATGGTTATCTTCTCCTATAGGAAAAGTGAAGGATCGCCGCCATTAATAACAGACCGGCGATATGATGCTTACAATATTAAATAATAGTACACGTGACCGACACATCTATTCTTTTCATCGGCAACATTTGTTCTGTGATGTATGGGAATTGTGTTCTGAATTAAGACAATGAGATGCGTCGACAATATTATAGACCTCTCCTAGACGGACAGTAATTTGACACTTTTCTGCTGTTCAAATACTTAAATAAACTCTTAAATCCATTAATTATATTTCACTCCAATAGAGATTATTAATACCTAATTTATTCATCTACAAGATTGCGTAGGAACATTTAGGATTTTACTTAGGTAAAATAAAGATTAATTTACCATTGTGTGGTAGTAAATGTAAGCATTTATAGATAGATCAAGAAGCAAAATATATTCTCACATAGAAAACTAAAGTATTTTTACTGCAAATATAAAACACCAAGACAAATATCTAAAAGCAATGTTAAATTGCCAACACAAAGCGTTTCGAGAAATAAATGCAGCATCGTAAGTAGGTATTAATCTGAAAAGCCAGCCGATCAGATAAGTTGTCGCGCTAGGTACGCTGCGGAGGCATTGTCACAGTTGGCTGGGTGTTCGGCACGCTTGCCAAATATGTCGCGGCCGATAGCGTGCACTCGCGTCGCGTACTCGCGCTCCGCCAGAGATTTACTGCTGAAAGTCTGTCACACTCTCATCCTACGAACCGAATGCACGTACCATACAACCCCGGATGTCTATACAACTGTTCACCAACTCGGTTGATTTATTTCCAAAATTTTAAACAACTTACCAACAAATATTTGGTTTCATGTTACTTTCGTGTCTCCGTACAGTATTTTTCCTGTCGAATTTTGATATATACGATACAAAGTAACCTCAATCACTGAAAATGGTTGCGCGGCCAAAATATTGAATCGATGGTGCTGAAAACTTTCAAACGGCGGTAAATCACGAAAATGCTAGAACCGCAATTATGACTGCACTGAACGACTGATGTGAACAAAAAGTTGGTGTGTGTGGTTTTAAATTTGGGAAGTTTTTTTAATTTGTTCGCTAGTTTTGGCGCGGGTGGTGATTTTCCACGTGCCGATGTGACGGTACCGTGGCATTTTCTGCTTAGCTAGTGCCGCGGCTCGGTCAAGCGAGCACAAAAAGCGAACGCAAGCGTCGATTTAACTATTCCGAAACTGCAACCAATTTCTCTCGGTAAATTCACACGCCGCCTCATTATTTCGCTTCGAGTCTGCTTCCTTCTAAATAAATGTTAAATAAATTTAAATGTAAGAGTAATATTTTTAAAACGTCAAGCGTATTCCTGTACTAGCTGCTGCTCGCGCCTGCAATTAAGATTTACATGTGTGTATCGTTTTGTGGAAGGTGTTTTACGCTCTCCTAATATGGTTTTTTAATCTTTCGACTTTCAGGGAGATTTAATAACTTTGGCAAGCTACATGCGTGCGTTAACTTTATTGCGAGATTTCAACCTCATAATGTTTGCGTAGATTAAAACACTTTATTAAATTACGTGCACTGATATATGTGAGTATTTATGTAGATACATACCAGCGTATTTTTACTTTGAAGGGGCTATAATATTATTTACCTCTGTATCTTTTTAAAGAGTCGCGGGTTTCCTCGGTCTTTTAGAAGGCTTAAGCGGGGACATAAAGAGTCCAATACACGATAGCTCTTTGACAGAAATTAATGTGGTGTATTTCGCCTCCCGAGATCAACCACTGAAAGCATCGATATAATATTATTACCTTGATCCATATCTATAAGTAGGTATAGAAACGTCGGCAATGAAAGAGCTAGTAAATTAGATTCATTGATTTTTAAAAATAAGGGATGGACGGGTATATACATAAGCTATGATTAGTACACCGAGCACAACTAACATTAAACTAGTAGTAGCAGTACCTAGTCTAGTACCTACGTCTAGTCTAGATGAGTTCGTATGCGTATTATTGAGGTCACACTTAAGGTCGTTTAGGTACAAAAGAACGAGTGCAAAGCTTACATAATTTACATCACTTCCATTTAATATCATTGCGAACATTTTAATTTCTTTTAAAAATGCTACTTCTTTAGTAGTACCAGTAGTTAGTGAATCAAAACTTATTCCCATGAAGCCCCGACACTTACAACTTTTGCAAAATTCGCCACCTTTATGATACTCCTAAAAAGAGCCTGATTGAGAGCGTAACTTTCTAGAATAGTAATTAGTTTTCTTCGCCTGAAAACTCAGAGATTTCATAAACGGATAACTTTGATAAACTTCGGCGGATTAGGGGGCTCCCGTTACAGCTAGGAAGATCTACAAGGCTTAACTTCGTCTAATATAAACCATGAGCAGATTAAATCAATACCTGAGTCCTTTGTTCCGATAAAAGAATTAGTTTCCATAGTTGCTTTATATCTAACGGAGAGCACTTTTAATGTTAGATCCGAGATACGAATAAAAGTCGATGAAACTTGAAACCTTTCCGAATAAAGATCTTCGAGGTAGATGACCTAATTTTTCAGTAATGTTCAGTTATTTCTGTTGAGTTTCAGATAGTGAAAAATAATAAAGTTATAAGACATATAAATGAGGTCGGAATCTGCACGGAATCCCGGTTTATTAACGCTGTAAATAATGAGAAAGTTTTTATTACCTTATCGAGTACCGATAGTGATATTTTCTTAAGAACCCAAGTATTAATTATTTTCTTAGTAACTACATTGCAGCTTCTGATGTTAATCAAATAATTTAATTGTAAACCAAAATACATTTACAGGTGTCTTGTAAATCACGGATTTCCTACTAAAATCCGTACTATTAATAACAAAGCTTAACTAATTAATTATTCATAGGCAAAGTAACAATCCATAATATTTCTTAACCCGTAATATAATGGCATTAGGCTCGCCCCCTAACAAATAGCGATCTAACATGGACAGATTGTGAGTTATATTATAGTACACCATGCTACGTCCAGTCGGGTAATATAGACGTGACAGTGCCTTTTTTATTTATATTTGCTCTTTTTTACTTCGAATGATGAACAAAATAAAGTCGTAGGAATCTGTAAGTAAAGAACATGTTAGAACTCTGTACTCTTTGCCCACCCCGCAACGGTCTGGTGTGATCATATAAATAGATAAATAATTAAAAAAAAATCGATTCAAGAAATTGCATTTTGAATAACCTCTCTCTTAAATCATCTGAGTAAATAGAATCCGACAGAGGGTCAAAAAACCGTACATGTCTCGAGGCGTCCATTTGGAACAAAAACCTTGGCGGAGCTTCCGTTCCCGACAAAAGGAAATTCAATAAGAACGAATTTCCCCTGATTTACGACCACTATTTTCTCGTTAAGACTCCTCCGGCCCTCGAGGTGTGTCGGTGCACGAGATTTCATTGTAAAGACAATTCAATAAGACTTGGTACACATTAAGAAACTAACTCTACTAATATGACATTTTATAAAAATGAACTACCTCGTCAGTTCAATCTGTAGTAAGCAGTAGTTCTGGGTTCAAATCGTATGTCCAACAAATGTAGTTTTTCTATCGAAAAATTCTCAGTGTCATTTTGGAGTCTGGAATTGTGCCCGATATATGGCAAAATGCTCGCCCCATGATGTTGGTGTATACAGTACACCTCTACCACCCCTGCTGTGGGAATATAGGCGCGACAGTGATAATTTATTTTTAATAAAAAAAAATTGCGCAAATTGTTCCCTGAAAGGCATTTGTACGGATGTCGTTTTTGTTTACCATTACTTTTCAGTATAATGACAAATCGATAATGTAGTTAATTATGTAGGTAAGATCTAGCCAAAATCGGCTCATAGGGATATGTAGTGTAAGAGGATGGAGGCTTAGGCAGCAGCAGGATTTAATGGTTGCCTCCGACAATGCAATCGAACGCAATTGTGTTGATTGATGTGAGAGAAAAAATACATTTTTATTTCTAGGAAACAATCTATCTATCTATATCATCACGCCGGCTCTATTGCGGGCTTGGCAGAAAGTACAGGGTTTCATAGGGTTCTTGCTTAACAGGCCTGTTTGGCCTCCTCTACCCTCCTAGATAGAGGAAACAACAAAATGAAATAGGTTCGAAGTCGTACCGTTCATCATTATCCACACAAGTACCGTCATGCACGATCAAAAACTACATTCAGAACGGTATAAATTTAACTCAAAAAATTAAGAAATCGTGTTACTGTTTACAAGGCCATTAAAAGGTACGCTCTATCTGGTAATTATTAAAAAAGCGGCGTTTGTATGGTAGAATTAAGAAATACGATCCTTCGGTCTTTTTCGCTTTCACTCCCTCTACCCACGCCGCTCGGTTCTGAAAGGACGCGATTAGTTTCCCAAAACCTTGTTTATTTTTTAGATAAGTCACTACTGTTCTGAAGGTGCGCTATGTGAAGACTAGTAATTTATTCAATTTATAGTTGATAAGGCTTTAGTACAAAAATACAACTATTACTAAGTCCGATGGAGTGTTGTGTGAGGCACAGGGATGTTCGGATCAACTTTTCTCCCTCCGCAACATCGTAGAAAAGCATCTGGCAGTAGGCCGGAAGGTTTCCTGCGGTTTTGTGGACTTGGAGAAGGCGTTTGATAGAGTCGTGCGAAAGAGACTTTGGGACATTTTGCCAGAGTATGGTATAAACGGCACCCTGTTGCGAGCCGTCCAGTCCACCTAAGACAGTACAGTACAGTGGACAGTAAGGCATGCGTACGGGTGGGTGGTAACATGTCACCTTGGTTTGACGTTAAAATCGGCGTCAAGCAGGGTCGCGTGTTGTCCGCTAGACTGTTTATAGTGTATCTGGATAAAAGTCTTCAAAGACTGAATGCGATGACTGAAGGGGTAAAAATGGGTGATCTAGTGATAAACCACCTATTGTATGCAGATGACGCGGTTTTGATAGCGCCAACAGTCACTGATCTGCAAACACTAGTCACAGTTATGAGAGACGACTGCATGAACAATGGCTTACATTTGAATGTGAAGAAAACCAAAATTATGGTTTTTGAACGGGAAGAAACCAGAACGAATGCAAGGATTGTGGTTGGTAACGATGTGCTGGAGCAAGTGAATGAGTTTGTATATCTTGGATGCGCCTTCAGTAAGGATGGGAAATACACCGCTGATATAGAGAGAAGAGTGAATGCAGGTAATAGAGTGAATGGTGCGATGGGAAGGCTACTTGGGAGCCGGCACTTAAGCCAAAAGGCGCAGCTGGCCATGCATAACGGAGTGCTTGTCCCAACGCTGTTATATGGCAGTGAGAGTTGGGTATGTAAGAAGGAGAACGAAAGCAGGATAAATGCGGTCGAAATGCGATCTCTGCAGAAGATGTGCGGAGTCACGCTGACCGACCGTATTCGCAACAGCGTAGTAAGAAAGCGAGTAGGTATGAAAGATAGTATCGGTGTAAAGATGAGAAAGGGTATCCTCCGTTGGTTCGGGCATATAGAAAGAATGCCAGAATAAAGAATGACAAAACAGATATACAATGCGAAAGCGATATACAATCCTTCGAGGATGTAGGTGCCGGGGAAGACCTAGACTATCTTACCATGACCAAATAGACCGTGTCTTAGCTGAAGGGCAAGTCAAGAGTCTCCGTAACCGGCGAGTGTGTATGAGACGAACTATGAGAGTGGAGGAAGCCATAGAGGTATGTAAGGAAAGAACCTGTTGGAACTCTGTACTCTCTGCCTACCCCGCGAGGGAGCTGGCGTGATGAAATAGATAGATAGAGATAGATAGATACAACTATTACTACACTGACCTAATATACTAATATCAACCTCATTATTTTTTATGATGACCATTATTCATTATCTGGACCATTATCATATTCATAGGACATGTTATAATTTGGTGTTAATTCATAAAAGACGGTTCCTCTAAAATCTGAAGCCCACAAAATCTTCGTAGTTAATAAATCAAGGAGCCATATCCCGGATCGCCTAAAGCACCGGCCTCTACGGAACAAGAGTCCCGCTGAGCTTGTCAATATATTCTACGACATTATAAATTTTATTGGGGTTGTTTGACCCGGAAAGAAGTCTGATAGTAAATGTGTGTGTGTGTGTGTGTGTGGCTTTCAATTTGAAGCTTAGTTCAAATTGATGTGATGCCATCGATGTTTTGGGTCAAATGGTTTATCTTGTATTATTTTTGTTGGCTAGTACAGGGCTGCGATACTTCAAGCACACTTCGACCCAATGGGATCTTTTGTGCTGCCCTTTGGCCTGATGCCCTTAATTACCTGCAGATCCAAATATCTCCTGTACCCGATTGTAGACTCCAGTAGGGCGGAAGAGCCAAAATTCTATACTTTATTCAAATTTCGGTTCACAACATATTTTCATAGCTATAATTACCCCGTTAGAAAAAACATAACGTAATTTTCATGATTCGTTTCGTAAATATACATCTCATATGAAAATCTAAACACTTCCTTAAACATAATATTACAATTATTTATAGTTATTTCCTTTATATACAAGGTGTATAAACGCAAGACCTGAAAGTAGTTTGATATAAATCGATAACTGAATTGATTTAACAATTTTTAATGTAGGTACGAGTATCTTACATTTTTTATATTAGCAATAAAAATGCTGTTACTCCTTTAGTGTGCTATAATAAACTAAAAGTATTCTTAGTTCAAAGCAATACAAAGATTTCAAATGCATTTCTAAAACTTATTTCTCATACAAGTTTCGTTGTTAATTGGGGTATAAAAGTGGGGTAGAAAGGGGTAAAAATTTAAATTTGGAAATTTGGTTTTCGTATTGAATTTATGAATCAATGATCCAATCGGGAGTCTGAGGTCTTGTGATATTTACTATTTATTTTATGATTATCTAGATTATATTACTAAAACTATATAACAAATGTACTCCTGCTATTTTGATGATACTCGTTGCCATAGAACCATCTTATTTGTGCTCTAGATTGTTTATACTCCAACTTTTTTAGAATCGTAAGACTGGGGGCTTCGCATGAAAACTTTGATGTAACATGACATGTGACGTGAAATTTTATAGTGTGAAAAGGATGGCATATCAACTCGCTAGCGTAACGCTTACGTCATTTATTTCATCTTAGACTTACACCCGTATCTGCAGATATTTAATTACTTAGCCTTAAGAATTTAGTTAGCCGAGTATATAATCGTGTACTTACCATGTGTTTACAAATCTTTACTTGGCTAAGAAAACTAGGTTTTGACATTTCCTACTTAAGGCAGTTCTTAACTATCTATCTATACCATCACGCCAGATACCTTGTGAGGTAGGCAAAGAATACAGAGTTCCAACAAGTTGTCTCCTTACATACCTCTCTGGCTTCCTTCACTCTCACAGTTCGTCTCATACACGTTCGCCGGTTACGGAGACTCTTAACTTGTTCTTCAGATAGGACACGGTCTATTTAGTCATGGTAAGATAATCTAGGTCTTTCCCGATACCTACATCCTTCCACTTTCGCATTGCATATCTGTTTTCTCAAATATATATAACAGCGCTTAAGTTTTCTGGATGGCCGTTTCAATGCCGGTAACGGTGAACGGTGAAAGGTGGATTTATCTTCATTTTCATAGTCATCAGCATGGTGGCAGAACATAAAGAAAATCTTGATATAACACTGGGGTCTCGTCCTGCGATTATGTTACATGGAATGCAGTGAGGTTAGCTGCTCTGCGATACGTCTGAGGGCTTGCCCCGTTGCTAATAGACTAACAATGCAGCACCGTCCGCCATCTTAGATCGACTATCTGTCATCGATGATTCGTCATTCGACATATGTCATTTGTCATCTGTCATCGCTTCACAACTAAACACACTCGAGCAATCGTAGAGTATGTCTATAATAAGATTACAAGGTTACTAAAATGAAAATATATGCTCGCCATTCCAGGCCCTGTGATTTTAAAAAAATAGGATACGACATATATGAATAAATTATGTAACTAGTAAATACTTCAGTAAACGTAACTACTTCGACATGTTTATAGATACAGGTGTTAGATAGCCTGAGCTTTGCAAACAAAAATGGCGCCAAAAATGACCTCAGTTACGCACTATGTGTGTGTGATGCCAGTATCCGATTTGTTCAAATGTTGTCATTATATACGTGCGTACAATATGCCCTATCTAGACAAATAAGTCATTAAAGCTTTTCCTGCTAGCTCTCAGCTATTCCTAGCTTTAATAGATAAGTAGAAATACAGTATTTGTCAAAAGCTTGACATTACGGCGTCGCTACATTATCGATTCGTCATTACTCAGTCGGTGCATAGCGCAACTCAATCAAAGCCCTAACCCAATTAATCGATATTTTAATCGAGTGTTCGCCGCAAAGGAAACGAGCCACGAAGTCATACCAATTGATTACTGATGTGCCTGTTAAACATTTATAAGCTAGTTTATATCGGGGTCGATCAGAAACTCAGAGGGTAGGTTTTTAGTTTTTCATGGTACGATTGTCTGGCAAATATATAGCTCCTGAATTATTAAATATATTTATCTCTATCCATATTATTACGCCAGATTCCTTGCAGAGAAGGCAGGGAGTAGAGAGTTCCAACAGGTTCTTTCCTCACAAGCGTCTCCCACTTCCTCCAATCTCATAGATCGTCTCATACATGCTCGCCAGTTACGGAGTCTCTTGAATTTCCCTAAAGATAAGACATGGATTTTTATATATTTTAGATATTACATAAAAAGTGGTCCTTATTACGTCAATTATTCTTCATTAGAGTACTTTGATAATATATATTGTAACAAAATGGCGGCATTTTATTTTTGTGTTAAAAGTCTATTCGTGTGCAATGAACAATTTGGAATTAATTATTTCCAGATATTCATTGGCAATCAGAGATGCTAACTATTGATTCGTGATATTTAATCTCTATACAATTATTTAATCGATTAATGCTCAAACGACTTCCTGTAATTATCAATTCATTATCCAGCGGCCACCAAAACAAAATCCATATCTAAGTACATTCTACAGACGGCTTATTCTAGTGTAAGCCACTCCGCTTACTGGATCGAGTAGTCATAGGTTCAAAACCCGCACGGGACAAATCTATGTATAACCCAAAAATATTTGTTTCGATATGGGTGTTTGTGTATATAAATTTCAAGTTGTACACCCACGATACAGTAATAAATCCTAGTGTGAATGTTCAAATAAAAAAGTACACACGCTAGTCCGATTTTCGAAAGGGATTATTGTGATAAAATAAACACGAATACCTTCAAGTACGTCGAAATGACAATGAAATCCTATCAACACACCCTTAAGACAAATTACGTGCTTTCAAAACATTGTAAAAATGTACGCAGCCGGAAACTTCACCGAGACCAAATAATGGCGGGCAAGAACGTATGTGACGTAATTTATGTCTAAAATTTTCTCGTAAAAACTTCGCCCGCTTCGTGTTTTCCGTTACATCGAGTTTTCGAGTGGCGCCCTCTCTGTCGTCATAAGTATCATTAAGCTACGATTTTAAAGCAATCGCCTTTATTTACTTGTTTGTTTTGTTATTTTTTTACTAGGATACTCCACGTTCTGATCCCTAAACACGCTCCTGGGAAATCTTTTGATGGTTTGAGAGCCTCCAGATACTCGAGGCCTTTGAACTGTTGTTTGTGTGACGTAACAAAATGTGCTTGGTCGAAGTGTTACTTTCCTTTTTTGGTAATGAATTGTTCGGTTTATACATAAGTATTATAAATGTTTTATTAGCATTTAAAAAAATATAGACAGAGAAAGATATAAATTCTTTCTCTTTGTATTTTGTTTTAAACGTAGCCCCACTCACCTGGAGTGGATATACAGGAATACTACCTAGTATTCCTGTATCGTGGGTACGTTTACAAACATGAAACAAATAATTTTGAGTCACACAAAGATTTGTCCCGTGCGTGAATCGAACCCGCGACTATTAGACACAGTGGGCGGAGCGGCGTAAGCTCTTAACCACTTCGTTAAATCGTCTGTAATTATGATCATGCCTTTACTATTATTTTACGTTTTTGAAGCTATGATTTCCTGAGAAAGTAGGAACCCCCATTTACTACATATACTAATTACCACCTGATGGCCAACCTTCATTGTTCTCCTATACAACAAAATATAGATGGAAAAATGATAAAATTTTTATTTTAAAAGAGTAGCCGTGTAGTTTCTTGCCCTTCTTCCCACGAGAATGACATTCCGAAGTGGTGGTAGAATCTTTGTTACTTTTCTTATGATTCATAAATAGTAAAATAGTATACATGAATAAAAAAAATAACATTCATCGATATATGTAAACCCTTAACATAGATCTAGTTACATAGCAATATCGGTTACATAAAGGAAACAGCGTTACATTTGACTTTAAGCACGCTACCATTCCATAACGAAGTTGTTATTTAAAACCTGCTAAAATCTGTGATATTAATTAATTATTTTCCCCTACAGACATATATCGTACCACAAAAATAAGGGCTACTAGTTACATATGGTTCAAAAGCCCAAGATTTAAACATTCCTACTAAATGTCTTCGCAATGCTTGCTCGACTTCGCATTGCATGTTCTGTAGAATGGATTACCCGAATAATTCCACGAGCGTGCGGAAGACAAGCGGCATGCACGAAGCTCTTGGCACCGGCTCGACGGCGCACCACTTGGATACATGGCAAATGTTACACTGTAAATATCAGCCTGTGTCACGCCAACTTAAGACACGCGGAACAACTATTACTGAATTAAAATTGCATTAGTTCCCTTTAAATGTTTTAGAATGATTAAGACCCTTGTGTTGTACGCATCTACCTATTACTCGCGACCTTAACCAGGTTATCGGTCCATGTTGTAGAAGTTCTGCCACCTCCACAACGCCGATACAAAGCCTTAAGGCCGTTGTCGTGCGGTGGACGTCTTTCGGCTGAAGATAGATAGAACTGAGGACTTGGCAAGAACAGATGGATGTTAGCGTGACAATATTAAGTTAAAATGCCTTTCTTCTCATACTACAAAGGACATTGTCGAAAATTGCCCCAGATCCAACAAAAATATGACCCATGCCATCATTATTTATCTATTTTATTAACATAATGACAAATATATGTAACTAACGGACAATTTGCAATCTAAACTTGGGTGTACTAGTACACCTCTGACACCCCCGCTTGGGGAATATAGGCGTGACGGTGTTGAAATTATACAAGTATTTTTTCATTGCTGTTGGTTCTAGAGCAAAGCATGTGTGGACGCAGAACCATGCCATTTATTAAGTAAAGACGAACATGACAGCACGCTTTCTCGGCAACGTCACTCATATTTGTGCTGATAGGGAATTAAATGTTTGCTTAATCCAATGGCATCGTAAATGTATGAAATGGTAATTCTACCATAGTCTTGAATTTATAGGCTTTAGTGCCACTTTAGCAGTGTATGAAATAGCTTTCCGCTGAGCATGTACTTCAAAACAGGTGGTTTAAAGACCACCGTATTTGGAAAACGACTGGTGGCATGTGTTCAATCCCCACAAGGGTCAAATTTTTTGTGATCCACAAATGTTTATTTCTGTCTGGGTTCATGTTTTACCAAACAAAACTATTCATGAGAGTCTGAAAGTAGCCCCCGGATTTGCGGGAAAGCCTAATCTCGAGTCATAAATAGCTAGTGGAGCAAGTACCTCACACTAAACCGCTGCCCCGCAAGCTAATCCCGAAGCCACACCTATATTCCTACACAGTAATTAGTTTCAGAAACGTAAAGGTTTATTTAATGGTGAGCGATTTTAGATGTTGTTTTTATCGTGTTAAGATAGAGAGTGCAATTGCTGAATAGGGGATGTTAGATTTCATTCCTAAATACACACGTATGATAACACAATTTCCTAGGACTGGAAAGCTGTAGCCTTTGATACAAAAGGAAAGTATTTAGAACGTAATATTTTTACGAATTTAAACTTAAAAATCTTAATAACTGATAGGTCTGATTCGGATTTTAGGTCAAATAATGTGATATTGGGGTTTTTTTATAAAAAAGTTATAAGTAACAGTCTCAAATTAAATTAGCTCACCTCTTTTGCCCCGCCACATTGGTGCCTAAAATCGACAGTAAAATGTACACAGTACTCTTTAGTCACCACCGCCCTAGAAATATAGTGGTGACAATAGGGCTCTAACTAACTAACGCATTGTATATCTGTTTTGTCATTCTTTCTTCTGACATTCTTTCTATATGCCCGAACCAACGGAGCATACCCTTTCTCATCTTTACACCGATACTATCTTTCATACCTACTCGCTTTCTTACTACGCTGTTGCGAATGCGAATAAAGGTAAGTATAATAAATGGCTAATATAAATGGGAGTGATGGCCGTTCCAGTTCAGTCCAGTTCCATACTTGTGAACGGGTGCTGCTTGTGGGGACTGGTCCATCTGGAGTCCTTTAGAC
Organism: Phalera bucephala; assembly: GCA_905147815.2. Taxonomy (NCBI): domain Eukaryota; kingdom Metazoa; phylum Arthropoda; class Insecta; order Lepidoptera; family Notodontidae; genus Phalera; species Phalera bucephala. The sequence goes on along the minus strand of LR990621.1, from coordinate 13,655,838 downwards.
ACTCCTTTTAATTAACATCATTACTCTCATATCTCGGTCGTTCGGCATCTCACTGGAGCCAGATCTTAAAACATTTAATTGTAACCTAAACATTTTATCTTCACAATTTGATTAAAAAAATAGTAAGGAAAACAGAGAAAGAGAATTAAATAAAAAAAGCCCGCTGAGTTTCTTCGCCGGATCTTCTCAGTGGAGGCCGCGTTCCAGTCCGGTGGTAGATTAGTAGTTAAATTAGATTAAAAAAAAATGTTAATTGACTATTTTATAAGCGCCCCCGCAGGGCTTATACAAAATAAATAATTTGGGTTTGAGTTTGATGTGTCTTCTGAACCACGGAGACGATAGAAAAAGGAATTGCCTAAACAGTCTTAAACTGACTCAGACTGCTTAACCTTTATGATTACTAACAACACCAGCCTTACAAGCGATTCCAGAATCGAATTAGAATATTTTTTATTCATGTAAACCATTACAGTATTTATGAATCGCCAGAAAAGTAACAAAGACTCTACCACCACTTCGAAATGCCACTCCTGTGGAGAAGGAGGTCAAGAAACTCCACGGTTACTCTTTTATCATAAAAATGTTACAATTTTTCCATCTACATTTTGTTGTGGGGTATGGGAGAACAATATAGGTTGGTCATCAGGTGGGTCTAAGTTAAATTGAGCAAATTAGTGTTTACGAGAATGGCTACATGGTTCCCTCATTTAGAAAAAAGGAAATAATAATAAAATAAACAAAGTAATTAATAGAAGGAAGAGAGGGAATGTTAACTAATAATAGTGGAACAAGTTATCATTATTTAAGTGGAGCTGGAATAGCATCTCTCCAAGCATTTTTATAGTTTAAATAAACTTCTATTGAATAATAATCTTCTTTCTAAAAGGAATGAACGATTTTAATAGCACGTAACCTTTGTTTAAGGTATAAGATCAGGGATATGCTCGGTCAGGGAAGCGAAAGGTTTTGCCGAGACTCCTACCAGTTGTAATCTCCACCTTGCTTCAGCTCGTCACTCTGACTGGTAACGGGAATGCGTGTGAAACCAATCGTGTTCTTTCAGGTCTTGATCTCGACAATACATTTTCATTATTAAGAGCGTACACTGTCCCTGTTGGGTGAAGGCCTTACCATCAGTCTTCCACTTGTCCCAATCGAGTGCAAGCTCCTTCCGCCACCGCATCTCTTCCAGATCATATCGACAAATAATAATTTAATTTTATTATATTCTAACGAGAGGATAATAAACTGACAACCACTCATGAATGAGTGAATTCAGAATCTAATTTATCATACTGTGACCTTCGCGAGACATAAGTGTAGGCACTAAGTGATGAAATATGTACCTGCCTTCTTCTTCTTCTTCAGCCGAAAGACGTCCACTGCAGGACAAAGGCCTCCCCTAAAGACCGCCACAACGACCGGCTTTGTGCTTTACGCATCCAACTTCTACCCGCGACCTTCACCAGGTCATTGGTCCATCTTGTAAGGGGCCTACCCACTCCACATGTTCCGGTACGTGGTCGCCATTCGAGAACCTTTCTGCCCCAACGGCCGTCTGTACCTGCCTACATAACAATAATTCTGTTATTCATGAAAACAAATTGTCCACTGACAAAAACATTAAATTGACAAAACATAATGTCGTAACTCGCATTGAGCCTGTCCATAATCAAATTATTTTAAAAAAACTTGCGATAGACAACACACATAAACAAGACGTAAAGGAACCATTAAATCGAATTGCAAATAAACGAAAATGTCAAGTTATACAAACTTTAGTGCTTGTCTCAGTTTTAATAAAGAAATAAAAAAAGAAATAAGGAAAGTTTCCGCTCCGTGGATACTTATTGTTTTGCGTGGCCTCGATAACCGAAATTAGACTAACTCGAAGCAAAAAAAAATTAGCAAAGAAATAACACTTTTTTTATAAAAGTGTTATTTCTTTGCTAATTTTTTTCGTCTAGAATTTCATGAAATGCTTTAAGGGATTGCTTCGTTTCTTATCGTGCTCAGTTACTTTTTACTGAGCCAGCTAAAATATGAGCAACATAAACTTTCCGATAAATTTAATAATAAATGTTGGTAGGCGCCACTTCAAGTTATTTATGTTTTATATTCTCTTCGCGTTATTGAGTTTTTTTTGCAATCTGAAAGTAGGCACAAGACATTCTAGACTCTCTAGGCTAGTTTACTCAGATCTACTCAGATCAGTCAATTAGATTTAATTCCGTTTTCGGTAAATTTCAAAACTTATTCTCTGAAGGAACAAGTATTTTTTTAGACTCGCCCTGAGTCCATTTTATAATACCTATCAATAAAGCGGGTGTTATGTGTCACATATGACGTCTTTAATGGACGAAGTTTTAAATATTTCATTAAGTCGTTTCTAAAATTGTCCAGAAATCACACAAAAGACCTTTCATACCTTAATAAGTACCTGCTCATTCAAAGTCGTCGTCTACGAAAATAAAAAACCTATTTCCTCGGACTGATTCGAACAAAGAACAAGAAGATAAGCAGGCATCCCTGGTTTTTCATTCCCTAATCAGCATTAAAACCGTTCCAGGAATAATAAACGAAATAATGACGAGATTGCCTATCGTATTTTCACATAAGGTGCTTTTCCAAAGCATTTTCGATTAGTTGCATTCAGAATCATGAACAGGCATGATTGCTGCTTCGCGTGAGCGCCTCATAGTTCTGTGCTTGGTAAATTAAAAACCACGTTGGTTATCTGTCGGGTTATCCATACGGTCGGGTCCAAGTATTTTAAGCCCCACCGTAAAAATAGACCTCAAAAACTATCCAACTACACCCGAAACCTCATGGCTGAGCGACGTTCCATGACACTCCAAACCCCCGATGATGCTAAGTCCTATAGGCAGCTCAATGGACAGATACTGAAATCCTTGCGACACGATTTACGGTCCTTCAATACAAGGCGTATTGAGGAGACCATAGCACAGAACAAGGGCTCCAAAGTGTTCGCAAGAGACGCGTCTATTGGGCAAAGCCAGTTGACGAAGCTGAAGACGGAGGACGGAAACGTAACGTCGAATAGGTCAGAGGTGCTCAGGGAGATAGAGAGGTTCTATGGGCAGTTGTACACCTCAGTAGCTGAACCTGTTGTTGACTTGGTAAAAGACCCAAGAGCCAAGCTAACCCGACACTACACTGAAGATATCCCGGATATCAGCCTGTACGAGATTAGGATGGCTCTCAAACAACTCCAAAATAACAAAGCGCCAGGCGAAGACGGAATTACCGCAGAGCTTCTGAAAGCCTTTAGAGGCTGTTTAATTCCGTCTTGCTCGAAGAGAAAACGCCGGAAGCATGGAACAGGGGTGTGGTGGTACTGTTTTTCAAGAAAGGTGATAACACTTTACTGAAGAATTATAGGCCCATCACACTCCTGAGCCATGTTTATAAGTTGTTTTCGAGAGTCATCACGAATCGTCTCGAACGCAGGCTTGATGACTTCCAGCCTCCCGAACAAGCCGGTTTCCGGAAAGGCTTTAATACCATAGACCACATACATACGCTGCGGCAGATTATACAGAAGAACGAGGAGTATAATCGGCCACTATGCTTGGCGTTTGTGGACTATGAGAAAGCCTTCGATTCGATCGAGACTTGAGCGGTTCTTAGATCTCTCCAGCGATGCCGCATTGACTATCGGGACATTGAAGTGTTGAAGTGCTTGTATAATAACGCCACCATGTCAGTCCGAGTACAGAGGCAGTGCACGAAGGCGATCCCCATATAAAGAGGAGTAAGGCAGGGAGACGTCATTTCTCCAAAACTGTTTACGGCCACCTTAGAGGACGCCTTCAAGCTCTTGGAATGGCAAGGACTTGGCATCAACATCAATGGCGAATACATCACTCACCTTCGATTTGCCGACGACATTGTGGTCGTGGCGGAGTCGCTGGAAGATCTAGGACGAATGCTCGGTGACCTCAACAAGTGGGTCTTAAAATGAACATGGACAAAATGAAAATAATGTCTAACGTCCATGTCGTACCCACCGTACTCACCGTTGGGAACTCTACTCTTGAAGTTGTCGACGAATACATTTACCTGGGACAGGTAGTCCGGTTAGGTAGGTCCAACTTTGAGAGAGAGGTCAATCGACGAATCCAACTCGGCTGGGCAGCGTTCGGGAAATTGCGCAACATCTTGTCATACAAAATACCTCAGTGCCTTAAGACTAAAGTTTTTAGTCAACGTGTGTTACCAGTGATGATATATGGATCAGAGACGTGGTCTCTTACAATAGGTCTCATAAAAAAGCTCAGAGTTGCTCAGCGAGCTATGGAGAGGGCTATTGTCGGCGTTTCTCTACGCGATCGAATCAGGAATAAGGAGATTCGTAGAAGAACCAAGGTCACCGACATAGCCGTTAAGATTTGCAAGCTGAAGTGGCAATGGGCGGGCCACATAGCGCGTAGATCGGACGGACGATGAGGCAGAAAGATTCTAGAGTGGAGACCACGTATTGGCAAGCGCAGCGTGGGACGACCGCCTACCAGATGGACCGACTATCTTGTGAAAATCGTCGTGAAGTCGTTGGATGCAGGTGGCATCGGACCGGTTACGCTGGAAAGTGATTGGGGAGGCCTATGTTCAGCAGTGGACAAGTATAGGCTGAGATGATGATGATGGTTATCTACTCCTGTAGACAAAGTGAAGGACCGCTGCCATAAATAAAGGACCGACGATATGATGCTTACAATATTAAATAATGGTACACATGACCGACACATCTATTCTTTTCATCGGCAACGTTTGTGATGTATGGAAATTGTGTTATATAATAAGACAATGAGATGCGTCGACAATATTATAGACCTCTCATGCATTGAACAATCGACAGTGATTTGACACTTTTCTGCTGTTCAAATACTTCAGTAAATTCTTAAACCCATAAATTACAATTCTCTCCAATAGAGATTTAAATACCTAATTTATTCATCTACTAGGTTGCGTAGGAGCTTATAGGATTATACTTAGGTAAAATAAAGATTAATTTACCATGATATGGTAGTAAATGCAAGCATTTATAGATAGATCAAAAAGCAAAATATATTCTCGCATAGAATGTTAAAGTAATTTACTGCAAAAATAAAACATCGAGACGAATATATAAAAGCAATGTTAAATTCCAAACACAAACCGTTTCGAGAAATAAATGCAACATCGTAAGTAGGTATTAATCTGAAAAGCCAGCTGATCAGATAAGTTGTCGCGCTAGGTACGCTGCGGAGGCGATGTCACAGTTGGCTGGGAGTCCGGCACGCTTGCCAAATATGTCGCGGCCGATAGCGTGCACTCGCGTCGCGTACAAGCGCTCCGCCAGAGATTTACTGCTGAAAGTCTGTCACACTCTCATCCTACGAACCGAATGCACGTACCATACAACCCCGGATGTCTATACAACTGTTCAACAACTCGGTTGATTTATTTCCAAAATTTTAAACAACTTACCAACAAATATTTGGTTTCATGTTGCTTCCGTGTCGCCGTACAGTATTTTTCCTGTCGAATTTTGATATACACGATACAAAGTAACCTCAATCACGATGGTGCTGTAAATTTTCAAACGGCGGTAAAAGACGAAAATGCTAGAACCGCAATTATGACTGCACTGAGCGACTGATGTGAACAAAAAGTTGGAGTGTGTGGTTTTAAATTTGGGAAAAGTTTTTTAATTTGATCGCTAGTTTTAGCGCGGGTGGTGATTTTCCACGTGCCGAGGTGACGGTACCGTGGCATTTTCTACTTAGCTCGTGCCGCGACACGGTCGAGCGAGCACAAAAAGCGAGCGCAAGCGTTGATTCAACTATTCCGCAACTGCGACCGAGTTCCCTCGGTAAATTCACGCGCCGCCTCATTATTTCGCTTCGAGTCTGCTTCCTTCTAAATAAATGGTATTAAAATGAAAGAGTAATATTTTTAAAACGTCAAGCGTATTCTTGTACTAGGTGCTGCTTGCGCCTGCAATTAAGATTTACACGTGTGTATCGTTTTGTGGAATGTATTTTACGCTCTCCTAATATGGTTTTTTAATCTTACGACTTTCAGGGAGATTTAATAACTTTGGCAAACTACGTGCGTGCGTTAACTTTATTGCGAGATTTCAACCTCATAATGTTTGCGTAGATTAAAACACTTTATTGAATTACGTGCACTGATATATGTGAGTATTTATGTAGATATATACCAACGTATTTTTTCTTTGAATAGGCTATTATATTATTTACCTCTGTATCTTTTTAAAGAGTCGCGGGTTTCCTCGGTCTTTTAGAAGGCTTGAGTGGGGACTTTAAGGGTCCAATACACGATGGCTCTTTGACAGAATTTAATGTGGTGGATTTCACCTCCCTCGACCAACCAGTGAAATCATCGATACAATATTATTGCCTTGATCCATGGCTATAAGTAGGTATAGCAACGTCGCCAACGAAAGAGCTAGTAAGTGTATGGATTCATTGATTTTTGAAAATTAGGTTTGAACGGGTGGAATACATAAGCTATGATTAGTTCACCGACCACAACTAACATTAAACTAGTAGTAGCAGTACCTAGTCTAGTACCTACGTCTAGTCTAGATGAGTTCGTATGCGTATTATTGAGGTCACACTTAAGGTCGTTTAGGTACAAAAGATCGAGTGCAAAGCTTACATATTTTCATCACGTATCTTCCAATTAATATCATTGCGAACATTTTAATTTCTTTTAAAAATGCTACTTCTTTAGTAGTTACCAGTAGTTAGTGAATCAAAACTTATTCCCATGAAGCCCCGACGCTTAAAACTTTTGCAAAATTCGCCACCTTTATGAAACTCCTAAAAAGAGCCTGATTGAGACCGTAACTTTCTAGAATAGTAATTAGTTTTCTTCGCCTGAAAACTCAGAGATTTCATAAAAGGATAACTTTGATAAACTTCGGCGAATTGGGGGGCTCCCGTTACAGCTAGGAAGATCAACAAGGCTTAACTTCATCTAACATAAACCATGAGCAGATGAAATCAATACCTGAGTAGATCCTTTGTTCCGATAATAGAATTAGTTTCCATAGTTGCCTTATTTCTACTATCGGAGAGCACTTTTAATGTTAGATCCGAGATACGAATAAAAGTCGATGAAACTTGAAAACTTTCCGAAAAAGATCTTCGAAGTAGATGACCTAATTTTTTAGTAATGTTATTTCAGTTGTGTTTCAGATAGTGAAAAAGTTATTATTACCTTACCGAGTGCCGATAGTGATATTTTCTTAAGAACCCAAGTATTAATTATTTTATTAGTAACAACATTGCAGCTTGTGATGTTAATGAAATAATTTGATCGTAAACCAAAATACATTTACAGGTGTCTTGTAAATCACGGATTTCCTACTAAAATCCGTACTATTAATAATAAAGCTTAACTAATTAATTATTCATAGGCAAGGTAACATCCATAATATTTCTTAATCCGTAATATAATGGCATTGGGCTCGCCCCCTAACAAATAGCGATCTAACATGGACAGATTGTGAGTAATATTATAGTACACCATGCTACGTTCAGTCGGGTAATATAGACGTGACAGTGCCTTTTTATTTATATTTGCTCTTTTTACTTCGAATGATAAACAAAATAAAGTCGTAGGAATCTGTAAGTAAAGAACATATTGGAACTCTGTACACTTTGCCCACCCCGCAAGGGTCTGATGTGATGATATAAATAGATAAATAATAAAAATCTAAAAATTAATCGAATATAAATAAATTGCATTTTGAATAACCCTTATCTCTTAATTCACCTAAGTAAATAGAATCCGACATAGGGTCAAAAGACCGTACATGTCTCGAGGCGTCCATTTGGAACAAAAACCTCGGCGGAGCTTCCGTTCCCGACAAAAGGAAATTCAATAAGAACGAATTTCCCCTGATTTACGACCACTATTTTCTCGTTAAGACTCCTCCGGCCCTCGAGGTGTGTCGGTGCACGAGATTTCATTGTAAAGACAATTCAATAAGACTTGGCACACATTAAGAAACTAACTCTAATAATATAACATTTAATAAAAATAAAGTAGCTCATTAGTCCAGTCCGTAGTTAGCAGTAGTTCTAAGTTTAAATCTTATGTCCAACAAATGTAGTTTTTCTATCGAAAAATTCCCAGCTTCATTTTGGAGACTGGAATTGTGCCCGGTATATGGCAAAATGCTTGCCCCATGATGTCGGTGTATACAGTACACCTCTACCACCCCTGCTGTGGGAATATAGGCACGACAGTGATTATTTATTTTTATTAAAAAAAAATTGGCACAAATTGTTCGCTGAAAGCCATTTGTACGGATGACGTTTTTGTTTACCATTACTTTTCGGTATAATGACGGATCGATAATGTAGTTAATTATGTAGGTAATACCTGGCTAAAATTGGCTCATAGGGATCTGTGGTGTAAGAGGACGGAGGCTTAGGCAACAGCAGGATTTAATGGCTGCCTCTGACAATGCAATCGAACACAATTGTGTTGATTGTTGTGAGAGAAAAAAATAAATTTTATTACTAGGAAACAATCTATCAATCTATATCATCACGCCGGATCTATTGCGGGCTAGGCAGAATGTACAGGGTTTCAAAGGGTTCTTGCTCAACAGGCCTCTCTGGCCTCCTCCACCCTCGTAGATAGAAGAAACAACAAAATGAAATAGGTTCGAAGTCGTACCGTTCATCAATGTCCACACAATTACCGTCACGCACGATCAATATCTCTATCGAACATTCAGAACGGTATAGACTTAACTCAAAAATCTAAGAAATCGAGTTACGGTCATACAGGGCCATTAATAGGTACGCTCTATCTGGTAATTATTAAAAAAGCGGCATTTGTATGGTAGAATTAAGAAATACGATCCTTCGGTCTCTTTCACTTTCCCGCCCTTTACCCGCGACGCTCGGTTCTAAAGGGACGCGATTAGTTTCCCAAAACATTGTTTTTTTTAGATAAGTCACTACTGTTCTGAAGGTGCGCTATGTGAAACCTCATCATTATTCATGATGACCATTTTTCATTGTTGTCTTGTCATTCATAGGACATGTTATAATTTGGTATGCTTTTAGGATCAGTTGCCTACGGTCACCAACTTTGGTCGATTACCGTTTTCAGTGTTCAAAACGAGTAATACTCTTTATTTTACAAATGTCGGTGAACTTTGTCAAAACCCAATTATTAGCAACATATCCAAATATATTTAAATGAACAAGAACAATGGATTTGATACAAAACAAAAGAACCAAGTGACTCGACCAACTAAGAATTTTAAACGACTTATGTTGCTGACCGCAACAGACGTTAATCCATCACGGGTTCAGCAATATCGCAACTGTGCATGCCATGAATACCGCCATTCCAAAGATGGCTTGGTCTGGTCTTTACCACTAGTGGTAAGAGCTTAAACAGCTCCGCTCTCTAGGTCGAGAACCTGATCAGGACAAATCTTTGTGTGAACCACAAATCATTATTTTGGCCTGGGTGTTGGTGTATCTGAATTTCATGTTCGTAAAAGCACCCAAGACACAGGAATAATTCCTAGTGTAGGGCTACGTTTTTTTCTCGAATAGAAATAGAGTTTTGTCGAATTTCTGATAGCACCCAACCTAAATGTGCACTTCTCCAATGTGCCACCACAGTATTACCTCGCTTAAACTACTACTATTTGTGGTGTTTGTTACTGGATTTGCGGACCTCATGGAGCTCGCTGTTCGTCCAGTTTGTAATGGAGAATTGATATTGTTACCTCTTTTCCACAAAAATGCATTTGGTATATTCCTGGTGAATGAATAAAATAAGTCAGTAATCCCATCTATATTAAATTACTTTAAAGAAGACTAAGGGCCGAACGAAACGATTAGTAGCAACCTAACCTTACAAAACATTGTTGTGCAATATGTTCAAATTCATGTTTTTCGTATGTAGGTATATTGATCACTAATTTTATTATACGCAGTTGATATTCTAAATCCATCAATCTTTGCTTTAATTTCTTCAGGAACGGCCATTTTCCACAACACCAAACCGAGGACTTAGCACGAAAATATTTAAGTTAGCATGACGCTATCGAGTTGATATGTCATCCTTGTAACTACTACTGACTAAATAAACACACTTTCGTTAATCTCTTGGTGCCAAGCCATCTGAGATTTTAAAGCCCATTCTTGTCTCGATTCCAATAACTCCAATTGCAACTGTCAGACCCTCACACGAGTAAAGCAAGCTAGGTACCTAGGTGTAGTATTGGATGAGGGACTGAGATGGGATAAGCAAATCGACGCAGTCATCGCAAGAACGAGACGGCTGATTGGTATTTTTAAATGATTGAAAGATGCAGCTACACCAAAAATCATAAAAATGGTGTATCTGTCACTTTGTCAGTCTGTTATCCAATATTGCATCACGGTATGGGGAGGAGCAGCAAAGACCAAACTTCTGGGACTTGAGCGAGCACAAAGAGCGGTGCTTAAAGTTATGATCAACAAGCCATATAGATATCCCATTAAACAGCTGTATTCAGATTGTAAAGTTTTAACAGTGCGCCAACTCTATATGCTCAAACTAATTCTGAAAAAACAACCAGCTGTGCCCTTTCCCGTGCCTAATAAACGTAGAGCTGCATTAGCCTGTCCTAGTATCCCCTGCAAAACTAAATTTGCCAGGTATCACTACAATAGTTGTAGTAATACAATATATAACACCCTCAACAAAAAACTAAATATTGTGGGACTCAACAGGTATAAAACCAAAACTGTAGTCACAGAATGGCTTCTTGAGCAGGATTACCAAAACACAGAAAGTCTACTTGCATACATTGTATAACAAATAAAATAATATAACACGTACATTTAATATTTACAAGAGTCACACACATGCACACATATACACACGCATACATGCATGCATGCACACACACACACACACACACACACACACACTCACACACACACACAGACATACACACCTTCATTGATTTATTTTGCATCTTTTTATAAGCATTTATATAAGCATTTAATATTCTTTACTGGACTCTATTCCATTATAGCTATATAAAAAGCTCACACTTGTGCAGCGTCCACAGTATATTTTGGAGTGTACATGATATTTTATGATATGCTCGACTGAACGCTGTCCCCCAAAATACAGGCTATGTCCTAGTTTGGGAGCCAGTTTTTGGGTAACGTAATGTTAACATTCCATGTTCACTAATGCTAATAAATGTAACACCTCAAATGTAATGTTATATGAGTGTAATAAATGATTATTATTATTATTATTATTATTTCTTCACCTTTCGTTTTCATCATCAGACACTGAACTCTGTGTGGTTGCATAGTACTTGTCAATACTAATCGAACAAGTTTCAACACGAGTTGATTCCTTGTATAGTTCAGATGTTCCTATGGCCACCTTCAAACTCCATCATTGGACTAGCTCCATGGTATCATATTATTGCATTGTCACTGAACTTACATTCGTATATCAAATTTCAGCTCAATCGGATGCTCTTGAGAGAAAGTGCTTGAAAAATGGAGATCACAAGATTTTAACCGGAAAGACAAACAGACATACGAACATTTCACGTTAAATAAAAACTTGTAAAAACAGGATCTTCCTAACTTGAAAAACTCTTATTATCAATGATAATGGCAGCTCAAAGACGGTTCCTCAAAAATCTGAAGCCCACAAAATCTTTGTAGTTAATAAATGAAGAGACGTCTGATAGTAAATGTGTATGACTTTCAATTTGAAGCTTTGTTGAAATTGATGTGATGCCATCGATGTTTTGGGTCAAATGGTTCATCTTATATTATTTTTGTTCGCTAGTACAGGGCTGCGATACTTCAAGTACACTCCAACCCAATGGGATCTATTGTACTGCCCTTTGCCCTGATGCTCTTAAGTAGGCCTGTAGGTCCAAATATTTCCTGTACCAGATTGTAGTTTACCGTAGGAGGCAGAAATTCTATACATCATTCAAATTTTGGTTCACAGCATATTTTCATATTTTCTCTCGAGGTGTCGGTTTCGGCATGAACTTGGATAAAACCAAGATCATGTTTAATGAGCATATCACGCCGGGACCGATCTACGTCGATGGTTCTCTGCTCGAAGTTGTTCGGGAATATATCTACCTTGGACAAGTTGTCCAATTTGGTAGAAACAACTTCGAGAAAGAAATCAACGGCAGGATCCAATTGGGTTAGGCAGCATTTGGAAAACTACGTCACGTTTTCGCTTCGTCTATACGGTAATGCCTGAAGACTAAAGTCTTTAACCAATGCGTCCTACCTGTTATGACTTACGGGGCCGAGACGGGGACACTCACAGTGGGAATAGTCCACAAATTCAAAGTCGCACAGCGGGCTATGAAGCGAGCTATGCTCGGCGTCTCTTTGAAGGATAAAATTCGTAACGAGGTAATCCGACAACGAACCAAAGTTAACGACATAGCTCGCAGATTCAGTAAGCTAAAGTGGCAATGGGCTGGTCACATCTGCAGAAGGACCGACGGCTGATGGAGCAAGCGTGTCCTAGAGTGGAGACCGCAACTTGGTAAGCGTAAGGTAGGACGGCCCACAGCTAGATGGACCGATGACCTCAAAAAGGTCGCTGGGACAGACTGGATGCGGAAGGCGGAGGACCGTGTGCAATGGCGCGTGTTAGGAGAGGCCTATGTCCAGCAGTGGACTACGATATGCTGATTGATTGATTGATATTTTCATAGCCAAGATTACCCTGTTAGAAAAAACAAAAACGTGTTTTTAATGATTCGTTTCGTATAAATATACTCTTACATGAAAATCTTAACACGTCCTTAAACATAAAATTACTATGAATTATACTTATTTCCTTTACATACGAATACAACGTGCATCATAATAAACGCAGGACCTGAAAGTAGTTTGTTCTAAATCGATAACTAAATTGATTTAAAAAAAAAATTTTACCTTATTATATTAAACGTAGGTACTTACTCGTATATTTTTTTTATATTAGCAAAAATGTTGTTACTCCTTTAGTGCGTTTTAATAAACTAACATTATTCTTGGTTCAAAGCAAATACTATGATATTAAATGTGTTCCTAAAACTTATTTCTCAATAGGCACACATACACGTTCAAGTTTCGTTGTTAAATGGGGCATGCAAGTAATGTAGAAAGCGGTAAAAAATTTAAATTTGGAAATTTCGTTTTGAACTTATGAAGCATTTATCTAATCGGGAGTCTGAGGTCTTGTGATATGTACGATACACCTTGTATATAAAGAAATTATCCTCGTTTATATTATTAAAACTATATTACATCTTAACCATCTTATTTGTGCTCTAGATTGTTTATACTCCAACTTTTTTAGTATTATGAAACTTGAGGCTTAGCATGAAAAATTTGATTTAACGTGACGCTAGCGAGTAAGCGTGCTGTCACGTTCATGTTCATTTAGTAAATGTTTTAGTGTGAAAAGGATGGCATATCAACTCGCTAGCGTAACGCTTACGTAATTTATTTCATCTTAGACTAACATAAGAATATAAGAAATCGAAGAGTGATGTCGTCAATTTGTTTTAATTTCCAAAACTTGTGTTATTGCGAATTATAATGTGTAATGTTGGTGGAATATTAACCACTATGTATTCTTTTATATGAGCATAGAAGGTAATTGTAACAAAGTGATAAAATGTGCCATATCGATTTCCCTCAAAACAGCCCTAGCAATTGGTATGTAAAGTATCCGTCACTTTACTATCCAGGGCGGGGCACTTCATCAATTTCATAATCATCTTTGTCATCAAGTTCATTGGGGAGTTGAATTAATTTAGAAATGAATATTCGTAATACTTGACATTGGCAACATACCCGTCGTCGTGATGCCATAAACATAAAAAACAAAACAAGTAATTAAATGTCTGTAGATGCGGGCATCTACAGACATTTAATTACTTAGTCTTAAGAATTTATTTAGCCGAGTATTGTCATGTGTTTAAAATTGTATACTTGGCTAATAAAACTAAGTTTTGTTTAACATTTATTACTTTAGGCAGTTCTCAACTATCTATCTATCTATATCATCACGCCAGATACCCTGCGGGGTAGGCAGAGAACACAGAGTTCCAACAGGTTCTCTTCTTACATACCTCTCTGGCTTCCTTCACTCTCACAGTTCGTCTCATACACCATCGCCGGTTACGGAGACTCTTAACTTGTTCTTCAGATAGGACACGGTCTATTTAGTCATGGTAAGATTGTCTAGGTCTTTCCCGATACCTACATCCTTCCACTTTCGCATTGCATATCTGTTTTCTCAAATATATATAACGGCGCTTAAGTTTTCTGGATGGCCGTTTCAATGCCGGTAGCAGTGAAAGGTGGATTTATCTTCATTTTTATAGTCATCAGCATCGTGGCAGAACATAAAGAAAATCTTGAAATAACACTGGGGGCTCGTCCGGCGATTATGTTACATGGAATGCAGTGAGGTTAGCTGCTCTGCGATACACTCGAGGGCTTGCCCCGTTGCTAATATACTAACAATGCAGCACCGTCCGCCATCTTAGATCGACTAACTGTCATCGGTGATTCGTCATTCGACATATGTCATCTGTCATCGCTTCACAACTAAACACACTCGAGTCTATAATAAGATTACAAGGTTACTAAAATGAAAATAACTGCTCGCCATTCCAGTAACTGTGATTTTCAAATAATAGGATACGACATATTTAAAAAAATTATGTAACTAGTAAATACTTGAGTAAATGTAGCTACTTCGACAAATTTATAGATACAGTTATTAGATAGTCTGAGCTTTGCTAACAAAAATGGCGCAAAAAGTGGCTCCAGTTACGCACTATGTGTGCGTGATGCCAGTATCCGATATGTTCAAAAGTTGTCATTGTATAAGTGCGTACAATATGCCCTATCTAGACAAATAATTCATTAAAGCTTTTCCTGCTAAGCTCTCTGCTGTTCCTAGCTTTAATCAATAAGTAGAAATACAGCATTTGTCAAAAGCTCGACATTACGGCGTCGCTACATTATAGATTCGTCATTACTCGGTCGGTGCATAGCGCAACACAATCAAAGCCCTAACCCAATTAATCGATCTTTTAATCGAGTGTTCGCCGCAAAGGAAACTAGCCACGAAGTCATACCAATCGATTACTGATGTGCCTGTTAAACATTTATGAGCTGGTTTATATCGGGATCGATCAGAAACTCAGAGGGTAGAAACAGAAACAGAGAGAACAGGTAGAAACAGAGAGTAGATGTCAGAAACTTTATTTTATCATGGTAGGATTGTCTGGCAAATATATAGCTCCTGAATTATTAAATATATCCATCTCTATCCATATTATTACGCCAGATTCCTTGCGGAGCAGGCAGGGAGTAGAGAGTTCCAACAGGTTCTTTCCTTACAACCGTCTCTCACTTCCGCCAATCTCATAGATCTACTCATACAAGCTCGCCAGTTACGGAGTCTCTTGAATTTTCCTACAGATAAATCATGGATTTTTATATATTATAGATATTAAATAAAAAGTGATCCTTATTACGTCAATTATTCTTCATTAGAGTACTTTGATAATATATATTGTAACAAAATGGCGGCATTTTATTTTTGTGTTAAAAGTCTATTCGTGTGCAATGAACAATTTGGAATTAATTATTTCCAAATATTCATTGGCAATCAGAGATGCTAACTATTGATTCGTGATATTCAATCTCTATACAATTATTTATTTATTGATTAACGTTTAAACGACTTCCTGTAATTATCAAATCATTATCCAGCGGCCACCAAAACAAAATCCATATCTAAGTACATTCTAATATACGGCTTATTCTAGTGTAAGCCACTCCGCTTACTGGATCGAGAGGACAAATCTATGTATAACCCAAAAATATTTGTTTCGATATGGATGTTTGTGTATGTAAATTTCATGTTTGTTCACCCACGATACAGGAATAAATCCTAGTGTTCAAATAAAAAAGTACACACGCTAGTTCGATTTTCAAAAGGGATTATTGTGATAAAATAAACACGAATACCTGCAAGTACGTCGAAATGACAATGAAATCCTATCAACACACCCTTTAGACAAATTACGTGCTTTCAAAACATTGTAAAAATGTACGCAGCCGGAAACTTCACCGAGACCAAATAATGGCGGGCAAGAACGTATGTGACGTAATTTATGTCTAAAATTTTCTCGTAAAAACTTCGCCCGCTTCGTGTTTTCCGTTACATCGGGTTTTTCGAGTGGCGCCCTCTCTGTCGTCATGAGTATCATTAAGCTACGATTTTAAAGCAATCGCTTTTATTTACTTGTTTGTTTTGTTATTTTTTTACTAGGATACTCCACGTTCTGATCCCTAAACACGCTCCTGGGAAATCGTTTGATGGTTTGAGAGCCTCCAGATACTCGAGGCCTTTGAACTGTTGTTTGTGTGACGTAACAAAATGTGCTTGGTCGAATTGTTACTTTCCTTTTTTGGTAATGAATTTTTCAGTTTATACATAAGTATTTTTAATGTTTTACTAATTACCACCTGATGGCCAACCTACAGTGTTCTCCTATACCCCACAACAAAATATAGATGAAAAAATTGTAAAATTTTTATTTTAAATGAGTAACCGTGTAGTTCCTTGCCCTTCTTCCCACGAGAATGACATTCCGAAATGGTGGTAGAATCTTTGTTACTTTTCTAAAGATTCATATATACTACAATGGTTTACATGAATAAAAAACTTTCCTCGATATATGTAAACCCTTAACATAGATCTAGTTACATAGCAATATCGGTTACATAAAGGAAACAGCGTTACATTTGACTTTAAGCACACTACCATTCCATAACGAAGTTGTTACTTAAAACCTGCTAAAATCTGTAATAGTAATTAATTATTTTCCCCTACAGATATCGTACCACAAAAATAAGGGCTACTAGTTACATATGGTTCAAAAGCCCAAGATTTAAACATTCCTACTAAATGTCTTCGCATTGCTTGCTCGACTTCGCATTGCTGTAGTAGAACGGGTTACCCGAATAATCCACGAGCGTGCGGAAGACAGGCGGCATGCACGAAGCTCTTGGCACCGGCTCGACGGCGCACCACTTGGATACATGGCAAATGTTACACTGTAAATATCAGCCTGTGTCACGCCAACTTAAGACACGCGGAACAACTATTACTGAATTAAAATTGCATTAGTTCCCATGTTTTAGAATGATTAAGGGATGGTACTGTAGTCGGCGGGTGTGAAGCCGATAGTTAATTAAGAGTTTGCATCTATTGTTGCTTGAAATTAATTCACTCTCAGCTCATTCACTCTCAGGTAAAACATTTTCTGTCTGAAAGTCATATTGCACCATTCTGACCCAGTGCAGATTATTTAAGGCTAGTTTATCGCCATCTGCTTTAGAGACTTATCAATTTGCATTTAAGGCATTCACACTCAGCTTAACGCCTACCACGTTAAATCGCAGCCTGGGTCTAAGGCTTAACATGCCGTATGATGTCTGGAGATCACCCAACGGCTGCTTAATCTTGGTAATAACACCGTGTTTATGAGCGCCAAAGGATACCAGAATGTGAAGTTAATAGGTCATAAGTTAATAAAGAGATGAATCAATGTTCTTGATCTTTATTACAAGCAATGCAAAGTCACGGAAAATTAATATGTACAGGAGTAAATGGTAGATGTTCTGGGGTGGCACTGGCAATTATTGGTTTGAGTGACATAACAATGGCGTCAGATGGCGCTAGCTTTTCGATCAGTCAGAAATCTCACGGTGGCACGGCACCTGTGGTGCCCTTGTATTGTACGCATCTACCTATTACTCGCGACCTTAACCAGGTTATCGGTCCATGTTGTAGAAGGTCTGCCACGTCCACAACGCCGATACAAAGCCTTAAGGCCGTTGTCGTGCGGTGGACGCCTTTCGGCTGAAGATAGATAGAACTGAGGACTTGGCAAGAACAGATGGATGTTAGCGTGACAATATTAAGTTAAAATGCCATTCTTCTCATACTATCCAACAAAAATATGACCCATACCATAATTATTTATCTAATTTATTAAAAAAAAAAGCCAAATATCTGTAACTAACGGACAATTTGCAATCTAAAACGAATATTTCAAAGTATTGTAATTATCTATCTATCTATCTATAACCTCACGCCAGATCCCTTGCGGGGTAGGCAGAGAGTACAGAGTTCCAACAGGTTCTTTCCTTACATACCTCTCTGGCTTCCTCGACTCTCATAGTTCGTCTCATACACGCTCGCCGGTTACGGAGACTCTTGACTTTTCCATCAGATAAGACTCGGTTTATTTGGTCGTGGTAAGATAGTCTAGGTCTTCCCCGGTACCTGCATCCTTCCACTTTCACATTGTATATCGGTTTTGTCATTCTTTCCTCTGGCATTCTTTCTCATCTTTACACCGATACTATCTTTCATACCTACTCGCTGTCTTACTATGCTGTTGCTAATGCGGTCGGTCAGCTTCACTCCGCACATCTTCCGCAGAGCTCGCATTTCTACCGCATTTATCCTACTTTCATTCTCCTTCTTACATACCCAGCTCTCGCTACCATATAACAGCGTTGGGACAAGAACTCCGTTATGTATGGCCAGCTGCGCCTTATGGCTTAAGTGCCGGCTCCCGAGTAGCTTTCCCATCGCACCATTCACTCTGTTCCCTGCACTCACTCTTCTCTCTATGTCAGCGGTGTATTTCCCATCCTTAGTGAAGGCGCATCCAAGATATACAAACTCATTCACTTGCTCCAGCACATCGTTACCAACCACAATCCTTACATTCGTTCTGGCTTTAATTAGTATTGTAATTACTTAAATCAAAATCTCCGACATCTTAACTGAATGTCAACACACAATATAACCTTATATGTATTAATGGTTACTGAATTATAACCTCAACATCTTATACTTTTGTGCAATATTACGATTCCCCCGCTTGTCCGTTTAATAATAAATACCTTAAGAGAATTTATAGGTGATTTGAAATTATACTTTGTCTTGACCTGACTGCCTCGTTGGTCTAGTGGCAAAGCGCATCGCTTTGTGATCACGAGGTCCTGGTTTCAAATCCTAGGTCAGACAAGTGTAGTTTTTCTAACGAAAACTTCCCAGTACGAGTCCGGAGTCTGGAATTGTGCCCGGTATATGGCAATAGGCTCGCTCCCTACTACATGGGACCTAACATCGTCGGCGAAACGTGCACCTCTGCCACCCCCACTTAGGGAATATAGGCGTGACGGTGTTGAAATTATATAAGTGTTTTTTCATTGCTGTTGGTTCTGGAGCAAAGCATGTATGGGCGCAGAACAATGTAATTTATTAAGTAAAGACGAACATGACAGCATGCTTTCACCGCAACGTCACTCATATTTGTGCTGATAGGGAATTAAATATGTTTAGTTAATCCAATGGCAT
Organism: Phalera bucephala; assembly: GCA_905147815.2. Lineage (NCBI taxonomy): Eukaryota > Metazoa > Arthropoda > Insecta > Lepidoptera > Notodontidae > Phalera > Phalera bucephala. The sequence continues at coordinate 13,636,326 of LR990621.1, read as the reverse complement.
CGTGAATGTATGAAATGGTAATTCTACCATAGTCTTGAATTTATAGGCTTTAGTGCCCCTTTAGCAGTGTATGAAATAGCTTTCCGCTGAGCATGTACTTCAAAACAGGTGGTTTAAAGACCACCGTATTTGGAAAACGACTGATGGCGTGTGTTCAATCCCCACAAGTGTCAAATTTTTTGTGTTCCACAAATGTTTATTTCTGCCTGGGTTCATGTTTTACCAAACAAAACTATTCAAGAGAGTTCTTAGATTTACGCGAATATTACACATGAAATAAAACTATTTTTTCGGATTTTATCGCGGTTTATTTTTTGATTTTTAAGTTCCCGACGTTTCGAGTGCTTTGCAACACCCATGGTCACGGGAAGGACTGAGGTGGTAGACGTCCAAAAGGTATAGTTGTTCCGGGGTACCCTCAAACTTCTTAATTATTTTTGTCACTCAAAGAACACCGTAGCTCAAAGAAGTGTGCAGTCTGTGAACATGTCCTTGACCGCACCCGCCATAACATCAGATTTGATAGACCACAAATCCTCGTGAAAGAACAGCGATTCCTACCAAGGATGGTTCGCGAGGCTATTGAAATTAAAAAACATCCTAATTTCAATAGAGAAGATGGCTGGGTGCCTCCATCGACTTAGGATCCAGTAATTAATATAATCAAATCCAAAACCAAGCATAACACTGCAAGACCTCAAGACACCGTGAGCTCATTCTGCGTAGATCGGACCAACAAAAATAATTGAAGGAAAACATCGTGAGGAAACCTGCATGCCTAAGAGTTTCTCGAAGGTGTGTGAAGTTCGCCAACCCGCACTAGGCTAGCGTGGTGGACTATGGCCTATAAACCCTCTCAGTTTGAGAGGAGGCCCGTGCCCAACTGTGGGACAGTTTCTTAACAGGGCTAATATTATTATATTATTTAATGTGATATTGGGGTTGTTTATAGAAAAATTAAAAGGAACAGTCTCAAATTATATTAGCTCACCTCGTTTGCCCCTATTACATTGGTGTCCAAAATCGACAGTTAAATGTATACATTACCCTTGAGTCACCACCGCTCTATAAATATATCTATCTATCTATCTATAACCTCACGCCAGATCCCTTGCGGGGTAGGCAGAGAGTACAGAGTTCCAACAGGTTCTTTCCTTACATACCTCTCTGGCTTCCTCGACTCTCATAGTTTGTCTCATACACGCTCGCCGGTTACAGAGACTCTTGACTTTTCCATCTGATAAGACTCGGTTTATTTGGTCGTGGTAAGATAGTCTAGGCCTTCCCCGGTACCTGCATCCTTCCACTTTCACATTGTATATCTGTTTTGTCATTCTTTCCTCTGGCATTCTTTCTATATACCCGAACCAACGGAGCATGCCCTTTCTCATCTTTACACCGATACTATCTTTCATACCTACTCGCTGTCTTACTATGCTGTTGCTAATGCGGTCGGTCAGCTTCACTCCGCACATCTTCCGCAGAGCTCGCATTTCTACCGCATTTATCCTACTTTCATTCTCCTTCTTACATACCCAGCTCTCGCTACCATATAACAGCGTTGGGACAAGAACTCCGTTATGTATGGCCAGCTGCGCCTTATGGCTTAAGTGCCGGCTCCCGAGTAGCTTTCCCATCGCACCATTCACTCTGTTCCCTGCACTCACTCTTCTCTCTATGTCAGCGGTGTATTTCCCATCCTTACTGAAGGCGCATCCAAGATATACAAACTCATTCACTTGCTCCAGCACATCGTTACCAACCACAATCCTTACATTCGTTCTGGTTTCTTCCCTTTCAAAAACCATAATCTTGGTTTTCTTCACATTCAAGTGTAAGCCATTGATCATGCAGTCGTCTTTCATAACTGTGACTAGTGTTTGCAGATCAGTGCCTGTTTGCGCTATTAAAACCGCGTCATCTGCATAAAGTAGATGGTTTACCACTAAGACACCCATTTGTACACCTTCATTCATCGCTTTCAGTCTTTGGAGACTTTTGTCCAGATATATTATAAACAGTCTAGCGGACAACACGCAACCCTGCTTGACGCAGATTTTAACGACAAACCAGGGTGACCTGTTACCACCCACCCGTACGCATGCCTTGCAGTCCACATAAGTGGACTGGACGGCTCGCAACAGAGTGCCATCTATACCATACTCTGGCAAAATGTCCCAAAGTCTCTTTCGCACAACTCTGTCAAATGCCTTCTCCAGATCTACAAAACCGCAGAAAACCTTCCGGCCCACTGCCAGATGCTTCTCTACGATGTTGCGGAGTGAGAAGACTTGATCCGAACATCCTCTTCCAGACCTGAAACCCCCTTGTGCCTCGCACAACATTCCATCGGACTTCACGCGCATTCTCCGTTCAATAATTTTACCGTACACCTTGGCTGCCAAGCTGATCAAACTGATGGCTCTGTAATTGGCGCAGTCATATTGTGAACCCTAGCCTTTATACAAGGGTACTATGACTGCGCGGCGCCAATCTGTAGGGACTCTACCGGTCCTCCAGCAAAGGTTTGCAAGGGCCCGGAAAGCGTCCCGGACGCAAGTTCCACCATATTTGATTTTTCGCTAACGATGTTAGGTCAAATGTAATAGGGGGCGAGCCTATTGACATGTACCAGGCACAACTCTAGACTCCGGACTCATACTGGGGAGTTATTGGAAAAACTTCATTTTTCCGACCTAGGATTTGAATCCAGGACCTCGTGATCACCAAGCGATGCGCTTTGCTACTAGACCAACAAGGCAGGCAGTAAATATTCAATACAACAAAACATTTTCCACATCATAAAAATAAGCGGGTTATTCACAATATACTTACATAATAATAGCCCGTAAAATCTTGTACGATAGTCCGTGAAAATTATATCAAACAAATCGATTACGTCTTGATCAGCAATTGAATTTCTATTTTATAGCGCTGATGTCGGAACAACTTTTCTACTAAATCTCGAAACGCAACACTTATCGAATTTATAGCCACTCAGGCCGCTTCTGAAAGCTTATCACGAAAACATTGACGTTAGCGTGACGTTAGCGAGATACACGCTATCTCTGTACCGCAACAAATTTACTAAATAAACATGAACATGACAGCGCGATTATTCGTTAGCGTCACGCCAATGTCCATCTATTCGTGCTAACCCCTTTCTAGCATGAACAGACTGACATTACCGACACGCTGAGTTGATATGCCATCCTTTTCACACTACGAATATATTAAATATAGATGAAAGTGGCAAGACGCTTTCTCGATGACGTTAAGATAACCTCAAATAGTTTGCGCTTAATCTTCTGTTCCCGATTGCTCGTGAAACTGGATTACGATCCTCTTAAAGTTTATTATAAAGTATATTATACGTAGAACAAAAGTCAACTATCATCTATATGTGTGTGATAATTCTCGGAAGATTTTATTGTTCTCGTTTTAGAGTTTTGTATTAACAGCTTCCGATGAATAGGTGATGCTTGTTTTAAAATCGTTTCCGCTTTTGTTATTCAGAATTTACCTTTACAGGGTTGGGATGACGGTTTTAACAAGCCAATTAGAATTGTGTTATTAAAAGGTCTTGTTATTACATGGTAATTATTATAGAGTATGAAAGCAGTCATGGGAATATTCACAAAACATTACTTGGTCGAATTCAAAAAAATACAGTATATACAGATTTCTTAGTATGATTTAGATTTTTTGGATTTGTTTCTGATATAGCATAAAGTGTTTATTGGTTACTGATAACTCATCAAGTAGTTTTTAGTTAAAAAGCTAAAGAAAATATTAGCAATATACACACCGTCACGCCTTTATTCCCCAAGCGGGGGTGGCAGAGGTGTACTGAGTACACCCACGATTCGCCGACGATGTTAGGTCCCATGTAATAGGGGGCGAGCCTATTGCCATATACCGGGCACAATTCCAGACTCCGCACTCATACTGGGAATTTTTCGTTAGAAAAACTACATTTGTCCGACCTAGGATTTGAACCCAGGAGCTCGTGATCACGTGATCTCGTGATCACAAAGCGATGCGCTTTGCCACCAGACCAACGAGGCAGTCTTATATAACATCTTATATAACTAAATATTAAGTTTGACATTACAATTGCCTACCCCGCGAGGGAGCTGGCGTGATGATATAGATAGATAGATAGAGACATTACAATATTAGGCGTTCTATTATATTTCTTATTCGATCTTATTAATTATATTTGCACAATATACCAAAAATAACAATTATAATAGTAGATAAACAAAATTAAAAATAATGTTAATATTAATAGCGCATCACTTTTCGAGTTCCTGGATTCAAATCCTAGGTCGGACAAGTGTAGTTTTTCTAATGAAAACTTCCCAGTACGAGTCCGGAGTCTGGTATATGGCAATAGGCTCGCCCCCATCAAATTGGACCTTAAATCATCGGCGAAACGTGGGTGTACTCAGTACATCTCTGCCATCCCCGCTTGGGGAATATAGGCGAGACGGTGTTTTTTAAATTATGTGAGCGTAATGACTTGGTAATGACCAAGTTATGCCTGTATAATTGAAAATGTAAATTTTAAAATATAAATGTCAACATGTCATCAACCAAAAATAAACCGCGATAAATACCGAAAATTAGTTTAATTTCATGTGTATTGTGTATTTGCGTAAATCTAAGAACTCAATACCTTAAAAAAGTTAAGGAATGTGTGAGATTACTCGAAATGTGTGGAAACCACGATAGCTTAGTTCAGAGGTTTCCCCTCTTTTCTCTGAACTGTCCCTCAGGACTTCAGATAAACAATATACGGAGACCCTCTCGGATATCAACGCCGCGATGTACAGGTACTTATGTCATCTTAACTCGTGACATTTATAGAATAGAGATAACGCTTAAGCAATATTGTTTGGAAAATAAATGACATTATAATTATTAACTGGAATTTAAGCTCTTAATAAGTTTACAAGTATCATATTTTTTATATGTCAGACTAACGCTGGACCCATGGATTTTTTGAACACTGATTTTATGGGCCTGGACCGGGTGGTTTCTAAGGTGACAAGAAGGCTGGCATTCCTTGTCCAAAAAATGAGTTTGGCCATCCTGTGAGGGAATGCAGCCAACGTTCTTGCCACTGTTCCACGATGGATGGATGGATAAAATCTGTACGATTAGATTTCTCATTTTTTATGAATTAGCAGCAGAAGAGAGCGTGCCTAAGAGTTTCTCGAAGGTGTATGAAGTTCGCTAACCCGCAATGGGCCAGCGTGGTGGACTATGGCCTAAGCCCTCTCAGTTTGAGAGGAGGCCTGTGCCCAACGGGGGAATAGTTTCCTAACAGGATTAATATTATATATTATTATTATTCCCTAACCAAATAAACCGTGTCTTATCTGAAGGGCAAGTCAAGAGTCTCCGTAACCGGCGAATGTGTATGAGACGAACTATAAGAGTGGAGGAAGCCAGAGAGGTATATAAGGAAAGAACCTGTTGGAACTCTGTACTCTCTGCCTACCCCGCGAAGGAGCTGGCGTGATGATATAGATAGAGATAGAGATAGATTATTCCCTAAATTAATACGAAAAATAAACTTAAACGTCCTATAAATAAATGCTTACACTAGAAATACTGCACAAATATCAGGCACGAAAACGTTAGATGTTACCGGTTGATATATTATGTATATACATACTAAAAATACCCGGGTATGTATACACATACCCGGGTATTTTTAGTATCAATACTGCGTATTCGATTAAGATCAATCTGGTATACATAATGGTATCTATTTCAAATGAGACTAAAACACAAACTATTTGTCGTTATCGTAACGTTGTCGAGAGAGTGTGATGACACGTTTATCTCTATAAAATACATTTTAGAGTAAAAAGGATAGCCTAGCAACTCAATAGTAACGCTAACGGCGATCTGTTCATGCTAGAGAGGACTTAGCACAAAAAGATTGACGACGACACGAGTTCATACAGACAGTATCAATATGTTCGCAGAGAATCCTAAATAGTGACATTTGTGTGAATGAAATAAAATAACTAAAAAACAAAGTTCCTAAAGACACGTAACGTAATAAATGTGATATGAAGTCTCACAGACGAATCCCTTGAGAGCCGAGATTCCGATAAAAAACCGCCATTGTGGTACCTACATGATTGATGCAGTTTTCGCGTGTCGCCGACAACGCTCTCCTTTTTCAAACCACGGCACGTTTGCTCGAAAACATAACATGAGTGTGTGCATAACACAATCTACACAACCCCAGACTTTATTCGCTATGACAAAACGTGGAAAGTTACGATATCTTCATGAAATTTGCTTGGTCCGGTAGTCTTTGTGTGACCCACAAATATTAATTTCGGACTGGGTGTTTGTGTTTGTGAATTAAATGTTTGTAAACGCACCCACGACACAGAAGTAAATCATAGTGTAGGGCTAAGTTTTTTATTTAAATAAAAAAATAGTTCAGTGCAATTTGTAATTACCTGTGTATAATACCGTTCTAAGAATGGGAATAGTCTATATCATTATTAAATTAAAAATGCGCCATGTTTGTAAATTAAATGAAAAAAATGGGTTCGTCTTTTACACGAATAATTCATAGTGTGAGGCTATTTTTATATAAATGATCGTGTAATTGTATTCCGAGGGCTTAGCACAAGAAATGAAGTTAGAATGACGCGAGCGAGTAATTTTAAAATCAAAATCAGAAGAGTTTTATTCATGTAAACCAAGAGGCACTTATGAATAGCCAAAGTAGAAAATTAATCAATAATTTTCTAACTTTGACTATACATACGTGCTAAAGCTGAAGACTCTACCACCCTTTCGGAAAGTCATTCCTGTGGAGAAGAAGAGCAAGAAACTCCAAGGTTACTCTTTTTAAAAATGTGAGTTTTAGAATTCTTTTTGTATACATTTCACTCATGGGATATGGGAGAACAGTGAAGAACGCGGTAAATAGATGTGCTTAAGTATAGATTAAACATAAGTGTACTTAGATTCATGGTATCAGTCAGTGTCTACATAGTCTTTTCATTTACAAAATAGGGACTTTGTAAAGTATATAATAAAATGTATAATAATAATAGTAAGAGAAAGGGTTACTATTAAATATGTAGAGAGAGCGTACAAAATAATTGGTTATAGCTCCAGTGTGATGCCAAACGAGACAAAATTCAACAATACTACGGTACATGTTTAATTAGTCAAAGGATAGAAGACGGACCAGTCCCCACTAGGAGCACCCGTTGACCAGTATGACTTGAGAAGCAGCCATCACTCTCCTCGACCATAATAGAGGGAATTGTTCAGTCACGTTCTTGTTTCTTTAGTAAATTTGTTGTGTGACAAGGATGGCATATCAATTCGTTAGCGTAACGCTTACGTCAATGTATTTATGCTACAACCTCTATATGCCAATGGAGTATCATTAAACGACCATTTCACGAAAGAAACGTAACGCGCCGCGTTATGTATTTAATTGGCGAATAAGTGCTCAGTGGATGGATACTGAGCAAAAACACAAGTGCAAATACACTCATAAAGAAGGTTTTATTGTTGGTGGAATTCTAATTTATTGAAAACGAACACAACCACACCTTTACATTGTGTTTTATATACTTTTTTTAAATATTACACACACTCACACGCATGCACACTCATTTACACTATACAGCACACTTATTATTTTAGCAACCGCCGGATATATTGTTCTTAATGTAAATTTCAATAGATTTAATAACCAAACTGTCATAGATAAATGTATTTTTAGTATCTCGCGATGCAAGCTGTGTTGCCGATTGCGGAGACCGCTGTTAAATATTTTATTTTTATGCTATTTTTAACCGACTTCAAAAAGGAGGAGGTTCTATGTTCGGTTGTATGTGTGCTTTTTTCTTGTATTGTATGTATGTTCAGGGATATTTCCGTGAATTGTGGACCGATTTTGATGTTTTTTTTTTGCATTGGGTTCAGTATATCTCCAAGGTGGTCCCATTTTAATTTCATTGGCATTGGACGTTGGACTTAGAAGATACACCAGGGAACTCCTTAACGACAAACAATAAGCATGTGTAAATTGAGATATTATGAGTATTACGTCAATCCTATAGGTACCCTACTATAGAATAATTCACTCGTCAATTAAAATTGTAAAATAAAAATCTTTTATAAAAAATGGTAAACCGACTTCAAAAAGCAAAAAATAAAATTTGAAGTCGGTGCCAAGTAACCGACTGCACCAACCAGCACCGACTTTAAATATTTATTTTTTGCTTTTTGAAGTCGGTTTACCTTTTTTTATAAATGATTTTTATTGCTAAATTATTTATTCTTAATTATATTAGCTAAAATTGCTATAAATCATTCATCATTGCTATCAATCACGTTCCTCAATCCACTGTATTATATAAGTAAATACGTTTAAAAACATTACAGCGTATTCCATTGTACTTCTAGACATTATTCCTCAATATGCCAGGTTTTGAACTTAATTTGGATGTGTAAGTTCATAAGGAAATGGTAATGGTTTTATTATAATTATTGTAATACGTATAATTATTGACCATAACTAGTAAAGATCCTGCTAAATTCCGCTTAGTGGCATATTTCGACTGACCCCGTATGAGAAATTACTTCGTTGTCCAAAAAATTGACTTTCAATTTTGATAATCGATGCATTTGCTAACACCAATCTAAATATAGCCCTTTTAAAACTATGCAATAGTTAAGATGACATTATTGAATCCCACATCAACGCAATCCTTTACAATAGAAGACACAAACAGAAGCATATAGGAACAGAGTAAAATTAAATGCAATTCCCTTTAAATCGTGGTAAAGTAGGCTGTAACTGTGGTCCTAGCGAGGGTTAGTGACATAACGTAAGCCGGTCGCAACAATTGCTGCTTTTGAACTCATTAATGGCGGATTAACGTTGACTGAGCGATCGAATACATTTGCATGTGGCGTCACTCTGATAGGATAACCCGTCAATTGGTTCCTATTTATACAGTTTTTCTTACAGCGTGTCATTTTTGTCTGTGACTGGTAAAGATCCTGTTATGTCCCGTCAAGTGCAATTTTGATAGACCCGCAGGAAAAAACGCTGAGTTTGAAAGAAATCTTGCCAACCCTCCCATTCGCTGACAATACCTATTAAACAGTGGCCCTCTTTAAACTGAGCAATATTAGGCTGAACTCATTAGACTTCAGGTCAACCCAATCCATAACTCAGCCAAACTAAAGAAACAATAGAAGATACTGACATGAGGATACAGGAACTATCTATCTATATCATCACGCCCCCTCGCGGGGTAGGCAGAGAGTACAAAGTTCCAACAGGTTCTTTCCTTACATACCTCTCTGGCTTCCTCCAATCTCATAGTTCGTCTCATACACACTCGCCGGTTACGGAGACTCTTGACTTGCCCTTCAGCTAAGACACGGTCTATTTGGTCATGGTAAGATAATCTAGGTCTTCCCCGGCACCTGCATCCTTCCACTTTCGCATTGTATATCTGTTTTGTCATTCTTTCTTCTGGCATTCTTTCTATATGCTCGAACCAACGGAGCATACCCTTTCTCATCTTTACACCGATACTATCTTTCATACCTACTCGCTTTCTTTACAGGAACTGAGTGAAATTAAATGAAATTCCCTTTAAATCGTAGTAAAGTAGGCCGTAACTGTGATCCTGGCGAGTGTTAGTGACAAAACGGAAGCCGGTCTCAACAATTGCTGTATTTGAACCCATTAAGGGGGCATTAACGTAGACTTTGAGCAATCGTATCATCGTATAATTTTTGACCGTGACCGGTAAAGATCCTGCTAAATCCTGCTAAGTGGAATACTTTAACTGAGCCTAATGAAAAATAGACGACTTCACTGCCCAAAAAACTGCTGAGTTCAATAAAAAACCTTGCAAATCCTTCCGTTTGTTGATATTACCTATTTAACCGTAGCTCTATTTGACAGTAGCCCTGTAAGAAGTAGGTAAATACGGTGAAAATTCGAGCTCTGCGAAAGATGTGCGAAGTGAAGCTGACCGACCGTATTCGTAAAAGTATACTAATAAAGCGAGTAGGTATGAAAGATAGTATCGGTGTAAAGATGAGAAAGGGTATGTTCCGTTGGTTCGGGCATATAAAAAGAATTTCAGAAGAAAGAATGACAAAAAAGATATACAATGCTAAAGTGGAAGAATGTAGGTACTGGAGAAGACCTAGACTATCTTACCATGACCAAATAGACCGAGTCTTACCTGAAGGACAAGTCAAGAGTCTTCGTAACCAGCGAGCGTGTATGAGACGAACTATGAGAGCGGAGGAAGCCAGAGAGATATGTAAGGAAAGAACCTGTTGGAACTCTGTACTCTCTACCTACCCCGCGAAAGATCTGGTGTGATGATATAGATACATAGATAGAACAGTAGCTCCTTTAAACTATACAAAAGTCACATCAACCCAACCTATAACTAGAAAGAGACAGTGGAAGATAAACACGCCTTACAATGTAAAAGCAATTTTTTTCTTTTCCAAATTGGGACAATATAAACTAACAAAAAGTGCCACGGAAATGAAAATTAGCTGCCACCAAACTTCGCAGCAGATGTGTGAACGATTATTTTTTAAACATGCATTTAAAAGTTTCTCAGAAACAAGGGATGCCGAAAACAAATAATGCGACACCCCACCCGTACGCAACGCCTCGCAGTCGGGAGCAATCGCAAGATAAACTAACAGGGAGAAAGAACTCGAAGGGATACCCCTGTATGCATGCAACTTAAAAAGCGGCTACAAAGTCGTATCTTTAGAGTTAGATTCCATCTGAAGCACTGGGGAATAGGCTAGGTACGGCTCCAGCCAGTGTCAATATTGAATCAGCACAGCTCGTGTTTGTGAGAGGAATAAATTGCGGGCAGCCACCGGAAACTGTTCGAGTCGGACGAATAATTTTCTTATCTATCGTTTTCATCTTGCTCTCTTTCCCAAATAATTTGGGAGGGATCGCGGTTCGGCGTTATTTTTAATTTCCTCCTTCGTTATTTGGCTGTACGCTCTTCCTAAAAGTAAGATTTTTCGGCTGATTGCGAGTTATTTAATTAACTGTTTGCTGTGCTAAATATATTGTGTATAAGCTCTATAGAAAGATATTTTTGTTTTCGGAAATTCATAGCCTTGTAATTACCCGCTACGGATTATTTTTTAAATATGTAAAGAACGGGTTACCTATTTCAACTATCTCTTTATATTATAGGTATCTTTGAAAACTATCATGCCTACCATGGGATAATGAAGCGCTACCTACTAGTTTTCTTTGTTCTATGCAATCATTATTTTATAAATCAAAACAAAGACGAAAATGTAATTTCTCGGTTACATTTTGTGGAGCTTGCACTACAAAACCTATTACTGGCCGACAAACTTTATTATTAGAAAGGAAATTGGCCTTTGATAGTATACACATAAAAGTCAAATTTTCAGTCGGTCTCCTTTGGGCGCTGAAGGCATTATTGCATGACATTATTGGGGTACTGCAAGAGGCACTTGCGATAGGAAATTGAAGTCAATTCAGTAATGTAGGAAACGTATTGCCTGATAATATGCTTTTAGTATTTTTGAAGTATCCTTACATACAGATATCTTTATGTTAGCCATAGCATAAATAAAGATGATACTAATGAAACAATACTAATTTATGTCAATGTTTTGAATGCCTTTAATGTTTAGAATATTGGACAGATATGTAATACTTATTGTCGAACTAGTTTTCTTTCCTCTGTTTTACACCTTGACATTTTGGGTTAATAAAATAAATATTTCAATCCAACTAAATTGTATCTCGCGTGTGATTTTAATTACAATTTTCTTAGAATTGTTTGTAAGTGTGCGTAATATCTATCAATTAAGGTGTTTAACATCTTCCGAAAATTTTTTTTGTAAAATTAGGACGGCATATTCCTCCCTTAAATATTCTTACAATGTAACGTATGACCTTACATTTAAAGGTTGGTATACATTATATATAAGTATATTGTAGTGTAGCAATAAAGGCTAAACGATCGCAGGGCGTATCACTTCCAGGGCATTTGATCTGGTATTGCTCCATAAATGGCGACATTTGAGCCCTCCCCGCCTCGTCGAACCGCCACTAACCGGCAGATAAACGCACTATAAACAATTTGTTATTGTATCTGGGAACATTTGAACAATGACAAAAAATATTCACCGAACGAACTAACACCAGATAATTTATAAATTTTCATACATATGAAATAAAACTATATTTTTTTCGGATTTTATCTCGGTTTAGTTTTGATTTTTAAGTTCCCGACGTTTCGAAAAATAAACCGCGATAAAATCCGAAAAAAATAGTTTTATTTCATAATTTCATAAATTTGTTATTTGCTTGGAAACTTTTATACTATTACTTTTATACTACTAAAAATATATCGTTGCCACATCTCCATTAAAGCATTAAACATTGGCCATATCCGCGTCATGTTTTGTAAGCATGTTAATTAACGCTTTCAGACGCAGGTGGAGCAAAGCATGTCAGGTGAGCGTCGCATTTTGATACGTGCAAATGCAATGCGTTTTGACGTAACGCGACGCTAATACACGTAACGTGTGTCCTACGTTATTGACGCATCCACGCATGCCACAATTAGGTATTTCTATTATTTGGTATTTACACACTGTATGTACCGAAACACGTCGTGTTTACGCATTTGAATATATTTGACACCCAAAGTATATCCCTCCAATGAGTGTATATTCATCAAATGTCTCATTTATATATTTTACCACCTAATAGCTACTTGTTGTAGAATACAAATAAATGAATATGAATATGGGGTTATATACTTATCTGTAGGTACACTGAGCACCTAGCCTTCTAGATAATACTTTTTTCATTTTTACTACAGTACAAAATGTCGATATAAGATGGTATAAACATTTAACAAACCATGCTACCTATAAAATAATAATAATATGATCGCTGTTAAGAAATTCTCCCACTGTTAGGGCACGGGCCTCTTCTCAGACTGAGTGGGTTTAAGCCATTGACCACCACGCTGGGTCAGTGCGGGTTAGTGAATTTCACACACCTTCGAGAAACTTTTAGGCATGCAGGCTTCCTCGCGATGTTTTCCTTCACCGTTAAAGCAAGTGACAGTTAATTTTTAATAAGCATATGTTTACGAAAAGACAGAGGTGAGTGCCTGAGTTTGAATCCGAGACATCTGACTTTGCAGTCCAATGGTCTTATCATAGGCTATCACTGCTATTTTATACTACCTATAATTCTTCTAAAATCTTCTAAATATAAGGGTAAAATAACTTGACCCACTTATACAAGAAACCAAGGCGCTATCTGAATACGGAGAACACTGGCTTGACGGCTTAAACTGACGTGGAAACTAACAGTTTCATTGTAGGGTGCAGGAAATGCACGAAACAAGGCGAACATGAGAACGATGTTGCAATGAGAAGAAAAATATCTTGTATTCTGAAGTAAAAGCTATGTAAAACTAAAGTTGTATGATGTTGAATTTCATTAACCTGTACTTTTTACTTGAATATTTTGTTACAACTCTAGGTTAAAAATGTGTACAGTATGATATTATTAGTGATAGCCCAGTGGTTAGACCGTTGGACTGCAAAGTTAGAGGTCTCGGGTTCAAACCCAGGCACGCACCTCTGTCTTTCCAAAAGCATATGCGTATTAAAAATAAATTATCACTTGCTTCAACGGTGAAGGAAAACATCGTGAGGAAACCTGCATGCCTAAGAGTTTCTCGAAGATGTGTGAAGTTCGCCAACCCGCACTGGGCCAGCGTGGTGGACTATGGCCTAAACCCTCTCAGTTTAAGAGGAGGTCCGTGCCCTACGGTGGGACAGTTTCTTAACGGAGCTAATATAATTATTACATTATTATTATTTATGATATTATTAACCACTTATGAATGACATATGCATATGTGCAATACATACAATATTTAACATAGATGTTTCCTTGGTGTACAGGGTTTTGTAGGCCTACCAGCAATAAAGACTCGAAAAAAGCCATATTGTTGTAGGATATGGCCCGTCGTAATAACAAATCATTAAACAGTCTGCGTACATATTTTTTCATTAATTTTTATGTTCTGCGGTCCGTCGTCCTGCATTTTTTTTCTATTTCTCATTCGATTTGTATAAGAAAAGTTATAGACAGTGAAACATAGGCAGATTTTTAATCCTTAAAGAGACAAACTTCAAAAATCATAAAAGTAACCCGAGTTTTATAAAATACACTATTTTCTGCCCGCGACTCCGCCCCGACTTTAGATCGGAATATAATAACTAACATATTATTATTAAGTTTCGGGGATAAAAATATGTATTAATTCAGGTGGCTGCCTCCGTTCTCGGTCTAGTGGCAAAGCGCATCGCTTTGTGATCACGCGGCACTGGGTTCAAATCCTAGGATTTGTCGAATAAATGTAATTTTTCTAACGAATAATTTCCAGTATGTCCGGAGTCTGAAATCGTGCCCGATATATGACAATAGGCTCGCCCCCTATTACATGGGACCTAACATCGTCGGTGAAATCTAATACTCAGTACACCTCTGCCACCCCCGCTTGGGGAATATAGGCGTGACGGTGTGAATCCAGGTAATAAACTATCTGTGTGCCAAATTTCATCCCAATATGTTCATCGGTTTTGGCGTGATTGAGTAACAAACATACAAACTTTTACATTTATAATATTAGTAGGGTTACAGTTCAATTTCTAACACGAACTTTGTGTATTCGTAAATTTTCTCTATTGAAAAGACGGCCTCTCAGCAAAATTGGCCGGCCTTATCCTTATTGATAAAATTAAGGAAGTAATTCGGGCTCATTGCTATTCTTTCGCCTCGCTCTGGGATCAGAAGTTTCAAGAAACGCTATCCCTCAGTTTATGTTGTCTGAATATCTGTACTTGTTTATCACTTGCCTGCTACATTTATTTTGATACGTCAGGAAAAGGAATTTTAGGTATATTCCTCTAGTGGTAAAAGTGTATTTTATACAGCCGTATATTGCCGATGTCGTTAGGTCCCATGTAATAGGGGACGAGCTTATTTCGATTATACCGGGCAGAATACTAGACTCCGGACTCATACTATGATTTTTTCGATAACAATCTTTTTTTTAAAAAAGGTAAACCTACATCAAAAAGCAAGAAATAAATATTTGAAGTCGGTGCCGGTTAGCGCAGTCGGTTACTTTGCACTGACTTCAAAGGTCCAGAATTGACGGAAATATCGGTGAACATATATAAAAAAAGCATACGTACAGACGAACATAGAACCTTCTTCTTTTTAAAGTCGGTTAAAAAGGTTAGCATATCAGCTCGATAGCGTTACGCTAACGTTTATTTGTTCATGCTAAGCTGTCCGATCAGTGCACTCGTAACGAGTGTATCCCGCAGTTTCCGCACAGCACTTTATGGTCACCCCGGCAGACGCCGCCGTTACCGGCTTTAATGGCGTCTGCATACCATAATGTCTTGTGTATTGTAAGTTTACAGCCGTTCATATGAATATGGAAATTTCGAAAACAATGAGTGCGCACTAGTTGTTTGGAATGTGATTTCAGTTTTGATCAGGAAAAATTAAAGACATTTTTGAAGAAGCAAATAAAACACTTTTAATATATGGTTATCATACCTTTAATCTCGATCATTAATTCCGTGTGGGTACACAATACACTTTTTGACAAATCCTGGTCACCCGATTCCTTCGTCTTCTCCGATCGAGCGCTGAAATCGAACTAACTTAAAAATGGGCGGCCTCATCAATTTATACTTTTAGTTGAGTCGAATCAGATACTATTTAAAATCAGCGTTTACGTTAAATCAACGAATCAAATAAAGTATATTTTCTATAACAATTAAAAGTCAGATAAAATATTTTAACATTCAAAATAAATAATTTGTGACCGAAAATCGTGACACATTATTATAGTATGAATAGTATATAGTACACATAATAAATATATAACATCCGACAAACTAAGACCCGAAGTACCAAATGAAAGATCACTTTTTCGTCAATAGTATACATTTCCTATATCAATCGGGAGAGATATTTATATGGCACATACCTATTTAATTACCATTTCTTATTCAATTTTTTAACTAAAGATAAGTTTCATCAGAACTATCTAAAAATGATTTAATATTAAACTGTATCTACCTATCTAATGAAAGGAAAATCAGCAAACCATATAACCTAACTTTGCTGACACACAAATAATTTATAAAGCCCAATAGCACCATCGTAGACATAATACAAACTATACTACTACACCATACTTTCTTACCACACTTTCCAATACACGCCATACTTTCTAACTATACCATACTTTCTTTCCATATCTCCGTTGTTCTTGCAAAGCGTTCGTATATTCTCTAGACAAAGAAGCAAAAATACAGCAATAACATTATCCATTCATCATTTGGCACAAAGCAGGAGACGCCGACGCGATTGGATCCCGAAGGTTAAAGTTTTAATTAAATAGAAACGCTCTTATTCGCACTTGGATATTTGTAAAGTCTCAAGATAACATTGTCTAACTGTAGAATAGCATACCAACAATGAATGAACTATTCCTTACAACTTTGTATCGCAGTTGCGCTAAATTTTGTTTTAATGAAACTTCGAGTCAACAGAATAGTTTGATTTTTTCGGACGTATTGCTAATTGATCATCTGTTTGGAGATGAATGTTTGTGATTGGAATACTAGTCTAATTACCCAGCAAACCTCATTAGGTACACCTAAGCGAGTGCTCGTACAGCGCAGTGTAAATCTTGAAATTGTTCTAGTATGTCTTACAAGCATCATCCTCAGTACTGCATTTACCTATATATAAACTACCGGGGACGATCATAGTAAGTCTTAAATGTGTACCCATAAAAACTCACAACTATATTTTTGCTGAGTTTCTAAGCCATTACAGTGCATAGCATAATAACATAATCAATAAAAAGCTAAATAATACATTGATTCTTAATGTAAACCAAATCCAAGATGCCTAGCAATGTATAGACGCGGGATGATGGGAAACTAAAAAATGAGAATAAATTTTAAAATATGTAAGTAGTTCATGAAATTTTCAGTCATATTCTAACAAACCTTTTGTGTCTACTGTATAAAGATTCATAAATCCCTAACCTTGGCTAATGGTAAACATTCAGCCCGAATAAACGTAGAAGTGTCTAAACCCAACTCAAAGAGCACGCATGAAGAATCATATGTATCAAGTGAGACAGCGAGAATACTTTCTACAGACATACGCGCACAAACTGCTGACATCCCCTTCAAACATTCGTAAATTATGTGTCTAGAAACTTTTCATTTGCTTAGGTAAAAATTCTAAACTTTTGGAATATGTTCTGTGTGGATACTACGAATAATTTTGGGATTGCAAACGCATTTCATTTCAGAGATAAGTTTTTTAGCATAGTAAGGATTCTAGCTTTTTAAAGTAGGTAGATTTTTAGGTTTTTTTAACTTTTTTAGTCAACTTATACGACAGCTCGTTGGTCTAATTCTGTGTTCAAATCCTAGCTCTAGCTAGTATAACTCCTCCTTTATGAAGTCGGTAAAAAAAGACGTATATCAAGAGCAAAATGGCATTCGAGGGGCGGCGTGGCTCGTCAGCTGGCTGGTAGATACTTTCGGTGTTCCGTTTCGGTGTTCCGGATTTTTACCCTAACTATGATATTCGGAAAGGTAGTAGTAGGTAGATATCAGTGAATAGTAGACATTGGATACATCACCTGGGTTTTCACTGCACTCCTAAAACTACACCCTGTATAATAGAGTAACGCTTGGCTATAGAAAAGTCTGAAAAATTTGATCAAGCTACAATCCCTTGCTAAGTATGCCTCGTGTAAAACCTGAGTGAGACAAATATTCTCGAGCCTTAGGTATTCGTTACTTCAACTGGTTATAAAAAAGCATCGTTGCGAACTAATTTCCCTGAAGATTTGTTTTTTGTTTCTTCAATTCTGTACGTAATCTCAACACAGTTATAAGTCACCCAAGGGTGTTTATTGCAAAGGATTTAAAATGCCGACATATAATAAACATGAATGCCATATTTCTTTTACGACTTCGAATATAAACATAAGTGATTTATGCACGCAGAGTACTTTGATTTAGGGTTAATACCGTTGAATGTCATTATTATCTATATAAAAATAAATTTGTTTGTATTTTTTCTAACTGAATCAAACTGAAATGAATCTTTGAAATAAAAACTTCATCCCAAAAAGCGTATTAGAGCAAGAATGAAGTTATCAAGCTCTTGCCAAAAACATAGTTTTGATTTCGGTCCTCTACTCTTCTTTTAGAGACTTTTAGAGATGTTTGTGATTCCTATTGTTTGTGATTTAGCTCACTCAAGGTAAGTTCAAATCACAAAAACATTATTAGGCACTTACTAACTCAGAACTCTATTATATTAACTATCATCTAAACTCGTAGGTTTTTACTCGCTGGCAGTTGTACTGATTCTTTAAAAGAAAGAGAATCATTTATTAGTTAGGCTAACAGTTAAGTACACTTATAACAATGATAACGATAAAATGAAGATAAACAAGTCCTCAGTTGGATTATCTCAATTATTTTCATATTAAGCACCTATGATAATGAGTAACATTTAATCCATTGTATTATGATTTGATGAAGTATTATTATTTACACACATTCTCTACTCTCTCTGTCTACAAAGTTATCCTAAAATTAACTCTGAATCCGCAACAACGCACATTGTTCTGATTACGCATGTAAACAGACGTGCATACGAATTCAATCACGTATCTACTATTAAACTGAGGGCTTAGTACGGAAAGATTATCGTTACCTTAACGTTAGTGAGTAAGCGTGCTCTCACGTTCATGTTTATTAAATAAATTTGTAGTGTGATAAGGATGGCATATCAACTCGCTAGCGTCACGCTAACGTCAATTTTTTTGTGCTAATCCTTCTGCTGTATATATGCAGGCACTTGATGACATGAGAGGTAGGCATCTTGTTTAACAAGAGCGACCTGATTTCTCAGGACCTCGTTATAAAAATCATCTCCGATGCCGTTTCATTATTTTACAATAAATATTTGTGTGCCGAAAATAAATGGATTATTTCGGATTTCAGATGGGATTACTGTATTTATTTCGAGTAAATATGTAACATGTCTGTTGTGATTAATGTTCAGATTATATATCACATAATATGTTTTTTGAATATGTACATATATGTATACATACTAAAAATCCTATTCTAGTAATAGAAGTAGGTAGTGATATTGTTCTAACAGTTGGTACAAACCTAATATTGAAGCCAAGTTTCACCAGGCAATTTTGACACAGATTAAAGAAGACTAGACTTCTGTATGCTGTAGTTAACACCAAATAATAATTATGGAACTAACATATAAAAGGTAGTACCTCTTATTTAAAAAAAACGTAGGCAACAGCGTTTTTGACAACAAGGAATAATTCTGGTATTTGGATGCATACAAAATCAAACATAACGCCAGATAGTAACTGATTTGTATTTAACTTAGCATAAGTAGATATTTTGGATTTTGATATGAGCAAGTGTACAAGAAAATTTGATTAGTCTCATTACCTATGATATAACCCTAACTGCATAAAGAAAATAATTAACCCGATAACCCGATCCCTGAATTTTGGGGGGTATCTATAATCTTAATTTAAAACAGCAATTTTTCAGCGCGATCAAAAGCTGTACGAGTGCATAACTAAGTGAGATATGATAAAAATAATAATATGTATGTCTTTTCCTCGACACTAGATGTATAATATAAGAATTAATTTGCTATCTTTTAGCGTCACCTTCGACTCTCGACACTTTCTATAACCGTGTGGTAGAGAAAGAAACAAAATATGTAACTTCTTAGAATTCAACTATTCTAAAGTGAATATAAATGTCTTCCAACTTTCTACAAATTATCACTTTCATTTACTCCAAAACAATCCCAAAGTAATCAAGTAATACAAACATAAAAAAATCTATACCTGAGATCGTTTAAAATCCTGTCCCTCAACAACGAAGTTCCTTACCTCCAATAAAATTTATAATTAGTTAACTAATTCAATTCCTCACAAAGAGAAATTTGATTAAGTTTGATAACGAGTGGTCCCATCCTCGAGACCAATTTTCAAATAATATCCACTTAAAATTTTCAATGCGACGACGGTGTCTTAATAAGGTTAGAAGTTTTGAACGTTGATTGACGAAGTAAACTAACTCGTCAAACTAGAAAATTAACTTTGATAACTAACACCCGTGCGCGCTAGGAGCACTTTCCATTAGTTACACATTGGTTGTCTTATGATCCTTATGTTTGGAATTCAACAAATGACACGTACAGATACCTACGAGTACAATTTATTCAAAGTAAAAATATATTTTTTTAAAACAATCTTCAATGCAGCCAGGTTCCATTAAAAGAGTCGATCAAAATTAAATGTGTATACAAACTTTCGTGTCTATGCTGTTGTCTTTCGTCTGGAGCGAATCCTGTAGAATCAGGCCATGCTTACCATAAAAATACATTGTCATTTTGACTAAAGCAACATGTCTATGTGTTCTAATTCATCGTGCAAGATTGTACCAAACAAACATTGCAAGCTAAAAAAAAGCTTGTAATTATACTGAAGTTCTATCTATGTAAGTGATATTATATTATATCACTTGTAAATGATCCTATTTCGATCCTATTAATAATAAATAAGTCTATAAGGCCTTCACTCATGAATATAATTAGGACACATTAGGTCATACCGTATAAAGAGGCGGAATGTTATTTCGGAGGCCAAGATTCACTTTGGATCGTTGAGCCAACGCAGTATGTAAGTAAGTAAGGTTATACCTATAACATAATATACTATACATCACGCGGGCTCAATTCGGATTGGTGAAGGCAGGTTTATGGTTTATGGTCTTCTGCTAGAACGTAATATCAAGCCGCCTATACATATGGTATATAACTTGGCTCAATTACTACGACATTAAATGGCAGCTGGGACCACCGAATTAGTTTGTCTGTAGAAGCACCGAGATCCTTGAAAATGGAATCTCCACTAAAAGTTAACTTATCTTAGACTAACCGACCCAAAAGCTTATTAACATTGGTGATCGCTAAAAACACCATGGTTTCGGAGGGCTGACGAGGGCTTCCATATTATTCCAAAATCCTCTAAAACAGAGGCCCTAGCTCGACACTATCGTAACGCTTTTGAGTTGATATGCCAACCTTTTTACACTACAGGGGGCTTAGCGCGAAAAGTATCACGTTCGCGCGACTAGCGAGTTGTTATGTCTTCCTTGTCACACGACAAATTTACTAAATAAACACGAACGTGACAGTACACTTACTGGCTAGTGTCTTCCCTCAGTATTACTAAACATCAAGCTGTTCATGCTAAACTCTCAGCTCACTAACAGTACAATCTAACAAAATCCTAATTTCTTTAGCTCCGCTATTGTAATTTGCTTCAATTATATTAATAACCTTTTCACTTCCTTAGTAGCATTTCACAACCATCAATTGTAAAAAAATTATGTTATACTATTGTTATACCGACTTGTCCCGTGCACTATGCTCATCTATAAGTAAAAATTCACATTGTCATCTTAGCTCAACAGTATAGCGTGCTACCGCAGTTGGCTGGTCACATTTTTCATAGAAGTATTACATGAGATGAGTCTACAGTAGGAACCGCATACTAGCAAGCATAATGGAGACTGGCTTGTAGCTAGATAAAGCTACTATCCACAAAGATGAATTTATAATATCTAAGTATGTACTTTACATTACAAGGAATAACTTTTTGAAACACTTTACACTATGTTTACTCGGTAAGGGACGGGAGTGAATTATATAAAAATTACTCTTTGCCTACACCGCAACGGCTCTAGCCGTTGATACTCTTATGTATTTTTTTAACCGACTTCAAAAAGGAGGAGGTTCTATGTTCGTCTGTATGTATGTTATTTTTATGTATGTTCACCGATATTTCCATCAATTCTGGACCGATGTTGATGATTGTTTTTGTATTGGGTTCAGTATAACTCTAAGGTGGTCTCATTTTAATTTCATCGGTATTATACCAGGAAACTCCTTAACGACAAATAATACGAATCTGTAGATTGAGTAATTATTGGTATTGTGTTAATCCGATAGGTAGGGTACCTATAGGATTAACACAATACTAATAACAGAGAACTAATCAGAATATTAGCCGTCTTCAAAATTTACTTTAGCGGGGGGCTTAGTATAGCTATAAGGTACTTGCTTGGACTTTGTATAAATTCCGTTATTATGGGTATTATATCAATCTTGTAGGTACTTTACTGTAGAACTAAGCAAAATAATATGCTATAGGCATATAAATATTAATGATGTCATCACTTAAAATTATAAAATAATAAACTTAAAAAAAATGGGAAACCGACTTTATAAAGCAAAAAAAATATTTGAAGTCGGTGCCAAGTATCTGACTGTACTAACCGGCACCGAATTCAATGAAAAAGGTTTCCCTTTTTTATTTTTTTGTTTTATAATTAACAAAATATTTACAGCATCTGGAGCGTAGTGGTTGCACGCTTGCCCTCTTGTCCAGTGAATCTGTAACGACCCAGCGGTCAATAGCGTAAATCATTCACACATTACATCACAATAACACCTAGCCGTTCAATCTATATCGGAAAATCGTATTGACTTTCACGGAAAAGGCATGTTTAATTTAAACTTCACAAGAAAAGTAGTTTGTGCCTCCTATTTGAAACTTTTGGAAAATGATAGTTAATTTTCCAAGTTTTACTTTTTGACTTCAATTTAACTTTACATGGAACTAACAAACATATTCTAACGTGATTTAGATAGGTTATTATGATGTCATTTATTCTGGCGACTCTAGCAGAAATTACGTTTTTAAGCATGATTCCTATCCCGTTACTTTGACTTTCCATACAGCATTCATTGAATAAAGAATAATAGAAATCAATTTCTTACAAAGGTACATTAAAGCAATTACCAAATAGCTCTACGATAACGAACTGTATTAATATAACAATGTAAGCTATTTCAAAGGGTAACAATTATAATAATTAAATTGCATCCATTTAGATGCCAGCTCAGCGGCTCGCTACTAATCATTCAGTGAGCCATTTGACTCATTACACACTGATTACAAACCCCGAAGCCTTTCTAATTTGTTTCTTCACTGCGCTTTGGTCGGCATAAATCATGATTCTACAATGTAATTGGCTTTAGAACTGTACTGTTCACTTGTACCTCAGTAACTGTATGATCATTAAAATAATTATTTATTTTTCGTTGATAGTTAACGCCCTTTTCGTGTATTTTTTTTTTTTCAATTCATATAGTAGTTTTATTAATTTTATATGAAATGGATCGTACAATAATGATTAATCTGTATTTAATATGTGATATAGGCAAAAGTTTTTTTTGTGTGATGACAGATCTACGGGTTTGTTTGAGGCATTTAGTGCTTCACTGGACAAGATGGCGAACGTGCAACAATAATGCTCCAGCTGGAAATTCAAGGAGACAACTAGCGCTAGGGCACTTTATGTAAGAACGGCTTGGGCGTAGGCCAAACTTCTTTGAACGGATAACTTTTACGATCTTGCTCCATTGCGAGAATAAATATCCCAACAGATACGCATTTCATACACACAATAATTATCCCCTCCTATCAGCCGCTACCGCCATCCGCAGCACGTTCCCACCGACCCTTCTTTTGCCCTTACATCCCTTCTTTCAGATAAAAGGTACCGCACACAGGATCACACACCGACCTCGCCATTGAGGTCGAAGAATCTCCCGGTGCTGAGCACCACGGCGAGACATCTAGTACACGCCCTCCCGCATAGCGACTGCCCGAGCCGAAGCCGTTCCTCCTTGAGGCGCCCTTCAGCTAGTTGCCCCCTTGCCCTACTGTCTTGAGCGTAGTGGTTGCACGCTCGACCTCTTGTCCGGTGAAGCTGTAAAGGCCCCGCGGCCAACGTAGATTAATCACACACACAAAAGCACAATAATTAAAAAACACGACGCCCGAGGACAAAGGCCGCCGTAAACCGATCTCGTCCTCTCGTGATGTATACGTGAACTAGTCGACGAGAGAGCACGCACACTACACCGCGCTTTGTGGTAGTGCATTATTGCTTAGTTGTTCGAAAAATTGTGTCTGTTCGGATATTTACTACTTATGTGGTTTTGCTTTGTATGACAATGTAGGTGACGTCATTTACAGAAACAAACACACACATGCTAGATTTTGTGCATCCACCAAGACGCGTCGTATTATTTACCCTAATCGCTTACAGCAGCGTTTCAAATGTGATGGGTCGCGATCCGGCACTGGGGCACGAAAATAAAATACCGGGTCGCAGTATTGACTCATTGTTTACAATCAATCATACTCGTTCATGATCAAGAGACAAGGTGCTTTTGTGTCAACGCGAACGCTCGCTCCGCTGTTGCACTGAAGAGTGAGAGTTCATTGAAATGTATTTTTTTATTTGTCCTTTTGTGAAGAAACAAATAAAACACCTTTAATATATCATTATCAAATACCTTTAATCTCGAACATTAATTCCCTGTGGGTACACGATACACTTTTTGACAAATCCTGGTCACTCGATTCCTACCCCTGCTTCGTTTGAAAGCTCGAATCAATCAAATTATATATACATACATACTGATACCGTTTAAAATCAGCGTTTACGTAAAAGCAACAAATCAAATGAAGTACTATTTATTTTCCTTAACAATTCATAATCAGTTAAAATACTCCTAAAAATCAATATAAATAATTTGCAACCAGAAATCGTGATAGTATATACACTCACGATGGGGAAACATTAAAATAACTGGGGCAGGGCATAATAAAATTTGGGAAATGCTGGCTTGCAGTACCGGTGTGTGTTATATCGTTACTATATCGTTACATATATCGTTACATCAGCCGAAAGTCTAATACAGTACACGGGCCACTTGCGTAAATTAGTAACTTAATCTCTTTGTATACATCTTTACTCTATTGTTACAATCGTTAAAGGTAACCAGTCGATGCTGTCATGAATCTTCTCTACCACTATGTGGGAAGTGGTGACAATAGTATAATATAAATTCGGTATAAAGATCTTGATAACATAACAATTTATAACTAGTTAAGTTCAAGTATCAACATTAATTGGGATATGGAGTCGCGTAACTCGCGGAACTCAAACATAAGATAACAAACCTAATCATATCTCGTGACCCGTACACCAAACTTATTCATTGGAGGTGATATTACTGAAGCTGTTTTCACGACGTATGTACACCACAGATAAATAATATGTTGGATCTTATGAAAGTTTCTGCTTTAGCTTATATTTTGGTGGCTCACTAGGCGCAATTTATTGTTAATCGTCTAGTGATGGTTTTTCGAGCTATAAAAATAAATGATTTTTGACATTGATTAATCTCACCATATCTACCTTAATATTGATCTTTTGTTTTCCTGGAGAAAATCCTGCATTCCTCTGTGAGCCTCGGGGGAAGTTCGCCGGGCGTGTCGGATTCCTACCGACTAAAAACCCCAGGGTGGCCAAAATCAGCACTTTGGAGGGGCTCCGGGATCTCCATATGGAAGGCACCGGTACCCCTCTTGTGCCACGCTCTGACGGGCCCACCATCGGGGGAGACTTGATGACACGCCCCCTCCCCCCCGCACCGACGCGGTGCTCACGGCGACGTGGGCCACACCACGCCGCCTTCCTCCTCGGGCCCTAATATTGATCTGGACCAATCCAACAAACTGTGTATGCGTGGAAACAGTTAAAAATAAAACCGGTTTTATTACAGAATGCTTTACAATATGAACAATCATATCTTAGAGGTCTGCTTACATCATAAGAACATAATCATGAAAACATTAAGATAGGACGACAAAATCTAAATGACGCTAGAGATGAAGACATCCGGTACGTTATGAGTTCTCTCCTGATTCGCCGTGAAATGCACTACGTTATCACAGAGCGGCGTCGTTACCTTGATACGGCATTGCTATAGTCTTAGCCAGAAATTTAGGAGGCGACCCCACTGGTCTAAGCGGGGAACAAGAGTGTACACAATGTATGGCTGCACAAAGCAGCCATCTGCTGATTAATCAGCAGACGGCTGCTTTTTTTGTACATGCCAGATAGGCGTGAGATAAAAAATCGCAATATTAAATATTAACAACAACATAGTTTTGTGATTTTATTACATTTTTAGGCAACCCATTAATTTGCTTATATTTAAATGCAAAATATGAACGATATATATCTTAAAAGTTATCCTTATCAATTTTACAGACATTCTGTTTATTTTTAAGTTTAATATCTCTAACGCAGCACTGCAAAAAGAGCCTTAACCGTCAACTAGGTATGCAACGCAAAAATGACGTTGATAAAGCCTTTACACGACTTCCAATATAGACACTAATTCAAAATTGAATACTCCACTACTCCAGACATTAACTGCAGGCTTACTGATCGATTGTAAACCTTTAACAACACAATAATACATCTTAAAAATAGACCTTACGATTTTACAAAATCTGTTTTGTATTTGTTTCGTTTCATTATACTGTTATAATATATACTCGCCTTAACCAACAAGATACGATGTAACACGACAACGATCGCGACACAGCACACTGATGAACTGAAGACCACCTTAAGTGCATATATCCATTCTAACACTGTTCGTAATGGAAGCTTTCATCGCTCAAGCAGCGGAGATAAATGTACCGTACTTGTGCAATTTGCTTTTGAAGTTTGCCTTGTGCGAACACGGCAATGCACTCGCCTCACCAATAATTTATCCATTTAAATTGAGTCTATCAATCGAGCACTAAAATATCCAACGCGATGCAGACTTTCAGCTCCGCTTTACATATTCATGCATACATCTGTATGCATCAGGAAGCAGAAACTACACTGTTTCAACAATGTGAGAGGCTTTCTAACAGCGCTCCTCTAACTCACTAAAATAAGTGAGCTAAGAAACTCTAGATAACTCGGCAGTACAGGCGCGAACAAGCTTTTCATTTATTTACGGCGTTCTGTTTTACCATCTCAACTTTTTGGACTTTACTTAGATTCTTATGAAAAAATAAGGGATAACAGGAAATTTTTTATCGACTTGAATGTTTAATAAATATCGCTTATTTTGCAACAAGAGAAGAAAAAATTAACTTTCGAATTAGCTTAAGTAAAAACAAAAAATAAATTAAAATGAAACGAGTTACGTGGCAGTATTTTTTTAAAGGCATACAGAATACGAATTATGATACAATTTCTCTCACTATTAAATATCTATGTATATAGATTCCAGTATTCGTTTTTTTACAATGTGCTTTTAAGTTGTCAGTATTTATTGTTAAGACCTTTCCTTTTTTGTTACAAAAATCGTGGTTCCTGAATAAACCATTTCATTTGTCTCACTTAACGATAGATCAAAAGGACTAACGTTTAATAGCCATGAATTGGTTTTTCTCCAACCATTTTCTCGATGTAAAGTTATTCAGAAGGAAACAGCATAACCTATTATTAGGTGGCATTTCATGTGTAGAGACTCCCAGTAGGTGCATTCGTGTTGCAACTGCCACCCCGACTCGGGAAATAAATTTCAAATCGTGTTAGTTCCCGTGTGACACGAACGGCGTTAGTTAAACGGAAAATATTTCTGTATCGCCCATGGGTGCAGAGCGGGTCGGCTCATGCGATTTTCTGTGCACTTTTCTTTGCCTCGGCGCAGCCAATTTTTATTCGGTTTCCGTCTTTTGAGTAAATAAATAGCAAAGGTGTGAAAATATTAATAATGGTTCTGATGGTTTGTGTTTTGTAAAGTATTACGGTGATGATTTTGGTTTTGAAACAACTACTGGTAATGTATACAGTTATTTCAGCAAATCAGTATATAATATTCCACTACTGAACACAGTTCATCTCTGAGGAATTACAGTCAGAAAGTTTTAGTTCAAGTGCAGTATGAAGCATGCGGAACCAGTGCGGATTTATATAGGCAGACAAAAATCTTTCTGCTCTTAGAAATTATAAAACTGCCTATAAGGCATTCAACTTGTCTTAAGGACTACCCCACTAACGGGATTTTAACAAGTTGGCCCTGGCTGTCTCAGCCAGGGCCAACTTGTTAAAATCCCGTCTGAAGCATGGAGACACACGATAATATAATTGCCACAAACGCATCACCCATCACCCACCTAAAACAACTGAGCTGAACGCTGATGAAACTTGGATAATAAAAATATTATATAAAAAAAGGTAAACCGATTTCAAAAAGCAGAAAATAAATATTTGAAGTCGGTGCTGGTTGGTGCAGTCGGTTACTTGGCACCGACTTCAAATATATTTATTTTCTGCTTTTTGAAGTCGGTTTACCTTATTTTATAAAAGATTTTTATTTTACAATTTTAAGTGACGAGTGAATTATTCTATACCGTACCGAGTAGGGTACCTATAGAATTGACGTAATACCCATAATATCTCAATTTACACATGCCTATTGTTTGTTGTTAAGGAGTTCCCTGATGTATCTTCTAAGTCCAAGGTCCAATGCCAATGAAATTAAAATGGGACCACCTTGGAGATATACTGAACCCAATCAAAATCGGTCCACAATTGACGGAAATATCGCTGAACATACATACAACCGAACATAGAACCTCCTCCTTTTTAAAGTCGGTTAAAAACACCGCTGTCCCACAGGGTTACCAGTGCCTCATTATTTATTACGCTGAACAAAATTATTTAAATACAATTTACTAATTTTGTATGGTACTCATTATAATTTCTCTCCTCATTTTAATTTCAATTATAGGGAATTTCGTTGGTTTTTCGTACACTATTATACAACCCACAAACTGTTTGATAAGATGTTAAAACACGGGTGAAATATTCATTAAAATTACTGTTGCGAGTAATCTACCCGAGCAACATGCATAAGGACTAAATTTGCGCACATATTTTAGTTATTATTTACACGATTGCAATCATGCCGTGCAAGTACCCTTAGCCCGCAATAGCTACTTTTCTATCTATCTATGACAGACTTCTCAGGTTTCCTTTACTCGAGTTCGTCTCATACACGCTCGCCGGTTACAGATACTCTTGACTTGCCCTTGAAACATGACGCGGTCGATTTGGTCATGGTTAGATAGTCTGTGTCTTCCCTACCTAGTACCTACTTTCTTTCATTTATGCATTGTTATAGTTACTTGTGTCGTGTAGGAATGCAATTTTCTACTTAAGTACGAATTATTACTTTAAGATAAATTCCACTGCATGTCTTTCAAATACTTAAACAATTTAAAACATTCTTTAACATAGTCTACTGTTTTTTCCACAAACATTTAAATCCGCAAACAATTTCATAAAAGTGGAATTCGTCTTTGCTAATCCTTTTTCATTCTAAGCCTAGACAGTCTAAGAAGCGAAATGAATTCTTTGAACACCATCGAAATACCCGGATATTTGTTCGAGCCGCTCCTTCAGTCGGTTCCCGCCCCTTCGCGGTGAGATTGCACTCGTGTGATGCAGGTCGCGCTCACAAAACATCCGATAGGGCGAACAGTAGACTGTAATTTCCCTCAAGTGGGGCATTCGCGGGCCCCACCGCCCCAGACGCGACGGCAATCAACACACGAGTGTGTGCAACTCCCCCAAGTCTGCCTCAGAAATAACATTAGTGCGTGTAAACGTCTCGAATGTGATACTGGCCCGTATTTACACTCGGTTCGATTCGCATCGATTTAAAACACGGAACAAAAAGCTTCGCGATTTAAATCGATATTAAGGCGATTGTATCGATTACTTCTTCGGACTTGAGTAGGGTTGGTTAGAGAGTAGGTTGCTTCGATTAACTGGATCGAGAACTCACGAGCTGGATCCACGCGCAGGTTTATGTCACAATATTTATGGTCCACACAATCGTTGTGAATGTGAAATAATTCTAAGTACGCGGCTACGTTTTTTTATTAGCAACTAATCAGGCTATGTATGTATATTATAGGATATCAGAAATTACCCAAAAACTTACTGTTTTGAAGGTCAGTTAGAGGTACTTTGTAATGTTCATTACGATTACGAAATGTAGTTATTGCTTTAAACATTAATGGCAATGGGTTTCTTAAAAAAGAACAGACATATTATTACCTTTAAATGCCTTTGTCTGTCCGATGTCCCCTACATAATATAACACAATACATAAATAATCACTTTTGCGTATATTTTTATACGCCGCGTATTTAATAAACATATAAAATTTAATATAATTTCGAGATTCCAGATCTTATTGGTTCTCATAAGTGGATTGGTATTTTATTTTTTACAAGAAAAGCAATATTGGAAACAGAATAAGCATAATCTCTAGTATCAAATCTGTTTTCGTAACTTCGTCAAAAATTTGCCCGCGGCGCCCCTATTTATTAATTCAGACCAAGCACTCGAATCGTGGGACACTGGACGGTAGGCAGTTCCATGAATAAATAATATCACAGGATATTATTATGACGGATATTGAGAAGGATATTAGAATCTTAGTGGATATAAATTTAGTAAAATAATGTTATAAACTACGACCATACCTTCATAGTAATCTATTCTATACTAATATTATGAATGTAAAAGTAACCCTGTTTGTCTGTTAAGTTTTCACTCTTCAACCGTTGAACATATTTTGCTATAATTTGGCAAGAAGACAAATTGTATACTGAAGGAGGATATAAGTCTCAAAAAAACCCATTGCCATTGCTTGATAAGTATTGAAAAGCAGTGATAGCCTAGTGGTCAGACCGTTGGACTTCAGAGGTCTCGGTTTCAAACCCAAGCAAGCACTTCTGCCTTTTCAAAAGCATGTGCGTATTAAAAATTAACTATCACTTGCTTTAACGGTGGAGGAAAACATCGTGAGGAAAGCTGCATGCCTGAGAGTTTCTCGAAGGTGTGTGAAGTTCGCCAACCCGCACTGGGCCAGCGTGGTGGCCTATAGTATAAACCCTCTCATTTTGAGAGGAGGCCCGTGCCCAACGGTGGGGCAGTTTCTTAACAGGGCTAATATTCTTTATCCCCATAGTCTACCAAGTGGACCTATTATTGGCGATATGTGGTCGTTGAATTTTACGCCGTCACTCTTATATTCCCCGAGTGGGGGTAGCAGAGGTGTACTGTGTATACCCAATTTTCACCAACGATGTTATTTCCTATGTAATAGGTGGCAAGCTTATTGCCATATACCCGGGACAATGCCAGACTCCGGTGTAATACTGGGAATTTTTCGATAGAATAACTACATTCGTCCGACCTAGGATTTGAACACAGGATCTCGCGATCGTAAAGTGCATGATTCGCAAATAAACCAATGAGGCAGCCAGACATTAATTTTATCTCAGCTCTCAAAATAATAATAATGGTGGAAAAAAAGAAATCAAAGAGGGAATAAAGTAGTTTTTCTTGCAAAACAAGCTGAATCGCCGGAAGCGACAGGAACTACTGGTTCCGATTTAGAAAACAATATAAAGCTGACGATAGTTTTCCGCCCGATATTTTTCCGATAATGATGTTTATATAACTTTCCAGACGCGATGACTCAGTTATTTATAACTAGGTAAAAATACACACATTGTATTGTAAGTTATCTGCAAATTTTCTTCATAAAGTTTACATACCTATATGGGAGCGCATCGTGTAGCTGGCAATTACGAAGTCCTGTGTTTAATTGCTATGTCAGAGACAAAGTGTCCATTATTGGGAATTTTCTTTCCAAAACTGCGTCGTTAGTCTAGTAGCAAAGCGTATCGCTTGTTGATCACGAGGTCCTAGGTTAAACAAATGAAGTTTTTCTAAAGAAAAACTTCCCAATATGAGTCCGGAGTCCGGAATTGTGCCCGGTATATGGCAATAGGCTCGCCCCCTATTACATGGGATCTAACATCGTCAGCAAAAAGTGGGTGTATTCGGTACACCTCTGCCATCCCCGCTTAGGGAATATAGGTGTGACGGTTTGTGTGTTCTTTTAAAAAAACGTCAGTAGTAATCTGTTATCTGGAATTGTGTTATAATGAGAGTAGACTCGCCTCAATTATAATTATATTTATTAAAACGTAGCCCCACACTAGGAATTATTGCTGTATCGTGTGCGCGTATACAAACATTGGATTCACATGCACAAACACCCAGACCGAATATTTGTGGTCACGCAAAGATTTGTCCCGTGCGGGAATCGAACCTGCGACTACTCAATCTAGTTGGCGGAGCGACTTACGCTCTCAACCACTGGACCCAGCCGTCCAAATTTTACGTTGATTTCATTTGGACCGATCATAATCGCCGTAATATTGTATAGAATACGCTTCTGACATCCCCACTTAGGCATTATAAGCGTGAAAGTATCTTTTATTCAGTTTCAAATTCCAAAGCATATTTCCCAACTCAACAACCTACTACATACAAAAATGTGTCGTCAACATTCTTCTAGTAGGTACACGTACACTGAGCGCATTAAAGCGTAGTGTCTAATTAAATTTGTTAGGTGTCAACATAAAGTTTCGTTTCGTCTGGCCCGGCGTCCGTTGGCTTACATTTGAATCGCGTCGTTGCGAGGCTGCTCACGTCTGGCACTGAATCAATTTCGTGTCAGGCTGAACTCCCCGCTCGACAGTGTGTCGCGCACTTCACTTAATGTCAGGACATTCGACGCTCAGAACGAAAAAAATGAGTTACAGTTACGTGATCCCACGTGTTTAGAAACAATCGATATGATTCCTACCAACGGTTTGCAGCTCACTTTTGACGGATTTCGATTTTCAAATGTAGATGTCTCGCATTAAATATATGGCAGGAACGTTGTGGCAGGATTTGTCAAAGGGAAGATCTTCCAGCCAGACAGGTGGTGTCTGGCGGGGCCATCCACTCTCCCCGAGAGTTGTTGTCGGGGGCTTGTATACGTCGTGCGCACTCTAATATCGCGTTTTAGATATGTATGGCGAATCGAGAGCACCATCTATGAGTAGGTAGTCGCAACTATGTAGCGATGTATAGAGGTCGCTACAGATACCAATTTAAGTCGAATATAAAGTTTTAAGATCGGCGCCAAGTAAAAGATGTTTATTGTAGTGTCCGACCGAAATTTCAACTTCGGCTACCTTAGGCCAATCATTCGTCTTTGGCCAAAATGAGCCGAAGATTTGGCAGAAGCCTAAGGTTTCCAGCAAGCACCGATATAACTCCTAGGAAATATGGCCATATTGCCAAAAGTTATATTGTTATTGTAAAGTCCACTTTGTTAATATGACAATGCTGCAAGCTTTGGGATTATTTGTGGACAAAAATAAGCAATAATGTTTCAATAATTAAAATATTGGAATGATAACATGAAATTTATTGTTCCACTTTTGAGTCATGATTTGAATGTCACGTCGAAAAGATTGACATGTTTTGCTTATTTCCATTGAACAGCCATATATCTTGGAATCGTTCACATGATGAGATTTTAATGATCTAGATTGTATGGATTTTTTCGAGAACATTCCGCGCTAACAATATTATGAGTTATTGAAAATAATGAAAGACTGAATACCTTCTTTTATAAGATCTTTAATAGGATTAAAGTATTATGTTGGTATGAAAGTCTTCCAAAACTTGTAACTATACCTATAAGGTAATAATAATTCTATCTATCTATCTATATCATCCCGCCAGATCCCTTGCGGGATAGGCAGAAAGTACAAAGCTCCAACAGGTTCTTTCCTTACATACCTTTCTGGCTTCCTCCACTTTCATAATTCGTCTCATACACGCTCGCCGGTTACGGAGACTCTTGACTTGCCTTTCAGATAAGACACGGTCTATTTGGTCATGATAAGATAGTCTAGGTCTTCCCCGGTACCTACATACTTCCACTTTCACATTGTATATCTGCTTTGTCATTCTTTCTTCCGACATTCTTTCCACATTCCCGAACCCATGGTGCATACCCTGTAATAATTCCTCGGAAAATATTGCGCAGTGGTTAAGAGCTTAAGCCGCTAGGCCCACTGTGTCTAATCGTCGCGGGTTCGATTCCCGCACGGGACGAATCTTTGTGTGATCCGCAATTATTTGTTCCAGTCTGGGTATTTGTGTATGTGAATTTTCATGTTTGTAAACGCACCCACGACACAGGAATAAATCATAGTGAGTGCAACGTTTAAAAAAAAAAATAGTGTATGTAAGTCTGTTTCAAACTGAGCTTATCTGGCATAGTTTTGATTTTTATTATAACGCTTATATATACATATACACCGTCACGCCTATATTCCCCAGAGGGGGTGGCAGAGGTGTACTGAGTACACCCACGTTTCGCCGACGATGTTAGGTCCCATGTAATAGGGGGCGAGCCTATTGCCATATACCGGGCACAATTCCAGACTCCGGACTTAAACTGGGAATTTTTCGTTAGAAAAACTACATTCGTCCGACCTAGGATTTGAACCCAGGACCTCGTGATCACAAAGCGATGCGCTTTGCCACCAGACCAACGAGGCAGTCAATAACGATTATCTAATCAAAAATCTAGAAATACATTTCATTAGCTCAAAGCAAGTTCTAAACGTGCCTATCCCAGAATATCCAAGATGTACCCGAGCTGCACTCACCACTATAACGGGGCAATAAATTCCAAATAGCGCTACTATCTCGGGTAATGTAAACGTTCTTTAGTTAATCGGAAAATATTTGGCAGCGGGTACCTGTCACGGGTTGTGGATGGGTTCGCCTGGAACTCTTTATAAGAAAATTGCACTTTTAAAGTATTATTTGTGGCATTTAACATTTAGTTGGAGATGTCATTGACCGTGGATTGAGATATCAGAAGTATTCAATCTGTTCATTTGTTGAATCTGACATGGTTCTGGTTAATATTCATTTAACTTGATGTAATTGGTTTTGACGTAGCCACTTCATAACCCTAACTGAATCGTTTCATTCACAACATCATTGAAGAAATTTAATGTCTTATGTTTTAGAAATATTATAAACTGTAGCTGTACGCCGTGACTTCGGATGGATGGATGTATTAATAAAGAAAATAAGACCAAATTGAAAAATTGGGTTAAAAATCTCCTGATAGAGAAGTGAGTGTGAAGGCTTCCCTTCACACCATGAAATATTTTATTTTCACAAAACAACCGAAACGCCAATTTATTTATTTATCACTATTTTTGAAGATCTGTCTTCTGGCTCACTCACGCACTCACTTTTTTATCAGGAGATTTTTAACCCAATTTTTCAATTTTCTGTAGGATTTTTTAAACATTTTCATTCATCCATTTCATCAAACCTGGTCTGACAATTGGCCTTATCCTATTTATTGTTCTGTACTTACTCATTGTATCAGCTGTAAGTTTTCTTAAGTATTAAAATGAAATAAAATTACAAACACAAAGAAAGCATTAGCCAAGTAGGTGCAACCGTTCTGAAGTGATGCGCTTACAGACATTCGGCAATTGATTTTTATTTTTTCAAGGTGAAAAATAATAAACGCAAGACCTCAGACACCCCGATTAGAGAATTGCTTCATAAAATCAAAACGAAAACCAAATTTCCAAATTTAAAGGTTTTTACCCCTTTTTTAAGCACTTTTATACCCCGATTAACAATGAAACTTGTATGTGTATGTGTGCATTTTGAGAAATACGGGTTAGGAATGCATTTTTAATCTCCTTATTGCTATGAATCAAGCGTAAATTTAGTTTTTAATAGCACACTGAAGGAGTAAAAGCATTTTTTGCAAATTTAAAAAAAAATGTAATGTACATTAAAAATAGTTGGAATCAATTCAGTTATCGATTTAGAACAAACTACTTTTAGGTCTTGCGTTTATTATGTTACAGCTTGTATAGATAAATTAAAGGAACTGCACATCATTTTGTTTTACATGAATATTCCTTTAGTTTCATGGGCTAATTAATTTAATTTTCATATAAATTTTACTATCTACGCACAGTTTTCGCCGCCATTAGACCAAAGAAGCAGGACACAGTTTCTGAAAACATTATTAAATTAAATCATAACTCTAAAATAACCACTCTCGATCAACGGCTGTATTCATATATTACTGAAGTGTGAAAAAATTGATCACAGCTCCGCTGGGACAAAATACAGGTTTTTTTTATATACCGCTAGAATACAAAAACATTGATCGCCGGGGGTTAAAATTCGGTTTTAATATGATTTTGTTGTTCGAAATATCGCCCTTATTCGTTATGACGTAACGCGGCGCGGCATGATAACTTCGTGAAATAATCATTTAATGGTAATCCAGTGGTGTCGTAACTTGCGGCATTTAGTCATAGCGAATAAGGGCTTAGGAAGTATCGGCGAGTGTGTAGAAATTTGTACTCCTCACCTTGTCTAATGTCTGTACATTCTCATCCCAGCAGAGCTGTAGTTTAAGAGCATGGACGTATAAAAAAAGGCGAACGAAAAAAAGGACGCTGAAACGCACACACTCACACCATAGTAAGTCTATCGGCCGCCATTACGCAACAAAACTCGTTTGACAGAAGTCGTTTACGTAATGAGAAAATAAAATAAAAATTTGTCGTCTTGTGTGATTAAATACTGTCGAAACCATAGTCAGTTTTAGGAAAGAATGTCTAGATCACCTTTTATAGGTAAGTGAATAATTCATCACTTATTGTCCGTGTTATGAACATACAATAAAATCGTATTTTTTGGAACACAAAACCTCGACAAATATGTCAATGTTGCCAACTATCCTAAGGAAAAAATTCCCGAAAATATGGGAGTTTGATACTTTTTGCATTCAGTTCAATTTCTTTTGTGTTAAAAAAAACATAAATTACCAAATCTGACATTTAAAGTAAAACGAAAACGATATTTGTAACTAAAGTCAGGTGTTTACATTGAACTTAAATAGACACGGGGAACTGTATGTGATTATTAAAGAGCTAGGAATTGGAATATAAAAGTGGTTGTATATCATTAATAAATGTATGCATCACAAGGGATGAGACAGGAGGGATTAAAAATCGATATTTTTAAATCAATTACTTTAATTCTATTAAAATCGATTCAATTTAAAAATAACCGAAAACTTTGTTTCTAGTAAAGTCAATTTAATTAAACCAATTTAACAACACTTATTGCAATATACACAACTTTAATTTTTAATACAATAATAATTTTAGCAAATCTTTAATTTCAATTCTTTTTTATCTCATGTATGGGAATTGAGGTACATTATTTAATCGCGAAATTGAGGTACATTATTTCTGGCCAAAAATTTAAAAGTTATTCTTTTTGTGGCATGTTTACCAAGTATATTTGGATTTTGGATTTGCGTACATTACGTTATCTGCTATTAAAAATAAACTGGAATACAAGATATGATAAATAAATTGATAAATATAAAAAAACTTAATAATTGAGAGTAAAGATCGTCGTATTATTAATGGATTTAATCCCTAAAATAATCGATTTCTCGATCCTAAATCTATACAAAAATTATGGTTTTTTTATTATTTTTGTGATGTACAATGCAACAATAGCGATGAAAATGATTTATCAATCTTTCGAATTGCAAATCGTCAATGTGTCACGGTTAAACATTTAAAAACATCGATGTTTCGATACATCGATATTTATCATAAAAACAATTGCATTAAAATTGGTCCGAAATTGGATGCAATTCGAGATAGTGTAATCGTTAACTTGGGTGCTAAATAGGTTCCTTGAATTGGAGTCAGATTAGGTAGTGTAATATACCCATAAAATTGGGTAAATTTTGTTATACATGGCAGCCTTTTCATTCACTCACACATACTTGCGCCGCCGCCATTGCAGTCCTCCACTTTTCGTTTAGCGAGATTCTCTTTTTCAATGGATATATATTGTTACGACTCCAATAACACCCCGATATCTCGTGAACCCCTTATTGGGGGATGTTAATTTTAAAACGCATTACGCTTGCTTAGGTCCCCTATCGATCCGGCAAGAATGATCTAGAAACCGCGCTTCAGTACTAAAACGTCTAGAAGGTTACTCCCCTTTAATTATCGCCGGTGCGCGGTCGCATTAAACAATTACTTGTTACGCACAAATAGGTATGTAATATTAATACCGCTTTGTGGGGCGTGCCGGCTATTGTTCGATGTACTTCTATCGATGTATTTAGAGGGTTCGTGTCCGTTCTAGAACTTTCATACGAGTAAAAAAGGAACACAGAGCGCGGGGACAGACAGTCTCCTTTCGGAAGCGACAGCGATCAAATCGGGAATGAGCGATCTAAGTGGAATACACCGGCGACCTTAGCAACGATATACGGATACTACGAGTGACTCAGCGACTTGGAAGCAGTATTTGGGTACTAACGAGAGTATTACTAGTGTGTGATTAGTTTGCGTGTGTACTTGTATTCGACGTAATGTGTTGTGTGTACAGCTCCTAATAAAGTACTTCGCACGTTATTCGGCATATTATTACCCCGCTACGTAACAATATTTTCGTTTTATCGCTAGCGGTTAAAGTTCAGTTTTAACGCCATTTTGTTATTAGGATTGCAACCCAGGACCATTATTCACTATGACCGCTTAAACACGTAATGCGGCGTATTACGAAAACTCCATGAAATGATCATTTAATGGTAATCCTGAAGCATAAAAAAATAAATTCCATCACGCGATCATTTCACGAAGTTATCGTAATTCGGCCTGTTCAGTCATAGCGACGTATCGGCGACTGTGTACGAGTTTATACCCCTCACCTTGTCTAATGTCTGTGCATTCTCGTCCCAGCGGAGCTGTGAACATTCACGACAACAGTTTAAGAGATTTTTCTTTTATAATGGAGAGATATTTTCATCTTATCGCTCGCGGTTACGATTCAGTTTTAACGCCATTTTGTTATTAGAATTACAGCCCAGGATTATTCACTATGACCGATTAAACACGTAACGCGGCGTATTACGAAAACTCCATGAAATGATCGTTTAATGGTAATCTCGAAACATACAAAATACCATTACGCAACCATATCATTAAGTCATCTTAACTCGCCGCGTTCAGTCATAGCGAATAAGGGCCCAGGACGTTTCGGCGACTGTGTACGAGTTTGTACTCCTCACCTTGTCTAATGTCTGTGCATTCTCGTCCCAGCGGAGCTGTGAACATTCACGACTTGAGTTTAAGAGCTTTTCTTTTACAATGGAGAGATATTTTCGTTTTATCAAGTTTAAATGAGTTTCTTATTTGTTGGACAATGGAGTGAAGATTAGATATTGAATTTTTGAAGTTAATAAGTGGGTGTATATTGAATGTTTTATAAAGCAATCATTTTTGGATTGGTGTAACTGTAGATTTGTTAACGGAATAATGAGTATTTTTATTATAGCTGGATTTACAAAATACTTCTAGTTTGTTATCATATTCGAACTCTTGCAGGGTATGTAAAGAGCAAAAAATACCAGTTGGTTATGTCCTTACAATTTTTTTGCCTCCTACACTAAGAAATTTAGCACTATATAGCTTGAACACATATGAAGCATTTATATTTCTTGAAACTTGTTTCCAAATAGTGATTTTTTATTTAGCAAAAAAGATAATATTTTTACAACTTAACAGCTACGTATAATATAAAAAATAAAGCTAAACTCGACATCTATATATAGGTAACAGCGTTATATCGTGTGGGCAAATTGACGTAAAATACTCTTGGTATAATATGTCTGACGTAAAACCAAACTATTTCCAGAGGCTACGTTAAAATTCCTATCAAAACTATTTGTATTTTACGCAAAAACAAACGTCATTTCAGCTCGCTCAACACTCAACCCTCATCTGTCTACCGCTATATACCAGTATATTTTAAACTATATACCTAGTTAAGT
This sequence comes from Phalera bucephala, assembly GCA_905147815.2. Taxonomy (NCBI): domain Eukaryota; kingdom Metazoa; phylum Arthropoda; class Insecta; order Lepidoptera; family Notodontidae; genus Phalera; species Phalera bucephala. The sequence continues at coordinate 13,596,284 of LR990621.1, read as the reverse complement.
TGTTATCGTAGAGCACAATAAACTTCCCCTAGGAAATTCATAAGTATTGCGCGCATGGACAAAGAGCATGCGTGCTTACATATAAACAATGTACGTCATCGCTACCAACTCAAGTGTTAAGAGCGATAATATGCCGCTACGTCATCAGTGTTATTGATATTTTGAGATGAAATAAATAAAATGGTAGAAAAATGAAAAACAAGCTTTATGGAGCCAGGAAATGATGCAATTTACAACAGCTAATCAAAATTACGTGTGGATGCTGTTGGCAACTGAGAAGTTCCTAAGTTTGAAGCCGTGGATGTGACATCTAAATATGTTTTAGTGCATAAAAGCTACTTTTAACGCTGTAATGAGGTTACACGTTAGCTTTTATGTTATTAAGGAGGTAGTTTCTAATCGATTTTGACCACACTTTTCTTGATTAATAAACGGTTCGTTATGATTTTTAACCGACTTCTAAAAAGGAAGAGGTTCTCAATTCGACTGAATGTTTTCTTCATTTCATTTCATTTTTTAAAGAAACGTAGCCCCACACTAGGATTTATTCCTGTATCGTAGGTGCGTTTACAAACATGAAATTTCACAAACACAAATACCCAGACCGGAACAAATAATTGTGGGTCACACAAAGATTTGTCCCGTGCGGGAATCGAACCCGCGACTATTAGACACAGTGGGCGGAGCGACTCAAGCTCTTAACCACTGCGCTAAATCGTTCGTCACTGAATGTTTTTTTCGTACGAATATTACGCGATCATTCCGCCAATTATGAATTTGATGATTCTTTCTGCATTGGGTTCAGTATAGCTCCAAACTGGTCTCGTTTTAATTTCATCGGTATTGGACCTTGGACTTGGAAGATACACCAGGGAACTACTTAACGACAAACAATACGAATGCGTAGATTGAGATATTATGGGTATTACGGCAATCCTATAGGTACCCTGCCATAGAACTAATCAGAATATTAACCGACTTCAAAAAAGGAAGAGGTCGACAATTCGTCTGTGTTTTTTTCTTACGCCTTTATTTATGAACTGATTTTGATGATTCTTTTTGCGTTGGGTTTAGTATAGTTTCGAGGTGGTCATTTTAATGAAATTGGTATTGAACTTTGGACTTTGAAGATACATCGGGGGACTCCTTCACGGCGAACAGCACGAATGTATAGATTCCGTTATTATGGTTATTATATCAATCCTGTAGGTACCTTGCTGTACAACTCAGCAAAATAATATAATATAGGTATATAAATATTAGTAAATAATTCACATGTCACTTAAAATTGTAAAATAAAAATCTTTTTTAAAAGAAAATATATAAACGACTTCAAAAAACAAAACTAAATATTTGAAGTCGGTGCCAAGTAACCGACTGCGCTAACCGGTACCGACTTCAAATATTTATATTTTGCTTTCTGAAGTCTTTTTTTTTTTAAAAAAAAAAAGGTATTTTTGTTTTTCCAACTGAAAAAGTTGTGGACAAAAACCGTATGGGCACCTACTGGAACTCTATGAAAACTTAATAAACTTCTTGGAACTCTATAAGATTTTTGTTTTTATTGAAACGTCCACACTACGAACAATTCCTGTATCGTGGGTACGTTTACAAACACGAAATCCACATACACAAACACCCAGGCTGAAATAAACATTTGTGGGTCACACCAAGAATTGTCTAGTGCGGGAACCAAACCGCAACTCCAGTGGACTGAGCGGGTTAAGCCCTTAACTACTCGACCAAGCCGCCCGCCTAAATGTAATATAATTTAATAAATAATGTTTTCAGCGTCATTTTACCGACATCGCGAATGAAACACAGGCATCGTGGGGAGGCAACCCCTGGCGGCGCAGCGAGTAGCCCACTTAAGGAAAATTAGCTCCTTCTGAAAGCGCAAAGAACACTATCGGATGTTTTGTGCGCGCTGATACGCCCCCGTTTGACGTGTTCACATGAAAGGGAAGGGCGCAGACGACGCGGTGTCCCAATACACATCGTTACTGTACCTACGAGATTGTAGATACACCTATGGGTAGTTTAGCGCATTAGGTATTGAACCTATTTGAAGTGTTTTGATATGAGATTTTTATATTAACACCGCTATAGTGCAATATCAATTTAATGACACTTTTCTTGATTAACTGGTTGTTTGATTTTTAAGCAAAATGCAAAAAGCTTTATCTTTAAGCGCCAAGAACACTATCGGATGTTTTGTGCGCGCTGATACGTCCCCGATTGACATGTTCACATGAAAGGGAAGGGGCGCAGACGACGCGGTGTCCCAATACACGTCATTAATGTACGAGATTGTAGATACACCTAAGGGTGTTTTAGTGCAGTAGGTAGTTAACCTCTAATAAGATTCGAAAATGGTTTTTATTTTATCAACGGTATAGTTCCAAGTCGATTAGACGGAGCTCCTTTCGTTCGTAAGATTTTTGATTACTTAGCTGGAAAATATGTAGACAAAACTGGGTTTATTGATTATTGTTATGATTTTTATAAAATAGTAAGTCGGATTTATTATGGGAAATATAAGTAAACAGTCCGGAGTCCAATTGTATCCAGTATAAAGTTAATGAGTGGTAATAGTTTTCCTGTTCGGACTCTATACTTTCTGTCTACCCCGCAAGGAATCTGACGTGGTGATATAGATAGATGGAAAAAGGTAATGGTCATATCACAACTCTATCACCTCCGCATGGGGAAAGTAAGTGTGACGTTATATTTTTAAGTATATAAGTAAAATACCTATACAAAATCTTCAATACAAGACTAGAGAAAAACTTAGAAAGCAACAGATAGACAAAGTACGGAAAGCAGAAATAGTGTTCAAAGTTTTGCACGAATTCACTTAACCCGTAGGCTGCACGCTAAATTGTGTCCTGTGAGAAACGGTCCAACTTGACTTAACTGTTTCGTGTAGTTGGAACCAGTACTTACTGTTATTATACTTTTTACAACTCATTTTTAATTTACTCATATCCCGATATTGTTTTGAATGACCAATTTAATTCATTTTTAAGTTCGGTCGCTACTTTCGTAATTATTTTAAAATGGTTGGTTTGATAGTTTCTTGACAAAGAACACCTAAGAATTCGATAGTGTTACGCTAACGGTAATCTATTTATGCTGGGCCCTCTGGTTCTATACAAGGTGTATCGTAAATAACGCAAGAACTCAGACACCCCGCTTAGATAATTGCTTCACAAATTAAAGTAACAAAAACAAAATTTCCAAATTTAAAGATTTTACTCCTTTTTTAAGCACCAATTAACAATGAAACTTGTACGTTTATGTGTGTTTATTAAGAAATGCATTTGAAATCTCTCCATTGCTTTAAATCAGGAATAAATTTAGTTTGTTTTAGCGCACTGAAAGAGTAACAGCATATTGTGCAAATTTAAAAAAGCGAATTGTGCCCGATACATGGCAATAGTCTCGCCCCCTATTACATGGGGCCTAACACCGTTGGCGAAACGTGGGTGTACTCAGTACACCTCTGCCACCCCCTCTGGGGAATAAAGGCGTGACGGTGTTTTTTTTTCTTTTTTTAAAGCACAGTGGTTCATAGCTTAAGCCCACCCACTCCAGCCGCCCCCAGCCACTCCCAGCCCAGCCGCTCTGCCCACTGCGTCTAATAGTCGCGGGTTCGAGTCCCGCACGGGACAAATCTTTGGGTGATCCACAATTATTTGTTCCGGTCTGGGTATTGGTGTATGTAAATTTTCATGTTTGTAAACGCACCCACGATACAGGAATAAATCCAAGTGTAGGCCTACGTTATTAAAAAAAAATAAGGTACATTAAAAATATTGGAATCAATTCAGTTACCGATTTGGAACAAACTACTTTCAGGTCTTGAGTTAATTATGTTAGACCGTGTATATACTGCTAAAATAATACCTAATTAACAATGAACGAATAATTTTAGATATTTATCACAAGGGACAAGTATACAAATATTTAAATGTACATTACTTGTTCGTTTTATCTATATCTATATATCTATATCATCACGCCAGATCGGGCCAGGGTAGGCAGAGAGTACAGAGTTCCAACAGGTTCTTTCCTTACATACCTCTCTGGCTTCCTCTACTCTCATAGTTCGTCTCATACAAGCTCTCCGGTTACGGAGACTCCTGACTTGTCCTTCAGATAAGACTCGGTCTTATCTGAAGTTTGGTCATGGTAAGATAAGACTATCTTACCATGACCAAACCAACCAAGGTCTTCCCCGGCACCTACATCTTTCCACTTTCGCATTGTATATCAGTTTGGTCATTCTTTTTTCGGGCATTCTTTCTATATGCCCGAACCAACGGAGCATACCCTTTCTCATCTTTACACCGATACTATCTTTCATACCTATTCGCTTTCTTACTACGCTGTTGCGAATACGGTCGGTCAGCTTCACTCCGCACATCTTCCGCAGAGCTCGCATTTCCATTGTTCGTTTTATGTTTTTTAATAACTCGCCCGACTTTTATTCAAATGCAAAAGATATTTAATTTTGAAGCTTTATTGATATTACAAATAATCTACTATATTTAATTTAAAGGTATTTAATATTTCATCTGTAGTATAATATTAATGAATCCGTATTATTCTCTATCGCGCTGCGCTGAAGAGCGATTGGGCTGGCCTATGTTCAGCAGTGGACGAGTATAGGCTGAGATGATGATGATGACGATATGCTCTATCAATCCACACTAGGTCTGCGTTGTGGAGTATGACCAATTTTCTCTTACCTCGATTTGTGAATAAGAGTAACTTTTCAGTTACTCTAATGCGTAGTCACATAACCCTAACAGATATACTTTCCAGTGGCGTCACATCTCCATTAACTCCAATTAGGGTAATCATCCCGAAAACGGAAGTTGCCGGCTTAAGCCGCGGCCCGCGGGGCGAGTAAGCCGTAAACAGAGCCGGGTTGTTGGTAGCCGCAAATGGCCAACTAGTGGGTGAAACTCACCAGGACGTTTATACACTGCGCTTCCTAATTTACTGTACTGTAAGCTTTTGTATTTTATAAATTACAAGCAGTTTCCCGAGACTTCGTACCCGGTCGACAACAGCGCCTCCTACCGGGTCTATGTTTTGTAACCAATTTTACTTCTGGATAGTGTAGCTTTCTAATGGTGAAAGAATCATTAAAATCGGTCTAGTAGTTTTTGAGTGTATTCGTTACAAACACAAAAATACAAATCTTTCCTCTTCAGTATATTACTAGAAGACAAAGAGGTCTGTAAAGAACGAACCTGTTGAAACTCTGTACTATCTGCCCACCCCGCAAGGTTTTAGGCGTGATGACATGAATAGATTCAAGAACATAAAAAAAACAAAAATCGCTATAAAATCTGGAAAGCTAACTTTTTTCATAGATAGATATTTGTTGAAATCAGCATATAGTATACTACCCAAAGAGTTAAATGATTAATATAGGTGTACCTACTGTGCCTAAATCTTACAGGCAGTCCAAGAGAAACAACTACTTTTAAGAAAATCATTTTAATTGGATACATCATTGTACTTATTGACCTAAAATACGTTTGAATTTCTGCTCTGTTTCTATAATATACATAGATAGATCATTAGGCTTTCCTAATCTTTCAATGGCGACTTGCCCTTTAGTGCTAAATGAAGCTTATTTACGCTAAGTAATGACAGTGTGGATCTCCACAAGTTAACGAGGGCAAGTACCTAAGTTGTCACAAAACAACCCAACAACCCAGCCACAGTCTGACTTAGTAATTATCTATTTGAATGTTTTGCTAAAGCCCTCGCACGTATGTACGTCCAGAGAATTACGGCCATATGCTGGTAAGGATGACTGAACTACTAAATTCTATTCTAAATACTGCCTTCGCTAATAGTTGCTTTTTCTAAGGTAATATAATAAAAATCCACTTAATAAAACTCAAGCAAAGACTGACTGCCACGCACAAATTCAAACGAGACCCACCGTTAAGTGGGGATTTAAAAACTACAAACGGGAAATTCCATCGAGCACAGGTATCTTATTTTCTAATAAAGCTTAAGTGAAACTTAGTGAGATCACTCCGATCTAGGTCTCGAACCTATTCGCGCCTTTATTAAAAAGGCGTCAACACGTCACTTCGCGAACGCATCTACCCATGCGAATCCGCTAATCGTAGCCACCGCCGACTACGATCTCCCCCCCGACCCCTGCCGCCACCGCCGACTACGATCTCCCCCCCGACCCCTGCCGCCATCGCCGGCCGCGACATGTTCTCACCGACCCCCCCGATGCTTTGTCATCCCTTCTTTCCGCTCAGAATACGGGTGACGACGACGACGTAGTAGTAGATCCCCTCCCATAGCCGGCGGTTGACCGGTGCACTTAGTAGTGCACCCGTCCCCCTACAGCGACTGTCCCAACCGAGGGCGCCTCGAAGAGGCGCCCTCGAGTATGTCGCCTCTTGCCCTTCTGGCTGGCTAGAGCGTAGTGGTTGCACGCTCGCCTTAGAGTCCGGTGAAGCTGTAAAGGCCTCGCGGCCAACAGCGTACATCATTCACACACACACACTTAGTGAGAACATTGGGAGATACCGTGCTTCGGTTTAAAACACTTAAGTAGTTATATTTGGGTCCAAGTGCTTTTCTCAATGAAGTATTTCTTTGAGAAACTACACGTGAGTAAAATACCTACAGTTATTAGATATTACAGTATACCCATTTGGTGTCACTCGTCAGACACTTTACGTACATATTAATTGACCATAAGACACTTTATCTTTTCTTGAAAAGTTTAATTCATGACATCAATAGGATTATCGAGTGGCATTAATTACCAGACTGCCTCAAAGGAGGATAATGTCTTTTTAATACATAAATAAAAAGCAAGCCCCGGCAAAGATAGGGCTAACTTATTGAAATTTTAATATAACAATTTATTCCCAAAAAATATTTTTAAAACAATCACCATCATCTCAACACTACCTTTATTACATTAAACTCAAAACTCTCTTAACATTTTTCAATATCAATTCAAAAAAAAAACCGCAAAACGCCAGAAAACTCGGTCATAAACGTTCGGTTTACTTTAAACTTTGCAAGAAACTATCGCTATTGTTTGTCTGTGTTAGAGCTTGGCAAATCCGCATTTATAGCAAGCGCCTGCAATTCTATTACAGGCAAAGTGTGGCAGCGGTGCGTTGCATCGTAAACTGCCGGCAATAAGGCGTTATGCGCCTCGGGAACGAATAAAATCCAGTCTTGTACTACCTGTGACCTGAATATCACGACGTTGAATGGGCTCTGTAATTTCTAGAATGGAATTAATATGACGGTTTCGGTTGAGCTTTTATTAAGATTGGAGGTTTGGTATAAATAATTTATAAGCTTGGAGTGTGCTAAAAAGGAGATTGTTGTTTTGTTAGGTAGCTAGAGGAAGGTTGAGGTAGCTCGCTATACTACCTATTTTTAGTCAACTTATCGAACTTATGGCAATGGCATTTTGGTAAAGGACTATTCTGGTATGCTCTCCAGTGAATAAAATCAGTAGCAGCTCACAAAACCAATTGTTGGTGCAGGACATAAATATTAAAACAAAAGGGTTTGCGGAAACCTAACTCCGCTGACATCTGCTAGAAACGAAAGAAGTTTGACAACAATATCTGGCCACACCCACTCATACTCTCCGCTGGATCCCTAAGTCTTTCTTATAACTTCTACATTGCCGAATTCACCGACAGGGGTTATCTTGTATTTTTCTCATGCTATCTGCCAATATAGGTAATCTTCAAACGCTAAATATCACTCCTCATTTAAAATATTTTAAACCGTACCTACGTAATTAAAAAAACAAAATAAAAAATCTCCTTTCCGTGTTACGTTCTAAACACTTTGATTTTCGGTCAACTCCGAACTAAAGATTCATCTATTTTAAAGTTACGAGTTTTTACCCTACTTACCTACATTATTTTATGACGTCAAACTTTACATTCAGGGAAAGAAACTTTATTTTCGTTCTTCCTTGTGATATTTTGATATCTTTGAAATATTTTATGCAATTGGTTGAGTCACAGAAGTGGGATCCTATCTTAAAGTTAATACCATGAGTTAGAAAGAGAAACATTTATATTATTTTTTGTGCATGTAATTACTGTATATACCAGACATAAATAAATAAGAACTTGCAAATTGTTCGATATGTACAGATACAAAATTTTATCACAGCCACAGGAATCGTTGAAAGTGAAGTGATATAACATTAAAAGTGAAATAGCGAACTATTTCACTCGAAACCATCGCTTTGCTAAAATTTAAACATGCACAAATTTCAAAAATGTACACTGACTAACATTGCTTTAAAAATAGTTTTCGATGTTTTTGAAAGACTCCACAATTGGATATGATGTAAAATACTGACTTTAACTACCGCATACATACCGCACGCATACCGCGTATTGCATACATAAGTAGAAGCATTTTGTGATATGAAGAATATATAACACGTGTGACGACAATTTCACGCGGTTAGACAACTCCAAATGTGTTATTATTACGATTTTCATTATTACAACACTGCTGCTTGTCACCGCTGCAACAATAAGAACTAATTATAATAGTAATTATTATCGTAAGTTATGCATCCCGTTTTATGCCTTACATGTCAACAAACGTCTCCACATCCAAATCCTTAACTTTACGAAGCCCGGTTACTGCAAAATACTTTCAATAATGTATATCATTATATTATGACACATTAACATTGTGGTTTTAACACGAAAAGAACCCCCTCTTTTTATGGGACATGTGCCAATAAAAACTTTCATTTTGGCGATAAAAAAATAATATCTTCGAATTTGGAATAGTTGTTTTGTGTTCTAACAGTCATTTGGTTTAGATTCTATTTTCAAATTATACAGGATAGAGATAATACGTTTAAAATAACTTATTAAAAACGCTAGCACGCACTAAGTCCGGACTTAGTTTAATTAACCATTACATTTTTTTTCCATTTAGATAAAACGTAAACCCACACTTGTAATTATTCCCGGGCCGTGGACGCGTTTACAAACATGATGAATGCCCACATACAAACATCTAGACCAAATCAAATATTTGTGAATCACACAAAGATTTTTCTCGTAGGGGGATGGAACCCGACCACTGAATACCGAATTGTCAACCACTAGACCAAGTCGTCTGTCGATTAATAGTTATAAGGTTAAATACTTCTGTTGCTGCTGTTACCAATACACAACCAATAAACAGTTACTTAATTGAGTAGATACGAAAAGCGAGGGTAAAGCGTACGATATACACTCAAACGTTTATCAAATCGCTCTTAAGTAAATAGCCAGGCAAATCACCAGCAATACTACCCTTACAAATGAGCAATACAGGCTAAAAGTCACGTCCGCCGCCCATCCGTGGCTCGTTTCGTACCCGAGTGACCTTAACATTGTTTTCCGTATCGCCTTGGCGAAAGGTCGGCACCACAGAAATTATAATAGTATAACACTAGAAGTGAAATAGCCCACTATTTCGTTTGAAACCCCTGTCGCCACTTAACTATACACATTGAGTTATTATAATGATGATGTCATCCAGACCGATTTCGGCCATGGCGACGGCATCAACTCCGTTATTGTTGACGATCGTGCGCTCGCATGTGGCTTATGTAGCCAATCTTCTTAGTAAAGATCCTCGCACATTGCGGGCATGTGAGCACTCCGTTACTATACACAGGATCAACCTCGCCGGCGAGGTCAAAGAATCCCTTGCCTGCCGGCCGGTGCAGAGCACTACGGCGAGACACTTAGTACATGCCCTCCCCCATAGCAACTGCCCAAGCCGAGGCCGTTCCTCCTTAAGGCGCCCTTGAGCTAGTTTCCCCCTTGCCCTTCTAGCTCGAGCGTAGTGGTTACACGCTCGCCCTCTTGTCCAGTGAAGCTTTAAAGACCCCGCGGCCAACACCGTAGATCATTCACACACACACACAGACACACTCCGTTAATATAAGAATAATTGATCGCCACGGGTGGTTGGGCTTTCAATTGATCACGCTTTGCTTTATTATATACTAACTAGAAAAGACCCCTCAAGCAATCTTTTGTAACCAAAAAATAGTGTATGCACTGTAGTTTCCCTAGTTCCAGGTACTGCCCGCAAGGTGACACCTTCAAGGGCTAAGTTTTATTTCAAAAATATGATACTTCTATTATAATTTTGTTTTGTAACAAAGTATTGTGTACATGGGCTCATGTATACTGAGATACTGTTTAAATAACAAACAAAAGAATTTATTATATATGAAAACACAAACATCCTCGCTAACACCGCGGTTATCAAGTTGGTCGCCATGTTTGAAATACCTTCTCCAGTGCGTTATACATAATAACTCGATGGCCAATCATTTATATTTTGAAAAAAAATATAGACACAAACTCACATTAAAAAAAATTAAAACCAATTTTATAGGAGCCCCTTTTACACCAACAATCAATTCTATACTGTTTTTCTCCAAACCCATTACATCTCTTCGGATTCTTCTTCGGATCGACTTAAATCTATTTTGTTATTTTAGTGTTTACTTTTGTTCTTATGAATTATTCACAATATATTTTATTTTCCACAGTAGTATTCGACAACTACATCCACATTTACTCTGATAAACTTTTTGAGTTATTTTTTTTCTTTGTATTGTAATTGCGCGCAGTTACGCTCTCAATTTCAACTGGTATACACGGATGACCAGCGTTGTGGCACTTGAGTTACCTCGGCATTATGCTGAGTGTATACCATTTCATGCTACATTTAATTTTTATTTTATTTTATATTATTTGCCGTGTATTTTGTGTCACTGAATAAACTATTTTCTTTCTTTCTTTCATTATTGTTTTAAAATTACTTAACGATGGATTGTAATACCTTATATGTACAGATACAAGTTTTGGAAGACTGCAGTTGGATATCCTTCAAAATAGCAATTTTATTCACTACCTTAGTCTATGCAGTATAAAATTATCACTAAATCCTTCAAGCATTTAGTGATAATTTTTTTACGCGTATAGCGACAAGTTTACGCGGCTATATCACCTCTAGTGCCTTATTATTACGATTTCGGCGGGATTTTCGGCAACGTAATAAATTATCAATAATCGTTTTGATTTTGTTAAACTTTCTGAATTCGGGAGCGCCAAGTCAAAATCTCCGTTTGTATTTTGATCGGTGCACGATCCCCGCGCGCCGGTGCGGCCATAAACTCCCTTCTATTATAATTTTGTTTTGTAACAAAGTTCCCGCCTTTAGGTCGATCCCAAACGAAAGTTACAACATTTACTAGACTACCAACAATTCGCATAAATTCATAAGCCCCAAAATGAAATTTAATTCTTGGTGCCTTATCGCCGCCTCGTTTGGACTTGAATAACTACAACGGCAGGAACTATTATTTATTCGCAATTTTATCTTTACATTATAGAGAAAATGGACATTAAACATGACATTTATATTGCTAGATATTTCGATTTATGATAATACCTTTAGTTCGTATGATATATTTGTTATTATGATTTTGGTAGCAGTGAAAGTTCGAGAGGACAATGCTCGGAGAGAGAATGCAATAACTAACGTAATATCAAAATATTTACTTAATTTTGTAAGTACAAGCTTCTGCCAGTTACTTTGCTTGTATGAAAGCTAATAATGCTTATTATATGATCGATTTCAAAAGAAATTCGTCCTCCGTTTTGGGCTTCAAAATGAGAGCAGATCTAACCAAACCATATCCGCTGGGGAATACTAATCCACCGCTGTCTAGTTACCAAATAAAATCTTAACGCAATCAACCGTTTTATCGTAATTGTGTAGCAAACATCAGAACCTTTTAATTTATTACAAGGATCTTAAACCACCGAATGTATTACCTACTTCCACTTCGGGTGGAGCCATTTAATCCTACGACAAATGTTCCCTACCGGTCAGCGGTTAGAGTTTTAAATCGATTGAATAGTGGTATCTGTGTGTGAAGTGGTAGCAATTCGTCAACGTCCCGATATAATCCCCCCCTCAATGAGTTGTAAGCCGCCTGGAGGGATGTTCCGTCATCCATCACAGGCCGACTACTTCGCCCGCGCGCCAAAGACCTGCTGCATCATTCAGACTATTAAGTAACTCTAAAAAAGTCTAGATAATGCAGGGCTCTTTGGCCGTAACGAGGTTCCTCGGATTGACGGTTTTTTGTCGGAAATCCTTTAGTGTTATTGAATTAGCATGTGAGTAATGGGCGTTTTGCTAGAAATACTCGTTAAAGTAATCCATACAAAATGTTATGAGAAAATTATCACAATATTGTTATTTGTTAATTGACTAAGTCGTTGATTATTATGTATAGAAAAATTTACGCTGGGTTTCTATTAGCGCAAATAACTTTGTATATTAGTGTTGAGACTGACTGAAGTAAAATTTTTTGTACATAAAAATGTACAATGGATCTTAGGAGGTTAAGTAGATCTAAAAAAGTTTAGATAATGCAGGGCTTATTGTCCGGAACAAGGTGTTTAAAGTTTTATGACATAATACTGATTATTTTTATTTAATTAATAAGTTCTAATACTTTTACAGTCGTTAAACGATGAACTGAGAACAATCTTACACAATCCTTATTAAATTTCGTACCTAAGGTAAAGAGGGTAAGCTAACGTTCCATAAGCGCGCCGTTCCTTCTATTTCCGGAGGCACAAGTGCAGAAATCTACAGCTATATTAATCTGTATTAATGTTGTAAGCTCAAGACTATTTAAGAAACAATGTATTCTTTGTGAATATATATGGTGGAGCTATTCTTTCGCATTTATTGCCATCAATGATGAAGTCATGTAGTAGGTTAGTTCGTTTTTAAACGTTTTATTGCCGAAAACCTAGCAGAGCTATATAAAAGCAGTACAGCAACATCTTGCAAACGTATTCTTGGCTCCAATGTGACAGAGGACGAACCTTTACTTTAGTTTAATCAATGAATCAATCAATCAGCCTATCGCAGTCCACTGCTGGACATAGGCCTCTCCTAACACGCGCCATTGCACACGGTCCTCCGCCTTCCGCATCCAGTCTGTCCCAGCGACCTTTTTGAGGTCGTCGGTCCATCTAGCTGGGGGCCGTCCTACCTTACGCTTACCAAGTCGCGGTCTCCACTTTAGTTAATTGAATAGAATTTTCTCCTACTCCGTAAGGCTTAAATTCCTTAAGCGAGAACGGTAGAGCTCGCGCACACATAGAGTTTGCCAACGGTATAAGTTCTTAATATAATAAGGGATATGACTATTGCCATTATATTGACCAGATTCTGGGCTACTACAGATAAACACTCTCTCAGACATAGAAATCAAATACAAGTCACAATAACTAGTCCATCGAGCACTGGCATAAGTTGTCTAGATAAGCTATAACTACCTAAATACCGCCACAATTGCCAGTTGTACCATGCTCTAATAGGCCTCCTTGGCAAGTCTAGTTCGAAGTATCTTAAAATTTCATTACATTTACTACAATTTTATCTATATTTAACAACTGTAATATGACTTTATACGATATCTTTCAAGAGTCTCCGTACCCGCCGAGCGTGTATGTAACGAACGGAGGAACCCAGGTCTGTAAGGAAAAAACCTATTGGAACAGGGTGTACACCCTGCCTACCCCGATATAAAGATATAGATGGACAACTGTATATTTAACAGTAGATATATTAAGGACGCAATCCTTCAAGATGCCGACGAAATATGCAATAGCCCGACGTGAAACTATAAAAACGACTTCTCATTATCATATAGACGAGTAAAACTCCCGGTCGGCAGTAATCTCGCATAAGACCACCTACTGGAACTATAGTTAAGTGAAGGAACTTTATAGGTGTTACAGAAGATTTTACCACGTCACGTTGTGTTTATTGGGGCGTCCTTTTCTCATTTTTAACCTTATTGAGGTTTTTGCAACGGATATCCGATTTGATTAATTCTCTCATTTATGTGGGATGAAAGTGTATCTGAATGTTTGAAAGAATAATGAAATTATTGAAGTTTGAATAATGATTATTATTTGTATGTATTCGAACGTTGTGAATGAAGGAATGGGTAAGTAAAATATGGAAGGAATATATGGAAGTAGTAGGTAGGAAGTAAAATATAGAAAAAGGATGAAGTTGAGAAAATATTGCCAGAAACGACAGACAAGGTTTTAAATTTAAATAAGAAAACAATGTTGAAAAGAGAAAAATTCTATCCATCTATCTATATCATCACGCCAGCTAGGCAGAGAGTACAGAGTTCCAACAGGTTCTTTCCTTACATACCTCTCTGAAAAGAGAAAAATTAAAGGATAAATTTGAAGCAAGCTGTATTATTTCAACCGTATTAAGTGTAGGTAACACAATTTTAACAATTCCACACCGTCACGGTATTTGAAGCGGCTAATTCACACGAACAATTCGGCGGCCGCAATGTGATGACAGGCCTATAGCCCTTGTACCTACCTAAGTTCTACTTCTCATTACGACTTCTTAAGACTACCTACTGAAACTATAGTTAAGTGAAGGAACTTTTATACGTGTTCCAGTAGATTTAAAGCCGACATGTTGCGTTTATTGAGGCTTACATATTTCATTTTTAACTTTATTAGAACTTTAATATTGTGATAAGGTCGTTTTTCTGCTGCACTCATCTCGAATTGTGAAAGAAGGTATTTGCCGAACAGTGGGACAGCATAGGCTGTTATATTATAACATAAGTGTATATCCAATTTAAATACTTATATTTTCTTCATTGCGTGACCGTAACTTTAATTAAATCTAAAAAGGCGACTGAGCCGAAATTTAGCATACGTATTTAAGTTTGATGACATTGCAATAATATAGTACTTGGAGCTGGTCTAATGATGGAGTCGTGAGGTGGTATTAGGAACATGTTAAATATACAACGTAAGCCCTCGTGTTTAGGCTTGTTTTTTTAAAATATGAAATACCCACACTAAGATTCATTCCTGTGTCGTGGGTGCGTTTACAAACATGAAAATTCACATACACAAATACCCAGACCGAAACAAATAATTGTGGGTCACACAACGATTAGTCCCGTGCGGGAATCGAACCCGCGACTATTAGACACAGTGAGCGGAGCGGCTTAAGCTCTTAACTGCGCTAAGTCTTCCGTCGTGGATTGGTATTGAGTGTCTTGAGTGAACTTGATAGTATTCAGTGTCTGATAATAATATAAGCCCTGTTAAGAAACTGTCCCACTGTCGGGCACGGGCCTCCTCTCAAACTGAGAGGGTTTAGACCATAGTCCACCACACTGGCCCAGTGCGGGTTGGCGAACTTCACACACCTTCGAGAAACTTTTAGGCATGCAGGTTTCCTCACGATGTTTTCCTTCACCGTTAAAGCAAGTGATAATTAATTTTTAATACGCACATGCTTTCGAAAAGACAGAGGTGCGTGCCTGGGTTTGAACCCGAGACCTTTGACTTTGCAGTCCAATGGTGAAACCACTAGGCTATCACTGCTTTTTACTGCTTATCAGTGTCTGATGATGATGCCAAAAGGTGACCAATGGAACCACCCAACTACTCAATATAACTCTGCCGTGTTTGGGCTCGTTGGATTTGTCTTAATGAGTATTTTAGATCCGGATGATGTCCAGAGTATGATCATGAAGCCGGAAACAAGCCATAGGAACTTTTCTTCTTTTTAACACATACCGTTACGCCTATATTCCCCAAGGGGGGGTTGCAGAGGTGTACTGAGTACACTCACGTTTCGCCGACGATTTTAAGTCCCATGTAATAGGGGGCGAGCCTATTGCCATATACCGGGCACAATTCCAAACTCCGGACTCTTACTGGGAAGTTTTTCGTTAGAAAAACAACACTTGTCCGACCTAGGATTTGAACCCTCCTAGGTTCACGAGGTCCTCCTCGTGAAGCGCTTTGCCACTAGACCAACGAGGCAGTCTTGTTTTTAAAAAGGTCTTCATAGATAAATTTCTAATATAAGGTACATTTATACCTCCAATAATGCTTCATGTCTTCATGACCATTTTTATGAAACAATTTACGTTCAGATCACTTAAGTGATATTGCTTTCTTTTTAGTTAAAAAGGTTTTGATGGCCGAATGTTCATAACGACAATAGAAATAACCGTCCACCAACTTTTCGTAACTTGCTTCTGTACTATTACACCACCAATAGCCCTACCCACACGTGTTACTTTGGGATATCGCAATTTGGTTATTTGTTGTAAACTATAGCTAATTACACAACCCACTCAACATTAATCTACAAATAATTTTATTTTAACAAGATCTTTTGTAGCAAAAGCACAATAGAGATATTTTGCTTAGTTGAGGGAGTTCCTATGGCATACTTTCTGCCCCATCATCAGTTCCTGAACACGGTTTCATGGTACATGTCAATACCAATCCAGCAAGCCTAAACACGAGGTAGTTACGTTGCCTAGTTGACATATTCCTATTGTCACCCTCCAACTTCATCATCAGACCACCTCCATGGTACCATATGATTGCATTATCACCGAACTTACATACGTATCCAAAATTTCAGCTCAGCGGATATCCACAAGTGCTTAAGAAAAGGATCACAAAATTTGAACCGGAAAGACAGACCGACAGACAGGTGTCGAAAATGTGCAAGTTAATGTAAAAGCTTGCAATAAAACATTATAATTTCCACATTTTTACTAATTCAATACTAGGTCCTTTTCCTTCTCCCATTTGAGGGCACCATTTACACATCCAGTACATTACTATATGAATATAATGACAAAAACAACATGACATATCGTTATCTACGACAAACTAACATGCAAAGCCGGAAAAATCTACAAAAGCACCATAAGATACCCCGCAGCGTTCTAGAAAAATGTAAGAACATGGCTTTGGAATTTTCTCTCTCATGATACAGTTAACTTTGTAGCAATCCTAGAGAATAGTTTTACTGAGTCTTTTACGTGTAAATAGGATCTCCAAATTGGCTAGTATAACCATTTGTACTTTCTCGATTAGTAGTCGCTCCTCGAACTTCCTATGCATGTTCTTAGAAGTGTTGCATGGCAATAAATTAAACCCCAAATTACTTGGGCTGTTTGCGCTTTTTTTAGTAGATAACTTATCAAAAAGATATAATAAATAACAGTAATTATCATGCACACAGTTAACCTGAAATGCTTTTTTTAATCTTATATAGCTATTACTACTTCAAAACAGACTTTAAAATATTTTTTCTTCTATCTATCTATCTATATCATCACGCCAGATCCCTTGCGGGGTAGGCAGAGAGTACAGAGTTCCAACAGGTTCTTTATATTTTGTCTTAATACACTTAAGTCTTAGAGCACATAATTTTACATTTATTTTTATTTTTTCAGGCACCCTCGGTCACAAAGGTATTACACGATATTTTCCTTCGAAAAACCCAAACGGGTCAGCTGATATTTGAAACCGAGACCGTTCTTCTAAGACTATCACAAGCCGAACTAAGAAAAAGAAAATAATAACGAAATAATTTTATTGTGAAAAGCGTGGGGTGCTTGACATCAAATAATATAGTAATATAATAGTTCATTGGTAGCTGTTTATAATAGTAATCTATGCATATAATAAACATGTAAGCCAGCTATATCTGTACATTGAATATTTTTTTGCAAATTTTAATTGGGGTACACTACCTTACCTTTAATTTAAAGTCGCACAACGGGCTATGGAGCGAGCTATGCTCGGCGTCTCTTTGAAGGATAAAATTCGTAACGAGGTAATCCGACAAAGAACCAAAGTTACCGACATAGCTCGCAAACTCAGTAAGCTAAAGTGGCAATGGGCTGGTCACATCTGCAGAAGGACCGACGACCGATGGAGCAAACGTGTCCTAGAGTGGAGACCGCGACTTGGTAAGCGTAAGGTAGGACGGCCCCCAGCTAGATGGACCGACGACCTCAAAAAGGTCGCTGGGACAGACTGGATGCGGAAGGCGGAGGACCGTGTGCAATGGCGCGTGTAAATAGAGAGGCCTATGTCCAGCAGTGGACTGCGATAGGCTGATTGATGACACTACCTTATCGATATAAATATCGAAACATTTTTTTGGAATTATTGTCTGTCTGTCCATCTGTCTCTTTGTATTTCAATTACGCAAAAACTACTGCACGGATTTGAATAAAATTTGATGTGGAATAACTTATACCCTAATTTAAAATATTAAATGTTTACACCGATCCGGGATTATCGCGAGATAAATCATAAAACTATATTATTTTTGTTACTTTTAGTCGCAAGATATGATTTCTTGCATGAACCGATGATGCAGTCAAGATGGTCTCTTTGGGAGTGACCTCTTTAATGATGAATGATCCGGACACGAAACTTTGCATATCCGTCTATTTAAGGAAAAAATGCACGATTCTTGCGGGATAGTTTTTGTTTCTCTATGCTATCACGGCTGAGCGGATTCTAAAGATCTACTCAATATGCAGGTGTCTCAGGTCAGTACAGGATCTGTGTTATCCCGGAAAGGCCAGTCTACTCGTCAAGACAAATCCAACGAGCCCAAACACAGTGGGATTATGTTGAGTGGTTGGGTAGTTCCATTGGTCACCTTTCCGCTTCATCATCAGACCCCGAACATTATCTAGGTGTATAGCACTTATCAATACCAATCTAACAAACTTAAACACGAGGTGGTAATGTTGTTTACTTGACACCTACTGACTTCATCATCAGACCAGCTCCATGGTACCATATTTATTGCATGTCACGATATTATATTGTCACGAATTTATATGCGTTAGCCAAATTTCAGCTCAAGCGGATACCCATAAATAGTTTCAAAATGATTCACAAGATTTAACCGGATAGACAGACAAACAGGTGATCCTGGTCCGGATACTAGGTCAAAGTTATATAGGTAAGGTCCTTGATCCGTGTACCTTTAGTCGTAGGAGACAATCACAAATTAAATGACAATTACAAAGTTATAACGATGTGAATAGAGCAATTTCCAAAATTGTGCATTGGTTTAAAATCAATAACCTCCTACTCAATGAGAAGAAAACTAAGTGCATCGAGTTTTCAACACCTAACGTGTGGCAAGTAGGAACAAATATACAACTAAATAGAGTCGAGTGCGATCTTGTTGAATGAACTTCATTTATATGTATTACTATAGACGCCAAATTACAATGGGCGAACGTATTCATAAATTATCTAGTAAGTTAAATTGGACAGCATACGCAGGTAAAAGAATTAGACTTCTAACCGATGTTGAAACGGCTTGAATCGCTTATTTCATAATGGCCTATGGAATTTTGCTATGGCGGAGCTCTGCCGACCTTAATATAAATAAGATTTATTCTGCAGAAAATGGCCATTAGGGCCATCTATAATCTAGCTTCTAAAAATCTCTTAAAGATATAAACATTCAGGTCAAGCTAATAAAACCGTGTTAATATCGCAACTCGCAGTAAATCAGTATCATTCACCAATGTTATGTTCAGGCGAGAGTAGTGTGTGTTTGCGTTCGGTACCTGACAGACCGCGCCGCAAGAAATCAATCACAAATCGTGTGCCTTCCCGCACATTTGGTGATAACATAACTTGTTAGGTACCGAACATGACATAAATGTACACAAACACCCAGAAACAGACATATCAGAGAGATCAAACCTGCGACTAATCAATCCAGTGAGTAAAGCGACCCACACTACATTCTAATGGAAACAGAAATTTGTGAAATAAATATTAATCCCATGTCAGGATCAAACTCGACTGCTAATTTCAGTATGTCGAGTGATTTAAGCTCTAACAATTAGGCCAATCCATACCTGCTAGTATACCTACCAAAAATAACGCAACTCGCAGTAAATGACGTATATGCTTGCATGATAAAGACAGCAATCCATCAGCATCATTCGCCAATGTTAAGTAAGGGCGAGGGTAGCCCAAGTTTGTGGTCGGCACCTGGCAGACTATGCCGCAGGAAATCAATCACAAACCGTGTTCCTTCCCGCATATTTGACGATAAAAAAACATTTGTTTACTAAACACTAGGCATTATTGCTATGTTGAAGGAGCATTTACAAACATAAAAATTTACATGAATAAAGATCCAGATCCACACAGATATTAGTTAGATGAAAATTTGTCCCATGCCGGGATCAAAGCTGCGACTACTCTATTCAGTGAGCGAAGCGGCCCCCGCTACGCTCGAACTGAAATAGACATTTGTGAAATAAAGATTTTTCCTATGCAGGTATCAAATCTGTGACTACTCAATCCAGTGAGCGGAGCAGCCTACACTCTCTAGATGAAGCTATACGTGCCGAATTACGAATCAAAAATAACGCAACTTGTTGTAAATTATTAATATTTGTGCTTATATTCTTGCATGTTAAAGACTGCAATCCATCAGCATCATTCACCAATGTACAGGCGAAGGTAGCGTATGTTCGCGTTCGGCACCTGGCAGACCGCGCCGCAGGAAATCAATCACAAATCGTGTTCCTTCCCGCATATTTGGCGATAACACAATTTGTTAGCTGCCAATATTTTCCGTTGGCGTTTACTCACTGTTGTGTTGCGAGTAACGTATTGGTAAGTTTATTTCCAGTTGTGAACATTTGTTTGTATTTTTTCGATTTATGTTTATACAGTTGTTATTATGTATCCTCGCTGAATTTAAAGATATAGCTGCTTTGACCACAAATACTAAGTTTATAAAAAGTATAAGGAACTAAAATTTCGTATTTTTGTTTATTTCTAAACATTTCGTACATCATTGCCTCGCGTGTTAGCCCGCCCGTACGGTCTGTCTGGCCGAGGGAAGCGAAGTAGGTAGGTTCATATTATGTAGATAGTATTGGACATAATACGGACCTTCCTACTTCGGACATTTATTAAAGGACATTCTGATTTAATGCCTAATGCGTAAAAGTGTGGACTATAAACAAACGTAGTGTGATTTAAGCAATATTGAATTAATAATCAAGTAAGTAAAATAAGTTCCAAAAGCAGATGGCTATAAACCTGCCTCCGCCAATCCGCACTAGGTCCGCGTGGTGGAGTATGACCTAATATTTCTCACCTCGATTTTTGAGAAAAGGCCTTTGCCAAGCAGTGATTCAATATAGGCTGATATTATTATCATATTATTACTATGAAAATGTATATTTATGAAAAATTGATAAAGTAACTAAACACTATAAAAGATACGCCTACATCGTGCACAACTCAATATCCACCCACGTACTATCTCCTAAGATATGTAAGGACTAATAATTTGTCGGAATAGTAACGTTGTCGAGAAAGCGTGCCGTCACGTTCATATTTACTTAGTAAAATAATGCGCGATATCGAACTCGATAGCATTACGTTAAGAAGAAGCCTTTAAGTTAAGAAAGCATTGACGCCAACACTATTAAAGGTATAACACATACAAAATACTATTTATAGTTTAATCCCTAACAGTATTTTCAAAAGCATTTTAACTGTTATAATCAAAAAATCTTAACATTGAACTAAACCAGGTGCTTTGCAAAATACCCATCATGGCCGACGCAAGTTTTTAATAAAATGCAAAGTAACAAGAATATTGTTCCCATTGTAAGGGGCTAAGTATTGTTTCAGTTTGTAGCCAAGTTTATCGCGAAATCGCTTTAAAGTGCGCTGAAACACAGGCTCTATTTAATTAAAAGCGGTTCCACCAGGATTCGAAATCGGAAGAATATCTCTATTACTTTACCTTCACGTTTGCGCACATGACGTATTTTTATTTTATTTTTAATCAAAAACGTAGGCCTACCGCGTGGATTTATTACTGTAACGCGGGTGCGTTTACACAAATACCCAGTCCGAAACAAATAATTGTAGTTCGTCCCGTGCGGGAATCGAACCCGGGACCATTCGACCCGGTGGGCGGAGCGGCTTAAGCTCTTAACCACTACGCCAAATCATCCGTCAAATTATCTACATAGTATGTTGATAACAATAGAGATGAATTTATTTGGGAATACATGATTTGTGGGTCCATCGGCGGCAATAAAATTTCTATTGCATACATACTTTGTTTTGTTAGGTATTTATCTTGAACGGTATTAATTGTATGGACTGTACAATAAGCACATACGTAGTTAACTATTTCCTATCCTTCTGTACATTCATGACACATTATCTACGCTAAGTGATTTCTGCAGTAGGTATTTTATGTAATTTTATTCCCGTTGCACACGACAAAATGTTGATATGTAATTATTTTTAATTCTAAAATCAACTTGTCAAAAATCAACAAGGCATTCGTAGTATTCAATACTTTTGATTCCTTTTTCAATTTTTAACTTGTGCTTGCAGCTTGTGAAATACTATACTCCAGGAGTTAATTAATTTATAAATAAAACAGCTATTCATTGTCATAATAATAGACCACTATTACCACCATTACATCTAATTTAATACGATGTAATAATTAATTTAACTTGAAATATAATAGTTGTTCCACTAGTGATAATTCGAAAAACAGTAAAAGCTGCCTGACAAGGAACATAAAACCGGGTCGAGTTTTGTAATGGTCCATAAAATACCATTAAACGCTCTGCGATATCCTTGCTTCGCAGTAAAACAACAATGTTGGCGCTACCACATAGCCGGATAGACTTTTTAACGGCTTAGGTATAGACTTGAAAAACTTTTCTAAGGCCTATAAAGTTGCTGATTTTTACACGCAAGAGACTTATAAAAGTGCTGGTGGAAGGGTTAAGCTCACTACTACCCTTTGCCAAAATATTATAGTGATAAAATAGATGACAACGCCACATATTTACTATAAGCGCCATGTAGATCGATATGGATGTTGCTGTTTCACTTACACCAATTATAGGAATAATATTGTTATTATAACAGACTAGCATCTTTAAAAACCTTGCGATAATGTACCGACGCTCTATAAAGTATAAGGGCAAATTGCCCTTTAAAAGCAAAACCAGCAACATCCATATCCATCGATATGGATGTTGCTGGTTTTGCTTCTACATGACTCACATGTAGATAGGTGCGTAGTACCGACGCTGTCCATACAGCTAAGGTTGAATAATCTCTTGGTCACCGCGTGTCGCACAGCATATTCCCAGATTGCTCAAGCTGAGCTTTCCCTTCTGTGAGGCGCCCTTAAGATAGGTGCCCATTTTGCCTTTCCGACTGAATCTATACATGCTCGTCCTATTGACCGATAAAGCTCTTAAGGTCACTTCTTCCCTTTTTCATTATATCAAACTTTTTAAGTGTCATGTTACTTACTTAGAATCGTAGGTATAATCAGAGTATAATAATCTAAGGCGCACGGTCTTCAGCTGTAGACTTTCGAATAATAGATAAGATTAAACTTAAAAAGTTCTGAAGTGAATTCCACCAACCAGCATCCAGGTTAGCGCATTAGCATACGGCTTAATCTCTCGCGCTTAGGAAGTTCTTAAAGTTGTGATTACTAAATACTGCAGGAAGCGTTCCATTTAATCGATGTAGAATTCTATCAAAATCCTTTAAGGAGCTACCGCGAAAAGAAACGAGTTTTTGTATTCTATGCACTTCAAGAAGTATATGGGTTAGAGACTTAATATTCAGAAATATGATTTTTGACTATATATTTTGGAATCTAGTAAAAGGATAACGATTAAACAAAATTTTCTTGATAGAAAAAAAATATAAATTCATCTCTATCGCATTACATTTTATGATTTCAACGCCAAACGCTTATGAACTAGTGAATGGAATTTACTTAAAAACATAGCAAATAATTGTAGCAAAGTTCTTATAAATAATACAGAAGGAAATTCGAACTAACGTTCTTAGTAAATAATCGAATGATTTAATTATAACGCACAGAGTTACGGCTTATGCTAGTGCATACAGTGAATTAATCATGAAAATGAGTGCTCCGAGTATTTATAATGGCGCAGCATGACAGTTGGATGTGACGTCACTACCGGTCGTTGGCAGGCTCGGCTGATAGCGATTGCCAGTCGATTATCATAATAATCGACTAGCGTGGCATCGCTTCAGCTTGGCGTGGCAACGCTTTAATTCGGCGTGGTATCGCTTTAGCTCGGCGTGGCATGGCGTTGGCTCGGCAAGCAGCAGGCTTAGCGTTACATAAAGCAGTTATTTATTTCAAAGTATAGTCCTTTTAGAAAATTATTACATTATTAGTTTCTTATTTAAACAAAATGTTTTTATTTATTTATAAAGACCTAAAAATCATTTCTATTTTAAAGAGAACTGGTCAGCTATCCCCCCGATCTCATCTGAAGGACAGTGATGATCGGCCTGTTCACTTTGAACTCCAAGATGCACAATTTATACCTCTACGGAAAAGAAAATAAATTAAAAGTAAAAAACTTTATTAAAAACACGTTTTTATTTAAATGCGCTAAAAAGAATAAAATAAACTTTCCTTTAAAAATTTACTATCAACATATATATCACAATTTATACGATATAAAAGCTTGTCGCGAGATTTAAGTATCGTCTACTCGTATTTACGAATACGCACGTACAAAGTTTGAAAATTTTAAATTTAAAATTAATCTGGTCAAGTTATTTAATTTACTTGTTCATCTACATAGGTAAATCTCGTGATAGTAAAAGTTTAAAAAGATTTTTTTTATTTTATTCTTTTTAGCGCATTTAAATAAAAGCTTGTTTGTAAAAAAGGTTTTTTACATTTAATTATTTTTTACCTTTTAGTTATCATTAAAAACCTCAGCATAAAATAAGTAAAGTTAGTTAGCATAAAAAACTAAGTCCGCCATCTTTAGATGTCCGCCATATTGGATTTAGAGGGACGTTACTTTATTTTTCGAGTTATTCTCAGCAAGTCCTTTCATTGGATACCCATATTGTAGGAGTGCATTAAAAATAACTAGTCCGCCATCTTAGGTGTTCCGCCATGTTAGATTTAGAATAACGTCACACAGGTGCCCATGCATTTTCATCTAAACTAAACGTGTACACAAAATTTTAGCTCAATCGGTTAAAGATATCTGCTTTAAAATTGAGTTGCAAGATTTCACCCGAACAAACATAGTTACATACATTGCAAGTTAAATAAACGCTTGTAAAATAGTTCACGTCATCCGTTCGGTCGGAAAGCAGACGGATGATGAAAACAGAGTGGTATAGCCACGATTAGTTATTAAAAAAAAAGGTTTGCAAGTATTTTTATATACAAGCAGGATGAGAAAAGAATGCAGAACTGACTAGAGCATGAATATATTACTCAAAACGGAGTAATAATAATATACTTTATTGCACATAAAATATTATGACAAGAAAGAAGATCGAACATAGTTGGTACAGTAAGGCGGCCTTATCGCTTAAAGCGACTTCTTCCAGGCAACCTTTAGGTAGAGGACAGAGATGTTAAAAATAAAATGGAAATGGGTAAGGTGCAACAATGAATAAAATAACTTAAAAATAAAAAATAAGTAAAATGAAACAAAAAGAACCTATTATACCTTATGTAAATGAATGACGGAATAAATGAATATAAAGGAAACGAGAAACGAAAGAGATACGAGCAAAGGTAAAAAATTAAAAGGGATTTTGCTAGAGGTGTTAGGTTTGCAGGAAATATGCTTTAAGATCACGCTTAAATATTTAAGTACTGTCAAAAGATTGCTAGAGAAAATTGAACTCTTACTCACAGACGTAACACTGGTTTTTTATGATTTAAACAACTTGAGAAACCATAATCAGTGAGAGCAATAACCTGGAGCCTGGTGTCACGCTCGCACCCATTACGATGCAGTACGATGACGAAGGTAGAACTAATACGGATTATAACTATTTATGATATGGTTTAAATACGCTGTAAACCATTTATAACCGAGTTCAAAACGAACAAAGGTCTCAATTTGTCTGTGTATACAGGATGGATTTTTAAGATAGGACAGTAAGGGCAGCTATCTCAACCGTTGTAGATACAGAAAAACGGCCCTAGGAGACTATCCTTAATTTTTGCTTCATTTGGTTCTGAATTTACAGATTTAAAAGAAATGTACCGTCAGCAAGAAAATGGGTAATGTCCTCAAAAACGTTGACTACTACTCATTAAAGATGTGGCATATGCGTAGAAAGAAAGAATCACGGCAATAAACAGTGTCCAGTGCATTATACGTTAGTTATATGTTAACAAGTCCTTAACCATCCCAATGTTTGGTCACCCTACTTAAAAAGAGACGTAGGAATCTAAGTAAATCCTTGTCATTGCGTTTTTTTCGCGTGTGCTCAATCCGTTTAGGGTAATATATTCATGGACTAGATTGACTAGAGTAAATATTAAATATTTAGGTCGTCGCCAGGCAACGGATCGCAGAAAGTAAATAAAAAATGTTGTTTGGTATATTAAACTTTGCACAGCAAACCATTAGATATGTACAGAAGCTAGAAATTTACAGAAAGGAAGTCATAAAACACAGAGAGACGTCGGACGACGTGTTTCTCGAAGGTGTCAATCTCAATGCGCGGTGTAGGCTGCGCATTGAAATTGAGTATCTTGACGAAATCAGCTGTATTTACACAATTTTCGATCAGAAAATCGAAGCTGTGCAAATATTTTGTCCTCTTTAACATCTTGGCATAAGTTGTGTAGGTCTACTAATAATCAATACATATGTATATAGGTCAATAATAAAATAACATTGATTTAAAACTAATAATGAGATTGTACGTTTCATAACCCGGCCAGTAACCGCTAAGTCGACAAAATAAGCGCATTGTAACGCGTCTAAAGCTCACTTAACACACACACACGACTATAATGTTCAACGATTCCTTTACAGAGATAGCCATTGTTCCAGCGCGTGTCCTACTTATAACACGACCAGCGGAAATATGTTTTTTGGTTCAAATAAACCTCAATCCTTCTAAGTACACCTGTCTATAAAAGTCTTCAAAATATATATTCTCTAGTTCTTGAGAATACTCACTGGGTCTCCGTGATAGAGTATGAACATAGTATGGTCTTATCTATCTCACCTGAATTTGTAAGAGAAGGCTTTTACCCAGAAATAGAACTGTTACAAATAATATTACAAATAAATTCTTCAAATCGCTTGACAGAGTTTTCTGTTTTAGGAGTTGCACACTTTACCTCCAAAATACTACATCGGTGCAAAACAGCTTATATGAAACCATATACGTAAGATCATTGAAACAAAAATAAATAATTATCGATATCCTTCAAGAAGCGATGAAGATACCAGGTATCATACAAACAATAAGTACCTACAGTCGAATTGAGGACTTCTGTAAAGTTGCTCACACACGTTGATTATCCAGTTTGCTATTAACAACAATAGGAGTTCAAGCAGATTCCGCTACTTGAAGAAATTAAAATTAGGTGTCCTAGTGCTGCTCCGAGGACACAACTCTTGTATAATAAAACCATCACACTCAATTAAAAAACTCCTACACATTTGACCATTAAAAACAGGTCAAGAGTAAGTAGGACACACGATGCCACCCGAGAAGCTGTTTTTTTAGTGTTATTTTAGAAGTCTTATTTTTACGACGTTAATGTCAACGGTGGATTTCTAGCCGTGTGGCTCCGAAACTTACGCGTCAGCTTGCAACCTTGCTTTAACATTAGGATATCTTAAAGCTTTCTCTTATGTTTATTTTCCCTTTTAAGAGTTTCATGCTATATCGTGCTTCATAGGATCAATATTTTTTTTTTTTTTTAAACGTATTATCACACTAGGATTTATTCATGTGTCGTGGGTGCGTTTACAAACATGAAAATTAACATACACAAATACCCAGACTGTAACAAATAATTGTGGGTCACACAAAGATTAGTCCCGTGCGGGAATCAAACCCGCGACTATTAGACGTAGTGGGAGGAGCGGCTTAAGCTCTTAACGGCTGCGCTGTAGGTGCTTTTTGTTATAAAAATATAACAAAAAGCACCTACAGTCGATTACACATTATTTATCCAGCTTGCTATGAAACAACAATATGCCCCCTATTGGTTTCACTGTTTGAGTAGCATGTAAGTGTATGGACATTAAAGATGTCTCAAGTACTGCTCCGAAGACACAACTCACATCTATGACTCTTGTATAATAACCGTCACACCCAATTAAATAACTCCTAACCATTTGACCATTAATAAAACAGGCCAGTAAGTAGGACACACGATGCCATCCGAGAAACTATTTTTTTAGTCTTATGTTTACTACATTAATGTCAGCAGTGGATTTACAGCTGTATGGCTCCGGAACCTTACAAAGCGGGGTGTATCCGATGCGTCAGCTTGCCACCTTCTTATCTTAAAACCTTTTCTAATGTTTATTTGCCTTTTTTGGCCCTGACACGACACTTTTTAAATGAGCAAAACTTTATTCATATTGCTTACACATTTGTTACTTGGATTGTTATAATTATGGTCGTTTTATATTATGACTAAAGACACGAGGGAAATAATTTAATATCTATTGATAAAGCTGCTGTCTTTACTCAGTATTGTATCATATTGACACCGTCACGATTCTATACCTCGAGCGCAGACATTTTTCTGCAATATACCAGGAAACAAGCCTTTTGAAATCTTAGAAAGCACAATTCCAGAATGCTGCTGAAATAGATTTCTCTACACAAAAACCACACTTTGATCCACACTAGACCAACGAGGCATGTAATAAAAATAAACACCGTCTCGCCTATATTCCCTAAGTGGGGAAACAGAGGCGTACTGTATATACCTACTTTTCATCGACGTTGTTTGATCCCATGTAATAAATAGAGACGAAGCTATTTTTATATACCGGGCAAAATTCCAGACTCCGGACTGATACTGGGTATTTTTTGAATGAAAAACTACATATTACCCGACTTAGGATTTGAACTCGGTACTTCGCGATCGCTACGCGCATCAATCACAAGACCCACGAGGCAATCTCATTTTATCATTTCCATTTTATTACTAATTTATAATATATTTGCTTCAAAAGATAAATGTTACATTCTCATAACGAAACTTTCCTCTCCAAAAAACTCGTCACGCACAACTACATATCATTGAGATGGGCAATCATTAGTAAGGTTGAACCTCATCCCATTTTTGCGGGATAAATAATATTTTATATGTTAATCCAGGTATCTATGTGTCAGTTTTCATCCAGATCCGTTCCGCCGTTTCTGCGTCATTGAGTAACAAACATCCAATACATCTACAAACTTTCACATTTATAATATTAGTAGGAGTTGTTACAGTGGAATAGACAAGCGAGGCAGAAACTCATAAGTGTTTTTGTCTTATACTACTACAAAAATGATCCCTATTAAATTGAGCTTAAGAGAATGCTGCTAGACACCTACTGTGTTCATTCACTTTCGCCAAACATATTAGGTTTCATGTAACAGGGGGCTAGCCTATTGCCGTACACCGGACACAATTTCAGACTTCGAACTGAAATTGGGAATTTTTCGATAGAAGAACTACATTTATCCGACTAAGATTTGACCCAGGCCCTCGTGATCACAAACCGCATTATTCGCCAACGAGAAGTCACTACGACAGTCCTAGTAAAAATAACAACCATTCGGAAGCTCATAATACTTCATAGGTCTTTAACGAGGCCTCGTTGGTCTAGTGGCAAAGCGCATCGCTTTGTGATCACGAGGTCCTGGCTTCAAACCCTCGGTCGGATAAGTGCAGTTTTTCTAAAAAAAACTTTCCAGAACAGAGTCCGGAGTCTGAAATTGTGCCCGGTATATGGCAATAGGCTCGCCCCCTATTATATGGGAACTAAAATCGTCGGTGAAACGTGGGTGTAATCAGTACACCTCTGCCCTCCCCGCTTGGGGAATATAGGCGTGACGGTGTGTGTCTCTAACGAGCCCTCCTAGGATATGGTGATGAGATTATATTGTACGTTGGAGTTTTCCTAGGAAGCAGATCGGCGGTCCGCGGGCCAGTAGCACGTAGATACGATAAATTTATTCGGTACCAGATGTACAGGCGATCTCTGCACATACAGGCTATTTTTCATCATTATTATTTCCTCTAAATTATTCTCAATCATATTGAAAATTGATGGAAAATGACCCGCTTATTTCTGGGTCTATTACAGTATAGTATATTCGTCCGGTCGACAACAACGCCATCTGTCGTGTTTATGTTATTTCTGGATGTAGCTTTCTTATGATGAAAGAGTTATTAAAATCGGTTCTGTAGTTACAGGGTTTATCAATTATAAACATACTAACAAATCTTTCCTCTTTAAAATATTAGCACATATGTCAACTATAATATGACAGACGGCTGCGACGCAGCCACGACACAAGAATAATTCCTAGCGTCTGGGCTACGTTTACGAAAACAAAACAATGACTGCCTCTATAGTCTAGTGCCAAAAAATAAGCTAAGCCATCATGGGCAAGCGAAAGAACCCAAGACGGGTTCAAATCCTAGGTCAGAAAAAAAATCCTATAGATAAAAATCCAGTATCAGTACGGATTGTGGCATTGTGCCCAGTATAATGGCAATAGCCTCGCCCCCTATTCCCCCTTGCCACATGAGACTTAACATTGTCTGCAAAAAGTGGATGTACAAAGCACACCTCTTCCAAACCCCGCTTGGGGAATATAGGCGTAACGGTTTTTTTTTAATTAAAGATTCTTAAGTAATTACATCATCGATTCCAAAAATATCATAGTTACTTGAAATACTTAAAAGGTGATCTCAAGCGATATTATATCAATACTCAAGAGATGATCCCATTACTGAAACAAAAGAGGGTGAACATTACGGCTCGCAAATGATCTATAAAAGTAACCATTAAGTTAATGCGGTCGCGAGGCTTTGCGGCGACAGGTTAGCATCGCTATTTTTAGGTTCCATACTTGTTACAAGTATGGGTTTAATACGAGCTAGTTAATAAGTATACTTACTGAAACTGTTATGAACTACGTACTACAGAAGACACCTCAACTATTTTTTGTAGCAAAAGTTAGAGTGCATACACTCTAGCTCCCATTGTGCTAGGTTCTTGCTTATTGTACCTTAATATGCCTTCATGTGCATTGAGACATGGTTTAAAAAACTCCAAATGCGGTAGTGGATTTGACTCTAATTACTATCTGCTCGTTAGTTACTAATCGTCCTACACTACAGTACTATTCAATTTTTTTTCTTAAAAGACGTAGGATTTATTGCTGTGTCGTGGGTGCGTTTACAAACTATAATATAATATAATAGATAATTGTGGATCACACAAAGATTTGTCCCGTGCGGGAATCGACCCCGCAACTGTTAGACACAGAGGACGGAGCGGCTTAAGCTCTTAACCAATGCGCTAAATCGTCCGTCAATTAAAATATTGACAAATTGAAGTTCTATTTTAGGGTTTTGACCTTCACTAGAATGTACATCCTCGTCTCTAATTAGATCGGTAACAGGGCTTAAAAAGGAAATACTTAGCGCGTATGCTCAAAATGGTACTAACGCAAAACCATTCTATTTTTATCATCCATTTTTTGGTGTCATGTGCGCTAAAGACAGAGTGAAGAAAGAACGTCAGACAAAAACAACATAATAACAAACAAAACAAAACAAAAATAAATTTAATTTCTAATATTTAACACTATTATTAACAATTAATAAAGCTTTCACGCAATCTTCGTTCAACGTTCTATTTTTTTTTCTATTACAGCAATAACGTTTGGCCCTTGAAGAAGACATTTTTCTTCAGTTGCATGTAAATTGCTTTTTTACAATTATAATGAATTTATTTGCTGTCTATTTGCTACCTATATACACATGAATTAAATCAATTCAATCTGTATATATCATCACGCCAGATCCCTTGCGAGGTAGAGAGAGAGTACAGAGTTCCAACAGGTTCTTTCCGTACATACCTCTCTGGCTTCCTTCACTCTCATAGATCGTCTCATACACGGTCGCCGGTTACGGAGGTTCTTGACTTGTCCTTTAGATAAGACTCGGTCTATAAATCAATTGTCATAAGAAAATCGTTTAATGAATATCAGATTATTAGATAGAATATTTGTGCTTGGTATATGCATATCCCTATTTCATTCACACCTTTCAATTCTGATTAAGAAATTATTTCTAAAATTAAAATCACGAAATTGTGTTTAACGACAAAGTTATGACCCAAGTTTTCCCAGTGCTTAGTAGTTTTAATAAAATCCTATATTAGTTGCAACAAAAATTCAAGAGCGTAAAAAGTGCCACGCGACGATGTCGCCGCGGAGCCTCGCGACCGCACAAACTTTAATGGTTTCTTTTATCGACCATTTGTGAGCCGTAATGTCCATCTTTCTTTGTTTCAGTTATAGGGATAACCTTTCATGTATATTATGGGATTCAACAACAAAATCTCTTCTTATAACTGTTGGTATTTCATTCTTTTAATGACGAAAATTAAAACCGCGGCAACCAAATCACAGCACCATTTAAAAGAAAAAAGAACACATTTTTAGTGAATAGGACCACATAATTACCATACATATTATTCGTAATCTTTTACTAGGTATTACCTAATTAAAATGTCGGAGTGTCGTAGTGCTTTTTTATTTTTCTAGAAAAATGTGACTTAGATATATTCACTACCAAAATGAAGATTTGTGTTACATTATCAAATAGGAAAGTATGAATTGAATTTAATTGTACGTATGTCTTATTCATATGGTAACTCCTATGTGTACAGTTCGAAAGCATTGTAAAAAAGCTTTCTTCCTATTATAAAAGTAAAAGAGAACTGACGACCCATTTTATAACCAGAGAAATTCAAGTAAATTAGATATGATTAAAGAGAAGACTTATCTT
The DNA here is from genome assembly GCA_905147815.2 of Phalera bucephala. Taxonomy (NCBI): domain Eukaryota; kingdom Metazoa; phylum Arthropoda; class Insecta; order Lepidoptera; family Notodontidae; genus Phalera; species Phalera bucephala. The sequence goes on along the minus strand of LR990621.1, from coordinate 13,563,407 downwards.
TGTGTATAGTGTATCATTTTATCTCGATATATCGTTCGTGACATAGATATGTAAGTCTTATCAAAAGCTCAGGTTGGAACCCGGCTGCTAGCCAGCAAAAATGTAACATTCACAGAAACATCCGCTGAAGCCTCACTCTTCATTAGATATGTTGGCGATTTGAGGTCATCATAGTGACTTATGGACGTTAGGAAGAAGTAAATAATATAGCGCTCCAGATGAGTCTGACCTCCGATGTTCGTGAAGGTATTTATGTAAATTATATAACATACATTTACCGTACAGAATACATGGATTAAATACCAATATATGTAATTAAATTAGGGCCAGCTTCACAGTATCAAATAACGAAAAGGACTTTCTAATTAATCATGGTAGGTAATCGTAAACTCTATTCGTATTTAAACATACATATAATAATCATTACACTTAAATTCTTCCGTACTCCATAAATGCACCTTGTTCCAAATTTAATAAACACAGGAAAAGAAGCACTCTTAGCGCTGTGCGACCGCGGTGCTCTCAATGATCATCAAGGTTAAGCAGCGGTCGACTCGGTCGATCTGAGATGGGTGACCGTTTGTGCCGTTTTCATACTCGAGCGTCTTCGTGCTTCGGAAGGTACATTAAGCCATTGGTCCCGGTTACTACATAATGTGGCAGTCGTTAAACCGAGTTGGAAGGCTTATAGACGATTTGATAAGTTCCAACAGCGGGTGGCCACAAACCTGCCTTCGCCAATCCGCACTAGGTCCGCGAGCTGGAGTATGACCTAATCTCTTTCACCTTGATTTGTGAGAGAAGGCCTTTGCTCAGCTGTGGGACAGTATAGGCTGATATTATTATTATTATAGGCAAAGAAAATAGATACAGGACCTGATGAAAATCTGTACTCTTTGCCTACCCCGCAAGGGAGCTGGCGTGATGATATAGATAGACAGATAGAAAAGTTGTTTTTTTTTTAAACATATTTTATACTTCCCGATCCATCACCTACCCCATCACATATTATAGCTTACGTCATACCACGCCAAGAAAAATGTGTTGACAGATAGGCAATCAAAAGCCTTCCTAAGCCTTAGCATGAACAAATTAATCGTATCGCGCTGATATGATGCCTTTTCACACTACATACATAACGTCAAATGATTTGTTCTAAACCCTGTTCTGTCGACTTATTCTAAACACTCACTAAATTCTACAAGCACATTTCCTGTGTCACTATGGATGTACATTCTGACACGCATCCAGTGGATTAAGCTTTGCATATTCCAAGGCTCGTCGCTCCGCAAGCGTGGCTCTGATTCCACATTCGCTCGGCTTTATATCTACATATCCAAGAAATTTCTGGAATATTGTTCCGCTAATAGTGTGAATGCCAGAACTTGTGCGGCTTATATCTATATGGTATCACTATTGATCTATCTATATCATCACGCTAGCTCCCTCGCGGGGTAGGCAGAGAGTACAGAGTTCCAACAGGTTCTTTCCTTGCATACCTCTCTGGCTTCCTCAACTCTCATAGTTCGTCTCATACACACTCACCGGTTACGGAGACTCTTGACTTGCCCTTCAGATAAGACACGGTCTATTTGGTCATGGTAAGATAGTCTAGATCTTCCCCGGTACCTACATCCTTCCACTTTCGCATTTTATATCTGTTTTGTCAGTCTTTCTTCTGGCATTCTTTCTATATGCCCAAACCAACGGAGCATAGCCTTTCTCATCTTTACACCGATACCGCATTTATCCTGCTTTCGTTCTCCTTCTTACATACCCAACTCTCACTGCCATATAACAGCGTTGGAACAAGCACTCCGTTATGCATGGCCAGCTGCGCCTTTTGGCTTAAGTGCCGGCTCCCAAGTAGCCTTCCTATCGCACCATTCACTCTATTCCCTGCTGATATGATGCCTGATATGATGAGTGAATCTCATCATATCACTATTGAGCTTTGTAAAACTCATTGTTTTTTTTCTAATGTCTATAAATGCAGCCGGTATATGCGATTATTGTAAAATCGTTTTTCTGTCTATAAAATATTGCAATCTTAAATAATTACCAATAATCCTGAAATTATCCGTCTCTATCGAATGATTAGTAGAATTTTATTATTAGTCCGTTAAACTAACTACACCTGTTAGTATTTGTGCTAAGCCCTATATTCCTTTGCAACTAACTTGTTCTAAACGCTTACTAAATCCGAGAAGCTCATTTCTAGCGTCACCATGGTATGAATGTACATTCTGACACGCATTCAATGGATTAAGCTTTGCATATTCCACGGCTTCTCACTCTGCAAACGTGGCTCTGATTACACATTCAAGTGGTGCAATTAAGTTGCCGAGTTAGCGGACACTCGCTCGGCTTTATATCTACATATTCAAGAAGTTTCTGGAATATTGTTCCGCTAATAGTGTGAGTGCCGTTACTTGTGGCCTAGCTATGTTCGATTTATTGAACTTAGTCATTTTGCCTATATGTACCTATTTACTATCGCAATTGAACTTTTTAAGACTCTTTAGATCATTGCATTGTAAAGTTAGATCGGCTTTATTTCTAATAAATATCAAAACTACCTACTAATGTCGTATACCTACTGTTTATATCATTAAACAGTAGGCATACGACTTAATTAGAGATCATTTTCAACTTAAAAAACACACTGTTCAAAATAAAGATGAATTTTTCAATAGTGTGTTTTTGAATCTATCAAATTGTTGAGAAATTTATAAATCAGCACCACATCTGTGCAGTAGTATAGGTATATTAAGTACCTGCTGTGCTGTGATATGGTACTTACCACTACGCTGATTTAAACAGTTCTAGAAACCATTTAATGTACTTCAAATTAAATATCTTATCCTAATGGGACGAGCTCATTGTGGGACGAGCCGCTGAAGCCGCAGTATATAGATAGGTGTGTAAAATATTTCATTTGAAACATTTTTTGATGAAAGCATTACAAAGTATAATGTATTTCAGCTTGCAGAGATCCCTGGAAGATAACTGAAATATAATGGCAAATGGAAAAATAAATAAGGAATGTATATGTAGACATATGTAGTTTTAAAAGTATGCAATTTCACCTAAAATTTACAATCTAAAATTCTAAATAATTTCCGTTTAAATAAATAATCAACAACAAGTTACTTCTACAGACACTTTATAGAACAAAACTATATGTATATTAAAATATTTATAACAAAGAACTTGCAGATCTCCGACTAAGTACAAGAAACTTTCTTCACTAAGCTAATACAGACGTTGTTATCGCTAACCTACTTAGTTTTATCCATAGACGTAAGGTCCACGTGTCTTGATAAAGAAGGCTACAGACCATTTGAGCTCAACACAAGGATAATATTTTATAAAGGTTTGGTAACATAGTCGACGGAGCGCGACGGAGACGCTCAGCTGGCGCTCGGCAACGCGGCGCGCACGTCTCATTGAGGCGCGACTACTTCTCTGTTCTCCTCCAGCACATGCTGAGCCAATTGCCTTTTCGGCACAGCTCACACCAAAGCGAATGCTGCAGTAGCAGCCTATTGTAGCTTAATATTATTTTGTTTTTTCTTTCTCTGTATGTTTTTTTTTATTTTTTATCACAACCTGTCCCACATTTTGTGATTTTCAAATGTGCGCTGTGTTGAATAAATATTTTTTCAATTTTCATTCATTTTTCATTCTCGCCGGCCGGGCGGCTGCCCAACACTAGCATCCTGCTCGCAAGCGTATCGACGTTTCGCTCCCGCCGTGCTTCGTTTGTAATCGCATCGGGCGTCGTTTGCCGTCGCACTGAGCGTGGCTGAGCTATGTGGCGTCTCCCGTACATTCCAGTACATTACAACTCCCAAAGTCGCGCCACTCTCGCGCTGCGTCGGCAATGTGACGAAACCTTAAGAGATACTGGCTGTTATTTTTATACCAAGTGCCCCGAGTGGACTACAAATCAAGATAACAAGCGGAGATAAAGGCCAGACGGAAATATTTACACATACGACCTCGCTGTTTTATTCAATACAACTGAATAATCGTCTGTTAATATATATGTACATACGTTCTAGTGTTGTTCCTGTGTTTATCGCTTTAGTTATAGCTAATGTATCGTTATGATAACCTCTATTAGTATTTTGTCTACTAATATTTTGCCTCGTTTTGTCTAGTGGCGGATAATGCTCGTAGTAATCCCGAGTGGATTTTTCCGATAGTTAAATTCTCAGTATCAGTCCGGAGACTGACCTGCCCCGTAGGTATAACGGCAATAGGCTTGCCCGCTATTACATCAGGTCCTAACTTCGTCGTTGAAAAGTGCAACCCCTACTTTGGGAATATAGGCGTGGCGTGTTTATCTTTTTTAACCAACTTCAAAAAAGAGAAGGTTTTTTATTCATCTTTATGTATGTTTTTTATGTATGATACACCAGCCAGGGGACTCCTTAACGGTAAACAGCACGCACGTATAGATTCGGTTATTATGGTCTATTAGAGAAACCGACTTCAAGACCGACTGCACTAACCGGCACCGACTTCAAATATTTATTTTTTGCTTTTTGAAGTAACTATACTATATATATATATATATATATATATTTATATATATATATATATATATATATATATATATATATTTAATAATATAATCGTTAAGGAAAAAGACCCGACATGAAACACAAAACTGATAGTAGGCTCGTAAATTTTTTTTTTTTTTTTAAATAAAAACGTAGCCCCACACTAGGATTTATTCCTGTGTCGTGGGTGCGTTTACAAACATGAAAATTCACAAACAAATACCCAGACCGGAACAAATAATTGTGGATCACACAAAGATTTTTCCCGTGCGGGAATCGAACCCGCGACTATTCGACACAGTGGGCGGAGCAGCTCAAGCTCTTAACCACTGCGCTAAATCGTCCGTCATAAGTAAATTATCCTGCATGTTCATCGAACTTGTAAAAGCAATAGTTCTGCAGCAAGTATTTACTCAATAAATTCAATTTCATCATTCAATGTAAATAACTATCTTCGTACGTACATATTATATGTATAAAGACAACAAAGTAAAGACAACATTCCAATAAATGAACCTTGTATTTTTGTGCGACAGACCTACATATCTTCCAATGTCGTTGCTTTTGAAAACAATCAGGCAGTGTGTTTGGTCTTCAAACATGGGACTTGCCCTTTATTTATTATAGCTCTTAGCAAAATATCGAGGTATATCAGTCAGAGGATGATGTGGGTGCTAGAAAACTGAAAATAAAACTTAGCCTAACACTATTACATTACTGGAACCACTATGACATTTATTTAAGACATGCATTTTATACGTACACGCACCGAAACCGTAAAAAATCTTGTCCATCACGCAAAGTTTTTATTCTATGCGGGGATCGAACCCACGACTACTCGATCAAGAGTTCTAAGCTACGTGGGACATCACTACAAAAAGCTCAAGAGACTACTTTAAATACGATCAAAATGAACCCTAGACTAAGACGGTTTAAATAAACAGACCCAAAAAGCTCATTTTGTCAAATATTTCTGCCTATTGAAAACTTATTAGATATTGTTAGAAATTAATTAAACCTAAAAATATTTTTCTTTACGGCAAGCAAAGGATAATGACGATTAACTTATTCTCTATATCATCACGCCAGATCCCCTGCGGGGTAGGCAGAGTTAATACCCATTAGGTTATTATTATTTTGATATCTTAAAACCGTTACACTTCATTTGTGAGAACGCTACCTTACAAAAAGCAGCAAATACGATACGACCATGGTCTGATGTTATAGTAGTACTGTAATTTGTAGGTACCTGGTACATACCCCGAGTTTGAAAATACGTGTTCTCTCATAAATCATGTTTCGCGGAGAAGCTGTCCAGGAAACAAATATCCAGGAAACAAAGGATCACAGAATATGTTGGCTCTATGTTTTAGTCTACTTATATTTTTATCAATAACTTTGCTTTACACTACTTAACATAATATAATGATCATTTAAAAAGAGCTTTTTAAAAACAAGTGTTTAAAGCAAAAACAAAACGGGGACCGACAAGTACTATGGTACCTGTCAAGACCAGAAAATCCAACGAGCCCCAACGCATCAGGACTATGTTGAGTAATTGGGTAGTTTCATTGGTCACCCTCTGGCTCCATCATCAGACCCTGAACATCATTTGGGTCCACAGAGCTTGTCAAGACAAATCCAACGAACCCAAATATGGTGGGGTTATGTTGAAAAGTTGGGTAGTTCCGTTGGCCACCCTCCGGCTCCATAATGAGACCATGAACACCATCCGGATCTAGAGAACTCGTCAAGACAAATTCAAGGAGCACAAACACGGCTGGGTTATGTCGAGTAGTTGGGTGGTTCCCTTGGCCACCTTTCCGTTTCATCATCAGACCCTGAAAATCATCTGGTTGTATAGTACTTGTCAATACCAATCTAACAAGCTTAAACGCGAGGTGGTTATGTGGTGGAGTTGACACATTCCCATGGCCACCTTCCAACTCCATTATCAGATGAGCTCCATGGTATGTCACCGGACTTACATACGTATACCAAATTTTAGCTCAATTGGATACCCAAGTGCTTGAAAAATGGATCACAAGATTTGAACCGGAAAGAAAGACAGACATACGAACAGTGCAAGTGAAATAAAAGCTTGTAAAAACGTTGCATTCCTTCAGCACTTGGGTTAAAAACCAGATAGGCATTAAATCGTCTCACTGCTTTCACAAGACTTTTACTGTAACTTGACATTATTTTTTTAATTTATCGAATTCAGGACCTTTCTTTCCAAAATGTACGTTAAACGTCGGGAACTAAAAATAAAAAAATAAACCGTTATAAAATCCGTAAAATAGTTTTATTTCATGTTAAACCTATATCAAAAACTAAAATCTTTAAAATAGTATATCATGAATAATATTACACAAAACACCCTTAACATGTTATAGGGTTAATATTATGAGGGTGTTCGACATTTATTTTTCATAATGTCTTGGTCGCCGACACTTTGCCGTTTTCCGACAGTAATTGGCTATTTCGGCGTGCATTAATTCTGTCGGCTACCGTATCCGTACATCAGTTGTCCGGGTAACGACATTATGTAATAACCGGCCCGACGGTATTGCTAGCACAAACTAAGTGACAATCGAAAGATGATGTTGCCAATTTACAGATAATTAGTAATCTTTTTGCGAATTCTTAATTGCACTTCACACGAATATAATATATAAAATAATTGCACTTCACACGAATACTTTTATATAACGCCATTTTGACTCAGTGGTTGAGTTTAAGCCGCTTCGCCATATGAATCGAGCAGTCGCGGATTCGATCCCCGCACAGAATGAATCTTTGTGTGGCCCAGAAATATGTACATATGTGTTTCAGTTTGGGTACTTTTTCATAACAATAATAAAAGTTAAAGTTAAGATATGATAATAGAGAAAATATTAAATCAAGATTTTGTAACATTTCTTTTATAAAAATTGCTTCTAAGCTGAATTTAAATACCATACCTACTACACTATAGCGTACCCTGATGAAACAGTTAATGTTTTTAAATTAAAAAGTTTTATTTTTTTTTTCTGTAGAAATATGTTGCTAAGTACCTATGTAAGGTTCAATTTAATTTTCAATGCTGGCAACACTGAGCGCCGACCTAACCCGGCGCTGACTCTGGCTCACTCCCGCGATTAACTTCGGAAGGCAATTCATTGAAAGAACAAGTTTATTGCTTTCAAGTTTCCCGTTCAATGCGAGAAGGTCGCTCCAAATTCAGTAACACACTGGGCCCAATTACAGAAATCGTAAAGATTCGGCGAATTTCACCAGTTTTCATCGTTATTCAACGGCTAATCCAATTCCGCTTTTCATATTTATAATTAGGTATTGAAGTTTATGAACCCCAAGTTTTGTAATATCGCACTCCTCCCTATGAATGTCATTAAAATTGACTATAATTGTGAAATCCATTTAATCACTGTGATATTTTATCGTCCAAAAACGGCAGCCTACATAAACATGTATTCGGACTTAAGTCTTTCTAGGCAACGTTAGTATGTATACAAGGTGTAACAAAATAAATGCAAGACCTGAAAGTAGTTTGTTCTAAATCGATAACTGAATTGATTCCAACAATATTTAATGTCTCTTACATTTTTTTTAAATTTGCAAAAAATGCTTTTACTCCTTCAGTGTGTTATAAAAATATAAATTTATTCTTGATTCAGAGCAATAAGGAGAATTCAAATGCATTCCTAAAACGTATTTCTCAAAGCGGACACATACACGTGCAAGTTTCATTGATAATTGGGGTATAAAAGTGCTTAAAAAAAGGGTAAAACCTTTAATTTTGGAAATGTGGTTATTGTTTTGAATTGATGAAGCAGTTATCTAATGTCTGAGGTCTTGCTTTTATTATGTTACAGCTTGTTTAGTTTACAACATTATCATCATCCGTGTCAGTCCACCGGTGGATATAGTCCTCTCCCATGACACGTCATTAAGCTCGATCTTCAACTCTACTATCAACATAATAATCATAAAAATTAAAATTCGACGGACGATTTAACGCTATGATTAAGAGCTGAAGCCGCTGCCTAATAGCATAATCGATTCCCGCGGGACAAATCTTTGTGCGATCCACAACTATTTGTCTCGGTCTGGGTATTTGTGTATGCGAATTTTCATGTTTGTAAACGCACCCACGAGACAGGAGTAAATCCTAGTGTGGGTAGCCCCACATTATTATTTCAAAAAAAATATAGTTTTATGCGGTTTGTAACAACCTGTTTATAATTAATTTCTAAGAATGGGAATAATCTATAACATTAGAAATGCGCCTTGTTTGTAAATAGAATAAAAAAATGGGATTGACTTTTTTTGGTGGCTAATAAACCGTTTTAAAAAATATTTCGTGTACATGTTGGTTTGTCGATTTGACTTATTGTTCAGGCATCAGGCAAATAGCACTGAACTATTTCTAGCAGTTCATTTTTATATTTGGATATAGTAGCATATAATCTGACTAAAATAGTGCGATATATTTAATTAAAATCAATTATATAGAGCGAGAAAGTACGCGAGTAGTAGGCTAAGGTCAAATAAGTTCAACCTGGTTTTGAACCAACAAAATACAGTTTTCAAGTCGAATCATATATAATTTAATGCACTAAGTTCACACAAGCAGCGGCGAGGGAAAAATTTAGTATGAAATAAAACTAATTTCTAGGATTTTATCGCGGTTGATTTAGATTTTATGTTCCATAAAAAATCAATTAATGAGTTCTTTGTTTATTATTTTAATTTAAATTTTGTATTTTATAATACGCATTAGATATAATTAACTGGGTCGCTATTATACGACGAAAAAAGTGCGACTGTGTATTGTATACATAAACAGTAACCTTTTTATTTTGTTTTTTTCGCACAGATAACCTTTATGGTTACCCGTCCGTGTTCGGGGGACACGGAGGGATTAGGTCGGAGTCCTTGGTCCATCGACGCTCGGAGCAACAGCCCCGGCCGTCGATGGGCCAAGCATACCGACTAAAAACTCTGCGGTGACACCGTCTTTGCCGCATAGTGTCGGGGTTAAGGGATCGCCGTTAGGTACTCTTCCGCGACCCCGACGTGACCTGCCTTGTTCGGCCCCGCCCTGGGATCTATAACAGTGACCTTAGCTAACCCACCATTCCATAAACTTTTCATTCGATTCACCTAATCATATTTTACTTTCATGTATGTAAAGCATTAAAGTATTTATAAATAAAAGTAACAAAGACTCTACCACCACTTCAGAATATCATTCCCCCACCATAAGACATTTGCGATCCCTAGAGAACATTGGGCTAGCTATTAACGAAAAGCTTGACTAAATAAATATGAACGCGACGGTATGATTACTCGCTGGCGTCACGTTAACCTCAAAATTTTCGTGCTAAGCCCTCTGAATATTTTTTTCATGTGAAACATTAGTAATAATGAATCATCAGAAAAGTAACAAAGACTCTATGACCACTTCAGCATATCATTGCTATTGAGTAGAAAGGCAAGAAACTCCACAGCTACTGAATTGTGAATTTTCGGAATATGTTATTTCTAAGCAACGATCATACGTAAATCAACAATATCAATAATCAAACCTAACTTCTATTATATCAACACCATCCATGATAAGATTTTACTGCACGGCATTTACTTTATTTGTGTAAACCAAAGCACAATAATTTTAGTAGCTTGTAAAATTTTATGTACTTATTAGGTGTAGAGCGTAATGGCTTTGTTTATGAATGGTTTCGGCAAACAAGATTTAATAACAAGTCATTAATTGTAGTTGTATTAGGTACGCTAAAGGTTTGGTCAAACAGCCGACGGAGCGCGACGGAAGCGCTCGGCTCCGCTCGGCCGGCGGTCGGCAGCACGGCGCACCACTCCCCATGCGTCGTTTATAATCGCATCGAGCGCGACGGCGGCGGGTCGTGACGTTTGCCGTCGCGATAAGCGAGGCTGCGCTGTGTGGCCTTCACCACACATTTCAGTACATTACAACTCCCCAAACCGTGCCAGTGCCAGTGCCGTGCCACGGCTAGCGCGACTGTGCACCGTTGCGCTTAGTCGGCTATTTGGCGAAACCTTAATTGTTCCCATACAGGAATGATAGATGCGATGGCGTGCGTTGAATATAGGCAGTGCCTTCTTCAGTATAATACACTGACTGTAGGTATTCATAATTAATTACTAGGATCTGCCCGCGACTTCGTCCGCGTTGACATTAGACTGGATCCTGCCATTTTTTCGGGATAAAAAGTATTTATGTGTTAATCCAGGTAATAAACTACTTGTCTGCCAAATTTCATCTAAATTTATTCTGCCGTTGTTGCGTGATTGAGTGACAAACATACAAACATTTATAATATTAGTAGGTCGGGATATATTCGTAAGTAGGATTACACTTAAGTAAGGATGATAATTGGTAAATATATAAAAGTAAACACCGTCACACCTTTATTCTCCAAGCGGGGGTGATAGAGGTGTACTGTGTACACCCACTTTTCGCCGACGATGTAATTGGGAGCAGGTCTATTACCGGGCACAATTCCAAACTCCGGACTGAAAAACTACATTTTTCCAACCTAGGATTAGAACCCGGGACCTCTTGATCGCAAAACACATGATACGCCTCTAGACCAACGACCACGCCACTGCACAAATGTCTAAGGTTGGGGCACAAGGGTCCATTTGACAGAATGATCCCAAGGGGATCCCCATGAGCACGGTGAGGGTATCGGAGAAGCGATTCTGATTCCTCATAATATGCTCAATCGAGTGAGACACAAGAGTGCTCCTGCACCAGTGCATTCTGTTTGAAAATCCCGAAGCCCTTTACCGTGTCGAAAGAGGCTACCACGGGGGTTTTTAGGCATGATAAAAATACTACATACCTTTATTCCTCCCCTCAGAGTACTAAAAATCTTCCAAAGATGCAACATGATATAAAACAAAAATAGAAAAGATAATTACATAAAAAATGGCAAGCCCACTGCGTTTCTCATCAAGTCTTCGCAGTAGAGACCACATTTTGACCCGGTGGTACATTAATAAGATAGAAGAGGATATACACTTGACAATTAGTAAGGGCCACAGCAGAGTTTATACAAAATCAAAGATTTTTCAGATGCGATAGACAAATAAAGGTACGCTACATGTAAGAGTCTGATTTTTATTTTAAGAGCCGTTGGGACCACTCCTCGTCTCCAGACAATGTAGTTACCAGTTAGGACACGTCTTCTCTATTATTTATAAAGGTTGTTTAACGGTAGAGCACATTCGTTTGTAGAATTATAGCTGATTTAACTGAGTATATAATGTTTATATAGTTTTTTTATTAGCTTTCTTAGTTTAGAGATAGATATATGCAAGTATTGGTATATGTAAAAAGTTGTGATAGCCTAGTGGTTAGACCATTGGACTGCAAAGTCAGAAGTCTCGGGCTTAAACCCGGGCACACACCTCTTTCTTTTCGAAAGCATGTGCGTATTAAACATTACTCTATCACTTGCTTTAACGGTGAAGGAAAACATCGTGAGAAAACCTGCATACCTGAGAGTTTCTCCAAGGTGTGTGAAGTTCGCCAACCCGCATTGGGCCAGCGTGGTGGACTATGACCTAAACTCTCTTATTCTGAGAGGAGGCCCGTGCCCAACGGTGGGACAGTTTCTTAACAGGGCAAATATAATTATTATTTATTATATATTTAAATGAGATTTTTAAATGAGATATAGGTTACACATTTTTTTATTTTAAATGTGTGTGTGTGAATTATCTACGCTGTTGGCCGCGGGGCTATTACAGTTTCCCCGGACAAGGAACTTGTAAAGTGTAAAAATCTCAATATTTTAACAATTCTACCCATAAATAATAGTTACAATTGTAGAATCCTTTAAACCTTGAAGTGAAAACCTTAAAATTATAACTTATTTGTTTGCTATCCATATCTCAGATAATAATTATAACTATTCTTTAGGTGTGTAGAACTGTTGTAGTATGTGTTTTAGACTCTTAAAAGATACATATACCTCTACGTACATAGGTGGTTGATATAGGTATACTTTGTGGCGATACTGTTTAATCATCACAGCCGTTATCTCTGAAGAATTGGTCAGAGACATCCAAAAAACTTTAATATCTCAGACAACCCTTTTATAATAATAACCCTAAATTTTGAATACCTTTGTAATAACAAAGGTATTCAAAATGTAACTAAAACGTGTTCGAGTTATGTACAAGTGTAGAATTTCGCCATTTCAAGTACTTTTAAAGATTATTCTTTAAGTACTTTAAGGCACGAACATTTAAAATTTCAACACTCATTATAAGTAGGGTATACATTTTGAAAATCTAACCGGAACCCGCGCAATAATCGTAATGATCATAATCGTACCGGAAGTGCTGAGCGTCACCGCACGCTCGTTAACTTGACGAGTGTTGCGAGCACCGCCATTCCCGCCGCTTTGTTTTATGATGCCGCCGCCGCCATTTGTCAAAAGATTTAACTAAACAGTTATCTTTAGAGGGCATATAGAAGTAGAAATTAATGTCTTCAGAATTAATGTCTTACCATTTGATTTAAGCGCTATTTGACGAAGTAGTCACAACTTGATAGTAAATGAATGAAAGCGCAAGTACGTCCTTATTAGATCCGAAATAAGTGTATGTATCTACATGTAGAAATTTCTAACCAGATGGTGCTAAATATCAATGCTATTACGATTGCTACAAGTAAACTGCTGAATAAGCTGCAAATCTGAAAGTAAAGAAAGAAAAAATATACACAGTTACAGACTCTTATATCCCCCAAGCAAGGATGGCAGAGAGACCATGTTTAAATATTTGGCCGATAAGTTTGAGTCCCCATGTAATAAGGGTGAACCTATTGCCACTACACTATTTACAATTCCAGGCCTCGTTCTACTACTGAGAATTATTATATAGAAAAATCTCATTGACATAGCAAATAATAAAATAAATTTGTGTTACGAGAAAACCTCAAAAGAAAGAAGTAGAGTTACTGTTTTAGAAAATGTTAAAAATGGTGAGTACCATCATTATATTTGCTTATTTGTTTAAAGATGTAACTCCACTAAAACTAACTCGAAATTATTCCTGTAAAGTGAGTGCGTTTACAAACGAGACATTTACAGACACAAACAATCGAAACAAATATTTGAGGGTCGCACAAAAAATATGTCTCGTGCGTGGATCGAACCCGCAACTACTCGATCCAGTGAGCGTCGTCGACTAAGCCGTCTGTCAAATTCTTGGAAAATGTTTATATTAACTATATTAAATAATAAAACACGCAGATTAAGAATTTAGAACAGTGTACCAACACATACATATCCTTTTATGATTACAAAAAGAAAATACTCAGACCTACAACCAATTCCTTTGTTCTTGTTGTGGTAAATTAACTTAATCACGCACTCGTAGTACACTCAAACCTATGCAAATATCGGATGTAACTTTTAAACATATAATATAATACATGTTCGCGTGCCTCAGCCGAAGCCGCAGTTTGTTATCAGGTCGTCTGAAGCGGCGCGTAACGAGGCCCAGAGACAATGTTCCCCCTTTGTATTCCACTCCACATGCCCTCGAAATAACAAGGGCTCTATTTTCAATTCCTCCATCGGATTCTGCGGCTTCATAAGCATAGGGTGAACTCTTGAAATGCATAAAGAGTTTTTGCATACTAGCGGTTTCTCTTTTTCTGTGTTGCCTCGCGTAAATATGCTTAAGCGGAATGAATTTGAAATTGAATATTGAGATTTCATTTAAATTTTAAATGTAAGCTGTTTGTAAAAGTGCAGTCGACGGAAATCTCGGTTTTGTGTATTGGAAGATCAATTTAAACAGCAATTGCATTCAGAATTTTTGCGTTGATTTTATACGGTCTTGGTATTATTTTAGGTAAAAAAAGGCGAACATAGTGCATTATCATTAACTGTCGATGGAAAAAACGGGTGTTTTCTGTCTTATGCAGTGGACGTCTTTCAGTTGATGATGAAGTACAATTTGAAAATAAATAGTCTCTTTAAAAATTGTATCTAAATTTGTATGCTTACTTAATTTCATTTGAATTTTAAATGTAAACTGTTTGTAAAAGTGCTGTCGACGGAAATCTCGGTTTTTTGTATTGGATGATCAATTTGGACAGCAATTGCATTCAGAAAATTTGCGTTGATTTTATGTTTTGTTGGTATTATTTTAGGTAAACATAGTGCATAATTATTAGCAATCGATGAAAAAAAATATTTTTCTGTGTAATGCAGTAGACGTTTTACGTAGTTGATGATGAAGTACAATTTGAAAATAAATAGTCTTTTTATAAGTTTCATTCAAATTTGTATGGTTACTTAATTCTATTGTTTTTTTTTAATATTTTGTTTTAATTTTCACTATAGTTTACTGCCAAATAATTACATAATTTAGAGAATTGATTATTTTAATAGGTACTCTAATTTAAACAATCAAATGGCTTGAAGCCAGAGAGGTATGTAAGGAAAGAACCTGTTGGAACTCTGTACTCTCTGCCTACCCCGCAAGGGATCTGGCGTGAGGTTATAGATAGATAGATAGATAGAAATGGCTTGATTTTCTTTTTATTACTTTTTTTTACAAGTTTTATTCCACACCACCAACAATATCAACTATCATGACCTTATGTAAACAAGATAATTCTACGGCATCACTTTTAAGCCCGATCCAAAACAAACATCACGAAGGCCGGATCTTTAAAGGGTAAATAGCCTCTCAAAAGCTCCCTTTCCTTTCATAGAGAGTCGCGTGGTGTAAGTTACTGACTTCTAATGTCTGTCACTTTTTACAAGCTTCCTTTTAACTTGTAACGTTTGTTAGTTGTGTATATCAAATCTTGCAAGCTCAATGAGAATACTTCCTGCTAACTTACGGACTTGTGACATATTGTTTGTTCTGATGGAAATGCATTTTTAACCGACTTCAAAAAGGAGGAGGTTCTATGTTCGGTTGTATGTATGGTTTTTTTTTTATGTATGTTCAGCGATATTTCCGTCAATTGTGGACCGATTTTGATGTTTTTTTTTGCATTGGGTTCAGTATAGCTGTACGGTGGTCCCATTTTAATTTCATTGGCATTAGACTTAGAAGATACACCAGGGAACTCCTTAACGACAAACAATAGGCATGTGTAAATTGAGATATTATGGGTATTACGTCAATCCTATAGTCGGGTACTATAGAACTAAGCAGTATATTAGCCAAATTCAAAAAAGGAGGTTCATAATTCGTCCTTTTTTATAACTCCTTTGCTTATAAATCGATTTTGATGATTCTTTTTGCATTTGGTTCAGTACAGTTTTGAGGTGGTCCTATTTTATTGTTATTGATATTGGACCTTGGACTTTGAAGATACAAGAGGTAACTCCTTAACGGCGAACAGCACGAATGTATATCTATCTATCTATCTATAACCTCACGCCAGATCCCTCGCGGGGTAGGCAGAGAGTACAGAGTTCCAACAGGTTCTTTCCTTACATACGAATGTATAGATTCCGTTATTATAGTCATTATATTAATCCTGTAGGTACCTTACTTAAAAAAATAATATAATATCGGTATATAAATATTACTAAATAATTCACTCGTCACTTAAAATTGTAAAATGAAAATCTTAAAAAAAAAGGTAAACCGGCTTCAAAAAGCAAAAAATAAATATTTGAAGTCGGTGCCAAGTAACCGACTGCACCAACCAGCACCGACTTCAAATATTTATTTTTTGCTTTTTGAAGTCGGTTTACCTTTTTTTTATGGTAAGCACATTCTACACCCACGTTTGGCTCCGGACGAAGAAACTCCATAACAGGCAACAGCATAAACACGATTTTGATATTGGTTGTTTTAAATTACTTTATTACGAACTAAGGTATAAAAGGTTGTTTTTAAAAATGTTTTGTTAGTATTAATTTAGTTTGTTAATACGTTGCCCCATTACTCCTATCGCAGATGCGTTTCACATGTAGGAATACGCAGTCCAAAACCAATAATTATGCCGTCCCATGCGAAGATTAAACCCATGACTATTCAAAATAGTGATACAAGTGGCTTACATTCGAATTACTAGTTCTAGCTATTGTCCTGTGGGCCTACCTAGGCCACTTAGCCAAGAAAAATATTCTCAAAGTTATTCTGATTCTGCAATCGCTAGAGCCTTGTTCTAAGGGCTTAGCATGAATTAGCGTGACGTTGTCGAGATAGCGTGCTGTCAAGTTCATGTCACGTTCATCTTTATTTAGTTAACCTTTCGTGTGAAAAGGAGGACATATCAACTCGATAGCATTACACTATTGTCAATGTGTTTCTGCTAAGCCCTTTGACGATGAGACTTTTCGTTGCAAAAGTGATTCTTATACATTTTTCCGTTTTCTTTTAGCGTTGACGACTGTAGAAAGTCAACTTGACTACAGTTTTTGAGACTGTTCCGTGCCCCGATGGTTTAAAATTCTTTAGCAAATATTTAAAATTCTTATTTAGTCATAGTAGAACCATCAGACAGATACAGCGATGATATTGTGAAGGTGGCCGCCAAATTTTGGAATACAATAGCACAGGACCGGAGCGAATGGCGTTATAGAGGAGAGTCGTACACTCAGCAATAGGTAAATACAGGCTGATTGATAGTGATGATTATGATGATAGTATAAAAGTCGCACGTCGCAAAAAAAATGGCAATAGTAAGCCGTTGGAATTCACCTTTCTTAGTTATCATTCACAAACCTGTATTCATTAATCACACTGGGTTTGAGTAGTGAAGTATGTCCTGGTCTCTCTCACCTCAATGTATGAAAGACTCCTAAAAGTGGTTAACAATCTGATTTATTACTATCCAGGTTTCTATTCTTGCATTCTTTTAAACTGTGATCTGTCCTACTTTGTCGTAGCGTAGGCTCAATTTCGTAATAATATGAATGTAACGTACTACGCCTTACAACATATCTAAGAAATTAGGACGCTTTTTTTTAAAACCTCTGCGTTGTTGGTCCCAGATGGTCTTTGTAGCTTCGTCAGTGGAGGGATTTAAATTTAATCTAGAGAAACTATACTATGAAATCAATTTTGAATATTAACTAACTTGAAAATAATTTTCAAGAGGTTTCTACATAAAGTTAGAATTCCGAAATAGATGTTCCAACTAAAACTTATATTTAAAAAATTAGAAATAGTACCTAAGTATAAACTTCTTCGGCTTCAAATTATCTTATCCAAAATAAAACAGACTAACTACTCAATATTCTACCCGCAAATAAATAACTCGTTCGGCAGATTTCAGAAATACCTATTAAACCTGACCCGTCACCTAAACTTATCTCCGATTAAATTAGCCGAAAGACGTCCGGGCAACCTTTTAAAAATGGAATATCAGAGAGCTTGGCACGAAAGCTTTAACGATAGTGTGACGCTAAGTAATCGCGCTGTCACGTTCATGTTTATTTATTAAATTTGTAGTGTGACAAGGATGGCATATCAACTCGGTAGCGTTACGCTAACCTCAATCTTTTTGTGGTAAGCACTCGGATCACCGTCCGAGCAACCTTTTAAAAATGGAATATCGGATCGCAGGAATCAATTTATAACGTCCGATCGGACAGCGCGGTACGACGGTGGCTGGCGACCCGCGCTGGAGTTGCGGCAATCCGTCAATGTCCGAAGTAAGCCCCCTTAAATGCGTTCTTAAATACGCCACGCCACGCCCGCCCCGCTGTCCACTCCGACGCTCCTGTGATCGATAACAACGCCCTCTATAAACCTATGCCTGGGATATTTTCACATGAGGATTATGTATAAGCCTTAACCCTGGATGAAACGGACGATTTGTTTTTCCCTATATAACCCGTTAAAGCTTTGTAAATGGCGTTAAATTGGTGGTTGGGAAAAGGAAAAGTAGTTTTTTTTATTACTGCACATTAAAATAGTTACTGGGATAATTTGTGAAGAGGCGTTTTTTTCGTAGATCAAAAGTCTCAAAAAAAATTGCGTTAATGTAGTCAACACATATCACTAACCTAAATTTAGGGGTTTGACTTGTTTTAATTTCCGAAACTTGTGTTATTTCGAATAATAATGTGTAACATTGGTGGAATATAAACTATTATGTATTCTTATATGTGCATGAGAGAAGGTAATTGTAACAAAGTGATGAAACGTTCCTTTTCGATTTTCCTCAAAACGGCATATAAGTATCCATCGCTGTACTTACCAGTGTGGGGTACTTCATTGTCAATGTTATTATTAAGTTTTTCAGGTTTTTTTTTAATTAATTTAGAAATTAAATCTTACAAACACGATTATGCATCTCATTGGACATTGGCAAAATACATTTAATTACCGCGCGGCTACCGCGAATTAAACGTGTTTTTGTATTCTATGCACTTGAAGTATATGATTCGAGACTTAATATTCAGAAATATTATTTTTGACTATTTATTTTAGAATCTAGTGTAAGGAATACGCTAATGAGGCGCTCGTAGCGCTGTGCGACCGCGGTGTTCTTACCGATTACCAAGATTAAGCAGCGTTCGACTCGGTTAGCTCGAGAAGGGGGATCGTTTTTGGCATTTTCATATTGAACGCCTCCGTGATTCGGAAGATACGTTAGGAAGGTACGTTAAGCCGTTGGTCCTGGCTACTACTTAATGTGGTAATCGTTAAGCCGAGTTAAAAGCCGTAAAAACGGCTTGATAAGTTCCAACAGCAGATGGCCACAAATCTGCCTCCACCAATCCGCACTGGGTCCGCGTGATGAAGTCTGACCTAATCTCTCTCACCTCGATTTGTGAGAGAGGCCTTTGTTCAGCAACGGGCAAAATAGGCTGATATTATTATTTTTATAAGGAATACATGATTAAACGAAATTTTCTCGATAGAAAAAAAAGGCATCTCTATTACTTTACATTTTCTGATTCCAAGTCTTAAGATCACTCTACCGGTCGATAAATAGTCTATCGCGGTAAGCGCTTAAAATTAGTGTAAAATAAAGTGTGAAAAAAATAATAACATCTACAGATCAAAGATCTAAAACTTTACCCGCTCCTTCAAAAAACTAATTACTATATACTATCAGAGAAAATAACATATCAAATTACTCATAATTATACTGATATAAGATGTACAAAAAAATCATTGAAGTGCTTCTATGCTAACGCTCGTAGTATCGTTAAGCCAGGAAAATTCGATGAGCTGAGATGTGTGATTGCTTCTCTTCCAACTACTACACATGTTATAGTACTTTCCGAGACCTGGATTTAAAATGAAGATGAGGCCAAAAGACTTGAAATTCCGAGCTACACGCACTATTATAACTTTAGGCAAAACAAAAGAGGAGGTGGCGTGTCAATATTCATCCATAATAATCTAAAGCACAGCCTCATTGAAATATTAATATTAATATTCACTATCTCTGGATACGAGTAAATAAGCTTTGTTTGGATATTGGTGTCATTTATAAACCCGATAAGACTAATGTAAATAATTTCCTTGAAATATATTCCAACCAACTACAGCAGAGGATGAGAGCAGTAGTTTTTGGCGATTATAATTTTGACCTACTTAACTCAGACCGACCTACACGGATTTATTAGGAAATATTAAAAGAAAACAATTTCAAAATTCTGAATAAGATCGATCGTAAGTTCTGTACTCGTGAAACAGCAACAACTCAAACTATACTAGATCATGTTAGTTCTAATCTAAACGATAACAACTTTCATATGGTGATGATGGAATCTGCTATGTCTGATCATAAGCAAATATTCCTAGAAATCAAACGCTATCAACCTGCCCCAATTAGAAAAGTAGAGTATACTGTAGTCGATTATACCAAATTTTGTGAATATTTACAAAGCATAACCACATATAATGATGAAGAACCTATTTATGAGAAATTAGAGGAAAAACTGCTACATTGTTTATCTAAAAGTAAAATCATAAAAACAAAAATTTTGTACCCGCCACGACAAGATTGGAACAGAAAAGAAATCATACATGATATAAATAATCGAAACTTACTATGGCTAAAATTTAAATCAAATATGTCAGATACGAATTTAAGGAAAGAATATGAGAAAGCAAAAGCTAACGTTACCATAAATATATAGACAACGAAAAATGCATATTACTACAAACGCTTTAAAGACAATATGACTAAACCACGAAAAATGTGCAGTTTAATCAAATATCTGTCTAAAAATAAAGTGAGAAACAAGCTGGGGCCTGAAAAACTGGAATATGATTCAGTAGTTCTAACAGACAAAAAGGATCAAAGATAAAATCTGTGAAAATTTTAACTACTATTTCGCAACTGTTGGTTCAACCCTGGCTAATGCAATCTCTGACAATTATAAAAACCGTCCAATTCAAGATCTAAAATTAAATAATACAACAGAATTAAAGCGCTTTATACCAGCAACCACGGACCAAATACTTAAAATAATTGATAATTTAGACCCAAATACCAGTTCTGGCATTAGTACAAAATCTTTAAAATGTGTAAAAGACATTATCGCTCCCGAACTTACAGCTAGTATTAACTTATGTCTGCGAGGGGTTTTTTTTCCGGATAGTTTAAAAATCGCTAAAGTTATTCCAGTTCATAAATCTGGTAGTAAGTCTGATCCCTGTAATTATCGACCAATCTCTGTGCTTCCGGCAATATCAAAAATTTTTGCAAAAGTACTTCATAATCGTTTGGATACATTCTTAAAATGTAAAAACTTTTTATACTCTAAACAATATGGTTTTCGACCGAAATCAAATACACTTTCGGCAACAATTGACCTTATTACAAAAATAAAGAATAAAATCGATCAAAAACAAATAGCGTTAGGCATTTTCATCGACCTTAAAAAAGCATTTGATACTATCAGTCCTGATCTGTTAGTAAGGAAATTGGCTCAAATAGGTGTCACAGGTACAGCACTTGACATTTTTAAATCATACCTACAAAATTGCAGATAAATAGTCTAAATAGCATATCACCAAAGTTGTCCTAAACCTATTACGTACGGTGTACCCCAGGGCTCAATTTTAGGACCATTGTTATTCCTCATCTATATTAATGATGTCTATCAAATCCACCTCAAAGGAGATATTTCACTTTACGCAGACGATACAAGTTTTTTTTTACTTTGGAAATTCGATCGAATGTAGTACACCTCAGGCTTTAGATGATTTGAATTTGCTAAATGACTGGTTTCAGTCGAATTTGCTCACTATTAATACTACTAAAATAAACTATGTTATATTTGCGGCAAAAAATAAACGTATACCCAATAATATACAACTTAAAACAGACAAACAAATAATACAAAGAAAATCTAAACAGAAATACCTTGGTATTATATTAGATAACTATCTTAATTAGAAACCACATATAGAAAATATCAAATCTAAATGGTGCTCTTCACAGTATAAGAAAATGTCGATACCTTATTTATAATTCTTTAGTCAAACCGCACATTGATTACCTAATAGAAATCTGGGGGACCGCTGCTAAAAGTAATCTAAGTGTATTACTATAAGCCCAAAATAAACTAGTAAAAATATTATTTAACTATGGTTATCGAAAATCGCCACAAAAAGTATATGATGACACAAAAATATTGAACATTGCACTAACATACATCTACTATACATGCATACTAATACGCAAAATATTAAATAATGAAATTGTAATGTAGTATACATTAGCTTTTACCAAAAACAGCAAGAACACAAAATGAAATTACGAAGAGCAAGTTACCTCGTTCTACGCCCACCCAGAACAAACTATGGAAAAAAGAATATTAGATTTGAAGGTGTTAATATTTACAATAAGCTGCCGAAAGATATAAAAGACGCCAAGAGTATGACTAGTTTTAAAAAACTATTAAAATTACATGTTACAAATACTTGTAACTAAACAGCGGCATGCATTTGTGCCTAATACCTGTCACCGTTCAACTGATATACATAAACAAACATACATAATAAAATAAATAAATAAAACATGCATATAAAAAAAAATAATATCACTTCACATTACAAGTTAATAAATATTCTTTCCAAATCTATTCTTAAATTCTTATAATTGCAGACCACATTCAATGCCACATCTAGTCTAACTTTACATCCGTGTTTGTTGTGTTCATTTTCTACCGTAACATCTTTGACTACCCACTTTTGATTTATAAAAATATTTTAACGAAAACATCTTTTCTCTACGCTAACCTTAAGTTTATTTTTGTTAAGTTTTAATTTCTCTGTAATTGAATTAGAGTTATTCTTAAAGAGAAATAAAGATTGTTAAACCTGAAATAACTTAAAGAAAAAGAAGAACCGAAATTTTTAAATGATATATTCTCAACAATAAAAAAATTTAAGACAAAAAAGTTGCAATGATCGGTCATAGTAACTGCTAGAAATGTATAAATAAGAAGTAGTATCAGCATAAGTAGGCTTAACCTAAGATGCAACTTCTGCCTCAATAGCTTTACAATCCCCTAAAATAAACTACTTTAGTACTTATTTGGCGATGTTAAGACTTAATTTTATGACAAATCATAAAGTCTTATACAACCTTATGAAGCAGTTTGGCCCTTGCCTTTAAATATCTTAGGAACATACATAATATACATTAAAAACTTTTAAACGGTAACTAGAATATTATAAGCACAAAAGGTCACTTCAAACTTAGGACAAACTATTTCAACTCCTTCGAGTAAAAGGTTTTCTCGTTGAAACATATAACATTAGCATATTCTACTTATTCCGTCTTTACGACCTAAGTTAGTTACTATATCATCATCATCATCATCATCTCAGCCTATACTTGTCCACTGCTGAACATAGGCCTCCCCAATCGCTTTCCAGCGTAACCGGTCCGATGCCACCTGCATCCAACGACTTCCTGCGATTTTCACAAGATCGTCGGTCCATCTGGTAGGCGGTCGTCCCACGCTGCGCTTGCCAATACGTGGTCTCCACTCTAGAATCTATATATATATACCGTCTACTTCATAACACTTACGTGTTCTCTAGAATTCACTAACTTATCTGCGTAAGTTACCGTTACTTAATATAAAGTCAAAGAAAAACGCCGTATCTGTATTCCGAAGATACGTTGTATGTGCAAGAAATAAGCAAATAAATCAATTACACACCGCCAGACGGCGCTACGGGAAATAATTGGATTTGTACTCAAGCGCCCTGGGGGCCGATCCCCGGTTTATTGTCTTACATTCTTCGATTTCACGGAAAAAAACTGACAGAGCTTGAAATAGCAGATATCTTCGGTGAGAAATTGCATGTCATATTATACTCTTGGAAACTTGGCCTTTATTCGATCCAAATACATTTTATTTTCAAATAACTCGACTAACTCTCATGGGTCCCGGAGCAGTATCTACAAAGGATGTAAAAATAACTAATGACGGCAATCATAAATCGTAGGTTACTGTATTATTTTACAGTACGCGGAATCGGAAAAAGCTTTATAATACTACAGTAAAATTAAAACATAGACGTATAGATTATAGGGAGTCTAATAGTTTGACAGGCTACCCGTCAGATGACAACAATTTTTATAAGCTCTATGTAGCTTGCAATGTTTGTTAGTATAGTTCAAATCTCGTAAGCGGAATGAGAACCACTTCCTTTTATCTTATGGAGTTGAAATTTAATGTTGGTTCAGTTCCGATGAAGATGCATTTTTATGGTAAGCATGATGTCATTATACACCCAGGATTGGCTCTAGACGCATTTAATATTATTGGCCGTTTTAAATTGCACCATTTTAATTATTATACATGGCTACATAAAAGCTTGTTCTTAAAAAGTATTTTTAAAATAAAATTATTATTTACTTCTTTAGTTACCTACTATCAACATTCGGAAAAGTGACAGTGGCGTATTTTTACCTAGCCACATGAGGACAAAAATATGTTTATTTTTTAATTAATTTCTATTAAAGAATAATAATATTTTTGCTATCTATAGCATGCAACATTGTCTTAGACTATGACGCATTTGTCATTAGCATCGTTATCGTAATATCGATATCGTTTCGTTTTATAAGTGGTAATATCTACTTATAGTCTAGACCTACACAAACACGCCGTTTCATCAAGTTACCAAAACGAATCCCGGGCCTTACAACCTCAACGTAAATTGTTTCATAAGTAATCGCAAGAGTTATTTAATTAAAACTGTTACTATTAAGTCATAAAACTCAGCCCGAAAATCTATGTCGTAGACGTGAGCTCGTCTGAAATTACTTCGGAACTTGCCTCCCAACATATAGTTACATTCTGAACTAACAAGTGTAAAAGTTTTAACTACACTTCACGCGATCTGCGATCTTACCGGCGACATTTTACACTTACAATACTATAGGTTTATTGCAAAAGTAAGAATCAAATTAATAAGTCGGTTGCGAGACTTTTGAACAAAGGGGCTCTATTAAAGTTCATTACACTTCTGACAAGCAACTTTTGCTGCAAACTACATAAAATTGTAGGGATTCAAATGTTTATAGAGTTATCTATACTTCTATTCTAATATTATAAAGAGGAAAGATTTGTATTTTTAAATGCTTGTAACGAATGAACTCAAAAACTACTGGACCAATTTCAAAAAGTAACAAAGACCCAGTAGGTGGCGCTGTTGTCGACCGGGTACGAGGACGCGGGAAACTGCTAGTATTATATATGTGTTTATCTTAGCACAAAAAGATTGACGTAAGTGTGTCGCTGGCTAGTTGATATGCTGTCATTGTTACACAAAAATTTATTGAATAAGCATGAAAATGACAGCACTTTTAATCCCTAACGTTAGTATTTTCGTGCTAAGTTCTCAGTTTAAATACAAAGAAAGGCTAATTTATATAATTATATCTTGATAAAATGAAATATCAGTTACAATTTTTTTATAATTTGTTATAATTATGTATGACTAGCGAGCTGCCCCGGCTTCGCACTACTCAAACATACACATAAGCCTTCCTTTTGAAAGCCGTCCATTGGCGAAAGCGGTATGAAAATCCGTTCCGCAGTTATTGAGTTTATCGCTTTCAGACAGACAGACGACCGATAATAATTACCTAAACGCGTTGCAAGAACAATGTTTGTTGCCAATAAAGTTTATTCTTAATTATTTTTTAGCTGTAATGGGGAGAGATGAGAGAGTCAATCTAATGAGATTTTTGAATGAAACTAAATATAGTTATCTATCTATCTATCTATAACCTCACGCCAGATCCCTTGCGGGGTAGGCAGAGAGTACAGAGTTCCAACAGGTTCTTTCCTTACATACCTCTCTGGCTTCCTCGACTCTCATAGTTCGTCTCATACACGCTCGCCGGTTACGGAGACTCTTGACTTTTCCATCTGACAAGACTCGGTTTATTTAATATAGTTATGATAATATTTATTTTGTTGCAGTACTTACATTATTGTAGTTATAAAACAATTATCTCACATACAAAGAGGATATCAAATTGAATTTAAAATATGTTTTCGAGACCCCAATAACAATTATGTAAACCATTATTATCATTAAGTACCTAACAAGAATCCATCATTTGTTACTAACATTATTTTTTATTTGTAACCTTGTTTGTTTTGTTTATCAGGACTAAAATATTTGTATGCATAAGTACTTAAGTCATGAAGAATTGGTGGTAATAAGTTGGAACATGGTCTAACATTCTTTTGTTAGTTTGTGCATCAATTTGTTTTTCTTATAACAGGTCTTTGAACAATCTACTGCGTTATACTTATAGTAAAGTCGTGTTCACGCAATTAAAACTTATTTATTTAGCCTTTTTCTTATTTAGCCTTCGTTATCCTACTCTTGGGCAGCAGTGGAGAGATTATTGCCCATTTTAAAAAAAGATCGCGATGTCATTAATAATTTAGTGGAATCCAGTTTGTCATTATTTATGTCCAATTTGTGTTAGACATGCGGCAGATGTGTCCAACACAGTCTCATTTGAAATTTAAGTTTAGCTTGTAATCTAAATCTGAAATTAAGTCATATAGACTGAACTTTATCACGTAGACGAATAATAGGTACCTATCAGAAAATTTACGGTAGAACCGAATCATACAATTATTTCCGTCCTTCCTTCCGTAATGGCCTTCCACGATGGTGGCGATGTTGAGTTGATTATAGACACCGTCACGCCTATATATAAGCGGGGTGGCAGAGGTGTACTGTATACACCCACTTTTCACCGACGATGTTAGGTCTCCGGATCTAGGTCTACAATTCTCCGGACTCATACTAGGCATTTTGCGTTAGAAAAACTACATTTGTCCGATCTAGTATTCGAACCCAGGACCTCGTGATCACAAAGCGATGCGCTTTGCCACTAGACCAACGAGACAGTTGAATTGTTTATTTGTTATTTATTATAAATATTTCATTTCTTATTTAGTTATCCTACACTTAGTTAAACTTGTTGCACTGAATGCAGCCCCAATGTAAGTTTGCGTACAACATCGTAAAATTGTAGAGCTCTTGAGTAATTCCTCGAGAACCGACGTTATGTTGTATTACTTTTTAACTGTAGTTAACATGCATAACATCCAGCTAGAAGTTATATTAGGAAACTTATTTTCTTTTATGCAATAAATGAGACAGCTTTTGATATTGTACTAAGTTCTTAGATTTACGCGAATATTACATATGGAATAAAACTATTTTTCGGATTTTATCGCTGTTTTTTTTTGTTTTTAAGTTCCCGACATTTCGAGTGCTTTGCAGCACCCATGGGAAGGACTAAGGTGTTAGACGTCCAGAAGGCATAGTTGTTCCAGGGTACCCTCAAATTTCTTAATTATTTTTTTGGTCCGATCTACGCAGAATGAGCTCACGGTGTCTTGAGGCCTTGCAATTTTATACCGCAATTAACAATGAAACTTGTACGTGTATGTGTGCATTTTGAGAAATACGGGTTAGGAGTGCATTTGTAATCTCCTTATTGCTATGAATCAAGAAAAAAAATTTTTATAGTAAAGGCATTTTGCTGCAAATTTAAAAATTAAATGTAAGATACATTAAAATTAGTTGAAATCAATTCAGTTATCAATTTAGAACAAACTACTTTCAGGTCTTGCGTTTATTATGTTACACCTTGTATAATGTTATGTTGGTAATCAGGCAGTACCATCATTAGCTTTTTTACATGACTTGGAATATGAATTAGCTGTTCCTTGAGAACAATTGTATGCCGATACCTACTGTTTACACAATACCTCGCACAAACATTACATACTATTAGGTCCGGGCACTTTGTTGTTAAAATAAAATCAGTTTTCTGGACACTTATTTAATTGTTGTTCCACAATTATTACAATTAAACTTTACTGGTAACACGGTACCTTGTCGCTCACATGCGAGTCTCCTGAAGGTCTTTCCAGAATTCAGACCCTATGAGAATACTATTTTAAAAGAGTAACGACGATGTGGTGGTAGTGTCTTTGTTACTATTCTGACGATTCATAGATACTGTAATGGCTTACATGAATAATAAATATTCTAATTCTGAAAAACACAATTTTTAGATTTTTTGTCTGTCTGCCTGTCAGGTTGTTCCGGCTAATCTCCGAAACGGCTGGACTGATTTTGACGCGACTTTTACTGGCAGATAGCTGATGTTAAAATGAGTACATACACTAATTTTATATTTGAAAAAGAATGTTTGTTAAATTACACGCGGGCGATGACGCGGGGAACATACAGTATATAATAAAACCGTCATTCCCAATTAAATAACTCCTACCCATGCGATCATTAATGAAAATAGGTCAAGAGTAAGTAGGACACACGACGCCATCCGAGAAGCTATTTCTTGAGTCTTTCAGTTGTCTTATGTTTCTTTTAAGTTAAGAAAACATTGACGACAACGCCATTAAAGCTATAAGACATACGAAATACAATTCATATTTAAAAATCATAAAAAAAAATATTTGTCTATTAAAATCAGGAATACTTAACATAAAAATAAACAGGTACTTTGCCAACTACCCATCATGGCCGACGCAAGTTTTTAATAAAATGCAAAGTAACAAGAATATTCTTCCCATTGTAAGGGGCTAAGTATTGTTTCAGTTTGTAGCCAAGTTTATCGCGAAATCGCTTAAAAGTGCTCCGAAGCACAGGTGAGAGCTCTGTTTAATTAAAAGTAGTTCCGCCAGGATTTGAAGTCGGAAGAATACACTTCCTCTTTGGCCACAATAAACCCAAACCCGTCTACACGGCTGCCCTTTTCTTCGATGTCAAGAAGGCGTTCGACAAAGTCTAACACAACGGCTTGATCTACAAGCTTTACCAAATGGGTGTGCCGGACAGACTCGTGCTCATCTTACGAGACTTCCTGTCGAATCGCGCCTTTCGGTGTCGCGTCGAAATGACGCGCTCTACCCGCCACACCATACAAGCTAGTGTCCCACAGGGCTTAGCTTTCTCCCCTCTCCTATTTAGCCTTTACACGAACGATATACCTCGTTCGAGTAAGGTGCATCTAGCCCAATTCGCGGATGATCCCCCTCTCTACATCTCGCATAGGAATAAGGGTTTCATTACTAAAAACCTTCAGGCAGCCGCCCACACCCTAGGGGATTGGTTCAGGAAGTGGCGTATTGAGATGAACCCGGACAAGAGCGCTGCGGTGTTCTTCTCCAGAGGTGCCACCCCGCGCCTCTCCCTGCGCCACCCTAGAAGTAATCTCGGTCAAGTGACCATGTTCGACCTACCTATTCCCTGGGTCAAACAGGTCAAATACCTAGGGGTCACCCTAAACAATACCATACCCCTTCGGACCGCACATCAAGTGAGTCCGTAACTGAGCAGCCTTTGTGCTCGGTCGTCTTTATCCGAGTAAAATATCCCTTAGGAATAAGGTGACACTTTACAAAACTTGTATACGGCCCTCATAACGAACGCTTGTGTGGTGTTCGGGCACGCCGCCCACTCTCACATCGATAGACTCCAAACGGTTCGATCCCGTTTCCTCCGCAAAGCTGTTGGAGTCCCGTGGTTCATACGGAATGTCGATCTCCATTCCGATCTCGATCTCGAACCTATTTTATGTGCGTTCCTCCTTGAGGCGACCTTAAGCTAGTTGCCCCCTTGCCCTTCTGGCTCGAGCGTAGTGGTTGCACGCTCGCCCTCTTGTCTGGTGATGCTGTAAAGGCCCCGCGGCCAACAGCATAGATCATTCACACACACACACACACAAAAATAGAGATGAATTTATTTTGGAAAACGTGAGTTGTGGGTCCTTCCGTAGCAATAAAATTTCGAATGCATACATACTTTGTTTCGTTATGTATGCTCGTTTATCTTGAACGTCATTAATTGTATGGACTGTAATTGTACATACGTAGACTGTTATTTGTACATTAATAAGTACATACGTAGTTATCTATTTCCTTTCTTTCTGTACATTCATGACACATTACCTACGCTAAGTGAAACATTTCTGCAGTAGGTACTTTATGTAATTTTATTCCCATTTCACACGAAAAAATGTTGACATGTTATTTTTTTAATTAAGTCAACAATGCATTCAATAACTTGCATTCCTTTTTTCAATTTTTAACTTGTGCTTGCAGCTTGTTAAATATTGTGTGCCAGGACTTAATTAATTCATAAATAAAACAGTAATTCATTTTCATAACAATAGACACTCATCAGCAACACAATATTATTACCACCATTACATCTAATTTAATACGATGAAATAGTTACAACTTTAAATATAATAGTTGTTCCACTACTGATAATTCGAAAAACAGTAAAAGCTGGCTGACAAGGGAGATAAAACCGGGTCGAAGTTTACAATGGCCCATAAAATACCATTAAACGCTCTGCGGTACCCTTGCTTCGCACTTAAAACAACAATGTTGGTGCTACCACATAGCCGGATAGACTTTTTAACGGCTTGGGTATAGACTTGAAAAAACTTTTCCTAATGCCTATAAAGTTGCTGATTTTTACACGCAAGGGACTTATAAATGTTCTGATGTTAAGAAAATTGGATTTATTACATACGATTATAATAAAAAGCTACGGAAAGGTAGAAGTGAGCTTAATATTTTGGGTTTGACAAAACTTCATATTGATAAAATAGTTGACAACGCCTATCGCCACCAATTTACTACATGTAGATAGGTACGTACGAACCGTAGCTTTCCACACTGCTAAGTTTTCAATAATTTCTTGCTCACCGCATGTCGCACAGCATATGCCCAGACTGCTCAAGCTGAACATTTCCTTCTGTGAGGCGCCCTAAAAATAGTCGCCCATTTTGCCTTTCCGACTAAATCTATACCTGCTCGCCCTATTGACCGATAAAGCTCTTAAAGTCCCTTGGCCAACAGAGTATACACGCTTACACGCTCACACATACATATGCATGCATGCAACATGCATGCATGCATGCACGCGTGTATGCATGTACGCACGCACACATACACGAACGCACACAGGCTTGCATTACACATGAAACTTTACTGACACGATTTCTTCTTCCCTTTTTCATTATATAACACGTTTCAAGTGTCATTTTGTATAAACCTAGAATCGTAGGTATAATCAGAGCATAATATTCTAAGGCGCACGGTCTTCATCTATAGACTTTGGAATAATAGATAAGATTAAACTTACAAAGTTCAGAAGTGAATTCCACCAACCATCACCCAGGTCAGCGCATTAGCATACGGCTTAAGCTCTCGCGCTTAGAAAGTTTTTAAATATGTGATTACTAAATACTGCAGGAAGCGTTCCATTTAATCGATGAAGAATTCTACTAAAATCCTTTAAGGAGCTACCGCGAACAAAACGTGTTTATGTATTCCATGCACTTCAAGAAGTATATGGATTAGAGACCTAATATTTATAAATATGATTTTTGTCTGTATATTTTAGAATCCAGTGAAACGAATACAAATTAAACGAAATTTTCTTGATATAAAAAAATCTAAAGTCATCTCTATCGCATTACATTTTCTGATTTCAACGCCAACGCTTAAGAATTAGTCAATGGAATTTACTTAAAAACAGCAAATAATTGTAGCAAAGTTCTTATTAATAATACAGACCGAAATTTTAAATCATGTTCTTGTTGAATAATCGAATGATTTAGTCTAACAAACAGAGTTACGGCTTATACTAGTGCACACATTTGGATGTAACGTCACTAACGGTCGTTGGCGGGCTCGGCTGATAGCGATTGCCAGTCGATTATTGTAATAATCGACCAGCGTGGCTTTGGCGTGGCATCGCTTTAGCTTGGCGTGGCAACACTTTAGCTCGGCGTGGCATCGCTTTAGCTCGGCGTGGCATGGCGTTGGCTCGGCAAGTAGCAGGCTTAGCGCTACATTAAGCAGTTTCTTATTTCATAGTGTAGTCCTTTTAGAAAATTATTACATTTGTTTGTGAACATACGTCATTTATTACCGAGCGCGCGCTCAATTTATCCGTTCCTTATTATTCTTTTGTAAAGTAATAGCATCATTGTCACTCTTCCGGTCGAACAATGGTCGATCGCGGTAGACCCGTAATTGAATCTTACCCTATTTACGTCTTCAGCGCGAACTGAGTAAGTACCCAATTCGAGAGTTTAATAATAGATTAAAAATAAAAAACAAAATATTTTTATTTATTTATCAAGACCCAAAAATTATTACTATTTTAAAGAGCTATTAACACCTATCTCATCTGATGGAAAGTGATGACGGTGCCTGTTCACTCTGAACTCAAACATGCTCAAGTTATATCTCTTCAGAAACACAGACAGATGCACTTATAAATAGCTAAGAAGAAAGGATTGTAATAACTTAAGACAACCAGTTTGGAACTTGATTCCTACGGAGAAGAAAAGCTAATAGGAAAAATAGTCATCCGTTCGGTCGGAAAGCAGACGGATGATGCAGTCAGAGGGGTATAGCCACGGTTAGTCATTGAAAAAAAATGTTTTGCAAGGATTCTTATATACAGGCAGGATGAGAAAAGCAAAACTGACTAGAGTAAAAATTAAACATAATAATATTTTGGTCGCCGCCAGGCAACGGATCGCAGAAAATAAATAATCCAATTATATGTTGTGTGGTATATTAAACTTTGCATAGCAAAGCACTATATAAGTACAGAAGCAGAACGTTTACAGAAGAGAATATAGAAAATACAGAGAGACGTCTGAGGACGTGGTTCTCGATGGTGTCAATCTCAATGCGCGATCTAGGCTGCGCATTGAAATTGAATATCTTGACGACCTACCCAAAGTAAGGGGGTAGTCGTATGTCATGCGGTAGATCATATATTTACAAATAACGATATAAAACACACTAAACATATACACATCACAAATAGGTAAACACAGGAATACGCCACATCATTTTATACTTCCTTCCTTACACAAAATGTAATTATTAGAACTGAAAGTCCTGTAAAGAAAATCTAGATAAGAACCATATTTGTATAAAATTTGTATGTAGCCTTATTTCAATAGGCACTGCGTGAAATTTTAATCGTACAACAGTGGTTTACAATGATAATACAGTTTTTCTCGCCAAACGAAAATTATAAAGATTGTCGCATTTTTCCTAGGAAGATGGATTAAATCTTTATAAAAACGTGTACTCTCCGACTATCATGCAAAGGAACCGGTGTAATGATAGACAATATCGTTGGCCGACTATAATAGCCGCACAACTCACATATGATTATTTGGGTTAGCACTCTAATTTCAAAACTATATAGCTTATTTCTTCTGTTCTTGCGATATATTCTTCCTTAATTCAGCGATATATTTAAAATCGGAGCTGTGCGAATATTTTGTCCTATTTAATATGTTGACATACATTATGCAGGTCTACTAACAATCAATACATAAGTATATAGGTCAGTAATAATATAACATTGATTTAAAACTAATAATGAGATTGCACGTTTCATAACCCGGCCTGTAACCGCTGAGTCGACAAAACAAGCGCATTATAACGCTTCAAAAGCTCATGTAACACGACTATTATGTTCAACGATTCCTTTACAGAGACAGCCATTGTTCCAGCGCTTGTCCTACTTATAAAACGACCACCGGAAATTTGTACTCGTTACGGGAAACCGTAAAAATATCAACTTATGATTTTGGTTCGATTAAACTCTAAGTTATGTTATTTATATTTCTATCAAGTACACCTGATTGTATCATCACCGTAACTATAGTTGCAAGTTTCTTTAATTATAAGTCTCCAGAATGGTGGCGCACTGGTTCTCCATGATAGAGTAAGGCCGTGGTATAGTCTATTCTCTATCTCTTCACTTTGTGAGAGAGGGCCTTTGCCCAGAAATGGAACTGTTTTTTAATATTACAAATAATTCTTCAAAGCGCCTGACGGATTTTTCTCCTTTAGTAGTTGCACGCTTTTCCGCCAAAATTCTTTGTCGGAGCAAAACAGCTTATATAAGACTATATCCTTCAAGGAGCGATGAAGATAAGAGGTAACATACAAACAAAAAGTGCCTATAGTCCAATTGAAGACTTTTTTAAAGTTGGTTAAACACGTTGATTATCCAGCTTGCTATTAACAACAATAGTACTTCAAGCAGCTTCCGCTATTTGAATAGATTAACATTAGGTGTAGAACCGTCACACCCAATTAAATAACTCTTACACATTCGACCATTAAGTTCTTTCAGATCATTAAGTTTTTCAGTGTTCTTTCAGAAGTCTTATGTTTGCGACGTTAATACCAACAACGGTGGATTTACAGACGTGTGACTTCGGAACTTGACGGAGCACATCCGGTGCGTCAGCTTGCCACTTCCTTATCTTAAAGCCTTAATATACAAACAAAAAGCACCTACAGTCGAAAGGAGGTCTTCATCCTTTTACCAAGTTATTTATCCAGCTTGCCATTAAACAACAATATGCCTTCTTTTGGTTTGCTGTTTGAGTAGCATGTAAGTGTATGGACATTAGAGATTTCCCAAGTACTGCTCCGAAGACACAACTCACATTCATGAATCTTGTATATTAACCGTCACACCCAATGAAATAACTCCTACCCATTTAACCATTAATGAAACAGGTCAAGACTAAGTAGGGCACACGATACCATCCGAGAAGCTATTGTTTCAGTCTTATGTTTACTATGTTAATGTCAGCAGTGGATTTACAGCCGTATAGCTCCGGATCTTGAAGGAGCGGGCGCATCCTGTGCGCCAGCTTGCCACTTCCTTATCTTAAAGCCTTCTCTAATGTGTATTGCTTTTTATGGGTCATGACACGACACTTTTTGAATTAGGCAAACATTATTGATATTGCTTAAACATTTGTTACTTGGATTTGTAGAATTATGATCGTTTTATATAATGATTAAAGGCATGAGTGAAACAATTGAATATCTATTGACCAATTTGACGTCTTCACTCAATAATAAATGGAATTTTTACAGCGTCACGCTTCTGTACTACAAATGTTTTGCCGTAATGTAACAAGGAATAAGCCTTTTGCAATCAAATAAAGCACAATTCCAGAATGCTGCTAAAATAGATATCTCCACAGAAAAAACACACACTTCGTCTGATTCAGGATTCAAACCGAGGATCTCCTGATCTTCAGCATCACCATGCGCCACTAAACCAACAAGGGAATCTCATTTTATTAAAAAAAATAAACACCGTCACGTCTTTATTCCCCAAGTGGGGGTGGTGGAGGTGTACGGTGTACACTCACTGTTCGCTGATGATGTTAGGTCTCATGTAATAGGGGGCGAGATTATTGCCATATACCGGGTACAATTCCAGACACCGGACGGATCCTGTCAATTTTTCGATAAAATACTACATTTTTTCCAATCTAGCGTTTGAATCCAAGATCTGGTGATTGCTACTCGTATTACGCCATTAGACTAACGAGGCAATCTCATTTTACGGTTAACATTTAGTTATTTATACGTGACATTTGTCATATTTATATCTGACAGTACAATATTAGTTATACTTGCTTCAAAAGATAAATATAACATTCCGATAACCCAACTTTTCTCTCCAAAAAACTCGTTACGCACTACTACATATCATTGGGATGGGCAAAGCATTAGTAAGGTTGAAACTTCTCTCAGATATTGGCACTCATCTTGAAACTTTTATTCGTCGAAAGAAACTTCAAGTATGCAATCCTACTTGATAGATGACAGAAGTATTCGACAAATAGTCTTAAGATATTGGAGAAGAGTGCTTAATCGCGTGATAATAATCAGGAGCAAGGACTGAAGATATTCTTCCTGTGGTAAGACATATAAATAGCTATTAATTGAACAACTGTTTAATATTTTTTATATTTATGTGAGAGAGAGAGATACGAAGGATTTGTCGGACGGTCGGATGTCAAGTGTCGGACGATTTGGCGCAGTGGCTAAGAGCTTAAGACGCTCCGCCCACTGGGTCGAATAGTCGCGAGTTCGATACCCGCACGGAACCAATCTTTATGTGACTCACAATTATTTGTTTCGATCTGGGTATTTGTGTATGTGATATTTCATGTTTGTAAACGCACGCACAATACAGGAATAACACCAAGGGAAGGGCTTCGTTTTAAAAAAAATACAACATTTTTAGAAAACTGCATTTGTCAGACTTAGAATTTGGAACCCAGGACTTCGTGATCACACATTCGCCAATGAGAAGTCACTACGCCAGTTCTAGTATAAACAACAACCATTCAGAAACCTCATATTACTTCATTCGTCTCTAACGAGCCCTCCTAGAATATGGTGATGAGGTTATATTGTACGTTGGAGTTTTCCTAGGACGCAGATTGGCGGCCAGCGGCACGTAGATACGATAAATTGATTCGGTACCAGATGTGCAGGCGATCTCTGCACATACAAGCTATTTTTCGACATTATTATTTCCTCTGATTCCTTCTCAATCGTATTAAAAATTGATAGAAAATTACCCGCTTGTTTCTGGGTCTATTATAGTATAATATATTCAACCGGTCGAGAACAACGCCACCTGCCGTGCCGTGGAAGTAGCTTTCTAATGATGAAGAAATTATTGAAATCGGTTCAGTAGTTTCAGAGTTTATCAATTATAAACAAACTAACTGGACGTAGCTTTCTTATGATGAAGAAATTATTAAAATCGGTTCAGTAGTTTCAGGGTTTATCGATTAGAAACAAAGTAACAAAATTTTCTTCCTTATAATATTAGCATATAGATGACAATCATAATACGACAGACTGCTGCGACGCAGCCACGACTCAACAATAATTCCTAGCGTCTGGACTACGTTTACAAAAACAAACCAATGACTGCCTCAATAGTCTAGTGCCTAAAAATGCGCTTAGCGATCATGGGCGAGTGAGCGAACCCAAGACGTGTTCAAATCCTAAGCCGAAAAATAACAGACTAGACTACAGAATATAGGCGTAACAGTTTTTTTTAATCAAAATTAATGAAATGTAATCACATCATCGATTCCAAAAACATCATTGTTACTTGAAATACTTAAAAGGTGATCCCAACCGATATTACGTCGATACTCAAGAGATGATCCCATCACTGGAACAAAAGAGGGTGAACATTACGGCTCGCAAATGATCTATAAAAGTAACCATTAAGTTAATGCCGTCGCGAGGCTTTGCGGCGACAGGTTCGCATCACTATTTTTAAGCTTCGTACTTTTTACAACCATGTTACAAATTATATCTATCTATCTATCTATCTATAACCTCACGCCAGATCCCTTGCAGGGTAGGCAGAGAGTACAGAGTTCCAACAGGTTCTTTCCTTACATACCTCTCTGGCTTCCTCGACTCTCATAGTTCGTCTCATACACGCTCGCCGGTTACGGAGACTCTTGACTTTTCCATCAGATAAGACTCGGTTTATTTGGTCGTGGTAAGATAGTCTAGGTCTTCCCCGGTACCTGCATCCTTCCACTTTCACATTGTATATCTGTTTTGTCATTCTTTCCTCTGGCATTCTTTCTATATGCCCGAACCAACGGAGCATGCCCTTTCTCATCTTTACACCGATACTATCTTTCATACCTACTCGCTGTCTTACTATGCTGTTGCTAATGCGGTCGGTCAGCTTCACTCCGCACATCTTCCGCAGAGCTCGCATTTCTACCGCATTTATCCTACTTTCATTCTCCTTCTTACATACCCAGCTCTCGCTACCATATAACAGCGTTGGGACAAGAACTCCGTTATGTATGGCCAGCTGCGCCTTAGGGCTTAAGTGCCGGCTCCCGAGTAGCTTTCCCATCGCACCATTCACTCTGTTCCCTGCACTCACTCTTCTCTCTATGTCAGCGGAGTATTTCCCATCCTTACTGAAGGCGCATCCAAGATATACAAACTCATTCACTTGCTCCAGCACATCGTTACCAACCACAATCCTTACATTCGTTCTGGTTTCTTCCCTTTCAAAAACCATAATCTTGGTTTTCTTCACATTCAAGTGTAAGCCATTGATCATGCAGTCGTTTTTCATAACTGTACAACTTATACAGGGTTTAATATGAGCTAAGTACTAGAAATACTTGCTTAATAAGTTCCTTGTAGATTATTCTTAGCTGGAATCATTCAGCTGTTATGAACTACGTACTAGAGAATACACCTCAATTATTTCTCGTAGCAAAAGTTAGAGTGCATACCCTCTAGCTCTCATTGTGCTTACTTGCTTCTTGTGCCTTAATGTCTTCATTTGCATTGCCGCATTATTTAAAAAACTCCAAATTTGGTAGTGGATTTGACTCTAATTACTATCTGCTCGTTAGTTACGAATCGGTCTAATCTAAGGTAGTGTTCAATTTTTTTTCTTAAAAATCATAGCCCCACATTAGGACTTATTCCTGTGTCGTGAGTGCGTTTACAAACATGATAATTAACATACACAAATACCCTTACCGAAACAAATAATGGTGGATCACAAAAAGATTTGTCCCGTGCGGGAATCGAACCCGCAACTATTAGACACAGTAGGCGGAGCGGCTTAAGCTCTTAACCAATGCGCTAAATCGTACGTCAATTAAAATTTTGAAAAATTGAAATTCGTTGTTAGTGTTTTGACCTTCACCAGAATGTACGTGCTCGTCTCTATATAATTAGACCGGTGACAGGGCTTCAAAAGGAAATACTAAGTGCCTCCACGCAAACATGGTAATAACTTAAAACCTTTCTATTTTTATCGACCATTTTTGGTATCAAGTACGCTTAAGACAGAGCGAAGAAATATATATAATATTTCATTATACAATAATAATACATTTATTTGCTGTCTATTTGCTTCTTCTATAAACATGAGATAAATCAATCCTATCTATCTATATCATCTCGCTAGATCCCTTGCGGGGTAGGCAGAAAGTACAAAGTTCCAACAGGTTCTTTTCTTATATACGTCTCCGGCTTCCTCCACTCTCATAGTTCGTCTTATACACGCTCGCGATTACGGAGACTCTTTACTTGTCCTTCAGATAAGACTCAGTCTATAAATTAATTGTCACATGAAAATCGTTTATTGAATATCAGATTATTAGATAGAATATTTAAGCTTGCTATATTCATATCCCTATTTCATTCACACCTTTCAATTCTGACAAAGAAATAATTTCTAAAATTAAAATCACGAAATTGTTTTACGACGAAGTTATGAGCCAAGTTTTCACAGTGCTTAATAGCTTTAATAAAATCCTATATTAGTTGCAACAAAAAGTCAAGGGCGTAAAAAGTGCCACGCGACGATGTCGCCGCGAAGCCTCGCGACCGCACAAACTTTAATGGTTTCTTTTATCGACCATTTGTGAGCCGTAATGTCCATCTTTCTTTGTTTCAGTTATAGGGATAACCTTTTATGTATATTATGGGATTCAAAAACAAAATCTTTTCTTATAGCTGTTGGTATTTCAATCTTTTAATGACGAAAATTAAAACCGCGGCAAACAAACCACAGCATTATTGCTTTTTTTAAATAAAAATATAAATACATTTTATGGTGAATAGGTATCACATAAGGACCACACATATTATTTTTTGTAATCTTCTACTAGGTATTACCTAATTAAAATGTTGGATTATTGATACAAATTCGTCACAGTCGTTTTCAGTGCTGTTGTGCTTTTTATTTTCCTAAAAAATAAAAAAGAAAATTGTGAGAGATATTTTCACCACCAAGATGAAGATTTGAGTTATATTATCAAATAGGATAAAATTAATTTAATTTCATGTGTCTTGTTCCTAGTTAGGAAGGGTCGTAAAAAAGCTTTCATCCTATTATAAAAGTAAAAGAGGACTGACGACCATTTTATAACGAGAAAAAATTAAATATGATTTAAGAGACTTTTTTTTGTGTATAGAATTATTTAATATATCGTTCGTAACATAGATATGTAATTCTTATCAAAAGCTCAGATTGGAACCCGGCTGCTAGCCAGCAAACATGTAACATTCATAGAAACATCCGCTGTAGCTACACTCTTCATTAGATATGTTGGCTATTTGAGGTCATCATAGTGACTCATGGACGTTAGGAAGAAGTAAATAACATAGCGCTCCATTTATGTAAATTATATTACATACATTTACCGTACAGAATACATGGATAAAATACCAATATCCGTAATCAAATTAGGTCCAGCTTCACAGTATGAAATAACTAAAAGCATTTTGTAATTAATCATGGTAGGTTATGGAAAACTTTAGTCGTATTTAAACACATACGTATAAATACCAACTAAAAAGTTTAAAAGCTTGATTTTACATGTCAAAAGTATCATATTTATTTTGAAAATGTAGTTACTATGATTAATATGATCGATAGAATAAAAGACCATGTGAGCTCTTTTATTACTAAGGAATTTCTTAATTAAATAATTAAATATATACCTAGTAGCATTTATACCCATTTAGATGTTGAATGGTAGAATTAGCTCTTAAATATATAATATACATTATACCCAAATTCTGTGGTACTCCATAAATATGCACATTTTTCCAAATTTGATAAACAGAGGAAAAAAGAAGCGCTTATAGCACTGTAAGACCGCGGTGTTTTCAGCGATCACCAAGGTTAAGCAGCGTTCGGCGCGGTCGGCCTGACATGGGTGACCGTTTGTGGCATTTTCATATTCGAGCGTCTCCGTGCTTCGGAAGGCACACTATGGATGCACATTCTGACACGCATCCAGTCGATTCAGCTTTGCATATTCCACGGCTCCTCGCTCCGCAAGCGTGGCTCTGATTACACATTCAAGTGATGCAATAAATTGCCGAGTTAGCGGACACTCGCTCGGCTTTCGATTTCGGATATCCAAAAAGTTTTTGGGATATTTTTCTGCTAATAGTGTGAATGCCGCCACTTGTGGCCAAGCTATTTTCGATTTATTGTACTTAGTCACTTTTGCGCATACCTATTTGCTGTCACTATTGAGCTTTCTAAAACTCATTGTTTTTTTTCTAATGTCTATAAATACAGCTGGTATATTCGATTATTGTGATATCGTTTATCTGTCTATAAAACACTGCAATCGTTAATAATTATCAATAATTATGAAATTATCCGTCTCTATCGAATGATTATTAGTCCGTTAAACTAACTACACCTGTTAGTATTTGTATTCCTTTGTCATACACAACTAACTTGTTCTAAACATTTAGTAAATGCTAGAAGCACATTTCTAGCGTCACCATGGTATGAATTTACATTCTGACACGCATTCAGTGGATTAAGCTTTGCATATTCTATGGCTTCTCGCTCTGCAAACGTGGCTCTGATTACACATTCAAGTGATGCAATAAATTGCCGAGTTAGCGGACACTCGCTCGGCTTTATATCTACATATCCAAGAAGTTTCTGGAATATTGTTTCGCTAATAGTGTGTGTGCCGTTACTTGAGGCCGAGCTATGTTCGATTTATTCGACTTAGTTACTTTTGTCTATATGTACCTATTTGCTATCGCAATTGAGCTTTTTAAGACTCATTAGATCATTATGTGTTGTCAAGTTAGATCGGCTTTATTTATAATATTTATGTAAATAGAGGGTATACGACTTAATTTGAGATAATATTTGACTTAAAAACACACTACTTAAAAATTAGATGAATTTTTGAATAGTATATTTTGAGTCTATCAAATAGTTACCAGAAATTCATAAATCAACACCACGTCTGTACAGCAGTAGAAGTATAGGTATTAGGTACCACATGCTGTGGTACTTACCACTACGCTGATTTAAACAGTTCTAGGAACCATTTAATGCACTTCAAATTAAATAACTTATCCTAATGGGGCGTATCTCGACAACAACTTATCCTTATATTCCAGCTTGCGGAAATTCCCTGAAAGATAACTGAAATGTAATGACAAATGGAAAAGAAGAAATGTGTATTTTGAAAATATTTATAACAAAGAACTCGCAGTACTCCAACTAAGTACAAGAAACTTTCTTCACTAAGGTAAAACAGACGTTGTAATCGCTAGTAAAAAACCTACTTAGTTTTATCCAAAGACGTTAGGTCCACGTGTCGTGATAAAGAAGGCTACAGACCATTTGAGCTCACTACTAGGATAACATTTATAAAGGTTTGGTAACATAACCGACGGAGCGCGACGGAGCCGCTCGGCTGGCGCTCGGCAGCGCGGCGCTCACGTCCCATTGCAGGCGTGACAACATCTCGCTGGCCGGGCGGCCGCCCAACACTATACGATACGTGATACAACACTATGCGAGCAGGACGTCGCACGCGTATCGACGCATCGCTCCCGCCGTGCTTCGTTTGTAATCGCATCGGGCGCGACCGACGGTGGCGGGTGGCGACGTTTGCCGACGCATTGAGCATGGCTGAGCTGTGTGGCGTCTCCCGTACAATTTAGTACATTACAACTCCCCAAGTCGCGCCACTCTCGCGCTGCGTCGGTCATGTGGCGAAACCTCAAGGGATACTGGCTGTTATTTTTATACCAAGTGCCCCGAGTGGACTACAAATCAAGATAACAAGCGGAGATAGAGGCCAGGCGGAAATATTTACACATACGACCTCACTGTTTTATTCAGTACAGCTGAATAATCGTTTGTTAATATATATGTACATACGTTCTAGTGTTGTTTCTACGTTTATCGCTTTAGTTATAGCTAATGTATCATTATGATAACCTCTAATAGTGTTATGTCTACTAATATTTTACCTCGTTTTGTCTAGTGGCGGATACTGCGCGTAGTGATCACGAGGTCCTGGATTCACTTTCTAGATCGGACAGTGGAATTTTCCGATAGTAAAATTCTCAGTATCAGTCTGTCAGTCAGAAAGAGACTGACCTGCCCGGTATAATGGCAATAGGCTCTCCCGCTATTGCATCAAGTCGACCGTGAAAATTTCAATCCGAAACTTCGGAGATACACGAACACGTATGTACCATAATGTTGTATCTTGATTGTATCGGATTTATTTCTTTCGGTCGGGCACCATAGACTGTATTCGTGAATGAATTAAAGATGAGAAGTATGTTTCCGTTAGCGGAAAAGTTGGTAATGAATGAAGTAGTATAAACCAACCTAATCAAAAGTGCAGTTGGGCTTTAGCAGACACAATGTAACTTATTAATATTTCAAGTTAGTAGTGTAAAATTGTTAAATTTCAATCTGTGATAATGACATAAAGGTGCCAACTATGCCTATAATGTTTCAAAATTGCGCAGCCCTTTATTAAGCTGTAATGGCACGTTTAATATTATCGAACCGGCGATGGAAATCGTTGTGAGTTCCGAATAACAAATAATGTTATCTTCTTTCGGTGTTTTTACAATTTTTATATTTTGTTATTAAAGGCATAGGAACGGCAACAAAGGCTATTTGGTTGTTTAAAAGCAACTCGACTCGACAAGATTTATTATGAGAAACGAGCTACCACACCTTGTCGGATGCCCTTTTGCTTTCGATCTTTAAAAAGGATTTTTATAGAAATCTGTATATTAAAAAGAGCAATAATAATATTATGAAATCACCAAATAATTTCAGTATCAATGCATTTATTGCTTTTAGATATCAACAAAATCACCATTAAACCTCTCGTGTTTAAATTAAAACTTGCAACAATTAAAACTTGTAAAAAGTTACATCTTTAGTTTTCGTATAATTGAGATTTCGATCCACGAAGAAGAAGAGATTTGGATCCAAACAGAGACAAAATTTCGATCCGAAACTTCGGAATTGCGTTTCATGGTAGACCTACAGATACTAGGCTTGTAAAAATATTCTGAATGTTCATCGAATTCTATGTAAATGCAATATTTCTGC
This sequence comes from Phalera bucephala, assembly GCA_905147815.2. Classification (NCBI taxonomy): domain Eukaryota; kingdom Metazoa; phylum Arthropoda; class Insecta; order Lepidoptera; family Notodontidae; genus Phalera; species Phalera bucephala. Next base: position 13,519,503 of record LR990621.1, on the reverse strand, counting down.
TGCGAGAATTCCCTCAATAAATTTAATTTCATTACTCAAAGTAAATAACTTTCTTACTTTCTTTATACATATGAAGATATTATGTGTGTATAAAGACAACAAAGTAAAGACAGCAGTCCAATAAATGAACGTTGTAGTTTTGTGCGACAGAACGACATATTGTCGTTACTTGTGAAAACAATCGTGCCGTGTGTTTGGTCTTCAAACATGGGGCTTGCCCTTTATTTATCATAGTTTTTAACAAAATATCGAGGTCTGTCAGTCAGAGGATGATGTGGGTACTAGAAAACTGACAATAAAACTTTGCCTAACACTATTACATTACTAGAACCACTATAACATTTATTTCAGACAAGTATTTTGTACGTACACGCACCGAAACCGTAAAAATTCTCATTCATCACGCAAAGTTTTATTCTATGCGTGGATCGAACCCACGACTACTCGATCAAGAGTTCTAAGCTACCTACGTAGAGATAACTAGATAAAGCTCAGTACACTACTTTAAATACGATCAAAATCAACCTTACACTAAGCCGATTTAAAAGAACAGACCCAAAAAGTTCATTTTTTCAAATATTGCTGCCTATTGAAAACTTATTAGATTTTGTTAAAAGTTAATTGTCTCAAGACAAAAGTCTTTGACCAGTGTGTGTTGCCAGTGATGACTTACGGCACTGAGACATGTTCGCTTACGATGGGCCTCATAAGAAGGCAAGGTCACCCAAAGGGCGATGGAGAGAGCTATGCTCGGATTTACCCTGCGGGATCGAATCAGAAACGAGGAGATACGCAGGAGGACTAAGGTCACTGACATAACACTCAGAATTGCTAAACTTAAGTGGCAGTGGGCGCAGCACATCGCTCGTAGAACTGACGGCCGTTGGGGCAGAAAGGTTCTCGAATGGCGACCACGTAGCGGAAAACGAAGAGTGGGTAGGCCCCCTACAAGATGGACCAATGACCTGGTGAAGGTCGCGGGTAGAAGTTGGAGGCGTACAGCACAAAGCCGGTCGTTGTGGCGGTCTTTAGGGGAGGCCTTTGTCCTGCAGTGGACGTCTTTCGGCTGAAGAAGAAGAAGAAGAAGAAGTTAATTAAACCTCACGATGTTTTTCTTTACGGTAAGCAAAGGATAATGACAATTAACTTGTTCTCTATATCATCACACCAGATCCTCTGCGGGGTAGGCAGACTTAACTCTCAGTAACTTAATATTATTTTGATCTCTTAAAACTGTTACACTCCATTTGGCAAGACAAACCCAACGAACCCCAATATGTTGAGGCTATGTTGAGTAGTTGGGTAGTTCTATAGGCCACCCTCTGGCTCCATCATCAGACACTGAACATTATCCGGGTCTACAGAACTCGTTAAGACAAATCCAATGAGCCCAAACACGGCATGGTGATGTTAAGTAGTTGGGTTCGGGCTCCGTCACTAGACCATGGACATTATCCGGGTCTAGACAGCTCGTGAAGATAAATTCAAGAAGCAGAAACACGGCTGTGCTATGTTGAATATTGGGTGGTTCCCTTGGGTGAGAACCTTTACGTTTCATCATCAGACCCCGAACATCATTTGGCTGTATCTTACTTGTCAATACCAATCTAGCAAGCCTCAACACGAGGTGGTTATGTGGTGTAGTTTACACGTTCCCATTGCCACCTTCCATCATCAGACTAGCTCCATAATATTGCATTGTGACCGGACTTACATACGTATGCCAAATTTTAGCTCAATCGGATGCCCACAAGTGCTTAAAAAATGGATCACAAGATTTGAATAGGAAAGACAAACAGACAGACATATGAATAGTGCAAGTTTAATTAAAGCTTGTAAGAACTTTTCACTCCATCATTATCTGGGATAAAAAAACCAGACAGGCATTAAATTCGTGTCACTCCTTTCACAAGACTATTACTGTATCTCGACATTATTTTTTTAATGTATCCAATTCAGGACATTTTGGATCCAAAATGTACGTTAAACCTATATCAAAAACGAAAAACTTTCTTCCAAAAATAGTATATCATGGATAATATTACACACAACACCCTTAACATGTTACAGGGCTAATATTATAAGGGTGTTCGACATTTATTTTTCATAATGTCTTGGTCGCCGACTCTTTGGCGTTTTCGGACAGTAATTGGCTATTTCGGCGTGCATTAATTCTGTCGGCTACGGTATCCGTACATCAGTTGTCCGGGTAACGACATTACGTAATAACCGGCCCGATGGTGTTGCTAGTACAAACTAAGTGAGAATCGAAAGACGATGTTGCCAATTTACAGGATAATCTTTTTGCAAATTCTTAATTGCACTCCACACGAATACTTTTATATATAGTATATTTTAACGCTATATTCACCCAGTTGTAGAGTTTAAGCCGCTTCTCCATATGAATCGAGCGGTCGCGGATTCGATCCCCGCACAGGATGAATCTTTGTGTGGCCAAAAATATGTTTCGGTTTGAGTACTTGTTCATAACAAAAATAAAAATTAAAGTTAAGATATGACAAAAGAGAAAATATTAAATCAAGATTTTCTAACATTTCTTTTATAAAAATTGCTACACTGCACCGTGCCTTCTACACCACACCCTACTCTGATTAAACGGTTAGTGTTTTAAATTAAAAAGTTTTATATTTTTATTCGGTAGGAATATGTTGTAAACACATAGGTACGATTTTATTTTTCAATGCTGGCAATACTGGGCGCCGACCTAACCCGGCGCTGACGTTGGATTACTGCCGCGATTAACTTCGGAAGGCAATTCATTGAAAGAACAAGTTTATTACTTTCAAGTTTCCCGTTCAATGCGTGAAGGTCGCTGGAAATTCAGTAACACAATGGGCCCAATTATAGAAATCGTAAAGATTCGGCGAATTTCACCAGTTTTCATCGTTATTCGACGGCTAATCCAATTTCGCTTTTCATATTTATAATTAGGTACCGAAGTTTATGAACCCAAAGTTTTGTAATATCGCACTCCTCCCTATGACTGTCGTTAAAATTGACTATAATTGTGAAATCCATTTAATCGCGGTGATATTTTATCGTCCAGAAACAGCAGCCTACATAAACATGTATTCAATCAAATCAGCCTATTGCAGTCCACTGCTGGACATAGGCCTATGTCCAGCAGTGGACATAGGCCTAAACATGTATTCGATCTTAAGTATTTCTAGGCAACGTTATAATGTATACAGTTTATTTTACATCATCATCATCCGTGTCAGTCCACCGGTAGACATAGTCCTCTCCCATGACAGGTCACTAAGCTTGATCTTCAACTCAATAATCATAATAATAATAAAAATTATAATTCGAATTATAATTCGACTGACGATTTAACGCAGTGATTAAGAGCTTAAGCCGGAGCGGCTTAAGCTCTTTAAGCCGCTCTGCCCACTGTGTCTAATAGTCGCGGGTTCGATTCCCGCACGAGACAAACCTGTGTGTGATACACAATAATTTGTTTCAGTCTGGATATTTGGGTATGTGAATTTTCATGTCTGTAAACGCACCCACGCCACAGGAGTAAATCCTAATGAGGGTAGCCCACACTTCTATTAAAAAAATTATTAATGCAGTTCTGTAACAACCTGTGTATATTTACGTTCTAAGAATGGGAATAATCTATACCATTATAATATAGAAATGCGCTATGTATGTAAACTGAATAAAAAAAATGGGATTGACTTTTTTGTGGACGCTAATAAACCGTTTTAAAAAATATTTCGTATGCATGTTGGTCTTTTAATGTGGCTTATTGTTCAGGCATTAGGCAAATAGCACTAAACTATTTCTAGCGGTTCGTTCATATTTAGATATAGTAGCATATAATCTGACTTAAATAGTGCGATATGTTTAATTAAAATCAATTATATAGAACGAGAAAGTACGCGAGTAGTAGACTTAGGTCAAGATACCTGGTTTTAAAACAACAAAATACACTTGTCAAGTCGAATCATATGTTATTTAACGAACTAAGTTCTCGCAAGCAGTACCGCGGGAAAAAATAGTTTGAAATAAAATTAATTTCTGGGATTTAATGCGGTTGATTTGGGTTTTATGTTTCATTAAAATAGTAACAAATTATAAGCATTGGATACAATTGACTGGGTCGCTAACATTTGTAATTCGATTTTCTTAATCAGAATCTTCTACTTTCATTTATGTAAAGGATTATAGTATTTATGAATAAAAGTAACAAAGACTCTACCATCTATTTATCTATCTATATCATCACGCCAGATCCCTTGCGAGGTAGGCAGAGAGTACATAGTTCCAACAGGTTCTTTCCTTACATACCTGTCTGACTTCCTCTACTCTCATACTCTACCACCTCATCAGAATATCATTTCCCCCACCATAAGACATCTGCGATCCCTAGAGAACATTGAGCTAGCTAATTATGAAAAGGTTGACTAAATACACATGAACGCGACAGCGTTATTTATACCCATAAATAAACCATAAGTAATAAATAATAATTAGAAAAATAACAAAGACTCTATCACCAATTCGGAATGTCATTGCTATTGAGTAGAAGGACAAGAAACGCCACGGTTACAGAATTGTGAACGTTTGGAATATGTAATTTCTAGGCACCGACCATACGTAAGTCCACAATATCAATAATCAAAGAAAAATTCTATTATATCAACACCATCCCTGGTAAAATTTAACTGCGCGGCATTAACTTTATTTGTGTAAAGCACAATAATTATAATAGCTCGTAAAATTTTGTGGACTTATTAGGTGTAGAGCGTAATGGCTTTGTGTATGAATGGTTTCGGCAAACAAGATTTAATAACAAGTCATTAATTGTAGTTGTAAAAGGTACGCTACATGTTAGCCTGATTTTTATTCTAAATGCCGTTGGAACCACTCCGCATCTCCAGACAATGTAGTTACCAGTTAGGACACGTCTTCTCTATTATTTATAAAGGTTGTTTAACGTTAGAGCACATTCGCAATTAGAGCTGATTTAACTAAGTATATAGTGATCTTGTAGTTTCTTTTATTAGCTTTCTTAGTTTAGAGATAGGTATATGTAAGTATTTATTTTAAATGAAATAAATGTTTCGGATATTTATTTAAAATCGTTCACCCAGTTATACAAGGAACTTGTAAAGGGTATTGACCCTTTGATTGATTTTAACAATTTTACACCAATAAATAATGGTTACGATTCTAGAATCCTTTAAACCTTGAGGTGGAAAGCTTTAAATTATATCTTACTTGTTTGCTATCCATATATCAGATAAGATTATCTATCTATCTATAACCTCACGCCAGATCCCTTGCGGGGTAGGCAGAGAGTACAGAGTTCCAACAGGTTCTTTCCTTACATACCTCTCTGGCTTCCTCGACTCTCATAGTTGGTCTCATACACGCTCGCCGGTTACGGAGACTCTTGACTTTTCCATCAGATAAGACTCGGTTTAGGTTAGGTTATAATAATTATAACTATTCTTTAGGTGTGTAGAACTGTTGTAGTATTTGTTTTAGACTCTTAAAATATACATACGTACATACGTGGTTGATATAGGTATACTTTGTGGCGATTTGTATACTGTTTAGTCATCACAGCCCTTATGTCTGAAGGATTAATCAATGAAATCCGTAATACTTTAATATTATCGACAACTCTCATATTTCGTGGTAGGCCTATTGTATAGGTATTCAAAATTTATTAATCATTCTGTTTCGTAAATTTTGAATACCTATTCAAAATGTTCGAGTATAGAGTTTGCGCATTACAAGTTACTTTTTACGGTTTAATCACTTTTAGGCACGTAGATTAAACATTCTGACACTTATCATAGGTAGGGTACACATTTTGAAAATATGATACATAACATAATCGTACCGGAAGCGCCAAACTTTATCGCACGCTCGTTAACTTGACGGGTGCTGCGAGCACCGCCATTCCCGCTGCTTTGTTTTATGATGCTGCCGCCGCCATTTGTCAAAAGATTTAGCTAAATGGTTATCTTTATATAGAAGAAGGGCATATAGAAGTAGGAATGACTAACTCCAGGATTTATGTCCTGCCATTTGATTTGAAAGCTGTTTGATAAAGTCTTTACTCAATCGAAAAAGAGTAAAAACGCAAGTCTGTCACTTTATTAGAGCTAGCAGGAACAGATTGGCGTTATACTATCCTATCCTTTCCACACCATAAATTTACTTTTGAAAAATGTATGAGTGCAAATGTTGGTAATTCAAGCACTTTAACTCATTATACTCTGTTTGTGTATAAAATGCTCCACACCTCGCTAATAATTCTATTTTTGTTAAAATTCCTACACTTATTATAAGTAGGGTATAAATTTTGGAAATCTAACCGGAACTCGCGCAATAATCATAATGAACCTAATCGTACCGGAAGCGCCGAGCGTCATCGCAAGCTTGTTAACTTGACGAGCGTTGCGAGCACCGCCATTCCCGCTGCTTTGTTTGATGATGCCGCCGCCGCCATTCGTTAAAAGATTTAACTAAACGGTTATCTTCAGAGGGCATATAGAAGTAGAAATTACAAACTTCAGAATAAATGTCTTGCCATTTGATTTGTGAACTGTTTGACGGAGTAGTCACAACTTGATAGGAAAAGAGTGAAAGCGCATGTATGTCCTTATCAGATCCAAAATAAGTGTGTGAATCTCCTTAATTGTAGAATTTTTTAACCAGATAGCGCTAAATATCAAACGATTGCTACAAGAAAATTGCTTAATATGCTCCAAATCTAAAATTAAATTAGATTCCCAAACGGGTATGATAGAGGTACCATGTTTAAATGTTTTACCGATACGTTTGAGTCTCCATGTAATAGAGGGTGAACATATTGCCACAATGCCATTTACAATTCCAGACCTCGGTCTACTTCTGAGAATTATTTCATAGAAAAATCCCATTGACATAGCAAATAATAAAATAAATTTGTATTACGAGAAAACCTCAAACGAAGGCTCCCTAGAAATTATTCTTGTAGCATTAGTGCGTTTACAAACAAGACATTCACATACACAAACAACCGAGACAAATATTTGTGGGTCGCACAAAACTTTGTCTCGAGCGGGGATCGAACCCGCGACTACTCGATCCAGTGAGCGACGTCGCTTAGGCTCTTATCTACTGGACTAAGCCGTCCGTCAAATTGTTGGGCAATGTTTATATTAAATAATAATACGTGCAGATTAAAAATTCAGAACAGTGTACCAACACAAATATATCCTTTTTATGATTACGAAAAGAAAATACTCATACCGACAACCAACTCCCTTGCTCTTATTGTGGAAAATAAACTTAATTACGCAATCGTAGTACACTCAAAGCTACGCAAATATCGGATGTAACTTTTAAACATATAAAATAATACATGTTCGCGTGCCTCAGCCGAAGCCGCAGTTTGTTATCAGGCCGGCTGAAGCGGCGCGTAACGAGGCCCAGAGACAATGTTCCCCCTTTGTATTCCACTCCACATGCCCTCGAAATAACAAGGGCTCTATTTTCAATTCCTCCATCGGATTCTGCGGCTTCATAAGCATAGGGTGAACTCTTGAAATGCATAAAGAGTTTTTGCATACTAGCGGTTTCTCTTTTTCTGTGTTGCCTCACGTAAATATGCTTAAGCGGAATGAATTTGATATTGAATATTGAGATTTCATTTGAATTTTAAATGTAAGCTGTTTGTAAAAGTGCAGTCGACGGAAATCTCGGTTTTGTGTATTGGAAGATCAATTTGAATAGCAATTGCATTCAGAATTTTTGCACTGATTTTATATTGTGTTTGTTATTTTAGGTAAAAAAATCTTTTAACAAAAAAGGTAAACCGACTTCAAAAAGCAAGAAATAAATATTTGAAGTCGGTGCTGGTTGGTGCAGTCGGTTACTTGGCACCGACTTCAAATATTTATTTCTTGCTTTTTGAAGTCGGTTTACCTTTTTTGTTAAAAGATTTTTATTTTGCAATTTTAAGTGACGAGTGAATTATTTAGTAATATTTATATACCGATATTATATTATTTTGCTAAGTTGTAAAGTAAGGTACCTACAGGATTAATATAATGACTATAATAACGGAATCTATACATTCGTGCTGTTCGCCGTTAAGGAGTTCCCTCTTGTATCTTCAAAGTCCAAGGGTCAATACCAATAACAATAAAATAGGACCACCTCAAAACTATACTGAACCAAATGCAAAAAGAATCATCAAAATCGGTTCATAAGCAAAGAAGTTATAAAAAAAGGACGAATTATGAACCTCCTTTTTTGAAGTTGGCTAATATACTGCTTGGTTCTATAGTAGGGTACTTATAGGATTGACGTAATACCCATAATATCTCAATTTACACATGCCTATTGTTTGTCGTTAAGGAGTTCCCTGGTGTATCTTCTAAGTCCAAGGTCCAATACCAATGAAATTAAAATGGGACCACCGCGGAGCTATACTGAACCCAATGCAAAAAAAATCATCAAAATCGGTCCACAATTGACGGAAATATCGCTGAACATACATAAAAAAAAAAAAAAAAAAAAAAAAAGCATACATACAACCGAACATAGAACCTCCTCCTTTTTGAAGTCGGTTAAAAAAAAAAAAAAAAAAAAAAAAAAAAAAAAGCATACATACAACCGAACATAGAACCTCCTCCTTTTTGAAGTCGGTTAAAAAAGGCGAACATAGCGCATTATCATTAGCTGTCGATGGAAAAAACGGGTGTTTTCTGTTTTATGCAGCGGACATCTTTCAGTTGATGATAAAGTACAATTTGAAAATAAATAGTCTCTTTACAAATTTTATCTAAATTTGTATGCTTACTTAATTTTATTGTGCTTTTTTCAAAATATTTTTAAAATTCCACTATAGTAGATGTTTACTGCCAAATAATGAGCAAATTTAGAAAATTGTTTATTTCTAAATTAGGTCATTATTATTGTTAATTTTGTAGGTACCGGGGAAGACCTAGACTATCTTACCATGACCAAATAGACAGAGTATTATCTGAAGGACACGTCAAGAGTCTCCGTAACCGGCGAGCGTGTATAAGACGAACAATGAGAGTGGAGGAAGCCGGAGAGGTATGTAAGGAAAGAATCTGTTGGAACTCTGTACTCTCTGCCTACCCAGCAAGGGATCTGGCGTGATGATATAGATAGATAGATTATTTCAATAGGCACTCTTATTTTATAATCAAGCTTGATTTTTTTATTTTTACTTTGTTTACGTGTCACTATTCCACACCACCAACAATATCAACTACCATGATCTTATGTAAACAAGATAATTCCATGGCATCACTTTTAAACCCGATCTTAACAAACATCACGAAGGCCGGATCATTAAAGGGTAAATAGCCTCTCAAAACCTCCCTTCCCACGCAGGGCGGGAGGGTTGCTAGTGGTTACTAATTACACAAAGCGACGCGGCTAATTAAAACCAAGATATTAGATGAAGCCTAATCAAAATTATGCTTCGTAGTGAGATTGCTTGTAACTCGAGCACTCTTGTTATGTATCGCAGTTTATAAGTAAGGTAAGTAAAGTCCCTTGAAACATATAACTATTGTGATGTATGTAATAAGCGGTAGGTTTGGCATAAGTTGGAGTGGCAACACCGAACGCACAATATAACTGTACTGTATGTCAAGATTATAAGCAAAATTGCGTATATGTATTTTATTGCCTGGATCCCAAACTCCCTATCCAGCTATCTAACTTATCAATTATATTTATAATCGTACTTAAAATTAAGCACTTCAAGGTTCACCATTGAACCAATCAATAAAACAATGTTTCTACATGCGTTTCTATTGAACTGGTAGATATTCTACTAGTAACCATTTTTTAACCGACTTCAAAAAGGAGGTTCTATGTTCGGTTGTATGTGTGCTTTTTTTATGTATGTTTAGTGATATTTCTGTCAATTGTGGACCGATTTTGATGTTTTTTTTTGCATTTGGTTCAGTGGTGGTCCCATTTTAATTTCCTGGGCATTGGACCTTGGGCTGAGAAGTTACACCAAGGAACTCCTTAACGACAAAAATAGGAATGTGTCAATGGGTCCTATAGGTGCCCCACTACAGAACTAAGCAGTATATTAGCCGACTTAAAAAAAGGAGGAGGTTCATAATTCGTCTGTTTTTTTATAACTCCTTTGCTTATGAACCGATTTTGACGATTCTTTTTGCATTAGGTTCAGTAGTTTTGAGGTGGTCCTATTTGACTTGACTTCTGAATAACTGCATTCTCCTTCTTCCCCGTCTTACCTATCATCTCAGTTTCAGTAACTAACTGCACCAAACAGCACGTTTTTAAAAAGATTTTTATCTATCGCATCAATCGTTTGGAATCCTAACTACACAGTTTATAAACAGTATATTGAACGTATAGAAAACAAATTTCTAAAAAAATTACAATTTAGACAAATCAACATATTATATATTTGAAAATTAAAGTTAGGGGTAACATTAATTTTCAAATAAAGCATGTAACATCACTAGAAAATCATCATACAGAGAGAGATATAATATTTATATACAAATTACTTCATAATTTGACCAATTCTCCTTATTTGCTTAGCAAAATAAGTCTGCGTTGTCGAAGGCTGACTTTCCGCTGTAAAGAGGTTTTACATATTCCATTTGCCAGGACCGTCCATACAAAGAATAAATTTTTAATACGCAGTGCCAGCTGCTACAACATCAAATTCAATGACATCGATATCTTGCATTTGTCACTTTCTAGGTTTAGGAAGGACTTAGAATAAGGCAACAATTTGTTAAACGACATTTTTAAAAGTTTTATTTTAAATTTTTCAATTCTACCGGCCGTACACAGTTGTTAATTTTCATAATTGGAATCTTTATTGGTGAATGTGTTATAATTTGTATGTACCTAATTAATTTCTGCATTTTGTGTATTGTTTGTTTCCTTTACCTTAATAAATAAATAATTATTATCCCCTGCAACCGATGTATTGTTTACCTTGGTTACCTTTCGACTCTTGAGCCGATGTACTTCAAGATTTGATGATTACATCAAATCCTGGACACCATATGGGTCTATAGTATTTGTCAAAACAACTCCAACAAGCCATAATACGACGGGGTGTGGTTGAGTAATTAGTTATGTTGTATATTTGACATGTTTCTATGGCCACCTTCCGGCTCCATTACCACGTCACCAAACTTCCATACGTATGACAAATTTTAGGTCAGTCGGACGTCCGCAAATGCTTGAAAAAGCGATCACTAAATTTAAACCAAAAAGACAAACAAAGAACAAAGCAAGTTAAATAAAAGATTAAAAAAATATAAGTGACAATCTTGATCAATATTAAACGAATGTATACTCTCTTTCGTATTTGATTACCATTTCCAGGAAAAAAAGGAATTCACACACCGTCACGCCTATATTCCCCAAGCGGGGGTAACAGAGATGTACTGAGTGTACGTTTCGCCGACGATGTTAGGTCCCATGTAATAGGGGGCGAGCCTTTTGCCATATACCGGGCACAATTCCAGACTCCGGACTCAAACTGGGAATTTTTTGTTAGAAATACTACATTTGTCCGACCTAGGATTTGAACCCAGGACCTCTTGATCACAAAGCGATGTGCTTTGCCACCAGACCAACGAGGCAGTCACAAAAGGAATAGAGAATCCTTTTTCTATTTCCCGTTATGTAGCCACAAGAACACAGCGACCACACGGCAACTGTAAATGTAACATACCGCAGTAAATCCTACGATACCAATAACTCACGAATTACACATATTGTCGTCTTAAACCTTGTACAGAACCAATATTAGTCGTGCGCTGTATATAGTATAAATCATTTGATTGTCCCGGGAGGCTCCGTACTAGTCCATATGTAGGGTAAATTGCACCGTGTCTTATCTCCGATTTAACTAGCTGAAAGATGTCCGGGCAACCTTTCAAAAATGGAATATCAGAGATCTTGGCACGAAAGCTTTAACGATAGCGTAACGCTAAGTAATATTGCTGTCACGTTCATTACTATTAATTAAATTTGTAGCGTGAAAAGGATGGCATATCAACTCGCTAGCGTCACGCTAACGTCAATCTTTTTGTTGTTAGCACTCGGATCACCGTCCGGGCAACCTTTTAAAAATGGAATATCGGATCGCAGGAATCAATTTATAACGTCCGATCGGACAGCGCGGTACGGCGGTGGCCGGCGACCCGCGCCGGAGTTGCGGCAATCCGTCAATGTCCGAAGTAAACCCCCTTAAATGCGTTCTTAAATACGCCAGGCCACGCCCGCCCCGCTGTCCACTCCGACGCTCCTGTGATCGATAACAACGCCCTCTATAAACCTATGCCTGGGATGTTTTCACATGAGGAATATGTATAAGCTTTAACCCTGGATGAAACGGACGATTTGTTTTTCCCTATAAAACCCCTTAAAGCTTTGTAAATGGCGTTAAATTGGTGGTTGGGAAAAAGAAAAGTAGTTTTTTTTATTATTGCACATTAAAATAGTTACTCAGATGATTTGTGAAAAAACTTTTTTTTCGTAGGTTCAAAGGTTCAAAATAAAAGTTTAATGTCGTCAATACATATCACTAACCTAAATTTAGGGTTTAGGCGGGAAATTAATTTGTTTTAGGGGTTTTTGGCGGGAAGTCGAAGAGTGATGTTGTGAATTTGTTTTAATTTCCAAAACTTGTGTTATTGCGACTAATAATGTGTAATATTTGTGGAATATTAACCATTATGTGTTCTTATATGTGCATAAGTGAAGGTAATTGTAACAAAGTGATAAAACGTGCCTTTTCGACTTCCCTCAAATGGGCCGTTGCTATTGGTATGTAAAGTATCCACTGCTTTACTTACCAGGGTGGGGTACTTCATTAATTTCATTATCATCGTTGTCATCAAATTCATCGGGGAGTTGAATTAACTTAAACAAACACGATTATATATCTCACTGGACACTGGCCAAATACATTTATAATTAATGTGAAGCCATAACTTGTAGAAGAAGAAGAATTTGTTTTAATTTCCGAAACTTGTGTTATTTCGAATAATAATGTGTAAGATTGGTGGAATATAAACCATTATGTATTCTTATATGTGCATGAGTGAAAGTAATTGTAACAAAGTTATGAAACATTCCTTTTCAATTTCCCTCAAAACGTCCATTGCAATTGGTATGTAAAGTATCAGAATCAGAATCAGAATTATTTATTTGTCAAACATAGGTATCAATATGTATGATCTTAAATATGTTTTTTAGTCCGCTATGTTTTGCAGTTAAAGCATACAAATATGTGGGAACTGGTTAATCACTGATTTGCTTTGGAATTACTTAAAAGTTACATAATAACAATCTAGCATACTTAAAAAATATTGTATAAATTAAAAGGTAATATGTAAAGATAATAAAAGTGTTTTATCATTTAGGAATTCATCTATTTTATAGTAACATTTCTCAATTAGTAATTTATGAAGTGCCTTATTAAACTTTATTAAGGGCATATTTTTAAAAACATCAGGTATTTTGTTATATACTTTAGGAGCATTACCAAATAAGCTCTTTTTCATCAAAGAAGTTTTACATTTTACATGGCATAATTGATTTTCATATTGAGTACGTATTGGTATTTTTTTAACTGCAGATAGTTTTTTAAATAAATGTGACTTAGTTTTCACGAACAATGCAGTTTCTAAGATATACATTGCTGGTAGTTTTAGTATTTTTAAAGATTTAAAAAAGGATACACAGCTATCTGTACTTTTAAGATCACACGTGGACCGAATACATCGTTTTTGCATCCTAAATACAAGCTCCCTGTCAGTTGATTGCCCCCTAAAAATAACACCATATCGCAGAACCGAGGCGACTAGACCATGATATGCTGTTAATGTTGTCTCAGTATTAACTATCTTCGACAGTTGTGAAAGTGCATATGCAAATTTATTCAAACGTTTATCCATCGCTGTACTAACCAGGGTGGGGTACTTCAATTGATGAATAACCAGTCATTATCAATGTTATCATGAAGTTCATCAGGGAGTTTAATTAATTTAGAAATTAAATCTTACAAACACGCCTATGCATCTCACTGGACATTGGCAAAATACGCTTAACTACCGCGCGGCTTCCGTGAAAAAAACGTGTTTTTGTACTCCATGCACTTGAAGTATTTGAATTAGAGACTTAATATTCAGAAATATGATTTTTGACTATATATTTTAGAATCTGGTATAAGGAATACGCTAATGAGGCGCTAGTAGCGCTGTGCGACCGCGATGTTCTTACCGATTACCAAGGTTGGCCCGAGAAGGGGGATCGTTTGTGGCATTTTTATATTCGAGCGCCTCCGTGCTTCGGAAGGTACGTCAAGTCGTTGGTCCCAGCTACTACTTAATGTGGTAATCGTTAAGCCAAGTTGGAAGCCTTAAAAGCGGCTTGATAAGTTCCAACAGCAGGTGGCCACAAGCCTGCCTCCACCAATCCGCACTGGGTCCGCGTGGTGGAGTATGACCTAATCTCTCTCACCTCGATTTGTGAGAGAAGGCCTAAGTTCAGCATTGGACAGAATAGGCTGATATTATTATTATTATAAGGAATATATGATAAAACGAAATTTTCTCCATAGAAAAAAAAATTAAAGTCATCTCTATTGCTTTACATTTTCTGATTCCAAGTCTTATGAACTAGTCAATAGGATTTACTTAAAAAATAACAAATAATTGTAGCAAAGTTCTTGTAGAGCAGTTTTTTATTTCATAGTGTAGTTTTTTTTGCCGAGACGTGGACACTCACAGTGGGACTAGTTCACAAATTCAAAGTCGCACAGCGGGCTATGGAGCGAGCTATGCTCGGCGTCTCTTTGAAGGATAAAATTCGTAACGAGGTAATCCGACAAAGAACCAAAGTTACTGACATAGCTCGCAGACTTAGTAAGCTAAAGTCGCAATGGGCTGGTCACATCTGCCGAAGGACCGACGGCCGATGGAGCAAGCGTGTCCTAGAGTGGAGACCGCGACTTGGTAAGCGTAAGGTAGGACGGCCCCCAGCTAGATGGACCGACGACCTCAAAAAGGTCGCTGGGACAGACTGGATGCGGAAGGCGGAGGACCGTGTGCAATGGCGCGTGTTAGGAGAGGCCTATGTCCAGCAGTAGACTACGATAGGCTAATTGATTGATTGATTGTAGTTGTTTTAGAATGTGATAAATATTGTTTCGCACATACGTCGTTTATTTCCGAGCGCGCGCTCCATATATCCGTCCCTTATTATTCTTATGTAAAGTAATTCGTAGTATCATCGTAGCATCACTGTCACTTTTCCGGTCGATAAATGGTCGATCGCGGTAACAGCTTAAAATTTGTGTAAAATAAAGTGTGAAATTACTTAAAGAAGAAGAACCTAAAGGGTATTGTCGAAAATTGCCCCAGAACCAACAAACATTTGACCCATGCCATCATTATTTATATATTTTATTAAAATAATGGTTAATATCCGTATCTAACGGACAATTTGCAATCTACAACGAACATTTTAAAGTATTGTAAGTACTCATCTCTTCGTCGTAGTAAGATAAATTTTAATTTTAAATTATAATTTCATTTATGTCTTTCTTTTATTTATGTTTTGGAAATACTTCAATGTAATGTGTTGTCTTTATTTTATTATATTAACTTAATTTAATCCAATCTATTGAGAAACTCATGTTTTTATTTAATCTTAGTCTAAGTTTAGTTTTATTAGGTTATTAATTGATATTTCTATACCTTTGTAATATATCATAACTTTACAGCTCTATTTTAACTAAATATTTATCAATCTACGAAAGCTATGCCTCACTATAATCGGATTTACTTACTTCTAAATGTTTGATTTGTAATCTGTAGTCGTGCCTATAATAAATAAATAGTCGCCAACATCCTTTACCCCATATGTATTAATGGCTACTGAATTATAACCTCGAAATCATTAGATTTTGAGGTAAAAAAGTACTAACTATGTTCCCCCGCTTGCCCGTTTAATAATAAATGCCTTAAGAGAATTTATAGGTGATTTCAAATCATACAAGTATTTTTTCATTGCTGTTGGTTCTGAGGCAAATCATGTATGAGCGCAGAACAATGTTCTTTATAAATGAAATATTTCCATCAAACTTAATTTGACTACAAAAAAGTTGCAATGGAAGGCCATACTAACTGCTAGAAAAGTATAGATAAATAATCATCTTCCATCCATTGACAGATTTCAGCATAAGTAGGCTTTATCTAAGATGCACCTCATGCCCCAATAGCTATACAAACCCTCTCAGATAAGCTACTTTGGTCCTTATTTACCGATGTTGAGGCTTAATTTTATGACAAATCATAAAGCCTTATACAACCTTATAAAGTAGTGAGACCCTTGCCATTAAACATCTTAGGAACATACATATATACGTTAACGACTATTAAACGGTAGGTAACTAGAATATTATAAGCACAAAGGTCACTTCAAACTTAGAACAAACTATTTCAACTCCTTCGAGTAAAAGGTTTTCTCGTTGAAACATAGAACATTAGCATATTCTACTTATTCCGTCTTTACGACCTAAGTTAGTTACACAACGACTACTTCATAACACTTACGTGTTCTCTGGAATTCACTAAACTATCTGCGTAAGTTACCGCTACTCAATATAAAGGCTAAGAAGAACCCCGTATCTGTATTCCGAAGATACGCAGTATGGGAAAGAAATGAGCAAATAAATCAATTACACACCGCGAGGCGGCGCTACGGGAAATAATTGGATTTGTACTCAAGCGCCCTGGGGGCCGATCCCCGGTTTATTGTCTTACATTCTTCGATTTCACGGAAAAAACTGACAGAGCTTGAAATAGCAGATATCTTCGGTGAGAAATTGCACGTCATATTATACGGGAAACTTGGCGTTTATTCGATCCAAATACATTTTATTTTCGAGTATTTACTCGACTAACTCTCATGGGTCACGAAATAGTATCTACTAAGGATACATCCTTACCGACATTAATATCGTACACGATACTTATGCCGGTAATCAAAAACAGTGGGTATATAATAATAATATTTTACAATGAAACTTCCCAGTATGAGTACGGAATCGTGCCCGGTGTATGGCAATGTGCTCGCCCCCTATTACATGGGACCTAACATCGTCGGCGAAAAGTAGGTGTTCTCAGTACATCTCTGCCACCCCCGCTTGGGAAATATAAGCATGACGGTATATGTTTTATCATAGACATTATCATAAAACTACGGGGGTGTTACTAAACTATAGCTGTGAGAGGCTGCTCGTAAGATGATCATTTATTCCTTTTATAGTCACCTTTTATCAACATCTACAAAAGAGGAAGTGACGCTATTCTCCTACTATGTACCTAGCCACAATGCTTGCTCCCATATGAGGAAAAATACCAGCCAGATCTTCCATACTAGGTTAATTAAAGAATAGTACTTACTGAATGATTTCTCTTGCCATTGTATCTTAGATTATATGACGCATTTGTCATCTATTTTTATCTGTATCGTAACACCTTTGCACCACTAGTATCTACTTATACTGTCGACCCACACAAACACGCCTTTTCATCAAGTTACCAAATCGAATCTCGGGCTTTTACAAGATCCGAGTAAATTGTTTCATCAGTAATCACAAGAGTTATTTAATTAAAACTGTTACAAGTAAGTCATAAAACTAAGCCCGAAAATCTTTGTCGTAGACGCGAGCTCGTCTGAAATTGCTCCGGAAGTTGCCTCCCAACTTATACTTACATTCGGGAACTAACAAGTGTAAAAGTTTTAACTACACTTCACGCGATCATACCGGCGACATTATATACTTACAATACTATAGGTTTATTGCAAAAGTAGGTACGAATCAAATAAATAGTCGGTTGCGAGACTTTTGAACAGAGGGGCTTTATTAAAGTTCGTTACACTTCTGACAAGCAACTTTTGCTGCAAGCTAAATAAAATTGTACGAATTCAAATGTTTACAGAGTTATACTATATATGTATGAGGGCTTAGTACGAAAAGATTGACGTAAGCGTGACGCTGGCTAGTTGATATACTGTCCTTGTAATATAATAATTTAATGAATAAACATGAAACTGACAGCACTTTTATTCGCTAACGTTACTAGTCATTTCCTACATAAAAATGACAAGAAATGAGACAAGTGTATCTTAGAATAAAAGTACTTAAATCTAATAATTTGAAAACAAAAGAAATAGCCATTTTAACGTACATCTAAATCAAGGAGGAGAATTAAATTACGGGAGTTGCAGATTTCTATGAAAACTAAACTGATTCGGTATGATATGTTTTGTTGTTTACTGAATAATTTGTGAGGTGAGAAATATCTAAATGGCCGCTTATGTGAAAAAAATTATGATTTATACGCATAAACTTTTCTCTTGAATCACTCTGTCCATTGGAGAAAGCCGTATGGAAATCCGTTTAGTAGTTATTGAGTTTGTCGCTTTCAAACAGACACACAGACGACAGATGATAATGACCTAACTGCATCGCAAAAACTACGTTTGTTGCCAATAAAGTTTACTCTTATTTATTTTTTAAATGTAGTGGAGCAATCTAATGAGATTTTTGGATGAAACTAAATATAGTTATGATATTATGATAATGTTTGTTTTTTTGTAGTACTTACATCATTGTAGTTATAAACCAATTATTTCATATACAAAAAGGATATTAAGTTGAATTTAAAATATGTTTTGAGACTCCAATAACAATTATGTAAACCATTATTATCATTAAGTACCTTAGTAGAATCCATCATTTGTTACTAACATTATTTTTTATGTGTAACCTTGTTTGTTTTTTTTATCAAGGCTAAAATATTTTTGCACAAGTTCTTAAGTCATGAAGAATTAGTGATGATAAGTTGAACCGTGGTGTAATATTCTCTTGTCGGTTTGTGTATGATGTGCATGAATTTTTCTTTCATAAAACAGGTCTTTGTACAATATACTGCGTTATAATTATAGTAAGGTCGAGCTCACGCAATTAGACACTTATTTATTTAGCCTTTCTTGTTATTTAGCCTTCGTTATCCCACTTTTGGGCCGCAGTGGAGAGAGGCCTTTGTTGCTTTTTGCGGCTTTGAAAATCATTACCTATTTAAAAAAAGAGTCTAGTTTGTCTCGCTATGTCGGACTGTGCCTGTCGCGATGTCATTAATAATTTAGTGGGATCCAGCTGGTAATTATTTTTGTCCAATTTGTGTTAGACATGCGGCAGATGTGTCCAACACAGTCTCATTTGAGATTTAAGTTCAGCTTGTGATCTAAATCAGCAATTTTCTCATATAGACTGAACTTTATCACGTAGACGAATAGTAGGTTCCTATCATAAAATTTACGGTAGAACAGAAATAAAATTATATTCCTTTTGCACTTAGGTAAATATACTTTAAATAGTTGTTCTATTTTAATTGGTTTCTCCCTTTTGTGGTTTCTGTAGTCCTCGTTAGCAGTGAAGTGCGTAGTACTGGTACTGATCACTTGGTCCTGTGTTCGATTCCTAGATCGGATAAAGTGTGGTTTTGCTAACAAAAATCGTCAATAGCAGTCCGAAGCATGGAATTGTGCCGAGTACAATGACAATAGGGTCGCCTTATATTGAAATGGGCCCGAACACAGGCTGCGATATGTATGTAAGTGCACGATAGCAGAAGTGTCTGCTTCCCTGCAGCTGCTATCATCATTATCATAACTTCCAAGTCATTCCACCTACTACAAGCCAAAAACCTCGTCCCTCTTACGCCACATATCCATATCTTGAGCCAAGCTGGCCAAGTCCTACCTACGCAATTAACATCATTAACCCGGCTTTGTACTGGCCTTCCACGATTGTGACGATGTTGAATTGTTTATAGACACCATCACGCCTATATATAAGCGGGGGTGGCAGAGGTGTATTGTGTACACCCACTTTTCGCCGACGATGTTAGGTCGCACGATTCTCCAGACTCATACTGGGTATTTTTCGTTAGAAAAATTACATTTGTCCAACCTAGGATTCGAACCCAGGACCTTGAGATCACAAAGCGATGCGCTTTGCCACTACAGTACACAACGAGGCAGTTAAATTGTTTATATGTTATTTATTATAAATATTTCATTTCTTATTAAGTTATCCTACACTTAGTTAAACTTGTTGCACTCAATGCAGCCCTAGTGTAAGTTTGCGTACAACATCGTAACAGTAGGGACAACTTTGTAGAGCTCTCGAGTAATTTCTCGAGAACCGACGTTATATTATATTACTTTTTAACTGTAGTTAATATGCATAACAGCCATCTAGAAGTTATATTAGGAAAATAATTTCCTTTTATGCGATAAATGAGAAAGCTTTCGATATTGTACTGAGTTCTCCGATTTACGCGAATATTACATATGTTGATAGGTGGTGATAGCCTAGTGGTTAGACCGTTGGACTGCAAAGTCTAAGGTCTCGGGTTCAAACCCAGGCACGCACCTCTGTCTTTTCGAAAGCATGTGCGTATTAAAAATTAATTATCACTTGCTTTAACGGTGAAGGAAAACATCGTGAGGAAACCTGCATGCCTAAGAGTTTCTCGAAGGTGTGTGAAGTTCGCCAACCCGCACTAGGCCAGCGTGGTGGACTATGGCCTAAACCCTCTTAGTTTGAGAGGAGGCCCGTGCCCAGTGGGACAGTTTCTTAACAGGGCTAATATTATTATTATTATATATGAAATAAAACTGTTTTTCTGATTTTATCACGGTTTATTTTTGGTTTTTAAGTTCCAGACGTTTCGAGTGCTTTGCAGTACCCATTATCACGGGAAGGACTGAGGTGTTAGACGTCCAAAAGGCATAGTTGTTCCAGGGTACTCTCAAACTTCTTAATTAATGTAGGTCCGAGCTACGCAGAATGAGCTCACGGTGTTTTGAGGCCTTGCAGGGTTATGCTTGGTTTCCAAGTCAATGTCTGCGATAAAATGCGAAAAATAGTTTTATTTCTTGTGATATTGGTATAAAAACTTATAACAATATATAATGTTATGTTGGTGATCAGGCAGTACCGAAATTAGACTTTATACATGATTCGGAATATGAATTAGTGTTTCCTTGAGAATATTTGTACACTCATAATGGTTTAAAAACCCAGCACTATGATCTGGGATTTAAACCTTGAATCTTGTGAATCATGTTTATAAGTCGAGAGTTCTACTTCGGGAACAGTATTGCACTTCAACTACAAATACATATAACTACATACATACTTACACTAACGCCAATTTCCTACTGGGGCAGGAAGAGACTACATTTGGCCACACATAGGATTTTGACACACCTTTTTCACGAACGTTGACGCACACCGTCACGCCTATATTCCCCAGAGGGGGTGGCAGAGGTATACTGAGTACACCAACGTATCGCCGACGATGTTATGTCCCATGTAATAGGGGGCGGACATACTCCCGGTAACCGACGCACTCAACGGCTATGAAAAAGTCAGCGAGTTTGTGTATCTGGGGTCATTTATAACCAGTGACGGGAGCTGCACTAATGAAATTCGCCGTAGAGCCGGTATGGCCAAAAGCGCTATGGCTAACCTCGACAAGATCTGGAAGAACAGAGGTATACGACAAACAACCAAAGTACGCTTAGTTTGAGCTCTGGTCTTCTATGTATTCTTGTATGGTGCCGAAACTTGGACTGTGAGAAGCCGCGATAGCAGTAAGTTAGATGCCTTTGAGAAGTGGTGTTGGCGAAGGTTGCTCCGTGTCCCTTGGACTGCAATGAGAACCAACCAGTCCATACTAAAAGAACTTAAAATCACCACATGGCTCTCCACGATCTGCAGACAAAGAGCCCTCAGCTTCTTCGGACACATTATGCGTCTTCAAAGCATTGTCTGGTGAAGCAGATTATTTTAGGCAAAATGGACGGTAGACGTACTCAGGGAAGGGCACCTGCAAGATGGTCTGACGCAATAAAGAGGGCGGTGGGTGGCAGCATGCATCGGGCGGTACACTCCGCATATGACCGCACCCAATGGAGACTGTGTGTGCGTGGTCGCGATCCTCAGCAATGAGGGAACGAGGAAGAAGAAGAATAGGGGGCGAGCCTATTGCCATATTTCGGGCACAATTCCAGACTCCGGACTCATACTGGGAATTTTCCGTTAGAAAAACTACATTTGTCCGACCTAGGATTTGTACCCAGGACCTCGTAATTACAAAACGATGCGCTTTGCCACCAGACCAACGATATTTTTATAACGTTGACGCAATTTTATAAAAAATGGTTATATTCTACCTCTAGAATTTAGTTTGCATGCAAGTCTTTCCCCCTTTCTGAGGAGTGTAACACTTTAAATGCAAATTATTTTGTGAGAGTGCAATCACAAATTGCTTAAATCTGAATATTATGTTAATATCTAGTGCGGACTTAATTGTGTCACTTAAGATACGTGTCCTAGAGGAAAGTGTCCCGTTGGTTGCAGGTGACTGTTCAGAACGTCCAATATTAGCATAGTAATTAAGTAATTTTAGTGAAAAACATAATATTATTTGGTGTATTCTTTATTTGAATGAACTTGGAATCGAAGTACTTAGTAAAATGAAGTACTTACAGTATTTTAATTATGTGTCAAAGCAGTCTTTCTACAATACGGCATGAAACAATGTAAGTATTGGTTTGTCTTAAGAAAAACGCCGTCCAACATATACCATGTTGGTAAAAGAACAATAAATAATAGAATAGAAACACATTTCTTCAAAAAATAATGTCGCATACAAATAGCAGAAATTATTAAGTTAACACGTAAATTGATTGAAATAAAAAAAAATACTTTCATGAAACGTTGACATCTATATTGTTCATAGTATTTCAAATGTAGAGGCGCTCGTAGCGTAGCGTAGTAGCTCGTAGCGAGTGCGACCGCGGTGTTCCTAACGATCACCAAGATTAAGCAGCGTTCCACTCGGTCGGCCTGAGATGGGTGACCGTTTGTGGCATTTTCATATTCGAGCGTCTCCGTCCTTCGGAAGGCACGATAAGCCGTTGGTCCCGGTTACCACTTAATGTGATAGTCGTTAAGCCGAGTTGGAAGCCTTAAAGGCGGCTTGATTAGTCCCAACAGCAGGTGGCCACAAACCTGCCTCCACCAATCCGCACTGGGTCCGCGTGGTGGAGTATGACCTAATCTCTCTTACCTCGATTTGTGAGAGAAGGCCTTTGCCCAGCAGTGGGCAGTATAGGCTGATATTATATTATTGTATTTCAAATAGCCGCGTGGTTCCCGGCTTAGAATAGGACCAACCCATCTTATCCCATCGGGTGTCGTACAAGGCGACTAAGGGAAAACTAGGGAATGGGCAGCAGCGTTCCCTTAACACTTCTACCATCAAAAACTGCGCTCGCCAACCCGCCTGCCAAGCGTGGCGAGTATGGCAAACCCCCCCAATTTATTAAAATGGAAGAAAAAGATAAAACCAGGCCCCTAGTCCCCGGCGGTCCTATTCGTCCTGGCCACGGTAGCAGCTATGGTAACGACAGGACAAGGGGTGCTAAGAATCTCCGGCAGAGATTCGGCTACCACCAACTACGAAAATTGGCCCTGGTGACATACAACGCACGCACGTTAAGGACAGATGAGAAGCTTCTTGAGCTGGAAGAAAAGATAAACAAGTTGCGGTGGAATATTGTTGGTTTATCGGAGGTCCGAAGAGAGGGCGAGGACACGATAACCTTAAAATCCGGCAACTTGTTTTACTACCGGGAGGGCGAACAACAGTCCCAAGGTGGTGTCGGATTTATCGTCCACAAGTCACTCATAGACAACGTTGTGTCCATCACTAGTGTGTCGAACAGGGTAGCGTACCTGATACTCAGAATATCCAAAAGATATTCGCTGAAGGTCATACAGGTCTACGCACCGACCTCGGCATACTCAGATGATGAGGTCGAAGTTATGTATGAGGACATTAGTAGAGCCATACATACTTCCAAAGCACACTTTACAGTGGTTATGGGTGACTTCAATGCGCGGCTGGCCAAACGGGGCGATGATGAATTGAGAGTGGGGCAATTTGGATACGGGCAGCGCAACCCCAGGGGTCAGAGGCTGGCCGAATATCTGGAGAAGGAGGGACTCTTTATGATGAACTCTTTCTTCCGGAAGCCGCCTCATAGGAAATGGACCTGGATGAGCCCTGATGGTTCCATAAAAAATGAGATAGACTTCATCATGAGCACCAAGCGACAAATATTTAATGATGTCTCCGTGATTCACAGGGTAAAAACCGGCAGTGATCACCGAATGGTCAGAGGCACATTAAATATTAATGTCAAACTGGAAAGATCGCGTCTGATGAAGTCTACGCTCCGACCTTCTTATGCACATATCCAAAACCCCGAGAACTTTCAACTCGAATTGGCAAACCGCTTCGAATTGCTAGACAGCAGCGCATCAGTGGACGAAATCAACAACAGGCTGGTAGAGACTGTCCATACGGTCGGGTCCAAGTATTTTAAGCCCCACCGTAAAAATAGACCTCAAAAACTATCCAACTACACCCGAAACCTCATGGCTGAGCGACGTTCCATGACGCTCCAAACCTCCGATGATGCTAAGTCCTACAGGCAGCTCAATGGACAGATACTGAAGTCCTTACGACACGATTTACGGTCCTTCAATACAAGGCGTATTGAGGAGACCATAGCACAGAACAAGGGCTCCAAAGTGTTCGCAAGAGACGCGTCCATCGGGCAAAGCCAGTTGACGAAGCTGAAGACGGAGGACGGAAACGTAACGTCGAATAGGTCAGAGGTGCTCAGGGAGATAGAGAGGTTCTATGGGCAGTTGTACACCTCAGTAGCTGAACCTGTTGTTGACTTGGTGAAAGACCCAAGAGCCAAGCTAACCCGACACTACACTGAAGATATCCCGGACATCAGCCTGTACGAGATTAGGATGGCTCTCAAACAACTCAGAAATAACAAAGCGCCAGGCGAAGACGGAATTACCGCAGAGCTTCTGAAAGCGGGCGGAACGCCGGTACTTAAAGTCCTTCAGAGGCTGTTTAATTCCGTCTTGCTCGAAGAGAAAACGCCGGAAGCATGGAACAGGGGTGTGGTGGTACTGTTTTTCAAGAAAGGTGATAACACTTTAATGAAGAATTATAGGCCCATCACACTGCTGAGCCATGTTTATAAGTTGTTTTCGAGAGTCATCACGAATCGTCTCGAACGCAGGCTTGATGATTTCCAGCCTCCCGAACAAGCCGGTTTCCGGAAAGGCTTTAGTACCATAGACCACATACATACGCTGCGGCAGATTATACAGAAGACCGAGGAGTATAATCGGCCACTATGCTTGGCGTTTGTGGACTATGAGAAAGCCTTCGATTCGATCGAGACTTGGGCGGTTCTTAGATCTCTCCAGCGATGCCGCATTGACTATCGGTACATTGAAGTGTTGAAGTGCTTGTATAATAACGCCACCATGTCAGTCCGAGTACAGGGGCAGTGCACGAAGGCGATCCCCATAAAAAGAGGAGTAAGGCAGGGAGACGTCATTTCTCCGAAACTGTTTACGGCCACCTTAGAGGACGCCTTCAAGCTCTTGGAATGGCAAGGACTTGGCATCAACATCAATGGCGAATACATCACTCACCTTCGATTTGCCGACGACATTGTGGTCGTGGCAGAGTCGCTGAAAGATCTAGGACGAATGCTCGGTGACCTCAACAGAGTATCTCAACAAGTGGGTCTTAAAATGAACATGGACAAAACGAAAATAATGTGTAACGTCCATGTCGTACCCACCGCACTCACCGTTGGGAACTCTACTCTTGAAGTTGTCGACGAATACATTTACCTGGGACAGGTAGTCCGGTTAGGTAGGTCCAACTTTGAGAGAGAGGTCAATCGACGAATCCAACTCGGCTGGGCAGCGTTCGGGAAACTGCGCAATATCTTCTCATCCAAAATACCTCAGTGCCTAAAGACTAAAGTTTTTAGTCAATGTGTGTTACCAGTGATGATATATGGATCAGAGACGTGGTCTCTTACAATAGGTCTCATAAAAAAGCTCAGAGTTGCTCAGCGAGCTATGGAGAGAGCTATGCTCGGCGTTTCTCTACGCGATCGAATCAGGAATGAGGAGATTCGTAGAAGAACCAAGGTCACCGACATAGCCGTTAAGATTAGCAAGCTGAAGTGGCAATGGGCGGGCCATATAGCGCGTAGATCGGACGGGCGTTGGGGCAGAAAATTCTAGAGTGGAGACCACGTATTGGCAAGCGCAGCGTGGGACGACCGCCTGCCAGATGGACCGACGATCTTGTGAAAATCGCAGGAAGTCGTTGGATGCAGGTGGCATCGGACCGGTTACGCTGGAAAGCGATTGGGGAGGCCTATGTTCAGCAGTGGACAAGTATAGGCTGAGATGATGATGATGATGATGATTTCAAATGTACCGTTGGTTCGGACTAATAGAAAAAACATCGGAAACTATGAGAGTGGACAAAGCGCGAATGATATGTAAAGAAAGAGCCTGGAACTGTTTAGTCTTTTCCCACCCCGCAAGAAAATTTGTCGTAACGATATAGATACAAATACAAGTGATGTATACCTTCTTGTGAAGATTATACTACTAATCCCGATACACTATTTCCCACTTGTATTTGTACTATAGTTATACAATACACAAAACCGCTGCAGTATGTTGGTACGCGTGGAGCGGTTGCCTGTTTACAACTATCCCGGATATTGACTCTGTTATTAATTACAGGAACGCTGAGAAGCTGATCAAGCAAACGGAATTGCAATTCCGGGCATTGAAGTACCAAGATGGTGATATTAATCGACATAACAATATCCGTACATTCAATTATTATGTACTATACAAAGTGTAACATATATAACGCATGACCTGGGACACCACAATTAGATTATTGCTTTACGAATTTAATACGAAAATCATACTTCCAATTTTATGGAGTATTTTAAGCTCTTTGGTGGTAAATTAACCATAAAATATAATAAAGACAAACAATTTAGCGCAGTGGTTAAGAGCTTAAGCCGCTCCGCCCACTCTGTCTAATAGTCGCGGGTTCGATTCCCGCACGGGACAAATCTTTGTGTGACCCACAATTATTTGTTTCGGTCTGGGTATTTGTGTATGTGAATATTTCATGTTTGTAAACGCACCCACGATACAGGAATAAATCCTAGAGTGAGGCTACGTTTTAAAAAAAAAAAATAACTTTAAATAACTTTTGTATGCATATTTAGGTGTGTGTAATAGAAATGCATTTAAAATAGCCGTAATGCTTCGAATAATTATTATATACTGTGCAATACAGCAAACAGAACGAGTAAAGCTAGTAAGCTTTTTTATATAAAAATAAAAAATAACTTACTTTAAAAACAGTTGGAATCGAGTCAGTTGCCGATTTTTATGTTTTATTTTTACTTTCAGGTCTTGCGTTTATTATGTTACACCTTGTATACTAGAGAACAGACCTTAACTATACTAGCAAAAGTTAGAATGCCTACTTTGTGCCAGGTGGTCGCCGCAACGTGACGTGCTAATTTTTATTTAAAAAATATTGCATGTGCATTAAGATCCTGTTTAAATAATTTAAAATATAAGATGACTGCCTCGTTGGTCTGGTGGCAAAGCGCATCGCTTTGTGATGACGAGGTCCTGGGTTCAAATCCTAGGTCGGACAAATGTGGTTTTTCTAACGAAAAATTCCAAGTATGAGTCCCGAGTCTGGAATTGTGCCCGGTATATGGCAATAGGCTCGCCCCCTATTACATGGGACCTAACATCGTCGGCGAAACGTGGGTGTACTCAGTACACCTCTGCCGACCCCTCTGGGGAATATAGGCGTTACGGTTTTTTTTTAAAATTTTATTATTTACTAGTTTCTGCCCGCGACTTCGTCTGCGTTGACTTTAGACAGTAACCTAACATTTTTCCGGGATAAAAGTATCCTGTGTTAATCTAGCTAATAAACTATGTATGCCAAATCCAAATTTGTTCAGTTTTTTTTCGTCTAAACATACAAACTTTCACATTTATAATATTAGTATGAAGTAGGATTAGTAATGAATGAAAATACAAACTTCCCCGATAATTCCGCGGTCATGAAGTTGCGCGCTATTTTTGTTTGAAGTGGTTTTTCTAGTACATGCGTGAGGCTACTGCTTTAAAAAACTTAAGATCTGTCTTAAAACCGCGATATAATAATATAATATAAGCCCTGTTAAGAAACTGTCCCACTACTGGGCACGGGCCTCCTCTCAAACTGAGAGGGTTTAGGCCATAGTCCACCACGCTGGCCCAGTGCGGGTTGGCGAACTTCACACACCTTCGAGAAACTCTTAGGCATGCAGGTTTCCTCACGATGTTTTCCTTCACCGTTAAAGCAAGTGATAATTAATTTTTAATACGCACATGCTTTCGAAAAGACAGAGGTGCGTGCCTGGGTTTGAACCCGAGACCTTTGACTTTGCAGTCCAATGGTCTAACCACTAGGCTATCACTAGGCTATCACCACGATATGTTGAATAAAAATTAGAAAGTTTGACCACGCCTTTGAGATGGCTACACTAGTAGTCATACTCATGATCGGTTGCTGTTTGTGGAAATTGGTCCATCCAAAAACCTTTAATCTTTTACGCCTTAGACATAGCTACTATCTCGATCGTTAGGCATGACACGGGTGCTAAATTGGTTAAATTCACTGCACAAAAAGTGTAGAGAAGAAGATATTTGTTTTACTTTAGGGTAGTCACGATCTGAAATCAAGAAGCTTTTTAGATTTTATTCCTTAGACATAGCTACTATCTCGATCGTAAGGCTAGACAGGAGCTAGATTGGACCCCGTAGGGTTTAAACAAAATATTTCTTCGAGTTTGAGATTTGAGTACCAAGTCAGTGTTACGATGAGGTCAGGCTGTATCTCCTGTTCTACTCAAGCGATTATGTCACACTAAAATGAAACTTTTTAACCCACTATACACCATCCAAATATTTCTATCTAATAATTTTACCGAAATTTGTGCAGTAGTATTTACGAGATACTCGGCAACATAACTTTAAAATTTTTGATACCCAACAGTGACACTAATTGGTTAACAAAGATAAAACTCCGCACTTTTCGTCACTACACCAACGAACAAATCATAAATTTGCGGAAAAGCAGATATCTATATAGAAATATACATTTCTAACCCCTTGTACGTATAAATATACAACAATCGCAATTGACATTAAAACGGACTGCAAACTATTTGCCAGTACATTGACTGTGTTCACAACAGAACCAGGACCCCTATTCAATATAACCAAGTAACACGTAACGCGGCGCGTTACTCCAGTGACATACAGAATACCATAACATGATAATTTCATGAAGTTATCGTAACATTCCGCGTTTGGTAACAGCGAAAATCCCATAGGGTTTGACTATAGTCCGCGCGCAACTGCAATATGGGCCCTTATTCACACGATCTCTTCGTGAAATGCTGTATTCTATACACCACTGGTGTACCATTAACCGATCAGTTTACGGAGTTATCGTAACGCACCGAGTTACGTGTTTAATTGGTCATAACGAATGAGCGCCTTAAAATTACCGCGCAGGCCACACGGCTGCCAAACGAACTGTGAAAATAATGGCCGCCGAGTAATGCGCGTCTTAAATCGACTAATGCACTCAGACCAGCGACCTGAGAACTTAGCACGAAATGATTAACATTAACGTCACGCTATCGAGTTGATACGCCATCCTTGTCACACCCCTAATTAACTAAATAGACATGAACACACACTAACTTGCTAGGTCACGTTAACTTTAATCCTCTCGTGTTAACCCCTCTCTCGTCAACTTGATAACGTTATAGCGTAACGCTATCGGGTTGATATACTATCCTTTTCACACTACAAATTTACTGAATAAAGATGAACATGACAGGACGCCTTCTCGATTACGTTACGATAACGTCAAATGGTTTGTGCTTAACGCTCTTGTTCCGCCATCATTTACCAACAAACATTTATCGCTTTGATGGATAGCTGGAACTCATGGTTTGTTGATTTTCATCATATTAGAAAACATTTTAATATATACTAAATTGTTTTTAGGTTTTAATCTTATAATATTTTTATACGTGCTTCATCAACGATTACGTACCTAAGTAGTTTAAAAAGGTCACTTATTATAATCAAATTATTATTAAAATTATGACTAGGTACATTTATTGTGACAATTTCTTCGATGGTTTCATATCGATCATTAAAATGTAATGTAGTAAATAAATGAAAACTAATACAGAATGCGTTTTGCTAACGTAAAACTTGTATCTACTATGAGTAGGATGGGATTACGTACGTAATAAGTACGTCTGGTAGGATAGACTGCCCTGCCTTAAATCAAAATAACGACTTATACCTACGACCTACAGAGGCGCGCTCTACAAATATGCCCAAGAACAACACAGGAAAGAGTGGGAAACAAATACAGGGCTGAGACACTCCAAGGAATTTATCTCCACATGGTGTGACAGCGACAGCAAGAGACTACTAAAACATAGTAGACTTCGACTAAGGAATCTAATTAGAGCATATACAGCACCACTATGGCACAAAAGAACATCTACACAAGACGAACCTGTGCAGCGACGTGGTATGCAGGAACTGTGGTACAGAGACTGTAACCGTGAAGCACGTCCTCTGCAACTGCGACGCTCTGGCGGCGCGGCGAATGAAGCTACTGGGAGTGGCCTATCCAAATCCAGAGGAATTTCGGCTCTTCCCCCCTGCTGGAATCTACAGCCTGGTACAGGGAGTATTTAGTTATTCAAGTACGTAAGAGCGTTAGGGCAAGGACAGCACAAAAGATCCCATCAGGTGCGCTTGAAGGCTCCTCAGTCCGGTAACAACAAGTTAAGATATATCTACTACCGAACACACTAAATTGATAAAATGTAGCAATATGCACTCACAGTCATATAAAAAGACAAATTGTAGATAAATTAAAGTTGCGCTTACACACGCTTGCCACGGTGTAAGGTTCGTCACTCATTAAACCGTGACGCACAGGAATCAGAAATAATGATAAAAGTTTGAGTATCGGGTGTAGGTACATTGTGATACATTAGCACTACTCCTAACAACACACATTTCTCTAATAGATTACGTCAGTTCTCGTTTAGATCGCGAGTATTCCGTGTATGTTCAATTTTCAAGCATTTACTATCTAAACAGTTATTAATAAAAGGTACAAAGATTTTTTTATACCCGTATGAAATATTTTTTTTTGTTAAAATCAGCAGACCAACGTGTGTGGAAAAGTACACTTTGACTCCTGGTAAGAAAATTCATTGTACTATGGGTATCGATAGTAATTTTTCAAATTTTAGGACACTCTTATTACCCAGCAACATAGGTAACAGAAGTGTACTAAGTACACTTTTCTGATGATACTAAGTTCCAATGTATTTTTAATATGGTATTTTATTTAAATGATCTTGTGTGATCCACAATTATTTGTTTCGGTCTGGGTATTTGTGTATGTGTATTTTCATGTTTGTAAACGCACCCACGACACAGGAATAAATCCTACTGTGGGGCTAAGTTTAAAAAAAAAATTGAAATTGAATTGGAATTCGAATACGCTTTGCCTACTCCGCAATGGATTATGTGAAATGATAATTATTTACCAACTAAATATATTACAAGTCAGTTTAACAGTTTCGTTGTAATAATGACTTCATTCTTTAGAAATAAAAGGTGCACACAACATGTGCAATAACGCCAAAAAAGTGAAAATTTAAAAGAACGCGCTTCCGTCATCGTTACTCGCCTTCCAAAAACAATGTGAGCGACAACCCTCCACCTTTGTCGTACCTACCCACACGAGGGATGCGCCCAGGGTGTTTGCTCAACAAACTATTTCCTCTTCGAAAACACTCCGGAAATTAAAACCAGAGAAAAGTCTCGCGGGACATTAAGTCGACAAGAGAAAGGGATTTAATTTTAAAATTTGGTTCCGAGCTTATATTTGTTTGTGGGAAGATGAATAAATGCTAGCACTTTCCGGACCCCTGAAAGGTTTTCAGCTATATTATAAACCATTGTAATATTATGTAGGCGAACTGTGGATATCTTTATAAAATGGAGTAACGTTTGTCGAATATCGTGATTAAGCTCGCTAAATATAAACACGTAAGACAAGAGCCTCTTTACCCGGCGACCGTTTATGAGACGAACTATGAGAGTAGAGAAAGCCAGAGGGTTCTGTAAGGAAAAAGACTTGTTTTTTTTTGGTTTTATGGTTCTGCACCTACTTCACTCGTTTCTGCATCACCCTAAGGTAGACTGGTAGATAATGCCTCAGGCATTAAGTCCGCCTTTGTACCAATAGTGCAAGAAGCTCTAAATAAAAAAATTAAAAAAACTCAGTACTCACTGCCTACACCGCAAGGGATGTGGTGTGATGATATACATAGATAGATAGATAGTTATTACCAGTGGTAAACAATATATTACACTTTAAATATCGATATTATAGACTGAGTCGCTAGTCTAGTAGCGTTTATTGTGCGTAGCGATCACATGGGCCTAGATTCGATTCCTAGATCGGACAAAGAGTTGTTTAAAGTATAATGGCAATAGGCTCACACCCCATTACATTAGGCGCTAACATCGTCGGCATAAATTAGGTGTACAAAATACACCTCTGCCAATCCAGTTGAGGAATATAGGCGTTCCGATGTTTTTTTTATTCAACATCAATAACGAAAGAGAAGCAGAATCTTAATCAGCAAAGTAGTTAATTAAACTTGATTCGATAGTAAAGTAACGACATAAGTGCCTTATCAAAATAAAGTTATTGCCAGTCAGTTCTTATCATCAGTGGGATAAACATTACGAACATTGTTTATTTGAACTATTTATTTATTCACATACAACGAGAACTGTGAGTATAAATCAATTCTAAAATTTATACTAATATACTTCAAAAGTTACACACTACATAATTAAACAATAATAATACAAATCTTTGTGTGATCCACAATTATTTGTTCCGGTCTGGGTATTTGTGTTCGTGAATTTTCATGTTTGTAAACGCACCCACGACACAGGAATAATTCGTAGTGTGGTGCTACGTTTAAAAAAAATAATAATAATAGCCCTGTTAAGAAACTGTCCCACCGTTGGGCACGGGCCTCCTCTCAAACTGAGAGGGTTTTGGCCAAAGTTCACCACGCGATATAATATCATCTATCTATCTACAAGCTGTAACATAATAAACGCAAGACCTGAAAGTAGTTTATTCTAAATCGATAACTGAATTGATTCCAACTATTTTAAACTAATCAGCAGTCGTGATTTATGTCGGAATTTGCTGCATCACCATAGCAACGTGCAAGACCGGCCCAACCGGGCCAATTAAACTTCAGCATGCAGAATGTTGCCGTCACTCCTAGCAACCTTACATCAAAGTGTAAATACAGTGTATAGTTTTCAGTTTTATTTTTGTGTTTTTATAGTGTATGTTTCTGTTTTTCTGTTTTATAATTATTTTAGTGCTTTATTTTGTATATTATATGTCTATACATGTTCCATCGACACGGAATGCAGTGGGGGCGAATCCATGTCAGCTGTCGTTGGATAATCTTGTCCAATGCCCCGAGTGCTCAGAGCCTCGGTATTTTAAAGGGCCAAAAGGGCTTAAGATCCACTCCAAAAAGGTACATCATACATCTTCTAACCTTCCGTCTTCCGTTCCTGTTACTATTGCATTCAATAACAATCCACCAACTGCGTATGGAGATAATAGTAACCAGATTTCTCTCACCCCCTTCTGGCAAATATTAGGTCACCTTAAATCCACCAAATTAATAGTAAAGCGAATACCTCGTGGAGCCCGTACATCCATTGCAGAATCACTCGCATCTACCATCAGCATCGTTCTCAAAGATAACTCACAACGTGCTTGGGAACATTTGTTAACTTTCCCTTTTAGAATCCTCCATGTCCCACTTGATCCTAGAAATACAGATTCACTGACTTCGCGATTAAAACAAAATTGTGACAACCATGCACCCCTTCATTGTAACAATCAATCACATACTCCAAAACGCCAATCTGAATCTGCTTTCTACCGCATGGTAGAGAGCAGATTTAGTGACGGTGACGTTAGAGGGGCAGCTCGGATGATTTTCTCCAACGACAGTATAGCCCCAGACACACCCGAGACCCTTACAGCTTTGCTCGCCAAGCATCCACCAGCGACTCACCACCGTCTCCCTGATCCGCCTACCTTTTCACACCCTATACAAATTAGCACAGAGGATGTGGCCAATGCCATTAGTTCTTTTCCTAGCGGATCGGCGAGCGGGCTTGATGGTTTAAGCCCGCAACACTTAAAAGATCTCACTTCATTCGCTTGTGGCGACGCTGGGCAACGGCTTCTAAAAGAACTAACGGCACTGGTCAACCTTATGATAAATAAAAACGTTGATTCTTCTATTACAGACATACTTTTCGGCGGGAATTTGTGTGCCTTCTCCAAAAAGGATGGAGGTATAAGACCTATCGCGGTCGGTACAACTCTCCGCCGTCTCTCGGCAAAGGTCTGCTGCAGGAAGGTTGTCAATCCCTTGAAGGATTATTTTCAACCCCTGCAGATAGGCTTTGGCTCGGGAGGCGGCTGCGAGGCTGCCGTTCATGCATTGCGAACATTTATATTGAACGACGGTGGTAAAGTTCTTCTCAAGGTTGACATAAGGAATGCGTTTAACGCGGTGGACAGATTTGCCCTGTTGACTCAAATAAGCCACAAAATTCCTAACTCTTTTAATTTTCTTCGGCAATGTTATAGTAATCCATCAAAATTAGTGTACAAAGGTAACCTTATAGATTCGGCTGTCGGCTGTCAACAGGGTGACCCCCTTGGTCCGGCCATATTCAGTTTAGCAATTCACCCTATCATCATGCGTTTAGAGTCAAAATTCAATGTGTGGTACCTCGATGATGGGACACTTGGAGGGGACGTAGATACGGTTTTGCGTGATCTGAAATTCTTGATTGAAGAACTCAAATCCATCGGTTTGGAATTAAACTATAAAAAGTGCGAACTCTATTTATTTGATACCGTTTCCGATAAAGACGTCATTAAGAAAAAATTCAATGATTTGGCACCTAATATCAAATTAATTAATAGCAGTAACCTCCGTCTTCTAGGAAGTCCCATCCTCGATGATTCTTTTCAGGACTTTATTGACGAAAAAATTCAAAATTTTGAGTCTGTTTCGGATCGCTTGCACAAAATAAATTCTCACATGGCCTTCAACATTATTAAATACTGTCTTTTTGTTCCTAAATTTACGTATGCTCTTCGATGTTGTCACCTCTGGACACATAACGACATTTTACAGAGGCTTGACAACATCGTGAGAGATACAGTCAGCTCTATTTCAAATTGTTGTCTAGATGATCGCGCGTGGTCCCAGGCTTCTCTTCCGGTCAGGAAAGGAGGTTTGGGAATTCGCAAAATTTCAAGTTTATCGCTCCCAGCCTTCTTGTCTTCAGTCCATAGCACACTTGGTCTAGTAAAAAGAATTTTGTTACCTTCTTTGACCAACTTCAGAATCCCATATTTGGATGAAGGCAAGGATGCTTGGCTATTGGCCTGTCCAAACACTACTCCTCCCACAGATCCGACTTCCCAGAAGCAGTGGGATTGCCCGATCTGCGAACTTACACGGAAAAACCTTATTGAAACGTCCCTTAGTTCTGCGGATCGCGCTCGTATCCTCGCTGCTTCTGAGTGGGAGTCGGGTCTTTGGCTACAGGCGCACCCTTCTGTCCATCTTGGGACCCTATTAGACCCCACTGCATTTCGTGTTGCATTGTGTCTTCGTTTAGGGGTTCCTTGTCTTGTTCCACACCATTGTCAGTGTGGTAGTAGAGTCAACCAGCTCGGCCACCACGGACTCTCATGCCGCAGAAGTGCCGGACGGATTGCGCGTCATGCCAGTCTCAACGGCGTCATACGCCGTGCCCTTGCCAACGTCAACATGGCGGCCATCCTTGAACCGGCTGGTCTCCATCGAGATGATGGCAAGAGGCCCGATGGTATGACGCTGGTACCCTGGAGGATGGGACGGCCGTTAGTGTGGGACGCTACATGCGTCGACACTCTCGCTCCGTCTCATCTTCCAGCGTCCTCGGTGCGGGCAGGCAACGCTGCACTGAGCGCAGAATCCCTCAAACGCCGCAAATATGATTTCCTTGGCTCGGGATACATATTTGAGGCGTTTGGGGTAGAGACATTGGGTCCGTGGGGGCCGGGAGCCCACCGGATGTTTCGAGAAATTTCGAAACGTTTGGTGGAGTGTACTGGCGACCGGAACGCTGGTATGTATTTTGGTCAGCATATAAGCATTGCTATTCAGCGCGGCAATGCTGCCAGCGTTCTAGGTACACTGCCAACTGACAGTGGCGTGGAACCATTTGGCCCTATGTAAATAGGTATTTTCCTTTTTTACACCCGTTTTTATTAATAATTATTTGCTGTTTTTTTATATAATTGTACATACTGTATATAATATTCTTCTTTGTTTAAATAAATAACCATATATACTTCAAAAAAAAAAAAAAAAAAAAAAAACTATTTTAATGTAACTTACATTTTATTAAATTTGCAAAAAATGCTTTTACACCTTCAGTGCGCTATAAAAAAATAAATTTATTCTTGATTCATAGCAATAAGGAGATTACATATGCATTCTTAACCCGTATTTCTCAAAATGCATACATACACGTACAAGTTTCATTGTTAATTGGGGTATAAAAGTGCTTAAAAAAGGAGTAAAAACCTTTAAATATGGAAATTTGGTTTTCGTTTTGAATTTATGAAGCAATTCTCTAATTGGGGTGTCTGAGGTCTTGCGTTTATTATGTTACACCTTGTATATCACCACGCCAGATCCCCTGCGGGGTAGGCAGAGAACACAGAGTTCCAACAGGTTCTTTCCTTACATACCTCTCTGGCTTCCTCCACTCTCATAGTTCGTCTCATACACGCTCGCCGGTTACGAAGACTTGACTTTTCCTACAGATAAGACTCGGTCTATTTGGTCGTGGTAAGATAGTCTTAGTCTTCCCCATCATCCTTTCACTTTCGCAAGGTATATCTGTTTTGTCATTCTTTCTTCTGACATTCTTCCTATATGCCCGAACCAACGGAGCATACCCGTTTTCATCTTTACACCGATACTATCTTTCATACCTACTCGCTTACCTATAATATCATGTACTAAAAATAGCTTATTGATTGTTAACCGCGGTGTATCGAATGCCACTGCATATATTTTATGAATCAATTTGTGATTATATTGTGTAATAAACACCGTCACGCCTATATTCTCTAAGCGGAGGTGGCAATGGTAACTTTGTACACCCACTTTTCACCGACAATGTCAGGTCCCATGTAATAGAGGGCGACCCTATTGCCATTATACCGGGCACAATTGCAAACTTCAGACATGTTTTGGGACTCACTTTGCCCAACCTAGGATTTGGAACCAGGATCTTGTGATTTACGCGTATTATACGCGAGGCAGTCATAAAATAAATTAAAATCAATCTAATATATAAGTTCACCACAAAGTTTTTTTTTCTTTGTATCAATTTAGATTTAAACATATTTTATTAAATCTAAATTGATATTGTAAGCCATCAATAGGCCAGAAGACAAGAGCAAGGTCGTACATATTTATAAGGCGCATTTCACGGTTGATCCGGCTCGAAGATGACACTATCCGGCTAGAACTATTTGCCAGCGAACGGGTAGCGTCCCGAACGCGCCGGGCGGGTCGTCTGTCTTCCCGTCGCCAGTCCCAGGAGCCGAGATAGCTTCGACAGTCGCGATGGGAATCGAAACAATTTGTAGAGACAACATTGTACTCGCTCAATCTTCGTCCCACGTAATCTCTTACATAACCTCTGGCACAGAAATGACGTACTATCATGACACGCGCGATCGCTGCCAAATACACTTTTGACCCGCGCTATATCGCGCTCGTGTTTTTTTAAACTTATAAACGGTGTATTAATGTAAAATGGAAGTATAAAAAACAATTGTTAAACCGCAGGCAACCAACGATAGCATGTGTAACAAATATGAGGCTGGCAACGACCACGCGCTTCAGGCGAGGCGCTGTTGCCAAATGTGCCATCCGATAGCGCCAGAACATTGTAGCAAATTTACAACCACCCTATTAGCACTAAATCTAAACATTAACCCGATTCCGGTAACCAAACTTCACGGATACTTGCGCGGAATATCGGTCACAGAGAGCGAGATAATTTCACTCGACACTCGCTTGCTTTTGGCGAGGTTTTATGGTAATAAACATCAAAATGCAAATAAGAGGAAAAATTAAAGACCGCTATCGGGACAGCCAGGGTAGCCAATGAATAGCGGAGCCGTCGCATTAAGGGATAATATTTTAATATTAGGATTATCTTTCTCAGCAAAACGGTTTATTGCCTTTCTAAGAATAATATTTACCTACATTATTTCGGTTAATTCTTAAAGAAAAACAATGTAAAAAGGTAAACTACACGTAGTTCTTACAAATTTCAATACTACTGTATTTATATACTGATGGTAGTTTAGTACCAGCTGTAATTAAGGATAATTCATATTTAGGCAACATAGTATCCATTGGTAATGGAAACATTATTAGCCAGTGAAATATTTTTGTTCAATATGCAGTAACATTTATATTATTTCAGAAATATCGGAAGTATGTGACCTATTGTTGGACAAATGGGGAATTTGATCCAGATACTATTTATAAAATGAACCATCCCCAAAAAGAGGTTGATTTCCATTTCTATATAATTTCAGATAACTTATAAGGCAAGATGACTTCCTATAATTTTATAATAGAACCACCAAATATCGTGGACCGTGCCTTTGTGAAACCGGTATTATGTGGCCCTGGACCATGCGACGTACTTCCGTCGGTCATCGAAGCCTATACTACACCAGCCATCACGCCATTGTGTGATGAATTCTTTAATGTAAGTATTTTTGGGACTGATGCCGCCGCACATTCCCACCACTGTAAGCATTGTTTTAAAGTTCTTTCAAGATTCAACGTAATGTACTGAAAACATCGAATTGACTACGAAATAGAACGTGCATGGTCCTCTATAACTCTGGAAAGTTGTCGGTCTTTTTGTTAGATCTACAAATGCCCAACCTTCAATTTAGAGGACTTAGCATGAATAGATTGGGGTTAACGTAACGCTAGTAAGTTGATATGCCATCCTTGTCACACTACAAATTATCTAAATAAACATTAACGTGACAGAACGCTTACTAACTAGTGTCACGCTAACATCAATCTCTTCGTAAGCTAAGCCCTCAGAACAAAATGCTCGAGCGAACATTGCTTTTCAATTCCTGCTTCCATCCTTTCGTATCCCTCTTTTAGGTGCTAGACGAGATTCGAGCAGGTATCCAGTACATCTTCCAGACCCGAAGCAAGCTGGTGCTCGCGATGAGTGGCTCAGGCCACGCGGGCATGGAAGCCGTGATCTGCAACCTGGTGGGACCAAACGAAACACTCCTCATAGCGAGTAGAGGGATTTGGGACGAGCGAGCTTCTATCATGGCTAAGAGATATGGTAGGAAAGAACATAATGTGGTCCTGCGGGCGACAGCAACGGGGATAACTGTCACCTGCGCAGAAAATCTGGCCCCCGAGGTTGGAGGACGTGCCACGTGTTCCGGTGCGTCCTCAACATGAAGGGGAACCAGGGTGGGGTTACCCTGGAGGAGACCGGTCTGATAAAACGGATAGCCGCTGACGGGTCGCGGAAGTATGTCTGCGTCCCCGTGACCAGCCGTTTTAACACGGTGGGATTTTAGTGGGTAGGATCTGCTCCAGCGACGGCCGCAGTTACGCCAACCACCGCTGGAGCAAGGAGCATGAGGATTTCTCCACCTAATAAAAAAAGGAAAGAACATAACGTCCACTGCATGAAGGCCTCCCGCAATGATCGCTATGACGACCGATCTTATGCTGTACATACCAGCTTTTACCTTCGACCTTCAACATATATGTTAACATCTAATTAAATATTTGTCGCAAGTGTGATGTCAAAACACAATCCGTTGTTAAACTATAACCGATTCTGATAAGAGGAACTCAAGATAAATGTTGCCCTAAATATGAATTCAGTAGAAATCTGCAAATTTATATTGCACGGTTGCCTCCTCTCAAAATAGGCCATAGTCCACCACGCTCGCCCAGTGCCCAGCCCAGCGAACTTCTGACACCTTCGAGAAACTCTTAGGCATGCAGGTTTCCTTAACGATGTTTTCCTTCACCGTTAAAGCCAGTGATAGTTACCTTTTAATACATGCTTTCGAAAAGACAGAGGTGCGGGCCTAGGTTTGAACGCGAGACCTCTGACTTTGCAGTCCAGCGGTCTAACCACTAGGCTATCACTGCTCTTCAATTCAAATTTATATTGTAATTTTTAATTGATTACCTATCACGCATCTTTGTCATGAACTTCTCAAATCAGAAATTAGCCATTAAATCTAATAATGTTAGTTCGGGTTTTATTTCTTTACAATATTTCAGGGATAAAAACAGAAGTGATCCGGGTTCCGATCCACGCGACCTTCAGCTTAGAGCAACTGGAACGAGAGCTAAAGAGACTTCGTCCCACTGGCCTGTTTATCACAGTAGGGGACTCGTCCACAGGCTCCTTACAAAACATCGAGGGATTAGGAAAAATCTGTCACAAGTTAGTTGCTACACAACCTCCTTGACAATATTGTATTATATACAAAGAGATCGCTGACTTCGGAAATAATAAAACACATATTCTGAACAGAACAAATTTATGGTCGAAGATACTTCAATATTAGGTATCCTGCTTTAAAAATGGTTACCATATCTGCAAGTGACTTAATTTTACAGGAGAATCAAAAACCATTATTATTTTCGAATATTCGACTGCAGGGGTCCCATATAGTTACGTGCTCACGTGCTTATTACATTCGATTTACAACAACAGCATTTTAACCAAAATGAAGCTGCAGTACTTGTATCAGGTAGAATAATA
This sequence comes from Phalera bucephala, assembly GCA_905147815.2. Taxonomy (NCBI): domain Eukaryota; kingdom Metazoa; phylum Arthropoda; class Insecta; order Lepidoptera; family Notodontidae; genus Phalera; species Phalera bucephala. The sequence continues at coordinate 13,478,300 of LR990621.1, read as the reverse complement.
AACGACGTTAATAAAGGCTAGAACAAAGAGATCGTTGATGTTGCAGTTCGTGCAATTACAGTAACAAAAGGATGGTTGATGTGGCATTTGAAGTAAATTTAATGGAAAGACGTTGAATACGAGGCTGACGGTGTTGAGTTGCTAGCCCTACTAAAGGGTTGAAATATGAAAGCGATTGCAGCTATAAACTATTTAGTTTCTTTAATGACTGCCTCGTTGATCCAATGACACATAGTGCTATTGGTGGTTACCAGAATCCTAGTTCGGAGAAAGTCTGCCTTTATAACAAATATATTTTTGTCTCGCAGTCTAGAGTCTGGAATTATGCCCGGAATAGGCTCGCTTTCTATTACATATGGACCTGAAATAATCGGCTATACAAGGTGTAACATATATAACGCAAGACCTCAGACGCTCCGTTAGGTTTTTGTTTTACAAATTTAATACGAAAATCAAACTACCAATTTTAAGAATTTTTCTATTTTTTTAAACTCTTTGGTACCCAAATTAACCATAACATTTAATAATTAATTAACTTTTGTATGCATATTGAGGTCTGTGTAATAGAAATACATTTAAAATAGCCGTAATGCTTTGAATAATTATTATATAATGTTTAATATAGCGAACAGAACGAATAAGAGATTTTTTTTTAAATAAAAAAAATTACTTACTTTAGAAATAGTTGGAATCGATTCGGTTACTGATTTAGAACAAACTACTTTCAGGTCTTGCGTTAATTATGTAACACCTTGTATATGGGTGTATGTTCTATGTACCTTTTCCAACCTCTTGAGAAATGTAGGCGTAACGGTATATATTTTTTAATTTTATGTACTGTGGACGGTAACAAGATGATCTTACTTCAAAGTACCTTTAAACCTTTCTTCATACGACAACATCTAACCCAGTTACAACTGAAAGCTACTAAAGTTAAACTTAATAAATCGTGATTCAATAACACAACTCAATTGGCATCGCTGAGCAAGCAAATAAACTGTAGGTAATGGAATCAGACGTTACCTGACCGAGATCTATCCCAGAGAAAAGGAGACGACACCTAATGTAATAGGATCCGCTTCAAGGCGGCACTGGATATTGAGTTAAAATAAGTATTTCATCCCTCGGACGACTGTCGCGTACAGCATCTCATGATGCCTCGTGTCCTACACAGAATAGTGACTTGAATTAAATACCTATAACATGTTTTAAAGCAATTGTTTGGGCAATAACTATGTATTTTGACTATGTGTTTTGTTTTAACTTATATAATATCTCCTTCATAGTAATATTATTATATAATTGAGCCCCAGATAATCAGAGTCACATGGAATCGTCGGCCAACTGATCTCCAAGAGTACTTATAAAAGTGAATAGGTTTAGCATGTTGGGATGCGACGGCTTGATTTAAGGTTTGAACCCTCTCGGATATCTCATGCATACATTTGTCAACAATGATACGTTCCGAAACGTTCCCTTAATAAATAGGGAATTTAGAACAGAAAACCATTACTCAACTTCTTGCTCTGTACCCGTCTGTCAAATACACGGACACTTGCAAAAACCATAATCCTTGATTTCACCCAAAATCAAGTTAAAACCATTTCCCCTGTCGTCGTTACGCTTGCGAATTAAAAGAAAAAATCCAGCAAAGTTTAGCAGAAAAACTATTTGATTGCCCGAGGAATACCGAGACGGGGACACCAGGACCGAACAATTTAATTACATTTGCTATCTCTTTCATTCCTGACTTGACTTTTTACTTAAATTTAAGCACAACATAGCCACAGCGAGCTCACTCAATACTGATATTTGCGTGATCTAATATCGAATCACGCAAACAATATGCCTAAAAAATGATTAAACGTCATCCGTATACTCTATAACCGACGAGCGTGATGAGGAGAATTTTGAAAGTGGACAAAGCGCAGAGGTCTGTGAAGAAAGATCCAAATCCAAAGACCAGTGTGATCTGTTTGGATAGATAGATAAATAGACAGAGAAGCATAGTTCAGTAGTTTTATTAGGGTAGTTTAAGTAAACTTTATTTTACCGCGTCCTCGCGGTAGCTCACGTTCGAAATAAGATCACACCCGAAAGTCATGCTCTTATTTTTCGGAATATTAAACCCAGTATAAATAATATACTGATGACAGACAACGTAAATTAGCTGCTCGCGCGCATTTCAAACTTCACATTGTAGTAACGCACGCTAATATCAAGCTTCTCATTGTAGAAACGCGCGCTCGTTTCAAGCTTCATATTGTAATAACGTACGCTCGTTTCAAGCTCCGCATTGTAGTAGCGCGCGCTCATTTCAAGCTTCACATTGTAGTAACGCACGCTTGTTTCGAGCTTCACATGGTAGTAGAGCGCACGTTTCAAGCTTCACACTGTATTACCTACATCATGAGCCTTACATACGTAAAGATCCAGCTGTTATAAAATGCTATAATCTAGGTCTCCCTGAATATGTCCGAGTTGGAAACTCTTTAATTGCATCCTGTGAAGGAGTCTGCAATTAGCATGCAGTGGAAAATACTAAGCGCGGTAAAAGTTTTTCGGTGATGCCGATTTACTTTGTTTTTAACGCTAAGTTCAACTTTCAACCTTTGTACCTTTTATTTAAATAGGTGCCAGCTAACTTTTATTTTGTTCAGTAGCACTATATTGGTGAAAATAAAGTAAACCAACCATTAAGGGTAAGTAGTTTATTCGTGATAGAGAAAAGAGTGGTAGGATAATATCCATATGCAAACCGTGCTTACACAGCATTATTAGTGGTGTTGTCCTATTTTTATATGTTATTTATCAAGCTCTTCAGACTAAAACTTAAAATTAATGTTGTACAATATATATTGCTAATTTCCAATAAAAGAATTCATAAATTATTAAAAGGTTATTAAAAATCAGCCATTAGTGACGCATCAAGTCACCGATCAAGAAGAGTTCAAATCCTATGTCAAACTTAGTGAAATATTTCCGCTGAAAAAATTTCAGTACGAGCAGTCCGGAGCCCGAATCGCGCCTTCTATTATATACTAGCAATAGGCTCACCTCGACCTAGCATCGTCGACGAAAATAAGTGTACACTCATATTTCACGATGATAGTCTATTTGAGCGTCTGTGTGTAATTAAAATTACCTGGAAATTGTTTCAGATACGGAACTCTTCTTATAGTGGACACAGTGGTGTCAATATTTGCAATCCCCTTCTTTATGGACGAGTGGGGGGTAGACGCCGTGTACACATCCACCCAAAAAGCCCTGAGTGGTCCGGCTGGGATATCCCCGGTGGCATTTAGTGACCGAGCACAGTAAGTATGTTATTTTTTGTAAATCTATTTGTGAAATACAAGGTGCGCTTAATCTATCTTTCTTACGAATTGAGCCTGATTACCACCACTTAATAAATCAGCTGACAGTGTAATACCACTACTCGGCAAAGACTTCCTGTCGTAAATGGAGGACATACGGACCTAGTATGGACTCGTGCAGATAGGTTTGTGACCACCACCTGTTTGAACTTATCAAGCCGCCCATAAGACTTAATACTACCACATAATGTTATATCCGGGACAAACATTTAGCATTATCAGACTAACCAAGTCAAACGCTGCTTACCACAGCTCTACAAGCAATCACCATCAAATCATAAAAGTATTATAGCACTGGACTCACACGGGTAGTATAATATACAAATACAATTTTTCCCAGTATCTCTTAATAAAGCAGTGATAGCCTAGAGGTTAGACCATTGGACTGCAAAGTCAGAAGTCTCGGGTTCAAACCTAGGCACGCACCTCTGTCTTTTGATCACTCGCTTTAACGGTGAAGGAAACCATCGTGAGAAAACCTGCATGCCTGAGAGTTTCTCAAAGGTGTGTGAAGTTCGCCAACCCGCACTGGGCCAGCGTGGTGGACTATGGCCTAAACCCTCTCAGTTTGAGAGGAGGCCCGTGCCCAACAGTGGGACAGTTTTTTAACAGGGCTAATGTTTTTATTATTATCTCTTAATGTAGATACTATAGATTTTGAAGCAGCTAATAAAAATTAGTTATATTTTTATTTCAGGGAAAAAATAAAGAATAGAAAGTTCGACGCTCCATTCTATTTCGACATGAGGTTACTGGCGCCGCAATGGAACTGCTACGGGAACACAAGACGGTGTGTATTTAGCATCTTAAATCAATTTTGTATTTTGTACAACATTTTACATAAACAGGTATCCTTTGCGTTGGTATCATATATACAGTAGGTACTAACTATATCTATGGTTAGTATTGATAATAAATAAAAAAAATGTTGCCAACATGTCGGACTTCATTCCTTTCAATGCCGATTTTTTAATAGTGTACATATAGTCTTGAGCTAAAGAAATCTTATATTTAAGCTTACAATGCGTTGGAAATGCGAGCTCTGCGGAAGATGTGCGGAGTGAAGCTGACCGACCGCATTCGCAACAGCGTAGTGAGAAAGCGATTAGGCATGAAATATAGTATTGGTGTAAAGATGAGAAAGGGTATGCTCTGTTGGTTCGGGCATATACAAAGAATGTCATAAGAAAGAATGACAAAACAGATATACAATGCGAAAGTGGAAGGATGTAGGTACCGGGGAAGACCTAGATTATCTTACCATGACCACATAGACCGAGTCTTATTTGAAGGACAAGTCAAGAGTCCCTGTAACCGGCGAGTGTGTATGAGATGAACTATGAGAGTGGAGGAAGCCAGAGAGGTATGTAAGGAAAGAACCTTGTGGAACTCTTTACTCTCTGCCTACCCCGCAAGGGATCTGGGGTGATGATATAGATAGAGAGATAAGCTTACAATGTACTTCATATTGAGTAGATATTACTAATACAGTGTGATAGTTACCACGGTACTACCATTAGAAAATACCATATCTATCACATGCATCATTTCCTAGTATATCTACACCAAATAAGTATTTACACCGAGTAACCAAATATTATACTACGATATTTCACATAAAATGTATGACAGATCCGAGTACACCAAATGCTCTGTGTCAATATACGCTTGTATTCATACATGATACGCTAAATACATATAAAAAGATACTAAACTTCTTTAATACTACTTCATATTAATAAAACAGATACCATCACACACTATCGTCACCCCTGATCTTCGCGCTCCGTGCTTGCCTTAAAGAGGTAGCCAAAGAAACTCTTCCAAGATCCTGGGCGCGCCACGCCGCGACAGCGGCTCATTTCCACAAACGCATGAAGGAACTATCCTTCCAGTTCCTAGTGACCAAACCCGAAGACCGCCTTCCTACTGTCACCACCATAGTACTGCCCAAGGGCTACGATTATGTTAAGTTCTCGAAATATATGAGAGACAAGTGAGTATGGGTAGACATATTTTTTTTATTATATAGCTATATTACATATAGAGATTGCACGCTTACTCGATAGCATCACGCTAAAACCGGCCTCTCCCGCCTAATCCCTTACCCGCCGGCCGGTGCAGAGCACCACTACAAGACACCTAGTATTTGCCCTCCCCCATAACCACTGTCTAAGCAGAGGCCGTTTTTCCTTGAGGCGCCTTTGAGCTAGTTGCCCCCTTGCCTTTCTGGCTCAAGCGTAGTGGTTGCACGCTCGCCCTCTTTTCCGGTGAATCTAAAAAGGCCCCGCGGTCAACAGCATAGATCACTCACGCTAACGTCTTAAGTTTTCGTGCCCTCTGTTCGTTTGTAGCAATGTTTTGTAATAATGAACCACGGATAGTATTTTAGAAGTAGTCTCATAGCGCAATTGTTTTTCTCCTCAACTGCATGATAAATAGGACAGAAGGTTTTCTACTGAAAATTTATATTTTATTTCACAGCCACAACATCCTAATCTTCCCCGGTCTGGGCCCAACAGTGAGCAAAGCGCTGCGCATCGGCCTCATGGGCATGAACTCTACCATAGAGATCGCAGATGCCGTCGCCGACGCCATGGCTGCCACGAGGAAAGCTCTTGGACTTCGATCATCTCTCTGATATCACCAACTTAAGAAACTCATGATTAAATTTGATAAATTAAAAGTGTTTGAATAACTTCATAACTATTGTTTTTATCACCAGAATAAAGAGCATATTTTGATAATGTTTTTATTTCTGTAATCTATTTGTGTTCTTTTTAGGATTTATTTTTCAGCTTTATTTAAGAGATTGGAGGAAACCAGAGAGGTTTGTAAGGAAAGAACCTGTCGAAACTCTGTGCTCTCTGCCTACCCCGCAAGGGATCTGGCGCGATGATACAGACAGATAGATATTATGTGCTAGTATTGCTAACACACAAAAGTGGAAAAAAGTAATGAAGGATTTTGCGAATTATAATGTGTATTTCTATAGCAACAAGTTACAAAACTATATTATATACTAGTTTCTACCCGCGATTTTTCGTTTCTGTCTTTAGGCATAAACCTTACATTTATCGCGATAAAAAGTATCCTATGTGTTAATCTAGGTAAACGCTTTGCCACTTGACCAACGAGGCAGTCAAACAGTCAATATCATTAACAAAGTAAATAAACTAAGATTGATTAGTTGTGTATTTACATTGTTAATGATATTGGAAATGTAATTATACAAGGTGTAACATAATAAACGCAAGACCTCAGACACCCCATTAGAGAATTGCTTCATAAATTCAAAACAAAAAACAATTTTCTAAATTTAAAGGTTTTTACCCTTTTTTAAGCACTTTTGTACCGCAATTAACAATGAAACTTGTACGTGTATGTGTGCGTTTTGAGAAATACGTTTCCGTTCGTTAGCCGCGTGGTTCCCGGCTTAGAATAGGACCAACCCATCTCATCCCATCGGGTGTCGTACAAGGCGACTAAGGGAAAACTAGGGAATGGGCAGCAGCGTTCCCTTAACACTTCTACAACCAAAAACTGCGCTCGCCAACCCGCCTGCCAAGCGTGGCGAGTATGGCAAACACCCCCAACCAATATGGAAGAAAGCAAGAAAACCAGGCCCCTAGTCCCCGGCGGTCCTGTTCGTCCTGGCCACGGTAGCAGCCATGGTAACGACAGGACAAGGGGTGCTAAGAATCTCCGGCAGAGATTCGGCTACCACCAAAACCGAAAATTGGCCCTGGTGACATACAACGCACGCACATTGAGGACAGATGAGAAGCTAGTTGAGCTGGAAGAAGAGTTAAACAAGTTGCGGTGGAGTATTGTTGGTTTATCGGAGGTCCGAAGAGAGGGCGAGGACACGATAACCTTAAAATCCGGCAACTTGCTTTACTACCGGGAGGGCGAACAGCAGTCCCAAGATGGTGTCGGATTTATCGTCCACAAGTCACTCATAAACAACGTTGTGTCCATCACTAGTGTGTCGAGCAGGGTAGCGTACCTGATACTCAGAATATCCAAAAGATATTCGCTGAAGGTCATACAGGTCTACGCACCGACCTCGGTATACTCAGATGATGAGGTCGAAGTTATGTATGAGGATATTAGTAGAGCCATACATACTTCCAAAGCACACTTTACAGTAGTTATGGGTGACTTCAATGCGCGACTGGGCAAACGGGGCGATGATGAGTTGAGAGTGGGGCAATTTGGATATGGGCAGCGCAACCCCAGGGGTCAGAGACTGGCCGAATTTCTGGAGAAGGAGGGACTCTTTATGATTAACTCTTTCTTCCAGAAGCCGTCTCATAGGAAATGGACCTGGATGAGATAGACTTCATCATGAGCACCAAGCGACAAATATTTAATGATGTCTCCGTGATTCACAGGGTAAAAACCGGCAGTGATCACCGAATGGTCAGAGGCACATTAAATATTAATGTCAAAATGGAAAGATCGCGTCTGATGAAGTCTACGCTCCGACCTTCTAATACACATATCCAAAACCCCGAGAACTTTCAACTCGAATTGTCAAACCGCTTCGAATTGCTAGACAGCAGCGCATCAGTGGACGAAATCAACAATAGGTTGGTAGAGACTGTCCATACGGTCGGGTCTAAGCATTTTAAGCCCCACCGTAAAAATAGGCCTCAAAAGCTATCTGACTGCACCCGAAACCTTATGGCTGAGCGACGTACCATGAGACTCCAAACCTCCGATGATGCTAAGTCCTATAGGCAGCTCAATGGACAGATATTGAAGTCCTTGCGACACGATCTGCGGTCCTTCAACACAAGACGTATTGAGGAGACCGTAGAGCAGAACAAGGGCTCCAAAGTGTTCGCAAGAGCCGCGTCGATTGGGCAAAGCCAGTTGACGAAGCTGAAGACGGAGGACGGAAACGTAACGTCGAATAGGTCAGAGGTGCTCAGGGAGATAGAGAGGTTCTATGGACAGTTGTATACCTCAGTAGCTGAACCTATTGTTGACTTGGTAAAAGACCCAAGAGCCAAGCTAACCCGACACTACAGTGAAGATATCCCGGACATCAGCCTGTACGAGATTAGGATGGCTCTCAACCAACTTAAAAACAACAAAGCGCCGGGTGAAGACGGAATTACTGCAGAGCTTCTGAAAGCGGGCGGATCGCCGGTACTTAAAGTCCTTCAGAGGCTGTTTAATTCCGTCTTGCTCGAAGGAAAAACGCCGGAAGCATGGAACAGGGGTGTGGTGGTACTCTTTTTCAAGAAAGGTGATAACACTTTATTAAAGAACTATAGGCCCATCACACTGCTGAGCCATGTTTACAAGTTGTTTTCGAGAGTCATCACGAATCGTCTCGAACGCAGGCTTGATGATTTCCAGCCTCCCGAACAAGCCGGTTTCCGGAAAGGCTTTAGTACCATAGACCACATACATACGCTGCGGCAGATTATACAGAAGACCGATGAGTATAATCGGCCACTATGCTTGGCGTTTGTGGACTATGAGAAAGCCTTCGATTCGATCGAGACTTGGGTGGTTCTTAGATCTCTCCAGCGATGCCGCATTGACTATCGGTACATCGAAGTGTTGAAGTGCTTGTATAATAACGCCACCATGTCAGTCCGAGTACAAGGGCAGTGCACGAAGGCGATCTCCATAAAAAGAGGAGTAAGACAGGGAGACGTCATTTCTCCGAAACTGTTTACGACCACCATAGAGGACGCCTTCAAGCTCTTGGAATGGCGAGGACTTGGCATCAACATCAATGGCGAATACATCACTCACCTTCGATTTGCCGACGATATTGTGGTCATGGCGGAGTCGCTGGAAGATCTAGGACGAATGCTCGGCGACCTCAACAGAGTATCTCAACAAGTGGGTCTTAAAATGAACATGGACAAAACGAAAATAATGTGTAACGTCCATGTCGTACCCACCGCACTCACCGTTGGGAACTCTACTCTTGAAGTTGTCGACGAATACATTTACCTGGGACAGGTAGTCCGGTTAGATAGGTCCAACTTTGAGAGAGAGGTCAATCGACGAATCCAACTCGGCTGGGCAGCGTTCGGGAAACTGCGCAACATCTTCTCATCCAAAATACCTCAGTGCCTAAAGACTAAAGTTTTTAGTCAATGTGTGTTACCAGTGATGATATATGGATCAGAGACGTGGTCTCTTACTATAGGTCTCATAAAAAAGCTCAGAGTTGCTCAGCGAGCTATGGAGAGAGCTATGCTCGGCGTTTCTCTACGTGATCGAATCAGGAATGAGGAGATTCGTAGAAGAACCAAGGTCACCGACATAGCCCTTAAGATTAGCAAGCTGAAGTGGCAATGGGCGGGCCACATAGCGCGAAGATCGGACGGGCGTTGGGGCAGAAAGATTCTAGAGTGGAGACCACGTATTAGCAAGCGCAGCGTGGGACGACCACCTGCCAGATGGACCGAAGATCTTGTAAAAATCGCAGGAAGTCGTTGGATGCAGGTGGCATCGGACCGGTTACGCTGGAAAGCGATTGGGGAGGCCTATGTTCAGCAGTGGACAAGTATAGGCTGAGATGATGATGATGACCCGCGATTTTTCGTTTCCGTCTTTAGGCATAAACCTTACATTTATCGCAATAAAAAGTATCCTATGTGTTAATCTAGGTAATAAACTAGTTTCATCCAAATCCGTCGTCAGGCGTTTTTGCGTGATTGAGTAACAAACATCCAAACATCTAAACATCCGAACATACAAACATACACATTTATAATATTAGTAGGATACATTCTGTTTTTACTTTTTACATAAAATTTTGGTACGTTTTTGTCCTCAGTTTATTTATCTTACCCGAAGAAGTGAAAAGATCTTTCTCGGTGTATTGTATACATCTTGAAATATAATTAGTGCGAACTATAAATGACATTTAAATGTTCTTTCTGCAGGGAATCATATAAATAGAGCTCTATGTAATACTGCTAGTTATCACAAAATACTACTTCCAATATCATTAACACCGTCACGCCTATATTTCCCAAGCGAGGGTGGCAGAGGTGTACTGAGTACACCCACGTTTTGCCGGCGATGTTAGGGGCGAGCCTATTGCCATATACCGGGCACAATTCCAGACTCCGGACTCGTACTGGGAGTTTTTGCTAGAACAACTACATTTGTCCGACCTGGAATTTGAACCCAGGACCTCGTGATCACAAAGCGATGCGCTTTGCCACTTGACCAACGAGGCAGTCAAACAGTCAATATCATTAACAAAGTAAATAAACTAAGATTGATTAGTCGTGTATTTACGTTGTGAATGATATTGGAAATGTTATTATACAAGGTGTAACATAATAAACGCAAGACCTCAGACACCCCAATTAGAGAATTGCTTCATAAATTCAAAACGAAAAACAATTTTCTAAATTTAAATGGTTTTACCCTTTTTTTAAGCACTTTTGTACCGCAATTAACAATGAAACTTGTACGTGTATGTGTGCGTTTTGAGAAATACGTTTTAGGAATACATTTGAAATCTCCGTCTTGCTTTGAATCAAGAATAAAATTAGTTTGTTATAGCGCACTGAAGGAGTAACAGCACTTTTTGCAAATTAAAAAAAAAATGTAGGATACATTACAAAAATTGTTGGAATCAATTCAGTTACCGATTTAGAACAAACTACTTTCAGGTCTTGCGTTTATTATGTTACAGCTTGTATATTGAAATACTAGTCTCATAAGGACAAGCAAATAATTATTAAGCCTTATCGATTAATAATTGTAAGGCCTTAGTCTGCTATCGTCTCTGGGATAAACATTATATATATTAAAACATTCCGAGTATTTTCTAATTTCTAGCCTTAACTTGTGAGTATACATTAGTACTAATCCTATATTACCCAAATTTTATTATAGTACGCAATTGAAAAGGAGAAATAATCGCATAAACGTTTTTATTAACCAAAAGTTATCGTATATAGTGTACTGAATAATTCATTAAAATAGGTCAGTATAGCAAAATCTTATTTATTCAAAGTATAGAGACTTATTTTGAATAGTTTTGAACTAAAAATATACTCCATTGAGAGACATCGCCAGTTAATTATGTTCTTTTCATAAGTGGTGTGTTTACAAGCACCAAATTCACATAAACAAACACCCAGGCTGAAACAAACATTTCTGTGTCTCATAAAGATTCCGCGAACCGAAGAAGAACCCGCGACGATTCAAGATGAGAGAAATAAATCCTTGTGTGTGTACGACCTTGAAAGAAAGTAACGTGTTTGAGTCCCTGCCACACTATTTGAAAGTTATAATATTTTTACTTTTAATTTATAGACCATTAAACACTGTTCGATTTGCAATGCTGTAATTGTTTTTTTTCAGATAACCATATTACACGATGTCCTCTAAGAAATTGATAGTTGAGCCTCCAAATATTATGGACCGTGCCTTTGTGAAACCGTTATTATGTGGGCCTGGACCATGCGATGTGTTTCCGTCGGTCATCGAGGCCTATACCACGCCAGTCATCACACCACTGTGCGATGAATTCTATAATGTAAGGATCTTTTTTTAAATTGAGTGTACCGTACGCGTTGTCTCTGATAGCCGAAGTACATATTTCTGACGGTCTATTAGTTCGCGCATATAAAATGTGTGTTTGCCAACGCAACTAAGACTCAGCATCACGTTTTTGTGCGAGCAAAAGGTTATTAAACAAATCAATTCCTACATAATTTCTCGCTTATAATCTTTCAAAAATCAAAAAAAAAAAATCAAAATCAAAAGTTTTTTATTCATGTAGACCAAAAGGCACTTATGAATAGTCAAAAAGAGAAAATTATTATTACTTAAGACTCTACCACCCGTTCGGAAAGTCATTCCTGTGGAGAAGAAGGGCTCCACGGTTACTCTTTTTTAAAAAATGAGGTTTACAATTCTTTTTGTATACATTGCATTTATGGAGTATGGGAGAACAATGCAGAACGAGCTAAATAGATGTGCTTAAGTATAGATTAATCATAAGTGTACTTAGATTCATGATATTGGTCAGTGTCTACATAGTCCTCTCATTTACAAAATAGAGATGTTGTAGAGGTATATAATAAAAAGCATAATAATAATAGTAAGAGAAAGTGTTACTATAAAATATGTAAAGAGCGCGTACAAAACAACTGGTCATAGCTCCAGTGTGATGCCGAACGAGACAAAATTTAACAGCATTATGGTACACGTTCAGTCAGACAAAGGGCAGGGGACGGACCAGTCCCCACCAGCAGCACGAGTATGACCTGAGAAGCAGCCATCACTCTCCTCAACCATTTTAGAGGGAAAAGAATGACCCGCTCCACAGAGCCGCCACTAGTAAAGACATTTTAGTGAGCATGACCAATCCACGACCCTGTCAACATCGTTCGAGAATAATATTTAAAATCAATGAACGCTCGCTAGGCAGGACACGCTGCACTTAACATTAAATTCTTCTAGATTTCAGTTAATTTGTGTAAAGGCATTTTTATCATTTAAAAAATCATTTAGTGTATAATATCCTTTACTCATTAGTGAAGATTTAATATACTTTTTAAATCTGTCAAGTGGCAACTCTAACATGGGCTTTGGTATCTTATTGAAGCAGCGAATACCGACTCCAACGAAGGAAGTAAATACTTTTTTAAGCCTAACAATTGGTAATACCAGTTTATGTTTATTTCTAGTATTTAATTTATGAACGTCACTCACTTTATTAAATAAATGGATATTCCTACGTATGTACACTATGTTGTCGTATATATACTGTGAAGCGACCGTGAGAATGTTGATCTCTTTAAAAAGTTCTCTGAGGGAAGCCCTAGGTCCAAGATCATAAATGGCACGGATAGCTCTTTTTTGCAGTATGAATACATTTTCCACGTCAGCAGCGTTACCCCACAGTAGGATACCATAAGACATAATGCTATGGAAGTAACTAAAATAAACTAGACGTGCCGTATCCACATCCGTAAGTTGCCGTACTTTCCACACTGCATAAGCAGCGGAGCTAAGTTTACCCGCAAGTGATGAGATATGGGCCCCCCATTGGAGTTTGGAGTCTAGGGTAATGCCTAGAAAGACAGTGGAGTTCACGAGGTCCAGCTTTGTGCCATTAATAAGAATATTCGTAGCATTAACTTTTACATTGGGCATAGTAAATTTAATACACTTTGTCTTGAGTTAATTAAGCAATAGATTGTTTATTTCGAACCAATTTGATATCCGTGAAAGAGCACCATTCACATCGTCAAAATTAAGCTTAGCTCTGTCAACTTTGAAGATCAATGAGGTATCATCTGCGAATAGTACAATGTCACAGACATCACGGACAAAGTTCGGCAGGTCATTAATATATACTAAAAAGAGAAAGGGTCCTAAGATGGAGCCCTGTGGAACACCAATTGAAATATTAACTTCCTGAGACTTGACCCCGTTAATCTCAACACATTGAGACCTTTCACCTAAGTATGAAGCTAATAAATTAAGGGCAGTGTTTTTAATACCGTAATGCCTTAGCTTTTTAATAAGGGTTGCATGCTCAACACAGTCGAATGCCTTAGAGAGATCACAGAATACACCAATTGCATTCTGCGATGCCTCCTAGGCACCGTAAATTTGCTGAAGCAGACCTACTCCCGCGTCTGTGGTTGAACGTCCCTTAGTAAAACCATATTGATCACCGTGTAACAGCTTATTCTCATTAAAGTGGTTAAGCAATTGATTGAGTAGGATCTTTTCATAAATTTTACTCAAGGCCGGCAAGATGGAAATCGGTCTAAAATTGGAAGGCTCGCTTTTTATCCCTGATTTAAAAATCGGTACAACTTTACTAAGTTTCATTAAGTCGGGGAACCTACCCTTCTCTACACATTTATTAAATATCGTCGCCAGCGCAGGTGCTATAGCCATTACTATGCTATCTAGTATTTTTAATGATATACCCCAGAAGTCGACAGTGTTTTTAATGTTTAACGACTTAAAGGTTAAGATTATATCTGTCGGGGTCACATATTTAAATTCAAACAAGACATTGCATTCTTTTACACTGATTTTTAATATTAGTTCAGCTTTTCGGGAAGAGGAGTTCAAAGAGCCAGTAGTATGAACTGGAATTTCACTAAAAAACTTTTTTAAAGGTTCCGTACTTTTCTCTATTCTGACCTCGGTCTCAAACCTATTTGCGCATATATTAAAAAGGCGACAACCCGCTACTTTGCGAACACTTTCGTAGCTGCCGCCGACTACGCACCTGACTCCCCTCCTATCAGCTGCTACCGCCGCGCGAGGCATTTTCTCACCAACGCTCCCGATGCTCTTACTTCCCTTCTTTTGAATACAGATACCGCACAAGGTTCAGACACATGAGTTCACTCAGAAAAATCCCTTGCCTGCCGGCCGGTGCAGAGCACCACGGCGAGACACCTATTATATGCCCTGCCCCATAGCGACTGCCCAAGCGCAAGCTTGAAGCGCCCTTTATCTTGTTGCCCCTTACACTTCTGGCTCGAGCGTAATGATTGCACTCTCGCCCTCTTGCCCTCAGCCTAGATCACTCAAACAACTATAACAATGAGGTTCCGTACCTCAATCGGTAAAAACAAAACCCTTACAGGATCATTTTGTTGTCTGTCTGTCTGTCCGATAGTTAATTTAGATCCTTTTGCTTAGGAACGGGTAAAAGTTCATCAAGTTGAAATGTCAAATACTTCAATCTACGGCTTCTTGACGCCGTAAAAAATTGAACCATCGAAGTCATCGCAATCAAAAGATATGCTTATTTAAACTCAATGATCAAAAACTATAGAATACTTCCACTTGACCTAGAATCACAAATATTTGGCAAGAAACTAGAAGGCAAAAGTTCCCTTAATTGTGTACATATTATGTAATAATATCACATAGTAAAAACACCTCGGATTTAATGAATAATTAATATAGCAACACTGGAAACCACTTTGGAACTGGCACTGTCAATGCGCGAGTCCAAATTTGTCCGTTTTTTTACCTGCTATCTATCTCCCTTCTTGTTTTCTTTTCAGGTGCTAGACGAGATTCGAGCAGGTATCCAGTACATCTTCCAGACCCGCAGCAATCTGGTGCTTGCGATGAGTGGCTCCGGCCACGCGGGCATGGAGGCTGTGATCTGCAACCTGGTGGGACCCAACGAGACGCTGCTCATCGCTAGTAGGGGGATTTGGGACGAACGAGCTTGTATCATGGCCAAGAGATATGGTAAAAAAAATTAATATTTTAAGGCCTGATTCCCATGCAAGTATAGGGAAAAACAAATTTGACAAATAAATTTTCGTGTAATAGAACACAGTGCAAATGACGTGAACAGGCTCTGGGTAGAGATGAAATACAGGGAACTGAAGATAATAAATTTAGAAAAATACCTACTTTCCACACAAGTTCGTGAGCTCACAATGTGCGAGGATCTTTACCAAGGAAATTGACTACTTAGCTACATGCAAGCACACGAACTGCAACAATAACGGAGTTAATGCAGTCGCCGTGGACAAAATCAGTCTGGATCACATTATCATCATCATCTATCTATCTATATCATCACACCAGATCATCGTCATCATCATTATTAATATTGCACTAATAAAGCTAATCTATGTAGCATTCGTATTTACTATATTTCAGGGATAAATACAGAAGTGATCTGGATCCCGATCCACGCGACCTTCAGTTTGGAGCAACTAGAACCAGAGCTGAAGAGACTTCGGCCCACTGGCCTGTTCATCACAGTGGGAGACTCGTCCACAGGCTCCTTGCAAAACATCGTGGGATTGGGAGAAATTTGTCATAAGTTAGTAGCTACACAACCTCTTTGTCCATTATCAGCCTGTACAGTCCCTGCTGGACATAGGCCATATTGCATGGAGTGGTTGAAATCGCTGACTTTGAAAAGGCTGTAATACCGCACTTCTAAAATTATATTGTGGCCACACCGTGCTAAACTCATAACATAGATCTTCTCACTCAGCTTTTTACACTACAATTTAAAAGCTATGTACTTATGAAACTTGCTAAGACCAGATGTAGGCAAAAATTAATTGTGGAAATAATAAATTGTTGTTTCCAGTGCTCTACAGCACCCATTGTTATGGGAGGGACTGAGGTGTTTGACTTCCAAAAGTAATTATTATTCCGGATTACATTAAGTGGATTAATTTAATTACAATCGAAAATTCGAATATTTAATCCCTGAATTTAAAATATAATTAAAAAATTAAACCGACCAACACTTGCTAGACCAGCGCGACCAGCGCTAGACTAACGCGCAAAAGCGACAAATTAAAAAAAGAAATAAAAAAAATATTAATACAGAAATAAAAACGAAAATTGCGTAAAATTGTTTCAGATACGGCACTCTACTTATAGTTGACACAGTGGTGTCAATATTTGGAGTTCCTTTCTTCATGGATGAGTGGGGCGTAGACGCTGTTTACACATCCACACAAAAGGCCCTTAGTGGTCCAGCTGGTATATCTCCGGTGGCTTTCAGTGACCGAGCACAGTAAGATTCGGTGTAAATCAATAGCTACATGTGTAAAACGAACGCCTACTCCGTCTTTCGTATTATCTTCACTTAAAATTATTGATAGTATAAGGAGGACGACGACATTATTTGTAACTATTTTCCTCGTAAAAAAAAACTAAAGAAGAATATTACATTACAGTCTCTTTTTCTGTTCCAATATAATTTATTAATATTATGAAATTATTTTTTTTATTTCAGGGAAAAAATAAAGAATAGACAATTTGAGACTCCATTTTACTTTGACATGAGGTTATTAGCACCTCAATGGAATTGCTATGGGAACACAAGACGGTATGGATGCTGCTTTGATAAATTTAGGCTTTCTTATAAGATCAATTTAAATTCAAAAATCGGGACAGCAGCATAAATTCCTATTTGCACCCTATTTACTACCCCAAGCTATTTCGCCGAATGGAACCACTACCAACTTAACATATACTAACTTTAAATACTCAAGCCCAGTGGCTTGTGTCATTCCGGAGTACCAAGGGTAGTTCCTTGCAATGTATTACTCGGTGCCAACGCTCTTTTATGAACTAGATTGGCGGTGATGTCCATTCCTACCTTATGTTGAAATAATTTATAAGAAGCACCAAAATATTTTTCATACTGTTCCTTTACATACACAGATACCATCACACATTATCAGCACCCATGCTTTTCGCGCTACGCGCTTGCCTTAAAGAGGTGGCCAAGGAAACTCTGCCGAGATCCTGGGCCCGCCACGCCGCAACAGCAGCTCATTTCTACAAGCGCATGGAGAAACTATCCTTCCAGTTTATAGTCCCGAAGACCGAAGACCGTCTCCCAACAGTCATCACGATTGTACTGCCCGAGGGATACGATTATAAGTTTTCAAAGCATATGAGAGAGAAGTAAGTATTAATCTCTTTGATTTTACTTGAAAGTGTATTCAAGGTTGGTACGAGTATACAATAATTATCATGTAGTTGTGCAAGTAATTCTAAACACCAAACCTTTTCCCCTAAGCTAAAATGTAATCCACAAGATGAACCAATGAGTTTGTCCAGTAAAGCTAAGTAGTTGTTCGCAAATGAACTTGAGTTATTAGTCCTAATATTACTGTATATACCAGTCTCTAGCGTAGACAGTTTCTTTTAGAATTTCTTGCCTCCTCACACTATATTAGAGACACCTTTTTTATATGAATGATCTACGTTGTTGGCCGTGGAGCCGGGCAAGAGTGCGAGCGTGCGACAAGTACTCTCCAGCGGAAAGAGCGAGTGAGCAAGTCAAAGGTGCCCCAAGGAGTAACGGCCTCGGCTTGGGTTGTCGTTATTGGGGAGGGCATATGCTAGGATTCTCACTTGGTGCTCTGCGTTGACCGGCGGGCAAGGGATTCATTAACCTCGCCTCCGAGGTCGGTATTTGATCCTATGTACGGTATCGAAATCCGAAGAAGGGGGACAGAAATATCTTATATAATGATTTGTTTAACATTAATGTCACCTTTTACTTAATTCTACAGTCACAATATCCTAATTTTCCCTGGCGGAGGCCCCACAGCGGGCAAAGCGTTGCGCATCGGCCTCATGGGCATCAACTCCACCATACAGATCGCAGATGCCGTCGCCGATGCAATGGCTGATACACGGAAAGCTCTTGGACTTTGATAATTATGAAGACCATAAACTTGCAATTATGTTATGAAAACTATATATGAAATTATAATATCCTTTACAGGCAATTAGATAGTTAAATATTTTTTAGGAATTTTTCATTTTATCTCTACCCACCTGCAGTATTGTAGGTAGAAGTGTAGATAATTCACTCTATGTCTGTGAGATAATCGAACTTTGGTACTCCGAGTATCTTCTGACTACGCATTCGGTTATAATAAGGCGCAAAGATGTGTATGAGTTACACAGTACCTACTTCGTGGTTACAGCAATCTGGTAAAATTAGACATGATGGTAAACAGCTAGTCAGTTCAGTGAAAGTCGACATACAAATCCTAATCCAGGTAAATAGCGGCGACAAACATCGTACCCAATGATTAAAAGTTTGGTTGGATTAAATGATTAAAACATTTCCGATGGAGTGCGTCGAGTGTCGCCACGTCGAACTATAAACGCGTGGTCTCAACCTATCGGACCAAGAGGAACCACGAATTTTCATAGTCCGATTGATCGGACTACAGGAAAATACGAGTATTCATGGCTTGACTCACCGGACCACGAGTAAATGTGAATACTTAAAATCAGACCGAGAAAGAATAATAAGTAAAAATGTCTAAAAATAAAATCGCTTCCAATAACTAAATTTCTTATTTCAAGTATATTGAACGATCGTCGTCCTATCGATCTGATTACTTGTTTCAAACTGTTGTAATAGGACGTCGTCGTCGTCACTTTTCTAATAGAAATCAAAGAAAAAACGGACCTCAAATGACAATAGTCCAATTCTTTAATCGGACTTATAGGAATAAAAAGTTCACATGGTCCCATCGATGTAACCAAGTAGTCGGAGCACATGGTCTCATGGTTACATTATATATAACTACCCAAATACGCCGCTGTTCCGTCATCTGTAAGTATGTGCCAAAGCCTTTCGTTAGTTCTTGAACCTTTTTTCTTAATAATGACGTTTACTTAGCTGGTTTTTCAATCGTCGGATAAAAGTTATTCATCAAATAAATTATATGCTGTCTGAACATAACAGCTGAACAGTCTGAACATAGCAACTGTAATTGTGAATGATTATGTTTATCCTATAAATAACGTTTATCAGATTATTTATAAATCAGTTCTTAGTCGCTAATTCGTCTAAGAGGCTGTGATATGCTATACCTAACACAATATTAGAAACACCTTTTTTATATGAATGATCTAGGTTGGCTGGCCGAGGAGCCGGGCAAGAGGGCGAGTGTACAACAAGTACTCTCCAGCGGAAAGAGCGAGAGAGCACATCAAAGGTGCCCCAAGGAGTAAAGGCCTCAGCTTGGTTTGTCGTTATGTGGGAGGGCATAAGCTAGAAGTCTCGCTTGGTACTGTGCGTTGGCCAGCGAGGAAGAGATTCATTAACCTCGCCTCCGTCCTCCGAGGTCCGTGTTTAATCATATGTGCGGTATCTGTATCCGAATGGATGTGGCAGAAATATAAATTTGTTTAACATGAATGTTATCTTTTACTTAATTCTACTATAATCATTACTTAGTCGCTAATTCGTCTAGGAGGCTGTGACATACCTATACCTAATCTGCACTTATATCAAAATTGCATTCCAATGCAAATTAGATTGTAATTACTTCGTGATTTGTTTCTTAAGCCTTGTACAAATTCAAATTGATGCAACTAGCTTTTAATTTGGTAATTTAAATTCACCACTATCCGATCTAATTTATTGTTTAAAGATATATATTAGGGTCTGTTTACCTTCGAGTAAAGTAGACTTATTAACAATTAAAGTTGCAAGTAAGTCCATGTACAAATTTAACCACTATCGCTATAATATCCAACGGTTAAACTACGCATTTTTAAATGCCGAGTAACGTTACCGAGAAGTAACTAACCAGAGCTTTTATTCAAGTGTGGTATAAGAAGCCGTTAGTCTGTAATCTATCTATATTATCCCGATCACTTACGGGGTAGGCAGAGACAGAGTTCCAACAGTTTAGTCAACTATTACCATAATGATAATAATAATATTAGCCCTGTTAAGAAACTTTCCCACCGTTGAGCACGGGCCTCCTCTCAAACTGAGAGGGTTTAGGCCATAGTCCACCACGCTGGCCCAGTGCGGGTTGGCGAACTTCACACACCTTTGAAAAACTCTGAAACGTGCCGATTTCTATTTTTATTATTTATCCGAGTTATTTTTCAATATGCACATGCTCCCTAAAAGTCAGAGGTGCGTGCCTGGGTTTGAACACGAGACCTTTGACTTTGCAGTCCAACGGTTTAACCACTAGGCTATTACAATAGTAAATTAAAATACAATATTTGTGTTCACAGGTCATTTATTTCATATTAATTATGACGGTTACAAACTATTGACTGTATGCACCTAGACAACCCAAATCGTGTGATACACCATGAAAGTTACAAGTTCAATGTTCTCTGAATTTTTGTTTTCCTAATCAATGAATATCATCCCATTATACCTTATACTGATAGTGAATGCTAATCAGATATTAAATAGAAAAAAACAATGCGATAAAAGCGAGTTCATAATATTCTTTATGGCCATTAGTTTATGTTATTCGCAAGCCATAGGTGACTACTTCTCTATGGTTAGATTATACAAAAATATATTAGAACCAAGATAAATCTTGTGCTTAACCGAGCGATATTCTCGTTATGACATAAAACGTTAATTATAATAATAGCCAATATGTCATTTATAATACAAACTCCTCAAATTTGATGGACTAGAACCCACAACAAAATGATTTAAAAAAATTAATAATTTCATAAAACGTTTTTGGTAAATGAACTCTTTCCGAACAAATATTTTTTAACTCGTGCCGTTTCTGCACAAAAATACCTTTACGGGCCCATATCCACGCGACATAAAAACCGCAGCGTTTATTTACTAATATCAAATTTATAATAAATCGCCTGCTAGCGCCAGCGCATAACATCCAAGGCGTCACACATTCCTAACACACAAACTTAACGCTAAAGTTTTTACATCTAGTGACTATGTGGCCTCAGGTATAACTTAATAGTAATAAATTCCTATTATTATCAGTATTTAAAACAGGCTTTATCGCTAGCTACATGGCATATATTTCCATCACATCGAAACATTTGGACTAGCTTCCTTAATTACGCAACTAAACCGTTAACCTTAATTAAACAAAACTAGTCACGATATTTGCATAAACTACATCTTAACATTTTAATTTATATCGGTAATATACGTATTATCTGTGTAATGCATAACTACTATGTTAAAACCAACTAAATTTTAGACTAATAATAATATTTACAAAGTTTATGAGTCCATATTAATTAAGAAAGTAGTAAACCACAAACAGACTTCCTATAATAATTATAAGTGCTTTATTATAATAAAAAGACGATCACTGGTATAATATTATTTAAATATTTTAAGCATCATCATTGTCCATGTCGTTATTACTTCTACATAATATAACATTAAATATTCCCTACCACTATAGCTAAATAGAATAACACAGGTAAAAGTTACCGATTAGGTGTTACAATGGTACTAAATAAAGATATACAAAACTTAAAGCAAATGCACAAACAAGGCGACCAATAGGTAATAGCGTTTGTGATGTTCCGTACACCTAAACGTGCAGTTATGCCGTACAATAAAACGTTAATAAATATGCACATAAGTATTATAATTTATATTTACAAGAGAATATGGCACATCTTTATCGACCGCGCTCGCACCTGCCTCGCCTCCGCCGAGCGATCGAACCTTACCACTAATAATACGAATCAGTATCGGATGATGTAATGCGCCTAAATTTTGTGTTACCATAATACCAATTAAAATACCGGTGGGTAAGTAATTAACGCGTTTAAATAATACACAGTAAAGCTACCTCCATCGTCGATCGACTCCTAGCCTTCGCGCGGTCGGCCGTCCCTACAGTTACTAAAATAACTAAGCGAAGCACCGTGACGAAACTAAACCGGCAAACCAACCTATCAGATGTTAAATACCAATGCGACTGAGCCTCGAAAACTTAAAAATCTACATTTTTAGAAGCAAGCAAATTAAAATATGCTGTTAAACAACGCATGTAGAAGTCGCGCAATGAACGTCGTTTACCCGCACGATTTCGTCACAGAGCTTCGCCGTCACCTTAAACTAGAGTAACATTCGAATCGCACGAGTACATAAAATATGTCAGTCTATAGAGCGGAGTCGCTCAGTCACTTAGTCTACGCAGACTGGGCAAATACACTAGATGTTTATAATACGTCCCTATTGATTATTACGATGGAAATGAGAATCAAAGCGTACGCAAAACGTGCAATAAATTATGGAATCTAACAAAATTTTGTAAATCGTTTACCTTCCTCTATCTATCGGATCGAGTTGGGACATATTACCGTACACCATAAGTGTCCACAATTTTGAATTAACTCAAAATCCAGCAGGTAATTACAGATTTGTAAAAATCTGTAACTAATTTTGAAGCATCCAAATCATTGTATAACAACTAAGGCTTAGCAAGTAAGTGTGTTGTCACGTTCATATTTATTTAGTAAATTTGTAGTGTGACAAGGATGGCATATCAACTCGCTAGCGTCAATCTTTTCGTACTAAGACTAGATAACTCTTTCGAGTTTATATACCATCTGTCTTCTATATATCGTATAATAAACGTGACAACACGCTTTCTCAACGTCACGTTAACGCCAATCCGTCCATACTTAAAGGTTTCGCCACGCAGCGCGACGGAATCGCGACGGCGGCGCGGCTTGGGGAGTTGTAATATACTAAAGTCTAAGGAAGACGCCACACAGCGCAGCCCCACTCACCGCGACGGCAAACATCACGAGCGCTTTCGTCGCACTCCCAACGCGCTTCGTCGGCTATTTGACCAAACTTTAAGGCCTCTGGATAAATTTTCGAATGTTCCGAAATGTCGTTATACAATGTCGATGGGTGAATGTTAGTATGGTGCTGTATCTAGTGTATTTGTGTGTGGTGCTTGTAGTCCGGGCGGGCGGCGCCGGCGTCTCAGCTGGGCGGGTGCGGCGCGGCGCGCGCGCGCTGGCGGCGGTGGCGCGTGCAGGCGCAGCACGCGTCCACGCGCCGCCGCCGCGCACACGCCGCACGCCCGCACCGCTTGCGCACGCATGTCACCTCGCCGTCCTGTAAATACATACTCATTATAATCCTACTATTATTATTATATTAAAAGTTTGTATGTATGGATGTTTAAATGTTTGGTTGTTTGAATGTTTGGGTGTTTTGATTTTTGTTACTCAATCACGCCAAAACGGCTAAGCAGATTTGGATGAAATTTGGCACACAGATAGTTTATTACCTGGATTAACACATAGGATAAGTTTTTATCCCAGCAAAATGTAAGGTTCGTCAACGCGGACGAAGTCGCGGGCAGAAACTAGCTACATATTAAAATCATGCCTGTAAGGAAAATACCTCACAACTCGACACTCACCTTGCAGCGACAAGTGACGCATCTCTGTTCCCCGTGCGAGTGTATTGACGGATGCACCTCCTTGCCGTTAGGCAGTGGCCCGTCTGGGAACTTGCAGCCACCTTCAGCCAGAATCTCCTCTGCAGTCCGAGGTGCACCCTGATCTTTTGGTGTCTCTTCATCTGGTTTCTTCGCTTTCACCTATTTAATTAATATTTATTAATACTTCCATACACCGTCTAAGAGCGGCGAGAAGAGAAACTAGAAAACGAAATCTTGGTCCTTCTCAACTCTCACAGTTTGTCTTATACGCGCAAGCCGGTTACGGAGACTCTTGACTTGCCCTTCAGATAAGGCACGGTCTATTATGGGCTATTTATGTCAATTTTATAAACTTCTTATGTGTTTAAGGTCTAAATCAGATACAATCTAAAAAATATCACTTTAGCTTAGACTCCTTGATTAAGCAGACCATAATGCATGCGAGAAGAGACGTTGTTACGGGGGAACCTAACCGTAACTCCCAGAAATAGGCTCTATTTACAGAAGATTGGTGATGAATCTACTGTATATTTGTTATAAGAAATGTATATAAAAATGGAGATAAAAAGGTCGTGAATTTAATGTATGAAGTAAAATGTAATTTTACGTATTCAATTTTTCAAATTACTACTTTTAAAAAACTCTATCTTGAATATATATTTGAAATGTTGTATTTTATGGTAGATTGGATATGCATAAAATAAACACAAAAGCTTAAGATATGTTCTATTATTTGTATAGAAGACTTATTTATTTTAATTAATAATATCTGAATTATTTGATAAAACCAAAACAAACTGGGTCCTCTAGGCACAATTTTGATTGTTGTCATCAGACAAGGGACAGACAAGACAATTTTCCAGCAAATAATCTCAAGGTGACGTGACGTTAGTAACTTTTTTACTGTAAAATGTTATCCTTTGCAAGAGGGAATTTGAATTCGATATCTTCCAACTACCTACTTTACTATTCATAATTATGTTCTAGAAAGGCACTTGAATCAAAATCAATCTATTGTTAACTCAACAATATGCTCAGGTCAGAACTCAACTGTGGTATAGGAGACAGCGTCTTCCCTATTCTGGATTACTCAATTTGACAATAAGATGCACGCTAGGGACAAGTTTCAACGAAGAGAACAGCTATGCTAATAATTTTTCTTACCTCAGGGCAAACTCGACAGCAAGCTTTCTTATCAGGCCTATACGCCTCCTTCTCATTGCACCGTAGCGGAGGGCACCTCACTCGAGGACACTGTATCTGCCTGGTGTCGAAGTTGCACGTACATATAGCACACGTATCGTAACCCCCAGGAACCAAATAGGGGTGCCAGGACGACCCAGGCGCATAGCTCTGGCCTGCTAACACACAGCTGCCGTTTTCTGTCCAGACTGCTGTTGTAGAATCTGAATAAAAAAAAAGTGTTACAAGTGGATTTGAGTCCAGTATAGGTTTTTTGGCGGGAAATCGAAGAGTGATGTTGTCAATTTGTTTAAATTTCCAAAACTTGTGTTATTTCGAATTATAATGTGTAATGTTGGTGGAATATTAACCATTATGTATTCTTATATGTGCATGAGTGAAGGTTATTGTAACAAAGTGATAAAACGTGCCTTTTCGACTTCCCTCAAAACGGCCGTTGCAATTGGTATGTAAAGTATCCACCGCTTTACAATCCAGGGTGGGGTACTTCATTAATTTCATTAACATCGTTGACATCATATTCATCAGGGAGTCGAATTAATTTAAACAAACACGATTATATATATCTTACTGGACACTGGCAAAATTCACTTATAGTTAGGGTGAAGCCATAACTTGAAGAAGAAGAAGAGTCCAGTATATGGCAATAGGCTCACCCTCTAATACAAGGGATCTAACATCGACGGCGAATAGTGGGTGTACACAGTACACCTCTTCCACCCCCGCTTGGGAATATAGATGTGACTGTACGGTATATTTGTTTCAAGTTGCTCAAGTAAGGCAAAACAGAATCTTAAGCGTAAATAAACTGTACTAATACTTAACGCTGCATTGATTTCTATAATAGTTTTCAAATAACACAAGCCTCGGTGAAATATTCCTGCTTGAGTGGATTAACGACACAACTAAAAACATCTAGTATAGAGAACCCAATTTTTTCTATTAAATTTAGAGTGCTAGCTTTACTAACCAAATTTATCAGTGGTATAGCAATTTCCTCGGCCAGCGTTTGGATATAGCTTTTCCTATAAATTGAGTAAATGTGCTCTCTTAGTCTTACTTTATTTAGTTGCAGACAGCTCTTCATTGACACTTATAGTATTTTCTACATAGGATGGGTAGTGACAGTTCTAATTGCCAAACGAAATTAATATTTAATTTAATAGTGTTAAGGCATAAAACCATAAGTAGAGAAACGGGTCGTGCCTCTTATTGCCATTGAATAAAGTATAATTTCTTTAGCAATTAGAACTGTTACTACCCATCCTAAGTTAAAGATACTATAGTACCTCCTGAAAGCGGATTTATCATTTATTTACTTGATTTTGTGTGACAGCTGTGACAAACGCACGTCTAAAATCGACTGGGTTGCACATGAACAAGAAAAAATATTTGTACAGCTTAACTGTCTTGAATCAGAGCGCTAGGCACAAACAATTTGACGTTATCGTAACATTGGGCAGAAAACATGCTGTCACGTACATCTTTATCTGATAAATTTGTAGTATAAAAAGAGTGGCATATCAACTCGAGAGCGTTAAGCTCAATTAGTTCATGCTTAGCCTTCTGAACTCTGAACTACCAAACAACACAATCTGAAGAACACATACTAGTGCATATAGGGCAGCATTGTCCAGGCGGTTTGATTGTTGGCACCAGACAATTCACAGGAGGGCATTGCACGGGCTCGCACCGCGGCAAGCCCAGCACACACCAGCACTTCGAACACGTCTGCAACAAAGTAATCATAATGTAATAAATTGTGGCTTAATACAACCTTTGAGGGCAAGTATTTGTTGGAAGTAATCGGTCGTTTGATCTTTAAAAGAGTTATGTATTGTTTTCAACTGAATCATTAAGAATATGTTACTAGATATTGAAGTGTTTTCTATAAATAACCTAGAGCGGCGGTTATTGGATTAAAATCTTCCTAACGATGTAAACAAATTTTCAGTATGCAGCGAACGTACGTCAGAATCGCAATGTAAGGCGAACTGTAGTCTTTGTCTACTCCTGAGTGATAAAGGCGTGAGTGTATGTCTATATGCACAGAAGAAAATCGTCTCAATTTGAACTTGTAGGCCCACTGGGAAACTGAAGAAAATTAGCTCTACATAGACAGTAATTTTTGTGCATCTACGGTGATAAGTAATTTCTTGAAGATTTTACCGGTACCTATTACTAGTCGGTTATAATAACGTGATTAATTGGGTTCGAAATAATAACAAAAGTTTAGAAAAATCTTTAGGAATATACATCATAGATCATTTCAACCACGAAGACGGGCCTCGTCCTTTTTTACAGCATAAGTGTGCTATTCTGATAATCTATACTTTTTATTGGTACATGAAGACAACAATATAATATAACGATAGTATCTATATTACTAACGCACCGTCACGCATATACTCCACAAGCGCCTATACTCCACTAGCAGGTGAGGCAGAGGTGTACTGGGTACACCGACTTTTCGCCGACGATGTTAGGTCCCATGTAGGAGTGGGCCTATTGCCATATACCAGGCGCAGTTTCAGACTCCTGACTGATACTAGAAATTTTTCTATCGAAAATTACACTTTATCCGACGAAGAATTTGATTGCAGTATCTAGTAATCGCTACGCGCATTATTTGTCACTAAACTAACGAGGCATTCATAACTAACGCGCTAGAATGCATACCTCTGTATCCGTCCAAATTTCCCCCAGCTTGTAAAACTTGTCCCTTTGCGTGCAGTAGTTAACATTGAATCGGAACAGTGAGTAGTCCGAAATCTGATCTTCTAATGGTCCTGGGGTATATTTAGCACTCAGCTCATTATCAGCTGGCCCTGGTACAGCTGGGAGACAGGATGGAGGCACGCTTATCTGGAATTACAAAATTAATTGATTGCGGGTACCTATATTTTTTTAGTCATGGCAATCTTTAGGTGAGGCTTATCTTGCAGTGGACGTGTTTGATGGTGATAATTTTTATACCTTGTATGGGATATTATTCCTGTACAATTAGTGCACAGTTATACGCATGGAACAAAAAAGCGTTTAGTATGCATAAGTCACCTCATCGATCTTCAGTCACGTAGCTGCATAACGTCAGCGACGCGTGAAAACCTCTTAAATGGATTTTTACCAAAATAGGATAAGTGAACGCACCCAAATCCAAGATAATAGTTTACAAAAAAAAGGGTAAATGCAAACCTCCTAAAGATAAAAGAACGCCATTTTGAAATGGGAAACTTTGCAAGACTATCGGCGTGTGCGTTTCGTTTTAGACACTTATGAGGTTTTCACTCGTCGCCGACGATGAGGTATAAACAGCGCAATCTCTCTTTTCTTGTGCATGTGATTCATATAAAAAGGACTGCAAGGCTAATGCCAAATCAATCATCGTCAAAATTATCGGAACTTTAGTTGTATCTTTAAAATAAGTGAATTGATAAAATATATTTTGTGCTTTAGACACTTCCTGTTTGCACTCACCTGTGAACTTTTCGGTCCTTCGCAGCATGAAAATATTATTAAAAGTAAAAAATAAGTCGAATAATCTTACTTACTATCAATAATTTGCTATATATTTAAATTTTGCTATCAATGATATACGAATATTCTCTTATTCGTCATACCGAAAGACCGATTTCAATACACAGGCCGGTGTCAGCTTAAGGATAGATTTGCTTACTGTCAGTAGAATTTTGACAGGTTCCTCTTACAAAATGTGTCAAAATTCTATCCATAGTAGACTAATCAATCCTCGAGTTACATATTGAAACCAGCCGTAAGTTTAATAACCTTGCGGTCTGGGACAAAACTTTTAAGGATTCCCAAAAAAAAGATTTTTTGAGAAAGACTGGTGTGTACCGCGAATACACAGAGGTTCTGGACTACGCTGTAATGTTCATTTAAGGCCATTTCTACAAGTTATTCTAAACTAGAGAGTAGGTACACGGACCAACATCATGGTTCGGATCATTTTTTTTTTTTTTTCTTTAAAATCGTAGCCCCACACTAGGATTTATTCCTGTGTCGTGGGTGCGTTTACAAACATGAAAATTCACAAACAAATACCCAGACCGGAACAAATAATTGTTGATCACACAAAGATTTGTCCCGTGCGAGAATCGAACCCGCGACTATTCGACACAGTGGGCGGAGCAGCTCAAGCTCTTAACCACTGCGCTAAATCGTCCGTCATTTTGGACAAAATATATATAAATTCGCGCGTAAATATAAAGGCGCTCGTAGCGCTGTGCGATCGCGGTGATCTTACCGATCACCAAGGTTAAGCAGCATTCAAGTCGGTCGGCAAGGGATGGGTGACCGTTTGTGGCATTTTCATATTCGAGCGTCTCCGTGCTTCGGAAGGCACGTTAAGCCGTTGGTCCCGGTTACCACTTAATGTGGCAGTCGTTAAGCCGAGTTGGAAACCTTAAAGGCGGCTTGATTAGTTCCAACAGCAGGTGGCCACAAACCTGCCTCCACCAATCTCTCTCACCTCGATTTGTGAGAGAAGGCCTTTGCCCAGCAGTGGGTAGTAAAGGCTGATATTATTATTATTATATATATATATATATATATAAATTACTTAAAGCTGCCTCGTGAATCAGACTGTCTTTAAGCCGAATGAAATTTTCTAAAGTAGCTGTACGGGACAGCCCGTCCATTTTGCATCATCAGCATTTTTACGCCACATGCACATTATATTAATTACGATCATCAGTTCGCAATCGGTTAGCAAGAGAATCGCGCGTGCTCACATACATACATATATCATATCATACATTAATTCTCATTTATCATTAAATCATAGAATAGTGATAATTTGGACTATCAATAAACCTTTTAATTATTACAATATCAAGTGTATCATTTATCATCATCAAAAAACGCTGTACGAGTACAATCTAACCCGTGCAGTAGCTTCAGAGATTAACTCGTACATACTGAGAAAAGACGCGGTGAGTGACTTCAATTTATATAATAGTATAGACTATATATATCGGTGTAAAGATGAGAAAGGGTATGCTCCGTTGGTTCGGGCATATAGAAAGAATGTCCGAAAAAAGAATGACTAAACTGATATACAATGCGAAAGTGGAAAGATGTAGGTACCGGGGAAGACCTAGACTGTCTTACCATGACCAAATAGACCGGGCCTTATCTGAAGGACAAGTCAGGAGTCTCCGTAACCGGCGTGTATGAGACGAACTATGAGAGTAGAGGAAGCCAGAGAGGTATGTAAGGAAAGAGCCTGTTGGAACTTTATACTCTCTGCCTACCCCGTAAGGGATCTGGCGTGATGATGTAGATAGATAGACTATATATTTCTAATCTCACCTGTGGTACTCGCGTGCGCATCAATACAGTGACGTTGTCATGTGCCCGTAACTCCAGGTACGCGGCTCCAACGTGCAGAGCCACCAGTTCGGCGGCAGTGGGCTCCAACACCCAGCCCTCATCACCCCCTAGTTCTCTGGAACCACCTTCCCCACCAGCGTGAGTCTCCATCCACCATGCTGACCAAGAACGTGCGTTGTTACCGATCACTAATGCCTGTTTCGAAAATATAAAACTGATTATAATAATTGTTATATTTTTATTTGCGTGAATATATGTATGTGTTTCATACACATGTGGTGAAACATTAACACTTTCGCCATACATACATAGTTTTTATTAGTATTTATTGTTGTATGTACATATTTTTTTCTTTTCCTTCTTCAGATTCGTGTCTTTTCGCACCTAACACAACTTTTTCTTCACCACCCTAAGGCAGACTGACAGAAAATGACCCCGGCATATTAAGTTCTTCTGTGTGCATAAATGCATGAAGAATAAAATCATGTAATTGCATAGACGATAGATGAGGCGCTCGCAGCGCTGCGCGACTCCGGAGTTCTTACCGATCACCAAGGTTAAGCAGCGTTCGACTCTGTCGGTTTGAGATGGGTGACCGTTTATGCCATTTTCATATTTGAGCGTCTCCGTGCTTCGAAAGGCCCATTCAGCCACTGGGCTCGGTTAACACTTAATGTGATAGTCGTAAAGGCGACTTGGAAGTCTTATAGGCGGCTTCATAAGTTAATACAGTAGGTGGCCATAAACTCGCTTTCACCAGTCCGCAGTGGGTCCACGTAGTGGAGTATGACCTACTCTCTCTTACTTCGGTTTATAAGAGAAGGCCTTTGCCCAGTTTTTTTTAATCACATAGACGTATCTTACAATGTCTCAGTGCCAATAGCTTCTATCCTATCAGAGTCGACACGATTTTTCTAACAGTCAAACCACGACCTCATTGAATACGTATTCCATTTTCTAGAATTACTTTTCTTTCACTATGTTTTGTGAACATGTTTTTCACATACCTATTTTCAGCAAAACAAGAATACAGCGGTGAAGGTATCATTGCAAGTTCACAACAATGTAGCAACCACCAGAAATTGAAATAGGTAGCTCTTACATACACACCTACCACATAAGTGCCTACTTGTTTTATTAGAGCTATACGATTATACCATGCTCGTATTAAAGTGCGACAAGTATATTTTGGCCCATGAATGGCATTGACAGGGGCCGTCGGTGTGAAATTAGAGGTATCATTGGGTAAAATTTTCATACTTCCAGTAAATTATTTTAACAGGTGGGTGGCTCCCCACGGTTATTAATCAAAAAAGAAGTTGGGTAATTATCATAGCAAACGAAAACTCTGCGTCTGTCATGCAGTAACATTTTACTTCATGATAGCTTAGTTCCGATTTGGCCGCGGGCCACAAAATCCTTGTATGACTGTACTTAATAATTATTGTATTTACCATTTAGTAACCACAGTAACTTTGTTGTATGAACATTTTATGGAATTCCTGCTATACTTTTTGCCGTCTAAACTTAATATTTGCCAAGAATACGAAAATTGATAGCATTATTAAACTCTACAAAACTAAAGTATTGAAATATAGATATTTAAACAGTAGAACATCTTAGTACTAACAGTCCGAATAAAAATCACAAACTTCTCGGCAGGTTCGAGTGACTGATTACCCCCTAGTCCCTATTTCGCTGCTATCTTAGCATCTTTGCTTACATATTTTTATACTGTGACAAAAGAGATTAACTATTTCTAGTTGACTTACCTCATAATACAATCCACATAAAGAATCAACGGAGAGCCAAGCAAGGCCTGCCATAGTAGCTGGCAGACGAACTTGGCCAGTCCTCCGCAGCAGTGCTGGTCCCGACCCTGCCGCATCAGGCAGCAGCCGAGAGGTCAGTCGCCCACGGAGTAGCGGTGGTCCTGGAAAAGTATTTCCTAATTCATAATTGAGCAGTATTTTTAGATATCGTAAATGGTACACTATCTATCTATATCGTCACGCCAGATCCTTTGCGAGATAGTTATCTACTAAGTTCAAGGTCCAATGCCAATGAAATTAAAATGGGACCACCTTGCAGCTATAGTGAACTCAAAGCAAAAAAAAAATCATCAAAATCGGTCCACAATTAACGGAAATATCGCTGAACATACATTAAAAAAAAAAAAAAGCATACATACTACCGAACATAGAACCTCCTCCTTTTTGAAGTCGGTTAAAAAGAATGCCAGAAGAAAGAATGACAAAACAGATATACAATGCAAAAGTGGAAGGCTGTAGGTACCAGGGAAGACCTAGACTATCTTACCATGACCAAATAGACTGAGTCTTATCTGAAGGACAAGTCAAGAGTCTCCGTAACCAGCGAGCGTGTATGAGATGAACTATGAGAGTAGAGGAAGCCAGAGAGGTATGTAAGGAAAGAACCTGTTGAAACTCTGCACTCTCTGCCTACCCCGCAAGTGATCTGGCGTGATGATATAGAAAGATAGAGAGATATATATATTTTTGAATTTATGGTGTAATGAATATTTCATGACCAAATAGACCGAGTCTTATCTAAAGGTCAAGAGTCTCCGTGACCGACGAGCGTGTATGAGACGTACTATGAGAGTGGAGGAAGCCAGAGAGGCATGTAAGGAAAGAACCTGTTGGGACTCTGTACTCTCTGCCTACCCCGCAAGGGATCTGGCGTGACGATATAGACAGATAGAAAGAGATATATATTTGAATTAATGGTGTAATAAATATATCAAATTTGCTATATTAGTGCCTTATGTCTATGCCAGGCATTAAAATAAAGGTACTTTGCAAAAAAATATGTAAGTAAATAATAATTGTACAAATGTCCTACCGGAATCGGAGCTAATATGGACAGCCAACTGGTCCTCATACAGCGGCTGGAAGATCCTTGCACTCGGTCTCGCCAAGACACCAATACGTGTATCCAAAATCTCCACCTGGGAATGACGCTTGCCTTGCTCGTCCACCAACGTTATCTTGGGATCGGTTATCCCTAAACTATCCACCTGAAAAAATTAAGATCAAGGATAAATTGATAAACATCTCAATAAAACGTGTCTTAAACGTAAAGTCTTTATTTTATTCCAGTACAATTAAACACGGAAGTAATAAACACCACAGTAATAGCCTCAATTACGCTATCAGTATCGTCAAATAATCGCCATATAAGTCTTCTTAACAAAGTTTTATTGGCTTTCATCAACTCAATACTTTATATGTGATGTTGCAATTTAACTTTAATGATTGGAAGCTTTGTTGCGAGAGAAGCCATTAACAACGACTCCTAATATAAGTCTAATAAATCCCTGAAGATACAGACTTGTACTCTCTAGTTCTTACCGTTTAAGGATATTTAATTAGGTAATTTAGTTTATTACATATTAGCGACCTCCCAGAGTTTAACTGTCGTGAAACCTTTAAACGCCAAAGGTAGGCTATATGTTTTGTTGAGGTATAAAATTAATGATGTACTTGACATATAGCAGGAAAAGCAACTGTAAATTATTTTCTGTTATTTCTAGGATTAGCACCACCAAAATTCAATAAACCATTTGCTTCAGATTCAGAATCGTTTATTTGTTACACACAGGTACACGCACACTTGATAACTTCTAAAAATTAGTTTTATCATGTTTTGGCAAAAGCGTGCATATGAAATATTCATGATACTTAGACATGATCCGCCTCTTAAAATTATTACGTATTCGTTTTGTCTTAGTAATAAAAACCAATACTGTCTTAAACGGCTAAATCAAGTAAGTAAGGAATATCACACTTGTAAATCCGAACACCAAAATTCCTAAAACTATCCTTTATAAATACAGGCTATCGACATCAGAAAATGCAAGCAAAATCGTACCAAGAAGCATTGAACTAGTGCATAAATTCAGACAGACTCACCTGTATGTCATAGACGAGTGAACCCTCCTTATCAATGTAAAGCAAAGCAAGTCCTTCAGGGGCCGGTGTCGCCAGAGCCCTCTCCGCTACTAGAGGTGAATGATACACCTCGCAGGCCGCTTTTTGTCTCACACTTCCCACTATACGCCGCTCCGGTGATCCAACTGACTCCACAGACAGAAGTAAACGACCTCTCGCTAAAGACCGAAGCTCGGCTGCCGATACGGGAGTTGAAACTTCGAGCACGTTGAAATCGTAATGTGGTTTGCTTACTCTCTGCACCTAGAAATAATACCAGTAATTTTATTTCGAAATGGTCACAACTACTGGTTATTACAACTTTAAATTAAATTCAAGTATTTTGCTCGGCTCCTAAGAGTTGTAGCATAATTTTAAATAAATTACCCTCCTTATGAATTAAGCTATCGAATTCAAAAAGAATTTTGCATATCCGACTTGTACTTCTAGAGATTAGCGTGTTCAAACAAATAACAAACAAAGTTTTTAGCTTTATTATATTAGTATAGATAAACCCAGAATAAATAAATATTACCTGGTCAATTATCGTCTGATTCTTTTCAGGTAAGGTGAGTACCACTCGGACCAAGTGGGCAGCAACTGCAGTTTTCGGGAAAACTCCGTTAAACACAAGCGCAATGTAAAGACTCGGGGTAGCCCCTGCCACAGCTGTGATCACTGCAGTGCCACCCCACCAGCCGTCCTCGTACTCCATGGTAGGGTAATCGCGACAAGCGCCTTGTCCAATAGACGTCGGTGGATGTTCAGGTTCCAACAACGTAGTAAACATTTCTGATGATAAAGCAGGATACCTAAAAAGTAAACTATATGGTAAAGTCCAAAATCGTGCGTAAACATAAAATTAGTTTTGGAGATTACAAAGAACAAGTAGGCGGTGACCTTAATGAGATGTAACAACAAAACCATGATTTGCGTCTTTTAATTAACTAAAATGAAGATGGAATAACGAAAAGAAGGCCATATTAATTGACGATTATATTCCTAGAAGCAGATCCAATCATGTTTGCTAACACACATTATATCTTAGATATAACGACAGTGCTAAAGCAATTAAAACTGCAAACCAATTGAGTTTCCACCATGACCCTGTTCATATACATGTCGGATTTTTCCCAGAATTATTTCTAATGAAACCTAGAGATTTCCTTTATTAATCACATGGTTAATTTAATTTACAATCCGACGCGAACAGTGATTACTATTCACAGATTCCTTGGAATGATTAATTCAGCAGGCTCTGTTGCATCAATCTCAGAGCTATTCGTGATTACTCATATGATATGGGCAATTAATCAAATCAATGACTTGTTCAAAGTTAAAGTTCATTAGAAGTTTCATACCTACCTGTCGATTCTGCCACTCAGAGCACTGTCAATGGAATTATTCCGTGCGTCACCCCACAGCAGAGCTACGTGCAGCTCACCGTCTCTCAGCAAAGTTTTGTATTGGCGGGGCACGCGGCGCCAGACGCCACAGAGCTGAACAAAAGACAGATACTTAGAAATACGTACAATAACAGCTTATGAGTACCTACTCCACGATTTCATGGAAACGATCAACATATCATTCAGACGCAGTTTTACAATACCTTATCAGTTTTTTCCTCGTAAGTGGCATGGATCCCGGGTATTTTCTTCAATGATTGTTCGAGAAGTACTCTGCCCTCTCGGTCTAGGAACGCGAGCGCTCGAGGCTGCGCTGATATCGAAGGGCTCAGGAGCATGGACCAATAAAGGTGACGTCGACGGAATGTGAAGCGCGCAGTGGCCACTCCTGGGGCAACTGGCACTCCGGACATATCATCGCGTCTTACACACAGTGGCGACCGACCAGTCAGAAATGATGCGAAATCTGTAATACACGAGAACAATTTTACCATGTTTCTTTACAGTAAATGAATTTTTGTGTGCAATGGGGACCTTACATTTCATGTTCTTTTCATCTTCTTCAGTAGTGATGACTACGGGACTGTCGTCTTGAACAATATCAGGGGCTGAAACAAAGAAATTCAAACATTCTTAATGTGTAAAGGGATATTGTAAAGGTAACGTCGCTTGTACTAACACCATGGGATTATGAGAGTTGTAGGCAATAATTTATAACAGAATAGCCGTAAACACTGAAGCAAATTTACAGTTCGCTCAAGAATATAAAATAAACATTTAAACACTATCAAATGCGCGTTAAATCTAAACGAAGGGAAATATTATTTTAAGTAAAAGTTAATGTTTTCCTGTACGTGGACACTTTCTCCGCAATGGCGTCGCTCATAAAAACTCGGAGTGGGATCAATTGATCGTGAGGGACGTGCGCGCCGGCGCAAGCAACGCGCAGTGACCAGTTCGCAAGACCTCCTCGACCCCTCCATTCGGGTTGATTGGATCAAATGTTATTCAATCGTAGCAGCATCGTCTAGACGGCGACGGTAGAATTTGCGTTTTGCATAGCTTTCTTGTTGGGTCTGCTATGAACAGAAATAGAGAGAGCACTGACATTTCGCGCGACGGTATGATTGGTATACGATTTGTCGATAGGCGTTCGTTAAACGCTCATAAACCTCCATGTTATTAGTTTCCGGCTAGAATTAACCGAATTTCCGCTTGTTAACTATAAAAGTTTACTATCATCAGAGTGTTCGATAAACGTTATACAAGCCCCTGTAGTGCTTGCATTAGTCTAATCTCGTAATAACTAAGCTAACTAGGTATTGTAAACAGGCGAAACAAACTGCTGAACCTGGTTTCTATTAAGTTAATTTGCTCAGTAATGAGCAGAAAAAGCGTAATGAACGAAACAGCGTAAGAAAGTAACTAAGATATTCGTGTAGCATCACTGGTTAACAAGATAGAGAAACCAAGAGAGAGAGTAGATACAGAAGATCAGAAGATAATGGTACCAATCTCGCGCTGTTCGGCATTATGTCATCTTGTGTGTTCACTGCTTAACGTACTAAGGCGGGTCAATAAGTCCGTGACTTTTTGAATTTCCCGCCTCTTAATTGAAATCGCAACACTGTTCCTGTCAACAGGCAACTGTCAGTTGACTCCTGTCAAAATTTGAACAAGCTGCGTCATTTAGTTTGTGTTTGATAGCAGACTACCGAGCGTTTTGAGAAGAAAATGGAAAAAAGTGAATTTCGTGTGCTCATTAAGCATAATTTTGTGCGGAAAAAACCATCACTCAAACCAAGGCTAAGCTTCATAAATATTATAAGTACTCTGCACCATCCATTTTCATGGTAAAAAAGTGGTTTACTGAATTTGTAATACTTTGTAGTACTGATGTGGGCGTACAAGCACGAAAGATGCCGAACGTTATGGACACCCAGTTGAGGTCTCTACATCCGAAAGAATTGAAAAAATTCTCGATATGGTTTTAGCCGATCGGAGATTGAAAGTGAGAGAGATTGTGGAAGCCATAGGCATCTCACATGGCTGTGGTTTCAATTTTGAATGATCACTTGGGTATGAGAAAGCTTTCCGCAAGATGGGTGCCGCGTTTGCTCACAA
Source organism: Phalera bucephala (assembly GCA_905147815.2). Lineage (NCBI taxonomy): Eukaryota > Metazoa > Arthropoda > Insecta > Lepidoptera > Notodontidae > Phalera > Phalera bucephala. The sequence goes on along the minus strand of LR990621.1, from coordinate 13,440,168 downwards.
TCGACCACAAACGCAACCGTGTGACAATTTCGCAGGAATGTTTGGCGTTGTTCAACCTCAATATGGACGAGTTTTTGCGCCGTTTCGTAACCGTGGACGAAACGTGGATCCACCACAACACACCGGAGACCAAACAGCAGTCAAAACAGTGGGTTTCTCGGGGTGAACCGGCGCCAAAGAAGGCAAAGGTGGGTTTGTCAGCAAATAAAGTTATGGCGTCCGTTTTTTGTTCTTTTCCACCAGGACAATGCAAGTGCAGTATCCATGGCAAAAATCCATGAATTGGGCTACGAATTGCTCTCTCATCCGCCCTATTCTCCAGATTTAGCCCCGAGTGACTATTTCTTGTTCTCAAACTTGAAGAAATGGCTCGGCGGAAAGTGGTTTGATTCTAACGACGAAATCATCTCACAAACAAATGCCTATTTTGATGACCTCGACAAATCATATTTTTCGGAAGGGATAAAAAAATTGGAGAAACGTTGGACTACGTGTATAGAACTCAAAGAATACTACGTTGATAAAAAAAAAAAACCTTTTATCTAAAGACCTGTGTTTCATTCATAAAGTCACGGACTTATTGACCGGCCCTCGTTATTCAAGAGTTAAAGTTACTAATAGTCAGTTACTTATTAATAGTCACACAGTTACATAACATTAATTCTAATCATCATAAAGTCTTGTAATTATATTTCCAAATTACTCAATAAACCATAATGGCCTAATAATAGCCGACTCAGTTACAGATTACCATCGGCAAAATTCAATAACTACCTGTGTTAGTAATTAATATAATAGAATAAGTGGTTCCAGATTTAATGAACATGTCAATGTCGGATTGTAATATAATATCGATAAATAAAGACGTAATTATAACGCAGCATGTCATACGCATGTAACATATCTAATAACAGTGCGCAAGTTAAACTAATAAATCGTGGTATCAGATCATTGGTACCGGCCAGGGGAATGACATGATAAACAAGCATACGGAGACTAGTAAACATCGTGATGAGCGGACCTGTTTACGCGGCCGTACTATCCGAAGGCAGATTGCGATCTGGCACGGTCTGGCGCCAGCGTTCATAATTCACTCTGTAAATTCATTACATACCCGAGACAGCCCTAAATTTATTTGCAAATGGCGCCAACGCGACGATGAGTAGCTCTAGGATATTTGCAAGCACAACAAAGAGTGCGCGCAGGGAACGACGAGCCGACGACGGAATGTGCCGCCGATTTACAGGGCTGCCGACGATTTAATAGCAAACACTCAAAATTATTGCCTGAAATATCTCTAGCACTTACCATTTAACGTGATTTATGTAGAAAACAACATAGTTTCTGGCTATTACAATTAATACAATGTCATTCAAAATGTTAGCGAAATGTCACAGGATTTTAGCGCGTAATGTAACAAGTGTAATTTATTAGTAAAATAAGCGCGTTTCTTTTGACACTATCGCAAAAAATGTGACTAGCTGGCGGCCCTGCAAGAGCGCGCACGAACGTCGTCGGACACCTTTGACTCGGCTAGGCACGGCTCACTCGTCGCGCTTGCGCGGGTATGAATATTTATGCGCCTGCATACCGCACGCGCGCCGTTCCACCGCGGACCGTCCGAAACATACCGTTTCATCCGACACCTCTCACCGCTGCCCGTTAACATAAATTTAAACTCTAAAAACCTCCGAGCGATACGTGAACCGAATATCGTAATATGCCTAATTTTGAGTCTAGTCTCGCCCTAACGTCTTTCCTCCTCTCCCTCGCACCGAGGTTTCCAATCGCGTGATGTAACCCGGCGCCGAGTGGACGGTCGAGTTATCGTGAATAGAAACTGCGAACATAAACGCCAGTAAATCCACTCAAAGGGGGCCAGATATAAAACTCATTCGGTGTCATATCGCAAAAACGATGAAATTTTAAGACGGCTGCCAGATCCCACTGGCAGCCGGCCTCACAACAAAGATTAATAATTATATTTGACAATCTGTCATTAATGAAGTCATCTTTTATTATGAATTACAAGCGAGTAGTCAGTTATAAATAAGTTTTTATTTTTCAGACTAGACATCGTTCGTTTGACCGTTTTAACATTCCTGTGTTGCATATTTTGAAAAGTAATTCCGAGATATAAATAAAAGTTTTCAACATCGCCGCGCCGGTCTGATGTATGCCGTCACAACAAAGGGGAGACAGTGGTCCAGCAGTGTGGTGGCGAAACCGTGCTCTGTCACCGACAGACAAATCAGTCAAGCCGGTGACAAGACGTTAACTCAGCCGGTCTCGTACACAAGCGGCCCTGCGTATTACACAATCAATCGTAGCTGTATACGAGCTGAGACAACTCCGTGTTTAGTACTCCAGCGAGTGCCGTGCATATTTACGAGACGTTTAGTGGAAGATTAGATAAATGATACAAATGCTTTGCATACACAATCGCCATTAAACACCTATCAAATATGTACGTGTGTATTTACCTATACATTTTTGTATACGGGAGATGAATCGACTCGTATAATATATAGACGTTTATTAGACAATTGGACGCAACAAACGATACCTTGACCTCGACTAGAGTGAAAAAATATACATTTAGTGTCGCCCGCCTGCGCCGGCGGCGGCGGAACTATTCTGAACAATATGACGACGTTTCTAGTGACGTAACACAACATGACGCGCGGCCCACTGAAACACCGTCGCTCTGTCCACAGTTAACATATTTAAGCAGTTGAGCATCTTAGTACTGGCGGTAGAAATAATAGTCACGCACACAGACGCGCGGTCTTTTCTTTCTTTTTTCTTTCTAAAAAAAAACGCAGACCCACACTAGGTAAAAACAAATTCGACAAGGAAGTTAAGAGGCGGATACAGCTGGGCTAGGCAGCATTTGGAAAACTTCGTCGAGTCTTCTCATCGCCCATACCCCAATGCTTAAAAACGAAAGTTTTTAATCCGTGCGTCCTACCTGTAATGACATACGGAGCCGAAACGTGGCCGCTCACTGTGCGGCTTGTCCGCCTCTTAGGGATCGAATCCGGAACGAACGTTGTTCGTCAGAGAACCAAGGTTACCGACATAGCTCAGCGAATTAGCAAGCTGAAGTGGCAGTGGGCAGGTCACATATGCCGCAGAACCGATGGCCGTTGGGGCAGACTGGTTCTTGAGTGGAGACCGCGTGTCGGCAAACGTAGTGTAGGACGCCCTGAAGTTAGGTGGAGCGACGACATTCGTAAGGCAGTGGGCAGGGATTGGAGGAGGAGAGCTGAAGATCGAGCTCAGTGGCGTGCCATGGGAGAGGCCTACATCCAGCAGTGGACTGACACGGGCTGATGATGACACTAGGATTTATTCCTGTGCCATGGGTGCGTTTACAAACATTAAAATTCACAAATACTCAGACCGACACAAACAATTGTGAGTCACACAAAGATTTGTCCCATGCGGGAATCGAACCCGCGACTATTCGACCTAGTGGGCGGAGCGGCTTATACTCTTAACCGCTGCACCAAATCGTGCGTCTCTATGCGCCTTCTCGGCACATCTTGGAGAGAGAGTCTTCCGAGAAACCACGTAGTGGGCACGACTATGTGCGTGATTTTTATTTGGACCGCGAGTACTAATATGCTTAACTGTTCACATATATTAACTGTGTTCTGTCACCTCGAGATCTGAAGCTCGTACCTGTCACTACTTGTAACCATGCCAATAAGAGTACTTCATTATATTCTCGTCAACGACAGATACATTATAAAAATATCCTCGTTGATCATAACCGCCCACCTTTAGACGAAGGGTTCCTCGATTTTGTCTTTCTGAGTCACGCTTGAAGAATTATTCGTTAATTATAAAATTTTATTATAAACAACCCTCAATGACAAATTGACGGTCAGTTATTAGACAAAGGTTTTAATTTAATTTCTTTGAAACAGAAATATGAACATGATTTATTCACAGTTTGTGTTACCAAGATCACACATTTCACTATATTATATAGTATACTTCAAGTTTGAAAGTGTAGTATTAACTTTTATTAATAACTTTAGCAATATACAAGTAATCAGTACTTCCCTAAGCGTATACATTTTGTAACAATCCATTGAAATCTGTAGAACTCCTTCAATCTCCAAGTACTCGACCTAATTAACGATTAACCCAGATGTTGGTCACACAAGCTGGCAGATAACATTGATACACACCGTGTGTTGTTTTACCTACTATACGCGATTTTCTTATCTCGAGTTATATTAGGTACTCACTCGCTTATCTAATGCGAATTAAAAACGAGAGCTAATAATATCGACGATAAATTAATAAAAATACTTCATATTCTTAAAAGTGAATTAGTAAATATACTTTTAAGCACCAAGTGTAGTGTAATGGTTGTTAATCATTTGATGACACTTAGATCAAAAGATTAGTCAATTTTTTTTTGTGTCACTTACTATAAATATCCGCATTCCCAACTCTATCTAAACATACTCGTAACTACAATTGTCAGCATAATTTTCCCCAATAATATAATCTACACAATAAATACCTATAGGCACAAACACAAATAAATATAGATGTCCGGGAATGACACAGCCCAGAATATGAGCGATGGGATTTTCAACATGGATATCAAAGCACCTAAAACTGTTACAACAAACTTTTGAAGTACAATAATAGTTGCCAGCTAGCCTCGTTAATTCGAGAAAGAAGGAAAGCCTATTTTCATTTGAAAAGTGCTTAAAAGTACAGACTAGATATTCATCGCCAATGAGAACATGTATCTAGCAAATAGCAGCTTTTCCCACATACGGAACACATAAAATTAATCGCATATCACATTCAACTGAGTTGGACACTTTCACGGAATTTTACGCCCTACTTATCCGTTATGTCATTCCTATAGCGTCCAACAGTTAAACAGTTATTCCTAGCACATTAAAGTAATTCATCCATGCTATTGCGAGAAAGCATTCAAAGTAATTGACTATTAAACACAGGGAAATATGGTTGCGGTTTTGATTATGAGACAATATGAGTTCTATTACAAATTACGGTGACTACGCTCAAAGTCTAATTGGCAGCGGGAGTGGTGCAATAGGGATATGTCGGCGAGCGTCGCCTGCGCATAACACTCAATGCTTTGCACAAAATTACTCCTCCTTTTAACTCAACAACCATTTTGTGAGATTCCAGAAATAAATTCCGTTTTTTTATTGCAATCCGCTTGCGGCGAGAGATTAAACATATTATTCAAAATTCTGTACGAAGCGTAGACGGGATCTTTGAATACAAAATTATGTGTGAATTTTACATTTATCTATATCATGCCAGATCCTTAGCGAGGCGGGTAGGGAGTACAGAGTTCCAACAATTTTTTTTCTTACAGACCTTCCTGACTCTCCCTATAAATGATACGAACACCTAGTATGCGTTTTACTACAATATGTAATCGCATATAGATATACTCAATAATAAAAGTTCAAACTCGTAATACCTCACAATCCTCACAGGAGACAGAAGCTGTTTCGAGCCAGCAAGGCCGTCAGTTTGTAAAAGGACTGAATGCGATATATGGTTATGATTTAATTAGTAGAGCCTGCTTTAAGGCCCCAGTCTCGAGTCCCGGCTCGGCGGCGGCGCCATATTCCGCGGCTGACAGCACGCCCTCATTGAGAATTCCTGCGACGGCGGGCGGCTTGTTCGCGGTCTGAACTAATTTATAGGTTATATTCGTAATGATTGTGGCAAAGAATGTTTATGGCACAAGGCGCGGTCTTATTGTTGTCGCCGGGCGATGGGCACGTCGCGGTTCGCGGCCACACACACGCCCGCATTTCTGTCGCGAGAACGCTGCGTTGGCTTCGATTCAACTTCCATTTCCATAAAATATAATTTCGCTCTGGATGCATATCAATACATTTCAACCTCAACAGCCGCTCGAATTGCGAAAGTTAACGTCTGACGTAAACGGCGACCGTATCAAAAAACTGCGCCCACATACATCGTATTTCTCCATTTTTGCGCAACGCCAAATCCGCAAAAGTTAACTAAAATGGGTGTCAGTACACGGCCGCGGTACATCGAACAAGGAGAATCGGTATTTTCACGCCCGCGACTGCCTTGTACGGCGGCACTGAACGGTCCATTGTACCGCCTGCGGTATTTCTGCGGCGGCCTATGCGCCACCGTTTACGGACAACAGTTTATCCAAAAAAGTAGAACAACAAACCACGTCCGCGGTGTTTACAAGACGGGCAACACTCGGGCCGCATTGTGCTGCGGTGAAACGCGGCCTATTAGCATTTAACGCCTACAGCCGCACCGCACCGCGCCGCGCCGCATCGCACGCTAGTGTTTAGCATTTCTCTTTATCCACTCCCATATACATATAGGTACAATTAATTAAAATGAATCAATAATTAAGTTTGTTATGACTGCCTTGTTGCGATCACGAGGTCCTGGATTCAAATCCTAGGTGGGACAAATGTAGTTTTTCTATCGAAAAAATATCAGTATCAGTACGAAGTGTGGAACTGCGCCCGGTAACTATATGGCAATAGGCCCTTGCCCTGACATCGTCAGTGAAAAGTGAATGTACCAAGCAGATACACCTCTGCTACCCCCGCTTATATAGAATATAGGGGAATATAGGCTCACGCCTAAAGTGTAAGTTTGTTATCTCGGAAATAAAAGCCGTAGAATTATTATCTATCCGCTGATGGAATTTAATAATTGATTGAACAACTGTTCGCCAAACGATTGCTTCCTGATTCACGTAATTTAATCGCCACTCGTCTTGAAGATACTATTAACGCATATAACAAACAGAGACCCCTTAAGTTTACTCTGACGCAGTATTAGTTAAAAGCGCATGAAATTCATTTGCTCTCTTAGTTATATAAACACTCAAATGAGATAGGCGCTACTCTCCCCGACACCAGTGAGTGTCTTCTCCGGTTATTATTAGTTTTTACAAATGTTGAAAACATTTTCATACATCATAATTTTCTACGGATCATAAATTTAATTTTAAAATATTAAATAGTATAAGTGCACACATAATATACGTTGAAGACGAATTTAGAAAGAAGCGGAGTACCTACAGTTTTATACATTGTAACTCACTGAATGTAAGTATTTATATGAAACAGTACCCAGTGGCATAGTTTCTGAGATTCCCGCTGATGGAATTTAATTAGAAGTGAATCGTACGAGTGCTGATTGGCGAATGACTGAGTATCTATCATCAGAATATGAGGAGGCAAGGCCGCCGCGATCCGTTCTGAATATACAATTCATTAAAAAATATACCCACATTGAATCATTAATTACAAGAAACTTATGTTAACGAGTCATTGATATCATCTGTCAAATCGTGATTCCCATTCGTACATTTTTGTACTCAATTGAGAATACAAAAGGCACCCGCATATTTTTTGTGTCACAAAAGGTATCGCTTAACATATTTTCCTTATGAATACGTGCCAATTTTACTTTAAATAAAGTGCGTAATTGATGAGTTGAGCCGAACGCTACATAGTTGCGAAGACCACCAATAACCAACACGGCTGCAAGAAAAGCTTTTTTTGTTACATTTACAGTATAGTTTTTGTCATCGTTTGGTTACCACTCTCGACTTACGGTCAATAACAATCTACATATTAATAATATGTAAAGAAAACAAGTAATTAATTTAATTAAGCCACTTGTCTTGCATGACAATAGCGACAATTAATAAAAGCGTTATAAAATAGTTGATATAACTATTTTTAAATAAAAAGACTAATATGCTCCGCTTAAAAGACCTGCGTGAAGCCATTTTAAATAACATAATACATATTTCACAAAAATACTTAATTTCGAACATCCGTAAGTAATGTCTACGTGTGTATATATTTTTTGATATATTTTTTTTTTGCTCTTTCTTTAGTATACACTGCTTACGCTTGATATAAATTTTCACCAGTCATAGGTAGTATTTTGGTAATAAATGTATAAAGAATATAAATATTATGTCGAATCTAATATGATATAACAAAAAATGGCGTGAAAATTGAAGCTCAGGAATTGCATCGCAAAATTTAATTTCTCTGACGCTATATTACGAAATCTTAAAAAGGTAATTACAGTGTTTATAATACCTGCATTTTATTGTAAACTGACCAAACTAGCAACACGATTTGCTCACCGCTCGTTCAGAAGTTAATACGCGCAATAATTCTGAAATTCTCAAATTAGCATTTTATTGCTAAGCAATCAAATCAGCGACTACAGTAGTAAATTTATCGTTTGGCGCCAATAATGAGACTTCATTACCGTCGCCATAACGTCATCGGATTGTAAATTATTTTATTTTATTTGCAACTAGATTTTATCCATATATCCGCTCGCTTGAATTCAATTTCGTTTGATTTGAGTGGGACTATGGTATGTAGCAAAAACCAGATAAACATTGCCTCTCCCTAGTACCCGCGAACCACGAACTACAGAGAGGTCAAGATGTGTCTTCAGTTCTCCCAACTAATTGTGTTCAAATATTAGGTCAGACTATAAGCTTACTAAAATATGCAAATGTCTTTGGTTCAGTGGATTTTGCGTGATGCCCGAAAACATACAAAGATTATTTTTATTTTTTGTTGAGATTTGTACAGATTCGACACCGGTCATTTATTTTTGATATTTATAGTGAAGACACACCGTTTTACAACTTTACAACATTATAAATACACAAATAAGGGCAGTAGCATTATTCAGAATTATTCTTGGGATACTAATTCTGGTAATAAAGTTGTTTTGAGAGAACATCTTAATACATACTGAGTTCTTAGATTTACGCGAATATTACACATGAAATAAAACTATTTTTTTCGGATTTTATCGCGGTTTATTTTGATTTTTAAGTTCCCGACGTTTCGAGTGCTTTGCAGCACCCATGGTCACGGGAAGGACTGAGGTGTTAGACGTCCAAAAGGCATAGTTGTTCCGGGGTACCCTCAAACTTCTTAATTATTTTTGTTTTTGTTGGTCCGATCTACGCAGAATGAGCTCACGGTGTCTTGAGGTCTTGCAGTGTTATGCTTGGTTTTAGATTTGATTATATTAATTACTGGATCCCAAGACGATGGAAGCACCCAGCCATCTTCTCTATTGAAATTAGGATGTTTTTTAATTTCAATAGCCTCGCGAACCATCCTTGGTAGGAATCGGTGTTCTTTCACGAGGATTTGTGGTCTACCAAATCTGATGTTATGGCGGGTGCGGTCAAGGACATGTTCACAGACTGCAGACTTCTTTGAGCGTCGGTCGCTCAAAGAAGAACACCGATCCTCGTGAAAGAACACCGATTCCTACCAAGGATGGTTCGCGAGGCTATTGAAATTAAAAAACATCCTAATTTCAATAGAGAAGATGGCTGGGTGCTTCCATCGTCTTGGGATCCAGTAATTAATATAATCAAATCTAAAACCAAGCATAACACTGCAAGACCTCAAGACACCGTGAGCTCATTCTGCGTAGATCGGACCAACAAAAACAAAAATAATTAAGAAGTTTGAGGGTACCCCGGAACAACTATGCCTTTTGGACGTCTAACACCTCAGTCCTTCCCGTGACCATGGGTGCTGCAAAGCACTCGAAACGTCGGGAACTTAAAAATCAAAATAAACCGCGATAAAATCCGAAATAAATAGTTTTATTTCATCTTAATACATACTATGCGCCATTTTTTAGCGGACTAAGCTCTCCGTACATTCCCACCATTTTAACTACCGTAAGCCAGGATCCACAATGATCACCAAGTTTTGAACCTTGGCGTGTCCTGGGGAGCGCTTTAATTGTCTTCGAATCCGCAAAATAATTAATTAGATAGAAAATAGGAAGAGTAGGAAAAAATTTATGAGGTCCTCCTCATAAATTTTTTGACAGCAGGTGGACCAAGGTCGTGGCAGAATAGTGACCCAAAAAGGGACGCAGGCCTAGAGGCAGACCTTCAGCCAGGTGGAGTGATGGCATTGTGAAGGTAGCCGGAAAATTGTGGAATAGGTTAGCACAGGACCGGAACGAATGGCGTAATAGAGAAGAAGCCTACACTCAGCAGTGGGTAATACAGGCTGATTGATGATGATGATGATGATGAGGTAAAAATAAAGTTCCACTTTTCTTTCTTTCTACTTTGCGCCACTATGATCATATATCCATAACCGGCTATATAAGTAACCATAAAACTGGACAGTCGTGCACACACACAGAACAAACTGTCCACTTAACCGAGCATACTATTTAACACGTAGCTCACAATGGGACAACAGAAATCCGCTATTTGCGAGGACCAACTAATAATTAATAAACAGTAATTAACAGCAGTGTGTTGACTGCTAAGTGGTGACCAACTCCCCGGTTAGTGGCTAATGGCCACACGTGATACGCAAACGCATCCATCTTCATTAGCGGGTTTATTTCAGTAGGTATGGATCCACAGTTTGATAGCTGAGTTTGAGATTACTAAGGGTAAAGTACCATTTTCAAGCTAATATTATCCTCACTGTCAAGACAAGACAACATGAAATTTCCAAGTTAGTTATGCACAAGAGACATCGTATGATTAATGATTAGTATACAAATGTCTTCACATCATATCCTCCAGAAAATGAAGTTCCCCTCAAATGAGAATTTTAAAAGAAGTCTACCCATTTAACTGAATCGGTAATTGCGAAGATCAAATTTAACTGATTTATCTTCATGATCACCTCTTTGCGTGCGTGTGTGTGTGTGTGTGTGTGTGTGTGTGTGTGTGTGTGTGTGTGTGAATGATCAACGCTGTTGGCCGCGGGGCCTTTAAAGCTTCACCAGACAAGAAGGCGAGCGTGCAACCACTACTAGGTGTATCGCCGTGGTGCTCTGCACCGGCCGGCGGGCAAGGGATTCTTCAACCTCGCCAGCGAGGTCGGTGTCTGATCCTGTGCGCAGTATCTGTATCCGAAAGATGGTATGTCAGGGCATCGGGATGGTCAGTGAGAACATGCCGCGGACGGCGGTAGCGGCTTAAAGGAGGGGCTTTTGCAATATCTTAGATATGGGCTTATACAATATCGTGATCTGAGCTTTTGCGATAATAGTCCAAATTGCAGTAGTAGGTAGGACATTTGAGGGTAAAGTTGTCACTGACAGGACTTTTAGCGTAGTAAGATGCCATATTTAAGTTTTAAGACGGGATGCCCCCTAGGATCTCGCGTGATGATATAGATAGAAGACTGGTATAGAAGAGGAAAAGTTGAACATTTCACCAAGTAAAGTATACTCTTGAAAGAATTAAGCTTTTAATCGAAAACAATAACAAAAGTACTCCATCAAGACGGCTCTTAGTCATTGCGACCTTGACCTTCTGGCACACAAGGTTACTCGGCGCGCCGTATCACATGAATGGCGTTATACCGTCAAAATATTCCACAATTTAATTGATGATGAACACATATTGTTGATTTGTGTTGCTACTATTGCAAAAAACCCGAGATGTTGCCGAAAAGTTAATATAACTGGCCGGAATTTTCACAAATACTGCACTTCTTTAACGCACTGTACTTACATATCATCATAATGTCTATGTATGCACGAGTATGTGAACTTAATTTTACTTGTAAATGTCTTTTGTAAGAAAGGAGCGCCGATTGAAAAATCTAATCTATAAAGATATTTTCAAGAACCATAATTTGATGAATGAATAAAACGATAATGATTACTCTAATGATTTGATATAATGGCCTTATCTGCGTTACCATAATTTTCATTTTGGATCTGGTATCAGAATACCTATCAGATATTTTTTTTACATAAACTACCAAATTTTACCTGGAAATGTAGCAACTCTAAATGCCTATACAGTGATTTAACGAATCACTGAATCATTGCGTAGGTACGCAAATGTGAGAGACGATCCCACTAGACAAAGGTCAGGCCAGATTAAAAACACCGCCGGGTCATATCGACGGCAATGATTGCAAAGCAAACAATAGACTTTGTTATGCTCTGTCAAGATGAGACTTGGGTGTATTGTTCATTCACTGCCTAATTATAAACAAAGGTAACGATGCTGTATTGTTACTACATAATGCCGTCATTCAGCCGAGCTTTACTTTTTCGGGGGGCGACCGCACCTTAATTATTCGTCTAGCTGACAGCTGTTTGTATGCTTCCTAATTATAATATGCACTGTCAAACGTACGTTGGTGTATTGGATACTTGGAACACGAAAACTAAACACTGGAAAGATGGAATTATCAAATTAATTTCGATTCCGAACAAATTAGGTTCAAGCGATACAATCATTTTTCCTAGCCACATAAAGATTTTTAACCTCTCATTCAGATTGTTCTGAAAAATTCGGAAATTTTTCTATAAAGATACTAGTCTATCTATCTATAACCTCACGCCAGATCCCTTGCGGGGTAGGCAGAGAGTACAGAGTTCCAATAGGTTCTTTCCTACATACTTCTCTGGCTTCCTCGACTCTCATAGTTCGTCTCATACACGCTCGCCGGTTACGGAGACTCTTGACTAAAGATACTAGTAAAATTTAGAATATAGATAGATTGAAGTGCAGGGAGTAGTTATCCCAAAAATTTACCCAACAGAGGACTTATTAAGAACAGATTGACAGTAGCGTAACGTTATTAAACACGCTACAAATTTACTAAATAAACATGAACGTGAAAGCACGAATTCTCGGCATCTTACGCTAACGTTATCTATTCTTGTTAAGCTCTCAGTTTATATAATTTGCAGTGCAATAAAATTGTTTGTAACTCAGTTGGTTTACGTTCGTACAACACTGCTTACGGCATCAAAAACCGTTTTAATTCAAACAGCGGCACCATAAAAGCCTCATCAATCCCATCTTGCGTCCGATACCGATCATCATTGATCTTGACATCAGAACAACTACAACATCGTCGTGCCCCGATGCATGAATGGTAGCCATTGTGGGCAACCATGTGGCTAGCCGCGACGCCGACCGCCCGAGACCCAGGGTCAAAAACTGACTCCATGACCTCCATTCGATACGGTATAAAACTGAGCTACCATTTCTACTTTTATTGTTCTGTAAAGTATACAATATAGAGTATATATATGCGATACATATATAGAATGAAATCATATTTTTGCGATTTTATTTGTGAGAGCTGGTTTTTATTTGGATACTTTTTAATTGTTCTATAAATATTTTATTTGTGTAGTCACGAGCAATAGCACCAATTTTATAATAACGTCATGTATATAAAAACCTGCAGTTTTTGATACAGATGTTACCATCACAAAGTACTAAAATGATTACATATTATTGCTCATGACAACACTTATATGACATCTATAATATTCGAATCTCACTAGATAAGTCATACTTTTATTTACAAGGCGTATCGTAAATTAGATTAGATAATTGCTTTACAAATTCAAAATGAAAACCAATTTTCCAAATTAACATTTTTGACCCCCTTTTTAAGCACTTCTATACCCCAATTAACAATGAAACTTGTACGTGTACGTGTGCATATTGAGAAATAGGTTTTAGAAATCTCCATATTGCTTTGAATCAAGAATACATTTATTTATTATAGCGCGCTAAAGGAGTAACAGCATTTTTTGCAAATTTACAAAAACAAATCAATTCAGTTACCGATTTAGAACACACTACTTTCAGGTCTTGCGTTTATTATGTTACACCTTGTAGTAGGATTTATTTACAAATTGTAAAAGAGCCCTCGTAGTATCGTGGGATAGCTATAATTTAAGCGATCACCAAGGTTAAATGGCGCTCGACTCGGTCAGTCCGAGATGGGTCACCGTTTGTAGCATTTACATATCTAAGCGTCTGTGCTTTTGGTTATCTTAAACTGTTGGACCTGGTTACCACTTAATATGGTAGTTGTTAAGTCAAATTGATACTAGCGGAAACCTTAATGATACGCCTTAATATACGGTTTGATAAGTTCCAATACATAACGTTCCGTACATACTCTGATCTTTTTCCATTCTTTTGTACTGAGCGGAAACATAGACTCTTAAAGCATCAGATCGTAAGCGCATCAATGCCTTCGAAATGTGGTGCTGGAGAAAAATACTACGGATCCCCTTAACTGCGAAAAGGACAAACGTATCTATACTGCGGCAACTGAAAATCAAGACAAGACTAACATCGATCTCTCTTCGCCGCACTCTCGAGTACTTCGGTCACATCGCACGTAAAAACCCAGACAGTCTAGAAAGACTTCTAGTCACAGGCAAGTATGAAGAAAAGAGACCTCGGGGCCGCAGCCCGATACGTTGGACCGACTAGATCCGCTCAACACTTGAAACCCAAGTAAATGTAGCTCTACACACTGCCGGAAATCGCAACAGATGGAAAGACGTGTTGCAAAAGGGAATACTGTCTGCATCCCGCATCGGAGGTCACGATAATCAGTCGAGGAAACGACGCCAGGAGGAGGAGGAGGAAGTTCCAATAGCAGGGGTCACAAATCTGCCATAACCAATCCATACTGTGAGACTAGACCACCAAATGAACGTTGCTCAGCGGGCTATGGAGAGAGCTATGCTCGGAGTTTCTCTGAAGGTTCGAATCCGCAATGAGGTGATTCGACAGAGAACCAAGGTCACCGACATAGCTCACAGAATTAGCTCGCTAAAGTGGCAGTGGGCTGGCCATATTTGCCGAAGGTCCGATAACCGTTGGGGTAGACGTGTTCTTGAGTAGAGACCGCGGCTCGGAAAGCGTAGTGTGGGACACCCTGTAGCTAAGTGGATCGACAATATACGCAGGGTGGCTGGCAGCAGTTGGAGAAGAAGAGCCGAAGACCGGGGTCAATGGCATGCCTTGGGAGAGGCCTATGTCCAGCAGTGGACCGATACGGGCTGATGATTATGATGATGATGAATCCATACTGGGCCTGCCTGGTGGAGTATGATCTAATCTCTCGCCTTAATTTGAAGAGAAGGCTTCTGCCTAGCAGTGAGACAGCACAGGCTGATATATAAGGTAACTTTAAAACATCGTACCCCTATACGATACGAAATTTAATAATAATATAAACACACACCGTCACGCCTATATTCCCCAGAGGGGGTGGCAGAGGTGTACTGAGTACACTCACGTTTCGCCGACGATGTTAGGTCCCATGTAATAGGGGGCGAGCCTATTGCCATATACCGGGCACAATTCCAGACTCCGGACTCATACTGGGAATTTTTCGTTAGAAAAACTACATTTGTCCGACCTAGGATTTGAACCCGGGACGTCGTGATCACAAAGCCATGCGCTTTGCCACCAAACCAACGAGGCAGTCAATAATAATATATATAATAATATTAGCCCTGTTAAGAAACTGTCCCACCGTTGGGCACGGGCCTCCTCTCAAACTGAGAAGGTTTAGGCCATAGTTAACCACGCTGGCCCAGTGCGAGTTGGCGAACTTCACACACCTTCGAGAAACTTTCAGGCATGCAGGTTTCCTCACAATGTTTTCCTTTACCGTTAAAGCACGTGACATTTTTAATACGCACATGCTTTCGAAAAGAATGAGGTGCGTGCCTGGGTTTGCCTCTGACTTAGCAGTCCAACGGTCTAACCACTAGGCTATCACTGCTATATATAGAGATATAATTAATTTGATAAAAAATGAATAATTATGATACCATAAACTTATTAAACGTTTCTTATCTTTTTTAATCCATCACATCCGATGTCAGATTTTAATGCTTATAGTAAAAAATAATTTATTTTAAGAACAAAAATTATTAAAATGCACTAATAAGTAGAATATTACCGTATCGGATTAATTGTTACAATAACATTAATTGAGTTACAAAATAATAATTATTAGTGAGTATGTTTCGTTCTTTAGATGTTAATTAAATTAATTCATACAATATATTGTACGCATTAGTCATTAAAAGGTAGAAGTCGTAAATATTTACGATTTCAATTAGGATTAAAATCTTGTCGTAACAATTTTAATGTCATATTTTATCTTCATTAATTAACTCCGCTAGTGACCGCAAAAGATCTTTACATATACCTTAAAAGAAGAAAATAGTTAAAGTCATGAGTGCGACGTAGACTCAAGGTAACAAACTTCATAAAACTATATAAAGAACTTCATGAACTATATAAAACTCCCTAATCTCTAATTTAAATTAAAAAATAAATTCTCAATACTCAATAATTATATTGAGATGCGAATGTAACACCTAAAAATTCAAATATCCTATTTTGGCTTTCTTATTAAATAAAAACTAATAATTCTAAGAACTAGCGGTTGCCCGCGACTTCACCTGCATATGTATCTTTACAGTATATGTATTATTCTCATGTTTAACCTACATTACTGTACAGTTTCATGAAAATCCGTTCAGTAGTTGCATGAAAGATTGACAAACACAATCATTCGTGTTTATAATATTAGTACGATAGGTATACAAGAGAGATATATAACTTTGGATACTGCGTAGTAACCAAACACTATGTCGATATCTTAATGCTATGTAATACAAATGGATTTCGGAACCTTTTCATTCTCACTTTATTATTATTTACTACTAGGTGTGCCCGCGACTTCGTCCGCGTGGAATAGTATCTTTGGGTAACATTTAATATTTTGTTTCTTGTCGCAAACTTATAAAACATTCACATAAACCTTACATATTCCCATACAAACTTTCATCTCCTATTCCCTATTGTTATTTTACACCTTTGAGGGTAAAACTTTTACAAACTCTGAATGTCATATTTATTTATATCGAATCAACAGCCTAAAAAATAGGTTTTAAACTTCTAGCTCTAAAAATGACGATACTTCCATACAACTGTTCATTCCCCCCCCCCCCCCCTCTTTGAACCCGTTACAACTCTTTTTTCGCATTAAAAAGTAGCCTATGTCCTTTCTCAGGCTCTAGACTATCTGTGTACCAATTTAATTTAAATCGGTTCAGTAGTTTTGGCGTGAAAGCGCGACAGACAGAGTTACTTTCGCATTTATAATATTAATAAGGAAGTAAGGATGATTCAAGTGTTCATATGTTAAATTTATGAAGATGAGTTTTGATACATAATAACAAACGAATATATATCGAATCGAATATTTATAAGGGTCGACACAGATTTGTACCTTTTAGCATCGGTGATACTGTTAGAAGCAGACTTGCTACTTTAAGCATAAGCCTAAAAGCTAAAGCTCGATGCCTGAACGTTTGTATCCGCACACATACAATACCCTTCGCGGCAATCATATCGCTTTTTTATTCGTTCGATTTAGCGAATCATCGCTACGAAACGCTGATTTCAATACCGCAATCAATCATAGTCAATCGTCAAAATGCGATGCAGCATCGATGCAGTCGTAAGATGCACGATTTTGATCGCGCGATCAAACGCAGTTAATCGCCAAAATGCCATACAGTATCGGCGATCGGCGATAATAATAATAATATTAGCCCTGTTAAGAAACTATCCCCATATATAACCGAGGGCTACGGGCCTACTCTCAAACTGAGGGGTTTAGGCCATAGTTCACCACGCTGGCCCAGTGCGGGTTGGCGAACTTCACACACCTTCGAGAAACTCTTAGGCATGCACGTTTCCTAATGATATTTAAAGCCGTTAAAGCAAGTGATAGTTAATATTTTTTCGAAAAGACAGAGGTTCGTGCCTTGGTTTGAACCCGAGACCTCTGACTTTGCAGTCCAACGTCTAACCACTAGGCTATCACTGCTATATCGGCGATGCTTAAAGTCTTATATTGTGTGCTACAATGTGCCATTATCGATGTTTTTTGTAACGACATTTAAGGCTAAAACAGATGTGTGTATAATACATGTGATCCCACCCACCGTACAAATACCTACATACACGATTAATTAATAAAATAATACGATGAGCAATTCGACATCCACGTGTTACAACATACTGATAAAAAAAATAAACAACGTCACACCTACGTGTCCATAGCAGCTGTGCCAGAAGTGTACTGTATTTTCCGACATTTCCATAAGGATTTAAGATGTCTATAGGGAGCAACCTTATTGTCATTATATTTGACACAACTTTAGACTACAGACGAAGACTTTGTCGAAAATAAATAAACAGAACAATATTTTAAGTAATTTGAAACTCTAGCACTACGCTATTCCTCTTCCTGCTTTCAATAGAGGGCGAGGCTATTTCCATAGACATAGGGGCGTTGGTGTGAAATTAGGCTTAACATTTAGTAAAATTTCTTACCTCCAAAGAGATATTTCAACGGGTGGGTCCGAACGTTTGCTAATTAAAATAAGAAATTCCACGGTCTGGGTATTTGTGTATGTCAATTTTCATGTTTGTCAACACACCCACGATACAGGATAAAATCCTAGCGTGGGGCTACGTCTTTAAAAACAAAAAGAACTTGAGTAAATTTCATAGCAAACGGCAACTCTGAGTACGAAATGATAGCCAGTTGTCATGTAGTAACATTTCACTTGATAAGAGGGTTAGTTCTGATTTTGCGTGCCAAAAGATCCTTGTAGGACTGTAACAATATTTTACAGCATTGTCAAGATCTAGTATTACATTTTTCCAGACCTGGAAATTAATTTAGGAATTTGCAGGTTATCTTCCCAATATACCATACTTGATATACCATAGGACGACTTAATAATATGATACCATACTTGATAATAAGAAATTAAGATAACAGCTGATACAAAATCATGTGATCAATTCAATAAAAGACCTAAACTAAACTACTTTCCATTTACACACTTATGTAAGTGACACATGATAATGCCGTTATTTATAAGTAACGATGTTTTAAATCGCTTGTATTTAAGCTATTTCTGTTCTTAATACCTTCACAGTTATTTATTTAAGAAGACTATTTACCCTACGCTTTCTAAACCGCTTGCAGCTAAATTTCACTAGATATTTCCAAACAGATTTACAGTTCAATGACTGAAAGTAATATACTTAGTACCCATTACAGATTAATTTTTTAAATACACTTAGTGTGTGAGTGTGTGTGTGGATGAGCTACGCTGTTTGATCTATGTGGGGCCTTTACAACTTCACCAGGCAACAACTACGCTCCCAATAGAAGGGCGAAGTAGACAATTAGCTCAAGGTTGCCTTAAGGAGAAGCAGCGTCGGCTTAGGCTGTAGTTATGAAGGATGTTATACACTAGGTGTCTCGCCGTGGCACTCTGCACCGGCCGACAGGCAAGGGATTGTTCGGCTTCGCAAGTAAGATCGGTATCTGATCCTTTCTTAGAATAAATATAATCTAGAAGCCGCGTGCGCGCATCATATTGAAGCAACAATTACTACCTGCGAGGCAGGTAGTCACGTCCACGCGAATAGTCACTCTGATCGTCGTGCGAAATAACATCTTAAATTAATTTTAATAATGCCGTCTAGTGTCATTCCCGCCCGTAAAAATGCTGTTGAGTTGAAATGATAGGATCACATTTCATACGCATTCAGGTGCCGTATTATTTAAATATCGAATTAATTCTTCCGACTGTAATTCTCATAGTAAAAGACGCGTCCATTTTGATAGTGTTGCTAGTATAACAATTTTATTTTTCCCTAGTTTTATTTGCGAAGGACTTTATTAGTTCCAGTATTAAATAGTATTAACTGCCTACCCCGCAATGGATCTGGCGTAATGATATAGATAGATAGAATTTAGTTAACATCACGGTTTTAATATTTAGTTAAGATGATGAAAATATATTTTCCCTACATTAAATTACTACAAACCTTAATAGTACAAGTATATCTATTTCTTGACTTTAATTTGCATTAAAATACACGTTACCGCATAAAGTGGTAATATTTCCGCGCTTCGAACATTACGCGGGTGGGAAGTGCGATGAGTGCGGGGAGTTTGTTGAATTTTTGGCTTCACCGCGCGACGTGCAATTACGACTGCAGGCGGCTTCCGGATTCCTATATGCGGTATCTGTGTATGTCTAAAAAGACAAACCATTCCTTATCAACCTAAGCAGATCTAGCTCAAAGATATGAATAGACACAACAAATAAACTCATTGAATAAATAATGAATTTTATCGAATAGATAAATTGTGACTCGGCCGAACGCGCCTATTTCAAAAGACGCTTGTATTAGTTTCTGAGGGCACAGGTCAAGCCTGTAATTGCAAGAATCAATTGATTAGCATGGGAATTAATTGTGTGGCTTAGTTATTACAACGATGTGCACAGATTTATCGCTTCGATTATACTTGCCAAGTAATATAATGGATCGATAGTTGAATATGTAGGGAACAAACAAAAATTTCAGGGCCCTTATTCGTGATATTTATTTTAGAGGAACTGTTTTTTTTTTCAAATTAATATTGTGTAACTTACAGGCCCATAAAATATATACCTTACAGATTTATTTTATTTTTATTTGGTTCATAAAATAGATTACAATCGAAGACTTAGGTGCGATCAGCGACATAAGTTGATTAACGCTCTCAGTTTTTTAAATCACTTTAACATTATTATTTTACGTCAAATCGATTTTTTTTGTTGATCTAAATATATTTGAATATGTTGCTAATAATTTGGTTCAGACAGTGTTTACTTATGTTGATGAAATGAAGAGTACTACCGATTTAAAAGGCTGAGATTGTGAAGCGACTTTAGTCGCTGACTGTAAGTGAGAGAGTGTAAAGGAATACGAATGAGACTGTCAACCTAAATATGTTAACACATTAAGGGATATAGGTTAATGTAGTGACACAATAAGGGCTAGAAAGAAAATAATAAAAGAAAAAGTCATAAATTTAGTACTAAGAAGTGATATGTGTGTTGGATCTGCCTGGCAGTATTTAAAAAAGAAATTCGTTTGCTGTCAAAGACATCGAAGTAATTAGATTTCATGGATAACTCGTTGTAGAGGCGACACATTACTGAATAAATATGGCTTGATTTAAAAACTTATAAACTAAGTAACATGTATTGTTGGCGACATATTTTGCTATGTAGGAGTATCTCCTCCGAATAAAGAATTTTAATTTGAATTCCTCAGTCTCCTACGAAATCTCCTGAATACGACAACCTTGACCTGATTAAAATGTAATGCGGCGCGATTTCACGAAGTAATTACCATTACTTCGTGAAATCATCATTTCATGATACTCTAGTGTCATACAGAATATGATTACACGAGCATTTCACAAAGTATCAGAACAAGCCGCGTTTGGTCATAGCAAATAAGCGTCCAGTAAATGCCAAGGCATTAGCAGGTGTGGTGATGGTAGTATGTGGTGATAATGATATCGGAGTATCAATTTGTAGCTCCTGTGTTGTCATGTGGTTGCCGAAACTAGAACAATGAATCAGCTTATAACGTTCCACAGCTGGGAAAAGGTTTCCTCTCACAAATCAATATGAAAGAGAACAGGTTCATACGAAAAGTGTAGATTGATAGGGTCAGGCGGGTACTTGCTGTTTAAAATCGTCAAGCCACCTTTAAGGCTTTTGACTTAGAGATCGTCCTTTAATCACTTGAGGCTCGAAATGGGGAAGGGGGTACGGAAAATATCACGAAATATCACAAGGGGGTGTAGTGAGATATCACTTGTATTTTTTTTTTAAATTGCACGGGCGATTTTCAATACGAAAAGCGGTGCCTTGACTCGCCTTGAAAATTTTAAGATACTTTGTACCAAAAAAAACACGTGACTTTGGGCAGTCTAAAACCTCACCACGTTTTTGTGTGTCAATGATCTACGCTCTTGGCCCTTTACAGCTTCACCGGAGAAGAGGGCGAGCGTGCAACCACTACGCTCGAGCCAGGAAGGCAAGGGGGCAACTAGCTCAAGGGCGCCTCAAGGAGGAACGCCCTCGGCTTGTGCAGTCGCTATGGGGAAGAGCGCATACTAGGTGTGTCGCCGTGGTGCTTTGTACCGGCCGGCGGGCAAGGGATTCTTCGACCTCGCCGGCGAGGTCGGTGTCTGATCCTGTGTGCGTATCTGTATCCGAAAGAAGGGATGTCAGGGCATCGGGAGGGTCGGTGAGAACATGCCGCGGACGGCGGTAGCGGTTGATAGGAGGGGAGTTGGGTTCGTAATCGGCGGCGGCTACGATTAGCGGATTAATATGATTGGACGCGTTCGCAAAATATCGAGTTGTCACCTTTTTAATAAAGGCGCGAATAGGTTCGAGACCGAGATCGGAATGGAGATCGACATTCCGTATGAACCACGGGGCTCCGACGGCTTTGCGGAGGAAACGGGATTGAACCGTTTGGAGTCTATCGATGTGAGAGCGGGCGGCGTGCCCGAACACCTCACAAGCGTACGTCATGATGGGCCGTCCACAAGTTACCTCACCATGTATCACCAGGGCTGGGGTTGAAAAAGTAGCTAAAAACATCACATGATTAATGGACGACCCCTTAGCTTAAAAACTACCACATGAATTCAGACCAATAGCTTCACGTGCCTTCTCAATCACGGAGATGCTTAAATATGGAAATGCTTCAAACGGTCACCCTTCTAAAACTGACCGAGCCGAACGCAGAACCTTGGTGATCACTTAGAACACTGCAGTCACGCAACTCTAAGAGCGCCTTATAGTAGCATTAAAAAGAGCGTTGTCTGTACATAATGATATTTGGAAATTATAAACTAATGTATAATTTGTAGATTGTTTGTTAGTCTATTTATCTATAATATCATACTTATCCCTTGCGGGGTAGGCAGATAGAGGTCCAACAGGTTCTATCCTTACAGACCTCTCTGGCTTCCTCCACTACCAGTCTCATCGCTCGCCGATTACGGAGCTTCTTGACCTCCCTTCAGATTCGATATGTTGTCGAATATGTGGCTTTTTAAAAAATTACATAAAAAATACGTGAGCCTTTTCTCGTGAACAGTGATTAGGGTTCCGCAGGACATTAAATCGATCGCGCCGTCCACCGGATTATGGCCATGAATTCATATTATGTTACAGTTACTGCCTTTACTAATCCTATTATGTCCGCTATCTATTGAAATCAGATCACGCGACCGCCTGCACCTACTTAAAGCTTAACTATAAATCTGGTGAGACACTAACCTATTAGTATAAAGGTGAAATTCACATTTAATCCTTTTAAGTTGCATCGTAAAAATACCACAGGATTGTTTTGATACCACAATAAAATGTTTGATATCACAAAATAGTTTGACTGGTACATTGTGGCAGGATATGATAAGGGGAAGATCTTCCAGCCAGACGGGTGTTGTATCTAGTGGGGTCTGCCACTTCATGTTGTTGTCATGCGAACTCTCATAACGCGTTCCAGACGTGTATGGTGGGTCGTCAGCGCCATCTGTTGGTAGGTACTTGCAACTGTGTAGCTAGATGCATAAGGTTGCTACAATCGTGAGTATAAATAGAAAATAAAACGTAGCAACAAGCAGGGGAGACCGCCTTAATCACTAATCTACCGAAACAGATACATACTTATCTAATGTTAACCGACTTCTAAAAGGAGGAGGTTCTCAATTCGACTGTATGTTTGTTTTTTTTTTGTATGTATGTTACGCGATCATTCCCCCAATTATGAATCGATTTTGATGATTCTGTTTGCATTGGGTTCAGTATAGCTCAAAGGTGGTCCCATTTTAATTTCATCGGTATTGGACCTTGGATTTGGAAGATCTATCTATCTATCTATCTATAACCTCACGATGAAGATACACCAGGGAATTCCTTAACGAAAAACAATACAAATGCGTAGATTGAGATACAATGGGTATTACATCAATCCTATGCTATAGAACTAATCAGAATATTAACCGACTTCAAAAAAGGAGAAGGTTGACAATTCGTCTGTGTTTTCTTATACCCTCTTAATTTATGAACTGATTATGATGATTCTTTATGCGTTGGGTTAAGTATAGTTTTGAGGTGGTCCCATTTTAATGAAATCGGTATTGAACTTTGGACTTTGAAGATACACCAGGGAACTCCTTAACGGCGAACAGCACGAATGTATAGATTCCGTTATTATGGTTATTATATCAATCCTGTAGGTACCTTGCTGTACAAAGCAAAATAATATAATATAGGCATATTCATATTAGTAAATAATTCACTTGTCACTTAAAATTATAAAATAAAAATCTTTAAAAAAAAAATTAAAACCGACTTCAAAAAGCAATAAATAAATATTTGAAGTCGGTGCCAAGTAACTGACTGCACTAACCGGTACCGACTTCAAATATTAATTTTTTGCTTTTTGGAGTTGGTTTTACTTTAAAAAAAAAAATATTTTTATCTGTATATCCACATCGTTGGAAATGCGATGTAGTGCATCTACCGACTTCATTTACTTACATAATTAGTTGTAGTATTTTCATTAAAATAATACCTAGTTTTCGTTTCAGATGGCTTCATTGCAGTAAATATATAATTAAAAATAAAGTTTTATAAGCGATCGCAATCTTAGACGAGAGGCCAAATATGCTCATATTAATCAATTCAATGTTACACATTATGTTAAATATCTATATTTACGCAATAAATTAATGAATTAAACACTACTAAGTTTGTTTCTGATCAACGCTTCAGGTAAAGCATAGTTAAGTTAAAACAGTGGTGCATTCTAAACTCTTGAATCAGCATGGATTTTTGTTAAATTAATTCCAAGATGTGGATATAACTTTCTTAAGTCGTGTCATGTACAGGTTACTTTTGTACCCGATCTCACCTAATCTTAATAATAATAGATTTAACTGGCTTTAGGCTTTCACCATCGACTCCTTCCACATATTTTCTCTTCCCAAGAATCCCATAATATCCATTATAATTTATACCGTATTACTTGTACGCTGATTAAAAATAAAGTAGCTGCGTAAATATAATTGAAACATCATCCCAATGAAAATAAAACACCAGTAATGCTCCCAACACTGTACAGTACTGTGTAACGTACCACCGTTTCTAAGAAACTACAAGTCAATCGTTGCCCGAGATACTTTACGGTAACTTTTAAGTATAAATCTCTCAACAGCGGTCCGCAATAGATCGGCGTGTGTTATATTCAACTCACAATGTTTAAATGTTTATAAATTCCACTCATCGGCCTTTCGCACTAACATAGTTCGACCAACATACACGCCTCTATCCGTGTCTTACTTTACATCGAATGTTTTAGATTTAATTTGACGAGGCTCTTGACACATCCCAGATCTGAGGGCTTAACATGAAAAGGTTGATGTTAGTGTGACGCTACTAGCAAGCCTGCTGTCACGTTCATGTTTATTTAGTATATTTGTAGTATGACAAGGATAGCATATCAACTCGCTAGCGTCACGCTAACGTCAATCTTTTCGTACATAGCCCTCAGTACGCCTGAAACGTTTTAAAACACGTAACCGCATCTACTTAAATCTGGATGCGACCTAATTTAAATTCAAAAATGGCTCATGAATCAGTTCTTCCTGATCGGATGGTACACTTATCGTAAATACGATTGAGTAACGCGATGTTTATTGGTGCTGTCGATACGCTTCCTACGAAGAGTGAGTGTCGGCAGCCTGTCATATTTAAGAACGCCGAAGAATTCAGAGCACGTAAACATACGGTTAGTGAAATTTTAAAATTCCAAACAGTTGGTTTGAGGATGTCGTGGTCTATTCACATTCAAGTAGCGGTTTTAAGATGCAGAGAAAACCGCGTTTGCAAGCGTCAGATCATAAAATTACATATGAACAAGTGACCGCCCGGCGCCAGGATTCTATGAACAATGAAATGGCATGGAAATGGCGCCAACCCCTCCATCATAAGCGGCGCACGCGCTGGCAATAAAACTGCATGTATTGACGTTTAGGCTCACCGTTTATGACTCTACTCGATTGTATCACGTCCTTGGTTAATGACCACCGTGTTTTAGTTTTTTTTTGTTCTTTGCTTTGCATATTACAGTATTTGTATGGGTATACTGCTAAACGTGCATGCTTAAGATGCAACGTAGATACCATACGTTACAAATGTATTAAGGCTAAATGGCTTGTCCTTTTTCAATTAACAATTTTATCTTCATATTATCAGGAATATTATTCTTGTATTTATGTAGAGTAATTTTCTAACAGCTTTAGTCTTGCCGTAATAAGGTCTGGAGTTATATAAAATAAGGTTATTGCCATTATGCCGAACACAATTCCTATGAATTGATGCTGAGAATTGATCGATAGGGCAGCCCGAATAATTCTTTGACCTTGGATTCGAAGCCAAGACCACATAATCACTATTTACACACATACATGCACCATAGACTAACAAGCAGTTAGATTTATAGCATTGGTTAAAACTGAGTCAGTAGTAAAATATCTCCTGTTGTCAACTAACTCTAGAATCCGCGCAAACTATTTCAAACGGTTGTCAGATCGGTCCATTTGACGTCAGAGAACTTATTAGCATTCAACGCTAACCAGAGGAAACGTTTGGACAACAGTCACAATTTGACAATAATGAGGCCATAGAAATAATGCAGTATTGTGCAAAAACAAGCACCCATGGAATGTGTACTTTCGTATTAGAGCCCCCGTACCATGCGACGCAAGCGCACGTGCAATCTACCGAATTTGCTTAGAGCGCCGAGCGCCGGCGCCGGTCCACTTTCCGAATAGCCTTCACGTCTCGGTAGTGACCTTTTACGCACGTAATACACGCCTTACCTCCACTCCCAGCTCATAAACTAATCAAGAATGGAAGCTATAAAATGTTCAGAACATCTATTATATGTCTTGCGCAATTGTAACTGCACTTTGAAAGTTTGCAGACAGCACAATATCTCGTCATAAAATAAAATTTTATTCAAGGAGGTCGCACGTACGGGAATTTACAGTATTACATGAGACTGAGGTATTTATGTTTGAAAACTAACAGAACATTTTTGAGGACTTGGTTCCTTGAATAATTTGAAGCTTGAAATCACTTTTTAGTGGTTAATATTCATGCACAACGTTGCATTAGGAATGAATAGTTGCATTACGTACTATGATTCCCCAGACATCATATTATGGTCACAAATACAAAGTGTCAAGTAATAAACAGGACAATAGAACGAATACAATTGATACATTTACTGATTCTGGGAAGGGTAGTGTGGAATAACCCGCATAATAAGGCGACAATTTGCGCGTAACAGATATTTGATTTTTAAATCGGATATTGCTTTTAGCGCGCTTTGGGAGAACCGTACCGTATGCATCTATCATCATCATCATTATATTAATACGTGAAACAAAAACTTTGTACCCTTTTTTACGAAAATTGCGCGGACGGAGGAGTATGAAATTTCCCACACCTATAGTTTATATAGAGTAGGAGTGCAGAAAGCTCATATTTTTATTAAATGCATAAAAAATACATTAAACCAATAAAAAAATTATTACACACACTACCATGTATTTGACACAACACGCATATATACTCTTTTTTATTGTTAAAAAGTCTGTGGCCAAATTGATAATAGATTTATATTGTTTGTCTTTGAATATTATTTGTCTATAGTCTTACTGAATGTCAAACATAACTAGCAAACGATGAAAGAGTAGGTCGAATTTCGACCAATGGGCGACCACTAGTTACCATTTATTTTTATAAATGGATCCTTTAACATTTTAATGCAATAATAATTTGTTGTGGATTCTAAAACAATTAAAGCGTTCTTCTGAACTCGCAATGTATCTTCGGTGTTATGGATAGAGGCCAATGGTGTGCTGGCATAAAAAGAGGTACAGTACTTTTTAAAAATATTCCAACAAATTTTAACAAAAGTCCAAGAAAATATATTTTACGTAATGTTTAAGTGACCGCCCCATCAACATCATGACCTACATTTGAATCTCGTAGTGATTCTACGAGATTCAAATCCTAGATCAAACAGTGTTATTATAGTGTTATCTATAGAAATTAAAAATTCTGAATGATTCCCCTGCCTTGAGCGTAATCTCAAAATATTTTCAACAATGGCAATAATATAGATAATAAGGGGTAAGCCCTTATTACATTGATCTAACGTCGATCTATGGCAAAATGTGCCCACGACGCAACGTCGTTTATTTTTGTTTTATTAAACTGAACAGAAATCCATCAAGTGTTACCACTTACCGTATACAATACACACCATTACAAACATAATGGTGCTACAAAAGAAATAGAAACAATCCCACACACAAGATGACTAAATCAGTGCGCGAATGTGGGCGCGCAGCGCCTCTCATAAGTTAGTCCGAAGTGCACTGAAATCGTATGTGGGCTAATCATTGATCAGCCAATACGATCAATAGAAGTGCCATTACTGTTGAATGGCGCGTGATTCTAGAAAATTGGCTTTTGTAACTCGATCTGTATTTAGGTGATGACATAGGTCGGGCTAGATCAGAGCCGCTCCTAGTCGTGTTTCCTGCGGATGATTTAACGTAACCCTTAATTTAAATTCAGTTAATGCGGTAATCAGTGGGTTTGGTTCAAGGTGGTCACAGAAGGGTTACCGCAATGGTGGAAGGCCAGTAAAAAGATGGGTCGACGATGTAGTAGTAATACGTAGGTAAGACCTGACCAAGATTAGCTCCAGTGGCTTATACTCTGCAGTGAGTGGAATGAACGGGAAGTGATGATAGTGCTCAAACTGGATATGCATAACAAACACCCAGGAGGTAATTGTGACAATCTTTGGGAAAGGCATTGTCGCGGCCTACATTCTCGCGCTAGCCAGTTTCATATCCGTTTCTCTACTCTTTGCCGCGAGATTCGGCTAAATGTAATCAAGGGATAAGGAAGAGGAATTCGCACGTTTTCAAGCGGTTAATATACCACTAATAAATACCTAAAACCATGTTTGACAGTTAAATGATTCTATATCTGTTCATACAGCTATTTATGTATAATTCAGTCATTAATTAAAATATCGTAGACACTTTTAACGCGTGCCATCGACAAGAACAAACCCTATACTAATAATCAGTCAAGACCCAGGAATCACACGGAAGTAATAACAATTTTATTGAAATGGTTTTCTCATTGAGTATAATAGAAGGTACGTATACAAGCTGTAACATAATAAACGCAAGACCTGAAAGTAGTTTGTTCGAAATCGGTAACTGAATTGATTCCAACCATTTTTAATGTATCTTACATTTTTATTTTTATTTTCAAAAAATGCTTTTACTCCTTCAGTGCGCTATAACAAACTAAATTTATTATTGTTCATAAGTTATATGGAGATTTCAAATGCATTCCTAAAACGTATTACTCAAAACGCACACATACATATTCAAGTTTCAATGTAAATTGGGGTACAAAAGTGTTTAAAAAAGGGGTATAAACCATTAAATTTGGAAATCTGGTTTTTGTTTTGAATTTATAAAGCAATTCTCTAATCGGGGTGTCTGGTGTCTTGCGTTTATTATGTTACACCTTGTATAAGACGGTAATAACAAATATAATGTGCAATATTACACAAGCACTTTGTCAAGATAACAATATCATCGTACGCTCTACAAAGTAGCCGATCATAGTAAAATCTGTAGCGTAAAACTGCCATTCCGAATAAATTTAAATTAATTTGTGCCAAATCAATATTATGCAAATTGTTTCAATATAGACTGTGTTAACGATTATTAAATGATTTATATTTTGTTTTCGTTGCTAATAAGCAAAGATCGATAGTAAAATTTAAACAGTGTTCCAATTTGAATTAAAACCGTGGAAATTATTGTAACAGTAATTTAAATTAAAAAGGAAAGTCAATCGAAACATAAAATCAATAACGTTAAAAGATCAGCCCGCTGAGTTCCTTACCGGATCGTCTTAAAAAAAGCTGTGTCCGGAACACAGCTTTTTTAGAGTCTAGTAAAAGAAATATTCTGTAGACATTCATGTGCTCTTTACGGTTTATACACATAAATAAGCATTTACTTTGAAAATCGTTTTTCTGTCGTAAAATGAAATTTTGATCGATGACTAAGAATAAAAACCACATAATAAAGAGCCTTCTTCAGCAAGCACCTTCCCTGTTACTTTAAATGTCTTATTTTTAGCACATTCAAAAAGCGTATAAATTCTGAAAATTCTCACTTACTATTCGAGTATAATAATGCAGGTGATTATACAATTTAGCCGCGAACTTAGAAACTGTTTTATGGAGTCTACAATCTGAATGCCATACCAAAGCGTATTCTTAGAAAAGAATTAAGAAGCTATAAAACTTTACAGAATTTTGCGAAAATCATGTAGAGAACGTGAGCCGGGTTCGATTGCGGCTACATTGTCTTGTACGCGATCCAAGTCTAGTCTGAATACCTACTATCCTGTCCCATAAATTTTCCTAATAAAACTCACAAGTATTTACCATCTCACGCTACTTTACAGGACTATGAAGTGACAATATTTTTAGTCGAATGAAATAATTTGATTATTTGAATTGCCACTTAAATGTTATTTATTTGTTCCATCTCTCTCTCTCTTTCTCCAAGTTCCTTACAATAGGTCTCATAAAAAAGCTCAGTTACTCAGCAAGCAATGGAAAGAGCTATGCTCGGCGTTTCCCTACGTGATCGAATCAGAAATGAGGAGATTCGTAGAAGAACCAAGGTCACCGACATAACCCATAGGATTAGTTAGCTGAAATGGCAATGGGCGGGCCACATAGCGATCGAAAGATTCTAGAGTGGAGGCCACGTATTGGCAAGCGCAGCGTGGGACGGCCACCTACCAGATGGACCGACGATCTTGTGAAGATCGCAGGAAGTCGTTGGATGCAGGTGGCATTGGACCGGCTGCGCTGGAGAGCAATTGGGGAGGCCTATCTTCAACAGTGGACAAATATAGGCTATGATGGCACAAATATGATGATGACGATTTATTCCATATGGACAAGCAACAACTACACTTATGAGAATATAAAAAGTCAATAACATAATGTATGTGTATGCTCCGTTGATTCGGGCATATAGAAAGAATGTCAGAAGAAAGAATGACAAAACAGATACACAACGCGAAAGTGGAAGGATGTAGGTACCGGGAAAGACCTAGACTTTCTTACCACGACCAAATAGACCGAGTGTTATCTGAAGGACAAGTTAAGTGTCTCCGTAACCGGCGAGCGTGTATGAGAGTGTAACGTTTAGTTACGTAACGTTAGATTTTAGTAACTTAAAGGCTTGATTTTAATTGTTCTTGCTAATCTAGCTATGGCAGTATTCCATTTAATCAACAATATGGTGATTAGTGAAAATCCAAAGGTATATCCAGATGAGGCTATTTACACGCGATTCAAATTTACCTCGTACATTTACATGCGCCGCGAAAGTCGTTCTAATCACAACTAAACAGAGTAACATTAAAGTAGGACTAACTTAAGTAAAAACAAAGCCCACTCGAATCCATATCTCGCTACTATCATAATACAATTGAATGCGACATAGTGTCCTTAATACATCGACTCGTGAGTGGTATGAAAGTAAACAATAGTTTAGGGGCCCCAGTAGGCCAGCACTAATAATTTAACATTATTGCTATTGCTATTTCACACACAACAAATTCTGTAACAAAAAAATGAACTTGACAACAAAATTTTTCGATAACCGTACTATAATATCAAATTGTTCGTGATAGTGCTTCTTGTTAAGGCGTATAGAATCATCACGCTATCTGAAATTCGCGTCTCAAATCGCGTTTTTAACGCTCCATTTAGACAAGCCGTAAATACAATTTCAACTTTATTGTTGATAGCAGACACACGTAGGCGACCGTAGCGGTAAAACAAACAGTGAGTCAACACATCTTCGCCTTCAAATTAGCGACGTCCCGAACTGCAGTTAAGGATAATATTAATTAAATAGTGCGTTCGTCACCGCCCACGAACGATTAACCGATAGCCGATACAATTGCACAGTATTAAGATTTACTGTAATCGACGTGAGCTATTGTACGTGTTTCAAATGTTTAATTTTCTGTGAAGCAGTAATAGCAGCCTTGATTGCCTGTTATTGCGCGATAACTAATCGGTCTGAGAAACACTGATTTACCGGTGTTTATACGAAAAATAAATGTGTCAATATTGAACAATTGTACGGTTTCCCAACCGAATACTTATAAACATTCAGACTGATGTTTGTTCCTTAAATGTGAGAAGATAAAAAGTAGCATAGCGTCTATATGGTATGCCTGCACCCAGTAAACGAAAGAAAAATTTAACATTGCATACACACACGTCCCTACGGCTAAATATCGCAATCTTGCCGTATATAACACAAACCCTAACAAAAACAAGTAGCTAACACAAAGATGCTTAAAAAACGGTAACTACGCGTTCGGAATTCTAATTTTCTATTGAGTTGATTTACTGCGTGTTTCTGCTCGCTGTCACAATCGTGTGTTGTGCGAAATAAAATGGACTGTCGTGCACACATTAACCCGCATAATCGTGGCGCCAATATCTGTCGCACCGCGCTATTGTATCTGTGTGTTTAGTAATAACTAAACACGGCTGACTGCGAAGCACGACACAGGTCAAAGAGTAATGTGAGCGTGCAGATTGGACTTCTCTATAACGGTTTCGAATGGACGCAAAATCTGATTGTGTCATTCTTGGAATTTTTGAACTCCCTTGCGCTTTTGGATTTAGTTTTCTTGCTTAGTCGATTGTTCAGTGGTACACCAAACAGTGGTACGTATATTTCTTAATATGGATTTTCACTCTTTAACCTTCCAAACCCCAGCTAGGTGGACCGACGACCTGAAGAAGGTCGCAGGGTGGGACTGGATGCGGAAGGCGGAGGACCGTGTATTGTGGCGCAAATTGGGAGAGGCCTATGCCCAGCAGTGGACTGCAATAGGCTAATTTGATTGATTGATTTGATTCAACCTTCCAAATGATAATGACATACTAATTAGTATGATGAATACTGTAACTTATCTTTCTTAACGCTAAGCTCAGCATACACCTATATTATACGTGCGTAGGTACTTATTTCAATGTATAATGTTTTGATTTAGCCAGTCATATTAATTTAAATTAGTATCTAGTTGATAGTACAATATATTTAAAGGTATTCTATTTGAAAACTTTTAAAGGTACAAGCGCTATACCGGAATTTACATGCTTGAAATGTTGATTTTTTTCAACTGCTTGTGCAACTAATAGCTGCAGTCTGCCTTCTCTAGTCATTATTTTAACGAGTCGTTGCACAATTTTACCCTAAAGATAACTGGGTCTGGTAATAACAATTAATGATTAGATAAAAGGATTTATCGTACGCACAGTTGACATCTCTGGTGTAAGTTCTCGACAAAATTATGAACGTTGTTAATTATATAATAAACAGACAATAAATGGACGACAACCTAAGATCGGCTGATCGTTCATCTTCCGTTGTAGAACTCAATAATGCCGTATTGTTTTACTGAAATCTAAATCGAATCTCAGTCGTCGCAATATAACTAGATAACGGTCCAGATAAAAAAATAATAGGTTTTCCCGTTCGTTCTCGTCTTGATAAGTGTAAATAAAAAATTATTTATTAAAAATCGTGTCTGCACAAATCCAATTTCAAAGTCTTGTCACGAGAGGTGGAAGGCCACGCGAAATGTTTATTTTAATTAGTATAATGAAATAAGTATTCGTCGTAGATCGCGCGTCCTCGCGGCGGCGCCATGCCCCGGCGCCGGCGTCGCGACGCCGCCCGCCTGTTTGCACATCGCGTATGTTCTCTATTTACGCAAGTACGTTTTCGCATTATTCCAACAAACACGTACACGAATTACGAAAATCGTGACGTCAGCAAACTTGCAAATATCCGATACTACTCGTGTTTCTGTTTTTACGACTCCGGCCTTAAAGCATCCTTTCAACAATACGAATCATGTATTATGTATACGATTGTGCGTACGCATCGCCCACACTTTACTCGATTCATTATTCGCAGTAAGTATTCTTTCTCGTCGGCCACAATGAAAATTATTTGTAGAGTCGTTGTAGTTAAATGCGAAGGCAAATCACTGGACCGTAACTAGATATTCAAATGTCACAGAGGTGCGAGACGTAAAGAACTAGCCGACCTAGTTGTTCGGAAGATTAATGTTTGTGGTAAATCAGAAAGGGTCTGGCGCCGCGGTGCGCTCGCGGGCTCTCGCGCGGCGGTCACGCAGCGAGTCTCAGCCCAGAGGGGTTAGCACAAACAAGTTGACATTAGCGTAACGCCACCGAGTTGGTATGCCATCCTTTTGACACTACAGATTTACAGATAGCGCGCAGTCACGGTCACCTATATTCAGTATTTTTTTTGTGTGAAAAGGATGGCATATCAACTCAATAGCGCTACACTAACGTCAATCAGTTTGTGCTAACCCTCAGCACCACAAACTGCTCGCTATTACTCACGACAGGCGTACCCGTAAACCGCACTTACCTAACACAATGGGACAGCCCATTAGCCAAAATTACAATAATAAGGGGTAGACTTGTGGGCAATCCTCCCCGTTCATACCATTAAACATAACGGCCTCAGAAGCAGTCATATCTCGGTGATGCTTCGGATAAACGACTGTGTCATGTTCGGGCGTCAGACGGCGCAGTTAAAGGAATTCCTTACATGAATGACCTTGAGAATGTTTGTTTGAAAATTTCCCTTGACTACTGACCTTGGCAACAGTGAAGTGTGCCCGAAGAAATAAAAATAAAAATGTTTTTTGAAATAATTGAGTTTTAATAAATCTAATTGAAAAAGTCACTAAAACAAAGTTTAGCGCATTTTTTTTTATTAGCCCCTTTAAGAAACTGTCCCACTGTTGGGCACGGGCCTCCTCTCAAACTGAGAGGGCTTAGGCCATAGTTCACCACGCTGGCCCAGTGCAGGTTGGCGAACTTCACACACCTTCGAGACACTCTTAGGCATGCAGGTTTCCTCACGATGTTTCCCTTCACCGTTAAAGCAAGTGATAATTATTTTTTAATACGCACATGCTTTCGAAAAGGCGGAGGTGCGTATTAAAGCCGTTAAATAGAAAATTTCAATTTATATTAAAAAGGGTTCGTTTTTTTTCACACTTTCGTATCTTTATTTTTCTAACAAAAAGGCTGTAGATTCTCAAAAAATCATCTGTAAATCAGCCGTATTTTTGGGATTTCACCGTTGTAACAGCCTTAAATAAAAAGTTTTCTGACAGTTTTTCGTGGCGAAAAAGACGCAAACCTAAATTATGCAGGGAGGAATGCGATGCAGGCAGAGACACCGATCTGACGAAAATAAAACGTCGATTGTCGGCATTGGCGTGCACAAAACAAATTCCTGCGAGGCACATGCACACTGAATTAGACACACTCGTGATCGACTGGTCGCCAATGAACCGCAACCGCACCAACTGACGCGTGTATACAGATGTCGCTTACAAAAACGATTTTTGAAAAAGCTTCCATCAAAAAATATACGAACAGTTGATATAAAGTACGAATTCCAACAAAAATTTCATATAACCCGGTGTCCCGGAGAGTGTGTTCCTTAATGATGTAATTTTTATCACCAGACTTTATTAGCGAAAAGCCAAAGGTGATTGTAGAGTCTGGGTGTTTGCCGTAATGGCGACGATAAACAAATTTCTACATTACTTTTTATATTTACCTACCTCTCCGGAAAAAAACATGCATGAGAAATGTAGTTGTATGTGTATTTTTTTTATATTCTGCCGTTTGTCTCCTATCATTACCCTTATCCAAATAATACGCCTTAAAAGTGGCAAACCAATACATTAAGAAAAGGAGGAGAAAGTCTATTGTAGACTAGATCACGACTGACAGAACCTCGTCTTTGTTTAATGCATCCAGCGTTAAGATTTAGCCTAAGTATTACACGTAAATATACCTAAATAATTTAAATACGAACATTAAAATTTAGAGTACAACCTAAATGACAAAACTAAAACCACAAATAACCGTAAGCGATGGCAAAAATACATTTTGAATACAAGCAACTAAGAACTTGAATTTTGTACGAACACAATCATTCAACTGACTTATACAATGTGTATAATGTAATTTTTGTCAATCATCACATCGACCGTCTAAAGGAAAATTCATCTAAATTTATGCCCATGATCTTTGCAAATGCGTTGAAGGTGTTTTAAATATGAGATTTGAGTCCTATGAAATTATAAAACTTAGCGAACTAAAAGATGCTACGTTTATGATATTACTGATTCTATGTTATCGTCCACGCTATTACCGGGTTTATATTCTGCCCACTCGCACGAGAACCCAAGGTAACATAGTCATATAAAGCATATCACCTGCCATATGTGACTTCCCACATCGTCACTATCCGATACTCATTTCGTTGACGGTTTTTTTTAAGGGAGTCAAAGGACAGCGCAGGATCTTTTTAGCAGTTAAAGAAAACATAAACAAAAATATTTAAATACAAAAAAAAGTTTGGAGAATGACGCATCAAAGAAAAAAGTTAGGGAAAGCATATAAATTTGGTTTGGAGTGATATTATTTTATATTAAAAAATGTATCATTTCGAGGAAAAAATAATCTGATGCGTTGAGTTTTCATGAACATAAAAAGAAACACAGTGTTGCCTGAATTTTAAACTTCGGCGTTAGAATACAAAGTGCAGTATTACAATGATGAATGTTTATCCTTCGGGTGTAGTGTAAGTCAGATGAATGTAAGTGGGATTATTGATTTTCCTGTAAGTAATGGTACTGCAGCAAAATGATTTCAGGCTAGGTGGAGCGATGGCCTTCGTAGGGCGGCTGGCAGAAACTGGATGCGAGTAGCCGAGGATCGTACCCAGTGGCGTGCACTTGGAGAGGCCTATGTCCAGGAGTGGACTGCTATAGGCTGATGATGATGATAATGATGAAAATGGTTTCAGAAACAAAACCTCGAAGCGGTTTTTCCTATGTGACATAGAATTCGGTGTTTCCTTGAGGAGATAAACACACAATAACTATATTCAAATCTGTGAAAGCACTTTGAATCATTACAAAATCGTTAATTTGTTCCACGATACTTCTTCTTGCACTTATGTTTTTTTTCGTAATGTATATCGCTTGTTAACTGTGATGGAAAAACTAGTAACAAAACTTGCAAAATAGTGTCCCCAAAAATGGCGACATATTCAATACTTGTCTGATTAAAACTATTTTATGTTATGTACTAAATCTTATATACTTCTTTTTAAAAGCTATAATTCCATATCCTTTTCTAAGAATAGCACTCAGATAAAGGTAACAATCATTGCTTTGACTCCAATTATTAGCATGATGAAATGGGATCATTTCCACGATGTACAGTAACATCTACCACTGTTAACTAACGCATTAACCTCCGAAAGTACGAATTTTGTATGTATGAGACAGTTTGATCCTTAGCGTATAGGCTATAGTACTCTTTTTAAATAACGTAAAACAAATATACAGTCATCTCATTTTTGCACCATTATAAACAGCACACGCGTAATTTTTGCCTTCTGTCTTATCACTCACTCTATATAACTTATTCTGTCATCACCGACTTACGGTTAGCACCTGTCACCCGTGTTATATCACAAAACTCGTGGCAAACGAATCTCAGTCGACGTCACAGCGCGTCAAATCTCTTGAGGGCTTAGCACGAAAACTTTGACGTAAGCGTGACGATAGCGAGTAAACGTCCTGTCACGTTTATGTTTATTTAGCAAATTTGTAGTGTGGAAAGATGGCATATCAACTCGCTAGCGTCACGCTAACTTCAATCTTTTCACGCTAAGCTCTCTGATCACATTGCCGTTCCCATTATGAAGATGCTTATATACTGCAAACTCAATGTGATAACGAGCAAAATCGCACGCAAATTTGCTTATGTAGTTAGCGAGACAGAATTAGCTTGCCGCGAACACGATGCCGGCAAATCGTGGTTACACATTTCTTAGAGTGTATCGTCATAATTTTCTCTGAAGGTTACACCTTAAAGGCGATCAAGACTGTGTGGTCGGGGTACGGCGACAAGTATCTCCCTCTACGTCGTATCCCTCCCTTTACATGTATGAATGAGTATGTTGTTTTACCCATTGCCCTGCCGGTAGTATCACGGGAAAGGAAAATCCTCCTATAGCAAGAATGGTTGTGCCAAGCAGTTTTGTCACGAAGGATAAACGGTGTTTTGCACCCACTTAAAAAAGGAGGAGGTTCTATATTCGTTTGTATGTATGCTTCTTTATGTATGTTCACCGATATTTCCGTCAATTCTAGACCGAATTTAGTGATTCTTTTTGCATTGGGTTCAGTATAGCTCTAAGGTGGTCCTGTTTTATTTTAATCGATATTGGACCTTGGACTCTGACGATACACCAGGGAACTCCTTAACGACAAATAATACAAATCTGTAGATTGAATAATTATAAGTATTGTGTTAATCCTATAGGTACCATAGAACTAATGAGAATATTAACCGACTTCAAAAGAGGTTCAAAGGAGGTTTACAATTCGTCTGTCTTTTTATGGCGCCTTTATTTATGAACTGATTTTGATGATTCTTTTTGTTAGTATAGTTTCGAGGTGGTCCCATTTTAATGAATTCGGCATTGAACCTTGGACTTTGAAGATACACCAGGGGACTCCTTAACGGCAAACAGCACAAATGTATAGATTCCGTTATTATGGGTATTATGGCAATCCTGTAGGTACTACCTTACTGTAGAACTAAGCAAAATAATATAATATAGATATATAAATATTATTAATTAATTCTCTCATCACTTAAAATTGTAAAATTAACATTTTTTTAATTTTTTTAAAGGTGTTTTTCAGTAGGATGAACGGTACATCATTATTGGTGACAGTATTCTTTTTAAGAAATGTAGCTCCACACTAGAAATTACTCCTTTATCGTGGGTGAATATCGAAATAAATATTTGGAGGTTACACCTTGATTTATCCCATGCCGGGATAATACCCGCGATTATTCGATCCATTGAGAGGCGCGACTACAGCTATTAACCAAATCGTCCGTATTGTTTATATCTAACAATTTTCTTCACAGAGTTGCTCGAAGGATGATTTCGAGAAACTTCTCGTCTTAATGGGCTTTTTGACACACCGGGCATAGAGCGAGTTCTTATTTAATGACTGACTAGTTGAACAGATATCTAGTAGTGATTATTTTGTCACTAAATGATGAACCGTTGAACAAGTTAATAAATGATTTATATTAGTCACCAACTACACCGAATGATCGATTTGTAATATCGAGTATTGTCGATACCGTCATATTGTCACATCTTTATTTTTTTTCTTTATTATGCTTCTTTCAATTTGGAATTATTCCTGTTTACATTTTTAAACCCACCCACGATTCAAGAATAATTCCCGATATACGATAAAAATGGTTACCACCTACATAAACAACCTGATTGAAACAAATGTTTGTGGGTCATTCAAACCTTTGTTTTAAACGGAATGGCCTACGCTCTAACCGCTCTAATCAGTAGACCAACCAACTAATAGAGTACCCACCATGGAACTCTGAGCGGCGTTTCCTGGGCGACCGTATCAAACTGGAACTCTTCCTGCCTACCGCTCCTTACTACCGATAAGCTATGCTGGCAGGTAAATCGGCATGAGTGGTAGCCTCCTTCTGCGAGACCGAGTGTGACTGGGAGAGAGCCGATCACGTTCAGCGGAGGCAACGGCTGTATTTTTATAGATTAACAATAATATTTATACGCCAACCCGCACCGGGCGAGTGTGGTGGATATATGGAGACCAGTGCCTAACGGTGGGGCAGTTCCTTAACAGGGCTTATATTATTATTTATTTATTCACGCCGCCGTAGACGGCTAAATCCATATATTAATCTTATATCTTGACACGATATACCGTTTTATGATAGTGTGCATCCAATATTGAATTTGATGGATACCTTCAAATGCATATTGCATTCTGAATAATGGTTTGTTAGATCCCATAAAAGTTATATGTACGCATATCACTGCTTACTTGTTTTCAATTTATGTCATTGTACTTAAGTATTTATTAGCCAATAGGTACTTAAAATTACTAAAACCGGCTAGCGTCGCCGTGGGCAAAAGCTAGTTGGATCATAAATAATTCTCATTTCTCTGACATTGCAAACGTGTCCCTGTCTAAAGGCATGAAATTAATTTAGTTTATTGCTTCCACACCTGGCTGAAATTCAATTAAAAATTATCTCTTTTACTGTCTTCGTCGTGGTACCAGAGGATTTATTAAAAACACGATAAACTACATTATTATAGTTCGTGCCGGCAGACATCCAACAGGAGTTCTCACAAAGGCAACTGTGAATCAGATTTGATGCGTTTTATAGTTACGAGCCTCGGTTAGACTTTACGGCCGGCTTAGAGTTCCGCCATGCTGTGCTTTAATGCTTATAAACCATATCGGAATTTCAATTAATTCAATGTAGCGGCGAGATTGAATGCACTTAGTATTTATTGAGAGAGTTCAGTCGCAATAAAATTATGATGAACTTTTTGCGATACAAAGGAGCGAAAGCTTCGGCATATCGTAAACTGCGGCTCCCTCATAAAATGTATAATAAATAATGCGCGGTAGTAAATGGCCGTATCTACATTAATACCGATTCCGCGTGACCTATTTAACGTCGAAGACGAAAACACGAGCGAGACATTTATTGGGGCGAGTATATCACATTTTTGTCTAAGAATATGACTTAGTAAATATAGTAAAAGAGCGCGTACGTTGACATCGTCGTTATTTGTTCGCAAAAAATGCGTGTGTTGTAAGTAGTGTTCGCTAAAAAGGCGAGCAGACGGCGTCGCGGCGACGGGTCGACGGCCGCGCCCGGAATAACCAGCAGCACCAGCTATATTTGCAGCAGCCCGCGGGCGCAGGGGGGGCACCAGCGCGTGCCATTTCTGCACCACGGCCCGGTGCATCTGAGTAATGCCATTGTAATGCTCTCGATATAGTCCTAATGCGCGGACGCGGCGGGCAGACGCGGCGTCGGCGACCACGCCGGCCGAGCCGCGCGCGCGCCGCACCACACCGCAACAGCCTTCCCCGCATCTCGTAAATCAACCGGCCGTCGCCACCGGCATCGTCAGATCCCAGATAACGCCATGCCAATAATTTGACAGCATTATTTATGTGTTATTGAATTGATTATGAAGTTACGAGTAACTCGAAGATGATGATGAGCGCGGCGCTGGCGTCCATGTGTAGCTGCTATACCTAATGTATATTGATGAGAGCCGGTCGTGGGAGCCGCCGCTCGCCGCTGCGCTGTCATTTGTCATCGCCAGTTCCTGTCACATCGCGCACGCATGCTTTCTTACGATCTGCAATTACCTTTTAAAGTCGGCAAATTTGCCGATTTCATTTAAAAAAATGTACCTAATGGGAGTTTAAGCGATAAAAAAAAATCTTGCGATAATAAAGTTTATTGATTCAAAAGCGAATTACTATTTCCTAAGGGCATTTTATTAGCATATCGAAACACTTGTTGTAATTTATTCCGGTACTAATGTGATGTGATAGTATTTATTGTGCGAAACTGTTGTAGTATCAGGTTACACAAGCGGTCACCCCGAAATGGCATATTAATAGCGGTCATCAAAGAGGCTACACTTGCAAAAAGTCCATAAAGTTGTTTGTGGTTCACACGATTTCCACATGTGTGGATAGTTTTCGCGACAGATGGCCCGTGAGTCACTAACCTGTTCGCCGCAGTATACGTTTCCAGTGCGATCGAAATGACAATATTTATAATTCATTTTACACCATTATTAGATGAAAAATGCAAATTAAAAGCATCTATTCATACTAAATTAAACGCTTTATTGCTGACGAGCGCTCCTGTTTGTTAACTGAAGGATATCAAATGTCTAGTCTTAAGGCATGACATCAGCCGTTACCATGAACATGGTTGTAAAAAAATGACATCATTAAGTAGGAAATGAAATTGTCCAAATCATCGTGATCACGCCATGCAAAAAAATCTGAAATAATAACCTCTTGTTACGGAGCGGACCGATTTTATCTTTGTCATTCTGTAAATTACTGATACACTACCGAGACCCGAGTTACAAGTTTTTAGATGTCCTAAAAGGCAACTAAAATGCTCGTTGGTATGCGGTATCGTTTTTCTTAGTGATAAACAACGTTAAGTAGCGTACGGCTCCGTCAATCAGAAATGGGTGACCGTTTCAGGCAATCTCACACTCGAACTTCTCCGCGCTTCGGAATACATGGGAAGCCATTGTCCCAATACCACATTAAATGGCAGTCCCTGAGCGAAATTGGATACTTTAAAGGAGGCTTAATAAGTTCCAACACCAGGTGGACACGAACCTGCCTTCACCAATCTGCGTTGGGGCCATGTGGTGGCCTAATAAACTCTCACCTCGATTTGTGAGAGAAGCCATTTGATCAGCAGTAGGTCAGTACAAGCTTTTTTATTAAGTAATAATAATAATATCAGCCTATACTATCCCACAGCTGGGCAACCTTCTCTCACAAATCGAGGTGAGAGAGATTAGGTTATACTTCACCACGCGGACCCAGTGCCGATTGGTGGTGTTTTATTATAACTTAAGGTGTCCAAAAAAGTTAAAGTGGTGGCCCTGAACGGGACGCAGATGCATAGGTAGACCATAAGCTAGATGGAGCGATGACATCGTGAGGATGGCTAGCAAATGCTGGAATAGATTTGCACAGAACCGAAATGAATGGCCTGATAGAGGAGAGGCCCACACTCAGCAGTTGGTAGATACAGGCTGATTGATCTATCTATCCATATCAACACGCCAGATCCCTTGGGGGTAGGCTAATCGATGATGATGACAAAGTTAACGTCGATGAAGCAAGTATATCACGTCGTGACGTCATATAAGTGTCAATGAATACGCACCATTGTCGAAGCGAAGCCGCGATGTGAAGGTGCCAGTGGCGATCGCTTCACTTATCTCTTAAAACATTATCATGTTTACGATAAAATTAACACGCCGTGTATCTACAAGCACACCTATACTGGTACTCTGCCTAATTAAAAAAACCAATCGAACGACATGTGACAAATAATTTCGTTCAAGCCGCGCTCTTACTGTCGGAGGATATCTCTATGTTCTTTCATGGCTGCCACAATACTGCCAATATTGACGGAGGCCAGTAAGTGCTATGTGTACATTTTAAGATAGTTGCCAAAAATGTATTAACAACCAAGAAATGTATGATCCTAACAGCGATACATAAAAGAAAAAAATCGAGATATGCGGGTTATAAATCGTGTGCTAATTCTATGGCAATATTAACAAAAAGGTGATAAAAGTATATGAAAACCGCTTACTCCAACGGTTAGGTCAGGGTTAGACCAAATAGTTGTGGATTCGAACCGGGACAATTTTTTTGTGTCCCACATTGTGACATTTTTCCGGTCTGGGTGTTGGTGAAATTCACATATATAAAGCGACTTATAATACAGGAATAATTCTTAGTCCGGGGCAGCGTATTAATAAAAAAAAAACAGACATGTAGCGACCATCTCTTATATCGCTACAAAATAGCTAACCGCTGTAATGTAACGTCTCTTATACATCTTCAATATTGCCTGTGGTGATAGGGATACCTGGTGCATTTATTCTTTCTGTATCGTAAATAGCGCTAGTGATGTAGGTAATATTACTAATACTTACTAATAATTACTTATCAAGGTCAAGGAAATTAACATTACAATAATCGGGTCGGTATCTATGTCAGCCGTTTTAGATAATTTTGACTAATCTTCACTAATATGAACCAAACTTATTATTATCCAACCAAAAAACGGCCCAATCTATCTATCTAAATCATCACGCCAGATCCCTTGCGGGGTAAGCAGAGAGTACAGAGTTCCAACAGGTTCTTTCCTTCCATACCTCTCTGGCTTCCTCCACTCTCATAGTTCGTCTCATACACGCTCGCCGGTTACGGAGACTCTTGACTTACCTTAAACGGCCCAATAATTTAGCTAATTGATTTCTAATGTAATACATATCTCCATATAGAATGTAGTCAATTCGTTTATTTTAAATTAACCTATTCTCTTTATCACCAGTCATTTTTTATAATATTTAAGTGTTTCTATGTAATAGAACTTCACTAATAAATTTCCGGGTGAAAGAAATCTATCTATCTATCTATCTATAACCTCACGCCAGATCCCTTGCGGGGTAGGCAGAGAGTACAGAGTTCCAACAGGTTCTTTCAGGTTCGGGTGAAAGAAATAAATACTCAAAATAATGTATTAGAGATTACAGTTTCCTTCAGACTTCAGAG
The DNA here is from genome assembly GCA_905147815.2 of Phalera bucephala. Lineage (NCBI taxonomy): Eukaryota > Metazoa > Arthropoda > Insecta > Lepidoptera > Notodontidae > Phalera > Phalera bucephala. The sequence goes on along the minus strand of LR990621.1, from coordinate 13,395,843 downwards.
AAAGAATAATATATATTATATTTATATTTCGCTTGAATTTCTAGTTTAATAAGGAAATCATCATTATTTGCATAAATGAACGCATATTTTATCAACGTGACGCTTCATACGGGAGATAAGTACAAGCTATTGGTTATGTAAACCTTCCAAAAATATCTGCGGGACATTGATAAATCTGAAAATAACTACTTAGCATTCCAAACATCACGACTCCTTTAAAATTCCTATCATACACGAATGTTATGTCGTGTCTTCGAATATTATTTAAATTATTTTACCGTTCAGAATACATATTTTGATTTACCACAGGCAGAGACTATTCTTTGAGGCGAGAAGAATTTAATCCGCGAAAGTAACCCGATGCGCTGCAGAATTTATAATCCTTTCGAAAACTTGTCACGTCTTCCTAAATAAATAGGTTTCGTCACGATATGTTTTAGTTAAATACTTAAAATACGGCCGAAAAAATATAAACTTTTCAATTTAACTTAGAACTAAAACTTGCCTCTATATTTCTTTTTGTTGGTTGGTAAAAGTTACGTGCCAAATTTTATGTCAATTCACCCAGAAATTCGACAGCTCTTTAGCCAAATTTGCTTAGAACTAAGGCTTTAAGCAAACTTCTACATACAATCACTCTGTGCGATAATATTCGTAAGACTACTACATATCTTCTACATATTTCACCCAAATAGTTACACTATTTTAACATGATCGACGTAGATACCAATTGGTGAAGCTGTAAAGGCCTCGCGGCCAACAGCGTACATCATTCACACACACACATACCAATTGGGGTAATATCTGTTTCGAAAGCTCTCACAAATGTAGGCGTACTCACAATTAAGATCGCCGGGACAGGTCTTGCAGCATCTACCAGGAAGAAGCTCAGGTGTATCACACGACGGCTCCGGACATTCATTCTTAATGTTCCGGCAGTGAACCTTAGCCACCACACGCCGTTTCTTCTGGACCTGTGACACATCAATAACCATACATTACCATCAAAAAATGTTTAATACTTGAAGGTCAAGTTATGGATGATCTCACAAATACTCACCGCAACACACTCACATTTGATGCAGTACATGACACCAAATGGTGGGCCCAAGTCGGCGAACCACTTTGAACCGAGCTCCATTGCTTGTTTGCCGAAAAGACATTCTGTAACAATGTAAAAGGAATATTGTTATTCGTTTCTGGTAATATAGAGTTGTAAATTTATTGGCGTAACATCTGGCTGAATGATCGAATCGAGTCAAAAGTAATGCCTGGAAGCGCTTCACACTTGTAAGCTTAATGCAAGAAGATTCATATCTAGTGTGTTCGTATTTCGCGAGCGTCGCGGCCTATTTTACCCTGAGTTTTATACCATAAAAAAAGAAGGGAAATGAGGGCATCAGGACGGTTAAAAGAGGGCTCTTTACCATTCCCCAACGTGGTTGTTACACGCTCTCCCTTTTGAAGTAAAACTGCAAAACTTTGTGTATGAGCGTAGTACTGGCGAAGGCCAGCAAAATACACTCACACACAAACGAAAAGTCAAGATATTTACTATACTTAGAATTTATAATCGCACATACACACAAATATAGACTCCATTTATCATATTCTTTCAGTCTGTTTATAGATGAAACCCGAGGCGCATCTAATAATGATCTTAATTTATAAATGAATACCTATTAGATAAATCACTGTCTTATTCATTCGTTTCCGGAAAGTTTCGCATTCGTATAAAATATTGCGTATTATTTTAATACGTAGCGATGACATTGAGAATTATTATTTATCATCGGTCAATTTAGCAATTTACGATATCTCACTATTTTCATTTTTTTATCATCAGCATTATATAAACAATAATAAAAATTTGTCAAGCGACATTAATAAGTACTTAAATAACTTGTTTGTTTGTATTTCATCAGCTCATACAACGTTTCATATCTACTTTTGTACATAATTATATTTTAACTACATAGTATGTGGCTGCATAGTGTGTGCATGTATTTTATTAAAATTATATAACAAAACTTGCCAGACTAATTTTCATGATAGTCAATATATGAGAGTAAATTATGAAAACGTTACAATTTATATGAGAATATTACGATATACAGCATAAACTTAAATTTGTAATTCATTTTGGATTGTGAACATCAAGACACTTAGAAATTTAGATTCGGTGCTATATGTAAGACCATTAATTTTTGGAGATAAATTATTCCTTACCACGACCAAATAAACCGAGTCTTATCTGATGGAAAAGTCAAGAGTCTCCGTAACCGGCGAGCGTGTATGAGACGAACTATGGGAGTCGAGGAAGCCAGAGAGGTATGTAAGGAAAGAACCTGTTGGAACTCTGTACTCTCTGCCTACCCCGCAAGGGATCTGGCGTGAGGTTATAGATAGATAGATAGATAGATAGAAATTATTCCTTACGATAAAAAGGATAAAAATCTTTTTAAAAAAGGGTAAACCGACTTAAAAAAGCAAAATTTTTAAAAAAAGATTTTTCTTTTACCATTTTAAGTGCCGAGTGAATTATTTACTAATATTTATATACCTATTTTAATTATTTTGCTGAGTTGTGTATAGGATTGATATAATAACCATAATAACGGAATCTATACATGTGTGCTGCCGTTAAGGAGTCCCCTGGTGTATCTTTCAAGTCCAACGATTTCATTGAAATGGGACCACCTCGAAACTATACTAAATCCAACGCAAAAAGAATCATCAAAATCAGTTTCTAGATAAAGACGTTATAAAAAACACAGACGAATTGTCAACCTCTCCTTTTTTGAAGTCGGTTGATATTCTGCTTAGTTCTATGGCAGAGTACCTATAGGATTGACGTAATACCCATAATATCTCAATCTACGCATTCGTATTGTTTGTCGTTAAGGAGTTCGCTGGTGTATCTTCCAAGTCCAAGGTCCAACACCGATGAAATTAAAATGGAACCACCTTGGAGCTATACTGAACCCAATACAAAAATAATCATCAAAATCGATTCATAATTGGCGGAATAATCGCGTAACATACATACAAAAACATACAGGCGAATTGAGAACCCCCTCCTTTTTAGAAGTCGGTTAAAAATAGTCACTTGCCACATCAAAAATACTCTGTAAAACGTGAGTTTACTATACACCTTTGCTATCCACTCAAGAATAACAGGCTTAACGTGTTTTAATTTATTTATATGCAAATTCGTAACTGCAGTAATTGTTTAAAACACTAACTCTCGTTCATCAAACAACTTTTTTCAAACAAAACAAAACTCGAAGGCGTAACGAGTAATACTCCACATATGTATTTGATTTATAAGTTAACAGCTATGTTATCCGCGCAAGCGCAGGTTAACAAGTTGCATTTACATACCGAACCTGTGAGCGAATGGCTAAAAATAAAATTGCACATCTCAGTGTTAAAATAAATGTAATGTCCAACTCACATACTTGTGTATTAAAGTAAATGACACTCTGTTTCTATGCGTGCGATGGCCGTGATATTTTCTCGCTTTAAGCCCACTTTGTAAGCAAACTGCCTTTATTTCCAAGATTACTTTTGTAAGGAGCCTTAACAGAGCACATTCCGCATTTTAAGTCTATTTCTGTGTAAGGTTGAAATTATGTTAATATTTCGTCCATTAAAGTTTAGCCGGTACGTATTACATTTGTCGGTGGTTTCGTAAGGAATTTTAATTGGTGAGAAGTATACAACTTTAATTTCCAATTAATTTTCTGCGAATTGCACAGAGATTGAATGTGAAAGTTAGTAATGTTAATCAAGCAAAAATAATAATAACATTTCAGTAGAAGACTGGAGTCTGGAATAATGCCTGGTATGATGGCATTATCTGAAGGACAAGTCAAGAGTCTCCGCAACCGGCGAGCGTGTATGAAACGAACTATGAGAGTGGAGGAAGCCAGACGATATTTTTTTATAAGTTCTACTAATATTATAAATGTTAAAGTTCGTATGTTTAGATGTTTGGATGTTTGTTATTAAATCACGCCAAAATGACTCAACGGTTTTGGATGAAATTTGGCACACCAATAGTTTACTACCTGGATTAACACATAGAATACTTTTTATCTCGAAAAAATGTAAGATTCCTGTCTAAAGTCAACGCGGACGAAATCACGTGTAGAGACTAGTATCCAATAAATTAAATCCGACTTAACACGTGTTAAGTTTTATAAATTACCACTTCCTCAGATTAATGTTGAAAAGATTACCTTAATAATAAACTTGATATAATCGAATCGCATGGCCAACAGACAGCGAGCGATTAGGTGGCGCGGTTGGATTCCCTATCAGATGCGTCGGGTCGATAAGGTGGCCGGCCTCTATATATAGGCGTCTCTGTTATCTTCCTCTCCTAACTATTTAATTAACCCCACTCCCGAGTGCAATGATAACGCGTGCGACATTGCGTGAGAACATATTGCTCTTGCTCTCCAATTAGAACCGATATTGTTGCTAATCTCAAGCACGATTTAAAATTTAGACAAAGCTTTTAAAATGTTACATGGCCTGACATCGGAGTGACAGTGAAAGGTTTCACATGGCGTGATAGACAAAAATTGCGGTGGGCGGTGACAGACTAAAGCTAGATGACTCAATGGGCCGGCCGACACCGATGTAGACCACACGACGTCACGCGTAATAAGGAAGGAGGGTGACGGGAGTGAATGCCCAGGATGCAACAATCAATATATTTTGCATACGCGACAAGTTTCATACGACATTATCTTCGTACTTTATAGCTTAATTTTCAGAAGTACGTCAATTTCATTAAAAGCAAAAGTTACGATTGCGCCTAAATAAGAAAGCACTTGTTTATTTTTTTCCCTTTCGAGTGCGTGGAGTGCCAAAAAAGCATTATTTACCGTCACTCCTACTCGATCGTTAGCGGCGCGCCGGGAGACAGCCGACACGCGCCGTCCACACACCCAACCTATTTTATAAGACGCGCGTGTTTCTCGACTTTTGAATGTATATAAAAATATTATCTCTGACATGATTTAGGCATATAAAGTGAGGCGAGACATCACGTAACCTTCCTTTCGTTTTCTCGGAAACGTTGGCAGCGGGCCAGAAACGCTTCGCCAGGGAAATGAAGTATTGGCGACGCCCGTCTTATGCTTCTTTCACAATCTGTTTATGGAATTTGTACTCGATACGACCCGATGGTTATTTTGAATTTATCGTGCGCATATCGAATAATTTCCAGATTATAATACCGATAATCTAGCATCCTGTGTTTAACTTTCGAAAAGTTCCATATCCTGTAACATACATAACTGTCAACATAAAATTTTATTACTTTCGCGTTTCCAAGCGACACACAGTGCCATATCGACACCTTTTCTCGCCGCATATAGGTACTCTGTAATCTTTGGAGCGTGGCGTGTTTGGCCTCACGGTGTCTGCATTGTGTCGTGTAATAGCATAGATCACGATAAGTATGAGTTACATGTCAAACCAGAAGTATATGGTCCGTTCAATGAAACGAGCTCGAGTCTCTTCAATAAATCCTCTACATAAAAGGGTGTAAAGAGGCGCGCCGTATTTCAGTGAGCGTGGGCAGCGCATAAATTGTTCGTTCTGAATTAGCCTTAAGCAGGATATTTTGACATTCGCCGTGCCGACGCGCTGACTAGTTTACACTCGCGGTCCAAGTGTGGAAATACTTCACGATGCGATACGAACGCCGAGATTACCATTCATCATATGTAAATGCAACTTTGTATGGAGGTTTTATTTAACGAGTCGTTGTATTGTATCGGCTTTCTTTTTAATTGTCTAACAAATTTTGTGCGTTGCATCATTGTTAACTTATGTAACAGTGGAAAATTTTAGTAATAGGGGCGGACTCCTATTCAGACCCCTAGGGGCGGACCCCTATTCGGAAATGAGAATCGTGCACACAGGCGTGCGTTCTACGCGGTTTCTTGGCAGGTCTCTGAGGGTCCTACCCGCTGAACACTTCCGAGAGGCCGCGTAGAGCGCGCGTCTGTGCATGATTTTTATTCGGTCCGCTAGTATTAAGATGCTCCGCTGTTTACATATGTTAACTGTGGTTGCACCATCGATATATTATTTGTATTAGATTGAAGGTACTGTTAGGTCCGGGCACTTTGTTGTTATAAAAAAAACAAGAATTTTCCTAGACACTATTTAATTATTGTTTCAGAATCACAATGGTAGCACGGTACCTTGTCGCTCACACGCGAGACCATCTAAAGGTATTTGCCTAATTTACACCACTATGGTAGTTTAGTGTTCACTGCTGGGCCAACCGGCAGGCAGAAACCAGATATAGTTGGGCAGCAATAAGCAAATGACTGCTGTTTTTTTATTGCTGCTGGCTGATTGGCATTTACGGAATTGGAATGGATGTGAGAACTGCATTTCGGCAAAATAGCCGTGGGAATTGGGGGTGTAAGTGGACGATTTAGCGCAGTTGTTAAGGGCTTAGTCCGCCCCGCCCACTGTGTCTAATAGTCGCGGGTTCGATTCCCGCACGGGCCAAATCTTTGTGTGATCCACAATTACTTGTTCCGGTCTGGGTATTTGTGTATAAGATCGGCCCGTAAAATAAGAATACAAGTATGGATGTAACTACCATAATTATATTGTACATATGAGTTCCATGCTTGTAAGAGCAACTTAATCCGAGTATTGGTGTTCTCCATATTAATGTATGGTGCCGAGACATGGACCCTCAAGAAGGCTGACCGCGACTGCATTGATGCCTTTGAGATGTGGTGCTGGAGAAAAATGCTAGGTATATCATGGACAGCACACCGCACTAATATGTCAATCCTAGCTGAACTCAAGATCCAAACTCGACTGTCCACTACTTGCCTACGCAGGGTTCTGGAGTATTTTGGTCACATTGCTAGGAAAGACAGTGCCAACCTAGAAAAACTGATTGTCACCGGTAAAATTGAAGGCAAGCGACCACGAGGAAGGAGCCCAACACGCTGGACGCATCAGGTTCGCACAGCTCTTGATACCGCGATTCACGATGCTCTTCACTCGACTGCAGATAGGAGTGGATGGCGACTCATCATCCGCAGAAAACTGCTCTCTAAGACATGACCACGACCCTCGGTAATGAGGCAACCGACGCAAGGAGAGGGAAATGCACCTAGGACACAGTAATAATTCCTACACCCGTATCTATAAACATGCCTAAGTAGATACTTCTACTGAAGTATTTACTTAGCACGACATTTTTATTCTGTAGTTGAGCAACTGTCAAAAGTGAGAAATGACAAAAGTTATAGTATTTTTCATGAAGGAAGGGTACTGTGACAGTTTTAAGTGTCAAAGAAAATTATACTTTATTCAATGGCAATAAGAGGCATGACCTATTTCTATACTTATGGTATTATGCCTTAATACCATTGAATTAAATATTAATTTCGTTTGGCACTTAGAACAGTCACTACCCATCTTATGTGAAAAATATTATAGTTTTGTATACAACTTTTTTAAACACATGACATTTCTCGGCTTAGATTCTTAAGACTAAGAAATTAAATGTCTAACGGGTGCTAGAGTGGGGCTACGTTATTTATAAAAAAAAAAAACAATCTGTGGTCATAAATAATTTAAAATTTTCTACAGTTGCTAACTACGAGTAGGTATAGACGCGTAAGCATATCCAAACGCGGCCGTTTTCTATGGGTTGCACGGTGCTGAGTGCTGAGTCAGTCGCGGGGTGCGCGTGCGGTGGCGCTCTGCGTAGGCGACGCTCGGATCAGGCGAGTTGCTTTGATCACTATATCATTACACACACCCACACGCTGAATGCGCCGAAGTGCCGCCCCTTGGCGTGCCCGTAATATTACGTGCACCTCATGTGACGATCTCATACCAAACCCACAACGCCCGTTATAGAACTGTTTAGCACACTATTTTTAATTCTCTATAGATGCCTAATGTTTTCGCTACCTGTCATAGGTAAAAGGTATGGCACGAATAATCTAAATCACTAGAGTCACATTAGTGTACAGACATGTACACTCATGTGTGTGTAAGGACACAAAGTATTCGAATTAGAAAAAAATTTAACTTTATCTATATCATCACGCCAGATCCCTGCCAGAGAATAGAATACAATTAACAGTACAATTTTCTGTACTCTCTGCCTAGGGTAGGCAGAGAGTACAGAAAATTGTACTGTTATTCTTAACTTATCCAATACAATATCAACCAATATCTCAATACCTCTCATACACGTTACGATCGACCAAAATTTTTGTAATTCCCAATATTACTTGTACTATTTAAATTAAATAATTAAAAAAAATCTTCAAATTGTAAGGTCATCACACATTTCTTTCGTAAGTTTACCCTCCATAAAAGTTAAAATAAAACGTCAATTATATAAAAAACCAGTCTACCGTTTACCAACCGACTTCAAATATAAGTTCAAAAAACTACCGAATCCACGGAAGCAAATGTCAGAGTCATAAAAATAGTCTGTACCATAATACCCGGCCGTCGACGACCGTCAGGGTCTCAGGTGTTAGCGCGGCTGCGGCCACAGCTACGCACAAGTATTATGTAAAACATTAAGTATCGAATGACACCGACAGGTGTCTGCCGTCGCGAATAAAGCCCGGCTCATACTGAACAAGTGTTGACAGCTTGCAAATTCACGAAATGACATTTGGTCGTTGTTTGATATATAGAAACGCGACGATGTGTTCAATCAACGCTGCTACTGTTAATGTTCCGTAAATGTGTATACACCCACTTTTCACCGATAATATTAGGTTCTAAAATAACAGGGGGTGAGCCTATTGACATTATACGAGGCAGTCTCCAGACTGAAATTAAGAATTTTTAGATCGTAGAAATACTTTTTTAGAATTATTAATGGGGCCTACGCGTATTATTCGCCACAAGACCAAGGAAACAGTATATAGTTTTGTAACTATACAAATTAATTAATGACTTGTAACATGTATTTCGATATAAATAAAACACAAAGAAACAAACATTTACTATTTGCTTAAACTCTAGATCTGTTCTAGTCTCGTGAGCCGTGCTCCACCATGCTCGGTCAGTCTGGACTGAGTCAGTCAGTCGGTCGAGCAGCTGCTCACGAGTCTCGCTTCAGCTTCTGGCTCATGAACCCTATGCGAAGGACACAAAGACCGCGGCAGCCCAAGCCAAGTCCACACCGGTCGTGGCAAAGCGGCTCACTAGTCATGCTCGAGCTATGCTCGGTACGTCTGTACCCAACTATTAACATACAGATAAGTAAACTAGCACACATAGTTTATAGTACTCATTGTAGTCTTCCTTTTATTACAGCGTTCGTCTAGCGTGTAGACCACGCCTTAACAGTGCAGCACATTTTGATCATACGCTCCAGTGATTCAAGGATTCGAGGTAATAATAAATCAACCTATTCCGTCCTACAGCTGGACAAAGGCCTTTACTCACAAATCGAGGTGAGAGAGATTAGGTCATACACCACCACGCTTTCAGTGCGGATTGTGGTTTGTAGCCCCCTGCTGTGGGAACTAATAAAGCCGCTTATAAGGATTGAAACTTCGCTGATGACTATCACATTATGTGGTAACCGGGACCGAAGGCTTAGCGTGCCTTCCGAATAACGGGAGTGTTGGAATATGAAAATGCCACAAACGTTCACCTATTTCAGACCGACCGACCGGAAGAATGTCGGAAGAGAGTATGATAAAACAGATATACCTACAATGCGAAAGTCGAAGGATATAGGTACTGGGAAAGATCTAGAATATCTTACTATGACCAAATAGAACGTGTCTTTTCTGAAGAGCAAATCAAGAATGTCCGTAAGCGGCGAGAGTGTATGAAACGAACTATGGGAGTGGAGGTATCCAGAGAGGTCTATAAGGAAAGAACCTGTTGGAACTCTGTACTCTCTGCCTACCCCACAAGGAATCTGTCTTAATGATGTACATAGATGTTAAAAAGATTATTGTACGCTTCTTGTAATTCTTGTAATAAATTTCTTCATATAGAAGCAGCTTTCACCCTTACACCGCGAATCACAAAGACAGATCACACAAGACAGGTCCCTTAGCAAATAGCTTTATGGTATGGTACCCCAGCTACTTCGAGAACTATAAATTATCATGATTTTTTAAAGGTTGCAGCGAGCCAATAAGAAGGACCTGAAACTATTTGTTATTGTGCTGAAATTATACATTTATTTACGGGTAAATTGATTAAATTAAAGATCTACATGTTACCCCTCATTCGCACGAGTGCTTTTTATACACGCGTTAATAAAGCGCTAGAATAAAACAAACGGCTAATAGTAAATTTTTCTAAAAAGTGCTTACAGCGCTGTAGCGCCGCGCGTTAAAAAACGCCCGTGCGAACATTGGCTTAAATATTGGATAACAATATAGAAGAGGTTTTTAAGTAAGTATAAATTTCTAGTAAATATAAAACTGTATCAATGGAGAAAGTCACAGTTTTCCCTTGCTCCTTTGAAAGGCGCCCGCGGGGGCATAGGACCAACATACATAGAACTTTGAAAGAATTTAATGGTTTGATCTATGGTCAAGAACACTAGTATCTAATTTTCGTTTATATAACAATCGTCAAAGATTTAATTCTATCTAATTTATTTTATTATCCCCAGCGCTTAATCAAATACACAATCCTTCGTTTCCGCTCACGTGCTTTAATAATTAATTATAAAATTTATCATCCATCCAACATAGATTTCTACGACAGATTAGGTATTAATAACCAATAGAAAAATATACTTTATTGGTATAATTTAACCAACTTATGCATATTAATAATGTTCTGACATCATCGCAAGGTAATTAATATTAATATACTATTGTTAATTTGTGACGGGTGTGTATCTGTACTTTAAAGATATTTTTGGTAATATTTTTTGACAATAAGCTCGCCCCTTATCGATTGTTGATGTATACTACTCCTCTACCAAGCCCGCTTTAGGAATATAGACGTGGTTTGCTCGTATATTCAAGTATAAAAAAATATATTGATTCCAATTTTTCTTTTTGTTCGAACAATACGCAAAAACTGCTGAATCCTTTTTACGGGACCTCACGTTTCAGAAAAATATTAAAGTAATATATCGATACAGATAAAACCAAAAATACAGTTTGACATTTCCGTAGATAAACCGTCACCGTTCTAGTGGGAAGTGCAGTTTTCTTTCTAATATATTAACAATTAAATTGGATTATATACGCGTACTCAGGGCATGTAATATTTTTTTTTTAAGTAAAAGGTAGTCCGCACTATAAATTATTCCTATACCGTGGGTGTGTTTACAAACACGCAATTCACATATCAAACCCGCGAATACTCGATGCAATGGGCGAAGCGGCTTACGACGACTGGACTAAGCCTTCGGCCGAATTGGAGCGGCCTAACAGTGGAGATATCATCATCATCATCATCAGCCTATAACAGGTTGATGATATTAATGCGTTTCAATACACAATAGTTCATATGGGCAGTATCGCGGGAAAATGTAGTTAATACACGAATTGGGCACAAAAGCGGCAGTCTTGCCGGCGAGCGGTCTGCGCGAGATCACCTCCACGTCGAACGTGAATGGGAGCCACCTTCGAGAAGCCTTCCATCGATCAGCCTATGCCAGGCTGGTCATAATGATGCGTTTTAATACACAATAGTTCATATGGGTTCAGTATCACAGAAAAATGTAGTTAATATACGAATTGGGCACAAAAGCGGCAGATTTGCCGGCGAGCGGTCTGCGCGGGATCACCTCCACGTTGAACGTAAATGGGAGCCACCTGCGAGAAGCCTTCTCAAATTACCCGCATACGTGATACATAAATATTAATTGGTCACACCTCATCGCATGTAAAGGTGATGGGGTTTGAATTAAAAAACGTATTTTATTCGATTAAAATATTAATTTTCATAATTAATAAGTGGCGGCGACTTAAGCTTTAAATCAAGAACAATAGGGTGACTGATGACGACTTATTGAGTGATTTAGAGTAGCTCTCCTCACTGGGTCGAATTTAGTTTAAAAAAAAAATTGCGTTCAGACACATTTAAATAGTTGATGCCAATCAATTTTTAATACCTGCAATTATAGCATAAAAATAGAACACAAATAAATATACATAGATTTTAAAGAGTTCCAGAGAAAGAGTTCGATATTGATGTCATTTTCAAGTTACTCTACCTCTGTTTGCATATCCAATAACATTTTCAATTAGTAGTTGATTTATCAACACTACCATTAAAGTAATATTGAAGATATTAGCGCATTACGGGTGATAATTACGATTTCTCGGAATCCATCAATGTTCGTTCGTGTCAGTTATATTATTGATGAAATCTTCATCTATCGTAAAGACTAAGATGCTTTTACCAATTCATCTCTTGTATACAAGGTGTAACATAATAAACGCAAGACCTGAAAGTAGTTTGTTCTAAATCGGCAACTGAATTAATTCCAACTATTTTTGAAGTAACTAATATTTTTTTTTAAATTTGCACATAATGCTTTTACTCCTTCAGTGTGCTATAAAAAATTAAATTTATTCTAGATTCATAGCAAGAAGAAGATTCCAAATGCATTCCTAAAACGTATTTCTTTAAACGCACACATACACGTACAAGTTTCATTGTTAATTGGGGTATAAAAGTGCTTTAAAAACGGGTATAAACCTTTAAATTTGAAAATTTGGTTTATGTTTTGAATTCATCAAGCAATTCTCGAATCGGGGTGTCTGAGGTCTTGCGTTTATTACTTTACACCTTGTATACGCTTAATAGAAACTTTAGACTCGTTATCTACGTTTTTCACAAGGTTGTATTCCGATTGTGTCAAAATTTTCAACCCATGACGCAAAAGAGGGGTTTATAAGTGTTATGCATATATCTGCGTGTCTGTAGCATCGTAGCTCCAGAACGGATGAACCGATTTAGATTTATGTATTTTTTTAATTTGAAAGTTGACTTGATCGAGAGTGTTTTTTGCTATGATTCATTTGAGTCAGGGTTTTTTTTAATTTTTAAATTAATTTCTACTTGTGAATTCAGTATGATAATCAACAGCTTCGTTAATATACCATAGAGTAAAATATTACTCCCAATCGACATCCACAGATATTGACAAAATTATTGATCATTAATTATTGATGAATCTGCGCCTGTGTGCTTGCAATTAGTAGTAGAATACAATTACTTATTACCATAATTCCTGAAGGTATAATTATACATGCTATCGTCGCCAACTATTTAAGTCCTAGTACAGTAGTAGGTAGGCAGGCAGTGCCAGAATGTAAATCGAGCATTAGGATTTCAATGATCTCTCAAAAACTGGTCGAACTCTCGCAAACATGTAGGCTTTATAACGGTATTTGTTGTCTATTGTATTCAATTCGTTTAAAAAATCTATCAAATAATAATTCTATAAAGTAATTAATTACTTCTCATTCCCCTTTTCCCGGAGAGCGAGAAGCAAAAGAGCACATAGTACACCTATATTTCACCGAAGTATTCTTCGATCTCACCAAATTTTCGATTTTATAAGGCTCTCGAATCTTGGACATTGAAGGTTCTTACAATGTTTTCGTTCACGGCTGGGTTTCTGAAAACTCAGATTGCCGGAACATTGAATCCCGTATCTTCCGAAAGCAAAACGGTCGTTCCACCAACTAGACTATCTTCTTTAATGAAAAAATACAATAATCTCCGCAAATGTTCCGCGAGCGATCCACACAAACATAATCCAGTATAATATTATTTAAACATTATTAAATGTGTGAACTGAATTAATTAGCCTTCATTTAAAGGCGAGTTGAAATAATTGGCGCAATAAAAACTGTTAATGTCAACTACTGGATCGCCGAAGACGGCAACATTACTGTGAACTGTATTTCGTACACATAGCGGCTAACTTCGTTATACTGTGTTAACGTGCACGTCATTATGACCTTAATTGGCAAATTCGTAACGTCTTGAATTGTATAAAACACTCACTGATGATTTTGATACTTTGTTGTGCGAATTGTGTTTAAAAAACAAAGTGATCTTTGTTTTGAAACCACAACACGTCTTTATCTTTTAAAAACTTGTGCGTCGTTTCTATATTTCAGTGATTTCGTTATTTAAATGAAAATATTTGATTTTTTTACTTCAGCATGTCAAACCTATATCGCCGAGTAAAGATTACCTCATTGACAACCCCCATTCCATTATTTAAGAATGGCATTGATAATATTTTAGTCCAACTATGTAGAGTACCTGTATTTTTAAACAAAACTTGTGCCTATATATATCTTCACGCTAGTTCCCTTGCCGGATAGGTAGAGAGTACAGAGTTCCAAGAGATTCTTTCTTTACAGACCTCTGCGTCTTCCGCCACCCTCATAATTTCACTAATGCACTCTCGCCGGTTACGGAGACTCTTGACTTGCCCTTCAGATAAAACACGAATAATAAAAGTAAATAAAATTTAAAGACTTCATTTTATCACCGTCACGCCTATATTCCCCAAGCGGGGGTGAAAGAGGTGTACTGAGCACACCCACGTTTCGCCGACAATGTTAGGTCTTATGTAATAGGGGGCGAGCCTATTGCCATATACCGGGCACGATTCCAGACTCCGGACTGGGAAGTTTTCCCTAGAAAAACGGCTCTTGTCCGACCTGGGATTTGAAACCAGAACTTCGTGATCACAAAGCGATGCGCTTTGCCACTAGACCAATGAGGCAGTCAAACCTTCATTTTATTATTTCAAAAATTAGGAAGTAAAGTATTGTTATTAATTTTATTGCTTCATAAAAGTCATCGCGGTAGAGCCGATGACAGTGAAGCTGGTAGTACACAGTTGTTTTCTCGGAACTATTTGAAATTCCCCACTTCAGATGTCAAATGTTGTGCTCTTCATAATTATGTCATCGCGATGAGTGTTTTATGGGTACCCATAAATTATTTTTATAGAAATTTGCCCCCGATAAAATAATCCCGTAAGTAAACAGCGCCAAACATGTTGATAACCGTATTGTGATAGCTATTATCTACGCAGATTTTAGTCGATTATGTTGGTCTTATCACTAAACCGACCTCCTCGATCGAGTTTCTTGATTAAGTTGATTCTTTACATGAAGTTCGATATGGAGATAATTTCACCAGCGACTCACCACTCGTTACGGATCATGACGACTAATGCGGTGATTATCTTACTAGCTTGGCATATCTTACCATGGTCACAAAGCGATGCTTGATAAGTCCAGTAGCTCAAGCATTTTTTTTTGTGCATTGAAAATCCTACATAGGACTTTTGACAGCATAAGGTTGCATGGCGGGTCCGATTCCTATGTACTATCAAACCTACGGTGGCTGGCATTGACACTTCGGTGGGATACTACACTGCACTGGTTCCCCTCTATACCAGGCTCCTAATACCCACCTGCAGGGAAGAACAAGACATATTTCCCTCGCCCAGTTCTTTTCCATAAGCGGACATCCAATAATTACGTAAGCTGTTTTTCTTTTAATTTCGACCCCTCTGTCCCCCTTGGTGAGATTTAGTGAGATTGAGTGGCGCCCCCGTCCCCCTTACGCGAGATCTACGCTCTAGTTGTTAAGACTAATTGTCGAAGTAAATGTGTTTAACAGCCATGATATTTATTAAGCGTAAAAAATGGGATACTCTAACTGAAATATAAGCAAAATTAAATATTTTGTTTTTTTTTTATATGCGTATAATAATTTATGTTTTTCAACAGTTGACATTAGATTTTCCCCCGGTTTAAATGAGATTTAATAAAATTTTACTGGACCCCTCCCCCCTCCTCCATTTTGAGGTCACGTAATGAATGTTTACCCCGAAAGCCTACAAAGCTATCTCTCGATTAAACTCAGTGCACCTACCGAGTTCCTACATATGTCCATACTTACTATTTAAAAAGAAAAACCTAACCAAAAGCCGGTTACCACAAAATTGCCATTAAAATTCACAAACCTCTTTACTACTACTACGATTTCATACGTAAATGTGCCATTATGGTATCGGAAATTAGCATTGTAGGTACCTACTTATCGCCTTTTACACGTAAACATAATGTACACTAGCTCTACACATGTATTTTATCAATGACTGCAGTCGTGAATACCAATTGTCTTGATTGATTTCATTCCGAACATCACATATCTTACACTCGCACGCAAACCGTGCGTACACTTATCGGCATATATTGCGTTTCGCTTCTAAAGGCCCTCTTGATGTTACCGCGACACCGAGGCGTCAGCATCGCAAAATCGACGGAGATGTTATCACCGCAATAGTCCGTTTTATAGAAGTGGCGGAGCGTAATCGTCCTCGCTTACATTATGTACAGCGGAATGTACGCGCAAGGTTGACGACTTTGGCGCCAACCCGCCTTCCTGGTCGCGCACCTATCTATTCCCTTTACTGACAGCCTCCTTAACTCGCCGGTGGTCCTTCATAACTTTATCCTATTTGAATAAAAGGCCACATACGTTACCGCTACTCTCGTATCGGATCTGGCAAGTATTGATGGCAACACATTACGCCTCGACGGTTCAGTTACGTAGAGTACCAAAACTAAATTATAACTCTCGACATTCCTTTGGCTGTGATCTGTCAAACAAATTACTATGTTCCGTGCAAATAAATTTAGATAAACTTATCAATTAAGTAGATGTTTAAAACGATATAACTCATTTAAAAACAAAACAGTACGTGAGTAAACGTTCGTCAGTCGGTATCTGCGAGCATAAATTGTCAGCGTATTAATAGAGTCTCGTTTCCCTCAACTTTTATTTATTATTGTAGACTTCATTGACTGGGGCCGGCGCCTGCTTGGCGCAATTGTGACTGGTTCTTCTCGTTCTATATGTCCATAATTCAACTTATATATGTTTATTTCCAGTGTATCCTGATTAAAATGCAAGAAGGCGACGTAAAGGCCGTTTACATTGTAGAACCAATTAGTAGGAACTATAAAAATCATACAAATCATTCTCCTTCCTTATTGGGCGTTAAGTTGACCGACGGCGTGATCTTTATACTCTTATAATTTTTGGAACACTATTATATTGAGACAGTTTTACGAGGTGTAGACAGTTTAAGTGGTACAAGGTACTCTTAAAGCGATACTGCAAGCCATATTGGGAACGAAACGACCCGTCGAAGTTCGAGTTTCAGTGTGAATTCACTTTCGTAGATAAAACTGCGCACGCCTCGCAAAAGCTCTCGGATGCTTAATGGGTTATTATTGAGTCTGATAACGGAGTGTCCAGGAGTGAACAGTGGACCTGAGCCAACTTACTCAACAAAAATATCGTATATAATTTATTATGTATCATTCTACGAATGCTTGGGGCGTGAGAGTGCCGTACAGTTGCACCTCATAAAAACAAACTTAAAAAAATATTTCGCGAGCATGTGTCGCCATCGTCCACCGATTTAGCCGACGATGCATATTATGTTTCTCATGGAAAATAATATATCTGTCATTTCGGAATAGTTTTCGCAGAGAAAACAAATGGCCGGGCATTACTTTCTGTCGAAATGAAACGTCTCAAAGGCACGACCTCTACATTCGAAAGGTCGCTAGACGAAAATATGACTAATCGAAATTAAAATAGTTTCATATCAAAGCATACGTCGGCTGTCATGCGCGTAAATACTTAGATACAGCATCCGATTGTACAGGACGGGCCTGAATTGCCGAGGGTGTAGATCGATGAATAGTTAGTACCTCTTCCAGAAGAACGAGTTCCGTTTTAAATTCAATTTGCAGGCTTAGAATAATAATACGCGGGCCAGGCTCACGTTCAGTGAATGGGTTGGACAGTTCAACGTTCACGTCGCCATTAAAACTCAAATGCGATAAATAAACACAAATAGTTACGGCTATCCCGATCTGCGAGTCCACATTTATTTTCTAAAGTGCCGGACTCACTCGGCCCACCACTCCGTGCGATATTATGCATTTGCAATGATGAGAGTCTCTGTACTATTCCGGTTATTGCCCTGCATAATTTTCATATCTTAGAAGGAGGCACTGCAGATAAGAAAAAAGACTGAATCGCTTACAGATGCATAGGTAGGCGTATAAAAACAATGAATTACAAACACGGTCTCTGGCTACGCCTACCCAAATCAAATACCGCCTCACCTATCCAACGAAGTTATCAATCAGACGGCAAGAATGCAAATTTTAATTGTGCCCGGGTTGGGTCGGTGTCGCGCGGTATTATGATCGCAATTTATCTGCAGTGCGGTGCGCACGCGGCGCGGGGCGGGCCAGCACGCACCGCGCGGGAGAGAGACAACCGCCAATTATGAATAAACTAGCTCTACTACTATGTTAATGAGACTTGAGATTTTTCCTTGGCGATTTCACCAGCGAGTACGCTCATTAATGGTTTTGTGGCTCCGTTATCAGACCTAGTAGAAAGCCTCGTAATCTGCGAGCGGTTATGCACGGCTCGGCGCGCGCTTTGTGACTCCGCTCGCGGAATAAAACTGTGCAATTCATTTGTGAAGAAGCGATATATACGATAGAACGGTGAAGTTTATTTGGGATATTTAGTAAACAACCTAACTCAGAAATATGAACCTTAAGAAACTCGTAATTTAACTTAAAAATGGCTTTCTTAATCATAAGTGAGATATTCATTATACGAGTGAATAATAAGAAGATTAAATATAAGCAATTTTCCATTGTCGTAGTCTCATTTATTCTCACAATATCACTTCTCTACATGTGGCGCCAGTGTTTAGTATAACAAGTAAGAATTTCAACTTTATTGCCAAAAAAAACAAATACCGTCACGACTATATGCCCTGGCAGGGGTGGCTTGGGTACACGCGGTAAATTCACATTTCGCCGATAATACTAGATAATTAAGACTTGAGTAATTGCCCTTACACACAATTTTAGACTCCGCACGGCAAAAACGGCTCCGAAAACGTTCACTTCATCTCATCCAGGATTCGTAGTCATAACGTAATGGCCAGCCGTGTATGCACTAATAGACAAATGAGACCGTCAGTTTCTTTTTAAAACTTCCGACATCAAATCCCGGGAGTCGGTATAGCCCCAAGCGTAGCGACATGGCTCGTCCCCGTTTCCGGGGCTAAATATAATTTTACTTGATCATTTATGTAATTATATAGAGATTAATGGGCGGGCGGGAACGCTAACATCCACTGCGCCCATATTCGCTACGCCCAAACGCAGCGCGTTGCTATAACTTCGTGAAATCACCGTGTGATGTACGCACCGTATATTTTATAATTACCCTTTTTCTCTTACTATTATTATTATAAATAATAAATGAGAGGACTATGTAAACACTGACCGATACCATGAATCTAAGTACACTTATGATTAATCTATACTTAAGCACATATATTTAGCTCGTTCTGCATTGTTCTCCCATACACCATGAATGCAATGTATACAAAAAGAATTGTAAAACTCTCATTTTAAAAAAAGATTAACCGTGGAGTTTCTTGCCCTTCTTCTCCACAGGAATGACTTTCCGAACGGGTGGTAGAGTCATAAGTAATCAATATTTTTACTCTTTTTGACTATTCTTAAGTGCCTTTTGGTCTACATTAATAAAAAATCTTTTGATTTCGATGGTGTGTATTCTTACTAGATTACGGGTCACGAACAAAATGACAGCTCAAAAACGGCCGCGTGTATTATACCTATGTATTTACGCGTCTATACCTAGCTCTCTAGCTAGCTACAGTAAAAATAGCTTAAATGATTTTTATTGTGTTAGTTTTAGCAAACTGTAGCATTTCTCTTCAGATGGAACCCTAGGTAACGCGTTCTCACGTTAGCTAGGGTATGGATCAAAATAAGACCACACCGATAGCTATGCCGTGTTTCGGAGTAACTTCTTAAATCTAGTACAAATGATACATTGACGGGACTGGAGTACCATTAAAGGTTTCGCCACATAGCCGACCCGCGCAAACGCGACGGTGGCGCGGCTTGGGTAGTTGTCTATCCATCTATCTATCTATCTATAACCTTACGCCAGATCCCTTGCGGGGTAGGCAGAGAGTACAGAGTTCCAACAGGTTCTTTGGGGAGTTGTAATGTACAGAAGTGTACGGGAGACGCCGCACAGCGCAGCCCCGCTCGGCGCACGGCAAACGTGACCACGACGAACGTAGACGAGCGCTTCTGTCACCTTAAATGATAATTTCACAAGGTTATCGTACCGCGGCGCTTTACGTGTTTGTTTATAGTGAATTAGGTCCGCGAACATAAAACACTGTAGCTTGACGAATAGCAATGGTTTAAAACATCAATAGTCAACACCAGTTTCAAGAATAAGGCGTATGTGAGGAGAGCCCCACGAAAACAGGTACCATATCCTAGTAATACGTACTGACATATTATGTACAGTTGAAACGGGATTTTTAGGCTAAAAAGTGATTTATACCTTTTAGTTTCACAAATTAAGTGTTCTTGAGAGAACAACATTTAGATATTGTAATGTGTAATATTTAGATATATTAATACCTATTTACCATTAAAATTGCATTTGATTTTAGCTAGATTTTGAGGTTGAAACTACCCGTGAAAATTATAAACCTTTATTCTGAAACGAAATCAAAATTTGAAAAAATGCTCTATTGCTTAAATATACATCTATTCATTAAATAAATATCTACAGAGTACGTATATTTATTTTATATATAATTTTAAGTAGGTATTAGTTGTTCAAACATTAATAACAAATATTAATATGGCTCTTTTATGTACCTGCGCAATTGTATTTTATAAGCTTTAAATTTTATACTTCTTAAGTCAATTAGGCGCTCGTAGCGCAGTGCGACCGCGGTGTTCTTATCGATCACCAAGGTTAAGCAGCGTTCGACTCGGTCGGCCTGAGATGGGTGACCGTTTGTGGCATTTTCATATTCGAGCGTCTCCGTGCTTCGGAAGGCACGTTAAGCCGTTGGTCCCGGTTACCACTTAATGTGGTAGTCGTTAAGCCGAGTTGGAAGCCTTAAAAGGCGGCTTGATAAGTTCCAACAGCAGGTGGCCACAGACCTGCTTCCACCAATCCGCACTTGGTCCGCGTGGTGGAGTATGACCTAATCCCTCTCACCTCGATTTGTGAGAGAAGGCCTTTGCCCAGCAGTGGGCAGTATAGGCTGATATTATAAGTCAATTGATTTGGCGCCAGACGTACGACCTTTGCGACATTGTGAGTTATTTAACTATGCGTTTGAAAAGTACATGCTCAATATGAAAGAAGATTGACGACGTTTTTTTTATAGTCTATTCTGTATCCCACTGCTGGGCAAAGGCCTCCCCTTTACGTTCCCACACAAATCAATCCTGGGCCTGTAATATCCGTGTCTTTCCCGCATAAGTGTCCAAGTCGTCACGCCATCTTCGTCTCGGCCGACCACGGCGTCTGTGACTGTCCTCAGGGGTCCATACCGTGACGATGTTTGCCCACCTTTGCGAGTCCATACGCACGACGACATATAATAGTTGTTTTAATGTTCAGTCATACAAGTATCTTGTGGCCCGCGGGAAAAATCGGCACTAACCCTGTCATCAAGTAAAATTTCAGTTTAAAATAGACGTAGAGTTGCCGTTGGCTATGAAATTTACCCATGTTATTTTGTTAATAAGTAACCGCGTAATTTGTCATTATTTCAGGCTGCAATAACCATTCATTTAATATTGTGTCGAAAGTTGGTACTTTATTACATTATCAATAGTATAGGTTTACGATTGTGTAAAAAGACGATCGTTGCATATAAGTTATCAAAAAAAAAACATCAAATTAATAACAGAGTACCAAATAAGCAGACAAATAATTTGTCACTGTTTACCAGATTACCAAATAACAACAATTTTTTCAAGTGGTTTTCCTATGGAAACTCACAGTGACAACATTCAGTTATAGGATCACCAAATCTGTCAAAAATCTACAACTTTAATGTCAATAAATTACATTTTATTTAAAATAACAATAGCAAGTCCCTGTTGAAATATTTCCCCGGAAGTAGGAAAATTTTACTAAATGATAACCCTAATTTTACAACACCGTCAATGTCATTCATAGGCCAAAATATCCTTGTTGCAATATAGTAGGGACGTCACATAAGGGCTTTATTAGTGTTGTAAAAATGAGCGCTGAATCAACGCTCACGAGCTTTGAAACACGTAGAAGACGCGATCGTTTTAAGCGCCGACTCGAGCGTTTTTACAACACTACTCTTTATTCGCTATGACTAATTAAACATGTAACGTGGCACGTTACGATAACATGATAAAATGCTCGTTCAATGGTGCTTTAGTCACACAATCACACAAATATTTGTCCCGTGCGAGAATCGAACCTGCGACCATTAGACACAGCGGCGAAGCGGCTCAAGCTCGTAACCATTGCGCTAAATCGTTCGTCACGTCCGTCATATTACTCGATGATTTCACGAAGTAATCGTAACGCTCCGCGTGGTCTTAGCGAATGTAGGCCCAGAACCGACGCGACCCACAGACTTGTTTATATCCGCTTGAGAACTGAAGTAAACAAACTGCTAGTGTAGTCTAACCACTTGGAAGTAAATATTTTCAATTTATTCAATAACAGTTAAAAACAGACTGCTTTCGATTCAAGGTCACGAAAACATCAGTTCAAAGACTATTATTTCCTAAAACATTTACATTTTACTTAAGGAAAACTTAAATAACTTAATAATAGACCGACCATGACCAAATGGTCCGAGTCTTATCTGAAGGACAAGTCAAGAGTCTCCGTAACCGGTTAGCGTGTATGAGACGAACTATGAGAGTTGGAACTCTGTACTCTCTGCCTACCCCGCAAGGGAGCTGGCGTGATGATATAGATAGATTGATAGACTAAATAATAATGATCAAAGCTCACTTAATTATGTTAATCCATACTTTATCGTTCCAAAATGTGTTTTAAGTAGTTTTTTGCATGCAACATGCCATGATTTATCCTATTTGTCTGTAAGAGGAACTACGACTCAGCAATACGAGTCAAGAGTATTTGCGCAACTATCATAATTTTCTCAAATATTCATATCCATGTTGCTTCAAAAGAGAAAATTCATTGCGCAACTTTTAACTTGGCAAAAATATTTTTCTATTATTCTTTGACGTGCTTGCATTTACAGTCATGAAAGTAATACAACCAGACGATAACAAACACTGAAGGTTATACGAAAATATGTTTTTGCAGGGATTGAACCCATGACTACTTGAGTGGCGGAGCGGCTTAAGCTCTTAGCTACTAGCCGTCCCTCTATAATTTTTTCAACTTTCCTCTGTCTAGTTCAGACTTATCACATAAAGTCTACAGATAGAGCTATTAAAAGTTTGCCTATTATAAATTTTTTTTACTCCTTTTTAATACAACACCATTATCAAACTGACAAGACATTACGAAAAATAAACAGTAGTTTTCCCCTCGAGTTTCAATATTGCCGTTCTAACCATAAGATTATCGCTTAGCAAATATAAAACAAACAACATCCGATAATAAGGCAAAATTATTAGATGCAAGTACACATAATTACAACGTTGAGAATATGTAGCACTGCGCGGGTGGGCCCACGGCCCTTACACATCACTGCGACGCGCGACACGATCTCAACACGGATGAACGACGATGCGCGACCTTATCCGGGTGAGGGCGCAATGAGAAAATTTCACTGGAGCTAATAATTTCTAGAGGAGACAAGTCTACCACACATTTTTAACATCAACACGTATTTGAACACCAAAACACTCATTGCTCCGAACATCTAACGTCTCCAACTTTGCTCCAGAAGGTTTTGACTGCTTTGTTGTTCTAGTTCGCTGTTCGTCTAGTGACTATGATACGGTGGGCAATATTAGAGGGATTCAAATCCTAAATCGGATGGATTCTCAGTACCAATTTTAAATCTGGAAAGGTATTCATCTTAATTATATGTAAGGAACGGTGCTCGTTTCAATGATAGAGCCCATGTTCTAGTACGGGCAACGGGCGATTTAGCGCATTGGTTAAGAGCTTAAGCCGCTCCGCCCACAGTGTCGAATAGTTGCGGGTTTGATTCCCGCACGGGACAAATTTTGTGTGATCCACAATTATTTTTCCGGTCTGGGTATTTGTGTATGTGAATTTTTATGTGTGTAAACACACCCCACGATACAGAAATAAACTTTGAGTGGGGCTGTTTTACTAAAAAAAACCGTAGGGTAGGGATTTTAACGATTTTGATGGCATGGAATGAAAAATGTTATAATATTATACAATTTTTTAATAATTAAGTTTAACGATAAAGTTATGACATATCATATCATATGTTGTTCAATACTTCCGCAAACCACACAGCGAGCATCACTATGCATTCTTACGCTGCGACGTCGCCCACACCGTAATGTATAAAGACCTTAAGGTATTCCAAGCATAGTTGCATCCCGCGGCTACTATTTACATCTCAAGTAATCCTGTCGCGACCGAACGTGTCCCTTAATTCAATTACCTTATCCGTTTTGTTTTCATATTCCACTAAAGACATAATAAAATTGAACTGCAGGACATTTTGTTTGCCGAGCGAAGTGGAATTCAAAATGAATGTAATTAATAGTTGTTGCTGTATTTACATATGTAATCAAGTTAAGAATGCCGAAGATTTAATAGTCATATTAATGCAATATTTGTAGTTATTTATACAATACTGTTAAAATGTTTTATTGGACGATTTAGCGTTATGGTTAAGAGCTTAAGCCGCTCAGCGCGCTGTGTCTAATAGTCGCGGGTTCAATTCCCGCATGGGACAAATCTTTGTGTGACCCACAATTATTTATTTCGGTCTGGGTATTTGCGTATGTGAATTTTCATATTTGTAAACGCACCCACGACACAGGAATAAATTCTAGTGTGACGAATGCCTCATTAGTCCGTTCGACTGCCTCGTTTAGTCTAGTGGATCATAGTGCGATTTATCATCAATCAATCATGATATCCTGAGTTCAAATCCTCCAGTCCGGGATTGTGCCCGATATTATGAAAATAGGCCTGCCCATATAACATTAGAATCTAATATCGTCAGCGATAAGTAGGTGTACATGGTACACCGTACCATGGCCACCTCTACATGGCTAATGTAGGGGTTACGATGTTTTTTAAATCGCTGTAATTTTTACAAGCTTTTATTTATCTTGCAAAGTTTGTTGGTTTATGAAAATCTTGTACGTTCAATTAGAATGACTTCCTTTAATCCTACAGGGTTGAATTTTGACATGTTGGTTCAGTTCCGATGGCAATGCATTTTATTAAACATTACCTGATTCTATACCCAGGACTGGCTTCAGACGAAGGAATTTCTCAACGGGCAACAGCATAGACATGATATTTATTTTGTATACATACATTTAATATTGATTGCCCGTTTTAAATTGCACCATTACCTGGCTGTATAAAAGCTTGTCCTTAAAAAGACGTTTTAAAATAAAATTATCAAATTGTATAAGCCTGTGCAAGTCCGTGAAACTTTTAAAGTGAAACTTTTATTAGATCGTCTCAAACTTTTTGGTCTGTGTGTTGCATGTCGCGTGACGCTCGGCCGCGGAGTAGGGATAAAGTGAAAGGCGCTCGCCAGAGCAGCCAAGGCCAATATGTTTCACTTTTACCGTGGTTTCATAAAACCACACAAGGATTTTTTTTTATTACGACGTTGCGTATTTTGCCAATGTCAAGTATTACGAATGTAACTATTCAAGTCAGAATATGGCGTACGACCATTGTAATTTTAACATCCACTGTAACCCATTTTCGCAAATAAACTGATTTAATTTGATTTCCAAATTTATTCAACTCCCCGATGAACTTAATGACAACGATGAATATGAAATTGATGAAATGCCCCACCTTGGATAGTAAAGCGATGGATACTTTACATACCAATTACGACGGCCGTTTTGAGGGAAATCGAAAAGGCACGTTTTATCACTTTGTTACAATTACCTTTACTCATGTATGTACATATAAGAATACATAATGGTTAATATTCCACCAGCATTGCACATTATTAATCTAAATAACACAAGTTTTGGAAATTAAAACAAATTGACGACATCACTCTTCGATTTCCCGCCAAAACTTTCTCCGTGAAACTTGGATGTCGTACAATTTTTTTTACATTGCCAACATCATAAATAAGGATACATAATGTTACTTATCCTCAACTGTAACAAGTTATTTTAATAAGCAAGCAGAAATTTTAAGACGTACCCACTTAATGAGATTTTCTCCAGTACGAAATGGCAATATAAATGAAATTTAAAAGTGCCAAATATCTGTCACGTCGCCGCTCCCCCTACTGTCTATGACAATGAATCAAAACAACATAAACAGGAAAATGAGCGAATAAAACATCGTATTACTATTTACTACATTAAATTCCAGACAGCTAATAAAAATGGGATAGTTTCGCAGAATTTTCTGTTTACATTCAAAATAAATGATATTTGGGAGTTCGTGTATGTGAATTTCATATTTTCAAGCGCACCCACGACACAGATTTAATTACTAGTGTGGGGGTAGATACTTAAAAAAATGTATAAGAGCTCTCTGTGTAAAAACGGCCCTCTATGGACGTTATAAGTTTATTTCTTTTCTCGTTTAGTTTTTTTCCTTGTCTGCATTGCGTATGTAACAAAACTAAATAGTTTAAATAAGAAGAGAAGGAGTTTTGGCGGGAAATCTAAGAGCGATGTCGTCAATTAGTTTTAATTTTCAAAACTTATGTTATTTCGAATGATAATGTGTAATGTTGGTGGAATATTAACCATTATGCATTCTTATATGTGCATGAGTGAAGGTCATTGTAACAATTAATAAAACGTGCTTTTTATGATTTCTCTCAAAACGGCCGTCTCAATTGGTATGTAAAGTATCCATCGCTTTACTAACCAGGGTAGGGCACTTCATCAATTTCATAATCATCTTTCTCATCAAGTTCATCGGGGAGTTGAATTAATTTAGAAATGAATATTCGTAATACTTGACATTGACAAAATACGCGTCGTCGTGATGCGATACACATAAAAAAAAGTGTGAAAGAATCTGTTGGACATCTATACCCTCTCTCTAGCCTGTAAGGGATCTGGCGTGATGATATAATTCAAATTCAAATTCAAACGTTTATTGCTTTCCATAGTGTTTATAGATGGTTAAAACATTAATATTGTACAATTATGGACCCTGTCGGGCGCAGCAAAGTTTGGAGGAGGAAGAGCGTCGATTATCTCAATTGGGATCATTACAGAATATATTATATAAATCCACCTTTTTTATTACTATTATTTATTATATTTGTTAGTTTTTCATTATTATATTATATTTATTAATTATTTTAAACTTTATTTATTCTTATAATATATTATCGTCTATTAATTTTAATTAAATTTTATCATTCAGATATTCATCTATAGTGTAGTAAGATTTGTTTATTAAAAATATCTTTAACTCCTTTATAAATGTAGTGTATTCATTATCTTCTTTAATGTATTCTGGCAATTTATTATAAATTTTAATAGACATCACAAAAGGACTAGAAGAGTGCATTTGTACTCGTGCGTTTGGAAGGTTTAATCTATTTTTGTGTCTTAAAGTTTATTTTGTGGGCAGGTCGTCGCGTCTTGAGTAAAAGTCAGGATGTTTACGAACGAATTTGCATATTTCAAAGATATAAAGATATACATGGTAGGGTTAAGATTTTTAAATTTTGGAAGTAGGTTTTGCAACTGTCTGTCTCCTGTATATTGGCTAAGATCCTAACTAACTTTCTTTGGAGTGTGAATAGAGTTGGCGAATCTGTGCCATTCCCCCATAAAGTTATCCCATATGTAAACCACGAGTAAGCGTATGCATAGTATGTGATAAGAGCTGTTTGCAGATCAGTAGTCTTTTTAATTTCGAATAGAGCGTAGGAAAATTTAGAAATTTTCGCTCTTACCTTTTGTATGTGTGGTTTCCAACTAATGTGCGCGTCTATAACTAAGCCAAGCAAAGAAAATTCATTAACTACTTCTAATTCCGAATCGTTGAATTTAAAGTTTACCTGTAGGGGGGGTTTTTGACGTGGGTGGAAAGTCATTAATTGTGTTTTTGAGTAATTTATTTCCAGGTTGTTTTCACGGATCCAATTCGTCGTTTTTGTAAGGACAGCATTTAATTTTTCGTTTAAGTTTAAATTAGTCTTACATGCAATCAGAATAGATATGTCATCTGCGAATAGGACACATGGCTCATCTATGATTTTAGGCAAGTCGGTATAGATAGGTTAATCTATAAACTTTGGCTGTGATCATAATAATTTATATGTTTGCATATCCACGATCCACGATCTGACGAGAACCGTAAAGTACCATCCTCATAAAGTTTCGCGTCTACAATATTAGTGGGACTCAAAACTAGAGACAAACTGGTTGAATGATATTATCTGTTTAGGGCAAATAGACGTGCTGTTTTTCCTAAACAGAGGTGGTAGTGATGCATTGTATACACCATCAATTTGCCAATGGTGTTAGGTCCCAATCTAATAGGAGACAACTTTATTACCGGGTAGAATTATAGGCTCCGGATTGATACTGATTTTTGTTAGATAGTAAAACAAAAACACCGTGTCTGAGTAACAATTTACATACACAATACATATTTATTTTAAGCATACAATAAATATGGTTGTCAGGCATTTGAAGAAGTGCAGATGACATCCAGATTATCAAAATTCATTACATACGTCGCGTGGATGTCAGGGTATATCTTCAACTCGCATATATCCAAATCAAGCTACTTTCAACTAGCAAGTACATCCCACAGTGCAAGCCAGGCATAACAAACAAAGTCAATATCCACCATCGATCAATATTAGTTAGATATGTTATCACCCTATTGAGTATCTACAAAAACGATCATAAATAATTATGTCCAGATGCTTGATATTATCTATAGCAACCATAACTTGGTAACAAAAACACATAATTATTTGAAAAATGTTTTATATTCTTTTAAACGTAGGCTACTAGGAATTTTTAGGTGCGTTTACAACGTGAAATTCACTGATACAAACACTTGCGTCTCGTACAAAGATTTGCTAGGATTGAACCTGCGACAACTTCATCCATCGAACGGAGCGGCCTATGTTTTTACCACTAGACTGAGACGTCGTTATATTAAAATATTGTAACAAGATAAGGAGAGAATAATAACTCCATGTGCCCTGTTTTTTTGCAAGCTTATATTTAACTTGCAATATTCGTATGTCTGACTGTCTGTCTGCATGTCTGTCTTTCCGCTTCAAACCTTGTGATCCATTTTTAAAGCACTTGCAAGTATCCGATTGAACTGAAATTTGGCTTACATATGCATACGCCATGGAGCTGGTCTGATGATGGAGTCGGAAGGTGGCCAAAGGAACATGTGAAATATACAACGTAACCCCCTCGTGTTTAGGCTTGTTAGATTGTTATTGAGAGGTACTATACAACCAGAGGTGCTCGTAGCGCTGTGCGACCGCGGAGTTCTTACCGATCACCAAGGTTAAGCAGCGTTCGACTTGGTCGGCCTGAGATGGGTGACCGTTTGTGGCATTTTCATGTTTGAGCATCTCCGTGCTTCGGAAGGCACGTTAAGCCGTTGGTCCCGGTTACCACTTAATGTTGTAGTCGTTAAGCCGAGTTGGAAGCCTTGAAGGCGGCTTGATAAGTTCCAACAGCAGGTGACCACAAAACCTGCCTCCAGCAATCCGCACTGGGTCCGCGTGGTGGAGTATGACCTCATCTCTCTCACCTCGATATGTGAGAGAAGGCCTTTGCCCAGCAGTGGGCAGTATAGGCTGATATTATTATTATTATTTATACAACCAGATAGTGTTCAGGGTCCGATGATGAAGCCGAAAGGTGATCAATTGTATCACCCAAGTACTCAACATAACCCCACCATGTTTGGACTCGTTGGATTGGTCTTGATGAGTAGTATTCACCCGCATGATATTCAGGGTCTGATGATGGAGGCGGAAGATGACCAACAGTGCTACCCAATTACTCAACATGTCGTGTTTGGGCTTGTTAGATTTGTCTTGACGAGTACTATGGATCCGGATGGACCTTTTTAAATTAAAATTATTTTAATTTCGTGTGGTTGTATTTATTTTTAGAGGTATTTAACGAGACGGTATGAGACGAACTATGAGAATGGAGGAACCCAGAGAGGTATGTAAAGAAAGAACCTCTTGGAACTCTGTACTCTCTGTCTACCCGCAAGGGATCTGGCGTGATGATTTAGATAGATAGATAGTAATAATGATTGTGTCATCTACGTAAGTGTGTCATCATTAGTTTTACAGTATTTAACACCGTCACGCCTATATTCCCCAGAGGGGGTGGCAGAGATGTACTCGCCACGTTTCGCCGACGATGTTCGGTCCCATGTAATAGGGGGCGAGCGTATTGCCATATACCGGGCACAATTCCAGACTCCGAACTCGTACTGGGAATTTTTCGTTTGAAAAACTACATTTGTCCGACCTAGGATTTGAGCCCAGGACCTCGTGATCACAAAGCGATGCGCTTTGCCACCAGACCAACGAGGCAGTCAAGATTTAGTAATAATTATTGTGACCTATACGCATGTGTCTCAGTCCGACAGGGCGAGCACGAGCGGCAGTACTTTTCTAGCGCGGGACAAGATTTTGTTGGCCCGTGATCCGTTGGTCTTGCACATAAGTCAAAATAGTATCGTCTGTACGAGAATATAATACGATTCTTGGGGTAAATATTTCGTATCAAACCTTTAGCACGCTATGTTAGCACGTAAGACGAAACTGTTATAGGTTATGTTCAGAGGGCTTAGCACCTAAATTTTTTATTTTATTTTATTAATTTATTTTAGGAAAACTTACAGCTAGTGTAGTAATAATAATTTTACATAGTAAAAGAAAGCCATTTAAAAGTTTCCACAGATAGCAAAAGTAATAGATATAAAAAAGTAAGCCAGTAAAAATGAAGACAGCACAGAAATCAAATAAAAGAGGCAATCAAATACGCTAAGTTACACAAAACAACACTTATCAAAAAGTAAATTAGGAAAAGAACTTTTTATTTAGCATGCGCTTAAGCTGAGGAACGCTGGTATGAAAAAGGTATATATCTGTTTGGTTTAGAATTGTATTAAAGAGCCTAAATGACCTTATTATAAAGCTATTTGCCTGTATTTTGTCCTTCCTGCTGGAACATAGAGAAGACTAGGTTTGCTAATATTAGTGCGGTGCGTACGTAGTCCGATCTTACTCAAAAGCGTAACGCTAGCGAGTTTATACGCAATCCTTGTCAAAATAAAATTCATTAAATTATTCATTAAACATAAACGTGACAGCATGCTCACTCGCTAGCACCACGCTAACGTCAATTTTTTCGTGCTAAGCCCTCAGTACATAACGATTTAAGTCTTTAGTCTCACTCATATAAGAGCGACGTAAGCTAAAGTTAGGTTATGTTACTTCATTGTTATGACAGATCGATGATAACAACTCTACATTTTACGAATTCACTAATCTGATAAGATAATCTCGTCTGTTATACGATAGCCGGTATCAACTCTTTTAACGAAATTTTTATCAATATAATATCAAGATATCAGTATATTTCAATGTAGGTACCTAATAACGAGGAAGAATTGAGTTCCGATCAATGAAAATGAGTATTACTAGTTACCTTGGCGGGCGCAACGCGCTAGCCTACTGCAAGTTACTATACTATCCCGGTCATATCTAGGTTTCCTCAGACGTCTAGACTTATAAATTAGTCTATTTACTAACCCACACCTGGGCAAAGGCCGTCATTCACAAATGTTGGTGATAGAAATTTGATCATATTCGGCCTCTTAAACCCAAAGCCGGTCGTCATGACGATCTTTGACGAAGGTATTTGTCCTACAGTGCACGTTTTTCACTTGATGATAATGAAACCCAATATAAATTTATGGAGGCAGGCTTGGAGCCACTTCAAGCCCGGCTTCCAATTTGGCGAAAAGCCAACGTCATGTGGTAAACGCGACCTAACTTACCTCTTAAAAGGAAAAGTTCAAATATGAAAAAGCCGTAAACGGTCACTCATCTCAGACCGACCGAGTCGAACGGCTGCTTATCCTCGGTAATTGCTAAGAATACCATAGTCCCATATCGCTACGAGCGCCTCAATAGTCGAGTTATCAACGGCTTTTTATAAATCTCTCACAAATCAAGGTGAGAGAGATGGTTATTATTGCTGCATAAAACCTCTTTTTCAGTGGGCATAAAGGTCGGAAACTCAATAAGCGCCATCTTTAAACACATCTCTTTAATTCTATAAAATTATAAAAAAAAATGTTGATTCAAATTTCGAATCCGCCTCCTTTAATTCGCAAGTTTTCTATCGAGCGCAACAAATTGTTTCATAACTAATTATTATTAAGGTCCAGATTTATGTTTATACCTCTTTTAAATATACTTTTTATATTTTTATTTAATTATGAGAAGTTATTATTGAGAAATATGCCGTAAGAGACGGGGAGACGGTGAGCTAAAAGCGTTATTTATACGTGTTTGGTGACAGGGCGCCTCTGCGCCTCTGGCCGCCCTAATTAAAATTTAAATTTGGAAACCGACTTTAGGATTAATTTAGGTGTCTACCTTTCGGTATGCTGATAAAAATACTGTTTAACCGACCAGGGAGCATATTTTTTTCTGTATGTTTCTTAAAACTTATCCTCACACTACGAATTATTCTATAGCAAACATTAATTTTATATCAACACTAAGTAGTTGCACTGGCTCTTTACTCCGTAAGTTTCACTTTTAGAATAAAATATTGCTAACATCAATCCGTTTCTTATTGTCATCGTTATTAATCTGGATTTCTACGTCTCAATCAGTAATCAAAATCATAAACTTTTCTTTAAGCTATCCTTCATATTCTAAATCCTAGTGGCATATTGAACTTTAGGAATCATTACCTATACCCATATACAGTATAACAATTGAATGTCATACAGCTGCCCTAGTAATACCCTAGTACAACCTATCGGTATCGTGTATCTATGGAACATGTTATTTGCTATAAGCAATTAAACACGCAACACGCCGAATTGCGACAACTTGGTGAAATGACTTCAGTAGCATATATAATCTAATAACATTTCACAAGACAAAAGAAATCTCAGGAGTTACTACCTAGGAGGAACTACCTCGCAAGGAATCTAGCGTAATGATATAAATAGATAGATTATTTAACAAAGTTACGCGCGACGCGTTAGGACAACTTTGTGCCTTCGCCGCGTGTATGGCTGTCCACTCCCTCGAGAGTAAATAACGCAGGGGCGTGTTTCCGCGTAGAAAGTAAACAAAACAACGATGTGGAAACTTCATTGAACGCAATACTTCGATTCAAGTTTGCGGTTCTTTATTGATGCAAAAAAGTATAGCGTATCATTCCCATATGAAAATATACATAAATAATAACAATAGCCCTGTTAAGAAACTATCACACTTTTGGGCACGGGCTTCCTCTCAAACTGAGAGGGTGTAGGCCATAGTCCACCATGCTGGCCCAATACGGGTTGGCGAACTTCACACACCATTGAGAAACTCTAAGACAAGCAGGTTTCCTCACGATGTTTTCCCTTACCGTTAAAGCAAGTAATAGTTTTTAATACGCACATGCTTTCCATAAGACAGAGGTGCGTGCCTGGGTTTGAACCCTACATCTCTGACGTTGCAGTCCAACAGTCTAACCACTAGGCTATCACTGCTTTAACTGAAAAAATATATACCTACATCTCCTATACAATCTCAATTAAATGAATGACGCATGCTACAAATCTGACTAAAATAGCCAAAATGCTAGAACTATTAAATGGGTCATCTAGAGATGAAGACTATTTCAACTAATAAAAGGTAACCAGTAACACCATGTTTCTGAAAAACAGAAGGAAAAGATTTCCCGCAATGATCTGACATGATAAATAACATAAGATATTTTTTCGGAAATCTATCTATTCTTGTATTTAAAAAAAAAACCCCTATTTATATACACAAATACCCAGACCGAACATTGCGGGGATCGAACCCGCAACAACTCGATCAACAAGTCTGTCGCATTAAAATGCTATGTTTCCGAAAAAAGAAACCCGCAAGGCATAGTGGTGAGATTATATACATAGATAGGTATCTGAGAATTTTTTTGGGAAACCTATCTATCTAGATAAGTTTCCGAAAAAACTACTTAATTACAGAAGTCCCATTACTGTGTCACGCGATCGTTAGATCCGCTGATATCGCCGATATTGCATCGCGATTTTATTGCGGTGATTATTAGGCAATCGCGCAGTCGACAATGCAATTAACTATCCACCTATCTAAAGATAATGTGCGTGGAGTTCAAGGGAGAAGGAATATTATTTTCATTGTATATTAATTTTATTGTATTTTATATTGTATATTTACATTATATATTAAGACTGCCTCGTTGGTCTAGTGGCAAAGTGCGCGGAGGATTGGGCGAGTCACCTATAGACTTACTCAGATAATTACTGGTCACGGTGGCTTCGGTGATTATCTGCGGAAGATCGGACGCGAGGTGATGACGACCTGTCACCACTGCGGTGAGGACCAGGATTCCGCCCAGCACTCACTGCCCAGCGTGGGCCTCCGAGCGGCGGATCCTGGTCGAACGGATCGGACCGGACCTCTCCCTGCCGGGAGTAGTAGCGGCTATACTGGCAGGGGAATCAGCGTGAGGGGCCGTATCCTCCTTCTGCGAGACTATGATGTCCTAGAAGGAGGAGACCGAGCGGGATAGGGAGAGGGCCGATCCTGCTCGACGAAGGCGACGGCGCTGGGGCGGAGGGACAGCCCGCCCAGGCCCCCCAGCTCAATAGGCCGGGGCTCAAGAATACGGGCTAACCTTCGTCCCTCGTAATAACAAGACGGGGGACCCCTCCCCTGCACCAACATCAGCAGGGGGGCCTTCGGGGTCGCAGACGCAAAGAGGACAGCCGCGTGGTGTGGCCCACGTCGCCATGAGCACCACCTCGGTGCGAGGGGGAGCAAGTCATTAAGTCTCCCCCAATGGCGGGCTCTTCAGAGCGCGGTACAAGTAGGGCACCGGTGCGTTCCAAACGGAGATCCCGGAGACCCTCCACAGTGCTGATCTGATCCATCCACAGTGAAGGCCATCCTGGGCTTTTTAGTCAGTAGGAATCCGACACGCAACGCGAGCTCCCCCAAGGCTCGCGGTAGTCCTATGCAGGATTTTCCCCAGAAAAAAAAAAGTTGCAAAGCGCATCGCTTTGTGATCACGAGGTCTTGGGTTCAAATCCTTGGTCAGACAAATGTAGTTTTTCCGGTCCGGAGTCTGGAATTGTGCCCGTTATATGGCAATAGGCTCGCCCCTGCCCCCCATTGCATGAGACCTCGTCGGCAAAAAGTGGGTGTACTCAGTACACCGCTGCCACCCCCGCTTGGGGAATATAGGCGTAACGGTGTGTTATTCATTTTTTGACGGCTATTGGTAGAGAAAGGTTCTTGAGGGGCGGCCTCGTACCAGAAGACGAGGAGTGGGCAGGCTTCCTATGAGGTGAACCGATGACCTGGTGAAGGTTGCAGGTAAACGCTGGATACGCACAGTACAAAGCAGGTCGTCATGGTGGTCTTTGGGAGGTCTTTGTTCTGCAGTGAACATCGTTCGGCTAATAATGATGATGGATTAATATTTCGAGTGCCGTCAAATAAAGGCAACAATTTTATTACAAAATTGTATAATCCTCTATGATTAACAAAATCACAGTAACCTGTGTATGAGCACAAAGGATCCCACCCGGTCGAAGTGCGCTTGAGTGTCTTCTCAGTCCGAAAACAGCCAATAATAAGACAAGATCCGGTATATGAAATAATGCTGCATGATAACTCCTTGTCTGGTGAAGATGTAAAGACCCCGCGGCCGACAGCGTAGATCATGACACGCGTGAAAACGCAAAAGTTAAGAACTATGGACTAAGCACAAATCATTTGACGCTATCGTAACGGTGTCAAGAAAGCGTGCTGTCACGTTCATCTTTATTTAATATATATTAGAAGTATGAAAACGATGGCATAACTACTCGATAGCGTTATACCGTAAATCTGTTCGTGCGAAACCTTCTGCATACATTTTTACATCACATTTTTTTTAAATTGGCAAGAAATCTGTAACTCATTCAAACCGTTGTATTAAACGAAAATCATTGATTATTCCAAGCAGTGCGGCGATTCTAAACGCATTTCTAATACCTATTTCTCAATACAAAGAGGCACACATAATTAGTACAAGTTTGGTACTTCATTTGGATATCAGAATGCTTGAAGAAATGTTGGATTTTCGTGTTGAATTTGTAGTCATAATCTAATTGGGATGTTAGAGATCTTGCATCATTTAGGTTACACCTCGTATATCTCCTAAAATGAATACATAATATGAAGGGCGAAGGGCGTGTCGGTCGAGTTTGAGTAATGACCGACGCGGGCGCGTCGCGGGCGCCCTGCGAGTCGTCGCAGAGCGTCCCCATTTGAATACAATGCCGCGATAGCTCAGGGCCGCCCGCGTACGCGCATGCATAATCCCTTGCACTTAATTTAAAATCTGCCACATTCTCTCAGAGACTGACGGCTACATCTCCGAACATGTGAACAATGCCGACGTACACCCACGAACGTATGATTTTCGTACCAATTGACCTCTATTTGTAGTCCATTTGCAATTAATAGTCGGCTCGAGTGCAGCTCCGAGTTATTGACTCCGTACGTATTTCTTCCATTAACGATTATTGTTCAAGGCTACATTCCCGGCGGGACCTGCCGCGCCGGCGTCTAGTTGCGGCAGGCCGTGTGACAGTATCGTAACTACAGGCATTTGTTAACAGAAATACTTGCATAAACATATCTGAGACGAAGACAAACTCGCCGTTGAGTAGTTTGAAATATCGCCCGCCTCGAGTGCTCGAGTGGTGACTGTGGGTGTCGTCGCGGACGCCATCTAGACCGTGCCCACTCGTCTGCGCGCGCGCTGTTTATCATGCGGTGGCTCGCCCCAACCCTGATATTACGTGGATTATTATGTCATCTCAATCATAATAATGACTACATTGCTTACATATTCTGATATCTTTATTATGAAATGCATATTTTTAACGTTTATTTCGATCGGGGACGTCAAGCAACAAAGGAACTGATGACCGATCGACCTCTAGCATGAGCAATTATCTGCAATGACGTAACGCTCGCTCGGTAACTAGCGGGTTGGGGGTTTTGAACTGGAGACAATCGCGTTCTCAATGATGAGACAGTATTGGTTTCGAGTAATAAAAAATGGGTAGACAATGGAAAGAGGCGAGCGGGTTGCGGCCTCGATAGCCGCGGTGTCAGCAGCCACCGTCGCTCGGCCGATGCCTATTTGGGAGGAGGGCTCCCTATTTGGAAGGCTGCGTTTCGAGTCGAGATCGATATCAGCGGCGGCATAGCGATGCGACACCGCCCGTCAGCGAGCCGTCACTCCCGCGCAACCTCATTTACCGATATTTTAAGTTACACTATGAATCGTTGCCTGGTCGATTAAATTAAATGACCCATAAATCCTTAAATTCTAAATTATCTTTGAATTAATCCTAGGTATTTGTAAAATAAATATTTATTTATTGTAATAGTTACAACAACAGGATACATATTATACATTTCACGCGAATATTATATGTAATTAGTCTGATATGTACACCTGTTACAGGTGTGTACAATATTCGCATTCGTCGTTTTTAATAAATCATCCTGCTTCCTGATAGTAATAGCCTAGTAACTTATAGAAACTAAAATGATAAGCATTTCCCATGGGTAGCTAATGACCTGTTTTTTTTTAAATATGTAATCACTGCGGGCCCGGTTCGTCCCGCACCTTTTTATGTTTTAGTTTTATTTTATTAATTCTGCTTTATTGTAGTTAGCATAGTACATGCAGCTTCCTTATTTTTTGTTTTTCTGTTTTGGTTTTTAATTTAGTTGTAACAGTGATTGGTTGTTGCTTTTGATTGATACGGTACGTCCGTAGAGGTTGATTTTTGCTTTTTTTTCCTTTTTTTTTGTAATGTCATTACTAATGACCTGTAGGTAGGTTATTAATATAAATATTTGGGTGTTACTGATACAGTTTATTAAACAAGCCAGGATGATCTCAGAAGGCTGTAAATGATCAAGCACGACCGTTTC
The DNA here is from genome assembly GCA_905147815.2 of Phalera bucephala. Taxonomy (NCBI): domain Eukaryota; kingdom Metazoa; phylum Arthropoda; class Insecta; order Lepidoptera; family Notodontidae; genus Phalera; species Phalera bucephala. The sequence continues at coordinate 13,357,484 of LR990621.1, read as the reverse complement.
TTTTGCACATTTGTTAACACTGTGCGGTTAGAGTTAACACTTCCAATAATGCTTGTTTACGACGCATCTACATAATACTAAAAGTAGACTACAACAATTATAAATATTATACAAACTCTCCTCTTATCTCCTTCTTTCAAAGACTGTAACATCAGCTTACTTAAGACTTGGTGTTCGATTTTTCCGCCTTGAACCCTTATTGGCATCTGCCGAAATCTTCAAAACTGTGAAGCTTGTAAACTCTCTAACGATATCCTGACCTTACAAACCATCAGTTAACTTATCATATTCATCCTTATTTACTACATAAACAATGATAATGTGATTTTACTTCGTCCTTTTCGTTCCCTAATTATTCGAATCAACCTCTACAGGCCAATGTGTTCTATGCCTAATCTAACAAAATTATGAGTTATCAATATGTAGAAAGGATTATCACCGATCGTATGTTGAAAAATAATAGTGATAATTATTTCTTTTGATTGGTTCTGGTAATTCTTTTGATATATTGATATATGATGTGATAATCTTAACAATACACACAACTTCACGCTTACGTTCCCGATATTGGGGTGGTAGAGGGGTAAGATATATATCTACGTTTCCTATATCATCATCACGCCAGATCCCTTGCAGGGTAGGCAGACAGTACAGAGCTCCAGCAGGTTTTTTCCATCTGCATTTACCGTACCGCACCATATTAAGTCCCAGTGCCATCATAATACATTCTTATAATCACCAGCTCTCTATAACGCACTGCAGGGTATAAGCCTCCCTTTTTGTACCATTATTCGCGGTCCTTTCGCGACCCCAAGTTTTTCCTCCAACTCTTCATATATCTTTTACCCAACGAGACGTATTTGTACGGGACATTCGAACCGGTCATCGTGTTGATCTTCGGGGGAGGCCTATGTCTTACTATGGACGTCTTACGGCTGATATGGGAGCAATAAATAGTATTAGTAAATCCAAACTTCATTGCTACTAAGATTTGATCCCCTTCCGGGTAGGTAGAGAGTACAGTGTTCCAACAGGTCCTTTCCTTACAGACGACTCTGGCTTCCTTCACTCACATTCTATATAGTCTACGTATAGGTAGAGATACACGCTCGCCGCACGAAAAATGGCACCGTTAAAAGGCAAGCAAAAATGCACGGTACTAAAAATTTAACAGGCTTCCGCTTTTTTGCAAATACAACTTTGAGTTATACGAGTAAGGTACAATATGCCCTAATTTATGTGTATATCATAACGATAACTACTCACGTGAATTTTTGGACGTTTTTGACATGAAACGTCTTTAAAATCATACCGAAACATACATAGGGAACCGTAACGAAAAGGTCTATATGGTTTTACCTTAATAATTACAAAACTTAGTCTCAAAAACATGAAACCAGTGTCATTATTTAGCTTATACAAGGTGTATCAAAAAAAACGCAAGACCTCAGACACCAAGATTAGATAATTGCTTCACAAATTCCATACGAAAATCAACTTGCCAAATTAAAAAAAATTTAACCACTTTTTTACGCTCTTTTATACCCCAATTACATTAAAACTTGTACGTGTATGTGTGCGTATTGAGAAAACGTTTTAGAAATGCATTCGAAATCTTCATATTGCTTTGAATCAAGAATAAATTTAGGTTGTTATAGCGCACTACATGAGTAACAGCTTTATTGGCAAATTAAAATAATGTAATACATTAAAAGTAGTTCGAATCAATTTAGTCATTGATTTAGAACAAACTACTTTCAGATCTTGCGCTTATTATGTTACACCTTGTAGAGTCAGCTCACTGTTATGACCTTCAGTTTGGCGGCGGGGAAAAGACTGTAAAATGACCGAATCCGGCGCTCTCGCTCCTTTCTATCAACGTTTAACACTAAAAGCGACACGCTGACAGACGTTTCACTTTAAAACCTACGGGCGAGTGCCCCGACACAGCCACATCCAATTTTTAATGTAACTTTTTATGATAAATCGATACCTATAATACAATTTACATAACACGCTTCAATACTGACGTGGCAAAGAAGCCAATCGTGACGTTTAATTAGTCATACGTCGAACTACTTCCAAATCTTACCGACTTTATCAAGCTATACACACATGCGCGATAAGTGTATCTCAAAATTAGGTAATTTTCGTCGGTGTTTCTTATTTTTCATGCATTGAGTGTTGTCGATAAAATTATGGAAACGCTTTAACAAGTTGAGCACACAGTGGTGCGTTAGGATAACTTTGTAAAGCTATCGTGTGATGATATTTTGTATGAAGTACTGTATTCACTGGAGTACCGCTAAACGATCACTTCACTAGGTTATCGTAACGCGATGCGTTACGTCTTTAATTGGTCAAACCGAATAGGAGCCCTGTGCTGCATATGGAAAGGAAGTCCGCACCATACCGTTGAAATCACTCTGCGTCTGGCTATCACGTCTGCTATTTGTTTTCGCGTTAAATAGTGAATGTATGACCACAGACCATTTTAAATGAATAGACTATCAATAGCCGTAGAACAAATCGTAAATAAAATAAAAATAAACACCGTCACGCTTATATTCCTCAAACAGGGGACTCAGAGTACTGTCTTCGCTGACTTTTATTCAATAATGTTAGATCTTAGTAGGGGACGAGACTATTGCCATTAAATTCCGGACTCTAGATCAAATCGCAACCCTCAAAAAGCTCAAAATCATATAAAATATTGTTTGTTATAACATGTACCTATTTCGTAAAATTATATATATATATATATATATATATATATATATATATTGTTATTTCACGTTTATATTTTGCAACCCCTATACATCTATTGATAGATGGCGTGGTGAACACGTACAATATTTTATATGGCGTTGTAAATCTATTCATTTGAACTGGACTGTTGTATGACTAAGTCAGTTTGATGTGCAGAGCTCATACCTGCACATTACCGTAGCACTATATCTCTGTGACCGAATTACATCGTCCGTCGCGGTTTTCAACGCATACTAGTCTATTATCAAATACCTCGTAAAATGTCTGAGCATTCACGTGAAATGTTCTAATAAATTTATGGACCAACATGCATTAAGTCGTTAAAAATCACACAAATTTCAAGACAATTTATACGGTGTTGAAATAAAAAAAGCTTAGCAAATTTTTTTACGTTTGTTTACTCGTCTTGTGGATCCATGGACGTCTGGAGTCTAGACAAGTCTATTTTATTACATCCACCTACCTATGTGTCATTTACAAATCTTGAAGCGCAATAATTTCGGAATTTTATAACTTTAATTTATATCTATACTCTCTGCCTACCCCGCAAGGGATCTGGCGTGATGATATAGATTTAATTTATAAATATAACTAATCTAATAAACTTCTACCTCACAGTAGTAATTATTTCTATGTAGTGAATATGCCCAGAAATATAAAATACCAAATAGACCGAGTCTTATCTGAAGGACAGGTCAAGAGTCTCCGTAACCGGCGAGCGTGTATGAGACGAACTATGAGAGTGGAGGAAGTCAGAGAGGTATGTAAGGAAAGAACCTGTTGGAACTCTGTACTCTCCGCCTACCCCATAAGGAATCTGGCATGATAATGTGTTGTTGTTGTTGTTGGATATGCCTAGAGACAAATTCCACACAAGGATTTTTAGAGAGCCCTCAATATCGGCTTTCCACTAGCCTTGAGAAGCTCAGGTGTTATACCGTCATCGCCTGGCGCCTTATTGCTCTTGAGCTGTTTGAGAGCCATACTAATCTCGTACAGACTGATGTCCGGAATGTGTTCGGTATACTGTCGGGTCAATTTGGCTCTTGGGTCTATGGCCGGATTGCAAACAGGTGGTTGTACTGATGTGTATAGCTGACCGTAGCACTTCACGACTTCCTTCAAGAGTTCCGATGCAGAGGATAAAATCCTGCCGTCTCCGGTCTTCATCTTACTCAACGGGCTCTGTCCGATAGGCAAATCTACTGCGAACACTTTAAGGCCTTTGTTGCGCTCGATAGTCTCTCTTATTTTGTAAGTATTATAAGTACATCGCGAGTCAGAGACTTAGAGATAGTGAGTTTTAGAGGTATGTATGGCTCTAGATATATCCTCATACATAACATCTACCTCATCGTCGGGATGTGTCAAAGTCGGTGCGTATACCTGTATAATTTTCAGTGAGTACCTTTCGGTCATTTTGAATATCAGGTACGTGAACGTTGTTCACGAGAGGCCTATAGACTACAAACCCGACACCACCCTGGGACTGCTGGTCGCCCTCCCGGTAATAGAGCAAGTTTCCGGATTTAAGTGTTATCGTGTCTTCACCCTCTCTTCGGACTTCAGATAATCCTATGATATCCCAATGTAACTTGCTGAATTCTTCCTCTAACTCATCGATCTTTTCATCAGGTCGCAGTGTGCGCGTGTTAAAAGTTGCCAGGGCCAATGGTCGTCGTTGTCGGTAGGCATGCCTCTTCCGGGGAATGCACGGTGGGTTGCACGTTTAATTAAAACTTTCTGTACCCGTACTGTATGCTAACACACTACTGTGCAACGGTTTGTGCGTTGTATTTATTTATTTATTAAGTAGGGATACCTACTTAATAAATAAATAAATACCCGAACCCTTATTCGCTATGACGTGTGATCTAGTTATGGTATCTTGTATGTCTTGAAGTACCATTAAACGATCACTACATGAAGTTATCGAAACGCAATGCGTTACGTGTTTAACTCGTTAATTAAACCCCGATCCAATACGTCCAACGGTATACGTTCAGACCACCATACCAAGGCATCGTTTAACTAGTTTCGGAAACTGTGGGCCCCTTGGCTTTTATAGGCTTTATAATTAATGAAATAATCCGTTGAAATCTGTGCAGACTAATATTTTATTACCGATTGCTAAATACATACGTATAATATAACGCCGCAGGTTAATTACGTTTACCGCGTTGATATAAATTATCATTTTACAACAGACATTTCAAATAAGCGCCAGAATATATTATACCTAAGAAGGTAGTTGCTTAGAATTATAAATAATATCACGAAGATATAAATAATAATATTAGCCCTGTTAAGAAACTGTGTCACTGTTGGGCTAGGGCCTCCTCTCAAACTGAGAGGGTTTAGGCCATAGTCCACCACGCTGGCCCAGTGCGGGTTTGCGAACTTCACACACCTTTGAGAAACTCTTAGGCATGCAGGTTTCCTCACGATGTTTTCCTTCACCGTTAAAGCAAGTGATAATTAATTATTAATACGCACATGCTTTCGAAAAGACTGAGGTGCGTGCCTGGGTTTGAACCCGAGACCTTTGACTTTGCAGTCCAGCGGTCTAACCACTAGGCTATCACTGCTTATCACGAAGATAGTTAATAATAATTAAATATAAGTCCGCAGGGCAGCTTGTGGCTAACTGTTGGTGAGTAACGACACCACGGACCCGAGTGCTCCAGAGAGTTGGCTAGGGCCCCCAACTCGGCGTGTCTTCGTCGGTCGAGTTGAAACCGAAGGGTGTCCGCAGGACTCTCGGCGCTGGCTTGCCTTAATTTGTCATCCAGAGAGGAGCCGTGAGAGCTTTATAGCTTTATCAACGTAGGAAGATATATATATATATATATATATATATATATATATATATATATATATATATATATATATATATATATATATATATATATATATATATATGTATGGGATTGTGTATGTATATGTATATATATTTGGCTACATAATATAAATATTTATTTATCTTATTCCTTTTATTTTTCTTTTTTTCGACCTCATGTGGCTTTGCACCTGCATTAATTGTTTCTACATCAGCCTAAGGTAGACTGTTAGAAACTGCCGTAGGCATTAGTCCGCTTCTGTACCTTTAGTGCACAAAGTATAATAAATAAATAATCCTCTCACCTGCCTGGGTCAGTTCACTGGTTATGTTTCTTCATTTTCAGCAGGTGACTTACATAACATTAACTTCTCGCAACACAATGAGGCGCTCGTAGCACTATGCGACCACGGTGTTCTCACCGATCACCAAAGTTAAGCAGCGTTCGAGGCGGTCGGCCTGAGATGGGTGACCGTTTGTGGCCTTTTTAAATCCACCGTCTTCGTGCTTGGGAAGGCACGCTAAGCCGCCGGTTCCGGTTACCGCTTAATAAGGTGGTCGTTAAGCCGAGTTGGAAGCCTTATAGGCGGCTTGATGAGTTCCAACAGCAGATGGCCACAAACCTGCCTCCACTATTCCACACTGGGTCTGCGTGGTGGAGTATGACCTAATCTCTTTTACCTGGATTGATTCGAGTCGATTTGTGAGAGAATTATAACTTCTCGTAAAGGGGCTCTATGTATTGGACCCATGTCCCCATGCAAGCCTATTAAAGATCCGGGTAAAGCCCGTCAATCTCACCGAGATACATATAATAATTGACAATCACACATTTCTAGTAAATTCTAGAGTTTTATTTTACAGTACTATCACGAATTGTAAAGGATTACCACCATTTTTGTGTACAACCTGTTGTTTTTAATACAAAAAAACATACTTATTTGCCTCTGTCTCTCTCTCTCTTTATCTCTCTCTCTCTCTCTTATCTTTATCACATTCATATTAGTATTTTAAACAAAAAGTAATTAAATACCACACTGAAATAAATACAATAAAAATAAATTTGACATTTATGCATGTGTCATGCGTGCTTCCAATTTTATGCGCTAACACTTACTAAAATATACGCACTTACTGTCGGCAATCGTAAAACGAACTTCGCTAATACGAACGGATATTAAAAACCAAGCTCATCTTTAAACGTGGCATAAAATGCGGAATATCGCGCCTACGACTATACATAACGTATTCGACATAATGTTCCATTTCAACTTAACACAGTTTATTCCGTATCTGAATATAGGATAATCTTGAAGTTTTATAGACTACGAAAACAGATTTTTAAGAATAAATCAATAACTCTTACAAAACTTAAAGTACCATAAAGCAAAATCTAAAGCAGATAAGCAAATAAAAACTTCATGAAATATTTTAACCTTTATAAAAAAAACTAAAGTGGCTATGGGCTGGTCACATCTGCAGAAGGACCGACGGCCGATGGAGCAAGCGTGTCCTAGAGTGGAGACCGCGACTTGGTAAGCGTAAGGTAGGACGCCCCCCAGCTAGATGGACCGACGACCTCAAAAAGGTCGCTGGGACAGACTGGATGCGGAAGGCGGAGGACCGTGTGCAATGGCGCGTGTTAGGAGAGGCCTATGTCCAGCAGTGGACTACGATAGGCTGATTGATTGATATAAAAAAAAGGTAAAAATACTTTAAAATCCTGAAAACCAACAATACACGACAGAGCGTCTGCGCCAACTACACGTAGCGTTCATACATCCGAAGAAGTGTTCCTTAATACCAATCAGTCCATGTAATTAGCCGCCAACACAGAAGCTGGTACAACTATTTCCAACTATGTGTAGGCACCTCTACAGAATAGATAATAATCGAACCAAAATTCAATTTATCTTCAAATTCCAAATCGATATCAAATCGAAAATCGTTTTGACATTTTATTTTGTCAATGACTTTTTACAACTCTCTATGGATATACTTGTTAAATCTATTTAAAAAGTTGCTGATTATCTCTCCGAGTAACCCCGTCTCTATCAGGTCTCAAAATGACCTTTACAGCTCTCTAACATACACTTGTCAAACGCAATATGGTGCTGTTTCCCCGGTGTCGAAGTAGTCCCGTCTCTATCAGCTCCTTTTTTTTAAAATAATATAATCTCTTCCAACTCATTCGATTAATCAATATCAACGGTATGTGTGAATTGATAATCGCATATTGTTATTTACACAATCGATTTGTCACGATCGATTCTCCCTAGATGTTAACAATAAAACAGTCGCAGTGTCCTACGACCTGGCTCTTGTGTAGTTCCACGGTGTGATTTACTCAACTTTACACTCTATACCTATAAGTATAAGTGCTATAATTGCTTCTTTGGTACCGACGTTGCCTTTTAAGGGCAGAACGCCCTATGGAAAATACCGGCTATGCCTTTTTGATGTCATTTATATACGAGTATGTTTTGGACTCGTGACTAATAATATTAGCCCTGTTAAGAAACTCTCCCACCGCTGGGCACGGGCCTCCACTCAAACTGAGAGGGTTCAGGCCATAGTCTACCACGCTGGCCCAGTGCCGGTAGGCAAACTTCACATACCTTCGAGAAACACTTAGGCATGCAGGTTTCCTCACGATGTTTTCCTTCACCAGTAAAGCAAGTGCTAGTTAATTTTTAATACAGAGGTGCGTGCCTGGATTTGAACCTGAGACCCCTGACTTTGCAGTCCTACGGTGTAACCACTAGGCTATCACTGCTTTTGTGCAAGTTTATTCCTATTAAATAATCAACACATAATATAGAATAAAAAAATAAAAAACAAAATCATGGCAACATTTCCCAGCGAGGCTGACAAAGATGTACTGTATATACACACATTTCGCTAAGGGCTTCAGATCCCAATGTAATAAGGGCCAAAACTGTTGTTATTATACCCGGCATTATTCTGGACTCCGGACTGATGCTGAGAATTTTCGAATTAAAAACTTTAACACTGTCTCCGACGTAGGACTTGAACTAGAGACCTCGTATATACCAACTTTAACATTCTTCACTTGACCAACGGCAATAATATTATGAATACTTTAAAATGTTATTTCAATGGAGCACTCATTTCAAATTGAGATTTCTCTGCTACATACCATACCGACATATATGTAAAATAAAAAGTCATTCACTTCTCTTAATATCATACTTGCAGACATTTGCTAAAAACGAAACTTAAAAAGTATAATAAATAACAGGCACAGCGAAAGCCTTGGCTTAAAGGTTATTCAATCAAAAGGTTGATCGGAACGTACGTTAAACGAGACGTAAATAGGTAAACGCCGCCGAGGGCGACTATTATCACGTCAGAAAGAGCTCGTTTTATCTCTCAATTCAGGGCCCTTATTTTATAACGTAGTCGTAACGCGCCACGTTACCATAACTCAGTTACCATCATCATCGTATGGCGATATACTTTTAATAATGCGACCTACTATCAAAATTTTATATCAGAGTGAAAAAGCTATTTCGCCTCGGGTGTCAGCTGGCCTAGCCCCTCGAATTCGCCACTGAATTTCCGAGTCGGACAGTCCTAACTTAATGAAGTGATCTTTGTGGTACTCCAACTAATACCATTACACGATAATTTCACGAAGTTATCGTAACGCGCCGCGTTTGGTTATACCGAGTAAGGGCCCAGTAATAATTTCATAAAGACAAGGAGGCGGCGCCGGCGCAGCGCAACGCGCCGCTCGCGGGAGGTCCGCACTTGCGTTACGTAAGGCTACGCCACACAGAGAGCGGAGTATGGCGTCATCTCTGGCACTACAAATATGTATATTCTATTTATATACTTTAACAATTAACTGCTTACTCGTTATTACCAGACTGCCAGTTTCCGCTATACACCCGATCGACTACAGCGCCACATACTGGATCCAATTATAGCTAAGGACCCATCAGGTAACCCCATAAGTACAAAAAACAAGCATCAAAATCTGTCAAGCCATTTGGGAGTCACATAGAAGTTTTATATATGAAGATACATGTATCGCTAAAAGTGAGACTTTTCAGCTTATTGCATCATTCTGCCTCCTTGAAACCAGGATCTTTGTTGACTCCTACGAGTCCACCAAGGTTTAAATTAACTCAAAAGAATCTTGATATCCTATTGGAACAAAGGAAAAAAATTGCAGATCGGAAATCATTAGTCCGCCCTGAACAGGGATCCAGAATATATAATAATTAAGAAACATATAGTAAAAATTTATGTTACCTCTCCGAACCACCTAATAGAAATCACACTTTTGAATAAATGTATATTTTATAGTACTTTTATATTACAACTCAGGCAGCTTAGCACAAATAAAACTGATGTCAGCGTGACGCTAGCGAGTAAATGTGCTGTCACGTTCATGTTTATTTAGTATATTCGTAATGTGACAAGGATAGCATATTAACTCGATAGCGGCACGCTAAGTTAATCTTTTCATACTAAGCCCCCAGAAAGCATTAGTTCGCCCTAAACAGGGATCCAGAAAACGTCATTAAATATTATTCCAAAATAATATGCTGATTCGTTTAACACACTCCGCATAATCGACTCAAACAACGTTAACTTTCTCACAGAAGTACCTCTACCTCATAGTAATTTTTCAATTACAACTAAGTTCACTAAAGTTCGCATTTCATATCGTTCATGAAATTTGTATCATTTATGCTATGAAAACTGTACCTTATCGATGTATCAACGTACAGTCAACCGCCCACGCTCGCACTGAGGCAAAACCTTTAAGGTAACACTAATTGCAAACCCCTTTAAGGACTCTGATCGATAACACGATAATGTCTTTAATGCCGGTCTTGTGTCGGCCAGGCATTACATTTTGTCTTGTCGACTCGCTAAAATAATTATCGGCCAACACATGTGCCGGCACAAACGGCCTACTCGCGCCTTGTCCGTTATGAAATTGGCAGTACTTTGTGAGATACCGAGAAGAGTGTGTGAAAATCGTTACGATGTGGGTTACATAGGAATAATTAGCATTTTAAAATGTACATTCATAGAATGCTAAAATGAAAACCCTTTTTATGTATGTAGAGCATTGTAGTAAGTACTTACAAATTCTCATACAAAAAAGAAAAGACAGTTGTTACTCAAGACTCTAGGACCTCTGGATAAGAAGAAATAGAGACTATCTAGTTTCTGTTCCAATCTGTAGTAACCATCCAGTTACTCATTCAAAATTAAATTTTCCAAGGGTATAGGAGAACAATGCCGAACAAAGTATGAAGACTTAAGTAAAATTAAATATTTCATTCACACGATTTAACTTAATACTTATACGATTAAATTGCTTAATTGAGAACAAAATACATATATACACAATAATGATGCATACTACAAATGTTAAAAAATACGCCTTGTGAGACACTGTCTACAAAGCCTTATAGGGTGGCAACGCATTTGTGTTATTTTTCATCATTAACGGTACGTCACACTGACTTAAATCGATTCCTTTATTACGTATTAGCTACCAAACAATCATACAGCCCGCTCTCAGTAAATTTGTTTGTTGTGTCGGCACATAAATCCTAAGATCCGTCCCTTGGTATGCGTCATAGCCGCTCGCTGAGATGGAATCGATACGGGCGAGGCGTTAGGACCCGCGTGCCTTCACGCCCTTAGTACTTCGGCAACCTCAAACACGTATTTTTCTACGTATTCGCGGGTACATAGCGATTTGAACACACGAAAACATTGGTAACTCCTTAGCATATAAATGACAGAAGACGAACAGGGAAAGAGAACAACGGTGCTGTTGAATTTCTAGTATTAATTAGCTTCATGAACCAGAAAACACATACCCACCGTCACGCCTACATTCTCCAATCGGAGATGGCCGTGGTGGCCAGAAATGTGCCCTCATTTTGCCGACAATATTAGGCCGCAACAACTTACCACAAGAGAATCATTAGCATATCTACCAAAATATTAATAAAAATACGTGAGATTCCTTTCATACATCGCAAACAGTAAGCTTTTGACGCCATTCATCGTTCAGAGGCTATACCGATATGTATGCATATTAGGAGCATGCACCAAACGCGAGAGACCGTGAAACAACTTAGCACGTTCACAGGAGAGCACAAATTGCAACCAGTTGCATAACATGCATTATTTAAACGCGACAACCTTATAAGAAAGTATTAATGTGATAGAGACTACGTATGTCGCATGCGGTGACTCAGAGCAGAGCTCAATGACCCTCGCTCACCCGCCGACGCATACTATTCCTGTGCTACCATGCACTACATTCCTTCATTTCGAAACGTTAGCTAACATTTTTGAAGGAACGGTACCAAACATAACAACCAAAAAAGAATCAATAAAATATCTGCCAATACGCAAACGTGCAGTCACACTATCGACCTGATCCCACAATCTAGAATTGTACGAATTTCGCATAAATGAGCTCATCAAAGGGCTACATACTCTCGTAAATAAAATTAGTCCAACCTTCGAATAAAGGTTTACCTATTTTATTATCGCTATCACGGTTCCAATGAGTCATGCAGCGTTGTCTATGATACCTAATCGGAGTCGCTTATCGTGCAACGAGTCTTCGGAACAGAGTAGACAGGCCCGATCGTGTCAGTGCATCATTCATCAGCTGGGCTCAAACGTGTAAATTTGCATGCGACCACGAGTCGAGCCTCGCGGGCGTCGACTGGAATTAAAAAGGGTCGAGAGAGCCGATCTCGTGTCGATACTGTCACATGACTAATGGAGCAGGCGCCGATCACAGATATCGACAAATAAAAATATGGCTGGGCCACCGCCGCCGCGCCGCGCCGTACTGTACCGCACCGCGTGCTCGCTGTGCGCGTACGCTGGACGCCCGCACTCATGTGACCTAGGGCTGCCAAACGCATGGTTTTCCTGAGACAGAGTATACTCGAAATCGCTATTTATCTAACGTCCTATTAATATTATAAAGGCGAAAATTTGTGAGGATGGATGTTTGTCACTCTCACGCAAAAACTACTGAACGGATTTTAATGAAACTATACAGTAATATAGCTTATATATTAAAATAACACAGGCTATAATTAAAAAGATACGCACATGATAAATGAGAGTTATTTTTAAGGTTATCTGGCCTTATTACAAGCTATGAAGTAAAATTTAAAAATATAATCCCAACAACAACAACACCGTCACGCCTATATTCCCCAGAGGGGGTGGCAGAGGTGTACTGAGTACACCCACGTTTCGCCGACGATGTTAGGTCCCATGTAATAGGGGGCGAGCCTATTGCCATATACCGGGCACAATTCCAGACTCCGGACTCATACTGGGAAATTTTCGTTAGAAAAACTACATTTGTCCTACACTACATAATCCCATATTCTTTATAAATAACCATTGCCCGAGTTTTTAGATTTACGCGAATATTACACATGAAATAAAACTATTTTTAGTAGGACAGTCCATCCCGTGACCATGAGTGCTGTAAAGCACTCAAAACGTCGCCGCGTCGAGAAGTTATAATCAAAAAATAAACTGCGATAAAATCTGAGAAATATTTTTTTTATGTCATAAAACCTATTTCATTTAGACTATACCGTGCAAATACGAGGTCGGTGGCAGCCCCACTCATGTGACTTACCACTCTGCATCGAATCAACTCTATGTCACCTCTACATCGTGTCAAATTGTCTGTTCTATAAAATGACCGATCACCCATTTAACATTATCGTTTTTATCTGTTGCAATCAAGATTCTTTCATGTTTTCGCCGAATTTTCCGAAAAAGTCATCTTCAATTTTCCGAAAAACATGTCGATTAAATTAACATGATTACAATCAAACTTATGTCACGTTCTTTGTTCGTTGTTTTTATAGTAATTTATTAAGGTGCTTTAAAACATGATCATGTTGCAAGAACACCTCTTTTTCTGCTAAAATAGAACTTAATAGTGACAACCGTACAAAAGAACTTGAACACTGACCACGGAAAGATTCACCCAAAAATTTGCATGTTATTTATAATAAAATATATAAAAAAAATTAAAACAAAATTGTAGAGTGTAATTATGTTTTTGATTAATAAGTTAACCTCATTGAACGGCAATTACCAGCTCTTTCTGGACAGTTTATAAGCGGCGCGGTTGTTTTGGGCGGGGGCGAAGCGACCTTCTGCGATAGACCGATAACCGAGGTCGATGACATGGCGTTTATCACGATTATGCAACTTCCAAACAATTCACATGTCAGATGGTGGAAAGATACTTATCTAGTTTGTATTATCGCTTTGTGAAAATTTATCTCTCGAATTTCTTAGTAAACTGATTATAAGAATAAAAGTAAATAAACAAAATATATTTAACTCATGTTCCTACGGAACATGGTAGAGCTATATAGAGCTATCTCGTAAGTCGTGATGGGCTGCGAGGAAATCAGCCGAGATTTTAAAATCCATGTTAATCTTATATTTTTGAATTTGGCGCTAATTTATAATCCTTCTAGCTCTATAACAATCCAAACTGCGTCTGCATCTCGTAGGATGCTTTATCAAAAGTTTACAGACCCATATTATGAAGACTCAATAAAACACAAATGATATCACACCATGTTTTACGCGACCGACAGAGAGAATAAAATGATACCACATACTCCGTTTCACATCTTTGTTAACGAGCTATGTTAAAGGGACTACCCCTCATTCGCACGAGCGCTTCTTCAACGCCCGTTTTTAAAGGTGCAAAAAATGTACCGTTAAGCATTTTTAATTCCAACACTATTAATCTTTGACAACGAAACGACAGTATTTCGTTTCTCACAAGTATTAATAAAACTAGTACCGATCTTATATTATCTACTAGCTAGTATCATTGATTCTATTTAATGGCTTGCGTTCCAAGTCAATTATATGTCATAACACGCTTATATAAATCACAATTACATTACCTCATGAATGTATTAATAAATCCATGCATTACCTATTGATTCATTTAACACACGACTGCAAGATTGATGTTTATCCGTCACTGTCAAGTTTGACGTAAATCATTGGAAGAGCGCGTCAGAAATTACGTATTTGGTCGGCACGAGACGCGAGGTCCACCGGAAACGTGTCCCGCTCTCGTTCAATTACGGGACCTTGCCAAATTACATCCGCAAACGATGGTCGGGGTTGCAAACAGGGTTGCTACCACAGAATTCATAATAATTAAACTAGAAGTGAGCAGCAGTGATAGCCTAGTGGTTAGACCGTTGGACTGGAAAGTCAGGGGTCTCGGGTTCAAACCCGGGCACGCACCTGTCTTTTCGAAAGCATTTGCGTATTAAAAAATAATTATCACTTGCTTTAACGGTAAAGGAAAACATCGTGAGGAAATCTGCATGACTAAGAGTTTCTCGAAGGTGTGTGAAGTTCGCCAACCCGCACTGTGCCAGCGTGGCGAACTATGGCCTAAGCCCTCTCAGTTTGAGACGAGGCCCGTGCCCAACGGTGGGACAGTTACAGGGCTAATATAATTATTGAAGTGAAATAGCGCACGATTTTTTCGCTGTTTTGCCATACATACAGTTTGAAAAAAAAATGAGTCAATCTCATATACACCCATATTAGGGCACATAAAATATTCAATGGTGATGATTTACGATCATCATCAGCCAAAAGACGTTCACAAAAACTGTCCCCAAACTTCGCCACGACATATTTATAATACAGAAAAATAAGCCTCCGTCTATTATTAGATTTATATTGTTTATGTCCGTTATTAAAAATCTCATAAAAATTAAAATAATACGATTGATGATTGAATTATAGAAATCGAATCTGAAAGAAAGATAGCTGATAAATATATGACTATTGTTAAAAAAATAAGATATTTTATGCGTGAACTTTTGGAAGTATTTAAAAATACATAGTTGGAATATTTTCGACAGTTTTCAGCATAAATGTATTATAATATTAAATAAGAAGAATGCCTATCTATGTATATCATCACGTCAGATCCCATGCGGGTTAGGCAGAGAGAAAGTTCCAACAGGCTCTTTCCTTAAAGATCTCCTTTAGGTACCCCCGACACCTTGTTGTTCTGTCCTCCATTTTGTCTATATTCTCTAGCTAGTACAAATTGTGATGTACTTTACACGCTCTTACAGTATCAAGAGGATTAATTTCAATATCAAGTCGGAATTTGCAATTGGACAATCCTTGCTGCAGGTTAAGGCGGCAAGGTGCGCACGCGCCACCGCAGACAGACGCGTCCGCAGCGTCGCGGCGTCGCGCCGCCCGCCATCAACACTAAATATATCGCGGTGACAATGAGACACATCGCCGCCGACACCGCGCGATAATTGCCTAAAACTGAAAGTGTTAAACTTCTCTATTCGCCCGACTTTGTCAGTCTTAATAAAAGGAGGTTCAACAACCCAGCCGAGAACGAGAATGACGCCTCGTCTAGATATATGCGGTATGCGGTTAATATCTACCGAGATCGAAATAAATCGCTAGGATTATTGCCAAGTGGAAAATCATAATATATTGGACGCGCGGAATTCACTTTGACAATATTTTGACAGTGTGCTGTATGATAGCTTTACTTTAAAGCCGGCCGCACCGAAAAGCTCGCGAGATTTTTTATCATTATTTTTATTCCCACCGCATTTTGTAATCGTGAATCATGTTCTAGTTAAGGATCTATTTTCACGTCACTATTAATATGGGAAAGTAGGTATTGTTATTCTGGGCGCAGGTTAAAATAGTTTCACTACGTTTCCTGATATTGTGACGGGGAATGTTATTCGTGTGTCGTCAGTGTAGGCGTGCCCTTTATCTACGGCGCGTGAGTGGCGGGAGTGCTCGGCGCGCGCGTCGTAAGAGAAACGGGCGCCGGCGGTGGCCATGTAAGGAGCGCAACTGTACAACCGGCCAGACTGCCCCCTATTTAGAATGATCAGCCCGTAATTTCGACTTGACATCTTAGCTCAGTCTCAAGTATTAGTGCGACCCGATTTCCGGATATAGAAACCGAATATGCATGCGTAAGCATTCGGAATTTTAATTTATAACTCGTGAAACTAACATCTCGGCAATTATTCGCTGCGGGCGCACTACTTTGTAGGGGAAACTGTAACTGCCAAGTATCACTCGGCAGGTTCATAACTTTGAGAAATTATGATCACGATCAAATGAAACTTTGTATCCCCGATTAACATAAGCGTTTCACTTTGATTGTAACGTCCACTGCGCCGTGGACGAATATATAAACGATTCTATTGCTTATAGCTTTGGTATTTAGTACTGTTTATTGCTGGGAGACAGACAGCACTTTTCTCGTTCACAATAGCGGTCGATGCGCTGGCTCAACGATAGGTACACAAAGTACTTCACGCTCATTGATTTGTTTTCAGTAACCATAAAAGATATCGACATTGTTTTCTTTCTGGAACATTGAACACGAACTGTGTAAAACAATGGTTTATATCAGGAAAACATCCGTCAACCATGAATCTGCAGTGACCCTGTCACCATTATCTTCCAACTGCCTAGTTCGTGCATACATTACATGTGTTCATTCGTTATTACGCCAGCTAAATAATAAAAAACATAGTTTTATTTATACACGTATTAATTCCAAACCGATCGAGTAGGGACGCTTTTCCGTCTTTCTATGAATAATACCTGTGTCGATATAAATGGATAATTTTATAATTTTACATTGAATAAGATCACAACTTGCTTCTTGAACGGTTTCCTGCAACCTTATCCAGAAAATCAACTTAAATACATACTATAAATTATATCGTCACTATATTTCAAAATGCCGACAGCCAGCAAAAGTAAACGTTTCGATTTGCTAAATCCCTACAAAAAAAGATTTAAGACCGCCACTTTATGCTGTTTATTCACATACAGTCATAAATTAGACTCATTTCACAAATGCCTATTATAATTATCCTTATAGTACTGATTTATGTCTATATCATCTCTAGAAGAGAGTTACATGCATGGTTTATCCTGTATTCTATAGCTTTAACCTGAATCATAAAGACAAATCGTGGTACGATACGCTTTTATTTGATAAATAAAGCAGCTTATAGTGTCGATTAGTGGGCAAAGGTATTCTTTTCCAAATGTACGGGGGAGAAAACTTACAACATACGCCAGCACGCGGATCCACTGCGAGTTGGCGGAGGTAGGCATTTCTGGCAATTTTCGGTTGAAACTTATGCCCTGACGCTTCCAACTTTACTTAACGACTACCAGGCTTAAAGGTAACCGAGACCATGGCTTAACGTGCCTTCTGAAGCACAGAGATGTTCTCTTATTGAACTTATTAGTGATTGCCACAGCCACTCAACCATCGCACACGGACTAAGCAGCGATATCGCTCTGGTACAAGAGCCTCACATGTTTATTACACACCCACCGTCACGCCTATATTCCCCAAGCGGGGGTGGCAGAGGTATACTGAGTACACCCACGTTTCGCCGACGTTGTTAGGTCCCATGTTATAGGGGGAGAGCCAATTGCCATACACCGGACTCGTACTGGAAGTTTTCGTTAGAAAAACTACACTTGTCCGACCTAGGATTTGAACCCTGGACCTCGTGATCACTAAGCGCTACGCTTTGCCAGTAGACCAACGAGGCAGTCATGTTTATTATTAATATATGTTTATTACAACGTCCTTAATAAATACACAGGTAGATACGCAGTAGCTGAGAACTAAATCAATAAGCTTAGCACGATTGGATTGGCGTAAACGTTAGCTATCGAATTGATATATATACTTTCACATAACAAATTTACAAAATAAAGATGAGCGTAACAGGACGCTTTCTCACCGACGTTACGATAACGTCAAATGGTTTGTCCTTAGCCCTCCGTATTGCGATTGTCACATACAGCAATAACTACAGAACTTCTGTAAAACAACAGCGGCTCAGTAAGTTAATGTCCTCCATTGGTATTTATACAATATAGGATTAATTGTAAGGAATGTCTCGCATCACAGACAGCGAGACGACTGTTACTATACACCGTAATCGTTCGCTCCTGTTTCACGAGTATTAATTTATGTCTATATTGCACATTGTAATCTATGTAAATTGCAGCCAGTGCTTTATAATCAACGTATATTTAAACCGCTAACGCTAAACGTTTGCTTGATATTGTTTCCAATACTATTAATATGAAATATTTTATTGTCAAGGAAATTAAATGTAATCCAAAGCGACTTTTGAAGTCAGAGAATTTGGGTAATGCAACTAATTTGAAATGCCTTTTCCTACGCATTGAAAATGAGATAACCACGATATATACGATATGTTTGTTCTTTTCGTTAACTATTTTTGTGCTTGTACACCAGTTCCAGTAAACGTGCGAACTACTTGAGCGGGAAACTCGCGCGGGTAATTTACGTCAACAACTTTTTTTTTTCATATTCAGTTATACGTGGCCCCACTTGGTGTTATAAACGAAAGTTAAGGAAACCAAAAAGATCTGCTAGGAAAAACCCATTGAATCTCTGTATCGACACTATAAGGATCATATATAGATATTGTAATAAACAAGACAAGTGATCAAAAACATAGTGGCTCTAAATTACCAACATTTAAAACTCTATATTTTAATTTTGATGTGACTGTTCTTTATACACGTTTGCAAAAAGTTCGTTAACATGGGAACCTAACCGTTTATAGTCTAATTACGTTAATGAATCTCCATTTAACTATGCTTCCATCGCCGGCTAAATATCTCCGTGCGTAAATGTTACTAACACGAAAAAAACGTACAAAAAAGCGCTTTTAATCTTGTAGTTGACGACCACTAATAGAACAAAGTGCGCACTCAGGCAAATTCATTCTCTAAAGTGTAATGTACTGCGGTGGGAGATAATAACGTAACTGCACACTTTGTGTAACCGCTCTAAGTCGTTTGGCGACATAACATAAAATACTCACGCATAAGGACGTACACAGGCACTTACAGTCTTCACGCCGACTGCTCGGATATGAAAGTCACACTAGCATTTAACCAAACACGTTTCGCGACTGATTGAGAAGAGTGCTCGGATCCATTACGAGCGGCGTGAATAAACACACTCTCGCCACGCGATTATAATCTTTATGTATATAATTCATAAGCGTTCTATTCGAAATTTACTGTAGAAAACAGTCGTGTTGATTGTAGACGCCTCGGCAATGGATAATCTCTAGAAAATTGACATTTGGCGCCAAAAGGAGCTCTATGTGATTGTGAGTGCGCCATTTGGCGCGAACTGAGCACGAGTAAATATTTATTGAGACTGGATTCATAAGTGGTTGCATGTTTGTACTTTATTACGGTGCTGGCGGTCGATTGGTTTGTACAAATGTTATTAATAGGCACAAAATTCTAAAGTATTAGACAAGAACATCATAACGTTCTTTACATTGCATCTGCGTGAATTTATAAAGATAAAATTATATGTTTACTGAAATGACATGATGACAGCCAAATATTCTATTTGGCTGTCATTTCTAGATAAATTATGCACTGCAATACGCGTTAAGTTAATCTTTGTTTCTAAGTAATGAAAACATTCAACACGATACCAATTTTTTTTGTTTTGTAACGCAAGAATCTTTAGCAAAGTTTAGAAATTAATATCTGAGATCTTGTGAATAAAAATAGTACCCAGTGGTTGCATATAAAATAATTTGTCAAATTACATTCAAATTTGGCTCGGTCTAATCCGTTTCAAACCAAATTAAGTATGGTTTTACCGCATAAAAACTTATAGTTATGGCGTACCCTACTAACAGGTACATTAAAAGTAAACAACCTAAGATTGATCAAATTATACAATTAAGGTAATACATCACTATTGTAAGAAAAACACCACATTGTCACGCCTTCCTTCCCCAATCGGTACGGTTAGTGATGTATAGCGTAGACCCACATTTCACCGACGATCTTAGGTCTCAAAATTACAGAGAATGAGCTGGATGGATGGGCGGATGGATGGTTACCGAGAATTGTCAATGGAAAAATTCGAAAAACCCTTTGTTTTCATCTAGCCTAGCATATGATATTAGAACAAGGAAGCAAGTCAATTACAAAAATGTAGATGTTTTAAACTATTTCGAAACTGATAATTACATGTCTCGAGACCTTACCCCTTCGCGGAAATGGTCAAAAAGAGACACAAACAATAATTTTCCCACTGTTTTTTTCCTAACTTATTGCAATCTCTTGCCAATTGGTAGTGTAAAGAAAATTAGCTTCCAAACAAACACTCGAACAGCCATATCCTGTCGGTATATTTTTTATTTACAGTGTCTGTCGGTCTATTTGTCTGCCACCGTTACGTCAATTGTGGTATGACTCAGTATGCTATATGTACATCTTGTTTTAATGCTTCTTAAATTAAACGTATATTTTCTCTCTAGCTTTAGCAGTAATAATCTCGGTTTCGAACCCAGGCTTCCTACTCCATCTTTATAAAAGTGCGTTTCAAAAATTAACTATCACTTGCTTTAACGGTGAAGGTAAACATCGTGAGGAAACCTGCATGACTAAGAAATTCTCGAATGTGTGTGAAGTTCGCCAACCCGCACTGGGCCAGCGTGGTGGACTATGGTCTAAACCCTCTCAGTTTGAGAGGAGGCCCATGCCTAACGGTGGGACAGTTTCTTAACAGGGCTAATATTATTATATTAGGAATTCTCTTTAGAATTTTCATAAAGAAACATAAATTCTGATTTAGCGTTGCTATATAGATTGACTCTTTAAGGCTAACTGGTTGAGGACACTCTTTTCAACTTACAAAAATATATATATAGAATATCTATAGATGGATGAAGCTACTGTATGTTACATGCCATAGCATCTTTCAGCCGAAGAGCTTTTGTAGTTTTACCAGACAAAAGGGCGAGCGTGCAACAACTACACTCCAGCCATGCTGTAGAGGTATCGAAATCTAATATAATTATCATTTGCACATGTTTGTCTGTTCTTTTGACATATCTATATATTAATACGTGAAGCGAAAACTTTGTACACATTTTTACAAAAAATTGCGCGGACGGAGGAGTATGAAATTTCCCACACTTATAGTTTATATAGAGAAGGAGTGCAGAATGCTAATATTTTTTTAAAATTATGAATAGAACATACATTAAATCAATGAAAAAAGCTTTACACACACTACCATGTATTTGACACAATACACGTCAAATTGATGTTTGTCTTTAATATTATTTGTCTATAGTCTTACTAAATGTCAAACATAATTAGCAAACGATGAAAGAGTAGGTCGAATATCGACCAATGGGCGACCACTAGTACCAATAAATAATCATTAACTCTAATTATAACAGGAACTATCAGCCAGGTAAATGTAGTTCTTTGGATCTATCCTAGAACCTGTTGGTACTCTATTCTATGTTGAATTATCACATCTCTTCGATTGCATTGACAGTGTATCGTGAGTCATAAAAATATTTTGTTCTCATTTGTTAACATTTGCATCGTTTGTTTGTCTAGCAAATATAATCTTAAAACATTCGCTCAATTTGAGGGGAAGCGATTTGGTTTGTTCGCCTGATAGTATTTATTTTATTTTTATTATTTAAACTAAATATTTCGCGCGTACACTGCTTGATTGTTAAACAAACACACTTTCTAATATGCCAACTTAGTAAAGCAGTAAACGTTTTGAAACTATTTGATTACATTTTCCAGGAAATATTCGCATGGATGCGGATTTGTATGCACTTAACTTACTTAAACAGTTTGTCAGTAGAAAATGTATAATTAATTTTTGTTTTTTACTTTTCGCTAGTGTAAAAAACGATGTCAGAACTCTCTAAAGCCTATTGTGTTCTTGCAGTGCCCACTAAAAAGACAAATGAGTACATATCATTAATATTATAACGGACACAAAATAAGAAATAGCTACTAGAAATGCTACACACATATACGTAATGTAATAATAATATCAGCCCTGTAAAGAAAATGCCCCACGGTTGGGCTCGGACCTCGTCTCAAACTGAGAGGGTTTAAGTCATAGTCCACCACGCTGGCCCAGTGCGGGTTGGCGAACTTCACACAACATCGAGAATCTCTTAGGCATGCAGGTTTCCTCACGATGTTTTCCTTCAGCGTAAAAGCAAGTTACACACATATACATACTTACATAAATATAAAAATAATATTTTCGCTCCTTTTGCTTGAATAACCAAATCGGGATATCATAAGAAGAGACGCAGGGTTATTTCATATTATCTATCTATATCATCTTTCCTGATCCTTTGTGGAGTAGGCAGCGACTACCAACAGAGTTCCAACAGATTCTTTCCTTACAGACATCTCTGGCTTTCTCCATTCTCAAAGACTTGCCACTTCAAATAAGAAACAGTCCATATATCTGGATGATATTTTTTTCGAAATTCTTTCTATATGCCCGAACCACCACAGCGTAGGTACTCTTTCTCATGTTTACTCCGATACCGTCTTTCATTCATATTATATTGGACACAAATTAAAAAATAGCTACTAGAAATCCTACACACTACATATACGTTCCTACAGCTCGATTCATTAGTTATTTTATATAATAAAGTTAAAATAAGAAACGAGGAAATTTTATGTTATAGGCACGTTTAACTGGTTTCAAGTACTTTTTATTTCTCAAGGTGATAACCAACGCATCGGGCCACGGAATTATTTTACACAAAAAATACATCGACGTTTTAATTCGCTTCAATTTACATAATATACTTTTAATAAGGCGATATTATTATTTACTATGCTCACGTTGAATTTACCAACATTATTAAAAGTACTTAAATAATGGTGGAATCAAAAGTAATTGGGTATAATAAGGATCCCGGTTCGGAGGCACGTAATACGATTTTAAAATAATCATGAGGAACAACCACTGTTTTATTATTGTGCCTAGACATTTTATTAAGCACTAATGTCTTTTTATTAGGCGTGAGAAATTGCAGTGAATTATGTAATTACCTATGTATTTATACTGATTTGTGTAGAAGATACAAGTAACTAGAAAGCAAAAGACACATTTTTGGAAGGACACCATTTATTAATCGTAGAATTATATGCAGTTATGGTAAAAGTATGCAAATTGTGTCATTGAAGACGAACACTCAAGATCTTTCTTAAGTGTCCAGCTTCATGATTAGCAGACAGCCGACAGTACTAATTAACTTTTTAACCGACGACGACATACCTGTATTTACTTGGATTAAATTTAAATTAACACTACGTTATATTAAGTTAAAACAAAGAAAAGAACATCAAAAGTATCATCTTCTTTAAGAAATAAAAATGGAGAAACAACCGAAGCACAAAATAACGGTTAGCGAACATAGATCAAAATAACACCGGAAGATACGTGGCCACAGCCTTATAAATCGCATCTACAGATCCAGATAACTCATTGACTACTGAGTCTTTTGCCAGTACGGTAAAATTGGCATGTTATTGTTTTTGAAAAGGAACCGCTCACTAGGAATTATTCCTATTTCGTAGGTGCGTTTACTGGCATAAAATACACATACAAAAACACGCAGGCCGAAACAAATAAGTGTGGATCAGACAAAGATTTGTCCCGTCCGCGGCTCGACACTGCTACTACTCGATCCAGTTGACGGAGCGGCTTAAGTTTTTTTTTACCTGGGGAAATTCCTGCATAGGACTTCCGCGAGCCTCGGGGGAAGCTCGCGGGGCGTGTCGGATTCCTACCGACTAAAAACCCCAGGGTGGCCGACATCAGCACTTTGGAGGGGCTCCGGGATCTCCGTATGGAACGCAACGGTGTCCCTCTTGTGCCGCGCTCTGACGAGCCCGCCATCGGAGGGAGACTTGATGACACGTTCCCTCCCGCAAGCTCTTAACAACTGGACCAACCCGTCTGTCGTTCGTATTATGTCTATGTTTTAATTGGTACAAAATAGGACCGTGTCGTATCTATTTTCATCTATAAAAATCTATATCTATACAAATAAATATATTTGAAGTGTCTGTTTGTAATGCTAAAATAACAGCTTTTTACTACATGCATATGCATATGTAATTCATATACGGCGCTTATAACCACAAAATCATTTCTGAACTTTTTGTCTGTCTGTGTTTATTCCGGCTAATCTCCGAAACCGCTGGACCGATTTTAACGGGACTTTCACTGCCAGATAGCTGATGGTTATATAGATGGTTATAAGGAGTAACATAGACTACTTCTATTTTAGAAAAAGAAAAGATTTTTTGGTAAATTCCACGCGAGCGAAGTCGCGGGCAACAGCTAGTTTTAATCTAAAATAGTGACGTTATACATATACTTTTCCTCCTTTCGCGGATATCCACAGGAAGTAATAAATAAATTTTCAACTTACCCATAACTTACATAAACAGGCCCCGGCCAGACCCATTCCAGTGCACATGGTGAAGAATTTACAAACGAACATACGATCCACAATAATTAATTGCTAATTTATGCATTTGTACAGTATGTAGTAAACAAACTATGACGAGGTGCCGTGACACCTGTGACCATACAATTAACTTATAAAGCCAATGTTTCTAACAATTAGCCAGATCTGTAATTATACTCGCTTATCAAAGCGTGAAAATATCGATAACCCTACTATAATAACGTAACACTAGCAAACAACTATAGCTTCGCATAAGTAGCACACACAAATAACATCATAGTTCAACTAATTTGCACAAAATAATAATATAATAATAATATTAGCCCTGTTAAGAAACTGTCCCACCGTAGGGCACGGGCCTCCTCTCAAACTTCACAAAATGCTCATGAATAATATACTTGAACTATCCTCGTGAATCAGTGTATGTATTGGCGAAAACCAAATAAAAATTCATGTAACAGTTTCAGAGGGTTAATCCTATACTTCCCAAATTGTATTCCCACTACATCCACGACATATATTTTTAATACCCACGATATCCAGGAAATATACCGTACGTCGATAAGTAGACGGAAATTATTTATTATTTATTTTCATTGTCCTTCTTACATACTTAGCTCTACAACAGCGTTGGGACAAGCACTCCGTTATATATGGCCAGCCGCGCCAGAGATATGTATGGTAAGAACCTGTTGGAACTCTGTACACTCTGCCTACCCCACAAGGGATCTGGCGTGATAATATAGAATAGTTTATGGAAACCTAAGAACAAACCGTTTCTGAGATCCTAATGTCCTAGCGTGTAAAAAAAATCGGCACGCGATTTTAATTTAAACTGTTGTATATAGCATTAAGGTTCATTTCACTAGTGCGTTCTAATTTCTATTAAGCTTAATACATATCTACTGTTATTTTTTGTGCAGTTCCAGAACTATTTATCGCCGTTTAATACTCAGCAAATCAAATATCAAAACATAATACAGTAGTGTTTGGATCTTAGCTTAAATACAAAAGAATTACTTACTGATGTTTTTGGTCGGAGTACGCCAAAGCAAAAATCAAGACATATTTTTAGATCTCAAATACAATAAAAAAATTATTAGTATTTTTGGTCTGAGTAGGAAGTAAGTCTCCATATACCTACGTAAATAATGATTACCCGAATAATTTAAGCGGTGACAGCGCTCATCTTAAACAAGTTCCAGGACAGCATTCTGAAAAAATGAAGTACTACATACCAGTGTTGGGCAAAAATCAATTGATTAAACAATTGACAATTAACAATTGATCAACTGTAATTGCAGTGTTATGCAATTAACAATTGATCAATTGTAATTGCAATGTTTTGCAATTAACAATTGATCAATTTTAATTGCAAAACAACGCAATTACAATTGATCAATTGTTAATCGTTTTATGCACATTTACGATTAAACAATTAACAATTAATCATCAAAAAAAAGCACACCTAACGTTGGCCCAATGTGGGCACTCCCACAATGTAAACTTCTGTCTGGTGTTGTAAGGCTTGAATCGGGAGTACGAAGCTTGAGTGTATGTTTGCCTTCTAAAAAGACTCAAGACAAAAGAAGACATCATCATCTATGAGATTTTAGGAGATGCTGATAACTAAAATGGCGTTTATTTTTGGATCAAAGATGGCGTCGCGACTTCTTATGAATAATCAATATGGGCATCGTTTTTGGATTTTAAGGGGAACGCTGATTACGAATATCGCGCAAATTAAACACTATGTTCTTTATCGGCATTCCCTAAAACCCCAAAAATGATAACCATATTAATTTAACATCAATATCAATCTACTTGTACTTGTCAATATCAAACTAACCAACCTAAACACGAGGGGATTATGTTATGCAGTTCACATGTTTCTATGGCCACCTTCTAACTTCATCATCAGACCATCCCCATGGTACCATATTATTGTATTGTCACCGAACTTACATACGTATGCCAATTTCAGCTGAATCGGATACCGTAAGTGCTTGAGAAAAGGATCAGAAGAGTTAAACCGGAAAGACAGACAGACATACGAACAGTGCAAGTTAAATAAAAGTAACACCGTAACACCTTCACGCCTATATTCCCCAGAGGGGGTGGCAGAGGTGTACTAAGTACACCCACGTTTCACCGACGATGTTAGGTCCCATGTAATAGGGCGCGAGCCTATTGCCATATACCGGACACAACTCCAGACTCCGGACTGCTACTGGGAATTTTTCGTTAGAAAAACTACATTTGTCCGACCACGGATTTGAACCCAGGACCTCGTGATCACATAGCGATGCGCTTTGCCACCAGACCAACGAGACAGTAAGCAGTAGTAAGGCAGGGAGCAAATAAAAGCTTGTAAAAATTAAGTATTCTATTTTGTCCATATAAAAATGGAATATTTTACAAGTTCCAGTTCCATAAATCATTCGAAATTCGACCAATACACTGCACCTCTCTGCCAACCCCCCGTGGTAACCAAATGTTTGTTTATAAAAAGGTACCTAAACTTTAAAGGAGCGCGCGCGCACTTGTCGCCTTTCGGCAGTGTCACGAGCCGACAAGTGCGCGCGCGTCACTAGTAGGGCTGCCACCTTTTATTTGAGCAAATTAAGTACATTGGTTTTTAAAGGTAGGCAAAAAAAGTACATTGTATCAAAATAAAGTATTATTTATTTCACTTTATTATTTTGTTTTAAAACATATTTATTATTACTTTTAGAACTTTTCAGTCACTGTTATCATTGCTAAACACCTTCACAGCATGTTGACAGTCTATAATTAACTTGAATAGATTAGTAAGAATTAAGAAGTGCTTATAGTTTTTACTATTTTCTTTAAGTTAGAGAAGTTAGATGTAATAATGTTTTTTTCTTAAATCTAGTACCATAGATTCAGATTTTAACACCAGACACTTTGCTTTGCTCTGCTGCTTTGTCTACTTTACTTTTAATTGCGATCATTTTTTTTCTTTTTTATGATTTAAGTAAAATGAATCTTAAAGGTCAAACTATTCGAAATAAAGTATTTTCGCTTTACAGTTCTTATAAAGTACAAGGTATACTTACCTTAAATAACGTACGATACGTACTTTATAATAAACTACGGGTAGCAACCCTAGTTACTCGTCGCCTTTCGGCACCGGCACGAGCCGACAAAGGGCACGTGCGTAGGTAGCTAGAGTCGGTCGGTTAGCCACAGTATCTATCTATCCAGTAACTCATCTAAGCCGTTTTAGTGGTATAATTACCAACACTCCCCGTCAGAATGTTGTTAAGGTTAGCACCTTTTTATTTCATTTATTAAAACTTATCTACTGCAGTGGTTATAAGCCTGTAATATTTCGTATGAGTGCAGCGTAATACAATTTACCATAGGGACTGTGTAATAACAGCATAATGAAAACGTTTATGCTTTTAATGTTTATGCTTAAATATTATTTACCTTTATTGCAATTTTTTTTTTAAAAACGTTGCCCCACACTAGGATTTATTCCTGTGTCGTGGGTGCGTTTACAAACATGAAAATTCACACACACAAATACCCAGACCAGAACAAATAATTGTGGGTCACACAAAGATTTGTCCCGTGCGGGAATCGAACCCGCAACTATTAGACACAGTGGGCGGAGCGGCTTAAACTCTTAACCACTGCGCTAAATCGTCCGCCTTTCAAAAATTCATTTTACGAATAAGTATCATTCATTATATATAAGTATTCTCGAATCTCATTGTTATTGAGAGTGTGTATGATAGATTACTCGGAAATTGTATATAAGTATATTTGTTAAAAACCACATGAGTTACTAAAAATCAATAAAACTATCGAGAAGACGTGTAGAGCGCGCGTCTGTGTGCGTGAGTTTAATTCGGACCATAAGTACTAAGATGTTTTACTGTATTATATTACACTGTGGTAGGGCACACTACATACCCCGCGCACTGAGATCCAGCGTGTCTCTGTTCATTCGGCCTGAGGATTTAGGACGAAAATATTGTCATAATTTTTTTGCGGAGCGCAAAGTATCGCGTATATTTCGACACGATCTCACTTCAGAGTACTTGTACTTTTAGTAGCAGTTGTTTAAACTAAACTAATTTCCACAAACATAGAGAGTGTGAGTCTGAATCGTGCGCACACAGGAATATTGTAGGAACTTAAATTCATTTCCATTAAGTATATTCGCATATTTCAACGAATATTTCCACACTTTTTGGACATTATAGTCATTATGGATGAAGAGGAATATAGTTATATGTCAGTTAACACGTTGGACACGGACATCAATGAACAGTTAGATCGAGATGGGCAGTCTTCAGGGCCGAGCTCAATCACGTCGATATCTTCACCCCCGCGTCTTGCACTACTTGACGGTACATTTTTCAAATATTTACCAGAAGAATCAACAGCACATATAATTACAGCTCTGTGTACTAAATGCTCGCCTGTCACTACTAAAATCAGAGGATTCGACAACTGTACATCCAATTTTCTGAGTCACCTCAAACGGAAACATGGACAAGATTGTGTAAATGAATATAAAAGATACATAAAAACAAAGAAAAATGATAAAAAAGGTGCAAACATTCCAAAAAAAATACCGACTAGGGGCTTAAGAAAAAATGAAGAGGTCCAGCCATATACACAAGAAAAATTTGCACAAAATATGATAAACTTCTTTATTGATTCTATGATCCCATTGAGGGCTATTGAAAACCCATATTTTTTAGAGATGTTTAGCAACTTGAAGATATCCGATAAGAATTTGAAAGTTGTAAGCCGTCGAAGTTTGAGTCGCCGTATAAATACATATTATGAAGAAAAAATGTCTGCCATAAAATCTGAACTAAAGGCTGTTGATTTCGTGTGCACTACAACTGATATCTGGTCAGGAAAGAAGAGAAGCTTCTTAGGTATGACTGCACATTGGATCACAAAAGATTTGAAACGTGTTTCAGTAGCATTAGCATGTCAGCGGTTCAAAGGCATTCATAGTTACGATCGTATTACTAATTTAATTAAAGAAATTTATACAGAATTTGGTTTAAACGGTAATAAGGTAGTCGCAACCATTACTGACAACGGCAGTAATTTTGTAAAAGCATTTCGCGCTTTTGGCGTGGAACTTACAAACATCAGTTGTGACAAAACCAGTCAGCCAGAAGATTCCTTGTTTGAAGAAATAGATGTGGAATCTGACTCAAGTCTGGACGAAGAAGAATCCGAAGATTTTTTTTTGCCTGCCCATCTAAGATGCTGTGCGCATACATTAAGCTTATGTGCTACCGTTGATGCCAATAAAGTTTTAAATGACATAGGTACTCCATTATCTCATATACATACCACCACATTAAAAAAATGCAATTCTTTATGGAATGCAGCTGGTCGTCCAAAAACGGCTGAAATTATACAAGATATATTACAACACACATTAAGTCGACCGGGTGAAACCAGATGGAATAGCCTATATGATTCACTTCAACAAATTTTATCAATTCAAGAAAAAAATTTTCAGCTTCATAGAGCTTTAAATATTAGTAATCCCATAAAAGATGTTGAATTTGATTACTTGAAAGAATATTTGACATGTGCTGCACCAGTAGCAGAAGCACTAGATATTATGCAAAGTGAAACCAATGCCTATTATGGCATTTTATTGCCATGTCTGTTTGCATTGATAAGAAAAATACAAAAAATTGAAAGGAGAGGCAATTTGATGTACTGTGCACCTTTAATCGAGGCGTACAGAATAAGCGTTGAAACGAGATTTAAACAGTTTTTTAACTTTAACACTGCTGAGGCAGAACATGCAGCAATAGCTGCTGTATCTTATCCCCGTTTTAAAAATAAGTGGCTTTCTCGCTTAGATAATCAAGACCAAACTAAAGTACAGAATCTTTTTAAAACCCTTATTTCCTTCTTTTCTGGTGATCTGTATTACAGGTATATTCCCACCTACTTCAGACACCAGCTCCTCACATTATTTGAATTTTGTAGCATTACAATTTTAAAATTTGTATTATTTATGAGGAGAAATAAATGATTATATTATTATAAATGATTATATTATTATTATTATTATTATTTCAAAAGAACTCAATGAAGAGCCTCAACAAATTATAGCAACTAAAAGCCGTAATGAAAAATTTTTTGAATCTGATTCTGACTCAGAAAGTAATATTCATGTGTCACCTACAGCGGCTGCCGGTAGTAACATGCCTATAACAAAGGCTGAGCTATTAATGCTACACTTTTTTGCTGAAGAAAGTGAAGAACTAAGTCTGCTGAACAAATACCCAGAAATAAAAAGAGTCTTTATAAAATTTAATACGCCATTACCAGCTTCCGCAGCAGTTGAAAGATTGTTTTCTTTTGCTACTATGACCAATTCACCAAAAAGTCATAGATTATCAGATCAAATGTTTGAAAAGAGAGTCGTGTTGAAGTGCAACTTAACCTATTCAAAGAATATACAGAAAACATTTTAATTATGTGTCATTAAATCGGAACATTGATTTAAATAAAAATTGATTTTTAATATTTCTCATTGTATATTTATTTAACACTATTGTTGCTCCTTGTTTGCTATTGTTTATCTTGAATTCTTATGACAAATTGAATTTGTGATAAGAAGACAAATTGACTTTGCGGGTCGAAAAAACTAGACCAACATATCTCGGTCGGTTCGAGATTTAGAAACTCCGTCGTGTGTTAGATCGTTATATTTATCTTGACCAGTACTTTAAACTCAGATGGCGGCCACGTCCTGATGATGGATCAGGAAGGTGTCCAACGGAACTCTTAGGATCTATAGTACTCGTCATAACCAATCAAACGGGGTTAGATGGTCTAGATATTTCCCGGTACCTACATCCTTCCATTTTCGCATTTGATATCTGTTTTGTCATTCTTTCTTACGACATTCTTTATGCCCGAACCAACGAAGCATACCCTTTCGCATTTTTACACCAATACTAACATTCATACCTACAAGCTTTCTTACTATGCTATTGCGAATACGGTCAATCACGGCACATCTTCCGCAGTGGTCGCATTTCGACCGCATTTATCCTGCTTTCATTTTTCTTCTTACATACCCAACCCTTACTGCCATATAACAGCGTTAGGACAAGCACTCTTTAATGCATGGCTTGCTACGCCTTTTGGCTTAAGCCTGACGAATCACCTCGAGCCTTTCTTCTCCAATCGCACTAGTTCTTTCAAACATTTCTTTCACTGAAGTTTTGGTGGCACTCTTGCATTGCCGTATATTTATTTCTTCAGCTCTGTCATACTGTCATTTACATTCAAAGAAGAAACACAGTCCTGTCACGCTTTCTTCTTACTTTCTACGAAGCTTTGTAACTCTCCGTCCCACCTTCCGCTGTGCTTTGCTTTTTTGAGCAACGACATACTTCTTTCGCGGATTCTAACAAACTCTCTTTCAGGCTATTTCAGCATTCATTTAT
Source organism: Phalera bucephala (assembly GCA_905147815.2). Taxonomy (NCBI): domain Eukaryota; kingdom Metazoa; phylum Arthropoda; class Insecta; order Lepidoptera; family Notodontidae; genus Phalera; species Phalera bucephala. The sequence continues at coordinate 13,324,932 of LR990621.1, read as the reverse complement.
ATTCGAGTCCGAAGTACCTACTGTCAAAAGCTTCTCCCGGACCAGAGTCTTTATGAACAGATCTTCATACATTCTTCTCACTCTTGCAACTTTTCAATTATAATTCTTTTATGGCCTCCGAAGGGTATATGCTCTCGCCAGTGCCTCTTCTTCTAAACAAACCACTAAACCACGTAACTATGAGATAGTGTTCCGATTCAAGAGTGGGACCTCTATATGCACAGATATCTTAAAGTTTGCTCTGGAGACGGTTATCTACTAGGATCAAATCTATCATGCTTTTCTGTTCATTCCTTCTCCACGTAATATAAATCGCTTTATGTTGGAATATCGTATTTGACACAAAAAGGCCTCTTTCCAAACATGCATCTACAATGAGCTTACCCGCATCATTTACTCTCTTATCACCATAAGGACCTAGAGCAACGTCGTAAGATTGCCACCTGGTTCCCACCCATTTATTCAGGTCGTCGCACAAAATCACCTTTTCATTTGCATCAGTCAGATTCAAATGTTCCCTGACATTATCCCAAAACTTTTCAAGCTCCTGGTGTGTCGACAAGCTTACAGAAGCGTATGCTGCATCCAAAAATACTCTAGTGAGACTTAGGATTTAAACGGAGAATCTTGCATCGTACAGGCCATAGTCTAACTCCAGAAGCCAGGCGATGGGACAGCCAGATACCCACCCCCTTGCTGGCACGACCGCTCAGTGGTACCCTAGAATACACGCGTCGCTTCGGGGAAACGACCCAGCCTAGATGGCTGGCAGGGGTCGCAACGAGCACGCTCTTGGACATAACCCCCGAAATGATACCCACATTGATGTTACTTCAAAAGTCACATCCGCCATTTTGGATTTCAAAATTAACGCTATATTCTTTATCAGCTTCCCCCAAACCCCAAAAATAACACCCATACTGATTTTACTTCAAAAGTCGCGAACGCCATCTTGGATTCCAATATTAAGGTTATATTCGTTATCAGAATCACCTAAAACCCCAAAAATGAAACACATATCGAATTTTACAAAAAAGGTCACGACCGCCATCTTGGATCCAGAAACTAACGCCATATTCGTAATCAACATGCCCTAAAACCCTGATATCGATACCCATATCGATTTTCATAACAAGTCGCGCCCGCCATCTTGGATTTCAAAATTAACGTTATATTTGTTATCAGCATCCCCTAAAACCCCAAAAATAAAACCCATATCGATTTTACTTCAAAAGTTGCGTCCGCCATGTTGGATCTTTAAATTAACGTTATATTTGTACTCAGCATCCCTTAAAACCCTAAAAGTGACACCTATATTGATTTTACTTCAAAAGTCATGTCCGCCATCTTGCATACAGAAACTAACGCCATATTCGTAATCAGCATCCCCTAAAACCCCGAAATCTATACCCATATTGATTTTAATAAAAAGTTGCGCCCACCATCTTGATTTCAAAATTAACGTTATATTTGTTATCAGCATCCCTAAAACCCTAAAAATAAAACCCACATCGATTTTACTTCAATAGTCGCGTCCGCCATCTTGGATCTTTAAATTAACGTTATATTTTTACTCTGCATCCCTTAAAACCCTAAAAGTGACACCTACATTGATTTTACTTCAAAAGTCATGTCCGCCATCTTGGATCTAGAAACTAACGCCATATTCGTAATCAGCATCCCCTAATACCCTGAAATCGTTACCCATATCGCTTTTCATAAAAAGTCGCGTCCGCCATCTTGGGTTTTAAAATTAACGTTACATTTGTTATCAACATTCCCTAAACCTTGAAATCGATACCCATATCGATTTTCATAAAAAGTCGCGTCCGCCATCGTGGATCCAGAAACTAACGCCATATTCGTAATCAGCATCTCATAGAACCCCGAAATCAATACCCATATCGATTTTCATAAAAAGTCGCATCTGCCATCTTGGATTTTAAAATTAACATAATATTCGTTATCAACTTCTTTCAAAACCATAAAAGTGACATGCATATTGATTTTGTTACAAAAGTCACGTCCACCATCTTAGATCCAGAAATTAACGTCATATTCGTAATCAGCATCCCCTAATATCCCAAATGTGACTCCTATATTGATTTTACTTCAAAAGTCTTATCGTCGTATTTTACTTAGATCCAAAAATTCACGCCATATTTGCAATCAGTATTCCCTGAAACCCCAAAAATGACACCCATTTTACTTCAAAAGTCACGTCCGCCATCTTGGATGTGTTTAAAATATATTGTCGTGTGTTTAATTGTTAATTGTTTAATCGTAAACATGCAAAAAACGATTAACAATTGATCAATGGTAATTGCAACGTTTTACAATTACCATTGATCAATTGTTAATTGTGAACCCTACAATTAACAATTAATTTTTCAATCGTCAATTGCAATTGATTTTTTCTGCGATTGAAATTTCAATTGTTTGGTCCTACAATTGAACAATTAAACAATTAGTGCCCAACACTGCTACATACCACATTTTATTGAGAGAAGAGGACAGTATAAGGAAGCCATATAAAATGACCTTTAGCCTACGACGTCGTCCCCTTTCCACGAAGAATAACTACCGGATGATTCACAATTATATTTAAACCTTACTTATTGACTTTGCATTTAACGTTCTGGATATATCTAAGTAAAATTTTGATGAGAGAACATTGATTTATATGTTGATGTCAGTAGGTCTACCTTCGTTACAGAGCTCCCTCTCTCTCTTTTTCTCTATATTTTGACGGATGACTTGGTAGTGGTTAAGAGCTTAAGCCCATCGACAGTTCGTTTAGTCGCGGGTTCGATTCCCGCCATAAATAAATTTTGGGTGACCCATAAATGTTTGTTTCGGTCAGGGTGTTCGTGTACGCGAATTGCATGTATACGCGCCCACAAACCAGGAATAGTTCTTAATGTGTAAAAAAATATATTAAGCTTATATTATAATATTAATAATGTTGGGTGAAAAAATCTAGAACGCCAATAGCTTGAAAGTAACAAAAAATTGTATTGTGATTAGATTACTACAGTTGAACACGTGCGTAAAATACATACAACCTATGGTAGAGCTACAAACCCCAATTCCAATCACGAACAAATCTGGTTAGAACGAGTTAACTCCTAAATGACTTATGGTTGTCCTAATTGAGCGCCAGTTCACTTCACGCATTTGTGTACACTAAGCTAGTACCGACCACTAAGGGTCTCGTTACTCATTCCCTTAGTATGAATAATTAAATATTGCGCAGTGAACTCAGATGTTTACGAGACAACGCATGCAAATTACTTACTCGTACAGTGTTATATGCATTTGTATCAAGTTAATTATTACTACAACTGTCCTTATCTTCGGGCTGATGAAATTTTATACCCTTGTAGCTGGCGCGGAGACGTAAAAACAGTGACATTATTAGTTTCGCTGGCACCCAACGATGTGTCAAACATGTTAGATGTTATCATGCGCTTTGATAAAACGAAGCGTACAATGACATTTTTGCAGCAGTTCTGTTTAAAAAGGAATCACGGTCCCTGGACATTACCAGTAGATAAGTTTAATTTACAAAGGGTGTGCTTTACAAAGGGTCTACCTGTGTATTTATTAAGGACGTTGTATAAACATATATTAATAGTAAACATGACTGCCTCGTTGGTCGAGTGGCAAAGCGGAGCGCTTAGTGATCACGAGGTCCTGGGTTCAAATCACTCAAAGAGCTTAAGCCACTCTGCCCACTGCGTCTAATAGTCGCGGGTTCGAGTCCCGCACGGGACAAATCTTTGTGTGATCCACAATTATTTGTTCCGGTCTGGGTATTTGTGTATGTGAATTTTCATGTTTGTAAACGCACCCACGACACAGGAATAAATCCTAGTGTGGGGCTACGTTAAAAAAAAAAAAAAAAAAAAAAAAAAAACAATCCTAGGACGGACAAATGTAGTTTTTCTAACGAAAAATTTCCAGTATGAGTCCGGGATCTGGAATTGTGCCCGGTATATGGCAATAGGCTCGCCCGCTATTACATGGGACCTAACATCGTCGGCGAAACGTGGCTGTACTCAGTACACCTCTGCCACCCCCTCTGGGGAATATAGGCGTGACGGTGTCATTTTACAAAGGGTGGCCAAATCTTAAATTCTAAACGTATTGTTTTGCTATCGAATAAAATTGTTTAGAATTCCACCGCTAAACTCTAGTCGAAAACAATGAATTTTAGTCGAACGATTTTATCCTGTAATTTGGCAAGCTATACACAAACAATTCAGCTACGAGGTGACATTGTCCATTGACTGCTATCAGCATATAAATGACAACGTAAATACGTATTGAGCGCACTGTGTTATTCACATGTAGTGCGTGGTTATGTAATGTGAATAGAATAAAGTGCGTGGAGGTTGGTGCGCGGGCGCGAGGCTCGGCGGATGCACGTGCGCCGACGCAATGGGCTAGCGTGCTGAAGCGCGGCTTGCACTTCCGACTCACATTCATTCCCGCGCCATTCATACAACTGCGTCATTCATTTAATTCAAGTTCATAACGAGAGCCGGCACCCGTACGTGGGAGGAGCTCCGCAACGCCGCCGACACACCCGCGCCCGGCGACACGTTGCATTATCGAAAACTTTTATAATCGATAAAGATAAACAGAGCCGTTCGCACGATCCGACCGTTCGACGCCGAAAATGTCCATAAAATAAATCGGATCGCCCGACGTTTAGAACCGCATTTATCGTTTCCCAGTATTCGCTCCTGGCCGCTTTAAATTCTCCAAGGTGCGCAATATTTCACGGCATCTTAAGAGCAAACTTCTAATTAAACGCGGGCGGTGGCATCCTCGACACCGGACGTGGTCGGGAGCGCGGACAGCTACAAAATGATCGAATTTAAGGATCGAGACGAGGTGTAGGTGGCACGCGGCGCGGCGGCATGGCGCCGAGATGGTATCTCGATGGCGTCCCACCCCAGCGTGCCATACTTTTCTAACTTTTTGGTGCGGCGGGTCGCGCGGGGGCGTATTGTGTGCAATTGTAGCACGCGAGGGCACCTCGGGACGACGACCCGTCGCTCGCTCCGTATAATCCGACAGCATTATTGTCGACCCGGCGCCTTTGTGGGCTACCGGCTTAATGAGCGCTCGTGGGTGGCTTATGACACGCCAGGATCTGATCATAAAGGTGCCAAAAATTCTACCTGGCCAAAGGTGCGCGGACGACATTCCTATCTCGCGCCTTTCAAAATTAATGCCTATTGTCTGATTTAACCGGCAGAAGGCGTCAGGGATTAGGAATGACACGATGTTATTTATTTTCACAGAGCTATGAGTAAGGCCCGGCCGATTAAATACGTATTATGTCGAGCGGTTCTTGCTTGTATGTAGCGATGACTCCCGTGTAGACGAGTTTAATTGAGATGTATGCACTCAAATTCTTTGACCCCAATTAATTTCGTGGAAGTGAGTTCGTCGGGCGCTAATTAAGTGCACTAATATTTGTGCGGAGAACACGCTAGCCGTCAAACACTACGCCCATTGTTGTAATTCGAATCAGACCTTTCACTGACAGAAATTTAACGTTAATATTTGTAAAGTGCGCGCGTTGTGCTAATGACGTCGTTATATAAAAGGGGCATGCAAAAAAATATATATTTTTCCCACCAATTAAAAAACACAAGCCAGTAAGTAATCAGATCATTAAAATATTTACTTTGAACTCATGTCAAAGTCATCTCGCATTATAATTCTTTAGACTTTAATGAACTGGCTGTCGGGATCTTTTTATCGCATTAAATTTTATGTCGTTCTGTAATTTCTTGGCATAGTAATAAATATAGTGAGTTTCGCGTTAGGAGCGCGTGAGTGTATACGTGCGTGTGTAGCCCTGCGGTAATGCGATTTGAGTGCAATGGTAATGACATGACGTCAGTCAGCGGGTCGTTTGTTACGGCTGCGCCGGCGCAGGCTCCGGGGCATTGAACCAGGCGACTGAATTGGACATAAGTGTCCTGCGACGATGCGCCACGGACACATAACGCAACCCAACCACGATTTACGACATTACAAGTGACGCCATGCAATACGATTGTACCGCGCTAAATTAACTCCATTACCTCAATGAAACACGCCGGAAAATTCGCGACATGTCAGATTAAAGTAATAACGCTTTTATAACGTTTCATTCTACTCGAGTGTGTATAAAATGATAAGTAGATAACGCAGAAGTAAAATCATTCTACGTCTTTAATTGTTGATCCTTTTAGGCAAATTAGGAACGGCTAAATCAGTGCCCCGTGGGACAATAAAACCATAACCCATTCTCTATTATACGAGTACTAACATATTACACAATATGACACTTCGTCAAATAGATAAAAAAATGATTTATTTTTAATTTAGAATCGACTTTAATTGTAATTCAAAATAAGTTCTTATTTGTATTTTTTTCGTAGCTGGTACAATCCGAAATATTTGTTTCGTACGCCAATACGGTTCGCTTATGCATGTGACACTATTTTAGCTAACTGCAGAAATTATTGCTATATTATTTTTCATGTAAGATGGGTACTGTGACAGTTGTAAGTGTCAAAGAAAATTATACTTATCGTGTCTTATCTGAAGGGCAAGTTAAGAGTCTCCGTAACCGGCGAGTGTGTATGAGACGAACTATGAGAGTGGAGGAAGCCAGAGAGGTATGTAAGGAAAGAACCTGTTGGAACTCTGTACTCTCTGCCTACCCCGCGAGGGAGCTGGCGTGATGATATAGATAGATAGATAGAAAATTATACTTTATTCAGTGGCATGACCCTTTTCTATGCTTATGGTTTTAGCCATTAATACCATTGAATGAAATATTAATTTCGTTTGGCACTTAGAACTGCCACCACCCATCTTATATGAAAAATATTAGAGTGTGTATTATTTAGGGATTTGATAAACAATTACGGACGATTTAGCGCAGTGGTTAAGAGCTTGAGCTGCTCCGCCCACTGTGTCGAATAATCGCGGGTTCGATCCCCGCACGGGACAAATCTTTGTGTGATCCAAAATTGTTTTTTCGCGTCTGGGTATTTGTTTGTGAATTTTCATATTTGTACACGCAATTACGACACAGGAATAAATCCTAGTGTGGGGCTACGTTTTTAAAAAAAAAAAAAAAAAGAAAGCACTTTCTTATTATTTTATTGCATTGCATGATACGCAAAAGTTCGTATGTGCGTACCACTAACAAACATTAAACACTACTAAATAAAAATATTCAGCATGAGCTAAAAGTATGTTCGTATAGACGGTATTTGAAAAATTCACATAATACGTACAGCGTTAGTACAGAACTCAGAGGGATAGAGCTAGCGATAGAGCAGTTGTTTACGAACCTGCGCCTATAGCCAAGTTGACAATCTACAGTCGTTAACGCTAATAGAAAGCGGAAAAATGTATGGGAATGACATTTTGCAACGAAAATTCGTAGTCAAAACAATGCGCTATCGATTGCGACAAGAGAATAGAAACAAAACGCTTGCAACTTGTCTAGGCCCTCTGGGTCTAACTATTTTTGAGTACTCGTCACCAATTTGCGTAAAATATATAATATCCTAATATTTTCAATCGATATTCGTCGCAATGTTTGTGAACAACAGTGCGTACATGCCTTTACAGTTAACACGCCGGTGGTAGAGTTCATCAAAACAACATACAACAATTGAAATCTAATAGAAACAACGATCATGTGATAGACAGCCACTGGTGTCAAGGAAACGGGGGTCGTTTTATTGGTGGAGATTGACCCCGATATACAAACAAGGGGACCATAGGAAACCACAACATGAACTCCAGAGGCAGGTTGCAAAAAAAAATGCTTCAGATCGTCGATCAAAAGATCGTCTAAATGTTTTCACTTTAAACAAAAAAGACAAAGGACTAACTTAATTTTATTTGAATAATTACTTACATTCATTCATAAGATACCTATATTTAAATATCAGCCTATACTGCCCACTGCTGGGCAAAGGCCTTCTCTCACAAATCGAGGTAAGAGAGGTCATACTCCACCACGCGGACCCAGTGCGGATTGGTGGAGGCAGGTTTATGGCCACCTGCTGTTGGAACTTATCAAGCCGCCTTTAAGGTTTCCAACTCGGCTTAACGACTACCACATTAAGTGGTAACCGGGACCAAGGCTTAACGTGCCTTCCGAAGCACGGAGACGCTCGAATACGAAAATGCCACAAACGGTCACCCATCTCAGGCCGACCGAGTCGAACGCTGCTTAACTTTGGTGATCGGTAAGAACACCGCGGTCGCACAGCGCTACAAGCGCCTATATTTGCTATAGGTAAATAATTATTTGCTTTTTGACACCAATGCAGCTGTGTCTCTATCAGAACAGCCCATCCTACTAATGTCATACATTTGTAAGTATGAATGTTTAGATGTTTGTTACTTAATCACGCCAAAAAGGCTGACAGGATTTAGATGAAATTTGGCACGCAGATAATTTATTACCTGGATTAACACATAAAATACTTTTTATCCCAGAAAAAAATGTAAGTCAACGCAGACGAAATCGCGGGCAAAAACTAGTACAATATATAATACTGGCTGTTCGATTTTGTCTTTCGCTTGGTGTAAAAGATAAACCAGACGATCCTGAATTTAATAGTGAATATAGTGAATAAAAATGTCGAATAAATAAAAATACAAAAAATACTTGGAGCGTACAAAACAGGGCGCGGCGCGGTGATGCTACAATGAGATCCCCTCCTATCAACCGCTACCGCCGGCCGCGGCATGTTTTCACCGACCCTCCTGATGCCCTTACATCCCTTCTTTCGGATACCGATACCGCACACAGGATCAGAGACCGACCTCGCCTGCGAGGTCGAAGGATCCCTTGTCCGCCGGCCGGCGCAAAGCACCACGGCGAAAAACCTAGTATACGCCCTCCCCCATAGCGACTGCCCAAGCCGAGGCCGTTCCTCCTTGAGGCGCCCTTGAGCTAGTTACCCCTTGCCCTTCTGGCTCGAGCGTATTGGTTGTACGCTCGCCCTCTTGTCCGGTGAAGCTGTAAAGGCCCCGCGGCCAACAGCGTAGATCATTTACACACACACACACAAAAAGCTACAATGAGTCGCAATCAACACGCGGCATTCTCATTCCACGCGCGATGCCACTGCGTGCAAACAATCTTATATAATATTTGCGTATAAATGCGCATTTAAAACATTCCACAAATAAGGGTTGGGTATCCGCTAATAAGTCGTGTACTTTACAACTTCACATTCGACGAAGTCGAGATCTTTATCTAGTGTAAGCTCGTCTGTACAACCTCTAGCGTTGAGCGCATCCAAAACACACGTAATTATACATTTTATTGTTTAATCGTGTGTATTTACCGCCAGGTTCGGCAGTTTGCGCATGTAAAATTGAATAGAAACATTATTTTGATCTTAATTACGATACGGAGTGTATGACTTCATACCATTATTTGAGACGCGAAACAAAAAAATTGATACGATCAAATGTAAACAGAGCTCCTTTATTTTACAACAAAAAACTTGTCAGGCTGTGTGAACACGTCTTATTCGTCGTCTTATTTGGGATGTAGTTTGTCATACATGATATGGTATGCCGGCAGCCCCTGTTACTCATATTTCTAGAAACTATATATGTAAACATGAACATTTTTTACTTTATAGAGGTAGCGAAAAATATATAGCCGAATTGAGTTAGTAAATGTAAATATTTGAAAATAAAAAGGTCATTTCAAACCCGCTAGTACGTACTCTTACTTTACAGAAAGATCGCGAATTTGATAGTTAGTCTCTGTAATATTTGTTTAAACCTCGAGAAATTGGTTTGAAGATCAAATAAGCAAGTATTGTTACCCCTTACTTAGGATTAGGTACATTTTTACTAATAGCTGGTCATTAATTATCCAATCAAATCTTTTCCACTCTTCTCACGCACACCTAGAAAAATACACTCAAAGCGTACACGGTGAGATTAACGGCACTGATTTAGATGTGGCCACATCGTTAGATATATCTCGTTAAAATTGCAATTTGGTCTAGGCTACAAAATTAAAGGTAGCTAACCTACTCTGAAAACGGAATGGAGAAGATTAAATTTTATATTACTTTTGGTTCATCGTTCTATCTGCGAGCAATCACTCATGACCTAAAAAGGCAAAAGTAATAACAAATTTGGAATTCCCGCTATCAGACCTAGTATATAAAAAGCATTTTTATACAATGCCGCTCGCGGGTTAAAAGATCAATCGATAAGGAACGATCATCAAGTTAAAAATAACAATGCGTAATATCTACTTTTGTTTTCATCTTAACTGTGGTACATTTCCGCCACATTGTTCGTGTATGATTTTCTAAGGCAAGGACCAATTTTGATCTCACACACTTCAACTTTAAATCCATTTATTTCAGGCAAGAAACACCCATACAATCATCATTAAAATAATCACACATAAGTTAAATAATAATAAAATCAAATCAAATAGTCACATTAAAGGACATTGTTCTGCGCCCATACATGATTTGCCCCAGAACCAACAGCAATAAAAAATACTTGTATGGTTTCAAATCACACATAAATTCTCTTAAAGCATTTATTATTAAACAGACAAGCGGGGGAATCGCAATATTGCACAAAAAGTATTAGATTGTGTGTTGACATTCGGTAAAGATGTCGGCGATTTCGAAATAAGTACTTTGAAATGTTTCGTTTTAGATTGCAAATTATCCGTTTGCCATTATTTTAATAAAATAGATAAATAATGATGGCATGGGTCCAATTTTTGTTGATTCTGGGGAAATTTTCGACAATGTCCTTTTCAAAAGTCAATACGTTGTTCCCTTTTAATACTTTCTTTCCGACATTGGTACAGCGACATGTCTGCTGGAACAATGCCGGATGAAAGGGCAATCTAGCCTACCCGCGATCATTGCCAGGACTGTGTTAGAGCTGGCCCGCACTCTGCGCATCAAAGACAATGTGAGATCAAAATTGGTCTCTGAATTGGTCTTTCGTTTCTGCTTCATGTTGTTTATCTTATTATTGTTCTTATTATATATATTTATTATTATATTAATAATATTTTTTGTTGCATCGATAGACATTCTTTATTTATATTTAGATGTACTTATATTTAGTTGTTACACAAAATAAACTACTTTTCTTTCTTTAACAGACGATTTGGCACAGTGGTTACGAGCTTAACCTGCTCCGCTCACTGAGTCGAAGAGTCACAGGTTCGATTTCCGCACAGGACAAATCTTTGTGTGACTCACAATTATTTGTTTCGGTCTGGGTATTTGTGTATGTAAATTTTCATGTTTATGAACGCACCCACGACGTAGGAATAAATCCAATTGTGGGGCTACGTTTTTACAAAACCGAAACCATTTTTTCTTTCTTCTTTGGCTACATCAGGTGAGTTTTTAAAGCTAGGTTATAGATAAACTAAGCTTAGAAACTCGCCTCCTATCCTAGCTTCGCCTCCTTACTAGCCTAGGTTAGAAACTAGGCTAAGAAACTCGATGACGACTACCTCGTTGGTCTAGTGGCGAATAATGTGCTTTGTGATCACGAGACCCTGGGTTCAAATCCTAGATCGGACAAATGTAGTTTTTCTATCTAAAAACGTCTGGAAGTCTGCCCGGTATATGGCAATAGGCTCGCCCCCCTATTACATGGGACCTTATAACGTCGGCGAAAAGTGGATGGACACAGTAGACCTCTGCCACCACCGGTTGGGGAATATAGGCGTGACGGTGTTAAGATACAGGTTTATTTTTATCTTATAGTATTTTCCTTGAAGACTAATAACGAGTAAATATATTGTTAAACGAAACCTGTACTTCGTACTTCGTTACCAAAACCTAAAGTATCAGAATATTTTTTATTCATGTAAAGCATTACAGTATTTATGAATCGTCAGAATAGTAACAAAGACTCTACCAACACTTCGGAATGTCATTCCTGTGGAGAAGAAGGGCAAGAAACTCCACGGTTACTCTTTTAAAATAGTATTTATACAATTTTTTCCATTTACATTTTTTGTGGGATATGGGAGAACAATGTAGAATCAAGTGAGTCTAAATTAACCAACTTATACTATTCATGAGAATGACAACATGGTTATCCCATTTACAGATAAATAAATGAGGAAAAAAAATGATCATGTGATGTCAAATGGTGAATCAATTTTATTAAACTACGAGAAGGAAGAGAGGGAATAATAAATAATAATAGCTGAACATGTTATCTAAATTCAGGTGTAGCTGGAAGAGACATGGAAACCTAACGTAACAAATGTAGACATAGTATACTGAACTGTTCTATTCTTATTTATGTATGACTGGTCAGACACTTTTAAGAGTTGATAAGTGGTCGAGACATGAATTTATAGTTATTTATATATCTATGATTCGAGACATTGCGTTTAAAAATAATAATGTCAAACATATTACTATATAACCAATGCGTCTTACCTGTTATGACTTACGGGGCCGAGACGTGGCCACTCACAGTGAGACTAGTCCACAAATTCAAAGTCGCACAGCGGGCTATGGAGCGAGCTATGCTCGGCGTCTCTTTGAAGGATAAAATTCGTAACGAGGTAATCCGACAAAGAACCAAAGTTACCGACATAGCTCGGAGACTCAGTAAGCTAAAGTGGCAATGGGCTGGTCACATCTGCAGAAGGACCGACGGCCGATGGAGCAAGCGTGTCCTAGAGTGGAGACCGCGACTTGGTAAGCGTAAGGTAGGACGGCCCCCAGCTAGATGGACCGACGACCTCAAAAAGGTCGCTGGGACAGACTGGATGCGGAAGGCGGAGGACCGCAATGGCGCGTGTTAGGAGAGGCCTATGTCCAGCAGTGGACTGCGATAGGCTGATTGATTGATATTACTTACAGTGCGACAAGGATATTTTGGCCCATGGATGACAGTGACATTTAGTACATTAATTTACTAAAATTTTCCTACACCCAGGGAAATATTACAAAAGGTGGGACCGCACGGTTACTAGTTAAATAAAGAACTTCCTGTGTCGTGGGTGTATTTACAAACATGATAATTCACATACACAAATACCCAGACCGAAACAAATAATTGTGGGTCACACAAAGATTTGTCCCGTGCGGGAATCGAACCCGCGACTGTTCGACATAGTGAGCGAAGCGGCTTAAGCTCTTAACCACTACGCCAAATCGTCTGTCAAACATTGGGACCTGAAATCGTTGTAGAAATGTGGCCGTCCATAATACAACCCTGTCGTTCCCGCTCGGGGAATATAGGCATGATGATGTTTATGCAAGAAGAATTTATCAATAGGTTACGAGGCAGGTACTGATTAATCGATGTTAAATAGTATATTAATTACCTTTTGAGGAAAATCACTGCATTAAATAATATCAATAAGTATAGGTACTTACCTACTTATCTGACAACTATAACTTAGTGGTTTAATAATACAGAGAGAAGCATTGTTTTTTTAAAATTGCGTATCATTCTAATTCCAAGCACGTACTTATGAACTTCTTGGAACTTTGCGATAGATTTTTTTTATCTATTGACATTAAAGATAACACAAATAATTAAATCTCTATATGAACAACCGCCATTGTGGCGGTGTTCCAATAATTCTCGGTATTTCACGGGTTTGTTTATGTAAAAGCAAGAAATAGTTGAATTTATGAAGGGAACTTCTTTGGAATTTGTCACTTGCTAACATTGGTGGAAAAATCGCAAGGAAACCTCTGCGACCGTGAGAATATTAATTTTATACGATTTGTGATATGGCGTACCCATGGATGTACCTGACGGATGACCTAAAAATCGGCAGATCTCTACCACACGACAGCGCAATTGTGATAGATTTTTTATTTCATAATTAAACGAGAAAATATGGCGTACAATCTTGACGCCCATGAAGAAGGCTGATTCGAAATTGCTAAAGACTATGTCCAATGGAAGCTAAAGAAAAAAACTTCTGCCTGGCAATGGGACGAAATGTTTTTTTTTTCCTTTTATATGGCACTACGGTATTCAGACAAGGACGAAATGTTAACAATAAATTAAAAGAAACAGAAACATTTGCACAGCTGTGGATCATATACAACTCAATCAAAAGAGGTCAATAAAAATAACATATTTTATTATTTCATCCACGAAATAACCAGATTTCCTCACATGATTCATCATAGAAAATTGAATGAGCTATACAAATATGTGAAATCTATATGTGCGTCTCGTTTTTGAAAAGGAACACAGAAAATAATCAAAATTGAGGAGTTTTGGTGGAAACTCAAAGAGGGATGTTGTCAATTTGTTTTAATTTCCAAAACTCATGTTATTTCGACTAGTAATGTGTAATGTTGGTGGAATATTAACCATTATGTATTCTTATATGTGCATGAGTGAAGGTAATTGTAACAAAGTGATAAAACGTGCCTTTTGGATTTCCCTCAAAACGGCCGTCGCAATTGGTATGTAGAGTATCCATCGCTTTACTATCCAAGGTAGGGTACTTCATCAATTTCATTATCATCGTTGTCATCAAGTTCATCGGGGAGTACAATTAATTTATACTTGAAACACGATTAAGCATCTCACTGGACACTGGCAAAATACACCTAAAATTAGTGTGAAGCCATAACTTAAAGAAGAAGAATCAAAATTGAAATTGACTTCGGAAGTTTTGGCGGGAAGTCGAAGAGTGATGTCGTCAATTTGTTTTAATTTCCAAAACTTGTGTTATTTCGACTATTAATGTGTAATGTTGGTGTAATATTAACCATTATGTGTTCTTATATGTGCATGAGTGAAGGTAATTGCAACAAAGTGTTAAAACGTGCCTTTTCGACTTCCCTCAAAACGGCTGTTGCAGTTGGTATGTAAAGTGGGGTTCTTCATTAATTTCATTATCATCGTTGTCATCAAATTCATCGGGGAGTCGAATTAGTTTAAACAAACGATTATATATCTCACTGGACACTGGCAAAATACACTTATAATTAGTGTGAAGCCATAACCTGAAGAAGAAGAAGAAGAAATTGACTTCAAACCGCTCTATTATTCTTTCATTAGGATTCTTAGGTCGTTTCACACCATATTATGTTGACAATATTATAAGCAAAGTTTAATGCGATACCACACGAGCGTGGTTTGTTTAACCGCCGATACGTATTTATCCGTCCAAACTCGTGCATTTTAATATTTACCGAACGGAGGTTCTTTGAAGATCAAACACAAACGCTCTCCGATAATGGACATATGTACAATCGATCAACACGACATTGTCCGTGTCAGGTGACATTCGGCGGGCATTCGAATCGTTCCGCGTTGTTTTCGTGTGTACTACGGTTGCGCAAGACGAAACCTGAAATTAGCACGCCCTTACAGCCCACACCCACCGCCGTCATACGTAGTGTACGTATTCAGTACAAAGATTATATATTGCTTATAAATAACACTGTCGGTTCAAGAATCAATATCAAATCATATCAACGGTTTAAAAGATGCAAAAATGTTCAATGATTAGGCGCTAAAATCTATGGAATAGTATTTTTCCCGTACTCGAATTGTATGTTACACATTGAATGTATGAAGTTGGGAAAAAAATCATGGCCTGAGCCAAACGTTTCGTCAAATATGTCCAGAATGGTTTTAAAAGTTGCCGTCACGTCACGTCTTGTCTCGGTCGGATGTCTAGACATCACAGACGAAGTAACTTTTTTCTCTTCTCGGTAATACGATTTTTGGCAGAGCCAATAATAATTATAATCTTGGCAAGCATAAAATCAAAGTGTTATCGGGTCCGGAAAATGAATGAAAGCTGTCGTGCCGTGAGTCACGCACCGACCGACAGAACTTAGAATGTCCTTGCTGTCCATTTTGATAATAAAATTATAATGACATCGTTTGGTGGGCACGAGGCTGGAATCGTAAAGTTAATAAGCTGTTATAATTTTATTTTACACGCATTTTGAAGGCGTATCGACGGTATGACAGTATATATAATAATTTTAATCTCAGCTAATAGTATGCTAATAGTAGCTTGGTTTAAAGGTTACCTAGCGAATAATGTGAGAACGAGTCTGCGGTGCATTAGATAGGTATCTCTAACTAGTGTAGCAATTAGTATGAAACAAACCGCAGATTAATCTAACCGGTTGATGATGACGTTAATTATCTCAAAATGAAGACTTCCATTTAATTACTTGTAAAAAATACTCCCAGATTCATTAAATTGGTTTGAGAAAATATGATGGTGTAGGTTTTATTAATCTAGTAAAACACTGAATAGAATTGATGCATTCGAAATGTGGCGCTGGCATCGTATGCTTCGTATTCCCTGGACAGCAAAGCGTTCCAATGCGTCTATCCTTAAGGAGCTAAGGATCAAAACGAGGCTTTCTACCGTATGCCTAAAGCGGATACTAACCTTGGCCACATAGCTAGGCGAGATGAAGATAGCCTCGAAAAGCTCGTGATAGTGGGTAAAGTAGACGGAAAAAGGCCTCG
The DNA here is from genome assembly GCA_905147815.2 of Phalera bucephala. Taxonomy (NCBI): domain Eukaryota; kingdom Metazoa; phylum Arthropoda; class Insecta; order Lepidoptera; family Notodontidae; genus Phalera; species Phalera bucephala. Next base: position 13,308,390 of record LR990621.1, on the reverse strand, counting down.
GGGCCGTTCACCAACACGGTGGTCCGACCAAATATGGGATCTGACAGGAATGTCTTTCAACACCGCTCTACGACATGCCCAAAATAGAGAAGAATGGAGAAGGCTTCACCTGTGAGATGGCATCCTCCTAATATTAACACGACCCTCAGCCGTGAGGAAATGACCGAGAAGAGAGAACGATGAAGTGCATGAAGCCTGCTATATAAAAATCTTTAATACATTTGAGGCAATCGTAATACAAGCAGAGATAAGATTGCAAAATCATACGACATTGATACCGTATAATGTACATGGCATGTGCTGGAGAGAACTCAGACTACAAAATCATACCGCAAATAATTACATATGTTTTATTTTATTACATGTCAACTGCTTTCTATGTAAATTATATTTTTTATTTATTAATGTATCTTGGTTAAAATCCCTTACCGACTTCCTATAATAAAATAAAATATACATAGACATCAAATAAATAGACATTCATTAAATATATTTAACACTCTCTTAATATATACTATCGTTATAAATGAATATTTGTGATTTATTGACAACATGTTTCTGCCCGCGACTTTTTCAGCGTTGACTTTAGTCAGAAACCTAACATTTTTCGGGATAAAAATATCCTTTGTGTTAATACAGGTAATAAACTATCTGTGTGCCAAATTTCATCAGAATCCGTTCATTCGTTTTTGCGTGATTAAGTAACAAACATCCAAACATACAAACTTTTACATTTATAATATTAGTAGGATAGTAGGATTTACATTATAAAATTTAAACATTTCTGTAGGTCTAGCGTGCAGATTACGCAAAATGAGAAACTGTGAGCAAGTTATCTTATAGATATTTATCGATAGGTAATAGATTTATGTAATTACTTAAGGTCTTTATCAGAAAAAAAATGTTTCATATTCATATCAATATTTTAAACCGTCCCTCAAGAGGACTTACGTAAAAATATAGGTAACATTTTTTTTTGGATTTACACCTTTTTTGTTTTACAAGATTAATAAATATTATGTAGAAACATAATATGTGTATACTTATTTGCCTTAATATTCATAAAGTAACGTACCCTTTAAAGAAGAACAGGGACATGGCAATTATATCGATACAGTTGTAGTAAGTCTCTGCGAAATTCATTAACTCTAAAAAACAGCGTTAATAATGTTTTTAATAAATCAACCAGTACCTACACACCCAAGAAACATATTTATAATCACATTTCACAACAAAACATAGCTGTATTGGTTCGAATGTAGGTGATAGTAATATTTTAATGGCATGTTTATAATAAATAATGAATGTTTATAACCGCTGATCTCACAACTCGTGACAAAATAATATCTAAATCATACGTGTAAGAGGACGGCCTATATTATAGTTAAACGTCGACAGCAAATCGATAATGTTACGTGTTTACCTACGCCGAGTCTTTGTCCGATAACAGATTAGTTATTGTATCACTCTCCTAAAATAGAACCTCTCGACAATTCTCTCGGTTTGTTGATATTGCTTCGAGTGGAAGCGGTAGTGGCTTTCGCGTGGTATTGTTTTTATTATCCCCCAGTCTCAATAGCGGTAACACCTTTACTGATAACGATATGCGTGTCGATAATGCGCTGTACACGACATCGCTAGTCATACGCGAGCAGCTCTACGTAGTTTTGTGTGTATTAATTGATGCAGTCACCTCAGGCCGGCGCAGAAACAGAGGAATGTAATTATTTACATAAACACACGTGCCCACGGTTCAGTATTTACCTATGCGACACGCGTGACGTCGGCCGATATCTGGGAGGGAGGGCGGCGAGAGGAGATTAATGTGGATTTAATTAGGGACGGTTGGCACTTACCGGCAGGGCGCGTGGTGCGGCGCGCGGGCTCGTCCTCGCGCAAGTCGGGCGCGTGCCGGCGCGCGGCAGCCGGGCCCGGCGCGGCCAGCGCCAGCAGCAGCAATAGCGGCACCAGCATGCCGCAGTACCACTATTCTCACCGGAGTCCAACCGCTCCCGGCCACGAGCACACTATTTTCGCCGCGCGCGCTCCGTGCGTATCGATGCAGCGGACGAAGGATCGCGATCGTAGCGCGCTACTTGCAAACGTCGTCGTAGCGCGACGGCTGAGCCGGACTGAGCCGAGCGGCGGCGCGCGATTTCCCGGCTGATGCGGCGAGGGGGCGCGCCCCGCGTGGAAAACGCGCGCCGGCGCGGTGCGGGCGGGGAAAACTGCAGCGCGCCGCCCGCCCCGCCCGGCGCGCGCGCCGCACGCCGCCGCCCCAGCGACAACACCAGCGTCGATAATTACAACTTACTGTTTATTCAATGTATGCGCGCTGTTGTATATTTTTTATACATGTGTCTCGTTTATTTACGAATTTATATTTAGTGTCACGAGTAGAGATATTTGTGAAAATTTTGCTAGGATACTAAACAGTGACAGTTAGACGGACGATTTAGCGCAGTGGTTAAGGGCTTAGCCCGCCCCGCCCCCTGTGTCTAATAGTCGCGGGTTCGATTCCCGCACGGGTCAAATCTTTCTGTGATCCACAATTATTTGTTCCGGTCTGGGTATTTGTGTATGTGAATTTTTATGTTTTACAAACAACGCACCCACGACACAGGAATTAATCCTAGTGTGGGGCAACGTTAAAAAAAAATAAAAACAACAGTTTGTATATTAAATATTAAAAAATAACTTTGACTATAACTTGGTTTAGTGGATAAAACTTTAGCTAGCTCCGTCTACTAGATAGAGCAGGCGTAAGAACGATCCCCGCACGGAACAAATCTGTCGCTCTCTAGTGTGGCCTACAAATATTTGTTTCGGTATAAGTGGTTCTGTATATTAATTTTCCGAATATTTTGCGTGAAAGAAGAATATCGTGACATGTGCAATAGAACCAAAAAAAAACAAAAGATATCGTGGAAATAAAGAAATTATTAGAAATAACCGAAAAATTTATGACATGCGAGCTCCGCTCTACAAGGAGACCAAAAAGAGTTCGGCGAATGTTTACCATGTCCACCTTTGCCTACCCCTGCGGAGAAAACGGCTGTGACACTTATATCGTGTAAGTTATAAATAAATGTTACGTATAATTTGCAGGCATAATAATAATAAAAAAATTATAGGAGCTGTAAATAAAATTATTTGTGTTATACAAATAAACGCAAAAGTGGCGTGGCTGTCATTAGTGATTGATAAAGGTAATAATAATATTTATTGAATCACTTCCAACATCTCCATCTTTCAATTTCTACATGTAAAAAATTGTAGCGAATAAATAACCTGAAAAATTAATGCCTTTGGTTCTACCTATATTGTGCAATACTGTAAAATTAATATAATATAATTTTATTATCATTTTTTTAATTTTTTTTTAACATTAGCCCTATTAAGAAACTGTGGGACCGTTAGGCACGGGCCTCCTCTCAAACTGAGAGGGTTTTAAGGCCATAGTCCACCACGCCGGCCCAGTGCGGATTGGCGAACTTCACACATCTATAAATGAATATTAGAAAAAAAAATAGATAACGAATATCGTTTACACCAATATAAGATATAAATTAAATTATAAAAGCATTGACGTTTTTCGGGTTCTTCCTCTACGTAAGCATGGTTATTACGTAGACGTATGTATTTAATTTTCCCACAGATTTTAACCACAAAACGCGTAACTGTGTGATAAACAAATAATAATTCATACGTACCTAAACTGATATGAGCAAAACTTATTTTACCTCCAGTTGTATATTTAAAAAAAAAAAAAGAGTACGCTATTTGAAACTTGCTATTGAAAAAAATCACTCAGCGAACGATGGAAAGGGCTAGCTTCTCGGAAGGGTAGAATCCGGAAGGTCATTCAATCAGACAGAGAATCAAAGTTATGGACATAGCCTAGTAAGCTGAAGTGGCAGTAGGCTGGCCACATTAGTCGAGGAACTGATAAACGTTGGAGTAAACGAATTCTTTCATGGAGACTACGGATTGAAAAACGCAGTGCAGGTCGCTCTCGGGCTAGGTAGAGCGATGATCTTCATAGGGCGTTATGTGTCCGGCTCGAATGGCCAGACTTATGATGCGGGATGAGGGACCTAAACTTGGTATGGAACGGTGAAAGTCGCTGGTAAGTCCTGGGCTTGAATGAAACCAGAACTATGGCGACTGCGGGTGGAAAATATGAGCGAAATGCGGGTGGACTGTAATGGGATGCGGCGTGCGGGGATGCGAGTAGCCTAGAAGTGGTTAAAGAGTATGCGATGCGAAAGGAAATAAAAGGCTCTTACAATGGAAGATGCCAGAGGGTCGTACACACACATAAACCAACAAGCGGCAATCAAAGCATATGCACTTACCGGTCAGTCAAGTCTCCGGCTCCACGCAATGCAAGCGGACGGTGGCTATGCAGGCAGCACGAAGAACGAAGCACTCACTCACAGCATAAGCGTTTAAGCGGGATAAGAAGGTCTCACGAGGAGACGTGGATAAATTGAAAATGCGGAGGCCGCGTAACCGAACCGATGCGCTCGGTCGGTAGTAGATCTGCGACAGCCCTTTTGCGACTGTTTTCGTTTCGTTCTCGAACTTGATTCAGCGATCGGGTCACTAGGCGAGCTAGCGCCCCCGGTGAAGCCAATACAAAATCACGGTTCGCACATGATGCCATAGATGGCGCGTTTGCAAGTGCTAGCGTGCAAAAACGGCCTAAACATCCTCCCCGGCTTGGAAATAGAGGATTTCAAAATGAAACAGGAACATGAGGATGCGGTAGAGAGGATAAATCGGATATATAAGTTGTAAACATATAATGTGAATCATGATGATGATGATATATAATAAGTAAGTTACGAACTAATATTAATTAAAATTTAGGTTTATAATAAATGTATAATTAATGCGATGAAAGAGGACATAATTTTACAACTGGTCTTTTAATGGTACCAATAGGAGCACTTACAAGCGCGACGCGGGCAATTCCATCTTTTCCTGGATATATCTGTTCAATAATGCCTGTAGGCCAACGGAGCAGTGGTGTATCATCTTGATGAATAAGAACCAAAGTGCCTGGTTGAATTGGGACATCAGAAGTGTTCCACTTGTGTCTCAACTGAAGCGTATGTAAATAATCTAAATGCCTTTGGACTAATTTATGGTCCTTTCTATGATGGACACTTCCGGGTGAAATCTTAACGAACGGCAAAGACTTGAGCGGACTTATAGTTAAAAAATGCGCGGGGGTTAAAATAGTTTGTGGCTGATCAGACAGACAACACAACGGTCGAGAATTCAGTACACATTGAATACAGTTTGGACAAATACAGTTAGCAATTCCTCATACGAGAGAATTTGAGTACCGATGCACCGAAATAAATGAGTTTTTACGCTTTTTATATTAGCCTCCCATAAACCTCCAAAATGCGGGGCACGCGGTGAAATATTACGCCACGTGATTTTTCTATTAACTAATTCAGTTTCGATGGCGGTGCAAGTGGTATTGTTAGATAAGAATGTGTATAAATAAATCGTCTAGTTGACGCTTCGCACCGAAGAAGTTAGTTCCGTTGTCGGAGTAAATATACGACACCGGACCAGGCCTGGCTAGAAAACGTTTAAACGCAGAAACGTTTAAGTCTGACACTATTTCCAGATGAAAAGCCTTGATACTAAGGCATACGAAAAGACAAATGTACGCCTTTTGGCTTTCAATGCCACGTTTGCGAGTTAAAGTAATATTTATTGGGCCAGCATAATTAACGCCGGTGTGAGTAGAATCCTTAGCCTCATACACACGAGCTGGAGGAAGCCTTGCCATCATAGGCAAAGGATGCGACGGTACGACTTTAAAACAAAAATTACATTGGCGAATGCATTGTCGAATAATATTACGAGTGGAAATTATCCAGTAACGTTGTCTTAGTAAAGACATGAGAAGATGCGAGCCAGTATGACAATTGGGTTGGTGGCAATCGCCAATTATTAAATCAACCAAATGATGGCGGCGGGAAACTAGTAAAGGATGACGATTTTCATAAGGTAAGTTAGCGTTCGTTAATCGCCCACCAACAAGCAATCCATTGTCATCTAAAAACGTAACAAGGAGGGGGGGGGGGGGAGTTAGGTTACCTTTATTTATATTTTTAATATCAGAAAAAACATTTAAGCTGTAAATCCCGAAGAATCATGCGTTCAGCAGTTTCAATATTAGAAATCTGAATTGAAGAAGAGCAAGCGCCTATAGCCAAGTTGACAATCTACAGTCGTTAACGCTAATAGAAAGCGGAAAAATGTATGGGAATGAGTCAAAACAACGCGCTATCGATTGCGACAAGAGAATAGAAACAAAACGCTTGCAACTTGTCTAGGCCCTGAGGTAATTTACGCGTGAAGCGTAGGACATAAACACTAAAGCATAACATTTGTTTCTAGGAGGAGACCCGCAGAGCGAGCTCAATAAGAGGAGAAGAACCCAGATCGGCCAGATATAGAATTGCGTCGATATCTCCGGGTTTATCCCAATATTCGTCAGCGAGCGGTAAGTTTACGAAATGATCCATCACAGAAGGGTGGACCGTGCGAGTCGGTAGTTGATCAGTGATATGATCAACTACTAAAAGCGTTAAATTATATTGAGCGTCAGAAACGCGCGATTGAATTGTGAGCGAAACTTAACCTTTAATATACCTAACCTACTGAATAATTTAGAGAAGAATTAATAAGCGGCTGAATATTTAATTTTAATTTATTGCAACAAGCAAGCGAAATATTATTATTTTGCGAAGCACTGTCTACTAAACATCTGATAACAAAGTGTTGTCTATTATTAGGAACGTAAACTTGCGCGGTAGGTAAAATAATCGTGTTATTAAAATGTTTACGCGACATTATACGAATGCAAAGTCAGCGAACTATTATTACTAATGCATTTATCGAGTACAGCGGCGGCGGCTTTCGAAACGCGCGGAGCGTAATCCTCGCCTATATCAGCTGTAGCTGCGCGCGTACACACCGACTGCGGGCGCGCGGCGCTAAAACACGGGTGCTCCGGAGCAGCACGCGCGGCTATCGCGCTAGCGGCGCGCGGGGGTGAACTACTCGTAAACCTTTCGTCACGCTGCTGTGTAACTAGCGGACGATTTTTAAAATGTAATAGCGAATGATGTTTTTTATGGCACTATTATTCGAACCACAATTAAGTATAGTATGTTTTAAACTTTTAACTTACAATTAATACACAATTTATTATCTTTAATAAAATTGAAGCGTTCTTTAATAGGCAAATCTCTAAACATCGCGCATTCGTATAAGTGGATGTGATGATTACCTTTACAAAACAAACAACTATTTGTATTTTCGTTATTATCAATTATGGCGAACGAATGCGATACTTTTTTAGATTGCGATAATTTTGGTGGATGAGATAAAACCTTTTGATAATCACATTTTCGCTTAGAATATGTAGTACTTAGTTGAATACTACCTGTTCGTTCTAAGACTTTAACGCGATGTCGTATGAAGGTCACTAAATCGTTGCAAGTGGGTAGGTTCTTATCTTTAATAAATAACTTAGAGGTTTGAACTAATCGTGAATCTATTTTTTTAAGTGCGAGATGCGTAAGGATAAAATCGCTTAGAACTTCAATATCTAATTGGTGAATCAACGGTAGGTTTAATTTCGAGAATGTTATTTAGGTACATATAATCAAGTAACCTATTATCTTGCTATTTAGATACTAAAGAGTTCCATATTGTATGATAATTATTTTCGTTGGGCATAATTCCCGCGAATACGTTAAGGGCATTTCTACTCAATTTACCTACTAAATATTGTACGCGTTGAGCATCGGTTGACTGTTTGTTGTTATGAAAGTTAGTCTTAAAATTATGGTAAAAAAGGGGCCAGGTTTCTGTTTGGCCAGAAAACCCTGCGAGGTCTAAAGGTGTAAGTGTAAGACGACAAGTGAATGAGGTACTAGGCTTATATACTTGCGAAAGTGTACTGAATTCTAACAATTCCGTGCGCGTATGTTGAATTTACGAAAATAAGGTTTGAAATGCGGTCCAGTTATTATAGTTGATGTGGTGTTTAGGATCTTCTTTAAGCAACAAAGTATTATGCAGATCGCATAATCCGTTAAACTCGTCACATATTTTAGATATATTGGAAGACGCGGCCTTAACCTTAGTGAACCAAAACCTAAGTGAAAGGAAAGCGTGACAGAGCTAGTGTGATTGAGGAGGAGAGGCTGACGAAGAACTTCGAGAATAACACCAAACTCTTTTGGACCAAGGTGAGAAAGGCTCGAGGTGATTCGTCAGGCTCCAGAATGGAAAAGATAAAATCTAAGGATGGTGACATTCTTGCAGACACACAAGCTGTGCTAAACCGGTGGAGTGACTTTGAATGAGAATGCCCCGGATGCTGGTGCCACAGACGAGCCCAGAGGCGAGTTTGCGGCTCCAGAATCCACAGAGGACATCACTATAGAAGAAGTTGAATGGGCGATACGAAGTATGAAAAATGGTAAAGCTGCGGGAATAGACATGATATCTGCCGAGATGATTAAATATGGTGGAACTTGCGTCCGGGACGCATTTTGGGTCCTCGCAAATCTTTGCTGGAAGACCGGTAGAGTCCCTACAGATTGGCGCCGCGCAGTCATAGTACCCTTGTATAAAGGCAAGAGCTCACAATATGACTGCGCCAATTACAGGGCCATTAGTTTGATCAGCTTGGCACCTAAGGTGTATGGTAAAATTATTGAACGGAGAATGCGCGAGAAGTCCGATGGAGTGTTGTGTGCGGCACAGGGAGGTTTCAGGTCTGGAAGAGGATGTTCGGATCAAGTTTTTTCCCTCCGCAACATCGTAGAAAAGCATCTGGCAGTAGGCCGGAAGGTTTTCTGCGGTTTTGTGGACCTGGAGAAGGCGTTTGATAGAGTCGTGCAAAAGAGACTTTGGGACATTTTGCCAGAGTATGGTATAAACGGCACCCTGTTGCGAGCCGTCCAGTCCACCTACGTGGACAGCAAGGCATGCGTGCGGGTGAGTGGTAACATGTCACCTTGGTTTGACGTTAAAATCGGCGTCAAGCAGGGTTGCGTGTTGTCCGCTAGACTGTTTATAGTGTATCTGGATAAAAGTCTTCAAAGACTGAATGCGATGACTGAAGGGGGAAAAATGGGTGATCTAGTGATAAACCATGCGTATGCAGATTACGCAGTTTCGATAGCGCCAACAGCCACTGATCTGCAAACACTAGTCACAGTTATGAGAGACGACTGCATGAACAATGGCTTACATTTGAATGTGAAGAAAACCAAAATTATGCTTTTTGAACGGGAAGAAACCAGAACGAATGCAAGGATTGTGGTTGGTAACGATTTGCTGGAGCAAGTGAGTTTGTATATCTTGGATGCGCCTTCAGTAAGGATGGGAAATACACCGCTGATATAGAGAGAAGAGTGAATGCAGGTAATAGAGTGAATGGTGCGATGGGAAGGCTACTTGGGAGCCGGCACTTAAGCCAAAAGGCGCAGCTGGCCATGCATAACGGAGTGCTTGTCCCAACGCTGTTATATGGCAGTGAGGGTTGGGTACGTAAGAAGGAGAACGAAAGCAGGATAAATGCGGTCGAAATGCGATCTCTGCGGAAGATGTGCGGAGTCACGCTGACCGACCGTATTCGCAACAGCGTAGTAAGAAAGCATGTATGAGTAGGTATGAAAGATAGTATCGGTGTAAAGATGAGAAAGGGTATGCTACGTTGGTTCGGGCATATAGAAAGAATGCCTGAAGAAAGAATGACAAAACAGATATACAATGCGAAAGTGGAAGGATGTAGGTGCCGGGGAAGACCTAGACTATCTTACCATGACCAAATAGACCGTGTCTTAGCTGAAGGGCAAGTCAAGAGTCTCCGTAACCGGCGAGTGTGTATGAGAAAAACTATGAGAGTGGAGGAAGCCAGAGAGGTATGTAAGGAAAGAATCTGTTGGAACTCTGTACTCTCTGCCTACCCCGCGAGGGAGCTGGCGTAATGATATAGATATAGATAGATAGAAGGAAGAAGCGGCTAAAAATTCATAATTACTTCTCGTATCTGGACTGGATGGGATTATTCGTTTCGCGGACTCATATAATGTAGTGAAATGTGAATAGATTGCTTCTTTTTTTGCGGCAACTATTTTAATTTTTGCTTCAGACGCCATTTTGGCGGACGAAATTACCTTTTATGGTAATAGCGTGCGTGCAAACAAAAGTATGAAAATACACGAAAATTACGTATTTTAACAATAAGTTTAGGGTGAATAAATATGTTATTAATGTAGGTGTAATATAAATGCGATAATATTAACTAATATATATATGGTAAGAACGAAAAGGTAAAAGTTGTAAAAGTCGAAAAAAGTTACTGGTAAATCTGGCTCGAAGGACCAAACTTTGGTTATGCGGATGGTATAGGACGAAAACTATGAAGATGCGGGATGGTGGACCTAAACTTGGTATGGAACGGTGAAAGTCGCCGGTAAGTCCTGGGCTCGAATGAAACCAGAACTATGGCGACTGCGGGTGGAAAATATGAGCGAAATGCGGGTGGACTGTAATGGGATGCGGCGTATGGGAATGCGAGTAGCCTAGAAGTGGCTGAAGAGAACGCGATGCGAAAGGAAATAAAAGGTTCTTACAATGGAAGATGCCAGAGAGGAGGGTCGTACACACACATAAACCAACAAACGGCAATCAAAGCATATGCACTTACCGGTCAGTCAAGTCTCCGGCTCCACGCAATGCAAGCGGGCGGTGGCTATGCAGGCAGCACGAAGAACGAAGCACTCACTCACAGCATAAGCATTTAAGCGGGATAAGAAGGTCTCACGAGGAGACGTGGATAAATTGAAAATGCGGTGGCCGCGTAACCGAACCGATGCGCTCGGTCGGTAGTAGATCTTGCGACAGCCCTTTTGCGACACTGCCTTTTGGCGACTGTTTTCGTTTCGTTCTCGAACTTGATTCAGCGATCGGGTCACTAGGCGAGCTAGCGCCAAGTTCTAGCGTGCAAAAAACGGCCTAAACAGGCGGCTGGCAGAAATTAAATGAATATAGCCGAAGATGGTATTAGTTAACATTGCCTCTCTTCCTTCTATTAATTTAACATAATGACATGTTTTTTGTGAACCTTTTTTTGTAAATGAGGGAACCATGTAGCCATTCTCATAAATAGTTTAATTTGTTTTATTTAACTTAGACTCACGTGATGATAATCACCTATAATGGTTTACACAAATAAAAAATATTCTGATTCTGATCATACTAACACCCGTGTCTAGTATAAACATGTCTAAGTAATTACTTTTATTCAAGTATTTCTTAGTACATCATTTTTATTGTACTCTCTGCCTACACCGCAAGGGATCTGGCGTGACGATATAGATAAATTATTTTTATTCTATAATTAGGAAACTGTCATAAGTTAATTTTCTCAGCCAAGTATAGAATTTTAAACACATGACGGTACTTGGCTAAGTAAATAATTGTCTTTAGATACGGGTGTTAGTAGCGTGCAATTGAAGAAGCCAGTAGTGAACTGCTATATGCTGCTGTTGATGATGATGATTGAAAAAACAGCCATCTACTAGAAGTCGCTGTCTGTTCTTCGGGCACATCAATTCACACATTTTTTTAATTTTTATATTGGATCTCTCGGATATCAGACATGGTGATTAGGTCACGATGGTTTCCTTCAACACGGCGTTAGCAAGTGACAATCACACTTTCATAAATATGAGAGCCGGAATCTGCACCCTGGACCTCGCGATTACAAGGTATGACTAATACAAGTAGGTTAATAAAAAACCACACCGACTACGTAGGTAGCTATAGGAAAGGATTGTTTTTGGTTGTGTAAAACCCAAATCAAGGATAATATTTTCCTAGTGTGTGTTATATACAATGAGACAATATCACAATATTTTTTCCATATTTGAAAAAATTATTAAATATTTATTTATTAAAACTCGAACATTCCCAGAGGATGTTCCACCATCGGCCTTCACCGAACTCTACAGTACTTTGGTCACATATAGAGATGAGTCGTATTTATTAGAACAGATCCAAAGAACAGGTATTTTACGAGAATAGGCGGCACCTAATCCAATTCTGACAATACCTAATCCACCTAATATTCATATTCAATAAAAACTATTAACTCATACACGAAGAATATACCTAGACACCGCATATCGCCACGGTAGCGTGTCAATTTTGTGTCGGTGTGAGTTTGTGAATCTGCGTTAGTGTGCGTGATTAGGCAAGTGTTTACTAGTACAGGATTTATCGATAAGAAAATTTATCGATAATTTATGATTAACAAATATTTACTTCATGCAAAATCGTAATTGACTCATCTTAATTATGATTTCGAATTACTACGAGTAATTTATATAGTTCACACATATTTATCATAATACAAATCTTAAAGACGAATCTGTAAACATCGATATTAGTATGTACAATTTAATACAATAGTAAAGCCTCATTGGTAATGCGCATAACGAGCACAAGGTCATCGGTTCGAATCCTATGTCGGAAAATACGAATTATTCGATAAAAAAAATCTAGTCCGGAGTCTGGCACTGTGCTTGGTATAATATCAATAGACTCATCCTCTACTACATGAGACCTTACATTGTTGAACGACAAGTGAGTGTACACAGTACACCACTCCCACTCCCGCTTGGGGAATATAGGCGTAGTGATGGTAACAATTTTTACATCACATTTATCCTACGTTTGCACGTGCGCTTTTTCAATGCACGTTAGTCATGAAACTAGGATGTATGGTCAGCGCATATCGCTGAGGTAGCATGTCAATTTCATGTGGGAGTTTGTGGATCTGCATTAGTGTACTTTAATAGGGAAGTGATTACTAGGACAGGCCTTATCAACGTAAAAGACAATAAATTATTAAAAAACATATTTATTTCACTGAACAGAAAATCTTAAGTTTTCTGAGAATCTATACTAAATATGTTCATTTATTAAATAACATTAGTGTACACTGGCACACGTGGAATTATATCAATTCACACCATTTTTAATCTACCCCTGCTGTTTGTGTATAAGGGGTTAATTAAAGTTGAATCATTAATACAGAAAAAAACATTGGAGCAATCAGTTCAGTTCAATTTGTGATAATTGAAGATATATCATCTTACACTTTGTTAATTCTGAAAAATCCTTAGTTATATTAATATGCACAAAAAAAACTTCTTCATTTTAAGAGACATCAGATTGAAAATTAGCAGATTTTTTCTGTTGCATAATGTGTAAATATATCAAAAGTAATAACTAAAATAACTCGAGTTGTATCACCTAGAGGTACAGATTTGCTACTAGACCAATAAGGTACTTAAATAAGATTTTTTAATACTGAGTTCTTAGATTCACGCGAATATTACACATGAAATAAAACTATTTTTCGGATTTTATCGCGGTTTATATTTTTATTTTACGTTCCCGAGGTTTCGAATGCTTTGCAGCACCCATGGTCACGGGAAGGACTGAAGTGTTAGATGTCCAAAAGGCATAGTTGTTCCGGGGTACCCTCAAACTTATTACTTATTTTTTTTGGTCCGATCTACGCAGAATGAGCTCATGGTGTCTTGAGGTCTCGCAGTGCTGTTCTTGGTTTTGGATTTTCTACTTGCTAACCGCAACCGCGTGCCGGCGATAATGAAAGGGGAGGTACCTTTTAAACGTTTTAGCACTCAAAAAGGGGTTCTAAATCACGATAATCAGTAGTTCCATCACACGGATATCAACATGCTTTTCAGGGTTCAGATTTATCTACATATGGGCATGGCTTACAACGCACCCTCACGGGGTGGAGGGCACAATGCCAACTCATATAGAGTTCAAACCTCTAATCTTCAGTATAAGCAGTACTACCCAAAAGGCAAAACTTCATTTCGCAACCGAGGGTCTATATGCCATCTCAATATAAAGCTTACAGTGAGGTAAGTAGTTTAATAAGTGTTTTATTTCAGGGAAAACGCTATAAAGATGAAATAATCATAAATAGGTCCTACCCCCGATTGGGGAATATAGACGTGACAGTGTTTATCTAGATATTCTATCCTCACTAAATTTCATCCAAATTCGTTTAGTCATTATAACGTGAATAGGAATTGTTAATGTTTCAGTATTAATTTATTAATATCGACAGTAAGCGATAGGCGCTGTAGGACATCACTATTGGAGAAGCGTAAAATAATGCATATTTAAAATACAAATTAAAGCTTTAAACTCATAGTTAATTATCACCGTATATTAATTATATGGCGTCAATAACGTATATATTTCATGTAAAATCCATAATTATGCTGTGAAACTTCCCTATAATATAATAAGAGATAAGATCACAAAATAAATACATACGTGTGAAATGATAATACAGGATTTTTTACTCCTCCTTTGGTTGTCCTTGATTTACAAAATACAGCACAACACGACATATTTTCACTGTATTAAAGTATATTTACTTAATACAATAATTTTCATTCATATTTTAACCGCTGACACGGACGGGGCGCATTTGTTATGGCCCAAACATCGGACACAACAGGCTACGAAGCACACGTACAGTGCGACGTTGCCAACCTTACAATAGCTTTCTCATTCACTCAAAATGGTGATCAGTGTAATTGAGAGAGAAAAAAGACAATGTGTTGAACGATGACCGGCGGAGCGGCAACGTCGTATGAATCCCTCCAGGTAATTTTACCTTCATGTATTAACTAATGTTTAGCCGTTTAGCGCGCTCACTCACACCTGTTCCCGCGCTCTCTCGCTCACTCATATGCTTGTCGCTTTGCTATCCCGCTTACGTGTAAGGATGGAGGGAGCGAGACAGCGCTATAGAACGCGTATTGATATAAAACATTTGTAAATATAATGAATTGAAATCTTTTAAATACGCCATCTTGCGAACGCTAAACTTTTGCGAAATATTTATTATCGCAAGACTCAAAACTGCACACATTCGTAAGTTAACAGTCCTAAGCCTGTAAAAAGTATGAAGGGAAGATACCAATTCATCACTAATATATCATTAAATTATAAAATAGAAAACAAGTATTAATTTATTCAACCAATTTCGTGCAGAAATATCTAATCTAATCAAAAAAAAAAAAATGTGATTCCATTTTGGAACTTCCATTTTCCTAAAAGTGTTATTATGACTGTACCCCTTCCTAACTAACAAAACAATTTAACATTCAATTAAAGCTAGCGCGTAGCCTCAAATCCGACTCCACGACTGACATGCCCCCGCTGTCCCGCCCTTCAGGCGCACCCCCAGCCTTCGACGACGACGAAAAGGCCGAGCTTCTCGCCGACTCCCTCGAGAGCCAGTGCACCCCCAGCTCTCAGTCCGTCGACCAGTCCCACGTCGACGCGGTCGACAGGGAAGTCGGGCGCAGGGCATCCCTCCCCCCCGTCGATTCCTTGCCTCCTATCGCGCAAACGGAGGTCGAAGATCTGATTATGGGTCTCAAATCTAAAAAAGCCCCCGGCCCTGACGGCATTTCGAATCGCGTTCTGAAATGCCTGCCCGCCCAACTCATCTGCCTCTTAGTGGCCATATTGAACGCCGCCATGACGAACTGCACCTTCCTTGCTAAGTGGAAGGAGGCGGACGTCATAGGCATTCCCAAGCCCGGCAAACCTCGCAATCTCCCCGCGAGCTACTGCCCTATCAGTCTCCTCAACTCCCTGGCCAAGATATACGAGCGCCTCCTTCTGGCGAGACTCAAAGTCAACGTCCAGGGGTATCCTTATCGACGAGCAGTTCGGCTTTCGAGCCAAACACTCGTGTCCACCAAGTGCACCGCATCACGGAGAACATCCTCTCCAGTCTCAATGGACCCAAACCCATCTACACGGGCGCCCTCTTCCTAGATGTCGCGAAGGCATTCGACAAAGTCTGGCACAACGGCTTGATCTACAAGCTCTACCAATTGGGTGTGCCGGACAGACTCGTGCTCATCTTACGAGACTTCTTGTCGAATCGCGCCTTCCGTTATCGCGTCGAAATGACGCGCTCCACTTCCCACTCCATCAGTGCTGGAGTCCCACAGGGCTCATTTCTCTCTCCGCTCCTGTTTAGCCTTTACACGAACTACATTCCTCGTTCGAGTAAGGCGCATCTAGCCCTATTCGCGGATGATACCGCTCTCTACGTCTCGCATAGGAATAAGGGTTTCATTACCAGAAACCTTCAGGCATCCGCCAATTCCCTAGGGAATTGGTTCAGGAAGTGGCGTATTGAGGTGAACCCGGACAAGAGCGCTGCGGTGTTCTTCTCCAGAGGTGCCACCCCGCGCCACTCCCTGCGCCGCCCTAGAAGTAATCTCGGCCAAGTGACCATGTTCGACCGACCCATTCTCTGGGTCAAAGAGGTCAAATATCTAGGGGTCACCCTAAACAGGACCATGTCCTTCGGCCCGCACATCAAGCGGGTCCGTCACCGAGCATCCTTTGTGCTCGGTCGTCTCCATTCGTTAATCTGCAAGCGGAGTAAAATGTCCCTTAGAAATAAGGTGACACTTTACAAAACTTGCGTTCGACCCATCATGACTTATGCGTGTGTTGTGTTCGGGCATTCGGCCCCCTCTCACATCGATAAACTCCAAGTGGTTCAAAACCGCTTCCTCGTAAAGCCGTAGGAGCCCCCTGGTTCGTACGGAACGTCGACCTCCACTCCGATCTAGGTCTCGAACCTATTCGCGCCTTTATTAAAAAGGCGTCAACACGTCACTTAACAAACGCATCTACCCATACGAATCCGTTAATCGTAGCCACCGCCGACTACGATCTCCCCCCAGACCCCTGCCGCCACCGCCGGCCGCGACATGTTCTCAATAATTATAGGCAGTTCTTGACTTACATACAACATTGTCAAAATTAAGAGTTCTATGAGAAAAAACCTGTTGGAACTGCGTATTCTAGCTACCCCGCACGGGGTCTGGCATGATGACATAGATATACTGTTAAAATTACCTTGATAGTGAAAGATAAAGAACTAATGGTAGAGCTATAAATTTAAATTTTATGTAGGAGTAGTACGTTCAAGCTATTTATACCCATGTAAATACGGGTGTACACAACCACGACAAGACTAACTGGTGGTTATAATATCAACAACATATATTTTTAAATACCTTCTATAATATAACATCTCCATAACGAAGTATTTGGACCATTCACAATATTTTCTCATGCCAAAAACCTTTACCCATTTACCTTCTTTAGTACTATCCGAGTTTACATACAAAATCGTATTAATAAAAATCAAGTTGCATTATCAATCAAACAAATGTTTGTATTCTGGTCAAACACAAGAGAAATGACTTATCCCCAATTTTATGAGTGCACAATATTAAAACATCTCTCATAAAAAACATAAATTGTTATAGCTTTGTCGCGCCAACCGAGACATGTTGAACACATTCATGAGAATTCACAAAATTACTTACATATATTTGGTGCAGAATTGGATTTGGCAGGAGGCCCAACTAGTCGTATAATAAATATTTCATATCTTTAACGAATATAAACATAAATTCCGATACCTACTACAATACTAGTGCTTGCTGCAAAACTGTTAACGTCATGACCGATGTGAAAATTTAAAAATAATTATTATGAGTATTATGACCTCGGATGAACTCAGGATTATAGCGTAGATCACGATGAAGGGGTATGAAAATACGTAGGTACAACTAGCCGAGCCGAAGGAGGCCACCGCGGTTTTTTTTTAGTGTCGTAAAAGTCCCACGTTATAGACTAGTCTTCCCCAGAAAAAAATAGTTTTTTTAAGATTTTTCACCGATTCATAGCGAAAAAGAAGCTTTTAACCAACCAACAGCTCAAAATATAACTTAAGATAAATGTAAATAGGTATGTAGGTTTAGGTAGACGCAATCTCCATTACACATTATAATCATATAAATACCACCACGACTGTTCTAATCCTAGAAGATCAGTTGTCTGGGCCCGTTAATAATTTCCAAACATCCATTGATTAAAATGATCTCAATAACTTAGGTATTTAATTGGTGTTAAAGATGTCTACTCACAGAAATCGTAATGGCAAGACATGTCTCATTATTAGGTACGATTTCTGTGTTTCTACCTTAGGCATCAATCAATCAATCAGCCTATCGCAGTCCACTGCTGGACATAGGCCTCTCCTAACACGCGCCATGGCACACGGTCCTCCGCCTTCCGCATCCAGTCTGTCCCAGCGACCTTTTTGAGGTCGTCGGTCCATCTAGCTGGGGGCCGTCCTACCTTACGCTTACCAAGTCGCGGTCTCCACTCTAGGACACGCTTGCTCCATCGGCCGTCGGTCCTTCTGCAGATGTGACCAGCCCATTGCCACTTTAGCTTACTGAGTCTCCGAGCTATGTCGGTAACTTTGGTTCTTTGTCGGATTACCTCGTTACGAATTTTATCCTTCAAAGTGACGCCGAGCATAGCTCGCTCCATAGCCTGCTGTGCGACTTTGAATTTGTGGACTAGTCCTACTGTGAGTGGCCACGTCTCGGCCCCGTAAGTCATAACAGGTAGGACGCATTGGTTATAGACTTTAGTCTTCAGGCATTGCGGTATAGGCGAAGAGAAAACGTGACGTAGTTTGCCAAATGCTGCCCAACCTAATTGGATCCTACGGTTGATTTCTTTCTCGAAGTTGTTTCTACCAAATTGGACAACTTGTCCAAGGTAGATATATTCCCGAACAACTTCGAGCATCGAACCATCGACGTAGATCGGTCCCGGCGTGACATGTTCATTAAACATGATCTTGGTTTTATCCAAGTTCATGCCGAGACCGACACCTCGAGAGGCTCCATTTAGGTTATGCAGTATTTCGCTTAACTGTTCCAGTGACTCTGCCACGATGACGATATCATCGGCAAACCGAAGGTGTGAGATGTATTCGCTGTTGATGTTAATTCCCCGCCCAGTCCAGTCCAGCGTCTTGAAGACGTCTTCGAGTGCATTGGTCAAGAGCTTGGGGGATATTACACCCCCCTGTCTTACTCCTCGACGCAGCTCGATCGGGTTGGTCTTTTGGTCCTGGAGCTGGACGGTCATTGTGGCGGTATAAGTCTTCTGGCGAGGCGGTTTGTGAGTACTCTCGAGAACAACTTGTAGACGTGGCTCAGGAGTGAGATGGGTCTGTAGTTCTTCAGCAAATCTAAGCACCTTAGGCATGTTGCCTTTTATAAAATCCGCGCACGGGACTTAAGAGTGGTGCCATTTCTACGAGTGTTACTGTCTTTACTATCTGTTTTCCGGCTCCACACGGTGCTGCATATTATATTTATTTTTTTATATAATAACAATATTCTATTGAAAAATTCCCAGTATCAATCCGGAGTCTAAAATTGTGCCTGGTATATGGCTCACCCGCTATTACTTCGGACCTAGCATCGTCGGCGAAATGTGGGTACAAATACACCTCTGCCACTCCCGATGGGGAATATATGCGTGACGGTGTTTATTTTTCAAAATGCAAATAAATGGAACACTCAAGAGCCTAGTAGATATCTAATTAGGTACGCTACGAAATTTTTTTCTGTCGCCGCGAAAGGACAGATTTTCACGCATTAATTAGTTAGTTATTTATATATAATATAATAAAGAATAAAACAAATTACCTAGGGGATCAAAACTGGGGGATCGGACCTTAATAACTCACCCACTTCCATCTTCATGTATTTAGCAAATCACCGCGAACGTTTCAGAATTCAATAAGTCTTCTGCAATACCTTAAATCCTTAGTGCGCCAGGACGTAAGTAGATATTTTCAGCTATATGCAGTAACCACTCAAACCGAGACTCTAAACTCACTTGAAGTACAACTGAGCTATTCGCAAATAGACTAACCTTCCTTATTGTATCGAATCACACTCCTATATACCTAAATACTAATACCACAGTAAATAGGTATGTGTAACATTAGAACATCTTAGTACACAGGATCTACTCGGCAGGATTCACAAGGTAGGTGTCAGCCGCTAAAATCTGCCGAGCAAATGCAACCACAGAGACGCTCAAATATGAAAACACCACAAATGGTCGCCTATCCCATACCGACCGAGCTGAACGCTTCTTAACCTTGGCAAATAATTGGTAAGAACATCGCAGACGGTCAACGCTACAAGCATCCAAAATATTAATATATTTAATAAGATTTATCGAAATATAAAGCATTTTAATAAGATGTTTAGGACACAGCCTGGACCAGCATGTAAGCTTCAAATGTTACGAACATTTTTAGGAGCCCACGTTTTTAGCAGAAAGGCAAGATTTCAATAATGTGTATGCAAATATCTTGAGCCTCGACTGCCTCGTTGGTCTAGTGGC
Source organism: Phalera bucephala (assembly GCA_905147815.2). Taxonomy (NCBI): domain Eukaryota; kingdom Metazoa; phylum Arthropoda; class Insecta; order Lepidoptera; family Notodontidae; genus Phalera; species Phalera bucephala. The sequence continues at coordinate 13,287,954 of LR990621.1, read as the reverse complement.
AAAGCACATCGCTTTGTGATCACGAGGTCCTGGGTTCAAATCCTAGGTCGGACAAGTCTGGTATTGTACCCGGTTTTTTTTAAATAGGTTGAGGCGTTCCTAGTCCTGCGGTGCACCTGTGGGTTTCTTAGCGATCAAACAGCATTAAGGTCTATCCAGAGGAGGGATAAGGAGACCATTTGTAGCATTTCCATTTTGAAGCATCTGCATGCTTTGGCAGGTGAAAATTTAGGCCAGATATCCTCCAGTGGAGATGGGCATCGTTCGCTGCACATTTCACCTTTGTCTTCGATTGCACTGTGGCGAATGGGAGCATAGGGATGTGGAAAAACACCATCCTATTAATGAAATATCTTACTTTTAATCGGACGGCTAGGTAAGTTCTAACAGAATATGACCCTAACCTAACCTGCTTCCATCGAACCGCATCGAATTCCATGTAACCTTTTCTGTTTCACCTGAATTTATGTGAGCCATTGCCCAGCAGTTAGGAGATATAATATGGCAATTAATGTGTAACAACTACAACTGCAGAAAGGCTCACTAAGAGCATTTACCAAAGTAATACATATTACATCTATATGACCTTGCTAAGTACCTATACAACAGTTGTTGGTACTGTCCATCTAAGTGTTTTAGAGCGAATTTACACACAAGTATTTCACCACTACCTTCCCTCCTCCTCCAAAGGCTCCCAAGTATTCGGAATTCCCAAGTTTACCAAAAAGAACCTCAAAACTATGACGCCTCTCCACTGACAAAATACGCCATTAAAAAATGCGGTACAAATCAATGCTAAATTCTAAAAAAATACATGTAGAGTCAACGGTGGTAGAATTTCACTCATAGTACACTCTTCAAATAACGTTTGTCCAATGTAGGTTTGATTAAAAATTGATGAGAGCAAAGATATTTTTTGTCTCATATATTGAATAGGCCTCATTATAATGAGCCGTGATCAAACCTTGGATAAAGATATTAGACATGTGACGGCTCGAGGGGAATTACTAGAAAAGAAAAACGGGAAATATATATTTCTCCACCGCCTAACTTTTCTAACCTCAACTGGCAGTATAATAAAAGCAAAATTAGAACGTAAACTTTGAATTTTACGATCACCTCGCTCTGCTTATGTGAATCTACAAAACATCTAGTTCGAAGTATTTCTAATGATATAGGAACACGAGACCTATACGTAGATACCAAAGGATTCCGATAATGTTATAAATACATATTTCAGATTGATAGAAATTAAAAAAATTAAACATTGGTGAGGATAATTTTTATTCCATAATACAGCATAAGATAAACCGGAATGTCACAATTCGCATTTTCATTACTTTTGTTTCTCGTAAAAATAAAAAAAGAACCTTCTTCCATCACACTTTCCACATAGTTATTATTGTGTTTCGACAATTTTTTTTTTTTTCTAAATTATTATAAAAATGCTAAGTTACAATTAATCGTGTAGAGCATGTACCACTGAGAATTCTGAGCACTGTTCCCTGTAGGCGGAAACACTTCTCAAAATGACACCGTTTATCTAATACATATTTATACCTAAATTACAAATTAATCTCGGTTCGTCATGAGAAGCTGTCGACTGTAAATGCAAGTCAATCACAACGAGCCGTTTGAATAAGCGAAAATTGTACGAAATGGTTTTGGATGTAAAATACATAACAGCTTAATCTACCTAGATAACTTCCATAAAAATAAACTACCATCGTTTATAATAAGTCAAGTGATATTTATGCACAATCGAACGGAGAAACATTAGTTATAGATAACCGAAAGTCATCACAAAGCGATGTGAATAGGCTGCGGGCCGCATCGCCCACGCAGCCCTCGCCCGGTCACCGACAGCACCCACTCCTCGAATACTGCCTACATGCCCCTACCTACTTAACGAAGACGTAGGACACTACCATTAACTAAATAATTAAAGTCATAAATTGTGAATTAACTTTAAATACTTTATTGCGACAACTTATTCCACATAGTATACATATAAAACATGTTATGGTGTGATTCACTTTATCACGAGTCAGCTACGGACCTATCCACATCACAATGCACGATCATTTAAAAAGTCTAGATACCACCGTTATATTCGTTCGTTTATTTATATTGAAAACAAATCTGCGGATGATTTTGTATAGTTTTTACACACTATGTTTTGTTCGACGCCATCAGGGATCGAACGAGCAGCGCAATCGAGTTACGTGGACCCTATTACCACTTTGCTCTGGAACGTGATCTATCTCTGCACTTACCGCACTACCAAAATTATTCAGAAACGAATGTAAGAACGCAAGTGGTTCGGCGCGAATGCGGTGCTCGTTTGGTCACCGGGTGGTGCATCAGTAATGCATTCGTAGGTTAACGCACATAATACATTGTATTCAATAGCAAATAAAGTTAACATATCTTAAACCATAGTCTCTTTCAGTAATCAGATTTGTCTGTGAGTTGATGGCGCACATGCGGTTAGCGGTTGGCATTCTTCAGCTGGTTGGAAAGCCAATCGAGGCCCTCGTAGAGGCCGTCGCCGGAGGTGGCGCACGTCGCTTGGATGTACCAGTTGCGGTTGCGCAACGAGTGCAGGCCCAGCTTGTCCGTTATCTCAGCTGCGTTCATTGCGTTTGGCAGATCCTAGCAACACAACATACGTTTATTTTATGTATTTTTTACGATCCTAGTGGCGCGGACTTTAATATTCTGCTTCAAACGCTTGAGGTTTTACAATCTTGGGCTAAAATACTGAGCCGGATCACAAAGGAATATATATTTTTTAATTAATATGAATTATTAAAATAAATATTTTGTTTCCATTGCTTTAGAACGGGGCCAATTTTTGATGCTGAAAAATAACTGTTTAAAATAACAGCCTATTCTTTGAAATATAGAAGAATATTTATAAAACAGTAATCAGCGACGCTTTGAGAAAGTTAACAGCTTCGTGAAATAAAACATCGTGAAGCAGAGTCTCACCTGTTTGTTTGCAAAGATCAAAAGTACGGCATCTCGTAGTTCGTCTTCGCTTAACATTCGCATGAGCTCCTCCCGTGCTTCACCAATACGCTCTCGGTCATTACTGTCTACTACAAAGATAAGACCCTGAAACAATAACATGTATTGGCTAAAATAACACAAACAACAATAGCATTTTTTTATATTAATTACTATTACCTAGGTATTATGTTTTCCTCGATCAACTCTGAGAAAATAATATAATTAATGTTATACTAATGTTATACTTTATTTTAAAATTAAACATATTTTTCTCTATTGGTCAATTCTGGTTTCTATTCTGCTATTTAATTTTTAAATTTACGTAAAACCTCGAAATCTTTTTTTTAATATATCGCAATTTATTTTTAACATGACGCCGGCAATTTGTCTTATTTCATGGGTAATTAACATAATGTTACACAAATGTTAATGTTTAAAAATGTTTATATACATTTCACGATAATTTACACACTAATAACTGCGTAAGAGGTATATAAATAAATATTCAATCTATCATTTATTATCACCCATCGGCTCGTAATCCGATATCTAGTTGTCTGATAAAAACCAGGAAAAATAAAACGATATTTATAAATACTAAAACGGTATCTCAGAGAAGCGTACAGGTATAATAAAACGCTATAAGTGAAATAGCATATGACTTTCTTCGTACGAACCCGACCCATACCGCTTCCGCCGGCCGCAACATGTTCTTACCGATCCCCCCGATGCTTTGACATCGCTTCTTTCCGCTCCGGATACGGACGACGACGACGAAGTCGTAGATCCCCTAGCCCGCCGACCGGTGCACTAATTACACCCTCTCCCCCCGTAGCGACTGCCCAAACCGAGGCCGTTCCTCCTTGAGGCGCCCTCGAGTATGTCGCCCCTTGCCCTTCTGGCTCGAGCGTAGTGGTTGCACGCTCGCCCTTAAGTCCGGTGAAGCTGTAAAGGCCTCACGGCCAACAGCGTATATCACTCAAACACACACACGACTTTCTTCGAAACCACTATCGCTGCTTTGCTATACATGCAGTTTCAAAATAAAGTTCACACAGACCTGCATACACTCCTATTATTACTGTATAATCCCAAGTGTCCCTCCGCCGAGTCTGTCTGCCTGTCTGAACGCGATAAACTCAACTACCGAACCGATTTACATACGGTTTTCACCAATGACGGAGTGATTCAAGAGGAAGGTTTATATGTATGGACGACCGATGATTATGACGACGATGTTAGGTCCCCTATTGCCATATACCAGGCAAAATCCTGGACTGATACTGAGGGTTTTCCGATAGAAAAACTACATTTTCCGAACCCAGGACCTCGTGATCGTAAAGCACGTTGTTCGCCACCCGACCAACGAGGCAGTCTGGTAGAATTTCTAATATTAGCATGGATTATTGTTACATTTTTACATGAGTGTTACTGATTACAAATTTCGGTGGTTTCCGGATAAAGCAAGCGCTTGTATCTTGGGAGCCAGAGCTGGGTGGCAAGATATAAATACATTTTTAGAAGTTATGAAGACAATTAAATTGAGTTTCAAAACATTTCATTTCATTTTTTTTTTAAATATACAGTAAATAAAATAATTCACACATCATTAGACAAAGCCGCATTATCACTAGCGAATTCTTTATATTTCAATGTAAAATTATTCCTAATTTGTTTTGTGCAATGATTTAATGATAGATTAGCGATTTATATCATCATTTCTAGATCAGTCCGGAGTCTGGCATAATGGCTCCGTATTATACATCACTGCCATTCCGGAAATGGGGAATACAGGCGTAACGGTGCCAAAATAATGAACCCCTTTGCAACTGGGCCTTAAAATCTTGTACTTTATCATATGATGTGGAGTTCCTAAAAATAGGAATTCGTTCAGTGTTCCGTTGCTTAAAAAATTTTGGAACCGCTGGTCTAAGGGATACAAGATACGACCCACACACGTTCTAACGATAGTATTCCATTTGTGTTTACGACTGAACTGTGTAATGGTTTGAGCCTAGATCGGATTCGATCTCCGGACAATGTTTGCGTGACCCACAAACATTGTTATGTTCATATAAAATTCATATATCTAATTGCAACCAAGACACAATAATAATTAATAAGAGCAAAGTAATTTTAAACAAAAAAAAAGATATATTTCTGCAATGTACATTTGATAAAGAAAATTCAAACAATGAACAATTTGACAAGCTTATTGCGTCGTAATTATTTAAAATCATGGAGTTTGTTAAAAATAATCATATTTCATAGTAGAATAGAAAGATCATAGTTTTTTGCGATCAAACTCGACCACCAGATGCGTATTTAGTTACGTAATCCATACTTCCATACTAATATTATAAATTCGTAAGTAACTCTGTCTGTCTGTCTATCTGTTACCTTTCACGCCTATACCGCTGAACAGATTTTCATCAAATTGGCATGGAGTTCATTTTATCCGGGGGAAGGGCATAGGCTACTTTTAATCTAAAAAAAACTTAAGGGTGTGAAATAGAGGATAAAAGTTTATATGAGGAACCCATCATTATTCAAGTTAGGAATATGAAAATTCATACATTGACTTCTGGTAATAAACAGAGGACTACATGTTTCAGCGTTTTTGAAAAATCATCCCTAAGGGAGATAAAATACTACGAGGCCGATGTCAAATTACAAAATAACCGCGTGCGCAGCCGGGGGTAGCAGCTAGTTACGTATAAAATGAGCTCACAATTGGTTACCTATATTGTGTACAAAAAAAAGTGATTACATTCAATTCGCATATCACGCCGTTGTTTTAGGCTTGAAACAATAAAGTTTGTTCAAAAGAACACTTTCCTAGGATACCATATTCAAACGGCATAAAAAACATTTCTAACGTCGTATACATAAATGTTAATGGGCATGGAATGACTTACTTTATTAAATTTGTAAAAACATCTATATAAATGCGTCCGTCACACACAAGTAACCGCAGTGCAAGTAAACGCAGGACGAAACGAAACCAATGTCAAACACATCTGAAACCATGAGAAAATATAATGCCCAACCCCCTTACAGTACCCGGCGCCGACTACATATTATAGGGATCCCTCAATACCCCGTCCGAGCCGTCACCGTCGCCCATTGCATGTTACCTCTCCCGTGATTCGCCTTCACTTCCCTCCTTTAGAATCAGACACCGACGTTGCTGCCGAGATCGAAAATTCCCTGGCTAACCAGCCGGTGCAGGGCACCAAGGCGCGACACCTAATTTATGCCTTCCCTTGTAACGACTGCCCAAGGCAAGGCCGTATCTCCTTGAAGCGCCCTCAAGTTAATTGCCCGCTTTATCCTCCCAGCTAAGATGTTGCACGCTCCCTCTCTCCCAGTGAAACTGTAAATGTATCTCGTCCAAAAGCTCATACACATATACAGACTCACACACATAACGAAACTACATCTACCTACATATTTTAAATTTTTGAAACTTAGGATCTTGCACTGAGAACACGCAAAAATTGATATCTCCTACTGCTTCCTTCTCTTACATAAACAAAAATCTCAGCCGCTTTGTCACGGCGTATAAAATCGATTTAGCATTTCCGCAACCTAGAGGTCAAGGGAACCATTAACTAAAATTAAACTACAATTAATGCATTAACCTCTCTAAGTAATCTCTTTGATCTCATTTAACTCAAATCATCTTAAAATGACCCAGGTAATAGGAGGTAAATCTATTGTCAAGATGACATTCAAGATATAAAGGTTTTTACTTAATCGGTATCTTTTATGATTATCAACACTAAAAGAAATTAAGCTCAAAACGCACATATGAGCAAATGTGTGCATCTTACAATAAACTGTAGAAAGAAATATCAAATCCATAGAAAGTAATGTAAAATGTATGTGAAATACTGAGTACTTAGATTAATGTACTAAGTTTATCATTTAATAAATTTAATCTATCAATCGATATCATCACCCCAGATCCCTAAATTAATCTACGTAGTTATAATCTTTACTATATTAGGTAAAGTTTGTGAGTTCGGATGTTCGGGGTAATCTCCGGTACTACTGACCCGATTTTAATGATTCTTTCACCATTGGAAAGCTACCTTATGCAGAAGTAACATAGGCTACATAACATAGATCCGGTAGGTGGCACTGTTGTCGATCGGGTACGAAGACGCGGGAAACTGCTAGTGTTATATATATATATATATATATATATATATATATTGCACATTTTTATCATTAAAACAATAAACAACAAGCCCATTAGTGTCACCGACTTTGCGTCGTTTTACAAATTCAGCCAATCAGGATTGTGTTAAACTGTGTTCATATTAATTGAAATTATGATGTCCAACCTAAACTGTGGACAATTGAATCAACACATAAAAGTAACTAAATAAACCTAATGTCCAGAGCAATTCCTAGACCAAGTCTTATCTGAAGGTCAAGTCAAGAGTCTCCGTAACCTGCCAGCGTTACGGGCAGACGAGACGTACTATGAGAGTGGAGGAAGCCAGAGAGGTGTGATGATATAGATAGATAGAATTCCTACAACCTGTGAGGTAAAAGGGATAATTGGTTATTTTTTTATGGATTAACTCAGCTAAGAGTTAACAATGAATTTAAACTATTTAATGTTGATCAACTTACTTTTTCTTTTTTTTACTTTTAAAACGTAGCCCAACACTAGGATTTATTCCTGTGTCGTGGGTGCATTTACAAACATGTACACAAACAAATACCCAGACCGGAACAAATAATTGTGGCTCACACAAAGATTTGTCCCGTGCGGGAATTGAACCTGCGGCTATTATACACAGTGGGCGGAGCAGCTCAAGCTCTTAACCACTGCGCTAAATCGTCTTATTATATTAACCCTAGACACAACAGCCTACTTTCACAAATGTCATTGTAAACAGTATCGGTGTTTATTATCTTATTACTTATTTAATAAATTCCAAAGTCTCTGATAAATTCAAAATTTAATTTAGAGGACTGTTCAACAAACAGGTGTTGGGTGTATGCATGCATACCTTCATATAAAACAAAGTCGCCCAGCTGCATCTGTCTGTCTGAACGCGATAAACTCAATAACTACAACAGAGTGATTCAAGAGGAAGGTTTATGCCTATAATTCACCTGTGCGAAGCCGGGACAGGTCACCAGTAAAAAATAAATCAAACGTTCAAAAGTGTTCAAAATAATATTATAGACAAATCTATGAACTGCATAATAAAACTGAGACTTTTGAGGTAAACTGACCTGTGTGTTCTGGAAATAATGCCTCCACAGTGGCCTAATTTTGTCCTGACCGCCGACGTCCCAAACAGTGAAACTGATGTTTTTGTATTCTACAGTCTCCACATTGAATCCTGAAATTATAAAATGCAACGTTTAGCAATCTGTTCCAAATTATATATTTTGAGACAAGGCTCACTTTTTAATAAAAGGTTTTGCCCATCAGTGAGGCAGTATTCAGATTTATGATTTTTATATATAACTTGAATTTAGCTAGCTTACAATTCCTACAAATATTTTGTGCATCACACACTAGTAAAATTAATTTATTTGAAGTTTTAGATTAATAATCCTAAGAAGTATATTCTCATAAATCAAGGACTTTTTATAGCTAATCAGATATTTTAACATTACTATAGCTAAACTGTCATTAGGAACAGCAAATTGTTTTAATGGACTGGTCAACTGTCGGAAATGACACTTATTTAACCCAAATCCATCAATGTTCAGATGTACTTTATCCAAACTCTGACTTATTCATTTTTTTTAACATTATTTTACATTAGTGTAATGTTTCTTTTTTTTGTTATATATATTGTTTTTATTCCTTATTTTTGTTATTGTTTCTTCTCGTTTTCTTTATTCAAATTACTGTTAAGAATAGATCGGTAACTTAGCAATATGTATGCAAAAACATTTAAATGATACTAAGTCATTTATTTTGTTGTTGATAAAGAATTGTAAAGCTATTTGTTTTCCAAATAAAATAAAATTAATATTGATGCTTGAAAAGGGGACAGAAAGAGGAAAGACATGCAATCAAATGTCTCTCATACTTATTTAGCCTTTCGACTGTCTTGTTACTAATCCCCTTTTTCCTTTCAAGTATTGAATGTAGTATTCACAAAATGTGCCAATATGCCAAATATTTCTATCCAACATTGATAGCTAGGTACAGAATATACCAACTTCAACAGATCAAGAAATATTGAATGAATTTAGTATAGCTGTTAAATAATGTTCTGATTATAAAACATAAGGCATAAATTAAAAACCAGATCCACTTGGATACATGGTAGATAAAGGTTTTATGTAATGTATATAAAATCAAGTTATTCTATTCATATTTTCAATAAAAATGACAAAATTTCCCAGTTGCTTGGATATTGACTATTTATGATGATTTGAAAAATATTCTATGTATATAAGGAAAATATTTACAATTTTCTTTATTAATAAATAAAAATAAAACAAGTAAATAAATATCAAATAAAACTTCAAGATTACATCAGCATGGAATGATGGTCAGAATGCTGTCTCAATGTTAATTTTTTTTTACTGAATAAAAGTATTACTTGTCTATACAAAACACATAACTCCTGTGACTTTACTGTCTAGGGTTCCATTTATCCTTGTTATGTGCTCCAATTGGAAACTATATAATAATTCTGTGCCTGTTGGCACAGAATTATTATATAGTATGCTATGACAATACTACACTAGAAACCATTTTTATTTCATTAATGTATAATAGTGGTAAAATGACAATTTCTTATTTCTAATTTCCTCCCATGCACTTCATTCTCCCATTCAGATAAGACAAAATACTTTCATGTAACTTTTTTCACGTAAAATTTTTTCACATAGACTTAAGATTGTCAAAATCAATATTTTATCAATAGGATGATTCATATGGTCTCATGTAAGTACCATATTTTATCTTTTTGCTACAAACACTGCTTGATTTTTAGAATATTTAGTACTCACCAATAGTAGGAATAGTTGTTACAATTTCGCCTAATTTGAGTTTGTATAGGATTGTGGTTTTACCAGCAGCATCCAAACCAACCATCAATATTCTCATTTCCTTTTTGCCAAATAGGCCTTTAAATAAATTCGCGAACATATTCCCCATTTTTAAGCTTTGCAAGTTGTCTGAAAAAGAAATTATCATTATTAATTTGAACAATATTCACTCTGAGTCACCCGTCAGGTCTACACGTTATTTCAATCAATGATAATGACATGGCAGGTCCTTACTGAAATTTGACGTAGAATGTTTTGTAAAGTAGTTGCTTACAAGGATCAAATTCAAGCAAATAATAACTGTACTCAAATTATCAGGACTTTGAATAGCACCGATAATAGTTTTAGCGTCCAACAAGCATAACTCGTAACAAAGATCGACCGACACCGCTGTTGGTCCCAACTGCGGTCACCACCCTCGGATTTGTAAAGTTTACGAAACGTAACATACACCTTAGTAGAATAAAAATTATATTCATAACACTAAACAAAATGTAACCACGATTAAAACTTACATTTTCTGAAGCAAATTCCAACACAATTAAGAAAAAAATCTCTAATTCAGTGAGTCCTATACAATTCACTCGTTGTCAAAATGGCGGCGAACGTGGAAGTTGTTCGTGCCTATGCCACGTATTGGAAAAAAGTGGCCAGTGAGAATAAAAAAGTTGATTTTTTAAATAATAAAATTCAGTATAATTTCTGTACCTATATTTTGTGTAATTATTAAATACAATCAAAATTTAACTGGAAACAAAAATATCTTGTCATGAAATAACTTTGAAATGAATATTGAAGGCCCCTGTAGTGCCCAGAGCCCTGTCGCTATTAGAGTTCCTAGAGTCACCAGCTATAAAATAGTGGTGTATCGAAAGAATTGTGAAAGAAGAGGTACCTCCTCAGTTATTTCAATGTCTTTAAAAAGCAACGAGGTAGACGAAACGTGAGGCAGAAGTAAAAACCATTAGATATCGAGTTAGCAGCCGCCACGGCAATAGGCTATCCCTATATTTTATGGGTCGTATGATATTAGTTGAGTAAAGGGTAGACATTTCTGTTTTTAATATGTTCTGTTTGTTTAAATAGGGATAGTATTTCAATCATAGATTGAAATAAATTTTTGTTTACCATGGTTTGGAACTTAAGACACCATAATCCAAGTTTAGAACAGTTTTTAAATGTCTCTGACAACATGTCTAATCTAAATAGTGGACAAAATAGGTATGTCGCGCGACACTTATCGCTTGAAGTCGTCGCTTTCTTTAAGGATCAGCAGAAGTCACGAAGTGTAGACGTGTGTTGCGATACAATATAGACGAAATATACTGAAACTTCTTGGAACCACATGCTACTACTAAATCATCTAAATAAATGTAAATTACAAAGTTCGCGCGATAAGATCTCGAACGATATCGTCCAACGTCACGTGTCGCGGGACATTTATCCCATATTAGTCCTCTAGTAAATATTGTTAAATATGAGGCTCATTTAAGCCTATTCGCTTGTCTATGATATTAAATTGACATTTAATAAAATGGCATAAGAAATGAAACTGGCAGCCAATTGACAACGTCATTGATGTCATCCATCAACTGTTTGTCAAACGAACGAGTATGGTAAAGGTAAATATGTGAAATGACGTTTCATGGATGTGAATTTTCGTGAATTAATCTATCTATCTATATCATCACGCCAGCTCCCTCGCGGGGTAGGCAGAGAGTACAGAGTTCCAACAGGTTCTTTCCTTACATACCCCTCTGGCTTCTTCCACTCTCATAGTTCGTCTCATACACACTCGCCGGTTACGGAGACTCTTGACTTGCCCTTCAGCTAAGACACGGTCTATTAATTAATTATATGATTATTTACGGAAGCAATGCTGCAAAGATAAAAATAATATATATTTTTAAAGGTTACATTTTTATCTATCTATATCATCACGCCAGATCCCTTGCGGGGATAGACGGGAACTTACATTTTAAGATAAAAAAAATTAGGATTTAAGTTTTAATAACAAGAACAGACCGAACATAATACAGCCCTAAAACACAATCACCAGAGTGCTAAGATGCCCCAATATTTACTATATACTAAACAAGAACATGGAATATTCTACTCTGAGGTAGAGAAGTGAGTATGAATATGGGTAGATATGTAGGCACACTTAAAAGTTTCCTTAGACCTAGCCACACCACACGGCAAGGTAGTGCCAGGGAACTGGTGTGAATGTTTATATTTAAGCACCTTTTCCTTAACCACAATGTTCCTGGCGAACAACAAGGCATTCAGGCAACAGATATTGACAAAAATATTTTTATACAACTTACTGGCCATAGAATATATACCTTACAGACTAACAAACATAAAATAATATATTGAACTTATAATATAAATAACATGTAATTTCGGCGACATGTTGCGCTGTACAGGGGTGTCCCTCAGTCTTCCACGAAATCTTCTGAATACGACACCCCTCGGCCAGAATACCTCGCTCATGAAGGTCTCGTGCTTGGCAGTGGGAACTTGCACAACAAAGGAAGCAGTTAAGCAATGCCTAACTCATTCATTTGTGGCATTTTTATATTACATTCTCCATGCTTTATATTACACAGGCTCCTTGCCAACTGAGAAGACTTATAGTCACCTTAAGTTCAACTGCAGGCGGCCACAAGCCTGCCTCCTATCTCTCTAATCTCCTCATCTCTCATGTTGATTTAGGGACAGTATAGGCTAATTTGTTAAATGAAATATTAATTTCAGGTCAGTATAATGAGCAAAGATACAGAAATGGACATTGAAATCTGGTTATTACAGCCACCAAAATATACTAGTTTCAGAATTAATAAATTAAAGGATTTTGATTGCAGCATACTCAAACAATTTCTATTCACAGTAAGAATACTTACATATTTTACTCTCGCACTTGCAACTTCATCTTCTCTCATTTTTGGACATAAAGTGCACCCTCTGGTGTGTATACAGAGAAACCACCACTGTCTACAGAGATTTTGGATGGATTGGTCTGATTATCATTGACTTATACCACTCCTAGAGGCGCTCGTGCGAGCGCCCGAGCGCTGTGTGGCCGCGGTGTTCTTATCTATCACCAAGGTTAAGCAGCGTTCGACTCGGTCGGCCTGAGATGGGTGACCGTTTGTGGCAGTTTCATATTCGAGCGTCTCCGTACTTCGGAAGGCACGTTAAGCCGTTGGTCCCGGTTATCAATTAATGTGGTAGTCGTTAAGCCGTGTTGGAAGCCTCAAAGGCGGCTTGATAAGTTCCAACAGAAGGTGGCCACAAACCTGCCTCCACCAATCCGCACTGGGTCTGCGTGGTGGAGTATGGTATACCTAATCTCTCTCACCTCGATTTGTGAGAGAAGGCCTTTGCCCAGCAGTGGGCAGTATAGGCTGATATTATTATATACCACTCCTCATACAAGATCGAGTAGTTACAGATTCATTCAATTTGGGCATGGTAGAAAAAAATCATATGACCCATAAATATGTGTTTCAGTCTGAGTGTTCATGCATATTAATTCCATTTTTTTAAAAGCACCACGATACAGGAATTATTTCCAGTATCAGGCTATGCCTTTATAATAATAAAAATATTAGCCCTGTTAAGAAACTGTCCCGCCGTTGGGCACAGGCTTCCTCTAAAACTGAGAGCTATGTCTTTCAAAAATATATCCATTACTATTTGAATGCTAAAACTAAACGAACAGAATTGAGACTTATAGTTTTTTAACTTCTTTTTTACAGCAAAGTAAAGAACTAAACGTCCCAGAAATACCCAAATTTTACTTCCTACGGCCCGATTGTTTGATACTTGAGCGATGGCCTGATAGTATTATTTTAGAGAAAACTGGAAAGGAAGTGATTGTTGATGCCCTGTGTGCTGCAGCTGTGCTAAGAGGTGCTCATGTGTTTGCACCGGGTGTCATGGGCCTTCCTGTTAGTAAGTAATTTTTAGATAGACTCACTGTATGCATTTGCAGGTCAGGATTATATAATGTTGGGCAAGGGGTTTTGCCTGATGATATAGATTTATTTATAATCTGATATCCATATTACTATCAGAAATTGGACACTGGGGATGTTGATGAAGCATTAGCATACTTTGTATGTACATACAGACCTTTTGTATGTTCCTATGAACAATCGCAAACAATTTGATCGTGAACAATTTGCAACCTTGTAAACACTCTAAGAATTGCTCATGATCGAGATACAGCGGAGTATTGACTACTGTAGAACTGCCCCTCATTTTCTGTATTGTTCTAGGGCCTGTATTTACAAGTGGTAACTACTAATAGTTACCGAGGCGTAATTACGCGTAGTTACGAGTCGTGACTACTCAAAGTTACGAGTCGTAACTACCCAAAGTTACGAGTCGTAACTACCCAAATTTATGAGTCGTAACTACCCAAAGTTACAAATCGTTACTACCAATAGTTACGTGTCGTGACTACCCATACTTACGAGTCGTAACTACCCATAGTTGCGAGTAGTGACTCCTCATCTTACGAGTTGTAACTATCCATAGTTACGGGTGGTGACTCGCCATACTTACGAGTCGTAAGTACCCATAGTTACGAGGTAACTACCGGTCTTAAGACCCTACAAAAAATGAAGAGGAGTACCATATGATCAGTAGTCCTTAGGTCCGCCTTAGGACCATAGAAAAAATTAGGGTAACACGTAGTCGTCGACTTCCACCATTCCAGCCTGTGAACATCATAAACGATGTTGAATTAATCACTGTTGATGGTATTGTGTAGTCCTCAACTAAGTAATCCATTCCAACAAAACCCTTTTATGTTATACATTCTTCCTGTGATGTTATATTTTCAGATTGCCAACTTAATGAAAGAATAGACATCTATGGAGACTTAGAAGGTCATTGTAAACGAGGACTCAAGGTGAAATATGAGGGCAAAAAACTTTACGTAGGAACAGGATACCTGAAGATGTTGCGATCGGATTTATTTGATAATGGTGTACAGCCTAGGTATGAATTATTCAGACTTCTTTGTAAAATTTCAAAGTTTCGATGTCAGGAAAATAGTTATTTTATATGTACAAGTAATTTTATATGTAAAGTTACCTCTAGGTACTTATTTGTGTTATGGGTATGTATGAGTACCCACCATTCCATAAAATAAGACAATCTAGAAAGACAAAATCCAGTGAATTGAATGGCATAAGCCCATACTAGTCCAGATAATCATAAAACAATAACTGGTGATGTTCCAATCCACTAGTCGTCAGTCCAATCCAAAATCATTATTATATACTTCCTGGCTGTGTGAATAAGACTCCACTAATAGAACTCTAAAAAACTGAAACATGAATTTTCGCCTAATGTGGGAAATATACAGTATAAAGTTATTGTGTCTGTACTACAAAAAAAATCAGGAAGATATTAGCTCATAAGAATAGAAAACCACGCATTTTAAGTGTTGTTTACTTTAAAATATAAAATCAAATAAATTTTTGTATTACAAAAAGCATACGCCCGAACAGGGACTTGAACCCTGGACCCTTGGATTAAAAGTCCAATGCTCTACCGACTGAGCTATCCGGGCCATGCAATACAAGTGTTAAATATCTATTCTGTAGCTTTAGCTTATAAAATAAATAATAATGACCATATTTTTTAAGTAGGTATAAATTAGATTGAAATTATACTTGCATTATCTATTAACGCCACTGTAAGTTAAAAAAGTCGTATTTGAAAACGGAGTTATTGTAGACATAAAAATCTGTTTATTTTTTAAGTGTGCATGTCCATAATATATTTTAATGGCTTATCGTGACAAATAGATATTAACATTTTTTGTCTCCTTAAAAACGTTTCTACATGCGAATTTTTAAACACTTTGTGACGTTATGTAATTTTAAAGTATTTGAACAAGGGTATCTAGAGTTACGATTTTGGTTTATTGTATATCTTAGAGTGTTGTGTGAGGCACAGGGAGGTTTCAGGTCTGGAAGAGGATGTTCGGATCAAGTTTTCTCCCTCCGCAATATCGTAGAAAAGCATCTGGCAGTAGGCCGGAAGGTTTTCTGCGGTTTTGTGGACCTGGAGAAGGCGTTTGATAGAGTCGTGCGAAAGAGACTTTGGGACATTTTGCCAGAGTATGGTATAAACGGCACCCTGTTGCGAGCCGTTCAGTCCACCTACGTGGACAGCAAGGCATGCGTACGGGTGGGTGGTAACATGTCACCTTGGTTTGACGTTAAAATCGGCGTCAAGCAGGGTTGCGTGTTGTCCGCTAGACTGTTTATAGTGTATCTGGATAAAAGTCTTCAAAGACTGAATGCGATGACTGAAGGGGTAAAAATGGGTGATCTAGTGATAAGCCACCTATTGTATGCAGATGACGCGGTTTTGATAGCGCCAACAGCCACTGATCTGCAAACACTAGTCACAGTTATGAGAGACGACTGCATAAACAATGGCTTACATTTGAATGTGAAGAAAACCAAAATTATGGTTTTTGAACGGGAAGAAACCAGAACGAATGCAAGGATTGTGGTTGGTAACGATGTGCTGGAGCAAGTGAATGAGTTTGTATATCTTGGATGCGCCTTCAGTAAGGATGGGAAATACACCGCTGATATAGAGAGAAGAGTAAATGCAGGTAATAGAGTGAATGGTGCGATGGGAAGGCTAATTGGGAGCCGGCACTTAAGCCAAAAGGCGCAGCTGGCCATGCATAACGGAGTGCTTGTCCCAACGCTGTTATATGGCAGTGAGAGTTGGGTATGTAAGAAGGAGAACGAAAGCAGGATAAATGCGGTCGAAATGCGATCTCTGCGGAAGATATGCGGAGTCACGCTAACCGACCGTATTCGCAACAGCGTAGTAAGAAAGCGAGTAGGTATGAAAGATAGTATCGGTGTAAAGATGAGAAAGGGTATGCTCCGTTGGTTCGGGCATATAGAAAGAATGCCAGAAGAAAGAATTACAAAACAGATATACAATGCGAAAGTGGAAGGATGTAGGTGCCGGGGAAGACCTAGACTATCTTACCATGACCAAATAGACCGTGTCTTAGCTGAAGGGCAAGTCAAGAGTCTCCGTAACCGGCGAATGTGTATGAGACGAACTATGAGAGTGGAGGAAGCCAGAGAGGTATGTAAGGAAAGAACCTGTTGAAACTCTGTACTCTCTGCCTACCCCGCGAGGGAACTGGCGTGATGATATAGATAGATAGATAGGTATATCTTAAATATGAATTCAGATTATCACTTTCAATTGAACAATGTAGAGTGGCCTCAAAATAATGTGAACTTTTTAATTTTTACAAACTTATGTTTATTACAGTGGCATAGCAATCCACACGATTCTACCAGCCTCATATTTACCTGTAGTCAACGAAACTATATATCCTCAAGGGGCGATACTTCTTCAAAACCTGCCATCAATAGTCTGCGGATGGGTTGTCGACGCACAGCCGAATGAATACATATTAGACATGTGCGCCGCCCCGGGTAACAAAACCACACACTTAGCTGAAATGTCTAATGACAAAGTTAGTACTTCTTATTTGTTGTAACGAATGCTGAAACGCACATACTTACGCCATTACGGAACAAACCTCGTATACCAGAAGTCCATTTCGTTGTAAGAAAATAAAATCCATGAAAAGCGTGTACGTACGAACTGAAACACACACAGCGTTGCACCTCGAACTGTCATTCTCACCGATCCCCCCGATGCTTTGTCATCCCTTCTTTCCGCTCCGAATACGGGCGACGACAATGACGAAGTCATAGATCCCCCTCCCCTAGCCGGCGGTTGACCGTTGCACTTAGTAGTGCACCCCCTCACCCCGCAGCGACTGTCCGAACCGAAGCCGCCTCTTCAAGGCGCCCTTGAGTATGTCGCCTCTTGCCCTTCTGGCTCGAGCGTAGTGGTTGCACGCTCGCCCTTAAGTCCGGTGAAGCTGTAAAGGCCTCGCGGCCAACAGCGTACATCACTCACACACACACATACACACGCGAACTGTCATACTGTTGGCCTTCACTTTCTGCAAGGCCAGATTCCATCCGCCATTTAAGTACTGTTAGGTCCGGGCACTCAGTTATAAAAAAAGCAACTAGATTGCTGGACACTGGCTTATTTATTGTTTGTTCCACAATTATTATAACCGACTACACTTGTAACGCGGTACTTTTGTCGCTCACACGCGTGACCTCCTGAAGGTCTTTGTCGAATTCAGACCCCTTTGGTAGCTTAGTTTTCACTACTAAGCCAACAGGCAGGCAGAAACCAGGTCCGTAGTTGGGCAGTAATTAGACTAATTACCAGATGAATAGTGACAGACTTGTTGAACACCCGGGGGTTTATAAAGGCATATATTGCTGATTTGCTTTAACAGAAATGGAAAAATATACTGCAGTATAGGCGTGGGAGTTAGGGATGTAACAGTACGTCCTTGGTTTATTTATTGGGCATTTCAACAATGCAAACAAAACGATATAAAAATGTAAAAAGGCGTAGTATGGGTACTTTCCCATATGTATCATGTAGCTTTATATCACCATTACTTAACCAGATGCCAGAACGTAGATCTACGCAACTTTTTGTATATGCGTTGTTTGCCGGTGCGCAGACCTACGCTCCTCTGCCCGCATGCAGTTTTTTTTCGTTTATCTTTGTTTATATTCATATAATAGATTTTGAAATGCTTTGAGTGTATTCGTAGAGAACGAATGAATTGAAATTATCATAGAACACAGTTCGACAACGTCCACAATTCATTTCTAAAAAGAAATAATGTCGGGAGCGCAGATCTGCGCTCACAATAGTCATTTTCAAATGCCTATATTTACCTGTTTATTTATATAATCTTAGTGTTTTCGTACTTTTCACCGTTAAATATATCGTAATATCCAATAAAACCATTTTTTTAATAAATAAGTTGCTATATCAAACTTATTTCTACTACCACGAATTTTAATGAAAAACAACTGCGTAAAACAGGGCCAAAGATTATAATAATATACTAGAGAACATTGTCACGCCTATATTCCCCAAGCGGGGGTGGCAGATTGAGTACACCCACGTTTCGCCGACGATGTTAGGTCCCATGTAATACGGGGCGAGCGTATTGCCATATACATCATCAGCCCGTGTCAGTCCACTGCTGGACGTAGGCCTCTCCCATGGCACGCCACTGGCTCGATCTTCAGCTCTCCTTCTCCAATCCCTGCCTGCTGCCTTACGAATATCGAACCATGGTTACCGACATAGCTCAGCTAATTAGCAAGCTGAAGCGGCAGTAGGCAGGTCACATATGCCGCAGAACCGATGGCCGTTGGGGCAGACTGGTTCTTGAGTGGAGACCGCGTGTCAGCAAACGTAGTGTAGGGCGCCCTGTAGCTAGGTGGGGCTACGATATTGCCATATATCGGGCACAATTCCAGACTCCGGACTTGTACTGGGAAGTTTTCGCTGCGCTTTGCCACTAGACAAACGAGGCAGTCCTACTATATATATAGTATACTAGTTAGTATGCTAGAGAACAGGGTGCTAATGCATTATTTCACGCAACAGACAACGCACATTTCACTTTTCGTACAATGTTTCAATGTATCTTTACTTTTTTGATGAGCCCGCATTTTATGATGGTATATAAATTACGTTTCAGGCATTTATTACAGCTGTAGACAAAACTCCTCGGAAGGTTGCTAAAATCAAAGAAAATTGTGTTATCCAAGGGGTCAGTTGCGTGAATGCCTACACATTTGATTCCACGAAATGCTGTTCAGAAAATAGCGACGGCATCGACAGTGGCCCACCATTTCCGCCCAATAGTTTTGATAAAGTCCTCTTGGATGCTCCATGTAGCGGATTAGGGCAGAGACCACAATTAGTCAACAAGATGACACCAAAAATGATTCAGTCATATAAATTTGTTCAAAGGAAATTGATGGCTGAGGTGAGTACCTACCGATTTGGATATTGTATTTTTATGTTATTCACGACCAGTGTGTACACACGTTATACTCGTACATTACGCACTTTAAGAAAGGCAATCGTACTAACTGATACAAGAACACACAAACGATCGATGATGCAATACTGTCGATAGTATTGTTTACATCGATAGTATTGTTTACGTCGATAGTATTGTTTACGTCGATAGTATTGTTTACGTCGATAGTATTGTTTACGTCGATAGTATTGTTTACGTCGATAGTATTGTTTACGTCGATAGTATTGTTTACGTCGATAGTATTGTTTACGTCGATAGTATTGTTTACGTCGATAGTATTGTTTACGTCGATAGTATTGTTTACGTCGATAGTATTGTTTACGTCGATAGTATTGTTTACGTCGATAGTATTGTTTACGTCGATAGTATTGTTTACGTCGATAGTATTGTTTACGTCGATAGTATTGTTTACGTCGATAGTATTGTTTACGTCGATAGTATTGTTTACGTCGATAGTATAGTTTACGTCGATAGTATTGTTTACGTCGATAGTATTGTTTACGTCGATAGTATTGTTTACGTCGATAGTATTGTTTACGTCGATAGTATTGTATACGTCGATAGTATTGTTTACGTCGATAGTATTGTTTACGTCGATAGTATTGTTTACATCGATAGTATTGTTTACATCGATAGTATTGTTTACATCGATAGTATTGTTTACATCGATAGTATTGTTTACATCGATAGCTTTGTTTACATCGATAGTATTGTTTACAATCCTACAAGGATCTTTTGGCTGGTTGATGACATTGAGAGGGGGTTGTGTTGTAGTGTTGAAATTAGTGTTACCATTTAATAAAAATTTTCTACTTTCATTGAGATATTTCAACAGGGTCCGCACGGTTTCTTATTAAAAAAAGAACTTGGGTAAATTTCATAGCAAACGGCAACTCTGCGACTGTCATGAAGAGACATTTCACTTGATGACAGAATAGTTCCGTTTGGCCACGTAAGTGTAAGCGTATCCGCGAAATGGATTTTTTTTTTATAAACGTAGCCCCACGCTATGATTTATTTCCGAGTCGTGGGTGCGTTTACAAACATGAAAATTCACATACACGAAGACCGGAACAAATAATTGTGGGTCACACAAAAATTTGTCCCGTGGGGGAATCGAACCCGCGACTATTAGACACAGTGGGCGGAGCGGCTTAAGCTCTTAACCACTGCGCATCGTCCCTCGTGGATAATTATTCCTGGCGTGGGATATTAATAAAAAATCTATTTATTTCAGGCTGTAAAAGTACTCAAAGTAGGCGGTAAATTAGTGTACAGCACGTGTACTACAACAGACGAAGAAAATGAAAGCATGGTGGCTTGGGCTCTAGAGAAGTTTCCTTGTTTACAATTAGTGCCAAGCGAACCACTACTTGGCGGGCCAGGCTTACCGAACAAAGGTCTAAATGATGAGCAAAGGTAATAATGAAATTATTTTTATTGATATAAATAAAACACTACATCTTAATAACAATGGCAAGATAAAACAGTTTTGTAAAGCTTATTATATAGTGAACCAGGACTCATATTCTCTATGACCATATTGTTTAGTGGTATTTCAGTGGCGTACAAAATACTGTGTAACAGTCATTTCATTCAAATTCAATAAATTCCGCAGTGTTTCAAAACAAAAGTTCTTGACCAGTGTGTTGCCAGTGATGACTTACGGCACTGAGACATGGTCGCTTACGATGGGCCTCATAAGAAGGCTTAAGGTCACCCAAAGGGCGATGGAGAGAGCTATGCTCGGGGTTACCCTGCGGGATCGAATCAGAAACAAGGAGATCCGCAGGAGGACCAAAGTCACTGACATAGCACTCAGAATCGCTAAACTTAAGTGGCAGTGGGCGGGGCACATCATCGCTCGTAGAACTGACGGCCGTTGGGGCAAAGGTTCTCGAGTGGCGACCACGTACCGGAAGACGTGGAGTGGGCAGGCCCCCTACAAGATGGACCGATGACACAGTGAAGGTCGCGGGTAGAAGTTGGATGCGCACGGCACAAAGCCGGTCGTTGTGGCGGTCTTTAGGGGAGGCCTTTGTCCTGCAGTGGACGTCTTTTGGCTAAAGAAGTCATTTCACGAAGTTATTGTAACGCGCCGCGTTTGCTCATATCGAATAAGAGCCCTGTCGTTTGCAAAGCTACGGCATGTAATGTTAAATATTGCACAACGACTTTAGGATTATAATAACACAAAAATTAACCGACCTTTTATTCGGTCAAAGGTCAAAATGAACGCTTAAAAATATCGAATGTTGCAGTCCAGATCAATATCTGGACTATCGACAATTCGTCTCGCAAACACAACTATCAAAATTTAGAATAGTGATTCAAAATAGGAGAATTTATCGCTTCGGGTGGGAATCGGAACCACGTAATAACTGAGGCGCTGAGATACCAAAGCAGGGAGGTTATCGCATCCTATTTAGCAAAACTAATTTAATCTTACTTTACAATGAAACAGACAGCTATAAACTGTATATCCACTTTTCTTTATTAATGTCAATTCTGTTTAGACTGTGGTACGGACGCCCAGGCATACGAAGCGGTAAATTTTTCTTCTTTGTATATTCGCATCGGTAGAAACCATTTAGAATTATACATTAAATAATACCAATCCTACCTTGTTCCCTAATAATAATATCTTAAAATGTTAATAATGTAAATCACATCTCAAAAAGCATTTTTGTACTGACATTCAGTGGCACTTGTATCACATGAGTTTTTATTTATTGCAGAATATTTGTACAACGTTTTGGTCCCGAGAACGACGCTCTTAGGCCTGCTCAACAGATTTACAGGGACTCTATAGGCTTTTTTATAGCAAAATTTGTGAAAGTATTTTGATTGTAAATAAAAATTTAAAATAAAATTGTTTCATTTTTGTTCACTTAACTAACTATCTTGAACTCATATATCATCACGTCAGCTTCCTTGCGGGGTGGCATAAAGTACAGAGTTCCAACACGTTATTTTCTTACAGACCTCTCTGACATCTTCCATTCTCGATTTGATGTCTAAATATGGAATACCATAGAATTACATTAACTTTTAAATTAGAAAGAGGCGTCCCGAAAGATCCAAAAGAAGATCGGTAAAGAACTGACCTGATACTTTAATTGGTCTCTTGTTGGCCACCTTATATGTCCCTTTTTATGTAGTCTATTCTATATACATTAAAATAGTCAACCACACCTTTTTAACAGCATATCTTCTACCTTTACCTTTATCTTTAAATTATAATACAACTAAATGGATTCTTTTAAAGACACCTTTAACATAAATCTTAACAAGTATTATATAATATTATAAATCACTATTTTTGTGCACTAATTTAGACTTAATGTCAACAGACACTGAAACCAATTAATCTCGATATAGTATAGTACAACAAGGATATTTTGTCCCGTGGATAACATTGACAGAGGGGTGGAGTAATAGGGGGGGGGAGGTGTAATATTTCTAAAGGTGTGTGTGTGATGTACGCTGTTGGCCGCGAGGCCTTTACAGCTTCACCGGACTTAAGGGCGAGCGTGCAACCACTACGCTCGAGCCAGAAGGGCAAGAGGCGACATACTCGAGGGCGCCTTGAGGAGGCGCCCTCGGTTGGGACAGTCGCTGTGGGGGGACGGGGTGCACTACTTAGTGCACCGGCACCTCTAAAGGTGGGTTGGCACGGATATCGATAAGAAAAATAATTTAGGAAAATTTTCATGACAAACTGCAACTCGACTGTCATGAAGTGACATTTCACTTGATAACAGCGTTAATCCCGATTTTGCACGCGGGCCACAATATCCTTGAGCGACTGTAGGTTAAACAAGAGGTTTTGAAAATGCTACGACTATAGTATTTTTTATGGGTACTGTGACAGTTTTGTCAAAGAAAATTATACTTTATTCAATGGCAATAAAAGGCATGACCCGTTTCTATACTTACGGTGTGTGTGTGTGAATGATGTACGCTGTTGGCCGCGACGCCTTTACAGCTTCACCGGACTTAAGGGCGAGCGTGCAACCACTACGCTCGAGCCAGAAGGGCAAGGGGCGACATACTTGAGGGCGACATACTTGAGGGCGCCTTGAAGAGGCGCCCTCGGTTGGGACAGTCGCTGTGGGGGACGGGGTGCACTACTAAGTGCACCGGTCAACCGCCGGCTATGGGAGGGGATCTACGACTACGTCGTCGTCGCCCGTATTTTGAGCGGAAAGAATGGATGACAAAGCATCGGGGGGTTATACTTATGGATTTACGCCTTAATACCATTGAATTAAATATTAATTTCGTTTGGCACTTAGAACTGTCGTATGTGAAAAATATTATAACATAAGTCTACAATGTTTCAATGCGCACCCACAATCCACTTTGCGATTTGAGTAACAAAGACCTTTTATCAAATGGCACAGGATCCAACGTTTTCTCACACGCTGTAAACTTATAATTCTTCAAAAGTGCTACCATAGCCATTTTCGCCGAATACATAGCAAACCGCAAACCTGTAAAGAACGCCAATATAGATGAGAAAAATATTATATTATAGTTACAGGGGAACTTACGCCTTTTCAGAACATCGTTGATAATTTCACAATCTAGGATGAGCCGTGGCCTAATAAATATGACAAGCTGACCACATACTCGTAATATTGGGGATTAACAACCTTGATTGTGAGGCGCTCGTGGCGCTGAGTAACCGCGGTGTTCTTACCGATCACCAAGGTTAAGCAGCGTACGACGCGGTCGGCCTGAGATGGGTGGCCGGTTTCATATTCGAGCGCCTTCGTGCTTCGGAAGGCACGTTAAGCGATTGGTTCCGGTTACCACTTGCAATGTGGTAGTCGATTTGTGAGGAAAAGGTTTTTTCCCCAGTAATCCATAACATGCTGCCCGCTAACTTCAACATGAAACCACATTATCCAATTGGACGATGATGCAAACATAATCGGAATCTAACCCGACCAATTGCCTCAAAGAACTTTCGCCCCTTGATTCCCTCTACAGCGGCATATGAAGGGCGCATATGCGTTTGTGCTTAAGGTTAAGGCCTTACATTAGACGCTCGAGGAAATCCGGCATAGGGTAGGGCGACTACAAAGGAGCTCATAAGAACCAGAGTGGCTATTAACAAAATTAACGGAGGCCATTCGGATTTTTAAAAACATCCTACAGCTATTCATTTCAGGTCAAACCTCGCTTTTTATATTCCGTACCTCAATTAGTAAAAATAGAACCCTTATGAGATCACTTTATAGTCCGTCTGTCTATCCATCTTATAAGACCCTTTTTCTAAGGAACGGATAAGAGGTATCAAGTTAAAATTTATGTCAAACACTAAGGTTGAGGATCCCCTGTTCAGAAATGGAAGCGTCAATGTCATCAAAAGTTACAGTGATTTAAATTCCCTCATTAACACCCATAGGATACCTCTTGACCTCGTTGACCTACACGACATTTAAAAAATCAGGCCACAGTCGCAATCTAGAATCAAATTTAAGTTCGTGCTGTGATTCCCTGAACATTAATGACCTGGTCACATTACAGGCACGGCGTTAGCGTGGCGCGACGCCGGCGCGGCTTGTAGAGATGTAATGTACTGATTCCAGTTAGCGTCTCTCCTACATTTGTACGCCTCACAGCTGCACTACTTACAAACGTCGCGACGAAAGCAACGAAGCACGGCAGAACTAGACGGCAATACCGGTGCGAGCGGGACGCTAGCATTAAGTTGTTTATGACCGGCTTGATGTTGACGGTGCCGTCGTACCCGCTGTGTGACAGACGCTGCCGTCTACCTGCGTCGCGCCGCCGTCCCGCTCCGTCGGCTATGTGGCGAAAGCTCGAGCACAAGAAATATAAGTGACGACACTTCTGCCAATATCAATACTTACCTATACAATTTCTCGGTCCAGCACCAAACGCCAAAAACAAATGAGATGCTCTCTCCTGTTTTTCTTCGTTCATGAATCTCTCTGGTCTGAATTCTTGTGGGTCGGGGTAGATGTCGGGGTCCATGTGCATGCCGTACAGAGGAATAGCGACGATGTCACCTACTTTCAGTTTTATCGGTGAATCGGGTAAGACGTAAGGCTTCGTGCAGACTCTATCGATTCGACTCACCGGAGGGTATATGCGCAGTGTCTCTGAAAACAGGTAATGGTTCCATTTTACGATGTAAGAAGAAGTGTGGTTGGTAAAAACTATATCGTAACAGTAAAATATAATAGTCCTGTACTAATTCATCAAAATAATTAACAGCCACGTGAATACTGAACATATTATTAAGAATTTAGAGGAAAATAGTAAAATGTCTAATGGGAGGTGACTTATGTCCTACTAAAGGACATAAGTCACCTCCCTTTTGTAGCGTTCGTTGCACACCTTGGCTAGTCTACCTATACATTTGAAATACCTATAATATAAAAACTTTTTTATTATTGATTATTGAAGTGGTGACTGGCAAGAAAATAATCTTTGCGAAAAAGGCGGCAAAAGTACTCTTGTAATCGACGATCATTAAGACTATTACGAATATTATGACCGGCGCTTTTCAACTGCTTTGGAACGACATTGTTTGAGTGACAATCGGTGCCCGAGTTTTTGACCTCAAACCTTAGAATAATATAATCCAGAAACCGCGAGCGCGCGTCATATTGAAGCAACAATTACTACCTGCGATACTAGTAGTCACACGTTCATGCGAGTAGTCACTCTGTGATCGTCGTGCGAATTAACGTGCTGTGGCGTGTCAAATTAAATTGAATTATGCCGTCTTGTGTCGTTCCTGCCTGTGAAAATACTGTTGAGCTCAAAACGAAATATGATCGGATCACATTTCATACCTAACTAGTGCATTCAGGTGCCGTATAATTTTAATATCGAATTAATTCTTCCGTCTGTTTTTGTCATAGTAAAAGACGCGTCCTGCGTGAGTGGCGCGTTTCAACATAATGCTACGCAATTCTATAAGCGACGTGTGACTTATATGACTGAAGCATCTACGCCGATCACAATATTGCATACATTGACGTCTACCATTTGTATGAAGCACTGTGTCACTCTGTGTCACACTGTGTCACTGTGTATTCAGATAAGGTGAAAAAAATTTAAGCTTAAAAAAACCGCATCCGCTCCGTCGTTAGCGCTAATAGAAAACGATGAAATGTGTGGCAATGAGATTTAAAATGAAAAGTAACGTGGTCAATAAACGGGCTATCGATTGCGGCATGGGAATAGAAATAAACCCCTTGCAACTTGACCTAGCCTTTCTTTTGCCCCTATCGATAGAGACTTACGACGATAGTGACTACGAGCATTGCATTTATGGAATTAAGCAGTACCTGCCTCTGAATAATATACCGAGCGGAGGTATATGTTATTAATAATTATAATTATATAAATATGATGATTGGTATTATTTTATTTATGTAGTAATAATTGGTTTCGGACGGACGATTTAGCGCAGTGGTTAAGCCGCTTCGCCCACTGTGCCTAACAGTCGCGGGTTCGATTCCCGCACGCGACAAATCTTTGTGTGACCCACAATTATTTGTTTCTGGGTATTTGTGTATGTGAACTTTCATGTTTGTAAACGCATCCACGTCACAGGAATAAATCCTAGGCGGGGCTACGTTTAAAAAAATAATAATTGAAAATAGTGTAATTGCATTTTCCAATTCACGCCACTGACTACGAGACTTTCGTGCACTGTTGGTAAGCCCCAGCCATAATACTTGTAATAGTAATCTGGCGAACGCCATTCTTAACTGAACGCTTTAGAACTATTAGGCAGAGATCGGCAGAATGTAATCAGAATAATGATTACAATTGCATTTTGTAATATCCAATCATGATTTAAGATTACAAAATGTAATTGTAATCGTTAATTATTATTACACCGTTACACTTATATATAATAATAATTAATTCACTCATCACTACAAATTGTAAAATAATTGTAAAATAGTTTTTTATTGACCTCAAACCCTAGAATAATATAATCCGGAGATATAGAATAATATATACCTTAGATATAGAATAATATATACCATAGAATAAAAAAGCAGTGATAGCCTAGTGGTTAGACCGTTGGACTGCAAAGTCAAAGGTCTCGGGTTCAAACCCAGGCACGCACCTCTGTCTTTTCGAAATGCATGTGCGTATTAATAATTAATTATCACTTGCTTTAACGGTGAAGGAAAAACATCGTGAGGAAACCTGCATGCCTAAGAATTTCTCGAAGGTGTGTGAAGTTCGCCAACCCGCACTAGGCCAGCGTGGTGGACTATGGTCTAAACCCTCTCAGTTTGAGAGGAGGCCCGTGCCCAACAGTGGGACAGTTTCTTAACAGGGCTAATATTATTATTATTACACCTATACTCCCCAAGCGGGGATAATTAATCGTTAATCTGATTACGTTGTGCCCATGTCTGTTATTAGGTATGGTGATACCGTGCAGCATTAAAAAAGTATGACAATACAACCCTAGCTTCGTTTAGATAAAATATTAAACTTAACGATTTCAGGATGTAAGAGATTTGCATATTACGATACTAAGTAAGACATGATAATAATTTAATAATTAGTATCAACAATCCATAATCTGTAGCTTTTACGTAGGTAAATTAATATTAATGATTTATTATATATCAACTTAGGTTGATAAGAACTGATTAAAAATAATAATTAACGAAAACAATCTAATCTTTATTGCATAACTTTGAAAATATCTGATTTGTGTTACCCTTTCAAGTAAACACATTAATGCTTATTATAAGCAATGAGATTTATTTATAACTAGCTGTTACCCGCGGCTACGCACGCGTTTATTTCGTAATTTGACATAGGTAGGAACTTCTTTCCGGAACAGCGCAGATCCTGCATCCAAAACCTAAGACACCTCCATACTAAATTTCTTTAAAATTCGTTTAGCTGTGTTAGTATGAAAAAATATAAACTATCCCGCTGGACTCGTGCATTTTTCCGGGATAAAAAGTAACCTAAAATAATCTCTGAAAAGTTCTTCATCTTCCTGTATATCTTTTAAAATCGGTTCCGCCGTTTCGAAGTTTAGCATGGACAAACAAACAGACAAAGTAGGTGAGGCGCTCGTGGCGCCGTAATACTTGTAACGATTTCTAAGGTTAAGCAGTGTTCGGTTCCTTGGTCGGTCTGAAATGGGTTACATTTAAAGAATTTTATTTTCCTGGCTTCGAAAGGAAATATAAGTCCGTTGAGCCCTGTTGTCACCTCATTAAGTCGAGTTGGAAGCCTTATGAATAGCTTGCAAAGTTACAATAGCTGATCGTCACAAACTTGCCTCGAGCAATCCACACCTGAGCTCGTATACAGGTTGCAATCCATTTGATATTGTGCCAAAAGTTGGTACTCTATTACAGTATCAATAGAATTATAAAAAAGGCGACCATTGCATTTAAGTTGTAAAAAAACCGTCAAAATAATAAGAGAGTACCGAATAAACAAAGTGGGACTAGTCCACAAATTCAAAGTCGCACAGCGGGCTATGGAGCGAGCTATGCTCGGCGTCTCTTTGAAGGATAAAATTCGTAACGAGGTAATCCGACAAAGAACCAAGTTACCGACATAGCTCGCAGACTCAGTAAGCTAAAGTGGCAATGGGCTGATGACATCTGTAGAAGAACCGACGGCCGATGGAGCAAGCGTGTCCTAGAGTGGAGACCGCGACTTGGTAAGCGTAAGGTAGGACGGCCCCCAGCTAGATGGACCGACTACCTCAAAAAGGTCGCTGGGACAGACTGGATGCGGAAGGCGGAGGACCGTGTGCAATGGCGCGTGTTAGGAGAGGCCTAATTCCAGCAGTGGACTACGATAGGCTGATTGATTGATTGAATAAACAAACAATATTTTTTTTATTGTTTACCGGATTACCAATCCAATCCAAATACCAACCCAATGCAAATCCAAATACCAATTACCAAAATAACAATAATTATTTTCAAGCGGTATGCTTATGTAAACCTACAGTGACACCATTTAATAATAATAATAAAATCAGTTTATTCAAATCAAAAGAAACAAACACAAGTAGCAATGGTCCCCGCACTAGGCGTACTGTTTCGCGGGAGACCTCGAGAGATTATACAAATTTTCATACAGATCATATAAGATTTTCTTAAAGAGTGGAGTGAGCAAATTAATTAACCATTAGAGTGAAAAGTAAATTGAAACTTATTAATTACGAAATAAGATAATTTTAACAATATATCTAAGTCTGAGAATTTGTAATAAACTAGACTTAACTAAGTTAAAACTAAGAAAAAAACATAATTAAAACTTATAAAACACGATTAAAATTGATTGAATACTCTCATAATTTTATTATATAAGAAATTTGTAAAAAGGAGCGTATAATTTAGTTATAGAGTTACCAAATCTGTCAAAAATCAACAACTTTAATGTCAATGATCTTAATTTAATTTCAAATAGCAATACCAGTGTTAAACCCCTGTTCTCTCTCACCTCAATTTGTGAAGGAAGGCCAACAGTGGTAGGATTGTACTGTAAACAAAGTCAAATATTTACCTAATAAAAATCCTTCAAGATAAGAAAGCTGTCCAAGCAGTTCATAGGTAACTTCCTTTCCTTCAGTCATTTCATTAACATGTGCACGGAGTTTCTCCTGGAGCTCCGGTTTGGTGGCCAACACGTGCATCGCGAAGGACAGCAATGTGCTGGAGGTCTCGTAGCCAGCAATAAGGAACAACAAACACTGCGCATCGATTGTGTCATCATCCAGTTCTAAAAGAACAGCAAAAGCAAATTAAAAATAAATAAAACAAAAAATATGAAAACAAGTTGTTTTATGTTCAGTAACCTCTACATGCGAGCGTATATGAGACGAACTATGAGAGTGGAGGAAGCCAAAAGGTCTGTAAGGGAAGAACATGTTGGAACTATCTCTGCCTACCCCGCCTTTAACTCTTCAATGGGTAAGTCAAGAGTCTCCGTAGCCGGTGAGCGAGCATGAGATGGACTATGAGAGTAAAGGAAGCCAGAGTGGTCTGTAAGGAATGAACCTTTTCGAACTCTGTACTCTTTGCCTACCCCACAAAGAATCTAACGTAATCATTTAGTTTAATCATATCTTCAATGAACAGAGACACCCATTTTACAATTTTAAAATAGTAAAGATGACATCTATATGTCTAAGGCTGCCCGCCCTCGTCAACCTTCGTAGGTCCGACAACCGGGCCGACTTTTTCGCCGACTTTTATGGACCAACTTTTTGAAGGACGTTTGAGTTTCGATATTGCAACCTGCACGTTCGTTTTTTGCCAACAAAAGAACGACGATTATCGGACGTGGTCGGGTAGCCTTATAGAAGATGGCCTTTAAAATATATAACAAAGGATTATAGAATAGATACCACATCCCAGGATGTCTTTATCCAGGGTCAAAGAACGCGGTAAGCTGCCCGTCGATGCGTATAATTGACTTTGAGCATTACCATTGACTTGGAGCGGTGAATGTCAAGTTACCCAGAAACAATTGTGCTCATAATATACCTACAGTACCTGTGTCGACGTACATATGTACGATTGTGTAATTATGGAATTAAACGCAAAATGTGGTCCTAGTTCTACAGTATAAAATACATACAGATTTACATACAAGCATAATTACTATAAGCTATCTATCTATCTATCTATAACCTCACCCCAGATCCCTTGCGGGGTAGGCAGAGAGTACAGAGTTCCAACAGGTTCTTTCCTTACATACCTCTCTGGCTTCCTCGACTCTCATAGTTCGTCTCATACACGCTCGCCGGTTACGGAGACTCTTGACTTTTCCATAGTTAACTTTAATTACTATAAGATTACATAAAAAAAAAACACCGTCACGCCTATATTCCTCAGAGGGGGTGGCAGAGGTGTACTGAGTACACCCACGTTTCGCCGACGATGTTAGGTCCCATGTAATAGAGGGCGAGCCTATTGCCATATACCGGGAACAATTCCAGACTCCGGACTCATACTGGGAATTTTTCGTTAGAAAAACTACATTTGTCCGACCTAGGATTTGAACCCAGGACCTCGTGATCACAAAGCGATGCGCTTTGCCACCAGACCAACGAGGCAGTCTATATATAATAATACCAAGTATGTGTGTATGAATGATCTACGCTGTTGGGGACCTTTACAGCTACACCGGACAAGAGGGCGAGCGTGCAACCACTACGCTCGAGCCAGAAGGGCTAGGGGGCAACTAGCTCAAGGGCGCTTTTATTAGGAACGGCCTCGGCTTGGGCTGTCGCTATGGGGGAGGGCGTATACTAGGTGTCTCGCTTTGGTCTCTGCACCGGCCAGCAGGCAAGGGATTCTTCGACCTCGAGGTCGGTGACTGATCCTGTGTGCGGTATCTGTATACGAAAGAAGGCATGTAAGGGCATCGGGAGGGTCGGCGAGAACATGCCACGGACGGCTGTAGCGGCTGATAGGAGGGGAGTTAGGTTCGTAGTCGGCGGTGGCTACGATTAACGGATTCCTATTATAAGACGCGTTCGCGAAATATCGGATTATCGCCTATTTAATAAAGGCGCGAATAGGTTCGAGACCGAGACCGAAATGGAATATATTGTTACGACCCGAACGTACCCGGATATCTTGAAAAGTCTTTATCGGGGGATGTCGATTCTAAAACGCATAAGACACCCTTAGGTCTCCCGGTGACCTGACTAGAAAGATCTAGAATACGCGCTTAAGTGCTCACACGTCTAGAAGGTTCCACCCCGTTAATTATAGCCGGCGCGCGGTCACGGTATACAAGTACCTATTCGTTCCCGTACGAATAGGTATGTAATAATAATACCGCTTTGTGGGCCGCGCCGACTATTGTTCGATGTACTTCTATCGATGTACTTAGAGGGTTCGCGTCCGTTCTAGAACTTTCATACAAGTATAAAAGGAACACAGAGCGCGGGGACGGATACACAGTCTCTTCTCGGAAGCGATAGTGACCAAATCGGAGAACAAGCGATCTAAGTGGAATACACCGGTGACTTTAGCAACGATATACGGATACTACGAGTGACTCAGCGACTAGGAAGCAGTATTTGGGTACTAACGAGAGTAGTACTAGTGTGTGATTAGGTCGCGTGTGTATTTGCATACGCCGTACTGTTTTGTGTGTACAGTGCCTAATATGATACTTCGCACGTTATTCGGCATTTAAGTACCCCGCAATCGTAACAATATAATAACCAGATATTTCGTAGGTACATAGTTATCTCAAAAACAATTACTCATTTATCTATGTGGGTTTGCTAGTTGGCAGAAATGGCTAGGTACATAATAAATCAACATGCACGATATTTATCTGTTCCAAATAAATAATTACATTTCCACGAACAAACATGTGTGCGTATAAGTTATGTAGGTATATGAAGATAGGTAATATGAATATTACCTAATTTCATACCGAGCTAATGAGCATCTAGTTGGCCTGGAAGTGTATGGTGCGGCAATCACGAAGTCATGTGTTCAATTCCTAGGATTGACGAAGTGTTGTTGAAATTTACTTATTGAAAAAAAACAAAAGGTAGCCCGAAGTCTGTAGCTGATGGTAAAAGTCTAGCCCCCTATTACATTTGAACTTAATATCATCAGCGATACGTGGCAGCGATGTACACAGCACACCTTTGCTTCCCCTGTTTGGGGAATATAGATGTGACGATGCATATTATGATTTTTTAGTTGTTCGAGTGGCGAACAGTACGCTTTATGATTTTTTAGTTGGTCGATTGGCGAACAATACGCTTTGGGTTCAAATTCTAGTTCGGACTAATGTAGATAATCCATAGGAAAAATCCCAGTATCAGTCCAAAGTCTGGAATTGTACCCGGTATATGGCAATATACGCTCGCCCCCTATTACATGGGACTTAACATCGTCGGCGATAAGTGGGTTTACACAGTAAACCTCTGCTTCCCCCGCTTTGGGATTATAGGCGTGACGGTATGAATAAGATAAGAAGGTGATATTTACCCATTTGCATTTTTGAACGCTCATTCTTCTCCTTATTTGCGAAATCAACCAGAATTTGCACTAAGTCGCTTTTTCTGCAAAATCAATGTTACAGAGTTATTTAAATCGTTCCAATTGAGAAACGTCACAGAAAACTGAGTGTAAGTAATAAGTAACTTTGATCTTATAAAGCTGTTAGCGAAGATCAAATTTCGTAACGATGATCCGACGTCCCATTTCGATGGCGAAACTAGCAAAATATTATTATTATATACTTATTGTTATTTTTTTTAATATACATATTTGTGGCTCCGATCTGTCCAAAGAAACAAATATATTTTCTTTCTTCTTCATAAAATTCGATTCGATTCAAAAACTTTATCGATGGTAACTTCAATTTCGTAGTACATACGTATATTGTTAGTTACCTACATAGTTAGTAGTTACCTAATTTCTTTTTTATTTTTTCTTTTTTCCTTTTTTTTTATAAAAACGTAGCCCCACACTAGGATTTATTCCTGTGTCGTGGGTGCGTTTACAAACATGAAAATTCACAAACACAAATACCCAGACCGAAACAAATAATTGTGGATCACACAAAGATTTGTCTCGTGCGGGAATCGAACCCGCGACTATTAGACACAGTGGGCGTAGCAGCTCAAGCTCTTAACCACTGCGCTAAATCGTCCGTCCGTAAATTTAAGTTTATTCTCATGATACAATCGCAGTCATTTAAAGCATAATAATATTTTCGACGTACCTACACACCACAGCATAAATTATATTGTAAGACGAAACAAATTTACATGTATTTGCCAAAATTTTTGTTGGCATCAGACATATTTCGTTTTGGTGTCAGAAATATTACCTATACATAAGTTATGTATTATGTATCACACGTGTAAAAATCATAATAGGAATGTATCTACACGTGAAAAATTATCTGATAAGAACCGGAATTCTTCGTCGGATAAAATATATTAACACCTATAATTAGCTTCACGATGCTATTGAATGCCCCTGAACTTCATTCGGGAGAATTAATTTCTTTAACTTTACTCAACATGAATATTGGACTCCTACAACGTGGAGTCTACACGTGAAAAATTATCTGATAAGAACCGGAATTCTTCGTCGGATAAAATATATTAACACCTATAATTAGCTTCACGATGCTATTGAATGCCCCTGAACTTCATTCGGGAGAATTAATTTTTTTAACTTTACTCAACATGAATATTGGACTCCTACAACGTGGAGAGTGGCATTAGGTACCTATCTATCTTAGAATATTAATCTTTATTCAAAGCTAACAAATAAGTTTAAGATAGTATGTCCTATTGCCTTAAGACTTGTCTAGATTGAACAATGCTAACAAAAATGGCGGCAAAAGTGGCCCCAGGTACGCACAGGCATGTCAATTCATACTAATAAAAATCGATCTTTAGATCGATTCGAATCAAACGCGCAAGAATTGATTCTCGATTAAATCGAGGATTTAAAAATCGATTCTCGATTAATCGATTTGAAGTCGATTCTTATTAATTTGCCAATTGAATGTTTTTTTATATATAAAAATAATAATAACTTTATTAATTAACACTTTTACACAAACCGGACTTAAAACAAAGTACAATCGTTAAGCAACACCATGCGCAGTTTAACCACTAACATTTTTTTGGATCCCCCTTTTTACAATTTCTTAATGCCTTTAAATTAGAGATTATCAGTAAGACTAAAATAAACTCATGTTTAGTACGTAGTATTTTTTACAATAAACGTGTTTTGCTATTATTTATATCCCTGATTTACACAACATAAATAAGTCATATTTTCGATTACTTACCAATTTTTTTTATGACTGAATAGAGAATCGATTCGATTCGATGGCTTTCGCAATCAATGTACTGAATCGATTCAGTGGTTCAGATCGATCTAAAAAAAAACGATTGTTTGAAACCTACTCAAAGATTCGCTGGAAGAGAACTCATATTCTGAGTTAAGCTCGCCTTTGTATATGACTTTTTAAAATGACAATTACCTCTGTTCTGTATACAATAAAGAATAAATAAATCGTTTTTTTAGATCGATCTGATCGGGAAATCGTTTTTTAAACGAAAAGTCGATTTCCCGAATAATCGAGTTTACTTCGACATTCCTGTGACGCGTGTGTGTGTGTGTGAATGATGTACGCTGTTGGCCGCGAGGCCTTTACAGCTTCACCGGACTTAAAGGCGAGCGTGCAACCACTACGCTCTAGCCAGCCAGAAGGGCAAGAGGCGACATACTCGAGGGCCCTCGAAGAGGCGCCCTCGGTTGGGACAGTCGCTGTAGGGGGACGGGTGCACTACTAAGTGCACCGGTCAACCGCCGGCTATGGGAGGGGATTTACTACTACGTCGTCGTCGTTGCCCGTATTTTGAGCGGAAAGAAGGGATGACAAAGCATCGGGGGGGTCGGTGAGAACATGTCGCGGCCGGCGGTGGCGGCAGGGGTCGGGGGGGAGATCGTAGTCGGCGGTGGCTACGATTAACGGATTCGCATGGGTAGATGCGTTCGCGAAGTGACGTGTTGACGCCTTTTTAATAAAGGCGCGAATAGGTTCGAGACCTAGATCGGAGTGGACCTGTGACGCACTATGGGTGCGTGATGCCAGTGTTTGATTTGTTCAAATGTAGTCAATGTGTGCGCGTGCGTGTGCATACTACAATTTATCTACCCTGGATAGATAATTTTTATACAGTTTCTGCGAAAGCGATGCTCTATCTAGACAAGTTATTTATATAAATATACATATTGCTTTAATATATACAAGGTGTATCGTAAATAACGCAAGACCTCAGACACCCCGATTAGATAACTGCTTCACAAATTCCATACGAAAAACCTTTCCAAATTTATTTTTTAACCCCTTTTTTAAGCACTTTTATATCCCAATTAACAATGAAACTTGTACGTATACGTGCGTAATGAGAAAACGTTGTACAAATGCATTTGAAATCTCCGTATTGCTTTGAATCGAGAATAAAGGACATTGTCAAAAATTGCCCCATCACCAACAAGCACTTGACCTATGCCATCATTATTTATCTATTTTATTAAAATAATGGCAAATATCCGTATCTAACGGACAATTTGCAATTTAAAATGATTTTTTCAAAGTATTGTAAGTACTTATATCGTAGTCGCCGACATCTTTACAAGCTTAGAAACTTTCACTTACTTGGAGCCCGACTGCCTTCTCTCAGCTTTCGTCGCTTTTAACATTCTAACTAATTCACTGGAAGTTTCCGCATTTAGAAAAGAGAAATTCAAATACTTTATCAATTTCGGCATAAAAAGCAAAACGGAAAATAGAATTATTCTTTTGTACGTGGGCATGTAATCAAATTTCTCAGCAACCTAAAATAAAAAAAAGCATAAAAAGATCCTTATATATAAATGAAATGCAACCCTACACATCAACACGTCTATATACGGTCCGAAATAAATTTACCGGTAAAATGGCCCTATTACATGAGACCTAACATCGACGGCGAATAGTGGCTGCACCTCTGCCACCCCAATTTGGAGAATAAAGGCGTGACGGTGTTTCTACAAACCCCCCACTGACACCAGAAATCAGATAACCCTCAAATGCGAAAGTTCTAAAGGTTAGTTATAATGAGAATTTTTAAAAAGTCATGTTCTCTTATGTGATTACCTACATCGTCGGCGCAAGTAAATTGATATAATATATTCTGTATGGTTCTTTACTATTACCTATTCCATGAGTTCTACGCCAACCCAAACAGCTTGTATATGGTTATTTACTAAAACTTCTTTCCCCGCTTATTTACTAAAACTCGGTATAAAACTTAGCCTCAGACTTACTCCATACTTACTTTATTGAAATGAGCATTCTCATCAGTTAGTGCATCACATTTAATGCCGAATGCGCACGCTCCGATTACTTCCAGTGTGTAATGGCCCATAGTTTGTTTCATCTCAATCTCTTTCGTGTCTGTAAAATTATATAGGTAAAGTGGACATTTACTCTCTATCTCTTTCTCTGTCTGTCCGCATGCGACTGTGCCCCGAGTCTTCTATGATGTAAGCCTGAGTCCACTGTAAAATCCTACTAATACTGTAAACGTTAAACTATTAAACGTATTTTTATGAAATTTTACTATAATATAGCTTATACGACAGAATAACACATAGGCTATAAGTTATATAGATATTACAAAATAACCGCGTGCACAGCCACGGGTAACAACAAGTGTTCAATATACAATTTACTTAGTTTGTGTGTGTGTGTGTGTGTGTGTGAATGATCTATGCTGTGGGCCGCGAGGCCTTTACACCGGGCAAGAGGGCGAGCGTGCAACTACTACGCTCAATCCTGAAGGGCAACGGGGCAACTAGCTCAAGGGCGCTTCAAGGAGGAACGGCCTCGGCTTGGGCAGTCGCTATGGGGGAGGGCGTATACTAGGTGTCTCGCCGTGGTGCCCTGCACCGGCCAGCGGATAAGGGATTCTTCGACCTTCGGCATCGGGAAAGCCACGGACGGTGGTAGCGGCTGGGGGAGAGTTAGGTTTTAGTCGGCGGCGGCTACGATTAGCGGATTTCTATGATTGGACGCGTTCACGAAATATCGGGTTGTCGCCTTTTTAATAAAGGCGCGAATAGGTTCGAGACCGAGAACGGAATGGACAATTTACTTAGTTTGAGTGTGTGTGTGTGTGTGTGTGTGTGTGTGAATGATCTACGTTGTTGGTCGCGGGGCCTTTACAGCTTCACCGGACGAGACTTAATTTGAGACAAAACTCATACACACATGGTATTACAAGTTCTATAGATTGTGGCGTAGACATGCCTAGTAACCGACCGCACAGACTGACTGGCATCGATTTGAAACATTTACTTTTTAATTAACTGATGCATGTTACTTTTGTATATTCTCAAGTTGGTTTTCAAAAGTTAATTATATTCAATGAAGAAAACTATCTACAGCCCATTCTTTTTACTCAGATAAAACCAGTACTTTATTTTTACCAGTACGTCATCAAAGACCTTGAACTGTGTACCGTAGCTACATTATCTACCATCATATCATTTAAATAGCATTTTAGGGATCTGTACTTTCGGATACAAATGGGACCATTATAGTATGATCACATCCGTTTAGAACGGTGAAATTACCTTTAAATAAATTGGTACCATGTGGTAGGCATATGTTTTTAGGGTTTAGTACCTCAATCGGTAAAAACAAAACCCTTATACGATCACTTAGTTGTCTGTCTGTCCGATAATTGAGACCCTATTGCTAAAGAACTAAGTTCACTAAGGTTACTAAGGTCTACAGTCCCTTAACGGCGGAGAAAATTGAAGTTTCTAAATTAATGCAATCAAAAGATTTGGCCCTTTAAATTCATTCATCAAAACTACTTCCCGTTGGCCTAGAATCATGAAATTTGGCAAGAAGCATGGTTTGAATTAACGACATATAGTGGCACTTGTACGGAGCCCTCAGAGAGTGAGTCTTACTCGCACTTTAACGTTATTTTTATAAAAATGTGGAAGATGTTATTAATAACAATAAGCGCGGTTCTGTAAACGTTCGACAATAATCATTCGAATACGCCGTATCGACACGTAATGTGTGATGCATTAATTAATTAAAGCACCCAGCACGTTCATAAGTTTTTTATTTTACAATTTTTAGTGATGAGTGAATTAATAATTATTATTTATATACCTCCTTTATATTATCCTACTTATTTATACAGTGAGATACCTACAAGATTGATATAAAACTCATAATAACAGAATTTTCACATTCATGCTGTTTGCCGTATAGGAAACCCCTGGTGTATCTTCAAAGCCCATTGTCCAATACCAATAAAATTTAAATTCGGCCATCACGGAGCTATGCCGAACCTAATGCAAAAAGAATCATCAAAATCAGTTTATAAGCAAAGAAATTACAAATTAAAAAATACAGACGAATTATGAACTTCCTCCTTTTTTGAAGTCGGTCGGTTAACATTCTTCTTAGTTTTATAGTAGGGTACCTATAGGATTGACGTAACACCTATATTGTCTCAATTTGCTCATTCCTACTGTTTGTCGTTAAGGAGTTCCCTGGTGTATCTTCAAAGACCAAGGTCCAATACCAATGAAATTGAAATGGAACTACCTTGGAGCTATATTGAACCCAATGCAAAAAGAATCATCAAAATCGGTTCACAACTGACGGAAATATCGGTGAATATACATAAAAAAAGCATACATACAACCGAACATAGAACCTCCTACTTTTTGAAGTCGGTTAAAAAGATATATTCCGCACTCGTTATTTTAAAAGATTTATTTGGAACTCTTTAGTTACCACCTTAGGTGAGGTTCATATCATGGCACACTAATAGTAAACCTCGTTTAATTAAATCAGGAGAGCTGTTCAGGATTGCTAGATTAATATCGTTTCACAGGTATTTAATATTACCAGCTATCTCATTTGTCATAGGTTTCATCTAATATCGATATTGAAAAAAACTTCAAGTTAAAGGACTAATCTAGATAAAAAATGTATAATTCACGTAGTTAGGTTGCTGAATTTAAATAAATTCAATGAAACAAGGTTGTATCTATCAATGGCGTCTGAGACGGGAGAAAAAATTAGCTGTTAGATCATTAAAAAATCATCAATAAAGGCTTGCAAACAGTAGAGACAGTATTCTATGATCCGCAGATTTTTTTTATATAGATGTGAATCCCACAAAACATCTGGGCATATTTATAAACATAACGCAGCGCGCTAAGATAACTTCGTGAAATGGTCGTTTAATCCGTACGCCAGTGACATAGAGAATACTTGCTGAAATATAATTGCACGAAGCTATTGTATCAGGCCGGGGTGGTCATAGCGAATGAAGGCCATGTTATCTATTTTTGGGTCTTACATCACGTAAGTAAATATTAACCAAGTCAAGGGTTAGATTATTGATAAATATGACTCAATAGTTCCTTAACCTATGTTTGACCACATGATAAGGAATAATTTCATTCGATGGAAAATTGCCATTACGTAATAATTCGAGGATACTCGAGGAAGCCAGAGGTCTGTAAAGAACCTGTTGGAACTGGGGTAGGCAGTGAGTACAGCACTGCCTACCCCGCAAGAGATCTGGCGTGATAATATTACGAAGCTTTACCTTATTATTACCACACATGATAAGATAACCATTTCACGAGTAGCAAATCCATTTAACAGTTAATAGATAGGCGTGACACTAATTACCTAAATTATGTTTAAAATAAAATACCTTAAGCTTTACAGAACCATTGGTGGTACAGAAATATTTTTTTTTAGGTTGTATGTGATACAAGAAAAAAAATCTAACTTACCATACTGTTTCAGGAAGACAACCATTTGTTTAGCACACATGTCAATGAGAGGGAGCATCTGTCTCAAACGCGATGAACTAAAAACCGGAGTAAGAGTGCTTCGGACACCCTTCCATTCTGTACCCTGTCAAAATATATTTTGCAAGAAGTAAAACACATAAAATAACAATAAATAAGCATAAACTGTCTCTCTACGGGTAAAGGGTTACTTTCATAACTCAGAGTACGGAAAAATACGTTGTGGTCTCCCTTGCTGACTTACTATGGATTGGTAGACAGACATAGCCAACTACTGTTGGAACTTTTTGTGAGTGTGTGTGTGTGAATGATTTACGCTGTTGGTCGCGGGGCCTTTACAGCTTCATCGGACAAGAGGGGGAGCGTGCAACCACTACGTTCGAACCAGAAGGGCAAGGGGGCAACTAGCTCAAGGGCCCCTCAAGAAGGAACGGCCTCGGCTTGAACAGTCCTTATGGGGGATAGCGTGTATACTAGGTGTATCGCCGTGGTGCTCTGCACCGGCCGGCGGGCAAAGGATTCTTCGACCTCGCCGGCAAGGTCGGTGTCTGATCCTGTGTGCGGTATCTGTATACGAAAGAAGGGATGTAAGAGCATCGGGAGGATCGGTGAGAACATGCCACGGACGACGGT
The DNA here is from genome assembly GCA_905147815.2 of Phalera bucephala. Classification (NCBI taxonomy): domain Eukaryota; kingdom Metazoa; phylum Arthropoda; class Insecta; order Lepidoptera; family Notodontidae; genus Phalera; species Phalera bucephala. The sequence continues at coordinate 13,245,849 of LR990621.1, read as the reverse complement.
AGCGGCTGATAGGACGGGAGTTAGGTTCTTTCTTTTTTTTTTTTTTTTTAAAAAACGTTGCCCCACACTAGGATTAATTCCTGTGTCGTGGGTGCGTTTACAAACATGAAAATTCACGTACACAAATACCCAGACCGGAACAAATAATTGTGGATCACACAAAGTTTTTCCCGTGCGGGAATCGAACCCGCGACTATTAGACACAGTGGGCGGGGCGGGCTAAGCCCTTAACCACTGCGCTAAATCGTCCGTCAAGTTAGGTTCGTTGTCGGCGGCGGCTATGATTATATCTATCGTCTATCGATGTGAAAGCGGGCGGCGTGCTCGAACACCTCACAAGCGTACGTCATGATGGGCCGTATACAAGTTTTGTAAAGTGTCACCTTACTCCTAAGGGACACTTTACTCCGCTTGCAGATCATCGGATAAAGACTACCGAGCACAAAGACTCCATGGTATTGTTTAGGATGACCCCTAGATATTTGACCTGTTTGACCCAAGGAATAGGTAGGTCGAACATGGTCACTTGACCGAGATTACTTTTGAGGTGGCGCAGCGCTCTTGTCCGGTTAACCTCAATACGCCAGTTCCTGATCCAATCCTGGCCAAATCCAGACCAATGCGAGATCCTGTTTAAATCCAGAACCACGATAGTTTTCAACTCGAATTGAAAAATCGCTTCGAATGTCTAGTCGAGTGCATAGACGATTACAATAAAAGCATAGTTGAAACTGTCTATACGGTTGGGAATAAGTTCTACAAAGCCCATCGTTCAAAAAGAACCAAAAAAATCTCTGACCATACCCTAAAGTTGATGGAGGAAAGACGCAGGATGGTCCTGCATTCTCCGGATCCGGATACTTCTGCATACCGGCGGCTCAATAGGCAAATATCTTAGTCTCTGATTCGCGACACGCGCGATTACAACAATAGCACTAGAAGAGGCTTTAGAGCGGAACAAGGGCTCCAAAGTGTTTACTAGAGATCTTTCTATTGGACAAAGCCGGTTGAATAAGCTGAGGGACGGAGAGGGCAAGATTATATCCTCCAAACCTGAACTCTTAAAGGAGGTCGAGAAGTTCTACGGACAGTTATACATGTCAACACGCCCACCTGTTAGCAATCTTGCCAAAGACCCAAGAGCCAGATTGACCCGACATTATACCGAAGATATCCCGGAAATCAGTCTGTACGAGATTAGTATAGCTCTCAAACAGCTCAAAAACGATAGGACGCCAGGCGATGACGGTATGACAACTGAGCTTTTCAAGGCTGGTGGGGAGCCGATACAAAAGGCTCTCCATAAGCTATTCAATTCAGTCATTGTCGAGGGCAACACGCCATAGTCATGGCACAGAAGTTTGGTGGTTCTCTTCTTCAAAAAGGTCGACAAAACCCTATTGAAGAACTATAGACCCATATCACTCCCGAACAAGTCGGTTACCGAAAAGGTTTTAGCACTAGTTATACAGAAGACACAGGAGTATAACCGGCCACTATGTTTCGCGTTTGTGGACTATGAAAAAGCCTTTGATTCGTTTCGACATGGTCTGTGCTACAGTCTCTCCAGCGGTGCTAAGTTATATCGAAGTGTTGAAGAGTTTGTATGAAAACGCCACGATGTCATTCCGTCTTCATGGCCAGAACTCAAGCCCCATCCAACTGTAGCAAGGCGTGAGACAGGGAGACGTTATATCTCCGAAACTATGTTCCGCCGCGCTGGAAGACGTTATTAAGCTTTTGGACTGGAGAGGACATGGCATCAATATCAACGGCGAGTGCATCTCTCACCTTCGATTTACCGACGATATCGTGGTCATGGACCCTGGAAGACCTCGGCACTATGCTCGATGACCCCAGCAGAGTCTCTCAACAAGTGTGTTTTAAAATGTACATGGACAAGACGAAAATCATGTCAAATATTGTATGTACCCATGTCGTACCCACTCCTGTGAAGGTTGGAGACACTACACTCGAAGTTGTAGACCATTATGTATACCTGGGACAAACAGTCCAATTAGGTAGGTCCGACTTCGAGAAAGAGGTCAATCGTCGAATCCATCTCGACTGGGTAGCGTTCGGGAAGCTACGTAATATCTTCTCGTCCCAAATACCGCAGTCTCTTAAGACAAAAGTCTTTGACCAGTGTGTGTTGCCAGTGATGAAGGCTCAAAGTCACCCCAAAGCCAAAGGGCAATGGTAAGAGTTATGCCCGGAATTTCTCTGCGAAATCGAATCAGAAATGAGGAGATTCGCAGGAGACTAAAGTCACCGATATAGCTCTCAGAATTGCCAAACTTATGTGGCAGTGGGCGAGGCAAATCGCTCGTAGAACTGACGGCTGTTGGGGCAGAAAGGTTCTCGAGTGGTGACCTCGTACCGGAAAACGTGGAGTGGGCAGGCTCCCCACAAGGTGGAGCGATGATCTGGTGAAGGTCGCAGGTAGAAGCTGGGTGCGTACAGCACAAACCTGGTCGTTGTGGCAACCGTTGGGGGAGACCTTTGTCCTGCAGTGGACGTATTTCGACTGATGATGATGATCACCCAATCCCCTAGGGTATTGGCGGCTGGCTGAAGGTTTCTGGTAATGAAACCCTTCTTCCTATGCGAGACCTAGAGAGCGGTAACATCCGCGAACGAAGAATATTGTTCGTGTCATCGAAGAAAAGGGCACCCTTGAAGAAGGGTTTGGGTTTGTTGAGGCCAGTGAGAATGTGCTCCGTGATGCGGTGCACTTGATGGACGCAAGAGTGTTTGGCTCGAAAATCAAAGTGCTCATTGACGAGAACACCCCTGGACGATACAAATTCTTTGAGCCGTGCCAGGAGCAGGCGTTCGTAGATCTTTGCAACGGAGTTGAGGAGACTGATAGGGCGGTAACTCGTGGGACGGTCACGAGGTTTACCAGGCTTGGGGATGCCTATGATGTCAACCTCCTTCCATTGAGTGGGGAAGGTGCAGTTCGTCATGGCGGCATTAAGGATGGCCACTAAGAGGCAGATGAGTAGGGCGGGCAAGCATTTGAGTATGGGTTTAGAAATGCCGTCAGAGCCAGGGGCCTTTTTCGGTTTAGGACCTTTAATCAGGTCTACCTCGGTCTGGGTAATAGGGGGTAAGGAATCGGTGGGGGGAGGGACGCCCTGCATTCGACATCCCTGTCGATCGAATCGACATGAGCCGGGTCAACGGGAAGAGAGCTGGGAGTGCACTGGCTCTCGAGGGTGTCGAGCTTCTCGCAGCTCGGCCTTTTCGTCGTCATCGAAGGCTGGGGTTGCGCCTGAAGGGCGGGTCACCGGGGGCATGTCAGACATGAAGGTACGCCCCAGCTTCCATTAAACCAGATGCGATGGCGTGAGGCCCTCTAAGAAGTCACTCCAGCGATCATCCCGGACGTTCGTGACACGACGCTTTACATCACCTTGTAAGGCGCGCATCTGGGCCCTGTTGGATTCGGTGTGGTAGGAGTCCTATGCTCGGACTGAGGCATTTTTAGCCCGAATAAGTCCCTAACATCGTCTGGCAATCTAAAGCGATTGAGATCCTCCGCCTCCGCTTGCTTTGACGACCAACTGACAGCTGATTGGATATGGGCGGTAAAGGCATTTACAGCCTGATCGGTGTCCTGAGGGGACGGGGTGGGTCGGCATCCGCCAAGCATTACGCAATTAGCAATTTTACTCAGCGCATGCCAATCCACCACCATCATCTTGAGCGACTGAGGGGTCGACGGAGGACCGAGTCTCATGACTATAGGACGGTGGTCAACGTCCAGCTCATGGACTATCTCCAAGGAGCCCAACCGTAAGGATATCTATCTATCTATATCATCACGCCAGCTCCCTCGCGGGGTAGGCAGAGAGTACAGAGTTCCAACAGGTTCTTTCCTTACATACCTCTCTGGCTTCCTCCACTCTCATAGTTCGTCGCATACACAGTCGCCGGTTACGGAGACTCTTGACTTGCCCTTCAGATAAGACACGGTCTATTTGGTCATGGTAAGATAGTCTAGGTCTTCCCCGGTACCTACATCCTTCCACTTTCGCATTGTATATCTGTTTTGTCATTCTTTCTTCTGGCATCCTTTCTATATGCCCGAACCAACGGAGCATACCCTTTCTCATCTTTACACCGATACTATCTTTCATACCTACTCGCTTTCTTACTACGCTGTTGCGAATACGGTCAGTCAGCGTGACTCCGCACATCTTCCGCAGAGATCGCATTTCGACCGCATTTATCCTGCTTTCGTTCTCCTTCTTACATACCCAACTCTCACTGCCATATAACAGCGTTGGGACAAGCACTCCGTTATGCATGGCCAGCTGCGCCTTTTGGCTTAAGTGCCGGCTCCCAAGTAGCCTTCCCATCGCACCATTCACTCTATTACCTGCATTCACTCTTCTCTCTATATCAGCGGTGTATTTCCCATCCTTACTGAAGGCGCATCCAAGATATACAAACTCATTCACTTGCTCCAGCACATCGTTACCAACCACAATCCTTGCATTCGTTCTGGTTTCTTCCCGTTCAAAAACCATAATTTTGGTTTTCTTCACATTCAAATGTAAGCCATTATTCATGCAGTCGTCTCTCATAACTGTGACTAGTGTTTGCAGATCAGTGGCTGTTGGCGCTATCAAAACCGCGTCATCTGCATACAATAGGTGGTTTATCACTAGATCACCCATTTTTACCCCTTCAGTCATCGCACACAGTCTTTGAAGACTTTTATCCAGATACACTATAAACAGTCTAGCGGACAACACGCAACCCTGCTTGACACCGATTTTAACGTCAAACCAAGGTGACATGTTACCACCCACCCGTACGCATGCCTTGCTGTCCACGTAGGTGGACTGGACGGCTCGCAACAGGGTTTATACCATACTCTGGCAAAATGTCCCAAAGTCTCTTTCGCACGACTCTATCAAACGCCTTCTCCAGGTCCACAAAACCGCAGAAAACCTTCCGGCCTACTGCCAGATGCTTTTCTACGATGTTGCGGAGGGAGAAAACACCCTTCAAAAGCGCCATGTCCAGGACATCAGGTCGATGTTGTCCGGATAGTGAGTGGGTTGCATAGGCGCGATGACGTCAAAGTCGAGCTTGTCGACCAGGGCGTCAAGGCGCCTACCGTTAGGGAAAGTGGTGAGGCAATTCCAAGTCACGTGTTTGCAATTGAAGTCGCCCACCAGAATGACGGTGCTTGCCAGATTAAAGAGTTCTTCGAAATCACTCCTGAGGGCAAGTTTAGGGGGAGGAAAATAATCGGAGGCGATCACAATGGGTCGATGCCCAGTGAGGGTGTATTACCCTCACTGGATATCTACAGACCGAGGCTTCGATGTTGGTGACCGCAGGGGGGTCGAGAGGAATACAGTGCAGGGACCTCCTGTAGTAAATGAGAGTACCGCTTCCACGGGAGCCAATTCTGTCATTAGGCACGAGGTTGAAGTTATCGCTAGGATGGCTAGGATTGCGATGGGCGGCCTTGAGGAAGGTTTCCTCGGCCAGAAGGATGTCCAGTTAATGATCCCGGAAGAAATCACCAGCCCAGTCACGAGGCCGTCGGCGTTGAAGTACGGAATAGGCTATGGGGCTTAAGGCGGGAAGGTCTTAAATCCATTATGGATTGTAAGGGCGACGGGTTTTACGGGAGGCCATGGCGTCGTGAACGTCCATGTACGACATAGGCAGGATGGTTTGCTCCTCCCAGCTAGTAACGGCCAGAGCCTTTGGGCCAGCTCGCGAATCCGGTTGACGCATCCATACAGATTGTCCAGCGGAATAAGGTCCGCGACGGCGTCGGCTGGCGGAAGAGGCTCAATCACCAGCGTGGATTTGGGGAGTTGTGCGGGGCCCACAGGTGGGCAAGGGGCCGCGGTGTAAGGGAGCGGCTTCGCCCAGACGTTGGCGCCGAGTGCCGGCCTAAACAGAGGTAAAGACGTCAGCGCCTGGGGCGCGGGGGGCTGAAGTCGCTGGGGGGAACTGTTGGAACTTATCAAGGTGAGTAAATATGGGCTTCAAGTTTGCATAATTTTTGGTTATTTTATTTTTACAAACCAAACAAGAAATTTCAAATGCTCTAATACCCAGACCGGAACAAAAATTTTGTGGGTCACACAAAGATTAGTCCCATGCGGGAATCGAACCCGCAACTATTCGACACAGAGGGCGGAGCGTAGCTTAAACTCTTAACTACTGCGCTAAATTGTCCGTCTAATAACCACAAACCGAAGACACTAATGGATAAATCTCTGTAATTATAATTAAAATAACCTATCGCAGTTTACCTCGAGTACATTAATACTTTTGAGGTCAGAACCCATGAATATAACTTACGAACAAGATAAAAAAAAACCATTGTTTAAAGTGACACCTCCAAAGTAAACTTTGATAAAAACATACTGATTGTCGATGTTTTTCTTTCTTGAAAGTCCACTGATACTCCCACCAGATTGTCTCTATGAAGGCCATTTTCCAATCCAGTGTTAGATAAGTAAGTGAAAAAAATTTACACTTGACAATTTACAATAGCTTAGCAATTCCTGCAGGGTTTATACAAAATAAATGATTGGAATTCGTAGATTTATGTACTTTATCCAATCTAGAGTAAATATTTATAATGTGATATATAATTTAAATATCGTTGAGTGCTTTTAAATACATCCCTTATGGGTTAAACTCACCTTCAAACTTAGCAGTGACCGGCTCAAGTATTTCGGTTGCTTGGTATCCAAAGTCATTCTGTCAGTGAAATGATCAAAATCTCTAATAGTTACTGCTTTAATTAAGTCTGGATCAAGGAGGTATAGAACAGGTCTTCTTCCCTCAAAGTGACCTGTAACAGTCACAAGAATATCAAATCTGCAAATATTTTCCATAAGTATATGGGCAATTTATATTACACTAGCGACCCGCCCTGGCTTCCCACAGGTGAATTTTACACACAAAGCTTCCTCTTGAATCAGTATATCATTAGTGAAAACCATATGAAAATCCATTTGGTGGTTATAGCATTCAAACAGACAAACATACACAGTGGGGGCCTTTGTTTTATTATATTGTGATAGTAGTGATTACTACCCATAACTTTTTTCACGTTATTTTCAGGTGTGTATTTCACACCGCTAAGCAGTTTTTTGAGACATAAAGTAGCTTATGTCCTTCCCCTGTATAGAATCTATGACCTTGCCAAATTTGATCAAAATCTGTTAGGATGTTTCGGTATGTAAACGTAACAAACACACTGATAGTCATAGTTACTTTCAAATGAATAATATTAGTATGGAGAAATAAAAATTGAGAAATTTTTTCTTTGTGGCAATCGCATTTTGAAATTTGGGAATCCATTTCCCCAGTAAAAACGGAATAATTTTTTTTTTGGAAAGTTTATTTAAAAAAGGACTATTGAAATATGGAAGGATGAAAGGAAATGATTATATGTGGATGTTATTGGTAGCATGTTGCAAGATAATTATGTAACATTAATCAGCATAATATAATTTTAGCATTACTAATGAGTAACTAGAACTATAGTTTTGAAGCTAATAGAATTATTAACAGATTTATAAATAATAATAGAATACATAATTTTGTTTTTGTAGCCAGCCTTTTTAGATTTAAAGAAAGGCAGTTTTGCACAAATAAATAAATATTAAAATTATAATAAATTAAAAATAAAAAGAGTAGATAAATAAAATTAACAGACCTGCATAGCGGTGTCCTTTAAAGCGATTATATATGTTTAATTGTAGGTCAGGAAACGATGTTTCTCCAGTTAGTCTTGGCCCCAAATTTCCTAATAATATGACCGGTTTCTTATATGGAATACCTCTTTTTTCAAAATAATCAAATGTACTCGTATAATAAAAATACAATGCGAATATTATAGTTAGTAATAATAGAAGCTTCCAATCTTCTACGATGAATGAAAGTATTTTTTTTGTTCCGCTAAAGTACTCCATCATGAGAAAAATACTTTACACGAATAAACAACCATAAGTTTTATTCATATATTTTCTAATTATGTTTGCAGTAGTCTTTTACCACATTTTAATTACGTTTGTTCTTTACAGCTTTATCGCCACAAAATACGCTCATGACACCAGACAGATGAAGAGCTCTCAAATTACACTGTACGCAGCACTTATCTACTTTGCTTATCTATTTTGATTATATACCAAAAGTAAAAGGGTATATAATCACTACGCCAAAAGTACTCTGACTGAACTGGTTAGAATCAAATCAACGTATGCATAGATAATATACTAATTGAACGTATGAATGAATGAATGCAACTGATTGATAAACAAACTAGGGACTTGATATTCATCGATGTTCAATAAACATCGCTGTTTTTACATCGATTTAAAGGTCTCTAAAACATCGAAACTACGATGGTACGAGTATAATATCGAAACATCGATATTTCCTTACTAAACTAGTTCATTCGATATTATTTTGGTAAGCTGAGGGATGCTTATCCACAAAATCTATTAAATCGAACTTAGTTTACTCAGTTTACATTAGATTTCACTCACAAAATTTTGACATTATTAATTCACTCCATCCATACTAGATGTCACTGATCAATGTAACCTGTGGAGGTTTACACACGCACAGATACACACACACACACACACAGAATCTGCCCCTCGTATTCTGGGGGGGGGGGGGGGTTCGGCAACTTGCTACATCAATTGTTTTGCGAGTTCAGCTTCTTGATCCTCAGACTGTAGAAGGTCTTCTTACGGGCGTACTCCGCAATATCCTCGGCTTTAGTGGTGTAGTGTAGACGAGACACGTACAGCAGTGTTGTTGGTATTGCTGAGCGAAGGAGAATGCCATCTTCTACCGGTGCAGTCCCACACCGGTTTCGTCGGGGAGGATTCTTCTGCTTCTTCTCTACCTTGATGAAGCCTTCCTCATCAACTTGACCCTTCATACGGGCCTTCTCAGTGTTCTCCCTGGCGCGCGGGCAGCGGCGGCACGACGAGAAGTAGTCGTGTTGACGTTTGACGTCACCGGCTGGGCCGCAGAGCTGGCGGTGGGGCGCGGTGAGCTGCGGATGGCGGGGTGCGGTGTGCGGCGGGGCGCGGGGCATCACACGGGGCCGTAGCAACAGCCGGCGTTGCATCAGCCGACTCAAATCGTTCGTTTTTGGGGGCGCTGTCGCCAAAATACCAAGGAAGGCCTTACAGCCCAAACCCGCCCTATCGGGGCCCACTGGCCAGCCCTCCGTGACAAACAAAAAAAAGAGGCCGCAAGAGAAAGACAGAAAGAGACCCCTGAAAGTCCCAAAGACGGCAGCGGTCACAGTCACAGTTCTCGAGGGGACGACGAATGCCGAGGTAATGGGCAGAGCTTGTAAGGAGATTAACCTTGCCGACCTCAGCATTCAGGCGACTGACCTCGGTTCACGGAGGACGATGACGGGGGGTCTGCTTCTGACAGTCGAAGGAATTGTATTATATGAGCTAGTGACCGATGCGTCGGGTTGTTTAGGTACCAAAGGGGGACTGATGCTCGATATGTGCGCTAAAGGTAAAAGGTATAGTTAGTTAGATTTATTCCTGTGCAGATAAACAACCTAAATTTTTATCTTTCTAATAAATTAATCGAATGTAACTTGATATTATGTTTTTGGGTTACAAATAAATAAAAATAATAATACAAATAAATTATAAATTAAAAAATACTCCGAGATCTAAATAAATAAGTGCAGTAGAACACAAATTAGTAGAAAATAATTGTAATCACTCTAAAATTAAAAATACGAAATAAGTGAAGAATTTTTATAAAGTTTTTTTTCTGGTCTCTTGTATCGTTCAAAATATTCCATCCCACTAGTTTCTTTCAATCATAACCTTGTACGTGCGGCCTTGTCCTATTTTTAGAAATATTTTTATACTAGTAAAATTTATGTTTAATTATTGTTTTTAATGTTAGGACAGGTGTAAAAACATATCCCAATTTTCTTATTCAGAATCTGAATAAATTTATCTTATGCACTATTTATTGTGTAAATGTTAATTGACTAAAATTTAACCTTGATTTAATAAAAACATTAAATAATTTTACATATATCGATAAAATTTACGTCGTATTAGTTGTTGGCTGAACACTTGTCGTTTTAAGCTAGCAACATTATTTTCGATTTGTTTGACATTAAATTTAGAATTAGAACTGTCAGTGTCATGTTCGTGGATAAACCGGATTTCTGAACACGAGTTTATAGAAAAGGATTAACAAGTTTCTTTGCTTTATACATGGTTTATAGGTGTTTAAGGACTTCAATTCACAATTTTTGTCGGCGTAAGTTCTTTTCAAGGACCAACTATGGGTAAAACCTCTAAGGATAAAAGAGATATCTACTACAGGTTAGCAAAAGAGGAAGGTTGGAGAGCAAGAAGTGCATTTAAGCTATTGCAAATAAACGATGAACATAATATATTTGAAGGTGTCACTCGTGCCGTAGACCTGTGCGCGGCTCCAGGTAGTTGGAGTCAAGTGTTGACCAAGTACTTGAGAGAGGACGCAAAAAATGTCGACGATGTTAAAATTGTCGCTGTCGACCTGCAAGCTATGGCTGCTCTACCCGGAGTAATACAAATACAAGGAGATATTACAAAGCTGTCAACTGCAAATGCAATAATTAAGGAATTTGAAGGCCTCAAGGCTGATCTTGTGGTTTGTGATGGAGCTCCCGACGTCACAGGACTGCATGACATAGATGAATATATACAGTCTCAGTTACTACTGGCAGCACTGAATATAACCACTCATGTACTAAAGACTGGTGGTGTATTTGTTGCAAAGATATTTAGGGGAAAAGATGTATCGCTATTGTATTCACAGTTGAAGCAGTTCTTTGAATATGTTACAGTATCTAAACCGAGAAGTTCGAGGAATTCAAGTATAGAGGCTTTTGTTGTTTGCCAGAATTACCAGCCTCCTGAAGGCTATATTCCAAATATGGTTAATCCGCTATTAGATCATAAGTATTGTGATTTCAATCAGTTCACAGGCCCAAACAGATTTATAGTACCATTTAATGCATGTGGTGATTTGAGTGCTTATGATTCTGATACATCATATCCACTTCTGCTAGAAGGACAGACTTCCTATGAGTATAAAGAACCAGTGCAGGGACCTATAAATCCACCATACAAAGAAATATTGGAAAAAACTAAAAACATTCATCTCAAAAATACATAATGTGATGTAATATAAAAAGTATTTTATTTTTTATACCCTATTATTCATAATACTATAACCTCATTACTATAAGCCCATAGGGGTATGTAGCAGCATTCCAAGCTCCAAATGATAGATAAAACCGTAATCTATAAAAATCAACTCAAACAGCCCATTTAATAGAAGGAGTGCCTCATGTGTTTTTTTAGTCACAGTATCCACAGGAAATGGGGAGGACCTTATTTTGGCAATAACATAAAAATGCACTACATTATTGCACAACATACTATTCAATATTGTTACGACTCCAATACACCCCGATATCTCGTAAACCCTTTATCGGGGGATGTCGATTCTAAAATGCATTACTCAGTCTTAGGTCCCCTACCGATCAGTCAAGAAAGATCTACAATCCGCGGTGCTGAAACGTCTAGAAGGTTCCTCCCCTTTAATTATCGCCGGCGCGCGGTCGCGGTAAACAAGTACCTATTTGTTCACGTACACACGGCGACACATCAACCTAGACTGTTTGGACTTTGAACCATTTAAAGTTGAACGCTGCGAATTGTGCGAGAGGGTGCGAAATGTTGTTGTCATTTCGTTCCGCGGCGCTCTGTCAATTAGGAGTGTTCGCAACGGCTATATATTAAAAATGCGTTATAACGATACGCTACTTTTAAAACGCCTATTATTTTTTACGCTATTAATAATAGTTATTTCTTCGCTTCGTTGAACGACGCCTTTTGATTATTGTCGCAAAACACGCCGCGCCGCCGCCGTGAATGAAATATAATATATATTTATTAAATTAATTATTTACACGTAACTAAAACTAACTTTTATTTACAGTTATTACAATAAACAAACCAACGATTTATTTGCAAACAATTTGACACGCGACGCCGCAATCCCTCACAAACCCACGATAAATGCATAAGTACGTCATCCAAGATCACGCCATTGCTCCGCACTGATTTTATTAAAAAAATAATCTAACGTAGTAACCAACACGTTATAAATAACGTATAATACGAACAAATATATTGGCGCGGATCATAATAAATAACCTAATAATATATTACTTTCATTACTGGACACTCATTTAAAAATAGAACATATGTAGTTGTCTTAGAGCATAATATAACACGTGACTTTTGACAAAAATATTATACGTCTAAGTGAAATTGACCTTAAGTCCAGTCAGTCAGTGTCGCTGTGTCGCGTGGCAGGCTGGTAGGCGGTTTTGGTCGGACAATATGTAATATAAATAACGCTTAAAAAATAACGCTTGCCTGAGATAATAAATAATAGGTGATTTGATTATTTATTAATAATAGATTATTTTTTCAGTTGTGTAATATAACGATCACTCCTACTGTCAATATCTACCTATAGGTTGCTACAGATATATTGTGCAGGCATATTTGAAACAAGTTGAGCTCGTCGCGTAAATAAGTATTTTCGAATTGCGCGGCCCGCCCTTTCTAATCCCTTATTGTATATTTTATTCGTCTGTAACTACAAAGTTGCATTTTTACATATTTAATTTTTATTATGACTGTATTTTATCGATCTTAGTAACAATAATTGAGAAACTGACTCAATAAGAGTGTAAACGTAATACTTAAGGTTTTAGATTATATCTACTTAACTATAAAATTGAACCAAAAAATAATATTATACTGATTTATGTGTAAAAACAAATATAGGCACACTAAGAATTATTATTACCTTCCGTATTGTGTGTGCGTTTGCAATTTAAGTTTCATATAGTCTATAGAGTTAGTTACCTAGACCCGAGACAAAAATTACGAATCACACAAAGATTTTTTTTTGCGAAGATTAAACGCGGGCAACTACTATATAAAAACTCTGATTGATTGAGTCAAATATTTAATCATAAAACGATAAACGTTACCTGGCCACAATCTGGTTGTCCACTGCAAAATTTCATATATTAGGTAGATAGGTATTGTTTAAGATAAAATAGTTTTTATGTTAGAGGTCTATAAAGAAAGAACCTGCTGGAATTGTCTACTCTCTGCCTACCCCGCTAGGGCACTGGCTGGATAATATAGATAGAGAAATAGAGTTATAATATTAAAAATATGCCCAAAGAGCATTTTTAATCTCACAATTTAGTCCAGCAAACTGATATGTGCCAAACTTTTAATAGTAAGCTCTATTATAATTTGTCTATAGATTCGCTTAATTATTAGCAATCTACACTTGCAATCATACAAAATCGAGTGATGACATCTTGTTGAACGTGGTCGTATATCTGTTTGGGATTCACACACCTAGAGCTATTTGGGGTAGCTCAACCACATTGAATAGTTTATAGTATAAAATGGGAAACCATTGTTTGCCTACTTTCTTTATTTTGTAAATACTATTAATTTTATGAATAAAAACAACGTAAGTGTAAATAAAAAAACGTTTTAATTCAATATTATGATATAATTATCACTTCAAACCAATAAACAACAATCATATTAACAGTAATAAAAACTGTCATAAGTAAAAACAAAAAATATAAACCCAGTGTTAGCGACGGACGATTTAGCGCAGTTGTTAAGAGCTTAAACCGCTCTGCCCACTGCGTCTAATAGTCGCGGGTTCGAGTCCCGCACGGGACAAATATTTGTGTGATCCACAATTATTTGTTCCGGTCTGGGTATTTGTGTATGTGAATTTTCATGTTTGTAAACGCACCCACGACACAGAAATAAATCCTAGTGTGGGGCTAGGTTTTTTTTTAAAAAAAAATACAAACAAATAATAGCCATTTCAATTGGTAGAACATAGTTTAACATGATTTAAATTAAATCTAATTATAAAACAATATCTTTTAAAATTAAAATAATCAATGTTATATTACAAATAAATGTGTAAAACAAAAAAGTAAAAAAAATGTATAACAAAAAAATAAACTCGTAAAAACAAAACAAACGTTATGTTAAAATAATTTACAGTGTCTACAATATGTTACCAAATAAGTTAATCATACATAGCCATGCGCAAGATGTTAAATGGCATTCTTGTTAAAAACGGTTTATTCCAAAAATACGCGGACGGATGGAAACTGGCATGTCAGTCAGGGAGATCCAATGCTAGATCTTTAATATCTGGTGGCCCGCCATTAGCATCTAGCACTGCATCCAACCTGGCTTTCATGCCAGTTACCATGTTCCAGCACATATCATGAGGATCCCCCCTCATCATTTCCCACGTCTCGATGGCCGTTTGCCTCAAGTTTTCTATGTTGCGCACTACTGACACATCCTAATTAAGAACCATCTGTCCCCAGAGGTTCTCAATTGGGTTTAGATCAGGGCTCTTCGCAGGCCATGGTATAACTTGAATGTCCGGCTGTGCTTGGAGCCATGCCTGAACAACTCCAGCACTATGTATGGAACTGTTGTCCTGGCAAAGATATATGGTGCCTGTCGGATGGTGCAATCGCACAGTCGGCACCATCACGTCTCTTAAAATGTTGACATATTGCTCTGCATTTAGGCGACCAGATATCTCTACCAGTTCACCAGGACCAACAGAACTCATCCAGCCCCAAAACCCTAAACTCAGCCGACCACTTGACCTGTTAGGTAACGTATTTTGGACTAAATATCTTTCATTATCTTTGCGTTTCAGTATTTTACGCCCATCTTTATTCGATTTAAATGTTTTTTCATCAACAAATACAACTACATTGTTTTGCCAGTCAAAGTTATAATACTCGAGGCAAAAACTAACTCTGGCTTGTGCGTGGGCTCTTGAAAAAACAATTTTTTTTGCTGGGATTCTGGTTTTAATCCAGCAGCAAGCAACCTGCGGCGTATTGTTTGGGTTGATACCTGAAACAATGGTAAATTACTTAATCACTATAATTATATTTTTGAAAGAATGCACGCCCATACTTTGGTATTGTTCCTGTGTCGTGGAAGCGTTTACTATAACACACAACAACAAGTGCTACCCATACTCATGTGATTTTTTTTGAGTCGAATAGCCTACGCCCAAGCACTAGAGACCAAGCAGGCGGTCATCTAAGCTCGGCCAAACTAAGCTACCTATTTAATGCTAGTCAATTAACTCATACGATATAATTACAATGTTATTAGACATTAGCTGCCTAGGGCATTATTCAATCTAATATCTGGGTAGAAATGCATATAATTATTATGACGTATCAGTGATTTTGTTCGAACTAAAAGACGGACTAGAGCTATATTAAGAATAGAATGTAAAATAGTCATAACAGATAAAAATATTTGGCTTAAAATCGTTAATATGAAACAATGCTTATTTTATTTTACACGCTAACAAACATTATGATTTTAATTAAACGCAAATATTCATTTTCAGATCTTTTGACATTCTACTTAAATGCCTTTTTAACTTTTAATAAGACTATGTTTGGTTGCGTTAAAATTGTAACAACTTACAAGTCTTCAAGCACATATAATCAATTTAGCTGTTAATTATTGGAAGGCTGTTATGGGCGTTGGCTCAATATTTTTAGTTACAGATTACTTTTTCAGTATTAATTGTAGTCAACTTACGCTATATTGTGTGGCAGTGACCTGCGTATTTAAAAATGGCTGATTACTATGCGCCGATACAATGGCGGCATCTTGCTCTGCGGTGGTGGCGCGCTCGTAAAGCTGCCGGTGATGAGCCGATAGGTCACCCCCAGTCTCCCCATTTCGGCGCAGCCAGAAGTTGATTGTTGTCCTCTAAAACAATTAAATTTAAATACATATCACTAGCCGTAAAATTATAGTAACAGGGAATGGCAATTGCTGAGCTACTATGTTCTTACTTCTCAAAAATATTTAATTTTTAATCTTTTACAATCTCTTTAGGGAACAATTTATGACATGAATCTCATAAAAAACAATAATAAAAGCCCACCGTTCAAATATAAAAAAAAGTCATTACCATGTATTTTATTTAAACTTTAAAATAAATTGACACACTTGCATCAACGAAATAAAACCCCTACGTTTACATTTGCATGACAATTTGAACTTTATTTAAATAGGACAAACTCGGTCGTTTTAAGTTACGGACTTTACTTCTGTATTTTCGATTAATTGATTTATTTACTACAGTAAATTTGTATTTAATTGTTGCGGATCATTCTATCAATCAATTAATCAAAATATACCAATAAAAAAAAATCAATTAATTTATTTTCAATAAATTTAAATATAAATGTTTATCACTCACCGTTATCCCCATCCGCCTTTCAATTTCTTTTATAGTGTAACCACTCTCTCACAACGTCACTATTAACTGCCTCTGTTGTGGAGATAATTGTGGAGCCATTATAATTTACGCACACGCACTAAATAAAAAAAATATTTAAACGGAAATGTGTGACGCAACAATCCCTTAAGCGCGATATTATGGCACTCATAGAGTAAAGTAATATAGTGGTAGTGATTGAAAATGACAACAGACGAGACGTTGCGTGCGAGCAACCCACACGCACACACCCGCACGGGCACGGGGTGCAAAGTTTTACAATACAGTGTGTTTGTGTGGGTAAGCTCGGGAGTCCTTGTCCCACGATTCTCTGGATTGTATGTAGCGTAGCTATGGGTATGTTGGGTGTCTAACTTGATGTGTCGCCGTGTGTGTGTGAATGACCTACGCTGTTGGCCTCGAGGCCTCTACAGCTTCACCGGATTTTAAAGGCGAGCGTGCAACCACTACGCTCCAGCCAGCCAGAAGGGCAAGAGGCGACATACTCGAGGGCGCCCTCGGTTGGGACAGTCGCTGTCGGGGGACGGGTGCACTACTAAGCGCACCGGTCAACCGCCGGCTATGGGAGGGGATCTACTACTACGTCTACGTCTACTTCGTCGTCGCTCGTATTCTGAGCGGAAAGAAGGGATGACAAAGCATCGGGGGGTCGGTGAGAACATGTCTCGGCCGGCGGTAGCGGCAGGGGTCATGAGGGAGGTCGTAGTCGGCGGTGGCTACGATTAACGGATTCGCATGGGTAGATGCGTTCGCGAAGTGACGTGTTGACGCCTTTTTAATAAAGGCGCGAATAGGTTCGATACCTAGATCGGAGTGGAGGTCGACGTTCCGTACGAACCATGGGGCTCCTACGGCTTTACGGAGGAAGCGGTTTTGAACCGCTTGAAGTCTGTCGATGTGAGAGGGGGCCGAATGCCCGAACACAGCACACGCATAAGTCATGATGGGACGAACGCAAGTTTTGTAAAGCGTCACCTTATTTCTAAGGGACATTTTACTCCGCTTGCAGATTAACGGATGGAGACGACCGAGCACGAAGGCTGCTCGGTGACGGACCCGCTTGATGTGCGGGCCGAAGGTCATGGTACTGTTCAGGGTGACCCCTAAATATTTGACCTCTTTGACCCAGGGAATGGGTCGGTCGAACATGGTCACTTGACCTCGATTCCTTCCGGGGTGGCGCAGAGAGCGGTGCGAAGTTGCACCTCTGGAGAAGAGCACCGCCGCGCTCTTGTCCGGGTTCACCTCGATTCGCCACTTCCTGAACCAATCCCCTAGGGTATTGGCGGCGGTCTGGAGTTTCTTCGTGATGAAGGCCTTGTTCCTATTGGAATAATAAAGAGCGGTGTCATCCGCGAATAAAGCTAGTTTAACATCACTCGAACGAGGAATGTCGTTCGTGTAGAGGCTAAACAGGAGCGGAGAGAGCACTGAGCCCTGTGGGACTCCAGCACTTATGGAGTGGGAAGCGGAGCGCGTCATTTCGACGCGATAACGAAAGGCGCGATTCGACAAGAAGTCTCGTAAGATGAGCACGAGTCTGTCCGGCACACCCAATTGGTAGAGCTTGTAGATCAAGCCGTTGTGCCAGACTTTGTCGAATGCCTTCGCGACATCCAGGAAGAGGGCGCCCGTGTAGACGGGTCTTCCGGGTCTATTGAGACCGGAGAGAATGTGCTCCGTGATGCGGTGCACCTGGTGGACACAAGAGTGTTTGGCTCGAAAGCCGAACTGCTCGTCGATAAGGATACCCCTGGACGTTACGAAGTCCTTGAGCCTCGCCAGAAGGAGGCGCTCGTATATCTTGGCCAGGGAGTTGAGGAGACTGATAGGGCGGTAGCTCGCGGGGAGATTGCGAGGTTTGCCGGGCTTGGGAATGCCAATGACGTCCGCCTCCTTCCACTTAGCGGGGAAGGTGCAGTTCGTCATGGCGGCGTTCAAGATGGCCACCAAGAGGCAGATGAGTTGGGCGGGCAGGCATTTCAGAACGCGATTCGAAATGCCGTCAGGGCCGGGGGCTTTTTTAGATTTAAGACCCATAATCACATCTTCGACCTCCGTTTGCGTGATAGGAGGCAAGGAATCGACGGGGGGGAGGGATGCCCTGCGCTCGACTTCCCTGTCGACCGCGTCGACGTGGGACTGGTCGACGGACTGAGAGCTGGGGGCGCACTGGCTCTCGAGGGAGTCGGCGAGAAGCTCGGCCTTTTCGTCGTCGTCGAAGGCTGGGGGTGCTGCGCCTGAAGGGCGGGACAGCGGGGGCATGTCAGTCGTGGAGTCGGATTTGAGGCTACGCGCCAGCTGCCAGTAGGCCAGATGCGACGGCGCGATGCCCTCTAGGAGGACACCCCACCGTTCCTCCCGGACCTCCGCGACACGACGCTTTACCTCTCGTTGTAAAGCGCGCATCCGGGGTGTCGCCGTGTGTACGAGGCATGCCTTTTAAGTACTGTCTTCTTCTTCTTCTTTAAGTTATGGCTTCACACTAAATGAAGTGTATTTTGCCAGTGTCCAGTGAGATATATAATCGTGTTTGTTTAAATTATTTCAATTCCCCGATGAACTTAATGGCAACGATGATAATGAAATTAATGAAGTACCCCACCCTGGATAGTAAAGCGGTGGATACTTTACATACCAATTGAGACGGCCGTTTTGAGGGAAGTCGAAAAGGCACGTTTTATCGCTTTGTTACAATTACCTTCACTCATGCACATATAAGAACACATAATGGTTAATATTCCACCAACATTACACATTATTACTCAAAATAACACAAGTTTTGGAAATTAAAACAAATTGACAACATCACTCTTCGACTTCCCGCCAAAACTCCTTAAGTACTGTCGTTTCCATATTTCCCGGCAATTTTGAATTTGGAACTGTTGTATATTCAAATGTATTTAAATTTTGAATCTCAAAACAGTTGAAAGTATTAGGATTAATGCTATTGTTTAGACACAGCGTCGATTGGAATCTGTCTGGTTACGTACGAAAAATTAATCTTTCTAAGGAAAATGTTCGTGCAATAATTTTCTACAACTTTAGAAGAGGCCTGAGCTTTAGTATTTTGAAGAGCTAACATCTGTGTTCAGAGATGAAGCCCCATGTCTGCGGACTGTCGAACGCTGGTATTCAGAATTCCAGGGTGGACATACTAGTGTTAGTGACAAATCTTGCGAAGAACGCCCAAAATCCGCCTTCACTGAAGATAACATCATTGCTGTGAGACAATTAATTCTCGAAGATCGTCATGTGACGTATCGAGAGATAGACGCTCTATTAGACATATCAGGGACAACCATTCAGAAGATCTTGCATGAAGCGCTTGGTGTGAGAAAGCTAGTTTGCCGTTGGATACCGCATCTGCTTTCCGACGATCACAAGGCGGCCCGCGTCAGATGGTGTAAGAAAACTCTGCAAAGGTTCAACCGTGGAGAGTCAAATCACGTCTACGACACCATCAGTGGTGACGAATCTTTGATCTATGCCTACGAGCCTGATTCCAAACAACAATCTACAATCTGGGTCTTTCAAGACGAGCCAAAGCCGACTAAAGTTGTTCGTTTTCGAAGCACTTCATAGAAGATAGTGGCCACGTTCATTGGAAAAACCGGCCATGTTGCGACTATTGCACTTGAAGATCGTAGAACGGTTAACGCAGAGTGGTATGCCACAGTTTTTTTACCACAAGTCATCGCCGAACTTCGAAAATGTAACTCAAAGCGACGCATCATCCAGCACCACGACAACGCAAGCTTACACAGCGCTCGTCAAACGATGGAGTATTTGAAGCAGGAAAAAGTAGAAATTCTTGACCATCCTCCATACAGTCGTGACCTAACGATTTCTTTACATTTCCTAAAATTAAGAAAAGTCTTCGTGGTCAAAGGTTCCAGTCCGGTGAAGAAGCAGTCGACGCTTTCAAGTCAGCCATTTTGAACACCCCCACTTTAGAGTGGAATAAATGTTATAATAACTGGTTTGAGCGAATGGAAAAGTGTATTAAGCTACGTGGTGAATTTTTTGAAAAACAATCAAAAGTACTATAAGGTTCTAGTTGTGTTTTTTTCTTCAAACGACAAAACTTAAAAGGCATGCCTCGTACAAACAGGTATGTAATAATAATACCGCATTTTGGGGCGCGCCGACTATTGCTTGATGTACTTAGAGGGTTCGCGTCCGTTCTAGAACATTCATACGAGTATAAAAGGAACACAGAGCGCGGGGACGGACACTACGGTCCTGATACGGATTCCGCTCCGGATACGGATGACCGTAGCGACTGTCCAAACCGAGGCCGTTCCTCCTTGAGGCGCCCTCAAATTAGTCGCCCCCTTGCCCTTCTGGCTCGAGCGTATTGGTTGCACGCTCGCCCTTAAGTCCGGTGAAGCTGTAAAGGCCTCGCGGCCAACAGCATATATCACTCACGGGTCGGAAACTCTCAGTCTCTTTTTGGAAACGACAGCTAACAAATCGAGAACAAGCGATTTAAGTGAAATACACAGGCGACTTTAGCGACGACATACGGATACTGCGAGTGACTCAGTGATTTGGAAGCAGTACTTAGATACTAACCAGAGTAGTACTAGTGTGTGTTTAGTGCTTGTGTATACTTGCATTCGACGTACTGTTTGTGCACGAAGCAAATACGAAGTTATACTTCGTATTTGCTTGGTTTTGTGCGTACATCGGCTTATAAATTACTTCGCACGTTATGCGACGTTTATTTAACCCGCAACTAACTTCACAATATAAATAGAGTTCCAAATCTGTTCTATTCTTACAGTCTTTTACTTTACTCTCATCTGATCATAATAGTGTAATTTCTAAAGTGAGAAATGTTTTGTTCAGAGTTCTAACAAAACCTCTTTGACATAGTTAGAAAACGTTTTCTAATCATTTACTCTGTGATGTAAAGAAATTTTAATTTTAATTCTAAAAGTCATTTTCATTGACAATTTAAAATTATGAAGTTGTAATGTAGCTTTATATCAAAAATTCTTGGTATATTTAAAATTTTTGTTTGGGATCCTAATATTAAAATTGTTTGTTATCACTATGGGGAAATATAAATTGCCCACAGTCCAAAAATTTCTTGAAAGAAAGGTATTTTGTTTGAGTTACACCGCTAATTCAGTCTGGAGTAAGCCTATTGCCCTGATACATACCTGATATGGTTTGAATGTTCCTACTTCTCCTGTTTTCTTTCTTTCTAATTAAATTTGTTGTGGGTTCCAAGACAAAGCGCTCCCTGGGACACCCCGAGCTGCAATCCTTGGTATCATATAAGAACACCATTGTGGATCCTGGAGTTTGTCAGATCCTGGTAAACCACGCTTCCTTCACTTTCCTTCAGTGCTGAAGCTTGTATGATATGCGCTTAATAATGTCGAGGACTCGGGAAGCACGGAATTAACCTTGAGAAGGGCTTATTACCATAAGCCTATACCTATTATCCCACTTCGAGGCAAAGCCCTTGACGAGAATAGAACCTCTGCCCAATAAAATAAATTCTCTCCATCTAATGATATCTAAATTATATTTTAGACAATATATGGTCCAAAAAAAGAACCAGTATGGGTTTATCTGGAAAAGGAAATGATGCAAAACATCGACATAAAACCTTACAACGTCAAGGTTGGAGAATGGCTTCGATTTTTGAAGGACTTAAGATATTTTTATTACTGTGAAGGTAAAAAGTTACTCCAGGAGTTTTGGCGGGAAGTTGAAGAGTGATGTTGTCAATTTGTTTTAATTTCCAAAATTCGACTAATAATGTGTAATGTTGGTGGAATATTAACCATTATGTGTTCTTATATGTGCATCAGTGAAGGTAATTGTAACAAAGTGATAAAACGTGCCTTTTTGACTTCCCTCAAAACGGCCATTGCAATTGGTATGTAAAGTATCCACCGCTTTACTATCCAGGGGTCATTCAGGTACTTCATTAATTTCATTATCATCGTTGTCATCAAATTCATCGGGGAGTCGAATTAATTTAAACAAACACGATTATATATCTCACTGAAAACTGGCAAAATACACTTATAATTAGTGTGAAGCCATAACTTGAAGAAGAAGAAGAAGTTACTTCAATAGGGAGAGAACAGAACGAAGCACAGACAGAAAACCTCCAAGGCTACTTGGCCCAAGCGGTGCGGGAGGCAAAAGTGCGCACCTAATAGAAGGCGAGTCTATTGCCGTTATACAGAGTTTAATTCCAGATTTCGGAATGCTGCTTATAATTTTTCGTTACCATAAAAAACAATTATTTCTTCTGACCTACATATGATCATATACCATAAGATCATCTAGCACGTCAGAGAGGCTTTTCTGAAGTTTGTGAGCAAAATATTATATTGATTATTTCAAATACTACTCATATTTCTTATATACATGTAAACATTCTAAATATTACTGCCCTCGATGTGATCTCAGAAACCTTGCTATAATGGCAATTGTCCTAGGTGCCATAGTACCCTACTTCTAGTTCCGGTGGTGCTAATATGGGTACCTAATTGTAACAAACAAATAAATGCAATAATGGACACCGACTGCGTAGTGGTTGCAGGCTCGCCCTCTTGTCTGATTAAGCCGTAAAGGCACCGCGGCT
This sequence comes from Phalera bucephala, assembly GCA_905147815.2. Classification (NCBI taxonomy): domain Eukaryota; kingdom Metazoa; phylum Arthropoda; class Insecta; order Lepidoptera; family Notodontidae; genus Phalera; species Phalera bucephala. The sequence goes on along the minus strand of LR990621.1, from coordinate 13,222,760 downwards.
AATAGCGTAGTTTTTTTTTTTTGTTTTTTAAACGTAGCCCCACACTAGTATTAATTCCTGTGTCGTGGGTGCGTTTACAAACATGAAAATTCACATACACAAATACCCAGACCGGAACAAATAATTGTGGATCACACAAAGATTTGTCCCGTGCGGGAATCGAACCCGCGACTATTAGACACAGTGGGCGGAGCGGGTTAAGTTCTTAACCAATGCGCTAAATTGTAGATGCTTCATTCACAAACCAACAAAAACAACTCCTGCTTAAATGTTCTTAACACATTAAATTACACATTACAATTAGGCCGGCGAAGTTTGTGGACACATTGCGGGTAAATATTTTATCGTTTTCCGAGCAGATAATGCATACCAAAATATTTTTTAAAGCTAAGAGAAAAGAGAAACGTTTGCAATGTGAAGTGGGTCCAGCTTGGTATTTCGAACTCTCATCTCAACAGCGGGAAGTGTTAAATGGACTAGAAGCTAACATACACCAAGATTTATTAGAAGATCTACCTAACAGGATGCGGAAAAGCTTGTCTGATCTGGGCCTAACGTTGAAACTTCCGCGCAATGTATTGATGAAAGCCATGACGGAATCTGTCGAAGATCCCGGCATTTTCATATGGAATCTTTACTACGCCGTGTATAAGACGTCACCAAGTGAATTGCGCAAGAGTAAGCGTTTTATCTCTTGACTAATTTCCGTAATTATCAAAGACTTTCCGTATTTAGATACCTATTATACTTATTAAGTTTGCCATGGCGTAGTTAATTTATTGTCAAGGTTTCGCACAGTCTGTACTTTTGCACAACGACACCGCTTTTGAATTATCATGAACTGAACATGATGGATCATATTTATTAGCGCTGCTGAGTGGGCGGCCATGTCCCCTATTACTAAACCCGCGGACCCACTACCCGCCAGACATGGGCAAGATGTAATCAGATTATCTAATGATTATGATTACATTGTGTAACCTTCAGTCATGGTTACAGATTTACGAAAGTAATCATAAAAGGTAATCCTGTTCGGTGATTAATGATTATTAGTTTATATTCGTAATTATGTTTTTTTTATTGATGTGATGATTACTTTTTTAGAAATATATTCTATGTAGTATCTATGGAACGTCTGTCTTCTTACATAAAAAATCAATATAATTTAACGCTCATTTTTGCAGAATACGATATGAACGCTATGATCTTAATGTCCAGCTTGGTTTTTATAGACTTAGACGAATGCATTGATTGTTTGGATAAGTTAACGCATTTCGATAAACCACCAGTGGAGTCTAAAAAGAAAAGTTAGTTACTACTTATTCAGAAGATCATATAATTACGCCAGGGCCCTCTCTATGTGTACTACTCATCCCTCTAGTACAGGGATTCTCAAACTATTTTGGGCAAGAGACCCTTTTTCGAAAATGAACTGATACCTTAGACCCCCATAGCCAAATTATTTTTAGTTTTTCCTATTGATACAAAATACAAATTTAAAAACTGCGGTTGGGTAAGTAAGTAAAGTACAACAATGATACATCCTACTAAAATATTAGTCATTCTTATAACAAGTTTGTACACGTAACACAACTTATACAGTATCTTGAAAGTTTTAAATAAAAAATTGTGTTAATTAATAGGGGTCGATTTTTAGACCTCGTCGATCCCCAAAATCAGTTTTCGTTTGTGTCTACCCCCTGGGAAACCTATATCGACTCCAAGGGGTCGATATCCACCACTTTGGGAATCCCTGCACTAGTAGGTACGCAATGTATACCCAGACTTTCTTCGGCAGATCATAATGCCTACTTATCTGTGTAAAGATGAGAAAGAGCTAGCTGCGAGGGTTTCGGCATGTACAACATGTACAGAGCTTAGAATACCGAAGCACAAACTATCTCCTCTCGGACTCTCATCGGTTTTCCTTCAAGGAAGCACCTTTGAGAGACCGGCTGATACCACTCCTTATGGTGTACACGGTGACGTCCAGTCACTCACACCACTAAAACCAGAGCTCTTCTACAAGAGCCGCAGCTTGGGACATATGCGGTCCATACGGCCCGGGCCGAGAAAGACCTATGCTAATTTAACAATAAGTATGTGGCAAATAGGTACTGCTTTTGGCACGTCGTCAAATAAAAGTTTTTGTGCTTCTTACTTCGTTATTTTTATAATTATTTTTACAACTTACAATTGCTTGTGTGTCCTTCTTACAAAAAGCAATCCTACAAGAATATCTATTAAACAAAAACTCAAAAATGTATGTCTTTCAGAAACACCCAAGTATTCCGAGCCTAAAGTAAAGTATGGCGTGTACTTGCAAAAAAGGTATATTCCATGTTATTCTCCCTATCGTGAATCCGGGACTACGAGAAAGCCGGCGCCACTTGGTTACAAATTCCATCTAAGAAGCGCAAAGGTACTATTTGAGTATAATTTTTATAAAAAAAAATCCCAAAATCCCGGGTATATAATTTTATGCGAAAAAGTAAAAGTTATTATGTAATAGATAGATAGATTGTCCCATTAACGAAAAATGCTAACTATTATATATTTGTGAGTTTTTTAAAGTAATTTATCTCAAGCGCCACTATTAAGTTTCATCCCCGGTTTGAAAAAATTGTAGATCCAGGGCTGCCTAGGATTCGAAAACAGGACCTCGTGATCGCTACGCGCATTGACGCTAATTCTTTTGTCATTTTATCAAGTAAATAATGTATAGGTTTACCCAACTTATATTTCAAATAAGTAACAATGTAATAAATATGTCCTCCTATCTACTACCACCTCTTCAAAACTTTCTAGTTGCGACATGATTTTCACAGGAAGTTTAGATCAAATTCAAATGAGTTTCGTTAAGGAACCTCAGTCATATTGTCACTGTTTAAAAATAAGGAAGCGATGCTTTATTGTTTTGTTAGTTGGCTACCACCTACAATTACTTTATTTACCCTTTTTTTTGAGGGATCCGTTAGGATGGAGGGGGCCTATGGACCTTACTGACCTATAACCTAACCGATAGTTGCGATTTACGATACGTATATTCGGATATTCTTTTATTTCAGAGTTATGAACGGCTATGTTTGGACGAAGGCTTTGTAAGTAGTTGGTTGTTTTTCTGCTTTAGATATTAGATCAACATCGGTTGGGTAAAACTGATAATATAGGTGCTGTTCCAGCTCCACCAGAATGTGGATTACATGTTCAGCTATTATTATTTATTATTCCCTCTCTTCCTTTTAGAAGTTAAATAAAATTGATCATTTTTCTTCCTCATTTCTTTATCTGTAAATGAGAGAACCATGTAGGCATTCACATGAATAGTTAACTTGGTTAATTTAATTTAGACTCACCTGATACTACATTTTTCTCCCATACCCCACAACAAAATGTAGATGGAAAAATTGTAAAAATACTATTGTAAAAGAGTAACCGTGGAGTTTCTTGCCCTTCTTCTCCACAGGAACGACATTCCGAAGTGGTGGTAGAGTCTTTGTTACTAATTTGACGATTCATAAATACTGTAATGGTTTACAAGAAAAAAAAATCTGATTCTGATATAACTTGACCTCTTCGTAGTAGGTATATGGACTGGCAAGTATCTTCTAGGGAGGGATCGCCCACGGGCTGTAGGTAGCTCTGGTTTCACCAAACCGATTTAGATCCAATTTTTAAGTCACGTCTATAGTTTGCTACATTATACATATAAGTTACATAACACATATAAGTAGCTACTTACATAAATTAGAAATAATTATGTTTAATAGCTGTTAAAACGAAAAGAAAGAAACAAGAAGAGTCTGCAAAAAGAAAGAGTTTGTAATTACAAGTTCTGGGAACCACCGAGTACATTGCGTATGTAGAATTATACCTATTAACTAACACCGTCACGCCTATATTCCCCAAGCGGGGGTGGCAGAGGTGTACTGAGTACACCCACGTTGCGCCGACGATGTTAGGTCCCATGTAATAGGGGGCGAGCCTATTGCCATATACCGCGCACAATACCAGACTCCGGACTCGTACTGGGAAGTTTTCGTTAGAAAAACTACACTTGTCCGACCTAGGATTTGAACCAAGGACCTTCCCATCATGACTTATGCGTGTGTTGTGTTCGGGCATTCGGCCCCCTCTCACATCGATAAACTCCAAGCGGTTCAAAACCGTTTCCTCCGTAAAGCCGTAGGAGCCCCCTGGTTCGTACGGAATGTCGATCTCCACTCCGATCTATGTCTCGAACCTATTCGCGCCTATATTAAAAAGGCGACAACACGACACTTCGCGAACGCATCTGCCCATGCGAATCCGTTAATCGTAGCCGCCGCCGACTACGATCCCCCCCCCCCCCCCGGCCGCGACATGTTCTCACCGATCCCCCCGATGCTTTGTCATCCCTTCTTTCCGCTCAGAATACGGGCGACGACGACGTAGTCGTAGATCCCCTCCCATAGCAGGCAGTTGACCGGTGCACTCAGTAGTGCCCCCACAGCGACTGTCCCAACCGAGGGCGCCTCTTCAAGGCGCCCTCGAGTATGTCGCCCCTGGCCCTTCTGGCTCGAGCGTAGTGTTTGCACGCTCGCCGTTTAGTCCGGTGAAGCTGTAAAGGCCTCGCGGCCAACAGCGTACACCACTCATACACACAACCCAGGACCTCGTGATCACAATGCGCTTTGCCACAAGACCAACTAGGCAGTCTATTAACTACTTAAATATTATTTACGGTTGCTCGTGGGTGCATCAATCTGTAGTCTCATATTAAAATAACGACACCCTTACATCCTTTGGATGTCGAAAAGTCGACTAAAGAAGTAAAAACCATTTACCATCTATTGGAAAGCTAGGTGGGCGCTTGAATCACCCACCCGTGATCGTGCGTGACCGTAATCTTTTTTCGTAAAGTGTTGACGTTTACAATATTAATGTTTTCTGAGTTTCTAATCTAAACATGATCACCCCCTTTGGTATTACGGCCGTGATGATATCATATGCTATGTGCGTATTTGTGTTTTCTTTTTTCAGGTAGCATTTGTATCACGCATGTGCGTTGAAATATATTTGTTTTATTCTGAAGAACTACAAACAATAAATATAACCTAGGCATATTACGTTCGAAGTTTACTTTACAGGAAATACAGACCCAAAGTTGATTAATTACGTAAATCAATTGAAAATGCTGAAGAGCAAAGCAAAGCCTAAACACAAGGCGCCATACAGAAACCTACAGTACCAAGTCGGTGGGATTTGTTTCTCTGGAGGAGCCCCTCGCTTTCTTATTGCTAGTAATTATCTATTTTCTGTACCTACCTATTAGGTGGCGTGGATTGCATATAGGCAATATGGCAGTGCCTACCTCAGTATAAAATACTGAGTGTAGGTATACGTTATTAATTACTATAATTAAGTATGATGGTTGACGTTATTTTATTTATGTAGTAATATTTCAAAGAAGTGTAATTGTATTGCTATGACGTAGGCACTGCTTAATTGCATATGCCTCTTAAGATTTTATTGTTACCTATTTCAAATTTACTGTAGCAGTCTTCAGAAACCTTGGCAGTCCTATTATTTTTATTTTTTTTTCATGTTTCGGCCAAGTCTTATTTCAGTAGAGGCCCAAATAATAGGTACTTTCTCTCAAACCTACTTCTGTTCACTAGTTGCTTATTCTCTTTTTACATTGTGTAAGTGCCAGTAAAGTACCTATGCTTAAACGCGCTTAATAGGAATAAATGCGCATATACTTACTGTCCGATTGCTGCGTTGAAGATGAGACATAGTCACTTTTTTAACCTCTTTTCACTTTTACGATGCTTAACCAGGGGAAACTAAAAAGATTATATACTTCCAGACGTAGCGGGTTTGCCAACTGGGTATATTCCGATAAACGGTGGTATATCGATTACTACCAATGGGGACACTATTATACACATACTCGGGTATTGGAAGTACCCGAGAGAAGAAAAAGAAGTATGCTCAGAAACCTGCGATTGTTTGGCGAAATGGTATATATTGTTACGGCTTTTATTAAGACATATTTGAATCAGCATATTCGGTTATTTTTTTCGTTTAACAACATTACAGCTCCCCGCAAAACAGCGCATCTAGCGGGTAGGTATTAGCAGGGGAATGCTGTGTCGCAAACGCAAAGATACAATTTTAGATTATAGGGTGGATTCTAGAAATCCTACAAGAGAAAGAACCGGAAGTTTTTATAGTTTAGTGCCTAATCCCTAACTCTTTATATTTAAGGGAACCAACTATAATGGAGTTCTTGAAGGAATCCAAATGCAGATGCGGCCATTTGTATGACTATAACCTCGAAGGAAAATTGAAAGAGAAGTATTTTTATCCCCCTACGAGACACCAGCCATACTTTCTTGATCAGGCTAAAGTATACCAGATGGATCCAATGGAAGATTTCATTAAAGACACCGTTAAAGAAGCTCTAATGTCTGGAGATGTTACGGTATCCATACTAATATTATACTTTCGAAAGTAACTGTCTGTTTTATCTTTTCACGGGTAAACAGCTGATTTTGATAACAATGGCAACGATATAATCGATTCCTGGGATAGGGCATAGGTTACCTTTTGCCTAAACAAATTAATTTAGACAAAGTTGCGGGTAACACCTAGTGTTCGACCATTTTTCGACCGGGAGAGAGACAGTGATGCAACTATTTACAAATGAATAATAAGGTTCGGATAAATTGAGAGCGCGCTCGGAAATAAACGATGTATGAGCAAACATTTTTTTTATTATTTTCTAAAAAAACAACCCTAATAAAAAACTGCTTTCCAAGAACATTGCTACAATTATTCTTTATTTTTTAAGGAAATTCTATTGACTAGTTCTTAAACGTTTAGGAAAACTGAAGTAATAGTGATGACTTTCGATTATTTTTTTTTTTCGAGAAAATTTCGTTTAATCATGTATTTCTTGTCCCAGATCATAAAATATGAAGTCAAAATTTATATTTCTAAATTTTAGGTCTCTAATTCATATACTTCTTGAAGTGCGTAGAGTACAAAAACACATGTTTTACGCGCGGTAGCCCCTAAATAAACTTTAATCCTACAAATAGACGCCTAGCGTAATGTTTAATAATTATATCTGACTGCCACATATAAGAATTATGGAAATTATTTCATTTTAGTTCGCCAGTTGTCTTAATTAAACATTTATTTTAATTTAAGCCTCAACCATCGGCACCTACAATATGCCCATCTGGACTCAGTGCGAAGGATTTGCTGGCTGTGAGTTTAAATCAGATTCTAAAATGTTACAACTCTTTTCAATAGTCTCGTCTTTTTTATACGTTCATGTCATGGGTCTCGTATTTAATCTTCATTATTGGCGATTTGCAGGCGTTCTTAGCAGACTTATCAGACACACCACTGCTGATCCCTCATTTACCTCAAGCTTATTTACTAAACAACCTTCAAGAATGGGTTCGAAAACGAGTGAAGGGGAAAATATTACTGAAGGAACATAGTTAGTGATTTTGTATACTTTCGAGTTGATTATTGACTAGTAAGGGACCATCCATAGTTAACGGCACAGAATTCCATGATATTTAGAGTCTTCTCCCGTCTTTGTCACAGGTCATATGTATCTATATCATATGTATCTATATCTCACAGGTATATTGTTAGATCGTATATTATTTTACCCTAAATGGATTGACAACTCAATCCATTTAGGGTATCCATATAACTAACGTATGATTCTCGGGCACTGTTTATTGTCGTAATTCTTTCTTTCTACGCATATGCCACATCCTAAATGAGTAGTAGTCAAAGTTTTTGATTAAATTGCCCATTTTCTTGCTGACTGTAATTTTTTTTCAGAATCTGTATATTCAGCTCCAAATTTCGCATAGGTGCCCTTACTGTCCCATCTTAAAAATCTATCTTGTATATACATACGACTTGAGAAACTTGTTCGTTTTGAACTCTGTAATAAATGGTTTACAGCGTATCTATACCATATCATAAATAGATATAGTACATAATGGGTGCGAGCATGACAACCGGCTCCAGGTTATTGCTCTCACTCATCATGGTTTCTCGAATTGTTTAAATCATAGAAAATTCAGTGTTATGTCTGAGTAGGAGTTCAATTTTTTTTAGCAATATTTTGACATTACTCAATCCGTTTAGGGTAATAAATTCATGGTTTGATGCCACTCCCTGGTGTGACGCCACATATTTTGCAATTTCTATCTATATCATCACGCCAGATCCCTTGCAGGGTAGGCAGAGAGTACAGTCTCATTTTCTTGCCCCCCCCCCCCTACTATTACCGTGTGACGTTATTTATAAATGGCACCTAAAAGCTTGATTCTCAATACATGCTATATATATTTTCAGAGCGTTTAAACCTCCAATCGCAACGCAGATGGCTGGACTTAAAGCACATGGATTTTAGAGCTCGAGCGTATAGAATACCCTTTACGTTAAGGCAATTGGAACATATGAATTGGTCACATCGGTTGCTAGTGCAGAAATTGGTAATTATTATCAAAATTTTACGTTATTGTAAATGTCTGTCTCGAAGTAGGTATGTAAATGCAAAGATCAAAAGAAAGAGAAAGTTATCAAGAAACCTGAAACATTGACGTTGCGAGACAAGAAATAAATTGTATTTAATTTTTTGATGTTAGTTTACAGCCTCATTGGTCTAGTGGTCCCGATTTGGTTGCCTGTCACGAGGCCATAGTGTGTTCAATCTCATTGCAGGTCTTACCAAAGTATCTACTGAATAGTATTAAAATAGATGAACGGCTTGACTGTTAAGAATACTCGCAAGCAAGGCTAATTTTCAGTGTATTTCGAGTTGCCCGCCGCTGTACTATAGAATTGCTTCTTGTTCTTGGCTCCGTTTAAAACATTTGGTTTCTTGATTTTTATACACTTTTTCCAGAATTTTAAGGACTTAATTTTCAACTAACAATGAACTAACATAATAGAGGTCCTTTTTTTTTTGATCTTGGCAATTGCGTTTTCATTATGCCATTGTACAAAGTTTACGAATATTCATTTCGAAATTAATTCAACTACCCAATGAACTTGATGACAAAGATGATAATGAAATTGATGGAGTACCCCACCCTGGATAGTAAAGTGAAGGATACTTTACATACCAATTGCGACGGCCGTTTTGAGGGAAATCGAAAAGACACGTTTTATCACTTTGTTACAATTACCTTCACTCATGCACATATATGAACACATAATGGTTAATATTCCACCAACATTACACATTATAATTCGAAATAACACAAGTTTTGGAAATTAAAACAAATTGACAACATCACTCTTCGATTTCCCGCCAAAAAGTCTAGAGGTCCTTCTTCTTCTTCTTCTTCTTCAAGTTATGGCTTCACACTTATTATAAGTGTATTTTGCCAGTGTCCAGTGAGATATATAATCGTGTTTGTTTAAATTAATTCGACTCCCCGATGAATTTGATGACAACGATGATAATGAAATTATGAAATACCCCACCCTGGATAGTAAAGCGGTGGATACTTTACATACCAATTGCAACGGCTGTTTTGAGGGAAGTCGTAAAGGCACGTTTTATCACTTTGTTACAATTACCTTCACTCATGCACATATAAGAATACATAATGTTTAATATTCCACCAACATTACACTTTATTACTCGAAGTAACACAAGTTTTGGAAATTAAAACAAATTGGCGACATTGCTCTTCAACTTCCCGCCAAAACTCCCCTAGAGGTCCTTCACTTATTTTAATAACGCTTTTTTTTAAATACATGAAATTTATTTAAATGGTGTTCATTTGACCATTGACAGTAATAAATATTACAGAAAAAATATAAGGTAATATTTACAATTTATAGCTCCTTCCTTTTATTTTTTCTATCTATCTTTATAATCACGCCAGAGGGGTAGTTTCCCGTGGGGTAGGCAGAGAGTACAAGCTCCAACAGGTTCTTTCCTTACAGAAATAATATTAAAGTAGAGTCCTTATAAGTAAATATTTAAAGCTCCTTGATTTTATTTTTCTTTTTATTTACCTATGTTTTTATATAAAATTGTTACAGTTCGATATTCTACTGGATGACTTCGTATCGAGAAACAGAGTGAAACAGTTAGAGCAAACGCGGTTGTGGTGGCCAACGACTAAATATGACATTTATCCCAGCAAAGCTTTCTTGTGAGTGCTAAGTGACACTAAGTATATGTACTTGGACCCTCCTGCACCAATATCCGCAGGGGGGCCCTTGGGATCGTGAGATGCTGGGGCGGGGGCCCTAAGCGTCCTTCACGTGCGACCCCGAGGAGGACGGTAGCGTGGTGTGGCTCATGCCACCGCGACGGTGCAGGGGGGGGGGGGTGCGGTTCCATAGGCTCTCCCCCCGAAGGCGGGCTCTTCGTAGCACGATATAGAGGGGCACCGGTGTGTTCCTAACGGAGATCTCGGAGCCCCTCCCCGAAGTGTCGAAGCTGGCCACCGTGGGGTTTCAGTCGGTGAAAGTCCGACATGCCCCACCAGCTTCCCCCGAGGATGGCGGAAGTCCATTAGGATTTCCCCACGTAAAAATAAAAAAAACGTATATGTACTTACACTTTAAACTAAAAAATTAACGTAAACGAACTTATTTTAGCGACTCGAGTCGGTGGAGAGAGGCATACCTACTATTTATTTCGAAAATCTAAATCTTAAACACAAAATTTCGTGTTTTTTAGAATGTTCTGTTATTTTTATGGTAGATAATAAATAAATATAAATGTGCCTCTTATTGTTCGACCGTCATAATTTGATTCTACCTGCCGCATCCAAATTACACTTTCTACATACCATCTACCGTTCTGGTGAGCTAGGTACCTAAGAGCTACGAAAAATATTCATGTCTATTTAAGACTTCCTTTTTTTCTCCCGCCGCAATAAGAAGGGTGTTATAAGTTTTACGTGTGTATCTCTCTGTACAGGTATTTATGTCAGTCCGCTTCATTGTAAGTCTAGACGGGTGACCCGATTTTGATTTAGATTTTTTTTAAGGCTGATCATGAGTGTTCTTAGCTATGATCCATGTAAGTCGGGGGCTCGTTAAATTTTTAATTTACGTTTTACTTGTTGTTTTCAGAGACATATTCTTCACTTACATGCCCGGAAGAATGAAAGATACATTCTTGATTAATCCATATAGCTCTGAACTCACACCCAAATATGGAGCTAAAACGTGTCCTTTATCATAAGATAGTGTTTTGTATAAGAAATTCTATTTGATTTTTAAATTTCAAAGTAAATTACTAAAAGTGTAACATAAACAAATTTTATAAAAGCGTGATGTAGGTAAAGTGTAGTATGCATTTGTTTTGGTTATTGTAGTTTGCGCAAACCATAACTTGTTTAAACTGTGACTTGTATGTATGTATACGTAGGCATTAAATTAACACCCTAAATGGTATGTTAACAAAAAAAAAATTGTATACGTTATCACATAAAGCTGCTATTTAATTATTTAAAAATATACTTGATTGAGCACACCTCGGGTTTTCCCCATTACCTCACGGTGCTTTAGCGGGATGGAGCCACTCGCAACACAGACTCTCGGGATAGCTCTGCCAACTAGATATCAGGAGCCCACATCTCAGACCTAAGCCCTCGACAGCCTTAGAAGAATGAAAGTATTGGGTGGCCCCCTCTGGCCTAAGGTACAGTGGACTTTAAAAAATAGACGATCGATGAATAGACGACTGAAGAATAGGTCATCACCGACCGAATGGTCGCTCCGGTAATAAAACGTAAGGTCTTAAGCGAATAGTTGCCTTACTAATTTTACTATTTATAATATTCTAGGTGAGCAGAGTACTGAGCGCTGGTAGGTACCTATGTACTCCACGAGTCCTATGTTTTTCAATATTTAAACAAATTTCTTTAAAGGGTAGCCAGTGCCTAGCCTATTCAACTCTGATTTCATCAAATTTTCACATTAAGGGGCCATCCAAAAATGACTCATGCATCACTCTGTTACCTACTTTTCATGTCTAAACCACTAAACAGATTTTAATAAAATTTCAAGTAGAACACTACCCTGTTTATTGCATCCCACAGAACAAAGAAGTACTTCTTTATTCCGTGTTGTATCCCAAGCATCACCTGTTGCCTTTTACCATGTATCCATGTCTCATAAGTATGGAAACCATGAATTTATAACCCAAAACGGATTGAGTAATGTCAAAATATTGCTAGAAGAGCAAATTGAACTCCTAGTCCTGTGACACTGAATTTTCTTTGATTTAAACAACTCGAGAACCATGATGAGTGAGAACAATAACCTGGAGCCCGGTGTCATGCTTGCACCCATTACGATACAGTATGGTGACCATAAGGTCTAGGATCTAATAAGGACTATACCTATTTATGATGTGGTTTAAATACGCTGTAAACCATTTATTATTAAGTTCAAAACAAACAAGGTTCTCAATTTGTATGTATGTACAGGATGGATTTTTAATATGGGACAGTAAGGGTAACTATGCGAAATTTGGAGTCGAAGATTCAGAAAAAATATACAGTCAGCAAGAAAATGGGCAATTTAATCAAAGTAGGCCTTGACTACTATTTATTTAAGATGTGGCATATGCGTAGAAAGAAAGAATTACGGCAATAAACAGTGCCCAAGAATTATACGTTAGTTATAATTTTTTTACATTTGTAGTCTCAGATATACAACATCAACATACATAGAAGCTATAAAATATCATGATATTAGTTCTCATAATATTGCAAATAAGTAAGCATTGTTAAATGTGATATTTAATGTAAATATATGCAATTACTTACAAGTGTTTTGCCTTACAATGATAGTTTTAGTTTTGTTTTTTTGTCTATTTTGCCTTTATAAAGTAACTGCTTTTGGTTGATTTCATGCTCAATTTTTTTTGTATGTTTTTGCCAATAAAAGTTATTTATATATTTATGTATATGTTAATTTACTATTGTAACAAAAAAACCATACTTAGAGGAACAATATGCTAAAATCCCACCCTTTGTATTTGACAAATCGATTACTATGGCCCCGCAGTACCATCCACTTGCGTGTACGATTGCGGCGCTGACAACCTTCTGGAACAGCAATTGTCGCAATTCGGAGCGTGATTGGCGTGGGCTACAAGTGGAATGCACCCGATGTGGTCGCTATCATATCCTCTGTGGTCGCTGTCGTCTGCCATCTGTCATAACAATACTGTCAAATTCTGTCAAAACAGTTTTTCCGAAGAAAATTGTGTCGATATTGGGTGAATAAAATGTCTGCAAGGCAAGCAATTCAAGTAGGCACAAAAACTGTGAAGCCGGTGCTCTCGCTTAATCATGGCGATGCAAAAAAGAGAGTCCTGAGCCTCTACAAGGCATGGTATCGTCAAATTCCCTATATAGGTAGGTAAGCTGTTATGTCATCACTATGGCTATTTTGTTTAGATTTATTGGTTAAGTTGTACCCAGCTGGGAACTACAAGTTATATATAACCTAGCTGTAGCAGTCAAGCTCATATTAGTATGTCCAAATATGTTACGGATGTAACCTATTATACCTTTTACAGGCTCTCACATAAAGACAATTTTTACAGAACACCTTAATAGAGGATAACTTTGATTTAATGGGTAAAATTAGGTAAAAATAGGTATAATATATAATAGAGAATACAGAGCGAAAGTGGTATAAGTCTGTCTCTCTTAGTACATATCAATGTACTATGAGAGACATAGACTTATTTACTGTATATTCCACTTTTCTGCCTCACATTGAAGTACAAATCTACTCTCGATATGACTACTAGTTATGTAAATTATAGGAATTCTCCATTCCAATCTCGGTTTCGAACCTATTTGCGCTTTTCTTTAAAAAGGCGATAACTCGATATTTTGCGAACGCGTCCAATCATAGAAATCCGCTAATCGTAGCCGCCGCCGACTACGAACCTAACTCCCCTCCTATCAGCCACTACTGCCACGTGGCTGATAGGAGGGGAGTCCGCAGCATGTTCTCACCAACCCTACCGATGTCCTTACATCCCTTCTTTTGGATACAAATACCTCACACAGGACCTCACCTCAGACACCGACCTCGCCGGCTAGGTAAAAGAATCCCTTGCCCGCCGGCCGGTGCTGAGCACCATGGCGAGACACCTGGTATACGCCCTTCCCCTTAGCGACTGCCCAAGCCAAGGCCGTTCCTCCTCGAGGCGTCCTTGAGCTAGTTGCTCATTTGCCCTTCTGGCTCGAGCGTAATGGTGGCATGATCTCCCTGTTGTCTGGTGAAGCTGTAAAGGCCCTACAGCCAATAGCATAGACCATTCACACACACACACACACACACATCCAAATCAGCAAATTGTAGGAAGCCAGTGTACAAGGATAGATTATATTGGTTAAGTGTACAAGTATATTTTTTATGGTCAATGGCTTACACTTGAATGTGAAGAAAACCAAGATTATGGTTTTTGAAAGGGAAGAAACCAGAACGAATGTAAGGATTGTGGTTGGTAACGATGTGCTAGAGCAAGTGAATGAGTTTGTATATCTTGGATGCGCCTTCAGTAAGGATGGGAAATTCACCGCTGACATAGAGAGAAGAGTGAGTGCAGGGAACAGAGTGAATGGTGCGATGGGAAAGCTACTCGGGAGCTGGCACTTAAGCCATAAGGCGCAGCTGGCCATACATAATGGAGTTCTTGTCCCAACGCTGTTATATGGTAGCGAGAGCTGGGTATGTAAGAAGCAGAATGAAAGTAGGATAAATGCGGTAGAAATGCGAGCTCTGCGGAAGATGTGCGGAAGCTGACCGACCGCATTAGCAACAGCATAGTAAGACAGCGAGTAGGTATGAAAGATACTATCGGTGTAAAGATGAGAAAGGGCATGCTCCGTTGGTTCGGGCATATAGAAAGAATGCCAGAGGAAAGAATGACAAAACAGATATACAATGTCAAAGTGGAAGGATGCAGGTACCGGGGAAGACCTAGACTATCTTACCACGACCAAATAAACAGAGTCTTGTCAGATGGAAAAGTCAAGAGTCTCCGTAACCGGCGAGCGTGTATGAGACGAACTATGAGAGTCGAGGAAGCCAGAGAGGTATGTAAGGAAAGAACCTGTTGGAACTCTGTACTCTCTGCCTACCCTGCAAGGGATCTGGCGTGAGGTTATAGATAGATAGATATATTTTTTATTTTCTATTTCTGTAGTTTAGTTCAGTGATCTAAGCTTACATGCTAGACTGGAAAAATCTTGGTGTGTCTCTGAGATATGAGAATTGGTGTGATTTGCATCTTCGGAATGCACCCAGCATACAGGAGTAATTAGCAGTGAAAAAATTGTCTTAAAATATGAAGTAAGCAAAATTTTATGATTTCAGTTAAGGACTATGATATACCTAAGTCGGAGGCCCAATGCCGTGCTAAATTGAAGGAGATGTTCCTGAAAAACAAAGATGTCACTGATATCAGGGTCATTGATCTGCTTGTCATTAAGGTAATCTCATTTTACTTATAAGGCTTTTTGCCTAAATAATAATTGTTAACAAAAAGAACATGGAATCCAATATTTGAATAATAATTTTCTTTATTAAAGGCATTTTAAATTATCTAAACATATTTTTATGATTGATGCCTCTTTTTTGGGCGTCACACTGAATCTTCACAATTGGAAAGGATATAATCTGACTTAAAGCTATGATAATAATGTTAGATCATAATTATTTGGGAGCTGCAGAGCTCAAAGCAATCCCAGCCAGGTTCAAAACTCTAAACTACATGATTATAGATGATATAGAGATAGAAAATATAATAAAGAGGTCTGTAAGGAGAAAATCTTTTGAACCTGTACTTTCTGCCTACCCCGCAAGAGATCAGGTGTGATGATATAGATAGGTAGAAGATGTATCTTGATCATTACAATATATCTGCTTTATGTTTGCGTAGTCACATGCAAATTCTAGTAGAAATATAAATGTAATAAATATTAAAGTACATAATCTAATAAATTAATTTGTTTTGAATCCTCAGGGTCAAATGGAGCTGAAAGAATGTGTGAATATATGGAAACAGAAGGGACACATCATGATTTACTTCAAGCCGACTGAGGAACCCAAACCAAAAGATTTTCTTTCTAAATTCTTCAATGCAAATGAATGAACTATTTAACTTAGCAATTTGTACATATATCCAAGTATAAGTTATGATAAACATTACAGAAATAGACATCAGTTAATTGTTTATTTAGTTTCAATTTATATTCAGCCAATTTAAAAAGATACCTAAATGCAAAGTTACGCAGATGTACAGAAATACCTCTAATAGCATTTTGATTACACATGTTTGAGCAAAGGAAGTAGACACCAATCTAAGCAACATTGCTTCCAAAAAAGGACACATTACTAAGTATATAACTGCCTTGTTGGTCTAGTAGCAAAGCGCATCACTTTATGATCACATGCTCCTGGGTTCAAATCCTAGGTCGGATGTATGTAGTTTTTATAACGAACACTTCCAAGTACGAGTCCAGAGTCTTGAATTGTGCCTGGTATATGGCAATAGCCTCGCCCCCTATTACATGGTACCTAACATCGTCGGTGAAAAAGGGTGTACTCACTACACCTCTGCCATCCCCGCTAGAGGAATATAGGCGTGACGGTGTTTTTTTTTTTAATTGTATATAATTTTTAGATAATTTTAAAAAACGCAGCCCCTCACTATGTATTTTTTCTGTGACGTGGTTGTTTACAAACATGAAACATACATAAACACTTGGTGTGACGGTGTTAAGAATATAAATACTGACTTGTAACCTTCCTTTATTATCAGCATATAGCAGTTCACTCCTGAACATAGGCCTCTCTAATTGACCAATTGATTTTAACCTGTCGCCAGACAGATCAGATAATGATGTGTCAATATGTGATATGTTTTAAAGGTCGTTTTTCTAGCTGTTTTAGCTGTCACATAAACGCGACTAAATATTGTGCAATAACCATACACACTATCATCATATTTCTTTTTTACACGTTTTTATTAACTTGACCTGTAACCAATGTTGGGCATTTTTCAATTGTAGGATAAATCAATTGAAATTTCATTTACAATTAAATTAATCCCCATGTGGTCACTCCGATCTAGGTCTCGAACCTATTCGCGCCTTTATTAAAAAGGCGTCAACACGTCACTTCGCGAACGCATCTACCCATGCGAATCCGTTAATCGTAGCCACCGCCGACTACGATCTCCCCCCCGACCCCTGCCGCCACCGCCGGCCGCGACATGTTCTCACCGACCCCCCCGATGCTTTGTCATCCCTTCTTTCCGCTCAAAATACGGGCGACGACGACGACGTAGTAGTAGATCCCCTCCCATAGCCGGCGGTTGACCGGTGCACTTAGTAGTGCACCCGTCACCCTACAGCGACTGTCCCAACCGAGGGCGCCTCTACGAGGCGCCCTCGAGTATGTCGCCTCTTGCCCTTCTGGCTGGCTAGAGCGTAGTGGTTGCACGCTCGCCTTTAAGTCCGGTGAAGCTGTAAAGGCCTCGCGGCCAACAGCGTACATTATTCACACACACACCCCATGTGGTACTCCGGAATAACGACGTTCGAACATCAAACGCCTCAGTCACTTCCGTAATCATGGGTGCTGAAGAGTACTCGACACGTCGGGCACTTTAAACCACAAATAAGCTGCGACGTAATTCGAAATATCTTTTTTATAATTAGTTATTTCCCAACTCTGCCTGTAAGTATGTGTCTATGAACCTATGTATATAACGGAATCTTTCAACGTGATTTTCACTAACTTCTAGGCCTCCGATTGACTTGAAAATTAGTACACATATTAAGGACTGATGAGAATACAATATTTTTTTAAGTTTGACTTAATATTCTGACCAGGATCACCAGGTCTATCCGGTTGAAATCCTCTGATCCATTTTACAAGCACTTGCGGGTGTCCGAATGAGCTGAAATTTGCCATACGTACCTATGTAAGTTTGGTAACAATGCAATAATATGGTACCATGGAGCTGGTCTGATGATGGAGTCTTAAGGTGGCCATAAGAACATGTGAAGTATACAGCATAATCCCCTCTAGTTTAGGCTTGTTAGATTGATATTGATAAGTACTATACAATCAGATGATGTTCAGGGTCTGATGACGGAGCCGAAAGGAACCATCCAACTACTCAAGATAACCCCACCGTGCTTAGGCTCGTTAGATTTGCCTTGATGAGTACTGTAGACCCGGACAATATCAAGGTTGTGACGATGGAGATTTTAATAATATATTTATAATAATAATTCTACTTTTATCAATTGTACCAATGAACTATCTATAGTATATGGTATTTGATGCCAAGCGCCCCACGCCTTCTCACAATAAAATTAATTTAACAGACTCTTCAGATACTACAAAATTATTTTCTCCGTTTTAGTTCGGATTGTAATCAAAGCGTGTTTTTTAGCTTTTTAAACTACATTAAATTTAAAAAAACATAGTCCCACACTAGGAATTGCTGTGTCGTGGGTGCGTTTACAAACATAAATTTCACATACAAACGCTTAGAACAAAAGAAATATTTGTGGGTCACACAATAATTTGTCCCGTGTGGGAATCGAACCCGCGACATCTCGATCCAGTGAGTTTAGCGGCTAAATCTCTTAACCGCTGAACCAACCCTAAACGGTAAGTAAAATCAGAAAACAATATTATGTAAGGCATTTTAGGCTGCAGCCTAGTCAGGCAGTGGAGTCTCGCCGTTCGACCGCGGCCTGTAATCTTTAAGATCGAACCCTGCGAGTTCTCACAAGACCAACAGAGTAAATTTAAACTCATTAACCTAAAAAGGCTGACTCAGGCTTGATACAAAGGAACCAATAGCTATAAAAAATATCTTACATTCTGACCATGGAGTATAACAATCGATAAATTGTTACTGGGATTTAACAAGAAAAATACAATTTTTTGACAAAAAAATTTGACAACAGCTTGTCAAATCCAAACCATGACAATTCCACATTAAGGAAACATTTCCTTTGCCTGGTGCGTTTTCATATTATGTCGTGGCAACTAGAGAGTGCTAGGGTATATCAAAATGAGTTTCTGTAAAGCTCCTTATAAGGTTGCGCGACCGTTGATGTCCACAGATTTCTGCGAAGCTCACAGACGCGCTATAGGATTGTACCGCGCCATTTATCGCTTTATCCCCTACATTGGTAAATATACTATATTTCACCCTTAGGCCTCGTCTACGTAGTTGCGATGACGCGACGCCGCGACGCGCGTACGTCTCGTGTTTTGCCATTCCTAGACGGGTAGTACGTACAAAGAAAGCAGAGCAGAGCCCTTATTCGCTATGATCAAAAGCGACGTATTACGATAACTTCGTGAAGTGATTGTATAGTAGTATTTATAGTACCTACTATTAAACGATCATTTTAAGAAGTCATCTTATTTATCGCTTTTAGTTATAGCGAAGAAAGCAATGCATGCTTTTGCGCCCTTGAACATAATGCTATGGTATTTAATAAAAATACGGCGGTGGGTTCAGTAAATCCCGTGTGCATGTACATAAACAGTCTGTTGTATAGACACGTTATATTGTGATTGTTTCCTCTACGCTACACCAAACGCGTCTCATTCATATGAGGCCTTAGATCATAGTTAATAAAGCCTAAAACATTGTGATATTAACGTACTTTGTAGTTGTACTTACTTCGAGCTTTGTACATCAAATAGGTTAAGCATTTTAGTAGAAGATATTTTTTTTTTTACTTAGCTCAGGGACTGCACATCGTTAAGGGTGGATAGGAGATATGACATTTGGCATAGTTTAATGTGTGCAGTTCTTAGTACCTTCGTAATCCTTGGTGGGACGGACGACGACTTAGTCCAGAGAAGAGCTTGAGTCACTCAGCCCACTGGATCGAGAAATCGCGGCTTCGATTTGTCTCGTGTGACCGACGAATATTTGTTTGGGTTTGGTTGTATGAATTTCATGTTTGTAAACACACACAAGACACAGGCATAATTCCAAGTGTGAGGCTACGTTTAGAAAAGACTTACCAATGTAGTCAGCATACAATTTATTGGTTATCTATTTCTGAACCTCAACGAAAAAATTGTTGTTTATCTAATTTACGGAATGATTTATTCAATTAGCTCACTTTTATTTTTTGTTTCATTTCATTGTCTAGTGAGACATTTCGACATTCCTAAGAGCGAGGAAGATTGCCGTTTGAAGCTGAGAGAATACTTCTATAAAAACGCCTGCGTCTGCGACATGCGTGTCGTCGATCTGCTCGTCATCAAGGTAATCTAAAGACAAGCTGCTTGACTGCCGTCTTGGTTTAGTGACACCGTGCGTGTGGCGACTATGAGGTCGTAGGTTCTAATCCTAGATCAGATAGTATGTTTTTTCTATCGAAATATCCTCAATAGGAATTGTACCCGGTATAGTGACCGGACATCGTTGCGACACACACAGTTCACCTCTACTATCTCTGCTTAGGTGTGACGGTGTTTATTCTTTTTCCTCTGCCACGCAAATAGGTACGCTGAATGTTAGCTAGAGATAGAACAAAAGGATTCTGTAGTTAGCAGATACTATAGAAACCTCTTTTTATCTTTATCCTTGGTCCAGGTAGGGCTTTTCTTTTTTTTGTTTTTTTGCGACTGCCTCGTCGGTCTAGTGGCAAAGCGCATTGTTTTGTGATCACGAGGTCCTGGGTTCAAATCCTAGGTCGGACAAATGTAGTTTTTCTAACGAAAACTTCCCAGTATGAGTCCGGAGTCTGGAATTGTGCCCGGTATATGGCAATAGTTTAGCCCCCTATTACATGGAACGTAACATTCTTGGCGAAACGTGGGTTTACTCAGTACACTTCTGCCACCCCCGCTAAGGGAATATAGGCGTGACGGCGTTTTTTTTAATTGTATATAATTTTTAGATAATTTTAAATAACGCAACTCCACCCTATGTATTATTCCTGTGACGTGGTTGTTTACAAACACAAACACTTTAAATGTCCTGTGCGTGGAACTAACCTCCAACTCGTCGATTCAGTGGGCTTAACTACTGAACCAAACTATCATCATTGCTATAGTCAGCACTTGCCCTACTTGGAACTGCATTCTGTCTGTTCCACCTAAGAAGATTAGCTATCATCATTATCCCGAGCCCGATCCTCGGCTTTATGCTATAATGATATCCAATTGACAACAAAGCAAAGGCGACTTTTCAAAAGTAGCATGTTCGATATTGCGGCGTCCTTCGTGCATGGATCCGTAGATCCAGTCGTGAATGTAATTATACCTAATTAATTGCGTCGTTTCCAGGGCTACATAGAACTTAAAGAAATGAAAAATAAATGGCAGCAGAAGGGCCATGTAATGGCTCACTGGAACCCAACTGCGATCCCTAAGCCTTACGATTTCCTCGGAAAATTCTATGATGGAGTCGATTAATTATTTTTAACTTGGAAAAAGGAACTATGAGAATAAATAACAAATTCAAGATTTATTAATCACTTTAATCCCACATCACATGCCTTCCAAAGGCGCATTGTGTTTTGTAGCATGCTCTTGCATTTTGATATAAATGTGAACATAGGTGGAAGAATCACTATTGGACTATGAAGTAAGGACCTCTACAATAAACATATGTTAGAAGTTTATAAATATCAATTTTATATACTCGTAGCATCAAAACAAGCAAACAAGGGAGGTACTAAACGTAAGATATATATGGCTCATTTTAAACCTAGTATGGCAATGATAAATTATTATGGCCTTGATTGGTATCAAAATCTACTGGTATCGGCTTTGAGCTCTTAAATTTTATTGAGTCTGGATTATCTTGGCCACTCGCACGGCAATGAGCAGAGAAATTGACATGAAACTAGCCAGTTCGGAAATGCAGGCTGCGGCAGTAGGTAGTATCTAAGCACTGCATCAATCAAACTTATCATGTCCGCTGGACTCGTTTTCATGTCCACTTCCCTACATAGCACTAGTGATGCGACTCGAGCCATGTTATCACTCGAGTGAGTCAAGTGAATTTGTCTAACTCGGTACTCGAGTAAAAATAAATATTACTCGAGTCCGATTGCACTCGAGTTACCGAGTCAACTCGGCGTACCGAGTAGATTAGGTGAGCTCTAGATAGATGTCACTTTACTAGTTCACTACGTCACCAGATTATAAACACGTTCAAACTTCCAAATTGGAAAGTAAACAAATATGAACTTAGACTGATTTGTGAAATGATTGTGCTATAATTGTTTGTTCATATTATTTATTTAATAAACGTATTGAAAATGCTTTTACTACAGTAATCGAAACTCCCAACTCGAGTGATAACTTTTACTCATGTTGCCGGGACTGTAAATAGTGAAATCGAGGAACTTGAAAACTCTAGTGACGTAATAAAATAACCCGAGTGATTCGAGTCACAAAATCCTACTCGAGTCGCATCACTAGCATGCACTAGCACGTACCTATTAATCCGGGGTAGGTAATAAATATCTCAAGAGTGACTACCATGTTGGGAAATTACAACGCGTTCGTTGAACTCTATATTTCAAGTAAAAAAGTACTTAATTCGAAACACTGCTTACTACTTCAGTCCATCAATTTTATTTGCTTTGAAGGTCTATATCAATTTTAGATAGATTATCTTATGTTTCTTGTCTTGTTTTTCTCTAACTGGTTGCTTATATACAAACAGCTTCTTACATATGTTTGTAGAGATCAATAAACTATTTGGATACACTGAAAAAATATTCGTATTCATACCGTTATTGATAACTATGACATTTCCGATGTAACTTATCGTTCACAACCATAACATTACATTATCATTATTACTGTATTTGTGTAGACACGGCTGTTGAATGTATTCAGAGATCGAATAATTAGGTGTAGCCTCGTGTCAGTATCTTAGGCTAAACATATACATTAAATATTAATAAACACGTTTGGTAAATTAATAATACTTGAATAAATAAAGTCCAAAAAAGAATCGAATGAATAAAATAATAAAAATTGAAATGATGAAAGTTTATACTTTTGATGTCTTTTTGGAACTTTGAAACCATAGTTTGAGTTAAGGCCGTATAATTATCTTTGACGATATATATTTATGTATGCAAAATATAGAATTATATAATTTAATTTGTATAACCTAAATTAGTCCTACGTTATTCGTATTAATTACAAAATTATACCTATTTACAGCAATCACACAGTTGTATTCACGTCTTTGATGCCTCTAAGGCCTTGTTAATAAATTAAAAGTTCAACTCGAATTCAAAAGATCTTAAACTCGAAACATAACATTGAGTATAAAATATGGGCTTAAAACTTCCCGTGCCGTGCAATCGAAGTAATTTTCCATACCCTTTAGGTATCCACGAATGAATAATGTTATCAACGGCAAGCAGTCGCGTACCGGGCTTTGCACTGGGCGATATATCGCGCAATCAGATCACTGGGCATCACCATGTCTTTAATACTACTATTATAACTAGTGAGGTCTTGTTCAGCGACGTACGCGTTACAGCAGCATCTTCACGAATTCTGAAACAAAAATGGAATTGTTTTATAATATGAAATACATAGGTGACCATTTTGGGGCTGGAAAGCCGATAGCGAAGGCTTTCCAGTAGCTGCATATTATCGTCATTCTCGAAGTTAAAACCCCACAGATATGGCAGAGAAGTGTGGCAATATTTTCCATAAGGGTGAGTAACTCTATTGAGGAAATGTACATTCGCATCTTTCTTCTAAGTTATAGGTTTTTGAGAGCAAGTAAGAATTTTTCGTGCACTGGCTTTACATGACACTACGGCAAGTTGCTCAAAAGTCCAAGAGACAGACTGCCACTATTCTTAGCATTTGTGGACTACCTATGAGAAAGCTTTCGATTCAATAGACCTGGGCTAAGTTTTTCCAAGCACACTACCGCTATATCAGTGTTAAAAGTTTGTATGAAACCGCCTTGGTGGGTATCTGCTATCGACTCATCCAGATGCCACATCGAGTAATAACCAAGACCAACAGGTTAACGGGCCTTCTGAAGCACACAGCCGCCGGAAAGTCGAACGCTGCTTAAACTTAGGCTGATTGCTACAGATTCCTCGGCTTGTACCACGTATTCTAGAGACTCTAGAGAACTAGAGAGTCTCTTAAATACGCAGTAGGACTAGCCGTGCGATTACCGATACGGAGTCTATATAATGCTTTGTAACATCTGATCGTTCACCTTCGTAGTCGATTCTGCCGTCGTGGTCGATGTCGCCGAGCGCCAGCACCTGGTTGAGCTGTGCGTCCGTGACCGGCTCACCGATCATCTCCAGCGCTGCGCGTAACTCATCTCGTGTTATATAGCCATTTTCGTCACGATCAAATACCCTGGAAGCGATAGAATCACGATTAAGTCACATAAATAATTCTTTCGTATGTTGCCTAGCGGCACAAGTCAATAATATAATTTATGAGAGCAAAACAGCCAGATAACTATGGGGCGAACGATGTTAAACAAACATAGAAGTGTTATCTGCGGTATCACATATTGGTCTACGAAAAACACGCTAATTGCAGTTATTGCGCTTTGTCGCTAGCAATTTAGAGCCTTAAGCACAGGCTTGTCTCATAAGCTCAGATATTATCATTAAAAAAATATTCAAAAATCATTAAGTACATTCACTAGTGAATATAAAACCTACTCTTGGTGTTGTTAATATAAGCAATATTTTTATTTTATTTGCATGGGACTTGTCATTTTTAAAGTGCGTAATATACTAGTATCGACGGACGATTTAGCGCAGTGGTTAAGAGCTTAAGCCACTCCGCCCACTGTGTCTAATAGTCGCGGGTTCGATTCCCGCACGGGACAAATCTTTGTGTGATCCACAATTATTTGTCCCGGTCTGGGTATTTGTATATGTGAATTTTCATGTTTGTAAACGCACCCACGATACAGGAATAAATCCTAGTGTGGGGCTACGTTTTTTTTAGAAAAAAAAAAAGTATGGCATGTCTATAGATAAAATGACATTGTGTGGGGCAGATAACTTTAAAGTTTATTTTCATTTCCTGCTTTTTCAGATAAAAAATAAGATACGGCCAACCCAACGCGTCCATTCTGCGTGCACGATAGAATAAAATATCTGCCGCTAGCCTCGAATACCATTTCATCAATATGATCATTATTTTTGGCTAGAACATGTTTTCTGGTAGAGGCGAATATGAACCCTTTATAACATTAGTACAACTATCAAGGTCTTATCACTTCTTTTATATAGAACTATTGTCCGCAAAAAGCTGGTCGTCGCGGTCTTTGGGTAAGCCTTTGCTCTGCAGTCTTTCTAAGGGCTGAAGATAGATAGAGAAATGGTATGGTATCTACTTACTTGAAAGCTGCGAGCAGATCCCTGGTGATCTCCTCTTCGGAGTCGCCGCCGCTTGTACTCACGTCTAACCCTTGTAACGCTTGTATCTTCGTCACCCACTGCATAAAATCGTTTTCGTCTATTAACCCGTTACCTGAAACAGTAGACTTGCCCTTAACAACTCTGCTCTCGTCACCAATATTGACCATGATCCCCCCCTTTAAAGATTAATATATGCCTTGATTCATTGACTGATTTTTTCCTGGATGAGTGAATTTATAGACATGAAAACTCCGATCGAAACCAATAGTGTCACACGAAGATTTGCGGGGACCAATTTGAGGGACCCATGCCTACTGGAAACAGTAAACCGAGCAGATTACGTCCGAACCACTATACCAAAACGTTTCCATAAAATAAATAAGATCCTTTAATTTACATGGCTTGGCTATGGTAAAAAGACTGAGACTCGATAAGCAATGTAAATAAAGTCATCCTAATGATGTGCTCCACAAACATAGTGTTATCAACTACAGCCTTCAGGTACCTATTACGAAATGGCGTTATTCTGTAGAAAAGTGTGAAGCCGAGCTCTGTTGGTCATCGTCCACAGTACAGCCATGTTCGCAATACACAATAGTTGATAGTTTAATTTTGTAGATTATTTGTTACTAATGGAATATTATAAGCACCTCCATCGTGGTACCTACATAGTTATCTGTTGACAATTTCAGTAACCCTATGGTTACTTAAACGTTAAACGCAAATTTATCTGTATAAAACTACGTTACTGTCATAATAGCAATCCCCTTAAATGCCATTTAGTTAGATATTTGTTAAACAATTCTCTATTTTAAAGCAGCAAAATATTATGCATTACTTCGCCTGCGCCTTCAAAATATCTGTATTTTTATGAGCGATTAAAAGAGCGCGTGTGCCATCACCATATTATACATACATTAAATCCAACCCGAGTAATGTGTAACAAAATGTAATGCGACAATCAACAAAAGGGCTTCAGTCGTTAAATCTTAATTAACGCGGTGACAGGGCGAGTCGTTAAAGTTGTGACGTAAGCGTTCACCCTGCATTAACGCCGGTTAATTATAGCCTAAAATATCAATGTTTTGTTATGAAATATACCATTTCTACGCTTTCATGCCTAAGTAATGCTTGCGTAATGTTCCTTATCTATTAGTTTTAAGGGTTCACTTTTATACACAGTGGAATTATACGACGCGTTTTCACTATCAAAGAGATACAAACATATCTAATGATACGTTAGAACCTTCGAGGGATAAACAAAAATAACAGTTCTAAGAGGTTATACTATATAGGTACTTGTAAATGTCAATAAGTTTGAACGTTTAAAGAAGTAAACCATACACATAATAGTATAGTTATGTAGGAATTTAATAAAAAATATACTTTTTTGTTAAATCGTTTAATTTTTCAAACTTTTTTCAAAATAGGACTTGAAATTGGACCAGGAGGTTTAACATGTCACAGAATGGTTATCAATTAGTTGTGAGATGAAGAATCATGTAGATTGTTTAAGATTATTACTAAAAAATCAACCAAGGCTACCTATTTTAGTTTTTCTGCAAATCCTCGACTCTCCATCTCATATATGTATGTAGAGACCGGATATTACATTAAGTTTGAAATGATATTAAATTTATAAATCGCAAAACGAAACGAAGAAAAGGAACAGAAATAGGTCGAACGTTGCTTGAATATGAAAACTTTTGATTAATGATTAATGATTAATCAATAACAATTATTGACCTTTAACACTTAAAACAAATTTATAAGAGTGGAAAAAACCACAAAGGTCTGTAAGGAAAGAACCTGTTGGGACTTGGGACTCTGTTCTCTTTGCCTACACCGCATGAGATCTGGCGTCATGATATAGTTAGATAGAACAAGTTTATTCCGAAACTTCATTCAGGCTAGAATGCTACTATTACGTACTGAAAGGTTTATGGAACCTAGCGCTTAGTACAATCTGAGTAAAAACAGAAATACATTTACTTTTCTGCGTTCCTTTTTTCCTTGCTTTTATTTTTTAAGTAATCTACCCTACGTCAAAATGTTCATTAGTTTGGGTTCATTTACATGAAATTATTTGCAGGGTTGGACACACGCTAAGTAAACGTTACGCGATTACAAGAAGCAGATGCACAAACCTTACACGGAGACAGAGAATTAGTACCTTAGGAACGAAACCACCTGGCTCTAATAACTGTAATTACTTACTTTTAACTTGTATCTATGTATGTACAAACAACCATCATAGTTTAACATGAAAAACTTAGATTTCGCCAAAGAAAGAAAAACAATGTCATAGGTTAATAAATTCAGCTTTTGTTTTTTCTGTAAATGGAGGCCCTTAACCTTAATAATTAGCTTATTAATCGTTCTTTATGTGATAATACCTATCTACAGTAATGGTTAGTTGTGACGTGCTTAGAATGTTAACCTCGCAGCGAGGCTTGGACGGGGCCAATCTGATTGGATCAAGGGATTATATGGCGCGATTGTAGATAACGAGCATGGGGCGGACGCGGTAGCACGGCCAGTCTATACCGTAAACTAACCTTATATAAAATATTAATGATGTACCAAACTAATATTATAAACACTACAGCTTATGACGGTGAATGTATGGATGTTACTCGTTCACGCAAAAACTACTGTAGGGACTATAGAACTTTACAGTAATATAGCTTATACACCAGAATAACACATCCTAATAATACTATAAATGTGAAAGTTTGTATGATTAGATGTTTGGATGCTTGTTATTCAATCACGAAAAAACGCTAATATACTATATAACGCAAAAATAGTTTATTACCTGCATTAACACAGGATACTTTCTATCCTGGAAAAAAAATTAGGTTCCTGGCAAACGCAGACGAAGTCGCGGGCAGAAGCTAGTAGGCTATAACTTATAAAGATACATATGCAGACTAAGTCGCAGACGGCCAAATATTTCTGTCGATCTGAATTAAAACGGAGAGATGTTAAAAAGCAAAGAAGGCCTATTTCTGATTTAAGTAGGGCACTGTCATTATTTATGACTAATTACCTAACATTTATCTTCATATGCTAAAATAAGACACCGTTATAATGCAGTAGAGCCATATACATAATACATAGAAAGTAAATAGACCTCATACTACATCGATCACCACTAAAAGCAATGGAGGAACTTATATAGCCAATTAGGTACTCCTGACTTGAGTGTTCAAGTGGAAGTTTGTCAATTAATGTGCCTTGCCGTGGCGTCTTGTACCTGTAACCTGCAACCTTGGTTTGACCCAGGGCCGCCCGCCGGAAGCCGCCCGCCCTCCGTTCACACGCCATCTTACAATAACCCACCGTATTAACTGCCTAATCGATTTAATCAGTTTTGTTGATACACTTTGTAAGCTGATTGAATCACGAATCTTTCTAAAAGCAGCGCTCGATTTGAAAAGTATATTATTTTGGGGTTATAGTATTTATGCTTGTCTTAAGTTGTATGCCTTAAGTCGAACGAAAAAATGTCCGAACTTTTAACCCATTAGAGCTATATTTAAATATTTTTGTTATGTAACAAAATTTATAGTTATGCCAAATTGATTTCGTCAATTAATCTTATATATTTATGAAGCATGAGTTACATATATTATAGTAAACAAATTTAATTTTAACTGTCTGCGGCTGTCTGAAACGTTTTGTAACCAGCAATTTCATGTCACAAATTGTTTTCTATTATAAAACGTTGCAACGTTTTATCTAATTTATATCAAAAAACACGTGTAGACTTGGCAAATTTTCAAGTAATATAAACAAATTTTAATGTGTAAGTGCCACGTCGCACGCTATTATGAGGATTCAGATGAAGTACCTACAATTATGCTGCAAAATCTGTCTGAAACTATTGACGGCTTGAGTGATTTTATTTAAAACGCATAACGATGATGTCTTTTACACCTTAGCTATCGTTTTAATATGTGAACTAACATCAATAAGTAATCTAGAAAATCCGTTAAGATATTACTACAATTAATCTGTCTATCTATAGTATCACGCCAGCTCCCTCGCGGGGTAGGTAGAATTCCAACAGGTTCTTTTCTTATAGACCTCTCTGGCTTCCTCCACTCTCATAGTTCGTCTCATACACGCTCGCCGGTGACGGAGACTCTTGACTTGCCCTTCAGATAAGACACTTCACACTACAATTAATAAAGCATATTAGTAAGTAGCAGTGATAGCCTAGTGGTTAGACCGTTGGACTGCAAAGTCAGAGGTCTCGGGTTCAAACCCAGGTACGCACCTCCGTCTTTTGAAAGCATGTGCGTATTAAAAAATTAACTATCACTTGCTTTAACGGTGAAGGAAAACATCATGAGGAAACCTGCATGCCTAAAAGTTTCTCGAAGGTGTGTGAAGTTCGCCAACCCGCTCAGGGCCAGCGTGGTGGACTATGGCCTAAACTGTCTCAGATTGAGAGGAGGCCCGTGCCCAACAGTGGGACAGTTTCTTAACAGGGCTAATATTATAAATATTATTATATTATGTAGGTATCCACCACTTCTATTCTGTACTTTGTGATGCACATTGTGTTATTTTGAGCCTATGCCAGTAAAGATGACGGAATCATTAAATCATCTCCTTCACGGTCTGTTTAACGCCGGCAACCATTGACAGGAAGCCAAGTTATGATGTTGTTTGTCCACCTTCGCGGATTCAAAGGTGCTGCAAGTTTAGTTTAGTTTTAGTTTTAAATAAAACCCTACACTAGGATTTATTCTTGTATCGTGGGTGCGCTTACAAACATGAAAATTCACATACACAAATAAGCAGATCGAAACAAATAATTGTTGTTGGTGGTTTTAATAGCGCCAACAGCCACTGATCTGCAAACACTAGTCACAGTTATGAGAGACGACTGCATGAACAATCGCTTACATTTGAATGTGAAGAAAACCATAATTATGGTTTTTGAACGGGAAGAAACCAGAACGAATGCAAGGATTGTGGTTGGTAACGATATGCTGGAGCAAGTGAATGAGTTTGTATATCTTGGATGCGCCTTCAGTAAGGATGGGAAATACACCGCTGATATAGTGAGAAGAGTGAATGCAGGGAATAGAGTGAATGGTGCGATGGGAAGGCTACTTGGGAGCCGTCACTTAAGCCAAAAGGCGCAGCTATATAAAGCCCATGCATAACGGAGTGCTTGTCCCAACGCTGTTATATGGCAGTGAGAGTTGGGTATGTAAAAAGGAGAACGAAAGCAGGATAAATGCGGTCGAAATGCGATCTCTGCGGAAGATGTGCGGAGTCACGCTGACCGACTGTATCCGCAACAGCGTAGTAAGAAAGCGAGTAGGTATGAAAGATAGTATCGGTGTAAAGATGAGAAAGGGTATGCTCCGTTGGTTCGGGCATATAGAAAGAAAGTCAGAAGAAAGAATGACAAAACAGATATACAATGCGAAAGTGGAAGGATGTAGGTATTGTATGTATCTTACCATGACCAAATAGACCGTGTCTTATCTGAAGAAAAAATTAAGAGTCTCCGTAACCGGCGAGTGTGTATGAGACGAACTATGAGAGTGGAGGAAGCCAGTGAGGTATATAAGAAAAGAACCTGTTGGAACTCTATACTCTCTGCCTACCCCGCGAGGGAGCTGGCGTGATGATATAGATAGATAGATAGAAACAAATAATTGTGGGTCACACAAAGATCCCGTGCGGGAATCGAACCCGCGACTAGGCACAGTGGGTGGAGTGGGTTAAGCTCTTAACCACTGCACTAAATCGTCCGTCGATTTAAGCGGTTAGTTTAGCTTCCAATTTGGGCCCCTTTAATGGAAATAATGGAACTCATTTCAAGCGAGATATGACAAACTGTAAGCCTGGATTTCTTTTGCTAAGTTACCTAGTTCGGAAGGGTAGTAAACATGTCGCCACGAGTTTACACTAACGGATATGGAAAGCTCGCTATTCATTCATCATGTCGCCTTGGAACTCGGTACTCTCTGCCTACCCCGCAAATGAACTGGCGTGATGATATAGATAGGTAATGCCTTAGACCAGTATAATAATATCAGCCTATACTGCCCACTGCTGGGCAAAGGCCTTCTCTCACAAATCGAGGTGAAAGAGATTAGGTCATACTCCACCACGCGGACCCAGTGCGGATTGGGGGAAGCAGGTTTTGTGGCCACCTGCTGTTGGAGTTTATCAAGCCGCCTTTAAGGCTTCCAACTCGGCTTAACGACTACCACATTAAGTGGTAACCGGGACCAACGGCTTAACGTGCCTTCCGAAGCACGGAGACGCTCGAATATGAAAATGCCACAAACGGTCACCCATCTCAGACCGACCAAGTCGAACGCTGCTTAACCTTGGTGATCGGTAAGAAGACCGCGGTCGCATAGCTCTACGAGCGCCTAGACCAGTAACTCTGCTAAAATCGCCTTGCGATCTCTTCAAGTCTAGATGCTGTAATATTAATCATATCAACCGGCGTCATTTGCAGGACAAAGGCTTCCAAAGATTGCCAAAATGGCCGGCTTTGTACCTACTGTTCGCATCCGACTTTTACACGCGACTTTCATCAGGTCATCGGTCGATTTTATTTATCTATCTATATCATCACGCCAGATCCCTTGCGGAGTAGGCAGAGAGTACAGAGTTCCAACAGGTTCTTTCGTTACATACCTCTCTGGTTTCCTCCACTCTCATAGTTCGTCTCATACACACGTCGATGTTATCCATCATTGTAATTAATATATTTGTTTAATTTCGTGCTATTTTATAGACAATTTATACTTTCAAAAACAAATAAGTTACATTTTTAATATTAGGCTTCATTTAACTGTAACAGCTGTTCGGTATCTCTACAATCATATTTTACGAAATAGTGGCTTTAGCGTTAAATGGTGTCATTAAAGCGACATATTTATGTTCAGATGCGGATGACCTAGAACTCATTAGATTTATCATTCTTTAGTGTACACGCTTGAGATTCTACAGTAATACGTTAGAAAACCTTCAATTTTAAGAGACTACCTACTCTAGGAATATCATTTGGAGATCATTAGGTCATCTATATACCTACTTAAAGTAACTTCTTAGGGCGATGGAAGTGCATAATCTATATAAATAAAAATCAATTGCTGAATGTATGTAAGCGCATCACTTCAGAACGGCTACACCTATCTGGCTAATTTATTTTTCGTTGCGTTCGTAATTGCCAGTACAAGATTTGTATAAAAGAAAATGTTTGAAAAATTGTACGAAAAAGTGAAAAATTTAGGTTTCAAAATTTCCATATAATAAGTGAGTGCGTGAGTGAGTCGCGTCAAAAATATTGACAAAATTGTCTTATTTCTTCATTAGCACACCCGTGCGAAGCCAGTGAGAGCAGCTATAATCATATGCAGGATTATCAATTAAACACTTAAAAATAAGTTATCAAAATGTTTAGGATGTGATTGATTGACCAATTTATCTAGATAACGACTCTAGTATGTAATAGTACGCGAATCCTTCCTCTTCTATTGTGAAATAGAAGTTTTACCACTAGTTATAAAAGTTGATATTGGAATATACATATTATTTTTTGTTAGCACGGTATTGTTTAGATGATGATCAGGGCCCTTATTAGCTATGACCAAACGCAGCGCGTCACGATAATTTCGTGAAAGGATCATGTAAAAAAAGGTAATAGTATGCCACTGAAGTACGATTTACTATGTTAGAGGTCTGAAAGAAAAGAACCTGTTGGAACACTGCCTAACCCGCAAGGGATATGGAGTTTTGATATAGATAAATTCACCATGTTTTTGTAACGCGCATCGTAACGTGTTTAATCGCGAATATGTCCGCAGTAAGACGTAAGCGTCCACTTACCAGTTTTACTGGCATCTTTGATGAGGTCTCCAATGAGGTCATCGCTGACCTGGATGCCTAGGTTCCGAAGCATGAACTGCAACTCCTCGGGCGTCACGTGGCCGTCACTGTCCCGGTCCAGAAGACCGAACGCCGTTCTAAGGTCTGAAACAACGCATTTGTACATTGTATCTACCGAACTATGAATATATCTGGATCTGTTGCCAAGTAGATTTTCTACAGTCGTTAATGCTAATAGAAAACGAAAAAATGTACGGGAATGACATTCTTTAGTGAAAAATCATGTGGTCAGAACCTTGCGCTATTGATTGCGGCAAGAGAATAGAAATAAGACGTTATTAATTTTTATATAAAAAGTGTGCTGTGTCTTGGGTACATTCATGAAATTCACATACACAAACAGCCAGCCTGAAATAAATATTTGTGGGTTTCAAAAATATTTATCCCGTGCGGGAATTGAACCCGCAACTACTCAAGCCAGTGGGCGCAGCGACTCATGCTCTTAAACACTGGACCAAGCCAGTTTGCCACTTGCTTAGTGGTTAGGCCCTCTAATTCTCTATTGGCCTGTAAAAGATTGATAAATTAATATAAGGGATAGTGATCGTTCGAGAAAAGAGGGGGAGAGCTTTGCCTAGCAGTGGGACACATTAAGCTAATAAAATAAATATATTGATAGAAGCAGCAAATCACAACGTCTTGTAGGTACTAATAAAGTACGGCCGAATAACTTTTTCTGAAATAGAGATAGAAAAATTTATTTGCTAACGCAAAAATTAGGCGATACGCCGAGGATCATAGCGCATTAGTGGATATATAATATGAAATTATTTATATATTATATTAAGCATTGGCAATCTCATTTGGCGTAAGGGATATGTTGTGCTGCATGCTGTGTCCGTTACGTTAATGGAGATTTTCACCATTGCTTTGGTCCTGTGAAATTTAACTAGGGAGAGGTGTAAGGAATTAAGGATAGGTAGAACCGGTTAGCACACTGGTTTCTATCTCTCTTACCCTGCGAAAGATCTGGCGTGATGGTATTATGTATGTATTGTAAGTAACTCAACCCTCAATAGACGTATATTTGCTATGTTGTTGTGAGTTTTAACTAACACTAGTCTGCATTTTAGATTAAGACTTTAATTTTTACGGAAGAGATAAGAGCAGAGTACAACGTATTGCTTCTACACCCTCTTGCTCGTTGGGTTGAAAAAAATCAAAATAAATGTCGACCACGACATTTTAAAGCAAATTCTTTATCCAATTATAAATCCATCCATCCAAAAAGACATTTATTCCGCTTTAAACATAATATAGTTATTATTTTTTATATTATTTATATATAAGGGATACTTACAGAAATCATTGCCCTTAGACATCACAAAATTTATGATAAACTAAAAATAAAAAAACAAAACACTTTTATTTTAATTATTCACATCTCATGTTTATCACTGGTGTTATCAATGTCTAGCCTATCGCTTCGCTAAAGTGCCTGGCCCAGGTGTCTCGCCGTCATATAGATACCTCGCTATATTGACAAAAGATTACATACGTAATACATCATTCCTCATTTATCTAAGCCCTAACTATTCTGAGCAGCCATCAAGATAACTCAATGTTCGGAGGAAAACATTATTATGCGTATGAAATTTTGTAATAAAAATTTGAATTTAGTTCTGTGCGCCCACAGACCAGTGGGCCGTGGGTGTACCTACTGGTCATTACAGTATGCGATGTTCAAAATAGCAGTTTTATTTAATTCAAAATACCCATATAAAAGTGTTTTGAGATCAAATCACAACTCAAACGCTCGTATTACAAAATACGAAGTAATCAGTTTTAAAAAAACATGCAAACTTACGTATATCAGAAATCGAATACGGCAAAATAGGAAAGCTTGAAATTATTTTTCTAGTTCAGACGTGAACCGATTTGAGACGATTTAAACGGTCTGCTATTAACCACACAACATTTTTTTATTTCGGCTACAAAATATCTTAAATTACAGACTAATTTCATTAAGACTACACATTTGTATTAGTTAGTTGTAGGCTTTGTTCAATTTTCTATAGAACCGATTTACATTTAAAATTTTCATACTTTCCCATTACCATCAAGATTTATCAGGCTTCTATTTTTAAATATTTGATATCTCCAATAAAATCAAAAATTTCGTGAGGATTTGTCAAGAATTCTTAAAGTTTTATCCCATGTTTTATTATTAACTTTTATCTTTTATATGTGACTCGGTATACCTATACATAATAATATATCTCGTATGTCGTATATATCGCATGACGTATTTGTTATTTTTAAAACTGTTGTGTTTTATCTAATAAACATACTTCCTCTCTCAGGTCTGATTGCTATGATATAAATTTTAGAGACGACTATCGCCGATTCTCGACCGTCCCCGATGGTTGTATGTAGAGTAGCTATCTTGGAATTAATGCGCTGTTGTGAGACATCGACCCTTTTTAACCGACTTCAAAAAGGAGGAGGTTCTATGTTCGGTTGTATGTATGCTTTTTTTTTTTATGTATGTTCAGCGAATTTTCCGTCAATTGTGGACCGATTTTGATAATTTTTTGTGCATTGGGTTCAGTATAGCTCCGCGGTGGTCCCATTTTAATTTCATTGGTATTGGACCTTGGACTTAGAAGATACACCAGGGAACTCCTTAACGACAAACAATAGGCATGTGTAAATTGAGATATTATGGGTATTACGTCTATCCTATAGGTACCCTACTATAGAACTAAGCAGTATATTAGCCAACTTCAAAAAAGGAGGTTCATAATTCATCCTTTTTTTATAACTCCTTTGCTTATGAACCGATTTTGATGATTCTTTTTGCATTTGGTTCAGTATAGTTTTTAGGTGGTCGTATTTTATTGTTATTGGTATTGGACCTTGGACTTTCAAGATACAAGAGGGCACACCTTAACGGCGAACAGCACGAATGTATAGATTCCGTTATTATAGTCATTATATTAATCCTGTAGGTAGTACCTTACTTTGCAACTTAGCAAAATAATATAATATCGGTATATAAATATTACTAAATAATTCACTCGTCACTTAAAATTGTAAAATAAAAATCTTTTAAAAAAAAAGGTAAACCGACTTCAAAAACCAAAAAAATAAATATTTGAAGTCGGTGCCAAGTAACCGACTGCACCAACCAGCACCGACTTCAAATATTTATTTTTTTGGTTTTGGTAGTCGGTTTACCTTTTTTTTTAAAAGATTTTTAATTGGCTTTTCCAATGATATCCAGACACCCTCTAGTCTATCTTTTCACTAAACATTGTTCACTCTAAATTCTGGTTGATAGCCAGTTAACTCGTTAAAATATAAACGCCTCGTGATAATGACCGGCGTAAACGACTGTTACCCGCGCATCGCGACCGTTTCCGAAATATCTACACCTATATACCACTGAATCACGTTCTACGGAACGCGGATTTTTCGTGACTCGCTGGTGAACTCCTAAAAATATTGCTGACATGAGGTGATCATTCTTGAGGAATCTACGGCCTATCTGTAGTGTCGACCGAAGCCGAAGGCCGCAAGCACCGAAATGACTAAATGACGAATGCTTTTAATTAAATAAATATATAATTATTCCAGTATTATTATTTTTGACTAATAATATTAGCCCTGTTAAGAAACTGTCCCACTGTTGGGCACGGGCCTCCTCTCAAACTGAGAAGGTTTAGGTCATAGTCCACCACGCTGGCCCAGTGCGGGTTGGCGAACTTCACACACCTTCGAGAAACTCTTAGGCATGCAGGTTTCCTCACGATGTTTTCCTTCACCTTTAAAGCAAGTGATAATTAATTTTTAATACGCACATGCTTTCGAAAAGACAGAGGTGCGTGCCTGGGTTTGAACCCGAGACCTTTGACTTTGCAGTCCAACGGTCTAACCACTAGGCTATCACTGCCAATTGACTCGAATATTTTTGACTACTTGTAGGTAATTTTAATCATCTCTTTAAGTAAATACAGTCACATAACTTTTTTTTAAATTAGCCAACATGAACCAAATTTCTTAAGGTTATTAAACCTTCGGCTTCGGCTTCAGATTCGGCCATAAGTCGACCTTCGGTCGGACACTACCTATTTGCTATAAAAAGTCAGTCTAAGAACATAGATAAGAATGTCTCACATATAATGTATGGAATAAAGGACATTGTCCAAAATTGCCCCAGAACCAACAAACATTTGACTCATGCCATCATTATTTATCTATTTTATTAAAATAATGGCAAATATTCGTATCTAAAGGACAATTTGCAATCTAAAACGAATATTTCAAAGTATTGTAAGTACTTATATCGTAGTCGCCGACATCTTTACTCAATGTCAACACACAATATAACCTCATATGTACTGAGTTATAACCTCAAAATCTAATACTTTTTGTGCAATATTGCGATTCCCACGCTTGTCCGTTTAATAATAAATGCCTTAAGAGAATTTATGGGTGATTTGAAATTATAAAAGTATTTTTTTATTGCTGTTGGTTCTGGGGCAAATCATGTATGGGCGCAGAACAATGTCCTTTAATAGAATGTATTCGAATTTCCAAAAAAATAAGTTCTGACTTAATAATAGAAATTGTAAATTCTCTATTTAAGCTGAGCTGAGAGAGGATATGCGCTACATATTGTATTGGTAACTTTTTATTTGAATTAATTATATCTTAAATATTTGAAAATACCTGCATTTTAGGTTTTCAGACAGTCAGCCTGACAACCATTTTCAAACAAACATTCTCAAGGTTATTCATGTTAGTATTCTCCTTAATTTATATTTTTTCTTGTTTCAGAGAAGTCAGTGCTATTGTTACGAATGATGTTAAAGACAGATGTGAAACAATAACTTTTTCTTCAACGTACACGTGAATATTATTCTGACAATGACTCTACCAATGTATGCACGTTGTTGGTATCGGAGAGAGTTCGATATGTTACACATTTATCTCTACAAATGTTTACTCTTAGAGATAACGATTTGATTGATAATGTTATCGAGAAGAATATAAAATACAAAATGAATATCAAAGGCACTTTGAATCTATACTTATATTATATACTTATAAGTATGCAGCTATATTATATGTTGACTTGATGCTACTTGGAAATCTATTTTTCCAATAACACAAGAGCAAACTCTACGATAAAATTAAGCGCTTTTCTTAATGTTTACTTATGTGTTAAAAAATAAATAGAAATACATACACTTGACCAGACCGGACTGGACTGCAAAGTCAGATGTCTCGGGTTCAAACCCAAGCACGCACCTCTGTCTTTTCGAAAGCATGTGCGTATTAAAAATGAATTATCACTTGCTTTAACGGTGAACGAAAACATCTTGAGGAAACCTGCATGCCTAAAAGTTTCTCGATTGTGTGTGAAGTCCGCCAACCCGCACTGAGCCAGCGTGGTGGACTATGGCTTAAACCCGCTAAGTTTGAAAGGAGGTGGGACAGTATCTTAACAGGGCTATTATTATATACACTTGGTAAAGGTACCTATTGAAGTTATATCGGTATGCCTATCCCACAAAAATCTTAATAACGTGACAGAGATATACATATGCATATACGACAAACCGACGTAAGATTGATCTCAATAAGTTTTTTTTTACTATTTGTAGAATTTATCCTACCTACTAATATTATTAACGTGTAGTTTGTATATTTAGATGATTGGATGTTTGTTACTTAATAACGCAAAAACAGCTGAACGGATTTGCATGAAATTTGACACGCATATAGTTTATTACCTGGATTAACACATAGGATACTTTTATCTTGAAAAATGTACTGTTCCTGACTAAAGTACCTGTCTAAAGTCAACGCGGACGATGTCGTGGGCAGAAACAAGTTTGATAAATAACGCAGTAGCATTGAGCAGTAACTTAAATAGACGTTTTACTCGTGAGCTAAAATTCACGTATTTGTACTTCGTTGGCATACGGTATATAAAGTTTTGAATGTTACGGAGTAAAATGACGTTTTACGTTTTATTAACTCTACGATATGATTACAAGTCGCCGACTGACGTCAAGAATATTTAATAAGTTGTAATTTTCTGTGTTATTTTTATCTACAGATATGACTGTTTATAATGCAGGTACTGCACCGTGTAAGTACCTGCTAGATACGTTCCACGAAGCAAACATAAAAAGAGTTGGCCTAAGCAACTGTGCACTGTGTCTTCCAACTAGGGTCTGACGTCATCGCGTGGTTTATGTCAGTCTGTTATTCTCAGCAGTCGCAGAAGTGGACGGAGTTTAACGTCCTCTTCATGCCGCCCTACGTAGTGACCAGTAGCGCATTTACTAGCAGGCTGAGTAGGCTGGAGCCTAGGGCGGCAAATTTCGCACAAAACATTTTTATTAGTGGTACATGATTGAGCTTTTCTTAACTCAAAAATATACCCAAAGACTATTTCTTGTATAAACTTCACTTAATTGTGAGTTGTAAAAATAATCTAGGAACTGACAGAACGATCCGTTAGTTCACAATCATACTAATAACGAAAGAGCACTATGAAATAAAACTATTTTACGGATTTTATCGCGGCTTATTTTTTTTTAATTTTTTTTTTAGTTCCCGACGTTTCGAGTGCTTTGCAGCACCCATGGTCACGGGAGGGACTGAGGCGTTAGACGTCCAATAGGCATAGTTGTTCCAAGGTACCAAAAAAATCTAAAAACTCAATATGAAAGAGCACTAATCATAAAATTGCAATTTAATGTAATTATTATGATTGTGAACTAGGGTATTGAATTGCAGAGAGTGTAAAAGGGGCGGCAAAAATTGAATAACCTACTGGCGGTAAATGTGTAAATCCGCCACTGGTAGTGACACGGTTGATAGATAGAAAAACCTAATAATACCATCCCCTCTTTATATTTGCGTCGTGTACCGTTCTGATAACCAAACACTGCGCGTCACGACTTCGGCTTATCTTTTATCAATGTTGATGAGATTGCTCTATAAAGTCATTAATATCTTAGTAAACACAGGACTGGTAGAGTGACAATGAAATTTATTATACTTAGGTACTATCTTCCTTTGGTAAAGATAAGATTTTATACTTATTGTGTCATCTATGGATCATATCTAAAACTGTGAAGGTATCACCTTTGTTTTGTCTGTATACTTATATTACATATCAAAAATATGATGATAAAGACGCTATCGTGCGGGGATTTCTACTAAACTTAAACACTTCCTCCACTTTAAATAATTGTGGAATGATAAGTAGGTACATAAGCAATGGCATTAGTAGAAAACTTGTTAATTTTATTACTAATTCCAATTTTTGTTTATTATTATGTGTGTATAATTTCTTATAAAATATATATAAAAATATAAAATACAAGTATTCTTATATATATTGTATAAAAAAATGTGCTCCACCGACAGCAAGGTCTACGACCCAAGCTACCCGTGGTCAGGGCTCCAAAGAGAGGAACCTCCTCACAATGCGCGCCGTGTCCAACATTACTGCCTTCTGTATCAGGCCCTTCACCTAACTGCCTAGCGAGAGCTTCTCAAGGTGTTTATCGAAGCTCTTATATCTTATAGCTATAAGGCCGTTGACTGAAACGACCATCGGAATAATGATAGTTGAATCAACATTCCACATGGCGGTTATTATTATTATTATTATATTTTTTTATTATTACTAATTTCATTGTTTGTAGACTTAATTGCCTCGTTTATCTAGTGGTGAACAGTGCTATATGTACTGGGTTCGCATTCTAAGTCGTAAAAAGTGTGGTTTTCTATCCAAAGTCTCAATAACTGTTCAGAGTCCGGAATTGTGTCCCGTATAAAGGCAATAGATTCAGTCCCTATTACTCTGACCTAACATGGTCCACGATATGTAGATGTCCACAGTACATCTCTACCAGGGCTTGGGGAATATAGAGACAATATATTTATTTTTTAAGATATATCTGATCTACTAGTTTTTGCCCGCGACTTCGTCCGCGTTGACTTTAGACAGGAACCTTACATTTTTCCGGATAAAAAGTATCCTATGTGTTAATCCTACCTGGATTAACTATCTGTGTGCTAAAATTTAATTTAAATCTGTTCGGCGGTTTTTGATTAATTAAGTAACGAACTTACAAATTTATAATATAAGTAGGATAATACAATCAGCTAGTATCAATACTACAATCTAATCTGTTCAATACTGTTGTAGCAACTGCAATCTAATCTGTGAATTTCGCGGAAACGAACCAAATTTGTCATCTTTATTTTTGAAACGGCTGATCTCGGAAGACTTATCTGTTGGGCGTGGACATCGTCAAGATCATGTGAAAAAGTACTATATAATATATTCCCCAAGCGGGGGTGGCAGAGGTGAACTGTGTACCCACGTTTCGCCGACGATGTTAGATCCCATGTAATAAGGGGCGAGCCTATTGCCATATACCGGGCAAAATTCCAGACTCCGGACTCACACTGGGAATTTTTCGTTAGAAAAATGACATTTTTCCGACCTAGGATTTGAACCCAGGACCTCGTGATCACAACGCGATGTGCTTTGCCACCAGACCAACGAGGCAGTCAGGCAGTGAAAAAGTACTGTTTAAAGAATTCGTTAAGCATGATTGCTTGTATGTAATACTAATTGTACTTTTACTTTTAAGTTTTAGGGAGATCTTAGACCGCTATGCAGATGAAGTAAGTATGTGGAATATATATTCTCAACTTGACTAAAATCAGTCGCGATGGTATTGAAGCAAAAGTTAATTGACAAGTAGCTGCGTTCAATTCTTTTTGCTTTATCTTCGGACCTTTTTCGAACCTCAAATACCATTCCGATCATTTCATATCCCTCCATTCATTCGTTTTGTACTAATCATTAAATTCATAAAAATATTTGTGAAGTTCAAATCGATTAAACCATTAACCTTCAGTGCCCCGCCCAATCAATGTTGTTGAATTGTTCGTTAGCTAACCCAACATTATAAAGGTTTCCAGTGAAAAAAAAAATATCGTTAAAGGTTAACGCACCTCTTTAACTGTTTTGGGTAAGAAATGACATGAGGGTTTTTTTGAGATGTTAAAAATCCCTATATACGTGTAAAACATATAACTTAAGATGCAAGACACCTAAATTAGATTTTTGATTTACATATCAATACGAAATTCAAAGTTACAGTTTTGGAGATACCATTCTGTTAAGAATTTAGATATCCAAATTGACTATTAACTAAGAAACTACCAATCACCATATTGTTTTAATCATGCTTAAATATATTTAATATAGTGGATCAGAAAACTCTTCGATTGAGTTATAACAAATTTAGATTAAGAAATAAATTGTCTGTCCAAGAGCGTGCTCGTCGCGACCCCTGCCAGTCATTATGGCTGCTATCTTGGACCGAAGACGTACCGCAGTGCGGGCTAGGGCGTCCCCCCGAGGTGACGCGTACCGGCCCGCCCCCGTCGGTACGAATATAGGTGGAAGCGGCGATGGGGGCCGCCACCCATCACGCCGGGCCCGAACTGGCGAGTCGTGGGGTGCAGAGTTCTCTGTACTCTCTGCCTACCCCGCAAGGGATCTGGCGTGAGGTTATAGATAGATAGATAGAAGAAATAAATTGGCATATTGGTATATTAAAATAGTTAGAATTGAAATAAAACTATTGTACGGATTTTATCGCGGTTTATTTTTGATTTTTAGTTCCCGACGTTTCGAGTGCTTTGCAGCACCCTCCCGTGGAGGGACTCTCCCGTGACCGTAAAATAGTTTTATTTCATGTGTAATATTCGCTTAAATCTAAGAACTCAATAGTTAGAATTGATTCAGTTTCCGATTTTAAACAAACTACTTTCGGGCATTAATTATATTATACGTCGTATACATATTACGGTTGTGTAAACTGTAAAAATAAAAACTGTTATCATAACCCCCCTAATTTTTAAACTCTTTTCAAAGTCGATATTATAAGCATTTTCCATTAGATTGTGTTATCAATACCGTAGTTGCCTTGTCTGCGATAAACACGAAAAATGTCGACTAATGCGAGTCACTTAAAATGTCATTGCGCTTCGTTGAACATTTTCATTTCGATAACTTTACGGTGAAGAGACTATTAGGAATAAATTAAAAATATTAATACCTGCCTACCTACCTATTACGAAAATTGCTCATAGTCGTAAAGACAGGAAATAATATCAAAGAATATTTAGATCAAACCAATATTTATACAGAATTTATATCCAATTTAATAAAAGCGTTTATTTGTGGAAGGAGCATATTTTAGGGTAAAAACATTTTTCGGTCGCTCTACCGTGCACAATCTTCTAGTAGCCTGAGAAAAATAAAGATCTAGCTCAGAAGTACCTTAGTAGAAAGTTGCCTCAATAATCTTGCAATGATGAGAATTCATGGAAAGTTTTAGATTGATAACCTACAACATTTTAATTGCGAACCCTAAGATTTTGTTTTAAATAACAATTAAACCTTTACAACTGTGTATTTAATGTACCTACAATACATCTTTTATTATCTGGTCCATACTCCAATCCACTGGCTGGGAACATGACTCTGACCACATCTTGTATATGTAATAACTACGTCAAATTATACACGTGTAAATAATGTATCGGAGTACCTATCAAATTTATCTTTCTGTGATTTATTTGAATACTAAATCTACTGACTTCGATGTCATAATGATAATATTGTATAAATATGTAGCAATTCCAAAGTTGTCCATACTGATATAACACGAAATTAAAAAGCAGGAAAAGATTGTTTAATTTCTTATCATCATTCAGACAGATTGAGATTGGAACGATAATTAAGCTTGGCCCATCACGACTAAATGCTATGCGTACCCTGCAAGGTTCGTGATGTGTATGTAGTACAGTGATTCCTCCATAACCTTTTAAATACGCATATGACGATAGGTCAGGATGTTCCAGTAGCGTTTAACTACCAACGGTGTGTATTTTAGCCCGACTCATTA
Organism: Phalera bucephala; assembly: GCA_905147815.2. Taxonomy (NCBI): domain Eukaryota; kingdom Metazoa; phylum Arthropoda; class Insecta; order Lepidoptera; family Notodontidae; genus Phalera; species Phalera bucephala. The sequence goes on along the minus strand of LR990621.1, from coordinate 13,178,404 downwards.
ACATAAACAAAGCTTGTCTGTGTATTAATATAGATGCCTTTACAAAGCTATTTGTGAAAAAGTGCCCAATATAATGGATGTTCGTGGAAATGACTAGCGTCCCGCTGATTGATGTCAAACAAACGTAAACAATACATGATGCCACGGGCTGGCACCGATGTATGTGGTCTAACTGCTGCGTAGGTGGAATTGATCATACAATTAGTCCAAACCTACAATTTCACGCCATGAAGCGACAGAATGTAAACATCCATTATGATATCGAATTATATTAGCCCGGTAGGCAGTAACTTAACTTGATATCATGCCTTGCCTTTGTTAAGTTACTTCAATACGATTGCATTAAAGCGTAGTGATAATAGATCATACTGTTCAAAAATATATTATACTAATAAATGAATAAAAGTTGTGCCATCAAAAATATTATAACGAAAAAAACATTTCTAATAAATTGATGTTTTACATTCAAATCGTCCAAACTTTTTAATTAGTTATCGGAATATCTTGTTTTTCTTCTGCCCTATCGGTGTCAACGACATTTTCTGAAAAACACATTATTTTAAACATTTTTTCCACTGCATAAAGTAAATTAACTAATACACTGCAAAATGACACTGCATAATGTGAATTAATTGTAATAGCACTAGTATACAATTTAGAGGAATGTATTTAAAAAATTAGTACACTTACTATTGAGCATTGCTTCACTGGGTGCCGGGACTGTCGGTCTCTCGTCCACAGGAGACTGTTTCTTCTTACTTTTTTTCTCATCTTCTTGCTGCAAACCAAATACCTTACTATTATCAGACATACACACGATATTCTTAAACGAAATTTCACAAATTTATATTGTACAAGCAACACTTCGCTCACAATGTTTATCAACAAGTAATGTAAGAAAATAATACGGACTGATACTGTTTTTTTTTTATCAATTTGCTAGTGTTATCAATCTTGTCATTCGTTTTATCGGACTATTGTCTGATCAATAAAGCGCGCTTATCTGGAAAAAGTTGTAATAATAATAAGTTTTGTACGTACTTGTGACTAAATTGGTAAATTTGAAAATTGGGTATAAGAGTTACCTTGAAAACTACAACAGGTGGGTAATATTAAAGTCTACCAGATACAAAAAGTCTAATTTATAGATACGTTACATATTGCCCAAAAACTACGAATCAAACCCCAAATTACCAACAATGTAGTTACTTCGGTATAGGTATGTTTATTGTACCCACCATAATGTCACAAGATTCGTTCGGTTTCTATTGTAACGAACCTCTTTGCGCGCGCTTCAGTCTCAGGTACCCTGCTGTATTACACAGGCCAATTTCTGGACATCGGATTTTTATCATTAAAACTTAAAGATATTAATTTAATACGTAAGAGTAGAACTTTCGCGTGAGAAATGAGAATAATGTGAGTGATAAATGATAAAGATGGACTCGGATGTTTTTTTTTTTTCAATTTAATTAAAATAATAATAGGTACTCTAGAATTTTAACGAATGCCACCGAGTGAAAAAACGTACTTACTCGATGCTAATGCATAATTTTATAGGTATCTTCGTCGTACATATCTTCTTTTATCAAGCTACCCATTTCAGAGCATTACCGAACCTCGTTACGTTCGTTTCTGTGTTTTCTCGAGAGTGCAAGTGGAAATTCCACTTGCATTCTGTAGTTAGCTACAAAATAAACTAAATTTTCATTTAGTTTACATTGTCTTTATATGTTATTGGTAAAAATATAATCACATTTAATTTTCTTCGTCTTAGATTGAAAATCTCATATGAAAACAGCACTGAATAATATTATTACTACATCTTATTCAATTATTTGTTTATTACTTTGCATTTGAGATGCATTCTTGTTTATGAAAGAATCCCAATGCCTGAATATATGACGTCCTCATTTATCTTTATTGTTATTTTGATGTATATGCTATATTACTATGTATAAACTAGACTGCCTCGTTGGTCTAGTGGCAAAGCGCTTCGCTTTGTGATCACGAGGTCCTGAGTTCAGGTCGGACAAGTGTAGTTTTTCTAACCAAAACTTCCCAGTACAAGTCCGGAGTCTGGAATTGTGCCCGGTATATGGCCATAGACTTGCCCCCTATTACAGTGGACCTAACATCGTCGGCGAAACGTGGGTGTTCTCAGTACACCTCTGCCACCCCCGCTTGGCGAATATAGGCGTGACGGTGTTTTTTACCATGTATAAACTTTCATCAAAATCCGTTCAGTAGATTTTGCGTGAAAGAGTAACAAACATCCATCCGGCACAATTTAGCGCAGACAAATCTTTGTGTGATCCACACTTATTTATTTCGGTCTGGGTATTTGTGTACGTGAATATTCATTTCATGTGAGGTTACGTTTAAAAAAAAGTAAATTCTCAGAACTTTCGTGTTTATAATATTAGTAAGATATAGTACGGATGGTGCACCTTAATTCCTAGTTCACAGAAATACACGAAATCCCTTTTAGGCGCCGTCACAAAGCAACCGATATACAAGGTGTAACATTATAAACGCAAGGCCTTAGACACCCCGATTAGAGAATTGCTTCATAAATTCAAAACGAAAACCAAATTACCAAATTTAAAGGCTTTTAACCCCTTTTTTAAGCACTTTTATACCCCAATTAACAATGAAACTTGTATGTGTATGTGTGCATTTTGAGAAATACGAGTTAGGAATGCATTCGTTATCTCCTTATTGCTATGAATCAAGAATAAATTTAGTTTTTTATAGCGCACTGAAGGAGTAAAAGCATTTTTTGCTAATTTAAAAAGAAATGTAAGATATATTAAAAATAGTTGGAATCAATTCAGTTATCGGTTTAGAACAAACTACATTCAGGTTTTGCGTTTATTATGTTACACCTTGTATATGAAAAGAAAGGTAGATGCGTCACATCAAACAAAATGGATTTTATCTAAGATGTCGCTCGTGATCAACGCCTTAAATCCGTTAGATTAGTTATATAAGGCCCGGGCAACATGTATAAAAAATACGATTTATTAATATGACGTATCTTGGATTTTATTTTAAGTCATAGTTGTTGATGAAATTCAATTCAAAATATTACACATCCATAAGAACCGAATTCTACCAACGTCATTTCGAAAAGGAAACGTACATTAATTTCAATGTTTACTATATATGGAATTTGCATATGGCAATTTTAAGATTTTTTTCAAATAAAAATTTATCCACCGACATTGGGTATATTCATAAATTTGACTAACGAGTTGTTTTGTACAGTAAAAAAAACTTATAAAACGTTTGTATTAATCTTTTATGAAACAGTATGTTTGCAGAATAAGATGTTTGTCTCCTAAATAATTTTTGAAAACCTTTTTGTATAATGATCATTTAAATTTGTTAGACATTTGGTTCACCAATTTATGTACAGAACTTCTCAAGATCGTCAATTATATTTGCCTATTTTCACCTGATTTCCTGATGCTTTGTAGGGTATTTACTCTGCTAATGCTCTGAAGAAACGCCTATATACCGATAGACGTACGCCGGGGCATACCTTCATTCCCCACGCATTCCAAAGTTCCGGAAGGTCACGGCTGCTTCGCCAGCTCTAACGTTTTATGTGGAATCTCAAGAGGATCGCTTTTACTAAGGGTGGCTACACACATACACCACTTTGATTTGAACAGATATCAATATTTAACTCGGTTATTCAATTTTAGTTCTTTACTAGCTATACTCGTGACTGCGTTCGCATAATTTTCAAGCGTGCTTTTGTAAACGCCGTCACATTTAATTCATTTTTTCGGTTAACATACATTTTATAAAATTGTATGTACCTACTGTCAACCCCGCAAGGGATCTAGCGTGATAATATTAGTATAGAACAAAGGGGTCCAGGGTCCAAGTCATAGGTTGAACAAAGCGTGGTTGTTATTTTTTATTGGAAACATCTCAATAGCTGTCCAAAAAAAGTCCCGAAATTGTGCCCGGTATAATAACAATAGACTTTGTTTACATCGGTACCTAACATAGTAGGCTAAATGTGGCTGCAGAGATGAGCAAAATGTTATCAGACTAAAGATTACAATTGAATTTTGTAATATTCACTCATAATTAAAGATTCTAAGTGTAATCCTAAACGTTGAAGATTACAAAATGTAACTGTAATCGTTGAAGATTACAAAATGTAATTGTAATCGTTAATTATCATCACCATGAATCTGTACCACACCACCTGTATTCCCCAAGCGGGGGTGGTTAATCATTAATCTGATTACATTTTGCCCATATCTCCGTAGCCATACACAGTAAGCGCTGCCATCCCTGACTGGAGAATAAAGGCGAGACGGTGTATTGTGTGTTATTGTTAAAATAATCATCGCCTTAAAATAAGCGTAGTTATTTCATAACAATACATTTGTGAAGAGTCTACAAGCATCCACAACTCGAGTAATAATTTGGAGTAACTGAAAATGGGCAATGTCGCAAATAGACGTTGTAAAGTATATTTTTGGACGAACCTTCATACTCGATGAAGGTTCGTCCAAAAATATACTTTGTTCATAATATAAATAATAATGTACCTTTACAAAAATATACTTGCACCAAAATTGTACGAATTTCTAAATTTAGAACTATTATTTATTTTTAGGGTTATCGTTTATCGATCAGTTAAAACTGCACCTTTACAGGATCACTTTGCTGTCCTTCTGTGAATCTATCTCTCTGACCTTTAAAACCCTTTTTATCAAGAATACATAGAAGTATAAAGTTGACATTTATATCAAATACAGTCTAAAGTCTACGGTCCCATGGCGGCGTAAAAAGCTTCTAAATTTTGCAATCAATTAATTTGCATTCACTCATCAGAACCTATTGAATGAACCTAAGAATCATAAAATTTTGCAAATAGTATGCTTTAAAGAAATCACCAAATTCAATGGAAAATTAAAATAGTGACATCTAATGGTACTTGTAAGGAAACAAGTAAAGGAAAGTGTACTCGCATAATACTCGCATTAGTGCGGTTTTTAAATTTGTCAAGTAGCAATGTAATTTAGCCCTTACGTTAGTTCGCATTCGCGTTTGTGCCAAGCTTTTCCAGCATACTTCATAAGTACTGAATTGTTTTGAACCACTACAGGAAACAACATTCTCTTAAAATTTCCACCAAAATATTCGCTAATCTACAAATATATAGTGTTGACCTATTTACAAACAAATCATGTTGTGAAAATAATAAAAGTTGTAATAATTCGATAAACTACAGCATTTTTGTGAACAGACACTATATTTTCCTTGACATTTACGATACATGTGGGAAGGGAAGCAGCTGGTTCAATCTGATATTTATCTATATTTCTACGTTTATGTTGAAATTGGTTAAGTCATTTTGCGTTTATAAAATGTATGATTTTGTATTAAGATTTATTTTTAATTATTAGGTAAGGATCCATCATCACTGACAACCAAAACGATATGTATTTGTAGTATTACGCACCATCGCGCCTATATTCGCCAAGCGGAGGTGGCAGAGATGTACTGTGTACACCCACTTTTTGCTGACGAAATTGGGTCCTGTGTAATGGGGGGGCGAGCCTTTTGTTATATACCGGGCACAATCTCAGACTCCGAAACGATACTGGGAGTTTTTCGATGAGAAAGGACATTTGTCTGACCTAGGATTTATACCCAGGGCCTCGTGATAGCAAAGCGCATTATTCGCCACCAGACAGTAATATTAAAACTTAAAATTATGGAAATTAGAAACGTAGTAGGTATTTCTAATTGGGGAGTACACAGAGATGGGCAAAATGTAATCAGATTAATGATTACAATTGCATTTAGAAATATTTAATCATGATTCAAGATTAAAAGAGTAATCGTAAACTTTAAAGATTACAAAATGTAATTGTATTATTAATCATTATTACACAATCAAGCCTATATTCCCCAAGCGGGAGTGGTTAATCATTAATCTGATTAAATTTTGCCCATCTCTGGTTGTACATATGGGTTTACAATTAATAGATGCAATATCAATTTTCACATCAGGTGAAATTTCTGTATTGGTTTCCGTAAATTACTGAATGGTTTTATATGAATTGTGAACATTCCATACCACAGTTTCCGTAGGGCCAGCGGCACCTAGTTTAAGACCTAAGTTTTCTTTACTACAAATTGGTATCTTTTTACAAAATTACGATGAATATTTTACGTACTTTCCAGATTAAATGACCACACACAATATGTAAGGAAAATTCGGTATCATATTGGCCGATATACTCATGATTTATGACTACTTACATAAATAAGCTAACGTTTATTAAGCTGAGTACTTTTTATTAATAAATTAGTTTGTTCCATGTAGCCTTCGACTACGTTGCGCGTGATCACGCAGCTGATGCCAATTCGTTCACGTATCGGTCGATAACCATGCCAAGATGTACTAAGCGGATGCTGATGACCTAATTACCAGCCTGTTTCTATTCGTATTTAATTACAGATTGTTAATTTTGTTATGTTTCTTATCCTCTTTATTTCTACAAGGTGTAACATAATAAACGCAAGACCTCAGACACCCCGATTAGAGAATTGCTTCATAAAGTCAAACCGAAAACCAAATTTTCTAATTTAAAGGTTTTTACCCTTTTTTAAAGCACTTTTGGTATAAAAGTGCTTTAAAAATAAATTCCAATTAACAATGAAATACGTTTCAGGAATGCGTTTAGAATCTTCTTCTTGCTATGAATCATGAATAAATTTAATTTTTTATAGGGCACTGGGGGAGTAAAAGCATTTTTTGCAAATTTAAAAAAAATGTAAATTACTTTAAAAATTGTTGGAATCAATTCAGTTGCCGATTTAGAACAAACTATTTTCAGATCTTGCGTTTATTATGTTACAGCTTGTATATCATAATTTAGGAAGAGTTTCTGAGAGCCGAAGCCAAGCCGCTGTGCCACTGACGTTCTAAAGAATATCGATCTGTTAGAATTTTACAGTAATTATCAGATAGATTTCAGAGTGACTGCGAACACCTTAAGCCTCATTTCAAGCAAATACGAGAAAGCTTTAGCTTCTAGAGCTTAGTACCGTATACATTCTCAAATATCGTTTAATAACCTGGCCACAGTCTGTATTCCCTAACTCCCATAACTACTGTTCGGTATATTATTCCACACATTTATAAATAATAGGTACACCCCTGGCGTGATAATATAAAGAGACAGATAATAGTGTTGTTGAAAACGAAATCATAAAGTGTGTTTCGAGAGCATAATAGTCTATACTGACCCATTACTTCGCGAAGCTTTCTTTCACTAATCGAAGTAATAGAGAATAGGTCGTACTCCACCACTCGAATCTAGTGCGAATTGGTAGATGCGGATCTGTGGTCACCAGCTGTTGGAACTTAAAAGGCCAACTTGGCTTAACGACTGTGCCCGTGATTTAAAAGCATGTAGACTCTCGAAAAATTAAATTAACAGAAACGGTCACCCATCTTACACCGACCGAGCCAAATACTGCTTAACCTTGGTAATCGCTAAGAATTCCGCGATCCCACAGAGATAAGAGCGCCTCAATTTTCCATAAAGTATTATTATTATTATTTTTAAAACGTAGCCCCAAGCTAGGATTTATTCCGGTCTCGTGGGTGAGTTTTCAAACATAAAAATTCACATACACAAATACCCTGACCGAAACAAATAATTGTGGGCCACACAAAGACTTGTCCTGTGCGGGAATTGGTCCCGTGGAGCGGCTTAAGCTCTTAACCACTGCGCTAAATCGTCCGTCCTTTGTTGATTGAAACTAAAAAAAGGATGAAATCATCCAAACGTTGAACACAAGAACTGAGTAATTAGCCAAGTCTACTAAATGTCATCGCTACTAAATTTTTTCACTCAATATGAACGTTGTTTGTGTAGGTAAACAGTTAACGTATTCGCAACACCGGACCTTGACAATAGACCGAAATAACATACACGAGAAATAATACTTACCTCCGTTAAAATTAGCGGTACGACGATGAAAGTAAGATTATTCGATTTAGTAACCATTATTATAATCGTAAATATATCTACAGACGGAAATAGCGTAGATATAATATAAGAAGCTACTAACATTGACCTGAATCGTTGGATACAAAACGTTGCACGATATTTTTTAGTTTGCTTTCGATAGAAGGTTCTCATTTCGATCGGAATATATTTTATGAAAATACTATTTAAATAATATAAAAACACACCGTCACGTCTATATTCCCCAAGCGGGGGTGGCAGAGGTGTACTGAGTACACCCATGTTTCGCCGACGATATTAGGTCCCATGTAATAGGGAGCGAGCCTATTGCAATATACCGGGCACAATTCCAGAATCCGGACTGGTACTGGGAAGTTTTCGTTAGAAAAACTACACTTGTCCGACCTAGGATTTGAACTCAGGACCTCGTGATCACAAAGCGATGCGCTTTGCCACTAGACCAACGAGGAAGTCTATATATTAATATTACATTTCTTGTTATTGGTACAATTGTTTCTTACATTTCTGCTATTATATTTTTATATGATTTCTATTGAACAGTGTTCATCAGAGTTACTTTACTAATAGGTCTAACTCGGAACAGTAGGAGAATATACTATCAACAGACTCTACCAAGATACACAATTCGTGTACGCCCTTCATTTTCTTAAGTTTGGTGAAAATACCTACTACTAACTATTGTTTCTCGTTCAGGCAGAACTCTGTTAATGTGAGCATGGCATTTCCCCCCTTTACACGTATTTCAATTTTGCTTGAATACGTGGTATGCAGATTCTCAATTTCGGAGAAATTCACAAGCTATTCTTAATCAGATCTGGAAGCAGTACCGCCACACAAATATGTCTGTATTAATACAAACTCACTAACGAAGCCAACGTTTGCTCTACATGAACAATTATAAGTAATCTAACAGTAAATTTAAATAAATCAACTTACCCTATCTATTTACCTATCTATATCAACACGCCAGATCCCTTGCGGGGTAGGCAGAGAGTACAGAGTTCCAACATGTTCTTTCCATACCTACCTCTCTGGCTTCCTCCACTCTCATAGTAATTTATCCTACTACTAGGCAAAGGCCTCTTCGCCGCAAATTAATGTGAGAAAATAGGTCGTACACCACAACACAAACCTGGTTTGGTGGAATCAGGTTGGCGATCACCTAATGAACTTATGCCTATAAGGTTTTTAATTTTGCTTAAAGACTACCATATTAAGCAGAGTACTATGAGAGTAGAGAAAGCCAGAAAGGTCTGTAAGGAAGGAGAGAATCTATTGGAACTCTGTACTCTCTGCCCATTAAGCAGGGATCCGGCGGATAATAGGGAGAGACGGCTTAGCGCGCTTTCGGGAGCGCGAAAACGATTAAAACTGGAAATGCAACAGACAGTCATCGCTGCTACCTAAGAACAACGCCGTACTACATCTCCAAACTCGCATAGAACCAGAGCCTCAATTCTGCTATTTTAACGTAATTTGTCATTATTTCAGGCGGCAATAACCATTAAATCGACATTGTGCCTAAAGTTGGTACTCTATTACGTTATCAATAGTAAAATTAGACGATTACGATTTGATTGTGTTAAAAAGACAATCATTGCATTTAAGTTGTCAAAAACACCTTAAAAATAATAAGAGAGTACCGAATAAACAAACAATTAATTTGTTATTGTTTACCAGATTACAAAATAACAACAATTTTCTCAAGTGGTATGCTTATGGAAACCATATGGAAACACATAATGACACCATTTAGTTATAGGATTACCATATCTGTCAAAAATCAACAACTTCAATGTGAAGGAACTACATTTTAATAAAATAGCAATAGCAGAGTTAAGCGCCAGTAAATAAAAGATACTACGATCGATAGGATTAACCATGGTACGATGCAAGCATGACCGTGTGTTCGCATTGAAATAGCTCGTGTCGCGTTGGCACGTCGTCAACTCGGAGACGAGGCCAGTAAACACCCTGGCTTTGTGAAAAAATGTGACAAGCAGATCTCTCTGTAGGCAAATAAATCAAGTGATGTATCGGGCGTTACGATGAGTGGCCGTACACACACCGTCTTCAAAGACAAAGCTAAATCAACAGACTTAATTGTTAAACAAACAGTACACAACGGAGAATATGAGCGGGCTAAATTTGCAACAGTTTTCTTGGTTGCTAATTTATTGCGTTAAATATAACTTAGGTTTAAATAATGAGTTATGTAAATATGTATCTATTTCCAACAGCTCCAAATTCAACATTTCGTTTCATAAGATTAAATTAACAATAGACACAATAGACCTGCGATATCTACAAATAACAAATTACTTCCTTTAAATCAGTTGCTCTACATGGTATTTTGCTGTTATGAATTAATTCAATTTTTGAGTCTTGTCAAGCCAGAACAAAAGTTTATGCCTCCACATGACTACTAGGCTCATTTTTGTCTCATAGCCCACTCAAACTATTATATATCAGCGATTTGAATTTAAGCTAGTTTGACGTAATTCCTGTTAATAATTGCGACCAATTGCGTTTAATATGTTAAAAATAATTCTGATCTAATATACTTACATAACACTAAATGTATTTAAACTTCATAAACCTAGTAAAATAGTAGCTTTTTCAAACGAAATGACAGGAAGATATAAGAATAGGTAATTACTTGGTGCATAACGATGCTTTAAAAATGAATAGGTAAATGGATTTGTATATTAGCTCAGTCTTACAGTCTAAACTCATCTCTTTGATCTGTGTATTTCCTACACACTACATGACAATAACTTTATCTAAGTATGACTTCTAAAACAGAAAACACTATTCATACAGTTTTATAGATATCTTTTTAAAAGCGAGAAAGTTCTGTGTTGCTTGCTGGGTGCTTAAATTAATAGCTTAACATTTGAGAATGAGAAGTTTTAATTAGAAAATCATTTTATGTTTACTGAAGTTAGTACTAACAACTGTTCTACATAGGCAATTGACTAATACATGACCCAATAAACTCGAACCGAATTTGATGAAACAAAATGTCGTGTTTTAAACATTTGGGATATAACAGTACACTCAAACGCGTCGAATAAATGGCCAAACTCGACGTGGAATGTTTCAAATTACATACTTAGTTGGAAAATGTTCACCAACACACGCCGAATATTTGGGCCCTTGCCGTGTTGCCAAGCTTGATGAGCAGCTTTGAAAGATTCCCAGCATTCAACTGTACTGACAAATGGCATAGGTATGTCCTCCAGGGATTCTTGGCGAAACCGCAGTACTAGTAAAATACGGCAAAAACATGCCAAAACAGAGATATTATTTTGTCGTTGTTTACAACATGATGCGGTCGATGTTCAAAACACAAACATCTATAAAGATGTAAACATAGTATAATCGAGAATCACCACCTTCAGTTATTAATGGCATCAGTATGGCTACACACCGTCACGCCTATATACCCCAAGCGAGGGTGGCAGAGGTGTACTGAGTAAACCCACGTTTCGCCAACGATGTAAGGTCCCATGTAATAGGGGGCGAGCCTATTGCCATATACCGGGCACAATTCCAGACACCGGACTCGTACTGGGAAGTTTTCGTTAGAAAAACTACACTTGTCCGACCTAGGATTTGAACCCAGTATGGATAATTTACAATAAACTGAAATACAATTGCTATACGCTGAAGTAATTTTAAATATAAAATGTAGCTATTTCTTTCTATGTAATTTGTTTGTAGGTATAAATTTAGTTTCAAAAAGAAACGTTTACTTACTTTTCTTCTACTCCTTGAAGTGGTCGCCATGCCCTGAAAAGAAAAAAATAATATTTAATAATGACTTCTTCAACAGTGCAATGATAGCCTAGTGGTCAGACCGTTGGACTGAAAAGTCAGAGATCTCGGGTTCAAACCCAGGCACACACCTCTGTCTTTTCGAAGTATGTGTGTATTAAAAATTAACTATCACTTGCTTTAACGGTGAAGGAAAACATCGTGAGGAAACCTGCATGCCTAAGAGTTTCTCGAAGGTGTGTGAAGTTCGCCAACCCGCACTGGGCAAGCGTGGTGGATTATGACCTTAACCCTCTCAGTTTGAGAGGTGGCCCGTGCCCACCGGTGGGACAGTTTGTTAACAGGGATAATGACTCCCGACTCTTATTAAATATCGACCCTAGAATGATGAATGATATGAAAGACCTATGTACAAAACACTAACCTACTTGTGAATAATCATTAACGTTCATTGTATGGATAATATTTTACTATAATGTTGATTAAAAAGTTTTTACGTACAATTTCTAAATCGACTATTTGCAATAGAACAAAAAAACGTCAATAAATGTAATACTTAAATATATCACATGATTCAAGAATGCTCTATAGTATTTTTCATGTAAGATGGGTACTGTGACAGTTCTAAGTGTCAAAGAAAATTATACTTTATTCAATGGCAATAAGAGGCATGACCCGTTTCTATTATTAACTATGGTTATGCCTTAACACCATTAATTTAAAGATTAATTTCCTTTGCCAGTAAGTAGGGTCACAGTACCCATCTTAAGTGAAAAATATTAAAGTGGACGGTTCCAATATTTAACTTATGGATAGATTTGCTTACTGTCAGTAGAATTTTGGCAGATTTTCCTTACAAAATATGTCAATTCTACCCGTAGTAGGCAAATCTATCCTGGAGTTAAATATTAAAACCGGCCGTAGGTCAACTCTAGGTAGAGATGTTACAATTCAATTTTGTTAGTTAACTTTCCATTATAATATCAGCCTATACTGCCCACTGCTGGACAAAGGCCTTCTCTCACAAATCGGGGTGAGAGAGATTAGGTCATACTCCACCACGCGGATCTAGTGCGGATTGATGGAGGCAGGTTTGTGGCCACCTGCTGTTGGAACTTATCAAGCCGCTTTTAAGGCTTCCAACTCGGCTTAACGTCTACCACATTAAGTGGTAGCCGGGACCAACGGCTTAACCCGCTACGAGCGCTGGGCGAACGCGGTGCAAACTTTCCATTGTCAACATTAAATACTTTTACACATACAAGACTTTAACAAATATTGTTTACCCTGGTTACCTACCGAAATTATTTATACAAGCACTTATATTTTAAACGAAACGTTTTTTCTTATATTCTAATTCCGATAGACACGAAGAAAACACTCGTACCTATGCGTACTCAACCACTTCACGACTAAATCCCGACGTACCGAAAAACAATTAGTGAAATCACTAGACTTTTGTTCTTATCAAAGACAATTGGTAACTAATAGACTCTGACTCCCATTACCCACGTGTTGTACCAATAATATTTTAAATAGTTACTTCTCGTGATTTTGTAAGATCTTTATTATTTTTGGAAAATAAATTACGACTAAAAAATAACATGATCCTTAAAAAAGTTATATACAAACAACATGAAAAAGATGCAGACGAAATGATTACTCATGACTCCAAGCACTACATAAGTATATACAACTTATTATTTTTCGCCCATTTTCTTTTTTAATTTTCAATACAAATTGATCAGCTGATTTGGTAATGAAGTATGAAATCAAAAGTAGGGGGTCAATTTAAACTCAATCAATACAATTATGAGTTAATTTCATCTAAAGAAAAACATTCCCAAGAACTGGGCCCTTATTCGTTATGACCAAAGGCGGCGCGTTCAGATAACTTCGTGAAATTATTGTGTAATTATATTTTGTCATAGCGTATAAAGTCCCTGTTTGTTGGTAAACAAGCCGGGTATATGTCTCTGCTATACTATTCCACAAAATATATTGTATAAAAAAATCAAAACGTTGTTTATGTCGGCGGTACTTCAGTGTTAAAATATGTGACATAAGCATTCGGAACTAGAAATGTCACGTTGTAAACAGACTAATGGAATGGACAACAACCATTTACATGACTTTTAGTATACCAACCGACTGACGATTGTTATGGCCGTGACGAGAGCTGTAGCACCGACCTTTTCACAAATTTGAAGCAATGACCTCATACAGGTGTGTAAAAGAGAAACATAAGTATTGGAAATAGTATAGACGTTGGTAACTGGGTTCAAGGTTTCATTGGTCAGATATATCAGAAGAGTAAATATGGTTGATTTTTGAAAGTGATTGTCCATAGAAAATTATTCTAATATTCCACCATAGATTAGAGCTGAAGCTGTATTGTAGGTAATTGCTTTAATTAACTGATAAACATAATAAATTTGATTGAAAACTCAATATTCTGAACCCACCGCCCAGCGAGCGGCAAGGCCACCATCAGATCGATGTTCAGAATATTGAAGTTTCACTATGAGAAATCTGCTTAATGTGTTGTTTTAGTAAGAAGGTGAAGATCACCTGAACTGTAATAGATATGTATAGTATTTGTAAAAATACCTACCATACCTAGTTTATCTTCCGCTACACGTAATAAATATTATAGTTATTCCTTAACGTTTTTAAATTTCTAAGAAAATCTTAAGGACTGTTTTAAGTGACTTCGTGGATACCAGAATGTACACATTGTTAGGCTAAATATCTGTTCTGAGAGCTTGGATGAGCGTACAAAAATCTAGCTCTAAAGTTTACGACGAAGCAGTCTTACATACAATTACACAGTTGTTATAACAATTTCAGAATCAGCCAATTAAAGCCTCACGTCTGAATATCGAAGACACAAACAATTTAGAACGCACAGTGTGCTTTTCTTTGTTGCGATCCAGGCCTTGAACACCTGACCTCCTACCGAAGCATCGATCTCAACCATTCTTTCACTTCGTCTTGTCAGCACTTGAAAAGTTTTCATTAATATAATAATGTTGAGGCCACATAATATAAATGTCACCAGAATGTGGAATACCGTATTACCTTAACACTGCTCAAGCCAAAGCTTGTCATTATAGTCTTTATAATAATATAAGGCCATCTATATTTAATGCTGCGCAAAAACACAGCTATTATAAGCGTAATGGAAAATTAGTAAATATGACGGAACGTATCTAGAATTTATTTTAAAAATTTATTAAGAATTGCCAACAGTATCAACACTACAAATATTCGATGCATGAAAATGAGATACAGATAGTTGCAACTGAAATGTTATTCACTATATTAGTTCATCTTAATACCAAATTTATTTCATCAATCCCCACCTAAAGTTTATATAGATATCTACATACTAACGTTACAAACTAAATCCAATAAGTATGCTAGATATAAAACGATCAAGATGAAAATTCAGGATCAAGGTATATTCCATTGTTTATATTTAACATTCGGGCACTTATTGAACGAAAATATTTAGATGGTAACCCGAGTAATGGAAGTAGTATTTTACCGTGTCATAACTCGCGACCAATATCCATACCTATACTTAGTTTTTTTTGAGTTGGCTATTTTCCAAAATAAACGGTGAACTAAAATTATTCAAATTGTTAGTATCTTCAGGAACACCGCAAGAGTAGCGTTTATTATATTTAGTGATTTATTACTGGTAGAATACAGTTGCATTGAGGTTATTAGGTACCTACTTAATGCATTTTTTAAACTGGACAAAAGACATTACATGCAACTCTAGTGTGCGGTATCGTTTTTAATATGTTTTGTTATATTCGTTGATAACACAAGGGCTAGCGGCATTAGAATTATCTTTCATGATTAGATGTCAATGACCTTCTCATTCTAGGTCAAGGTTATAAAAATGGGTAGATAAAATCATTATATTGCAGGTAAACTCGTGACTGAACTTCTACGCGTTCCTAGTACCTGGCGAGACACCAATTTCCCTCCGAAACTAAGAAAAATCACTTCATTTTTAGACGATTTTGTAACACGAATTGAAGAAGCTTTAAAACAAATTTTAGCAGAGCCAAAAAGAAACACAAAATGCGCAAAGCTTTCACGTGATACTTACAACGGAAACATGAAAGCATTAGATGAAAAGACTTACGCAATTCCTGAATCGTTGAAATCCAACTCGTATATTCTCAAACACGTGACCCCAATGATATTGGGAAGTCATGTTCAAGCGGTTCCCGTTAACCTGGCCGTGTTCTTGATTTTGGGACCAGTTCCGATCAGAAATAGCAGTAGCAGTGGCCGAGATACCCGATTGTGTTCTCTATTTTCTATTTATAATCGACCAACTAAACGGCCTGATGCGAAACACTGTCCAATTGCTATACACCGGCACTGCACACTAACGACTTAATATTACAAGTTAAACGGGTATCAGTTTTAGAAAAACACGCGTCTTCCGTGCCAGTTGTGACTAATTTGGATTCGGCTCAACAAAACAAATCCTACGCGGTTTTTAAATAAGGTCTAATACATATGAGAGACAAAAGAAAAAAATCTTCGCATTATAATATAATCATAATTTAACCGATAAAATCTGTCACGTTGCTACAATAATTAACGTAAATATATAACTGATTTAAAATCACGTTACAGTGGTAAATCATATTGCGCTTTCGAATATTTACCAGCGCCCATTACCGAGTGTGAAACACATTGTTGTAAACATTATTTATTAGTAGCCGATTCGTGGTTTTGAATATGTTCCATCGATACTCTTTGATGAGCAATAGGTACACATGATAAACAAGCATCGCATATTTTAATAACCAGTACCTAGAATAGTTTCAACACATTTATTAGTAACGTTTCGTTGATTGAAGAATAACCTATTTTTAACTTACTCATTATAAGCTATTCATACATATACACAGGTACTTTATATTAAGATCATAGTATTCGAACACGAATCTGTAACTAAAAAAATCATGATAGATATATACATAGATCATGGCTATGTTTGCGTTGAAGAAACCAGAACGAATGCAAGGTGGTTTGTAACGATGTGCTGGAGCAAGTGAATGAGTTTGTATATATTGGATGCGCATTCAGTAAGGATGAAAAATACACCGCTGACATAGAAAGAAGAGTGAGTGCAGGGAACAGAGTGAATGGTGGGATGGGAAAGTTACTTGGGAGCCAGCACTTAAGCCAAAAGGCACAGCTGGCCATACATAACGAAGTGCTTGTCCCAACGCTGTTATATGGCAGCGAGAGCTGGGTATGTAAGAAGGAGAATGAAAGTAGGATAAATGCGGTGGAAATGCGAGCTCTGCGGAAGATTTGCGGAGTGAAGGTGAACGACCGTATTCGCAGCAGTGTAGTAAGAAAGCGAGTAGGCATGAAAGATAGTATCGGTGTAAAGATGAGAAAGGGTATGCACCGTTGGTTCGGGCATATAGAAAGAATGTCTGAAGAAAGGATGACAAAACAGATATACAATGCGAAAGTGGAAGGTTGTAGGTACCTAGACCTAGACCATCTTACCATGACCAAATAGACCGAGTCTTATCTAAAGGATAAGTCAAGAGTGTCCGTAACCGGTGAGCGTGTATGAGACGAACTATGAGAGTGGAGGAAGCCAGAGACATATTTAAGGAAAGAAACTGTTGGAACTCTGTACTCTCTGCCTACCCCGCAAGGGATCTGGCGTGATGATATAGATAGATAGATCAATGTTTGTTAGCGCGGTAATGTCCGGGACATTATCTATTTTATTTTCCCTATTAAAATTAAATTTATTATTGAATTTAGTAAAATTAAAGGGTATTACAAAAGCTTTGCCTTCAAAGTTTAGAATTATTTATAGATAACTTTAGAATTATTAGCTCACACTAAAAACAGACAGTACTATATTTCAATATAGTAGAAATACAGCAAAAGTACTTATCATTAAGACATATTCCTAGCGGAAAATATTTTTCTATATTAGGTTTTGATTTTATGTTATGAAAAAGTATTAAACAAGAAAATTAAAAACGAATCCTAGGTCGGACAAATGTAGTTTTTCTAACGAAAGTTCCTAGTATGAATCCGGAGTCTAAAATTGTGCCCGGTATATGGCAATAGGCTCGCCACCTATAACATGGGACATCGTCGGCAAAAATTGGGTGTACTCAGTACACCTCTGCCACCCACTTGAGGAATATAGGCGTGACGGTGTTTTTTTTTATAAATACTAACCTTATTATGTTCCATATGAACATACCCGGCTTATGTTGCAAACTTCATCAACATTAAACAAAACTTTTCAAATTTGCAACAACCAAGAAACAACAAGCAAACATGTCCTCGTATCTACTAACAAAGTTTATAATCGTGTCATCTTAGTGTAAAGAAACAGACATTTGTTATGTAAAAACAAACAATTCAAGAATTTCATAGTACGTAGGGAATTTGTAATGAATAAGTTTTGATTGAAGCAGTGATAGCCTAGTGGAAGCAGTGATAGCCTAGTGGAAGCAGTGATAGCCTAGTGGTTAGACCGTTGGACTGCAAAGTCAAAGGTCTCGGGTTCAAACCCAGGCACGCACCTCTGTCTTTTCGAAAGCATGTACGTATTAAAAATTAATTATCACTTGCTTTAACGGTGAAAGAAAACATCGTGAGGAAACCTGCATGCCTAAGAGTTTCTCGAAGGTGTGTGAAGTTCGCCAACCCGCACTGGGCCAGCGTGGTGGACTATGGCCTAAACCCTCTCAGTTTGAGAGGAGGCTCGTGCCCAACAGTGGGACAGTTTCTTAACAGGGCTAATATTATTATTTTTATTATTATAAGTTTTGATTGTCCTTTAAGATCTGTTTCAATTTTTCTGGATATACTTCAACAAAAGCTATCAAAAATTGTTTAGGAGTGTTCTTCCGTAATATTTTATAATTACAACAAACAGTCTTCTTGTACCGTATCCTCGTGAAAGTGAACCTAAGAGGTTTTCAGAAACTTTCAAAATCCTAAGCCTATTCTGAATAGTATACTTACTAGTATAGACTCGCCCTTTATTATGCAAAAAGTTCAAGATAGATAGGTAAAATGTGGATATTCGGAATAGGTATAGTGTTTTAAACGTCTACATCACATCTTGAAGAGTCAACGAAATAAGGAACTAGCTTATGCTATAACGGTGGCAGACTAATTGAAAGGTAACAAACGGATTCAACTCCTTTAGTATTTTCTTGACAGACATTGAGAGGGACTGGCGATATTATATTGCTTGACAACACTCAAGGTCCAATACGAAGGCGAATTTTAATAAAGAAAAGTATATGTAGGTAGGTACTTCGGGGTGTTCTGTGTTTAATGTTGATTGAAGAAAGTATGTAACCTCAGGGTCACTTGTGGCGATCGATGCGGTCAAACTGTGAATCCAACCTTGCACTACGCTCAAATACGGGTAGCTATAGCATTCGTAGACACATCTTTATATTGCTTTGTTTCGGGTTGTTTGTTGAGTGTAAGACGCGGGCATACCTACGCCGTTAACTAAGAATTATGTTGTATTAAATTTTTGATTTTTCGCATTGGAACTATGAATGTTGCTCATTTTCCATATTTTTAAATCGCTAATCTTGTATGCACTTGCAATTATCGACTTAAATATCAAACATATTTTACATACCGAAGATTTTTGTACCAAAGGGGTTGTTATAAATGTTATTGGATTTATATTTTCTTAAGGGGTGGTTGTAGACATTGGGAATAATATTTTTCTCTATCATTTTACAAAAGTTTTCGCTTAGTGTTAAATTGGTGCTGGCACTGTCCGATATTCCAATAATTATAAACATTCCGGAAATTTACCTGAATAGAATTTTAGAGCTTGTATCAGAGTTTAATGTTGAAATGAGATTTATATCTACTAATAAGTTGCAATCTGGTACCTAATGGTTGTTATGTTGTTTGCTTCTTTATTTTGCTTCATTAAAGATATCCCGGAATAATTATATCACGAAATCACTGCGCAAATAACCATATATAGCTTACTAGTTACTTTATATGAAACAAAATTTTGAATTAGACTTAAAATTTAATTAAAAGTAAAGAAAATAAAACAAGTTCCCTTAATTTTATGTTATTCGCTTAGCTCAAACATTTTCAGCTATCATTATGTTGATTGCTTAAAAAGAAGGATACACTTTGATAAAGTCGATAGACTTATATAAGTCGAAAGTCTTTCGCATGGTACAGAATATTACTATGCAAATATGGGTCGTAAACCTGATAATTTAGAGGTTGAATATGTCTGCAGACTAAGTATTAAAGAAATTACTCGTTAATGTTTGATAGGTAGTCTATTATATGTTTTGTTTTTTAAAACACCGTTCGATAAGATTAGAATCTGAACTGCTTCCAAAAAATATATAGAAACAGCGTTAGGCAACGAACGCGGTATGTACGGACGCCGGCAGACGAAACGCCGCATTCATAGCTTCATACAGGTAAACACAACGCACTTATGAATTACGTACTTCGCGGCCTATCCGAATCGGATGTAAACTTTTCTGTAGACAACGCACTGTCACACACTGAACTTCTTCAAACACCAACACGATTATCAGTCCGAGTCATACTTTTTACAATATTTTTGGCATTGCTTTTAAGTTGTGGTCGTAGAAAATTCGTGATTAGAATTCAAAGAATTAGTGTTATTAGTTCAGTACCTATGAGTATTGGTGCGAAGTGATTAGCGCGGAGTGGCGGGTCGACGCTGAGCGAGGGTCGGCGCGGCAGCACGGCTCAGGCGGTGGTCGTCGGTATGCTGAGTTAGCACGAGTGCGGTGTCGCGGCTCGCCTTTGTACGAACGTCGCACCAGGCGGCCGGCCGTTTTAATGCGCGGGTATTTCTGTAGATCACAGCCATCGGACAAATCGCGACCGTGCGACCCGGCCTCAACGAGCACTCTAATAATAAACTTGTTTATATTTTTTATTCCCTCCATGACTTTTATTCCGATTCCTCGGCGACGTCCAGGACCGACGAGGCCTCGGCGCTGACCTCGAGAACCACGTGCGTGCGAAAATAGAGCGCCCTGCGACACTCATCATTGATGGTTATTATTTATCGGAGGCGTAAATCGGCGCCAAAATGTGTTCGGCCGGCGCAGACAGTGGCACGTAGAAGGAATGGGGAGTAGGAGGGAGCGGTTTGCCGCTGGCGGTGCGTCAGGCGCGTACGTACCGAGAGCGTGTCGGAGATCGCGGTGCAGAAGGCGCTGAAACCGTGCGAGTGCGCGGGCGGGCTGGGCGGCGGGCTGGCCGGGTCCATGGCGCGGAGTGGCCCGGCGTCGGCGGAGCACTGCCGCGGCGCGCCTCTCGCGCCCTCGCGTTACATAAACCCCGATGCTTACCCGCTGCCCGCTCCCACCTGTCTGTTGTCGCTGCGTTTTGGCATCACATGCGAACCACAACAATAACACTAAATAATTATAGAAATACTATTTTAAGCTCACTCAACGTGGAGTCAGACTAATTTGTAGCACTTTATCTTAGCACGATATGATTTTAAGCGGTACACGTGCACGGAATGGTTTTGAATGCGGCGGATATTTATGAATTAAATAAACACACAATTATCTACTGCAGTGCCCCATACTTTATAAATCAAGGTTGATTTATAAATTTTTGTCCGTGGTAGGTACGTGTCGAGGTTGTATAGGTTTTGTACTTAATGAGTACATAATGACTTGCCAAAGGTGACCTGTGTAGTTTGACCCAGCGTTCGCTGGCTTGGCTCCTCGAATGTCAACCACTTTCATTTACTCCAAAAGTAATTACATACCTATAGCCACTAACCTGCTTACTTTCAACGTACTCGATTAACCAGTGCTAAAATAAAAAGGGAATATAGATCGAATATAAAACAGAAATGCAAAATATTAACCTTTAGATAGCACGAAGAAGTGTACTAAAGTACAATACTAAAAAATAACTGAACCCTTTATTGCGATGGACCCAAACAAAGGACGGCAGTAATCGACCGCCGCATCAGGCAAAGAAATCACAATGCGGTGTAATCTAATTGTAAAGCTGACCCCCGTTCCCGTTTAAAACCTTACAATAACATTACGTTATTCAGAAACGACTCGACCTGAGGTCACCTGCGCCATTAATCAACTGGTTTCATTCTGTATATTTGTATCCGCCTCCGTCGATAGGTTCCGAACGATCCGGACAACGATTGTTGAATACCTTTTGTCAAAAGAAAAACTAAAAATGTGTAAAACTATGTAGTTACTTATTCCTATTATTATTTTTTCTAGTAGATTTTCAATTTGCCTCACTTTTTACTTTGACTGCCTAGTGGCGGATAATGCGCGTAACGATCACAAAGTCCTGGAAATCCTAGGACGGCCAAAATGTAGCTTTTTTTTCAAAAATACCCGTTATCAGTCCTGAGTCTGGAATTGTGCCCGATATATGTCAATAAACGCGAAATGCCTAAAAACGAAAGTTTTTAATCAGTGCGTCCTACCTGTAATGACATACGGAGCCGAAACCTGGCCACTCACTGTGCGGCTTGTCCACCAGTTCAAGGTCGCTCAGCGAGCTATGGAAAGAGCTATGCTCGGAGTTTCTCTTAGGGATCGAATCCGGAATGAAGTTATTCGTCAGAGAACCAAGGTTACCGACATAGCTCAGCGAATTAGCAAGCTGAAGTGGCAGTGGGCAGGTCACATATGCCGCAGAACCGATGGCCGTTGGGGCAGACTGGTTCTTGAGTGGAGACCGCGTGTCGGCAAACGTAGTATAGGGCGCCCTGTAGCTAGGTGGGGCGACGATATTCGTAAGGCAGCGGGCAGGGATTGGAGAAGGAGAGCTGAAGATCGAGCTCAGTGGCCTGCCATGGGAGAGGCCTACGTCCAGCAGTGGACTGACACGGGCTGATGATGATGATGATGATGATATGTCAATAGACTTGCCCGCTATTACATGGGATCTGACATCGTCGGTGAAAAACACAGCACACCCCCGTTTGGGGCATAAAGGCGGTATGGTGATTATTTATTTGTTTACTTTTTACTTTGACGTTATAAAATATGTATGTTGCTATGGACCAACATTACAAACCAGCAGTTAAGAGTTATTATCTTATTTTCGTGATACTGACAAAGCGCTTTCTCCTTTAGCAATGCGGTCTTAGCATGAACTGACAGAATAAGATACCTATGAATTTTATCAGGTTAGTTACATTTGCTACAGACATATTGGTATTTTTCATTGTGCCGATCAATTCCACTATATACGCCCGCCAGGATCAATCTATCTATCTATACCATTACGCCAAATCCCTCGCAGGGTAGGCAGAGGGCACGGAACTCCAACACGTTGTTTCCTTACAGGCCTATCTGGCTTCCTACACTCTCATAGTTACGCCAGTCACAAACTCTATAACAATAAAAAGGTTTAGTTCATGTATCTTCAAGCAATACTCGTAATATAAGATATTAAGACTATTACATGAGTGTTAGTTTATTTACTTCCATGTTTATTTAATTTCAATGATTTTCATACTATCTCAATTTGCCCAAATACATTAAGATTTCATAATTTCCCAAGCAACTGACTAACTGACCTACGACTGAAACCGAAAATATTCTCGATTATTGTACGTAGGCGCTCGTAGCGCTGAGCGACCGCGGTAATCTTACCGATCACCAAGGTTAAGCAGCGTTCGGCTCGGTCGGCCTGAGATGGGTAACCGTTTGTTGCATTTTCATATTCGAGCGTCTCCGTGCTTCGGAAGGCACGTTAAGCCGTTGGTCCCGGTTACCACTTAATGTGGTAGTCGTTAAGCCGAGTTGGAAGCCTTAAAGGCGGCTTGATAAGTCCAACAGTGGGTTGCCACAAACCTGCCTCCACCAATCCGAACTTGGTCCGCGTAGTGGAGTATGACCTAATCTCTCTCACCTCGATTAGTGAGGGAAGGCCTTTGCCCAGCAGTGGACAGTATAGGCTGATATTATATTTTATTGTACGTACATTATAAAGCTATTATACAATGCGAAAGTGGAAGAATGAAGGTACCGAAGACCTGGACTATCTTACCATAACCAAATAGACCGTATCTCATCTGAAGGGCAAGTCATGAGTCTCCGTAACCAGCGAACGTGTATGAGACGAACTCTGAGAGTAGAGGTAGCCAGAGAGGTCTGTAAGGAAAAAACCTGTTGGAACTCTGTTCCTTCCGCCTACACCGCAAGGGATCTGGTGCAATGATAAAGACGTAGCAGTATAAGGTTATATTTACCTAATTAATAACTACACAATATCCTAAAGACAATATGTTAAATTATATTTTGGCGGAATTCCAGAACGATGCCCTTGAGTAGGTATTAAGTATCTATACATGTATAGGACATCTTAGCTTTGGTATCGATTGTATTCTTGTCATATCTGAACTTATATACCTACAAATAAAAATAAGTCGGTATATTTTGATGCATGAGTACCTACCGTCTTATTTTTTAACCCCCGAACCAAAAAGAGGGGTGTTATAAGTTTACCGTGTATATCTATGTCTGTGTATCTTTCCGTGGAATAGTAGCTCCTAAATGGATAAAACGATTTTGATTTCGTTTTTCGTGAGAGTGACTTGATCGAGAGTGTTCTTAATTATGAATCATAGGGGGCGGGATTTTTTATTTTTTAAATTGTGTTTTACTCGTACTTGTTAATATAACAGATGCGATCCAAATTACGAATACTCATAATACGTTAATGACTATGCAGGCTATAGGCCCTGAAATTCTGATACTGCAACAAACTAAGATTCAACCCTATAAAAATTTAATATGTTTGACGTTTATGAGTGCTATTGTATTGGCCTATACAAATAAATAATTTTGATTGTGATTTTGCAAACATAATATTAAGTAATCTGCTTACTTTCCCTGTGTTTTGAAATACAGTGGCTATTTTTCGGCCGCCGTTTGGCCATGTTTGCAGTTTTCAGACACCACAAATTCAAAGATAATGTGTTTTAAGTAAATATAGCTCCACGTTTTATCCGATCTAATTAAAATTATACTCATAATGGTAAGGTTATGTTAGTTAAAATGTGATGGAAGAAAACAGCGTGATTGCGAAATAACAGATTGTAATTATTATTGTTGTTTAAAGTATGTCTTAGGTAATGTTTATACCTGATTTATATTCTGCCAACCTAGGAAGAAAGTGAAGATAGTGCAGTAAGGATGAGGATATGGCATGTCCAGCAGGCACTGCCAGACAAAACGCCGTGTGGTTTGCTTTTCCGCAGGAGCCAAAGGACTGCTACAGGCTTATCTCATCGTTTTGAAACCTTTTAGATCAGAATCTGAAACATAAACTTTACATTTATGTAAGTCATTAAAATAGCGACGTGTTTAATAGTTTACACTTGGTAAAAACCTTTAATTCATCAAAAAGAAATAAACAAAGACACAGCTGTGTTGGCGGTGGAATTTTCATTCCGGAGTAGACATTCCTGTGGAAATAGAGGGCAAGAAAGTCTTCGTTTACTTTCGAGCCTTTACTTCTTATTTTCAATATAGATGTTCGGTATACCTTTGTATATGCTCAGAATGATTCGTACCATTATCCTTTTAAAGATATTTGACTGTCGATTTGGCGTAGTGTTTAAAAGCTTAAGCGGCTTCACCCACTGGGTCACTGGGGACAAGTCTTTGTGAGAACCGCAATTATTTGTTTCGGTCTAGGTATTTGTGTATGTGAATTTTCATGTTTGTAAACGCATCCACGACACTGGAATAAAACCTAGAGTTTGGCTACGTTTTCAAATAAGAAAAAAATTATAATACAGTCGAGAAAATTTATTATATAAATACTTATTATATACGTACTCCAATGAAGAAGCATTTACAATCACATATAATTTCACATTTCGTCACGAATTTCTACAGTCATAAAGCGTTAAACAAAATAATTTGATCAATACACTGATAGTTTAGTACCTACATGGCCTGTCCGTCCGTAGTATTTTAATGTGTCAGAATGTATTGTAAAAAGAATACTATAATTTTAATGGTACTTAAAATCGTTTCGAATCTCTGTTTATCCACAAAATGTGGAAGAATCAAAAGAGTGGTTGGAGGAATACAAGTCGAATGTGGTAAATATAATTTTATTTTCATTTTATCCTTTTTATTTTACGCCTTATAACTAAAAACATTGTTTTCATATTTATGCATTGTAATAGCGGTATGAAATACTTGAATTATGTCTGTGTCAAGCGAGCGGTAAACATCTGAATAATGTAGTCGAAAGCTGCCAAACATTCTGTTATCTTAGGAAATTACCTCTTTTAGAATGTCCTTCGCTTGTCTTCTGAATTTTGGAGCTATATTAAGATCGCTTCCCTTTTTTAACAGAGACTTTGTTATTAATTAATAATCACCTAATAAGGGGCTTTTATTTTCTGAGCAATATTTAGAAAAGATAACTATAAAAAGGAAAATATTTAAACTAGGTAATAATAGTATTTTGTTTTGTTTTTTTTTTTGAAGATTATTATTGATTTTATCATATAAATTATCTTAGCAGTAGGTAGATACTAAAACCTTATCCAGGGCTTAGAAGAACAGACAGCTCCGGAGATTGCCAACGCTTAGTGTGAGACGTCTCCTGGCTTTCATTGACGAAGCGATCCTTCAATGAACGGTTGTGTACGGGGAACCACGATGTTCGTAAGCATCGCAAAGTTCCGAAGGAACGATTTCATCTTCCCAAATGTGCTCCAGCAAAGCACAAGACCGGGCTCTGGTGTTTTTCAGTTGAGAATCCCAGAGAACCGTGTCGTAGTAGGATACCGCGGGAATTCTTGTGGTAAAAGCTCCACATCATTTTTAGACTATTAAAAAAAGGAAAACCGACTTCAAAAAGCAAAAAATAAATATTTGAAGTCGGTGCTGGTTGGTGCAATCGGTTACTTGACACCGACTTAAAATATTTATTTTTTGCTTTTTGAAGTCGGTTTTCCTTTTTTTAAAAGTTTTTTATTTTACTATGTTTAGTGATGAGTGAATTAATTATTATTATTTATATACCTCCTTTATATTATCCTACTTATTTATACAGTGAAGTACCAACAAGATTAATATAAAACTCATAATAACAGAATTTTTACATTCATGCTGTTTGCCGTATAGGAAACCCCTCGTGTATCTTCAAAGTCCATTGTCCAATACCAATCAAATTTAAATTCGACCATCACGGAGCTATGCCGAACCTAATGCAAAAAGAATCATCAAAATCAGTTTACAAGCAAAGAAATTACAAAAAAATATAGACGAATCATGAACCTCCTCCTTTTTTGAAGTCGGTTAACATTCTTCTTAGTTCTATGGTAGGGTACGTACCTATAGGATTGACGTAACACCCATATTGTCTCAATTTGCTCATTCCTATTGTTTGTCGTTAAGGAGTTCCCTGGTGTATCTTCAAAGTCCAAGGTCCAATACCAATGAAATTAAAATGGCACCACCTTGGAGCTATACAGAACCCAATGCAAAAAGAATCATCAAAATCGGTCCACAACTGACGGAAATATCGGTGAACATACATAAAAAAAAAGCATACATACAACCGAACATAGAACCTCCTCCTTTTTGAAGTCGGTTAATAAAAGGAAGACGTACGTCTTTCCCTTATTGGACTAAGAATCTTGTGAAGAGTTTTCTCGCGACATCCGAAAATAAATATAGATGCTTTATTTATATTGGACAATCGTAAAATAACACGTACACAGAATCAAGCATACTCTCAATAGGCCGCCCAGCGCGACCTTCGGATACCGTGCGTACGGTACCCGAGGGTCGCGCTGGGTCTCTCTTCCCGCATAATATACGTAAGGGCGTATTTTTATGATCCCTATATTATTTTCCTCCAGGTATGACTCTTAAT
Source organism: Phalera bucephala (assembly GCA_905147815.2). NCBI lineage: Eukaryota > Metazoa > Arthropoda > Insecta > Lepidoptera > Notodontidae > Phalera > Phalera bucephala. Next base: position 13,150,619 of record LR990621.1, on the reverse strand, counting down.
GTGCGAGGCACTTTGTTCAGAACGACTTATGGCTTCACACTAATTTAAGTGTATTTTGCCAATGTCCAGTGAGATGCATAATCGTGTTTTTCTAAACTAATTCAGCTCCCGATAAACTTGATGAGAACGATGATAAAGGAATTGATGAAGTACCCCACCCTGGATAATAAAGCAATGGATACTTTACATACCAATTGCGACGGCCGTTTTGAAGGAAATCGAAAAGGCACGTTTTATCACTTTATTACAATTACCTTCACTCTTTCACATATGAGATAATACATAATGGTTATTATTCCACCAACATTACACATCATTATTCGAAATAACACAAGTTTTGGAAATTAAAACAAATTGACAACATCACTCTTCGATTTCCCGCCAAAAACCCCGCCGCTTGAGTTTCTTTTCTTTCTTTTTTCTTCTCCTAAACGGCTTGATCGATTTGATGATTTTTTTGTGCTTATGGGGTTATTCGGATAGTTCTTAGCTATAGCTGAGCCTAGCGGGTCCAGGTGACGCTGAATAAATTGAAATAAATTGAATACATTCTGTATTCAATTTATTTCAATTTATTCAGCGTGCGCTTTCATTTTTGTAACAGAAATTGCTAACTACATATTTACGGTCGGCCTTATAGAGGTTGTTGATTTATAATCTCACGGAATTACTGGTAAATTATTAGATGGAAAATTTAATTATTTTCCATCACTTAAAGTATGAAATTTATATTTTTAAGTCATAATTTTACTAATATTCATTCGACTCTCTCATTAGTCTAGTGGTGTATAGTGCAAATCCTAGGTCGAATAAAGTATGGCTTTCTATTGAAAAATCCTTAATAGCAGTGCGGAGTCTGGAATTTTTCCCGTTATAATGGCAATAAGTCCCCCCTATTAGGTACATTGAGATCTAAAATCGTCGACTATATTATGTTAGTGTCTAAAGTAAGTGTACACAGTACACCACTGCTACCCCCGCTTGGGGAAAATAAGCTTGGCTGTGTACACTCATTAAAAAGTAAATTACAAGTACGGCGTCATCTTCGGCGAAAAATGGATGTACACAGTACACCTCTGCCATCCCCGCTTGGGGAATACAAGCGAGTCGGTGCGTCCATAGTAGAGTAAAGATTACTATAAACGCTGAAAGAACACTGAGCCAGTGTTAATCCTGATAAATGTAGACTTGCCATATCCAATAGTTTCGTATTTTATAGAGAATTCAATCATCGTTGTTATCGAATTAGGGTTGAAGATGTCAATCCTATCAATCAGTTATATTCAATCGATTACATTCAATAATGATCGATTTGATTATTCCTAGTATATTTTTACATAACGATTTTACAAATGTATGTACTATTAAATTATAACCTCAAAATCTAATTACATTTTAATGCAATTCCCCCGCTTGTCCGTTCAATAATAAATGCATGAAGGTAAAATACAGGTAACTTGAAATCATATACGCATTTTTTCATTGCTGTTGGTTCTGGGGCAAATCATGTATGGACGCAGAACAATGTTCTTTATTGTACGAAAATACTTCTAGTTTAGGCTCTACACTTAACAGGTTTATCTATAAATACGAAAGATATGGAGTTGGACCGGTTGCGCTGGAGAGCGATTGGGGAGGCCTATGTTCAGCAGTGTACGGTATAGGCTGAGATGATGATGATGATGACGCTATTAAAGTGCACCGTATACCGTATTTTTAATGATCAGGTATAATACTTGGACGCCGTATGTTACAAATGTGTTATTCCATCGTCTCCACAATTTAGTTCGCAGTGCCTCGGAGAATATAATTAATTGCAATAAAAATTTATAAAATCTTTTCCATGTCCAGTCTTCAGATAGTTATACGTTCATAGGTCTTAATTTAACTTACCAGGTTCCCAGCCCCGCGTAGCATCCCTACGTAACTCACTTAATATGCGGCATCTGTGTGGAGCCACGCTTCTGTCTCCAAATTTTGCTCTGACGGCAGCCCACTGCACGAAAGGTGATAAAGACCAGTACATTCTACAATTAAACAATTACTGCGTCTTTGGCGATGACGATGAGCCTCCTCGAGGTAAAATATTGAAGATAATTAAGAATCCGCTATATGATGAGTATGCAATATTAATACATACATTATTAAATAGACAGTGATAAGATATAGTTTTTAAAGGCAATTAGGATTGGTTTTTTTTACAAACTTTAATTTAATTTTCACTATTAGTTACTATGTCTGACTGTCTTTCGGGTCTAAACTTTGTAATCCATGTTTTGAGCACTTGTGGGTTTGGGTTTGGGATTGAGCTGAAATTTCACCTACACAACATAACCCCCTCGTATTAAGGCTTGTTAGATTAGTATTGACAAGTACTATACAGCCTGATGGTGTTCAGGGTCTGATGATGAAACCAAATAATGACCAATGGAACCACCCAACTATTCAACGTAATGCCGCCATGTTTGGGCTCGTTGGATTTATCCTGACGAGTACTGTAGACCCAGATGATGGCAAGAGTTTAATGATGGAGCCGTAAAGAGGCCATAGTAGCTCCTCAACTAAGCAAGATACATATCTCCGATGTGTGTTGGCTATAAAATATTATTTTTAAAAAGATATATTTAAATATTGTAAATATATCTATGTAATCTATCCATACTAATAATATAATGTTTATATATAGGTATGACAAAAAGTATTGGGTTCAACTATTTAGAAGATCCTGAAGATGAAACACAATGTAAATAAGAAATGTATATTTGTCTATTTGGCTGTCGGGTATCACACAAAATCCACAATAGCAATTGTAACGGAATTTTCATATTTGTACCGCATATAGTCTGTCTTACATAAAGCAATATTTTATCAAATTCGGTTGCATAAAACCCGAAATATAGCTTGACATGTTCGTAGACCCGGTACTAGGTAGAGATCAATTGATCTAGTTTTCTTCCAAGGTATTGCAGTTTTTAGTCAGATCATATTATTGCTCCAAGCTGCGGACGAAGTCGTACCTAATCCAAAATACTCTCTACCAAGATTGTCAGTACACTTATAATATGAATTCAAACAAATTTGACAGACCCGCCCACCAGATTAAGTAGTTGCGGACATGAGACAACTCTTTGTGTCACCCAGAAATATTTGTTTCGGTCTAGTATTTGTATATTTAATTTTATGTTTATAAACGCACACACGACACGGGAATAATTCCTAGTATAGGGCTACTACGTTTTATTTAAAAAAAATAGACAGGTTCTTCGCACAACTAACGCGAGCCCTTATTATATATAGAGTTGGATTTTTCTTTTTGCACATTTCAGTTTGACAAGTGCACACGACATAGCGCTACTGCAGATAAGACTTAGTCTGCACGATGTCTCGTGGCTTTACAACCAAGTGTTACCAACCTCATCTTTCGGCATATCAGGTAATTATGACTACAGTCCGACAAGGATCTTTTGGCCCGCTGTGAAAATCGGAACTAACGCTTTTTTCGTGGAAGGAGGAAATCCTCATGGATAGATCTCATGACCCGTATCATACAGCATGCCAGTGATCTACGGAATTAAACCTCCTCCCTTCTTTCCTTAAAATCTCATTTTATGACCGTCACAGAATTGACGCTTTCTATGAAATTTATCCAAGTCCTTTTTAAAATAGTAAACGTGCACGTTTGACGACTCTCCTGTTGAAATATTTCCCCGGAAGTAGGAAAATTATAAATGATAGCCCTGATTTCACACCATCGCCCCCCTGTCAATGTCATCCACGGCCTAAAAATCCTTGTCACACTATATTGTGCATAGACATAGTATTAGTACCATACTATATCTGTGATATTGTGTATATTACGAGGGTTAATAGGCTGAGGGTGGCGCGACTAGCGCGTAGGTGTCAAAATTATAGAGCAATGCCCAATGTCTATCCCAGAGAGAATATAATCACGACGTGATCCACCCGGGGTCCTTGCTCGCTATGACTAATTAAATACGTAACGCGGTGTGTTGCGATAACTGCGTGAAATTATCGTTTCATGGTACTAGAGTAACGGTTTTTACTTCAGTAAAAAAAAATAAACACCTATATTCCCCAAGCGGGGGTTCCCCAAAGGTGTACTGAGTACACCCACTTTTTGCCGACGATGTTAGGTCCCATGCAATAGAGGCAGGTACTCAAGTGGCATACACAGGATCAGACACCGACCTCGCCGGCGAGGTCGAAAAATCCCTTGCCCGCCGGCCGGTGCTGCGCACAATGGCGAGACACCTAGTATACGCCCTCCCCCACAGCGACTGCCCAAGCTGAGACCGTTACTCCTTGGGGTGCCCTTGGGCTAGTTGCCCCCTTGCCCATCTGGCTCGAGCGTAGTGGTTGCACGCTCGCCCTCTTGTCCGATAAAGCTGTAATGGTCCCGCAGCCAACAGCGTAGATCATTCACACACACACACGATCATTTCACAAAGTTATCGTAACGAGTCACATTTCGTAATAGCTAATAACAGCCCAGCTAGGCTATTACTTTTAATTTGTACGTTTTAATCTCAGATACGTAGGGATTTCAGGACATACGGGGCTATCTAGATAGTAGCATACCACCACGCTTTATTTCTATAAACCTTATAAAAGGTGGCAACAGCCGATTATTAGAGGCAATTAAGGGATTAAAAAGCCGATTGTCATATTCTAATTATTGTACACTAGTTTTTGCCCACGACTTCGTCCGCGTTTACTTAAGACAGGAACCTTACATTTTTCCAGGATAAAAAGTATCCTATTTGTTAATCTAGGTAATAAACTATCTGTGTGCCAAATTTCGTCTGAATACGTTCATCCATTATTGCGTGATTGAGTAACAAACATCTAAACATACAAACTTTTAGTTTTACAATATACTAGTTTTTGCCCGCGACTTAGTCCGCGCTGACTTTAGATAGGAACCTAAAACTACTAAACCTTAGTAGGAAGTAAGACTAACCGAGTGACTTCATCTGCTTTATTTTTTAAGACAAAAAGTAGTCAATGTTCTCCTTCAGGATGCAATCTATCTTCTTGCCAAATTTCTCTCTCCTCCAAAGTGGGGAGGAGAGATTGACCATAAATGTAACAAAATGTCGCCATCTGACGCGCGCTTGCCGTACGTACGGTAGATTTACGTATAAGTATGTCACTGAAACTCAAATGATTGATTTTGTATAAATCCTGCGTGGGCTCTCACAAATCTACCATAAGCACGCGGCCTTGACTGGTAAGATCAGGTGAGAAATTCAGCGGGCTTCTCTTTTTTCTAATTTTCTACTAATTTATACCATCATTTTCTGTATGTAATGTTATATTATACATAATTAAGTATACGATCAAGCTCCAGTGTGATACCTTACGACTGGCATATAAGACTCAATTCGAACTACCAATAAGAACACATACAAGGTGAAACGCAAATGACGCAAGACCTCAGACACCTCAATTAGGTTATTGCTCAACAAATTCAAAAGAAATCCAAACAACCAATTGAAACCAAGAGTTTATTTACTCGAAAATAATAGTATAGATATAATTGACAATTTGGAACAAAGTATTTACTTTCATGTCTTGCATTAATTATGTTACACTTTCTTTGCCTTATCGGCTCAGTGATATAATTTGGTCAGGTATATAAATACTATTTTTAGTTCATTTAGTGCACTGATTGGTTTATAATTTGACCGCGGCGAGTGTGTGTGTGAGTGATGTACGCTGTTGGCCGCGAGGCCTTTACAGCTTCACCGGACTTAAGGGCGAGCGTGCAACCACTACGCTCGAGCCAGAAGGGCAAGAGGCGACATTTTTCCAGGATAAAAAGTATCCTAAAATCTAAAAAGTACCTAAAATAAAATAAAATACTCGAGGACGCCTTGAAGAGGCGGCTTCGGTTGGGACAGCCGCTGCGGGGTGAGGGGGTGCACTACTAAGTGCACCGGTCAACCGCCGGCTAGGGGAAGGGATCTACGACTTCGTCGTCGTCGTCGCCCGTATTCGGAGCGGAAAGAAGGGATGACAAAGCATCGGGAGGGATCGGTGAGAACATGTCGCGGCCGGCGGTGGCGGGGGCGGCAGGGGTCGGGGGATCGTAGTTGGCGGCGGCTACGATTAATGGATTCGCATGGGTAGATGCGTTCGCGAAGTGTCGAGTTGTCGCCTTTTTAATATAGGCGCGAATAGGTTCGAGACCGAGATCGGAGTGGAGGTCGACATTCGTCGTCCCGATTCTGTCAAAGGTCCTTGAGACTGTTGTTCAGAATCAACTGTCTCACTATCTCTCTATTAATGACCTGCTAAGTCCCTACCAATCAGGATTTCGCTCTGGCCATAGCACTGTAACGGCACTCGTTAAAATAACTGACGACATACGTTTGGCCATGGAGAATAAGCTCCTTACTATATTGGTTCTACTAGACTTTAGCAGTGCCTTTAATTCAGTTGATTTTGACATCCTCTTAGGAATTCTGACCTCCCTAAATGTTTCTCCTTCTGTAACTGCTTGGTTCAACTCATATCTTCGCGGTCGCTCGCAGTCGGTTCGATCCAATGAGGCTTCCTCTGAGTGGTGCAATCTGGCTGCGGGAGTCCCGCAAGGTGGCGTACTCTCTCCTTTGCTTTTTTCAGTTTTAATTAACGCAATTCTTAAAGTTATATCTTCACACTATCATCTCTATGCAGACGACTTGCAACTTTATCATCATTTTAAAGTTGATGATTTTAATGCTGCTATTGTTGCCATCAATAACGATCTTCAGAACATCAATAACTGGGCAAAAAACTTTGGCCTACTGGTAAATCACAAGCTCTCATTATTGGTGGCAGATATTTTACCAATCTTTTAGATCACCAGTCTCTTCCACAAATTGTGTACGATGCTATACCGATACCTTTTTCAGATAGTACAAAAAACTTGGGCGTCTACATTGACTGTAATCTGTCCTGCAATGTTCACGTTGCGGAAGTAAGCAAGAAGGTTTATTACTCATTTCAGTCTCGGAAACGGCTCCAAAAGTTTCTGCCGCTTTAAACCAAAATAACTCTTGCCCAATCTCTTCTTTTACCTCTTCTCGACTATGCTGATGTAAGCTTTCTTGACGCAACTGAGGAACTCCTTAATAAACTGGAACGTCTGCAGAATCTGTGCATTCGCTTCATTTTTGGCCTTCGGAAATTTGACCATGGGACAGAATTCCGAAGGCAGTTGAAGTGGCTGCCTATACGGCTGCGTCGGGATAGTCATATTCTCTGTTTGCTTTACTCTGTTCTTCATAATCCTAATTCCCCAGTATATCTTCGTGAACGCTTTGAGTATTTAGTCCCCAGGGGAAAACCTTGTCGCTATGTCTCTTCTCTTCTTCTTAGTGCACCTCGTCATAGCTCAAGTCGATATGATGGTTAATTTACTGTGCGTACTGTGCGCCTATGGAATTCCCTCCCACACTCTTTACGTGATAGCCCTACTTTACAGATGTTCAAGAAAAGAATTAAGAGAACATTTCCTATCTATGTAAGATATTTCTATGTATGTATGTATTCATGTAGTCTATTTTATGGTAATGTATAGCATGTAGTATATTTGTAGATATATATATATGTAGTTTTCTATCTATAAATATCTTTTATTTCCTTGCTTTTGTGTTGTACACTTATTCCTATCCTCATTTTGATCATTTGTTTCTCTTTCACTCAAAGGTTTGCTGGTGGAAAACTCGACTTTGAGTTAAGCTCGCCTTGTACATTAATTTACCTTGTAACAATTTGTGTATGTGTACAAAGAATCAAATAAATAAATAGACATTCCGTAAAATCCATGGGGCTCCTGCGGCTTTACGGAGGAAGCGGTTTTGAACCGCGTGGAGTTTATCAATGTGAGAGGGGTTGAACGCGGCGAGATTGCATGTCTTTATATTACGTATTGAGCTCATTAAGCTAACGAGTTAGTCAGATATTGTGACGTCGAGAGATTTATTATATCTTTTGATCAGTAGCTCAGAAGGCATTACGAATAATATAGGTAATATTGATATATTATAAGAACGGCTATATGCTACCCATATAGATATATTACCTACACAACATTGCCAAACTTTGATTATTTAAATCTAAAATTACGTAATAGTAACAGACATTTAACCTTTAAATTATTTAATTTTTACTTCGATTTTACAGTAGTTCAATTATCTTAATGGTGAATACGATATATTTTCTTACCCAACACCGATATTTTAGTTCAATAATAAAATATGAAGACAAACATCGATGTCATTCATCATCGATGTTTTTACAATATCAATAATTCATTTGCGCTCTACGTGCGCGCACAGCTCAACCCGTTCGTCGCTACAGCCAGACACAGCACACATGTCCCTCCTTTGCTTCGATAGAAATAATGAGTTTGATAGAAACAATGCCTGCTATGCCACCCTCCACTTTAAAAGAATACCGGCCTTTGTTGTCTAAAGTCACGAACTACATAGGTACCTACATACTTGGATGGAAGCTATAATTTTGGCAAGGCCGTATTTAAAGGCAAATTAACTAAATATACATTTAGAAAACATCACCCTCCGACTAGGGCCGTCGGATAAAAAGCTCTTGTAAAAGAATGTTGGATATAAAGTATGATAAAAGTATGTAGCATTTTACATAGTGTTGTAAAACGCTCGATTCGGCGCTTAAAACGCTCGCGTCTTCTACGTGTTTCAACGCTCGTGAGCGTCGACTCAGCGCTAAACGCTCGAATTCAGCGCTCATTTTTCAACACTAGTTTTACAGCTTACAGATACTGAAAACTAGTCATCGGAGTGGTGAAACAAAATTGATTGCGCGATGCCACTTTATGAAATCGTAGGCTGTGTAACTTTATGCACCAACTAAATGTCTATTGTAGTTCCTTTATTAGGATCCAGTCCTATAGAAACGCGTCCCTAAGCCATAACTTAAGACTAATAAAACAATTATAGGTAAATATACCTGACTCTGCAACCTCGCAGTTCCACATTTATCAGCCCGAGATAAGATTACAATAAATTATTAAGATCGTCTGCTTCAGATATTACTCACAGTATCAAGGAGTCCGGTCATTATGACTAGATACTACTAGGCCGCAATGGACTCGGACATGGATGAATGGACTTCGGCACGTAAACCTTTCTATGTTTCTCGGTGATCTTTGATAGATAGATACATTACCCATTATGTGTATATTATGACAAGTAAATTGTAACGCTTATCTTATAAATCTAGTGAGATTGTAATCTGTCTGTAATCTCTGTATTGTAATCTCTGTATAATAATCAACTAAAAGACCTCCTAACATACAAAAAGTTCTTTATTAATACTAATAAGTAATTAGGAATCTAATGATATATATATATAAATATTAGACCGCATCCTCTTTTACCTCAAAGTTCGTTATTTAATTTAAATGAGGCAAAGACGAGTTATTGTAAACTCGTCACAAAGTAATAAAGACACACACATATGCGATGAATTAACTTTCGGGCGAGTTTACAATGACTCGCATAAGGGTTATTGTAAACTCGCCACTAAGTAACGAAGAGACTAGGTTTTTCTTTAATAAAAATGACCGGTTCAATTACAGGTGAATGTATAATATACGGCTACGGTTACAAAGGTCCCAACACAATGGAGACTTCAGAACAACTGCAGGCAGGCAAACTGAGAATCGTTTCACTAGACCAATGTACAGAGGCGCTTGGGCAATTTCTCGCTCCAAAATACGATAATGGAATGATATGTGCACTTGGCGACGGTGTCGACGCCTGTCAGGTAATATATAGGAAACAATTAAATTTGCCACCCATCGTCCAAAACGTATAATATGAATATTTACGACAAGGCTAATACATTTATATCAAGAATCTTGGCATACCTGCTTAGGTACGTACGTATTTAACTCACGGTTACATACATTGTTTGTTGATTCGTTTTCTAGTAGAAATTTTAGATACTCTACATAACGTGCATGTGCACACCTAATTTGCTACGAACAGAAAAGAGTACCTATAATACCTTTTTGTTAAACCTAACCTTACATTAGAAATTAATCTTGTGTCGTGAATAGCAGGTGCGTGTGTAAACATAAAATACACATACACAAACACCGACACCCAAAATAAATATGTTTGGGTCACACAAGGATTTGTCCCAGGCGAGGATCGAACCCACGTCGTCTTTTCAATCATAATTCTGCCTATGCAGACACCTACATACGTACGCCTGGTTAAGCCTCACGCACCGCATAGCTACGGAGATTGCTTTACTAAATGTATTGATGAGAAAGGGCAACGGCCTAAAAAGTACATCTGAAGGAATCCTTTTTTATTCTGTTTATTAGGTAATAAAGTGGGTACTTTAGGGACATGCCTGTAACTTGGTGCAAGTGACTGCGCAGTAAACTACCAACATAAATGTAAATAATGTAGGGCTTGGGACACTAGGTAGAGTCGTAAGAGAAACTTGCAAACTTGGCCCTTATTTGCTATGAACAAACGCGAGGCGAAATATGGTAGGGATGATCGATATTTAAAAAAACATCGATGTTAACATTGATTCAAAAATATCGATGTACGATAAATATCGAAAGGAAAACATCGATGTTGTTTGTGTGTGTTTACTCCACAGATTACATTAATCAGCGACATCTAGTGTGGATTGAGTCAATTAATAATGTCAAAATATAGTTAGCGAAATCTAGTGTAAAACTGGGTAAACTAAGTTCGTATTTAATAGATTTTATGGCTTAGCATTCTAAAGTATATCAAAATAATATTCAATCAACTAGTTCAGTCAGGAAATATCAATTTTCCGATATTGTACTCGTACCATCAATGTGTCGATGTTTTAGAGATCTTACATAACGATCATTTCATGAAGTTATCGTAAGGAGCCGTGTAAATAGTTATAGAAAATAAGTGCCCTTGTGTATAACCCCAGCTTAACATGCTTTATATGTTTCCCAATCAATGAAGTAACCTTAAAGCAATGGTTAAATTCGTTTGTCTTTTAGGATAAAGCCAATTATATTCAATAAGAATAAAGGTGGTCAGATTTCTAAAAATAAAACGTTGTTTTTCCCGATGCAGATATTCTGGCAATAGAGTCCATGCCGGAACTCATTATCTTACAGACGATGGTTCGATCCAGTGGTAAAGAACTTAAACCGTTCTACCCACATCACAGAGTAGTACTTCTTTATTCCGTGGTTCTCCCCACTGGATCGAAATCACGGATTAGATCCCCGCACCGGATAAATTTTTGAGTGACCCACAAATATTTTTTTAGGTCTGGGTGAGGATATGTAAAGGACATTGTTCTGCGCGCATACATGATTTGCCCCAGAACCAACAGCAATGATAAAATACTTGGATGGTTTTAAACACCCATAAATTCTCTTAAGGCATTTATTATTAATCGGACAAGCGGGGGAATCGCAATACTGCACAAAAAGTATTCGATTTTGAGGTTATAATTCAGTAGTCATTAATACATATGAGGTTGTATTGTGTGTGTGTTGACATTCAGTAAAGATGTCGGCGACTTCGATATAAATACTTACAATACTTTGTAATATTCGTTTTAGATTGCAAATTGTCCGTTAGATACGGATTTTTGCCATTATTTATTTCTGAGGCAATTTTCGACAATTTTCTTTCATAATTGTGGCTACGATTAAATAAATAGTATTAGTATGATCCAATTATTCCTAACTTATTAATAACGTTCTCGTCGGCAGGGTGACTCTGGCAGCCCACTGTTCTGTGCTGGAATAATCGAAGGAATTAGCAGTTACGGCTTAAGCTGCGCAGTCCCTGACCTACCCGGAGTCTATACGAGCATTGGAGCCCATCTACACTGGATCAATGGACTGATAAACGCGGAAAATTTACACTAATCGTAAGTATTGGAAACAAGGATCCTAACACATCAAATTTAAAATATACGTGTGCTATAAACGAATAAAAATGGCATATCCGCCCCTTGTCTCTTCGACTACCTCATTGGTCTAGTGGCGCATAATACGAGTGGCGATCACGAGGTCCTGGATTCGAATCCTAGATCGGACAAAGTGTGTTTTTTTTCTATCGAAAAGTCTAAGTCCCTGTCCGAAGTCTAGAATTTTGCCCGGGTGTTCTGGCAAATTAAGTACCCCACAAGCAGACAATAGGCAAATAATAATAAATCTCCGCGCCGAGGCGGTCAAATGACGATTATAGTTACGCGACGTTATGCGCTCGCCCACGCTTTTATCAGCGAATAGAGATCTCGCGCATATAACACAACCGTTGATTCATGTAATAGAAATATGAATGAACTACGACACACAAGCGCAGTAAAATGTATCTACAGGAAGTGACTTATCACGGATTAGATATAGGATATGTGACGATACTTAGATACGACGTTAGGAATGAAACAAACACCTCGTGATAAACATCATTTTATTTGTTCGACAACAGTTATCATACTATTTCAAGCGTACAGCGATAACTGAACTAATCACATTTTGGAAGTCAGTTTTAGTCATATCATTTTAAATACCCTATTTAATTCGTAACACGCATTTGGTTGTCAATATTTCTTAATGGTCGGGCTTGGCTCGTAACTTAAACTTTAAAAAAGCAATAGGTACAAAGTTAACATATGTAGAGTTGACAGAGATGGACAAACGGTAATCAGATTAATGATTAACCACCCCCGCTTGGGGAATATAGGCGTGATGGTGTATTAATGATTAACGATTGCACTTTTAATCTTAAATCATGATCAAATATTACAAAATGCAACTGTAATCATTAATCTGATTACATTTTGCCCATCTCTGAGTTGAGTAGGTATCTTAATACTACCGGTGCGAATAAGAATCACGCACACGCGACACTACCACGAAGCGAATTTAAAGAGTTGTCGGCCTAAGCAACGTTGCACTGTCTTCCAACTAGGCCCTTACGTCATCGCGGTGGGCGTGGTTTACGTCAGGCTGTGGGCACTACTCGCTCTTTTCATACTACGTTCGTGTTAACATGGCTACTAAAACTTTTTTAAATGAAAGACAAAACTATAAGAAGTTCTGTGTCAACGTTCAAAATGTCCTTCCGATGACAAAAACGGCATCACATCTCACTTGTAGATATTTTCTTGTAATATATTAAACGTCATCTAGAATTCACACAAATGTACCAATAAGTAACATGGATAGTTTTGCTATTCTTAGCTTGATGGCAAATACAGACGTGGGTGGGGTGTAATGTCCTCTTCATCACGCGCCCCCTCGCGCAGTGACACGCTTGATTGTATAGGGAAATCTAATAATGCCATCTACTCTTTGTTAATACGAAGAGGAGATGGCCTAAGCTAACGAGCCTTGTGATTTCATAAAAGCATTGACTTCATCGAGATGGGCGTAGCTTACCTCAGTTTATCATCGCTACTCGCTCAATTCACACGTCCGCTCGCGTTCGCATAGCTATGAAATATTATCTATTATTACTAAAAATAAAACCCTTATGATGAAGTGATGTGTCTTAATACGCGAAAAATACTTGGAACGACATTCTGATCACACAAATAATATTAAACCGTACTTTCAAGTATATTTTCGTAATTTATTAGAAAGCTTGTATATTTATAATGCCATCTACCGTAATATAATTGAACTTACAAGTAACACTGACATAGACGAACCGTTTAGTTCTTACCAGTCTCCGCCAGATGGCAAATACAAATGTGGGTTGGGCGTAACGTCCCTCTCGCCCTGTGCCACCCCGCGCAATGACACAATTCATTTTATAGAAAAATCTGTTTTAGCCATCTTTCTAGCCTTTCAGCCCCTTCGTATTTGCTTCGTGGTACTACCACTGAACACCTCCGAGGAGCCGTGTTGAACGCGCGTGTGTCAGAGATGGGCAAAATGTAATCAGATTACTGATTACAATTGCATTTTGTAATATTCAATCATGATTCAAGATTAAAAGTATAATCGTAATCGTTGAAGATTACAAAATATAATTTTAATCTATCTATCTATATCATCACGCCAGATCCCTTACGGGGTAGGCAGAGAGTACAGAGTTCCAACAGGCTCTTTCCTTACATACCCCTCTGGCTTCCTCTACTCTCATAGTTCGTCTCATACACGCTCACCGGTTACGGAGACTTCTGACTTGTCCTTCAGATAATTTTAATCGTTAATCATTAGTACACCATAACGACTAAATTCCCTAAGCGGGGGTGGTTAATCAATAATCTGATTACATTTTGCCCATCTCTGGTATGTGTGCGCGATTCTTATACGAGCCGCTAGTACAAGATGCTCAACTGTTTACATATGGTTACTATGATAGATATAAGTGATCCAAACACAGCCAAGCCTTTGAACGAATCAATATCACTTAGTTTGTACTTAATATCCTATGGAGTATAGGAGGAGGGTGAAACACATCAACAGATACACCGTAAGCCACTAGCTAAATATAACAAATAGGTGGAGTCAACAATATAAATTAACATTCTCAATTTTTCAAATCGGTAAAAAATCAAATATACGAGTACTTCATTATTATTTAGATCGGAAAAAATATGCCTAATAATTCTCTTCTCTCTGCCTACCCCGCAAGGCATCTGGCGTGATAATATAGAGAGATAGAGCCACAGAGAGAGAAAAAAATGAGTTTAACTCAAACCAAAAGTGTGCGACCGATTTCAAAAACTAAGAAAAAACAACTCATCTTGATGACTGTACATTGTGACACTTCAGACACAGCACATAATCTATGCATGTGGAGTATCTACATTACAAGTTTGTAGTCATGACACGCCTCACACTTTGGTATTTAACTACTTATATCTACATAACTCCGTATATCTCAAATTATATTGCACACATTGAAATAATGATTTTAAAGTTTTACTTCATAACTAACTTTCCGGCTGTATACCTTGGCGAGAAACAAGGCACCCACCCCCGAGACAGGTGGTAAGTAAGTTTCTACAGGGTAGTTTAATTTTGCCACGCCGCCTTTGTTTCACTTGCACACTTTGCACCCAGATCAAAGAGAGCCAATAAGCTAGAGAACCAAGATAGGCCAGTGATTATTCATTTATTAACCGACTTCAAAAAGGAGGAGGTTCTATGTTCGGTTGTATGTATGCTTTTTTTTTATTATTTAATAAATCGAGTGCAAAGTATATAATGCTATCTACAAACTAGTAAGTTTTAAATAGTAACTTATAATTAGAGACCTTAGAAAGAAGAAGAGTTACCTTTTTTTAGAGCAGAGTGACTTAATATTTATAAAGTTAATTGAATAAATCAATCAATCAGCCTATCGCAGTCCACTGCTGGGCATAGCCCTTTAACCTAACCTAACACGCGCCATTGCACATGGTCCTCCGCCTTCCGCATCCAGTCTGTCCCAGCGACCTTTTTGAGGTCGTCGGTCCATCTAGCTGAGGGGCCGTCCTACCTTAGGCTTACCAAGTCGCGGTCTCCACTCTAGGACACGTTTGCTCCATCGGCCGTCGGTCCTTCTGCAGATATGACCAGCCCATTGCCACTTTAGCTTACTGAGTCTGCGAGCTATGTCGATAACTTTGGTTCTTTGTCGGATTACCTCGTTACGAATTTTATCCTTTAAAGAGACGCCAAACATAGCTCGCTCCATAGCCCGCTATGCGACTTTAAATTTGTGGACTAGTCCCACTGTGAGGCCACGTCTCGGCCCCGTAAGTCTTAACATAACATATATATAATACCAATTCAAAATTACTATTTTGTAGATGGCCTTTTGTGCTTTGCACCCGTCGTAATTAAAGTATAACACTAGTTAGTCACGTAATTATTAATTTTTACGCAACATTTTAGTACTTTGTAAAAGTAACGCCTGTAACGCAGGTCTTTAAGAACGTTACTGTCATAAAGTACTGAAATTATTTTAAATTGTACACGGTGCGTTCTTAAGGATACAGCCGGGGTTAAATTTGTGAATGCGTACTCCCAGGTGTTTAACACAGCAGTTATATAACGTAATAACATCTCAACTCATGTTATACTAAGTGGTAACAGCTTTCCCAGCATTATGTTTATTGACATTCATTAAATAAACCCCGTTCGTTACTTCCCTAAATTGACCCCAACAAACAGACCTACAGACCACGGGAGACTTTTTTGTTTTAGCTTTTTTAATTTTTACAATATTTTGTGACAAAATGTTATACAACGTTGCATATGTGCTGTATACAAGCACCCACTAAAATAGCATGCTATTGAATTTTACATAGACCACCCTAGGGTCTAAATTTCACTATTTTCTTTTCTTACAGATAACTATAAGCTATGCATTTACATTCAATTATCCTATTACAAAAGAAACATTATTTAATACACGACTACAGTAAAGTACTACATAAGAGAAGGCCGTTTGTGTAGAGGAACTGAAATACGAAGCCACAAACTACTGTTTAAAAAAATATAGTTATTAAACACCAATAAACATTCACGTCTAACATACAAGCATTATCGGAAAACTACATTAAAATAAAATTGTTTTAATAGACCACATACTAAATTATAACTAAGACTGAAAAATAGGAAGCGTATACAAATTGGGGATTTTACTAAGCAAATTTGTTCTAACTTTATATAACTTTGAAACGTAATAAAATCTCAACGAACACTTGCATAAAAAACACAATCACCTAAAATGAAAAACAAAATAATTTAAATTACTTGACATCATTATATCCATAAAATAAATCTCATACTGATATATAAACGGAATGGTTTACTCATATAAAAACAGAATGCATCCGAAGTTTTTTTTACCATTTCACATTTTTTTTACAAATCGTATAATAAGCATATTCAGTGACCTCTTTATATAATTTTAAGGATTTCCTGCTTCAACATACAGACATATTCAGATTAAAGTTTTAATTTATGTCCTTAAAAAGCTAAATTACAATATTACAACTTGTAAAAGTGTGTTAAACCGCTCGAGACGGCGCTTAGACGCACGAGTCTTCAAGGTACTTCAACGCTCGTAAGCATCGTCTCGGTACTAAACGCTCACCGTTCAGAGCTCATTTTTACAGCACTATTGCAACCTCGTAACGTCGTAACCAAAGCTATGAAAAAACATACTTAGGCCCACTTGCACGAACCAAGGTTAGCGTTACCTATTAACTAACTCCAAGTAATAACGTTAAGTTGAAGGTAATTTAACGTTATGACCTCGAGTTAGTCAATAGCACGGATCTATTGACTAACTCAAGTGAGCCTTAGTGTATCTTTCAACTATCGCAAAATATGATAAATTAAGTTTAATCAATGTGCTTACCAATGAATTTGTTTCAAATTATAGCGCCTACGTTAAATTTAGTTAATCAAATTTGTAATTATCATCAACCTTAACTTAACATGCATTGTACAACATACAAAGCAACATCTAGGAACTTAGCGGTTTGTTTTTTTTATCTACGGAACCTACAGAGCGAATCAACTAAATAATGAGTACATAACATAGAGAAGAAGGCAACAGGTGAACACACTATGTCGATTGAAATTACACTCTGTCTTGACAGCGAGAAGACATAGAAATCAATGATTAATAAAGTACGTATATGGAAGGGCTTGAAATCGATTTAGAAAGCTACAGTTTTAATCGGAATGTAAAGTCATAAAAAAACTATTTTTGTTTATCCAAGTAATAAATATTGTTTCTAATATACGATTGAGTATTTTGGGCCAACATATGCTGGTATATAATAGCGTATGCGGTACGCTATTATCAGTCGCCTCTCACTATATTTACGGCGCGGGTAGAGCGCCGATTCGGCCAAGAAAGACCATTTCATGAACCAATCGCTTGCTCATTTAACACTTTCATAGATAGATATAGAGATTTCTCGCACACGTTTCATCGATGGCGGCCCCTACAATATGTATAAAAGAGGCTGTCGCTAGCCAATAGGGGCGGATGCAAGTGTCCTTTTTACCTAAACATGGATGTTCTTTATTAGTAATGCCGCAAAAATGGCCCAAAAAAGCCGCTAGACAAAGTTAAGAGGCTGTTGCTTAGGAGAGGAATGCTGATAAAAACTATATAAGAAGTCCACTTCAGGCCCAAAACTAATGAGATGAGGTTCCAGATTCAACCCTGTACTGATTCCATTTAGTATTGAAATTATGCTTAAATTCGTTTACTATGAAATACGCACTAACCAGTTTCAAGCCCTGCCTCCCAGTAGGACTAATTAAGACCAGTTGAACCACGTCCTGCCTTCGGCGGTGGGCGTACTACTGGTGCTCTTGGGGGACTTCGGACTCCGCGGAGTTTGGGGTTTTGAGGAATCAGACTTCTTGTCTGCATCTTCTGTTCCTTCAGCATTCTCTATGGTGGATTTTAGCTGAAACAGATATTTGGTTCTATTAAAAAAACATTACCGTTACATGGACCAGGTTATCACCTAGGGCACAAAGCCGGCCTTCATGGAGATATTCGGAGGAGGCTTTCCTCCAGCAGTGGACGTCTTTCGGCTGACGATAGATAGTGATGTGTTTTAACCATAAAAAATATCATGATATCGTTTAAATAAACCTACTTTTATATTAGTCTGCGCTTGCATCTCCCGTTCATATTCTCTCACGTCTTCTATTGTCATGTTATACCATTCGTCCATCCAAGCGAAAGCTTGACGATGACCAAGTAGCAGAACTTCACGAATTGCCTGCAAGAAACACCATATATAGATAAAAATAAAGCAACTCGTAACACTGCAGGACAGTGGGACCAAATTTCACAGCAGTCATCAAAGTTAAATTGTGTTTGGCTCAGTCAGTCTGAAAGGGTGACTGGCTGTGGCATTTCCATTTCTGATTATCTTCATTCTTCGGATGGCACATTTCGTTGACTTGATGGTAACCACTTAATGAGATAGTAGTTAAGCCAAATCGAAAACTTATGGGTGACTTGATAAGTTGACTCCTTTTATGAAACCAAATCAAATGCATTTTATTAGTCATTAAAAGATGTAAAAGTTGTTATTACAATAATATATTGATCTATCTGTTTTACTGTTTAGGCAAACAAAAATGTTGCATGTATTCTTACTTAGCCAAGGCAACATACCTACTCTTTCATGTCTATTATAACTTGCTAAAAAATTAAATATATTTGTACAAACCACTTGAACATATTCCTCCACGCGAGTCTGTAGACCCCACACCTCAAACTTAACACTAACTGCTTTGTAGCAACACATGATGGGCTGATTTGTATCTCTCCACCCTTCCACAAGTGGTCCACGTCCAGTCTTCTCAGATTTATAGAATTTAGGATCCTCTGCCTCTTTGTAGTGATGAGGTTTTATTTCATCATAAGCTATGTCTAAATAGTCCACTTGTCTTTGTTCTAGCTCTTCTGGTGTAAATCCCAGGCACTAATAATGAGAAGAATAGGTTTATAAATGATAATAAAATGTTAATACTTGAGAAAAAAAAAAGTCTGCTTACATTTTCTGTGGTCCCATTATTATCTTCATATCTTGTTTGAATAGAAATAGAAAACTTTGGAATAAACGAACACTGAAATACAAAGGAAAGAAACCATATATAAAACTTAAAAATGGAGGCACTAAGGAATAGTAATTGAATACATAATGTGTTGGACAGAGTTGAGTAATATTCATTTTTCAGATATCATTAATATGAAATTTTAAAGCCTACTTCTTGGTGGAATAAAATATGACTTTTTGATAATATTTAATTATTGAAAACTATGAATGAAAATATACTTACTGTGTATTCTATGTCATTCAACATGAAAAAGAAAACAGAATTAGTTGTTTAAATCATAATACAAAAATAAACTTTCTAATCAATTATTACAAGAGTTTGAAATAGGTAGTTTTGGATTAATACCTTTTGTAAATCTAATGGATATACTAATCATTACTTCATATACTTGATACACTATATAAATAGCCAAAAGTGACATGTTTAAAAAATCAACAAGTATTTTATGCATGCCCTGATTTTGTTAGAGATTGCTTAAAATATCTACCTATTCCAAATTTCTTATAGTTATAATTCAATATAATTTCATACTAACCAGTAATAGTATACGGGTAATAATTCCATGCCTTTTCAGTGACATAAAATATTTTTGGTATCAGAGACTGAACCCAATAAGGTAAGTGGCTGCAAAACGTATAAGGAAATTAATTTATGGACATACTTAAATGTAGTGAGGACAATGTTTAAACTTTATGATTTTATAAATAGAAGACTATTATTTGGTTTTTTTGGTGGGAAATCAAAGAGTGATGTTGTCAATATGTTTTAATTTCCAAAACTTGTGTTATTTCGAATTATAATGTGTAATGTTGGTGGAATATTAACCATTATGTGTTCCTATATGTGCATGAGTGAAGGTAATTGTAACAAAGTGATAAAACGTGCCTTTTCGATTTCCCTCAAAACGGCCGTCGCAATTGGTATGTAAAGTATCCATCACTTTACTATCCAGGGTGGGGCACTTCATCAATTTCATTATCATCTTCGTCATCAAGTTCATTGGGTAGTTGAATTAATTTAGAAATGAATATTCGTAAACTTTGTACAATGGCATAATGTAAACGCAATTGCCACGAAAAAAAAGAAGACTATTATTTTTTTAACCTATGCTTTACAGGAAACAGAATAGATATAAAAAACTTTATCACGGTTAGGGGGTATCCAATAATTACGTGCGCTGTTTTGCTTTTAATTCGGATCCGTCCCTCCCCCTTACGTGAGATCTACGCTCTAGTTGTTAAAAGACTAAATGTTTTTTTAGTGCCAACCGAAGGTCGAATTTTGGCCGAAGACAAAGCCGATTAATAGGCCACCGCCAAAACCTTCCGCCGACGCTGAAGTCGAAGGTTTAATAACCCTAAGAAATTTGGTTCATGATTGGCATTAAGTGGTAACCGGGAACAACGGCTTGAAGTGCCTTCCGGAGCACAGAGAATCGAATATGAAAATGCCACAAATCGGCCACCCAACTCAGGCCGACTGAGTCAAATGCTCCTTAATCTTGCTGATCGGCAAGAATACCGCGGTCGCACTGCGCTACGAGCGCCTATTATAAATACGAGGGTTTGGCTGAAGGTGGTATCTTTAGTCAAATGTGGCCAAAGTTGAAGCTTCAGTCGGTTGTACTAACTAATAATGTTTTTCAAATGTTGATGTTAGATTTTTCAATTATGCAATGTTTAAATGAGATTTTACTGAACAATTCTAAGCTCACGTAATTAATGGATGCCCCCTTAATAAGGTTGGTTCAGGAAAAACCTTTTTAATCAAGTTTTTATGCAATCTAAACAGATACAATTTGTACGGTAATGAATGTACATTATGGTCAATTTGACATTTTTGCTACATGTTAGTTTTATTTTGAATGTGACATTGAATGCTAGTTTTTGACGTGTTGACGATTTATGATCCAGTTGTCTGGTGATATAGATGTGATTCTGGTTATAAAAATTTTGATGTTAAGACTTTTTTGGTGATAAACATATGATCTAGTATTCTCATATTTTTTATATAACTCAACTCAGTTATTCTTGTTTAATATTTGATGTAAATGAACAAATACTGTATTCAACAATGATGTTATAACTCAGGGCACGCATTTTGTTTATATTCTCACGTCACAATTTGATGACCGTGTGATCTTGACATGAAATAAAACTTATTATTTTTCAGAATTTATCTTTATTTATATGGTTTATTTTTTATTTTTAAGTTCCTGACGTAAATAAAAAATAATAGGTTTATTTTATGTGTAATATGAATAAATCTAAGAACCCAACGTATAATTTTCATTCCAGAATACATTTTTTATGTTTTGTAATAGCATTAACAACTATAGAAAGTCCACTTGGCTACAAGCACCGGTCTGCTATTTACCTGGATAAATGAATTCTTTTCTCAGTGTATTGTCCAACACCGTTTGTTTCATCGGTGACTTGCTCATTGGCTACAACTTCCACACCTTCACCATTGCTTGATTGCTCAAAACTGTGACGAGCTATCATATACAGCTGACCAATTCGATACTGAAAATACAAACATGGATAATGAGACCTATTTGGTGATGTACCTTTGGACCAATACTTTTCTGATGAGCAATAATTTGTTAATAATTAAAATTTTACAATAATTTGATATTTTTGCTACATGTTAGTTTTATTTTGAATGTGACATTGAATGCTAGTTTTTGACATGTTGACGATTTATGATCCAGTTGTCTGGTGATAAAGATGTGATTCTAGTTACGAAAATATTGATGTTAAGACTTTTTTGGTGATAAACATATGATCTAGTATTCTAATGAAGCAAACATTGATAATGAGACCTTTTTGGTGGTCACATACATCATGTATACTAATAATTTGCTTACTAGTTTCCATACTTACATAAATGTAAGAAGCAAAGATACATACAGGTACAATGTTAATCAGAATTTATCTGATGGTAGGAAACTTAAAACAGAGACAGAAACATGACCAGAAACACAGCCTGCCCGTACCAATATTAAGTAAGCAATATTTTACCGATGAAAATCTGATATTTTTAAAGTCATTTCCAATTCGGAGATATCTAATCAAATTAGTATGCCAAAACTCAGGATTTTATTTTAAACGAGAATAAAATTAAGTGCGTTGTTAAAATGGCAAAAATTAACACAATCTACTAAGAAAATAGCAGTTATAATGCAATTTTACAAGCAAATCAACGCAATTGGTAAAAATTTGCGAAATTATCCGCTAAAGTTACCTCTTCTACAGTCATTGGCATGCATATCCTGTATTCCTTTGTTAGAACCATTTTCTTTTCTTTATCTGAATAAACGGTGTAAAAGATATTATGCACAATAACTAATAAATCAAATCTCCGATTAAGCACTCGCGTAAGGCTTCAAAATCCAATTTCCTTCTGCCGTGATTCTCTCAACTCTATCTGACACTTGACAGACAGTCTGACGTCTGACAACCTGACAGTACTGACTAGAGAAGTGCGTTTAAAAATAAAGCAATTATCTATCTATCTATATCATCACGCCAGTTCCCTTGCGGGATAGGCAGAGAGTACAGAATTTGAACAGATTATTTCCTTACAGACCTCTCTGGCTTCCTCCACTCTCATAGTTAGTCTCATACATGCAATAAAGCAATTACAAAACAATATATATTTTTGTTTAAAAAATGAAGCATGAAACGCAAAATAATTACAAATCTTAGTCTTAGTATGGTGGCAAGAGCGCTGGCTGTTATTTATTTTCTATACAAATAAATAAAATTGATGTGCCGGTTTGTAATGTCAAAGTAACAGCTTTGTACTATGAATGCATATGGAAGTATAAGATTTTTTTTTCAATGTTTGACCGTGTGTCTGTTTGTTCCGGCTAACCACCGAAATGGCTGGATCGATTTTGACGCGACTTTCAGTTGCAGATAACTGATGTTATAAGGAGTACTTGTAACTTAGGCTACTTTTATTTTAGAAAAAAATAATTAAATTCCACGCGGGCGAAGTCGCGGGTAACATCTAGTATTTGAATAAAATAAAAATATCATAGACTAAAAAAATTGACGATTCACCTTGGATTTGTGATACACTTTCATATCGATTTAAAAAAACGATACAAACGAAAAAAACGAAACGAACAATATATTAAATTTTCAATTAACATGCCTTATCGCAATTCTACAGTTATCAGGAAGGAACAACTGGGTCATTCATATTATTATAAAGTACTCTGTCTGTGGGTGGATCTAAGCGGGCGTTAGCACAGACGCTTTTTCAACGCGCATTTGTAAAGCGCTAGAATCAGTGATTATGTACCATGTACTCTTTGAATAAAATCTTTATCTAGTCTGTGGGTGGGACCAATGACGTTGGGACAAAGTCTAAAACTTCAAAAAGTGATTTGGTTGGATTTCTTAAATATACAAAATTGCTTTCTATTGATTAGGTATATTACAAAGGTATATTACGTATGTAGTGATTATATACTCTTTGGGTATATTCTAATCATGTATTACCATTCCCAGTGCACTCCCATGAAATAATTAACTGGTGGAGACTAGAGATAGTGATAGTTAATGCCTTTGTTTTATTCTAATACAACTTACCGTTGGAAAAATACGCTGCAAAATATTGAAATAAGAGAAAAAGAGTACCAACAATAAGCGATTATTTTATTTTACTGTACCTATTACTGTAATACCATTGAATTCATTTAAAATTACTATAGTTGGTTCAAAATGGATACCAAAGAAGTGGTAGAACATTTAGTTGCACTGAAAGTAATGAGACTAACGAAACCTGCCTTGGTGAGTCCTAAAATCGTAACGTGTGATTCGAAGGATCTCCCTGGTAATATTTTAAATAATTACCTCAAAGATGATGCGACTTCTGTTACTCAAATGGAAACCTTATCTGCAGGCCAATTTCTGCTACTCCCTCAAAGTTTTGGGAATATATACCTCGGTGAAACATTTTCGTGTTATGTTTGTGTACATAATGAAACGAATCAACCCGTGCAAAGTGTCTCCATCAAGGCAGATTTGCAGACGAATTCTCAAAGAATATTATTGACAACACAGCAAAATCTGTCACCTACCATGCTTGATGTAGATGAGACTCTAAGTGATGTCATACACCATGAAGTTAAAGATCTCGGCACTCACATACTAGTCTGTGAAGTAACTTACATGTCAAACTATAACACATTAGCATCATTCAGAAAGTTTTTCAAGTTTGAAGTGATGAAACCTCTAGACGTTAAAACAAAATTTTACAATGCAGAATCGGATGATGTATATTTGGAAGCACAAGTACAAAATATTACTTCCGGTCCTATCATACTAGAACAGGTGTCATTGGAGAGTTCACAGCAGTTCAATGTGAAATCATTAAATGAAATTGATGATATTTCTGTCTTTGGTGATGTGACATTACTTCAACCACAAGAAAGTTGCCAGTACCTGTACTGCCTAACACCTAGAGAAAACATTTCAAAAGAAATTAAACTGTTAGCAGCCGCTAAAAATATAGGAAAATTGGATATTGTTTGGAGATCAAACTTAGGTGAGAAGGGGCGATTACAAACCAGTCAACTGCAGAGGATGACTCCTGATTATGGAGACATAAGACTCACTTTTGAAAAGCTACCAAGCAAAGTATCTGTTGATGAGCCTTTTGAATTTGAATGCAAAATAGTTAATGCTAGTGAGAGAACCTTAGATTTGATTTTGAAATTGCGAGCACTTCAAGAATCCAGTCTACTTTGGTGTGGTATTTCTAATAAGTCATTAGGTCCACTGGAACCTGGAAAATCTGTTAACATCAACTTAACTGCTTTAGCTATTAATACAGGACTACACAACATAGCAGGAGTGTCATTGTTGGATCTATTTCTCAAAAGAACATATGATTATGACGATTTGGCATCTGTTTATGTATGTTAAATAATATACCTATGTACCTACTTGATTCTTTTTTTTTACCTTCCTTTAGTAGTAAGATAAATGTAATCTGTACACATATTTTTTTGTGTTATCCACTTAGGGGAATCGGTATGAAGAAAATAATAAATGATGAGAATTATAACATAATTATATTTTTTTGTGAAACATCATTCCTGGGATAAGTTCACAAAGAGAAATAGGTCAAGCAAGTGCTAAGCCAGACTCTTTGGACTCACTCACGTCTCCTGCTTCTCCTCTCCAAACTATGTGATAGCTACCTATAGTAGGTACAGTCTTTTTTTCTGGTATTCTACAACTATCACAAATACAAAAAAAGGAATTAACAACTTCAAGCCTATGTCCCCAAACGGGGTTGGCAAAGGTATTACGCACACCCACATTTCATTGACGATGTTAGATCCCATGTAATACAGAGCGAGCCTACTGCCATTTTACCGAGCACAATTTCAGACTCTTAAACTGATTATGGCAATTTTTGATAGATAAACTACATTTTGTCCGACTTAGGATTCGATCCCAGGACTTCGTGATCCAAATACGCCAATGGGTCGATTTCAAATTTCGTAAAAAACGTTGTTTCGTTTAATAATATTGTAATATTATATAAATTGTTACATGTTTCATACCATTATGATCGTAAACATAATGGTGTCCCCGTTTTTAAGATCCTTAACATTTTAAGCAGCGTTGTCAATTTGTGGGGAATTCCCCAAATCGCGGGAAATTTGAGGTCGATTGGGGATTTAGTGGAGATTGGCACTATGTGGGGAAAATGCGGGGAGTGTGATATATTAGGCCAAAAAAGAAAAACGATTCAATTTACATAACTTGTTTCTATTCTTTAACTATATAATGTCGTGGAAATTTACTAGGTGCGATCTAGAAACCACCTCCTGGACAAGAAATGAAGTTTTGTAACGCGGGATCAATTTAAATATATGAAAGAGATTTAATTAATTCAGAATCTTGTTTCATGCAATATGGCTAAGAAATTTTGGACAATAAATTTTACTTAATTTATTTCACTCAAACAAGGACCTGTACAGAGTGTTTAACACAAGAGTCCTTTAGAGTTTTCGCTTAAATGAGTATTTTTTTCCAAGAATTCGGTTAAAATAACATTTTTTATTTATTATAAGGTTAATTTCCTGTTTATTATAAGGTACATCTATAAAATATATTTATTAATGTGCTACAAAGACTTTAAATGAACTATGTAATAATAACAAGAGCTGATTTAAATATGTAGTTCGATATAATTAAAATCACCGATTAATTTACAATAAGACATCTGAAAAATACCCTGAAACAAAGTAATCATGTGGAGAATTTGAGAGGAACCAGAATTTTGTTCTCCCCAAATTTGGGGAAATTGACCTAGATTTTTGGGGAATTCGGAGGATCGGCGTTCGCAACCCTATTTGAAGACTAGATATATAATATAGTCTCATACATTGCGTTCACGCACTTTTCGGTATAGTTGACAACATAAAATAAAAAACACGAAACATAAAATAAAAAAAAACCTTCTTGAGGATATCATATTCCCTTACTTTTCGGTATCACGGTAATAATCATAAAGTCTGGTATACTACTCAGATTTCATTTATTTAAACTAAAAATACGATTTCTGAGTTGTTAAAGATGTCATCACATTTATTCTATCATTAGTGTAACACAAGTTAACATTTTCATATAAAAACACTCGTATATTCCCCGCCCTTCCTTTATACGCAATTAGCTAAGGTATCTCCATTGGCATTTCGATATTGGCTCCAGAAAAACGTGGGTTTCTTTATTTTGGCAAGATTTCGGGTTAAAAAGTAAAGAACGAAAATCAACTCATTGGTGTTATAACCATTATAAAAGAAATTGTTATAATAAGTTTTCTGGCTTTGTTGTGAATAATGAGCAATGTATAGAAGTTTCCACGATGCATGAATTTGAAACAAGTTTCAAATCTTATTCGTTTCATCCTCATTCGTGTCAACTTTTTAAGTAACACCAATGAGACGAATGTGACATTAATAATTTCAGTTACTTTATTTCTTTGCAACTTTCTGTATATGTTTTTATTTTCTTAAGCTACAACTGAATCATTTTGCTGAATTTTAATAAATAGTATAAGATCTGGATGAGATAAATTATATCGTTACGTTATAAAGGTTGTTTGACTTATAAACAATATAGCTTAATTTGTGTATTGTCTACTTATCTCTTCCAGAATGATTTATCATTCTGAAAGAGATAAGTAGAATAACATAACTATACCAATTATAGGGTTTTCAGTTTGATTAGCTTAGCAGCCAAGTTTACTGCAAAATCATTAAAAGGAGAAAGACCTAGAAGTGCCATAGGTTGTTGTGGAAGGAGGTTTTAGGTCTGGTGTAACATACGCGGGTTAAGCTTATTCCCACGGCACATCGTAGAGTGATTGTTCGTAGTACTGTGCGACCGCGGTGTTTTTAACGATCACCAAATTTAAACAGCGTTTACAGCTATCGGTCTGAGATAGATGACCGTTTGTGGCAGATTCATATTCAAGTGCCTCCGTGCGACGGAGGGCACGTTAAACTGTTGGTCTCTGTTATCACTTCATACGGTAGATATTATAATAAAATTCCACTTGACGTCACTAAACTTGAGTTAAAATAAGTTCAAATCATGTGTTAAACGAACTAAGCACGCGTATTATATAATATAGATTGAACGATAGAAATACTTGGATAAGTGCTGTTCCAGATGCACTTGAATAATGGATAACTTTCTCAGCTATTATTAGTTTCTCTCGATTCCCTCTCTTCCTGCTATTAATTTAGCTTAATATTTTGATCCATGTAGCCATTCTCTGTACAGTTAATTTTGTTGCTTTAACTTGAACCCCGCATGATAGACCAGCCTACATTATACTCCCGTACCCCACGATAAAATATAGATGGTAAAAATTGTAGCCGTAAAAGAGTAACCGTGAAGTTGCTTGCGCCTTTTTCTCGACAGTAATGACATTCCGAAGAGGTGGTCGAGTCTTTGTTACTTTTTAAACGATTCATAAATACTTCAATGGTTGCTATAGATAAATGACTCCAAAAATTTTATGGAATGAATGTAGAGGTGCAAGTGGTGATCTAGTAGTAAATAATCTACTATATGCAGATGAAACCTAAACCCTAGTCACAATTATGAAAGACGGTTGTATAAAGAAGTGAAGAAAACCAAGTACATTTTTATTGTTTTTATATTATTATTGTATTACGAAGGCGGGTCAATAAGTCCGTGACTTTTTGAATGAAACACAGGGTTTTAGATAAAAAGTTATTTTATATTTCAACATAGTCTCCTTTGAGTTCTATACACTTAGTCCAACGTTTCTCCAATTTTTTATCCCTTCCGAAAAATATGATTTTTCAGGCAAAATAGGCATTTGTTTGTCTTTTCGCCGAGCCATTTCTTCAAGTTTGGGGACAAGAAATAGTCACTCGGGGCAAAATCTGGAGAATAGGGCGGATGAGGGAGCAATTCGTAGCCCAATTCATGGATTTTTGCCATGGAAACTGCACGTGTGTGCACCTTTGCATTGTCCTGGTGGAAAAGAACTTTTTTCTTGGCCAAATGCAGTCGTTTTTTTGCAATTCCTCATTAAATCGACCCAATGAGTTGGTATAATATTCCCCATTGATTGTTTTCCCCTTTTGAAGGTAGTCAATGTGGATTATAACCGCGTGCATCCCAAAAAACGGTCGCCAAAACTTTATTGACTGACAAACCCACCTTTGCCTTCTTTGGCGCCGATTCACCCCGAGAAACCCACTGTTTTGACTGCTGTTTGGTCTCCGGTATGTTGTGGTGGATCCACGTTTCGTCCACGGTTACGAAACGGCGCAAAAACTTGTCCATATTGTGGTGGAACAACGCCAAACATTCCTGCGAAATTGTCACACGGTTGCGTTTGTGGTCGATTGTGAGCAAACGCGGCACCCATCTTGCGGAAAGCTTTCTCATACTCAAGTGATCATTCAAAATTGAAACCACTGGGCCATGTGAAATGCCTACGGCTTCCACAAACTCTCACACTTTCAATCTCCGATCGGCTAAAACCATATCGTGAATTTTTTCAATTGTTCCGGATGTAGAGACCTCAATTGGACGTCCAGAACATTCGGCATCTTCCGTGCTTGTACGGCCACATCGAAATTCAGTAAATGGATGGTGCAGAGTCCCCATAATATTTATCAAGCTTAGTCTTGGTTTGAGTGATGGTTTTTTCCCAAAAATAATGCTTAATGAGTACACGAAATTCACTTTTTTCCATTTTCTTCTCAAAACGCGCGGTAGTCTGCTACCAACGGCTGCCAAACACAAACTAAATGACGCAGCTTGTTCAAATTTTGACAGGAGTCTACTAACAGTTGCCTGTTGACAGTTGTAGTGTTGCCATTTCAATAAAGAGGCGGGAAATTTAAAAAGTCACGGACTTGTTGACCCGCCTTAGTATTAAGTTTGATATTTGTCGCATATGAATACTATGTTGTCGGAAAAAAATATTAATGAAACAGTAAGAACCAGGACAAATGCAAGAGTTGTAGTTGATAGGTAGTGAAGATGTACTGGAACAAGTGAACGATGTAGTATATCTTGAATGGAGGCATAAAGGAAATAAAGAGAATGGAGCGATGGGAAAGCTACATAGGAGCTCAAAATTAAGTCGAAAAACTTAGGCACATCTGGTCATACGTAACGCTAATCCCCAACGCTAAATACACAGGTTTCTTATGTGATGGTCACAAATGTAAAGTTGATTATTTCTTTATAAGAAAGTATAGTATAATTTACTTTAATAACTGATGAAACTCTACTAATCTAATTAGTGTTGTAAAGTTTTTGTTTCCCACGGAATGTTCAGTTATTTAATTTTAAACTAAATAGTATTAGTAGTATTTGTTTCCGACTAGCATGAAAGTTAAGTAAAAAGATAAGTTTTAAGTAATTATCATTAGGGGGTACAGCATAACATTCGAGTTTATTGAAATTTCATCAGTGTAAAAACTTACTCAGTAGTGTCACCAAGATTTTCATTTTCTGCTACTTATAACTTGAATTTCACTAAGATTTTATAATATTTGTATTACTTCTTGTCCCTACAATAATTTAAAGCCATTTTAGTGTGAAAAACGAGGATTCACAGAAGTCCAAAAAAAAGTGTCAAATTAAATCCAAAACTGAAATCGACCCCAATAGACCAATGTCTTAATTAAAAAAAAAAAAAAAATCATTTATTACCAAAAAGAAAAAAGTAACTACTTACATCATGTTTCGTTGAGCCTCAAACTAAGCAAGCTTGTATCTTGAGGATTGTAATTAAACCCCAATTTACATCCTAATGTATGGTCTTGCCCGTGTTCTGCATGATTTGCATGCTCAACACACCAATTTGACCAGTAACCAAAAATACAATAGGTTCTATGCTAACTATCATACTTTATTACACGAATGATTAAAACCTTGGACCATGTATCCTTGGTCTAAATAAAAACCCTAAAATGTGAACGCATCTGTAATTTGACACGTCAGTCGAGCAACGACATTTTATATTTTTAATCTGTATTCGATTCCATCTCTTTCTGTTGTTTATTCGGTACAATCAAGTTTTATGAATTTCCAAAGCGATACTTTCAGCAGCAGTTAAATATAAAGCATTACAGTGTTTTTAGGGTTACAGGAAACATAATTTATCATAGGAATGAAGATTTGATCTGTATACATATTGTTGTAACCGTCATATGAAGTGTTCCCATTGCTAACATTTTCGTTCTGATGTGGCCCAATCATGTCCAGTCGAACTGTGACTTAGTTATCTTAGCTAATTTACTTTTTAGTTTTAAACGTACGAATGAAGTGATTTAAATAATTAGAAAATGGCATATCAAACGCTATTGCAAGAGTATTTGCTCATACCTCCCGTGACGAGAGCTTATACGACCGCTTGTGTTGTCACTACCTTAGCTGTTGTAAGTTTCCTTTATTTTTATATACGTACTTACGTGTCTTATGTTTGTTCATTAGAGGGTAAATCAATGTAAATCATAAAAAAGACAATTTAAATGTTGGATAATAAATCTTAGCTTGGATTAACATTGTCTTGTTATCTGATAACATTATCAATGTACATTTTTGTTCCAGCAACTAGACCTTGTCTCACCATTTCAACTGTACTTCAATCCAAATGTCATATTGAGAAAATACCAACTATGGAGGCTGATAACTACATTCCTTTTCTTTGGGAATTTAGGATTCAATTTCTTCTTCAATATGATATTTACATATAGATACTGCAGAATGCTCGAGGAGGGTTCATTCAGAGGAAGAACAGCTGATTTTGTTGTTATGTTCATATTTGGAGGGGCCCTTATGATTGTATCCTTTACAAAAACAATTAGATTCAATTTTCACAGGTTGTATTAAATATTTCCGCCGCCGCATCTGTCTGTCTGAACGCAATGAACTCAACTACGGAATGGATTTTCATATGGTTTTCACCAATGGACGGAGTGATTCTAGAGGAAGGTTTATGTGTGTTATTCACTAGTGTGAAAACAGGGGGGTTGCTAGTTATTATTAGAAGCAAAACATACTAAGCTAACAATTTAGCTGTATATGGGAATTTATGTATTATTTATTTATGCGTCGTTGGTCTAAGCGCATCGCTTTGTGATCATGAGGTCCTGGGTTCAAATCCTAGGTCAGACAAGTGTAGTTTTTCTGATGAAAACTTCCCAGTACGAGTCCGGAGTCTGGAATTGTGCCTGGTATATGGCAATAGGCTCGCCCCCTATTACATGGGAACTAACATCGTCGGCGAAACGCGGGTGTACTCAGTACACCTCTGCCACCCCCGCTTGGGGAATATAGGCATGACTGTGTGTTTAACTGCATAGATTGATGTGGGTTTGGAGACAGTTTGAGCAGGTTTGTTTGTAGTGCTTTAGCAATATAAATTGGGAGTTTAATGCATTATTTCACTTAGTCCTATAAATCAATTTTTAAGGTTGTTAGTAGTAGGTGAGTTTTTAAATTACTGTAGTAGCTAAGTAGTATCAGGGAACAAAGTATATCTTCTTTTTGGATGATTACTGCTGAAGCATCACTATCTCATAAAATGCCTACCCCCTAAGGGATCTGGTGTGATGATATAGATAGATCTATCTATCTATATATATCATCTATCTATATATAGATAGATGTTTAAAGATAACAATTATTAACATAATGATTATAATGATGTTTCTCCGTTTTATTTTGTTGACTGAAAGTTGAATCATTTCACTTTCTTTTTTTTTTTTAATAAGTTTACAACTTGTACAAGGCTTGGCTTTCATAAAGTCAACAAACTGCATTTTGGCAACCCAAATAAAAGAGATCTATCAATACAGAATGATACTAACATCTAACTCTACATTACATTATATGTTACTCAACTTCCAAATGATGTAACATTTGGCTTTCAACCACATCACCAATGCCAATATAGGATAAAGAAACTGTGTTTGCCAAATGTTTGTCCAATAATTTTCCTTAATTGTTTTATACAGCTGTGTGCTTTCTTTGTTAATTTATTATTTTTAGGGCAAGCATTTACTATTATGATTGTATATGTGTGGTCTCGGAGGAATGTATTTGTGCGAATGAATTTTTTCGGCTTGATGAACTTTCAGGTAATATATTTGTTTAGCTAGCAACTCTTGCTTATATTATGATAACTTATATTATACTTATAGCAGTGATAGCCTAGTGGTTAGACTGTTGGACTGCAAAGTCTTTTCGAAAGCATGTATGTATTAAAGATTAATTATCATTTGCTTTAACGGTAAAGGAAAACATCGTGAGGAAACCTGCATGCCTAAGAGTTTCTCGAAGGTGTGTAAAGTTCGCCAACCCGCAATGGGCGCTCATGGTGAACTTATGGATTAAACCCTCTTAGTTTGAGAAGAGGTCCGTACCCAAAGGTGGGACAGTTTCTTAACAGGGCTAATATTATTATTATATATTATAGGTGCATGACATACCCATAATGCACTGTGTATCTCTACCGCAAACATTAATGTGTAATGATCATTTGGCTTTTAGAATTCGCACTGAGTCTGTTGAAATAAAATTAATTATTCAGATAATGTCCCAAAGAACACCAGCCATCATTTATGATGTCAACACTTTCGATCCCACTTTAACTTTGTTACCTTGTGATCATGAAAAAATGTTCAAGTAGAGACACCTTTGGGCACACTTTACAATAATCTAGCAGTGCCATAGGCTGTTGTCTGTCTGTTTCTGTTGAAGACCTGCTTAAATGTAATCAAAAAGTACATAGCTAATGTAAGAAACAGTCCCTATATTAAATTGTTGTTGTATTTGTTTTTCAGGCTCCATATCTTCCTTGGGTATTACTAGGTTTCTCTGTGTTGTTGGGTAATGCTATTTCTGTAGATTTAGTGGGCATGGCCATAGGACACATCTATTTTTTCATGGAGGATATATGGCCAAGACAAAGAGGAGGACAGAAAATTCTTAAAACACCCATGTTCTTGTAAGTTTCACTATTTAGTTATAATACTATTTCATATGTATTATCACAATTGGAATCCCAGCAGGGTTGGTTAGAGATCCCCGTCGACGATGTGAGGGGGGAGGCCCTTGAAAAGTGGGCGCATGCGCGGGGATTGGCAGTCCTCAACTGGGGTACGGCCTACACATGTGTCAGGTGGAACGGCGGCTCGGTGGTAGACGTATCCTTCGCCACCTCGACACTGGCGAACCGGGTACGAAGATGGAGAGTCGTCGACTCGGTGGAGACCCTGTCTGATCATGTATATATCAGATTTGTGGTGTCCGGCTAGTCTCAGGCCGCCGTGCCGGCTGACGTAGCGGGGGGTGGGCCGAGGTGGGCCTTGGCGCGCCTGGTCGTGGAGGCTGCAATCGAGGCAGCAGAGGTCCAGGCTTGGACACCGGCGCCGGTCTCCCCATTCGACATCCAAGGGGAGGCCGAGTGGTTTAGAGCCGCAGCCACGGCGATCTGCGATACCGCCATGCCCCGTGTACGGCATGCAGCTCCTCGCAGACGACAGGTGTACTGGTGGTCGCGCGAAATTGCGCAATTGCGATGCGCCTGCGTCGCTGCGCGCCGCCAGTACACCAGACAGCGGAGACGAAGGCGTCGGAACCCACTGCTTTTACTGGGCCTGACGCCTAGGGAGGAGACGCCCCAACCGCATGGTGCGGAGCAAACTCCGCCCCTGGAGGCCCCCTCTTACACAGACCATGCCGCCAACGTTTGCGGATGGCGTGCTGTCGGCCCTCTTCCCGGAGGGGACGGCGCACAGTGCTCCGACAATGTCCCGGACACCCGGACCCAACATGCCGTCGAGCAAAGCCGTTCCGGAAGTCACGGAAGAGGAGCTGAACGCCGCCGTCCGCAGGCTTAGGACGAAGAAGGTGGCACCCGGGCCAGATGGAGTCCCCGGCCGAGTGTGGGTTCTGTCCCACGGTCCGGTCGGCCGCCGTCTCACGGCTCTGGACCGAGTGCTTCAGGCAGGGCCGGTTTCCTCAGCTTTGGAAGTTGGGGAAACTGGTCCTGATCAGGAAGGAGGGGCGCCGGTAGACTCGCCGTCCGCCTACCGCCCCATTGTGTTGCTCGACGAGGTCTGCAAGCTCTTTGAAAGAGTGATTGCGGACAGACTCGTCGAGCACCTATCACAGACGGGGCCGGACCTACAGAGTTGCCAGTTCGGCTTCAGGCGGGGCAGGTCCACGGTGGACGCACTAAAGCGCGTCCAAAAGATGGCGGATGAGGCCGTAGGTCAGAGGGAGGTGCTGTTGGCGGTGTCCTTGGACATCGCCAATGCGTTTAATTCAGTCCCCTACACCTCGGTAATGGCGGGAATGGATTACCACGGCGTCCCCGGATACCTCCACCTGACCATACGGGACTACCTCGCGAACAGGCGGGTGGTTTACCTCGGGGCGTCGCGGTGGCAGGAGCGGAACGTCGGGCGCGGGGTTCCACAGGGGTGTCCTCGGACCGCTCCTGTGGAACATCGCCTACGACTGGGTCCTGCGTAGCTCGTTGCTGCCAGGTCTGGCAGTAACGTGCTACGCGGACGATACTCTAGTCACCGCGAGAGCCCGGAGTCACAGGGAGGCGGCCCTGTTGGTCACAGCTGGCGTGGCCCAGGTGGTGGGGCGCATTCGGCGGCTTGGCCTGGAGGTGGCCCTCAGTAAGACTGAGGCCGAGTATTTCCACGGTCCCAGAAATCGGCCTACCCCTGACGCTCACATCGTTGTCGGGGGGCAGCGCATCAACATCCAGACCCAAATGCGCTACCTAGGACTCATCCTGGACGGACGCTGGTCATTCAGGGCCCACTTTGCCGCCCTAGCGCCAAAATTAATGGCGACTGCAGGGGCCCTTTCGAGGCTCTTGCCAAACCTGGGCGGGCCAGAGGCCACGGCGAGGAGGCTGTATGCGGGGGTGGTGCGGTCCGAGGCCCTATACGGGTCCCCAATCTGGGCAAGCGCCCTGACGGCCCGAAACGTAGTGCTGCTGCACCGCGCGCAACGAGTCATGGCTGTCAGGGTCATCCGAGGATACCGCACCATCGGATTCGAGGCGGCGACGCTCCTCGCCGGAACGCTTCCGTGAGATCTGGAGGCACAGGCGCTCTCCAAACTGTATGCCTGGCGTAGGGATCCTACCAACACCTTGGATCCCTGCACCCCGAGAGCGAGGCGGACGGAGCTGCACCGAGTCGCGCTGGAGGGCTGGCCGAGCAAGCTAGCCCATCCTACTGCCGGTCATGCCGTCATCGCTGCGCTGCTGCCAGTTTTCTGGGAGTGGCTGGGGCGACGACACGGCGTCCTCACGTACCGTCTGACGCAGGTACTGTCCGGGCAATGGTTGCTTCGGGCGGTAACTGTGGCGGATCGGGCGTGAGGAGGTGGAGCGCTGCCACCATTGTGCAGCCCCGGAAGACACGGCGGCGCACTTTTTGCTGGTGTGCCCGGCATGGGATGACGAGCGGGGCCGGCTCGCCGGAGCGCTTGGTGCAGGGGGACAGGCGCTATCGCTCCCGACTGTGATATCATCCATGGTTGGGAGCGAGAGCGCCTGGGCGGCAATGGCAGCCTTTTGCGAGGCCGTCATGTCCGCAAAGGAGGAGGCAGAGCGGGTGAGGGAGGAGACGTCCTCCAATCCCGCTCGCAGACGGCGCGTTGGGCGAAGGCGCAGGGACTACGCCCGAAACGACCTTCGCCCACCGTAATCTCGGCCTGCAGGCGTCGGAGAGGGCACCCCGGCGCCCTAGCACTTAGCAGGCCCGCGCCGGAAAAGCGCTGCGTCCGCGCAGCCTTCAAAAGGTGGTAGGGGGAGACCGAACTCCCCTACACGTGTCGAGGTTCGCGCCAAACTGCGGACCGAGCCTGCCGGTGCCACAGAGGTCATGCTGGTGACGATTCCTGTGGGCCGGCAAAAGGGCAGTGGGACGCCGAGGGGTTTTAGTCGGTGCAAACCCCACATAATAATCCGGGCCGTGCCCTAGGCCCGGGTTATTAGAGAGTTGACCGAATCTCTAACCGGGTTGGTTAGAGATTCGGTATAAAGATATTCCAAACGTCTACATTTCGCCAATATGATCACACAACATGTAGGAGTGGCGCTTATACATTATTACGTAAATACGAGACCTGGGAGGTTACTGCAGGAGGGAAAGACGTGATGCTATTAACTGTGCATATCGAAGTCGTTTCTCACGATAAAGGAATCCTGCTAAAGATATTTTGTTAAGCCCCCTAGTACCACATGGAATATTATATTAGTTCTCACGGACCCTCCCGATGCCCTTACATTCCTTCTTTCGGATACAGATACCGCGCACAAGATCAGACACCGACCTCGGCGGCGAGGTCGAAGAATCCCTTTCCCGCCGGCCGGTGCAGTGCACCACGGCGAGACACCTAGTATACGCCCTCACCCATAGCGACTGCCCTAGCCGAGGCCGTTCCTTCTTGAGGCGCCCTTGAGCTAGTTGCCCCCTTGCCCTTCTGACTCGAGCGTAGTGGTTGCACGCTCGCCCTCTTGTCCGGTGTAGCTGTGAAGGCCCCGCGGCCAACAGCGTAGATCATTCACACACACACACACACTAAAAGGGATATTATAGTGGTTTTTTATTAGTATCTGGTTGATTTACATATTATATTGTTAGTAACTGCTATTAAAACATTATTTCTTTTTTCCTTCGCTTTCAGGAAGAAGTTGTTTGATGGTGCACCTGATGAGCCAGAATATGGTCCTCTACCAGAAATGGAAAATGCGAGACCTGGAGGTTTCGACTGGCGGCGCCGCGATGAAGACGAGGCCAACAGATAAGCCATGACAACGTGCAATGTGATTTAGAAAGAAAAATAATTTCAAATGCAATGCCAAAATATTTATTTAAGTATATTATTTATCACAATTCCCACATTTTACAATTCGATTATCAGGTAGTGCTGTTTGCCTTGTTCTTAATGTGATTTTACTATTGAGTAACTATGTATGTAATGAATTAAGGCGTAAAAATCTACTCATATTGTTACATTTGAGTTAACAGTAAACATTATTTTATTAGTAGGTAAAGGGAGGATCGTGAAATGGAAACATTCATGATTTGTACAAAACAAATGCAGACTTGACCATGTTGTCATAAGCAATGTATCAATAAAATGTATTTTATGTAAAAAGTTTATCTTTAAGGGTCTGTTAATTTGTGAATATTAAATGATTGATGAAAGAACATTGTTTTAATGAAACCCTGAATTTTTTTACATGTCAAATACCTGATAAAAAGGGGGAGCAAATGAATGTCATATTATAGGCAAGCCGCTTGACAATACGCTTGCCCCCCCTATTACATGGGATCTAACATAGTTGGCGAAAAGTAGGTGTGCACAATACACCTCTGCCACCCCTGCTTGGGCCCTCGGCGTATAATGACACGCTCGTGCAACGTCACGCTCGTGCAACGTCGCGCTCGTGCAACGTCACGCTCGTGCAACGTCACGCTCGTGCAACGTCACGCTCGTGCAACGTCACGCTCGTGCAACGTCACGCTCGTGCAACGTCACGCTCGTGCAACGTCACGCTCGTGCAACGTCACGCTCGTGCAACGTCACGCTCGTGCAACGTCACGCTCGTGCAACGTCACGCTCGTGCAACGTCACGCTCGTGCAACGTCACGCTCGTGCAACGTCACGCTCGTGCAACGTCACGCTCGTGCAACGTCACGCTCGTGCAACGTCACGCTCGTGCAACGTCACGCTCGTGCAACGTCACGCTCGTGCAACGTCACGCTCGTGCAACGTCACGCTCGTGCAACGTCACGCTCGTGCAACGTCACGCTCGTGCAACGTCACGCCCGTGCAACGTCACGCCCGTGCAACGTCACGCCCGTGCAACGTCACGCCCGTGCAACGTCACGCCCGTGCAACGTCACGCCCGTGCAACGTCACGCTCGTGCAACGTCACGCTCGTGCAACGTCACGCTCGTGCAACGTCACGCTCGTGCAACGTCACGCTCGTGCAACGTCACGCTCGTGCAACGTCACGCTCGTGCAACGTCACGCTCGTGCTACGTCACGCTCGTGCAACGTCACGCTCGTGCAACGTTAATATGTAGTTACGAACGTATGCATACTAGCTAACTTCAAAGTGGGATAGTTTTAGTGATGAACACAAAAGGTGCCTAAAAATGATGCTTACCTACACCATAGCATGAAAGTTTTTTTATGTAGGTATGTTATACAGAATATTGCTACAAACTAAAATTCGATACTTCCAGACACTTTCCGTGGATTTTAACTTTTAGACGCTTCAAAGGTCGTAAATGCGACTAGCTACTAGTATTTTCATAGCAGTGCATCTCGTTTTTTCTGAGCTATAAGTAATAAATATATTTTTATTATATAAAATACAACCCCATTGTTATCACTTTTATAACGGTCACTACCAAAACTAGGACGCGCTCGTATCGCCGTGTATAGAAAACTTCAACGCGTTAACGTTACAATATGTATATAAACGACCAATATACTAGCTGACACTAGTTAAACAAAACATAATTAAGTAAATTATTTTCACCCGTTCTAGACACATCACAAACAGACATCACTCTGTACTCTCTGCCTACCCCGCAAGGGATCTGGCGTAATGATATGGATAGATAGATCTTCACCCGTAATTTATGTTTTAGTGATATAAATATGTTAATAAATCTCCAATTAGCGAATGACGGTGAAGGAAATACAGGCCACGGTACCCTGTACGGGTTTGATTAAATAAAAAGTGAGTTGTAATCAGAATTGTTTATTCCATTTCACGTAGGATTCATAGCGACTGTGATACATCGCATACGCCAGACAATCGGTGTCACATTTTAAAGTAAACAGGTGATATAAGTTGCCTATGTACGATTCGTAAGTAAAGGATAGTAAACGACAGAGATGGGCAACATGTAATCAGATTAATGGTTACAATTGCATTTTGTAAAATTCAATAAAGATTACAAGTGTTATCGTAATCGTTGAAGATTACCAAATTTAATTGTAATCGTTAATCATTAATACACCATTACGCCTATATTCTCCAAGCGAGGATGGTTAATCATTAATCTGATTACATTTTGCCCATCTCTGGTAAACGATCCAAAATAATATGCAATATACCTACATCATTTCTACAACAGAAAAAATTTCAATGTATGGGTAACTAGAGTGCAGACTTTGGAGAAATTGTAAAATCCTGTTCCACACAGAAACGGATTCTACATAATGTTGGAAGTGTTAATCAGCTTGTTTGATATTTTTGTAATTCTATTAATTTCAAAATCTATTAATTTTGTGGATATTATAAGTGGATTACGCACAATAAAGCAATTCTATATAAAAGTATTGTTACCTACCGCAAAAAATGCAGTCTAGGAATTTTGACTACTAATGCAGGTCACATACATACAATATACTTACTTATACAAATCGATGAATATTATTAAGCAATCAAGCAACATATATCGACGTGTCCGACAAACAAAGTCCTATAATCCAGTATTGATATTTGGCATAAATAACTGTAACGTCGGGCACGAAAGTCGTAAATGCCGTTTATTTTGTTTGGCATGTGTACCTTTATTCTATGGGACCATAGATATGCACAAATATACAAGCTGTAACATAATAAACGCAAGACCTCAGACACCCCAATTAGAGAAATGCTTCATCAGTTCAAAACAATAACCACATTTCCAAAATTAACGGTTTTACCCTTTTTTAAGCACTTTTATACCCCAATTATCAATGAAACTTGCACGTATATGTGTCCAGTTTGAGAAATACGTTTAAGGAATGCATTTCAAATCTCCTTATTGCTCTGAATCAAGAATAAGTTTATTTTTTTATAGCACACTGAAGGAGTAAAAGCATTTTTAGCAAATTAAAAAAAAATTAAGGTACTTTAAAAATTGTTGGAATCAATTCAGTTACCGATTTAGAACAAACTACTTTCAGGTCTTGCGTTTATTAAGTTACACCTTGTAGAGGGCCTTTAGGTCATTATTTAATACTAAAATTCAGTTGATAACCGATGATTGCTTAGCGACTTTTGAGTATCGCTTCATAAATTTTATTCCATTGCTTAGTACATAAACACACACACACACACACACAACACAACTTTATCGTTACGTATGCGGCCAGCATTAGGTAAGTAAGAATAGCCTTATAGATTTCTAATATAAAGACATTTGCATGTCACCTTTTAGTCAATGATAAGTAATTAAGATTATAAATAATACAAATCTTGCAATATAAAGACTCATAAAAGGTGTAATTGCGAAACCGTAAAACATTATGCACAAGATGTTATGGTGTCGTATAAGATTAAATTTGAAATATTAACTTGCAGCTGCCGTGTGATACTTTAACAAAAATATTTAAAGTAAGGTACTACTCGTATTTTGTGATTACTCCCACTCTGGATCGGGCAAAAGGCGAATTGAACGTGCATTAATTGGGCTCAGTATTTGCCTAGACGCAAGCGACTGCTCATGCGAGTGCGTTAATATTTCATAATATTTATAAGCCTAGTACTTATTTCTTTAATAATGCATAAATACTACAAAAACCCGCTTTGTGCCTAACTACGCGGCTTTCGTGGTATAGCATCCAAGTCTGGCTCACACTCACATGAATTTACCATGAGTTTTATTATACAAAGTGATTTTTAATGACTCGACATGAAGACGATATATCGCTGGTCGAATGTAATGATGACACAATTCAAACATTTGTTTAGTTGAGTTACCACTCTAATTTCAAAACCATAAAATTTGATTACTCTTGTCCTTGCTTTTTAGTTCACTTTTCCTGTCAGGCAGCGAACTATAAGCTATGCTCCTGCTCCACTTGTTACGAGTTAATGTAAACGCCGGCGTCAAATTGCGCTTTAAATACGCGTTAAAAATTAACAAGTTGTCAGATCTCAACACATTGAATATTAAGGAAGGTAAGGGAAGGTACTGTCACGTATATAGCTAACGTACTAATTAACACTTTACGACACAAAAGCAGGAGAACATATCCAATATTTATAAAAGCAGGAGCGCTATAGAGACGTGCCACCAGTATTACAAAAAAGTCAATTGAGTTAGGTGATCAGCTATGACAAAACTGATATACAATGCGAAAGTGGAAGGATGTAGGTACCGGGGAAGACCTAGACTATCTTACCATGACCAA
The DNA here is from genome assembly GCA_905147815.2 of Phalera bucephala. Taxonomy (NCBI): domain Eukaryota; kingdom Metazoa; phylum Arthropoda; class Insecta; order Lepidoptera; family Notodontidae; genus Phalera; species Phalera bucephala. The sequence goes on along the minus strand of LR990621.1, from coordinate 13,108,223 downwards.
ATAGACCGGGTCTTATCTGAAGGACAAGTCAGGAGTCTCCGTAACCGGCGAGCGTGTATGAGGCGAACTATGACAGTAGAGGAAGCCAGAGAGGTATGTAAGGTAAGAGCCTGTTGGAACTCTCTGCCTACCCCGTAAGGGATCTGGCGTGATGATATAGATCAGCTAATTGCCATTCAAATTCACGTTGTATAATAATTAAATAGATATGGCTACATTTTCAGTGATCGTGCCCATATAGCGATATCTCGTGATAGCCTCGTTTTAAGTATTGCCTATCAATTCTTAGCATTTTCTGACGAAAGGTTATGACAAGGTGCGCGATACTCAATTATGATTTATGATTTCAACAGAGTCAAAAGATTTCAAAAACTTGTTTATTATTGTTAGAGTATAACTAATAACAATTGCGACATCACAGAGATTTCATTTACATAAAATTATACAAAAAAAAAATCAAGTGGTGAATCATAGGTACAGAAACCGTCAGTAGTTTAATTTCAAGTGTAGCTTTGTAACATCGTTAAAACTACAAGTAATAACAATTATTATAGTAAATCTAATGCTCAGTCTTCAGACAAACATCGGAACATTCACACGCAACTCCAAATTTATAGCAACAATGTTAAGTAAGACATTTGAAATTGTTGAATTCACACATCATTAAGTAAAATAACATACTTCTATTTATTTTGTACAATTGGGTCAGCGAATTACAAATAACACCGAGCTATTTTTCACGTTTCATGTTTCATTTAGGCACCGGCCTATAATAACATATTTTAGAATTAATTGGTATTAAATAAAATTACATCAATCAAACAGTTCTATTTTATGTACGCCATTTTAGGATTCCTTACCTCCAAAGTAAAAAGAAGACCTTTATAAAATCTTTCGTGCGTTTGTCAGTTCGTTACAGCCGTTTTTCACAGAAACTAACACGAAGAACCTTTATTAAGCAGCTGTTGGACTCACAAAAATCTCATTGGCTTTCGGTAGTCTTTGAATATGCAGGTAACTATTTAGTTTAGTAATATTGTAATGTTACTTTTACAAATCTAAAATATATGCGAGGACACGCTCTTTTTCTTATCCTATGAGATATATTATCCAATTGAAGTTTCGATACGAACTAATAAATGAAAAAAAAAATGCCCGGCGTACCCCTTTTTAAAAGACGAAAAAGTCTTTAAGTTCGGAATGTGCGCATGGAATCAACATAAACCACAATAACAAATTTCAGACTACTACGTCTTACTTTATCCGAAAAAAAAGCAGATCGAATCAAATAATTGAGGATCAAACAACGTTTTGCCACTTGCGGAGATCGAACCCGCGACTAGTCCAACCAGTAATCCCACTGGCCTACCGTCAACCCACCAGCCATCATCGCCATCGAGTTTTGGTACGGAACCCTCATTGCGCCAGCATGATACGCACTTGAACGATTATAAACATTATACACATTCAAATAAGACTTATAATAGGGTACACAATCCTAACAGATAGCATAAGTATGTCAGTAGTCCAAAGATTGTAAATTCAGGTCGAAAAATACTTTCGCTGACCCAACTACTTACATTAATTTCCCTTTATAGCCCATAAACACGAAAATTATTACATTTTCAGCGTTAACAGAGCAATTCTAGCTAAAACACGATTTACATATACGACTGTCAGATCATGGTGTCACGGCGTGATAGTTTGGAATAAACAATTCCATTTCACATTTTGATAATGAGCAGACAGGCATGAGTTTAAGGAGGTGTCCTATTTCGATTATTTTGGGTGGAAGTGGTACTATGAAAATTAACATGCACGCGTCTCGCCAATTTTGCTTGTATTCGAAATCCAATGTTCTTGGTATGATTAGATTCCATAAAAAATAGAAATCAAAATGGACAAGTAATATCGTTTCACTCGTTCGCACATGGAACACGGTGTATCTGTGCAAGCGGCAGATAGTGACCTCGGAGGCACGGTAAGGTATAAAGTATAATAAACAAGAGGCGATTTCTTTTTATTTATATTCTTCTTACAACGATTTTTATTTGTATGCAAGGAGAGTTTAAAACCAAATGTTAATATTTTGTTATGTTGTGTATATAACTTCTTGAATCTTGGCTTTTAAATAAAATAAAAAAGCACGCGCCTCCGCCATTCAAATACTTATATTTTGTAGGAGGGCAAAGACTAACGAAGTATATAATTTATATCTCGCTACTATACCTTGACTTGTTCGGCTACATTTTAATACTACACAAACAAAACTGAGATCATACGTGTAAATTTATTGATACAATATGATACAAAAAGTATTTACAATAACTATTAACAGTGTCACGATGTCAAATATACATACATATAAACAGATTTACTCAAAAATTTACAAAATCTTTAATTGCATTCGGTCAAACGGGCACCTCCCAACCTATCAGCAACGCATTCAAATATTATAATTACTGATCAAAATAAAAAAAAAATCCAAATTATTCACTTTTTGGCTTCGTTGTTTATCACTACTATTGAACTAATTTTGTTGTATTTGAACAAAAATGTACCTAGAAGCTACCTACGTAATCACAAGGAGACATTTCATAGCGCTACAATTGCGAGTAGCACCGTTATGTCGTCCGGTTTTCCCCCTGTGAACAAAACATTGCATTATTATATTTGAATAATTATTTATTGTCCTCAAATAAGAGACAATGTAACACGTTTTACCGTGACCGTATGTAAGGTCGCCAACCTATCGGCGTGTTATAAAGAGTTCTGGCTTTGGGGTTCTGGTTTCGTCATGCTCACTATAACGTCTTTGCTTGCGGTGGCTGCCTAGCGCGGGCCACTTCCCTCCAATATGGTCGAGGGGAGTGATGGCTGTTCAAACAGTCATACTCGTGAACGGGTGCTGCTTGGGGGGACTGCTCCATCTGGAATCCTTTAGGCACTCTTTACAGATAACATCATTAGATTCATATCTCGATCGTAAGGCATCATACTGGAGCTAGATCGTAAACTATTTCATTGTAATCTAAATATTGTACCCTCACTATATAATTGACAAAAAAGAAAAGAAAAAAGAGAAAGAGAAGTAAATAAATAAGACAAGCCCGCTGAGTTTCTTCGCCGGATCTGCTTAGTGGAGGCCGCGTTCGATCCGGTGGTAGATTAGTAGTAAAATTAGATTAAAAAAAATGTAAACTGACTATTTGTAAGGCTTAAACAAAATAAATTATTTCTGTTTGAGTGTTACGGGATTAATTTTTAACTAACTATGCAACTTGAAGCTTTTAGCTCGACCGAACTTGAAGCTCTATATAACTATTTAGAAAAAAGTTAAGCGACTTTCCTAATGGATCGGCGACTGTTTATCAATATACGCCCCTCCCTGAGCTATAATCTTTATCTTTTAACAGTCATGATGAATACAAAATAATGGTGTGTTGTGTCTGATACACAAGAATACATAAGTGTGTACATAAGAACAAAAGTAAAACTTAAATGATTATTCTTATATATGTTGTGTTCTAGTAATTCACACATCGATAGTTGGGGCATAGGTTAATAGAAGAGATTTTCGTAGGAGCTTGATTGTATTGTATTAATATATAGTAATAATAATATTAGACATGTTAAGAAACTGTCCCACCGTTGGGCACATGCCTCCTCTCAAACTGTGAGGGTTTAGGCCATAGTCCACCACGCTGGCCCAGTGCGGGTTGGTGAACTTCAAACACCTTCGAGAAACTCTTAGGCATGCAGGTTTTCACACGATGTTTTCCTTCACCGTTAAAGCAATTGATAATTATTTTTTTTAATACGCACATGCTTTTGAAAAGACAGAGGTGCGTGCCTGGGTTTGAACCCGAAACCTCTGACTTTGCAGTCCAACGGTCTAACCACTATGCTATCACTGCTATTGTATTAATAACTTAGAATAGTCATGCAAAACACAGATGTATGCATGGGCTGGTTTAAGACCGTGTCGCATAAACCCTATGAAAGGAGTAGCTCTTGAATTTTAATAAGAATGTGGACATATAAAAAGATGTTATTTATTACCATATAGCCGTCCCAAGTTCTACCTGCACAAGCATTCAATTTATGGCGAGTATTTATGCATTCAAATCTTGTTTGCATTCATTGCCGTTACGGTGGCAAACACTCGCATTCTGTGTATTACGCGTTTATGAAATAAAAAGTTACCAACCAATAGCGTCTATTCCATTCTGCCGAGCGCTCTTCGCGAAAGGCGACATATAGCAGCCATCAAAAGATAAGTTTCGCGCCATCCACGCGATTGAATTGGCGACAGCTTGCAGGCGCTCCGTGTCACCGGCGACGCCTTGAGCGCGGCGCATTTCAGCCACGAGCACTGGCTCGGGTACATTGTCAAATACGCCGTCGGTAGCCACTAGGATTACATCGCCGCACTCCACTGAGAACTCTGCTGTCTCCGCTGATTCTGGTCTGCAGAATAAAATCGATAATCAATAATTTCTTTTCTAGGTTCCAGGGTACCCCAGAGGTCGAGGGGACCGCATACGCGTCACCAACGATTGTTAACGAAAAAAATCGATTAATATCAATCAATCAATTAGTCACCCTAGCATATTCAATGCGTGTTCAAATAACCCTGACCAACCCTTCTCGGCTTAGAGCATTTAGATGGATATGGTCGCATCGTCAACATATATATACTACTTATGTATGCTATGCTGTCACGAATGTGATACTATGTGATTACATTGACTCTATTTTTTTTATAGTTCCATATCTCGGAAACAAGCATTACACAGGAACTAGATCGTAAACTTATAATATGTCACCTAAACATTGTATCTGTACATAGCATGATAAAAAAGAATACCAAGAGAAGTAACCAAAATAGACAAGCCTGCTGAATTTCTAGCCGGATCTTCTCAGCGGAGGCCGCGTTCCGATACAGTGGTAGATTAGTAAAGAGATTTAAGAAATATATAAAATACCCAATTTGTGACCGCCCACGCAGGGTTTATATAAAATAAATAATTTTGCTGTTGCTTCATATCATTCATGTAGGTATTAATTAGAAATTATTCATGTCAATAACCTTATAGCTATTTCGTTTTTCTACTGCCGTCATTGATCATCAACGCTAATCTAATTGTCAACATAATCACAATAATATATTTGTTTACGTTCTATTAATAAATACGTTATTCCATCAATATAAAGAGAGAGCTCGGGATTTTAAAGAGTTGGCAAATATCCAACGAGCTAAAATTCTAATATTAGTGCCCACAGAAATACAACAGTTGTTTGTGGAATGAGCACATGACCACTAGTCTCGTGGTTCGATCATAATGGGTCTTATGACTGAAGTCCAAACCAGCTAGGAGTAGATCCGATTATTCTTAGTGTGTAACGTATATTATGATTTATGATAGGGAAGGGACCATTTTAGTCCAATTAACAGTCAGTTATGCAGATATGTTCAAAGGCTGACTGAGTCAAGTGATTGCATAATATCACTAAGTACACACAATCATCGTATAAAGGTGTATGTATGACTGTGTGACGGTTTTACGGTAGGCGTCTACATGAGGTATTAACATTGTCTCCAGGAAACGATAGGTAACAGTAGTTGAAACAATTCTTGTTATAGATTAAATGGTTTTTTGACATCTGGCCATACACCAAAATAAAAAATGATAGAATAAAACAAAATCTTATGGCATAACACCCTCATTGTGCAAACCTGACTCACATTTTACAAATTCATTTTAATGCATAAAAATATTTTTCAAAGAGGTTCGGACAAAAATCCAGTTTACCCAGCTGTAAAACAACAGCTTTGCCCAGCATTCATAATTTAGGTGAATGACAACCTTATGTATGCAGGTGTATGTACGAGTTTGGAATGTTACAAGCTTAAGCCTCGCAAAAACCATAGTCGGGCAAAAATTAATTGTAAAAAAATTAAATTGCAATTAAAATATATATTTCGGATTTCGTCATGGCTTATTTGTGGTTTTTAAATGTCCGTGTCCGTTTAAGCTGTGAAAGTCTAGTGGTTAGACCGTTGGTAAGCAAAGTCAGAGGTCTCGGGTTCAAACCCAGACACGCACCTGTCTTTTCGCAAGCATGTGCGTATTGAAAATTAACTATCACTTGCTTTAACGGTGAAGGAAAACGTCGTGAGGAAACCTGCATGCCTAAGACTTTCTCGAAAGTGTCTGAAGTTCGCCAACCCGCACTAGGCCAGCGTGGTGGACTATAGCCTACGCTCTCTGAATTTGAGAGGAGGCCCGTGCCCAGCGATGGGACAGTTTCTTAACAGGGCTATTATCACCGAAGGGACTGAGGCGTTTGACATCCAAAAGTGTTTTTATCCCGGAGTACCTTAGGGGGATTAATTTAATTGCAAATGAAATTTCAATTGATTAATACAACAATTGAAAAATACCCAACACTGGCAAATAGGACAGAGGATAATAATAATTTGGTAACTTAAATATACCTGTTTGACTTTTCAACTGAAAGTAGCTGGTTAGACTCCCGTGCACTGCATAATATATTTAAATGATTCCTCAAAAAATTTACCTGAATTGCTTTTTCCCTCTGGATTCATTACTGTTATACGATATGAAGTACCCAATAAGATTAATCCTTACTACAAACGATTAATGCTTATCTTGGCACTGATATCTATATACCAGTTATGCTAAGCTTGTTGTTGTGAATGATAAACCACGCTCCCGGATTACTGCCATGTCAACATATGTGCCTTATCCTTTTAGCATTAAAAATACATAAAACATTTTGATGAAGCAGGACACGTACGTAATACGAGCTTATAATGCAGTCCGCTGCGTTAAGTAAAACCGCATGTAACCGGCCAGTAACTGTACCACTTCACCAGTTATTACTAACATATAGCACCCCGCAGATTGCTGACCGCAAATTTTCAAGAAGAAGTGCTTTAATAAATTCATTGTCTTATCCATTTTACCATGACCGATTAGACTGTGTCCTATCTGATGGTAAGTTAAAAGTCAAAAGGCGAGTGTGTGTAAGAATAACCATGAGAGTAGAGTACATGAGAAAGGGCTATAAGAAAAGATCCTGTTGGAACTCTGTACTCTCTGCCTACCCCGCGGGGTACGGCGTCATAAGATAGGTAGAAATATTTTTCATACGTCCAACTTTTTTGCAACAAATTTGGGAGACAGAGCACTACATAAATGCAATTTGGCACTACACCAGACTAAAATAAAAAGAAATTCAGCAATGGGACATAATGTGTATTTCTATTTATAGAATTTTTACGAGTATATGCAAGGTGATACAAATTTTAGAGCAAGTATACTAGCTAACGATAAATTGGTGCAATTTATCTAATGCCTATTAAGTAAAAGCAATCCGTCTGGCACGCACACAGGGATATTTAAAACCTTGAATAATATAAGTAGTGTTTACACCATTATCAATATTGAAATAACCTTTTGCTCTAATTCCGATACCATCTCCGAGAGATAATGACGAGTTTCACTTGGTTATACAAATAACTAAACGCCACATAAATTATACTGGTGCACTGTTAGTACATTTCTTAAAAATCACAAAATTTCTCCTGGTATTATTTACATGTATGTAATTTTTTTTAATTATTATTATAGTGTAACTTCTATATCACCACGCCATCCATTGTGAGGTAGAGAGTACATAATCATTGTCTTGAAGCCAATTATTTTAATTCAACGTATTTTTTTAATACAGGTAAAACTAATTTTTTTTGTTATACGCCTTTGATCTGACAAGTGTATTCAAGGATAAACAACAAAACGTAGGATGAAAGTTATTGCGTTAAATGTATTATCACTGAAAAGGAAAATATTGCACGTCTTAAATGTGTAAATATTGAACATGTTCAAGGACGTCATGCTTTGGTAAATAAGGATAAACACAGCCCATACTTTTTCCACACATCATTACATAGATTACTCGCAGAATGAATAATATACTAAACAACATACCTATCACTCAGCACATTTCTGTCATGTCCCGGTGGCGGCAAACTGAGCTGGTACGGCGTGTTGAAGTAGTGCTGTTGCTCGTGGGAGCGGTGCACCACTCTGCCGCCGCGCACCACCATGTACCCGCTGTCGCCGATATTGGCGGCACGCATCACGCTTTCCGTCCGGTCCAGGATCATTACACATGCCGTGCTACTGCCTGCGACAAACCACTTAAGACTTTTACGAGCGATCCATCCTACTAATATTATAAACGCCAGTTTGTGAGGATGGACGCATGTACTACTGACGGATGATATGTAAAACTACTGAACGGATTTATATAGAAAGATGTCCAATGTAGGACAAAGGCCGCCCCAAAAGATCTCCACGACGGCCGACACAAGCTTTAAATTATAAAGATACACAGATTTCGCGAGCGGCCGTTAGTTTTAAATAATGGCTAAAGAACAATTCCCCACACTAGAAATTATTCCTGGGTCAAGGGTGTGTTTATATAGGACGGAAATCCAGACCGAAGCAGCAATCTGTAGATCGCGAATATTGGTCCTGTGCGCGATTCAAATTCGCTACTCCATCCGGTGAGTCAAACAACCTACAATCAAGACCTACTGGTCTTCCCTTTCGGTTCCCTTACATCCCTTCTTTCGGATACAGATACCGCACACAGGATCAGACACCGAGCTCGCCGGCCGGTGCAGAGCACCACGGCGAAACACCTAGTATACGCTCTCCCCCATAGCGACTGTCCAAGCAAAGGCCGTTCCTCCTTGAGGCGCCCTTGAGCTAGTTGCCCCCTTGCCCTTCTGGCTCGAGCTTAGTGGTTGCACGCTCGCAGTCTTGTCCAGTGAAGCTGTAAAGGCCCCGCGACCAACAGCGTAGATCATTCAAACACACGCACACACACACACACACACACACACGCACGCACGCACACACACGCACGCACGCACACGCACGCACGCACGCACACACACACACACACACACACACACACACACACACACACACACACACACACATACATACACACACACACTCAAACACACCTACTGGTCTTGATTGTAGGCCTGATCTAGTGACCAGGCCTTTGAGAAATTTATGCTACCTATTGTTAAAGTAATGATGATGCATGCTAAATAACATTCGGTATAATCCGATAACTCAATGAAACATTGTACTACTGCCTACTCCGAGTTAGTCTGGTGTGATTACATTGATAAATAGTATGTATAGTAAATAATCATTTATCAGTAATTCATAATATTAAGCAATTGATGAACTAATTAATAATAAAATCCTAATACTAATTAAACATTTGAACTGTCTAATTTACATAACACTATAGAACAAACATGTGAACAAACATATAAATTTAAACAGTCTACAGGAAGTTAATATCATAAGAAAAAAATGTTGATTAAGTAGAAACAATAAGGGTTATCAGTTACTTATTCTATTGGACAGATACAATATGCAATGCACATTAACGTTTTGTTTACATAAAATGAGCATTTAACTCAAGTGGAAAAAACATGTGGGACTTTGTATTGTCCAATTGAATCACTTGTCAAGAGAGAATTAGGTATGTGGTGCATTGTGGTTTAGTCTGGCCCCATCTAGATCGTAATTTCTGACAGCTCATGAATGCCAACATACCTAAAAAAACTCATATTATTCTCCTATTCAGTTATTCTCAGGATCACAAGAAGTTATATATAGTAGAAAAGACTAAGGTCTTTTAAGACTAATTAAATAACTGTTAAAAATACTAAGGTCCATTGTGGTCCTAGTATTATTTGTCATGAATATCTCATCAACCCTTTGGATCAATGGTTATATATGTACTTAGGTCTTAAAAATTACAAATGGGCATATGGCATATGAGGTATGCTATGTTCTGACCGAATGGGTGTCAAGTTGTACTACTTCCAACTTTTAGTGTCACATTAAAATACAAACCTAATATTGGTTTCTTATGTTCCAATAATTCATAGTAGGACTTAGCCAATAAGTCTCCAGGCTCAGTGAGCTTAAATTGACCCATTTGGACAAGCCTCTCGCATGTCCTCATGAGGTAAGAAGAGAACTCTCCAGGGTCTATTCCGTAAGCACGCCATCCTCCTACACCATCGGCTACACCTATGGACAAAAAAGAAAACATTTTATAAGGAAATAAGTCATCTTTTATTGTTTGTCATATAATACTTCATACAATGTGTGTGCAACCACTACGCTCGAGCAAAAAGGGCAAGGGGGGCAACTAGGCCAAAGGTGCCTCAAGGAGGAACGACCTCGGCTTGGGCAGTCGCTACGAGGGAGAGCTATACTAGGTGTCTTGCCATAGTGCTCTGCACCGGCCAGCAGGACTTCATACATCCACCATTACATTATTGTGATGATATAGATAGACATCTACCATACAAGTCTTGCAGACTCAGTAAGCTAAAGTGGCAATGGGCTGGTCACATCTGCCGAAGGACCGACGGCCGATGGAGCAAGCGTGTCCTATAGTGGAGACCACGACTTGGTAAGCGTAAGGTGGCACGGCCCCCAGCTAGATGGACCGACGACCTCAAAAAGGTCGCTGGGACAGACTGGATGCGGAAAGAGGAGGTGCAATGGCGCGTTAGGAGAGGTCTATGTCCAGCAGTGGACTGTGATAGGCTGATTGATTGATTGATACCAGGCTGCCTCTAAAGACTGTGTTGAGGCTATCAAACAAAAGGGAGAAATAAACCTTATAAAACTGTAAATAAAAAAAGGTAGTATCTAATATAAATTTGTTGACAATAATAACATTAGCTATTTATTCATTTAATATATAAAAATAAAACCTTAGATACCTGAATAAACATAACAAATGCAATAAAAAACGAATGGGCCGAAGCAATGAAAGAACATCATTATTTTAATCCATAATTTTTACATAGCTCATATAATTGGGTGTGTAAAAATTGTAAGTTTTCTTTAACACAATAGACACTAACTGGAATATTTGTTAAACAACCTATTGAACAGCCTATTGAATTGCCACCATTTTTAACAGTGCATGCATATATTTATAAGCAATTAATATATTAAGATATAACAGTAGTATACTTTATCATAATTTTGTTTAATTAATTTTATTTACATATTATCACACTCAATTTGTTGTAGAGGAGGGATAGAGCAATTTTACATTAATTAAATAATAAATGACAAGGCAAGAAGCAGTAATCTCACGCCAAGTTGAAAATGCCTGGAGGAGCTTTTGGTCTATGAAGGAGCTGCTGAAAGGCTATCTCCCTATCAAATTAAAACGCAGGCTCATGAATATGTGTATTCTCCCAATTCTCACCTATGGTGCTCAGACTTGGTCTTTGACCAAACATCAAAAGTCCACGCTAGCAGTTTGTCAGCGGTCCATGGAGCGTAGTATTCTTAATATTAAACTCACAGATCACATCAAGAACACCACACTTCGCCCCATGACGCAAATTGCCGACGTATGTCAAAAAGCCACCATGCTTAAATGGGACTAGGCCGGCCATATCTGCCGCATGAAAAATAACGAATGGGCCAAAATAATAACTGACTGGTCCCCACGAAATACAAAAAGGCAACGCGGTAGACCCAGGCGGAGATGGCAGGATGAACTGGACAACTTTTCCAAAGACTGGCCTGACATGGCAACGAACAGAGAGGTGAGGAAAAAGTGGAGGGAGGCCTTTGCCCAGCAGTGGGACACAAATGGCTCGTAATAATAATAATACATTAATAAAATAATAAATAAATAAATGATTATTAAAGGTTTATCAATATTCACATGTAAAAAAATTATTTGTTTTATAACATGCAATTTATACACAGTAGTTGCCAACTCAAATGCTGCTTGATTAGCCAGATCCCTTGCAGGGTATGCAGAGAGTACAGAGTTCCAACAGGTTCTTTCCTTACATACCAATGGTATTATTATGTATTTGTATTACATGATTTCTATCTGATAACAATGAAATATTTTGCAAGTAACAAGATTAAATTAGCATATGATACATGCTAATTCACATAAATATAGAAACAAACTTTATTAAATAAAAAAATAGAAAAGTATGTTAATCAAAAGTTGATTAGTTACAATTTTGAAATTAGATGGATAAAGAAAGAAACACTAATAACTATATATAAATAACATTACAGAATTTTTTGAGTAAAACGCATTCTAAAATTTCATTGTCATAATCAACACTAAAATGTGTTTCAAAATATTAATAGCTTATAATAACAGAATACATCGCTACTTGTAATCTACCACATAGTAAAATAAAAAAATATATCATCTTACCAATTACATCCGCGTTACTGAAATTGGTGGAAAACCATGCGTCGTCACCGAATTGACCTTTACGGGTTCTTCCATTAGCAATGTCTTTAGGAAAACCACATACCACTGATATTAAATAAGGATGTTTCTTCGAGGAAACGTTTAACTCAGTAGCACTTGAGAAACTCGAAAGTCCATTTCTTATAGCACGTGATAGCAGCCTCCCTGTCCAGAAGATTGACTGCATCATTCATTAGTTGAATCGCACTTTGATACCAGTCTCTCACAATGGGACAAATGAAAATAATGATGTCATTTTTATAGGACAATCACACGCAGAAGTCATATTTAGCTACAACACAAATTTAAAATACTGCTAAACAATGAATGCGTATTCCGATTTTTACTACATTTGTCTCGTGACTGAAACACGCACGAACATTGGACACTTTGGACAGCCATAGACTAACTAGAAATGCATTCCATTATTGTAAACTTCAAATTTGACATTTTTAGATGGCCATTGACGTTGACGTTTTGGCGGATACTGACGTTTGATCATGTTTGATAGAAGTTCAGTATTTTGAACAAGGGCATGTGTTGCTTCAGGTGATAATACCCTATGTAAAGTATTCCCCACATGAACCTAGAATTACATGGACGGAGTCATATGACGTTGCCGCTGCACCGGTAAGATTAGCAACGTTGCCCTGTATATAAGATACCTGGGTATTATAATTGATAGCCTTATGAGTTAGAAGTCACATATTGACTCTCTCATCAGTCGTACCCGTAAATTAATTTTTGTCTTCAAGACTCTGTTACTGATATTCAAACACTAGAAACGGTGTATTATACGCTAGTACAATCAATTATGTGTTGTTGTGTAACAGTTTGTGGTGGATCAGCTAAGACTCTGTTAATGAGATTAAAAAGAGTCCAAAGAATTATACTCAAAGTACTCTTATACAAACCAATAAGATTTCCCACTTCTGACCTTTATTCGTTATGTAACATGTTATCTGTGTGGAAATTATTTATTCTAAACCTTATTTTACGTAAACATTCCAAACTACTGTTTGAACCTAATTTAATTTCAAACAAACGTAGAACTGACAGGGTATGTAAAACTCATCTATGTAGTCTTCAGCTTGCTAGGCGTCATAGTTATTTTTTGAGCTCTAAAGTATATAATAGTGTAAATAAAATCTTAAATATTTATCCACTCACCCATCGAGAGTGTAAACATAAAATATTAAACTGGCTTCAAGACCTCTCTTATGATGATACTGAAAGTTAAATAACATAATATTTTTATCCATGTTCGATGTTAAACTCTAAACACAATATATAAGATGTATACTATACTATAAGTCATACGCATACAAATTGCTTTCATATGTACATGCACACACGTACACAAACATACCACGCACCACACACCAACTTACACACACGCGCATATGTATACAATCTGCACACACATGAAAATCACTAACCTATCCTATTGTACAATTGAATTGTAAAAACAAAATTATTTATTGTTTAAGGAGACGGGCGCAAACAGCTGCAACACAGTTTCCACTAATGCAGTTGTTTACGAAGGCACCGTTATTATTTTTCTGTGTTTATATTGAAATAAATAATCTCTAATCTTCAATCTTTATTTGTACATAGAACAATCCATAACTGCCCCATTGCGAGACTAGTCTTCTCAATTGTAGGGGTTAAAAATGAATTTCATAATAGGATTATTAATAATACGAGTACAATGAGGCAGGTTCGTCATGGGTTATACGTTTTAGGCTTCTTATTATGACGATTTTGTAAATGGGGATCGGAGTGGAGACTGATTTCGTTAAGTAAGTAACATATCCCATGATTAATTATTTTGTGTATTATTCAGTAGTATTCTTGACCTTTCTGGGTCGTTAAATAACCCACTTCGCTTCACAGTAATTCGCTAAAAATAACAAGTATCTTAACGCGTTAAGTCGTAGTATATGGGGTGGTCATACGCGTGATATAGGCGTCCTCATTTTTTCTTACTCTTTTTTGCCAAGCTATATACTTAAACGTTATACCAGTAATATGTACATAATTTCTGTTACATTGTTTATAACATTTTTTCTGGGACTTTGAGATAACGGTATCGATTAACAGAACAAAATTTTGTTATTATCAAATTAACGTTATTATAACAATTCTAGCACATTGCTAAAGTTATCGATCATATCTAGCTGTACACACAATCGGACAGTGGCGCAGGATCCTTTTATCTTTATTATCCTAAAATTCGGAAATTCTTTAGACTCTCTTAATAAATAAAATCGTTAGTCTCATATCTCAGTCGTAAGGCATCACATTAGTATCCACACTATGTGATTGAAAAAAAATAGAAAGGCAGAAGAACGAAAGAGAATTAAATAAATAAGACAAGCCCATCCTATGGTAGATTAGTAGTTAAATTAGATTTAAAAAAAATGTAAATTGACTATTTGAATGCGCTCCCGCAGGATTTTAGTGAATAACATAATATATTTAATTCCAGCCCTTTGTTAAAAACTGCGCGTGCGAATGAGAGGTTATCTTATCTATTAAAGTTCAATACCCTGTTTTGATCGATAAGGAGTAATGACAGGTATTAATTTAAAATTGCGCTAAATCAAAGTCAAAGTTAAAAATCATTTATTTGTATAGGCCAATACATAAGCACTTACAAACGTCAAATATATTACATTTTTTACATCTACCACCGGATCGGAACGCGGCCTCCACTGAGAAGATCCGACGAGAAACTCAGCGGACTAGTCTTTTAATTTAATTTGTTTGGCCTTTCCGATAACCATATATTTGTTTTTTAAAAATTGTATTATACATCATTTATAAATGTTGCTGATTGAGGAGCTGCTCAAACCCAATCTGTTTTATCGTCAAGATAATCCGAAATTTTATAATACCCTTTCTTACAGAGTCTAGTTATAATTGCCTTTTTAAACTTATTGATAGGCATGTTTCGGATATCTATGGGTAATTTGTTGTAGAAGCGTATACATTGCCCCATGAAAGAATTACTAATTCTGTGGAGACGAGTGGAATGTACAATAAGATCATCTTTGTTCCGTGTGTTTACATGATGAATGTCGCTATATTTTTCACAATTACTGATATTTTTTTTAACATATAGAAGATTTTCATATACGAATTGTAATGCAACAGTTAGAATATTTATCTCTCTAAACTTTTCTTTAAGAGATCTTTTTTCTTTTATTAACGTTTTTATTGCGCTTATTTCTTTTGGAAAATGCCCCGCGTTCAGCGCAC
The DNA here is from genome assembly GCA_905147815.2 of Phalera bucephala. Classification (NCBI taxonomy): domain Eukaryota; kingdom Metazoa; phylum Arthropoda; class Insecta; order Lepidoptera; family Notodontidae; genus Phalera; species Phalera bucephala. The sequence continues at coordinate 13,092,575 of LR990621.1, read as the reverse complement.
CCAACCAAAAACACCAGAAACTGGAACCAGCACAAAACGGGGTACGGATTCTTATACAGCCTTTTCTGAATTATCAGAAGCTTCAAATGCACCTTTAAGGCAAAAACGTCCGCGCACTGATAGCCCATCCGATACTGTACCCGAACCGTATGAGATTGTGAGAACGGAGATTTCTATCAATTTGAAGACTTCTAGTGCTTTGAAACTTCGAGAAATAAAAGAGACACTTTCATTAGTCCGAGAACTTAAGGAATCAGTACAGTTTATGAGTAATGAATTCGACCACGTTAAGCGTGAGTTCGAAAAATGCAACAACAGCAATTTGGAAATAACCAAAGAAAATCAGCAGCTTAAGGAAACAATAGCTGGTTTGTCTACACGGGTCAATCTTTTAGAGCAAAATTCCCGGCAGCAAAATGTCGAATTGAACGGTATACCAGAAAACAAAGCTGAAAACTTCCTTAGTACTGTTATCCAACTGGGCCACGTAGTTGGGAGCTCCTTGAAAGAGGAGAACTTCATATCGGCGGTTCGTGTTAAAAAACTAGATCCGCTGAGCAGCACCCCTAGAGCTGTTATTGTGAAATTATCTAGCACAAAGCACCGCGATGAAATTCTGACATGAGTAATGAAATAAAACAAGACACACAAAGACGTGAAATTGAATTCCCATCTCCTAGGATATGGAGGCCCTAAAAATCCTATTTTTGTCGCTGAGCACCTGTCGCCATACAATAAGCAAATTCACGCTGCCACCAGAAAAGCTGCTCGTGACAAGGGCTACAAATTTGTGTAGATTCGCGATGAGAAAATCCTTGTACGGAAGAATGAAGGCTCACCAGCTAGACAAATTAGAACTATGGACACACTGAGTCAACTGTAACCTAACCTAAACAATCAAGAAACAGTACCGTGAATTACAGCAAAATTCAATATTTATTACCAGAATTTCAGAGGATTAAAAACGAAACTGAACAATGCCAGACTAACGACACAACTAAATGACTACGATATAATTATTGGAACAGAGACGTGGCTGGATGATAACATTAAGGATGACGAAATATTCAATTCTCACTATAAAATTTACCGTAGAGACAGATCTTCTACTAAACTCACTGGTAAGAGAGGAGGAGGCGTTTTAATAGCAGTATCAAAGTCAATTAACTCTGTGCGCGTTCCCCGTTGGGAAACAGATCTGGAAAACTTCTGGGTAAAGTTCAGCTTTTCTGTGGGCAATAACTCACGAGCTTTGTATCTGTGTGCTGTTTATTTGCCTCCATCAGTAAAACAACCGGACTTAAACGCGTTTCTCGAACACACGTCCTCAACCATAGACGGTATTGACGGTGACATAATGATTGCCGGTGACTTTAACCTTGGATCGATCCATTGGGAGCACGATAGGAGTTGTTCCAACTGTTCGCGTACTATACCTATTAATTACAATAATGTTCTTGGTTACTCCTTGATTGATTTTATGTCTCTCAATAACTTTCAACAATTAAACTATGTCAGAAATTGTAACAATAGATGTCTAGACCTTATTTTATGCAATTTCCATGGCGGAATATTAAAAGAATGACAAACTCCCTTACTGGCAATAGACGCGCATCACCCCCCTTTGGAAATTGAATGGAATAAAGTCACAACAAAAACCTTGAAATGTAAAAGTTCTTATTGATATAATTTCAACAAGGCTGATTATACTGCAATAAACAATAAGCTAGGAAAAGTGAATTGGTTTGAGAGTTTTACGAGTTGTGAAAATGTCGATGCAATGGTGCATGTACTTTACAGTATTCTTTATAGAATTATAGACGATCTGGTCGCAAAAATAAGTTTCCGGTGTGGTTCTCTAAATCCTTGATACGGGTTTTAAATGAAAAGGAAAAGCTAAGAACTCGTTTAAAAAAATATCATAATCCTCGAGATCAATATGAATACAAGCTTCTGAATGATTGAGCAGACAAGATGACATACCATCAGAAATAAAATTGGATGGTATTACTGCTGCAAGTGGTGTTGATGTATGTAATTTATTTGCCAAACATTTTGCTTCAACCTATCTTCCTTCGTCTGGCTCTAAAGTACAAAATCCAACGCAAAATAACACTACGCAGTTCTCTCAAATGTCATTGGGTAGAATAATATTCACTGAAAAAGATATTCTCAAAGCTCTAATTAAACTCGAAAGTCACAAAAGTCCAGGGCCAGATGGGATTCCACCGTCATTCATTAAAAAATGTGCTAAAAACCTTACTTTACCGCTTAAAATTATTTTTAATAAATCAATCTCAACATCTCAGTTTCCGGCGGAATGGAAATTAGCAAACGTAGTTCCTATATTTAAAAAGGGAGAGACAGACGATGTAAAAAACTATCGCCCTATATCACTCTTATCGGTGTTTTCAAAGATATTCGAATCACTTTTGTGTCCAATACTGACACTGTCTTATTTAAAGTCGCAGATTGACCCTGAACAGCATGGCTTTTGTACAAAAAAATCTACTACAACAAACTTACTACAACACATTAATGACTTTAGCCTAAAAATAGACTCCCGTGTACAAGTTGACTGTATTTATACTGATTTCAGTAGTGCCTTTGATAAGGTGGACCATAAAACGTTGTTGCAGAAACTAGAAACCTTTGGTATTTTCGGTGATCTTTTACACTGCTTTAAATCATACTTGCTTGAGAGAAGGCAGAGAGTTGTAGTAAAGGGATTTCAGTCATTACAATACGCTTCAACATATGGCGTTCCGCAGGGCTCACATTTGGGTCCAATCTTATTTATTGCTTACATCAATGACATAACGAATATAATCAATGGCAGTAGATGTTTGCTCTTTGCCGACGACTTAAAAATATATAAAGACATTAAATCGGACCGCGACGTAGATATACTACAAAACGACTTAAATGCAGTTATTGAATGGTGTCGAAATAATAAGATGACTCTCAATGCCGACAGATGCTACTATATGACATTCACAAGAAACAGAAATGAGATTCCTTCATCATATATACTAAATGGGGTAGCACTCGGCAAAGTTGATAGTATATGTGACTTGGGAGTCTTCCTAGACAGAAAGCTTTCATTCTCAAACCACATTGACAATATTGTTACCAAGGCAGCCAAGATGTCAGGATTTGTTAAGAGAGTGTCTCAGGAATTCCGAAGTATTGCAACGCTTAAGGTCCTTTATTTTTCTCTTGTTAGGAGTATCTTGGATTATGCATCTCCAGTATGGACACCCAGCTACCGTATTCATATCGATCGCATCGAAAGGATCCAGAGAGGATACACGAGGTATCTTAGGTATAAAAGTAATCATTGTCCTCACGAGGCGAACTACGGCGAAAGACTGCAATTTTTTAAGATGACAGTTTTAGAGCATCGACGTACCGCAGCTGATCAAACGTTGCTTTACAAAGTCGTCAATGGATTGGTAGATTCTCCAGAATTGCTGAGTGGGATTAAATTAACTGTACCTCGTTTATCCTTTCTAAGATCTGTCAGAGCACCCAATACATTCTCTAACACAACATCCAGAACAAACATAGGTCGTTTCGCACCTCTTAACCGTATGATGCGAAACTACAATGAGATTTTATCACACTGTAACAGCATTGACATTTTCTCGAATTCATTCTCTCAGTTTCGAAATAATCTTTTAAGCAACTACTTGACATAACCATATGTGACATTCTTGACATATTTTTTGTCATTTTTTTACCTTACTTTGACATTTTGTATTAACTTACCTGACATAATCTTATCTTATTACTGCTTTTTTATATTTTGTTTAGTCTGCAAAATATCTTATCGACAATCACAATAATTGTAATTTCCGTTTTATATACTCCACATTCTATTAATGCATGTTCAATAATTATTGCTACGTACTATTACTAATTATAATTCAATCTGCAAGTGCTGTGCACTTCTTTAAGTGATTGACACATCATGAAAAATACTGTATGTAATAATTTAATTATATGACTTAACTGGTGTGTAAGTTGTTGAGGTGCCTTTAAATAAATAAATTAAGACACCTCAACAACTTACAAACCAGTTAAGTCATAGAATTAAATTATTACAGACATTATTTTTCATGATGTGTCAGTCACTTAAAGAAGTGCACAGCACTTGCAGATTGAATTATAATTATTAAATAAATAAGAGAAGCTCTCGGGGCCAAATTGTAAATTGCTCGAACAGCCCTTTTCTGGAGAACAAAGACGGTATTAAGTTCTGCAGAGCATCCCCAAAGTAGTATGCCATATGACATAATACTATGAAAATAAGCGAAATAAACAAGTCTAGCTGTTTCAATATCAGTTAGTAACCTAATTTTCTTTACCGCATATGCCGCTGAGCTTTATTTACCAGATAATTGATCAATATGGGGACCCCATTGTAATCTGGCATCAATAGTGATACCTAAAAATACAGTCGACTCTACGAGGTCTAAATCCACACCATTTATTTGTACATTAGTTGCAACCTGTCTTACATTTGGCGTTGTGAATTTAATACATTTGGGTTTCTTCTCATTAAGGAGAAGATTATTCGTGTTGAACCAATAAACAACCATTGACAGTGCACTGTTCACATCGTCATAATTAAGCAGCTGTCTTTTAATTTTGAATAATAGAGATGTATCATCCGCGAACAGCACAATGTCCGGATTATCCCCTACATAGTAGGGTAAATCATTTATATATATGAGGAATGGAAAGGGACCGAGAATCGAACCCTGGGGCACGCCCATTGTCACGTTAGAACCGGGAGATCGCTTCCCATTAACATCAACCTTTTGAATTTTATCACAGAGATAAGATGTCAAAAGGTCGAGAGCCCTGTTCCTAATTCCGTAATGGTGTAATTTCCTGAGGAGAGTTTCATGATGCACACAATCAAACGCCTTAGACAAGTCGCAGAATACACCTAAAGCATCCTGCGAGTTCTCCCAGGCCATAAAAATATTTTTTACTAATTCAACACCTGCATCAGTAGTTGAGCGATTCTTAGTGAAACCAAACTGGTTTTTGTGAAGTAGTTTATGACTACTAAAGTGGCTCATCAACTGATTTAGGTTTTTAGGATAAATCTCTTCTAAATTAGGCTGTTTGTCTATGCTTTCTGTACATGATAGGATGCTGATAGATGATAGGTCAAAAAAAACTGAGTGTCTCTGGGGCCTTAGATGTATAAGTCAAAAAGCAGAAATACATATTAAACTAATTTCATCTTTGTTGCGTAAGAGGTAACGTCAAAATCAGCTTGTTAGTTTCAAATGCCGGACAATATTGATCCATAAACAATGAGCTTCGTCTGACGTTTCAAACGGATCTATGGAAAAGGAAGGCGTTGTAGAACTAGTAGAATTTATAAATCTCATCTTTTCCTAATATTGTAATGACCGCCGCTATTCGATCTTTAATTATAGCCAGCGCCGATTAGATTTTATTTCATCATTTCATAGTCGTAGCATTTTGAAGCAAATATTTCGATCGCAAGTGTAAAGAAAAGGCATAAAACTGGTGTTCGATAAGTCACTTGGCAATATGCCTGCCGTCAGGGGAGATGGTATGCGAGGGCTCGCAGTCTTCATATCAGATATACGGAACTGTAAAAGCAAAGAAGCGGAAATTAAGAGAATCAATAAAGAGTTGGCCAACATCAGAAGTAAGTTCAAAGGTGATAAAACTCTCGATGGCTATCAGAAGAAAAAGTATGTATGTAAGCTCTTATTTATCTTTCTGCTGGGTCATGACATCGACTTTGGTCATATGGAAGCTGTTAATTTGCTGTCATCTAATAAATATTCTGAAAAGCAAATAGGATATTTGTTCATATCAGTTCTGGTCAATACTAACAGCGACCTAATTAAACTCATCATCCAGAGCATTAAAAACGATTTGCAGTCACGTAATCCCATTCACGTCAACCTGGCATTACAATGCATTGCTAATATTGGCAGTAAAGATATGGCAGAGGCTTTTGGCACAGAGATTCCTAAACTTCTTGTGTCTGGAGATACAATGGATGTTGTAAAGCAATCGGCTGCTCTGTGTCTTCTAAGACTATTCCGAAAGTCGCCAGAAATAATTCCTGGTGGAGAGTGGACCTCGCGAATCATACATCTCTTGAATGACCCCCACATGGGTGTTGTGACAGCAGCAACATCTCTTATTGATGCTCTTGTAAAGAAGAACCCAGAGGAGTATAAAGGCTGTGTGACATTAGCTGTTGCTCGACTGAGCAGGATTGTTACTTCTAGCTACACTGACTTACAGGATTATACATACTACTTTGTACCTGCTCCTTGGCTCTCTGTCAAGTTACTTCGCTTACTTCAAAATTATACCCCTCCTTCTGAGGAGCCTGGAGTCAGGGGTCGTCTGTCAGAATGCTTGGAGACTATTTTTAACAAAGCCCAAGAACCACCAAAGTCAAAGAAAGTACAACATTCAAATGCTAAAAATGCTGTCTTGTTCGAGGCTATAAGTTTGATAATACATAATGACAGTGAACCTAATTTGCTAGTGCGTGCATGTAACCAGCTGGGCCAATTTCTTAGTAATCGTGAAACTAACCTGCGTTACTTAGCCCTTGAATCCATGTGCCATCTCGCAACTTCAGAATTTTCACATGAAGCAGTCAAAAAGCACCAGGAAGTTGTCATTCTCTCAATGAAAATGGAGAAGGATGTATCAGTCCGACAGCAGGCCGTGGACTTGCTTTATGCGATGTGTGACAAAACAAATTCTGAAGAAATTGTTCAGGAAATGTTGGCATATTTAGAAACAGCTGATTATTCTATTAGAGAAGAAATGGTCTTGAAGGTTGCTATATTGGCAGAGAGATATGCTACCGATTTTACATGGTATGTTGATGTTATACTTAATCTTATTAGAATTGCAGGAGATTATGTCTCGGAAGAAGTTTGGTACAGAGTCATACAGATTGTGATCAATAGAGAAGAAGTTCAAGGATATGCAGCAAAAACAGTCTTTGAAGCTTTGCAAGCACCAACATGCCATGAAAACATGGTAAAAGTAGGTGGTTACATACTTGGGGAATTTGGAAATTTGATTGCTGGAGACACAAGGTCATCACCTCAAGTCCAGTTTGAGTTGCTGCACTCAAAGTACCATCTGTGTTCAGCAGCAACAAGGGCTCTCCTGCTATCAACCTATATAAAACTTGTAAATCTTTTCCCAGAAATAAAAAATCGTGTACAAGAAGTTTTTCGTGCTGATTCTAATTTACGCTCTTCAGATGTGGAATTACAACAAAGAGCTTCAGAGTATTTACAGTTGAGTATTGTTGCCAGTGCTGATGTTCTAGCCACAGTTTTAGAAGAGATGCCTGCTTTCCCTGAGAGGGAGTCTTCCATTTTAGCTGTGTTGAAAAAGAAAAAACCTGGTCGCATTCCTGATGATGTAAGAGAGTCAAAAAGTCCCCAACCTACAACTGCCCCCCCAACAGCAGTGATTACCACCTCAAATAATGTAAATAGTTCAAGTGCAGATCTCCTTGGTTTGTCTACACCCCCGGGCACCACAGCCCCAGCAACTGGTAATGGTTTGCTTGATGTCCTTGGAGATTTGTACACAGCTCCAAAAATAAGTCCTAGTACAGTACAACAAAATAATATCAAGAAGTTCTTGTTTAAAAACAATGGTGTTCTATTTGAAAATGATTTGATTCAAATAGGAGTTAAAAGCGAATTCAGACAGAATTTAGGAAGAATTGGATTATTTTATGGCAACAAAACTCAGTTCCCAATTCAAAGTGTCCGTCCTGATCTCCACTGGACTGATTTACATAAACTTAATGTACAAATGAAACCTATGGAACCAATATTAGAGGCAGGAGCTCAAATCCAACAGATGTTGACAGCTGAATGCATTGAAGACTTTATAGATGCACCTAGTATGTCAGTATCATTTGTCTATAACAATGTTCCCCAGAAAATTACTATGAAGCTTCCCCTGACACTGAATAAGTTCTTTGAACCAACAGAAATGAATGGTGAGTCATTCTTTGCAAGATGGAAAAATCTAGGAGGGGAGCAACAAAGGGCACAAAAAATATTTAAGGCTCAAGGTTCTATCGACATACCAGCTGCTCGAACAAAACTAGCTGGGTTTGGTATGCAATTACTTGATGGTATTGATCCTAATCCTGATAACTTTGTGTGTGCGGGCATTGTTCATACTCGGGTCCAGCAAGTGGGATGTCTCATGAGATTGGAACCAAACAAGCAAGCTCAAATGTTCAGACTGACTGTAAGATCTAGCAAGGAAACAGTCTCTCACGAAATTTGCAATCTGTTAGCAGATCAATTTTAAATTACTCTAGTTCAAAATAACCATGAAATAAGAACAACATTAATACTTTGCATTTGGTATAATAGTTGTCTAGAAGTTCATGGTCACTTTGAATTGAAATGAATAAAGCATACAAGTTGGAAAATTGTAATATGAATTATATAAAATACTTGTGAACTTAAAATGAAATCTCTCATGTACAATTTTGGATTTATTTTAATTTTTGCTAATATAGATTAGATTTTTGTAATAAACTGAAAATTATTTTATAAATGTTTAATTCGATTTATAAGACAGTCAAAAGACAATCACAATATTTTTCATTCATGTTGATACTACATTAATATCATTATTCTGTCTACTTAAAAATAACTACGAGTATTACCAAATCATGTTACTTTTAAAGCAACATTACCTTTTCATTTGTCATATTTATGGCAAATGGAAGTTGATGGTATTTGATATTAATGGCCACAAACTATTTAAGTGAAATATGAGGAATATTTGTCATGTGCTTGATACTTGTACTATACTTTCGCAACATTATCAAATTCATATGGTATAGAATCTTTGTACCAAATTTTACTTCATTTGTATATATAGGGAATAATTGATACTCTCAGTCATACTCGGGTACTTCATGTATGTTGTTTGAACAGATTGGGCAATGAACCAGTAGCTCCTTAGTATCCCATACAATTATACTACTGTCTCATATACTTTTAGGTGTACTCAAATGTATTTATGATAAAATTTAGAAGAATATTAATATACCAAAGTAACTATTTGGCTGTTGAATGTCATTATGTATCAAAAAATGTATTGGTATACATATATTATTATACTCTTTCATGGTACACTTGTCTAGACATATATAGATAGTTGTACAGATTTGATATCTTTCTTTTGTAATATTCAGATCAAGTACTACTGACTGTAATATTGACAAAAAGTACTATTATTGTTTTCCAAATGATGATGTTACTGTTGGGGTTTGATGTGTTATTATTGTCTGTAGTTGTTATCTACTACAACACAGTATGATATCGTATTTCAAGCTTGTTTTATGGGCATAAAATATTATTCATCACAAAGTATCATGGGATTACATTTTTTTTTCTTATTAATGTTCCTGTTAATCATAATAAGTTATAAACTTTATCAATAATTATGATTTTTTTATAAGTATGAGCTGATAAGATACACTATAAATATCTTTATTGGGGATTCAGTTAATGACTGGATGTCAACATTAATAAACAGTAGAGAAAGTATTTTCACTTCTTATTTATTTCCACTGAGAAATTTAACAGTAACTGTAAACAAAATGTTTTGTAACAAACAGCAATCAATTTTAGGTGCTTTTTAAGAATTGCTTAATCATAATATGATTAATATATGGTTATATATTTCACTTCAAGACATTCCTACTTCATGTTTTAAAACTTTTTTTTTAATATATGCCTACATATAACGCATATATTTAGTCGTCGAGTGTTAGTTTTGATTTTACCAGTGATGTTCATTACAAATTGAACATGAGTGGGTTAGTATAATTATCAGTTTCATACTCATGAGAAGTTAATAAAGGATGTTGTTTGGTGTTTTTCTTGAGTCGATAGTAGGAATCTCACATACGTAGAAGATTTATTTTCATATGTACCACAAAATAGAATTTAGAATTAGGCGATTAGTATTATGGACATAAAATGTTGTTATAAATTTATTAGTAGCATGCTAAAGTTTTCTTTGCATGGTAGTTTTGTTAAGAAAACAATAATAATAAATTAATATATCATTGTAAACGTTTATGTAATCTTGTTAAGAATGTGGTACCTATAGCTTGTATGTATATTATGAAATTTCAACAGATACAAGTATTTACATACTGTTACATGTGCTCTGCGTATATGTGTGTTTATACATACACAGACAAGTGTAACAGCGCAAATTGCGTATGATTCTGTAACAGATATAGATGTTTGTCATTGCGCTTAGAAACCGTTAATGTAATTTGTCTTAAATAAAATATTTATCCAATACGTATTAACGCATTATTTATTTGGAATAAGGATGAAAACATATACGTGTCTATGCATATTTATTGAAATAAGTATGTAAAAGCATACATTTATAGATAGGAAACTTTCCGTAAGCCAATACTAATCAAACCATTCTTCCACGTTCGGCGAATTTTCTAACACGTCGTTTGATTCGCTGTAACAATAAAGTAAAAGTTATAATAGTTATAGTAGTATATTGCAGTAGAAAAATAATAAAAAAATACAAATTTAAGTAGATCGTTGATAGGATTTAGCACTTTAATGTCAATCGCCATAGCTTCTAATATTATTCTCTGCTTTTCCCATCAATACACATCTAAATGAATGTGTTACTATTTACTAAAAGCCACCCTAGATAAATACTTGCGAGTTTTGTAGCGCACGAACTAAGGCAAGCTGTTTTAATTAACGTCTTTTAACAGCCCTTTGGATTGTTTTTATTAATACAAAATCCAATATGTCTGATTTGGTCACATTTCATGTAAGAAGAAATCGATAGATTTTGTCATTGCTAATGGTCTTGAGTTTTTTTTTTCACATTTACTTTGAAAATTGGCATAATGATAATGAATAAAAAAAGCAAGCATTATCAACAAAGTATGTTATTTTGGGGTTAAAAATACTACAAATCTTTTAAACAAAAATGAGATGACTTAAATTAGGACTTATGACCGTATGCTCCCATGCCTCAAAAAGTAGAGACATTAGATTATAGTTGCGACTTGCTATCCAGTATGATTTGCAGAAATGTGATTTCTAGGCTCCATGGTAAAGGTCATCGTCGAAAATGGCCCCAGAATCAACAAATATGTGACCTATACTATTATTATTATTAATTTGTTTTATTCTAGTAGTTGCAAACATCCGTATTTAACGGACAATTTGCAATCCAAAACGAATATTTCAAAGTACTGTAAGAACTTAAATACGCCAACGTAATTTCCGAATTTCAATGTTGTTTTCGAATTACGGTTGGAGATGTCAATCCCACCAATCGGTTATATTCAATCTATTACATTTAATCATGATCGATTTGATTATTGCTAGTGTATTTTTACATTACGGTTTTACAAATGTATTGTTGGCTACTAAATTATAACCTTAAAATCTAATACTTTTTTTGGAAGAATGCAAGTCCCCAGCTTGTCCGTTTAATAATAAATGCATGAAGATAATTTACAGATAACTTGAAATCAGACAAGCATTTTTTTATTGCTGTTGGTTCTGGGGCAAATCATGTATTATTATAATTTTTTTTTTTTTTACGATCACAACATAATGCACAATGTAAAAATCATCAGATGCAGAACAATGTCCTTTGTTCTATACTCATCTATAAATGTAATTTTTTTGTTCTTATTTTGGTGAAGTGTGTGCATTTGAAATGCCCATATTTCTGAGCAACCGTTCCAATGGTCGTTTAAAGATGTAAGTACATTTAATTTTTTTTTTCACCTGTCAAGTGATGGATCATTGCTGAACATCTCGGTGGGGACAGTGGGTGGTGCTCGTTCAGGCAACAACTCCATGTAGGACTGGCGTGACTGCAAGTGCCGCTCTACCTCCTCAGGTGTCATATGGCCATCACCAGGGGACAGCCCAAATCCTAAAGCAGGCGAAACCTTAGACAGCATTGCACTGCCTTGGTGCTGGAATAACAGAAAAAAATCTTTGAAGTTCCTCTAGGGATTTGGCGTGATGATATAGAAAGATATATCTTAGAAGTTCAAGGGCAATGTAAAAAAAATTAATATCGACGACAGAAGAAAACGACGCAGCGCGAAGGGAGTGCGACCTGGAGAGTTGTAATTCACTGAAATGCACGGGAGTCGCCACCCAGCGCAGTCACGCTAGGCCTAACGTCATGACCCGCCGCCGTCGCGACTACAAACGAAGCACGGCGGGAACGAAATGCAAATACACCTGCGAGCGGGTCGCTTGTGTTGGGCGGTCGCCCGGTCAGCGCGACGTCGCTCTCGCAGTGTGACATGCCCGCTACCGACCTCCGGCCGAGCCTAAGCCGAGCGTTTCCGTCACACTCCGTCGGCTATTTGCCAAACTGGAAGTTTGCGGATGTTAATCCTGGAAAGTGTATATTTTGAAAACAGGATTTTCCCAAAATGCAGATTCCTGAAATTACCCAAGACTATTTTTCGTCAAAATTTTAGTAGTTACTACTAAAATTTTCAATTCAACTTAGGTCCCCACAAGCACTAACATGTTAGCATAATATTATGATATACCAATAGTTTTCCTTTCAAAATGTAATGACAGTAGCTAATTCTGTAGACGCTTTATGCAGGAGTACCTTAATGATAATTTTAATTAATAATCATAAACACCGTAATGCCTATACGCCCAAGTAGGGGTGGCAGAGGTGTACTGTGTACACCCACTTTTCGCCGACGATGTTAGGTCCCATGTAATAAGGGATGAGCCTATTGCCATATATCAGGCACAATTCCAGATGCCAGACTGATACTGGGAATTTTTCGATAGTAAAACTATATTTGCCCAACCTAGGATCTGAACCCAAGACCTTGTGATCACAAAGCGCATTAGTCGCAACTAGGCATTATTAGTCATCATTTGTGTTATTTATGTCCCTTATTTGAAGACATCTGAATGTTTTTTCTATTAAATCCAAGTAATAAGGGTTGCCGTCAGTGAAAACAGGATTATTCACCTGCAATAACAGATCCTTTTTAAATTTTCTTTATACTTACAATATTAGTGTTAGGAGGCTTTTTTGGAACAGCCGTTCTCTTCCTTTTTATGGCATTTAAGCCTTTTACTGATGAACCTGTTGATACATTCTGATGGGCAGCACTGGCTTCAATTTTCTTTCTGAATGTTTTAAATATTAATTAGGTCCTAATAAAACCATTAAGTGTTAATAACATAATTCCATTGAATAACATTTAAAAATATTGCTATACATATCACAGGTCAAATGGAATAGTGACACTAATGCAAAAAAGGGGAAAGTAAGCTTTACTGTTTTGAGATTAAAGTTCTAATTCAACAAACCAATATTTTGAATTATGTCTATGTTACATTAAGCTAGCAATATAGTGTGATATGGCTGAAATTTGTTACTTTTCTAACCCACACATAAAACAACTTTAGAAGACCTTTAGTTGGATGCATTGCATGTATTTAAACTACTTACTTAATGACTTTTACTCATTCCTTATTGGCCTTTTTTTAAAATCTATACTAATTCTATAAAGAGGAAAAGTTTGTGAGTTTGGATGTTCGGGGTAATCTCTGGTACTACTGATCCGATTTTAATGATTCTTTCACCCTTGGAAAGCTACTTTATCCAGAAGTAACATAGGCTATAACAAAGACCTGCTAGTAATTAATAAATAATCGATGAACTCGCCTTTTAACATCCATTTGATAGTACTCTGGATCATCAGATGATTCAGTGTCCTCACTCTCAGAAGTGGTACTTTCTGGTTTCTCATATTGGAGGAGTCTGTCCAGAAGGAAGCTCCGGTCTCGGGACACTTTAAGCAATCGTTTTTGACTGCACCTGAGAGCATCTTGGAAACATTCATTTTCCTAAAACATATTTTATTATATTTATCTATCTATCAAAAGCCAAAAAACATCTACTGGCAGACAAAGGCCTTCATTATACTTAACAAACAATATTATACATACATATAACAAATTATACTTAACATGCTGATTTAAATATTAATTAGTAATCATTCATGCTATTCACCTCTCTCTTACCCTAATTTAAGGCCTTTGCTAAGCAGTAGCACAGAATAATATGCTAATTTAATTATTCACCAGTCAAAAATGAATAAGAACATTTTTTGTAGCAAAAAGCTTTCTCTAAAACATATACACTTAGAATAATATAGAAGCCGCGCGCAATCATAACTGCATGCCGCGCAGTGAAGCCATCTTCAGCCGCTTCCCACCCATGTAATGTTGGCAACACGTAAATATTACCACTTCTTGGGGTAAATGTTGATGACATTAGAGTACATAAATAAATAGATATACTTGCACTATGGTAATTATAGTCATTTAATGTAGGAAAAATATATTTTCATCATCATAATTCAATATTAAAACCGTAATGTAGTAGTTAGCTATATTATTACCATTTAATACTAGACCTTATAAAAGTCCTTAGCAAATAAAAATAGGGAAAAATAAAATTGTTATACTAGCAACACTAAAAAAATAGATACCTCTTTTACTATGACAATTACAGACGGAAGAATTAATTCAATACTTCAATAATACGGCACCTGAATGCATTAGATACGTATGAAATGTGATCCTATCATGTTTCTTTTTAAGCTCAAAAGCATTTTTACAGGCGGGAATGACATGCAGAGCATGTTATTTCGTACAACGGTCACAAAGTGACTACTCTCGTTAACATGTGACTACATGCTTCGCAGGTAGTAATTGCTGCTTCAAATTAATGCACGCTCACGGCTTCTAGATTATATTTATTCTAAGCATGTACAACATACTCCTATTCCCAGTAGATTGATAACAATGCAAAATGAACCTATGTGTGTGACAGAATGTTCCATCTTCTTCGCACTTACATAAATAAGGTACTTGAGTTTCTTCTTCAAAGCCAAGTACTGAGCTCTATAGTTCGGCTCCGGTTCAGGGTCACTGCTGCTATCACTGGAATACTCCTTGTGGGAGTCTCGCGCCTGCGGGGCTTCGGCTGGGGCGTTGTTACTAACACCAGCCTCACTCGCTTGCATATTTGCTATAGACCGGCAGTACCACCCATCTAGCATTTTCTATAACAGCAAAAAATAACAACAAAATCACAATCAGCTGGCAGAAAAACACCTTTCTATAAAAATAAGTTAGTATGATATAAGAATTACCTTAGAATAATTTTCTGACGCCAGTATAAAAACTGATATGTACACTTTGATTAAAAAAAACACTCTTAATTTCAACCAGAAGGTCGTATTTATTTCGTTTCACGGCGCGGCGATATCGAAACTTGAATCCGTGCACAGACTAGTACGAGGTAAGAGATCCGTGTTGCAATTTGACAGTTATATAAAGTACTCTGTGTTGACAGTGGCATTTTTCATTATTTTCTCAATTTTCCTTCTTCTGGGGAAGGCAAAGGTATCCAGTCCATACAGCCTTATTATAAGTGGTATTCTTTAGAGGTGAATACATTTCCCAACCTTGACTCCGGACCTGACGCCCTTGAGACGCCACTTCAAAGGCGCCACTTCACCCGACCCGGACTCCGACTTAGGACGTTTAGTAATGCAGTCATTGTTATGATAAACATAAATGTATCGATATAATATGATATTGATATCGTGTAAGAAAATGATGTAAAAATGAAAGTGACTGATGATGTATCGAAACATTAGTCTGTGTCAGGTGACTCGGTGGCTGGAAAACAATCTACTCACTCTCAACATACAAAAAACGAAATACACCTGTTTCCACAAAACAGTTGCTTCCCAGCCACCGCTTTCCTACAGTGTTACACACACATTTCCTTAAAATAGAAATCTAAACAAAACATCTAGTTGTAATTGTTTAAAGTTGGATAAAACAAATAACATTAAGTACTTAGGAGTAACACTAGACGAGAAATTAAATTGGATACCCCATATACATAACTTATCGAAACGCATACGGAGGCTCATAATTGAATTTCAGAATGATAAGAAATAAACACCTTCCAATACAAATATATAACGCATTGTGTCACTGTCTTATCAATTATTGTATCTGTTCCTGGGGTAGCGCATTTAAAACATGTTATCAAAGCAGAACGCGCACAACGGGCTGTTCTAAAACTATATTGTTTCTCCTATATTGGAATCCTACTACTCTTGTGTATAAGTTGTCTAATTTTTTAAGTGTAAAAAAAATTAAATTTATCATGCCTATCATAAAAATACATTGTGCAACACTCGGTCAAACAATAAAACAAATTTCAGATGCCCCTTGCCCTATTTTAAAACTACATTTTCCTGAAAACATTATGACTACCAAGCTCCCCGTCTTTATAATAAGCTATGCTAACATGCTAGAGATATAACCAAATTAAGTTCCTATCAATGTATCAATTTCACTTTAGGTTAGTACAATGTAGGAAACGGATGTAGAGTGTTGCCATACATACATCTAAGGAACTATATTATTGCATTTTTACCGAATTTATATTTGTATTCTAAATTTCAGCTCCTGTGATGTTTGTGATCCATTTTTCAAACAATTGCGTGCGCAAGTGACTCTGTAGTCACAAAATTTGAACCAGAATGACAAACAGCCACACAAAATAAAAAAAAGTGTAAAAAAACTTATAAAATATCCATCTGTCGATACACCAAAATTTTCAAGGCGATGTTTTTTTACAAAACATCAAATCATACTACTCCGACTCCGCTCTGACGTCCTTGAAGTGGCGTCTCAAGAGCGTCAGGTTAGAGTCGGGGCCAGTAATGTAATCACGGCTTTATAGATACGATGACCTTGATGACAACGATGATAATGAAATTGAAAATGATGGATACTTTACATACCAATTGCGACGGCTGTTTTGAGGGAAACCGAAAAGGCACGTTTTATCACTTTGTTCAAATTATCTTCACTTATGCACATATAGGAATACATAATGGTTAATATTCCACCAGCATTGCACATAATTATTCGAAATAACACAACACACTTGAAATTACAATACACCATGGATTGAGCACTCTGCGAAAAATAAAACATGATGATAAGGATACTCACCTAGAGCCCCACGTCTCTTTCTATATAGGGCAAGGGCGTCGCCAAGGGGAGACCAGGTAGGGGCAGCTACCCCTACCTACCTACCTACCTAGGAAGACGCTGTAAACCATTTATTAACGAGTTCAAAAAGGAACAAGGTTCTCAATTCGTCTGTATATACAGGATGGATGGATTCTGAAAAAAATGTACTGTTAACAAGAAAATGGGCAACTCAATCAAAAAGTTTGACTACTACTTATTTAAGATGTGGCATATGCGTAGCAAGAAAGAATTACGGCAATAAACAGTGCCCGAGAATTATACGTTAATTATGTGTCAACAATTCCATAATCGTACCAATGTTTGGTCACCCTACTTAGAAAGAGACGTAGGGCTCTAAATGAGCATCCTTGTCATCACGTTTTTTTCGCAGCGTGCTCAATCCATTGTAACATATCCATTGTACACCGCAAAAAATATATACTAGTGATGTGATAATGATTTAAATATCGATTACACTTTTTGATAATTGGAACTCTGCACTCTCTAGGTACCTCGCGAGGTTTCTGCCGTGATGATATAGATTATAGATAGATGGAATAAAAATCGTCTAAATAAATTAAAAACCATAATTTCGGTAAAATTTTGACGGACGATTTAACGCAATGGTTAAGGGCTTAAGCCGCTCCTCTCACTGTGTCTAATAGTCGCGGGTTCTATTGCACGGGATAAATCTTTGTATGATCCACAATAATTTGTTCCGGTCTGGGTATTTGTTCACATACACAAATTTTCATGTTGTCAAAAAAATATGTAATAAAACCTATTACAAGGGCAAGTCAAGAGTGACCGTAACCGGCGAATGTGTATGAGACGAACTATGAGAGTAGAGGAAGCCAGAGAGGTATGTAAGGAAATAACCTGTTGGAACTCTGTACTCTCTGCCTACCCCGCGAGGGAGCTGGCGTGATGATATAGATAGATAGATAAAACCTATTACGAAATCTCGGATTACCTAGAAAATAAAATCACGTAAGTTTGAAGTGCCATGTTACAATTTAAGCTCTTTGTTATAAATTCTATAAGATGAATATATCATCTTATAGAATTTTGAAACTATGTTTGAAATTTATTTAGATTGCATGTTATATTGGTTACAGTAAGTAACCAATATAACATGCAAACAAACTTAATAATTTGGAACGCATTCAAAATGTCATGTGGACGTCATTGATTTAGAAAATTGGTCGATTTCCGCTAGATGTCGTTGAGCTACTGCATGTGTCAAATTATTTATGTCCATTATTTAATCTGTGTGTTCATCGCTGGTTTACTTATACTCGTTATAAAAGTTGGTCCAACAAACTTTTCAATGGTAATCAAAAATTGCGACTGTTACGCAGACTACTACTTCGCTTTAAGACTTTTGGTATAATTTTATAATCCTATAATATTAAAAAGGTACACCGCGTCTTACATTTTGTGGGATAACAAAAGTCCTTACGTTTTATACGTATCAAATCTAGTTAAAAAAATTTGTTAGTTGAAATTGAACCTTAAGTCTACCGCATGTGTTCTTTCAGCTGAGTGTGGTGTGGAGCCGTGTTCGTCGCGGTCAATCTGAATTGGATTGATTCCTCGTGTTGTGTGTGATGGCTCTCGGTGGTGAAGTGAATGAGAATTCTTCGAAAAATGCTTCCCAAAAACTGAAAAAATGTCCTGCGAATAGTAATGTGAACGACAAAAGCGGCAACGAAAATGTTAACAAAGGTAAGTTATATGGTCATGCCCTCAGTTATGTAACATTGAATGCGGTTTTTAGGCTACTATCTGTTTTTCATAAATATATTTCTGTCTTTACCAAGTGCATTCAAGTCATGTGACTTTCAGTACTACCATTAGTAAAATCATGTGATCCATAGAAACGATCCGCACCGCTTCATTGATAGGGGACTCAATAAAATGTGTGATAACTACAGCATTCGATATTGGATATGAATTGTATTTGATCAATAAATTGTTACAAGGATTTACTTAGAGCTATCAAAGATAATATTTGTAATATAACTTATTACACAACATATTTATAATGTTACACATATACCTGCAAATGTATGTAGTCCTAGTACTCTTGTCAATTAACTATAATTGTCATTCATAATTAGTATTCTTATCAGCACATGTGGTGCAAGGTACAATGGGTGTAGGAGGTTGTTTCAATTATTGTAATTTTTGGTAATAAGTAACTAGTGTGATCCAGTACATAATGTTAGGTTGTCAAGAGTCCTAAGTGACCTATAACGACCTACATTATAGCATTATTTATTCACTCTTGCTTAAATATTGTGGATCATTGTTTTTCTCTTATTTAATTCTGCCCTCTAAAATCCAAGTACATAAATTATTAAAATTAACTTTGCAAATTACTTACAGTAGACACTATAAATCATTTTTAATTTCTATTTTAGTCTCAAGGGTAAAATCTTTTGTATATTTGTATTCATTGAATACCTAATAATTTTCAAGTCAAATAAATCTTAAATAATTGTATACTTAACAATTTTTTATTAAAACTATTGTGACATCATGCAACATATTTTTTTTCTGTACTTTATAAATTATTATTAATTTTCACAATTTATTTAGCAATTTGCTACCAAAAGTACCCTGATGTATCTCAAAGGCTAACCAAAGAGATAAAATATATACCAATTACTATCATAAATAAAATAATATTTCAAATCATATCATGGCATAAATGATGCTGTTATTGTTATATGGTGTATGTGATAACATGTTGTTTTTCTAACCACCAGATGATAAATCATAATAAGTTTATAACCTTCCAGTTACTGACCCCACTTAGCTCCCTCAAGTGACTGGGTTATCTTATTGTATAACTGCATTCACTATTAAATGGGATAGCTATATTCTTTGAATAGTTGTTAATTTTTTTCTGTTCCCCTGATTTCGGTCCAACATTTTTTTAGTGCAATGAAAAAAATACAATGATGTTTGCTGATTCCAAAAAAAATATCATTTAAGAAACTCTCCCAGTAAAAGTCCTATACATTTACTACAAAAGGTCTAAATTTTACATCAGCAAATCAATTTGCTATTAAAATAGAACTACTAGTTTTCTTTGATTAAACTAGTGCATCAAAACTTATAACAATAGCATTCATTTCCATTTCAGTAGTAATTGGTATTGTTTGTTCCATTATGAGTGGCTGCTGTTAAGAACAACATTTTCTTTGTATTCTCCATTTATATTAGTTTGATCTAGGTATATAATGACACTAACAAATCGCATGGAAATATAATAGACATAACCATTGCGTTTTCAACAATGAGAGTGAGAATTAGTATAAAAAGTTTCTTAGGATTTGGTACACATATTCTTGAATATAAAGTGGGTATTAAAAATTGCATTGTACTCTAAAATTTAATATAATGACTATTTTCACAATCTTTAAAGATTGATATTCAAAGCACCAAGATGTGCCTTAGCCCTGTTTGCTTTCAGTGCAAGTATGAAAGCTTCTGCTACTGTAGTTCCTATTATTTGTGCACTCCTATTATTTGTGTGATACATTTACAAATAGCAACTAACATTTTGAATTGCACTTGTTTGGCAAAAGTTTAATATGTGAAGGTCCACTAGACAGGCACATTGGACCTATGCCTGGTTTGCACACTCATGTGATACATTCATCTTTAATTATGTGTCTATTTTTGAAAACCATTAAAGTTTGGATACAAAATCAATATAAAGGTTGTCCATACCCACAGGACTGGATAACCAATTGATAGATCTATTGCCTATCAATATGTCACTACTATCATGCTTATTATGACTGGTCACATTTTTTGTGTGCCACTTTAGTAATCTGATGTGGTCTGGTAAGCATAGTCCTCAAAGATGATTATATTAGTATACACTGCTTGTGCATGCTTTGTATATAATTCAGTGCAACCACATTATAAAACATTGAGTGAAAGTATGCAGCAATAAAATCTATCTATCTATATCATCACGCCAGATCCCTTGCGGGGTAGGCAGAGAGTACAGAGTTCCAACAGGATCTTTCCTTACAGACCTCTCTGGTTTTCTCTACTCTCAAAGTTCGTCTCATACACGCTCGCCGGTTACGGAGACTCTTGACCCTTCAGATAAAACATGGTCTTTTTTGTCATGGTAAGATAGTCTAGGTCTTCCCTGGTACCTACATCCTTCCAATTTCGCGTTGTATGTCTCTTTTCTCATTCTTTCTTCCGACATTCTTTCTATATGCCCGAAACACCGGACCATACCCTTTCTCATCTTTACCCTGATACTATCTTTCATACCTACAAACTTTCTTACTACGCTGTTGTGAATGCGGTTGGTCAACGTGACTCCGCACATCCTCCGTAGAGCTCTCGTTTCGACCGCATTTATCCTGCTTACATTTTCCGTCTTACTTTATAATCAACTTTTAATAATAACATGAGAGACCATTACATACATATAGAAAGAAAGAAAGAAACAAAAGATATTTTATTATTCAGCTAAAAAGTACACCACAAAAATTAAATTAAAGCGACATTACGAAAATAAAATGTACTTTTAAAATTAGCCGTACCAATGGGGTACCTCTCAGCGTAAAGCTGTGTTGCAGCGTAACCACAACACAGCGCTGATTTTCAGTGGTACCCCAAGTGACGTGCGTACATGAAGCCTTGCTTCTCTGACGAGCCAGTCGCGCGGCAATTAGCGTGGAAAAAAATAATGTACAACTATCAGGAAATTCAATCAGCATGCAATTGGTGAAGTCTTACTTTATTATTTGGCCTATCAATTGGGTGATACGAAACAAATCATACCAAGTTCATATAATGCTAAAGTTTATTTATCAAATGAAATGTGATTAAAAATGTTGATCCTTATCTCGTAACTTAATATATTTACGCATTTCCTTACGTGTTCTGTTTTTGAGATTATAAAAATCGTCTTCCGGACAAGTCGGTTACCGAAAAATCTTCAACAGCATAGACCACATACATGCGTACGATGTGGCAGATTATACAGAAGACCAAACCCTACAACTTGAACGGTACATCAAAATCTTGAAGCGCTTGTACAAAAACGTTGCTGTGCCGGTCAGTCTCCTGAATTAGAGATTGAAACACATCCAGTTTAGTGAGACGTTGAACTGTTTTCAGAGATATAGCATCGGTACAGGTACGTGATGGTTGAGGAGTTGACTCTCACAATTCTAGACGATTATAATTATATACTTGGGACAAAGAATGCGAGGAGATAGGTCCAACTTTAAGGTCATTTGTCTAATCCGGCTCGTCTAGCTAGCGTTCTGGAAGCTGTGCAGTATCTTGTCCCAAATATCATAATCACGCAAGTGACCACTGTGTTGCTAGTTATGACATACATATGTCGCTGAACTGAGATATGGTCGCTCTCGATGTGCCCCGTAACAAAGCACGCCGTTACGAAAAAGGGCAATTGCGAAAACTTTGCTTAAAATTTCCCTGCAAGATCGAATCTTAAATGAGGCAGATCAGGAGTGCCAAAGTTACTGACCGCTCTCAGTATTCTCAAATTTAAGGGGCTGTGGAAGGGGCACATCCTGGGTAGAATTTACGGTCGGTAGGCACCGGGTAACGTGTTAGGGCAGAAATTTTTGAATGGTGCCACTATATCGGACGTCAACTGGGACGTTAACATGATCAAAATCGGAATAAAAAGCTGGATGCGCAAAGCACAAAGGAGTTCGTTATGGCGATCCTTGGGTATACCTTCGTCCTGCAAACTTCGAAAAATACGTCAAATCAGCTGAAAGACACCCTTTCAGCTGATTTGAAGTATTTTTCGAAGTTTGCACGAAGGTGAAAGTGACATTTTAATCAGCTTCTCTTAATCGGTGCCTTCGAAACAACTGGGTTATGCTATAAACTCAATCAACAGTACTACCTAATTTTTGGCATACATTAGAGCAGAACCAGTTTTCATTTGTTAAACTGGATCGGATTTGGTTTTCTCTAGAAAACTTTACTAATTTCTCCAAAGTATTTAGAGAGCTTTTACATACGTTCACGTTATGTTATTCGCCTGTCTTCAGGAGGAATTATGATTAAATATATGAATTCTGATTTGATTAGATACAAACCTATCGAACTCGGGGGGTACTAATTTCGCCGTCCAACTGTTCAAAATTGCTTCCAAGTTTTCCAAGTTAGGTTTTTAGGCTCTACTATTTTATGATTTTGGCTTGTGTAATGCATGGTTAAAAAGATTATTGTAAGAAATCGTATATCTTGTACCCGTACTCCAACTCCGTTTTTTATTCTTATGTTCTGGCCATTGCTTCAATTTAAGAGCTGAGACAAAAAAAGTTACAAAAAATGTCTTACGTTGAGTATGGATTGTTTTATTTACAAGTTACCTCCACTGGAGCTGTCTGTCACATGTTATTTTTTGTCATTCAAAAACAGTGTGTGTATAATATCATAGTAGAAGCACTAATAATGCCAGGTTAACCGGAGTGTAATTATCTACCTATCATTCACACCATGCCATAAATCTAGCTGCTTATGTATAACCTACCTGTAAGTAGTGATTTATACCTATGATAGGCGTATCGATCAGTAAATTTATAAAGACGGATCGGTATGTTTTCCAACAACTGATTCATTGCGTAATTTAATGGGGTTAAAAGGTTTATTAAAGAAGTTATAAATATTGACCCGTTTTAAATACGATAATTTATCAGAAGAAAAGGACGGAAACCTTTAAAGTAGTTGCTGCCTATGATTGATTCATTTGAAGAACGCTAGTACATACATTAAATGACTTATTGATAAGGTTTTATGTGATTTGATTTTTGCTAGAATGATAATGATTCCCGTTCGATAATGCTTCTACTTGTAGTGTAGGGTAAACTGTAATTTGTGTATTGTTAGGTTCGTTTCGTAATGTTATGTTACTTACATAAGGTTTCACGCAATTTGGACAAATAAAGTAAATTTACCCATACTGCAACGCGGCCACGTCAAAAGAATATCAGTAACATATAACTGCTAATTTGTGTTACGGAATTTTGTAACCCGTTGTCGTGAGTAACTAATTTGAATGAGTAAGTCAACTTAACGATAGACAATTCCTTTTAATGCATTAGTACTGTTGAAACTAGTCTCTAGTAGTTAGAACTGTAGTCTCTCGACTACAATAAAAACAGCATTTTCATTCATAAGGGTTTCATTCATAAGTGATTAATATTAATGACCCAAACTTACTATATTTAAGAATTTTGGTCATAAAATGCATCAGAAATTTGAGCCTTCGTTGCTTAACTGTTGTAATGAACTGTTCCGTCGTATTTAATTTAGAATGGCCGGAAATATCGCAGTGTCTGAAACAAACGGAGCAACGGATCATGTAAATATATTAAATTTAAATGGGAATTCTTTCTGAAAGTAGGTAACTAAATGGTTACCAATAAAACACAGTGCACGTAAATTGGGATATCGGAATCAATTTATCGATTTTGAAACGCGGTTCATCATCTGGCACGTTTCTGTCATTTCTTTGGTAAACTCAAGGGTAAATGTATGGGTAGGGTTTGATACGTATAAATATTTCATCATTTAAACCTATTTAAATATAGTAGATATAGATATTTAGTCTAGTGGTAGAGTCATAACACTCGCAGGGCAATATTTTATTTCTGTAATTAAGTAATAGAACCGTCCACACAGAATGCTAATGTATAGTCCGTATGGGTATGTAAGTACTTAATACAGATTTATATTAAAATTTTTGACATGGTAACTAAGTTCAATAACCTTTATCCAGTAAGGGCAAGTGAGTCCGCGACTTGATTTTCGTAAATGTTTGTATAGTGTTGATAGATAACTTCACGCACTCTTTCTGGAAAAAAAAAACTGGTACGTTAGTCGTGAAATATTAAAAACAAAATAAAAACATATAAGTGACATTGATTGCACAAAATATATGCCAAAATCATTTCAAAGTAAAATTGGTAAATAAGTTTAGAATAAGAAAAAAAACAGAGAATAGAAGTCCTACGAAATTTCTGCTAAATTAATAAGACATTGCTAAGGTAGTAAACGTGTGACACATAAAGGATACAAAAGGAAGGTAAGGTCAAGGATTGAGATCACGAAATAATCTGTGCGTGTTAAGGTTAAATATTCAATGATCGGCGTTGGCGCCAGCAGGCTTGTTTCTGTTTGCATAATTCATTGATCGATTGAGAATACTGTTCCAACCGTAGGTATAACAAACGCGATGTTTATCGGAAATCAAAATGAACATTTCCGACGATTCTCCTAATCGTCAACCTATAATAAATATGCACATATTTAACACTAGTAGATTTTAATAGGATAGTGTTTTCCAAGTATTTTAAAAGAGATAACAAAAAATCCTTGAGCTAGTCTATAAACCATGTCTAATCGTCACCAGCACTTATCTGCTGGACTTTGATATGCGCCAAAATGCGCAACTAAAATATTTTTTTTTCTATTGATCAATAGTATTCGGCAACTACTACAAGAGAAACATTTTGCAGATCAGCGTTACAGAAGCTGTTACAGCCCTATTACGTCAGTTAGGCGCCCCTTGATATTCCCAATTACCTCTACCTTAATCTATCATAGCAGAGACATGACCTGTATTTCACTAAGGGAAATCTTAGTCTGTTATTCAAACTATCAACAATTGGAAAGGGTTTCTTACATAGAGTTTAAAGGAAATTGCCCGTACAGTGCACTAAGCAGGTGGACGTCACGGAATCATAGATTATTCCTTGTCTTTTATCGATTCGATGCGGAGGGTAATGACTTACGAAAGAATCGATGAATATTGCAGATCGTTACTGCTACACTTTACAGATGTACCTACAGGTCGTTAACGTCATGGCAAACCGTTTCACGATAGCGGACGAAGGAATTGTGTCAACGGCAGTTTATCAAGAATTTTGATTTAATGCTTATCAAGAGTCATAGTCCCAGGTCTGTTATCTTGTTTGGTGAAGTTAAGTAAGATAACATCAAACGTTTTGTGATAACTCTGTAATATCATCCCGCTCCCAAGGAATAACATTTCGCAGAGTGGGTTATCTTTCTTGAAATTATAACATTTCTTATAGGTACTCAAGTGCAAACGCATAATTTGGAAATTATTATTTTTTTAAATTATACAAGAAGATATTTTTCAACTTGAACAGGACACTATCAACTTAATTATTGGCTGCTGTTATCTTTATCACAAAACTGTGTCACGAAATGAGTTTTTATCTAGGCCAAGCGCGTTTTAAGGCGTCTTTGTGCGAATCGTACACTTAGATATTTCCAAGGATTTCGTAAATAAGAATGTAAATAACCGAATGTGTTATTTATGCTACCTATATGGTAGTCATAAGATATCGAACGTAGACTTTTTTCAGTGTAATACTTCTAATCAATGTAAATTATTTTACATAGATAGGTACCTTATAAAATAGAAAGCTTAGATCTTCTAGCCGTATCTCGTTGTGTGAGCATGGGCAACGTCGATGGCGTCTATTGTTGGCGGCATCCCGTTGCCATCTATTATTGACTCGACGCTGGAGATAGTTGGCAGTGCGCCAGCGCAGACCACGTGTTCGCCCGTCACGGGACGAGACGTGCGCGTCCGAGTCTAACCACCGCGCCCCTGCACGACTCGTTCTCGTGAATGTTAACAACCGGTGTTAGCCTAAAAACCTGTTTCGATGCCTGTATTTACTCATGAACCACACCGGTTACAGTTATAGAATCAAGCGGTTACACGCTGAAACATCAGCTACGGCGAGTCGAAGGGCGGATGAGAAATTTAATGTTATTAACTTTCGTAAATATAATTGTGTATTTAATTGATCTTCGCCACGATAAGCATACAACTTTGTATTGCAATCGTTAATAGTAATGGTGGTTTCTGACTACTGGGATATTACTTATCGAACCTTCAGATCAGACAAAAATGATAAATGATGACTCCTTGTTTCAGCTGAAAAACAAGACAAAAAACCAACGAAAATGAAAAAGGATGGAGGCGCTAAAGCGGGGTCTTGTAGCAATGGCCACGCAAGTACGCCTAATGGACGAGCAGATGACGAGGGCGGCGGCGGCAGTGCGCCCACGCCACGCGTTTCTTACGCAGCGGCTGCGCGCAAACCTCCTTCTCCACATACCAATAATATTCCAGCACCTTTTCCACCAAATACAGGTAATAAACTAAAACTGGTTCATTTTTGTACCTTGATAAAAAATCTAGACAGTTCAGATTTTACGGAAAACGGGTTAAGGGGCAATATGATGCAATGTAATATCAAGCACGATCCCTTTTACTGAAATCGGCAAAAATATATTTCATTAGTTGTTAACCAATTTATAACGTTTATAATCATATTTCTTTATTGCATATGACTAATTACAGAATCGCAAAAAGCAAAGACAAATGGGGAAAAGTTATCACAACTGAAATCCGGGGCTTGCACTATTAAAGTTAACGGAGAAGGAGCAATACCAAGCGATAATGATAGTAAGAATGATAACATAGGTACCAAAGAACCACTAGTAAACGGCACAGAGAAACCATGCGAGACCATTGTCAATGGTGATCCAAAAGAATTAGATTGTGATATTAGCAGTAGTGATAATACTAAATTAGTTACTAATGGAATTAACAGTGACTCCGATGATATTAAATCGGGTAAGTCTGATGGAGTACCGGAAGCTATACCTGAAGTTTGTCCCAATAAGCAGTCCGATGGTAAACATATATCTGATAAAAAGAAGGAAAAGAAAACTAAAACTACAGACAAGACTAGTGATTCGGAAAAAAATAAGGAGCCTGTAAAGGAAAAAAATACTGAGGAAAAGAAAGAAGATGGAACTGTAAATAGTAATGACGGATCCGATAAAGTTAACGAAGAGAGTAGTAAACTCGTTAATGGCGATAGGGAATCGTCGCCCAGTGAAGACGGTGACGAAAAGAAGAGAGATGCCGAAGTTGTGTTTATTCAAGATATGGGTTTCACTGTTAAAATTGTGAGCCCTGGAGCCGAGCCATTAGATATTCAAGTAATCCATATTTTCTTCACGTATGAATACTCGTATTTTTGCATATAACTAGATTTTATTCACATAAAGATGTTTCTTTCCTTTCTAAACAGGTATCTAGCATGGAGCTTGTGCAAGAGATTCACCAAGTGTTGATGGATCGCGAGGACACGTGTCACAGGACTTGCTTTTCTTTGCAATTAGATGGTGTTACTCTGGACAATTTTGCTGAATTGAAAAACATTGAAGGATTGAAAGAGGGATCAGTCATAAAAGTGTGTATTCTTAGTGCATCTTTGCCGTTCATCTTAATGGACATTGGTTAAATTTAATCCAATGTTATTACAGGTAGTGGAAGAACCGTACACAATGCGTGAGGCTCGAATTCACGTACGCCATGTTCGGGACCTCCTCAAGTCCATTGATTACACTGATGCTTATGCCGGTCAGGAGTGCAGTTCTCTGGCTTTCCTTAACGTTATCACACAAGGCGACATTTTAGGTAAACATCTGCATTTTTAGCCTAATAAGTGTTATTTTCTGTTTAAATAATAATGCCCTCAAGCTGCTACGTACTCAAGGCTGTCAATTAAAAGTCCTTTTCGACATTAATAGTTACATAAACACTTAAGTTCTTATATCAATAAAGTATGATATAATATTGCTAACAAAGGTATACATATCTCATAAACAAAACTCCAACTCTTAGTCAATACCTATTATAGCATAATCTATTGTCTATCTATTTAGCATGTAACACATAATTACGTAACAAGACGGTTGTCTAACGTTTGTGAGTTGATTCAAAAAAAAAAAATTGTTAGTACTTCACATTTATTTTAGGTATAATAATAAAATAATATTAGCCCTGTTAAGAAACTGTCCCACTGTTGGGCCGGACCTCCTCTCAAACTAAGAGTGTTAAGGCCATAGTCCACCACGCTGGCCTAGTGCGGGTTGGCGAACTTCACACACCTTCGAGAAACTCTTAGGCATGCAGGTTTCCTCACGATGTTTTTCTTCACCGTTAAAGCAAGTGATAGTAAACTTTTTTGATACGTGTACGTAATAATAAAGCATGTGCTTTTGAAAAGACAGAGATGAAGATTTTAGGTAGCTAAATTAAAAAAGCAACTACCTAAAATAAGAATTTAAAGTGGTTATAGTCTGTCATTCGCTATGAAATTTTCTTTAAGTTGTAGAATTACAAAATTATATTTAGTACATAGTCGTAGTAGTAGAATGAATTGTAAGCAACATTACACGACGTTATTATTGCGAAAACTATCTTAATTTTTTTTTAGCATGTACTAGCAACACGTCCCGGCTTCGCACGGGTGAATTGTACATTTAAACCTTCCTCTTGAATCACTACGTCCATTGGTGAAATAATAATATTAACACTGTTAAGAAACTGTCCCACCGGTCCCACCAACCGTCCAACGGTCTAATCACTAGGCGATCACTGCTAACCATTGGTAAAAACCGTATGACAATCCGTTCGATAGTGGATAAGTTTATCGCGTTCAGACGCGGCGGGGGACTTATTATATGTATAATAATATGTAGTGATGGTAAAATAGTTTATTAATTTGTAGAAAAGAAAAAGTCCCGGCCTGAGAGTGTGGACTGCACTCCTCCAGATTACATAATGCCGGGTAGCACTGAGCGACCTCTCCTGCCGTTGCATCCAGGTCTGACCAAGGAGAATAAGGCTCCCCAATGTTTAAAGGTATGTTTTGATCTTGTAATAGTAACAGTGGCGTGCATTGCATATAAGAAATTAAGCAGTACTTACCTAATAAGAATTTAATTTAAAAAAATACGTCGCCTCGCACTACTTCTTTGTCTTTTTTGTTTGTCTTCGCACAAATTTCTTTGTCGTGGGTGCGTTCACAAACACGAAATTTACTTAGACAAACACCCAGATCAAAACAAATATTTGTGGATCACACATAGATCGAAGCCGCGACTACTCGACCCAGTGGGCGGAGCGGCGTAAGCTTTTAACCACTGGATCAAGCAGTCTGTCGTCGTCAATTACACTACCTTTCAGTATTTCTACATAAATAAAATAATACGAATCATCATATTTAAAGAGCTACTGCGAAAAAAATGTGTTTTGGTACTTCATACACTTCAAGAAGTATATGGATTAGAGACTTAATATTTCAAAATATGATTTTGAGTGTATATTTTAGAGTCTGATAAAAGGAATACTCGATTAAACGAAATTTTCCCGACAGAAAAAAAATGTAAAGTCACCTCCATTGCTTTTCATTTTCGGATTCTAACGCAAAATGCTTAAGAATGCTAATCAATAGAATTTACTGAAAAACATAACAAATAGTTGTAGAAAAGTTCTTGTGAAGCAGTATTTTATTTTATCGTGGAGTTTTTTTTGGAAAATGATAAAATTTGTTTTTGCACATACGTCTACGTATATCCGTCCCTTACTATTCGTAAAGTAATTTTGTAAAGTAATTGAATCACTTTCACTCTTCAGGTCGATAAATGGTCGATCGCGGTAGGCATTTTTTTTTTTTTTTTTTTTAAAAACGTAGCCCCACACTAGGATTTATTCCTGTGTCGTGGGTGCGTTTACAAACATGAAAATTCACACACAAATACCCAGACCGGAACAAATAATTGTGGATCACACAAAGATTTGTCCCGTGCCGGAATCGAACCCGCGACTATTAGACACAGTGGGTGGAGCGACCTAAGCTCTTAACCACTGCGCTAAATCGTCCGTCCTTTAAATATAATAATTACGTATACCTACACATTCAGTATATTACACTGAGGTAGGTACTGCTTAATTTAGTGTTGTAAAAATAAGCGCCGAATCGAGCGTTTTTACAACACTAGCTTAATTGCCTATATGAAATGAAGTTGCAAATACGTATTTAAATGTAGTAACAAAATTGAGTTTTTGGCAGGTGCTAACCACGTCTGGGTGGAACCCGCCGCCCGGGCCTCGCAAGATGTGCGGAGATCTACTATATTTGCATGTCGTTACCCTGGAAGACCGCCATTTCCACATCACTGCGTGTCCGCGGGGATTCTACCTCAATCAGTAAATATACTTGTTCTTTATAAGGTATATACAAACACGACTTTGCCAAAAATGAGTAGTTAGGAACGTTCGCGAACATATTCTAAACATCCACATATCACCAAGGAGGAAGTGCTCGTAGCGCTGTGCCATCGGGGTCTTCTTAGCGATCACCAAGCTTAAGGGGAAACCTAACCCTAACCTCCAAAATTAGCCTCGATTTACAGAAGATTGTAGGTGAATGTACTGCATATTTGTTATAAGAAATATAAATATAAAAATGAGAATCAAAGGGTCGTAAATTTAATGTATGGAGTAAAATGTAATTTTACGTATACAATTATCCAAAATAATAATTTTAAAAACTTATGTTGAATATATATTGTTGTTCAAATGTTCTATTCAATGGTAGATTGGATATGTATAAAATATACACGAAAAAAAAGCTTAAGATATACTCTATAACTTGTATGGATGACTTTTTTTTTATTTTAATTAATAAATATCTGAATTATTTGAAGAAAATCTTCATTTTGGGTTCTCCAGGCACACTTTTTTTTGTTGTCAAGGTCATTAGATAAGGCAAAATTTCAAGCAAAAATTTTTAAGTTCATTGACATTAGTAATTCCCTTAAGCAACGTCCAGCTCGGTCGGCCAGAGATAGGTTACCGTTTCGCATTTTCATGTTCAAGCGTCTCTGTGCTTCGGAAGGTACGTTAAGCCCTTGGTCCCGGTTTCTACGTAATGTGGTAGTCGTTAAGCCAAGTTAAAAGCCTTATAGGCGGTTTGATAAGTTCCAACAGCAGGTGGTTACAAGTTGCCTCCACCTATCCGCACTGGGTCCGCGTGGTGGAGTATGACCTAATCTCTCTCACCTCAATTTGTGAGAGAAGGCCTATGCCCAGCAGTGGGACAGTATACACAGCCCACGCTGTTCAATCATGTGTGTAACTATAAACCTATTTAATGTAAGAGGTGAAAAGCTTTTACTATAGAATTACCAATTTGTCGTTTGGACGTAGCATTTTTTTTGATAATAATTATGTTTTATTCATTACTGATTACTTCAGTAATTTGACTTTCAATTGCGCATCATAAAAATATCCCCAAGACAATTCTTATACTAGATTTCTCATAGTATTTCTGATGCCTCACCCTCTAATTTTGTTATATTTTATATATTTCTTAAATGTATGTTTTACCCTTAAGTTTATTTCCAATACTTTTTTCCGTAATTCAAAAAAAAAATAGATGTCTAAGCCGGCCACACTGAGTGGGCGTGGCCTGTCAGTCTATTGACTCACACTCGCTCAAAAAACCGCCAACGAAGCGAGCGCCGGGCAGTGAT
Source organism: Phalera bucephala (assembly GCA_905147815.2). Taxonomy (NCBI): domain Eukaryota; kingdom Metazoa; phylum Arthropoda; class Insecta; order Lepidoptera; family Notodontidae; genus Phalera; species Phalera bucephala. Next base: position 13,059,903 of record LR990621.1, on the reverse strand, counting down.
AGTGTGGGAAAGGAAGTAGAGCATAAGTGGCGCGTTTTTACGACTTACCTTCCTTCACTTCACGCGGAATTGGGTAGTATGTGTTATAGGTTGTATCTATTACAAATAATATATCAATGATTTGGTCTAAACAGATCCACCGAAGAAGTGTTCAACCCTCGTCCTGCCAACCCGTCCCTGCTGTGCCACTCGTTGATCGAGCTGCTCAGCATCGTGTCGCCGGCGTTCAAGCGCAACTTCGCGCTGGTACAGAAGCGGCGCATGCAGAAGCATCCCTTTGAAAGGGTCGCCACGCCTTACCAAGTGTACCAGTGGGGATCGCCTATGTTGGATCACACTGTTGACGCTATACGCGCTGAAGATAGTGAGTATTCTCTCTAAACGAATTATTATTTTATTCTTTAAAAATAAATTTTAAGAAAAAGCTCTGATGCAGCCAGATTTGGGTGCAATTTAAATCGACCAATTAATATCAAATGTTATTCAAAATTTCGTGTCTATGCTGTTGTCCGTTGATGAATTCCTTTGTCTGGAGCCAATCCTCGGTGTAGAATCGGGTCCTGCTAACCATAAATGCCTTGTCATCTGAACTAAACCATGTCAAATTTCAATTTCGTAGGATAAGAAGAAGTGGTTCTAACTCAGCGTACAAGATTTGGCCTAAGCTAACAAACATTGCAAGCTAAATAAAAGCTTGTTCTCATTAAAGCAACGAAAATATCGGTGAAATAATATCTATCTATATCATCACGCCATATCCCTTGTAGGCAGAGAGTACAGAGTTCCAACGGGTTCCTTCCTTACAGACCTCTCTAGCTTCCTCCACTCTCATAGTTTTTTTCATACACGCTCGCCGGTTATGGTAACTCTTGACTTGTCATTTAGATAAGACACGGTCTGTTTGGTCATGGTAAGATAGTCTAGGTCTTCCCCGGTACCTACATCCTTCCACTTACGCATATATGAAGTCTGTTAAAAATCTGTCCCAAGTCCATTAGACATAGAGGGATGGTTCGTCAAAATTTTTTGCTGAGATAATGCTTCCTATATGTGGAGCCAAATTGTCATTCGTCAGCATATTGGTTAAAATGTAATTAAGGTCCAAAAACGGATAATTATTAAACAATTGTTAAATAACCTACTCCAAAGGTAACGATAAAAAAGTGTGATTCTATTTCACTCGAGTATCCCATTATCTAGTTGGATAATGGGATATTACATCAGCACCCTAGAAATTACATCAGGATCAATTACTCACAAACCATGTTGTTTATTTTATTATTTGTATCTCATTGCGATTCACCAAGTTTGGGAGGCTTTTGTGGAAACATGGATGTAATATGTAGAGGCCATTTAAAAATAGATGAAGGCCTGGAATAGGTCCAGCTTTGTGATGACAAAGCAGGATATCTGATGAGATTTCCCTCGACCAACGAAGACATGTCGATGATTGGTGACAAAGTCTGGAGCATTTAGGTCCGTGCCGTGATATAGTTATTCATCAAGAGCTCGTCATACGCTACCCTGCACGTCATATTTATTATTATTTTCCCTACAGCTTTCTCATCAAAATTGGGTTATGAAGAGCATATCCCCGGACAAACCCGCGACTGGAACGAAGAGTTGCAAACCACACGCGAGCTGCCCCGCGCCACTCTACCGGAACGGCTGCTCCGCGAACGCGCCATCTTCAAGGTTAGCATACTTTACGTTACGTGGCGCGTTAAGATAACTTCGTGAAAAGATTGTGTGATTGTATTTCTTTAAAATAAAACCGTAGATCCACACTAAGAGTTATTCTTGTGTTATGGGTGCGTTAACAAACATGAAATTCAGTTTCAGTGGACGGAGTGGCTTAAGCTTTTAACCACTTCACTAAGCTGTCCATCATAATGGTATTCTGTGTCACTTGAGTAGCATTACAAGATCATTTCACGAACTAATCGTAACGCGGCACGTTACATGTTTAATTGGTCATAGCGAATAAGGGAGTCGGATTATACAGTCATGTAACACGGGGATTCGTTGTTAAATAACTTTCATTAACAGCGCAGTTGAACCGGCACATTACAGTACAGTTATAACAAGAATATATTAGTATAGGTCAATGTCTATTATAACTCAGTATTTGTAACAGTACACTCGACATAAGTCTCGGCTTAAGTTAATGATATCTGAGCTGTTCATTGTCCTCCATACAGGTCGAACGTAACTTAGAAAATTATATGTTTGGTATTTAGTTAATATATGAAATGATAGTATTGTAACGAATGTAAGGATTGTGGTTGTTAACGATGTGCTGGAGCAAGTGAATGAGTTTGTATATCTTGGACGCGCCTTCAGTAAGGATGGGAAATACACCGCTGACATAGAGAGAAGAGTGAGTGCAGGGAACAGAGTGAATGGTGCGATGGGAAAGCTACTTGGGTGCCGGCACTTAAGCCATAAGGCGCAGCTGGCCATACATAACGGAGTTCTTGTCCCAACGCTGTTATATCGTAGCGAGAGCTGGGTATGTAAGAAGGAGAATGAAAGTAGTAGAAATGCGAGCTCTGCGGAAGATGTGCGGAGTAAAGCTGGCCGACCGCATTAGCAACAGCGTAGTAAGAAAGCGAGTAGGTATGAAAGATAGTATCGGTGTAAAGATGAGAAAGGGCATGCTCCGTCGGCTCGGGCATATAGAAAGAATGCCAGAGGAAAGAATGACAAAACAGATATACAATGTGAAAGTGGAAGGATGCAGGTACCGGGGAAGACCTAGACTATCTTACCACGACCAAATAAACCGAGTCTTATCTGAAGGAAAAGTCAAGAGTCTCCGTAACCGGCGAGCGTGTATGAGACGAACTATGAGAGTCGAGGAAGCCAGAGAGGTATGTAAGGAAAGAACCTGTTGGAACTCTGTACTCTCTGCCTACCCCGCAAGGGATCTGGCGTGAGGTTATAGATAGATAGATAGTATTGTCTGTCAAACCATCAATCAATCAGCCTATCGCAGTCCACTGCTGGATATAGGCCTCTCCTAACACGCGCCATTGCACACGGTCCTCCGCCTTCCGCATCCAGTCTGTTCCAGCGACCTTTTTGAGGTCGTCGGTGCATCTAGCTGGGGGCCGTCCTACCTTAGGCTTACCAAGTCACGGTCTCCACTCTAGGACACGCTTGCTCCATCGGCCGTCGGTCCTTCTGCAGATGTGACCAACCCATAGCCACTTTAGCTTACTGAGTCTGCGAGCTATGTCGGTAACTTTGGTTCTTTGTCGGATTACCTCGTTTCGAATATAATTCCACTCCGATCTAGGTCTCGAACCTATTCGCGCCTTTATTAAAAAGGCGTCAACACGTCACTTCGCGAACGCATCTTCCCATGCGAATCCGTTAATCGTAGCCACCGCCGACTACGACCTCTCTCACGACCCCTGCCGCTACCGCCGGCCGAGACATGTTCTCACCGACCCCCCCGATGCTTTGTCATCCCTTCTTTCCGCTCAGAATACGAGCGACGACGAAGTAGACGTAGACGTAGTAGTAGATCCCCTCCCATAGCCGGCGGTTGACCGGTGCGCTTAATAGTGCACCCGTCCCCCTACAGCGACTGTCCCAACCGAGGGCGCCTCTTCGTGGCGCCCTCGAGTATGTCGCCTCTTGCCCTTCTGGCTGGCTGGAGCGTAGTGGTTGCACGCTCGCCTTTAAAATCCGGTGAAGCTGTAGAGGCCTCGAGGCCAACAGCGTAGGTCATTCACACACACACACACACACGAATATAATACTTCAAAGGGACGCCGAGCATAGGTCGCTCATAATTAATAATATTTTGTTGAACGTAAAAAAACCGTCACGCCTATATTCCCAAAGCGGGGGTGTCAGAGGTGTACTGAGTACACCCACGTTTCGCCGACGATATTAGGTCCCCCGTACTAGGGGGCGAGCCTATTGCCATATACCGGGCACAATTCCAGACTCCGGACTCATACTGGGAAGTTTTTTCGTTAGAAAAACTTCATTTGTCTCACCTAGGATTTGAACCCAGGACCTCGTGATCACCAAGCAATGCGCTTTGCCACTGGACCAACGAGGTAGTCTTTGTTGAACGATAGTTATGATTGAGCGTTATTTTATATTACCTAGTCATATTAACCCAGTAATTACTAGATTAAAAATTTTTATTAACACACAGTTTATTTTTGATTATAAGTAGAGTTGTAACGAATATTCGGTTACTATTTGGTATTTGGCCTATTCGGCATATTTCTAGCTATTCGACCGAACACCGTAAATAAAAACACTATTCGGCCGATTACCAAGTACCTTAAACACGCCTGGAATTTGTGTTTAAGGAAAGCAAACACAGCAAAAACACAGTTAAATTAATCATGTAACTTTTTATCAGTGCTGAACACACACTTGAAGTTCGCCTAACTTGCTTGTTTAACCACTATTCTAATTGGCCTTATCACAACTGAAGGTAAAAAGAGGTAGGTTATTAACCAGAGAAATCAACGTTTCGCCTTTTTTTTTGGAAAGAAGTCGTTTCCTTTTATCTTCGTATACATTTGAGAGCTGATAAGTACTTACTAGCCAGTTTGACTAAACATTGCGTAACTTTATATTTATTTGCAGCCCGTTAGGCAAATGTAGTATTGTCGTTTCTCTTCAAAGTCCTCATGCTCAAGTACATATCAAGGTCAACTGTTATGGTGTTTTATGAAATTGAAGCTATTGCAACTCCCAATTTTTTAGCCCAATATTCGGTATTCGGTCACCCGGCCGAATATCGGTATTCGGTTTGTGGACGAATATACTATTCGTTTCAACTCTTAATTGTAAGTTCCCAACGTTTCTGTCTTTCCCGTGACCACATTACTGTTTAGCACTCGAAACATCTCCCTATGTTAGGTTATAATAGAAGTTAGGATAGGATAGAAGGATGTAGGTACCGGGGAAGACTTAGGCTATCTTACCATGACCATATAGACCGAGTCTTATCTGAAGGTCAAGTCAAGATTCTCCGTAACCGGCGAGCGTGTATGAGACGTACTATTAGAGTGGAGGATGCCAGAGAGGTATGTAAGGAAAAAACGTGTTGAAACTCTGTATACTCTGCCTACCCCGCAAGGGATCTGGCATGTTGATATAGATAGATGGTTATTCAATAGAAGATTATTTAAAACATAAAAATGCTTGGATAGATGCTATTCCAGCTCCACTTGAGTCATGACAACCTATTCAACTTTTGTTAGTTAACATTCCCTCTCTTCCTTCTATTAATTTAACACAATGTGTACTTTTTTTGTAAATGAGGGAACCATGTAGCCATTCTCATAAATAGTATTATTCGCTCTTTTAACTTAGACTCACCTGATGACCAACCTACATTGTTCTCCCATACCCCACAACAGAATGTAGATATTGAGTTCTTAGATTTACGCGAATATTACACATGAAATAAAACTATTTTACGGATTTTATCGCGGTTTATTTTTATTTTTTTATTTTTAGTTCCCGACGTTTCGAGTGCTTTGCAGCACCCATGGTCACGGGAGGGACTGAGGTGTTAGACGTCCAATAGGCATAGTTGTTCCGGGGTACCCTCAAACTTCTTAATTATTTTTGTTGTTGTTGGTCCGATCTACGCAGAATGAGCTCACGGTGTCTTGAGGTCTTGCAGTGTTATGCTTGGTTTTGGATTTGATTATATTAATTACCGGATCCCAAGACGATGGAAGATATTTGTAATTGTTTAAATAGTAACCGTGGAGTTTCTTGCCCTTCTTCTCCACAAGAATGACATTCCGAAGTGGCGGTAGTGTCTTTGTTACTTTTCTGACGATTCATAAATACTGTAATGGTTTACATGAATAAAAAAAAATCTGATTCTAAATACGCGTAAATCAAAGAACTCAATTACTTATTTTAACCTTAATATTGTGTTATGTTACCAGGTGCACAGCGATTTCGTAGCAGCTGCGACCCGCGGCGCCATGGCTGTGGTGGACGGCAACGTGATGGCGATCAATCCCGGCGAGGAGCCGAAGATGCAGATGTTCATATGGAACAACATATTCTTCTCGCTGGGCTTCGACGTACGCGACCATTACAAAGATTTGGGCGGTGACGCTGCCGCTTTCGTCGCACCGGTGAGTAAATTGTGTATTAAATACTTTACGACAGGTCGAATTAGTGTAGTAATCTATAAAGAAAATATTTGTATTTACTATTTTCAAACTCTGTAAGAAAATGCCAGAGTATATATTTTATTAACAATCTAAGTGTTGATATTTCAATCGTGAGATAAAAGTTATTCATCAAATAAATTATAATCTGACTTTATATGGAAGTAAAACAATTGAACTATGTTATTCATGCAACTGTCATTTTTAATTTTTCTATGTTGTAATTTATCCTAGGAATAACTTTTATTTAATGACTGAAAAATCAGTCCTTAATAAACTAATCCTGTTGTGACAATAGTACAATATTTTTGCGAATTATGCTATTAAAGATTAAAGATCTTTGACACCCTAACATATTGGTCACCGAGTTCCCGAACGCTCACATACAAAGTCAAAATCAAAAATCATTTCATTCATAATTCATAACGTCAAAGTTATTTTTACAGTTTTTACATCTACCATCGGATACGGACTGACAGCCATGATACTAAGATTATCGAGAATAAATTTGCATATACACAAATACCCAGACCGGTACAAATAATTGTGGATCACGCAAAGATTTGTCCCGTGCAGGAATCGAACCTGCGACTATTAGACACAGTGGGCAGCTTAAGCTCTTAGTCACTGCGCTATATTGTCCGTCATAAATGTATAATTCTAAGTGTAGAAGCCCCCCTGCATTATCACCTTCTACGAAGTATTTGATCTGTGACAGCGCAACGACCTGCAAGGCGTCCGCGTGTACAGTGCTGTGGACACGCCCGGGCTGCACACGCTGGGCACCGTGGTGGTGGACTACCGCGGGTACCGCGTCACTGCGCAGTCCATCATCCCCGGCATCCTGGAGAAGGAGCAGGAGCAGAGTGTTGTTTATGGCAGCATCGATTTCGGCACCACTGTACTGTCGCACCCCAAGTATATGGAGTTGGTGAGTCAAATCAATACCTATCTATCTATATCATCACGCCAGATCCCTTTCGGGGTAGGCAGAGAGTACCGAGTTCGAACACCTGTTCGAACTCGGTACTCTCTGCCTACCCCGAAAGGGGTTTCCCCGAAGGAAAGAACCTTCTTTCCTTATGAAATCAATATGAAGTCCTTAAAAGACTTTGTATAATTAGGGCCGGACTAAAGTTCTTTTATTTTTCAAGTTATTTGAAACTACCGTTAGAAAGAGATATGTGATACAACACTCAGACCGAAACGTGTGGGGTCGAACCTGCAACTACATGATGTAGGCAGAACCACGTCGTGTAGTTGCTAGGTCTAAGCCATCGTTATAAAGTTATAGGCAAACGTAAGACTTGTGGGTTTTGCATGATGAAGTGAACTGATGATGATAAATGATAGGTTCTAGAGAGTCAGAGGGTAGAGGAATTACTTCATTTTAATCTAATTTGCCTTACTTATTTTTTACTTCCTGGCCCCAATATTTGGAATTTGAAAGAATCTGGACTGGACTGGCCTATGTAATAATAATTTCTTTTCATGTTAGACATATGACTGCAGAAGTCAATGTTTCACAAAATCTAAGTTTGACTGAGGAATTCTTAATATAATTATTATCCTTATTATGCAACAAGTGTTTGATTTTTTAGTTGAAATTGTTTATATTACGTATTATATTAAAATATTAAAATTTAGAAGACAAACATGTCATTTCGGAGCACACTTTAATTGTATTCTTATCTCCCAGTTGAGCAAGGCGGGCCAGCAATTGAAGATAATGCCGCACTCGGTAGTGAGCGCGAACGGCGAGACCGTGGAGCTGTGCTCGAGCGTGGAGTGCAAGGGCATCGTCGGCAACGACGGCCGCCATTACATACTCGACCTGCTGCGCACCTTCCCGCCAGACGTCAACTTCCTTCAATGTAAGTGCCAGGACTTGAGAATTAGGTTTTGACTCGTTACCTTCGCAAATGAAATAATACTTCTATATACTCTATACTTTTGGGCTCTCCCTTCGCTGACTATTGCGCTGTAAAGCACTTGAAAAGTAAACTTTTTGGACTATCGCTTCGGTGACTGTGGGTGCTGTAAAGCACTCGAAAAGTAAACTTTTTGGACTTTCCCTTCGGTGACTATAGGCGCTGTACAGCACTTGAAAACTAAACTTTTTGCACTCTTCCTTCGGTGACTATGGGTGCTGTAAAGCACTCGAAAAGTAAACTTTTTGGACTTTCCCTTCGGTGACTATAGGCGCTGTACAGCACTTGAAAACTAAACTTTTTGCACTCTTCCTTCGGTGACTATGGGTGCTGTAAAGCATTCGAAAAGTAAACTATTTGGACTTTCCCTTCGGTGACTATAGGCGCTGTACAGCACTTGAAAACTAAACTTTTTGCACTCTTCCTTCGGTGACTATGGGTGCTGTAAAGCACTCGAAAAGTAAACTTTTTGGACTTTCCCTTCGGTGACTATAGGCGCTGTACAGCACTTGAAAACTAAACTTTTTGCACTCTTCCTTCGGTGACTATGGGTGCTGTAAAGCATTCGAAAAGTAAACTATTTGGACTTTCCCTTCGGTGACTATAGGCGCTGTACAGCACTTGAAAACTAAACTTTTTGCACTCTTCCTTCGGTGACTATGGGTGCTGTAAAGCATTCGAAAAGTAAACTATTTGGACTTTCCCTTCGGTGACTATAGGCGCTGTACAGCACTTGAAAACTAAACTTTTTGCACTCTTCCTTCGGTGACTATGGGTGCTGTAAAGCATTCGAAAAGTAAACTATTTGGACTTTCCCTTCGGTGACTATAGGCGCTGTACAGCACTTGAAAACTAAACTTTTTGCACTCTTCCTTCGGTGACTATGGGTGCTGTAAAGCATTCGAAAAGTAAACTATTTGGACTTTCCCTTCGGTGACTATAGGCGCTGTACAGCACTTGAAAACTAAACTTTTTGCAATCTTCCTTCGGTGACTATGGGTGCTGTAAAGCATTCGAAAAGTAAACTATTTGGACTTTCCCTTCGGTGACTTAGGCGCTGTACAGCACTTGAAAACTAAACTTTTTGCACTTCCTTCGGTGACTATGGGTGCTATAAAGCACTCCAAAAGTCGGTAACTTAAAATATAGTGCAGATTTGTGGCGACCTGCTGTTGGAACATTTTATCAAACTACCGATAGGACTACCCCATTACGTTGTAACCGGGACTGACGGATTAACGTGCTTTCGAAGAGAGCACTCTCTAGAGACTCTCTAATTTTAAAATCCCGCTAATGGTTACCCATCTCAGGCTGACTAAACTTAACGCTTCTTACCATGGTGATGGCTAAGAACAACGCGGTCCTATACTGCTACGAACTTGAAATGAATCGCGATAAAATCAAAAAATTGTGTTCATTTCATGTGTTATTTATTATTCGCGTAAACTTCTATTCTGCAAATCTTATTAAACCACTGATGTTTACTTATTTTTACATCCTTTCAGTGGAAGACGACGAACTGAGGGAGGATATCAAATCAATGGGATTCCCAATAATCCACAAGCACAAACTTTGTTGCCTTAGACAGGAATTGGTTGACAGTTTTGTTGAGTAAGTATCATTGCAATGTATAAACATACAAGCCGTTAAAAAATTAATTCTAATAATTTTGTGAGGTTTTTAATGTTATCATAAAAGTACCGCAGAAATAAAATAACTACATCATTTTTTACTTCTAGTAGCTTTCTATTTTCAAATGACAATGTCCTAACAACTTTGTTCAATTTGTTTTAGGGCGCGTTATTTTATGTTCATTCGTTACGCTGCTTTCCACCTTCAACAATTAAGTTCTAAACGCCAACGCGACACTATCGAACAGAAATCGATTGAAGCCAACAAGGAGATTGATTCGAAAGAGGCTGCCAATGAGACTGAAATAAAAGAGACTAAGCGAGAGACCAAGAGCCAGGAGAAAGAGATAAAAGATAAAAAACAGAAAAAAGAGAAAGAGAAGCTAGAGAGTGCCAAAAAAGAAGACAGTAAGAAGGAAGGAGATAATGCTGAAGTGAAGAATGACAAAGGAAAGGATGACGAATTATTATTGAATGAGAACTATTCTGAAATTGATACAGATGTCGCTAAGAAGATCGTTGAGAGCATAACTGACTCCATTTGCAGTGGAGACAAACAGGAAAGTGATTGTAAGTATTTTTAAATAACATTAATGTATTAATACCATATTTTTAATACAATTAAATGATATCAGATGCTTAGGTAAAACTCGAATGCAGGTTTCCGAATTGGAACGTGGCCGTGTAATTTAAATAAAAGCGCATCGCTTAGTGATCACGAGGTCCTGGGTTCAAAAAAAAATCAAAGGTCCTAGGTCGGACAAATATAGTTTTTCTTACGAAAAAACTTCCCAGTATGAGTCCGGAGTCTGGAATTGTGCCCAGTATATGTCAATAGGCTCGCCCCCTATTACATGGGACCTAACATCGTCGGCGAAACGTGGGTGTACTCAGTACACTCTGCTCTACTCTGCCACCCTCGCTTGAGGAATATAGGCGTGACGGAGACTTTTTTTATTTATTATTATATTACGAGCGGCCCGTCCCGGTTTCGCACGGGTGGATATTTATTAATTAAAAAAGCCTATTTTACTCAGGGATAATGTATCATTCTAAAGGTGAAAGAATTTTTGAAATCGGCCCAGTAGTTTTTGAGTTTATTCATATTAGTATAGATTTTGATCTTCCCAGCATTTTGCCATATACAGAATGGCTAGTTGAATCGTTGGCCTTAGGACCGACGACCTATTGATGATGTTATGTTATGACTCAGCCGGTGAGCGTTCCCGTGCAGTAGTAGCGGCCGCGGCCCGCGCCGTCGCGTCGCTGAAGGAGTCCGAGTTCGACGTGCGCTTCAACCCCGACGTGTACTCGGCGGGCATCAAGCACGCCGCCACGCCCGAGCAGCTCGCCAAACAACGCCACCTCGTCAAGGAGGCCGCCGCCTTCTTGCTCACCACGCAGATACCCGCCTTTGTAAGTACATTTTATTATCAATCGAAACCATCGGCGAAATTTCCATCGTCGGCGAAAAATACAAAGGGTTGGAGAATATAAGCTTGACGGTGTATTATTTAATACTAGTATGCTACTCTGCGGAAAATAGTGTACGTAAACTATACTGTAATAAACTAAATATATTGCTAGAAACAGTGTACCCACATTTCATGTAAACTTATGAACATTAAAACATTTTATTATTATCACACACTATTATAACCCACCAATGATTACAAAAAAAATTGAAATTAAATTAATAATAGTGAAGGCAACTCTATTTATGGATTTTCAAAACCGTTTGCACCTGATATGGACTTACTATGTTCTGAAGAAAATGTGAAACTTTTGAAGAACATGACTATTGACTCTATATTCGTGTGATAACACGAATGTTTGTTGTGTAAATTATCTACCCTGTTGGCTAAAGGGTCTTTACAGCTTCACCAGGCAATAACGCTCCAGGCGAAAGGACACGCATACATTTAAGGCTCAATTCACATCGAGATGGCAGCAAAGCGACGGTGAGATTCAGCAGCGTTTTTCAATGTTAGAAACTTTTACAGCAATTTAAACTTTATCTTCATAATTATAATTCATATTTTAGCTTGAGAGGATCTCAAGGGTCGTTCGGACTCCGTAGCATCGAGAGTAGTCTTGGGACTACGTGTTGTCCATTAGTTGCGTCTCCGGTCCAGGTGGGCACGTACAGCAGCCTCGCTGACTCTTGAGTTTTCTTCATGAATATAGATTGTGAACTGTATATACACTGTGTAACATAAAAACGCAAGACCTGAAAGTAGTTTGTTCTAAAAAATGATTCTGAATTGATTCCAACAATTTTAATGTACCTTATTTTTTTTTTGTATTTGCAAAAAATGCTGTTACTATTTTGGGCGCCATAATAAACTAAATTTATTTTTGATTGAAAGCAGTACGGAAATTTCAGATGCATTTCTAAAACGTATTTCTCAATATACACACATACACGTACGAGTTTTATTGTTATTGTTAATGGGATATAAAAGTGCTTAAAAAATGGGTAAAAAATGTCAAATTTGGAAAACTGGTTTTCGTATTGAATTTGTGAAGCAATTATCTAATCGGGGTGCCTGAGGTCTTGTGTTACTTACGATAAACCGTGTACCCGAACTGGCCTCAGGAAGAGCATGCGACCTCGAGTTGCCGAGGGTGACCTCGCGCTCTTGTTGCCGGCATGTGGCGTCACTATTTTACCTAGCGTCGCCGAGCACTGTCGGCCGCTGCCATCTTGGTGTCAATGAGCCTAAAATGCTTGCGTGTTATCAGTCCTTCCAGCTGGAGCGTAGTTGTACCCTCGGCCTCTTGCCCAGTGAAGCTACCAGCAGGATAGATCATTCATACACAATTCATATTCTTCGAAAATTACGTAATATTGTTTTCTACAAGAAGGCAATTCCAAAAAAAGAGGTACGAATATACCTGAAGTGTAGTTAACAACTGTATCGTATCTACCGGTGTAGCAAAGAATGATGGTCGTTCAGGTCCGAGAGTGTTTGGAGCACACGTCCGCGCCGATGGACGGGGCGGGTCTGACTGAGGCGCTGCACGCGCGCGGCATCAACGTGCGCTACCTGGGCCGCGTGGCCGCCGCGCTGCAGCCGCACGCGCCGCTGGCCTACCTGCACGCCATCGCCGTGGCCGAGCTGCTGCTGCGCGCCGCCAAGCACATCTACACCGCCTACCTGCAGGTATGTTCACACACTCCCGCAGCAACTGAGGGAACCTTATAAACGCGCCACTTATGCTCTACTTCCTTTCCCACACTATCACTGCCGGGCGCTCCCTTCGTTGGCGGCTTTTGGAGCGGGAGTCAAAAGACTGACAGGCCACGCCCACTCAGTGTGGCCGATTTTGAAATCTTTTTGCAATTATGGGGAAAAAACTTAAGGACTTAGGGAAAAAACTTTTCTAAGTTAACGCCAACCTGCCTTCACCAATCCGCACTGGGTCCGCGTGGTGGACTATGACCTAATCTCTCTCACCTCGATTAGCGAGAGAAGGCCTTTGTCCAGCAGTGGGCAGTATAGGCTGATATTATTATTATTAAGTTTTTTCCTTACGTCCTTAAGTTTTATCCAAAAAAAATGTGTGGTTGGTGCATCAGCCTTACATAATTTTAAAAAAGCAGACTATGAACTTATTAACAGAAAGTTAAGTCAGGTTGACTGGGCGTCAGAGCTGGGCTGCGGCGATGTCGATATTATGACACAGAAATTCTACAGTATCTTGTTCGAAATAATAGAGTCAACTGTTCCAAAAACCAAGTTACGCAAAAGTAAATTGCCTATCTGGTTTACGCGGTCTTTACAGTCTCTTATCTCAGAAAGAGATAATATTAGGCGAAGATTTAAACGCTATAATAATCCTCGTGACTTTATTGAACTTAAAATGGCCAACAAACGAGTGGATCGTATTATAAAAAAATGCTATAAGGGCTATATCTCTAATGTTGAAAACTCAATTAAATTAAATCCTAAAAGCTTTTGGAGATTTGTTAAAGAGAAACGTGGTGGAACATCGAAGGTACCTGGAGAAATGCATCTAGGAAATACCTGTGCGAAATCAGGCGATGCGATTTGTGATCTTTTTGCTTCTTATTTCTCATCTATTTACTCCCCACATAACCACTCTGGACTCTTGGATGGTGAGAAGTCATTTACTCAGAGCTGCCTAAGTAGTATTCATGTAAGTGAGCTTAACATTTTAAGAATATTAAAAAACATAGACGACAGTAAAGGGGCTGGCCCGGACGGAATATTGCCTTATTTTATTAAAAGGACACGTAAATACCTTGCATTGCCTCTCAAAATAATTTTCCAGAAATCTTTAAAGACATCCGTATTCCCAGCAATATGGAAGGACGCTAACGTAGTCCCTATTTATAAAAAGGGCGATGGCAAGTGTGTTACGAACTACAGGCCAGTGTCCATTCTGAACATATTCTCTAAAATATTTGAATCCCTCATCTGCCCCTCTTTAACAGCACACACAAGAAATATGATATCTTATAGTCAACATGGCTTTTGTCAGCATAGATCAGCTATTACTAATCTCGTCAAATACATTACAGATGTTTCAAAATCTATCGATAATCGGTCTCAAGTGGACGCTATTTACACCGATTTTAGCAGCGCGTTTGACAAAGTAGATCATAATCTCTTAATTATAAAACTCAGACGTTTTGGCATTCATGGACCACTTTTATCATGGTTCCAATCATATTTGGAGAATCGGGTCATGAGGGTTGTAGCCCACGGTTATAAATCGTGTGACTATATAGCATGTTCTGGTGTTCCGCAGGGCTCTCATTTAGGCCCAATCCTGTTTTTGGTCTTTGTCAATGATATATGTGATAAATTACGCAACTCTGAATATTTACTTTTTGCAGATGACCTTAAATTGTATAAAACCATAAGTGATATGAAAGATGCGTCCAAACTTCAGGATGATCTTAACGCGGTCCACGAATGGTGTCAAGAAAATAATATGCTCTTAAATGCCAGTAAATGCGTACACATAAGGCTCACAAAAAATAAGAATCCGATTTCTGCTAGTTACTGCGTAGGGTCGGAGCAACTGACAGAAGTTGACAGGATTCGGGATCTGGGCGTAATAGTCGACACTGGGTTGGGGTTTGTTGAGCACATGAACTCCATTATATCTAAGGCATGGAAGATATTGGGCTTCTTGAAACGCATGTGCAAAGACTTCTCTAATGTTCATGCGATAATATGTTTATACAACACCTTGATCCGCAGTGTTTTGGAATATGCTAGTTGCGTCTAGGACCCACATTATCAAATCCATATAAACCGTCTGGAACGCGTACAGAGAGCTTTTACCAGGTTTATAGCATATAAGGATCCCAATTGTCCTTACCGCGCAGATTACAATACTCGATTAAAACACTTTGGACTCGTAACACTACAAAACCGTCGCAAACTTGCAGACTTAATGTTTTTATATAAACTGGTTAATGGTTACATTGATAATCCACACCTAGTCGGTCAAATAAACTTATCGGTTCCGAGAAGAATACCCAGATTTGCACTAAAAATCAACTTTGCTCCAACCTATTATCGAACAAAGATTAACTGTCCTTTAAATCGCATTAAAAAAGCATATGTTGATGTTAATGATGTAGACATCTTTAGCCGTCCGCTCGCAGCCTTTCGAAAGAGAGTTCTTCAAAAACTAAGTTCGTAAAATAATTAATAATATCTACTACTTTTTCTTTAATGTGTTCTCTGTTACTCCGATGTATTTTTTTTGTGTTATTTAATTTTGTGTTATTTAATTTTATCATTTTATTTTGTTTTTAGTTATTCCATGTTATAATATGTAATATTTTATTATCCTAGTAATTTTATAGTTATGCTGTAATTTTATATAATTTTTATAATTTGAGTACCCGCATTAGAGAGTGTTGTACACGCCTAAAAAGATACTTCACACAGCATGAAAAATTGATATAATTTATTTATGTAAAATTCGTGAATTGTCGATGGTGTGGCTTTAAATAAATAAATAAAATAAATAAATAAATCAGAACAAAACATGGGATAGCTCGTAAATACATTGCTTATGACTAGGATATTTTTATGAAAACTATATCGATTTGGGGAAAAGAGAATCTGATGTCGGGAGTTTTTGGAAAAATAAGATAGAAAACAATACAACAGAGCGATGCTTGAAGTGCGAAGGGACCATGTGAACAGTCGGCGCTGCCGCGGTACTGCTCATTACCTTTGTGCGGGAAGTGGCGGCAGTAGCAGTGACCAGTGTATAAACCGGGTATTACAGACCATTCGTAAATTAAGTCACACGTTAAAGTGGAGACAGGGAATCAATAAAGTGTGATATTGTGCGACAAGGGGGAGGATAAGCTTCTTGACCTCACAAAATTAACAAAAAAAACAGAAATAAATAAATGATTTTAAAATTGCTTAATATGTGACGCCATACCAGGGAATAGGGGGTCGCATAAAAGTGACCATGTGAGACAAGAATGGAGGGCTCCAAAATTTATGGATGGGCCTTTAGTCGTATAAATGTGTCCCTTACTATTCTACTATAGATAGTAGAGTGCAAGTAAGACATTAGAGTGGCATACTAGAGTATGCGACATAACGTCTCCATAGTCAAACTGATTGCTTTGTTTTGTTACGATTTAACCTTTCACATCGATAGACTCCAAACGGTTCAATCCCGTTTCCTTCGCAAAGCCGTCGGAGCTCCGTGGTTCATACGGAATGTCGATATCTATTCCGATCTCGGTCTGGAACCTATTCGCGTCTTTATTAAAAAGGCGACAACCCGATATTTCGCGAACGCGTCCATTCATAGGAATCCGCTAATCGTTGCCGCCGCCGACTACGAACCTAACTCGTCTCCTATTAGCAGCTACCGCCATCCGCAGCATGTGTTCACAGACTTTCCTCCTTTCTTTCGGATACAGATACCGCACACAGGATCAGACACCGACCTCGCCGCCGAGGTCTAAGAATCCCTTGCCCGCCGGTCGGTTCAGAGCACACAGAGACACCTAGTATATGCCCTCCTCCATAGCGACTGCCCAAGCCGAGGCCGTTCCTCCTTGAGGTGCCCTCTAGCTAGTTGCCCCCTTGCCCTTCTGGCTCGGGCGTAGTGGTTGCACGCTCGCTCTCTTGTCCGGTGAAGCTGTAAAGGTCCCACGGTCAACAGCGTAGATCATTCACATATTTTAGGTTAAAAAAAGTCGTCAATTCAATTTATAGCGCATATCTTAAGCTTTGTTGTCGTATGTATTCTATACACATCCGCTCAGAGGTTAAATAGACAATTTGCAATTTATATTATAAAAATAGGTTTTGTTAGAAATTATTATGTGAGTATTTGAATACATTAAATTGAATTTTCTTTAATACATTGTATTCACAAGGTTCTTATCTTTATTTTTATATACAAGGTGTAACAATAAACGCAAGACCTGAAAGTATTTTGTTCTAAATCAGCAACTGAATCCATTCCTAAAATTAGATAAAAAAATTATTTAATTGTCAGTAAATACTTTTACGTGTTATGTTTGCTGTAATAAACAAAATTTAATAATTATTTAAAGCATTACGGCTACTTTAAATATATTTCTATTACACACACCTCAATGCGCATACAAAAGTTAATTAATTATTAAATTTTATGATTAATTTGGGTACCCAATAAAAGATGGTAGAAAACTCCATAAAATTGGAATTTTGATTTTCATATCCGAGGTCTTGTGGTATGTTATATGTTAAGTACTTCTTAAACAAAATTAATTGTGAATAAACTGTGTTTCGGTTGTCAGGGTTGTGAGGCGATGTGCGTGGGCGCGGGTGTGGCGCACTTCCTGAACTGCCTGCTGGGCGGCATGGCGGCGCCAGCGCTGAGCGCGGGCGAAGCGCCGGGCGCGGCACGCGGCGCGGCGCGGGCCCGCGGCCGCCGCGCCCGCAGGCACGCGCATGCGCCCGCGCCGCCCTCGCCGCACCCCGACTGGCAGAACCTCACGCCGCGCGCGCTCTTCACGCAGATCAAGCACGAGCTCAAGGTAAACATGACAAGTGACGGACGATTTGGCGCAGTAGTAAGCCGCTCCGCCCCTGTGTGTGACCCACAATTATTTGTTCCGGTGTGGGTATTTATGCATGTGAATTTTCATGTTTGTAAACGTACCCACGTCACAGGAATAAATCCTAGTGGTTACGTTATAATTAAAAAAAAAAGAACGATAAGAAAAAGAAACATGCATCTATCTCTCGACATGTGCGCACACCAAAATCACACTTATGTTTAATCTATTTAGCTCATTCTGCACTGTTTTCTCATACCCCATGAATGCAATGTATACAAAAAGAATTGTAAAACTCTCATTTTAAAAAGAGAAACCGTGAAGTTTCTTGTCCTTCTTCTCCACAGGAATAACTTTCCGGACGAGTGGTAGAGTTTTAAGTAATCAATCATTTTCTCTTTTTGACTATTCATAATTGCTTTTGATCTATGTGAATAAAAATCTTTTGATTTTGATTTTAAATATCATATATATGTACTGTTTGTCTGTCTATTTTTTTCACTATATGTATGTATTTATTGCATGAAATAGGGATTGAATAACTAACTTTAACTTTTTTAACAAAAATTAGACCGTCTTTCCTTAGTTTAGGCATAAAAATCATACAATTTTATTATGTTTTTGTGTGAAAAGGTAACAATCTAAACTATTTTGTCTGATTGGATGAGTCGATCAGACGAACTAATATTATAAATTCGACGGTAACTCTGTATGTCTGTTACCTTTTCACAGCCGAACCTCTAAATACATTTTGATCAAATTCGGCAAGGAAATATATTTAGACCAGGAGAAAGACATAAACTACCTTTTTCCTAAAAATAAACCTATAGGGGTTTCATACCCCTAATACATGCCTGAAAGTAACGCGTACGATATTGCAGGCATAGCTAGTATACTATAATTAAATACAACTGAATGCCTACCGACTTAACTAGCTTGGCGAAACTGGCTGCCTTAGAGGCAACTGCCCCCTAAATCTTTAAGTGATATCGCCGTCACGCCTAGTTTCCTCAAGCGGGGGTGGCCATTGTGCCATATACCGGGCACATTCCAGACTCTTACTGGCAATTTTTGGTTAGAAAAACTACATTTGTCCGACCTAGGCCTTGAACCCAAGGCCTCGTTATCACAAAGCGATGCACTTTGCCACTGGACTCCTAAGTGAATAACGAAGCAGTCCTAAGTGATATCATTTATCTAAAAAGTGTTACAATGATGAGATAAAGTATGTGCGTAACTTTTGAACAATTTACAGGCATACTGGGGCTATGAACTGAATGCGGAGAGCATGGATTCTGTTATAGAAAAACATAGTCTTCAGAAAATTTCACTTCTCAGGTATGTAATCTGGCGACAAAAAACGCCCGTTTTGAAATCATTTTTATAGTTAAAAGCTCGACCTAATCTATACAATAATATTATAAAGAGGAAAGATTCGTATTTTTGTATGTTTGTAACGAATAAACTCAAAAACTACTGGACCGATTTTAATAATTCTTTCAACATTAGATAGCTACATTATCCAGAAGTAACATAGGCTATAAAACATAGACCCGGTAGGTGGCGCTGTTGTCGACCGGGTACGAAATCGCGGGAAGCTGCTAGTGTGTTAAAAGTCTTCAACGAGTTCTTCTATACTTATTTATGTTTATAAAATACTAAAAGATAATTTTATTATTGTTTTTCGCAGATCTTTCTCCCTCAAAGTTGGATTACAAATTTTACTGCGTGAATACGATTTCGATAATAAGAACAAAGCGGCATTCACTGCATCCGACATCATGAACATATTCCCCGTTGTCAAACATATCAATCCCAGAGTGAGTATTAAACATTACAAGGTTATACGTACCGTGACAAAATATTACTAAAATCATCACTCACTGTCTTACGCGTGTTGTTTAACAATTCTAGCTAAATGGGGGCTCTTAGGATATTAAAGTGTTCGGACCTTTTCTACAAACCGTTCTAAATAACTTGTTAGTATATCCCTAAATTTGTGTACGAGTTTAAAAGAACATGTCGCAGATTTTCTTATTTTATTTCCCCCATGTTCCATACGAAAAAATACGATGTTAACAATAAAAAATATATCTCTATCTATATCATCACGCCAGATCCCTTGCGGGTTAGGCACAGAGTACAGAGATTCAACAGGTTCTTTCCTTACATACCTCTCTAGCTTCCTCCACTCTCATAGTTCGTCTCATACACGCTCGCCGGTTACGGAGACTATTGAATTTACTATAAAAAATATTTTAATGAAGAAAAATGTTGATCTTAAAAGTGATCTGAACCTCTCTCAACTCGATTTGTGAGAGAAGGCCTTTGCCCAGCAGTGGGCAGTATAGGCTGATATTATTATATTATATTATAAAGGTAGATTTGGACAAAGGCCTCCCCTAACGACCGCCACAACGACCGGCTTTGTGCTGTACGCATCCAACTTCTACCCGCGACCTTCACCAGGTCATCGGTCCATCTTCTAGGGGGCCTACCCACTCCACGTCTTCCGGTACGTGGTCGCCATTCGAGAACCTTTCTGCCCCAACGGCCGTCAGTTCTACGAGCGATGTGCCCCGCCCACTGCCACTTAAGTTTAGCAATTCTGAGGGGAGGGAGGGATTTAGGGGAGGCCTTTGTCCTGCAGTGGACGTCTTTCGGCTGAAGAAGAAGAAGAAAAAGAAAGGTAGATTAGCTTTACTGGAATTATCAGTGTATCTCGTAAAAAAATGAAGAACTAACATTCACCGCCTGGCCTATTAGGGCAGCAGACGTCCGGGCTTTTGTTGTTTGAGTTTATGGTAAACTTTTAAAATACTCAAACTGATATTGTTCTTGTAGGCTTCAGACGCGTACAACTTCTACACGACCGGTCAGAATAAGATTCAAGCGGGTGCCGTGTCGGAGGGGCACGAGCTGATCGCAGAGGCGTTGAACTTGTTGAACAACGTGTACGGCGCTATGCACGGCGAGATCGCGCAGTGCCTCCGCATGGTGGCGCGACTGTGCTACGTCACGGGCGAGCACAGAGACGCGATGGCTTACCAGCAGAAGGCAGTGCTCATGTCCGAGCGGGTCAACGGCATCGATCATCCGTATACGATTACTGAATATGTGAGTATTTTTGTCATTTTTATAGGTACTGTCTCCGTGAGAAGTAACATTTTGTTACCTAATTAAAAAAATCTGAACACGTATACAAGGTTTAAGATAATAAACGCAAGACCTGAAAGTAGTTTGTTCTAAATCGATAACTAAATTGATTCCAACTATTTTTAATGAATATTACATTTTTTAATAAATTTTGTTGTTCCTTAGTGCGCATATTAAAGTAAATTTATTCATGATTCAAAGCAATACGGAGATTTATTTATTTCTAAAACGTATTTTTCGATTCGCGCACACACACAAGTTTTATTGTTAATTAGAGTATAGAAGTGGGTAAAAAGGGGATAAAAATTTGAATTTGGAAAATTAGTTTTCGTATGGAATTTGTGAAGCAATTATCTAATAGGGGTGTCTGAGGTCTTGCGTTATTTATGATACACCTTGTATATTACTTCGTTGATCTAGTGGCGCAAGGTGTGGCTGATGATCAGAATACTCTGAGTTCGAATCTAGAGTAATAAAGTGGAATTCGGGTTTTCTACCTCAAATATCTTAGTAGCAGTTCGGAATCTAGCACTGTGACCGTTGTAATGGCAATATGCTCGCCCCATACTACATTAGGATCCTAACATCATTAGCGAAATGTGGCCGTACAATGTGCACTCCTCTCCTGTTTTTTTTTATAAAATACGCCCTATCGTCCAAACGTAGATTTCCTGAATAATGGTTTCAATATATCGTTAATTAATCGTAAACCATTTCTCTTTTTTTCGATGAACGATAAAAACAAACATATAGTCCCACAAGCCCTCTTCAAGATCTTTTGGCCCGCGGCCAATATCGGATCTAACGCTGCTGTAAACAGTCGCAGAGTTATCAGCTATGATATATACCAAAGTACTTTTTTTAATTAGTAACCGTCCGGACCCACTTGTTGAAATGTCCCCTAAGAAGTGGAACATTTTTGATAAATGGTAACCCCTTATTTCACACCAACTTTCAAATGAATGTCATCCACGGGTTAAAAAATCCTTGTCGCTCTGTATCTTGAATATAACTATGAACATTCAAACTACCACTTTTATATAACGTTTTATTATTTCCGAGCGCTATAGGTAGCATCGTTTTGTTCCAGTCTCATCTGGCCTTGTACTGCTTCGCGAATGGGCAAGTGAGCACGGCGTTGAAGCTGCTGTACCGCGCACGTTATCTCGCGCTGTTGGTCTGCGGCGAGAATCATCCGGAGATGGCGTTGCTTGATGTAAGTATTATAAGTAATAATAAGTATAAGGGATCTGGCGTGAGGTTATAGATAGATAGATAGATAGAATAAGTATAAAAGTATTATAAGTAAAACGGGAAGAAACCAGATCGAATGCAAGGATTGTGGTTGGTAACGATGTGCTGGAGCAAGTGAATGAGTTTGTATATCTTGGATGCACCTTCAGTAAGGATGGGAAATACACCGCTGATATAGAGAGAAGAGTGAATGCAGGTAATAGAGTGAATGGTGCGATGGGAAGGCGACTTGGGAGCCGGCACTTAAGCCAAAAGGCGCAGCTGGCCATGCATAACGGAGTGCTTGTCCCAACGCTGTTATATGGCAGTGAGAGTTGGGTATGTAAGAAGGAGAACGAAAGCAGGATTAATGCGGTCGAAATGCGATCTCTGCGGAAGATGTGCGGAGTCACGCTGACCGACCGTATTCGCAACAGCGTAGTAAGAAAGCGAGTAGGTATGAAAGATAGTATCGGTGTAAAGATGAGAAAGGGTATGCTCCGTTGGTTCGGGCATATAGAAAGAATGCCAGAAGAAAGAATGACAAAACAGATATACAATGCGAAAGTGGAAGGATGTTGGTGCCGGGGAAGACCTAGACTATCTTACCATGACCAAATAGACCGTGTCTTAGCTGAAGGGCAAGTCAAGAGTCTCCGTAACCGGCGAGTGTGTATGAGACGAACTATGAGAGTGGAGGAAGCCAGAGAGGTATGTAAGGAAAGAACCTGTTGGAACTCTGTACTCTCTGCCTACCCCGCGAGGGAGCTGGCGTGATGATATAGATAGATAAGTAATAATAATGCAGGAAACAATTTGATAAGAATTATTATCTCCACGCTCGTGTTTAGGTTCGTTCGCGTTCATTCAGTTAAGTTAATTTGGGTAATTAGTTCACCCGACAAACGTTGTCCCATCCAAATACATATATTTACATGTTTCGAGTTCATTAAAAAATCCTATGGTAAAAGTACTTTCCGTTTACCCGCTTTCCTGGGGACCTTTTCCCAAATTTCTTTCACTTAAAGGTTAGGTCAAATAGCCGACGGAGCGCCATGGAAACGCTTGGCTACGTTCGGTGGTGACGTTTGCCGTCGCGCCGAGCCGGGCTGTTCTGTGTGGCGTCTCCCGTTCATCCCGTCGCGCTGCGCCGGCTATGTGGCGAAACATTAAAACCTTACTTGGACTATTGCACACATAAAAAAAACAATTAAGTCCTCAAGTGATGCGTTTGGCAACGCTTTGGGGTTATTTTTATGAAAACAATATCGTTTCGGGGAAAGGAAAATCTGATGTTAGGAGTTTTTTGCAAACACAAGAGAAACAGAGATGCTTGAAGTGCGAAGGGAGTATGTGAACAGCCGACGCTGCCGCGGTACTTCTCCTTATTTTTGGCGAAAAGTGGCAGCAATAGCTGTGTATAAACCGGGTTTTAAACACGAAAGCGTCAAGATGATTTCCAGAAATACTTAACGCTTCAGTTTTTTTTAAATGTCTCTTGTGTTTGTACAGAGCAACATCGCGCTGATCCTGCACGCGGTGGGCGAGTACGAGCTGTCGCTGCGGTTCGCCGAGCGCGCGCTGGCCGTGACGGGCGCGTCGCACGGCGCGCGCTCGCTGAAGGCGGCCGTGGCGCGCCACCTGCTGGCGCGCACGCTCTCCTGCCTCGGCGACTTCCGCGCCGCGCTCACTCACGAGAAGGAGACCTACTCCATATACAAACAGCTGGTCAGTACCACTTTTAGTCTTGCTAACACAAAACTCTTAAAACTAACACTCTAGAAATTCGACTGCCTCGTTGGTCATCGCTTTGTAATCACGAGGTCCTAGGTTCAAATCCTAGGCCGGACAAGTGTAGTTTTTCTAACGAAAAGTTCCCAGTACGAGTCCGGAGACTGAAATTGTGCCCGGTATATGGCAATAGGCTCGCCCCCTATTACATGGGACCTAGCATAGTCGACGAAACGTGGGTGTACTCTAGTAGTAGTGTTTTTTCTACTTTTTTTTATAATTAAATAGCACACGATGTTCTGCCTAGTAGACTTCCGCGCCACGCTCCCGCATGAGAAGGAGACCGATTCCATGTATAAGCAGCTCGTCAGTATCACTTACTTACACTGTGCCCGGCAACGATATTATTAGAAGTAGTAAAATTGCACTGCTTTTTCTTCTCGCTTGCAATCTCCCCATTACGCGAGTTACACTACATAGGCAACGTCCTTAGTGCCTCAAAATTAATAATCAAAAGCAGCAAGAGTTACTTAAACTTTCCTTGCTGTTTTTATTTTTATGAATGAATCTGCTGTTAAGCCGAGGGGTCTGTACAGCTTCATCGAGAAAGAGTTTGCAACAACTGCACTGAAGCTAACGAAACACCCGTTTTTGTGAATTTGATCGAGCAATTCGACGCTTACTTTCGTATTGTTACGAATTCAATACACCCTGATATCTCGTAAACCCCTTATCGGGGAATGTTAATTTTAAAATTTTAAAATTACACACCCTACACCCCTAGTGATCTGTCTAGAAAGATCTAGAATCCGCGCTTAACTGCTGAAACGTCTAGAAGGTTCCACCCCTTTATTTATCGCCGGTGCGCGGTCGCGATATACAAGTACCTATTTGTTCACACACAAATAGGTATATAATAATAATACCGCTTTGTGGACCGCGCCGGCTATTGTTCAATGTACTTCTATCGATGTACTTAGAGGGTTCGCGTCCGTTTGTAGAACTTTCATACGAGTATAAAAGGAACACAGAGCGTGGGGACGGGACAGTCTCTTCTCGGAAGCGATAGTGATCAAATCAGAGAACAAGCGATTTAAGTGGAATACATCAGCGACTTTAGCAACGATATACGGATACTACGAGTGACTCAGCGACTTGAAAGCAGTATTTGGGTACTAACGAGAGTAGTACTAGTGTGTGATTAGTTCGCGTGTGTATTTGCATACGACGTACTGTTCTGTGTGTACAGCGCCTAATAAAGTACTTCGCACGTTATTCGGCATTTAATTACCCCGCTACGTAATAGTATAAATAATAATAATTATAATAAATCATTTATTTCAGGCAACTGAAGTTTCACAAAAATAATTATATGCAACTTACAGGCCCATAGAATATATACCTTACTGACTAACATACATATAATATATGAAAACTTATAAACTAAGACACATGTGTTGACGGCGACATCGTGCGCTGAGCAGGGGCGTCTCGTAATCTTCCACGAAATCTGAAGACGACACCCTTCGGCCAGAACTCCTCGCTCATGAAGGTTGGCGGTGGGAACTCGCACAACAAAGGAATTGAATGCCGTATAGTTTTGCGAGTTCAGCTTCTCGAACCTCAGAGTGTAGAAGGACTTCTTACGGGCGTACTCCGCAATGTCCTCGGCTTATAAAGATTGGGGTACGCCCTCTGAACCATTGTTTGTGTTCTTAGCACTTATCTGATGAGTTTAATTTTAAAAATATGTTTAATGTTGTGTGCAGCTGGGCGAGAAGCACGAGAAGACGCGCGAGTCGTCAGAGTGCCTGCGCCACCTGACGCAGCAGGCCGTGGTGCTGCAGAAGCGGCTGGCCGAGGCCTACGCGCGCGGCTCGCACGCGCCGCACCACGCGCCGCTGCACATCCAGCCGCCCGGCATGGCCTCCGTCATCGACATGCTCAACCTCATCAACGGAATACTCTTCGTGCAGATCAGGTCACTATTCTACATAATATTTTTGAAGTGATAACTTCTTATGGGAGGGTAAACCGCTTCGTAACGTAACGCGTAACGGCGCCAGTCGGTCTGGCTTCCCTTTCTCTTACGCATACGGCAGCGGTAGTCAGGCTCTTCCTCTCTCACTCTAACCCACAGCGCTAGTTTAAGTTATCACTTGTGTCGGGCGTCCCGAGACGCACAATTTTTTTTTCTATATCACTGCGCCATGGCAATCTGTTAAAAACAATAAGCCACTTCTTCGTTCGTTAAATCTGCTGCATGTCTTTAGTTCAGAGTTTTTAAATTGGATAATTCTATTCACTCTCTTGGAATCTGTTTCTAAGTCCAGGGATATCGTTTCTCTTTAGTCGGACATGTTGTAGGCCACCCTCTCCACTTAGTGCTAGTGCAAGTTCATTGACATGTTGTGATAGTCTTCTTTGATATTTCAAGCTATATTGGGATATTTCTTGTTTTACAGTTTTTATGTTGAGATCTAGATATATGTATTTATTGCTAATACATTGTGGGATATTGAACATAGTTCTAAGTGTTTTGCTCTGAAATCTCTCCAATATTTGTATGATACTATTGCTGGCTGAACCCCACAATTGTATACCATATGTCCAAATTGGCTTCAGAATGGCCTTATACACCATCATTTTGCTGTTGTTGTTTAACTGGGAATGGCGTCCGATTAACCAGTGTTTTCGCTTGGTCCAAATATGCTTTTGTCACGTGAGTCTTCTATCGAGGTGCATACCAAAGTATTTGGCGTGGTTTTCTTGGGGAATTTCCTTTTTGTTCAGTCTTACAGGTGGACAGGTTTCCTTTCTAAGCGTAAAGGTTACATGTGTAGATTTGCTCTGATTAGCTGTGATTCAAAATTATTATTTTTGTGATCATTCTGTTCGTGTGTCGTTGTTTTGTGCGTGTGTGCGTGCAAGCGCGCGTATGTGCGTGCGCGTTCGTACGTACCTGCGTGCATAGGTGCCTGCGTACGTGTGTGTGTGAACGATCTACTCTGTTGGCGGAAAGGCCTTTACAATTTTACCGGGCAAGAGGGTGAGCGTGTACAACTACGCTCCAGCCGTAAACTATGATGATTGTTTATGTCATGTCAGTAAACCTGCAGGGCTAGCTGGTGGAAAGACTTTTCTCCCCCGACACCTTGATTCGTTTATCCTATACGCTTATCAAAATGGTCGTCTGTACGTCAATACAATAAAATTTTTGAAACCAGTTCTCTCGTGTCTATCTTTTGTTATGGCACATTATGCTAGCACATAAAACAGTTATCTCAGAAGACGTAATATATGTTTATCTTGTCACGCTACCTGCTCTGGCCCGGCTGTACTTAGAGTAATTCTGAGATGATCCCTGAACCGTTCAGAGTTAAAACCTTATACATTTTTGTCGAACACACATGTCAAACATCTATAAAATTTTAAACAGCTATAATTTCAGTGAATTGTAAAAAAGTACGTGTGTGTCTGATGTTGTTTTCAATAACACTGACGAGTAATATTTCGGCAGCCCTCAAGACATCGAGCAGTTCAAGGCAGAAATCGAAAAAAGACAGCTGAAAGACTTACCGATCCCCGGCGTGCTGGGCGAGCTGGCCGGCAAGCCCGTAGAAAAGGCAGACACGGTCGATGAGGCGCAGACCGCCGCCGACAAGCAGTTAAAAGATACGTTGAAGCAGCAAGTCGAAAGTTGAAGTCTCACTGGCGTAACTAAGAACCTCGGTCAGCCCAGACTGTGACTAGTGTATAGGAAGCCACGTGTGACCCTCGCTGGCTCAGCATGTTCCACTCGTATTGGACATTTAACTATACTGTTACTTGATATAATTGATTGATGATATTGTTCCTTATCTATGAATGTATGCGGTAGTGAATAGTGTGCTAAGGTTTGATGTAGATTTTTTGTTAGTAAAATTTTAAAGATATTATTTCGATCAAATAATTAGGTGTTATTGAATGAACTCTCGCAAGGTGCAATAGATGTTGCATGCGCATATGTTTCGCTCAAACCACGCAAATTTAGTTTTAATTTATGCTTCCTTTTGGAGTTTACAATTTTTATCTACAACCAAAGTAGTGCAATTTCGAAGTAGTGATAATAGCAATAAGTTTTGGTTGTGAACCTGAGACCGTGTGCGTCGCAATGTTATGGCACTGGTGCTACTGCCAATTTGTCCTTCGTATATATTATAATGATTTTATAAACTGTTATTATCGAGTATTATTTTTTTTTATTAGTGCGGGAGTATATTTGAACACCCATAGCAGTAGAAATTCAGTTATATTGTGATTGAAATGTAACAGGATTTGAACATTTCGAATCCGGAGCAAATAATAAAATGATTCATTATTTCTTTACAAAGCTAATGTCATTATTATTTTTATGAAAATCAGTTTACCGGCTACACTCGGTATTTTGCTGCCTTTACGAATACATTTTACAGTTCGACAAGGATCTTTTGGCCTGTGGATAACATTTGACAGGGGGGGGAGTTGGTATGAAATGAGGGTTACCATTATTATAACTTTTCTACTTCCAAGGAGTTTTGTCAACGGGTCCGCGCGGTTACTCATTAAAAAAGGAGATTGGGTACATTTTATAGCAAGCAGCGGCAACTTTGCGAATGTCATGAAGTGACATTTCACTTGACGACAGCGTTAGTTCCCAATTTGGCCGCGGGCCAAAACATCCGTGTAGGACTGAAGTTCCAGGTTTTAGTTGTAGTGCCATATATGTATGTAGTGAATATAAGTTTTATGTAATATTTTTGTTAGTCTGTGATATAGCATGTTTCATAATCGATTCACTTGCCTTGTGTATGAAATAAATGAACCTAACTTGCAATAGTTCAGCTTCGGGAGCTGTTTGGTACGTAAATTAGTATCTATTAGTTTACAAGCGTAAATTAGTGGATGTATTATAATATATTATACTACGATATTGTTGTAATAAAGCGAGCCTTGTGGAACTTGTAATTGCAGTGTATTACTACATGTTATAACTTTATAATGTAAATCACTATTCTTGTAATGGTATTTAAATTTTATCAGTGCAGCCAAATGATTAGATGAAAAATGCTGATGTGTTTTGGAAATGAAATTGTATGTTAAGAATACATATTTTTGCCTTTTAACTTAATCTTGTCTCATCGTGCGGTGTTTATTGTCAACAGTACCCTTACATACCCAGTTTATACACCGCTACTGCTGCCACTTCCCGAGAAAAGAGTGAGCAGTACCACGGCAGCGTCGACTGTTCACATACTCCCTTCAAACTTTAAGCATCGCTCTGTCTTTTTCTGATGTTGCAAAAAACTCCCGTCATCAGATTTTCTTTTCCCCGAAACGATATTGTTTCATAAAAATATCCCCAAGGCAATTTTTATACTAGCTTTGCCATGGTTTTTCTGATGCACCACCATCACGTTAATTTTTTTTTGATATTTTCGTGAGTGTTTTATCCTTGTTTTTTTTTACAAATTTTTTTTTTCCATAATTCCAAAATGATTTCTAAACCGGCCACACTGAGCGGGCGTGGCCTGTCATTCATTTGACTCCCGCTCCAAAAACCGCCAATATCGGGAGCGCCGGCCAGTGAAATTTGGGAAGGGAAGTAGAGCGTAAGTGGCTCGTTTATACGACTAACCGTCCCTCACTTCACGCGGAAGTGCCCAGTGTGTAAATTGGATATCAATCGATTATTTAAATTTGAACATTGTACAATTTTAGTCAACATTGTAATGGATTTTTAGAAATATACAGGTCTGGAACAAAACGACAGTGGCGTACTTCGGCTAGTTTTTCTGAGTTCATCTGAATATTTTAACACCACATAGGCGTGTAAGAAGCTTGGATAATAAGTCAAAGGTTTCTTATAAGCATATTCCTATCCAAACAAGTGACAAATGATGATATTGAGGGATTTTGAGAACCTAAATTATAATATTGCGCGAATATAGTCATTATTACTTATAAACATCAACTATTCACATCATTATTGGATGTGTAAACGGCGCCTATGAATTGACCAACGTCTAGATCTTGACATTACCGTGAATATAATTAAAAGTGCGCCACTGTACGCGGACAATATGTTCAACATCTCAAACTCCTAAAACAATTGTATGAATATAGATGTCCTGTTGGCAGTTATCCAGTGCTATTTTAATGATTTTATATATTGGAATCTGTTTAAAATATTTATACTACATTAGTACTGCGGTTGTTTTGTATGCATTTTCAATATTTATCATTTACATTGATCGTAATTTGGAATTATTGTATTTTATTCGATTTCATGCATTATAGATCGCACCTTAAACGTCGTGTGTCATGTCATCGACCGCTACAGCGGTACGCACATGTTAATGTGCTCGTTAGATAAATATTTAAGAATGTTGATCAGTACGTGCCTAAGCAAACAATAATCAAGTTGTTATTGTTACATTTCTTTAACAATATGATGACCATGTAAATACGGCGCTGTTCGTAGTATGATAATAAAAAATCGTTTTTAGAATATTGTTTTATTTGTATACTCCATACCACACTTCACAAATAATATAAAAAGAAACTACACAAAAACAGTACATACTCATACATAACAAAATAAATAAATGATCATAGCCCAGCTATGTTTATAGATTACAAATATGTAGTGAAATATTGAGGATCTATTTATTAGGTGCAAAGCTTGAAATCCTGCTCATACACGTTCCAGTACGTGACTTTATACAATAAACAATGTGACAACATTACACAATGGAAGGGCATTTATTTTTAACATCAGTGGGACAAATGTAGTTTATCGCCTATACTCCGTTGATTCTTATAATAAAAACAAGCTAAAATAAATAGTTAACTAGTATAGCTCTACTGGTAGGGATATAACTAGTAGGTAAGTATAACTGGTGTTCTAAACATCCTTGCAAATAGAACATTCTATTAGGTTTCAATTAGGGTATTATCTCCAATGTACATGTTATGAAAAGAGGAAAAATTGGATGATTTGATGCAATGAATAATCAATCTTGAGATAGCGAGATTTTAGATTGCTAATTGATTGTTTATACAAGGTTGGACGAGTGGAATACCAATCTTATACGCTATGAAGAGCCGAGTAGTCGGGCAAGATGTATACCAGGTACTCCATTCCGACCAACTGAAACTGATCAACTAATTTTACATAAAGGTTTCGCCACATAACCGACGCAGCGCGACGGGAGCACGACGGTAGCGCGGCTTGGGGAGTGTACTGAAATGTACAGGAGACACCACACGCCGCGCAAACGTCACGACCCGCCGCCGTCTCGCTCGACGCGATTACAGAGGAAGCACGGGGGGAGCGAGACGCCAATACGTGCGAGCGTGTTGCTAGTGTAAGGCGTAGGCCCCGCCGGCGCTACGTCGCTCCCGCAGTTTGACGTGTGCGCCGCGCTGCCGATCGCCGACCGAGCGTAGCCGAGCGCCTCCGTCGCGCTCCTTCGGCTATTTGACTATAACTTAATGGTTTACTTGCGCGCGCGTGGGCGTGGCCGAGGACGCGCGCGCGGGCGCGGGCGCGGTCGTCGCCGGCGCACGCGCGGTGTTCTGCCACGTTCTAGTTGCGCCGCCACCAGCTCGCCGAGCGCGCCGCGCTCCGCCAGCATCGACAGGAACGTGCAGATGAACTCGTCGTAGTTGTGCGTGCGCCGGCAGTCGTCCACCTATCAAACAATCCTTTTTATCTAAACTAATATTATGAAGAGGAGATTTGTTGGTTACTTTGTAATCAATAAGTTCAGGAACTACTGAACCAATTTTAAATATTTTTGTTCACAATCAGAAAGCTATACAAAAGTAAAATAGATCTGCGGTAGGTGGCGCTATTGTCCACCTGCTGCTAAACCGCGCGAAACTATTAAATAAAACGTCATCCCACACTATGAATCGTGTGTTTACAAACACATATACACATATATATTACGACGATTATACTATTACGACGACACGTCAAATTACATTAAACTTAAAATTGCATACACACGAAGCCATAAAGTCATACATATTAAAATCACATTTTTGTGTCATTTCTTTAAGGAAACACATTTCGCAAAAGTTACACTGCAGGATTTTCTGTATACTTTATTGTGCTGCAAAACTTTATGAATAGAATTTTTATATGAGTGTGTATTTGGTCACCTTATACATATCTCGCTTATCATTTTCGTCGTTCAGAGCCTGCTGACACGACTGCACTTCATTGACAATGCTGCTCATCAGAACATTCAGGTCAGAGTGAGACAGCAACAGTTTCCTCAGTTTCAGTGGATGTTCAGTTTCTGGTCCGGAGCACACAAGCACCGGGGAATCGTTACTTTTCACCAGTGCTGTTATAGATGTGGGGTAAATCTGAAAATGTGAAAAACACTTTCTTTTTTAATATATTAATGAATCAACATATATTGTACAACTGCTGGCAAAGGCCTTCTCTCACAAATCGAGATAAGAGAGATTGTCATACTCCACCACGCAGCCCCAGTGCGGTCGGTGGGGGCAGGTTTGTGGCCACCTGCTGTTGGTGTTCGAATATCAAGCTGCCTGTACGGCTTTCAACTACTTAACGACTATGGTAGTCGTGATATTAAGTCATAATCTGGACCAATGGCTCAACATACCTTCCAAAGCATGAAGATGCTTGATAATTAAATGCCACATATGGTCTATCTCAGACCGACCGAGCTGAACGTTGTTTAACCTTAGCGATTGCTAAGACTAAGGCTTAACAACGGTATAAGGGCCTCTTAATAATTATATTTATAACGAGCCGTTACCCATCATAGGTAGAACGGCCGTAAATCGCGCGACTCGCCGCCTCCCAAGATCCAGAAGGCCGGGAACGTCTCCGTTTCTCCCGGCCCCTCCGGCCCGCGGCCGTCTCCCAACGCGGCCGCGAGGGCCTCCCCCGTCGCGCGCCCCGCACGTCCGAACATCACTCCCCCGCCGCTTGTCATTCAGGACAAGAGCGCCTGGGAGCGCATCTCTAAGGCGATTTATAATCGCCAAATAAATTACACGCACGCGCGTTCCACCACGCGAGGCATAGCCGTCAAGGTGGCGTCCTCGGACGACCACCGACGGCTATTCGCGTTCCTGCGATCGAACAAGATCGCATATCACACATACACCCTCGAGGAGGAAAGGGAGCTCAGGGTAGTCATCCGCGGTGTCCCTAGGGAGCTGGACACCGCCGTCATTAAAGCCGATCTCCAGTCCCAGGACCTTCCTGTGTGCCAGGTGCACAGAATGGTCAATGGGCGCTCCAA
This sequence comes from Phalera bucephala, assembly GCA_905147815.2. Lineage (NCBI taxonomy): Eukaryota > Metazoa > Arthropoda > Insecta > Lepidoptera > Notodontidae > Phalera > Phalera bucephala. The sequence continues at coordinate 13,026,669 of LR990621.1, read as the reverse complement.
GGAGGCCTACGATATGGTGCTGGTCGTCCTCGACCGCACCGAGTCCGGCCGAAGGGTCTTCAACCTGAAGGCCGTGTGTGGCACACAGATGTGGATCTCTGGCCTCACCGTGGAGGCCCCCCACAAACGTGGCACGCCTGGGCAGTGCCACAACTGCCAGCTATACGGGCACTCTGCCCGTAATTGTCACGCGCGCCCTCGATGCGTGAAGTGCATCGGGGACCACGCGACGTCCCAGTGCGCCCGTTCGAAGGAGACGGCGGCCGAGCCCCCCAGCTGCGTCCTCTACGGCACCAAGGGGCACACCGCGAACTATCGCGGTGGCCCCAAGGCCCCGAGGTAGAAGCGCGGCCGGACGAGGCGCGCCGGCCGCCGCCGCCCCCACGCGGTTGCCCCCCCCTCTGCGCCCTCAGCGCAACACCCCCCCGCGCCCTCAGCGCACCCTCGTCCGGTGCCTTCAGCGCCAGCGACCTCAGCTCCCCGCGCTCCCGCGCCACAGAAGCTGACCACCCGTCCCCCGCCGCTTAGGCCGTCTCTTGGCGCCAACGCGTGGGTGAAGCCGCTGCCCTACACCACGGCCTCCCACCCGTCAGTGGGCCCTGCCCGCCCCCCAAAGCGCGCCGGCGATCCCGCCGGCGGCGGCTTGTCCCCCTCCGCCCACTAACGTCAGTCAGGACGTCAACCTGATTATGAACGTCTCGGCGGTGATAAGCCCCGCGCTAATCCCTAGAGTCCGTGAACTCGCCCTCCAACTCCGCGCCGCCACCAACTTGGCGGACCAGGTTCTCCTGGCCGCGGAATACAGGGACGTCTATGACGTCCTGGCGTCCCTTAGAACCCAACCCCCCCGCACCCAATAATGGATTTACGACCTCCCCGCCATAAGCCCCACAACCTATCCCTGGCGTTTTTTAACGCCGATGGCCTTCGCTCCCAGCGAGATCAGGTTGCTGATTTCCTCCGAGATCACCAGCTTGATATCCTCCTAGTGCAGGAAACCTTCCTCAAGCCCGCACAACGCGATCCTAGGATCGCGAACTATAACCTCGTGCGTAATGACAGAATCGGCACCCGTGGGGGCGGTACTCTCATTTACTACAGGAGGTCCCTTCACTGCGTCCCTCTCGATCCCCCTGCGCTCACCAACTTCGAAGCCTCGGTCTGTCGCATCTCTCTCACGGGGCACCAGCCCATCGTGATCGCCTCCGTATACCTTTCCCCCACTAAATTCGTTCTCAGGAGTGACTTTAAAGCACTCCTTAATCTGGGAAGCGCCGTCATTTTGGCGGGCGACTTCAACAGTAAGCACGTGGCCTGGAATGGTATCACCACTTCCCCTAACGGTAGGAGCCTTGACGCCCTGGTCGACGTTCTCGACTTTGACGTCATCGCACCTATGCACCTTACCCACTATCCCAACAATCCCAACCACCGACCCGACGTCCTGGACATGGCGCTTCTTAAGGGTGTCACCTTACGGCTGCACTCTTTGGAAGTAGTCCAGGAACTCGACTCTGACCATAGACCTGTAGTCATGAGACTCGGTTCCCCCCCTTCCGCCCCTCAGCGACCCAAAAAGACGGTGGTGGATTGGCATGCGCTAAGCACGGCCCTGGCGGATGCCGACCCTCCCCTCCTCCCTCTCAGCTCGGACTCCATCCCGTCCCCTCAGGACACCGATCAGGCCGTTGATACCTTCACCGAACACATCCGATCGGCTGTCAGTCGATCGTCCGAGCAAATCGAGGCGGAAGATCTCTGCCTCAACCGCTTTCGACTGCCGGACGATGTTAGGGATCTCATTCGTTCCAAGAATGCCTCTATCCGAGCTTACGACTCTTAACCCACCGAAGCCAATCGGGCCCGGATGCGCGCTTTACAACGAGAGGTAAAGCGTCGTGTCGCGGAGGTCCGGGAGGAACGGTGGGGTGACCTCCTAGAGGGCATCGCGCCATCGCACCTGGCCTACTGGCAGCTGGCGCGAAGCCTGAAAACCGACTCCACGACTGGCATGCCCCCGCTGTCCCGCCCTTCAGGCGCACCCCCAGCCTTCGACGACGACGAAAAGGCCGAGCTTCTCGCCGACTCCCTCGAGAGCCAGTGCACCCCCAGCTCTCAGTCCGTCGACCAGTCCCACGTCGACGCGGTCGACAGGGAAGTCGAGCGCAGGGCATCCCTTCCCCCCGTCGATTCCTTACCTCCTATCACCCAAACGGAGGTCGAAGATCTAATTATGGGTCTCAAAACTAAAAAAGCCCCCGGCTCTGACGGCATTTCGAATCGCGTTCTGAAATGCCTGCCCGCCCCACTCATCTGCCTCTTAGTGGCCATATTGAACGCCGCCATGACGAACTGCACCTTCCCCGCTAAGTGGAAGGAGGCGGACGTCATAGGCATTCCCAAGCCCGGCAAACCTCGCAATCTCCCCGCGAGCTACCGCCCTATCAGTCTCCTCAACTCCCTGGCCAAGATATACGAGCGCCTACTTCTGGCGAGGCTCAAAGACTTCGTAACGTCCAGGGGTATCCTTATCGACGAGCAGTTCGGCTTTCGAGCCAAACACTCTTGCGTCCACCAAGTGCACCGCATCACGGAGCACATCCTCTCCGGTCTCAATAGACCCAAACCCATCTACACGGGCGCCCTCTTCCTAGATGTCGCGAAGGCATTCGACAAAGTCTAGCACAACGGCTTGATCTACAAGCTCTACCAATTGGGTGTGCCTCTCTATTTCTCCAGTAGGAGCAAAGGCATTATCACTTCGAAACTTCAGGCCGCCGCCAATACCCTAGGGGATTGGTTCAGGAAGTGGCGAATCGAGGTGAACCCGGACAAGAGCGCGGCGGTGCTCTTCTCCAGAGGTTCAACTTCGCGCCGCTCTCTGCGCCACCCCGGAAGGAACAGAGGTCAAGTGACCATGTTCGACCGACCCATTCCCTGGGTCAAACAGGTCAAATATTTAGGGGCCACCCTAAACAGTACCATGTCCTTCGGCCCGCACATCAAGCGGGTTCGTCACCGAGCATCCTTTGTGCTCGGTCGTCTCCATCCGTTAATCTGCAAGCGGAGTAAAATGTCCCTTAGAAATAAGGTGACGCTTTACAAAACTTGCGTTCGTCCCATCATGACTTATGCGTGTGTTGTGTTTGGGCATTCGGCCCCCTCTCACATCGACAGGCTTCAAGTGGTTCAAAACCGCTTCCTCCGTAAAGCCGTAGCAGCCCCATGGTTCGTACGGAACGTCGATCTCCACTCCGATCTAGGTCTCGAACCTATTCGCGCCTTTATTAAAAAGGCGTCAACACGTCACTTCGCGAACGCATCTACCCATGCGAATCCGTTAATCGTAGCCACCGCCGACTACGATCTCCCCCCCGACCCCTGCCGCCACCGCCGGCCGCGACATGTTCTCACCGACCCCCCCGATGCTTTGTCATCCCTTCTTTCCGCACAGAATACGGGCGACGACGACGTAGTAGTAGTAGATCCCCTCCCATAACCGGCGGTTGACCGGTGCACTTAGTAGTGCACCCGTCCCCCTACAGCGACTGTCCCAACCGAGGGCGCCTCGAGTATGTCGCCTCTTGCCCTTCTGGCTGGCTAGAGCGTAGTGGTTGCACGCTCGCCTTAAATCCGGTGAAGCTGTAAAGGCCTCGCGGCCAACAGCGTACATCATTCACACACACACACACACACACACAAGGTATTCGTTGGTACCGGAAATCAAATTCTTTCTAGAACATCTGATAAGAAACGCCCACAACATAGAAATATCTAGACATATAAAAAAATACAATAGCGGACAACGGGACGAGGATCCCATCTCGCGCGGTTCGATTATTGCTATCTTAGTCCCACAAGAATTTTATAAAAAACAGACAATAGTTTAGGGCGTGCCTTGCTTCGGTTGAGCCGTTCTTTCCATATCTCTGTCATCGTTTCATACGAAGGATCTAGAAATCTGGGCAGTGCGCACTGTTGCCTCAGGCAGGAAGTAGGCCGTCCCGATATAGTATATAAAAACGAATTCGCGCAGGAACAAGGAATTTTCGACGCCAGAGTTCGCACGACAACTACTCGTAATTAATTGTTCTATTTTAAAAAGTGATAGTACCAGTGCTATATTAAAATAAAAAAAGAAAATTTTAGATTTTTCAACCCCCTTGGTAAGTTTAATATAATTAATTCCAATAGGTTTGGTTGCTGTTAACTAATTTTTTATGTCTGGATTAATTTGATTACTATTCAACAAGTGATTACTTCTACCTTTTAATAGTGTAAAAAAATTTCTATGGCTTTATATATTTCTTAATAGTGGGTTAACAACGTAACAAAATGTGACAGCGAGTATCTTAACAATTGGTAAAATATAACCGTATCTATTTAATCATTCCGATAAGTTTTGAATATGTTTCACCGCGGTATTTTTCTTCATTAACATTCTATTATCATATTAATTTCGTCCAAATCAGTCCAGCCTCCACAAGAAACCAGGAGAGATATGGCCGCGATAATTAATTCCCACTGTGTATTCCACGCGTGTGTTATTAACATCGGTGGCTTGTGAGTATCTATCATTCTAAAATATTTACTTTGTTAAAATTCCGTAAATGCTAAATTTCAATACATACGTAAAAATAATAAGCTTTTGGTTTTTGTAGACTATTAAAAATTGCCACCGAAAAATTGTAAACGAGATTGTTCATATGAATAATAAACTCGTAGTAAAGTAATTAAAATGTTTGCATTGACACATCTTAATTTCGTTTAGGTTTTAAAGCCAATTGTATAATAGTTGGAATTATTTCATATAATGTAACACAAATTTATTTGCTAGATTAGCGTGATGTCACGATAAGAGGGATTTCTCGATGTACCCGACGAAATAAATATCAATAGTCATTGCTTCACTTGATGTATTTATTGAACTACCGTGTTGTGAATAGTTAAAATGTATTTTTTTCTTTTGTACCTCATAGCGTAGTGGAATGGTGAACGTCCGAAATATAAATAGTTTGATTCTGGGTTGGGTAATTATGTTTTATTTAAATATTTGGTTTTTTTTTCTCCATTCCGTGTAATTTTTAATTGCTTCGCGAAAGATGCCGACGCCCACTCCTGGTCTCACCTAGTGCCTGGGGGTCGGATCTTTCGCGCTACAAGTGTCATTTCGACGCGTTCCAGGAAATTGGGGGTCCACCGTACGGATTGCAAAGTACGGTTTGGGAGACAACAGGCCACACTTCTGCCCGTCGACTCCAACTGACCTCTGCGGCTGAGGGCCTCCCCTAGGGCACCTCCGAGTTCCCCACTAAGTTGGTGGAAGCTTCTCACTTTCTCAAAATTATTTTATTTTAATTTAATTCTTTTTCCTTATTTTTTTTTTTTTTTTTTAATAAACAATTGTATTTTTATAATTGTGTTTTATTTGTACCCGCCGTCAGGCGGTCGTAACCCAGTTTATTTATTTATTATCATAATATCTGGTAAAAATGATAATTATTGGTAAAATGGTTCTAATGGATACCTTCTCTGCCTACTTGTTAAACATCTGGAGTAATATTAATATTTAAAAAAAGGTAGTCGATGGTTCAGTAACGCGCACCGATGAGGTCTTTTTTATGGTATGAGAGCATACAACAAAGTTTTATCAGTTCATTTCATGTCAGTTTTCTCGTAAGAATACACAACTCATGATCATAATCAGTCATGTTTAAGTATCTTAAACGAACTAATATACAAAATTTCGTGCCCGGGTCATTCATCGTTGAAGAGTTCACTCTCGAAGACAAAATTCTGACTGCATCATCAGTTCGTGCAACAAATCGGATCTGAGTATCTAAATCAAATGTGTATAAACAATTTCGGGCGCGTGCTTTTAACCATTGAAGAGTTTCTTCGTAAGGAGACGAACCCGAGTACAATATCTATAGGTGGAATCACACATTTTAATGTTACATACATTGCAGCTCGCAACTAATCATAATTAGAATAATAAGTTTTATGGTTTATCCCGTGATAATCCGAGATTGCTTGATTTTTCCGGTATAAAAAGTTAGGTAAAAGTATAAGTTATTGCCATACCAAGTTTCATTGAAATCCGTTCGGTAGTTTTTGCGTGATTGAAACATAAAGAGACAGACAGACAAAAATAAAAAAAAAAATATTTCGGCCTCTATCTATATCGATAAGGAAGTGTACCTCGATTAAAATTTTCAAAAAATATTCAATGTGCAGATTCGGCTTGGTTACAGTTTTATTATATGTATAGATTTATATTTGAGGATACTTTGAGAAAAAAAAATATGAAAAGGGATACTTACATCACCCACAATTTGATTGTCTCTATTTATAGTTACAAATTTTACATTAGCACCTTGTTCTACAGGATCGACTAAAACAATAAAAATATAATTGTGATGTGTGTATGTGAATTGGACTAATGGTCCTTTTGTAGGAGCTTCAAGACCAATTTAATGTGAACTAGCGACCCACTCCAGCTTCGCACGGGTGAATAATACACATTGACCTTTCTCTTGAATCACTCCGTCCATTGGAGAAACCGTGTGAAAATGCATTTGGTAGTTATTGAGTTTATCGCATTCAGACAGACAGACTCGGCGGTGGGAATTTGTTATATAATATGTAATGAAGTTCAACATTATTATCTATCTGCATCATCACACTAATTCCTTCCTGGCTGACCAAAAAAATATTTCCCTAGCCTATAATCTTTAGGGAAGCCCTTGTGCTGCAGTGGGTGTCTTTCAATTGATGATAAAATATTATCATTTAATTTAAACTTCTAATCAAGCCTTTTATTAATAAGTAAAAAATATGCTATAATGCTTATAAATAAATATATGCTCTAAAGTTACTTAATGTTGATTTTTACCTAAAATAATGCTGTTGTCTTGTTGTGGTCGATCATTGGCGCCAATTTCAATAGTGACGGGCCTCGTGTAGTCCACATCGTACAAATGAACTTGGGATGCATCTAAAGCAGTCAATATGGTCTCTTCGCTGATCTGGCCTAAACTATCATTGAAGGAGTTGTCGTTGCTACTATCCAATATTAATTCTCCTTCTTCTATTAAAAGAAAAAAGAAATTATATACATATAACTAAAATTGAGTAGGAAAAAGAAAAGGTCCCACCAAATCTCACCAAGGGGGAGAGAGGGGTCCAAAAACAAAGAAAAACAGCTCACGTAATTAATGGATGCACCCCAAGTCTTCTTCTTCTAAAAAGGCTTCATAGCTAATAGTATAGCTATGAAGCCTTTTTAGCTAATAGCATAGAGGACTTTTTCTGATTTATTTCGTATACTTTATTTGCATGTGTCCAATAGATCGCTGAGCATATTATAAGTCTTTTAACATAAAAAAATCGCCATGATGCAAACTCGGACCTTATTACAAAGAACAACAAGTTTAAGCTCAGCAGTGGGAAAGTATAAGCTGATTACTAATAAGAGTTCATTGAAGTTTTATTGCTATAGTTGACAAAGGTGAGATAAAAAAAGATCAAATCCTAATCAGCACCCAGTTTCTCCTATAAGATGACATAGGGAGCCATACCATTGTATTCCCGGCGTTTATTCAACATATGTCTCAAATGTTTTCCTATTTTAGAAATAGCTTCCTTCACTCTCTTCTGATTCAACTCAAGTGCATTGAGTTTCTGTGTTAAAGCAATCCTTCTGTCTGGTACTACTGCCATCAAATTGAACCTGAAATAGATATTGATGTCTATTAAATGTTAATATTAAGTAGTATTAATTTATAAGGGATCACCCATCAATCACGTAAGGCTCGAAAGTGGGGAGGAGCTTCGAAAAAAACAACATACGAGGGCGAGTCAATAAGTCCGTGACTTTTTGAATTTCCCGCCTTTTAATTGAAATGGCAACACTGCTCCTGTCAACAGGCAACTGTCAGTTGACTCCTGTCAAAATTTGAACAAGCTGCGTCATTTACTCGTAGTTTGTGTTTGGCAGCCGTTGATAGCAGACTACCGGGCCTTTTGAGAAGAAAATGGAAAAATGTGAATTTCGTGTGCTCATTAAGCATTATTTTTTGCGGAAAAAAAACATCATTCAAACCAAGGCTAAGTTTGATAAATATTATGGGGACTCTGCACCATCCATTTCCATGGTAAAGAAGTGGTTTACTGAATTTCGATGTGGCCGTACAAGCACGGAAGATGCCGAACGTTCTGGACGCCTAGTTGAGGTCTCTACATCCGAAACAATTGAAAAAAATCACGAAGCTTGTCGAAGCCATAGGCATCTCACATGGCTCAGTGGTTTCAATTTTGTATGATCACTTGGGTATGAGAAAGCTTTCCGCAAGATGGGTGCTGCGTTTGCTCACAATCGACAAACGCAACCGTGTGACAATTTCGCAGGAATGTTTGGCGTTGTTCAACCGCAATATGGACGAATTTTTGCGCCGTTTCGTAACCGTGGATGAAACGTGGATCCATCACAACACACCGGAGACCAAACAGCAGTCAAAACAGTGGGTTTCTCGGGGTGAACCGGCGCCAAAGAAGGCAAAGGTGGGTTTGTCAGCCAATAAAATCATAGCGACCGTTTTTTTGGGATGCACGCGGTATAATCCACATTGACTACCTTCAAAAGGGGAAAACAATCAATGGCGAATATTATACCAACTTATTGGGTCGATTCAATGAGGAATTGAAAAAAAAAACGACCGCATTTGGCCAAGAAAAAAGTTCTTTTCATGTAGTGCACACATGTGCAGTTTCCATGGCAAAAATCCATAAATTGGGCTACGAATTGCTCCCTCATCCGCCCTATTCTCCAGATTTAGCCCCGAGTGACTATTTCTTGTTCCCAAACTTGAAGAAATGGCTCGGCGGAAAGAGATTTGACTCTAACGACGAAATCATCTCACAAACAAATGCCTATTTTGATGACCTCTATAAATCATATTTTTTGGATGGGATAAAAAATTGGAAAAACGTTGGTTGTATAGAACTCAAAGGAGACTATGTTGAAGAATAAAATAACTTTTTATCTAAAAACCTGTTTCATTCAAAAAGTCACGGACTTATTGACCCGCCCTCGTATATCACAAGGGGGAGGGAGGTTGCAGTTAAAAAGTTACAAATAACATCACATGATTAATGAACGGCTCCTAGCTGTATGTAAGGAAAGAACCTGTTGGAACTCTGTACCCTCTGCCTATCTTACAAGGGATCTGGCGTGATTATATAGAACAGAATTAATTTTAATAAAATATTGTCAGTTGTGTGGGACTGACTCAATAATATTAAAATTATACAAGACTAAGGTATAATAGAAGTCACATTATATAGGTGATTTTACATATAATTCAAATCAAGATATAATTATATGATGAAGTGGTGTCCACTATGAATTGCTCTGATTTATCTTTGATATTAGTCCTCTCCCAAATATAATTGGAGAATGTTTTATAGAAATTTATTTCTGAAAATACTTGAATAACAACATTTAGACGGCATGGTCGTGGTTAAGAGCTTCAGCCGCTGCGCTCACTGGATTGAGTAGTCGCGAGTTCGATTCCAGCACGGGAAAAATCTTTGTGTGACCCACAAATATTTGTTTCGGTCTGGTGTTTGTGCATGTGAATTTCATGCTTGTAAATGCACCCACAACACCAGAATCATTCCTAGAGTGAGGCTATGTTTTACTTATAAAGAATAAAGAAAGACCATAAAGGACACCTTCATTGACACCAAGATATTTTTATAGTAATTGTAACAAGATAAAGTATTCTAAATAATGATATTAAAAATTTTGCAACACCTGATGTCATGAACCTGTTCTCCCGCATCTCTGCCAAGTCTCTCTGCCATCACCCTCCTGAACTTGTCGGTCCAGTCTTCATCAGTTGCCCACGGTCCATGATCAGTGGGGTAAGGCTTCAGACCATCCAGCTCAAACAAATGACCATTAATGGGCACAAAACTAACGAAGTGATATGCTTCTCCTGAAATTTCAATTGTAAGTGAAAGGAATATTAGCATTTAATGCGAAAAGTGAATATAAATACTTAACCTTTTGAAATTCTATATTCTCTACCTGCTCCTAATAAAATAAATAAATAATAATAGCCCTAATAAGAAACTGTCCCACCATTGGGCATGGGCCTCCTCTCAAACAGAGGGCTTAGGCTATAGTCCACCACGCTGGCCCAGTGCGGGTTGGCGATCTTTACACACTTTCGAGAAACTTTTAGGCATGCAGGTTGCCTCACAATGTTATCCTTCACCATTAAGGCAAGTGATAGTTAATTTTTAACACGCACATGCTGTCGAAAAGACAGAAGTGCGTGTGGGTTTGTTTTGGAACTCTGACTTTGCAGTCCAACCGTCTAACCTTTCACTGCTTTTTATTAATTATTTTTTATTCGAATGTCGACACAAACGACTTACATACATATAGACTAAATAAAATTTATGAACATAAGTGCTATGCGTTACCATTGAGATAATGTGAGGTAAATTATTAAAAAATATAGACATCCCTTATTGCGTTGTGTTGCAATAATAATAATATTATAATTGATCAAAGGTGTTGCCAAAGATTCAAGCAATTTCATAAGAAAATCATTGGCAGACTAACGGAATGTATGCAGCAATAAAATACCTTAAAATTCCAAGTTAAAATCAAAAATCATTTATTCACATATTCTAAAAAAAAAAAACATCAATCTTGACTCAATAGTAACAATAACCAAATCCAGTAAACACACACACTATCACACCTATATTCCCCGAGCGGGGGTGGCAGAGGAACACTGAGTACATCCACTTTTCACCGACGATGTTAGGCCCCATGTAATAGGAGGCAAGCATATTGCCATATACTGAGCACAGTTTTAGACTCCGGACTCATCCTGGGAATTTTTTGTTTAGAAAAACTACATTTGTCCGACATAGGATTTAAACCCAGGACCTCATGTTCACAAAGCGATGCACTTTGCCTCTAGACTAACGAGGCAGTCTGTAAAACCAGTAAATTCAATATAAATAGACTATGAGATTATTCAGGAAGCTACAACATTATTCGGAGAAATATATTTCATAGATTTAATACCTATCCCAGCAATTTTGAGCTTGTGGAAATAAAAACATTGATGTGATGCAAACCTGTAAACCTGCCAGTAGAAACACCCGCATTTTTGTCAGTCTTTTTTCTAGACTGAGGTATGGCATGAGAGTTGTGAGCACACCCAAGTTCCGGAGTGTTCCCTATGGCCCAACCTTTATTTTCAGGGTTCATGCCTAGAGTGTGATGCTGTTAACAAGGAAACAACATATAACTACCAATGGCTTGGTCCAGCTTGGTGGTTAAGATCTTGAGTTGCTCCGCCCACTGGACTGAGTAGTCACAGGTTCAATTCCCATATGGGACAAATATATGTGTGACCCAAAAATACTTGTTCCGGTCTGGGTGTTTCTGCATGTGAATGTTTTAAGTGTAGCCATGAAGCAGGAATAATCCCTAGTGTGAGGCTACTTTTTTAAAAAGAGAAAGAAAGAATTACAAATTTCAATATAATATGTTTCAGGATTTACACATAAAATACACCATCATCACAGGTTTTCCTCGTTCTGGGGCAGCAGAGGTGTACCAATGTAAGTGGTTAAGCCTATTTCTATAATACCAGCCGCAGTCAGCTACTAAAAATTTGTTAATAGGGTATTGGGTTCTATGACGCAATTTGGAAGAGGTCTATGTCGAGGAGTGGCCTGATTTGGGCTGTTGATGAACCCTCAGTAATACTTTGTCATGGATTCTACTAATTTAGCATTTGAACATAGGTTCTCAGGATAGCTAACTTCATTATAGGCAACAAGAACAAAGGCAGTTAACACACAACATTTAAGGTTTGTTCAAATAGCCGATGGAGCACGATGGGAGCGTGACAGAAGCGCTCGTCTACGTTTGGCCATGGCGTTTGCCGTCACGCCGAGCAGGGCTGCCCTGTGCGGCGTCTCCCGCACATTTTAGTACATTACAACTCCCCATGCCGCACTCACGTCGCGCTGCGTCGGCTATGTGGCGAAACTTTACCTTTAACCTGCTCAATGTTTCTCCTAAATGAAGATTAGGGCAATTCAATAATATTGACAGCAGCGCGTGTGTTGCACAGCTATTAGGTACCATTTGCTGAGCGAAAAATATATTGTTGATTGTCTCTTCATCACGCACAAAGCTTTCTATTTGTTCCACAAATTTTCTACGTGATCGCCTTTCCTCTATCCATCGAAATAAGAATATGAAGCCATAAACCGGGCTCTCTAGAGGTTTGTGCAAGTCGTAGATTTCCTCAACTTGCACACCTTTCACACCGAAATCTTCTAACAGAAGAGTAAATAAACCTGGGTCACTTTCTAGCTCGAGCCATCCCTCAGTCAGGCTGTTCAATTCTACTGGCATATTTTTCATAGATAATGATTGTTTATTAACGCTATTATGATTTGCTTTGTGGATACCGTTTGCTTTTATTGTTTATATTTTGATTTGGTTATATCGGGTTTACAATAGACTTGTCAACAGTTGTCAAATCTCACTGATGTATTTAGTGTAGTCTATGGTCCCATCCTTTACCACCAACCACCAATCAATCTTACTTGATCTTACTTTAATCACCTATTACGGCCGGTTCCTATATTCAACTCATGGATAGATTTGCCTACTATGGATAGAAACTAACCTGAGTGAACCTTACGCAACTTATTCACGAAGCGAAACAAAATCAAACGAGGTAACTAAACTGTACTTCAACAACTACTTATATAGTACTAAATAAAACTAAAAAAACGATTGAATAAAAATTGTTTAGATATGCTGTTACTAGATAGTTAAGATTTTGGTCCCACATAATGTTCCTTGCCAAATCCACAGATACTATCAAAATTATTTTTCAAATACTAGGGAAAGAAGCATCTGCTCTTAAAAAAAAGGAATAATTAAAAATAACATTAGTATGTAATGACTATCACTGTAAAGAGACTTGAGACTAAAGCCCGTATTACAGAACACAAAATAAGTCGTGAATCTAGTTTTAAAAACTGATATTTTGTACTAAAACGTTAGTTTTAAAACTAGATTCATGACTGACTTACGTTCTGTCGTACGGGCCTTAAAACGATTTGAGTAGGCACAACTCCCAACAAAAGAAGGCGTGTTCTAAAACTTTCATCAGTTCATCACAACTTTTATTATAAAAGAATGTGGTCTGGTGGTATTTATTTTTCTCCCAATTAACCGATTGACTTCTAGTAAACTCTTAACTTAGTTATAGGGACATGATAAAATTAACCTAAAGCTTGTATAAAAATTGTTTGGGTAAAAATTATATGATTTTAAGTAACTATGTGTGCCGCAGGGTTTTTACAGAGTCACCGAATAAGAGGGCGAGCGTGAAACAGAGTTGGGCAAAAATTAATCGTGATAAAATTAAGTTGCAATTAAAATATTTCCGATTGCGTCGCAGCTTATTTGTAGCTTTAAAGTGTCCAACGTTTCGAGTGCCCTACAGCACCCATGATCACGGAAGGGATTGAGGCATTTGACGTCCAAAAGTCATTGTTATTCCGGAGTTCCTCAGGGGAACTAATTTAATTGGAAATTAAATGTTAATTAATTGATCCAACAATTGAAAAATGCCCAACACTGGCGAGAAGTAACTACGCTTATAGGGCGTCATAAACTGAAAGCAAAAGTAAACCACTGTTCGCCCACAGTTCAAACATGAAGTGAGTATCAACCGGGGATGGGAACAGTAGACGTTGTCGTGGCATATTGTAATTCAGGTAATCAAAACAACAGTAATTACCTGGACACGGATCTCTCACGTGGTGGAGCCGAGGGTGTGGGTCTGGAATCAAAATAAATATTTTCGTCAGATAATTACATACGTCAAAACCCGTAAGAAAAAATATATCTAGTATAGTAGTATAGTATCGATCTATAGTATAGATACCTATATTTTTTTTCTTACGTCATTATCACTGAGTACTCGGTCGTAATACCTTAGTTCAAAGTACATAACTAAACAATAGGACTCCGCAAAACTCGCACGTATTAGACATATTAGATAAGGATGCTATAAACTCGAGGACGGGTGGCATTAACATACAGTTCTGACACAATTTCGATGAGGAGGTAAGTAGGTAATAAATACCTCTAAGACCTACCTATATTCTATAAACCTTATAGGTAACAGGTACAAGAGAGGTGTGACAAATAGTACTCTGTAAGAATATTGGCATTCTATGACCATAAATTATATTTATGTTATTGTAGTTGCACGAAGAGTCTGTAACTACAACACGTATTAAAATAGAAATCTGGTCATACTGATTGCAGCCTTGGATTTTTGGACTTTCAATTCGTCTAGGTACACCGCAATCTAACAAAACCATGACTGTCCAAATGCATTTGATATTAATTTTAAGCAAATTTACACAAAATGCACTCGGAAGATTTTCTCCCGATTCTGACGGAATTCCCAAAAAGCCCTTAACCGGATCTGTGTTAATAGAGGTTAATCATCCTGGTCTCATCTCATCATATTAGTATCATAATTCAATACCAGTATATTATAAGTTAAAATCTCGAGAAAATCAATATTTATAGTGAAACTAGCAGCTTTCTGCGGTTCTCGGTCCAACTATAGCTAAGAACCATCCAGATGACCCCATAAGTACAAAAGAAAATATGAATCGGTCCAGCCATTTAAGAGGCGAAGAATTATGAACACATGCACACCGGAATTTTAAATATAAAGATGTTGCTATCACACACATTTATCTATGCGCAAAAGTTTGTCAGATCCTAAAACAAATATTTGACTTACCTTCCAGTGTAATTTCTGTTAATCAAATTAAAATCAAAAGGTGGCGGCCCCGCCGGGGTTGTGGGGTTATAGTAGACATCTGAGGATGTGCTCGGTCCGCACATAGAATGTTCGTGAAGATTCGGGTACAAGTTGTTGCTATTTAGGTTGTTGAGAATAGGAGGTTGTCCCATATTTTGTAAATAATACTGGTGATAATTCTGCACATTAGGATTTCGTTCAAAGCTAAAACAGAAATAAGTCAACTTTAAGACATGGTATTACAATATGTAATCAGTAATATTCAGCCCTATAATAAGACAAGGGCATCAAATTAAAGATATTTCAACATGTTTTGAAAACTTGTCTGCATTTTTAACGACTCATTTTTATTTATTTATTTTAAACAAACATATCCCCACACTAGGAATTATTCCCGTGGTGTGGATGCGTTTACAAAATATTTGTGGGTTACGAGTACACGAAGATTTGCCCTGTGCTAAGACCCAACCCGTGACTACTTAATCCAGTTGCCGGAGCGGCTTAACCTCCTAACTACTGGACCAAACCGCACTTCCGTAAATGAATACCAATATTAAGCTAAAACGATCAGTTTAAAAGTAACTTACTTGTTATTGGCCAATGGTAAGTTATTAGATTGATGCCCATAAGCGCCGCCTGGCGGCGGTGGGAGAGGAGTTATAGTAGAATATTGATTTGGTGGCAGAGGTGACCTTAAAACAATAACAGAATGTAAATACCGGGAAAGATTATCTTCATCGTCATCAGCCGAAAAAATGCCACATGACCAGTTTCGTGCTGCACGCATCCAGATTTTATCTGCGACCTCCATGAGGCCTTCGATCCACTTTCTGTGAGGGGACTACCCACTCAACTATCTTACCATGACCAAAAATAATGCGTTTTATCTGCTGCTTTGTAGACACAATGTGGCTCTGGTCTTGTTTGGGGTCGTCTTTGGGGTTCTGGTTTGGTCATGCTCACTATTATGTCTTTGCTTGCGGTGGCTGTCTAGCGCGGGTCACTCCCTTCTCTCCAATATGGTCGAGAGGAGTGATGGCTGTTCCAGCAGTCATACTCGTGAACGGGTGCCGCTTGTGGGGACTGGTCCATCTGGAATCCTTTAGACACTTTTTACAGATAACATCATTCAGATTCATATCTCGATCGGAAGGCATCATACTGGAGCTAGGTCATAAACTATTTAATTGTAACCTAAACATTCTATCCACACAATATGATTAAAAAAAGGAAAGAAAGAGAAGTAAATTAAAAAGACAAGCCCGCTGAGTTTCTTTGCCGGATCTTCTCAGTGGAGGCCGCGTTCCGATCTGGTAGTAGACCAATAGTTAAATTAAATTTAGAAAAAAATTGTTAATTACTATTTCGTAAGCGCCCCCGCAGGGCTTACACAAAATAAATTATTTGAGTTTGAGTTTGGGCAAGTTAAAAGTCGCCGTAACCAGCGAGCGTGTATGAGACGAACTATGAGAATTGAGTAAGTGAGAGAGGACTGTAAGGAAAGAACCTGTTGGAAATCTGTAATCTCTGCCTACTGTAATGATCAGATGTACCTATTACTGTAATGACAATGATTAATATTCATGTATTTCTTAATAAAAATGGCACAGGAACGTATAAAAGTTCGCCATACCTGATCTATACAATAAGCTAACTCCTAATTACATGGGTTATTTGAGAGACCTCCTTGGGAACACTATTGTCTGTAAATTGTTGTCAGTGTTCTAAAGGACCTATAAAAAAATTATTATTAAACATATCATGCGCTTTACCTGGTAAAGTTATTTGGGTCAAATGTTGAACTGAGAGGCGGGTGTTGAAAATGATTTGCAGCGTCTTTAGGTGGCGCTGTTACCTGCGATGTAGTGGCGGCAGACTGATTTGGTTGCAACGATGAGCTTAAAATTAATGGAATGCGTAAAGTTACAAAACTTGAGGTAAATAAACATGTACATTTTTTTAGAAATGAATAATTATAACCACTTATAACGGTATAATATATTTATAACGGCGAAGAAAAACATCGTGAGGAAACCTGCATGCGTAAGAGTTTCTCGAAGGTGTGTGAAGTTCGCCAACCCGCACTGGGCCAGCGTGGTGGACTATGGCCTAAACCCTCTCAGTTTGAGGGGAGGCCCGTGCCCAACAGTGGGAAGGTTCCTTAACAGGGCTAATATTATTATTTATTATAACCAAGAACTATTTTCAAATAGAAATATGACGTACAACCAAACTGAAGCAAAATATCTAAACCACGATTGCGTCGTGGGTCACACGAATACCCTAATTCGTGCGGGATCCAAACCCGCAACTACTCGATCCAGTGTGACTTTATTATCTATATAATTATTTAATATCGATATAAACTTTACTCTCTATATCTATATGAGACTACGGCAAAAGGGATAAGGTTAAATTTTGTACCTCGAAGTCGTAGCTCCCTGATCCTTGGTTGATTGGGACGCAATCTGATTGACAATCTCTTTACATCGTTTCTCATAAAGCTCTCTTTGAGTTTCCAAAATCCGCGCCACATCCGCCTCACTCAACGTATCCCTGTAAAATACTTAATATTATTTATCTTCTTGTGTTCATGACGATTCTTGGTGAGGAATCTTTTAGCTGATACAATATTTTAAATATTTCTCACTTCATTTCAAATATATTTATACTTGTGACATCTCTTAACCTCGAAAGGGGGAAAACAGAGGTGTATATAGTACACCTACTGCCTACTGTATTTTGGGCTCAATGTGACAGGTGTCTCGCTACGCACGATCACATATAGAGTTAAAAGGCTGCCTAAGGTAGTTATAGCCTCCAAAGTTCTTGCATTCTAATAAACTAATGTCCAAAGAATAGCGTCAGGCTCAACACCTGTCACATTGAGCCCAAAATACAGTAGGCAGTAGGTGTACTATATACACCTCTGTTTTCCCCCTTTCGAGGTTAAGAGATGTCACAAGTATAAATATATTTGAAATGAAGTGAGAAATATTTAAAATATTGTATCAGCTAAAAGATTCCTCACCAAGAATCGTCATGAACACAAGAAGATAAATAATATTAAGTATTTTACAGGGATACGTTGAGTGAGGCGGATGTGGCGCGGATTTTGGAAACTCAAAGAGAGCTTTATGAGAAACGATGTAAAGAGATTGTCAATCAGATTGCGTCCCAATCAACCAAGGATCAGGGAGCTACGACTTCGAGGTACAAAATTTAACCTTATCCCTTTTGCCGTAGTCTCATATAGATATAGAGAGTAAAGTTTATATCGATATTAAATAATTATATAGATAATAAAGTCACACTGGATCGAGTAGTTGCGGGTTTGGATCCCGCACGAATTAGGGTATTCGTGTGACCCACGACGCAATCGTGGTTTAGATATTTTGCTTCAGTTTGGTTGTACGTCATATTTCTATTTGAAAATAGTTCTTGGTTATAATAAATAATAATATTAGCCCTGTTAAGGAACCTTCCCACTGTTGGGCACGGGCCTCCCCTCAAACTGAGAGGGTTTAGGCCATAGTCCACCACGCTGGCCCAGTGCGGGTTGGCGAACTTCACACACCTTCGAGAAACTCTTACGCATGCAGGTTTCCTCACGATGTTTTTCTTCGCCGTTATAAATATATTATACCGTTATAAGTGGTTATAATTATTCATTTCTAAAAAAATGTACATGTTTATTTACCTCAAGTTTTGTAACTTTACGCATTCCATTAATTTTAAGCTCATCGTTGCAACCAAATCAGTCTGCCGCCACTACATCGCAGGTAACAGCGCCACCTAAAGACGCTGCAAATCATTTTCAACACCCGCCTCTCAGTTCAACATTTGACCCAAATAACTTTACCAGGTAAAGCGCATGATATGTTTAATAATAATTTTTTTATAGGTCCTTTAGAACACTGACAACAATTTACAGACAATAGTGTTCCCAAGGAGGTCTCTCAAATAACCCATGTAATTAGGAGTTAGCTTATTGTATAGATCAGGTATGGCGAACTTTTATACGTTCCTGTGCCATTTTTATTAAGAAATACATGAATATTAATCATTGTCATTACAGTAATAGGTACATCTGATCATTACAGTAGGCAGAGATTACAGATTTCCAACAGGTTCTTTCCTTACAGTCCTCTCTCACTTACTCAATTCTCATAGTTCGTCTCATACACGCTCGCTGGTTACGGCGACTTTTAACTTGCCCAAACTCAAACTCAAATAATTTATTTTGTGTAAGCCCTGCGGGGGCGCTTACGAAATAGTAATTAACAATTTTTTTCTAAATTTAATTTAACTATTGGTCTACTACCAGATCGGAACGCGGCCTCCACTGAGAAGATCCGGCAAAGAAACTCAGCGGGCTTGTCTTTTTAATTTACTTCTCTTTCTTTCCTTTTTTTAATCATATTGTGTGGATAGAATGTTTAGGTTACAATTAAATAGTTTATGACCTAGCTCCAGTATGATGCCTTCCGATCGAGATATGAATCTGAATGATGTTATCTGTAAAAAGTGTCTAAAGGATTCCAGATGGACCAGTCCCCACAAGCGGCACCCGTTCACGAGTATGACTGCTGGAACAGCCATCACTCCTCTCGACCATATTGGAGAGAAGGGAGTGACCCGCGCTAGACAGCCACCGCAAGCAAAGACATAATAGTGAGCATGACCAAACCAGAACCCCAAAGACGACCCCAAACAAGACCAGAGCCACATTGTGTCTACAAAGCAGCAGATAAAACGCATTATTTTTGGTCATGGTAAGATAGTTGAGTGGGTAGTCCCCTCACAGAAAGTGGATCGAAGGCCTCATGGAGGTCGCAGATAAAATCTGGATGCGTGCAGCACGAAACTGGTCATGTGGCATTTTTTCGGCTGATGACGATGAAGATAATCTTTCCCGGTATTTACATTCTGTTATTGTTTTAAGGTCACCTCTGCCACCAAATCAATATTCTACTATAACTCCTCTCCCACCGCCGCCAGGCGGCGCTTATGGGCATCAATCTAATAACTTACCATTGGCCAATAACAAGTAAGTTACTTTTAAACTGATCGTTTTAGCTTAATATTGGTATTCATTTACGGAAGTGCGGTTTGGTCCAGTAGTTAGGAGGTTAAGCCGCTCCGGCAACTGGATTAAGTAGTCACGGGTTGGGTCTTAGCACAGGGCAAATCTTCGTGTACTCGTAACCCACAAATATTTTGTAAACGCATCCACACCACGGGAATAATTCCTAGTGTGGGGATATGTTTGTTTAAAATAAATAAATAAAAATGAGTCGTTAAAAATGCAGACAAGTTTTCAAAACATGTTGAAATATCTTTAATTTGATGCCCTTGTCTTATTATAGGGCTGAATATTACTGATTACATATTGTAATACCATGTCTTAAAGTTGACTTATTTCTGTTTTAGCTTTGAACGAAATCCTAATGTGCAGAATTATCACCAGTATTATTTACAAAATATGGGACAACCTCCTATTCTCAACAACCTAAATAGCAACAACTTGTACCCGAATCTTCACGAACATTCTATGTGCGGACCGAGCACATCCTCAGATGTCTACTATAACCCCACAACCCCGGCGGGGCCGCCACCTTTTGATTTTAATTTGATTAACAGAAATTACACTGGAAGGTAAGTCAAATATTTGTTTTAGGATCTGACAAACTTTTGCGCATAGATAAATGTGTGTGATAGCAACATCTTTATATTTAAAATTCCGGTGTGCATGTGTTCATAATTCTTCGCCTCTTAAATGGCTGGACCGATTCATATTTTCTTTTGTACTTATGGGGTCATCTGGATGGTTCTTAGCTATAGTTGGACCGAGAACCGCAGAAAGCTGCTAGTTTCACTATAAATATTGATTTTCTCGAGATTTTAACTTATAATATACTGGTATTGAATTATGATACTAATATGATGAGATGAGACCAGGATGATTAACCTCTATTAACACAGATCCGGTTAAGGGCTTTTTGGGAATTCCGTCAGAATCGGGAGAAAATCTTCCGAGTGCATTTTGTGTAAATTTGCTTAAAATTAATATCAAATGCATTTGGACAGTCATGGTTTTGTTAGATTGCGGTGTACCTAGACGAATTGAAAGTCCAAAAATCCAAGGCTGCAATCAGTATGACCAGATTTCTATTTTAATACGTGTTGTAGTTACAGACTCTTCGTGCAACTACAATAACATAAATATAATTTATGGTCATAGAATGCCAATATTCTTACAGAGTACTATTTGTCACACCTCTCTTGTACCTGTTACCTATAAGGTTTATAGAATATAGGTAGGTCTTAGAGGTATTTATTACCTACTTACCTCCTCATCGAAATTGTGTCAGAACTGTATGTTAATGCCACCCGTCCTCGAGTTTATAGCATCCTTATCTAATATGTCTAATACGTGCGAGTTTTGCGGAGTCCTATTGTTTAGTTATGTACTTTGAACTAAGGTATTACGACCGAGTACTCAGTGATAATGACGTAAGAAAAAAAATATAGGTATCTATACTATAGATCGATACTATACTACTATACTAGATATATTTTTTCTTACGGGTTTTGACGTATGTAATTATCTGACGAAAATATTTATTTTGATTCCAGACCCACACCCTCGGCTCCACCACGTGAGAGATCCGTGTCCAGGTAATTACTGTTGTTTTGATTACCTGAATTACAATATGCCACGACAACGTCTACTGTTCCCATCCCCGGTTGATACTCACTTCATGTTTGAACTGTGGGCGAACAGTGGTTTACTTTTGCTTTCAGTTTATGACGCCCTATAAGCGTAGTTACTTCTCGCCAGTGTTGGGCATTTTTCAATTGTTGGATCAATTAATTAACATTTAATTTCCAATTAAATTAGTTCCCCTGAGGAACTCCGGAATAACAATGACTTTTGGACGTCAAATGCCTCAATCCCTTCCGTGATCATGGGTGCTGTAGGGCACTCGAAACGTTGGACACTTTAAAGCTACAAATAAGCTGCGACGCAATCGGAAATATTTTAATTGCAACTTAATTTTATCACGATTAATTTTTGCCCAACTCTGTTTCACGCTCGCCCTCTTATTCGGTGACTCTGTAAAAACCCTGCGGCACACATAGTTACTTAAAATCATATAATTTTTACCCAAACAATTTTTATACAAGCTTTAGGTTAATTTTATCATGTCCCTATAACTAAGTTAAGAGTTTACTAGAAGTCAATCGGTTAATTGGGAGAAAAATAAATACCACCAGACCACATTCTTTTATAATAAAAGTTGTGATGAACTGATGAAAGTTTTAGAACACGCCTTCTTTTGTTGGGAGTTGTGCCTACTCAAATCGTTTTAAGGCCCGTACGACAGAACGTAAGTCAGTCATGAATCTAGTTTTAAAACTAACGTTTTAGTACAAAATATCAGTTTTTAAAACTAGATTCACGACTTATTTTGTGTTCTGTAATACGGGCTTTAGTCTCAAGTCTCTTTACAGTGATAGTCATTACATACTAATGTTATTTTTAATTATTCCTTTTTTTTAAGAGCAGATGCTTCTTTCCCTAGTATTTGAAAAATAATTTTGATAGTATCTGTGGATTTGGCAAGGAACATTATGTGGGACCAAAATCTTAACTATCTAGTAACAGCATATCTAAACAATTTTTATTCAATCGTTTTTTTAGTTTTATTTAGTACTATATAAGTAGTTGTTGAAGTACAGTTTAGTTACCTCGTTTGATTTTGTTTCGCTTCGTGAATAAGTTGCGTAAGGTTCACTCAGGTTAGTTTCTTTTTTGTATTTTCTAGATCTCGCGACAGAACGGACGAAGATTCAAAATGTCGAACGTGTAAAAACACCTTTGGATTGGAGATCTATACTTGCACTCGCGGTCACAGCTCGTGCGGGGCATGCAAGCAATCATTCGCCCACTGCGGAATATGCAGCCAACTCATTACGGATAAGAGAAATACACAATTAGAATCTTTTATGGCCAAGGTAAAAGGAATAATTCTGATGGGCGGCTTGGTCCAGAGCAGTGGCGGATTAACACATTTGCCGCCAGTAGGCTATTAAATTTTTGCCGCCCCTACAAACCTCTGCAATTCAATACCCTTGTTCACAATCGCATTAATTACATTTTCTTTGTCAATGAAATTACAATTTTATAATTTGTGCTCTATCGTCAACATTACATCGGCTTTTTCCCGTTATTAGTATGATTGTGAACTAAGGGATCGTTGTGCCAGTTTACACAAGAAATAGTCTTTGGGTATATTTTTAAGCTAAGAAAAGCTCAATCATGTACTACTCATAAAATATGTTTTGAGGCAAATTTGCCGCCCCCTAAAACTCAGCCTGCTGGTAAATGCGCCACTGGCCCAGAGGTCAAGAGCTTAAGCCTCTCCGCCCACTGGATCAAGTAGTCTTGGTTTCGATTCCCGCACTGGACAAAGCAAAGATCTATAAAACTTTGTTTCGGTTTGGGCGTGTATGTAATTTCATGTTTGTGAACGCACCCACGGTACAGGAATTATTAATTACTAAATAAAAGAAAACTAAATGTTTATTTTTTAGATTAGGTGATTCAAAATTAATACGTATCATTCTAAAGATTATTACTTTCACTAAATATTAAAAGTAAGTACAGTCTTCTTTCTACTGTAATTGCTTTTGTCTACACTGCAAGAAAATGATCTCAAGAAGTTATGTAATGGAAGGTGTACATTCTATCAAATCAACCATATTGCAACATAGAGCGATAAAAAGGTTTTGTTTTTATGTTTGAAACAAGAAATATCAATGACTTTAATCCCAATCGTATTTGTCAGGAGATATTATTATTTATAATGGAATTTTTATTTTCTTTCAGAGAAAAGTGCCATGTTCGAACAAGGACAGTGGATGTATGTTAATGATCAAATTAGCTGACATGAAGTTACATGCGAAAGAATGCCCATTCAGTGACATTGTATGTCCTTTGAATGCCATAGACTCCGGGAGGTGTTCATGGAAAGGTATGCCACTTTCATCATTACCAATAATTATTAGGGACCATCCATATTTCACTCTAATGGAGACTTTAAATCACACGAATTTCACTCCAATGGAGCCCTCATTCGTCCTTGTGGTCACATTTGTTTGACTGTCCCCCCAGATGCGACGTCATTAAATAAATAAATAAACACCGTCACGCCTATATTCCCCAAGCGGGGTGGCAGAGGTGTACTGTGTACACCCACCTTTCGCTGACGATGTCAATTCCCATGTAATAGGGAGCGGACCTATTGCCATATACCGGGCACAATTACAGACTCCAGAATAATACTGGGAATTTTTCGTTAGAAAATCTACATTGTCTGACCTAGGATTTGAACCGAGGACCTCTTGATCACAAAGCGATGCGCTTTACGACTAGACCGACGAGGCAGATGTCGCGTCATATATTTATTAAATTTAATTTTTATTAAAATAAAACAGCACTCACAAAATTATTAATAAAAAAATTATTGTTTATATTTTTTTTGTTAAGAGTTGAGGTTCACAGTTTAGATTTGTGTGTAATTTATCACGAACCTTATGACTCGTCTTCTCCCTTATCACACGATGCCACACTTTTTTTACCCCTTGCCCTTGCCTTGCCTTGATGGCCCCTTATAGTGCTTAGAAACATGATGAAATATTGAAATTCATCATCATTTCAGCATATACTTGTCCACTGCTGAACATAGGCCTCCCCAATCGCTCTCCAGCGCAGCCGGCCCGATGCGATCATCACGACCGCCGGCCCATCTAGTAGGCGGCCGTCCGACGCTGCGCTTGCCAATACGTGGTCTTCACTCTAGAATCTTTCTGCCCCAACGCCCGTCCGATCTTCGCGCTATGTGGCCCGTCCATTGCTACACCAGCTTGCTAATCCTATGCTAATATTGAAATTGTTACAGGAAAGAAAGAAAATCTCTCCTTGCACTTCGACAACATGCACTCCGCTCTACTAATCCAAGAAGGTAAAGAATTGTACATGACGAACGACTGCAAAGAAAAAAAAAATGTTTACTTACTCGTTAAAGGCAACTTTTATTTTTTGTTCCACTTGTGGGTGTCTGAAAAGGATCGCACGATTTACATGGCCACCCAGCTTATAGGGACAAGGATTAGCTCTCAAAAATGGACATACGAAATACAGGTTTACAACAAAAGGGAAACATGGCGAAAATACCAATATGTGGATGTTTGTAATCCTTCGAATGAACCTGTTAGCGATATATTTAAGGAATCAAGGTGCGCTGCTCTTCCACTGTCGTACGCCAATAATTTCGTTAACAATGATGTTATATGCTACAAATTAAGTGTTGTTAATACATTTGTAGGCAGAAGGGTGTTTCATGCGCAACGCGGCAGAGGTGGTAAGCGTGCTTAGTCAACTTGCTTATGGAAATAATTAGTGGGTGCGTTCTTCATCAGCGTTGAGTATAGTGTTGATCATAAATAATGTTACATACAGGTAGTATCGATATCTTTCGAAATGTTCCGAAGTTTTCTCTACATAATAACTAATTTAGTATTATAGCTGTTTTTAGTTTGAGATAAATAATCTTTTTCGGTATTCGCGTTGGAGAATAAATTGTCTGTTTTTTTTTATAAAATGATAATACAATAGAAGACTAGTTATATGAGATGAGAAATTGGGACGTTGAAACTACACCAATTGGTTAACTTGTAGTAGACGATGTATGCATGCACATATTACTTGGTGTTTCTCTCTCTCTATCTCTCTCTCTCTTTCTATCTCTCTCTCTCTCTCTCTCTCTCTCTCTCTATCTATCTATCTATCTCTCTATCTATATCTCTCTATCTATCTCTCTCTCCCTCTCCCTTATATGAATGTACAGTCCTACTTGTGCAAGTAAGATAAAACTTTTGGTGATTTAAAAATATTTTAAATGACCTCACAATATGTCGGAAAGTCTTTCCTATCCTTTTTTAGATCGCATAAATATGTTACATGCGAATTTGTTTTAAATAGATAAATATTCATAAATATTTATATGACCTATCAATCAATAAAAAATTTTATTGATGGATAGGTCATATGAATATTTATGATTACTTGTAAGACGGAAAGCGAGTTAACATTATTTGTAATCTGATTTTTCCTACAGTCGCCATAAGTATATTTGCTATCAAGTTCACTAGGGTAAAAAAAATTACTAAAGAGAAGAGCTGTGAATGCATATGCGTATGAAATACTATTTCATATTAACGTACAAGTTTAGATTAATTGTCTAGATGGAGCATTGCACGCTCAGAATGGGCAAAATTTTATCTACCCATACGGTAGATAAATTGTAGTACGTACACGCACGCGCATGCATGTATACTATAAATGAATATATATAATATATGAATATTTTTATTTACCTTGGGTGCGTTCCACTTGTAGCCCACGCCGACCACGCTCCCACTTGTGACAATTGCCGTTCCACAAGGTTGTCAGCGCCGCAATCGTTCACGCTAGTGGAACGTACCACGTGACCATAGCGATCGATTTGTCAAGTACACAAGGCGGGATTTTAGAATATTGTTCCTCTAAGTATATTTTTTTGTTACAGTAGTAAATTAACATATATATTCATAAAACGGTCTATTGTAAAATACCTGTAAGGTATTTCATATATGATGCATGAATCTAAATTGCAAAAAAAAGGAAGTAGTCATAACATTTAATCAATTGTAATTATCATAATTCATTCTAGTAACCTGTTTCTCCAGTTTGAATCAAGAATTGTGAATGTGTTATTACGAAATCCAGAAGTTCGATAAGTATTATTAAATTACAAAAGTGAATGACAAGCCTCCAGCTATAAACAATGGCTCAATGAAGATCATGCTCTGAATGTGTGTAGTAGGTGCCTACCATCCTTATTATAATTGGTACAAATTGTAAAGATTAAATCTTACTATAGAATACAATAGAAACCACAATGCTATGATGTAATTATATAACATTATAACAAAAAAATGCAATTGATTGTAAGTTTACAATAAAGAAAATTTAAAATAATATTTTTTAATGTTTTAACTTAAAACTATATAGAATATAAATAGGTAAATACTGAGATGTATGGAAGGTAATTATAATAATATACAGTTATTTTAAAATGTGACTATATAGGTAAATAAATAGGACATATAATGCCCCTATAAAACCTTGTGTGGTGCGGACTGCAGACACATGATAGTAAAACAGACCACTCCTATATCTCGCAAATGTATAACAGTTGAAAATAGCTTGAAATAAAATCACCACTTCATTTTTGGGTTGTTCGTGTTTATATTGGTGAAAAGTTCATGTTTACAATAGTAATATTTCCATTCTAAATATCTGACGATCCCTTGCAGTGTAATGATCGTGGTCATTTATGCATTAGCTAATTTTATTAACATAATAAAAATAATAAAGTATTACTTACTGACTACCTCGTTGGTCTAGTGGCGAAGCACATCGCTTTGAGATAACGAGGTCCTGGGTACAAATCCTAGGTCGGACAATTGTAGTCTTTCTAACAAAAACTTCCCAGTTTGAGTTCGGAGTCTGGAATAGTGCCTGGTATATGGCAATAGGCTCGCCCCCTATTATATGGGATCTAACATCGTCGGCAATAAGTAGGTGTACACAGTACACCTCTGCCACCCCCGCTTGGAGAATAAAGGCGTGACGGTGTTTATTTTTTTATTTATCTCTATCTATCTATCTATAACTCTGTACTCTCTGCCTACCCCGCAAGGGATCTGGCGTGAGGTTATAGATAGATACAAAACAACAAAAAGTAGAGACAAAAAACTATCATTGTAAGGCCAAACCTTGTAAGTTATTGCATATATTTACATTGAATATTACATTAAACAATGTTTACTTATTTAACTAATGTCATGATATTTTATAGTTTCTATGTATGTTGATATATCTGAGAATACAAGTGTAAAAAATATTTTAAGTACAATCTATCTACTATATCATCATGCCAGATCCCTAGCAAGATAGGCAGGGAGTACAAGACATTTATAAATAATACAACTAAATATTTGTGCTCATTTTAATAACGTAAGGTGTAGTTACTACTACACATTCCCTACTGGGAATGTAGTATCAAATACCTATATTAAATACTGCTGCTAACGTAATATTATTTAATAGCCTAGGTACCTCGATTTACTTGTTGCTTACTGCAACATCGTGTGTCCCTAAAGTTCGTATTATTATCCTCCGATGATTATCTACCCGTGTCGAGTTATTTTTACACAATTGCGTTTCTTCTATACATGTCGTTTCACCCTTTTACAGCTCATTTCGCGGTTTTTCAAGTTATATTTTATGTTTGATACCTATAATTTATAAAAATAGCATTGTTAAACTTAAGATAAAAATTCGTATTCGTAAACTTAAGTTATAGATAACTATTTTTCAAAGTTTAATATTTACCGCCTATTTTGACACTGACAGCACATTGACAGCGCCCACCGCGACCCACCTCTTGAGGTGGGTCACCGTGAGCGTCTTGTAAGCGAAATCCATGACGTCATCTATAACGTCATCGATGCGATCACATCGATCGCGGGCGCCAAGTGGAACGCCCGAAATGGCGAAAATTTCGACGTTTCTACCAAGTGGAACGTACTCCTTATGTCCATGTGACGGTAGCGAAACGGCCAAGCCACATATTTTGACTATGGTGTAAAGTTTGTGAAGTTAGGGCTTGTCGAGTTAGGGAGTGTAGAGTTAGAAGCTTGTCTCTACATGAGATCTGATAACTTTTTGTCGGTCTGGTCTCGTCTTGGCAACATTTTAAATGAAAATGTTTTTGGTGGGATTTCACTTCTTTTTGTAGGTTGCTTATGACAATATTCTTCTTCTTCTTCTTCTTTAAGTTATGGCTTCACACTAATTTTAAGTGTATTTTGCCAGTGTCCAGTGAGATATACATATAATCGTGTTTGTTTAAATTAATTCAACTCCCCGATGAACTTGATGACAACGATGATAATGAAATTAATGAAGTACCCATAATGGTTAATATTCCACCAACATTACACATTATTAGTCGAAATAACACAAGATTTGAAAATTAAAACAAATTGACAACATAACTCTTCGACTTCCCGCCAAAACTCCCTCATGACAATATTTTTTTAAATTGTTCAATTTTTGTTTTTTTTTTTTTGAGGTGTAGTTCTTGTTCATCAGGGGTGCCTATTTTCTTCCTCTTTCCACTCTCTAGCTTTGCCTTTTTTTTGGTTTATTACTGTTTATAATTCATCATCGCCAATAACAGCGAGTACATATTAGGCGTTTTGCGTGCGCTTAATTCCATTACCTAAATTAAAGGGTTGAGGGTAATTTACTAAAACTCCTGAAATATGTATTTTATAACATGGAGTGCCTATAGCAATTTTCAGACCTCTAGCATCAAAATTTGCGGAAGTCTTATACAAAATTCCATCCCCTAGTGCGTAACTGAGGCCGCTCTTAGATGCCATTTTTGTTGGCAATGCTCCGTCTGGACAAGTCTTAGTCTAAATGTACAATGTTATATTCATGGTATTGGTCAATGTCTCTACTTTCATAATATTAGTTGCTCAAACTGTTTTATTGTGTTAAAATTACTATGTTAAACTGAAAAAACGATTTGAAGAGACTGCATCTGGTTCTTATTTTGTACAATTTCTTAGAACGTAAGTAATATTTTTAAATGGTATTGACATAATGTGTAAAATTATACGTATTAAAATTCTTTTAATAATAAGTCGACATAACGTTTTACACGAAAACTGTGAAAAGAATTACCTGAAGTTATCCAAAAGTGTGATGGTTCAAAACCTCTATGACGTAGTGGCGATATTCTTCCATTTCATTGCTTAAGAAAAACAGTAAATGTATTAGGTATTTTAAATCAGTATATTTAGGTATCAATTATTGTAAATAATGTGGATTATTGAATATCAACTACAGAACCAAAATTATTTATTATTTTATTTTCGCATTTTTATATTATTAATTCAGTTATCGTACAATATTTTTAATGATTGGTACAATATTGTTAAGTTGATGTTTATTTGTAATGTTCCTGTTATTTGATAAGTTTTTATTAAAGCGGCAATGTATATACAGCGTGGGTAGTCAAATTTATCTCTCGAGTACCAAATAATTTTATTTTAAAATATTTTAAGAACAAGCGTTTATGCAGCGGAATCAATTCAGGGTGTACAAACAGGTCATGCTTATCGTAAAAAGGCATTGTCGTCGGAACTGAACCAACATGTAAAATTTCAACGCCGCAGGATAAGAGGAACTAATTTTAATTCTGACTGCAAGATTTGACCTAAAGTAACAAACATTGCAAGCTACATAAGCTTCTAAAATAGGTCTTGCCTGTTTGTCCTTTGACAAATATGCAATTATACAGGCTGCACTGTCTATTCCTAAATGTATAACCATCATTATTTTATATAATTACGTATATATGTTCATATGAATATTAATAAAGTTGTTTGAACATTGAAATTGACTTTATGCCGTGCAACAGACCTACCGAGACATGATATGTCCTGTAGCAAAATTTTCATTTTTTATCCACCTCTGCTCATATGCATGAAAAAAAATCATATCTACTTATAAATATAGAAAATCTTTCTAAATCGAATCTTTTATTGGAAAAAAAAATTAAAACAGAATTTGTCAAAAATATAATCTAAGTAGGTGTGTCATTGTATTCGTAGGCGCAGAGAAATGAACTACTATAATATGGTACAAAATGAAACAAACTTGTCTCTCAACAACATTTATTTTTTATGTACACTCTTACTTTCGCAACTTGTACATGTACAAATAATAAATGCACAACTTCAGCATTGTAAAAATTCTTATAAACTGCAGGCACGCGCTATTATAATCAATTAGTATGCACACGATTTATTATTAAAACGTAAAGTTATTGGTCCCATTTTGAATCATTTGAAAGCTCACGGCTAGTGATCTAAATAATTGATGTATCGCTTTACTCCAATTTACAGTCTAAGAAGAGGCCACGAGATCTATAAACTGCTACTTTCCATATTTCATTTTTAAAACTACTTCTAAAAACACTTAATAGCTAATGACGCTACACTGTGTAAACTAATTAACGCAAGACCTGTGGTATTTTCCATAACACCAATTGAATCAGTCACCAAATGAATCAGTCACCAAATGAATGAAATTTAAAATAAAATTTGCTTATACTGCTGGGCCTGTCCCATTCCGAGTAAATTTATTCAGTACATACAAGTTTTGTAGTTTGCTAACTTGGATATAAGGTATTAGGAAAATGGTAATTAACTTTTAAAACTGAATTTGATTTTGATGACTGGTTTATTTAGGTTACACGTTGTAGGTATATCAAAATAATGTTGTTACAACTTAGTCCTTTGTAGAATATAATACCGGTTATTTTAATTGCAACGACAACTATAAATCAACTGCAATAAACATGTCGATCCGTGACCCAGCAGTAGTTTAGGACAATGTTTGCCACGTAAGGACGTGGCGCTTTACCCATGGCTCGTACAAATCGTAATATTATGCATAGCTTTTCCAATTCCAATTTTGTGTACCGCATCGCGAAGTCGTCACATTGAGATCTTCAAGTTGTGCAATCAAAATATGTACAAATTATTATGCATGACTGGTCGATCGAACGGAACTTTAAATAAATATGCGTTATTTTGAAGACTAGAATATACAAAATGGAATAGGATCTGTCTTAATCCCTATTATGATTTAAAGCGACAATAGAAATAAATATCGCGTCGTCGCCCGAACGAACGAATGGTTATAAAACTGTTTAAAAATATTTTTTTACTCACTCGACTCACTCCTAAAGTTGAGTATGAGCTACAATCAAGATGGTGAAAAACTTGCTTACAGCTAGAAAGATATTTATGTGACAGCCTTGTTCTACAGGAGCGCCGTGTGTCAGGACCCAGCACACAAGCTACACCGATAAACAGTGCTAATATACACCAATAAGACATTGCAGCGCTAACAATATTCTCCTTGAATGGCACAGTTGCATCGGTTGTTCCGATTCAGAAAAACCTTGCGAGTGAAGTACACATACTAAAACAATACAAATAATGTTTACCAACGTCTTTGAAAAGTGCATTTTGAATACAGTTATATCATGATATTCTTGAACAGATTTTGTCGCTAGGTCTTACTCGGCATAGCGATATTACATAGTATACCTATAAGACACTACTGTGTGTATATTATATGATTGCTTATAAAGAGATATGTAAGGAATTTAGTCGCGTCATTAACTGACCGACCTTCCCCCCGAACCACATCCTAAAGTCTATTTTACAGTTATTTGGAACCACAGAGGTGCTCTGTTTGAAACATAATTTACAAAATAATCGTACTGGAAGAGTTATTTCCTTAACTATAGGTACATATATATTAACAAAAAACTATATTACAAAAAATCATAAATATGTACAGAGCAGGTAATAATAAGTAACTAATTATAACTTCTCTATTATCACATAAGTACGCGACGTCATTCAAGACAACCTAAATTAAATAAACGTTCCATGTTAGGATATGTAGTACATACATTATAAATATAATACCGTATCATTGTTGGGGCCAACAATGTGGACTTAAATTATGTCTCACTTATCACATGAAACGGCAGTCGATTTAAAGTGTGTAGTCCGGCCGGGCTTTCATCTGATGGCGTGTGTGGGGTTGTAGGGTGGGGGAGGTGTTTTGGGGACTGCCTGCGACCGTGTGTGCGTGTGCACCGGGGCCACAGCGGTGATGGGCGGCGGGAGCGCAGGCTCGTCGGGCTGGCCGGGGATGACCGGCGCGTCAAGCACGTCGTGGCGGGCGCTGCTGGTGGCCGGCAGTAGTCGGGCGGGGTTCAGCTTGATGGCGTCGTCGTACGTAGGCGGAGCACCCGCCACTGTGTCGTAGTCAGGTGGCTTCTGTTGCATCGTCTCTTCGTCTGGCATCGCTATCACGTGGATGGGGTCGTCGATCTGGAATGATAGTGATTGAACGTTAGGACGAGTTCTTTTAAAAAAGTTGTAACTTTATGTAATTCATATGGATATAAGTTCAAAACTGAGAACGATCGGTAAGGTATTTAAATTTAACAAGTTTAATAACCATAACAATTTTCTTCATATTCCACATTATTTCAAATCTGATTATGTTAAAAATTGTGTAAAATGGGGATAGCAACTGTTGCCGTCATATTATCAAATAGAGAACTATAAATAATTCAGGAATGTGGTGTGTGTGGCAAAGAAACCTTGCCATGAGCCACGAAATAAACGGTTCAAAAATACATAGAAAGAATTAGAAATTATCGTTAGGTGCCAAATTTGTTCGAAGGTTATGTACATAATGTGTGTTCTCACCTGATGTGTGTCAGGCGACGCGCGGTCTGGCTGCGGCTGCCTGGCGGGTGACTGCAGCCAGCAGCACATGGCAGCGCAGATAAGGAGAGCTCCCGCGACTATGCAGGCCACTCCCACGTAGCGCACCGGCTCCGCGTAGTCCTCGGCTAGACCCAGCCAGTTGATCAGTGCGCCGGCGCATAGCAACACCATACCATACCGGTACGGCCTCTGAGATTGTCTGCCTTCATCTAGAGACATGCCTGTAACAAAATATAAATTTTCGTTAACACCTACCGAAATTTTGAACTCTCGTATTTGAACTTGTTAATAGTATTCATAAACTTTTCAGGCGAGGTAAATACCTATCCGAAAAGTCTTGTTTTCTAGGTCGAACTAAATAAGCGAAATCGTCAAGAGTAAGTATTATTTGGACAATTCCGATATTGTAAATTTTATTGTACTGACAATTAGGATTCATTCGTTAGTAACGGCATAAGCATACGACGTCAATGCCACTGCTAATAATGCGACAGAATTTACAAATGTAACGAGCAAATAACGGAAGTGAGTATATCCGGAAACGGGTAAACATAAACTCATCAAAACGTGAAAAGTATGTACTACTAGTAGTGGTTTACTAGGGCAACGCCGCGGCGTAATAACGGGATCCATTCACAAACCAGTGATCAAAATGAAAGTTTGGAAAGTTCACAATTAGAAACAACGCGATTGTTTCTGTTCGACCGGCGGAAAAGATTCCGTGATTACTGAGAGGTCGTAGAACAATTGTTTTTCCGAGGTAGGATCGTAGAATACATAACGAGATGTAATTGGTGGTGGTCGAGTGACGATCGAGGCTGGGCGCAAGACAATGGTCTTCAAGAGATGTAGGTCAAGTTCGCGACGTGCGGTCGAGTGGCGCCGCGGACACGCGTGGCAGCCGCAGATGAACGGCTTTAACGACATGCTTGAGATGCTCCACGTACGCACGTATCATAGAGCAGATTACGTATTGTGGACCGTAAATGAACAGCTGAAAAAAAAATGCTTTACAAATGGGTCAAGCATAGATTGTATTGGGTGAAAACCTAACCGGCCACCTTTAACGACGATCTCACTTGCGCTTAAAACAAAATTCTTCCAACAGGAAGAAACTAGTATGATAGCAATGCTTCTGTAATAATAACAAGTTTTCCGACTGTCTGTTACATTAAAATCGGCTATCCATAGATATGCGCTGTAGGCCACAAGGCCTTTATATCTTCACCGGATAAGAGGGCGAACGTGCAACCACTAAGCTCCAGCCAGAGGCTCCTAGCAACAACCTAGGATTAAACCAGAGACTCGGTGTAGTGAGCAGAACGTCTATACCCTCTCCAATATAGACCAAGTCCGTGGTTTATTGATTGTTTGGTTCCGAAAGAAGTATGTTATAATTATGCAGGTAGAATTATAATAGATACATATTAACATATATTTGTGCGCATTGCACCGGTGCAGCTCCGATAAGAGATAATGTTTATGCGTTTTGCACGGCGCAGAAATTACGAAATGAGTCATGTGCCGGCTAATTATGTCTGATAAGTAAAAACTTTAATGCATAAACACCGCCACATTACGAAACTAGCCGAGTTAACGATTATGACCTTATCGATGCCGATTCCTTCATACCATTTACATATTCGAAAATTGATAAATTAGTAAATTCGATAACGTTATGATAAGTACCGAAAGTGAATCCGGTTATTTATTTATCTATCTATCTCTATCTATACCATCACGCCCTTTGCGGGGTAGGCAGAGAGTACAGAGTTCCAACAGGTTCTTTTCTTACATATTTATTTATTTGGCACATAAACAGGTTGCACCCATCCAGAGCCCCAAATCCGTTAATGCAATTTTAATAAAATTTTTGATCGTTGACATGATAATTGCTAGTTTTGAGAGTTTTCAATCCACTAATTCAATCCATTCTAATTCTTATGGTACCAATCAATAATTCTTATAGTTTTCCATAGTCGTAGGTACCAGGTCAAACAATTACCGACTTTTGACACGATTGTAATTGAAAGATTTTTGTAACATGTTATAATTACATAACGTAAAAAATAGACTTGGGCAAAAATTAATTGTGAAAACATTAAATTGAAATTTAAATATTTCGGATTTTATCGGAGTTCATTTTTGGTTTTTAAGCTCCCGACGTTACGAGTGGTCTGTAGCACCCATGCTCACGGGAGGGACTGAGGTATTTGACGTCCAAAAGTCATCGTTATTCAGAAGTACCTTAGAGAGATTAATTGCAACTGATTGATCTTACTAATTAAAATGCCTAAAATTGCCATCCAGTAATCACACATGGTAAAGTTTTTAATTTACGTCAATATTATGTCTAAATGACTGCCTCGTTGGTCTAGTGGCAAAGCGCATCGCTTTGTGATCACGAGGTTCTGGGTTCAAATCCTAGGTCGGACAACTGTAGTTTTTCTAACAATAACTTCCCAGTAAGAGTCCGGAGTCTGGAATTGTGCTCAGTATATGGCAATAGGCTCGCCCCCTATTACATGGGACCTAACATCGTCGGCGAAACGTGGGTGTACTCAGTACACCTCTGCCACTCCCGCTTGGGGAATATAGGCGTGACGGTGTATATATATTATGTCTACCTTTCTAAATTGTAGTTTTTTACGAAGCTGCGTGAATGCCGGATTAAAAAACTGCCAATTTTAATTGTTTCTTGTTCTTAACGTCTCGCCCCTTATTACATGGGACCTAATCGTCGGCGAAACGTGGATGTACTCAGTACACCTCTGCCACCGCTTGGGGAATATAGCAGTGTCTTTTTACTAACGGAAAATTTTATCATGAAAATATTTTCTTTCTATTTTTGTTAACAATTTACATCACACGAAACAGATGATTTTGGTTCAACGTATTTATTACGCTTTATTACGTAAGGTAAATAAGCAACTTGTTGGATGTCTCGTATATTTATAGAAACTCTACCGAATAAAGAGCAGTTGAGAGATTACGGGGGATAAACAAAATACCTCTATTTTGTTTATCCCCCGTAATGTCGAAGAGGCCAAGGAGATGTAACACTAAGATCCCAGATCAAATATCCAAACAACTGGCATCTGGCAAGTGATCGCAGCAGATTCAAGGAGATTATTAAAAAAATATCTAGGAACGGAGTCAAAATCCTCAGTGATGAGGGGTCGACTAAAGATAGCGAGAGAGAGAGTGAGAGCTGTAATTTGTTTGTCAAAGTCAAAAATCATTTATTTGTATAGGCCATAAAAACGTTTTATCGTCCAAATTATTACATTTTTTAACATCTGCCACCTGATCGGAATGCGGCTTTCACTGGGAAGATCCGGCGGAAACTTAACGGGCTAGTCTTTTAACTTGAATGGTTTTATTCAACTGAACTTTTTGGGAAATATAGATGACATTTTATTTATGAAGGGACGCAAATAATCTACAATAATGTTTATCGTGAAGTTTCCTGTGCCTAAAAATTTACTTTAATTTACTAATGAACGAAATAGTACCGGCGAAATATATCTAAATTTATAAACATAACCTATACTCACATACACCTCGTTCTGAATAAATGGATCCATAGTTTACTGAGGGATTTAAAGTCCAGGCCCACATGTTTTAATAAGTAATAATTATTGTCTTAATACAACACAGACTAGATCTCGTTCACTTGCGATTTTTACTCACTCTAACGTTTAGGCTACTGTTTTTCCTCTCCGTCTTTGACAGAATCGAAGATGAAATTTGTACCGGTAATCTTACTTATTATCTTATGTATCTTATCGGTTAGGTACCTCACAATTTGTAAGAAAGATAAGTCAAAGGCGGAAAAACTATACGGAATATCTTGACAATCGAGGATCTAGTAACGTGACCCTTTTAAGGTGGGACGAAGCGGTTGAAAGTTTGGTGTTAGTTTCTTTAACCATTAGATTAAGGACAACTAAAGGCCTACCGTGATCGACCATTTATCAAACTCAAACTCAAATAATTTATTTTGTACAAGCCCTGCGGGGGCGCTCACTAATAGTCAATTTATATATTTTATTAAATCTAATTTAACTACTAATCTACCATCTGATCGGAAAGCGGCCTCCACTGAGAAGATCGGGCGAAGTGACTTGTGCGGCGAATCAGCAGGCTTTTCTTTTTTCTTTTCTTTTTTTGCAATCATATTGTGTGGATACGATGTTACAATTAAATAGTTTACGACCTAGCTCCAGTGTGATGCCTTACGATCGCTATATGAATTTAATTATGGTATCTGTAAAGAGCGTCTGTAAAGAGGATTCTAGATGGACCAGTACCCACAAGCAGCATCCGTTCACGAGTATGACTGCTGTAACTGCCATCACTCCCCTCGACCATATTGGAGGGAAGGGAGTGACCCCCGCCAGACAGCCATCGCAAGCAAAGACGTTATAGTGAGTATGACCAAACCAGAACCCCAAAGACGGTAGCCACATTGTGTCTATCGACCAGGTGAGTGAAAGTGATGCAATTACGTTGCAATAATAAGGGACGTATATATTGAGCGCGCGCTCGGAATTTAACGACGAAAACATAAATCATTTTCTAAAAAACTACACCATGAAATAAAAAATCCTGGTGTGGTTTTATGAAACCACGGTAAAAGTGAAACATATTGGCCTTGGCTGCTCTGGCGAGCGCGTTGCATGTCGCGTGACGGTCGGACATGTCGCGTGTCACGCGACATGCAACACACAGACCAAAAAGTTTGTAACGATCTAATAAAAGTTTCACTTTAAAAACTGCTTTAAAGCATCTTTGCTATAATTATTTGCTATGTTTTTAAGTAAAATCTATGGACTATTTCTTTAGCGTTCCGCGTTGGAATCAGAAACTGTTATAATAGAGATGTTTTAGTTTATTCCGTTTACCCGATCACAGTCAAAAATCTCCAAAATTATATTTTTAAATATATTATTAAGTAGCTAATCTATAAGGTGTAACATAATTAACGCAAGAACTGAAAGTAGTTTGTTTTAAATCGGCAACTGAATCCATTCCAATTATTTTTAAAGTATGTTACATTTTTTTTAACTATCAAAATTTGCTGTCATGCGTTCAGTCCGCTGTATTATACAAAATTTAATCATTATTTAAAGCAATATTGTATAATAATATTTTTAAATTAATTTATTGCACAAAAATTATTTATTAAATTTCGTGGTTAATTTGGGTACCCAACTGCTTAAAAAGATGGTGGAAAACTCCTAAGTATGATTTTCGTATTGAATTCGTAAAGCAATAATGTAATTGGGGTGTCTGAGGTTTTGCATTATATATGTTACTCCTTGTATATACTTCTTGAAATGCATAGATTTCAAACACACGTTTATATCGCGGTATAATATTTTTCACATAAGATGGGTAGTGACAGTTCTAAGTGCCAAACAATTAATATTTAATTCAATGGTATTAAGGCATAAAACCATGAGTATAGAAACAGGTCATGCCTCTTATTGCCATTGTATAAAGTATAATTTTCTTTGACATTTACAACTGTCACAGTACCCTTCCTTCATAAAAAATACTATAGCTCCCTAACTTGGTTTACCTTTGGGTAGGTACCCAATTATGTTAACGTCAGATTTACCAGGTGTGCGGCCTCCGTGCTACCCGGTAACACTTGTAAGCGGTCTTTTCGCCCACTAGCACTCTTATGGCTTCCCACGTCGCGACAGTTCAGTTAAAGCTATAATATTCGTTAAATGGATTAGGCCTGCACGTGGTTAGCTGTGTGCTCTATTATTATTTTTTATTCCTCTTAAGTATCCTATTATTTACTTTTGTCATTTTGTAGGTATTCAAATAAAGTTGCTCGGCGGTGCGGCGATAGGTTTCTACATCGCGGTTGCAAGCAGAGATGGGCAAAATGTAATCAGATTAATGATTAACCCCCGCTTGGGTTATATAGGCGTGATGGTGTATTAATGATTAACGATTATAATCAAGTTTTGTAATCTTCAACGTTTACGATTACACTTTTAATCTTAAACCATGATTGAATATTACAAAATGCAATTGTAATCATTAATCTGATTACATTTTGCCCATCTCTGGTTGCAAGGAATCTGGCGTGATGATATAGATAAACAGACTTAATTCCTATGTTCCAATATTCCACATTACTTACTTTGTAAGCACTATAGTCAATAAACAAAAACATATACTATTGTTTGAAATTATTTTAAGAAAGTCGGGCAATATATTCCAAACGTGTTGATTAATCATCGCCAGTCCATTAAGTATTTGAGCCCTGGCGTCATATGTAAACAGGAGGCATCAGGCCATCTCGATAGTGTATGATAAGGCGATAAACTGTGGCCGAGTTGCTATTTAT
This sequence comes from Phalera bucephala, assembly GCA_905147815.2. NCBI lineage: Eukaryota > Metazoa > Arthropoda > Insecta > Lepidoptera > Notodontidae > Phalera > Phalera bucephala. The sequence continues at coordinate 12,986,883 of LR990621.1, read as the reverse complement.
AGGCTTCGACTGTACCCTGATGAAGTCTCAGTTAGTAATAGCCAGTGTTTGTTTTTGTAAAACGTGATAAGGATAAAGGTGATATTTTGAATGTATAGTATGAGCGAAGGTTAAGTGGGCTCGTAGCGTTGTAAATTGATTTGAACGGTCTCTTGGAAAACAAAACCTACGTTTTTAAATAATTATTTTGGTTGACGGACGGCTTGGTCCAGTGGTTAAGAGTTTAAGTCCCACTGCATCGAGTAGTCGCGGGTTCGATCCCCGTACGTGACAAATTTATGTGTGACCCACAAATATTTATTTCGGTCTAGGTGTTTGTGTATGTGAATTTCACGTTTGTAAACGCACCTACAATGCTAGAATAATTCCTAGTGTGCGGCTGCGGCTTTTTTTAAAGAAGAAGAATGATGCAATGAATGAGTACAATAAAATACTTACAAAACTCATATTCTTCAGTTGTAAAATGACAAAGCGTTTTCCGAAACAATCACTTAGTCGATAACGACGTCGCCGTAGCCTTGTCGTAGGAATTAAAGAAATTCACAGTCAGCTAATGCAACTTGATTCAACGCAATCGATGCGGTTATTTTGCTTAATAAGGGTTTGATATGCCAAGGTCCTTACCTTGTGAGAATTTAACTATAGTTGGATAGTTATTTATCAAGTGTCAGGCATTTTTTTCTTCGTTGAGAATGTCGTTTATAGGATGGTCTTAAAAGTCGCGCGAACTTCGCGGGTTACGTCGAACTCCTACAGATAAAAACCCCACCAAAACATCGAGATTTAAAGAGTAATTAAGAAAGTCTCAACTGCCATAACTTAACCTTAGGAACCAACTTAACCTTTAACAAACTCCTAATGTTTATGCATTTTTCTCATAAACTATAAAGGAACTATAAATATCTATTGTATGAAATATATATGAGTTATTAGATTAGAAATAAACAATTCTCCAACTGCCTGATGGTGATTATATGATGTCTTTAGATTTCATTGCTAAAAAACTAAAATCGGGCGCAAAATATCAGTCTTTTTACACTTTATGATAAAAATATGAAGAATTTTAAAACGAAACAAAGTTATTCCATTTTCACTATATTTTGGTTACAAGTTTGCTGTAACAGTAAGCAGTATTTTGTATTTTTTTTTTTTGCAATTTTAACAGATATTTTTGTAAATATCAACCTGCTTACTAATGTTGCTATAAATGTTATAGATTATCCATTTGTGCCACACTTGGTATGTTAATTGATACTATAATTTCATTCTTATCCTGGAGTATCCTATGTGTTTCAGTTGAGCAAAACAGATAAATAATACTATATCCTGTGGCGTCAACAACAGATTCGTGATGTATGCATCGTTTTTGGATTTGTTGCTTATCTTATGGATTTTTATTTCAACATTCATTTAGTTTATTGACCGGTGCTTCGATAAGGTTCAATTTTCATTAATTGTACAATACATTTAGACTGAAAAACTACGAGTACATTGTTTCAATTATAATAAGAAATGTTTCTTTAAAGTAATATATTACTTTGAAGTGACAATAATCTGAAATCGTGTCTGTACTTGGCAGTGACCGCAAAGTTCACTGAACCGACACGAAAAAAGTTACTATTTTAAAATAACACTAAAGATATTTGCGCTACTTTGGTTCAGCGTCCCATAAACATGCCTGAAACATCTTTATTTTTCCGATTTTTTCGGCAACAAGGGCTTAGCACAAAAATATAGACTTTAGCGTGACGCTAACGAGTTGATATGCCACTCTCCATTGCCACTACAAATTTACTAAATAAACATGCTGCTGTGCAGCTGTCACAAGCTTGCTTGCTCGCTAGCGTCACGCTTACGTCAAACTTTTCGTGCTAAGCCCTCTCTTGTCAAAAATATGCCAATATAACCACAAGTACATACCTATGCAATGCATCTAGGGGATGTTTAGTTATTATTATTTATATATTGGCGTAGTAGCTCCTGTGTTTTGTATAGTGATATGAAATATTAAGTATTAAATAAGTGTAAAATTGGATTAATATGGATTGGGCTAATTAGATCTTATGGCACTCCAGGTTTATTCCCATAAGGGGTGGGCAAAGTTAGCCAAAGTTGGGTCCACTTTTCTGTAATTTTCATATGCGTGTTTCATGGACTTAGGAAGTGATTATTTCACGTGTAATTTTGTGTCCAAACTAGCTGTAAGATATAGATACGTAAGCCCTAATACGGGTACTATTTATTAATACGAACAACATTTAAAAAATTTTTTATTAAACATTCTTAATAAAAGCGCTTATCATAAAAGCGCTCATTATTATAGTTTTCCTTCCCGGTGGGTGACGCCTGCAGAAATCGTAAATATTATTATGTATTATTCTGTATTCTGTGGTGACACTATAGCTACAGTTGATCGATAGGCATTTGAAGCGTTATTACCTGTTTAAAGTTTTGCGTACCTGTTCTATACGCTATATCGGGTATATAGGTAATAGGTTATAATTAACCTACGTGTAAAAAACGCTAGTTCACTATGTATCTCGAGTGACCAGGATGTCAACTTCCTACCACTTACTAATTAAACGATAGTAGATAGATTAATATTATACTATAACATGTCCGGTTCACCTCGCCAGCTGTTGTACCGTTTCTGGTTTAGTCATAATGTCTTACCTGTAACAAAACAATTGCAATATTAGTATTTCATTTCAACTGTAAATAGGTTATGAAACAAGCGTTTTATATTTATATAATTCAGAGAAAATGGGATCAAAAACACTTGTGAAAATCTACTGAGTTCTTAGATCGGGAACTAAAAATCAAAAATAAACCGCGATAAAATCGGTAAAATAGTTTTATTTCATGTGAAAATCTAGTTTTACTATGGGCATGACGTGGCCCACCGGGTCCAGGTGAATACCTGGACCCGGTTGGCCACGTCAGGCGTGAGGTTTTTTATCAGTCTTCAAAAAACATGTTATGGAAGGAAATAATACAACACCATCTTTACATCCTCCAAGCGGGCGGGGATGGCAGTATTGTGTACAACCATTCCTATTGTCCTTATACCTATGTTAAAATGTTCGAACTCAAAACCTGGTGCCCACCGCCAACTAGAATGTCAAGTATATAGCGTAAATAGACGACTAAATTTGGTACAGCACCGGACGGCCGCGCGACCGCATCAAGATCGCCGTGTTGCGATCTTCGCAACAGACATGCGCACAGCTCTCTGGATCGTCTGATCGTTTTTGTGCTAGCATCGAATTGTAAATTACAATAAAAGTTCGTTTTTATACAAACTTTGTAAACAATGGAAAAAGGGCAATTAGTGTGGGGTTGCAAGGGACCGTGCAACCGCCAGTGGGCACGGCCCGTGACCAGCTGCGCGATAGCGGTGCCTTGCTCCTGCGCATCCACCGTGACTCCATTATGGTATCGTAATGGTTTTGATACTTATCAACTTGGGATTTACAAACCGTTTTGCGGTTAAAACGGATTTTACAGGGAAGGAAACTGAGTAGGGAAAATACCCAATATCGAATCTATCGGTCGTCCATTACATAATAAAGGACATTGTTCTGCGCCCATTCATGATTTGCCCCAGAATCAACAGCAATGAAAAAATACTTATATGATTTCAAATCACTCATAAATTCTCTTAAGGCATTTCTTACTAAACGGACAAGCGGGAGAATCGCAATATTGCACAAAAAGTATTAGATTGTGTGTGTTGACATTTAGAAAAAGTCGGTGACTTCGATATAAGTACTTACAATACTTTGAAAAATTAGTTTTAGATTGCAAATTGTCTGTTAGATACAGATATTTACCATTATTTTAATAAAATAGATAAATAATGATGGCATGGGTCAAATGTTTGTGGGTTCTGGGGCAATTTGCGACAATGTCCTTTAATACATACATAATAGAATTTACGGTTACGTAATAATGTCGGTTATTGAACATTATAATTGCAGTCTTCAAAATATTAAAGTAACCAAAAAATATCACGGAACTGGCAAGGCTTATGTTATATATTTTACAATAAAGTAAATAACGAAAGGATAACAAAATAAAAACACTGATAAAATCAAATGCTATATACCATAGCCCGAATTTTTGAAGTGAAAACTTCTTTAGGCGCGTTGGGCATTTTTTGAGATGGGAAAAAATAATTGAACTCGCGGCACTGTTACCGTTACCGACAACTCTGTATATAAGTATGTACATATATTGTGTATGTACGTACATAGATGCACATGCACGTTGGCATTTTTTGAGATGGGAAAAAACCATTGAACTCGCTTCACTGTTACCGTTACCGACACCTCTGTATATAAGTATGTACATATATTGTGTATGTACGTACATAGATACACATTGGCATTTTTTGAGATGGGAAAGAACCATTGATCTCGCGACACTGTGACCGTTACCGACACCTCTGTATATAAGTATGTACAAATATTGTGTATGTACACATGCACGTTGGCATTTTTTGAGATTGGAAAAAACCATTGAACTCGCGACACTGTTATCGTTACCGACACCTCTGTATATAAAAAAAAATCAAAAAATATTTCCTGAAGAAGCAACCTTCTTTTCTACCTTTTTAAATATCCACAACGTTGTTTTATGAATTTGTAGTATGTCTCCCTCTTTATCTTCACAAAATACTAGAATTTCTATAGAAAATTATTAGGTTATTAAATATTATATTATTAAGATTAGGTTATTAAAATATATCAGAAAATATCTGCCACCGTCTTAATCTTATAATAAAACCTAATTTATCTTGCGTTGGTTCTTATATATTACTGAGAATAGAATTAGGTATCCACATGTTATGATTAAGGACAGCGTAAGGTCACTGGTTTTCTAATTTATATTAATTTTATTACTGAGAACAGGTTTATGAAGCATACCTATTGGAACGAAAAACACAGATAAGTTACGGTTTAAAAACTAGGTATTATAGGTAGGTACATAAAGGTGGAAAAGACATTTAATTTAAAACTAGCTTATTTGTGCAAAACTGACCTTTATGTAAACACTAATTCGATCACTCGCCATTTTCCCAATTCATTTTCCATTTAAGAAGGAAAATTTGTTATTCGTTTGGAATTTGTGAAGCAATTATCTAATCGGCGTGTCTGAGGTTTTGTGCTTTTTATGATACACCTTGTGTAGGGTTGTATGTTAAACACTAATAACATCGCCAACCTATATTTTAGTTAATATGTAATACAATGTTCGGTCAAAAAAATCAGCCATTGCAACATTTTGTCGAGTGTCAATAAAATTTTTCTATGAATTAGTACAGCTTTCCTCCCTAAAATTAAAAAAAACTCCGTACAAAAGTATTATTTATGATCCCAGTAAATAATCTTGCGAGAGTATTGGAGTTTAGAAGGATCCCAGTATTGTAACTTATATAATTTCTTACTATAAAGTTTAAAGTTTGATCATGAATGTTTCTCTGAGCTTTTAAGTGGTAAGTCCTGTTCTTTAATGTTTATAGGGAATCAGAAACGGGTGTACTAGTATCGCGGGGGCAATTAAGTTTAGACCGTGGGTCTGCCCTCTCGATGTCCGCGTTCTTGAGTTTCAAAATGGATGTTATATTCCTAGTCAGTACCTCCTCGTTCGCACAGGTGCTTTTACAAAGTGCGGTGCTGAGCGCTTCAAAAAAATCTATTGTTAGACGTTTGTTTTATTACAACGTTTTATTAACGCGCGTTAGAAAAGCGCCCGTGCGAACGTGGGGTAAGTCAGTAAGTAACTCTGATTTTTCTGTAAAGTTAATATCTGGAAAAGTGGAAGGGTAGAGACCTAGAGGTCGGAGTCCCATGTGTTGTCCGATCAGTTTCGTTTGGCGCTCGATTTCAGTGTCAGCGACGACGAAGAGGATAGGACCAAATGTAGAGACATTATCAAGGCTAAAGTTTTTCATAAAGATCACTGACCCCTAGCACTGAGGAGTACGACGCAAGGAGGAGGGAAATCATATCTCATTCATTCATGATATAACGTCCGTTCCCTATCTATATAGCCTAATTTCACCTAAATTCGTTTAGACGTACGTCGTAACAATTAAGATGTATCTAATTGATTAACATTTATTATATTAGTAGAATTTAAGAAGTGATTCGCTCTTAGTCAAAACAATCAAGGAATGGTATTAAACAGCGGGAAACTACTTATTACAAATGTATCATCGCCTCGTGTACTTTAATTAAGGAAGCACTTCAAGAAATGTAAGGCTATAAGTACAGAACAATCTAGAAATAACCATAACGGATTTAAATCCGTCTTATCCTTTCAATATCTAAGTAGCCGATAAGATATGTGTAGCTTTGTCAACAGTATTAACATATTGCACCAGATTGTTACATTACGGAAGCAGACTCTTATCAATTAACTGATACATAAACAATTATTTTTATTAAGATAAGCAATATGGAACAAAAAGCTAGCATTCTCGTATATTCTTTTTTCTTTTTATAAAACGTAGCCACACCCGAATTTATTCCTGCACCGTGGGTGCGTTTACAAACATTAAAATTCACATACATAAAATATCCAGACCGAAACAAATATTTGTGAGTCTTACCTAAATTTAGCGTGCGGGATCGAACCCGCGACTCTCTCCACCCAGTGGGCAAAGCGGCTTAAGCTCTTATTCACTGCATCAAATCGCCCGTCCGACATGTTGTATGATCATCGTTTCAGTCCCATACGTTCTATATTTATCGGTATATAATAATATTAGCCCTGTTAAGGAACTATCCCACCGTTGGGCACGGGCCTTCTCTCAAACTGAGAGGGTTTAGGCCATAGTTCACCACGCTGGCCCAATGCGGGTTGGCGAACTTCACACAGCTTCGAGAAAATCTTAGGCATGCAGGTTTCCTCACGATGTTTTCCTTCACCGTTAACGCAAGTGATAGTTAATTTTTAATACGCACATGCTTTCGAAAAGATAGAGGTGCGTGCCTGAGTTTGAATTCGAGACCTCTGACTTTGCAGTCCAACGGTTTAACCACTAGGCTATAACTGCTTATATTGTATATCGGTATATACTGCATATTAGTATGATATACATATAGGTCTCTATCTTCAGCCGAAAGACGTCCACTGCAGGACAAGGGCCTACTCCAAAGACCGCACGACGACCAGCTTTCTGCTCTACTATCTTATCCACCTTCCAATCGCGACCTTCACAAGATTATCGGTCCATCCTGTAGTGGGCCTGGCTACTCGAACTGTGTCCGACCGAACTTTCGGCTTTGCCTTAGTCTTTGCCCACGTTAGGACAATAATACTACTTTCGGCCAAAATTTTGGCTTTGGCCAAAATGGGTCGAAGTTTTGGGCGAAGCTGAAGGTTTCTAGCGAGCACCGAAATTGAACGATCTATTACGATGACGACGACGATAGACGCGCGGGGGGCAGGGTTCACATTGCGTTGCACCGGCTGGCCGCTATTGCCAGTAAATAACTAAATCAAAACAAAAGTTCGTTAATACAGTCAACATAACCTTTTAAAGATTAGCCAATCATGAACCGAATTTCTTAGGGTTATTAAAACTTCAATTTCGGTTTCGATCGAAGGTTTTGGCGATGGCCTATTAATCGGTTTCGGCTTTGGCAAAAAATCGACTTACGGTCGGACATTATCCGGTACATGGTCGCCACTCAAGAACCTTTCTGTCCCAACGGATATATATTATATACCAACCCAATCATATGTATATGTACTGCATACCTTCCGAAATAAGTAAGTATATTGTACTGTAATATTAAAGACATTTTTATCTACACACTTATGTTATTAGTCTTTTATCTATACGAAGTAGAACGATGTTACGTATTAATGAAAGATAATAAATGAGTGACCTTTCATGTAATACCATATGTTACCTAGTATTTATTCAGGTTATATGATAACCTTCCATTTTTGTTCCGATATCATTCAATGACAACTATATGATACGTCATACACTTTGCACCTGATGGTACACGTACTTCAATTATCAGACAGAGTTTATTGATATATTTTTAATAATGTTTTTATATTATTAAGTATTTTATATTATTATATATATTTTAGATTATTAAATACTAGCTGTGCCCGCGACTTCGTCCGCGTGGAATAGTGTCTTTCACATAAACCTTACATATTTCCATACAAACTATCAATCCCCTATTCCCTATTATTATTTTACACCCTTGAGGGTAAAACTTTTACAAACTTTGAATGACATATTTATTTATATCGAATCAACAGCCTAAAAAATAAGTTTCAAGCTTCTAGCTCTAAAAATGACGATACTTCCATGCAACTTTTTATCCCCCCCTTTCAACCCGTTACAACACTTTTTTCGCATTAAAAAGTAGCCTATCCTTTCTCAGGCTCTAGACTACCTGTGTACCAAATTTCATTTAAATCGGTTCAGTAGTTTTGGCGTGAAAGCGCGACAGACAAACAGACTTACTTTGTTACTTTCGCATTTATAATATTGATAAGGATTTTTACGTTAATTAAAAAATAAAGTTATTTGATAGAACAGTTATAAAGACATTACCGCATTTAAGGATGGAGTAGAATATACTTTCCCCAACACAAGCCGGAGTAATAGCGACTCGTAAGTAGGGTGGACAAGCCCTAAAATACAAAAGCCGGACTCAGCGCTATATTGGACTGGACATTTTTCTCTAAAAGCTTGGCATATTTTTTTAAAGGCTTCGCGTAGTACAACCAGTAAGGCGAGGCGGCGGGGAGGCTTGTCGGCCTGTTGCCGTAGTGGCAAAATATTCCGCATTACTTCGCTTGCTCTACAGGCGCTGCGTGCAACAAGTTTAGGTAAACTGATAAAAAGCCTAACAAAAGCTGGACAGGTTGGACACGTAAATATTAGACTCAATATGACCGTAAAATACTAAAGCCAGACATCCGCATCAGACCGTATCCGTTTCAGGCGGAGTAAGAATGTAGTTTCCCTGCCAAAAGCCGGATAATTAGCAAATCGTAAGGGTATCCAGCTTTTGTATTTTAGGCCCTGTCAACTGTAGTCGGACAAGCCGGACGCATGGCAATACGCAAGAGGCGACAGAGAATGTCGGAAATAGCATTTCAAGCGAGATAATATTCTTGTACCGCATTAGGTTAACAATCAGAAGCAGGTCAACATTCTTTGGAATAAGTGTACTTATGATATTGAAAGACCTATTCAGTATAGCTACTGCTAAAAACCGTGAAGCCCCACTCCAGATAAATGGTAAGGAAAATTATGATGCTAACACAAAATAACTATCTTTATTAATTAATACATGTGCTATCATTATAATTATTATGATGTAATCATAAGAGAAAGGAAAGTAGAGCTGTAAGTTGGGCAGGTTAACATTTTGAAATTAAATTAATCTCTAACTATGACGTTTTTCTGATTAAAACGCAGCGAGTCGTTGACCTTTCGTCCCGGAAGCGAAATGGTGCCTTAACCTTCGTGGTGATCGCGACCAACGTCCATTGTGGACCTTATACAAGCTCTGCGCACGCATGAGATTTTATAACCCGATATTAAAGTAAGTTTTTCTTACAGAACTGTGTTACTAATAAATAAAAGTAAAGTAGATTATGGTACAATAGCTCGTAAACGTGCTTGATGTTAGCATATGACCTCTTTCGCTGCGTACAACTTCAAATTTAACGCCTACTAGCACCCAAATATAGCTAAACAACATTCATTTCCTAAGAAACCATACTTTTAGTGCGCACATAAACAGTCACAACAGAAAAAGCAAAACAAAACCGAACGTGCTTCGAAGCAGAAACGATGCGAAAATATGTTACATAAACTGTTGAACGACGTGTTATTATTTTGTGAATTCTATAGTGAATGCCCCAACGTTAACATTGCAGGAAAATGCAACAAGTTCGTAAGGTAATACAGAAGTTGTTTATTACGGTGGCGACGTGACTCCACGGTGTTAGATCATCTTAGAAGGCGGGGACGGGTAACTTTGCACTTCAGTGTTGCGGTTACGCGACCATTTATCTTATAATGGCCAGGGGCACTCCACTTTCAGCGTCCGTTGAGAATATCAATGGCATCATAAGCATAATGGGTTTAGTCTTCTGCACGCGTCTCAACCTACCATAAATGGGACCCACTTTCACTTGAATTATGATGTCCTCCTTTTAAGGACACTAAGTGGAAACGCGGTGTGAAATAGTTTATATTCTTGACAATGGCAGGTAATGGTTTGGTTGGGGTTAGTAGGGTATTTAATAACGGCGTGAAGTTCATACTGTGAATATATCTGGTACGAACATTTGGAAAGATATAAGTATCTACTTATATTTATTGGTGCAATCCGCAGTTTTTCCAACGCGGTCAGTGATGGAAAGTAGGAGAGCTATCGTCGAACAACGGGACACGATAACTATAAAACCAGTCGATGTTATTTTTTAGTTCTGAATCGATAAATTGCTGGGAAGGTTCTCACGTTACGCCAACTGTGTATTTTTTTTAAAGGATTATAATAATAACTTTTATTACCTACAGAGCAAAAAAACGGTAGAGCAGCCAAAGCAAAAAAGAATGCTATTTCTATTAAATGATAGAGCAAAAATAGATTATTGGCAGTTTTTCCACTGATTCGTTCGGATTGAAGGTAGATAAAACAACTCGGAAATGTATCTGTGGTCAAATTAAAAAAATAAATGCTAAGAAGTTATGCCCATTTCTGATAAATACAGATCTGTCAGGTTCAAGGCTTGACCACTAATTACGTAAATATAAGGCTGAGGTAGGTACTTAAACTGATTAATGAACTTTAAAAAGTATGAGAAGTGTAGTAAAGTGTATCCAACGAACATTATAAATATTCATACTTAGTTCATAGTTACGCTTAGATAACCTTAACCTGATATCACTCTCCTTGTGTTTTTAAATATTTGTCTAGAAATGTTTACCTGATAGTAAATTAGAATTTTATAATGTTGATGTGTATGATAATTTTTAATATCACTTTAGGCATCCAGGGCGTTTAGAAACATTTCGAACATTTAAGTATTCTGAAGAAGTTGAACTGTAGTTTGCTCTTGTAATATTAGGTATACTATGAAGTACTTGGTCAAACGCGTTATGTTAATGATGATGATGAAGTGAGATGATAAAAAAAATAATTTAGCCACCTATTTACATGGGAAATTAGATTTTATCTAATACTTTGTTTTAATAATCACGTTTCTTATGCAGACGTCTGTTAAGTCAAGAAAAAAAATATCGTCGAAACGAAATAAAAATGCTTGTTAATGAAAACAATAGACGAAAAATTTTATGTTTTTAATTTAATTAATTATACAAATTTGTTCTGGTAAAGCGAGTCTATTAGATGTTCAAGGCTGGATATTCTATAAAGGTAGGGATTAAATACGGAATATTTAATGGCTCTTCAGAACGGCTTCATTCTATACAGCATAAGGACGAAACAGCCGGTAAGCGGTGCGCTCCGGCAACATATCCGGCTGCGTTCCAAGGAGAACTTTCCAACGCGTGCGGACATGTCATTACCTCTGCGGCAGTTTGCATATCAAAGAACACATACTGACTCTAAATTTTTTTTATATTACCAAAATATACTACCAGCAGAGCTAACAAGGGGGTCAGACTTTTCCGGCGCGGGACAAAATGTTGTCGGCCCCTTCTATATAAGCACGGAAGAAAAAACGGTTATCTGATGCATAGGCAATAAATCCGTGACATAAATGTTTTGTTGCGCCGTCTTTGCTAGCCCTCCAGCTACCAATCCACCAATACTACTAGTTTTGCAAAAACTGAATCTTAACCGCTACCGCTATGCGAGGTTACGTGTTTTCATAATAGGACACGAAAACATTGATCGGCGACAGTCAGGATTCGGTTTCGAGGAATTTTGTGATTAAAATGGCCCCATGGTAATTTTGTTTCAAAATAAGTGAAAATGGCTCATGGTAATTTTGTTCCATAATAAATACAATAAGTGCATAAAAATCCAGTTAAATTAGTTTTTTTTCGGTTGTAAAGTTATAGTTAGTTTTAACATGTAAACTAAAAATAATAATTACTCTGAAAACAACAAGGGTAAAAACGTGAATGTATGCATGTATTCATAACCTATTGCTGAATTACAGGTGGTAGTGACTTGGATCATGAAAATCAATATTTTGTAGAGAGTTAATTTGGAGAGAACTTCTCAGCTTCAGTTTAATTTACCAAAATTCTACTGGTTCAATATAAGATCAATCGATACATATGCGCTGATACATTTATAAGCGAACCCTGGTTCTCACTTTTTTTTTTTTGTTTGTGTGAATGATCCTCGCTGTCAGCCGCAGAGCCTTTACGGCTTCACCGGACAAGAGGGCGAGCGTGCAACAACTATGCTCGAGCCAGAAGGGCAAGGGGACAACTAGCTCAAGGGCGCCTCAAGGATCCTGTGCGCGGTATCTGTATCCGAAAGAAGGGATGTAAGGGCATCGGGAGGGTCGGTGAGAACATGCCGCGGACGGCGGTAGCGGTTAATAGGAGGAGAGATAGGTTCGTAGACGGCGACGGCTACGATTAGCGGATTACTATGATTAGACGCGTGCACAAAATATCAGGTTGTCGCATTTTTAATAAAGGCGCGAATAGGTTCGAGACCGAGATCGGAATGGCCCTGGTTCTCACAATCATTTACCTGCGTACGGATTCCTCAAGAAAACCATAATTTCGATACCCAAATTACGCACTATAGTCGAACTATTACATACTTCGTGTTCTATCATGGCACCTGGGTGCATGTGTATCCGGCGCAGTGCGTTTCGTTACATAAACGTAGAACAATCAATGTAACCACAATATTGCGTAACATGCAATTTTGATTGGTTTCGCGATCGTCGCGCGTCGTCGCTGGCCACTGATACGATTGTAATAATTTTCCTACACATATAAAGCCGAAGAAGTTTTTCAATTAGTTTTACGGTTGTCAAAGGTTCTTTGGCATCTTTTAAGTAATTAACACTATGGCAAGTGCCAATAGTATCCGTTAAAATTGTTGTTGACAGACATAATTTAGGAATTTGCTGTGCCGTTTAGTAAAGATTTATGAAAATACTACGCGTCATAGCAATGATTAAGTTAGAAGACACGAAAACAGGCTCGTATAATGATTTCTGTGTTGTTGAACTATGTTCTAACCTGAATTGGCGGTGTAATGAACTCGATACCTTGGGAAGTGACACAAAAAAATAACTGATGTTCTTAATTCAACAATCCTTCGTCATTTAATTTACTAATGACATCCTCTATTGCACAGTAGAATCTACATAAAATCAGAGTCTTTAACGACGCAAGCAATGCCGTTAGTCATCCCTTTAAGAACTTTCGTTTGGTGGATACCTACATTATTATTAAAGTTATGATGAATCACGAGTTAACCAACTGTTAAGACGAGTGATTCATACGGTTTTTGATGGCGGGTAAAATCCATACGCTGTTCCTATAAAAAACGTGAAACAAAACATATATCTGCCCGGCGAAGGCAAATTATATTTAAAGAAATACCTACCTATCAGAGATGGGCAAAATGTTAGGATTACAATTGCATTTTGTAATATTCAATTATGATTCAAGATTAAAAGTGTAATCGTAAACGTTGAAGATTACAAAATGTAATTGTAATCGTTAATCATTAATACACGATCACGCCTATATTCCCCAAGCGGAGGTGGTTAATCATTAATCTGATAACATTTTGCCTATCTCTGCTACCTATTAACTCAAGATTGTGCAATATGAACTGTTTGCTTAGTACTAGAATGAAAAATATTTATTAAAATACAAAAAGTAACCGGTATATAACAGTATTGCACAGTATATTTCAAAATATTCATAAAATTTATAGTTTCATGTTAGTATGGACTAAGAATAAGAATAATTTATCTTTTCACAACATATTATAAAACAAAGACCCCCGCAACGTCTGCCTGTCTGTCTAAACGCGATAAACTCAGTAACTACCGAACAGATTTTCATACGGTTTTCACTAATGGATGAAGTGATTCAAGACGAAAGGTTTATGTGAATTATTCACCCGTGCTAAGCCGGGGCCGGTCGTTAGTTTACAATAACTGTTACATTTTACACGAGAGGTTTAAGTAAAACAATCAATAGAGTAGAAAAATAGCTTATAACGATTATAGAAAATCTAATGAAAGTTGACATTGTATAGCAGAAGAAGTCGTACTACACGCGACCGCTGGATTAATCATGCTTAATTCAGTCCACGAAGGGGAAGCCTTCACTTCGGAGTGGAAAGGTAGAATATACCAGCAAAACAAAACAGTTTACTGGTGGGGCAGTGAGCACAGTAATGATCATGAAAATGGCCCGGCCGAAAATGTAGGCATTGGTTGTGTAAACCTGTCTGTCATTTTATGACCAATTCCTTACATATTATCTTGCGAGTTGGCGGAATCTAAATAAAGATTAGTTGTATAGCCAGAATAAACCCATGTCCACACGAGTGCTTTTTAACGCGCCTTCAGAAAGCGCTGATTGCAACAAACGGCTAACAGTATATTTTTTAAAAGTGCTTACAGCGCTTCATCACCACACGTTTCAAAAAAACGCTCGTGCGAACGTGGGGTAATACTTTCTACTATGATTCTTGTGATTCATACCAAGTTCTCGGAATAATGAGCGGAGCAATAAGAAACTGATTTAATCTACAACGTGTGCTTATATGGGCGACCAAACATATCTAAGTGGGAAGATTATACCTCCGTCGTCTACGAAACTGGTTTAACGAACTTGGGTAATAGGTGTGCTTCTGGCCAAATTGATGTCATTATTATTTAATTATAGCCTAAATTATGTGAGATGGAAAAATCTAGAATTGGACTAGAATAGGTAATATAGCAGGAAAATGCCACTTGGTTTTAGCGAACGAACTGATATAATTCCATCTACCGTAGAAACGCGATAATGAAACAAAGGAACCTACTTAATTAGGAAAAAACATACATATTTATACAATATACGTTAAATATGTATGTTTTTTCCAAATATGTTGTATATACCAACTCATATATATTTTTTGTAAACTATATTCAGATATATAACTTATGTAGTCGTTTAAAATTATCAATTGTTCGCAAATTCTCTAAACAGACGCCTTAACTAAAAATATTTACAATATACTAGCTTCACAAGTAAGTATTGAACGGAAAAATACCTTTGAATCAGGTTTGAATTTAAAAAGATGAGCTTAAAATGGATTGAATGTCGATAATACAGATTATAAAATAAAAATAGAAAAACAAAAAAAAAATACCTGTTATTTTATTATTTAAATTTTAAAAGTCCAATTCGGTATTCGACTCCTCAAAATGGTAATCACAAAACAAACACGAAACACGTCCGCACTAATCTCGATTCACGATACAAATAAATAGCCTATGAAATATTTAATTGCACTTGTAGTGACGTCAACGGGCACCAAGTATTATCAGTTATCAGTTAATTGTGGTGATAATGGACAGTCGGCACTCCGCCAGACTCAGCTGTCACGAGCGGCTGGGCCGGCGCGTCAAGTACGTGTGGAGGCGTGTGCGGACCACCACCACATTTGTATGGGGCAACCGGCGAGCCGTGACGCTGTCGCCGCGCCGTCTGACGTCACCGCGCGGCAAAGCCTTCCTCTTAACAATAACCGGACAAATGCGAGTAGGACTCACGCTGTGAGAGTCCTGTATAAAAGCTACAAGATGACCCTATTTTAATATTACACGTACTTGGAAAAAAAATTGTGATATTATTTCATATTTACTATTTATTACTTGTCCTATGAAAGCTTGATTCTTGCCAAATTTCATGATTCTTTGTCAACGGGAACTACCCGATAGGTTTGATGAGTGAGTTTAAATGTTCATATTTTTTGATTGCGTTTATTTAAAAGCTTCAATTTTTGTACAAAGAGATTGTAAGACCTTAGTACTCGTATTTAATATAAATTTCAACTTGATACCTCTACCCGTTCCTGCGAAAAAGAGTTTTTTGTCGGACAGACACAGACGGACAACAAAGCGATCCTATAAGGCTTCCGTTTTTATCGGTTGAAGTACGGAACCCCAAAATTTACGTCACATTTTGGAAGTCACCGTCAAACAAATAACTAGGTAATTAATACACTTTGGGTCACCTGACCTTTAGGATAACAAGTTTTACGAATAGCAAGCTGGCGATTCGTCTCGTTATGCTAAATTTATTCTGTTATATTATTGGAAATATTTGTAGTTATAATAACAACGTTAGTTACAGCCGTCGTCGTGAAATAAACTAAATTATGCGCAAAAGTTGCCTATTACGCACACTTTGTTACTTAACATGAAACGAAGAATGGGTTTACTACCAATGAGATATAACATAAAATAAATATCGTCACGCCTTATTCTCCAAGCTAGAGTGGCAGAGGTGTATTGTGGACGTCCTCGTTCGTCGTCCGAATGCTACTGTGATTTTATTTTCAGTTTAGGATTCGAACACAAGACCTAGTGATTGCCAGGTGCACTATACTTCACTAGACCAACGAGGCAGTATAACAATGCAATCTTAATTCACAATGTTTACAAAATGCAGATAAAAAAATACATTTTTTCCTATAAATTTTAAATCTACTGATACAATACAATCCAATATGATGCAATTTTAACACTTCTGCCCCCCCCCCCCCTTCAGAATATAGGCGTGACGGTGTGTGTTTTAAATTCATGGCTGTACTTTTGTCTCTTTTAATTTTAATATAATTATTTCGTCCGTAGTTCTCAGTATAACTATAGTCATTTCAGTCTTCATGCATCGGGTCACGTACAGTACCGTAGTATCATATCACACATAACATTATAACTACATATTATATAGATCTTTGTACAGGTGAGAATCGTATTATCTGATTTCTAAAACGTCACAATTATTTATAGAAAATGACGAACCCTATCATTTAGATATTACAACGTTTTATAAATTTATGTGTTCTTTGTACAAAGGCTGTTATGAAGTTCTCTTGAAATAAATGATGCCATCATCATATTTTTTACATTACATAATTAACAAATGGATGTCCCGGAATTTATAGATATTTAAATGTCAGTGTTAATCTACTCCTATTCAAGGCTAGCCAAGGTAATCAAAGATATGTCATAGTCTAAAAAAGCCTGAAAAGGCAAATGAAACTCATTTTCAAAAGTGTGGATCATCTTAAATGTTATCTACTTATCTAGTTTCGAATTATTATGTAATAGTTTCTACCCGTGACTTCATCCGCGTTGACTTTAGACAGGAACCTTATATTATATATGTTATAAACTCTCTGTGTGCGAAATTTCAGCCAGATCTGCCGTTTTAGCTTGATTGAGTAACAAATACCCAAACATCTAAACATACAAACTTTCACATTTATAATATTAGTAGGGCAATGTATGTACTGTCTGACTGTGCAAAGTCAGAGGTGTCGGGTTCAAACCCAGGCACACACCTCTGTCTTTTCGAAAGCATGTACGTATTAAAAATTAACTATCACTTGCTTTAACGGTGAAGGAAAACATCGTGGGGAAACCTGCATGCCTAAGAGTTTCCCGAAGCTGTGTGAAGTTTGCCAACCCGCACTTGGCCTAAACCCTCTCAGTTTGAGAGGAGGCCCGTGCCCAATGTTGGGACAGTTTCTTAACAGGGCTAATATTATTATTATTATTATGTATGTATTATAATAAATGTCGCCTTACTTAATGTCCGTGGAGTTAGCGGGGATGTTTGTGTTTTCATAGATAATAAATCTTACGTTTCTCGAGTTGTTCCAACCAGTGTTTCCCAATTAGTGGTTCGAATACTCCTGGGGGTACGTAAAGTTACATGAAGGGGTACGCGCGGTAATGTCTTGACTACGTTACTTTTATGTCTGAAATATATTTCGAGTCGATTATACGTGTAGGTAAACCACCATAAACTTGAAATTGAACAATCCGTTGCGATTTACGACTAACGAATGCTTTTAAGTAAATAAATATTATAAATAATATTATTTCAGTGTTATTATTATTACCCTGTAGTAGGTTATTTTAATCATCTCGTTAAGTTAATACAGACAACATAAGCTTTTGAAAATTTTGCCGATCATGAATCATATTTTTTAGGGTTATTAACTTCGGCTTCGGCTAAGGCTTCGGCCGAAAATTTTGGTAAATAGTTTTAGAACAACTGAAACATCGTTAATAGGATACTGCCTGATATTTCCTCAGAAGTTTCAATGCGTAAATAAACTAGTTCAGTTATTATGCGTACTACGTCGTCACAACATTATTAAACTTGAGAACTTACTGATCAGGTACGAAGAGGAAAACCTACGGTGTAATGTTGCAATGCACAGTAGCCAGGCACAATTCAATTTTCAAATGGCGAACAGGAAAATAACACCATGCTGATGGTTGTTTTTCGATCCTTAGCTGCTATTCCAGTAAATACAAATAATACCTAGTAATGTATTGTTCGTATGTTATTACTAAATATTTCGTGCAATGAAACAGGATAGTCCAAGTATTAATAATTAAATAGGACAGACATTTTGATTTCATCTACACAAATGTTGTGCCTATTTGAGCTTACGTCATCTATTTCACTGTGAGTCAAAGTCAAAATTATTTATTTATTTAGGCCAATACAAGAGCACTTACAAACGTCAAAATTATTACATTTTTTACATCTACCACCGGATCGGAACGCGGCCTACACTGAGATGATCCGGCGTGAAACTCAGCAGGCTAGTCTTTTAAATTCATCTGTTTGGCCGTTCTGATAACCAGTTTTTTTTAAATTATATTATACAGCATTATTTAATTTTGCTGATTCAGGAGCTGCTCAAACCCAATCTGTTTTATCGTCAAGATAATCCGAAATTTTATAATACCCTTTCTTACACAGTTTAGTATTGATTGCCTTTTTAAACTTATTGATAGGCATGTTTCTGATATCTATGGGGAATTTGTGTACAAGCGGATACATTGCCCCGTTGCATTGAGTAAAGAATTGACTCTCCTCGACCTGCTGTTGCAATTAGACCGTAGGACGTTTCTCTGAATTGTCCGAGTTCGAACATTTAATTATAGTTACTCATATTTACATTCATCAGGTGATTACCCCCAAAAAAACGTCCCGTGACTTTCGTTGTGTGAAAATTCCAAGAAGCTACGAGAGTTTCAGCTATTCTATTCATTATTTACCTCTCATCTCTTTATGGCTACACGTTGACATATACAATTATACTTCTAGAAATATATTATGTCACACTGCTAACTCTATATAAAATAAGATGGTTTTGTTT
Source organism: Phalera bucephala (assembly GCA_905147815.2). NCBI lineage: Eukaryota > Metazoa > Arthropoda > Insecta > Lepidoptera > Notodontidae > Phalera > Phalera bucephala. The sequence goes on along the minus strand of LR990621.1, from coordinate 12,967,477 downwards.
GACATTAGAAAGGATTAAAATTGCAGACAGAAGAAACCCTCTATGACTTTGATTCATATAATTTTAGTTTATTTACTATGTTGTCAATGTAAATGACGTGATGCTTGTCACACTTAGTCTCACCGTGACCAGTGAAATTATCGTTTAGAGTTATTTATAGTACAAAAATAATAAATGCAAAAGTTTGAATGTTTGTTACTCAGCCATATCTAAATGCCCAACCGAATTTGAATGAAATACGTGGTTGAAACAAAGACGTAATTTTAACATGGAAAAATAAGGCTGTATAAATTTAGCTAAACATCTTGCAAAAAAACTATTGAGACATAAACTTTTTAATTATAACACACCTAGTGACAATATTGTCATTATTTTAAATCTAAAGGTTTGCTCATCTTTAATCTCAATGCTCACGCACGTCACACACAGAAAAGCTACAAAATATAATAATAATATTAATAGGACATCAACAAAACTGACAGACAAGTTGACATTTGACCTTAACATAAATACGTAATATGTCTCCATGTTATTTACTTGGCCTAGCCCGTAAATTACATTTTTACCAGCGTTATCTGAGAATCAGAGCAAAAGTACGAAAATAATATTTTTTATATACGGGCATCGGGCATTCATTAAATATGAATGAATAAAAATTAAATGCGGAAACTGTCAAAAATAATCGGCTGAACAACATGCGTATCGTTGCGTGTGATCGCCATTCCCGCCGGGATGAAATACATTAGATATAGAAATAGCAGCATGCACGCCGATCAAGAGTAAACAACGCATATTAAATGCGGCACAAAAGTAAATATTTATAAAACCGACTCCGCATTTCTGGAAAATGTATCTTTGGCCAACTGCTATCGTAATTATGTCGTATGTCTTAGAACGGATTCAATATAGACATAGACAGGGTAATTGCATTGCCAGGTTTAATTATTTGTAAAGCAAATAGCAACAGCTAACAGTAATAGCCGAGTGGGGTGATCGCTCGACTTAGAAAGAACGCAGAGTTTTCTAGATCAATGTACGGATCTCAATTTGAGTTATCATTTGTATCGTAAGACTACAGGTATGCTCTAGCAGTGCTCAACTGACGTGGTTTGTACTGTTGTGTGATTTCCTTGTTTAAGCCTTATCTTTTATTGGAGTTAATAACATGTTTGTTCTCTCTTTTGGTGATGCCTCCGCTGATGTGGTAAGAGATATTCCGAATTCTTATTCTAAGAATAAGTCTAAATGTTAATGTATCTCAATATCAGAAATTTCAAATGTCGGTTATGTAATTGACACTGACCAACAAAAATAATTAAGAAGTTGGAGGGTACTCCGGAACAACTATGCCTTTTGGACGTCTAACACCAGTCCTTCCCGTGACCATGGGTGCTGCAAAGCACTTGAAACGTCGGGAACTTAAAAATCTAAAATAAACCGCGATAAAATCCGAAAAATAGTTTTATTTCATAATTATATTGTCAGTCGTAATGGATATTATTAAGGTAAATAGCGATAGTTTGGACTTAGTCACACCTCCTTCACCGTGCGTTTGGCGCTCAGACGAGCTCGACTCTATTTCTGACCGATGTTAATGACTTCATACAGATACGCACGTCAGTTGACATTTAGGTTATTCTATTATGGGTTTATGATGTTTTTCTCACCGTACGTATAGATGGTATGGGGTTAAAGCCCCATGCGAATTGGTGAGCGAATGTCGATGTCAAAGTCGTTCAGTGAGTAAACATTCTCTTAAAATGAGCTAGCAGATGCTTAAGTTTGTTTTGGAAATCCATAGTGTAAACGGACTTGTGAATGAGGGATTGTAAATAATATTTTTATCGGCGGAAGTTCTTTATGTCGTCACTGTAGTTTTTTTAGGTCGCAGAATGGGACTAGTTTTTCTTCTTGTGTTTGCAATTTGCAGTAGCATATTGATGGGTAAATTTACGCCTAATGTAATATAATCCCGTGGACCAATTATAGAGTTTATAGTTTTTGTAGGTCGCAGAATGGGACTAGTTTTTCTTCTTGTGTTTGCAATTTGCAGTAGCATATTGATGGGTAAATTTACGCCTAATGTAATATAATCCCGTGGACCAATTATAGAATTTATAGTTTTTGTAGGTCGCAGAATGGGACTAGTTTTTCTTCTTGTGTTTGCAATTTGCAGTAGCATATTGATGGGTAAATTTACGCCTAATGTAATATAATCCCGTGGACCAATTATAGAGTTTATAGTTTTTGTAGGTCGCAGAATGGGACTAGTTTTTCTTCTTGTGTTTGCAATTTGCAGTAGCATATTGATGGGTAAATTTACGCCTAATGTAATATAATCCCGTGGACCAATTATAGAGTTTATAGTTTTTTTAGGTCGCAGAATGGGACTAGTTTTTCTTCTTGTGTTTGCAATTTGCAGTAGCATATTGATGGGTAAATTTACGCCTAATGTAATATAATCCCGTGGAACTATTATAGAGTTTATATATAAATACAAACATAATAATATTAGCCCTGTTATGAAACTGTCCCGCCGTTGGACACGGGCCTCCTCTCAAACTAAGAGGGCTTAGCCCGTAGTCCACCACGTTGGCCCAGTGCGGGTTGGCGAATTTCACACAGCTTCGAGAAACTCTTAGGCATGCAGGTTTCCTCACGATGTTTTCCTTCACCGTTAAAGCAAGTGAGAAATTTTTGTTTTAATACCAACATGCTTTCGAAAAGTCAGAGTTACTTGCCTGGGTCTGAAACCGAGACCTCTGAATTTGCAGTTCAACGGTCTAACCACTAGGCTATCACTGCTACTTTATATATATAGAAACTATATATATATATTTTGCCCAGTATGCATCCGCATAAATGGTAGATTTCCACCTATGTCATGTTAATAATTGCCAAACATTTTGCCAGGATATAAATTTGGTATGACATGCGACGTCATTTGGTTATGTTATAGTATATGCCATTTTGTATTTTGACCGAGCCAAAATTACTGGTTTAACAACTAGACATAAGGAAGGTAAAGTTTTGAACTCTCTTCCTTGATGAATCAATAAATAAATAACTTAACATAAATGACGCCATCATATAAGAATAAGACGACAGTTTAACATTTTTTTTTTTGCTTATTATCATGGAATTGTAAATTGTAGAATGCGACACAAAACACTTAGATAAAATGCCAATTCTTACCAATAGAACATAACCGCTGTTCTTTTGACACTTATTCATATATAATAAATTGTACTTCCTTATAAAAATGGAAATACACCTTCAAACTTCTAATTATCATGTTTATATTTCAGTTTCTTTTTTTAATACCTTACGTTTATACTATATCAGAGAGAAAAGAATTAAGTACCGATTTACTTATTTATTGATGGTGCATATCTTAGGGCCATGCAAATGTTATGTCTCTTACGTTCATTGAATTTCCCACCATCTTTTTTTATTTGTTACCGTTTCTATTAACCCCTTTATGGTAATTGCAGAAAAGAAGGACGCACAACGGTAGGTACTCTCATGTGAATTAGTGCAAAACATATAACCAATTTTATAAAAGAAGGTTTCTGTGTCGACTCCGTTAATTATCCGAAAGTTTTCTTCAACCCTTCCAAAACAATTAATCATGGTGTACTAAGCGAATAACCATGAATTCAATTTAAAAAATCTAAATTCAATGAGCAGCAAACTTTGTGAAACCTTTCTTTGTGTCGTTTAAACCGTTTGAATACGTATTTTCTTGCCTAGTAGAATCACTACTTCCTATGAGTTAAATATAGTAAAAAACACGGCTAATTCAGTGAGACATAGGACTTAGTGTAGTAATTAATAATGAATTCCTCTCAGTTGACAGAGAATTTCTGAAGATTTACGCCCACGAAACCTAAATCGATCTAGTAGGCTAAGCACAAACGATTCAACGTTATCGTAACGTTGTCGAGATAGGATGTTGTACGTGCATCTTTGTTTAAAGTTTTTTAGTGTGAAAAGCATGGCATATTGATCTGAATGGCTTTACGCTAACTCTCGTATTTTTACTAAGCCCTCTGGACCATGGAGCATTTGATAATTATGCACTGTCGCAATGTATCACGTCAATTGCGCATTTGACGATTACGTAGGACAAGTTATTTAGTATACACCGTCACGCCTATATAAACTTCACATTTAGGTGTACTGCGTACACCCCCAATTTTCGCCGACGATGCTAGGTCCTATGTAATAGAGATCGAGCCTATTGCCATATACGGGGCATAGTTCCAGATTCCGGACTAATACTGGAAATTTTTTCGATAGAGAAACCCAAGACCTGGTGAGTTAGTAGACTTATATTGTAAATTTCAATGAACACCAATAAATGTAAAACATTAACCTCGTTGGGTCAAACGGTTCAAGATTCTTTCACCGATATGTCAATGGGTACACGCAGCGCCGGGTCAATCGATAGGGGCTCGTTAAAAATGTATACGATAAGTGTAGTAATCTATCAATCACTTATTCATTCCCTGACTGGACATTTGCATGATGTTCTTGTTGTTAAGGTGGACACGAGGCAGACAATGCTATTAATTACGTTAGTGCTGTTAAATTAATAAAAGTCGTATGTATTCTGAAAGGATACTCGCACGTTTTCGAGACGCTAGCACAGGCGCGAGTAAGTTTTGTTATAATTATTTAGATATTAGATTATTATATATTATAACTATTATATTTACATATTAATACTTTCTAAAAAGGTTTTGCCGACCAATTTTGTGACTGCGTCTTCAGTTTTGGCCACTTTTTGTGTTCGAACGCCTGGGGGCGGAAGCGGCTCGCGTCCGTAGGATTTACTGTCGATTCCTTACACCTGGTCCCTGGACAGTGCTAAACAAGCAGACAAACATCTTCGACTTCATCGTCACTTTTTATAAGGTGACATAAGGGTCAATCGCTGACTAGTACTTATTAAAAGAAAAAAAAATATAAGCAGCATTGAGCTTCTGAATGCATAAGGTATCATTAACCAAGGCTTTAGCGTTAGTTATAACATACAAACTGACATAGCACTAGCATTATGAATATTATTATCATCATTTCACGGACGAATAAAAAAAAGACGTTGGTCTGTACCGGGCCTAATTTCACTTAAAGCGTTTCAAAGACGATGGTAGAAATACGTTAAATTATTTTACGTTATTAAGTAGTGTCAACCAATTCGTATCGTGTTGTATTTCTCTCCAATGAATATAATACACGACATACAATTAACGAAATTATTTATTCCACTAACGACCACTTGCCACGCGAGGTTTAGTTCCATATGCGATAAACACAGGAAAATTACCTACTGCATGCATTAACTTTACGGTTTGAGTTAGTGAGGTCGTTTTTTATCGTCGTCTATGTAGCATATGCATGCACCCATGGAAATCGTAATAATAACACATTAGAAGACGTATAACGCGTGTGATCATCTTCTGACAAAGACGACTACGCCTCATATGTGAGAAGATGATCACAAAAGGCTTCAGTTCTGCGTGAACGTATGTAGTAGCTAAACTTGGTATTTTGCAGCACATAACTACGAGCAGCATATACAGCATAAAACTACGAAAAGTCTTCTGTAATATGTGACTATATATACTTATAAGGTATTACAATAATCTGAGTTTGTAGCTATTGTTTAAATCTGGGCATGTATTGCTAAGCGGCGAAAGTGGTTGCGAACGTAATCGTGCTCTTTTTCACTTCTAGTCTTTTCAGACGTAGGCAATCGTCCATATTCCTTCAGGAATAGTAGGTGACAAAAAGTAACAATAGCTATATATTATTCCTTTATATATTATTTTGCTGTAATAACAAGCATTTTATAAGTAAGACTTGGTCTTAAGTGGACGGTCCAGTGGTTAACAGCTTAACCCTCTTAGCCCACTGCATCGAGTAGTCGCGAGTTCGATTCCCGCACGGGACAAATCTTTGTGTGACCCACTAATGTTTGTTTCAGCCAGGGTGTTTGTAAACGGTCCCACGACACAGGAATTGTTTCTAATGTGAAGCTACGTTTAAAAAAAGATTTTATAATGTACTTTTACAGCAAGATGACTAATGGCTCTATCATGAAAATAAGAAAAAAATAAAAAAATAGTAAGAATGTTTAAGTAAGCATTCTTAAACTATTATACATAACATATGCGACGCGATATAGGATGGCAACGGTTGCTGATTAAACGCTATGAAACATGAAGGTTGGTGTCAGCGTAAAAGAACTCTTAGTACGGAAGCTGTGATAAGATTAAGGTCACTAAAATAAACGCAAGTCATTTCGACATCAATAGACGAGTAGAAAGTCAGAAAGAGCCATAAAATTTCACTTTCTTTTGAAAATCATCGTAAATTGCTATGTGTATGTAAGCATCTTGAAAATAATTTATTCTTTCAGCATTTTAACGACCAGCGGCATCTTTCTAGTGCACAGATTAAATATCATAGAGTGAAGACTGAAAAAATAACAGTTATATTCCGTTTATTTGGATGTATGATAGTCAAGTTTACAACAAAAAATGATAATGATGTGTGTTATGTTTCACTAACACCAATTTTACTTTCGTCACGACCGAAATCACGGAGAAACGGTTACAGTTATTAGTGCTTTATATGTTAAAAGTATAAAAACATACTTATCTGTACAGTTAGCAATGAGTATGAACTATTCATTACCTATTTTTGGCAAGTCATAAATCATTTGGTCAGAACGTACGGCTAGCAATATAAGTCGTTTAACAGTTTTTTCAAATCTCTCGGACACTTTTGTTTTGCATCCAGTCCAAATTCTTTTTATCTAAATATATTTGAATGTTGCTAATAAGTTGTGGCAATGTTCACCAACGTATGTAAAATAAAAAGTATTCCTGATTAGAAAACTAAAGATGTTATGGGGGGGACCACTTGTTGCACGGTGCATTGAAGACTCTTATTCGTTACTAGCTGTACTTGCAACTTCGTACGCGTTATTTTCAGGTGTGTATTTCACACCTTTTAGCTTTTTTTGAGACTAAAGGTATCCTATATCCTTTCCCTAGATTAAATCTACAATGTGTTACATAATTAACGCAAGACCTGTAAGTAATTTGTTCTAAATCGATGAATTAATTAATTCCAACAATTTTAAATGTATTCTACATTATTTTTTAATTTTCAAAAAATGCTGTTACTCCTTTGGTGCGCTTTAATAAACTAAATTCATTCTTGATTCAAAGCAATACAAATATATTAAATGTATTTTTCAATACGCACCACACATACACGTACAAGTTTCATTGTTAATTGGAACACTTTTATAACGTGCTTAAAAAAGGGGTAAAAAATATTCTATTTGGATATTCGGTTTCTTGAATTTATGAGGGAATTATCTAATCGGGGTGTCTAAGGTCTTGCGTTATTTACGGTACAGCATCCATCCAGCATCATCCTTGCCGAATTTCATCAAAAAGTTCGTGAAAAGCGTGAAAAGGTAAGAGACAAACAAACAGACAGACAGAGTTACTTTCGAATTTACAATATTAGTAAGTATGGATGACCAAACGCGGCGCGTTACTATAACTTCGTGAAATGACCGTATAATCGTGTCCGTACGCCACTGGAGTACCAACAATCACGAAGTTATCGTAACTCACCGCGTTACGTATCCAATTGGTTATACCGAATATGGGCCGTGTTTGGAGATGAGGACGCGGCGTGGCGGTGCCGGGTCAGCCGGTGTCGACCCAAATTGCGCTATATAAAGTGTGAGCAAACGCCATAAACCGTATTTACCGTAATACAGACGTGTGCCGTATTTTCTGCCAGTTTCCGTTAATATGAAAGTTCTTTTGTGTTTATTATAGAAAGTAAATCTCTCTCCCGTCTTTGATATATAAAGATAGCGTGTTAACTGCTTTAAGGCTTTCATCGATATCGGCGCTGTTAGATATAAAATAACGTGCAGATTAAACGATCAATTAAACTGTAACTTGGTGTGAATCTGTTATTGCCCGAATGGTCTCCTTTAAGATAGTAGAAGCCTATAATAAGTTGAAAGACATTTGAATTATTAATTTATGTAATCTATGAGAGTGGAGGAAGTAAGCCAGAGAGGTATGTAAGGAAAGAACCTGTTGGAACACTGTACTCTCTGCCTACCCCGCGAGGGAGCTGGCGTGATGATATAGAACTAACGCTGCCATCAAGGAAATGTCACTTCATGACAGTCGCAGAGTTGCCGTTTACTATGAAATTTACGCAAGTTCTTTTTTTAATTAAAAACCGTGTGGATCTACCTGTTGAAATATTTCCCTAGAAGTAGCAAAATTTTTACTAAATGATAACCCTAATTTCATCCACGGGCCAACAGATCCTGGTCGCACTATAAGTAATTAATTATATATTTTATAATGATCATTTAATAAAAGAGAAAGAAATAAAAAACAGCGTAGTATCGTTATTACTGTCTATTAATATTATAGTGTTTTATCAGGTGTGTGTTCCCTTTATACAAAATCAAACGAACTTCTTGAAGTGAAGTTCGATTGGTATTATATTAGTCACTTCATTCGAAGATATAATAAACCATGTAGTACTTTTATCCTACAGACAGTGTTTTGCACGAATTTTTAGAGAATTAAAAAGGGGTGTTTAATGACTTTTTTGTTCACTTAAATTTTCAACACTCATTCGGTCATTCAATCATTCCTACCTGCTCCCTTGTCACATCGTATCCCTCATTTCTTTAGAGTTTAATGTAATCAATCCCTGGGCAAAACTATGCAAGGAGGGGGTGGGTGGGTTTTGTATATCTTCGACTGAAGTGACTAATATAATACCAATCGAACTTCACTTCAAGAAGTTCGTTTGATTTTGTATTATATTGCGTCACTTCATTCTTCAGATATAATAAACCATGTAGATGTTTAGAGTTCAGTTTTGCCCTTCTTAATGATTAAGTTTTGTAAATAAAATATTGATAAATCAGTTTAACTTTTATTGATTAGTTTTAAGTTACATTACTTTTTATGATAGGGTTTTATTACACATAACCGATTTTGCAAAATCATCTTGTGTTATAATTGGTCTATTGTAGAATTTGGCAAATGCCGTGGATTGGGACGACCAACCTGCTGTTTTCCGAATGGTCTCCAAGGAAACCCCACGCGAGCACGCCGTGGACGTGGCAGCATGTCGTGTGCTGTGCGCGCTGAACACTGTCACGTCCACGCCACTCTCCGCCAGCGTCTGCTTTATCCATCTGCTTATGCTCTGAGCAGACGCTGCTTGGTGTGGCTTTCGGAACGTTATGATAAGATTTTCAGTATTATTTGGCCTTAGCGTTCTCGTTATGGTTAAGTAGTCCATCATCATAGTAGCTGGACAAATGTTTTGGTTGTCTGGGAAGAATGGTATTGTAAGTATTGGTTGTTCTCGGCCCGCAGCAGACGTTTTAAGAATATCTGAAATAACTAATTTTATACCTGTTGTTTCTATTTTAATGTTCTGGATTTTTATCAGTGACAAAGTTTGAGCTCTATGTGCTGTACAAAGAGCTAATAAAATTACTAATTTTTTAGTTAACCTCTCTAGAGATTGATCAACATGTGGTATCCATTTGGACACATGATCTAATACGACTTGCGGGTCCCATGTACTAACATACTTAGGCACCGCAGGTCGTAATTTATACACTCCTTTCAGATCTTTTTATCTGGTTGTTACTACTCAATTCCTGATGGAGCAATAAAGACAAGGCCGACTTGTGGCTATTTAATGAACCGTATGCGGCGCCTCTGTTATAAATATCTAACAAAAATAATAGAACGTCTGATACCGACGCAGAGAACGGATCAACTTTTTTATTATTACAAAATTGCCACCATTGTTTAAAAGTTGTGTTATACTGCGTTAACGTATTTTTGGAGAGAGAAGCAATCATTATGTCGAGGGTGTCCATAGGGGATCCTGCTTTTAAGAAAGTGATCCTGAGAGTTTCGCTACAGCCAGGGTAAATCTGAGGCGACGGTGTGTCCTGGAACCAGACCAAATAACAAATTCGTTAGAGTCAAGGTATATTACGTCCGAGACTATCATAGATTGGATAACGGGAAACCAAGCCTGTGAAGGCCAGTATGGGTAAACAAATATTCCCTTTGCTTTTTCCACTTGAATCTTCCTTAGACATTTTAGTATTAAGGGGAAAGGCGGAAAAGCGTAAAAATAGAAGTCTTTCCACTGTATGGTAAAAGCGTCTACAATCACCGAGTCTGGGTCTTTTTTCCAAGAAACATATTTCTCACATTTTGCATTGGTGCGAGAGGCGAAAAGGTCAATATTCGGTTTACCGAATATTCTTGTGATTTTTTCAAAACCAGCTTTTGTGATTTGTAATTCTGTGTCTGGGTTTCCTTTTCGGGATTCTTTATCAGCTATAGTATTTTCCTTTGTGTTTATGTATGACGCGAAAATCCATAGCTTTCGCCTTTCACACCACTGCCAAATAGACCTGGCCAAATCATTTAGATGCGGGAATTGTATTCCGCCGAACCTATTTATATAAATAATAGCTGTAATATTATCTACTCTGAGTAAGATACTGCAATTTGTACAGTGCTTTGCAAAACATTTCAGACTTAAGAATACCGCTAAAAGTTCAAGGTAATTTATATGATGTTGAGATTCTATAGGTTTCCATCCACCGCCTGTGCGTGAATCGTTACATGCAGCCCCCCAGCCTGTTCTAGAGGCGTCAGTGAAAATTTCCATCGTCCAGTGTTTAGATTCAAGAATGTTATAAGATTCAAGTATGTGACTAGCCCACCACTTGAGGTCCGGTAATATTAAGTCCGACGGATTAAATTTTGCATCATAATTATTATTATTACGTTTTAAAGCGAGACATTTTTCTCTTTCTAATCGTTTTATATATACCCAACTGTACCTAACTGCTGGGCTAGCTGCTATCAATACCCCAATTAAATGTGAAAATTCACGAATGGTAACATGTGGTAGATTAAAAAACTTTTGAACAAGGTTGGCTATATACACTTTTTTCTCTAACGGTAGATTAATTGTCATATCAATGGAATTAAAAACATATCCTAAATATTTACAAGATGTAGTTGGCTGTAATTTACTTTTATCATAATTGATAACGAAACCTAAACATTCCAGTACTTTTTTTGTTTGGTTAACATTATATTGACAATTTTCAAAATCAGATCCCATACACCATATGTCATCTAGATATGAAACTATTGTTAAACCTTGCCCTCTTAGGTGCGCTATAACCTCCTTCATTAATTTCGTAAAAATTCTCGGGGCGACTGATAATCCGTAAGGCATGGAGGTAAACTCATAAGTTGTAATTGATAATTTTTCCAATGAATTTCGAGGGTTTTTATTAGTTTGTTCTAAGCAAAATCGAAGGTATTTTCTATGATTATTTTTGAACGGTACAAGTAAATAGGCTTCTTTTATGTCTATAGTTGCCATAAAGCAATTTTTTGTAATTAAATTCGATACAGTTCTATAATCCTCCATTTTAAAGTGCGTTTTTTTAACGTATTTATTGAATGATTTTAAATTTAAAATAAATCTAAAGTCACCGTTAGATTTAGGTGTTAAGAATACTTTTGATATGAATTGATCCTTAGTTGGAACACAGGATCTTATAGCTCCTAATTTATGTAATTTATCCATCGCTAAAGACAAATGGTATTTTTCTTGTTCTGATAAAGTATCACAGTGTGTGATGTTTTGACTATCTTGTCGTGATTTTCCTATTAAGGGAATGGGGAAGCCATCCCTGACCCAATTTAATACTAAACGATTTGAGGTAATTTTTTCCCAGCAGCTATAAAAGTAAGTAATTCTACCTCCATGTACCTTTATGTTTGATGACTGTTGTGGGCACGTTGATATCGGTTCGGCCACGTCCGGGATTGTGTGTACGCAGAAGTCGACGGGTATCTGCGATTGAACGCCGTCTGTATTCTCCCCGTAGATCTCGGTCCTCCCCGCCCCCCCCTGTTCATCGAGCGAGAAGGACCGCGCCAGTTTCCCTGATGTCTACTTGAGCGAAATGTTGAAGATCCGGCAGTATTCTTCGGATCAGATTTTTTTATCTGAAAGCTTTGCCTCTGTATGGCTTTTGAAGCCTTTATTTTATCTGGCAGATTTATACCGAATAAGGTTTCGTCACGTTCACAGTCTTGAACGACGTTAAGAAAGTTTTTGTCTAGTCCTGTCATTAACATTTTTGTACGTTTTTGAGTTTCGTCAAAATGTAGATCTGAAAGTATTCTAACGGCGTCTGAGAGAATTTTTACCGCTGGCGATAAAACTGAACAGGTTTTATTATCTCCTTTCAATAGAAGAGACATGGCACGGTTTGCTGCGCTAATACCTAGGCCTAAAATTTGCTGATTGCCTTCCAATTTTTTATCCCGGGCTCTTGCAATATCTGAGGAAGCCGCGGCTATCTCTGGATTCAGAGAAGGAGCTCTTAATAATTTACAATTTGATGGGATGTTGTACTCTTTTAATAATTTCTCTTTTACATTTTTATCGAGCCCTTTTCGCAAGATTGGTATCCAGCGCTGTGCTAACTCGGGCAATATATCATCTCCATATGTAATTTCTTCCGTCATTTGATCACCTAGAGCTGATAATAGTTCTGGATCCAATGTATCCACTGTATTTTCAGGTAGACTCGTAGAAAAGGGATCATTTTCTACCGTGTTGGGCTCTTGTCCAACTTCTGTATTATCCATAGGCATGATCAAGTCATTATTTGAATTATTGCTCGGGTTGGTTTCGACCTCTATAAGAATAGTAACGAATAACAAAGGGCAAAAATAAATTTCTATTTAACATGTGGGTACTTTGAAGTTTGCCCCGTATAACTTTGGTGTTAAACCTCGATTAACTCGTCCAAAGTTTTAAGTATTATAATTTTACAACAAGTATTTTGACGTCAACCCGCAGTTGACACGGTCAAAACTTGTATTAAATAAATAATTATGCATATCTTTGGTGTTAACCCACGGTTAACTCGGCCAAAATATGATCGTAATACCATAACGTTTATTTGGAGCATAAATACTAAAGATTTTCCATAATAGAAATCAAATTTCTGTGTGAGGGTAGGCCATCGGTGTTAAAAAATATTTCGATCTTACTTACCGACATTCTCTTCGAAATCTGACGAATCACTATAAACAATAATTCGTTTTCGACGACAATTTTGTTCTTCTAGCTTTTGTATTTTGCGTTTATAACAACGAATTTTTTCACTTGCACTGCGCTTAGACATTTTTACAATGTGAAGTGTGCGTTCACTGTCTTGCACGATAAAAGAATGAGGGATACGATGTGACAAGGGAGCAGGTAGGAATGATTGAATGACCGAATGAGTGTTGAAAATTTAAGTGAACAAAAAAGTCATTAAACACCCCTTTTTAATTCTCTAAAAATTCGTGCAAAACACTGTCTGTAGGATAAAAGTACTACATGGTTTATTATATCTGAAGAATGAAGTGACGCAATATAATTAATGATAAGGTTATCGTTTAAAAATTAATTTTTAATGACAGATATTGATTATAAAACTGTGGCTGTACGTACCTAAGTGTTTAAAAATCAATTTTTAAATAATATAACGTTTTTATTGTGAGTGTTTAGTTCGTTATATAGTTAGAATCTCATTTCATCAAGCGAATGCCGCGAGACTTACTGCAAAGATTTTCAAGATGTGACAAAACAATAGGTGACTTACAAACTAGTAGTGACTTATTTTAATGTTTTCTTCTTATAAGTTATTAATATTCCCCTTGTATTTCTTTAGTATACCTCTATTCTACTTCCTACGATAGGCCAGTCCCTACGGTAAGCACTCCAAACGAACTTCTATGGACTTTGTTAGAAATCGGTCAAGCAGCATGTAAGTTAATCTTATAAGATACCTCGGTTTTATAAGAGTAAGTAATCAAATCGAAAACGCACCTATGAATAGTCAATAAGAGAAAATTATTGGATACTTAAGACTCTACCACCCGTTTGGAAAGTCATTCCTGTGAAGAAGGGCAAACATCCACGGTTACTCTTTTTGAAAATTAGAGTTTTATCTATCTATCTTTCTATCTATCTATAACATCACGTCAGATCCCTTGCGTAGGCAGAGAGTACAGAGTTCCAACACGTTTAGAGTTTTATAATTCTTTTTGTATGCATTGCATCCATGGGGTATGGAAGAACAATGCAGAACGAGCTAAGTAGATGTTAAGTGTGCTTAAGTATAGATTAATCATAAGTGTCCTTAGATTCATGGTATCGGCCAGTGTCTACATAGCCCTCTTATTTACAAAAAAGAGATGTTGTAAAGTTATAAAAAAAAATTATAATAAGAGAAAAAAAAGGTTACTATAAAATATGTAAAGAGTGCGTACAAAATAATTGGTTATAGCTCCAGTGTGATGCCGAACGAGACAAAATTCAACAGTACTACGGTAAATGTTTAGTCAAAGGATAGAGGACGGACCAGTCCCCACCAGCAGCACCCGTTCACGAGTATGACTTGAGAAGCAGCCATCACTCTCCTCGACCATATTAGAGGGAAAAGAGTGACCCGCTCCATAAAGCCGCCACTAGCAATGCAATACATGCTTGATTAAAAGATTTCAAATTATTCGTGTGATTGGAGAGTTCCTAAATTTGTACCTTATTACCTAGTGTAAGTTAAGCAGTGATAGCCTAGTGGTTAGACCGTTGGACTGCAAACTCAGAGGTCTCTGGTTCAAATACAGGCACGCCCCTCAGTCTTTTCGGAAGAACTATTAAAAATTAACTATCACTTGCTTTAACGGTGAAGGAAAACATCGTGAGGAAACCTACATGCCTAAGAGTTTCTTGAAGGTGTGTGAAGTTTGCCAACCCGCACTGGGCCAGCGTGGTGGACTATGGCTGAAACCCTCACAATTTGAGAGGCGTCCCGTGCCCAACGGTGGGACAGTTTCTTAACAGGGCTAATATTATTATATATACCTAGTGTAAACGTAAGTTATTGCGATTAGTGTTTAAGCAATAAATACATATAAATAACCTATGAGCCACCTTATGACTGCTGTACATGATGATGCTGCGGATGATAACGTAGTTGATATTATGATTTATAGTAGTACTTATATTATTCGGGGAGTTACCGGAGGGGTACTACGGAGATCTTCTTACATACTTAACATTGAGATCAGTTCGGTGAAATATTGACACTTGTGGTACAAACAAACATTGTCTTTATAGCGGTAACCTATAAAAGGTGTTCAGAGTAATTTAAAATAGTTTTTACAGCTTTTTCAGGCAGAAGATTTCTACGAGATTTCTACGTCTTTATGTCAGTATAGTTCTAGTTGGCGGTCCTTCAAAAGTCCTTCAAAAACTAGTTATGTTAGTCTCTGTCCGTCGTGTGGATTTCCCACCATGTTTTCCTTAATACCTATTAAACGAATGACAATGATATCTAAACACAATAATCCAAGGGTGGGAATCGCACGGAATCGTTAGTTAGATCAAGCAGTTACCTGCTGCTTATAAAGTATAGCTAAAACTATAACTAAAAAGTCGCGACCTACATTAATTTAGACTTGCATACAAATATTATATAGAGGATTTGTTTGTCATCGATAAAATCTGAAACTACTGCACTGATATAAATAATTCTTTCACCATTTAAAAGCTACATTAAGGCAGAAGTAACATTGGCTATATTGTATTTTAGTAATAATAAGATACCGATTTATAATAAGTGAAGTGAAGAAAGCCAGAGAGGTATGTAAGGAAAGAACCTGTTGGAACTCTGTACTCTCTGTCTACGCCGCAAGGGATCGGGCGTGAGGATATATAGATAGATAAATCTACGAGTACAGATATTACAAAATAAATACAGCGTATCACAGCTAGTTTGTATACACATCAGGAAACGATGACATTTTTCACTGAAAGGGTATAATTTAACGAATGCCAAAGTTAATTTGCGTATAAAGTGATGGCGTGCCGCGCTCACGCGAGTTGGACATTTTTAAAAGCTCCCACCGGGCACGTCCATTATTTATGAGTAGATAAATTATGTTACGGGGATTCCACTGTGATTTTTACACTAGACCACCTATTTCCCGCGGCTTCCCATGCGATTATATTGGAGTTTGTCTAGTTTTATTACAATA
The DNA here is from genome assembly GCA_905147815.2 of Phalera bucephala. Lineage (NCBI taxonomy): Eukaryota > Metazoa > Arthropoda > Insecta > Lepidoptera > Notodontidae > Phalera > Phalera bucephala. Next base: position 12,951,248 of record LR990621.1, on the reverse strand, counting down.
AATTAGCTTCCTGACAATGAAAGAATTTTCAGAATCGGATCCAGAGATTACCTCCTGCAAACATACTTTACTTATATAGATAATAACTACTTCTATTTATGTAGATAATAAAATACTTAAGTACTAATTTTATGTACATATCTCATTAAAACTTCATTATATTAAATCCCCAGTCCTCTTCAGTGCTTGAAGTAGATGATGACTAAATCTATTTTTATCTACTGGTTCTTATAGGCCGACAGTTACTGGTTTAGTAAACAAATTCACTAAGAAAATTCTAGAAAAAAGACACCCTCACCGCGCGGTAGATTTTTTTCTTTATATTATTATCTCAATGAGGGTATATTTAAACCTATGTTGGTACACACATAATATAAATCTGAAGTATTTCTTCGAATAACGGTCAATTAAATATTTACTATATTATATAATAATTGCCGCGTGGTTCCCGGCTTAGAATAGGACCAACCCATCTCATCCCATCGGGTGTCGTACAAGGCGACTAAGGGAAAACTAGGGAATGGGCAGCAGCGTTCTCTTAACACTTCTGCGATCAAAAACTGCGCTCGCCAACCCGCCTGCCAAGCGTGGCGAGTATGGCAAATCCCCCCTATTGGGGAGGCCTATGTTCAACAGTGGACAAGTATGGGCTGAGATGATGATGATGAAATATTTACTACACGCAATCCATTGTAAACATTGTTTTTCTTTCATATGATTACCTGAAGGGCAAGTCAAGAGTCTCCGTAACCGGCGAGCGTGTATAAGACTGACTATGCGTGTGGAGGAAACCAGCGAGTACTCTCTGCTTATCTTGTAAGGGATCTGCTGTGATGATATAGATAATTTAACTTATGCTATTCGACTAATATTGTAAATGGGAAAGTTTGAATGTTTGGATGTGTGTTACTCAATGACGCAAAAACGGTTGAACGGTTGTGGATGAAATGTGGCACACAGGTAGTTTATTACCTGGATTAACACATAGAATACTTATTATCCCGGAATAATGGTAGGTTTACAAGTTTTCATTAATAACAAGTAATAGCAGCTCTTAATGGTCCTATTATATAAATATAAAATATACACTTAACATTAGGGTTGGACTGATATGAGTCTAGCGTTTTACTACCATACTCTACATTTTATGACCGACAAAGCCTAGCCCCTGATAGGCTAAGGTTTTATTGTAGGTAGGCAGGAATTCTTTCTTTTTTTATTAAGGGCTTAGTACGAAAAGGCTGACGTTAGCGTGGCGCTACCGAGTTGATATGCCATCCTTGTCACATTACAAAATTTACTATTATTTTTTTATTTTTTCTATATTAAACGTAGCCCCACACTAGGATTGCTTCCTGTGTCGTGGGTGCGTTTACAAACATGAAAATTCACGTACACAAATACCCAGCCCGGAACAAATAATTGTGGGTCACCAAAGATTTGTCCCGTGCGGGAATCGAACCCGCGACTATTAGACACAGTGGGCCGAGCGGCTTAAGCTCTCACCACTGCGCTAAATTGTCCGCTAATTAAACATGCCCCGTCACGCTAACGTCAATCTTTTTGTAGCTAAGCCCTCTGATATCTGTAATAGATACGTAGAAACGCTTCGATTACATTTATAGTGCCACAGACAGACCGACCGTATAACCTAAATGTTTTACGCCGCTCCCTAGTACTATACTATATTTGGAATGAATACAACAGTAGCTGGAAAAAATCTAATTAGTTACGCCATTAGTATTAAATTTTACTAATGACCGTTCAGTAACTGAAAAAGTGAAACTACGAAAGCGAAACTGTAGAAATCTTGTAAAACGGTTAGTTCACGGGTATTCCTTTAATTACTCAATCTGCAACGGTTTTTCTAGGTTCACCTTGACATTCGAAAGTCTCTCTTTAGTTTTTCGTAATCAGTATATACGGTAAGCATATGCATTTAGGCTGTGGTAAAAATTTACCTTTCTCCTTATCGTCGTCTCAGCCCATACTTGTCCACTGTTGAACATAGGCCTCCCCAATCGCTTTCCAGCGTAACCGGTCCGACGCCACCTGCATCCAACGACTTCCTGCGATTTTCACAAGATCGTCGGTCCATCTGGCAGGCGGTCGTCCCACGCTGCGCTTGCCAATACGTGGTCGCCACTCTAGAATCTTTCTGCACCAACGCCCGTCCGATCTACGCGCTATGTGGCCCGCCCATTGCCACTTACTTCAGTTTGCTAATCTTAAGGGCTATGTCGGTAACCTTGGTTCTTCTACGAATCTCCTCATTCCTGATTCGATCGCGTAGAGAAACGCCGAGCATAGCTCTCTCCATAGCTCGCTGAGCAACTCTGAGCTTTTTTATGAGACCTATTGTAAGAGACCACGTCTCTGATCCATATATCATCACTGGTAACACACATTGACTGAAAACTTTAGTCTTAAGGCACTGAGGTATTTTGGATGAGAAGATATTGCGCAGTTTCCCGAACGCTGCCCAGCCGAGTTGAATTCGGCCTTTCTCCTTATACAGACCACGAAAACCGCTTAATTCTGTCCAGCGCACCTAGACATAATGCAAGCATATTCTATTTATTCTCGTTCCGCAATCGATGGCGTCTTGTACTGACGAAGTGACTGGTCGTTGTAAAATGTCATTCCTGTACATTTTTCTGTTTTCTATTAGTATTATGACTGTAGAAAGCCAACGTGACTGGACGCGCTAAAGTGTGAACCAACCCCACATAATACATGAATCATTATGATCTACTAATATTTATCGGTTAGTCTGTTTATGCGTGTAACGGCCACTTTCACCTTCGAGTTAAGTGAGGGTTAGTTACTTCTCGATTTGCGTTACTTGGCAATTAAAACTGGTTAGTTTAACGGTCGAGTAGGGCTAATCGGAGATGGTGGAATTCGTACGTAGACTTACTTGCAACTTTGTGGATTATTCTCCGTCTCTCGAGGGTGGTTAAAGAAGCCCTGAATCTTATGTTTGCAAAGCACATAAGTCTTAAAAACTTTGTAAAAAGGAACAAGTAGATATTTATATTTTCAAATTGTATAAGTTAAAGTATCATAGAAATTGAAAAGGGTGTTAAACACAATGGCCTTTTATTTGAATGAAGGTCTCCTGCTAGCCCTGCCGCCCTGATTCCTTTTTGAAAAGGTCAGTAGGGTGCAATCAAAGGTAAGTAGCAGTTTTGGAATTACAGCTCCGGATTCATACAGCAATGTTTAACCGTAGTGGCGTGTGACCTAATCTCTCGATTTGTGAGAAAGGCCTTTGCCCAGCATTAGAACGGTATAGGTTGATATTACTATTATTTGACGTTTGATTATCATTACTTACGTGATCTACGACGAGCAGTCATAATCTAGTAAAGATTATCACTGGCCGTATTACTAATTGTTTTAGCTTAGACGGTGGTTTGTGCTAGTGGTCACCAACCGGCTAACGATCTTAGCTGTTTGGTCCCCGGACAAGATAAACTTTTGAGTAACTTGAAATATTAGTTTTGGTATCTAAAATTCTAAAAATAACGTAACTAAATCCATAGTTCTGTACTAATGTTGAATAAATTTTTACAGAAATAAAGATTTAATAATTTTTATTATTGTTTTTTTGTTTTACATTAATAAATTTTTCATTTTGAGTGTCTTCGATTTGCATTTCCATTTCATTTTGCATATAGGAAGATTAAACGTTATTTATAATCACGACATTCAATGTGAAGCGAGTTTATATTTCTTGGAAGAAATGACTAAAACAAAGAGTAGTCGCAGGGTGGTATGGCAATTCAATGAATATCATTTCAAGGTTTCTCGAGGTACTCATTTCATTTCCTTTGGTTAATTTTTAATGTGATGCGCCTTAATTACGTAATATTGTGAATTACCTACACGTGAATGCTAATAGGTTGATTAGAGAATTAATTCATTTAGACCAACCAATACCTAGGCGTGAAATAAAATTTGAGTCACACAAATATTTGTTGCACGCAGGATTCGAACCGAACCGACTACTTGATATAAATATCAGAGCGACCTAGGCCCAAACCTTCACCAATAACACACACACACAAAAATTATACCTTTATTGATCCGAGGTGCTTTTATCCCACTAATGTTCTTTTGTTCAATCACCATACTTACACCCGTGTTAATAGACATTTAATTACTTAGTCTTAAGAATTTAGCCTGGTAATATCATGTGTTTAAAATTCTATACTGAACCAACTTTTAACATTTCTCACTTTTGATAGTTTTTCAACTATAGAATAAAAATGATGTGCTAAGTAAATACTTAAGTAAATGTAACTATTTAGACATGTTTATAGCTAGAATTAGAAGGGTGTTAGAATTTTTTCGATGTGCCTTTTTAAAAATGACTTGTAAGTCATAATAAATATTGTAACACACCGTTTCAACACTTAAAAAATACGAAATCATTCACAACGCTGGCTTACAACACTCTTAACAGACGCCACAACGAACTTGGATTATATTAATACTTGTTCAAGGTACCGTAATCATAGTTAACGATTGCTAGTGTTGTGTCGACCTACGATAGGACATAATTGACGAATCGATCAAGTAACTCGTTAATCAAAGCCGCGGCCTCTGAGCCGTCATCGCATAAATATTAGACGCACAAAGAATGCGCCTTTAACAATAGGTAGTTTGTATTTCAAGGAATCAATTATTTTTTATCATTAATATAATGTTTCTTCCATTTTTACGTCCTGGTTTTGGTATTAATTAAAGTCTGTGTTATTTGACGACTAAGTGATTTAGACCACGTTGCGGTTTAAAAAATATACTTAATCTGCATCTGGTGTATTAAAAAGTAGGTACCTACGTTACATAAAAGGAAAGGAATTAAAGTATTATCGTGTTCCAAAATTCACGGGCGAATTACAAGTGCAAATGTCAAAACAAAAAAAATGTTGCAAGTTTAAGATGAGTGTAGAGGTAACAACAAAATCGACATAATTTATCGACATTTATTGTATTTAATTAAATTAAGGTTGAATTTTACTCAACATGTATTTGAACAATAAATTGTGTAGATTAATAATTACAATATTAAAGATAGTTAAAACAATATTCGTTTTGATAACGAGTTACAATTTTGGGAATCGACAACAAATACCAAATGAGAATGTGATGAAAATTGTAAAATTTGAATTGTTTTGAAAGATCTGATCGTCTATCTCTTCAGATGGTGATATGTTCATAATACATACATAATAATGCGTACGCAATACGAGTATATCGTCATTCTATATATACAGTTGATATTTATGCGAAAAACAGGTAAATCGATTGTTATCCTGCTTCTAAATCCAATTTGATCACAGTGTTTGTGTAATTTATTCATTATAATCATTAATTTGAATCAACGTGTGTTATTTATATTTTTTATTAAACGAATAGCTATGGTACCAGCTTAATGTTCAAAGTGTATTAAAAATAAAGATAAGCTATTTTAATTGATACGACAATAATTGAAGTGCGTGTTTGTTACCTATTCTCATATCGCACATTTCGAGACGGGAAAGGACACTATTTACACAAATTCGCAATTCGTATGTATGTTAATATTTTCCTCTACAACTGGTTTGGCAGATATCAAAATTTGTACCTACTCTGGTCGGATGACTTTTAACAGGATCTTACTAAGAATATACCTCTTATTTATATCTTATTATATAATATCTATAGAAACATACAACGCCAGATCCCTCGCAGGGTAGGCAGATAGTACAGAGCTCCAACAGGTTTTTTCTTAGATAGATATATAGATAACTCTTTATTGTGCACCAATAACAAACATGCAATGGGCGGCCTTATCGCTAAAAAGCAATCTTTTCCAGGCAACCTTGGGATGGAGAAATTGATTTAGTCGTAGCATAAACGGGAGTGCACTAGTCAAAAAAAAATAGGAAAAAAAAATTCTTACAGTAAATAGCTAGCGGTGCATATAGACTAAAATATAATATACAAACGCAAATACATACAACAAAATACACTATAATTGAGATATACAATACAAAATGACAAAACATACATATAATTACTTATTTAGATATAACAGTAGGATCCAGTGGACAATGAGATAAATAATGATTTCTTACATGCCTTTCAAGCTTCCTCCACTTTCATAGGTTTTGTCGAACACGCTCGACGATTACGGTAATCTAATACGTATACGTATATCTAATAAGTAATGTGTGCGCGTATGTCATTATAATATTATTAATAATATTAGCCCTATTAACAAACTGTCCCGCCGTTGGGCACAGGCCTGCTCTCAAACTGAGAGGGTTTAGGCCATAATCGGCCATGCTGGCCCATTGCGGGATGGCGAAATTAACACACCTTCGAGCAACTCTTAGGCATGTAGGTTTCCTCACGATGTTTTTCTTCACCGTTAAATCAAGTGATACATAATTTTTAAAACGCATTTGCTTTCGAAAAGGCGGAGGTGCGTGCCTGGGTTTGAACCAGAGTCCTCGGACTTTGCAGGCTAACGGTGTAACCACTAGGCTAGCACTGCTTATTACATAAAATTCAATCGTGTTGTATTTAATTTGATTTGAATCTGTTCATTATCATTACAATTTGGTAGTATCTCGCTGCGATTCACAGTTTCTTACACGTCGTTCGGAATATACTCCTACTTATAATAGTTTTAGTCAAATTCCACGACATGCACAATAGGAAGGAGTAGCGTAGTTTACTACCCAATAACTATGCGAGTCCCGGCTCTACACGAAGAATCTCTCGTTATTATCATCTCACTTAGAGCTCGCATTATAATATGCTATGTTATACAAAATTCGATTGCATTGTTTGTGATTATTGAAATTTTCTACCTATATCAAACTCAAATAATTCATTTTGTATAAGCCCTGCGGGCGCTTACAAATAGTCAATTCACATTTTTTTTTAATTCTAATTAAACTACTAATCTACCACCGGATCGGAACGCGGTCTCCACTGAGAAGATCCGGCGAAGAAACTCAGCGGGCTTGTCTTTTTTATTTACTTCTCTTTCTTTCATTTTTTTAATTATATTGTGTGGATACAATGTTTAAGTTACAATTAAATAGTTTATGACCTAGCTCTAGTGTGATGCCTTACGATCGAGATATGAATCTAATAATATCTGTAAAGAGCATTTAAAGGATTCCAGATGGACCAGTCCCCACAGGCTGCACCTGTTCACGAGTATGACTGCTGGAACAGCCATCATTCCCCTGGACCCGCGCCAGGCAGCCACCGCAAGCAAAGACATTATAGTGAGCATGACCAAACCAGAGCCCCAAAGACGGTAGCCAAATTGTGTCTACAAAGCAGCAATACCCCAAGCTCGTCAGGCAGAACACGCTACACTTTAAAATTGCCGTAATTATAAGAGAACAATACATAGCATTACTATCAATAACATGGCACTTCAATCCCACGCGGTCTTATCTTCTATGTAATCCGAGATTTTGTAATAAGCTTTCTTACATAATTTATTAATTGGTAAATCTCAAATATCGTAGGGAAGTTTGTTATAAAAGCGTATACATTGGCCCATGAACGAACTGCAAATTCTGTGGAGACGCGTGACATGTACAGCAAGATTATCATCCCGCCAGATCGCTTGCGGTATAGGCAGAGAGCAGAGATGCAAATATGCAGATTTTCATTTAAATCTTACGGACTTCAAACTCTTTTCTACTCAATATTTTAACGCAATCCCACGGTCTTACCGACGGAACCACCTCGACCTAAAACTACAGAATTTACAATTAGCCAGCATCAATGTCCTTCGCATAAGTGTTAGCTAATTGTCATTGTCTATTGAAATATAATTTGTAAGGTTTTTCTATATTGTTATTGTACTAGTTTTTGTGGCATCAGCGAATTAAACGAAAGTTGTCATCCTTGACACTATTTTTCATTTGCAGTTGATACATTGACGGTTGATACTAGACTAATAAACTAATTGCGGTAGGTAGAGTCGGCGGGTCGCGGGTCAGACGTAGACGGAATCACATGGCGAGGGTTAATGTGGACGGTCAGTGCCACTGACGACAATGCCTAACCACTCTGTGTCACAGATTAATGGAGCAGACACTTGACTTTGCGGCGGTAATTATCATGTGTAGACTACCTACTATATGACGCAGTGGCTGGGTACAGAGCTATAGGAGTGTATCCATCGATGCAGTCCGACAAGTATCTTTTGTCTCGTGGATAAGATTGACGTGGTGGCGTTATGAAATTATAGTATTTTTCATGAAGGATGGGTACTGTGACAGTTGTAAGTGTCAAAGAAAATTATACTTTATTCAATGGCAATTTTATGTTTTTTTTGCCTTAATATCATTGAACTGAATATTAATTTTGTTTGGCACTTAGAACTGTCGCTACCCACCTTATGTGAAAAATACTATAGTTTTCCTTCTTCCAAGGAGATATTTCAACAGGTGAGTCCGCACAGTTAAAAATAGAACTTTGGTGCATTTCAGAGCGAACGCCAGCTCTGCGACTGCCATGTAGTGACATTTCACCGCTGCGGGATCCTTGTAGGACTGTATATCATTTATAACATTATAACAGATAAAGGTGACAGTACGCAAAACAGTCCGAAAAATAAGAGCACAAATAAGGGCGTGGTCTTATTTCGAATTAGTTCGATCCAACCATAGCAAATGAGAGCACACGTTAAAATGCTACAATTTGTTAAAACTATCATAATAAAAATATCTAAGGTTAAAATTAATTTCCACAGTTGCTAGCTACGAGTGGATATAAATGATAAAGTATATTCAAACGCGGCCGTTTTTGTCTGTCATTTTCTTCGTGATTCGTAACCTAGTAAGAATAATGTATACTCGTAATACCTTCACGTCCATATTCCCCAAGCTGGGATGGCAGAGGTGTACTGTGTACACCTACTTTTAGCCAACGATGTTAGGTCCCATGTAATAGGGGGCGAGTGTATTGCCATATACCGGTCACAAGTACAGACTCCGGACTGATACTGGGAGTTTTTCTATAGAAAACCTACATTTGTCCGACCTAGGCTTTGAACCCGCGACCTCGTGATCGCAAAGGGATGCGTTTTGCCACCAGACCAACGAGGCAGTCACCATTTAAAAGCTACATAAAGCCAGTATTAACATATAATGTATTTCAGTAATAAAAAGATACGATATGAAGGTAGTAGACGAAGCGAGAGAGGTTCGTAAAGAAAGAACCTGTTGGAACTTTGTACTCTCTGTACCCCGCAAGAGATCAGGCATGAGGATATAGATAGATAGATATATAGCTATACCTATAGGCTACTAGACTAACGAGACAGTCTCAATAATATATCTATGAGTATATCGTGAATGACTCCTAATCATGTCATTAGTATAGAATAGGATCGCTAATGTAACATTTGTATTGTCGCCACGGGGGTAAAACAACACAACACATTATGACTCTTTCACGAGCGATTGATTAAAACCATCAACTAGAAACAATATAAGAATTCAGGAAAACTTTAATGTTAATTTTATTCGTACCTTATAATAATATGTATGTATTTCTTTATATGTAGACAACAACGCATTTTCACGAAAATGTCAAAGTTAAATATATTGAGGAAGTTTAAAGAATCTAGGAAGGTATAACAGGTATCACCATAAAGAATTTATTTATTGAAAATGGAAGATGAATAAATAATATTTATTGGTTTTATAGTCAATGATGTTTACAATTGAAAAGTACTGAAAGACTCATTAAAATCCTTAAATCATGCTGTATATTAAGCAGTGATTGTGTATGAGGCTGAAGCGAACTAAAGTTAATTAAGGCAGGAGAAATGAGTAAAACTAGTCTTTGGTATGCTTTAAGCGACCTGATATGTATTTTGTAGGAATTTTATTTTCTTATCAAGTCTTTTTTTCAAACTAAGGACGAAGGGTACCTATATAAAGAAACAATCAGAAATATTGCAAATTATTTAAAAGATAAAGTAAATATAGGTACATAATTGGTGTATGTATAACGTTCAAAAAGGCAAGGCATGTCTGGTTATAAATAACATTTAACCAAGTAGATATCATTGCCCCACAAAAAAAAAATATGTCACGGAACAAGATCTGATTCGGGTGTCGTCGTTCACCTTCAAAATGTCGGAGCGTTTTACATACTTGATATTTATATAATTCCTTACAAATTTAAATGAAACCTTTTTGAGAAAAACAAGTCACTTAAAGCGTACTGCCACAATGGAAAAATAGTCAGTCTACTAGGCGGAAAATCGTCACTCTACTACGTTGATATTAATTGATGCCCAGGAATTCCAGAGATTCGTATGTACAATCTCTGGAGTTTAATAATAGATGATTGTCAAAGACTATACTTCTATAATCACAGCTTTCACCAAGGCTACACTCTTAATTTGCCTAATTTTTCAAACAAATTATATGAAATTTAAAAAAACATAAAATGATTAAAATAAAGTATAGAATACCTTGATTTATTGTTGAAGTTTTTTTTATTGAAACAAAAAACCAAAAAGTAAATCCTGTCCATTGAACTTGACATACATATTTCGATAATTTAATTAATGATACAAAACTTCTCTGTAAACGATGTTTTTGTAAAAACTCTTTTCATCGTTTGCTGGTTATGTTTGACATTCAGTAAGACTATAGACAATTTGAAGTGTATTGTGTCAAATACATGGTAGTGTGTGTAATGTGTTTTTTATTGATTTAATGTATTTTTTATGCATAATTTAAAAAAAATATTAGCATTCTGCACTTCTTCTCGATATAAACTATAAGTGTGGGAAGTTTCATACTCCTCCGTCCGCGCAATTTTCGTAAAAAGGGGTGCAAAGTTTCTGCTTCACGTATTAATATAATATGATTCTGACTGCTTTTCAAAATATCATACTAAACTAATTGTTATAGATCGTTCTCCAGTTCTTTTTTAATTTACGTATATTTAGCTTATAAAACAAAGAAACTCGCCTTGCAAAAAAGATTTCAGGATGAGTGTCCCGTATGTTTGTTTGTACGTTGTAATTTCTGATAAGAATCTCACAATCGAAGAATTGAAGAATTTGGTGAAGGTATTGAAAAATTTGACTTATTTTATCGTAATTAGTCGGAGGGAAGAGAAGTAATAAAAATAATCGTTTATTTCAGGCTGGGTGCAGCATTTAATTTACATTTAGAGTGTTAGCAACATATTCTTATAATCTAATGTTAGTTTACAATTTCCAACCCTGCACAGGATACCTTACAGCGTGCAAATGTATCCAGCGCTGCAGTAGTAAAGAATCCCACACACCTCGCTGTTGAGTCGTGTAAAAGCTAGCACCAACAGTGTTCTGACCGTATTATCAGAAATACGGTCAGGATACTGTTGATGCTAGCATCAGTTTAAGAGGTAGCTCTTAAACGGCTAAACAGCGAGGCGAGGCGGTAAAATTATTGAACGGAGAATGCGCGTGAAGTCCGATGGAATGTTGTGCGAGGCACAAGGGGGTTTCAGGTCTGGAAGAGGATGTTCGGATCAAGTCTTCTCACTCCGCAACATCGTAGAGAAGCATCTGGCAGTGGGCCGGAAGGTTTTTTGCGGTTTTGTAGATCTGGAGATGGCATTTGACAGAGTTGTGCGAAAGAGACTTTGGGACATTTTGCCAGAGTATGGTATAGATGGCACTCTGCTGCGAGCCGTCCAGTCCACTTATGTGGACTGCAAGGCATGCGTACGGGTGGGTGGTAACAGGTCACCCTGGTTTGACGTTAAAATCGGCGTCAAGCAGGGTTGCGTGTTGTCCGCTAGACTGTTTATAATATATCTGGACAAAAGTCTTCAAAGACTGAAAGCGATGAATGAAGGTGTACAAATGGGTGACTTAGTGGTAAACCATCTACTTTATGCAGATGACGCGGTTTTAATAGCGCCAACAGCCACTGATCTACAAACACTAGTCAAAGTTATGAAAGACGACTGCATGATCAATGGCTTACACTTGAATGTGAAGAAAACCAAGATTATGGTTTTTGAAAGGGAAGAAACCAGAACGAATGTAAGGATTGTGGTTGGTAACGATGTGCTGGAGCAAGTGAATGAGTTTGTATATCTTGGATGCGCCTTCAGTAAGGATGGGAAATACACCGCTGACATAGAGAGAAGAGTGAGTGCAGGGAACAGAGTGAATGGTGCGATGGGAAAGCTACTCGGGAGCCGGCACTTAAGCCATAAGGCGCAGCTGGCCGTACATAACGGAGTTCTTGTCCCAACGCTGTTATATGGTAGCGAGAGCTGGGTATGTAAGAAGGAGAATGAAAGTAGGATAAATGCGGTAGAAATGCGAGCTCTGCGGAAGATGTGCGGAGTGAAGCTGACCGACCGCATTAGCAACAGCATAGTAAGACAGCGAGTAGGTATGAAAGATAGTATCGGTGTAAAGATGAGAAAGGGCATGCTCCGTTGGTTCGGGCATATAGAAAGAATGCCAGAGGAAAGAATGACTAAACAGATATACAATGCGAAAGTGGAAGGATGCAGGTACCGGGGAAGACCTAGAATATCTTACCACGACCAAATAAACCGAGTCTTATCTGATGGAAAAGTCAAGAGTCTCCGTAACCGGCGAGCGTGTATGAGACGAACTATGAGAGTCGAGGAAGCCAGAGAGGTATGTAAGGAAAGAACCTGTTGGAACTCTGTACTCTCTGCCTACCCCGCAAGGGATCTGGCGTGAGGTTATAGATAGATAGATAGACAGCGAGGCCGATCACCTACGGATTAAAGCCGGAAAGTGCTCTTACACGCGGGAAGATAGCCCCTCAATAAAACTTAAGACAAATATTTTTACATACAGTTACACAGATTTTATATAAAACCAAGAGCCCATTGGTCATCCAGATTTGTCAAACTACGTTGCATATCGCACACTTGTTTGTCTCAAATCAGTGTATGCAAAGCACACAATGGACGCGTGGTATATTCGTGGTACGCTTCTCCGAGGCTTTCAATTAATAGTAGCTTCGTCTGACACGTGACATTGAGATAAATCAAATCGTTATATAACAATCAAAATGATCTATTAACTCTTATTAGGCGTAATACGCGTCACATGATGCTGCATGAATATCCTCATATATCTACTCTAATAAAGTTATTAATTTGTTCTTACGGTAGAGTAGAATTTATTAGCACTGTGTTTGTATACCTTTTCGTGCAATTTTTTTTTATAATATCTTAAGAATTTTCATGTATCATTTATACGAATTAGTTAATAGTTATTAAGTATATCTTATACTAAATCTGGAATGAACAGATTCCCTACAAGATCGACCGATGACTTGGTGAGCTAGGCTTACACAGTCACGCCTATACGCCCCAAGCAGTGGTGGAAGAGGTGTACTGTGTACACCCACTTTTCGCCGACGATGTTAGGTATCATGTAATTGGCGGCAAGGCTATTGCTATATACCGGACACAATTTCAGACTCCGGACTCATACTGGGAAGTTTTCGTTAGAAAAACTACATTTGTCCGACCTACGATTTGAACCCAGGACTTCGTGATCTCAAAGCGATACGCTTAGCCACTAGACCGACCAGGCGGTCGAAAGTTGGATGCATACAGCAGAAAAGCAGGTCGTCATGGCAATCTTTGAGGGATGCCTAGTGAGTGAATTCTCTCGGCTGAAGATACATAGATACTGGATCTATCTTATATGTGTTTTTCCTACATTAGTACAGTCGGTCATTTTAATTCACATTATCGAGCAGGATCAGACACCGACCTCGCCGCCGAGGTCAAAGAATCCCATGCCCGGTGCAGAGCACCACGGCGAGACACCTAGTATACGCCCTCCCCCATAGCGACTGCCCAAGCCGAGGCCGTTTCTCCTTGAGGCACCCTTGAGCTAGTTGCCCCCTTGCCCTTCTGGCTCGAGCGTAGTGGTCGCACGCTCGCCCACTTGTCCGGTGAAGCTGTATAGCCACGCGGCCAACAGCGTAGATCATTCACACACACACACACATGACATTATGGAGATAATTAAGAATACGTTCTATCAAGCGTCTGTCTCAACCTATATGTACGTTAATCAAATTTAATAACACGGAAACGTCTATATACAAGAAAATTAACATAATTATACATTTTTTTATATGACATCACATCTTCGTGACGTCATTGTTTACAAGGAGCGTCGAGTTGCGATAACGATTGGCAATTGACTATTTAATCGCATTTCGGAAGGTCGATGCTACGATAGTTTTATCCGCCCACATTCGAGCTTTACTTTCGAAAGCTAGAAACAGCAATTGTAGTTTCACTCAGCACATGTTCGTACGATCAAAATGCAATACAACATAAAATAGTCTGTAATACACGCGACTTCACGTAGAGACTCGACAAAATGTGATGCAGAATTTATAAAGTCGTAACAACACTAGTCCCTTTTTGTCGATAGCCACGACTAAAACACTCAAATTCGTGTCACTTTTTTACGCTTCGAACTATGTATGTATTGTACAAAGGTGGTAAAGCAAAATCTTATAGACATTACTATGATGAATGAGACACAATGGCTTCTACAATACACGCGTTTAAGACGATCTTTTTCTGGTTTGGTAAGTAGCAAACCAATTACTGATTACGCGTTAAAAATAATTAAAATAATATAAATTACGCACATTTTTGATAAGTAGGGGGTGGGGGGGGGGGGACAAGGTGTACTATGCATCCTTTGTCGCAATTTTAGATCCCAATGTAATAGGGGTGAGTCTATTTTCTTTTTAATCCCCACTAGGATTTATTCCTGTGTCGTGGGTGCGTTTACAAACATGAAAATTCACCTACATAAATCTGGGTAGACCGGAACAAAAAATTGGGGATCTTATAATGATTTGTCCCGTGCGGGAATCGAACCCGCAACTATTGGATACAGGGGGTGGAGCGGCTTAAGCTCTTAATCACTGTTCTAAATCGTTCGTCAATTGCCGTTATACCGAGCACAATTCTAGCCTCTGGACTGCTGTTGGGAATTTTTAGAAAGAAAACATTACTTTGTCTAACCTCGGATTGGCAGACGCACTATGCGCCGCTAGAAAACGATTCACTAAATGCATTAAAAAAAAGGTCGTGACCAAATAGAGATACCATCGCCAAATCGCGGGTTTTCAATACATCGCTATTCTGCTTTTTGACCACAATCGTGAGGCCAACAAGACGACCGAACAAGTCACGATCACGAATAACCTCACCGGAGCGAATAAATCTTTCATGGCGACGGTTTCCAACCGACTGAGTGTGACCGATTGCGCTCAATCAGAAATAATAACTCGAGGTGACGACACTCTTTAGAGCATTTAAACGCATAATAACTGCCGGATACCAGCGGTAAAACTTTTCTCGGGCGATATTTTGGGTCGGTCTGTCATTCGAGTCTTGGACGCAAGTCAAAGCTAGATGCGTATTGCACATGGTCCTGTTCAAAGTCGTCGTGGCGATCTTTGGAGAAGGCCTTTGTCCTGCAGTGAACGCCTTTCGGCTGATAGACGCAAGTCAAAATAGTCTTATCTTTACCTACAATACAGGCTAATCCCATTTTGACTCCCAAAAGTCGTAGCTAATGCGGCAACCAATTCCACAGCAGCCACGAGCTACCTACTAGCTACATTGGCTCCTGGGCAAAACCGGGATGAGGAATCTATGTGATTGTCTTTAAACATAGATCGAACGCGGTAACCTCACGCGTAGCGCACTAAGACTATGTCAGCGGAGAAGGTAACCCAATGCTGATAAGCTACGGACGTTGGCAGATTCGGCGATATAGCAAGGCCTTGTGGAAGGCTTACGATAACAGTGGAGGTCATGAGTGACTGTCGATCAGACACTGCAGCAGGATCCTTTCTCTGTTGTAACGGATACCCGTTCCATTTGGTCTGAAAGGAGAAGGAAGAGAAAGTGCATCTGGATTTGCGCGCACCTTTGTGTACTTTAATATTCATCCTGCGCAAATCATTGGCTTTGTTGATGGCTTCCGATTTAAAGCCGTCACGTATGCATTCGTCTTTGCCAAAATCGGCTGGATTGAATGATTGATAGATTGACCTACAATACAATTCTTGAAACGAGTTGTTAAACTTTTGTCACAACATGCCATGCTTGCACGTAATTTGTCTTAGCAAATCTCACGTGTAGGGCGACAAAACTCACGACATGTGTCTTGTCACGCTTCTGCTAGTCCTGATGAAGGACTATTGAAGTACGAATTAAAAAGACAATTAAAACCAGCACGAAAGGTTTGTTATTGTTGATTCTCATGGTGATGCGACGTTATTATTCACTATCTGTTTACTGGCTATATTTCTTATCTTTAATACTTTAAAGTTATATACCGACTAGTAAATATATTGAAACCACCTTTGTATTGTATGTCCAGTATCTTAGTTTTATTGTTTATTGTTATATCATAAAGACTCGTCAATGTTTGGTTGATATGTTTTTAAGTTTTATTTTCATGTAATATTTACAGGATTTTCCCCCATTCCATTAAAAATATTAAACTTATGCAGTTAAAAATGCAGTGTGTCAAAATTAATTATTTTTGACATAAAACTCAGCTGTATCGACTTTGAGTTAAGCTCGCCTTGTACGTTAATTTTTCTTGTAACAATTTGTAACAATTTGTGTATGTGTACAAAGAATCAAATAAATAAATAAATAAATATTGAGTTTCAAATAATATATGATAACTTTGCAAGGACAAAGGAAGTAAAGGTAAAATGCCCAATAGAATACGTTTAAAAATGCTCGTATCAGTCGATATATTATTGACTAACGACCCGCCCGGTTTCGCACAGGCGAACTATACACATAAACTCTTGAATCACTCAGTCCATAAGTGAAAACTATATGAAAATCCCTAGTAGTAATTGAGTTTATCGCGTTCAGAGAGACAGACAGACGCAGCGAGGGTACTTTGTATTATATCATCATCAGCCGAAAGACGTCCACTGCAGGACAAAGGCTGCCCCCAAATATCGCCATGAGGACCAGCTATGTGCTGTACGCATCCAGCTTCTACCTGCGACCTTTACCAGGACATCGCTCCACCTTGCGGGGGTCGTCCCACTCCACGTCTTCCGGTATGAGGTCGCCATTCGAGAACCTTTCTGCCCCAACGGCCGTCAGTTCTACGAGCGATGTGCCCCGCCTACTCCCACTTAAGTTTGGCAATTCTGAGAGCTATATTGGTGACTTTGGTTCTCCTGCGGATCTCCTTATTTCTGATTCGATCTCGCAGAGAAACTCATAGAGAGAGAGAATCATAGCTCTTTCCATTGCTCTTTGGGTGACCTTAAGCCTTCTTAAGAGGCCCATCGTGAGTGACCATGTCTCGGTGCCGTAAGTCGTCAAGTTGTTTTATATGTAGTGATATATTTGGTCGATGCTCATATCCCATAAAAGCGCTCGTAGCCCTACAGGACCGCGGTATACCTAGTGAATACAAAGGTTAAGCTGCGTTCGGCTTGGTCTATCTTAGATTTGTAACCATTTGTGGCCATTATAGAGTATCTTCGTTCATCGAAAGGCGTTTACGTTATGTTACGCGGAGGTCGGCTGTAGTGTAATTTAATCTTTCTCACCTCGAGTTGTGAGACATAGTCTGGGCCCAGTACTGCGAAGTACTGAATTCAGTACTTCGCAGTGAAATACTTTAGTTAGACTGTTTAATAAATAGAATAACGTTACGCTTATATTTTTCTCACGATTGTTTTAACACATTTGGCTAAAATTTATTATTAAGCACCAATTTATTTTTGTGGAAGCAATATGTGCTAAAGAAATACAAACTTGTTTTACTTACCCGTAGCTAAATGCACAATCTTAATGCAATCAATTGTGACCAATCAAAGTTTTCAGTCACACTTACGGCTGACTATAATAATACCTATGTATGTATATCTTACGAATTGCATTAAGATAACATTTTATTACAAAGCTTTTAAAAATAATGATTCAAAAACGAAATAGGTGCATTGCCCGCAGTTTACCTACGTTCTTCATACAGACAATCTGGATAACTTTTAAATTAAGCGATATCATCATGGTATAATATTATAATAATAATATTAGCCCTGTTAAGAAACTGTCGCACTGTTGGGCACGGGCCTCCTCTCGAACTGAGAGGGTTTAGGCCATAGTCCACCACGCTGGCCCAGTGCGGGTTGGCGAACTTCACACACCTTCGAGAAACTCTTAGGCATGCAGGTTTCCTCACGATGTTTTCCTTCACCGTTAAAGCAAGTGATAATTAATTTTTAATACGCACATGCTTTCGAAAAGACAGAGGTGCGTGCCTGGGTTTGAACCCGAGACCTTAGACTTTGCAGTCCAACGGTCTAACCACTAGGCTATCAATGCTATCATGGTATAGAATGGATTTATTGATTACTAGCGGCAGCACCTTCGTCTGCGTATGTACCTCTATAAATTATAGCTTACGTGTTTTTGATGTATAAGCTGTGTAGTACTTATCATAGCTTATACATGCTTTTTTGAACAAACGGATTTTAATGAAACTCTACAGTGGTAAAGTTTTATCAAAATCCGTTCAATAGTGTTTGCGTAAAAGAGTAACCAACATCCATACATCCATTCTCACAAACTATCACGTTTATAATATTAGTAAGATACTCAAATACAAAAAAAAAGACTGACACATAGATTATACTATCACATTTTGAACTAGTTTTATTGTTCGGCTTCTGAACAGAAATTCATAAAGAACGAAGTCAGAAAAGCTACCTAAAATATTAATTAAAAATAGTGCTTTGAATGGTTTGATGGTGCACAAAAACAACTGGCTATGTGTAATAAAATTAAATTGCTAGAAAAGAATCGAAAATTTGCGTGTAGAGAACACTTAACATTATCAAACCAGGAGGTAGGTATACAGTTTTTTAAATGACTGTAAATGCTTTTTATGTACTCATTTTCAAAGCTACCTAATTTGACTGTACATTATATAGCTGTGACTTTGTACTAGTTTCATTTCACACTTTATCAAATGTTTAATAACGTGACACATTAATGAATGTCAAGACAATAAAAGAATCAACCGAGATAATGAGAATTGCCTAGTAAAAAAACCCAAGAACATATATTCGTATCTATGTAGATTATAAAATGGTCTGGAAATTTTTAGCTTCATGAAGCTAATTTGTTTATACTTACTAAAGCCTAGCCTAGCAGCGTTGAGATCGGTCGGTGTAAGATGGGTGACCGTTTATGGCATTTTCATATTCAAGCGTCTCCGTGCTTAGAAAAGCATGTTAAGCTACTGGTCCCGGTTGCCACTTAATGCGGTAATCATCAGGCCAGGTTGGAAGCCTTATTGGTGGCTTGGTAAGTTCCAACAGCCGATGCCTCCGCCAACCCGCACTGGGTTCCCGTGGCACCTTAATCACTCTCACCTCGATCTGTGAGAGAAAGCCTTTGCCCAACAGTGGGACAGTTTTGGCTGATTTATTACTAAAGTCTATATTGTTATATCATAGTTTGTCATTTTGCATTTAAAAACCATAATACTTATCACCTTGTCTGTACCAATAGGGACATTAAAAACGCAGCATTGCGGGGACGCATTTTCCATAAGAACTGACTGGATGTGAAATTCCTATTGCATTAGATTTGCATGTATAAACAGATTTTCCTGCTCTTGAACTATATTATTATGATTATCTAGCCGTGACGCCGTCTAGATTATCTTACCACAACCAAATACACAGTCTTATCTGAAGTACAAGTCAAGGGTCTCCGTAACCGGCGAGCGTGTATGAGACGAACTATGAGAGTGGAGGAAGCCAGAGACGTATGTAAGGAAAGAACCTGTTGAAACTCTGTACTCTCTGCCTACCCCGCAAGGGATCTGGCGTGATGATATAGATAGATCTAGGCGTTGGTGTCTCACTGTTAGCCAAAGGCTTCCCCCCATACTTTCCACTCTACTCTGTTTAAAGCAATTAAGGGCCAATCACTCATAAAGACGTCCAGTTCGTCCCGCTATCTCCACCTGGGCCTGCCGCGATGTCTTTAAAATTAGGTGGGAGCCAATTGGTAATTATTTTAGCCTACGAACTTTATAAATAGGAATTCCCTATGTATCTTTGGGTTATGTTATGTGTAGAGATTCTTCGAGATAAAATAGGAATCTGGAGGAGGTTTACTCAACTATACCAATTACATCAGTTTGGTTTTTTTTATTTGGAAGTTAGTATTCGTCACCAAATCATGTCAATTTTGCGAGAGAAAATTACGTTATTGGAGAAAGTAACGCAAGTGTTAGGGTTTTTCTACCAAAACAATTTTAATAGCAGTCCGAAATCTAAAATTGTGACCAGTATGTCCATGAGCTTCCTACCTATCGTTTTGGACCTACAATGCGAAATGTTAGTGTACACAGTACACCTCTGCCACTCTAGCTAAGGTGTAAAGGTGTCTAGTTTTTGTGACAGTAATAAATGTCACTAGATAGATTAAAGTCTTCAGAGTAGCATGTAGATAGATATTATTCTAAGTACATAATTTTCCTGTTATCAAAAAATAAACAATGTTGTCCTTATCAATGTGTCTCAGGAGAACAATCGTACGAGCAAATGCGACGGAAGTTGTTCGTATTAATATTATCACACAACAAACATGCAAAATATGTTAACAACAACGGGATTAAGTTTACGATGTTTCTGTAACAGTTTTCACTTGATAATAATATTTATTTACCTAAAAACAATCGTGATAGCTGAAATTAATAACTACTTCGTTATCTGCGTATATTCAATTGTGTTTTGCATCGAGTAGTCGGCGGTACCATCTCCCTATAGTACAAATCTTTGTACCTACAATTATTTACTTATTACGATCTGGATATTTGTGAAATTTATACTTATAAACGCGCCCATGAAAAAGAAATTGAGGAAGCTCATTCTGCGTAGATCGGACCAACAAAAATAATTAAGAAGTTTGAGGGTACCCCGGAACAACTATGCCTTTTGGACGTCTAACACCTCAGTCCTTCCCGTGACCATGGGTGCTGCAAAGCACTCGAAACGTCGGGAACTTAAAAATCAAAATAAACCGCGATTAAATCCGAAAAAATAGTTTTATTTCATGTGTAATATTCGCGTAAATCTAATAACTCAGTATAAAAATGTTTATTATAAATATCAAGGGTGAGGCAATATTAAAGAAAAAGAAAATAATGACAGCGGTTCCTAAATGAGTAACGAGCTAAGCGGCTTATGTTCGAAATACTAGACGGTAAATGACATGACAGAATTACAAAGGTTTCATTTTCAGTACTCTGTCATTGAACGAAAAGATATCTACATAAGCAGTGATAGCCTAGTAACATACCTCATGCCTTGTATTTGGGAAGCCCAAGGGTCGAATTCCGACTTGGTATTTATGAAACTTTTGTGCGACTGTTACTTTCTGACGGTAGGCCGCGAGGCCTTTACAGCTTCACCGGACTTAAGGGCGAGCGTGCAATCTACCCCCCCCTCCCCCCCGAGGCGCCCTCGGGGGGGATCGTAGTCGGCGGCGGCTACGATTAACGGATTCGCATGGGTAGATGCGTTCGCGAAGTGTCGTGTTGTCGCCTTTTTAATATAGGCGCGAATAGATTCGAGACTTAGATCGGAGTGGAGATCGACATTCCGTACGAACCAGGGGGCTCCTACGGCTTTACGGAGGAAGCGGTTTTGAACCACTTGGAGTTTATCAATGTGAGAAGGGGCCGAATGCCCGAACACAACACACGCATAAGTCATGATGGGTCGAACGCAAGTTTTGTAAAGCGTCACCATATTTCTAAGGGACATTGTACTCCGCTTGCAGATTAACGAATGTAGACGACCGAGCACGAAGGATGCTCGGTGACGGACCCGCTTGATGTCCGGGCCGAAGGACATGGTACTGTTTAGGGTGACCCCTAGATATTTGACCTCTTTGACCCAGGGAATGGGTCGGTCGAACATGGTCACTTTGCCGAGATTACTTCTAGGGCGGCGCAGGGAGTGGCGCGGGGTGGCACCTCTGGAGAAGAACACCGCAGCGCTCTTGTCCGGGTTCACCTCAATACGCCACTTCCTGAATCAATTCCCTAGGGGATTGGCGGCTGCCTGAAGGTTTCTGGTAATGAAACCCTTATTCCTATGCGAGACGTAGAGAGCGGTATTATCCGCGATTACGCTAGATGCTCCTTACTCGAACGAGGAATGTCGTTCGTGTAAAGGCTAAACAGGAGGGGCGAGAGAGCTGAGCCCTGCGGGACTCCAGCTTGGGAACTGGTGTCGTGTTGGAACACAAAATAAGCGTGAGTGTATGTAGGTACATACATCTCTGCCTACCCCTTCAGAGAAAACGCTTGTGAGAGCATAAATGTATATCTGCATAAAGATACCCTCGGTAAATTGTGTCCCCAATTAATGGCCGTAAAATATTATAAATAGAGATGCAACGATACTAGGCATGCTTTTTAAGTTCTATCGTTTCCATATTTCCAATTCCATTGTCGTTTCCATTCCAATTTTGAATTTGGAACTGTTTTATATTCGATTGTGTTTAAATTTTGAATCTCAAAACAGTTGATAGTATTAGGATTAATGCTATTGTTTAGTTACAGCGTCGATTGGAATCTGTCAGGTTACGTACGAAAATGAATCTTTCTAAGGAAAATGTTCGTGCAATAATTTTCTACAACGTTAGAAGAGGCCTGACACGGCTTCAGTGTTTTGAAGAGCTAACATCTGTGTTCAGTGATAAAGCCCAATGTCTGCGGACTGACGAACGCTGGTATTTAGAATTCCAGCGTGGACATACTAGTGTTAGTGATAAATCTCGCGAAGGACGCCCAAAATCTGCCTTCACTAAAGATAACATCATTGCTGTGAGACAACTAATTCTCGAAGATCGTCATGTGACGTATCGAGAGATAGAGACTCTATTAGGCATCTCAGGGACAACCATTCAGAAGATCTTGCATGAAGCGCTTGGTGTGAGAAAGCTAGTTTGCCGTTGGATACCGCATCTGCTTTCCGACGATCACAAGGCGGCCCGCGTCAGATGGTGTAAGAAAACTCTGCAAAGGTTCAACCGAGGAGAGTCAAATCACGTCTACGACATCACTAGTGGTGATGAATCTTGGATCTATGCCTACGATCCTGATTCCAAACAACAATCTACAATCTGGGTCTTTCAAGATGAACGAAAGCCGACTAAAGTTGTTCGTTCTCGAAGCACTTCAAAGAAGATGGTGGCCACGTTCGTTGGAAAAACCGGCCATGTTGCGACTATTGCACTTGAAGATCGTAGAACGGTTAACGCAGAGTAGTATACCACAGTTTGTTTACCACAAGTCATCGCCGAACTTCGAAAATCTAACTCAAAGCGACGCATCATCCTGCACCACGACAACGCAAGCTCACACAGCGCTCGTCAAACGATTGAGTATTTGAAGCAGGAAAAAGTAGAAATTCTTGACCATCCTCCATACAGTCCTGAAAGGCCTAACGATTTCTTTACATTTCCTAAAATTAAGAAAAGTCTTCGTGGTCAAAGGTTCCAGTCCGGTTAAGAAGCAGTCGACGCTTTCAAGTCAGCCATTTTGCAGACCCCCACTTTAGAGTGGAATAAATGTTATAATAACTGGTTTGAGCGAATGGAAAAGTATATTAAGCTACGTGGTGAATACTTTGAAAAACAATAAAAAGTACTATAAGGTTCTAGTTGTGTTTTTTTTCTTCAAACGACAAAACTTAAAAGGCATGCCTCGTACCGCTATTAAGATACTCAAATGAAAAAAGCATCGTATAGCCATATACGATAATGAACGAAACATATTTAAATGTCTTATGAATACACAATATCAACATACTTAATTTTGGTGAAAATGAGTTGAATATTAGAGTTATTTAGACATATTTATATTTATTTAAATCTATAGAAATACAAATAATTGTATTAAATAGCATTTTAGATTAGTATTATAATTTAGTTAAGTTTTTTTAATCTATTATTCATATTTATTTATTTTTTAGTATCGTAAGTTTCTACGGTACCGTGTATCGTAATTATATTGTTCTGGACGGCTTGGTCCAGTGGCTTCCAAGAGCTTGAGTCACTCCGCCCAATTGACTGAGTACTCGCGGGTTTGATTCCATCACTGGGTGTTTGTGTATCTAAATTTCATGTTTATAAACACAACTAGGACACAGGAATAATTTCAAGTGTAGGGCTACGTATTATTGCATAAAATAAAATAAAAAAATCGATAACCTTCTGTTTACGAAATATTATCGGCATCGATGTCGTTACGTCCCTGGTAAAAACAAAAATTGTATACATTACTACGAACATTTGAATATTTGGAAATGTTGGCAACCGGTCAAACCGAGAGAAATCGATGGCAAAGACGACTCATTTTATAAATGCCTCAACGTTTTGTGAATTGCTACGGATATTTATTCTTAAAAAAAACAATGAGGTCACTGTAAGATATTTTTCAATATTTAAATTTTAGATATTTAGCTGTTTGTATGTTTGATTGATCACAAGCTATTCAGAGATTGGAGACCTGGTGACCCGAATACAAGGGTTTATTTAGCTTGGGCACTAGTCTCCACAACGTATGTCAACTTGTCTTATGTGTGTTCAATTTGTATCTATTGTGGAGAAATTATATTTCTTATTATTCAATCACTTATTATTATTCAATCATAGCTATAATTAGTATTAATCACCCAAATTTTATAATAACTCTCTTAAAGGATCTATCAAAATTCAACTAGAAAGAATCCAGGTTCAATAAAAGAGATCACAGATTTAATATATCTGCGGGTCTACCATGACTTGTTGTTTTAACGCACGTTGTGTCAATATACTAAACCAATCACAATAGAGATTTGATGTTTCTTGTGTGTCTCACTTGTACATTTAACAAAATAGTACACCTTTCTTCAAATTACTGCCGTCCAAATGATAAACAACTATGTTTTAGTATAAAACATATTTACTGCGTTTATTATTTGGAATGCAGATTAATATAGTGTACCTAATATACGTTTTTTGACATCTGAGCTCTCAAAATGTATGGAACCATTCAATTAAAGATCCGGTATTTTACATAAATATTTTTTTAAAGGTCGAGACACTGTATCATCATATCAACCTTTAATGTTTACTACATTCAAAAATTCATGCTGTACAGATTTGACATGGATTTGACCTATAAGTACTGGTTCCATCAACCCTTGTTATTGTCAAAATTACCTTTTATATCGTCATTGCTAAATCGATGTTTTCGCGTCATTAGCGAATGGTAAACACAGGCTCAAATAAGTTACAGCTAATTAAATATAGACATGTACAAAAAGTGTATAAATATGGCTTTATTTATATTTGGCTTTATTTTTTTTTGTTATTTAGCCCTCGTATAAGAAATGTAGTGAAGTAATGTGGTAAATCGTTTGTTCCTATTGATGGATAAAAAGCTAAAAAAAACTAGGGTTAAATTATTGGTGTGTTACATACTTGATGTACTAGGGGGCAAAAAAGCAATATGCTAGTTACCAAAAACTGTTAAGGGTATTGGGAGCGCCTTGGGATTCCAGATACAAATAGTGTCGAAGGTCAAAACCCTTATACGGCAGGCCCAAAAATTTATCCAAAACCCCCTTGGAGTGGAATTCTAAAAATGTCTGTTGAAAGCGCCACGAACATTATCAGGATAAAAATATCAGGCGAATCAGGCCTTTCCACATTCAGCAGTTAATGTTTGATAACACGCGATATTATTTTGGACATATTTGAGTCGTAATTTCGTTATAATTCATCCTTGTTATTATAATATACACGTAACATTCTTTGAAAACGTGTTGAATAACTTTAAGAGAAACAGACGCAGCTAATTGATTCCGATCACGTCCCGTGCTGGTTGGTATTTTACGATTTTATGTCAAACATGCTTGAATATTACCGCACATTTAGACAAAGATGAACCTCCTTCGTAATGTGGACATTTACTTTGGGAAGTAATGGCCTTATATACGCCGACCTACTTTCTAGCAAGGAGCAGTCCATAACCTAGACTGCGCTGATAAATGGTTTTGCATTAAGACGTCACCAGCCGAATATGACAATTTTTCCTGGAATAATTTTAATTTAGGTAAGTATATATGGATAGTGACAAAAATACGGTGTCTTAGAACATCCTATGTTATGTTAGTCATTGTTTAACGCGAGATTTTATGCAGTTGTTAGAAAGGTGACATCGGCAGGTAAATGGCAGCAATTAACGGGTATAGTTTGCCAGTTCATCTAAACCGAATCGAAATCGAACTCATGATACGAAGACACGCTTATTTTTTTCTAGTGCAAAAATAATAGGTCTACAATATCTTCCGTATTTGTTGTTTCAGCCTACAGCCTTGATAGAGTTATGTTAAATAATTCATCGGTATTTTTTCTTCACTTTTTTATTTTTCTGTTAGTCTTTTGATTGCTTACGTTATCCTTTTATATAAATTTTTGTATAAACTGTGTAGTCTTTTTAGTTTTTAGTTTGGATCGTTACATTATCAATCGATGCATTAACCGTTTACAAGCTTTGTATATTAATAAATAATGGATGTGAAGCATCGGTCAAGCATCGGTGAAGCAAGATTAAACCATCACATTTAATTGGCAATTCGACTGGAGTTTATTATCGGCAGGTTAATACCAGAAATGAATAGAAATCATAGCAGTACTTGAACCGAGAATTTAGGCCGCCCTATTTCTTCTCCTTACCACTATACCATATGTCCCATTTACTTGAGGAAGGTTGGCCTTCTTAGTCCTTTTTTTTCGAATGAACACGATTTAAACCTCCGTTATTCGTGATAGTTTGTCCAAAATATTGGAGGTTATTTATATACTAACCTGAAATAAACTGGTATATCCGAAGTAAAAGGCCGAAGGCTTGTTTAAAATAGGCTAAGTATTAATGCATCAAGTTTATTAGCCAAAGGCAACGGTGTTAACATTTGAAGGTCAATAACGTTATTTTTTTAACGTTTAATCTAATGTGTTAAAAACATGCTAGCCTGGGAACAACGTCACTTAAGTTTGATTGTCTAAAATACTTCTTCTTGACCTTTGCGTTTATGGCACATAAATATTAATGATTACTATGGCAACTGAAAACCTAACAGGTTAATCTGAGTTGATCTTAGGGCCAAACCACATCGACGATCGATTTTTGGAAGCTTAATGCTATGGAGGAGTTGCTAAAACGTGGGACTCTGATAGTCGCCATGCCGTAAGTATCGAGTGTGCTTACCGATACTAAAATTATTGCGTGTACTATGGATCTTATTTCACTCATTCCTTTCGTTTCTCTAAAAATTCTTTGTTACTGACTGAATAATGTATTTTTGTTAGTTTTTACTATTTAATATGACATTTTCTTCTCTAGCTTCAGTTGTTGATGGTTCATTATAAGTATTTATTTTCATTTCTATTTTAAATTATTATAATTAAAAACAACATCTGGAGTTTTGGCGGAAAATATAAGAGTGCTGTCGTCAATTTGTTTTAATTTTCAAAACTTGTGTTATTTCGAATAAATGTGTAATGTTGGTGGAATATTAACTATTATATATACTAATGTGTGCATGAGAGAAGGTAATTGTAACAAAGTAACAAACGTGCCTTTTCGATTTCCCTCAAAACCGTCGCTTCAATTGGTATGTAAAGTCTCCATCGCTTTACTATCCAGGGTGAGGTACTTCATCAATTTCATTATCATCGTTGTCATCAAGTTCCTCATGGAGCTAAATTAATTAATATAAACACGATTATGCATCTCACTGGACACTGGCAAAATACACTAGTATAATTAGCGTGAAGCCATAATTTAAAGAAGAAGAAGAAGAAGAACAATATCTGATATTCGATGATGAATTCCTGTAACTTATCACAGTCAGATTCGTTATTTACCTTTGTTCAAAGAAATGTTGGTAAGTTCAAAGTTGCAAAACAACAAATGAGGGCAAACTATCCGGTTTATATATCTCCCCACATCCTTCTCGCAACCTTCTATTGTCCGTCTTGCGAAACCATCAGACTGTCGAGACTGTCGATGTGGGAAATAGAATATTGTAATTTATATTGGATTACGGTCCGTGTGGCAAGGATGTCAAGGTGTAACGCGATGCGTCAGATAAGGCCTGACGGAGCATACGTTGCTCGAATTAAAAACTTGTTCACGAAGACGCTTTACAGGTTGGTTCAAATTATGTACTTGAGTACATACTCACCCTTCTATGAACAAAATGCATCGAATTATGTATTGATTTTTGCGAGAGACATCTTATTCACAATCTAGAATGGTTTATTTTTTTTTTATTACCTGACGATCTAACTGACGATTGCAAAGTCCTGAGTTTAAATCGGACTGTTTTATTATCTATCTATCTATCTATAACCTCACGCCAGATCCCTTGCGGGGTAGGCAGAGAGTACAGAGTTCCAACAGGTTCTTTCCTTACATACCTTATACAGTTGACAGTTTTATTAAGGTTCTTATATTTGAGTCTGAAATTGTGCCCAGTACAATGGCAAAAGACTTGTCCGCTATTACATTTGGGCCTAATATCGTCGATAGAATGTGTATGTACACAGAACATTTCTGCGATCTTTAGGGAATACAGGCGTGAAGATGTTTATTTTTTTTATTGTCACTACTAGATACGTTTTCAGCATAGAAGTGATAATAGCGACAATTAAATTGTGAGCACCGGTGACAATGGATTGTCTGAAATCATCTAGTAGCCTTCAAATTATATGCATGTATTAGCATCATTTCTTTCGTACTGTTTCTTTTTCTTATTTCTATTCAGTATCATGAAAGGTTGCGTAACAAATGAAATAAAACTAAATTGTCAATACACGTATTGCCATCGCTAGTTTAAAGTGAGTGTGTACCTTTATGATAGAAGCAAGATTACCATAAAACTATAAACCAGAAATTAATAAGACATTCATTCATGACGTCGACAACCTTGAGTCGCGATGGCGAACATTCTCTCAGCCAAATCCCACCGAAGCTATGAATATACCCGGATATAAACTATTATTTGTACTGCATTTGAATAATAACTGATAGCGATCAAACATTGACACCACGACGAAGGTTTATCTGAATAGTTTCTCGGGTATCTTGTTACGTCATTAGTATTTATTGTCAAATCACAATATCGATTAAAAAATAATCATCAAAAGACAATGGTACTCAATGAATAGTTTGGTGTACAAATAGGCAGTTATTGTTCTGTTAGACGCGCATTTTAAAACTGTTGTTATGCCCTCATTATTTATATTACCACATTGCCATCTTCGCTTGTTTTTTGATTTCTAGATAGCATTCATAGGGTAAACGTTTCGATACAAAATAGTCAGAAATTGATTATTTCTACATATTGTTACAACAATCTTCATACATTAAGTGCAAAATTATTATAAATACAAGAGGATTTTCCGCATCAGACAGAAAAGTAAACAACTTTCCAGGTGTTTTCTTGCTCCGATGTATATTCAACCACGTCTTTGACAAATAGTAAGTACATCACATTTGTGCTTCTAAAACATCTTACAGTAAAAATCACTTTTTCAACAGTATGTTTTAAGTGGGAACTCGATGTCGGCATTCAGGCCATCTTTCATAATCAATTTATTCAAACGTATCTGAAATAAAAACAGGCGTAAGGTGTTTTGTTGTTCGCAGATTCGATTTCACTTTATAGAGTCGCAAACTCGTTTTACGAACTTTTGTGCTTCGCAGTCAAAGTTTAGAAAGGAATAGGGTGGCCAGCCACACAAATCGGTTAGAAAGTGCATCTTAATGCGTCTCACCTGCTCCGCACGAGGTCTTCCAGAAGTCGCAGAACTTGCTGCATGCACACATCTCGTTCGTACGTCACTTCGCACTAATGCCAATTTATTTTTAAACTTCACTTGTACAGTTTCGCAATACTTCAGCCGGTGCGCATTCACACGATCGAGTTAATGTCGACAGCCGAGAAAAACTTTATTCATCTTTAGTAAACATAGGCGGCGTAAACATGTCAGCATAACGGCTTAGGCGGTCTGGACTGTACCGTTGAAGAGTAGAAAGCGAGCGCGTGTCCACAGGCACGGGGGAGCAGTCATCGTACGCACGGAGCGAGCGGCGACGCGGCGGGTGCTTGGCGGGGCGTAGGCGACGCGCGCGACGTGCTCACAGAGCGGGCGCCCTCGTGCGACTGCCGCCCTCACTACTCTTGGCTACGGGCGCCAACAACATACCGATTCGAGTCGGATATAATAAAACCGAGGAAATGCACAGATTTCGCGAGCGAACGGCGCGGGCCGTGATTATTAACGTTGATTGACGGAATTGACTGCGCCTCTGGCGAAACGAAATGTGTTCTGAAAATGCGGAATGAGAATATGACCCTAGCGAGGTTAGCGATAAGGAATTTATACATTCGTTTCATTACATTTCGTGTATTATAAATTGGCGTGGATGAAATAGAATGTATATTAAACTTGGCCTACTCGGTCAGTAATTACCCACTTACGATTTTACTAAACACTTCATCAGTATTTTTAAAAATAATTTTACTTTTTTATAAACTTCAATTATCGATAGGTTTATAGTATACTAAACTATATGTAAACATAGCATTTATCGATTAGTATGGTACGATAAATATTCACCGAATATTGCCGTACAAAAGAGTTCAACGCTCTAAGAATGGTTATACCGGGAGGTAGGCCCGGAAGCGTGAGAACAATGCCTAAACTTACCTGCTTTGCATATCTTATTGAAAATGAACTGTTTGTGAGGCTAAAACTGCAGTATATTAATAAATAAGTTCTGTGTACGGTTTTAAATACTTAGTTAAATTTTTAAGGCTTTCCATTGCGGCCCTCCAATTTTCTTTATGAGAATATCGCAATGACAATTCCCATAATCAATATACATTTTATGTATCCGGTTCTAAAATAAATTAAACAAATCAGGAACCCAATTACGTAGCTTTGCAAAATAAAAATATCCTTATCGACCTACAACCGATCTACCACCACATCTAAGATTGGCGTTCGACAAGAGTACATGAGCAGAATGACGAACCAATTACCAGAAGTCTTCATTACTTCTGGGGTCGGGTGCTAACGTGGTAGGAAACACGTAAGACGGAATACCTGGATTAAATATGCATAATTCATTACCTTCAGGGTTTTCGAATGCAATATTTAAATATTGCTTTCGAAAATCGGCGCAATGTTAAGTTGTATACTAATAAAAATGAAAAACGAAATCATTTGTAAGAAATTTCAAATTGTGATAAGTTTATTTTAAGTTGATATTGTTACCTTGACATCTCTTGTAATTTAGTTTTTAGATTAACGCGAATAACATTATTTTAGTAACATTCTGCGTAGACATCGTAACATCAACAATAACAATTAAGAAGTTTGAAAGTACCCCTGAATAACTATGCCTTTTGGACGTCAAATATCTCATTCCCTCCCATGACCATGGGTGCTGCAAAGGACTCGAAACGTCGGGAAATTAAAAATAAAATAAAAACCGCGATAGAGTCCGAAAAATAGTTTTAATTTATCTCTCGTAATTCTTACATATTATTTACAAACGTATTTAAAGTGGAAATTGAATTGATTTGTAGTTTGACGAGAAATTATAAATTCCAACTAACAAAAACGAAACGGAAGATATAACTTGGAAATAAAACGTGAAATAAAAACGTGTCGTATCTATAAATAATAGTACTTAATTAACAAATTGAATAGCTCTAGTAGGCATTCATGTTGAAGTGTGTGGTGTATCATAGTTAATTCTATGTATTGCTTAAGGACTTCCTCACGACGACTGATATTCTATTTTAAGTTAAGGTGTGTTTATAAATGAGGCGTATTACGAAAACACCAAATTAACGGACGGAATGTGCTTAAAAATAATTTAAACATACAAAAAAAAACAATAATAAACATCGCCACGGCTCACGTCACGCTAATTGGGGTGACAGAGGTGTACTGTGTACTTTTCGCTAATCATGTTAAGTTCCTCTCGGTTAGGTTCGCTGATAATTTAATAGGGGGCGGGCCTATTACCATTATATTATACTGGGCCAAATTCCGGACTTCAGACATAATATGTCTTATGAGAATTTTTGTATAAAAAAGCTATACTTTGTCGACCTAGGATTTCAACCCAGGACCTCGTGAGCGCTACGCGCATTATACGCTACTAGACCAATGAGGCAGGTTATTATAATAATAGAATTAGCACAAAAATAAAACTTCATTTGACAGGCGGCCATTTTATCAGACGGACCCAATATAAAGAGCGCGCGCGTGTCGTTTGTCGGGAGCACTCGCGCCTTCTAGACATGTTTAGAACCTAATTTAATTATTTTATATCGATTTAATCATATTTTGTTAAATTATTTATTGCATATTTTATAATTCGAATTGTTTCCATCATTTTGTTGCTTTGTTATTTTTTTTTATTAAATTATTGTGTAATTTATAAATTCAGAAGTGGGATTGGCTCGCGTTTTATAAAGCTCTCCGCTCTTGTACCATCCTAGTTATTTCAATTAATAAATCATAATGGAAAATAATTCGTCTACTTCCCAACGTTGAACGACTAGAAGAAGGCACGAGGCAAGCCCGGATCTTAGGGAAACTCTGGGTGCCATTTTAGAGCTGTTGAATGCTCTAGAAGGGCAAGCCAGTAGGAGTACGCTTACTCCGCCGCCGCAAGTGCCTTCGCTGCCACCTGTTTCCGGTAATTCTGTTGTGACGGTTATGGAGGAACACTACGAGGTACCGCCGCCACCATCTTCTCGCACCAGCATGCGCACGCACGACACTGGGCTGGACGTAACCGAGCGTATCATCGGAGCATTAGCATCATTACCCAAGGTCAGATCAAACTATTTTTATATCTCTTATTTCGACCCCAGTGTAACCGATATCGATTCCTGGTGCGAGGAGGTGGACAGGGCATGAGAGCTTAACGGCTGGGATGACAATGAATGTTTGTCACGCATTGCTCACTGTTTAAGAGGAGAGGCGCGTCATTGGTTAAACGATTGGGTGACCAATGACCGCAGTTGGAGTAATTTTAAAGTGGAGTTTAGGCGTTGTGCTTGCGGAGGGTAGACATTGCAAGCATTCTATATGAAGTCATGAGTATTGACTCTAATGGATATGCCACGTATGCCGATTATGCTAGGCGATCTCTGTTGCGTCTTAAGATCGCAAAAGGTCTTAGTGACAAACTAGTGATGAATACCTGACGCGCAGATTCGGGCCGCAGCAACTAATGCGAAACTGTCTCCTAAAGACTTGGTTGAATTTCTTTCCATCTACACAAAACCTAAAGTAACATATAAAAGTAAAATGTCATGCGAAAGCTTGCGTCCCGGAAACGGAAATCGTCGTTTGGAGCAGAAACCCAATAAGCATCCGCATGGTTCCGACACACGTTCAAACCTAA
The DNA here is from genome assembly GCA_905147815.2 of Phalera bucephala. Lineage (NCBI taxonomy): Eukaryota > Metazoa > Arthropoda > Insecta > Lepidoptera > Notodontidae > Phalera > Phalera bucephala. Next base: position 12,917,614 of record LR990621.1, on the reverse strand, counting down.
GATGTTTTAGGTGTGGTGGAGCTGGGCACGCCAAGAAGTTTTGCTTCACGCGATTGAGGACTGAACCGAAGCCATCCAGCTCCAATAACGGTACTGCTACTACAGATGTTGTACCCGGAAATAGAGCTGTCAGCTTGTGTTAGTTCTGCAAGAAACCTGGTCACTCGATTCGGGATTGCTTTACAAAACAACGTTTAGATTCACAAAATACGAAAAGTAGTATAAACTTTTGCTTTGAGCTGCAGGGTAGACTTAACGATAATGATGTAACTACCGGCATCATACAAAAGATACCGGTGTATATACTTATCGATAGCGGATCACGTGTTTCGTTAATTGCTGAAAATATGCTGAAGCACTTTAGATGCAACCGTATACCAAGTTTCCAATTACTTAAAGGTATAGGCAGTCAAAACGTAGTATCGCGTTGTTATGTAACCATGATAGTTGATTTAGAGACGTGTCTGTAGAGGTCGATTTGTTAGTCGTACCCTCAAATAGCAGAAATGCACCAGTAATTATAGGCACTGATGTGCTGAATCGCGATGGTTTGGCATACATACGCACGGCTACCGAACAACGTATAACGCGCATTGATAATTCGAACAGGGTGTTTTATGTGTACTTATATGAACTTTCCGATATTAATACGCCTTTAGTGGGGACCGATCGCAACCGATTGATGGCGATAATAAATAATTTTTCAAGTCATCTTATAACGGGCACTACACTTTTACTGTAAATACAGGAACTATGTGCATTCGAGTTACTAGTGATACGCCGGTGAATTACAGACCCTATAAGTTGTCACACGACGAAAAGATACGTGTACGAGCAATCGTTCAAGATTTACTTGATAAGAAAATAATTCGCGAATCACAGTCAGATTATGCTAGCCCTATAATCTTTGTCAAGAAAAAGGATGGTACTGACCGCATGTGTGTCGACTATCGCACATTAAATTCGATCACTTTAAAGGAACGGTTTCCCATGCCACTCATTGACGACCATATAGACAGGCTTGGCAAAAGCAAATTCTTCTCCTGCTTAGATATGGCAACTGGTTTCCACCAAATTAAACTGGAACAAAAGTCAGTTGCGAAGATCGCATTCGTTACACCTGAAGTGCACTTCGAATATTTAAAGATGTCCTACGGTTTAGCCAATGCGCCAATCGTATATCAACGTCTAATATCCAAAACCTAGAAATCCCTTATAGATTCTGGTAAAACCCTAGATTACGTTGATGACGTCATTACCCTAGCTTCCACCTTTGTTGAAACCCTTGACAATTTACGGCAGGTTATGCAAGCTTTAGTAACTGCCGGGTTTTCGATTAATATTAAGAAAAGTATCTTTATCGCCTCAGAGGTAGAGTACCTAGGTCGACGTATTAGTTACGGTCAGGTTAAGCCGAGCGTACATAAAGTGCAGGGCTTAGTTAATTGCCCTATACCTGGTAAAGTAAGACAGGTACGCCAATTGTTAGGATTAGCGGGATACTTTAGGTATACCTCATTATGCTAACAAAACTGCGTGTATTGCAAAACTAACCCGTAAAGAGGTGCCATTTAATTGGGATGCAGAGCAGGAACAAGCTAGTAAAAACCTAATAGGCAGTTTAACCAGTGAGCCTGTGCTGGCAATATTCGACCCACAATTACTTACAGATTTGCACACCGATGCGAGCTTACTTTAGTAGAACTAAGCAGGGCGCGGAGTCACGCTATCACTCTTACGAGCTTGAAACTCCTGCGATTGTTAAGGCTCTTCGGAAGTTCAGACAATACTTAATAGGTATTCGGTTTAAGATAGTCACGGACTGTAATGCCCTTAAAATGACCGCTAGTAAAAAAGATTTACTTCCACGGGTAGCGCGACGGTGGGTCTACATGCACATGACTATGACTGGTATCGAATCGAATCGATGATCTCGATTGGTATCGAAAAGCCGTCCTGATGTCCCATGCAGATTATCTGAGCCGTAATCCTATATGTGTTAATCATGTGGACAAACCGCGTAATTGGGCTCAAATAGCCCAGTTAGCGGATGAAGACACTCTTAGACTAATATAAAGGCTAAATAATGGGGAATTAGATACAAACAGATATGTTCTATCTCTATCTATCTATAACCTCACGCCAGATCCCTTGCGGGGTAGGCAGAGAGTACAGAGTTCCAACAGGTTCTTTCCTTACATACCTCTCTGGCTTTCTCGACTCTCATAGTTCGTCTCATACACGCTCGCCGGTTACGGAGACTCTTGACTTTTCCATCAGATAAGACTCGGTTTATTTGGTCGTGGTAAGATAGTCTAGGTCTTCCCAGGAAGTGAAAGTTCCACTTTCACATTGTATATCTGTTTTGTCATTCTTTCCTCTGGCATTCTTTCTATATGCCCGAACCAACGGAGCATGCCCTTTCTCATCTTTACACCGATACTATCTTTCATACCTACTCGCTGTCTTACTATGCTGTTGCTAATGCGGTCGGTCAGCTTCACTCCGCACATCTTCCGCAGAGCTCGCATTTCTACCGCATTTATCCTACTTTCATTCTCCTTCTTACATACCCAGCTCTCGCTACCATATAACAGCGTTGGGACAAGAACTGTGTTATGTATGGCCAGCTGTGCCTTGTGGCTTAAGTGCCGGCTCCCGAGTAGCTTTCCCATTGCACCATTCACTCTGTTCCCTGCACTCACTCTTCTCTCTATGTCAGCGGTGTATTTCCCATCCTTACTGAAGGCGCATCCAAGATATACAAACTCATTCACTTGCTCCAGCACATCGTTACAAACCACAATCCTTACATTCGTTCTGGTTTCTTCCCTTTCAAAAACCATAATCTTGGTTTTCTTCACATTCAAGTGTAAGCCATTGATCATGATCGTCTTTCATAACTGTGACTAGTGTTTGCAGTGTGAGTGGCTGTTGGCGCTATTAAAACCGCGTCATCTGCATAAAGTAGATGGTTTACCACTAAGTCACCCATTTGTACACCTTCATTCATCGCTTTCAGTCTTTAAAGAAAAGACAGATATATCGTTTTAAATAATTGCCTCTACTATAAGTATACTCCTAAGGGTGAAGAAACTAAATTGCTTTGTGCCGAAAGGACACAGATTTAGCTTACTTCGAATTTTTCATAATCAACATGTACACATTAACGGCGAAAAGACGATAGACCTAATTTTAAAACAGTTTTGGTTTCCTGGCTTATTCGGCTTTGTCAAAAAGTATATTTCTCATTGTATAACGTGCATCTCCTCTAAGCGGGTACCTAGAGCACCACGACAACCAATTACATCGTGGGTAAAATCAGACACCCCTTTTAACACTTTATCTACAGATGCACTTGGACCCCTTACCCGAATCAAATGGATATAAGCATATCCTTACTATTGTAGATGCTTTTACCAAATATTGTCTACGAGCAACGCAAACGAACTAAAACGTCTTTTCTCTCAAGCGTTGTCATTAGTCGGAAATCCTGATAGTTTGTGATCGGAGTAGGATGTATGAAAGCCACAGTTTTAAAGATTGGATATATAGTCTTGGTTGTACCATTCACTATATAACTCCCGAAATGCATAACGAAAACGGGCAAGTTGAACGTTATTGTCGTACGATCCTTAATATGTTGCGTATCGAAGCTAGTAATAAAGACACTAAATGGTCAGATTGTTTGTGGAAGATGCAGTTGGTTCTTAATAGTACGAAGCATAAAACAACATAAGCTTCACCGCTGCAACTGTTAAACGGTATTGAAGCAGCAACACCTCTTATTAGACCGCTGATCCGTGAAGTAGCGGTTGATAACGCACAACCAGGGAATCGGGAGGCATTGCGAGAACTGAGACGTCAGCACGCTTCTGATATTCTGTGTCAGAACAGACTCAAGCAAGACGAACGTGTTAATAAAGGACCCAAGTCACCGAAGGTCTTCAAACTCGAAGACATTGTATTTGTCGGGAAGAGTTCCCAAATGACTGGTAAATTGTTCTGGTATGTGTGGTCCCTACTGCTTTACCAAAGTGATATCACACGGTCGTTACGAATTACGATTGCTGGGAGGGTCTTATGGTAAGACCACCCAGGCTACAACAGAAAATATGGTTCTCTGGCGAGGAGATTGGACTCCGGAAACGTGAGCTATGTTTTTTGATTGTGAGTATGTAATTTTTTTACTATGTTACCAGTGTCGAGTTTCGGTTCCACTGGTTCGGACTTTGAGCCGGTTTAGTGGTGAGGATTACCTCCTCTGGTTCAGTATTGAGCTTGAGCTCTGCTGGTTCGGACTTTGTGCTAGTTCAATGGTGAGGATTACCTTCCCTGGTTCAGTGTCGAGATGATCTCCACTGGTTTGCAATGGGCTCAGTTCAGTGTTTTACGCTGGTGACCGAGGTTAGTGGGAGATGCTCCACTCTTTTCGGTCAGCGTGTGACTCTTGTCGCACGGTTACAAAGTATGAGAGTGTCTGGGGAATCCGGAACCCTGCCACTCAGCGCAATGTATGACAATTCTTATTACGAAAGCGAGATGTATGTTACAGGATTACTGAAAGATTATTTGTATGCAATGATGGGAGTGCACGCTTGACATTGTATTGCAAGAACGATTGTTTTTCACTGTAAGAAAGGTATGTGATTGATCAATCATCACCAGACATATTTGATATATTTTATTTGTGTCTTGCAGCTCAAGACGATGAAGGGATATCGGCGGGTCCCCCTAATGAAGTTCAAGTAAACGAGGAGGTTTGCCCGTCAGGAGAGGCGAAATTAGAAGAAAAATAAACTTCATTTGACGGGCGGCCATTTTGTCAAACAGACCCAATATAAAGAGCGCGCGCTTGTCGATTGAGCCATTTTGTCGAGAGCACTCGCGTCTTCTAGATGTGTTTAGAACCTAATTTAATTATTTTATATCGATTTAATCATATTTTGTTAAATTCTTTATCGCATATTTTATAATTACAATTGTTTACATCATTTTGTTGCTTTGTTAATTTTTTTTTATTAAATTATTTTGTAATTTATAAATATAGTACATCCCACGCCTCTGATTAAAAAAAAGATGAGGCAAGCAAGGAGATGAGGAAAGCATGAGGCAACGAACGAGAATTTCGCGAGATTATAGCAGAGATCGCACGAGATCAGGTATGTCAATCTCACAAGATCATGCAACTTTTGGGCTCTTGCAATTTTGTAAGGATTTTTAATCTATTGTTTAGATCCTTAGTTCCCAAAGTGTCTCTCGACGGGGGTCTACGTTGGCGTGACAAAAAAATGGGGGTTCACAATTCGTAAGCGGGGGGGGGGGGGGCACGAAAAATTATTTGCTTCGATAGTGAAGAACTAAAATGTTGGCTTGACTTCTCCTATCAATGCAGGCAGACAATATTTTAAGAAGCTCAGCGATTGCTACTTGTAAAAACTTGCATATTCCATATTCAGTACAATGTGTCGAGACTTCCAAAGCGCAAGCTGCCGTCCGCAACGCTTATTCAGACGTGCAAAGGGACGAAATACGACTTGTGGTGTGTGTGCTTGCATAAACTTGTTTGATCCTTCACCAATATAAATACGAATGCCAAGAATAAACGTTACTTATTTATTTCCGGAATTTCGAAAAGAAAAGTAAAGTAAAGAAAATCAATGTTAGTGTTTGCCAATGTCAGAAAAAGTAAGTATTTACCTGCCTATTTGTTATACATACTTTTATTTTATGTTGTAAGAAGTATATTTGTAATGTTTGCGTGTGTTGGGAAGGTATTAAAAGTTAAATACTGAACAGAGTCATAATTAGATACTTCCATTAAAGAACAGAAAGGTTGAACTTTTTGTCCCTACATTATTAGTATTTTTTTACCCGACTGTGTGGTGGTTCGCTAAAGGAGAGATATATTATGATTGCCCTGCATTATTGTAAATATTTCATAAATTATACTTAATTAAATATATTTTCATAAATTGTACGCGTCTTTATGTACCCGTAACGTGCATCAAAGTAATAAATAAATAATTAAAATCGCGGAGTTTAGATATCAAAATATTATTTAAAAGTATTTATATCGAATTTACAGAAATATATCAAACTATATTTATGAAAAAATGTTTTACATTACAATAAAATCGGTTCAGCCGTATTCATAAAACTCTATTATGGATTAATACCCATAATAGTTTTATGAAGCGATTTATTGCTTTTACTAATTAGAATCAGTCCGCCGTCGGTTTATTTCATTGCAATAATTAATTAGGTCATCCTATTCTATTAAAATAGCCATATCTTGTTGAGTAGGACCGCCTTATGATTACTAAAACAAAGATTTTTTTTAATTTACAGGTAGGTAACTGATACGAAACATGGCTCAATCTAAGAAGAAATGTCGACAGTATAGTGTTGATTATTTAAAATTTGGTTTTCTTCCATCAAAGACAGACAAGCGATTGCCCATATGCCTTTTATGCCAATGACTCTATGAAACCATCGAAGCTCGAAGGTCGTCTAAGAAGGTGTCATCCTGATAAAAAAGGTAAAGATTTGAAATATTTTCAAGCATTGAAGGAAAAATATGAAAAGAGACCCAACGTGCGTAGTATGTTTGCTTTGACATCTGAAAGTAACGATGATGGCTTGCATCTTACAATATCTCATTACTTATAGCGAAATCTGGAAAACCGCACACTATTGGAGAACAGTTAATTTTACCCGCTGTTGAAGAGTTTTTAAAAACTGTTCCGCACAAATCTCCATTTGACATACTTAAAAGAATTCCTTTGAGAAACAACCATGAAACAACAATGTACAAAGACGTAATGATGAAATTAGGTCTGATATTGAGTTTCTTGTGTTTATCTACAAACAACTCATTTTTCTATTCAACTGGACGAAACAACTTTACCTGGTAATGAAGCATTATTATTGGCAAATGTTCGATTTGTTATGGACGAAGAACTTCATGAAGAGCTATTATTTGCGAAAACTTTGGAGACGGACACTAAAGGTGTATCAATATTTAATGTCCTGGGTGATTTTTTTAAGGATAAATTGATACTATTCACAAAAGTTATTTCGGTGGCCACAGATGGAGCTCCTGCCATGGACGGGCGATATCGTGGGTTTATAAGCCATCTTAAAAGATTTATACCAGAGGTAACTGCAATTCACTGTGTCATCCACCGACAACACCTAGTAGTGAATTTGAGTGATAGATTGCACCAATCGCTTCAATTTGTGATTAATGCAGTTAACAAAATAAAAAGCAATGCATTGAATACGCGTTTATTTGCACAATTATGCGATGAAAATGATGAAGACTTCGAACGATTACTCTTACATACTCAAGTACGCTGGTTGTCGAAAGGTGCATGTTTAACATGATTTTACTCACTTTTTGAATCAGTTTTAGAGTTTCTGGGAAGTAAAGATTCAGATTTAAAAGAAAACCTGATCAATTTGAAAGCAGACATCGCGTATTTGACAGATTTGTTCAAATAATTTAATGACATTAACTTACAATTACAAGGGGACAGCCTCAATTTAATAAAAATAAAAGGTAATTTCAGTTTTTCTTGGAAAATTGAAATTTATGAAGGAAAATATTAGTTGGCGCGAATTTTTCCAGTTTTCAAACATGTCACAGGTAGAATGCCTTTATGAGGATAGAATGAGGATATTCAAACATACGTTCAACATTTAATTGCCCAGCATGATGACTTCAAAATCAGATTTGAAGATATTCTGACGATGGAAATACCACCATGGATCATAAATCCATTTGATGAAACGGAAGTGGAGAATGTGATATTACAAGAGGAGCTACTCGAGCTTAGCACTAATGAGGAGCGGAAGATGAAATTTAAAAGAGGCTATCAAACATCTTGGCTGCAGGCAGAAATACCCGAAAAATATCCTGGACTGTGGGGAATTGTGAGAAAGCTTTTGATAGCGTTTCCCTTGTCATATCTTATTGAAAAAAGATTTAGTATCGTTACAAATCTTTTAACAAAAAAGGAGCAGATTGAATATCACGGAACGGGGAGATTTGCGGTTATTCCTAACAATACTGAAGCCAAATATTCATTATTGGCTGTCTATTGACAGCAAATAATTAATCAAGTACACAGACACCAAGTACATCCCTCCCATTAAAATCATGACTATTTTGTGATTGTCATCGTAGAAGTTACGTTACGTTATTAATGTTCAATTTTAATTATATTACGACTGTTATCATATTAAATAAGTGAGAATTGATTGGTTCCTTGTGATGTGAGTAGATGTCAAAAAAGTAAAGTTGGATGGAATCACTTTTTTGATTAGCCAAATTTACTTTTTTGACATCCACTCACAGCACAATCAATTAATTAATTAATCAATCAATTCTCATTTTTTTTTCGAATTCTATTAATTCGTGGTTGGAACTCAGCCGCAATGCTAATTTCCATAATAAGATCTAATCTTCACATTTTTTGTCGAGTTTTGGGAATATGGTAGAAATGTAGCTGCAGGGGGTCCACCGGAAGCAGCTAAATTTTGAAAGTGGTCTATGAGAAAAAAAGTCTGGGAACCTCTGGTTTAGATGTATAAATAAGTAGGTAGGTGGCGCTCGTAGTGTCACTGTACGACCGCGGCATTTTTACCGATAACCAAGGTTAAGCAGTGTTCGACTCGGTCGGTCTAAGATGGGTCAATGTTTATGGCATTTTCATATTCTAGCGTCTTCGTGCTTCGGAAGGCACGTTAAGCCGTTGGTCCGAGTCACCATTTAATATGGTAATCGTTAAGCCGAGTTGGAAGCCTTATTGGAGGAAACTGAGTTAGAAGTTGGAAGCCTTGTAGGCGGCTTGATAAGTTCCAACAGCAGCTAGTCACAAACCTGCCTCCACCAATTCGCACTGGGTCCTCATAGTGGAGTATGACGTAATCTCTCTCACTTCGGTTTGTGAGAGAAAGCCTTTGCCCAGCAGTATTCAAAATATCGTCTACTGGTCTATCTTTATTAACTATCTAATAATTTAACGGGAAATCTCGTTAAACTCTTGATATCTTTTACGTATAAGATGAGTATACGTTCGTAAACGAAATTTGGAAGTTTCATAATTTTGCGATACTGATATGGCATTCCCTAGTAGACATCAAAATTTGACCCAAACATTTAGGTCTTGATGGTAGACTAATAGCACCTAATAGTGATATATTAGTTACCTACAATTAAATTTCAAAATTGTTCGGGTAAATCCTTTATATTAACCTGTAGGTTGTAGAAACACGCGAAATCACCACAAAATGCCTAAAAGGTCCATAGAAAAAAATAAACATACACCATCACGCCTATATTCCCCAAGCGGGGGTGGCAGAGGTGTACTGTGTACTCCCATTTATCGCCCATGTAATAGGGGGTAGTCGAATGCCATAGTACCAGGCTGTATGATAATGAGGACTGGTAATGGAAAGTTTTCTGTCGAAAAATTACATTTAGTCCGACCTAGGATTCGAACTCCGGATCTCATGATCGCTAAACTCAAACTCAATTAATTTATTTTGTATAATCCCTGCGGGGGCGCTTACAAATAGTCAATTTACATTTTTTTTTTAATCTAGTTAAACTACTAATCTACCACCGGATCGGAATGCGGTCTCCACTGAGAAGATCCGGCGAAGAAACTCGGCGGGCATGTCTTTTTTTTTACGCGCTTAATCGTCTATACACTAACGAGATTGTCCAAAATTTGCCGGGACTTATAAAGTAATGCTTACCTACAAACACCAGATATACTACCACGGTCACAATAAGTTGAATTGATAACGATAAAAATGTGGCCACGCAAAATAACAAGTTACAACAACATGTATGCAAAATATAGTGATCACACATTGTACCATGTTCACGAAGGTCGCACGGCCTCTTATAGTAATCGGGAAGTGTTTGTGAGTGACGTCGACTTAACGACTGGCTCGCAACTGCCTGATTGAAAATATCAACTTTGTGTTGTACTTTATTGCTTGTAAAATATATGGAGATAAGGACTCGAATATAAGATGACACAATCCTATCGATGATATGCTCCTGCCAGCCTTTAAGTTTGTATACACACCAACAATGTCTTGTTATTTTAGAACGTAAACTACCTCATTAGTCTAGAGGCAAAGCGCAACACTTGGTGATCTCGAGGTCCTGGGTTCAAATCTTAGGTCGGACAAATGAAGTTTTTCTAACGAAAACTTTCCAGTGTGCGTCCGGAGTCTGGAATTGTGCCCGATATATGGCAATAGGCTCGCCCCTATTACATGGGAACTAACATCGTCGGCGAAAAGTGCTATCCCCGCTTGGGGAATGTAGGCGTGACGTTATTTAATTACATGTGAAAAACAGGGTGTAACAAGTAATCTGTATGAAATTATTTTAAATATCTTTGCAAAACACGGACTTTGACGGACGATTTAGCGCAGTGGTTAAGAGCTTGAGCTTGAGCTCACTGTGTCTAATAGTCGCGGGTTCGATTCCCGCACGGGACAAATCTTTGTGTGATCCACAATTATTTGTTCCGGTCTGGGTATTTGTGTTTGTGAATTTTCATGTTTGTAAACGCACCCACGACACAGGAATAAATCCTAGTGTGGGGCTACGTATTTAAAAAAAAAAAAGAAATAAAAGAAAAGGAAGTAAACGAAAAGTCCTAAGGTCTGTAAAAAAAGAAACTGATGAAGTAAGACCCCTATCTCATACTCCCTGCCTACCCCGCAAGGAGTCTGGCGTGATAATACTGCTATAGAAATAGCAAAACTATTTACGCAAATATTTAATATTGTAGTCTGTTTTATAATGTAACTTTCTATTATAAAAACAAAACTTTATAGAAATTATTCCCCTTAGTGATTAAAAAGGGTGACAAATGGTTTGGAAAATTACGTCCAATGTTAAAGATTTGAGAATTATTATTTTGGTTCATTATTAAAGTTAAATAACATTTATTTTGATTCATAATTATAATTTTATTATTAAGGTAATTCTTTCATCCGAAACACTCATACAACACAGAATAATATTATATTTGCATTGTATAAAAACTTTCACAATAAAAAACCCTTATAAATACTTCGTCGTCTCTAGACCAACGAGACATCGAGAACAAAGCGATTTTAAAACGATACAATTATCGGCAAATTAAAATTGTCGGCGAAAAGTGAATGTACACAGTACGGCTCTGCCACTTCCACTTGGGGAATATCGCCTATATGGTGTTTATAATCTTATGAAAATCAGAGTCGTCAAATTCAGCTGGATACTCAAAATACACCTCGCATTACCCTCGCGTTGATTTTGTAGCATCTATGTATTAAAGTCAACGCGAGTGTAACCACAGGCAACATTTGGTATAAAAAAAAAATTTAACTCTTTGATTTGGTCTCCCGATCGAGGAAAGATCCTCTCACACGAATAGATTAGAGAGGGAATAAGTAATACTTATGTGGACTCAGCGCAGATTAAATATGATGTATCAGTCAGAACTAAAATTGTAATTACTCATCGATGTGCTCGTCGCTAACCTAGATCTATTTATAGGTAGTCTAAAGACATCCTTGCTAGTGTATTCGCGAAATCGCAGTAAAATATTTCTAAAGAATTTATGAATAAGTTATTTGTCTTTTTAAACTAAACTATAATTACATAACATTTAATACAAACTTATGTTTACAAATATGAACTTATGTCATTCGAGTTACCTAACTAATATACATGTGTTCGATAAGATATCGATAATTGCTCTGAACTTGTTTTTGATGATAAATCTTTTAACTGCAATTTACCTAATAACGATAGCTTTAATTAACGATAAAAATATTTCGTGCACCCGCGCTCATCAAAGAATTATATCAATATAGAAAAATATTACTGACGGATCAGTATCATAAGTTTATGTTTAGATAAAACAAATAGAGCGACAAACGGCATGGTCTAGTGGTTGAGAGCCTAAGCCGGTCCGCTCATTGGATCAAGCAGTCGCGGGTTCGTTTCCCACACGAGGCAAATTTTTGTGTAATACCACAAATGCTTGTGTGTGTATGTCAATTTCATGTTTGTAAACGCACATGACACAGGAATAATTTCTAGGCATTCCTAAGATATATGACAATTTCAATCATAATAAAGACAGACAACTTGACTCTTATAAATTACGTTTATTTTTAATTCTAACCGATTAACTAATGATCAGACTACAATATCATAATTATAACGACCATTACTTAAATATCGGTTTGTAGTTTAAATATTGATTCTTTTTAATAAATTTCAAACAAAATAATAATAATAGACACCATGTAATCAAGGCCTATGGTAAAAAAACATAAGAATTACGAAATACACCAATATATTTCGAGGTCCACTGCATGGTGTCTAATATACAAGAAACAGTAGAATTCCATTGCATAGTAACTGTCCTCCATTTATAAATACTTTGTTTTGATTGGATCAGAACCAGATTGATCACATAGTAGTCTTCTCAAAATCATTTCGGCTTAAGTAATATTGATTTAATTTTATTACGTAGAATGATTTATACAGAGGGAACCGGAAGCCTCACCAAGGCCACGGTGTTGAATATAAGTATGAACCAAAGCATTGAATCAATGGTAATTTTTGAACAAAGCGTTTTATTTATATCAACACCAGTATCTATAACACGTAATAAAAGTAAGTCATACTTATATTATTGTACTCAAATTTATAAATAGTATAATAAACTTATCTGAAGTTCAAGCCAAGAGACTCCGACACAGGAGAACGTGTATTAGTCGAACTATGAGAGTGGAGGAAACCAGAGAGGTCTGTAAGAAATGAACCTTTTAGAACTCTGTTTTCTGTGCGTATCCGCAAGGCATCTGGCGTGATGATATAGATACATACATAGAATAAACTGAAAGCAAGAATTGATATTCCTAAATTTATTCGAAGCTAGAAAGAGAAGACTCTACAAAGACGCAGAGTATAAGGTTATGGTCATTTAATTTTTTACAGTTGATCAATTTGCCACAGGTTTATGGACGCTTTGAGCATAAAAAATTAAGCAAGGTGACGAAAATAGGAGTCTACGCATTACAAGAAATACGAGGGACAGAAAAATAAGCAATGTGTACGGTTCTTTATGTCGAAGAAATGAGACCACCTCGAACTTCGATAACCCCACGATCAAGAATTCTTTGTCGTCATATCAATACTGAGTGCCATGCTCGCACTCAGACAGAAAAAAGATCCACGGCTATTGACGATAAGCCAGAGATACCTATATGTTATCTTTTCCTTGGAAGGTGAAGGGAGTTCAAACTAGCCATTCTCTGAACAATTAGTTTTGCTTTAACTTAGACTCGCCCAATAGTCCACTCTATATTGTTCATAACATTGTGTATTTATTTTTATTTTAAAAAGTAACCGTGGCGTTTCTTGCACTACTTTTCCACAGGAATGACATACCGAAGTGGTGGTAGAGTCTGTTACTTGACTATTCATAAAACTTCATCGTTATTTTCACCGGCCAATAATAATATACCTAGTTATTGTATTGATAGGAATCATAAGAGAAATTTGGTTTACGGAACGCCTGGTGTATGGTGATTTTTAAAGAGACCGACTTGCATTCGAATCTGCATGCCTGTTGAGTCTCAAAATGTGTTCGTTCCCATAGTTACTATTCATAGAGTTGCGCCGTGAGCCAAATTTCATTAAGATGGTCTAAGTAAAAAAGTTTACCAAATATATCGATTCCTTGAATTTGAAGTAGATGTAATTGACCGATTTTAATTCTGTGTGCCGATTGCAGTGCGTGACCGATTTTAATGCTACAACATACTTTTCAGCCCCTCGTATGCATCCGAATAGGTAACACATAATTATGTTATGCACAGAACCCACACTGAAAAAGCCTAAGTATTTGTAAAATGTTACATCGGGGCTATATATAGGTACGTTAGATAGATAGATAGATTACTCTTTATTGTACACCAATACATTTACATAGAGAAAAAAATAAAAAAAATAAACAAAGGCACAATTGGCGGTCTTATCGCTAATAGCGATCTCTTCCAGACAACCAAAACTGAAAGAACAAGGCAAAATAATATACAAAAAATAGAGGGCAGTAGGTGGCGTACATTTATTAGTTTGGTTTTACTTTAATAGGTATAGATATATAAATATATGCTTATAAATATATATGATACATAACAATATACAAATATAATAAAGATAGAAATAAAGAAACGGCATGATGGTAGGTGACTTATTACAGAGTAAACGTGGTGCTTAACAAAAGAAAGAGGTCCTTAACCATTCTTTTAAAAATGGCCAATGACTCTGCGCGTCTTACTGACACAGGCAATGCATTCCATAGACGAACAGCTTGGACTGAGAATGATTTATCAAGAAATATCTTGGAATGCATTGGTGTTTCCAGTCTGAGATTTTCCGACGACCTTAAGAACCTTGAATGTGACTCACGGAGAAACTCGAATCGGTTTTTGAGGTATAAAGGAGTATTAGGATCAAACAGAATGCTGTATAGAAGTGATAGTATGTGAGCATTCCGGCGAAAGCGAATTGGTAGCCACTTGAGCTTAGCACGAAATTCAGACACACGATCTATTTCCGCAAACCAAATATGAATCTTATACAGAAATTTTGAAGTCGCTCAAGTTTATCAAGTTGACTCTCAGTTATATTAAGATAGCTGGCGTCTGCATAATCGAGGATAGGAAGTAGAAGGGATTGTGCAAGAGCAATTTTAGTAGCAGTGGGCAGAAAATTTCGCAACCTTCTTAGTGAGCCAGCGGAAGCAAAAATCTTGCGGCTAAGTTCTTGAATCTGCGGGCCCCACGTAAAGTTGGTATCAATATAGATCCGCAAATTTTACGTTCATCTTGATCAAGAGAAATATGATTAACTATTTTCATAAAATATTCATAAACTATAAACCTGAGGCAAGGGCTCGAAAATTAATCAATAAACTGCCTAAAACGGAATGTCAATCCGTAGAACAGTTTCTGAGATTAACGCGTACATACATGCGTACGTACGTACAAGTTGTGACGGGCGACTTCCATTTATATTAAAGTACTCGTATAGATTAGAATTTTCTATCTAGAAACCGTAGAAAAGTAATTAGGCAGCATAATGTATTCGGAACAACTTTATAAGACGGGCAAATAAAAAAAAACCAGGCATATGAATATATGCCCGGTTTTCATAAATATATTTAACCTCCACCATGTGTAAGGATCGCCTTAGTAAACAATCAACTGATAAGCCACTTATATCCCATGTTAGGTCTGGCTCGAGCGTAGTGGTTGCACGCTCGCCCTTAAGTCCGGTGAAGCTGTAAAGGCCTCACGGCCAACAGCGTATATTACTCAAACACACACACACACACACTATGTTAGGTGATTGGTATTGCATAAACGATTTGTTTATTAAAGATTACACACCGTCACGCCTATATTCCCCTGAGGGGGTGGCAGAGGTGTACTGAGTACACCCACGTTTCGCCGACGATGTTAGGTCCCATGTAATAGGGGGCGAGCCTATTGCCATACAATGGGCACAATTCCAGACTCCGGAGTCATACTGGGAATTTTTCGGTAGAAAAACTACATTTGTCCGACCTAGGATTTGAACCCATAGTATAGTAGAAAGTTTGGTTATAGTAGAAAATAAATTTTAAAACAGTTTTTACTGGCGAGAAATCGGAAACAAAAAATAAAACCCACCAAAAACATCTCATGTAGAGCCAAGCTTCTAACTCCCTAAGAATTTTGATGATCATCAGTGAGTCAGTGTCGAAATCGGGTTTTTAGTAGATATCAATAAAATCTAAAGTATAAGAGCTATGCAATTGAAACTTTATATGTTTAATGAGTCCACGATTGACATCATATCCAGAGAATTTTGCTTGTCTGGCATTAGGTTAAACCTAAGTTATGAGGGTTCAAAAAAACGACGAAGCGCTTCGAGAAAAGGTAGTAGTGCCCTTGCGCATCGCTTGGCTCGTCTTGGCGGGGGCACTACCGTGCCCCCAGATTCCCACATCCCGTCGTGTAAAATATCATTAGGTAGGCCGTTTCAAATGCAATTACTTAAATTTTTCCATTTTGGTAGATTTTATTGTAAAATAAAAGCTGCCGAAGTTCGAATAATTTTAGTGGTAGGCAGATACTTTAACGATATATGTATTACAGGTTTTAACCCAGAATGAATGCTCATTATTAAAATATAATTTAATGCAAGTATAGTGATACTAATAACCAGTATAGACTGCAGAAGAAATCAAATGAAGTAATATTATACATATTTCCAAATATTATTTCCATGAGAAATGGGGCATGTTTCGATTGTAAATACAGCAATAATCTCACTCAGAGACAAATTAAAATACTATGCCCCCTCTCATTAGCAGCGCATTTTTTTATCTAATGTAAGGCCCGTTTTAAACAAAAATATTTTGACGTTTGTAGTAATTTGACTATATTGAACTTTGATGAGTTCTACATCGAATCGATTGTATCTGGCGCATTTTTCTTAATCTTAAGTATAGCTGGTTTTAATAATTATCTTTTTAGCTTTGGTATAAAGTTATAGTAAATTTGGTTACTTGTGTTGGTATTGTTGTTTTACAAAAAAAACATTAATCGAATTGAAAAAAAAAATAATCAACTGGATTGAACGACCGTCCTTGCCATGTCAATCGTACTCGAGGCCGGGCGGGTCCCATTCGCCATGGAGATAATGAATACAACTAGAGTGCAGGGGCGTTCGGCGCTCGTAAGTGATAGTTCATTGTGATGTCCGGTACAAAGATCCATTTATCTTTGTCACGAACAGTGAAAGTGAGTACATGCTACTTTCTTTTGGTACTTATTTGCATATTTAAGAAGGTGGGATTATCTCAACTGTCAGGACACAAACAAAGCTAGCTGTAGGTAGGCGTTGAATTTGACGCAAAAAATATTAAACAATATGTACGTAAAGCATATAAATATCTAATGACAATTAACACCACGTCAGTGACGTCTATGTCTAAAAGAAAAACATTGTCTCGCTCTTGGAATCAACTTGGAATACTTCTTGTGTTGTTTGTAGGTGCTTTTACATACGTAGATTATACACACGCAAAAAAACAAATATTTGTCAAACAAAGATTTGCCCTTTGCGGAGACCGAACCCAAAACTACTCGATTCAATGACTACGCCTACGCTTAGACTACTAGACCAAGCAGCCGCCTCGACCTCCTATTCATCAAGTTACGGTTAGAGAGTGATATATAAGTTGAACACAATCCCTTTAACACTTCGCGAGAGAGGTTTAGAGGTCTACAATCGGAACACATCGCTGCCCTTTTCTTATGGTGTTGGAACAAGGTGTGCTGGGAGAAACAAACAATCTTTAAGCTCAGCCATAACCTGGCGCTATCGCGATTTTTACATCGGCACGCTTACACTCGTCTGGGAAGGGAGGGCCTCTTGCCTAATACGCCTACCTAGTGAAGCACGTTGAAGACTCTAGTGCTTAAGCGCCGACTCGAGCGTTTGCACAACACTACCTGTGCACCAAACGTCGGCAATCCCTAGGATATCCCGTTTATTAAAGGAAGTATTACATACCTAGTTGGCACACGTGAAACTGAGGCGTGATAGCCATAGTGCTGCTTTCTCTAACACTGGACCCGCTGTCTCGTCGCAAACTCACGTCACTTACCTGTAACAGATGAGTAACAATACGGTCATAATTATGTTTTCGAGTGCCAGATGTAAGCGAGATGCGATATTTAAATGTAAAAAATGTAACCCCACACTAGGAATTATTCCAGTGTCATGTTCAAACAAGAATTTCACATATACGTGGCGCAATCTTATAGTAGGTCATACAAAGATTTGTCCCGTGCGAGAATCAAACCCGCGACTACTCGATCCGGTGGGCGGAGCGGCTTAAGCTCTTAAGAACTGGCCCTAGCCGTCGTCGTATGCATATGCGAATTTATAAATGTACCTATGTATTTATAAACTTCAAGTATCAGACAAATGATTTCGAAACTCGCTTTTATGTAGGTTAACGATAGCGCACGATAATTAAATCACTGTTTATCCTCTGTAACAGACTAACAAAAATTATAAACGTGGGTAGTGAGTATTGGGTAATCTGAATAAAGTCCTCGATAAAATCAAGTGAGTTTTAGAAGAAAACTTTGAATAGGCGTTTAAACAATTAACGTCAGTAACGCTTTTTTTTTCGGTGCAATTGCGTTTACGTTATGCCATTGTACAAAGTTTACGAATATTCATTTCTAAATTAATTCAACTACCGAATGAACTTGATGACGAAGATGATAATGAAATTGATGAAGTGCCCCACCCTGGATAGTAAAGTGATGGATACTTTACATACCAATTGCGACGGCCGTTTTGAGGGAAATCGAAAAGGCACGTTTTATCACTTTGTTACAATTACCTTCACTCATGCACATATAGGAACACATAATGGTTAATATTCCACCAACATTACACATTATAATTCGAAATAACACAAGTTTTGGAAATAAAAACAAATTGACAACATCACTCTTCGATTTCCCGCCAAAAAGTCGTCAGTAACGCTTAGTTTTAAAATTAACATTTTTTTTTAAGAATATATCTAATTTAAACAATATTTTTTGTTTTCATATTTGGTGCAAGGTGCGATAGACTTTGACGTGATATCAAAGGGAATATCTTAAAAATCTCAAGAACGATATCCATATCGGTCAGACTTAGGTCAAAACTATATCGACTGTATCAAAACGGAGGCTTTTTGTTATTCTAGATTATATTCAATTTAGTCATATCCTGTCCGGTTCTAGTTAATGTAGCGACAAAGCCGCTGGATTAAACCCGTGATTTCACTTTTTATTTATATTTACTGTCCATCTAACACCTTATGGGATTTAGATTTAATTTTTATTCCTTGATCAATTGGCACTGGGTCTGTGTGGTGGATTATGACCATCTCTCACCTTAATATGTAAGCCCAATAATCAGAAACTACATGTGGTCTCTTATCACATTTTTTGGGAATAGAACAGTATACTGTTAATCATTATTATTTTTATCACGGCCACTTACTATAATTACCAACAACCCGCGACTATTTTACATATTCTCCCTAGTAACCTGCTGGATAAATGGTACACAGCAATGTTTATTTACACAGCCACGTAAGAGCTATGCGTTCGAATGCCCGACTGTGCACGGGAAAACCTTGACTCACTCTTCGAATAGATATTATAAACTGGTGAAATATTCTAGGATCGGTCAGCGGCATCTGGTGTGGAGATACCACCATTTAATATTTTACACGTAGTTTGACGGACAAACGATTTTTTTTTTTGATAACTTATTTCGTTCCATTACCAGGCAAAGGTCTCTTTCATGACTCATGACTTTTCACTTAACCCAATCCTTGACTATTCCAGACCACCTAGACGTCAAGGTCGTCGACTCATTTAAAAATAGATTTATAGAAAAAAATAAAAACCGATTCAAAGCGCCTGACAGAAAATTCATACTTAGCAGTTTCACATGATACTCTAAACCATTAGTCGCATAAACACAAAACTTACATGAGATAACACTTGGTACATGTGTATTAATAAATAGTGAAGATATGCAAATATATACATGTATCAATACAAAAAAAAGGTTAAATTGAGAATCTCATCTTTTCCGAGGTCGGTTAAATAATGATCATTTTCTGTGTCTATTTCAGTTAACTAATCTTTGGCAATTTTGAGACTCAAATGAGGCAAAGTCTAAATTTAGTTTATTTTTTGTTTGTAAAATGTATGTATTATACAAAAGCAGTGATAGCCTAGTTTGCAGAATGCTCGCCCTATTCAAGAGGGTTCAAAGAACCCGCTTCGCGACTATGATTTTTGAGAAACCTATTGTGATTGTTGTTTGACTAACATTGAAGTAAAACATTGGGAGGAAGTAATTTATCAAATGTATATTCATTCCATTGTCGTTTGCTTTAAGTTAGTTATTATTATTAGTCAGTTCTAACTTAAATCGAAACCAACGACAACCTTAATAAAATGTATTTATTTTACAAATCAGATGGACCACTCTTCCGCACACGCGCGGTTAGATTGAAATTCAATTCTCTTTGTTTGCGCAGAGGTTTTTCAATTAAAAGAGCTGTGCTACTGTTATAGCTGTTGCTTGAACTGGCAGCCCTCCCAGCGGGATTGGCACAAAGGAATAAATTCAATCGTTCCTCCTGGGATCAGTTGACAGTCAGCGATTGTAAAGTTTAAAAAGAAACCCTTATTTACATAGACTATCGTGGTTATTTTCTAATCGCTACTGACTACTCGTAGATTAATTGTTACCAAGTTTTGTTTTGAAATAATTACAACGTGGATTCTCTGATGCTATGAGAAATAAGTATTCTTAAGTAATTTTTTTTCTTATTTTTTATTGCTTACTTAATGTATTTTTATATTACTATATTTTTCCAGTAGGTAATACTCTTGCCCCTGAAAAATGTATGATGAAACTTTTAATACTTAATCAATACTTTCGGTCCCTATCAGTCCATATACGAGGCATGCCTTTTAAGTTTTGTCGTTTCCATATTTCCCGGCAATTTTGAATTTGGAACTGTTCTATATTCGTATGTGTTTAAATTTTGAATCTAAAAACAGTTGAAAGTATTAGGATTAATGTTATTGCTTAGTCACAGCGTCGATTGGAATCTGTCAGGTTACGTACGAAAATGAATCTTTCTAAGGAAAATGTTCGTGCAATAATTTTCTACAACTTTAGAAGAGGCCTGACACGGCTTCAGTGTTTTGAAGAGCTAACATCTGTGTTCAGTGATGAAGCCCTATGTCTGCGGACTGGCAAACGCTGGTATTTAGAATTCCAGCGTGGACATACTAGTGTGAGTGACATATCTCCTGAAGGACGCCCAAAATCCGCCTTCACTGAAGATAACATCATTGCTATGAGACAACTAATTCTTGAAGATCGTCATGTGACGTATCGAGAGATAGAGGCTCCATTAGGCATCTCAGGGACAGTCATTCAGAAGATCTTGCATGAAGCGCTTGGTGTGAGAAAGCTAGTTTGCCGTTGGATACCGCATCTGCTTTCCGACGATCACAAGGCGGCCTGCGTCAGATGGTGTAAGAAAACTCTGCAAAGGTTCAACGGAGGAGAGTCAAATCACGTCTAGGATATCATCAGTGGTGAAGAATCTTGGATCTATGCCTACGATCCTGATTCCAAACAACAATCTACAATCTGGGTCTTTCAAGTCGAGCCAAAGCCGACTAAAGTTGTTCGTTCTCGAAGCACTTCAAAGAAGATGGTGGCCACGTTCGTTGGAAAAACCGGCCATGTTGCGACTATTGCACTTGAAGATCGTAGAACGGTTAACGCAGAGTGGTATACCACAGTTTGTTTACCACAAGCCATCGCCGAACTTCGAAAATCTAACTCAAAGCGACGCATCATCCTGCACCACGACAACGCAAGCTCACACAGCGCTCGTCAAACGATTGAGTATTTAAAGCAGGAAAAAGTAGAAATTCTTGACCATCCTCCATACAGTCCTGCCCTAACGATTTCTTTACATTTCCTAAAATTAAGAAAAGTCTTCGTGGTTGAAGGTTCCAGTCCGGTGAAGAAGCAGTGGACGCTTTAAAGTCAGCCATTTTGAACACCCCCACTTTAGAGTGGAATAAATGTTATAATAACTGGTTTGAGCGAATGGAAAAGTGTATTAAGCTACGTGGTGAATACTTTGAAAAACAATAAAAAGTACTATAAGGTTCTAGTTGTGTTTTTTTCTTCAAACGACAAAACTTAAAAGGCATGCCTCGTATATATTTTTTTTTTTTATAATCGGAATTTAATAGTTTCCGACAACAGCATGATTGGTTAAACGAGTAAAAAGAGTTGAAGGATTTATAATGTTCCGAGTCTCTATCTATCCATATCATCACGCCAGATCCCTTTCGAAGAAGGCAGTTTGAGGTAGATACAAAAAATAAGAGTCGATTCTCTACAAAAATATGTAAATAACAGGACCGACAGTTTAAAAAGATACATGTTTAAAAAGCATCTTATAACGTGTAAAATTGCCAAGGAATAAAATAACTTAGGAAACATAAATATTTATCTATACTCTCAGGAGACCTCGTTTTCCCACTCCTCAAACCGTATTTATGAATAATGCTCATGAATACTTGTACCCTCTCGGACCCCAGAGCATCGATTTCGCGTTTAGCTGATAAGTAGAAGAAATATTTACATTTAATAGACCTACTTTTTGTAAAATATTTTAGCCCCGTAACTTTGACTAAAGATAACGAATGTTATAAAATTAAATAAGGTCAATTGGTACCACGTACTTCGGGTATGTACCCACATATCAGAACATAGTTATTTAAGCTTTCAACAAAATAAAGCGTAATGATACTAATTCCGTTCCAACTACAAAATAAATTAAAGATAGAATAAAAGAATCTTAATTTCATTCATAGATGGATACTTTGTCTTCATTGAACTTAGAAATAAGAGCATTGAATTCTTAAACACACACACGTCCTTTTACAAGCAGTAACAACGAGCTAAATAGTCTTGAAACCATTTTAACGATCAGTAACACAAAGTGTGAGAAATCGGTTGATCCGATCAGTGCTTATGCAGTGTTTTAGATTTAAAGCCTTTTCTAGCGCAGACGGATACAAAAAGCTACATAGTTAAAACACCACTCTTATTTAATAGGATGTAAAATATACATTCCTCCATAAATTTAATAATTTGCTAAAACAAACGAAAAATTCCGATGTGCCGACCATCTAAATTTGTAATTCTTAAATATTTTTAGTCATCAATGTTACCATTTAATGTATAAAGACTTGTTATTTAAGATCACTGATTAGGGCCTGTAGATAACACGACTTACCTAGTTTTTAGATTTACGCGAATATTACACATGAAATAAAACCGGCGAGCGTGTATGAGACGAACTATGAGAGTGGAGGAAGCCAGAGAGGTATGTAAGGAAAGAACCTGTTGGAACTTTGTACCCTCTGCCTACCCCGCAAGGGTTCTGGCGTGATGATATAGATAAATAGAAATGAAACAATTTTTCGGATTTTTTCGTGGTTTATTTTTAATTTTTATGTTCTCAACTTTTCGAGTGCTTTGCAGCACCCATGGTCACGGGAAAATCCGAAAAGTAGTTTTATTCCATAACGTGACTTTCTACCGAAAATAAAGAATGTCCGCGAACGGCCTTACCTCGTACCTTTCCTTTTAAAATTATCATTATCTACCTCATCACCAGATCCCCCCAGATGTTGGCAACATCATATCATAATATATTATCCAACACCAGAGTCCTTATTTAATTAATTTTAGCGTTAACGAACTGCAGAAAATCAACTTGTTCAAACCTTTAGATCGTATTTAAAGTAAGATTATTTGTAGCAACCCCTTGCTGCGTAGCCCTAGTATTGCTGTGAGTATGTGCTGACCTGAATTTTTACTGGGCTTTCATTCAATGTGTCTTTAGTCGCCGGTCGATAGCACTTTAGCAGGCCACCATAGAATTATATAGAATACCATATTGATTTCACAATGGGTTCATTTGTTACTTTGATGCATTCAAGGGTGGCAACCCTTTGTATTTTATTAGTATTTCCTGACATACATATATGAAAAGATATAATAAAACTTTATCTTGTCTTATTTAAGCTTTAATTGAATTATCTCGATGATGTAAAATCAGAAACCGGGCTAATATCTGTCAAAAGAAGTCTAAAGAAAAATTAAAAGAAAATTCTAGAAAAGTGTTTCACAACAACAACGCTGACTTATCACGTTTAATTTGACCGCATTTCTTTTTAAAGTGAAGATGGAATTCTAAGGACGAGATGACATCTATGATAGAGAATTAAGCACTTACTCATATAACGATCTATATATTTTTTTTTATTACTTTAAATGCGGTCAGATTTTTTTCAATGAAATAATATATTTTAGAAACGAATAAGTATTGTTTAATTTATTTTAATATTTTTGATGGGCAAGGATTTGTCGTTGAAAAATATTTTCTACGATAAAGATTTAAACAAAACACAGGTAGGTACATCTTCAACACTCCTGCGTTAGGGACGCTACGAAATCGTCTCTACATAACATATAATTATAGCAATAACGTAGGTATTAAAACGCGCCTGTGTGATAGATGTGTTATACGTATTCCGGTTTTCACGAGATAACTAAATCTATACTGTTGCATCGGAGTATAAGGAAAAATGGTATGCCAATTAATCATAAATCAATTTGAAGAGACACTTGATACCAGATAATAAATACTAGACTAATCGATGTTGCTTATCTTAAGTGTATATAGAAGTACTGAGCCGTATAATAAATATATATCTATCTATCTATATCATCACGCCAGCTCCCTCGCGGGGTAGGCAGAGAGTACAGAGTTCCAACAGGTTCTTTCCTTACATACCTTTCTGGCTTCCACTCTCATAGTTCATCTCATACACACTCGCCGGTTACGGTTATAATAAATATGTAGCATTATATTCGATAGATCCCCCTGTAATATATCAATCAGGTGTGATATATATTGATATGATATGATGATACAATTGTACAAATGATATGATACAAATTATCATAACGATTTTTCTTAGTACTATACGGTGACCGAGTATAATTTAACTAAATTGAAAAATGTCTAATAAGTTTCAATGGATTAACGGATAGGTATGTATGGGATATCGCAATCTGAAAATCCGAAATCCGAATCTGGAATAAGTCTTTGTGGGT
This sequence comes from Phalera bucephala, assembly GCA_905147815.2. Taxonomy (NCBI): domain Eukaryota; kingdom Metazoa; phylum Arthropoda; class Insecta; order Lepidoptera; family Notodontidae; genus Phalera; species Phalera bucephala. The sequence continues at coordinate 12,892,716 of LR990621.1, read as the reverse complement.
ATAATTTATATTAATTATTCATAATTAATGCATAAGCCCATAACCGTTTGTTTATTTATTTAATATTTACCGTTGATGAAGTTTCTACAATTTAATTTTGCAAAAGAAATCAGCGGGCTTTCTGTACTACTTTCTCAGTCTGCAAAGGATATAGCGGGGTAATTTTACAACATAGCCTGGTCCTGTGTTATTGGAGGTTTTCTATCGAAAAATTCTCAAAAACAGTCTAAACTCGGAAAAATAGGTATATTCATGAAAGCCTCTCCCTCTGATACAGAAGGATCATCAGCAGAAGGTGTGAACTACACACAGTGTACTGTTCAATTATGGTTCAAGCGTGAAGAATTAATTTAGTTTTTTCTCTTTCCGTAGACAGCATTGACAAGTGCGTGCTACCTACATTTTAATGCATTATTGTTTTTAGTAAACTCCATTTTTATACGTACATTGTGTTTTGTTATGAACAGCGCCTGTGCCACCCTCCCTCGAAGAATGTAGAGGTTATTTTTTACATTTAAATCTTGTCATAAATATACCGCACTGGGGACAACAAAGGGGTCAGGACAAAAGCAGTCATGAGGATATCGTGAATACGTTCACTTGAGTGCGGCTTTTACGGCTAAACTTCCGAGCAGGACCTTTTCTAAAATTATCCCATCGCCCAATCGATATGGGAGAGCGTCCCTGCCGTGTCTAGACGGGTATATTTACACTAACATTTCTACATTGAACCCAATTCTGATACATACATAAAACTAAATCTAGGTTTGCAGACGCTGGAGGCCTTCTTTTAAAAAGTATCGGTATAAATGTAGGACTAAGGTGTACAAGATACACTGATATTTCAATTAATTAAAACAAATTTTAAGGTAGACTTCCGGCAGGTGGTAAACCAGCCCATAATTTCAGGTTAATAATTCTTTTAATATGATAATAGGTTAGATAGGATGTTACATGTATATAGTCATAAGTTCTACTATATCCTGCCATGCATCAGGCATACAAAATTATAAAGTATATAAATGTCATATTATTATTAAATTAATTTAAAAATGATATTAATGATCTTATTATTAGTATTAAAAAAATATAATGCTATTTTCCCTCTATGAAGTCGTCAATGGAATAGTACTCTTTGTCTATTAAAAAATTACTTAATATATTTTTAAAAATATTAGCACTACTAATCTTCTCTCGAACATAAAGGTTTCCTGTTCAAATTTTTGGCAAGCAACAAGTTGAATTAAAAAAAATACACAACGGTGCAAGTGCGGGATTTAAACTATCGATATCGTGATAAGAAGGTGAGCGTTCAATGAACTTGACTGTCACATTTTTCTCCACATTGTATGACTAAGAAATAGCATTTTAATGGTCATACAGTGCTGAAAATTAAATACCATCTAGATAAATTGACACAGATAGTACAGATATTTGGTGCAAAATATTGGGTCAATGGACCTCGTTTTCATCAGTTTATAACGGTTCTTATTGTTTGCGAAAACTATTCCCACGAATTGCGGTCACTAATGTGAAAACTTAGTAGATAAGTAGGTACATTTCAAAGTATAATGAATAGAGAGTAAGTTTATATGAATTTACAGGACACTTGACGAGGCGGGAAGATGGCAGGTGGACCGAGGCCGTGACAGAGTGATGGCCCAGAACGGGATGTAAAACCATGGGCACACAGCTAGATAGAGCGATGATATCGTTAAGGTGTCTGGCAAATGGTGAAAAAGATTAGCACAGGGCCGGAACGAATAGCGTGATCGAAGAGAGCCCTACACTCAGCAGTGGGTAGATGATGCTACAGGCTGATTGATGATTTTGAGATATGTATGGCCAGACAAATTCACAAATAGTATACGTGCGTTCATAACTAACAGTTTTTGTAGCCCAGCTGTCTACCTATATAAAGCTGTTCGTTAACACTAACAGAAAACACAAAAAATGTACGGGAATTATACTTTAGAACATAAAGTCAATTGATCAGTACAAGCGGTGACGATTAAGGTAAAACAATAGATACAAAATGCTGAGGCCTGCGATGGATTTTGATCCGTACGACAAAATTGTCGGGGTCTTGTCCAGTAGCAGAACATTCTGTATGCAATGGTTTCGTGAGATTACATATCAGTAGACATGATAAATTGTCTGATCAGACAGCCACTGTGCAATAAAATCTTGCGCACGTTGTACGGGGAACCAACTATAACGGATAGAAGCATATAAATCCTTATAATAAGAGCCTAGAGCCCGTATTACAGAACGTAAATCAGCCGTGAATCTAGTTTTTAAAAGTGATTTTACCGCGTAAACTTGTTGCCACACATGAGAGATGATTTTCTTGTGTTTGTGTGAATGATCTACGCTGTTGGCCGTGGGACCTTTATAGCTTCACCGGACAAGAGGGCGAGTGTCCAACCACTACGCTCGAGCCAGAAGAGCAAGGGGGCAACTAGCTCAAGGGCGCCGCAAGGAGAAATGGTCTCGGCTTGGCAGTCGCTATGGGGGAGGGCGTATACTAGGCGTCTCGCCGTGGTGTTCTGCACCGGCCGGCGAGCAAGGGATTCTTCGACCTCGCCGGCCAGGTCGGTGTTTGATCCTGTGTGCGTTATCTGTATCCGAAAGAAGGGATGTAAGGGCATCGGGAGGGTCGGTGAGAACATGCCGCGGACGGTGGTAGCGGCTGATAGGAGAGGAGCTAGTTTCGTAGTCAGCGGCGGCTACGATTAGCGGATTTCTATGATCACAAAATGCTTCAGGACTAACGTTAATATGAAAGTCTTCCAAAACTTGTAACTGTACTTATAAGGTATACAATTCATTGAAAAATGTTTTCAGAGCATTAATTTGAGTAGGTGTTAGTGTGTGCCTATATTTTTTCAAACTGTGCATGTATGTGCATAGTACTCGTAGCTACAGTTGTTACGAACAAAATCGTGAGCTATTTCACCTCTAGAGTTTTATTTTTACGATTTCTGGGAATAGAACTAAGAAAATGGTAGCACATTACAAAATTGTAGTGATTAGGTGAGACGCGTCATTAATGATTGAACGATCGATGATATGTAACAGAGATAAGATACGTCAAAATAATACTGATGTGGACCCAGTCTTTGGTCTCCAGACTTTGCGTATAAAAAAAACAAAGATTCAATTCTTCATAAAATCGATACAAAGAATGGTAGGATTTCAGTTAGGGATCGTTGGTTTCACAAGTTCCACGTAAGATTTATCTTATAATTTTCAATTTATTTTTAAATTCATAAAAAATTGTATACAAATATGTGTATGGATTTTTATGAAATATAAATATCTCTCAAAACTAGACAAATATGTCATCTGTGAGTTTTATTTGTACATTTCTATCTATCTATATCATCAAATCCCTTTCGGGGTAGGCAGAGAGTACAGAGTTCCAACAGGTTCTTTCCTTACATACGTCTCTGGCTTCCTCCACTCTCATAGTTCGTCGCATACACGCTTGTGCATTTATATTGGTTTAAACCTCAGATCATTGTGTCCAAATAAAATCCAAACATCGAGTACGAAATAATAGGTATCTACTGTGCATAGTCTACATGAAATCGGAGGCGCATTTAGTTACATATAAATATATTTCCAATACATGTAATTTTCCCTGTGTAGGGTTCCCAAGATGTTGACCCATTTTTAAGACGTAGAGCTAAACCTTCTACCAAGACTTAATTAAAGTACCGATCAGATCCTGAATCCTGTTTTACAGTAAAATACTACGAACAACTAACTCCCCTGTCAAGAAAACCCTCCGCCGTCAACGTAAACAAACGCAGACATGCAATCACGCGGAGTTTCACAGATGATAATCACACATTTCTCGACCGTATCAATCTAGATTCTTCTGTAAATGTTACCTAGTATGATAAATATCATGTATACAGAGTTCACCTTAGACTCCCTATAGATCTAGTGACGAATAATGCGCGTAGTGATCACGAGTATTCAAATCCTAGGACGGACAAAAATGTAATTTTTCGATAGAACAATTCCAGTATCAGTCCGGAAACTCGCATTGCGCGGGACCTAACAACGTCGGCGAAAAGTGGGTTTACATAGTATGCCTTTGCATCTTGCTTGAGAAATAAAAGCGTGACGGTGAAAATTATATTCACCTTAGTTTTTTTTCGAATAAAGAAGTACATATACAAAAATTAATCTATCTATATTATCACGTCAGATCCCTTGCGGGGTATCCCTCATACAAAAATCCATGTAGGAGTATACTCCACTGATCACCTGTAAATAAAACCACGGTCCATTAATTTGTTTCTTATAAGCGACACTGTGTACTCTCCTACTTTACAAAGTGCCTTGATAAAAGTGGAACTGTTTGCGGTATTTGAGTGATAAGAACAGGTATACAAAATAGGTTTCTTATCCTTATTAGAGTGTTAATGACCGTGTATAATTAATTCTATACGATACACACGAATCTTCATAATATTGGATCATGCAGGGTACCTACCTCATGTTTTTAAAATATCACAATATGTCATTATCACAATCTTGTGGATGCGATAGACAGGAGTCTTATACGTAAAAACTAGAATCTCCACGTTACATGGTTGACGCTATTGCCGCCTATTATGAAAAATTATATGAATACTTCATATTTTTATTTAATTCCTTTGTTGTGCGAGTTCCTACAGCCAAGCTGGAGACTTTCATGCGAGAAGTTCTGACCGAGTGGTGTCCTATTTGGAAGATTTCGTGGGAGACTGCGAGATACCCCTGTACAGAGCAACATGACTTCGGCAACCCATGTCACTTAGTTATAAATGTTTTATATATTATATGTGTGTTAGTCTGTAAGGTATATATTCAATGGGCCTGTAAGTAGCACAAAAATATTTTTGTGAAATTTCAGTTGCCTGAATTAAATGACTTATTATTATTATAATATTATAAAAATACACAAACAGTATCGATATATAATTTAGAAGAATTAATTGCACGAACTGAACAAATACCATGTAAGAAAAGCGAGAGGTCAGACATTTAATACAAAAACGTAAAAATGTTTAGACAACACGAACAGTGATCGACGGGCCACCTCTTACCGTTGATTCGTCTGTCGGACAGTGTATCCTCCTCATCCCACCACGGCTGGTCCAATATCCTGCGTGTCGGCGGACGGGTGAAATTTCCGTAATACTGAAACTCCATTCTGAACACTTTCGTCACACAACGAATTTTCAATTTAATATTTTACCACTGACGATACACGAACATCACATCACCTATAACGTTTAAGCGATACTGATTTGTTATTAAGTCTTCTCGGGCAGACACAAATGAGATAAACGAATGCTGCTGAATAATAACGTAGGGCCATTATTGACAATAGCCGGACGTGTAGGCAGAGCTCGTCGCCGACGCCCAGTCGTGATAAAGTTTGCCTTTAGTTGTTCTCGGCGATCACCTCTGAGGCGAGCGAGTGTTTACGGTGTACGTGTGAACAACAGCTGACAAACACTATCAGGCGCTTTGGCAAACGTCCCCGGGTTATGGATTTGAGACTAAGCGGTCATGTCCCGCGTCCTACATATCATTTGGCTTACGTACCATCGTAAAATAAATTTACGATTAGATTTACGTTTATTACTACTATTTGATATGCTAGTGTTTATCACCGATAAGTTCATTTACGTCTACTAACGTCGTCTTTAGAATTTGTAGTTAACAACTCGTTTCGATCTATAATTTGATTAGAAATTAAAATAGATTCTTAATTGCCAATTTTTATAGTCCTTACCTATATATATTGGCCACCTGGATCATATGTAGTAATTTAAACCCAATTAAAATGTTTTAATAGTTGAATCTTTCCTAAGGGGGTATTTATTTTTATATCTACTATTGGGTTAGATTTATGATATTTACCTGTAGGTGCGCATTCAACTTGTGAGGCCCGGGGTTTCTCTACAATGTAATTAAGTTATACTTAATAATAAATAATGTTACATACATACAAAAAAACTTTAGGCGGGATAGTACTAATATCAATAATAATAAATAACATCTTACTTTTTTAACAAATAAATACATAACGTATTTGACAGTAGAGTAAACTGTAATAACTAAAGTTGTTTGTACTGTCTACTTCTATAATTATATTCTTCATACAGATACTAGAAAAAAACGTTATATTAGCATAGTGCGCACTAGTTTCTTAAAACATTAATTAAGCATACAACGTGCCATAATTACCCACCTAATGAAATAATCACGTCATAAATGATGTTCTCTGAACACAATACAGCTATGTTTTCTTTTGCGCCATTGTGGAGAGTGCAAAAGCCTATATACTATTTGTCATGTAAGATGGGTACTGTGACAGTTTAAGTGTCAAAGAAAATTATACTTTATTCAATGGCAATAAGAGGCATGACCCATTTCTATACTGATGGTTGCAGCTCTAATACCATTGAATTTAATATTAATTTCGTTTGGCACTTAGAACTGTCACTACCCATCTTATGACAAAAATATTATAACGACTCTACCGATTGTGACGCATATGTCACAAGTCTAACGAATTTGGATTTTGATTGCAGAAACTGTTATTGTGTTATATTTTTGTACCTGCTTAGATACTACGAAGCTATTGTGACGACACACTATTTAACACTTGTTACTAAATTGACAGGACCACGCTAATAGTGTAACCATGTAGTCAACTGCAATAGATTGGTAGAGTCAATTTTACTAAATATAGTTCGCTATCTAAGCGCTGTTAATGGTCTTTATTATACTTCCTATATGTTCTTATCTATTTTGACTATTTATACGAACATTTTCGTACAAATTCAAATCTGGTTCAAGAACTCGCTTTGTGCTCTAATTAAAAAAAAATCCGCATATAAAGAATTCGGCAAATTTTACAAAACAAATGGTTTTTATTTATACGTATACTTATTCAATAACAATTTTCACCTTTACAAAGACACAAAATCCAAGAACCGGGCGGAGTTTTCATAGAAAAACATGTTTTGTTGGCGATGATATTAAAAAGTTGGTCACCTTTTGCGACCTTCCTGTGTTTATCAAACTTTGGTTCGTTCAACTGCATAGCACAGATGAGGAACAAATATAGATAATGGAGAAACAACACAGATAAGCAACGCTCTTAATATTTAAATATCACTTTATAATTTATCGTCTTAATGGCACTTGATTCATTGCGGCAAGCGGTTGTCGGACGACGGACAGTTACGGCCATATCTGTAATAAATTTCTTGCCGTCTTTATTCAATCTTGTTCGTTTATTAATTACGCTTTATTCCCATAATTTAATTTTTAAAGGGTAATTTTTAGTTATATATTAGTATTTAATCTTAGAGTTAAGTTAACAGTAATAAGAACCTAGTTTTTCTATCTATCTATCTATCTATAACCTCACGCCAGATCCCTTGCGGGGTAGGCAGAGAGTACAGAGTTCCAACCTAGTTTTTCTCAAGATTTTGACTTGATTGTTGCTTCATTAGTACGCGAGAGTAACAGTACATTTACTAGGATCTATTCCCATTGAATAAATAAGACAATCTATATTCCGTGTCAGTGCCTACTTACAAACTTGGTAATTATATAGCAAATTGTTGTGAAGAATTTAAAGACACACATCGAGAAGAATCGTGACTTCCAATTTGGGTAATTAATGAATAAAAAATGTAAGAAGTAGAATAAAATTTGATGATTTGTTTCTCTATTACTAAAAGGTTTGCTGGTAGAGAACTCGACTTTGAGTTAAGCTCGCCTTTGTACATTTCTTTCTATTCTTTAATTTTAATTTTATATTTTGTACTATTTGTACAATAAAGAATTAAGAATTAAAAGTCTAAATATTAGGTACATATTATATGAAAATAACTTTATTTAATGTGTAATATTCGCGAAAATCTAAGAACTCCATATGATGGAAATCAGTTCTTCTAAGGAACTAGAATTGCTTTAATATATAAAAAACCGCACCTTATCTTTTTAAACAAACCGTCACGCCTATATTTCCCAAGCGGGGGTGGCAGAGGTGTACTGAGTACACCCACTTTTCGCCGACGATGTTAGGTCCCATGTTATAGGGGGCGGGCCTATTGCCATATACCGGGCACAAATCCAGGCCCCGGGCTCATACTGGAAAGTTTTTATTAGAAAAACCACATTTATCCGACCTAGGATTTGAACCCAGGACCTAGTGATAACAAAGCGAAGCGCTTTGCCACTAGACCAACGAGACTGCCTTATCTTTTTATTACCATTATAAAACATAATGATATAGTATATAACATTATAAAACGTGTCATTACCTGTCCTACATTTCGTCAATACCTTGGCTTATTAGGTGCTCGTATAAGGCTAAGCTCGAATGGAGTTAAATTATACGTGGCTAAGGGCAACCAGTCCCAGAAACCTCAATAATTAAACGAAGCATTAGGTCCACTTAAAAAGAACTATAGAGCTTAATATAAGACGTGTCAGTTTTATTTCTTAAAAACGTAGCCCCACACTTTGTATATGAAGCAAATAACTACTAAGTTATAGCAATATGATTGATGGTTTTCTTATACGTATTTGTGAGCATTATAAAGTTATATATGTACTTAATTAAACTCCATTTTAATAAAACATTAAATATTTTAATAAGCTTGCGTTCATTTCATTATACACCGTTATTAATTTAATTAAAAAACACCGTCACACCTATATTCCCCAAGCGGGGGTGGCAGAGGTGTACTGAGTACACCCACGTTTCGCCGACGATGTTAGGTCTCATGTAATAGGGGGCGAGCCTATTGCCATATACCGGGCACAATTCCAGACTCCGGAACGTACTAGGAAGTTTTCGTTAGGAAAACTACACTTGTCCGACCTAGGATTTGAACCCAGGACAGTTAAAAAAAGGTCTTTTTCTTAATTCTACTTATGTAGATGACTATCCTCTATGTAGATATTTACCTACAAAATTTATCCAGCATAATATACCAATTTTTTTAGAAGTTAAGTATTTTATTTTAGTGATTAAGTAATAATATAATTTAAATATCAATAGGAATTATTTTTTTATTGTAGGTTGTTACCAGAGGACTATTGGAAGTCGAAATATATTTACAGTACGCAAAGACGTTAGCATCGTTACAGCTCAATAATATCTAACACGATTACTCTACAACCTACGGATGATACGATTTTAGTATAATAATAACGTGACGTTATGCATTATATTGTTAGCACCACAAATGAGCAAGTACTCACATCTCCGTAACCGAAGTGCATATTGATACGAAATAGCTCATAAACGCTCACTGTCACAAAGTTTCACTATAGGCTCAAGGCATGTCTAACATTTGAACACAGAGCGAGCTGTGACACCGCCCTTTTATACACGAAACTATAAGTTTAACCAAATGTTCCACTCACGCCGAGCGCGCCATTTCTGAACAAAGTTTTCGCGATATGTGCGGACGCGACTTGCTAAGTGTCAGAATTACATGATAAGCAGTCCAAACTGAAACTCATACAAATCTCTATGAAACTGATGCGTCCGTCTGTTTGCACAATTTAAAAACGAACTCGTCAAGACTGATAAAAACGTGGTCACGGCAAAACTGTCTGTAATGCCTTTTAGGAGTTGGTATGGTTCGTTAAGTAGTAGCAAAGACATATATTATCCATAAAGCTTGTCATATGATGGTTCATAATGATTATCTAGTTGCTCAGATATCCGAAAAACAACATTTGTCACGCTCTAGCGCGTGTCTCGTGTATACCCAAATTTCGTCGACGATGTTAAGTGCCATGTTATAGGGGGCGAGCCTATTGCCAATTTACCTGGCACAATGCTAGGCTCCGAACCGATTCTCGAAATATTTATAGAGAAAAATTACAATTCTGTCCGCCCCAGGATTACGAAAAATAACACCGCAATAATTTACCGGTCGAAAATAACATTTAAAAAAAAATGTTTCAATAAAAAAAAACACGGAAAATACATGTCTAAATCAAGTTATGTTAGATTCTAAATGCTATATAATTTGATAGATCGGGCGCAAACGCAAAAGATAAGACGTTTTGTTGACGTTAGAGGCATAAAATATTTGTGAAAATAACACTATTTACACATCGTGACCAGCATCACTATGCTTGAAACGTAGTTCCTTATGATATATGTAAATGTTCATTTAATCCTAAGTTCTATGTTCACACACTGAAATAGGAAAAAGAATATAAAGAAACTAATAAAAGCTGACATTTCTTTCCTACGTATAATATTTCCTAACAATAAATCCTAACTTTATGGGTTTCGATGAAAATTGACAACTCTTTCTATAAAAATATAATATTATTTATTTATATATTGCCTGACTGCCTCGTTGGTCTGGTAGCAAAGCGCATCGCTTTGTGATCACGAGGTCCTGGGTTCAAATCCTAGGTCGGACAAATGTAGTTTTTCTAACGAAAAATTCCTGGTATGAGTCCGGAGTCTGGAATTGTGTCCGGTATATGGCAATAGGCTCGCCCCCTATTACATGGGACCTAACATCATCGGCGAAACGTGGGTGTACTCAGTACACCTATGCCACCCCCTCTAGGGAATATAGGCGTGACGGTGTTTTTTTTTTATATATATTTACAAGCCACGCCATCGACAATTCACATTTTTTACGTTAATATATTATAGTCATTTATCATACTGTTTGAAGTATATTTTATGGATTAAGGGCAATAATTAAAAATTAACACTCAATACGTACCTAATATTAGACGGACGATTTAGCGCAGTGGTCAAGAGCTTAAGCCGCTCCGACCACTGTGTCTAATAGTGGTGGGTTCGATTCCCGCACGGGACAAATCTTTGTGTGATTCACAATTATTTGTTCCGGTCTGGGTATTTGTGTTTGTGAATTTTCATGTTTGTAAACGCACCCACGACACGGGAATAAATCCTAGTGTGGGGAGGCTACGTTTAAAAAAAAAATAACCTAAATGTCTATAAGCATTTTATTGATTATCATCTCATCTTAATCTTAAATTGAGTTCTGTATACGTGAATGCTAATGCGCTTGAATGTCCCATGTAATAGGCTCGCTCCCTATTACATGGGACCTAACATCGTCGGCGAAAAGTGTGTTTACACAGTACACCTCTGTGAAATCGCCAGGGAAATAGGCGTGACGGTGTTTACTTACTTATTTTTATTTACTAAATTAAATACCTATATCAATAATGTTACCGTTAAATATCCGTGCAAGAATTGCGGTTGCGATTATTGACAACATTTACGAAAAAGAAAACAACACTGAAACTTTCCTCCATAAAATTCTCTTTATATAAATTATTTGTAAATAGGCACATCATGTGACTACAGGTAGGTGAGTATATAATTATGTTTGCAGGCGCGCTAAATAATTTTATATATCAGATCTAACATCTTTAACCTCTTTACGTCGACGTGGTAATACAGCGGAAATTTATATACCTTATATTTGTTCAGTGTTTTATCAAGATATGCAAAGTGTATAGAATTATTTTACGTAAAATTATATACTCAAGATATACTTGTAGTATGGCAAGACACTGCTATACAAGGTGTAACATAAATAACACCGTCACGCCTATATTCCCCGAGCGGGGGTGGCAGGCACAATTCCAGACTCCGGACTATCCGGATACTGGGTATTTTTCGTTATAAAATCTAGATGTGTCCAACCTAGGATTTGAGCCCAGGATCTCGTGATCACAAAGCGATGGACTTTGCCACCAGACCAACGAAGCAGTGCATAAATAACACATAACCTGAATTCCAAGATGTTTTTAAGAAAGTCAAATTTTTTTTATTCATCTAAAATTGCAGTTACTTGTCAGTCTGCTGTATTAAACAAAATTGAATCATGATTCAAATTAATACAGCTATTTTAAATGCATTTCTAATACACATACCTTAATATGCATACAAAAGTACAGGTTTAGTGGTAAATTTGGACCGAACCGAAGAACAAAAAAAATGGTGGAAAACTCCTTAAAATTCAAGTTTGATGTTCATACTGAATTTGTAAAGCAATATCTAATTGGGGTGTCTGAGGTCTTGCGTTATATATGTTACGCCTTGTATATCAACGGTATGTAAAGTATTTAATCACATAGCCAACAAACGTATCATATGCTTTTATAAGAACAATTAAAATGAGTGATAAGTTATCTTATATGATCCCTTTGTATATACTTTTTATGATACCTCGATAAGGAATGTTATGATCTTTAATATTTTTTCTGAATGGCTGTTAGATATAAGTATGTTTGACTAAGAAATCTATGTCCTTGTCTTTTTTATTATAATGTAGTTGAGTAAAATTTTATTTAAAACTGCCTCGTTGGTGTAGATTCAAATCCTAGGTCGGACAAGTGTAGTTATGGGAGAGGGAGGGGATCAAATTAAAAGAAAAACAGTTTACATAACTAATGGCTGCTCCCTATAGGTTCAACTTTACATATCTTATAGAACAAAACTCATTATGCAAAACTGATATTGAGTTCTTAAATTTACGCGGATACACATGAAATAAAACCTATTTTTAGGATTTTATCGCGGTTTATTCTGATTTTAAATTCGCGACGTTTTAAGTACTTTGCAGCACCCATGGTCACGGGGGGGATTGAGTTGTTTGCCGTCACAAAAGGCATAGTTGATCATCATCACCAGGTGCACGCCACTGGGTACAAAAGGCATAGTTATTCCGGAGTAACCTCAAACTGCGTAAAAATCAAAATTAACCGCAATAAAATCCGGAAAACGGGTTTATTTCATAATCCAAGTCTCAAAATATCGAGTAACTGCATTGGTACACGTTATAGGTATATCTATTTTGCCTACTACGAACTTATCTCAATACAAAACTACGTCCCCATTTTAACAACAACATTTTAACAACAAATGAGGCTGATAAAACCGACGGATTATAGCGTGTAGGTACCGTGTTATGTATCGTACCAATATACGTTACTCTACTGTTGAAAATTGAATGATATCTACTGTTGTACGTAATTATTTGGATGCACGCCAAAATCTTGATTAAACAGAACGTATGAAGCTACCGGGCCCATTAACAAAAGCTTTATTTAGTCGCATAATAATTTCAGGCCGAAGCTTTAATACGTAATCAACACAGTACGAATAAAGGTTAATACGAAGGATTAGTATTTAAATATTCGATAAGCTGAGCTTTCCGAAGTTTTAAATAAACGCTGTATATAAGAAGTGCTCTAAATATAGAATATATGAATGACGTATTTCTGTAGCTATACTAATGTAACATTAAAAAATGTTGTGTGTATATTGACACGAAACAATGTTTTTATTTCTCTGTTTATCAATTTGGCTGTTTGTTCGAGGATCGTATAAATGCCTCTATACAGATATCTATTAAATAGACATTTACGTCTAGATAGAATATTAGGTATATTCCGGCTTAAATAGAGCGATAAAGTTGATGAAAATCATGGGTAGAACCCATGGTACAGTACCCAGTAGAGCCGAGAACCTACTAGAACCATATCCAACATAACATGACAGTTTTAAGGCCGAGTCGCTCTGTAATGTCAATGTAAACATTAATGAGTTAACATCGTGAGTTGATTTATTTTATTTCAGCCTACCAACGCAAACAGGTACGCCATGGAAATTGCCACTGTAACTACAGCGATACCTGTTATATTTTTATTTCCTACCCACTTTAGGTACCGCAGATGGTTATGGTACCGCAGGTTTTATCCAATGGTCCGTGGAGTTGTTAAAGTACACTTTTGCCGACGCCATCTAGGAGTTACATACAGCTGGTTTAAAGCACTTTAAGGTTCGGCCCTCACTTAGGAAGGGTGTCGGAATAATATTTCAATTTCGATATAGAGAAATGGTTCTTTGGTTCGTAACGTGCTTAACAATTCAATGAGCATATGATCACTATAGTGATTAATTGATACAGTGAGTTGAATAAAATACAATTCATTATTGCATAGGACTATAATATAGGCATAGCATAAAATAAGTCGTGAATCTAGTTTTAAAACTAGATTCAAGACTGATTTATGTTTTGTTATACGGGCCTTAGATTTAACGGAGCTATGTTAAACTGTCAGTACTTAGATAGACCTTCATATGACTAAGGTGGCGGTGGCTGTCTGGCGCGGGTCACTCCCTTTCCTCCAATATGGTCGAGGGGAGTGACGGCTGTTCCAGTAGTTATACTCGTGAACGGATGCTGCTTGTGGGGACTGGTCCATCTGGAATCCTTTAGACACTCTTTATAATTAACATCATTAGTCTCATATCTCAGTCATACGGCGTCACACTGGAGCAAACTATTTAATTGTAATAATATAAAAATAAAAAGGAAAAAAGAGAAAGAGAATTTAATAAAAAAAGACAAGCCCTCTGAGTTCCTTCGCCGGATCTTCTAAGTGGTCGCCGCGTTCCGATCCGGTGGTAGAGTAGTAGTTAAATTAGATTTAAAAAAATGTAATTCGGCTATTTGTAAGCGCCCCCACAGGGCTAATACAAAATAAATTATTTGAGTTTGGGTTGATAGTTCTTCTTTTTATTTAAACACCCCCAGAATAAGAATGATTCCTGTATTGTTGATGCGTTTACAAACATGAAATTAACATACGTAAACACTCATACCAAAACAAATATGTGTGGGTTACACAAAGATTTGTCCCGTGCGGGGATCGTATCTGCGACTTCTTAATCCAGTAGGAATGACTTAAGCTCTTAACCACTGGACGAAGTCGTCCTTGAATGAAAAGTCAGACAATCAATCAGCATTTTTTTAAATATTTGTAGTCTACCCTTTTACTGTATTAGTTTACGTATATCAATTAGTAATTGACATGGGTGAAATGTTCCTATAAAGCACGACGTCATTTAGGAGTAAAGCATTTTCAGCGTCTTTTTATTTGCTTCAACGTCAGATCCATCGCAAACCGATTATCTGTAAATACTAATATTATATAACTAGCACGCAATATGTAATAACAATCGACGTAACAATCTTTGTTTACGTGACTACTCAAGTGTTAGTGTAATAAAATATTGATATTAATTTATATAGGTGTTTATTATGCGGGTTGATACCTACAACTACGACCTACCTATGGTAATACTAGGCAGGTAATAGTTGTTATTACATAAACCATGATCACATCCTCAGAACAAATTCTATATTCCGTGATCACACTTATTAACTATTTGGACGAGTTGGCGCACTGGTTAAGAGCTTAAGCCGCTCCGCTCCGACAAATCTTTGTGTGATCCACAATTACTATTTTCGGTCTCACAATTTGTGTATGTGTATTTTTATGATTGTGAACGCACCTACACGCACTTTTTTTTAATAAAAAAAACAGGAAATTACCCCACCAGTGGTTTGTTATGTTGTTATTTTGTAACTCTAGTTCCCAAACGGAAAGTCCGCTATAGTTTAAAACGACAATATAACTAGCTATATAGAAGCTATGATTTACTAATTTTATTATAAATACACCTATTTGATTTAATTTAAAATTTGTTTTTAGGTTTTAGGGTACCTAAGTCGGTAAAAACGAACCCTGTATAGGATTATTTTGTTGTCAGTTTGTCTAACGGTTAACACAATTCACATTCTTTTTTCCCAGAAACGGGTAAAAGTATCAAGTTGAAATGTATGTCAAACACTAAAATACTTTAGCTTCTAAAGTCACCCAAACTCAAAACCTATGTCCTATCTATAGATCGTACTTTCCGTTGACCTAGAATATTGAAATATGGCAAGAAGCAATATCTTTTATAGTACAGTCGGCGACGTAAGTCACTGAACATTCTCAGTATTTCGAAACGTTAATACAAAGAGTCTTAACGATTCGAAATATATTATGAAAACTTTGGTGAACCTTTTTAAAGCCCCATTATTAGCAACATACTCAAATATATGTAGATCAACAAAAATAATGTATTTGATGCAAAACAAAAGCGTACAAGCGGTATAAAAATCTGAAAATGTAAAGTAAAGGAAAAATCATAAAATTGTGAATTTATAATTATTAGTGGTCGCCCATTGGTCGAAATTCGACCTACTCTTTCATCGTTTGCTGGTTATGTTTGACATTTAGTAAGACTATAGACAACTAATATTAAAGACAAACAATATTAATCTATTCTCAATTTGAACACAGCCTTTACAAGAAACAAAAGAGTATATATGCGTGGAGGTGTCAAATACATGTAGTGTGTGTAATGTTTTTTTTATGGATTAATGTGTATTTTATGCATAATTTAAAAAAAATATTAGCATTCTGCACTCCTTCACTATATAAACTATAAGTGTGGGAAATTTCATACTCCTCCGTAGGCGCAATTTTCTTTAAAAAGGGGTACAAAGTTTTTGCTTCACGTATTAATATAATGATGATATAGCTTACATATTACATATACAATGGCCTACATTTGAATGTAAAGAAAACCAAGATTATGGTTGTTGAACGGGAAGAAACCAGAACGAATGCAAGGATTGTGGTTGGTAAAGATGTGCTGAAGCAAGTTAATGAGTTTGTATATCTTGGATGCGCCTTTATTAAGGATGGGAAAACACCGCTGACATAGAGAGAAGAGTGAATGCAGGGTACAAAGTAAATGGTGCGATGGGAAAGCTACTTGGGAGCCGGCACTTAAGCCAAAAAGCGCAGCTGGCCATACATAACGGAGTTCTTGTCCCAACGCTGTTATATGATAGCGAGAGCTGGGTATGTAAGAAGGAGAATGAAAGTAGGATAAATGCGGTGGAAATGTGAACTCTGCGAAAGATGTGCGGAGTGAAGCTGACCTACTGGATTCGCAACAGCGTAGTAAGAACGCGAGTAGGTATGAAAGATAGTATCGGTGTGAAGCTGAGAAAGGGTATGCTTCGTTGGTTCGGGCATATAGAAAGAATGTCATAAGAAAGAATGACAAAACAGATATACAATGCGAAAGTGGAAGGATGTAGGTACCGGTGAAGACTATCTTACCACGACCAAATAGACTGAGTCTTATCTGAAGGACAAGTCAAGAGCCTCCGTAACCGGCGAGCGTGTATGAGACGAACTATGAGAGTGGAGGAAGACAGAGAGGTATGTAAGGAAAGAACCTGTTGGAACTCTGTAGGCAGAGAGCTGTCTACCCCGCAAGGGATCTGGCGTGATGATATAGATAGAGAGATAGATAGATAATTATATCATAGAAATTACATTATTTCCTCGAAATCGATGAAAATTAAAAAGCGCCATCTAGTGACCCTTAGACGGGACCCTCAAAGTACGAGTTCTAAAATACTAATTAGTTAGGTTATGTATTTCTTATTTATTATTGATTAATGTCGCCATCAAGTCGCCATAATCACTATCATTTCTTTCGCGTTTTCTACACCTGTCCTGACCCTGTATAGCCTAAATCAAATAGACTGATGTGCAGTGAAATGTATGCGGATATTTGTAAATTAAGCTTTGTCTGTGTTAAAAGCGTTTTTTTATATTTCTCATAATAAATGCGACGACCATTCCGTGTTAACGAACTTGCAGGTTATTCTCAAACACTTGGGTATATGAAATATCGAGTGATGCTTCAAACAGATAGAGGCTTACCTTCAATGTCCTCGTCTTTCCCTCCGACGCCGAGCACGAACGCACTCCTCAAGAGGTGACCCATTCTCGAAATTAAGCTTACGATGCTGATTTTGTGCAAATGATAAGAGTGCTCTAAACAAAACTAATTTACATTTAAAATTCTAGCACTACGGGAATAACAACTTTAATAATTATAATAAAATATGTATTATACGTAACTAGCAATCGTCATTAAGATAATTGGGCTACCGCGCGAGTCGGTTAAAACCATAAACGGCTACATCTCTGCAGAAATATGAAAATTAATGTGTTCTTTGCAAAAGAAAGCCTGATGAATGTAGTTTGTATCGACACCGCTCTACAAATGATGTAAACTGAGTGCTAACCGAAATTATAGGTTGCTGTAAGAAAACGCACAGAGACAACGGAAGAGTAGACATGTCTTGCTAATACGCTAAGTATTATAAAAGATTCTTTGGTAAATAAGAACCTATGCCAAAGCGTATTGTTTGTGGAACTATCTCATATCACTGCGACTGCATGAATTCTTTTAAATGGTTGACACACAGAAGGGTCAAGTTCTGAACTGATATTTGATGTAATTAAACCTTATATGGAAAAAATACATGCATATATAAAATATATAATCTTATTCGCTTACTTACTTCTATAGGTAGGTACGCCTAGCACAAGTAGTATTTCAAAGGACACGGAATTAAACACATTACACTTGACATACATAGACACCGAAAAGGAGGAAGCCAAACATAATGCTATAGTCCACACCAATTGATAAAGATTATAACTTACTGTTTATTTTATAAGAAACACAAAACATAAAGCACAATATTCATTAGAAATAATCCTGAAGTCGACTCCACAGTATTCACTGTTTCGTCGTAGTGTTGTTGACACAAGCAAGGGAACAATGAAGTTATCTGGTGCTGCGTGCGCGAGGCGCGCATGCAAACACCACTGCCACTGAGGTATCATAGTACGGAGATAAGCGTCAGCGGAATATATCCCACAAACATGCACAGCATAATTAGTTAGCATATTACAAACTATTTCTCGATGTAATCGTAGGTAATCGAATCTCACCAGATTATACTAGCTAAGAAAACCACACAATTAAATCTACACGTTAAACCAGACTAGAACTAAGCATCAGTCTGACTGAACTAACTGCGGCACTTTTATAGACAACACTATAAAAACGAGGTACTTTTGGATTTTGTTCGTTTAATCTAAACGCTTACCACTAGGTAATAAAGGCAGTTACGAAGCGTCACTCCGAAAATGAAAATAGGTAGATACCTAGAAGGATATATTTTTTTTAAATCTTTGATCACTTTGAATGTATTTTAACATTATGTACATTTTGTTTAACATTTATGACAGTGTCTCTCATAACTTATAACTTGCACTGACATGTTATATAAACAAACCGGTAGGTGATTTATCTTGTATACAGCTATGAATTTACTTACTATCTTAGGACTCCCCTCAAGGTCAAAGCCTCAAATGAAAAGGTGAAGAGTTATTTAAAAACACATGTGCCCTTCTACGCAAAATTATCTTAATATTTAGACATTATAAAGAAAATTATAAGTATTTCTTAGCAACCTACTAAAACTGTGCGTGGCATAGACTTACAGCTAAGTACATAGTCTAAGGTGCGTGGTGAATGGATTATTCAATCAGTTAATTCAAGATGTACATAACTAAGATTTTATCATATAATAGTTACCTCACAGGTCAAATCTCGTGTAGAATGGGGAATAATTCATTTGACTAACGTCTTTTGAAAAGACCTGCGATATGATAATAATTTTCTCATTCCTTGCTGCTTCCGGAATGAAGAAATATTAGTTCCACTTCCGGAGGAGAAGGACGACTTGCAACTTCCTATCTACTTCCTCAAGATAAGAAGTAAGATTTCTGATGATGATTTATAGAGCATATCATGCGGTTTTTGCATTTTACTCCGCAATTAATGTCCGCAGCGTGATATGCATATTTAGTTTTGTCTGATGTAGGTAGGCAACATTAAAGATGAGGAATAGATAAACAGATTGGACTGTGAAATAGATTTTCCCCAAATATATCGTTTCGGAAATATGTTTAGCACAAGGTAAATTGTGCGTAAAATGACAACCGGTAGGCGTCGACGCCTTCCCTCAATTTAGGTCAATTTTCGACAGGGAGCCCTCCTGGCTCTTCCTTAAGCTATTTTTATCTGTTAATGCTCTAACTCGATATGTTTACCTGTCATATATTTTTATCGCAATAAATTATACTAAAATGCTGGAATCAAGTATGCATATCTGTGATTTTATGTCATGTGTTGCACACATGAATTGTTCTAAAGTTTTATATAATAATAAGCAAGTATGCAATCAAGTCAAGAGTCTCCGGCGAGCGTGTATGAGACGAACTATGGGAGTGGAGTAAGCCAGAGGGTTATGTAAGGAAAGAAGTTGTTGGAACTCTGTACCCTCTGTCAACCCCGCAAGGCATCTGTGGTGATGATATAGATAGATAGGTAGATATGAAATCAATACGTCTTAAAGTACTAATTAGACTCACACTTCCAGGGCTTCCGTTTTGAAAAAATTATATACGTAGCGCGGCGTTTCACGATAAATTTGTCAAATTATCATTACTACAGTATGTCAAAGGGCAATTGAACGCAGTATTCTTGGAGTCGACATATCTGATCGAGTCAGTAACACCATTCTGGGGGGTATGGGCGGGTTATTTGAGCAGAATGAGCCCAGATAGGTAGGCAAAATCACTACCGAATGGCGACCAGATGAACATCGACGCCGGGGAAGACCTAGAAAAAGGTGGCGTGACGACATTGACGCCTATGAGGAGAGATGGTCTCATATGGCCAAAGATCGGGTTGAGTGGAGAATCATGGGAGACCTTTGCCCAGCTGAGGGACGAAACAGATAATTAAAAAAAAATTATTACACCCTCCAGTGTCATACAGAATACCATTATACAATTATTTCAAAAAGTTCATATCACGCGCCGCGTTTGCGTCATTGCAAATAAGGGCCCTGATCGACGGGATCTGTCCCTGCTCTGGTACCTACCAAAGCAGAGACAGATCCCGTCGACCAGGCCGATACTGTTTGTAGCCGATACTACCTAGTAAACTGTGGTTTTATACCAGAAGGAGGCGTGTTATAGATGTAAGTTGACGTTCCGCCGCGCGCGCTCGGTCCTTCACATGTTTAAAGTGTTCGAAGAGTCAGTAATAATTTAGTGTCCACGCAAGGCGGTTGTTTGACTTTACATCACGGCGACTGACTATGATCGGTAAAGAGCTGATCAAAGAAAATATAAAAGTTGAACCCGGTCAGCGCAGGCGACGGCACCGGAACATCACCCCAGAATAAGATATCACACCCAAAAAGTACAATGACTCTTGACTTAAGAATACGCACTACCCTTAGAATAAAGCACTATAAAGTTTATATCAACTCTTCGGGGTAGGGTACGGTGCCTCAGTGTAGATGCCGGCCATTCCAAGGTTTTGGATCGGTAGGGATCCGACACGCCTCGCAGCTTTCTCCGGTCTTGGTCTTGGTTTACACCATGGTCGGCAGTTAAGATCGTGGAAAGCATTGGAGGCTTTCTGCGAAAACATCACCTCTCAACATCAACGCGGAATGTTCCTATAACCTTCCACCCAGCGGAAGAAGAAACACTGTAGGGGTGTAGTCGGTTCAGTAGGACTTGTCCCAGCGACGGCCGGTGGCGGTGTTACGTCGACGGTCGCTGGAGTAAAAAGTTCAACATAACACATCCGCGCGCGCTTAGGAGATTTGTATCTATGTGGATTTCCTCACATAAAAAATGGTGTTAGAATAATGAAACTATTATTTTATAGTGTCAATGTACCACACATTTCACAATAATTGGTAGGTCGTTTAGCATTTTTTAATAAAACCTATATATAAACAAATAAATCAAGTTTTATGGGCTTATGTAGTAGCAGTTTCCCGCAGCTTCGCACTCGGTTGACAACAGTGCCACGTACCGGGTCCAACTATAGCTAAGGACCATCCAAGAGACACATAAATACAAAAACATTAATCAGAATCTGTCAAGTCGGTCAGGAGAAGAATTACGAACAAAACGCACATTGGAATCTATATACTTATCTATAAAAACAGGTACATTCCATTTATTTTTATATTGTAGAAACTAGATATTAGTTGATATGTTTTATAACCGAGTTTGTTTGACGAGTGTCGCCATGGCCACGGACCCCACCGCGGTGTTGCAGACAACACTAATTACAGTAATCTCGAGGTCATCGGTCCAGCGCTCCACTTAACTTTACATTAACTTATTATATTATATTGCTTACGATATGCAGTTTTTTCCGCACACTTATATAGGATATCATTTTATTTTTAACCGACTTAAAGAAGGAGGAGGTTCTATGTTTGCCTATATGTATACTTTTTATGGAAGTTCACCGGTATTTCCGACAATTGAGGATCGATTTTGATGATTCCTTTCACATTGGGTCAGTATAGCTCCAAGGTGGTCCCATTTTTTTTATCGACCTTGGACTTTGAAAATACACGAGGGGACTCCTTAACGGCACGAATGTGTAGATTCAATTATTACTGTAGAACTAAGCAGAATAATAAAATATAGCTATATAAATATTACTAATTTATTCACATATTATTTAAAAAAAATATGAAACCGACTTCAAATACCAAAATATATAAATATTTTATTTCGGAGCCATGTAACCGTCTGCATCAACCGGAACCGGCTTCTAATATTTATTTATTGCTTTTAAAAGTCGGTATTACCTTTTTTTAATTTATTTATTATCGTTAGATATTTTAGTTTTAACTTCTAAGTCATTTCAGCCTACCTATCACTTTTTTGAAGATTATTATGAGAATCTAATGACATTTTTATAAATCATTGCCATAATTCTAAATTATGGCATGTCAAGGGTCTTCCTAACCGGTGACCGTGTATGAAACGAACTATGAGGGTGGAGGACGCCTGAGGGGCGTAAGGAAATAACTTGTACTTTCTGCCTACCTTGGGAAGGATCTGGCGTGATAATATAGATAGATACAAACTGGTATATATGATCCAACTTACGGATAACTTTATTGTTTTTGTATCACAATCAGAACATTATAATTAGATATTGATGATTTTTTATGTAACTCCAGTCAGGCCAACTTCAGCGAATAAATATGCATTCGATTGTGCATTGAAATAGGCTTCAAATTCCCATGCACTAATGTATACTTCTATTAAGTGTTCATCCCTGCAGTGAGCCACATTTTCTGGAAAGAAAAATATAATTAAAAACCATTGAGTTATGTATTAGATTATGTACTAGAGAAGACACCGCATCTATTTTTTTGTAGAAAGAGTGCATACACTCTAGCTCACTTTGTGACGCTTACCGCAACCACTGCGGCAAGCATAACACGTTCTGGTGCATTTTTTTTTCTTTTTAAAAAACGTAGCCCCACTCTAGGATTTATTCCAGTGTCGTGGGTGCGTTTACAAACATGAAAATTCACATACACAAATACCCAGACCGGAACAAATAATTGTGGATCACACATGTGCACTGATATACTGTTTAAACAACTCTAAAACATAAGATAGTAAATATCCATGAAAATATAAACATCCCCGCTAACACTTCGGTCATCAAGTTGCGCGCTATTTATTGTTTGACATGGCTTCTCTATTTACACTAACATAATAAATTGAAAAAGATTTGTATTTTTGTATGTTTGTAACGAGTAAACTCAAAAACTACTGGACCGATTTTAATGATTCCTTTACCATTAGAAAGCTAAATTATCCAAAAGTAACATAGGCCATAAAATATAGACCCGGCAGGTGGCGCTGTTGTCGACCGGGTACAAAGTAGGGAGAAACTGCTGTATTATATAATAGTAGCTGTACCCACAACTTCGTGCGCATTATTTTCAGGCGTGTATTTCACACCCTTAAGCTTCTTTTTATTACAAAAGGTATCCCATGTTTTTCCCCTGGATAGAATCTATTGCCTTGCCGAATTTTGTCAAAACTGTCAGCAGTTTGGGCGTGAAAATGTAACAGACAGAAAGCGTTACTTGCAGATTTATAATATTGGTAAGGATATATTACAGTCAGGTTAAATAGGTCATACTTTGAGAGAGAGATCAATCCAACTCGGCTGGGCAGCGTTCGGGAAACTGTGCAAAATCTTCTCATGCAAAATACCTCAGTGCCTCAAGACTTAAATTATTTAGTCAGTGTGTGTTGCCAGTGATGACATACGGATCTGAGACGTGGTCTCTTACAATAGGTCTCATAAAAAAGCTCAGAGTTGCTCAGCGAGCTATGGAAAGAGCTATGCTCGGAGTTTCGGTCGAGAAGGACCAAAGTCACCGACATAGCCCTCAGGATTAGCAAGCTGAAGTGGCAATGGGCGGGCCACATAGCGCGAAGATCGGATGGGCGTTGGGGCAGAAAGATACTAGAGTGGAGACCACGTATTGGCAAGCGCAGCGTAGGACCAGAGATGGGCAAAATGTAATCAGGTTAATGATTACAATTAGATTTTGTAATATTCAATCATGATTCAAGATTACAAAATGTGATTGTAATCATAAATCATTAATACATCATCACCCCTATATTTCCCAAGCTGGTGTGGTTAATCATTAATCTGATTACATTTTGCCCATCTCTGCGTAGGATGGCCGCCTGCCAGATGGACCGACGATCTTGTGAAAATCGCAGGAAGTCGTTGGATGCAGGTAGCATTGGACCGGTTACGCTGGAAAGCCATTGGGGAGGCCTATGTTCAGCAGTGGACAAGTATAAGCTGAGATGATGATGGCTATATAGTACATAAAAACTAAATGATAGAAACAAAGTAACCTGTATCAATTTAAAATAGGCATTTCATTGTTTCGTGAGTATTTACTTAAACATAACAGTCATAAAAGCATAGATTATATTATCAGTGGGGATTTTGTTTTAGTGTTTATGTACTGTGTGACTAGAATACCTACTTAATGCTGTGCCAACAAATGAGAAATACTTTGTACATAATGTGTATATTTCTAAACTATTGTGCAATTATGAGAATGGTGACACCAGCAGGATTAGCATTGGCGGCAAGGCCTTTTATACGTAGGACAAGATATTTTCGGCCCGTGATTAGTCTATTTGAAACGAGTTACCTATTGTCTAATTTTAGTCACAGCATGCTACATGTCAGACAAAGAGGTTATATCACGCCTAAGGCGACGAAATCCGTGAGATATTCTTGTTGCTTCTACGACTTTGTTTATGAGTAAATACATAAGTTAAACTGAATTAGAAATCCAGCTATATGGTCACTCTTGCAACTGACAGCCTTTTACAGCCATTTTTATTAAAACACCTTAATGCACACGATTGAAAAGTCTTACAAGGATCTTTTGGCCCGCATCCAAATTTGGAACTAACGCCATCGAGCGAGATGTCACTTCATGACAGCCGGAGCCATATAGTATTATTATAATCTTAGCGCAAAGTTGCCGTCTGCCATGAAATTAACCCAAGTCTTTTATTAATTAGTGACAAATTTTACTAAATATCAACTCTAATTTCACACCAACTCCCATCAATGCCATCTATGGGCGAAAAGATCCTTGTCGCCCTTTAATTGGTATGATGACAGCTCAGGGAGATGTCATTCAGGAAATATTTTTTAATAGAAATTAGGTTTTCTTGTAGGACATAATTGAGGTATATTGTTTAAAACAGCTTTTTTAAACGTAAAAACACATTATCTCTATAGCTAGGATCGTAAAGCGGAAATTTTGATATTGTTAAAGCCTGTAGCTAAGAGTTTGATTGCTGGCAAAATCATATGTTTTTCTACAACTAATGGACTGATGAATTCATCAATATATTATAAAATATCTATGGATAAAATATTTCAATGTACAGCTTCATCCTTGTGGCATAATCATCAAACGAGAGCATTGTAGCTACCGCAGTGCTATAGGACCAATTCTATAGTACCTGTAACAACTTGTTTTAACCTATACTCCTGTTCTAAAGATTTAGATATCTCTGAAACATTGGCTGATATTCTCTTCGCAGACCATGTGAATATGATTGGTTGATTGTCTGGCTGCAGCTTCGCAAGAGCTTCGAGTTGATTGTGTATTATTTGCACTCCTGTAATAAAATACGTTACATATTAAATTTTTTTAACTCTGTATAAGTGCTTTACTTTTTTAATTGCAGTTCTTGTTGTGTGCAGGTCTACTTTTCGCCGACGATGTTAGGTCTCATGTAATAGAGGGCGAGCCTATTGCCATATACTGAGTTTAGAGTTAGGAAAATTCCAGATATATCCTATTATATTTGTTCAAATTTAATAAGGATTTACATTTTTAGCTAATTTCTCAATTTTTTTAAGAAAGTTTTGGACACCAGATAAAATTCCCTCTCAATTTATGGTCAAGCTTTAGGACATTCCCTTATCATCATTAGCTGAAAGACTTCTACTCCAAGACTAAGGCCTCCCTTAAAGATTACCACAACAACCAGCTCTGTTCTGTATGCATCTAGCCCCTACATTTCAAGTTTAAGCAAACCCTGTTTAAACATTTTACAAATTACTATAATACACACACCATCACGCCTATATTCCCCAGAGGGGGTGGCAGAGGTGTACTGAGTATACCCACGTTTCGCCGACGATGTTAGGTCCCATGTAATAGGGGGCGAGCCTATTGCCATATACCAGGCACAATTCCAGACTCCATACTCATACTGGGAATTTTTCGTTAGAAAAACCACATTCGTCCGACCTAGGATTTGAACCCAGGACCTCGTGATCACAAAGCGATGCTCTTTGCCACCAGATCAACGAGGCAGTCAAATTACTATAATATTTTTCATATAAGATGGGTACTCACAGTTCTAAGTGCCAAACAAAATTAATATTTATACCATAAGCATAGAAACAGGTCATGCCCCTTATTGCCATTGAATAAAGTATAATTTTCTTTGACACTTACAACTGCCACAGTACCCGTCCTTCATGAAAAATACTATAACGACCGACCCTGGCTTCGCACAGGTAAATAATACACATAAACTTTCTCTTGAATCACTCCAGTGAAAACCGTATGAAAATCTGTTCAGTAGTTCTTTCTTTCTTTTTTAAAAAACGTAGCCCCACACTAGGATTTATTCCTGTGTCGTGGGTGCGTTTACAAACATGAAAATTCACAAACACAAATACCCAGACCGGAACAAATAATTGTGGATCACACAAAGATTTGTCCCGTGCGGGAATCGAACCCGCGACTATTAGACACAGTGGGCGGAGCAGCTCAAGCTCTTAACCACTGCGATATTATTGAGGTTATTGAGTTTATCGAGTTCAGATAGACAGACATGGTGGGTAGCCTATATTTTATAATATGTATGTATGATATACACTTACATTTACCTTCAACAATGTTTTTCAAAGATTCTAAAGCACCCAGTAGTCCATCCATGAGTGGATTTAATTGTGATGGATAGTAATCATTGTTACATTCATGTAACTTTAGCGCAGATATAGCTCGGCATAGCCTGATGCCTTTATCCCTTATTTTCCCCCAGTCATTTATCAGGTCATGTAAATTTGATATATGTAAAAAGACAGTCTTTGCAATACCTGGGCAATCTTTCTGAGGTGTTGCTAACTCTGAAATTAAAAAAAGTATGAAATAAATATACAGTTTGAGAGAAGAGGCCTGCCCTGGAGTGGTATAAGCTGGAAGTGATGATGATGATGATGATGATGAAATAAATATACAGTATGAACCGAGTAAGGACATAAAAGGTTAAGTAACCAACATATTTTTAATTTTTACCTCTAGGTGTAAAATTATAATCAGAATCAACTTTTGATGGGGTTTTGGCCATATTAGCAACTTATTTATATATAATGCACCTAGTTATTATCTGATTATTAGGTAGGTGCAACGAAGGTGCTAATATAAATAAATTTTAATTCATCTAACTAAACCAATTAGTTTGCCCAAGCTTTACTCTTTGATATATTCATGTATGTCATAAAGTCAGATCCCTTGCGTTGTGTATCTGTTCTGTGTCTAAATATATATGTATTTCACAAAAAAATACACTATAGTATGTCTCTAATAAGCCTGTAAATATAACCGATGTATATAAAAATAACCTCAAACTTAAGCTCCTGCCTGACAAACAAATGTAAAGTTGACGTCGAAGGTAGCGATGGGCGATTATTACTAAAAACAATTGAACGTTCGATTGTTCCGTTTATTCGAATTCATTCGAATGACAATTGTAATTCCTCGATTGTTGGTTGATTGTTTGATTGTTGCTAAGCGTTTCGACCGCGCGCGCGTAAATTAGTATATTATCTATGCGCGTAACGTTAGCAACGAGTATGCAATCGACAGAGGAATCGAATGCACCGTCGATTGTTTTGGCATCGTTCAATAGATTTGAATCGGGACATGTTTTGTTCATAAGTATAATTACTGTAAGTAAATTGTTATAAAGAAAATTAGTATATAAGTATAATTCGTAAAAATACTTTGGAATTTGAAATTTGTGGTAAGCTATCATCACGCCAGATTCCCTTAAGCTGTAAAGGCCTCGCGGCCGACAGCGTACATCACTCACACACACACGCCAGATTTCCTGCAGGGTAGGTTTAGTGATAATACCGACTTTAGATTTATTTATATTTAATGAATTCTTAGATTTACGCGAATATTATACATGATATATTTTGATTTTTAAGTCCCCACGTCATTCCTGTGACCATGGGTGGACTAGCGATGGGCGATGATTATCGCCCATCGCTAGTCGGAGGGGTTTTTAATCTGATTCAGTAATTCAATTTGATTAATCAATCGACTAATTCGTTAAAAAAACGAGGGACGATTCTAAAGCCATGATCACATTGCCCGACCCCGAATCCGACCTGACGGCCTTGAGACGCCATTACAAGGCCGTCAAGTCGGACTTGGAATAGGTAGAGGTTGGAAGCTAGTCATGCGTCGGATTCAACTTAGGAAATTTAGTGATGCGGTCATCGATATGTTAGACGTCGATGTAAAGACGTATACTGTGATGTTTTGTAAAAAAAAACATAGCTTTGAAAAAATCGTAGTATAGATAAATCGATGTTTTATTTACATTTTTTTATTTGTATATCGTTCGTCATTCTGGTTTAAAATTTGTCATCCATGTCATTCAAACACTTGCATGCATCAGCTGAAATTAAGCATACGAATATAAATTCGGTAACAATGCAATAATATAGTTCCTTAGATGTATGTATAGCAACACTCTACATCCGTTTCCTGCATTGTACTAACCTAAAGCGAAATCGATACATAAATAATTTGCAATTTAAAACATCGATATATCGGTTTCATCCCTAGTGCTGAATTCTATGTCGCTGCACACTACACGTCCCTCTGTGATCAAGAGTGCGCCTTGTAATGGCTTCTCAAGACCATCAGGTTGGAGTCGGGGTCGGACAACGTGATCACGGCTTTAATAAACATGCATGCATGCATGTTAAACGCACTAGGATCCATTCTCGATTACATCAAGGATAAAAAAAAACGATCATCTGTTTATCGATTTAAAGTCAATTATAATGAATTTTCCTAATGTTTTTGAATATCTTTTTAGTATCATTTCTATGCATTACATTTAAGTTATCATAAAGACAACGGACTTTAATAAAATCTAATGTTTAATATTTTCACAATACCCATAGAGCATGCTAGAGGATTTGAACGCAGCCAGCCGCGAGATCGGGCTTCAAATAAATAAGGCAAAGACAAGCTCATAATGAACAAGAACCGACACAAGATCCAAGTGGAGGGTGTGGGGATTGAATATGTCCATTAGTGTATGTATTTGGGCCAAATAGTCTCTTTCCAGCACGACAAGTGAAAAAAACATACGTCGTGTTGAAAACGCCTGGAAGAGCTATTGGGCAATGAAAGACCCAATGAAGGGAAAGCTTCCAATGTACTTGAAGCGAACACTTAACTCATGTGCATTCTCCCCATCCTCACATATAGTGCTCAGACTTGGTCTCTGACCAAATTTTCAGAAGTCCCTACTTGCGGTTTACCAGCGTTATATGGAGCGCAGCATTTTAGGCATTAAACTAATAGATCATATTAAAAATAGTGCACTGCGGTCCATAACAAAAATTTCTGATGTGAGTCATAAAGCTGCAACATTAAAATGGAATTGGGCTGGCCACATCTGCCGCATGTCTAACACGGCTTGGGTAAAAATAATTACCAACTAGGTCCCACAAAACTATAAATGTCATCGTGGTAGGCCCAGATGGAGAAGACGGGACAAGCTGGATACCTTTTTAGCAGACTGGCGTTAAAAACCGAAAACAAAACCGAATGGACGCAGTGGAGGGAAGCCTTTGCCCATCGGCTGATTTATATATTTTTACAATACCCAAGTTCCGGGATTATTTAAGTCCTTGACGTACACAACTTGATTAAATCCAATATCGCTTTTTTGAAACGTGAATCGATTTTTATCGATGGCTTTCGAAACGAGTCTCTGTCCGATTTAGTATTTCATTATCGGCTGAGTAGTCGATTAATTAACTCAACAGAATCGATTTCTCAATAGATCGATTATGGCTAATTCAGACCAAAGAGTATATAATCACTACGTTTTAGACGTCAACAAAACAAAACAATTTGGTTTGATCATGATTTGATTGAGAATCATCGGTGTATTATGGTGTAAGGTGTAATAATAAATAGCCATTGAATCGTAAATCTATTTCCCAAGTAGTTTGTATTACGTAGTTCCAATAGATACAGCCTGGTTACTTTTTATATTTGTCCTCTTACACATTATGGCTGGACCTATCCAGGATGTTGTGGAAGAAGATGCAGCAGATTTACAATTTCCAAAGGGTAAACTCTACAATATGTACATTACAAATGTAATGGATCACACAATATCGTAGATTTCTGGTGCTTTTATAATTACAACTATAAACATAGTAATTATAACCTCTAACCAAACTGATTTTA
This sequence comes from Phalera bucephala, assembly GCA_905147815.2. NCBI lineage: Eukaryota > Metazoa > Arthropoda > Insecta > Lepidoptera > Notodontidae > Phalera > Phalera bucephala. The sequence continues at coordinate 12,861,907 of LR990621.1, read as the reverse complement.
TTACAGAGTTTGAAAACGCAGAAACACTTTTGATATCAGAAGTTGACATGTTATTAGAACATAGGAAGGCACAAAATGAGTCTGCAGAGGAGGAACAAGAGTTCTCTGATGTTTTCATGAAAACTCTCACATACACAAATATGTTTAAAAAATTTAAAAACAAAGAAACAATTACTGCAGTAAGAAAGTGAGTATTTTTGTAAGGATTAATATTATCTTTTCCACTTTCCAAAAGGAATAGTTTGTTGGGATTCATTGGATAAAAAATAAACTAAAAATAAAAGATGTGTTTCGCTCATTTACGAACAGCACAAAGATAATGATTGCTCGTCAAGGTACAAGCAGAACCATATTTTATTGTTGACTTATATCAGTATTCATTCTTCTTTTACAGCTTACTTCAGTCTAAGAAATTGCACAAATTTGAAGTAGCAAGTTTAGCAAACTTGTGTCCAGAAACACCAGAAGAGGCTAAAGCTTTGATACCATCTCTAGAAGGAAGATTTGAGGACAAGGAACTTAGAATATTGTTAGATGATATACAGACAAAGCGCAGTTTGCAATACTGAATGTATGAATTCAGAGACAAGTGTGTCGAGACTAATAAATTATACTTTTCTTAAATCTTAGTTTACGTTCATATCATATCTTTAAACCTTTTAGGTGCACTATGGTGAATGGGTTTCGCAAAATATATCCCTAAATAATATCAGTTATGCAAAGATATTGTATTGCTGATTGTGTCAGTCTGTGCCTTGTCATAACTGCTTGGCATCTATGGAAAATATGCGATCAGTGCTCAGAAAAGTGAATAGATGGTCCATCATGCCGAACATAAATGTCCAGATTATATACCAGTCATAAAACTTGCCATATCCCAGTCAATAACAGGGGGTTGAACAATTTAAAGATCTTGGGCATATTGTTACCTCAGGATTGCAGATATATAGAGATAGTGCCAGGCGTTCTGTATAAGAGCTAACATTGTCTCCCGAAGGTTTGCTTGATGCCCTTGTACACAAGTTGCATTATGGCTTATTACACACATGCAGTACAATACTATGCATACAATATAATACTGCGTTTAGAATCCTGATGGGACTGCCCCGGTTCTGCAGCGCGTCAGGAATATTCGCCGAGGCAAGGGTCGATTGTTTTTTTCGCCACTATGAGAAAATTGCGCATCCCTAGTGCAGAGGGTTCAGGGCAGTTCCAACATCATCCTAAGAACCATACCTGATTGACTCTACTTTCGGTACGTGAACAAATATAATGGGCCTAATTCCTAGACACTTGTTATCCTCTCCGTTGAATAGAAATAATATATTATTGATAATATATCAATGATTAGGTTGGATAAGTCGTGCATTCAGTCAATAATTTCCTTTAAAACAATTCAGAATAAATACAACCAAGTTGTACTTAGATTTTGAAACATGCACACACTTCTGTGATTGGCGTGTGCCAAAGACAGGACTAACAAAAACAACAAAATGTAAAATTTATCATAATGTCTTCAACTTTCTCGAGCTCGAGCGAGTCCGTTTGATGAAGGCCAGGCTCCGGCTCAACCTCCTTCAAACCGTAGTAGGATCTGAAGCGTTCCAATCAAATCTGGAGAACCGATTCGTTACCATGGACACCACAAATGACGTAGACCAGGCCCTCACAAATGTGGTTAAAATCCTCAGGGAGGAAGGTATGAGATTTTGTGAAATGCGACGTATAAGTAAGAAAACGAAGCTTTCGGAGGAGACACTGCAGCTTATGAAGGAACGACGTGTAAACCCACCCAACACTTCGTTAGAGCAACGGGCACACAACAAACGAATTAACACACTGGTACGACATGACCTCCGATGCGCTAATACACGCGCTATCGAAAAGCAATCGAGCAAAATCGGGGGTCGAAAGTTTTCGTCCCGTCTTTGGGGAGGAGTCATCTGACGAAGTTGTCCAAAGCCAGTGGGGACGTCATCACTTCTAAGCCGGAGATTATTTTGGAAGTAGAAGACTTCTACAGCCGACTGTACGCCTCGCATACATCTCGTCCTGATCCCGGAAATGAGGATCCTAGAGCTACATTAAGCCGCCACTTTACGGAAGATCTGCCCGAAATCAGCCTAGACGAAATCGTGATGGCTCTTGAGCAGCTAAGGAATGGAAAAGCCCCTGAAGAGGACGGAGTTACAACTGAACTATTAAAAGCAGGAGGTAAACGCGTGCTAAAGGAGCTCCAAAATATCTTTAACTCTGTCCTCTTTAATGGGAGAACTCCAGAGGCTTGGGGTAGGAGCGTGGTCGTATTGTTTTTCAAAAAGGGTGATAAGACCCAACTGAAGAACTACCGCCCTATTTCGCTCCTGAGCCACATTTATAACCTGTTTTGAAGTTATCACGAATCGTCTTGCGCGAAGGCTCGACGAATTTCAACCCCCGGAACAGGCCGGGTTTCGAAGAGGGTATGGAACCATAGACCACATCCACACTATACGACGGATTATACAGAAGACCGAAGAGTATAATCGGCCCCTGTGCTTAGCATTCGTGGACTATGAGAAGGCCTTTGACTCGATCGAGACCTGGTCAGTTCTGAAATCCTTGCAACGATGCCAAGTCGACTGGCGATACATCCAAGTGTTAAGAAGTCTCTATAACGCCGCGACCATGACCATCCAGTTACAAAACATTAGACCAACCCTATCCCAATGCATCGAGGAGTGAGACAAGTGGACGTTCTCTCCCCCAAATTGTTCACAAATGCATTGGAGGATATGTTTAAGACGCTGGACTGGGAAGGTCATGGCATAAACACAAATGGCAGTCATATCTCACACTTGAGATTTGCAGGCGACATCGTCATTATGGCCGAAACGTTGCAGGATTTACAACAGATGCTGACCAGCCTAGCCGATCCTTCCAAACACATAGGCGTCCGCATGAACTTGGACAATACCAAGCTAATATTTAACCGACATGTAGTACCGTATTCGCAACAGCGTAGTAAGAAAGCGAGTAGGTATGAAAGATAGTATCGGTGTAAAGATGAGAAAGGTTATGCTCCGTTGGTTCGGGCATATAGAAAGAATTCCAGAAGAAAGAATGACAAAACAGATATACAATGCGAAAGTGGAAGGATGTAGGTGCCGGGGAAGACCTAGACTATCTTACCATGACCAAATAGACCGTGTCTTAGCTGAAGGGCAAGTCAAGAGTCTCCGTAACCGGCGAGTGTGTATGAGACGAACTATGAGAGTGGAGGAAGCCAGAGAGGTATGTAAGGAAAGAACCTGTTGGAACTCTGTACTCTCTGCCTACCCCGCGAGGGAGCTGGCGTGATGATATAGATAGATAGATAGTACCGGAACCTGTTGCAATACATGACGCTATTTTTGAGGTTGTTCAAGAATATGTTTACCTAAAGCAAACTCTGCAGTTGGGGAAAAACAACTTCGAGAAAGAGGTCAACAGAAGAATACGGCTGGGCTGGGCGGCATTTAGGAAATTACGTCGAGTATTTACATCGCCCAGTCCACAAAGCTTAAAGACAAAAGTCTTTAATCAGTGCGTCCTGCCCGTTATGACATATGGAGCCGAGACGTGGACACTCACGGTTGGAATGTTCCATAAATTTAAAGTCACTCAGCGAGCTATGGAAAGGGCTATGCTCAGAGTTTCTCTGAAGGATAGAATCCGGAACGAAGTCATTCGACAGAGAACCAAAGTTATCGGCATAGCCCACCGGATTAGTAAGCTGAAGTGGCAATGGGCCGGTCACATTAGCCGAACAACCGATAACCGCTGGGACAAACGAGTTCTTGAGTGGAGACCGCGGACTGGCAAACGTAATGCAAGACGCCCTCAGGCTAGGTGGAGCGATGACCTTCGTAGGGCGGCTGGCAGAAACTGGATGCGAGTAGCCGAGGATCGTACCCAGTGGCGTGCACTTGAAGAGGCCTATGTCCAGCTGTGGACTGCTATAGGCTGATGATGATCATAATGTCTGCTGAGACTAAGCAGGATATGTTGCTAAGAAACTAACTACTAGGCATCTATCTGTCTGGTAGAATCGAAAGTTGGTTGTAACAATGTATCACATCTTATAAAAACCAGCTCTCATATTATGTCAGGTTGGCAATGTTTTATTGTTAATTCTAGAACTGTCCCGGTTTGAAGCTAGCGCATTCGTTTTTAACTACTATTAGACTATATTCATGCATAAAATTCTAGCTTTCATAAATCATATTTGGCTGGCCTTAGATCTTATTATATAAAACCATGACATGACCATGACTCAAGGATAGGATTTGCCAACTATGAATAGAATTGCGACATATTTTGTATGGAAGTATAATATATAAGTTAAATATTAGAGTTTCAACATTCACACACACACACAAAAAGTCAAATATGGAATCTATCTATCTATCTATAACCTCACGCCAGATCCCTTGCGGGGTAGGCAGAGAGTACAGAGTTCCAACAGGTTCTTTCCTTACATACCTCTCTGGCTTCCTCGACTCTTATAGTTCGTCTCATACACGCTCGCCGGTTACGGAGACTCTTGATTTTTCCATCAGATAAGACTCGGTTTATTTGGTCGTGGTAAGATAGTCTAGGTCTTCCCCGGTACCTGCATCCTTCCACTTTCACATTGTATATCTGTTTTGTCATTCTTTCCTCTGGCATTCTTTCTATATGCCCGAACCAACGGAGCATGCCCTTTCTCATCTTTACACCGATACTATCTTTCATACCTACTCGCTGTCTTACTATGCTGTTGCTAATGCGGTCGGTCAGCTTCACTCCGCACATCTTCCGCAGAGCTCGCATTTCTACCGCATTTATCCTACTTTCATTCTTCTTCTTACATACCCAGCTCTCGCTACCATATAACAGCGTTGGGACAAGAACTCCGTTATGTATGGCCAGCTGCGCCTTATGGCTTAAGTGCCGGCTCCCGAGTAGCTTTCCCATCGCACCATTCACTCTGTTCCCTGCACTCACTCTTCTATCTATGTCAGCGGTGTATTTCCCATCCTTACTGAACGCGCATCCAAGATATACAAACTCATTCACTTGCTCCAGCACATCGTTACCAACCACAATCCTTACATTCGTTCTGGTTTCTTCCCTTTCAAAAACCATAATCTTGGTTTTCTTCACATTCAAGTGTAAGCCATTGATCATGCAGTCGTCTTTCATAACTGTGACTAGTGTTTGCAGATCAGTGGCTGTTGGCGCTATTAAAACCGCGTCATCTGCATAAAGTAGATGGTTTACCACTAAGTCACCCATTTGTACCCCTTCATTCATCGCTTTCAGTCTTTGAAGACTTTTCCAGATATATTATAAACAGTCTAGCGGACAACACGCAACCCTGCTTGACGCCGATTTTAACGTCAAAGCAGGGTGACCTGTTACCACCCACCCGTACGCATGCCTTGCAGTCCACATAAGTGGACTGGACGGCTCGCAACAGAGTGCCATCTATACAATACTCTGGCAAAATGTCCCAAAGTCTCTTTCGCACAACTCTGTCAAATGCCTTCTCCAGATCTACAAAACCGCAGAAAACCTTCCGCCCCACTGCCAGATGCTTCTCTACGATGTTGCGGAGTGAGAAGACTTGATCCGAACATCCTCTTCCAGACCTGAAACCCCCTTGTGCCTCGCACAACATTCCATCGGACTTCATGCACATTCTCCGTTCAATAACTTTACCGTACACCTTGGCTGCCAAGTTGATCAAACTGATGGCTCTGTAATTGGCGCAGTCATATTGTGAACCCTTGTCTTTATACAAGGGTACTATGACTGCGCGGCGCCAATCTGTAGGGACTCTACCGGTCCTCCAGCAAAGGTTTGCAAGGGCCCAGAAAGCGTCCCGGACGCAAGTTCCACCATATTTGATCATCTCGGCAGATATCATGTCTACTCCCGCAGCTTTACCGTTTTTCATACTTCCTATCGCCCATTCAACTTCTTCCATAGTGATGTCCTCCGTTGATTCTGGTGCCGCAATCTCGCCTTTGGGCACGTCTGCGGCATCAGCATCCGGGTCATCTCCATACATTTCCCCAAAATATTCACTCCACCGGTTTAGCACAGCTTGTGTGTCTGCAAGAATGTCACCATCTTTAGATTTTATCCTTTCCATTCTAGAGCCTGACGAATCACCTCGAGCCTTTCTCACCTTGCTCCAAAAGAGTTTGATGTTGTTCTCGAAGTTCTTCGCCAGCCTCTCCTCCTCAATCATACTGGCTCTTTCACGCTTTTCTTTCACTAAAGTTTTAGTGGCATTCTTGCATTGCCGGTATATTTCTTTCCTCATCTCTGTCATACTGGCATTCAGGTTCAAAGAAGATACATAGTCCTGCCACGCTTTCTTCTTACTTTCTACGGAGCTTTGCAACTCCGCATCCCACCATGCATCACCTTTTATATGGAATATGGAAACCTGCCATAAAACCCCCTAACACTAGCTATAACATTAGTGTATATTTTAGGTGTCCATGTATTGGCGGAGAAAAAATAAAAACGGTAATTTTAAATCAGTCTGTATATTGGATATGTCTGCAATACAGCAAGATACATTACAGTGAAAACAGATAAAAGTGATAAAATATCGGAAACAAAAATAGTAATTAGAATTTCTTCTCTGAAACAAAACTATAATAAAACCATTCTTAATCTTACTTAAAGTAGATACTATTAATATTGATGTTAATTAATGCCTCTAACTAAACAAGCCCTTTGTTGAACATTGCATGTAAAAAAACTAAATGAATTTCTTTTTATTAATAAACCTCAACAATTTTAGATAACTAAAACTCAACAATCCTTCGATAATTTTCTTATTTTCTAATTTTGTCGCCTAAACATTATTCTTTAACAAAATGCCGAACAAAAGGCTTGCTTAAATTATAAACTTATCTCAATGGGCACTTTTGGTTTAGTTTAAATGTTAGTATTTAATCTAATATCGTATTGATAAAAATTACAAACTTATCATTCATCTAAAAGCAAACATTAAAATAATATTAACCGTCTATAAAAGAACTATCAAATCTAAGGTCCTAGCCAAGTTACTTTTATGGTACATCTCACCCTTCTCCTACCCTGAACATATAAAAATATCTTTATGTACTTTAAAAACATTTGGGATTCCTAAATAAAGATGTCTCTCGGCTTACTGTCCTTGCCGTGTGGCGGGCACAAGCTCGTGCGAGCTGGTGGCGTAACATCCTTATTTAAAAATCATTGTCCACATCCCAGTGGTTTACTTTAAATTAAACAGTAAGGGGACCGTTTTATAGCACACATTTATTAACAGCTAATAATTTTTCGGGTCCGTCACTAAAACTTACTAAACCTTAAATTAGGTAACGACATTGGGAGAGGCTTATATAAATCCTAAGTTACAACCTGGACCTGTGACATAAGTCTAATATTATTAGTAAAGCATAATATTGTTTTGGGTTCCAAGTGTGGGGAGTCTAGAAGCGACATGGAAGCTGTTAGGAAGCAATGCAAACATAATCTTAAAGCTAACATTACAGGACATGTGAATCCACAACAATGATGGATGCAACTCAAAATGTGGATTGATATAGGCAGACTTAGTATAAATTAAATATACAGATAATCCTTGAAATTTATATCATTAAACCTTTGCTTGTATATTTATTCAATTTACAGTTATATATTGCACTTATTCCAGAAACATTTTACACAGAAATCCGGATTTTAAATACTGGCTCGGCTCTTCTTCCATGTTAATGTTATGCACAATATATTTAATAATCACGAATGAATTTATTATCGACTCGAGTAGTGTTCTACGACATTATAATCTTACAAAATGTTCGTATGAAAAACAAAAGATGAAAATATTATTTTTACATTTACAAAATTTTTTACTTCAGTTTTACTCGGCGTCAGAATGATTTTGTTTGTCACATTCAGTCAATTCAAAATTGATTTCTGCCACCAAGTGCACCTGCGTCTATAAAGTATTCGCATCCCAAACACTCTGCTCCTCTGTCACAAGTCGGTTAGTTTATACACACTTATAATCACTACGCAGCACCTTCGACAATACTTTACAACTTGTGGAGGCCGGCGACCAACATGCCACGCCGGCGCCCAAAGTTGTCAAGTCACGATCAACATTCAGCTTCGACCGATTCACTTTCATTATCACATTCTTTTATTGAATATAATCAATAGGTAATAATTTACATCAGCAACTGGAAATATTACATCCTCTAAGTTTACATTTTCAAATTCGGCATATATCATAAGTGTGGCTCTTAATAAAAATTTTGATTTGAGCAATGACAAGATTTAAAATACTATATTATATCCCAAAGGTGAGCCATCCAAAATATATATTTGCCGTCGAATTTATAAAAAAGGTTTAAAAAATAATTGCGTATGTCCAAAAGCAGATCTAACTATGTTTATGTGTAAGTTGTCAACATACTACATTATCAGTCTCGATGATAAAAATGCATTTTGGCCGAAATGAGAAATCAACGACCGTGGTCCGATCTTCCTTAAACGAGTGACATGGTAACCCGCGCCTTTAAAGAAACCTTTTTGTCCATGTTCAATATCTAAATTTTACACAATAAGCATAGCGTCCTGGCCACACATTTGTATTGCAGCTACAATAAGCATTTGCCTCTATGTACAAAAATTAAGAGTGTTATTGTGAGAGCAATAAAAGTGAATAGAGCAATGTGCTTCTGGCTGGCATTAAAAAGTTTCTTTATTGATGCCGGTTATTTAAACAAATGCCTCATGCACCTGATACAGATACTGACACAACTTAGCGAGATGGAAGTTGTTAAAGGCAAGAGGTAGGTATGAGGATAGCCAAACGAAACAATACAAAACATTGAAGAAGTACGTAAAGAAAGCATGTCCATAACAGGCACTTTATAGTACACTATACTACATAAAAAAAGTCGAGTCACCTGTATCAACGTATGAGTAAAGTTTAAAAATTCAGTCTATTTTTTACAATTTTTTTATCAAATCCCACAAGTTAAAGCTCTTTTGCATTAGAAAATCTTTCTACCAACCGATATACCCACGGCCATGAACAAAGTTCTAGCCTTTTTGAGAATTTGGTCCAAAGTTGAATGAAATAAATAAAAAAAATCTTATGTATGTTGAAAATAATCACTTAATACACTATAACACTTTAAAATTCTATGTTGCAACGTGTAGTGTTATGTACATAATTTTAAAATAATACATAAAATGAGATCAAATATATATCCAGTCATGTCTTCAAATTAAGCTGGAGTAGTGAGTGTTAAAATACCTAAATAAAAATGATAGAAAAATAACGCCCTCAGTAACTACTCTTTCCAATAAAATTAATATCAGGGCAAACTGCTCAGAAATACTTTGCCATCTGCCTGCTTAGGAAAAGCTATCGTGTACATACAAATTCTGCTAATTGATCAGAAGTCACACAGACTTGAGTTGCTAAATGTACCTTTTTCCAACCATCTCAAGCACTTCATCATACATTTAAATAATGTTATGTCTAAAAATTGTATGTACACGATAGAGGTTAATGTATCTAAAGGTGTGATAACTTGCTTTGGTTGTTTTGTTTGTCAAAGTACAAATATTGTGCAAAGTAATTGCAAGTATAAATGTTTCAAATACATATATAAGGGACATTCTTATTTGCTCCTCTCACACGAATTTGATGAAAACTGACAAACATTAATTAGTTCCCGTATGGAAAAACATTGTTGTAACAGTGAAGAACGTGTTTTATTGTCATAAGAGATAGAAGTTGTGTGTTATGGTTTAGGAATAGGAAATAACTTTGGATACACTAAATTACAAGAAACACAATATTTAATGAAACATTTTTTGTAGTGCTATCAGACTACTATAATGTTGACATTGCACAAAAATTCATTGGTGTTTGTAATAATGAAAAGACCAATATATATCTCTACATATGTATGTAAAGGACAGGTTCACAAAACTTGAAATCAGTGATAGTACCTACAATATGGCCAACTATTACTATGACGGGATTCACTGCAAAAGAATAAGTCGTAATACAAAATGTTCTTATTTCATCACAAATGTATGAACCAATGATTTTTTTTATTCCATGGGAATGTCATCATAATAAAGTTGTTCGTACTAATAAAAACACAATGTAATATAACTGTGCCTTTCTGGAGTGAGCTACAAGTGGCGATGCGCAGTCGTTATAATCGTTGCTTAGGGCGAACTAGTAGGCGCGGTAGCGAACTTCAAAGCGACTGAGTTAATTTACGCGTACTGTAATTTAGGCTTAGCGGACTTGTCCCTTACCCACTATACGAATCAAATTAATTGAACAACGTTAATTTTATAGTAGTCATATCAAAATATTAACATCAGTTTGGACATAATGAGGGATGATGAGAACATTAATGTCTCATAACGTTATGTATGGTTAACTAAAAAGAAACCCTCTAAGTCCGAAATAAGATCAGCAGCTGGAGGTCCCGAAAGGATAAGACCAGATATACCCGAAAGGATGATACCAGATACACTAGATTATATTAACACCCAATTTTACGGATAACTTGAATACAGGCACACTAAATTTAAAAGATGGAGTGTGGTAAAATTGCACGAAAATTTCCAATTTTATGGTGTTATACATCGTTCAAACCGACTCGTCCCACTCATCCTAATCGCTTAAAAATGCAAGTTCGCTAACACAGGCGGCGCTACAAGATATAATGTCACGGATTGTACCACCCTAGGCGTGAGATAACCGTTTTGATTTACATGACATGAGAAAACTCGTTTCAAGCACTGTATTGACATTAAACAGGACTATTTTGATTTGCGTGTTAGCCCTCCAGGTGCGGTCAAATATCACGTTTTGCATAGTGATGTGCCCATCAAGAACTAGCTATCGATAATACTGCCGTGATGACTAAGGAATTTTTATTTGGAAGGATTATTTAGGATCAAAAAAATATAGTATACTGAGTTTTTATACATGACTCAAAACTATTTTTCGGGTTTTATTGCAGATATTGGTAGTTATTGTTTCATGCCGTTTTATTTTAATTTTGCATTTGGCTTGTCTATAATATTACGAAACGAAAGCTGTACATTATTACGCGTTGCGTAAGACCTGTAAGTGCGAGTCAGAACGCGATATGCCCTGCTCCGCTTACACGTTTAACCCAACCTGCAGCAAGATATTGTTAGCATTAGTGTGTTAGTTCTATTGTAACACATACTTGTACTAATCGATTAGGAGAAAGGATAGGGCACGCTGTGGAGGATTGAACGATGTATAATAAGTAACAGCGTAGGAAAGCAGTAAATCTTTGCAGCGTTGCCGAAGAGACCAAAATGTTTGACACAGGGTGGATATCGCGTGTTTAATTTGTTTAAACATTGACATTTTTACAACACGCAGTATCCTGCGCCAACACACGTGGCAGTTGCGAGCCTAACAAAATTAAGTAGTACTTTATGATTGTATACGTGTCATATTCATTATCGATAGTTTGAATGGACTGAGGTAACTAGTTACGTTTTGCTAATTTATCAATTAGGACTAAATTGTATCATTATTAATTGAAAACAAAAATGTAACATGATAGATAAGTGATCACATTCATGAGTGCAAATATTATTTCGCAAACTGTGCACGAGACGCGTTTGTAGAAAAACAACTTTTTTTATAAAATTTTCAGTTCATTTGCTCAACTAAGCAGCAAAATGTTTTAAGTTGTAGAGCAAGCAAATATAATAACATTTATCCTGAAAGAAAGAATTATATTTAATATTTTTATATCTAATTATTATATTTATTAATTGGTGTTATCGATAAAACCCGGCACCTCACTACGCTTTCCGGGAAGACAAGCAAGTGCGAGCGAGGGCCCAATATCATTTATATCTTTCCCACATTTAATGGGCGCTACTGCCACGAGTATCGGCGCATTGTACTCGTGCAAGTTTCCGGCAATGAGCAGTTTAGAATTTGTAGTACTTGGATGCGGAGGTCTGTACGTTGTAAGAAACTTTAGTGAATTTTGTTTGATTTTCAATTTAGTCGCATCACCGCCACAATTTTGTTTCACTCACCCCTGTTGTTCGAATTAACAATATGACTGAGATTTACAGCTGTCTGTTACATTAACATAAACTCTCCTAATACTGACGATATTAAGCTTAGCTGGACAAGCTAACAATAACTATGTGATTTAAATTTAAGAGAAGAATTTATACGAAAATAATAATGAACTCAAACTATTAGATCTCCTCCACGAGGCTCCTTTACTTGTTAAAATGTATACTGTAAGCATACAGGACTTGACTACGCATTATGGACGCAGCTGGATTGAAACAGTAGTTTAGTTGAACATTCGTTACTGTACAACTGTTAACAGCATGCGCGCAACATGGAAGGTCTTGCGAGAATTACTCGAGTGCCGCGAAGACTTCGTCTGCAGTTGCAGTAACGAATGGCGCCAGCAGCGTTAGCACAGCGTTAGGCGTGATACAACTGATTTGTCTTACGTGGTAGCATGAAAAAAGTTTGATACGAGAATACTTGTTCCAATAATTATATTGCATTGCTGAATATTGCAGACTAAAATTACGGGTAGACAACATTTTATCCCGCACGAGAACTCTTACCGCTCGTGCTAGCCCTGCAGCGCGTATTGTTTGCATTTGCATTTCTTTCGCAATATATACATTTTCTACCAGTATTGTCACAATAAAGTCCCGTTTACTTACACCGTAAATTAGAATCCGCAGTTTGAACACTATCAAAAATGTTAAAAACATATTTGGACGTATTAACTATCTAGTGTATTCGGTGATACCTTCTGTGTGCGTGTTGTGAGTCAGTGCGGGGTGGAGGCCGGTGGGGAGGGCGGCTGCGCGGGCTGGAGAGGCTGGAAGGCCGAGCCCAGCGACGGCCGCAGCGTGAAGCCCGGCACTGCAGGCTTCATTACTGACACTGACTCTGTGTACGCACCTTCACCTGCTTTTAAGTTTACCTGCAAGGAAGTAAGGTAGAATTGTTTAGGAATAGTGAAGGTCACGATAATATCTATATCGATACTATCGTAAACTTGGAAAATATTACACGTTAGTATCCAGATAAAATTAATTGTGAAACCTAAATTCCAGTAAATTTTTTCGTATCATATCGCTGTTTATTTTTCGTTTTGAAGTTCCGGATGTTTCGAGTGATCTACAGCATCCATAGTCACGGGAGACTGATGCGTTTGACGTCCAAAAGTCATTGTTTCCCACATTACCTTACGGCGATGAATTTATTTGCAACTGCAATTTAAATTGATTGATCTTTTTTTAACCTATTTTGTCCCACTGCTGGCCGACCATTCCAGACCATCTTTCTTCATAGTCCATCTTTTTCTGGGTCTTCCCCGGCGTTCATCTAGTCGCCATTCGGTGGTGATTTTTGCCCACCTATCGGGGCTCATTCTGCTTAAATGACCCGCCTAACTCCACTGGAGCTTGACAGTAGCCCACGTCTAAAATACCAGTTGTGGAAAGCAGTATGGTGTTACGGGCACGATTAGATATATTGATTACTAGAATACTCATCCTACAATTAAAAAATTAATCAAATAATGCCCAACACTGCTTGATAGTCTACTATTTTTAAAGGTTAACTATGGATAGTTTTGTAACTCTAATAAATAATATAATAATATTAGCCCTGTTAAGAAACTGTCCTACCGTTGGGCACGGGCCTCCTCTCAAACTGAGAGAGTGCAACTCTAAAGCACCGCAGTTTTGATATTACCTTTTCACATCCATCTGGTGGTTCCCGAGCTAAAAAGCGATTTATCTGAGGCGATGTGCCGAGCTTAGATCCATCGAGATCAGGGGATGAGCAGACACTACCACCTGGAAATATCAATAAATTTATAAAAAAACCGTATAATATACACAAATTAAACCAATAGGGCATAAACTAAGTTATTAAAAGCAAAATGATTCTTTCTTAAACAACGCTAATAAAAATAACTGTCTATTGTTTTAAGGGCCTCTTCTCCACTCGAGAGTAAAGTCTAAGGTCGACTAATGGACAAATAAAGTTGTAAGTAAGTCTATATACGAATTTCCCCATCTCTGAGACCTATCCGACGGCTAAATTAAGCAGTTTTAATTTCTCAGTAAAGCTAATCGAGAAGTAACTTTACTGGAGGGTGGTGAAAGAGGCCCTAAGACTACAAAACATTTGTTACTTATGTTGCACGTTATCTCAAATAGTAATACGATTAGAAGCGCGAGGATTGAATGTTAAATTGTGAATATCAAACCAATTATGATTAATTAATAGTTACCGTATTAGAGGTGATGATTGGTATATTACATTCTTTTAATTTATTAGAAAATGAAGATAGGGTATAGCACCCAACTTAGTGTTGTAAAAATGAGCGCTGAAGTCGAGCGTTAAGGTCTGAGTCGACGCTTACGAGCTTTGAAGCACGTATAAAACGCGAGCGTTTTAGCGTCGACTCGAGCGTTTTTCCTTTCCTTACCTTTCCTTTTTTTTAAAAACGTAGCCCCACACTAGGACTTACTCCTGTGTCGTGGGTGCGTTTACAAACATGAAAATTCACATACACAAATACCCAGACCGGAACAAATAATTGTGGATCACACAAAGATTTGTCCCGTGCGGGAATCGAACCCGCGACTATTAGACGCAGTGGGCGGAGCGGCTTAAGCTCTTAACCACTGCGCTAAATCGTCCGTCAACGTTTTTACAACACTAATCCAACTGTCAGACCGTTGTAACACAATTACTAATGAATATTACATTATAGTACCAATAAGTAATAATTCGGATCAATTAGGTCCTTTACCCTATATTTTCAAGTCAATGTTACCAATCGTTAACACATCAAGAAAACGTGCACGTACTGAAATCAATAATTAGGTACATAAAAAGCTATTAAGGAGCTACAGCGATAATAAATCACCGGACCACTCATCGCATGCAAATACTTTACAAATAAATAATATGGAACGGATATATTGAGCGCGCGGTCGGAAGTAAACATGTATGTGCAAAGCTTTATCATTTTTTTTAAAAACTACGTTATGAAATTAAGAACTGTTTTACAAGATAGTTTTAAATAAATTCTATTGACTCGTTCTTAAGCGTTTCGTGTTGGAATTAGAAAATGTAAAGCAATGGAGACTTTCGATGATTTTTTCTATCGAGAAAATTTCGTTTTATCGTGTATTCCTTTTACCAGATTCTAAAATATAGTCGTATAAGTCGAAAAACATATTTCTCAATATTAAGTCTCTAATCCATATACTTCTTGGAGTGCATGCAGTACAAAAACACGGTTTATCGCGGTAGCACCTTAAGGCAAAACAAAAGTTGAATAAAACGACATGCTTGGACTATGTCAAAACATTCTCGTGTTCAGTGCATAGTCAACTATGGTTTATTGCGAGGGTTTGTCACTAAAAGCTTTTAAGTTTGTTTATAGACCTGCAGCTAGGAGCTCCGCGGAACCACTGCTGGAAAGAGACCCCCGCGACGGTGGATCTATTGTACCCATAATTTATTTTTTATTTGATATATTACAGATTATAGGACAATATTTATAACAATGTATATCATACTGAGTTCTTAGATTTACGCGAATATTACACATGAAATAAAACGATTTGTACCCCGGAACAACTATGCCTTTTGGACGTCTACCACCTCAGTCCCTCCCGTGGCCATGGGTGCTGCAAAGCACTCAAAACGTCGGGAACTTAAAAATCAAAAATAAATCGCGATAAAATCCGAAAAATAGTTTTATTTCAAATGTATATCATATTTAGACATTGCAAAAAAGGCCAGTTTGTTGCAGTAAAATGACATTTCACATGTTGTATTTGTACATATACATACATACACTGCTATTATTTGAAGTGGAACAAACACAGTTTATTATCTAATATGCCACATGAAGTGTCATCATAAAACTCAGAAAAACGCGTAGCTTCAAAAACTGTCGCTTTACGCTCAACGCAACGTAAGTCGCTTAACATTCTCAGTTTTTCAAATCAGCAACACTTTTTATTAATACAAATGTTGGTGAACACTGCCAAAGCCGATTTATTAGAAAAATATTACAATTTACTTATTTCCCAAAAATAATAGATCTCATACGAAACAAAAGCGTGCAAGCGATTTGAAAAACTGAGAATGTTAAGCGACTTATATTGCTGACCGTACGATAGAAAAAAGAAGTATGTTTAACATTAATTGAATTTTTAATTCAAGAATAATATATAGAGTTTGATCATGTTTGTCAAAAATCAACATACTTTTGAACACCAAGAAAGAAAAAAACAAGATGTAAGCGTAAGCCACTTTTAGTTACCTGAAGAGTGTGCAGTATGACACAGATCATGAGGTGTCTGTGTATTGACAGAACGCCTCAAGAGTTCTGCGAGTGGCGCCCGATGTCCTTCTGGTGTTACCTGTAATTGTATGAAACAAATCTATGAACATTAGCACAACAAATCCCTATTTTTTAGTAAATTTGAGCCATAAAGAAACTACCAAACACATGGTATATCAGAATATCTTAGTGACTAACAGTAGATTAATTAGGTTATTAAAGTAAATGGACTTTTTTGAAAAATAAAGACAATAAAGATAGTATATAAACTAGATGTAATCCATACAAAGATGTAGTATGCAAGCATTTGATGATTGGAGCACATATCAAGTACTGGATGTATTATGGCATAGAAGATGATAAACATAATTACCTTATCCCGCAGTCGATCCAGGTGTGGTGTCTGCGTGCCACTAGCTGGATATAGCACAAGTCTCTCTATCTCCTGGTTGAGACCCTCAACTGATGATCGTGCTGCTCTGAGTGGGGCACTACCGCTTCCGAAGCGAGACCCTGTCGATAATGCCATATGTTAAGATTGCCTGGGATTAAATTAAACTTTTTTATTGTTTATATTGTGGTCAATATACAAAAAGGGTTTTGATTAAGCATATTGCTGTACTGACATGCCTATACCTATTTGACAAGAAAAAAATTAGGTTTATGGGGTGTATATGGGTCCGTATTTGCTTTTTAATATATTCCCCCTAACTAAATTACATCAAAAAATAAAATAACTATTAACTGCACCCACATACCGTCAATGATGTAAGATCCCAATCCTAACAATTTGTCTGACCTAGGATTCAAATACAGGTCCTTGTGATCATGAAAAAGGACTCTGTATTGTTTTAGAATTATATAATAAGTGACAAATACTTAATGCCAGTATGACAGAGATGAAGAAAGAAATATACCGGCAATGCAAGAATGCCACTAAAACTTTAGTGAAAGAAAAGCGTGAAAGAACCAGTATGATTGAGGAGGAGAGGCTGGCGAAGAACTTCGAGAACAACACCAAACTCTTTTGGAGCAAGGTGAGAAAGGCTCGAGGTGATTCGTCAGGCTCCAGAATGGAAAGGATAAAATCTAAAGATGGTGACATTCTTGCAGACACACAAGCTGTGCTAAACCGGTGGAGTGAATATTTTGGAGAAATGTATGGAGATGACCCGGATGCTGATGCCGCAGACGTGCCTAAAGGCGAGATTGCGGCACCAGAATCAACGGAGGACATCACTATGGAAGAAGTTGAATGGGCGATAGGAAGTATGAAAAACGGTAAAGCTGCGGGAGTAGACATGATATCTGCCGAGATGATCAAATATGGTGGAACTTGCGTCCGGGACGCTTTCCGGGCCCTTGCAAACCTTTGCTGGAGGACCGGTAGAGTCCCTACAGATTGGCGCCGCGCAGTCATAGTACCCTTGTATAAAGGCAAGGGTTCACAATATGACTGCGCCAATTACAGAGCCATCAGTTTGATCAGCTTGGCAGCCAAGGTGTACGGTAAAATTATTGAACGGAGAATGCGCGTGAAGTCCGATGGAATGTTGTGCGAGGCACAAGGGGGTTTCAGGTCTGGAAGAGGATGTTCGGATCAAGTCTTCTCACTCCGCAACATCGTAGAGAAGCATCTGGCAGTGGGCCGGAAGGTTTTCTGCGGTTTTGTAGATCTGGAGAAGGCATTTGACAGAGTTGTGCGAAAGAGACTTTGGGACATTTTGCCAGAGTATGGTATAGATGGCACTCTGTTGCGAGCCGTCCAGTCCACTTATGTGGACTGCAAGGCATGCGTACGGGTGGGTGGTAACAGGTCACCCTGGTTTGACGTTAAAATCGGCGTCAAGCAGGGTTGCGTGTTGTCCGCTAGACTGTTTATAATATATCTGGACAAAAGTCTTCAAAGACTGAAAGCGATGAATGAAGGTGTACAAATGGGTGACTTAGTGGTAAACCATCTACTTTATGCAGATGACGCGGTTTTAATAGCGCCAACAGCCACTGATCTGCAAACACTAGTCACAGTCATGAAAGACGACTGCATGATCAATGGCTTACACTTGAATGTGAAGAAAACCAAGATTATGGTTTTTGAAAGGGAAGAAACCAGAACGAATGTAAGGATTGTGGTTGGTAACGATGTGCTGGAGCAAGTGAATGAGTTTGTATATCTTGGATGCGCCTTCAGTAAGGATGGGAAATACACCGCTGACATAGAGAGAAGAGTGAGTGCAGGGAACAGAGTGAATGGTGCGATGGGAAAGCTACTCGGGAGCCGGCACTTAAGCCATAAGGCGCAGCTGGCCATACATAACGGAGTTCTTGTCCCAACGCTGTTATATGGTAGCGAGAGCTGGGTATGTAAGAAGGAGAATGAAAGTAGGATAAATGCGGTAGAAATGCGAGCTCTGCGGAAGATGTGCGGAGTGAAGCTGACCGACCGCATTAGCAACAGCATTGTAAGACAGC
This sequence comes from Phalera bucephala, assembly GCA_905147815.2. Taxonomy (NCBI): domain Eukaryota; kingdom Metazoa; phylum Arthropoda; class Insecta; order Lepidoptera; family Notodontidae; genus Phalera; species Phalera bucephala. The sequence continues at coordinate 12,842,975 of LR990621.1, read as the reverse complement.
GAGTAGGTATGAAAGATAGTATCGGTGTAAAGATGAGAAAGGGCATGCTCCGTTGGTTCGGGCATATAGAAAGAATGCCAGAGGAAAGAATGACAAAACAGATATACAATGTGAAAGTGGAAGGATGCAGGTACCGGGGAAGACCTAGACTATCTTACCACGACCAAATAAACCGAGTCTTATCTGATGGAAAAGTCAAGAGTCTCCGTAACCGGCGAGCGTGTATGAGAAGAACTATGAGAGTCGAGGAAGCCAGAGAGGTATGTAAGGAAAGAACCTGTTGGAACTCTGTACTCTCTGCCTACCCCGCAAGGGATCTGGCGTGAGGTTATAGATAGATAGATAGATAGACAAATACTTACAGAAAGCTGTAGTCATAGAATGGGTGGAATAGTCCCCAGAACCAGATGGTTTGTGTGGTCTTTGCAAACGACTACGCAGGAAACGATCAAGCTTATCATCATCTGAACCTCGAGAAGACCTTCCCGAGACACCGCCTCCGTCATCAGTCTACAAAGAACAATATCAATTCAATTTTTATGTGAAAAAAATTGTTATTCATTTAGTCACACCATCATAGTCTGTGTAGCTTGTTAATGAAATATAAACAGATTTGTCCTTATAATTAGGAGGTGATTTTTCAATACATTTACTGAATTATTACTATTATGTTTAATAAAAGACAATTTAACAATTCAGATGTTTCTGCTAGGTAGCATACACAATCCTGGCCGATAGACAGTTGATCTGTATCTACCCTCCATTGTATTACTTATTTGGATAAATAAGAACACAAGCACCTACTTTATATAAAACAATAACCAAATCAAATGTAAAAGTGGGACAATTGAACTATGTTATTCATTCAACTGTAGGTCTTTATTTGTTTTTTATATTTTATCCTATAAATAACTTAAGCAAAACTTAACAAAATACATCAAGCAAGATTTTTAGGTAATTCAATGTGCAACAGAAATGTCATAATAAGAAACACAATAAGGATCTTTACAAATCATATTTGTTTTGGAATTCTTTTACAAGACAGCATTCAATTGAATAGGACATGTGGAATATAATCTTATGGTAGCATGTTACATTTATAAAAAAATACATACTTGTGTGGATTTATCAACTTGCAACTGGCCAGCATGCAGATAATAGTCTCTGGACCATTGCCCTTTGTGATACAGGGTGTCGAGGGAAGCCGTGCGCCTGATCACACTGGCACCAAACCTCCCCTTGCCTAGAACATACAACATATTGACGGACGATTTAGCGCAGTGGTTAAGAGCTTGAGCTGCTCCGCCCACTGTGTCGAATAGTCGCGGGTTCGATTCCCGCACGGGAGAAATCTTTGTGTGATCCACAATTATTTGTTCCGGTCTGGGTATTTGTTTGTGAATTTCCATGTTTGTAAATGCACCCACGACACAGGAATAAATCCTAGTGTGGGGCTACGTTTAAAAAAAAAAAAATATATATATATATATGTCATTTCTTATAAATAAACTTATTATTATATTCACTTCCAGCCCATTCCACCTACTGCAGGGTATGAGCTTCCTCAATTTTACCTCACATATTCCCATACTAAGCCAATCCTGGCCGGGTGTTACGCATTTAACAAGATCATTAACCTCCCTTTTTACTGGTCTTTCACAATTCGGTCAGTCAATTCTACTAACATCACTAGCCTTGCGGAGTGCCTGGCCCATCTCCACTTCAGTTTTAAAATATAGGATCTGACACCTTCTACAAGTGTCTCTATTTCTGACTCAGCTTATCAAGTTAGGCATAACTTGGCACACTTTATGGCCCATTGGCCAAATATTAGCACGCAATTTATGTGTAAATCTTAATTTATACTTTGCAAAAAACGAAAATAAATATCCCACACAACTTGGTTACTATTTAGTAGTATTATTTTAATCTTACTATATCATGACAAAGAAATGTAACAACAACATGTATCAACAAGTCTAACAAACAGTCCTATAATCTAGTATATTAGGGATGTGTACCCAGTACACACACCCAAAATTTGTTAAGATCGTAATGTGACCAGTGGCTTATTAGTCCCTTATGATTGGCACATAATTTTACATCTTTTCAAATTTTGTTTAGCTTTAGAACCTCAATGGCATTCATCAAGATGAATGCCATCACCAAATGATTATAATTCATGTTATAAAGAACCAAAATATGCGTGCAGAAATTTGAACCTTGGACTGTGTTATTAACATTTTTTTATTAACAGGTGAGTGTTCTAGCGACTAGGCTATTACAGCTTCATAAGACTATTGACCAATAATATTACAACTTGTCCCCTTATAACTTGCAGGGTATTAAGAACATTATAATTCAGGTTTCCCTGTATAATTCATAAAATGTTCAATTTAACAATATTCCAACAATTAATAAACTGTTTACTGTTAATTTTCTATATTTGTACAAGTAATTTTTTACTTGTAACTAGACATGGCAAAAGTGCTCATATTCAATCATTTGTATTTGAAACAGTGCAAAGATACAAATCCCAATATGCCTTATTCAAATAAGGTAAATTTAAGCACTGTACACCAACCAAAATTGCTTCACATATTCATTCATTCTGTGAGATGTTGTATGAAGTTTCGTGAATATAAGATCAAGATTCAGATTGACATGAAGCATTTTGTTTCAATATTAGGAATACTGACTGGTGAATGTGAAATGGGGATACAGATACAAATGAGGCATTGTTTTAATAGATCTGTTACAGAATTGTTTCAGCAAAGATAGACACAGGTCTACTTGCAGCTTTAATACTGGTTAAAAATTTTATTTTTCTCCCTTATATCAGGCTTACTGTGTAGCCAATTTGGTTTTATAGGTGGTATGGGTATTAGAACATCATTATGCAGCAGAGAGGCCACGGGACACAGATGGCTCGGAGCGATGACAGCGACAGCAAGCACTGCATTATTTAATTTAAGCAAGTTCAAGTTGGATTATTGTCTTATTACACATATTTAAATTATACAGTCAATGGACTCAGTCTCCTTTTATTTGCTACTAACACCCATAGGATAATCCTCATAATTTCCAATGGGTATTATGATTTAAATATAGTAAGAATTTTCCTATACACAAATTATCATATATTCATAATAAAATTTAAAGTTACCCCATGAAATAAAATTGATGTATTCAAAAATGGTAATAAGTAATTACATAGGGATGTGACTTTTATTAAATAATAATCAGAAGCACTGAGCCTTACCTTTATAGTTGACAGCTCCAGGACTTCGTTGACCAGACAGGGCGTGATCTGGCGATATCCGTCGCCATGCGTTCGTCGGCGACAGTGTGGGGCTGTTGCTAGCGTTCTTTTTCAGCCCGCCGCTCTTCATCACAGATGATACCGGCAGGGTTGCCCGCATAGGGCCCTGCTTACCCACTGGGCAGTCGGACTGCTTTCTTACGCGGCCCGACATCCTTCCGTTCTAACACACCTCACTCTTATCAATCAGCCCCTATTTCTTCATCAAACGTGACATCCAACTATCACTGTGTAAGAAAAACAACTATTTTATTCGCCGACGCCGAACCAAGCTCTTTGTAGAGGGAATATCGTAGGCACGGATAAATGACGCTCTAAAGTATTGATACGACAGTTCTTTATATGCAATAAGGTGACCGACGCCTTTGTGACAAATATCGAAAATTAATAACGATGATATCTATTGTATATCTAACACTTATTACATAAAAACAAAATTACAAAGCGAACAAGTCACATTTTTTCTGCACAATGGATGAATGAATGAAGCTGACAGATGACAAGGGATATCGCGCCATTCCTTAAAATAAAATAAATAAATAATAATAATACCACATAAAACACTTATTTTAACCACAAATTTATCTGTAAATTAATGATAAATAGATTAAATAGGCATCTAATTAATACCTACGGAAATATTCCAGCTTTTCGTTTTCATTGCAATTAACAGCTGATTACTCCGCCATGTCAACTAAATTGTCTATGATAGTTTTTACGTTCCCTACAGCACAGAATGTTGTATTTTGCATGGCTGTTGTTTCGATTTTTACAAGCTTTTATTATGATTTAAATCTATTTTGGAACTTTACAGTATTTGTTTTATTATGGAGGTAAGTAAGAAAAAAAACGTCTCCTCATCACCTTTGAAATATTTACATAATATTCGTTTGTTTTATACAAATGTACATACTTTTTATACTCTTTGGTAGGACCCAACTCGAATAAAATATCTCGATTACGATTTGTAATCAATCGAATTCGATTGTAAAGCCGATCTCAGACATGTGTGCAACTTTTGTAAGTATTAAACATGTACCTTTATGGTATTAAATATATTCAAAGTACTTACAAGAATAATTCACTCTAGCGGACGCCAATGTCGTGTATTTTTAACCGACTTCAAAAAGGAAGAGGTTCTATGTTCGGTTGTATGTATGCTTTTTTTTTTTTTTTTTTTTTTATGTATGTTCAGCGATATTTCCGTCAATTGTGGACCGATTTTGATATTTTTTTTTGCATTGGGTTCAGTATATCTCCAAGGTGGTCCCATATTAATTTTATTGACATTGGACCTTGGACTTAGAAGATACACCAGGGAACTCCTTAACGACAAACAATAGGCATGTGTAAATTGAGATATTATGGGTATTACGTCAATCCTATAGGTACCCTACTATAGAATAATTCACTGGCCACTTAAAATTGTAAAATAAAAATCTTTTATAAAAAAAGGTAAACCGACTTCAAAAAGCAAAAAAATAAATATTTGAAGTCGGTGCCAAGTAACCGACTGCACCAACCAGCACCGACTTCAAATATTTATTTTTTTGCTTTTTGAAGTCGGCTTACCTTTTTTTATAAAAGATTTTTATACCAATTATCTTAAGCTGTGATTATATTTTGCGACCACGACTTCGACCTGACAACCTTGAGACGCCGTTACAATGCGGTCAGGTTGGAATCAGAGTTGGATCCGACTTCACCCGACCGCAATTGCGACCAAGAACATTTAGTGATGTAATCATCGTTATGATAAATATCAATGTGTCGATATAATATGATACTGTTGTCGCGTAAAAAATAATGTGAAAATGAAAGTGATTGATGATGTATCGAAACATGAATTTTTTATTAAGCTTTTTTGTAGTCGATGTATCGATATATGATTTGAGGTTTTGTAAAAACAAACATGGCTTTGAAACTATCGATGTATGGATAAATCAATATTTTACAAGTTTTTTTACACTTTTTTTATTCGTATGTCTGTTTCTCATTCTGGTTCAAAATTTGTGATCCATTTTTCAAATATATCCATCTTTCCGGTCCGGATAAAATAGAGAAATAGGTAGACTAAGAAAATCTTCGATCTTCGATCAGTCAGCACGCGCGCTTCTTTACAGAAGGACGTGTAGCGTGCAACGACATGGAATTCAGCACTAAGGGTGAAAACGATATATCGATGTTTTAATAGGCAAGACATCAACGTTTTAAATTGCAAAATATTTATTTTGCCTTAGGTTAGTACAATGCAGGCTAACACTACATCTGTTTAGATGTAGTCTTAGCATACATAACTCTAAGGAACTATATTATTGCATTGTCAGCGAATTTGTATGCTAAATTTCAACTCATGCAGATGCCCACAAGTGTTTCTAAAAGGGATCACTAATTTTGCACCAGAATTTGTGAAAAATAGTGTAATAAAAATTGGTAAAATATCGATTTATCGATGCATCGAAGCGATGTTTTTTTTTTACGAAACCTCAAATCATACATTGGTACATGGACGATAAAGAAAGCTTAATAAAATATTGATGTTTCGATACACCATCAATCACTTTCATTTTTACATTATTTTTGACACGACAACAGTATCATGTTATATCGACACATTGATGTTTATCATAAAGATGACTGCATCACTAAACGTCCCTGGTCGCAGTCGCGGCCGTGTGAAGTTGGATCCAACTCTCACTCCGACCTGACCGCCTTGCAATGGCGTCTCAAGGCTGTCAGGTCGGAGTCGTGGTCACAAAGTGTGATCACAGCTTAACTCTGCCGTACGTTTTACTGCAGTATTGGCAGTGATCCACAATCAACTTGAATCAAACTTTGTCTGTAGTTACTCTTCGCCACTTTAAATAAACAATCACATCAGGAGTACCTCAGATCAAAGTAGTGTAATCACTTATAGTGCACTTACAGATATTGGCAAAAAGCCTATAATCCCTCGATTTAGATTTCTTTGTTTTGTGACTTACCTGATAAGTCGTCAATCAACTGAAAGGCATCGCCTGCAGGGCGAAGGCCTTTCCCAAAGTATAATGCTTACTATTTATACAACTTTGAGTCTAATTCTCGGTTAGGTAGGTAAAATAATAAAAAAAACTGCAATACCGATCTCCGAACATACATATTTATTATATTTAAATCTAAATAATATATAACAAAACAAAATAAACTGGAAATAATAATTTATCACAATACGACGGCTTGTACAAAATTGTATCAGTACCATCAATCAAATTTAATACAATCATATGCACCAGCAGGAAGTACCAAAACGTTGGGATAAATAAGAATTTGGACCACACAAAGTATAAAAATAATTTTATACATAAATGAAACTGATATGTATCAAAATTAAGGTATCTAAAAACTAAAATTTACAATTAGTGAACATTTACGAAAGAACATTGTCGTCATAAACACAGACTGCGCAGATAACGTTTACATGCGCACCCTTATTTATAATATTGCATTTAGTAAGAAATCTATACTCTAGTGTAAACCTACAGTCAATTCTAGCTTGTCTAGAAAATATACAAAACCTACAAATGTCGGTATGTCTAAGAGTTACTGGTCCTGGTTTGAGCAATGTTCTGCTTCTGTTCAGCAATCCACGCGTGTATTCTTTCTTTCAGTTCAGTATTAGACTTCACTTGATCCATAGAAAGCGGCGAGCGGTTGAATGGATCCGATTGGTCGCTAAGAAGGTGTCTGAAAGGATAAAATGCGTGTAAAACCTATTTTTTTAATAACTAGACAAAAAGCTATAATTCCTGCGACAGATTACTATGATCACAGAATACCTTCTTAATAGTTTTGTATATACAATCTAGGTTCAGACCGTTATGCAGGTTGGATTTGTGACACAGGGCAGTAAAGACAGCTACATCAACCATTGTAGGTACTGAAAAACGGTCTTAGGAGACTATCCTTAACGTTTTGTGACATTTTGAGTTGCATTTAAGTATTAAAAAAAAAGTGCAGTCAGCAAGAAAATGGGCACTTTACACAAAACCCTTTTTTTGATGCTAATCAATCTTATTTATACCTGTTCGAGAAGTCGTGACGAAAAGTTAGTAAATGAATTAAATTTAGATATTTATGTTTTTAGTTAATAATGTTCTCTTTCTACTGTATTTTTGGTTTTAATATGTTGTGTGTTAATATGTACCTATTTAATAAATAAAAAATAAAATATGATGATAATAACCGAGCAATAGTGGTCCGATCGACGGTGGTTCGCGAACTTGGCAGTATGACGGGGTCTAGCATGAGCGTGCTCATGATGGGGTCGAGGAACTCGTCGGGCGCGTTGGCTAGGATCTCCTCCTCGCGCTGCCGCTGTTCCGCCAGCCGTTGTACGCGCCCAGCCACCTCCTGCAGCGAACCGATCAGACCGCCGCCGCCGATACGCACTGCGCAAACAACGATTCTATTTAGAAGTATTTATTTAAATACTCATTTACGACCCACTCTGAGAAGAGGTGGTCACAACACAACTAGTGTCCGACCGAACTTTCGGTTTCAGTTTCAGCCCAAAATTGGAGTTTTAGTTTAGTTTCGGTTCCGGCAGCAAACCGACCGAAACCTAAACTGGTTCGTGAATGTTCGGGTGCCTTTGGGAGCGGTCAAGGAGGTCGCCTGAACTACGGTCTAGGCATTTCATTTAAAAAAAAATCTATCTATATTAAATTAATTCTAATCGGACGCACTAGAATCGATTTTCGATCAAATCGAGACTTAAGAGATGGTTATCGATTAATTGAGGAATCGAATTCAATTTTAACTATACAACCCCGTCTTGTTTGAGCCTGTTGGATTTGTCTTGACTAGTGTTACAGTTCTAGGTAATTTTCAGGATCTGATAACGAACCAAGAAGGCAGTCCCAGAAATTATCACAATAAAATAATAGCCCCATCATGTTTGGACTTGTTGGATTTGTTTTGATAAGTTATATAGACCATATTTGGTAGGGTCTGATAATGAAAACAGACGGTGGTCATAGGAATTCGCCAAACATACAACTTAATTCCGTGGTATTTATCTTGACAAGTACTTACCATATACTTAGGTAGGGAGCAGTCTGACCCCAAAAGGAGGCCATAGGAAATCCTTAACTAAGCAAAATATCTCCGTCGTATTATTGGAAGGAAAGCTTGTTTTTAAAAACATAAATATTAATTTTAATTATTTACACTGTAGATAACGTGAATCTGTTCGATTCAAGAGATTTTTGAATCGATTTAGATCGATATGCCTATTACGCTCATACTTTCCCCCCTTGCCCGTGCTAGCAGTCGTGCGATGTTCATTTTATATTGTTCAGCAACAAAAAAACTGCATCAATTATGAGAAAGATATTAGAAACTAGCAACTAACTAAAATGAACTTTAACATAAAAGTATACAAAATAATTTTCTTAAAAGAAAGTCAGGTTTCGGCCGAAACTGGGACAGACGCCAAAATTCGGATTCGACTGTAAAAACTTGTTTGTTCGGACACGAGACCCACAACATTTCAAAGATATTACTATTTTTTCTCAATGTTATAGCTGCTGACGTTGGCAACATATAATCTGCTTTATCAAAATTACACAGTATCGATACGATCAGATCTAAATGACAGTCGCTACCACGAGCGAGCGAAGTTAACGCAGTATTAACTTGCGATCAAACACAAAACAACAACATACATAGCTTTAATGAGTGACCGCTTTGAAATTCACTCGATCGGGCAAAATTCATTTTCTTTTCGTGTGAAAAATCCTGCATAAATCTTCCGCGAGTCACGGGGAAGTTCAACGAACTACTACCGACTAAAGACTCCACGCTGACCTTATAGCGCCGTTGCCCACACCACGTTGTCGTTTTGGGGTTGCGTGTGAAGGACGCTAAGGGCCGCCACCCTTCGCGTCTGCGACTTAAAAGGCCCTTGCAACTAAAGCTTCTGCCACATAGCCGACAGAGCACGACGACAGCGTCGGTAGTGTATTGCTGTGTGCGTCAAACAACAACATTAGTGTCCCGCTCGCACCCGTTCAGATATTACCTAGTACGCACGTAATGCCGTCTCGTTCCTGCCGTGTATTCTTTGTAATCGTGTTGGGCTCGTCGGCACACGGCGGCGACAGGACGCGAAGGTTGCTGTCACACAGAGCTTTGAGGCGTCTCCTGTATAGTTCAGTACATTATCACCCACCAAGTCGCACCGCCTTGGTGAAACCTTAAGTATGTTACCTAGCACAGCCTCCGCTAATGTAAACAGCTGCGGCGAGTAGGAGCGTCCGTCGTCGGACACTGCGGCGCAGAACCGCTCGTTGCTTCCCAACTCCACGTACATGCGACAAATGTCCAACACAGTGCTCGCCGGGTCGAACTCATACTCTTTCATGTCTTTTACCTGAACAAAGAAAGTCACAATATGTACCTGACAGTAGGTGTCCTCTGGAGAGAGCACAAAAAGAGTCAATAATTACCATACAACCCTTAAACTCGTTTGAATCCGAAGTAATCTAGTTCGCCCGGCGGTGAATTAAGTGAGGTAAGCACGAGAATGTAAACAGCGGCACATGAGCTTGAAGGTGGGCATTGAAATTAAAAGAGTTGTGTAACTACACTACTCATTTTCACACCCATTTCCGTGAATACTGTGCGAATTAGCTAAATGATAATTAGAGGTAACAAGTTTTAATCATTAATCGATTGAAAATGCATGCCTTAGGCATGCCTAAGAGTTTCTCGAAGGTGTGTGAAGTTCGCCAACCCGCACTGGGCCAGCGTGGTGGACTATGGCCTAAGCGCTCTCAGTTTGAGAGGAGGTCCGTGCCCAACAGTGGGACAGTTTCTTAACAGGGCTAATATTATTATTATTAAGTTTTCGTAGAACGTGAATGATGTACCCGATGGCGATAGTCACAGTACTCGTTATGAAATGTAAGTGTATGTACACTACTCCAAATTCTTTCAAACGAGAATGAGAAGTTATTTTACCCTTTATTTTTATTGTAGTTGTAGGTTTGTTTAGGCACCTACATCCCTAGTCATGGCACAGAAAGAAATGAGGGAAACTTATTTATTTTAAGCAACAATATGAGCCCAACAAAATAAGAATAAAAAAATTAGCTAAAAGCTGTAATTCTGTATTTTTTTTTATGAAAGTAGCCTCACAATATAAATTATTATAGTGTCGTGGGTGCGTTTAAAACTAAAAAACAAGAAATTCACATACACCAACGCCCAGACTAAAAGAAATATTTGTGGGTCACACAACGATTTGACCATGCGGGGATCGAACTCACGACTTCTCGATCTATGGCGGAGCGTCTTAAACTCGTAACCACTAAACTAAGCCATCCGTGAAGTATGTAACTCACCTTGAAATTCTTCTTATTAGGTCCAACTAAATGCAACAAGAAATAGTTGAGCATAGAAGCGATGCGCTCGACGAGCGTGGGGTGGCAGAACACGTACGGCGCGTGCGCCGAGAGCCGCACGAGCGTGCGGATGGTGTCCCGCCCTAGGATGTTGTCGAACCGGGCCAACATGCCGACGTGTGATAGATTTGATAGATTTTGAGCACGTTCTTGGGATGGTAGGTTTCCCCAGGCGCCTGATTCCCTGTTAATAGAAGAAAGTAGATTTTTTAATCAACCCACTACTGTCCCGTAACTTGGCAAATGACACACAAATCGAGGTGAGAGATTTGAATAAAAAATATGAAAAACAAAAATCGCGATTAATTTTTCGAATTGATAAGATTAAGCCTACCACCTGTTTCTACCACTGTTACTCTTGCAAACCACGAATCAGTCTAATGGACTCTCTTATCCGGTGAAGATGTAAAGGCCCCGCGGCCAACAGCGTAGATTCACAATCACAATCACACACACACATATCAATGGACTCTATCGATGACGACAAAGTTTAATCTTTAAACTTTCGAAACCTCCAACTAATTTTATTAGAAAAAATAAACAGAAGTAGGAAAAATTGCCCCTACGTTTAGAGAAAAGACAGACGCATAGCGGAAGATAGAACATGGAAATTGACAGACAAGTCGTACAGAAGGAGGCTATAACACTAGCATCAATTCAGGTGCAAAGCACCCCGAATGTGACAAAAGCTAGATTACTATTTGCACGCCTTATGATCAAGTTTAAATAGATAAGAACATCAAAATCATCCATGCATAAGGCATCGTCCATGAATCACGTGAGGTTCGAAAGGGGGGAGGGTGTTCGGAAATTACGAAAGAACACCAGGGATAGGCAAAATGTAATCAGAGCAATGATTAACGATTACAATTACATTTTGTAATCTTCAACGTAGTGAGATATCACGTGTATTTAGTTATTCGTTGAACGCGCGATTTCTAAACGGAAAAGCAGCGCGTCACCTTGACTCGCTGTTGCCAGGCAAGGGTCCCGCCCGCCGCGTCAACCGCCCGGCACGACTTGCAAGTCACCAGTAAGTCTGTGATTTTGGTGCTGTATACTTTGTACCAAAAAATATACGTGATTTTTGAGTTAGTCTAAAACCTCACCACGTATCGCCAGCGGGGAGGGAGCCTAAAAATTTGCTAAAAGCATCATGTGATTGATATGACCCCTAAAGTGTTTATGCTGTGTCTACCTCTGGTTTTCCTCTTGTGATAACCGTGCGTGCTAGTTAATTATAGAATATTGTATATCGCGTCATAAAAAATAAGGAATTTTCAGATATATAGTACACTTACTGTGCTGTTTGCATAGTACGTATTTGCGCCATGTTCCCGAGGGCTTCGTCCAGTAAGAAAATGGCATCATTCATTAGTAGATTTACAAAGCGTAAAAATATCGGTGGGTGAACTGCCTCCATGTTGGATTCAGCTTCTTTTGCTAATCGCCTGAAACGGTTAAAATCAATTAATATAAAATATATAAGGCCATAGCAGTGATAGCCTATTGGCTAGACCGTTGGACTGCAAAGTCAGAGGTCTCGAGTTCACACCCAGGCACGCACCTCAGTCATTTCAGAAGCATGTGCATATTAAAAAATTAACTATCATTTGCTTTAACGGTGAAGAAATACATCGTGAAGCATGCCTAAGAATTCCTCGAAGGTGTGTGAAGTTCGCCAACCCGCACTGGGCCAGCGTGGTGGACTATGGCCTAAACCCTCTCAGTTTGAGAGGAGGCCCGTGCCCAACGGTGAGACAGTGCCTTAACAGGTCTAATATTATTATATATAGTTTAGATTAACTGACTACTTTGTTTTAGCTACAACTACAAATACGTGCTCGCAATTTAGAATGAGGGAGAGTTAATGCGCTTTAATTAATCCATAAAATATAAGGATATTTTATGGATTAATTAATGCGCATTAAGTGCTATATTTACGCTAAAGCATACTGTCAAGTACTATACCGATAGGAAAACACCAGTGTATGCCTGTTTCCTGGACCTCTCTAAAGCCTTTGATTTGGTTTCTTATAATGTCTTATGGGAAAAGCTTCGAGATGAAGGCGTTCCCGAAACTATAATGTCAATACTATCTTATTGGTATGACTATCTATCTATCTATCTATATCATCACGCCAGCTCCCTCGCGGGGTAGGCAGAGAGTACAGAGTTCCAACAGGTTCTTTCCTTACATTGGTATCACAAGCAAAAAAAATTTGTAAAGTGGTCTAATAAATTATCGGACCCCTACAAACTTGAGTGCGGTGTTAGGCAGGGAGGCTTAACTTCCCCAAGACTTTTTTAATATTTATATAAATGAACTAATTGTTGAGTTCAGCAATACTCATGTCGGATGCCATATAGACGGGTTTAGTGTAAACAACTTAAGCTATGCAGATGATATAGTTGTGCTGAGCTCCACAATCAATGGAGTAAGGAAATTGCTTTCCATATGTGAAACCTATGTTCAGCAGCATGGACTTAAATATAACGCTAAAAAAAGTAAACTGTTAGTATTCAGAGATAGAAATAAAAGTCAAACGTATATCCCACCAGTAAAATTAAATGGTTCACTTTTGGGGACAGTAAACCAATTCAAATATCTGGGCTATATTGTTACGGAGGACCTTAAAGATGACTCTGATATGGAAAGGGAACGCAGGGCAATGGCTGTAAGGGGAAATATGCTGGCTCGAAGGTTTGCTGGTTCCTCGTTACCAGTCAAAATAACCCTTTTCAAGGCTTACTGTCAGAAATTTTACACCAGCGGCCTTTGGGCTAATCATACCCAAAAAATAGACAACACCCTGCGTATTCAATACAATAATGCCTTCAGGGTGCTGTTGAGACTTCCACCTTACTGCAGTGCATCAGGTATGTTCGCAGATGCGCATACCGATGACTACTATGCTATAATGCGTAAGAAAGTTGCTTCAGTAATGAACAGAGTGCAAGGAAGCACCAACAGCATCATGAGGTTATTTGCGGAGAGGTTGGATGGACCTACTATAGGTAGATTTATCAAGCTATATGTCAGACGCGGGGCTTGATAAATCTTCCCTAGATGAATTATGTTTCGTAATGCCTCAATATAATATTTTACTAATATAAAATAAGTTGTAGTACTAACACGCTATGGGCCACGACGCCTGATAATAAACATTTTTTTTTTGTTATTTTTTTTTTATTAACTTACCGCATTAACGTTATTCATGAAGTATGTATTATAAATCTACAGTTTCTTTTAAAATGTAGGTACTCACGTTATAGCATCTCTGTGTTCTTCAATTCCCCATAAGAAGTCCATAACAAGATACATGGGACGGCGATAATTGAACTTCTGTTCGAACTGCACGCTCTGACCGGTCATTTCTATACCAACAAATACGTCCAACAGACATGGAACCAACTGAAACAAACGAATCCATTCATTACACACAAATATATCAAATACTAGGGGTAGTTGAACTTTATTGCTTGTTATTTAGGTACATTTAATTTTCGATTGGAATAAGACATTACTTTAAAAATGTTTTTTTTTTACATTTGGAAAACTGAAGACTTGTTTTAAGTAAAATCTCTGGAATGGCGTGGATTATATTAATAATATTAGCTGAGGCCATAGTCCACCACGCTGGTCCAGTGCGGGTTGGCGAACTTCACACACCTTCGAGAACTCTTAGACATGCAGGTTTCCTCACGATGTTTTTCCTTCACCGTTAAAGCGAGTGATTATTATTTTTAATACGCACATGCTTTCGAAAAGACAGAGGTGCATACCAGGGTTGGAACCCGAGACCGCTGACTTTGCAGTCCAACGGTCTAGGTTATCACTGCTTTATACGGACTATATTAGATACATTTTTTTTTTTTTTACAAATCACTAACGCAGTGTATGAGGCGGACTATGAGAGTGGATAAAGCCAGAGGTCAGTAAGGAAAGAACCTGTTGGAACTCTGTACTCTCTGCCTACCCCGAAAGGGATCTGGCATGATGATATAGACAGATCGACAAAACTCCAAATGTTACATAAAAAATAACGTTACATGGAGCGTATTATTGTATATTGGGGCGATTAGTCTTAATTTACTAGCTTGGTTGATGTTCTAGATTTTTCACTAAATACGGGGTGCTCACATAGATAAACTTGAGAAGTAAGTACCTGCAATCTGTGTGGATGCTCTTTAAATAGCTGCTCTCTATAGAATGATGCTAAGCTGCTCAATGGTTGCTGATCATCAGGGTGATTCGGAAGCATCGCTTCAAGACATTCAGCCAGTCGCGCTCTGAAAAAGAACAGGAAGGTACACCGATAACCACAAACCGTGGAAAAAAGCGCCGCCTAAATTGTGAACACGGCACAACATCTTCTCATCCAAAATAAAGTTTTTAGTCAATGTGTGTTGTGTGACGTACGGATCAGAGACGTGGTCTCTTACAATAGTTCTCATAAAAAATCTCAGAGTTGCTCAGCGAGTTATGGAAAGAGGTATGCTCAGCGTTTCTCTACGTGATTGAATCAATAATGAGGAGGTTCGTAGAAGAAACAAGGTCACCGACATATCCCATAGGATTAATAAGCTGAAGTAGCAGAGGGCGGGCCACATAGCGTGAAGATCGGACGAGCGTTGGGGCAGAAAGATTCTAGAGTGGAGACCACGTATTTGCAAGCGCAGCGTGGGACGACCGCCTGATGGACCGACGATCTTGTGAGGATCGCAGGAAGCCGTTGGATGCAGGTGACAGCGGACCGGCTGCGTTAGAGAGCGATTGGGGACAAGTATAGGCTAAAATGATGATGAAATTGTGTAATGCTATCATCATCTCGAGAAAGATGACCACTGAAGGACAAAGATCTCCTTAAAGATTGTCACGACGACTGGTTTTATGCAGCTTTTACTTGTGTGGTGCTATAATATTACCTAATAAATGAATTATGGAAGCGAGTGAGTTGGAAAAAACATTGTTGCAATGTATATTGTTCTTTATAACAATATAAATATTTTATTTTTATCGTTTACAGTACATAGGCAATTGTAATTTGACAGATAATATAAAAAGCGAGCTTATCTCAAAATATAAGTTCTCTTCCAGCAAACCTTTAATATTGGTTCATTATAATTTATATTTTTGGTGCTTATTAAGTAGGATTTAATAGGTACCACTCACGTTAGTAAAAGTAAACCTTTTTTGTAACGTTGAGTTTTGACAGTGTTTCCATTTGATATTAGGACCTTTCACTACCAGGGCAAGTTGTTACATTTTTGTATGTATCTGTTAGTTTTCCTCAAAAAATAAAATAAATAAATTGCGACAGTCTGACAAGGATCTTTTGGCCCGCGGCAAAAATCGGAACTAACGGCGTCGGGCGGCAATGTCATCCATGAGCCACTATAGGTAATTTTGCTATTAGGAATGTTTTTATAATAGCTCGTTTTGCTAAGGTGTCTGTTTGACACGAAATCTCTCTTTTACCCTGTATTTTTACCTTAAATGAGGGTTGTAAGTTCGCGATGAATCGCCCATGAACGTTAGGACGAGTGTAAGGGCGGGTTGCAGTAGTCCCGCGTTATCCGCCTCCTCCCTCATAGCTCCCGCGGTCCGTCGCACCATCGTTATCAACCCCACTATGTTCTCTAACACGAATTCTGGTACACATCTGTGAATGATAAAGTAAATTAGTAGTAAAAAAAGGGTTTTTAATATCTATATTCATGTCCAGAAATCCACGGACAACTTGACAGGTGCAAATGTCAAAACAAGAAAAATGTTTCAGCTTATGACGAAATTGGTAGAACATAAACGACATAAAATATCGACAGATTTAAAAATTATTATTGTATTTATTAAATTTGGCTTTTTTTGGCGAAAGTCGAAGAGTGATGTTGTCAATTTGTTTTAATTTCCAAAATCTTTGTTATTTCGACTAATAATGTGTAATGTTGGTGGAATATTAACCATTAGGTGTTCCTATATGTGCATGAGAGAAGGTAATTGTAACAAAGTGATAAAACGTGCCTTTTCGACTTCCCTCAAAACGGCCGTTGCAATTGGTATGTAAAGTATCCACCGCTTTCCTATCCAGGGTGGGGAACTTCATTAACTTCATTATCATCGTTGTCATCAAATTCATCGGCGAGTCGAATTAATTTAAACAAACTCGATTATATATCTCACTGGACACTGGCAAAATACACTTATAATTAGTGTGAAGCCATAACTTGAAGAAGAAGAAGAACCTCAATGTGGGGAGTTTTGGCGGGAAGTCGAAGAGTGATGTTGACAATTTGTTTTAATTTCCAAACTTTTGTTATTTCGACTAATAATGTGTAATGTTGGTGGAATATTAACCATTATGTGTTCTTATACGTGCATGAGAGAAGGTAATTGTAACAAAGTGATAAAACGTGCCTTTTCGACTTCCCTCAAAACGGCCGTTGCAATTGGTATGTAAAGTATCCACCGCTTTCCTATCCAGGGTGGGGAACTTCATCAACTTCATTATCATCGTTGTCATCAAATTCATCGGCGAGTCGAATTAATTTAAACAAACACGATTATATATCTCACTGGACACTGGCAAAATACCCTTATAATTAGTGCGAAGCCATAACTTGAAGAAGAAACCTCAATTTGGCTTTTTTGGCGGGAAGTCGAAGAGTGATGTTGTCAATTTGTTTTAAGTTCCAAAACTTGTGTTATTTCGAATAATAATGTGCAATGTTGGTGGAATATTAACCATTATGTGTTCTTATATGTGCATGAGAGAAGGTAATTGTAACAAAGTGATAAAACGTGTCTTTTCGACTTCCCTCAAAACGGCCGTTGCAATTGGTATGTAAAGTATCCACCGCTTTCCTATCCAGGGTGGGGTACTTCATTAACTTCATTATCATCGTTGTCATCAAATTCATCAGCGAGTCGAATTAATTTAAACAAACACGATTATATACCTCACTGGACAGACAGTGACGTTGTCAATTTGTTTTAAGTTCCAAAACTTGTGTTATTTCGAAAAATAATGTGCAATGTTGGTGGAATATAAACCATTATGTGTTCTTATATGTGCATGAGAGAAGGTAATTGTAACAAAGTGATAAAACGTGCCTTTTCGATTTCCCTCAAAACGACCGTCGCAATTGCTATCTAAAGTATCTATCGCTTTAAAATCCAGGGTGGGGTACTTCATCAATTTCATTATCATCGTTATCATCAAGTTCATCGGGGAGTTGAATTAACAATGAATAGTTATATTCGTAATACTTGACGCTGGCAAAATACGCGTCGTCGTGATGCCATAAAGAAGAAAAATGGTCCTCGAGTTGAATATTGAAACCGGCTACAAGTGGTGTTCTAATGACGAACCTTAATGTGTCCGGTGGAGGCGTAGTGATAGGCATGTTGATGGGCACCAGCGTGGTTGGCGCGTAGCACGGCTGCGGCCCGTCCGTATCTGTCCGCACGGCCAATTGCACTAGCCACGTGCACGTTGTTGCTTGAAGCCGGTTCAGATTCGTCAACATTTCCTTCTCGAGCAGAGCACAGCGGAGGCTAAAGAACCTGTTCAGAATATATGGCTCATTTATTGTACGATCATCATACCTAAAAAGAATTTTTCGAGAGCTTTCGAACCTGTTGGACGTGTATTGTCTGCCTACCCCGCGAGGGATCTGGACGTGATTTTGTTGTGTAAACTTCTTTAGGCGCGTTGGGAATTTTTTGAGATGGGAAAATACAATTGAACTCGCGACACTTTTACCGTTACCGACTTCTCTGTATATAAGTATGTACATATATTGTGTATGTACGTACATAGATACACATGCACGGTGGCATTTTATGATATGGGAAAAAACCATTGAACTTGCGACACTGTTACCGTTACCGACATGTCTGTATATAAGTATGTACATATATTGTGTATGTACGTACATAGATACACATGCACATTGGCATTTTATGAGATGGGAAAAAACCATTGAACTCGTGACACTGTTACCGTGTGTGTGTGTGTGTGTGTGTGTGAATGATGTACGCTGTTGGCCGCGAGGCCTTTACAGCTTCACCGGACTTAAAGGCGAGCGTGCAACCACTACGCTCTAGCCAGCTAGAAGGGCAAGAGGCGACATACTCGATTGGGACAGTCGCAGTAGGGGGACGGGTGCACTACTAAGTGCACCGGTCAACCGCCGGCTATGGGAGGGGATCTACTACTACGTCATCGTCGTCGCCCGAATTCTGAGCGGAAAGAAGGGATGACAAAGCATCGGGGGGGTCGGTGAGAACATGTCGCGGCCGGCGGTGGCGGCAGGGGTCGGGGGGGTCCCAGGGGTCGGGGGGGCGGCAGGGGTCAGGGGGGGACACTGTTACCGTTACCGACTCCTCTGTATAAAAGTATGTACATATATTGTGTATGTACGTACATAGATACACATGCACGTTGGCATTTTTTGATAGGGGAAAACCATTGTTACCGTTACCGACACCTCTGTATATAAAAAATAAAAAAATATTTCCTGACGATTCAAAAAATACACGTAATTGTTCAAGTTTTCACTTCTGTCGGCACTCCCGAAGTGCCACTGTTTGTTTTTATTATATACTTTACAGTCTCTATTTTCTAAATGAGAGGACTATGTAGATACTGACTAATACCGTCAATCTAAGTACACTTACGTTCAATCTATACTTAAGCACATCTATTTAGCTCATTCTGCACTGTTCTCCTATAAATGCAGTGTATACAAAAAGAAATGTAAAACTCTCATTTTTTAAAAGAGTAACTGTGGAGTTTCTTGCCCTTCTTCTCCACAGGAATGACTATCCGAACGGGTGGTAGAGTTTTAAGTAATCAATAATATTCTCTTTTTGACTATGTATAAGTGCTTTTTGGTCTACATGAATAATAATCTTTTCTATCTATATCATCTCGCCAGATCCCTTGCGGGGTAGGCGGAGAGTACAGAGTTCCAACAGGTTCTTTTCTTACATACCTCTTATGTACATAATCTTTTTATTTTGATAATATAGATAGATACAATTGCCAGAACAGTTAGCAGCCTCGTTGGTCTAGTGGCAAAGCGCATCGCTTCGTGACACGAGGTCCTGGGTTCAAATCCTAGGTCGAACAAATGTAGTTTTTCTAACAAAAAAATTCCAGTATGAGTCTGGAATCTGGAATTCTGCCCGGTATATGGCAATAGGCTCGTCTTCTATTACATGGGACCTAACATCGTCGGCAAAAAGTGGGTATACTCAGTACACCTCTGCCACCCCCGCTTGGGGAATACAGGCGTGATGGTAATTATTTATTAATTTACTTTAGAGTAAAGGTTACTTAGTCATGAGATGGTGTGATCGTTGCCGCATAGGTTCAACGAGGTGGTGAGCGGCTGCCGAGACGTCAGCCATCGCCCTCTGTGCCTGTCCCAACTCTTGTCCACACCGCCATAGCTTTTCAGCACATACCCGTACGCCTATAAAAAAGAAGTAAAGAAATAAACTTTTAAAATACCAGCAAAAAATATTTGAGTATGAATATGAAAAGGCAAAACTATTTTTTGTACTAATACGCTACTTTTAAAACTAGATTCACGACGGATTTTCGTTCTGTAATACGGGACTAAAACCGCTCCGCCTACTATCTCTATAATCTTTGAGTAACCCACAAATATTTGTGTGTGTGTGCATGTGTGTGTGTATATGTATGTGAATTTCATGTTTGTAAAGGTACCCACGCCACTGGATAATTAATAGTGTGGTGTATTTAAAAAAACAATAATCAAGCAATATTTAATTTGTAGGACATATGTTTTACGATTGGGCTGTGTACTGCTACTGGAACCACACAATACTATTGGATACTCTATTTCACTGTGAATTTGTATGAATACATGAATATCTCACCCAAGTCAATACATTTTTGAGTCATAAAAAAGCACTCCGTCACAAAATTGTAAGTATTGGCAGTGGCTCGCTTCACTGATTGGTCTTCGTCTGTCACTCTCGGTGGCAACAAACAAGTCTCATTGTGAAGACAGTCTAGGTGTACCGATTTTTCTGCACATTCCTCAGGCTGCGAAAAATAAAAAATATATATTTCTATTTATCCATTCTAAATGATAAATTCAAAGTGAATATAATTAATATAATATTATGATAAGTGCTTACCAAAACTGCACCGTAAGTGGGGTCGATTTTCAAAGACTTGGGATCATCAGCTGTTGTACAGAATGGTTGACAAAGCTGCAGTAGAACCGCACCAAGATTGAGCATAAATCCGTCCGAGACACATGTTAAAGTTGTCGCGCTTACTTCACCAGCCTGTTAAAAAAATTAAAGTTAATATTTCAGAGAGCATTTGTTAAGTTTAAATGTTTTTTTCTTCTACAAAACGTAGTTTCACACTAGGAATTATTCTTATGTCGTGGGTGCGTTCACAAATATGAAATTTACATACACAAACAACCAGACCGACTAATGTTTGTGGGTCAAACAAAGACTTGTCCCTTCAAATCCACGACTATTCGATCCAGTGGATGGAGCAGCTTAAGTTCTTAACCAATGGACCAAGCCATCCGTCAATATCTAAGTAAAATTAAAACAAAATTATAAATAACTTCTTCTAAAAAGCCTCCTCAAAGAAACCGGTGTGGGACTGCACCGTTTGACGAAGGCACACTCCTGCGTTCAGCACCTAAGACGCTGCTGTACGTGTCACGGCTACACTACACCACCAAAGCTTGAAGCAAGAAGTCCTTATATACTCTGTGGGTCGAGAAGTTGAACTCGCCAAACAATGCAGCTTTTAATTCCTTTGTTGTGCGAGTTCTCACAGCCAAGCTGGAGCCCTTAAAGAGCGAGGATTTTCGGCCGAGGGGTGTTGTATTCAGAAGATTATATTATTAACAAAATGGCTATTGTGATTTCAGTTTGCGGTAAAAATAATAAAAACTCACCTGAACATTCCACAATTTTCCTCTAGCAACATTTGTCTTCAAACATTTCCCAATCCATGTCAAGAGTCTGTTTCTCATGTGAGGGCCGCCTTTTAACAATGTTAGAAATATTCGGTGCAAATTATTTGTCAGATGAGAAGATGCATTCCACACGGAGGTTTCAATCATTGATGTAGCAGACTGTAAAAGAGAAAAAAATGATGTATCTTAAATAAACCGCAATGCTAATCAGAGCCTGTTGGAACTCAGTCAACTCTGCCTACTGATCTGGCGTGATGATATATCTAAACAGAGCCTATTAAAATTTTAATACTCACCTACAAATAAACTCCTATATGTCTGGTCTAAATTTAAATAACACTCTTTGTAATGTGTTTGTAATGAACAAAGGTTGCTAATGCACATACAATTTCAAACGATAATATACTACCATTACATTTTTATGAAGCATATATTGCTGGTCTCTGTAAACAATTTTCTTAAGTCCCTGGCAAAATCTAGTGTATATGACACTAGATTTTGCCAGGGACTCCGCATGAACCTAGTGCATTGAAAAACATATTATGATGCATTGAAAAACTGCAGTTTAATCAAAACCAGATAACTAAACCTTTCGCTAGTACCCACCCAGAAGAGGTCTAGCTGCATCACCAGTTCTACCTAACTACTTTTCATCAAAGTAGGTTCAGTAGTATTGCGTGATGGCCAATTACAGATAATACAGTCATTTAACCCTCTCATCAAAACATGGGATACTTCCCGTTGACCTAGGATCATGACAATTGGCAAACATCCAGGTTTTACAGTGCGAGTATTAAAATAACGACATCTAGTGGTGCATGTATGTAAAAAAACAGACAAGTAAGACTTACGCTCTCAGGGTTCCATAACCCTCAGAGCGTAAGTCTTGATTGTCTGTTTTTTTAATGTAGTCAAAGCATGACTTTACATCTTTATAAAAGTGTAGAGATATAGATGTACATCTATATCAGTGGAAAAGACAAAGATTGTGTACCTGATCCATTGGGTTATCAAAGAATTCATGCAAGGATGATGCTGTTCTTGGCAGTACTGAAAGGCTCAATAAAGCACCAATCACTGAGTCTTGATACAGCCTGCCATTTGATTCTATCTTTGGCTCACAAGCTTCCATCAAAATGGGAGCGAGCCATTGATTACCTGAAATGCATTATGAAAACGGACCATTAGGTAATAAGTTAAAAAAAATCTAGTATGTGTACAGATTAAAATATAACAGAACTAGCTGTAACCCGTTATACAAATCTGTTTAGCGGTTTAGGCGTGAAAAGGTAACAGACGAACAGACAGACAGAGTTACTTTCGAATTTATAATATTAGTATGGATTATTAAGAGATTCAACTTTTAGTTATGATCATGTAGATACCAAGGTCACCGACATAGCCCTTAAGATTAGCAAGCTTGAGTGGCAATGGGCGGGCCACATAGCGCGGAGATCGGACGGGCGTTGGGGCAGAAAGATTCTAGAGTGGAGACCACGTATTGGCAAGCGCAGCGTGGGACGACCACCTGCCAGATGGACCAACGATCTTGTGAAAATCGCAGGAAGTCGTTGGATGCAGGTGACATCGCCGCGGATACGTTGGAAAGCGATTGGGGAGTCCTATGTTCAGCAGTGGACAAGTATAGGCTGAGATGATGATGTAGATACCTACTAGATCATATATTAAACTACGCGAAGATATAGGTCGCGTCATGTAAAAAGAACGCTGGAAGAAAGTGAAGGGGGTGTGTTTGCGCATGGGTACACTCGCGCACGAAAGTACTAGGCCTTTCGCTCGCGGCTTCGTATATTGGCTGGCACATTGAAAAATATATTAGATAGAATATCATTAAATAGAAATAAAAACATGTTTGATTCAGTGTAGAATGTTTAATCTAATTTAATAGAAAAAATTTAAGTAAGTAAAAATTAATAAAATTAATGTAATAAATGTTTGATTTTTTTATTTTTGTCGGAAGTTCGGAAGACAGTAAGAAATTCCGAATCTTTTGACCCTTTTACAATTCGTCTCACTTTAGACTTGGAACATTTTGTTGCCTCTGCGGTTTGTTTCATACATTGTTTTAAATTATCAACTGGTTTATTATCAGCCTCTCTCTTCATAAAACAATATACGTCATAAATCATTTTTCTAACTTTTCTATGTAAAACCATTTCGTAATGAATAACTTTTGTGCACGATGGTATTTTGAGAACGAACGTAACGTGAACAGAGCGCGGGAAGCACAGAGGGCCTGGAAAAGTAGCAAGCGTTTTGGTTCTATTCTCTTGTCGCAATCGTTAGCGCATTCTTTTGACCACGTGACGTCGCAAAATGTCATTCCCATACATTTTTCCGCTTTCTATTAGCGTTAACGACTGCAGATTTTCAACTTGGCTATAGGCGCAGGTCAACTGACGAACCAATCGCGCACGTGCAAGCATGCGGCGCGCCGCACCTCATACCACCAAATAGACCGATATATCGCCTAATGCGCAGCTTGACCGCTAGCGTTCTGTTTACATGTCGCGACCTGTACCTGAAACTATTGAACTTGAAAATTTAATTATGATAATTTTCAAATTGGCTATCATGATTACTTCTAATCCAATCAGACCAGGAAACCAAGTTCAGATAACTGTCACTGTCCAGGGTTAATGTAGAGTAATATTATTTTTAAATCCTGGTATTAACCTCATACAATAAATGGCTTATAACAACACTGAAGCCTCATTATGCAGCTGCTTTAAACAGTTACTATTAACATTAACAATGATGGGTGACTTCATTATGATATCCTTCTAATATTATAAGTGTGAAAGTTTGTTTCTTTGTTACTCAATCATGCAAAAACTACTAAATGGATTGGAATGAAATTTGGCACACAGATTGTCTATTTCCTGGATTAACATATAGGAAAAAAAATATTTGCGCGTCACGGGACGCCCGACAGAAGTGATAACTTAAACTAGCGCTGTGGGTTAGAGTGAGAGAGGAAGAGCATGCCTACCGCTGTCGTATGCGTGAGAGAAAGGGAAGCCAGACAGACTGGCGCCGTTACGCGTTACGTTACGAAGCGGTTTACCCTCCCATAAGAAGTTATCACTTCCAAACAGATATACAATGCAAAAGTGGAAGGATGTAGGTACCGGGTAAGACCTAGACTATCTTACCATTACCAAATATATCGAGTCTTATCTAAAGGACAAGTTAAGAGTCTCCGTGACTAGCGAGTGTGTATAAGATGAACTATGAGAGTGGAGGAAACCAGAGAGTTATGTAAGGAAAGAACCTGTTGGAACTCTGTACGCTCTGCCTACCTCGCAAGGGATCTGGCGTGATGATATAGATAGATAGAACACAAAGGTTACATTTAAATCTGGACAAAATATTAGGTTCCTGTTTGAAGTCAATGGGGACGAATTCGCCAGCAGAAACTAGTAAATAATAATTAATTGAGAGACCATTGGAGGAAAGAGAGGGAGACCTTTATCCAGCAGTGGGACACATTAGGTTAATTAAAAAAAAAACTCACTAGCAAAGAGGTGAATAGATGGCAGCACATAAATAGGCAGGTTGATCAAGGTGGATTTGTTTATATCCGTGTGGATTATTTTTAGTACAGGGATCATAGTGTCCCTTAGTTGTTCCTTTGATGCTTCATCACCTGTAATTGAATAAAACATGCCATTATATTAATAACAGTTTAAGGCAATATCATTATATTGAAAAAATAAATAATATCTTATGAGCAATCAAGCTATCTATAAGAACAAAGGATTAGTTGTCGATTCGCACGAATATTACCCGCACGAATTATGCGAATTGTCACCTTTGAAATGTAATATTTTTTTGGTAGTTGACTTGCACGAAGACGTTTTTTTTGTCCGAACCACCACCTTAAATAATATATAAGTAGGCCATTCGCACACATTCTAATTTAAATAAGAAAATAATAAAGTACAGTCAAGCACACACAACCTAAAAAATATTAACAGAAGGAGGCAAATAATAAACATTAACATGAGATTTCATTTCTAGTGACACCGACTAGAAAGGTTAAAAACGGATTTCGTTATAATAAACTTTTTAAGTACATTGTTCATGACTTAAGATCTCCTAGTTTGTGATGATGTCCTGGTATTTTAATTTTTTAATTATTTTTCTAAATCCCTAAATAGGCAATTCAAAGAGATGGAGAACATATCTACCTATAGATCCTAATAAACCAGGGGTTATTTATTTGAAAGATTGAATTGTGGTCACTTAAAATAATATAATTACTTAACCTGCAGCTCTATGTGGAACAAAAGCTGCATGACCATCTTGTTTGACTAGCCAAGATAACAAATTGGATTATTTTTGTTTAAGAAGTTCGATCATCAAACAACTAGAGATGATATATTGGTTTTGTTCAGAAATAAAATTATTATGTTTAGTAGACAAATTCACTTTCTTAAATAATTAAGAGTAACATTGTGATTTAAAAACTATTCTAGTGTACACTACTGTACTTTTTTCCTGTTTTAATTTTGCTATATATAGCCGATATAATAGCATATTAAAATATTTTTGAAGGTGGCGATTCGCACGTAAAAAGTTGTATTTGTGTGAATTGAGCACCAAAAAAATATAAATTTTAAAAGGTGGCGATTTGTACAATTCATGCGAATCAATAACTAATCCAGGAAAAACATGTTGTTTTTTAAACTTAATATCATAGAATTTTCTGATTTTAGTATAGTAGTACAAAAGACTATCTTACCATGACCAAATAGACTATGTCTTATGTGAAGGGAAAGTCGAGTCTCCATAACCGGCGAGTGTGTATGATGAACTATGAGAGTGGAGGAAGCCAGAGAGGTCAGTAAGGAAAGAACCTGTTGGAACTCTGTACCCTCTGCTTACCCCGCAAGGGATCTGGCATGATGATATAGATAGATTGATAGAATAGTAGTAATTATCTGTGTCCTACTTATAATAACACTTACCATCAGACATAAATGCTTTAACTACATCTATGAAAAATGTGTGGCTCATTGGATCTACATGTTGTAACAACTCTGTAAGTTGTACAGAGAAGTCCTGCTCCTCAAATAATGCTGGCTGCTTCAACGCTGTCACTGCATTCCGGAATATAAGTTCTTTCATTTTTTCAATAGCATTCTTTACAACAGTATTATTGACATTTTCATAATTCTGCAAATTCTGTATAGAACTGAATAAATATGGGAATATTAGTTTCTGCACAACATATTCCTTGAAAACTTTACTTGTTTTGGGTACTACACTAGATTCAATATCTGACAGGAGCAGTCTTTCAAATAATGCTTGCTCTAAAGCTTCCAAGTCTATGTGCATTCGTGGCTTTGTAGCTTCAGCCAGCTCCTCTAGGTACACCAATTGCTTGTCACCAGCGTGATGGCCTTCGCCTGCGTTAGGGTTAATGGTGAAGTGAAAAACATTTTCCACTAAATTATTCACAGTTTCAATTTCTTCGTCTTCCGGCGACTTTTTAGAGGTAGCTTGAAATGATATATTATCATCATTATGAGTCGACGTTGTTATTTCTGAAAATCCTAACAACCCAGCAAACGGATTATTTGGCTCGGACATGATATTAAATCTTCGAAACTTGAGGAATAGATTTATCACACCAAATTATCTATTAAAATTTACTTTACACACATTCACGTCCAGAGCACACTAACATTTTGTGTATTAATAATATTATAACATTATATTAGGCCACCGATATTCTAAGTATTCGATGAATTTTTGTATTTTTCTGCTATGCTGACTTATCACAAAATTGATAAAAATGACATTTCGATTTTGATGATCATGATGACACTTATATTCAGTTCTGAAATTTTACAATGTTAAATATTTTAGTTATGTAAATATTTCTGTAGGGAAAATTAAAAAAAAAGGATTTGAATAGAAATAATGTATATTTAGAAAAAAGCATTTAAAAAATGAAAACTATTACTTATTTTTTTTTTATAGGTATGTTTTTGTGATCGTTCTCTTTAAGTGGCAACATCGTAAAGATCATTTAGAAACTATCAAATTAAATAAAGTATTTCTGCCCCCGTGCATTACTTTTTTCATACTAAACACAACGAAAAAATGAAGTAAATATATAGTGTAAGCAACAATAAGTCGATATAAAATGATGAATTACATTTAATATGCAGAGATGACTATATTTGACCGGAAATTCCAATAGTTGTGACTTTGTTATCAGAGATGGCACTTAAGTCGCACTCTTTTACATCCGGCGGACACATAAGCGCCCCTTGGTGATGTGTAGAAATTTGGAACTAAACATTTTTTGATCTCTTCATTGTTCTACTGCAGTCGTCGTTCGAAATCAATATAGCGTACTCGAATTATTACGTTTATATGCAGCAATGCTATGAAAGATTTCTATTTTATATGGCGTATAGTAGTCGCACATAGTGATTCGTTCATTAATGTAAGATTGGTAACAATTAATATTATTTTCTCGTTAGGCCTTAATGAATGCGTGCCCCCTATTACAAAAGTGCTTGAACAGCTAAAGGAAATAACACACGTGCAATATTCATCCACGCTACACATTATCCGTTTTTTTCGCGTTTTGATGGAAATAAGCATAAAATTGTCGAGATTTGGTAAACATTATTGTTCTCGTATAGTATTTGTATGAATTATGTCATTGCTACATTTCATTCGCCAAAATGGCGACGCAATGCAAGCAATGGCGACTGTGTTCGATTGATTTCAATTGCCATTAAATGTAAAATCCCTATCGTAATGTCATACTCAAATGATATTAAAATCATTTTTTCTTAATTTGTGCATGATTTTATATAGAATTTCTATAAGTATATTGTGTATATTTTATATCTATGCCTTATTTTTGGGAAAATTGGTGTTGGCAATGTCTTTAGTTTCATAATTATTATTGTTCTTTAGTCCAGACAGACTATTTTTCACTTTTCTATGTTTAATTTCACTAAAATGAAGCTAATCATAGAAATTGTTTGTATTATAGTACGGCTAAATTACGATGATAGTTTACTTTGCTTCTATGTAGGTCACACGCCATATTTACACGTAAAACTTCGTTTTATTGTGCTTGTGTGGGTGAGCGTTATACGCCTCGTGACCTCGATGAAAGAAAGGACACATAGATATCTTGCCGTTCTAGAAGGCTGACGTCATTTGAATTGTGGCGAGAGCGCAGCGTGCAGCAAGGCAAGACATTGTGAAATGTGAACGGCCACCCACTGCTTGCTTGGCTTAGCAGTATCTATTAAAATTACTGTCTTCAAAGTAGTGGCTATGGACAGTTATTGTACTGACTTCTGCCATACATGTTGATTTCTAACTGCGCAACATCTAAGTAAAATTGTGAATCTTGGAGATACATTCCCAATGCTAATTCTTCCGTCGATAATTAGGTATAGTATTTCGAAACAAATGAGGTTTTAATCTCGCTGGTTAGACTTATTACATTTACATACTTACATCTATATTTAACAAGTAATATTATATTTAGTAATTTAATTTTCTATTTTTATACTTAGGAAGTCTCAATTCGGCGTTGAATAAGCGTTAATGTGTAAGATCTTTGTGTGCGTTTTCGTTAGTTAACCTGAGGTTTTAGGTGGCCCCAGACTAGATTCCTTAAGGATTTTATCAATTTCATGGGTGAGGTTTCATTATGTAAATGTTTTTTACTTTGTGACCTCTTTCATTTCGTCGCTTTATATCAAAATGGCGACCATGATCTTACAAATTTGCCTTGCATGACGCAGCCGATTCACTTAAAGTTTTGTCATTTATAGCGTTATAGCTGTCTCTCTCGCACTTGTGAAAACGTAGTACGTGGTCGTACATAAAATGCTAAAAATGTCGATAAAGTAGTTAAAAGCCACAAGAAAGATTACGCGCATTTGTGTACCTATGTACTTGTTAAGCGTAGAAATATCGAGACATTAATACAAAGACGATAAAATTTTTTCAACTATTCTTTGGATTAATATTTGAATGGTTTGATTTTGAAATCGACTCTTTCTCCACAATAGAGTTAGACAGAAAGTACCCAAGTAGCAAAATTGCGTGCCCGATATGAGGCATTTCTATTTTTCCTAAAATGTATACTAGTATATGAAGCGTGGATGCTATGCATTTAAGTTACGCAATTTAAAATTATTTTTTGTAACTATATTGTATACCTAGTTAAATTAGCTCGGCGTTAAACTTTTTCTTTGTTTTGAGTTCAAGGCTATCATGGCGGTGAATGACGTAGAAAGCGCTAGTACAGTCAGAAACGATGTTTTATTTTGTCAATCACTTTTGTTAGGTTTTTTACACCCATACAAAGGTACACGATCGTTGTTTCAGATCGCTCGCAGGGCAGACAGAGCGTAAAGTTTTCTTTTTATTTTCTCACTCCAATATCTAAACAACGCGCCTTGGAATAAGATATTTAGTGATATATATGTAACTATGCTTCTTCACTCTCCCGCTAAATGTTATTTTACACATTAGGTACATGTCTAGTATGTAAAGTTATAGTAATCAAATACAATTTGTAATGATACGAAAATAACGGTCCAATTAATATTTAAGATGTGAATTGCTAGAGAAAGGATATTATGAAACTGAACGTTTCTCATACCTCATATTTTGGATCAATTTATTTACTACGAATATTCGATTAATTTCAGTGACACCTTCAAGATGGCAGAGTCCGTGCCTAATACAGAAATAGACGATCTAGAGGACGGAGAAATTGAGAGTGAAGGTGAAGAAACAACGGAGGTTCAGAATGACGACAAAAATGAAGAAACAGTTCCGACTGTCGAAGAAAAATTACAAGACAAAACGGAACTTCAAGAGTTTTATTATTCAAAATCAGGTAAGAAAAAGAAATTAAAGTCAAACAAAGGTGAAAAGTTCAAGGACAAAAATAAAAAGAACCGTAAGTATTCTAGTCCCATAGAAGATGATTTTGCCGGTAACATCGAAAAGGCAATAAGAAAAGCTATGAACAAAAACGACAACGGTGAAGATTACGAAGATAATGCTGATGAACGCCGAAAACATAAAAAAAGGAAGAAACATGATAGTAAAGACGGTTCTAGCAAAAAACGTAAAAAACAGGATTTCTCAGATGACATGGATGAAAGTGAAATGATGTGTGTGCGAGGTGCGTCTCCTGTGCAGATGCAGTCCCCTTCCGATATGTATCAAGATGATGATAGGGATTCTTATGCTTCGGATAGTAGTCAAGAATCTAGGGGTCAGCAACAGCATCATCGTCAACAAAGGCATAGGTCTCAACGCGAAAGAAACAAAAATAACAAAAATGATAGACGAAGAGGGGCTCATCCTATGCAAGATCCGGATGGAGTATGTCTGTATTATATGCAAGGCAAATGTCATAAAGGTGATGATTGCATTTACTCGCATGATGCGCAACCACCACGTAAAATGGAATTGTGTAAGTTTTACTTGATGGATTGTTGTGCAAAAAGAGATAAATGTCTTTATATGCATGCGGATTTTCCATGTAAATATTATCATACTGGGCTTCCGTGTATATACAAAGACGATTGTAAGTTTGCACACGGCAAACCTCTTACCGATGCTCTGAAAAATATATTACTGAAACACATCGAATCTGCCCCGAAAGAGATTTTAGGAGATTTCCCAAGGCTTAATAGAGAAGGAGCTTTAAAAATGATTCATACAACACAAGCTAAACTAATACAGCAATTTTCAGATAATTCAGAAAACCAAGAAAAATCCATTCCATCTCTCTTTGAATTAAATATTCCAAATCCTCAAAATGCTCCTGATTTATTACAATCTAATCAGTTTGGAAATGAAAGACAAAATAGAATTTCACCCAAGGTGCGACAATCCCGATGGCATAACGATGTTTCTAATCAGAATAACTACAACATGAACATGACGTCACCAAGTAGCATCAACACTAATCCAACTAATGTACTTAGTATTAAAAATCTTACTGGAGTACTGACTCCTCGGCAAATTTCGGATCTTACGAAGATGGGAATTGAAAATTTAGATCAATTAGGCCAGTTAACAGTATTACAGCTCAATAGCATTGGTTTGTCTTTAAAACAAATTACGGAAATTCAGTTAAATACAATGAATATACAAAAGTTAGGATTAATAAACACCAGTAACGATGCCCAGCAATTTGCGAGTCCTTCCATTGGTACAAAAGATTTAGATTTACGGGTACCACCTGTGCCGGTTTCTAGAAATATGCCAACACCGTCAGATTTGCCCGGAAAAGATGTTGACATGCGTTTTCAACCTACCGCAACGCTTTCGGTGCCTGGAGAATCGAGTAATATTAAAATAAATCCAAAGGAATCACACGCAAGTAAAGATATGATTGATATAGACCAATATACAAAAGATGCGTTAAAATTTGCTTCAAAAGATAAGGAAAATATTGATATTTCAAATGAGTCATTTGATAATGAAAAACACGTTATATCTAACGAATCAAAGGACGTAGATCACCGAGTTCTTCCATTTACAGACGATAGTTCAAGAATTTTACATTCAACCGTCGAAGAAAATCACAGTAGGAAGGAATGTGATACGGACATTCGATTCCTTCAACCCGAACCCTTATTTAAAAATCCAGAAAAGAGGCATCGACGCTCAACAACAGACGATGATGAAGACAATAATTTGTTGATTGATGAGAAATGGTATTCCAGTGATGAAGAAAAAGGGATGAAGAAAAGATCGCCTGTCTCATCCCCAAAACAAACACCACCTCAGACCCCAACGCCACATGTAATAGAGCCTTCCACTGTACTAAGTAGGCTTGGCGATCTGTCTAAAATAGATATTAGCGAAGAGGTTACGAAGCTACTCAACACGATGAAGAATAATTTACATGAAAATAAAGCAGAAACTAATTCTGAAGGTAAAGTTTCTCCACAAAGATCGAGAGACCCTCGGTCTAGACGATCTCCAGATAAAATCAGCGAATCTAATAAGTCTACTATTAAAAAAAATCCTCGAGTTTCCATTTACGACTGTGTTGACGGTGAACCGACAGATGGTCGTCGAAGGACTGACGTGGATTTGCGGCAAACAGACTTTAATGTGCCGTCTTTTGGTGATACAGACTTGCGTCAAACAAGTGGCGATATAGATTTTCGTTTAGGGCTACCATTTAAACCTATACCTAATTATACTCCTGCTTCAGAAATTGATGGATCAATTAATAGCCATCCTCCCATTACATATAAATTAGTAACCATTAATATACCTCGACCAGATTATACGGACATTAGAAATAGTACGGCTAAATCGCAGGCTTTGGTAGATCCTAGATTAAGAAAAGTGTTCCGATTATCCGTTGATGAATCTAATAGCGATAGTGAAAAATCCACTAAAACTATACCAGCAGGTCCTCGTATAGATCCACGAAGGAAACCCAAAGAAACTGAAAATTCTAATCAAGAACAGAAATCTAATTCTTTGGATTTACAAACTATATTGCAAAATTCTAATTGGTATAAGGACTTAAGTTCTACTCAAAAAATATTTGTAAACCAACACTTAGCGCCTGTAACTCAAATGGTTAAACAATATCATCAAGAAAAGATGCCGGGCAAGAAATTCGATTTGTCTTCTATACAGAATAATAGTGTATTATGTAATATTTTCACAAATTTGGGCATTTCCTTGGGCGAAAACGGTGAGTACTCATATATACCAAAGCCGAAGGAAGCATTACTTAAAACTCCGGTTAATTTTAATCAAAGTCCTAATCACTTCGGTATGAATAGCAATATGCCCGTCCCTTCTGGTACGATGGATGGTGGTAATATGAATATGATGAATATTCCACCTATGGGGATGGGAGGAATGAATAATATGAATATGGGCAATATGCATGGTTTTAATCAGTCTTTGCCAGATCCACGCGGCGGTCCCACCCCAGGTTTATTAGGTATAGCGCCAAATATGCCGCACAATTTCAATAATAGGTTAAGGGGACCTGGTAATTTTGGCAATATGCCTTTCAACGGACCAGGCCCTGGCAATGACTTTAATTTTATGGATGGAGAACAAAACTTCCCAAGGTTTCCAAACAGAGGAGGACATCGAGGTCGCGGCAACGATCGGTGGAATCGCGGGGGTTCCGGTAGAGGACATAGAGATAGAAAAAACTTTAATGATCGTGGTGGCAATTGGAAAAACGATAGGAATTAAGTCTTGTACATAACTTTTCCGCTTTATTATTATAGTCTAAAAATAAATGTATTAAATTATTTTACATAACGTAGAACCCTTCCACATATTACCAATGTGATCGAGGTGATAATATTATTAATGACAAACTTATATAGGTACAGTTTAATAATTATATAAGAATAGGTTACACGTATACAGTGTTATGTACAAGGTCCCATTTATTGTAAATATTTTTTACGTAGCAGGTAATCGATCAATGTTAGTATCTTTATAGATGTAAAATACTGAATTAAGTTTTATTAAATTACTCATTATAAGAGCCAAATGTTTTAAGACTGAGTGCGTGCGTTGAGATTTTTCATGAATGAGCAATATTGTTTCGATCCGTGATAAGCTTATGATTAGCAGTAGATAAACTCTACTTTCGTGATAACGATTGCACATGGTCATAGTATAAAAGTAATGTGAACTTTGCCTCTAGATTTTGAAATGTAATTATGTAGGTTATTAATTTTTTTTTATTGTAATAATCACTGAAACGGGCCTACTCATCTTTCAAATAAATTTATGTTTATATTTTCTCAATGTCTTGATTTTCATACCTTTATTTAAACAAATTAAACATACCGCCTGTTGGTATGCAATCCAGTTCATTTGTCTTTTAGTAAATAAAATAAGAGCTAGGTGATGTGCACTTTTCTAGCGGGAAATGCACGACCTGGCAACTGTCAATAATCCTCAGATAGGTAACATACCTGTATATAAATTAAAATTAAGGATTGGATTTGGATCTTACGATATTATTGATAGCTTAATTTAAAATAGATCGAAGAAAACCGTGTGCTACTTACAAGTTTTTGAAAAATATGTTAAAGATGAAATTTTTGTTCCTGGCCGTTTTTTTATATTTATCCATTTTAATGGCAAACTTTCATTTCTTAAAATCAAAAATCTTTATTTCGGTAACAACAAAACATTCTTTGACAGTGGTTGGAGACTCCTTTTAAGTATGTTTATACTTGTGTTAGGAGGTTTGTGTCATTTCAAATCAAAAACCTGTAGTAGAAACGTAGATGGTTTAAGTTACATAATATCAGAATACGTTTATTTTGGCACGTAGATTTGTTGTAGGTATATCCACAGTATATTTCGATCTAGCAATACCCTTAAAGAATAAACCTGACAAATGCATTCTGAGATTAATTTACTTTCTAGTAATATAATTAATGGTCTTCAACTACAACATTCTGTAGGTAAAAATACACTATTAATTTAAGATTTACTCCACTCTGAATAATGCCAAATCCTCATAATGTCAAAATACTAATAAACATAATAATGTTCAACCTGAATAATGTTTATTCCCTTAAAGCTATAGAAAACTAAAATTGCTCCAATGCTACGATCCTCGGCTACTCTCATACAATTTATCCTGAGCTTGATACGATAATCTCCGTGATCAATTAGATATAATTTTACCTATTTAATTAATTGAGAAACAAATCTTCATTTTTCGGATATTTCATATTTGTATTTTGTCATTTTTCTGATTTGATCATTCCAAAGATCATTTTATTGTATTTGAGATTATTCTTTTTTTTGTAGTCGAGTAAATCGAATATAATTTAATATAATTTAATCAAATAATCCCACTAGAATCAACCGGTCAAAACGGTGTTGTCATAAATTATATCATCTGAGAATTAAGCGCTGCATTTAACTTAAACTTTTGTAAAGCGGTCTGCAACTTCAGCTTATATAATTAGCACAATATCAATTGTTGAATGTTTTAAGAATATCATAAATTTATTTACTTCAATGTATAATATCGACAATGCCCTTCGAGGGTTACCTATATCTGAAGTAAAATGATTTTGTTATATTTCTTGTACGTAAATGTTGTGCGTAAAAATATATGGTGCTGTTTTAAGTGTATTCCAGCAAAATGATGATAGATCACACGAGACCAGTAATGAATGGATGTATTTCAGTATCCCAGTATTGGCGTAAGTAACGTAAGTATTACAAATGGTAAGAACAAACCCAATCTGAATAAAATAATGGTTAGTTTTCTTTATTTATTGCTTGAAGTACTGATGTAACATAGTTGGAAAAGTCAATTTTTAAACGGTTACCTCCTGTTTTCAAATTGATGGCAACTTGCGACACTTTGGAGAAAGTTGACGCTGAAAGAGAAGGAAAATTCTTAATAATTATACTAATTAGTTTTTAAATTTTAGGTGTAGGAATATCTACATACAGAGATTTAAAGAATCGATGTCGTCTTGGGCGTCGGTGCAATTGTAAAAGACGACGCATTGTTTCGCTGATAATTTTGGCTGTGATAGGAAGTAGTTATATAGTAATTCCATTTCTCTGGCTGCCATCTGCGCTGTGTTTGGAGAACATACTAGAATAACTCCTTGAATCCCGACCCTAAGTGCAGGCCAGCAAGATTCAAACCTGAAATATATTTGCCAAATTTAAATGCAAATACATGACTTCACAAACTGGGGTAAGTATGCCCTATATAACTCGACGAGGGCCTATTAATTTCAAAACTAGCGTCATCATATAATGACACTCTTGATGACTTACAATAGTTAAAATTTTTCATCGGGAATGAATGGCAAACGATGACTACAGAGTCATGAAAATCCGTAAATATTGTAAACAGCTGTCAAAAGTGCCATCGAATGATGTTGCTTACATAGTAGTTAAGTGGTCACTACAGATTGAGATGACTAAGTTCATCATATTTAAATGGTTTATTTAAATGGTTTTTTTTCTCCAAGTACCAATTTGTACTCATGACAATTCATGAGTACAAATGGCGTCATCGGAAAGTCAAAACGGAGGTTATAGGTAGGTATGCAAATTAAGTCCATGATGTGTTTAGCATTAAAAATATGATAAAAGTTCCTGTTAAGTGATAATATAACATCATTATCATTAAGTATATAATAACCTTTTTATCAGGGATTATGTTGATCATGTTTGTAACTCGGCTTAAGGTTGTTTAGGCGTGCCTCTATCTCTTTTATATGCACATACCTAAGTGGGTTTATAAATAGATATATAAAATCGTCAATGCTAAGTTTACGGCTTGCGTACCTTAGCGCTTGCTATGTTATCATAAAAGTAAGTGGTAAAGCTTTCTGACGATGGATGGCGCTTTACTTAATAAAAAATATCGACAGATTAATAAGTGACTTAATCAAAGTTCGTATTCCGTAATAACAATACTGGCATGTGTTTTTACTTTTTGGATGCCACGAATTACCATAAGAGACAAAGTTATCGTTATTCACTTCGGCGCCACCATTACATAGTATCAGGATAATAAATCTTTTACTAATACTTTTTGTGTGTGTGTGTGTGTGTGAATGATCTACGCTGTTGGCCGCGGGGCCTTTACAGCTTCACCGGACAAGAGAGCAAGCGTGCAACCACTACGCTCGAGCCAGAAGGGCAAAGGGGCAACTAGCTCAAGGGCGCCTCAAGGAGGAACAGCCTCGGCTTGGGCAGTCGCTATGGGGGAGGGCGTATACTGGGTGTCTCGCCGTGGTGCTTTGCACCGGCCGGCGGACAAGGGATTCTTCGACCTCGCCTGCGAGGTCGGTGTCTGATCCCGTGTGCGGTATCATTATCCGAAAGAAGGGATGTAAGGGCATCGCGAGGGTCGGTGAGAACATGCCGCGGACGGCGGTAGCGGCTGAACTTTTTACTAATACTTTAACTATACCTCCCTCGTTCTATTTATGTGTACCGTACCTACCGGTGCATAAAAACTTAAAAGTTATTTTTATTTTCTTATAATGTGATATTATTTTTTTATATTATAAATGACTATCATATCGTAACCTAAAATTAAATTTAGTATGTCGACTGCCTCATTGATTTAGTGGTGAATAATGGGTGTGTGTAGCGATCACGAGGTTCTGTGTTAAAATCCTAGGTCGGTAGAATCTAACATTTTTAGCGAAACATGGATGTGCACAATACACCCTCAGCCATTTCGCCTACCTTAGGCGTGACGGTGTGTTTATTTTTTATAGAGACCATTAATAGTATTGTGAGGAGCTTTTGGTAAGAAAATTTAATTGAACTGTCGATTTTTTTAGATTAAGAGATATGAGGGATACCGACGACTTGGTCCAGTTTAAGCCGCTCCACCCACAGGATTAAGCAGTCGCGGCTTGAAGATGACACAAAGATTTGTCTGATTCACAAATATTTGTTTCAGTCTGGGCGTTTTTTTTAATGGAAATTTCATGTTTGTAAACGAACCCACAGGAACGCACACAGGAATATAGTGGGGCTACTTTTTTTGAGAAAAAAAAAGATTAAAATCTTGACGAATTTAATACTATACCTATGGTCACCACTGCTATCCCAGAGTTCCACGTCAACGTTTGTTGATTTCCCATTGATATTTAGATTGGAGAGCTCAAACTCAAGAATACGAACACCTTGAGTGGGTCGAGGTGTGCCAGCTTCTTCCACATTTATCGAATCTGATATGTAGTTGGCTATTTGTGTCTTGCCACTCTAGAAACATTTTACCAATATGATTTCTTCACTGTGAGCAGTACGGGGGTAAGCTCCGTAAGGGATCTGGCATGATGATATAGATAGATAGATTATTTTTTCTCTTAATTGGTACATAGCCATAATTTAGTGTTGATTATGTTAAATTATAAATAATCAACAAAATAATGTTAAAAAATGGAAAATACAGTGCTGTATGAATAAAATAGTTCAATTGTTTCCTATTTGTATTCAGCCAGGTTAATTTAGTCAAATATCAGGCCTTAGAAAACTAAAGGGAAAATTAAATTTCACCTAATGATCACAAAAGCTTCAAATAAAATATTATTGATTAATCAGCACTGCAATACGATAGCGATAAAAGCAAGGATACGTTCATGGATTAAAGTAAGTACCTAGATGGTAAGTAGGTATAACGTGTTACCTCTGATGGTCCTATCATAATTATCTTCAATTTGTGTGGCTGCATTGCACCGGTATTACTTTGTTCCACTTGTACAATTGCTTTGTATTTATAGTAATATTCTTATATCAAACGTACTACGCTAAACAATCGCTTGTTATGACATTTGTCTATTTGTTCATTACCAAGGCAACCGTGTGGGCAAGATGCACAGAATATTCATAGATACACAGTGTATTCCCGGTATGGTGATTTGCCAAGCCTGAAAAAACAACTTTTTACAAAAGAATGCGTTGTGTTTAATTTTCTGGTTATAGTTGTAGCTTAAAAAACGGATGTAAACGTGTAGTACATACGCAGTTGCAAGTGTTTCAAGGTTCTATACTATAAGGAAATTAACGCGCGGCGCAATAAACAAATTGATAAAAAAACGATTTTGAGTGTAAAATTTAAGAGCTGTATAAAATTTTGGGTAAAAAGACAGGTCCCACCGAGATTTGAACTCGGATCGCTGGATTCAGAGTCCAGAGTGCTAACCATTACACCATGGGACCGGCTGAACGAATTAGCAAAAATTCCGCTTGTACTCTGTGATGCAAAGTTGCACCCGATCAAAACTTTCGTCTACCACAACCTTGGCTAGCTTCTAAAATTAACTTTCTATGTAAAGCGCTTGTCAAGTATTTTTACATTCTATTAATGTAGAACTACTGTGTTAGCTATATGGATATATTTATCGGTAAAATATCTATGAAATGATCTTAATCGTTTTTTAGGAACATTATGTCCTGTAATTTTTATTAATCTTTCGTTTATTAATTCTATTGATCATTCCTTCTAATGGTAGTTTTAAATGTAATCCGAACACAAATAATCTTGATTTAAATATTATATACTTGTATAATAATTGAATGTTGATGTTCTTATATTTAAAATAAAACATGTTGGAATATGGGAATATTCATAACATGTTTTTTCTTCTTTTACAATCTCTTTTACAAGATCTTTATCATTCATCATTTAGCTTATTCACAATTATTTTTGAAATTAAAAAGTGGAGTTTAAGCACATTATAAATTCTGTCTTTTTATGAAATAAAACTATTTTACGGATTTTATCGCGGTTTATTTTTTGTAAAAATAAACCGCGATAAAATCCGTAAAATAGTTTTATTTCATGTGTAATATTCGCGTAAATCTAAGAACTTCTGTCTTTTTAGCCTAATTGGAAGAAATGGCAAAAAAGTATTTACATGATTTACTTAAATAGGTACAAAACTATATACACCACACTTGTAAAGAGTACAAAACTGTATACACCAAACTTCCCCTTCGTGGATAAAAGCGTTGCAAATACGAGAACCTACTTATATGTATAAAGCCAGTCTATTTGTAAGGACAAATGAAAGTGGCACTTATAAAAACTCGAGGAGATGGGACATCTAACGGCAGAGGCGTTCCTGACTGATGGGTAATAACTGTTTCTAACCGCCATAAGTTCCTTGGAGTTAAATAAAAAGTACTTTAAGCCAGTTGGTATATATGTACATTAATTTTATAAAAGCTACCTTAACTATTTAGTCATAGAAGAATAAAATGAATAGGTACGGCCTAGTACGCAGAGAAATTAATGACGTCATTGTCATATTGTATAAAAGTTATCATTGATTTCCTTTTTAACAGCTTGATAACTTGCTTTCATTCTCGTTTGGAAAAATAAAAAAAATATGGTATATATTTAAACAGTGTATGAACTTGGGAACATAGTAAACGTAATTTTTCAACGATAAAAAATATTAGTTTATTCTTTATCTATTTACTTGTTCGTATTTCATACTACTTTCTAAAAAAACTTATATCTTCCTTTCGCTACGCCAGATCCCTTGCAGGATAGGCATATTGTACAGAATTCCAACACAATCATTACATACAGATCCTTATTAAGTTCATGTAAATAAATGATTGTGGACATGGATATTACTGGCGAGCGATAAGACATGTCTATTCTGTATCTATTACAATTTATTATTCTATGTTACAACCTCCAAGAATCCGTTACAGGATTATACGGAGTATTCCGCACAGCACCATATACAAGCGGCCACGTGCTAATTGACCTTTAAGTTTTTCTTTTTTTACAGAAATATAAAGCTCGAGCCGATTACGTAAGCTTAACGTTATCATGTTTTATTTATAAGTAATTCAAGGGAAGTATTTAGCTTTTCTAATGTAATTGCCTGTTAAAGCTGAAAATAAAAACATGAATATTAACTTTATGTATTCGAATAACTATCTTTCTTTCAAATAAGTTGATAGTAAAAAACATACTGAGTTCTTAGATTTACGCGAATATTACACATGAAATAAAACTATGTTTCGGATTTTTTCGCGGTTTATTTTGATTTTTAAGTTCCTGACGTTTCGAGTGCTTTTCAGCACCCAGTGTCACGGGAAGGACTGAGGTGTCAGATGTCCAAAAGGCAAGTTGTTCCGGGGTACCCTCAAACTGCTTAACTATTTTTGTTGGTCCGATCTACGCAGAATGAGCTCACGGTGTCTTGAGGCCTTGCAGTGTTATGTGGGATTCGAAACTTATTGTGGTGCAGGACTTGCTTGACATGTTGAAGCTCGGCAGCCAGATGTTTCTTGTCACAGATCCCTTGT
Organism: Phalera bucephala; assembly: GCA_905147815.2. Classification (NCBI taxonomy): domain Eukaryota; kingdom Metazoa; phylum Arthropoda; class Insecta; order Lepidoptera; family Notodontidae; genus Phalera; species Phalera bucephala. The sequence goes on along the minus strand of LR990621.1, from coordinate 12,801,350 downwards.
GCTCTCTGAAACAAAGATTTACCATTTACTTTTAGCTTATAGATATGTTTATTAAGATAATGTAAATTCTGAATACGTACTAGTTTAAATTTTCATCATAATATAATAATATTAGAATCAAGTTAATGTATAGCAGCTCTTATGCTGTCTTCTGAGGCTGTTCAGTTAAAGTAACGGCGAATGACCTTGCGGTCTGCCGTCACTCCATCGGGATCCGGTGCTTTGCATATTCCTGCTTGGAACCTCATCATTACTCTTCCGTTATAATGTGCACTAAGTTCAAACTTATTACTATTTTCTAACGGATCTCTTGTAAAACAAGGAATACAGTTTAATGTCGATCGTTTTATAGCAGTAACTTCTTATCGGAGGAAATTATTCACTCATTTATAGAATAAATGTATTTTAATTAATTTGTATGTTATCGCCTGAAGTATACAAGAAAGTGTATAGAAAATATTGATAAGTGGCGAACAATATTCCGAACGGATGCAGAGTTTGTGATCATAACATAAATAAAATGTTTTCTTCGAATAACAAACTTCTTATAAAATGGAAGATGCACCATCAAGGCCACCTTCTATAGACGGCTTGGTCTAGTGGTCAAGAGTTTAAGCCGTTCCGCCTACTGAATCGAGTAGTCGAAGGTGCAATCCTCGTACGGGAGAAATCTTGTGTGACCCACAAATATATGTGTCCGGCTGTTTGTGTATGTTTGTAAACGCACCCACGATATAGGATTACTTATTAGAGTGGGGCTACGTTTTCATTAAAAAAACTTCTGATATAAATCTGCTAAAATCGATTACCGCCGACGATTAATGTTTTCGTATTCTAGTTTGTATGAAAGCGTCGAAACTCCATTGAACGTCACCGGTTAATATGCAGTATTAGCGGATATCTGTTGATGAACTTGAGGCCGAAGTCTATTTAGGTGTTCACCATAGAGAATTCAACTTTACATCTTGTGAGAAATTAATTATCACGACCAAATTAATAGTCTCTTGGAAAAGGGTCAAGTGCGTAGCACTCTAAATCGACGGAAATGTATGAAGAGATGTATGAAAAAAGATGAAGTGAAAGAGGTCTGTCAGAATCGTAGTATGTGGCAAATTGTAGTCTCTGCCTACCCCAGTGGGATAAAGGCGTGAGTGTATGTATGTATGTAATTGTTAGGGATTTTATCACGGTATATTTTTTAAGTTGAATGAATTAGAATCACTTCCTCTTATCCAAGTTGAAATTTGACATGTTAGTTCAGTTCCGAAGACAATGCGTTTTTATGAATAAACGAATGAATGAAATATTTATTTGTAAAAACATAGGTGAAAATATTAGATGGTTAGTACATACTTTTAGTAAGACAAACAGAACCTGATTCTGCACCCAGGTTACCTCCAGACGAAGGAGCTCGTCAACGGCCAACAGCATATACACGAAATTTTGTATACACATTTAATTTTGATTATAAATTAATATATAATCAAAATTGAATGTGTATACGAAATTTCACAAATACACATTCAATTTTGATTGGCCGTTTTAAATTCAGATTTATTGTTTACGATTTAGCGCAGTGGTTATGAGCTTAAGCCTTTCCGCCTACTGTGTCTAATAGTCGCGAATTCGAATCCCGCACGGGACAAATTGTGGAACCCACAGCAATTTGTTTCGGTCTGGGTATTAGTGTATGTGAATTTTCATGTTTGTAAACGCTACCACGACACACGAATAAATCCTAGTGTGGTGTTACGTTTTTTAAGAAAAGAAAAACAAAATTGCGCATTAAATGAAAACTGAATAAAAACGTGCTTTTCTTTTTAAATTACGAATTTATAAATGTTAATAATTACAGTGGCTGCATTACACTAACGTAGTTATTTCTGCGTCATTTAAAATTACGGCTATGGCTAGCTTGCACCATATAATTTCACACATTTTGGTGACAAATATCTTGGTTTTACTGTTTCAAGACTGTTATAATATTCACGAAACATTACAATGTATGTGGAAATAAAAAGTGGTACAATAAAATACTCGTTCTAACTGTGTCTTGACTGGTCTATGCAGGCTGTAATGTACATTGCTTCTAGACTATTTGAAATGAGAAAACCTGCATGTTGTTTTGAAATCGCTCTAACTTGCGGAGGTTCCGGTTTCTTGACGTTAATAGAAAATAAGGAAGTGAGAATGACGGCTTAGTCTAGTTGAGTAGCCAATAGATAGAGTAGTGGGTCGCGATTTCTATCCCCGTTCGGAACATAAAATATCTTTATGTGATTCACGACTGTTTGTTGTCTTTATGTTAGTGAAATTTACGTTTGTGGACGCACCTTCGATACAGGAATATTACTTAGTTTGGCAATGTTTTTCTAAAATAAAAATAAATGAAATACCAACAAATATCCTGCAAGAAGTGTTCATGTATCAATCAATCATCAATGCAAAGGGATTGCGTATTTCGAACCACTAACACCGAAATGATCTCAAACAGCTAGCTGTACGAGAAGCTTTGCCAGAACTAAGTCGTTTTATTTTCAGTTCTGTCAGACATCCTAACGAAATTCCCATTAGTATAGTATGAGTAACTTCAGAGCAAGTTATTCAATACGATAAGCTTATGCATTCTGCCATAACTCCAACTCTCTTTGTTCAGTACCGTAATATTTGCAGACAATTCGAAACTAATTTCTGATTGGAAACTCGTGCTTCCGCCTTGCGTCGAAAATTGAAATGTAATAATCAGTCCCTAGGGAAGGCAATATCGGACAGTTTCCGCTGACAATTTGACCACGAGCTAAATGTGTCATGGTACAGATGGGAGTAAAATAAAAATAGAGCAGTTTAGCAACCTTAGTTGTATTGTATTAACGACATATTAGATAGGCAGAAAAAGCGCTAGCGCTATTTAACGATTGCTACTTACATTATGTTCTAGTAACCATATGTAGATAGATTGTGCTAGCTAACTGCTACTAAACTTTTATGTGCGAAGTTTCATGTTAAGTCTGTCAAGATCAACGACTTTTACCGTGCATGCGACCAGTCTTTGAATCCATAACATTAAGTTTACAGTTTCTAGAGATATGGCAACATTGCAATTCCTGTTCGTGTGTTAATTTTAGCGGCTTGTAGGATTTAAATTAACATAGACCGCATGGTCTGGGTTGAATAGCATTATGGAAAATTCATACGGAAATGGGGTTTGCGTACCTTGCGCTTGTCAGCATGATATTGGTGCTTAATGAGCATTATTTGAGTTACTAAATAATTATTAATTGTGAGAACGCTTAACAGATTACTTTAAACAAAAATAACTTTAATTTAAAAAGATCTTCTTAAAAACCAGCTTTTATAGCAAAAACACAACGAAGGTATCTTGCTTAGTTGAGATGTACCTATGGCCTCCTTCCGGTTCCATCATCAGACCCTGGAAATCATTCAGGTCTATAGAACTCGTCAAGACAAATCCAACGAGCCCAAACACGGCGGGGTTATTTTGAGTTGTTGGGTAGTACCGTAGACCCCTCTCTGGCTCCATCATGTGACTCTGGACACCATCCGGGCCTACAGAACTCATCAAGACAAATCCAAGGAGCCCAAACACGGTGGGGTTATGTTATGTAGTTGTGTAGTTCTGTTGGCCACCCTCCCGTTCCATCATCAGACCCTGAACATCATCTGGTTGGATAGCACTTGTCAATACCAATTTAACAAGACTGAGTACGAGGTGGTTATGTTGTGTAATTGGCATGTTCCCATGGCCACCTTGCGACTCCATCATCACACCAGCTCCACGGTACCATATAACTGCATTGTCACCAAACTTATTTAAAAAAAAATCAGCTCAATCGGATAACTGCAAGTGCTTCGAAAATGGATCACAAGATTTGAACCGGAAAGACAGACATACGAACAGTGCAAGTTAAATCAAAGCGTCCATAAAAATCTTGATGACCAGTGAGCGGTTAGTTAGCGGGGATGTTTGTGTTTTCGTATATAATACATTTTATGGTTTTCGGGTTGTTTAAACAGGATGTCATGAAGGCATAATTATGAAATAACACTTAGCGCTTGAACGTGTCACATTGCAGGTACTTGTCAACTGGCACAAAATGATCTAGAGTGTGTGCACTCTGACTAATGCTACGAGTACAAACAAAATGTTGAGGTGTCTTCTCGAGTACGTAGTACATAATTACTTAATGTACTTCACCTATATTACAAACGCGGTGTTGAATTGAGATCTGACCTAATAGGTAGATATATATAATACTTCTAATTGTACACCAACAAAAATTATAAAACAGACATGTGAAATAAGACAACCTGGATACAGAACACTAGAAATAAAGGTACATAGGATACCTGATGATATATATCTATATCATAATACTAATAAAAAAATCGAGGCGAGGGAGGTCATATTCTACGCAGACCCAGTGCGTATTGGTGGAGGCAGGTTTGTGGCCGCCTGCTATTAAAAATTATCAAGCCGCCTAAGAGGCTTATATGATATAGATAAAGATAGATATATGTTGAACTGAATTGAATTGAAACGAAAGTAAAACAAAGGCTCGGCTCAGAGGCGTCAACTCCTTATTTCACTTACCGCGGTCCGCCCACACTCGTTCGTGGGACATTGTACTTACTAGCGCTATGCAGACTACACCTTATATATTGATTCAGTATTCGCGGATCTGTTTTACTATATAAGCGATGGTGGATTTGTTTGATTGCTTTTGAAACGACAACCCTTTTTGGTTCACGAAGGTAAGGATAGAGTTCAAGCTTTTTTATTTCGGATGTGTTAACATGGCGTAATCGAAAAACAAGTAATCATACAAGGATATTTTTGCCCGCGGTCAAAATCGGAACTAACAGTCGCAGACAGTCGCAGAGTGGCCGTTTGCTATGAAATTTAACCAAGTTCTTTTTTTATTTAGTAACCGTGCGGACCCACCTTTTAAAATATTTCCCTGGAAGTAGGAGCATTTTACTAAACGATAACCACTATCGCCCCCTGTCAGTGTCATCCACGGGTCAAAATATCCTTGTCGCACTATATTGTGAACTCAAAGTCAGTGATGGAAATAATACTTACACCCGTATCTATAAACATAGTTACTTTACTTTTGTAGTTACTTTTACTGAAGTATATATTTATTACATCGTTTTTATTCCATAGTTGAGAAACTGTCTAAAGTGGGAAATGTCAAAAGTTAGTATTCTTAGCCAAGTATAGAATTTAAAACACATGACATTACACGTCTTAAGTAAATTCTTAAGACTAAGTAATTAAATGTCTAAAGATACTGGTTTTAGTAATCGCCATAGATTTAGTATTAGTTTGATTAATACCCTATGGTAAGCGCCAATATGAGATATAAGTCATAAGGATTATTTGATATAGTCGAAACATGTAGTTTACTCAGTGGTTTGCACACTTTTTGTATGTAGCCTTTCCCTAGAACTTATTATGAAAATACTTGGTGCTATTTTACTTCTTTGTACTAAATTTGTTTAAATTAATTTTCATTTGGTTTTGATTTATTAATTAGCTCTTTAATCCAGGTGTTACATTCAGAGAAACGGCCACGAAATAGCCAGTGCGAGAATGTAACAGAAACAACTTGAGCTTAAAGTTAACTTGTCATACAAATTATGCACATAAAACCAACACACCAGTACTCTCAACAAAGATAATAAAAAAGTACAAAAAATAAATGTTACGACTCCCGATGCAATGTTTTCATTCATTACCATGCATTAAAAAGTCTTATAGTATTATGAAAGCAAGGGCGAGGCAAATGGGCTCTATTAAAATGAGGTACGAGATGTTGTTCCTAAATGCGGTGTTTATGGAAATATCCCTGGTCATCGACTGGGCATTAAAACTACTAAGAAGCTAGTTTTATTGAAGCGCCATTATGGCAGATTTAGGAATTATTAATATTGAACTAACCTTACCTATATATTTATGGGTAGTAATATGTTGGTGATGATAGAAATTAATAACTATTTATTGCTATATGTATCTAGATGGAGTTAATGGATTCACTGTACGTAAATACGTTGGTGTAGAATATGTAACGCTGTATATTTTAGTAGTTGAATCAATATTGAGTTAATAATATGGATCCCTGAAGTAGGTCACAGGTGTCGTGGTCGACCGAGACGAAGACGGCGTGACGATTTGGACACTTTTGCGTAAAAGACATGGATACTACTAACCCAGAATTAATCTATGTGGAGACGTCAAGGGGAGGCATTTGCCGAGCAGAGGGACACAGTAAAGGCTATTAAAAAAATGGATTTAAGGATATCATATTTTTATACACGAGTAAGATTTATTACCTACTGTGAATTTATAGAAAACCTATCAGAGGAAATTAGGTAGGCAAGAGGAATTTAATCGCACATATTTTTTTTCTAATTAAGAAAGCACAATAGTTTTACCTACTATTTTGGTAGATAGCATACGAAGAAGTATCTCACAATAGACGTTATAGGTCGAGAAAGGTTTAAGGTCACATAAATGGCAATAGAGAGAGATATGCTCGGAATTTTTCTGTGCGCGACCGCGTACAATAAGTGTAGTGTAGGCCTCCACAAGCTGGATGATAAAGCTCGCCTGTGTTTAAAAGCTGGATGCATGCAGTACAAATAGTAGTATGAAGGCCGTCGTCGTGGCAATCTTTAAGGATGTTTATGTGTTGCAGAGGCGTCTTTAGGTTCGTTTCAATGACTTTAAATGATTTAAATAATTCGAGAAACACAATTTTTTAACTAGCACTATTTTTGAAAAGGTTGCACTGTAATACTTCAACTCTAAATATCTAATTCATTGAGTTCGTGGTTTAGCGTTTGTATTAAACGTGATAAAGAGTAGGCGCAACATAAAAAAAATATTTGTAAATGCATTATACATAAATGCAGCGGTTCCGTAGGTACAAATTGAAATCATTTATCTTTATCCCCCGGATTACTTAAATAGTTCATGTTTTAGATTATGAGAAGGTACGTTATTGGTGCTAATACTTAAATAGGAATAAAAAAACATTAAGTATATTATACATAAAATTATTAATGCTGTTCATTGTTTTAAATTTCGTAACTACCCCTCAAAATACTGTTATATTGTTACGATAATTTACGACTTTTAGTAACTACTGCATGTTCTTAATTTACGCGAGTTATAACTTGCTAGTCTCTGCTCGCGACTTATTCCGCGTTGAATTTAAAAAGAAACCTTACTTTTTCGGGATAAAAAGTATCCTTTGTGTTAATTCAGATAATAAACTATCTGTTTGCCAAATTTCATCCAAATCCGTTTAGCCGTGTTTGCGTTATTTATTAACAATTTATCTGAAGGACAAGTCAGGAGTCTCCGTAACCGGCGAGCGTGTATGAGACGAACTATGAGAGTAGAGGGGTATGTAAGGAAAGAACTTGTTGGAACTCTGTACTCTCTGCCTACCCTGTAAGGGATCTGGCGTGATGATATAGATAGATAGATAGTAACAAACATTCAACCATCTAAACATCCAAACCTTTACATTTATAATATTAGTACTATAATAAAATCAGTTAAACAAATGCGTTTAGTTTCCCATAAAGGTTTTGCGGCATCCGATGCGGTAATCAGAAAAATGAGCATTATTTCTCGGGCGCCCGTCTATCCCGCCGTTTTACGCTCTAACGCAGAATTACCATCATTACATTAATGCCCCGTCCTGCTTGATATATTGTTATGGCTTGCATATTGACTGTCAAGAACACTGAAGTATCTATAGACAATTGTAAGTTATCTTTAAAAGACTTTGATAGAATGTTGATACATGTAAGGAAGACAATTATTAGATTAGCGAAAACGCATACATTACATCTATTGACTTGGGTTTCGCTTTATTAACCGACTTCTAAAAAGGAGGAGGTTCACAATTCGACTGTATGATGTATTTTTTTTTGTATGTATGTTACACGATCATTCCGCCAATTATGAATTGATTTTGAAAATTCTTTTTGCATTTGGTTCGGTATAGCTCCGAAATGGCTATAGGCCAATTTTATCGGTATTGGACCTTGGATTTGGAAGATACTCCAGGGAACTTCTTCACGACAAACAATACGAATGCGTGGATTGAGATATTATGGGTATTACGTCAATCCCATAGGTACCCTGCCATAAAACTAATCAGAATTTTAACCGACTTCAAAAAAGGAGGGGGTCGACAATTCATCTGTTTTTTTTTTATAACGTTTTTATTTATGAACTGATTTTGATGATTCTTTTTGCGAAAAATAGAACTGTAAAATAAAAATCTTAAAAAAAAAACCGACTTCAAAAAGCAAGAAATAAATGTTTGAAGTCGGTGGCAAGAAACCGACTGCACTAACCGGTACCGACTTAAAATATTTATTTCTTGCTTTTTGAAGTCGGTTTTTTTTAAGATTTTCTTTAGAAGATTGTAAGTTATAATTATTATCATTCCTATTTTTTTCTGGATCTTCGGAGGAGGTAGTTAAAGGGTAATAAAATTAACTTCAATTCACCGTCTGGATGAGGTAGAAAGTGCGGTCTCCATGTAGAATGTTACAAATACTCAGATATTTGAATTTCACATACACACACACATTCAAACCGAAAGAAATACTTGGGTCACACAAAAACTTATCCTGTGGAGGGATTGAACCCGTGACTATTTAATCCTGTTAGCAAAGCCGCCGACGCTCTTACCACTAGCTCAAGCCGTCGTTAAATACTAATATACTAATATGTTGTTCATGTATTCTTTACCTATTATTTACATATTTAGATACTTATAATACGTTTAGAATTTTTCTAAGCTATATTCCGTAATATGTGAATCATTTTCAGATAAAGGAAATAATTAAGCATGATAATATAATAATAATAATATTAGCCCTGTTAAGAAACTGTCCTACCGTTGGGCACGGGCCTCCTCTCAAACTGAGAGGGCTTAGGACATAGTAAGCATAATAATACAAGAATAAAAATAACTTTGAATGCACACGATAATCACCTTTTGACAATCATTGTACTACTAAGTTATAATCTACGTCAAAATAACTAAAGGTCATGAATTAGCTCATCTGAATACGCTGTAACATTGTTTACAACCGATATTACTGTTAGCGTCCATTCAATATCAAATGTAGTGTAATAAATGCAAGCCATCCGGGTTCGTTGTTCGATCCAGCCGTGCACCTAAACTGTGCCTACCGACCTAGGTATCCTAACGCCGTTCCTAGGTCGTCGACCCCCACTCTCGGAGGCGGTAGATTCGCAGGATACGATAAATTTCAATAGTGCATTGACTGCACTCCGGTCCAGTCGGGATATATACCGGTAAATACAAACCTAAATCATATTAGTATCTCATTTGAATAGCAATAGAGGCTTGTAGCTTTTGTTTCATCTTGAACACTATTGTTTCGATACATTAACTATCTAGTATAATATGGACTAACCAAAACAACCTCCTCTTTCTTTTTAAAATAATTAGAAAGGTTTTGTTTCAAAGAAATACCTACATTGCAGGCCTGATATGGACTAACTAAAAAGTCCTCTTCTTTATTTTTAAAATAATTTAATAAATTTTTTTTTATAAGAATTACGTACATTCCTGAACTATTTTTCAGAAACGGACCAAATCTAGTATATGGTTTAATTTAAAAAAGAACCGCGTTCTTAGGCATAGCTAAAGAGATATTGATGGCATTTCTAATGAACGAACAATTATTTTTATCTTTGAACAAAACCCTTTTTGTTGTTGTGCAAATCTCAACATACTCCCACATATCGTGAACATTTTATATTCTCTGACCTTAAAGCAAGCAAAAGCACTTTTGTTTACTGTGTGCGCAACAATTTGTGATTAAAAGTATCTTCTATTTATTTAGGATGGGAGGGCCGAGATGGCGAAGTAAATATTGGGTACGAGTCGGGACAGTACAGGAATTGTGGCCTTTGATGAGCAATCAAGCATGACTCGGCCATTAGCGCCCTGTTACTGGGATTTCGATGTGCTTACTCGGTCGAAGTAAAATCCACAAGCTGGGTTGTAAAGATAAATGTAAAGTAATGTATGATATGGTTCCGAGTTTTTATTTTATGTGGAAGGGGTGGCAGTAAATGTAAAAGATAATTATAGGAGAACCGAAGTAAGACAGCAGCGTAATGAGTCGAAATAATTAAAACACATTCCAACACCTAGTTTTACAGTTGCTGTTTAAGTATACTAACGTATTTTTTATGATTATATTAATGTTAATTGGAATCTGCTAGCTTCAGGGTTATGGCATCTTTAGTATAAAATTGCTACGTTTGAAGAATACCTATAGGTAAAATCCTATTGAATTTACCATAAAAATATGATAAAGTAAGTGATATTTTGCCACAAATCATTTTCAAAGGTTTATTGTGCGCTATCGGTACCATAAAAATGATGTTTAAGGTTATATGACTAGACACAATAAGTGCCTAAGTGGGTTTTGATCCCGATATTTGTGCGCGAATCTTATGTACGTTATTGCGTAAATTTTGCAATATCCAAGAATTTTATGGGGAGTAATATTGCCATATTATAAATGTCGACTGTTATGTCCAGTTTTATGATCCTGAAGCTTATGGCTAGCCTTAAAGGGGGTAACAGACGTGCCGGTGCAAGAGAACGGCTCCACAATGTTCATTGCACCCATAAAAGCCGGCTGTGGCCGTTTTCGAATTTTAACAAGCAATTATGTCATTCTACTTAAAACTATGAACAGTGCTGTACAATCTGACTTGAAACTAGGGTAGGGGGGGGACTTGTCGCGGTCATTTTTACGGGTTTAAAAGGCGTCAATTATACAGTCCTCATGACACGACAATATCCTTGTTAAAATTGCCCCTTGAGTTAAAGTGTGACGGATTTTAAGTATCTCAATAATGAAGTTAGGAAAAAACGACCATAATGATTGCTTATGTGTTTTCTGAGCATAAAATATGAAGTTTGAAAAATTCATATTAATTAAAGAGCTAATTAATATGAATTTTTCAAACACAACTTCAATTAGGGTACACTCTACACCAAATTATTTTTTATAAAGTATGACTTTTTGAAAGTGACTTCTTTTGTTTTATTTCATTACGGCTTACCCATAATTTTTGCTGTGCATGATTCCAATGCGGAGTTGGATATAAATACACGCTGTAACGCAAATGTCGCGAGACCTCAGACCACCTCAGATAATAGACACTCCAATAAGATTACCTAAATTCAGTACAAAAACCAAACTTCTAAATTTAAAGTGTTATTTACCACAATTTTAAGCAATTTTGATACCTAAATAAACGTATTGTTTTCAATTAAGAATTAATTTAATTTGATGTAGCGGGCTGAAGCAAATTAAAAAAAAGTCTAGCAACATTAATAGCTGGAATCAATCTAGTTATGAATTTAGAAAACTGTTTTAAGGTATTGCGTCTATTATGCATGTTGTATAAGAGCAAACCTTTTTTTTTATAACGGACTGTTAGCGATTATTTAGCTACGTTTATTTTCATGTAATCCCGACCTAATGGAAATCCAGACAAAAACGTAGATGGATGGCTACTCTCCCGTGTGCCGTCTGCTTAACACACCAGCAGTTCTCGGGTGTTTGCTAGTTATGTGCTCACATTCCATTTGCATCATTACAGTCATTGTTAGTGCAGTATTGTAAACTAGGTGTGTTTTTGTGCCCGTTGTTAAAGTGTTTTCTAACAACGACGTTTACGGCCGTGCTGTGCGGTGCAATTAAGTTTAATGTCCACGTCCACTATGAATGCGGAATGCAACTTGGATTCGGATTCATTGTTTTGTGGTTTTTTTATATGAGTATGCTTTAGTATTTAAAAATGTGTGTAGCATGAAAATGAAATGGCCTATAAAGTATTTTATTATTGTTTTGATGGTATCACCCTGTCAGGGACCGTGATAATGTTTTGGGATTTAGGTAACAAATTCTGTAGCCTGATTGTTTTCTGTTATCTTTTTCAATCTATATCCTCACCCCAGATCCATGGCGGTTATATCCGGTTTATACACTGCCGCTGCCGCCATTTCTCGCCTAGAGCAAAGAGTAGTATCGCGGCAGTGTCGACTCTTTACATACTCCCTTCGCACTTCAAGCATCGCTCTGTTTCCCTTAAGTTTGTGAAAACTCCCCACATCAGATTTTCTTTTCCCTGAAATGATATTGTTTTTATAAAAATATCCTTGGGGATATTTTTATTTATCACTCTCACATTTTTCATTATACTCTATATATTTCTTTAGATTTTTATCCTTATGTAATAAAAATAATAAGATGATATAAAAAGTAATTACAAACGCGTGCACAGCCGCGTATGGCATCTAGTAGACTAATAAAATAATATAGAGAGCGAGACTTTTGTATTCTCTTTTCTTTTATGTTAAGCAATTATTTATAGTCTATGGTTTTTAAATGAATTGTGATCCGGCCCAGGAATATTAATTCATTAATTTTATAGTAAAAATTAGGCTCGAAGGCGTCTGTCACAATCATGTCACAATGACTTTCCATATTACTTTTTTCCCTCCCTATTTGCCTTGCCTCCGCGGGGGCAACACATCATCCAAAATGTTGTAAAACTTTAACAGTATAAGTATATTTCAAAGGGAAAACATGAGAAAAATGCATTTTTCTTTCAAATGTCCCCGTGAGACAAATTGTATACAAGTATCTATAGGAAACACCACCATCACTTCTATATTACACCTACATAATGTCGCCGACGGGGTTAGGTCCCAATGTAATAGGCAAGCTTATTGCCATTAGACCGTGCACAATTCCAGACTCCGAATTTTGAGATGAGTAGAACTTAGAATTATTGACATAAAATTTGACTTAGTTTGACTTAGAATTCGAACCCAAGTCCTCGTGGTTACCAGCTGCATTAATCGCCAATAGTCTAAAGTAGTCACTTATCTAATTTGCATTGTACAACAAAGCTTATGAAGAGTTCAGAGAACCGTTGAGTGCAATGTAATTAAGTCATTACATGCAATTACTGAGTTAAAAATGTGTATTTCTCAGTAGTTAATACTTGGATGAGACTTGGTTTTAAGGACATGTTAGGTGGCACATAGTCATTTCGCATAAGCGCATATAAGAAAAGATACCAATGTTGATTATAGATAAGATACATATGTTGGGAATAATGTCATATATCTACTGGGTGTTTACCCGATCGAAAGAACTCCCGTGTCTGTGAACTAGTCCCGTGTTTTTTTTATAAAATACGTTGCCCCACTATTCCTGTATCGGGTGTGATATTTGAACTAACTTAATAGTATTTAATTTATTTAACTATTTATAGTATTTATCACATAGGATAGGTTGTGACAGTTCTAATTGCGAAACGAGATTATACTTTATTCAATGGCAATAAGAGGCTTGACCCGTTTCTATACTTATGGTTTTATGCCATTAACACCATTGAATTAAAAATTGATTTCGTTTGGCAATTAGAACTGTCACTACCCATCCTATGTGGAAAATACTATAGTAAGAGAGATTTGTAAGAAGAGGTGACTTTTTATCTTGGTAGGCTAATGTCGCAAATTCTTTATTTGTGGCAAAGCTTGCCCTTCGAACAAAGCATTTAATCTGATCCTGATACGCACGATATATTAATAATTAAATGTTCATTAATTTAACGGCGAGTCGTTAACAAGGTGTCTTTAAGATTTAAAGGTTGTCTGTGATAACACGGTAACTAAGATTGAGCGTTGGAATGTGGTAAATAGGTGTTGTTATTTATTCGGTCAGAAAGAAGACCGCAAATGTTTATATATTTAATTGTACTGTACAGGTTATAATCAGGAAGCATTTAGATCATATGATAGTGTAGCTTTAATCTAGATTGAAAGGTAATCATGGTATGTTACAAAAGGTATACACCTATTACGTATAATTACCAACGACTCGGAGTTGAAAACAATTTACTTTCTTAAAAAAATATTAGTTTTTTTTTTTTGAAGTAACGAATTAAAAGTCTTGTTATTTTTATCATCCAAAAAGTACTGTAATATCGTACAAATCGTATGTAGGGGAGCGTATTATCAAGTCTCCCCCCGATGGCGGGGTCTTTGGAGCCCGGCACAAGCGTGGCACCGGTGCGATCTATATGGAGAACCCCTCCAAATGCGCCCATGCCCCGCGAGCTTTCCCCGAGGCTTGCGGAAGTCGTATGCAAAATATTCCCCAGGTAAAAGATAAAAAGGTTGCACAGGTTACACCAATTTCAGAATTTCATGATTCTCACTCTCTGTTCCTATATGATTTACTGCGTCTGGTTTTGAAAAGAAAGCAGATCTTTCTAGGGTTTAGATAAGTTGTTATTAAAAGTTTGTATGTTTTGATTCTTGGATGTTTGTTACTCATACACGCAAAAATCGCTTGACAGATTCGGATGAAATTTGGTATACAGATAGTTTATTACTTGGAATAACACTTTTTATCCCGGAAAAATGTAAGGTTCCTGTCTAAAATCAACGCGGATGAAGTCACGGGCAGAAACTAGTCTATACTCCACCTGTCAAAATATCTTGGAAAAAACTTATTTATTTAGGACTTCTTTAATTTAACGAAATTGGCTAACTTAATTTTTATCAAATATAAAATATCCATACCATTTTATTTACCACTCGTTTTAATAATCCAGAATTGACAATTGGGCAATGTCCATTCGCTGTTCTTTGAGCCACCATGATTTATAACGCTCAATAGCTGGGCATCATTGTGCATCGGTTCAGCCTACTTCAATGAGGAATATTCCGTTTATCATGCATTTAATCTACGTGCAGCCGAGATTGTGTCCAGTCGGCTGAGTCTCGTCTCATGTGTCATTTGCTTATAATTTACTACTGCAGCTACTTGAGAGATGCACGGACGACTTTCGAGTTCATCATGATAGTACATTTGTACTATGTTTGATTCTCAATCTTACCTCTGTGACTTAAGGATGATATTATAATGGTATTTTATACCGTGAAGTATCGGTGAATATATACCCAATGAGCGAATATGGGAGTCACCAGATAAGGTGATTAACTACCAACATGTTTGAATCATAAATCAGTAATGGATCGATATGATAGTTGCATGTCGGTTCGTAGTTAGTATCCTATTTGTTTGACTAAAACATTTTATAGTTATACCATACTGGAATATACTGGACGTCATGTCCAGTATATGACAGTCCAGTAACTGTCATGATGACTGAATGAATAATTAAATATTTGCACCGACCAGCTTCCCTGCTCAATGTCGCGCTAGTAGGAATGAATTTAGACCAGGGTCGTTACAAAAAAAAACATTTTGTTTTAATCACCATGCTTAAAACTTGTTTTAAACAGTACTTTCGATTGTTATTAATATGTATTTTAAACAATGTCTTAAACACGTTTTAAACAAGTACTAGATTTGCAAATAAAACATGCTTACGTACTTATAGAAAATATTTTTTAACTTTTATTTATTAATTATCCGTTTTATTGCTTTGATATTAAAAATTACACGATGGAAAAAAATCTTTTTATACATGGAACCCACTAGTAAATCCTCCTCCATGAAATAGGTTTCTTCAGTGGGCTTATATACGTTCCTCTAAATATAAATAATGATGATTGGCATTTTTTTATTATGAGATATAAAACTATTTACCTAAAATAATAATAATAAATTAAACATTGTTTTAAACAAAAAGAAACTTTATATTTTTTAATTCCGTGTTTTTTCCAACCCTGATTTAGACCCAGTACGAAGCGTGTCTTTACTTCTCATCTTTTGAAAAACGTTTATGTAGCCATTACCCGCGGCTGCGCAAGCTATTATTATGTAACATCTTTATAAATTATAGCCTGTATGTTATTCTGATGTATAAGCTATATTACTGTAAAATTTCATTAAAATCGGTTCGGTAGTTTTTGCGTGAAAGAGTAGCAGCCATCCATACACCCATCCATCCGCACAAACTTTCGCATAATATTAGTAGGATAATTCTAATCCCATCAAGGCATTCGCACTATGATTAAACTTCAAAGGCAAATCACTAACCACCAAGCAGTTGAATCGTTGAATATGATATCCAATCATTGTCGGTTTTTTAGAATCTTAAGTCCTTAGAATCGGTTAATAGAATATATTAGTTTCCTAAAGGGACTCTAAAGTATTTCACTTAATTTTCAATATAGACACATGCGCATATTATAGAAATTGTATAATTTTTCCCAAAAAATATAAGCTACATCTAATAGGTTGATGGTCTTCTCGATTATTTATTTTGTAAGTTTCACTATCTCACGTTTAACAGGCCCCCTTTTGAGTAATATCTGATTATATGAGATCAATATCTGATTATATTTTAGTAAACTCCCATGTATCAGATATATCTAGTCTCTGATCTGAAATTATATAAAAATATTACAGATTTTCATAAATTTGACAATATTATTCGTAACTATTAAAATAATAGAAAAAGTACCCAAATAAAACTTGTATTGGAGCAATCAAGGAAGCCCCAAAATCCTTCGTATTGATTTTGTGAAGGATTTTAAGTCTTTACCTTTGTCATCACGCCAGATACACAGAGAGTTCAGAGTTCCAACTAGTTCTTTCCTTATGTTTTTCTGTCCTTTTCCTTACGCTTTTATATTTTTCTAACCTTAAACTCCTCGATATTATAGTCTAGTTTTTACACAGCAGCTAACTTATAGACATTTCTATAACCCTATTAAAAATGACGACAATATGGCGTGGATTATTTTTGTACTTACTTTAAAAAAGCTGTGATAGCCTATTGGGTAGACCGTTAGACCGAGTCAGAGGTCTCGGGTTCAAACCGAGGCACGTACCTCTGTCTTTTCGTGCGCATTTGCAAGTATGTGCGTTTTAAAAATTAATTATCACTTGAAGGAAAACATCGTGAGAAAACCTGCACGCCTAAGAGTTTCTCGAAGATGTGTGAAGTCCGCCAACCCGCACTGGGCCAGCGTGGTGGACTATGGCCTAAACCCTCTCAGTTGGAGAGGAGGTCCATGCCCAACGGTGGGACAGATTCTTAACAGGGCTAATATATTTATTTATGTAGATGATTTCATCATTAGCCGGATCATTATGTAGATAACGGACTTTAATTCTTCGTTGCGGCAGCACACAAACCTATGGACTATGGGATTATCTTCTTTTCTTATTGCGTGAAAAACAAAGGATGCTTTTCTGTAGTTTAAATAAGATGCTTCAAATAGTGTTGCAATGCAAAGTATATCAATCAATCAAATCAATCAAAAATCTTTATTTCGGAAACAACAAAACATTATTTGACAGTGGTTGGAGACTCCTTTTAAGTATGTTTATACTTGTGTTAGGAGACTCTGCTCTTCCATTAGCAATGTTACAAAAATAAAGGGACACAATATGTCCTTACAAAAGAAATAAATTTAAAAGCATGCTAAAATTACAATGTATATATGAAAAAAAGACTAAAGTAGAGTACTATATGTGTTGTATGGATGCGAATCTGTGTGTGTGATTCAGACTCCCACGCACACAGCGTGGGAGTCTGAATGTATGTATGTATTTATGTGTGTGGGTGGGTGTGTGTGTGTGTGTGTGTGTGTGTGTGTGTGTGTGTGTATGTGTATGTGTGTGTGTGTGTGTGTGTGTGTGTGTGTGTGTGTGTGTGTGTGATTGTTCAAGTGTTAAGTGAGAGTGAATTTATTTTATTTGCCCAGTTTTAATTTTAATTTTAGCTAATTATTTACATGTTCGCAGTAGAGCTTCAGTTTCATCATATTCTTTAGTTTTTAACCACGCTGTCAGGGTCTTTTTACATTCATAATAGTTCATTGGGTAAATTTGTATGTATTTATTAATTAAGTTGTATAGATAAGCAGATAAATAAGTAAACTGACGGCTAGCATATACTGTTTTAACAAGGGCTACAGATAACACAATATCTTTTCTTCTCCTCAATTGTATTCCAGGATCATACGGTAAAGTCTTATGTAATCTTAGAACACAATTCAGAATATATAATTTCCGTTAGTAAGTCTGCTAATGAGTACAAAGTGAGAGTAGGGAACCTATATGGTCTACGGTACATTACCTTTAAAATAGACCGTTGAGCCCTTTCTAAGTCTAGATTTTTAACCTTTGTAGCACCTCCCCAGATCGAAATACAATAGGTAATAATAGATTGAACCAAAGCGATATATATTTGATTAAGGAGATTCTTAGAAACAATGTGTCTTAATAATTTAAATAGCCAAATTAATTTTCTTACTCGACCCATGACCAGTTCTATGTGTGTATGCCAAGACAAACGCTGGTCAATAATAACTCCTAGATATTTAGTATTAGTTACCTTATTAAGTGGCGTACAAGAGCACCTAGTATTCTGTGAGGTATGACATGTGTGAAGTGTAATTTTGTAATCACTATTTGGTTGTGTACTGTTATATATTGAAAAACACATGTAGTTAGTTTTTGTCGTATTTAATGAAAGAATATTAGCCTTTAACCTGCTCGCAATAGTGGCAAGCCCTGTTTCAGCTGTGTTCTGTACTTCAGTCCAAGTTTTGCCCGTAAATACGACCGCAGTATCAACTGCATAGGAGAATACTTTACCATTCGTTAGGTTCATGCTACATAGGTTATCGATATAAATTAAGAATAGTGTAGGACCTAATACGCTCCCTTGAGGGACGTCGAATGTAACAAAAGACTTTTCACTCACATATTCTCCTATTCTCACTTGCTGCTTGTGATCAGAGAGATAGCTTTCCAATATTTTAAGTGGAGTACCTCTAATGCCTATACTTTCAAGCCTGTGCCTAAGAATGGAAACAGAGACGGTATCAAATGCTGTTTTAATATCAAGAAATACTGTGAGACATTTTTTACCAGCATCTACATTTTTTACAATAAAAGACGTTAGTGCAGTTATAGCGTCTTCAGTTGATAAATTTCGTCTAAAACCAAATTGGGAAGGAGATAATATCTTGAATTTATCAAGGTAATTTATTATTTGCGTATTAATGAGTTTTTCTATTATTTTAGAGATAACGGGCAGTACGGAAATAGGTCTAAAATTACAAACATCGCTTCTATCTCCACCCTTATGCACAGGCGTAATGATTGCTTGTTTTAAAGCTGCTGGAAAAATACCCTCTTTAAAACATAGGTTTGCTAGGTGTGTAATAAGCGGTACCATTAACGGAGAAGCAGGTTTTAGGAACGTTGTTGGTATGTTGTCCCATCCAGGGGCACTTTCTGCCTTAAGATTCATTAATATAAAGTACACCTCCGTATTGTCAGTGTCATTAAGGACGAATGAGGAAGACTGTGTATGCAAAAGTTCATTAATGCTGGATCTATCGAAAGGTGTCTTACTTGTGGTAATTTCTTGAGCGAGTGTTTGCCCAATTGTAGCAATATAATTATTGACATAATTAACCGAATCCTGACGTGAATGCAAAATGTCTAGTAGATCTAGGTTTTGTGCCTTATTTGGTTTCCGTTGTGTAACCGTATTTATAGTCTTCCAAAGTGTTTTAGGATTTTTATCAGCTCTAGTTAATTTTTCTCGGTCATATTTACGTTTTAGTTTTTTAATTAGATTATTACAATAGTTTCTGTATCTTTTATATGTTATTTTTAATATTTCATTTTCAGGATCCAGTTTAAGCTTTTTCTGCATTTTATTCCTATTCCTAATACATCTCAAAATACCTATTGTGATCCAAGGTTTAATTGTCAGGTTTTTTCGCGGTATTATCATTCTTATTGTATTTTCTAGTAGACATTCTTGTATTTTCAAAAGTAATACTTCACATACGGTTTCGGGTCACTATAAGAAAATAAGTCTTGCAGATTCTTGTTCTTTAATGAGATTAATGCTTTATTATAGTCAATATATGACCTAGATATAGAGCATTTATAGTTTAAAACAGCTTGAGTGATCTTTAAAAATACCATATGGTGGTCTGTTATAGTGGTATCAAAAACAGTAATGTCAGCTTGTTTGTTGTTATCTAATTTTGGAAAGAAATGGTCTAAACAGCTCTTTTGTCGCGTAGGGATATTATGTCCTGGAAGCAGACCGTGCATGGTTAACATATTAAGATAACAAAGTCTATTCGTGCGTTCTTGATTATTTTCGTTATCTTTCGGTAAAATATTAATATTTATGTCACCGCTCAGTATAATGTTACTACATGAACTTATTTTCTGCAAGTGTAAGTTTAGGGAACTTATGAACTGATCTGCATTTATGTTAGATGGAGATCGATAGATACCAAGAAAAGTGAGATTTGAGTTTTTAATCTGTAAACATGATGCGTGAACCAATTTAACTTCTTGAACACTAATACTACAAGTATTCTTAATATATGCAACTACGCCATCACATTGGTTAATGTGGTTGGTTGTAGAGAATGATACATATTTATCAAGTTGTGGTATAGGTTTGTTAGGGTTAATTCTACATTCACTCAATATCATTAGGTCAACATCAAAGTTTAAATTACTTAAGTTAGCGTGTAAATCATTGGTATTGTTGTAAATACTCCTAATATTTTGAGAAATAACTGTAAAATCAGTATTACTAATATTAACTCGTTTTGAAAAAAAATCGATACTACATAGTTTAGATTTTGCGATCTCAAATTCATCTAATGCATTTATAGTTACTATTGTATTATCCATTACAATTTGTTATAATATAATATTGTATATTTAACAAGAGACATCGACATAAGTGGAATAGTTTTGATACGCAATATATTTCATGGCTTTTCGAAATAAGTATAATAGGAGGCCTATGTCCAGCAGTGGACTGTTATAGGCTGATGATGATGATGATGATGATAATAGGTTTTGTAATATATCTGTTAGGATATGGACACAAGTTAAATGAATAGGCAAATAAAATATTACGAATTATGTAAATAGGAGTGTATTTTGTGTTCTGTGTAAGTTTGTGTGTGGATCTATTAATGAGTGAGTTTGTATGTATAATATGATGGGAGGTATTTTTTATTGTAATTTGAATTAGGGTGTAAGTATATATTTTTAAGCATGAATGACAATGACAAAATAAAAATGTAAGTATTTTTACATGACCAGAATTTGATATATATGTATATGCAACTAAAAATAGAACTGGTGTGTGGAAAGTACATAGTAATTATTATCTTCACAAAGTAGTCACCGACAATATCTTTTCACTTTGGATTGAAAAACCTTTTACTGCCAATTGCATGCTTTGCTCTAAATGGGCGCATGTATAAAGTCGTTCTCCACGCATATTAATGTGGTGAATGACGTCACAAAATACATCGCCTGGTAATTTAGCAATAGCAGATCAATCTTTGGGGGCATTTTCTTGAAAATTGTGTTTTATTACTAACACCCTTAAGTTTGAAATTGCATGCGTCACTAGTGAAGATTAAAATATTATTGTATGTTTTCTTTTGGTAACACTGACGCCACGCTATCGTAGATCGCGCTCCCATCCAGCAGCCGATCCTATCGACTATTGGACAATGAGTGCCTCGACTACCGGTTGTTTCATTATCAATATATTGTTCGTATTGTTTCGCATATCGATTCTTATCGATTGTTTATGTGATATTTTAACAATCGTTTGTGTTTATTGGATTGAGGCTTCGAGGATGTCGCTTTTGAATGGGGACACTGGTACGTGCCGCTTGCTGGAATGGTTTAAAAATAACCTCTTACTTATTTTTAATTCTAACCTACTTTTCTGCAGCACAGACGAAACCTTTATTCTATGGACCAAATAAATATGTTAAAGTTTTGATTTAGTTTAATTTGATTGTATATCTAATTGGGTAATCTTATTGAGATCTAAATCTAGGACTAATCATACGGATATTTACATTATTGTAGGGATCCTTGGTCCATAATATAAAAATCGTATGGGCAACATGAAAGCTAAAGCTATGATAATTCAAATATAATGTATCTTTACAATCTATTTATAGATCAAAACATTAAAACACCTGTAAATGCTTAGAATGTAACTGAAACTGACTCTTTCGGGAAATTACATTATTTTCTATGAACAATTCATCAGACACATTAGTTTGTGACATTTTAAGGCATATAATATAGGGCGACAAGAATATTTTGGTCTCTAGAAGACATTGACAGGGGGTGTGAAGTTAGGGTAATCATTTTCTACTTCCTGGGAAATATTTCAACAGGTGGTCCGCACGGTTACTAATTAAAAAAAGAATTTGGGTAATTTCCAAAGCAAATGGCAACCCTGCGACTGTCACGGAGTGACATGTCACTTGATGAAAGCATTAGTTCCGATTTTGGCCGCACATACAATTAAAAGGTATGAGTGACGTACTTGCTAAGTTTGAAGATCCTAAAATCGAGTCGCACCTTAAACGTCACTTTAAGGTGCGACTCGACTCAACATTGATTGCACCATTTGCATCTCTCTCGACAACGCCCTCCGCTCCCGTTCAATGTCCGCATTGTCCCTAAGGTCTGAGTTAACAATGTGTCCCAGGTACTTAAATTGTGAAACTATTTCCAATGGTAGACCATTCAGTGGCACCGGTGGTATATTCTGGGGAAACCTCGTACCCGCCCCAAAGACCATGCATTGACTTTTTTTACCATTGTATATAAGTCCGTGACCACTTGCATACTCTTCACACGTCCGTATCAGCCTCCGCAGTCCGCAGACCGACGCGCTCAGCAGCACCATGTCGTCTGCATAAATTAAATTGTTAACACATACACCGTCAATATGACAGCCAATACGCTGACTGCTGAGCGCCTCGATCAACCCGTTAATATATGGGTTGAACAGGGTTGGAGATGTTAATCCCCCTTGTCTTACTCCACATTCGAGCTGATACGGTTCCGACATTGCCCCCGCCCATCGGACGCAGTTAGATTGATACGCATACCTGTATTTGAACATGTTAATCAGTTCTTGAGGTAAGCCTGTGTTCCTCAGCTTGTCCCACAGTAGGTCATACCGGACCAGATCAATGGCTCTGGACAAGTCGAGGAAGCAAGCATACCAGGCGTCTTGCGGTCTGTGTAGTATTTGACTGTATGCTTAAGACACAGTATTGCACTTTCAGTGGATAGTTGAGGCCTAAACCCAAACTGGTTATCGTTTAATGTCACGTTTCTATTTAACTGTGTATTAAGTAGACAGTCAAACACTTTGGCCGTAATAGTGGCAAGAGAAATAGGCCTGTAGTTACTTTTAGCGGCAAGGTCACCAATCTTATTCTTCATCGCAGGCACTACCACTGTTCTCAGGTCACACAGTCCAGGTCGTGCATTCACTTTATTGGTGTTCTGCCAGCATCCGCGAAAGTTACCTTTGGAATGTTCTTCCGCAAGAGAGTCCATTTTGATTTGGTCCTGATTGTCTTGACACCACTTTAGCCTGGACTTAAAAACTCGTCTACTTTCACACATTTCTAGATATACGAGACCAGACTTTGGCCTACCGCACTTCACCCATTCCCTAAACCTGGACCTAGCCACCCTGTGAGCCTCTCTGATGTGTTTGTTCCACCCTGTCACGCGAGGGCCACCTACCCGCCTCGCTTGTCCCCGACTTTTAACTGCTGCATCACGGAGGGCGGTCACAATGTCGGCATAAAGCATATCCAGTAAACACATGTGGCCAACAGCCATCAGCACAGTTTACAAAATCAGACGGAAAGTCAATCAATTTTAAACAGTCATGACATTCTCTTGTATATATAGTGACTTGTTCCGCACTTCTTTCACCCCACAATACGTCTTCATTTACATTGTCAATTTTAGGCAAGACTTTGGGTGTAAGTAACTTTAAATTACAATGTATAATAAGTGGGAAATGGTCTGAGCACATAGTGTCATACATAACTTCAGCATTAATAACAGTTGATGACATAATTTTAGAATAGATTCTCCATATTTTGCCATTGAGCATGCAAAAATTTTGATAGATTTGAACTTCAACGTCAGGGAAAGCTATAATTGCTCTGGAAGCCGAAAAGACAACGGGGGAGTGGAAAGAGATTGCGTGGTTGAAAGTAAAAAAATATCATATCAACTTTTGTATGACTGCTTTACTTGTGTGCATTTGTCGTACTACTCGGCGCCTGATGCGATGCGAGACGCACCGCGTCTCTAGAAACGTAATTACTTCATCTATGTAAATTATTTGGGCAAAGGAAAACAATGCGAGAAAATCATGTTCCAGAAAGCTAGTTTATATAATTGTGACTAAATTCGGCGAACATGATTGTACATCCTTGATGTTTCAATATATAAGATACCAACTTATCTATGGGTAAACTCTATTCACAGGTTGTTTTATTCAATGAGTAATTTAATTCTCTCAAGATTTAAGGATTTTACTAATGGACCCACTGTGAGAAGACCATTTATAAATCCCGTCGACAGCCGTACACTTATTTATGCATTCACTCTTAAAATTCCCACGTAATTGAAATTAAGCAATGCACTCCTTAAACGCCGTACAAAAGGCAGTAAATTAATCCGGCCGTCCTAAATAAACAAAGTAAATTGAATTTAATATATTAAATTCAATCGTCCGTTTATCGTGCATCTGTAAAGTAACGAGTGTTTAATTTTTGAAATGGCAATAAAAATGTTTCGCCATTGAATGGACAGCGGTAGGTAGGCGGTAGTTCATAATGAATTGCTATGGCGAACGTGGTATCAGTTTATCGGGCCATCGGACTTACGCACAATGCCCAATAAACCAGCCGATGCTATCGGACGCTGTAAATGAATCAGTTCGCTTCACTTGAGTAGCGAAACTTGAGAGCTTTTGTTGTAGTACAGACGAGTTGATCGTTCCTTAATCAGGCTAATGCGTAAATTCAGCAGATTTACTGTCAATAGTCGATCCTCTTTGAGTCTGCTTAAGAACCTGCGGCGTGGACGTTCAAGTTGCAGTGTATTAAATTCAATAGTTCATTAGTAAAGACTGAATTCTATGCAACATAACAAGCTCGAAATATATGCAAATATGCATTAAAAGTGCCTGAAATATGCATGAAAAATGGAATATGCAATCCCAAATAATAAAAATAACACAATATTATATATTATATTTCTAAATCAACATAATCAGTATTTTTATTACTTATTTATTAATATTATCAGGCAAAAGTATGGTTCACAAATTAAAATAGTCTGCATTTTGCTACTATTATAATCAGGTATTGTTCCAAATGGTGGGTCTTCGATCGCTCAAAATATGTTTATAAACAGAAAAGGATCATTCTACGTCTACGTTAGCAATGGCACGCAGTTATAGGTCGCGGTCACTCAAAAGCGGTGAGAAACGATACCGAGCTTGAGCCCGCCCTTGTAGCTTTTCGAAATATTGTAAATATAGCATAAAAATATGCTTTACCACTAGTTTTTAGTTAAAAATATGCAATAACAGGTGAAAAGGGGCTAAATATGCATAAGCATATGTAACATGCAAATGCATATAATCCGGTCTCTATATATAATTAATTAGTTTAAACTCAATAATAATATTGCCGATGAAGTTTGCTGCTGCTGTCTCGTTTCATTTGTGGGTATTTTTAGGAGCTTGTATTACAGTAAATTCTAAAACAATAAATTATTGTCAGCGTTTGCGGTTATCTCAGAGTCGCAGAGAATTAAAAATGAATGCCTCACAAATTGTTATGGATAGTACAGACTATATTCTATCTCCTCCTCCTTGCGTCGGTTTCCTCATTCCTGAGGGTCGTGGTCATATGTTAGAGAGCAGTTTTCTGCGGATGATGAGCCACTCCTATCTGCAGCCGAGTGCAGAGCATCGTGAAACGTGCTATCAAGAGCTGTGCGAATCTGATCCGTCCAGCGTGTTGGGCTCCTTCCTCGTGGTCGCTTGCCTTCAATTTTACCGGTGACCATCAGTTTTTCGAGGTTGTCACTGTCTTTCCTAGCAATGTGACCAAAATACTCTAGAACCCTGCGCAGGCAAGTAGTGGACAGTCGAGTTTGGATCCTGAGTTCAGCAAGGATTGACATATTAGTGCGGTGTGCTGTCCATGGTATACCTAGCATACTTATCCAGCACTACATCTCAAAGGCATCAATGCGGTCGCGGTCAGCCTTCTTGAGAGTCCATGTCTCGGCAACGTACATAAATATGGAGAACAACAATGCTCGGACTAAGTTGCTCTTGGTGTTGGTAGAGATGTTTCTGTCTTTCCATATCTTATCCACCTGTGACATGGCGCCTTTTGCCATCCCGATCCTTCTGCGAATTTCCATCTCACAAGAGCCATTGTTGCTTATGTTTGAGCCCAGGTATACAAAGTTGTTTGTAAATTCCAAATTGAGTGTCCCACTGAGCTCCAGCTTGCCTTCGCGATCAACGATCATAAGCTTTGTCTTAGATCTGTTAATTGCGAGTCCAAGTTTCCCACCAGTGCGCTCCATCCTGTCCAACAAAAGGCTCATCTCGGCTTCGCTTGCTGCAAGAAGGGTGGTGTCGTCAGCGTATCGCAGATTCGAAATCTTGCGTCCTCCAATAGTGATGCCACCATTCCAGCCGTCGCATGTTTTCCTCACGATGTATTCGCCGTATATGTTGAACAGGATGGGTGATAGAATACACCCCTGTCGGACACCCTTCTGGAAACTGAAACTGAAATGAAACTGATCGGATGCAGTCCTATCAACTCTCACAAATCCCAGGCTGTTGTAATATAGGGATTGTAGCAGTGCGGTCAGATGTTGAGGTACACCCAATTCCGATAAAATATCCCACAAGCAGTTCCAGTCGACACAGTCAAAAGCCTTACTATAGTCAACGAAACATATGATGACTGGTGTGTCGAACTCGTAAATACCACAATTTGCCTGACGTTTAGTATTTGCTCCCTGGAGCCTTTGCCCCTCACAAAACCCACTTGTTCTTGAGGGATTTGCCTATCGAGGTAATAACGAATCCTGATGTTTATCACGTAAAGAAGAATTTTGCTGGCGTGAGAGATGAAGGCAAGTGTGCGTAGTAGTTATCGCATTTTTTTGTTAGAAGAATAAAATTTTCCACTTACGCAAAAGGTACTTTGATTCCAAAGAAAACTTACCATCAAAATTGTTATCTACACAAGTGCCAATACTAAAATCGTTTAAAAGCAATAAATGCCTGAAGCCTTATCCCCTATGACTGCAGCGCGTTTTATTGAGATTTTTAGCGGCATTTTATTATCTGTGCCTGACATGGCATTACTGTGCCACATAGAACGCATAGGGTCCTTATTCGGTAAGACAAATTAAACACTTAACGCGGCAAGTTACGATAACTTCGTGAAATGATCGTTTAATCTTACTGTACGTGGTAGGGACTTACAAAATAAATCGTTACACGAAAATATCGGAACGCACCGCCTTTGGTCACGGCGAATAAGGGCTCTGTACAGTGGTTCATACATTGCGTAGGTACTTGCTTTGTGCCTGCCAACGAAGAGACCGCACCAGGCATTGACGATGCAGTGCGTAGTCACCGCATCGTCTGGTTTGATGTACTTTAGATGACTACGCTGCGCTTGCTTCCCGAGTAAGTAGGCAGAATATAAACCAGCAGCGCTAGCAAAAGTGACCCGACAAGATATATGCCACGGATATTGTCGCCCTAGGCGTGAGATAACGTCAAGTAAGTTACGTAACGTGTCGCGTTTGGACTGCGCGAATAAGGGCCCAGATAACATGTAAGCATATTTGTTCGGTGTTGGCGAGGTGCGTAAAGTGTCATTCGTATGACGTGACGGCCGCCTCACGCGAGTCGATGGGCACCTTCGAGTTGATGACGGAGTAGGGTTGATCTTTATTGATCTCTCTCTATCTATATCATCACACCAGATTTCTTGCAGTGTAGGCAGAGAGTATAGAGTTCCAACAGGTTCTTTACAAATTTCTTTATTGATTTCTTATATTTAAGGTATCGTTCAGCCATATTATAAAAACCGATTCTAAAGAAATCCTCAAAAGAAATAAACAGATTTCTAAAATTTCTACAGAAATCATACAAATGTACTGATACAAACATAACTCTCGTTGAGCTCAATATTTCATATATTAAAATTAATATGGTTGTTACTTGCCCCCATCGATCAGCTGTCAGGAGCCGGCAGCAATAGGGAGCCCAGTAAAATCTTTTCAAAAATACTTGTGTAAAATTTTCGAACCGTGGCAACCCTTTAACAGATTAATTTTATATTTAGGATTAAACATATTGGAATAAAAAAGCAGCAATTTTTTGCCATTATCTGTTTGTACCTATTTATATAAATGTAAACAGAATGTCCAATAACAATAACTAGTAGATATTTACTGTAATGATTTTTAATTTACTTCGGGTACTCAAATTCGACTAGCAGTAGCATTTTAGTTCCTAAAGGCTTGAACATGTGTAATGTTATTGACTTACCTGATGTTGGCCCATTAAAAAGCTATCTTGTTGTAAGACCTTTATAATATAATATAAAAATTTCTAGCGTTAATGTTACATGTCTGGACGCGTCATTATAACCACATTAGTGTTTATATACTCTATGCACATCTTAGAGTAAGCACATTAGTGATTTATTAATATTCATGTGTAACACTAACACGTGGTTGTATTCGCTAGAGCTATAGATGAAATGTAAGCCTGGATATAACTATTATTTATAATTAAGGTGAGTTTTGATTAACACAGTATACAGTAGGCATGTCGATTCATTCTCAGAAAAATCGATCTTTAGATCGATTCGAATCGAACGCCCAAAATTGATTCTCGATTAAATCGAGAATTAAAAGATCGATTCTCGATTAATCGATTCAAAACGATTCTTAATAATTTGCCGATTGAATGAAATGTTTATTTTTTGGATCCCTCCTTTTTACTATTTCTTAATGCCTTTAAATTAGAGATTATCAAACAGATAACTAATTTAAAATAAACTCTTGTTTAGTACGCAGTATTTTGAACAAAAAACGTGTTTTGCTTTATTATTTATGTCCCTGATTTAGAAATTTTTAATAAGTCATATTTTCAATTACCACTTTTTTATGACTGAATCGAGTATCAATCCGATTCGACGGCTTTCGGAATCGATCTACTGAATCGATTCAGTGGTTCAGATTGATCTAAATACTCGATTCCATGGCTCGATTTCTCGATTACTGGAATAATCGATTTTAAATTGACATGCCTACTATACAGAAAAGTTTAGAGTTTTGGGAAAAACTGTTAGTCTGACATGATTTTGACTGAGCGTTCAACAAACAGGATTTTAGATGAAGTAAATAAATGATTTATTTAATTTAATTTTTTAAGATCTAGGATTTATTCCTGTGTCGTGGGTGCGTTTACAAACTTGGAAATTCACACCTACAAATACCCAAACCGAAACAAATAACTGTGAGTCACATAAAGACGTGTCCCGTGCGGGAATCGAACCCGCGAATATTAGATTAATATTAGAGTGGACGGAGCGGCTCAAGCTCTTAACCATTGCGCTAAATCGTCCGTTATAAATGAAATTAACTCTATAGAAAGTCCACTTGGCTACAGGCTCTGGTTAAAAATTTAACCACTGCGCTAAATCGTCCGTTAAATCCCGGAGTACCAAGAATTTCTTCTTTTGTATGGTCTGATTCTCATATTCTATTGTAGAATGAAAATGCTCCATAAACTTCTGGCGAGATATGAAAGCTTTGAAGCAATCTTGTAGTTCGACATTGTTACGGGTTACTTAATATTTTAAAAGTGGAAGGCACATATTTCATACAGAAGGCCCGTAGGCCGGGAGATACCGAACGATGATAATCCAAACTGCGCATTGAATTATGTATTGTAAAAGAATTACAATTTAATTTACATAATTATATTTTATGAATAATTTGCATTTTATTACGTTGGTATCAGTAAAAATCATACAGAATATCATCATCTCCTCATGGTTAAATTGATTGCGATGTAAATAAAAAAACAAGCGAGCCTTACAGTAGTCGCAAAGATGTGTAACATCTGACATGTTATCCTACTATGAAATTGAGATGACTCATTGGTTAAATCAAATAGCGGGCGCTCATTGGTCAAATCAAATAGCGCGCGTTTCCCCGGTTCTACCGCGCGTCCTCATTGGTGAAATCAAATAGCGCGCGCTCATTGGTCAAATCAAATAGCGCGCTTTCTGGGTTCCACCGCGCGTACTCATTGGTCAAATCAAATAGCGCGCGCTTCCCCGGTTTCCTGTAACACATTTCCGTCTCTTTTCCAAAATCACTCCCACAAAAAATATCTAGCAACCGAGAGGAAAAATGTTACACATCAAAGAGGGGAACCGGTGAATAAAGTTAATAATTTAAAACAGCTAAACTTTATAGTATCATCACAAGCAGTAATTTATCGTTTTTAAAACCGCATTTCTAGTAGAACGGTCGAGTTTGATTCATTTCAAGTTTTTCAGAAAAGTGGCACTTAAGTAATAGTCTTTTAACAAACTCTATTAAAGTGTAACAGGGTCTACTCCAGCTAAGCTTATTTCGAAAGGAATTCTCAAAAACTTTCAATTAGTATTACTAGGATATATGTATTTATTTCTTTCCAAGGCTTGTCTCGAAGAAATTACTCTTAGCAATCGTTATACAATTTCTTTGATTTTATTGTTTTTGCTGGTGAAAAATAAATCGTATTATTATTATAAGCCGTCTCATGCCGTGAATACAAACATACATATGCATTAAGATATAGGTATAATTCATGTGTTAAGATAGTTTTGCTTTAGAAATAAAAAGCTCATAAAAATAACTACTTACGATCATATGTGTGAGCTTGCGACATGTTTTGAACTTACCTATCTCTTGGGGTTAATGCAATTTTTACGTAATACGATTTTGCTAAACGTTGGATTAAGGAGGACAGAATTTTTATTTATAATTCAATAGAAGTAGGTATTATACACTCTATTTTTAATTAAGTAAGTTTATCTTTAACATAGGAAACTTAACGGATTCGTTTGGTTTTTTTAACGCGATTTGTTTTATTTAAAAACAACGCCCTACACTCGGAATTTTTCCTGTGTCGTGGGTGCGTTTACAAATGTGAAATTCACATATACACATCTAGACCTAAACTAAAGAAAAGACCTAGACTAAAGAATTTGTTGATCACCCAAAGATTTGTCCCGTACGGGGATCGAACTCGCGACTATTCAACCCGGTGGGCGGAGAGCCTAAGCTCTAAACCACTGGAACAAACCGTCGTCATGTTTGCATACTTCAATAAGGAAATAAATTTAGTATCTGCCATAAATATTGTAGGACTTGATCTAAAGCTCTCAGCCAGGTTCCAAGAGAATATTATATCAAAGCAAAATGCGTGTCTGTTTACGGTGAGAATACTTGACTAGACCCATCAATCATTGTACTACATTGATGGACGGTTTAGTGGCCTCTTCATACATATTTAATATGTACTTTTTGTGTTCGTCCGTGCTACATAATATGTAAAATATCTTTTATACATGGTGTAATTTTAGTCGCCCTGAAGCAAAATCCATGGTGATGTATCCAATACCTACTACTACTGTTCACAGGAAATAAAAAACACTTCAATAAGTAACATCTACCTACCGGCCTATCCGAATATCATAGCTAGGATAAAAATTCAGAACACCGATGGTATCTACCGGCCAGCTGACACCTCAGTATCATTTTGAGCTTGGCATTGGCTTTTTTAATGTATTAAATTAGTATTGTTGTGATGAGATGTTACTTATTGGAATGTAATTTTTAAAATTTTTGTTAGTATCCGTTAACAGGAGGCATTTTTCTTTTTTTTACATTAAAAAGTAGCCCCACACTAGAATTTATTCCTGAGTCGTGGGTGGATTTACAAACATGAAAATTCACATACACAAATACCCAAACCGGAAGAAATAATTGTGGATCTCACAGAGATTTGTCCCGTGTGGGACTTGAACCCGTGACTATTAGATACAGTGAGCAGAGCGGCTTAAGCTCTTAACCACTGCGCTAAATGCCCAGGTGATGCATTAGATGCATCGCTTCAGGATGACTAAAATAACACCATGTATTTTTGTATTGGAAATCCTTGAGGTATTTAGCATAATAAATACATTTAGCGAGAACTTACTCCTTAAATTATTAACATAAGCTGAGAAGCTTGTGGTTATATGTCCTAAGGTTAGTTGTTCTTTTTTTCTATTAGAACATGGCCGTTCAAGTAAAAATAAAGTGGCTTCTAATTATAAACGCGTTGCAATTAATACTATGCACGACACAACATTTAATTGTTGCATTCATGCCGTTTGCGTAGCATCGCGTGTCTCGTTCGTCCAGAGCAAGTAAGACACTATAAACACAGTTCTTTACGCCATTGATATCGAACAAAAACTTGCTGTATAAACGCTAACTTAAATAGCACAAATAATGGCCTCATGACTTTGTATATCATTTGAAAGTCTGCTTATAAAAAGTTATTGCAACATTCATTTGTCACATTTGGTCACAGATTGTATCATTCTAGTTTTTGCATGTGATTAATGGTTTTCGCAGAAAATATATGAGAATACTTCATCCATTTAAGGGCGTTTGCATTTTTGTATTCGAAAATTTAACTATAAAACTTACGAGAAATTTAAAAAGAAATGCCAATTAAAGTTAATGTTGCATACATTATTTTAATTAAAAATTTGCACATACGAGTATAATGTGGAATGTGGTTTTCACATTGGATAGCATTGGAAAATTAAAACATTTTGGATTTCATTTCATAGGCAATGTTGAAGAGTTCTTCTTCTATACATCACATCAGATTCCTTAAGGGGTAAGGAGAGAGTAAAGAGTTAGAGAGTGCTGAAGAGTTCTTATTTTTCTAAATTTGGTCAATATGTAATTAAGCATCTTTATGGCAGTCCATTTATTATCTCAAAAAATTTAATCTTCTTCATCATCATCATCATCAGCTGAAAGACGTTCACTGCTGGATAAAGGCTTCCCCAAAGATCGCCGAGACGACCGGCTTTGTACATTAGGCATTCAGTTTTTATCTGCGACCTTCACCAGGTCTTCGGGTCACCTTGGATGGAGCCTGCCCACTCCACT
The DNA here is from genome assembly GCA_905147815.2 of Phalera bucephala. Lineage (NCBI taxonomy): Eukaryota > Metazoa > Arthropoda > Insecta > Lepidoptera > Notodontidae > Phalera > Phalera bucephala. Next base: position 12,768,113 of record LR990621.1, on the reverse strand, counting down.
CCCAATTAAATCTTATTTATAAATAACATAGAAATAAAACCACATTCTTCTTAAATAACAATCTTTATTCCCGGGCAAACCGTTTCGGAGAGGGCGCGCGTGAGTGGCCGCCACAGACGAAACGCGGCGCGATCGAGACGGGCGCGCCGCCCGTACCGCGCGCACTCCGCCATCACCGTCGTGTTGCACGACTCCTGCGCAGCGTGAGCGTACCGTCATAACATGCCCTTATTTATTAGAGGAATATTTGATAAACGTGACAAAATAACGGTTTTATGCTTTCAAAATGGTGTTTATGTTACTTTTTGATTGTGTCTTTATGGGTTTAGGGTCATAAGATTTTAGAATTTAACTGAGTATCGAGAGGTAATAGGAACATCAAAACGAAATCTTATTAGTATTTAGACACACTTAGATCCTAGGCAAAGAAGCTGAAAAGTGATATTTTGACAGTAAAAAATTGAAAGTCTTCTACTGATGACTATTGTTTTTTCTCAAGGACTTCTTCATAGGCTTCTGAATTTCAAAAGATCGTAACACAATGGCGTTGATAAAAAGGACAGCAATAATTATCCCTTTACGAGTGCCAATTGGGTATATAAAAAAAATATTCTAACCTTATAGTGATTCAGCTGCACTTCTTTAAAGGGCGCTGACCAGCCAGCGAACCCTGACGCCCCGAGGCTTGTCAGAGGGTAATGGTTGAATGCTGTTAATACCCTTTTAGTAAGCATCCAACTTTTGCTGTAATATCCTACGGGACTTATCACTGCCGAACTTACTATGCTTGTCGCCAGTTTAGGTGTTGGTAAATCAGTCCCACATCTTAATTTGTACTTCTCATATAGCACTTTATCTACATCACTAATATTTATGACTTCATTGCTTAGATTATTCGAATCGACTAATAATTCTATATTACCTATCTCTAAATTGTCAGATTCTTTAATCCGCACATCATCGCGTTTGACGTAAATTTTGCTCTTTACACTTTCAGTATTGGAGCTTTTGTATTTGTCGATGTCTTGCATGAAATCAAAGAAGAATACGTTTTGAATCATTATAGACGATTCTTGTGACGTATTCCAACCATGGCCATTTAAGCGTTTTAATAATTCTGGCCAAGTATTGGCAACTTTTGGCAAAATTATTTCGTCAACATCTAATGGCACGACATATTCTGATTCCTGTATATTTCTGTACAAACAATCATTGTATGTTATAATATGATCTCTTCTGCGTTGCCAAAGAGACCTGTCAGGTTCGTACTTAGTAGGCACGTGGAATAATCTCAAGTAGCCTTTCTCACGATAATAAGACAGAACTTTTTCAGATTCTTTTGAAACTTCATCTATGTACATATCGATTAAATCTACACCGAGTATTTTGTTAGTTTCTGTCCATTCTATTAACTCTTGTGCTATGTTTTTTTCAAATTTCATATCCTTAACGCAAATGGTAAAGGTTCTTCTATTTATATTCGTACTGGGTTCCAAATGGAATGCATTAGTTGGATCATTGCAAGGTTCTGTGACAACTGATACAACCGAGGGTCCGTACAATGGTTCTGTAAGGGGGCAAGAGAGTAAAAGCGGTGTATCCACTTCTGAAGGGGCGATGTCCCAGTCATGCCACCACATTTCTAGGGGCTTGGCAGCGACGACTTCGACTGAATCTTCATAGGCGTTTAGCGAACGGGTCTGGCAGAACAACGTTTCTTCTGTTGAGATATTGCGACCTGGGAAAATAAAATATCCTATTAATTTTGAGAAGAGGCATAATATATTCGGATGTGTGATTGCATTCTACAATGTTTATTGGCAGCCTGCGCTTTCGTGCGCTTCTACACTAATAAGTCTAAAAGCGCACGGTACGGCTGACGATCAAAAGGTCCTGGGTACGAATCCTAAGTATCCTCGGATAATATTATAGAGGTTCTTCTATAAAGAATTATCTATAGCAGTCTGGAATCGAGCCCGGTATGATAGCAATAGACTGGTCCTAATTAGATTAGTACCTAACATCGTCGATGAAATATCGGCGTACATAGTGCACCTTTGCTACCCCTATGTTGTTTTTCCTGGTCTCGGTATTTACTGAGATTCCAACAAACATTGTAAATATAGGTTAGTTAATTTTAAATTACTGATATCTAATTGTAGAAGTAAAATAATAATTGTAATACACATTCATAGCATTCCAGAGCAAAGGCACATTTACTGTAAGCAACGGAAAGCTGTACGCTGGTACCGTTTTAACAATTCCTGTTACGAAATTCATATCAAGAAAGGCTATTACTTGGTTTTATATAATAGTAATTTGTTAGTATCATTTGCTCGTGTATTCGCCGTACCGGGGTCTCGCAAGGAACTGCCATTAAAACGGTGCAGAAATTGCACCTTCGGTGTTAAGACGGAATGTCTTCCTACAGAGCGCGACAACTTGGAATGAATTTACTTTTTGCGGATTAAACATTGCTGGTGTGTGCACCTTTACTTTTGTTGTTTTCATAAAATTGTACTTTTGGAATAAACATCAATTAACGTTGCTTAAGTAAGTTATTATTGAATAACAAAGCTGTTACATATTTAATTTAAAGGTAAAATGAAGACAGTTGGAATGCTTTTTTTGTTTTGGGGAAATGCTCCTAATGACACATATTTGGAATGTGTAGACTTTTAATTATTTTGTATGATTTTGAATACTTAGATTGCTTTTAAATTGTTATTATTGTTTTAAATTAGGAGTGTCAGTGTATCAGATGCAGGATAAATAGAGGAGAGAACGATTTGGAAATCGGAGAATATAGGCCGTCTCCGCCAATATTGTTATAATTTCTATATTTTAATATGAAACGCTTTGAAGTTGTAATATTAGTGATCAATCTATAAATGAAGTCGGTTAAAAACGGGTATATTCGTGATCAATCTATAACGATGTGCTGGAGCAAGTGAATGAGTTTGTATATCTTGGATGCGCATTCAGTAGGGATGGGAAATACACCGCTGACAAAGAGAGAAGAGTGAGTGCAGGGAACAGAGTGAATGGTGCGATGGGAAAGCTACTTGGGAGCCGGCACTTAAGCCAAAAGGCGCTGCTGGCCATACATAACGGAGTGCTTGTCCCAACGCTGTTTTATGGCAGCGAGAACTGGGTATGTAAGAAGGAAAATGAAAGTAGGATAAATGCTGTGGAAATGTGAGCTCTGCGGAAGATGTGCGGAGTGAAGCTGACCTACCGTATTCGCAACAGCGTAGTAAGAAAGCGAGTAGGTATGAAAGATAGTATCGGTGTAAAGATGAGAAAGGGTATGCTATGTTGGTTCGGGCATATAGAAAGAATGTCAGAAGAAAAAAGGACAAAACAGATATACAATGCGAAAGTGGAAGGTAGGTACCGGGGAAGACCTAGACTATCTTACCATGACCAAATAGACCGAGTCTTATCTGAAGGACAGATCAAGAGTCTCCGTAACCGGCTAGCGTGTATGATACGAACTATGAGAGTGGAGGAAGCCAGAGATGTATGTAAGGAAAGAACCTGTTGGAACTCTGTACTCTCTGCCTACCCCGCAAGGGATCTGGCGTGATGTTATAGATAGAATCTATAAAAATAACTTCACTAATTATTGTGACAGCCAAATCTCGTGCCACATAGGTATATTTTTCGTCTCATGCCACATACGTATTATGCGTCATTCTATCTATCTGTCTATATCATCACGCCAGATCCCTTGCGGGGTAGGCAGAGCGTACAGAGTTTTATCAGCTCCTTTCCTTACAGACCTCTCTGGCTTTCTCCACTACCTACATGTGTCTAGAATAATCTCGTGCCTTGAGACATTGTGTGATATCAACAGTGTTGCAAAAGCAGCTTAATAGGTGTTCTGGGCTGCTTTTTGTATGATGGGGGGCAAAAAAGTGTGACCAATGGAAGGGGGTATTTATGACCGATTATTATAAGTTCCGGCAATAGCAGGTGGCCACAAATCTACCACCACTAAATCACACTGGGTCTGCGTGGTGGAATATGTCCTATTCTCTCTAACCTGGATTTGTGAGAGAAGGCCTTTGCTCAGCAGTACGTTAGTGTTCGACTTGGTCGGCCCGAGATGGGTGACCGTTTGTGGCATTTTCATATTCGAGCGTCTCCGTGCTTCGGAAGGCACGTTAAGCCGTTGGCCCCGGTTACCACTTATGTGGTAGTCGTTAAGCCGAGTTGGAAGCTTATAGGCGGCTTGATAAGTTCCAACAGCAGGTGGCCACAAACCTGCCTCCACCAATCCGCACTGGGTCCGCGTGGTGGATTATGACCTAATCTCCCTCAGCTCGATTTGTGAGAGAAGGCCTTTGTCCAGCAGTGGGCAGTATAGGCTGATATTATTATACGTTAGTGTAGGCTGATTTATTGTTATTGTTGTAAAATGATATTTCTACAAGCTTTAAGGAGTATTGAAGTAACCATGATGTTGGTCATTTTAAATCCCTCAATTTTAATCGTTATATTCCTTTCTCACATATGTTTTCGAAGGCGTGAGAAAAAAATTCAGAATGGATTTGACATTGATGTGTCAAAAACTATTATTCTCGTGATAAAAAAACGAATTGACTAATGCAACGAGTCTTTGATAAACTAGACTAGAGTATTGCATAAAGTTGATATTTATAAAAAAATGAGTAATAGTGAGCATCTTCCATGTTGGTATGTTTTGCACGAAATGTAAGTTAAGAAGCCGTAATATTTTTAGATTCATGATTAACTCGCCTGTCAGTATAATCAGAATATGCCTTTAGTCCGCGAAGGAATCGATTTCAATGAAATTGATACAATAATTATTAATTTGACTGTCACACCTCTGTCAAGTCAACGTTTTACAGAAATTGGAGACGGTGAAAATAAAACATTGTCAAGCGTTTTGTTTACTTGTTATCCTATACCTATTGATAAGTTTAGGGGGTCTGTACAATACTATGGAGAAACTTAATAAATTTTCTGAAAAGGAAACCTTAACTACATATTTTACTAGTAATAACAGTTTTAAAAAAAAAAACTTTCATAGCGAAAACACGGCGGAGATATCTTGCTTAGTTAAGGAAGTTCTAATAGCCACCATCCGACTCCACCAGCATTCAGGCTTCATGGTACCCAATATTAGTGCGTGATAAGCATTGTCACCGAAGTTACATACGTGTGCCATATAACAGCTCAATTGAATGCCTGCAAGTACTTGAGAAATGGATCACAAATTTTGAACCAAAAAGATACACAGGCATACGAACAGAGCATAAAAACTTGTAAAAAGGCGTTTATTATTCTCACTTCACGTGATTTCTCAATACATAAACAAATAAATACTGACAATATCGAGTGAAATAGAAAACTATTCCAATGAAAGGACACTGTGAAAACAAAAAGGCGTCGAGAAAGGCCAATAATTTAATCCTTCTCTCGTTCTTCAGCGCAACACGGGACCTGGGTGGGTTTATCTTGAAGGAAGGAATTTACACGACGCGTACGCTCGCCTCCAGTGACAAATGAGTGTGCGCTTATCGGGTTCTCGTCGTGTCGCCGGTCGTGCACTTTCCCTTTAAGCTTTTGTTTGTCTTCGCAGTGCAAAAAGTTGGCTAAGTATTTGCAACATTATTGAAATCATGATTTCAAGGCAAATAATGTTTTTTATGAATCTTAAGAGGACACTTACGTATTGTCAAATTTCTTCTACCAGATTGGAACGTGGGCTCTACTGAGATATTCTGAGGGCCTAGACAAGGGGCAGCAGTTTTGTTTCTACTCTCTTGACGCAATCAACAGCGAATTGTTATGACCACGTGACCTTTTTTTTTTTTAAGCCCCACACAAGCATTTGTTGCTATGTAGTAGGTTTGTTTACAAACATGAAAATTCACATACACAAATACCCAGATCGGAACAAATACTTGTGGATCTCACAAAGGTTTGTCCCGTGCAGGAATCGAACCCGCGACTATTAGATGGATGGGCACAGTGGGCGGAGCGGCTTAAGCTCTTAACCATTGCGCTAAATCGTCCGTTATAAATGTTAACTCTGTAGAAAGTCCACCTGACTACAGGCTCTGGTTAAAAACTCAGCAGCCTTGACTTTTTCCACCATCCCTCATGAATTCTATACGGATTTTCGACGACTTCGCTCTAGATTAAATTACCCTTTGTTTAAGATACTACATTTTAAAAATAGCTACAGTGTGATGTTCCACAGTCAGATTTACGAGTAGTGTGATAGAAAATATAAACAAATGGAAACAAATGGTTGTAACATCCAGTGGTTAACAAAGGTCAAAAGCGTGATCACAGTTTTTATACTTATAGTTATCTGATAAAAAATCATCTATAGCACTAGCTACATATTTTATTTGCATACTTAGGTATGTCTAATAAATTGAAATAGCAGCAGCGACGTGACTTTTTAATATTAAACTTAAAAAATCGATTTTTGCCGCATGCCAACAGCCAATTTGCGTTATTTCGGCAGCAGTTGCACCAAAACTTGTTAAAAATAAAACCACTACTTAATGAGGCATCTTTTACGTGACTTATAGCAACATAAATCGCAAATAAAAGTAAAATTCTCCCCTTGATTAAGTTGCGAACGACGTCGTTTTTGTTTCGTGGGTAGAGAAAATACGGAGTGGCGATCGGCTATCACGTACTCTGGTAATTATGGCGTTGGATTATCAGTACTTGAGATTTCCCCGATGTCTTTATTGACCGAGATTATTTTTGTTTACCTTCCTTTTATATTTAAACCTTTTTATCTGTAAGCGCTTGTAGTAATAAAGTCTTTGGTGAGCTGTCAGTTCGAGCTAATCTTGAAAATAAGTACACAGATACTCAGTTCAGTTTCACACGCCAAGTTCGGCCATTTGGTGCGGTTTAAGGATGTACTTAACTCTTTGATAAAAGGTTCAGCGGGTGAAGTTGTCAAGGTAAATGTTGTAAAGTTCTATAATATTATACGATACTGTGGTTGAATGTCGTAAATTTTTATTACTATAATCTTAGTCGAACTTATTCCTGAATATACTCGGATAATTTGCATTTACCATTGAGTTGCGATGTATAGAGGTTGTTGTTTTGTATTCTCGCAGAATTTATGGAATACATAATAGACTGAGTACTTTATAATTCTAGACTATCTATCTTATCTTATCTTATCTTGTCGTTGGCTTATCGGACCGAGGAGACCTCAGGCGCACTTCGACCCGCTGGGATCTTTTGTGCTGTCCTTGCCCTAACGCTCTTACATACCTGTAGAATCGAATACTCCCTGTACCAGGCTGTAGATTCCAGCAGGGGGGAAGAGCCGAAATTCCTCTGGGTTTGGATAGGCCACTCCCAGTAGCTTCATTCGCCGCGCCGCCAGAGCGTCGCAGTGGCATAGGACGTGCTTCATGGTTTCAGTTTCTGTGCGACAGCTCCTGCATGCCACGTCGCTGCAGAGGTTCATCTTATGTAGATGTTCTTTTGTGCCGTAGTGGCCAGCATAAGCTCCGATTAGTTGCCTTAATTGTAGTCTACTATGTTTTAGCAGTCTCTCGCTGTCGCTGTCACACCATGTGGAAAGGAATTCCTTGGAGTGTCTCAGCCCTGTTTTAGTTTCCCATTCTCTCCCGTGTTGTTCTTGGGCATATTTGAACAGCGCTCCTCTGTAGGCACCATCCGGTATGCCTATGAACGGTTCTGGACCAACAAATTTCTCCATTGCTCCCTTTTTGGCTAAGTCATCCGCACGCTCATTGCCATCAACCCCCGTGTGCCCAGGGACCCAGACTAATCTGATCGTGTTGCGCGCTCCACATCTGTCAAGAAGGTACGCGCACTTCACAGCCAGTGCCGAGTTTAGCTCATAGGAGCTGATGGCTTTGAGGGCAGCCTGACTGTCACTACAAATGTAAATTTTCTTGCCTGTAATTCGTCTGTCCAATATCTCCTTTGCACAAACATTTATCGCATAGGTCTCTGCTTGGAATATTGATGCAAATCTACCCATGCTTTGGCTTAGATTGTATCCTTCTGTATATACACCGGCTCCTGTTCCAGACTTGGTTTTGGATCCATCCGTATACCATATCATTTGTTCCTTACCTTGCTTGTTTAGACCACTTTTCCATTGTTCCCTGGTAGGGATGTGGGTGCTAAATCTTTTGTTGAACATGTGCGTGGTCAAGATCTTGTCACATCTCATGTTCTTAATGTTATCTAGTTCCTTGTGTGGCGCTAGCTTGGTATGTTCAAGGCTTGGCGCTGTTATGCTCCATAGTCCAGTTTTCTCCAGTCTATAGAGCGCCTTCCTCGCCTCAGTCTCAATGACGATGTGTAATGGAGTGAGCTTAAGTAACCGCTCCATAGCTGCCGTCGGTGTTGTTTTGAATGCACCTGTGATGGCCAGGCAGGCTGTCCTTTGTAGTTTCATTAGATTGTCCCTGCAGGTTTGTATTTTAGTTCTGGGCCACCACACGATGCATCCATACATTAATATCGGTTTTACCATAATTTTGTACACCCAGTACATTATTTTGGGCTGTAGGCCCCATGTCTTTCCATATGCTGACCTACACATATTCAGTACTCTCAGTGCTTTAGCAATGGTATGGTCAACATGTGCATGCCACCGCAGTTGTTTATCTAGTATAACCCCTAGATATTTAACTTCAGTGGCCCATTTGATTTTATTACCGTACATATGTAGATCTTGTAGACCTGTTAGTACCTTTTTCTTTGGGTTAACCGAGAGACTATTTGTCGTGCACCAGTTCGTGACTTTGTCTAGAGCTTCCTGCATCAGTGTCGACTATCTAAATCTGGCCGATTGTTTTTAGTACATGGTAGATATGTACATAGTATTGTATGCTATCCTTGGCCCTACCGCATTGGCTGGTTACCACACACTGGGGCAACAGGATACGATTTTTATTAAATTTACAATGGGCCCCCCCTCTGTTACATAGGACCTAATATCGTCGGTGAAAGGTGGGTGTACACAGTGTACTTCCGTTTAGGGAAATAAGTGTGACGGTGTTTATATTATTTAATTTTATTTAAAATAAAATCATTTTTTTGTGTCTCGTTTTTTCATGAATTTGTGTTCTACTGAACTTCTGGATGATACTTTACCAGTACAGTTACTCCTGCAAATTCCGGGAGGATACAAAACAACAGGCTCTATTTATGTTGAATATGTATAATCGTCTGGAATCGTCGGGGTCGCGTGGTGGAAAGGATATAATTAGTGGCGGAGTGGGTTGATGCGCGGGCGGCGCGGACTAGACGGGAGCGCTCGCGGCGGCGCGCGTGCGCGGGATGCCAAACAAATATAACTTAATTGCTGATTACGTTTCTTTTTAAAGTAAAAACAAAGTTATACTCATGAAGATCATATTGAGCGAACAAGCGGGTATACATCTGAGTCTATCTATCTATATCACCACGCCACATCCATTTAGGGCTAGGCAGGGAGTACAGATTATGAACACACATCTGTGTAATATCATAAAGTTATATTGTTAATTAAAATGATAGAAAGGGCTAGGCATATATGTATTTAGGTGCATATTTTACAGATTATAAGTCTTTTATTAATCAATAGAAGTAAAGGCTGTGTTTGTTGGCTAAGCTGAAGTTATATTTTTATTTTGTAAACAATCTAATTATCTACATGGAATATCATTAATAATAACGTCTCTCCATTATCTATAGTGGTCAGCTGACTCACTTAAAACCAGATTAACCTGAGAAAAATAGCAAATGTTACATGAATAATTTATGACACGAACGTAAATAATAATGAAGTGACCGCGACCTAATCCATTGACTATCCAGCCAATTATAAACTCATGTGCTATTTTACGATAATCAGGTGGCAAATGGCTGCATGAAAAATTGCCAGCATAAAATTTAAAAAAATTAAGTTAAAGGCTAACCCTACTTAGTCGCGGTCGTGGTATAAATACGTAAACATGTGGGCCCAACGGGAGGCTTGTGAATCTATCTCGCTTTTTTACGAACTACTAATAAGTGTAAGCGTGATGCCCTTATGCATCTGTGACCCGAAAGAAATGCTTTATAATACACATCGTCACGCCTATATTCCCAAAGTGGGGGTGGCAAAGGTGTACTGAGTAGTAGGTCCCATGTAATAGGGGGCGAGCCTATTGCCATATACCGGACACAATTCCAGACTCCGGACTCTTATTGGGAAGTTATCCCATGGGATTTGAACCCAGGACCTCGTGATCACAAAGCGATGCGCTTCGCCACTGGACCAACGAGGCAGTCAAATTATAAAAAAATGAGACCTTACATCGTCGGCGAAATGTGGGTGTACTCAGTACACGTCTGCCACCCCTGCTTGGGGAATATAGGCGTGACGGTGGTATAAAGAAATGCTTTATAATATTTATAATTATAAGTTTTTCGACAAATAATGATAATAATTATTTTTCGTAGAATTTATTTATGGATCATCAACCTCATTCTATATTTTTGAATATCATGTTGTCAATTAAAATTCTCACATTACCTACGATAAATATTGGAATTATTTTATTTATTTATCGGATGATTTGGCGCAGTGTTTAAGAGGTTTAAGTCGCTCTACCCACTGGGTCGAATCGTCACGGGTTCGATTCCCGCACGGGACAAATCCTTGTGTGACCCACAATTATTTGTTTCGGTCTGGATATTTGCATTTGTGTATATGAATTTTCATATTTGTAAACGCGCGGAATAAATGCAATTGTGGCAACGTTTTATAAAAAAAAATCTGTCTCCTAGTGAATGCAAGTTTTTAGCTCCGTCGTGTTTATGCCAAAATTTACACGGCAGTATGATATATTTTTACTAAGGTAATATAGCTGGTAAAGGCGTCGTATGATGAGGTCTACTCTCAGACCTACTGCGCCTCAAATAGCTTTAGGGTCCGAAAAGTTCCAACTGGAGCTTCAAAATCGTTTCGACCTGCTGGAAACTGAAGGCAATGTTGACGAGAAAACCGACACAGTGGTCAAAACGCTACAGGATGTGTCTCGAAGGATGTTTCCCGGCAAAAGCGGTAACAGAGAGTCTAAACTCTCGCTCGAGACTCTTGAACTTATGAGGCAGAGACGGGAAATGTCATCCACGCAGGTGTCTTCGCCGGATGGGAGGAACCTCAACCGGAAGATCCGGAAGCGGGTGCGACGTGACCTCCGATGTTCCAACACCCGCGCCATCGCGGCTGCGATTGAACAGAACAGAGGCACCAAAGTCTTCGCTCGCCAGCTAGGTAGATCCCATCTGACGAAACTTAAAACTGCGGGTGGCAAAACCGTAACCTCCAAGTTTGAGATACTCAAGGAAATTGAGAGTTTCTACAAAGACCTGTACGCATCACGGATGACTAAACCCACGAGACCCAGCGCTGACGACCACAGAGCCCCACTCACACGCCACCACACGGAAGACATCCCTGATGTCAACCAGGACGAAGTCAGAGTGGCTCTCGAGCAGCTCAAAAACAACAAGTCGCCAGGCGATGACGGAATCACCACTGAGCTCCTAAAAGCAGGCGGGACTCCAATCTTGAAAAAGCTAGCGAGCCTCTTTAATTCCGTCATCCACCAGGGCTTAACACCTCAAGCGTGGAGCGGGAGTGCGGTGGTTCTGTTCTTCAAAAAAGGTGACAAAACCTTGCTGAAGAACTACAGACCCATCTCACTCCTGAGCCACGTCTACAAGTTGTTCTCGAGAGTACTCACAAACCGCCTCGCCAGAAGACTTGACGAGTTCCAGCCACCGGAACAAGCCGGGTTTCGAAAAGGCTACAGCACCGTAGACCACATCCATACTGTTCGGCAGATTGTACAGAAGACCGAAGAGTACAATCAGCCGCTGTGTATGGCTTTCGTAGACTACGAGAAAGCCTTCGACTCCATCGAAACCTGGGCGGTTTTGGATGCTCTGCAGCGATGTGGCATCGATTGGCGCTATATTGAGGTGTTGAGATGTCTGTATGATACCGCCACAATGACCGTCCAGCTCCAGGACCAAAAGACCAACCCGATCGAGCTGCGTCGAGGGGTAAGACAGGGGGATGTAATATCCCCAAAGCTCTTCACCAATGCACTCGAAGACGTCTTCAAGACGCTGGACTGGACTGGGCGGGGCATTAACATCAACGGCGAATACATCTCACACCTTCGGTTTGCCGATGATATCGTCATCGTGGCAGAGTCACTGGAACAGTAAAGCGAAATGCTGCATAGCCTAAATGGAGCCTCTCGAGGTGTCGGTCTCGGCATGAACTTGGATAAAACCAAGATCATGTTTAATGAACATGTCACGCCGGGACCGATCTACGTCGATGGTTTGATGCTCGAAGTTGTTCAGGAATATGCCTACCTTGGACAAGTTGTCCAATTTGGTAGAAACATCTTCGAGAAAGAAATCAACCGCAGGATCCAGTTAGGTTGGGCAGCATTTGGCAAACTACGTCACGTTTTCTCTTCGCCTTTACCGCAATGCCTGTCTTCAGGCATAAAGTCTATAACCAATGCGTCCTACCTGTTTTTTTTTTTATTTTTTTTTTTTTATTTATAATTAGACACTGACAGTCCTACCTGTTATGACTTACGGGGCTGAGACGTGGCCACTCACAGTGGGACTAGTCCACAAATTTAAAGTCGCACAGCGGCCTATGGAGCGAGCTATGTTTAGCGTCTCTTTGAAGGATAAAATTCGTAACGAGGTAATCCGACAAAGAACCAAAGTTACCGACATAGCTCGCAGACTCAGTAAGCTAAAGTGGCAATGGGCTGGTCACATCTGCAGAAGGACCGACGGCCGATAGAGCAAGCGTGTCCTAGAGTGGAGACCGCGACTTGGTAAGCGTAAGGTAGGACGACCCCCAGGTAGATGGACCGACGACCTCAAAAAGGTCGCTGGGACAGACTGGATGCGGAAGGCGGAGGACCGTGTGCAATGGCGCGTGTTAGGAGAGGCCTATGTCCAGCAGTGGACTGCGATAGGCTGATTGATTGATAGATTGAATATAGCTGGGCAATAGTCTCTCCCTCTTTTCTCCAACGATCTCTTACCCTTAGCTGACCGACCGCATTAACAACAGCGTAGTAAGAAAGCGAGTGGGTATGAAAGATAGTATCGGTGTAAAGATGAGAAAGGGCATGCTCCGTTGGTTCGGGCATATAGAAAGAATGCCAGAGGAAATAATGACATAACAGATATACAATGTGAAAGTGGAAGGATGCAGGTACCGGGGAAGACCTAGACTATCTTACCACGACCAAATAAACCGAGTCTTATCTGAAGGAAAAGTCAAGAGTCTCCGTAACCGGCGAGCGTGTATGAGACGAACTATGAGAGGCGAGGAAGCCAGAAAGGTATGTAAGGAAAGAACCTGTTGGAACTCTGTACTCTCTGCCTACCCCGCAAGGGATCTGGCGTGATGTTATAGATAGATAGATAGATCTCTTACCCCGAAATATCCATATATATTTCGTAGGTACTAGATTTTACGGATCATGAACAAATTGGCAGTCAAAAAACAGCTGCGTTTAGATTATCCTTACATGTCTAATGTATTCGTAGTTAGCAACTGTAGAAATTTGTTTTAAACTAGTTTCTGCCCGCTACTTCGTCCGCGTTAACTATAGCCACGAACCTTTCATTTTTCCGGGATATAAAGTTCTATGTGTTAATTCACGTAACAAACTATCTGTGTGCCAAAGGACATTGTCGAAAATTGCCCCAGAACCCACAAAACTTTGACCCATGCCATCATTATTTATCTATTTTATTAAAATAATGGCAAATATCTAATGGACAATTCAATCTAAAACGAATATTTAAAGTATTGTAAGTACTTATATCGAAGTCGCCGACATCTTTACTGAATGTCAACACACAATATAACCTTATATGTATTAATGGCTACTGAATTATAACTTCAAAATCTAATACTTTTTGTATATATGTAATATATATGTAATAATAAAATATGCAATAATGCGGTTCACCCGCTTGTCCGTTTAATAATAAATGCCTTAAGAGAATTTATGGGTGATTTGAAATCATACGAGTATTTTTTCATTGCTGTTGGTTCTGGGCAAAATCATGTATAGGCGCAGAACAATGTCCTTTCATCTAAATCCATTGAGCCGTTTTTGCGTGATTGAATTTCAAACATCTAAATATACAAATTTTCACATGAATAGTACTAGTTTCTGCCCGCGACTTCGCCCGCGTTGACTTTAAGCTAGGAACCTAAATTCCGGGATAAAAAGTGTCCTAAGTGTTAATACAGGTAATGAACTATCCGTGTGTCCCCTATTATATGGGATCTAACTTTGTCGGCGAAAAGTGGGTGTACACAGTACACCTCTACCACCCCCTTTGGGGAGTGTAGGGGTGACGGTGTTTATTATTCCTTATTTTTACAAAAGGAGAACAGTTTGAAAAATACGAGTAGTTAATATCTCACCATGGTACGACGCAAGAATACGCACGTAGCGTTGCGCCGCGCGGTCGTCGTAGTACGCTGCGTACAACTCGACGGGCGTACCGACGACGCGCTGCCACGAGCGGTGCGCGGGCGCCGCTGACCAGCTGCGATTCTGCGAATATTTAAAAAGTTATAAATAAATTACAAGTTCTGAGCAATTCCAATTTTTGATGTATTTGACAACTCGCTATCTGCATAGATTATTACTTTATTTTAACTAATAATCCTAGGTGAATCCTAGGAAATGTGAGTGTACATAGTAAACCTCTGCCATCTCCACTTGGGGAAGATAGGCGTGTCGGTGTTTATTTTATTCTATTTAACTAGTAAATATCTTGTCTGTGTCTCCGTAACCGTCGAGCGTGTATAAGACGAACTATGAGAGTGGAGGAAGCCAGAGAAGTATGTAAGGTAAGAAATTGTTGGAACTCTGTACTCTCTTCCTACCCGGCAAGGGATCTAGCGTGATGATATAGTTAGTAAATATCTTCGTTCGTAACATTTCAATGTTATGAAAGAAAATATTTACGAGTTAACTTACAGTAATAATAATAATTATATTACATAACTAATAAATCTTTTCTTTCATAACTTTAGAATCTTAAATAACATCTCCATGTTATGGAGGAAAAGATTTATTAGTTAAGTAAAAGTAGTAAGATCCTTCAAAGTTAATTAAGGGCATTCTTCAGGCGCTTTGTGTTCATTATTAAGTGTTAAAGCTGTATTGGAATTTTGAATTAGTAGAAAAGAAACTAGTCTGAACGAAATGAGTGTCAAAACCTACTTTTATAGTTTATTTACACGGTGCATTCAGAAACTCTGTTATTCAATCAATCAATCAGCCTATCGTAGTCCACTGCTGGACATAGGCCTCTCCTAACACGCGCCATTGCATACGGTCCTCCGCCTTCCGCATCCAGTCTGTCCCAGCGACCTTTTTGAGGTCGTCGGGACAGACTGGACTCTGTTATTGTGAGTTTATATTTCATTCGAGTTTTTGTGCAATACATTACCATTACACTATATACGTCAACAAATATAATATGTTAATAAGGTCATTAGTGTCATGGTAACGATAATGTACCATTTTACACCATTATCAGACATTTATTATAATTTATCCGACCCATATCCAGATCCATGTAACGATATTTAATACATTAATTCTAGTGTGGGAACTTTTAAAATTCCCACTCATTATCTTGGTGAAATTAACAACGTACATCTCTGTCACTTATCATGGTGCACCACATAATATTATAAGTCTTGTGTCACTTTCAAGAATCATGAATTATAAAGAGACGACAATAGTTTAGAATAGTTTAGTCTAGCTCCACTGACTGCATCGAGTAATCGCGGATTCAATTCGAGCATGAGGCAAAATCTCTGTGAGACCACAATTTTTGGTTTAGGTCTGGGAGTTTGTGTATCTGAATTTTATGTTTGTAAAAGCACCCACAATACAATAATAAACGCAGCATAAGGCTGCATTCTTTTGAAAAAAACTATTTTTACTTTTCTGTAAACGATTATAATTAGTACACATAACTATACTTTAAAATACCATCATCTTTGAGTATCTCCAAAACTATTTTAAAACACATATGCATTACTCCAGTTAACGTCAAATAAAACAATGAAAGTTAGTCTTAATAACACTTGAAAAGAGAAAGTTAACTTTAATCGTAACCTTTAATTTTAACTAGTATAATTAAATCTCTCTCTCTACTTTTCATCTCTCTATCGCTCAGGTTAGCTGTAAGAAAACTCAATTTTGAGTTAAGCACACCTTTGTACATAAAATATCCTATGTAATGATTCATTGTGTATATATGTGTACAATAAAGAATAAATAAATAAATATTGACGCAACCACTCTTACTAAAAGGGACATCCCTTGCGACGTCAACGCCGCGCTCGTGCACATCACTAGCGGAAACGGGCAGAACAATACCGACGCCACGGGGATAGTCGCCTTATTAGTTATAAATTGTAATTTTCTCATCTTGTTCGCAATCAAAAACATTCTAACCACAAAGTACTAATTTATTTATATGCCAGCGTGGACACTAAACCTTAAGTCAGCGTTTACGATAGAAGGTTCGTAAAGGCGTGCGTTAGACATCAACGCGCTAGACTTATCGAAGGTTTGCTAACAAACTAATTACGATTAGCTCCACAGCTATTAAGTGTGTGGTTAATAGCTAATATCCGGTCACATATCACACATACACACGTGTAGGGACTCTATGTATATAGTACGACGGGTTAAATGAGTAGATAATAAAAAATAAAGCTATTATCAGAGTTTATTAAATAAATTATGGTAAAGTAACAGCTGTAACATAGAATTTAAAATTAAAATGAAGGTTCAAATTGTTTTTTGTGTTATATTTATAGATATTACACAAATAGTCATATCATCATCATAATACATCCTATAGACTAATTACGCTTATACAATGAGTAAGTAAATGGTACAAGGTACTTGTTCGGATTAATCGGCGACGGCTTGGTTCAGTGATTAAGCCGCTCC
This sequence comes from Phalera bucephala, assembly GCA_905147815.2. Taxonomy (NCBI): domain Eukaryota; kingdom Metazoa; phylum Arthropoda; class Insecta; order Lepidoptera; family Notodontidae; genus Phalera; species Phalera bucephala. The sequence goes on along the minus strand of LR990621.1, from coordinate 12,751,041 downwards.
GGCAACTGTATCAAGTAGTCAAGGTTTTGATCACCGCAAAGAACAATTCTTTGTTTGACCCACAACCATTTGTTTTGGTCTGAGTGTTTGTGTATGTGAATTTCATGTTCCAAAACGCACCCAGGATCCTTTGAAAAAGAAGTAGAACAGAAAACTGTGTATGACCGCTTATACAAAAGCACAACACTAACGAATGTACCACAATGTGTCCTGTACAAGTTATCCGCGCGAGTAGCCCGGTTATAAAATGGTTATAACGAATTCCCAATTGAACTCACAATAAAAATTAAAGCTATTTTTTGACATCGGAAACTTTCATAAGTAGATTAGTTTCTTTTCTACTAATTCAAAATTCCAATACAGCTTTAACACTCAATAATGAACACCAAGCGCCTGAAGAATTAACTTTGAAGGATCTTATTACTTTTACTTAACTAATAAATCTTTTCTTTCATAACGTGGAGATGTTATTAAAGATTATAAAGTTTTATTTGACGTTAACTGGAGTAATGCATATGTGTTTTAAAATAGTTTTGGAGATACTCAAAGATGATGGTATTTTAAAGTTTAGTTATGTGTACTAATTATAATCGTTTACAGAGAAAGTAAAAAATATTGTTTTTTTAAAAGAATGCAGCCTTATGCTGCGTTTATTATTGTATTGTGGGTGCTTTTACAAACATGATATTCACATACACAAACTCCCAGACCGAAACCAAAAATTGTGGGTCTCACAGAGATTTTGCCTCATGCTCGACTTGAATCCGCGATTACTCGATGCAGTCAGCGGAGCGAGGTATGCTTCAACCACTAGACTAAACTATTCTAAACTATTGTCATCTCTTTATAATTCATGATTCTTGAAAGTGACCCAAGACGTATAATATTATGTGGTGCACCACGATAAGTGACAGAGGTGTACGTTGTTAATTTCACCAAGATAATGAGTGGGAATTTAAAAAGTTCCCATACTCGAATTAATGTATTAAATATCGTTACATGGATCTGGATATGGGTCGGATTAATTATAATAAATGTCTGATAATGGTGTAAAATGGTACATTATCGTTACATGACACTAATGGCCTTATTAACATATTATACTTCTTAACGTATATACAGTGTAATGGTGGTTGCATAAAAACTCGAATGAAATATAAACTCACTATAAAAGTGGGTTTTGACACTCATTTCGTTGATTGCGGTCTTATATTTTTTGCTGATGAATCAGATATTATCAACCGCTTCACTGAGCCCTACCAGTTGCCCTTACAAGTTTCAAAGGATTTCAAGGATTTCAATTTATCAAACTCGCTTGTATCATGAATGTGAATATTATGAAAAGTGAAGATACCTAAATCAGCTGATCAGAAACACTGAAATAGTGAAATGTTTATTGTACTAGTAAATGGTTCAAAACGCGCCTTATCACACATACACACCGTCATGCGTCATGGAAATATAGATTCCCCACGCGAAGGTGGCAGAGGTGTACGGTGTACTTTTCGCTGGCTACGTTATATGATGATATCATGAAATATGGGGCGTGCCTAAGAGCACATTTTCAGACTTAGGACTGATACTGGGAATTTATCAATAGAAAAACTACATTTGTAATTAAGTGTATTTTTGTCAAGAATAAGGCGCTTTGGCCGTTAACTGTCTCGTTGGTCTATTGGCAAATAATGCACTTTGCAATCACGAGGTCCTGGGTTCAAAACCTAGATCGGACAAATGTTTTTCTAACGAATAATTCCCAGTATGAGTCCGGAGTCTGGAATTGTGCCCGGTATATGGCAATAGGCTCGCCCCCATGGGCCTTAACATCGTCGGCGAAACGTGGGTGTACTCAGTACACCTCTGTCACCCCCTTTGAGGAATATAGGCGTGAAGGTGTTTATTTTAAATAAATAAATAAATAATAAATTGTAAGTAATCTAAAATGTAAATCCAAATATTCTTTAACACAACAATGGCGGCCTTTAAAATATGGCAGGAATATGTTACAACATATTCCCTTCATTGATGACTCTTCCGCGTAGCCCATAGATATGTTTTTTTAAGACACTGATAACGGACACTTTACAGTTTGGTCATGTACAGAATCTTGTTTCGCTTTTATATCAATGGGTAATGTATAATTAAACAAGATTATTGATATGTGGTTGGATGAATGTTACGTAACTTAACGGTTCTCGAAGCCATAGCAGGACACCAAATCTTAATAAATTGGATATTTCCATTATCCCACTAGCTATTGTTCCGGTATCGAAAGTGTAAGGTTCTCGCACCTCAGTAACGGTACCCAATATTAAATCACCGCGGTTCCAATGTCACGTACTGTAGTGATGAAGGTTTCTATTAGTTGCTGCATGCCGATGTTAGTGAGGAACGAGCTGTGAGATTGCGTCTACGTGATACCTTATCATATTATTATCTATTCATTTTAACAGGGCTAGCAGGTTACAAATGATGTCGGAAGAAAGTATGATAACATAGATATACAATGTGAAAATGGAAGGATGGGGGTACTGGGGAACACCCAGATTATCTTATCATGATCAAATAGACCGTGTCTTCTCTGAAAGGCAAGTCAAGAGTCTCCATAACCGGCGAGTGTGTATGTGACGAAGTGAGAGTGGAAGAAGCCAGAGAGGTCGGTAAGGAAAGAAGAAAGAACTTTTTACTCTCAGCCTACCCCGCAAGGGATTTGGTGTGATGATATTGATGATGAGCAGTAGTAGAAGTAGTAGCAGGTTACAATTGGGGTTTCTGGCACCCACAGGACAGGCTTGCATAATGTGCGGCCACTGATAATGTTATTGTAAAGTTTTCGCTCTTTTGTAAACGAGATTCTGATTTGATTTGAATAAAGACTTATTTTTAAATCGTCTGACTGGATCCATTGACTGTCTTGTTAGTCTAGTGGCGAATAATGCGCGGTCTGACTACGAGGTCGTTGGAAAAATGTAGTGTTTCTATCGAAAATATCCCAGTGTCAGTCCGGAGTCTGGAATTGTGCCCGGTATATGGCTCGCTCCCTATTACATGGGAACTAACATCGTCGGCGAAAAATTGGTGTATAGACACCTCTACCATCGACGCTTGGGCGGTATTGGCGTGACAGAGTTAATTTTTTTTCAATCATACTACTTATATTATTAACGTGAATGTTTGTGAGTGTGGATGTATAAAATAATAATATTAGCCCTGTTAAGAAACTGTCCCACTGTTGGGCACGGGCCTCCTCTCAAACTGAGAGGGCTTAGGCCATAGTCCACCACGCTGGCCCAGTGCGGGTTGGCGAACTTCACACACCTTCGAGAAACTCTTAGGCATGCAGGTTTCCTCACGATGTTTTCCTTCACCGTTAAAGCAAGTGATAATTAATTTTTAATACGCACATGCTTCCGAAAAGACAGAGGTGCGTGCCTGGGTTTGAACCCGAGACCTTTGACTTTGCAGTCCAACGGTCTAACCACTAGGCTATCACTGCCATGGATGTATGGATGTTTGTTATTCTTCCACGCTAAAACTACTGAACGGATTTTGATGAAAATAATAAATCAGAATAACATACATGTTGTCTATACTAATCTATACTAATATTATAAAGAGGCAAGATTTGTATTTTTGTATGTTTGTAATGAATAAACTCAAAAACTACTAGACCGATTTCAAAAATTCTTTCTACGAGTCTAGCTACGAGTACTTTATCCAGAAGTAACATAGACTATATGATATAGACCCGGTAGGTGGCGCTGTTGTCGACCGGGTACGAAGTCGCGGGAAACTGCTAGTAATTTATAAAGTTACGTATGCAGACGATGTCGCGGGCGTCCTCTATTCAGGTATAAGCTATTTATTGACAAAATACAATATACACTTTTAAAAAATTACAGATGCATGAATAAATTAGTAGCACCCCTATCTCTATACCCCCTTCAAAGACTGAAAGTGATGAATGAAGGTGTACAAATGGGTGACTTAGTGGTAAACCATCTACTTTATGCAGATGACGCGGTTTTAATAGCGCCAAAAGTCACTGATCTGCAAACACTAGTCACAGTTATGAAAGACGACTGCATGATCAATGGCTTACACTTGAATGTAAAGAAAACCAAGATTATGGTTTTTGAAAGGGAAGAAACCAGAACGAATATGAGGATTGTGGTTGGTAACGATGTGCTGAAACAAGTGAATAAGTTTGTATATCTTGGATGCGCCTTCAGTAAGGATGGGAAATACACCGCTGACATAGAGAGAAGAGTGAGTGCAGGGAACAGCGTGAATGGTGCGATGGGAAAGCTACTTGGAAGCCGGCACTTAAGCCATAAGGCGCAGCTGGCCATACATAACGGAGTTCTTGTCCCAACATTGTTATATGGTAGCGAGAGCTGGGTATGTAAGAAGGAGAATGAAAGTAGGATAAATGCGGTAGAAATGCGAGCTCTGCTGAAGATGTGCGGAGTGAAGCTGACCCACCGCATTAGCAACAGCGTAGTAAGAAAGCGAGTAGGTATGAAAGATAGTATCGGTGTAAAGATGAGAAAGGGCATGCTCCGTTGGTTCGGGCATATAGAAAGAATGCCAGAGGAAAGAATGACAAAACAGATATACAATGTGAAAGTGGAAGAATGCAGGTACCAGGGAAGACCTAGGCTATCTTACCACGACCAAATAAATCAAATCTTATCTGAAGGAAAAGTCAAGAGTCTCCGTAACCGGCGAGCGTGTATGAGACGAACTATGAGAGTCGAGGAAGCCAGAGAGGTATGTAAGGAAAGAACCTGTTGGAACTCTGTACTCTCTGCCTACCCCGAAAAGGGTCTGGCGTGATGTTATAGAAAGATAGATAGATCCCTATAATAAAACAGTTTTTGTTATGGATAAAAAAAATACAGATTAAATGTTGGAGAGTAGATGTCAAAAAATATTTCGAGTTATGTCCACGAGATGACCTCTGATTGCGTACTACCCAGAAAAATATCTGGTTGTTATTAAATTAACCAGAAGACCAAAAAAGGTTTATAAATTACTGTTGTTATGTAAATTTATCTGATGTGGATGGTAAATATAATAAGTATGCACGTAATACGAGACGACGGCTTGACGGCTTTGTCCAATGGTTAAGAGGTTAAGGAGCTCCGTACACTAAATCACGAAGCAGCGGGTTCTATTCCCGCACGGGGCAAATCTTTGTGTTTCGGCCTAGGTGTTTTTATATGTGAATTCAATATTTGTAAACTAACCCACGATACAGGAAGAAGCTAGTGTAGGGATTTATTTTGAATGTAATTTGCAAGTAATATATACAATAACCTAACTGACAACTGACTAACCTAACTAACGACTGCCTCGTTGGTCTAGTGGCAAAGCGCATCGCTATGTGATCACGAGGTCTTGGGTTCAAATCCTAGGTCAGACAAGTGTAGTTTTTCTAACGAAAATTTCCCACTACGAGTCCGGAGTCGGGAATTGTGCCCGGTATATGGCAATAGGTTCGCCCTCTATTACATGGGATCTAAAATTGTCAGGGTAACGTGGGTGTACTCAGTACACCTCCGCCACTTCCGCTTGGGGAATATAGGCGTGACGGTGTATTTTATCTAATTGAGAAGATACGGTAAACATCTGAGCAATATTTTAATAATCAAGATCAATGCTTAAGTACATACTCGTACCTAATTTTTGACCAAGTGAAATATTTCGCTGTTTGACGTAGTATGTACATCGTATTTGGATTGTACAAATATCCGTATAAAGGGTTCAATTTTTTATTTATTTGATTATATTAATTTATATGATCCCGTATAAATACACTGGTCGACCTACGAGACAAAAAACACCGATGTATACGTTTCAAATAACCTAAAAGCGTAATCGATCTACAAAAAAAATTAACCACGTTCGAGTATCATATTATCTAGGTATTTTTTACTCCAACTATCAAAAGTACAAGTACTGGGAAACAATATCACTTTTCTGTACCATACCATAAAAGAAACATAGAGGAGCCGTAAAAAATAATGATAGCAATATAGTGTAATAATATACCGAACGCGAAATACGAGGCCTCATTTCACACGGACACAATATAATTCACATTTGTGTAATCTGTACCTACCCACCTACTTACGGATAATGTATCGATGTGGGTATGTTACTTATTTGGAAATTAATGTAGGTATATAAAAATCGTAAAGCCCCAAATGACTCAGTAAAATCTTCATAAGTACCTTATGAGGTTATTCCTGAGTTATCAGATTTACATTTTTATCTTTACATAAAAAAATGGAAAATTAATATTTGGCGTATGTACCTCAAGACAGCATAATTCCTCTCTAAGGTCACGCTTGTGTGTGAATGATCTACGCTGTTGGCCGGGTAAAACATTTTTAAACAAGCTGGTGTTAATTTTCATTTAATAAAAAAATTGTGTACAATATTTTCTTTACTTTAGCTCACGCCTTATTTAAAATATTTTTTACACATTCACACTTATATTCGTCCAGCTTAGGTGGTAGAGATATTCTGTGTACATCGTTCTTGATGCATTACAATGTTTATTTGAATATTTTTAATTTAATTTAATAGTTTAATTTTATATTTTATAATAGCGTTACCTTTATGTTAATGTGAGTCAATTTTATTTGCTTTTCTTTTTAATATTGTTTGTTATAACTTGTACCTGAACTTGTGTCCAACAAAATTGTAAACCAAAATATTTGAAATGGTCTGGTTCCTGCGATGCAAGCCACGAGCTTAGTGCCGGAATCGTTGTTAAAATAATTGTAACTCTTATGAAAATAAATAAATAAAATGTACATTTAGCCCACAATATTCTGTTTAGTACAATTCCAGAGAACGGACTGCGCTGTTGAGAATTTGTCGATATGATCCCTAATAATAATTTGTCCGACCTAAAATTCGAAGCCAAAGTGCTGCCAGCCACCCTATTCGCCACTACACCAATGAGACAGTCGGTTTATTTAAAGTTATTATGGCCGTAAAAGCAATTTGAATTTATTCCACATCAGTAATAATAACATGTAACCGATTCGGAACTTTAAACCGCACTCATGATTACACATTTATATCTGTAGTATAAAATTTGTATGCCGTTTTTGCTATATTAAATATCAATTTGCTCTGTACAGACAAATTGTTTTCGTGACAGGACCGCTTAAGAATAAGATAATAGTAATCTTAAGTAGGAATCGTCTGCGGCTCCGTTTGTGTAGACATTATTCTTGTGCTTAGACTAGGTAGGTCTAACGTTAAGCTAGAACTGGGCAACTGAGTTAAGCTATCTCCGATCTGTGTTACTTCGCAATCTGAATTTCAAATCAGACTTAAATCGAGTAGGCAGCTGTGGTTTTTGTATTTTTCAACAAGAACAGTCATGTTGATAGGAATTGTTGATCTAATGTTCGCATAGAAAAGAGTTGAGACATATGTAATTCATTTTTCGCCGCTCTGTTCATTCTTTTCTATTTTAGACATTTCTCAAAATATATTTCAGTGCAAATGATGCAATTTAGACCTAAATTAAATAACTTTAATTTAAAAAGACCTTTTCAATAACAAGCAAACACAACGACAAATTTTGCTTAGTTGCGGAGTTCCTATGGCTTCCTTCCGACCCCATCATCAGACCTTAAACATACGGTTCTAAAGTACTTGCCAATACTATCTATACATATAATCTATTGAGCATAAACACGAGGGGGTTACGTTGTATTGTTCACACGATCCCATGGCTACTTTCCGACTCTATCATCAGACCAGCTCCATGGTACCATATTATTACATTGTCACCGAATTTATATGTATGCCAAATTTCAGCTCAATCGGATATCCGCAAGTTCTTGAAAAATGTATTATAAGATTTGAACCGGAAAGACAGCCAAACATACGAACATAGCAAGTTAAATAACAGCTTGATAAAAGAAAACAGTAGGTATTTAGATTTTTATTTGCGACAGTAAACATACTTTAATGTATTTTTCCTATGCAATGGTGATTGAAAACACACACTGCAAGTTCGTTTCTTAATTAATTTTAATTTTAACGCTTTTAGAGCTCTATGTTTTTTCCTAATCATATTATAAAACTGGTTAGACAGCAATTACCAAGACCTATGTCAAAGTGTTGTTTACACAAATGTTCTACGGGACACATTTTTAGAAGGGCGTAATGGTACCTTTCAGTTGCTCGACCGGTTTTGACCCGCTTGCATCTCAACACCAACTTAGGTAGTTACTCAGCATGTTTATAATTGCAATAACTAATGCTATCCGAGATTAGATTAATTGTATAAGCATATTCTTGTATCAGCGGGAGTTACTAATGGATAAGTTAATGCCTTTAAACCAGGTGGGAAAATACTTAAATAATTAAACCGCTCGAACATCTCGCCGTAATGAAACTGGACATCTTTGCCGACTAGCAGAACTAGAAATTATTATTGGAACATTGTTGCTTGATGTACTTTGAAATTACAAACGTGTTTGTTAAGAGTCTGTAATTCTGTGTTCAGAAGATGTATTTAGAGTTATTAGTCTATCAATCATCATTTCCTTAATGCTTAGTCTCAGAGTTATAGTTAGGTGAGAAGGCCGGTTTATTTTTGCACTTGATCGATAGATGTTGCTTGTCAAGGTACCTTGGGTACTCATGATAATTCAAGAAGAAACTGATTACTGTAATTTTATCCAACCATCTCGGTACGTACTTCAATGCGTAAGTGCGATCGTAACTGTGATGCATACTAACGCGGAGGCCACGAGACAAAACGCTCTTAGCTTTATGATATCACTGCACCTCAAGGGTCAGCGTTGACTATCAAAAACAAATGCATGAGTTAGTATCAGATAATAAACGTATGTTAAAAGTTATAGAGTGGGTACTAGTCTATACTAATATTATAAGGAAGCAACTACTTAACCGATTTTAATCATTCTTTCACTATTACAAAGCTACATTGTTCTAAAGTAACATAGACCCGGGCGCGAAGCCGTGGAAAACTGCTAGTAACGTATAAAGACATGTTATACTAGTCCTTTATAGTTGAAATGTTCCTTGGCAACGATCCATAAGCACCTGATATTTAGAGAATGTTCATTCGGGTCTGTAATATTCTTAAAAAAGGTGTATACCAACATGTTGCAAACAGTGATAGCCTAGTGGTTAAACCGTTGGACTGCAAAGTAAGAGGGCTCGGGTTCAAACCCAGGCACGCACCTCTGTCTTTTCGAAAGCATGTGCGTATTTAAAATAACCTTTCAGTTGGTCTAACGGTAAAGAAAAACATCATGAGAAAACCTGCATGCCTAAGAGCTTCTCGAAAGTGTGTGAAGTTCGCCAACCCGCACTGGGCCAGCGTGGTGGACTATGGCCTAAGCCCTCTCAGTTTGAGAGAAGGCCCGTGCCCAACGGTGGGACAGTTTCTTAACAGGGCTAATATTATTATTTTTTTAACAACTGTTTGAGATTTTTTTTTAGCCCTGTTTATACTGTGCCATAACGGTTAAGAGCGAATAATAAATTTCCTACGCTTTTTTTGATGCCTTAAAACTGATGCTGATAGCGATTTAACTGTATTGCAGGGCTTTGATGAGTGTAAAAAAGTAAAAAAGCTGTCTAAATGTATCGCATAATAATAACATAGCTTTCTTGTTTTAGATTTGTAATCTTATAGGTTTTTCTTTTTCTCTCACCCTGCATATGGAACTCGATGGAACTTTATTTTTGCAATCGTTTGACAGATTTTAAGTTAAAAGTTCAGATATCGTAAGTTTTGTTTTTCTTGGATTTGATCAATTTTTAAAGTAAAGTCTACGAAAAATATCATTATAATAAAAACAATTGCTTTTTGATTAAAAAAAATTCTAGGCCTGCACTAGGATTTATTCCTGTGTCTATTACAAATACCAAGACCAAATAATTGTGGATCACACAAAGCTTGTACCGTGCAGGAATCGAACGAGCGACTATTAGATACAGTGGTCGGCTTAAGCTTTAACCATTGCGCTAATTCATCCGTCAAACAACAATTATCACAACAACAATTATAATAACTATCGTGCAAAGCTTTTTGTTTTAATTTTATTGACACAATACAACATAACATCAAAACATAACACTTAGTTCTAAAGTTATGACATAGATCTGGATTGTAATCCAAAACATGTGCAGTCAGCTAATTAAAATTAGTAACTTACGACAAACATATAAGAAAGAAGTAAACATTATCTAAGAAGAAACCCTGGACCAGGTACACATTTAATAACATAAAAACAGAATAACTATAAGGAAAAACTATAACAAAATATTACATGTCATTATATAACATAAATGATATCTTTGACAATTTTAATAAATTTTGCAAATTCAGTTTCATCGTATTCTATTATTGAGAGCGGTGGAGGAAGCCAGAGAGGTAGGAAAGAACCTATTGGAACTCTGTACTCTCTGCCTACCTCGCAAGGGATCTGGCGTGATAATATAAATAGATAGAGAGTGATAATCTCACAACCAGATTTAGTTAAGCTGCTGGCAAAAAATGAAACATTTCTACATTAAGAAAATTTCCTTTGAATATATAACGGTTAATTATAAAATATGAACTATTAAAATGTAAGGACGAATGACGATGAGGATGAATCAAGTCATTTAAATTAAGTTTTAGAGCTCTTTAATTTTAACATCAATTGAACGTTATTTATCATAACACGTTTAAGATATTGTGGCTTAAGTTATTGTGAACTAAAGCATCCATATATAACCAAGGAGTTACTGACCTCAGGTAATTAACCGGAAACGGAATCCTATTTCTGTTTATGCATGCAAATATCCCTGGCCGGTCTATCGGAACTATTCAAATGGTTATGCGCGATTATACCACTACCCGCCGTATCTTTTTATCATATTACTACGTAACTTTTCCTCTCCGCTGGGGCTGTTGTAAGGAAGATATACAAATGTGAACGATCGAAAACTCCGTTTCCTATATGTTTTCTAGACTCTACACGTTTGTTGTGATTAAACTGTGTGAACCACACGAACAATATATAGAATATTTAAAGAATTCAATAATATATAGAATAAATACTTGTTATGTTATGAACTCAAAATTTGTATCACTTGCAAATGAATTATTGTACATAGCTGTAGGTGAATCTAATTAAATAAATAAACTACCACGTCGATACCGGGAGTGGTGTGTGTGTTTTAGAGGTGCACACCAAGCGCGGTGTTTGTACTTAAAAGTTCGCATATTGTACTCACTTTTTCACTCTATGGGGCTTAGATCCTTCGCGTAACTGACTAGTCCGTATCCGGCTCGAAGGACCACGTTAATATATTTAATTTTGACGCCCCAATATTTTAAACGACATGAGGTAACTGGCGACGAATTATCGCAATTGTGATTTTGAATGTAGACCAAACGTAGTTTATAGAAAAAAACTGTTCTTCGTTATTAAAGATTTCATATAATGGCTACTATTTCGTAATGGCGGTGAATCAGTATCTAGTGAGTTCTGCAACCGTTTCTCGTAAAGCTGCGTATCCAGCCTAAAAGTTTTGAACACGGAGAAAATTATTGCCTATTCAAATCTGATTAGCTCCAACGAATAATAGTATCAGAATTTTATTCACATGTTTCTGTATAACATTATGAATAGCAAAAACACGTGTGGTGATAAAATATGACGTTATTTTATCCGCAATCACTGGCGGTCTATTCAATTTTATTCTTAAGTAAAAATATCTATATAGAGCGGCTATTGCCGGTGGCGGCATACTATTAGAAATGCCTGTGGAGAATATTGATTTCGATTTATTTTCCATTCGTGACCAGCACTCGAATAGATTATCGATACAAAACGAGTCGAAATAAAACTATGTTAAGCGTGCACTGTGCAGGGGCTATCGCTTTTGTGCGATACCAAGCGATTCTTATCGCCGACAATTTGTTTATAGGTATCATTTTGTTTAGATGACGTGAGAAATAAGTGGCGATATGTTTTTGTGTAGAGCTGTCTGTTGTTAGATGTGCGTTCCTTTGTTTCTCGCTAAGTATTGTGGTATCAATATCTATTTGTGGCGCTTGTTTGGAGGTAGAGCTCGTAGTTTTTATTTATTATTGAACCTATGCTTTTACTTGGTTAGTTTAGATATAAAGCATTGGTAGTTTGTTATATTTTATACGTTATAAATTTAAAGTATTGTTATGATAGGTGTGATTGTAAATTATATTTTGCCATTTATATAATTTTGTTTGTATATAGTACATATCATTTATAAGAAACAGATTGTATATAAGGTATGCTCCGTTAGTTCGGGCATAGAGAAAGAATTTTCGAAGAAAGAATGACAAAACTGATATACAATGCGAAAGTATTTAGGTACCAGGGAAGACCTAGACTAGCTTACCATGACCAAATAGACCGGGTCTTGACCAAATAGAACTATGAGAGTAGAGGAAGCCAGAGAGGTATGTAAGGAAAGAGCCTGTTGGAACTCTGTACTCTCTGCCTACCCCGTAAGGGATCTGGAGTAATGATATAGATAGATAGATTGTATATGTAGGTAGTGTTTTCTCTACATTGCGTTGGACAAGTTTGATCCCGGCACGAGTCAAATCTAGTTACCTTCTTGGTGTTTGAAAACAAAACAGAAATTATTTATAGTGTTAGGCTAAGTTCTTGTATCCATAATTATTGTGTATACATCATCTACACTATTACAAACATAGCGTAATGGTAACATGCAAACATCAACAAAATAGATACAAAGAAAAATAATAAATAGAATTGTCCAGACAGTATGATACTATAAGACATGTGTCTAAAAAAAAGTTATTTCGAACTGATGCCAAGATCTGTATTACATGTAATTAGAAGTGCCTTTGTTGCTACATTTGAAAAATCTGTCATAGATAAGTGACGGTTCGCAAACTGTCATTACTATTAAAACACCGTCACAATCTTTACATCTAACTTATCCATGCATGTAACAACTTGCCGCTATGATTTTAAACCGTATGTAAGTACTAACGTTTATAATCACTATAATATATGTATTGAGATCTGCGTTTGTAATATAGAACCATTAATTAAATGAGTAAGGAATATCCACAATAGGACATATTTTTTTTAAATTTCAATGCCTCGTTGGTCTAGTGGCGAATACTGCGTGTAGCGATCACGAGGTCCTAAGTTCGGATCCTAGGTTGGACAAAAAAAATATTTTTCAATAGAAAATAATCTTGTATCAGTCCAGCGTCTGTCAATGTGTCCGGTACAATGGGAGTATTAAATGGCACCTAACATCGTCGGCGAAAAGTGGGTGTACACGGTACTGTGTTAGCCCCGCCTTATTTTTTTTTTGATTTAGGAAGCGTAGCCCCACACTAGAATTTATTCCTGTATCGTGGGTGCGTTTACAAACATAAAAATTCACATACACAAATACCCAGACCGGAACAAATAATTGTGGATCACACAAAGATTTGTCTCGTGCGGGACTCGAACCCGCGACTTTTAGACACAGTGAGCGGAGTGGCTTAAACTCTTAACTACTGCGCTAAATCTTCCGTCTTTGAGGAATTGGAGGTGTATTGATTTTTATTTTAAAGTTTACCCACGCTCCTATGTTCCGGGTGTCCTTAAAACATTATTTTTACATACGCTTACACCTAGACCAAAAAAAAAGTATTAGGTCACACTAAGAATTGTGCCATCTATCTATCTATCTATCTATAACCTCACGCCAGATCCCTTGCGGGGTAGGCAGAGAGTACAGAGTTCCAACAGGTTATTTCCTTACATACCTCTCTGGCTTCCTCGACTCTCATAGTTCGTCTCATACACGCTCGCCGGTTACGGAGACTCTTGACTTTTCCATCAGATAAGACTCGGTTTATTTGGTCGTGGTACTCGCGACTACTCGATCCAGTAATTCAGCCTTCTCTACGCTTACACCACTAGATCAAACCGACGTCAACCTTCGTTTAGACCCATCATGAGTTTAAAACCATCTTTGCTGCAAAAAATATTTAATTGAATTCTTGTGAAATGCAATTATTCACGTTTGAAAATTACAGTTATTTCTGATTTAATAACAGTTCAGAATAAATTGAATTCAGGCGATGAATCTCTTGCACTAAAGTTCGTATTTGCTATAATACTGTTATTATTTTGATTGGCAATATCAGTGGCGGTGAGTTTAGAGAAACCATGTTCTAGAGCGCTGGTTTTCTTTAATGAGATTTACTGAATTACTTGGGCCCATATTTTATTGATTTGATATATATAACAAACAGTTGAGTTTGTTATTAAAAATAAAAAGAATTGGTGTTATGAAAAATAAAAGTTATTTTCAATATGAATGTTATCTACCGTTTCTATAACGATGTGATTGATACTATATAATTAACACTATTAATTATTTTTGATACATGAAAATAATTAATTGGCCCTTAAGCTATGATTTAATAAGTATTCTGAATGCTTTTTTATAATTTTGAATAAAAAAAGTGTAAGTCAAGCTTGTAAAAATAGTCGTATACAAAACTGAACCGAAGGTGATTAGGGCTTCGAAAAACCAAAGCTTTTGGGAGCTAAAGCTGCTCGCTTCCTTAGGATTTACTCTTGATACTCGTGGGCTCTGGCTAGTGCTTAACAAGTGGTTTTTTCACCGGTGGTAGGCTACGGCCGTGCCTGGTCATCATCCTCCCCGCAAAGTCATGCCACCGAGCGTCTTAATCGTGCATGTTGCCTTACTAGAAGGCGGGTCTAACCTAATCATACCGATTTGGACTTCAGTCTCATTATTCTCATTAGTCTTCACACTCATGTGTAAGCTAGAGTGAATAGGCTATTACTGAGTCAGCGGGCTACATCTTCGGCCCTATCGTCACTTCCATAGCGTGTTCCAAAAATCCTGCCAGAAAACCTTAGACATCGTGAATACAATATAAGACTAGGGTTCTACAAGAATCATCTTCCTATGCTAGGTTGCGGCCGGCCATAAGGAGCACAGAAAAAGTGTTATAGCAGTTTAATTATTAGTCCGGAGCCTGGAATTATTCCCCATATAATACCAGTAGGATCACTACTACCCTGGGATCTAACACTGACAGAGAAATGTTAAACGGCAGCATTAACCATTTGAGGGTATCGTAATGTTCTCTGGATCCTTTCTGCTGTCACATTCATCTTTATTTAATTAATAATTATGAAAAGGATGGAATATCAACTCGGTAACGTCGCGCTAACGTGTTCGTGATACGCCCTCAGTACACGTCTGCCACCACAGAACTAAGAGGACTAGTAATTCTTTATTTCGTGTCTGCCACATAGTGATTATATTATTTGCCTCTGCCATACCCGACATGCTTTTTGTGTCTTGGGGAATGTAGACGTGCCGACGAGTATATTAGCTGCATTACTCATAAGGTTGATTAACTTCGCGTATTTTAAAATACGGGCAAAGTTCTCGAGTAGGAAATGATGCTGCATACTAAGCGAGGGCGACAATGGCTCGTATTTTCCTACCGATGCGTTTCTCATCCATTCTTGTCTGGAATATTTGCATACAGGTTATGAGAAGCTTTTGTTGCATCCGTTTAATTTGTAACGGCTCCTTCGTACTTCTTGGATAGTATTATTTTCTGTAACTCTATTAAGTACGTGCAATACGACGAATTTGACGGACAATTTAGCGCAGTGGTTAAGAGCTTGAGCTGCTCCGCCCACTGTGTCGAATAGTCGCGGGTTCGATTCCCGCACGGGACAAATCTTTGTGTGATCCACAATTATTTGTTCCGGTCTGGGTATTTGTTTGTGAATCTTCATGTTTGTAAACGCACCCACGACACAGGAATATCCTAGTGTGGGGCTACGTTTAAAAAAAAAAAAAAAAAAAAAAAAAAAAAAAAAAAAAAAAAAAAAAATGTAATATAAATAAAATTTATAGTATTGTTTTGAGACTTAGAAAATGTTTTGTAGGATTTTAACCATTGAGTTTGAAATTTATAGGAAACGCCAATATGTGTCGCCTTTTTTTTAGGAAGTGATCAGATGTATGTGTGAGTGTGTGTGATATGTTCTATCATGGTTCCGTCCAATTTTAATTTATAGCACAGGCTAGAATGGCGCTATTCTAATATCTCTGTAACTACGTGGATACTTAAAAATCAGTGTTGATATAAATATGTTGCTTTTTACATGCTTTTATTTAACTTGCAATGTTCGTATGTCTGTTAGTCTGCCTTTCCGGTTCAAATTTTGTGATCTGTTTTTCAAGCACTTTCGGGTATCCGATTGAACTCAAATTTTTTCCATGAAGTTGATCTGATGATGAAGTCAGAAGGTGGCCATTGGAACATGTGAAATATACAAAGTAACCCCCTCGTTTATACTTTATGCACTTACGTACATAGGCGGATTTAATGCCTATAGCATTTTCTGCCAGTCTACCTTAGGGTGGTGTGAGACAAGTGTGGTGGGTGCGAAATTACACAAGTGAAAAAAAAGTTACATGAATAAGTATAAATACTATTAAACTAATTACCTATTAATTACACTTAGTAAATACAAATTATATATAACAATATTATACATAATACATATTTATATATACCACAAATATATACATACTAATTATACAATATATACATAAACTAAAACTGTGCGACATAACGACATAGAACAACTAACATTGAGGAGGATCCAGTCTTTTATGCCTTTTTTTAAAAGAGGGACGATTGGTTGCCATCCTGAGTTCCAGAGATAAAGCATTCCAAAGAAGGATAGACTCGACGAAGAAGAAAGAGTGAATTAAATCAGTAGTATGAGGGGGGCACTAAAGAAGACGATTATCAGAAGAGCGAAGATGTTTATCGTGATAAGAGCATAAATACTGAAATTGAGAAGTAAGATAAGCGGGCGAGACTGAAAAATAAAGGATAGAAAATAAAGTTTAATAGTGATCGATGCTCTGACACATGATTATATTTACGCTAATTGAAGACGAATCAAATGTAGTTATTAAGTAGGCGGTTTAGTTTATTGAGGTGATCCGCATTCAGTTCGAGGTAGCACACATCACCATAGTCGAAAATAGGAAAGATCAGGGACTGCACAAGCATTGCTTTTGTGTAATGGAACCACCCAACTACTCAATACGAGTATAACCCCGCCATGTTTGGGCTCGTTGGATTTGTCGTGACGTTGAGTACTTCAGACTCGGATGCCTGTCCAGGGTCTGATGATGGAGCCGGAAAAAAACCATAGGAACTCCTCAACTAAGTAAGGTTATCATATTATAACTAGATTATAAAAGCTGGATTATGCTGCTTGACATGCACCCTCATCTTGTAAATAGAAGAAAAAATAAAAAAATAATTCTTGATACTGTTTGTAAACACTCCAAATTAGCCATTCTTTATATCTCTACACCGTCACGCATATCTTCCCCAAGCGGGGGTGGCAGAGGTGTACTAAGTACACCCACTTCTCGCCGACGATGTTAGGCCCCATTTAATAGGGGGCGAGCCTATTGCCATATACCGGACACAGTTCCTTACTCCGGACTTATACTGGGAAGTTTTCGTTAGAAAAACGACAATTGTCCGACCTAGGATTTAAACTTAGGACCTTGTGGTCCCAAAGCGATGCGCTTTGCCATTAGACCAACGAGGCAGTCAATTAATATTTCTACATTAATCTATCAGTACAATATCTTAATATCTCTACATTTTCGTGTTTCATCGCTATGACTTTTACAAGCGTTGCATTCTCATAATAATGGAGGATGTCATACAATGTGTTATTATTGTGCGAACAATATCAACTGTTTAATAAGTTATCTAGTCATCGACCTCTAGATATTCGTAATACGTTATACGAGTGAGGTGTGGCAAATTTCTTCAAGTTTGAGCATTATACTTTTGTAGTCAAACGAGACGGGCATTACAAATCACTTTTATTGTTTCATTTACCTCTCTTTAGTTTGCCAATTTTTGCTTCTACAAGGTTTTATTTTTAATCTGGCGGTATATATGTATGTAGATGTCTGGTAAGTTAAATATATTACGATTTTCTGTTGTGATGCTTTAAAATTCTCTAATATATATCTAACACGCCTTGTTTAAAGATTAACTAAAATGTAACATATAGTCTTTCGGTTTTTTAGCACCTACAGCAGATATTTAAATGTTATCTACATTTTATTTAATTTTCTGAAAATAGGGTACCTAAACCCTATTTGGAAAAATAGGGTTACGGGATTCTTTCCGTAACCCTATTTTTCCAAATAGAGTTTAGCTTAGGTAGAACTAAGGTATGAATGTAGAGCAGCCGAGAAGTGGGGAGCATTAAATTAATAAAATCTAAAATAAAAGCTTTACGAGTATTTTTATGTTTTTATAAAAAAATCGTAGTGTTCTAAGAAAAAAATTGGGGGGTGGCATTAAGGGGACATGAGAAAATGGTGAGTTTTGTTATAAAACTTTATTTAAAACACAAATCGTTTGTTCATATTTATATACTATTAACACATAATAGTATGTAATAATATTACTCTATACTGCCCACTGCTGGACAAAGGCCTTCTCTTTAGAGAGGAGATTAGGTCATACTCCACCACGCGGACACAGTGCGGATTAGCAGAGGCAGGTTTGTGGCCACCTGCTGTTGGAACTTATCGAGTCGCCTTTTACGGCTTTCAACTCGGCTTAACGACTACCACATTAAGTGGTAGCCGGGACCAACGGCTTCACGTGCCTTCCGAAGCACGGAGACGCTCGAATATAAAAATGCCACAAACGGTCACCCATCTCCGTGTCGAACGCTGCTTAACCTTGGTAATCGGTAAGAACACCGCGGTCGCACAGCGCTAGGTGCGCCTCATAATAGTATGTATCTGTTTTTATTCGTTACCACGTATATACACGTCTGCTATGTACTTCTACTACTACTGGCCAATAATCATTAGATAGATCGGGATTTATTGCGAAACGCGGTCAAGCGCCTCCGCACGGAATGGGTGAAAACGAAATGCAAAATACGTGTCCGTGCATACTGCCTCATGCGATGTGTGATTTTTCTTCAGAATAACTACACCTTCTTCCGTGAATAGGGTATAGTTGTCTTTTTTTCTAAGTTACATCTGCGGGTTAGAACAGGCAGCAAGACTTTCCTCGCGCAAGATGAAATTTTGTGGGCCAGTGATTTGGATCTAAGTCAAAATAGTCATGTCAATATAACCTAAGTCAAAATAGTCTTGTCAATATAAAAAGGTGTATTTTTCAGGTTTTTATATGTCAAGATTGTCAGTAGCAGTCTGGAACCTGGTAATGTACAATGATGGCAATGGGTTTGCCTCGTATTGCATTGAGACCTAACGTCGTCGGGGAAATGTGTAGTAACTTCCTTTGTCGCTCCCGCTTGGGAAATGTAGGCGCAACGGTGTAACTTCCTTCTCTTTTCCCATAAGTCAAAACTAAATTGTGTCTGTGTTTGAATATTATATTCACACTTACAAAACAATTCGTTCAAAATATTTAATTGACATCCCTTCGGTTTATCGATGTCGTCTGGGAGCAACATTAAAAAATACATAAACACAATCACGCCTATATTCCCCAAGCGAGAGTTGGCAGAGGTGTACTGTGAACATCCACGTTTCGCCGAAGATGGTAGGCCCCATGTAATAGGGAACAAGCCTATTGTCATATACCGGGCACAATTCCATTCTGCGGACTGATACTAAAAATTTCCTTTTGTTTCCTTTCCGACCATTTGTCCGACCTTTGATTCGGGATTAACATTTGTATGATGAATACCTATCTATCTATCTATCTATAACCTCACGCCAGATCACTTGCGGGGTAGGCAGAGAGTACAGAGCTCCATAGGTTCTTTCCTTACATACCTCTCTGGCTTCCTCGACTCTCATAGTTCGTCTCATACACGCTCGCCGGTTACGGAGACTCTTGACTTTTCCATCAGATAAGACTCGGTTTATTTGGTCGTGGTAAGATAGTCTAGGTCTTCCCCGGTACCTGCATCCTTCCACTTTCACATTGTATATCTGTTTTGTCATTCTTTCCTCTGGCATTCTTTCTATATGCCCGAACCAACGGAGCATGCCCTTTCTCATCTTTACACCGATACTATCTTTCATACCTACTCGCTGTGTTACTATGCTGTTGCTAATGCGGTCGGTCAGCTTCACTCCGCACATCTTCCGCAGAGCTCGCATTTCTACCGCATTTATCCTACTTTCATTCTCCTTCTTACATACCCAGCTCTCGCTACCATATAACAGCGTTGGGACAAGAACTCCGTTATGTATGGCCAGCTGCGCCTTATGGCTTAAGTGCCGGCTCCCGAGTAGCTTTCCCATCGCACCATTCACTCTGTTCCCTGCACTCACTCTTCTCTCTATGTCAGCGGTGTATTACCCATCCTTACTGAAGGCGCATCCAAGATATACAAAATCATTCACTTGCTCCAGCACATCGTTACCAACCACAATCCTTACATTCGTTCTGGTTTCTTCCCTTTAGAAAACCATGAATACCTATTATTTATTATAAGAAAAAGTTTATAACTAACTTCGCCGAAGCGCGAAATATTATGGTCGTAAATTTAATATTGGTTGAATTTTAATCATTTAATATTCACCTTCGGGAGTGGTCCAATAACGTACGGCTTTTGTGCATGTTTATTGCCACTGGTTTGTTATTGTTATTTTATGTGGATGTTTTTTATATTGCGTCATTTGTGCCTAGGAAAGAGATTTTGAAATGCATGAAATAAATATTTATAGCCGTATATTATGATAATAGTTATTGGCGTGATTAAATCCTATCAGAAATCAAAGCGTCATTTTATTCGGGGTAGGTATTAATTGGGGTGTTTTTATTATTAAATTTGTTCTTATTAATCGGTGTCACACTATGACTATCTCTATAATAATAATAATATTAGCCCTGTTTAGAAACTGTCCCACCGTTGGGAACGGGCCTCCTCTCGAACTGAGAGGGTTTAGGCCATAGTCCACTACGCTGGCCCAGTGCGGGTTGGCGAACTTCACACACCTTCGAGAAACCTTTAGGCATCTATCTCTATATATAAGTATAATTTTACGATCTTAAGCAAGGCAAAGAAAGATTAAAAAATGAGAACGTGATATTCAGACTTTTCAAATCTTATAAAAATATATCAAAAGCACCACGTACATACAAACATAGTATAGTACGATTACAGTACGATATATACATAGTACGATTCGGACTTTTATTATCTTAATTTTTATAGTCTTATTTTTATTTCTATTACAGATGCAGTAATAGCTGTATTTAGCATCTTACTAAAACCTACCTTTGTGTCAGGTTTAATTATTAGCAAAAGTACAATAAAAAAATCAGTGCTAACGATATGTGGTATCTCCGGGAAGACCGGCAGTTGATCGCAGGAGACGGGCATGGGCCGATCCATCTCCGCCTGCTTGCCCTCAGAGTACGCGACGATAGTCCTCATCGTGGACATCCCTCGGCCCACGTCCCCGCGCCGGCCACCCCAGCGCACACCCGAGTGCCACTCGTTGACGCTGGCGATCCAACTGACGCAGAACAATGTCACACCTGCCAGCAAAAACTTCACAACACGCACAAACTTCCTCCCGTTCGTCATCTTGTTTTATTATGTCATCAGGGTAATTGAGGAAGTAACGTCTAAGCGGTCCTTACGACGTGCGCAAGCGTTCCGCGGATGCGCGGGCGCTGGCGTGTGGGGCTGGCGCGGCGCGCATGCGCTCCGGGCGCGCTACCATGGCGGACTGCGCCGGATCAGCTGATACGCTATCAACAATGCGTCCCTTGCGGCTAATCGTTCTAAACGGACGTGAAAATCTAGTTTTCTATACCAGTTTTATTCGCAATTTTTCTTTTGCCCATACACGTATCTATAAGCGGGTTTTATTATAAAAAGTCGAGATTGTGGCAATCCCACGCGGAACAAGAAATTTTATGGCGAGTCTAGGCGGTGGACTGGTCTATCTAGCGATTTGTTTAATAGCGCAAGATCGATTATAAATGGTTTGCAGTAATTATTAGACTGACTTATATGTATCTATGTGGGATGTGGTTAAAATATATGTTTTTAAGGAGTATATGTTTTATTTCGTATTTGATTTAAGTAGAAATATATTCTATCATTTTAATTGGATTGTGAGGAAAACGCTCTTTAATCTATACACTCTGTTAATGACCTCGAAAAGAAACCGATTATCTAAATTTACTTAAACCACTAGTAACGTATACCTAGAAAGTAGCTTGTCTCGAGCACAACAATTACACCAATTACCTAACCAGTAGTTACCCGATCGTAACCTCGTAAATATTATACGACAATTTAATAAACACATCAACATTTAAATGCTTTTTCAATAGCTTTCGATTGCATCTGGGGGCATTAATTTGACATGTGGGGTAGCTACTGTTCCGTTTAGTAATTGCACGGGTGCGCTTGCGTCTGTGATTACTCATTAATCGTACCGCTGCGGATCACAGACGCAGGCAGGCGATAAAGGGATTTGTATCTGTACGTTTTATTTTGTTATTTGTATTAAGTTATCACTTTCGTTTAAGAAGCGAGGTGTCTGACCGGTCAGGAAAGCTTGGGGTATGACTATCAGTGGTTATACTAATCCAGCTTATATAACACGTCGAAAAACGATTAAAAAAAATGATTTTTTTACGCAGCATTCTCATATATGGAAAGAAATCTGCTTTTACTTGACCGTACAATAGCCAGCGATATTAGTTATCGAATACTCTTTGTTTTTTAAATAGCTTATTTTGTAAATGCGGTGCTAGTATTTTATTTTGACAATATCCAAAAAGTTCGTAAAATAAAGTTTCATGCCTTTTTAAAAAACATTGAAAACATTCAGTGACTTTAGTTGCGCACTGTACTTAACCAGATGTAAGAATATAATAAATATAATTGAAGTAATAACGCAGGATCAGACAAATGTAATCCAAACACGCATTCATTAATTTTTGTTTTCACTTGAATGCCTTAAGCAAAATTACCAGTTCTAGCCCTAGATCCCAGTTATAATAGCGTGATACATAAATTTTTATGTTACTTTGAGACCCAATATTTATGGAAATTCAGATGATTAATCATTCATAACATGAGCTTTTTGTTCCAAAAAAGGATCGGATTGCAAGTATTTAGTCCAAGTAATACGCTTATGGAAGCAAGGCTTTTCTCATGTATTTAAGCGAAAAGGCAACTTAAAGAATAAAATCCTATACACCAATTAGTCAGCCGGTTCATTAATTAATCGATTTGTTTCACTGTTATAGGCTTGCTGGTAAGTGCACGAACATGTTTGCGCGATAATCAAATTTGTTATAAGTAAGATTTTATATAATAATTTTGGTTTTCATAAAAATATCAGTTAGGTGGTTTGGCAACTCGCGTTATAATTATTGTTAAGTAATACCGGAATACCTTTGATCGTTGTTACTTTCGGTCAAAATCTTAAGGCAAAAACTGTGGTTTGGCAACTCGCGATATAATTATTGTCAAGTAATACCGGAATACCTTTGATCGTTGTTACTTTCGGTCAAAATCTTAGCGCAAAAACTGTTCTATTTCATGACATTGTATTTAGTCCATTGGTGTAAATTCTACTTAAGTAGGTGCCAGTTTATAACACTTTGGATTTTGCCAACTTACTAACCATTTATTCTTAGAGTGGATCAGATACTCTTAGTCCTCAGTCAGGTTACAACTTTAATAATAATATTGATAGCTGGTATCTATCAGATGTGGGACAATTATCAATTAATGTCGGTTCATAATAAAAATACCTTTATCACGTGAATTCATTTTTATTTATTTAATATAGATATCCTACAGCACAAATGTTTCTATAAACAATAACAGAATAATCTCTTACTTATCAAAGCCAAAATGGATACCATAACTAGCAAAATTGTATACAATTACAAAGGAACAGCAGCAATCAATATTGTTATAGTAAGTACTTTGTACTCTGTTGCTGTATGTCAATCTATATATTAATACGTGAAACAAAAACTTTATACACATTTTTACGAAAATTGCGCGGACGGAGGAGTATGAAATTTCCCACACTTGTAGTTTATGTAGAGAAGGAGTGCAGAATGCTAATATTTTTTTTTAATTATGCATAAAACATACATTAAAACAATGAAAAAAACATTACACACACTACCATGTATTTGACACACGTCAAATTGATGTTTGTCTTTAATATTTTTTGTCTGTAGTCTTACTGAACGTCAAACATAACCAGCAAACGATAAAAGAGTAGGTCGAATATCGACCTATGGGCGACCACTAGTATAAATTAATATGAAAAGAAAGGTGTACAATAAAGTAAGGATTAAGCAATTAAATGGTATTTTAGGGTTAAGTAAGCGGTAACGTGAAAAATAAACAAGTCGCAGAACTAACGTGTCACCCCGCAAGTCTGGTTCATAATAAAAAGGTACATGAGATTTTGCTAATTATAAACATTTCATATGTTCCTGGATAGCGCCATGTTTACGCCAGTTATAACGTGTTTGAACACTACAGGGAGCTAAGCAGAAACGATTTGACGTTGAAGTGTAGTATGTAATAAATGGGTATGGCTTTTTAGTTGCTTTTACTAAGTATGTACACTTCTTTATAAGAACCGTATCAATATCATGCTAACTAGGCAGTATACCTTATAATGCGCAATATAAGTTCTAATGCCTGGTAAGCATATACTAAAAGCAGTTTTTTTTTATTATTAAGAAGTGAACATACTAAGTAAAAGCCACTAAAGAACCATACCCACTTATTACATACTACACTTCAACGTTATCGTTACGTTGTCGAGAAAGCGTGCCGTTACGTTCATCTGTATTTAATCAATTTTGCAGGGTGAAGAGGATTAGCATATCAACTCGATAGAGTCACGATAACGTCAATCTTTTCGTGGTAAGTTCCGTAATCGTGTAATGTTTCTCTAAAAGTTGTTTATCGTTAAATAATAGTCTAAGAGAGTGGTTAAACAAGATTTTTGGGTACTTTTCATAAAACAGCTTAGATGAAATCTAAACCTTATGGTATATACGATAAGGGATGGTTAGAGACATTACGGGGACTATAATATTCATATTCACCCACATTGCCGACAATTTTAGGTCCCCATGTAATAAGGGGCGAGCCTGTTTTCCTCAATAACAATCCGGACTGGACTGTTATTGAGGAGTTTTGATTTAAAAAATCAAAATCCCCAATTATAAATCCTTGTCCAAACTACGATTAGACCTCATCATCGCTACCTTGTTGGTCTAGTGCTACATAAACCACTAGATCACTCCCGATGCACTAACTTCTCACTTTTCGGATACAAATACCGCACAGAGGATCTGACACTGACCTCGCCGGCGAGGTGGAAAAATCCCTTGCCCGCTGGCTGGTGCAGAGCACTACGGCGAGACATCTAGCTAGTATATGCCCTCCGTACAGCGACAACCCAAGCCGAGGCCATTCCTCCTTGTTGCCCCCTTGCCCTTCCGACTCGAGTATAGTTGTTGCACGCTTGTTAGCCTTCTTGCCCAGTGAAGCTGTAAAGGTAAAAAGTTGATCATTCACACACATCGCACAAAAACCACTAGATCACAAGGTAGTACCCCTGTATGTAATAATTCATTTAGTTTTATAAAGTGCAAAATAAGCCACCTGTTTAATAGAGACCGGGGATATTCCAACGATTATAATACGGGCACGGCGATCGTAATCAAGTGAAGCATAAAACAATTTCCTGCGCTTTGCCTACGAAGAGTTTGTTCCCACAACGAGCGGTCTATTGCCTATTGGCGCCTATAAAAAAGTTAATTCTGCATTTGGTGGTTTCTACCCAAGTGTTAAATTACCATAAAATAAATGAACACAACTAACCCTGTGAATCATTTCCTAAAACACTATCAGTTTGTAAAACCATGTAATTTTCAATCGTAAAGACGATGAGATTGTTACTGCGTAACTGGTTATAATTACTAAGTGATTACTTGGATTGCGCTTTGCTCTAAATGGACATATATGAAAAAACGAATTCTATGATTTAAGAAGATGCTATAAATAGTAAGTTACATTGAAGAGGATGAATGTGTAGACGTGATATTCTATTTTCATAGCAGAACTGCATTTTCATTCTTTTCTTAGGTCATTTAGAAATTATGTCATTAAATAGATCAAATCATACCTGATAGCCAAACACGGGTCCAGAGTCAGTCTTATTTGACAATAAGACGTACTATGAGTAAGGAGGAGGTGACAGATATTTGTAGAGAAAGAACCTGTTAGAATTCTCTCGGTCTACCTCGCAAAGGGTATGATGGGATGAAAAATATAGATCTAGAATATATCAAACATTTGTTATTACAGATAAATATTTTGCCCAAAGGATTAGTTTTCCTATCTAGCGAAGAACTGCAGTCAGCGTACTGCCACTATTCCGCGTGGACGAGATTTGTAGGACTCATTTTTTTTTCTTGTAATTTATTTTATGTAGTAAATTGAGTATCATCATCATCATCTCAGCCCATACTTGTCCACTGTTGAACATAGGCCTCCCCAATCGCTTTCCAGCGTAACCGGTCCGATGCCACCTGCATCCAACGACTTCCTGCGATTTTCACAAGATCGTCGGTCCATCTGGCAGGCGGTCGTCCCACGCTGCGCTTGCCAATACGTGGTCTCCACTCTAGAATCTTTCTGCCCCAACGCCCGTCCGATCTACGCGCTATGTGGCCCGCCCATTGCCACTTCAGCTTGCTAATCTTAACGGCTATGTCGGTGACCTTGGTTCTTCTACGAATCTCCTCATTCCTGATTCGATCGCGTAGAGAAACGCCGAGCATAGCTCTCTCCATAGCTCGCTGAGCAACTCTGAGCTTTTTTATGAGACCTATTGTAAGAGACCACGTCTCTGATCCATATATCATCACTGGTAACACACATTGACTGAAAACTTTAGTCTTAAGGCACTGAGGTATTTTGGATGAGAAGATATTGCGCAGTTTCCCGAACGCTGCCCAGCCGAGTTGGATTCGTCGATTGACCTCTCTCTCAAAGTTGGACCTACCTAACCGGACTACCTGTCCCAGGTAAATGTATTCGTCGACAACTTCAAGAGAAGAGTTCCCAACGGTGAGTGCGGTGGGTACGACATGGACGTTAGACATTATTTTGGTTTTGTCCATGTTCATTTTAAGACCCACTTGTTGAGATACTCTGTTGAGGTCACCGAGCATTCGTCCTAGATCTTCCAGCGACTCCGCGACGACCACAATGTCGTCGGCAAATCGAAGGTGAGTGATGTATTCGCCATTGATGTTGATGCCAAGTCCTTGCCATTCCAAGAGTTTGAAGGCGTCCTCTAAGGTGGCCGTAAACAGTTTCGGAGAAATGACGTCTCCCTGTCTTACTCCTCTTTTTATGGGGATTGCCTTCGTGCACTGCCCCTGTACTCGGACTGACATGGTGGCGTTATTATACAAGCACTTCAACACTTCGATGTACCGATAGTCAATGCGGCATCGCTGGAGAGATCTAAGAACCGCCCAAGTCTCGATCGAATCGAAGGCTTTCTCATAGTCCACAAACGCCAAGCATAGTGGCCGATTATACTCCTCGGTCTTCTGTATAATCTGCCGCAGCGTATGTATGTGGTCTATGGTACTAAAGCCTTTCCGGAAACCGGCTTGTTCGGGAGGCTGGAAGTCATCAAACCTGCGTTCGAGACGATTCGTAATGACTCTCGAAAACAACTTATAAACATGGCTCAGCAGTGTGATGGGCCTATAATTCTTCAGTAAAGTGTTATCACCTTTCTTGAAAAACAGTACCACCACACCCCTGTTCCATGCTTCCGGCGTTTTGTCTTCGAGCAAGACGGAATTAAACAGCCTCTGAAGGACTTTAAGTACCGGCGTTCCGCCCGCTTTCAGAAGCTCTACGGTAATTCCGTCTTCGCCCGGCGCTTTGTTATTTTTGAGTTGTTTGAGAGCCATCCTAATCTCGTACAGGCTGATGTCCGGGATATCTTCAGTGTAGTGTCGGGTTAGCTTGGCTCTTGGGTCTTTTACCAAGTCAACAACAGGTTCAGCTACTGAGGTATACAACTGCCCATAGAACCTCTCTATCTCCCTGAGCACCTCCGACCTATTCGACGTTACGTTTCCGTCCTCCGTCTTCAGCTTCGTCAACTGGCTTTGCCCAATAGACGCGTCTCTTGCGAACACTTTAGAGCCCTTGTTCTGTGCTATGGTCTCCTCAATACGCCTTGTATTGAATGACCGTAAATCGTGTCGCAAGGACTTCAATATCTGTCCATTGAGCTGCCTATAGGACTTAGCATCATCGGAGGTTTGGAGCGTCATGGAACGTCGCTCAGCCATGAGGTTTCGGGTGTAGTTGGATAGTTTTTGAGGTCTATTTTTACGGTGGGGCTTAAAATACTTGGACCCGACCGTATGGACAGTCTCTACCAGCCTGTTGTTGATTTCGTCCACTGATGCGCTGCTGTCTAGCAATTCGAAGCGGTTTGCCAATTCGAGTTGAAAGTTCTCGGGGTTTTGGATATGTGCATTACAAGGTCGGAGCGTAGACTTCATCAGACGCGATCTTTCCATTTTGACATCAATATTTAATGTGCCTCTGACCATTCGGTGATCACTGCCGGTTTTTACCCTGTGGATCACGGAGACATCATTAAATATTTGTCGCTTGGTGCTCATTATGAAGTCTATTTCGTTTTTGGTGGAACCATCAGGGCTCATCCAGGTCCATTTCCTATGAGGCGGCTTCTGGAAGAAAGAGTTCATCATAAAGAGTCCCTCCTTCTCCAGGAATTCGGCCAGCCTCTGACCCCTGGGGTTGCGCTGCCCATATCCAAATTGCCCCACTCTCAACTCATCATCGCCCCGTTTGCCCAGCCGCGCATTGAAGTCACCCATAACCACTGTAAAGTGTGTTTTGGAAGTATGTATGGCTCTACTAATGTCCTCATACATAACTTCGACGTTATCATCTGAGTATGCCGAGGTCGGTGCGTAGACCTGTATGACCTTCAGCGAATATCTTTTGGATATTCTGAGTATCAGGTACGCTACCCTGCTCGACACACTAGTGATGGACACAACGTTGTCTATGAGTGACTTGTGGACGATAAATCCGACACCACCTTGGGACTGCTGTTCGCCCTCCCGGTAGTAAAACAAGTTGCCGGATTTTAAGGTTATCGTGTCCTCGCCCTCTCTTCGGACCTCCGATAAACCAACAATACTCCACCGCAACTTGTTTAACTCTTCTTCCAGCTCAACTAGCTTCTCATCTGTCCTCAAAGTGCGTGCGTTGTATGTCACCAGGGCCAATTTTCGTTTTTGGTGGTAGCCGAATCTCTGCCGGAGATTCTTAGCACCCCTTGTCCTGTTGTTACCATGGCTGCTACCGTGGCCAGGACGAACAGGACCGCCGGGGACTAGGGGCCTGGTTTTCTTATTTTCTTCCATAATATTGATTGGGGGATTTGCCATACTCGCCACGCTTGGCAGGCGGGTTGGCGAGCGCAGTTTTAGATCGCAGAAGTGTTAAGAGAACGCTGCTGCCCATTCCCTAGTTTTCCCTTAGTCGCCTTGTACGACACCCGATGGGATGAGATGGGTTGGTCCTATTCTAAGCCGGGAACCACGCGGCAGTAAATTGAGTATAATAACATAATAATAATAATGTATTTATTTTCTCATCACAATATATAATATATCCTCGTTGGTCTGGTGGCAAAGCGCAACGCTTTGTGATCACGAGGTCGTGGGTTCAAATCCTAGGTCGGACAAATGTAGATTTTCTAACAAAAAATTCCCAGTATGAGTCCGGAGTCTGGAATTGTGCCTGGTATATGGCAATAGGCTCGCCCCCTATTACATGGGACCTAACATCGTCGGCGAAACGTGGGTGTACTCAGTACACCCCTGCCACCCCCTCTGGGGAATATAGGCGTGACGGTGTTTTTTTAAAAACGTAGCCCCACACTAGGATTTATTCCTGTGTCGTGGGTGCGTTTACAAACATGAAAATTCACAAACAAATACCCAGACCGGAACAAATAATTGTGGATCACACAAAGATTTGTCCCGTGCGGGAATCGAACCCGCGACTATTCGACACAGTGGGCGGAGCAGCTCAAGCTCTTAACCACTGCGCTAAATCGTCCGTCAAAAATAATATATAATAAATAATTGTATGTGTTGTGCTTAAAACTAACTAAACAGTGTTCACATATTGTGAGACACTGGTGCCTGAGATAGGTATAGAAATACCTGTGTTACAGGTCACCAGGTATTATATTTTTATTGAAACTATTCTTTCATAAAATAATTTTGTAATAAAAATAAATAAAAAACCTGGATCGGACCTATGGCGCAAACCGCCACAAATTGGTAAGCCATTCTAACATACAACTTATGTAGGAAAGTTAAAAATGGAGCAAGTCGAAAGCAACATGCTGTCTATCCTATCCCCATTATGTAACCACAACACTACGCTTGAACAATTGCAGTAAATATGGAACATGCACATACTGTAAAGTGCGTATTTCAGACGTGCAATAGGGTTACCAGTCACTATTTTAATAGGACCTTTTTCTTAGATCTTGCTTGAGTTTGCCTGGTTTAAGTGTTTTTACTCGATTCTTTTTTATATTGAAATAATTGGTGTTATACTATTTCTACTCATTCAGTTCCTTACTAGATCGATTGTGAACTCATTGGCACGTATTGCAGACTGAATTAATACTAATAATGAAGAGTCAATTTTTAAAATAATTATTTCGCAGTTCACTTATTTGGGTTTAACGTTTATGGGCATAAGCGTCATGCAATTTAAGGCCCAATGGTGTTTGTATGTCTGCTGATATTAAAGTGAGTTTATATTCAGTTAATTTGTGTAGTAACGGAATTAGACATGAAAAATGCGTAAGTTTCATTTCGTCATTTCGACTGACACTTACTGCCGCGTGAATAAACTGAGAGTAAAGCCTCTTCCATATTATGTTCATTAGCCGAAAGACACCAACTGCAGGGCATAGGCCTCCCCTGAATCGCCAAGACACAGCTATCGCGGTGATCTTCATCCGCGATCTTAACAAGGTCATCGGTCTGAATTAAGGGTCTGTCTATATCTATCTCTTTCAGTTCTATGTATGTTACTATTATCCAAATTCTATTTATTATACTCAACATTTGGCAACACAGGTGGTTACATCGCAGTGGGCTTGGGCATTCGCTATTGAAATGCGCGCATTATCGTACCGTGCGCATCTCGTTCGTTAGCCACATGCGCGGACGCAGCCCGCGTCTATTGAACTCGCTATCGGCGTTAGAGAGCCAATAGCCAGCCCCTGCGGTGCTGTTACAGCTTTTATTTCACTTGCAAATAACCATTGCGTACAATTACAGGTGAACTGTACCATTAAATAAATATTTCTCATTAATATGTTGAGTTGCCTGCAAAGTGTAAAAATTCCAATAGTTCTTTGTTAAATAGTTCTCGCGTGTGAGTGAATACTCAGTTGTTTATCACACCTTTTTCATTAAGATGCTTCTGTTAATGTTATACCGCACGTATTCTTTGCTTCATCCTTGGTCACCAAGTGCTAATCGTGTAAGCTTTTGTAGAAACGTAATATATTCAATATGTACGTAGCTTTTCATTTTAATTTTATTTTCGGTACTCTTTATTATCGGTCGGTAATAAAGAATCAAAAGAAGAGTAAATTATAAGTCAGTAGATTTTGTTAATTTTTGTGTAACATGAAGAATATTATTTATACAATTCATTATTTTAATTAATCGTTTTTGATTAGTCTGTCTTTCGCTTTTTCTATTATGACTTTGACAACGGCTTGGTAAATGGTAAACCACTTAGCTCACAGATTTTAGTAGTAGCTAGTTTAATAGTGTGTGGACACGAGATCTTTGTGTGCGGCGTCTTGGGGAAATTTAAAAGTCGTTTCATCAATTCATCACTTTGTCACCATATTACCTCCTCTCTTGTGTACAATGCTTAATAGGTATTATGCCAACTTTACACATTCATATTGAAAACAGCACAAGTTTGAAAAACTGAAATAAAAATGATGACTTTATTCCCGCCAATAAACTCCGGATCTTCTCAGGGCAGGTAGCGTACCAATCCGATGGTAGATGTAAAAGAGAGTATTCTTGTTTTTTGGTTTGGAACATATGATTTATTTTTCAGGTATCCAATATTAGTGATTAAGATTTTTTCACTGACCCTAATACCTTAAACTGTTAGTCTATGGATTATAGTGGTTAAAAATAAAAACTATGATAAGAAAATGAACTAGTTTTAAATAAAGGGCTGTTTTAAGTAATGACCATCTCAATGCACATTAAACACCATACTAGGTAGTGCATGTTACAAGTCTTAGATAAAAACTCTCCGGCATAACATTATTGCAGTCCACGTTTAAATTACATTGTCGTGCTAAACTGCATCAATTATATCTATAATGGTGGAAAAAGTGCCTTTAGAAAGTGGTTATTTATGAGACATATTTTTTTTTGTATTGTATTTTATTTATGAAACCAATTGTAATGTATTTAACTAATAGCCATACATTTTTGTTAAATTTTTGCATGCTTAAAGGCTGAATATGGTGAAACAAACTTTCCATCTGTTGTAAACCCATATTACGCAAATAAATAAATTGAATTGAATTGACACTCCGACGCAGCGATGGTGAAGGAATTAGATTTGTTGTTTATACATTTGTTGCTGTCTCAATCTTAAATGCAGTGGCTTGTTTGAGAGACATTCGTTTTTATTTTATTTGAAACTAGCTCTGCCCGCGACTTTGTCCGCGTTAACTTTAGATAGGAACATGTTTTCGGTATAAAAAGTATTTTAGTCGGTACACTTAGTCCATTGACAGCCGGGTCACTCTGACTGTCAGTGGACCAAGTACTTCAACATAACTCCTTCGCGTCCCCAGAACGAAAAAAAATGTAATAAACTATCTGTGTGCCAAATTTCATCCAAATCCGTTCAGCGTTTATGCGTGCTTAAGTAATAAACATCTAAACATACAAACTTTTACATTTTTAATATTAGGAGGATAGTAACCCGTATTGATTATACTTTATATAGAGAACATTCTTGTAGAATGTGCTTATTTATGTGACACTAAGAAGCGGTGACGAAGAAAGATTATTGAAAGAATAGAATACTTGTTTTTACACATTTTTTGCGTTCTCAATTTTTAATGCAGGATCTAGTTAGAGCACAGGAGACGTTACTTTTAAACCGACTTCAAAAAGGAGGTGGTTCTATGTTCGTCTGTATGTATACTTCTTTTTATGTATGTTCACCGATATTTCCGTCAATTGTGGACCGATTTTGATGATTTTTTTTGCATTGGATTCAGGACAGCTTCAAGGTGGTCCTATTTTAATTTTATCGGTGTTGGACCTTGGACTTTGAAGATACACCAGGGAACTCCTTAACGACAAACAATACGAATGCGTAGATTGAGATATTATGGGCATTACGTCAATTTTATAGGTACCCTACTATAGAGCCAATTAAAATATTTACCGACTTCAAAAAAGGAGGAGGTTCACAATTCGTCTATGTTTTTTTGTAACTTCTTTGCTTATAAACCGATTTTGATGATTATTTTTTTGTTGGATTCAGTATAGCTCCAAAGAGTTTAAATTTTTTTGGTATTGGACTCCTTGACGGCCAACAGCACAAATGTGTAAATTCAGTTATTATTAGTATTATCTCAATCCTATAGGTACCTTACTGTAGAGCTAAGTAGAATAATATTCATCACTTAAAATAGTATAATATAAAACTTTTTAAAAAAACGTAACCGACTTTAAAAAGCAAATCAAAAATATTTGAAGTCGGTGCCAAGTAAATATTACTTTACTCCCTTAGTGCGCTATCATAAACTAAATTTATTCTTGATTTAAAGCTATTCGGAGATTTCAAATTCATTTCTAAAACGTAGTTCTCAATACGCACACATACACGTACAAGTTTCATTGTTAATTGGGATATAAAAGTGCGTAAAAAGGGGTTAATAATTTTAAAATTTGGAAAATTTGTTTTCGGATGGAATTTATAAAGCAATTATTTAATTTGGGTATCTGAGGACTTGCGTTATTTATTGTATATAAACTTATTTACGAGGAAGGTTTAGGTATATTGTTTATTAAAATTTTGTGAAAATTGCTTAAATTATGATAATATATGTCCATGGTACTTGTGTAAAGCCGGGCAAGTCATTAGTTACGTATATAGAGGAAGACCAATAATCAAGTTGGTTAATGTTACGTCCCATTCCCTCCATTAGTGGAGCTAAAAGTGCGCATTAGAGGTTTGGGTCAGAGTCGTGGCATAGCGCATTGTTAAAATCGGTTTAATTGGGCGTCGTGTGCTGCAAATTGTGCTCGCGTGGTGGGAAAGTGGTGGAGCTCACGACGGACTGCGCACTTCTAACACACCGCGCGCAGGTAGGGGTAGGGTTGACGGTCGAGAAAGTGATCAAATTGAGAGATTGTTTTGGAAGGAGACCTTGGAAACGAAGTTAATTCATCACTAAGGATGCGGCTACCTTTAAGATTTAAAGTAAGGCAAGTTTACCACTTAATAGGTATGGGAAAAAATTCCTTCTGTAAGCGAGAATAAAAATTATTCCTGTGCAACATGAAATTTACAAACACCTTAAATGAAAAAATAATCATGGGCCACACAAAATTTGAACTGTGCGGGTATCAAGCTCGCGATCGATCCAGTAATCCATGAAGTCTACCAACATACCTGAATAATAACTAAAAAAGGTCGTTGTTATGAAAGTTTTACCCGCCACCACCAGACCACCAACATTGCCCATTTAGGGGTACCATACACGACTCACAGACATGACTAGATGCTGTCTAAAGTTATCTTCAAAAAGCATGCTTACTATCCATTCAAAACTACTAATTTGGCAAGTTTATTAGTTAAATGTTACGTAACACACTAACGCTTTGACTGAAAAATTGAATTCTGATTGACTTAACACATCAAAAGAATACTCAATTATTGATATAAACCTCAATTACTGTGATGCGACCTCACAGACTATGTCGCACCTGCTCGTCTGCCCTTTATGCCCCAACAACTGTACAAGGAATGAGCTGAGCGCGGCTACAGACGTCGCGCTAAAACTAGCCACTCACTTAGCGGGACAAATATGAACCATTGACACGAAAAGAAGAACTGATATAGTACCTACTGAAATATTATCTTATTAACGAATTTTTTTTAAGGATAGGACGTCGGTATATATATG
The DNA here is from genome assembly GCA_905147815.2 of Phalera bucephala. Classification (NCBI taxonomy): domain Eukaryota; kingdom Metazoa; phylum Arthropoda; class Insecta; order Lepidoptera; family Notodontidae; genus Phalera; species Phalera bucephala. Next base: position 12,715,563 of record LR990621.1, on the reverse strand, counting down.
TATGTATATGCGACGTGTACCTAATTAGATTACCAATCATTAAAAATAGTAAAAAAGTAATCTAGTTAATCTACGACGTCAATCGACAACCCTGAATATGGAACCCTACACGTACTATTGATACCTTAATTGAACAGGTTTTGTGTGGTGTTAATGGTCATGCATATTAGGTACGTATGGTAATGCTCACCTAAGAACAATACTTAGCGGAATTTACTTTGAGTATTTAAACTCGTAGTGAGTACTTAAATTGTTGGAGAGACTCAAGTAATTTAGTCGCGCGTATCGTGTGGAGTTACCGATGTTTAAATACTTATTGAGATTTTATCTCGCTGTTTAATTGAGATACTTTTAATTTTATGTGAATGTTTTTATGCAATGAGAATCTCGTAAGTTTAACTAAAGAGCTGAGTGTGGAATAATACCAGTTTTTTTTTATAATTAGGGCCTGTTCACTTATACATAGAAGTCGTGATGGGTCTATAGCACAATCTAGAGATACTGGCTCTCGGCAGCGAAACTGACGTGTGTTATGGAGTTCATATTAAATGTATTAACAAATGTTACATCTATCGGAACGAGGCCTCCACTGAGAAACTCTGCAGGCTAGTCTTTAAATTTCATTTGTTTTGTACGACTGGCCGTTATGATAACCAATTTTTGTTTTTTTTTGTCCGTCTTTGCAACTGCTCATTTGTTTGTGGATTGACTTTACTTTAATAAATCAGTCTATACTATCCCATTGCTGGCCAAAGGCTTTCTCTGATAAATCGAGGTGAAAGGGAATAGACCATACTCTATACCGCGGATCCAGCGTGAGTTAGTGAAAGCATTTGCTTTTGTTGTCCAAATGTTTGTTTACCTTGGTGTTGGCTGAGAACACAGATTATTAATATGTCGTCAGATGGCCAAACTAACTAGCACAAGAGCTCAATCTTCAGACTCAGACATGGGCGGGGTTAGGTTTCCAAACAGCTAAACACAGTGATTGCCCATCAGCTATTTAATCACATAACTTATCCACATGAAACACAATATCAACCATTGAATTATCAAAAGGGCAGGCCGACCAATGTTGACACGTCGTCATCGCATAGTTCTCCATGTTCTGTCCATCTTCCTAATTCAAAATCCCATTGACACTCGCGTTCCGTTAGCACGCGGCCGTAGCGCTGCCTAGTCGTCCACTCACGCACTGTTTGCCACAGATAATAACCACACCGACAATATATACAAACTGAGCCTGTAACCAAAGGACTTTCTAAAGTCATCAACGTTAATAGAAAACGAAAAATATACGGGATTGACATTTTACAACGAAGAACCAGGTGGTCAGAACAATGCGCTACCGATTGCGACAAGAGAACAGAGAGCTTAGCACGAATAGATTGACGCTAGTGAGTTTATTCGCCATCCTTGTCACAATTTAAATTTACTAAACAAACATGAAAGTGACAGCACAATTACTCGCTAGCGTCACGATAATGTCAGTCTTCGTCCTAAGCCCTCAGATACAAAACGCTTGCCACTTGGACAGACCTTCTGTCATTAATTCAAACTTAGCTCTCTAGTAGTAGTCCCTTTATAAGAGACAATCTTCTTGGCTCAATGACAAGAGATTGCCAATATGGATTTAACGGTTAGAGGTCACACTGTAGATATTAAGCATATCGGTTCCCTCGGGTTCAAAAGTGTCATAATCCTTGGGCGTGTAGTTGGTTAAAAGCGCATGGATATAAATGGTGGTAAACGCGCGTGGCGCATCTTGATTGATAGTTGTAATATTATACGTACTTGCCTTTTATCCGAGATGAAGAGTTTTCTTTTAATAATATATGCCGTTGATTGATCACTGCTATAGTATCTATGTTTATTTATTTTTATTATTCCTTCATAATATGTTTAGTGTATATACATAAGTAGATATGGTTGTGCATTTCTACTCTAGTGACTCTTTGGTATTATGGCGTGTAGTGCAAGTGTTATATTTTCAGTAATAATAAGATAATATATAAAAATATTTTACAAAATCAACGTATGCGCAGCCGCTTGTGGCGGCTAGTAGTGAATAAAGCTTCAGAAATTAATAGCGCCTTAAAAGTAGTAGCAAGTACATTAAACCGAACTCACTGGCCGGATTTACAGCCCTGTGGCCAGAAAATGCCCTGTGGCCAATATAAATTGAATCTACAATGCGGTGTTGAAAGCTTGTTACCGTGATAGGTGAGCACAAGCCGCTGGTAACGTTCTGGCATTTCTAGGACTAGGACTAATGAATGAACGTTACCAGCTACCTGTAATGAAAGAGAAATTCACAAATGATTTTACTGGGAATGTAAAATGTTCGTTTTCGTTGCTCATACAAGTGGTAATGTGCGGTTTGCTCCAGTACTGGTACAAGCGAACATTTTTTTTGCGGTAGTTGCATATAGCAACAAGACGTAAAACTTATTTATAAGTTTATCACATTAAATAATAAAAGTTAATCGTCACCAAATTATGCTCTTTACATTTTACTTTATTTCGGCTGGAAGATTTCATGTAGGTAATTTTTGAGATACATAATATGGTCGTGGAAGTTCATTTAAGTTTTATTGCCTACTCTTTAAGGCATAATCTTTAAAAAATTTTTATTATTTATTTATATTCGCATGGTACACAAAACAGGTAACAACCAAAGAATACACTTAGGGTACATATAATGGGCTTAGTACTAGGTTGAGACCCAACACATGCGTACACATCATGACCATATGGTACAGGGCGGAACGGAAATAAAAAAAAAAAAAAGAGAAAAAGAAGAAACATATAAGTAACAGCAACAACACTAACAACAGCATTTTAACATTACATTTTGTTACGAAGGTATTATAAAAAAGTGTTTGAAAAGACATTAAAAAAGACATTAAAAGGAGATAAATATGAGATCAACGCACCTAATATATTATTGTTTTAAGTTGTATGGAAATCTTTAAATAATGTTATAAATAAGTTAGAAGATAAGTCTTCACATCTTTATTTTTAAAATTAGTTCCCTTTGAATATCTCAGTAAAACAGTTTTTAACCAGTGACTTCACACATTGTAATTTCCAGGCTAACGAACAAAACTTAAAAAGAAAAAGCGGTTTATCCTAAAATACAGTTATAAAATAAAGTGACCAATATTAATATCCACACATCAGTTCTCCTGTGACTTACATATTTTCGAACTGTCATTGAACTTTAAAATGATCCCGCATGCTTTTCTGATCTTGATTAAATTTTATTTAATGATTGCAATCAGGATATTTCAACGCTAAAAGTTTAAACTTATATCTACTTAAGTATTTTTTATGCACTAACTGAAATCTTTCGCCGTACTGATTTTCCCGTGAGAGCTTACTGGATACCAAAATAATAAAAAAATAATCTTAGCCCTGTTAAGAAACTGTGCCACCGTTGGGCACAGGCCTCCTCTCAGACTGAGAGAGTTTAGGCCATAGTCCACCACGCTGGCCCAGTACGGTTTGGTGAACTTCACACACCTTCGAGAAACTCTTAGGCATGCAGGTTGTCTCACGATGTTTTCCTTCACCGTTAAAGCAAGTGATAGTTTATTTTTAATTCGCACATGCTTTCGAAAAGACAGCGGTGCGTGCCTGGATTTGAACACGAGACCTCTTACTTTGCAGTCCAACGGTCTAACCACTAGGCTATCACTTCTAAGTAGGATACCATAAACGAGAACAAAAACGAGTGGAATACAATCAACTTGGCGATTAGCCGCTAGGTAAATATTAGTTAGGCCCCTTTGATCACCCAGGTGATTAAAGTGGAATAAACCAAGATCAGATTGTCGTAGTAAAGCATAAGCTGTAGATATTAAAGTTTTAAACCTGTTACATTCTGATTATTACGTTCTATTGTAAGTTGAAAGACCTATACTCATTATAACCACAAAATAGCGTATCGAACTATGTTGCACGGATCCATAAAAAAGTTCCCATGGAACGAATGTTTCCACGGATTTCGCTACAACGTTGTCTTATGTAACGATTACGAGTTGATTGCCGTACATACATCTGTGAGCGCAAAAAGGGTGTAAAGAAATATTTGAAGTGGGACGGTACCTTTTTGTGCCCGTCGTGGTTGCAATCTCAATAAACCAATTTGAGACGGGTACGTTGGGCCATAAAATTTCCCTGTGCACATTGCTAAAAATAACTTTTGAGGCGATATTTCGAACAAAATCAAAGTGACCACGCCCGATCATTACGCCAGATCCCTTGCGGGGTAGGCAGAGGGTACAGGGTTCTAACAATAGTCGTAAAAAGTGGGTATAGCGCAAAAATTTAAAGCGTAACATTTTCCCTACGAAAATCGCTAAAAATAACTACTGAGGCAATATTTTGAACAAGATTTAAAGTAGTCTGAGGTCTAAAGTAAAATTTATAGTGCTGAATCCATTAAGTTGTAATTGATGTGTAATTGTGTTGTCTCAAATGCCCTATAGATTTTTTGATGTAAAATGGAGGTCGAGGCGGAGACTTACTACACTTTAAAAATGTATGCTACTGTTATTTTCTTTCGCGGTGTTACGTATTGAAATTTTTCATTCATTGCTACATTTCCTAAATAATAAAGCAACAGAAAAAGAATCACTTTACAAAAAAATACTCAATAATTTTATGCATCCTATTCTAAACTAAATATCAATGTTGTCCCACTGCTAGGCATAGGCAAAGATTAGGTCATATTCCACCAGATGCATGTAGTTGTATCCGGGACCAATGGCTTAACGTGTCTTCCGAAGTACCAAGAGGCTTGAATATGAAAACGCCACAAAGGGACTGATCGAACGGCCTTAACCATATCCCTAAGAACACCGCAATCCCAATGCCTTAGCGATAGCGCTACGAGCGTTTCACTTGCAAATAATATCATGCAAATCTATTACAAACACTCCCACTTCAGTCGTAAATATTAATGAAAACTTAAAGCTGACGTTTGTATCGACACTTAAAACCGCTTGGCGCTGCAGTCTTCATGGCCCTAAAGTGACAGAGCGACGCTATTTTATGCGCCTTTGTTTCGGCTGCCCACAGACATGGTATACGGCCATGCTAGGGCCATCTAAGAGTACGTTTATGTTAAACCTTAGCTACCGTAGAACCATTTTGTGAGGTTAACGTTTGTGAGTTTATTTTGGATAATTGTAATTATACATAGCTATAAGAGCAGGAAATTTACTTGGCTATGCGCGTGACAGTTTATGGGTACTTTATTCTCTGTGGAAATGTAATAAAACAACCGTTGAGGTCTATTAAAACACTTCCTTTGTTAGTTTGAAAAGCGAGTTGTGCTATGCATTTTATTATTGTGCATATATGTTTAGCAATGACACAGAAATGGTCCTTTTTATTAATTTTGTGTGCAATAAAGTCTATTATTATTATTTTGACTAGACATAAATACCTAGGTAAGTATAAGAAAGAAGAAAAAATATTTTTACATTTTTATTTATTGTTGTGTTGTTAAAAGTTTTTATTTAACTTGCAATGTGACAACGTATTTTTTTTAAACGTAGCCCCACCCTAGAATTTATTCCTGTATCGTGGGTGCGTTTACAAACACGAAAATTCACATACACAAATACCTAGACCTAAACAAATAATTGTGAGTCACACAAAGATTTATCCCGTGCGGGAATCGAACCCGCGACGATTAGACACAGTAGGCGGAGCGGTTTAAGCTCTTAACCACTGCGCTAAATCGTCCGTAAATTTATATATTGCAAGTTAAGGTTTGTTTAAGTTAAGTTTGCTTAGTCCAAATTTTGCAAGCTGAGTTAGAACATCTTTACTTTACCCTATCTTACTGAGTTGAATTTTGACATGTTGATTCTGATCCAATGTCCCAGGATTGGCTTCAGATTAAAGAATTCCTCAGCGGCCTACAGCATAGACGTGAAATTTTGTATACCTACATTTAGAATGGCTATTTTAAATTGCTACTTGGTACCATAAAAAATATTTTTTTTCTCTAAAAGTATCTTTACAATGCCCGTTTTATGCTTTTTAATTTAAAGATAAATAGGATGCTATAAAATACAACTACTGTTTATAAATTAGATTCAATCAAAATAGTAAGAATAGTGGGATAATAAAGAATCCTTTCCTTCAAAATATAATCAAAAGTAGGTATGTACCGAGAACTCGTATAAGTAATGGCGTTTTTGAAAAGGTTTCCATTTAACAATACATAAAATACGAATGTTATAGTTATATGTCAGATTGTATTATTGTTATGTTATGCACTTTGCAACATATTAAGGCGCGAAGGTGCCGCCTACGCTGTTTTCGATGCACAAAGTAGGGCTTTTGTCCGATACGTACAAATGGGAATTTTATCTACTGTTGTAAAATGAGCGCTGAAGTCGAGCGTTTAGCGCTGAGTCGACGCTTACGACCGTTGAAACACATAGACGATGCAAGCGTATTAAGCGCCGACTCAAACGTTTTTACAACTCTAATTTTATCTATCCCATCGTTTTCTTTTCAAGTACTATTTGCTTTTTATACCAAGGTGTTAAGTTATAATATTATTGAATATCTAAAATCTTAAACACTATTAAGGATTTTATCTCGTACTAAGAATTTTTTAGCCGATATTTTGTCGTGTTTAAATTAAAATGCGACTACCTCGTTGGTCTAGTAGCAAATCATGCGCATAGTGATCACAAGGTCCTAGCTTCGGAACCTCGGTCGGATGTAGTGTATATTTTCAAAGGAAATAATCTCAGTATTGGTCCAGAATGTGGCATTGTGCCTGGTATAAAGTCAATAAATGGGCATGCCCCCTATGACACTCGGACCTAACGGCGTCAGTGAAAAGCCAGTGTACACATTACACGTCTGCAACCACTGCTTGAGATATATAGGCATGACATAATTTTTTATTTTCTTTAAATTAAAAAATACAGATCCTTTAGGGGTTTGTTAATTGCAAATAAGCTTCTTTTTAGCTAGGTAATATCTGTTTTTAATGTTGTGTAAACTACCATCACGAGTTAAGGTTAGTGCAAATAAATACAAAAGGATAGAAAGAGAATGCTAGATTCAACCAAATGCCGAAATGAGAAAGTACCTCACATTTATGGTTTACTTACAAAGTCCTGTCTAATAAAGTGACGACGCTTAAGTGTATTGTAAAATACTTGTTGTGCTGTTAACTACAACTGTAGGAAACTACATATTAGATACTGCTATCTTTGGGCAAAAGTTGTTAACGCACCCGCATTAGATGCCTGTGTTCATTTAAGGTTTCGCCACATAGCCGATGCAGCGTCACGGGAGCGCGACGTTGGCTCGTCTTTGGAGTTGTGTTGTACTGGAATGTACGTGGACGCCACACAGCGCAGCCCCGCTCGGCGCGACTGCAAACGTCACGACCTAACGTAGGTGAGCGGTTGCGTCGCGCTCCCGTCGCGCTCCGTCGGCTATTTGACTTTATTTTTAATTTGTTAAAGGGACGAAAGCTTGCGATAGCGCATTTTGAATTAAATAAAACCCCGTTCTAAAACAGGAGGCATTATTCCCATCCGCTCCAAGATTTTGTTCCAAGTGGGTCCACGGATAAAATTAATAGTAATTATAATTTCTAAAATCTTTCCTATGCGCTCCTAAAGCTTATACTTATTAAATTTTCATCAAATCTCTAGTTTTCATATTTTTTTCCAAGAGCTGTAAGGATTTTTATTAAATAAAAACGGGCCTACTATGTCCCTTCCGATAGCTGATTCATGGACGTTTTACTAAGAGCCGGTGGGAAAACATTTTTGGATGTCTAGCAAATATTTTGGGGCGGTAGGGAATGTAAAAGGTAGATATGGCTTTGTTAATATTAAGCCCATGGATGACATAGCGACCTATCTTAAACGTCTATGTGTTTGTGTTAAGCCGTCTGATAACTGCCTTTAATTAAAGGATGACCGTTACCGATAGCTATGGCGTAAAAGATATTAAAAGACTTGAGTTGAACCATTTCTTCGTGTGACGAACTTATCTTGTATAAAAAAAACATCTAATCATACAATTGTTAGCGTGCTTGGTGATAACAACATGACAGATATTGTTTACAGTCATATTGCGGAAATAACTTTCGTAACAGGCGTTAAAATAAACAGTTTAAGTAAATATTGGAGCGTGTGGACAAGTGCATGGGAGCTAACTGTGCCATGTATTGTTTGTGGCAAGTGGGTCATGGGTGCGACTCCGTGTGGCACTTCACGGCTTGTAGCTCACGACGTGTGACCCGAAGATAATTGTAACAGCCTCGCAATTGTCATAGCTGAGTGTAAGAATCAATGTCATTTTTTTCTAAAGAACTTTCTAAGTCTGGAAATAGGTCAAGGCCAAAGGACAAATTTTGATTTTGATAGTTTAAAGTTCAATCCGTATTGTCCATAAATATAATTTTATTATTTCAAGCCGATCGGCAACTGTGGTATCCTCAACTATAAAGTCGTATTGACAAAATGAAGTCTATTTAAATTTCTTGGCTGGTATACCCTGAAGGAATTGACCACTTCTAGTGTTAGCGATTCTTCAAATCTACTAACAGTGACAAACCTAAAAAGGTAACCTTTATCCAGGGAGTAGACGTGACCAGCGGGCGGGTATGAGACGAACAAAGAGAGAAGAGGAAGCCAGAGGCGTCTGTAAGAAAAGAACCTGTTGGAACTCTGTATTCTCTGCCTACCCCGCAAGGGATCTGGCGTGATGATATAGATAGATTGACGATCTGGCTATAAAACCACTAAGAAATATTTAATTATTATATTATTTATTGTCAAGTTACTGAGAACAATAATGATTAAGGCCGGACATATCAATCCATAAACCTTTTTTAAAATGTTTTTATTTGGAGTCAAAGATATGCAGGTTAGTAGCTTTTTAAATAAAGCACTTTTGATGCGTATTTTTATTTTAAAGATGATTCATGAACGTCTTAATATTATAATAAACAAAAACTCGCATCGTTTTAAACAAAAGGTAATTTAAAAGTGCGTTAGCATAATTAGATATCATCTTGATGGATGGTGTGAGAAAATAATGTATTACAGTAACGATAAAAAATGTTGGCATTGGTAAATAATCTCGAGGTTGTTGATCCGACAGGAAATTGGACGATGCTGTTAACCGCCTATTCTTTGCTTCATTGATCTAACCGGCCGGCATAAATTGCTTAGGACTTGAGATCATTTTAGACAAATTTCTCAAAATAGGTTGGTGGTAGATCACTGCAATTTACTCGCTAACAAGCTGCCATTATTTCGTCGATATAGTCTCATTTCAGCCGTGTGTTTGGCAGCTAAGAATGTCTAGTTAAAATACCTAGTTGAATGGTTTTATCATCGTTGAAGCAGGACGTTAACATGAAGGTTATTTTGAATCCATTAACGTCTGCTGTGGCTTAAAGATATTATGTTAAGTAGGTAGTGCTGTCTTCATAGTATAACATAAGCGTATACCGTCTCTCTGCTGGGCAAATGCCTTCTCTTACAAATCGAGGTGGGGAGATTAGGGCATACTCCACCACGCAGACCCAGTGTGGAGTGGTGGAGGCAGGTTTGTGGCCATCCGCCGTTGAAACTTATCACGACGTCTATAAAGCTTCCAACTCGGCTTAACGACTACAACATTTAGTGTAACCGCGACCGAGGAGTAGCGTGCCTTTCGAAATACAGAGACGCTCGAATATAAAAATGGTACTAAAGGTCACCCATCATAGATCGATTGAACCGAATGCTACTTAACCATGATGATCGTTAAGAACACCGCGGTCGCACAGCACCGCGAGTGCTTTCTTTATAAAGTAATTATTATAATGAAGGATTACAGTGTTTCTATATTCATAACTTACCTATCTGTCACACCTGAAAAGGAGTTAACTTTATTTTTAAATCCATTCATGTTATGAACAAAAAATGAACTATCTTATTTACACTTCCATTAATAATGATCAAAGTGTCTAGTCACATTTGTGCTAAGTACGAGCGGTGTGCTGTCAAAACAAATTGCTAGTACTAATCTGCGCTTGCGATCGCGATTTGTGGCGTGGCCACTGTAATAACTCGCTATTGATTAAGGATACCCGGGTTTTTGCTACAGACGTTTTTACTGATACACGTGTTTTCATTTTTAGTACGTAGATGATAATACTAACTCGTCATTTTAGAAATGGTAAGCAAAGGTTTTGGTCGGAATATGATTGCTCACTAATCTGACGCCATACTATATATCCAAGCTTCTTTAAATTGGAAATCATACCTTCAGTAGGTCTACCATGAAACGTAATTCCGAAGTTTCGGATCGAAATTCCGGGCGATTCCTACCACGAAGTGCTTTCGTTCCGAAATCGATCCCGAAGACAGCTTGTGACGTTTCGTCCTACGTAAAATGCTACCATGAAGTGGTTCGAACAAACGAAGTTTCAGCACTTGTTTCGTGATTTTAACCTCAATTATACGAAAACTAAACAGGTAACTTTTTACTTTCGTAAGTATGAATTTTAATTCTTTGGCTGTTTAAATATAAACATGAATGGTTTAACGGAGATTTTGTTGATATCTTAAAGCAATAAATGCGTTCAAACTGGAATTATATGGTGTTTTTTAATATGGTTATTGCTATTTTAACATAGAGTACAAACATACGGAAAAACACGATTTTTCTATAAATCCTTTCAAAGATCGAAAGCAGAAGGGCGTCTGCCTAGCTTGTGATGACTCTCATAATAATTCGTGTCTAGTTGCTTTTAAATACCAAATAGCCTTTGTTGCCGTTAATAACAAAATATAAAAACTGTAAAAACACAAAAAGAAAAGACAATGTAAAAATTGTAAAAACAAAAGAAAATACCATTAGTAGTGCCCACGAACTCGCATCGAACTCTATAGCGTATTTGACATTATTTATTCTGCCATTTCAACTTAATAAATAACTGCGAAATTTTGGAATATTATATGCATAGTTCGTGCTTTTTTATGTCATTATGACAGCTTGACATTTTATAATTTTACACGATTAACTTGAAATGTTCATAAGTTACCATGTGCCTGATAAGAAACAAATGCACTTATTTGGTTGCTTTATACTACTTCATTTATTACTTACTTTTTTTCGTAAACGGACACATACTTCGCATCTGTCATTCATTCACGAACACAGTCTATGGTGCCCGACCGAAAGATACAAATTCGATACAACTTCATGGTAGGTACACGCATCGTATTTCGTTCGTGTATCGTTCGGCTCCGAAGTTTCGGATTGAAACTTTCATGGTAGACCTACAGGTCAATACCAGTCAAAGTTGATTCGCCTGACTGACATACTCCTACGCAGGGACTGAATACACAAAAAAAAACAAATAATTTAGTCAAATTTGTGCTAAGTAGCTGCAGTGGGTTGTCCAAGCAAAGCGCTAGTAGTAGCTACTGTAATAACTCGCTATTGATTAAGGATACCCGTTTTTTTCTGTTCACATGTTTGCTGGTTGACGTGTTATGATTTTTAATAAGTAGATGATAGTACTATCCCGTTATTTTAGAAATGGTAGGCAAAGGTTTTGGTTGTGATGTGATTGCTCGCTAATCTGTATATGTCTACATATCCAAGCTTTGTATAAATTGAAAAACATACCTTGTGGTCAATACCAGCCAAACTTGATTCTCTTGAACCATTTACTCCTACGGAGGGACTGAATACACAAAAAATCTGGAATAATGTAGTCAAATTTATGCTAAGTAGAAGCGGTGGGTTTTCCAAGCAAAGTGCTAGTGCTAATTTGCACTTGTGATCGCAATTTTTGGCGTGGCCACTATAATAACTCGCGATTGATTAAGGATACCCGGTTTTTTTCTATAGATTTTTTTCTGGTACACATGTGTTGTGATTTTTAGTAAGTAGATAATACTAACGAAACGTGGGTGTATTCAGTACATCTCTGCCACCCCGTCTGGGGAACATAGGCGTGACGGTGTTTTTTTTTTTTTTTGTTTTTTTTTAGATAATACTAACCCGTTATTTCAGAAGAGGCAAGCAGAGGTTTTAGTCGGGATGTGATTGCTTGCTAATCCATGCCATCATAAATACCTAAATATCCAAGCTTTCTATAAATTGGAAATCATACCTTCGCCTGACCAACTTGCTCCTACGCACGGACTGAATACACAAAAAAATCCGGCATAATCTAGTCGAATTTGTACTAAGTTCGAGCCGTGGGCTGTCAAAACAAATCGCTAGTGCTAATCTGCGCTTGCGATCGCGATTTGTGGCGTGGCCACTGTAGTGACTCGCTATTGATTAAGGATACCTGGATTTTTTCTATAGCCGTTTTTGCTGGTACATCATACACGTTATGATTTTAGTAAGTAGATAATACTAACCCGTTATCTCCGGAATGGTAAGCAGAAGTTTTGGTCATGATGTGATTGCTGCTTAATCTGTCGCCATCTTATACGAAGTGTAACATATATAACGCAAGATCTCAGACACCCCAATTAGATTATTGATTTACGAATTCAATACTAAAATCAAAGTTCCAATTTTTAGGAGCTTTCTACCATTTTTTTTTAACTTTTTTGTACCCAAATCGATCACGAAATTTAATAAATAATTAACTTTTGTGTGCATATTGTTGTGTGTATTATAGGGCTGCATTTGAAACAGCCATATTGCTTTAAATAATGATTAAATTTTGTTTATTACTGCGAATTAAACAAATAGTAGCAATTTTTCATAATTTAATAAAAATATATGTAAAATTTGTTAAAATCGATTCAGTTGCCGATTTAGAACATTAATTATGTTATACTTATCTTACCTTACCTATGGAACTTTGTATATCTACACATCCAAGCTTTCTATAAATTGGAAATCATACTTTGAGGTCAAAGTTGATTCGCCTGACCGACCTACTCCTACGCAGGGACTAAAAACACAAGAAAGTCCGAAATAATCTAATCAAATACGAGCAGTGGGCTGCCAAAACAAATTGCTAGTGCTAATCTACGCTTGCGATCGCGATTTGTGGCGTGGCCACTGTAATAACTCGCTATTGATTAAGGATTCCCGGGTTATTTCTACAGACGTTTCTGCTGATACACGTGTTAGGATTTTTAGTAAGTAGATGATAATAATAACCCGTTATTTGAGACATAGTAAGCAAAAGTTTTGGTCGTAATGTGGTGTGATTGCTCGCAAATCTGACGCCATCCTATATATCTTTATATGAATTTAAAATCATACCTTGAGGTCAATACCAGTCAAACCTGATTCGCCTGACAAACTTACTCCCACGCAGGGTTTGAAAACACAAGAAAATCCAAAATAATCTCAGTCAAATTTGTGCTAAGTACGAGTCAAAACGAATTCTATCTATCTATCTATGTATATCATCACGCCAGATCCCTTACGGGGTAGGCAGAGAGTACAGAGTTCCAACAGGCTCTTCCCTTACATACATTGAATTGCTAGTGCTAATCTGCGTTTGCGATTGCTTTTGATTAAGGATACCCGGTTTGTTTCTAAAGCCGTTTATACTGCTAGTGATATGATTATTAGAAAGTAGATGATTATACTAACCCGTTATTTCAGAAATGGTAAGCAAAGGTTTTGGTCGGGATGTGATTGCTGGCTATTCTGTTAAATTTATAAACATATTTTAAAAACAAGCTTTTTAGCAAAAGCGCGATGGAGATATCATGCTTAGTCTTGGAGTTCCGATGACCTTCCGGCTCTATTATGCGACGCTGAACACCACTAGGGTTTATAGTACTTGTCAAAACAAATTCAACGAGTTCAAAAACTACCGGGTTATATTAGGTAACTCCGTTGGCCGCCTTCCAGCTCCATTGTTAGACCTTAGACTGGAAATCTACTTAACTCAAACACGGCGGGGCTATGTTGACTAGTTGGGTGGTTCCATAGGTCTTCATCTTCATCATCAGACCCTAAACACCGTCTGGTTGTAAGTTACTAGTCAATATCAATAAAACAAGCCTTAACACGAGGGGTTATCTTGTGTAGTTCACATGTACCCTCCGACTCCATCATCAAACCAATTCCATGGTATTGCATTGCCACTAAACTTACACACGTATGCCAAATTTCAGCTCAATTGGATGAATTAAAATCACAATGTTAGACTTGGAAAGACAGCCAAACAGTAATAATTTTAATTTAAAAAACCTTACATAAATCAAAGTTTTGTAGCAAAAACACAACGCAGATAGTTGCTTATTTGAGTAGTTCCTGAGGCTTCTTTCCGGCTTCCGGGTTCATTTTGCACCAGCATCTCATTGCTTGACAAATGAATCACAAATTTGAACCGGATAGACAGACAGACATGCGAATATCTCAAATTAAATAAAAGCTTGTTAAAAGAACATTGGGGGCAGTTGAAATACTCAACTAACGTGTTAAAAATATCCATGAATCAATCATTTGTACTCCGTTAAGATTGCATCAATCGATTATTTATATAAGCATAACATTACTAAAGAAACAAGACATCCCATAAATATTTCATGAGACATTTCGCGCCTCCGAAGACCCGTATCATTGCAATTCATTCGATTCGCATCGCTACAATGTCACAGAATTCGCAGTCAGATTTAATTTTACTTTATCGCTTGACATTTCCGTGGGCATTGTGCCGCCCACGGGTGGACTTAAAAAGCAAATGCATGTTGGAGTGGCGCGTGCGACAGCTAATGGCTGGGTGTTGTTTCCATTGCGGTTATAGAGTTTAATACTCGTACGTTTAAAATTTATATAATATTTGCGGACAAGGAAATATTACACGAAATAGGAATTCTTAAAATTTGGTACTACCATAATTAAATAGAATAGCAAATTCTCCTAAGAGTGTACGGCAAATTGTTTTTTAAAGAACAGGTAGCCTGAGGCGATATTTGAATATAGATGAAGCGAAAGAGGTGTGTCAGAATCGTGGTAGGTATGCGGCGAAGTGTAATTTCTACCTACCTCAGTGGGATAAAGGTGTGAGTGTATGTATGTATAGAACAGGTAGCATCTTATTGTATGAAAGAATGGATTCATACGCGTTAGTTGAGCTTCTCACATCCCTTTATAGATTTTTTATTTTAACCATGTGTATTTCGGAGCGTATGATGCAAAAAACATAAAAGCACTACAGTTTGATGTGGATGAAATTTTTTTTTTTTTTTAAACGTAGCCCCACACTAGGATTTATTCCTGTCGTGGGTGCGTTTACAAACATGAAAATTCACAAACAAATACCCAGACCGGAACAAATAATTGTGGATCACACAAAGATTTGTCCCGTGCGGGAATCGAACCCGCGACTATTCGACACAGTGGGCGGAGCAGCTTAAGCTGTTAACCACTGCGCTAAATCGTCCGTCAAATTTGTTCGTCATTTTAAATTGTATGATAAAATGGATACTTTATCATATATCATCTACCTATCTATCTATCTATCGTTATCATCACGCCAGATCCCTTGCAGGGTAGGCAGAGAGTACAGAGTTCCAACAGGTTCTTTCCTTACATACCTCTCTGGCTTCCTCCACTCTCATAATTCGTCTCATACAGGCTCGCCGGTTACGGAGACTCTTGACTTGTCCTTCAGATAAGACTCGAGCTATTTGGTCATGGTAAGATAGTCTAGGTCTTCCCCGGTACCTACATCCTTCCACTTTCGAATTGTATATCTGTTTGTTCATTCTTTCTTCTGACATTCTTTCTATATGCCTGAACCAACGGCAATATTTGTGACCAATATTTCTGACTGGATAGTCGGAAATATTCAAAGGTCGAAAGCTATTGACATTCACAGGAATATTATGCAGTAAAGTGTTTCTCAGTAAAACCTTTTTGTGTATATGCAATTACTTATTCAAGAGGCGTTAAGGACGTCTTGCGTCGCCATGCCACTATGATGTTTGCGTATATATAACGATATATGGTATCTTAAATATTAATACTTTAAATAAATATAGTGATTGGTCAGAGAGGGGCATATTATCATACAATATTTATTACATTTGTATTTATTTTCATATGTAGAACTTCATACACTACACATAAGAAAAAGGACAATGCCGTCTAAAGTATTTTTTCACATAGAATGGGTACTGACAGTTCTAATAGCCAAACGAAATTATACTTTATTCAATGGCAATAAGAGGCATGACCGTTTTAATACTTATAGTTTTATGCTTTACACCATTAAATTAAATATTAATTTCGTTTGGCAATTAAAACTGTCAATACCCGTTCTATGTAAAAAATACTATAATGTATGGCGCTCCATAGCAAACCTTAAGTCATTACGTCAAAACCAAATGCCCCTTATTTTGAAGAGAGTTACAAAGTATTTTTGAGATCAAATTCCTCAATTCGTAGTTATTATCGATCAAATGTTTTGAGTTAGGTTTAACAATATACAAATTAGGGATGATTGATATTCATCGATGTTAGATAAACATCGAATTTTAGTCCTCTAAAACATCGGCACATCGATTAATATAATATCGGATCATCGATATTTCCTTATTCAACTAGCTGATTCAATTATTGAATAATTGAAATTCAGTTAACAAGAGTTAAATTTCTATATAATTTTGTTATACTCGCTGACTAAATTGGGAAGTTATTAATATTAGTTCTCGCCCGAAACATGGATGTCTTCGAACATCGATATTTTTTTTGATATTAATTGTACATCGATATTTCTTAAAACGATGTTAACATCGATTTCAACATCGTTAGAAATAACGTCGTTCTAATAAGTGAGATTTTTTTACTATATGGTAATTGTTTCTCTTACTGTGAAAACATTACTATGTACGCAATTTACTTATATTAATACACGCCTAGTGTATTAATAAGTAAATTGCGTGCATATTGAGAGCTTCTTGTTCGCATTTATGCGCAATCGAATCTATATCGCGATCTAATTCGATACTAGCGCTATTCAACTTCTCACTATTATAACAGTATGGCCGTGTTACAACTTTTTTGATATTAAAATTACCGACTTTTATCAATCTACAAAAATCATAATCTCAAAGTCAGTCCCAATTATAGGTAGTAGACAATCATCATTAATTTTCATTTCCTTTCAACCTAACAAGAATACCTTTGGTTTCCAATGCCAGATTACGCAATTAAAGTTAAATTTACTGCAGAACTATGCCCGTCTAGCTATCGTCGCTTAGCTAAAGTCATAAAATTATCGTCCAGTCGGTTAGCGAGCTCGTTAACTGTCAGTCTCTAATAACTTAAAAGGGTCGAGTTAACTTGCGTAGTTAGGGTATGTATTTGAAACGATCACGTATTGTGCAAAACTCATTATGGGGCTAAATATACGATGGCAGAAGGCATTAAATCCTCTAGTTGGCTGTGGTATAATCACCAATTTTCAGTCGTCATTTTGTTTTTATGGTAATAAAAATAATCCAATTGGGTTGGGCAGCATTTGGCAAACTACGACACGTTTTCTCTTCGCCTATACCGCAATGCCTGAAGACTAAAGTCTATAACCAATGCGTCCTACCTGTTATGACTTACGAAGCTGAGACGTGGCCACTCACAGTGGGACTAGTCCACAAATTCAAAGTCGCACAGCGGGCTATGGAGCGAGCTATGCTCGGCGTCTCTTTGATGGATAAAATTCGTAACGAGGTAATCCGACAAAGAACCAAAGTTACCGACATAGCTCGCAGACTCAGTAAGCTAAAGTGGCAATGGGCTGGTCACATCTGCAGATGGACCGACGGCGGATGGAGCAAGCGTGTCCTAGAGTGGAGACCGCGACTTGGTAAGCGTAAGGTAGGACGGCCCCCAGCTAGATGGACCGACGACCTCAAAAAGGTCGCTGGGACAGACTGGATGCGGAAGGCGGAGGACCGTGTGCAATGGCGCGTGTTAGGAGAGGCCTATGTCCAGCAGTGGACTGCGATAGGCTGATTGATTGATGAAAAATAATAGGTTAGGTTGTTCTGGATATGGAATGTACTGACGATGGAACCGTGGTAGCTAGTTTGGCCAACACGTAAGCATTGCTGTTCTGTATGGCAATGCTGTTAGCGTTTTAGAAACCTAATCAAGCGAGAATGGCGCGGAACTATTAATTAGTTCCTTTGTGAGATTATTTTTATATCCCTCCATTTTTGTGGTTGTTTGCTTATAGTAAATTGCATATAACGATTTAACGGTGGTTGTATGGTCATAAATGTTTATTAGTCTGGATGTCCGTTTACGTCAATTTCATGTTTATGCAATCACGACAGGAATAATTCCTAGAGTGGAAATTCTACTATTAATATTAAAACTTATCTTATAAATAAGTCTGTGTTACCAAAGGTACATATCTGTAGTCGTATCCTGGTAATGATCCAAGATATTCTCTCCGTTTATGAAATCGCTAAATAATATTTTTGTGATGGAATCACGGTGCAAATTGAAAGAGTCGTGAGTGTCTGCGGGTGGTGCTTCGCCCACCTACCACGGCCGGTACCGACCGCTGACCCCGTGGTCATAAATTATAGAGGAACCTGAAGCTACGAAGCATGTCGTTGGAACTCACAGTAAGTGATGGCATTAACTGGTATATTTTTTAATATACCTCCATATATTATTTATATTTTTCGCAACCATATATTCTTTTTCTTGATCGCCTTGTGTGGTTTGCGCTTTTGCTTCAAATGTTTGTTTATCACCCTATGGTAGACTGGTAGAAAATGCTTAAGGCCTTAGTCCGCCTTTGAACCAACAGGGTATAGAGAATTAAATCATTATCTATACAATTTTAACGGTGGCTTGGTCTGATGGTGAGAGGGAAGGCCACTCGGCTCACTGGCTTGAGTAGTCGCGAATTTGCTTCTTGGTCTTTTTGGATCCTCGGGACAAACTTTTAGGGGGTCCATAAATTTCCGTGTTTGTGTATGTGACTCATGTTTTTTTTACGTAGCCTTACTCGAGGATATATTCCTGAATCGTGGATGCGTTTACAAACATGAAAATTCACACACAAATACCCAGACCGAAAAAAGTAATTGTCGGTCACACAAGGATTTGTCGCGTGCGGGAATCGAACCCGTGACTATTAGACACAGTCAGCGGAGCGGCTTAAGCTCTTAACCACTGCGCTAAATCGTCCGTCGATTTGTAAACTGTTTGTAAGCGTTCCCTTCCGTTCTAGTTTACGTTCCGTTCTGTCGACTTTGGCTAGGCACTATAGGGTTAAATAGCAACAATTTAAGTATGATCCAGTTTTAAAGTCAAATTCATTAAGCATATTTTGTAAATACAAGAAAACCACCGTTATTTCTACATTCCCGAAGCGAGGGTGGTAGATGTGTACACCTTCAGTTTGCCAGTGATGTTAGGCCCCATGTGATAGGAGGTGAATTTATTGCTATTATACCCGGCTACAACCCAGACTCCTGCTTAGGAGATCTTTTTTTTTCCACAGAAGACCGCGATAACACTTTGTCCGACGTCCGAAGATTTAAAATCAGGACCTCTTGATTACCAGCTACTAGGCCAAGGAGAGATTTTTACTTTACCCTTTATTCTGCATATATTTTTCTTCCACACATGGTAGGACGGTACAATTATCAAAGAACCTTTCATTTATAATAATAAACAGCAATTCCATTTCGTTTCATGCGTAATATGTTATACAGATCGTAGTCTATATTGTTTTACAGGCAATTTTATTGCGGCGTGTATGAAAAGGATTTTTAATGGAACGCATCGATTTTGATTTTAAATTTAAATTGCTCCTGTGGTCCATAAAGTGTGTTTGAATTGACGGAGTGCTGCCTTAAGCCACGTTATTTGCGTCGTCATCCCGCCTTCAATTTTTCAATGCCACTATTTTTCAACTTGAGCATAAATAATTAACGCTGGTTTAAGATTTGGGTTTCCTTAACTCGTAAGAATTTCGGGCTCGTAGAAATTTATTCAAAAAATATGGTATTTACTTTATACAAGGTGTAACATAATAAACGCAAGACCTGAAAGTAGTTTGTTGACCTGTTTTAAATCGGTAACTGAATTCATTCCGAATATAATTAATTAAATGTTGTTACTCCTTCAGTGCGCTAAAATAAACGAAATTTACTACTGATTCAAAGCGAAATGGAGATTTCAAATGTATTTCTAAAACGTATTTCTCAATACGCACACATACACATACAAGTTTCATTGTTAATTGGGGTATAAAATGTGCTTAAAAAAGGGGTAAAAATTTTAAATTTGGAAATTTGGTTTCGTATTGAATTTGTAAAGTAATTCTCTAATCGGGTCTTGCGTTATTTATGATACACCTTGTATATGATGTAGCGAATTTTTATTAACTTTATGTATGTATAAAAATTAACTTTTACTTGCTTTAACGGTGAAGGAAAACATTGTGAGAAAATCTGGATGCCTAAGAGTCTCTCAAAGGTGTGTGAAGATTGCCAACCCGCACTGGGCCAACGTGGTGGACTACGGCCTAAACCCTCTCAGTTTGAGAGGGGCTATGTGCCCAACGGCGGGACAGTTTCTTAACAGGGCTAATATAATTATTACTATATATGTATCTCGCTGAGATTCACGGGCTTTACCCGGACCTTTGAAAGGCTTGCATGGGGACATGGGTCCAACACGTAGAGGCCCTTTGCGAGAAGTTAATGTTATGTAAGCCACCTGTTGAGATCACTTGCTGAAAATGAAGAAACATAACCAGCGAACTGACCCCGGCAGGTGCAAGGACTATTGTAAATTATGGAAAGAAAACAAGGGCTATGCAAATGAAGTTTGATGGACAAAAACTGGACTATTTCAAAGGGGACGGACACCGGCCATAATTAGTGATACCTAATTACCCGTGGCCGGCGGTGACTCGCCGCTTACTAGATGGGCCCTCAAACGGTCGTCCTAGGACAACTGAGGGCAACACCGGTGTGAGCGGCTCAGGGGTGTAGAGAGGTGTGCTGCGCTTTCTCCGAAGTTACTCGCGGCGTTATGCCCTTTAACACTTCCACTCCTGGAGTACATCGACGTAGGAACGCATTATCTTCCTACGTCGATATAGCTCTCACGGCTCCTCTCTGGACGGCCAATTAAGGCTAGCCAGAGCCGAGAGTCCTGCGGGCACCCTTCGGTTTCCACTCGACCGACGAAGACACGCCGAGTTGGGGGCCCTGAACGACTCTCCGAAGCACTCGGGTCCGTGGTGTCGTTACTCACCAACAGCTCGCCACAAGCTGCCCTGCGGTCAAATTATTATTACTATTATTATTATTAAGTATGTTTATGGTTTTGTAATAGTAGGTAAGTATAATAGATGCATGGTGTATTTTATGATGATTAATAGTACTAATTCATTTAATCCAGTGGGTACGTATCATCACTGATTTATTAAGCGAAAACAGTCATGCAGATCACAGTTTAAGGGAATATTTTTTTTGTATAAACTGTAAATAAGGCCAGATCCTATTAAAATAACAATGCAATGTTTACAAACATGAAACCAGTTTCGAAAATATTTACGCACGTGCCGATCCCAACTTAAAATTACACGAAGCAATAAACACTTCGTGTGTTTTTAACATCGACTTAAACTTATGTATGTGACTTGGTGGCAAGACACCGACAACCATTTACAGCAAAGGCTCGCTGAGGAATGATAATAAGGACAATTGTACCGGAATCCACTTGGAAATCTTGTGTGTATCTTGTCACTTTGCAATCACATGCATCAGCGCGCATCAATTGGAGTGATCGCCGCACGCGCATTGGCGACGGCCCTCGACAACTAACATTTATTTACCAAGGGGTATGGAGACCCGCCCATTCAAATGTCCCGGCCTGATAAATTGCTCCCGATTTGCATATAAAAGGCCGGTTAAAAGAAACTAAAGTTCAGATCCCAGCTTTGTCTTTATTGAACCCGTTTATGGGTACATCGATTCCTCCTATTGCTGCAAAAACATGCGACATGTCCATTTTAGATATATCTGTTGAGCGCTGCGCAACTTATTGCCCTGAAGATATTTTTAATAGGCTCCTTTTATTTGAGTTTTTTGTTTGGAGATGTTGGCCACTAATTAATTTTTATAATAAAATTATGTGATATTAAAATACTTAGAGGCCCTTTGCATAGGTGTATATAGCACGGGGGCCGGGTGGGCCGTGCCCACCCCAGTATGGTTTAGTGTCCACCCCAGAATTTTGGGTTACCGACTCAAAATTCTACGTTAAAATCTTTTCAAATTAATTCAAGCTGCAATTGTGATCCTAGTCAGTTCGGTCGGATGCGAGCGGAGCTTTTCAATAATGCGCAGAATTAAGACGTGGCTTAGATCAACTATGGGAGAAGAAGGTTCTCAGGCACTACTCAACAAAAAATAAATACATTAAGGAATACGTTACGCCGGAAAAAGCTTTAAATATTTTTGTAGAGAAGAAACGTAAATTAAAGTTAGTCTAATTAGTTATTAAAAAAGAAATGTCACCGTCACGCCTATATTCCCCAGCGGGGGTGGCAGAGGTGTACTGAGTACACCCACGTTTCGCTGACGATGTTAGGTCCCATGTAATAGGGGGCGAGCCTATTGCCATATACCGGACACAATTCCAGACTCCGGACTCATACTGGGAATTTTTCGTTAGAAAAACTACATTTGTCCGACCTAGGATTTGACTAAACACCGTTTCCATAGTCCCGATAGTACTGTCAACAACTGGTGTTATTACAAAGCAGGCACACCAGTCTATAAAACACTCAACCTTCCACTATTTATCTAGATCACTTTACAGAAGGCTGTCATATTAAATACATGCAGAATAGTTCGTAAATTTCTTCAGACAGATAAAGACACACACATATCTATCACAAAACTATTCTCATTCTTCAATATACAATCACAAGGACCGACACCAATAGAACACCAATTATATACACATACACCACAGAGCCAAATCCAGAACCCATTCGGTTAATATTTGGTTTAGGCCCGTGTATGGTATACCGACCGACATGGTCGAGACATAGAAATGTATAAATAAGAATAATAATCAAAATTTATTCCAAAAACAGTACACAGAAATTACATTAAGCCGGGGTAGAACACAGAAATTGATAGCAGTGATAGCCTAGTGGTTTGAGATAACAGTGATAGCCTAGTGGTTAGACCGTTGCAAAGTCAGAGGTCTCAGGTTCAAAACCAGGCACGCACCTCTGTCTTTTCAAAAGCATGTACGTATTAAAAATTATCACTTGCTTTAACGGTGAAGGAAAACATCGTGAGGAAACCTGCATGCCTAAGAGTTCCTCGAAGGTGCGTGAAGTTCGCCAACCCGCACTGGGCAAGCGTGGAAATATGGCCTGAACCCTCTCAGTTTGAGAGGAGGCCCGTGCCCAACGGTGGGACAGTTTCTTAACAGGGCTAATATTATATTTTTATAGAACAGAAATATATATGAGCAAAACAATTTAAAATACTAGGCTAAACGCAAGTACGGTGATACGCTGTCTCTTAAACTGGGTTTGAGTACCTGTATCTTCGGAGACAGGTTAACCTTCGTATAGTGAAAATAATTTAGTATTTTGTGTAACATAAATTGTGGTAAAACATGTGGTGATAAAATAAGATGACAAAGTTAATTAAAGCTAAATAAGAGAACAAAGATAGTCTTTTATGTTGTTATTATATTATTTGTGCAGGAAGTAGTATAAAGGATTTTTATTGTCAGAATGTCATCTTACTCAGTGAAGTAGCTCTTATCTACATGTCATAAGCGTTTGTCGAAATCGTCTGGATTGATGATGATAAACTGATTGTTTAATGGTACTCCACTGGTATACTACAGAATTCCATTACAGGATCATTTCAAATTTTTTTCCAAAAGACAACATTCAAAAATATGTTTGTTAATTGCACATATGTCACATTGGGACCAAAAATATCTCGTCAAAATAGGGACTTACTTTATACCTCTCTGACTATCACTTCAGGAAAAACGGCGGAGTAGACGTAAAGCCTAATAAACGCATGGTTTGCATATCTAAAATGACTATGCAAGTGGACTTATGCAATCCATTTCATTGTACAAAATCCTCTAGCATTTTTTAAACAATTCCCAATGCGTGTCTTTCTCACCACAAACTATTTCAGAATGTCACCATTCCTGTGAATCCTTTGCTTAGGCAACATAAAACATCGACAACCTGACAGAATGCCGCTGGCATTTTATATACTTATTGAGTATTGAACCGTCTAACCCTTGAAAGGGAAACCACTTTTTGTCGAGTCCCGCTTGCGTAACTCGCTATACGTGATTCAACTTTTTGTCCTAATACCTCAACAGGTTTCTAGTTCTACACAGTTATTTACTGTTAATTTATCCGATATTAAACTTTAGGCTGTAGTTATAAGGGCTCATGAAAGTGCATAGGTGAGATGTTTAGAAGTTAGTTCTTGTGTTAATGTATGCAATAGTTTTGTGCTAAGACAAATCGATATAAAAACAAAAGCAAGCGCGAGTTTTATCCCGAGTTAGGTTTGGTATTTTTTTTTTTTTTATTGGTAGACAGCTGGATAAGATTAGTGTTTGAAGAGTGAGAGAGGCCTCTCTCATGATTTTATTAACATTTTTTGTAAACAATCATTTTCGCATATAAAACAACACTTTATTAGCACCCGTACCAATTTATGCGATATGTAGTATTTATCTGGTCAAGGTAACTTTACTGATTAAATGGTTGCAGAAAATCAATTTGGCGCTAGTCAATTTTTAATTGAAATAAATTATTTTTTATATCTAGCATCAAAATGTTGAATTGCTGTTGTTAATTGTTAATAATTATTTTAAGTTTACAAGGTTCGTTATAAATTCTCTAATAATATGGCACATACTTAGTTATTTTAAGTTTTTATTGAATTAATTGGCTGGTAATTGAATTAAGTTGCTTGTCAACTATCTTAATATTTTACCCGTTGTCTCCATAATTTCCACATAGATAATTTGTTATTTAATTTTTTTTCTGGTTTTCACTAAATTGATTATTTATTAAATAAGTATTGATTTACTGTCGAGGCACAGAATTTTACTAATTATGTCGTTCCAAATCACCACCAATTACAACTTAAACAATAACATTAAAACTCAATTTTCCATACCAAGTTGAATAAAATGTATTCAGCATTTGCTGCATTATTGCATAATTATGTCGGTTTATATTAAGGAGACATTAAAAAAGCTTCACTAGTACTTATACATGCATAAAACCCATGTAACCTTTTTCATCAATACTTGTAACTTAACATTGCTAATTATGGGATCGTGCACATAAAATTATACTTATAGTCTTTAATTAACAGAACAAAATAATTATATGTAGTCCAATAACAATTACCATTGAATCGTGAAACATTATTAACAAAGAAGTTTATATTTATTTAATGTGAATCGATTGTGGTGTTTATTTTGTTTTTACTTCCCAACATAACGTTAAGGCGAAGACTTCTTGTTATTAGAGGGCTTAGTACGAACAAATTGACGCTAGTGTGACGCTATCGAGTTGATACGCCATCCTTTTTACACCAAATATATTACTACATAAAGATGAACGTTATACTACGCTATCTCGACAACGCTATGATAACATTGAATAGATTGGGCTTAGGCCTTTAAGGGCCTAGCACGAACAGATTAGCGTAACACTATCGCGTAAGTGCCATGCCACGTTCTACTTTTTTAATTAACTAGCTGTTACCCGCGGCTACGCACGCGTTTATTTTGTAATTTGACATACGTAGGTAGGTTTTTCTGAAATAGCACAGATCTTGTATATTATTCCAAGACCTAAGACACCTCCATACTAAGTTACTTTAAAAACCGTTCAGCCGTGTTGGTATGGTGAAATAAAAACTATCCTGCTGGAATCATGCATTTTTCCGGAAGTAACCTAAAATCTATCTATATCATCACGCCAGATCCCTTGCAGCTAGGCAGAGAGTACAAAGTTCCAACAGGTTCTTTCCTTACATACCTCTCTGGCTTCCTCCATTCTCATAGTAACCTAAAATAATCTCTGAAAAGTCTTGGGCTTTGGGAAAAGGGTTTAATTATGGTACAAATAGCCATATCAACTTAAGAACAAATTAGATCGATACATGTCAGACCGACACCTGAATTCTGTCTATCAGTTTTCCCGTGTGGGAATCGTACTTGCGACTATTTGATAAAGTCTGTGAGTTGTCTACGTTTTATCGCATAAACAAGCCACCACCGTTTCGCAATTTTTTTTTCTTTTTAAAAACTTAAACACAAACGATTTATTCTTGTGTCGTGGGTGCATTTACAAACATGAACATTCATAAACACAAAT
This sequence comes from Phalera bucephala, assembly GCA_905147815.2. Classification (NCBI taxonomy): domain Eukaryota; kingdom Metazoa; phylum Arthropoda; class Insecta; order Lepidoptera; family Notodontidae; genus Phalera; species Phalera bucephala. Next base: position 12,689,144 of record LR990621.1, on the reverse strand, counting down.
ACCCAGACCGGAACAAATAACTATGGATCACACAAAGATTTGTCCCGTGCGGGAATCGAACCCGCGACTATTAGGCACAGTGGGCGGAGCAGCTCAAGCTCTTAACCACTGCGCTAAATCGTCGTCGAACTTGAATTATTTGAAAGACAACTTTAAAAGTAGTAAATTTTCGTTACCGGACAATATAGTCGATCAATTCAACCCGAGTGCAATATCTGCAGGCGAAATCACACATTTTAACGTAACATTGCAGCTCGCGACTAATCAGAATTAAAATGATAGGTTTTATGGTTTATCCCACGATAATCCAGGATTGCTTGATTTTTCCGGGATGAAAAGTATCCTACAGTTTAAGTTAGGGTATAAGTTATTACCTTACCAAGTTTCATTGAAATCCGTTTGGTAGGTTCTGCGTGATTAAAACTCAAAGAGACAGACGACAGAAAGACAATAATTCCAAAAAAATAATTGTAGCGGCCTCTGTCTCGATAAGGACGTGTACCTCAATTAAAATTTTCAAAAATATTCAATGTATAGATTCAGCTCGGTTACAGTTTTATTATTGTAGTGGGACAAGGATGGCATATGAACTCGATAACGTTAGGCAAACCTCAATCTGTTCCTGCTAAGTTCTCAAAAGAGTTGACATTTAGGAGTTTAGCATATATTTTTATATATTTTAATTTTATAAAAATAAGGGCAATAGCGTTTTCACACTTTCAATTTTACACTCTTTAAGCAACGGCATCTAATGAACAACATTGTTGCTATACATCTAAGGTTGCTAATCAGTTTCACCCATTTTGTCACAGAGAATAAGCCGTCGTACATACATAGGTCCGACGGTTTAGTCTCAGTGATACTATTATTTGGCTGCACCAAAACACAACCAGCCGTGTTATAGAACACTTTCCTTTCCCGTGATACTATGGGTAGTGCAATGGGTAAAACTGCTTCTCCCATGGCAGTATTGTGAAGCCCTACTGGCTTCACTATCACAGAACATTTCATCTCCTTTAGCATTACTGCATACATAATCTTACTATTAAAAATGAAATGGAGTTGACCGATTCACGAGAAATGGTCGACTGGACCGAATTCAAATTGTTCGTACTTCGCCTTAATATTTAATGCATTTTCGTAAGTAGGTGGGCCCGCGCAACGCTTTAGGCTATGCGACCGCTGCGCAGGCGCCGACGTTCGTCATTGAAATACGTTGCCATTGTTAAGCGGTTGCTGAATAAATATTTTCGTTAGCGTACCACCCAGCGCGGCTCGTACAAAGACCACCACATTCGTGATTGATCCCTGATGGGCAGAATTAAATTTATCGATGTGCACTGCCCGTTCCGAGTTATTTGTATTTATTTCATGCACAAAATAATCATTTAGTAATTGGCTCAGGCCGACCCGTCTGCCATTTGCCTTTTGTTTTTCTGAATTTACTGATTGGCGAATGGGATAAGTACGCCAATTTCAATGTGATTGATACCTATTATTTAGTTAATTTGTGAGAAAATGTATTTGCTCGAATACCAATATTAAAATACGGACTGACGGACGATTTAGCGCAGTAGTTAAGAGCTTAAGCCGCTCCGCCTACTGTGCTAATAGCCGCGGGAACGATTCCCGTACGGGAAAATCTATGTGTGATCCACAATTATTAGTTTCGGTCTGGGTATATGTGTACGTGAATTTTCATAATTGTAAACGCACCCACGATACAGGAATTAATACTAGTGTAGGACAAAGTTAAAAAAAAAAAATAGGAATTCATATGGTTATGGCCAGAAAGTCAGCAAGTATGAATTGATCTAATTAAAACAGGTAGTATTGGAAATCTCATATCATGCAACTGAAACTTATAAATGTTAACCAGTTACCTATGCTTAGTATTTGATCAACATTCTTAAAAACCCTTCAATAGTTTAAAGATTTCTCTTTACATAAACCTCAGATCATAAGCGCCCATTTCTGTAAGTACTTAAGGTCCAAATAGGCATTGAACTCCATACAGTCCTACCTGTCTACGCTCAAACTAACTCCGAGGTTATCCCTGTGATTGATTATTATTGGTTATTCTTTTAAAAAAATACCAAAAAGAATCCTCTCATTACTATCAATTTTAAAAAATCCAACACATTTCTATCAGTAAACGCCTGATTTAAACTTTGGAATATTCCCATATAATCTCAGAAAGATATAACCGATACGGGTCATAACTTTCCATTTAGATAATATAATAAAAATATGTTATGGGCTGCTTATGCACACCGTTCGATTTGCTGCGACTTTACAAACGCCATGTTCATTGAACAATGTCATTTAATATAAATAATTAACTGGCAATAAAACTAAACCTTTTAAAATAAAAGTAATTTTGGTATGGCAATCAAAATCATTGAGTTTTTTTCAGAATTACTTTCATTTTTATGAGCTGTTTGAAGTTATTTTGGTAAAATGTAGTAATTTATAGAGTAGGCTTTGCTATGCTTTGTAGGAATCTGGGCGCTTTTGAGCTAGTGATTTTTTTTAAACATATCTCTACGCTATGTTATATTCCTTTGTCGTGAGTGTGTGTACACACATGAAAATTCACATAAACAAATACCTAGACCGAAACAAATAATTGTGGATCACACAGAGAATTGTCCTGTGCGGGAATTCAACCCGTGAATTCAAGGAAAAGTTAAGGGATAAGTTCACATTGATGTTAGGTAGATAGATAGAGTACTCTTTATTGTACACCAGCGAAAATGCAGCAGAGAATAACAATGTGATATTATCTTAAAATAGAGGTATAATTGGCGGTCTTATCGCTAAGAGCAATTTCTTCTAGACAACCAGTACGTTGGAAGAAACAACAGATAAAAATAGAGGGCAGTTGGTGGCGTACTCTATAAAGATATATATGTTATACAATACTACTAGATATATATACACAAAACATATAAATTATCAATTTGATCAAATATGGCAGCAATTTATTACATTATCCAACCAGGAGAAAGTGATGTTAACCATTCTTTTAAAAGCATCCAATGTCTTTGCACGTCCGACGTTGTTATTAAGCTGTTCTAATAAAAGTTTCATCGTTAAACTTGACTACCCGTTATGTGACTAATTAATAGTAAAACAATGTTTTCTATTTATTAGTCACATATATGACTCAACACTTAATGATTTTCAAGCTTCGCTTATTATGAGATGTTACTATAATGGATACCTGTTGGAACTCTGTACTCTCTGTTTACCCTGCAAAGGCTTTGACGTGATAGTATACATGGAGAGACTATGATAGATATAAACAAAATAAATGACCAGTATAAACTTATTTACGTTTAGGGGACGAATAATAAAATGTATTCGAATTTAAAACTTGATTATGCATTTTAAGAAGTTGCTGACAGACTCTCAAGGGAGTTCTGACCGACAGAAATCATTTTTTTTTATGCATAGTACAATTTAGCATACAATTATGTCTCCGATCAACGTATTAACAATGTAAGATGTACCAGTGGATGATGTAGTAGAGATTATTCGTTCACGATTGATGTGAATCCGAAGACCGTTGGGAGAACTTTGAATCTGGATCGAGAGGGATTCATACATTCGAAATATTAATTAACATCGACTCCCATACGGTTTCATTGTTAAACATAGACGTATGTTAGTATTAACGCGATAACGCTTTATCAGTCTTCATTAAGTCTAAACAGGATAATTGACTACCCATGCCCAAGTAAAATTAAGTTTATTAAAAATAGTACAGTAGTAGTATAGTTAATAGTTTAATAAATCTGTACTCTCTGCCTACCCCGCAAGGGATCTGGCGTGAGGTTATAGATAGATAGATAGATTAAAAATAGGATGCAATTAGTGAACACGTATATATATTCCATATACATCTTCACAATAACTTGTAAAATGTCTTCGAAGTATTTATACATGCTTCAATTAATTACTATATTTTTCCCTTTCCATAAATGTGTATGTGTTTTTTTAAGCGTAGTTCCATACTTATGTAAGAATTATTTGTGTGTCGTGGGTGCGTTTACAAACAATAATTCACATACACAAACAACCAGACCGAAACAAAGATTTGTGGGTCACACTAAGATTTGACCCGAGCGGGAATCCAACCCGCGAGTATTCAATCTAGTGGCCTTAGGCAAGTGGTTAAGAAACTACTGGACCAAGCCGTCCGTCACAAATTCTAACACGTTACAGAATTTTACAAAAGAATATTAATGAGCCTGTTATATTTTTGGATGTAAGTCCTAAAAGCTTGATAGGCATCTCTAAGGTGCAGCAACTTTGCCACGTCTCTGGACGTCAATCAGACTAAGTTTTTGTTGCAGTACCCGCAATGATTGCACGTCATAAATTCTCATTGTTGACGCGACATGATAAATATACATAGTGGAACTAATGAACCAGAATACTGCTGTGATTTGTGGCCGCGGGTCGCAAGGGCTTTGAATTTAAATCCTATGGAGATAAGAAGAAATAAACTTTATGATCATAATTTAATCTAAATTTTATAGAGGCACTCGTAGCCCTGTGCAACCACTTTGTTCTTAGCAATCACCACGATTAAGCAGTGTTTGGCACGGTCAGTCTGAAATGAGTGACCATTTGGGGTTTTTCAGATCCGAATGTCTCATATAAGTGTCATATAAAACATTGGTCCCAGTAAACACTTAATGTAGTAGTCCGCACTGGTTCCGCGTGGTGGAGTATGACCATTTATCTCTTACTTCGATTTGTGAAAGGTCTTTGCCCAGTAGTGGAACAGTGGGCTGGCTTGTTACTATTATTTTAATTTTTATAATATGGTTATATATATAGCAACCTAGTCTCTATCAAGATACTTATAGCATAAAATATTGATCACTCAGTAATAATCCTAATGTTTTATTTATGAAAGCAATTGGCTTTTATTACCATCATCAAGATAACAAGTTTAAATTGTGTGCATGGATATATCACCCTAAACGAATTGAGAACTCTGCGAAAAAACGTGATGACAAGTATACTCACTTAGAGCCCTACGTCTCTTTCTAAGTTGGATGACCAAACGGTTGGTACGATTATGGACTCATTGACATACAACTAACTTACAATTCTTGGGTACTGTGTATTGCCGCATTTTTTTCTTTCTACGTATATGCCACATCATCAATAAGTAGTATTCAAAGTTTTTGATTTTGTCAGTATCTGTAAATTCAGTTCCAAATTTCGCAAAAATTAAGGATATTCCTCTAGGGCCGTTGTCCTGTATCAACAACGGTTGAGATAGCTGTCCTGACTGTCCAATTTTAAAAATCCATCCTGTATATACAGAAAATTGAGAACGTTGTTCGTTTTGAACCCGGTTATAAATGGTTAACAGCGTATTTAAACCCTATCATAAATATATATAGTCCGTATTATTTCTACCTTATGGTCACCGTACTGCATCGTAATGGGTGCGAGCGTGACACCGGGTTCCAGGTTATTGCTCTCACTCAACACGGTTTCTCGAGTTGTTTAAATCATACAACATTCAGTGTTATGTCTGTGAGTAGGAGGTCAATTTTCTCTAGCAATGATTTGACGTTAATCAATCCGTTTTGGGTAATAAATTCATGATTGTGGGTTATATTCTAGGTTGCCATAATTGTGTCACTCAATTTACTGGACACAAGATGCATACCAATAACCTAGTCATTAAAAGTAAAATTAAAAAGAAAAAACACATTTCATTTTGCGATCAATAACCGAGTTGAGGATTATTTTCAACAAAATAAAGAAACAGATCCGCGAAGCGAGAACGAAATGATGGGCTAATTTGATGCATTTTGCTGTGAAAATTACTATAAAACCGGCTATAATTAGACCACGGTGTGGAGCTAATAGTTGTACGGGGTATTCTAATAATGGCTTTGGGGTGTGTTTGAGACCTAGTGGTACAGTTTCCGAAGACCTACATATATATTAGCCACAAAACCGCGTTCAACCAGTAGGTAATTGCGTCGATACCGCTTTCGCGCGAGCGGGAGTTTCTCGCATCGTGTCTTTCGTGACACGCAATGAGCTCAGAATACTTTTTTAAGGCTGTCACAACGGTAAGTTCCCAAAAACAGGGCTGCTTTACAGAATTTTCGTAAAAAATCAGCAAATTTACTGTGAAAAGTTTATACGAAAATTAAGATAAAAATGTCGTGAATATACTTTATTAAACACCGTTACATCTATATTCCGCAAGCGGCAGTGGCAAAACCGTACTGTGTACATCGACGAACGACTTATTGAACCGATGTATTGAATAAAATTTTCTATCTATCTATATCATCACGCCAGATCCCTTGCGGGGTAGGCAGAGAGTACAGAGTTCCAACAGGTTCTTTCCTTACATACCTCTCTGGCTTCCTCCAATCCCATAGTTCGTCTAATACACGCTCGCCGGTTACGGAGACTTACGGAACAAAATTTTGCTATATAAAACCCGATTTATCAAAAAAAAAATACAAGGCAAGCCTTTTTTAATATAAATATTCATTTAACGGCTGCGCGGATTTTTATAAAATATACATGATGAGAATGCATCAAACATGCCCAAAAAATTGTGTAGACGATTTAGCGCAGTGGTTAAGAGCTTAAGCCGCTCCGCCCACTGTCTAATAGTCGCTGGTTCGATTCCCGCACGGGACAAATCTTTGTACGACCCACAATTATTTATTCCGGTCTGGGTATTTGTGTATGTGAATTTTCATGTTTGTAAACGCACCCACGAAACAGAAATAAATCCTAGTGTGGGGCTGTTTAAAAAAAAAAGAAAAATGCGACTTTTTTATATGTACGAGGCATGCCTTTTAAGTTTTGTCGTTTGAAGAAAAAAACACAACTAGAACCTTATAGTACTTTTTATTGTTTTTTAAAGTATTCACCACGTAGCTTAATACACTTTTCCATTCGCTCAAGCCAGTTATTATAACATTTATTCCACTCTAAAGTGGGGGTGTTCAAAATGGCTGACTTCTTCACCGGACTGGAACCTTTGACCACGAAGACTTCTTAATTTTAGGAAATGTAAAGAAATTGTTAGGGCTTAGGTCAGGACTGTATGGAGGATGGTCAAGAATTTCTACTTTTTCCTGCTTCAAATACTCAATCGTTTGACGAGCGCTGTGTGAGCTTGCGTTGTCGTGGTGCAGGATGATGCGTCGCTTTAAGTTAGTTTTTCGAAGTTCGGCGATGACTTGTGGTAAACAACCTGTGGTATACCACTCTGCGTTAACCGTTCTACGATCTTCAATTGCAATAGTCGCAATATGGCCGGTTTTTCCAACGAACGTGGCCACCATCTTCTTTGAAGTGCTTCGAGAACGAACAACTTTAGTTGGCTTTGGCTTGTCTTGAAAGACCCAGTTTGTAGATTGTTGTTTGGAATCAGGATCGTAGACATAGATCCAAGATTCGTCACCACTGATGATGTCGTAGACGTCATTTGACTCTCCTCGGTTGAACCTTTGCAGAGTTTTCTTACACCATCTGACGCGGGCCGCCTTGTCATCGTCGGAAAGCAGATGCGGTATCCAACGGCAAACTAGCTTTCTCACACCAAGCGCTTCATGCAAGATCTTCTGAATGGTTACGTCACATGACGATCTTCAAGAATTAGTTGTCTCACAGCAATGATGTTATCTTCAGTGAAGGCGGATTTTGGGCGTCCTTCGCGAGATTTGTCACTAACACTAGTATGTCCACGCTGGAATTCTAAATACCAGCGTTCGATAGTCCGCAGACATGGGGCTTCATCACTGAATACAGATGTTAGCTCTTCAAAACACTGAAGCCGTGTCAGGCCTCTTCTAAATTTGTAGAAAATTATTGCACGAGCATTTTCCTTAGAAAGATTCATTTTCGTACGTAACCTGACAGATTCCAATCGACGCTGTGACTAAACAATAGCATTAATACTGTTTTGAGATTCAAAATTTAAACACATTCGAATATAGAACAGTTCCAAATTCAAAATTGCCGGGAAATATGGAAACGACAGAACTCAAAAGGGTCACCCTAAACAGTACCATGTCCTTCGGCCCGCACATCAAGCGGGTCCGTCACCGAGCATCATTTGTGCTCCGTCGTCTCCATTCGTTAATCTGCAAGCGGAGTAAAATGTCCCTTAGAAATAAGGTGACACTTTACAAAACTTGCGTTCGACCCATCATGACTTATGCGTGTGTTGTGTTCGGGCATTCGGCCCCCTCTCACATCGATAAACTCCAAGTGGTTCAAAACGGCTTCCTCCGTAAAGCCGTAGGAGCCCCCTGGTTCGTACGGAACGTCGACCTCCACTCCGATCTAGGTCTCGAACCTATTCGCGCCTTTATTAAAAAGGCGTCAACACGTCACTTCGCGAACGCATCTACCCATGCGAATCCGTTAATCGTAGCCACCGCCGACTACGATCTCCCCCCCGACCCCTGCCGCCACCGTCGGCCGCGACATGTTCTCACCGACCCCCCCGATGCTTTGTCATCCCTTCTTTCCGCTCAGAATACGGGCGACGACGACGACGTAGTAGTAGATCCCCTCCCATAGCCGGCGGTTGACCGGTGCACTTAGTAGTGCACCCGTCCCCCTACAGCGACTGTCCCAACCGAGGGCACCTCTTCGAGGCGCCCTCGAGTATGTCGCCTCTTGCCCTTCTGGCTGGCTAGAGCGTAGTGGTTGCACGCTCGCCTTTAAGTCCGGTGAAGCTGTAAAGGCCTCGCGGCCAACAGCGTACATCATTCACACACACACACACACACACTCAAAAGGCATGCCTCGTATTAAATAGACATGTGTATTTAAAATATTTAAAATAAATACGTTTTTCTGTCTTGTCAGCAAGGAAATTTCTTAAGGTCTTTCACTTTGTAATCCCCTTAAATTGTGTTTACTATTTTTAGTCTGTTTATGGATGCGGTATATGAGGCTCAGAGAGTATAATTAGAACATAACTACGAATCATGGTCGAGTAATTCTTGAAAATTAAATTGTCAAGAAAGATTTTTCGTTAAAATTATGTGTAAGTACAGAGCCCGCACCTACCGAGATCCTGACGTGTTGGTTATTTAAGTATAGGAATTTTAACCCATTTTTAAGTATTTATATTTAGCAAAATAACTCTGTAGGTAAGTGTACTGCGAAACCGCGGAGAATCACAATAAAAAAAATGTTCGGACGCGTAGAGACTTATCTGAACATTATTCATGATATGAATTTAGTGAATTGATTATAAAGCACTTCTTACGATATAGGCATTAAATCAAGCATACAAAGTACATGTATAAGAGGATTAAAAAGCCCAACCAATTGTATCCACTGAAGTATACTGGATATGAATTATTTTATTGAGAATTACATTGTGAAGGTTAAGCGCGTTACGAAGCATAACGCTTTGAGGAAGAAATATGTATGGTCTACACTCAGACTAACAATAAGATAGATGGAGTAGATAGTACCAGGTAGTACAAAAAAAACGCGAACTCATTGACCTGGTGCTTTATGACCGTCACGCTTATATTCTTTAAGCGGCGGTGGCAGAGGTGTACAGTCTATACATCCCAGTGTAATAGGGTTGAGATAATTACCATAATATTGGCTACAATCCAAAATCCGAACCGTGTCTGGGATTTTTCTATAGAAATGACATTTGCGAGATAGGAGTTACATTACAATTCGGATAAGTTGCATGACAAGTTTTGTCTGCATCAGCTTACGAACTGTCTGTTTTATAGTTTTAGTCTGTGGGTCCAGACAGTAATAATACATTCTGACAGGGGCTGATGTAGGGGCCAGGTACTGTAGACTTAATCTTTCGATATCGTTTGACCTCGGAATAAATCAGAGAACCAGCTCATTGTCATTCGAGCCGCGGTTGCGGGGCTACTCCCGAAGATATCTGTAATATTTAGAAAGATTTATTCGTCAATAAAAATGAAATATGTAAGGAAATGTACTGAGATTGAATATTCTTGTTTGAAAGGAGGTTGATGTTTATTTTATATTTTGGTTGTGTATTCTGTATGCGACAGAAAAGTTTTCTGAAAAAACGGTACCTATTGGTTTTAGCGCTTGTATTTTATATTATCAAAAGTCAGAACAGTGCCTGTATATTTTGCCATTTGAGGGCTTAGCACAGAAATATGGATGTTAGCGTGACGCTAGCGAGTAAGCGTGCTGTCACGTGAACGTTTTGGTAAATTTGGAGTATGACAAGAATGGCATGTTAATTCGATAGCGCCGCGTTAACGTAATCTTTTCTTACTTCAGATTTAAAACATAAGTTTGTGCTGGGTCCTGTCGGAAGGCAACATTTTTGGAGGTAACTCTAACATCCACAGCACTAGTCAGTTGGGCTACTGCTTGAAAACAGTTGTTGTCCATCTGATACAGACCGAAAACGACCGGATTTAATGTATAACTAACAGATAATCTGCCAATAATATTTTGACAGATTTTCCATATAAGATCTATCAACATTCTACCGTAACCTAAGCACAACCGATTTAAGGTTATCGAGAAATCGCTGTCATGTTCATATGTATTTAGTTAACACGTGCTTTGAAAAGGATGGCATGTCAACTCGATAGTGTCGCGTTACCGCCAATTTTTGTTCTAAACCCTTTGGTAGTAGGCAAATCGTTTCTTGAATCAAATATTCAAATTGACCGTCAGACCTATTGCGTCGACCGCCGGTAAAAGGAAAAGAAAAATTATGAAACTAAGGTTACATTACAATGCTCCTGCTTTATCTGTGGTAACATTATTGTAAACCTTGTGTCAAAGTGCGTTGAAATGTCACCTTACCACGGATTCAGTAACGCATTAAATATTAGTTGCATCTGCGTTGTTTTTGTGAAGTCTGTAAGGAAAGAACATGTTGGATCCGTACTCTCTGCCTACTCTGCAAGGGATTTGGCGTAATGATATCAATATATAGATAGAATATAAATAAATACACGTCACATTAACATCTCTTTAGACATTTTAAGTAGTAACTGTTACATTTAGACATGTGTCGATCTTAACTGATATGTTACAGTGATCTGAAACAGAAACGAGAATTACAAGTTTCAAAACAGTTGTACAAAAAGAAATGCTTCCTTTGTATCTGAATCTCGATCTTACATTCACCAGTCAGTATAAAACGGTGCTAATCTCACATAACAAACAAAATACGTCATAGTTCATTCCAATCTGAAACTGAATGTCAATCTTACATTCCCTAAACTTGCTGTCTCTCAGAACGAATGAATACGCGAAGCGAATGGCGGTCGTTGGGCCGACTATACTAGAATTTAGCTGATTCAAATGTTCCAAATGAGTCATATAAGGATTCGAATAAATGCACTGTTTCAAATATAAATTATCGAATCTGAACAGTGAGACACTTTTGCCATTTCTAATTTGATTTATTTCTACATCTCCTGTACCTTGAATGGTCCAGTTAAAAATATATTATGTTTATTGCTGCTACAAATCGACCACACTGCGCTACCAATGTTTTATACAACTATACGTTAAAGTTACCTCACGTCTCATATAATGAAATGCCACTGTCTTGACGGTTACGCAAGTAATATTTTATCACGATAAGATCAGGCACCTTTGAAAAGTTAACGAGGTTTTGAGGGGAATGTTGAGTGATGATCAATAGCATAAACATCAGTAAGAGACGAACCATAAGCAGGAAAGCGTGTATTTCATTTTATTTGATATTTTTTTTGAGGACTGGTCCCTATATTTCATTTGATGGGAAGTGGCCACGGGACCGATGATGTGACTCACTAAATTAGTAATAGCTTATTTACTCTTAATTTAAAGATATCAAGTTATTCCTCTCCGGTAAACCAGACAACAGGAGCGAATTCAGTTCCTTAATAGTACGCATTATAAGATATGACGTAGTCTCCTTTTCTATGGCTGATCTGTCAATTTTTTGTCTTCCGCTTTGCTAAGGAGGAAAGTGGATTTTGTTTTGTCCTACTCCTCCTGTTTTTCGTACTAATTAAATTTGTTGCGGGTTCCAAGACAGTTAAAGCGCTTTCCGGGACACCCCAAGGTTCAAACCTTGGCGTCATCTAAGGAGACCATTGTGGATCCTGGCTTAGAGGACTTAAAATGGTGGGAATGTCTGGCGGGCTTAGCACCATTAAAAAAAGAATCTCATTATGAATGCAGAAATAGTGAAATTATGAATATGAATACATTATTGAATGGCCCAATCAAAGATCTGCTGATTTACTGTTGTATTTGTGCGGCGCTTAAAAAGCACTTATTGCAATGTGGTGGTATTTGTAGAAAAGCACGTTAAGTCATTTGGTACAGATCACCACGTGAGCCAAGTTGGAAGCCTTATTTATACCATTCGTTATTGGGTCCGCATGGAGTATTTTTCAGAACATAATTTTTATATATTGGGGCTGATGTATGCGAGGCTTCAGAAATAAAAAAAACATCCTAATTTCAATGGAGAATATTATACCTGGGTGCTTTCATTAACTTTGGATCCTGTAATCTACACATATAATAAAACTGTTAGGTAGTCGTATCTGTACATGGAATATTTTTAGGAAATAACAACAAATTTTTCAGAGATTGTTTTAGACTACTTTTTAGCTCTGGAAATGCAAGATTCCTGGGGATAGATGGATATAAAAGAAACTGAATATGGAGGTGTCTCTTAAGTCTTGGATTAATGCTATCCCACGAGGTCCTACCTACCTACTAGAAATACCTCAATACACCTAAGTTCATAATGCGTAGATCGGACCAATAAAAATAATCAAGAAGTTTGAAGGTGCCCCGGAATACCTATGCTTTTTGGGCTTCACATACCTCAATCCCTCCCGTGACCATGGGTGCTCCAAAGCACTTGACTCCAAACGTTGAAAACTGAAATATCAAACATAAATTGCGATAAAACCCGAAGAAAAAGTACATTGTCCTATAAAGTTTTTTTTTTTTTTTTTTTTTTCTCTTGAATGAACGTTGCCCCACACTAGGATTTATTCCTGTGTCGTGGGTGCGTTTAAAAACATGAAAATTCACATACACAAATACCCAGACCGGAACAAATAATTGTGGATCACACACAGATTTGTCCCGTGCGGGACTCGAACCCGCGACTATTAGACGCAGTGGGCAGAGTGGCTTAAGCTCTTAACCACTGAGCTAAATCGTCCGTAAAGTTAGAATTACATCATAGAATAAACTAGTAAGAATTAAAATATGAACTTTGTTTGTATATCACCGCGGCGCAGTCGTTTAAGATAATGGTCGTTATATCACAGCACAGTAGAGTCGCGGTAATCATAATGCCCGTCATTATTGTCCGGCGAATCGTAAGTATCCATCCATCGCGTAGTAAGGCACAGCACGCAATGGATAAGTCGGTAATATCGTTTTTAATTCAGGTATGCAAGTTGAGAAATAAGTAGGTTAACGGTGTCGAATGATAAAATTTATGAACATTGATCAAACAGCACTAATAGAGCATGCACTAGAAGCACAGCAGAAGTTCGAGGAGTTACGATTAGCTTATCGTAGCATTGTAATAAATTTCCTAGGTCGGACAAATGTAGTTTTTCTAACGAAAAATTCCCAGTATGAGTCCGGAGTCTGGAATTGTGCCCGGTATATGGCAATAGGCTCGCCCCCTATTACATGGGACCCAACATCGTCGGCGAAACGTGGGTGTACTCAGTACACCTCTGCCACCCCCTCTGAATACGGTGTAATAAATTTTGACATTAGTCACGGTTAACCAGTGGGACTAGTCCACAAATTCAAAGTCGCACAGCGGGCTATGAAGCGAGCTATGCTCGGCGTCTCTTTGAAGGATAAAATTCGTAGCGAGGTAATCCGACAAAGAACCAAAGTTACCGACATAGCTCGCAGACTCAGTAAGCTAAAGTGGCAATGGGCCGGTCACATCTGCAGAAGGACCGACGGCCGATGGAGCAAGCGTGTCCTAGAGTGGAGACCGCGACTTGGTAAGCGTAAGGTAGGACGGCCCCCAGCTAGATCGACCGACGACCTCAAAAAGGTCGCTGGGACAGACTGGATGCGGAAGGCGGAGGACCGTGTGCAATGGCGCGTGTTAGGAGAGGCCTATATCCAGCAGTGGACTACGATAGGCTGATTGATTGAACATTACCTATTTACACTATATGTGCCCGTAAATATAGTATAGTACCATGAATAGTATTACCAAGAGCTATTTCCCGGTAACAAGAAACAAGGGGATATGATTCAAGAACATCTTGTTATAAAGTGTCAACCATTTACAATATATAATATATAGGAAAATGTTATTTATCTTTACGTATATGAAAATCAAATTTTAGTATCACGTTGGACTTGGTTAACAGGTTTTTCTTAGTACAGGGCTCCTATTCGCTATGATACTTCGTAAAATGGTCATGTAATGGTTTTCTTTATGCCACTGGTACTCCAGTGGCATAAAGAAAAACGTGAAATGATAGATTAATGGTACTCCATTAATCTATCATTTCACGTTGTTTCAAGTTATCGTAACGCAGCGTGTTACGTATTCAATTGGTCATACGATTATGAACCTAGTACGAAGAAAAAACATGTTATCTAAGTTCAAAGGGATACTTGAATTTGAACTGTATCTTCGTACATATAAGTTATATTTTTCTTATTTAATATTGTAAATGGTAAACGCGTTACGTACAAAATGTTTAATCACATCTCCTTGTTTCTTGTCGTATGAAACGAGGGCGAGCCAGTCGTCTGACTAGCAATGACATTAATATCGGCTGACAGCTCAATTACCTCCGGCCGGCGCTGTACCGGCGGGGTTGCTAGTTCCTTGCATATTTCAGGAGTTTCGACCAATTTTTTATCTGATTCTTTGACTGAGGGTGGTCTGTAATAAGCTTATATTGTGGAAGATCTTATTATTAAAACAAACTACTTCGCAGTAAAGACTACAAATAAAGTAAACAACTCGATCACTGCTCCTTTTTTTCGCTATATTTGCATCCAAACCTATTCCCTTTACCTGTAGTCTACGATTTTTGCTTCCTTCACTCACTAGAACTTATAAATATTGAATACCTATGTGTTATGTTTTGTATAAGACTGTTTTTGTTGTAGCCTATCCTGTGTCCAAAGGCCTGGACCAGGACTATATAGAGACAATACCTTAAGAGGGGTAAAAGTGGTTTCCAAAGTAGACCGACGAATGTACAATTTTAGAATGTAACGTATTTAATGGTGTAAAGATGAGAAAGAGTATGCTCGCTCCGTTGGTTCGGGCATATAGAAAGAATGTCGTAAGAAATAGTAACAAAGCAGATATACAATGTTAAAGTGGAAGGATGTAGGTACCACGGAAGACCTAGACTATCTTACCATGACCAAATAGACCATGTCTCATCTGAAGGGCAAGTCAAAAGTCTCCGCAATCAGCGAGCGTGTGTAAGACGAATTATGAGAGTGGAAAAAGCCAGAAAGGTCTGTTAAGACTGTACAAGACAAAAAATTTCCTGTTTTGTTTAAAAAAACGTAGCCCCGCACTAGGATTTATTCCTGTGTCGTGGGTGCGTTTACAAAAATGAAAATTCACATACACAAATACCCAGACCGGAACAAATAATTGTGGATCACATAAAGATTTTTACCTTGCGGGAATCGAGCCCGCGACTATTAGACACGTTGGGCGGAGCGGCTTAAGCACTTAACCACTGCGCTAAATCGTCCGTTAGATACGAATATTTGCCACAACTAGAATAAAATAGATGAATAATTATGGTATAGGTCACAGGTGTTTGTTGATTTATTTATTTATTTGGTCAACAAAACAGATTACAATCAAAGACTTAAGTCAGTAAGATAGTGCAAAGGAATATAAACTAGACTGTAATCCTAAATATGATAACACATTAAGATAAGTAGGTTAATTTTGTGACACAATAAGAGCTAGAAAGCAGATAAGTAGAGTATAGTTATGTTAAAAGAAAAAAACTCATAAAATTTTGTACTAAGATGTGAATGTACCAGTGAATTCCAATGTACTTGTTGAATAAAATCTTAGAACAAATTGGAATACATGATAGATGGGATAATAGTTTCATTTTAATACTCGTACTTATGTATGTATATTTTTGTTGAGAGCTAGCAACACTAACTAGTGCAAAACTTTGATTTGTGCATACCCATCGCATTACAATAATTTCAGCTTGTCTTCTTTGTGTCAAGTGCTTATCATAAATGTCGGAGTGTGGCAGCTCCTTATTGTGTTTGTAATTGCATTTCTTTGTATCTTCGTCAGGTGGTGCTCTTATTGTAAAAGCGATTAACCGGTGAATTAGTATGAATGTCGGTCCGTGGTCATGGGGAGATGGCTAACGTCGTCTCTGTTTCCTAAGAAACATGACGTGTATTTAAGATTTGTGTAGATGTGTGTGAGGGCTTCTACGAGACAGGTCGTAATCATAGTTTTTGTTCTTAAAGTACTCGTATTACTTTTTGCATAAAGATCTACCTAAATAATTTTAGGTAGATCACTATCTATCTATCCTCACTGAACTCGAGGTAGAACTAGGTCGCATAAACTGGCACATATTAGGTTTATCCGAAGTCCGAAGACAGGGCAAGGACACGATAACCCTTGAGTCAGGCCACCTGTTCTACTTTCGTGAAGGTGATCGGCCCTCTCAGGGCGGTGTCGGTTTCCTGGTCAACAAAGCTCTCACTAACAATGTTGTAGAAGTCAACAGTGTGTCGACACGGGTAGCGTACCTCATAATTAAAATCACCAACAGATGCACCCTGAAGGTGGTATAGGTATATGCGCCGACCTCGACATAGTCGAAGCCATGTATGAAGACATAGCCAAGGCATTACATGGCACCACCAAGGCTCACTACAGCGTTGTTATGGGGGACTTCAATGCCAAAGTGGGAGTACAAGAACGCGGCGAAACGATAATCGGACCCCACGGCGTGGGGCGCCGAAACCACAGGGGGCAGATGCTGGTCAACTTTCTGGAGTCGCAGGGGCTCTTCTTGATAAATTCGTTCTTTAAGAAGAAGCCTCATAGAACGTGGACATGGCGAAGCCCCGACACTGTGACGAGGAACGAGATAGACTTCATCATGACTGACAGGAAGTCTATATTTAGAGACGTCTCCGTGATCAACAGGTTTAATACCGGCAGCGATCACCGACTTGTCCGAGGCGCTCTAAATATAAACTTCAGGGCCGAAAGGCGTCGCGTGATGAGGTCTACTCTGAGACCTACTGCGCCTCAAATAGCTTTAAGGTTCGAAAAGTTCCAACTGGAGCTTCAAAATCGTTTTGCCCTGCTGGAAACCGAAGGCAATGTTGACGAAAAAACCGACACAGTGGTCAAAACGCTACAGGAGGTGTCTCGAAGGGTGTTTCCCGGCAAAAGCGGTAACAGAGAGTCTAAACTCTCGCTCGAGACTCTCGAACTTATGAGGCAGAGACAAGAAATGTCATCCACGCAGGCGTCTTCGTCGGATGGGAGGAACCTCAACCGCAAGATCCGGAAGCTGGTGCGACGTGACCTCCGATGTTCCAACACCCGCGCCATCGCGGCTGCGATTGAACAGAACAGAGGCACCAAAGTCTTCGCTCGCCAGCTAGGTAAATGCCATCTGACGAAACTTAATACTGCAGATGGCAAAACCGTGACCTCCTCGAGATACTCGAGGAGATTGAGAGTTTCTACAAAGACCTGTACACATCACGGATGACTGAGCCCACGAGACCCAGCGCTGACGACCACAGAGCCACACTCGCACGCCACTACACGGAAGACATCCCTGATGTCAACCAGGACGAGGTCAGAGTGGCTCTCGAGCAGCTCAAAAACAACAAGTCGCTAGGCGATGACGGAATCACCACTGAGCTCCTAAAAGCAGGCGGGACTCCAATCCTGAAAAAGTTAGCGAGCCTCTTTAATTCCGTCATCCACCAGGGCCTAACACCTCAAGCGTGGTGCGGGAGTGCGGTGGTTCTGTTCTTCAAAAAAGGTGACAAAACCTTGCTGAAGAACTACAGACCCATCTCACTCCTGAGCCACGTCTACAAGTTGTTCTCGAGAGTACTCACAAACCGCCTCGCCAGAAGACTTGACGAGTTCCAGCCACCGGAACAAGCCGGGTTTCGAAAAGGCTACAGCACCGTGGACCACATCCATACTGTTCGGCAGATTGTACAGAAGACCGAAGAGTACAATCAGCCGCTGTGTATGGCTTTCGTGGACTACGAGAAAGCCTTCGACTCCATCGAAACCTGGGCGGTTCTGGATGCTCTGCAGCGATGTGGCATCGATTGGCGCTATATCGAGGTGCTGAGATGTCTATATGATACCGCCACAATGACCGTCCAGCTCCAGGACCAAAACACCAACCCAATCGAGCTGCGTCGAGGTGAAAGACAGGGGGATGTAATATCCCCCAAGCTCTTCACCAATGCACTCGAAGACGTCTTCAAGACGCTGGACTGGACTGGGCGGGGCATTAACATCAACGGCGAATACATTTCACACCTTCGGTTTGCCGATGATATCGTCATCGTGGCAGAGTCACTGGAACAGTTACGCGAAATGCTGCATAGCCTAAATGAAGCCTCTCGAGGTGTCGGTCTCGGCATGAACTTGGATAAAACCAAGATCATGTTTAATGAACATGTCACGCCGGGACCGATCTACGTCCATGGTTCGATGCTCGAAGTTGTTCGGGAGTATGTCTACCTTGGACAACTTGTCCAATTTGGTAGAAACAACTTCTAGAAAGAAATCAACCGCAGAATCCAATTGGGTTGGGCAGCATTTGCCAAACTACGTCACGTATTCTCTTCGCCTATACCGCAATGCCTGAAGACTAAAGTGTACAACCAATGCGTCCTACCTGTTATGACCTACGGGGCCGAGACATGGACACTCACAGTGGGACTGGTCCACAAATTTAAAGTCGCACAGTGGGCTATGGAGCGAGCTATGCTCGGCGTCTCTTTGAAGGATAAAATTCGTAACGAGGTAATCCGACAAAGAACTAAAGTGACCGACATAGCTCGCAAACTCAGTAAGCTAAAGTGGCAATGGGCTGGTCACATCTGCAGAAGGACCGACGACCGATGGAGCAAACGTGTCCTAGAGTAAGCGTAAGGTAGGACGGCCCCCAGCTAGATGAACCAACGACCTCAAAAAGGTCGCTGGGACAGACTGGATGCGGAAGGCGGAGGACCGTGTGCAATGGCGCGTGTTAGGAGAGGCCTATGTCCAGCAGTGGACTGCGATAGGCTGATTGATTGATTGATATCTATCTATCTATATCATCACGCCAGATCCCTTGCGGGGTAGAGAGTACAGAGTTCCAACAGGTTCTTTCCTTATATACCTCTCTGGCTTCCTCCACTCGCATAGACGCTCGCCGGTTACGGATACTCTTGACTTGTCCGGACTTGTTCAGATAAGACTCGATCTATTAGGTAGATCTTTATGCAAAAAGGGAGAGGGGTTTGTTAGGAATGACCTCCCCCTACAAGGCATCTGGTGTGATATATCGAGCAATAATATATGTAGATGGATATCTACATGTATTATTGCTCGATATAAATTATTAATTATAGTAAGTAACTTTTTTACAATAATTAGTCATGACTTCTTAAGAAACAAAACGTACCTTTTTCTATCTATCTATATCATCACGCCAAATTCCTTGCGGGGTAGACAGAGAGTACTAAGTTCCAACAGGTTCTTTCCTTACAGAACTCTCCGGCTTCCTCCACTCTCATAGTTCGTCTCATACACGCACGAAGATTACAGAGAATCTTGACTTGCTTTTCAGATAAAACACGGTCTATTTGGTCATGGTAAGATAGTCCAGGTCTTCACCGGTACCTACGTCCTTCCACTTTCACATTGTCTATCTATTTTGCCATTTTTTGTTTCGACATTCTTTCTATATTCCCGAACCAGCGGAACATGCGTGTGTGAATGATGTACGCTGTTGGCCGCGAGGCCTTTACAGCTTCACCGGACTTAAAGGCGAGCGTGCAACCACTACGCTCTAGCCAGCCAGAAGGGCAAGAGGCGACATACTCCTCGGTTGGGACAGTCGCTGTAGGGGGACGGGTGCACTACTAAGTGCACCGGTCAACCGCCGGCTATGGGAGGGGATCTACTACTACGTCGTCGTCGTCGCCCGTATTCTGAGCGGAAAGAAGGGATGACAAAGCATCGGGGGGGTCGGTGAGAACATGTCGCGGCCGGCGGTGGCGGCAGGGGTCGGGGGGGAGATCGTAGTCGGCGGTGGCTACGATTAACGGATTCGCATGGGTAGATGCGTTCGCGAAGTGACGTGTTGACGCCTTTTTAATAAAGGCGCGAATAGGTTCGAGACCTAGATCGGAGTGGAGGTCGACGTTCCGTACGAACCAGGGGGCTCCTACGGCTTTACGGAGGAAGCGGTTTTGAACCACTTGGAGTTTATCGATGTGAGAGGGGGCCGAATGCCCGAACACAACACACGCATAAGTCATGATGGGTCGAACGCAAGTTTTGTAGAGTGTCACCTTATTTCTAAGGGACATTTTACTCCGCTTGCAAATTAACGAATGGAGACGACCGAGCACAAATGATGCTCGGTGACGGACCCGCTTGATGTGCGGGCCGAAGGACATGGTACTGTTTAGGGTGACCCCTAGATATTTGACCTCTTTGACCCAGGGAATGGGTCGGTCGAACATGGTCACTTGGCCGAGATTACTTCTAGGGCGGCGCAGGGAGTGGCGCAGGGTGGCACCTCTGGAGAAGAACACCGCAGCGCTCTTGTCCGGGTTCACCTCAATACGCCACTTCCTGAACCAATTCCCTAGGGAATTGGCGGATGCCTGAATGTGTCTGGTAATGAAACCCTTATTCCTATGCGAGACGTAGAGAGCGGTATCATCCGCGAATAGGGCTAGATGCGCCTTACTCGAACGAGGAACGTCGTTCGTGTAAAGGCTAAACAGGAGCGGAGAGAGAACTGAGCCCTGTGGGACTCCAGCACTGATGGAGTGGGAAGTGGAGCGCGACATTTCGACGCGATAACGGAAGGCGCGATTCGACAAGAAGTCTCGTAAGATGAGCACGAGTCTGTCCGGCACACCCAATTGGTAGAGCTTGTAGATCAAGCCGTTGTGCCAGACTTTGTCGAATGCCTTCGCGACATCTAGGAAGAGGGCGCCCGTGTAGATGGGTTTGGGACTATTGAGACCGGAGAGGATGTGCTCCGTGATGCGGTGCACTTGGTGGACGCAAGAGTGTTTGGCTCGAAAGCCAAACTGCTCGTCGATAAGGATACTCCTGGACGTTACGAAGTCTTTGAGCCTCGCCAGAAGTAGGCGCTCGTATATCTTGGCCAGGGAGTTGAGGAGACTGATAGGGCGGTAGCTCGCGGGGAGATTGCGAGGTTTGCCGGGCTTGGGAATGCCTATGACGTCCGCCTCCTTACACTTAGCGGGGAAGGTGCAGTTCGCCATGGCGGCGTTCAATATGGCCACTAAGAGGCAGATGAGTTGGGCGGGCAGGCATTTCAGAACGCGATTCGAAATGCCGTCAGAGCCGGGGGCTTTTTTAGTTTTGAGACCCATAATTAGATCTTCGGCCTCCGTTTGGGTAATAGGAGGTAAGGAATCGACGGGGGGGAGGGATGCCCTGCGCTCGACTTCCCTGTCGACCTCGTCGACGTGGGACTGGTCAACGGAATGAGAGCTGGGGGCGCACTGGCTCTCGAGGGAGTCGGCGAGAAGCTCGGCCTTTTCGTCGTCGTCGAAGGCTGGGGGTGCGCCTGAAGGGCGGGACAGCGGGGGCATGTCAGAACATGCACTTTCCCATCTTTAATATGAAATATTGGCCTAGTGGACGATTTAGCGCAGTGGTTAAGAGCTTAAGCCGCTCCGCCCACTGTGTCTAATAGTCGCGGGTTCGATTCCCGCACGGGACAAATCTTTGTGTGATCCACAATTATTTGTTCCGGTCTGGGTATTTGTTTGTGAATTTTCATGTTTGTAAACGCACCCACGACACAGGAATAAATCCTAGTGTGGGGCTACGTTTTTTAAAAAGAGAGAGAAAGAGAAGAGTGGAAAACGAACCTATTACTATATTTTACATATTTTTTAAACTTAGGTCATTTCCATATAGTTTTTTATTATTATTATTAATTACTTTTAATCTAAAATTCCTACTAGTCTTCCTCTCTCCTAAACACTTTGTTGTGCCTGATAGGGTCCATGATTCTTACCTAACCTAGCTTTTAAGCTGATCAATGTATGGTACATTAAAGCTAAGCTACATTGTGGAACGCAAAATAAAATATGATTTGCTTACTGTCAGTAGAATATTGACAAATTTACAAAAAATGACAAAATTGTATCCATAGTAGGCAAGCATCCTTGAGTTGAATATTGAAACCGGCTGTTAATCAGTAATTATTATGAACGTATAAACATATGGCTACAGACTACCTAGGCTTTCGTGAAAGAATTTCACAACTAAATTTAAACATTTCGAACGATACTGACATCTTTCCGTAATGACTGGTACTAACCGTTAAATATGTAGAGCCTCTACTCAGAGGCTAGAGTCTATACACCCGGAGACCTCACCATTCCATATTCGTTCAGTTTACGCAGAAGTCCCTAGAGGGCGTAAAACTATTTTTTTTTATTAGACTGCCTCGTTGGTTTAGTAGCGATCACGAGGTCCTGGTTTGAATCCTAGGTCGGACTAAATGTAATTATTGGCATTGTTCTGGCATCATGCCCGGTATAATGGCAATAAGTTGGTTGGTTATTACATGGGATCTAACAACGTCGGTAAAAATGGGTGTACACAGTACACTTCCGCTACACCCGATTAAGGAATACAGGCTTGACGGCGTTTATTTTTTATAGTTATTTGTGTTTCACGATATATAAAAAAATGTTGAGAAGATTCTCCGGCATATGTAGAGAATGTTGAGAAATTTGAACCAGAATGTATGATTTAATAAGTACATTTTGGAGACAACAAAATCGTTTTTAACAAGCTTTTATTTTACTTGCAATGTTCGTATGTCAGTCTGTCGCATCTGTCGGTTCCGATCTTGTGATCCATTTGTCAAGCACTTGCGGGTATCTGATTGAGCTGAAATTTGGCATACGTATGTAAGTTCGATGACAATGCAATAATATGATACACCACCATAACGCTGGTCTAATAAAGGAGTCGGAAGGTGGCCATAGAAACATGTGAATTATACAACGTAATCTCCTCGTGTTCAGGCTTGTTACATTGGTGCATATAGTGTTCAACGTCTGATGATGGAGCCGGAAGGAAGCCTAAGGAACTCCTCAACTAAGCAGATATCTTCGCTGTGTTTTTCTTGGAATAAAAACTTGTTTTAAGAAATTCTTTTTAAATTAAAATTATTTTCTATTGCTACTCTACGCACTCTTTGGGTCGTTCCATCCACTAGTCGCTAGGGGCTCATACCCCAGACAACTGCCGTCTCTGGGACCTATATAAAATATATCTAGATTTTATCCAAAGTAATTTTAGTATTGTGGTTAAGTTTAAGTCAACTTCGCCTTTTAATTCAGTTTCAGATTTGGAACCACTGTTGCCAAATCTGTTTTTTTTTAGCAATTATTTCTCTACACTGCCTCGCTGATCTAGTGGCAAAGCGCATCGCTTTGTGATCACGAGGTCCTGGGTTCAAATCCTAGGTCGGACAAGTGTAGTTTTTCTAACGAAAACATTCCAGTACGAGTCCGGAGTCTGGAATTGTGCCCGGTATATGGCAATAGGCTCGCCCCCTATTACATGGGACCTGACATCGTCGGCGAAACGTGGGTGTACTCAGTACACCTCTGCCACCCCCGCTTGGAGAATATACGCGTGACGGTGGTGGTGGAATTCTCTACATTTATTTGGTATCGGCGAAGGCGAAAAAATTAAAATAAAATAACCAAGATACGATTTTTCTTGTAGTAATTTGGATGTGAATGTTACCGATATAATTATTCAAAAATAATAGCAAGAAAAGATAAAAGATTTGAAAATACGATAATTTTCTTTAATTTTCATATCAAAGAAAAGCAACTTACAAGCTTTATTTCAATAATAATTACCCACTACACCTTTATTTATAAACTATCTTCTTAGAATAAAAATGTACGAGGATCTAACTGCACTTTTTATTAGTTAAAGAGAAATAAATTAGAAACACGGGTTTCTCATTGCACTAGTGCAATTCCTTAATAAGCTTTAATTAAAATGGCGTCGGGTACGGTGCGGCTTGCTAGCGCCCTCTGTGATGTTTAATACAAAATAGCAACCGCGTTCATTCCCCGAAGCATTGCTCTGAGGAATATCGTCATTTATTCATAAGTTTCGCTGAGAATACCTTACGTTAGTGCGAAGGTGGTGTAAAGGTAATGTATGCGGCTCTTTGAGAACGTATATTGTGTGTGAATTAAGATGAGTTGGGTATAGACATCATTTTAGAAATCACCTTAGTAATTTGTATAATTAACTGAGTAGCAGATCGTATGAAGAAAAAGGAGAATACCTTTGCTGAACCTTTAAAGTAAATAAACTAAGTAAATAATTGTATGTATTTCGTAAAGAGTGCTTTCTTACTTTAAGGTTTACCTTTAGGGGTTATTTAATCTGTGTTTCTACTTTGTTTTTTAATCACGGCAAACAATAACTAAATAGAAACATGTTTGTCAGTATCAAGTTTATATTTATATCGTTTTTCGTTCTTAAGTAATTTCTGCCCGATACAAATGACGGCAATGATAATGAAATTGATAAAATATCCCCACCATAATTAGTAGATTGGTGGATATAGTTCACGCCTTATGTTTGTGCTACTTTCATTCCCTACCCTCCTAATTCCTTATAATTATGACTACTATCTCTGTCGCTTCTGCTGCAGCTGCGATTAGGAATCTGTTTATTACAAACAGTGTGCGATCGACGCTCATCCTACGCGGCTGCCGCCTCGCTTTGAAGTCTTCTCGATTGTTCCATACCTTGGAGTATCTACCGCGAAAACTCTGTTTGTCGCAGTTTTATTGCAAACCTCTTCTCTAGATTTTGTTGAGCATCCGAAAGCCGTGTACCCACTATTACCAACCCTGCTAGAATAGTGTAAGCCTGTCTGTTAACACAACCTGAAGAGGCCGAAAGAAGTGCTGGATATCCCGTCGGAAGGACGCGTTACAAGAAAGGCATGGTCTGAGGTTACGGTAGCGTACCTGTTGCAGATTCCCTGTTTGGGAGACCAGGTTAATCGTTATCTTCCTATACCTTCCAGGTCCGATCACCGTTACGTGGATGCATGTACGTTATACTGGCTGTGGCTATACTGTTTAAACTAATAACGACGAGAATCTTGGAGAATTAAAATTGTGTGTATTAAAATTAGTTACCGGTTAATATCCCAATAAAATTACACATCATGAGAATTAAAAAAAATGACAATATCACTCATCTATTTCCCGTTAAACTCTGGGGTCTTAAGGAGTGTCTTAAAATAGGTTGTGCGTTTTCTAAATAAAAGTTGAATTTGTGGTACCATACCAGTGTTTATTTTTTTAATTCTCAATGATAGTTCGAAAAGGATCTTTTGGTTCGTGTTAACATTTAGTAAAATTTTCGAACATTCAAGTGAATATTTCAACCGCACAGTTACTAATTAAAAAATAAACTTAGGTAAATTTCATAGGAAACGGTAACTCTGCGATTGTCACGAAGTGAATTTTGGCCACGAGCCACAAGATTCTTGTATGACTTGTTTTGAATCCTACTTCTATGGTATAACTGTAGTAACTATCTTCTTCAGTCTAAATTTTGACATGTATTTTAAAAAACAAAAAAGCGAGCAATTGTAACTTGTCACGTGCTTTAAATGCGGATATAATTACACGAACAGCAAAACGTTTTTGCAGCCGACCGAGTTACGTAGTTTCATTGCTACTGTATAATTACCAAGCATATGCTTCAATACTGTAACTTCTGTGTTATTCAATACATTGGTTGTCTGGAAGAAATTGCTTTTAGCGATAAGACCGCCAATTGTACCTATTTGTTTTGTATGTAATTAATTGTAAATATCACAGTGTACAATAAAGAGTACTCTATCTATCTATCTATCATGATACTAACACCAGAATCCTTGCGGGACGTTATTGCTTATTTAATAACTATATATTTAATAACTATATATCTAATAACAAGAGTCTCCGTAACCGGCGAGCGTGTATGAGACGAACTATGAGAGTCGAGGAAGCCAGAGAGGTATGTAAGGAAAGAACCTTTTGGAACTCTGTACTCTCTGCCTACCCCGCAAGGGATCTGGCGTGAGGTTATAGATAGATAGATAGTTAGATAATAACTAGTTATTGTATAACTATACTGAAGTATTATGACGTTAGTCTAGTTGCACATAGGTTGAATCCTAGGTTGAACCAATTGGAATGGGGCCTTTCTATTTATAGGCTATATATATAGGCTCAATCCCTATTACATTAGGACTTGACATCGTTGCTAGATTTCTACCAACGCCTGGGGAATGTGTATATGTGTTGCGGTGTTTATAATTATTTTGACAAGCTTTCATTTACAATTTTCGTATGTCTGTATTTCTGGATTAAATCTTGTGATCCATTTTTCAAGCATTTGCGGGTATCCGACTGAGCTAAAGTTTGGCATACATATGTAAGTTCGGTGATAATACAATAATATAGAGTTGTTCTGTTGATGGAGTCGGAAGGTGGCCATAGGAACATGTGAAAAATACAACGTAACCCCCTCGTATTTAGGCTTATGAGATTGGTATTGACAAGTCCTATACAACACGATAGTGTTTTGGGCCTGATGTTTAAGCTGAAAGGTGGCCAATGGAACCACCCAACTACTCAAACTCCTCCGTGTGGGGGCCCGTTGGATTTGTATTGACTAGTACTTTAGACTAGGATGGACTTCAGGGTGATGATTGAGTCGGAAAGAAGCCATAGGAACTCCTAAATTAAGCAATATATCTACGTTGTTTTTATAAAGTTTTTTTTTAATTTCATGGCGTACAAATCGATGTTATGCATCCTTCCACCCGCTACGGATTTTAATTTCGTCAAACGTCAGATCCGTAAGCTGTGAAGTACCATACAAACATCATTTTCGCAGATATATGAAAAAAGCAATATTTGAAAATGTACCATTTCTGTTGAATGAGTACCTATTGATGAAAATCTATAGTTTCTTTATAGAGCTTTACTGAATCACCGAGTTGTTTATAGAAGATAAAAATATTTTTAGGCTGGCTACATATTCAGTAAATGTTTTTAGAAAAAAATCACAAAAATTGAAGGTAAAAGTTGACCTTGGGTACACTCAAGGTATATGCATGGTATATTTGAAGGCGTAGTATCTGTACCTGGAATATATTTAATTTGATCAAATTTATAAAATCGGATGTCGTTATCTTCCCTGGGGACTGAATTAATATTGTCCGCGTCTTATGATTTTATCTGTTGCTATAGTTATTTTTTTATTATGAATGAGATTAATAACGTAATTATAGTACGGGACCTGTAGTTGAACTAGAATTATGACGAGACTTATATAAAATTATGCGAAGTGTAATTTCCCTAGCGATGTGCTCTGATTGAGATAAAGGAAGCGAAGGTCATGTAGCTGGGAGCACGGCAAACATTATGCTAGCACCTGCTTAGTTTCTAGGTAGTCATTTTTAATTATTCCTTTATAAATTGTTAACCAAGCACACCAGGTTTTTTTTCATTAAAAAAGCAGTCCCGTAATAGGAATTATTCCTGTGTTGGTGCGTTTACAAGCACGAAATTCACATAAACAAACACCCATATCAAAACAAACATTTATGGGTCGCACAAAGATTTGTATCGTACGGGGATCGAACCCACTACGACTCGATCCAGTGGGCCGAGCGGGTTAAGCTTTTAACCACTAGACAAAGCCGTCCGTCAATTCTGACTTATTATCTACGGAAAGAAGCTGTTTTATAGATTTAAACCAATTTGTCCCTATCAGAAGCTTTAAACATCCAGTTACCCACTAAAAGCGGCGAATCCAAATCAATTTTGAAAAGAAGAAGATTATTTGTTTGGTCTTTCACCATTACTAAATTTAATTCAGGTCGACAAATAAATTGATAATAAAGCAACACTAAATTATACCCGAGGCTCTTATGTAAAAGAGTTACAGTAAAATTTGGCACACTTAATTATGCACAAGCAAGCCCTTGAAAATAATTGTACCCGAGGACCTTCCGTTTAAATAATTCATAAGGCTTTTGTGTCATGTCACAGATGGCACCGGGTATCGGTACAAACTGATGGAAGAAGCGGAGATGGTCTAATTCCATTCAGTGCGCTCCGCCGGACATGGTTTCCATCTGATAATTTATATCAAAGTGTCCGACGCTTTAAGGATATTCTTTGAAGATCAGTGGAGCTGTCTGTGCGTACTTTATCTGTATTATGAAATGTTTTGGTTAGGTATTATTTTATTCAAAAATCAAAAATATACGCGATGAAATCAGAAAATAGTTTTAACAATCCACACAGGCAGCTGGAATCTTCTAAAGATTTTTTACCAGTGAAACATCAAATCCTCAATTATCTACTGAAGGTAGCTACTTCACATTTTAATTAAAGTGTTTCTCGAGCTTAGCACGCTCTGCACCATACCTGAGCAAAGTGAAAACATCAACTAACGGAACACTTTTCAGAGCGAAGCTTTGGACTCAACTTTTGTGAAGGTGGAGGGGGAAGGAGTTCTCCTTTCGTAAGGGGTAATTAAAAAATTACGTGACACAAAATGTAAAGTTTTTATACGCTTGCCCTACCTCTAATCGAATTAAAAATTGTATGAGCATGCTTCACCACTTTCGGATCGATAATGAAAAATAGCCGATAATCAATCCGAGTGGAGTTGTACATGTAGAATGAAAAAAGCTCAAACGGACAGTGGCGTATGGCTATCTATATATTAATTAATTGAATAAGACCGACATTTAATTTGATATATTGCACTGAGCTTTTTATGCCAGTTTTTAGAGCTAGTTTTTATGAAACGATAAAATATCTTGCTTGGATAGTGTTCAAATCGCCTTTGATTTTTATTGTATGTTTTAATATTAAAAATTAGATGCGATTTATGAAGAATACAAACTTCAATAAAATTTGTACTTTATATATGAAGAAATTGAAATAGTAAACTATAGAAATAAAGGGCTTATGTCTTCAAGTATTTTGGAATGAATCTTTTCAATAGACAAAACAATAAATCATAAGAAATATTTTTGCCCACATATCAATAACATCACACCGGAGGGATCTGGCATTTGACACCAGACATAATTATCGATTCACTAATAGTGCCGTATCACTAAGCCGCCCATAAATCAAAACTTGGCCTAGATTAGCCGCAATGTCTAGTCATCTGTGTGGCGTAAAAGCCCCATGCTTGTAACTATGTTAGGTCCGGTCACTTGTTTTAAGGACCTACCACGATGGATATTAGCATTCTGCACTCTTTCTCTATATAAACTATAAGTGTGGGAAATTTCATACTCCTCCGTCCGCCCAATTTTCGCAAAAAGGTGTACAAAGTTTTTGCTTTACGTATTAATATATAAATTATAAAATGAATTTGAACTTGGAATTCTGAATAGAATGAAAGATAACGATTTTCACACTAGCCAGTATCAAAAATCGGCAATTTAATATTCAGAATCAGATTTTTTTTTATTTATGTAAACCATTATAGTATTTATGAAACGTCAGAAAAGTAAAAAGGACTTTAACACCACTGCGGAATGTCATACCTGTGGAGAAGATCGGCAAGAACCTCAACGGTTACTCTTTTAAAATAGTGGTTTAACATTTTCTTCCATCTATATTTTGTCTCTCATTTATTTCTTATAGATGAGCATGTTATCCATATTTAGCTAAAGCTGACACAACACCTAAGTATTTTGAATAAGCTTTTTAAATTATACTCAATAATAAGCTTGCTTACAGAGCCTACGTTTAATTCAAGTTTAGAATTTATTTTCACTAAGTTGAGTGACGTCGAGTGGGATTTTATTATAGAATAAAATCATATTCAAATCTAACAGCCTTTGTAGCCGAAATACATCCTCTATAGAGATAGGCTATAAAAAGATTGCTACGACGACAATATTTGTGCTGTAGATACGGATATACAATAAACCCACACGTCACATTGAGCTATCAAGTTGTTTCATTTTCAAATTAATGTAAGAAATAAATATATATTTCGCGTTTTCGTTAATTAATGTTTTGGAAAAAATTAGAATGTTGCATTATTCGATATTGAATGAATAACAAACACGTAGAAATGCTTATTAAATATTTTCACTTTCAATGTTTTGCCTAAATTCACATGAAAAGATCTGCCTAGCTTTTGTCACTTATATTCGGACATGGTCACTGGCAACGTTTCATCAGGTACCAACACATACATGTATATATCAAGCACAATAGACTTAGATATCCAAAATACATTAATTTTTCGATAAAATGACATCAACACGTATGTTACGAAGAATATTATTGAACTCATAAATTTTTATTTTATAATAAAACACGAGCATTGTTGTCATGTTTCATTGGATCTGCGGTGATTTGTTTGACGCAATGGATTTCATTTCACCGCTGAAAAAATCCACGACGTGACTGACATGGAAATCCAACGCTAGAAATGTTGTTTTCTTTGTGGAGCTTTTCAAAGCCTCCTCTCACTTTTGTCCGATTTTTTGTTTGATATTTGATCCAAGTACGATGAATTTTGTTGTGTGAAACGTGTAGAATATTTCGAAACATGTAGAGGTGCTATTATTGAACGTGAGTTTTCCTTATTTTGTGTCAGTTGGGAACGATATGTTCGTTTTCCGTGTTTTCTTCTTCTTCTATTATTTCAATCAAAGAATGCTAAATTTATGCATACAACATCGCTTTATTTCGTATTATTTGATAGTGTGACGCATTTGTGCTTATTATAGAATAGTGATTCTAAACACAGAAATAAATCGCTGCAGGTGGGATTCATAATATTAATTTCAGTCTCGGTTAATTACTTCTATAGCTAATTCATTAGAACGCCTTGGCAAGGGGGAAGTGGCGGGCGGAGCTTGGGTTCTATGGTATCCTGACATTTAACAAAAAACAAATGACAAATTTTTCTTTGTACTAACGAGGGGGAAAAATATGATTTGTATTTACAATTTTATGCAAGCTACTGGTTCTATAAATAATTCATTTGACAAATAAATTAACTGACAGATTTTCATTTCATAGAATATCACTAGACAAACAATTAATTTAATATTAACGTTAATTGGTACACAACGCTTGGCCTAAAATGTTGATAAAATGTATTACTACTATGTACTTCAGTTACCAGAATAAATGTTAACCCATTTCCTACTTCATTTAATAACTTGTTACACAAAACAGAGTCATAGTAAAATATTATCTGACCACTAACCTAAGTCTTAGACTTACATGGTATAGTGTTGACATGCCCCGTGCCATGTAATTAGACTAGCTCCGACCAGTAATGGAATTTCGGCTTAAATCATATAAAATATGATGCAGTCTAACTGCGCACTATCCAACACTATCTGCATCTCATTCTTCATACAGGTCATAAAGGGACTGTGCTAGAAACTCTCACTGAGTATATGCGGTGTTACATACTTACTAATCAGATGTTTTTATTTATAAAACGTAACCCTACACTAGGATTTATTCCTGTGTCGTGGGTGCGTTAACAAACATGAAAATTCACATACACAAATACCCAGACCGGAACAAATAATTGTGGATCACACAAAGATGTGTCCCGTGCGGGAATCGAACCCACGACTATTAGACACAGTGGGCGGGGCGGCTTAAGCTCTTAACCACTGCCCCAAATCTGTCTAAATTCCGTCGAATTATAGTCACACTTTCCTCAAAATTGCTTCTGTCCCATGTTAGTGTGGACAACCATCGTAAGACCCATTTCCACCATGACGACCTCTTACGGACGTTCGGTTGTCGTGCGAAGCTGTAAACATATCAGCCCTTATTGGCTATGACCAAACGCGGTGCGTTACGATAACTTTGTGATAACACCGTGTAATAGTATTCCGTATGGAGAGTGCATTTAGCGATCAATCATCTGACGAAGTTGCCTGCCCCGACTGTGTTGTTAGTCTGGTGGCAATTAATGCGCTTTGCAATCATGAGGTCCAGGGTGCAAATCCTAGATGGAACAATTTTTTTTTAAATTGGCTCTAATGTAGGAGTTATTTATGTATCGTGGGTGCGTTTACAAACATGAAATTCACATGCACAAACACCCAGACCGAAACAAGTGTTTGTGGGTCACATAAAGATTTATCCTGAATCGAACCTGCGACTACTCAATACAGTGGGTGGAGCAGCTCAAGCTTCTAACCACTGAACCGAGCCGTCCGTCATATGTATTATTAGATTTTCTATCGGAGAATTACCAGAATCACTCCAGACAGTCTAGAATTGTGTCCGGTATGGCGATAGGCTCGCTCCCTATTACGTGGGCCCTATCATCGTCGGCGAAAAGTAGGTGTACGTACACCTCTGCCACCCCGGCTTGGGAAATGTAGGTGTGATGGTGTTATCCTAAAACATCGCGTTACGTATTTCAATGGTCACGAATAAGGGCCTTGTAGGAAGGATGCGACATTTGCATGGCGATTACACCCCGAGCGAGTCGTTTTATCAATTCAATTTTATGGATGTAGGAACGTTGCATTCGATCTCTTCTCGCCTCAAGTCTTGTTGATTTTAGAGCTTTTCCTGCCATTTCACTCAAACCGGAGCTTTGTGAGACGACATGCATTGGCTTTCGTACTTTAAGTTACTCTGTTTCTATTGTTGCATTTTCTTGAATATGTTTATACGAAGAATTCTATTATTATCACACATCAAAAACAAGAAAATAGTAGTTTTATTGTAAAACTAAAATTATATAGCTGTGATAGCCCAGTGTTTAGACCGTTGGACTGCCAAGTTGAGTCTCGGGCTCAATCCCAGACACGCACCTCTGTCTTTACAAAACCATATGCGTATTGAAAATTAATGTCCCGTGCGGGAATCGAACCCGCGACTATTAGGCCCACTGTGTCTAATAGTCGCGGGTTCGATTCCCGCACGGGACAAATATTTGTGTGATCCACAATTATTTGTTTCGGTCTGGGTATTTGTGTATGTGAATTTTCATGTTTGTAAACGCACCCACGACACAGGAATAAATCCTACTGTGGGGCTACGTGTTTTTAAAAAAGAAAAAAGGAAAAAGAATTATCATTTGCTTTAACTATGAAGGAAAACATCGTAAGGAAACCTGCATGCCTAAGAGTTTCTCGAAGGTGTGTGAAGTTCGCCAACCCGCACTGGGCCAGTATGGTGAATTATGGCCTATACCCTCTCAGTTTGAGAGGAGGCCCTTGCCCAACAGTGGGACAGTTTCTTAACGGGGCTAATATTATTATTAAATATTGAAAAACTAAAATTATTGCACTATCTATCTGGCGGTGTACGCAGAGAGTACAGAGTTCCAATAAGTTCCTACCTTACAGACCTCTCTGGCTTCCTCTTCTCAATACTTATCTACACTCACTACATAGCTCGTCTCATACATGCTCGCTAAATATTGCCCTAATTCGATTTATATATAATGTAAATTGGTTAGTATTTTAAGTAACATACTGCGCTATCAGTGTTCTTTATTCTATTATTTACCTATTTACTTGCATGTTACGTTTACAAAGATTTATACCTATAGATCTAGTTGTGAGACTCTGAATACGTAAAGTTCCGATATATGTTCAACCTTTTCATGTTAAAAAACACGTGGGAATAATGAATGCATACCATAAAAGAGTCGTCTGTACTCAAAACAAACAGTTTAAATTTCATTCAGTCCCAAACGAATTGCAATAGAGAGGACCGCAGGATATGAAGGTTTGCGATTGGAGAATTGTACGGGATCGAAATGTAACGATTTTACGAGTACTGGCGCTGCGCTACCAAACGCAAACAGTAAACGTAATGATCCGATTACCTACCTGTTTCAAATAGCTTACAGTAGTTGTTCCAAATGCACTGTGCGATTTGCTCTAGATATGATAGAGTTTGAAACTTTATTACTGTTAATATAGTTCTATAGTTATATATAGATTACCAAAGAAACACAAGTTTTGGTGTACCTCAAGGTAGTATTCTTGCCTCTACCTTGTTCCTGATTTACATCAATGACCTATGTAATCTGAACATTGGACACGGCAAAATAATATCCTACACCGATGACACGGCATTGATTTTAGCGCTAAAACCATTAACAAACTGTACGAATATGCACAACTTGGATTTAATTTAGTAAATAATTGGCTTTACCACAACTTACTAACATTAAATGATGACAAAACAAAATAAGTTCACTTCGTCATGCGCAAGCCACACCACCATGTAACTAACCCTCATTTATATGCGCACCAATGTAAAAACCCTACAATGAACACCTGTAACTGTCCCACTATCCACAACACCATCCAGATAAAATTACTCGGAGTTATAATCGACGATAGACTCTCCTTTAACCAACACATTGAATGTTTGGTCAGAAGAGTCCGCAAACTAATATATGTATTCAAAATCCTCAGAAAAATCGCTGACTCAAAACTAGTCAGACAAGTATACTTAACCTTATGTCAATCCATAATCCAGTATTGTATCACCTCATGGGGAGGAGCCCTAAAGACTCTTTTACTGCCCCTCGAACGTGCCCAAAGAGCAGTTCTAAAAGTTGCCAATTTCCATTCTTTTCGCTTTCCCACTACCCTGTTATACAAGTCCTGCAAGGTGTTAACAGTCCGCCAACTTTTCATTATGTACGTATTACTTAAACAGCACAAAACACTCGCTTATGCTGCTGACATTACCATTAATAAGAGACGGAAAGATATAGTCTGCCCTTCAAACTTAACCTCAAAACATATATATACTAATAGATTTTTCACTTTTTTAGGTCCTTTTTCGTACAATAGAATAAATAGAGAACTAAATATATATGTGGGGTCGCTAGGATTTAGATCCGACTCTTCAGACATTATGTGGGCAGATGTAGGTATCGTGCAATGAGAATGTGCTTGAATTTAACACTAATTATTTTATTTATTTATTTTATTTGGTCAACAAAACAGATTACAATCGAAGACTTAAGTGAGTAAGATAGTGCAAAGGAATATAAACTAGACTGTAATCCTAAATATGTTAACACATTAAGGTAAGTAGGTTAATTTTGTGACACAAAAAGAGCTAGAAAGCAAATAAGTAGAGTATAGTAATGTTAAAAGAAACTCATAAAATTTTGTACTACGAAGTGATGTAGGCCCGATGAAGGATCTGTCTGGCAGTATTTCTAAAAGAAGTTCGTCTGCTGTTAAAGACATCGAAGTGGTTAGATTTCATGGATAACTCGTTGTAAAGGCGACACATTCTTGTAACTGGATTATAGAAAGAGGTATTATTTTTGCATACATGGAGATGAAATGTTTTATCGGGGATACGGTAATTACGTTTAGTATTGAATTTACTGCACAAAATAGAATAACGAAGTACTTTGGTAATCACAATATCACAATAGGCACTAATCGAAACGTAGGACAGTTCCGTGACGTCTTCGCTCCGTGGCGTCTCGATTGAAACTGAGTTCGGTCGAGTCCGCCGCTAGCATCACGACTCTGTCGAAGCGCGGGGGTAATCTAGTTGCGCATTCCACGCCGCTAGATGGCGCGCTTGCGTTCCGTTTAGTGTCTGTACAATTGACTGGTTACGACATATACAAATTAAATAATTTTAGCTGTAATCGAACGCTTTTTAGTTATTTACAAAATATGTCTTACGAACAGACGGAACATTTACTTGCAATTTGTAGATAACGTATTATGTTATAGCATATCATAATTTTAATTTTATTATAAAAGTAGATTAAAACGTATGTTATCAGTTAAGTCACTTATCAATCAAATAAGTTATGTTATTGTAAATAAACCATTGGATTTTACAATGCTACAGCACCAATCCTGCCTGAAACACAGGTCTCAA
Organism: Phalera bucephala; assembly: GCA_905147815.2. Lineage (NCBI taxonomy): Eukaryota > Metazoa > Arthropoda > Insecta > Lepidoptera > Notodontidae > Phalera > Phalera bucephala. The sequence continues at coordinate 12,652,868 of LR990621.1, read as the reverse complement.
CCTAGTTCAGGCAAGCCGTTGATTATACCTACTTAAATAAGTTCCAATAAGATTGTTACGCGTACTGATTTTGAATGAATAAATGATTTATAGAGAGAGGAAGCTAGGAATTTTCTTTTGCCCAAATATTTCCTAAAATGACGTGGATGTTGATGGATGTTAACGTCTTTGGTGCATGTGGCAATATATACGGTCGGTCCAGGTATTTTAAGCCCCACCGTAAAAATAGACCTCAAAAACTATCCAACTACACCCGAAACCTCATGGCTGAGCGACGTTCTATGACGCTCTAAACCTCCGATAATGCTAAGTCCTATAGGCAGCTGAATGGACAGATATCGAAGTCCTTGTGACACGATTTACGGTCCTTCAATACAAGGCGTATTGAAGAGACCATAGCACAGAACAAGGGCTCCAAAGTGTTCGCAAGAGACGCGTCTAATGGGTAAAGCCAGTTGACGAAGCTGAAGACGGAGGACGGAAACGTAACGTCGAATAGGTCAGACGTGCTCAGGGAGATAGAGAGGTTCTATGGGCAGTTGTATACCTCAGTAGCTGAACCTGTTGTTGACTTGGTAAAAGACCCAAGAGCCAAGCTTACCCGACACTAAAATGAAGATGTCCCGGACATCAGCCTATACGAGATTACGATGGCTCTCAAACAACTAAAAATAACAAAGCGCCGGGCGAAGACGGAATTACCGCAGAGCTTCTGAAAGCGGGCGGAACGCCGATAATTATAGTCCTTCAGAGGCTGTTTAATTCCGTCTTGCTTGAAGAGAAAACGCCGGCAGCATGGAACAGGGATGGTGGTACTGTTTTTCAAGAAAAGTGATAACACTTTACTGAAGAATTATAGGCCCATCACACTGCTGAGCCATGTTTATAAGTTGTTTTCGTCATTACGAATCGTCTCAAACGCAGGTTTGATGACTTTCAGCCTCCCGAACAAGCCGGTTTCCGGAAAGGCTTTAGTACCATAGACCACATACATACGCTGCGGCAGATTATACAGAAGACCGAGGAGTATAATCGGCCACTATGCTTAGCGTTTGTGGACTATAAGAAAGCCTTCGATTCGATCGAGACTTGGGCGGTTCTTAGATCTCTCCAGCGATGCCGCATTGACTATCGGTACATTGAAGTGTTGAAGTGCTTGTATATTAACGCCACCATGTCAGTCCGAGTACAGGGGCAGTGCACGAAGGCGATCCCTATAAAAAGAGGAGTAAGACAGGGTGACGTCATTTCTCCGAAACTGTTTACGGCTACCTTAGAGGACGCCTTCAAGCTCTTGGAATGGCAAGGACTTGGCATCAACATCAATGGCGAATACATCACTCACCTTCGGTTTGGCGACGACATTGTGGTCGTGGCGGAGTCGCTGGAGGATCTAGGACGAATGCTCGGTGACCTCAACAGGGTATCTCAACAAGTGGGTCTTAAAATGAACATGGACAAAACGAAAATAATGTCTAACGTCCATGTCGTACCCACCGCCCTCACCGTTGGGTACTCTACTCTTGAAGTTGTCGACGAATACATTTACCTGGGACAGGTAGTCCGGTTAGGTAGGTCCAACTTTGAGAGAGAGGTCAATCGACGAATCCAACTCGGCTGGGCAGCATTCGGGAAACTGCGCAACATCTTCTCATCCAAAATACCTCAGTGTCTTAAGACTAAAGTTTTTAGTCAATGTGTGTTACCAGTGATGATATATGGATCAGAGACGTGGTCTCTTACAATAGGTCTCATAAAAAAGCCCAGAGTTGCTCAGCGAGCTATGGAGAGGGCTATGCTCGGCGTTTCTCTACGCGATCGAATTAGGAATGAGGAGATTCGTAGAAGAACCAAGGTCACCGATAAGCCCTTAAAATTAGCAAGCTGAAGTAGCAATGGGCGGGCCACATATAAAAATAATTCTGTAGAAAATAAACTTAATTACATAAGATATAATAAATTACTAAACGATTGTATAAGAACCTCAAAAAATATTGTATGTAATAACTTTATAAGTAGATCAAAAAACAAATGCAAGGCAACTTAGACGATTATTAAAAATAAACTGGACGAAAACTGTAATAGTAACATCATAGACAGCATAGAATATAATGGGGCAATAATCTATGACGCGACACAAATAGCTAATGCCTTTAATAAGCACTATATTACAGTGTCTAATACAGAAAGTGAAACTAATCCCCAATATTCACAAATTGACTGTTTAGATTCTACAATATTTCTAAAACCCACTTCTGAGGAGGAAGTAATAAAAATAATAAAAGGTCTTAGGAATACCAACGCTGTGGGTTATGACTCTGTATGTACATATATTGTTAAAAACTGTGTAAACGAAATTGCAATAGTACTATCCCATTTAATAAATCTTTCGTTTGTTCAAGGGATATTTCCTGAAAAACATAAAACTTCTATTGTGAGACCTCTCCACAAAAAGAACTCCAAACAAGATTTAAATAATTACCGACCAATCACTCTAGTTCCAGTTTTTTCCAAAATTTTTGAAAGGGCTATGTATCTACGTATTATACAATTTTTAGATAAATTCAATGTTATAGTTCCGGAACTAAATGGGTTCCAAAAGAATAAATCTACCACTCTCGCTGCATTTAATTTAAATAAATATATTACTGAAAATATTGACAAGAAAAATCGTGTTACCGCTGTATTTTTTTATATGAGCCGAGCATTTGATTTTGTAAAGCATGACATTTTATTAAATAAATGTGGTCGGTACGGACTCCGCGGAAAAGCACTGGAATGGATAAGTAGCTACCTCAAAAATCGAATACAATGTGTAGAAATCGACCGAATTGATGACAAACGTTCACTAGCCACATTCAAATCGGATTATGAAATGAACGTAACAGAAGTTCCCCAAGGAAGTGTTATGGGGCCCTTACTCTTCTTGCTCTATATTAATGATATACCAAAAGGAACCGCTCATCAGTGCACGTTGTTTGCGGATGACTTATCTGTTGTTATAGCTGGCAAGAAAGAGGACTCCCAATATGATAGTTACTTACATACGGTTATAGAATCTCTAACAAACTGGTTAAGTAGTAACAACTTAAGTGTAAACTTATCAAAGACAAAAATTGTAGAATTTGAGAAATATAAAGCAAAAAACCAACATTTAAACATATCATATGAAGGCATAAAAATTGAAACGCCACTGACTTTAAATTTTTGGGCATTATTCTAGATAGGCACTGCAGTTGGAAATCACATACACAAATTGTTAGTAAAAAGATAAATAGATTCGTATATGCACTGAGAAGGATACGAAGAACAGTAAGCGAAAGGGCTGCAATAACAGCTTATTACGGGTATGCACAGTCAGTGTTAAGGTACGGGTTATTGTTGTGGGGCAACGCGACGAATATTCATAAGGTGTTCGTGTCACAAAAAAAGTGTATTAGATCGATTGCCAACATAGGACCATTAGATTCATGCAGACAAATATTTAGAAAACTAAAAATTTTAACGTTAACTTCACTTTATATTTTAGAAGTTGGAATATTTGTAAGAAAGCATCCGCGTTTATTTCAAAAAGGCAGTGAATATAAGATTCATCTATCTAGAGATAAAACAAAACTATTATTACCAAGTTCTAGAACCTCACTTCACCAAAAGAACTCCTATTATGTGTGTAAAAATATTTAATAATGTACCAAAATCCATAAGAGAAATGACAATGAATCAATTTAAAAACACATTGACTAAGTGGCTCATCGAAAAGTGTTTTAATAATATGAAAGAATTTTTAGAAAATAAGTAACCTTGGAGCTTTATAATCTCAGATATACTTCATTAATTATGACGTATTAATCATTGCATCCAGTCCTGACATTTTATTATGGACATTGTGTGTATTATTTTATTTTAAAATGCCAAGTATCGATGATGTAACTGTTATTATTAAACTCAAAATTATTGTATGACATTTAAAATAATTGTAGTTTAATATTGTATAGCCCGCAGGGCAGCTTGTGGCGAGCTGTTGGTGAGTAACGACACCACGGACCCGAGTGCTTCAGAGAGTCGGTCAGGCCCCCAACTCGGCGTGTCTTCGTCGGTCGAGTGGAAACCGAAGGGTGCCCGCAGGACTCTCGGCTCTGGCTAGCCTTAATTGGCCGTCCAGAGAGGAGCCGTGAGAGCTATATCGACGTAGGAAGATAATGCGTTCCTACATCGATGTACTCCAGGGGTGGAAGTGTTAAAGGGCATAACGCCGCGAGTAACTTCGGAGAAAGCGCAGCACACCTCTCTACACCTCTGAGCCGCTCACACCGGTGTTGCCCTCAGTTGTCCTAGGACGACCGTTTGAGGGCCCATCTAGTAAGCGGCGAGTCACCGCCGGCCACGGGTATTTAGGTATAACTAATTATGGCCGGTGTCCGTCCTCTTTGAAATAGTCCAGTTTTTGTCCATCAAGCCTCATTTGCATAGCCCTTGTTTTCTTTCCATAATTTACAATAGTCCTTGCACCTGCCGGGGTCAGTTCGCTGGTTATGTTTCTTCATTTTCAGCAAGTGATCTCAGCAGGTGGCTTACATAACATTAACTTCTCGCAAAGGGCCTCTACGTGTTGGACCCATGTCCCCATGCAAGCCTTTCAAAGGTCCGGGTAAAGCCCGTGAATCTCAGTAAAATAAATACATAATAATAATGATAATAATAATAGTCCTTGCACCTGCCGGGGTCAGTTTGCTGGTTATGTTTCTTCATTTTCAGCAAGTGATCTCAGCAGGTGGCTAACATAACATTAACTTCTCGCAAAGGGCCTCTACGTGTTGGACCCATGTCCCCATGCAAGCCTTTCAAAGGTCCGGGTAAAGCCCGTGAATCTCAGCGAGATAATAATGATAATGTAATAATAATAATGATATTGTAATTGTTATGATTAATGTTAGAGATTTTATGAATATGACAAATTTCCATGCCAAGCTCTCGGCGAAACATGTAGCACTGAAATAATACTATTATTATAACAAAAACCTTGTATAAAACCATGTTTCAAGCAATAAATGATTTATCTATCTATCTATCATAGCGCGTAGATCGGACGGGCGTTGGGGCAGAAAGATTGTAGAGTGGAGACCACGTATTCGCAAGCGCAGCGTGGGACGACCGCCTGCCCCAGATGGACCGACGATCTTGTGAAAATCGCAGGAAGTCATTGGATGCAGGTGGCATCGGACCGGTTACACTGGAAAGCGATTGGGGAGGCCTATATTTAGCAGTGGACAAGTATAGGCTGAGATAATGATGATGATATATATAAAGAAACTACATAACATGCACTCCTATACAATAAATACCTCTTAACAAAATTAGTAACTATCTTGATAGCCTAAATAGATTAAAAAGACGTTTAATCCATGTGCCTTAAATTTTAATTTATTGTTAGAGTAAATTCTTTCCCTTTATCTGCACTAAGTTGGCTAGTTGGAATAAGGTGGCAGCTCGGGTATCAATGTTTCATAAACTAACGAAGAAGCATATGCTCTGCAATTAAGTTTATATATGGAGAAACTTACTTCAGGTTCCAGTTTTGAGAAGTGTTGAAGTAATAAAACGTGATGCAACTTGCCTGTCGCGCGCAATTGCTCCCAAAAGTATTCTATTCGCTTAGAGGTTTATTTGTCTTCATAAGTTTGTTTTGAATTTCGTATTCGATTTTAAAAGATAGGGACATAGATCGTGCTAAGTGGAGGACAATGGGAGAGACCTTTACCCAAAGGTGGGACAAAATAGATTATTAAAAATGATTATCACTACTATCCACGTGTAAAGTACGTTATCAAGCACAAGTTAGTGAATTGTCGCGTTTACGGTGTAAGAATTAAATTCATTTTAAATTTCAGTGATGATGCTGGCTGATGCTGATTTTCTCATATCATATTTAGATAGATATAATGTAAAAAAAAATAATGTCAAAATTTGACGTCTTGCTTCGCTAGATAAAAGTGGAGAACCTGGATGTATTTTGGGAATAGAAGAGTGTGGAATTGTGCCAATCAAGGAAATTGATTCGCTGAATAAATATAGTTACACTCTGAACACCTCGGCCATTCTCACATAGTTAAGGTGTACGTGACAGTGTTCATGTTTATAGAGACTACGCAAACAGTGTTCTACAACATTGTCGAAACAGAACTTACTCTTATAATAACCACAACGTGAATACCGCCGCCAGAGGCACACATGCACAGATAGTTAGTAGTTTGTCAGAGGCTTAAAGTCGCAAAATCCCATCATGTCGGTAGGTGGCGTTGCGGGTTGCGGCGTAGTTCAGTAAGCTTTGAAATCAATTTGGCGCAGTTTACAGAGGAGCCGCCGTCAAATGCACTGAGGATGTATTTGTAGTATGTAGACGGATACCAAGTTGAATTTATACCCAATGTTAAACAGAAATGTTAGGGAATTTCGACATAGTTTTAGAAGAATCTAGCTAGAATACCAGCCAGACTCTAGCCATTTCGAATCTTAGGGATCACTTCTATATGCTAAATTAACTTCTCACCAATGAACATTAAACGCGTGTTTTTTCTAAAAAAACGATTAAGGTTATGTGCTTACTCAAGTATGATATTTAATCATAGCATATGGCTAGGTTATCATACGTCCAAGCATGGAAAAGAAAGTCAGGGCTTAGAGCGAACAGATTAACATTAGCGTGACGGTAACGAGTTCATAATCCATCCTATTAGCATTACAAATTTTCTTGATAAAGATGAACGTTAAAACACGTTTTCTCGGCAACATCACTACAAAGTCAAATTATTTGTGCTTAGGCCTTGTTTACACACGGCTTTTATCTTCCATATTTTTTTTTATGTCAAAAATATATAATATTGCTAAATAAGTCAAGGATATAAACTAGAGCTAGAAGAGAACTTAATATTGAAACTAAAATCTTCTAATCTAAACCACAACACCAAAACAATCTGCACTGGGTCCGCGTGGTGAAGTATGATCTAATCTCTTATATGCCTTTGGCAACCCGTGGCATACTACTTAATTTATTACTATTTAGGAAATATATATATTTTTTTATGTTGGCGCCTTATTGATTGGAACCTTTAATTTAAAAAAAACACTCCGTGTTTGTCTTTATTCACTGGAATTTTGTGGTGAAAGGATGTTACGAACGAAGGGCGGGTTTAATTACTGGTACTGTTTTATATTTGACAGTTAATCGTGCGCATAGACTTGTTCGTTGATCGGGGTCTGCGGTCGGCCGAGTGGGGCTAACGTGGGCCGCAGTAAACAAATTAAGGACTACTTCAAAACCCAATATTCTTGGGTTCATCACGGACTGAGAAAAGTTGGAGGTATACTTAATTTAGACGCAGGTATAAAATTGGAAGTTTAATTTACTTTATTACCAGTTTGCATTAGATACCCAGTACTTACTACATTACACTTTAGTGTAAAGGAGCATACCTACTGTTTTGGTGGTTCTTCCAGTCTCACTCCGTCAGAAACACTATTGGTAAGTAAATGTTGATAAAGTGATGCGTTTACCACGAACAAAAATTATTAGAGATGCCGATTCAATTTCATCTCTAATGGTATGCTACGTAAGGCCACCACTGTAATAACGCCAGGTCAAATATCTGTGGCCGTCATCTTTACGCAAAAAAGATCATTATTGCGGCGTCGGATATAATTTATTCGTATGTTCTCGCTACGACCTACAATGTCTATAAATTTATGCAACTTGTTGCCGCTGCCAGCGGATAGCGCGTAATGTTCCAAGTAAATACGTTACTCCAACGGAGCCAAGGATGTTCACGGATACTACAGACGCTAGCTAACATGACTCACATCCGGGCTATATACGCTATGATCAATCAAACAAGTAACACGGCGCGTTGCAATAACTTCGTGAAATGATCATTTAATAATGGACTTGGCAGAGGCATGCAGAATACCATTTCACAATCATTTGACAAAGTTATCGTAACCCGCCACGTTTGATCATAAGGAATAAAGGTTCTGCTTGTAGTATGGCAGTATGCACAGCAGTGACAGCCTAGTGGTTAGACCGTTGGACTGCAAAGTCAGAGGCCTCGGGATCAAACCCAAGCACGCATCTCTGTCTTTTCGAAAGCATGTGCGTCATCATCATTTCAGCCTATACTTGTCCACTGCTGAACATAGGCCTCGCCAATCGCTTTCCAGCGTAACCGGTTCGATGCCACCTGCATCCAACGATTTCCTGCGATTTTCACAAGATCGTCGGTCCATCTGGCAGGCGGTCGTCCTACGCTGCGCTTGCCAATACGTGGTCTCCACTCTAGAATCTTTCTGCCCCAACGCCCGTCCGATCTTCGCGCTATGTGGCCAGCCCATTGCCACTTCAGCATGCTAATCCTGAGGGCTATGTCGGTGACCTTGGTTCTTCTACGAATCTCCTCATTCCTGATTCGATCACGTAGAGAAACGCCGATCATAGCTCTTTCCATAGCTCGCTGAGCAACTTTGAGCTTTTTTATGAGACCTATTGTAAGAGACCACGTCTCTGATCCATATGTCATCACTGGTAACACACATTGACTAAAAACTTTAGTCTTTAGGCACTGAGGTATTTTGGATGAGAAGATGTTGCGCAGTTTCCCGAACGCTGCCCAGCCGAGTTGGATTCGTCGATTGACCTCTCTCTCAAAGTTGGACCTACCTAACCGGACTGCCTGTCCCAGGTAAATGTATTCGTCGACAACTTCAAGAGTAGAGTTCCCAACGGTGAGTGCGGTGGGTACGACATGGACATTAACCATTATTTTTGTTTTGTCCATATTCATTTTAAGACCCACTTGTTGGGATACTCTATTGAGGTCACCGAGCATTCGTCCTAGATCTTCCAGCGACTCCGCCATGACCACAATGTCGTCTGCAAATCGAAGGTGAGTGATGTATTCGCCATTGATGTTGATGCCAAGTCCTTGCCATTCCAAGAGCTTGAAGGCGTCCTCTAAGGTGGCCGTAAACAGTTTCGGAGAAATGACGTCTCCCTGTCTTACTCCTCTTTTTATGGGGATCACCTTCGTGCACTGCTCCTGTACTCGGACTGACGTGGTGGCGTTATTATACAAGCACTTCAACACTTCGATGTACCTATAGTCAATGCGGCATCGCTGGAGAGATCTAAGAACCGCCCAAGTCTCGATCGAATCAAAGGCTTTCTCATAGTCCACAAACGCCAAGCATAGTGGCCGATTATACTCCTCAGTCTTCTGTATAACCTGCCGCAGCGTATGTATGTGGTCTATGGTACTAAAACCTTTCCGGAAACCGGCTTGTTCGGGAGGCTGGAAGTCATCAAGCCTTCGTTCGAGACGATTCGTAATGACTCTCGAAAACAACTTATAAACATGGCTCAGCAGTGTGATGGGCCTATAGTTCTTCAATAAAGAATTATCACCTTTCCTGAAAAACAGCACCACCATACCCCTGTTCCATGCATCCGGCGTTTTCCCTTCAAGCAAGACGGAATTAAATAGCCTCTGAAGGACTTTAAGTACCGGCGATCCGCCCGCTTTCAGAAGTTCTGCAGTAATTCCGTCTTCACCCGGCGCTTTGTTGTTTTTTAGTTGTTTGAGAGCCATCCTAATTTCGCACAGGCTGATGTCCGGGATATCTTCAGTGCAGTGTCGGGTTAGCTTGGCTCTTGCGTCTTTTACCAAGTCAACAACAGGTTTAGCTACTGAGGTATATAACTGTCCATAGAACCTCTCTATCTCCCTGAGCACCTCTGACCTATTTGACGTTACGTTTCCGTCCTCCGTCTTCAGCTTCGTCAACTGGCTCTGCCCAATAGACGCGTCTCTTGCGAACACTTTAGAGCCCTTGTTCTGCTCTATGGTCTCCTCAATACGCCTTGCATTGAAGGACCGTACGTCGTGTCGCAAGGACTTCAATATCTGTCCATTAAGCTGCCTATAGGACTTAGCATCATCGGAGGTTTGGAGCGTCATGGAACGTCGCTCAGCCATGAGGTTTCGGGTGTAGTCAGATAGTTTTTGAGGCCTATTTTTACGGTGGGTCTTAAAATACTTGGACTCGACCGTATGAACAGTCTCTACCAGCCTGTTGTTGATTTCGTCCACTGATGCGCTGCTGTCTAGCAATTCGAAGCGGTTTGACAATTCGAGTTGAAAGTTCTCGGGGTTTTGGATATATGCATGAGTAGGTCGGAGCGTAGACTTCATTAGACGCGATCTTTCCATTTTGACATTAATATTTAATGTGCCTCTGACCATTCGGTGATCACTGCCGGTTTTTACCCTATGAATCACGGAGACATCATCAAATATTTGTCGCTTGGTGCTCATGATGAAGTCTATCACATTTTTTGTGGAACCATCAGGGCTCATCCAGGTCCATTTCCTATGAGGCGGCTTCTGGAAGAAAGAGTTCATCATAAAGAGTCCCTCTTTCTCCAGAAATTCGGCCAGCCTCTGACCCCTGGGGATGCGCTGCCCATATCCAAATTGCCCCACTCTCAGCTCATCATCGCCCCGTTGGCCCAGCCGCGCATTGAAGTCACCCATAACTACTGTAAAATGTGCTTTGGAAGTATGTATGGCTCTACTAATGTCCTCATACATAACTTCGACCTCATCATCTGAGTATGCCGAGGTCGGTGCGTAGACCTGTATGACCTTCAGCGAATATCTTTTGGATATTCTGAGTATCAGGTACGCTACCCTGCTCGACACACTAGTGATGGACACAACGTTGTTTATGAGTGACTTGTGGACGATAAATCCGACACCACCTTGGGACTGCTGTTCGCCCTCCCGGTAGTAAAACAAGTTGCCGGATTTTAAGGTTATCGTGTCCTCGCCCTCTCTTCGGACCTCCGATAAACCAACAATACTCCACCGCAACTTGTTTAACTCTTCTTCCAGCTCAACTAGCTTCTCATCTGTCCTCTATGTGCGTGTGTTGTATGTCACCAGGGCCAATTTTCGGTTTTGGTGGTAGCCGAATCTCTGCCGGAGATTCTTAGCACCCCTTGTCCTGTCGTTACCATGGCTGCTACCGTGGCCAGGACGAACAGGACCGCCGGGAACTAGGGGCCTGGTTTTCCTACTTTCTTCCATAATTGGGGGTGTTTGCCATACTCGCCACGCTTGGCAGGCGGGTTGGCGAGCGCAGTTATTGGTCGTCGAAGTGTTAAGGGAACGCTGCTGCCCATTCCCTAGTTTTCCCTTAGTCGCCTTGTACGACACCCGATGGGATGAGATGGGTTGGTCCTATTCTAAGCCGGGAACCACGCGGCGAGCATGTGCGTATTAAAAATTAATTGTTACTTGCTTTAACGGTGAAGGAAATTTTGGGGTGCTACGGTCAGGGAACCTCCTAGTGTGCCCGGCCTATTGCCATTCCCGCGGATACGTCCAGAGGAACGACAATAGGTACGGGACGGTGCACCCCGGGTATTGTCAATAACTTCCCTTACGAGGGTTCTTGTTGGCGATGGCGGATGACCTGACATGGTGCAGTGCTTGGGATTGGGGACTGCAGCAGGGGTAATGGGGGAGGGGGACAATCTCCTGCGTGTTTGAGTCGTGCGCGGTGACGCGTACAGCAGGGTGAAGGAGTCCTGGAGGTTGAGCCTGCGATGGACCGGTGGTTGTTGTCTGTCGCTGGCAACACGCCTCTTCGGTCCGAATCTCTGTGCAAACGGGAGGCTGTTACGTAGCCGCGTGACAGTCAATCGGCTGGAGTCCATCCCTCAGATGCCCCTCGGGGCATAATGTAAGGCCTTCGGGCACGAAAAAGAAGGCGGGACAAGTAACGGCAGCGGACCCTCGTGGTGGCGCCAGTCTGGTCCCCAAAAGCGCACACACAAGCTGCGGATCTGGAGGAGACATAGCGTCTTCCGGTCTGCCCCTGGTTGCCAAGGTGGAGGCGAAGGCGTCTGGCTCTGCTGGACCCGGAAACCATACCACTCAGGCGACCGGTGCTGGCGGACTGCGTGACCATGTCTCCCCTAAGAGACGCAAACGGATCAGCGGGCTCGCCAAGCGGAGGAAGCGTATTAAGCTCGCAAGGTAATCGGCTGTCTCTCAGACGCCCGCACAGGAGGCGACGCTCTCCAAACGGGTGAGAGTGGTCAGCGATGAGGCCAGGGGATTTAAAGTGAGTTCGCCTTGGATCCTTCTTTAGGGATGCCTTGACCACAACGAGGATGGTCATCATTGCAGATGATTATCCCAAAACCATGCTGGAGGATGAGACCGCCTGGGCAATCAAAGAGATCATCTGGGAGAGGATGTGGAGCGATCCGGTCCTCACCATTGAATGGAAGGGGGGCCAGGGCGGTATCATCAGTTTAACATGCTCCGGCGATGAGGCGATCACTTGGCTGAGGCACTACGACGGTCAAACTGTCGGTGGTGTTAAGGTCAAGGTGATCAGGGACAGGGACCTACCCCGTCCCGTCAAAATGGCGTGGAAGAGGACACGCGTAAGTGAGAAGGTCTCTCTGTCTATGGAGCTTCAGATACTCCAGCGGCTCCATAAGGTAATCCTCACAGACCGCTGGAGAGTCATAAACATAACGACAGAGGAACGACAAGCCACAAGTATCATCATGATGGATCAGTCCTCGGCTGATGCCATCAAAGAAGCTGGTTACATGCTGCATGCCGGACTAGATCGCAGCTACTTTAAAGTGCTCGAAACTTCAGGGGACAGAGAGGAGGCTGCGGTCGGGTCCGACAAACCAGCGGTCGCACCCCACACTACTCCGGTGGAAACACAACCGGACCACCAGCAGGGGGGAGGCATCCCTGCAGCTTACAAGTACTGTACTGCTCTCGAACTGTCCGGTCCCATCGCCAGCCATGTCGATGAGATCGGATGGACTTGCGGGCGGGCGGCTTCGACAATCTGGGCATCACATCTTCCCCAATAAGGGAGGACGATGAAGCCCCAGATAGCAGCGAACTGGAGGAGAGCTGCAAGGAGGGGAGTCCCTAGCGTGGACTACCAACACAACCAAGCAACAAAGGAGCTTGGCTTAAGGTGCGTACAAATAAACTTGCACCATTCTAAGGCGGCTACGGCGACGCTCTCTCTATTCCTCCTCCTCCTCAAAGCTCTTTAAAATATTATAATAATAGTATAGATAATAATTTGACACTAATCTTACACCGAAATAGTTAGAATAAAAATTGAGCAGGTGCTTAATCGACTCTAAGTTTACTAAATTGTACAAAGTAAGTAATGAAACAGCACCTTCGACAGCCCGTCCCATAATTTTAAAAATAAACTCAGAGTTCGGCTTAGTATATGTTCCGCAGAGTAGTAGTTAGGTATGTTCTTGAACGGTACTTAATAGTTACAATTACAAAAGTTCCTCAACATCTATCCGTTCTCCACACGTAACTGACGGCCGGTGATTCCTTGTCACTTAACAACTCCGTCGCAACTTTTGCCTCATTACGTAGCGATGCTCTCAAATTACCACTGTCATTTATACAATATTTTTCTCGTCCCGGAAACAAGGCGAGTGGAGTGGGCAGTGCTCGCTCGGCCTCATTAAGTTTAACTATTCGCTAAGGGTTCCGCAGCTTGGAGGAACAATCTCGCTGATGTCGGGTGTAGGCGACGTCTTGCACAATTGTTTCTAGATGAATTTAAGCATTATGTTCTTTGAGCGGAGATATAAATTTCGTTTTGATGGGTCTCCGCTTTCGTCATCAGACCAATCGCATAACATTGATTTTTCATTTTTGAGATAAATTTTGACCGTGATTTTCTGTTTCTTATTTTTTAAGCACATTTATTTTCCTTTTCCAATGACCAGCTCACACTAAATAGACATGACCATCTATCCTAAGTATTCGGTATATATATGTAAAAACAATACTAACAACCTATGCGATTTGGTAACTTATTACCAAACTATGTAAATTAGACCCTTTAAAAACTTTAAATTTTAGACGAAACTACACCATTTTTTTATTTATTGTCGGAGTTTTAACAGGAAGCTTGCGTATTAAAAATCTTAGAAAAACGACCTACTAGCAAATCGTTTTATTTTATAGTGTACGGTTTTTGATATCAAATATTTATATAGCACTATGTCATGCCTGAAGCTCCCAAAAACCGATGTTCTTCCAGATAAATCTATCTGCGTCCCCCGAGTTTACGGTCAATTAAAGGAAACAACTTTTCCCTAACTTTGATGTACCGGCGACCTGGAACTAATTAGAATTAGGCGCAAACGGCCCTCTCACCGCAGAGGTTCGCTCTTAAGATGCGGGTCACCACTTATTGCGAAACTTATGTTGGAACAAGCTGAGCAAAATTAAAAAAAAAACTCTAACTTGAGATTCTTTATAAAGGATTTTTAATCACTCCACGAGCAATATTTTAAGACTTAATTTGTGCATGAAGGACGATTACAATGATATTGACGTACAAAGTTTATTGAATAAAAAATTAAGTATCGATTTTAATGACTTTTTTACAAAATATGTGAAATAGATCTCCAATTTTGGGCAGCAAATGTATTAAATAAAATATGAGCGGGTGATGAATTAGCTTTTTTGATATTATTTATCTCTGAGCTATATCTATATCTAATTATTCAGTGATAATTAATGTCACATAAAAAGATACATACACAGAATAAATAGAAGTCTGTGGTCTTCTTTGTTTTGCGCATATTGAATACTATGTCATTAGGAACTGATACGTCATGATGCAGACAAGAGCTGAAAAGGAACAAAATAACCCAAAACTAAAATATTATAAGAAAATCTCTGTTCTCTGGGCGCTCTCTCTGGTGTTACATTATGCCAACTTAATTATGGATGGAAATGAGAGCAATATCAAAATACTTAATCGTCTGTGAGCATAGACAACGGGGAATGAATTCCTCGCAATCTGGAACAACGAACGTGCAAGGGTTCTTATTCGATATTACCAAATAAACACTTAACACGGCATGTTACGATGACTCCGTGAAATGATCGATTAATGGCATTGAAATCGTAATAATAAGACACTAAAAGTCCGATAGTCACTCGAATTTATCGCCATACATCACACATTGACGGACCATTTAGCGCAGTGGTTAAGAGCTTGAGCCGTTCCACCGACTGTGTCTAATAGTCGTGGGTTCGATTCCCGCATGGGACAAATCTTTGTGTGACCCACAATTATTATTTTCGATCTGGATATTTGTGTTTGTGAATTTTCTTGTTTGTAAACGCACCCACAACACAGGAATAAATCGTAGTGTGGGGCTACGTTTTTTAATTTAAAAAAAGTTTAAAAATACATGTAAGAAAATTATCTCAAAATGTTTCAGGACTGCGGTGTGGAGCAATGTGTGTGATACCGTGGCTAAAGTAGGCACGGACGTCTACCAAAACTGTACTTATAAGGATTACGAGGCATGCCTTTTAAGTTTTGTCGTTTGAAGAAAAAAACACAACTAGAACCTTATAGTACTTTTTATTGTTTTTCAAAGTATTCACCACGTAGCTTAATACACTTTTCCGTTCACTCAAACCAGTTATTATAACATTTATTCCACTCTAAAGTGGGGGTGTTCAAAGTGGCTGACTTGAAAGCGTCGACTGCTTCTTCACCGGACTGGAACCTTTGACCACGAAGACTTTTCTTAATTTTAGGAAATGTAAAGAAATCGTTAGGGCTTAGGTCAGGTCTGTATGGAGGATGGTTAAGAATTTCTACTTTTTCCTGCTTCAAATACTCAATCGTTTGACGAGCGCTGTGTGAGCTTGCGTTGTCGTGGTGCAGGATGATGCGTCGCTTTGAGTTAGATTTACGAAGTTCGGCGATGACTTGTGGTAAACAACCTGTGGTATACCACTCTGCGTTAACCGTTCTACGATCTTCAATTGCAATAGTCGCAATATGGCCGGTTTTTCCAACGAACGTGGCCTTCGAGAACGAACAACTTTAGTCGGCTTTGGCTTGTCTTGAAAGACCTAGTTTGTAGATTGTTGTTTGGAATCAGGATCGTAGACATAGATCCAAGATTCGTCACCACTGATGATGTCGTAGACGTCATTTGACTCTCCTCGGTTGAACCTTTGCAGAGTTTTCTTACACCATCTGACGCGGGCCGCCTTGTCATCGTCGGAAAGCAGATGCGGTATCCAACGGCAAACTAGCTTTCTCACACCAAGCGCTTCATGCAAGATCTTCTAAATGGTTGTCCCTGAGATGCCTAATAGAGCCTCTATCTCTCAATACATCACATGACGATCTTCGAGAATTAGTTGTCTCACAGCAATAATGTTATCTTCAGTGAAGACGGATTTTGGGCGTCCATCGCAAGATTTGTCACTAACACTAGTATGTCCACTCTGGAATTCTAAATACCAGCGTTCGACAGTCCGCAGACAGGGGGTTTAATCACTGAAGACAGATGTTAGCTCTTCAAAACACTGAAGCCGTGTCAGGCCTCTTCTAAAGTTGTAGAAAATTATTGCACGAACATTTTCCTTACATAGATTCATTTTCGTACGTAACCTGACAGATTCCAATCGACGCTGTGACTAAACAATAGCATTAATCCTAATACTTTCAACTGTTTTGAGATTCAAAATTTAAACGCATTCGAATATAGAACAGTTCCAAATTTCTAAATTGCCGGGAAATATGGAAACGACAGAACTTAAAAGGCAAAACCTTATGAGCACACCATTTAAGCATTGTATAAACAATTGATCGAAAAATATTTTGTTACAGCGATAATGTGATTGTATGTCAATCTGCGCCTATTTCTTTCAAAATGCATGTATGGCAAAGCGGCGACAGTGATTACGAACAAAATCGTTCTTATTTCACTTCTAGTGTTTTAGCGCAGTGGTTAAGAGCGTAAGCTGCTCCGCCCACTGCGTCTAATAGTCGCGGGTTCGATTCCCGCACGGGACAAATCTTTGTGCGATCCACAATTATTTGTTTCGGTCTGGGTATTTGTGTATGTGAATTTTCATGTTTGTAAACGCACCCACGACACAGGAAAAAATCAGTGTGGGGCTACGTCTTTAAAAAAAAAATGTTATTACGAGTTCTGTGGGTAATGGTCCTCCAGTGGTATACAGAATACCGGCGCCGTGTATGGGGTAGAGCGAGAGGAGCGGTCGCTCTAGGCGCCAGGTGGCAAGGGGCGCCAAAAAGCCAAATGCAAAACAAAAATTAATATAACACCAAATACTAATTTAGTTGTATAGCGGTGAAAACTTTTTTAACGTGTGAAGAAGCATAAGGAAGAAGTATAAGGTTTATAATCAGAGCTACCTAATTCATTAATGCAATAAGACCCACTTGCACGAACCAGGATTAGCGTTATCTAATGATTAACTCGTTAGTCATTAGTTAATCGTATCGTGTGCTAAAATATCGGTTTTTATACATCGTTCGTAGGTGAACGAAATTTCTCAGTATGAGTCCGGAGTCTGGAATTGTGCCCGGCATATGGCAATAGGCTCGACCCCTATTACATGGGACCTAACGTCGTCGGCGAGAAGTGGGTGTACTCAGTACACCTCTTCCAACCTCTACTTGGGAAATATAGGCGTGACGGTGTGTTCGTAGGTGATAACGTTAAGTTGAAGGCAATTACTCGAAGTAATTAGAGCTAGTCCATACGTACCGCTAATTCTGGTTGGTGCAAGTGGATCTAAGTGTTGAAGTTTTCATAACATAAATAGATTTTCTGAAAATGTTGGGATTATTAATTATTAAATAAGGCGTGACGGTGTGTAACATACAACCGCAGAGAAAGCGTCGACCAAAGGGTGCTGAAAGTCAATCTTGCTGTACCGTGATCAAGGCCTGGCCGGCGCTGCAGAATATCAATACACTATCATTTCACGGAGTTTTCTTAACACGCCGTATTTGGTCGTAGCGAATGAGGGTCCTGGGCGAGGAGTCAGCTGCCCCAATTCGCCGCAACATGCCGAGATCAGCGACCTAATTCCCAATAAGCAAACGCGGTGCGTTACGATAACTTCCTGAAGTTATTGTGAAATGGAGTCAATTGTACTAGACTGGGTGAAGGAGAAAGTCCGAAAAACGGCCCAAAAAATAAGAGAACAACTATGGGTGTGGTTTTATTTCGAATTAGTTCTATCCAACCATAGCCAACGTGAAGACGGGTTGGGTTAAGTATAGCTACGGAATGGTCGCATTTTAATTTCGTTGGTATTGGACCTTGAACTTTGGAGATGCACCTTCACTTAAAATTCTAAAATATTTAAATTTAAAAAAGTAAAACTGTGTTCACATAATGAAAAGTAAGTAAAGTAATAAAATTTTTTTCAATCAATCAATCAATATTTTTTTAGTCGGTGCCAATTAACCATAATTATTTTTTTGTTTTTTCATTATAATGCTTTGTGTTACGCGATCTTCCTTACTGGGCTGGAAGCGAAAGAAAAACTTAGAATGCCCCAGTAGCCATACTTTTGCTTGGCTGGTGGTAAGAGTCCACCAAAGGTAAGTAACGTCATCCGATCAAAACCAGGAAAGGAAAATTTGAAACAAACCCTTTACCAACCCGTCTGGCCAGCGTGGTATAGTAGGCCAAAAACCTCTTAACATGTTAAGACACCAAACGCAAAGGCCCCCAGTTCCCGGTAGTCCCGCTGTCCGCTGCCACGGTAGCTGTCGCGGTAACAGCGGGGCAGTGGGTGCGAAGAATCTCCGGGCTACGACACAAGGCTACCAAAAACACCTGACCCTGGCTACGTACAATGGACGCTCTCTACGGCTGGACCAACACCTCACTGAACTCGAGGTAGAACTAGGTCGCATAAACTGGCACATATTGGGGTTATCCGAAGTCCGAAGACAGGGCGAGGACACGAGTCAGGTGTCTCTCGAGGTGTCGGTCTCGGCATGAACTTGGATAAAACCAAGATCATGTTTAATGAGCATGTCACGCCGGGACCGATCTACGTCGATGGTTCGATGCTCGAAGTTGTTCGGGAGTATGTCTACCTTGGACAAGTTGTCCAATTTGGTAGGAACAACTTCGAGAAAGAAATCAACCGCAGGATCCAATTGGGTTGGGCAGCATTTGGCAAACTACGTCACGTTGTCGCTTCGCCTGTACCGCAATGCCTGAAGACGAAAGTCTTTAACCAATGCGTTCTACCTGTTATGACTTACGGGGCCGAGACGTGGACACTCACAGTGGGACTAGTCCACAAATTCAAAGTCGCACAGCGGGCTATGGAGCGAGCTATGCTCGGCGTCTCTTTGAAGGATAAAATTCGTAACGAGGTAATCCGACAAAGAACCAAAGTTACCGACATAGCTCGCAGACTCAGTAAGCTAAAGTGGCAATGGGCTGGTCACATCTGCAGAAGGACCGACGGCCGATGGAGCAAGCGTGTCCTAGAGTGGAGACCGCGACTTGGTAAGCGTAAGGTAGGACGGCCCCCAGCTAGATGGACCGACGACCTCAAAAAGGTCGCTGGGACAGACTGGATGCGGAAGGCGGAGGACCGTGTGCAATGGCGCGTGTTAGGAGAGGCCTATGTCAAGCAGTGGACTGCGATAGGCTGATTGATTGATTGATAGGGGGTCTGTCCAAGAGCGTGCTCGTCGCGACCCCTGCCAGTCATTATGGCTGCAATCTTGGACCGAAGACGTACCGCAGTGCGGGCTAGGGCATCCCCCCGAGGCGACGCGTACCGGCCCGCCCCCGTCGGTACGAATATAGGTGGAAGCGGCGATGGGGGCCGCCACCCATCACGCCGGGCCCGAACTGGCGAGTCGTGGGGTGCAGAGTGCCGAATAGGCACTTGGAATGTAAGAGGGGGTATGGAAGATAAGATGCATGAGGTGATTGATGTAATGAAAGAGAGACGCCTGGATGCTCTGTGTGTAACAGAGACTAAGCGGAGGGGCAGTGAAACCTGTGATCTTCCTGATGGAACGATGGCTCTGTGGTCTGGGGTACCGCAGAGCAGTCGTGCCAGCATGGGGGTGGGTATCTTGCTGTCCCTTCGCCTGGCCTCTGGAGTGAGAGATTATGGCCTGTGCGATGCGAGACTTCTCTGGGTCCGTTTAAAACTGGGTGTCACTAGAGTATTTTTGGTCGCAGCGTATGCTCCCGTAAGCTCGTCGACACCCCAGGACCTTGAGAAGTTTTAGGATAATGTCAGGGAAGTTCTGGATTTGGCTGAGGCTAACGAAAAGGTGATTCTGTGTAGCGATCTGAACGGATGGGTAGGAACCAGGCGGCAAACTTGCGACGCTGCTCTGGGTCCTTATTGTGATAAGAGAGTGAACGATGCAGGTAAGCTCATTGTAGATGTTTGTTTGGAAAGGGGTCTCCTTGTGTCTAATACGATATTCCAGCATAAGGACATACATATGTATACGTGGAGAAGGAATGAACAAAAAAGCATGATAGATCTGATCCTGGTTGATAACCGTCTCCGAAGCAAACTACGCGTGATACGCGTGCGTATAGAGGCCCCACTCTGGAATCAGACCACTATCTCGTACTTGCGCGGTTTAGTGGTCTGTTCAGGAAGTGGAGGCACTGGCGAGAGCGTATCCCCTTCGGAGCCCTTGAAAGATTAAAGGTTGAAAAGTTGCAAGATGAGAGCGTGAGGAGAATGTATGAAGACAGAGTCCGGGACAAGCTTTTGACAGCAGGCTCTTCGGACTCAAATGTAGATGAATGCTGGAATAGCCTGAAAGAGAGTTTGGTGGAATCCGCGAAAGAAGTATGTGGTTGCTCAAAGAAGCATATTACAGCAAAAGGTGATGCATGGTGGGATGCGGAGTTGCAAAGCTCCGTAGAAAGTAAGAAGAAAGCGTGGCAGGACTATGTATCTTCTTTGAACCTGAATGCCAGTATGACAGAGATGAGGAAAGAAATATACCGGCAATGCAAGAATGCCACTAAAACTTTAGTGAAAGAAAAGCGTGAAAGAGCCAGTATGATTGAGGAGGAGAGGCTGGCGAAGAACTTCGAGAACAACACCAAACTCTTTTGGAGCAAGGTGAGAAAGGCTCGAGGTGATTCGTCAGGCTCCAGAATGGAAAGGATAAAATCTAAAGATGGTGACATTCTTGCAGACACACAAGCTGTGCTAAACCGGTGGAGTGAATATTTTGGAGAAATGTATGGAGATGACCCGGATGCTGATGCCGCAGACGTGCCTAAAGGCGAGATTGCGGCACCAGAATCAACGGAGGACATCACTATGGAAGAAGTTGAATGGGCGATAGGAAGTATGAAAAACGGTAAAGCTGCGGGAGTAAACATGATATCTGCCGAGATGATCAAATATGGTGGAACTTGCGTCCGGGACGCTTTCCGGGCCCTTGCAAACCTTTGCTGGAGGACCGGTAGAGTCCCTACAGATTGGCACCGCGCAGTCATAGTACCCTTGTATAAAGGCAAGGGTTCACAATATGACTGCGCCAATTACAGAGCCATCAGTTTGATCAGCTTGGCAGCCAAGGTGTACGGTAAAATTATTGAACGGAGAATGCGCGTGAAGTCCGATGGAATGTTGTGCGAGGCACAAGGGGGTTTCAGGTCCGGAAGAGGATGTTCGGATCAAGTCTTCTCACTCCGCAACATCGTAGAGAAGCATCTGGCAGTGGGCCGGAAGGTTTTCTGCGGTTTTGTAGATCTGGAGAAGGCATTTGACAGAGTTGTACGAAAGAGAGTTTGGGACATTTTGCCAGAGTATGGTATAGATGGCACTCTGTTGCGAGCCGTCCAGTCCACTTATGTGGACTGCAAGGCATGCGTACGGGTTGGTGGTAACAGGTCACCTTGGTTTGACGTTAAAATCGGCGTCAAGCAGGGTTGCGTGTTGTCCGCTAGACTGTTTATAATATATCTGGACAAAAGTCTTCAAAGACTGAAAGCGATGAATGAAGGTGTACAAATGGGTGACTTAGTGGTAAACCATCTACTTTAGATGGTTACTAATGCAGATGACGCGGTTTTAATAGCGCCAACAGCCACTGATCTGCAAACACTAGTCACAGTTATGAAAGACGACTGCATGATCAATGGCTTACACTTGAATGTGAAGAAAACCAAGATTATGGTTTTTGAAAGGGAAGAAACCAGAACGAATGTAAGGATTGTGGTTGGTAACGATGTGCTGGAGCAAGTGAATGAGTTTGTATATCTTGGATGCGCCTTCAGTAAGGAAATACACCGCTGACATAGAGAGAAGAGTGAGTGCAGGGAACAGAGTGAATGGTGCGATGGGAAAGCTACTCGGGAGCCGGCACTTAAGCCATAAGGCGCAGCTGGCCATACATAACGGAGTTCTTGTCCCAACGCTGTTATATGGTAGCGAGAGCTAGGTATGTAAGAAGGAGAATGAAAGTAGGATAAATGCGGTAGAAATGCGAGCTCTGCGGAAGATGTGCGGAGTGAAGCTGACCGACCGCATTAGCAACAGCATAGTAAGACAGCGAGTAGGTATGAAAGATAGTATCGGTGTAAAGATGAGAAAGGGCATGCTCCGTTGGTTCGGGCATATAGAAAGAATGCCAGAGGAAAGAACGACAAAACAGATATACAATGTGAAAGTGGAAGGATGCAGGTACCGGGGAAGACCTAGACTATCTTACCACGACCAAATAAACCGAGTCTTATCTGATGGAAAAGTCAAGAGTCTCCGTAACCGGCGAGCGTGTATGAGACGAACTATGAGAGTCGAGGAAGCCAGAGAGGTATGTAAGGAAAGAACCTGTTGGAACTCTGTACTCTCTGCCTACCCCGCAAGGGATCTGGCGTGAGGTTATAGATAGATAGATAGATTGTTACGCGATCATTCCGCCAATTATGAATCGATTTTGATGATTCTTTTTGCATTAGGTTCAATATAGTTCCAAAGTGGACCCATTTTAATTTCATCGGTATTGGACTTTGGACTTACAAGATACACCAGGGAACTCCTTAACGACAAACAATACGAATTCGTAGATTGAGATATTATGGGTATTACATCAATCCTTTAGGTACCCTGCCATAGAACTAATCAGAATATTAACCGACTTCAAAAAAGGAGAAGGTTGATAATTCATCTGTGTTTTTTATAACGTCTTAATTTATGAACTGATTGTGATGATTTTTTATGCGTTGGGTTAAGTATAGTTTCGAGGTAGTCCCATTTCAATGAAATCCGTATTGAACTTTGGACTTTGAAGATACACCAGGGGACTCCTTAACGGTGAACAGCACGAATGTATAGTTTCCGTTATTATGGTTATTGTATCAATCCTGTAGGTACTTTGCTGTATAACTCAGCTTGGCACTTAAAAATGTAAAATATTTTTTTTTTAAAAAGAAAATAAAACCGCCTTCAAAAAGCAAAAAATAAATATTTGAAGTCGGTGCCAAGTAAGCGACTGCACTAACCGGTACCGACTTCAAATATTTATTCTTTGCTTTTCGATATCGGTTTTTTTTTAATTTTTAAATTTAAGTATTTGGTTGTCATTTTATTCGTAATCCGTAATCCAGCACGATGAATATATAGATGGATTAAATTATCATTTCACTAAATTATCGTAACTCGCCGCGTTACCTTTTTAATTGGTCATAGTGAATAAGGGCCCAGGCGGGTGTTGTGCCTGCCTGCCTCAAGCCGCCATTGCTGACATTCTAATCAATCCGTGAGATACATAGCATTGTTGCAGATATCGAGATTACAATGTATTCACATACGTACCTATTCATCCTCATGGTAATAAAGACGAATGTCATCTCTAGTTTTTAAGCACTAGGAATATGGTCTGATGTTTTTACTAGGGAGTGAACGTATACGATCAATCAACCAAGTAAACTGTTACATAATAATATGGCAATATGGATGACAGACTTTTACATTCACTTTTTGCCAACGATGTTAAGTCTCAATGTAATGGTGGGCGAAAGTACCTATTGCCGTTATCCCGGGCAAAATTATATTAAAAAAATACACTTTGTCCGACCTAGAATTTAAAATCAGGACCTCGTGATCGCTACGCACACTTCCCATTACTAACGAGGCAATCTACAAAACACATGTCAAGATTATAGACGTTTATAGTAGTGCTAGCTTCCCTAGGATCTCGTGAAACAAATTAAATAGCCTGGAGTTTATTTTATTATCCCGTGTCAGGTTCGCCAAACGCACGTTAAATATTTTTCTCGGCGGCAAGACGCGTCTCCGAGAGACTCGTAAAGCGAGACATTTATTGCGTTTGATACGAGGCGGCCATCGTGCGACGTCTATACTACGGAGAGAATGTGCCGTGTTACGTGGTGGCAACAAGTTGTTACACAGAAAATGTATTTATGTAATGAGGGAATGTGATGTTTCCTACTATAATATAATGGGATCTTTTTGATTCTGTGAAAAAACCTTTCGGATTGCGTGTGTGTGTGTGTGTGTGTGTGTGAATGATCTACGCTGTAGGCCGCGGGGCCTTTACAGCTTCACCGGACAAGAATTTTTCGGATTGCGTCGACCGACATTTGTGGGGACAGGTTTAAGAGTGTTTTAACATTATCCATCCAGCTATCCACATAATCATGCCAGATTACATGCGAGGTAGGTACAGAATGCCAACAAGATTTTCCTTACAGACAGTTATGGGATCTGTCACTCTCATAGTTCGTCTCATCTTCTTTTTACTATTTTGTTGTTGTTTATTTATTTTTCATCAGTGGGACGGTCATTCACTGAGGCGCACCTAAAAATACATTTTATTTATGTTATAAGTTTAATATATGTATTTTAGTCTGAAAGGTTTATATTCTTTGGGTCTGTAAGATCTAAAGTAAATAAATAAATAAAATTCCTGTGACATAGGTGAGTTTATAATAACAAAATTCTCATACATAAACCCTAAGTCCAAAATAATTTATTAAACATACAAAGATTTTCTTCATGCAGGTACTGAGTTATCAAAAACTGGATCCAGTGCGTGGAGCGGATTCTCTAACCACTAGACCAAGCCTTCCATGTCTATGACATATTTTAACTGTAAGTACCTGCTTGCTTCACAAAATCAGTCGACCTTTTATTTCCAAATGCAAGAACCGCAGGCTTGAGCTGCAACCAGCTTGTCCAAGAGCATTCCTACTATGGAAATGGAACTTGTGTTGGGAATTTTCTTATGAATTGGTTCGAGACGGCCGTATTTCGCCAGGAGCAACTTTCCTGTTAATGCAAACAAAAGATTCGTTTGACCTCGTTTTAACGGGAAGCTCACTGGGAGAACTCAAGTATTTTGGACAAAAGTTTGACAAGATAAGCCATTGTTTGATCATGCTTATAATAATCTCTGATGCTTTTTATGCCTGCAGGGAAGCTGTTTCGTAAAAACGTTCAAGTAATATATTTGTATATCCAAGAGTTGTATATCTAGTCTAGTTGTTTTTTTTTCTGTTGTAGTTATATTTTAGTTGCATGAGTCGTCGAATTGTTATACATAATATTTGATGGCTATAATCTAACCCTGTTATTTAATAAACAACCTTTAGCAACAGTTACGTTGGTATACGGGGTTCAATGTTGGATATATCAGGTCAGGTGCAACTTGAAATAACCAAAGATTTAACCGGATTATACGGTGATCGTTTTATTAAGAAAAAAAATAAAGCGACACATTCCGCTGTGTACGACTCATGGTATGTATTTGTTTACAACATGAAACAAAACCATCATGTAATATTAGGCATAGTTGGATGTTGTTCGCTAAGAATGTTTGCCACTAACATCAAGTTGTTTTAACATCATGGTGTTATAAGATTCCTAAAATTGTTCTAGCAAAACTTTGTGACGTATCATATATGAATTACATTGGCTCCTTACATCTTCAGCAGCATAAGGTATAGGCGTGACAGCGTATTATTTGTACTGCAAATCCCTTTTAAAATTTAATAAAATTAAACAAGACATCTAGTTGATGGTTTAATTCCTTAAGAAAAAAGCTTCCATATGCAACGAAAATAAAATGTTGGACAAGAGTACCCTCAGTATGCTATTAGAGAACAACATTGTCAAAGTATTCCTCTTACAAGGCCGTAAAAGTCGAGATTTGTTTAAATTCGTACAGAGAAACTAATTTCATTAATCATAAATTGTTTTTAATATCGCAGACATTGCTTACAATTTCAAGACCTAGTTTTATAAAAATGTTACCTTTATATGAATTGGACTGTCTCGCTTGGGACATCAAATCCCTAATCCAGATATCCCACTGTAAGTGGAACACCTGGCAACTGTGCCAGACTCATGTACATGCAAACCGAGCTGTGTAACCCAAATACCTAACCAATGTATTTGATGTGGTATCTGTGTAATTGATTTTTAAGCATATGGAGCCGGCGCTACAGCAGTGCCGGCGCTACGAATTTCCCTACTTTGCCCTGGCTTGTTCATGTGAGTTTAGGTTGTACATTTTATAAATGTGACGCTATGTGGTCGTGTTTGTCTTCAGAAACAATTTCTGCACCATAGTGTTCTTGGTTGAGTAATTTAATTAGAACTTGTAATAAGTCGTGGTTGTTTAAAATTACATTCTAATTAACTTGACGATCTCGCACATGGTGGGAATTATGGATTCCCTAAAGATGAAGGTCATTTGGAATACTATAAATAACTTGGCAAAACTGTTCAAATGTTGTCAAACAACTTAAGTGAAATTGTGTGAGCTTATTTATATGTTAATTAATTGCATCTTTGGTACAGATCTAAGAAGTTCTAGATCAATAAACTTATTCCTATCTGTAACTATTTGGAATAACGTGTTCAGAATGCTTCTTTATACTTTTCCAATTTTCACGTGGACTTACCACAACTTACGTTGATGCTAGTGTAATCATTTTAAATAAGTTTTCATACCCTCATTAATCGTTCACAGAGTTCTTAGGATCATTTCATTTGATCAAAGAGTCATACTTATGGTCTTAATTAAACTTCTGACAGTACTCAGCTTGAAATTAGCTTTGATTTTAAGGGGCGAGCGATAGTAAGTAAGTAACTCGCGAATAGATTTATGTTTTCGGTTCGAAGTGCGAGTGGCTCCAAATGGAGCTCACCTTAACTCCTGGGATTTAACAGGGGATTAGTCTTCTGGTTCGAGGGATAAAAGTGTAATAGTTGCAAGATTGGCGTAGTTGCCAGCATCAGTTATGGAGCTTAAGGTATGCTCTTAAGCAATTTAGTACCTAAGTTACATTACCTGCAGAAATATAGAGGTTAAGTTTATTTTATCGGTAACTCTATCTATCTATCTATCTATAACCTCACGCCAGATCCCTTGCGGGGTAGGCAGAGAGTACAGAGTTCCAACAGGTTCTTTCCTTACATACCTCTCTGGCTTCCTCGACTCTCATAGTTTGTCTCATACACGCTCGCCGGTTACGGAGACTCTTGACTTTTCCATCAGATAAGACTCGGTTTATTTGGTCGTGGTAAGATAGTCTAGGTCTTCCCCGGTACCTGCATCCTTCCACTTTCACATTGTATATCTGTTTTGTCATTCTTTCCTCTGGCATTCTTTCTATATGCCCGAACCAACGGAGCATGCCCTTTCTCATCTTTACACCGATACTATCTTTCATACCTACTCGCTGTCTTACTATGCTGTTGCTAATGCGGTCGGTCAGCTTCACTCCGCACATCTTCCGCAGAGCTCGCATTTCTACCGCATTTATCCTTCTTACATACCCAGCTCTCGCTACCATATAACAGCGTTGGGACAAGAACTCCGTTATGTATGGCCAGCTGCGCCTTATGGCTTAAGTGCCGGCTCCCGAGTAGGTTTCCCATCGCACCATTCACTCTGTTCCCTGCACTCACTCTTCTCTCTATGTCAGCGGTGTATTTCTCATCCTTACTGAAGGCGCATCCAAGATATACAAACTCATTCACTTGCTCCAGCACATCGTTACCAACCACAATCCTTACATTCGTTCTGGTTTCTTCCCTTTCAAAAACCATAATCTTGGTTTTCTTCACATTCAAGTGTAAGCCATTGATCATGCAGTCGTCTTTCATAACTGTGACTAGTGTTTGCAGATCAGTGGCTGTTGGCGCTATTAAAACCGCGTCATCTGCATAAAGTAGATGGTTTACCACTAAGTCACCCATTTGTACACCTTCATTCATCGCTTTCAGTCTTTGAAGACTTTTGTCCAGATATATTATAAACAGTCTAGCGGACAACACGCAACCCTGCTTGACGCCGATTTTAACATCAAACCAGGGTGACCTGTTACCACCCACCCGTACGCATGCCTTGCAGTCCACATAAGTGGACTGGACGGCTCGCAACAGAGTGCCATCTATACCATACTCTGGCAAAATGTCCCAAAGTCTCTTTCGCACAACTCTGTCAAATGCCTTCTCCAGATCTACAAAACCGCAGAAAACCTTCCGGCCCACTGCCAGATGCTTCTCTACGATGTTGCGGAGTGAGAAGACTTGATCCGAACATCCTCTTCCAGACCTGAAACCCCCTTGTGCCTCGCACAACATTCCATCGGACTTCACGCGCATTCTCCGTTCAATAATTTTACCGTACACCTTGGACTTTCGTATCGGTAACTCCATTTTATAATTTGGAATTAAGTATATACCTCTCCTGCAGTGGACGTCTATCGTTTGGAGATAGATGGATACCAATCTCTACAAAATCAAAATTAAAAGTTTTCTATGAATAGTCCAGAAAGAAAGTGATCACTTAATATTACCACCCGTTCGGAATGTCATTCCTGTGAAGAAGAAAGGCAAAAAGCCCATGGTAACTCTTTTAATAAAAATTGATTTTTACGGTAGTAGGTAGTCGCGGTAGTAGGTAGCCTACCTAAGGCTTAAGTATTAATCAAACGTAAATGTAGGTACTTACATTTATGGTATCAGCGTGTCATAAGGCACCAATATTGCCATATTGTTGCCATAGCTGCCACTTAGGTGATCCTTGATTTACAATGCAGGAAAATGGATATGGTGTTTGTGCGGTATGCTTTGAAAGAGATTTACACACTTGCAGCCGTTTATATGTCTCTTATTCATAAATACTTTTTCATAAATTTTTCAACCAAATAAGTGATAGGAAACAAGGTGTATTCATGTACTTACAATCCTTAAAATATGATTTCTCTTTGCCGTTGCAATTTGCTTTGTTTGTCGTATGCTGTACGCTGGTGGTCACGGTCCTGAGATCGAATCATACGTCGGACTTTGTTATTGGGGTTCTTCTATCATGACATTCTAGCGTTAGAGTCTGCAAATCCACCGTATAATAGCAATAGCCTCGTCCCTAATTACATTGGTAATTAACATCGTCGGTGATATGTAGGTGTATTCAGTAACACTTTACTACCGATACTTGGAGATGATAGGTATGACAAAGTTATACTTTGTATAAGTTAGTACTGCTATGGCGTGAATTACACATGTTGCCGTCTCTAAGGGCACATCCTCATATTTACGCGACAAGGTCCCCGGACGGTGACTCGCTCGGTGTTAAAGACGAAAGTTACTGTTTCAACTTAATATTTATAAGTCGGGTTCTTACTGTTGATATGGTACCTCCCTCCCAGGGTATTTACTATGTAGTGGATAACAGGAATTTAAGAAAAATCCATAGTGTGTATTTTTGAAGTCATACATCTTTGAAGTAAGTGCAGAAATATTTCTATATTTCTGAAGGGAATCGTGATAATCATCATCAACATCACGATCATGATTATTTGTAAATCCTATGAACCTGATATAATTTCGTAAAACATATTATGATCATTATTTTAGTCGAAATTGTGTCGAAATCAATGATTAAATTTGCTTCCGATGAATGGCGAAGTGTGTCCCGTTGGTAATTTCCTAATTCAAAATAAGCGTGCAATGTATTTTATATTAAAAAAATGTCCTGAAATAAATACAATCTAACCACTCAATTACATTTAGCTTATTAAGACTGATGTTAGCAGATGAGTAGAAAAAGAACTGGCTAGTTGGAAACTTTTAATCCTCAGCAACTGACCAGTTCGTTGGTCGTGGTCATGGTTATGACGAGAAGGGTCATGGTCATGACCAGAATGGTCCTGTAGACATTATATATTTGCAGAGACCATTTTTATGTCATTTCCCATCACGCTGCTGGTTTAACAGGGTTATTTGATTGCGCTTGCAATATTTAAATACTGTAAATCCGGGTCAACATAACGAGCGAACAATGTAAACGAGGAATATTGTTTGTGGCAAGCACGAAGCAAGCAGTGGCTTCGTAGAAACAATAGCCACTTCAGCTAAACGAACTACTTTGTGCGTACAACTTTAGCTTTATAAGCGGCAAAGTAGAAAATATACACGTCCTGTTGTGATTGCGCCTATATAACTGAGATATTTACTATTTTTAAAGCCTTTTTGTACCAACTTAGGTATGTTGGTAATAAAAGTAGGCTTTCAAAATAGGTTTGATTATGTAGCTACGTTCTTGTTCGATACTTTTTAATTATATTATTTCCTATGCAATTGTTTAGTTTTGAGAGTAAATTCAGTCAAACCTCTACCGAGCTTTCAGTCTACCTACCGACATAAGTTATTTTTCATTCGCTAATACTACTTCACCTTACACTTAAGATAAGGTATATTGTTTGAAGCAGCACGAAACAAGAAATGGCTTCGTAGAAACAATAGCTACTTCAGCTAAATTAACCACTTTATAAGCTGCAAAGTAGGAAAATGGTGTACACGCCCTGTTGTGATTGCGCTTTTATAACCGTGCAACTATTAGTATGTTTGTAAAAAATTGTTTTAATTATGCACGGTTTTGTTAGATGCTTTCTAGTCCTACTATTTTATCTTCTACTCAATTATTTAATTTGTAAGCAAATTCAATCAAATCTTATACCATTCATTTACCACGTCACTTGGTGCTAATACCGAAGACCTTTAAAATACACAGCGAAAAGAACTTACAAGACGCTTAAGCTATGGGCTTAATTTTTACGTGCTTATAATACCATAGTAATACAATTAAAATAAGAATACTTATCGTAATTCTGATTGAACCATTTGTAAAATCTGTGTTGGTATATTTGATACAACCTAAAAGTTTCATTAACTATATAAAAGTAAAGAACATTATAAACAAACAAATCAAGTAATTTGTGAGACTTAAATATTTAATCCGAAATCAAAGATCGCACAAAAGTGTCGCTGATCCTGTACCAATTCCTGTAAAGGCGATGTCAAAGAGAGGTTTTGAAAAGATTTCACAAAGAAAACAACATTTGCGCCGGCGGATTTCCATGTCAGTCACGTCGTGAATTTTTCAGCGTCGAAATGAATTCTATTCCGACAAACAAATCACCGCGGATCCAATCAAACACGACAACGAGACCTGTGTGTTTTATAAAACGGATTTTTAGCTAAACCTGCTATAAATAACTATAAATAATTTGACCGTCTAACTTTTACAAGTTGCAAAATGCCTTTTAAAGGGACTGAAATGCGTAATAGTGGAATACAAGTTATGCCTGTAAAACGGCTGCGTTATAATGGAAAAATTTTTAGTACAATTAAGTAACATTTAAAAACAATCACGAGGAGTTTTCGCGTTTCTTATCATATTGAAACGTTTTTTAAAGTAGCCCCATACGAAATTTACATACACAAACACCCACGCTGTAACAAATATTTGTGGGTCACATAAAGGTTTGTCCGGTGTGGGAATCGAATCCGCAACTACTCGATCCAGTGGGCTGAGCGGGTTAACCATTCGACCAAACCCTTTTCAATTTTATTTTTTTATAAAATAGTAACATAATCATTAAATAATGTTCAATCGGTAGAAAATGAAGTGTGCGAACGGAAAAATACGTGGAAAAATCTTTTAGATTACTATATACATTTCAATAAACTGCAAAGAGAAATATTCAACTACGTAAATTAAAAAAAAAATGAAAGACTTTCATATTGCAATTTTAAATACGTAAACCGAAAAATTTCACATCGTAAAATAGTAGTTTTCTGGTCAAAGGGTGTTCAACAAATCTTTGCTATTGGATTAACAGTTCCGTATAAAATCCTTCTACTTCTGAAAGGGAATGCCGACAAGACAATGCGGCTCCATTCCGGTGGAGCACAAAGAACATGATCCATTCGCAGCTCGGAACACTACGAGGCTACGGTCCGAATTTTCGTTCTGAATTGAAGTAAAGCATACCACACCAAAATATATACTACCAGTTTAATTAGGCTAGAATCATTAGTTACACATTGATAGCTGAATAGGGTAATAGGAATAGGACTTTGATTTAATGAATTATTTAAAAAATTCTTGTTTGTAACATTTGCTCGATCATCAAGGTAATTAGTCAATATTTGTCAAAATGAATCAAAAAATCAAAAATCAAAAATCTTTATTTCGGTAACAACAAAACATTCTTTGACAGTGGTTGGAGACTCCTTTTAAGTATATTTATACTTGTGTTAGGAGACTCCGCTCTTCCATTAGCAATGTTACAAAAATAAAGGGACACAATATGTCCTTACAAAAGAAATAAATTTAAAAGCATGCTAAAATTACAATGTATATATGAAAAATAGACTAAAGTAGAGTACTATATGTGTTGGTATGGATGCGAATCTGTGTGTGTGTGTGTGTGTGTGTGTGTGTGTGTGTGTGTGTGTGTGTGTGTGTGTGTGTGTGTGTGTGGGGTGTGTGTGTGTGTGTGTGTGTGTGTGTGTATGTGTGTATGTGTGTGTATGTGTGTGTGTGTGTGTGATTGTTCAAGTGTTAAGTGAGAGTGAATTTATTTTATTTGCCCAGTTTTAATTTTAATTTTAGCTAATTATTTACATGTTCGCAGTAGAGCTTCAGTTTCATCATATTCTTTAGTTTTTAACCACGCTGTCAGGGTCTTTTTACATTCATAATAGTTCATTGGGTAAATTTGTATGTGTTTATTAATTAAGTTGTATAGATGAGCAGATAAATTAGTAAACTGACGGCTAGCATATACTGTTTTAACAGGGGCTACAGATAACACAATATCTTTTCTTCTCCTCAATTGTATTCCTGGATCATACGATAAAGTCTTATGTAATCTTAGAACACAATTCAGAATATATAATTTCCTAACCGTTAGTAAGTCTGCTAAAGAGTACAAAGTGAGAGTAGGGAACCTATATGGTCTACGGTACATTACTTTTAACATAGACCGTTGAGCCCTTTCTAAATCTAGATTTTTAACCTTTGTAGCACCTCCCCAGATCGAAATACAATAGGTAATAATAGATTGAACCAAAGCGATATATATTTGATTAAGGAGATTCTTAGAAACAATGTGTCTTAATATTTTAAATAGCCAAATTAATTTTCTTACTCGACCCATGACCAGTTCTATGTGTGTATGCCAAGATAAACGCTGGTCAATAATGACTCCTAGATATTTAGTATTAGTTACCTTATTAAGTGGCGTACAAGAGCACCTAGTATTCTGTGAGGTATGACATGTGTGAAGTGTAATTTTGTAATCACTATTTGGTTGTGTACTGTTATATATTGAAAAACACATGTAGTTAGTTTTATTCTTATTTAATGAAAGAATTTACCTTTAACCAGCTCGCAATAGTGGCAAGCCCTGTTTCAGCTGTGTTCTGTACTTCAGTCCAAGTTTTGCCCGTAAATACGACCGCAGTATCATCTGCATAGGAGAATACTTTACCATTAGTTAGGTTTATGTTACATAGGTTATTAATATAAATTAAGAATAGTGTAGGACCTAATACGCTCCCTTGAGGGACGCCGAATGTAACAAAAGACTTTTCACTCACATATTCTCCTATTCTCACTTGCTGCTTGCGATCAGAGAGATAGCTTTCCAATATTTTAAGTGGAGTACCTCTAATGCCTATACTTTCAAGCCTGTGCCTAAGAATGGAAACAGAGACGGTATCAAATGCTTTTTTAATATCAAGAAATACTGTGAGACATTTTTACCTGCATCTACATTTTTTACAATAAAAGACGTTAGTGCAGTTATAGCGTCTTCAGTTGATAAATTTCGTCTAAAACCAAATTGGGAAGGAGATAATATCTTGAATTTATCAAGGTAATTTATTATTCGCGTATTAATGAGTTTTTCTATTATTTTAGAGATAACGGGCAGTACGGAAATAGGTCTAAAATTACAAACATCGCTTCTATCTCCACCCTTATGCACAGGCGTAATGATTGCTTGTTTTAAAGCTGCTGGAAAAATACCCTCTTTAAAACATAGGTTTGCTAGGTGTGTAATAAGCGGTACCATTAACGGAGAAGCAGGTTTTAGGAACGTTGTTGGTATGTTGTCCCATCTAGGGGCACTTTCTGCCTTAAGATTCATTAATATAGAGTACACCTCCGTATTGTCAGTGTCATTAAGGACGAATGAGGAAGACTGTGTATGCAAAAGTTCATTAATGCTGGATCTATCGAAAGGTGTCTTACTTGTGGTAATTTCTTGAGCGAGTGTTTGCCCAATTGTAGCAAAATAATTATTGACATAATTAACCGAATCCTGACGTGAATGCAAAATGTCTAGTAGATCTAGGTTTTGTGCCTTATTTGGTTTCCGTTGTGTAACCGTATTTATAGTCTTCCAAAGTGTTTTAGGATTTTTATCAGCTCTAGTTAATTTTTCTCGGTCATATTTACGTTTTAGTTTTTTTATTAGATTATTAGATTTCATTTTCAGGATCCAGTTTAAGCTTTTTCTGCATTTTATTCCTATTCCTAATACATCTCAAAATACCTATTGTGATCCAAGGTTTAATTGTCCGATTTTTTCGCGGTATTATCATTCTTATTGTATTTTCTAGCAGACATTCTTGTATTTTCAAAAGTAATACTTCACATACGGTTTCTGGGTCACTATAAGAAAATAAGTCTTGCAGATTCTTGTTCTTTAATGAGATTAATGCTTTATTATAGTCAATATATGACCTAGATATAGAGCATTCTATCTATCTATCTATATCATCACGCCAGATCCCTTACGGGGTAGGCAGAGAGTACAGAGTTCCAACAGGCTCTTTCCTTACATACCTCTCTGGCTTCCTCTACTCTCATAGTTCGTCTCATACACGCTCGCCGGTTACGGAGACTCCTGACTTGTCCTTCAGATAAGACCCGGTCTATTTGGTCATGGTAAGATAGTCTAGGTCTTCCCCGGTACCTACATCCTTCCACTTTCGCGTTGTATATCAGTTTTGTCATTCTTTCTTCGGACATTCTTTCTATATGCCCGAACCAACGGAGCATACCCTTTCTCATCTTTACACCGATATTCTCTTTCATACCTATTTGCTTTCTTACTACGCTGTTGCGAATACGGTCGGTCAGCTTCACTCCGCACATCTTCCGCAGAGCTCGCATTTCCACCGCATTTATCCTACTTTCATTCTCCTTCTTACATACCCAGCTCTCGCTGCCATATAACAGCGTTGGGACAAGCACTCCATTATGTATGGCCAGCTGCGCTTTTCGGCTTAAGTGCCGGCTCCCAAGTAGCTTTCCCATCGCGCCATTCACTCTGTTCCCTGCACTCACTCTTCTCTCTATGTCAGCGGTGTATTTTCCATCCTTACTGAATGCGCATCCAAGATATACAAACTCATTCACTTGCTCCAGCACATCGTTCCCAACCACAATCCTTGCATTCGTTCTGGTTTCTTCCCGTTCAAAAACCATAATTTTGGTTTTCTTCACATTCAAATGTAAGCCATTTTTCATGCAGTCGTCTTTCATAACTGTGACTAGTGATTGCAGATCAGTGGCTGTTGGCGCTATCAAAACCGCGTCATCTGCATATAGTAGATGATTTACCACTAGATCACTCATTTGTACACCTTCATTCATCGCTTTCAGTCTTTGAAGACTTTTATCCAAATATATTATAAACAGTCTAGCGGACAACACGCAACCCTGCTTGACGCCGATTTCAACGTCAAACCAGGGTGACATGTTACCACCCACCCGTACGCATGCCTTGCAGTCCACATAGGTGGACTGGACGGCCCGCAGCAGAGTGCCATTTATACCATACTCAGGCAAAATGTCCCAAAGTCTCTTTCGCACAACTCTATCAAACGCCTTCTCCAGATCCACAAAACCGCAGAAAACCTTCCGGCCCACTGCCAGATGCTTCTCTACGATGTTGCGAAGGGAGAAAACTTGATCCGAACATCCTCTTCCGGACCTGAAACCCCCTTGTGCCTCGCACAACATTCCATGGGATTTCTCGCGCATTCTCCTCTCAACAATTTTACCATACACCTTGGCTGCCAAGCTGATCAAACTAATGGCTCTGTAATTGGCGCAGTCATATTGTGAACCCTTGCCTTTGTACAAGGGTACAATGACTCCTCCAGCAAAGATTTGCAAGGACCCGAAAGGCGACCCGGACGCAAGTTCCACCATATTTAATCATCTCGGCAGATATCATGTCTATTCCCGCAGCTTTACCATTTTTCATACTTCCTATCGCCCATTCAACTTCTTCCATAGTGATGCCCTCTGTTGATTCCGGTGCCACAAACTCGTCTCTGGGCTCGTCTGTGGCACCAGTATCCGGGGCATCTCCATACATTTCTCCAAAATATTCACTCCACCGGGTTAATACAGCTTGTGTATCTGCAAGAATGTCACCATTCTTAGACTTTATCCTTTCCATTCTGGAACCTGACGAATCACCTCGAGACTTTCTCACTTTGCTCCAAAAGAGTTTAGTGTTGTTCTCGAAGTTCTTCGCCAGCCTCTCCTCCTCAATCGCACTGGCTCTTTCACGCTTTTCTTTCACTAAGGTTTTGGTGGCACTCTTGCATTGCCGGTATATTTCTTTCTTCATCTCTGTCATACTGGCATTCAGGTTCAAAGAAGAAACATAGTCCTGCCATGCTTTCTTCTTACTTTCTACGGAGCTTTGCAACTCCGCGTCCCACCATGCATCACCTTTTGCTGTAATATGCTTCTTTGAGCAACCACATACTTCTTTCGCGGAATCTACTAAACTCTCTTTCAGGCTATTCCAGCATTCATCTACATTTGAGTCCGAAGAACCTACTGCCAAAAGCTTGTCCCGGACTCTGTCTTCATACATTCTTCTCACGCTCTCATCTTGCAACTTTTCAACCTTTATTCTTTCAAGGTCTCCGAAGGAGATACGCTCTCGCCAGTGTCTCCACTTCCTGAAGAGACCACTAAACCGCGCAACTACGAGATAGTGGTCTGATTCAAGAGTGGGGCCTCTATACGTACGTGTATCTTGGAGTTTGCTTCGGAGACGGTTATCTACCAGGATCAAATCTATCATGCTTTTTTGTTCATTCCTTCTCCACGTGTACATGTGTATATCCTTATGTTGGAATATTGTATTAGACACATGGAGGCCCCTTTCCAAACATACATCCACAATGAGCTCACCTGCATCATTCACTCTCTTATCACCATAAGGACCCAGAGCAGCGTCGCAAGTTTGCCGCCTGGTTCCCACCCATCCGTTCAGATCGCCACACAAAATCACCTTTTCATTAGCCTCAGCCAGATCCAGAACTTCTCTGACATTATCCCAAAACTTCTCAAGGTCCTGGGGTGTCGACGAGCTTACGGGAGCATATGCTGCCACCAAAAATACTTTAGTGACACCCAGTTTTAAACGGACCCAGAGAAGTCTTGCATCGTATAGGCCATAATCTCTCACTCCAGAGGCCAGGCGATGAGACAGCAAGATACCCACTCCTATGCTGGCATGACTGCCCTGCGGTACCCCGGACCACAGAGCCATCATGCCATCAGGAAGATCACAGGTTTCACTGCCCCTTCGCTTAGTCTCTGTTAAACACAGAGCATCCAGGCGTCTCTCTTTCATTACATCAATCACCTCATGCATCTTATCTTCCATACCACCCCTTACATTCCAAGTGCCTATTCGGCACTCTGCACCCCACGACTCGCCAGTTCGGGCCCGGCGTGATGGGTGGCGGCCCCCATCGCCGCTTCCACCTATATTCGTACCGACGGGGGCGGGCCGGTACGCGTCGCCTCGGGGGGACGCCCTAGCCCGCACTGCGGTACGTCTTCGGTCCAAGATTGCAGCCA
Source organism: Phalera bucephala (assembly GCA_905147815.2). Taxonomy (NCBI): domain Eukaryota; kingdom Metazoa; phylum Arthropoda; class Insecta; order Lepidoptera; family Notodontidae; genus Phalera; species Phalera bucephala. The sequence continues at coordinate 12,614,705 of LR990621.1, read as the reverse complement.
TAATGACTGGCAGGGGTCGCGACGAGCACGCTCTTGGACAGACCCCCGGTCAGTATAATGTTACTACATGAACTTATTTTCTGCAAGTGTAAGTTTAGGGAACTTATGAACTGATCTGCATTTATGTTAGATGGAGATCGATAGATACCAAGAAAAGTGAGATTTGAGATTTTAATCTGTAAACATGATGCGTGAACCAATTTAACTTCTTGAACACTAATACTACAAGTATTCTTAATATATGCAACCACGCCATCACATTGGTTAATGTGGTTGGTTGTAGAGAATGATACATATTTATCAAGTTGTGGTATAGGTTTGTTAGGGTTAATTCTACATTCACTCAATATCATTAGGTCAACATCAAAGTTTAAATTACTTAAGTTAGCGTATAAATCATCGGTGTTGTTGTAAATACTCCATATATTTTGAGAAATAACTGTAAAATCAGTATTAGTAATATTAACTCGTTTTGAAAAAAATTCGATACTACATAGTTTAGATTTTGCGATCTCAAATTCATCTAATGCATTTATAGTTACTATTGTATTATCCATTACAATTTGTTATAATATAATATTGTATATTTAACAAGAGACATCGACATAAGTGGAATAGTTTTGATACGCAATATATTTCATGGCTTTTCGAAGTAAGTATAATAGGTTTTGTAATATATCTGTTAGGATATAGACACAAGTTAAATGAATAGGCAAATAAAATATTACGAATTATGTAAATAGGAGTGTATTTTGTGTTCTGTGTAAGTTTATGTGTGGATCTATTAATGAGTGAGTTTGTATGTATAATATGATGGGAGGTATTTTTTATTGTAATTTGAATTAGGGTGTAAGTATATATTTTTAAGCATAAATGACAATGACAAAATAAAAATGTAAGTATTTTTACATGACCAGAATTTGTTATTAGTGTGTTATTAAATAGGTATTCCAGACTTTTACTACGCCAATTCCTATCGTAAGAAAAAAGCACTAGAAACAGTCATATTTTAGTAATTAACTTATGAACCTGTGTTTCATTCCGAATTGTGATAATAGATGTGTTATCATCTTTTCTAACATATACTTTTCCAAAGTTGGTCCAGCAGTATTTATATTCGTTTGACTTAACCAACTCTCGTGCTAAGAAATAAAGACGAGCTCCCTTGGCAGTTAATTGCTCGGACACATATATAGGAGTATCCTCATTCTTCTTAAATCCCAAATGTTTGGCACACAGTTTTCCTTTATTTTTATGATTAAAATTCTTACATCTCTTTATGATATTAGACTTCAGCATAGTGGACGATGTTTCTATAATAATAGGAGTATTATTCTTCCCTTCCTTTTTAGCTGGTACTCTATATATATATCTTTTATATCCGCCTTGGTAATTTTGCAATCAATAGAGTTTGATAGAGATTCGACCATATTTATCAATTCCTTTTTGGTTTCTGTTAAGTTATACTTTGGGACATTCTTTATTTCTATGCAAGTCTTTCTAGATCCTCTTTGTATATCTTCAATTTTATCTTCCAATAGTGTGATATATTCTTTATCCTTCTTAACTTGCTCCTCTAATAATTGTATTTTCTTTTTGAATTCATCGTTTTGAGCTGCCAGTAACGTGATTGAGTTTTCAATATTGCTATTGGTCTGTTTTATTTCCATAAGAGTTGGTGTGATCTTTTTAATTTCATTTTCCTGAGCCATAAACATGGATTTAATTTCCTCTTTGAAATGATGAAAAACGACCAATTATCGTGGTACCTTATTCTTATAGTTCTTTATAGTAATATGCCTTACAGTAAGGTTTAATATATGTGTTTTTACTTATTAATACAAATATAAGAGTTTCTACGTATTTGCAACTTTCATATTTTCACATTTCAGAGATTTAATTCGAGCTATTCTAGGCTATACTCAAGGGGTACTACACGGTATTTTACTTTATAATACGGCTACATCTTGATTGAGTAGTCTTATCTCTGCCTACCCCGCAAGGGATCTGTCGTAAGGATATAAATACATATTAATTAAGGAGAATACTGAACGCGCTATGATCTAGTTTGTTAAGTAGCGACCACCTTCTTAATTTTCTGTGAATATAAAATTACATTTTTATCTAATATTCCCATCTCTACCGGACTCCAAGCTTACTATACCTTTGGTTACTATTTGTCTTCCTTCCTCTAAGAAAAGATCTCAAAAGACAACATAGTTCAGACGACACTTTCTAGAAAAAATGCAGTAAAAGTAAGTGTAGAGAAGCGAAGATCCGTGTTCTTACTAACCTTTGTGCACTAAAGTGAACCTTTATAATGGAATACTTTTGGGAGCAATCTCGAGTAAGAGCCGAGTTGCACTGCTCTTAAAGATGTGCCGACCAAAGTGTATTGTTCAAACATTTCTACGTATTTTGCGTTGGCACCGAGCTTTTCAATTCTTGGTAAATCCACTTTGCGTTGCAAGTGTCAGATTTGTTCTAATTTAAAGCCGAGCTACCACTCGCTGCAAATATCCGAATACGGGTGTAATAAAACAAATTTAATATACCACGTTTAAAAAAACGACTAAAAGTATGAAATAATCTCGCTATATATCTTGCCAGATCCTTTGCAGAGTAAGCAAACAAAATAATTTAAGGGGCTACCGCGATAAAAACGTGTTTTTCGTCTCCATGCATTTGAAGAAGTAAATGGATTTGAGACTTAATATTCAGAAATATGAGTATTGACTATATATTTTAAAATCTGGTAAAAGGAATATACAAATAAACGAAACTTTCTCAATAGAAGAAATTTAAAGTCATGTCTATTGCTTTACATTTTCTGATTCCAACTCGAAACGCTTAAGAAATAGTCTATGGAATTTACTTAAAACTATAACAAATAACTGCGTCAAAGTGTTTGTAAAGCAGTTTTATATTTCATAGTGTAGTTTCTTTTAGGAAATGATAAATATTGTTTTTGCACATGTGTACGTCGTTTAAATCCGAGCGCGCGCTTAATATATCCGTCCCTTATTACTCTTATATGAAGCAATAACATCACTGTCATTTTTCCTTTCGATACATGATCGATCGCAGTGATAGCCTTGTGGTTAGACGGTTGGACTGCAAAGTCAAAGGTCTTGGGTTCAAACCCAGGCACGCACCTCTGTCTTTTCGAAAGCATGTGCGTCTTAAAAGTTAATTATCACTTGCTTTAACGGTGAAGGAAAACATCGTGAGGAAACCTGCATGCCTAAGAGTTTCTCGAAGGTGTGTGAAGTTCGCCAACCCGCACTGGGCCAGCGTGGTGGACTATGGCCTAAGCCCTCTCAGTTTGAGAGGAGGCCCGTGCCCAACAGTGGGACAGTTTCTTAACAGGGCTAATATTATTATTATTTATTATATTACATGATCGATCGTAGTAGGCCCTTAAACCGAAAATTTGGTAAAAGAGATCAAGTTAGACTAAATTGTATCTACGTAGTACTTTGCAGAAAGAAGGCATTTGTTCATCAGTTTCGTTTCGTTATTTAGGACTGGTATTCGAATCGACGAAAAGTCATGAACTTATTACTGCTTATGAGTTTCTCCAGAAACCGTTTTTTTTAAATGTAGCCCCACACTAGGGTTTATTCCTGTGTCGTGGGTGCGTAACACAAAACACGAGAATTCACCTACACAAATACTCGGACCGGAACAAATAATTGTGGATCACACAAAGATTTGTCCCGTGCGGTAATCGGACCCGCGACTATTAGACACAGTGGGCGGTGTGGCTTAAGCTCTTAACCACTGCGCTAAATCGTCCGGCAAATGATTGAAAAATTGATGTACCTTTTGAAGTTTACCACATATTCTTCTTGATAGATTTTTACTAACAATCTAAGCGCATTCTTTATCTGTCTATAGATCTATATGATCACGCCAGATCCCTTGCGAGTAGATAGAGTTCCGACTTTCCTTACAGACCTCTATGGCTTCCTACCTACTTTATGATGAGATAATTTATAGAGTGATTCTTTGTTTAATGGCATATGTTGCTGCTGGCGATCATTGGATCACAAGTTTATATTATAACGCAGATAAAGTTTTGTCGTTCAATTATAAGTTACAGTCTAGAATCTGGACCAAATGTTGTTGGATAAATGTGAGTATACAATACACCCCCGCTTCGAAAATACAGGCATGACGATTTTTATTAATTTAACACATAATAATAATATACGTGTATACTATCTTACTGTTAGGCAAAGGCCTTCTCCCACAAATCGAGGTGAGAGAGATGAGGTCATACTCCACCACACTACCCGGTGTGGATTGGTGGATGCAGGTCTGTGGCCACCTTCTGTTGGAACTTATAAAGGCGCCTATTAGACTTCCAACTCGGCTTAACGACTACCACATTAAGTGGTGACCGGGACCCGTGGGTCCCGGTCACCACTTAATGTGGTAGTCGGCTTAACGTGCCTTCTGAAGCAAGGAGACGCTCTTATATGAAAATGCCACAAACGATCACCCATCTCAGGCCGACCGAGTCGAACGCTGCTTAACCATGGTGATCGGCAAGAACAGCGCGGTCGCACAGCGCTACGAGCGCCTCGCATGGACATTTAACACATACAAAAGCAAATTAATATTGTTCAATGGTTTTAACGGTAATACAAAGATAACATGAATTTTCCTATATATCAGGATCATATGAAGAAGAATCCACAAGGGTTTTTCAGCGTCACGATGACCGAGCCGAACCCGGCCATTTACCGAGATCTTATGAATATATTATTTGATATATGACCACGAGTGGCCATATTACGGTGCCATATGTGTTTTACATATAGATGAAAACATAATTTAAAAGATAAATTTATACGTATACAAAGCTAAAATTTTACGTTGTTGTTTTTATTAGCACAAGAGGTAATATGCAGAATTTTTGTGTTTGTGCTGTAGCGAAATTTATTGTATACATAACAAATAGAGGATTTAATAATTCTATCCATCTATATCATTATGGCAGATCCCTTGCGGAGTGCACAGAGAGTATAAAATTCCAACAGGTTCCTTTCTTATAGATCTCTCTGGTGTCCTTCATTCTCATAGTTTGTCTTAAGCACGCTCGCCGGTTACGGAGACTTGACTTGCACTTCAGATAAAACACAGTCTATTTGGTCATGGTAAGATAGTCTAGGTCTTCCTCGGTATCTAGGTAGGATTCGGACACCTACCACTTTCGCATTGTATGTCTGTAATTCTTTATTAATTAGAACCGGCCATGTTTGATTTAGTCCAGATATTTATGAACAATCATTTAACATCTAATCAGAATATACTTAGTTAAAGCTAAGAATACCCTACCACGTGGTGTATAGTATTGTATACTTTCCTCGGGCCGACCGCGTGGGACTATTTTTTTTTTTAAATATTAGTTTTGCTGTTACCCGCTTGACAGCGCCACCTACCGGGTCTATGTTACTTATGATAAGGATAATGTCGTTAAGGGTGAAAGAAAAAGACGGACGATTTAACTCAGTGGTTAAGAGCTTAAGCCGTTCCGCCCACTATGTCTAATAGTCGCGGGTTTGGTTCCCGTACGGGACAAATCTTTGTGTGATCCACAACTATTTGTTTCGGTCTGGGTATTTGTGTATGTGAATTTTCATGTTTGTAAACGCACCCACGACACAGGAATAAATCCAAGTGTGGGACTACATTTTTTAAACAAGTTATTAAAAGTAGTTACAGTTTCGGTTCAGTAGTTTCAGAATTTATCGATTTCAAACAAATTAATAGTTCCTATTAGTTGAGATAAAATAAAATAAAAAGAATGACACTTTTTATGAATTTTTTTCAGTATTATTACTCTCGCAAATTCCGTGAGAATACAAAACAACAGGTTGTAAGCCACAGTGTTACGTTATTGTATTTATTTAGTTAATATATTATTAGCCTTGGTTTTGGATGTGTGTAATATTGGTGTATTCCCAAAGTTTTGATTCATAAATGTTTTGCATATTAGTGAATTTATTTTTCCATTATTAATAACAGCAGCGTATATGAGGCGAGCGCTGTATTGGGTGTACGTCATTTAGTTAACATTTAATCGCTATGATTTATTATTTCGTTTGTGTTTAATTTGAATACCAAAAATATGAAACAAACGCCGTCTCGCCTCGCCCTAGAGAGGGTGGCAGAGGTGTACAGTGTACATCCACTTTTTGCCGTCGTATTAAGTCTCATGTGATGAGGGGCGAGCCTATTGACATAAGGCGGGAACAATTCCAGACTCCGGACTGATATACACCCATAGCTCTCACTATCCCATATTCATTCAGTTTACGCAGAAGTCCCTAGAGGGCGTAAAACTAAAATATCCTGTTTTGATTTGACTGCCTCTTTCGTTTAGTAGCGATCACGAGGCCCTGGTTCGAATCGTAGGTCGAACGAAATGTTACAAATTATTGGCATTGTCCTGGCTTTATACCAGGTATAATGGCAATAGTTTGGTTGGTTATTATATGGGACCTAAGATCGTCGGTAAAAAATGGGTGTACACAGTACACCTCCCCTACCCCCGATTAAGGAATACAAGCTTGACGGCGTTTATTTTTTATAGTTATTTGTGTTTCACGAGATAAAAAAATCTTTAAAAGATTATCCGGCATATTTAGAGAAAACGGAAGACTGGCACGGTAAAAGTGCACCAGGATTTTTTTACCAAGAATGTACCTAACCATGCCCTCTCTTATTTTTGATGTAATGAGTGCATCTTGGAGACAACAAAATCGTTTTTACCAAACTTTTATTTTACTTGGAATGTTCGTATGTCTACCTGTGTGATCTGTTGGTTTAAATCTTGTGATCGTCAAATTTGGCATACGTATGTGAATTTGGTGATAATTCAATGCGCGACTGGGCAAACGGGGCGATGATGAGTTGAGAGTGGGGCAATTTGGATATGGGCAGCGTAACCCCAGGGGTCAGAGGCTGGCCGAATTTCTGGAGAAGGAGGGACTCTTTATGATGAACTCTTTCTTCCAGAAGTCGTCTCATAGGAAATGGACCTGGATGAGCCCTGATGGTTTCACAAAAAATGAGATAGACCTCATCATGAGCACCAAGCGACAAATATTTAATGATATCTCCGTGATTCACAGGGTAAAAACCGGCAGTGATCACCGAATGAATGGTCAGGGGCATATTAAATATTAATGTCAAAATGGAAAGATCGCGTCTGATGAAGTCTACGCTCCGACCTTCTTATGCACATATCCAAAACCCCGAGAACTTTCAACTCGAATTGTCAAACCGCTTCGAATTGCTAGACAGCAGCGCATCAGTGGACGAAATCAACAATAGGTTGGTAGAGGCTGTCCATTCGGTCGGGTCCAAGCATTTTAAGCCCCACCGTAAAAATAGGCCTCAAAAGCTATCTGACTACACCCGAAACCTTATGGCTGAGCGACGTACCATGACACTCTAAACCTCCGATGATGCTAAGTCCTATAGGCAGCTCAATGGACAGATATTGAAGTCCTTGCGACACGATTTACGGTCCTTCAATACAAGACGTATTGAGGAGACCATAGAGCAGAACAAGGGCTCCAAAGTGTTTGCAAGAGACGCGTCTATTGGGCAAAGCCAGTTGACGAAGCTGAAGACGGAGGACGGAAACGTAACGTCGAATAGGTCAGAGATGCTCAGGGAGATAGAGAGGTTCTATAGGCAGTTGTATACCTCAGTAGCTGAACCTGTTGTTGACTTGGTAAAAGACCCAAGAGCCAAGCTAACCCGACACTACACTGAAGATATCCCGGACATGAGCCTGTGCGAGATTAGGATGGCTCTCAAACAACTTAAAAACAACAAAGCGCCGGGTGAAGAAGAAATTACCGCAGAGCTTCTGAAAGCGGGCGGATCGCCGGTACTTAAAGTCCTTCAGAGGCTGTTTAATTCCGTCTTGCTCGAAGGGAAAACGCCCGAAGCATGGAACAGGGGTGTGGTGGTACTGTTTTTCAAGATTCGATAACACTTTATTAAAGAACTATAGGCCCATCACACTGCTGAGCCATGTTTACAAGTTGTTTTCGAGAGTCATCACGAATCGTCTCGAACGCAGGCTTGATAACTTCCAGCCTCCCGAACAAGCCGGTTTCCGGAAAGGCTATAGTACCATAGACTACATACATACGCTGCGGCAGATTATACAGAAGACCGAGGAGTATAATCGGCCACTATGCTTGGCGTTTGTGGACTATGAGAAAGCCTTCGATTCAATAGAGACTTGGGCGGTTCTTAGATCTCTCCAGCGATGCCGCATTGACTATCGGTACATTGAAGTGTTGAAGTGCTTGTATAATAACGCCACCATGTCAGTCCGAGTACAGGGGCAGTGCACGAAGGCGATCCTTATAAAAGGAGGAGTAAGGCAGGGAGACGTCATTTCTCCGAAACTGTTTACGGCCACCATAGAGGACGCCTTCAAGCTCTTGGAATGGCGAGGACTTGGCATCAACATCAATGGCGAATACATCACTCACCTTCGATTTGCCGACGACATTGTGGTCATGGCGGAGTCGCTGGAAGATCTAGGACGAATGCTCGGCGACCTCAACAGAGTATCTCAACAAGTGGGTCTTAAAATGAACATGGACAAAACAAAAATAATGTTTAACGTCCATGTCGTACGCACCGTTGGGAACTCTACTCTTGAAGTTGTCAACGAATACATTTACCTGGGACAGGTAGTCCGGTTAGGTAGGTCCAACTTTGAGAGAGAGGTCAATCGACGAATCCAACTCGGCTGGGCAGCGTTCGGGAAACTGCGCAACATCTTCTCATCCAAAATACCTCAGTGCCTAAAGACTAAAGTTTTTAGTCAATGTGTGTTACCAGTGATGATATATGGATCAGAGACGTATATGGATCAATAACGATGTTAGTTAGTTCCGGTCACTTGTTTTAAGGACCTACCACGAATGACGATTTATCGACCCCGAGGGTGACAGTGGTGCAATTACTTTAGAAAAGAATAATAAGGGACGGATATATTGAGCGCGCGCTCGAAAAGAAAGTCATATGGGCAAATACAAATTTTATCATTTTCTATAAAACTACATTATGAAATAAAAAACTGCTTTACAAGAACTTTACTTACCAAATTTTAAAATATAATCGTAAAGTCAAAAATCATATTTCAAAATATTAAGACTCTAATGCGTATGCGTCTTAAAATGCATAGAAAACAAAGCATTTTTTTTGGAGGTGGCCTCTTAACCAACATTGAGTCCCACTGTTGGACAAAGGTCTCCCCTTCTGCTTTCAAACAGTCCTATCTGAATAGCCACCGCACCAACACTTTTTAGACCTACCATGACGACGATGACCGTGTTTCGGAACCGATTCGGTACTTATTTTAGCCCACCTATCATCGTCAATTCGGGTAGCCCAATCCCACTTAAATCTATATCCCTATCCCTACTTAAGTGGTCACTTTGTGAAAACAACAATTGCAGACACTATTTTATTTTATATTTAATTCTCATATTAAACTACACTTATGTAGGCGTCGCTCACATGCGAGACCTCCGAAAGGTTGTGTTTTGTTCAAACCACTTTGATATATTAGTTTTTGCCATTGAGCCAACCGCCAGACAGACACCGTAGTTGCAGCAGTTAGAAAAAGTACCTAAATGACTGACTTTTGTCCATAAACCTAGGGTTAAACGGGTATATATTGTTGATTGGCACTTTTGATTTTGTATAAAGGTGGAAGCAGCAATTCAGCAATATAGCCGTGGGAATCGATAAAGGGGAATATAATACCTATAGGAAAGGGTGGTAAATATTCGTTCGAAATACATTTCGCGTTTAATTAATCTATAGAAGCTAAATATCCGTCAGGCGTTGAAAGAAGGAAGTTGGCTTTTATATATTTATACAAAAGATAATTTGATTGCATGTTCACTGATTATTATAATTGTTATGTTTATTATCGTTATTTATAAGATGTTCATTGCGCTATGGTACCGCGGTGTTTTTTTGCAATCATCAAGGTTAAGCAGCGTTCGGATAGGTCAGTTTGAGATCTGGAGGAGTGGCGCGCGAGGCTCAGTCAAGAGCATCATATCCTCCTTTTGCGAGACTGTAATATCCCAGAAGGAGGAGGCTGACCGGGATCGGGAGAGGGCCGATCCTGCTCGACGAAGGCGACGGCGCCGGGGCGGAGGCACAGCCCGCCCAGACCTCCCAGCCCAATAGCCCGGGGCTTAAGAATACGGGCTAACTCGCGTCTCCCGCCGTAATATCTGGCGGGGGACCCCCCCTGCACCAACATCAGCAGGGGGGCCTTCGGGGTCGCGAACGCAAGAGGCGGGGGCCTTGAGCGTTCTTCACGAGCGACCCCGAGGAAGACGGTGGCGTGGTGTGGCCCACGTCGCCGTGAGCACCGCGTTGGTGCGGGGGGGAGCGTGTCATTAAGTCTCCCCCCGAAGGCGGGCTCTTCAAGGCGTGGCACAAGAGGGGCACCGGTGCGTTCCATACGGAGATCCCGGAGCCCCTCCAAAGTGCTGATGTCGGCCACCCTGGGGTTTTTAGTCGGTAAGAATCCGACACGCCCCGCGAGTTTCCCCCGAGGCTCGCGGAAGTCCTACGCAGGATTTTCCCCAGGAAAAAAAAGGTCAGTTTGAGATAGGTGACTGTTTGCGGAATTTTTATATTCGTGCGTCTCCGTACTTTGGACGGTACATCAAGCCGCTAGTCCCGGTTACCAATTAATGTGGTAGTCTTTAAGCCAAGTTGAAAGCCATATAAGTTTGATACGTTTCAACAAAGGTGGTCATAAATCTGCCTCAACCAAGCCGCACTAGGTCCGCGTGGAGGAGTATGACCTAATCTCTCTCAACTCGATTTTTTTAAAACTTATCACCACACTAGGATTTATTCCTGTGTTGTGGGTGCGTTTACAAATATGAAATTTTACATACACAAATACCCAGACCGGAACAAATAAATGTTTATCACACAAAGATTTTCCCTGTGTGGGAATCGAACCTACGACTATTAGAGACAGTGAACGGAGCGGCATAACCTCTTAACCACTGCGCTAAAGCGATCGTAAATGTAAGAGAGGGCCTTTGCCCAGTTGTGGGACAGTATAGGTTGATTTATTATTTTCACTGTTCATATTGTAATGTGGGCATTAACCCGGGAATTGCCGATGTAAAACACCAAAAGATTCGTTTGTAACGACCGATCCCTAATTAAGTTTAAGTATAGCTAAGCCATAATAGGGCCTATAAAACTTACATTGTTCTTAGTTTCAGTGTGTTAACTGCGTAGTGAGAGGTTTCCGCATGTTAGGAAAGCCATAAAACGTGGTAAATTGCCTACTCAATTTCTTAGGGGAGTCGTAGGTACTTGTGCTCGATAAGAAGTTTCTATACAAACTGACGATTTCATCACTGCAGAGATTAAGGAAGAGAATCCGTTGAATCTAAATAAACATATTGTTTTATTTTATTTTGTGTACACGTTTTATTTGTGACAATAATTAGGTATGTTATTATTTTAACGTAGCTGTGTAATGATTTTGAATGAAATAAAGTTTCTAATGAGGATTAAGAGCAGATATGTTAACAGATATTTCGCATTTCATACTAAAAAGAGAGCTTTGTCATAGTGCTACAATTCCATGGTCTTACATATTTGAGAAAATAAAATTGGGAATTTAAACTTAAACCAAATTTTTATCTTAATTATTGAACAGAATTTATAAACAAAAAACTGTCACACCTCCATGTCCCCAGCGGAGGTGACGCCACATACGCCAACGATTTTATGTTCCATTGTAGGGAATACTAAATAGATTGGAAACCTACCCCGCAAGAGTTCTCGCGTGATGGCATAGAGATAGTAATCACTTTAAGTCTAATCTAGTAGAATCTACATCCTGTATTCAGTATCATTTTATTAAAATGTTAGGGTTAAAGTACTTTTCCCGGCTCTTAAGCTGATAAAGATTAACGTAAGTAGGTAAAGATGGGTTTACCATTTCTTTCGCCATTTGTCGGGTTCGTACAATGTCACCCGGGACCACATTCGCAGGGCGGGTAATAAAATCAGCATAAATTGTGTTCCAACTCGAACTCACCTCACATGTACCTGAACATACAAATTCTCACATGAAGCCGCGCACTATATTATAGTAATGCCCCAGTAAATAATGGATTCTATTTATGCTAATAACTGCTTACGTCATTTACATAATGTCATTTTCATAATTCAGGAGTCATAATGCATGTATGCCTTCCCGTTATGGATATACCTATTATATAGTTTCTCTCACATTGTTCCGTTGCTGAAGTAAGCACCTTCACGCCTACATTTTACAAGCGGGGTTAGTAGGGATGTTTTGTCCACGTCCATATTTTGTGAAGTTATGTTTTAATGTAATATGTAAACGAGCCTATAGCGATTAATTTGTGTATAATGTGTAATGTGCATTAAAAAAAATTACGGGAACTGCGGACAGCTTGTGAGATTTTATTACACAAGATGCAATTCCAAACCTCGAACTGTTTGTAAGAATTTTTATCAAAAGTATAATGACAACATCATTTTGTCCTGCCCAGATCTGTATGAGTCTCTATCACAAGCTTCTATTTATCTGTTAATGGAAGTTTTTAGTACTCTCACCAATCCTTTTAGCAGAGATAATGATAATCAAACCATTACTTCCATGATCGGCACAATTAGGACATAATAAAAAAAAGTTATAAAATAACAACATATTTAGATTATTCGATAGTAATGTGACAATATTGTTGTGTGTAGATACACAGGTTAGGTAGGTCCAACTTTGAGAGAGAGGTCAATCGACGAATCCAACTTGGCTGGGCAGCGTTCGGGAAACTGCGCAACATCTTCTCATCCAAAATACCTCAGTGCCTTAAGACTAAAGTTTTTAGTCAATGTGTGTTACCAGTGATGATATATGGATCAGAGACGTGGTCTCTTACAATAGGTCTCATAAAAAAGCTCAGAGTTGCTCAGCGAGCTATGGAGAGAGCTATGCTCGGCGTTTCTCTACGCGATCGAATCAGGAATGAGGAGATTCGTAGAAGAACCAAGGTCACCGACATAGCCGTTAAGATTAGCAAGCTGAAGTGGCAATGGGCGGGCCACATAGCGCGTAGATCGGACGGGCGTTGGGGCAGAAAGATTCTAGAGTGGAGACCACGTATTGGCAAGCGCAGCGTGGGACGACCGCCTGCCAAATGGACCGACGATCTTGTGAAAATCGCAGGAAGTCGTTGGATGCAGGTGGCATCGGACCAGTTACGCTGGAAAGCGATTGGGGAGGCCTATGTTCAGCAGTGGACAAGTATAGGCTGAGATGATGATAATGATGAGATACACAGGATTGCAATTGCATCGATCACATAATATCGATGTCATCACTCCATGCCCAGTATGATATAAAACATTGATCAGAATTCGAATGCCATGCCATGCCCTCCGTTTGATTGTGCGTTTGTCGCTACAATTGAATGCGAGAGGCTCCCTGCCGGCTGATATAATTGCAATTTGCACGTAAATATAGCAAGAAGTGGCTCTGTAAGTGTATGCACTTTGCAAACTCACAAAATCATCTTTCATGGTCCCTTCGAGGAAAGCGAACTAGTAATAGAGTACTGCAATCACATTAGTAGTTTATGTGTATCTTTACAGTCTTTCTTCTTAATAGTTTACTGGGCAAGAGGTAGAGCGTGCGACAACTACGCTCCTTTTACATATTTATAAGGACGTGTCGACCGTGACCAATATCAGATTAGCAGTCAACTTTTATTTGAAAATAACGTGCAATTTTGATTTGTCTATGGTTTCATAATTAATGTTGTCAAAGATAAATCGTAACGCGGCGGGAAAACAAAAAAGCAACTCCTTTTGAAAAAAAATGTCATGCTATTTATATTAAAATTATAAAATTAATTTGAACTTGGAATTCTGAATAGAATGAAAGATATCGATTTCACACTAGTATCAAAAATCGGCAATTTAATATTCAGAATCAGAATGTTTTTTATTAATGTAAACCATTATAGTATTTATGAAACGTCAAAAAAGTAAAAAAGTCTAACACCACTGCGGAATGTCATACCAGTGGAGACGATAGGCAAGAAACTCCACGGTTACTCTTTTAAAATAGTGGTTTTAAATTTTCTTCCATCTATATTTTGTCTCTTATTCACAAAGAAAGAAACGAAAAAGAAAAATGATCAATTTTATTAAATTATTGGAAGAAAGGGAAGGAATATTAAATAATAATAGATAAACATATTATCCATATTTAGGTATATCTGAAACAGCACCTAAGTATTTTTAATAAGCTTGTTGAAATATACTCAATAATAAGCTAAACGTAGGCTCTGTAAGCGAGCTACAAGTTCCGAATTTATTTTCACTAAGTTGAGTGACGTCATCTGTCTAACAGCTTTTGTAGCCGAAAGACATCCACTATAGAGATAGGCTATAAAAAGATTGCTACGATGACGATCTTTCTGCTGTAGATACGCGTATTTAATAAACCCACACGTCACACTCATCTATTAAGTTGTTTCATTTTCAAATTAATGTTTATTCTTAAGTTTCCCGTTTTAGAAATAAATATATATTTCGCGTATTCGTCAGTTAATGTTTTGGCAAAAATGAATATGTTGCATTTTTCGATATTGAATGAATAACAACTTCTGAAACACGCAGAAATGCTTATTAAATATTTTCACTTTCAATGCTTTGCCTAAATTCACATGAAAAGATGATCTGCCTAGCTTTTGTGATTGATATAAAGACATGGTTACTGGCAACGTTTCATCGGGTACCAATACATACTACATGTCATATACAATAGACTTATATATCCAAAATATATCAATTATTAAATAAATAATAAGAACCTGTTGCAACTCTGTACTCTTTGCCTACCCCACAAGGGATCTGGCGTGATGATATAGATAGAGACAGACAGATAGATTAAATAAAATGACACCAACACGTAGGTTACGAAGAATATAATTAAACTCTTAAATTTTTATTTTAAACTAAAACACGAGCATTGTTGTCATGCTTCATTGGATCTGCGGTGATATGTTTGACGCAAAGGATTTCATTTCGCCGCTGAAAAAATTCACGACGTGACTGATATGGAAATCCAACGCTAGAGATGTTATTTTCTTTGTGGAGCTTTTCAATGCCTCCTCTTAGTTTTGTACGATTTTATGTTTGATATTTGATCCAAGAATGATGAATTTCTTGTGTGAAATGTGTAGAATATTTTGAAAAATATTGACGTGCTATTATTGAACGTGCGTTTTCCTTATTTTGTGTCAGTTGGGAACGATATGTTCGTTTCCCGTGTTTTTTCTTTTATAATTTCAATCAAAGTCATCGAATGCTACGGACCGGCTGCGCTAGAGAGCGATTGGGGAGGCCTATGTTCAGCAGTGGACAAATATAGGCTGATTTGATGAATCGAATGCTAAATTTATGCATGCAACATCGTTTTATTGTATTATTTTATAGTGTGACGCATTTTTGCTTATTATAGAATAGTGATTTTAAACACGTAAATAAATCGCTGCAGGTGGGATTCATTCTATTAATAATATTAATTCATAATATTAATTTCGGTCTCGGTTACTTACTTCTATAGCTAATTCACGCGCCCTGGCAAGGTGGAAGTGGTGGCGGGGCGGGCGGAGCTTGAGTTCTATGGTGTCCGTAAATTTAACAAAAAAACAAATGACAAATTTTCTTTGTGCCAGCAATTGGAAATAAGTATGATCTGTATTTACAATTTTATGCAAGCTACTGGTTCTATAAATAATTAACTCTACAAATAAATTAATAGACAAATTTTCATGTAATGGTATCACTTGACAAACGATTGAAATGTTGATAAAATGCATTATAACTAAGTACTTTACTTACCAAAATAAATGTAAACCCATTTCTTACTTCAGCTTTCAATTAATAACTTCTTTCACAAAACAGAGTTAATGTAAAATCTTATCTGTCCCCAGACTTACCGAGTTCAGTGTTGACATGCCCCGACCAATAATGTGATTTCTGCTTACGTCATAGAAAGGATGATGTTGTCGAACTGCCTATTCCTTGCCTTAAACTTACTATTTTTGTCGTCTATCTTCATCTCATACTATCCAACACTATCTGCATCTCATCATCATTTATACAGGTCATAAAGGGACTGCGCTAGAAAAACTTACTGAGTACATGCGGTGTTACATACTGACTAACCAGATTTATTTTTATTTATTAAACAGAGTCCCACACTAGGATTTATTCCTGTGTCGTGGGTGCGTTTACAAACATGAAAATTCACAAATTCACAAACACAAATACCTAGACTGGAAAAAATAATTGTCGATCACACAAAGATTTGTTCCGTGCGGAAATCGAACCCATGACTAGACATAGTGGGCGGAGCAGCTTAAGCTCTCAACCACTGTGCTAAATCGTCCGTCTAAATTCCGTCGAATTATGTGTATGGAGAGTGCATTAAACGATCAATCAACTGACGAAGTTGCCTGCCTCGACTGATTTGTTGGTCTAGTGGCAATTAATGCGCTTTGCCATCACGAGGTCCAGGGTTCAAATCCTAGATGGATCATTTTTTTTTTAAATGTGGCTCTACTCTAGTTGTTATTTATGTGTCATAGGTGTGTTTACAAACATGAAATTCACATGCACAAATACATAGACCAAAGCAAATGTGTGTGGGTCACACAAAGATTTCTCCCGAATCGAACCCGCGACTACTCAATACATTGGGCGGAGCAATTCAAGCTCTTACCCACTGAACCAAGCCGTCCGAGAGTCTAGAATTGTGCCCGGTATGGCGATAGGCTCGCTCCCTATTACGTGGGCCCTAACATCGTCGGCGAAAAGTAAGTGTACGTACACCTCTGCCACCCTGGCTTGGGAAATATAGGTGTGATGGTGTTATCCTAACGCACCGCGTTACGTGTTTAAATGGTCACGAATAAGGGCCTTGTAGGAAGGATCCGACATTTGCATGGCAATTACACCCGGAGCGAGTCGTATTATCATTTTAATTGTGAGGATGTACGAACGTTGCATTCGATCTCTTCTCGCCTCAAGTCTTGTTGATTTTAGAGCTTTTCTTACCATTTCACTCAAACCGGAGCTTTGTGAGCATTCTTAAATATGTTTATACGAAGAATTCAATTATTATACCGGTAATAATGTAAATGAAGTTGGTTGCGAATTTTTAATTTTAATATGGTATCTAATATAAAAAAAAAATGAATTTATTACGCTATCTATCTGGCGGTGTACGCAGACGGTGCAGAGTTCCAATAAGTTCCTGCCTTACAGACCTCTCTGGCTTCCTCTACTCTCATAGCTCGTCTCATACATGCTCGCCAAATATTACGCTAATTAGATTTATATATAATGTAAATTGGTTAGTATTTTAAGTAACATACTGCGCTATCAGTGTTCTTTATTGTATTATTTACCTATTTACTTGCATGTTAGTTTTTAAAGATTTATACTTTTAGATCTAGTTGTTAGACTTTGAATAAGTAAAGTTCCGATATACGTTCAACCTTTTCATGTTAACAAACACGTGGGAATAATGAATGCGTACCATAAAAGAGTCGTCTGTACTCAAAACCGTTTGAATTTCATTCAGTCCCAAACGAATTTCAATAGAGAGCAGTCACCGCAGGATATGAAGGTTTATGATTGGAGAATTGTACGGAATCGAAATGTAACGATTTTACTGGCGCTCCGCTGCGCTGCGCTGCCAAACGCAAACAGTGAACGCAATGATTCATTTATCTACCTGTTTCAAATAGCTCACACTGGTTATTCCGAATGCACTATGCGATTTGCTGGATATGATAGAGTTTGAAACTATATTACAGTAAATATAGTTCTATAGTCAAGAGAGGGGATGCTAGAAATTTTCTTTTGCCCAAACGTCCTAAAATGACGTGGATGTTGATGGATATTATTCTTTGGTGCATATGGCAATCATAGAGGTAGAATTTAAAAGCAAGGTGGCAATTACAGTGTAATGAGACCTTTTTGAAATTAGGGAGTTATCAAGTGGATTTATATAAAAGAATCTAGATAAAATACATTTCTATATAATAAATACCTCTTAACAAAAATCGCAACTAACTTGATAGCTTAAGATGCATTAAAAATACCGGTATTTCTAGACTGCGTGTTATCCATGTGCCTTAAATTTTAATTTATTGTTAGAGTAAATCCTATTCCTTTCTCTACCCATCTGCACTAAGTTGACGGGTAAAATATGTTATATCAGGATTTGTTTCAGAAGATCCGACAATTTAGGCCGATTTATATAAAAAACCTTTAATCTGTGGTAGAGTCGTTAACAATGCCGAAATGTAATAAAACTACTAAACAATTTTTATCATGAATAAGGATGCAGCTTGGGTATCAATGTTTCATAAACTAATGAAGAAGCATATGCTTTGCAATTAAGTTTATATATGGAGAAACTTACTTCAGGTTCCAGTTTGGAGAAGTGTTGAAGTAATAAAAGGTGATGCAACTTGCTTCTCGCGCGCATTGCTCCCAAAAGTATTTTATTCGCTTAGAGGTTTATTTGTCTTCATAACTTTGTTCTGAAATTCTTATTCATTTTTAAGGATAGGGGTATAGATCGTGCTAAGTGGAGGACAATGGGAGAGAACTTTATAAAGTAGTAGGACAAAATAGGTTATTAAAAATGAATATCATTACCATTTACGTATAAACTACGTTATCAAGCACAAGCTAGTGAAGTGTCGAGTTTACGATGTAAGAAACAAATTCAAATTCATTCAAGAAACAAATTAAAATTTGACTGATGATGGTGGCTGATGCAGATCTCATATCATATAGAGATATAATGTAGAAAAATTCAATGTCAAAATTCGACGTCTTGATTCGCTAGAGAAAAGTGGAGAACCTGTACGTTTATTGGGAATAGAAGAGTGTGGAATTCTGCCAATAAAGAAAAGTGAGTCGCAGTTTAAATATAGTTATACACTGAACCCCTCGGCCATTCTCACATAGTTAAGGTGTAAGCGACAGTGTTCATGTTTATAGAGACTACGCAACAAGGTTCTACAACATTGTCGAAACAGAACTTACTCTTATAATAACCACAACGTGAATACCGCCGCCAGAGCACACATGCACAGATAGTTAGTAGTTTGTCAGAGGCTTAAAGTTACAAAATCCCATCATGTAGGTGGCGCTGCGGGTTGCGGCGCAGTTCAATAAGCTTTGAAATCAATTTGGGGCTGTTTACAGAGGAGCCGCCGTCAAATGCACTGTGGATGTATTTGTAGTACGTAGACGGATACCTAGTTGAATTTATACCCAATGTTAGACAGAAATGTTAGGGAATTTCGACATAGTTTTAGAAGAGTCTAGCTAGAATACCAGCCAGACTCTGGCTACTTCGAATCTTAGGGATCACTTTTAGATGCTAAATTAACTTCTTGTCAATAAACATTACGCGTTTTTTGTCTAATATAACGAATAAGGTTATGAGGAAATATAGTATAGTGCGTATGATATTTAATCATCACATATGGCTAGTTTATTATACGATTAAGCATGGAAAAGAAAGGCAGGGCTTAGAGTGAACAGATTCACATTAGCGTGACGGTAACGAGTTAATAATCCATCCTTCTCACACTAAAAATATGCTTGATAAATATGAATGATACAACACGATTTATCAGCAACGTTACTATAAAGTCTAATTGTTTGTGCTAAGGCCTTGTTTACACATGGCTTACACGCGTATTAAGAAGTGAAAACAATATAGAACGCTCTCGATTCGAATACTATATGCCTTTATCTTGCATATTTTCTTACGAAAAGAAATCCTAAAGTAGGTATATAATATTGCTAAATGAGTCATTTAGCTAGAACTTAAAATTGAAAATAAAATCTTCTATTCTAAACCAGAAAATTAAAACAAATAATAATTACAGAGGCAAAGGACAGATGATGAGAATCTCCACCAATCCGCACTGGGTCCGCGTGGTAAAGTATGATAAAAAAAAACACCGTCACTCCTATATTCCCCACGCGGGGGTGGCAGAGGTGTACTGAGTACACCCACGTTTCGCCGACGGTATTAGGTCCCATGTAATAGAGGGCGAGCCTATTGCCATATACCGGCACAATTCCAGACTCCGGACTCGTACTGGGAAGTTTTCGTTAGAAAAACTACACTTGTCCGACCTAGGATTTGAACCCTGGACCTCGTGACCACAAAGCGATGCACTTTGCCACTAGACCAACGAGGCAGTCAAGTATGATCTAATCTCTTATAAAATGAAGTATGATCTAATCTCTTATATGCCTTTGCCCAGCAATGACATAATACAACCTGATTTATTATTATATAGGATAGATATATTTTGTTTCTATTGGCACCTTATTGATAAGAACTCTTAATTTAAAAAAAAAAACACATTCCGTGCTTGTCTTTATTCACTGGAATTTTGTGGTCAAAGGATGTTTCGAACGAAGGGCGGGTTTAATCATTGGTACTGTTTTATAGTTGACAGTTAATCGTTCGGATAGACTTGTCCGTTGATCGGGGTCTGCGGCCGGCCGAGTGGGGCTGACGTGGGCCGCAGTAAACAAATTAAGAACTAGTTCAAAATCCAAAATTCTTGGGTTCGACACGAAATGAGGTTGGATACTTAATTACAATTTCAAGTTTCGAAGCTCGGGAATGTATATGTATGCTGTATTTAACAGAAAACGCATCACACAGATGAGAAAAGTTGCAGGTATACTTAATTTAGACCTATCTATCTATATCATCACGCCAGATCCCTTACGGGGTAGGCAGAGAGTACAGAGTTCCAACAGGCTCTTTCCTTACATACCTCTCTAGCTTTCTCTACTCTCATAGTTCGTCTCATACACGCTCGCCGGTTACGGAGACTCCCGACTTGTCCTTCAGATAAGATCCGGTCTATTTGGTCATGGTAAGATAGTCTAGGTCTTCCCCGGTACCTACATCCTTCCACTTTCGCATTGTATATCAGTTTTGTCATTCTTTCTTCGGACATTCTTTCTATATGGCCGAACCAACGGAGCATACCCTTTCTCATCTTTACACCGATACTCTCTTTCATACCTATTTGCTTTCTTACTACGCTGTTGCGAATACGGTCGGTCAGCTTCACTCCGCACATCTTCCGCAGAGCTCGCATTTCCACCGCATTTATCCTACTTTCATTCTCCTTCTTACATACCCAGCTCTCGCTGCCATATAACAGCGTTAGGACAAGCACTCCATTATGTATGGCCAGCTGCGCCTTTCGGCTTAAGTGCCGGCTCCCAAGTAGCTTTCCCATCGCGCCATTCACTCTGTTCACTGCACTCACTCTTCTCTCTATGTCAGCGGTGTATTTTCTATCCTTACTGAATGCGAATCCAAGGTATACAAACTCATTCACTTGCTCCAGCACATCGTTCCCAACCACAATCCTTGCATTCGTTCTAGTTTCTTCCCATTCAAAAACCGTAATTTTGGTTTTCTTCACATTCAAATGTAAGCCATTTTTCATGCAGTCGTCTTTCATAACTGTGACTAGTGATTGCAGATCAGTGGCTGTTGGCGTTATCAAAACCGCGTCATCTGCAATTAGTAGATGATTTACCACTAGATCACTCATTTGTACACCTTCATTCATCGCTTTCAGTCTTTGAAGACTTTTATCCAAATATATTATAAACAGTCTAGCGGACAACACGCAACCCTGCTTGACGCCGATTTCAACGTCAAACCAGAGTGACATGTTACCACCCACCCGTACGCATGCCTTGCAGTCCACATAGGTGGACTGGACGGCCCGCAGCAGAGTGCCATTTATACTCAGGCAAAATGTCCCAAAGTCTCTTTCGCACAACTCTATCAAACGCCTTCTCCAGATCCACAAAACCGCAGAAAACCTTCCGGCCCACTGCCAGATGCTTTTCTACGATGTTGCGAAGGGAGAAAACTCGGACCTGAAACCCCCTTGTGCCTCACACAACATTCCATCGGACTTCTCGCGCATTCTCCTTTCAACAATTTTACCATAATTTAGACGCAGGTATAAAATTGCAACTCTAATTTATATGTGTTGTTTTGAGATACTATAATTAAAAATACTACGTATCTACTTACTTAATATTACTTTATTACCAATTGTACTCCGTATGAAAAACTATTGGTAAGTAAATGTTGGTAAAGTGATTCCTTCACCACGTACAAAAATTATTAAAGATGTTGATTCAATATCATCTCTAATGGTATGCTACATAAGGCCACCACTGTTATAAGGCCAGGTCAAATATCTGTGGCTGTAATATTTACGCAAAAAAGGTCATTATTGCGACCTCGGATTTAATTTATTCGTATATTCTCGCTACGAACTACAATATCTAGATATCTATGCAACTTGTTGCCGCTGCCTGCGGATATCGCGTAATATTCCCAGTAAATTCATTACTCCAACGAAGCGAAGGATGTTCACTGATACTACAGACTCGCATGTGGGCTATATTCGCTATGAGCAATCAAACAAGTAACACGGCGCGTTGCAATAACTTCGTAAAATGATCGTTTAATAATGGGTTCCCCAGAGGCATACAGAATACCACTTTACAAAGTTATCATAACCCCCCGCGTTTGATCATAAGGAATAAAGACCCTGCTTATAGTATGCAGCATGCACAGCAGTGATAGCCTAGTGGTTATACCGTTGGACTGCAAACTCAGAGGTATAGGGTTCAAACCCAGGCACGCTGTCTTTTCGAAAGCATGTGAATATTAAAAATTTATTGTCACTTACTTTAACAGTGAAACATCGTGAGGACACCTGCATGCCTAAAAGTTTCTCGTCGGGGGTGTGTATTTCGCCAACCCACACTGAGCCAGCGTGGTGGTCTAAGCCCTCTCAGTTTGAGAGAAGGCCCGTGCCCAACGGTCGGACAGTTTCTTAACAAGGCTAATATTATTCTTATGTATCTCGCTCTATAATATTATTATTGTAGTATGCTCGTGTGTTCTTGTGGGTAAAGTCATTTATCTCCTCAATATACAAAGTGTGTCTGAGCGTAGCAATTGAACTACTAAAGTTGTCGCGCGCGGCAACCGCGACATATCTATTTAACAATATTTTTTTTTACCATTCCCCCAATATAATGGGGTCAGCGCAATAGGTATCTCTTATTCATTCTATGACATTAATGCGGATATATTTTAATCGTTGTATAAAGTTTTACATTATTCGATTGCAAGAGCGAAAACGAGTGGGTGATCCGACATATTTATTTAAGATAATAAATAATTCAGTTGACTGTCTTAAATAATTTCCTAAAATTAGATTTCGCTCATTATATATTCCACTTAAAAAGCCGAATTTACTCCATGTTCCTATGGTTCCGTGCGCTTACAGGCAAAATGCGAACATAATCAGATCAAGCAGATGCGTTGACGTTTTGTCTCATGTGATAGACATTGATCCATTTACTAAATTGAAAAAGACTCTGTGCAACTATTTCTTCAACTTAGGTCTTTAGAGGTTGCAATTGAAATTATCATCCTTTCCAGGCATCAGTGTTATGGTAATACTATTAGTTGAAACTTTTAATTAGCTATATCTCCTTTGCTGTTCTATACTTACTCACTGTATTAGCTGTAAGTTTTCTCAAATATTAAAATTATAATAAATTATCTATCTATCTATCTATCTATATCATCCAGCCAGCTCCTTCGCGGGGTAGGCAGAGAGTACAGAGTTCCAACAGGTTCCAAAATAAATTATAATTTAATTAAAATGATTAAATTAAAATGAAATATGCGTACAGCCCAAGTTGTAGATATTGTCATTACTAAGAAGCTTGTTCTGCTACCAACAGAACTTCCCTTATTTATTGCTGGATTTAGTTATGCCTTACGATCCTCTGTTTGTCTAGCTTGGAATGATAAAATTGTAATTCCGCCCCTACAAAATGACGCATAAAACAATTTTCTTCCGTAGCTGGTTATGAAAATGCAGTAACGAACGTGGACCGAAGGTATACGTCCAATTGCAACCTGCGCGGCTTTAACTCGTCAGGTACACTTTACAGTTTCATTATCTAGGGCCGTAATATCGATATTTTAATAAATTGGGGTGCAAAAACAAATAAATAATCGAAAGGTTTAAGGCGTGGTTTTTGAGTAGATATGACAAGCTGATAGATACGGATAAGCTTATTTAAACAAGTGACAATGAGGTTTTATTTCATTACAAGCCATTGCCTAGCGGTTGCGCACGCGTTTATTTTGTCAAACCTTTATGAATTATTACAAATACCATTATTTCATGCTGAAATCTTGTTAGTAATGAAATACAATGTAAGCTATGTTACTTCTGGATAATGAAGCTTAGCTATTAAAATCGGTTAAGTAGTTTCAGAGTTTATATATGACAAACAAATATTTTTTTTTTTCCTCTTTTTAAAACACATCGCCACGCCTATATTCCCCAAGCTGGGGTGGCAGACGTAAACTGAGTACAACCACATTCCTCTTTTTCTCTATTTATATCATCACGCTAGATCCCTTACTACTACTGTCATCTATGCTATTACTTGTAGTAACAGTATACTACGGTACTAGGACGGTACTTAATAGTTACAATTACAAAAGTTTCTCAACATTTCTCCATTCTCCACACGTAACTGATGGCCGGTGATTCCTTGTCACTTAAAAACTCCGTCGAAACTTTTGCCTCAATACGTAGCGATGCTCACAAAGTGCCACTGTCATTTATACAATATTTTTCTCGTCCGGAAACTAGGTGAGAGGAGTGGGCAGTACTCGCTCGGCCTCATTAAGTTTAACTATGCGCTAAGGGTTCGGCAGCTTGGAGGAACAATCTCGCTGATGTCGGGTTTAGGCGACGTCTTGGACAATTGCTTCTAGATGAATTTAAGCCATATTTTGTTTGAGCGAAGATAAATTTCGTGAACTTAAACATTGATTTTTCATGCTTGAGACAAATTTTCACAATAATTTTCTATTACTTATTTTTTAAGCACATGGCGTTTTTTTTCCTAATGACCAGCTCACACTAAATAGGCATGACAATCTCGCCTAAGTACTCGGGGTCGATGGCCAGGCATTATGTTAAAAAAAATACTAACAACGTATGCGCTATTTTGACTCTACGTTGAAGTTTGGTGTATAAATCGTGTGTTTAACTTAAAAGTACTTCAAATTTTATATATCTTATCACTAAACTATGTAAATTAAACCCTTTAAAAACTTTAGATTTTATACGAATCTTTACTTATTTTTTATATCGCAGTTTTAACAAGAAGCTTTTGTATCAAAAACTTTAGATAAACGACTTACTACCAAATCGTTTTAATCTGTAGTGTAAGGTATTTAATATCATATATCCATATAGCTATGTCATGCCTAAAGCTCCCAAAAACCGAAGCTCTTCCAGACAACTCTATCTGCGTCCCCTGAGTTTACGGTCAATTAAACAAAAGTACTTTTCCCTAACTTTGATGTACCGGCGACCTGGAACTAATTAGAATTAGGCGAAAACGGCCCTCCCACCGCAGAGGTTAGTTCTTAAGATGCGGGTCACCACATATTGCGAAACTTATGTTGGAACAAGCTGAGAAAAATAAAAAAAAATACTCTCACTTGAGATTCTTTAACAAGGATTATTAATCACTCCCCGAGCAATATTTGAAGAGTTAATTTTTGCATAAGGGACGGTTACAATGATATAACTAAAATATTATATTATTCATTGTTATATAAAGTTCATATTATATAAAGTTCATTGAATTAAAATATCAGTATCGATAAAATTAGTAAGTAAAATATGCATATATTTATCTGTCTATCTATATCATCTCGCCAGATCCCTTGCGGGGTAGGCAGAGAGTACAGAGTTCCAACAGGTTCTTTCCTTACATACATCTCTGGCTTCCTCCACTCTCATACTTCGTCTTATAAACGCTCGCCGGTTACGGAGACTCTTGGCTTGTCCTTCAGATAAGACTCGATCTATTTGGTCATGGTAACATAGTCTAGATCTTCCCTGGTAACGACATCCTTTCACTTTCGCATTGTATATCTGTTTTGCCATATATTTATTAAGAACATATTTAAAATTCTATTTCAATATTATTAAGTAATGCCTTTTTCACAAAATATGTGAAATAATTCTCCAATTTTAGGCAGAAAATGTTTTAATTAAAATATGAGCGGGTGATGAATTAGCTTTTTTGATATTCTATATCTCTAAACTATATCTAATTATTCGGTGATAATGAATGTGACAGGTCGCATAAAAAGACACATACACGAAATAAATAGAAGTCTGTGGTCTTCTTTTTTTTGTGCATACCTGGCAAACGTGCCAGGGTTATTATTCGATATTACCAAATAAATACATAACACGGCATGTTACGATGACTACGTGAAATGATCGAAGTAGTGGCATAGAAATCGTAACTATAAGACACGGGAAGTCCTATAGCCACTCGAATTTTGACGATTTGGTGCAGTGGTTAAGAGCTTAAGCCGCTCCGCTATCTGGGTCGAATAGTCGCGGATACGATTTCCGCACGGGACAATTCTTTGTGTGACCTATAATTATTTGTTTCGATCTAGGTATTTGTGTATGTGACTTTTTATGTTTGTAAACGTACCAACGACACGGGAAGAAATCCGGGTATGGGGCTACATTTTTAATTTAAAAACAAGTTTAAAAATACATGCGGGAAAATTATCTCAAAATGTTTCAGGACTGCGGCGTGGAGCAATGTGTGTGTTACAGTGGCTAAAGTAGGCGTGAACGTCCACCAAAACAGTACTTAGAACAATTGATTGAAAAACATTTTTTACGGCAATAATGTGATTGCACGTTAATTTGCACTTATTTTTTTTAATGCATGTATGGCAAAGCGGCGACAGTGATTACGAACAAAATTGTTCTTATTTCACTTCTAGTGTTCTATTATTACGATTTCTGTGGTTAATGGTGCTCCAGTGGTATACAGAATACGAGAGAGGTATTGGTAGAGTAGAGCGAGAGGCGCTCCTCTCGCTTACATCGCTCTAGGCGGCAAGTGGCGCCAAAAAGTCAAATGCAAAAAAATAAAAATAACTCCAAATACTAGTTTATTTGTATAGTCGTAGGAACTTTTTTAATGTTAAAGCAGCAGGAGTATAATAATTCAAGTTACTTGTTTTAACTCAAATTGAATAAGTGTTTCAGTTTGCAATAAAAGATTTTTACATGAAATTTTTTATTTATTTTTCTTCGTTGGTTCGGGCATATAGAAAGAATGCCAGAAGAAAGAATGACAAAACAGATATAGAATGCGAAAGTGGATGTTTTTTTTGTTATTTATATGGGGACCTCATGGACTTCCGCCAGCCTCGGGGGAAGCTGGCGGGGCATGTCGACTAGAACCCCACGGTGGCCGGCATCGAGACTTCAGGGAAGGGCTCCGGGATCTCAAGGAGGACGGTGGCATGGGCCACACCACGTCGCCGCTCTCCTCGGGTTCGCGCATGAAGGACACATAGGACTCCCAACCCAACATCCCACAACCCCAAGGGCCCCCCCTGCGGATGTTGATGCAAGGGGTGTTCCCCGCCAGATGTTGCGGCAGGGGACACAAGTAAGCCTGTTAAAGCCCCGTGCTACTGGGCTGGGGGGCCTGGGTAGGCTGTGCCTCCGCCCCGGCGCCGTTGCCTTCGCCGGGCGGGATCGGCCTTCTCGCGATCCTGCTAGGCCTCCTCCTTCTGGGACATCACAGTCTCACAGAAGGAGGATACGGCCCCCTACGCCGATTCCTGGCGTGGCCACGCTGGCCACGCTGGCCTCTGCTAGCATATCCGCTACTAGTGACGGCAGGCAGAGGTCTGGTCCGATCCGGTCGACCAGGATCCGCCGCTCGGAGGCCCACGCTGGGCACTCAACGAGCGTGTGTTCTGCGGAATCCCGGTCCTCACCATAATGGTGACAGGTCGCCGTCACCTCGCGTCCGATCTTGCTGAGATAATCACCGCAGCAACCGTGACCGGTGATTATCTGACGACGCGAGTCCGGTCGTAGACCCTCGCGTCCATGACCGCTAGGATGTCGAACGGCGGTAAGCGTGCCAAGAGAGTTGCCGCCTCAAAATATACGGTCCGGTATCCTTGTGCGATGCGGATGATCATCTTGCGCTGCAGGCTATAGATTTTGGTCATGCAGCGCCGGACGTCCGACTGTCGGTGTGACAATACCGGCGCCCCATAGAGAGCCACTGATCGCACGACCCCCCGGTAGAGGCGGCGTACCTCCTCCGACGGCCCCCTGAGGTTGGATAGTAGTCTATGCATGGATACTATACCCACTACCCTTTTGACTCGTGGGACAAGACGCTCGAAATGCTCTTCGAAGCCCCAGCGACTGTCCAGGGTGAGGCCCAAGTACTTTAGGTACCGCCCCACCCGGACTGGCGAATCTCGGACGTGAACCCACGAGTCGGGCGGTTCCCTGCTCCTAGGCAGTTTATGGAACCATAGCGCCTCGGTCTTATGAGGCGCTATCTGCAGGCCCAACTCGCGGATCTTGGCAACGACGACCTCTGCCCCAAGCTCGGCCAGCCCAACAGTCCTCTCGAAGGTGTCCCCCTCGGCCACTATTAGAGTGTCGTCAGCGTAACAGACGACACTGACACCGGGAAGGAGATCGACACGCAACCGGGGAAGACCTAGACTATCTTACCACGACCAAATAGACCGAGTCTTATCTGAAGGACAAGTCAAAGAGTCTCCCTAACCGGCGAGTGTGTATGAAACGAACTATGAGAGTGGAGGAATCCAGAGAGGTATGTAAGAAAAAAACCTGTTAAAACTCTTTACTCTCTGGCTATCCCGAAAGGGATCTGGCGTGATAGATATATAGATTTTTACAAATCTGGAAATTATTTTATTTCGGCACTGCAGAATATCATTAGACTATTATTTATACTAGACGAAAGGTGAAAGTTCCAAAAACTCGAAAAATAAAAGCACTACTATGGGTGTGGTCTTATTTTGAATTAGTGCCCCCAACCATTGCCATCGTGAAGACCAGCATATTAAAGAGATCGGAGGTTATTTAATTTAAAAATAATGTCTTTATTGCTACATCCGAGTAGGTTTAAGTATATCCTAATGTCATTTGGCTGTCATTTTGTTCGCGATCCGTAAACTAGTACGATTAATTTATCGATGGTTAAATAATAATTTCACGAAGTTATCGTAACTTACCGCGTTAAGTTTTTATATGATTTTAGCGAATAAGGGTCTAAGCGGGTGGTGTGCCCGCCCGTCTCAAACCGCCATTGCTGACATTCTAATCAGTCCGTGAGATACACAACACAAATGTTGCGGATATCGACAATACTATGTATTCGGATATGTACCTATTCATCTGCATGGTAATGAATACGACTATCATTACTCGTTTTAATGACTGAGAGACTGATGAAATAAAACTATTTACGGAACCTATTACGGCCTAATTTTGATTTTTAAGATCCCCATGTTTCCAATGTCTTGCGGCACCCATGGTCGTAGCCATTGTACGTAGATCGGACCAACAAAAATAATTAAAAAGTTTCGGGCTATCCCGGATGTCTTCTGAACGTCAAACACCTCAACCCTCCCGTGATCATGAGTGCATTCAAGCCGTCGGGATCGTTCAGAAATTTACAAAATATAAATATGTGTTAATTCAACATGTTGATAGTCTGATGTTTTTAGTTAGGAGTCTATACGATCAACCGATCGAGTAAACTATAAAAAATACATAACACACCTGTATGAAATCTATAAGTATTATTTTATATTAATAATATAAGCCCTGGTAAGAAAATGTCCCACCGTTGGGCACGGGCCTCTTTCTCAAACCGAGAGGGTTTAGACCACAGTTCACCACGTTGGCCCAGTGCGGGTTTGCGAACTTCATACACCTTCAAGAAACTCACAGGTATGCAGGTTTCCTCACGATGTTTTCCTTCATCGTTAAAGCAAGTGATAATTAATTTTTAATTCGCACATATTTTCGAAAAGACATAGATGCATGCCTAGTTTTGAACTCGAGACCTCTGACTTTGCAGTCCTACCATCTTACCAATAGCCTATCACTACCTATTATTTTATATTTTAATGAAATAAATACCGTCACGTCTATACTCCTAAGTGAGGGTGACAGAGGTGTACTTATAGATCCACTTTTGTAATATTAGAGAGGGTATACTAAATAAATATACTATACAGGGCACGACGCCAGGTTCCGGACTGATACTAGGTATTAGTCCTCACATCTCTCCAACTACTAGAAAAGAGCTGATAATCTTCAAACGGCTAAACAAATTTTCCTTGATCATATCTTAGAACATGCTCGATCAAGTTACCTTTCAAACAAAAAAAGCTACCAACAAAAATAATTAAGAAGTTTAAGGGTACCCCGGAACAACTATGCCTTTTGGACGTCTAACACCTCAGTCCCTCCCGTAACCATGGGTGCTGCAAAGCACTCGAAACGTCGGGAACTAAAAATAAAAATCAACCGCGATAAATTCCGTAAATTAGTTTTATTTAAAAAAAAAGCTATATCAAAATATGTTCATCCGTTTAGGGGCTACGATGAAACACATATATGTACACGTCATAGTAATAACACCCCACTTTATGCATCGGGGATTAAAAATAAACACGTCATGGTCAAGGTTATACACGGTTAAAGCAAGGCTAGCTTATGTCCTAGATCCCTAGGATGTCGTGAAACAAATTAAATAGCCTGGACTTTATTTTATTATCCCGTGTCAGGTTCGCCAAAGGCACGTAAAATATTTTTCTCGGCGGCATGACGCGTCTCCGAGAGACTCGCAAAGCGAAACATTTATTGCGTTTGATACGAGGTGGACATCGTGGGACGTTTATACTACGGAGAGAATGTGCCGTGTTACGTGGTGGCAACAAGTTGTTACACAGAAAATGTGTTTATGTAATGAGAGAATGTGATGTTCCTACTATAATATGATGGGATCTTTTAGATTCTGTGAAAAAAACTTTCGGATTGCATCCACCGAAATATGTAGGGGCACGGTTTAAGATTGTTTTAAAATTATCCATTCGGCCATCCATATCATCACGCCAGATCCCATACGAGGTAGGCAGAGAGTACAGAATGCCAACAAGTTTTTTCCTTACAGAACTTTCTGGTATCTGTCAGTCTCACATTTCGTCTCATCGTCTTCTGACTGTTTGTTGTTGTATATTTATTTTAAAGGATGTCTTTAGAAGAATCCGAGGGAGACTGAGGCCCTCCTAAAAATACATTTTATCTAGGTTATAAGTTTAATATATTATATGTATGCAAGTCTGTAAGGTAAGTTATATTCTATGGATCTGTAAGATATCCAGAAACATTATTGTAGACTGCCTCGTTAGTCTAGTGGTCACGAGGTCCTAGGTTCAAGTCCTAGGACCTAGGAAACCTTTTCAGTATGAGTCCGGAGTCTGGAATAGTGCCCGGTATATGGCAGGCGCTCGTAGCGCTGTGCGACCGCGGTGTTCTTACCGATCACCAAGGTTAAGCAGCGTTCGGCTCGGTCGGCCTGAGATGGCATGACCGTTTGTGGCATTTTCATATTCGAGCGTCTTTATGCTTCGGAAGGCACGTTAAGCCGTTGGTCCCGGTTACCACTTAATGTGGTAGTCGTTAAGCCGAGCTGGAAGCCTTAAAGGCGGCTTGATAAGTTCCAACAGCAGGTGGCCACAAACCTGCCTCCACCAATCCGCAATGGGTCCGCCTGGTGGAGTAGGCCTTATCTCTCTCACCTCGATTTGTGAGAGAAGGCCGTTGCCCAGCAGTGGGCAGTATAGGCTGATATTATATGGCAATGGGCTGGACCCTTGTTACATAGGATCTAACGTCGTCGGCGAAAAGTGAGTGTACTCAGTACACCTCTTCCACCTCCACTTAGGGAATATAGGCGTGAAGGTGTTTATTTTTGTAGATTTTTGTCGCCTAAAGTAAATAAATAAATATAATTCCTGTGTCATAGGTGACTTCATAATAACAAAATTCTCATATATAAACGCCCAGCCAAAAATAATTTATTAGACATACAAAGATTCTTTTCATGCAGGTACTGAGTGCACAAATACTAGATCCAGTAAATGGAGCAGATTTTCTAACCACTAGACCGAGCCTTCCATGTCTATGACAGATTTTAACTGTAAGTACCTGCTTGCTTCACAAAATCAGTCGGCCGTTTATTTCCAAATGCAAGAACCGCAGGCCTGAGCTGCAAGTAGCTTGTCCAAGAGCATGCCTACTGTGGAAATGGAACTAGTGTTGGGAATTTTCTTTTGAACTGGCTGCCGTATTTCGCCGGGAGCAACTTTACTGTTAATGCAAACAAAAGATTCGTTTGATCTCGTTTTAACGGGAAGCTCACTGGGAGAACTCAAGTATTTGGGACAAAAGTTTGGCAAGATAAGCCATTATTTGATCATACTTATAATAATCTCTGATGCTTTTTATGCCTGCAGGGAAGCTATTTCGTAAAAACGTTCAAGTGATGTATTTGTATATCGAAGAGTAATATATCTTGTCTAATTGTTTTTTTTTTTCTGTTGTAGTTATATTTTAGTTGCATGTGTCGTCGAATTGATATACATAATATTTGATGGCTATTATCTAACCTTGATATTTAATAAACAATCTTTAGCAACAGCTACGTTGGTATACGGGGTTCAATGTTGGATATATCAGGTCAGGTGCCACTTGAAACAACTAAAGATTTAACCACAGTATAACTCTACAGCTGGTTTATTTATACGGTGATATTTTTTCAAAGAAAAAAATTATAATGTGACACATTCCACTATGTGCGAAACATGATAGGTATTTGTTTAGAACATGAAACAAAACCAACATGTAATATTAGGCATAGTTGGATGTTGTTCGCTAAGAATGTTTACCACGCGCGTTTTAGCATCAAGTTGTTTTAGGATTCCTGAAATGGTTTAAGCAAAACTTTGTTACATATATTCATATATGAATTACATTGGCTCCTAACATCTTCGGCAGTATAAGATATAGGCGTGATAGCGTTCAATTTGTATTCCAAATCCCTTTTAAAATTTAATACAATTAAAGAAGACCTCTGGTTGGCGGTTTAATTTATTAAAAAAAGTTTCGATATGCCACGAAAAAAATGTTGGGCAAGAGCACCCTCAGTATGCTCTTAGAGAACAACATTTTCAAAGTATTTCTCGTAAAAGACCGTAAAAGTCGAGATTTGTTTAAATTTGCACATAGAAACGAATTTCATTAATAGTAAATTGTTTTTAATATCGCAGACATAGCTTACAATTTCGAGACATAATCTGATAAAAATGTTACCTTTATATGAATTGGACTGTCTCGCTCGGGACAAGAAATCCCTAATCCAGATATCCCACTGTAAGTGGAACACCTGGCAACGGTGCCAGACTCATGTACATGCAAACCGAGCGGTGTAACCCAAATACCTAACCAATGTATTTGATGTGGTATCTGTGTAAACAGAATGAAATTGATTTTGAAGCATATAGAGCTCGCACTGCCGTAGCGCCACCTGCCGGCGCTACGAATTTCTCTACTTTGCCCTGCCTTGTTCATGTGAGTTTAGGTTGTTTATTATAAAAATGTGACGCCGGGTAGTCGTGTTTGTCTTCAGAGATAATTTCTGCACCATATTTTTATTGGTTGAGGAATTTAATTAGAACTTGTAATAAGTCGTGGGTCTTTAAAATTACATTCTAATTAACATCGGGATCTCGCACGTGGTCGGAATTATGGATTCCTTAAAGTTGAAGGTGATTTGGAATATTATAAATAAATTGGCAAAAATGTCCAAATGTTGTCAAACAGCTTGCGTGACATTGAGTGAGCTTATTTATGTGTTAATAAGCTGCTTATTTGATATGGATCTTAGAAGTTCTAGATTAAGTCTAGAACTATTTGGAATAATGTATTCAGAATGCTTCTTTAATACTTTCGCAATTTTTACGTGAACTTACCACAACTCAAGTTGACGCTAGTGTAATCATTTTAAATAAGTTTTATACCCTCATTAATCGTTCACAAAGTTCTTAGAATCTTGGATTGATCAAAGAGCCAAACTTATGGTACTAATTACGCTTCTGACAGTACTCAGCTTGAAATTAGCTGTGATTTTAAGGGGCGAGCGATGTTAAGTAATTCGCGCAAAGTTTTATGTTTTCGGTTCGAAGTGCGAGTGGCTCCAAATGGAGCTCACCTTAACTGGGCTGGGCTTCACGGGCTATTAAACAGGGGATTAGTCTCCAGAATCGGGGAATAAAAGTGTAATAGTTGCAAAATTTTAGTACCTAAGTTACATTACCTGCAGAAATATAGAGGTTAAGTTTATTTTATCGGTAACTCCATTTTATAATTTGGAATTAAGTTTATACGTCCCCTGCAGTGGACGTCTTTCGTTTAACGCGCTAGATAGGCTTAAATATTAATCAAACGTAAACGTACTTACATTTATGGTATCTAATGCGTGTCATACAAGGCAGACATAATAATCAAGGCAGCAATATTGCCATATTGTTGCCATAGCTGCCGGTCAGGTGATCCTTGATTTTTATTCAACTCATTCCTGTGATAGTGTAGGAATGTTTGTGCAGCGTGCTTTGAAATAGAGTTATACACTTGCAGCCGTTTATACGTCTATTATACACGCTTTTTTATTATCTTCTCAACCAAAGTGATAGGAAACAAAGTGTATCTATGTATTTACAATCCTTAAAATATGATTTCTCTTTTCCGTTGCAATTTGCTTTGTTTGTCTAATGGCGTATGCAGCTGGTCGTCACAGTCCTGGGTTTGAATCATACGTCGGACTGTGTTATTGGGGGTTCTTCTATCGTGATATTCTAGCGTTAGAGTCTTAGATTCCAACCGGTATAATAGCAATAGCCTCGTCTCTAATTACATTGGTACTTAACATCGTCGGTAATATGGGTGTGTTTAGAATCACTTTACTTGGAGATTATAGGCATGACAAAGTTATACTTTGTGTAAGTTAGTACTGCTATGGCGTGAATTACACACGTTGCCGTCTCTAAGGGTGTGTAACATCCTCATATTTCCGCGACAAGGTCCCCGTACGGTGACTCGCTCGGTTGTAAAGACGACAGTTACTGTTTCAACTTAATGTCTATAAGTTGGGTTCTGTACTGACTGGTTGATATGGTACCTCCCATTCAGAATATTTACAATGTAGTAGGTAAAAATCAAAAGTTTGGTAAGGAATTATAAAATATTAGAAAATTGCGATAATTATCATGATTATTTATATACAATCACAGGAAATTAACAACGGAACCTACACCTCGCCACTTTTTCTACACTTTCTTTTGAGAAAAATTTAGTACAAGTAATTATCAGCAGGCTTGGCGCAAAATCATTAACGTTAGCCTGAAGTCAGCGGGTTGATATGGCATCCTTATCACACAAGAAATTGACTAAATAAACATGATCACGAAAACACGCTTACTCACATTCGTCACGATAACGTAAATTTGTTCGAGCTTATTTCTCCTCATCTACTTAATTTGTCTCCGAAGAATGGCAGGTATGAATCCTGCTGGTAGAAATCTAATTAAAAATTAGCGTTCAATGTGTTTAAAAAAAATATTTGAATGTAATCTAGTGGCCACTCGCTTTGTTTTAGACCACTGCCGCTGCCAGTGAGCAGAGAACTGCACGAAAAAGTGGCCAGTGTAAAAATTTAAATCCCAGCAATTTACCATTGAAACTAAACGAATATTGAGCTTACTATATGTACATACTGTAAATCAATGAGTAACATAACGAGCGAACAATGTAAACGGGGAGTATTGTTTGTAGCAAGCATGAACCAAGCAGTGGCTTTGTAGAACAATTGCCACTTCAGCTAAACGAATATATATTTTGAGCGTTCAACAACTTTAGCTTTACATGCGGCAAAGTAGGGAAATGGAGTACACGCATTGTTATGAATGCGCTTGTATAACTGTGCTATTTACAATTGTTAAAGCCTTTTATTACCATCAGAGGTATGTTGATAGTTAATAAAGGCTTTAATAAAATGTAGTTTTCAGATGTGACAGAGATCGTCAAATTTCGCATAAACAGGATGGGGGTGGTATTTTAATTGCAATTTTACGTAATCTACAACCTCTGAGCGTTTCATTCACTTTTGATGCAGTATTATTAAAATACTCGGAGTTAGTATTCGTAGCGCTACAAAGCGCGGACCGTAATAAACGTCACATAATTAGTGCTTTGTACATGAGAGATAAATCGCCAATCGAGGCTTATAAATTGCATTTTGATGCTTTAATGGAAGATTTGAATGACCCTGACATCGACTATTTCCTTCTTTTCGGGGATTATAATATACCCGACGCGAACTGGACTATTGATGGTACTAACTCTAACTTAGTTTGCTTTAATTTGTCCACAATCTGCACAGATTTAAATAATTTTATGGCGTTAGTAGAAGGCTTTCAGTACAATTATCTAAAAAAATCGAACAACCGACTCCTAGACCTACTTATTTCCAATACGCGATGTTCAGTACGTCAACCTAGAGCTTGCTTATTACCAATAGACAACCATCAACCTCCTTTTTATGTCTTAGTACCAATTAATCTTAATTTTCCTTTTAGACATATGCAGTTTCAAATAAAGGCAAAATATATTTACCATAAAGGAAATTATAATAGGATCTGCAAAGAACTTGATGTAATCGACTAGGTAACATTATTGCCACATGAAATAAAACTATTTTTCGGATTTTATCGCGGTTTATTTTTGATTTTTAAGTTCCCGACTGATTTTAAAGAGGGGGAACTTAAAAATCAAAAATAAACCGCGATCAAATCCGAAGAATATTTTTATTTCATGTGTAATATTCGCGTCAATCTAAGAACTCAGTATTATTGTCACAGATGTCTGCTGAGCGAGCGGTAGACACTTTTTATGATAAACTATATGGAATAATCCGTACCTATGTATATGGTACATCAAAATGCAATTTATAAGCCTCGATTGGCGATTTATCTCTCATGTACAAAGCACTAATTATGTGACGTTTATTACGGTCCGCGCTTTGTAGCGCTACGAATACTAACTCCGAGTATTTTAATAATACTGCATCAAAAGTGAATGAAACGCTTAGAGGTTGTAGATTACGTAAAATTGCAATTAAAATACCACCCCCATCCTGTTTATGCGAAATTTGACGATCTCTGTCACATCTGAAAACTACATTTTATTAATGCCTTTATTAACTATCAACATACCTCTGATGGTAATAAAAGGCTTTAACAATTGTAAATTATAGCACAGTTATACAAGCGCATTCATAACAATGCGTGTACTCCATTTCCCTACTTTGCCGCATGTAAAGCTAAAGTTGTTGAACGCTCAAAATATATATTCGTTTAGCTGAAGTGGCAATTGTTCTACAAAGCCACGTCTTGGTTCATGCTTGCTATAAACAATACTCCCCGTTTACATTGTTCGCTCGTTATGTTACTCATTGATTTACAGTATGTAAATATAGTAAGCTCAATATTCGTTAAGTTTCAATGGTAAATTGCTGGAATTTAAATTTTTACACTGGCCACTTTTTCGTGCAGTTCTCTGCTCACTGGCAGTGGCAGTGGTCTAAAACAAAGCGAGTGGCCACTAGATTACATTCAAATATTTTTTTAAAACACATTGAACGCTAATTTTTAATTAGATTTCTACCAGCAGGATTCATACCTGCCATTCTTCGGAGACAAATTAAGTACATGAGGAGAAATAAGCTCGAACAAATTTACGTTATCGTGACGTAAGTGAGTAAGCGTGTTTTCGTGATCATGTTTATTTAGTCAATTTCTTTTGTGATAAGGATGCCATATCAACCCGCTGACATCAGGCTGACGTTAATGGTTTTGCGCCAAGCCTGCTGATAATTACTTATACAAAATTTTTCTCAAAAGAAAGTGTAGAAAAAGTGGCGAGGTGTAGGTTCCGTTGTTAATTTCCTGTGATTGTATATAAATAATCATGATAATTATCCCAATTTTCTAATATTTTATAATTCCTTACCAAACTTTTGATTTTTACCCACTACATTGTAAATATTCTGAATGGGAGGTACCATATCAACCAGTCAGTACAGAACCCAACTTATAGACATTAAGTTGAAACAGTAACTGTCGTCTTTACAACCGAGCGAGTCACCGTACGGGGACCTTGTCGCGGAAATATGAGGATGTTACACACCCTTAGAGACGGCAACGTGTGTAATTCACGCCATAGCAGTACTAACTTACACAAAGTATAACTTTGTCATGCCTATAATCTCCAAGTAAAGTGATTCTAAACACACCCATATTACCGACGATGTTAAGTACCAATGTAATTAGAGACGAGGCTATTGCTATTATACCGGTTGGAATCTAAGACTCTAACGCTAGAATATCACGATAGAAGAACCCCAATAACACAGTCCGACGTATGATTCGAACCCAGGACTGTGACGACCAGCTGCATACGCCATTAGACAAACAAAGCAAATTGCAACGGAAAAGAGAAATCATATTTTAAGGATTGTAAGTACATAGATACGCTTTGTTTCCTATCACTTTGGTTGAGAAGATAATAAAAAAGCGTGTATAATAGACGTATAAACGGCTGCAAGTGTATAACTCTATTTCAAAGCACGCTGCACAAACATTCCTACACTATCACAAGAATGCGTTGAATAAAAATCAAGGATCACCTGACCGGCAGCTATAGCAACAATATGGCAATATTGCTGCCTTGATTATTATGTCTGCCTTGTATGACACGCAAAAATCCAGCAGAAGGAAACAAAGCAAGAACTAACACGATAATTTTAATATCGCGTGAATCAGATTCCAAAAACATGCCTCAATTCTAGAAATATAATAAAGACCAATAATACTTCCTCTTACTCACTTATTTATTTGAAATCATCAACTCAGGTCAAACACAGATCTTAAATAACTGAAGCGTATAATAAACAGAATTATGACAACACATCGGAAGCATCACACAAAATACTCCATAGAAAAACTTACAGATATGCGTGACACAATAGAAAGATAGGCTCGGAAATCACTTTGCGGGAGACACCGATCCGATTTGGGTCAAAGACACGTGGATAATGTAGTCAACGAATGGTTTTACGAAGATAACTGTTTCCAGAGACTAACAGCTTCATTCTTGCAATACAAAACAAAATTATTGCCACTCGCAACTATAAAAAGCATATTATCAAGGACTCAAACGTACCGATAGATTCATGCAGACACTGTCACTCTGCCTCCGAAACCATACAACACATCACCGGCGCATGTAAGTCCCTCATCCAAACTGATTATAAACACCGCCACAACCGAGTGGCAGCAATAATTCCCCAATATATGGCCCACCAATACAATTTACACATAAAACCCTTATTATAAATACAAACAAGATACAGTGCTTGAAAACAAAGCCGTAAAAAAATTACTGGGATAGAACTATAATTAAAAATAAAGCGATCCATTATATTAGACCAGACATATCTCTTCACGTTTAGGTCAGTAACAAAGTATACATTATTGATATAATCATTCCTAACCCCTATAATATTTAATCAACAACATCTGATGAGCTCACATTATACCAAAATCTTGCATTAGAATTAAAAACGCAGTGGAAAACAGACATAGTGCATATTGTTCCAATAGTAATCTTATCAACTGGTGTAGTCCTTAAAAGTCTTCTCCAATGCCTCAATATACTAAATACATCAACTTATACTTTCAATTTAGTACAAAAAGCCATCATTCTAAATACTTGTCGGATCACTAGAAATTTTTTATCATCGTCATCCATACTTTAGAATAAATTATTTAGCCTGTCACGCTTGGTTTAAGAAAAAAGAGAAAATAATATTAAAATAAGATAAATAATGCACAATGTTTTCCCTTAATTCAATTCTCCGGATTAATCTCACTCGCATTTGTCTTATGACTCTTTTGTGAATAGATCCCTTTAAATAAACTAACATCTCAGATTTAAAATTATTCTGTAACATATCCAATTCCTTAAAAAACTATACACTCATGTTTGTCTTACAAGCCCTTTGTGCATGTACTTCGCCAGAGGACTTATACCTTTGTCCTAAGTTTATAACAAATTTAAATTTATCAACAAAATATTCATTATGATGTCTACTCAACCTCCTTATGTTCCTGATACGACCCACAGCCTACAACACGTCTTACAGCGCCTCCATTCACAGACTACAGCGCCCTATACTTCTGCCGCACAGCGCCTCCACTCCGCCGCAGAACGCCTCCACACATGCCATAAAGCGCCTCCACTCACGTCCTACAGCCCCTTAACTCACGCCGTACAGCGCCTCCATTCACGTGCTACTGCGCCTCTACTTCCACCGCGCAGCGCCTCCACTGATCCACAGAACGCCTTCACTCGCCTCGCCATAAAGCGCCCCACTCACGCCGCACGCCGCGGCGGCGCCTCCACTGACGCTGACAGCGCCGTGACTGCGCGATGATACTAACGTACGATGTTTCTACAAAATCTATTGACATCGTGTCTGAAATCAGTTTGGGTGGATACGTTAGTTATCCAATAAATCTATAAACATACCACTTAGTAGTGGTACTACACCACTTAGTAAGTAGGCAATTCAGATGAATAACTTTAATTTACAAAGATCTTTTATTTTGAAGCAACCTATTATAGCCAAATCATAAATGGGATATCTCCGATCCTTAACTGCTTCCTTAACTGAGGAGATCCTTGTTACTTTTTGGCTCGATCATGTGGCCAACTTCACTTCATATGCGTGGCATATCTCAGCTCAATTAGCCATCCACGTACTTGTAAAATGGGTCAAATTAGACAAACAGACGCACGAAACGAACAGTGCAAGTTAAGTAAAAGCTTGCACAGACTAACAGAAATAAATTCATTTATATCATCGACTAAAATGTATCGTCTGTATGTGTCGTCTTTTTTTATTCATTGATTCAGAATCAGAATTTTTTTTTTATTCATGTAAACCATTATAGTATATATGAATCGTCAGTAAAGTAACAAAGGTTCTACCACCATTTCCAAATATCATTCCTGTGAAGAAAAAAGGGAAAAAACTCCACGGTTACTCATAAAATAAAAATATTATCAATCCATGTAGCAGAAGTTAATGGTTCAAGAAAAACATTAGGTAATTTAAAAGAATAAAACTCGAGAGTCTGTCGCTGTACCATGTTTTTTCTCAAATATTTATTTGATGTTACCATTTACTACTCGTTTTGTTCTCGACTATTTACTCATGAAAGTTTTATTAAACACATCTTCCATTACAGATTCCAATGTAGTAAAATCCTGACTATTTGGGGTTCTGTGTATACACAATAATATGCTTATCCAGCTTAACACGAATAAATTAATCACTCTGTTCAACTAAAAGCCCAACTATATCACTATGTTCTCTCGACATTTTAAGCGAATTATTGTACTTCCATGAAGCCTGTACTTTCAAATATAGTAACTTAAGATCGAATAATTGTCATAATCGATTCCGGGTGATTTAAGCCAATGTTCACATATACAAACATCATATTTCGTTTATTTCTTCAATTATAAGTCAATCTCTAATGTTTTTGAAGAAAATCCATCCATATTCGGATGGATTATCAAATTACCGGGCTTCTCTACCACCTTATTTAAAAGATCTGAAATGCTAGTGGTACCTTCTAAAATGCACCTCTGTTGTTAACCTTGGTCATTTAAACAATTTATTACAGTATTATCATAAAACCGATGTTATACTGACTCGTCTCTTAGTCTTCACTCACTCTCACACTTCACTTTTAACATAACATACAAATATACCCAAGAATATTTAAGATAACTACATCAGTTTCACTTGGCATCATGTACCGTCTTTATACATTTTTAACCGACTTCAAAAAGGAGGAGGTTCTATGTTCGGTTGTATGTATGCTTTTTTTTTATGTATGTTCAGCAATATTTCCGTCAATTATGGACCGATTTTGATAAATATTTTTTTTTGCATTGGGTTCAATATATCTCCAAGGTGGTCTTATATTAATTTTATTGACACTGGACCTTGGACTTAGAAGATACACCAGGGAACTCCTTAACGACAAACAATAGGCATGTGTAAATTGAGATATTATGGGTATTACGTCAATCCTATAGGTACCCTACTATAGAATAATTCACGGGTCACTTAAAATTGTAAAATAAAAATCTTTTATAAAAAAAGGTAAACCGACTTCAAAAAGCAAAAAAAAAAATATTTGAAGTCGGTGCCAAGTAACCGACTGCACCAACCAGCACCGACTTCAAATATTTATTTTTTTGCTTTTTGAAGTCGGTTTACCTTTTTTTATAAAAGATTTTTTCGTCTTTATACTTTATACATTAGCACAATAATTTTTCAAACACAAGTACTTAACTGTTATTTAATAACTTATTCGTCCCCACAATAGAAACAAAATTTATATAATATATTCCTGCACTGGAGCACAAATATTAGGTAGATAATATTTAATAATTAATTACTAGACCAACCCCGCAAGGGATCTGGCGTGATGATAGGTTAAAATGAGATCATACATAATTATTTTTAAAGTCATTTGAAATCGACAATCACTACTTTTTAATTGACCAAGATGCGACTCACCTGTTTTAATCGTTTTTTTACTATATTTACCTCTATCCTTTTTTACCTGAAAGCCTAGTGGGTGTGATGTTGATAGTAATATTTCTATCCGAATCCCACTTCTAAACTAAAATAAAACTAGTTCAGAAGTGTAGATATAACGTAGCTATATTATTTCATAAAAACATTCCAGTTACTCATAACAATGTTAAATATTAATAAGTACACTATTATTCAAATCCCGCCATAATCCAATCGTCACTCCAGAGCTGCCAACCTTTTTTTTGCACTCCCGTGCTGCCAACGACTCAATTGCTTATTATGCCAAAAGAACCACAGA
The DNA here is from genome assembly GCA_905147815.2 of Phalera bucephala. Lineage (NCBI taxonomy): Eukaryota > Metazoa > Arthropoda > Insecta > Lepidoptera > Notodontidae > Phalera > Phalera bucephala. Next base: position 12,571,444 of record LR990621.1, on the reverse strand, counting down.
TAATAAAAATAAGTTATATAATTAATAAAATGTTTACACTATGTATAGATATAGTTTTAGCTATATTTTATTTATTGTTCATTTTTGTTTAATACCTAGCTTTAAAATTATAGGCTATTTACAACTGTAAATAGTCGTTTTTAAGTTTCTAGTCATATTATTTTATCTCCTACTCAATTATTTAATTTTGTAAGCAAATTCAATCAAACCTAATACCATCAATTTACCACGTTACTTGGTGTTAATACCGAATACCGTTTTAATAATAACACAGCGAAAAGAAATTACAAGCCGATTAAGCTATGGGGGGGGGGGCTTATTTTAATTGCATTACTACAGTAATGCAATTAAAATAAGAATACTTATTAATAAATATAAAAAAACTGCTTATAGACGTAATTCTGATTAAACCATTAGTAAAATATGTGTTGGTATATTTGATACAACCTAAAAGTAGCATTATGTATATAAAAGTATAGCGTATTATAAACAAACAAATCAAGTAATATGTGAGACTTGAATATTTGATCCGAAATCAAAGATCGCACAAAGGTGTCGCTGATCCTGTACCAATTCCTGTAAAAGCGATGTCAAAGAGGGGTTTAAAAAGCTTTCACAAAGAAATAAACATTTGCACCAGCGGATTTCCATGTCAGTCACGTCGTGAATTTTTTCAGCGCCGAAATGAATTCCATTCCGACAAACAAATCACCGCGGATCCAATCAAATACGACAACGAGGCCTGTGTGTTTTATAAAACAGATTTTTAGCTAAACCTGCTATAAATAACTATAAATAATTTGACCGTCTAACTTCTACAAGTTGCATTGCCTGTTAAAAGGGGCCGAAATGCGTAATAATGGAATACAAGTTATGCCTGTGAAACGGCTGCAATGCGTTATAATGGAAAAATGTACAATTAATTAACATTTAAAAACAATCACGAGGTGTCGAAAACACCTTTCTAATCATATTGAAATGTTTTTTTTGTTAAAGTGAGCTCCACATGATATTCACATACACAAACACCTAGGCCGAAACAAACATTTGTGGGTCACATAAAGATCTGTACCGTGCGGGAATCGAACCCACGACTACTCCATCCTGTGGGCTGATCGTGTTAAGCTCTTAACCACTCGACCAAGCCGTCTTCAATTTTAATTATTTATAAAATAGTTAAATAATGTTCAATCGGTAGAAAATGGAGTGTGCGAACGGAAAAATCCGTGGAATAATCTTATAGATTTCAATAAACTGCAAAGAGAATTTATTTAACTTCGTAAAATAAAAAAAAGACGAAAGTCTTTCGCATGCAATTTAACACACTTAAACTGAAAAATTTCACATCGTAAAATATAAGTTTTCTGGTCAAAGGGTGTTCAACAAATCTTTGCTATTGGGTTAACAGTTATTCCGTATAAAATCCTTCTGCCTCTGAAAGGGAATGCCGACAAAACAACGCGGCTCCATTCCAGTGGAGCACAAAGAGAATGATCCATTCGCAGCTCCGAACACTGCGAGGCTACAGTCCGACTTTTCGTTCTGAATTAAAGTAAACCACTGTTGAAAATAATTCAATATTACCAGTTTAATTAGGCCAGAATCATTAGTTACACACTGATAGTTAAATAGGGTAATAGGAATAGGACTTTCAGTTCATGAATTATTTAAAAAAAAATGTTTGTCACATTTGCTCGATCATTAGGGTAATTAGTCAATATTTGTCTAAATGAAAAACGTGCAATTATCGTGGTACCTTATACTTATAGGTAGTTCTTTCTTGTAATATGCCTTATAGTAAGGTTCAAAATATGTGTATGTATCCATTAATATAAATATATGAGTTTCCACGTACTTGTAACTTTCATATTTACAGATTTCAGAGATTTAATGGTAGATATTTTGCACCAAATCTTATGTCTTCAAAGTATCAAGTGTTTAATTTACATTAGTACTAACACGGCCTGCCAACAATGAAAATATAAGCTGCTTAGTAGTATTTTGAAGACAGGTAGTTATAAAGTGCACGTGACGGCGGCTCTGTGTAAACAGCTTCAAATTGATTTTAAAGCTTACAGAACTTGCACCGCAACCAGCCGCGCCATCTACCACTCTGATGAGATTTAGAAAATTAATCAGTCTGTAGGTTTATCGTTTATTCTAAATAAGATAAACAAACTTTCGTTAAGACAACAAAGACTTCAGTAATGTAGATACAGTAAGAATATCGTTTCCGCACAACAACCTGATCTAATAGCAGTTTGTGACTAAATCGGGTGAGGCAGCAATCTGGTGCTTGAGCTTTTTTTTTGGGTTACGTGTTGACTAAAGTAGGAAACCACTCTTTGTTATGGAGGCATAAATGGCATCTACAGTTCTAGTTAGTTGATAAAATATGTTTAGTTAATCTTAAAAAATGACAAATGGAAGAGAAAATTATGAATATGTCATCGGATACTTTTTGTGGCGTATTCATATTTTCCAGCTCCAGACCGTGATCGTCTCATTAATTAAGTTTCACGGTTAGAGCTTTTCTAGGCTATACTCAAGGGGTCTGACCACACGGTCTTTTACTTTATAATACGGCTACATCTTCATTGAGCAGTCTTATCTCTGCCTACCCCGTAAGGGATCTGTCGAGATAATATAGATACATAATGATTTAGGAGAATACTAAACGTGCTTATGTTTGTCAACAAGCAACAACCTTCAGATTGTCTATAAATATACAAAGACGTATTTTTATCTAACATCCCAATCTGTACCCTGCTTCAGACTGACTACCTTTGGATACTATTTGTCTCCCATTTTCTAAGAAAAGTTTCAAGAGACAACTTAGTAGAGACGACGCTTTCTAGAAAAAATGCGCTGACAGTAAGTGTAGTGAAGCGAAGATCCGTGTTCTTCCTAACCTTTGTGAACCAAAGTGAACCTTTATAATGGAATACTTTTGGGAGCAATCACGAGTAAGAGGCGAGTTGCACTGCTGTTAGAGATGTGCCGACCTAAGTGTATTGTTAAAACATTTCGACGTATGTTGCGTTGGCACCGAGCGTTTCAATTCTTGGTAAATCCACTTTGCGTTGCAAGTATCAGTTTCATCCTACTTTTAAGCCAAGCCACCAGCCGAGCTAGCTGCGAATATCCGAATACAGGAGTAATAAAAAAATTAAATATCCCACGTTTTTAAAAACGACTAAATGTATGAAATAATCTCTCTATTTATCTTGCCAGATCCTTTGCAGAGTAATCAAGTAAAATAATTTTAGAGGCTACCGCTATAAAAACGTGTTTATCGTCTCTATGCACTTGAAGCAGTAAAAGGATTGGAGACTTAATATTCAGAAATATGATTTTTAACTATATATTTAAAAATCTGGTAAAAGGAATATACAAATAAACGAAACTTTCTCAATAGAAGAAATTTAAAGTCATGTCTATTGCTTTATATTTTCTGATTCCAACTCCAAACGCTTAAGAACTAGTCAATGGAATTTACTTAAAACTAATATAATATAATAATAATACAAAAATAATAGTAATAATAAGAAAGCCGAAGAAGCCCGCAGGGCAGCTTGTAGCGAGTTGCTGGTGAGTAACAACACCACGGACCCGAGTGCTTCAGAGAGTTGGTCAGGGCCTGCAACTCGGCGTGTCTTCGTCGGTCGAGTGAAAACCGAAGGATGCCCGCAGGATTTTCGGCTCTGGCTTGCCTTAGTTGGCCGTCCAGAGAGGAGCCATGAGAGCTATATCGACGTAGGAAGATAATGCGGTTCTACGCCGATGTACTCCAGGGATGGAAGTGTTAAAGGGCATAACGCCGCGAGTAACATCGAAGAAAGCACAGCACACCTCTCTACACCCCTAAGCCGCTCACACCGGTGTTGCCCTTATTTGTCCTAGGACGACCGTTTGAGGGCCCATCTAGTAAGCGACAGAACACCCCGGCCACGGGTATTTAATAATAAAAAAAATTTTTGTTGCAGTTTTTGTCCATTAAACCTCATTTATATAACCCTTGTTTTCTTTCCATAATTAACAATAGTCCTTGCACCTGCCGGGGTCAGTTCGCTGGTTATGTTTATTCATTTTCAGCAAGTGATCTCGGCAGGTGACTTACATAACATCTACTTCTCGCAAAGGCCCTCTACGTATCGGACCCATGTCCCCATGCAAGCCTTTCAAAGGTCCGGGTAAAGCCCGTGAATCTCAGCGAGATACATAATAATAAGAATATTTGTATTTTGTATTTTTATATATCTTTTATAAGAAATTGTACTAAATAAAAAAAAAAAAACTTTATTACTTTCTACACACAATATTCATTCAATTTCAAAATAAGTGTACAAATAATTGTAGCAAAGTACTTGTAAAGCAGTTTAATTTTCATAGTGTAGTTTTTTTTAGGAAATGATTCATATTGTTTTTGCACATATGTTCTTCGTTTATTTCCGAGCGAGCAGTCAATATATCCGTCCCTTGTTATTCTTATGTAAAGTAATAGCATCACTGTCACTCTTCCAATCGATACATGGTCGATCGTGGTAGGCCCTTAAACCGATAATTTGGTAAAAGAGATCAAGACCAAATTTTATCTACGTAGTACTTTGGATAAAGAAGGCATTTGTTCATCAGTTTATTTTTCGGTTTTCCATTTTATTTTTTCATATTGAGGACTGGTATTCGAATCGAAGAAATGTCATGAACTTCTATCTATCTATATATCATCACGCCAGATACCTTGCGGGGTGGGCGAGAGTACAGAGTAGGAATTTATTACTGCTTATGAGTTTCTCGAGAAACCTGATTGAGAATTTGATGTACCTTTTGAAGTTTGCCACATATTCTTCTTGACCGATTTTTTACTCTAAGCACTTACTTTATCTATCTATAGATCTATATGATCACGCCAGATCCCTTGCGAGTAGATAGAGTTCCGACTTTCCTTATAGACCTCTCTGACTTCTTACTTTATGATGAGATAATTTATAGACAAATTCTTTGTTTTAATCACATATGTTGCTGCTGGTAATCACTGGGTTACAAGTTCATACGTATTATAACGCAGATAAAGTTTTTGGATTTTTCTATCATAGAATTCTAAGTTACATTCTAGAATCTGGACTAAATATTGTCTGTGGCCACCTTCTCATGGAACCTATCAAGCCGCCTATTACTGGTGATCGGGACCAACGGCTTAGCGTGCCTTCCGAAGCATGGAGACGCTCGAATATGAAAATTCCACAAACAAATTCCGTCACCCATCTCCGATCGACCGAGTCGAACGCTGCGTAACCATGGTTATCGGTAAGAACACCGCGATCACACAGCGCTACGAGCGCCTCAGATAGACATTTAACACATACAAAAGCAAATTAATATTGTTCAATGGTTTTAAGATAATACAAAGATAACAAGAATTTTCCTATATATCATGAATATAATAATAGGAAGAATCCACAAAGGTTTTTCAGCGTCACGATGACCAAGCAGAACCCGGCCATTTACCGAGTTCTTATGAATATATTATTTGATATATGACCACGAGTGGCCATATTACGGTGCCATATGTGTTTTACATATAGATGAAAACATAATTTAAAAGATAAATTTATACGTATACAAAGCTACAATGTTACGTTGTTGTTTTTATTAGCAAGAGAGTTAATATACATACTGTTTTGTGTTTGTACTGTAGCGGAATTTATTGTATACGTAATAAATAGGGTACTTAATAATTATATCTATCTATATCATCACGTCAGGTCCCCTGCGAGGTGGACAGAAAGTACAGAGTTACAACAGGTCCCTTCCTTACAGATCTCTCTGGTGTCCTCTACTCTCATAGTTTGTCTTATGCACACTGGCCCGTTACGTCATGGTTAGATAGTCTAGGTATTTCCCGGTACCTGCATCCTTTCACTTTCGCATTGAATATCTGGAATTCTTCATTACTTAAAACTGGCTATGTTTGATTTAGTCCATATTTTATGAATAATCATTTAACATTTAATCAGAATGTACTTAGTTAAAGCTTAGAATACCCTACCACGTGGTATATAGTATTGTATCCTTTCCTCGGCCCGACCGCGTGGGGCAAGATATTTTTTTTTCTTTTTTTTTTTTAATCGTGCTTTCAAATCTCAAACTTTGAAAAGTTTGAGATTTGAAAGCACATATGCCAAGTCTGTTTTTGATTGGAACTAATTCTTCACATTTATTTGGTATCGGCAAAGGCAAAAAAATTAAAATAAAATAACTAAGATATGATTTTTCTTGTAGTAATTTGGATGTGAATGTTACTGATTTATTTTTTATTCAAAAATAATATGATTTGTAGATATTATTATTTTCTTTAATTTCCATATCAATGAAAAGCAACTTAGAAGCTTTATTACCATAATAATTACCCATTTAACTTTATTTTAAAACTATCTTCTTAGAATAAAAGTATACTAGGATCTAACTCTACTTTTTATTAGTTAAAGGGAAATAAATTAGAAATACGGGTTTATCATTGCACTAGTGCAATTCCTTAATAAGCTTTAATTAAAATGGCGTCGGTTACGGCGCGGCTTGCTAGCGCCCCTCTGTAATAATTAATATAAAATTACAACTGCGTTCATCCCCCGAAGCATTGCTCTGATGAATATCTTCATTTATAGTGCAAAGGTAATATATGCGGCTCTTTGAGAAAGTATTCTTTTGTGTGTGAATTAAGATGAGTTAGATATAGACATCATTTTAGAAAATTACCTTAGTAATTTGTCTAATTAACTAACTAGTAGAACGTATGAAGAAAAAGATGAATACCTTTGCCGAGCAGTAGTACACGTCATTAAGTTAATAAAGTAAAGAAACTAAGTAAATACTTGTTTGTATTTCATAAAAAGTGCTTTCTTTCTTTCTAAGGCTTACCTTTAGGGATCATTAAATCTGTGTTTCTACTCGATTTTTTTTTAATTACGGCAATAGGTAATAAAATGGAAACATGTTTATCAGTGTCGAGTTTATATGTATATCGTTTTTCTTTCTTAAGTAATTTCTTCCCGATACAAATGATGGCAATGATATTGAAATATCCCTACCATAATTAGTAAATCGGTGGATATTGCTCACGCCTTATGTCAGTGCTACTTTCATTCCCTACCCTCCTAATTTCTTATAATTATGACTACTATCTCTGTCACTTCCGCTGCAGCTGCGATTAGGAATCTGTCTGTTATTACGAACAGTCTGCGATCGACGCTCGTCCTTCGCGGCTGCCGCCTCGCTTTAAAGTCTTCTGGATTGTTCCATACCTTGGAGTATCTACCGCGAAAACTCTGTTTGTCGCAGTTTTATTGCAAACCTCTTCTCAAAATTTTGTTGAGAATATCCGAAAGCCGTGTACCCACTATTACCAACCCTGCTAGAATAGTGTAAGCCTGTCTGTTAACACAACCTGAAGAGGCCGAAAGAAGTGCTGGATATCCCGTCGGAAGGACGCGTTACAAGAAAGGCATGGTCTGAGGTTACGGTAGCGTACCTGTTGCAGATTCCCTGTTTGGGAGACCAGGTTACTCGTTATCTTCCTATACCTTCCAGGTCCGATCACCGTTACGTGGAGGCATGTACGTTATACTGGCTGTGGCTATACTATTTAGCTGCCGCGCTAACAGATTTGATAAAGACTAATAACGACGAAAATCTTGGAGAATTAAAATTGTGTTTCGTCTCTTTCTTATCAATAATTTTACTCATGCAAATACACATAATAAGCCTTAGTTACCGGTTAATATTCCAATAACATTACTCATCCTGAGAATTAAAAAAATGACAATATCACTCATCTATTTCCCGTTAAACTCTGGGGTCTTAAGGAGTGTCTTAAAATAGGTTGTGCTTTTTCTAAATAAAAGTTGAATTTGCGGTACCATACCAGTATTTATTTTTTTAATTCTCAATGATAGTTCGAAAAGGATCTTTTGGCTCGTGTTAACATTTATTCAAGTAAATATTTTAACCGCACAGTTACTTACATAGGAAACGGCAACGCTGCGATTGTCATGAAGTGAATTTTGGCCACGAGCCACAAGATTCTTGTATGACTTGTTTTGAATCCTACTTCTATGGTATAACTGTAGTAACTTTCTTCTCCAGTCTAAATTTAGAAATGTATTTAAAAAAATAAAAAGCGAGCAATTGTAGCTTGTCACGTGGTTTAAATGCGGATATAATTACACGAACAACAAAACGTTTTTGCAGTCGACCGAGTTACGTAGTTTCATTGCAACTGTATAATTACTAAGCATATGCTTCAATACTGTAACTAGTTAATTTAGCATGATACTAACACCAGATTCCTTGCGGGGTGTTATTGCTTATTTAATAACTAGTTATTGCCTAACTATACTGAAGTGTTATGACGTTAGTCTAGTTGCACATAGTATGGCTCAAAATTATAAGGACCTGGCTACGAATCCTAGGTTGGACCAATTAGAATGGGGACTTTTTATTTTTTTAAATTCTCGGAATGGCAATAGGCTCAATCCCTATTACATTAGGACTCGACATCGTTGCTAGATTTCTGCCAACGCCTGGGGAATGTGTATGTTGTGTTGCGGTGTTTATAATCATTTTGACAAGCTTTAATTTACAATCTTCGTATGTCTGTATTTCTGGATCAAATGTTGTGATCCATTTTTCAACGCTTGCGGGTATTCGACTGACCTGAAATTTAGCATACATATCTAAGTTCGGTGATAATACAATAATATAGAGTTGTTCTGTTGATGGAGTCGGAAGGTGGCCATAGGAACATGTGAAATATACAACGTAACCCCCTCGTATTTAGGCTTGTGAGATTGGTATTGACAAGTCCTATACAACAAGATAGTGTTTAGGGCTTGATGTTTAAGCTGAAAGGTGGCCAATGGAACCACCCAACTACTTAAACTCCTCCGTGTTGGGGCCCGTTGGATTTGTATTGACTAGTACTTTAGACTAGGATGGATTTTAGGGTGATGATGGAGTCGGAAAGAAGCCATAGGAACTTCTTAACTAAGCAAGATATCTTGGTGGTGTTTTTAATTTCATGGCTTACAAATCGATGTTATGCATCCTTCCACCCGCTACGGATTTTAATTTCGTCGAACGTCAGATCCGTAAGCTGTGAAGTACCATACAAACATCATTTTCGCAGACATATGGAAAAAGCAATATTTGAAAATGTACCATTTCTGTTGAATGAGTAACTATCGATGAAAATCTATAGTTTCTTCATAGAGCTTTACTGAATCACTGAAGTGCTTATAGGAGATAAGAATATTTTTAGGCTGGCTACATATTCAGTGAAAGTTTTAATAAAATTTTAATGTCACAAAAAACCCTGTTAAAGACTGGAGAGATGTTCTAAGCACAAACCTGACGAAAGTAAAAGCAATTATAGTGCTACAAGGATCTTTTGGGCCATGGATGACAGTGACAGGGGTGCGTTGGTGTGAAATTAGGGTTAACATTTAGTGAGATTTTCCTACTTCTAAGGAGATAATTGAACAGGGCCCGCACGGTTACTAATTAAATAAAGAACATGGATAAACGATTCCTTTATAAATTCTTAACCAAGCACACTAGTTTTAGTTTCATTTGAAAAAAAACGCAGTCTCTCAGTAGGAATTATTCCTGGGTCGTGGGTGCATTTACAAGCACGAAATTCCCATAAACAAACACCCATATAGAAACATTTATGGGTCGCACAAAGATTTGTCCCGTCCGGGGATCGAACCCGCGACCACTCGATCCGATGAGTCAAGTGAGTTAAGCTTTTAACCACTGGACAAAACCGTTCGTCTATTCTGACTTATTATCTACGGAAAAGATGTTATATAGATTAAAACCTATTTGTCTCTATCAGTCGCTTTAAACATCCAGTTACCCCCTGAAATTGGCTAATCCAAATCAATTTTGAAAAGAACAGGATTTAATGTTTGGTGTTCCACTATTACTAATTTTAGTTCAGGTTGAAAAATAAGTTTGCTAATAAAACAACACTAAATTAAAGTGTGTAAGTCTCTTGTGTAAAAGAGTTACAGTAAAATTTAGCACACTTGATTATGCACAAGCAAGCCTTCAAAATAATTCTACCCGAGGACCTTCCCTTTAAATAATTCATAAGGCTTTTGTGTCATGTCACAGGCACCGGGTCTCAGTACAAACTGATGGAAGAAGCGGAGATGGTCTGATTCCATTTAGTGCGCTCCGCCGGACATGGTTTCCATCTGATAATTTATATCAAAGTGTTTAAGGATATTCTTTGAAGATCAGTGGAGCTGTCTGTGCGTACTTTATCTGTATTATGAAGCGTGAATATAGTGAAATGTTTCCGTTAGGTATTATTTTATCCCACTCTGGAGATATTAAGTTCTGAGATTAACAACTTTTGGACGTCAAACATCTCAGTCTCTTCCGTGACCATGGGTGCTGCAAAGCACCCGAAACTAAAATTCAAAAATAAAACGCGATGAAATCAGAAAAATAGTTTTGTTTTACGATGGAGATTTTTAGATTTCTCAGGCGAAACAAATAAGAAAGGTATAGTATACACATCTGGGCGCGTTAAATGATTCCAATACACCAACGATCCACACAGGGAGCTGGAATCTTTTAAAGATTTTTCCCAGCGAAACATCAAATCTCAAATATCTACTAAAGGTACCTACTTCACTTTTTAATTAAAGTACATCTCAAGTTTAAGAAGCTATGCACCACACCTGAGCAAAGTGAAAACATCCACTAACGGAATACTTTTCGGAGCGAAGCGTTTGTGGACTGTTGCGCCTGAACTCAACTTTTGTGAAAGTGGAGGGGAAGGGGTACTCCTTTCGTAAGGGGTAATTAAAAAATTACGTGACACAAAATGTAAAGTTCTTGAACGCTTCCCCTATGTCTACTTGAATAAAAATTTGTTTCACCACTTTCGGATCGATAATGAAAAATCGTCCTTAATCATTCCAGGTGTAGTTGTACATGTAGAATGAAAAAGATGACACGGACAGTCGCGTATGGCTATATATTATTTAAATTGAATAAGGCCGACATTTAATTTGATTAGTGCAAAAATGCTAATGTAGTTTTCGACCTATATTGAACTGAGCTTCCCAGTTTTCATGACACGATAAAATGTCTTGCATAGATATTGTTCAAATCGCCTTTAATTTTTATTAAATATTTTATCATTAAAAATTATATGCGAGTAATGAAGAACACAAATCTAAAAATAAATATACTACTTAACATATGGCGAAATTAGAATAGTAGCCCATAAAAATAAAGGGCTAATGTCTTCAAGTATAGTTCAATAAACGAATGAATAACAAAACAATGAATCAAAAGAAATAATTTTGCCCACATATCAATAACATCACATCGAAGGGATCTGGCATTTGACACGAGACATAATTATCGATTCACTAATAGTGCCTTATCACTGAACCGCCCATAAATCAAAACTTAGGCTAGATTAGCCGCAATACCTATTCATCTGTGCATTCACCTATTAATCAGGTCCGGTCACTTGATTTTTTTAAAAGCCTACGTCTATCGACCATTTATCGATCCCGAGGGTGACAGTGATGCAATTACTTTAGAAAGGAATAATAAGGGACGGATATATAGAGCGCGCGCTCAAAAAGAAAGACATATGCGCAAAAACAAATTTTATCATTTTCTAAAAAGACTACACTATGAAATAAGAAACTGCTAGACAAGAAATTTAAAATACTCAAACTCAAATAATTTATTTTGTATAAGCCCTTTGGGGGCGCTTACACATAGTCAATTTAATTTTTTTTTTTAAATCTAAATAATCTACTAATCTACCACCGGATCGGAACGCGGCCTCCACTGAGAAGATCCGGCGAAGAAACTCAGCGGGCTTGCCTTTTTAATATTTCAAAAATACAGTCAAAAATCATATTTCAAAATATTAAGACTCTAATGCGTATGCGTCTTAAAATGCATGGAAAACAAGGCATTTTTTTTGGAGGTGGCCTCTTAACCAACATTGAGTCCCACTGCTGGACAAAGATCTCCCTTCCTCCTTTTAAACAGTCCTATCTGAATAGCCACCGCACCAACGCTTTTTAGACCTACCACGACGACGATGACCGTGTTTCGGAACCCATTCGGTACTTATTTTAGCCCACCTATCATCATCAATTCTGGTAGCCCAATCCCACTTAAATCTATATCTCTATCCCTACTTAAGTGGTCACTTTGTGAAAACAACACTTGCATACTCTATTTTATTTTATATTTAATTCTACAATTCTCATATTAATCTACACTTATGTAGTCGTCGCTCACATGCGAGACCTCCTAAAAGTTGTGTTTTGTTCCAACCGCTTTGATATATTAGTTTTTGCCATTGAGCCAACCGCCAGACAGACACCGTAGTTGCAATGGTTGCAGCAGTTAGAAAAAGTACCTAAATGACTTACTTTTGTTCATAAACCTACAGTTAAACGGGCATATATTGCTGATTGGCACTTTTGATTTTGTATAAAGGTGGAAGCAGCAATTCAGCAATAAGCCGTGGGAATCGATAAAGGGGAATATTATACCTATAGGAAAGGGTGATAAATATTCGTTCGAAACACAATTCGCGTTTAATTAATCTATAGAAGCTAAATATCCGTCAGGCGTTGAAAAAAGGAAGTTGGCTTTTATATATTTATACAAAAGATAATTTGATTGCATGTTCACTGAGTATTGTAATATGTTTATTATCGTTATTTATAAGGGGTTCGTTGCGCTATGGTACCGCGGTGTTTTTTTGCAATCATCAAGGTTAAGCAGCGTTCGGATAGGTCAGTTTGAGATGGGTGACTGTTTGTGGCATTTTTATATTCGTGCGTCTCCGTGCTTTGGACGGTACATCAAGCCGCTAGTCCCGGTTACCAATTTATGTGGTAGTCTTTAAGCTAAGTTGAAAGCCATATAAGTTTGATACGTTTCAACACAGGTGGTCATAAATCTGCCTCCCCCAATCCGCACTGGGTCCGCGTGGAGTATGACCTAATCTCACTTAATTCGATTTTTTTTAAACTTATCCCCACACTAGGATTTATTCCTGTGTTGTCGGTGCGTTTACAAATATGTAATTTCACATACACAAATACCCAGACCGGAACAAATAATTGTTTATCACACAAAGATTTTCCCCGTGCGGAAATCGAACCTACGACTATTAGAGACAGTGGGTGGAGCGGCTTAACCTCTTAACCACTGCGCTAAATCGTCCGTAAATGTTAGAGAGGGCCTTTGCCCAGTTGTGGGACAGTATAGGTTGATTTATTATTGTCACTGTCAATATTGTAATGTGGGCATTAACCCGGGAATTGCCGATGTAAAACACCAAAAGATTCGTTTGTAACGACCGATCCCTAATTAAGTTTAAGTATAGCTAAGCCATAATAGGGCCTATAAAACTTACATTGTTCTTAGTTTCAGTGTGTTAACTGCGTAGTAAAAGGTTTCTGCATGTTAGGAAAGCCATAACACGTGGCACATTGCCTACTTAACTTCTTAGGGGAGTCGAAGGTATTTGTGCTCGATAAGGAGTTTCTATACAGAGTGACGATTTCATCACTGCATTGTAGAGATTAAGGAAGAGAATCCGTTGAATCTAAATAAACACATTTTTTTATTTTATTTTGTGTACACGTTTTATTTGTGACAATAATTAGGTATGTTATTATTTTTAGGTAGATGTGTGCTAAGAATGGGAGTGCTAAGAATCTCCGGCAGAGATTCGGCTACCACCAAAACCGAAAATTGGCCCTGGTGACATACAACGCACGCACATTGAGGACAGATGAGAAGCTAGTTGAGCTGGAAGAAGAGTTAAACAAGTTGCGGTGGAGTATTGTTAGTTTATCGGAGGTCCGAAGAGAGGGCGAGGACACGATAACCTTAAAATCCGGCAACTTGTTTTACTACCGGGAGGGCGAACAGCAGTCCCAAGGTGGTGTCGGATTTATCGTCCACAAGTCACTCATAAACAACGTTGTGTCCATCACTAGTGTGTCGAGCAGGGTAGCGTACCTGATACTCAGAATATCCAAAAGATATTCGCTGAAGGTCATACAGGTCTACGCACCGACCTCGGCATACTCAGATGATGAGGTCGAAGTTATGTATGAGGACATTAGTAGAGCCATACATACTTCCAAAGCACATTTTACAGTAGTTATGGGTGACTTCAATGCGCGGCTGGGCCAACGGGGCGGTGATGAGCTGAGAGTGGGGCAATTTGGATATGGGCAGCGCAACCCCAGGGGTCAGAGGCTGGCCGAATTTCTGGAGAAAGAGGGACTCTTTATGATGAACTCTTTCTTCCAGAAGCCGCCTCATAGGAAATGGACCTGGATGAGCCCTGATGGTTCCACAAAAAATGAGATAGACTTCATCATGAGCACCAAGCGACAAATATTTAATGATGTCTCCGTGATTCATAGGGTAAAAACCGGCAGTGATCACCGAATGGTCAGAGGCACGTTAAATATTAATGTCAAAATGGAAAGATCGCGTCTGATGAAGTCTACGCTCCGACCTTGTAATGCACATATCCAAAACCCCGAGAACTTTCAACTCGAATTGGCAAACCGCTTCGAATTGCTAGACAGCAGCGCATCAGTGGACGAAATCAACAACAGGCTGGTAGAGACTGTTCATACGGTCGCGTCCAAGTATTTTAAGACCCACCGTAAAAATAGGCCTCAAAAACTATCTGACTACACCCGAAACCTCATGGCTGAGCGACGTTCCATGACGCTCCAAACCTCCGATGATGCTAAGTCCTATAGGCAGCTCAATGGACAGATATTGAAGTCCTTGCGACACGACTTACGGTCCTTCAATGCAAGGCGTATTGAGGAGACCATAGAGCAGAACAAGGGCTCTAAAGTGTTCGCAAGAGACGCGTCTATTGGGCAGAGCCAGTTGACGAAGCTGAAGACGGAGGACGGAAACGTAACGTCAAATAGGTCAGAGGTGCTCAGGGAGATAGAGAGGTTCTATGGACAGTTATATACCTCAGTAGCTAAACCTGTTGTTGACTTGGTAAAAGACCCAAGAGCCAAGCTAACCCGACACTGCACTGAAGATATCCCGGACATCAGCCTGTGCGAAATTAGGATGGCTCTCAAACAACTAAAAAACAACAAAGCGCCGGGTGAAGACGGAATTACTGCAGAACTTCTGAAGGCGGGCGGATCGCCGGTACTTAAAGTCCTTCAGAGGCTATTTAATTCCGTCTTGCTTGAAGGGAAAACGCCGGAAGCATGGAACAGGGGTGTGGTGGTGCTGTTTTTCAAGAAAGGTGATAATTCTTTATTGAAGAACTATAGGCCCATCACACTGCTGAGCCATGTTTATAAGTTGTTTTCGAGAGTCATTACGAATCGTTTCGAACGAAGGCTTGATGACTTCCAGCCTCCCGAACAAGCCGGTTTCCGGAAAGGTTTTAGTACCATAGACCACATACATACGCTGCGGCAGGTTATACAGAAGACTGAGGAGTATAATATGCCACTATGCTTGGCGTTTGTGGACTATGAGAAAGCCTTTGATTCGATCGAGACTTGGGCGGTTCTTAGATCTCTCCAGCGATGCCGCATTGACTATAGGTATATCGAAGTGTTGAAGTGCTTGTATAATAACGCCACCATGTCAGTCCGAGTACAGGGGCAGTGCACGAAGGTGATCCCCATAAAAAGAGGAGTAAGACAGGGAGACGTCATTTCTCCGAAACTGTTTACGGCCACCTTAGAGGACGCCTTCAAGCTCTTGGAATGGCAAGGACTTGGCATCAACATCAATGGCGAATACATGACTCACCTTCGATTTGCCGACGACATTGTGGTCATGGCGGAGTCGCTGGAAGATCTAGGACGAATGCTCGGTGACCTCAATAGAGTATCCCAACAAGTGGGTCTTAAAATGAATATGGACAAAACAAAAATAATGTTTAATGTCCATGTCGTACCCACCGCACTCACCGTTGGGAACTCTACTCTTGAAGTTGTCGACGAATACATTTACCTGGGACAGGCAGTCCGGTTAGGTAGGTCCAACTTTGAGAGAGAGGTCAATCGACAAATCCAACTCGGCTGGGCAGCGTTCGGGAAACTGCGCAACATCTTCTCATCCAAAATACCTCAGTGCCTAAAGACTAAAGTTTTTAGTCAATGTGTGTTACCAGTGATGACATATGGATCAGAGACGTGGTCTCTTACAATAGGTCTCATAAAAAAGCTCAAAGTTGCTCAGCGAGCTATGGAAAGAGCTATGCTTGGCGTTTCTCTACGTGATCGAATCAGGAATGAGGAGATTCGTAGAAGAACCAAGGTCACCGACATAGCCCTCAGGATTAGCATGCTGAAGTGGCAATGGGCTGGCCACATAGCGCGAAGATCGGACGGGCGTTGGGGCAGAAAGATTCTAGAGTGGAGACCACGTATTGGCAAGCGCAGCGTAGGACGACCGCCTGCCAGATGGACCGACGATCTTGTGAAAATCGCAGGAAATCGTTGGATGCAGGTGGCATCGGACCGGTTACGCTGGAAAGCGATTGGGGAGGCCTATGTTCAGCAGTGGACAAGTATAGGCTGAAATGATGATGATGATGATGATGAGATGTGTAATGATTTTGACTGAACTAAAGTTTCTAATAAGGGTTAAGAGCAGATATGTTAACAGATATTTCGTATTTCATACTAAAAAGAGAACAGAATTTATAAACAAAAAACTGTCACACCTCCATTGCCCTAGCGGAGGTGACGCCAACCCATACGCCAACGATTTCATGTTCCATTGTAGGGAATACTAAATGGATTGGAATCCTACCCCGCAAGAGTTCTCGCATGATGGCATAGAGATAGTATCACTTTAAGTCTAATCTAGTTGAATCTACAACCTGTATTCAGTAGTAGACGATTTAGCGCAGTGGTTAAGAGCTTAAGCCGCTCCGCCCACTGTGTCTAATAGTCGCGGGTTCGATTCCCGCACGGGACAAATCTTTGTGTGATCCACAATTATTTGGCCGGTCTGGGTATTTGTTTGTGAATTTTCATGTTTGTAAACGCACCCACGATACAGGAATAAATCCTAGTGTGCGGCTACGTTTTTAAAAAAAAAAAGAAAGTGAACCATTTTATTAAAATGTTAGGGTTAAAGTACCCGGTTTTCCCGGCTCTTAAGCTGATAAAGATTAACGTAAGTAGTTAAAGATGGTTTTACCGTTTCTTTCGCCATTTGTTGGGTTCGTACAATGTCACCCGGGACCACATTCGCAGGGAGGGTAATAAAATCAGCATAAATTGTGTTCCAACTCGCACTCACCTCACATGTACCTGAACATACAAATTCCCACATGAAGCCGCGCACTATATTTTAGTAATGCCCCAGTAAATAAAGAATTCTATTTATGCTAATAACTGCTTACGTCATTTACCTATCTATCTATCTCTATCTATAACCTCACGCCAGATCCCTTTCGGGGTAGGCAGAGAGTACAGAGTTCCAACAGGTTCTTTCCTTACATACCTCTCTGGCTTCCTCGACTCTCATAGTTCGTCTCATACACGCTCGCCGGTTACGGAGACTCTTGACTTTTCCATCAGATAAGACTCGGTTTATTTGGTCGTGGTAAGATAGTCTAGGTCTTCCCCGGTACCTGCATCCTTCCACTTTCACATTGTATATCTGTTTTGTCATTCTTTCCTCTGGCATTCTTTCTATATGCCAGAACCAACGGAGCATGCCCTTTCTCATCTTTACACCGATACTATCTTTCATACCTACTCGCTGTCTTACTATGCTGTTGCTAATGCGGTCGGTCAGCTTCACTCCGCACATCTTCCGCAGAGCTCGCATTTCTACCGCATTTATCCTACTTTCATTCTCCTTCTTACATACCCAGCTCTCGCTACCATATAACAGCGTTGGGACAAGAACTCCGTTATGTATGGCCAGCTGCGCCTTATGGCTTAAGTGCCGGCTCCCGAGTAGCTTTCCCATCGCACCATTCACTCTGTTCCCTGCACTCACTCTTCTCTCTATGTCAGCGGTGTATTTCCCATCCTTACTGAAGGCGCATCCAAGATATACAAACTCATTCACTTGCTCCAGCACATCGTTACCAACCACAATCCTTACATCCGTTCTGGTTTCTTCCCTTTCAAAAACCATAATCTTGGTTTTCTTCACATTCAAGTGTAAGCCATTGATTATGCAGTCGTCTTTCATAACTGTGACTAGTGTTTGCAGATCAGTGGCTGTTGGCGCTATTAAAACCGCGTCATCTGCATAAAGTAGATGGTTTACCACTAAGTCACCCATTTGTACACCTTCATTCATCGCTTTCAGTCATTGAAGACTTTTGTCCAGATATATTATAAACAGTCTAGCGGACAACACGCAACCCTGCTTGACGCCGATTTTAACGTCAAACCAGGGTGACCTGTTACCACCCACCCGTACGCATGCCTTGCAGTCCACATAAGTGGACTGGACGGCTCGCAACAGAGTGCCATCTATACCATACTCTGGCAAAATATCCCAAAGTCTCTTTCGCACAACTCTGTCAAATGCCTTCTTCAGATCTACAAAACCGCAGAAAACCTTCCGGCCCACTGCCAGATGCTTCTCTACGATGTTGCGGAGTGAGAAGACTTGATCCGAACATCCTCTTCCAGACCTGAAACCCCCTTGTGCCTCGCACAACATTCCATCGTCGCACGTCATTTACATAATGTCTTATTCATAATTCAAGGAATCATAATGCATGCATGCCTTTACGTTATGGATATACCTATTATTTCATTCCTCTTACATTGTTCTGTTGTTGAGGTAAGCACCTTCACATTCTACAAGCAGTGTTAGCAGGATTTCTGTACACGTCCAGTTTTTGCGAAGATGCTATGTTCTAATGTAATATGTATACGAGCCTATTGCGATTATACTGTGATTTAATTGGACAGATGATTTAGCGCAGTGGTTTAGAGCTTAAGCCGCTCCGCCCACTGTGTCTAATAGCCGCGGGTTAGGTTCTCACACGGGACAAATCTTTGTTTGAACCATAATTATTTGTTTCGGTTTGGGTATTTGTGTATGTGAATTTTCATGTTTGTAAACGCACCCACGACACAGGAAAAAATCATAGTGTAGGGCTACGATTAAAAAATTGGATATAATGTGTATTGTGCAATAAAAAAATGCGGACATTATTGACTGCGAACAGCTTTTGAGATTTTATTACACAAGATGCAATTCTAGGCCTCGAACTGTTTGTAAGAATATTTCGAAAGTATAATGGCAACATCATTTTGTCGTGCCAATACCTATTTGAGTCTCTATCACAAGCTTCCAAGTGTCTGCTAATGGAGGTTATCTGTGCTCTGACCAATCCTATTAGCAGAGATAATAATAACCAAACCATTACTTCCATGATTGGCACAATGTAGACAGAATAAATAAAATTACAAAATAACAACATCTTTACATTCTTCGATAGTAATGTGACAATATTGTTGTGTGTAGATACACAGGATTGCAATTGCATCGTGGCTCTTCGAATGGAACTAGATGTTCCATTGAAATCGATCTCATAATATCGATGTCACCACTCCATGTCCAGTTTGATGTAGAACATTGATCAGAATTCGAATGCCATGTCATGCCCTCAGCTTGATTGTGCGTTTGTCGCTACAATTGAATGCCGAAGGCGGGCTGGTATAATTACAATTTGCACGTATATACAGCAGGAAGTGGCTGTGTAGGTGTATGTACTTTGCAAAATCATAAAAGTATCTTTCATGGTCCCTTCGAGGAAAGAGAATAGTACTAGAGTATGCAATCACATTAGTAGTTTTTGTGTATCTTTTCAGTCTTTCTTCTTATTACGTCTTAACACTTTACTGGGCAAGAGGTAGAGGGTACGACAACTACGCTCCTTTTACATATTTATAAAGACGTGTCGGACGCGACTAATATCAGATTAGCAGGCAACTTTTATTTGAAAATAGCGTTAAATTTTGATTTGTACATGGTCTAGCTACGATATCAAAGAAAAATCGAAAGGCGGCGGGAAAACAAATTAACAACTCATTTTGAAAAAAAATATCATGTTACATTATGAAATTAATTTGAACTTGGAAATCTGTATAGAATGAAAGATATCGATTTTCACACTAGCCAGTATAGGCATTTTAATATTCAGAATCAGAATATTTTCTATTTATGTCAAAGAAGTTTGATACAATAGAAACCTCATTTTATAAGAAAATTGTTCCAAGCTTCGTAAGAGCTAGTGAGGTTTATATATGTATCTGTCTTAATATCGAAAATAAATCAAACAAATTGTTTGTTGTTTGAACTAATATAACTTAAAAATTGTCTTGCTGGTATTGTGGGCGTATGTTTGTGGGTCTATGTGTACTTAAAATGTTTTCGTAATTTTCTTTTGCTTTGAAGTACTTTTAGTACTATGTTATTTTCGTGGTGTGTGTTATAAAAACATTGTGATGCTAAGAACATAAAAACACACATTTTAAGTTTTATGCATGAAAAAGTACAAAAGTCAAAATAATGAATTTATATAGATGCAGGTAAACTGGACTTACAAACGTCGAACATTACAACCTTTGAGAAAAATCCGGCAAAAAACTTTCTTTAACATAAATTGTTTATTTCTACAAACCTTTCGGCTAACCATATCATTTTTTAACAAAATGTATTTCACATCATAGGTTTTGGAATCGTTGATTTAAGAGCTCCTCAATCCCAATTACTTTTTTGTTCCGGTGATCTGAAATTTTGAAGTATCCTTTAAAATAATTCAGTTTCGATAAACTTTTTGAACTTTTTTAAGGCACTTTTACGAAATGTGCCTTTTAATAAGTCATGCAAGATATTATAGAATCACATACATTATTAAAAGTATATTTTTATTTGAAATTACATTATCATAATGGTCGCGGGTTCGAGTCCCGCACGGGACAAATCTTTGTGTGATCGACAATTATTTGTTCCGGTCTGGGTATTTGTGTATGTGAATTTTCATGTTTGTAAACGCACTCACGACACAGGAATAAATCCTAGTGTGGGGCTATGTTTAAAAAAAAAAAAAAAAAAAAAAAAAAAAAAAAAATATTTGTTCATATTATTTTGATATAACATTTGATTTGCATACAAAAATCTTTGGACATAAATTAGAATATTTATTTCGTCAAATTTTTGTTTAAAATACTCTCTCGGACCTAATTGTAGATTGCACGAACAGCTCCTTGCTCAACGACAAGTGAACACACACAGACACACACACGTACACAAATCCTGCGGAATATCCCCAAAGGATTAGTCTATACCTATGAAAATAACATAAATTATATTTTTTTTTTGTATTCACATCAGTGAATAACCTAATTTCATTACCGCATATGCCACTGAGCTTCACTTACCAAACAATTGTTCAATAGGTAGACCCCAACGTTATCTGCGTATTGCGCTAGTAGTTTGTACATCAATAATTATACGAATTCGTCTAACGGATTTAATTTAATGCCAAAATTATTTTCGGTTTGGTACATAAACCCATTGAGTAAAACAACTAGCATATTATAAGATACATAACAAAATAACTTATTGAAAGCTGTTGAAAAAATAGGTACCATGGGAGTGCTGCATGCTTAAGCTGTTATCTGCAATATATTTATGTGTTGGTTGAATTTGAAAATTCAATAATTTAAGATTATTATTGTTATAAACATTATTAAATGGTCATCTCATTTTAGAAATAATAGTTTTACTTTTTGACTTTCTGTGGAGCTGAGAGTAAATGGTCTGCTGTCTGTAGTAATCTGCTACCCTGAAAGAAAATTGAAAAGAAAATATAGGTAGATAGATTTAGCTTTCACTGGATTGAAAACAAATTAATTCAGCTAGCTTATAATGGGTAATTTAACAAAGCGTGAAATTTTTTAGATTTTATGATGCAGCTGATCACTTGGATGCATGGACCGAACATTGTTGGCGAAAAGTGGGTGTACTCAGTACAACTCTAGCACCCTCGCTTGGGGAATATAGGCGTGACGGTGTTTTATCACTTTACAATAATAAGACTATTGACGCCGTGAAATAAGTGTTAGCATTTAGCTATCGATAAAAACATCACATCACTAATAACCTCAACTACCACCAATCCAAAATTAATGAAAATACAATAAATATGAGCCACTATTTAGTTATAAATGGTAATAAAGATGATTATGATGATATCTTTGGTGTTTTACAATATTATTAAACTAATAAACCATAAACATGTAAAATAAATAAAAAAACACACCAATGAAACGACAATAACACATTCATATTTTTCTTTACGCAAACATCACGATTTAGAACTCAAAACCACGTATGCAATTTCACTTAAACGATAATTAAGCCCTGTAGCATCTATTATCTATGTACGCCACTGTGACGATGTACGATGTACACTTTATTTTGACATAATTTACAAATTTTCAAATCAGTGCGTAAAATTTTTTACAATACTTAAAATACCAATAAATTGAATTGACGCCTAGCATCTATCTATCTATCTTTAACCTCACGCCAGATCCCTTGCGGGGTAGGCAGAGAGTACAGAGTTCCAACAGGTTCTTTCCTTACATACCTCTCTGGCTTCCTCGACTCTCATAGTTTGTCTCATACACGCTCGCCGGTTACGGAGACTCTTGACTTTTCCATCAGATAAGGCTCGGTTTATTTGGTCGTGGTAAGATAGTCTAGGTCTTCCCCGGTACCTGCATCCTTCCACTTTCACATTGTATATCTGTTTTGTCATTCTTTCCTCTGGCATTCTTTCTATATGCCCGAGCCAACGGAGCATGCCCTTTCTCATCTTTATACCGATACTATCTTTCATACCTACTCGCTGTCTTAC
The DNA here is from genome assembly GCA_905147815.2 of Phalera bucephala. Taxonomy (NCBI): domain Eukaryota; kingdom Metazoa; phylum Arthropoda; class Insecta; order Lepidoptera; family Notodontidae; genus Phalera; species Phalera bucephala. The sequence goes on along the minus strand of LR990621.1, from coordinate 12,548,460 downwards.
TATGCTGTTGCTAATGCGGTCGGTCAGCTTCACTCCGCACATCTTCCGCAGAGCTCGCATTTCTACCGCATTTATCCTACTTTCATTCTCCTTCTTACATACCCAGCTCTCGCTACCATATAACAGCGTTGGGACAAGAACTCCGTTATGTATGGCCAGCTGCGCCTTATGGCTTAAGTGCCGGCTCCCGAGTAGCTTTCCCATCGCACCATTCACTCTGTTCCCTGCACTCACTCTTCTCTCTATGTCAGCGGTGTATTTCCCATCCTTACTGAAGGCGCATCCAAGATATACAAACTCATTCACTTGCTCCAGCACATCGTTACCAACCACAATCCTTACATTCGTTCTGTTTTCTTCCCTTTCAAAAACCATAATCTTGGTTTTCTTCACATTCAAGTGTAAGCCATTGATCATGCAGTCGTCTTTCATAACTGTGACTAGTGTTTGCAGATCAGTGGCTGTTGGCGCTATTAAAACCGCGTCATCTGCATAAAGTAGATGGTTTACCACTAAGTCACCCATTTGTACACCTTCATTCATCGCTTTCAGTCTTTAAAAACTTTTGTCCAGATATATTATAAACAGTCTAGCGGACAACACGCAACCCTGCTTGACGCCGATTTTAACGTCAACCCAGGGTGACCTGTTACCACCCACCCGTACGCATGCCTTGCAGTCCACATAAGTGGACTGGACGGCTCGCAACAGAGTGCCATCTATACCATACTCTGGCAAAATGTCCCAAAGTCTCTTTCGCACAACTCTGTCAAATGCCTTCTCCAGATCTACAAAACCGCAGAAAACCTTCCGGCCCACTGCCAGATGCTTCTCTACGATGTTGCGGAGTGAGAAGACTTGATCCGAACATCCTCTTCCAGACCTGGAACCCCCTTGTGCCTCGCACAAATTTCCATCGGACTTGACGCCTAGCATATTTATTTTTTTCTATAATTGACACCATAAAGCTATCGCAAAGGAAATTTATCTGTAAAGGAGGTTGTTTTATCGACTTAAATTTAAATATAGAAAGATTTTAAAGCACACCAGGCTGACCAAACATTTAAAACTCGTGAAATATCAAGAAACAATAATAGCTGACAAGGTATTTTTGCTCTCTCTTGCTTATTGACTGACATGAATTATATGACATAAGAGTAAGCAGTGCAAATATAAAATCTTTTAGCGCTCACTCTATAATACTCTAAGATTTATGTAAACGATTATAGTATTTATGAATCGGCAGAAAAGTAACAAAGACTCTAACCACCACTTCGGATTATCATACCTGTGGAGAAGACCGGCAAGAAACTACACGGTTACTCTTTTAAATATTAGTTTTACGTGTTTTTCATTTATATTTTGTTGTGGGGTATGGGAGACATATACAACATTGAGTATCAGGTGAATCTAAATTAAACTAGCCAAGTTATACTATTCTTGAGAATGGCTACATGGTTCTCTCATTTACAGAGAAAGAAATGATAAAGAAAAATGATTAATTTAATTATTAGAAGGAAGAGAGGGAATATTAAATAATAATAGCTGCACATGTCATCCATATTCGGGTGGAGCTAAAGCAGCACCTATCCAAGATCTTTTCTTTTTTATCTTTTTTTTTTCTTTTAAATAATCATTGAGAATATAATAAGCTTGCTTACAGAGCGTACGTATATGAAAAGATTTGAATTTATTCTCACTAAGTTGAGTAACGTCAAGGGGGATTTTATTATAGAATAAAATAATATTAATTCAGTGTAAGGCATATTAATTCAGTGTAAGCCAGTGTAAGGCAATTTGTCACATATCCACACCTAACAGCTATTGTAGCCGAAATACATCCACTATCGAGATAGGTTATAAGAGAAAATTGCTACGATGACCAATTTTGTGCTGTAGATAAGTATCTAGATTTAACCCGCGACCTTCACCAGGTTATCAGTCAGACTCATGAAAGGCATGCCTCCCTCCATCTGCCATCTTACAATAAACCTCCACGCCACATTCAGCAATTAAGTTGTTTCATTGTTAAATTAATATTTATTCTTAAGTTTCCCGTTTTAGGAATAAATTAAAATTTCACGTATTCGTTAGTTAAGGTTTTGGAAAAAATGAGAATGTTGCATTACTCAATATTGAATGAATAAGTACTTCTGAAACAAGTAGAAATGCTTATTAACTATTTTCACTTTCAATGCTTTGTCTAAATTCACATGAAAAGATGTGCCTAGCTTTGGCACTTATATAAAGACATAGTCACTGGCAACGTTTCATCAGGTACCAACATATATATGCATATATCCAATACAATAGACTTATGGACAATGGTTTGACGTTAAAATCGGCGTCAAGCAGGGTTGCGTGTTGTCCGCTAGACTGTTTATAGTATATCTGGACAAAAGTTTTTAAAGACTGAAAGCGATGAATGAAGGTGTACAAATGGGTGACTTAGTGGTAAACCATCTACTTTATGCAGATGACGCGGTTTTAATAGCGCCAAAAGCCACTGATCTGCAAACACTAGTCACAGTTATGAAAGACGACTGCATGATCAATGGCTTACACTTGAATGTGAAGAAAACCAAGATTATGGTTTTTGAAAGGGAAGAAACCAGAACGAATGTAAGGATTGTGGTTGGTAACGATGTGCTGGAGCAAGTGAATGAGTTTGTATATCTTGGGTGCGCCTTCAGTAAGGATGGGAAATACACCGCTGACATAGAGAGAAGAGTGAGTGCAGGGAACAGAGTGAATGGTGCGATGGGAAAGCTACTCGGGAGCCGGCACTTAAGCCATAAGGCGCAGCTGGCCATACATAACGGAGTTCTTGTCCCAACGCTGTTATATGGTAGCGAGAGCTGGGTATGTAAGAAGGAGAATGAAAGTAGGATAAATGCGGTAGAAATGCGAGCTCTGCGGAAGATGTGCGGAGTGAAGCTGACCGACCGCATTAGCAACAGCATAGTAAGACAGCGAGTAGGTATGAAAAATAGTATCGGTGTAAAGATGAGAAAGGGCATGCTCCGTTGGTTCGGGCATATCGAAAGAATGCCAGAGGAAAGAATGACAAAACAGATATACAATGTGAAAGTGGAAGGATGCAGGTACCGGGGAAGACCTAGACTATCTTACCACGACCAAATAAACCGAGTCTTATCTGATGGAAAAGTCAAGAGTCTCCCTAACCGGCGAGCGTGTATGAGACGAACTATGAGAGTCGAGGAAGCCCAGAGAGGTATGTAAGGAAAGAACCTGTTGGAACTCTGTACTCTCTGCCTACCCCGCAAGGGATCTGGCGTGAGGTTATAGATAGATAGATAGAGATAGACTTATATATCCAAAATACATCAATTAATAAATAAAATAACACCAAATACCTACACGTATGTTCCAAATAACATTACTGAACTCATAATTTTTTTTTATAATAAAACACGAGCATCGTTGTCATGTTTCATTGGATCCGCGGTGATTTGTTTGACGCAATGGATTTTATTTCGCCGCTGAAAAAATCGACGACGTGACTGACATGGAAATCCGATGCTAGAAATGTTGTTTTCTTTGTGGAGCTTTTCGAAGCCTCTTCTCACTTTGGTCATTTTTTTTGATATTTGATCCATGAACGATGAGTTTCTTGTGTGAAATATGTAGAATGTTTTTAAAAATATTGAGGCGTTGTTTTTGGACGTGCGTCAGTTGGAAAAGAAGTGTTTTTTTTCGTGTTTTTTGTTTCCCTATTATTTCAATCGAAGTAATGAAATGCTAAATTTATGTAAGAAACATCGCTTTATTTTGTGTTATTTTATAGTGTGACGCATTTCTGCATATTATAGAATAGTGATTCTGAACACAGAGAGAAATCGCTGCAAGTGGGATTCATAATATTTATTTCGGTCTCAGTTACTTACTTCTATAGCCAATTGATTAGAACGGTCGTCCTGGCAAGGTGGAAGTAAGGCGGGTGGAGGGGAGTTCCATGGTGTCCTTATATTAAACAAAAACAATTGACAAATTTTCTTTGTACTAACGATGGGAAAAAATACGATTTGTATTTACAATTTTATGCACGATACTGGTTATATAAATAATTCATTTGACAAATAAATGAACAGATAAATTTTCATTACACTGTATATCACTTGACAAACAATTTGTTTAATATTAACGTTAATTGGTGAACAACGCGTGGTCTAAATGCGTGTTGATAAAATGCGTTACTACTAAGTACATCAGTTACCAAAATAAATGTAAACCCATTTTTTACTTCAGCTTTTATTTAATAATTTGTTACACAAAAGAGTCATTGTAGAATCTTATCTGACCACTAAACTAAGTTCCCAGACTTACATAGTTTAGTGTTGACATGCCCCGTGCCATGGAGTTAGACATACCCCGACCAATAATGTAATTTCGGCTTAAGTCATATAAAGGATGATGTAGTCGAACTGCGCACTATCGTACACTATCTGCATCTCATTCTTCATACAGGTCATAAAGGGACTGCGCCAAAAACATTTACTGAGTATATGCGGTGTTACATACTGACTAATCACAATTATTGTCACATTTGCCTCAAAATTGCTTCTGTCCCGCGTTAGTACGGACAACCATCTCCCGACCCATTGCCACCATGACGACCTCTTATGAACATTCGGTTCTCGTGTGAAGCTGTAAACATATCAGCCCTTATTGGCTATGACCAAACGCGGTGCGTTACGATAGCTTCGTGAAAACACCGTGTAATAGTATTATGTATGGAGAGGGCATTTAACGATCAATCATCTGACGAAGTTGCCTGCCTCGACTGTTTTGTTGGTCTAGTGGCAATTAATGCGCTTTGCAATCATGAGGGTTCAAATCCTAGATGGAACAATTTTTTTTTAAATGTGGCTCTGCAGTCGGGTTTATTTATGTGTCGTGGGTGCGTTTACAAACATGAAATTCACATGCACAAACACCCAGACCGAAGCAAGTGTTTGTGGGCCACACAAAGATTTGTCCCAAATCAAACCCGCGAGTACTCAATACAGTGGGCGGAGCAACTCAAGCTGGACACGGACAGCTCGGTTCAGTGGGGAAGACCCACGCAACCGAGCTGTCCGTCATATGTATTTTTAGTTTATCTATCGAAGAACTCTTAGAATTACTCCAGAGTCTTGAATTGCGATAGGCTCGCTCCCTATTACGTGGGCCCTAACATCGTCGGCGAAAAGTAGGAGTACGTACACCTCTGCCACCCCGGCTTGGGAAATGTAGGTGTGATGGTGTTATCCTAACACACCGCGTTACGTATTTAAATGGTCACGAATAAGAGCCTTGTAGAAAGGATCCGACATTTGCATGGCAATTACACCCGGAGCGAGTCGTATTATCAATTCAATTGTGGGGATGTAGGAGCGTTGCATTCAACCTCTTCTCGCTTCAAGTCTTGTTGATTTTAGAGCTTTTCTTGCCATTTCACTCAAACCGGAGCTTTGTGAGACGACATTGGCTTTCTAACTTTAAGTTACTTTGTTTTTATTGTTGCATTTTCTTGAATATGTTTATACGAAAAATTCTATTATTAAACCGTTAATAATGAATGAAGCTGGTTGAGAATTTTTAATATTAATATGGTATCTAATATAAAAAAGTAAATTTATTGAGAAACTGCATGTATTGCGCTATCTATCTGGCGGTGTACGCAGAGAGTACAGAGTTCCAATAAGTTCCTACCTTACATACCTCTCTGGCTTCCTCTACTCTCATAGCTCGTCTCATACATGCTCGCCGAATAATTCGCTAATTCGATTTATATATAACAATATATGTAACACACTGCGCTATCATTGTTCTTCATTTTATTATTTAACTATTTACTTACATGTTTCGTTTACAAAGATTTATACTTATAGATCTAGTTGTTAGACTCTGCCTAAGTAAAGTTCCAATATATGTTCCAATGTTAAACCTTTTCATGTTAAAAAACACGTGGGAATAATGAATACGTACCATAAAAGAGTCGTCTGTACTCAAAACAGTTTGAATTTAATTCAGTCCCAAACGAATTTCAATAGAGAGCAGTCACCGCAGGATATGAAGGTTTGCGATTGGAGAATTGTACGGAATCGAAATGTAATGATTTTACTGGCGCTCCGCTGCGCTGCGCTGCCAAACGCAAACAGTGAACGCAATGATCCGATTACCTACCTGTTTCAAATAGCTCACAGTAGTTGTTCCAAATGCACTGTGCGATTTGCCGGAAATGATAGAGTTTGAAACTACATTACAGTGAATATAGTTCTATAGTCAAGAAGGGGAATGCTAGGAATTTTCTATTGCCCGAATATGTCCTAAAATGACATGGATATCGATGGATGTTATTGTCTTTGGTGCATATGGCTATTACTGTGTAAACTGAAAACATACATTCCTATATAATAAATACCTCTTAACAAAAATAGTAACTAACTGGATAGCTTAAGAAAAATTAAAAAGACCGGTATTTCGTTTTATCTGTCTATCTGTCTATCTGTAGACTGCGTTTTATCCATGTCCCTTTAATTTTAGTTCATTGTTAGAGTAAATTCTTTCCCTTTTTCCATCCACCTGCACATAGTTGACTAGAGGAATATGATCTATCTCGATTTATTTTAGAAGATCTGACAATTTAGGCAGATTTAAGTAAAAAACCTCTTATTTGTGGTAGAGTCGTTAACAGTGCCGAAATGTAATAAAACTACTAAACAATTTTTATCATGAACAAGAATGCAGCTCGGGTATCAATGTTTCATAAACTAATGAAGAAGCATATGCTCTGCAATTAAGTTTATATATGGAGAAACTTACTTCAGGTTCCAGTTTGGAGAAGTGTCGAAGTAATAAAACGTGATGCAACTTGCCTGTCGCGCGCAATTGCTCCCAAAAGTATTCTATTCGCTTAGAGGTATATTTGTCTTCATAAGTTTGTTCTGAATTTCGTATTTGATTTTGAAGGATAGGGATATAGATCGTGCTAAGTGGAGGATAATGGGAGATACCTTTATACGGTAGTGGGACAAAATAGGTTATTAAAAATGAATATCATTACCATGTACGTAAAAACTACTTTATCAAGCACAAGCTAGTGAAATGTCGCGTTTAGGATGTAAGAAACAAATTCAAATTCATTTAAAATTTCACTGATGATGGTGGCTGATGCAGATTTTCTCATATCATATAGAGATATAATGTAGAAAAATTGAAGCTCAGAATTCGACGTCTTGATTCGCTAGAGAAAAGTGGAGAACCTGTACGTTTTTTGGGAATGGAAGAGTGTGGAATTGTGCCAATAAAGAAAACTGATTCGCTGATTAAATATAATTACACACTGAACCCCTCGGCCATTCTCACATAGTTAAGGTATACGTGACAGTGTTCATGTTTATAGAGACTACGCAAACAGTGTTCCACAACATTGTCGAAACAGAACTTACTCTTATAATAACCATAACGTGAATACCGCCGCCAGAGCACACATGCACGGATAGTTAGTAGTTTGTCAGAGGCTTAAAGTTACAAAATCCCATCATGTCGGTAGGTGGCGCTGCGAGTTGTTGCGCAGTTCAATAAGCTTTGAAATCAATTTGGGTCTGTTTACAGAGAAGCCGCCGTCAAATGCACTGGGGATGTATTTGTAGTACGTAGACGGATACCTAGTTGAATTTATACCCAATGTTAGACAGAAATGTCACTCTAGATGCTAAATCACTTCTAGATGCTAAATTAACTTCTTGCCAATAAACAATACGCGTTTTTTGTCTAATATAACGAATAAGGTTATGTGAAAATATAGTATAGTGCTTACTCAAGTATGATATTTAATCATCACATATGGCTAGTTTATCATACGATTAAGCATGGAAAAGAAAGACAGGGCTTAGAGCAAACAGATTGACATTAGCGTGACGGTAACGAATTAATAATCCATCCTTTTCACACTAAAAATTTAAATGATAAATATGAATGATACAATACGCTTTCTCGGCAACGTTACTATAAGTCTAATTGTTTGTGCTTAGGCCTTGCTTATACATGGCTTACACGCGTATTAAGAAGTAAAAACAATATAAAACGCTCTCGATTCGAATACTAAAAGTTTATTTGAATGCCTTTATCTTGCATATTTTCTTACGAAAAGAAATCCTAAAGTAGGTATATAATATTGCTAAATGAGGCAAGGATATAACTAAAGCTAAAAGAGAACTTAAAATTGGAAATAAAATCTTCTAATCTAAACCAGAAAACCAAAACAAATAATAATTACAGAGGCAAAGAACAGATGATGAGAATATCCACCAATCCGCACTGGGTCCGCGTGGTAAAGTATGATAAAAAGAACACCGTCACTCCTATACTCCCCACGCCGGGGTGGCAAAGGTGTACTGGGTACACCCATGTTTCGCCGACGATGTTAGGTACCATGTTATAGAGTGCGAGCCTATTGCCATATACCGGCACAATTCCAGACTCCGGACTCGTACTGGGAAGTTTTCGTTAGAAAAACTACACTTGTCCGTTCTAGGATTAGAACCCTGGACCTCGTGACGACAAAGCGATGCGCTTTGCCATTAGACCAACGAGGCAGTCAAGTATGATCTAATCTCTTATATGCCTTTGCCCACGAATGACATAATACAGCCTGATTTATTATTATATAGGATAGATATATTTTGTTTCTGTTGGCGCCTTATTGATAAGAAGTCTTAATTTAAAAAAAAAACAAATTCAGTGTTTGTCTTTATTCACTGGAATTTTGTGGTCAAAGGATGTTTCGAACGAAGGGCGTGTTTAATCATTGGTCCTGTTTTATATTTGACAGTTAATCGTTCGGGTAGACTTGTCCGTTGATCGGGGTCTGCGGTCGGCCGAGTGGGGCTGACGTAGGCCGCAGTAAACAAATTAAGGACTAATTCAAAATCCAATATTCTTGGGTTCGTCACGGAATGAGATTGGATACTTAATTACAATTTCAAGTTCCGAAGCTCGGGAATGGTACGCGTATTAAACAGAAAACGCATCACACAGATGAGAAAAGTTGGAGGTATACTTAATTTAGACGCAGGTTTAAAATTCCAACTTTAATTTATGTGCTGTATTGAGATACTTTAATTAAAAATTCTACCTATCTACTTACTTAATATTACTTTATTACCAATTCGCATAAGATCCCCAGTACTTACTACATTACACTCTAGCGTAAAGGAGCACACCTGCTCTTTTAGTGGTTCTTCCAGTCTCACTCCGTCAGAAAAACTATTGGTAAGTAATGCGTTTACCACGTATCTCTATATCGACATCTCTAATAATTGTTAAATTATTAGAGATGTCGATTCATTTTCATCTCTAATGGCATGCTACATAAGGCCACCAATGTAATAAGGCCAAATATCTGTTGCCGTAATTTTTACGCAAAAAGGTCATTATTGCAACCTCGGATTTAATTTATTCGTATATTCTCGCTACGTTCTACAATATCTAGATATCTATGCAACTTGTTGCCACTGCCAGCGGATAGCGCGTAATGTTCCCAGTAAACTCGTTACTCCAACGGAGCGAAGAATGTTCACGGGCACTGCAGATGCTAGCTAACATGACTCGCATCTGGGCTATATTCGCTTTTAATCAAATACGTCACACGGCCCGTAATACTTTGTAAAATGATCATTTAACAATGGGCTTCTCCAGAGGCAGACAGAATACCAATTCACAATCATATCACTAAGTTATCGTAACCCGCCACGTTTAATCATAAGGAATAAAGGTCTTGCTTGTAATATGCAGTATGCACAGCAGTGATAGCCTAGTGGTTATACCTTTGTCTTTTCGAAAGCATGTGTGTATTAAAAATTAATTGTCACTTGGTTTAACGGTAAAGGAAAACATCGTGAGAAAACCTGTACGTCTAAGAGTTTCTCTTCGGGGGTGTGTAGTTCGTCAACCCGCACTGGGCCAGCGTGGTGGTCTAAGCCCTCTCAGTTTGAGAGAAGGCCCATGCCCAACGGTGGGACACTTTCTTAACAGGGCTAATATTATATTTTTATTGTAGTATGTTCGTGTGTTCTTGTGGGTGGCTCGTGTGGTCACTTACCTCATAATTATACAAAGTGTGTCTGTGTGTAGCAATTGAACTGTTAAAGTTGTTACGCGCGGCAACCGCGCCATATTGTCATTTAGAAATCATTTTCTTTACCATTTCCTAATATATGGGGTCAGCGCAATAGGTATCTCTTTTTCATTCTAAGACATGAATGCGGATATTTTTTACGCGTTGTAAAAAGTATGACATTTTCCATTACAAGAGCGTAGACGAGTGGCTAATCCGATATATTTATTTAATACTGGTGCACCCGGCGAACTTCGTACCTCCAAAAAACAAAATAGATGTTTTACTACTTCCCTTGCAATTTCTTTATATTTTCTCACATTTTAAACCTTCATTGAACTTCTACAAATATTATACAATAATACCAAAATTAGCCAAATCAGTCCAGCCGTTCTCGAGTTTTTGTGAGACTGACAAACGTCAATTCATTTTTATATATATATATGTCGGAGTGATGATTATAGAACATTATATTGGTTTGATTAATGAAGGATAGTCTGCTGATGTGATGCGTGCGTCTTTTAGCGCCCGAGGACGTGCGCTTGTCAGGAAGGCCGTGTCGGAGTGATGATTATAGAACATTATATTGGTTTGATTAATGAAGGATAGTCTGCTGATGTGATGCGTGCGTCTTTTAGCGCCCGAGGACGTGCGCTTGTCAGGAAGGCCGTGTCGGAGTGATGATTATAGAACATTATATTGGTTTGGTATGTGGCAAGAAGGCCGTATGCTAACGGAACGTTGGAGACTGGCTGAATTAAAAATAAAAAGAGAAAAATAGAAGAAAGCGGCGAAAAAGGAACGTCGTGGACAGATGGTGGAAAAAGATTCTCGGGCGGATCGTTTTTGCCAATTTTTGCAGTTAGAAATATACCTTGGTTTGAGCGAGAACGGCTGTCGTGATATTAAGTTGAGAGGAGGAAATATAACCTGGTTTAAATTCAATTCTTGTGTTTTTAGAGACCCCATAACCCCCCACGAATACCCATGACTGAGCGGAGAGATTCGGTTGCTCCTGGCCATTCGCCGACACATATATATATATATATATATATATATAGTTAAATAATGTCTGTCCTAATTTCGCACATCATCTATTCTACTTAGAAAGCCGAATTTACTTCATGTTCCTACGGTTCCGTGTGCTTACAGGCAAAATGCATACATAATCAGATCAAGCAGTTGCTTTAGGCAGTGAATTATGTGGTAGACATTGATCCATTGACTAAATTAAAAAAGACTCTGTGCAACCATTTCTTCGACTAAGGCCTTTAGAGGTTGCAATTGTAATTATCATCGTTTCCATGCATCAGTGTTATGGTAAACTATTAGTTGAAACTTTTAATTGGCTATATGTCATTTGCTGTTCTATACTTACTCACTGTATTAGCTGTAAGTTTTCTCAAATATTAAAATTAAAATAAATTATAATTTAATTAAAATGATTAAAATAAAATATGCGTAGAGTCCAAGTTGTAGATATTGTCATTACTAAGAAGCTTGTTCTGCTACCAACACTCTGCTTATATGAATCTTTCTCCTATATGATATCAGAATAGAACTTCGCTTAGTTATTGCTGGATTAATTATGTCTTGTTATCCTCTGTTTGTTTAGCTTGGAATGATAAAACTATAATTCCGCCCCTACAAAATGCGCATTAAACAATTTTCTTCCGTAGCTGGTTATGAAAATCCAGTAACGAACGTGGACCAAAGGTACACGTCCAATTGTTGAGAAAATTATTTTATGTACAGCCGGCCCGGTCGAACATAAATAGAATAAACTTAGAGCCAGGTGTGAGCGGTTTAATTTGTTCCTGCAAGCCGCGCGGCTTTAACTCGTCAGGTACACTTTGCAGTTTCATTATCTAGGGCCGCAATATCGATGATTTACTTCTTTTTTTGTTTTAATATTATTTGGCTGTAGTAACAAATAAATATTCGAAAGGTTTGATGCGTGGTTTTTGAGCAGAAATGACAGGCTGATAGATACGGATAAGCTTAAATTTATAACAACTGACGTTGAGGTTTTACTTCAAAACCTACAAGCCCTTTATAAATACAATGTAAGCTATGTTACTTCTGGATAATGTAACTTAGCTATTAAAATCGGTTTAGTAGTTTCAGAGACTTATACAACAAATAAAAAAAAAATCCTCTTTTAAAAACACACACCGCCACGCCTATATTCCCCAAGCGGGGTTGGCAGAGTTAAACTGAGCACAACCACATTCCTCTTCTTCTCTATTTATATCATCACGCTAGATCCCTTACATTCCAACATGCTTCATCCAACATCCTTAAATACCTCTCTTCCTCTTCCTTCCTCAAAGCTCTTTATAATATTACAGTAATAATATATATGACATATTTGACAGCAATCTTACAAGAAATAGTATAGCTAGTAATAGCTTAATCGACTCGACGAAGTTTATTAAATTCTACAAAGTAAGTAATGAAACGGCACCTTCGAGAAACCGTCCCATAATTTTAAAAATAAACTACGGTTCGGCATAGTAAATGTCCGCATAGTTACTATAGTTACAATTACAAAAGTTTCTCAACATCTCTCCGTTCTCCACACGTAACTGACGGCCGGTGATTCCTTGTCACTTAACAACTCCGTCGCAACTTTTGCCTCATTACGTAGCGATGCTCCCAAAGTGCCACTGTCATTTATACAATATTTTTCTCGTCCTGGAAACAAGGCGAGAGGAGAGGACAGTGCTCACTCGGCCTCATTAAGTTTAACTATTCGTTAAGGGTTCGGCAGCTTGGAGGAACAATCTCGCTGATGTCGGGTGTAGGCGACGTCTTGGACAGTTGCTTCTAGATGAATTTAAGCTTTATTTTATTTAAGCAAAGATATAAAGTTTGTTTTGATGGATTTTCACTTTCGTCATCAGACCAATCGCAAAACATTGATTTTTCATGCTTGAGACAAACTTTCGCAATGATTTTCTGTCACTTATTTTTTAAGAACATATCTTTTCCTTTCCTAATGACCAGCTCACACTAAATAGACTTGAATAGGCAGTGATAGCCTAGAGGTTAGACCGTTAGACTGCAAAGTCAGAGGTCTCTAGTTCAAACCCAGGCACGCACCTCTGTCTTTTCGAATGTGCGTATAAAAAATGAATTATCACTTGCTTTTACGGTGAAGGAAAACATCATGAGGAAACCTGCATGCCTAAGAGTTTCTCGAAGGTGTGTGAAGTTCGCCAACCCGCACTGGGCCAGCGTGGTGGACTATGGCCTTAACCTTCTCAGTTGGAGAGGAGGCCCGTGCCCAGCAGTGGGACAGTTTCTTAACAGGGCTAATATTATTATTTTTATTATATCTCTTTTAAGTATCCGAGGTATCAAAAGGGCACCTTAGCAAAATGAACTCTTATCAAAACATTTTAATAGCAAAACGGCCTGCTAGCGAATTATCTTATATATATATATATATATATATAGTACAATGCCTGAAGCTCACAAAAACGAATCTCTTCCAGATAAACCTATCTGCGTCCCCCGAGTTTACGGTCAATTAAACGAAAGAACTTTTCCCTAACTTTGATGTACCGGCGACCTGGAACTAATTAGAATTAGGCGAAAACGACCCTCCCACCGCAGAGCTCTTAAGATGCGGGCCACCACTTATTGCGAAACTTATGCTGGATCAAGCTGAGAAAATTTAAAAAAATACTCCCACTTGAGATTCTTTAAGAAGGATTGTTAATCACTCCCCGAGCAATATTTAAAAGAGTGAATTTGTGCACGAAGGACGGTTACAATTATATTGGCATATAAAGTTCATTGAATTATAAATTTCAGTATCGATAAAATACGTAAGTAAAATATGCATCTATTTATTAAGTACATATTTAAAACTATATTTCAATATTATTAAGTAATGCCTTTTTCACAAAATATGTGAAATAATTCTCCAATTTTAGGCAAATGTGTTAAATAAAATATGAGCGGGTGATGAATTAGCTTTTTTGATATTCCATATCTCTAAGCTATACACGGTGTAACATAATTAATACAAGACCTGAAAGTAGTTTGTTCTAAATCGGCAACTGAATCGAGACCAACTATTTTTAAAGATAGTTATGTTATCTTTTTAATTTTCAAAAAAATACTGTTTCTCGTTCTGTTCGCTGTATTAAACAAAATTTAATAATTATTTAAAGCATTGCGGCTATTTTATTTCTATTACACAGACCTCAATACGCATACAAAGTTAATTAATTCTTAAATTTTATGGTTAATTTGGGTACCAAAAAGCTTAAAAAGAATGATCTATCTGTCTATATCATCACGCCTGCTCCCTCGCGGGGTAAGCAGAGAGTACAGAGTTCCAACAGGTTCTGTCTTTACATACCTCTCTGGCTTCCTCCACTCTCATAGTTCGTCTCATACACACTCGACGGTTACGGAGACTCTTGACAACCTTCAGATAGAACACGGTCTAAGATAGTTTAGGTCTTCCCCGGTACCTACATCCTTCCACTTTCGCATTGTTTATCTGTTTTGTCATTCTTTCTTCTGACAGACTTTCTATATGCCCGAACCAACGGAGCATACCCTTTATCATCTTTACACCGATACTATCTCTCATACCTACTCGCTTTCTTACTACGCTGTTGCGAATACGGTCGGTCAGCGAGACTCCGCACATCTTCCGCAGATATCGCATTTAGACCGCATTGATGCTGCTTTCGTTCTCCTTCTTACATACCCAACTCTTACTGCCATATAACAGCGTTGGGACAAGCACTCCGTTATGCATGGCCAGCTGAGCCTTTTGGCTTAAGTGCCGGCTCCCAAGTAGCCTTCCCATCGCACCATTCACTCTATTTCTTGCATTCACTCTTCTCTCTATATAAGCGGTTTATTTCCCATCCTTACTGGAGGCGCATCCAAGATATACAAACTCATTCACTTGCTCCAGCATATCGTTACCAACCACAATCCTTGCATTCGTTCTGGTTTCTTCCCGTTCAAAAACCATAATTTTGGTTTTCTTCACATTCAAATGTAAGCCATTGTTCATGCAGTCGTCTCTCATAACTGTCACTAGTGTTTGCAAATCAGTGGCTGTTGGCGCTATCAAAACCGCTTCATCTGCATACATTAGGTGGTTTACCATTAGATCATCCATTTTTACCCCTTCATTCATCGCATTCAGTCTTTGAAGACTTTTATCCAGTTATATTATAAACAGTCTAGCGGACAACACGCAACCCTGCTTGACGCCGATTTTAACGTCAAACCAAGGTGACATGTTACCACCCACCCGTACGCATGCCTTGGAGTCCACATAGGTGGACTGGACGTCTCGCAACAGAGTGCCGTTTATACCATGCTCTGGCAAAATGTCCCAAAGTCTCTTTCGCACGACTCTTTCAAATGCCTTCTCCAGATCCACAAAACCGCTGGCCTACTGCCAGATGCTTCTCTACGATGTTGCGGAGGGAAAAAACGTGATTCGAACATCCTCTTCCAGATCTGAAACCTCCCTGTGCCTCGCACAACATCCCATCGAAATTCTCGCGCAAAAAAATGATACAAAATTCCTTAATATTGGAAGTTTGATTTTCGTATTGAATTCGTAAAGCAATAATCTTATTGGGGTGTCTGAGGTCTTCGTTATATATGTTACACCTTGTATATCTGAATATTCGGTGATAATTAATGTGATACGTCGTATAAAAATACACATACACGGAATAAATAGTCTTTTCTTTATTCTGTGGTCTTTTTTGTTTTGTGCATATTTAATAGTATGATACGACATGATGCAGACAACAGCTTAAAAGAAACAAAATAACCCGAAACTAAAATATTATAAGAAAATCTCCGTTCTCTGCGTAAATCTGGCGTTACAGTTATGCCAACCTAATTAGGGGTGGAATTGAGAGCAATATCAAAATACTTAATAGTCTGTGAGCATAGACAACGGGGAATGAATTCCACGCAATCTAGAACAGCGAACTTGCCAGGGTTCGTATTCGATATTACCAAATAAACACATAACACGGCATGTTACGATGAGTCCGTGAAATGATCGATTAGTAGCATTGAAATTAGTGTTGTAAAAATGAGCGCTGAAGTCGAGCGTTTAGCGCTGAGTCGACGCTCACGTGCGCTGTCACACGTATAAGACGCGTTTTAAGCGCCGACTCGAGCTTTTTTACAACACTAATTGAAATCGTAATAATTAAGACTCAATAAAACACTAGATATCCTATAGCCACTCGAATTTATCGCCAGACATCATCACACATTGACAGATGATTTGGTACAGTGTTTAAGAGCTTAAGCCACTCGGCCCTTTGGGTCGAATAGTTGCGGGTTCGATTCCCGCACGGTACAAATCTATGTGTGACCAACAATTATTTGTTTCGGTCTGGGTATTTGTGTTTGTGAATTTTCATGTTTGTAAACGCACCCACGACACAGGAATAAATCCTAGTGGCTCGTGGGGCTATGTTTTTTTATTTAAAAAAATAAAATAAAAATACATGTGAGAAAATTATCACATTATGTTTCAGAACTTCGGCGTGAAGCAATGTGTGCGATGCAGTGACTAAAGTAGGCATGAACGTCTGCCAAAACTGTACTTATAAAGATTGCCTTATAATCACACCATTTAAACATTGTATTAACAATTAATCGGAAAATTTACAACATCCCTAAATTTCTTGAAGAGATGCAGAGACCACAATCTCATTCCTACGTGTGTCAAGATATCAACCAAGAAAGGCATACGAGGAAGCGCTAAGATCCTAAACCAGGCAAGTAAAAAGTTGTTACGGACGGTGATTCATCAGACGCGTTCCGATCTACACCACCTCAGCAGAAATATAGAAATTTCATCCAATGAATTAAAGACAGTGTTAACTACATTTGATTTTAATAAATGCATTGATATCTTAAATAAGCGTGAAACATCTAAATATAATGAATGCAAAAATAACCACATAATAAAATATAATAAATTAACAACTAAATCAAATGTCAAGAACAAATCATTACGGTGTAACGAAACGCAACCGTGCACCATAGACAACGAATCACGCGCAGTCATCAATCTGTCAAAACAAACATTGGATGAAAACATCGTAAAGGTCCTATCTAAAGGTTTAAATTATGCTGTAACACCTCGAAGGATACCGTATGAGGAAATTATCAGCGCCGTTGAAGACGTCCTATCCAAAAATAGTATAAGGGGGAAGATTCGGAGGCAATACGTCAGGATGTCTCATCCATGTTACGTCAAAGTTCAGTGCCCAAACTAAATCTTCCTAAAAATCAATATTTATTAAGGAAATGCTACGGTAATTATGGATACGTCAGATTACAATGTCAAAATACAAGAACTCTTATCGGATGTAAACACATACAAAAAAGGTCCAGACAGACCCAACCACCAATATATTAAAACAAACGAGTGATTTAATAAAGAAGTACTCCGAAAAATTGAATCTGGACGTCAAATCGCTAATACCTTCGTGCGCAAAACCACCACAGTTGTATGGGCTCCCAAAAATACATATACCGAATGCTCCCCTACGTCCAATCGTTAGCCAAATCGACAC
Organism: Phalera bucephala; assembly: GCA_905147815.2. Taxonomy (NCBI): domain Eukaryota; kingdom Metazoa; phylum Arthropoda; class Insecta; order Lepidoptera; family Notodontidae; genus Phalera; species Phalera bucephala. Next base: position 12,530,742 of record LR990621.1, on the reverse strand, counting down.
ACCAACCTACAGATTGGCTCAGCACGTAGCGAAAGTGCTCTCACCACTCAAAGGACACACACAAGAGCACATGTTAAGGATTTATACCATTTTGTTAGTGAGATCAAAAATCTACATCTTACTGACAATGAAACTATGGTCAGTTTCGATGTCCAGTCACTATTCACATGCCTACCGGTACAAGACTGAGTCGAAATTGTAGAAAAGAAACTAGCGGAGAACAGCATGCCAGCGGAATACTCAGAACTATTGAGACACTGCCTTACATCTGGCTACTTATTGTGGAAGGAGCAGTTCTACAAGCAAGTAGATGGCGTGGCGATGGGCTCCCCTGTATCTCCCATTGTTGCCGATATATTAATGGAAGACTTTGAGGAGACAGCCCTTCGTACCTCACCTGTAAAGCCAAGTTTCTACAAGCGGTACGTAGATGATACTTTCACAATATTACCATCTGACAAAATCGATGTATTCCTACATCATCTTAACTCCATTAACCCTAAAATTCAGTTTACAATGGAGTTGGAGGCAAACAATTCGCTAGCTTTCTTAGATGTCTTAATAATCCGTAACCCCAACAACACCTTAAGCCATACGGTTTATAGAAAAAATACCCATACTGATAGGTACCTAAACGGTGAATCTCACCACCATCCAACACAGTTAGCTACTGTGGGTAAATCTTTGTTTCAGAGAGCACAAGGGATCTGTGACAAGAAACATCTAGCTGCCGAGCTTCAACATGTCAAGCAAGTCCAGCGCGACAATAAGCTTCGAGTCCCACGCCAACGTCACAGTGACCGAGTGAAACCAGCCACAGTCGAGCGTCTCCCAGCAGTACTACCTTATATGAGAGGAGTCACAGACAAGATTGGCTATATCTTGAAGCGTGCTTCAATTAAAACATTTTATAAGCCGCCGAAGAAGATCAGTCAATTTTTACCATCTGTCAAGTGTGAGATCCCTCTACAAGATGTAGGAGTATACAAGCTTGATTGTGAATGTGGTCTCTCTTATATAGGACAAGCAAAAAGACCGGTAAAAACTCGGGTTAAAGAACACATAGCTGACCTAAAACACCGTCGTTCAAAGAAGTCTGCAGTCTGTAAACATGTCCTTGACCGCACCCGCCATAACATCAGATTTGATAGACCACAAATTCTCGTGAAAGAACACCGATTCCTACCAAGGATGGTTCGCGAGGCTATTGAAATTAAAAAACACCCTAATTTCAATAGAGAAGATGGCTGGGTGCTTCCATCGACTTGGGATCCGGTAATTAATATAATCAAATCCAAAACCAAGCATAAAACTGCAAGACCTCAAGACACCGTGAGCTCATTCTGCGTAGATCGGACCAACAAAAATAATTAATAATAATAATAATAAATTTATTCAATGGTTCAGAGGCATTTTTTTACATCACAGTTTTTATATGTACTTAAAGTATAGGGAATTAAGAAGTTTGAGGGTACCCCGGAACAACTATGCCTTTTGGACGTCTAACACCTCAGTCCCTCCGGTGACCATGGGTGCTGCAAAGTACTCGAAACGTCGGGAACTAAAAATCAAAAATAAACCGCGATAAAATCCGAAAAAATTGTTTTATTTCATGTGTAATATTCGCGTAAATCTAAGAACTCATTATCGAAGGTTAATTATCATTTTACGAAGTTATCGTAACTCACCGCGTTATGTTTTTATATGATCTGAACGAGTAAGGGTCTAGGCGGGTGTTGTGCCCGCCTGTCTCAAATAGCCATTGCTGACATTCTAATCAATCCGTGAGATACATAGCACAAATGTTGCGGATATCGACATTACTATGTATTCGGATATGTACCTATTCATCTGCATGGTAATGAATACGACTATCATTACATGTTTTAATGATTGAGAGTCTGATGAAATAAAACTATTTACGGATCTTATCGCGCCTTAATTTTTAAGTTCCTGACGTTTCTAGTGCAGCACCCATGGTCGTAGCCATTGTACGTAGATCGGACCAACAAAAATAATTTAAAAACATCAAGCTATCCCGGATGCCTTTCGAACATCAAACAACTCAACCCTCACGTCATAAGTGCTGGAAAGCATTCGAAAGCGGGAATCGTTCAGAAATTTACAAAATATAAATACGTTTTAAATCAACATGGTCTGATGTTTTTACTTAGGAGTCTATACGATCAACCGACCGAGTAAACTATAAGTAATACACACCTATATGAAATCTATAAGTATTATTTTATAATAATAACACAATAATATTAGCCCTAATAAGAAACTGTCCCACTGTTGGGCACGGGCCTCTTCTCAAACCGAGAGGGTTTAGGCCATACTTCACCACGCTGGCCCAGTGCGGGTTGGCGAGCTTTACACAACTTCAAGAAACTCTTAGGCATGCAGATTTCCTTACGATGTTTTCCTTTAACGTTAAAGCAAGTGATAATTAATTTTTAATACGCACATATTTCCGAAAATATATAGGTGCGTGCCTGGGTTTGAACCCGAAACCTCTGACTTTGCAGTCCAACGGTCTAACCAATAGTATCACTGCTTATTATTTCATATTTTAATATAATTAATACCGTCACAGTTATATTCCTAAGTGAGGGCAACAGATGTGTACTTATAGATCCACTTTTGTTATATTAGAGAGGGTCTACTAAATGAATGTAAGAACAAGCTCGATCAAGTTACCTTTCAAACAAAAAAAAAACTATATCAAAATATATAGTATCCGTTCAGTGGCTACGAAGGCATACAGATATACACGTCATAGTAATAACAACTCTCTTTTTGCGTCGGGGATTAAAAATAAAAACGTCATGGTCAAGGTTATAGACGGTTATAGTAATGGTAGCTTCTCTAGGATCTCGTGAAACAAATTAAATAGCCTGGACTTTATTTTATTATCCCGTGTTGGCCAAACGCACGTAAAATATTTTTCTCGGCCGCAAGACACGTCACCGAGAGACTCGTAAAGCGAGACATTTATTGCGTTTGATACGAGGCGGCCATCGTGCGACGTCTATACTACGGAAAGCATGTGCGGTGTTACGTGGTGGCAACATTTGTTGCACAGAAAATGTGTTTATGTAATGAGGGAATGTGATGTTTCCCACTATAATATAATGGGATCTTTTTGATTCTGTGAAAAAACCTTTCGCATTTCGATTGCATCTACCGACAATTGTAGGTACAGGTTTAAGAGTGTTTTAAAATTATCCATCCAGCCATTCACATCATCATGTCACATGCGAGGTAGGCGGAGAGTACACCCGAACTAACGGAGCATACCCTTTGTCACCTTCAAGAAACTCTTAGGCATGCAGATTTCCATACGATATTTTCATTTACCGTTAAAGCAAGTGATAATTAATTTCTAATACGCACATATTTTCTAAAATATATAGGTGCGTGCCTGGATTTGAACCCGAGACCTTTGACTTTGCAGTCCAACGGTCTAACCAATAGTATCAGTGCTTATTATTTTATATTTTAATAAAATAAATACCGTCACGTCTGTACTCCTAAGTGAGGGTGACAGAGGTGTACTTATAGATCCACTTTTGTAATATTAGAGAGGGTCTACTAAATGAATATACTATACAGGGCACAACGCCAGGTTTCGAAATCATAAGAGCTGATAATCTTCAAACGGCTGAACCAATTTTCTTAAATCATAGCTTAGAACATGCTCGCTCAAGTTACCTTTCAAACAAAAAAAAGCTTCAAAATATGTTCATCCGTTTAGGGGCTACGATGACACACATATACAAGGTGTAACATACTTTATGCAAGACCTGAAATTAGTTTGTTCTAAATCGGCAACTGAATCGATTACAACTATTTTTAAAGTTACCTATTTTTTCTTAATTTTCAAAAAATGTTGTATCTCGTTCTGCTCGCTGTATTAAACAAAATTTAATAATAATTCAAAGCATTACGCCTATTATAAATGTATTTCTATTACACACACCTCAATATGCATACAAAAGTTAATTATTCATCTAATTTTATGGTTAAACTAGGTACCGAAGAGCTTAAAAAATGGTAGAACACTTCTTAAAATTGGAAGTTTGATTTTTGTATTAAATTCGTAAAGCAATAATCTAATTGGGGTGTCTGAGGTCTTGCGTTATTTATGTTACACCTTGTGTACACGTCATAGTAATAATACCCTTCTTTTTGCATCGGGGATTAAAAATAAACACGTCATGGTCAAGGTTATAGTAAGGCTAGCTTCCCTAGGATGTTAAATAGCCTGGACTTTATTTTATTATCCCGTGTCAGGTTCGCCAAAGGCACGTAAAATATTTTTCTCGGCAGCATGACGCGTCTCCGAGAGACTCGTAAAGCGAAACATTTATTGCGTTTGATACGAGGCGGCCATCGTGGGACGTTTATACTCCGGAAAAAATGTGCCGTGTTACGTGGTGGCAACAAGTTGTTGCACAGAAAATGTGTTTATGTAATGAGGGAATGTGATGTTCCTACTATAATATAATGGGATCATTTAGATTCTGTGAAAAAAACTTTCGGATTGCATCGACCGAAATATGTAGGGACAGGTTTAGGAGTGTTTTAAAATTATCCATCCGGCCATCCAAATCACCACGCCAGATCCCATACGAGGTAGGCAGAGAGTATAGAATGCCAACAAGTTTTTTCCTTACAGACCTTTCTGGTATCTGTCACTCTCACATTTCGTCTCATCGTCTTCTGACTGTTTTGTTGTGGTTTATTTATTTTAAAGGCTGTCTTTAGAAGAATCTGTGGGAGACTGAGGTGCTCCTAAAAATACAGTTTATCTAGGTTATAAGTTCAATATATTATATTGTTACGACCCGAACATAATCCGATATCTTGAAAAGTCTTTCTCGGGGGATGTCCATTCTAAAACGCATAACACACCTTTAGGTCCCCCGCTGATCTGACTAGAAAGATCTAAAATCCGCGTTTAAGTGGCGAAACGTCTAGAAGTTTCCACCCCTTTCATTATCGCCGGCGCGCGGTCGCGGTATACAAGAACCTATTCGTTCACCTAAAAATAGGTATGTAATAATAATACCGCTTTGTGGGCCCCGCCGGCTATTTTTCGATGTACTGCTATCGATGTACTTAGAGGGTTCACGTCCGTTCTAGAGTTTCATAGGACTATAAAAGGAAGACAGAGCGCGGGGACGGACACAGACTCTTCTCGGCAGCGATAGTGGTCAAATCGAAGAACAACCGATCTAAGTGGAAAACACCGGTGACTTTATCATCGATATACGGATACTACGAGTAACTCAGCGACTTGGAATCAGTATTTGGGTACAATCAAGAATAGTACTAGTGTGTGATTAGTTCGCGTTCGCGTCTGCATACGACGTACTGTTTTGTGTGTACAGCGCCTAATAAAGTACTTCGCACGTTATTCGGCATTTAATTACCCCGCAAACGTAACAATATGTATGCTAGTCTGTAAGGTAAGTTATATTCTATGGATCTGTGAGATATCCAAAAAAAATATTGTAGACTGCCTCGTTAGTCTAGTGGCAAAGCGCATCGCTTGGTGATCACGAGATCCTAGGTCGATAGGTCACAAATAGAGTTTTTCTCACGAAACCTTTTTAGTATGAGTCCGGAATCTGAAATAGTGCCCGGTATATGGCAATAGGCTGGCCCCCTGTTACATGGGATCTAACGTGGTCGGGGAAAAGTGAGTGCACTCAGTACAACTCTTCCACCCCCACTTAGGGAATATAGGCGTGAAGGTGTTTATTTTTGTAGATTTTTGTCGCCTAAAGTAAATAAATAAATAAAATTCCTGTGTCATAGGTGACATCATAGTAACAAAATTCTCATATACAAACGCCCAGCCAAAAATAATTTATTAGACATACAAAGATTCTTTTCATGCAGGTACTGAGTTCACAAATACTAGATCCAGTAAATGAAGCAGATTTTCTAACCACTAGACCGAGCCTGCCATGTCTATGACAGATTTTAACTGTAAGTATCGGGTTGCTTCACAAAATCAGTCGACCGTTTATTTCAAAATGCAAGAGCCGCAAGCCTGAGCTGCAAGCAGCTTGTCCAAGAGCATGCCTACTGTGGAAATGGAACTTGTGTTGGGAATTTTCTGTGGACTGCCTCAAGACTGCCGTATTTCGCCGGGAACAACTTTACTGTTAATGCAAACAAAAGATTCGTTTGACCTCGTTTTAACGGGAAGCTCACTGGGAGAACTCAAGTATTTTGGACAAAAGTTTGACAAGATAAGCAATTGTTTGATCATACTTATAATAATCACTGATGCTTTTTATGCCTGCAGGGAAGCTATTTCGTAAAAACGTTCAAGTGATTTATTTGTATATCGAAGAGTAATATATCTTGTCTAATTGATTTTTTTCTGTTGTAGTTATATTTTAGTTGCATGTGTCGTCGAATTGATATACATAATATTTGATCGCTATAATCTAACCTTGATATTTAATAAACAATGTTTAGCAACAGTTACGTTGGTATACGGGGTTCAATGTTGGATAGATCAGGTCAGGTGCCACTTGAAACAACTAAAGATTTAACCACAGTATAACTCTACAGCTGGTTTATTTATACAGTGATATTTTTTCAAAGAAAAAAATAATAATGTGACACATTCCACTATGTGCGAAACATGATAGGTATTTGTTTAGAACATGAAACAAAACCAACATGTAATATTAGGCATAGTTGGATGTTGTTCGCTAAGAATGTTTGCCACGCGCGTTTTAGCATCAAGTTGTTTTAGGATTCCTGAAATTGTTTAAGCAAAACTTTGTTACGTTTGGGATCGTTCTTGAGTAAAAGCGGGATGAATATATCGAACTTCTTTATTTTTTCCTTCACAAACAACTCGTACACGTCTTAACAAATTTACCATCCTCCTCTTTCTCCCTCTAACCTTAAGCTCCTATCTCTTTCTTAACCTAATAGAATGTTGCCACTGCAATGAGATTAGATAATAATAATGGGAAAAACAAATTAAAAAAACGTAATAAAAATAACACTCCCCACACGGCCATCCTGGTTATTCATCTGGCCCAGATGAACTATTTTCATCTACGACCCAAGGCTTCATAAGGTCAGCCGAGCTGGTGGTGTTAATGGGACCTTCACTGTCGCCAACTTTCCTTACATCGTACCGATCATGGTGTCTCTTTGCTACCACTTCGTAAGGCCCCAGAAATTTTGGGTACAGCTTACTTCCTTGAGTGAATTGAGTTCGCTTAATAGCAACCAGGTCACCTACTTCGTAATCTATAGCCTTTTTTCTCTTTCTATTGTAACTTCTGACATTCTCCTCTTGTATCTTCTTGATACATTCTTTGGCTTTAATTCTTAGTTCATTCCGTTTCTCACTGTAATTCTGTATTTCCTCTTCTTGTATCAATTCCATAATATCTCCATTCTTGTCTTTCATCTTTGTCCCCAAAAGAAGTTCAAAAGGCGTCATACCAATACTTCTCTGGTACGTGCTATTCAAACAGCGTTGTACTCCTGAAACTCGTCTATACCATTTTGTCGGATCATCAGCACTAAGCTTACTTAAAACGCTTATGATTACTTGGTGGATTCCAGTAGCTGTCCCCGTGGCTGTCCAGTAGTAATCATGTAATGAGAAATGCCTTCCTCTTTACAGTACTCTTGAAAATTTGTTGATGTAAAGGAGGCGTTACGATCTGATATAATCTTCTGTGGTGAGCCGAATGTTTGTTGTTGGATTCTTAACTTATCCAACGTCTCTTCTGTACACAAAGTTCTCGTAGGGTAGATCCAGGTGAATTTTGTGAATCCATCCACAACAGTTAGGATGTAGGACTTACCTCCGCGTGTTGCCCAGCGCGCAACACGCGGAGGTAAGTCCTTCTTCTGTAACGTCTTAGTCAAAGCAGAGCAGTCTGTGATAATTTTAAATCGTATTCCTAACAGGTACACGCGGAATTTTTTCACCGCTTCGGCAATTGCTAATATCTCCAGGTAATAGCTATGATAGTTTCTTTCGGTAGGTGTCGTCTTTTTGCTCATATAATAGATTGGATGCATCTGATTGTCTGTTGGGCTCTTCTGTAATAAAACAGCTCCATAGCCTTCTGCGCTTGCGTCTGTATGTAGCTCCGTCACCAAATCAGGATCATAGATACGGAGAACGGGTGAGCTGCACAGTATGTTTTTTAACTCATTGAAAGCCTTCTCACACTCATCACTAAAATAAAATTCAGGGTCTTTCTTTAGTAGATTAGTCAGTGGCCTTGCAATTATCGAGTAATTCTTAATGAATTTTCTGAAGTACCCGGACAGTCCTAAAAATGACTGAAGGGACTTTAAATTGTTAGGTGTCTTAAATTTTGAAACAGCTGCAATCTTTTCTTTTGAAGGTCTTACTTTGTTATCCTTAATAATGTAGCCTAGGTACTCTATTTCTCTCCTCATGAATAAGCATTTGCTCCAATTAAACATTAAACCATATTCTCCAGCTCTCTTAAAAAATTTATTAATTTCTCTAGTCCTTCATCTTGTGTTTTACATGGTATAGCTAGATCATCTAAATACGCTAGAACGGTACCGTCTGAAATGAGGTCTTGAAAGATGTAATTGACGTATCTTTGGAACACCGATGGTGCCGTACACAAACCAAACGGCATTTTTATAAATTCATATTGCCCTCGAGGCGTTACAAAGGATGTGTATTTTATGCTGTCGTGGTGAACGTTTACATGAAAAAATCCATTCTTCAAGTCTAATGTCGTAAAAACTCTTGCACCTTTCAGTCTGTCTATCTGATCTTCGATAAGCGGCAATGGGAATCGATCTCTTATAATTTTCTTATTTAGTCTTCTGTAGTCTATACAAAGTCGGTAGGTCCCATTCTTCTTTTTCGCCAGTACAATAGGACTTGAGTAATCTGATTTGCTTGGTCGTATAATCTTCTGGTCTAACCATTCTTTTATTTGGTCGTCAACTACTTTCATTTCCAGAGGTGATAGTCGTCGTGGACTCTGGTGAATTGGGTCTTCGTCCGTGAGTATTATTTTCATTTCAATATTCGTTTCTTTCTTTGCTTCGTTGGGTTTGTACTCTTCTATCATCTTAGTTATCTTCTTTTCAATTTCTTTGTTTTCACAGCCTTTAAGATCAGTGACCTTCTCTTCAGCCAATATAGTTAATTGTAAAATCTTCTCAAGAAAAATGCCATCTACCGTAAAATTAACTTCGAAGTCATTCAGGATAGGATTCCCTAATATAACTTTGACAGGTATAGCATCATCTTTGACTACATGGAATTTAATTTCGGCGTAGTAATCATCAATTATAAGTATGGCATTCAAAACTCCTTCAGTACGTAGTTCTTTTCCAGCAATTCCAGTCAAATTAATCGTGAAATCTCTATTATAGCTTGATTTGTCTTTCAGAACGTTCTCAACTTCGGAAATATTGATCAAATTAACGTCACTTCCGGTATCGATCAAGGCTATCACTTCAACATCATTAATCTTTATCTTCTTGTATGGAGTTTTAACTTCTTCTGTCTTTTCTGTAATATCTTCTATCTCTTTTGTAGTATTTATTTTTATGTTTGAATTATTTTGGATATTTAGGGTATTCTTAGGTTTGTTTGTAGACTCCGGTCCTTTATGTCCAAATTCATTACATCTGAAGCATTTGATACCCTTCTTACAAGCTGGTGCTTGATGATCTAAGTCGCCGCAGTTAAAGCATCGCTTGACGTGGTAGTTTCTCTGAATTTGAGGACGTTGAGGAGTCGTGTTAGACGTAATAGGGCGGTTGGACATTTTCTTCTTCATATTGCTGTAGTTCTCTAACTTCTTACGGAAATCTCTAAGGTTTGATGCGCTATACAACATAGATTTATTAGACTCACTGTCTCGGATGCCATCGATAACATATTCTATAAGCGCATCGTCTTCAATTTTACCGTGAAGTGCGCACTCCTTCATGTGGAGAAAATACTGCTGGTGCGTCTCATCACTTTTCATTTTTCGTGAACTGAGTTTTTTATGTATAGCAGCACTATTTAGTTTAGGACCAAATTCTTCTTCGAGTTCGTTCTTTAACTTTGACCAATCTTTCACACCTCCTAGTGACCGTAAAAATAACTTGGCAGTTCCACTAAGCAGGCGTTTTGCATAGATAAGTTTTTCAGTTTCAGTCCAGTTCATCAATTGTGCCGTATCTTCCAATTCGTCAAACCATAATAATATAGGGTAAGTATCATCGCCAGTAAAAGTTGTCATTGACTTCTCCAAATCACGAAACGGGATATAAGGTGGGTCATCATAAGTGTCCCGACCTTCTGCTTCTTTAATATCCTTCTTCGGCGGCATCTTGAATGGGTAAGTAGTTTAGTCTTGAATTTTCAAAATAAATCAAACTTCTTATAAAATCTTCTTAAATCGTAAGTGTGGCCAATATCTTATATTCGTCATAGAAACTTCTTCTTAATACGTTAAATCTTCTAGTCTTAATATTCGCGAAATCTTCTTATCATCATAATAACCTCCTTCGTAAAACGTGAATAATCATTACTCGTAAAGTCCGGTAATCGTAATAATTGCCGTCTTGAAACTAATATTTTTATTTCACCTTCATATATTCGTTCATAAAAAATATTAATTTATGACGTAATAAACAGCGTCCCGTAACATTTTCTAAACAGTTCGTGCATCGGTGAACCATAATTCGCGTCCCGAAGCATTCGGTGCAGCGACAATCCGTGTCGGTAAAGAAGTCTCACGCGCTCAATTTCTTGAATGAATTCGAACGAACCGTTGTACTATCTTCGTTTTGTTCGAAATCGGGTCGGTAAAGCAGATTCAAAATGACTTGCCAGTTGTTCGTATTTTGTGGATAGTATCTTCGTGAATCTTCATAATTCTTCCTCACTGATACTTTTCTCGATCCCGGACGAGCCCCCAAAAAGTTGTGGGATCGTTCTTGAGTAAAAGCGGGATGAATATATCGAACTTCTTTATTTTTTCCTTCACAAACAACTCGTACACGTCTTAACAAATTTACCATCCTCCTCTTTCTCCCTCTAACCTTAAGCTCCTATCTCTTTCTTAACCTAATAGAATGTTGCCACTGCAATGAGATTAGATAATAATAATGGGAAAAACAAATTAAAAAAACGTAATAAAAATAACACTCCCCACATATATTCATATATGAATTACATTGGCTCCTAACATCTTCGGCAGTATAAGATATAGGCGTGATAGCGTTCAATTTGTATTCCAAATCCCTTTTAAAATTTAATACGATTAAAGAAGACCTCTGGTTGGCGGTTTAATTTATTAAAAAAAGTTTCCATATGCCACGAAAAAAAATGTTGGGCAAGAGCACCCTCAATATGTTCTTAGAGAACAACATTTTCAAAGTATTTCTCGTACAAGACCGAAAAAGTCGAGATTTGTTTAAATTTGCACATAGAAATGAATTTCATTATTAGTAAATTGTTTTTAATATCGCAGACCTAGCTTACAATTTTGAGACATAATCTTATAAAAATATTACCTTTATATGAATTGGACTGTCTCACTCGGGACAAGAAATCCGTAATCCAGATATCCCACTGTAAATGGAACACCTGGCAACGGTGCCAGACTCATGTAAATGCAAACCGAGCGGTGTAACCCAAATACCTAACCAATGTATTTGATGTGGTATCTGTGTAAACAGAATGAAATTGATTTTGAAGCATATAGAGCTCGCACTGCCGTAGCGCCACCTGCCGGCGCTACGAATTTCTCTACTTTGCCCTGCCTTGTTCATGTGAGCTTAGGTTGTTTATTATATAAATGTGACGCTATGTGGCTAATTTCTGCACCATATTGTTCTTGGTTGAGGAATTTAATTAGAACTTGAAATAAGTCGTGGGTGTTTAAAATTACATTCTAATTAACTTGGCGATCTCGCACGTGGTCGGAATTATGGATTTCCTAAAGATGAAGGTCATTTGGAAAACTATAAATAATTTGGTAAAACTGTTCAAATGTTGCCAACTTACGTGAAATTGTGTGAGCTTATTTATGTGTTAAAAGGCTGCTTATTTAATATGGCTCTAAGAAGTTCTAGATTAAGTCTAGAACTATTTGGAATAACGTATTCAGAATGCTTATTTAATACTTTCGCAATTTTTACATGAACTTATCACAACTCACGTTAACGCTAGTGTAATCATTTTAAATAAGTTTGATACCCTCATTAATCGTTCACAAAGTTCTTAGGATCTTCGTTTGATCAAAGAGTCAAACTTATGGTACTAATTACGCTTCTGACAGTACCCAGCTTGAAATTAGCTTTGATTTTAAGGGGCGAGCGATGTTAAGTAATTCACGGAAAGTTTTGTGTTTTCGGTTCGAATTGCGAGTGGCTATGTTAAGAAGTTAAGTAATTCGCGGAAAGTTTTATGTATTCGGTTCGAAGTGCGAGTGGCTCCAATCGAGCTCGCCTTAACTCCTGGGCTTCACGGGCTATTAAACAGGGGATTAGTCTCCATGTTCGAGGAATAAAAGTGTAATAGTTGCAAGATTGGCGTCAGTTATGGAGCTTAAGTTTATGCTCTTGAGGGTTTTAGTACTTAAGTTACATTACCTGCAGAAATATAGAGGTTAAGTTAATTTTATCGGTAACTCCATTTTATAATTTGGAATTAAGTTTATACGTCTCCTGCAGTGGACGTTATTCGTTTAAAGATTGAACGATACAAATCAATTTTTTTAATATAAACCATAAAGTACTTACGAATAGTCAAAAAAGAAAGCTAGTGCTTACTTAAGACTCTACCACACGTTCGGGATGTCATTCCTGTGGAGAAGAAGGGCAATAAACTCCACGGTTACTCTTTCAAACATCAATGTTTATGTGTTATGGGAGAATAATGTAAAACGCGCTAGATAGGCTTAAATATTAATCAAATGTAAATGTACTTACATTTATGGTATCTAAAGCGTGTCATACAAGGCAAACATAATAATTAAGGCAACAATATTGCCATATTGTTGCCATAGTTGCCGGTTAGGTGATCCTTGATTTTCAGTCAACGCATTCTTGTGATAGTGTAGTAATGTTTGTGCAGCGTGCTTTGAAATAGAGTTATACACTTGCAGCCCTTTATACGTCTATTATACATGTTTTTTTATTATCTTCTCAACCAAAGTGATAGGAAACAAGATGTATCTATGTACTTACAATCCTTAACATATGATTTCTCTTTTCCGTTGCAATTTGCTTTGTTTATCTAATGGCGTATGCAGCTCGTGGTCACGGTCCTGGATTCGAATCATACGTCGGACTGTGGTATTGGGGTTCTTCTATCGTGATATTCTAGCGTTAGTCTTAAATTCCACCCGGTATAATAGCAATAGCTCTCTAATTAAATTGGTACTTAACATCGTCTGTAATATGGGTGTGTTTAGAAACACTTTTCTACCGATACTTCGAGATTATAGGCATGACAAAGTTATACTTTGTGTAAGTTAGTACTGCTATGGCGTGAATTACACACGTTGCCGTCTCTAAGGGTGTGTAACATCCTCATATTTCCGCGACAAGGTCCCCGTACGGTGACTCGCTCGGTTGTAAAGACGACAGTTACAGTTTCAACTTAATGTCTATAAGTCGGGTTCTGTACTTAGTATTTGATATGGTACCTCCCTTTCAGAATGTTTACTATTTAGTGGGTAAAAATCAAAAGTTTGGTAAGGAATCATAAAATATTAGAAAATTGCGATATTTATCACGATTATTTATATACAATCAAAGGAAATTAACAACGGGACCTACGCCTCGCCACTTTCTTTAGAGAAAAATGTAGTACAAGTAATTATCAGCAGGCTTAGCGCGAAATGATTAACGCTAGCGGGTTGATATCCCTAACATACAACAAATTCACTATATTTCATGATATGATCATGAAAGCACGCTTGGTCACTAACGTCACGATAACATAAATTTGTTCGAGCTTATCTCTCTGCTCATCTACTTAATTTGCCTCCGAAGAATGGCTGGTATGGTATGAATCCCGCTGGTGGAAATCTAATTAAAAATTAGCGTGCAATGTGTTTTATAAAAATATTTAAATGTAATCTAGTGGCAACTCGATTTGTTTTAGACCACTGCCACTGCTAGTGAGCAGAGAACTGCACGAGAAGTGGCCAGTGTGAAAAATTAAATTCCAGCAATTGATCATTGAAACGAAAATTACCAGAATGGTCATGTAGACTTTACACACTTAGGTACCTGGTAAACTGCCCATTTCATGTCATTTTTGTGTCTATTTATTCTGCACGCTGTCTATATATTAAGCTTACTATGTTAACATACTGTGAATCTGTGGGTAACACAACGAGCGTACAATGTAAACGGGGCGTATTGTTTGTGGCAAGCACGGAGCAAGCAGTGGCTTCATAGAACAATTGCCGGCAAAGTAGGAAATGCTGCATGCACGCCCTGTTGTGATTGCGCCTATATAACAGTGTTATCTACTATTTTAAAAGCCTTTACCCACCGCAAATAGCCTTAAGCCACTAACTTAGGTATGTTGGTAATAAAAGTAGGCTTTCAAAATAGGTTTAATTATGTGGGTACGTTCTTGTTTGATACTTTTTCGTTATACGATATCCTACGCAATTGTTTAGTTTTGAAAGTAACTGGAATCAAACCTCTACCTACCTATATAATTTGCCTTTCATTCCCAAATACTACTTTACCTTCCGCTTAAGACTTCCAAAATAAATAAGGCGTATTGTTTGTAGCAGCACAAAACAAGCAGTGGCTTCGTAGACACAATAGCTACTTCAGCTAAACGAACTACATTGTGCGTACAACAACTTTAGCTTTATAAGCGGCAAAGTAGGAAAATGCTGAATACACGCCCTATTGTGATTGCGCCTAAATAACAGTGCTATAAGTTGCAAAATGCCTTTTAAAGGGGCTGAAATTTGTAATAGTGGAATACAAGTTATGCCTGTGAAAGGGCTGCAATGCGTTATAATGAAAAAATGTCTAGTACAATTAAGTAACATTTAAAAACAATTACGAGGAGTATTCGCGTTTTTAATCATATTTCAACGTTTTTTAAAGTAGTCCTACACGAATTTCACATACACAAACACCTACACCGAAACAAACGTTTGTGGCTCACATAAAGATTTGTCCCGTGCGGGAATCGAACCCGAGACTACTCGATCTAGAGGGCTGAGCGGGTTAAGCTCTTAACCATTCGACCAAACCGTGTTCAATTTTAATTTTTTATAAAATAGTAATAAAGTAATTAAATAATGTTCAATCGGTAGAAATTTTAGTAAATTGGAGGAATACGTGGATTTTTTTTATAGATTATACTATACATTTTAATAAACTGCAAAGAGAATTTATTTAACTTCGTAAAACAAAAAGATGAAAGTCTTTCGCATGCAATTCAACATACCTAAACCAAAAAATTTCACATCGTAAAATAGTAGTTTTCTGGTCAGAGGGTGTTCCACAAATCTTTGCTATTGGATTAACAGTTATTCCGTATAAAATCCTTCTGCGTCTGAAAGGGAATGCCGGCAAAACAACGCGGCTCCATTCCGGTGGAGCACAAAGAGCACGCTCCATTCGCAGCTCGGAACACTACGAGGCTACATACGGTCCGAGTTTTCGTTCCGAATTAAAGTAAACCATTGTTGAAAATATTTCAATACCACCAGTTTAATTAGCCTAGAATTATTATTTACACATTGATAGCTGAATAGGAAAATAGGAATAGGACTTTGATTTAATGAATTATTTAACAAAATGTTTGTCACATTTGCTCGATCATTAGCGTTATTAGTCAAAATTTGTCAAAATGAAAAACAAACGATTATCGTGGTACCTATTCCTTACAGGTAGTTCTTTCTAGTAATATGCCTTACAGTAAGGTTTAAAATATGTGTTTGTATTTATTAATATAAATATACGAGTTTCCACGTACTTGCAACTTTCATATTTTCAGATTTCCGAGATTTAATGGCAGATATTTTGTACCGAATCTAATGTCGTCAAAGTATCAAGTGTTTTATTTATGTTAGTATTAACAGTGGCCTGCCAACAAAGAAATATAAGCTGCTTAGTGGTATTTTGAAGGCAGGTAGGTATAAAGTGCATTTGACGGCGGCCCTCTGTAAACAGCTTCAAATTAATTTTGAAGCTTATTGAACTTGCGCCGCAACCAGCCGCGCCATCTACCACTCTGATGAGATTTAGCAAATTAATCAGTCTGTAGGTTTATCGTTCATTCAAAATAAGATAAACAACTTTCGTTTAGACAACAAGGACATTTGTAATGTAGATACAGTAAGAATATCGTTTCCGCACAACAAGCTGATCTAATAGCAGTTTGTGACTAAATCAAGTGAGGCAGCAATCTGGTGCTTGAGATTTGGGTTAGGTGTTCACTAAAACAGGAATGTAATAGAGGCATAAATGGCATCCACAGTTCTCGTTAGTTGATAAAATATGTCGTGTTTACTTTAGAAAATGACTAATGGCCGAGCAAATGATGAACGCGTCACCGTATCTCTGTAGTGGTGTATTCGTATTTCCCAGCTCCAGTACGTGACCATCCCAGCGATTAAGTTTATCAGGTCGAGTTATTCTAGGCTATACTCAAGGGGTCTAACCACACGGTCTTTTACTTTATAATACGGCTACATCTTGATTGAGTAGTGTTATCTCTGCCTACCCCGTAAGGGATCTGGTGAGATACTAAACGTGCAATGATTATGTTTGTCAACAAGCAACAACCTTCAGATTGTCTATAAATATACAAAGACATATTTTTATCTAACATCCCCATCTGTACCCTGATTCAGACTACCATACCTTTGGATACTATTTGTCTCCCATTTTCTAAGAAAAGATTCAAGAAACAACTTAGTAGAGACGACGCTTTCTAGAAAAAATGCACTGAAAGTAAGTGTAGTGAAGCGAAGATCCGTGTTCTTACTAACCTTTGTGTACCAAAGTGAACCTTTATAATGGAATACTTTTGGGAGCAATCTCGAGTAAGAGGCGAGTTCCACTGCTCTTAGAGATGTGCCGACCAAAACGTATTGTTAAAACATTTCGATGTATTTTGCGTTGGCACCGAGCTTTTCAATTCTTGGTAAATCCACTTTGCGTTGCAAGTGTCAGTTTCTTCCTACTTTAAAGTCTAGATACCACTAGCTGCATATATCCGAATAAAGGTGTCTCAATTATGTTGTTACTTAAATTGTATTAAAAAAATATTATTATTACCACGTTTTTAAAAACGACTAAAAGTATGAAACAATCTCCCTATGTATCATCTTGCCAGATCCTTTGCAGAGTAAACAAGTAAAATAATTTAAGGGACTACCGCGATAAAAACGTGTTTATCGTCTCATGGCATTTACAAAAGTAAATGGATTTGAGACTTAATATGCAGAAATATGATTTTTGACTACATATTTGAAAATGTGGTAAAAGGAATATACAAATAAACGAAACTTTCTCGATAGAAAAAATCTAAAGACATCTATCTCTATTGCTTTACATTTTCTGATTCCAACTCGAAACGCTTAAGAACTAGTCAATGGAATTTACTTAAACCATAAGAAATAACTGTATCAAAGTTCTTGTAAAGCAGTTTTTTATTTCATAGTGTAGTTTTTTAGGAAATGCAAATATTGTTTTTGTACATATGTTCGTCGTTTATATCCGAGCGCGCCCTCAATATATCCGTCCCTTATTACGCTTAGGTAATGTACTAGAGATGGCTCAGTTGAACTAATCTGGATTGAACTGGGTGACAGCTGAGGTTTGAAAATAAAACCCTATATTACTCGTATAGGTATATTTGACCTATGGAACCAATCACTAAGCGAAATAGAGTACAAATTTACACCTTAATAACATGATTTATCAATTAGTTGAATAACATCTTTAAACCGGGCTCTTATTCGACTAGAGCGACATCTATTGAGGCTTATGATAAACTCTAAACATTAAAAACATAAATTTGGTTTTAAACAGGTAAAGAAATAGCATCACTGTCACTTTTCCGGTCGATACATGATCGATCGTGGTAGGCCCTTAAACCGAAAATTTGGTAAACGAGATCAAGTACGACTAAATTGTAGCTACGTAGTACTTTGCATAAAGAAGGCATTTGTTCATCAGTTTCTTTTTCGGTTTTCCATTTTATTTTTTCATATTTAGGACTGGTATTCGAATTGAAGCAAAGTCATGAATGTCTATCTATCTATATCATCACGCCAGATCCGTTGCGGGGTAAGCAGAGAGTACAGAGTATGAACTTATTACTGCTTTTGAGTTTCTCGAGAAACCTGATTGAGAGATTGATGTACCTTTCGAAGTTTGCCACATATTCTTCTTGATAGATTTTTTACTTGCATTCTAAGCACCTACTTTATCTATCTATATATCTATACGATCACGCCAGATCCTTTGCGGGGTAGACAGAGTAGAGTTTCAACAGGTTCTTTCCTTACTACCTCTCTGGCTTCCTACCTACGTTATAGTACTAAATTTATAGACTGATTCTTTGTTTAGTGGCATATGCTGCTGCTAGTGATCATGGGGTCACAGGTTCATTCTGGCTCGTACAAAGTGTTATTGGGATTTTTCTATCAAAGACTTTTATTAGCAGTCTGGAATCTGGCTACACGCTTCTAAAATACAGGCATGAAGATTTTCATTCATTTAACATATTATATTATGATAATAATATCATCATATACTGTCCCACTGCTGGGCGAAGGCCTTCTCTCACAAATGGAGGTGAGAGAGATTAGGTCATACTCCACCACGCGGATCCAGTGCGAATTGGAGGAGGCAGGTTTGTGGCCACCTGCTGTCGTAACTTGTTAAGCCGCCTTTAAGTTTTCCAACTTGGCTTAAGACTACCAAATTAAGTGGTGACCGGGACCAACGGCTTAACGTGCCTTCCGAAAATGTCACAAACCATCATCCATCTCAGAACGACCGATATGAGGCGAGCACTGAATTGGGTGTACGCTATTAAGGTAAACATTTAATCGCTATAATTTAGTATTTCGTTCGTGTTTTATTTGAATACCAAAAATATGAAACAACACCGTCTCGCCTCGCCCTCCAGAGGGTGGTAGAGGTGTACTGTTTACATCCACTTTTTGCCGACGTATTAAGTCGGGGGGCGAGCCTATAGACATAAAGCGGGCACAATTTCAGACTCCGGACTGATATATACCCGGAGCCCTCACTATCCCATATTCATTTAGTTTACGCAGACGTCCCTAGAGGACATAAAACTAAAATATCCTACTAAGTTCTTATAAAATATCCTGTTTTGATTTGACTGCCTCGTTCGTTTGAATTATGATCTTAAGGTTGAAGAATGTTGCACACCAATACGTAACGTTGATCATCATCATCCACCACTGACTATTGACTTTGAAATCAAGTATCGCATAACCAAGACTCCCGCAAACAGTAAAAAGTTAAATTATTTTAAAGCTGATTATGAAAAAATTGTTGATGAACTTGAAGCTATTTCATGGGTCAATATGTTGGGTTGTTTTACTGATATCAACTTAATGTGACAGCCTGTGGTAAGGGAGCAATTATCATGGTTTTAATTACACTTCTGTTGACTTTGTAAAATTGTATCTCTGGTTGGTTGTCCTATTAAAAAATAAATAAATCACGAGGCCCTGGTTCGAATCCTCATCATTATCATCTCAACCTATACTTGTACACTGCTGAACATAGTCCTCCCCAATCGCTTTCCAGCGTAACCGGTCCGATGCCACCTGCATCAAACGACTTCCTGCATTTTTCACAAGATTGTCGGTCCATCTGGCAGGTGGTCGTCCCACGCTGCGCTTGCCAATACGTGGTCTCCACTCTAGAATCTTTCTGCCCCAACGCCCGTCCGATCTTCGCGCTATGTGGCCCACCCATTGCAACTTCAGCTTGCTAATCTTAAGGGCTATGTCGTTGACCTTGGTTCTTCTACGAATCTCCTCATTCCTGATTCGATCGCGTAGAGAAACGCCGAGCATAGCCCTCTCCATAGTTCGCTGAGCAACTCTGAGCTTTTTTATGAGACCTATAGTAAGAGTCCACGTCTCTGATCCATATATCATCACTGCTAACACACATTGACTAAAAACTTTAGTCTTTAGGCATTGAGGTATTTTGGATGAGAAGATGTTGCGTAGTTTCCTGAACGCTCCCCGGCCGAGTTGGATTCGTCGATTGACCTCTCTTTCAAAGTTAGACCTACCTAACCGGACTACCTGTCCCAGGTAAATGTATTCGTCGACAACTTTAAGAGTAGAGTTCCCAACGGTGAGTGCGGTGGGTACGACATGGACGTTAAACATTATTTTCGTTTTGTCCATGTTCATTTTATGACCCACTTGTTGAGATACTCTATTGAGGTCGCCGAGCATTCGTCCTAGATCTTCCAGCGACTCCGCCATGACCACAATGTCGTCGGCAAATCGAAGGTAAGGAAGATGTATTCGCCATTAATGTTGATGCCAAGTCCTCGCCATTCCAAGAGCTTGAAGGTGTCCTCTATGGTGGCCGTAAACAGTTTCGGAGAAATGACGTCTCCCTGTCTTACTCCTCTTTTTATGGAGATCGCCTTCATGCACTGCCCCTGTACTCGGACTGACATGGTGGCGTTATTATACAAGCACTTCAACACTTCGATGTACCGATAGTCAATGCGGCATGGCTGGAGAGATCTAAGAACCGCCCAAGTCTCGATTGAATCGAAGGCTTTCTCATAGTCCACAAACGCCAAGCATAGTGGCCGATTATACTCCTCGGTCTTCTGTATAATCTGCCGCAGCGTATGTATGTGGTCTATGGTACTATAGCCTTTCCGGAAACCGGCTTGTTCGGGAGGCTAGAAGTTATCAAGCCTGCGTTCGAGACGATTCGTGATGACTCTCGAAAACAACTTGTAAACATGGCTCAGCAGTGTGATGGGCCTATAGTTCTTTAATAAAGTGTTATCACTTTTCTTGAAAATACAGTACCACCACACCCCTGTTCCATGCTTCGGGCGTTTTCCCTTCGAGCAAGACGGAATTAAACAGCCTCTGAAGGACTTTAAGTACCTGCGACCCGCCCGCTTTCAGAAGCTCTACGGTAACTTCGTCTTCACCCGGCGCTTTGTTGTTTTTAAGTTGTTTGAGAGCCATCCTAATCTCGTATAGGCTGATGTCCGGGATATCTTCAGTGTAGTGTCGGGTTAGCTTGGCTCTTGGGTCTTTTACCAAGTCAACAACAGGTTCAGCTACTGAGGTATACAACTGCCCATAGAACCTCTCTATCTCCCTGAGCACCTCTGACCTATTCGACGTTACGTTTCCGTCCTCCGTCTTTAGCTTCGTCAACTGGCTTTACCCAATAGACGCGTCTCTTGCGAACACTTTGGATCCCTTGTTCTGCTCTATGGTCTCCTCAATACGTCTTGTATTGAAGGACAGTAAATCGTGCCGCAAGGACTTCAATATCTGTCCATTGAGCTGCCTATAGGACTTAGCATCATCGGAGGTTTGGAGTGTCATGATACGTCGCTCAGCCATAAGGTTTCGGATGTATTCAGATAGCTTTTGAGGCCTATTTTTACGGTGGGGCTTAAAATACTTGGACCGGACCGTATGGACAGTTTCTACCAGCCTATTGTTGATTTCGTCCACTGATGCGCTGCTGTCTAGCAATTCGAAGCGGTTTGACAATTCGAGTTGAAAGTTTTCGGGGTTTTGGATATGTGCATAAGAAGGCGTAGAAGTCTACGCTCCGGTTCGAATCCTAGGTCGAACGAAATGTTAAAAGTTATTGGCACTGTCCTGGCATTATACCCGGTATAATGGCAATAGGTTGATTGGTTATTACATGAGATCTAAGATCGTCGGTAAAAAATGGGTGTACACAGTACACCTCCGCTACCCCCGATTAAGGAATACAGGCTTGACGGCGTTTATTTTTTATAGTTATTTGTATTTCACGAGATAAAAAAATCTTTAGATTATCCGGCATATGTAGAGAAAACGGAAGACTAGCACGGTGAAAGTGCACCAGGATTTTTATCAAGAATGTAAATAACGATGCTCTCTCTTATTTTTTGATTTAATAAGTACATCTTGGAGACAACAAAATCGTTTTTACCTAACTTTTATTTTACTTGCAATGTTCGTATGTTTGCTGTGTGATCTGTTGGTTCAAATCTTGTGACCATCAAATTTGGCATACGTATGTAAATTTGGTGATAATACAACAATACGGAGTTGTTCTGTTGATGTAGTTCGAAGGTGACCATAGGAACTTGTGACATTTACAACGTAACCCCATCGTGATTAGGCTTGTTAGATTGGTATTGACAAGTCCAATACAGCCAGATAGTGTTTAGGGCCTTACGTTTTAGCTGAAAGGTGGCTACCCAACTACTCAAATCCCGCCGATTTGTATTGACGAGTACTTTAGACTAGGATGGACTTCAGGGTGATGATGGAGTCGGAAAGAAGCCATAGGAACTTCTAAATTAAGTAAGATATCTTCGTTATGTTTTTATCAAGGTCTTTTTTTAAATTGCATGGCGCACAAATCGATATAATGCATCCTTTCAACCACTACGGATTTTAATATCGTCGAAATCAGATCTGTAAGCTGTGAAGTACCACACAAACATCATTTTCGCAGATATATGGAAAAAGGAATATTTGAAAATGTACTATTTCTATTGAATGAGTCTCACCTATCGATGAAAATATATAGTTTTTTTATAGAGCTTTATTGAATCACTGAGGTGTAGGAGTATAGGAAATCAGAATATTTTTAGGCTGGGTACTATGTACCCAGCCTGACTATGAGTCAGAGAATGCTTTAAGAAAATTTTAATATCACACCAAATCCTCTGTTTAAAGACTGAAGAGATGTTCTAAGCATACACCTGACGAAAGTAGAAGCAATTATAGTGCTACAAGGATCTTTTGGGCCATGGATGACAGTGACAGGGGTGCGTTGGTGTGAAATTAGGGTTAACATTTAGTGAAATTTTCCTACTTCCAAGGAGATAATTGAACAGGGCCCGCACGGTTACTAATTAAATGAAGAACATGGATAAACACCAACTCTGCGACTGTTTTTTCAAAGATCTTGCGAATGTTTCTTCTTAAAGGGTCTTTAGACCGCAGGCCAGAAGATCCTTGTATGAGTGTAAGTAATTGTCAATCATTTGTTTTGCCAAATATTTCTGATCAAATATCAAAGAGTAAGGACTTAAAATATATCAGTACTTTTTTATAGTTGATTTAAAAATGAAAAATATTGAAGGTTAAAGTTGCGATTGGGTAGACCCAAGGTATATGGAAGGTATATTAGAAGGCGCTAGTGTCTGTAACTGGAACTTATTTTATTAGAACATATTTTATTCTGTCATATTTATTAGACCAAATGTCGTTATCTTCCCTGGGGACTGAATTAATATTGTCCGCGTCCTATGATTTTTTCTGTTGCTATATTTTTTTGTTATGTGATAGATTAGATTAATAACGTAATTATAATACGGGACCTCTAGTTGAACTAGAATTATGACAAGACTTATATAAAATTATGCAAAGAGTAATTTCCCTATCGATGTGCTCTGATTGAGATAAAGGAAGCGAAGGTAATGTAGCTAGGAGCACGGGCAATATTATGCTAGCACCTGCTTTGTTTCTAGGTAGTCATTTTAAATTATTCCTTCATAAATTCTTAACCCAGGACACTAGTTTTTGTTTAATTTAAAAAAAAATACGCAGTCACTCAGTAGGAATTATTCCTGATTCGTGGGTGCCTTTACAAGCACGAAATTCTCATACAAAAATACCCATATAGAAACGTTTATGGGTCGCACAAAGATTTGTCCTGTACGGGGATCGAACCCGCGACCACTCGATCCGATGAGTCAAGTGAGTTAAGCTTTTTACCATTGGACAAAGCCCGGACGGCTTTGTCCAATGGTAAAAATTATTATCTATTCTAACTTATTATCTATGGAAAAGATGTTTTGTAGATTAAAACCCATTTGTCTCTATCAGTCGGTTTAAACTTAACTTTAACTGGATAGTTACCAATTGAAATTGGCTATTCCAAATCAATTTTGAAAAGAATAAGATTTAATGATTGGTGTTTCACTATTACTAATTTTAATTCAGGTTGACAAATAAGTTTGCTAATTAACACCACTAAATTACACCCGAGGCTCTTGTGTAAAAGAGTTACAGTAAAATTCAGCACACTTAATTATGCACAAGCAAGCCCTTCAAAATAATTATACCCGAGGACTTTCCCTTTAAATAATTCATAAGGCTTTTGTGTCATGTCACAGCTGGCACCGGGTCTCGGTACAGACTGGTGGAAGAAGCGGAGTCGGTCTGATTCCATTCAGTGCGCCCCGCCGGACATGGTTTCTATCTGATAATTTATATCAAAGTGTTCGACTCTTTAAGGATATTCTTTGAAGGTCAGTGGAGCTGTCTATGCGTACTTTGTCTGTATTATAAAGCGTAAATATGGTGAAATATTTCCGTTAGGTATTATTTTATCCTACTCTGGAGATATTGAGTTCTGAAATTTACACCTTTTGGACGTCAAACATCTCAGTCTCTTCCGTGACCATGGGTGCTGCAAAGCACCCGAAACTAAAAATCAAAAATAAAACGCGATGAAACCCGAAAAATAGTTTTGTTTTACGACGGAGATTTTTAGATTTCTCAGGCGAAACAAATAAGAAAGGTATAGTACATACAACTGGGCGCGTTAAATGATTCCAATACACCAACAATCCACACAGGGAGCTGGAATCTTTTAAATATTTTTCCCAGCAAAACATCAAATCCTCAATTATCTACTAAAGGTAGCTAATTCACTTTTTAATTAAAGTACTTCTCAAGTTTAGGACGCTATGCACCACACCTGAGCAAAGTGCAAACATCCACTAACGGAATACTTTTCGGAGCAAAGCTTTTGTGGACTGTTGCGCCTGAACTCAACTTTTGTGAAAGTGGAGGGGAAGGGGTAATTAAAAAAGTACGTGACACAAAATGTAAAGTTTTTGAACGCTTCCCCTACCTCTACTTGAATAAAAAATTGTTTGAGCATGCTTCACCACTTTCGGATCGATAATGAAAAATCGCACTTAATCAATCCGAGTGGAGTTGTACATGAAGAATGAAAAAAGCTCAAAGGGACATTGGCATATGGCTATCTATATATTAATTAATTGAATAGGGCCGACATTTAATTTGATATATTGCACTAAGCTTTTTTATGCTGGTTTTTAGAGCTAGTTTTTATGAAACGATAAAATATCTTTCGTGGATAGTGTTCAAATCGCCTTTGATTTTTATTGTATGTATTGTTATATGTTATTAAAAATTACATGCGATTTATGACGAATACAAACTTCAATAAAATTTGTACTTTATATATGAAGAAATTGAAATAGTATTCCATATAAATAAAGGGGTTATGTCTTCAAGTATTTTGGAATAAATCTTTTCAATAGACAAACCAATAAACCATAAGAATTATTTTTGCCCACATATCAATAACATCACACCGGAGGGATCTGGCATTTGACACGAGACATAATCGATTCACTAATAGTGCCGTATCACTAAACCACCCATAAATCAAAACCATAGATTAGCCGCAATGTCTAGTCATCTGTGTGGAGTAAAAGCCACACTTGTAACTATGTACTGTTAGGTCCGGCCACTTCTTTTAAGGGCTCACCACGATTGACCATTTATCGACCCCAAGGGTGACAGTGATGCAATCACTTTAGAAAAGAATAATAAGGGACGGATATATTGAGCGCACGCTCGAAAAGAAAGACATATGTGCAAGAACAAATTTTATCATTTCATTATAAAACTACACTATGAAATAAAAAAATGGTTCACAAGAACTTTGCTACAATTGTTTGCTATGTATTTAAGTAAATTTTAGTTTGTAGACTTTTTCTGTCGAGATAAATTCGTTTTATCGCGTATTCCTTTTACCAGTTCCTAAAATTTACTCGTACAGTCAAAAATCATATTTCAAAATATAAAAACTCTAATCCATATACTTCTTGAAATGCATGGAGTCCATAAACATTTTCGCAGTGGCCTCTTAACCCACCTATTCAGTCCCACTTCTGGACAAAGGCCTCCCCTCCTCCTTTCAAGCAGTCCTATCTGAATAGCCATCACACCAACGCTTTTTAGACCTACCACGATGATGACCGTGTTTAGTAACCCATTCGGTACTTATTTTAACTTACCTGTCATCGTCAATTCGGGTAAGGTGCCTAGCACAATTCCACTTAAATCTCCCACTTAAGTGGTCACTTTGTTATTTAAAGAAAAGAAAACAACAATTGCAGACACTATTTTATTTTATATTTAACAGTACAATTCTCATACTAAATTACACTTATGTAGTCGTCGTCGTCACACGCGAGACCTGAAGGTCTGGATTTAGTTCAAACCGCTTTGGTACATTAGTTTTAGCCATTGAGCTAACCGGCAAACAGAAAACGTAGTTGGGCAGCAGTTAAAAAAGTACCTAAATGATTGACTTTTGTCCATACCTAGGGTTATATGGGCATATATTGATAATTGGTACTTTTCATTTTGTATAGATGTGGCTATAGCAATTCAGCGATATAGCCATGGAAATCGATAAAGGGGAATATAATAACTGTAGGAAAGGGTGCTAAATAGTCGTTTGAATTCGAAACACAATTAGTGTTCAAATTGAGCTATTGAAGCGAAATATCCGTCAGGTGTTAGAAGAAGGAAGTTGGCTTTTATATTTATAGAAAAAAGATAATTTGATTTCATGCTCACTGATTTTTATGATTGTAATGTTTATTATCGTGACTTATAAAGCTCTAGTTGTGTAGCCGTGTTCTTTGTAATCATCAAGGTTGAGCAGCGTTGGGACTGTTCGGTTTGAGATGGGTGACCGTTTGTGGCATTTTTATGTTCGTGCGTCTCTGTACTTTGGACGGCACAACAAGCCGTTAGTCCCAGTTACCAATTAATGGGGCAGTCGTTAAACCTAATTGAAAGCCACATAAGTTTGATACGTATCAACACAGATGACCACAAATCTGCCTCCACCAATCCGCACTGGGTCCGCGTGGTGGAGTATTACCTAATCTCTGTCACCTCGATATTTTTGAACGTAGCCTAACACTAGGATTTGTTCGTGTGTTGTGGGTGCGTTTATAAATATGAAAATTCACATACACAAATACCCAGACCGGAACAAATAATTGTGGAGCACACAAATATTTGTCCCGTGCGGGAATCGAACCCACGACTATTAGACACAGTGGGCGGAGCGACTTAACCTCTTAACCACTGTGCTAAATCGTCCGTAAATGTTAAAGAAAGCGTTTGCCCAGTTGTGGGACAGTATAACTCGATTTATTATCATCACAGTTAATATTGTAATGTGGGCATAAAACCGGGAATTGCCGATGTAAAACACCAAAAGATTCGTTTGTAACGACCGATTCCTAATGAAGTTTAAGTATAGCTAAGCCATAATAGGGACTATAAAACTTACATTGTTCTTAGTTTCAGTATGTTAACTGCGTAGTGAAAGGTTTCCACATGTTAGGAAAGCCATAAAACGTGGTAAATTGCCTACTTAACTTCTTAGGGGAGTCGTATGTACATACTTGTGCTCGATAAGGAGTTTCTATACAGAGTGACGATTTCAACACTGCATTGCAGAGATCAAGGCAGAGAATCTGTCGAATCTAACAAATAAACATATTGTTTTATTTTAATTTGTGTACACGATTTATTTGTGATAATAATTAGGTATATTATTATTTTTAGGTAGCTGTGTAATGATTTTGAATGAAATAAAGTTTCTAATGAGGGTTAAGAGCAGAAATATGTTAACAGATATTTTGTATTTCATAATTAAAAGAGAATTTTGTCATAGTGCTACAATTCCATGGCCTTACGTATTTGATCAAGAAAGTTGGGAATTTAAACTTTAATCAAATTGATATCATAATTATTGAATATATACTTCAATTAAACTACTTAACTTCATAAACAAAAAACTGTCACACTTCCATTACCCTAGCGGAGGTGAATCAGGCGTGCTGCATACACCCATATATGCTATCGATGTTATGTTCCATTGTAGGTAATACTAAATGGAATAGAAATTTACCTCGCAAGGGTTCTCACGTCATTACATAGAGATAGTAATCACTTTAAGTCGTTATCCAATTTTATCTCTCATTTATTTTAAATGTTAGGGTTAAAGTACTTTTCCCGGCTCTTAAACTGATAACTATTCGCTTATTACTAACGATTAACGTAAGTAGGTAAAGACGGTTTTACCGTTTCTTTCGCCGTTTGTCGGGTTCGTACAAGACATTGTACGAACCCGACAAACGGCCGGGACCACATTCGCAGGGCGAGTAATAAAATCAGCATAAATTGTGTCCCCACTCCCACTCTACTCACATGTACCTGAGCATACAAATTTCACATGAAGCCGCGCACTACATTTTAGTAATGCCCCAGTAAGTAATAGATTCTATTTATGCTAATAACTGCTTACGTCATTTACATAATGTCTTATTCATGATTCAGGAGTCATAATGCATGCATGCCTTCACGTTATGGATGACGGACGATTTAGCGCAGTGGTTAAGAGCTTAATCCGGTCCCACTGCGTCCAATAGTCTCGGGTTCGATTCCCGCCCGGGACAAATCTTTGTGTGACTCACAATTACATGTTTCGGTCTGGGTATGTGTATTTTCATGTTTGTAAACGCACCCACGACACAGGAATCAATCCTAATGTGGAGCTACGTTTTTTTTAAAAAAAATACCTATTATATAATTCCTCTTACATTGTTCCGTTGCTGAGGTAGTCACAAGCGGGGTTAGCAGAGATGTTCTGTCCACGTCCATATTTTGCGAAGATGCTATGTTCTAATGTAATATGTAAATGAACCTATTGCGATTAATCTGTAATTTGAACTGAAAAATACGGGCACTGTTGACTGCGGACCGCTTTATTACACAAGATGCAATTCCAAACTTCAAAGGTTTGTGAGCAAAGTCCCCCCCGCCGCGTCTGTCTGTCTGTCTGAACGCCTATACACATCCGACAACATACGAATAACTCAATAACCACCGAAAGGATTTACATACGGTTTTTACCAATAGACGAAGTGATTCGAGAGGAAGGTTTATATGTATAATTCTTCCTAAAGTCGGGGCGGGTTGCTAGTTTTAGATATAATAATCCCATTACTATTTCGTCCGACATAGTTAATGGATATTATCTGTACGCAAACCAATCCTATTAGCAGAGATCATAATGACCGTAACTTAAGTCAGCACAATGTTGACAGAATAACAAAAAGATTATAAAAATAACAATATAGTCACCGTCACATTACTACATATTAATGCGACAATATTGTTGTGTAGATGCACAGGGTTGCAATTGCATCGTGTCTCATCGAATGAAACGTTTACATTGAAATCGATGTCATCACTCCATGCCCAGTTCGATGTAGAACATTGATCAGAATTCGAATGCTATGCCATGCCCTCATCTTGATTGTGCGTTTGTCGCTCCAATTAAATGCCAGAGGCTCCCGGCCGGCTAGTATAATTGCAATTTGCACGTAAATGCAGCACGAAGTAGGTGTATGCACTTAGCAAAATCATAAAAGCATCTTTCATGGTCTCTTCGAGGTCAAATAAATAGTAATAGAGTAGTGCAATCATATTAGTAGTTTTTGTGTATCTTTTCAGTCTTTTTTCTTTATACAGTTGTCGCACCCTCTACCTCTTGTTCGTGTTAAACGAGAAAGAGGTAGAGGGTGCGACAACTACGCTTCTTTTACATATATATAAGGACGTGCCGAACTCGACTAATATCAGATTAGCAGTCAACTATTATTCAAAAATCGAAAATAGTGTGCAATTTTGATTTGTCCATGGTTTCAGAATTAACGAAGTCAAAGAAAAATTGTAATGCGGCGGGAAACCAAATTAAAACTCATTTTGAAAAAAAAATGTCATGGTATTTATATTATAATTATAAAATTAATTTGAACTTGGAATTCTGAATAGAATAAAAGATATCGATTTTCACACTAGCCAGTATCAAAAATCAGCAATTTAATATTCAGAATCAGAATATTTTTATTTATGTAAACCATTATAGTATTTATGAAACGTCAGAAAAATGAAAAAGACTCTTACACCACTGCGGAATGTCATACCTGTGGAGAAGATCGGCAAGAAACTCCACGGTTACTCTTTTAAAATAGTGGTTTTACATTTTCTTCCATCTATATTTTTTTCTCATTTATTTCTTATTCATAGAGACAGAAATGAGAAATAAAAATGATCAATTTTATTAAATTATTAGAAGGAAGGGATGGAATATTAAATAATAATAGATGAACATGTTATCCATATTTAGGTAAAGCTGACACAGCACCTAAGTATATTCAATAAGCTTTTTAAATTATACTCAATAATAAGCTCGCTTACAGAGCCTACGTTTAGTACAAATTTCGAATTTATTTTCACTAAGTTGAGTGTCGTCAAGTGGGAATTTATTATAGAATAAAATCATATTCAAATCTAACAGCTTTTGTAGCCGAAAGACATCCACTATAGAGATAGGCTATAAAAAAGATTGCTACGATGATAATCTTACTTATATCTTTAAATACGCATATATAATAAACCCACACGTCACATTCAGTTATTAAGTTGTTTCATTTTCAAATTATTGTTTATTCTTAAGTTTCCCGTTTCAGAAATATATTTCGCGTATATATATTTCGCGTTTTCGTTCGTTAATGTTTTGGAAAAAATGAGAATGTTGCATTATTCGATATTGAATGAATACCAAATACGTAGAAATGCTTATTAAATATTTTCACTTTCAATGCTTTGTCTAAATTCACATGAAAAGATCTGCCTAGCTTTTGTCACTTATATTAAGACATGGTCACTGGCAACGTTTTATCAGATACCAACATATACATGTATATATCAAGCACAATAGACTCATATATCCAAAATACATCAATTATTGAATAAAATAACACCAACACGTATGTTACGAAGAATGTTATTGAACTCATAAATTTTTATTTTATAATAAAACACGAGCATTGTTTTTATGTTTCAATGGATCTGCGGTGATTTGTTTGACGCAATGGATTTCATTTCACTGCTGAAAAAATCCACGACGTGACTGACATGGAAATCCAACGCTAGAAATGTTGTTTTCTTTGTGGAGCTTTTCAAAGCCTCCTCTCAGTTTTGTACGATATTTTGTTTGATATTTGATCCGAGTACGATGAATTTCTTGTGTGAAACGTGTAGAATATTTTGAAATATATTGAGGTGCTATTATTGAACGTGCGTTTATCTTATTTTGTGTCAGTTGGGAACGATATGTTCGTTTTCCGTGTTTTTTTACTTCCATTATTTCAATCAAAGTATAATGCTAAATTTATGCATACAACATCGCTTTATTTTGTATTACTTTATAGTGTGACGCATTTGTCGTTATTATAGAATATTGATTCTAAACACAGAAATAAATCGCTGGAATTCATAATATTAATTTCAGTCTTGGTTAATTACTTCTATAGCTAATTCATTAGAACGCCTTGGCAAGGGGGAAGAGGCGGGCGGAGCTTGGGTTCTATGGTATCCTTTAACAAAAAACAAATGACGAATTGTCTTTGTACTAACGATGGAAAAAAAAATGATTTGTATTTACAATTTTATGCAAACTACTGGTTCTATAAATAATTCATTTGACAAATAAATTAACCGACAAATTTTCATTTCATAGAATATCACTAGACAAACAATTCATTTAATATTAACGTTAATTGGTAAACAACGCTTGGCCTAAAATGTGGATAAAATGCATTATTAATATTACTTCAGTTACCAAAATAAATGTTAACCCATTTCTTACTTCAGCTTTTAATTAATAACTTGTTACACAAAACAGAGTCATAGTAAAATCTTATTTGACCACAAACCTAAGTCTTAGACTTACATGGTTGAGTGTTGACATGCCCCGTGCCATGTACTTAGACATGCCCCGACCAATAGGTAATTTAATTTCGGCTTAAGTCATATAAAATATGATGCAGTCTAACTGCGCACTATCCAACACATTCTTCATACAGGTCATAAAGGGACTGTGCTAGAAACTCTTACTGAGTATATGCGGTGTTACATACTCACTCATCAGATGTTTTTATTTATAAAACGTAACCCTACACTAGTGTTTATCCCTGCGTCGTGCACAAACACCCAGACCGAAGCAAGTGTTTGCGGGCCACACAAAGATTTGTCCCGAATCAAACCCGCGAGTACTCAATACAGTGGGCGGAGCAACTCGAGCTGGACACGGACAGCTCGGTTCAGTGGGAAAGACCCACTGAACTGAGCTGTCCGTCATATGTATTTTTAATTAATCTATCGAAGAACTCTCAGAATCACTCCAGAGAGTCTTGAATTGTGTCCGGTATGGCGATAGGCTCGCTACCTATTACGTGGACCCTAACATCGTCGGCGAAAAGTGGGAGTACTCTACTAATCAGATTTTTTTTATTTATAAAACGTAGCCCCACCCTGGATTTATTCCTGCGTCGTAGGTACGTTTACAAACATGAAAATTCACATACACAAATACCCAGACCGGAACAAATAATTGTGGGTCACACAAAGAAAGAAGTGTCCCGTGCGGGAATCGAACCCACGACTATTAGACACAGTGGGCGGGGCGGCTTAAGCTCTTAACCACTGTCCTAAATCATCCGTCTAAATTCCGTCGAATTATAGTCACACTTGCCTAAAAAAAGCTTCTGTCCCGTGTTAGTATGGACAGCCATTTCCAGACCCATTTCCACCATGACGACCTCTTACGGACGTTCGGTTATCGTGCGAAGCTGTAAACATATCAGCCGTTATTCGCTATGACCATACGTGGCGCGTTACGATAACTTCGTGAAAAAACCGTGTAATAGTATTCTGTATGGAGAGTCCATGAGTCCGACATTAATTGACTTTCGTACTTTAAGTTACTTTGTTTCTATTGTTACATTTTTTGAATATTTTGAAACGAAGAATTCTATTATTAAACCGACATTTTTTAGTTGAGATTTAACAATAAAAAACGAAAATAGTAGTTTTATTGTGAAACTTAAATGATTGCGCTATCTATCTGGCGGTGTACGCGTACGAGAGTACAGAGTCCCAATAAGTTCCTACCTTACAGACCTCTCTGGCTTCCTCTACTGTCATAGTTCGTACATGCATGTTAGCCTCATAATGTAAATTCGTTTTTAAGTAACATATTACGCTATCAGTGTTAAAGAATACATTCATTGTATTATTTACCTACTTACTTACATGTTACGGTGACAAAGATTTATACTTATAGATCTAGTTGTTAGACTTTGAATAAGTAAAGTTCCGGTATATGTTCAACCTTTTCATGTTAAGAAACACGTGGGAATAATGAATGCCATAAAAGAGTCGTCTGTACTCAAAACAGTTTGAATTTCATTCAGTCCTAAACGAATTTCAATAGAGAGTAGTCACCGCAGGATATGAAGGTTTGCGATTGGAGAATTGTATGGAATCGAAATGTAACGATTTTACTGGCGCTCCGCTGCGCTGCCAAACGCAAACAGTGAACGCAATGATCCGATTACCTACCTGTAACAAATAGGTCACAGTGGTGTTTCCAAATGCACTATGCGATTTGCAGGATATGATAGAGTTTGAAACTTTATTACAATAAATATAGTTCCATAGTCAAGAGAGGGGATGCTAGGAATTTTCTTTTGCCCTTATGTCCTAAAATTACATGGATATCGATGGACCTACTTGGAATTTAAAATTAGGGAGTTATCCAGTGTATGTATTAAGAAACAACATACATTCCTGTATAATAAATAACTCTTAACAAAAATAGTAAGTAACTTTATAGCTTAAGATGAATTAAAAAGACCGGTATTTCTAGACTGCGTTTTATCCATGTCCCTTAAATTTTAATTCATTGTCAGAGTAATTTTTTCCCTATTTCCATCCATCTGCACTTAATTGACTAGAGGAATATGATCTATCTCGATTTGTTTCAGAAGTTCCGACAATTTAGGTTGATTTATGTAAAAAACCTCAGATCTGTGGTAGAGTCGTAAACAATGCCGAAATGTAATAAAACTACTAAACAATTTTTATCATGAATAAGAATGCAGATCGAGTATCAATGTTTCATAAACTAATGAAGAAGCATATGCTCTGCAATTAAGTTTAAATATGGAGAAACTTACTTCAGGTTCCAGTTTGAAGAAGTGTCGAAGTAATAAAACGTGATGCATCTTGCCTCTCGCGCGCAATTGTTCCCAAAAGTATTCTATTCGCTTAGAGGTATATTTGTCTTCATAAGTTTGTTTTGAATTTCGTATTCGATTTTGAAGGATAGGGATATAGATCGTTCTAAGTGAAGGACAATGGGATATACCTTTACCCAAAGGTGGGACAAACAGGTTATTAAAAATGAATATCTTTACCATGCATGTAAAAATTACGTTATCAAGCAAAAGCTACTGAAGTGTCGCGTTAACGATGTAATAATTAAATTCAAATTCATTTAAAATTTCACTGATGATGATGGCTGATGCAGATTTTGTCATAATATATAGTTTAAAATGTATAAAAACTCAATGTCAAAATTCGACGTATTGATTTGCTAGAGGAAAGTGAAGAACTTGCACGTATCTTGGGAATAGAAGAGTGTGAAATTGAGCCAATAAAGAAAACTGATTCGCTGATTAAATATAGTTATACACTGAACACCTCGGCCATTCTCACATACGTATGGTGTAGGTTTTACACACCACCTTGGTACAGTGTTCATGTTTATAGAGACTATGCAAACAGTGTTCTACAACATTGTCGAAACAGACCTTACTCTTATAATAACCACAACGTGAATACCGCCGCCAGAGCACACATGCAGAGATAGTAGTTGTCAGAGGCTTAAAGTTACAAAATCCCATCATGTCGGTAGGTGGCGCTGCGGGTGGCGACGTAGTTCAATAAGCTTTGAAATCAATTTGGGGCTGTTTACATAGGAGCTGCCGTCAAATGCACTGGGGATGTATTTGTAGTATGTAGACGGATATAAAGTTGAATTTATACCTAATGTTAGACAGAAATGTGAGGGAATTTCGACATAGTTTTAGAAGAGTCTAGCTCGAATACCAGCCAGACTCTAGCCATTTCGAATCTTAGGGATCACTTAAATAACGTACGTAACGTAAACTAGATGCTAAATTAACTTCTTACCAATACACATTAATACGCATGTTTTTTTCTTATAAAACGATTAAGGTTATGGGGTAATATAGTATAGTGCTTACTCAAGTATGATATTTAATCATTACATATAGCTAGGTTATCATACGACAAAGCATGGAAAAGAAAGTCAGGACTTTAGCGTGACGGTAACGAGTTCATAATCCATCCTTTAGCATTACAAAGTTTCTTGATAAAGATGAACGTTACAACACGTTTTCTCGGCAACATCACTATAAAGTCAAATTATTTGTGCTTAGGCCTTGTTTACACATGGCTTCTATCTTCCATTTTTTTTTGTGTCAAAAAGAAATCCTAAAGTAGGTGTATAATATTGCTAAATGAGTCAAGGATATAAACTAAAGCTAAAAGAGAACTTAAAATTGAAACTAAAATCTTCTAATCTAAACCAGAAAACCAAAACAAATAATAATTACAGAGGCAAAGGACAGATGATGAATCTCCACCAATCCGCACTGGTTCCGCGCGGTGAAGTATGATCTAATCTCTTATATGCCTTTGTCCAGCAGTGGCATAATGCAGCCTGATTTATTATTATATAGGATAAGATTATTTTTTTTCTATTGGCGCCTTACTGATCAGATCATCAGATCAATCATTAATTAAAAAAATTAAAACACTTTGCGGGTTGTCTTTATTTACTGGAATTTTGTGGTCAAACGATGTTTCGAACGAAGGGTGGGTTTAATCATTGGTCCTGTTTTATATTTGACAGTTAATCGTTCGGATAGACTTGTCCGTTGATCGGGGTCTGCGGTCGGCCGAGTGGGGCTGACGTGGGCCGCAGTTAACAAATTAAGGACTACTTCAAAATCCAATATTCTTGGGTTCGTCACGGAATGAGATCGGATACCTAATTACAATTTCAAGTTCCAAAGGTCGGGAATGGTTCGCGTATTTAACAGAAAACGCATCACTCGGATGAGAAAAGGAGGTATACTTAATTTAGAGGTCTAAAATTGCAACTTTAATTTCGATGTATTGTTTGGGATACTTTAATTAAAAATACTACCTATCTACTTACTTAATATTTCTTTATTACCAACCCCAGTACTTACTACATTACACTTGAGTGTAAAGGAGCATACCTACTCTTTTGGTGCTTCTTTCAGTCTCACTCCATCAGAAACACTATTGGTAAGTAAATGTTGGTAAAGTGATGCATTTACCACAAACAAAAATTATTCGAGATGTCGATTCAATTTCACCTCGAATGGTATGTTACATAAGGCCACCACTGTAATAAGGCCAGGTTCAGTGTCTATGGCCGTAATCTTTAAGCAAAAAAGGTTATTATTGTGACCTCGTAGTAATAGCCTAGTGGTTAGACCGTTGGACTACAAAGTCAGAGGTCTCGGATTCAAACCCAGGCGCGCACTTCTGTATTTTCGAAAGCATGTGTGTATTAAAAATTAATTATCATTTGCTTTAACGGTGAATAAAAACATCGTGAGGAAACCTGCACGCCTAAAAGTTTCTCGAAGGTGTGTGAAGTTCGCCAACCCGCACTGGGTTAGCGTGGTGCACTATAGCCTAAACCCTCTCAATTTGAGAGGAGGCCCGTGCCCAACGGTGGAACAGTTTCTTAACAGGGTTATTATTATTATTATATTGTGACCTATCTCTATCTAACTATATCATCACGCCAGACCCTTTGCGGGGTAGGTAGAGAGTACAAAGTTCCAACATGGTCTTTCCTTACAGCCATCTCTTTCTCCTCCTTCCTCAAAGCTCTTTATAATATTGTAGTAAGTAGTATAGATGACAAATTTGACAAAGAAATGGTTTTTTTTACTAGAATAAAAATTTTGCAGATGCTTATACGACTCGAGTTTATTAAATTGTACAAAATAAGTAATTAAATGGCACCCTCGACAGCCCGTTCAATAATTTTAAAAATAAACTTAGAGTTCGGCATAGTAAATGTTTCGCATAGTTACAATAGTTACAATTACAAAAGTTTCTCAACATCTCTCCGTTCTCCACACGTAGCTACTGGCCGGTGATCCCTTGTCACTTAACAACTCCGTCGCAACTTTTGCCTCATTACGTAGCGATGCTAGGCGAGAGGAGTGGGCAGTGCTCGCTCGGCCTCATTAAGTTTAGTTATTCGCTAAGGGTTCGGCAGCTTGGAGGAACAATTTCGCTGATGTCGGGTGTAGGCGACGTCTTGGACAATTGCGTCTAGATGAATTTAAGCTATATTTACTTTGAGCGAAGATATAAATACCGGTTTGGTGGGTTTTCACTTTCGTCATCAGACCAATCGCATAACATTGATTTTTCATGTGTGAGACAAATTTTCACAAAGATTTTCTGTTACTTATGTTTTAAGAACATATCGTTTTCTTTCCTAATGACCAGCTCACACTAAATGTACTTAAACATCTCTTCTACGTATCCGAGGTAGATGACCAGGATTTTTTTTCAAATAAACAAACAACCTATGCCTTCTTTTGATTCACGTAGAAGTTTGTTTCCTAAAGCTGTGTATTTAACTAAAAAAAAAACTTCAATTAATTTTAAAATATCTAATTACCAAACTATGTAAATTAAATCCTTTGAAAACTTTAAGCTTTATACGAATCTTTACAAATATTTTATTTTTTGTTGGAGTATTAACAAGAAGCCCTAGTATCAAAAGGGCACCTTAGCAAAACAAACTCTTATCAAAACGTTTTAATAACAAAATGACCTACTAGCAAATCATCTTATTGGACACTTTATAATTCATCATTTGTAAGATATAATATAATATGTATAGCACGATATCATGCGTGAAGCTCACAAAAATCAAAGCTCTTCCAGATAAATCTAACTGCGTCTCCCGAGTTTACGGTCAATTAAACGAAAGAACTTTTCCCTAAAATTGATGTACCGGCGACCTAGAACTAATTAGAATCTAAGAACTCAGTAATTAGAATTATGCGAAAACGACTCTCCCACCGCAGAGGTGAGCTCTTAAGATGCGGGCCACCACTTATTGCGAAACTTATGTTGAAACAAACTGAGAAAAATTTCAAAGAATTACTCCCACTTGAGATTTTTTAAGAAGGATTGTTAATCACTCTCCGAGCAATATTTAAAAGAGTTAATTTGTGCACGAAGGGCGGTTACAATTATATTGACATATGAAGTTCTTCTTCTTCTTCTTCTTATTTAAATTAATGGCCGCACACTTTAACAGTGTATTTCGCCAATGTCAAGTAGTAATAGAGTATAACAGTAAATTATAAAAATTGTCTGCTTGTCGCCATTACGGCAAAAAACCTATACCTCCATATGAAGTTCATTAAATTATAAATATCAGTATCGATAAAATACCTAAGTTAAATATGCATATATTTATTAAGCACGAGTACATATTCAAAACTATATTTCAATATTATTTTATGCCTTTTTCACAAAATATGTGAAATAATTCTGCAATTTTAGACAGCAACTGTTTTAAATAAAATATGAGCGGGTGATGAATTAGCTTTTTCGATATTCCATATCTCTAAGCTATACAAGGTGTTACATAATTAACGCAAGACCTGAAATAGTTTGTTCGAAATCGGCAACTGAATCCAGAACAACTATTTTTAAAGTTAGATATTTTACCTTTTTTCATTTTCAAAAAATGTTATTACTTGTTCTGATCGCTGTATTAAACAAAATTTAATAATTAGTAAAAGCATTGCGTGCAATCTAAGCAAAATATCGGCTTCCATACATCGTAAAATTTTTCGTTATAAGCTCGAGTTAGTCAATACGCTAACTCTGGTTCGCATAATTAGGTCTAAGTGTAGAAGGTTTAAAAAAAATGAGTTTTAAAAATAATGGGATTATTATTTATTTAATATAAAACCTTCGCTTGAGGACTATAGACGTGACGGTGTGTAACATACAACCAAAAAGAAAGCGTCGACCAAAAGGCGCTGAAAGACAATCTCGCTCTACCCTGACCTAGGGCCGGCGCTGCAGAAAACCATTACACTATCATTACACGAAGATTTCTTAATACGCCTCGTTTGGTCGCAGCGAATGAGAGTCCTGGGTGAGGAGTCAGCTGCCCCAATTTACTGCAACATGCCGAGATCAGCGTCCTAATTCGCTACAAGCAAACGCGGTGCGTAACAATATCTTCCTGCAATTATTGTGTATTTATGTTATTACTAAATTTATTATATGTTAGGTATTCTATATGCCATTGGATTATAGTATAGTAACAAAATATTATTTATACTAGACTAAAGGTGAAAGTACCACAAACAAAAAATAAGAGCACTGCTATGGGTGTTGACTTATTTTCAATAAGTTCCCTGCAACCATTACAGTTTAATTTAATTATTTAGTTCATTATAATTTAAAAATACATTCTAGATAACTATATCCGAGTAGGTTTAAGTATATCCAAATGTTATTTGGCCGTCATTTTGATCGCGATCCGTAATCTAGTACGATTAATTTATCGATGGTTAAATTATCATTTTACGAAGTTATCGTAACTCATCGCGTTACGTTTTTATACTATCTTAGCGAATAAGGGTCTAAGCGGGTGGTGTGCCCGCCCGTCTCAAACCGCCATTGCTGACATTCTAATCAATCCGTGAGATACACAACACAAATGTTACGGATATCGACAATACTATGTATTCGGATATGTACCTATTCATCTGCATGGTAATGAATACGACTATCATTACTCGTTTTAATGATTGAGAGTCTGATGATATGAAACTATTTAAGGATCTTATCGCGCCTTAATTTTGATTTTTAAGTTCCCGACGTTTCTAGTGCTTTGCAGCACTCATGGTCGTAGCCATTGTACGTAGATCGGACCAACAAAAATAATTAAAAAAATTTAGGTTATCCCGGATGCCTTTTAAACATCAAACCCCTCAACCCTCCCGTTATCATAAGTGCTGGAAATCATTTGAAACGTGGGAATCGTTCAGAAATTTACAAAATATAAATATGTTTTAAATCAACATGGTCTGATGTTTTACCTAGGAGTGTATACGATCAACCGACCAAGTAAACTATAAGTAATACACACCTATATGAAATTTATAAGTTTAAACTGACCCACCGTTGGGCACGGGCCTCCTCTCAAACCGAGAGGGTTTAGGCCAAGTTCAGCACGTTGGCCCAGTGCGGGTTGGCGAACTTCACACACCTTCAAGAAACTCATAGGCACAGGTTTCCTCACGATGTTTTCCTTCACCGTTAAAGCAAGTGATAATTAATTTTTAAATACGCACATATTTTCAAAAATATATAGGTGTGTGCCTTAGTTTGAACCCGAGACCTCTGACTTTGCAGTCCAACCGTCTAACGAATAGGCTATCACTGCTTATTATTTTATAATAATATCAGTCTATATTGCCCACTGCTGGACAAAGGCCTTCTCTCACAAATCGAGGTGAGCGAGATTAGGTTATACTCAACCACGCGGACCCAGTACGGATTGGCGGACGCGGGTTTGTGACCACCTGCTGTTGGAACTTATCAAGCCGCCTTTTAAGGCTTCCAACTCGGCTTAACGACTACCACATTAAGTGGTAGCCGGGACCAACTGCTTCCCGTGCCTTCCGAAGCACGGAGACGCTCGAATATAAAAATGCCACAAACGGTCACCCATCTCGGGCCGACCGAGTCGAACGCTGCTTGACTTTGGTAATCGGTAAGAACACCGCGGTCGCACAGCGCTACGATTTATATTTTAATAAAATAAATACCGTCACGTCTATACTCCTAAGTAAGGGCGACAGAGGTGTACTTATAGATCCACTTTTGTAGTATTAGAGAGGGTCTACTAAAAGAATATACTATAAAGGGCACAATGCCAGATTCCGGACTGATACTAGGAGTTTTTCCTCAAATCTCTCCAACAACTAGAAAAGAGCTGATAATCTTCAAACGGATGAACAAATTTTCTTAAATCATATCTTAGAACATGCTCGATCAAGTTACCTTTCAAACAAAAAAAAAGCTAATTCATAATATGTGCATCCGTTAAGGGGCTACGATGACACACATATACAAGGTGTTACATACTTAATGCAAGACCTGAAATTAGTTTGTTCTAAATCGGCAACTGAATGGATTACTATTTTTAAAGTTAGTTATTATATTATATATATTATAGTTTGACGAACGATTTAGCGCAGTGGTTAAGAGCTTGAGCTGCTCCGCCCACTTTTGTGAATTTTCATGTTTGTAAACGCACCCACGACACAGGAATAAATCCTAATGTGGGGCTACGTTTTTAAAAGAAAAAAAAAAAAAAAAGTTATTTATTTTAATTTTCAAGAAATGCTGTAATTCGTTCTGCTCGCTGTATTAAACAACATTCAATAATTATTTAAGGCATTACGCCTATTTTAAATGTATTTCTATTACACACACCTCAATATGCATACCAAAGTTAATTATTGAGTAAATTTTATGGTTCATTTAGATACCAAAGAACTTAAAAAATGGTAGAAAAATCCTTAAAATTGGAAGTTTGATTTTTGTATTATATTCGTAAAGCAATAATCGAATTGGGGTGTCTGAGTTCTTGCGTTATTTATGTTACACCTTGTGTACACGTCATAGTAATAACACCCCTCTTTTTGCATTGGGGATTAAAAATAAACACGTCATGGTCAAGGTTATACACGCTTATAGTAAGGCTAGCTTCCCTAGGATGTCGTGAAACAAATTAAATAGCCTGGACTTTATTTTATTATCCCGTGTCAGGTTCGCCACAGACACGTAAAATATTTTTCTCGGCGGCATGACGCGTCTCCGAGAGACTCGTAAAGCGAAACATTTATTGCGTTTGATACGAGGAGGCCATCGTGGGACGTTTATACTACGGAGAGAACGTGTCGTGTTACGTGATGGCAACAAGTTGTTGCACAGAAAATGTGTTTATGTAATGAGGGAATTTGATGTTCCCACTATAATATAATGGGATGTTTTTGATTCTGTGAAAAAAACTTTCGGATTGCATCGGCCGAAATATGTAGGGACAGATTTAAGAGTGTTTTAAAATTATCTATCCGGCCGTCCACATCATCACGTCAGACCCCATAAAAGGTAGGCAGAGAGTACAGAATGCCAACAAGTTTTTTTCCTTACAGACCTTTCTGGTATCTGTCACTCTCACATTTCGTCTTATCGTCTTCTGACTGTTTTGTTGTTGTTTATTTATTTTAAACGCTGCCTTTAGATCCGAATCCGTGGGAGGCTGAGGCGGTCCTAAAATACATTTTATCTAGGTTATGAGTTTAATATATTATATGTATGCTAGTCTGTAAGGTAAGTTATATTCAATGGATCTGTAAGATATCCAAAAAACATTATTGTAGACTGCCTCGTTAGTCTAGTGGCAAAGCGCATCGCTTGTTGATCACGAGGTCATAGGTCGGAAAAATAGTTTTTCTCACGAAACCTTTTCAGTATGAGTCCGGAGTCGGGAATAGTGCCCAGTATATGGCAATAGGCTGGCCCCCTGTCACAAAATCAGTCGACCGTTTATTTCCAAATGCAAGAACCGCAGTCCTGAGCTGCAAGAAGCTTGTCCAAGAGCATGCCTACCGTGGAAGCGGAACTTGTGGTGGGAATTTTCTTTTGAACTGGCTCAAGACTGCCGTATTTCGCGTGGAGCAACTTTACTGTTAATGCAAACAAAAGATCCGTTTGACCTCGTTTTAGCGGGAAGCTCACTTGGAGAACTCAAGTATTTTGGACAAAAGTTTGACAAGATAAGCCATTGTTTGATCATACTTATAATAATCTTTGATGCTTTTTATGCCTGCAGGGAAGCTATTTCGTAAAAACGTTCCAGTGATATATTTGTATATAGAAGAGTAATATATTGTAGTTATATTTTAGTTGCATGTGTCTTCGAATTGATATACATAATAATTAATGGCTATAATCTAACCTTGATATTTAATAAACAATCTTTAGCAACAGTTACGTTGGTATACGGGGTTCAATGTTGGATATATCAGGTCAGGTGCCACTTGAAACAACTAAAGATTTAACCACAGTATAAGTCTAAAGCTGGTTTATTTATACGGTGATACTTTTTCACATGGTAGGTTTAAGAACATGAAACAAAACCAACATGTAATATTATGCATAGTTGGATGTTGTTCGCTAAGAATGTTTGCCAAGAGCGTTTTAGCATCAAGTTGTTTTAAGATTCCTGAAATTGTTCCAGCAAAACTTTGTTACATATATGAATTACATTGGCTCCTAACATCTTTGGCAGTATAAGATATAAGCGTGACAGCGTTTAATTTGTACTGCAATCCAATTTAAAATTTAATACAATTACAGAAGACCTCTGGTTGGCGGGTTAATTCCTTAAGAAAAAAAGTTTCTATATGCCACGAAAATAAAATGTTGGGCAAGAGCACCCTCAGTATACTATTAGAGAACCACATTATCAAAGTGTTTCTCGTACAAGACCGTAAAAGTCGAGACTTGTTTAAATTTTTGCAGAGAAACGAATTTCATTAATCGTATATTGTTTTTAATATCGCAGACATCGCTTACAATTTTGAGACCCAGTTTTATAAAAATGTTACCTTTATATGTATTGGACTGTCTTGCTCGGGACATCAAATCCCTAATTCAGACATCTCACTGTAAGTGGAACACCTGGCAACGGTGCCAGACTCATGTACATGCAAACCGAGCTGTGTAACCCAAATACCCAATGTATTTGATGTGGTATCTGTGTAAACAGAATGAAATTGATTTTGAACCATATAGAGCCGGCGCTACGACAGTGCCGGCGCTACGAATGCTTATTTATGTGTTAATTAGTTGCATATTTGATATAGATTTAAGTTCTAGATGAAGTTTATACCTGTCTAGAACTCTTTGGAATAACGTATTCAGGTTGCTTCTTTATACTTTTGCAATTTCCACGTGGACTTACCAGAACTTTAGTTGACGCTAGTGTAATCATTTTAAATAAGTTTTTGTACCCTCATTAATAGTCCACAAAGTTCTTAGGATC
This sequence comes from Phalera bucephala, assembly GCA_905147815.2. Lineage (NCBI taxonomy): Eukaryota > Metazoa > Arthropoda > Insecta > Lepidoptera > Notodontidae > Phalera > Phalera bucephala. The sequence continues at coordinate 12,486,216 of LR990621.1, read as the reverse complement.
TTTTCGTTTGATCAAAAAACCAAACTTATGGTACTAATTACACTTCTGACAGTACTCAGCTTGAAATTAGCTTAGATTTTAAGGGGCGAGCAATGGTAAGTAATGTGCGGAAAGTTTTATGTTTTCGGTTCGTTTAACTCCTGGACTGCACGGGGTTCGTGGTTCGAGGTTCGAGGAATAAAAGTGTAATAGTTGCCAGATTGGCGTAGTTGACAGAATCAGTTATGAAGCTTAAAGTATGCTCTTAAGCATTTAGTACCTAAGTTACATTACCTGCAGAAATATAGAGGTTAAGTTTATTTCATCGGTAACAACATTTTATAATTTGGAATAAAGTATATTCTCCTGCAGTGCACGTCTTTCGTTTGAAGATAGATGGATACAAATCTCTAGAAAATCATCTTTTTATTCACATAGACAACAAAGTACTTATGAATAGTCTAATAGATTACTTAAGACTCTTTCACCCGTTCGGAATGTCATTCCTGTGGAGAAGAAGGGCAATAAACTCCACGGTTACTCTTTTAAAAATAAATGTTTGTGTTATGGGAAAATAATGCAAAACGCGCTAGATAAGCTTAAATATTAATCAAACGTAAATGTACTTACATTTATGGTATCAATAGCGTGTCATAAGGCAACTATATTGCCATATTGTTGCCATAGCTGCCGGTTAGGTGATTCTAAATTTTTAGTCAACGCATTTTTGTGGTAGTTTAGGAAAATGGACGTGGTGTTTGTGCGGTGTGCTTTGAAATAGAGTTACACACTTGCAGCCGTTTATTCGTCTCTTATACATGCTTTTTCATTATCTTCTCAACCAAATAAGTAAACAAGGTGTATCTATGTACTTACAATCCTTCAAATATGGTTTCTCTTTTGCGTCGCAATTTGCTTTGTTTGTCTAATGGGGTACGCAGCTGGCGGTCACGGTCCTGGGTTCGATCATACGTCGGTCCGTGTTATTGGCGTACTTCTATCGTGACATTCTAGCGCTAAAGTCTCCAATTCCACCCGGTATAATAACAAATCGCGTCCCTAATTTCATTGGCATTTAGCATCGTCGGGGATATGTGGGTGTGTTTAGAAACACTTTACTACCGATACTTGGAGATTATAGGTTTAACAAAGTTATACTTTGTATAAGTTAGTCTTTATGTCTTTAAGTTTAAGTTAGTCTCGTAAATTACACACTTTGCTGTCTCTAAGGGTGTGTAACATCCTAATATTTAGGCGACAAGGTCCCCGTACGGTGTAAAGACGACAGTTACTGTTTCAACTTAATATCTGTAAGTCGGGTTCTGTACTTACTGGTTGATATGGTAGCTCCCTCCCAGGGTATTTACTATGTAGTGGAAAATAGGAATTTAAGAAACATCCATTATATGGATTTTTGAAGTCATACATCTTTGAAGTAAGTGCAGAAATATTTCTATATTTCTGAAGGGAATCGTGATAATTATCATCAACATCATGATCATGATTTTTTGTAAATCCTATGAACCTGATATAAGTTTATAAAACATATTATGTTCATTATTTAAGTCAAAATCGTGTCGAAATCAATTATTAAATTTGCTTCCGAAGAATGGCGAAGCGAGGATCCCGTTGGCCGACAAACTGCTAAGTAGTTTGGCAGATTTCAGAATTCCTAATCCAAAATAAGCCTGCAATGTATTTTATAAAAAAAAAGTTCTTAGATGAATACAATCTAACCACTTTTAGCTTATTAGGACTGCAGTTAGCAAATAAGTAGAAAAAGAACTGGCTAGTTGGAAATTTTTAGTCCTCAGCAACTGACCACTTCCTTGGTCGTGGTCATGGTCATGACCAGAATGGTCATGTAGACGTTATACACTTGTACAAACCATTTTCATGTCATTTCCCATTAAGCTGCTGGTTTATTAGGGTTATTGGGCTTGCAATATTTAAATACTGTAAATCCGGGTCAACATTACGAGCGAACAATGTAAACGAGGCGTATTGTTTGTGGCAAGCACGAAGCAAACAATAGCTACTTCAGCTGAATTAACTACTTTGTGCGTACAGCAACTTTAGCTTTATAAGCGGCAAAGTAGGAAAATGGTGTACACGCCCTGTTTTGATTACGCTTTTATAACCGTGCAACTATTAGTATGTTTTTAAAAAATAGTTTTAATTATGCACGGTTTTGTTAGATGCTTTCTAGTCCTATTATTTTATCTTCTACTCAATTATTTAATTTTGTAAGCAAATTCATTCAAATCTTATACCATTCATTTACCACGTTACTTGGTGCATTTACCGAAGACCTTTAACATACACAGCGAAAAAAACTTACAAGCCGATTAAGCTATAGGGTTAATTTTTACGTGCTTATAATCTATAACCTCACGCCAGATCCCTTGCGGGGTAGGCAGAGAGTACTGAGTTCCAACAGGTTCTTTCCTTACATACCTCTCTGGCTTCCTCGACTCTCATAGTTCGTCTCATACACGCTCGCCGGTTACGGAGACTCTTGACTTTTCCATCAGATAAGACTCGGTTTATTTGGTCGTGGTAAGATAGTCTAGGTCTTCCCCGGTACCTGCATCCTTCCACTTTCACATTGTATATCTGTTTTGTCATTCTTTCCTCTGGCATTCTTTCTATATGCCCGAACCAACGGAGCATGCCCTTTCTCATCTTTACACCGATACTATCTTTCATACCTACTCGCTGTCTTACTATGCTGTTGCTAATGCGGTCGGTCAGCTTCACTCCGAACATCTTCCGCAGAGCTCGCATTTCTACCGCATTTATCCTACTTTCATTCTCCTTCTTACATACCCAGCTCTCGCTACCATATAACAGCGTTGGGACAAGAACTCCGTTATGTATGGCCAGCTGCGCCTTATGGCTTAAGTGCTGGCTCCCGAGTAGCTTTCCCATCGCACCATTCACTCTGTTCCCTGCACTCACTCTTCTCTCTATGTCAGCGGTGTATTTCCCATCCTTACTGAAGGCGCATCCAAGATATACAAACTCATTCACTTGCTCCAGCACATCGTTACCAACCACAATCCTTACATTCGTTCTGGTTTCTTCCCTTTCAAAAACCATAATCTTGGTTTTCTTCACATTCAAGTGTAAGCCATTGATCATGCAGTCGTTTTTCATAACTGTGACTAGTGTTTGCAGATCAGTGGCTGTTGGCGTTATTAAAACCGCGTCATCTGCATAAAGTAGATGGTTTACCACTAAGTCACCCATTTGTACACCTTCATTCATCGCTTTCAGTCTTTGAAGACTTTTGTCCAGATATATTATAAACAGTCTATCGGACAACACGCAACCCTGCTTGACGCCGATTTTAACGTCAAACCAGGGTGACCTGTTACCACCCACCCGTACGCATGCCTTGCAGTCCACATAAGTGGACTGGACGGCTCGCAACAGAGTGCCATCTATACCATACTCTGGCAAAATGTCCCAAAGTCTCTTTCGCACAACTCTGTCAAATGCCTTCTCCAGATCTACAAAACCGCAGAAAACCTTCCGGCCCACTGCCAGATGCTTCTCTACGATGTTGCGGAGTGAGAAGACTTGATCCAAACATCCTCTTCCAGACCTGAAACCCCCTTGTGCCTCGCACAACATTCCATCGGACTTCACGCGCATTCTCCGTTCAATAATTTTACCGTACACCTTGGCTGCCAAGCTGATCAAACTGATGGCTCTGTAATTGGCGCAGTCATATTGTGAACCCTTGCCTTTATACAAGGGTACTATGACTGCGCGGCGCCAATCTGTAGGGACTCTACCGGTCCTCCAGCAAAGGTTTGCAAGGGCCCGGAAAGCGTCCCGGACGCAAGTTCCACCATATTTGATCATCTCGGCAGATATCATGTCTACTCCCGCAGCTTTACCGTTTTTCATACTTCCTATCGCCCATTCAACGTCTTCCATAGTGATGTCTTCCATTGATTCTGGTGCCGCAATCACGCCTTTAGGCACGTCTGCGGCATCAGCATCCGGGTCATCTCCATACATTTCTCCAAAATATATATACTATAGTAGTGCTTATAATACTATAGTAATACAGTTAAAATAAGAATACTTGTCGGTAAAAATAAAAAAGACTGGTAATTGACATAATTCTGATTAAATCATTTCTAAGATATGTGTTATATTTGATACAACCTAAAAGTTGCATTACCTATATAATAGTAAAGCACATTATAAACAAACAAATCTAGTAATTTGTGAGACTTAAATATTTAATCCAAAATCAAAGATCGCACAAGGGTGTCGCTGATCCTGTACTAATTCCTATAAAGGCGATGTCAAAGAGAAGCTTTGAAAAGATTTCACAAAAAAAAACAACATTTGCGCCGGCGGATTTCCATGTCAGTCACGGTGTAAATTTTTTCAGCGTCGAAATGAATTCTATTCCGACAAACAAATCACCGCGGATCCAATCAAACACGACAACGAGGCCTGTGTGTTTTATAAAACAGATTTTTAGGTAAGCCTGCTATAATTAACCATAAATAATTTGACCGTCTAACTTTTACAAGTTGCAAAATGTTTTTTAAATGGGCTGAAATGCGTAATAGTGGAATACAAGTTATGCCTGTAAAACGGCTGCAATGCGTTATAATGGAAAAGTGTTTAGTAAAATTAAGTAAGATTTAAAATTTTCACGTTTCTTATCATATTGAAACGTTTTTTAAAGTAGCCCCATACGAAATTTACATACACAAACACCCACGCCGAAACAAGCAATTGTGGGTCACATAAAGGTTTGTCCGGTGCGGGAATCGAACCCGCGACTACTCGATCAAGTAGGCTGAGCGGGTTAAGCTGTTAACTACTCGACCAAGCCGTCTTTAAAATTAATTCTTTATGAAATTGTTAAATAAAGGCATTAAATAATGTTCAATTGTTGAAAATGAAGTGTGCGAACGGAAAAATACGTGGAAAAATCTTATAGATTTTACTATACATTTCAATAAACTGCAAAGAGAATTTATTTAACTTCGTAAATTAAAAAAAAAGATGAAAAAATTTCGCATGCAATTTAAAATACGTAAAACGGAAAATTTCTCATCGTAAAATAGTAGTTTTCTGGTCAAAGAGTGTTCTACAAATCTTTGCTATTGGATTAACAGTTATTCCGTATAAAATCCTTCTGCGGCTGAATGGGAATGCCGACAAAACAACGCGGCTCCATTCCGGTGGAGCACAAAGAGCACGATCCATTCGCAGCTCGGTACACTACGAGGCTATGGTCCGACTTTTCGTTCTGAATTGAAGTAAACCATTGTCGAAAATAATTCAATACTACCAGTTTAATTAGGCTAGAATCATTAGTTACACATTGATAGCTGAATAGGGTAATAGGAATAGGACTTTGATTTAACAAATTATTCAAAACAAATTGTAAAATTTGCTTGATCATTAGGGTAATAAGTCAATATTTGTCAAAATGAAAAACAAGCGATTATCGTGGTACCTATTTCTAATAGATAGTTCCTTCTAGTATTATGTCTTACAGTAAAGTTCAAAATATGTGTATATATCCATTAACACAAATATACTAGTTTCCACGTGCTTGTAACTTTTATATATCCAGATTTCAGAGATTTAATGGCAGATATTTTGCACCAAATTTTATGACCTCAAAGTATCAACTGTTTTATTTACATTAGGACTAACACGGCCTGCCAATAAAGTAAATATAAGCTGCTCAGTGGTATTTCAAAGACAGGTAAGTATAAATTGCATTTGACGGCGGCCCTCTGTAAACAGCTTCAAATTGATTGATTTGAAGCTTATTCAACTTGCACCGCAACCAGCCGCGCCATCTACCACTTTGATGAGATTTAGCAAATTAATCAGTCTGTAGGTTTATTGCTCATTCAAAATAAGATAAACAACTTTCCTTTAGACAACAAAGACTTTAGTAATGTAGAGACAGTCAGAATATCTTTTCCGCACAACAAGCTGATCTAATAGCAGTTTGTGACTAAATCAGGTGAGGCAGCAATCTGGTGCTTGAGCTTTGGGTTAGGTGTTGACTAAAGCAGGAAACCACTTTTTGTTATGGAGGCATAAATGGCATCCACAGTTCTAGTTAGTTGATAAAATATGTTTTGGTAATCTTAAAAAATGACAAATGGAAGAGAAAATTATAAACATGTCATCGTATCCTTTTAGTGGCGTATTCATATTTTCCAGCTCGATACCGTGATCACCCCAGCAATTAAGCCTAACGGGTCGAGCTATTCTAGGCTATACTAAAGGGGTTTGACCACACGGTCTTTTATTTCATAATACGGCTACATTTTGATTGAGTAGTCTTATTTCTGGCTACCCCGCAAGGGATCTGGCGAGATAATATAGATACATATTGATTAAGGAGAATACTAAACGAGCAATGATTATGTTTGTCAACAAGCAACTGTGTCAACAAAAAACTTCAGATTGTCTATAAATATACAAAGACATATTTTTATCTAACATCCCAATCTTTACCCTGCTTCAGACTACCATACCTTTGGATACTATTTGTCTCTCATTTTCTAAGAAAAGATTCAAGAGACAACTTAGTAAAGACGACACTTTCTAGAAAAAATGCACTAAAAGTAAGTGTAGTGAAGCGAAGATCCGTGTTCTTACTAACCTTTGTGTACCAAAGTGAACCTTTATAATGGAATACTTTTGGGAGCAATCCCGAGTAAGAGGCGAGTTGCACTGCTCTTAGAGATGTGCCGACCTAAGCGTATTGTTAAAACATTTCGACGTATGTTGCATTGGCACCGAGCTTTTCAATTCTTGGTAAATCCACTTTTCGTTGCAAGTATCAGTTTAATCCTTGTTTTAAGCTGAGCTACCACTAGCTGCATATATCCGAATAAAGGTGTCCCAATTTTGTTATTACTTAAATTGTATTAAAAATAAATATATACCACTTTTTTAAGAACTACTAAAAGTATCATCATCATCTTGCCAGATCCTTTGCAGATTAAACAAGTAAAATAATTTAAGGGACTACTGCGATAAAAAAGTGTTTTTCGTCACATGGCATTTGAGGAAGTAAATAGATTTGAGACTTAATATGCAGAAATATGATTTTTGACTACATATTTTAAAATGTGGTAAATATTAAAATGAGGATGGGAATATATTTAACGAACGAATTTTTCTCGATTGAAATATCTAAAGTCATCTCTATTGATTTACATTTTCTGATTCCAATTCGAAACTTAAGAACAAGTCAATGGAATTTACATAAAACCATAACAAATAACTGCAGCAAAGCTCTTGTGAAGCAGTTTTTTATTTCATAGTGTAGTTTTTTAGGAAATGATAAATATTGTTTTTGTACATATGTTCGTCGTTTATATCCGAGCGCGCGCTCAATATATCCGTCCCTTATTACTCTTATGTAAAGAAATAACATCACTGTCACTCTCCCGGTCGATACATGTTCGATCGTAGTAGGCCCTTAAACCGAAAATTTGGTAAAACAGATCAAGTAAGACTAAACTGTATCTACGTAATACTTTGCATAAAGAAGGCATTTGTTCATCAGTTTCTTTTTCGGTTTTTTCATTTTATTTTTTTATATTTACGACTGGTATTCGAATTGAAGAAAAGTCATGAACGTCTATCTTTTTATATCATCACGCCAGATCCCTTGCGGGGTAAGCAGAAAGTACAGACTATGAACTTATTACTGCTTTTGAGTTTCTCGAGAAACCTGATTGAGAAAGTGATGTACCTTTTGAAGTTTGCCACATATTCTTCTTGATAGATTTTTACTTACTTACATATCTAAGCACCTACTTTATCTATCTATAGATCTATATGATCACGCCAGATCCATTGCGGGGTAGACAGAGTAGAGTTCCAACAGTTTCCTTACCACCTCTCTGGCTTCCTACCTACGTTATAATACCTAATTTATACACGGATTCTTTGTTTAGTGGCATATGATGCTGCTAGCGATCACAGGTTCATTCTAGCTCGTACAAAGTGTTATTGGGATTTTTCTATCAAAGACTTTTAGTAGCAGTCTGGAATCTGGCTACACGCTTCTAAAATACAGGCATGAAGATTCATTCATTTAACACGTAACATTATAATAATAATATCATCATATACTGCCCCACTGCTGGGCAAAGGCCTTCTTTCACAAATCGAGGTGAGAGAGATTAGGTCATACTCCACCACACGACCTAGTGCTGATTGGTGGAGGCAGGTTGGCGGCCACCTTCTGTTGGAACTTATCAATCCGCCTATTAGTGGTGACTGGGACCAACGGCTTAACATGCCTTTCCAAGCACGGAGACGCTCTAATATGAAAATCCCACAAACGGTCACTCATCTCAGGCCCACCAAGTCGAACGCTGCTTAACCATGGTGATCGGTAAGAACACCGCGGTCGCACAGCGCTACGAGCGTCTCGCATAGACATTTAACACATACAGAAACAAATTAATATTGTTCAATGGTTTTAACGATAATACAAAGATAAAAAGAATTTTCCTATATATCATAAATATTATAATAGGAAGAATCCACAAGGGTTTTTCAGCGTCACGATGACCAAGCCGAACCCGGCCATTTACCGAGATCTTATGAATATATTATTTGATATATGACCACGAGTGGCCATATTATGGTGCCATATGTGTTTTACATATAGATGAAAACATAATTTAAAAGATAAACTGAGTTCTTAGATTTACGCGAATATTACACATGAAATAAAACTATTTTTCGGATTTTATAGCGGTTTATTTTTGATTTTAGAAGTTTGAGGGTACCCCGGAACAACTATGCCTTTTGGACGTCTAACACCTCAGTCCCTCCCGTGACCATGGGTACTGCAAAGCAGTCGAAACGTCGGGAACTAAAAATCAAAAATAAACCGCGATAAAATCCGAAAAATAGTTTTATTTCATGTTAAAAGATAAATTTATACGTATACAAAGCTACAATGTTACGTTGTTGTTTTTATTAGCACGAGAGTTAATATACAGACTGTTTTGAGTTTGTACTGTAGCGGAATTAATTGTTTACATAATGAATAGCGAATTTAATAATTCTATCTATCTATATCATCACGTCAGATCCTCTGCGAGACGGACAGAGAGTACAGAGTTCCAAGAAGTGCCATCCTTACAGATCTCTCTGGCGTCCTCCACTCGCAGTTCGTCTTATGCACGCTCGCCGGTTACGGAAACTTGACTTGCACTTCAGATAAGACATGGTCTCTTTGGTCATGGTAAAATAGTCTAGGTATTCCCCTGCATCCTTAAATTTTTGCATTGTATATTTGTAATTCTACATTGCTTAAAACTGGCTATGTTTGATTTAGTCAATATTTTACGAATAATCATTTAAGACTCAATTAAAATAAGCTTAGTTAAAGTTAAGAATACCGTACCATGTGCATGGTATTGTATTCTTTTCTCGGCCCAAACGCGTGGGACGATTTTTTTTTAATTATAATACTTGCTTTCCACGCGGTTGACAACGCCAACTACCGGGTCCATGTTACTTATGAGGAGGATAATGTCGCTTAGGGTGAAAGAATTATTAAAATCCCTTAAGTAGTTTCAGAATGTATCGATTTCAAACAAATTATTCTTTCTTGCCTATAATATTAGTAGGCAAGGGATCTGCCGTGATGATATAGATAGATAGATAGAAGATTAGTAGAGATTAAATAAAATAAAAAAATGTTCTCTTTTTATGAGTTTTTGTTCAGTACAACTAGTCTTGCAAATTCCGTGAGAATACAAAACAACAGGTTTTTTAAAGCCACATTGTTACGCTATTGTTTTAATTAAGTTAATATATCATTAGCCTTGGTTTAGTTGTATTCCCAAAATTTTAGTTCATAAATTATTATGTTTTGCATATTGGTAAATTTTTCCATTATTAATAACAGCGGCGGATATGAAGCGAGCGCTGAATTGGGTGTACACTATTAAGGTAAACATTCAGTCGCTATAATTTTAGTATTTCATTTGTGTTTAATTTGAATATCAAAAATATGAAACAAACACCATATCGCCTATACTTCTTTAAAGGGGGTGGCAGAGGTGTAGTGTGTACATCCACTTGTCGCCGACGATGTTAGGTCCAATGTAATAGGTGGCGAGTCTATGGCCATATACCGGGTATAATTCCAGACTCCGGACTGATCTTGGGAATTTTTAGATAGAAAAAATACCTTTGTCCGACCGAGGATGCGCCACTAGACCAACGAGGCAGAAATATGAAACAATAAACAATTTGAGTTCTTAGATTTACGCGAATATTACACATGAAATAAAACTATTTTACGGATTTTATCGCGGTTTATTTTTTTATTTCTAGTTCCCGACGTTTCGAGTGCTTTGCAGCACCCATGGTCACGGGAGGGACTGAGGTGTTAGACGTCCAATAGGCATAGTTGTTCCGGGGTACCCTCAAACTTCTTAATTATTTTTGTTGTTGTTGGTCCGATCTACGCAGAATGAGCTCACGGTGTCTTGAGGTCTTGCAGTGTTATGCTTGGTTTTGGATTTGATTATATTAATTACCGGATCCCAAGACGATGGAAGCACCCAGCCATCTTCTCTATTGAAATTAGGATGTTTTTTAATTTCAATAGCCTCGCGAACCATTCTTGGTAGGAATCGGTGTTCTTTCACGAGGATTTGTGGTCTATCAAATCTGATGTTATGGCGGGTGCGGTCAAGGACATGTTCACAGACTGCAGACTTCTTTGAGCGACGGTGTTTTAGGTCAGCTATGTGTTCTTTAACCCGAGTTTTTACCGGTCTTTTTGTTTGTCCTATATAAGAGAGACCACATTCACAATCAAGCTTGTAAACTCCTGCATCTTGTAGAGGGATCTGACACTTGACAGATGGTAAAAATTGACTGATCTTCTTCGGCGGCTTAAAAAATGTTTTAATCGAAGCACGCTTCAAGATGTAGCCAATCTTGTCCGTGACTCCTCTCATGTAAGGTAGTACAGCAGGGAGACGCTCAACTGTGGCTGGTTTCACTCGGTCACTGTGACGTTGGCGTGGGACTCGAAGCTTATTGTCGTGCAGGACTTGCTTGACATGTTGAAGCTCGGCAGCCAGATGTTTCTTGTCACAGATCCCTTGTGCTCTCTGAAACAAAGATTTACCCACGGTAGCTAACTGTGTTGGATGGTGGTGAGATTCACCGTTTAAGTACCTATCAGTATGGGTCTTTTTACGATAAACCGTATGGCTTAAGGTGTTGTTGGGGTTACGGATTACTAACACATCTAGGAAAGCTAGGGAATTATTTGCCTCCAACTCCATTGTAAACTGAATTTTAGGGTTAATGGAGTTAAGATGATTTAGGAATACATGAATTTTGTCAGATGGTAATATTGTGAAAGTATCATCTACGTACCGCTTGTAGAAACTTGGCTTTACAGGTGAGGTACGAAGGGCTGTCTCCTCAAAGTCTTCCATGAATATATCGGCAACAATGGGAGATACAGGGGAGCCCATCGCCACGCCATCTACTTGCTTGTAGAACTGCTCCTTCCACAATAAGTAGCCAGATGTAAGGCAGTGTCTCAATAGTTCTAAGTATTCCGCTGGCATGTTGTTCTCCGCTAGTTTCCTTTCTATAATTTCGACACAGTCTTGTACAGGTAGGCATGTGAATAGTGACTGGACATCGAAACTGACCATAGTTTCATTGTCAGTAAGATGTAGATTTTTGATCTCACTAACAAAATGGTATGAATCCTTAACATGTGCTCTGGTGTGTCCTTTGAGTGCCGAGAGCACTTTCGCTACGTGCTGAGCCAATCTGTAGGTTGGTGTGTCGATTTGGCTAACGATTGGACGTAGGGGAGCATTCGGTTTATGTATTTTTGGGAGCCCATACAACTGTGGCGGTTTTGCGCACGAAGGTATTAGCGATTTGTTATTGTGGAAGGAGCAGTTCTACAAGCAAGTAGATGGCGTGGCGATGGGCTCCCCTGTATCTCCCATTGTTGCCGATATATTCATGGAAGACTTTGAGGAGACAGCCCTTCGTACCTCACCTGTAAAGCCAAGTTTCTACAAGCGGTACGTAGATGATACTTTCACAATATTACCATCTGACAAAATTCATGTATTCATAAATCATCTTAACTCCATTAACCCTAAAATTCAGTTTACAATGGAGTTGGAGGCAAATAATTCCCTAGCTTTCCTAGATGTGTTAGTAATCCGTAACCCCAACAACACCTTAAGCCATACGGTTTATCGTAAAAAGACCCATACTGATAGGTACTTAAACGGTGAATCTCACCACCATCCAACACAGTTAGCTACCGTGGGTAAATCTTTGTTTCAGAGAGCACAAGGGATCTGTGACAAGAAACATCTGGCTGCCGAGCTTCAACATGTCAAGCAAGTCCTGCACGACAATAAGCTTCGAGTCCCACGCCAACGTCACAGTGACCGAGTGAAACCAGCCACAGTTGAGCGTCTCCCTGCTGTACTACCTTACATGAGAGGAGTCACGGACAAGATTGGCTACATCTTGAAGCGTGCTTCGATTAAAACATTTTTTAAGCCGCCGAAGAAGATCAGTCAATTTTTACCATCTGTCAAGTGTCAGATCCCTCTACAAGATGCAGGAGTTTACAAGCTTGATTGTGAATGTGGTCTCTCTTATATAGGACAAACAAAAAGACCGGTAAAAACTCGGGTTAAAGAACACATAGCTGACCTAAAACACCGTCGCTCAAAGAAGTCTGCAGTCTGTGAACATGTCCTTGACCGCACCCACCATAACATCAGATTTGATAGACCACAAATCCTCGTGAAAGAACACCGATTCCTACAAAGAATGGTTCGCGAGGCTATTGAAATTAAAAAACATCCTAATTTCAATAGAGAAGATGGCTGGGTGCTTCCATCGTCTTGGGATCCGGTAATTAATATAATCAAATCCAAAACCAAGCATAACACTGCAAGACCTCAAGACACCGTGAGCTCATTCTGCGTAGATCGGACCAACAACAACAAAAATAATTAAGAAGTTTGAGGGTACCCCGGAACAACTATGCCTATTGGACGTCTAACACCTCAGTCCCTCCCGTGACCATGGGTGCTGCAAAGCACTCGAAACGTCGGGAACTAGAAATAAAAAAATAAACCGCGATAAAATCCGTAAAATAGTTTTATTTCAAATAAACAATTTATCATTTTTTAGTGTTGTGGTAGTATTTGACCAATTTCTCTCCCCAACTTGTGAGAGAAAGTCCTTGCTCAGTCTGATAATATAGGCGGAATTTTAAGATAATGTCTTCATTATACAGGTCGTTGTTTTGTATTCTCGGGATGTTTATGGAGTACATAACACACGGGTACTTAATAATTTCACACTACTTAAAAGTCGTTATGTTTATTCGAAGGCGCTCGTAGCGCTGGTCTTCATGGTGATACCTGCTCAAGTAGTTATACTTTTGAACGGGCACTGCTTGTGAAGACAGGACCACCGAGAATCCTGAAGGTTATCATTCTTTTAACATATTATTATAAGTCTTATATCTCAGTCGTAAGGCATCACACTGGAGCTGAATCGCATAATTGATTTTGTATAATATAAAAATGTATGTATCTATACAGAAAATGATGGAAACAAACGGGTACAGATCTTCTCAGTGAAGGCCCCGTTCAGATCAAGGGGTAGATTAGTAAGTTAAAAAAATGTAAATATGACCATTTGTTAGAATCCCCGCAGGTTTTATACAAAATAAATAATTTAAGTTTGAATTTGTAAAGTCAAATTACAACCAAAGAATTCCTAGTTTATGGACATGTATTTAAAAGAAAAAACTTAAAAACGACACTTTCTACTAATCTCTCCGTAACCGGAACTGGCGTGATGATAAAGATAGATAGACTTACTACTAATCTTATTTTTGCGTCCATTAATAACTTAATAACAGCATGATAGTGTATTTATTTAGCGTGCCTCGCTTAAAGAAGATTGGAAAACATAAACCAAACACTCGCAACACACATGAAGATGGGTATCAGGATCAATGCACGTTTGCTGTTTGCAACACAGCATCTCGTGAAGTCGTTGCATTTCGATTCCAGCTGAATTCTCTGTTTTGAACCATTTGTTTTACCTGCTGTAACTGCATTCTAGGTCCTTATTCGCTGTTACTAAACGTGCTGCGTTACGATAACTTCGCAAAATGAACGTGTAATTCTGTATACCACTGTTCTGCAGCCCACGATATTCATATTGTTTGACCAAAGATGTATTGGCAACACCTGGACATTAATATATCGAACCGGTCGCAACAATGATGTAATACGTAATTTGGGAATTTATACTGATACAAACCTTACTTGGGGCCCACAACTTCAAGAACTGAGTCGCAAACTTTTTGCTTCTGCGGCGTCCTTGAGAAGGTTGCGTAATTTTCTCCCTACTGCCACTAAAATTGCACTCACACAATCCCTTATCCTTCCTATAATCGACTATGCAGACGTTAGCTATCCCAATCTTACAGAAACCCAATATAATAAACTTGAGTGACTTCAAAATTTTTGTATTAGATTCATATTTGGGTTACGCAAATATGATCACGTTTCTGAATTTCGTGTAAAACTCAAGTGGTTACCAATCCGCCTTCGCCGGCATGCTCATATAATATATCTTCTTTACAGTATTCTGTTCAATCCGTCAACTCCCTCTTACCTCAAAGGAAGATTTAAATTCCTTCATGAAACACATTCAAGGTTGCTGAGGTCATCGGAGAACCTGAAGCTGGAAACACCAATGCATTCTACAAACTTTTTCGATAAAACCTTTACTAATCAAGCCGTTCGTTTGTGGAATGCATTGCCTGTGACAGTCCGACGCGCGCAATCGTTAGCGTCCTTTAAAAAATCGGTTCACAATCACTTCCTACACTTATGAACTTTCCGAGCACTGTTACTATGTGTTAGTTGTATGTGAAATGTGTATGTGTATAGAATATATATGTAATATGTATGTAATTCGATTGTAATGTATTATCTAAGTTTATAATGTACGCCACCAACTGCCCTGTATTACTGTTTATGTTGATTCTTCCATTGTATTGGTTGTCTGGAAGAAATAGCTTTTAGCTATAAGACCGCCAATTGTACATATTAGTCTGTAATTAGTTGTTTATTAATTGTAATTCCACTGGTGTACAATAAAGAGTACTCTATCTATCTATCTATCTACGTATGGATATAAAATGTTTGTCTCTAAGAAATAATCAATTTGCTTGCTTGCGGTCGATCCGCCATTTTAACGGTCAACTGTTACCATGGTTACCAGTAGATACATCTTCGGTCAAAAATGATATGATTTCGTGAGTTGCAATTGGTTGCAGTTAAGGCCCTCATATATATTAAGTTCCTTGGTTGCAGTATAACCGACAGCCATTTTAACGTCCCGACACTGCACGTTATTTTCGTAGTTAGGGCATTTCCATATTTATTGCGTCATTGGACCGTAAAAATTCCTAGAGACAAGCGTTTCATGTCCATATATATTACGTCAGTGATACCACTGGGAGTACCTTTAAACGATAATTTCACTAAGTTATCGTAGTGCACCGCGTTTCGTTATATTTAGTCATAGCGAATAAGGGCCGTGTTTGTTTTTCGTAGCGTTCATTTGAACTTCTACGTGTTATTCATATAAAACAGCTGATGTTGGTAAGTGTTTTGTTTGGAGTAGTCACAAATAAAGGTGCGTGAAAGTTCAGGTTCATTTCAAATTGGACTCTTTCACATTGTATCACATTTTTTTTTATTTAATTACATGGAGACTACTAGATTAGAATCGATTTTTGTGGAGACGTGGGCGGCGTTTTAAGGTTAAGTTTTGTTTTACGACATCATCATCATCCGAAAAAGAAAGAAAGCGAGAAAACATTTAGTGACCAATACACAGGAAAGAGTAAATAGACGGTCATATAAAGAAATAACAGAGCAAGTTGTGTTGGTCCAAACAGGACTCCGACTCAGCATATTGCTGCACTATGGTTATAGTGCAGCGTTGGTATTCTGGCAAAACCTTTGTAAGTGGCGTCACGGGCAGTAAAATAACCTCTTTTTACAATAATTTGTACATACATAATAAAAAAATGCCTCGTTGGTTGGTCCTGGGTTCAAATCCTAGGTCGGACCAATGTGGTTTTTCTAACTAAAATTCCCAGTATGAGTCCGGAGTCTGGAATTGTGCCCGATATATGGCAATAGGCTCGCCCCCTATTACATGGAACCTAACATCGTTGGTGAAAATTGGGTGTACTCAGTACACCTCTGCCAGCCTTGTTTTGGGAATATAGGTTTGACAGTTTTTATAATATAAAAATAATAATATGTATGCAAACTCAACAATCTTTGTACTCAGTGAGAAGAAAGTAACCATAATAATACATAAATAAAATAAAACATTACTAAGAAGAAGGCAGAAACTATGTTAAATTATGCAAGAATGCAATAAACTTATATTTATACTAAATAATTACAAATCTATCGAAAATCAATACTATTATTAACATGTTATAGTACATTAAGTTAAACTTAAAAACATCCACTGCAGAACAAATGCCTCTCACAAAAATCGGCACAACGACCAGCTTTCTTCTGTTCGCAACCAGCATTTACCTGAGACCTTCACCAGGTCATCGTGTTACAATCACAAGAATCAGTAGGACGGAATGCATAATAGTTTTTAATTATTTTAATTTCGATTACATTCACTGATTTATTTAGCATCATAATTAATAGTAAATTATGTTATATTTCGATTAAAGTTTAAGAAATTAATTTATAATATTGCGACTTTATTTTAAAATTGTAAAAAATTGCGAGTAACGGATATTTTGTGCCCTTCTTGGCTCGAACAGCGAATAAAGAATATCTGGAATCTCATTGGTCTAGTGGCAAAGCGCATCGCTTTGTGATCACGAGGTCCTGGGTCAAAACTTCCCAGTATGAGTCCGGAGTCTGGAATTGTGCCCGGTTTATGACAATATTCGTCCCCTACTACCGGGAAAAAGGCGTGAAGGTATATGGAATCAGAAATGGGCAAATTGTAATCAGATTAATGATTACAATTGTATTTTGTAATGTTCAATCATGGCGCAAGATTAAAAGTGTAATC
This sequence comes from Phalera bucephala, assembly GCA_905147815.2. NCBI lineage: Eukaryota > Metazoa > Arthropoda > Insecta > Lepidoptera > Notodontidae > Phalera > Phalera bucephala. The sequence continues at coordinate 12,469,041 of LR990621.1, read as the reverse complement.
GTAAACGTTGAAGATTATAAAATGTTATTGTAATCGTTAATCATTAATACACTGTCACGCCTATATTCCCTAAGCGGCGGTGGTTAATCATTGATCTGATTACATTTTGCCCATCTCTGTGTGAAATCAGCGTGTCTTCTTACTCTATGTCTCTAGCACCCAACGCTCCGCAGCTGCTCTGCTAAACCCACGAGGACATAACCCCATCACGCATTCTCCTCGTAATAATCAGTCCACCTTATCGGAGGGCCTCTCTACTCCACCTCTTCCGGTATTGTATATAGGTACTGAAGTAATAATAAAATATCACGAAGATCGTTACATTATACCCAAATAGAAATATACACAAACATTAACCAATCACCTTTCCGCTAAAAGGTTTATGGGTAATTTACATTTTATTAGCGATCATCGGCGTTCCATCCGTTTTAGTGTCGTGCGAATACCTTTGGCTGCTGTAAAACGCAAACGATCCGAGTAATTTCCTTTACATTTGCTTTGTACGATAAATGTTGCAGCTTTTAAAGATTATATTTGACTTTTATGATCTTGATTGGTATGTACTTTGTATGTACTTGTTTTTCTTGTGTTGTTTCTATTGGTATGAACTTGTATTAGTATGTTAAAGTATTTCAATAATACAGGTGATCTGAAATTGGGGTATCACACCGATAGTTGTTACATATATACGTCAGTCTAAGCAACTTTTGTACTACATTTTTTTTAATCGTAAGTTTTTCTTACTTTCCATACAACACTCGATAAGTTTTGGTCAACATTTGTTATACCAGCCCTTGTATAAAACCTGCGGAGGTTTTTTTAACTTACTAATCGCCCACCGGATCGGAACGACTCTATTGAGAAGATCCGGCGAGAAACTCAGCGGGCTTGTCCTTTTTTTTTAATTCTCCATTCATTTTTTATTCTTCATTTTCTGTATAGATACATACATTTTTATATTATATAAAATCAATTATGCGATCCAGTGTGATTCCTTACGATTGAGATATAAGACTAATAATAATATTTTTAAATGTTTAATGTTTATTTAAAGTTTATTTTCTTTAACTTATGGTACAAAGTTTTACAGTTAGTCGGAGTCCCCATTTAAGCATAATATTGCTTGTGTTTGAGGACTCCGCTCTTTCCTTGAGATCCAATACAATATTACCTTGTAGTTTACAATGAAGAGTTACTTAATAAAATAAGCATATAAGTTTATATAATAAACTAAAAATAAAAATAAAGTAGGTAACAAAAATTTAAACAATAGTTAAGCGCCAATAATGCGTGTTTATGTTATATGTTTGACGTTAAAAAAAAAGAAGTGTTTGTTTATCATTAAGTGTGTTTTAAGTATGTGTGTGTGTGTGTGTGTGAGTGTGTGTGTGTGTGTGTGTGTATGTGTGTGTGTGTGTGAGAGAGAGAGAAATAATGATGCACTCAAGTAAATAAATTCGATATACGAGTTTGCCTGTTAAAGTAGAAACATATCAATTTAACTAAAGTCAATATAAGGACTTAAGCATAGCCTCAATGTCATCATAGCTTTTAGTATTAAGCCAGGTCGTGAGGGTCTTTTTGCAATCGGAGAATGTCAGAGGATATATGTTCAATTGTTTGTTCAAATAATTATATAGGCGGGATGACTATTTAGTGTATTGTCTTTCTGCAAAATTTGAGTTTACTGTGATTTCTGGAACCACCCGATAATTTGTGAGACTTTATGTATTACATCACAGGAGCAGTTCACATTATGGGGGTTTTTACATTTGTGTATTTGAAGTTTAAAATGAATAGGTGGTTGTGTGCGGTTGTACTTCGAAAAACAAATGTAGCTAGTTTTAAGGGCATTTAACGTCAGTAAATTTACATCTAACCAGGCTGCCACCTTCATCAGTCCAGCTTCGGCAGTTATCCGTACATTGTCCCAAGTATCATCAGAAAAGATTATAGCAGTATCGTCTGCATATGAGATGATATGTCCATTATCGATACTCATATTACATAGATTGTTTAAGTATATAAGAAACAGTGTAGGTCCCAGGACACTCCCTTGAGGGACGCCGTACGTAGCTGTTTCTTCTCTACTGGTATAATCGCCTATATTAACTACTTGTTTACGATCTCTCATGTAATCCCTGAGAAGTTTTAGGGGATTTCTTCTGATGCCTATGTTCTCTAACCTGCGCATGAGAATGGAGACAAGCTAAAGGGTAATAATGATAAGCTAAAGGGTTCTGGGTGGACCAGTCTCCACAAGCAGCACCCGTTCACGAGTATGACTACATGAGCAGCCATCACCTCCCTCGATCGTATTTATAGACTCATATGTATATATATAGAGGGAAGTAAGAGACCTGCATCAAATTCGCGAACAGTTAACACCTAAACCGAAGAAATATTTTTGAGTCGCGGAAAGATTTGTCTCGTGCGGGGACCAATTCAAGCCTGTGAGCTGAGCAGTCTTTGCCTTAACATTTACACCAAGCTGTCGACAATTTACATAGGTCCCATTGATATTTGGGAATATTATAGAATCTCTAAAATTAGTGTGTGATAAACTATTTAAGACTATCAAGCAAAAGTTTGTATTAAAAAAATAACATTGCCCTATTTTAGGAGATTATCCTTGTATCGTGGGTGCGTTTACAGATATGAATTTCACATAACTTAAACTCAAAGTTAAATGATTCATTTTGTTTAAAATCTGCGAAGGTAGTATATGCGAATAAATAGTCATATTTCCTTTTTTTTAACTTACAAATCTACCGGATCGGACCGCGGCCTCTACTGAGAAGATCCGGCGAGAAACTCAGCGGGCTTGTTTTTTTTTGTCTAATCCTCAATTCATTTTTTTCTTAATTTTTTGCATATTATAGAATCTCCAAAATCAGTGTGTGATAAACTATTTAAAACAATCAAGCAAAAGTTAGTATTAAAAAAATAACATTGCCCCATTTTAGGGATTATTCTTTGCCTTGCCTTGTAACGTGGTTGCGTTTATAGTCATGAATTTTACACATCTCTCAGACCCAAAACAAATAACCTCCACCCGGCCCGAGGAACAAAATAACTAAAACTTAGTCAAGCTATAAAGAATTATGAATTCAATTTGAGTTAATACCTAAATGTTAAAGCAATGTGTTATTTTTTTCGAGGATCAAATATACACAGTTAAATAAAACTAAGGTTTAAAACCAACTCGGCTGGGCAGCGTTCGGGAAACTGCGCAACATCTTCTCATCCAAAATACCTCAGTGCCTTAAGACTAAAGTTTTTAGTCAGTGTGTGTTACCAGTGATGATATATGGATCAGAGACGTGGTCTCTTACTATAGGTCTCATAAAAAAGCTCAGAGTTGCTCAGCGAGCTATGGAGAGAGCTATGCTCGGCGTTTCTCTACGCGATCGAATCAGGAATGAGGAGATTCGTAGAAGAACCAAGGTCACCGACATAGCCGTTAAGATTAGCAAGCTGAAGTGGCAATGGGCGGGCCACATAGCGCGTAGATCGGACAGGCGTTGGGGCAGAAAGATTCTAGAGTGGAGACCACGTATTGGCAAGCGCAGTGTGGGACGACCGCCTGCCAGATGGACCGACGATCTTGTGAAAATCGCAGGAAGTCGTTGGATGCAGGTGGCATCGGACCGGTTACGCTGGAAAGCGATTGGGGAGGCCTATGTTCAGCAGTGGACAAGTATAGGCTGAGATGATGATGATGATGATGAAGGTTTAAAATGAATAAATAAATACCATCACGTATATAATCTCCAAGTGTGAGTGGCAGAGGTGTATTGTGTACCCCCACCTTTCGCCAACGATTTTAAGAGACAATGTAATAGGTAGCCAGCCTGTTGCCATTATTACCAGGCACAATTCCACACTTCGGACTGGTGAAAGAAATTTTTAGATAAAATACTATCTATCTATCTATAGCATCACGCCAGATCTCTTGGAGGGTAGGTAGAGAGTACTGAGTTCCAACAGGATCTTTCCTTACATACCTCTCTGGCTTCCTCCACTCTCATAGTTCGTCTCATACACGCTCGCCGGTTACGGAGTCTCTTGACTTGTCCTTCAGATAAGACTGTCTATTTGCTCGTGGTAAGATAGTGTAGGTCTTTCCCGGTACCTACATCCTTCCACTTTCGCATTGTATATCTGTTTTGTCATTGTCAAGATAAAAAACTACAGCCTATAAATTTGGATTAAGGAGATTTTATTGCTACGAATACAAAGACGTTGCTTGTAGATAGACATACTGCGCTACTGAGGACAAATAGCTAGTTTATAAATGGCACACACCATCTACAAACAATCTTAGCACGAAAAGTTTCACGTTAGCTTGTCGCTAGCGATTCGATATGCCATCCTTGTCACACTACAAATTTATTAAATAAACATGAACATACCAGCACCATTACCCGCTAGCGTCTCGCTAACGTGAAAGTTTTCGTACTAAGCCCTCAGAACCATTATTTAGAAACATACCTACTACATCATTAAGCGGTTAGGCGATAACTTATTAACTGCCCACCATAGCCTGTCATTCGATTTCATTTCAAAATGATAGATTGAAACCACGTAATCAAGTGCGGGATAATTGGTTATATTATGCATTCGTTAACCGACCCGTCATATCAGTGCAATGAACATAGCAAGGTTATAATAATTATTTCATTCACGTTATAACCATTACTTTATAATAATAACGTTATAATAATTTTGTTATGCTTACGCCTCTTAATATTCAAATCAAATCAATTTTATTGTTGTTACAGGTATATAAATTTGCTAAGGTCTACGTTGCATCTTGTTTCTATGTAGCATACCCTGTTGGGTTTACAATATTATTAAAATTACAGGATTATGTCAAAAACTATATATGTAAATTATTAAATTATAAAATGATCAAATTATAAAATAAAAAGAACGAAACACTAGTACAATAATAATAAGTAAAACAAAAAAAATAAATCAAAATATAATATTAATAATGTCCAAATCATAATGTCAATCGATAATAATTAAATGAACAATAAAAAAAAAAACAGTTGATAATTATGTCACTGAAAGAAATTCATTAATAGAATAGTAGCATTTGGTTATTAGTAATTGGAATAATTTCTTTTTAAATTGCACCACATCCAAGTCCCTAATATCATTAGGTATTTTATTATACACCTTAGGCGCCATACAGAATATACTTTTATGCATGAGCGCTGTCCTTGACGATCGTATGTCAATATCATGTCTGAATTTTTCTCGTAAGGTTCGAGTTGAATTGTTTTCAGCTGTTTTCTTAAATAAGGCGCTGTTTTTTTCACAAATAATGCAATTTCAAGGATGTTAATATTTTTAGGGTCTTAAAATGTGGCTTACAGCTTTCTGTAGATTTTATGTTCACATGGCTCTGAGACATCTCTTTTGCGCCTTAAACACGGACTCCTTCTCACAAGAGTTACCCCAAAATATAACACCATAGCGCAATATGGAGTCTACATAGCCGTAGTAAGCGGTGACAGCAGCTGACTCGTTGACTACATTTCTAAGTTTGTAGAGAGCGAATGCGAATTGGCTTAATTTTTTTACAAGATTCGAGGCATGCTCTTTCCATGTGAGTTTATTGTCAATGATTAATCCTAGAAATTTAGTATGCGACACTTCCTCGATAATTTCGTTTTTGAAGCTAAGCGTAGTATTGGGGATATTATTTCTTTGTCTGAAGTCGATTATTTTTGTTTTATTTATGTTTAAAACTAAATTATTTCGGTCAAGCCATGTAGTTGACTGTCGTAGTGCATCATTTATATGACTGTCAAAGTCCCTATATTTATTGTAGCTTACGAGTATAGTGCTATCATCGGCAAAAAGAACCATTGGATATGTTACATATTGTGGGAAGTCATTAATGTACAATTATTTACCTTTTCTGATCATTATCATCAGCCTACAACAGTTCACAGCTGGATTATCTATTTTTGACTCTTCTCTTCAACCATTGTCAGTCACCTTGTGTATATGCCGAGCAAGCAATTCCCATATTTAATGGCAACGTGTACAGATATGTACAAGTACCTTTGATATACACGTTATCTGGAGCATAGTAAGTATATAATTGTCGGAATTGTTAGGAATCACCGTTTCTGTCACCAAAATAACAACACTATTGTGAATATTAAATACCTACACATATTCAGTGAAATATCTATTGTAATCATAAAAAGACTTATTTGAGTGCGCGCATTTTTCATTGCAAATTGAACAAGTGAAATTTTATTCTGTGTTCGATATTTTGTGATTCAACTTTATTTCAAGGCTCATAGGAATATTTTTGCATATTTCTTGGTCCCACGAAGCGTCGATTTACTCCACTTTCTAGATTGAATTTTCGCTGACAGTATAAAATGCGTGGATTCCATGTCTCGCCCACTCGAGTGCGGCAACCGAGCTTTCTCAGCGATATTGGAACTTAATGATGCGTTCCCCGGTGGTTACGTGACTGAAGGAAATAGGTATTATTTTACTTTTATCTCGAGACAAATACATGAACAATTACTTTTTGGAGTTCGATGTTAATTTCATTTTGTATATTTTGAGTTATCAATGTTTAAATTAAAAAGATCCCTAATCCGTTCCACCCACGAAGCCTTCTTCGACCCCAATGAGACACGTACTTCACGAAATGTATTTGACGAGAATACATACAAGTAAAGTATTTGACGAGAATACATACAAAAATAAACCGCGATAAAATCCGTAAAATAGTTTTATTTCATGTGTAATATTCGCGTAAATCTAAGAACTCAACAAGTAAAGTTGTTCCTTTGTTTGGGTTATGGTGTTTTATTTGAAAATTTTGTTAGGTACTCAAGACATGAACATTTTTTTCGTTCACTTTTAGTAAGTGGCTATGTACAGATATCGCTCCCTGATTCTAATAGCGACACAACTATTGTTATCATAATAGTACTCGTAGAGTCTTTTTATTATGATTTCTGTGCGAAAGTAAGAAGAAATGAAGCTGCGGTGCTAGCTCAAATGATCATAAATCCAAACTTAAATCATTTATGTCTTTTTTTAATAGCCTATCCTGTGTCCCACTGCTGGGCAATGGCCTACCCTTGATGTCTCTACATAGCTCGATCCTGGGCTAGTAGTACCCATATCTTTTCCGCAAAAGTGTAAGTTGTAACGCCATCTTCGTCTCGGTCGACCACGACACCTGTGACCGTCTTCAGGGATCTATACTGTGACGATGTTTGCCCACCTTTGCGGGTATGGACCCGCAAACATCCCTGCAAAGGTGGGCAAACATCGTGGTTGGTCGTGATGGTCGACCAAGACGAAGATGGCGTGATACGCGCGACATGTCTTGCCCAATCCCACTTCAGCCTTGCCGATTTTAAGCCCACATCTGTTACCTGAGTCATGAACCGCAGCGTGGTGTTTCTGACGCGATCTGTCCGTTTAACATCTAGAATGCTGCGTTCCATTGCTCTTTGGCAGACCTTGAGTCTGGATTTCTGTTCAGTTAGCGACCAAGTTTGATCACCGTAGGTTAGGACTGGCAGAATACACATTTCCACGAGTTTACGCTCGAGGGACAAGTGAAGGTCTCCCTTCATCATATCCCTCATGGACTCACCAGAGTCCACTTATGTTAAATATTGCAAATTGCCATTTAATTTTTTTAAACTTCCTTTTTTGCCACCGCATTGGAACTCGGTCTCTACTGAGAAGATCTAGCGGGCTTGTCTAAATCTCTTTTCAATTTTTTTTAATCCTCGTTGTTTTTAGCTGTCTTTATTGGATTCGGCTGGCAATATGTACCTGTACAACATTTTGTCTCGCTAGACAAACAGTTACTTTACAAGTAGTGTCTGAGTATGATATTAGTGGCGGACGATTTCATTACCGGCGGAGCCTGCAGCGACGGCAGCGGTGGTCGGAGCTGCCTCTGGCTCCTAACTAATGCGTTAATGCAATTTATCTAACTGAATAAATGTTGGTCTTTGCAGTCGCAACGTTTATTAATCTACTACAAAGAGAGTTAATAGTTAATATTTATGCATAGGCAAGCGCTGTAATTAAAAGTGGTGTTATGATATTTATTGATGATAACATTCCTCTGAATGTTTGCTGTATTTATTACAATATTACATCAGGAGAAAATAATCTAGGAGCTGGTACTGTAATAACTTACTTTGAATTACTTATAAAGTTAAAGCTGTCAAGCATCTGCTGCACTTTTAAACCTGTGCTAGATTTTCTCTATAAAAAAAAGTTATTATTGAGTAAGTTATTACATAACGTGCATACCTATTTATAAAAGTGTACTGTAGTATCACTATCACCAAAACAAAATATATCAATATCGATAATATTTGCTGAGCGGGCCACAATGAACTAGAAGAGGGTTTACTGAATCACGTCACGTATACGGCGATGCCGCGACAGTCTGTCATTACCGACAAAATTGTCGATGGCTTATATACTCATAGATATAGGGTGATTGTTATGCTTTGAATGCGACCCTACTGTCAATTGGAGCGTGACAGAGCGATCTATTATCACGTTTTGGGCATTAACTATGTATATTTATATATAGTCTATTTCAATCAAATTTTAAAACTTTGTGAACAAACCATTACGATTTTTAGATGTTTTAGCTGTGATTGCAATCTATAACAAGTGTAATATGAAGGCGACAGTATATCCGAAGACATTGGAATGAAAATGCTGATAGCTAAAAATCGACGTTTTTATGCAGAGTGAAAAAAAGTTTTAAAGTTTGATTGGAATAGACTATATGTAAACTACACATTATACATGGGCTGTCCAAGATTCACCTATATTATTTCTACTGCAGTTCTAAATTGCAGTAGGTAGTAGGAAGTCAGCTATGATATTACACCTAATATTTGATTCATTCGGATTTTATCAGAATCGTGATTAATGTCTCTGGTTCTCGCGATTTCATTAAGTGCTAACCTTAAGGTAACCGTCTCCAACCTTGAATTAAGTATGTATTAGTTTCTATTCTCTTCGATTGCTCAGCTCTAAAGGAGAAACTCAGTTGATAAAATTTTGTAGAGACCTAAAACGCATTCAAACGCGGGCAAAGATCCTCTCGGATTTATTTCCGTCTAGTTTAAAAACTGTTTTATATTTGTGGTCGATTTGGGATGTTTGTAGTGGCGAACTTGAACGGTAGGTGTCGTTAGCGATGCGCCCGCAGCCGCATATGCGCTAACTTGGGGTTAGTTAGCGAACTGTTCTTTTCAATTCCGCAGAACAACCGTTTCGAAGTGCTTCCGCGAGTTTAGATCAAGTTTAATACAGTTTTAGTACATTTTAGCATGTTGCATTTTTATAGGTTAGAAAGTATAATCTAGAGAATTTGTGATAATAAGTGAAATATTTAGGGACGAAAAATATTGGACACAATTTTTAAATCTTACTTTGGATGGCACAAAATTGCACCGGGGTTAGCACCATTTAATCTACACATAAAAAATAATACTCGGAATACCTCTCTGACACTATTTAAAGACTAACACTCCTTAATCTCTTTTTATGTTGGTCTTACGCAATACGTTTATTTTGAACGTACCAATATTCACTTAGTATGTCGCTCGGAAATTATGGCCATATATTTTCCATTATGATATTTGTATAACGTTTTCGTATAGAATGCGGGCTATTTGGGGGCTATACAGGTTTTCCTTAGTCGCGTCACGTGCGGGGTCGCACAACATTCAGTTATTATGAATAATATTATGAAGATTTTTTGTGGACGACTACCTTTAAGAAACAGGTTTCTAACCAGGTAGACAGGTTCAGGACCTGTCTACCTGGTCATTTCGCACTTTTCTTCTATCATTGGAACCAATGGTATGTCTTACTCTGTTACTTTTTGCTTTTAGTTGTATGATACAATGTAAATATGATACAATGACGATCATTAAATTTCTTAATACGACGTCTTGGTTCAATAGTTTAAGCCGAAGGCCGCTCCGGTCAGGGATACTAGTAGTTCGTTCAATCCCCACATAATATCTTTATGTTAGGAATGATCGATATTAGAAAAACATCGATTTTGATATCGATGTTAACATCGATTCAAAAATATCGATGTACGATAAATATCGAAAAGAAAACATCAATGTTCTTTGTGTGTGTGTAAACATCCACAGATTAGATTGATCAGCGATATCTACTGTAGATTGAGTAAATTAATAATGTCAAAATTGAGTCAGCGAAAGTGTACACTGAGTAAACTAAATTTCGTATTTAATATATTTTGTGGCTTAGTAGATAATATTGAATGAACTAATTGAGTAAGGAAATATCAATGTTCAGATATTATACTCGTACCATCGATGTGTCGATGTTTTATAGACTTTAACACCGATTTTTTCCCACTAGACATCAATATTTATCGAATATCGATACTTTATGTGGCCCACATATGTTTAGGGCTGGTCTGGGTTGGATCTGGGTTCGTGAATTTAATTTTTGTAAATGCACCCTATGATTGTTGATTTTATTCTTGTAAATGCACCACATTAATAATTCCTAGTGTTGACTTTATTTGATTGAATAAAATAAAAATGTGACTAATCATAAATCAACATTTTCCGTTTCACTCCTGGGTAAAGGTCTTCTCTCAAAAATCGAGGTGAGAGAGACTAGTCATACTCCAATACGGGAACCCAGTGTGGGTTTTTGAAGGTAGGTTTGTGGCCACCTGATGTTATCGTTTATTAAGTCGCTTTTTAAGGCTCCTGACTTGGTTTAATGCTTATATATTCTTTTTGAATCTAGCTTTTGTGATATTATGTGTCATGTTTTCTAAATATAAAAAAAGACTAAAAAGTATCAACAAAATTCTAAAGTGAATATTAATTTTATAATAAAAAGGCTTTTAAAGAACAAGCTCTTAAGTAGCCAGATAAGGGTGCAATTTAAAACGATCAATCAATATTAAATGTGTATACAAAATTTCGAGACTATGCTCTTGTCCGTTGAGGAATTCCTTCGTCTGGAGCTAATCTTGGATCTAGAATCAGGTAATGCTTACAATAAAAATGCATTGCCGTCAAAACTGAACCAACATGTAAAATTTCAACTCAGTATAATAAGAGGAAGTGATTTTAATTTAGTTTGCAAGATTTGATCCTTTTTTTCGTGGGGAAATGCTCATGAACTTCAGCCAGCCTCAGAGGAAACTGGCGGGGCATTTCGGACTCTTAACGACTAAAACCTCACGGTGCCCGGTTCTGGCACGTGTCAGAGAGGCTCCGGGATCTCCGAGTGGAACGCGCCGGTGCCCCCCTTGTGTCGCGCTCCGAAGAGGCCGTCTTGGGAAGGAAAATTTGTAGATTGCTTCCCCTGCACCGTCATGGTGCTTACTAGGGCCCCCACCCCAGCGTCCCACGACCCCAAAGGTGGGGGGTTATTGCGGGTGTTAGTGCATGGGGGTTCCCCGCCAGATGTTGCAGCAGGGGACACAAGTTAGCCCGTATTATAAAGCCCTGGGTATTGCGCTGGGGGGCCTGGGCGGGCTGTGCCTCCGCCCTGGCGCCGTCACCGTCGCCCTCGGTGAGCGGGATCGGCCTTCTCCCGATCCTGCTCGGCCTCCTCCTTCTGAGACGTCACAGTCTCGCAGAAGAAGGATACGGCCCCCCACGCCGAATCACCTGCCAGCATAGCCGCTACTATTGCCAGCAACAGACAGGTCACCGTCGCCTCGCGTCCGATCTTGCTCAGATAATCACCGAAACAGCCGTGACCGGTGATTATCTGAACAAGCCTGTAGGAGATTCGCCCAATTCTCCGCTGTTGCCAGGCTTCGAAGGACGGCAGGATGGCTTGGACGACGCGCTTGCGTGCGATGTGCTCCTGGCTGAGTCTCGCGCGCTATCCTCCAGGGTGCGTCGTCGTTCCTGCCGTCTGATTAGAGCGCGGGCACGCACTCGCCTATTTGGCGGACGTCGCGAGTACGGTCATAGACCCTCGCGTCCATGTCCGCCAGGATGACGAGCGACGGAAAGCGTTGCCGCCTCGAAGCACACGGTCCGGTATCCTCGTGCGATGTGGATGGCCATCCTGCGGTGCTGGCCATAGATCTTGGTCCTGCAGCGTCGGACGCCCGACAGTCGGTGCGACCATACGGGCGCTCCATACAGGGCCACCGATCGCAAGACCCCCTCGTAGAGGCGGCGTACCTCCTACGACGGTTTCCCGAGGTTGGGTAGTAGTCTATGCATGGCACCCACTACCCTCTCAGTTCGGGGGACAAGGCGCTCAAAATGTTCTTCGAAGCCCCAGCGACTGTCCAGGGTGGGGCCCAAGTACTTTAGGTACCGCTCCACCCAACTGGTAAATCTCCAATGCGAACCTACGAGTCGGGGGGCAGTTCCCTGCTCCTAGGCAGTTTATGGAACCATAGCGCCTCGGTCTTATGAGGCGCTATCTGCAAGATTTGACCTAAACCAACAAACATTGCAAGCTAAAGAAAAGCTTGTAAATAACACCTTATTTTTGTACAGTATAGTATCTTGAGTAATTTTATTGGTTTAGTGACGAATAATGCGCGTAGCGATCACGAAATTGTGATTTTATTTTATTTGGTACGTAAACAGGTAACATTCAGCATATAATTACATTAAGTTTAATATAAAATTGTTGAACCAAATGTATGTGTATGTTTCTTTCTTTCTTTTCTAAAGTCTTAATCTATGGTATTAAGCCTTTTAAATGATTAATCGGTATCGTTAGTACAGACTTGCTAGCTTGGGTTGTTCTGCTCTTGGGCCCGAGGGCGCTCAACTTCCAACTCTAGAGTTAGAAATATTGTTATTTACAATTCTGCAAACTGACTGCCACTGATATTGTATATCTTTGGCCTGTAAATATTGTAGTATTTACTCGCATCTTCAACATTTAGTTACATATTGTGTAATATTATATCTTTATTCATTTTTTTAACGTAGCCCCACGCTCGATGCCCGCACGGGAAAAATCTTCGTGTGATCCACAAATATTTATTTCGGTCGGGTTGTTTGTGCATGTAAATTTCATGTTTGTAAAAGCACCCACAATACAGGGATAATTCCTAGTGTGGAGCTACGTTTTCTTTAATTCTTATGATTTCTGATCAAAGATTTCTCCCGTGCGGGGAGCAAACCTGCAACTGGGTGTTTCAGTGGGTGGAGCGACTGAAGCTCTTAACCACTGCCGTCAGTCAAATAGTTTTTTAAAGAATTATGAGAATTTCTCACTATATATGTATGTACATAATAGGTGCATACTTACGTTGTTGCATTGGTTGTTGTCGTAGAAGCGTCTAAATCAAAGAAATAGACGTGTACTGATATCCATAGCCTTTATAATTAGATTCAATATCATGTTATACTACGTAGTACAGTGTTGTCTTTACCCGGCCACACAACTCGCTAACTTGCAACGCTTAGTTAGAAAACTGTTCGTTTAATCCCGCAGAACGACCGCGGAACCGCGCGAACGCTGATTGTTTCCGCGAGTTTCCAATAACTCGTTTATATCCCCGCATTATTCTTGTTATGCTTAATCTATTATCAGTTTAAATAAAACTAAGACTGTTTCGCTGTTCCAGTAGGTTCCGATTCTAAAACCGAATCAAATATTTAAAGCGCGAAGCTAACTTAAAAGTGTGTCTTACGCGATTTATGCGCGAATTTTTTTTACGTTAAACGAAAAGCGTACCGTAATACAAAGGTCTATATCGTCTTACCTTAATAATTATAAAACTATTAGTCTTAAAAACATGAATCCAGTGCCATTATTTAGATTTAGGTTATACAGTCTTCTCGCTGTTGCTGGCGGGGGAGGGTCACTTCGTATTATGACCGACGGCGCTCTCGCTCTATTCTTTCAATCTTACCCTAAGCGTGACTCGTTGACATACGTTTCACGTTAAAACCAACGGCCGAGTGCACCGACACAGCCACGCCCGATTTTTTGTATACAATATAAAACTTTACAAGTCGCTCCCATATGATCTAAAAGTATTAAATAAAAGAAATAAAACATACGTAGCTCCTAACCCCAATGTGAAGTCAGTATTTGCCAGGCGATAACACATTAAACAATCACCACACATATACAATTATATAAATGAACACTTAAATATCTATCCTAAAACATATCATGAGATTAAAAATCTAATAGTTAATTGGTTTAAACCGAAACATATGAGGAGACTTAGGATATAATGTTGTATAAATGTTAAAGAAAATACGCATACACACACACACAGATACATACTCAGGCGCACACACACACACGCACGCACGCACGCACGCACGCACGCACGCACGCACGCACGCACACCCACACACACACACACACACACACACACACACACACACACACACACACACAATAATGCGCGCGCGCGCAGGGACGCCACACATTAACTCACTTTTAATTTTAATTTAATGTTCGTACCTATCTACCTAGTTATAAGGAAAAATGAAGTATCTAGCTACTATCCTTAAATAAATAACTAAAGTGTTACTACTTCAAATACTATTGCATGTTTGAATATCATAATCATAATCATTTATTCATCTGCAAATATGGGTTTTACAATGATGACATAATGTTTACAATAGATTCTCCATATTTCGCCAAAGAGCATGTAAATATTAGATACACCTTGATTACACCTTCTGTTAAATTTAAATAACGCCATAATATAATTAAATGCAAACATAAAGTAGGGTATTAGGTACATTTAAAATAGACAACAAGTTCTATAAATATTAATTAATTAAATTATTGTAATACACATCAAATGTCAATTCAATGTCAATGTTAATAACTAAAATAATGTCAATAAAATTTAATATTTATAAGATTTTTACTCTTCTAGATATTCCCTTATACTATAATATGTTTTTTCGACTAAAAATTATTTCAGTCTTATTTTAAATAAGTGTAAATTTTCTATTTCTACTATTTCACGGGATAATTTATTATAAATTTTAGGTGCCATACAAAATATACTTTTATGCATTAGAGTAGTCTTACTGGGTACATTGCTTAACTTATAATTATGTCTGCTACTGCTTAATTTATTATATTGTTGTATAGTATTTTTAACGAATATAGCTGTCTCGAAAATATAAAGATTTACTAATGTTAACATTTTTAGAGACTTGAAGTGAGGCCTACAGCTGTCAGTGGCTTTAAGTTTGCATATAGCTCGTATGCATTTTTTCTAAACTTTAAATACAGACTCCCATTCTGTTGAGTTACCCCAAAAAATTATTCCATATCTCAACGTTGCTGCTACGTATCCATGGTAAGCAGTTATTACTGTGGCGATATTAACTTTAGTAAGCATATGTAAAATATATGTGAACTTTCTTAATCTCGTGCAGACACTGTCTATATGTGCCTTCCAATTAGTATTACAGTCAACATTGAGACCTAGAAACTTTGTGACCTCTACCTCTTTAATGTTGATTCCTGAGTATTGAACGTTTAAAGGCTCTGGTGGTTTATATTTTGTTCATGTAACTAAACTATTAATGGAGAGCGGGATCCCCTAGCACAAGTATAATATTTACTTTAAAGAGGATCTCAACCACTGTTACTGTAATTTTTACTTGGTTACTGAATAAAACATTTTTATTTTATATATTTTTAATATCGGTAAACGTTAAACTCGTGCGATGTTTGTGGACACGATGTATTTGCAACCAATACTACGCCTACATGCCTTTGAATTCGCGCGAGTCAATTCGCACACGAAAATGTAGACTCTTTTCGTTGCGTCAATTTGGGTGACAGAATGACTTGGTCTTTCCACCACATAATCATACTGTATGTACTAGGAGGGATCAAAAAGTAGTGAGAACGACATACTACTTGGTAAAAAAAAACTGGCAGGCATAGCTCAGATACATATTTGTAAAATTTATAAAAAAAATCTTCGATTTTCTCATGTTTTTTTCTGAGTGTAGTCTTTTGTTTGCTTCGTGCCGGAACGTGTTCTCGAAAATAGAGAAAAACAAAGTGCGAGCCGTTATTAAATACCTCTGTTTAAAAAAGTTAACAACGCAAGAGATTCATGCGATTTAGAGGCAACATTAGGAGAGTCTGCTCCGCCGTATTCCTGTGTCGCAATGTGGGCTTCTCAATTTCGAGTAGGGAGAACGAGTACGGAAGACGAACATCGTTGCAGCCGTCCATCGACGTCAGTCACCCAAGAAAATGTTGCGAAAGTCGAGAAAATTGTATTGAGCGATCGAAGAGTTACCATCCGATACTTAATTCAAGAAACGGGCATTTCATATGGAAGTATTCAATCCATATTGAAACAATATTTGAATATGAGAAAAGTCTCCGCAAGATGGGTGCCGAGAATGTTAACCGACAGTCAGAAACAAAATCGACTTGACATTTCGAAGATATTGTTGGACAAGTTTCAAGAAGATTCTGAAAACTTTTTGTCTCGTTTCGTAACAGTGCACGAAACATGGGTCCATCATTTTGATCCCGAGACAAAACAGCAATCTTCGCGATGGAAACGGCCATCATCACCGACCCCGAAGAAGTTTCGTGTCATGGCATCGGCTGGCAAGGTTATGGCCTCAATATTTTGGGACTCAGAAGGAATATTGTTGATTGATTACCTGGAACGTGGAACCACTATTACAGGCCAATATTATGCAACTTTAATTCCCAAGTTGAGGAATGCCATCAAAGAGAAAAGGAGAGGGAAACTTCGAAGGGGCGTGCTGTTTCATCACGACAACGCACCCGCGCACAGGTCGGCAGTTGCGATGGCTGCCATTCAGCAAGCTGGCTTCGAATTGGTTGACCACCCCCCTTATTCACCAGATCTGGCGGCTAGCGATTTTTATCTGTTCCCCTAATTGAAAAAATACTTAAGGGGAAACAGGTACGAAGACGATAACGGGGTGATGGATGCCGTGGAGAGCTTTTTGCAGGACCAAGACTTTTTTTGTGAAAGGGGTTGAAGCCTTGAAAAAGCGCTGGACTCAGTGTGTAAAAAGACTCGGAAACTATGTAGAAAAATAAATTATTAAGTTATCAATAGTCATTATAATTTATCTCATTCTCACTACTTTCTGATCCCTCCTCGAATATCCATAAAATGAAGTAGCTATTACATTTGATCTGTCACTATATTATCGGAAAAGGAATCGTTTAAGTGGGCTCCCTGCATATTACTCGGGTCTCCGAGTAATATGCAGGGAGTCCACTTAACCAAGCTTCGAGTCTTCGAAGCTTGGTTAGTAATTTACATTTCCTATATTTTACGACCGCAAAAATTATGTGCACGTAACTTAGTTACTGTTGTTACGGGTGTAGAGTTAATATCTATATATACATATAATAAAACTGTAAGGAAGTCGTGTCTGTACATGGAATATTTTTAGGAAATAACAACCCAGGGGTATCATACTATCGATGTAGAAGCCAATTTTACAATTTCTGGCTTTCGTGTCTGTTTGTCTGTCTGTCTGTCTGTCGGAGGGTATGAACCGGCATCACGCAAAAACTACCAGGCGGATTTTGATGTAACTTTAGATGTGGATACCCTAAAATATTGGCTAACGTATTGTATAGTATTTATCTCGGAAAATCAAAAGGTTTCTCCAGAAAAGACAAAAATAGGCGAAACATTGGATTTCTAAAAATATCTGTTTGATGGATTTCAATGAAATTTTGTGTAATTGTAGCCTGTACAAATATATTTTCGAAAAATCTAAAAGTTTCTGAGAGAAGTACAAAATAGTCGATTTTGATAAATTATTTATTGTTCCAAAACTACTGTTCAAATGTCAGTGAAACTTAGCACGGAGATATTTCATATGACAAATAATATAGGTAATATTTAAGTTTTCAGGAAATCAAACGGTTTGATGGTTCTGTGGTCTGGAGTGCCACAGAGCGATCGTGCCAGCATGGGGGTGGGTATCTTGTTGTCCCGTCGCCTGGCCTCTGGAGTGAGAGATTATGGCCTGCATGATGCGAGATTTCTCTGGGTCCGCTTGAAACTGGGTGTCACTAGAGTGTTTTTGGTTGGAGCGTACGCTCCTGTAAGCTCGTCGACACCCCCGGACCTTGAGAAGTTTTGGGATAATGTCAGGGAAGTTGTGGATCTGGCTGATGCGAATGAAAAGGTGATTTTGTGTGGCGACTTGAACGGATGGGTGGGAACCAGGCGGTAAACTTGCGACGCTGCTATGGGTCCTTATGGTGATAAGAGAGTGAATGATGCAGGTAAGCTTATTGTAGATGTGTGTTTGGAAAGAGGTCTCCTTGTGTCCAATACAATATTCCAACACAAGGATATTCATATGTATACGTGGAGAAGAAATGAACAGAAAAGCATGATAGATTTGATCCTGGTAGATAACTGTCTCCGAAGTAAACTTCAAGATACCCGTGCGTATAGAGGCCCCACTCTTGAATCGGACCACTATCTCGTAATTGCGCGGTTTACTGGTTTGTTCAGGAAGTGGAGGCACTGGCGAGAGCGTATCCCCTTCGGAGGCCTTGAAAGAATCAAGGTTGAAAAGTTGCAAGATGAGAGCGTGAGGAGAACGTATGAAGACAGAGTCCGGGACAAGCTTTTGACGGCTGGTTCTTCGGACTCAAACATAGATGAATGCTGCAATTGTCTGAAAGAGAGTTTGGTAGAATCAGCGAAAGAAGTATGTGGCTACTCAAAGAAGCATAGCACAGCAAGAGGGGATGCATGGTGGGACACAGAGTTAAAAAGCTCTGCAGAAAGTAAGAAGAAAGCGTGGCAGGACTATGTCTCTTCTTTGAATCTAAATGACAGTATGACGGAGATGAAGAAAGAAACATACCGGCAATGCAAGAATGCCACCAAAACCTTAGTGAAAGAAAAGCGTGAAAGAGCTAGTGTGATTGAGGAGGAGAGGCTGACGAAGAACTTCGAGAATAACACCAAACTCTTTTGGAGCAAGGTGAGAAAGGCTCGAGGTGATTCGTCAGGCTCCAGAATGGAAAAGATAAAATCTAAGGATGGTGACATTCTTGCAAACACACAAGCTGTGCTAAACCGGTGGAGTGAATACTTTGGAGAAATGTATGAGAATGCCCCGGATGCTGGTGCCACAGACGAGCCCAGAGGCGAGTTTGCGGCACCAGAATCCACAGAGGACATCACTATGGAAGAAGTTGAATGGGCGATACGAAGTATGAAAAATGGTAAAGCTGCGGGAATAGACATGATATCTGCCGAGATGATTAAATATGATGGAACTTGCGTCCGGGACGCTTTTTGGGTCCTCGCAAATCTTTGCTGGAAGACCGGTAGAGTCCCTACAAATTGGCACCGCGCAGTCATAGTACCCTTGTATAAAGGCAAGGGCTCACAATATGACTGCGCCAATTACAGGGCCATCAGTTTGATCAGCTTGGCAGCTAAGGTGTATGGTAAAATTATTGAACGGAGAATGCGCGAGAAGTCCGATGGAGTGTTGTGTGAGGCACAGGGAGGTTTCAGGTCTGGAAGAGGATGTTCGGATCAAGTTTTCTCCCTCCGCAACATCGTAGAAAGGCATCTGGCAGTAGGCCGGAAGGTTTTCTGCGGTTTTGTGGACCTGGAGAAGGCGTTTGATAGAGTCGTGCGAAAGAGACTTTGGGACATTTTGCCAGAGTATGGTATAAACGGCACCCTGTTGCGAGCCGTCCAGTCCACCTACGTGGACAGCAAGACATGCGTAAGGGTGGGTGGTAACATGTCACCTTGGTTTGACGTTAAAATCGGCGTCAAGCAGGGTTGCGTGTTGTCCGCTGGACTGTTTATGGTGTATCTGGATAAAAGTCTTCAAAGACTGAATGCGATGACTGAAGGGGTAAAAATGGGTGATCTAGTGATAAACCACCAATTGTATGCAGATGACGCGGTTTTGATAGCGCCAACAGCCACTGGTCTGCAACCACTAGTCACAGTTATGAGAGACGACTGCATGAACAATGGCTTACATTTGAATGTGAAGAAAACCAAAATTATGGTTTTTGAACGGGAAGAAACCAGAACGAATGCAAGGATTGTGGTTGGTAACGATGTGCTGGAGCAAGTGAATGAGTTTGTATATCTTGGATGCGCCTTCAGTAAGGATGGGAATTACACCGCTGATATAGAGAGAATAGTGAATGCAGGTAATAGAGTGAATGGTGCGATGGGAAGGCTACTTGGGAGTCGGCACTTAAGCCAAAAGGCGCCACTGGCCATGCATAACGGAGTGCTTGTCCCAACGCTGTTATATAGCAAATTATTCTAAAACATTTAAAAGAGTATGTAAGGCAGCAAAAGCGCTACATATAAGTAAAAGAATTAAATCTGCAGATGACAAATTTAAGGCCACCTGGAAAATTGTTAATAGTGAAACTGGGAGGTCTAAGCACCGCATTGTGGACTTTACTCTAGAGACTGCGCGTGGGCTCATTCAGGCAGATAGTGACGTAGCTCAAGAATTCGATTTATTTTTCACTATTCCGGTAGAGACAACAAAATCCTTAAATTGCTCTTCTTCCCTTGCAATTTCTTTTGTTAAAAGCAACATTACTCTTTGTCCGGTGGAGTTCGGGTTTGAGTACACTAATCCCCGGTCTGTTATCAAAGTCTTTAATGATTTAAAGTCTTTAGGCGAGTGTCTGTCTTGCCAGTGCTCAGTAAAGTATTCGAAAAGATAATGCTCATGCAAATGCTAGATCATTTTAACGCAAACAACATCCTGCACGATCAGCAATTTGGTTTTACCAAAGGGCGTTGTACTACTGACGCCGGTGTAACTCTAATAAAGCATATCTTCGATGCCTGGGAGAACTCACAGGACGCCATTGGCATTTTTTGTGATCTTTCCAAAGCATTTGATTGTGTGAAACATGAAACAGAGCTGCTTAAATTGGAGCACTATGGTATCCATGGTAAAGCACTTAATCTTTTAAAATCTTACCTAGAGGACAGACAACAGTGTGCTCAAATAAATCAAACTAAATCTCTAGGCTCTTTAGTTAAAATGGGCGTTCCACAGGGATCGATACTAGGTCAGTTCCTATTCTTAGTTTACATAAATGATCTACCTGAAGTAATTAAAAATCGAGCGAAGATAGTGTTATTTGCTGACGATACCTCTTTGATTTTTAAGTAGGTAGACATGTTAATAACTTTGACGAAGTAAATGACGCTATTCTTTGACTACATAACTGGTTTACATCCAACAATTTAGTGCTCAATAACAAGAAAAATGTATAAGGTTTTATTTGCCAAATGTAAAAAGTACTGTACATGATATTATACTGAACAATGAGAAACTTGAGTTCATCAATGATACATCTTTTTTAGGGATTACGCTTGACTCCAAGTTACAATGGGGTCCTCATATTGAGAATTTAGGTAAACGGCTTAGCTCCGCTGCCTATGCCGTAAGGAAGATCAGACAACTAACTGATGTGGACACCGCGAGGATAGTCTATTTTAGCTACTTTCATAGTGTCATGTCTTACGGTATATTATTGTGGGGTAGGGCAGCGGACATTGAGTCTGTTTTTATCTTGCAAAAAAGGGCTATTAGGGCCATCTATAACTTGAGTAGTCGCGACTCTTTAAGAGAACTGTTCAAAGTAGCTAATATCATGACGGTCCCATGTCAATATATTTATGAAAACATTATGTATACTAGAAAAAAATTCGATCTTTTTAATCAGCTAGGTGATAGGCATTGCTATAACACACGACATAGAAATAAATTAGACCAACCGCAGTTTCGCCTGTCGAAATTCACACGTCTTTCATGGGGCAATGTGTTAGATTTTATAACAAAATTCCCATTGACGTCACTAAACTTAGTGAAAATAAGTTCAAAGCTTGTGTAAAACGAACACTTTGTAAGCAAGCTTATTATTTAATAAAAGATTATTTAAAAGATAAAAATGCTTGGATAGATGCTATTCCAGCTCCACTTGAGTCATGACAACCTATTCAACTGTTGTTAGTTAACATTACCTCTCTTCCGTCTATTAATTTAACACAATATGTACCTTTTTTTTGTAAATGAGGGAACCATGTAGCCATTCTCATAAATAGTATTATTCGCTTTTTTAACTTAGATTTACCTGATGACCAACCTACATTGTTCTCCCATACCCCACAACAGAATGTAGATGAAAAAGTTTGTAATTTCTTATTTTAAAAGAGTAACCGTGGAGTTTGTTGCCCTTCTTCTCCACAGGAATGACATTCCGAAGTGGCGGTAGAGTCTTTGTTACTTTTCTGACGATTCATAAATACTGTAATGGTTTACATGAATAAAAAATATTCTGATTCTGATTCTGAGAGTTGGGTATGTAAGAAGGAGAACGAAAGCAGGATAAATGCGGTCGAAATGCGATCTCTGCGGAAGATGTGCGGAGTCACGCTGACCGACCGTATTCGTAACAGCGTAGTAAGAAAGCGAGTAGGTATGAAAGATAGTATCGGTGTAAAAATGAGAAAGGGTATGCTCCGTTGGTTCGGGCATATAGAAAGAATGCCAGAAGAAAGAATGACAAAACAGATATACAATGCGAAAGTGGAAGGATGTAGGTGCCGGGGAAGACCTAGACTATCTTACCATGACCAAATAGACCGTGTCTTAGCTGAAGGGCAAGTCAAGAGTCTCCGTAACCAGCGAGTGTGTATGAGACGAACTATGAGAGTGGAGGAAGCCAGAGAGGTATGTAAGGAAAGAACCTGTTGGAACTCTGTACTCTCTGCCTACCCCGCGAGGGAGCTGGCGTGATGATATAGATAGAGATAGATAGATAGCTAAACGAATTTAACTAAAACGTTATATGAAGGGGTTTTACAACGTAAAATAAAAGAGAACTCTTTTTATCTCGAAAAATAGACTTCTGCGGAATATATTTTACTTCTTCATACTGAACGGATTATAAAGAAACTTTATATAAAAGAAACCACACACACATATACAGATTCGAAAGTCCTTCTAGGACGTTGAACAACAATCATTTATAGTTTCACAAATTATGAACTATATGTATAATTATATTAAAAAAAAACAGCTAAGAATTATTAATAAAAAAACGGCAGTAAAAAATAAATATACATATTTAAAAAGGGTCAAATGGGCCCACGCCGCTGTCAGTTGGTAGTGTACCTAGAATAGGACGTAGATATCGGGGAAAATCTAGACTATCTTACCATGACTAAGTAGACCATTTCTTATCCGAAGAGCATTTCAAGAGTCTCCGTAACCGGCGAGCTTGTATAAGAGGTACTATGAGAGTGGAGAAAGCCAGAAATGGCTATAAGGAAAGAACCTGTTAGAACTCTGTACACTCTGCCTACTCCGCAAGGGATCTAACGTGATGATATAGATTGGTAGATAGTATTAAAGTATCTTAAGTCGTGAAATAATAATATGAAATAGGTAACTTTGTTTACACACTAGATAATGCCGATATTATCCTGCATTATATGCATTTGGTGGGTTTTAATTGGCCTGCATGAAGAACTAAAGATATTAATCTTATTTTGTCTAAAGAAAAGCCTGGCAATCTTTCAATTTCCCCCTTTCTCTTCACAGGCAACTGGAACCCTGGGGACCTGCTGAAATTATTCTACAGCGAAAATTGACTCCTATTTAAGTTGACTTTATAAATACTTTTGCAAAACAAAGACAACTTGGTTGAAGCGATTAAAAGTAGACTGCTTAACGTACTTTGTCAAATAGTCGCAGGTACGAGCCCCGCACAGCGCACGGGAATATTTAGGATATATATTTAGGATTTGGGATTTGTGATATCGAAAAAAAGAAGATATTTTATTCGTATACGGGACAACAAAAAAAATGTTCTTCCGTGTTAATATCCAGAACGGCGGAACCGATTTTAAATACACTATCACTGGAATATGTAGGATTTTTCAGAGATTGTCGACTATTTTTTACCTTGGTGTAATATATGTGGGTAGTTCGTAAGTTTAGATATTAGAACATGAAAAATGTCTACCCTCTCTCTTGCTAATTAGACGTTGTAACGTACTACTGTGTTTTCATTGTGCTCCGAGAATATATTAAGATTCCCCTGAGATCGACATACATATCAACTGGCGACGAGATATAAACGAAATCTACGTGTGTATCGTTAATAATCGGCGATACTTTTAATAATATACTGTGTATAATGGCCGTGGGAAAGATCGAACAATTCGACATACACAAGGACAAATGGGACTTGTATATTGACCGTTTAGAACAATACTTTGTGGTTAATGATGTAAAGCAATCAGTGAAAGTGGCAACGTTAGTAACGGTGGTCGGTGCCGAAGCATACGAACTTATGGTGAATTTGTGTACACCAGATAAACCGGCAACAAAAACTTTCGAATGCTTAGTGACGCTGATGCGAGGACATTTACAACCACAGCCGAGTCTTCTAGCGGAACGGTTTAAGTTTCGGCAGAGGATCCAACGGGACGGGGAAAGTATAGCTGAGTTTGTATCAGAATTAAAAAAGCTATCGAAACATTGTAGATTCTCAGCGGAAAACCTAACCGAGAATTTGAGAGACCAATTCGTGTGCGGGTTGGTTAACGAGCACATCAGGGAGCGCCTGTTCACCGAGGACAACATACAATTCGATGCGGGATATAAAATAGCCGTGTCGATGGAAGCAGCCGAGGCCAATGCGGCGTCGGTGGAGAACTGTACTCGCGGGAGGGGTAGCAGTACTCCGGCGCAGGAGGTGCATCAGCTGGCGGCGAGAGCGCTGGTGGCGAGGAAGGAGCGCGTCGGGAGTGAGCGAGCGTATCGTCGAGCAGCGGTATCGAGCCACCGTAGCCGGGAGGAGGCCGCGTCGCAGAGAATGTCCGGTGGTACAAGTGGTAAGAGCGGAGCGAGTAGCGAAGCGAAATTTGACATCGACAAGATGAGTTATGGCCCGGAGAGGTGTTCCGTATGTGGGGGCAAGCATCAAAGGCATGATTGCAAATTTAGGAAATACGTGTGCCGGGTTTGCAACAAAGAAGGGCATTTAAAGAGGATGTGTCCTAATATTAAAAGAAATGCCCCACTTTTTAACGTGCTAGACGGCGAACGAAATTACCTAAAAGAGAACAATAGTGACAGTGACGAGGTAAATAACTATGCACTCACATCTAATTATTTAAAAAAGTTTGGACCATACACCATAAATGTAAACATTGAACAAGTTAACTTAGATATGGAGGTAGATACGGGCAGCGCGATATCGTGCATTAGTCATGATTGTTATTTAAAAAAATTTAAGCGATGTGAACTTAAGAAAACAAATTTAATTTTAAGGTATTACACAGGTGAAATAGTCGTACCTGTGGGTAAAATAACGCCTACAGTTAAGTTCGGTAGTCAATGTCGGAATTTAGATTTATACATAATAGATCGAGGGAAAACAAGTTTGATCGGTAGGCAATGGTTACACGAGTTAGGTATCAAGTTTTCGTTAGCTAATTGTCATAATGTAGGTAAGGTAGATATTATATTTGACTTAAAAAAATTTAGTTCCAGATACTGTGAAGTATTCTCCGATGGTTTGGGTAGATACACCGGTGGCAAGGTGGGGTTCCAATTGCGAGAGGGAGCCCGGCCCGTGTTCATGCGAGCGAGACCGCTGGCGTACGCGATGCGTGAGCCGGTGGAGTGCGCGTTGGACCAGCTGGTGCGGGATGGCATCATCACACCTGTTTCTACATCGGACTGGGCGACTCCTATCGTGCCAGTAATGAAGAAAGATGGGTCTATTAGGATATGCGGCGATTTTAAATTGACACTTAACAAATGTCTGGAGGTGGATCGTTTTCCCTTGCCTCGAGTAGAAGATTTACTAGTTAAATTAGAAGGGGGGCAACGTTTTACAAAATTAGATTTATCGCAGGCCTATGCACAACTAGAGTTGGACGACTCTAAGAAATATACAGTCATTAATACGCATAAAGGTTTATTTCGATATAATAGACTAATATATGGACTAGCTTCGAGTCCTGGGATATTTCAACGAAAATTAGAACAACTTTTTTCCGATATGCCTCGGGTAGGTGTATTTCTTGACGATTTAATCATAACGGGGGTGGATGATGAAGATCACATGAGGACACTGCACGAAGTCTTTGGTAGGTTACAGAGGTATGGCCTGAAAATTAGAAAGGATAAATGTACATTTTTCGCCAATGCTGTGACTTATCTAGGGTTTGTGATTAGTTCACAAGGCGTGCATACGGCCCCAGAAAAAGTACAGGCCATCAGAGAAGCACCGGTACCCAAGAATGTCACAGAACTGCGGTCATTTATCGGGTTAGTTATGTACTATGCCAAATTTATTCCACGGATGAGTACGTTGATGTCACCATTATATGACCTTCTTAAAAAAGATGTAAGGTTTGAGTGGAAGACGAGACACGAGGAAGCATTTAATGAGGTGAAGCAACTTTTGGTTTCCAGTGAGGTGTTAGCTCACTACTCGAGTGAGATGCCGTTGGTGTTGACCACGGACGCGAGCAGCGTAGGGGTCGGAGCGGTCATCTCACACCTGACGCCGCACGGCGAGCGGCCCATAGCGTATGCCTCAAGAATATTAAATTCAGCGGAGAAGGCCTACTCACAGATCGAGAGGGAAGCTTTAGCCATCATTTATGGAGTAAGAAAATTCCATCAGTACTTATATGGTAGGAAATTTATATTGAGAACCGATCACAAACCATTGGTATCGATTTTTGGTCACAAAATGGGTATACCAATAATGGCGGCGAGCAGAATGCAGCGCTGGGCGGTTATATTGTCGGGGTATAACTATGACATAGAATACGTAAGGAGTGATAAAAACGCAGCGGACGCCTTGTCACGTTTACCCGTGGAAGTGGAAAAGAAACCGGCCCTGGAAACTACATATGTAAATTTTATACAGAAGTTCTTACCCGTGACTAGGAAACTGGTACAGGAGCACACGGGTAAGGACGAAGTATTACGACAAGTTTATATGTACGTACAATCGGGGTGGCCACGGCATGTTAGTGATGAGGCGCTGAAGCCATATTTTCACAGACGACATGAACTATATGCCGATGACGGTTGTGTCGTTTGGGGATATAGGTTGGTGATGCCTAAGTTTCTTAGGAGAGATGTACTCCAGGAATTGCATACGGGACACCTAGGCATCGTGAAAATGAAAAGCATGGCCAGGAGTTTCGTATGGTGGCCTGGTATTGATGCAGATATCGAAAGCACATGCCATGGATGTTACACGTGCGCAACAGAGAACCCAGATCCACCGCGCGCACCACCGCATCCGTGGCCGTATATATCGGAACCGTGGTCGAGGATACACGTAGACTTTTTGGGGCCATTTCATGGTAAAACCTTCCTGGTAATTATAGATTCTACTACTAAATGGATCGAAATCTTCCAAATGTCACGGACGACGGCTGGAAGTGTCATAAAAGTATTACGGGAAACATTTGCAAGATTTGGATTACCTAAACAGGTTGTATCGGATAACGGGCCACCATTTTCGAGTAAAGAGTATGCTGATTTTATGGCTAATAATGGCATAACATTGACGTTCACCGCGGTGTATCATCCTTCATCAAATGGTGCAGCGGAAGGAGCCGTCAAATTATGCAAGCGTGCCATTAGGAAGTCAATGAGAGATGGGGTGGATCTGGATGCAGCACTACAGACATATTTGATGGCGTACAGGAACGTAACTCATAACACGACGGGTTCATCACCAGCTATGTTGTTGCAGCACAGGTCACTTAGATCAAGATTGGATCTGTTAAAGGCGGACAGAACGAGAGAAGACAAAGTACATAACGCCCAACAGAAACAAGGTTTTTATAAAAGGGGGAAGGAAAGAACGGTTAGCGTAGGAGAAGAGGTTTTGCTGAGAGACTATGGGGGAAGAAACACGTGGTTACCCGGCCGCGTACAAAATAAAGTAGGGTCCCGTCATTTTGTGGTAGGTAGGGAAAATGGCCCACCGGTTAAAAGACATTTAGACCAAATAAAAAAAAGAAATATCATACCCATTAAGGTACCCATTATGACACAGACTAAACCAGAGGAGAACGACCCACCGAGTGGTAATGCAGAGGCGGAAGAGGAAGCAGGGGTTGACGGTAGTGATAATGATAGTGTAGATACAAACCCCACCGAGCCACCAGTGGTACCTCTCAAGCGAATTAGGAGACCGGTAGTAAGATATGGTCAGGAGGTTAATTAATTATTGTATGTACTAAATTAAGGGTGAAGGTGTAATATATGTGGGTAGTTCGTAAGTTTAGATATTAGAACATGAAAAATGTCTACCCTCTCTCTTGCTAATTAGACGTTGTAACGTACTACTGTGTTTTCATTGTGCTCCGAGAATATATTAAGATTCCCCTGAGATCGACATACATATCACTTGGGAAATGCAAATTTCAGGGGATAGTTGTTTTATTTCTCCATAACACGACTGAACGGATTGAACAGAAACTCAATATGGAGGTGTCTTTTAAGTCGTGGAATAAAATTATCCCAGAAAGTCCTACCTACCTATGTCAAATTCCAAAATAACGCGTGCGAAGCCGCGGGAAACAGCTAGTATTAAAATATTTAATCATTTGCATTCATATTTGAAAGATTTTTTCTAAGATATTTTGAAATAAGATGTTTACAGAATTTTGTGTATTTTTCACATGCTTACTTACGTAGGTACTAAAAGGTGTAGCGACCCCTATACATCGCTACATAGTTACGACTACCTACCAATAGATGGTGTTGATGATTTGTCATTCATGTCTAGAACGCGATATTAGAGTGCGCACGACGTGTAACATATATACAAGCCCCCGACACCAACTCTCGGGGAGAGTGGCAGGCCCCGCCAGACACAACAGCCGTCTGGCTGGAAGATCTTCCTTTTGACAAATCCTGCCACAGACTTCCTGCCTTAAAGGTAAACCATACTGAGACGCCATTTTGATATGATATAGTGCTCATTGCTTTAGGAGTACCGTAATTGTATTTGCTGACTACTCCATCACTATTATAGACAAGGAAAAAGTTCTTTTGTTTTTTTTTCATGTTAATAAAACAACGTACCCCACTTGGGGATAGTGTCGTTGGTGCTTTTACAAACATGAAATTCTCATGCACATACACTCAGATCCAAACAAACATTCGTCAAGTGCGGGGCTTAAACCCTCGCCTATTCGGTGCAACAAAAGGAGCGGCTTACGGTTTAACTACCAGACTAAGCTTTGTAAGAGCTATTGTATTGGCCAATACAAATAAATATTTTTTGTAGTAGGCTCTGCCGATGTAGATAGGGACATAGCGTACTGAATTTTATTAAATTGATTTATTTAATTCCTAAGGTACCTATAATCAAATAATTACATTTGATTATAGTTACGTTTTCAGATCAGTTCCAGGCACATAGCCAACATGTACCAGAGCGTTAAAGAAGATCCTTCCTTATTTCCGCTTTGGTAATGCCAAAAACTTTCAGTTGTTCCTGCTATAATAAACCTCTTTTGTAGGGTCTTTCGAATGCGCTATTAAATGGAACTATTGGACCTTTTCTGCACCAAATAAAAGGACACACCCTATGCCTATTACCAATAAAGTCGACGATGGAAAAATAAATAGAGTTCCTTTCCGAAATATTTTCATTTAGTCTTTTTGACAGAGACCATTTTATTTTCATTTTCATTACATTTTCACTCGAAGTATTAAAAGTGCCCTTAACATAGGCGAAGGATATTGAAATAAAACAATCATTTTTGTAGTTTCACTCATTTTTAATTTGAAAAGTTTACGAATTCTAACTAATTGGTAACTCATAGTATCACAAAACAAAAAATCACATGTCGAAAATAAACATTTAAAACATAATAACAAAATTAAATAATAGTAATCGGAATACCAATATCAAGTGGATCGAAGCTCGATGGGAATGTTATGTACTAGGCAGGTAGGTATATTAATTAGTTATCTAGTATCTCATTTATATATCAAAAGCTCTTGGTAAATGCGAAAGTGTATTTCGTTATCACAGTGATCGGCAATTAAATACAGCGTAGCTAAGCTAGTGAACTGGTTCTTAGGTTATGTATGATGTACGCATTATTTATAAAAGTTGGCTCAATAATTTTCTTAAACAAAATCGCGATTGCCCCGTCATCACACCGCTAACGCGCGGCGCCATACTACAATATAAAAATATTTGCTGAGGCCATACTGCGGGCTTAGCACGAACAGTGATTGACGTTAGCGTAACGCTATCGAGTTGATATTCCATCCTTTATATTCTTAAAATTAACCCAATAAAGATGAACGTGGCAACACGTTTTTTCGACAACGTTACGATATCGTCAATCTGTTCGTGCTAACTTGGTTGGTTGCTTGATAAGTAAAAGCTATTTGAACAGAAGGTAGGTAGGTATATGTAGGTTTACATTAAAATCAGGGTTTTTTGAATATGAGCTTAATATTTTAATTTTAAATGCAATAGTTTTTAAGAAAAAATGGAAAGCACTCAGTTAATTTGTTACACCCACGATGTTATTTATGTGCCACTGTTAATTCGCAAAATTTCACTTAGTATGTAACTGATAATTATAGAAATACACATGTTAAATGGATATCTTCTGAAGACTCTGTTTCAATGACTTGTGCGTGTTGAGTGTACGCGTTACAAACGCGGTGTGCCAGCGGTGAGAAAGCGGATTTGTCCATCTGGAACCTAAGACCTTCACAGCTAATCTCCAACTTTTATAAGTAAAGCGATTTGACGTGAATGAAAACTTATTAGAAAAATATTTTAAAAGTTACTATAATGTATGTATAAACGTTTAACTCTTAAAAATGGAATACTGTGAATATCATAAGACCGTCCATCAAAATTATTCATAAGTACAACAATATGTTTATTCAGTCTATTTCGCTTTCTGAAATTCATATAATGGAAGTAGGTGATATGCGACTTTACAAAAAATTATAACAGATTTTTGCGTTAGATGTTGCGAATATTACAATGTATTTATGCTGTCTTGTATATTGAACCGAATATACAAGGTGAATCGTCAATAACGCCAGATCTCAGACACATCGATTAGACTAATTAATTGCTAAGATTAATTGATTAATAAGATTGACTAAGATTAATTGCTTAACAAAATTAATACTAAAATCAAATTTTCAAATTAATTTTCTTTAACCCCTTTTTTAAGCGATTTCTTACCCCAATTATCAACAAAACTTGTACGTGTATGTGTGCGTATTGAGAAATACGTTTTAGAAATGCGTTTGAAACCTCCGTACTGCTTTGAATCAAGAATAAATTTCGTTTATTATAGCGCACTAAAGGAGTAGTACCAGCATTTTTTGCATTTTTTTATGTAAGATACATTAAAACTTGTTGGAATCAATTCAGTTATCGATTTAGAACAAATCCTCGTTTATTATTTTAAACGGATCTTGCGTTTATTATGTTACACCTTGTATACTTATTGAAATAATTGGTACCGGCTCAGAATTTGATCGATTTTATGTTTATCAGTTTGGTCCTTTGGTAGGAACAGAAATTTTGGGTTTACCATTTTCTCTGAAATATTTCTATAGCTCAACATTCTAATACATAGTTACAGTACTAACTATTCCATATAATTTAATCTAATACGTTTCTACTTTAAAGTAGGTTTCTGTTACATTTCCAATTAATTTATTTCAAAAGGTTTCGTCATTATCTACTTTTTATTTCTATAATACTTTCAATCTCTCCTTAACATTTATTATCTTGAAAGTTCTCGAATTAATTAAAAGCAATCGCCGAGTAATTTGTGAGAAGTCCAGGCCAGCTGGGTGTCTTAGTTAAACTTTTAAAATTGCATTACAAAGTTCAATTAAACTATTAAATGGAACGAAAGTAGGTGAATTGATTAAAATGATATTCACCACATTTTTATTTCGTTTGCTGTTGTGAACGATGAATGATTTTGTGGATGCGGAGCGTGGATTGTATTATGTCGCAGAAAATTACTACACGTCAAAAATACTCTATAAATACAGAATTCAGGTTCACGTTACATTTATTTATGATATTCCAATGCCAAACATTGCATTCAGCATGATTTCTCAAAATTTCTAAAATATCAGTAGGAATGTGGCCTGCGTGGAACAGCGTTAACTTATTAACGATTTTAAACATATCACCACTACGGTACGGTCGATGACACGCCACTCTCCTTAGTTGGGTACTAAAGAGTCAAAACAATGCTTGGCTCATAGGATAACAAAAATCTTCTCGTAGATATTGACAAGGGCTGGTCTAAACTGAAGTCTTGGTGCAAGCGTTAATGTCGCCGATGCTTTTGACACGCCGATGACGTTTCTGCTTGACCACGGAGTCGTCTGCCGACTTGGCCGGCAGGGGGGAACTCACTCGGTGGGCTTGGTCCGCTTTTTGAGCGTACCTGAACAAGATAAAAAATACACTGGATGAAAATGAGCCATTTTCAAGATGCCATTAAATGAAAATGATGTGTAAAAGGAATTATTAAAAAATAAACCGCATAAATAATGACGGTAAATAATTTTCTTACGAACCAATTGTGATTATAAAAATATAGGTACCAAGATTTAACATGAAAATGAAAAGAAAATAAAATCTTGTTCTTTATTGAAAATGAAATGTTTTAGTTGGAAGCATTATAGGCAGCGGCCTCCACCAATCCACACGGGGTCCGCAAGGTGGAGACTGATGCGTTCTTAGCTTGATTTGTGGAAGAAGGGTTTACCTAGCAATTGGGTGGTAAAGCCGATCCACAGAAATTAAAGACACGTACCTATGAGTAATACCAATATTTTCTTTGATATCGTTCAATCTCTGAAGACTGTCTCTTGTCGACACGCTTGATTGTGAGTACAAGCTGAGAGGCGTGTAAATAGGCTCGTACTCCTGCAGAGTGGGTGGTGGAGCATACGTCATGCTCAGCTGCGACAGAGTCCTCACGGCTATGGGGGGAGAGTATGACAGCTGATACGGCTGGGAAGAGAGGCTCAAAACGCTTGAGCTCTCGCTAGAGCTAGAGGGGGACGTCCGATCGTGTTTTGGTTTTAGTGCACCTAGTGCACGTGATATTGATCCCTGTAATGAAAATTGTAATTTATTATGCTGTTAAATTTTTTTAATTTTATAATTTTTTTTTTTTAATTTTTTTATTTTTTTTTAAACATAGCCCCACACTAAGATTTATTCCTGTGTCGTGGGTGCGTTTACAAACATGAAAATTCACAAACAAATACCCAGACCGGAACAAATAATTGTGGATCACACAAAGATTTGTTCCGTGCGGGAATCGAACCCGCGACTATTCGACGCAGTGGGCGGAGCAGCTCAAGCTCTTAACCACTGCGCTAAATCGTCCGTCTTTTAATAATAAAACTATTTTTCGGATTTTATCGCGGTTTATTTTTGATTTTTAAGTTCGAGTGCTTTGCAGCATCCATAGTAACGGGAGGGACTGAGGTGTTAGACATCCAAAAGGCATAGTTGTTCCGGGGTACCCTCAAACTTCTTAATTATTTTTGTTGGTCCGATCTACGCAGAATGAGCTCACGGTGTCTTGAGGTCTTACAGTGTTATGCTTGGTTTTGGATTTGATTATTTTAATTACCGGATCCCAAGTCGATGGGAACTTAAAAATCAAAAATAAACCGCGATAAAATTCGAAAAATAGTTTTATTTCATGTGTAATATTCGCGTAAATCTAAGAACTCAGTATTATTATGCTGCAAAGTCGAAATTATATTACATAAAAGTTTTTTTGTTGATGTACTTACTCTTAGACTGTGTCTTCTTGAGTCGGCGCTGAGATCAATTCCAGGTAAGCCAGTAGCTACAGACCTCGAGAACGGTCTACCCAACATCCTGATTTGATGGCCAAACAAGTTTCTGAAAACCAATTACAAATTGATTTCACTACAAGACGGAACCGTACAAATTTGAGATCACATTAAAGCCAGGCAGAGCGTTTGCTTTTATTTATCAGAGTTATACCTCTCAAATTTGCACTTATTATGTTAAGTTCATAATTAGTTATCTGCTAACATAGAAAGCTCACATGCAAAATCCTTTAAGTTACATTTTTGATACGTTTAATTCTGGAGCTCGAGTTTCGTTCCTAGCGGGAGGAAATGAAGTACAAAAATATTAATATTCACTGATTTATTATTCACTGAAAGCTACGGAGTTACAAAGTGAGTTATTAATTCAATAGTATTCTGCATAGACATCAAAAGCATGATGCACTTTGCTGGAAATGATGCGAATCATGCTGACTGTGTACGAATATGAACGTAAATAAATAGAATAACCATGAGTAAACATTTACGAACTGAATGTCAAAGAAAAGTACTGGGCCCGGTGTTTGCGTTCGCGACAAATATTTGGCGATTCACATATTCAAAATGGCCAGTACTTTTCCCTGTACGCACGAATCAAAATAAGAATAATTAATCAAAATGTTGAAAGAAAATTCAACAAGCACGGTAAGTCAACGTGTCTAAAATTATTTTCACAAAATAAAATTAAGTTTACATGGAAGGAGAAAAGGTGGACAGAATCGGAATATATGTAGTGCGGTCTAATGACGATGACAGAGAGGCATTCATGATGTATCGATAAAATGGTCATTACCGTTCTGTCTCGATGTAAGGATCGCCAAGTTAGGGGGTGATGGATAATAAAAGAAACTGACTCGATGTCCCTTAGGCTTTCATATTCATCAGGATTTATTCACATATATTTCAATCGATATCTTTACAGATGAACCTAATATACAGTGTTGTCAATTTACGGTAGAATGTATACAAGTCAAAAACATAGTTATCTTACAGTATTAATAAACGCTATTATTGTTATAATCCTAAAGCTATTGTGAATGGTTCCGTTTTTATACCTAAGAATATTCAATTGTTAAGATTTTAAAATCTTCGATTATTACAATTATTTTAAATTGTCGTTAAATAGAAATGAATCCTCTTTAATAATTTTAGTGAATGCGGGTAATGGGATTCGCGCTACCCCCTATGATGACACGAAGCATTTTATGCTTTTACTTTTATATATCAACTAGGTTGTATACATTTACTAATTTACGAAATTGATCAATCTCGAATAATATAAACATTAATGTGACGACTATATTCTACGGCGAGACCGGGACTCTAGGGGGCCACAATATCGAACATTGAATCTAACATTGACGAAGGCGAAGGTACAAAAAATATCATGGTGAATGATTCCGGTCGCTCCAACTTGCCACATTCTTTTACTTACACGTCACGATCCCTACGATAATCGTATCGATACGATAAACTTATCAGTCTTCACTGCTCGTAAAGTTTCCCATCAAAAAAGTTTCACAATCGAGCTAGTTTCGACGCCAGATAGGTTCAGGTACAAAATTCTCATTCGCAAAGAAAATAATTTGTGTAAAAATAGCGAATTTACAAACATTTCATAAAGGAAATTTTACATAGATACAGGTTTGGGCACCGAAGCGAGAATTTTACTTTTTAAACGAGAGTTTTTTAGTTTTTGTTGGTTTATCTTTGTTTTGTGGACAACATGGATGCTCGGGCAGCCTCCACTTGCAGTTCTTCCACCTGGCAAAATATCGTATACCTGCAGGATTGCACCTTACATTATAATCAACTACAGCTTGCTCTCTGCACTGGTGACAACTAGGTACACAATGTAGGTACATGCAGTGCGCACTTCCACCTTCGCACTCCTCCAAAACTGCGAGCCTAGGCAAGCGGGCTGAGCCAAACGTTTTGTTTCTATTCTCTTGTCGCAATCGACAGTGCATTGTTTGACCCACGTGACTTTTCGTTGAAAATGTCACTCTCAAATTGCGCGGCAAGGATCTTTTGGTACGTGGTCATAATTGAAACTAACGCTGTCACCAAGTGAAATGTTACTTCATGACAATCGAAGAGTTGCCGTTTCTTGTAAAACCCAAGTTCTTTTTTTAGGCTTATTTTAACTCGGACTCGGACCGGCTGCGCTGGACAGCGATTGGGGAGGCCTATGTTTAGCAGTGGACAAGTACATATAGGCTAAGATAATGATGATGATTTGACCTCTGCCGCAATCCATTAAAACAGTTTTTCTTACTTACTTTACCATGTTTTCTTTTTTACCCAAGTTAATTAGGTGTATTTAAATAAATTACCGTTTAATTCTTGCTTGAACTGATTATTATAATTTTTTTTTGTATTAACTTTTCAAACTTGTCATTGGCAGAATCATCGGTTAACGATGGAACCATAGATTATAATCGGAATTAGAAGTTCTGTTTTAATCAGCAGAAATGTCTTCAAAGATATTTTTGGAGTTTTGGCGGGAAAACGAAGAGTGTTAATCGTGTAGTTCGTGTTAGTTGTTGAAATATTTCCTTGGAAGTAGGAAAAATTTACTAAATGGTTACCCTAAATGGTTACCCTAAATTCACCACGTGCCAAATGATCCTTGTGGGACTATAAATTTAGCATTAACGACTCTCAAAAGCCCACTTGGCTATAGGTGGCATTCTATATTCGCAACCATGTCGTGTCATACCAATGGATTTATGGAGGCATAAAATTTTGTTACATAAAATTTGTGCTTTTGTCACCATATATTTTAAAAATACTTAAGGGTCATATTTAAATAGCATACTTAATAAAGATGTAATATGAAAATATAACATTTAGGTACCAACACAGTGTCATATGTAGACACTAGATTGATAGTGTCCAAATGTTTATGTATGTGCTCTTTCAGTAGCAAATATTATATTTCCTTAGTGTAACTTATAAATTAAAGATTTTCTTACCTCGCCGGTATGACAAGTGCATCGAATTCAGCCACCAAGTGCCTTCGGATAATACTCTTGGAAGGCGGAATGCCGAGGGCCGTGGCCATCGTCTCACCAGTGAATGATGGTTCCAAAACAACTAGACCGCCGTGGACACCACTGTCTGTTATAATCAGTTAAAAGGTTATTTATAGGCATTTAAATGGTCCATGTAATTTAGTGTTCTATTCAATTTGAATTTGAATCTTTAAACTTGAAGAAATTTCGGACTCCGGAAACCTTTGTATGAAACGTAATTTAAAATGCGAAGATTGTTCACGACTGATTAACGGGTATATGCATCGAGCACTTTCTAAAGAAACATACTTCTATGCCGTACTCCTTGTAAAATAGGTATTTCGAAGCGAAATGTGAAAATATTGAATGGTAATAGTAAAAAAAACACAGTCACGCCTATATTCCCCAAGCAGAGATGTGTTCATGTTTCGTCGACAAAGTTAGGTCCCATTTAATAGTATAGTAAGGTATGTAATTGTATTATACTATATTAGCTGTTGCCCGCAGCTGCACACGCGTTTATTATGTAATACGTTTCCCATACAAACTTTAATTCCCTATTTCACTCCCTTAAGTGTTTTTTGAGTCAATAGTGTAGCCTATGTCCTTCTCCCGGATAAAATACATTTCCGTGCCAACTTTGAACAAAATCTGTTCAGCGGTTTGGGCGTAAAAAGGTAACAGAGAAACAGACAGACAGAGTTACTTTCGAATTTATAATATTTGTACGGAGTACGGAAGTACGGATTGTCAATATACTATATTGTCGTGCCATTATACTATACTAGCAATAGTGTAAGAATTTAATATAATTGAAACAAGGTACCGGGGAAGACCTAGACTATCTTACCACGACCAAATAGACTGAGTCTTATCTGAATGACAAGTCAAGAGTCTCCGTAACCGGCGAGCGTGTATGAGTCGAACTATGAGAGTGAAGCCAGAGAGGTACGAGTATGTAAGGAAAGAACCTGTTGGAACTCTGTTCTCTCTGACTACTCCGCAAGGGATCTGGCGTGATGATATATGTAGATAAATAGAGAGACAAAGTAGTTGTAAGAGATTATAGCAACAAACAGCTAGTATTAGCCCCACCAAAGGGTCTATTCAATTGTTCTACAACAAACTAATAAAGAGAACAAACTTACCTTTCAGATTATCCGCAAATTCACCTAAATCAATATTGTGAGCCCATCGCATGAACCTCTGATTGGTCCAGACCAGCGGATCGGCGTCCACGTTCTCGCACTGATGCCGCCTCACGGCCAGCGCCTATAATAAACAACACCGACGGAAAACTTAACGAAGATTGATCCCTGTAATTTGTAACATTTCAAAATCTTTGCATAATAATAAAGGTCATGACACTCTGTTAGGATATTTAAAAAAGGCCTGAAGCTTAGATGTTATATTGTCAATACGTTTAAGTCCTTATTGTCAGGAAAATACTTGGTATTATTACCTAGTATATGAGTAGGACCGACTAAGAAAGACTTTGTGTTTTATTATAATCCATTAATCTGTCATGTTTTTCAATCTTAGAAAAATCTAATTCTAATTTGATGAAAAAAAAAAGATCATCTAGGCGTATCCTAATTTCCGGCGTCATGTAAGTCATTATTTGTAACTGCCTGCATCGTCACTGCCTTATTTATCCAGACGCGCATGGCGATCACTAGGACCTGTGTGCGAGCTAGGCTGGGCAGAATAAATTATCCTATTGCAAAATTCGCAGTACAAGTCCTGAGTCTGGGATGACGGTTCGGACAGAAAGCTCGGACCTATTGACTTGGAATATAAATTTATAAAAGGGTATTAAAAAATAATATGGTAAACGTGCTGTTACATCTTTTTAGCCAACTGTCGGCCAAGAAAGAGCGAAGTGCACGATGATTAATGACCGCACATTACAGGGGTCATGGTAATGCGAACGTTTTGTGCCAGCCTCGGCGGATAATCGCTCATTTGCCTGTTATCTCATTCGCTTTATCGGAAGTGAGCATGGAAAAGATTTTCTCGTTACTAGCCGTGTAATTTGCAAAGGTGATAGGGCGAATAAGGTTTGTTGATTTTGTTTTTCGTTTTTTAACATTATTTGGTTAAGTACGTAATTTTTGCGATCTATGCGAGATATAGCGGAACTTTCGTTCATAGGGACGGAGAAAGTCATTCTTCTAATTAGATTTAAAAAGAACACCGTAGCGCCTATTTCCCCAAACAGGAGTAGCAGAGGTGTACTAAGTACACCCACGTTTCGCCGACGATGTTAGGTTATATGGCCTATTGCCATATACCGGGCACAATTCCAGACTCCGGACTCATACTGGGGATTTATCGTTAGAAAAACTACATTTGTCCGACCTAGGATTTGAACCCAAGACCTCCTGATCACAAAGCGATGTGCTTTGCCACTAGACCAACGAGGCAGTCAATGTTCGGTATCGGGCTCAATTATAATACTATTGTTAAAATGCAGTTATTCAGTTCATGCGATAGTTATTAAAATCAAGGGTTGACTTAAAATTGTATTTGAAACTGTGAAATTAGCTAGGTTTTGGTATAGGTTATACATATTAATTTCGAGCAGGGCTACAAGCGATTGTGTCATGCCGACACTATGACGCACTCGTTGATTTCGGGGCTTTAATCTCCCCTTTCGAACAGATAATCATAATAAAATATGAGTCTGACCTGTCTGTCATATTTCATAATCCGCAGCAGATGTATGCCGTGCACGATGGAAGCCTGGTGGAACTTCCGAGTCACTCCGAGATACTTCTCCAGTTCCTTTTTGCTGATCGTATCCAACATACGAGCGTCCACAAGATTCGCCAAGAAGGATTCAGCATACTGTTGGCATAAGAAGAAAAATAATAACGCCCGTCTATTGTTAAATCAACCCATTATATTTTCCGGTGTTGAAAGAAATATATTCTCTTAATTAAAAACCCCGAGTTCATCATCATCGTCTTAGGCTAAACCCATCTACTGGTGAAAATAGGCGTCCCCATCGCTCTCCAGCGCAACCGGTCCGATGTCACCTGCATCCAACAACTTCCTGCGATCTTCAGAAGATCGTCGGTCCATCTGGCAGTCGGCCCTCACAAGATGCGCTTGCCATTTGGCAAATACGTGGTCTCCAAACCTCACCATTTTTTATATGTCATAAAAGGAACCATGTTGGTGAACAGCTGACGATAAAAAACAAATCTATAAGATAGTGGTTGCGTTACCGAAATTCATACCTGGGATAATCCCAAATCCGGCAACCATTCAGCGGCGACCCAAGCATGCGTCAGATGTCCTATACTCGGATTCCTCACGAGATCAGGTCTTCTTCGCTCTTCAATCGCCAACCGCAGTTTCTTGCGATGCATCGGCTGCGTTATCCCCAGCCCCACCTCCAGATCAGCATCCGACAACTCGAGCAGAACCTGCCCATTCAAAGCACGGATCTAGAACCAACCAGAACACAATATTTGACGCTTATTACGCGTCCCTCGTTCTACTACCAAATATTCGCTATGGAAGGTTCGAATGATTTCAAATGATCGGCATAAGACGATTCTTACATATAAATGCAAACATCATGAATGTCCTCTCTGAAAAATCAAATATGAAAATACAGAACATACAAACATCGCAATGAATTTATCTGGTAATTTTGTATTGTGCCGCAATTTCCATACAAATCTAATAAAATGAACGCATTCCGAATAATGAATGGATTTGAGGGTAGGTAATGAAAATCTTTTTTTATTCTGTTATTTACATACGAAAACATAATTCGGGTCGTTTTATTGAGAGTTATGACCGGTCGAAAAGTAAACATTGATTTTAGGCCGAACAAAGTTCGAATTTCAAATTGTAGCTTGTGTTACATGACAGAATAAATTGAGCGAAATTTGATTTCACCAAATAGGAATTAATATTTTATTAATTTGACAACCGTTAAATTATGGGTATTCGTGTAATTAAAGTATAAGAGTAACTAATGGTATTTGTAATAAAACTATTTTTCAGATTTTATCGCTGCCGAAGGAAGCACCCAGCAATCTTCTTGACTTGGGATGCGGTAATTAATATAATCAAATCCAAAACCAAGCATAACACTGCAAGACCTCAAGCCACTGAGCTCATTCTGCGTCGATCGGACCAACAAAAATAATTAAAAAGTTTGAGGATACCCCGGAACAACTATGCCCTTTGGACTTCTAACACTTCAGTCCTTCTGACCATGGGTGCTGCACTACACTCGAAACGTCGGAAACTTAAAAATCAAAAATAAACCGCGATAAATATAGTTTTATTTCATGTGTAATATTCGCGTAAATCTAAAAACTCACTAATGATATTTTCCAAATTAAGTAATAATTGTAGAGTTTGAAATTCAATTATTTTGATAAAGTTAGTAACTTTTATAACTGATGATAGGGTTCGATGTTTTGTCCGTAGTGTAATAATTATAACGATAACAAGGTACCTAGTTAGTCTATTCGATTGATTAATTACATAGGTACCTACCCTAACATCTTATTCCAATACGTAGGTTTATTCATGTGATGATTCATTAGTAAACGATCAAAGCACTAATGATTACTCAGGTTAACGAGCTATCTACCCGTAATAATATGTTATATAGTAAATATGTAGGTATATTATACAGAAAGACAATACTGCGGCATCTATGATTCTCTATTCGACTAGTTCAGACCGCAATTGATATAATGTTGCGAGAGAATAAGAAATGAATAAAATATTTTGAAAGAAAAATTAATTCCCGATCTTGCATTATTTTATATTGGTGGCAACAAAATAGTGTAAGTGAACTGAGGCACTAATAAATAACTAATAAACTAAATACATAATATTCACGAATGAAAAAAAAATTATGTGGATTTGAAAAGTCATGATACATCTATCCATCTGTCTATATCAACACGCCAGATCCCTTGCGGGGTAGGCAGAGAGTACAGGGTTTCAACAGGTTCTTCCCTTACATAACTCTCTGGGTTCCTTCACTCTCATATTTCGTCTCATGCACGCTCGCCGATTACGGAGACTCTTGACTTGTCTTTCAGATAAGACACGGTCTCTTTGGTCGTGGTAAGATAGTCTAGGTCTTCCCCGGTACCTTTATCCTTCCACTTTCGCATTGTATATTTGTTTTGCCATTCTTTTTTCTGACATTCTTTCTATATGCCCGAACCAACGGAGCCCTTACCCTTTCTCATCTTTACACCGATACTATTTTTCATACCTATTCGCTTTATGACTACGCTGTTGCGAATACGGTCGGTCAGCTTCACTCCGCACGTCTTCCGCAGAGAAAAAATCATGATAAATAGAATCCAATATTCAGTCACATTTCTATACGTCAACGCACTACTCTTGGGACTTTGTATTTATTTTTCGTATGTATTCCATAGTTGCATTAGTTTCGAAATTTTAAATATCTTTTATTTATAAACAAAATTACGACAAATTTTACTTTGAAATAATAATAACATTAATGACAAGCCGCTTGACTAATGAAGTGTGTAAATCGGTGGCTCTTTCTGTTACTGAGCGATAACCCAATTTACATAAGTATACAATTGCACACAGCCTCTCGGAAGTGTTTAGCAAGTATCTTGTGAGACTTGCCGAAAAGCCGCGTAGAGCGCGCGTGTGTGTGATTCTCATTTGGACCGTTAGTAAGGCGCTCTACTCTTCACGTATGATAATCTGGTGATAGTGTAAAA
The DNA here is from genome assembly GCA_905147815.2 of Phalera bucephala. Classification (NCBI taxonomy): domain Eukaryota; kingdom Metazoa; phylum Arthropoda; class Insecta; order Lepidoptera; family Notodontidae; genus Phalera; species Phalera bucephala. Next base: position 12,426,288 of record LR990621.1, on the reverse strand, counting down.
AATCACCAACCTTGCCGCTTTTTACATTATCAGCGACCGCAGCAGCGTACTGAGGCATGCCCAGTGCCAGCTCCAGCCAAGCAATGATGGCTGGCGCGCGCCAACGGGCTAGCGGCAGAGAAGCTGCTTCGCGCAGTGCTGCTTCGCTGCCGAGTGGTGACCAGGCTCGGTTCGTGCCGGTGCCGGAGTAGACAGGTTCTGGATAGAAATTAAAATCTAGATATTTTTATAAATAGCAATTTGTGGTCTAGCATTTATGCTTGTGGATACTTAAGTATGAAGCAGTTGCATTATTTAAGCTACGTTTGTTAATATTTTACCACCCCGTTGACCTTTAGTGGTAGTAGTTTGTGTCTCTGAATGGGTCAGAAATATTTGTAACATAAAAATATTCTAAAAGTAGTAAAAACTACAAGGATCCTGGATTTAATATATTTTGTTTTCTCTCCTTATAATCACTTGCTAATATTGCACTAGATTTGACCTATACTCATTTATCCTCATCATCATAACGGCCTATATTTGTCCACTGCTGAACATAGGCCTCCCCAATCGCTCTCCAGCGCAGCCAATCCGATGCCACGTGCATCCAACGACTTCCTGCGATCCTCACAAGAGCGTCGGTCCTTCTGGTAGGTGGACGTCCGACACTGCGCCTGCCAATACGTGGTCTCCACTCTAGAATCTTTCAACCCCAACGCCCGTCCAATCTTCGCGCTATGTGGCCCGCCCATTGCCACTTCAGCTTACTAATCCTATGGGCTATGTCGGTGACCTTAATTCACCATGCTCATTAGTTGGTCCATATTATTTTGAAATATGAAACCCCCTTTATATTATTATCAAAAGAGGCTGTAGCATTTTTATGTGGTATAAGTTTCAGATTTCACATTCTTTTAAGAAAGTCGTCAAATGTTTACCAAAAAAAAGTATAATTATTTCTAACCACACTTGCACTTGTAAATGTAAATGAAGGTAGTGATATCGTACCGCTCTCATGGCCGCTCACAGCTGCGCGCACCCTGATGGTGCGGTGTCAGGAACGGACGAATACTCGCGAGATGGAGCCTCAGGCCCAGTGTTGTCCCCTTATACATTTGCAATTTTATGTCAATAGTGATGTCTTTCCGCTCTCATAGCCGCTCACAGCTGAAGATCCTAACTTGATGCAGTGTAGGGAATGCGCGAACACTCGCGAGATGGAGCCCCAAGCCGAGCCCCGTCCCCTGGTACTCAAAACACACTTGCAAATTTATGTCAATATTGATGTCTTACCGCTCTCATGGCCGCTCACAGCTGCAGACCCCGACTTAGTGCGGTGTCGGGAACGCGCGAATACACGCGAGATGGACCCCCAAGCCGAGCCCCTTCCCCTGGCACCTTTGTTGCCCGATCCCCCTGCACGTCCCCTCACTCCACCTAGTAGCGAAGACTCACACTCGCCTGGACTAGACAATTGCTCCACCGACCTGTATCCATATCATTGTTACATTAAGAGGTACTCTATTTAAAACTAGAGTTTGCTACGAGAAAAAAGCACCCTTTTTAAATAATCTTGTTTAAAAAAGGGTTCTTTCTCGATCACCAATTTATTTGTTCTAATCTAAAGTGTTCCGTTTTGTATACACGTGACTTTTAAGCATTCTTCGCAATAAAGACAATCTAGTTATATATGCCCAACCAGTACTCAGTTCAGTGCAAGTATATTAGAAGATGATGCAATAAAAACAAAGTATTGCTCATACAAATCAATTCTAAGAACTATTTTGATGATTCGGCTTAACTTGCCTCAACTGCGTATTTATTTAACATATCATGTAAACAGATATCAGATAACATGTTTAGTCTCTGTTCAGTTCCGCTAACTGTTTTGATTAGTTAGCAAATGTAAATTATAACGGCGCACTCTGCGTAGGCGACGCCGCCGTAAACATGTTTGTTTGGCGATTCCTATAAGTAGCCATCACCAGAAAAAGTACCTTTAATATTGTCTTAGCTCTCTTACCGTTCGCATGAACTTAAGAAGTATGTAACGACTGTAATACTTTGAATACTATTATAAAGTTTATGTTTGTAAAATAAAATATATTGTATAAAGTCATGCCGGCGTTTATATTTGACAATAGCAGTTATGGAAACAATATGTAGGTATTAAAAACAATGAAGTTGCAAGCCCTATATAATCTGCGATCAGCGGACAACCCAAATGTGTTGGATGTTACCATCAATAGTGATGACAGAATTTAATGTAAAAAAAGGTTTTTACTTTTATCATTATGTTGTAGAAACAAACTATTACATATTTTATACCAACTCGTAGAATCGTAAATTGCGTTCTAAATTCTAAACGGTTTCATCGGAATTGGAATATTGTAAAAGTATCGGAATTGCCACGGTTACTAATGTCTCCGAACGGGTTTGCACGAACAGATTGACATTAGCGTAACGTCGAGAAAGCGTGCTGTCATATTCATCTTTATTTAGTATATTTGTAGTCTTAAAAGGATGGCATATTATCAACTCTATAGCGTTACGCTAACTGTTCGGCCTCTGGATAGTTATACAACACGCTAATAAGAATTTAGAATTATACCCTGTTATTTCGTTATTGTCACGTAATAAACTTAAAATGAAAATTTATTACAGATCCGAAAGAGGAATGAAAATTAAAGAATCTGTGGAGAATATAATCCTCTCTATTCTCTATTACACAATCGCTGGGGATCGCGTAATAACCTATAAATTTTCCTGTCAAAATTAGATAAAATCGCCATTGTAGGTAATGAAAAAGCAATCTGGGAATGAAATCTTCGTAAAAATGTACTTGACAAAAATTTAAAAAGTAAGATCTTTTTGAAAAAAGAAGCTATTAATTAACCAACAAAACCTGAATGACTTCGTAGAATTGAAAATGGTTTGAGTAATTACAACCCCGATGGAAAATGGTTTAATTAAAAAACTTAGGAGCTACATAATTTAAAACTCTTTTTTCGTTATTAAATTTACTTAAATATGAAATTAATTTAATAGCTGGCAAATTAGCCTGTTTTATTATGCTAGAAACAGACTAAGCAAAATGCTAATTCTTAATTCTTTGTTGTACACATACACAAATTGTTACAAGGTAAATTAATGTACAAGGCGAGCTTAACTCAAAGTCGAGTTTTCCACCAGCAAACCTTTGAGTGAAAGAGAAACAAATGATCAAAATGAGGACTGCTACTGAGTGAAGCTAACTGATTGCTACTGAGTGAAGCTAAGTGAACTCATAGGGCACCAAATATACGCTCGTTTTTGAGCTATGTGGCGATAAGAAAAACGAGCGAACATTTCGGATCCGTCGGCAAATGCTTTTGTTAACTTCAGTAAAGCCTCTTGCTACATACTTTATTTTATTCAATAGGTACAGAAACACTTTAAATAACCAATTAATACACAAATTATGAATCTGACACTTACTTATAAGTGTACACAACACACACTTAGTTTAACAGCTTCTATATCTATTAATTACAGAACGCGAAGAGTACGTATAAAATGAAATAAGTACGCAAGTTTAAAGCAGAAAGAAAAAGCAATAATAAATAAACAAACAGCTAAAACTTAAAAACCAGCTAGATTCGACATTGCGACATTGCTGTGTCTCAGTCAAACTTTGTCAATGTTTCTAGGACAATGCAAGCACCGATGTAAATTAATAATGTTATGGAGCTCCTTAACAATACATACATATTAAAATGAAATTAAATACTACTCCAAAGTGCAGCAGCGGCATTTGAATGAAAAACAAGCTTTGGCACAAAAAAATAGGTACTTGATTCCTTCGATTGAAACTATCTACCATAGTTAAAAAAAGAACTTATTACAAACCTGGATAGAGATCCCGCGTCTATGGACCGGGTAAATGGTGAAGCGCTGTTGTGTGGTGATAGTGTGGGGCTGCAGTCACGCGGCGTGCTCACTGGATAAACATTATCTTATTAAAATTAAGATTACCTAACCTTACAATCGCTATAAGTAAAAAGTATCTGTGTAGTGCGTTGAATGTCTTTTACTAAGCGACTAACAGCCAGTTTCTGATATTTTTACAACTAGAAATACGACATTGGTATATTGGGTGCAGCAAGTGGTAGGACGCTTGTATTCACGATGACGAGGGTTCAAATCCCAGCTCGTACTACTGAGTTTTTCGCGACATGGATGCGATTGTCACTCCCTAATACATCAGTCAGATCTAGATTATGGTAGATAATGTTTGTGTAAGTGAAATTCGTTTATAAACGAAGTTTGGCGCAATTTTTAATTGTATTGATCCACCACCATAGACCGATTCTTTGTACCTTGAAAATGAAAGAAATATGCATTGATTTGACCTTATTTTCATTTATCATTCATTTCGTGTCACCAAATTAAAGCTATTTTCTACAAAATGTACCCGATATATGACAATAGGCTTGTCCCCTATTACATGGTACCTAATATCGTCGGCGATGTAAAGTGGGTGAATACAGTACACTTCTGCCACCCCCGCTTGGGGTGGCGGTGTTTTATTTTCTACAAATATGTAACGCAAATAATGTGACATTCGGTTTTTTGTACATAAAACTCAAAAACTGAGAGAGAGACTTGTCTGATACGAGTAACTAATAGTAAAATCGTCGTTGTGCAAAGCTCAATAAAGGTTTGGTCAAACTGCCGACGGTGCGCGATGGAGCGCGACGGAAACGCTCGGTCGGCGGTCGGCAGCGCGACGCACACGTCACACTGCGGGAGCAACGTCGCGCCGGCGGGCGGCCGCTCGGCACTAGCGACTAGTGGTGGGCGATTATGAGATATACTAATGGAATCACTCGATTATGAAAATGTCTCGAGATATCTCGATTATTACCATTAGTAATGGATTAGTAGTCAAAAGCTAAGTTCGATTACGCGCCACGCACGGCGGCGTGGCCGATGCGAATGATGCGATGGCACTTGGCGCGGGCTCACTGTATGTACCTACCTGCTGTGCCAGCGGCGTACGCTCCTGAGCAATAGAGTTGTAAAAGTATCGTATACGTGTTTAATTACCTGTTTTAAAAAAATATTACTATTCATGAATTTAAAAGGTATCCTATAAGATATTTAATCATAGTTTTTGGTTAAAAATAAATAAAAGACAATGGTTAAAAATAAATACAGAATTTTTATCAGCTGATAATTAAATTTATTTAAATATTAAATAAACAAAACTTTAATGTTTACTGAGTGCTAAAAGTTCTTAGTTACCTTTGGTGCATTCCTTCACCTATCTATCTCTCCTCTATCTATCTTCGCTACACTTCACACTTCACACAACAACAATCTATTGCTTCGTGTGTTATCAACCTTTCTATATCATTATGGATCTATATGCAAAGTTGGCCAATACTATGGAGGATCTGACTGCATTATTTACTTCAAGAATGGACACCTATGAAGAAGATCTCAAGAATGCTGGCAACATTGAGAACGCTGCAGCTCATAAAACCATAGCCAGCCTGTCACGTGAATTTACTGACTTTAAGTGTCTTATCTGGAAAGCCTTGGGAGCACTAAAAGCACAGGTGGAGCTGCTCTCACTTGGGCTTGATCGACATGAAATGGCATCTCGCAGAAAGGTACTCCTCTTGCATGGAATGTCTGAAGTTTCGGAGTGTAAGACCAAAGTTATCAACATTTTCCATGATATAATGCGGCTGCCAAATATTAATCCTGCTGATATCGCTGTGTGCCACCCTCTGGGAGTAAATATGAGTAAGCCACGTCCCATTCTTATCAGGTTTCAGTCTTCTTCTCTGCGTGGTGAAGTATGGAATAAAAAAGCCACTCTAAAAGGGTCCGGGTTAACTCTCTCCGAGTTTTTAACGAAGCCTAGACATGAGGTGTTTATGGACGCTCGTAGAAAGTATGGTCTTAAACAGTGTTGGACTTCCGATGGCCGAATTATCATCCAACTGCCAGATAAATCTCGGAGGAGAATCGAGTCTGCGGCTGAATTGCGTCAACTGCTGGCGCAGTTCCCCCCTGCTCACGAGGTTGCGAGCACCAGTAAGCAGCCGCGGGAAAATCCTGCATCATCCATCTCAGAGAAGAGGTCGCGACGGCCTGCGAAGTGATCGTGTGTGGTATCACTTCTGCCCTGTCAAACACTTCCTTCGTTCACTTTTTACCTTCACTCACTATCGTTTACTAGGTACCTGTAATTTATTTACAATTTATTTAATGTCAATCACCTCGCTCACTGTAAACCTTTGACATTTGTTTGACACATTGACATATGTCTATAGTGTATTCATCCATTGACATTAGGTGTCAACGTTCAGAAACAATGCGTTTGAATCATAGCACTTTTATCTGTATTCCGCAACCGGCGAGTGCATCGAGGGTAAAATTATGTATTTTTTATTTATTTTTTTGTTTTCGTTTGAAGACATTTCAATTTAATAATTTATATATTATTTATTAGTGGTATTATATTTTATTTATTTATCTTATTTTAATAAAGGTAATAGTATCTTATTTCAAGTATGGATTTATTGGATATCAGCGATGATAGTTTTGTTTCTTGCTCTTCTGAAATGTCCGACGTACAGTATTCAAGTGCGTTTAGTGATGATGATGGCTCAACACATCTACGTGAACAACTTTTTTCTACTTTCTCCACTCTTCGGAAATTCTTCAATGTTGTGCATATTAACTCTCAAAGTATTCCTGCTCACTACCCCGACCTCTTAGCTTCCTTCGACTCTGAATATATACATGCGATTTTGGTAACCGAAACCTTCCTCAAACCTTCCCTACCTTCAGTGCAGTATGCGTTGCCTGGATACAAGCTGCTACGTAATGACAGAACAGGCAAGGGGGGCGGTGGTGTTGCTATTTATCTTCGTGGGGATATCCCTTACAAAGTGATTGATCAGTCACCAAGTGAGTACTCTCAATTTTCTGTACATCTTTTTATTGAGCTCAATTTCCTTCATACAAACCTTCTCCTAGGCGTTTATTACAGCCCATCCTGTCATATTGATTTCTTCTCCTCCTTTGAGTTAAAACTAGAGTATTTCTCTTCGTTATACGATCATACTATAATTCTTGGTGACTTTAACACTTGTTTATTAAAAGGGGATAGTCGTAGCAACAAACTCCGGTCCCTTGTCTCTTCTGTCAACATGCATGTCCTACCGCTAACAGCTACTCATCGCGCTCCGCATAGTTCTCCATCACTCCTAGATCTTATTCTCGTTTCGGACGCTAGCCATGTGGCTGCACACGGTCAGATTCCTGCTTCTTTTTCGTATCATGATCTGATATTCCTTTCCTATAAAATTCGCTCTCCAAAACGTTCTTCTAAATTTCTTTTCCTTCGCAGCTTTAAAGACATTAATACTGAGCAGTTAAGACTGGACGCGAGCAGTGTAGACTGGACTTCTGTTTATAAATGCGTTGACGTAAACGAAAAAGTATCTATATTCAATAAAACAGTGCTGGGTTTATATGATACGCATGCGCCGGTAAAAAAAGTGAGAGTTAAGCATCGTCCCGCGCCTTGGCTATCTGATACCATCAAGAAAATTATGGCTAAACGTGATAAGGCGAAGAGAAGGTACAGAAAGTTTCCTACGGATGTAAACTGGAGTCAGTACAAAGAACTAAGAAACCGCTGCAATCGTATGTGTAGGGATGCAAAGAGGCGTCACATACACAGTTCCATTCAAAATTTCAATACAGCACAAGTTTGGCAATTTCTCAAGTCGTTTGGTGTTGGCAAAACCATTACTCCGAATGTTCCTAATGTGGACGTTAACGCATTAAACGCACACTTCTCCAAACCTCCAACTTCGGTTAAACATGACATAAAATCGTCTACTCTCAAGTATCTCTCCAATCTTCTCGTGCCAGTATGTGCTTCTTTCTCCTTCAGCCCGATTACGGAACAAGACATCAAGAAATCCATCTTGTCCATTTCCACGAAGGCGGTTGGTGATGATGGCATCCAAATCCAAATGCTCTTACTTATCTTGAATGAACTTGGGCCTGTCATCACGCACATAATGAATTCTTCCCTGGAGACTAGCGTTTTTCCCGATATTTGGAAAAAAGCACATGTTCTCCCATTACCCAAAACTCAGAACCCTTCGTCCTTATCCCATTTCCGACCTATCTCCATCCTTCCCTTGCTATCCAAGGTGCTCGAGAGTGTTGTTCAGGGTCAACTGTCTCTCTATCTCTCCTCTCATGGCATTCTAAGTCCTTATCAATCTGGTTTTAGGCCAGGTCACAGTACAGTTACAACTCTAATCAAGATAACTGATGATATTAGACTGGCTATGGAAAATAGACTCCTTACAGTGTTAGTATTATTGGATTTCAGCAGTGCTTTTAATTCAGTTGATTTTGACATACTCTTAGGCACCTTATCTTCTCTGAATGTCTCCGCTCCGGTAATTGCGTGGTTTAACTCTTATCTTCGGGGCCGCTCCCAGTCAGTTCGCTTTGAAGGAGTTTCCTCTGATTGGTGCAATCTTACTGCGGGTGTGCCTCAGGGTGGCGTCCTTTCTCCTCTTCTGTTTTCAGTTTTTATAAACTCTGTTACTAAAGTGATTACTTCCTTCTATCATCTCTATGCCGACGATTTGCAGCTGTATCGACATTTTAAAATTGAGGAGCTTAATTATGCAATCAGCGTCATCAATGATGATCTAGAAAATATTAGCAAGTGGGCAAAATCTTTTGGCCTTCTTGTTAATCCGGCTAAGTCTCAAGCTATCATCATTGGTGGCAAATACTACATGAACGCACAAGTTATTAATTCACATTCTCGCCCTCCAATTGTGCTTGATTCTGTATCCATACCCTACTCTGACACTATTAAGAATCTAGGTATTTTTATGGACTCCAACCTTGCATGGAGCACTCATATTACTGAGGTAAGCAGAAGAGTCTACAGCTCCTTCCAGTCTCTCAAACGTCTTCAAAAGTTCTTGCCTTTCCAAACTAAAATTAACCTTGCTCAGTCTCTTCTCCTACCTCTTCTTGACTATGGAGATGTCTGTTTCCTTGATGCAACTGAAGAGCTAGTGAACAAGCTGGAACGTTTGCAGAATCTGTGCATCCGCTTCATTTTCGGATTGCGTAAATATGATCACGTATCAGAGTGCCGGGGAAAATTGAAGTGGCTGCCTATTCGGCGGCGTCGAGACTCACATGTTCTTTCTCTTCTCTACTCCATCCTCCATAGTCCTAAAGCCCCTATCTACCTACGTGAGCGTTTTGACCTTCTTGTTCCTACAGATAGGCCCTGTCGTAGTGCTACTTCTCTCCTTCTTCGTACTCCTCTTCATTCTTCCAGCCGATACGATAAGTCTTTTACTGTTCGTGGTATCCGTCTTTGGAACTCACTTCCACACGCCCTACGTGCGAGTTCATCTCTGGATGTTTTTAAGAGAAGAGTCAGGGAACATTTCCTATCTGTTTGCTAATTGATGCATACATACAACTTTTTGTACTATTTATGTATGTTTATGTAGGTATATAATATTTATTATATGTATGCAGTATTTGTGTAGTGTATGTAATTTATTTATAATTATGTTTAGGAATTTTATATATTTTCCTTTTTTTTTTCTGAAACAGTGTGATTGTATAACTGCCCTCTTATTTTTCTGTCTTATCTCTCAACACTCTAAGGTTCGCTGGAAGAGAACTCATATTGTGAGTTAAGCTCGCCTTTGTATATGACTTGTGAAAATGAAAATTACCTCTGTTCTGTATACAATAAAGAATAAATAAATAAATAAACCACAACAAACAAAAAACGAATGAATGATTTATTTTGACGGAGCATGACTGAACTAAAATTAGTAATACTAATTAGTAACGTCATTCGATTATGAAAATTAGTAAGTTACTAATTTCATGATCGATTATCAATACTAGTAATTAGTAAATGTCTGGATTATGTAAATCATTCACAATCGCTCACCTCTACTAGCGACCCGTGACGTCAAAACGAGTGTAAGCACGTTTTGGCGTCTCGCTTCCCCTGTGCTCCGTTTGTAATCGCGTCGAGCACAACGGCGGTGGGTCATGACGTTTGACGTCGCGCCAAACGGGGCTGCGCAGTGTGGCGTGTCCCGTACATTTCAATCAATTTCAATGCATTACCACATCCCAAGCCCCGCCACTGTCGCGATCCCGCCGTGCTGCGTCGGCTATGTGGCGAAACATTGAATGCTGGCCGTCAATATCGAAATTGATGTCGAAGTTTTACATGAGTTTTACCCCTTTTTTATTTTTACGAGTATGTCATGTACAAAGCTTTCTGAATGCTTGCCATCGATTAAATCCCGATAGCGGAAACATTTTTATTTCTATTTAAAAGCAAATGCTACTAGGCTTTTATTTAGCTAATATAAGGGTAAAGGGGCTGCCTGGTTGGTTTAGTTGCGAATAATGCGCGTAGTGATCACAAAGTTCTGGGTTTGAATTCGGTCGTTCTAAGTGGAACAAAATGTTAATAGATATTTTCGAATATCAGTCTGGAGTCTGTCAGTGTGCCCGGTACAATAGCAATAGGCTCGCCTCCTATTACATGTGACAAATAAGTAGATGTACATGGTATGTAACTCACTTTTCACCGATGCCGAGGGTGCCAGAGGTGTCTCTGGCATCTTCGTTTGGGGAATATAGGCATACTCCCTTTATATCTTTTATGTTCAGGGTAGTCTAGGTACATATATATTTTTAAACTATAATAATAATATAATATTAGTAGCCCTGTTAAGAAACTGTTCCACCGTTGGGCACGGGCCTCCTCTCAAACTTGGGTTGGCGAACTTCACACACCTTCGAGAAACTCTTAGGCATGCAGGTTTCCTCACGATGTTTTCCTTCACCGTTAAAGCAAATGATAATTAATTTTTAATACGCACATGCTTTCGAAAAGACAGAGGTGCGTGCCTGGGTTAAAACTATATGTAGAAAAAAAAACTTGATATTGTAAGTAAAATTAATAAGGCCTCCTTCAATAAAATTGTTGGTTCGTAGACAGAAATTTTTATCGCTTCCTTTACAATAAAACACTCTCCCTTTTATAGCGGAAAGGAATTTTCTTTGTAATAAGAATTGGTTGAATTTTTAATATCCATTGAAAACATTCTGCTGTCAACACAAAATATTTTCTTATTTATAAGGTTCGGTGTTATGAAGACTTCTCCGAGATTGTAACTCGAGAGATTACATAACAAACATGCTCGCCTCTTAGATATTTATAGATATTTATTCAACTCGATCTCAGATGTAAGGATTTGAACACGAGCTATGGATCCGCATAAATTAAATTTCTATCTATACCATCACGCCAGATCCCTTGCGGGGTAGGCAGAGAATACAGAGTTTCAACAGGTTTTTTCCTTACACACCTCTCTGGTTTCCTCCACTTTTTTTTCGTTCGTTCGTCTCATACACGCTCGCCAGTTACGGAGACTAAATTAAATTTAATTATGATAATTCGTACATAATTGCTATGATGATAATTATATAAATGAAAATTTAAATATAAATCCACACTAATATTATAAACTCGATAGAAGCTCTGTTTGTTTGTTTGTCTGTTACATTTTCACCTCCAAACCCCTAAACAGATTTCATCAATTTCGTCAAAGAAACAGTTTTTATCCAGGGAAAGGTAATAAACAATCTTTTGTCTCAAAAAACTTAAGGGTGTAAAATACACGTCTGAAAATAACCCGAACAAAGTTGTTGGTGAAGTTAGTATAGTATAGTTACATAAAATCGGTAAAAGTAGCGGATATATCAGATATCAATAAAATGTGCTAAAACTTAAAAAAAAATTCAGAAATTTAGTCTTATCTGATGGAAAAGTCAAGAGTCTCCGTAACCGGCGAGCATGTATGAGACGAACTATGAGAGCCGAGGAAGCCAGAGAGGTATGTAAGGAAAGAACCTGTTGGAACTCTGTACTCTCTGCCTACCCCGCAAGGGATCTGGCGTGAGGTTATAGATAGATAGAAATTTAGGCATATAATCCGGCCTCTAATTATAACGTAGAATCGTAAAACATAAGTAGCTAGTTTGTGCAATCATTGATAGAAATAAGGACCTTATCAACAATGAAAAAACATGACAAATAGGCACATTTTTTTAAAACATACCTATCTATTTATATCTCTTCTGGCAAACGCAATCAAGGCGGGCAGTATTTACGTTATAGGGACGTGCTCCAGTGCCATTTGACAGCCTATTGTATTCCACCAGAAAAGTGGGAGGAGCTGGCATCACAGCGGACGGAATGGCGACGCCGAATCAAAAAAAGGCGTCACTATATTTGAAGTGGATCGTCTGTCACAGCTTAACGCTAAACGGCAATACGAAAGACTCGCCCTAAGCTCTCCTACAATTACACTTACAACAACGAAAGCCACCTCTACTGTCAGTCATGTGACCGAATTTTTAAGACCAAATTCGGTTTTGCGAGGCACATTCGAGCTCACGCTTGCAGTTGATTTGTCTCAGGTTTCTATAGCCGATTATGGCTGGAAGGTTTATATATCATTCAACAGAGTACAAAGTTCCAACAGGTTCTTTCTATACAGACTTCTTTGGAATTGTCCACTCTCATAGTTCGTCTCATACACGCTCGCTGGTACATACCGATGTGAATAAAACCTTACCCATTCTATCCTATGATATAATAGGTAAGGTTTTATTACCACAGGTTTATCATATCTACGAACATGAGCGAGTTTTCCACGCAAATTCTCGAATGATATTTCCGTTACGAACTGGGATTTACGTTATGATTTTAATCCGATTATAGAGATATTTTGTCTTAAATTAAGTCATATCCATTTTCGAATTAAATTTAAAAGGGAACGATGACTGACGATTTAATTAAAATACAGTGAATTGTGGTGTTTTTATCTGATTCTTACCAATATGTTAAAATAGTTTAATAATTTTTATTAACAAGATAAGTAATTTCTATTTTGTTATAAATGAAAAAATAGACGGCCACTGTGGTTGGGAGCATAGCTGCTCCGGTCACTAGATTGAGTAGTCGTGGGTTGGATTCCTGCATGAGACAAAGTTTTATGTGATTTTTGTTTCAGTCTGGATATTTGTATACGTAGTTTTCATGTTTATTAAATGAACTCACGATGCGGAAATAATTCCCAGTAAGAGGCTACGTTTCTTAAAAAAACTAAGGACTGACGTGAAGACGTTAGCGGAACGTTATCGAGAAGTTGTGCTGTCGTGTTCATCTGAATACAGTTAATATGTTGTGCGAAAAGAATGGCAAATTAACTCGAAAGCGGTTACGTCAGTGTCTTGATGCTAAGTCATCTGATTAGCTACGTACTCACTTAACAACGCATCATTAAAGCATAAAGTAAATAAGAGAGTCAGTTTAGGACAATATAAAAAGGCAAACGAAATGGCCGTGCTCTGGGAAATATGCAAAGGAATTTAAAATGAGGCTGATTTCTTCTTTTATATTCTCTTTGTAGGCGCTCCGATGGCCAGATAATGATGCTAAGAGCATTCTAACAGTAGCCCCTAACAAAGACTTTTACGCTAGTTAGTATCGTATTGTTCTATAGAGTTTTATAAATGGTTGGTAATCGTATTAGGTACAAAAGGCGTGTGAGTGGAGTACGTAGCTTTTTTAAAAGATGCGGAATTCTTTTTTTTTGTTTTTAAAGTATCGTAGCCCCACACTAACAATTATTCTTATGTCGTAAGTGGTTTAAGATCTTTCTCACTAGGCTAAGCCCTCCGTCAAATTCTTTTTTACTTTACCTTATATTGTAGTCTTGTGAAATATTCATAATATATTCATACAATAAATATATAAAGGCTTATCTGTAAGAATTGTTTACTTATAATAAAACTTTTTATAAAATTTTAACATATGATTTACTTCTAGGGTTAATCCCTTAAAACTGCATATATCTATTTCCTGCATATCGACATCATCACGCTAGATCACTCTCAACATACCTCTTTCATAGTTAAATAATAATATATTTGTTATAAGTATTGTACACAAATGATCTGGCATAGGTCATGGGAACAAAGCTGGATGTGGAGACCACAAAATCGATAAAGCCACTTTGAAGCTTTCGCCACATTGCCGACGCAGCGCGACGGGAGCGCGACAGTGGCGCTGCTTGGGGAGTTGTAATGTACGGAAATGTACGGGAGACATCACACAGCGAAGCCACGCTTGGCGCGACGGCAAACGTCACAACCGAAGATAGCTGAGCGCTTTCGTCGCCCTTCCGTCGCGCTCCGTCGGCTATGTACCGAACCTTGAGAGTGCCCTTTGGACTAGTCAGCGATTGAGCCTTCTCACCTGAGGAAAGTGACCATTGGTCTTGCTAAATCTGTAATACCCTATTCACTCTAAAATAAACTGAAGAGATGGAAGTTAGACCAAGTTCCGAATTGGGATGATCGACTAGACCCGCCTCCTCGTAAGGCAACTCCACGCTACATACCTTGTCTTTCGGCTGATAAAGTATTAGTTTTATAGTATTATGTACTGTAAATTCTACTTACGTTGATAAATATGGTGGGCAGAGGACACGAGAGACACAGCATCGGTGTCGTACGCGTCGATAGTTGGTGGGATGCCCTCTGCCGTTGAATCTGACAAGTTACCGCCGCAGACCGACGTTGCGCCACCATCACTACTCCCTAACAATATCAGAAGAAACAACATAAATTAATTTTCTACTTTTTCTCTTGTATATTCAACTTCATACAAATATTATAATTAAGAAAGTTTTTTTAATTTTATTTTATTTTAATCCTATATTGTATACAGTACATTTATAGTTGTAATTTTACAGTTGATATACAAAGGCGAGCTTAACTCAAAATATGAGTTCTCTTCCAGCGAACCTTTAAGTGTTGAGAGATGATAATGTTAATAAGAGGGCAGTTATACAATCACACATTCAAACATACAATAAAATAAACATAAATAAAATACATACTATACAAAAACTAAATATATATAATTTATAAAATAAACATACATAAATAAACATAAATATGGATCAACAATAATGGAAATGTTCCCTGATTCTTCTCCTGAGTGTTTGTGTTCTTTTATGCAAAAACAGGTGAACGATACACCAGAATAACGCATACATTATAATTTATAAAGATTACAAAATAAAGCCGCCGGAACAGCCACTTTTAATATACTAGATTTCCTCGTCTAGTAGCGTACAATGTGCCTAGCTATCACGAGGCCTGGATTCGAATCCTAAGTCGGAATTGGAGTTTTTCAATCCAAAAATTACCAGTATCAGTCCATAGTTTGGAATAGTGTCCGGCATAATGGCAATAAATTTCCCCTTAATTACACGGGACCCTCACCTTACATCGTCGGCATAAAGTGGGTGTACAGTGGGAGCACAGTATTTTTATATTTTTAATACTTTTAGTGACACTGGAATTAATGAATGCATTATGCTATCTAAGCTCCTTTGTTGGAGACGAGGGACAAAGGAACGTTTCTTAGAGTATCACAGAAACTAAGTTTTACAAAAAGAGCTCGATCTCGCTCTCTGACAAAAACGTAGTTTTCGATATCGGAAAAATAAAATCGAAGAATGGAATGCTATTGTTTTGTACTCAAAGTCAAAACTATGTAAATGTCAGGATGAGAAATGCTCTGTAACTACAAAATTTGTTAAAAGCGGAGTTTACGTCACTGCGTTATAATTTATTAGTTTCTGACCGCGATTTCGTCCGCGTTGATCGGTTGAAGGTTCCTATCCACCCTTACACTTTTCTGGGATAAAAAGTATCTTATGTGTTAAACCAAGTAATAAACTATATTGTGCCAAATTTCACCCAAATCCGTTCAGACGTTTTTTGCGTGATGGAGTTACAAACGACCAAACATCTAAACACACAAACTTTCGCATTTATAATATTAGTAGGACTACGTACTAGAGAAGACAACAAAATCCTTTTTATTAAGTATTATAGTAACACGCTTTAAAATTCATACAGAGTGTATGTGGCTCACTGTTTTCTATATATTTACCGCAACGTGAGTTGGAGTACTAAGTTTTATCATAAAAAGGCCTTCATGTGCCAGTGCACATGATGGCATATTTTTATTATTAAACTCACAAAGGACATTATTCTGCGCTCATACATGATTTGCCCCAGAACCAACAGCAATGAAAAAATACTTGTATGATTTCAAATCACCCATAAATTCTCTTAAGGCATTAATTATTAAACGGACAAGCGGGAGAATCGCAATATTACACAAAAAGTGTTATATTTTGAGGTTATAATTTAGTAGCCATTAATATATATGAGGTAACATTGTGTGCTGACATTCAGTAAAGATGTCAGGACTCCGATATAAGTATTTACAATACTTGGAAATATTCGTTTTAGATTGCAAATTGTCCGTTAGATTCGAATATTTGTCATTATTTTAATAAAATTGATAAACAATGATGTCATGGGTCAAATGTTTGTTGGTTTTGGGGCAATTTTCGACGATGTCCTTTAATCAGTATCTCAGTAGATACTGATTAAATTTTCCGTTCCACTTCGACCAACCGACCTGAACACCTCAAAATCATAAGATCTAACACAAACTTCCCCGCTTACCCCGCGATGATCAAAGAGCTAAGCACGAAAAGATTGAGTTTAGCGTGACGTTAGTTAGTTGAAATGCCATCCTTGTCACACTACAAATTTACTAAATAAATATGAACGTGACAGCACGATTACTCACTAACATCACGCTTACGTCAAAGTTTTTGAGCTAAGCCAACTTGAGGAAGTTGCGCACTGGTTTTTCTTTTAAATAGCTTCGCTAGTATAAATCAACGGTTAACATTTTTATTCCCATAGCATTAACAGCTTTAGTATACCTCGAACACCGGAGTCAGCGCTGCAGCTGCCTCTATCTCCCATCAGGCCCGAGGGTCCTCCTAGGAGCATCGGAGGGCCTAAGCCCAGGGAAGCTACGCTTTCACCTTCAGATAGACACCCAGCTGCTTGCAATTGTCTTCTTGCCTAGATGTACATACAAAATAGTGTGAAAAACATACATACGAGTATATAATCATTTTCGACTGTATTTTAAAAGGTGAAATCTAAATGAAACTAAAACAGGGCATGGCTTTTAATTTTTACAAGGGTACTGTTGTGAATTTATGTATTTGGTAATGTATGCCTACAAAGGCACTTGGGTATGCATGGGTTGCATGTATTCTTTTATTCTTTACTGTACAAAATCACACATCAAATTAGTAAGTAGATACATCAGCAACAATCTAAAAATTAAAACATGTTTTTGTAATTCACCTCCTTGACATATGTACCACGAGTGATGTACAAAGTTTCAGATTGTAAAATAATTGATAAACATTAATTTAAAATTTATTTACTTTTTTATGTTATGAGTAGTCTTAAAATATGTTCTAATTTTTAGATTGTTGCTGTATTTTATTATTTATTTTATCATGAATGCTCATGACTTTCAACTCGGTTTTGAGATAAAGCTTTTTATTGGAATTTGTTATTTTCTTATCATCGTTCTTTTATTCAGTTTAGTGGATAAACTAGTATAGGAAACAGGTAAGTTTAAAGCCGAGCTTCTACTACAAAAGGGTAGGGCCTAAAGTCCACTGTTCCCCTCCTATCAGCCGCTACCGCCGTCCGCGGCATGTTTTCACGGAACCTCCCGATGCCCTTACATCCTTTCTTTCGGATACCGAGACCGCACACAGGATCAGACGCCGACCTCGCCGGCGAGGTCGAAGAATCACCACGGCGAGACACCTAGTATATGCCCTCCCTCATAGCGACTGCCCAAACCGAGGCCGTTCCTCCTTGAGGCGCCCTTGAGCTAGTTGCCCCCTTGCCCTTCTGGCTCGAGCGTAGTGGTTGCACGCTCGCCCTCTTGTCCGGTGAAGCTGTAAAGGCCCCGCGGCGTAGATCATTCACACACACACACACACGGTTTCCTCTGCGAGCGGAACGGACTCCGTACGGAGTCCGTTTAACTCGCAACAGTAGATTTCATAGAAGTGATTCCACCAAGAAAGAGTTAAGCAGAAGGTGCTGAGCGAATCAAAATAGTTAAAAATGCACACGCCCGCTTAAGCAAATGGAGCGGACTCCGTACGGACTCCGTTTTACTTACTATGTTAAATTTCATAAAGGCGCTTCATAAATGTCGCCGACGAGTCTATAACAGATTCCACTGCACGCTCAAACCAGCCGTACCCCTCCCGCGCCTCCTGTCGCCTGCCGCGGCCTTTGCAACTCGCTTGCAATGGAAGTCAATGCAACTCGCTTGCTTTATTTGTCATTTTTCGTTTAGAGCCCTTCGCTCATTTCTTGCTGTCACTTTCCTTTTGCAGTGGAAGATAAATAATAAAAATAGTGAAAACTCTTTCTTAGTGGAAGGTAAAACCTTGTTTAACTAGTTGTACTCCGCTCCGCTCGACTATTTCTCGCTCATTATCAAAGCTTAATGAGCGAGAAATAGTCCACTGCAGTAGAAGCCCGGTTTGAGTTGTAGACGTGAGTCCTTGAAGCATAAGAACGAACCTTAAAACGATAAAGGTGCATACCTAATGTGTTGGATACTCTGAAACTCCAACAAGATCTAAATAGGTTCTCTGATTATTGTATTGCAAACAAACTTCAATAGAACGTTGCCAAGTGTCATAGCATAACGTTTTCTAGGCTAAAAATACTATTAACGCTGATTATAGTTGCTACAATCACATCATAACAAAAGTTTCTAACATTAAAGATTTAGGTATAATACATGACAATAAACTAATATTCGACATGCATATAGACTATATAGTTACAAGGGCATTCAAAGGATTAGGTTTCGTAATTAGAACGTGTGCCAGCTTTCAATCGCTTAAACCGATAAAAAATTTATATTGCTCATTCGTACGTAGTCTTCTTGAATATGCATCGCAGGTCTGGAACCCCCAGTATAAAATATATATATATTAAGAATTGAACAAGTACAAAGGAGATTTTTGAAATATCTTGATTTTAAAACACGGAAACCCTCAATTGACTATTATCACCGATGTCGAAAATAGCATTTTCTGCCATTAGAAAACAGACGAAACATAAATGATGTATGCTTTTTAATGAAACTTGCTAAAGGCTCAATAGACTGTCCTAATTTGTTAGCAAAAATACCCCTGCGCACAAATCACCTAGGCTTTAGACAGATAGCTTTATTACACTTGCCTTTTGCGAGTACTAATTATAGGCAAAACGCATTTTTATTGCTAAGTTCTGGCAGCTTTAACAAATCGTCGTTGAAATTGCATATAGATTTGTTTTGCTCTAGCGACAACTTAATGAAAAAGGTATTAACCAAGGATTTATTTTTTTCTAATTAATCACCAGTTAATCGCTGTTTATAATTACAAATAGCTATTATTCATTGTTTGTCTTATTTTTCCTTTTTTAATTTGTTTAACTTTTTCCTTCTTGCTATTTTTGGTTTAGGTTTTGTGCTCTGGTTTATTACTTTTGTCTGATTTAAAAGATGCTTTTATTTATCTCGCGATCAAAAGTGCTTAGTTAATTAGATAATTAATTTGTTACAAATTGGTGGAGGCTTGTCATTAGCAATTAAGTTATTATATTTTTTTATGTAATTGTCTAATTAGACTGTAAGCCTTCCTAAAATAAATACCTACATACCAGTATTACCTACCATACAGTATTCATATTAAGTTTTTCCAGACGTTCGCATCATAAACGTTTTTCAAGTTTTTCATAAACTAGATATCAGATGCGGCTGTGCACGCGTTTATTTTGTAATATCTTTACATATTAACTTATCTACACTAATATAATAGAGGAAAACTTAGTATTTTTGTATGTTTGTAACGAATAAACTCAAAACCTACTGGACCGATTTTAATGATTCTTTTACCATTAGAAAGCAACATTATCTAGAAGTAACATAGCCCATAAAACATAGACCCGGTAGGTGGCGCTGTTGTCGACCGGGTACGCAGTCGCGGGAAACTGCTAGTCACTACTGAAATACAATATGACCTATGCTACTTCTGGATATTGTAGCTTTTTAATTGTGAAATAATTGTTATAATCGCTTTAGGAGTTTTAGAGTTTATTGATTACAAACAAACAAACAAAGAATCCTTTTCTCTTTATAATACTACGTTGACCTACTATAAAAATGCAAATAATATATAAAACACAAGTTATTATTTTGGGGTTTGCTCTCCAGACACCGTTTGATATTATTATAGATTCCGACCCAACTGTAGTGGAATTTATGTGTCCGTCCGTTGTCGATTGACCAATATTTTATGAAAATTGCTATTGGAATTGGGTCAAGAAAGCAGTTTCATAAAATAAAGAACTAGATATACGCGTTTTTCTATGCATGCATAAATTCCTTTCTGCTATAGTCAAGTTAGGCGTTCTTAGACTGTTTTAATAACTTATTTATCTGCGTGGTGCATGCGTGGTACGAATCTAACTCGCAGAAGTTTAAATGATATATCTTATTATTATGATTTTTGTGATTTAACTAGAGCGCAAGTCATCTTTTAATACATCTTAAGCTTATATGCGATTTTATTTTAAAAAACTAGTATAGTCAAAATTTTGGCGTAGACTCATGGATATGTAATTCTCCCTATCCTTACATACGCACACAGACTTAGTCTTTGACCAAACATCAGAAGTCCGCGCTCGCGGTTTGTCAGCGTTCTATAGAGCCTTAATATTGAACTTACCGACCATGTTAGAAACACCACACTACGCTCCATTACACAAATTGGCGATGCTGGTCAAAATGCCGCTAAGCTTAAGTGGGACTGAGCTAGTCATGTCTGCTGCATGGCAAACGACCAATGGGTCAAAATAACTACTGAGTGGTCCCCACGTAACATAAAAAGGCAATGCGGTAGCCTCAGACGAAAATCGCGGGATGAACTGGATGCATTTTTGAAGAACTGGCCTGAGATGACAAATAACAGGGGAGAGTGAAAAATGTGGCGGGAAGTATCTGCCCAGAAGTGGGACAAAAATGGCTTTTAATAAATCAATAAGAATTAAAATTACTGCTTGTGGAGATTAGTGCGGCTGGCAATCACGATATCATCGGAATAAATCTTAGGTCGGATGAAACATTATTGAGATTTTTGATAGAAATATTCCCAGGAACAGCCTGGACTGTAGAATTGTACTAAACATAATGGCTCGCCCTTTATTACAGAGGAACTGAACATTGTCGTCGACCTGTGTGTGTACACTAGTATACCATTAACAGTCCCGCTTAGGACACGTAAGGGTAAAGTAATTTAAAATTACAACCTTTTATTTAACTTGCAATGTTCGCATGACTGTCTGTCTTTCCGGTTCAAATGTTGTGAATCATTTTTCAAGCACTTCCGGGTATCCGATTGAGCGAAATTTGCCTCCATGGTTCCGTATTATAACATTGTCATCGGACAATTCTGTAATATGGAACCATGGAGCTAGTCTGATGATGGAGTCGGAAGGTGGCCATAGGAACATGTAAACTTTACAACGTAACCCCCTCATGTTTAGGCTCGTTAGATTGGTATTGACAAGTACTATCCAACCTAATAGTGTTCAGGGTTTGATGATGAAGCCAAAAGGTGGCCAATAGAACAACCCAACTACCCAAAATAACCTTGCTGTGTTTGGGTTCGTTGGATTTGCCTTGTACGTCTTTGATTTTTACTTTAGTTCCGAATGGTGTCTAAGGTCTGATGAGGGAGCCGAGAGGAAGCCATAGGAACTCTTCAACTAAACAAGATCTTCATTGTATTTTTGCTATAAAAGCATGTGTTTAAAAAGGTATTTTAATTATTTTTCGTATATTAAGCATCTATCAAAATCAAACGTTACTAAAACACCACACATTAAACATTTATTATTATTAAGCCATCCGTACTTCATATATATATTCTACAAACTGAAAATGTCAAACGCATTTAATACCTCAATTAATTTCGATTGAGGGTTTAATTTGAACGGGATTTGGCCTCTCAAATGAGACATCCCGTTTCAACGAGCCCATATCGACGTAATGAGATCGAACGCCGCGGTCGCAGGTTAACTCGATCATATAATGGACGGGATGAGGGGAATTAGTTTCATGCTGATTTCAAATTAGTTGGTACGTTTTAGATGGAAATAAAGCAATCTATTTTAAAAGTACGAATGGAATGATTTACTGTCTCTTTCTCTCCCAACACTTTGAGATATATTTTTAAACGTTGCCCCACATAAGGAGGCATGTGTCGTATGTGCGTTTACAAACATGAAATTCATACACACTCATTCCGAAACAAATTTTTGTGGGTAGAGATTTTTCACGTACGGGGATCGAACCCGTGACTGGTCGATCCAGTGGACAGAACGGCTTAAATTCTTAACCGCTGAACCAAGCCGGCCGATGATGGCCCGCTTGGTTCACATAGTAATCAGATATATATTTTTCTTTTTTGAAAGTTCATGGAACAGAAAGACATCTATCGATCGAACTACTTTAGTTCAATGAAAAACAAACCAATTTTAAAAAAGTTATCTTTCCCTTATTTTTACAGCCAAAAAACATTACAGCCAAAAACTTTCCTAAAAGAGATTGCGAAAATTGCAAAACAACAAGCCACTCATTATACTTAAATCGAGGAAACAGTTGTGTTTAATTTTCCCCGCAATTTAGATCGGAGGAAGCAATTTGAAATTGTAATTAACACGGCGCGAGGTGATGGATGGCCGGCGCTGGGCGCCATCATGCCATCTATTCATCATAGCGGCGGCATGTCGATGCCCGTTTATGCATTGTTATATCTGAACACCACTTTCATTATTAAAACTTTATACAATTAAATTCTTTGAAGCTTATTATAGACACCTGTTACATATTAACCGTGTGGTCAATTTACAGAACCCTAGAGTTGTAGTGACAAATGAAGTCACGTTAGAAACTTTTTAAAATTATAATAATTCTTAGTTGTCTTTACCGTCCCACCGGAAGGCCTTCTCTCATAAATTAAGAATTGGTGAAGATAGGTTTGGGGTTACTTACGGCCGGTTTCAATATTCAACTCAAGAATAGATTAGCCTACTACGGATAGAATTTTGACATATTTTGTATGGAAAATCTGTCAAAATTCTACTGACAGTAAGCAAATCTATCCTTGAGTTGAATATTGAAACCGGCCATTAGTGTTGAAACTTATCGATCCACCTAAAAGCCTTTCAACTTGGCTTAACTTTCACATTAAGTGGTAACCGGGACCGACGATTTAATCTGCCTTCTGAAGCACGAAGCTTCGAAAATAAAAATCTTACATACGGTCACCCATCTTACACCGAGTGAGTGGAACACTGCTTAACCTTGGTGATCGCTAAGAGTACCGCAGTCGCACAGCGCTATGAGCGTCTCAAAAAATTTGTGCATTGAACATAAGTCATTTATCGTAGGACTTTAAAAAGGCCAATCAGTTGTTCCCTAGCATGTCTTGAGCACTGAGCGCAGCAGCAAGCTGAAGCAAGCGTTCCGCTTCATCACTTGCGTGATGTAACAGCGCTGCTCGCTCCCGTTCCCGCTCCGCTCGCTCAGCACCCAGCGCTGATGACGGGCCTTATCCAACAATTCTATGTTAAACGCTCTTTAGGCGTACCTCAAACAGTTGTTCTCTAGCATGTCTCAGCTGGGTGTCTCGTGCACTAAGCGCGGCGGCTAGCTGTAGCGATCGCTCCGCCTCATCGCGCGCGTGACGTAATAGCGCCGCTCGCTCCCGTTCCCTCTCTGCTCGCTCCGCTCCCAGCGCTGACGACGCGCCACCCCTTGATCGCATCTGAACAATAAAGTTAATCATTTAATTAACGCTGTTGTCTCCTTCCTCGTTTCACCTGCTTGTTCGGTAAACAGAACTTAGTTCCAATTGCTAATTGTTGTGAAGTGTAATTTGTAGGTAGTTGGTGTGTGAAGTATAAAAATTACAGCAGACAGATTGAACATCACAATGCTACTGTCTTAGATATTTTTACAAGCTTTTATTTAACCTGCAATGTTCGTATGTCTATCTGTTTGTCTTTACGGTTTAAATCTTGTGATCAATTTTTCAAGCACTTACGGGAATACGATTGAGCTGATATTTGGCATACGTATGTAAAGTCGGTGACAATGCAATAATATGGTATCATGGAAAACGTCTGATGATGGAGGCGGAAGGTGGCCATAGAAATATATGAACTATACAATCTTCTCGTATTTAGGCTTGTTAGATTTGTATTTTCAAGTACTATACAACCAGATAGTGTTCAGGGTCTAATGATGAAGCCGAAAATTGGTCAGCAGAACCACCCAACTACTAAATATACCCCGCCGAGTTTGGGCTCGTTCTATTTGTCTAGACGAGTACTTTAGACCTGGATAGTGTTCAAGGTCTGATAATGGAGCCGGAAGGAACTCCTCAAATAAGCAAGATATCTTCGTGGTGTTTTCGTTATGAAAGCTTTAATTAAAATTATTTACACTTGTAATTTAAATGTAAAAGATAGTTTTTAAAACAATTTAACTGACGATAAAAATCAAAATAACTAAATTTAATGTAGATACAAAGGAATTAAGGGAGTTCAAACTACATAGTGCCTTATACGAGTATATATTCAAACAATTAATATAACAATATGAGGATTACGCGCAGAAATCGTACAGATACAAACTATAGTAGGTAAGTTCTGTATGAGCTATATATTCAGCATAATGAGTTTCGGAAGCATCTGTATAGATCACAAGATATTATAACAACGTTAATATAATTCATGGAACAGAACAATGATGTCCCGGAGTACGGAAGCGCAGTAACTTGTTCGTTGTTGCAAACAATTTGTCCTGATATAGGTACCTTTGCTATTACATAAGACTTTAATGGCTTCAGAGTACTGGATATTGTAAAAGCCTTAAGGTAAAGCGCTCGCCTTGTATTTCCTGGCTTCCCTTGGAGTTTACGGAAAGATACACTTGCTAATGATTATGCCTTCATTAATTATTACCGACTGCCTCGTTGGTTTAGTGCGCTTTGCGATCACGAGGTCCTGGGTTCAAATCCTAGGTCGGACAAATGTAGTTTTCTATCGAAAAATTCCCATTCAGTCCGGAGTCTTGAACTGTGCACGGTATATGGAAATAGGGGCAATTACAAGTGGGTAAATACAGTACACCTCTGCCATCCCCGCTTTGGGAATATAGGCGTGACGGTGTTTATTAGTAGCAAGTTAATACTTTAAAAAAATCATTTGGAAAGATATGAAATGATATGGCCAATGAATGGCGACCGGTTCGCTCGACGAAATGTAAGAGTACGTTATACTCCTCTGTCTACCTGAAATTATACTAAAGCTAACCCAACGGCCTACAGCGCAGGTGGATAACAACGACTCTTAATATTAATTTTATATATCTGCCTAGCTCTTCGGGAAAATTGGCTTGAAAGGTATAAAACGTCGGGAGTGCCGACTTTACTATCTTTGTTCATATTTTCTCCACACTCCTCAAAGTTGTCACTGAATAAACTTAGTACTTGTTCGTTGGAAATTTTCCTTTGAAATAAGAAATTACGAAATTTAACCTGTTCATAGTTTCTTATGAAGTCCCGAAGTTCTTTCTCTTTGTCTTCGAGCGTCGCGTAGAGTTGTTTCATTTGGTTTAGCAAATCAAATTTCTCAGCTTTCAGCCTCTTTTTGTCCGCCTTCAAAGCTGAAACAAGCATTAATATTGTATTATTTTATTCTCGCGCACTTGTTTAATTAGAGAAGTTTATATGGTTAGGTCTACAACGTTCTTTTTTGCAATTTGGGGAAAACAGATCTTCTATGTATCGTTTCTATTAATTAGTAACATTGAAATTTAATTAACGAAAAGATGACTTAACATGTCAATATGAACAATACTAATCTTCTGAAATATTTAGTTGCCTAAACATAAACACCTTCATACTGACATAGTATTCCTCCTATTTCCGTTTGTGTCACCAACGTGTAAAATTTACAACTAAAAGCGAATCTTATACTACAACTAGATTACTATCTCCTTTTCTAATACATCATACGACGCCATTTGTAAATACAGAGCACACCGTCCGACTTACAAACTCGCAATACGCCACACACTAACAGGAACCATCCAATCTCCTATGATTCAAACTCTTTGAGTTGACTGTCCACTTTGAAGCCCGTGTCCTGTGTATCACTGTATGCAGATCCCCTTAGACTTAACGTTTCAAACGTTCGATACGAAAATAAAACGCGTCCGGGATTGATATAGATTCCGACATATACCATTCGTAGACCTGACGGTCGTTTCTCTGATTGCCATCACATGGGAAGTTTGGGAATTGGCTTCGTTTCCGTGTTCCGATTTTATTGGCAATCATAAACTTCATGAATTTGGTATATACGAGTCGAGTATCGTCGTTATGCGGACTACTTAATCTAATTTTGGAACATATTGCTATGAGAAGATGAATGTGAATAGGTGCATTAACTAAAGTACTATTAATTTTTCTTTGTTTTGCTATGGTGCTCCTTGCATGTTAGAAAAATTATATTAGTTGTTATATAAATGTCTCTTCTAGTTTAAAAAAGTGAAAATACATTATAGGTATTGCTTGCATTTACGCCTCTTAGTAGAGGTGTTCCACAAGCTGTATTCTGAGGCCCATCCTTTTTATTATATACTGCACTGACAATCCGTTGTTTAAGTATTTGTCATTACCACATGTAAGCTGAAAATATATTTTTCTTTAAGCAAAATAATACAAATTTGAATGTACAAAGTCTCACAATCCTTAAACTGTGTGACTTTATACGATTGCATGGAGAAATAAATGGGCAGAGTAGTGTAGTGTAATTTATTAACTGACTTCAAAAAGAAGGAGGTAAATTGTTCGTCTGTATGTATTGTTTTTACGTATGGTCATATTTTTAGTAGTTATTCTTTTTGCAGTATAGCTCAACCGTGGTCCCATTTTAATTGCATTGGTATTAGATCTTGGACTTTTTAGGTACACCAGGGAATTCGTTAACGACAAATGATGCCAATCTGCGGATCTTATATAAATATTGTGTTGATCTTATAGATAAGATATAGATAGAACCCTACCATAGAACTAAACAGAATATTAACCGACTTCAAAATAGGAGGAGGTTCACAATTCGTATGTGTTTTTTATAACTTCTTTATTGATGAACTGATTTTGATGATTATTATTACGTTGAGTTAAGTATAGCTTCGAGGTGTTCCCATTTTAATTTCATCGGTATTGGGCCGTGGACCTTGAAGATACACCAGGAGACTTCTTAACAGCAAAATCACGAATCTGTAGATTAAGTTATCGGTATTACATCAATCCTGTAGGTACCTTACTGTAGAACTAGCGGAATAGTTTAAAATAGATATATCACTACTCGTAACTATATTAATAATTAATTCACTCATAAATAACTAAAAATAAAACGTCGGTACCGGTTGGTGCAGTCGGTTACTTAGCACCGACTCTAAATATATTTATTCTTGCATTTTGAAGACGGTTTCCCTTTTTTAAGTATTTTGTAATATTAATTAATTATGCCTAGTGAGTTACATCCACGGGCGTATCCTCCTGGTGTATGAATATACAATGGAAGCGACAATAAGTAATAATATTGCAAGTGAATAATCAGGCAATCAAGCATGGCTTGTCTCGTATAATGCTTAACTGGATCCTATTGGTTTCTGGTTTCATTGTTATTACCGTAAGTGCCTTATAATTGGAGAAAGGTGTTGGGTATATATGACATTGTTTATTGTTTTCTTTGTTATTTAGTTTTAGCTACATTCTCTATGTAGCTAATAATTAATTATTTTCTCTTTCTATTTGTGAAATAAAATATCAACCCAGAAAGTTTCTGGTGAGGGAAATATTATTTTGTAGCTATTATTAAAAATACAATTTCATGATCTTTGTTATGTAGCACTAGTAATATCTCTTTCTTTAAATTACGTAAATAAGTTGATACTGAAAATCTAGAAGAATATGTAAAGTAACTAAGTTCTAGCGCGAGCACCTCTAATAAGTTCCATTAAATAAACACGTTGAGTAGATATCATATACCCAGATGTAAAGTAAAGGTTTTTATTGTACACAGATATTTATGTTTCGTTGTATATAAAGACAGTTATTTATATATGAATTTATTTGGCAAGATTAAGAAAGAATGACAAAACAGATATACAATGCGAAAGTGGAAGGATGTAGGTACCGGGGAAGACCAAAACTATCTTACCATGACCAAATATACCGTGTCTTATTTGATGGGCAAGTCAAGAGTCTCCGTAAACGACGAGCGTGTATGAGACGAACTATAAGGGTGGAGGAAGCCAGTGAGGTCTGTAAGGAAAGAACCTGTTGGAACTCTATACTCTCTGCCTACCTCGAAGATATAGATAGATAGATTAAGCAAATTATGAATTTTATTACGTATGTAATGTAATGTATTTACCATGTTATTATCTCCTGAAAGTAGTAGACGTTCAAGATGATTGTCGGTTCATCAGCAACAGTATCACCTATGCAATGTCGCATATTAACCCCTGGGTAACAGGGGCCGAGAGGTGCTTATTACCATTGGTCGGTCAGTTTTATTAATCACACCCGCAATGTCATTCACCTTATTCTCAGGCGTGTATTTCACACCCTTAAGATATTTTTAACAAAATGTAGCCTATATCCTTTTCTTGGATAAAATCTATTTCCTTGCCAAATTAGATCAAAATCTGTCCTGGATGCGAAAAAGGCAACAGACAAGCAGACAGAATTGCTTTCGAATTAATAATATTAGTATGCATTAGCGGCCGCCCGCGACTTTGCCATCGTGTGTCTTATAAATTACAATCTCTGTTATTATTCTGCTGTATAAGCTATATTACTGTAAAGCTTTAGGTGTTTGCGTAAAAGAGTAAGAAACATACATACATCCTCATTTCGCGTTCATAATAGCGTAGTAACACAGTACATTTCTGTGCAACTCATTTTAGACAATACCTGTTTACACGTTTTATTTATGTTACTCTTACAAATACTAAGCTCGTCTCCATTATATAACCGAGCATCGATCGAGCACGAATTGAATACGAGACGCAGTAAACCTTCCGACAAGGTAATCGGTTTTGTCAAAACTTGTCATAACATTTCCAACGTTGATTGAAACATTTATAATTTTATCTACACTTTGATAGGAGTTTGGAGGAAACGTCTAAATTTGTTCAATTTGTCATTTTCTTTTGGATTGGAAACTAGGGTACAAAGATAATAATTTGTTATTGTTTCTAACAATAATGAAATATAAGACTTCGGATATAAAAGAATAAAAAAGAAACAAACGATTTAGGAAAGATGCCAGAACTAAGTGCTAAAGTTACTTGGTAATATTAGCCCATTATAGTAACCTAAACATGCTGGCACCTTCGCACCAATTTTTTTTCAAGGATATTGAACATATCTGGGCCGGATATATCTGCCGCATGTCGGATGCCTTTTGGGCTAAAACAGCTTGCACTGGACCAGGACAGGTGGAAGAAGGGAGGGGAGGGCTTTTTTGCCTTGCAGTGAGACAGTAAAGGCTTATCATAAATTATAATAATAAGGATATTGAAATATGTATTGTACCTTTTTCTATACTACCAAATACCAACAATTTTATATTAATATCTATCCCTATTTATATCATCACACCAAATCCCTTGCGAGGCAGGCAAAGAGTACAGAATTCCAACAAGTTTTTTTCCGTACAGACTTCTCTAACTTCCTCCACTTTTAGAATTCGTCTCATACACGCTCGCCGGTTACGGAGACTCTTAACTTGTCTAAATTATTGCAAACTTATATTAATAAAACAGCCCACACCGCCCCACTGATGGGCAAAGGCCTTATCTCACAAATCGAGGTGAGAAAAATTAGGTCATACTCTACCTCGCGTAACCAATGTGGATTGGTGGATTAACCTAATAATTGTAAACTAAATACTCAATGATGGAGGTTAAACACCCAAGGGATAGACCGGGAATAGAAGTTTCATACATAAATATAGTAATCCAACAAGGCCTACGCTCTGACAAGTTTCGCCACTGTAATGACATTAGTGGAAATGTCAGCCGAAGTTACAGAAGCCCAGGAGGCGAAACGTGACCCGTGTGCTAATTTAGCTCGCTCTGTAACCTTATTCACTGTAACCAAACGCGACGCGTTACGAAATCTTCGTGAAATAATCGTAT
Source organism: Phalera bucephala (assembly GCA_905147815.2). Classification (NCBI taxonomy): domain Eukaryota; kingdom Metazoa; phylum Arthropoda; class Insecta; order Lepidoptera; family Notodontidae; genus Phalera; species Phalera bucephala. The sequence goes on along the minus strand of LR990621.1, from coordinate 12,395,885 downwards.
AATGGTTTTTTGTATTCTACTTGATCTATACTTGATTCTATTCTATCATTTTAGGATAGGCCATTAAAAAGGCACTTTAAAGATCGGAGATCGGAACGCGGTCACCACGGAAAAAATCCAGCGAAAAATATTTTTTCCTCAAAACAGTAATGTACAATATTGTACTTAATAATTGTAATATGCAATGATTGAGGAGCCTCTCAAACACAATCTGTTTTATCGTCAAGATAATCCGAAATTTTGTAATACCCTTTCCTACACAGTTAATTTTGATAGCATTTTTAAACTTATTTATAGGCATATTTCAGATATCTGTAGGTAATTTATGGCAGAAACGTACCCAAGTAGCTCAACTACTGCTTAAGATTCCTCTCTTAACTATCCTTTTACAGCTTTAAGCTGTACCAGAGGCTGCGTAATAGTGTAAAGCTATGCTTATGCAGCAGAGAGTATATACCTTAAATCTAAAAGGGCAGTTACTTTCTATCTTAAGCAGCAGTTGTGCTACTTGGGTATACGTGAAACGATCCTTTCACGAAGTTATCGTAACGTGCCGCGTTACTTGTTTAATTAGTTATATCGAATAAGGGCCCAGGTACCGAGCGTTATGACTATAGTTTGTCAAAATGTCGGATTACTACACGCCTTTCCGTATCCGAGCACTCAACAAATTGGCCTCTTCTATTAGATGAGTTCGGATTAGTACACGATGAAGCGGGTATAGGTATAAGTCGTTCATGTATTCATTTATTACATAGCTATCTATGTTTCGCTTATTTGAGACGCTCGTAGTTCTGTGCGACCGCAAAAACGACGGGTTCTTAACGATCACCACGGTGAATAAGCGTTCGACTCGGTCGGCCTGAGATGGATGACTGTTTGTGACATTTTCATATTCAAGCGTCTCCGTGCTTCGAAAGGCACGTGAAACCGTTGGTCTCGGTTACCACATAATGCTGTAGTCGTTTAACCAAGTTGGAAGTCTTATAGGCTTTATAAGTTCCAACAGCGGGTGGCCACAAACCTGCCTCCACCAATCCGCACTGGGTCCGCGTGGTGGAGTATGACCTAATTTCTCTCACCTCGATTTGTTAGAGAAGGCCTTAGTCCAGCAGTGGGATAGTATGGACTGGTATTATTTTATTTTATTAATAATCTATGTGTCTGTTGATTGAGTTATTTGTACTGTCTTAAATGCTGTTCTTATTTTATATGTGTAGAATGCGAAAGTGGAAGGACCTAGAACCACAACTATTTATATTTTCACTAATTATATACAATATTTACAATTATATATAAAACGTCAGTGAATTAGTTGGGTATGTAAGAAGGAGAACGAAAGCAGGATAAATGCGGTCGAAATGCAATCTCTGCGGAAGATGTGCGGAGTCACGCTGACCGACCGTATTCGCAACAGCGTAGTAAGAAAGCGAGTAGGTATGAAAGATAGTATCGGTGTAAAGATGAGAAAGGGTATGCTCCGTTGGTTCGGGCATATAGAAAGAATGCCAGAAGAAAGAATGATAAAACAGATATACAATGCGAAAGTGGAAGGATGTAGGTGCCGGGGAAGACCTAGACTATCTCACCATGACAAAATAGACCGTGGCTTAGCTGAAGGGCAAGTCAAGAGTCTCCGTAACCGGCGAGTGTGTATGAGACGAACTATGAGAGTGGAGGAAGCCAGAGAGGTATGTAAGGAAAGAACCTGTTGGAACTCTGTACTCTCTGCCTATCCCGCGAGGGAGCTGGCGTGATGATATAGATAGACGTCAGTGAATTATAAATAAAAAAACGGTAGTAAAAAAAGAAATATACATATTTACATTGAGTCAAATGGTTCCACACCGCTGTCAGTTGGTAGTGTACCTAGAACAGGACCTAGATATCGGGAAAGGCATAGACTATCTTACCAAATAGACCATGTCTTATCCGAAGCGTGTATGTATATTAATCTATGTTTCCGTGGATTGAGTTATTTGTACTGTCTTATATGCTGTTCTTATTTTATTTGAATAAGATTTGTTTTCCTATTGGTTTTTAATCCGGAATTGGGGTTTAATACGGAAACTTATTACATTTATACCGGAGTCAAAATAACTTTAGTTGTACAACTTTTTATATTGGGCGATTTTTTTGCGTTGAATACAAATTGATAAGCTGACCGTGTGAACTTATATGGGAAACTGAAAAAATAAACATATTGTAGATCAAAAGTTGTTTAGACTGACGAATAAATACTACAAGCCTAGATGGAGCAAAGTGCGCGTAGAAACAGCATAAAATTTGTCTACCAATCTACCAGACAGACACAATCTGACCACCGTCTTTGGGGTTCTGGTTTGGTCATGCTCACTATAATGTATTTGCTTGCGGTGGCCGTCTGGCACGGGTCACTCCCTTCCCTCCAATACGGTCGAGGGAAGTGATGGCTTTTCCAGTAGTCATACTCGTCAATGGGTGCCGCTTGTGGGGACTGGTCCGTCCATCCATCACCTTTAGACACTCTTTATAAATAGCATCATTAGTCCCATATCGCGGTCGTACGCCATCACACTGGAGCTAGATAGTAAACTCTTTAATTGTAACCTAAGCTTTGCATCCACACAATATGATTAAAACAATGGAAAGTAAAAAGAGAAAGAGAATGAAATAAAAAAAGACAAGCCCGCGGAGTTCCTTCGCCGGATCTTCTCAGTGGAGGCCGCGTTGGTGGCATGGTAGATTAGTAGTTAAATTCGATTTAAAAAGAAAATGTAAACTATTTGTAAGTGCCCCCACAGGGCTCATACAAAATAAATTATTTGAGTTTGAGTTAGAGCATTCAAATAATTTTTCAAAAAAATCCAATACTGGTGTCACTCACACATAATGCGTAACTGCGGCCGCATTTGGCGCCATTTTTGTTAGCAATTCTCTGTCAGAAAAATCTTAGTCTAGGCTAAAACTTTCAACATTATACCCCCGTTCCTTATCGCCCTGATGGCACCTACAATTAAAGGCGAAACTCTTGTTTACATTAAAGTGCTTCTGACCAACTGTCGTAATTTCGGCATTTATAACATAAATTAGTTAACTATCAGTTTTCTTGTCGTGTATGTTACTAACTACTATTGGTACCGCTTCCCATAACATTGATTACGCTTATATTATATGTATAATAATATAATAACATTACCCCTGTTAAGAAACTGTCCCACCATTGGGCACAGGCCGCCTCTCAAACTGAGACTTTTTAGACTATAGTCCACCACGCTGGCCCTGTGCGGTTTGGCGAACTTCACATACCTTCAAGAAACTCTTAGGCATGCAGGTTTCCTCACGATGTTTTTCCTTCACCGTTAAGGTGATAGGTTAGTTTTAATACGCACATGCTTTCGAAAAGACTGAGGTGAACCCGAGACCTCTGACTTTGCAGTTCAACGGTCTAACCACAACGCTATCACTGCTGAAAATATGTACACAGTTATTATTAATATAATAATGAACTTACAATTAACAGCTTCTCTGGCTAGAAGCAGTTCTTTTTCCAGTTGTTGCGGGTCTGGCTGCGGGGTTTCCTGTGCCCCGTCATTCTTGGCTCGTTCCAACAGAGCACTGCCCGCTTCGCCTCGTTCGGCTGCCGCGACAAGTAACCGCCGCACTCTCGTCAACTCAGCCTTTACGGGATACAAAAATATATAATACAATATCCTTTACTGCACCAAAAAAATTACAAAGACTAATAAAAGTACCGGCATTGTTATAGGTACAGTAAAGCGGCCTTATCGAGTATAGCGGTTTCTTTCCTGCGCTTATAGTGAAAATATAATTTGTATTATGTATACAAGTGCTTCTTTATTCTGTTAGCGCAGTTGTTCTTGTTTTTTTTTAAAACGTAGCTCCACACTAGGAAATATTAATAAGTCGTGGTTGTGTTTACAAATATGAAATTCACATACACAAACACCCATACCGAAACAAACATCTGTGTGTCAGAATGTTTGTCCCGTGTAGGAATCGAACCCGCGACTACTCGATTCAGTGGGCGGAGCAGCTTAAGCTCTTAACTACTGGACCAAGCTCTCCGTCAAATATATTTTTGCAAGGGCCTTTTCCAGCAGTGGGAAAACAATGGTTTTTAATAATAATAATAATTTATGTATATTTTATAGGAAATTGATATTTTTAATAAATAGATTAAATTTCGACTGCCTCGTTGGTCTGGTGGCAAAGCGCATCGCTTTGTGATCACGAGGTCCTGGGTTCAAATCCTAGGTCGGAAAAATGTAGTTTTTTCTAACGAAAAATTCCCAGTATGAGTCCAGAGTCTGGAATCGTGCCCGGTATATGGCAATAGGATCGCCCCCTATTACATGGGACCTAACATCGTCGGCGAAACGTGGGTGTACTCAGTACACCTCTGCCACCCCCTCTGAGGAATATAGGCGTGACGGTGTTTAGATTAAATTTATTGCATCAACTTTGAACACCGTAGTTAGTATCGTGAGAAATTGTGATTTACCTGTGGCAGTTTAAGCACCATTTCCAAAAACTAGCTTCTATGTTATTGAAAGGATAAGTCTATTCATGAGACCATAAGTGCATATATTCCTCCCATAGTCAAGGGATATATTTTAGTACAAGAATAAGTATCCACAAGATAGCAGATAGCCTGACAAAGGTCGCGCTAAAAACTGGATGTGACCAGCACAAAGCAGATCATTGCGGCGAACTTTGAGAGGTCCTATGACCTGAGGTGGACTTTTTAAGGCTGATATTTATTTTTTACTTATTCTTTACTAGTTTCTGCCCGCGACGTCGTCTGCGTTGACGGACGATTTAGCGCAGTGGTTAAGAGCTGAAGCCGCTCTGCCCACTGCGTCTAATAGTCCCGGGTTCGAGTCCCGCACGGGACAAATCTTTGTGTGATCCACAATTATTTGTTCCGGTCTGGGTATTTGTGTATGTGAATTTTCATGTTTGTAAACGCACCCATGGTATAGGAATAAATCATAGTGTGGGGCTACGTTTAAAAAAAAAAAGACTAGACAGGAACCTAATATTTAAAAAAGTATCCTATGTGTTAATCCAGATAATAAATTTGACGGACGATTTAGCGCAGTAGATAAGAGCTTAAGCTCTTCCGCCAACTGTGTATAATAGTCGCGGGTTCGATTCCCGCACGGGACAAATTAGTGTGATCCACAATTATATGTTCCGGTCTGGGTATTTGTGTATGTGAATTTTCATGTTTGTAAACGCACAAACAAAACAAAGATACATCCTAGTGTGGAGCTACGTTTGAAAAAGAAACTATCCCTGTGCCAAATTTCACCCAAATCCTTTCAGCCGTTCTGCGTGATTGAGTAACATACATCCAAATATACAAGTCTTTACATTTATGATATTAGTAGGATTGTAGACATATATTCGCAATGTACAATAAAATGGAAAAGTTTATGTACAAAGGCGAGCTTAATTCAAAATTGAGTTATCTTACCGAAAACCTTAGAGCGATAGAAATATATTTAATTTGAGAGGAGAAAGACAAAGTGTACCATCGAAACAAAAGTACTTAAAAATTCATAATTCTGCAATATATTTAAATATTTGGTATGAATAAGTATTTATAATTAAAATAATGTTAATGATTGCAATTATTATAATGCCTAAAACCTATCAAAAGAAAAATATTTATTAAGTAGACAAATATTTTTTTATCTGGTTCTGCGGATCTCTTAGAATAATTATTAAGGAAATCGACTTCCCGGAGCAGGACGTTAAAGTAATAAACTCAGTCTTCTTCGGTATCTTATTTAAACATCGGCGGGTTCGGTCAAATGAAAAAAGGTTAAGTAAAAAACTGAACCATGGACGCAACAGGAATCGCAAATGACGGTCTATTTATCTAACTATCTTATATATCATCACGCCAGATCCTTTGCGGGGTAGGCAGAGAGAACAGAGTTCCAACAGGTTCTTTCCTTACATACCTCTCTGGCTTCCTCTACTCTCATAGTTCGACTCATACACGCTCCCCGGTTACGGAGACTCTTGACTTGTCCTTCAGATAAGACCCGGTCTATTTAGTCATGGTAAGATAGTCTAGGTCTTCCCCGGTACCTACATCCTTCCACTTTCTCATTGTATATCTGTTTTGTCATTCTTTCTTCTGACATTCTTTCTATATGCCCGAACCAACGCTGCATACCTTTTTTCATCTTTACACCGATACTATATTTCATACCTACTCGCTTTCTTACTACGCTGTTGCGAATACGGTCGGTCAGCTTCACTCCGCACATCTTCCGTAGAGCTCGCATTTCCACCGCATTTATCCTACTGTCATTCTCCTTCTTACATACCTAGCTCTCGCTGCCATATAACAGCATTGGGTCAAGCACTCCGTTATGTATGGCCAGCTGCGCCTTATGGCTTAAGTGCCGGCCCTCAAGTAGCTTTCCCATCGCGCCATTCACTCTGTTCCCCGCACTCACTCTTCTCTCTATGTCAGCGGCGTATTTCCCATTCTTACTGAATGCGCATCCAAGATATACAAACTCATTCACTTGCTCCAACACATCGTTACCAACCACAATCCTTGCATTCATTCCGGGGTTCTTCTCGTTCAAAAACCATAATTTTGGTTTTCTTTACTTTTAAATGTACCCCATTGTTCATGCATTCGTCTTTCATAACTGTGACTAGTGCTCGCAGATCAGTGGCTGTTGGCGCTATCAAAATATCGTCATCATTTGTACACCTTCATTCATCGCTTTTTTAGTCTTCGAAGACTTTTACCTGAATATATATTATAAACAGTCAATACGCAACTCTGTTTGACGCCGATTTCAACGTCAAACCAGGGTGACATATTACCACCCACTTGCTGCTGCTGCTTGCTGTCCGTATAGGTGGACTGGACGGCACGCAACAGGATGCTATTTATACGATACTCTGGTAAAATGTCCAAAAGTCTCTTTTGCAGAACTATCAAACGCCTTCTCCAGATCCACAAAACCGCAGAAAACCTTCCGGCCCACTGCCAGATACTTCTATACGATGTTGCGGAGGGAGAAAACTTGATCCGAACATCCTCTTCCGGACCTGAAACCCCCTTGTGCCTCGCCCAACATTCCATCGGAGTTTTCCCCTCGTGTTACAGAATTAAATCTAAAAAATATAAGGACTGAGGGTTTAGCATTAACAAATTGACGTTACCTTACAAACTTCTTACGGCCTTTACGTATTATAGCGGATGAATAGTTACCCACATTTTTCTCTCTTTCTGTCATCTGCCATTTAACATTCGAAAGAATAAACCAAAGCATTGTACGTGAATAGCTAGCTATATTCAGCCCCTATTAAGTCTTTATTAGTATGGGGGTTAGAGTAATTTTTTTTGACACCATTACGGTGTACTGTGTACACTCGCTTTTCGCCGACAATGTTAGGTCCTATATAATGGGGAGCGAGCCTAATTCCATATACCAGGCACAATTCCAGACTATGCCAGAGAGGTATGTAAGGAAAGAACCTGTTGGAACTCTGTACTCTCTGCCTACCCCGCAAGGGATCTGGCGTGAGGTTATAGATAGATAGATAGATAGAATTCCAGACTCCGGACTGATACTGGGAATGTTTCGATAGATAAACTACATTTGTCCGATTTGAACCCAGGACCTCGGGATCGCAAAACATATTATTCGCCACTAGACCAACGAGGTAATCTTTTATGCTGGTAGATTACGAATATACGAGTACCGGAAACCTCAAATTGTTTACGTTTCGCAGTTTATGAAAACGGGACGGGAAATTAAGCAAACAACCGAAGTTCGGAGCTTAACTACTGAGATTGATTCCAAGAAAATTTGCAAGTACTTACAGCAGGCGGATTTCCGCTTACGCAATGTCTATACGGAATCACATATTTATGTGATTCCGTATAGACATTGTTTTACTTTACATTGAAAATACGAGCATAGTTAGTAACATAATATAAAAAATAAAAAAACGAAGTAAATAAGTAAGTATAAGAATATGTTACTTTTATTATTAGTTTTTGTTTTATATTTTTTTTCTAATTGATATTTTTACACACCTTCACGCCTATATCCCCAAAGCGGGGATGGCAGAGGTGTACTGAGTACACCCACGTTTCGCCGACAATGTTAGGTCCCATGTAATAGGGGGAGAGCCTATTGCCATATACCGGACATAATTCCAGACTTCGGACTCATACTGTGAAGTTTTCGTTAGAAAAACTTCATATGTCCTACCTAGGATTTGAACCTAGGACCTCATGATCACCAAGTGATGCGTTATGCCACTAGACCAACGAGACATTCTTAAGGATTTTTTTAGTCTTTTTTAATGTTAAATGTACTAAAACGTCGTCGTCGTCGTGAAACGTCGGGAACTAAAAATCAAAAATAAACCGCGATAAAATCCGTAAAATAGTTTTATTTCATGTTAAATGTACTTCTTAATTGGGGAAACTTAACTGATTTATGTATAATTTAATGCATTTTAATTTAAGCTGTAATAAATATTTTATGTTTCCCCAAAAAAAAATAGAAAAAAAGAAGTCACTGAACAATTTCAATGTATCAAATCTCAATACGTAGCTAATTTATTTTACAAACGTTGGTTAACATTCTCAATACTAATATACTTAAATAAGAATAATGGATTTGATGCAAAATAAAAAGTGCAAGTGATTAGAAGAAACTGAGAATGTTCAGTTACTTATGTCACGGATTGTAACTTTACGATGCCACCTATAGAAAACACCTATTAATAATTCGTTTCCGACAGTCTTCACGGCTTGGTTCTGTAATTAAAAGCTTCAACCGCTCCACTCACTGGATCGAGTTGTCGCGGGCTCGATCCCCGTACGAGACAAATCTTTGTGTGATCCACAAACATTCGTTTAGGTCTGAGTGTTTGTGCATGTGAATTTCATATTTATAAACGCACTCACGACACGAATAATTCCTAGAGTGGGGCCATGTTTTTAAAAATACATTGAATATAGAAATAGCATTGAAGTGTCCGGTATACATTGAAACGTTTCTGATATTCTATAATCTAAGTTTATAAGTTTCCTTAAATTCTAGTTAAAATAATACACCTTAAACATTGTTTTCTTATGCAACGCTATTTTTAAGCATAAGGGAAATGTATTATTTTTATTCTGACCCACCTGTAATCGTTCATTCTCCATTCTAAGTCTCCTGGCGACCTGCGCGGCGGTGAGCATCCCTGGAGAAGCTGGCACTTCTTCTTGTCTCGAACGATCCGACCGCCCGCTTGGGGACGCGGCATCTGTTGTAGAAATGTAAGTTTAGACTTTAGATTCAAACTATTATACTATAGTCTAAGGATTAGTGCATGCTAATGAATAGAGAGTTTAAAATCGCTTGCGTTTAGTGTTAATTTCCGATAGTTTTGCCTATCTAACGCAGTGCATTGATATGCCATCCTTATCATGCTACCAATTTTCTAAACAAACATGAATTTTACGGCATGCTTACTTGCTAGCGTCACGCTAACGTCAATCTTGACGGACGATTTAGCGCAGCGGTTAAGAGCTTAAGCTGCTCCGCCCACTGTGTCTAATAGTCGCGAGTTCGATTCCCGCACGTGACAAATCTTTGTGTGATCCACAATTATTTGTTTCGGTCTGGGTATTTGTGTATGTGAATTTTCATGTTTGTAAACGCACCCACGACACAGGAATAAATCCAAGTAGAGCTACGTTTAAAAAAAAATCTTTTCGTGCTAAGCCCTCAGTAACTGTACCTATTGTTGTCTTCATTATTCCTACTCACCCATTTATTAGAACAGTATCAACGAAACATTAAGATATCTTAATAGATTTTTTTATCATTTGTCTTTATAAATCTCGAAGACGTAGAACACCGAGTAAATAAAGGGTTTCCATAATTATATCCCAAATACACTAGCCACACTTCATTAAATAGTTAAGTTTATGCGTATACTGAAAATGTATTATGTATATTTTCTCCTTCGTAAAATGAAATGTATCCAAAATATTTTGCAAACTTCACTCAGTTATTTTCAGTTCTCTTTCAGTTCTCTCTCTCTTCTCCCTCTCTCTCTCTCTCTCTCATTCAATCATTCCAAAGAAAAGGTCAAAAACATTCACATTTTTAAATTATTTCCTCACATTTTCCCAGAAGTTTATAACCATACACCGCTTTACGACCGGAAACGTGCTAATTAACACCAGATTATTTATACCCCGCTCTAGTAAAACAAGATATTTTTCATTACATTGTGTGCTTAGAATTAATTTCAATAATTATGTCGCCATTTTATTTATTAACTTACAATTTAATCATATTTACTTAGATAAGAAATATGCGGCAGATAATATTGTAACTTACAGATTTTGTTATATTCTAATAACCTAAAAAGAAAAATGTGTGTGGATTTTTTTTCATGGAACCCTCATTATATGGACCAAGGCTTGTACTACATTAATGTCTTTCTACTTGGCGACCTAATTCACTACTTGTTTTGTCATGATTTTCTAGTTGATGGCCTTACTTTACCAGACTTTGCTCTTGTTTATCATTCAAGAGCTCACGATGCAACCCTCATTATTAGCTGTCATATAATGTGAAAAGTTTGTAATGTACGGCGCTACCGCAGTCATATAAATGGAATTGGTTATGGCGACGTAAACTTTGTAATAACGTTTAAGTTGGCGGAGTCACGAAAGCCTCTGGCCGGTCCAGACAAATCGATTACTGGCATGTAACACGCGTCACGGCATCGCGGCAGGTGTGGACGACGCGTATTGTGGCATGGCACTGAAAGAGATGTATTGACTTCGGGAAAATAACGCTACTCTTCCAGGCATGTAATTATTCTCCTTCCCGGACAACCTTTAATTCCGCGCAACAAATAGAGTGAGAAAACCCCTGGGATCTACTGCCTCCCATTAATAACGTACGAGCCTCGGCTGTGGGAAAGAAATAATAAGCCGGAGGATTACTAACAAATGAAACAGTGGTAAATTGGTCGTCGAGTTAGTGAGCTCGCTCCATCGAGCGCAAACACGGACGGATTGCAGATAAATTATGCTGCCGTTCACAATGTCGCAATGATCCTATTATCCCGTTGGCTCTGATAAGTCAATATGGCGAAGCATCCACTATTGTCTCGGAGGACAATTATACTCGTGAATGCGCACGGTCTATTATGAACAAGTTAATTTACTGTGTAGATAATGAAGCCACTGAATTGGCAATTCATAATTTAAGAGCAAATTTCAAGAAAAAATGTGCCTCGCTGGTCTAGTCGCGAATAATGCGCTTTGTGATCACGAAGTCCTGGGTTCGAATCCTAGGTCGGACAAAAGTAGTTTTTCTATTGAAAAATTCCTAGTATCGGTCTGGAGTCTAAAATTGTGCCCGGGATATGGCAATAGGCTCACTCCCTATTACATGGGACCTAACATCGTCTATGAAAATCGGGTGTACACAGTACACCTCTGCCACCCCTACTTGGGGGAATATAGACGTAACGATGTATATCTGTTTTTTTACTAAAAAATAGAATTATTTTTACATTCTTAGCTAATTAAAAGATTGCTAAAAGGAGTAAGTGACAAATTGCGATATCTGACGGAAAGTTTCCTTCTGGTGAAGTTGGCCGGCAGCGCAATGTGCAGTTACTCGGGAAATGAGCTTATTCCCTAAGGCTGGGCACTTATTCGCTATGACGATACGCAGCGGGTTACGATACCTTTCTGAAATCATCGTGTAAAGATATTCTGTATACCATAAGCGATTATTTTGTGAAGTCGTCGTAACGTGTTGTGTTACGTATTTAACTGGTGGTCATGAATAAAGACCCAGCTCGCTCATTAGCAGCGTGATAATCTGCGGAGGACGGCTTCCACAATATATGATTGTTTTCTCAACACGTAGTTCCTGACGTCTCTTTAGCCACTACGAAATAAATAATTTTATTACAGTCTAGCTTTATACATAAATTATATTAAGAGAATCATAAACATTTGACTTTGTGTTATACATGAACAAGAAAGATTATGTGGGTTTAATGAAACAATTTTGGCTGTGTAAACTGATAGAATTGTTTATTTTAGGGAGAGTATATTAAAAGAGATATTCTATATGTTCTGAGAAAATTGAGTCCGGATTCATGAGAATTAAGTAAGAAATGGCTGTAGAACCAACATTTATTAACGCTTCAACACTTCTTGGTATTCAAGTTTTGTACAGTTGTATAAGGATCTTTTGACCCGCGGCCAGAATCGGGTGTAATTTCTTACCAACGCCCCCATGTCAATGTCATCGGCCGAGAGATCCTTGTCACAGTATAGAAACTAGTATTTCTAATGTCAGAGAGCCCAAAGAGTTTTCGTGAATTTTTATCAGGCATAAATGTGCCGCTAGTTCACAACAAAATACCTATACTGTAAACTTTAAATAACTTAGTTCTTACTGTAATAAAACAAAAGGTGCTGTAAAGCACTTAAACGCCAGGAACTTAAAACTTCCAAATTAACTGCGAAAACACCGGAAAATTAGTTTCGTTTCATAATAAGCAGAATTAGTATTACAGTACGTTGACATAACAGAGACAAAGATCTTATGCGTGTGTTCTAATAATCATCATATAGGAAGCCCAAGGAATATTTACCGATCTATTATTATTTGGTGGCCGAGTAGAAAAAGACACAACTCGATTACTTTTGTTTTTGTTATTTGAAGAAGCACTTTAATTTTAACAACTAAGAACAGGTACGCATTCTTACACTGCCCTGCTTATATATTTTTGCAACGATATGATTCGTTAAAAATAACATTCATGGTTATAAGAAACTTAATAGTAAACGGCATGATTATAAAATTTGTTTGCCGCCAAGCCAAACTATGCAAAAAATACTTTTATTTAGAAACGCATTCTAAATAAAAGTATTTTTTGCATAGACCCTCGTAATTATAATAACTAGTGGTCGCCCATTGGTCGAAATTCGACCTACTCTTTCACCATTTGCCGGTTATGTTTGACATTCAGTAAGACTATATACAAATAATATTAAAGACAAACAATATTAATCTATTCTCTATTTGACCACAGCCTTTACAATAAACAAAAGAGTATATATGCGTGTGTGTGTCAAATACATGTAGTGTGTGTAATGTTTTTTTTATTGATTTAATGTATTTTTAATGCATAATTTTAAAAAAATATTAGCATTCTGCACTTCTTCTCTATATAAACTATAAGTGTGGGAAATTTCATACTCCTCCGTCCGCGCATTTTTCGTAAAAAGGGGTACAAAGTTTTTGCTTCACGTATTAATACAATGATGATCTACCAAACTTAATATTATGTTTAATTAATAACCAAGATTTCAAACATACGGTTAAAAAGCTACTTACAGAAAAGACGTATTATTCAGTGGATGAATACTTAAATTAATATTTGAATATGAAACGTTATTACGAATTTGTAAATATATTTTATTTATGATTAAATTTAAATCTATCTAATAATCTATTCTACCTATACTGTGACCAAAATTATAGTCAGATTATTAATGTATCAATATATTAATGACTATTTAATAGAAAAAATATGGGTATGTACCATTTTAATAATGTATACTGATCAATTTTAGCTTATAAGACACGTAATATTTGCATGCCATGAAGCTGGATATGGTGAAACACTTCGAACACTCAAAGATCTTTATTAAATATGTACCCATATTTCCAAATAAAGATATAATAATGATTATGAAAAAAATTAACCTTAATTTCTCTAGTTCTTGCTTTTCTAGTTGATTCACTATTCCATTCAGGCAACCGCAATGTGTGCTTATTGTGTCAAGAGCTCTAGAGCTCTCGAGCTACGTATATAATAATATTGTTAAATATGTTGCTAACATCGCCGCACGACGCTCATAACATTCTCAGCTTGTAGCAGCACCTATGAAGAATTTCAAACTAACTCCAAACTTACTTCATCAGCAAAACAAACATGCCGTCTCGACTAGTTACCAACTATTATCTCTTGGATTACAGACTCTTAAGACAAACTCAAGCTGCTAAGTTTAGCTTTTCTATGCTTAGTTTTTGTTTTAGTAAGTGAACTATCTGCCTACAGTAAAAGAGTCTTTATTATTTTTGTTTTTTAAATTAAAACCCGTACATCTAGAGATTCTTGGAGAGCGGAAACAAGTTATTTTAATATGTGGGTGTAACGTAAATAGTACAACTGATGGTTATGCTATGAATAGCTTGCACTTGCTAAGGGTGAAACAAAACATTGTAAGGAAAACTCAATGCCCTAAGGAACCTAAACAAGTCGAAAAACACGTCGCTGACCAAATATAGTGGCACACCTAAAAAAAATATGATTCAAATTGTGTTTGAGGAACGACTATAGAATTATCTCTCCACATAAGCCTCCACACAAGGCGAAGGCCTCCCGTCCCTTCTTCTACCTGTCCCGGTCCAGTGCAAGCTAATGCCAGTCCTTATCATAGGAGTCCAGCTCGTCTCGCCACCTCTTTCTACGCCTGCCACGCTGTCGCCTACCACATTGGGGGTAAAAGTACCTTGGTGGAATAGTGGTGAACACCTGTGCCATTAGGGGATAAACTGCTTTCAGGTATCGTTAATTTATTAAAATAAAGATACTTAGCCGTGTTAATAAAATTAGCCGTGCAGATATCAGAAAAAGGCCTCTAGCCGTAAACACTGCAAGACCGGTGACCTACGTAGACGTCTGGCGTGTCGTACTCGCGCTGTTTGAATTCAAGCATAAATATCAAATATATAGCCCGCCTATATTTGGTCCTCTATTATCGCATAGATTACATGTGCCGCTTTTCGTTACTTATATAAGATAGCAGGTGTACATAAGTTGATTTACCTCCATCAAGGGTCGCAGTAATATCAGCCCTCGGTTCCGGACCATCGCTACTCCTCCCCGGTGACGTAGCATCTGGCAGAGGCACTTCTTCCTCAGAGCTGTCAGCAGGATCTAGAATGTTTCTCTCGCTGGTGTTACTGTTCCCTCCATTTCCTATTTCAGCGTATGTACCGCTGTCGCTGCCATTTTGCGTTGACCATTTTACAGGGGACTCAAGCTTGCCATTCGCTTGATTTTCTTTATTGTCGTCATCTGTGAAAAAAGTTACAGTGAGTAATGCAAGATAATCCATTTTTGGTCTGTAATTAAGATTTGTATGATCTACAAAGTTCTGTTTCCAAGAGGGTGTTGGTTCCTGTAAATGTCCTATTTTTATAAGCACCGACGACACAAAAAAATACCTCGTATGGAGCTACGCTCATAAAAATACAATCCGATAATTCGTCTTAGTAGTACAAATACCAGACCAAATTTAAATTTATAATGGAAACATCCCCGATATCAAAAGAATATTGCCAAAATAGGGAACAGAGAATACAGACCTCGGACGAGGGTAAACGATAAGGAGGTCACGAACTCTACGACAAAATACATATATGATATTGTCCGGTCCGGGATAGCTACCTGGCAACCATAAATTATCTTTGAGACAGCCTCTGTGGGGAATACGACCAGGCATGCATTATCCTTGTTTGGAAAGGACTACATTATTCTATACTTTAGTAGTGGTTACTTAGTTAAAAATTTGTTGGAAGCCGTAACTAAGATGCAAATTATTGGTTTTCTTCTTCTTTTTCTTTAAGTTATGGCTGCACACTAATTATAAGTGTATTTTGCCAGTGTATAATTCTGTTTGTTTAAATTAATTCGACTTCCCGATGAGTTTGATGACAACGATGATAATGAAATTAATGAAGTACCTCACCCTGGATAGTAAAGCGATGGATACTTTACATACGAATTGCAACGGCCGTTTTGAGGGAAGTCGAAAAGGCACGTTTTTTCACTTTGTTACAATTACCTTCACTCATGCACATATAAGAATACATAATGGTTAATATTCCACCAACATTATACATTATTAGTCGAAATAACACAAGTTTGGAAATTAAAACAAATTCACAACATCACTCTTCGACTTCCCGCCAAAAAAAGAAGAAATTATTGGTCTATGTTTAATAGAAACAAACAGGTTTCAGGGATATTTTACGCATCCCTGACACTATAGTGCATCGGGCACTTTTGCTAATGCAAATACATCATTAGACGTCTTTATAACAATCTAGACTAGAAAATCAGACTTACGGATTTACTAAATGTTAGGGAGCTTAGAAGAGTATATTGGATATAGAATAGGAATGTTTGGAAGCGAACGTTAAGAAGAAGGCCCTCATCGGAGTAGGACAATTTTCTTAGATGGTGTTAATATTTGCTAGATAAAAAAATACGACACAAGTGCAATCCTATCTATAAACGTTGAATCGCATTACGCTCACTGTTGATATTGGCGATTATAAACGGATATTGGTACAGCGTCGGTTAAGTACAGATTCTACCAAGTTGAGTATTTAGCTGGATGTACAATTTACTTACCTATGAAAGGGTTATCCTTTCCATTTCGAATGGACAGCCTGGTGGTTCGGTTAAGCGTGGCTTCTTTATCGACGCTGAGCGCGCCATTCCGTGGCTTGTCGAGTGTGCCGATGAGCAGGCGTCGCTCGGGCGGCACGGGTCGGTCGAACTCGGGCCGGTCGAGTGCGGAGCTCGCTGGCGTGATTAGCGGGTCCGCCGGCTCGGGCTCGGCGTCGGCCTCGACGCGAGCACCCACCGACACTTGTTCGTCGACCATTTTGCGTAGTTTCGCCTGTTTTGTAAACAACAAATGTAGCTTCCGAAAAATATCAATCAGCCAATACTGTCCCACTGCTGCGTAAAGGCATTCTCTCATTAATCATGGTGAGAGAGATTGGGTCTTATTAAGCCGCCCAAACTTGGCTTAAGGACTATCACATGAAGTGCTTACCGGGACCAAAAGCTTAACGTGTCTTCCGAAGCATGGAGACATTCGAAAATAGAAATGCCACTAACCTTGGTCACTTGGCGGACCCGCAGGGCTACGATAACATTGAACGCGAATCCATTTTCTAAAAATAGTTTTAAATATGCCGTACTACATGCCTACTCATTATCAGAATTAATTTTGTTAAAAGATTGTATATTTGGGGTTAATCTTTTATAATTTGTGAGATGACTTAAATTCAATTTAAACAAGCTTTTCTATTACCCCACTGAATGATGTGCATTATGTACTTACATAAATTCAAATTGCTCCTCAATAATAATTGCTTAATCTTTAGATGCTTGTTAGAAACGAAACAGGATTTAATTTAGTTAAAAACACTCCACATTAATAAAATTAGTGCTTTAGTTATAATAAAAACCATAAACTGCACAAAATACCTTTAAACTGTATGGATGGAAGTACAACTACTTCTAACTTTAATAAGGAATGAAATATGAAGCACCAGGTTATATTTAGAAACATCAGGTTAGAAGGCAAAAGCAATATATTTTGGCCACCCGACGACGATATCTGGGCCTATTAATCTAAGCTATATTCGCCCCTGTTTAGTTAATTCACCTGCCACAGTTTGATGTAATAGACGTTTAAGTCTGTCGACTTAATCGCTTTCTTCGGAACTGAGCTAGACCAGGGGTGGAATCGCTAACTTTGTAATTAATGGTAATACCTACTTTCATTTAAACCTCCGCGACAATCGGCTAATGTGCACCGGAGTGAGAAGCGAATTTGAGTCAAGAAATATAATATATAATAGGTTTCTCAATATCTTCTAACACGATCTGTAAGGGAAACTAGAAATATATTACCATCAAGAATAAAGATTTTGAAATAAATATATATATATATATATATATATATATATATATATATATATATATATATATACTTAAAACTACTACCAAGGAAATCTTATTTCATCGCATATCAGACATTTCAATAGTATTATCATTTTCCAGGAAACACATTGTTTTTATGGAGATATTTATTTTTTGATGTTTTATGATGCGTGTATAATATTATTCGGCATTATCAAACATAACTCCGAATACAAGTATATTTTCCAACACTCGATAGATAATCGCATGTGTTCACGCGTGCACGCTAACCGCTTGTCATGTAGCAGGATGTTGTCCAGAGTTCCCCCGTAAAATATTCTAACAATAAGTCGTCGGCGTAGCGTGCGCTAATCGTGCATGCCGCCCACCTCACCTGGGCGTCGCCTAGTATCCGGCGCACTAGCGCCATCAGGCCGCCGTGGCAGGCGCTGTCATGCTATCCTCCGCCTCCCCGCCGCCTCATTGTCTCCTCAGTGACACCTGCCACACGCTAAGATTTCTATTCACCACCGAACTTTCAATACAAATTGAAACTATTCCACTTTGCCGTGCGCTCCCTTTTGTCTACGCGATGGCAACTCGCAATGAGGACGCTCCGTTGAAATGATCTGAAACAAACATATTACATTGTTAACTCCTCTATCCGACAAACATACAGGACCCTACGTAAAGTTTAGTTTCGAGTTCTCTATTCACGTTCCAACGAGACCAGTGTAATGGAAAACTAAATTGAATTTTCTTAATATTATTTTTGAAGGATTCAATTTGCGTTTTCAATTTCAAGTTTAAGTAAAGAGAAACATTTTTCTGCAGCGGAAGCTTTTTAACCATGGTGCTAACTAATTGCCGCGTCTGGCAAGAAAAATACTAAAAGGCTCTTAATTGGCTGCTAAGTATGAACCGTAATAAAGTTCCGTCAAAATACTTGTGAAACTCATTATTTAGGTCGCCGCGGGCGGCCCCCGAGGCTCAAACGGCCCTCGTCTTTGACGGCACCATCTGATGCTCCTTTTGGTCATTGCCTTCTGAAGCGGAGATAAAAAGGGTTTCCGTTCACGGAAAATTTTGTCCGTAGCGGGAATATTGTCGGTGCCACAGTAAAAACAGTTGTTTATTGTACATCGGAACAGCTGCTCTTGTAGTTGCTGGCGACTGACGCAATTATAGAGCGCCGAATGTTACGACAAATGTGAACCGTCTTTTTTTTTATGTAATCGACGCTGTTATGCAAATTGGAATAACGAACTCCCTTTTTTAATTTAGAAGCTTTATTCTGACGAATATAGTCTGCGAGCGCTTTAAGGCAGCAATTTGTGAAGTGCGGCTCGTTGAGCCCGCCCGCTTCAGTTATTGGCCGCAAAATTGATTAAAATTCCAGCTGCGTAAGGGAGTCTCATGTACTTTTTTATTAGATTGCGGTCATTGAAGGCTGTTTGGTAAGTTTCTATTCGTGTGCTGCCATTTGATTGAGTCGAATAACCAGTTGCTACAAGTAGGTACTTAGAGTAGATGATCTTCTTGAGGATACGCTATTTAATAAGATCGGTAGTTAAATTTAAAGAAATGTATTAATGGTTTGTTTCTTAGGTATAATAATCAAGATGTAAGGGGAAAACTAATTCGCAGAATGTTTTCCAACTCTGTATTTCCTCGCAAAGTCGCTGGCGAGGTAAATATTCATACTAAAAAAATTAAACAATTAAATGAGCATAATTACCGGGGGATCCTGTTAACAATTGGCTCATTTTTTAAACATTACATTTAAGTACCATAATTATACAGATTATCTGATTGAACAAGTATCTGGTAAGTTAGTTCACTTTCTTTAGTGGGGTTTATTAAAAAAAAAAATGTATTAAATTTATAAACACATTGTGCCGTTCTATAGTGTAGATCTATGGAGTCTTACTTGATTAATGATTTCGTTACAGATATCGCTCACCGATCGTCATTGCTACCCAACTAAGACCAAGAGAAATCAAGTTTTTTACTTTAAAATGTAGAGTCCAAACTTAAATAGCCATATAAGTTGTGTCAAATAACATTACGACAGCGATATGTCATTCCTCATTTTCATCTAACGAATAATGAAACCAATTTTCAAGTCACAAATGTTAATCGAATAGGTGTTTACTAATTTCTATTAAAAGACACCTGACATTTAATTAGATCGTGCTCCTTCATTCTCACGGAGGGTTGTCACATCACGAGTGCAGTATACATCAAAGTAATTGCGCGGAGTTTCATTAAAAATCCCGGCACATCCTTTAAGATTTGCATAAAAAGGTCTCAGGCTTTGGAACGAGGCCTCTCCCTTGAGTTAACATTAAACCAATTTTTAAATGTCACTTACTTCTTAAAAGTATCACGTCTCAGAGCAAAGTTCGGGGACTTTGTGTTGACTTTGAAAAGACCATCATTTATGGATCTAGTTACAGAACAAAGAAAGTAGTAGGTTTTCTTTATTCCGTGAATCATGTGGTAGTATGTATATTTTGAATAGCCAAAGGAAATTAGGAAAGGTTGTTGGGCTAGTTAAATATAAAGTCCGGCGTGACTTTATAAAAAATATATTTTACTTTACAAATATAAAACTTTATAATAAATATTAAAAGTATTACAGTCGTTAACAGTTCTTCTTAAGTTCGTGCGAACGTTAGAGAGCTAAGACAATATTAAAGGTACTTTGTCTGGTGATGGCTATTTATAGGCATCGCCAAACAAACATGTTTACAACGGCATTGCCTACGCAGAGTGCGCCGTATAACGGCGTTTAATATACATTTGCTAACTAATCAAAACAGTAAGCGGAACTGAACAGAGACTAAACATGTAATCTGATATCTGTTTACATGATATGTTAAATAAATACGCAGTTGAGGCAAGTTAAGCCAAATCATCAAAATAGTTCTTAGAATTGTTTTGTATGAGCAATACTTTGTTTTTATTGCATCATCTTCTAATGTACTTGCAATAAACTGAGTACTGGTAGGGTATACATAACTATCTATTTTGCATTAGTTTTGTTTTCATATTATGTATACACACTCATTTGTCCTACATTTTCACAACTTAAATTGAATTTAAAAACAAAACCGACTCAAGTGAATTGCTAACACTCGTCACACTCGTCACCTTTCAAAAAATAACTAAATCAAAACCAGTGTATCCGTTTCGGAGCTAAGATGCCACAGACATACACACAGATTTACACGTTAAACTTATAACACCCTCTCTTTGGATGGGGGTTAAGATAGGGATCGTAGAGGCACAGAATATCTTGCAATTATCTTAAGTTTCATATTTGCTACTGGCGTAAATCTTAAATCTTTCCGTAATCCCCTTATGCACTTGACTTTTGTAAATACTGCTGTATGTAAATGCAGTCATAAATAATCAGAAGTACTTAACCAAACCATCCAAGAGTACACGAGCGTAAAACAAAAACAAAATACTCGGGGCGAGTGAAATTTTAACAATACCTACAAAATTCTCGACACAAAAACACAATGCATTTACGGCGGGGATGTTTTAAAATAGCACATTGAAATGTGAGGCATAACAAAGAGCTTAGTACAAAGATATTAACGTTAGTGTAACGCTATCGAGTTGATATGCCTTCCTTGTCATACTACAAATTTACTAAGTAAACATGAACGTGACAGAAGTAGTTTTTGACATTGTCACATCAAATGGTTTGTGCGCTCGTATCGCTCCTATTTTTCAGAGGCTAGAATAAAAATTGATCAATATACAATAGGGCTTGTTTTCAAGGTTGTAAATCTTCATGCCGATCCATATCGCCAACGCGGATCGTAATCTATACGGGATCCTATTACGACGTATCGAACAAATGATACGACAATTTGGTAGAGGAATGCGATGGCTACAATAAGGTATCATTTTTACGTAATATTACTTACGTCGACGTAGTATTTCGCAATATACCTATAACGCAAACAGTATTAGTGTCTAAGAATTATTCGTGCTCCTCTAAAGACCAGAGGAGAGTCATTGTAACGCTACTGAGTTTATATGCTATCCTTGTCAGGCTACAAATTAACTAAATAAAGATGAACGTGACAGCAGTCTTCGATATTGTCACGATAATGTCAAATGGTTTGTGCTTACCCCTCTAAAAATCCGTTAGTATCGCACCTATTTTTCAGAGGCTAGAAAAAACTTGATCATTAGAAAATAGGGTTTTTTTCTAGCCATATAATTCTTAGTGACGATCCGTATCGCCGACGCGTGTCGTATTCTCTAAACGGTCCTATTTCGACGTATCGAACAAATGATACGGCGATATGATACAGGAATGCGATAGCTACAATAACGTACCATTGTGACATATTACGTATGCGGAAATAATTTCTGACACTAGCGAATATTACGCAAACATTATTTATTTTCATGCACGTGAACAGAAATCTCATCATTTATTCATTTACAAACGTTTCTGAAAAAGATTAACTTTTAAGAGGCCGTAAAAATAAAATGTAATTAACATTTTATTTATTTAATAATTAAAGCTACGGTACTAAACAAATATCTCGTATAATATTGTTACAAAGGCGGGATTAATGCTTAAGACATCATCTACCAGTCTACCTTAAGGTGATGTAGAAACATGTGTATGGTTGAAAAATTCATATAATTGGAGCAAAAAAAGCTCTGTACGGATTACGTTGACGGTTTATTATTAATTGTGAATTATTCTGGTCAATGAATGCCTCTGTGCTACTTTTCAGGGATTTAAATAAACAAAATTAAAAATTATATACATTATTTATTCAGCACAGCACAGCAAAAGAACAACAAAACCTATATACAGTTACAAAAACAGAAAAAGAAAAAGCTGCAATGAGCTGTTACTGCTATAAGCAACGTCTGCTTGGGTGCGACCTGCATACAATATATATAAACCTAAAAATTCCACGATTTTCCCTACAAAATTCCTCGTACACAAGTTTGACAAGGGGTATATTCCACCTAAACGTTATTCGCTCCAACTTTAGCCCCACTATAACTCAAGTGAACCGAACACGGAGCCTCGTTATTACAACCTTTGAATACTTCATACTTTAATTAAAACGTAGTCACAGGGGTTTTATATGTAGTCATACGAGTAAGTAAGTAGAGTAGGGGAATTTCAAACCGTTTTATTTTTTCGGAAATAGTAAAACGTAGAAGCCTGAAAAGTAAAGTGATGAATTTAAGTGAGAAGCATACGAGTAGGCTTAAATGAGATGGCTTAAATTAGAGAACATACTTTATCTTCGTTGTCAGTCATGTGAGGGATCAGTGAAGGGGTGTGGTGCTACTTTAATGGAGCTGATTTTTGATTTATTTTTGCTGTAGCTAAAATATAATATAAAATAAACCACGCTTTATAAAAAAATCCGTAAAAAAGTTGCTAAAACTAGCATTAAGCGATTGGTCCTCAATAATCTTAAACAGAGTGAAGTCGGAACGATGAAGGGAGGCCTCTGCCTAACAGTGGGATGCCAACGGCTCAATAACAATGATAAATAATAAACTATCATTTCGATATTAGCAGGCTAAGTAGATAAAATTCATATAATAACCCTAATTGGACGAGCACATCAAATTTGACTGCTTATTTTTTTATGTCTGTAAACTCAGTGCAAATTAGTAGGCAGATACCGATAATATAGAAATAAAAAATTCTTACTACAAAATTTAAAGCACTGTTATATAGAAGAACACCTTTATTTAAACGTACAATTTGTTTTCAAAGCTAAATTAATTCTGGCTAGTATTAAATTATGTAAGCAAACGAGTGGTGCGCAGGTGACGAGAATCATCTCCGAGCGTGGACCACATAGACTATATTTATAGCAGAACTTGCACGACGTGCCTCCAACTGCGCCATTATAATGGCATCATAAATAGCTGAAGTTTAAATCTCAACACTCACTATTATAGACATTACTTGCCTGCACTACATTATGGTATCTTGGTTGCTGCCGTTATTATACTATTAAATTTTCCAAGTCTTGGGATAAGCTTTACGTTCTGATTGTTACTCGGTACATTGGAAAGCAGTGTAGATACGTAAGGTTCAGATATAGATCTATCTATCTATAACCTCACGCCAGATCCCTTGCGGGGTAGGCAGAGAGTACAGAGTTCCAACAGGTTCTTTCGGCACTCTGCACCCCACAACTCGCCATTTCGGGCCCGGCGTGATGGGTGGCGGCCCCCATCATCAGATATAGATGCTTTTTCAAATAATTTATCGTTATATAAGATGCTTTATCAAGTAGTTCAAGTTGATGCGATGATATCGCAGAGATGACAGGAACTACCCGTGGAGGAGGTTTTAATCGAGATTTGGGTACTCGAGGTTGTTGGAGGAAGCATTAATCCAGATTTGGGTACCCAAGACCCAACAACACAAAAAATGAAGAAACCAATGATTATATCTAACTAAGCTCGTCAGTTGTAAAAGAGA
This sequence comes from Phalera bucephala, assembly GCA_905147815.2. Lineage (NCBI taxonomy): Eukaryota > Metazoa > Arthropoda > Insecta > Lepidoptera > Notodontidae > Phalera > Phalera bucephala. Next base: position 12,371,563 of record LR990621.1, on the reverse strand, counting down.
AGAGTTTTAAATTCTAGTAGGTAAGTGAAAACGTGGTAAAACATCCACTACGCCGTAATACGATTAGGGGTAATACCTCGATAAGCGGATCAAAAACATCGATTTTAGATGCACTTTTCTCAAAGCTTTTTACACTACTTCGGTTTTCGTGCTTTTACTGCCACAGAAATCTTCCTTTCTATATCTTTGTACCATCGGAAAGAATTTAGAGCTTTTGTTCTGATATATACACAGCCACGACAGCCTTACTTTATGAATCATTTCAAAACAATAACGAAGGAAAGTGTCATCCGCAGGTGCTCATTAGTAGGGTCACATAATTACCCGTCACATAAGTCATTTTAGTCCAAAGGCACAAACATAAAGGTAATAGGAGATCCCAAAACAATTACGCGTAAACTACCTTCAGGGCTCATCCAACAAACCCAGACATTAAAACGAATCATCAATAATACATTCTAGACATTATAAATAAACTTTTAATGCTGCAACAATGGTGAACTCCCAAAAATACGCCAGGTTTATGGAAGATTCTCCTGCCTATTTGTTATATGAACTAGTCAGTGTATTGTTAAGATAAAATATAATTTATTGAAATTCTGGATTGAGACCTGGACTCTGTAAAAAGCAGACCGCTTGCGCATAGATGCTTTTAAAATTTGGTGCTGGAGAAGACTGCTCCCAGTACCATGGACCGCGCATAGGACCAATGCATCCATATTGGCCGAGCTCAAGATGACTATGAGACTCTCCACCATCTGCACTCGAAGGATTTTCGAGTTTTTCAGCCACATAGCCAGGAAAAAGGGCGACAACCTCGAAAAGCTACTGGTCACTGGCAAAGTAGAAGGAAAGAGACCAAGAGGTCGTAGCCTTATGCGCTGGTTCTGATCCGATGTGATGTGATACACACGGCGGAGAACCGAGCTGGTTGGGGGAACATAATCCGCGATATCTTTGTTACTAGAGGTCACGACCCTTACTCAACATTGAGGAAATCGACGCAAGGAGGAGAATTGAATTTCTCAAAAAAATATACATATAAATTTACTGAGTTCTTTGATTTACGCAAATATTACACATGAAATAAACTATTTTTAGGATTTTAACGCGGTTTATTTTGATTTTTTTGATTGAAAATCCCATAAATAGTTTTATTTCATATACATATAAATTGTTTACTTGGATTTTTTTTTGTTTGGATTATTTATGTAAATTATTTGAAAAAAATCTGCAATAATAGGGTGCTCGGGTACACTTTTCTCAATGTCAGTAGCTAAGGTAAATTTTCAAACAAAAATTCTCAAGGTTCACTTAAGCGTAAATGCGGCATGTTATATTCATTTTGTCGATATAATGCCGCAAGCTATAAACCGTCCTCCATTGTTTTCCGTAATGGAGATATGTACATATTGCGTCCGACATTGGAATACTAATTCTTGGCAAATATATAGAAGAGACAAACCATGGTTACATAAGTAATAAAATAAAATAAATATAATTTACGAAGGTGAAGGTACTCGTATGTCTGATACGTACATGGTAACGCAAGTAGAAATAGAATATTATTACTACGTTTTAGATATTGCATACACTCTCGTTGTGCTTCGAGGATTAATATTGATCTTTTATGATGGCATGTAACAAAATACAGATTGTGATTGCACAAATCCCAACTCCAGTGACGAAAGATGTTCATTTCGGTGACGTAATAGCTATACTACTCAAAGTAAGGCATGAATTATCTTATTTTGTGCTTTTGAATAGCTCCAATAATACTATTCCTATGTCTATCATCGTCATCATGAAAGCCTTTCCATATTCCTCCTCCAAAACCTATGTCGAATGTCTATACTTACTTCAAAATCAGTTATTTTGTTCAATCTTAGCTAAATTAAATCACCTATAAAGCACCCACCATGTTTGGCACGTTATCTAACAGACTCTTGTGAAATCAGTATTAAGCTAGCAAAGCCAAACTTATCGCCAAGTTTATCTGGTCGGCGGCGACACCCGGCGTATCAACGACCGGATGCTGCGACGTCACTGGGATCGGATTCTGTATGCACTGACCGCTTATTCGCTATGCGCTTATAACTGCGTGCAATGATCGTTTAATCATATTTCAGTGGCATGCAGAACATCATAGCCATTAAAAGCCTTAAAGTGACCGCTAGCATGCAAGTTGACACTGTATAGATATGCGTTGTGCATTCGGAAAGGTAATTTTGATTCGCTACTTGTTGAAAATAAATGCTTAATCGAAAAATATATCAGCAGTACATTTTCTAAATATATTCATATGCTGCGGACGGATAATACGGATTTCAAAAATGCAGCAACCTCTTCATTTAACTATATTTTTTTGTTACAAGTTGTTTTTTCAAGCTTTCATTTAACCTGCAATGTTCGTATGTCTGTCTGTCCGTCTGACTGTCTTTTTGATTCAAATCTTGTGATCCTTTTTTTAAGCACTTGCGGGTATCTGATGAATTTGGTACACGTATGTAAGTTTCATGACAATGAAATAATATCGTACCGTGGATCTGGTCTGATGATGGAGTTGGAAGGTGGCCATAGGGGCATGTAAACTATACAACGTAACACCCTCGTTTTTAGGCTCGTTAGATTGGTATTAATAAGTATTATACAACCAATTAGTGTTCAGGGTCTGACGATGAAGCCGAAAGGTAGCCAATGGAACTTCTCAATATAACCCCATCCTATTTGGTCTCGTTAAATTTGTCTTTACGAATACTTTAGACCCGGATGATCTCCAGGGTCTGATGATGGAATCAAATTGAATGTGAATTTTCATGTTTGTAAACACACCCACGACACACGAATAAATCCTAGTATGGGGCTACGTTTTTTTAAAAAAAGAAATAGAAAAGAAAGAAAAGCAAGCCGTAGGGACTCCTCAACTAAGCAAGATTGTTATATTATTAATATGCATTCCTATATCAAGTTAACATATCAGAATATATTTTCAAGCACAATTTACTAAGATCGATCGTTAGCGGTCACTATCCGGTGTATCTCGGCCCTGTGTCGACCACAACGATGCTACTATACACCGTTTGATAAAACATTTTGGGAAATATATATGCCACGATACAGATTATTTGGTATTTAAATAGATTTTGGGAAATATAAAGTTTGCCAAGGAGACATTATCTCCTTGATCAATTTTATGAAATTCTGATGCAGCTTAGACGTGAAAAGGTAACAGACAGAGAGAGTTACTTTCATATTTATAATGAAAGCATGGATAAGCATCTTACACTGCATTGCCCGGGTAATGCAAATTGGGTGCAGGCATACCACACATAATATGTGACCAATAGTTCTCGTGTTTAGAGATAGCGGGTACTCAATGGTGTCACTAGACTGCAGTCGTTAAGTCAGGTCTAAAACTCTTTCGCATATTTTACTGGCAAAAAATCGTATTCCTTTATGTACGTCTAAATCCTCTATATGGGAATAGGAATTTCAACCTACCACAATAGCCAAGAGTCTCCGTAAACGGCGTCCGTGTACTTATGAAACGAACTAAGTCTGTAAGGAAAGAACTTGTTGGAACTAAATGCCTTTCTCGCATGGGATCTGGAGTGACGATATAGATAAATTAAACATTAAATACACACCGTCACGCGTATGTTTCCCAAGCGGGGGTGGCAGAGGTGTACTGAGTACACCCACGTTTCGCCGACGATGTTAGGTCCCATGCAATAGGGGGCGAGCCTATTGCCATACACCGGACACAATTCCAGACTCCGAACTCATACTGGGAATTATTCGTTAGAAAAACTACATTTGTCCGACCTAGGATTTGAACCCAGGACCTCGTGATCACAAAGCGACGTGCTTTGCTACCAGACCAACGAGGCAGTCTAACATTAAATACTCCAGTAATAACCTCATTCTGCACAGCAGAGAGGTGGCGGAATCTTCAAACGAACGCACCAGTGCCACGTTTTTATGATTCGCTCATTGAGCACGTGTTAAGTATAAAAAAACTTTTACCGAGCTTAGAGGTCTAAAGCTGACATGAAATCTTGGCCAATAACTAGCTAACCTAATAAAGAGAAAAATATGACGGTAACTAAAGTGGTTTCGAGAATATACTAAAACAAAATTTGCACATTCCCGTTGAATTGAAATTTAGTTTGACTACCGACTCTCGCAGTTTGTATGTACATATTTGCTGTCTACTTGTTTGCACTTCACAAACGTGCTATGAATGTAGCGTTATAATAAGGGATATTTAGTGTAGTTTGACGAACAGATATTTATATAAAATATAGCTACAAAACTTACCTGCCTGCAAAATTATTCCAAATCAATAATACTTGTTCTACGTGCCGAGGTCGGCTTTAGTAATTATATTAGTCGGGTAATAAAGGTCTCTGATGATGGACCTCATAAGAAGGATCAAGGTCACCCGAACAGCAATGGAGAGAGCTCAGAGTTTTCCTGCAAGATCCGCAGAAGAACCAAGGCCACTGGTATAGGTCTCAGAACTGCCAAACTTTAGTGGCAGTGGGCGGGGCACATTGCTCGTAAAACTGACGGCCATTAAGGTAGAAAGGTTATTAAGTGGTAATATCGTATCAGAAGACTTAAACCGAGCAGGCCCTCCACAAGGTAGACCATTGACCTGGTGAGGGTAGCAGGTATTAGCTCGATGCATTCATCATAAAAGCCCGAACCCTCCCGTCGCGCTCCGTCGGCTGTTTAACCAAACTTTTAAGAGTTACTGGACGGGGCAGACAGTACAGGGATTATGTACAGAGTAGCGTCAAAATTCTCAGCCTACACTAAAAGAAAAATGACTAGGAATTATGGTTCCATGCAACAGAAAGACGCTAACTTCTTCCTGATTTAATAGCTTTAGTATCGAAAAATAAGGCAACAAATTGCCCTATCGAGTCGAGATTTGGGCAATAATGATTATGATATAATTTTACATATTTATATTAATGCATGTATAATTAGTACCGACACATCTTAATGATTGTTTTTTTAATTTTGTACGCCATCTCTTGGCAAAACATAGCGAACTGTGTTATATTTAATACCATCTGCTTTTTTACATATACCTATGTTTACGAAATAAATGATTGATTGAAAATAAGCTAATCACTACTGTGCTTTACTAGGTTTCTGTTTTAATTTAAATCCTGGTGCTCGGTAGCTCTAGTCTCTATAACTGATACAAATTGGTTTTATAATATTCTCTTTGCTTTAAGACATTCATTGTTATTGATTTTAGATACGCCAGAACTGAACAATAGATATAATATACAAAATATATATAGTATATTCCTACCAAGCTAAACACGTATTTTCACCTTGCTAATATTCAGTAAATACGCAGCGCTACGTTAATAAGAGAGCCTACAGTGATTGACGGAACAAATTTATAATTCAGTGTAAGTGTATTCAGAATGAGTTTATTTTCACTCTGATATATCCCATCAACGTTCTCGTCGGTATATTTCTTTTGTTTCTTATAATTGAAATATTTTGGAAAAAGAAGATATGTTTTGACGAAACCCAATGAATAGATTTATTTATTATTCAAGAAATCTATTTTTGAATTTGTATAAAATTAGAGCCAATTACACTTTATTTGAGTATGTTTAGTTCATTGTATGGAAAAGAAATAAGGAATCATGATGCAGAAAAACCTTAAAAAATGCAGCTTCCGTACCTACTCCAATACAAGCAAAATTACGATATAAGCATACCCTACGGACTCTTGTAAAATGCATAGTTATTCTACGTATGATGACAAAATTCATAAATTATTTTGAAACTTACCATCGCAACCTGCATCCACTTAGAACTTAAGAATGATTTGGCTTTACACTACTCTTTGTAGCTATTATACTGTTACTTAATGAGATCTTGATAAACCGCTTAGATTACACTCCTTTCCGCCCTCTACTAAAGTGCTAGTTAGTTACTTCTCGGTTAGCGCTACTTACCAATTAAAACTATTTAGTTTAACCGTCGAATAGGGCTACTCAGAGATGGTGAAATTCGTACATAGACTTACTTACTTACAACTTTAACTGTCAATTGGTATATTTGTTGTATATTTGTACTGCCTCGTTGGTCTAGTGGCAAAGGGCATCGCTTTGTGATCACGAGGTCCTGGGTTCAAATCCTAGGTGGGGCAAGTGTAGTTTTTCTAGCGAAAACTTCCCAATACGAGTCCGGAGTCTGGAATTGTGCTCGGTATATAGCAATAGGCTCGCCTCCTATTACATGGGACCTAACATCGTCGGCGAAACGTGGGTGTACTCAGTACACCTCTGCCACCCCCGCTTGGAGAATATAGGCGTGACGGTGTTGGTATATTTTAAACTTTACTCGAGCGTGGTGCATTATGTCTTTAATGGGTTTTCAGTGAGTTAAAAAGTAGCACGCCCATCTTTATAATTAAAATTCTTTTAAGTATCAACATGAGCTGTAAGAAACAACTTTACTTAGAGTTTGACGCAAGAATTCAAAGCGCTGGATGGCTGTGCGCTTGACATAATGTGCTGTTAGCGGACACGTCAGTAAGAAAGTTCGTGCGAGCTCCCTTAGGAGAACTGTAGGTACCTAAAAGTTGTTTGATACAAACTCGCTAACAAGATAGAGGCTGTCTCGCAGGCTCCTCCGTACATAATTATAAATAAATGAAGTTTCTGAGAAAGCTCTTTTGGGAAAACTATGACAATTACATTATCTGGGTCTTAGTTTGTTTTTACGTGATTTCATGTTGTAAACAACATCTCTTAATTTTAGAATCTTACATTTTGGTAGTTGGTGTTATAAAGTATATTTTGAAGAAAATATTCATATGCCCTGTGCGTTTCTAAATAAAAATTGTATTTAGGTACCCAAACACTGAGACTAAATCCCCTACAGCGACTGTCCCAACCGAGGGCGCCTCTTCGAGGCGCCCTCGAGTATGTCGCCTCTTGCCCTTCTGGCTGGCTAGAGCGTAGTGGTTGCACGCTCGCCTTTAAGTCCGGTGAAGCTGTAAAGGCCTCGCGGCCAACAGCGTACATCATTCACACACACACACACACACACTGAGACTAAAACAAGTATTTTTTATTTACATCACGATTAGTCTCGTGCGAAGCGATCAAACCCGCGACTACACCGAAGAGCGGAGCAGATAGTGCACTATGTATAGACTAATCTGTCGACGATAATGGTGAGTCATTTTAGTATATGTCCATCGTATAACGAGGCACACTTACCTAATGACTTGGTTAGCGATCAGTCACGCAAAGCTGCAGCCTCGTGAGCTACTAGCCAGCGTAGTACATACAAAAAAGCTTGTAAAAAGAGACCGTAACCTCAGCATGTGCAAATGACTCTGAGTACTAATCTTCTCATTAAAAACACGAACACATTCATTCTTTTAACACTTTTTTGTTTGTATCTTTACTTCACTTCAAATTTTAAGGTGAATTATTCACCTCAAAATTCCGACGATTTAGCGCGGTGGTTAACGGCTGCTTCTTATATTCAACTCAAGGATAGATTTGCTTACTGTCAGTAGAATTTCGACAGCTTTTCCATACAAAATATGTCAAAATGATTTCCGTAGTTGGCAAATCTATCCATGATATGAATATAGGAACCGGCCGTAAGAGTTTAAGCTGCTCCGCCCACTGAGTCATATGTCATAAATTCAACATGAGCCACAATAATCGTATCGTAAATGTACCACCAATATTAGCCTAGTACAGGGCGATCATACCCGCGGCTATTCGATGATGTAACATGTACGAAATGACCAACGTTATCTAGAAGATGAAGTCGTCGTTATAAATAATAAGTGTTTCCAGAATACATCCTAATCTTAACCATGTTAAGAAACTGTCCCACCGTTGGTTTAAGCCATAGTCTACCACGCTAGCTCAGTGCGGGTTAACTCTTGGGCATGCAGGTTTCCTCATGATATTTCCCTTAACCGTTAATGCAAGTGATAGTTAATTTTTAAAACGCACATGCATAAGGAAATACAGAGGTACGTGCCTGGGTTCGAACCACTAGGCTATCAGGCTTATACATCCATCGTATAAAACACACATTCACCTGATGACCTTTTGAGCAATAAATCACTCAAAGCTGCAACCTCGTGAACCACAATCGCCGAAGGTACAAACGACTCGTAAGCCTTAACATGGAAAACACGAACACTATCATTCTTTTAATACTGATGTTACTATCCGTTCTATTTCCGCCCTTACACTTCTCTGCACCAATCTCTCCCACTAACATGAAACATTCACCTCAAATGTCATAAATTCAATATGAGCCACGACGATCGTAGCTTAACGTTAGTAATCTAATAATCCCTCCACTGACGTCTAAACTACAACATATAGGTAAGTAAACTATCGAAATTGGAGTTAAGCTCAGTTTGCGCCGATGGGTCTCGGGGGGCTGTCACAACTTACGACTCAATCCTTTACGATAAATATTGCTATTAGGTTAACCCCAAATTGCCTGAATTATTAGAAACTATTATATCCAAAGGTGTACTAAATATGGTAGGTAACAGTTAACTATAACGAGTTTGCTATGCAGATGGTATCTGCTTAAAAAGTTATGTATTGGTATGTATATCCGTCGAATCTGCATGGGGACTAAATAAAACTATCCCACCCATCGCTCACTAGAGTAACAGCGGGTCTTAAGAGTTGTGGCTAAGCTTATAAATATTAGACACAGCGTAAGTTCCCACGAGGCAGTACTCTAATGTCCCATCAGGAAAGGGCATAGATTAGGTATAAGTTAAAGGAAAAGGTCTCGTTTGGTTGTTGGCGAAAACAAGGCAGCACTATTCTTAGGAATAGCTGTATCTATGGCATCCACGCTAAGGCGCTCGTACCACTGTGCAACCGCGGTTTTCTCACCGATCACTAAGGTTAAGCAGCGTTCGACTCGGTCGGCCTGAGATGGGTGACCGTTTGTGGCATTTTCATATTCGAGCGTCTCCGTGCTTCGGAAAGCACGCTAAGCCGTTGGTCCCGGTTACCACTTAAAGTGGAAGCCTTATAGACGGCTTGATAAGTCTCAATAGCAGGTGACCTCAAACCTGTATAATCAATCCGCCCTAGGTGCGCGTGGTGGAGTATGTCCTAACCTCTCTCCCCTCGATTTGTGAGAGAAGGCTTTTGCCCAGCAGTGAGGCAGTATAGGCTGATATTATATTATTATTATGGCATCCACGGCCTTAGCCAGTTGGGCTACTGCCACTCGGTTTGACAACTAGTAGGCGGCGGGTGGTCAAACAATAATAAATCACACAACACGTAGGCGAACGGTTGCCAAAGAATAATAGTAATACGTACAGAATTCATAAGATAATGGCAACGGCAGACCATTAAAAAAAAAACACATATAGAACAGCTTTTAAGTAGAATTCAGTTGATGGGTTTGATCTCATTCACCACAAAAGATATCAATTTGTTTGTACCGGCACTTAACGTTTCATGGAAAGGAAATAAAATAAATAAATACCTATATCAGCCTTTATTATCCTATTTCGGGAAAAAGGTTTTTTCCACAAATCGAAGTGGGGGAGATTTAATTCAAAATCCACCACACAGATTCAGGGGAGGTTAGTTTTTGACATCAAGTTGCCTATAAGACTTCTAACTAGCCTTAACGGCTAACTATTACATAATAATAACATACAAGGCTACTATTAATAATAGATATTGTGTACTACATAAGTCAATTAGCCCAAATATTCATAGTCAACATTAAGTTGGGGACACAAATAATAACTTTATGGAACAAAACAAAACAATCCGTATGAAATACGGCCTTTCCACAACATTTAACGCGAGAAAAATAATGTGATATTACACATGTCATAAAGTTTTGTAATAGAACCCGCTAAGGATAAATTAGGGCATTTACATATGAGTAGGGACCACGCACATTTCACTCACCCACTCATAATCAGTTTATGTTCTAATTAAAACTTGATGTATGTGCGTTCCGACCGTACTCGATATGAGTATCTCTACATTGTTCCGGGCTGAGTGCTGCTTATAAACTTGTTCGGAGTTTTTCTGTTATGCATATTATTAAAGAAATCCACGCCGTAGGCCAGTTTTCGTTGTGTTTTCTTTTTCATTTGTTTCATATGGTTTCTCAATAATTGTAAACATACGATAGCGCTTCTTTAAGATAATTAGTTATGTTCAACAAACTGCACAATGCACAACATGCACATACGGAATTGTGACATAAAAATATAGACCTTCCAGCTGTTATCGGCTATGGCGACCCGAGACAAAGCAACTGCTAGCGTGAGCTCGTTTGAATGTGACTAGCAAAACCGAGTTTGCTCTTACACACGGCAGGCAGTATTTACGTATACTTAAAAAAAATAATGCTACATTAACTTAATGAATACCAACGAATTAGAAACATTTGTTTATCTCCTTACAGAATGAGCCTGAACTATCTAAGGTGATATAAATTTGATTAATACAGTTATTTAGGACTCTGCTAAATCTAGCAATTGGAGAATGACTGCCCGAAGCGGTGTTTCTAAGGGGTGGAGTAAGGAGGGCAATCAGCTTTCGCATCACATATTTTCACGATTATATTCCTCGTGCAGAGTTGTACTGAGTACACGCATTTTTCGCCGACGATGTTAGGGCCCATGTTATAGAGAGCGAGACTATTGCCATATAGTGAGTACAATTCCAGGCTTTGCTCCGGACTGATACTGGGGTTTTTTAAAGAAAAACTACAACCAGGAACCTCGTGATTGCAAAGCACATGATTCACCTCTAGACCAACGAGGCAGTCACCTAGAAGATCAAAAATATAATAACCTTGCTTGGTCTCCTAAGCAAGGTTATTATATTTTTGATCTTCATGATTAAATGATTTAATAAAGCCAGATCAATTTTATTCTGTCTACATAAGTTACTAGCTAGTTATGTATTGGTATGTATATCCGTTGAATCCACGTGGGGACTGAATTAAACTACCCCACCTATCGCTCACTAGAGTAACAGCGGGTCTTAAGAGTTGTGACCAATCTTATAAATATCGGAGACTGCGTAAGTTCCCACGAGGCAGTATTCTAAGGCCCTACCAGAAAAGGGCATAGATTAGGTATTAGTTACCGGAAATAGTCTCGTTTACCGAAAAGGTTATTATATTTTGGATCTTCATGATTAAATGATTTAATAAAGCCAGATCAATTTTATTCTGTCTACATTAGTTACAAGCTAGTTACTTATGTAGATAGAATCTGGCTTTATTGAATTATTTCGCATTTCAGAGAGGCTGATCTGATTGGTACGGAGCTAGTTAGAACCTAATGTAATCTAGATTACAGAACCATGTACAGTTGCCGCGCAAAGCCTGCAGACTATGGTTTGCCTTCAAGTATATGCTTATTGTATATGCAACTACCAACAAATAAGTAAACCTAGTGGTTTTAATTATTCTATCCAATTGGGATCTAGTTATTTATTGAAATGATGACTAGACTATGTTATTAATGTTAAGTTTTCCAAATATCACTTTTGTTAAAAAGAAAAAAAATATTATCCAGGAAAAGCTAAAAACATTAGAGAGGAGAGGTTACGAGCTTTTATAACTTAGAATTTAACATTGTGCTATGTAATTTATAACATTATTAAAGAAATAATGTCGGGCATATAGAAAAAAAGTCGGAAGAAAGAATGACAAAACAGAAGAACAGAGGGTGCATGAGACAAACTAAGAGTGGAGGAAGCCGAGAGGTAGAACAGAAAAGGGAAAGAACCTGTTGGAACTCTTTACTTTCCCCTACCCCGCAAGAGATCTGGCTTGATGATACTCAATCCCAAATCGTATATTTTGCATAAACACTGCGGGGGTATTTGAAAATTGTCATATTTACATTTTTTCTAACTTACTAATCTACCACCGGATCGGAACACTGAGAAGATCCGGCGAGAAATTTAGCGGCCTTGTTTTTTTTTGTCTAATTGTCCATTATTATTTTTTTTATAATTTTCTGTATCGATACATACATTTTTATATTATACAAAATCATTTATGAGCTGGATAGCTCCAGTGTGCAGCCTTACGACTGAGATATAAGACTAATAATAATAATTTGAAATATATGTTATAATGAAAAGTTGAGGATTCTCGATGGACCAGTCTCCACAAGCAGCACGTTCACGAGTACGACTACTTAAGCAGCCATCATCTCCCTCGACCATATTAGAGGGAAATAAGTGGCCCGCATCAAATAGCCACTGCAAGGATAGACTTTGAGAGAGCATGACCAATCCCAGACCCCAGAGTGCAATCAGAAAAAGTCTACAAAAGGAGCGTTTCGCACGATATGCTAATCCTTGACATTTCTGTTTACATTAAAGACGTGCTTTATACATAGATAGATAGATTAAAGAAATGAAATGGTTTATATAATAAAACTGCTTTCCTCGAACGGTAGTGGCAAAGATGTACTGTTTACGTCCATATTTCGTCGACCATGTTAGATCCCATTGTACCTAATAGACTTAAGAATAGAAAAAGAAGAAGCAAGAAAAATCCAGGATTGCTATTTAGAACTTTTCAATAGTAAATCCCAAATAACAATTTTACTCAGATTTTTTTATTATAAAATCTCCAAGTTAGGACTGGAATCGACCATGCGCTCCGAGATCAACGAGGTAATCTTTTTAATATTACTTTCATAAACCTACGATAGATACTTAACGAATACACTTTACACATCTTGCGAAATTATATATTCCGTAAAGCACCTCGGTTTTAAATTCAGAAAATGAGTTGCCCTAACATGGAACCAACGAGTTTATAAATAATATGTAATATAATCATCGCTGTAAATTCCTGCGTCAAAATATTCGTATAATTAAAATGTCAGCTGAACTCCTACGTAATCCAATAGGGATCGTTATTTGTCGTGACCAAATAAACACGTAACGTGCCACGTTACGAAAACTTCAGGAAATGATCGTTTAATATTGATTTCTTAGATTTACGCGAATTTTACACATCAAATAAAACCACCCCGCCTAGGAAATATAGCAGTGCCGGTGTAAATAAAACTATTTTTAGAATTTTAACGCTGTTTATTTTTTTATTTTTAAGTTCCCATCGTTTCTTCCCATGGCCATAGGTGATGCAAAGCACTCGAAACATCGAAAACTAAATAATCAAAAATAAATCGCGATAAAATCTGAAAACCGAAGAGCGTGCATAAGACGAACTATGAGAGTAAGGAAGTCAAAGAGGTCTGTAAGAAAAGATCCTGTTGGAACTCTGTACTTTCTACCTACCCCTCAATTGATCTGGCGTAATGATATAGAAAAACCGAAAAACAGTTTTATTTCAGGATTGATCCTGAAAAACTTTAATGGTACTCTATTGTAAATGATAAGTAGCATACATAATACACGGTTATTTTACAAAAAATCGTAATGCGCCGAGTTTAGGCATAGCGAATAAAAGCCGAGGTCGCATGCTGATATTCCTGACGATACCCTACGTAGGAGGCGTAACAACTTTTATTTAAATAAAATTCCTCTTTATTAAAATTGATGTATGGATGTTTCATTTGTTTCTGCTGTTATATTTGGGTTTGGAATTTGCAGATTATAAAAACGTTAGGTATTTTAATAATTGAGCATTGGCTACTGGTCTGATGCCACCTGCATCCATGGACTTCCTGTGATCTTCAAAAGATCGTCGGTCTATCTGGCAGGCGGCGGTATATGTAGGTTTACTGGAATTTTCATATTACAACGCCTGTATTTCACAAGCGTGGGCAGCAGAGGTGTAATGTGTACTCACATCGCCAACAATGTTAGGCCCCTATTTAATAGGAGTCGTGTCTATTACCCTTACATTCGGCACAATTCCAGACTACGGACTGCTACTGAAATTGATTTGAAAACTTTTTCCAACTAAGGTTCGACTCAGGACCTCGTGATTGCCAGCCATACTATGCGTGACAGGACTTATAAGACAATACACCTAAGTAAGGTGTAACTACTTAATGTGGTGGTCGTTAAGCCATGTTGAAACCTTATAGACGGCCTGATAAGCCTTCCTCCACCAATCCGTCATAGTGGAGTATGACCTAATCTCTCTCACTTTGATTTGTGTGAGAAGGCCTTTGCCCAGCAGTTGGCAACGGCCTTCTCAGTGGGCATAGGCTGATATTATTCTTATTATAAGGTGTTATAATTACTTATTGTCTAAGTTCTTTGACTTTTGTGTTATGTCGGCATTTAAATATTTTAATCCAATTTTCGGAAAGTTTCTGAATTAAATGATGGTAGCATGGATATTTAACTCTCCATTAAGGTACTCGGTAATAGTTATATGTAGTACGAACTAAGCCGAACTCTAAGAGAGATCTAAGTGCTTTTAATTCTTGAAAATTTGTTGCTTCTTATCATAGCCAAGTTTTAATAACTTATGAATCGATTAGCTAGGTATGAATAACGAGAGTTTATGGCAATATTTTATAACTTTTAGTGAATATCATATAATATGTTATTTATTACCATACATTATTTTTCATTTGTCCAAACTAGCTATAACCAAAGTATAACCATTAGTGTAATAACCAAATATTACGAGTCCACATAGTGATATTTTCATCAAATTAATATCAATTATGGCTTAATAACTTTTGACGACAAAGTTTGATGTATTAATTCACTTTACTCGATATTCTGTCTAAATTTATTAGAGTACCGACTTGCCTATTGGTACTATTATACCTAATGGTAAAATGGGTAAATAGATGATATACAAGGTGTAACATATATAAAGCAAGACCTCAGACACCCCAATTAGATTATTGCTTTACGAATTCAATACGAAAATCAAACTTCCAATTTCGAGTAGTTTTCTAAAATATTTAATCTAAGCTCTCTGGTACCCAAATAGACCACGAAATTTAATAAATAATTAAGTTTTGTGTGCATATAACGAGTGTGTGTGTGAATGATGTACGCTGTTGGCCGCGAGGCCTTTACAGCTTCACCGGATTTAATGCATATAACATGTGTGTGTGTAATTTAAAAGTGCCGTATTGCTTTGAATAATGATTATATTTTATTTTATACAGCGAACTGAAAGAATAACAGCATTTTTTTATCTATCTGTCTATATCATCACGCCAGCTCCCACGCAGGGTAGGCAGAGAGTACAAAGTTCCAACAGGTTCTTTCCTTACATACCTCTCTGGCTTCCTATACTCTCATAGTTTGTCTCATACACACTCGCCGGTTACGGAGACTCTTGACTTGCCCTTCAGATAAGACACGGTCTATTTGGTCATGGTAAGATAGTCTAGGTCTTCCCCGGTACCTACATCCTTCCACTTTCGCAATGTATATCTGTTTTTTCATTCTTTCTTCTGGCATTCTTTCTATATGCCCGAACCAACGGAGCATACCCTTTCTCATCTTTACACCGATACTATCTTTCATACCTACTCGCTTTCTTACTACGCTGTTGCGAATACGGTCGGTCACATTATTTTGATAATTAAAAAAAATGTAACATACTTTAAAATAGTTGGAATCGATTCAGTTGCTGATTTAGAACAAACTACTCAGGTCTTTCGTTCATGATGTTACACCTTGTATAGACTCTACCATGAATGCTTAGTATATTATTACCTCGTAGCGCTGTGCGACCGCGGTGTTCTTACCGATTACCGAGGTTAAGCAGCGTTCGACTCGGTTGGCCCGAGATGGGTGCCCGTTTGTGGCATTTTCATATTCAAATGTCTCCGTGCTTCGGAAGGCATGTTAAGCCGTTGGTCCCGGCTACCACTTAGTGTGGTAGTCGTTAAGCCGAGTTGGAAGCCTTAAGAGCGGCTTGATAAGTTCCAACAGCAGGTGGCCACAAACCTGTCTCCACCAATCCGCACTGGGTCCGCGTGGTGGAGTATGACCTAATCTCTCTCACCTCGATTTGGAAGAGAAGGCCTTTGTCCAGCAGTGGGCAGTATAGGCTGATATTATTATTATATTATTAGTGTTCTGTATCAATTCATGTTACAAAACAAAGTTGTTTTAGATTTCTTTAGAAATACGTTAAACTACCAAATGTATAGTAAAGATAAGGTGAGCCCTCGTTGGTCTAGCAACAAAGCGCATCGCTTTGTGATGACGAGGTCCTGGATTCAAATCCTACGTCGGACAAATGTAGTTCTTCTAACGAAAAATTCCCATTATGAGTCCGGAGTCTGGAATTGTGCCCGATATATGGCAATAGGCTATTCCTACACTACCTACCTACCACATAGGAACTAACATCGTCGGCGTCGTCTTGAAAATAGTAAGACGTTGAGGCTTGGAATTATGCATTATTATTGATTTAGGAGTCGTGCTCGCTTACCATTGAAATCTTAAAGCAGGAGCGCGAGGCGCTTTTATCATAATTTTGAGCTAGTTTTAATCCAGTCTATTTTAAAATCTAAATTTAAGTACATTATTGAATAGGCAAAATCTTACTTCTGAAATTACTACTTAGTTTAAAAGTTGGAACAATAGTTACGAAGTATATATAGTATTTAAGAATGTATACCTCTGGTAGCCAGCAGAGGTGGCAGAGGTGTACTGAGTGCAGCTACATTTCGCCGACGATGTTAGGTCCCATGTAATAGGGGGCGAGTCTATTGTCATATACCGGGCACACTTCCAGACTCCGGACTCGTACAGGGAAGTTTTCATTAGAAAAACTACACTTATCCGACCTAGGATTTGAACCCAGGACCTCGTGATCACAAAGCGATGCGCTTTGTCACTAGACCAATGAGGCAATCATTGCTATATACCGGGCACAATTCTAGACTCCTGACTGATACTGGGAATTTTTCGACAAAAAGACTATATTCCAGCCTAGGTTCAAAAAATAATAATATAACCGGATAAATCTATTAACTATAGTATACTCTCCATCTACGAAGTCTAATTACTCTAGCAAAATAAATCCCATCTAAATCGTTTCAATGGTTCTCACACATAGATTCTATCTGAACAGCTAATGGTAACTCATATGACTAGCTATGTTATTATCCATTTAGCTACATATATTTTCGCAATTATAGCCAGTCTATTAATCTCTTATCCTTCATGTGTTTAGCAGAAATAACTGTAGGTATTTATTTATTCCAAAACTTGTCATGTGCGTAGAATAAATAAATATAATCTAAAAGCCGCGAGCGCGCATCATATTGAAGCAACAATTACTACCTCCAAAACAAGTAGTCACACGTTAACGGTAGGTATTTTAAAATCTTAAAATAAAATTAGTCCAGAAGGGTGGAATTGTTGTTACTGTATTATTCCATAAATCATCACAATTGCTCATTACTATCTTCAACATTCAAAGGTTTGCTATTTTTTTCAAATCCCGAATACCCCTAAAATAATATCGTCAACACAGAGCCGCCAACTGTATTCGCACGATAGTGCTACCAACCACTCTAAACCACAGATCAAATAAAAAAACTAGTTAAGATAACGTTTTCAGTCTATTTACGGCAACGATGCATGTAAATATTACTAACATTATGTTGGAATATTTAAGGCCATTTAACTTTCATACATACGCTAAGTTTAAAATAGAAAACTAATTTCATTTTAATAGTTATAAACATTCCTACACATAGTTGCGTGTGACCTTTGCGTAGGAGGTTGAATTTTGATGTAACTTATAATCCGTGTATTATATTATATATGTATAGTAAAGTTTAATCCGCTGAAGCGCCAAGTTTAGCTTTATAAAGCAGGGAGTCTATTGAAATGGATGGAGATGCTAATTTCCTGCGTAAACCTCGGTGGAAAGCGCTTTGTGCTCAGGTGCTTAGGTACCTACTAAAGTGCACAAGCTCGTCTCTGATATTGCATCATCGCCGCTCTACGTAATTATGCATTCTTGAAAATAATTGTGTATTCTGTCACGGTGCAACTGTATTGTATTTAAAATATCCTTGTATTATGGTAGTCTCTTTTTCTATTCATCTTTTATATACGAGTTGTAACATATATAACGCAAGACCTCAGACAGTTTTCTACATTTTTTTAATTTATTTGGTACCCAAATTAACCAAAGAATTTAATAATTAATTAACTTTTGTATGCGTTTTGAGGTGTGTGTAATATTTATTTATTTTGAAAATTAAAAAAATCTTCGAAAATAGTTGGAATCGATTCAGTTGCCAATTTAGAACAAACTACTTTCAGGTTTCGCGTTAATTATGTTCCACCTTATATAAGCTAGCTATTACCCGCGATTGCGCGCGCAATAATTTTGTAATATTTTTATATATATTTGTGTGTGTGTGTGTGTGTGGAAGTGAGTGAATGATCTACGCTGTTGGCCGCGGGGCCTTTACAGCTGCACCGGACAAGAGGGCGAGCGTGAAACCACTACGCTCAAGCATTTTTATATATAGCCTACTAGCTCTACTCGCAACTTGGTTCGCGCTATTTTCAGGTGTATATTTCTCACTCTTGTTTTTTTAAGACAAAAGGTAGCATATTTCCTTCCCCTGGATAAAATCTATGTCCTTGCCAAATTTGACATTGACGATCAAAATCGATTCAGCGGTTTGGGCGTGAAAAGGTATCAGACAAACTGACAGACGGAGTTACTTTCGTTAATTTATAATATTTGTATAGATGGGTTATTTTGTTGTATAAGCTACGTTACTGTTAAGTTTCGATATCCGTTTAGTAAATTTATTTATTATATTAAATTGCTCAAAAAATTCCTTTTCCCGTGGATTATCACTAATTCATACACTTTGTCTTTTTTACCTCTGCTATTCATTCTTTTTTTTGTTTTTGTATGTTATCCTTCGGCTCTGCGGAAGATGTGCGGAGTCATGCTGACCGACCGTATTTGCAACAGCGTAGTAAGAAAGCGAGTAGGTATGAAAGATAGTATCGGTGTAAAGATGAGAAAGGGTATGGTTCGGGCATATAGAAAGAATGAAAGAATGACAAAACAGATATACAATGCGAAAGTGGAAGGATGCAGGTACCGGGGAAGACCTAGACTATCTTACCATGACCAAATAGACCGTGTCTTATCTGAAGGTTCAAGTCAAGAGACTCCGTAACCAGTGAGCGTGTATGAGACGAACTGTGAGAGTGGAGGAAGCCAGAGAGGTCTGTAAGGAAAGAACCTGTTAGAACTCTGTACTCTTTGCCTACCACGCGAGCGAGCTGGCGTAATGATATAGATAGATAGATCCTTCACCTATATACTTTGTCTTCATTTATTATATGTTTCCTATCCTGTTTATAATTGACTGTTTGTGGCTAAATAAATAAAATAAAATAAAAAAGTAGTTTTTGCATGAAAATGTAACAAATCCATCCATCCCTACACACTTTTGTGTTTATAAACACATCGTCACGCCTATATTCCCCAAGCGGGGGTGGCAGAGGTGTACTGAGTACACCCACGTTTTGCCGACGATGTTAGGTCCCATGTAATAGGGGGCGAGCCTATTGCCATATTCCGGGCACAATTCCAGACCTCGGACTCATACTGGGAATTTTTGCGTTAGAAAAACTACATTTGTCCGACCTAGGATTTGAACCCAGGACCTCGTGATCACAAAGCGATGTGCTTTGCCACTAGACTAACGAGGCAGTCGCTAGACCAACGAGTCAGTCACTAGACCAACGAGGCAGACCAAAAACTATGAATCAATATTATAAAGTCTGGACTCTTGAGACAAGTAAATATGATACCAAACACAAATTAAAGTTACTAAGATAAGACTCGCAAAGAACGTTAATTAGTCTAGAGAAACTGAACTTAAATAAATTTTATTTGACGTTCAAACCCAGGCACGCATCTGTGGCAGCACGCGCTCTGTCTTTTGGAAAAGCATGTGCGTATTAAAATTAATTATCACTTGCTTTAACGGTGAAGGAAAAACATCGTGAGGAAACCTGCATGCCTAAGAATTTCTCGAAGGTGTGTGAAGTTCGCCAACCCGCACTGGGCCAGCATGGTGGACTATGACCTTAACCCTCTCAGTTTGAGAGGAGGCCCGTGCCCAACAGTGGGACAGTTTCTTAACAGGGCTAATATTATTATATATACGAATTATAGACATTTGGACAATATTTTCCATTAATATTTATGATTCATTTTGTGAGTGGAACGACCTATTCAATTATATGATTAATTACTTATTTGTCGAATTCGTGTTAACAGTTTGTTTTATTATGTTTCATAAATATATTTTATTATTTATTGAGGCATTAATTGGCAAAATAATTGATTGTTTTATAGGCATACATGTGTTTTCTTGATTTTAAGTGACATTTATATTTGCTAGTTAATTTTTCTGCTTAAGAGCTAATCAAAATCGTAATTAATTGCGAATAACAACCCAACTCTGTACCTAAAGTGCCTAAAACATTTGCTAATATTAAATACGACGGACGATTTAGCGCAGTGGTTAATAAGACACTCTGCCTACTGTATCTAATAGTCGCGGGTTCGTTTCCCGCATGGGACAAATCTTTGTGTGATCCACAATTATTTGTTTTAATCCGGGTATTTGTGTATGTGAATTTTCATGTTTGTAAACGCACCCACGACACGAATACATCCTAGTGTTGGGCTACGTTTTTAAAAAGAAAGAGGCAATAGAGATATAAAAAAAATAGATGAGAAAGGGTATGCTCCGTTGGTTGGGGCATATAAAAAGCATGTCAGAAGAAAGAATGACAAAACAGATATACAATGCGAAAGGGGAAGGATGTAGGTACCGGGGAAGACCTAGGTAGATGTAAGATAGTCTATCTTACCATGAGACCGTGAAACCGTGTCTTATTTGAAGGGCAAGTCAAGAGTCTCCGTAATCGGCGAGTGTGTATGAGACAAACTATGAGAGTGGAGGAAGCCAGAGAGGTATGTAAGGAAAGAACCTGTTGGAACTCTGTACTCTCTGCCTACCCAGCGAGGGAGCTGGCGTAATGAAATAGATAAATAGAAAAAAAATAGGAAACTTATCTTAAACCTTAACCTTAAACCTAGTAATGATCTTAAACCTACCCTGTGATAGAGACAGCGTCACATTCAGTTATACCCTATTCTATTAATGATACAGAATTTTTATTTACTTAAAACCGCTTTCTGATTAGATCTAAGCTAATATGCTATCTAAGCTATCTTTATAGAACTAATCTATATAAATTCGATCACGTCACTGACTAGTGTGACGTAAGGTTACATGCCTAACGTCACTCTAATCAGTTGCATAGATGCAAGAAATATTACTTCTAATTGCTAGATCGGATTTCAGCGTTGATTCTGAAGATATTTTTACAGTATAGCACTGAAAAAGCTGTCATTAGTCGCCTTTTCATCATCCACAATAGAAGGAGTGAAGTACTTCTACTAATCCGTAACTGTACAGAAAAGGCGAAACTTAGGCCCGTAATACAAAACGTAAATCAGTCATGAATCTAGTTTTAAAAACTGAGTTTTGTACTAAAACATTTATTTTAAAACTAGATTCACGATAAATTTTCGTTCTGTAATACGGGCCTTAGTCGATGGCATAAATGAGACCCACATATAATTGAAAGATCTTTTTAAATATTGGCCCTAATAATAATATATTAGCCCTGTTAAGAAACTGTCCCACTGTTGGGCACGAGCCTCCTCTCAAACTGAGAGGGTTTAGGCCATAGCCCACCACGCTGGCCCAGTGCGGGTTGGCGAACTTCACACACCTTCGATAAATTCTTAGGGTGCAGGTTTCCTCACGATGTTTTTCCTTCACCGTTAAAGCAAGTGACATTTAATTTTTTAATATATTTATATATAAATTAATTGAATATTGGCCCTACCTTAGGAATAATAGGAGGCGCTCGTAGCGCTGTGCGACCGCGGTACTCTTACCGATCACCAAGGTTAAGCAGCGTTCGACTCGGTCGGCTTGAGATGGGTGACCGTTTGTGGCATATTCATATTTGAGCATCTCCGTGCTTCGGAAGGCACGTTAAGCCGTTGGTCCCGGTTACCACTTAATGTGGTAGTCGTTAAGCGAGTTGGAAGCCTGAAAGGCGGCTTGATAAGTTCCAACAGCAGGTGGCCACAAACCTGCCTCCACAAGCATGACCTAATCTCTATCACCTCGATTTGTGAGAGAAGGCTTTTGACCAGCAGTGGGCAGTATAGGCTGATATTATTAGGAATAATTCCTGTATTATTAGGTGTACTACAAAGAAGCAATTATCATACACAATCATCCAGACCGAAACAATATTTGCAGGTCACACAAAGATTAATCTCATTCTAGAAACGAAACTACGTCAAGTCGTGCCAGTGGATGGAGCGGCTTAAACTCTTATCCACTGTACCAAGCCGTCGGCCAAGTAATGTAAGTTTTGTCACGAAATTAAAAAAACTACAATGCTTTGACCGAACCGAATACTTCTCAACATATTAACCCCTTATTTATACATACAAACTACTCAGTATAACATAGAATGAAAACCGTAGCCAAGCCCACATCGCCCATCGAGAGTTGAATGCTCTCGGCTACCGCTCTCGTATCAAGGTCCTTATTCACTAACCCAAACGCAGCGCGCTACGATAACATGGTGAAATGATATTCTATATGCCACTCGAATCGGCTTGATCCAGTGGTAAAGAGCTTAAAACTGCTCCGCCCACTGAATTGGGCGCGATACTTGATCTTTGTGTGACTCACAAATATTTGTTTCGGCTGGGCATTTATGTATGTGAATTTCACTCACCCACGTCACAGGAATAATTCCTAGTTTCGAGTGCTTTGAAGCACCAATAGTCACAGGACGAAACATCGGGAACTCAAAAATCAAAATTAAAACGCGATAAAATTAGACGTTTTTAATGTGGAATGTTCGCGTAAGTCTAAGAACTCATTATTAAACGATCATTTGGTGTAGTTTTCGTAACGTGGCGCGTTACATGTTTAATTATTACAGCGAATAAGGATTATTACGAGCACGTTGCTCTGCCAGGCTAATTAAAACGTTACATGTATATCTAGATTCAAATGTTAAACCGTTTAATAGTGAAATAGTAGCGAAATTGCTGTTAAAAGTGATTTGACTTTAAATCGTGGAATTCAAAATACTAGCGGTTGAGTTAATTTCAAAATGGAGAGATATATAATTATTTGCTGCTACTTACACAGTCGTTTGTAGGTACTCAGTTTTTATTCATAAATTCTGAATATCTACCAAAATAGTTATTTAATGAAATCTCTTGACTGATTAATGTCAAAATATAATTTTCTTTTTTTTACCGGGAAATTTAAACGAGTGCTTAATCTCTGCCTGCCCCAGTAAGATAAAGGTATAAGTGTATGTATGTATGTACAGCCTATTAATTTTCATAATGATCAACATCATAATGTAGATTTGGAGAGGGAGCACTGACAGTCAGATGATATATATTGGCCCGCAGGTTTGCACGCTGCACGAAGGAAGTTGCTGCATTATTGTTATTCTAAGCCTATTGTCAAACCTTTTAGACGTGCAGCCTGAACGTAAACTATACAAAAGAGGCACTCAATGTTCTTCGGATGCAATGTAATAATGCGTTCAGGATTCTGTTAGGGCTGCCGCGATACTGCAGCGCCGGAGATGTTTGCGGCCCCGCATGTGGATGGCTTTCTCACGATTTTACGTAAAAGAACAGCATCCATGCCATGCCGAGGG
Source organism: Phalera bucephala (assembly GCA_905147815.2). NCBI lineage: Eukaryota > Metazoa > Arthropoda > Insecta > Lepidoptera > Notodontidae > Phalera > Phalera bucephala. Next base: position 12,347,783 of record LR990621.1, on the reverse strand, counting down.
TGCGAGACAGCTTCAACAGATTTTTGTTAATGTTCGCGGACCAGTTTGACGGCGTTATCATGAGGCGTTGGATCAGTAGGCAAGGTTCATGCTGTTCGAGTGCCAAATAGTGTTGTTTTAAATAATTAATGTTACTAACATAGATTATAAGGAAATTGTTACTAACTCCCTATAGATTTCATCTGAAATAATTTTTATTATTATTATTATACTGCGACCGATTTCTCTTAATTCAAGAATTAAGAGAAATTAGTTCATGTTCCTCACATCTCATAAATATTATTTTCCTATCCTTACATCACTTACATTATCTATCTATCTTTATTAAGCTATTCCTTTCCATGACTTAAATTATGAAACTTATGATAAAATTTCAAAGAGATCTCTATCAAAATGTTAATTGCATATGCGAACTCTACGAGACGGTAAATTCGTCTCGTAGAGTTCGCGATCTGGGGCCGTCGACCTGGTGCTCACCACATATTGAGCTACATGGAACTGGAGATAATAACTGAGAGCGGAGAATGGTTGGAATAATTTGGAATTAACATGTTGTACCTCTACAATTAACTGTTGTAGTTTTAATATGTTATTACCCCCGTGTATTAACTTATCCGATCTTGATTGTCACTGGAAATAAATAACTGTGAAAATTTTCAGGTCAAAAGGAAGTCGGTCAAAAGGAGCTTGCGAGATTTTGACCAATCATTTAGTATTTAGATTTACCGGAATATATTTTTTTAATATCCTTTAATATGTTCCACTGCTGGGCAAAGGCCTCCCTTTAACATCTCCACATAGATCGTTCCTGGGCTAGTAGTACCCATGTCTTTCCCGCAAATGTGTCCAAATCGTCACGCCATCCTCGTCTCGGTCGAACACGACACCAGAAACACCACGCTGCGGTCCATGACTCTGGTTACAGATGTGGGCTTAAAGTCGGCAAGGCTGAATTGGGATTGAGCAGGACATGTCGTGCGTATGGACCCGCAAAGGTGGGCAAACATCGTCACAGTATGGGATCCATACTGAGATGATGTGAAGACGGTCACAAGAATATTACATGAAATAAAACAATTTCTCGGATTTTAAGGTCGAGAATTTAAAACAAATAATAAACTGCGGCAGAATCAGAAAAATAATTGTATCTCAAACATTAATTAAATGAATTTCACTTTTTATATTTGTATGTGATACTTATAAATGTAAAAATTTCTATCTTTTAAATCACATTATCTTATACATTTTTTTATAACCTATTATTGCTGATTGAAGACGACAGCAGATACGTAATATTTACATCTCAGGTTATCTCTTCAAGGATATGATTATAATATTCTAGATGTCTAGTCTGTTATGCCTTTTTAATTGGCCTATATTAACAGAAATGTTTAACTTTGACTTTGATAGATAGATGGGTAAGGTAATATAAGTAAGAAAAAGGGTTTGATTTGCGCTGAAAGAAATCCACTCAATGCTTGTTTTTTTTTATGAATCCTTAAGAACCTCTTCATTCAAAGCACTTTTTATTGTAATTAATAATACACATATACGTGTTTAGACACGTATATGTGTATTATAAATTACAAATACGCCCTTTTTTCCTATTAATAAATGAAGTTTTATTACATTAGCCCGATCTTAGAATATGTTTGTATGATTTAACTTGTTATAAAATCTTTAGTTAAACCCTGAAGCAGTTTATCTGTGGATTGTCAAAGGGCTTAAAAATAAACTGTGGGAACGAAACGCGTTGTGATCCAACAAAGTAAACAATCTCTAAGTAATCAAGTTGCTACTTTCTTAAAAACATCAGAACAACAAACAGAGCTTTCAATAAAAATGTTTTAATGTGGGACAAATGTGGGAAATAAAAAGTGCTTTGAATGAAGAGGTTCTTAAGGATTCATAAAAAAAACAAGCATTGAGTAGATTTCTTTCAGTGCAAATCAAACCCTATTTCTTACTTATATTACCTTACCCATCTATCTATCAAAGTCAAAGTTAAACATTTCTGTTAGTATAGGCCAATTAAAAAGGCATAACAGACCAGACATCTAGACACACTAGACATCTATCTAGATCATTAAGCCTCATCCCTATTATTATATCTATACTATTTAAGCAAATATTAATAATAGGGACTCCATTATTTACCCTACACATATTCCTTCAGGTTAAAATAGCACCATTATTTACTCTATTATCTACCTTTCACACGAAGTCTCAGCGAACTCGCCACATTATTATGCTACAAACCCGTTACAAATTAAAACAATAGAATATATCCAAAAAGAAAATATGTATAGTAAAGATATATACGTTTTTTCTGTTATTTACAACCAACCCTTAGCTGTTAAATATTTTTTAATCCATTGTCACGAGCCATAATAAAGTTTTATTGTGATACAAAACATTAATTTCCTCAGGGAGGGAGGACAGCAAGGTGCCAGTAATTTATACACCTACACAATGTACGCCAAACACGACCGCCCATCAATATTAAATTAAGCTTATATGGACGAGTTTTCAATAACAGGATTTTGAATGAATAACTCTTGTTATTTTCCTAGCCAACGCATAACGCGTAAAACATAACCTGAAATTGTTAAAAAACAATAAGGGAATTATTTATAACATCAGAGGACTTAGGCATAAAAGATTGACGTTGCTTGCAAGCAAGTGTTTTGTCACGTTCATGTTCATTTAATAAATTTGTAGTGTGACAAGGATGGCGTATCAACTCACTAGCGTCACGCTAACGGCAATCTTTTAATGCTAAGCCCTCAGATTCCGGGTTGTTCCATTTACGAATAATCTATATATCTATATCATCACGCCAGATCCCTTGCGGGGTAGGCGGAGAGTACAGAGTTCCAACAGGTTATTTCCTTACATACTGGCTTCCTCCACTCTCATAGTTCGTCTCATACACGCTCGCCGGTTACGGAGACTCTTGACTTTTCCTTCAGATTCAGTTTATTTGGTCGTGGTAAGATAATCTAGGTCTTCCCCGGTACGTACATCCTTCCACTTTCACATTATACATACTACTATTAGGCCATAGTTTTTATAACATTTGCGTAGACCGTAGACATGAATAACGCACTTGTCTCGTATTCACAATGACGTTAGAGGAAACTTTCAAAGGCATTCGGTACGAGATGAGACTTTATAGTTTATGTGATCCTAGTACCTGCAAAATCATCATATAAATATATCGTAATGCTCCGCGTGTGGACATGTCGAATAATGAGCAAGTCTAGTAACAGATTCTCCCTTTTCCATTTACAAATAATATTTCATATATGACCTTTGCGTAGACATGAATGTCGTATTCACAGTGCCGTTAGAAAAAAGTGTCAAAGCGCAATATTAGGTTCGATACGAGATTTTGCAACTTATGTGATCCTAGTACCGCGACGCTTCATGCGAAGCCGTCAGTATAGGTAGAAACCACAAAGGATCGAGTACTGTAAAAAAATTGCCAAAGAAAATTAAACTCTTACTCACAGACACAACATTGAATTTTCTATGATTGAAAAACTCGAGCAATAACCAGAAGCCTGGTGTCTCGCTCACACCTATTACGATGCAGTACGGTGACCATAAGGTAGAACTAATACGGACTATACCTATTTACGGTGTAGCTTAAATACGCTGTAAACTATTTATTACTGAGTTCAAAACAAACAAGATTCTTAATTCGTCTTTATACAGAATGGATTAAGATGGGGCAATAAGGGCAGCTATCTTAACCCCAGTAGATACAGAAAAACTGCTCTAGGGGACCTATCCTAAATTTTTGCGATATATGGAGCTGAATTCACAGATTCTGAAAAAAAAAGTTCAGTCAGTAAGAAAATGGGCAATTTAATCAAAAACTTTGACTACTACTCATTTAAGATGTGGCATATGCGTAGAAAGAAAGAATAACGGCAATAAACAGTACCCAAGAATTATACGTTAATTATATGTTAACAAGTCCATAATAGTCGCAATGTTTGGCCACCCAACTTAGAAAGAGACGTAGGGCTCTCAGTGAGTATCTTTATCATCCCGTTTTTTTTGCAGAGTGCTCAATCCATTGTATTATATCCATGGTAGAAACACACTCGCCGCACGAAAACTCGTTACACCAAAAAAGGGAAGGCAAACGTGGACAGTATTAAAAAATTAACAGGCCTTCGCACTTTTGCAAATACAACTTTAAGTGATACGAGTGAGGTATAATGTGCCCTAATTTATGTTTATATCATAACTATAACTATTCACGTGGGCTTCGGGACGTTTCAGTGTAACTTTTGAACGGGATTGTGTAACTTGTTATGATATATCGATGTATATCGAAGCCCTCAGTTCTATTAATTTCTAAACCTTTTAAACATAAACAGTAGCCGCAAAATCACACTGCTGTTATGAAAAACACTTTATATATCTTGCAGTACTTTTCATATTATGCGACAGAATTCAGTTCGTCAAAATTTCATCTCGCTAAAACGAGACAATTTTTAAAATTAATTGTGTTCATTAACAACGAGCGAACTCCATCCATAATTCCTCTTCATAATTTAAGGTCTATTAAAATTATGGAACTCGATCGTTTTAAGTGCTTTTAGCATTTATTGACTGATGATTTTAATACCATCATCTGACAAACACAATATTATCAAATATTCTGCTAAATTATTTATGAAAAGTAATCATAATGTAATCAACTCTAAACTGGAGCAATAAGATCCTCTTTTGCATGTTAAATGCGCATTGAACCTAAATGTAGATAAGAACAATTTTTATCAAGAACAAATTACCCATAATAGTCTGAATTGTCCCCACACTAGTCTGAAACTGTTCTCATAATAGTCTGTACTATTCCTATTGTAAGCTACATAGTTCCAACAGTAGTTTGAATTATTCCCATAGCAGTCTGAACTGTGTATAGTAGACCAATTCAGTCTATTCGCATAGTAATTCAGAATGATCTCCAACGTGGTTATTTTTTTTCATAGTACACTGAATCGTCTCCACCACAAAGCAATTATAAAGAGGAGACGGCCTAAGCAACTGTGTCCTGTGTCTTCCAACTAGGCCCTGATGTAATCGCGGTGAGGGTGGCTTACATCGGCCTGTCATTCTTAGCTAGATGGTAAATACAAAAGTGGACGGGTTGTACCGTCCTCTGCTTCCCGCGCCACCTCGCGCAGTAACACGCTTGATTGTATAGGAAAATCTAATAATGCCATCTCCTCTGTATATTTGCTTCGTGCTCCATACAGTGTTTTGCACTGTTCCTTCAGTAGTTTGAACTGATCCCATAGTAATCTGAACTGAATAGTACACTGCATTACATCCATAATAGTTCTAAATCGTTCCTACAGTAGTTCGAACTATTCCCATAGTAATCTGAACTATTCCTCACATCCCTTAGCGTTGTTATACAATAGTGATTTAATCAAAAATATAGTTGTGTAATCCAACATTTCGGGAATAAAATAAATTAAAATAGAAAACCTAATCAAAGGATATAAAGGCAAATTTGATTAAATATAACGGTCCATGAAAATTTTCAGTCTAAAATTTTTACAAACGTTATTTAGGTTTATCGCACGAATTAGCTCAAGGATAACTCTAATTTTAATTAAGATTGAAGAAATAACTACGCAGTATTTACCAAATCAATTTTTCTGGTAGGAATTTTCCATACAATTTCTTATTATTAATGCTAGCAGTAAATATTATTTTATTTGATTTGGTTAACAAATATTCTTTAGATTCTGAGGATTATATTTTTTTGTTTGTTCTTCTATAATATTTTTTGTTCCTATAATGATTCATGAACGCTCATGCAATTAGCATAGACCATTTTTGAAGAAAATTCAATCAACAGCAAAAGTATTGTAAATTATGGCGCTTGTACACTTCACAAGTAATTGACGCGAATTAAAGTCCTTGGACGGGTTCATTGCATTGTGTAAACGACTGAATAAGTAAGTGCCTAAGTCCAGTTCCCACGCATGTAACGATATGCCGCTCACGCAGGTTACCCACCTCAGGACCTTACCTTACCAGGTTACGATAATTTCGTGAAATTATCATCTCATGGTACTCCAGTGGCAAACAGATTACTTTTACATGAACATTTAACCAAAATCGTTTGGTTATAGTGAATTAGGGCCAAGTAATCTGTTGATGTACCTATTAAATGTGGCCATAACGTCTACTGTTATATCACACATTGAAAAGAAAACCGACGATATACCTATACTAATGGCCAATTTCGATTAACGACTCCATCTAAACCCAATTTTTATGACGCCTTTTATAACAAGAGTTGATGAATTAACTAACAACATTTTTTGATTAGTTGCATAAAACAACTAATCAAAAAAGGTTGATAGTTAATTCTAATATTGATATATTAGATTATAGGTTTATAATATCATACCATCAATAATGGTAGTGTTAAGATACACATAGAACAATATTTGGCTTAAAAATTAAAAAAATCCTAATTAATTTGGTCATGCTCACTCAAATATCTATACTTGCGGTGGCTGTCTGGTGCCTTCCTTCCCTTCTACATGGTTGAGGGGAGTCCCTGTAGTCATACTCGTGAATGGGTGTTGCTTGTGGGGACTGTTCCATTCGGAATACTTTTTTTTAATTTAAATAATGTAGCCCCGCACTGCGATTTATTCCTGTGTCGTGGGTGCGTTTACAAACATGAAAATTCACATACACAAATACCCAGACTGGAACAAGTAATTGTGAATCATACAAAGATTTGTCCCGTGCGGGAATCGAACACGCGACTATTTAACATAATGGGCGCAGCGGCTCAAGCTCTTAACCACTGCGCTAATTGGCCTTCGAATTCGGAATCCTTTAGACACTTACTCTGTAGAAATAACATCATTAGTCCCATATCTCGATCGTAAGGCATCACACTGGAGCTAGATCTTAACTATTTTTTTTTTTTTTTATAAAAACGTAGCCCCACACTAGGATTTATTCCTGTGTCGTGGGTGCGTTTACAAACATGAACATTCACAAACAAATACCCAGACCGGAACAAATAATTGTGGATCACACAAAGATTTGTCCCGTGCGGGAATCGAACCCGCGACTATTCGACACAGTGGGCGGAGCCGCTCAAGCTCTTAACCACTGCGCTAAATCGTCCTTAATTTAATTGTAACATAATCATTGAACTTGCACATAATGATAAAAAAATTGAAATAAGGGTAAAATTAAATACTGGCTACACCTCTGCCATCCCCGCTTGGGGGATATAGGCGCGACGGTGTAAAATTTAAATAAAAAAGACAAGCCCGCTGAATTTCTCACCTGATCTTCTCATTGGAGGCTGCGTTCAGATCCAGTGGTAGCTTAGTAGTTAGATTAGATAAAAACAATTCAAACTAACAATTTAGGGTTAGGATTCAAACAAAATAAGTTATCTGAGTTTAAATGTAAATTATGCATAAAGAAATATAAAATAGTTGTTTTTTTCAATGTACCTGCATACGTTTTTCATCATTGTGTTGGGGCATGTAGATATTCGGAAGTCTAGGTAAGACTTAGGTCAAGGTCTCTAAGTATTTCCTTGAGGTTATTGTTGTGAAAATATTATACTACAATAATAAAAAGTAAGGGCCATGTTTACAAAAATAAGCCGTCTAACAAGCTCGATCGGAAAAAAATCTAAACGGAAAATCTAAGCGGTTTACATAAAAATTGCTTTATTAACTCACTCGTGGGGCGAAAAGAGCTATTTAACGGCAAGTAGATAAAATCTTAGGTATGGATTGACATAAAGAAAATACATTAATGTTTTTTTCAAAACGTTGCGTCAATATTTCTCAATGCATTGAATAAAAACATCGATGTGTTTAATATATCGAGGTATATCGAGTATCGCTAATCTTAGAAGAGAATACATATTGAAGAATACTTTGGCAACAATAGATAATGCAGAAATAGCTCAAACTTTCCATGGCATTCTTGAAAAATTTTTTAGCTTAAAAATTATATATTGTTTATCTGTCTGTTTTGTACTAGTATGGAAGTCTTGCAAAACATACAGTTGACTTGGTATACATATGTACTTGGTACGTAAACATAAGTCTCTTGACTTGGATGAAATGGCTGTAGGTTTGAGTGACCAAATTCGAACTCAATAAAATGTTGTTTCAAAATGAAACTTTAAACACCCCTTAATGTTGCATTGCATTACAGAACCTTATATTATAGTATATTAATTTATTGTCTCTAATCTGAGTAAGCAGAGATAGCCTAGTGGTTAGACCTGTGGACTGCAAAGTCAGAGGTCTCGGGTTCAAACCAAGGCACGCACCTCTGTCTTTCCGATAAGCAATTGCGTATTAAAAATAAATTATCACTTGCTTTAACGGTGAAGGAAAACATCGTGAGCAAACATGCATGCCTAAGAGTTTTCCGAAAGCACACCACTTCACACATGAAGTTCGCCACCCGCACTGGGCCAGCGTGGTGGACTATGGCCTAAGCCCTCTCAGTTTGAGAGGAGGCCCGTGCCCAACAGTGGGACAGTTTCATAACAGGACTAACATTATTATTATTATCTCGCTGAGATTCACGGGCTTTACCCGGACCTTTGAAAAGCTTGCATGGGGACATGGGTCCAACACGTAGAGGTCCTTTGCGAGAAGTTAATGTTATGTAAGCCACCTGCTGAGATCACTTGCTGAAAATGAAGAAACATAATCAGCGAAGTGACCCCGGCAGGTGCAAAGACGAGGTGGAAAGAAAACAAGGGCTATGTAAATGAGGTTTGATGGACAAAACTGAACTACGGGACGGACGCCGGCCATAATTAGTGATACCTAATTACCCGTGGCCGGCGGTGACTCGACGCTTACTAGATGGGCCCTCAAACGCTCGTCCTAGGACAACTGAGGGCAACACCGGTGTGAGCGGTTCAGGGGTGTAGAGAGGTGTGCTGTGCTTTCTCCGAAGTTACTCGCGGCGTTATACCCTTTAACACTTCCACCCATGAAGTACATCGATGTAGGACCGCATTATCTTCCTACGTCGATATAGCTCTCACGGCTCCTCTCTGGACGGCCAATTAACGCTAGCTAGAGGCGAGAGTCCTGCGGGCACCCTTCGGTTTCCACTCGACCGACAAAGACACGCCGAGTTGGGGGCCCTGACCAACTCTCTGAAGCACTCGGGTCCGTGGTGACGTTAGTCATCAACAGCTCGCCACAAGCTGCCCTGCGGGCACATTATTATTATTATTATAATCTGAGAAAACTCCAAGTTCATTGTAATATCTATTAATAGTTGATTAGGATCATAAAGGATTATAAGGACGTAAAAAAATTAAACGCTAAGAATGATTCCGCATATTTTAGACTACGACTTCCAAAGTACGGTGGTAAAGGTAAATTCCGTGGCTGTACTGCAAACATCGCTTTAATAAAACAGTATTTCAAAAGATCCATGCCGTCTTTTAAACTCTACTTCAATGCTGGTATCATAACGTCGCCGCACAAAAGATTCCATTAACCTTTATTACGCCAAGAAATCATTACTCACTGAGAGGAATTATTGCTTTAAGGTAGAACTTTTGTGGGACTATTACCCTGATTTAATGGTCTTTTATATGGCAACAGTTAATTATGATAGATTTTTAGATACACAACTATAATATCAACTATTATTTATGAGCTTCTTTAGACACACCGTAGAGGCTCGTAGCGCTGTGCGACCGCGGTGTTCTTACCGGTCACCAAGGTTAAGCAGCGTTCGACTCGGTGCCTCCACCAATCCGCACTGGGTCCGCGTGGTGGAGTATGACCTAATCTGTCTCACCTCGATTTGTGAGAGAAGGCCTTTGCCCCGCAGCGGGCAGTATAGGCTGATATTATTTATTATTAGACACACCACCATAATACACAAGGTATAACATAAATAACGCAAGACCTCAGATACCCCAATTAGATTATTGCTTTACAAATCTAATATGAAAATCAAACTTCCAATTTTACGTAGTTTTGTACCATTTTTTTAAGATCTTGGGTACCCAAATTTAACTACGATACCTGTACTTTTTTGTGCATATTGAGGTCTATTTATTAGAAATACATTTGAATAATTATTAAATTTTGTTTAATACAGCGGTCTGAATGAGCAACGCCAATTTTTGATAATTAAAAATAAATTGAAACAAAATTTAAAAATAGTTGGGATCAATTCAGATTCGCATTTAGAACAAACTACTTTTAGGTCGTGCGTTAAAAATGTTACGCTTTGTATAGTCCCGTCTTTCTTAGTACTTATCATACTAATTTGCTAAATACAACAAGCTTAAATTTCCCAAGTTCGGAAGTAGTAAATGCACTGTGTATACCCACTTTTCGCCGAGTTTGTTAGGTCCTATTTAACAAGGATCGAGCTTATTTCCAATATACCGGACACAATGTCAGACTCCGGACTGATACTTTTTCGATAGAAAAACTACACTTTGTCTGACCTTGGATTTTAACCCTGGACCTCGTGATCGCCATGCGCATTATGCGTCACTTCACCAACTAGACAGTCTTGTACTTCTCAAACCGGAGACAACTACCCACCTAACCAATTTTTTATTATACCCAAAATGTTCCTTGGTTTATACGTAAATTGAACACGTATAAAGGTAAATGTAACGAAATATGTCTGGATGTGGGTCGGGCAGTCGTAAAAATATATGAAAAAGTCGAGGATAGTCATCCGAGATGAAAGAAAAATCGGTCAAGTGTAACATACTTTTTGCTCCATTGAGGTATTTGACGTGAGTTGTTTTCTGAAAGGGTTAAGTCGGGTTTAACGGAATTCAAAGAAATGGTACATATTGTTCGTGTAAGCGGAAAATTATTGCCACCGCCGTCTATAATATGTATATATTTTATTCCTTTATCATATTAACGACTGTATTAAACTCCTAAGGGCCAAAGGCTTAGCACGTACCTACTAGTTGACTTTATCTTCTTTTTACAAGCTTTTATTTACCTTGCAATGTTCGTATGTCTGTCTGTCTTTCTGGTTTAAGAAAATTTAATCTTGTAATCTATTTTCCAAGAACTTCTGGGTATCCGCTTGAGCTAAAATTTGGCATATGTAATAATGTAAGTATGGTGATAATTCAATGATATGGTACCATGGAGCTGGTCTGATGATGGAGTCAGAAGGTAGCCATAGGAACATGTGAAATATATAACACAACCCCCTCGTGTTTAGGCTTGTTGGATTGGTGTTGACAAGTACTAATTGTATAGTCCCAGATAGTGTTCAGGGTCTGATGATGAAGCCAAAGATGGCCAACGGAACCACTTAACTACTCAATATAACCCCGCAGTGTTTGGGCTCGTTGAATTTGAGTGTCGGGCTTGATGAGTAGGTATAGTGTCCACCCAGATGGTGTTCAGGGTCTGATGATGCAGCCGGAAAGAAGCCATAGGAACTCCTCAACTAAGCAAGATATCTTCGTGGTGTTATTGCTATAAAAGCTGGTTTTTAAAAGAACTCTCGTCCGTCTGACGTAACGCTATCGAGTTGATATACCGTCATTTTCTCACTACAAATGTACTAAATAAAGATGAAAGTGACAACGCGCTTCCTCGATAACGAATAAGACCTATATATTATATTATGCTACATAGAAAAAATGCCTCCACATCCACATTCATGAAAAGTATCACAATCAGCTGTCCGTATTTCCACGTTGAATAAATAGGTTTACCCGCATTATTGTACCACTAATTTATAATAAATTACAATGTTAATTACAAAAATAACTGTATTTGAATAATCTTCTTCAAATGATGCCGCATTCATACATTAAAACCATATAAACATAGGTATAAGCAATCAACTCGCAAGATAAAAATTAATTGCAAAGTAGGTGCGCCCTCTCAAACAATTTGCTCCCCCGTTTACCATAGAGTTTGATTAAAAAGCTCAACGCTAAGTACCGGTAATATGGCATCACAACACGCCTCCCTGCGAGCTTGCAAGCTCTCCAGACGAGGACCTCGCCTGAGAGACTGTGCTTTGTTTAGGGGGAAAGCAAATCTATCGAGTCATGTAAGTAGATAGGTACTATGTAGGCAGGCAATGTATCCGAGAAGAAAAATTAAAATAATAATAGAACGTATCAAAATGTTTATTTATTTATTTATTTTATTCGCTATATCGAGGTGTTGAGATGTCTGTATGATACCGCCACAATGACCGTCCAGCTCCAGGACCAAAAGACCAACCCGATTGACCTGCGTCGAGGGGTAAGACAGGGGGATGTAATATCCCCCAAGCTCTTCACCAATGCACTCGAAGACGTCTTCAAGACGCTGGACTGGACTGGGCGGGGCATTAACATCAACGGCGAATACATCTCACACCTTCGGTTTGCCGATGATATCGTCATCGTGGCAGAGTCACTGGAACAGTTAAGCGAAATGCTGCATAGCCTAAATGGAGCCTCTCAAGGTGTCGGTCTCGGCATGAACTTGGATAAAACCAAGATCATGTTTAATGAACATGTCACGCCGGGACCGATCTACGTCGATGGTTCGAAGCTCGAAGTTGTTCAGGAATATGCCTACCTTGGACAAGTTGTCCAATTTGGTAGAAACATCTTCGAGAAAGAAATCAACTGCAGGATCCAATTAGGTTGGGCAGCATTTGGCAAACTACGTCACGTTTTCTCTTCGCCTATACCGCAATGCCTGAAGACTAAAGTCTATAACCAATGTATCCTACCTGTTATGACTTACGGGGCTGAGACGTGCTACAAATTCAAAGTAGCACAGCGGGCTATGGAGCGAGCTATGCTCGGCGTCTCTTTGAAGGATAAAATTCGTAACGAGGTAATCCGACAAAGAACCAAAGTTACCGACATAGCTCGCAGACTAAGTAAGCTAAAGTGGCAATGGGCTGGTCACATCTGCAGAAGGACCGACGGCCGATGGAGCAAGCGTGTCCTAGAGTGGAGACCGCGACTTGGTAAGCGTAAGGTAGGACGGCCCCCAGCTAGATGGACCGACGACCTCAAAAAGGTCGCTGGGACAGGTGGATGCGGAAGGCGGAGGACCGTGTGCAATGGCGCGTGTTAGGAGAGGCCTATGTCCAGCAGTGGACTGCGATAGGCTGATTGATTGATTGATTGATACGAAAACTTACAGCTAGTGTAGTAATTATAATTTTACATAGTAAAAGAAGGCCATTTAAAAAGGCCATTTCCACAGATAGTTGAAAATGTTCCACAGATGTTATTGAAAAGAAACGTAAAAAGACAGAACAGTACACAGAAGCTTTTAAAATCAAAGAGAATATCAATGATAATTTGAAGTTTGAGCTTTTATTTTTGGCGTAATGGCGATATGCCATTTTTTACAATTTACTATTACATATAGTCACACAGCGATTTAGATAACCTAGTCATTACGAGATATAGACCAACGGATACCTTGCCCAACCAAGATCTAGTCGTATCGCGATATAGTCATATCAGCCACCTAGACCTGTGACCGGCAACCTTGTCATCCAAAAGAGCCAAATATAGACAAAACACAATTAGATTATATTTAAAAAAGAGCCATTTAAAAAAAAAGTATTATTAAAAAGTAGTTTTAGTTAAGAATACAACTACAAATATTAAACATACATTTCGCCGCGAGCAATTATGCGGAGATAATGAATAAATCACATGTTTGCGAGCGCCTATCCGCGCTATTCTTGCTTTCTATAAATGCGCCCATTTTTTAAGGGCTTGCATTTCAAAAATTTTACTCCTCTCGTACATAGCGACATAATAAGTAATATTCCCACACTAAACATTTCGTAGAAGAGCCGCAGCCGAGGAATCAAAGAGCCACATGCGGCTCGCGAACCGTGGTTTGGCGACCACTGACCTAGACATATCAATACGTGAGCCAAAATATACCGACACCCCAGTAACTGGTGAAGATTATAAGCCTGTATGAAAAATAGCTATAAAAACTGATATTCAAACCGTAACCTTATAAAAATAACGCATCGCTAATTCCAATTGTACCTACTGTCGATTGAAAAGAGAACATGTGAGCATTTCTCACAAAAGCGCTTTTAGCGCTTCACCGCGGTTAAACTTTGTTTGAACATTCTTTGTGAGGAAGACCGTGTGAACGCTCCCGATGTTCCCTCAGAAAGTTATGTGGGACAAATAAAATTATATGTTCTGGAATTTATGGAATGCCGCTTTGGAGATTGTGCTTTATTAACATGGAAGTAAAAAAGAACTTTGAATGATCGCTTCAGCTTACTATATATATATATATATATATATATATATATATATATATATATATATATATATATATATATATATATATATATATATATATATATATATATATATCGATCGACATCTTTAAGCGAGTTCTCTTTCTATCTATCTATGTCAACATGCCAGATTGCTTGCGGGGTAGACAAAGAGCACAGAGTTTTAACCAGCTTTTTTTACCTAGAAACCCTCTCTGGCTTCCTCCACTCTTATAGTTTGACTGTAACTTCACATATCTGTTATTAGTCTATTTATTAATCGAACGCTTGTAGGCTGCTTGAACTATTTTAAAGCCAGAGTGTAAACAAAATAACCAACATGGAAAACTAGGTCAGAGTCCATTATTTTTGTCAAACGCAAGCTAAATTCAAATTACTCTCGTAAAAAGGAATTCGTACAATCCTTTCTTTACTACCGCGATAACCAAGCTAAATGACCCCTTATTTTTCACTTTTTTCTTACCAGCACAATGTAAAAAGAAATCAAAAGGGAAAGCAATACTTTAATTAGGTAGACGTTAATTGGTCACAAAAACAGAGGCGTGACATAATTTCTTTAATACCTCGCGGCGCAAATCGTATTCGTTATGACTAATTAAACACGTAACGCGGCACGTTACGATAACTCCGTGAAATTATCGATTAGTACTGACATAAAGAGGGCTTAGCACGAACCATTTGCCGTCATCGTAACTGTTTTATATTAGAGCTGACAGAAGATAAATGTCTTCATTTAGTACTAATACGAGTATTATACGAAGAAGAGATTTGTTTGTTTGTGATCAAACCCTGAAACTACTGAAATGATTTTAATAATCCTTTCACCGTTAGAAAGCTACCTTATCCAGAAATGAAACACACCGTAGGTAACCCTATTGTTGATCGGGTGCAAACTACATTCGTAGGTTAGTATATTTTAGTGTGAAAAGGATGGCATATCAACTCGATAGATGTAAGAAAATGTAATAATTTTGACGTTTGTGAATGCTTATTATTGGCCAAAAAATTTTGACTTTGACTTTGACAATGTCACGCTTTTCACACTAATCTCTCAGAATACCATTCATCATTTCTTAAAGTTATCGTAACGCGTCGCGTTTTGGTCATAGCGAATAAGGCGGTCGTTTCCTTTTTAATCAGAGGCTCTTTGCGTCGCAGGATTTCATTAAGGGTCCTAAACATTTTACATTGGTAATAATTGTGCCCGAGGAAATTACAAATCTGTTTGTATCGTTTAGCTCGATGTACTATTTGCTGTAAACAGATGGTGTAAATGGTTTTGGATTGAGCGAGACAGCGGTAATGGCGGTTGGCAAGTTTTTGTCTGGAATTTCGTCTCGAATATTTAGATCATTTTCTTATTTTTCATGATTGGAATTTATGCGTGTAGTCATTTATACTATATTTTATGGTAAGAAGTAGGTGCGTGTTTTTAAATGATTCATGCTTTTGACTTGGAAACTAAAGCTTCCATAAAAATGTCTTATAATTATGCTACAACGATTTCATAATTTTGCCATTTAAAACATAGCTAAGTTGATCGTTTTATCAGCTGCTTCTTTACTTAACATTATTTCTATTTTTGTGGTAAATTTTATATTGATTTGAATATGCTTCAGAGTCATTATTTTCCTTTGTCCTTTGGAAGGCGGAGATATATGGATCTATTACAGACTTTTTGAGATAATTTAATGTAGTTTGTCTTTCAAGATCAACTGCTGAGAATACAGGACACCCGTCAGCTTAGGACTTAGCACAAAAATTTGGACGTTAGCATGACACTAGCGAGTAATCGTGCTGTCACATTCATGTTTAGTAACGGCTGGTATCAATATTTAACTTAAAGATAGATTTGCCTACGGATACAATTTTTTTTATTTATCTTTTATGGCACCATGACGACGCGTATTTTGCCAATGTCAAGTATTACAAATATTCATTTCTAAATTAATTCAATTTCCCAATGAACTTGATGACATAGATGATAATGAAATTGATGAAGTGCCCAACCCTGGATAGTAAAGTGATGGATACTTTACATACCAATTGCGACGGCCGTTTTGAGGGAAATCGAAAAGGCACGTTTTATCACTTTGTTACAATTTCCTTCACTCATGCACGTATAGGAATACATAATGGTTAATATTCCACCAACATAACACATTATAATTCGAAATAACACAAGTTTTGGAAATTAAAACAAAATTGACAACATCGCTCTTCGATTTCCAGCCAAAAAGCCAGGATAGAAATTTGACATATTTAGTATGAAAAATCTGTCAAAATTCTACTGACAGTAAGCAAATTTACCCTTGTGTTGAATATTGAAACCGGCCATTAGTAATTTTATAATTGACGAGGATAGCATATCAACTCGCTAGGGTCCCGTTAACATCAATCTTTTCGTGTTAAGCTATCTTATTATTATTTATAGATAACACACCGTCACGCCTATATTCCCCAGAGGGGTTGGCAGAGGTGTACTGAGTACACCAACGTTTCGCCGACGATGTTAGGTCCCATGTAATAGGGGGCGAGCCTATTGCCATATACCGGGCACAATTCCAGACTCCGGAATCATACTGGGAATTTTTCGTTATAAAAACTACATTTGTCCGACCTAGGATTTGAACCCAGGACCTCGTGATCACAAAGCGATGCGCTTTGCTACCAGATCAACGAGGCAGGATTATATTTATCGATACCAGGTATATACCTACTAATCAGTGACAGCCTAGTAGTTAGACCGGTGGACTGCAAAGTAAGAGGTCTCGGGTTCAAACCCAGGCACGCACCTCTGTCTTTTCGAAAGCATGTGCGTATTAAAGGTTAACTATCACTTGGTTTGATGGTGAAGGAAAACATCGTGAGGAAACCTGTATGCTTAAGAGTTTCTCGAAGGTGTGTAAAGTTCGCCAATCCGCGCGGAGTCAGCGTGGTGGACTATAGCCTAAACCCTCTCAGTTTGAGAGGAGGCCCGTATCTAACACTGGGACAGTTTCTTAACAGGTCTATATTATTATTAAATACCTACTGTTCGCTTCATAGTATTTAATGTAAACAGGAAAAGCTTTCACACATTGTGTGAGAATAAAAACGCTAACATTTTACATTTAGCAAAGAAAATATTTGCGTCAAATTGAAACGTTTCAGTAACGCAAATAAATGAAATGTTTCGCTTGTAGGACGACATCCGCCGAATTAATGGAAACAAAATATGAATAAACGCCATTTGTAAAGCGATTTTGTGTTGGACATTAATTGAACAGCGGATATTGCAAACATCTCAATTTGAAAGTATGAAAAGGTCCAAATACCTTTTTACATTATTGAAAATATAAAAATACATTATTATGGACAATATAAAAAATACATTACTATTAAATTGAAAAAATATTCCCGAAGGCTTAGCCCGCAAAGATTCACGTTAGCGTGACACTAGCGAGTTAGCGTGCTGTCACCTTCATGTTTATTTAGTTAATTAGTAATGTGACAAGAATAGCATATCAACTCGCTAGCGTCACTCGAACGTCAATCTTTTCGTGCTAAGCCGTCAGATCTTATTAATAAAAGCTGCGTTCCGAACTTAGCAGTTAAACTTGTAATTGAATTTTCATGCCAAGATCAAGTACTAAGATATTTTTAGAAACAGTGCGAATATTTGTAGAATACCACAAATATATGCCTATAGCTTAGATTTTATATGCAAACATATCCTATTCTTCAGTACGAATTAGTAAGTACTGTAGTACTTATACTATATTAAGCAATAACCACAAATGTTTATAACGCTCATTATCCTTCTTTTTCCGAGTTTAAAATCCTTACCTTCAAGATATCTGACAAGTCTTAACCAAAGTTGTAATGACAGCCACCCAATAAATCTTAGCCCGGCTCGAGGGCTTGAGGAGTAGGTAAACTATAAAGCTTAAGCGACACTTAACAAATTGTAATGGCGGTGAACCCACGTACTTAGAAATAGTGGCTTGAAATAGCGTCTTAATTTAAACTTCGACGGGATTGATCCCGTTTAAATTATATATACCGTCATACCCAAAGATTTCTGAGGTCGATGAGAATGATTTTTAAGGAGTTTGACGAATCGCAAATGTGCTTTGTAGCAATGACCTTATTGCTGTTATGTGATCGGAAAAGACTTGGTTCAAAGGTATGGGAAAACTGCATATAGAGTATTAGAGGAAAAAATGGACTAAGTATATTATTCTTTTATTCAATTCAATGTCTCATTTGGGGGCAATATGTGCAAATCGGTGTTAATATTTTAATATAGAGTTCTGGATTTTTATGTCCCGCCATATTATAAAGTACTCAATCACCTGCCTTTATTTTTCTTGACGAAAATCTGATTTTAGATTACCTGTCTATACGGTTAATCACCAGACCAGGGATGATTAGATCCCCTGGTATTTTAAGCCTAAGGACCTTATTAACTACTTAACTAAGCCCCAAAGGCCAAAACCTAGCTAGATCTACATATATTTTGTATCACACGTATTTTTTTTCTGTTAAAATATTCATAATTAAATCTAATATAATTAAAATTTGCTGGCTAAATAACGGGCATTTTCGGGTCGTCCGGCTCGCGAGTTTAATTGGTGCTTGAAGATGACGTTGGATTGCGGATCATAGTTTGTAAACTCCTGATTGATCATTCGTATGTCATGAATATAACTTTGAACAGTCTGACAGTAAGTTACATGTAAACGAGTCCTAGAAGCAGGCAAAACTTTGTATTTACTTGTAATTTCTACCTGTAAAGCCCGGAATGCTTGCAGACACGGACCAAGAGTATATTTATTTTATACGAACATGTATATCTCTAGAAGTAACTTTGACAGACAGCTTGGTTCAGAGGTTAAAAGCTTAAGCTAGTCCACCCACTGGATCGAATAGCGACTAATCTTTATAAAAAAAAACACCGTCACGCCTATTTTTCCCAAGCGGTGGTGGCAGATGTGTACTTTGTACACCCACTTTTCGCCGACGATGTTAGTTCCCATGTAACGGCGAGCCTATTGCCATATACCGGGCACAATTTCAGACTCCGGAGTGATAGTGAGAATTTTTCGTAGAAAAACTACATTTGTCCGACCTAGGATTTGTACCCTGGACCTCGCAAACCACACTATTCACTACAAGACCAACGAGGCAGTCTCTATATGTCCCATCTTATATGTAATCTTTATATGTCCCATAAATATTTGTTTGGAGTATTTGTGTATGTAAATTTATTGTTTTAAACGCACCCACGACACAAGAATAATTCCTAGCGTAGGGCTACGTTTTTATAAATAAAAAAACTGCTCTAGTATATTTCAAAATACATATGTATATTTTTAGAAATAATTGCTCTTGCCAGCAAAGTTATTCCGTGAATCTACATAGATAATGAAAATGACTCAGTGAGAACAAAGACTCTACTTATCGCCTCGACTCGCCTTCAGTGGAGCATTTAATTAATGATAGTTATTAACTAAATTATCTCATTTATTTGTTACGAGACTTACAAAACAATCTTGTCATGAAATGGAAAAAGCTTACAATTCAAATCTAATATTCCGATATATAAAGTACATGAAGCGTGGACTAATCTGGTAGGATTAATTTACATTTTTGTATTCGTAATGTTTTCCCTTTGCATAACGTAACAGAGATGCAATATAAAAATAATAAGTACCTATTATTCTAGACTGCCTCGTTGGTCTGGTGGCAAAGCGCATCGCTTTGTGATCACGAGGTCCTGGGTTCAAATCCTAGGTCGGACAAATGTAGTTTTTCTAACGAAAAATTCCCAGTATGAGTCCGGAGTCTGGAATTGTGCCCGGTATATGGCAATAGGTTCGCCCCCTTTTACATGGGACCTAACATCGTCGGCGAAACGTGGGTGTACTCAGTACACCTCTGCCACCCCCTCTGGGGAATATAGGCGTGACGGTGTTTTATTATTCTAGAATATTTTCTTATGAAATTGCTGGCCCTTCTGCTACTTCGTTAAAAGGTACTAGGCATGCCCTATAAGTTCTGTCGTTTCCATATTTCCCGGCAATTTTGAATTTGGAACTGTTCTATATTCGAATGTGTTTAAATTTTGAATCTCAAAAAAGTTGAAAGTATTAGGATTAATGCTATTGTTTAGTCACAGCGTCGATTGGAATCTGTCAGGTTACGTACGAAAATGAATCTTTCTAAGGAAAATGTTCGTGCATTAATTTTCTACAACTTTAGAAGAGGCCTGACACGGCTTCAGTGTTTTGAAGAGCTAACATCTGTGTTCAGTGATGAAGCCCCATGTCTGCGGTCTGTCGAACGCTGGTATTTAGAATTCCAGCGTGGACAAACTAGTGTTAGTGACAAATCTCGCGAAGGACGCCCAAAATCCGCCTTCACTGAAGATAACATCATTGCTGTGAGACAACTAATTCTCGAAGATCGTCATGTGACGTATCGAGAGATAAAGGCTCTATTAGGCATCTCAGGGATAACCATTCAGAAGATCTTGCATGAAGCGCTTGGTGTGAGAAAGCTAGTTTGCCGTTGGATACCGCATCTGCTTTCCGACGATCACAAGGCGGCCCGCGTCAGATGGTGTAAGAAAACTCTGCAATGGTTCAACCGAGGAGAGTCAAATCACGTCTACGACATCATCAGTGGTGACGAATCTTGGATCTATGCCTACGATCCTGATTCCAAACAACAATCTACAATCTGGGTTTTTCAAGACGAGCCAAAGCCGACTAAAGTTGTTCGTTCTCGAAGCACTTCAAAGA
The DNA here is from genome assembly GCA_905147815.2 of Phalera bucephala. Taxonomy (NCBI): domain Eukaryota; kingdom Metazoa; phylum Arthropoda; class Insecta; order Lepidoptera; family Notodontidae; genus Phalera; species Phalera bucephala. The sequence continues at coordinate 12,326,649 of LR990621.1, read as the reverse complement.
AGATGGTGGCCACCTTCGTTGGAAAAACCGGCCATGTTGCGACTATTGCACTTGGAAGATCGTAGAACGCTTAACGCAGAGTGGTATACCACAGTTTGTTTACCACAAGTCATCGCCGAACTTCGAAAATCTAACTCAAAGCGACGCATCATCCTGCACGACGACAACGCAAGCTCACACAGCGCTCGTCAAACGATAAAATTTTTGAAGCAGGAAAAAGTAGAAATCCTTGCCCATCCTCCATTCAGTCCTGACCTAAGCCCTAACAATTTGTTTACATTTCCTAAAATTAAGAAAAGTCTTCGTGGTCAAAGGTTCCAGTCCGATGAAGAAGCAGTCGACGCTTTCAAGTCAGCCATTTTGAACACCCCCACTTTAGAGTGGAATAAATGTTATAATAACTGGTTTGAGCGAATGGAAAAGTGTATTAAGCTACGTGGTGAATACTTTGAAAAACAATAAAAAGTACTATAAGGTTCTAGTTGTGATTTTTTCTTCAAACGACAAAACTTAAAAGGCATGCCTCGTATTATAGTGAATGATGTTACTTGGGCTCATGTGGTACTAGGTTTATGTGTGGTGGTAGAGATACTTCTCTGACGATTCGTGTATATTTACTATAATGGTTTACATGAATAAAAAGTATTATGATTCTGATCTTTTCACTTTCGCATTGTAAATCTGTGTTGTCATTCTTTAGTCTGACATTCTTCATTCGGGCAAAGCTCGAACCGACCGAGCATACGCTGTTGCAAATACGGTCGGTCAGCTTGATTCCGTACATCATTAAAAGAGCTCGCATTAAAAAAAAGTTTGAGTGGAAGGATATAAGTACCGGGGAAGACGTAGACTATCATACCATGACCAAATAGACCGTGTCTTATCTGAAGCGTTCTCCGCAATGGATCTGGCGTGATGATATAGATAGATGACTCTGACCAATGTTCTTGAGGCTTTTTTGTAGAAACATTTTCAGTAACAGCCTAAAATCTAAAATTATGCCCGGTATAATGGCAATAGGCTCGTGTCCAATTATAAAGTGACCTACCACCGCAGTGTCATGAAGGTGTGACGTTTTTTTTTAATCACTAATTCATAATTTAAGATTATGTTTTTGAAAGGGAAGAAACCAGAACGAATGTAAGGATTGTGGTTGGTAACTATGTGCTGGAGCAAGTGAATGAGTTTGTATATATTGGATGCGCCTTCAGTAAGGATGGGAAATACACCGCTGACATAGAGAGAAGAGTGAGTGCATGGAACAGAGTGAATGGTGCGATGGGAAAGCTACTCGGGAGCCGGCACTTAAGCCATAAGGCGCAGCTGGCCATACATAACGGAGTTCTTGTCCCAACGCTGTTATATGGTAGCGAGAGCTGGGTATGTAAGAAGGAGAATGAAAGTAGGATAAATGCGGTAGAAATGCGAGCTCTGCGGAAGATGGTCGGAGTGAAGCTGACCGACCGCATTAGCAACGGCATAGTAAGACAGCGAGTAGGTATGAAAGATAGTATCGGTGTAAAGATGAGAAAGAATGCCAGAGGAAAGAATGACAAAACCGATATACAATGTGAAAGTGGAAGGATGCAGGTACCGGGGAAGACCTAGACTATCTTACTACGACCAAATAAACCGAGTCTTATCTGATGGAAAAGTCAAGAGTCTCCGTAACCGGCGAGCGTGTATGAGACGAACTATGAGAGTCGAGGAAGCCAGAGAGGTATGTAAGGAAAGAACCTGTTGGAACTCTGTACTCTCTGCCTACCCCGCAAGGGATCTGGCGTGAGGTTATAGATAGATAGATAGACTAATTCATAATAAAAATTCAAACTTCTTAATCAAGAGTCTTCTTAACCGGCGACCGTGTATGAGACGAACTATGATAGCGAAGGAAGCCACAGAAGACTGTTAGGAAAGCAGAGATGGGAAAGATTAATGATTACAATTGCATTTTGTAATATTCAATCACGATTCAAGATTGTCGTGAGTGTCGATCCTGCTCGACGAAGGCGACGGCGCCGAGGCGGGGGCACAGCCCGCCCAGACCCCCAGCCCAATAGCCTGGGGCTTAAAAATACGGGCTAACTTGCGTCCCTCGCCGTAATATCTAGCGCCCCCCCCCCCCCCTGCAACAACATCAGCAGGGGGGTCTTCGGGGTTGTGGACGCAAGGGGCGGGAGCCCTATGCGTCCTTCACGAGCAACCCCGAGGAGAACGGCGGCGTAGTGTGGCCCACGTCACCGTGAGCACCGCGTCGGTGCGAGGGGGAGCATGTCATCAAGTCTCACTCCAATGGCGGGCTCGTCAGAGCGCGGCACAAGAGGGGCATCAGTGAGTTCTATACGGAGATCCCGGAGCCCCTCCAAAATGCTGATGTCGGCCACCCTGGGGTTTTAGTCGGTAGGAATCCGACACGCCCCGCGAGCTTCCCCTGAGGCTCGCGGAAGTCCTATGCAGGATTTTCCCCAGGAAAAAAAGTAAAGCAAGGGTACCCTGTGATTATATAGATAATGAAAATTTCAGTATGTAAAAGATAAGTTAGCTGTTCCGGTGCTTAAGACAGAGCTTTTATTTTTAAAACTAGGTCACTGCAACAGCTTATCTTATTACTATTTAGGCTTAACAGTAAACAGTATTGGACACGAGCCAACCAGGAGAGGATCCAAGTGTGTCACCATACTGGAGATTATTGAAAACTTCAGCGGACTATCGTGACCGGTGCCATATCAAGATAAGGGTTTCTTCGATAAGAATGTGTGTATCTGTAATGTAAAAGTAATATTCACAAACATATTACAGATTAAAATAATTATTTTATGAAGAAGGTTTAAGTTATAAAAAAAGTTCTAAATATACTACAATACTGAGTATATTTAGAATACTAAATATCATATATACCTTATCGAAAACATAATTTGCTCTGCAGAGCGCTTTTCAATTCAAACTTTGCTTAAGTTATATTCAGGTACCGCGTGTACTGGTGTAGTAAACTTAAACCGGCTAAACTCTTTGTTAAAGGTCGTTGCAAGAAAAAAATATTATCTTTTTAGTCGGCCATCTATCATTTGTGAATTGAAAAATCACGAACATTGAACACGCGCAAATGATCGCTCGCGAATAAATTATATTAAGTGTGGAAACGCATCTTTATGCAATTTTTTTACATAATATCTATTTAGAGGGCATTAACTGATCGACTTTATCGTAACGTTGTTGAGAAAACGTGCCGTCACGTTCATATTTATTTAGTAAATTAGTACTGTGACAAGGATGGCATATCCACTCCATAGCGTTACGCTAGTATCAATCTGTTCATGTTAAGACCACAGATATTATATGCGTGCGTTGCATGCGTTTAAATGTTCTATTTCGTAGAACCAATATATTATATTGTACTGTACAATCTACAGTACAATATAATAAATTGGTTCTACGAAATATTGCGCAAAAAAAAAATAAAAAAATATAGCAGCGTTTCATAAACTGAGTCTAAATGAAAAATTTATTTTTCCTAGCGCAAAAGTTGTTTAATCAACCAAAGTAACTACACTTTATCTTTGCAAAAAGCAGGGAGCACAAACATTTGGTCCATTCATAATGTGAGGAGCGCCTGAAAGATAAATTAAGATGGAAGCCGCACCCGGGTGCAGTAGGAGGCCGCCTCTGGCGAAATTTATCACTTTACTAACGGCACCTGTTTGCCTGACGAAAAAGGAGAAATTTTTACTTATAAGTTTTTGTATACATTTTTTATACAAATGTTTATCTATTACATAATAAACCAGCCTATTACTGTCCTACTGGTCGGTCTTCTTCCAAAAAAGGTGAGAGAGATGACCCATTACAACCCACCCAAAATTGCAGTAATACCTTATGAAGAATGCTTGCGAGGTCGAGGTCCATAATTCAAATTCCGGCTTATATATCCTGGTTTTCGAAAAGTATGTGCAATGGTTACTTGCTAAAGATGAAGGAAAATGTTATAAGCGAACCTTCACGCCTGAGAAAACCAAAAAATTATCGAAATACGTCTACTAGATGTATTTGGAGGTTTTTTTTGGACATATATGTACATTTCATCTGCCTACTCCTTCATATGTGCATCTAACGTCCCTATAAAATAAATATTAACTAAAAGAAAGTAAGAACTTAGTCAGTTTTCTCTCTATAGGTTTGTATAAATATTTACTCATACAAGGAAATGGTTGAATGCATAAAAGATCGTTTTCTTTCAAAAGAGGTTTTCTTTAGTAAAGCTTTTGATGAATAACTTTATAGTATTACTACTGACTAGATCGTTAAATATATGTAGCAAGCATATATTTAGTAGTCCTGTCAGAAAAAATAAGTGAAATACCTACCAGAAAAATATCCTGACAAAACATTCACGATAAAATCCGCACTCAGGTTTTCAGTATATATTTAAAATCCCAATTACGATGAATTGTCTTTCTTAATAATCATTCAATTACCTAAAGGCAGGTATTTTCAAATACGTCGTTGTATTTAAACGTTCTAATTTAATAAAGAGAAAGGGATTGCTCTCCCAATTTAAAAAATGTGGAAAGATTAACGTTTTTCGATTAACTTCAAAGCAGGGCGAAGCGGTTCTGTCGGATAAATTATATTTATATTGCAATAGCGTTCCACTTGGCTAGGGAGGGTCGTCTAAAGGTGCTTGAGGGAGATGCAAACATACTTGTTACTGATTTTAGAATTATTGTATTGAATGTATAATAATATAAGCCTATACTGCCCACTGCTGGGCAAAGGCCTTCTCTCACAAATCGAGGTGAGAGAGATTAGGTCATACTCCACCACGCGGACCCAGTGCGGATTAGTGGAGGCAGGTTTGTGGCCACCCACTGTTGGAACTTATCAAGCCGCCTTTAAGGCTTCCAACTCGGCTTAACGACTACCACATTAAATGGTAACCGGGACCAACGGCTTAACGTGCCTTCCGAAGCACGGAGACGCTCGAATATGAAAATGCCACAAATGGTCACCCATCTCAGGCCGACCGAGTCGAACGCTGCTTAACCTTGGTGATCGGTAAGAACACCGCGGTCGCACAGCGCTACGAGCGCCTTCAGCGCTACGAGCGCCTTATTGAATGTATAGAGATATACAATACAACATCAACGTAATCGATCGATAGTGAAAATTGCAATTGATGTGAGAAAATATAACGTGTTATGTAATAACATGTAACATAAATTGAGATTTCGACTATCGATATAATGGGAAAATCAATCATTTTACATTTCTTATAAAGCGTATAAATCTTTTTGATTCTAGTTTAAATACGACCTTTATATCGTGCAGTTTAAAACTAGGTGGTTCTTTCCTTCGCCTTGCAATTAACTATAACCAGGAGAGAACAATTACAGCAGTTCTTCTTGCTGTGTCACGGTCACGCCTATATTCCCCAAGCGGGGGCGGGAGAGGTGTACCCATCTACCACCCATTTCATATCCCATTAGATTAGATATCCCATCGTTGGGGACGAGCCTCCTTTATACTGAGAGGGTTTAGGCCATAGTCTACCACGCTAGCCCAGTGTGGGTTGGCGAACTTCACACATCTTTAATAACTCTTAGGCACTCTTAGTTTCCTCACAATATTTTCCGTCACCATTACAACAAGTGATGGTTAATTTTTAATACGCACATGCTTTCGGAAAGACAGAGGTGCGTGCCTGAGTTTGAATCCGAGACCTCTGACTTCGCAGTTCAACGGTCTAAGCACTAGGCTATCACTGCTAAATCGACGATTTTAGTTACCATGTAATAAGGGCTATTCCTGATTCCAAACTGAATATGGGAATTTTTGTCAGAAAAACTACACTTTCTTCCATCTAGAATTGGAATCCAGGATCTCGTGAACATTACACACGTTATGATATGCTACTAGACCAACTTGGCCTTGCTGTGTGTCATTCGGAACATTTAACATTTTATTTAGTCTTTGAAGATACGAGTATTTCCTCGAACGTGTTGAGGAAACAATGTGAAGAGAGAGGCGTTCTCAACACGGTGAAAACTAGGTTAATTGATAACGATGATTATTAATAAAACAAACCTCGAAAGCTCGAGTTAAATCTTATATCTTGTATCTATCTATATTATCACGCCTTATGAGGTAGGCAGAGAGGACAGAGTTCCAACAGGTTCTTTCTTATCTTATATCTTAGGCTTTATATATTCTTTCGTTTATACGTATTTGTGTTCATACAGTCAATATATATATGGACTTAAGTATAGTTCAATACTATTTGTCTATTGTTTAAAAAGTTAAGCGGCTCCGCCCTTTGGAGCGAGTAGTCGAGGGTCTGATCCCCGTATGGAGCAAATTATTTATTTTGGTCTGTATGTTTGTGTATTTGAATTTCATGTTTGTAAACTCACCCACGACACAGAAATAATTCCTAGTCTGGAGCTACGTTTTTAAATGAAAGAAATGTAAATTAATATCCTTGTCCCGTTTCCCTCATTAGGTTGACTCTATAATCAGGAAAATTGAAAAGTCAGTCAGAACCTAAGGATCGTATCTTCTAAAAGCTTCGCCTTATAAAACTTCTTCCCTTTGGTTATGGAAATATTCATCTAGTCAACTAATAATGGGCGAATAAAATATGTCCTCAATTTCTGTCTAGATAAAGCAAGATGCCACATGAATATGACCATGTCGAGCAAACAGAATGAAAGTAGGTCAGACGTAATATTCGACATATTTTCTCTGTCATCAAGAATAAGGATAAACGTCTAGATAGTTTATTTGTACCAAGAATTTTATAGGCACTAATAAAATAAACCTCGTAAATTGACACCGCGCCGTCCTTAATGCCTGTAATGTAATTTGTGCACGAAAAAAGAGATACTCGAGAAAACTTTCGTTCAACTTCCATCGCCATCTGGCTCCAATTGGGAGAACTGCCAAAACAAGCTAGCGGGAAACTTGTGAGAAAATCGGACACGTCCAGTACGCACGTAACCTGTTTTATGAACGTTAATGAGTATGACACTAACGACTGGTTCCTATAGTTTACTAGATGCTATTGGTAAAGTATTCCTATATCATATATTTTATCATCTTACCTAAGGGGGAACCTAACCCTAACTCCCAAAAATAGGCTCTATTTACAGAAGATTGTTGATGAATGTACTGCGTATTTATTATAGGAAATATATACAAAAATGAAGATGAAAAGGACGTGAATTTAATGTATGGAGTATTATTTATTTTAGCTATTCAATTTTCAAAAGTAATCCTTTTCAAATTTTATCTTGAACATATATTGCAAATGTTCTATTCAATGGTAGATTTGATATGTATAAAATTTACACGAAAACAAGCTTGACTGCCTTTTACTTTGACTGCCTTTTACTTTGACTGCCTCGTTGGTCTGGTGGCAAAGCGCATCGCTTTGTAATCACGAGGTCCGGGGTTCAAATCCTGGGTCGGACAAATGTAGTTTTTCTAACGAAAAATTCCCAGTATGAGTCTGGAGTCTGGAATTGTACCCGGTATATGGCAATAGGCTCGCCCCCTATTACATGGGAAATAACATCGTCGGCGAAACGTGGGTGTACTCAGTACACCTCTGCCACCCCCGCTAGGGAATATAGGCGTGACGGTGTTTTTTTTTCTATGTGAAAACAAGGTTAAGATATGCTGTATATCTTGTATGGATGACATTTTTATTTTAAATAATTATATCTGAATTATTTGAAACAAAAACATACTGTATACTTTTCACTGTTGTCAAGGGCATCACACAAAGGAAATTTTCAAACAAAACTGCTCAGCCTGCTAGTAAAGCCTTTAAAAGACTACAGTCTAAGGCCAAAACCAAAGCGGAGAGAGGTGAACGGAAGAAGAAATGTTTCGTAACTAACAAATAGGATATCGGTTTTCCCACATTTCTTCTCCTCTTAGCTTCAGCGGACACAGTTCAACAGAAGATGTCTTATTTTTCTATGGCGTAAACGTAGTGGATCTGAAAGTAGATGAACTACGATAGAAGTTGCTGTAATTCACTACAACTGAGCACTACCAAGCATACATCTTCTCCCAGCTTTAGATAGCGGAGTTCAAGAAGAGGAGTAAAGTTATTTAACTGGCAGAGTATTTCAATCAGTATGATCGCTCTATCACACATTAATCTTGAACCGCAGGATCACTTACTTTAGCTATTTATTCATCAACATAAAATAAAACGTTTCCAGTATATCTCGTCAATACGCATTTGAATCGCGCATAGTTTGACGCAACAAAATAAACGATATAACTTCAGACAAGAGAAATCTACAGTGAAACTCTACGACCCAAAAGTTATATTACACCTATATCAACTTTCAAAGAACAATGAATGTTTTTGGGGACTCGTACCAAGATGTACCTATAATGCGACTCCTTGTCGCATTATAGGTACAGGTCTTTTGACACGTGCCCAATATCGGAACCAACCCTGTCATTAAGTGAAATGTCCCTACATGACAGTTCGCTGGAGTTGCACTGAGTTGCCGTTTGCTATGAAATTTACTGTATTTCTTTGTTTTATTAGTAAGAATGTTTTAATATTTTTATTTTTGTTTCATCATGTTTTTATTCAATTTGCAGTTGTATGTTATGTGGCAGCGAGAGCTGGGTATGTAAGAAGGAGAATGAAAGTAGGATAAATGCGGTGGAAATGTAAGCTCTGCGGAAGATGTGCGGAGTGAATGTGACCGGCCGTATTCGCAACAGCGTAGTAAGAAAGCGAGTACGTATGAAAGATAGTATCAGTTTAAATATAAGAAAGGGTATGCTCCGTTGGTTCGGGCACATAGAAAGAATGTCAGAAGAAAGAATGACAAAACAGATATACAATGCGAATGTGGAAGGATGTGGGTACTGGGGAAGACCTAGACTATCTTACCATGACCAAATAGACCGAGTTGTATCTGAAGGTCAAGTCAGGAGTCTCCGTAACCGGCGAACGTGTATGAAACGAATTATAAGAGTGGAGGAAGCCGAGAGGTATGTAAGGAAAGAACCTGTTGGAACTCTGTACCCTCTGCTTACCCCGCAAGGGATCTGGCGAGATGATATAGATAGATTTAATTCGGTTTCCTACGTCCGCATGGTGCAGCTTGATTAAATTTGTTGAATAAGAGCGTCAACTTGCACGAGTTAGACTGTGCGGTCCCACCTGTTGAAATATTTCCCTGGAAGTAGGAACATTTTACGAAATGGTAACCCTAATTTCACATTAACGCCCCCCTGTCAACATCATCCAAGTGCTAAAAGATCCTTGTCAGACTATATCTCCAGACACCTAGCCCTGACATTTATTGAAGTCTGCGTGGGCGAAGCTTGTAATACCTATTTCTACCGAAATTTAAGGATCATATTCTGAGATATTTACTTGGTTAAAGTGCTTGAGTACACAATATTTTTTCTACCCACAATATTTACCGTTCATAGATCAAACTATCAGCTATTATATAGTTTAATAACAGAGTTACGTATCAGCGTAAAATTTTTATCCAAATTTGATCTTACAAATTGAAAGAAACAACAATATGTCAAGGTATGTATGTCATAGAGTTTCTACGGTTGACAGTTGATGCTGAAAAAAGGCAGCTTGGTTGTACTGCTGATTGTTTTTCTATATAAATATATTTCTTATTTTCACACGATTAACATATAATATGCTTCGTAAATAGTTATACATTCAGAGGAAATGTTAAATTTGGAAAACATTATACACATAATGTTTTTTTATATAATTTAATTTTATGTGGATTTATATTATAAAAGAAAAATACAAAAAAGTAAAAGCCCAATCAATTTATATTATAAAAGGAAAATACAAAAAAGTAAAAGCCCAATCAATTTACAAAGAAAAAAATAGGGTTTTTCTTCGGGCTAATATCCCTAAAATATGACATCTCCTGGCAGAAAGCCCACTTAGTTACGTACCTATGTATACCGCTAGCAAAAAAAAATCTGTCTTAAATCTATTTTTGTTTAGATGAGGTGATTGGTCTTTTCTACTCATTTTAACCGCGTAAACATTATACACTTATAGAATCAGAATCAGACTATAAAGAAAAGTAAATGTGTGACAATCAATTATAGCCTAGTTAGCAAAATGATCGCCTAATTATCACAAAAGGTAGGGTTCAAATATCATCGCACCTCTGAATATCGCATAATACATCTTAAAAAAACTCCAGTGTTTAAGAGAATCTAAAAAATCACGAAATACGTGAAATGGCGTAAACTATGAATGTAAAAGGCTTGCTTCCTAATTTCCCCCATTTATTCACATTGAGACCAAAACCAATCGCGGGTGTTCTCTAAACACACTCCTTTCTCTGTCCCTCTTTGTTTACTCTTAACGTAGCACCACACTAGGAATTATTATTCCTGTCTCTATAGAAAGTTTACAAATAAGAAGTTCAAATGCACAACCGCCCCGTCCGAAACAGATTTTTGTGGGTCACACAAAGATATGTCCCGTGCGGGAATCGAACCCGCGACTTCTCGATCCAGTGGGCGAAGCGACTCAAGCTCATATCCACTACACCAAGCCGTCCGTCAAACATGTCCGTCCTTACATCCGTTATATATAGCCGCATCATTTTTCTCGTTTATAACTAGAGAAAAACCACTTCAGTAATTTAAAGGACTTAATAATAATAATAATAACAGAACAGTGGAAGAAGAAGGTGTTACATGGCAGACCCCCACATGACTTAGACCAAGCACACGTAGACTCTATAGCATCCAACAAATGGCTCACCCTAGGTTGCCTATTCCCAGAAACTGAAGGCTTTATGGTGGCCATTCAGGACCAAATCATTATTACTACAGAAAACATATAATCAAAGACCCAACACTCACAGACGACAGATGCAGAAAATGTCACAGCCACCCTAAAAATATCCAGCACATAACTGGAGCATGCCCTAATCTTACACAAACTGATTATACACACAGACACAATCAAATAATAAACATCATACATCAAAATCTCGCATTCAAACATCACCTTATACCCAATACAAACACTCCATACTACAAATACAATCCCAGTCTTATTCTTGAAAATAAAACTAAAACATAAAATGTACTATGACCGCGCAATACTTACCGATAAAACTATTCACTATAACCTCCCAGATATCCTACCCTGCAAGATAAAAACAGTAAAATAACTTACCTTATTGATATTGCTGTCCCAAACACCCACAACCTCCAAAGAACAATAGCTTAAAAAGTACATAAATACACAGACCTTAAAGAAGAAGTAACAAGAATCTGGACGCAGAATCAAGTGTACATTGTTCCAGTTGTATTATCGATTACCGGGGTAATACCAAAATACCTTCACCACAGCATAAAACTGGTTGATCTGAAGCCCACCATCTACATCTTACTACAGAAAGCCGCTATTCTAAACACCTGCCGCATTGTGCAGAAGTGTTTACAAATAGAGGAAGACCAACGAGACTGACAGACAGACTGACTTAAACACATAAATATTCTACATGTCATTTACTTGGCTTTGCCCGTAAATGGCATTAATCCGGTATATTCATTCCATTGCGCAAGCTGAGAAAAACAACCAACAAAATAATAATAATTTATTTAATTCAGGCAACAGAAATTGACAAAAATATTTTTATACAACTTACTGGCCCATAGAATATATACCTTACAGACTAACATACATATAATAATATATTAACCTTATAATCTAAGTAACATGTAATTTCGGCGACATGTTGCGCTATGCAGGGTCGTCTCGCAGTCTCCCACGAAATCTCCTGAAGGCGACACCCTTCGGCCAGAACTCCTCGCTCATGAAGGTCTTTAGCTTGACAGTGGGAACTCGCACCACAAACGAATTAAACGCTGTATTGTTTTGCGAGTTCAGCTTCTCGACCCTTAGAGTGAACATGGTCTTCTTACGGGCATACTCCACAATGTCATCGACTTTGATGGTGTAATGTAACCGTGACACGTACAGCAGCGCCGTTGGTACTGCTGAATGGAAGAGCATGCCATCATCGACCGGCGCGGTCCGACACCAGTTTTGTCGAGGAGGTTTCTTCTTCATTTCCACCTTGATGAAGCCTTCCTCATCACCTAGCCCTTCATTGTGGCCTGAGGCGCCTTAGGGGCCTGTTGTCCTCTTTAGTGTGCGGGCGGCAGCGGTGGCGTAATTACGTCGAGGAGTAATCGCGCTCACGTTTAACGTCACTGGCGACAGGGCAGCGGAACTGCCGGCGGGGCGTGGGGTTCTGCGGGTGGCGGGACGTGGTGCATCGCGCGGGGCCGTAGCAACAGCAGGTGATGCATCGGCCGACTCAAAACTGCCGACCGATGCATTTTGCGCCCCGCGACGAACGTTGACATTAGAGGCCTCGTATGACCTACTTTCCGAGCTAGCGCCACGCAATGATGCAACCTCTTCACGTAGCTCGCGGATGCTACTCTCTACCTGTATTGTACTTCGGCCAGGTTAGACTTTAGGGTGTCGATGTCCTCCAGCAGCCTGGTGACGTCAACGTGGTCGAATGTGACGGGGGGCAGCTGTTTCGCCACGAAAGCGGGCACGTCGTCAGGATCCGTCTCCTTCAGCAACCTGATGATGTCCTGGAGACTTCTCTCCCCCTTTTCATCCCTCCTACGGGACAGCATCCGATCACTCATGCCGAGCGACTGATACAGCAGCACCTTTGCACTGTAAATCTCTTCCTTGTTGAAGTTAGTCGTGCATATCTGCTCGATAACTTTATCCATGGTGTCGATGGCGTGCTGTAAAAACGCCAACCCTTCGTTGGCTATGAGTTTTTCAGAACTCATAGCGGCAATCACGTGCAGCGGCTAGCCGCGCAAAACGCGAATTTTAATAATTCGAATATGCAGTGTGGCACTTAATGATCTAAAAGATTTCAAAAATGTCTTTAACAACTTTCGTTGCCAACCGTACTAGGTAATCATTTTAGTACCAGCTTATATTTGCGTATCTAGTGATTTAAAAGTTTTTTTTCCTTATTACAGGAAAATTTTAGGTTAAAAACTTTTAAAAGTTATATATAAATAAAAGGTAACAGAGCCGTAAATATTAGTTAGGTGCGTGGGCGAGTCTGTAAAACTTAATTAAAAATCTGAATTTTGTAAGTTCATGTAATTTTATTTCATTATTTGTGGATAATGACTTTAACGCTAATTTAACTTATTTTAGCCGTAACTTGTTTTCAAGGTATTAGTTAATTGCATTCAAAGTTGACTGGTAATTTATACTTGCATACAATTTACTTATGTATCTGTATTTTGAAGTACATCGCACTTGTCCATTAAAAACAAAAAAAGACACAAAAATCACCGTCACGCCGCTTTACCCAAGAGTGGCAGAGGTGCACTGTGTACACCCACTTTTCGCCGACGATGTTATGTCTCAATGGAATAGAGGGCGAGTCTATTACTGTTACCAGGCACTACACCTGACTTTGAATTTATACTTGCATTTTTCGAATCAATATTTTATGTAACACTAGTTTCTGCCCGCGACTTCGTCCGCATTGTGTTTAGACAGGAACCTTACATTTTTCCGTAATAAAAAGGTATTTTGCGTGTTAATCTAGGTAATAAACTATCTGTGTGCCAATTTTCTTCCAAATTCAGTCGTCTGAATTGATTGAGTAACAAACATGCCTCGTTGGTCTGGTGGCAAAGCGCATCGCTTTGTGATCACGAGGTCCTGGGTTCAAATCCTAGGTCGGACAAATGTAGTTTTTATAACGAAAAATTCCCAGTACGAGCCCGGAGTCTGGAATTGTGCCCGGTATGGCAATAGGCTCACCCCCTATTACATGGGACCTAACATCGTCGGCTAAACGTGGGTGTACTCAGTACACCTCTGCCACCCCCTCTGGGGAATATAGGCGTGACGGTGTTGTTGAGTAATAAACATCCAAACATACAATTTTTATATTTATAATATTAGTAGGATACTTAACATCTCTGAAATTTAAACTATGTGATGAAAATGTGTACTTAAAAATTAGTTTAAATAACGAGCCAAATTAAATTTAATCACAATCTTTACAAAACAAACAATTCTTCGATATTGCCAGTCTGGGTTTAGTATTAAACCAATGCCAATCTATTAACTTGAAGCACCTCCTCGCCGAGAGAGCGCCTAAATAATGGCAGAGCATTCTCCTAATAATTAAACTGGAATTAAATCGGGCCCACGCCCTCTGGTGGCAATCTGGCGAGGATATGGTTTCACGACATCAATAATCCGATACCGGGAGATTCGAGTCTTGGCTTTAAATGAGATTTCTCAAGGTGTAAGCCCTCTAGAAAATTCGAAGGAGACACGCGAATAGATTTTATAAAAATTTTCTGAGAAATATCACACGTGCTGAAAAAGAATTTTGTAGAGTATATCGACTTACGCGTTCAGTAAAGATAATGAAATTTTCGAGCAAATACGGTACCACCAATTTTTGTTTCTTTACCTAGGTAGGTCTGTAATTTATCTTAACTCAAGTCAACAATTTATAAATTTGTGGTTATCTTCAAATTATCATACTTTTACAGTTCTATTTGCTATTATACATAAGTATTATTATATAGCCGCTCCGCCCATTGGATCGAGCAATCACGGGTGCGATTCCCGCACGGAATAAATTATTGTATGATATGATTCACAAACATTTGTTCGTCTGGGTGTTTGTGTATGTGAATATCGTGTCTGTATACGCACCCAATACACAGGTATAATTCTTAGGGCGGGTCTACGTGTTTTAGAAAAATCTACCAAAAATATTGATATGCACACAATTTTTGTTCAGGGCGACGTCTCTTTAATTATGTTAAACAGATAGGCATATGTACCTGTATTAGTTCAGGCTTAGAATAGTTTTGGTATATAAATACATATAAGTTATTGTAATAGATAGTAGAATAGAAGAGTTATAACTTTAGATTGTACACAGGTGATTGGCTCATAAGGAAAATAAAGCTCACTGCAACGCCCGCTAGATATGACCCCAAAAATAGTAGTTTAGCGCGCGCGAAATCGCGCGGCGTACATTCGAGCGAATAAGCACATTTTTTTTAGGGGATTACCGTGTTAATGAGTGTCACAACTGGTAGGTGGAGTATTGTGTCAAGATTGATTGACATTTTACTTGAATCTTCACCCTTGACATACACCAGACACAGCCAGAAAAAGCAACACGGGGCGCACGCCGTATTAATTTCAAATGGACTAAAATCAAGAAACATGAAAGCATAGAATATAAAATATTTACAGAACGTTTTCAAAGACAGTCATTAGGAATTCCTGCGCAGCTGTTTAGGTGTGTTATTTCAATCAAACTGCCTCTTCAGAATGTGTTTCGCGCTAACTTGAATTTCACAAATTCAGATCAGTGCGCGAGTTTACTCGAAGTTACTCGGCACGTACATTTTAAATGAAGGCAATATGTTTAAGTAGACCGAACCCCTTCAAAATTGTGGGGTACATAAAACTTCCACGAACACTCAAACAGAATTTATAATTGATAAAACAATGGAGGACAAGGTATGAAATGGAACCTCATTACTCAAATTTTACGTTTCAATTTATATTGAAGTCACTGGAACAATATTTTATTGATAATGATTTGTATACAAGTTTTATTAGACTGAGTTATTTTATATGACTCTAATGACTACAGAATAACTACTACTGTATACTACATAGGAAATACTACATTTCTAAAAGTACCGCGACAAAAAGAAAAAGGCCCAGAAATGTGAACCGTGATGGCCCTGGAGGTGGTTTTTTGTCATTTTCTGTTGGAACACCATTACGCCTACATTTCCCAGAGTAGCAGAGGTGTACTGTGTACATCCACTTAACGCCGACAGGGTTAGGTCCCATGTAATAGGGGGCGAGTCTAGGGTAAAAGCCGGATAGTTGCCCCACTTTTCAAAAAAGCTCTATTACTAAAAAATATGTACTTAATAGGAATAATGCACCATGTATATAAAAACATAGGTCTTTGATCTTTTATAGAAGCCCATTTTTGCAAACATAAGTAATATTGTTTTTGGGTAAATCCTGTTTTATTTGACCTCTCAAATAAGGGATAGTTGCCTACTGTAGCGGATAGTAGCCCAACGTTAAAAAATCTTCGGGGGATACTTGCCTCGTGCGGGGATAGACGCTTCACTATGAGTTTTTTAGATAGAACAAATGCATATCAATTTAAGTAATCGGTTTTCATTATTCACCAAGATCCTATATTGAGTACTAATCAAAATTTTAAGCAACATTATAAAATAGTATTAAGTTTTAACCATAAAAATAAAAAAATTGTCTCTATACTTTAAGTTAGGTAAGTTATTAGTAAAATATTTTATTATCTATCTTAAAGATAGAACAATATGGCAATCAAAGTTGATTGGCACTAGCATTAATTATCACGAGAAGCCAGGGTTTTCAACTTTCCACATCTCATGCAATGCATGTTTTTGAATGTTGTATAAGTTTAATGCAACCAGATTCGACACATCCCACATTGAATTTAGTAAAATTGTAATTCTCAAAACATTCTGCGCACTAATCAACTGAATTTTTTATACGTATTTTCTATTTTGAATTAGCGTTTTCACTTTTAATATATTTTCAGTGACATCGATTTTATCGTCCTTTTTCCTTTTTATTGGTGGAAGTCCTTCGGTGGCTTTACCTTTAGACGGTTTTGAACTTATAACATTTTCTTCATTTTCAGTGCCGAAACTGTAACTGTATTCTTTTTTACATTCAATAAAATCTGTTTTCAGATTCAGTTTACTGCTGGTAATATTCTCTGATGGTCTTTTTCATTTTTTGCGGTTGCCCTCTTTTTTCTCTCGTTTTGGTTCCGTGGATCATAAGATATCAGCGATGGTAACGATAGCTCAGTACCATAAAAAATGTAATTTACAATGTTGCTATCTTCTAGGGCTAAACAATCTTGAGAAAGATTCAAGAGGTTTAAAGACGGCCTAGATGGCGAGTGATTTTGGTTCACGCTATTGTGCTCTGGCATTTTGCTCACCCAGATTGAACGCATGAAACAGTTAAGTATTTATTTTGTTTAAAACAAGTTATAGTCACAATAAGCTGGAAAAAACACCAAAAGAACAAAAAATGTCTTTACTCGTTAAAAAATTTATAGATGCGGATAGTTGCTCTAGGGGCAAAAGTAACTAGGGCGACTATCCTTTTTAATACGGATACTTGCCCTTTTTATTTAAAAAATAAATAGAAACTATTTAACAATAAAACATTATAAACAGTGTAACTTAAACCCTAATGCAAGCAAAGAAACAAAAAGTTGACTGAAATCACAATCAATAATAAAAATATTCAACAGAAACTACCTAGCAATATAATTTCGACGCCCGTCAAAGTTTCGCCGCGGAGGATTTTTGCTCATACGGACAAAACTCATACGCCTACTCCGACGGCTTACATGACTCTGAGGCCTTCGGGAGGGGCACTTCGTATTATACTCAAGCGCTAATGCTACCAACATCCCTAACATAGTGTATTTAAAACCGGGGCATGTATCCCACTGAGGCAACTATCCGGCTTTTACCCTATGCACTACAGCACTATAGCACTTTTTGTTGGAACAATATCGTTAAAAATTATACCGTTATGAAATAAATTACACAAGTAACATACCATCACCTATTAACTGCCATCCCACACATAAAAACAGGACCTACCGATACTGGATACGAAAATAATAAAATTCATTAAGGTATTTATTTTCACGAAAATGTATTCAAAGGTAAAGGAGACAAAAAATATTTATCATTCATCCGTGTTAACATCGAGGCGCTCGTAGCGCTGTGTGACCGCGGTTTCTTAGTGATCAGCAAGGTTAACTGCGTCCGGCTCGGTTAACCTGAGATGGGTGACCGTATGTGGCATTTTCATAAACGAGCATCTCCGTTCTTTAAAAATCATGTTATGCCGTTGGTCCCGGTTACTAGGTAATGTGGTAGTCGTTAAGTCAAGTTAAAAACCCTATAGGCGGCTTGATAAGTTCCAACAGGAGGTGGCCATTAACCTGCGTCCACCGGTCTGCCCTGGGTTCGCATGGTGCAGTCTCTCTCACCTTGATTTGAGAGAGAAGTGCAGTCGGTTTTTTTTGGCGGGTAATCGAAGTGTTATGTCGTCAATTTGTTTTAATTTCCAAAATTTGTGTTATTTCGAACTATAATGTGTAATGTTGGTGGAATATTAACCATTACGTATTTCTACATGGTGTAACATAATAAACGCAAGACCTCAGACACCCCGATTAGAGAATTGCTTCATAAATTCAAAACGAAAGCCAAATTTCCAAATTTAAAGGTTTTTACCCCTTTTTTAAGCACTTTTATACCCCAATTAACAATGAAACTTGTATGTGTATGTGTGCATTTTGAGAAATACTGGTTAGGAATGCATTTGTAATCTCCTTCAATCAATCAATCAATCAGCCTATCGCAGTCCACTGCTGGACATAGGCCTCTCTTAACACGCGCCATTGCACACGGTCCTCCGCCTTCCGCATTCAGTCTGTCCCAGCGACCCATTTTGAGGTCGTCGGTCCATCTAGCTGGGGGCCGTCCTACCTTACGCTTACCAAGTCGCGGTCTCCACTCTAGGACTCGTTTGCTCCATCGGTCGTCGGTCCTTCTGCAGATGTGACCAGCCCATTGCCACTTTAGCTGTAATCTCCTTATTGCTATGAATCAAGAATAAATTTAGTTTTTTATAGCGCACTGAAGGAGTAAAAGCATTTTTTGCAAATTAAAAAAAAAATGTAACGTACATTAAAATAGTTGGAATCAATTCAGTTATCGATTTAGAACAAACTACTTTCAGGTCTTGCGTTTATTAACTATGCATATGTTCATGTATATGTGCATAAGTGAAGGTAATTCTAACAAAGTGATAAAACGTGCCTTTTCGATGCCATAAACAAAAAAAAGGGCAGTTATCTTGCAGTGAGACAGTACAAGTTGAGTGTCATTACGTTTAAAGTACTAGTGTTTGTGAACTCTCAATTCCGTAAGACATCTTCCGCTCCTTATTCGTAACGGATTTAATTCCAAAATGTTGGACAAAGACCAAACCCTTTCCGCCTCAATGAATAAAGGCCAAGTTGCCTTACTGAATGGTCGCTCGTTTTCAATCAAAGACCTTCGAACTTCTGTTTGGTTTTCTTGTTTGTTTTTGCGACAATAGAAAAGTTTTTAAATTGATACCGGCCTTTGTTTTTTGATGGTTGGCAAGTTCCCACGGTACAAAGAAGACTAGTATTTCCTTATTCCGTGCATATTCATATCTATTTATATCTTCACGCCAGATCCCTTGCGGAGTTAGACGTATTGAGTATTGAGTTCAAGCAAGTTCTTTCGTTGTAGACCTCTTCCTTGCTTCCTCCACTCCCATAGTTCGCCCCATATACACTATGTTCCTATTTAATCCACAATAATATAATTATATAGGGATACGATTCAATACTTTTAGTACTAGAACTAACATTGCTTAATATTCTCTATAATCTTTTTACTCCTCCGAATATTCGAAAACAAATCCAGCAATCCTAACGTACATTCAATGTTCTTATAAACCCATACCAATGAAAAAGGCTTTCCTACGTAACCCGGAACAACAAAAACGGCCGTCTCAAATCGCCGTTCGCAAACCTTTTCAGTATTCAAGGGGCACTTTAAAAGTTTGCTGGAAATATTCAATGAGTTGAACTCCATATTGAAGCTTTTAAGTAAAAACAGCGTAAGCGACAAGTAAGACTTCGTTTATGCAATAAACACTTTATTCTTTAATATTATTATGGATATAGCGTATAGATCTGTTTTCCAGGCCAAACAGACCTACGTGATTTTATGGAAGCAAATTTAGCATTAATAAAATACAAAAATATTTATATTATAATAAGTTAATAACTGTTCAGACTAAACAAGATAAATTGCTATGAAAATACTAGTAAGCGCTCGCAATTACGACTTTCGAAGTGTTTGGCAGAAAAGCGTCTGGCAATATCGAATATTGGTTTTTAACAATATTCTGAATAGCATATACAAAAACCAGTTGACACCATATTTATGCACCGTTTGTACATGCTGCCTCTAAAATGGTTTGAAAATTTGAAGCTAGTATGCATACATTCTTATCTACATACTAAATGCAAGTTATCATTATAGGCAGCTCTCGAATGATCAATAGAATTAATTGGTTAACTCTCCCACAAATTATCTTCGACGGCACTATAATTCCCTATAGCGAATCTGTGAAAAATCTTGGGGTTTTGCTAGACCGTTGTCTGACATGGGGTCCACAACTAGAAGCTATTAGTTGTAAAACATTTGCTACAGCAGCCTGTTTGCGAAGACTTCGCAATTTCCTACCCACTGCCACTAAGGTTGCTCTGGCACAATCTCTCCTCCTTCCTATTCTAGATTATGCCGATGTGTGCTATTTAGATTTAACGGAGAAACAGCTAGATAAACTTGAGCGGCTCCAAAATTTCGCAATTAGGTTCATATTTGGCTTGCGCAAATATGACCATGTATCCGAATTTCGTACAAAACTCAAGTGGCTACCCATTCGACTTCGCCGGAACGCGCATATTCTTTCCCTTCTTTACAACATATTATTTAACCCTTCTTCCCCTTCCTATCTTAAACAACGTTTCGAGTACCTGAAAAGCACTGGCACCCAATGCCTCAGGTCCTCAGAAAATCTTAGCCTAAGAATGCCCCTTCACAATAGCAGCTTCTATGATAAGTCTTTTACTGTCCAGGCGGTACGACTGTGGAATACTATACCTATCAGTATACGGCGTGCATCGTAGCTAGAGAGCTTCAAGGGCCAGGTGAGGAAGTATTACTTATCTACTTGTTCACCGGGTCCTGCCGTCGTATCGTGATAGTTAATTATGTGTATGTGTGGTAAAAAATTTTTGTAGTATGTATATGCATTTTTATATTATATTTAAGTATTTATTGCTATAAGTTAAAACTTCTATGTAATAAGTGCACCCCCGTTTATTCCACAACGAAATCGTTTTCTCCATCCCAAGGTTGCCTGGAAGAGATTGCTTTTAGCGATAAGGCCGCCCTTTGTGTATTTGAAGTTCTTTTTTGTTTTTGTATTTTAATATCTATGTAATTGGTGCACAATAAAGAGTTATCTATCTATCTATCTATCTAAATGATTCACTCATTGTTCAGACAAAACGAGATACGTTGCTATGAAAATACTAGTAGGCGCTCGCAATTACGACTTTCGAAGTGTCTGGCAGAAATTGGGGCCCATGAAAAGCGTCTGGCAGTATTGAATATTGGTTTTCAACAATATTCTGTAAAACACATAAATATGCATACGTTCTTAACTACATTATAGATGATTCACTCATAAAATTTAGACGGACGATTTAGCGCAGTGGTTACGAGCTTAAGCTGCTCGCTGTGTCTAATAGTCGCTGGTTCGATTCCCGCACGGGACAAATCTTTGTGTGATCCTTATTTATTTGTTTCGGTTTTGTAAATTGTGTAAATAAATGTTCATGTGTGTTAACGCAACTACGACACAGGAATAAATACTAGGGTGGGGCTATGTTTTTTAAAAAACATAAAGATGAGATAACATTGGATGGCTTGTACCAGTGGTTAATAATTTAAGCCGCTCCGTCCGCAGGATCAAGTTGTCGCGGATTCGATCCCCGCACGTGGCAAATCTTTGTGTGACCGACAAATATTTGTTTCCGTCTGGGTGTTGTGTATGTTCATTCTTTATTTGTAAATGCACTTACGACACAAGAATAATTCATGGTGTAGGGCTACGTTTTAAAAAAAGTCTTGCCTATCATAAAATGACGTGGGTCTAGCTCGTCTGGGATCTTTGTCCAATAGGTGTTTATTGAAAGAACGCAAATAGTCGCTTCCGATGTTCTTTCTAAAAGGCTTGATATGTAAGCGTACGTGTCAACAGTAGCGCCCTAAGGCTTCGCCTCGTTGTGACTCGTATACATTCAAGTCGCTTATCCCAGCTCCGCTTTTCTATTCTGGGAAAACTGTTGCAGTAATAAATGAGACCATGCGATTCTTATCTTTTGATACCTAAGGAACGTTTAGTATTTGCTGTTCCATGCTCATTTTAAACTACCAACCTTAAGATGAATGGAGTTAAAAAAAATATAAATCAAATAAAAAAAACAATGTTATTTCGTGTGTAATATTCGCGTAAATGTAAAAACTCAAAAATAAACACCGTCACGAAGATTTATTTCCCAATATAATAGAGGACAAGCCGATTGCGATTATTCTGGCCACAATGGCAAACTACAGAATATTTCTTTCAAAAACATTACACTTTGTCCGACCTACGATTTGAACCTAGTACTTCTTGATCGCTATGCGCATTATTCCCCACTAGACCAACGAGGCAGCTAAAATAAATAAATATTTGTATTTGAGTGTGTGACTTTAACGCTTTAACGAATGATGTAAATGCACTTGAAACGTAAACTTTTTTGTTTAACCGCTTATTTCCTTAGCTTCAATAATTTCAAGTTTCAAAATTTGTAGCGATAATATTATATACGACATAATATGATTAAAAGTAGTTTACTTATTGTTATGAATACCTTCAGGGGCTCGATAATAAATTGATTAAAAAATATTTTCACCAGGGAATAACCTCAATTATTGCTCGAGGTTAGTGTGGACGCCTGGTGGTAAAACTTGCGTGCGAATTTTAAAATTTTATTCAACAACGTTTACCTCTATATATTATAAATTCTTAAAGCCCACAATCCAACTCTATTCATAAAAAATATATATACACTGAAATGTAAAATGCTATCTATCTATATCATCACGCCAGCTAACTCGCGGGGTAGGCAGAGAGTACAGAGTTCCAACAGGTTCTTTCCTTACATACCTCTCTGGCTTCCTCCACTCTCATAGTTCGTCTCATACACACTCGCCGGTTACGGAGACTCTTGACTTGCCCTTCAGCTAAGACACGGTCTATTTGGTCATGGTAAGATAGTCTAGGTCAGCCCCGGCACCTACATCCTTCCACTTTCGCATTGTATATCTGTTTTGTCATTCTTTCTTCTGGCATTCTTTCTATATGCCCGAACCAACGGATACCCATTTCTCATACCCTTTCTCATCTTTACACCGATACTATCTTTCATACCTACTCGCTTTCTTACTTCGCTGTTGTAAAATGCTGTCGTATCAAAACTCAATGCGTACTATGTAAATTTAAAAAATACACGAATCTGATGCAGCTTTTAGTAGTACCAACGGCAAAATGTCCAAATATTTATGCATGGTTGCAGACCAGGTACCAGGATCACATAAGCTGCAAAATCTCATATCGTACCAAATGGCTTTGACATTTTCCTCTAACGTCACAGTGAATACGACACGAGTGCGTCATTCATGTCTATGCAAAGGTTATAATATAAAATATTATTAGTAAATGGAAGCGGGAATGTTACTAGACATGCTCAGGGGCAATTATTCGGAATGTCCAAACGCGAAGCATTACGATATATTCATGTGATGGTTTTGCAGTTACCAGGATCACATAAGCTGTAAAATTTCATTTCGTACCGAATGGCTTTGAAATTATGTAACGTCACTGTGAATACGATACTAGTGCGTCATTCATGTCTACGCAAAGGTTATATGAAATCTATATATCTATATCATCACGTCAGAGCCCTTGCGGGGTAGGCAGAGAGTACAGAGTTACAACAGGTTCTTTCCTTACATACCTCTCTGGGTTCCTCCACTCTAAAAGTTTACTCAGACACCCTCGTCGGTTACGGAGACTCTTCACTTGTCCTTCAGATAAAGTCGTGGTAAGATAGTCTAGGTATTCCTCGGTACCTACATCCTTCCACTTTCGCATTGTATATGTACTCCTTGACTCGGGCAAAGTACAGATTTGTACTTTGCGGTAGTTGATTGCGTTATTGGTTTATTGTGGGCCAACACTACATTGTAGCCATAGACAATGTTCTAACAAAATGTAGAGGATAATATTTTCGTTTTATAGATATATCATAGTTGGTAGTCTGTGTTTGTGATTTCGTGAACGGATAACTTAAACATCCGACAGACGCGCGTTCCCGCTAAGTGGCGTCTCAAGTGTCGCGCGTGTAAATAAACAAATTCGTCATTCTAATTGATGAATAAATCTTATTAGAACTTGTGCGTAATCGTTTTGTGTATAAAATGTTAACGGTATGTACAATTCTCAACGGAAAGAGTAACCTTATTTTCGTAAGTCACCTTTGTCTGAATTTAACTTATAATTACGTAAAATAAACGTTTATTTGTGTCTATTTATGTCTTTTAATGGTAATATAAGATGTATTCTTTCAATTTTGGCCAAAAAATTTGGTTGTAAACCTTTATGTCATTGTAAAAACTTTTGCCTAGATTCGGCTTACCTAAACAAGAAATCCAGGCAATTTTTTTGGTAGCTTACGAGGTATTTTTAGCTGTTTATTTGTTTAGATGACCTAAAATTAGATATGCATGCTTATTTATTAGTTATGTACGATTAGAAAGTGCACTAATTCATTGGTTTAAGTTATATGATAATTTTCCTTAAAATATTTGTTTATGTGAAAACAGTGTATTTTTTTTAGATTTTCCGGATGTTTCTTTTTTTAGCTAATAATAGTGCGTTAATAAAACATGTCATTATCATAAAGTCGCTTACTTATAATTTCAAGTGAAAAATTCGCTATAGTTTTTTAGAAAGAAACCCCTCACAGTCAAGCCAGAGGGATGAAATATTGTTCGTAAATGGAACAAACCGGAATCTGACGCCTTAGCACGAAATTTGACATTAGCGTGACGTTAGCGAGTTAATATGCCATATCTGTCACACAAGAAATTGTTACTACATAAACATGAACGCTGACTTGCTAACGTCACCCTGACATCAACCTTTTTGTGCTAAATCCTTTACAAGAGTTGATCAGGACCCTAATTAGATATGACCAAACGCGGTCTCTAACAAAACGATATCTCCGTGTATGCCACTGGAGCGTGCACTGGAGTACCATTAAACGACCATTTCACAAAATTATCATAACGCGCCGCGTTACGTGTTATTACGTTAGAGCAATAAATTACGTGGTCGGAAATAGCTACTTACTGTCTTATCACGTTCTGAAGAAATACGGACCTGGAAAAAAGAATATATGATTAAAATACCGTTAATTATAAAAATAGATATTGTAGCATCAAATTATGCTGTATGATATGTAGCTTAATAGTTATTTAAATATAGCTTATATTCACTGCCTCGTTGGTCTAGTGGCAAAGCGCATCGCTTTGTGATCACGAGGTCCTGGGTTCAAATCCTAGGTCGGACAAGTGTAGTTTTTCTAACAAAAACTTCCCAGTGCGAGACCGGAGTCTGGAATTGTGCCCGGTATATGGCAATAGGCTCGCCCCCTATTACACGGGACCTAACATCGTCGGCGAAACGTGGGTGTACTCAGTACACCGCTGCCACCCCTGCTTGGGGAATATAGAAGTGGCGGTGTGTGTATAGCTTATATTCACATATAGACACAAGACTTTGTTCGACCTAGGATCCCAACCCAGAACTTTGTGATTAACATACACACCATGAAACAGTAGACCACAATAAGAAAAAATACATTGGCACACCTTCTCATAAATTGACAATTTAACATGATGAATGTTGAGGAACCAAGGGAATTGTGTAGGGCGTTTTGTCCCGCCGGAAGGGATCTTTCTTAGTTAATAGGAACTTTTGTACGACCTTTTAACATACCCCACGTCAAATTTGACTGACGAAGTCCATTTATATAAATATTGCACATCAAGCAGTGATAGCCTAGTGGTCAGACCGTTGGACTGCAAAGTCAGAGGTCTCGGGGTCAAACCCAGGCTCGCACCTCTGTGTTTTCGATAGCATGTGCGTATTAAAAATTAACTATCACTTGCTTTAACGGTGAAGGAAAACGTCGTGAAAAAAATCTGCATGCCTAAGAGTTTCTCGAAGGTGTGTGAAGTTCGCCAACCCGCACTGGGCCAGCGGTGTAGACTATGGCCTAAACCCTCTCAGTTTAAGAGAAGGCCCGTGGCCAACAGTGGGACAGTTTCTCAACAGGGCTAATATCATTATATAAATAAGAATCAGAATATTTTTTATTCATGTAAAATAGGAACCACCACTTCGGAATGTCATCCCTGTGGAGAAGAAGGCAAGAAACACGGTTACTCAACTGAAATAAAAAAAAATACAAATTTTACCATCTACATTTTGCCGTGGGGAAACAATGTAGGCTGGTCATCAGGTGGTTCTAAGTTAAATTAAGCAAATTATACTGTTCATGAGAATGGCTACATGGTTCCCACATTTACAAAAAAGAAGCAAAAAATGTAATAACGCTAAATTAGCAGAGAGAAGAGAGGGAAGGTTAACTAATAATAGTTGAACAAGCTATCATTATTTGAGTGAAATTGGAATAGAATCTATCCAAGCATGCAGACTACATTTTCATATTATTGGAAAATTGTACTCAATATTTCCTATATCCAATAAATAACAATATGTCACAATGTACATTGCCTAGATCGGCTCCAATGAATTTGTGATGCCTACAAACAAAAAATAAACATTTTATGGAACACAGATGGTCCGATTACTTTGATAAATGACGTCAAGCTACGTCAGCAACCGAACGCTCGATTTTTCATTGTACGAAAATAGATTGTACAAATTAATTGATATTGTTTTTCCTGTATTGTTGTACTTTGGTCTAGAGATTGTCGAATATGGTACGAGTACCATACGTACATATAGGTAGATAGTTGAGGAGAGAGGCGCGCTGGGTTCTTCGTTATCTATCTGCAGTATCACGCCAGGTCCTTCGTGGGATAGCCAAAAAGTACAGAGTTCCAACTGGTTATTTCTTTTCTTAGTTATCACTAAGGTTAAACAGTGCTCGGTTCGCTCAGTCTGAGATGAATGACAGTTTGTCATTTCAGTGGCGTTTTCATATCGTGTTCAGAATTAAAATATTTTTATTAATGTAAACCATTATAGCATTTATAAAGCGTCAGAAACAAAGACTCTAAAACCACTTCGGAATGGTTTCGGACTTCATTCCTGTGGAGAAGATTGTCAAGAAACTCCACGTTTACACTTGTAAAATAGTAGTTTTACAATTTTTTCCATCTACATTTTATTGCGGGATATGGGAGAACAATGTAGGCTCGTCTATTAAGTGGGTCTAAGTTACTTCGTGCTTTGACAAGCCTAGTAAACGATTCGGTTACCACTTCGTATGGTAGTCTCGTAATGCCAAGTTGTAAGGCGACTTGACAAGTTCCAACACTAGTCGGTCACAATCCTCCCTCCACCCGTCCGCCCTGGGCCCGCGTGGTGGATTATGACAAAAATTCTCTCTCACCTCGATTTTTAAAGAAGGCTTTTGCCTAGCTATGAAAGAGTATATGCTTGTTATAAGTATTTAAGAAAAAAATCAACGTAGAATGAGGCTAGTTTTATAAGATGGCGTACGTTGTGATCACGTCTCTGGAGGATGCATTTGCGGAGTATCGGTCTGCACCGATTTCCCTAAGACCATGCCTACCCCGTTTGCCCATGCATAGACGTAACATTTCGCTTGTGAGTGCCCTAGACAATGTTTTAAAGCCACACTGGGAGACCAGTGTGGACTTATGTGATACCCATTCTATTTTGTACTGTGGAGCGGTGGCGGTGTGTCGGGTGGCAGGTGTAAGATTTCCTAATCTACATCGAGCCACCCAACCCACAAATACTAAACCATTCTGGCAGTGCAGAATAGAGCGGCGTATAAATATGGCTGGGACACTCATAGCGAAATTGTTGTGCTTCCAGGCTGGAAACAACCGCCCGAAAGTTGTGCGTTTCGTGGCCCAAGCCTTTGCAGGCACAGGAGTGGCTCCTGTGGACTATGTGGCAGGGGTCGCGGAACGCATAGACTACTGGAAGCAAAAAGTTTATGCATGGGCGAAGAGGATTCGCAGGTATAAGGCGAGAGCGGATAGATACCACGTGAATCGCACCTTCCAGACGAATCAAAGGAGTGTATACCAGGCTTGGGAGCGCCCCCAAGAGAGAGTGACTGACGTGCACTTGCCAAATGCGGCCGTGATGGCCGATTTTTGGCGTAAAATTTGGTCAGTGCCCGTCAGTCACTCCGAGGGCGAATGGTTTGATGTTGTTGGATGATCCTGTGGGCCCATTCAGGAAATGGAGCCCGTAGTCATAAGCCGTGAAGATCTGGCCTGTGCGGTTCGTGCGGCGCCGAACTGGAAAAGTCCGGGGCCGGATGGACTGCACGCATTCTGGCTAAAGAGGCTCCAGGGCTCACATTCTCGTCTAGCGACTCAATTCCAAGAAGCTCTTCAATTGGGATCGCTCCCTAGCTTTATGACATCGGGTGTCACTCACTACTCAGAATGGTTGTGGGGGGGGGGTCCCGGGGTACAAAGGATTTGCTCCTCATTGATATGGCCATTTGCCAACAGGTGCGACGATCCAGAAAGAATGTCTCCATGGCCTGGATTGACTATAAGAGGGCCTATGATTCGGTGCCTCATACATGGCTGGGAAGGGTGCTAGAGCTGTACAGAGTACACCCGGCGCTGTGCTCTTTCCTCGGTTCGTGTATGAGGCAGTGGACCACAGTTCTTCGTCACCCAGGCTGTGGAGGCCTTTCTGGTTCGTCGGACTTGATAAAGATAAGCAGGGGTATCTTTCAGGGCGACAGTTTGAGTCCGTTGTGGTTCTGCTTAGCTTTGAATCCATTAAGTGCTATACTTAAGGATTCAAAGCTAGGTTACCATTTGCGGAGGGAGAGTGAGCCTATATCTCATCTACTGTACATGGATGACCTCAAGTTGTACGCTTCGAAGAAAACAGACCTGATGGAGTTGCTCAAAATAACCGGCAATTTTAGCAACGACATCGGAATGGAGTTTGGAGTAGACAAGTGTGCGGTCATCCATGTACAAAGAGGGAGAGTTGAAGATTCTTTTAATCTACAGCTCTCTGAAGATATATCCCTCAGGTCTCTCTCTGAAATGGATTCTTACAAGTATCTTGGTATGTCACAAGCCTTAAGTATATAACAGGATATGAAACAATCATTGAAAGATCGGTTCTTTGCCCGCCTGATAAAAGTGTTAAAAAGCCATCTATCAGGTGGAAATAGGGTCCGAGCTTTCAATGGTTGGGTCATGCCTGTTCTTACATACTCTTTTGGCATACTAAGGTGGACTCAGTCTGAACTGGATGCCCTGGATAGAAAGGTCCGTCGATTGTTGACAGCGTATCGTATGCATCACCCGCGGTCATCTGTTATGAGGTTGTACATCCCGCGGAAGTGCGGTGGTCGTGGGTTTTTAAACGCTAAGACTCTACACAACCGCGAGGTGTGCAATCTCAGACAGTACTTTTTGAGTGTATCCGTGGTGATGTATCGAGATGTTGCCGCAATCGATAGAGGCCTAACTCCGCTTTCCTTGGCAAACGAGAACTGGCGAAGGCCCCAGGTATTAAGTATTTCGGACCGCACAGCCATATGGAAGGGCAAGGAGCTACACGGACGGTTCTATCGGGCTCTTACAGGGCCTGATGTGGACCAGCTCGCTTCCGTGAACTGGCTACGCTTCAGCAACCTTTTTGGGGAAACTGAAGGGTTTGTCTTTGCAATTATGGACGAAGTTATCATGACGAACAACTACCGGAAGCACATCCTAAAGGACGGCACGGTTGACAGTTGTCGGGCATGCCACCGTCCCGGTGAGTCTATTAGACATGTAGTTTCCGGTTGTTCTCGTCTTGCTAACGGGGAGTACTTGCACAGACACAACCAAGTGGCTAGAATTATCCATCAGCAACTTGCTCTTAAATATGGCCTTGTGGACTCTGAAGTACCGTACTACCAGTACCAGCCTCTTCCAGTTCTCGAAAGTGGCCATATCACGCTCTACTGGGATCGATCTATTATCACGGACAGGACTATTGTAGCCAATAAACCTGATATCGTGATAATAGATCGATCGATGCGTCGTGTAATGCTAGTTGATGTCACCATTCCGCATGATGAGAACCTTGTGAAGGCCGAAAAAGAAAAATTATCTAAATATTTGGACCTGGCCCATGAGGTTACCGCCATGTGGAATGTTGATTCAACTATCATTATTCCGATGGTCGTTTCAGTCAACGGCCTTATAGCGAAGAGCTTCGATAAACACCTTGAGAAGCTCTCGCTAGGCAGTTGGGTGAAGGGCCTGATACAGAAGGCAGTAATGTTGGACACGGCACGCATTGTGAGGAGGTTCCTCTCTTTGGAGCCCTGACCACCGGTAGCTTGGGTCGTAGACCTTGCTGTCGGTGGAGCACAATTTTCTTTTTTTTTTTTTATACAATATATATAAGAATACTTGTATTTTACATTTTTATATATATTTTATGATATAGCCAGAGAGGTATGTAAGGAAAGAACCTGTTGGAACTCTGTACTCTCTGCCTACCCCGCGAGGGAGCTGGCGTGATGATATAGATAGATAGATAGATATATATTTTATAAGAAATTATACCTAATAAATATATACATATAAATAATATTAGCCCTGTTAAAAAACTGTTCCACCGTTGGGCACGGGCCTCCTCTCCAACTGAGAGGGTTTAGGCCATAGTCCACCACGCTGGCCCAGTGCGGGTTGGCGAACTTCACACACCTTCGAGAAACTCTTAGGCATGCAGGTTTCCTCACGATGTTTTACTTCACCGTTAAAGCAAGTGATAATTAATTTTAAATTTTAAATACGCACATGCTTTGGAAAAGACAGAGGTGCGTGCCTGGGTTTGAACCTGAGACCTCTGACTTTGCAGTCCAATGGTCTAACCACTAGGCTATCACTGCAATACTAGGCTATCACACGTAATAGTAGAGAATAAAGAGCGCAATGTTCTAGCAGTTAGCTTTTGCGATACGGGTTATTGATTCAATTTTAGCAACAAACAAAACAATGTATAATCATATTATTGTATTGATTTAATGTTGATTAACATATTTCTTCAGTGAAAGGAGAATGCTGTGGGACGATACCAATTGCGTCACGATGAAATTATACTTTATTATTACCAATGTTTTTTAAATCAGAATATCATTATTTATAGATTGATAGAAGTCGGCAGTTTTAAAATCGAAAAAGTAACATTGCCAGTACTGCTATTATAGCGAGAAGTTTAACTCCGACCACGATGGATGGTGCAAGTACATATGTAGGTATACAATTCGTATAATTTTAACCCGAACCTCAAAATGTTTAATCGATAATAACTACGAATTGAGGAATTAGATCTAAGAAATACTTGGAAATATATAAAATAATAATTAGATGCAGGTGGCATCGGACCGGTTACGCTGGAAAGCGATTGGGGAGGCCTATGTTCAGCAGTGGACAAGTATAGGCTGAGATGATGATGATGATGATGATATAAAATAAATAAAATTCTCTTTGAGATAAAGAACGTTTGGTTTTGACGCAATAACTTAAGGTTTGGTACGGAGTGCCATACATGGGCGGCATTGTCCTTTATATTTGTAATCACATACTTGCCAAAAGATTTTTTTAAATAAGCAACATCTACTGTCCCACTGCTGTCACCATTTGTCCTTTTGTTCCTGCTGGGCAAAGGCTTTCTCTCATAAATCGAGGTGAGAGAGACTGAGTTATATTCCACCACGCGGGCCTAATGCGTAAGTAGGCGTAACGACAACCATAAAAAGTAGCAGCCGGGACCAAAAGCTTGACGTGCCATTGGAAGCACAGAGATACTCAAAAATGGAAATGCTAGAAATAGTCATTAAGCTGACCATTTTTGTTCCTGGGGAATTTCCTGCATAGGACTTCCACGAGCCTCGAAGCTCGCGGGCGTGTCGGATTCCTACCGGCTAAAAACCCCAGGGTGACTGACATCAGCACTCTGGAAAGGCTCCGGGATCTCCGTATGGAACGACCGCACCTCTTATGCCGCGCTCTGTAGAGCCGGCCATCGAGGGGTGACCCGCACCGACGCGGTGCTCAAGGCGACATGGGCCACACCACGCTGCCGTCCTCCTCGGGGTCGCTCGTGAAGGACGCTCAAGGCCCCCGCCCCTTGCGTATGCGACCCCGAAGGCCCCCTGTTGATGTTGGTGCAGGGGGGAGGTCGATGTGTGTGCCTCCGCCCCGGCGCCGTCGCTAGCTCGGCCTCCACCTTCTGGGACATCACAGTCTCTCAGAAGGAAGTAACTTAAGCTAACCAAATCGAAATCTGGTTAATCTTGATAATCAGTACAAACACTGCGGTACCATAGAGCTAAGTTCTTTTTAACTTCTACATAAAAATACGTGCACGTTATCAAAATTCAAAACAAAGTAAACGAACCTTACAAATAACCCCATAGAATTAGTCATACTACAAACAGGCTACCTTGTTCCACATGGTACTAGGAGTTCATATCAGTTAAACCGTAAAGGTGAACAAGTATGAACTAACAGTTTTCTAGCTCGTTGCTAACAAACATTACAGTAACTCATTATCCTTACTCCCCAGTTACAGCTTGTACCTGCGGGAAGGTAAGCAGCTGACACAGTCTACATTTTTCGATATTTCCGGACTAGGAAATATTTCAGAAGATATTTTTATGAGCAGCCAAAAATGATTTTTTTAACGCTACGCTAGGATTTATTACTGTGTCGTGGGTGCGTTTACAAACATGAAAATTCCAAACACAAATACCCAGACCGAAACAAATAATTGTAGGTCACACAAAGATTTGTCCCGTGCAGGAATCGAACACGCGACTATTAGACACAGTATGTGGAGCGGCTTAAGCTCTTTACCCCTGCGCGTAATCGCCCGTCAGATCATAGTTATTGTATATAATTATTGTATGAAAAATACATATTATTTTACTTAAAGTAAACTTGGAAGCAAACTGTCCTATATTTTTATTTTAGAATCTACACACCGTCACACCTATATTCCCCAAGCGAGGGTGACAGAGGTGTACTGAGTACACCCACTTTTCGCCGACGATGTTATAAGAGGCGAGCCTATTGCCGTATATCGGGCACAATTCTAGATTCCGGACC
Organism: Phalera bucephala; assembly: GCA_905147815.2. Classification (NCBI taxonomy): domain Eukaryota; kingdom Metazoa; phylum Arthropoda; class Insecta; order Lepidoptera; family Notodontidae; genus Phalera; species Phalera bucephala. Next base: position 12,293,373 of record LR990621.1, on the reverse strand, counting down.
CGTACTGGGAAGTTTTCGTTAGAAAAACTTTATTTGTCCGACCTAGCGTCTGAACCCAGGACCTCGTGATCACCAAGCGATGCGCTTTGCCACTAAACCAACGAGGCAGTTTTATAATCTAAAAGAACAATAACCCATCCCTCTTATCAGAAGACTAGAATATCAAAAACAAGAAAATACATCGCAAGGATCACAGTAGCTCTATAGTCCCACAAGGGTCTTTTGGCCCATGGGACATTAACACATTAACTTCGCGGTATGTGGCCCGCCCATTGCCACTTCAGTTTGCTAATCTTATGGGCTATGTTGGTGACCTTGGTTCTTCTACGAACATCCTCATTCCTGATTCGATCACGTAGAGAAACGCCGAGCATAGCTATCTCCATAGCTCGCTTAGTACCTATCATATAATATCTCCTTAGAAGTAGGAAAATTTTACAAAATTTTAACCCTGGTTTCACACCAACTAATGTCCCATGGGCCGAAAGATCCTTGTGGGACTATAGAGCTACTGTGATCCTTGCGATGTATTTTCTTGTTTTTGATAGCAACTGTACTGCTCTTAGTAGTAAGTACTGCTCTACCTCAAACGTTAATTGCATCCAACATCTAAATAAGTGGCCTTTACTGAAAACTAAAAGGTACCCAAAAACATTATAAGACAATACGTTACATACATAAATCGTCGTGTCCAACAAACAAAGTTCTATTATCCACTATTTATATTTGACATAAACCTTATCGACGGGCACGAAAGTTGCAAATGCCACTTTGTTCTATGGGGCTGACGAAATACGAGTATATGCATTACATTTAGTAGCATGTATAATGCAAATAGACGAACGTCGGTACGGGGAAATCTTTATTATCTTACCATGGCCAAACAGACCGTGTTTTATAGAAGTCACGAGTCTCCGTAACCGGCGAGCGTGTATAAGACGTGACGAAAGCGAGAGAGGTGTGTAAGGTAAGAACTTGTTGGAACTACCTGTACTCCTAGCATCTGGCGTAATGATATAGTTAAAGTAATATCTACGTTTACAAATACCTAATAGTATATTTAAGATCATATTAAGCCATAAATAGCATAACATTGTACGTCTAGACTGACAGTACACGCACGCACGGTTCAAACTCCTCCAATCACGCGATTCACTAATTTCTAACACAACTAGTACACAAAAACATGGCATTATGACCATTTTATTTATTTATCACAAAAAAAATGCAGAAATTCATTATAAAGAGTGAAACAAAATACAGGCGATAATATGAACTTTTTTTCAATAGTAAATTGTTTGCTACGATATCTAAAATACGACATGCTATGAATTATTATTAAGTTGTTGTTCGTGCTTACACGCAACCGCACGTTTTTCAATCCTTTATTTTAAGTAGTTTATATTGCTGATTAAAAGAAAATAAATAGAAAGACAGCGTAGTAAGAAAGCGAGTAGGTATGAAAGATAGTATCGGTGTAAAGATGAGAAAGGGCATGCTCCGTTGGTTCGGGCATATAGAAAGAATGCCAGAGGAAAGAATGACAAAACAGATATACAATATGAAAGTGGAAGGATGCAGGTACCGGGGAAGACCTAGACTATCTTACCACGACCAAATAAACCGAGTCTTATCTGATGGAAAAGTCAAGAGTCTCCGTAACCGGCGAGCGTGTATGAGACGAACTATGAGAGTCGTGGAAGCCAGAGAGGTATGTAAGGAAAGAACCTGTTGGAACTCTGTACTCTCTGCCTACCCCGCAAGGGATCTGGCGTGAAGTTATAGATAGAAATAGAAAGAATACAATATTTCAACGACTTGGTCTACCAGCTAGAGCGAAAGCCACTCTGCTCACTGGATGGGGTAGTCGATCGATACCTGTTGGTACGAGTACCTACGGGTCTAATCTTTGTATGACGATCATATATTTGTTTCAGGCTGCTTGTGTATTTGAAAATCATGTTTGTAAATTTACCAATGTTATATGAATAAGTTATAGAGCGACAAGGGTATTTTGGCCCATATATGACTTTGACATGCCCCCCGCATTGGTGTAAAATTTTCCAAGAAGAAATTTCATCAGATGTGGCCGTACGGTTACTAATTAAAAAAAGAACTAGGGTAAAATTTATAGCATATGGCGACTCTGCGACTGTCATGAAATGACATTGCACTTGATGACAGCGTTTCTTCCAATTTTGGTCGCCGGCCAAGAGATCCTTGTACGTTGTACGAATGTAGATGTCGAATTTAACGTCTCAGTTGTCAATCACTTGTGGTTTCTACACTACGGTACGTACATTTATCCCGTTCACGAATATATGTATTTGTCCTTTAGTCCCTTACAGGATCACAAAAGATAAAACGATGGTCTTTGGATGATCTATGAATATTTGGCCTGGTTATTGACGCATCTCAACTCATGTAGAATTTTAATATGCTTTTGAATCAGCTTGCTCTCACTCTTCTATAGTACACCTATCTCTTTTTTCTTCTGCGTTAACCAGCACGAGCTTAAAAATACTTAGTATTGGATTCTTTATGACGACCTTGAATGAGCCGTTCCCTAAGATCCTTTTCAGTCATTAAAGCTTTTAAGGTAGTCTAAGGAGTACTTTACGTGTACTAATTAAGGTTTAGAGGGTTGGAGTTTTTATTTTTGGTCGGGGAGCCGTTGAAAGTAAAGAGTCTAGTAGCAATGTTCCACCTACTAATCGGAATCCTTAATCTTCCCGTGCGGCGGGTTCCTGTGCTTTCTTGTTGGGAATACATAAACAAAACACTTAAATATACGAGTCACTTGCTAACACACCTTACTAGTCACTTACTAACACACTAAAAATCAAATCGTTTATATATTTACTACACTACTACACTTTTAAATCCTACGGGGCCATTTACAATTCATCATTTCTTAGTAAATCTACTTTGCCTACTAATCTACCACCGAATCAAAACGTGATGCCCACTGAGAAGATCCTGTGAGAAACTCAGCGGACATGTAACTTTTATTTTTCTAACCTACAAATGTCATTAACTTAGCATAAACCATAGATCTATTACCCTAAATGGAGTGAGCACTCTGCGAAAAAAACGTGATGACAAGGATACTCACTTGGAGCCCTATGTCTCTTTCTATGCACGGTAACCAAACATTGGTACGATTATGGACTTGTTGACATATAACTTACGTATAATTCTCGGGCACTGTTTATTGCCGTAATTCTTTCTTTCTACGCAAATGCCACATATTAAATGAGTAGTAGACAAAGTTTTTTTTTTAAATTCCCATTTTCTAGCTGACTGTAATTTTTTTTAGAATCTGTAAATTCAGCACCAAATATCTGATAAGGATCTCCTAGGGCCGTTTTCTGTATCTACAATGCTCAAGATAGCTGCCCTTACTGTCCCATCTTAATCCATCCTGTATATAAAGACGAATTGAGAACCTTGTTCGTTTTGAACTTGGTAATAAATGGTTTACAGCGTATTTAAACTATCTCATAAATAGGTATAGTCTGTTTAATTCTACCTTATGGTCACCGTACTGCATCGTAATGGGTGCGAGCGTGACACCGGTCTCAAGGATATTGCTCTCACTCATCATGGTATCTCGAGTTGTTTAAATCATAGAAAATTAAATGTTGTGTCTGTGAGTAGAAGTATAATTTTCTTTAGCAATATTTAGACAGTACTAAATCCGTTTAGGGATATAAATTCACTATAAATTTGCTTTATAAAGGGAAATGTGACAGCACACCAACGCCAACGTTACAATAACTAGTGGTAGTTTGTGCTTAGCCCTTAGTTCTGAAGTTTTTTTGAGTTACAAAATTATTCATGATATGAAGTGTTATTATATTATTATAGTTATGAATACTGTACGTAATAGAAAATAATATATAATTTCTTACCCGGAATTTTAATTGGGTACCTATGGTAATTAAATGATTTGCTTTAACTGAAATTTTTAATGAAGAATCCTTTTCGTAGTTTATTTAATTATTTTTCAAGTACCTAAAGGTGAAGCAGGAATGAGGGGAGAAGGAGTCATTAATTATGTTGTAGCTTTCTAATTACGTTATTAGTTTAGTTACACTTAATATTTTATGCATATAAATGATATTCAGAGGAGATGTTTTAATTAAATCAGAGGTCTCGAGTTCTGTCTTTTCGAAAGCATGTGTGTCTTAAACGTATCACCTGCTTTAATGGTGAAGGAAAACATCGTGAGGAAACCCGCATGCCTAAAAGTTTCTCGAAGGTGTGTGAAGTCCGCCAACCCGAACTGGGCCAGCGTGGTGGACTATGGCCTAAACCGTCTCAGTTTGAGAGGAAGCCCGTGCCCAACGGTGGGACGGTTTCTTAACAGGGTAAATATATATTTTTTTTAAATTAATTATCAATGTGTCATGAATATGGTTACAATCAATAATATTATAATTCTAATATCATTGGTTATAAGCAACTTCCGGAAGAGCATAGCTGATATATATTAATTCGGTAGTTGCTCGTAACCACTTTTTCTTAATCATTCAGAAATACAAAAACACTACAGTCAGTACCACATTTACATTATTATAACGTAATCGACGTTATAATAATGTGTATGAGTTTGGCTCTTTTGACTAGTATGTGAGTCTGAATCGAAGAAAAAAGAAAGACTATTATAGTCCATGGTCTGCATAATTTCAGAAAAAAAAACATAATTGTTCGATTGAACTATGGAACTAAGCTATCGGAATACTGGATTTATTTCTCTCCTTGTACGCGCGTATTTCTTTTCGTTTTTAAACGAATTTGAAATTTTATACCTGTATGTGAGAAGAACAAAACCAGGTAACTGATAATTGGAACCGTGGAAATGCAAAATGGAGTTCGTGCCACGACTTTTAACTTTTCTCATGCGATGGTCACGTGCGCCGTTCTATTTTACACACATAACTTCGAGAGCTATCGTCGAAGACACTTGTACTCTAGAATAAGATACTTATATTAAATGTATGCTGTTCTAAAGTTAAGCCTTTTATTGTATTTATTGTAGAATTTATGTAGAGGTAGACAGTAGAATAGCATTTAATCAAAATCAAAATTGTTTTATTCATGAAAACCAAAGACCGGCTAGTGATCATTCAGAATGTTATTCCAATGTAGAAAAATAGCAAAAAACCCACGCTGACTCTTTTAAAAATGAGAATTTTACAGCGATTTTGTATAGAGTACTATGGATCTACGAGGTTTGGGAAAACAATGCTGGAAGAGCTAATTTATACATATATGAAGTATACCTATGGTATTTGTACATAACTTAGTAATTTGCCTTACGTATAACGAACACTATGAGATACCATATTAAGAAGTTAATAGTGATTAATAGTGAATTCTTAACATGATGACGTATTGAAAACTAACTCATAGCACAGTTGCCTTCCCTGCAAGGAATCTGGCGTGATGATACAGATACATAGATATTCTTTGAAATAAAGGATAAGAGTGACATGTAGTAACAAGAACTACCTATTAAGATAATAGATATAAAAAACGTAGGAACTGTTGAAACCCCAGCTCACTTGCAAAAAAATGCCTTGCAGCAAAGGAAATGATAAAATTGTGAGTATTCCGTTTCGCCATTTGCCTACGAAAACTCAAAAATCCTAAAATAAAAACAAACCCAGTAACCATACATCCTAACTAACCCGTCCACTTAAACCTTCTTCAGTTGAAAATATTATCCACTCAAGGCGTGTATCCACGCCCCTGACACACAATAGAGCACCGTATATAGTGTAGACACATCTTTAACACCGAACTGCGGCGAAGGCGGGCGGTCCGAAGTCACGTTAAATTTTACGAGCCCATCAAACGCCAACGTGCAGTGAACCGGAAGTTGTAGGAAGCGTTATGTTATGGCTTATAGCGCGGCTAAGTTATTAAAACTGGTAAAACATCAGGTGTAGATTATGACCCCTTATCTTTTGTAATGGTACCAATCTAATAAATCAACCTATACTGTCCCAATACTAAGTAAAGCCTTCTCTCACAAATCGAGACGAGAAATGTTAAGTCATACTGCACCACGCGGACCCATTGCGGATTAGTGGAGCCATATATAACGCTACCAGCTGGTGGAATTTATCAAGCCGTCTATAATGCTTTTAACTTGGCTTAACGATTACCACACCGAGACCAACGGTTTAACGTGCTTTCCAAAGCACGGGCACGCTTGACTATGAAAATGCCACATTCACTCTTCTCAGACCAACGAGCCGGACGCTGCATGATGATTGCTAAGAACACCGCGGTCGTACAGCATGGTCGTACATGGGACCAACCTGTCTCTACCTTTAATCTGGAAGTATCCCTTACGTCCATTGTATAGTTATAGGTATATACCTATAACTATACAATGACATTTCCCAGAAAATGCCTTCAAGTTTTTTTTAATCTGACGATACGATACCATATTCAATTTCCAAGATTCCATATCTCTACGATACGAACGATTTCACCGAAATGTAATAATGCTTAAACAGGCCGTACCACAGTCGTTTAGGCACCAATATAAATCTTGAAAGCTTCATCGCTCTGTGGAATTTCCCATTAGATTTTATGGATTTCTCTCTCCTCCGCACATTAAATTATACTCGGAGGGAAAACTGTCGCAGATTGAAATTTAATTTCGCTATTTGACAGGGACATAATATTATAATGTATAGTAACTGATTTATTAATGTTTACAGAGGGCTTAGCATGAAAAGATTGACGTTAGCGTGATGCTACTCGTAGCACGGAAGCGTGTTGTCACGTTCATGTTTAATTAGTAAATTTATAGCGTGACAATGATGGCTTTTCAAATAAGTCCTCAGATTATTATGTTTTCACTTCACAGCTTCATTTATTCGTTTATATCTAACCAATGGGCATTGATAAATGTAAGGCGCACGATTTGGCGCAGTGGTTAAGAGCTTAAGCCGCTCCGCCCACCGGGTCGAATAGTCGCGGGTTCGATTCCCGCACGGGACAAATCTTTGTGTGACCCACAATTATTTTTTTTCGTTCTGGGTATTTGTATATGTGATTTTTTATGTTTGTAAACGCACCCACGACACAGGAATAAATCCTAGTGTTCTACTAGTGGCTACGTTTTTAAAAAAAGAAAAAAAAGTGGGATCTTGAACACTCATTTTTACTAGAATCATCTTAAATGGTTAGGATACTTATTGTTGTAAAGATAAAGGTTATTGAAATTACCTAAATGTATTACCCCACCAGAGATCTATCATGATAATATAGACAAATATTGATTTTTTTGTATCAGTTTGTTACACCGATTGTGAATAGCGTATATTTTTCTGAAATTAAAACTACCGACTAACTCGATTAAAAATGCAGTCAAGTAATATTTTACCCTATAATATTATTTATCATGTATTCAAAATAAACGCAAATCTATTCTAAAATCGTTACATACAATTGAGCATAAAGTATTCAGTAACACAATGAATCAATTCGAAAAAAAAACACAGCAAAACACAATTCTAGTTACCAGAACAAAACGGCTTATTTATTTAAGGAAGCACTCAGCAGTGATTGTATTATGAAACCGCCCTGCCCTTTGCAAGGTCAACTTAGCAAAAGCCGGTCTTTGCGGCCGTAATTTGAGCTTGTACACGTTGAAATACCCTAAAATGTATAAACTAAGTTTGTAAATTTAAACTGAGTTAAAACCGGCTAGGTTGTAACGGTAGCCAGAATGAAACCAAACATGTCTCATCAGACTGTATAAGGTACAAGTTACCTTATCTGTGTCGTAAAAGAAAAAAACAACGCATTTTTGTTGACACGGGAGAATTCCACGGAATATTGTTGATAATAAAAATCTTTTAAAAAAAAGGTAAAACGACTTCAAAAAGTAAAAAATAAATATTTGGAGTCGGTGCTGGTTGGTGCAGTCGGTTACTTGGCACCGACTTCAAATATTTATTTTTTGCTTTTTTAACTCGGTTTACCTTTTTTTTTAAATGATTTTTATTTTACAATTTTAAGTGACGAGTGAATTATTTAGTAATATTTATATACCGATATTATATTATTTTGCTAAGTTGCAAAGTAAGGTACCTACAGGATTAATATAATGACTATAATAACGGAATCTATACATTCGTGCTGTTTGCCGTTAAGGAGTTCCCTCTTGTATCTTGAAAGTCCAAGGTCCAATACCACTAACAATAAAATAAGACCACCTCAAAACTTTACTGAACCAAATGCAAAAAGAATCATCAAAATCGGTTCATAAGCAAAGGAGTTATAAAAAAAGGATGAATTATGAACCTCCTTTTTGAAGTTGGTTAATATACTGCTTAGTTCTATAGTAGGGTACCTATAGGATTGACGTAATACCCATAATATCTCAATTTACACATGCCTATTGTTCGTCGTTAAGGAGTTCCCTGGTGTATCTTCTAAGTCCAAGGTCCAATGCCAATGAAATTAAAATGGGACCACCTTGGAGCTAAACTGAACCCAATGCAAAAAAAATTATCAAAATCGGTCTACAATTGACGGAAATATCGGTGAACATACATAAAAAAAAAACATACATACAACCGAACATATAACCTCCTCCTTTTTGAAGTCGGTTAAAAATTGACTTAAACGTAAGTTTGTAAAAAATCCAAAAGGCGACAATTGATATCTGTTAATGAGATTTTTATATAAGAACAGTGTTATGAGTTCTGTGAAACCTATTAATATGACGTACTTATTACCATTTAATAACACATGTATATATAAAGTACAATCATATACAAATATAAAATCACCAAAGTAATACCAACAAAAATAATTTTATTTATAAAGATGATTCCTCTCTCAGTTGGACCTATGAGTTAAACGATTATTTGCACACAATACCATCTAATTGCATAGAAATAAATTCGCTCGTGTAGTTCCCGAAATAAAGATATGTGATAAATGTGTTTTCCGCCGCGCTGGTACACGTTTTTAAGCTTCTGGACTGGAAAGAACATGGCATCAATATCAACGGCGAGTACAACTCTCACCTTCGATTTGCCGTCGATATCGTGGTCATGGCTGAGACCCTGGAAGACCTCGGCACTATGCTCGATGACCTCAGCAGAGTCTCTCAACAAGTGGGTCTTAAAATGAACATGTACCTACTCCTGTGAAGGTTGGAGGCTCTACACTCGAAGTTGTAGACCATTTTGTATACCTGGGACAAATAGTCCAATTAGTGAGGTCAAACTTCGAGAAAGAGGTCAATCGTCGAATCCAACTCGGCTGGGCAGCGTTCGGGAAGCTACGTTATATCTTCTCGTCCCAAATACCGCAGTGTCTCAAGACAAAAGTCTTTGACCAGTGTGTGTTGCCAGTGATGACTTACGGCACCGAGACATGGTCACTCACGATGGGCCTCATAAGAAGGCTCAAAGTTACCCAAAGGGCAATGGAAAGAGCTATGCTCGGAGTTTCTCTGCGAGATCGAATCAGAAATGAGGAGATCCGCAGGAGAACCAAAGTCACCGATATAGCTCTCAGAATTGCCAAACTTAAGTGGCAGTGGGCGGGGCACATCACTTGTAGAACTGACGGCCGTTGGGGCAGAAAGGTTCTCAAGTGGCGCCCTCGTACCGGAAGACGTGGAGTGGGCAGGCCCCCCACAAGGTGGAGCGATGACCTGGTGAAGGTCGCAGGTAGAAGCTGGATGCGTACAGCACAAAGCCGGTCGTTGTGGCGATCTTTAGGGGAGGCCTTTGTCCTGCAGTGGACGTCTTTCGGCTGATGATGATGATGATGATGATGATGATAAATGTGTACATACCGACTATAATAATAATGACTACAATAACTTTTGAAAATGGTGTTTCCTTATTTAATTGACATTAAGTGGAATATTTTGGGCCAATAATCAAATTTATAATTTTTTTCAGTTTTGTGTAGTGTAGTTTGTGTGTTTTATAATTTAATAGGACCCAAAATTCAATTACTTACAAACAAAGGAAGGTAATGCTATAGAGTATATTTTAAAAACATGTTTTGGTTTCAATAATACTGTAATAAACGATCTTTATGAAAAAACTTACAAGAACTCTAGCATCATTTCGGAATGCAATTCTTGTAAAAACAGAAAAACAATACACATTATATACCTATAAGTTCTTAGGTAATTTAAAGTGACTCTGTTAAACAAAATTATACTGTTCATGTGAATAACTAAAAGATTCCTTACACCGTCATGCCTATATTACCCAAGCGGGGGTTACAGAGGTGTATTGTAATGCTTATTTCATTAGCAGAAATAGTAAAAAAAGCCAATTATGCTAAATTGATACAAAGCGCTGAGTGAAAAATAACTAATACTGGTTCCAAAAGTTACCTACTAGAACTGAGAATGTCTCAATAGTAAATACATTTTTGTACTGACTATTTAAACTCAAGACCTCATAATGGGTAGGCTCATCACTAGACCAACGACGATGTCTTTAATATAAATACTAATTAAAACAGAAACCTTGGATAATAAGGCAAGCTGCAAATCCTTCGGCGCATGATTAGTTCTTCCTGAAGAAATATGTTCAAACTCTACAAAGAGCAAATATGGCAAAAAATAGAACGGAGAGTTTGGAGCAAAGGCGCCACCACACAAATCACCACCACTTTCCCTGCTCCAGAATGCACTCAGCAAACAAATTCCAAAAGCAAATGGAAGTTTTCTGTACAGCCGCATTTACGGAAATTTAATTAGAGTCCGCCCTTAAAAAGAACCCCTGAACATAACTCTGTGCTTTTGATTTTTTTTATTCTCTTCTCATTCACTTACTGTGCATTTGTTTTTAAATCTAATTAGAGAATTTATATTATTTAAGACTAGAGTTCTATTTTCAAAATTGTGACTCATTTAAAGCCAAAATAAAAACGTATTTTTTCCACTTAAATAAATTTTCTATACACTTAAAAAAATACAAAATTTTACCAATGCAAAAGGTATTTGAAAAAATAGCAATATTACCCAAGATTATATAATCTGCCCAAATGGTGAACCTACATAATGTTAAGCATCATCAAAACCTTTATGAACAATTATTCCTAAGTACAATAACAATTGATAGATGGAACGAACGAGTCATTCAAAAGGCAATTAACCTAAAAACATCACTTTCCCAAGACCATAGTGAACGCAACCCCGGCCTCGAGGGCGCCGTGTGGCCGTTCCTATTGAATGGGCTTATTGTGTCGCTATTTCCAATTATTTAGACAAGGCTAATGATGCTTTAGGTACCTACGAATCGCCCTTAGGACTACGAATATATCGGCTTGGCTTGATCGTGTCAATATTAATATTGTTTTAGAATTCTTCAAAGTTCGAGGGACTCGATGATTCACTGTCACTTGAAATCGTCATTTAATCAATTCGTAGATGGGGATCACAAATTTATAGCGCCTAAATTTGTGATAATAACATCGTCTTGCTTCGAAACATGCAGGTACACATCTCAAAGGTCTATTAATCCATTTTAGAATTAAAAACTCTGGACTATTTAAAAAACTGAACTTTATTTACGAATACCAACTGTAAATTTCCGTAAAAAATAATACGTTACACACGTTAGGCTACGTTTCAAAATTAGCAATGGTGTTCTATGTACACCCAAATTTCCCTGATCATATTTAGTGTCAATGTAATAGGGGACGTCTATTGTATTATAGCGGGCGCAATTTCAGACTGCTTAACCAAAGACCCTTAGACAAAATAATAATAACAAATTGCCCGATCCAGGATTCGAATTCAGGACCTCGTGATTGCTAGCCCATATCATGCACTAGACCAAAGATCTTGACCAAATAAATATCCTTCTCTTAAATAAATCTAAATCAGCTTGTCTTTAAACTGTTAAATTAGATGAAACTATAATCTATCTCTATCTACCTCTATATCATAACGCTAATCCCATGCAGGGTAGGCAAAGAATACAGAGCTTTAATAGTTTCTTTCCCTAAAACTAAAACGTATATTAGGTATAAACAATTCTTCCTTTTAAACGACTTCAAAGATGGAGGAGGTTCTATGATCGTCTTTATGTATGCATTTTCCTTCAATGTATGTTCACCGATATTTCCGTCAATTGAGGGCCGATTTTGATAATTCTTTTTGCCTTAGGTTTAGTATAGCTACAACGTGGTCCCCTTTTTATTTCATTGGTATTGGACCTTGTACTTTGAAGATATAACAGGGAACTCCCGAACGACAAATAAAACAAAGATTTAATTATTATAAGTATTGTTTTAGTCCTATACGTATAGGGTATATGGATACGTACCCTACCATACAACTAATTAAAATATTAACCGACTTCAAAAAAAGGTAAAATGTTTACAATTCGTCTGTGTTTTTTATAATGTATTTGTTTATGGTATGCTCCGTTGATTCGGGCATATAGAAAGAATGTCAGAAGAAAAAATGACAAATAGATATACAATGCGAAAGTGGAATGATGTAGGTACCGGGCAAGACCTAGACTATCTTACCACGACGAAATAGACCGAGTCTTACCTGAAGGACAAGTCAAGAGCCTCCGTAACCGGCGAACGTGTATGAGACGAACTATGAGAGTGGAAGAAGCCAGAGAGGTATGTATGGAAAGAACCTGTTGGAACTCTGTACTGTCTACCTACCCCGCAAGAGATCTGGCGTGATGATATAGATAGATAGATAGTCTTTATTTATGAACCGATTTTAACGATTATTTTTGCGTTGAATTTAGTATACCTTGTATAGCTTCGAGGTGGCCCTATTTTAATGAAATCGGTATTAAACCTTGGACTTTGATGATACACCAGGGGACTGCTTTCGTACTGTTTTCCGTTAGGTAAATAACACGAATGTATAGATTTTGTTATTATGCGTAATCCTGTACGTACCTTACTGTAGAACTAAGCAGCATAATATAATATATGTAGGTATATTAATTCACTTATCACAAAAAACTGTAAAATAAATAAAATTAAATAAAAACTGTAAAAAAAGAGAAACCGGCTTTAAAATGCAAAACAAAATTATTTATTATCGGTGCCAAGTAACCGAGTGCACCAATCGGCACTGACTTAAAATATTTATTTTTTGCATTTTGAAATCGTTTTCCGTTTTTAAAAAAGTTAATTATTACGATAAAAATTACATACATCTTAAAACGTGAAAGTATTAGTCCGCAAAGAAATATTTGAATATGAATTAGAAATTGATACATCCGTAGTTATTATAGTAGGCAGGATTAAATATATTGAATTGCCAAGATGGATGTATTAAGTAATACAGACACAAAACCAATAGGTATAAAATCCCGGGACCATAAAGACGAGAAGCGAAATAGAAAAAACTATTAGGGATAACGTTCTTAGTTTAGGGGAAGCCAAGCTGAGTATTCCCATTCTCTTGAGAGGCGAATTTCGGGAACAGGTTTGTTCTATTCACGGTTTTATTGGATTTTAACTATGAAATGTATTGTCGTATTTACACTTTATGTACCATTAGCTATCAGTTATTTAAAATAGATCCGCTAGTGGTGCAGTGCGACCGCAGATTTCTTACCGATCACCATGGTTAAGCAGCTTTCGACTAGGTCGGCCTGAGATGGGTGACCGTTTGTGGTATTTTTATATGCGTGCTTCGGAAGGCACGTTAAGCCGTTCCCGGTTACCACTTAATGTTGTAGTCGTTTAGCTAAGTTGGCTCAGTAAGGGCCTCCTTTCTTACCAACCCAAATTAGAATCCTTAGAAGTGGCTCGGCTTCCAATAGCAAGTGGCCACAAACCTGCCTCCACCAATCCGCACTAGGTCCGCGTAATGTAGTTTGTGAGAGAAGGCATTTGTCCAACAATGGGACAATGTACATACGGTTGTATGATTTTTATAAAAAAGCTTTAGACATCGCTGTACTAATTCAGTCTGGACTAGTTCTACTGAATAACTGCCTATTGTTCCTAGAGGCAAGTAGGCAAATGGCGATAACAAATTCCTGGATTCGAATCCTAGGTCCTAACATCGTCGGCGGAAAGCTGTCACTCTGCCACACCCACTTGGGGAGTATAGGCGTGACGGTGTTCATCTATCTACATATATCATAACGCCAGATCCCTTGCAGAGTAGGCAGACAGTACAGAGTTCCAACAAGTTCTTTCCTTAGATACGCCTGGCTTCCTCCACTCTCATGTTGGTTTCCTAATTTTATTTTCTTTATAGCAATCCGGAGTCTAGAATTTTTTAGGTATAATGGCAATAGACGTCTTCTTATTATATTGGAATCAATATCATCGACGAAATATGAGCGTTCCCACTACACCTCTGCCATTTGGGGAATGAAAGTATAATGGTATGTTCTTCTTCTTCTGGTGCCTCTCCGACTAGTAAAGGTTGGCTATCAACTTTTGGAATTCGTCTTGTGCGACACAAAAGAGCTGTACCGCGCTAGCAATTCCCGTCAACTCCCGAATATTACGGAGCCACGACTTCCTTCTGCGACCCACACGCCTTTTACCGTCAACTTTGCTCATCATAATGACCTGTAAAAGGTGATATCTGTCGTGCCTGAGCACGTGGCAGAGGTATGCAGTTTTTCGTCTTTTTATGAGGGTCATAAGTTCCCGTTCTTAATTGACTTGTCGCAGAACATCTTAGATGACTTTTTGAGTCCAACTTATTCCCAGCATTCGATGGTATGTTAGTTCCATTTAAACGTTCGGCTGAAAGCATTTTGGTTTATCGCCCTTATAAAATATCATCATCATCAGATCGAAAGACCTCCTCTGCAGGACATAGGCCTCCTACTTCGTGGGCCTCATCAAAGATCACCACAATGACTGGCTTTATGACTATATAATATTATTATTATACTTAAGGCCCCTCGTCGTGTCTGTCTGTCTGGCTGAAGGCGATAAACTCAATAACCACCGAACGGATATTCATACAGTTTTCACCAATTGACGGAGCGATTCAAGAGGAAGGATTATGTGTATAATTCACTCGCGCGAAACCGGGGGTGGGTTGCTAGTCTACATCTACACTAATATTAGAAAGAGGAAAGATTTGTATTTTTGTAAGTTTGTAACGAATAAACTCAAAAACTACTTCAAAATTTCAAAAATTCTTTCACCAATATAAAGCTACCTTATCCAGAAGTAACATAGCTATATAACATAGACCCGGTAGGTAGCGCTGTTGTCGGTCGGGTACGAAGTCGCGGGTAACTGCTAGTGTTATTATAAAATGAACCATATTTTCACTCTCTCTATATCATCACGCCATATCCCTTGCGGGGTAAGTAGAGAGTCCAGATTTCCAATAGGTTCTTTTCTAACAGACCTCTCTGGCTTCCTCCACTCTCATAGTTCGTCTCATACACGCTCGCCGGTTACGGAGAATTACATATCCGCCCATATTAAAAAGAAATATCATCCTACACAGTTACCGATGTCGTTCTGTATTTGTAAACATTGATAAAGGGAATAATGTTTAAATACATAATAAATAAAGATACGTGGGTATAAAGAGTTCGTTGGGAAAGTATTGAGACGGTACGATAAAGGCTTTCAGTCAGTTTTGTACATGTTTATTTATCGCGATGTTGGCATCGGAAATCAGTCAGGGACGACAAAGGCACTCATGTCTCAGGGACAAATTCTTCGTGTGATAAAAATTTAGTATAATTCTCGCTACCTCTTCTAGAATGTGTAGATTTTTAGTTTATAATTTCGTGACATTTATGAGATGATGAACTATGAGAGTGGAGGAAGCCAGAGAGCTCTGTAAAAAGTTGATATTTTTATAATAATTAGCTGTACCCGCAACTTCATTCGCGTTATTTTCAAGCGTTTATTTTACACCCTTAACCTTTGTTTGAGACAAAACCTAATCTACATCCTTCTCTTGGATAAAATCTATTTCTTTGCCGAAATTGATCTGTTCAGCAGTTTGGGCGTGAAAAGGTAACATACAAACAGACAGAGAGAGTTTCTTTCAAAGGAAATCGTCGAAAATGGCCCCAGACCCAACAAACATGTGGCCTATACCATAATTATTTATCTGTTTTATTATATTAGTTGCAAACATCCGTATCTAACGGACAATTTGCAATCCAAAACGAATATTTCAAAGTACTGTAAGTAATTTAATCAAAGTCGCCGTAGTCTTTTCTGAATGTTAACGAATTACGGTTGGAGATGTCAATCCTATCAATCGGTTGTATTCAATCGATTACATTCAATAATGATCGAATTGATTATTGCTAGTATATTTTAACATAACGATTTTACAAATGTATTGTAGGCTACTAAATCATAACCTCAAAATCTAATACTTCTTATGCAATAATGCAATTCCCCGCGTGTCCGTTTAATAATAAATGCATGAAGATAATTTGCAGGTAACTTGAAATCATACACGCATTTTTTCATTGCAGTTGATTCTACGGCAAATCATGTATGAACGCAAAACAATGACTTTAATAATATTAGTATGGATAAATAACAGACATGTAACGTCTAAATCAGCGGAATGTTATTAGTACATTTCACGATAATTTTGATTATTGTAGATATCTCTCTCTGTCTCTCTCTCTCACTCTCTCTCTCTCTCTCACTCTTTCTCCCTCTATCATCACGCCAGTTCCCTTGCGGGGTAGGCAGAGAATACAGACTTCCAACAGGTTCTTTCCTTACATCTCTGGCTTCCTCCATTCTGATGTAGATATCAAAGGGAAAAATTTTAATGTCGAAAAAGTACTTTGAAATTATGATTACTCTAGCGGTAAATAATGCGCGTAGCGTATACGCTACGGATGTATCCTGGGCTCGAATTTTAGGTGGAAAAGTTTTCCAATATCAGTCCGGAGTCTATAGTATTTTCCACATAGGATGTGTACTGACCGTTCGACCGAACGAAATTAATATTTAATTCAACGGTGTTAAGGCATAAAACCATAAGTATAGAAACGGGTCATCTCTCTTATTGCCATTGAATAAAGTATAATTTCGTATGGCAATTAGAACTGTCACTACCCATACACTATGCGAAAAATACTATATCATTGCGTACAATAACAATAAGGTGACCTCCTGTTTCATTAGACCTAACATCGACGGCGAAAAATGCGAAAAGCAGAGGAGTACGTACGGTGGTACACCTCTGCCACCCTCGCTTGAGGCATATACGGGTGACGGAGGTATTTTTTTTTTAATTATGAGCTCAACTACTCACGAATGAGATACTTAATGAACACGATAATATGTTCTATCCTTAGAAAGTTCTTTAGGATTCGGTGTACGTTATCGTGTTTGTCATAAGTATAAAATTAAAACAAAAACCTAACAATTAGACAACAACATAAAAACGTCCATTGTAACTGATCGTAATCTATTTCCATATATTACATATGAAGGTTGTTCAAACGTTCGCCCTATTCACCAAACAGTATGTAAATTAACTTGACCTGAAGCTATTAAGAGCACCAATAAAAACATTTCGAAACACAGTCGAACAATACGTAAAGCAAACAAAACTGAGTCACGTAATACAATGTACTATATATAAAGAGGTGTGATAAAATCTTAAAAAAAAAAAATAAAGCCGCCTTAACAAGCACAAAATAAATATTTGAAGTCGGTACCGGTTAGTGCAATCGGTTACTTGGCACCGTCACGCCTATATTCCCCAGAGGGGGTGGCAGAGGTGTACTGAGTACACCCACGTTTCGCCGACGATGTTAGGTCCCATGTAATAGGGGGCGAGCCTATTGCCATATACCGGGCACAATTCCAGACTCCGGACTCATACTGGGTATTTTTCGTTAGAAAAACTACATTTGTCCGACCTACGATTTGAACCCAGGACCTCGTGATCACAAAGCGATGCGCTTTGCCACCAGACCAACGAGGCAGTCAACAGTACTTGGCACCGACTTCAAATGTTTATTATTTTCTTTTTGAAGTCGGTTTTTTTTAAATGATGTTTATTTTACAATTTTAAGTGACAAGTGAATTATTTACTAATATTTATATACTTATATTATATTATTTTGCTGAACTCAGCAAGGTACCTACAGGATTGATATAATAACCATAACTAGTGGTCGCCCATTGGTCGAAATTCGACCTACTCTTTCATCGTTTGCTGGTTATGTTTGACATTCAGTAATAATAATAATAATATAATCATTTATTTCTCCTCATAAAAAATACAAATTTTAAAATTGTAATGCTACAAAATTCGAATAACGTGAGGAGCTGGTGTCTGAAGTAGGTAGGAATATACCTGTAATACAGATCACCAGGGCCTCACCCCATAAGAGTATAACAAAAAAAATTAAATAAATTTACAACAATATAACAAAATAATTATAAAACATAAAGGAGGTAGAATAATTAGTAATTTCTAACAAAGGATGCCTCAAGACAATGTATGCGTGGCCGCATATTTGTGTGAGTGCGTAAGAGTAAATGAATGTGTGGTGTGAGTGTTAAGCGTGTAGTTTGGTGTATGGTACAAAAAAAAAAAATATATTTTTTGAAATGTTTTTAGCAACTATTAATAAAATTATTTAAATTTTCAATTTAAAATATATCTCAATAATTAAGTTATGTCATATTTCCAATTTTTAAATTATATTTTTAATTTATTATATTATTATTATGCTTTTATACGAATACGAATTTATGTTAGGATTAGTAAATGTTTTACTTAAGCAGGCTTTCCGTAAAACTATTATCTAGTTTTTTCAACCAATTCTGAACAACCGATTTACATTTTGTTTTAGGAAGAGAATAAATCGACAATACCCTATTTATTTTATTATATAAGTTACTGCTTTGGTAGCAAAAAAGCGGCGTGGAAAACTGGTTCTGAGTGTGGGTTTAATACAAACTTTATCTTTTCTTCTAACATTTTGACAATCGTGTTAAGTATAAAAAGCTGACGAACCGTAAGCACTTCCCATTTTTTATATACCTCGGTTGTAGAATAGTAAAATGGAAGAAAAAGACTGACTTTTAGAAGAGCTCTTTGGGCTCTTTCAAGCTTCATAAAATGCGTCTTGGATGCTCCGCCCCAAGAAGTAATACAATAAGTAAGCTGTGACTGGCAAAGCGCATAATAAACTATTTTCATTAAGTCCTTACCAGCAACATGTCTAAGGTTTTTGAAGATTGCAATAAGTTTACGAATTCTGGATGTCAATAAATCTATATGGTTTTGAAAGTTTAGTTTGCTATCGATCATGATGCCTAGGTATTTAATGGTCGTAGTCTTCTGTAACTTAGGGCAAGAACAGGTGGGATTAATAGGGTTAGCACAAGAATGCGATATAATATAAAGAGAACTATCCAAATTATTAGCACCCCTTAAAGAAAATGTCATGTATTTTGTTTTTTCTACGTTAAGGGTCAATAGATTTTCACGTAACCACTTCGTCACTACATTAAAACCCAACTGAGCATTCAAGAAAACTTCTTCCCATGTATTACCACTAAATAGTATGACTGTATCATCAGCAAATGTAATAATTTTAGCATTGGGTAACTTTAATTGACACAACTCGTTTATATAAACCAAGAACAAGTTTTTTTTTTTTTTTTTTTTTTATTTGTAATTAGACACTGCGGGCCCGGTTTGTCCCGCACCTTTTTTTGTGTAATTTATGTGTTGTTAGTATTTGCACTTGTATGGTACATGCCGCTTATTATTAGCTTATTGTTACAGTGCTTGGTATTTGTTTGTAGCGGTACTTCAGTAGAGGTTTTTTTTTTTTTTTTTTTTTTTTTTAATTAATATTAATGATTTTGTAAGTGATGAGGCTTTCTGTTTTGGCTTGCCTTTGAGCGAGAATGCCTCAGTTGTGTAGGCGTTTGGCTGCTTGTGAGGGTTTCCTTTAGGCCTCCGCCTCCAGCAGCTTTTTAACAACTACCATGTCTCGACTGCGAATAGCCATCTTTATGTTGTATTCTTTTATTTTTTTGGTCGCAGCTGCCCTCGCCCTGCTTATTAGTGTAGCCGTTGCGTCCCCTTCACAGCTGTCTGTGTAGTAGACGCAACTTCCAGTGTGGCGAGATATAGCTACGACCGCGTGTGGATAGCTTCCGTGGAGCTTCAGTCTCTTGGGGACCGCTCGCACCATCACCACCCTTTCACTCGTTAGTCCCTGAGACTCATGCACGGTGAGGATGCGCGACCCGTTTCCCGACGCATAGCCCTGGCCGAGGAGGATTTCCTTCTCGGCCTGGGTGTGCACCAGAAACAGGGTGTTCTCCTGGTGTTTCGGAATTTGCGCTCCCGTGTACTTACTGAGGCTCAAGGACCTCACGAGGGATTTGGACGAGTATATGCCCCCATATATCTCGTTGAGGGCATACGCTACGTCCATTGGGTTTCTGTGAGTGCAGAGCAGCTCCCTGTTGACACGCGCCACGGAGTCTGGGCGGTTGTAACGCAGTCGAAACAGGTTCTCCCTATCAATGAACGGCAGTTGGTTGCAAGAACAAGTTTGGGCCCAGTATACTTCCTTGGGGAACTCCATACTGGACTAAACGTTCGTTGCTCATGAAATTGTCTATTTTTACAAATTGTTTACGTTGAGTCAGATAATCTTGAAAGAGTTTCAACTGGTTGTCTCTTATACCAAACCGTTCCAGTTTTTTTATAAGGATTGGAACAGAGACCGTATCAAAGGCTTTAGCCAGGTCCAAAAATATTGCGACTGTTTTCTTTTTATCGTCAATATTTGTAACTATAAAGTTAGTCAGTTCATAAACAGCATCAGAGGTGGACTTCTTCGCTCTAAAACCAAATTGCGCTGGCGATAAAAGATTATTAACTTCTAGATAGTTAGTTAATCTTTTGTTCAAGACACGCTCCAAGACTTTTGAAATTGTAGGGAGGATAGAAATAGGTCTATAATTTGTGACACAGTCTCTGTCCCCACCCTTATGGATCGGGACGATTCTAGATATTTTGTATATTCCAGGAAATATTCCAGTTGAAAGGGACAAGTTGCTGATATAAGTTATGAGTGGAGTTAAAACGTTTATATTTTCTTTTAAGATATTTGCTGGTATCATGTCTACTCCAACAGCGCAGTCACCCTTTAAGTCTGTTATAAGCGCTTTAATTTCATGATCATTAGTAGGTATGAGGTAAAATGAGTGGGACCGGGACGCGCCTGTTTGTGGTTGGTGTTGTAAAGGATTGCTAGATATATTCTCCGCCAAAGTTTTTCCTATGTTAGCAAAATATTCGTTTACATTATTTATTGACTGCTGTGGGTTCATTTTACATATTAGTTTAGAAGAGGTTTCTTTTGCTTTGTTAGTATGAGTTACCTTTTTGATAACTTTCCAGAGTTGTTTATTGTTAGTACCGGCACTTCGAAGCTGCAATTTTTCGTAATCTCTTTTTACCTTTTTTACCAAATTTGAGCAAAAGTTTCTATATCTTTTGTATGTAGTTTTTAAAGTATCGTTATTTGGGTATTTTTTATGTTTCTTATACAGATTATACCGGTTTTTGAGACAACGCAATATTCCCGGCGTTATCCACGGCTTTATTATACATTTGCGTCTAGACGTTTTAATTTGCTTAGAGTTTTCTAGGATGACCTTTTGCAATATATCTTGAAGTAATTCCGCGGCCTTGTTTGCATCATTTATTTTATATAAGGAACTAAAATCTGTATTATTTATAACTCTAGTTAGCTCTATATAGTTGATCCGATTTATAACGTGGTCAGGTTTAGTTATAAGTGATGTTGTAATAGAAAGAACGACAATGTAATGGTCTGTAAGTGATGTTTGAAGTACTAAGCATTGAGCTTCTAACTTCGTTTTCAAAAGTACATGATCAAGACACGTCTTATCATGAGTAGGGAAAGTATGTGCCGGTAAAATACCATGGGCTGCCACCATATCTAGGTATGTTGATGAATTAGTATCCGTGCTGTTTATCTTGATATCTATATTTATGTCGCCGAGTATTATAATGTTTTGAGTTGAGGAATATTGCAAAAGTAAACTGTTTAGAGACTGAATAAAATTATTGATATTCCTGTATCTCGGAGGCCTATAAACAGCAAGGGCTACTGTATTTGTTATTAATTTTTATAAGTAGGCAATTAGCATCAGTCAGGTTCTTTAACCGTTAAGTGTAAGTCTGCTTTATAATACACGACGACTCCATCATTTTGCGGAAGCTTGCAAGTTGTCACAAAAAAATTGTAACCCTCTATATGTGGTATGTTATGACCTGATTGCAGCCATCATTCAGTCAATATAAGGCAGTCCCAACATGTCCGGGTTATAACAAGGATCGGCAGCAATCCGGTAAGATTACAGTTTAAACTTCTTATATTTTGTTGGAATATATTAAAAGATCTTTCTGACTTAGTTAATAAAGACTCACAATCTTCCACATCACAGATGGATGATTCAGCAATATTAAAAGAATCAATATGTTTTTGTATACTTAATGAATCGAATTTAGGTAAGAGTAAAAATACCTAGTAAATAAATTAATAGGATAATAGTTACTATTTTTAGTAAATAGTATATTCACATTATTAGACATATAAGGGTAATTAAGAGTTATATTCAATTTATTAATTGCTTGTTGGTTGCTTGAAAAACGATTAGTCTGATTTTGAAGTGTTTCATATATATGTAATAGTTGATTTTGATCATGTGCAATTTGATATATGTAAGACTAAAGACAAATAATATTAAAGACAAACAATATTAATCTATTCTCAATTTGACCACAGACTTTAACAATAAACAAAAGAGTATATATGCGTGTGTGTGTGTCAAATACATGGTAGTGTGTGTAATGTTGTTTTTATTGATTTAATGTATTTTTAAGCATAATTTTAAAAAAATATTAGCATTTTGCACTCCTTCTCTATATAAACTATAAGTGTGGGAAATTTCATACTCCTCCGTCCGCGCAATTTTCGTAAAAACGGGTACAAAGTTTTTGCTTCACGTATTAATATAATGATAACGGAATCTGTACACTCGTACTGTTCGACGTTAAGGAGTCCCCTGATGTATCTCATTCATTTCATTAAAATGGGACCACCTCGAAACTATACTAAGCCCAACGCAAAAAGAATCATCAAATCCACATTGTGTGGGGCTACGTTTTACAAAAAAGAACATATAATTGCGGATCATACTACTTTTTAATTTTAAACATAAATAAAGACTAGATACACATAGGCAATAGCGAAGTCTTTTGAGTGGTTGAAAATAACATTACAAAAGCCTCAGACATCATCCTACGGACCCAAATAATATATTTTTTCTAGATAATCTTATGCGATATTATATCCCCCATTTTTCACCCGACACAAAAGGAATAAGGAATGCCGAGAAAAATGATAAAGTGATTCGTAGCCAGAAGTATCGAGTCGATACCGATAAGTCGATACCTTCGGAAACGCTTTCTGACGTTTTCGGATATTATATTGACTAATATTTGGGTTTTCAACACGCAACTGCCATGAGCTTGTGATCGATGGCTTCCACAGGCTCCGTTCGCGCCATAAATGGAAATTTATTGAGGAAAGTCGATGCGACTGGCGAACCGGATTGACTAGAGACTGCTTAGATGATAGATAGATTGGATGTATAAAAATATATCTTTTGTTATCATAACAGCACTGTCGTTCTTTTTTTTTATATAGGTATAAGATTTCCTCTCTTATCAGCTCATTTTTATGTATGGTTCTTGTGTATTTATGGGAGAGTAGCGGACCAACACCGATAAGGAATATGTTGTTTATAAGTAACTCCCTTTACAAGTATGACGAGACCAAGACTGCCTCGTTGGTCTGGTGGCAAAGTGCATCGCTTTGTGATCACGAGGTCCCGGGTTCAAATCCTAGGTCGGACAAATGTAGTTTTTCTAACGAAAAATTCCCAGTATGAGTCCGGAGTCTGGAATTGTGCCCGGTATATGTCAATAGGCTCGCCTCCTATTACATGGGACCTAACATCGTCGGTGAAACGTAAGTGTACTCAGTACACCTCTGCCACCCCCTCTGGGGAATATAGGCGTGACGGTGTTCCCTTTACAAGTAACAGAAATTGGTGAGGATAATAAATATCGCGATGGAAATACATTACACATTACTACATATTTAGAAGTATCCAATTAATGTATCTGCTTAGATACATAATCTACAATCTACTTATTTCTACTCATTCAACGTATTCTAATTAATGCGACACAGACTCTCAATACTAATCTTAATTGATAATCTAGAATCAATATTCAATTTCAGTAACCCATCCTAAGTCTCTTTGAGGGATAAACTCCGAAATGAGGTTATCCGTCAAAGAACCAAAGTACTTTCCATAGCTCGCAGAGTAAGCTCGCTAAAGTGCCAGCGGCCTGGCCATGTCTGTCGAAGAACCGATGGAGAAGACGTGTTCTAGAGTGAAGACCGCGACTCGGCAAACGTAAGATAGGGCGCCCCCCAGCTAGGTGAACCGACGACCTTAAGAAGGTTGCAGGGTGGGGCTGGATGCAGAAGGCGGGGGACCGTGTATTGTGGCGCGAATCGGGAGAGGCCTATGTCCAGTAGTGGACTGCAATAGGCTGATCTGATTGATTGATTGATTGAACTTATAAGTCCTAAGTAACCTCAGTAGCCTCCTTCCTTTACCTACCTCTATGTCTTTTACGGTATTTTCATTTTCATTGTGTTTTTTTTTAAATACCCGTCAAATAATCGTTACCAGTATCATAAATATCGCGGTCGGACGCAACAATTTTTTTAAGCCCTAAATATCCCATATAAATGAAATATTCCTTAAGCCGTTACAATACCCGAGCCTCTATAAAATTCAGCACAAAATCCGGGTATAACAACATATCCGTATATCCCTGTTTCGTTGTTAATTAAAAAATTGAGATGTTTTATATTCTTCCACTTTTTTAGGGACTGATATTTATGGATGTGTTACAACTGTCCGTTTTTTTCCTTAACCTAGTATATTGTCCTAATACTGAGCAAATGTCTTCCCCATAATCTTCTACATGAAAGATCTTCCCCGTTATGGAGATTGAAGATTATGGAGGAGAGCGTGAACTTTTCAAAAGATTTCCCATCTCTGGACAATCTTTTTGAAAAGCATCAATCTCGTTACGCTACGGTTTCCTATTATAGCACACTGTATTTACAACAACATGTCATTATGGCTGTTGTCTGTTAGGTACTTTAAGAGGCGACGGAAGTTTTATTTTCCTTAGTTTTCTTACTCTCCTTATACGCACTTTATTCCAGGAATATACACACAGATATAGTACATAGAAGGCTTCATAGTCGTCTTATGAAGATAATCTATTTAAGGTTTACAGCACTGTTGTACTGTAACAGTTATGAATATAAAACAATAAAATAATGATACTGAGTTCTTAGATTTACGCGAATATTACACATGAAATAAAACTATTTTACGGATTTAATCGCGGTTTATTTTTGATTTTTAGTTCCCGACGTTTCGAGTGCTTTGCAGCACCCATGGTCACGGGATTAATCAACTAATGATTCTAAACAGAATGAAAAAATCATCGCTTCAGGTGGTAATCGAAAACGTTATCCGCCATGCCGAGGCGGCGGGGGTATCAATATATGTACGTAAGTAAATGTGCATGCCTTCACTTAAAATAATTCCAGACATAGAACTATGATACTGCTACATGATACTACAACACATATTATACGCAAAATAAGACCTCATATAAAAATCAAACAAAAATGAACATATTGCAGCGCAAATTTATATCCCTGTCGCAAATTCCGAATTCCTCTAAACCTTCCTGTGGAAACACCTTTAATTCAAGAGACAAAGGGGCTTAATTGACCGGTTGGTTCAAAATCAATACAGGCTGGCGGTCAATCGCGAACGTGATACGAAATAATGATCGTATTCAATACGCCACGTACTAGAGATAGCTCGAATAGTGGTTGGCTACACTAGCCGACTAGAAAAGTCGATTGGATCGCATACTTTTTTATTAATGGAGTCGATCGTCGTCGATATATAAATATATGCAAGGAATGCCACTCACTTTATTTTAAAATAGCTGTTACCTGCGGCTTCTCCCGCGTGGAATTTAACAAAAAATCTTTTTCTGAAATAAAGAGTAGCCTAATTTACTCGTAAGTACCATATATACTTACATATGCAAATTCAAATTCAAACAGATTATTTAATCAAAAGTTGTTATTTTGAGATTACAAACAGACAATTCAATTTTATTTATTTGTATAGATAAATCGCGTCATTTTTAAGTATCTTTGGGGTGTTTTATATGTAGTTTAGTAATAATACCAATATAGATTTGTTAAAAATTGGGGGAAATCTTTGAAAGTGAATGATATCGCGTCCATTAATAAACATATAATTAAGTTCATTAAGTTATCGATTGAGGCATCAAAACCATATCCATACTTCCATCCTAATATGATAAATTCGAAAGTAACTCTGTCTGTCTTTACCTTTTCACGTCCAAACCACTGAACTGATTTTATCAAATTTGGCAATGATATAGATTTTATCCAGAGGCAGGACATAAGCTACCTTTTGTCGCAAAAAAAAAAGCTTAAGGGTGTGAAATAAGCGCCTGAAAATAATGCGAACGAAGTGGCGCACACTGGGTTAAAAGACAGATTTCCCGCCAAAGTATCAGTTTAAGGAAAAAATGTCCTCAGGCATTTTCTCATTGGATTTGAAGGTTCTATCGATTGGCATTCAAAAAAACGCGTTATTAGACAATAAATTCTAATGTCCCTCATTTCTCGGTTGCGATCCAATGTGTGGCGGATACAGCTAGTAGTTTATATGGGGGTACATCTCTTGAACGCAGTTCCATTAATTTTCAAACTTAAATAAATGTTATTTAAATTATTCTGTACATTTCTAGAAAGCGTGTGCTTATCGTTTGGTGAGACCACCCTTGTCTATACGAGTTAATTGCACCCATTATCGATGTGTAAATTATATGCCAGCGGTTGATGTGGAAAGCAGACACATAAATTGAATACATATGTATCAATAATCTATATAGACATGACACTCAGGGCATCAAGTTTTTCTTTTTTAAATCTATCTATATCATCACGCCAGATCCCTTACGGGGTAGGCAGAGACTACAGAGTTCCAACAGGTTCTTTCCTTACATACCTCTCTGGCTTCCTCTACTCTCATAGTTCATCTCATACACGCTCGCCGGTTACGGAGACACCTGACTTGTCCTTCAGATAAGAGCCTGTCTATTTAGTCATAGTAAGATAGTCTAGGTCTTGCCCGGTACCTACATCCTTCCACTTTCGCATTGTATATCAGTTTTGTCATTCTTTCTTCGGACATTCTTTCTATATGCTCGAACCAACGGAGCATACCCTTTCTCATCTTTACACCGATACTATTTTTTTTAAATATACGGTTGTTATATATAAAACTGGTTTCCTTATAGTCAAAATCTTACCTACCTAGTCCTGGTTGTCGGAATTCTAGTCTGTTATCTAGAAGAGTTCTAACAATAACATTCCACAACATCCAACTAATATTATAAATGTGAAAGTTTGTATGTTTAGGTGTTTGGATGTTTGTTACTCAATCACTAGAAAACGGCTTAACGGATTTGGATAAAATTTGGCTCACAGATAGTTTATTACCTGGATTAACATAGGATCCTATGTGTCGAAGTATCCTTCTTATCCCGGAAAAATATAAGTTAACGCGGACGAAATCGTAGTACTAGTACTTAAAATATATTAAGAAGCAAGAAGATTTCCATTTAAAAATCTTCTTGTTGACTTGTTCTTGTTTACTGCCTTTTTGGACTAGTGGCGCGTAGTGTGGTCTGTAATCACTAGGTTATGGGTACAAATCCTGGCAATTTTCTATCGAAAAAAACATGTAAGTAGTCTGGAATTGTGTCTGGTATAATCGCATTGGGCTTAGCCTGTATTAAACTTGGATCTAACGTTATCAACGATTCCACCCCCTTTTGAGGAGTACAGGCTTATTAGATTTTCCTTCACTTCCTCATTTCCTCTACTTAATAATATATTGATAACACACTGAGGCTCTACAAACAATGATGTAAAATACATCGCCAGGGGTCTGAGTGATGGTAGTCATTTACTTGGAGGTCGACAGTGTTCCCTCCGCAAAAACATTAGTATTATCCCTCTTATTCGGCATGTCAAATCGCGGCGCATTATGACAACTTCGTGAAATGATTGCGTAAAGGTATTCTGTTTGCCACTGGAGAACTATTAAACCAGAGATGGGCAAAATGTAATCAGATTAAATGATTACAATTGCAGTTTGTAATATTTAATCATGATTCAAGTTTAAAAGTTTAATCGTAAACGTTGAAAATTCCAAAATGTAATTGTAATTCTATTCTAATAAATTCTATACCATCACGCCAGATCCCTTGCGGGGTAGGCAGAGAATACAGAGTTACAACAGGTTCTTTCCTTACATACCTCTCTGGCTTCCTCCACTCTTATAGTTCGTGTCATACACGCTCGCCGGTTACGGAGACTCTTGACTTAGTTGTAATTTTTAATTAATTAATACACCATCACGTCTCTATTCCCCAAGGGGTGGTGATTAATCATTAATCTGGATACATTTTGCCCATCTCTGTATTAAACAAACATTTCACGCAGTTATCGTAACGCGAAGTGTTTCGTTTTCAATTGGACATATCGAATAAGGTCCCTGTTCCCGCTCTTCGACATGTTCTTAGTGACCCAGTTTGACCTGGTTCCTTGATTGGAAATAGAAAATGTTATGTTTATTTTTACGGGGTATCGTTTGGTAGAGAGGAAAATATATTGCGTTTCGTGGTAATCAACTAAATTATAACCTGACTAATTGTATTTATCATCTATATACCTACTATCTTACATAAAGGATATCATCCGCCACTCTCTGACTAATTAATTGAATTATTCATTGTTTTATTAGTATTTCTATTTATCTTTATTATGAACACAGTCACGACTATATTTTCCAAGTGGAGGTGGCAGAGTGTCACTTTCCGCAGACAAAATTAGGTCTCATGTAATAGGGGGCGAGCCTGTTGGCATATACTGGGTGCGGGAATATTTCGATAGAAAAACTACATTTTTCTTTTTAATTCAATTTATTAATTTTGTTTGTGTAAATATGGGCCGTATGTTGTCTGAAATAAATAATTTTTATTTATTATCTATATATCTAAAGCAGTGATAGCCTAGTGGTTAGACCGTTGGACTGCAAAGTCAGAGGTATCGGGTTCAAACCTAGGCACGCACCTCTGTGGTTACGAAAAAATGTGCTTATTAAAAAATTTTGATCACTTGCTTTAACAGTGAAAGAAAACATCGTGAGGAAACCTGAATGCCTAAGAGTTTTTCTAACGTGTGTGTTCGCCAACCCGCACTAGGCCACCGTGGTGGACTATGGCCTAAACCCTCTCAGTTTGAGAGGAGGCCCGTGCCCAACGATGGGACAGTTTCTTAAGAGGTCTAATATTATTATTTTTATTATTTTATCTGTCTCGTTGGTCTAGTGGCAAAGCGCATCGCTTTGTGATCACGAGGTCCTGGGTTCAAATCCTAGGTCGGACAAGTGTAGTTTTTCTAACGAAAACTTCCCAGTACAAGTCCGGAGTCTAAAATTGTGTGCCCGGTATATGGCAATAGGCTCGCCCCCTATTAAATGGGACCTAACATCGTCGGCGAAACGTGTGTGTACTCAGTACACCTCTGCCACCCCCACTTGGGGAATATAGGCTTGACGGTATGTGTATTATTATTTTATCTATATATCTATATCATCACGCTAAATCCTTTGCGGAGTAGGCAAAGAATAACAGAGTTCCGATGCTATTATTTTTTTATTTTATTATACGAGGAACAACTAGCAAATAATTTAAATAATTACCGCAAAAACAAAACGACAATTTTAAATACAAAGTAAATATGTTACACACAGTAAAGTACTCAGATACTAAGTTTAAAATTTTACCCGCTCAAATTTAACACCAGCGTTAATCCGCTTGCAGCGACGAATGTACAAACAACGGATGAAACAAGTTCCTTTATACTAATGCTTTTAGTGACAAAACATTGGGAACAGTTAAATTATAAGCTTATTGAGGTCAGTAAGGTAAACAAATATTCTGTAAGTATCATGTAAGTATTTACCGGCATTGATGAAAAATATGTAGAACCGGCGCTCGTAGCGCTGTGCGACTGCGGTGTTCTAACCGATTACCAAGCAGCGCTCGACTCGGTCGGCCCGAGATGGATGACCGTTTGTGGCATTTTCATATTCGAGCGTCTCCGTGCTTCGGAAGGCACGTTAAGCCGTTGGTCCCGGCTACCACTTAATGTGGTAGTCGTTAAGCCGAGTTGGAAGCCTTAAAGGCGGCTTGATAAGTTCCAACAGCAGGTGGCCACAAACCTGCCTCAACCAATCTGCACTGGGTTCACGTAGTGGAGTATGACCTAATCTCTCTCACCTCGATTAGTGAGAAAAGGCCTTTGTCCAGCAGTGGGCAATATAGGCTTATATTATTATTATTATGTGTAGAACCGGGCAGAAGTCTTCAGAAGTGAACAACGCAGGTTTAAACACGTTATTGTTGATCAGAGTACGATTCCCGAACTAACTTTTAAATAAGAATTGAGATAAATAGATTGGACAAACTATTAATATTATAACAGCAACGAGTTTGTATTTGAAGTGTTTCTTCCTTTTTTTAAAAACGTAGCCCCACACTAGGATTTACTACAGTGTCGTGGGTGCGTTCACAAACATGAAAATTCACATACACAAATACCCAGACCGAAACAAATAATTGTGGGTCACACAAACCTGTTGAAACTCTGTACTATCTTCCTACCCCGCAAGGGATCTGGCGTGATATAGATAGACAGATAGACAAACATTTGTTCCGTGCGGGAATCGAACCCGCGACTATTAGACTCAGTGGGCGGAGCGGCTTAAGATCGTAACCACTGCGGTAAGTCTGAGTTTAGATAGCTCGATTTACAGTTGAATAGGATGGCCAAGGGTAAAATTCCCGAGTTGGGTTCATTTTAGATAATGGTTCATCATCGTCATCATCAGCCCGTATCAGTTCTCTGCTGGACACAGGCCTCTCCCAAAGTATGCCATTGAGCCCGGTCTGGAGCTCTTCTCCTCCAACCGCTGCCAGCCACCCTGCGTATATCGTCGCTCCATATACGGCCGGTTTCAATATATTTAACTGAAGAATAGATTTGCCTACTACGGATAGAAATTTGACATATATTGTATAGAATATCTGTCAAAATACTACTGACAGTAAGCAAATCTATCCTTTAGTTGAATATTGAAACTGGCCATTAGCTGCAGCGCGTCCCACACTACGATAATGGTTGGTTGGTTGAAAATGGTTTTCTCATATTTTACAGTCTTATGTCTGACTGGCGCGCAATTGTCAGATGCTTTATATAAATAAATAAGTGGTTAAAATAGAATTTTACGACTTTTAGATAAGTTTTTAGTAAATTAGTTAATGGCGATGATTTAGCGCAGTGGTTACGATCTTAAGCCGCTCCGCCCACTGAGTCTAATAGTTGCGGGTTCGATTATCGCACGGGACAAATGTTTGTGTGACCCCACAATTATTTGTCTCGGTCTGGGTATTTTTGTATGTGAATTTTCATGTTTGTAAAATGCACCTACGACACAGGAATAAATCCTAGTGTGGGGATAAGTTTAAAAAAAAATAAAAAAAGAATCTATGCTATACTTTTGCATTAGATAAAACGTAGTGAATATATGCTCTTTCGCATTAGGTTGAATTATTACCTGTAAGTGAGGCGCTCGTAGCGCTGTGCGACCGCGGTGTTCTTACCGTTCACCAAGGTTAAGCAGCGTTCGACTCGGTCGGCCTGAGATGGGTGACCGTTTGTGGCATTTTCATATTCGAGCGTCTCCGTGCTTCGGAAGGCACGTTAAGCCGTTGGTCCCGGCTACCACTTAATGTGTTAGTCGTTAAGCCGAGTTGGAGGCCTTAAAGACGGCTTGATAAGTTCCAACAGCAGGTGGCCACAAACCTGCCTCTACCAATCCGCACTGTGTCCGCGTGGTGGAGTAAGACCTAACCTCTCTCGCCTCGATTTGTGAGAGAAGGCCTTTGTCCAGCAGTGGGCAGTATAGGCTGATATTATAAGGATAGTAAACCTATTTTTGAAAAAAAATAGACTTCACAAATTTGCTTTGTTTTTCAGTCAATATTTTTGTAGATATGTTTTCATTATGATACATTCATACTAATATTATAAATTCGAAAGTAGCTTTGTCCGTCCGTCTATCTGTTTGTCTGTTACCTTTTTACGCCCAAACCACTAAACAGATTTTGATCAAAGTTGGCAAGGAGAT
This sequence comes from Phalera bucephala, assembly GCA_905147815.2. NCBI lineage: Eukaryota > Metazoa > Arthropoda > Insecta > Lepidoptera > Notodontidae > Phalera > Phalera bucephala. Next base: position 12,260,874 of record LR990621.1, on the reverse strand, counting down.
AGATTTCATCTAGGGGAAGAACGAGGCTACCTTTTGTTTAAAAAAACGTCAGGCTGTGAAATACACGCCTGAAAATAACACGAACGAAGTTGCAGGTACAGCTCGTATATATACCTACATGAATAAGTAATCATAAGTCAAGAGTCTCCGTAACCGGCGAGCGTGTATGAGACGAACTATGAGAGTCGAGGAAGCCATAGAGGTATGTAAGGAAAGAACCTGTTGGAACTCTGTACTCTCTGCCTACCCCGCAAGGGATCTGGCGTGAGGTTATAGATAGATAGATAGATAGATAGAATAAGTAATCATTAAATTTAGTCGGTAGGTTTTAAATAAAGCCGTTTGGTATTTTCGGGGAAATTGTAGAACTTTACCAAATAAAAGTGGTGTAACAATGTTAAGCCCAGTTGAAACTGTATGCGGTGGCTAGACAAACCGAAGTAGCAATTACAGAACAAACTCGAACCGTTGCTCGTCTGCCGCAGCTGTAGATACGAAAGTTTTTTCTTTTAATCCACATAAATAAACAGTCAGACAAACATGCCAATCCAGGGTTTTTAATTATATACATTTTTACGATCACCAATGCCTTGTCTTTCGATTATACATTTTTATACCATCTGGTACTTTTGATAATGGTCAAAAAAGGCTAGATATCGCAAATGTCGATAGATAGTAATAAAATTGTTGAACATAAAACTTAAAAAGTTTAAGATATAAAATTATTTTACTTTCTACCAAGTTTAAGCAGCTGGTTATATGCTCACTCACTTGCAAATTACGTGACTTTTCTTATTAAACCACACGGCTCAATAAGAAAATTAGCGTAAAATGTATACAAGGTGTATCGAAAATAACGCAAGACTTCAGACATCCTGATTGGAAGATTGCCTTTTTATTCAATACGAAAACCAATTAACCAAATTTAAAATTTTTAACCCCTTTTTTAAACACTTTCATACCCCAATTAACAATGAAACTCATACGCGTATGTGTGCGTTGATAAATACGTTTAAGAAATGCATTTGAAATCACCGTATTGTTATGAATCAAGAATAAAATTAGTTTATTATAGCGCGCTAAAGGAGTAACAGCATGCTTTGCAAATTAAAAAAATTTATATACATAAAAATTGTTGGAATCAATTCAGTTATCGATTTAGAACAAACTACTTTCAGGACTTGCATTTATTATGTTACACCTTGTTTAGATATCATTACCATATTGCATAGATTGCCCAGATAGTCTAGGTCAACATTTTGCCAACAGATGCAACTAGTGTTAAACCATCGAATCCTCTACCGTAATAGTCAAAGACACGTTATTATAATATTTTTCACATAAGATGAGTAGTGAAAGTTCTAAGTGCCAAACGAAATTAATATTTAATTCAATGGTATTAAGGTATAACACCATAAGCATAGAAACAACTCATGCCTCTTATTGCCATTGAATAAAGTACACTTACAACTGTCACAGTAGCCTTCCTTCATGAAAAATACTATACCGTACAATCGTTATACATATATGACCTTCCTAACACACTGATTTGCAACTACCTACTAAATATTTCAAACGTTTCAGTTCGCTACAAAATTGCTGGTGCTTACAGATACTCACACCCCGGAGATTAAACCTAGCACACACAAAAGAGCTCGGTCCATATAAGACGACTGTGTAGACGTGTTCAACCATCCATTTTTTATTACAATACTTTTGGTACACATTGGAATTACGTTTCTTTGAAGGTATGCGGGTTTGCTGACATAAAAGAATAGAAATACGATTGTAATCGAAAAAGAAATTAAACTTCCTTAGTTTAAAATTTATGTATGATCGAAAAGGTTGGGTATAATTACAAAGTAAAAGCGACATTCTTTAACCGTATGAAAATTGTTATTAAATTTATCTATCTATATATATTCATATATCATCACGCCAGATCCCTTGCCGGGTAGATAGGGAACACAGAGTTCCAACAGGTTATTTCCTTAGAGAACTCTCTGGCTTCTTTCACTTTTATAGTTTGCCTCATGAACGCGCGTCGGTTACGGAGACTTTTGATTAGCACTTCAGGTAAGTAGTTGCGCTTCTATTTGATCATGGTAAAACAGTCTAATAATAATAATAATATTAGCCCTGTTAAGAAACTGTCCTACTGTTGGGCACGGGCCTCCACTCAAACTGAGAGGGTTTAAGCCATAGTCCACCACGCTGGCCTAGTGCGGGTTGGCGAACTTCACACACGTTCGAGAAACTCTTAGGCATGCAGGTTTCCTCACGATGTTTTCCTTCACCGTTAAAGCAAGTGATAATTAATTTTTAATACGCACATGCTTTCGAAAAGACAGAGGTGCGTGCCTGGGTTTGAACCCGAGATTTTGACTTTGCAGTCCAACGGTCTAACCACTAGGCTATCACTGCTTTCAAGACAGTCTAATTCTAGGTAAATATATTTCTATACATTTTGAAATAAGTACATGATACAAAGAACGTATGAGACGGGATTGCAGACGCCCAAGGCCGCGGCTAATCCTGGAACCTAATGCTTTTAGTGATAAAACATTGGGAACAGTAAAATTATAAGCTTATTGAGGTCAGTAAGGTAAGCAAATATTCTGTAAGTATCATGTAAGTATTTACCGGCATTGATGAAAAATATGTAGAACCGGCGCTCGTAGCGCTGTGCGACTGCGGTGTTCTAACCGATTACCAAGCAGCGCTCGACTCGGTCGGCCCGAGATGGGTGACCGTTTGTGGCAATTTCATATTTGAGCGTCTCCGTGCTTCGGAAGGCACGTTAAGCCGTTGGTCCCGGCTACCACTTATTGTGGTAGTCGTTAAGCCGAGTTGGAAGCCTTAAAAGCGGCTTGATAAGTTCCAACAGCAGGTGGCCACAAACCTGCCTCCACCAATCTGCACTGGGTTCACGTAGTGGAGTATGACCTAATCTCTCTCACCTCGATTAGTGAGAAAAGGCCTTTGTCCAGCAGTGGTCAGTATAGGCTGATATTATAAGGATAGTAAACCTATTTTTGAAAAAAAAAATAGACTTCACAAATTTGCTTTGTTTTTCAGTCAATATTTTTGTAGATATGTTTTCATTATGATACATTCATACTAATATTATAAATTCGAAAGTAGCTTTGTCTGTCCGTCTATCTGTCTGTCTGTTTGCCTGTTACCTTTTTACGCCCAAACCACTAAACAGATTTTGATCAAAGTTGGCAAGGACATAGATTTCATCTAGGGGAAGAACGAGGCTACCTTTTGTTTAAAAAAACGTCAGGCTGTGAAATACACGCCTGAAAATAACACGAACGAAGTTGCAGGTACAGCTCGTATATATACCTACATGAATAAGTAATCATAAGTCAAGAGTCTCCGTAACCGGCGAGCGTGTATGAGACGAACTATGAGAGTCGAGGAAGCCAGAGAGGTATGTAAGGAAAGAACCTGTTGGAACTCTGTACTCTCTGCCTACCCCGCAAGGGATCTGGCGTGAGGTTATAGATAGATAGATAGAATAAGTAATCATTAAATTTAGTCGGTCGGTTTTAAATTAAGCCTTTTGGTATTTTTGGGGAAATTGTAGAACTTTACCAAATAAAAGTGGTGTAACAATGTTAAACCCAGTGGAAACTGTATGCGGTGGCTAGACAAACCGAAGTAGCAATTACAGACAAACTCGAACCGTTGCTCGTCTGCCGCGGCTGTAGATACGAAAGTTTTTTCTTTTAATCCACATAAATAAACCGTGAGACAAACATGCCAATCCAGGGTTTTTAATTATATACATTTTTACGATCACCAATGCCTTGTCTTTCGATTATACATTTTTATACCATCTGGTACTTTTGATAATGGTTTGCAAATGTCGATAGATAGTAATAAAATTGTTGAACATAAAACTTAAAAAGTTTAAGATATAAAATTATTTTACTTTCTACCAAGTTTAAGCAGCTGGTTATATGCTCACTCACTTGCAAATTACGTGACTTTTCTTATTAAACCACACGGCTCAATAAGAAAATTAGCGTAAAATGTATACAAGGTGTATCGAAAATAACGCAAGACTTCAGACATCCTGATTGGAAGATTGCCTTTTTATTCAATACGAAAACCAATTAACCAAATTTAAAATTTTTAACCCCTTTTTTAAACACTTTCATACCCCAATTAACAATGAAACTCATACGCGTATGTGTGCGTTGATAAATACGTTTAAGAAATGCATTTGAAATCACCGTATTGTTATGAATCAAGAATAAAATTAGTTTATTATAGCGCGCTAAAGGAGTAACAGCATGCTTTGCAAATTAAAAAAATTTATATACATAAAAATTGTTGGAATCAATTCAGTTATCGATTTAGAACAAACTACTTTCAGGACTTGCATTTATTATGTTACACCTTGTTTAGATATCATTACCATATTGCATAGATTGCCCAGATAGTCTAGGTCAACATTTTGCCAACAGATGCAACTAGTGTTAAACCATCGAATCCTCTACCGTAATAGTCAAAGACACGTTATTATAATATTTTTCACATAAGATGAGTAGTGAAAGTTCTAAGTGCCAAACGAAATTAATATTTAATTCAATGGTATTAAGGTATAACACCATAAGCATAGAAACAACTCATGCCTCTTATTGCCATTGAATAAAGTACACTTACAACTGTCACAGTAGCCTTCCTTCATGAAAAATACTATACCGTACAATCGTTATACATATATGACCTTCCTAACACACTGATTTGCAACTACCTACTAAATATTTCAAACGTTTCAGTTCGCTACAAAATTGCTGGTGCTTACAGATACTCACACCCCGGAGATTAAACCTAGCACACACAAAAGAGCTCGGTCCATATAAGACGACTGTGTAGACGTGTTCAACCATCCATTTTTTATTACAATACTTTTGGAACACATTGGAATTACGTTTCTTTGAAGGTATGCGGGTTTGCTGACATAAAAGAATAGAAATACGATTGTAATCGAAAAAGAAATTAAACTTCCTTAGTTTAAAATTTATGTATGATCGAAAAGGTTGGGTATAATTACAAAGTAAAAGCGACATTCTTTAACCGTATGAAAGTTGTTATTAAATTTATCTATCTATATATATTCATATATCATCACGCCAGATCCCTTGCCGGGTAGACAGGGAACACAGAGTTCCAACAGGTTATTTCCTTAGAGAACTCTCTGGCTTCTTTCACTTTTATAGTTTGCCTCATGAACGCGCGTCGGTTACGGAGACTTTTGATTAGCACTTCAGGTAAGTAGTTGCGCTTCTATTTGATCATGGTAAAACAGTCTAATAATAATAATAATATTAGCCCTGTTAAGAAACTGTCCCACTGTTGGGCACGGGCCTCTTCTCAAACTGAGAGGGCTTAGGCCATAGTCCACCACGCTGGCCTAGTGCGGGTTGGCGAACTTCACACACCTTCGAGAAACTCTTAGGCATGCAGGTTTCCTCACGATGTTTTCCTTCACCTTTAAAGCAAGTGATAATTAATTTTTAATACGCACATGTTTGGGCACATGTACTGGGTTTGAACCCGAGACCTTTGACTTTGCAGTCCAACGGTCTAACCACTAGGCTATCACTGCTTTCAAGACAGTCTAATTCTAGGTAAATATATTTCTATACATTTTGAAATAAGTACATGATACAAAGAACGTATGAGACGGGATTGCAGACGCCCAAGGCCGCGGCTTATCCATCCATTTTTATTACGATACTTGAAACACTTCAGAATTACGTTTCTTTGAAAGGATTTCGCCAACGATATCGTATTGGAATTTTTTTAACATTAAATCGAAAGATAAACAATAACTGGGACGAGAAGCTTTCGGATCTCTCTCTATAAGAGATCTCTCTATAGATCACGTGTGGTTGTAGGGGCCTGTATAACCTGGGGAACTACCATTGAGAAAGAGACGGAGCCACAAAGTGCGTATATCCATCTCTTTCTCACGGAAAAGTAAGCTAAAAATTATACCGCTAAAGAGATTGTAAGCTCCCAGAGCTACTAAAGATAGGTATCAAGTAATCTTATATCATTACTACTTTCAGTTCAGTAGTTACAGCAAAAGCCGATTATTAATACATGTTCATAAGTTTTTTATTTCATGAAACACCTAGGCACAACTACTGGCCAACTGGGTACATAATTATTTAAGATCATTGTGGTGAAAATTGAACATTTACTCTAAACTCTATGACAAAACCATAAGAGTGAAAGAAGTCCGAGAGGTCTGTAAGGAAAGAATCTATTAGAACCCTGTAATAATGAAATAATACTATTAGCCCTTTTAAGAAACTGACCCACCGTTGGGCACGGGCCTCCTCTCAAACTGAGAGGGTTTAGGCCACAGTCCACCACGCTGGCCCAGTGCGGGTTGGCGAACTTCACACACCTTCGAGAAACTCTTAGGCATACAGGTTTCCTTACGATATTTTCCTTCACCGTTAAAGCAAGTGATAGTTAATTTTTAATACACATGCTTTGGAAAAGACAGGTGCGTGCCTGGGTTTGAACCCAAGCCTCTGACTCTGCAGTCCAACAGACTAAGCTATCACTGATATTAACCCTGTACTCTCTGCTTATCCCGCAAGGCTGTTAGCGTGTCAAAAATACATATCGGAACATATTATCGTCCAAATAATATTTGTGTAAAATCTATACATAATAGTGTTTCCATGTTACCTTATATTCTCATATTACTGTTATTGAAAGATTTAAGAGACACATCTCGCCTATAATGGCGGTTTTACGATGCGAATCCATATATTGAAAAAATTTTACAACCGAAATTATTAGAGATGAAATGAAGAGATTGTGTACTACTTTCAGCAGTTTGAGGGTCGCCGATTCAGTTGTTATACATTAACTTGCTATAAAACTTGAGGGCTTAGCAAGAAAAGATTGACGTTAGCTTGACGCTAGTGAATATACGCGCTGTCACGTACATGTTTATTTAGTAAACTAGTAGCTCGAAAAGGATGGCAAATCAACTCGCTAGCGTCCCGCTAACGTAATTTTTTTTGTGCTAAGCTCTAGCTTGACGTTACCGTGACGTAACGCGATTGAGTTGAAATGCCATTCTTTTCTTGCAATTAATTTACCACATACAGATGAAAGTGACAACACGTCATCTCGATATTCTAACTACGCTGACCTCAACGTCTTCATGTTAAGCTTTCTGAGGGACTAACACGAACAGAGCTTATCACAAAAAAATTGTCGCTAACGAGTCGATATGCTATCTTTGTCACACTTCAAAATTACTAAATACACTTGAACGTGACAGCTCGGTCACTCGCTAGCGTCACGCTTAAGTCAATCTGTTCGTGCTCTTGTAAGCGCATATGTACGAAGACCTCTAGGTCAACAATTTTCAAATGGGCGCCGCCTTCTTGACACTGTTTCAGTTGGAGTTTTAATGGCGTAGTGACTTAAAGAGGTACAGTACCTACAGGTCTACGAATGTAGGAGTTAAAGTAAAATTTGTAAAAGCTCTTGTATTGGCCTAAACAAATAAATTACTTTTGTCTTTGACTCTGTACACTCTGCCTACCCCGCAAGTGATATGGCGTGATGATATAGATAGATAAATAGACTATGACAGATCCAATGAGAGAGAGGAATATAAATAGTTAAATAAAAATCGCATCACGTACAGTAAAATTTCAAAATAAACCATCACAGGCAATTCGCAATCAACGTCACTATAGAATAACACTAAATATTTTATTTGAAACAGATCGTATTAAGAGCCTCTGGAATGGAAGCAATTAATATCACGAAAGTATACGTGTATAATATTGAACTCATACCCCCTTGATCGAGTCACAAACGTAAAATTTCTGAAGTATCTCCAAAATAGTAAATTTATCACGAAATCAAAACCACGCACCAACATTAAACAAAATAAGGGGCTATTTCACTCGGCTTTCCCGCACAGGAAGCGATTTCCATATTACATACATTCCGTACAAATACAAATCGATAATAGACGGTTAAAGTTAACCCTCCAGTGCACGTTCGGGTACACTTCGCCCCTCTCGGCGGATTCCTGTGAGCGGTGGGAAGTTACAATTTTCGCGCTCACTCAACCTTGAGCCGGGCTGCGTATTCAAAAACCATTGTTCTAGCCAGAGGGCGATCAATGCTTTCTAATTTAATTTATCCCGAAACTATTGCGAGGTACAGAAACCAACAGTTCTGCATCACACAATGGTTTTGAACTGATGTAGTTAATACTTGGTTAATACCCTTTAGTGCACGTACGGGTACACTTTGCTCCTCGCGGCGGATTCCGGTTAGCGGTGAGAAGTCACAATTTTCTCGCTCACTCAAGCTTGAGCTAGGCAGTGTATTCAAAAACCATTTCACTACCTAGAACCAGGCCGATTTGCACCATGCAATCCTTTCTAATTTTAACGCTATAAAATTGTATATGTGAAATTCATGTATGCAACGTGTTAAAATTTTATAATAGACAAACACTGAGAAACATAAAACATTGCGCTATCCAGAGACTTCAATGCGACCTATGTATGGGTAGGAAAATTTGAGCTGTACAATGGATTTAGATGTGATTATTTTCGGTTCCGGAACTATTGCGCAATACAAGCTGCAGGAGATCTGTACGACGCAATGGTTTCGGGATGAATGAAACTACATATCGCTGCATGGTGCAGATTGCCTCCGTTCTGTGTAACACAATGGTTTCTGAATACGCATCCGGGCAGGCGGGCATTAGCTAGGGAAAAATTAGATTTAACCCCGACACCGTTGCCCGAGAGCTCTACCTACATGTCCACGTCCCTTTTAGCTACTCCTCCCCGACAGTTTATCCATTTTATATTTTCTCTTAGCCACGGAGAGAAGATGGTAAAATTTTAATTTGTGACGAAAAAGGACTGTGTTAACTTTTATTGTTTTTGTTTTATTATTTTTTTGGGTGACAGACCAACTCGGAACACAAGTCAGACTTATTTAGGAAAGATTTACGTATGCTGAAAAAGGTCAGAGAAGCTTTTGTTCTGCATTGGGATACTTAATGCTTTAAGTGTCTAGAAAACCCGTATGTTGAGGTGAAGGCATGCAAGATCATATAAGAAATAGCTTGTGCACTCATCGATACATTTTGTATCGATGAAACTTCTGTACTTCTAATAAAAATCATTTTCAACTTACTCATTTAGGACCATAACTTATTGGAGCTAATGTATTTAGATTTGGATTTTAAATCATTAATTAATATAATCAATTTAGACGTCTAACACCTGATTCCTTCCCGTGACCATAGGTGCTGCAAAGCACTTGAAACGTCGGGAACTTAAAAATCAACAATAAACCGAATTCTAAAACTTGTTGTATTTCATTAACCATAACTCATTATTCCAAAAGCCCACTATAAATATTAATCACATTAGTTTATTTTCGTTCATATTCATCAAAGAGGGACGCTCTTTAATTAAAATTTTACGCATTGTATGAAAAACATGCACCTAGTTCAGTGTGTATTAATTTACGGTGTTATATTCTGCATGCAGCCATGCATACATTAATGTACCCAACGGTATAACGCCCCGGAGTGTATTCATTTTTTGTTTTATACCATGATTAAAAAAGTTCGCAAGCCATGAGAACACCGAAAATTTTGTAATACACGAATTATAACTCTACTCTCGGCTCGTGCGGCATGCAATTAATTTTGGTAAAACTGCACAATTCAATTTGTAGGTGCAAAGAAAACAATTTTGGACGGTAAATTACCATTTACGCAATAGTTACGAGGGGGTGGCGCCGCGTTTATGTCCGCCCTTTGTTCTCGACTAAAAGGGTTAAGTTTAAACGCCGCGGCTCCTAACCCCTCCGCCGCTAGTACGTGCCAACATATGTTCGACAATATTTTTGTTCGGGCGCGTGGAGGCGACACAATGTTTTATAAACACGTTCTCGTTTTTCCTTTTCAACACTAACACTCGTAAAAATTCCGCCGCGTGTTTGGTACACATTTTTTGTACATTCCCTTATGATATATAAATCCGAGGAAACGTTAGTGTGTTCTTTATTCGGGCAATAATAGGCGCATATTTCACAGGAGAGGTATCCGGCAGCAAAAATGTCCTTAGGAAACTGTAGGAAAACTTTCTTAACAAATATGTGGTACCGGCTAACTTGTGAAAAGTCACGATTTCAAAATTAACGCCTAACTAATCAGCAAAACTATTTATCTGCCAACAATCATACACATATATGTTCCTGTTAAGTAAGCCTCTGTAAATCTTGGTCGAAAATCCTAAATGTTATTATTTCCAATGTTTTCTAGGTATTCATGTGTTTAATTCTTATTCTGCATAGAACTTCCTTAGAAGAACGCGTAAAGTAAAATGGAACTCATGTCGACTAAGAGCTCCTGTGATTGACCCAAAAGTGCTTTTCATCTTCAACATAAACACTTGTAAAAATTTCGCGTGTCGTCTCATTTTTACGTAATATTGTTTAAAAGCGAAGGATATCACGCACCGCCGTAAGGTACAGCACGTAATGGTGGTTCCACCAACTTCATTAACAGACGAAATTCAAATTAAATACGTAATAAAATTCTTCTTCATGTTTAACTTTGCGGTAACTTTGTAAATTTGGAACAAAAAATCCATTTCTGGTATATTTATCATTCATAATCCCGAAGGGTTGGTCAAAGTTACTTCAAATATTAAAGGTCCACATTGCCACAAAATAAATAAGGTTACACAAGGAGGAGCGCGACTAAAAGCCGGTTCTAGTAACTAAACGTTACTAGAACAGGCTTTTAGTGCTTTTTTATTTATTTATTATAGGTAAACAAAATGTAATGGCTGCATTTGAAGGTGCATCATAGGTGTTCTGGCGCCAGAAACTTCTATTCCGTTGAGTCTGAAAATTGGTTTATCATCATAATTGTTACATCGCAATTTAATAAGTGAAAGATGAATCTATCTATCTATCTCTATCTATATCATCTGGCCAGCTCCCTCGCGGGGTAGGCAGAGAGTACAGAGTTCACAGGTTCACAACAGGTTCTTCCCTTACATACCTCTCTGGGTTCCACCACTCTAATAGTTCGTATCATACACACTCGCCGGTTACGGAGGCTCTTGACTTGCCCTTTAGATAAGATACGGTCTATTTGGTCATGGTAATGGGCATCCTTCCACTTTCGCATTGTATATCTGTTGTGTCATTCTTTCTTTAGACATTCTTTCTATATGCCCGAACCAACGAAGCATACCCTTTCTCATCTGTACACCGATACTATCTTTCATACCTACTCCCTTTCTTACTACACTGTTGCGAATACGGTCGGTCAGCGTGACTCCGCACATCTTCCGCAGATATTGCATTTCGACCGCATTTATCCGTTTCGTCCGCTTCGATGGTCGTTTTACCCGCTTTCGTTCTCCTTCTTACATACCCAACTCTCACTGCCATATAACAGCGTTGGGACAAGCACTCCGTTATGCATGGCCAGCTGCGCCTTTTGGCTTAAGTGCCGGCTCCCAAGTATCCTTCCCATCGCACCATTTACTCCATTCCCTGCATTCACTCTTCTCTCTATATCAACGGTGTATTTCCCATCCTTACTGAAGGCGCATCCAAGATATACAAACTCATTCACTTGCTCCAGTACATCGTTACCAACCACAATCCTTGCATTCGTTCTGGTTTCTTCCCGTTCAAAAACCATAATTTTGGTTTTATTCACATTCAAATGTAAGCCATTGTACATGCAGTCGTCTCTCATAACTGTTACTAGTGTTTGCAAATCAGTTGTTGTTGGCGCTGAAAGATGAAAACCATATTAAATTCTTCAATACATATGTTTCTACTAATCATGCTGTATAATATTCTCCATTATATAGAACTATGATTATACTATAATCGGTTTAATTCGCATGAATTTTCACATAATTTGGGTCACATTTTAAGGACCCTAATTGCCGTGTATTTTTTATTGTTACAATTCTGTAACAAAATCATGCAATTGTTTCACAATACGCGAAGAGTATTGTGTGAAACCCAGTCTGGGTATTTGGGGTTTTTAATTATTAGAATTAATTAATAGCCCAAAGTTACAAAGCACTAAAAGTTACTCCACTCCCCCATAATAAGTGATTTTGTTTTTACTTACATTTATTTTGGCGTTAGGAATTACAGATTTAGGCCCATTTTACAGAACGAAAATCAGCCGTGAATCTAGTTTTGAAGTAATAATTTAATACTAAAATCAGTTTTTAAAACTAGATTCATGACAGGTTTACATTCTATAATACGGGCCTTCAGATGCTTACAGAATACAGTGCGATACAATGCGACGAGGCATCACAAAAATCTACGAAAACCCAGAAAGCATCATAGAACTTTAAATATTAAGTTTATCGAGTTCGTATTTGACTCACTTTGCGGTGTGACATTATTATATGCAATACTTCCTAACATCGCAATGTTGTGTAAACTCTTTTAGGGCTTACACAGCGTGCCGGCGATGACGTTGTGCGATTTCGATAGCGATTGATTCCAACGTTTAATCTATCCTAAGCATCGGGAGAACCTGCCCGCGGCAAATAACCAAGTCGCGCTGAAAATCGCATGACGTTGTCAGTACTCTGTCTGAACCCTTATAAAACGGTTTTCTTTACACATCCTGTTTACCAGAATTAATTTCCATAACGATATCTCCTGAAAGGTAGTCAGAAATAGTAATCGTATTCTGAATGTCCATCTATTCACAAAATAATATGACACAGATTACGTATTTAGGGATTAAGATATTTCCATGCAATCATAATGATAAAATATAAGCGGATTTTACTCCTCTAATAGTCTATTACATCCATTGACAGTACCAGGTAAATTAAATAAATTACCAATACACGCTTTAAAGAAGCTAGCTCCCAAAAAGCAAGAGCTTAAAACAATATCACAGTTTGGAGTGTGTTCAAAAGCCGTGAACACGGATTAAACGACACCCTTCGCTAAATCCTGAATGAATTTAAGGAAACACCTACGCAGAGGGCGCTAAGTCTGCTGCTGGGAATTAAACAGACTATCGCGTTCAAGACAGGGGTAAGGATTACTTGGTTCATTTCGCGGGTCAACAGACACCATCCAGACAAGACGGACGATTAGTTTGCAGTTACTTATGAAGCTCGAATTACTTTACAACTTGGCTCGTTCTTGGTGTCGCTTATTCTGATGCGATATTGACGCCTTTCTGTTCATCCCCTTCATTGATTAGTTCAGAGTTCAATTATAGCAGATTGAATCAGTGTTCTTCACCCATTTTATGGAGTCGTTATTATATTGCGACCACGGCATTGAGGTATGGTCGCTCACGATGGGCCTCATAAGAATGTCATCCAAAGGGCAATGGAAAGAGCTTTGCTCGAAGTTTCTTTGCGAGATCGAATCAAAAATGAGGTGATCCGCGGAAAAACCAAAGTCTGATATAGCTCTCAGAATTGCCAAACATAAGTAGCAGTGGGGCACGTCACTCGTACAACTGACGGCCGTTGGGGCAGAAAGATTCTTGATTAACGACCTAGTACCGGAAGACGTGGAGTGGGCAGGCGAAACGATGAAACGATGGCCTGGTGAAGATCGCAGGTAAGAAATGGGTGCCTACAGCACAAAGCCGGTCTTCATGGCGATCTTTGGGAAGACTATTGTCCTACATTGGACGTCTTTCGGCTGATGATTACGACCACACCTACAGGGCGGCAACCCTACCTGGAGTATAACAGTAACCCAGTTGGATCATTTGTACAGGTAGATATAGAATTCTTAGTAGTAATCCGTTGGAGTAAATAAGGTATACATATCTACTTAAAGTTGTGCTTATTTATTCTTATAGTACTAACATTTTTTTAAAAACACCTAATATTTATTTCGGATGGACGATTTATCGCAGTGGTTAAGAGCTTGAGTCGTTCCGCCCACTAGGTCGAATAGTCACAGGTTCGATTGCCACACGGGACAATCTTTGTGACCCACGATTATTGGTTTCAGACCAGGTATATGTGTATGTGAATTTTCATGTTTTTAAGTGCACCCTCGTGGGTGCGTTTACAAACATGAAACACAGGAATAAATCCTAGTGTGGGGTTACGTTTTATAAAGTTAAAATTAATTTATCAATTCATCATTGCTACTACTATTGTTCTATGGAAGAACCTGTTGGAACTCTGTACTCTCTGCCTACCCTGCAAGGGATCTGGCGTGATGGTATAGATAGATAGACTGTTCTATAACTGGCACTACTTTTTTCATGGCTTACATGTAATGTTTAGAAAGTTATGAAGAGGTGATTCCTTCCTTTGAAGAGGTGACCTACCATAATGACCCGTGTTACCTATATGGTAGTTTCGAGTGCTCTAAAGCACCCATGATCCCGAGACGGACTAAGACCTTTGACGACCACACGTCATTGTTATTCGGGAATACCTTAGGGGGATACATTTTATCGCAATTGAAATTTCAATTGGTAGACCCTACAGTTAAAGAAATGATTAAAAAATGCCCAACACTGACAATAGTCATAAGCAAACGTTTAAGTTTATTCAGATATTTTCAACCTTCTGAAAATACTCTCCATTACAAACTAATTGAACGTAAATATTTAATATTATTACCGTCCCTGGCATTATTAAATCTTACTTTGCCACTGTACCGCGAAGAGAACGGACAATTCTTATTTATTTTCGTGAGGCAAAACTAATTTACTCTGCACACACCATAATACGTATTCATAGCATACTAATATTGTTCTTTGGAAGAACCTGATGAAATTGTGTACTCTCTGCCTACCCTGCAAGGGATCTGGCATGATGATATAGATAGATAGACTGTTCTATAACTGGCAGTACTTTTGGGAACTAAATAGGTACCGTATTTTACAAGATAAAGCCATCTTTACGTGGCAAAATCTCCAGAAAATAAATATATATACTAAGTAATATTTATCTATGTAATATACGCTGATGTTCTTCCAACCTAAAAGCACTGAACCTAGAAAATCAAACTACCCGCACGTTACAGCGCCCGCGGGAATTTCGCAGGGCTTCATAAAACCTCGGCCACTATGCCTTGGATCTCAAATATTAACCCGTTGAAGATAATAAAGCCAAGGTTTATCGCCCTAACTGCAACGTTCAATTATTGGATCCCTCATAGGAATAATAACTAGTGCAAGCCGTTACGTACCTAATATTTTGTTTACTATGGTCTAACGAACTAATTACGTTTGGTCTATGACTTCGCCCCATTAGAATGCATTCATGATCGCTTGAGCGAAACAAGTTTGTACGAACGTGCGATACCGAAGTTACAAATACAAAAAAAACAACGTTACGTCTGTAGTTTCCATGAGTGGGCGGCAGAGATTGAGTGTGTATAGTCACATTTCGTCGATTAGATCTTAATTTAACAAGAAACAAACCTTTGCTCTGATACTAGGCACTATTATAGATTCCGGACAGCTCCTGAAGAGGATTTGAAAGAAAACCCTTAATAACACTTTTTTCACATCTATAATACGAATTCAAGACTTCATGAAAGCCGGCCGTATCATGTGCTACTAGGCCTACAAAGCACACGATACTTTAATAAACATGCACCTTGCACATTCGTTCAATAAAGAGGTAGTGCTAAAATTTTGTACAAAACAGTTATGCGAATGACAAAGACAAGACGGTATGAATTGTTGAACCGTATTGTTATACGGCCTTATCTTCGAATTTCTGCACTATTTATACCTACCTACCTTTTCTTAAGACCTCAATCTGCTGCTTTCAATAGCCTAAAACAAAAATATAATATGAAGGTCATGTATAGTTTTATCGACGTAGGTACTAAAATATTTGACAATTTAGCTAAGTAATTCATTATATTAATATTTCAGATCCAAATAAAAAAAAAGTTAAGCCATTACAAATGCAAAAAATTGAACTTAACACGCCGAAGTCCAAAGATATCTATCTCTATCTATCTATCTATATCATCACGCCAGCTCCCTCGCGGGGTAGGCAGAGAGTACAGAGTTCCAACAGGTTCTTTCCTTACATACCTCTCTGGCTTCCCCCACTCTCATAGTTCGTCTCATACACACTCGCCGGTTACGGAGACTCTTGACTTGCCCTTCAGCTAAGACACGGTCTATTTGGTCATGGTAAGATAGTCTAGGTCTTCCCCGGCACCTACATCCTTCCACTTTCGCATTGTATATCTGTTTTGTCATTCTTTCTTCTTCCAGAGATATAACCCTACAATATTTCTTACAGTGCATCAATGTGTACCAACCCAACACAAACCTTCCCGATTTCTTTGTTACGGGACGTGTCTCGTTGACGGGGGTAAATACCACGTGGGGCAGACATGCCTCACGCCACAGAATAAGGGAATGCTTAATAGAAAGACGTGACCCTCGAAATCCATTATTTTCCTGCGAATCATTTTATTCTTCCTATTTTTTTATTTAATAAAGTTATCTTTCGACCTTATACTTTCTATTAATCCAAAAGTTATATTGTTGATTACATCTAAAGATACAGTTAGTAAATACCATTTAATATTAAATATCTTCATTGATTTTTTATCGTCACAGCGGTTTTTAGAAGGTCAACTTCACATATAAAAAGCATACCTAATAACCTTTTACTATATATAGGTCAGATAATGAATAATATACTGTTGTCAATAATGCCCGTAGCAATAATCAAGGCCTGGGGTCGAATCCAAGGACGGACAAAATGTTGTTATGAAAGCAAAATTCTAGTATGAGTCTGGCATTGTGCTCGGTATATTGATCAATTTTGATTGTAGAAACAAAGTACCTACTATAGTATATCCCAAGGATCAGAAATATTATAAATATACAAGTAACTAAACACATTATAATAAAATACCAAGAGGTTTTGTTTTTTTGTTAACCTGTTTGGCCCACTGCTGGGCAAAGGTGTCCCCATAATCTTCCACGTGGATCCGTGATGGACCCCCCCATATAAAAAGTGGTATTGTTAAAGTACAATAAAAAAAGTAAAAGATCCCGTAAACCATTACTTAATTGAGTATTGTTAATCAACTTAACAGAGTATATAAAGCCCCACATACTCAATTGAGCTGCGTACATATGTACGCATACACACCGTATTTTCCATGTAAATGTTTGCCACAATTTACGATGCGAATACTATCTAGTATTTTAGCGTTTACCACGAAACATACTCATTATATCTAACTATGAATACGTATTATGGTGTGTGCAGAGTAAATTAGTTTTGCCTCACGAAAATAAATTAGAATTGTCCGTTCTCTTCGCGGTACTGCGGCAAAGTAATACCTACTTAAATATAAGTTCGAACAAGATTGTAACATGTACTGATCTCTTAAATGAATAAATTATTATTATTAAAAAAAAAAGTATGATTTAATAACGCCGGGGACGATAATAATATTAAATACCTACGTCCAATTAGTTCGTAATGGAGAGTATTTTCAGAAGTTTGAAAATATCTGAATAAATTATTGGGCTTTAGTGCCGCAGTGTGCGACGGGATAAAACTAAAACGTTGGCTTATGGCGATTGTCAGTGCTGGCCATTTTTTAATAATTTATTTAATTATAGGAGGAAAAAAATGTATCCCCCTTAGGTTTTCCCGAATAACAAAACAATGTACTTTGGTCATCAAACGCCTTAGCCCGTCCCGGGATCATGCGTGCTGTAGAGGGCTACTACCATATAGGTAACACAGGCCATATAGTCACATCTTCAAACCTCTTACCATAACTTTTGAAAAATTACATGTGTACCATGAAATCATTCTGAGTATCCGAGACACCACCAAAATAGTCTATAGAGAATATTCATATTATATAGTATTCTACCAAAATCCACCAATCCGCACTGGGTCCGCGTGGTGGAGTATGACCTAATCTCTCTCACCTCGATTTGTGAGAGAAGCCTTTGCCCAGCAGTGGGCAATATAGGCTGATATTATTATTTTACTAAAATGCTTAAATTGGAGTACCAGTATATTAATTATCCTAAAACAGCTTATCGCTGAACAACACAGTCTGTTAAATATCGCCATCTGCTCTAACAGCTATTATTTTCATTCCGACAAAGATTCTCATTCGTCCCGTCCGAGATTCAAAGAAAAAACCTTTGTTACAGACAATTAACTGCAGCGACGAGGAATTAATTCCTTTCTACGACCCAAGGCGTTTTCACCGACCATTCTTAATATTTCCTTTGCGGGAATATAAAACTAGATTAAACTTTGTACTAAAAATGGCAAGCTAACTCGATATTGTATAATTTCGCTTGCAAACGAAGTATTTACTGCTACTGAACATGAGCATGAGCATGAAAATACGGATAATCTTAGTAATTCCAGAGCAGAGAGAATCTATTAAAAAAAAATCAATTTCACCTTTAGAACAATGTGGAACAATTCATCGACTTAGGAAAACATAAAGAATAGATAATGGAAGTGTTTATACAAATTCTCATTTGTCTAATAAAGCGTCTACTACATAACCTTTACTAAAAAAGTCATTAACAACCCCATTCACTCTATCGACGAACAAAGCGTGATCTTGACATTCATCTTCAAACGTTTCACCGTTGGAATATTCGTACTTTACTTCAGTCATCTTGAGCGCTTCTTCAGACGGCGCTGTTATTATCATCATCGATATAAGTGCCTCTATAAGTCCCAATACGGAATATTCTCTGATTTGTTGTTGGAATATTTTCCTCGGATAAACATCCTCCACGTCCAGATTGCACTGGCGAAGTACGGCGCTTAATGTACCGTAGTAAATGTCGAGGATGTGATAATAATGTGTGCGGAGGAAATCGCTCTCGGTGGACATATATAAAAAGTAAGATATATCGGTGACGGGCGAGGCGTATCGCATCAGTTGGTAATCGATGAAAATCACTTCCACTGGCCTCGTCCCCTGGAACCAATAAGTTTGTTTGCGATAAATTCCTATAATGTAACTTAATATAAACACCCATTTTGTGCGTGTCTCCCGAAAATGGTGGTCTCTGTTTTGCTTAACGCAACTTGCCTAAAAGGGATGAAATATATTTCGTAATATATTTGATATAGGTACTTCTACGGTTTTGCCTACTTGTGTAATCTTAAAATATTCATGTGGTTGTATTTAGGCTTGTCAAAAAAGATTTTTGCACTCCTATAGTTACGTAAGTATTAAATTTTATATACGATGCTAACTAACTTTAAATATTTTATGTGATTCTGCCGCTTACCTTATATTTAAAAAGTGTATTATTGTTCCAACAGTCACCGTGACAAAAAGCACTATAAGAATCTGGTTGCGTGCATTTATGTAGAACTGACAAGATATCCGGAGCAAGATTTTGCAACTTTTCTCGCGCAACCGGATCAGATACCACGTCCACGGAAGCGTCATAGTAACTTTTCATTGACTTTGGCGGTGGTCCCGAATTAGAGTACTGTACGTCTCTGCGGCACATCTGAGCTATCTCCTCGAATGCACTAGGATTAGTTTTGGCCAGCACAAAAGACAGCGCATGCAATTTCGCTAAATTTTTCATCACGAGCGAGACGTGCTCCAAATCCGCCTTGTGAAGTCTGTCGTGGAACCTGAATCCATCTTCTTGTAATCCCAGAACGGCGATTGTCTCTTTATCATATTCGGCGCTGGCGAATATGCAGTTCGGAAACTTTATTTTCAATCCCTCAATGATTTTAAAACTCCTTTGTATTTCCAATAGCTCCGGGACCACGTGTCGGTAAAAAACAAATTCGCGTCTGTAGGACTCCCTGAAGCATGAACGCATTTTCGGCTCCGGGTGCCATTTCACGATAACAGTCTTTTTAACTTTTTGCCCATCACTGGATCCTTTTATCTGCACTTTGTATGTACCTCCAAGGAAACTGTCGATATCATCACACCCGAACTCAATGAGGCATTCTATATCTTGAAGATTACATATATCGGCCAATTTGTAAATTATTTCGATAAAATCTTGCTGGCAACGAGATATTTTTCTAATCGGCATATTTCAGGTCTCACTTGAATGACTCTCCGTTCAATACTGATATTATCTTGTTTTCGAAATCTCAATACCACGTTACGACTAAAAGGTTGAGTTATCTCAGAGATAAATAGCACTTTCTTAACTGTAGTAGTGTCAAGTATTCGTATCGATATGATAAATTATAGTCTCTGTGACAAATACCATTATGACTTACTGCAATACAACTTAGTCTCTAGTTTATTATGGTGCATGTAACACATTTTAGAAAATTACCTCTATTCAGGATCATCACTCAAATGGTAAGAACGCTGCTTAATAGATAACAAATCTTCTTCCGTAATTAATTAGGAAGATTGAATGGTTTAAAAGGTACCATAATCTTAATATAATTTGTGCTAAATTATTAACTACTTACTTTCCAATTCTGAAACACATTTAGAGGTAAATAGTGAATAGTATAACGATAGAAATTATTACATTCCAAGTAAGAGCCAGTATTCAGTTCAGACACTTCTATAAATAAAGCAGTTGCTTGGCGGCTAGCTTCACGCAAAATATATCATTCGCTGAGAATTATTATAGTTATACCATGCAACAGACACAATAGCTCAACTTGAAATAGAAATAATATAGTAACAAAAGGCTTGGTCTAGGCCTCCAATTCGCTATAATCAAAGGCGGCGCATTACAATAACTGTGTTATTACACGTTACATGTTTAATTGGTGATAATAATCTGAACCTTAGCCGGTGGTACCCTGATTCATAGATCTTGGATATATCTTTGTGCGACCAGAAGAAACTTATTTCAGTCTGCACCTTTGTATATATTGTTAATTTTGGCTGTAGGATAAAACCGTCGTTCGCACGGGCGCTTTTTCATCGGGTTATGCTAAAGCTCTTTGTAAAAAGTATGTACTGTTAGCCGTTTGTTGAATTCCAGCGCTTGATTTAAGCTCGTTCAAGAAGCGTTCGTGAAGATATAGGGTTGAGAAACGTTTCACAGTATGCACGGGGCAACGGTTTCATAAACAAAAAAACAATCACTCATCCTAATACCTCAGTAGCGGTTAAAATCTCTACGATAAAATAGTTACACGCAATAACAACCTCAAATGCGATAGTGAGCTACCGTTTTATCAACGTTGCGATGCCTCGGTCACAAATGACAGACGTTTGCGTTATCAGCGCAGAACGAGACTCGACGATGTACGAGATAAACTAGTCGGTTCACAATACCTTTTGTGGTGACGCTCAATGGCCGTTCGTGTCCTGCAGGAGTGTGTGTGCGTCATGCTTAGGGTTGTCTCTTCCATTAAATAGTGTTCTAGTCATATTACCAGTACTTCGTAGTAATAGCCCGTTCTTAAGCCTTATGGTTTTACACCTTGGTACATCTCTTTATCTTGTATAATATCAGCACGCCAGATCACTTGCGGGAAAGGTAGAAAATACGGATCTCTAACAGTTTCTTGTCCTTCAGATTGGGATCTTGGTGTGAGTCAAATAATAACACAAGATCGTCCTTAAGTAATTATGGATTGACTTACATTTCGTATTCTGCTTCACTTAAACATGGATCCGATTTCAGTATCATCTCAATCCTATTTCGATAAAATGTCAAGTTGTTTAATTTAAAATATATTGTTGTTCAAATGTATTTGTTGTTCATCTCAGTTCAAAATTTCATGGAAATACTAATGTACATTTGGATCAACTTTTGTTCCGATCTCCTTTCGGTCGATGTCGATGTTTTAAGAGAATACCATTTGTGAGATTGTTTGATATTGAGATTAGATCTAAACTGCATTTTGAACAATTTTAATTACGAGGATTTCAATTTAAATCTACCTATAATCCTTCCTACATTCCACACCACATTATTTGAATATTTAATATTTGGTCACACGGTACATTGTTATCATAGGAATAATACGATGTATGCACTCTGTACAAAACAAAATGTCAATAATCACAAGAAAATCTTTGCTGAATATTAGATTACAAGCTGTGCTGATTTTAACCAATCGATACAAACATTTAACTTATGTATCAATCTATCTATATCAAATCGCCAGATCCCTTGCGAGGTAGGTAGAGAGTACTGAGTTCCAACAGGTTCTTTCCTAACCTCCTTCTTCCATTTCCATAGTAACTGGAATTCGACTTAAAACACTTAATCCCTTCAAAAAAGTAAAGCTTGCCAGCCCTAATCATACCCGTTTTATGCATTCAACGTATTGTCTGCTATTGTACGCTCCTTCTGACCACTGGCTCCTGGAATACGCCGGTTGAAATGTATGTGAAATGAACTGGCGGACATTCAATGCAGTTGGAAATAAGGAAAATATATCTGGAGCAGACGGCAGTATGCATGTTAGGATACTGAATACATTAGCTAGCTTAATAATGGTATAGCTTCCTAGAATAGTTGGCTCACTCTTCACTCCCCTCGACCATATTTGAGGGAAGAGGGGAGTGACCTGCGCCAGACAGCCACTGCAAGCAAAGACATTTTAGTAAGCATGGCCAAACCAGAATCCCAAAGATGGTGGACAGATTCTTTCTACTAAGCAGCGTTTTAGGAGTTTCGTCTTGTACACCTATACCCTTGGCAAATGTATTGGAGAAGTGCGCTTATGTAAATACACCCTATCGCTCCGTTCACGGTTTTCGATTTATAAGCCGTTTTTAGTATGCAGTAAGTTCTATGTCTATTACGCTGTGATAATAGTACGACACGTCGGACAGGATAAAGCCTCGAATGGAAAACCTCTTTGGGATAAACCGCACCGACCGCAGAGGGATTGAACGCCATTTCGCAAAACACGTACACGGTCATCCACAAAAGCTGTTAAGCCAAGTTACACTTTTCATACTAAATCCGAACAAAGTTTTATTGATAATGAACAAAAATGAATGATGCCTTTGTGCAAAATCACAGTATTACAGATTCACTTTTAAATTAATCAACGCGTATAAAAGCAAAACTGTCAAAACACGGTCTCTGCTAAAATCTAATATGTATACCAAGTAGCTATAGTATTTTAATTGAGTCGCCAACTCCGTCCCCTACCATCGTCCGCTCTTTGACACCGGGGGGCTTAGAACGAAAACTTTGATGTTGGCGTGACGCTATCGAAAAAGCATCCTCTCACGGTCATTTTTATTTAGGAAATCTGTAGCGTGACAAAGATTGCATATCAAATCGATAGCGTTACGCTGACACCAATCTATCCGTGCTAAGCTCTCAGGTGAGTTCGCCTGTTTTGTTTATTTGTCGGGCTCGCTCCTCTCCGAGCACTTTGAATTATTTAACGACAAACTCACAGTAGCTACGTAGGTATACATGGTAGTGCCTCCGTTACTTCTTGGTAATTAATGAACCTGTCAAAATAGTGACTGCTCCAATTTGTTTGCGCGTCTTGTGTACTGTCAGCTACGTAGATTGTTATTAATGAAATTATTATGAACTGATTTAGGAGTAGTCATTTCTAAATTGCGTTTTAAGTACAAATGGTACTGATATGTATGTTTGTGACATAAATCAATAATTTCTTAGAATGATGTACAGTAGTAGTGAATACTTTAAGAAAAATTGCAGCGCCCTAACAATATGATAATCGAAATTGAATTTAAATGTTACTAAAAGTGATTATTGCATAAAAACACTTATGTACTATTTATCGCAATAAAGTATTGGATTTGGTTTTAATTAGTATTAAAATTTAAATCGCAAATTTCATAAACTTTACTTCCTGTGGATATCGTAAAAAGTGATTTGAGTCGAAAAATATTTTTAATTCATAACTATTTAACGTTATAGAAACGTTGTCGAAAAAGCATGCTCTCACGTTCATCTTTATTTAGTTAAGCTGTAGCGTGAAAAGGATGGCATATCAACTCGATAGCGTTACGTTAACTGCAATCTGTTTGTGCTAAGCCCTCTGTTTTCAGAGTGTCAGGAGAAACCTTCGGATATTTGGTCGTTGTAAAACTATGCATGTATATTTGGAATCAATTAATCGAAAAATCGATATTTTCAAACCAAATAATCGATTTTTAGATCGGAACCACTGCATCGATTCAGTAGATCGATTCCAAAAACCGTGGAATTGTATCGATTCACGATTTAATCATAAAAAAGTGGTAATCAAAAATATGACCTAAGTAGGCTATGTAAATCAGGGATATAAATAATGTCAAAACACGTTTATTGCTAAAAATACTACGTTCCAAACATGAGTTTAAGTCAGTTGCCTTTTTAATAATCTCGTTGTCTTTTTAATAATCTCTGAATTGAACATATCAAGAAATTATAAAAAGGAAGAATTCAAAAAATAAACTCATTCAATCGGCAAATTAATAAGAATCGACTTCGAATCGATCAATTGAGAATCGAACTCGATTAATCTTCGATTTAATCGAAAATCGATTCTAGAGCGTTCGATTCAAATCGATCCAAAGATCGATTTTTCTTTAAATAATCGACATGCTTATTTAAAACGTAAAATCAACAAATCACTGCGACAGCCAGCCCTTTATGTATGGTAGTTTGGTTCGGCGCCATCGCACCAGGTACAACAAACAGACAATATTTAATACAGTGTGAAAAGTAATCAAGAGGGGAGCCGCGTCTAGACGAGCAGGAAATCAGTTTTCCGCAAACATTCATGTTGACGCCGGCTAGAGTCTGTTTACCATGTTTATCGAACATTTTTAATAAATTATATCAAGAGTCTTCGCAGCCGCCGAACGTTTATTAGACTAACTCAGAGTGGAGGAAACCAGAGAGGTCTGTAAGGTAAGAGTCTATTGGAACTCTGTACTCACCTCCTTTCCCGCAAGAGATCTGGCGTGATGATATAGATAGAATACGCTGTATACAAATGGCCCTGTGCAAATTTTGTTAAGTCTACCATTTCTTCAAAATTTACTGCTACTAACCCACATCGTGTACAACCTAAAATATATTTAATAAATATAACTTAAACGCTGATCGGAACATTTCTAGAACAATGTAATTTGGCTCCTACACGTTAGACTGAAAGTGATCACATGAAAACCCAGATCAGCTAAAATTGTAAAAAATACACTTGGACAGCTCCGCACGAAGGTCGATCCCTCGATTAACCTACGGCGAAACCAAAGACGTCTTCGTCGACCATTTCAATACAACTATAATACAGTTAGAAAACATATTTAGCATATAGCGATGCAGTATGTTTAGGAAACAACCAATCCTATAGAACCAATAACACACGATAAAGTTACAAACCTCAATCCAAGCATTCACATTTATCATAACAGTTGGATTCACAAAAATCCTTCAACAATAAAGAGCCTAGATAACAAAGTCCCTACACAATATCTCTTCTCTAAGAGTTAAATAGATTAAATGGTACGGTCGCTTCACCACTTTTATTGTAGGGAACACCATCTTATATCGCGTCCTCAATGGAGCACAATGCCTTTGAGTCGGGTAATTGCCTCTAAGGATCATATTATAGGAAAATAATGAATCTTGCTACTCAAAACGGACTGAGGGGTAGAATAAAACATATTACCCGAATAAAAACGCATTTCAAACACTAACACACAAGACACCTTTACTTAGCACCCTTATAAATTTAATTCGGAACACATTTTAGGCGAACCGTTGAAAGCACTTCAAAGGGAAATAACGAAAGAAAAACGGGGAATGTTCTAATAACTGCTTCTTCGTGTTGCGTCATTTATCTTTTTAATATTTCACGGAAACTTTCCAATACTGCTCCTTTTGTGTTGTAAAAGCAAAAACATCTTAACAATTCCGCAATTTGTTTTTGGGTCAGTGGCAGCCGAAGTCTTTGAAGGGAATTTCAATTGAGCCATTTGCTGTGAGCCCCGGTCTTTGTGCAAGATAATGATGTGCCGGTGGGAATGGAATAAACATGATGCCATTTGTGTAAATAAACTTCTTACGATATAAGTGATATGCCTCCGTTGATGCTCTTCATGTTAATTTAGGTGCGGATCTATAAATAAAATCTTGCAGTAACTCGTGCTACCATATTTCCGTAAAGTATCGTGCTATCGATGTTAATCAAGATACCATTTGTTTCCTAGATACTATCGTTGATTTTCGCCGTCACTTGTCGGTTGTTGTCTACAGATAATTGTAAGAATGTCTATTTGCCTACGAGTTTTATCAGATATGTGTATCTATTTTTGGCTCTCTAGCTTATCCCCGCTCTTTAGAGCCTTTGCCTTTGTCAATAGATTTAAGCCTTTTTTTAATGAAAAAAAAAGAATCTCCCGTGTACATGGACTACAGTGGTTAGGCCCACTCGGAGGCCTTTCGGCCGGCTTAAAAATCTGGTGAAGAAGGTTTTCCACCATCCAAACAAAAAAAAACTTCAGCTTGCATACTAGCGGGTAAATAACGGCGTCTACGTCAGGCTAGGCAGACACGTATAAGCAGCAGCGTCTACCAGTGCCATTTTTTATATAATTATTTATTTTATTTTTTAAATATGTTTTAATTTAATCGAGGTCCAAATGTATGAGAAAGGTATTTTGTTTTCCATTTTTACTGATACAGAATTGCCTTAGTTCGAAAAAGCTCCGAAAAGATAACGTATTTAAACATATCTACAAATCATATACTTATCGCTAAACACTTTCAAAGCAATAAATATTATAGTATTACCGCCTCTGTACCTCAGCGTACAATTATAAAAAAGGTACATTTCAAATGTCGAAACCGCACTATCCAATGTTTGAAATTGGAATATATTTCATCCAACCAAAAGCGGTGTATCAGCGAGATATTTTATAAAACCATTTCATAAAATATAAATCATTTTTGTAGCAGAGTGGAGCATCCCGCAGCTCGACCACTCTCGCGAGGGGACATCTCCAATGCAATACTGGATTATTCCGAATTCAAAGCTTTGAAATATGCTTTTAAATAGACGGTTCATATTAAACATTTAATACGCACATGCAAATAAAACGTCACTTTCAATTTCAATAAACACACAGCTACGCTTTTACATTTAAAAATATATTTTACTGTATTAAATCACCCAAGGCCGATTAGATGCTGCACAAACATAAATTACATGAAAAACTTTTCATTCTGGTACATTCTATTGTTTTCATACCAAGTTATTATAGCCAGCGATGCTGCTATCAAAGACCAGACTATACACCGGTCATTGTCTATGCTTTCCGAATAAACGAAACCACTAACAACCGGTATTGTCTATGGCAGTGTTTCCCAACCTGTGGGTCGCGACCCCCTGAGGGTTGCGAAGACAGTAAAATGAAAGTTTTAAAATATATTTTAAAGGACATAGAGATAAAAGTCTTTCTCGTCTTGGAAGTTTTTTGCTACTCAGAGAATCAAATCATTTTCTAAATTTAGACGTTTTTTGTGTTTACTTTTTATTTGGGCCATTGACGAAACTGTTAATTCACACAAGAAGGAAGTGGCAAATAGATTTAAACACTTTAGAGCCTCTGTGGTTAATTCAGAGTATTCTGATATCCTTTCTTATATTCTTCTATTTTGTATTCAGCAGAAAATTCTAGCAGATTTTCTTTTAGGTTGGTTTCCAAATTTGCCTCATCTATAGCTGCATTTAAAAACACATTTATCATCCACGGTTAACCAGTGTTCTCTGATAGTTCTTGTTCTTCTTTCAAGTTCTTCAAGACAATTTCCATCAATCAATCAATCAGCTTATCGTAGTCCACTGCTGGACATAGGCCTCTCCTAACACGCGCCATTGCACACGGTCCTCCGCCTTCCGCATCCAGTCTGTCCCAGCGACCTTTTTGCGGTCGTCGGTCCATCTAGCTGGGGGCGGTCCTACCTTACGCTTACCAAGTCGCGGTCTCCACTCTAGGACACGCCTGCTCCATCGGCCGTCGGTCCTTCTGCAGATGTGACCAGCCCATTGCCACTTTAGCTTACTGAGTCTGCAAGCTATGTCGGTAACTTTGGTTCTTTGTCGGATTACCTCGTTACGAATTTTATCCTTCAAAGAGACGCCGAGCATAGCTCGCTCCATAGCCCGCTGTGCGACTTTGAATTTGTGGACTAGTCCCACTGTGAGTGTCCACGTCTCGGCCCCGTAAGTCATAACAGGTAGAACAATTTCCATACCAGGTAAATATGCTTTGATGTTTATCACAGGTCCAATTCCTTCAATACAAGACTGAGACGACGACAATCGAGGTAAAAATATGTCTGCTATATATAGGTACTTAATTATGTATTTAGCCGATAACTAATAATAAAAATTGATGAAAATGTTGTGCGGATTTGATATTTGTTACATAATAAAGGACAGATTACAAACAGCAGAGGGTAGGGGTCGCTAATTTTTTTTCATAGTAAAGGGGTCGCTTCATGAAAAAGGTCGAAAAACACTGGTCTATGGCATTCGTGTCGACAACTATGCTAATGACCCGTTTTTACTCGGCACTGGGCCCTTATTCGCAATGACCATTAAACACGTAACGCGACGCGTTACGATACGTGAAATGAATAATCGTTTAATAGTACGCCAGTGGAGTACAGAATACCATTTATTTATTAGATGTTATACTAACACTACACCTTTTACGATAGAAAAAAAATAAAAATAATGTTTAATGGCATTAATAAAGAAAGATCATTAATTCCAGTGCATGTTGGCCGCGGGGCCTTTACAGCTTCACCAGACAATAGAGCAAGCGTACAACCACTACGCTTGAGCCAGAAGGGCAACGGGACAACTAGCTCAAGGGCGCCTCAAGGAGGAAAGGTCTCGGCTTGGGCTGTCGCTATGGGGGAAGGCATATACTAGGTGTCTCGCCGTGGTGCTCTGCGCCGGCCGGCGAGCAAGGGATTCTTCGACCTCGCCGGCAAGGTCGGTATCTGGTCCTGTGTGCGGTATCTGTTTTCGAAAGAAGGGAAGTAAGGGCATTGGGAAGGTTGGTGAGAATATGCGGCTCATAGGAGAGAAGACATAAAACCATCTATCGTTGGTGGTGTAAAACTAACAGACCATATGGCGTAAATTATGTATGGCAGAAATTTATAGGAGAGCCAAAACTTTTGTCTTCTCCCTAACTTATACGTGTCTGCTCTTTCTGATATTTAAAAGGTTCACAATGCATATTTTTAAATATCAAACACATACTTACTTTACTTCTTTGCTTCTCCTATAAGTTTTATCATACCCAATTTAAGTCTTATTGTCTACTGTGAATTACACAGTTTTGCAATATCACCGCCGCAATGCTTTTTGTTCCGACAGTAGTTAATAGGAGCGCAGAGTCGACAAAACTCATTATGAAGGTTATGTTTCGTTGCTCCTAAGAATTTTTACCGAGATGACAATTAGTCCGTAACACGCCACGTTTGGTAATAGCGAATAAAAGGTACGGTTTTCATGCAGTTGCGTATGCCCGCTAGTACGCTTAGGGGTTCAAGGGGTGCATAGGCCGAGCCGGAGGGGTGCGTATCGATTGGCAGCCCCCCTCAGCCCCGGCACTACACAATATTACTACGGTGTGCACTCCGAAACCCACCCTTTCGGTACATATAAAACATCACACAAGTTGAGATCATTGTTTTGAAATATTTAAATAAAATTGTTGTAGTTCTTTGTGTTTTAAGAATACTTGTTTTATCCTTTTAATGTGCTTGTGTAGGTATAAAAAATGCTGCGTTTAAATTCTCTTATGTAGGTACTGATTGCATAGTAAATGTAACTTATTGAACGGACTAGAAGCGGCATACTTTAAAAGGCTTGTATTAAAAAAAAACAACTATACAAATAACTAAACATTTACAAAAATCATACATTTCTTCAAACTCTGTCTGTTTTCACAAATAAGTACAAATTTGTCGGTAAAATTTTAATATTAGTTATACCTTAAATGTGGATTACATTTAAGTAACTGAAAGTATTCCTATTTGAACTAAAAATAAAAATTAACGACGAAATACGCGAATAATTTTTACGCATAGGTTTAAGTTTAAAGAAATATATTTGGGTGATACCGTACTAACCGATACCATTATTTTATTTTAGTCCGTCATTTATCAATATAACCTAAAATTTTTGCTGTATTTTTCACATCTGGTCCTTTCCTTTATTCAAAATTAATAAAAGTAAAGCTCCCGGATTCAAAGGCTCAAAATAAATTTAGCATTCGTTTCACACACGGACACAACAATCACTGAGACAGCATATGGACAGCATCCTGGGGTGGCGTCACTACACACTCACATATCAATACATTGTATTTTGGAGGGTCGGGGCTACTAGAATTCAATTTATTGAATAAAAAAACGTTTCTTGAGTAATATATCTTTTGTATGTAAATTGAAGCGCAATATTTCGTGAATACGTAACATTACAACACTGGCATAGGCTAGTGTCTACTTATAATTTTCTCTACTCTTTTGCTCTCCTATTTTAACTCTTTATGCCTAGTTAAGTAGGCATAGACATAGATGAGTGTTTTCATACTGCTTCAATGTTTATTTACATATTTCTAATTTGAAAACAACTAGACTCTAGTTAGTAATAAGTAGAGGTATGTTAATAATGTAGAACTATCACGAGCGGCCTCTTGCCGTTTATAAGAGTACTATGTGCGTACCCGAGCTTGAAGACATCAGAAGGTGTAAACAATGACTGGCATGGCTTCTGGAGTATTGGATAAGCACATCGTCGGCAACATCCTGCCATCCTTCAAAGCCTGAAGCGGAGTAAAGTCCGAGCCCTCATTGCATTTGCTCAAGTAATTACCTGACTGGGTTATTTCGGTAATTACTAGAACAAGATTGGACGAGAGAAAACCGCGTTGTAACCTCCTTCTTAAAGACTGATGATCCAGAAAAATGTGGGCTAACAAGTGTTCTTCGTCGTATTATATGGCGGGTAATTTGAACATAGTTGGGGTAGGAGCAAGACCCAAGATAGAAGGATCTTTGGATTCTAGATGCAGGGAACCTTACTTTCAAATACTTATTTCCCTACAGAAGGCGGGCTCTTCGGAGCGCGGTACAGTGGAACACTGGTGGTCTCGGAGCAGCTTCTATACAACTGACCCTGCAGTTTTTAGTCAATAGTAGTCCAACTAATCATACAATTTCTCTAGGTAAACGGCTCCGAAAGCTACTTATTAAGGAGAAGCAGCTAGACCAAGTAAAATACCGCCATATTCACTTTTAAATGGTTTTTTAACAGCGTGTTCTAAAAATTTTATCCCTTTCCCTAAGTGGTTACAGGTAGTTACGGCTGCGATACGATACTAACAGGTATAACGTTCGCTTAAGAGTTATGTTCTCGGAAATTATTGTCTGTTTCCAAATGCTTTGCTCCTTAATGGACAAATGATTTATTACCTATAACTCTTATTTAAAAAGAAAAGATATGACTTATAAGATATTTTTAAGTACACAAAAGATAACTTTTTCAAAAAATAAACAAATGTACTATGTAATACCAACATTTCGCAGGCGATGTAATTTAGTGCGTGGCAGGTACCAGGCAGCCATAGATATAGACCAACAATACGGTGCGGCCATCTTTCTAGAACTCTTACTGAAATATTTCGATAGAAAAACCTTAACAACACTTTATCTGGCCTACAAATCGGACCCAGGAACTCGTGATCGCCGCACCATGCGCCAGGTTGGTAGGTAACCAGAGATTGGAGTCACTTATTCAAAGCTAAAAGGGTAACTCGAAACCTAACTTATATTACGGCACCAAACAACCGTTGAAATAAAGATGACACTAGCTTTAGTAAAGTTAACGTACAATTTACACACGTCGCATATTAGCCAGCTGCCCACACAAGTTACTACCACTATGCAGTGTTATGCCTTCTGTTTATGAGCCAAACACAAAGTAATTCTACGGAGATAAGTTATTTGTGTCAACTCCGCGCATAGTATTTCAGCATAAACGATAAGTTAGACTGCTGTTGGAAACTGGTCTAAAATAAAATATTATGTTTACTACTCGAGTGACATTACATACTATAATGCATACATTTATACACATATACCTGGGAAACGTTTAAAATATTACATGAATTCGAAAGATTTTAATTCAGTTTTGTCCAATAGAAAGAATAGTGAATCAGTCACGAGGAATGTATTGTCCCTAAAGAAAAGTCGAGAGTAGATACCTAATAGCGCTATCCAAGTGAAGCTAGGGCGGGTCCCATATCGAACATAAAAATACTATTTGTATACTTATATAATTACGAACAATTTAATACAACGCACATTTGGCCACGGTGTTGGCTTTTTACAAAGGTACAACAGTAAATTATACCTAAGCATAGATGTAAATAAGCTAATGGGGTGCGTTAATCAAAGCGACGCAACACAGCCAGAGTTAAATCAGCGTTCTCGGTCCAGTTGACTTGACAACCGTATGCGGTTCTAACTAATGAATCAAACGACTACTATAAAGAGGGGGATTTATTATGTTCGTTCCTTTATGTTTGCACACCGCCTAGAGGGCTTCGCCCTGTGCCGTGGGTGCGTTTACAAACAGGCCGAAACAAATACCTGTGGGTCAAACAAATATTTGGCCCTTTACGCTAATAGGACTATTGATTTATATAGGAACATTATTTCGTAACTTGAGCATGAGTACACATACGAGAACTCAGACAACAACATAGACATTTATTACATTTTCAGGAAAGGTAGAGCCCTGATCTTCGTAGGGCGCCTGATCAAAATTGTATAAGAGTATCCACCGAAAATCGTTCCTAGTGGTGTTCACTTGGAAAGGCGTATGTTTAGCAGTAAACTGCTATAGGTTGATGGTGAGATATCTATTATTTAAACTCAAACTCAAATAATTTATTTTGTATTGACCCTGCGGGGGTATTTACAAATACTCAATTTACATTTTTTTATGTACTAATCTACCACCGGGATCATAACGCGGCCTCCACTGAGAAGATCCAGAGAAGAAACTCAATGGGATAGTCTTTTTTCTTTGTTTCTCTATTTTACTTTTTTTTCTTTAAAGTGTTTCCCACTGCTGTGAGAAGGCCTTTCCTAACAAATCGAGGTGAGAGAGATTGTGTCATAATCTACCATGCAGACCAACTGCGAATTGGTGGAGGAGTACATATATTAGTGCAAATAAATAGGCTTACACCCCAAGTATCACACATATTTTGCCGTAATAATTTCTTCTTTCTTACTACTATTATCAAACGTTAGGGAACTGTTTCCCTACATTAAACATAATATTTAAAAATATATGCTTTCTACTATTTAGAGGTTTCTAAATACAAAACAACATCAAGCTTAAGGCTATTACATCTGCATTCATTTACAATCAAAAACATCGGCATAGCCCACCAGATAATAAGCTGAAGTGGCAGTGGGCTGGATACATCAGCCGAAGAACCGATAACTACTGCAATAAAGGAGTCCTTGAGTGAAAATTGACAAACGTTATATAGGACACCGACAAGGTTAGGTGGGGCCATGATCTTCATAGAGTGGCTGGTAAATATTTTTATGAAAGTAGCCGAGAATCGTCCTCATTGGTTTGCGCTCGGAAAGACCTATGTTCAAATAAAAATTGCTATAGGCTTATGATAATAATATTGTAATCTCCATTATTGTAAAATATTTTAAAAAAGAATTAACAGATTTCTAAAAAAAATAACCACCTTCTTGCCTATATTCCCCAAGCGAAGGTGAGAGAGGTATTCCACTTTTCGCCGACGACATTATGTCTAATGTAATAGGGGGCGAGTTTATTGCCATATACAGGGCACAAATTCCTGACTCCAGACTGATACTAAGAATTTGTCAATAGAAAAACTATATTCGTCTAAACTACGATCGAAATACCCAGTTTATACACTGCTACTGCCGCCACTTCCCACCTAGAGCGAAGAGTAGTACCGCGGCAACGTCGACTGTTCACATACTCCCTTCGCACTTCAAGCATCGCTCTGTGTTTCTCTTATGTTTTCAAAAACTCCCGACATCAGATTTTATATTCCCTGAATTGATATTTAGCGCAGTGGTTAAGAGCTTAAGCCGCTCCGCCCACTGTGTCTAATAGTGGCGGGTTCGATTCCCGCACGGGACAAATCTTTGTGTGATCCACAAGTATTTGTTCCGGTCTAGGTATTTGTGTATGTGAATTTAAATGTTTGTAAACGCACCCACGATACAGGAATAAATCCTAGTGTGGGGCCACGTTTAAAAAAAAAAAGATATTGTTTACATAAAAATATTAGCTTTTCCATGGTATTTCTGAAGCATTAACCTCACATTTTTTGTATTTTTTATTATATTGTAATAAAACACTTGTATTTATTTACAATAAAGAACTACAGTTAATATTTTACAAAGGAGAAAAAAAAACAAAAGCTATATACAAAAACTAGAACTTACAATAGGCCCAAAGGCCCCGTACATTTCTTTACACTTAGATCTTAAGTTTTTCCAATATTCTTTTTTCCCCATTCCCCAATTCCAAAAAGAGTCCTAAACTGGCCACACTGAGTTAGCGTGGCCTGTCTGTCTTTCGAATCGCGCTCAAGAAACCGCCAGCGAAGGGAGCGCCCGGCAGTGATAGTATGAGAAGGGAAGTAGAGCGTAAGTGGCGCGTTTATTCCGCACTTCACGTAGAAGTAGGCAGTGTGTAAATTGGGTATAACACGCATTATTCTTCACTAGCCCAATGAAGCAGAAGTACACAGTCGTGATAGTAACAATACAGTAACAGAATTCTCAGTAATTTATTATCCCACTTTACAATGAAAATTGGAATTAATTCAGTAGGAAACTCTCATGTTAATTGTGGTGGCTGCTCGGTGACATTTTGTCACGGCACAACTTGCGGTCGCGGCGCACGGCACGAGCGACGAAATGTGGGCCGCCATCACACAGAGAACATTTCAAATGTCATTCACAATGCATCGCGAGGAATGTGCTCATGTAGATACAAATAAATTTATACACTCTCCTGTGCTTTGATTTTTAAAACAGCTTGCGCTTCTTCAGACAAGAAGGCTCAGCACGAAAACTTTGTCGTTAGCGTGACGCTAGCGAGTAATCGTGCTGTCACGACATTTTCATTTAGTAAATTTGTAGCATGACAAAGATGGCTTATTAACTCGCTAGCGTTAGGCGAATTTTAATCTTTTCTTGCTAAGCTCTCAGGTGCTACCAGCGCTGTGAGGCGGTATGAGGCGCTCGTAGCGCTGTACGACTGCGGTGTTCTTAGCGATCACCAAAGTTAAGCAGCGTTTGGTTCAGTCGGTCTGAGATGTGTGACTGTTTGTGACATTTTCATATTCGAGCGTCTACGTGCTTCGGAAGGCACGTCAAGCAGTTGGTACTACTTCTTGTAGTAGTCGAAGTAGGAAATCATAAGGGCTGCTAAATTCCAACAGGATATGGCCACGATCCTGCCTTCATCAGTCCACACTAGTCCGCGTGGTGGGATATGACTGAATATGACACATTCTCTCTCATCTTGATTTGTAAGAGAAGGTCTTTAGTCAGCAGAGGCACAGTATATATATATATATATATATATATATATATATATATATATATATATATATATATATATATATATATATATATATATATAGGTCTCATGGGCCAGTGTCCATTACACTTTTTGCGCTTCATGATGTTACAACTACTTTTGAAAACGTGTCTAAATATACGAGCTTATACGGTCTGCTGGGCTAACGCCTTTCATGTCCAGGATTATACTCGACCACGCGGATTAAGGGGATTAGTAATCCAAACTCCAAACGCATTGATAGCTTTCAAGTTTTTAGATAAGAAATTAAATCTACCTCTATTCTGATTTCATTTAAATTGGTATTGAAATTGTAAAAGTTAATAAATCCGCAGCCTGCGCCGAAAGATTCCAACTAAAATAATGTCATAACTTTGCTGTCACAGCTGTAAAATTATATTGAGCGACTATTTATTACAATTTATGTTTCTTAACCACTAAAATTACATTGGCAAAATTTAATATTACCTAATCCAATAGAACACGGTCGATAAATAAAATATTTATAAATAATACCATAAAAATGTAATTTTTTTCCCCGGACATAATAATAATATAATAATATCAGCCTATACTGTCCGCTGGGAGGGTAAAGGCCTTCTCTCACAAATCGAGGTGAGAGAGATTAGGTCATACTTCACCACGCGGACCCAGTGCGGATTGGTGGAGGCAGGTTTGTGGCCACCTGCTGTTGGAACTTATCAAGCCGCCTTTAAGGCTTCCAACTCGGCTTAACGACTAACACATTAAGTGGTAACCGGGACCAACGGCTTAACGTGCCTTCCGAAGCACGGAGACGCTCGAATATGAAAATGCCACAAACGGTCACCCATCTCAGGCCGACCGAGTCCAACGCTGCTTAACCTTGGTGATGGGTAAGAACACCGCGGTCGCACAGCGCTACGAGCGCTTGCTATCCCCGGACATGTTAGAGACATTTCATGATATTATTTAGACAATTTCTAAACATTTTTTTAAAACTCAGTCAGAATGAACAAATTAAATAAAATAAAACAAGAAATCCGGAATCGATTAACAGATACGAATATTAAAATTTATATTATATAAAATATTAGATTTCAACCTTATTTGTTGATGGCTCTTAACAAATTTGTACTGTAAATTAACGCGCATACTGTCTAATTTAGTAATCCAGCGAGGGGAGATTTGTTTTCTTTTAATTTACCCTTCTTGCAGCAAAATATTTATCACAGATTCACAAAAACAGCTTTGAAAAATTCATGAAATGTTTTAATACAGCGACGATAAATTGCTTATTATTAGCTAAGGATTAAAATATTCCTGCAATGTTGAGTGTTGTACCAGCTTCTTGTTAAAGACAAATTCCAGATGTATTATTTTACTATATAACCCTTAGTATTCAACGGTCTCGAGCCTTTAATGAAGTGTCCTTTAATGAATTCTTCTATAGAAATACCACGCTATCACATCTGTTTCTATGTAGGTAATTATTCGTTAAATTCAGGTAATTCATTTAATTACGACAGAGAATTAGATCGAATCGAATTCGAATTTCTGATGATGAGGATAATGTTTTTAGTAACTTGTTGAATGATGATTGTATTAAATAGCGACCTGGTTACAAAATATTTGATTGGTAAATATAAATTTATCTTTATATTTATTGAAATTATGTTACTAATTCATTATGTTTTCGTACAAGATTTTTCAGTTACTCTGTTGCATGAAGCGTCTTTCTTTAATATCCTTATATATGTTTAGGTCATCATCATCCACCACCTTCATCCACTTTCATCTATCGCAAATAATTAAATTATTTGCTTAAAATATACTACTCTGTAAATTTAGCAAACATTCTTTTAAGCTTGTAATCATTTGCATTAGTTTCGTAAACTGCACTCACTCACTAATTGTACTAATCAGAACTGCAAAACCGTATACATATAATGTAGCCGAACAAAGCTTTCAACCGCCGAAAAAAAGAGCTTTCCATGGAATTTTAAAATCGCGAGTGCACCCGCGCCGCGGCACGTCTGCGAAACAAACAAAAAGTTCCCTCCCCGCCAGCCGCTCAAGGCTGTTATTCGCTAAAACCAATTACACACTTAACGCGGCGCGTTACGATAACTTCGTGATTTAATTGTTTATAGGTACTCCACTGACATACAGAGGGCTGAGCACGAAATAATTAACGTTTGCGTGACGCTAGCAAGTAAGCCATCACTTTGATGTTCAATTAGTAAATTCGTAGTGCGATAAGAATGGCATATCGACTTGGAAGCGTCATGCTAACGTTAATATTTTCGTGCTAAGCCCTCTGAATACCAATAGCCAGCGTTCGCATGAGTGTTTTCTCAACGCGCAGTGCGGAAACGCGCTTTTAAAAAAATGTACGTTTAGCCACTTGTCTCTTTCCAGCACTATATTAACGCGCGTAAATGAAAAGGCGCCCGCGGAACCAAGGGGTTACGGGTTACCCGATTATTTCACTAAGTTATCGTAACGCGTCGCGTTTGGTCATAGCGAATAATGCGCCAGTACGGACGCGACGAAATGTATTATGGAACCTTTTCCACGTCGATAAGTAAACGTTACCCGTGTCCCTCGAAGTTATGAACCCTCCACAGAAGGGTACGTATTTTTCCCGAGGCCCTTCGCTACGAGGCTCTTCTATTTGGATGGATTACCACGGTCGAATGACAGAGTTAGCAACTTGGAGAGGCTATTAGGGTAACGGAATTAAATCTCATTGTGGTATGGACATGTTCGCCTCCCGATGGAAGATCGGTTGTGGGAGCTATCATCAGGTATTTACTGGGTGAAATGACGAATTACAAGCAGTTATGAAGTCGGTTACGCCACATTCTGATCCACTTCAAATTTAAAAGTAAAAATACTGACCTACCTACTATTTTGCCAAATATTAGCACTGGAACTGATATACACATGCTATGTACCTTATTACCTCCGGTATCCATTTTAAAAAATATAATTTGACTTAAAAAAATTTAACTTAATCTATTTGAAATGTATTTTATTTATCAAAAGCTTTCGCAAAATTGAACTGAATTTTATTTCAAGATTGCACGCCTAGCAAATTTATCAAATTTTATACGTATGAATATTATTACAAGGTTTTATTTAACTTACAAGCTTAGATGAATTAGTTGCCTTAGTCTAAGCTTAGAATGTTTCTTAGTTGGTTTAGGCTAAGCCTTGCAAGATAAATTAGAAGCACTATTACTCTACGAAGTTGAAATTTGACACGTTGGTCCAATTTCGAAGTTAATGCATTTTAATGATCCACCCAGGATCGGCTCCAAAAAGAACTCCTCAACGACTAACAGCACAGTCACGAAATTTTGTATGTACACCTTTAATTTTGATAGGTCATTTTAAATTGCACCTTTACCCGACTGCGTAAACGCTAGTTTTTGAGATGTTTATATACAATTATCTTTTAAATTGACTTATTCAGTTGTTCGCCACTAATGTATACATCCAAGGGACAAATAATTGAAAAGGCAGTGTCGTGTCTAAGGATTGGTGCGTCTGTTTGCGGGCCTCCCCACGGCGCCGGAAGTATCGATTGTACCTGTTGTGCTCAAACCAGAGACCGCCCCCGGCTCGCCTGTGTAATGTGAATTATCATTTAATTGGAAGAGGTCGGATGCTTCGAGTATCTAAATTTTTTCTTTGACAAAAGAGACAAAGCTTTAAAAAAGAAAAAATATTTTATGGGTAGTAGGTAAAAATATTACATTTATTTTAAAGTTGGAAGGTACAGATAATGATAATATTTATTTTGTTTAATATATAGACGTTTAAATTTACAAAAATGGTACCTAAGTGTATATTATATATTTTATTATATGCACATCTTTACACTTGATCAATTTAAATAATTTTATTTGTACGAATGGGGTCACCTAAATCCTTCTTAGCTATGGTTAGACCCGGTAGGGGGCGCTGTTATAGACCGGGCGCGAAACATACAATCAACTAGTACTCCTTCACGTCCAAATTTTATATCCAATGGCCGCTGGTTCAGATCCGGCTCGAAGGACCAAAAAAGACGTATGTATGTATGGTCCGCGTAATAAAATATAATCGGTTGATAATAAAATAAAAGTAGTATAACTGATAATATATTGAAACTGAACTGCACTGCAGAGGCGGCGTGACTGAAAACACAACCCGAACTGGCGGGAATGTGGAAAGGAATTAAAAATGCTGATATGCGAAAAATTGTACGCGTTTGTATTTTAGGTATTATCGTCCAACCCTCCAGCAATACATCGTGAGTGTAGTACTTATGGCACATAAATCACCTATTGATCAAATCTACATCTTTCATTATCCCCAGATTCAGACCATAGGCAAAAGAAATGTTCTTATAGACAAAGTTTGCGCACAATGCATCGAGACAGTTAGTTGCGGCAAAAAGTTCCTAAAAAGAATAGGCCGTGGAAGTACACCCCGTTTGACAGACACGGATTCTAAGACATACAGATTATAAGATATAAAAGAATGCAAACCCAGTACCTCTAAGAGTGTGAATAAACTTAAACGTTACGGAACATTATTTTGTCTAAACAAAACATCTGATTTAAGTAACAACACAGCTATGAGATGGACTCCTTCCCAGTATCCAGTACGTGGTACTTATGGACAGTCAAAAAGAGATGACTTAAGACCCTACCACCCGTTCAGAAAGTCATTCTTGTGGAGAAGAAGGGCAAGAAACTCCACAATTATTCTTTTTAAAAATGACATTATTTCTCTTGTTTAGTTTCTGAACGTCGGTCACTTTACCGAATAAATGGATATTCTTACGTATGTACACTATATTGGCATATATATATACTGTGAAGCAACCGTGAGAATGTTGATAGAAAGTACTCTGAGGAAAGCCAGTTATTCCTAGATTATAAATAGCACGGAAATCTATTTTTTGCAGTATGAACACATTGTCCACGTCAGCAGCGTTACCCCACAGTAGGATACCGTAAGACATAATGCTTCGGAAGTTAATAAAATAAACTATAAGTTATAAGTTGCCGATTAATATTAAGACTGATTCGGTGATCTGGTGTCAAAGCGCATCGCTTAGTGATCACGAGGTCCTGGGTTCAAATCCTAGGTCGCACAAATGTAGTTTTTCTTACGAAAAATTCCCAGTATGAGTCCGGAATCTGGAATCGGGCCCGGTATATGGCAATAGGCTCGCCCCCTATTACATAGGACCCAACATCGTCGGCAAAACGTGGGTGTACTGGTGTATAGGCGTGACTTCATCCCTAACATCGCAACTTGACACATTTCATAACAAATAAACGTGTCGCACGCTCGCTATCAGATGGATATTTAAATCCGTTTAAAACGCTTGTTATGTCTGCCAGGGATAAAACTTTTTCAATTTCCATTAAAATCCCAACTTGACGACTCTTAGCACCAAAATATTGTTCCCCATCTTTGCGGTGTAATATCCCTGGAATTACTTTTAACGGATTCTTATTTTTAGACTTACCTTACATCTTACACGATTTTCACATTCCCGGAAATTCGTGGTTGCGTGATATTATTACATGAAAAGTTTCGAAGAATTTTGGTTTGTGATATAGACACGAAATGAAATTTTTTATAATCATATAAACACAAGGTACGTAATTGAGTTGTACCATAAAATCCTTAGTAAATAATTAAAATCATCAGTATTCACATGATGTTGTGGCAGTGTTTCTAGTTGAAATAATAAAATTAGTTTTCTAAAAAACTTTGTCTTTCATTTAAGAATTATACTCTTCTTGACAAACAATTCTAAAAATAAATAAACACCGTCACGCCTATATTCCCCAAGCGGGAGTGGCAGAGGTGTACTGAGTACATCCATTTTTCGTCGATGTTAGGTAATAAGCTAATATAGGAATTATTGGAAAACTCATTCAAGAACGCCATATCTCAAGCCTAATTTAAAAACGGCAAATTCGACCTATGCGTAAAAACCACGAACTAAATTTTATAACCCGTTTTATGTTCCACTAAATTCTTCAAAAACTTCAATATTGGATCA
This sequence comes from Phalera bucephala, assembly GCA_905147815.2. Lineage (NCBI taxonomy): Eukaryota > Metazoa > Arthropoda > Insecta > Lepidoptera > Notodontidae > Phalera > Phalera bucephala. The sequence goes on along the minus strand of LR990621.1, from coordinate 12,219,135 downwards.
ATACATAAGAGCCGAACCCCCGACGCTGTAGAGTCCAGGCCCCATGAGACTACTGAATGTAAACCGTCTCTCGATTTGGGCCTCCTCTCCGTCTCGTAAATGTCTCGTTATATTTATTCGTAAAAAGATACAGAGACGAAGAAAAATGCTTAATATACATCATAATTTCCTATACTTTGTACAAGGTTATCGTGGACATTAAAGCCTTATTAGTGAATGATACCTACACTCAGTTCTTAATTAACAGAACATTGTTCTACGTTTGCCGTTTTGCCCCAGAACCAACAGCAATGAAAATATGCTTGTATGAATTCAAGTTACCTGTAAATTATCTTCATGCATTTATTATTAAACGGACAAGCAGGGGAATTGCATTATTGCAAAAGAAGTATTAGATTTCGAGGTTATAATTTAGCAGAAATTATACATTTCTAAAACCGTTGTGCAAAAAGAAACTAGCAATAATCAAATCGATCATGATTAAATGTAATCGACTCAATATAACCGATTGATAGGATTGAAATCTCCAACCGTAATTCGATAACAACATTGACATTCGGAAAAGGCGTTGGCGACTTTGATTTAAGTACTTACAGTACTTTGAAAGATTCGTTTTGGATTGCAAATTGTCCGTTAGATACGGATGTTTGCAACTACTAGAATAAAACAGATAAATAATTATGGTATAGGTCTCGTGTTTGTTGGTTCTGGGGCCATTTTTGACGATGTCCTTTGTTAGACTACACAAGATGGACCCATGACATCGGAAGATCGCGGTTAGAAGGTGGACGCGTACAGTACAGAGCCGATCGTTGCAACGATCTTTAGAGGACGCCTTTGTCCTTCAGTGAACGTCATTTTGCTGAAGATAGATAGACTACACAAAGCCACGTTACCTTTGGGCTACCAGTTTAAACTATTCGCACTATACGCATCGATGGAACCTAGAATAGGTATGACTATCTATTTAGCAATCAATAACACCATTGGTTGCTTCGTTGGTATAGTGGCAAAGCGCATCGCTTTGTAATCACGAGGTCCTGGGTTCAAATCCTAGATCGGACAAGTGTAGTTTCTCTAACGAAAACTTCCCAGTGCAAGTCTGGAGTCTGAAATTGTGCCCGCTATATAGCAATAGGCTCGCCCCCTACTCCATGGGACCTAACATCGTCGGCGAAACTTGGGTGTACTCAGTACATCTCACCGCCGCTTGGGAAATACAGAGGTTACGGTGTTTTTTTAGCACCATTGGTAAACAAAATGATTTTCCCACTAAGTTCTACATTTATTTTTAAAACTTTTCCCCACTACTAATTATTCCCATGTAGGTACGTACAAACATAAACTTCGTTTATGAACCAAAATCTAGACTATAATAATTTTAGAAACACGCTTTTATACAAAAAACAACGAAAGATCTAGGTTAGTTGAGAAGTTCCTATGGCTTCCTTCAGGCTCCATCATCAGGCCTTGGACACCATCGGGGTAAAAAGTACTCGTCAATCCAATTTCAACGAACTCAAACACGGCGGGCTTATATTAAGCAGTAAGATGGTTCCATTAGCCACCTTTCGGCTTCATCAGCAGACCCTGAACACTTATATGGTTGTACAGTACTTGTTAATCTAACAAGCTGAAACACGAGAAAGTCTCGTTGTATAGTTCACATGTTCCTATGGCCACCTTCCAACTCCAGCATTAGACCAGCTCCATGGTATCATATTATTGCATTGTCATAGTCTTCAGATACGTATTCCAAAGGACATTGTCGAAAATTACGCCAGAACCAACAAAAATTTGACCCATGCCATCATTATTTATCTATTTTATTAAAATAATGGCAAATATCCGTATCTAACGGACAATTTGCAATCTAAAACGATTATTTTAAAGTATTGTAAGTACTTATATCAAAGTCGCCGACATCTTTACTAAATGTCAACACACAATCTAACCTCATATGTATTAATGGCTACTGAATTATATCCTCAAAATTTAATACATTTTGTGCAATATTGCAATTCCCCCGCTTGTCCGTTTAATAATAACTGCCTTTAGCGGATTTATGGGTGATTTGAAATCATACAAGTATTTTTTTCATTGCTGTTGGTTCTGGGGCAAATCATGTATGGGCGCAGAATAATGTCCTTTAAGCTCAATCGTATACTCGCAAGTGCTTGAAAAATGAATCACAAGATTTGAACCAAAAAGAGAAACAGACATATGAACATCGCAAGTTGAATAAAAGCTTGTAAAAAGATCGCCACGATTACCAGTTTTATGGTGTACGCACCTTCACTATATCTCAGACCTTCACCAGGTTCGCTTTGTAAAGGGCCTGTCAACTTCATCCTTCTCAAATAAAATATACCTTTAATAAATTCTTCTACCTCCCTTCCACACACCTCAAGGAAAGTAACCCACTACATTTTGATAATAACTGTAAAATACACTTGCTGACATCTTATCTTGGTCGGTCGTCAACGCCCGCCTGCCATGTGCACAAAGGCTAATACCCAGGGCGCGGGGTTGCCATCCCCTTGTTTGCCCAAGGGCTTTATTCCCTATTACCAATTAAACACGTAACGCGGTGCGTTATGATAACTCCGTGAATTGATCGTTCAAAGCAAAAATTTATTTTAAAAAGAAAATATTATAGCTTTTATTTTTGGTTTTTAAGCTCTCGACGTTTAGAGCATTTTACAGCTCCCAGCGTCACGAGAGGAATTGAAGCGTTTGACGTTCAAAGGTCATTGTTATTCCGGGGAACGGAATAATAAATAAATTGTAATTGAAATTTCAACTAATTCATCTTACAATTAAAAAAATAATTGAATAGTACCCAACACCGTTTAAAGACACTGCAGTGGCATACAGATTAATTACATGACTATTTCACGTTATCGTAACGCACCGCGTTTGGTCATAGCGAATAAATGCCCAGCGCGTCACCCCGTGACAGCACACCCTATCTCCTCTGCACAACGCCATACTCCCGACCCATCGGTTATGGTAATGCATTATGGGATTTTACACAAAACGTCAAATGTCACACGAATGTATTGAGAACCTTGCGAAATGGTATTAAAGTTTATTATTCAATGTTATGGCTTAGAAAAGTATGGGTAAGTGTAATAATGTTAATATTTGCGTCTAAAATTGGGGATGTAGGTCGCAGACAAATTCTAATAAGATACATGTATAGTTCGGGACGAGACTTCAATTTATTACCTACAAATCAAATTTTATTACATTTATTCACGAAATTTCGTAATATCTAACGCATGTTATGTTATCACTATCTATCTATCTTTATCATCACGCCAGATCCCTTGCGGGGTAGGCAGAGAGTAAAGAGTTCCAACAGGTTATTTCCTTACATACCTCTCTGGCTTCCTCCACTCCCATAGTTCGTCTCATAAACGCTCGCCGGACACGGTTATCACTATAATGTGGATATACAAAGTTGGTTCGTAAACGTTCGTATTAAACATTACATCTACTACTATATAAACTACATAAATCTACTACTATGACTGCCTCGTTGGTCTAGTGGCAAAGCGCATCGCTTTGTGATCACGAGGTCCTGGGTTCAAATCCTAGGTCGGACAAGTGCAGTTTTTCTAACGAAAACTTCCCAGTTACAGTCCGGAGTCTGGAATTGTGTCCGGTATATGACAATATGCTCACCCCATGGGAGCTAACATCGCCGGCGAAACGTGGGTGTACTCAGTATATAGGCGCTTGAGGAATATAGGCGTGACGGTGTTGCTATATAAACTGATTTCAAATCAATAATGACCGGTTTCAATATTCAAGTAAAGGATAGATTTGCTTACTGTCAGTAGAATTTCGACAGATATTCCATACAATATATGTCAAAATTCTATCCGTAGTAGGCAAATCTATCCCGCAGTTAAATACTGAAACCGGCCGTAAGTAATCTCTGATTAAAGCTATCTGGAACGGAAGATAGCTCTGCTGTACACATTTGCCATATTGTGGATTTTAACGCTGTGTATTTCACTTCACTTGTTAATTCTTTATTTATCAATAATGAACTTTTGTAGACGCTTTTAGTTCTCGCGACGGTACATTAAGCTTTCATTAAAAATAAAAGAAGTAAAACGAAAAGCTTGTCACGAAATGTCGAGAGAAATAGGTACCCATTATCATCTGACAACAAGCTTATATATTCATTCACTCTATCCAATTAGTACATAATTGTCTCTAACCTTAACTTCACTTATTTTGTATACGTGTTGCTACTCTCTGTAGTTGGATAACTATAAACAATACAACAAATCAACTTTCTGATTACGCGAAACATTTAATTAACGTCGGACTACTAATAAAACATGATTAGTTGTAACAAATGATAATATTTCTTAGAAGAAATATTAATATTAATGCTTCTAATTAATAGGTACAGCAAGTTTCTAACTATTTGCAAAACTTTGTCGAGACAAAGTCAATAAAGGAAAATAATCAATAGAACTCTACGGACATATATTCATTATTTATAATTTTGAACAATGATTTTGAACAATGGCATAACGTAAACGCAATTGACAAAACAAAGAAAAATGTGTACACACAGATTTTGCCGACGATAAAAGTAATAGGGGGTGAGGTTACTGTCATTATAACGGGTACGATATCAGACTGCGAACTTATACTGAAAATTCTGTTCTCAAAAAATTACATTTTATCCGACTCTGGATTCGTTATTGATCTACGTTTAGTCGTTTTTCAAATTTCCAATCCAACTTAAATATCTTTTTCCCATTGCTAATCGCATTTTCATTTTATTAGGAAATACTGCCTTCATATTACATGTTTTTATAAATTGCAATCACAACTAAAACATTTGAAAATGATGATGGTATGTTTACAAAGTTTTAGAGTTTGATTGGAATAGACTATACATACATATGTCATCAGGCCACTAGACATACCTTGCGGGATAGGTAAAATCAATTGATTGATTTTCCTTGTTGTCAAAAGAAGAAAAATGATGATAAGATCGGGCAAAGCACTTAGATTTTCCTATCAAAAATGCGTAGAAGCCTGGATTTTGTTAATTTGACGTGGAGTTTTTATCCGGACCTAACATAATTAGCGAAATGTAGGTTTATATTGTACACTACTGCCTCTTCCGCTTGCGGAGAATACGCGTGACGATGTATACCTAGAATTGCAAAACAACCTACCGATTGTAAAAAGAAACATATTTTTTACAATAGGTGATATTAAATTGAACTAGCGGTCGGTTCCCATATTCAACTCATGGACAGATTTGCCTACTACGGATAGAATATTGACATATTTTGTAAGGAAAATCTGTCAAAATTCTACTGACAGTAAGCAAATCTAACCTTGAGTTGAATATAGGAACCGGCCGTAGAATAACACTTGTAATTAACGGATGATTTAGCGCAGTGGTTAAGAGCTTAAGGCGCTCAGCCCACTGGGTCAAATAGTCGCGGGTTCGCTTACCGCACGGGACAAGTCTTTGTGTTATCTACAGTTATTTGTTTCGGTCTGGGTATTTGTGTACGTGAATTTTCATGTTTGTAAACGCACCCACGATACAGGATTAAATCTAAGTGTTGGGCTACAGTTTTTTAAAAAGATAAAGAAAGGAAAAAATATCTTCTTAATACTTCCATTCCATTTTATACTTATCATATCATATGATTTATCATAGGCAAAATATTTCCTTAAAAAAAAAACACAAACGATTTAAATTTGTTTTCTAAACTCAATTCACTATTCTGCTTGTCTATTAAAAACGGAGTGAATTGGTTCAACAAAATGACACTAAAATATCGTATATTTTCGGAATCAATTGTTATGGAACGAGATAACAGAATAAACACTGGTGAATTCGTTTACACGATCAGTGATGTATAAAATAAAATCTATTTTTAAAAAGTAAACGCTACCATAAAAATAGAACACAAAATCCGTGCACCCGTTGTGTAGCTCAGTTATAAAACAATAATCTTTCGCTCAGTTGTAAATAAACAGTTATAAAATTTACCCTCTGTCGTTATCGTTTACAATATTTTGGCAATCTTATTAGTTCCTTACGAAAAATCAGAAGCTCAGGCACGAATTGATTGACGTTATCGTAACGCACACGTAACGTTGTCGAGTTGATATACCATTCTTTTCACAGTACAAATTTACTCAATATACATGAACTAGATAGAATGATGTCTCGGCAATGTTACTATAGCGGCAGAAGGATGGTGCGATATTTAAAATGTACGTCCATTACATACATAAGTACAGCAAAACAAATAAACCGAGTCTTATCTGATGGAAAAGTCAAGAGTATCCGTAACCGGCGAGCGTGTATGAGACGAACTATGAGAGTCGAGGAAGCCAGAGAGGTATGTAAGGAAAGAACCTGTTGGAACTCTGTACTCTCTGCCTACCCCGCAAGGGATCTGGCGTGAGGTTAAAGATAGAAAGATAGATAGAAAACTAATGGTAACGCTATTGGGGACACATTTCCCAGGGCTTATTATATTTTATGGTCATAGCCATTTTTACGGTCGTCCTCATTTTCCATTAATTGATTTTCTTACTTTCAGTAATGTGGAACACCGGCGTTATTAGGTCAAGCGAAGGCATATCTAATATCTAACACTAGTAAGTATATTTTTATAGTGGTGTGTTTTGTATAGCGTATTATACAGGATTGTCACAAAAAAAAACATTTTGTTAAATCACCGTGTTTAAAACATGTTTTATACAGTACTTTCGATTGTTTTTAAAATGCATTTAAAACAATGTCTTAAACACGTTTTAAATAAGTACTAGATTTGCAAATAGAACATGTTTACGTAAATCTTTCTATACATAGAACCCACTAGTAAATCCCACTCGACGAAATAGGTTTCTTCATAGTAAAGTTCCTCTAAATATAAATAATTATTATTGGCATTTTTTTATTATGAGATATAAACTATTTTCCTAAACTAATAATAATCAATTAAACATTGTTTTAAACATATAAATCAAAACAAAAACTTTTTTTGAATTCCGTGTTTTTGTCCAACTCTGGTGTTGTATACTCACACTGTTACTTTGACGAACGGTTGGTCCAGTGGTTACGAGTTTAAGCCACGCCGACCATTGGGTCCAATAGTAGCAGGTTCAATCTCCGCAAGGGACAATTCTTTGTGTGACCTACAAATGTTGGTTCGGTCTGTGTGTAGTGTATGTGAATTTTATATTTGTAAACGCACCCACAACACAGCTATTCATGATGCATGGCTCCGTTTACAAAAAAAAATAATAAATCATTTTAATCTGTATATGAATAGATACTAATCCTTAACCTTACTATTATCGATAATTTTGCATTTTAGGTTCATGAAATTTCCTTTAATCTTAATACTGTTTACATCACATCGCACGTGCATTAATACGAGGTTTTCGTATCTTTTTGATATAAATTATCCATAGATAAATACGAAAGTAAAGACTACTAAAAAGAATATGCTAAAGAATTCAATGTTTTATATCATAAAAGTAAATGGTAGTCATTAGGGTAAGCCAGTAATTCAGAAGAATTCAAAGCCTTGGGGACCTAAGGGATGACATTAAGAAACGATTAGTCATCATACCTCGCCTTCAGTCCGCTTATGTAGCGTATTCTTATTCCGTTTTCCCCAACTAAGTAAGAAAAGGTTGACGATAGCGAGTTGATCTGCTATCCTTGTTACACCACAAATTTACTAAATAAACATGAACGTGATAGCACGTTTACTCGCTAGTGTCACAATGACGTCATTTTTTTTGAAGTGATAACTTCTTATGGAAGTGTAAACCGCTTCGTAACGTAACGCGTAACGGCGCCAGTCTGTCTGGCTTCTCTTTCTCTCACGCATACGGCAGCGGTAGGCATGCTCTTCCTCTCTCACTCTAACCCACAGCGCCCTTCCCTTTCTCTTACCCATACGGCAGCGGTAGGCAGGCTCTTCCTCTCTCACGCTATCCCACACCGCTAGTTTAAGTCATCACTTCTGTCGGGCGTCCCGAGACGCACATTTTTTTTCCCCTTTAAGATTGTAAGAAGTGATTAAGCTTGTTAAATGCAGGTATGCAACAGTTTTTTTTTGTATATTAGTGACATTATATCTATCTATATCATCAAGCCAGATGCTTTGCGGGGTAGGCAGAGAGTACAGAGTTTCATCAGGTTCTTTCCTTACATACCTCTCTAGGTTCCTCCACTCTCATATTTCGTCTCATACACTCTCGCCGGTTACGGAGACCCTTGACTTGTTCTTCAGATAAGTCTCGGTCTATTTAGTCACGGTAAAATAGTCTAGGTCTTCCCCGGTACCTACATCCTTCCACTTTTGCATATTAATGACATTTTCGAAAACATAAATTGCCAATGGCATCATTGTCCAGTGGCTCCAAAAACATTTTAATTTAAAAAGAATCTTTTATAGAAAACCCACAACGATAGATAGATAGAGATAGAAGATATCTTGCTTAGTCGAAGACTTCCTATGGCTTCCATTCGGCTCCATCATCAGACCCTGAACACCACCCGGGTGTAAAATACCCGTCAAGACAAATCCAACGAGCCCAAAGACGGCGAGGTTATATTGAATAGTTGGGTGTTTCCATTGGCCATCTTTCAGTTTCAGACCGAATCAGACCCTGAACACTATTTAGTTGTATACTACTTGTCAATACGAATCTAACAAGCCTAAACACGAGAGGATTACGATGTATATTTCGCAGGTTCCTATGGCCACCTTCCGATTCCATCATCAGACCAGCTCCATGGTACCATAATATTGCATTGTCATTAGCAAGTATACATATTGCTTACATACGTATGCCAAATTTCAGATTATTCGGATACCAGCAAGTGCTTAAAAGATGGATCACAAGATTTGAACCGGAAAGACAGACAAACATACAAATATTGCAAGTTAAATATAAGCTTGTAGCAACAGAAATAGGGATAGCCGTACCTATTTTTAAGTCACTCACGTTGAAAGATATAAATTGTCAAACAACTTGGCCTTGCCCAACGCAGTTCAATGTACACCACACGGAATTTAAATGCGATAGTACAACAATGCTGAATGCCATTCATGTTCGTAGATCTATTCAATAATCCACAAAAACCAGGCAAATTAATGCGTATTCGTCACATCTCTTGAGGGCAGTGGGGCGGTAAGGCACAGCGCTACTGTATGTACTAGGGTGACGCGGGGTATGCACTTCACATAACGAGACGCATTCATCATGCGACATCTAAACCCGCGGGTAATCATGGCAAAAGTACTTTACTGTTCAGAGAGCTTAGCATGAAGAGATTGATGTTAGCGTGACGCTAGTTCATATGCCATCCTTGTTACACTACAACTTTAGTAAATAAACATGAACGTGGTAGCACGATTACCCGCTAGTGTCACGCTCAAGTCAAGTTTTCGTGTTAAGCCCTTATTGTCTCATTTGTGCAATGATTTCAATTATCTTTATCTATCTATCTATAACCTCTCGCCAGATCTCTATCAGATAGATAGAGATCTGGTGAGAGGGTATCTATTACGCTCCGACCTTCTACTGCACATATCCAAAACCCCGAGAACTTTCAACTCGAATTGTCAAACCGCTTCGAATTGCTAGACAGCAGCGCATCAGTGGACGAAATCAACAATAGGTTGGTAGAGATTGTCCATACGGTCGGGTCCAAGCATTTTAAGCCCCACCGTAAAAATAGGCCTCAAAAGCTATCTGACTACACCCGAAACCTTATGGCTGAGCGACGTACCATGAGACTCCAAACCTCCGATAATGCTAAGTCGTATAGGCAGCTCAATGGAGAGATATTGAAGTCCTTGCGACACGATTTACGGTCCTTCAATACAAGACGTATTGAGGTGACCATAGAGCAGAACAAGGGCTCCAAAGTGTTCGCAAGAGACGCGTCTATTGGGCAAAGCCAGTTGACGAAGCTGAAGACGGAGGACGGAAACGTAACGTCGAATAGGTCAGAGGTGCTCAGGGAGATAGAGAAGTTTTACGGGCAGTTGTATACCTCAGTAGCTAAACCTGTTGTGGACTTGGTAAAAGACCCAAGAGCCAAGCTAACCCGACACTACACTGAAGATATCCTGGACATCAGCCTGTACGAGATTAGAATGGCTCTCAAACAACTTAAAAACAACAAAGCGCCGGGCGAAGACGGAATTACCGCAGAGCTTCTGAAAGCGGGCGGATCGCCGGTACTTAAAGTCTTTCAGAGGCTGTTTAATTCCGTCATGCTCGAAGGAAAAACGCCGGAAGCATGGAACAGGGGTGTGGTGGTACTGTTTTTCAAGAAAGGTGATAACACTTTATTAAAGAACTATATGCCCATCACACTGCTGAGCCATGTTTACAAGTTGTTTTCGAGAGTCATCACGAATCGTCTCGAACGCAGGCTTGATGATTTCCAGCCTCCCGAACAAGCCGGTTTCCGGAAAGGCTTTAGTACCATAGACCACATACATACGCTGCGGCAGATTATACAGAAGACCGAGGAGTATAATCGGCCACTATGCTTGGCGTTTGTGGACTATGAGAAAGCCTTCGATTCGATCGAGACTTGGGCGGTTCTTAGATCTCTCCAGCGATGCCGCATTGACTATCGGTACATCGAAGTGTTGAAGTGCTTGTATAATAACGCCACCATGTCAGTCCGAGTACAAGGGCAGTGCACGAAGGCGATCTCCATAAAAAGAGGAGTAAGACAGGGAGACGTCATTTCTCCGAAACTGTTTACGACCACCATAGAGGACGCCTTCAAGCTCTTGGAATGGCGAGGACTTGGCAACATCAATGGCGAATACATCACTCACCTTCGATTTGCCGACGACATTGTAGTCATGGCGGAGTCGCTGGAAGATCTAGGACGAATGCTCGGCGACCTCAACAGAGTATCTCAACAAGTGGGTCTTAAAATGAACATGGACAAAACGAAAATAATGTGTAACGTCCATGTCGTACCCACCGCACTCACCGTTGGGAACTCTACTCTTGAAGTTGTTGACGAATACATTTACCTGGGATAGGTAGTCCGGTTAGGTAGGTCCAACTTTGAGAGAGAGGTCAATCGACGAATCCAACTTGGCTGGGCAGCGTTCGGGAAACTGCGCAACATCTTCTCATCCAAAATACCTCAGTGCCTAAAGACTAAAGTTTTTAGTCAATGTGTGTTACCAGTGATGATATATGGATCAGAGTCGTGGTCTCTTACTATAGGTCTCATAAATAAGCTCAGAGTTGCTCAGCGAGCTATGGAAAGAGCTATGCTCGGCGTTTCTCTACGTGATCGAATCAGAAATGAGGAGATTCGTAGAAGAACCAAGGTCACCGACATAGCCCTTAAGATTAGCAAGCTGAAGTGGCAATGGGCGGGCCACATAGCGCGAAGATCGGACGGGCGTTGGGGCAGAACGATTCTAGAGTGGAGACTACGTATTGGCAAGCGCAGCGTGGGACGACCACCTGCCAGATGGACCGACGATCTTGTGAAAATCGCAGGAAGTCGTTGGATGCAGGTGGCATCGGACCGGTTACGCTGGAAAGCGATTGGGGAGGCCTATGTTCAGCAGTGGACAAGTATAGGCTGAGATGATGATGATGATCTATCTATTTTATTTTTATTATTTTTTTTTTCATTAAAAAACGTTAAGAGCTTAAGCCGCTCCGCCCACTGTGTCTAATAGTCGCGGGTTCGATTCCCGCACGGGACAAATCTTTGTGTGATCCACAATTATTTGTTCCGGTCTGGGTATTTGTTTGTGAATTTTCATGTTTGTAAACGCACCCACGATACAGGAATAAATCCTAGTGTGGGGCTACGTTTTTAAAAAAGAAAAAAAATATATAACAGCGTTGGGACAAGAACTCCGTTATGTATGGCCAGCTGCGCCTTATGGCTTAAGTGCCGGCTCCCGAGTAGCTTTCCCATCGCACCATTCACTCTGTTCCCTGCACTCACTCTTCTCTCTATGTCAGCGGTGTATTTCCCATCCTTACTGAAGGCGCATCCAAGATATACAAACTCATTCACTTGCTCCAGCACATCGTTACCAACCACAATCCTTACATTCGTTCTGGTTTCTTCCCTTTGAAAAACCATAATCTTGGTTTTCTTCACATTCAAGTGTAAGCCATTGATCATGCAGTCGGCTTTCATAACTGTGACTAGTGTTTGCAGATCAGTGGCTGTTGGCGCTATTAAAACCGCGTCATCTGCATAAAGTAGATGGTTTACCACTAAGTCACCCATTTGTACACCTTCATTCATCGCTTTCAGTCTTTGAAGATTTCAATTACTAACATTTATTTATTTATTCTTCCTTGTACAAAACAAAAAACAAAATTGTAAGTTCATTTACATATATGATGTTCAAAGGCAAACTTAACTCAATTTGAGTTGTCTACCAGTTAACCTTGGAGTGCATGGAGAATATTTGTTGTAAGTGAAGGCAATGGTACAACAAACTTTTCGATAAGTCCAAAGGGAAAAAAGTGTAGATGTAGTGATGTGAAAGTAAGAAAACACAAATTGAAATCTCTAAAATTTTGAAAACACAAATTGTAATCTCTAACATTACGTGTCATTGATCCAAATAAGTGTTCGGAGTTTCTTTTTGCTTTGATTAGTCGCTTTTTTAACAGCCTATTTCGTCCCACTAATGAGCAAAGGTATTTTTCAAGGTTATTCACTTTACACGATTCATAGTTATTTAGGACCGTCCCTCTTTATAAGTGACAAGATAGTTATGTTTTTTTTCAGGTATATCTCCGCTGGACACTTGCGTACTTGCACTTTATCGTTCATTTACACCGAGCGAGTCTTTTCGTAGCTCACTCATTATGCCTCCATTCGTATGTAACTTAACCGACCACACATGCCATGAACCTCGAAATGAGTTTCTCATTCCGTACAAATATGGCTTGAAATATGGCTCTTAATGAAACGATTAAGCCATATTTTACGTATCCTTAGAGGATGCTCAATCTAGTTTCCACTGGTGTGTGAATATATCCATATATCTACCTACTAACTCCTTTTTTAACTAGCCTATTATGCGTTACTGCTAGGCAAAGATCTCCCCCTTCTCTTCCTATATAGTTACTATGCGTTTAACGTAACTTAACCTAATTTGTGATGTTGTGTTAAGATACACGCCTCATCCACTCATTATTATGAGTCGTTCAAACCACGTACCAATATATTATGTGCACAAGAAATTAGACTTGGCGGATGTCTTTATCACGTGACATAAGTAATGAAACTCATTCATCAGCTTGAAACGGCTGCACTCAGCGACGAAACTCATATAACTTTATAATTACTCCTGGCGCCAAAAAGACGTATAAATTATGGTTAATGATCCTTATGTTTCCATTGTCCCGCACACTTTTCGAGAGACGCTTTTTGAGAATGTTCTGGGGAACATAAAAAAAATCAAATCATTCACTGTTGCAATTTTGGTAAGCTTCACATGTAAGCTTCAGTCCTATTGCGTATTTTTTCAAGAGTTGCAGTTATCAAACTGCATAAAGTATGTGTTTTCTTCTTCTTCTTCTTTAAGTTATGGCTTCACACTATTTTAAGTGTATTTTGCCAGTGTCCAGTGAGTAGCATAATCGTGTTTGTTTAATTCATTCAATTCCCCGATGAACTTGATGACAACGATGATAATGAAATTGATGAATGTACCCCACCCTGGATAGTAAAGCGATGGATACTTTACATGCCAATTGCGACGGTCGTTTTAAAGGAAACCCACAAGGCACGTTTATCACTTTGTTACAATTACCTTCACTCGTGCACATATAGGAATACATAATGGTTAATATTCCACCAATATTACACATGATATAATTCGAAATAACACAAGGTTTGGAAATTAAAACTAATTGACAACATCACTCTTCGATTTCTTGCAAAAAAAAAAATAAGTATGTGATTTGTCATAAAATACATGACTTAGGAAAAATCACGGAACTTTTTGACGCTTCTGTGCCGGCGTTACTCTCAATTGTGTCATGTCAATAATTTTGAAGGCCCCTTTAATGAACCGCAAATCACAGCCAGCCATGCATGATTTCTTATGAGCAATTATGGCTGGTTTCCGTATTGTTAGCTCATGTCTTAACCATGAAAATCTCATTTCCATGAGCTCGTTGTCGTTCCCTAACTTATAAAATGTCCTTGCACCTGCCGAGGATAGTTTGCTTAAATGTATGATATTCATTCTCAGCAGATTATCTCAGCTGATGACAGACATAACATTAACTTCACACTCAAGGGACAACCTTCGAAAAGTCAAGATAATACCCATATTATCATTAACCTGCAGACTTTGACAGTAGCTGTTAATAGGATAGATTTGCTAAAAAATTGGCATATATGGGAAATCTGCCAAAATACTACCGGTAGTAAACAAGTCCATCTATTAGTTAAATATTGAAATTGACCAAAATCACTTCTGTTAGAGACAACACTAACACTACCTTAACAAGGAACGAAATAAAAGAATTTACTTATTCGTCAATAAGAAAGCTCAGTCGGTGGCAAGTAAACCTCTGTGCAAATGTGTCGAGGCCAGTGGGGCACAACGGCACGCTGTAATGTGCACTAGGGCGGCTTCATAATGTGCACTCCGTGTAACGAGGCGCATTCATCAGCGCGGAGCGACAGTCGCCGACAAAACTCATATAACTTAATTATATAAAGCGAGTGACGTAAATATGTGATGGTGTGTATGTTTGTACTATTTGGATTACTAAGATGTAACTTAAGTAACTGCAGTATCTGACAATAACAAAAAAGAAACAAACACAGACACATTGTCGTTCCTCAAGCAGGCGTCGCAGAGATGTATTGTGTACATCTATATTTCGCCAAAGGTAGAAAAGATTTCAATATACTAGGGACGAACCTATTGGATTTTCCTGGTATTTTACTGACTCCAGACAGCTATAGAGATTTTTGATGGGAATAGTCCTTTGACACTGTGTAATTTAGAATCTTTTGCTATCAACAGCTCTTTGTGTATCGTAAAAATCATAAAAACAATATTTCATTTAAGACTTTTTGAACTTACAGCGACGATAACTTGATAAATCAAACAAAATAGACATTGCTTTTCTCGTTCTCGAGGAGATTCGTAGAAGAACCAAGGTCACTGACATAGCCCTTAAGATTAGCAAGCTGAAGTGGCAATGGGCGGGCCACATAGCGCGAAGATCGGAAGGGCGTTGGGGCAGAAAGATTTTAGAGTGGAGACCACGTATTGGCAAGCGCAGCGTGGGACGACCGCCTGCCAGATGGACCGACGATCTTGTGAAAATCGCAGGAAGTCGTTGGATGGGAGGTCTATGTTCAGCAGTGGACAAGTATAGGCTGAGATGATGATGATGAATGTAAATTTTTTGTAATAAAGTTTAACACTACTCTTTACTTCAATACCTACCTGCAGTTGTACCCCAAACTTACAGAACAAGAAAATTCAAGATTTTATACTAATTCCAATTAGCTAATATATAAACCATTATCCACTTAACAATACCCACTTGATTTTAATTCCCATTTTTTTCCCCCATTACCGAAAATTCACAAAAAAGCCAGAAAGAATGAGGTTGGTAAATAGCCGTAACAATAATTTACAGAATGAAATATTACCCAACGCTTGTTTCACATTGCTTCAGTCCTTCAACCTGTTCTGAATACACTTACCGTTGCCAACAAATAATTCACGGTCGCTATACAAACGTATTTTGTATTAGCCATTATTAATGTTCTCCTTTGTCGAGTACAAAATTCTGTTCTAATGGTGGATAATGCACGTTTTTAGATAAGACATTTTTTGAAAGGCTAAAATTAAATTTACTTAAAAAAATAACATTTACCTATATTCCTCAAACGGGTGTGGAAGTCCATGTATACCAACATTTCCCCGACGATCCTAGTTCCAAAGTAATAGGTACAATTCGAGATTCCGAAATATTACTAAGAATTGTTCGATAGAATGCCAATAGACCAACGAAACCCCACAGATAAAAATAAAGGAGAAAAAACGCAACGTCCTAACTTTACCACACCCAAAACTAGGATCGTAACACGTTGGCATGTGTACACCTCAAAATAAATCATTGAAATATGAGCATTACACCAGTACAGTCAAATTTCAAAATAAACTATAGTAACGTATATTAATTACACGTAAAGTGTAACAATTTAATGACACGATATAAAGGGTATATTTCAATGCTGTACTTTCGAGTCAAGCTAGTGTCGGATACTCGAGGTATGCGACGGACATTAAACTCGTATGTAAACCACACACAACGCCTATCCCTTAGCATCTATTTAAAATTTATTCTGATCTAAGGAAACCATAACACTATTTGTCACGTGCTAATTAAGCGCTGCATTTCTTAAACTGAAAACCTATCTATCTATCTATAACCTCACGCCAGATCCCTTGCGGGAGAGGCAGAGAGTACAGAGTTCCAACAGGTTCTTTCCTTACATACCTCTCTGGCTTCCTCGACTCTCATAGTTCGTCTCATACACGCTCGCCGGTTACGGAGACTCTTGACTTTTCCATCAGATAAGACTCGGTTTATTTGGTCGTGGTAAGATAGTCTAGGTCTTCCCCGGGACCTGCATCCTTCCACTTTCACATTGTATATCTGTTTTGTCATTCTTTCCTCTGGCATTCTTTCTATATTTCTACTGAAAACCTAAATGAATTAATATCATAATTTATTATCGATAGATGCCTATGCTAAAATATCTTAATCCTAACCTACAACGTACTATCTAATAATATTAAAGTTTATAAACTACACACCGCAACACTGGTTTATAGAGTTAATAATCAGAGAATTAACAGTAAACCTTTAAACGAAAAATTGTAGATTACAACCTTAATAAACCTCCAACTTTACACTTTCGAAAATGTAAATTAAAACACTAAACACGAAGTAATCCCTTAAGTTGCGTCCCAGGCATGGACACCTAATAAAATCCTAAACCCTGTTTTATTTCGTGGTAACACAGCTTTATTCTTCTACCAACATTTACTATAATAAAACTGGCGAAGTTACTCTGTAATGAAACAAGTTTTAAGACTGAGACTAAGAATCAAATAACTGTTTAATGAAACAGGAGTAAAAATAAAAGCTTAATAACTTGCTTGTAACGATAGAATTAATTGTATAGGTAATAGTTACTTTATGGGCAACACAAAGGGAAGGATTAATAGTTTTTCTTTGTGAAAGTCTTATTATTTATGTTCTGTAGACCATTTTACACCACATGCATGTAACAGAAGTATGTAAGGAAAGGACCTATTGGAACTCTGTACCTCTGCCTAGATAGATAGAGATAGTAACAGATTTAGGTTTCAACACCTTTAATAGCAAAATAGTAGGAATCCACGTTCTTAAATCAACTGCAATACCTATAGAGAGCGAGGCGTTCGTAGCGCTGTGCGACTGCGGTGTTCTTACCGATTACCAAGGTTAAGCAGCGTTCAACTCGGTCGGCCCGAGATGGGTGACCGTTTGTGGCATTTTCATATTCGAGCGTCTCCGTGCTTCGGAAGGCACGTTAAGCCGTTGGTCCCGGCTTCCACTTAATGTGGTAGTCGTTAAGCCAAGTTGGAAACGGCTTGATAATTTCCAACAGCAGGTGGCCACAAACCTGCCTCACTAATCCGCACTGGGTCCGCGTGGTGGAGTACGACCTAATCTCTCTCACCTCGATTTGTGAGAGAAGGCCTTTGTCCAGCAGTAGGCAGTATAGCCTGATATTATACCTCTATAGGTATAATATCATAGTTCGTCTCTATAGACGACCATTATCTACAAGAAAACAAAGAACATATTCCACAAAAGACTACTTATATTCCTCAAGATTTTTTTAAAGCGTAGCCCCACACTAGGTTTTATTCCTGTAACGTGGGTGCGCTTACAAACATGAAAATTCACATACCCAAATACCCAGACCGAAACAAATAATTGAGGGTCGCACAAAGATTTTTTCCCGTGCAGGAATCGAACCTGCGACTATTAGACACAGTAGGCGGAGCAGCTTAAGCTCTTTACCACTACGCTAAATCGTCCGTTAAATTCAATTAAGTATAAATTATCGTATGTCCAGGTTTTAGCATTGTGCCCGGTAATGTGGCAATAGGCTAGCCCCGATTACATTAATACTTTTCATCATCGGCGATAAGCGAGTGTACACAGTACGCCTTTGCCACTTGAAGAATATATTCGTGACGGTATTATTTATTTACTTGCCCTTCTTATCTAAGAGGCAAGGGCAAATCTAGAGTCTCCGTAACCGGCGAGCGTATACACGCTCGCCGGTTACGAACTATGAGAGTGGAGGAAAGACCCTGTTGGAGCTCTGTTCTCTCTGCCTACCCCGCAAAGGAAGTGGCGTGATGATATAAATAGATAGATAGATTATTTATAAATGACTAGCTATACCCTAGCTTCGTTCGGGTAATTCTCAGGGGTGTTTTCATAAACGACGTTACATCAATTAATTTTTTCGCGTTTTATAAACATTGTATATTCGTCTACAAAATTGCTAGTAAAACAAATTTGACGGGATTTATTTTCCATACTCACTAACTTTAAGAAAGATGGGTTCCTTATTCAAGTTTATACAAACACAATACACACACACAAAAAAATCTAAAGCCGAACACCCATCGAATTAAGTTTATCACATTAAAATACAAGCATTCTATAGACTTGACTACAGCTTAACCTAAATCTTTTTTTCATTACTGTACTCCACAAACAGTGGGTATATTTACGAAGCCAGCGTTCCGAGGGTATGCTAATGTGGGGTTGGCGGAGATGGGCGCGATAGGCCGCCGGGCAGCCTCTAACGTTTCCTTGCACGACGATGGATAATCCACCGCTTTGATGCGATATCAATTGCTTTTGTTATCTACTCGACCTGTACATAAGGTTAGACAGTAAAACGACATAATATAATATATTTAATGTGGTAAAACTGAGTATCATCGTAAGGCTATCAAAAAAGCGTGATGTCACATTTATTCTTAATTAGGAAATTGATAGTGAGAAAAGAAAAGGATAGAATATCAACTTTATCTAGTAGAAATCGGAGTGATAGCCCGCCAGGGTAGCCTCTAATATTTTCTTGCACGACAATAGAAAATCATCCGTTGTGATGCGATATCTGTGCATAGAATTATGAGATGCATAGATAGTAAAACTCCTGATTTCAGCCTACGCTTGGCGTGTGCGAAGAAGTAGTATGTAAAGTTCACTTGACAGACCCGACCCGAGGCCTTAGACGAACTGATTGAATTTGGCGTAACGCTATTAAATCAATAAGCTATCCTTTTCACACTACAAATCACTAAATAAAGATAAACGTGATAGCACTCCTCCTTGACAAAGTTACGATAACGTTACTCTGTTCGTTCTCTACTAATTTTCATGTACCAATATTGTTAATAATAATTTGCAACTTTTGATAGTAGCACCATTTTTTTAACTGATTCATGCATTGACTTTGAGCATTAAGTTAATGGAAACATAATTATAATCTGTTTTCGTACAAGTGTGTTTAGGCTCAGTGCAAATTTGGAATATAGTTTTCTTTCTGTATCCTTTAGGTGTAAAAGTTTAACTCAACCTTTAACCAAAAATGTTGAAATTCCATTCCATATCCCCTTGGTGATAGCCATTCCGGTGAAAAGCGGACCCTCGAAACCTATAATGTCCCAAATGTTTTTGACCTAGTTACTTTCATGGTTTTAGCGTCCCATAGGGATAATGTCGAGGAGATACATATTACGTGTGTGCAAATATATGCATACTGTGAACACCTACATTTCGCCAACGATATAAGATCTTAATTTAATTTGGCGCAAGGATATTGCCGTAATACTGCTCATAATTCCAGACACTGGAATGCTACTGGATTTTTTTCGACAGAAAATCCCTGACTAGACTTTGTTTGACCTTGGATTCGAACTTAGGACCACGTAACATAACTATAGTAATATAAACAAAACTGTGCCACTAGCGATGTAGGTTGATATGATTTAACCAATAAAGATGATCCATCTGGGTTGAACCATCTCCCTATACAATTAAGATGGAACATTTATCGCCTCTCTGTTAACAGTCATAAATTAATTCCCAAAACAGGGTGGCTATAACAAAACCATTTTAATCTTTCTTTGGTGTGAAAAAGGAACAAAGATATAAAGTGCGTACATCTCTTTCTAACGTACAGCAAAGTAAGATTATAATAGGTTTGTTAAAGAGACTGTTATATGCGCCCAAGTGGTAACCTTACCCTAGCAAGCGCATCTAAGATTATTAATCAGTTATTAATAATAATAATAATGAAAGTCTCTTTGGTCTACCAGTACATAGTACGTTTGGCGATCATGAACTCCTTATTTCAAATCCTAAGTCTGAAAAAGTTTGCCTTTTCTATCGAAAAACTCTGCAATATATGGAACTCTACAGTTCAGAATCTGGAATTCTATCTACTATAAAGGCAATACGCCCTCCGTTTCCTTAAGACTTAACACTATCTACGATATGGGAGTACTCTTCTGCTATCCTCACTTAAGGAACATAAGCGTGCTACTGCTTTTCCTATCGAAAAATTAGAAATGTGCAGTCACAGTCAGGAGACTGTAGTTGTGCCCGGCATAATGATAATAGGCTCGCCCTCAATTATCTTGGGACTTCACATCGTCGACGATATGTGGATGTAGATACACGGTATAGGAAATGTAGCCCACCCCTGCTTAGGGAATACAGGCGTGAATACGGTTTTTTTTATTTTTCTTTATCTATAGCATCACGCCAGTTCCCTTGCGGGGTATGCAGAGAGTACAGAGTTCCAACAGGTTTCATCCTTACAGACCTCTCTGGCTTCCTTCACTCTCATAGTTCGTTAAATACACGTTTGCCGGTTACGGAGACTCTTGACTTGCCCTTCAGATAAGACACGGCCTATTTGGTCATGGTAACATAGTCTAGGTCTGCCCCGGTACCTACATCCTTCCACTTTCGCATTGTATATCTGTTTTGTAATTCTTTCTTCTGTCATTCTTTCTACATGCCTGTGCCAACGAAGCATAACTTTTTTTATTTTTACTAGTGGTCGCCCATTGATCGAAATTCGGCCATAATTAATTTAAATTATATGTTTGAACATTATTAAGGTTCTATTGTCAAAGACTATACTTCTATAATCACAGATTTCGCCAAGGCTACACTATTAATTTGTATATTTTTTGCAAAGAAATTATAGGAAATTTAAATTAAAAAAAAATGATTAAAATAAATAACACATCTTTTTTAATTTTTTTTATTAAAACAAAAAACCCAAAAAGAAATTACTGTCCATTGAACTTGACATAATATTTCGATAATTAAATTAATGATACAAAACTTCTTTGTAAACGATGTTTTTTGTAAAAACTCTTTCATCGTTTGACATTTAGTAAGACTATAGACAAATAATATTAATCTATTCTCAATTTCAAGTGTATTGTGTCAAAAACATGATACTGTGTGTAATGGTTTTTTATTGATTTAATGTATTTTTTTGCATAATTTAAAAAAAAATATTAGCATTCTGCACTCCTTCTCTATAATTTCATACTCCTCCGTCCGCGCAAATTTCGTAAATAGGGGTACAAAGTTTTTGCTTTACGTATTAATATAATGATTATTGTAATTAAATTTAAGCTTTATTTCAAGGCATGAAGCATAAAAAATCGAGATTATTGTAATAAATGTCTCGCGAGCGTTCCTTAGATGTAGCCCAAATTATCTGTTAATAAACCACATCAGGCGACGTCAGAGTTTTCTTTTCCGACGCCGGATGCTCACCCCCTTTTTACCTTGGGACCTAGCAGCGTTGGCGATATGTGGGTGTACCAAGTACAACTCTGCCACCCCCGCTTGAGAAATAAAAAAAAATCGACACGGTTATGACGGTTTCTTTTTTATTTTATCATTAAAATGTAATTTAGACTTGATTACAAGGTACGAAGCCTAAAAATTTTCAAGATTATTGTAGTAAATGTTTCGCGAGACTTCCTTAGACGTAGCCCAAATTGTCTGTTGATAGACCGCTCCGGGCGACGTGGGAGTTTCCTTGTGCGACGCCGGATAATCCAGGGCTTTGGCACGTAATCAATTACCTTTGTTATTTCCTTGGGAACATGGCAAGTAAATAGGCACAAAGGGCGACTTATAAGTCGTATACGAGACGACAGTAAAATGTCGGATATTATAAAAAAAACTACTCTCCTACCAAAGCTTATAGAGAGCAGTAATAGCCTAGTGGTTAGATCGTTAGAATGCAAAGTCTGAGGTCTCGGGTTTAAACACACCTCTGTTTTTTCGAAGCATGTGCGTATTAAAAATTAACTATCGGTTGCTTTAACGATGAAGGAATACATCGTGAGGAAACTTTCATGCCTAAGAGTTACTCGAAGGTGTGTGAAGTTCGCCAACCCGCACTGGGCCAGCGTGGTGGACTATGGCCTAAACCCTCTTAGATTGAGAGGAGGCCTGTGCCCAACGGTGGTACAGTTCCTTAACAGGGCTAATATTATTTACTCTCCTACCAATATTACAAACACGAACATTTGTAAAGACAGACATATGTATGTTACTTTTTCATTCTAAAACTACTAAACCGATCTAGATGAAACTTTACAGTAATATAGCTTATACATTAGAATAACACAAAGGCTATAATTTGTAAAGATATTACAAAATAAACGCATGCGCAGACGCAGGTAATAGCTAGTTATGATATAATGTGCGTGACCGTGCATTATCTGAAGGGCAAGTCAAGAGTCTCCGTAACCGGCGAGTGTGTATGAGACAAACTATGAGAGTGGAGGAAGCCAGAGGGGTATGTAAGGAAAGAACCTGTTGGAAATCTGTACTCTGTCTTCCCCGCAAGGGAACTGGCGTGATGATATAGATAGATAGATAGGTCTGTTCCAGTCTAATCTACATACCTGCGTCTTTAAAGGTCATAAATGTCATATTTTATGTGAAATGGTCTTATGAAGACGGATTTTCGAGATTGGTAAAAGTACCATGAAACATTTTGTACACAGAATTGAGCGAAAATTATTATTTACAACTTAAAACATTTTCATACATAACGGAGTGCTTGTCCCAATGCTGTTATATGGCAGCGAGAGCTGGGTATGTAAGAAGGACAATGAAAGTAGGATAAATGCGAGCTCTGAGGAAGATGTGCGGAGTGAATCTGACCAACCGTATTCGCAACAGCGTAGTACGAAAGTGGAAGGATGTAGGTACCGGGGAAGACCTAGACTATCTTACCATGACCAAATAGACTGGGTCTTATCTGAAGGACGAGTCAGGAGTCTCCGTAACCGGCGAGCGTGTATGAGACGAACTATGAGAGTGGAGGAAGCCAGAGAGGTATCTAAGGAAAGAACCTGTTGAAACTCTGTACTCTCTGCCTACCCCGCAACGGATCTGGCGTTATGATATAGATATATACACAAAGGTAAGCGAAAATTAAAAATTACAACTTATTACATTTTAAAAATGTTTATGCAAATAACAGCATTTGTTGTAGGTTTTCAACGTGTAGTAAACACCAAGATGACTCAACGAAATTAATTCATAAACTAAACGAAGTCATACATAAAATATTCAATCCATTTTAACCGTTAGTACGGGTTTAGCGCGATTTTATTGTATCATCTAGAGCAATCCTCTATAATGGCAGAGGTCACGGAACTTCGTTAATTAATTGTCTGAGCGACAAAATTAATGTCCTATCGATTACTTAACGTTCGTTGAACCGCAAAAAGAATACGTAAAACGTTTTTATTAGCATGCCACCCATTTCTAATTCATGAAACTTGTAACGCAAGGTGGCACGTATCCTAATAAATTATTCGCGACCCCACTCCGGGATACCCGGATCCGAGATCCCTTTGTTGCATATTACTTTTAACGACAACCCTTACTTTGTTTAAAACACAAACATTAACCGTAACATTTGAATACAGAAATCTACATTCAGAACGAATCGCGTCCCAAACTTGACGAGAAGTAGTTACAGTACATAAAAACTTAGAGTAAACAAAGTCGGTACAGTTCCCGCATCTGCTTCTTGATCGATATCCGTGTCCTTGACATTCGAGCAAACCACTCGCATCCGAGCTCTCAATAGCTATTCATATCTCGTTATTCAATATTCACCCACCTTATGTTGGAGACTTATTCACCTTTATTCAAGTTAGAGTAACACAGAAAATGGTCACACACAAAATAATTCGGTTTAATTGAGTATGGTCACACAGTCACTGTTTTCGGCGTAGCGTAGTACCGGCGTAGTTGCGGCTACGGAGCGTAGCGCGTAGCGGGCGAACGTAGCGGCGCGAGCGAGCGACTCGACTGCCCGCCTCGATGCCAACGCGGGCACGGATTGCCGTGCACAGTATACTTTTAACGTACAGAGAAATTTATAAGAAGTGTAAGTGTAATTTATTTTATCACTGTCACAAATGCAGTTCGACGGACGATTTAGCGCAGTGGTTAAGAGCTTAAGCCGCTATGCCCACTGCGTTTAATAGTCGCGGGTTCGAGTCGCGCACGGGACAAATCTTTTTTGATCCACAATTATTTGTTCCGGTCTGGGTATTTGTGTATGTGAATTTTCATGTTTGTAAACGCACCCACGACACAAGAATAAATCCTAGTGTGGGGCTACGTTATTTTTTAAAAAAAAAAACAAAACATTATGTGTGATACTAGGAATTAATTTAGGAATGCTAGGGGAAATAATTATAATAAGCACTTAAAATATACTCTGTGCCTACCCCGCAAGTTATGTGGCGAGATAATATAGATAGGGAAATATATACTATTATAATATAGTATTTTATGCGTCAGACGTTTTGTTATTAAATTGTACGAAAGATGAAAATGTAATTTGAGAATATATAGTGACAACAGTGCGATGTACCTAAGGTTTTATAATACCATTCTATTGTAAATTGAAACCATAACCTTATTTCGCAAGTACCTTAATTAAAAGTTATCCGCTGTCATATTACCATTAATTAAGTGTGTGTAAAACCACGACGACATTTCATACACACACCGGCACGCAATATCCAAAAAAAAAACATCTATCTTTCACGCCAGATCTCTTTCAGCGTAGGCAGAGTGTACAGAGTTCCAACAGGATCTTTTCCTACAGACCTTTGACTTCCGCCCGCTCGTTTGCTTCGCATAAAAAACATATTTACCATGTATCGCAATATTTTCCGTGGTCTGTACGTTAAGGAGTCAGCTAGTGCGCAGGCGCGCGTGACGTCAGCGCGTCTCCCCGCGCCGCGCCGCCCACACTGTACCCAACTGCTTTCCGTCGCCGTTGCGCCCGCTGCTCCTCAACATCAACGGCATTTAGATTTTACCTCAAACAATTATGGGCTGATTTTTCAGTTATCAGATAAAAGTTATTCGAAGAAGAAAAACCGCATAACCAAATTAAAAAACACACACACACACCGTCACGCCTATATTCCTCAGAGGGGGTCGCAGACGTGTACTGAGTACACCCACGTTTCGCCGACGATGTTAGGTCCCATGTAATAGGGGGCGAGCCTATTGCCATATACCAGGCACAATTCCAGACTCCGGACTCATACTGGAAATTTTTCGTTAGAAAAACTACATTTGTCCGACCTAGGATTTAAACCCAGGACCTCGTGATCACAAAGCCATGCGCTTTGCCACCAGACCAACGAGGCAGTTAAAAAACACAGTTATATAAATAAAATAATTCAATTGTTTCACTTCTATACTCACCCAGGTCATAAGTTAATTCATGGATAACTATAATACTATGGCGGGAGATCCCTTACTTTCAAAGTAAAAGTCCAGTATCATCTACACAAAATGTTGGTAGAATCATCTCAACTTTAATACGTTATATGACTACCTTCTTGGTCAAGTGGCAAAGCGCATCGCTTTGTGATCACGAGGTCCTGGGCTCAAATCCTAGGTCGGACAAGTGTAGTTATTCTAACGAAAACTTCCCAGTACGCGCCCGGAGTCTAGAATTGTGCCCGATATATGGCAATAGGCTCATGGCAATATTACATGGGGCCTAACATCGTCGGCGAAACGTGGGTGTACTCAGTACACCTCTGCCACCCCCGCTTGGGGAATTTAAACGTGACGATGTGTGTATATGTATGTGTATATGTATTGTAAGTATACATAATATATTATATTTATTTTTCGCAACCACACTTTTTTTGTCTTAATCGCCTTGCGTAGTTTTCGCACCTGCCTCACTTATTTCTGCATCATCCTAAGGTAGACTGGTAGAAAATGCCTGAGGCATTAACTCCGCTTTTGTACATAAAGAATTAAATAAATAATACTATAATTGAAAAATCAGTCTTAAAACTAAAAATAACTTAAGACTATTGTTCCAGGTTTTAGAGTGGAGACCACGAACTGGCAAACGCGGTGTAGAACGCCGCCCCGCGAGATGGAGTGACGACATACGTCAGAAACTGGATGCATAAAGCCGAGGATAAGCTCTGTAGCGCACATCGGAAAAGGCCTATGGACTAAGTGGACTAATTTGGGCTGATAATATTGATGATTGTTTCATCCGTAACTTATTGGTTACACCTCTGGTGACAACAGACGTTATAACACAAACTTGCAGTACTCAATATTGATATTTAGGTAAACGTTTTAACAGTATGTTTACATGAACTTTGTGACTAGCATCCATCTTAATAGCGGTGCCATTGACGGTGGTATGGGCCAGTGGTCTAAACGTAATCCTTTTGTATTGCCACATCCTGCTGACGCAGAATAAAAATTTGGGTGTCCGACAATCATCTCTTCCGATCTGGGTGTTTGTATGTGAATTTCGTGTTTGTAAAAGCACCCACAACGCAAGATTAATTTCTAAAGTGGGACCACATCATTTTGATACACACTGAACTACTGTTCAGTATGTATTTAATACGTATTTTCTTTTTCTTTATACTTCTTTTTAATAAATCGCAAACTTGGTGTATACTACTAATTGCGCATTGTGGGGATTGGATCACGACGATTTCGAAACTCAGATTTGACGAAAAATGTTTTGAATCGAAAATAAATCAGTAGCAGTCCAGAATCTGGAATTCTGCCTTATAAAATTGCAATATGCAAGGGATGGATCGCAAGGGATCAAGGGGTCTGCCTACCCCGCAAGAGATCTGGCGTGAAATATAGATAGATAATTGCAATAAACTCCCCCCTGTTACATGGCGTCCTAACATCTTCCGATTAATGTGCCACCAACACTTTAGGAATATAGGTGTCATTTGCAAAACAATATATACACATTATATTTATAAGTTAAGGAAAAGATCACTTTATTACCTTACCTCCAGAACCAACACTTCATCTAAAGAAACATAACGATCCTCAAAACTGTCTGTACGAACCTAATGTAGCATTAAATGGGCGACATTACATCATAAACAGAAGAAGAAAAAAACATACAAAATATAATAATCGAAGAAAGCAGCGAGAGCTTAGCATGAAGACATTGACTTTGGCGTCACGCTATCGAGTTGATATGCCATCCTTATCACACCACATATTTACTAAATAAACATGAACATGACAGCACGACTACTCGCTAGCATCACGCTTACCTCAAAGTTTTCGTGCTGACAACATAAGAATCGTAATGTATGGTGTCGAAACGTAGCTAAGCGGAATTCTATGAAGCTCATATAAAAGGAAGGGACGGTCTCTAAGAGCCCTTTCTGTTGGGGTTGTCATCGGACCCCCGCTGTTTAGTTGACCCTCATCGTGGGGTTATGCGGCTCAAGCTATAAGCAACTGCTGTGATATAGAAATATGACGTTTTTATAGTTACGACGTACTTACCAGTTTTTATTGGAGATTTTGCGTAGGAATATAATTATATACCTATTCGTGATTCATCCTTGATATTTAAATATTTTCTGTTTATTATATCAACTGTTTTTTTTTATTTGAATTGTTTCTAGGTTTCTGTATTACTAAGTTATAACCACAGAATAAAAAACTCTGCTGAAGCCGAAAGTTTTCATTCACGTGATCAACTTTTACCTGTACGCCAAATTTCACCCAAATTCATTCGGCAGTTTCATCGCATAAGTCGTTGCGAACTTTCAGACATTCAAGCTTTCTAACAAAAACATTTTATCGCCTTATCCCAGTTATTATATATCGCTCTCATAGAAATCGTAATAGTAAGACTCTAGAAGTCATATAGCCACGTGAACTTGTCGCCATACATGTGAGAAAACTGTGTGAACCAATGTTTGTGATAAAGTAGTTAAAGTTGATATAAAAGTCATTCCAAAACTTTTTACTGTATTTAGTATTGCTGTTTATTTTTCTTTTAAAATAACATTAATGTTAAAGCGTAGCGTGTTGTGCCTGACGAGCTTGGGGTATTGCTGCTTTGTAGATCCAATCTGACCACCGTCTTTAAGGTTCTGGTTTGGTCATGCTCACCATAATGTCTTGGCTTGCGGTGGCTGTCTGGCGCGGGTCAGTCCCTTCCCTCCAATATGGTCGAGGAAAGTGATGGCTATTACAGCAGTCATACTAGTGAACGGGTGCTGCTTGTGGGGACTGGTCCATCAGGAATCCTTTAGACACTCTTTATAAATAACTTCGTTAGTCTCATATCTCGGTCGTACGGCATCACACTAGAGCTAGATCGTAAACTATTTAATTGTAAACTAAACATTGTATCCACACAATATAATAAAAAAAATTGAAAGCAAAAAAGAGAAAGAGATTTAAATAAAAAAGGACAAGCCCGCTGAGTTTCTTCGCCGGATCCCTCAGTGGAGGCCGCGTTCCGATCCGGTGGTAGATTTTTAGTTAAATTTGATTTAAAAAAATGTAAATTGACTATTTGTAAGGGCCCCCGCAGGGCTTATACAAAATAAATTGTTTGAGTTTGAGTTTAAGGTAATAAAATTCTTTGGAAAAAAATTGTACATCAATAATGTGTATCTGAGTCGTACTCGTATGTGAGCTTGTGTCCATTTGTTTCTTACTGCGCATCGCAAGATCGTGCGCTATTTCACTCCTAGAGATTTATTATTACGATTCCCGCACCGCTATATCCTACACTACAGACCAAGCGCTAGAATCAGGCGCTATTAACAGAAATGCGCCGGCGATCGCGTGATCACCCCTCGTCCTGCGAGCCTCGTCACCGTCCGGTCTCCTTCTATCAGCTCGATTCGCGGCCTACATTAGCCCAAGTCATTGATGACAGGCAATAAAATAACTATTATTTTGTTGGAACATTAAAAAACACATTTACTTTTGTGTGTTATCAAAATATGGTATGTTGCGATTAAGATCCGAAGAAAGAGCGCATCGCTATTTATTTTGAATATGACAACCCTTACAAATGTGGAAAAAATTAACCGGCATGGTTAATTTTTTCACAACACACTATTAGGTAATATATAATACTATTTAGAATAATAATTGAGACTAAATGTAACTACCAATAGTCATTGTAAAATAGACATTTTTGACGTCATAATCATGAGAAGTCTTAGATGTTCAGAAGGCGTTATTGACCATTAGCTATCTATCTATCTAACTATAACCTCACGCCAGATCCCTTGCGGGGTAGGCAGAGAGTACAGAGTTCCAACAGGTTCTTTCCTTACATACCTCTCTGGCTTCCTCGACTCTCATAGTTCGTCTCATTAGCTAAATCGACAATTAATCATATAACTTGTTTACTAGGCTTTTACAAATATATAGGAAGATGTTGTGGTGAGTTATACTGTTTTATTCTAGCTAACAATACGAGGATCCGAAGAACGTATTTACCTTTGTCTTAAAAAGAGCAAAGGCATCCGGGATTCATTACAAATCGGATATTTAAAATAATCATGACTATCAATACCTACCTAATAAATAAAGCATTGCCTAGCATGTAGAAATAATGATAGTCAACTTTGTAGAATAATAAAGGGATTATTGCATTTGCCTAATGCAATAATTTCTTTATTGCCCTTCGAACCATCAAATGAAAATATCTTCATTAAAAACTTTCATTAATTATATCACCCCTATACTTCGGGCATCTATTAACGGAACTGTGCGATCGTGGGTCCCTCGGTCCAGTAAGCTTCATCACCCGTCCCCGTCCTATCGACTCATGTCTCAGTCGTAATTACCATAAGCCGTTGATGACAGATATTAAAATGGCAGTGATTTCGGTAGGGCTATCTATATAATGCATGGCTTAATGTTCTGCATCTGTTCCATTGTGAAAGCGATTAATCATAGCTAAAGTTATGCGGTTCGTTGATACTTACTACCGTTTAGGAGCCGCACTTTTGGTAAATAAAAAGAATTTTTATTATATTCATTTTAGAAATGTAATTCAAAATTCTGATAATCTTGTTTTATGTAGCACAAGCTTCTGCCCGCCACGTCGTCCACGTTGACTTTAGACAGAAACCTAACATTTTTCCAGTTTAAAAAGTATCCTATGTGTTAATATAAATAATTCAGGTAGTCAATAAACTATCTGTGTGCCAAATTCTATCCAAATACGTTTTGCTGTTTTTGCGTGATTGAGTTTCACATTTATAGAAGTAAGATTTTCTGTCTTTTAAAAAAATGCCTATCTCGCAATCTTATGAAAGTAAAAAAAGGAAGAATATAAAAAGTATTTTGCAACCAGTACGATACATACGTAATTATACCTTCTATACATGATTTCGGTACAAAAATGGAAGATAATGAACACACATACATAGGAATCTATTTCATCATGGCACTTCCAGACGATGCGAGTAACTGGTGCGAGTTATAGTAATTTTACGGGTTAATTTCAATAAGTAAACGACCGTGTAAGTGCGAGAGTCCAGTGCTGACATGGTAACACAATGTTATTCGTGCAAGCTACCCACGCCAATAATCCGAATGAAAATCATATGAATAAATGAATAAATGATTTTTTATTTGTTAAACATAGGTACATATAAGGTCTTAAATTCGTTACAACGTCACAGTATGTTTTGCCGGCGGCATACAAATTAGTAGTCAAATATATCATAGATTTAATATTATGATTAAACATGTGTAACTATTAATTACTTAGTTTTAGTTTTATTTTAATTACTTAATTAAATAGTCCAGTTATAATTCAATACAGGAAAAAATAAGAAAATTTACAAATTAAATAATAAGTTGAAATACATAATTCAGTCATAAAATATTATCATTAAAAAATGTGTCAATTTAATGGTAACATTTGTTAATAAATACATTATATAGGGTTTTCTTAAATTTGACTATATGCATGTTTTTTATGTAATCTGGCCTATATGTGCATAATGCAATCTCACTAATATAATGAATGGGAAAGTCTGTATGTTTAGATGATATGTTTGTTACTCAATCATGCAAAACGGCTGTACGGATTTGGATGTCATTTGGCACACAGTTAGTTTATTATCTGGATATTAATACATAGGGTAAGTTTTATCTGAAGTCAACGCGAGCGTAGTCGCTGGCAAAAACTAGTATAATATATTTTTCTAAAATTGATATATGTTATTAGACTACACGCCGCGTGGTTCCCGGCTTAGAATAGGACCAACCCATCTCATCCCATCGGGTGTCGTACAAGGCGACTAAGGGAAAACTAGGGAATGGGCAGCAGCGTTCCCTTAACACTTCGATGACCAATAACTGCGCTCGCCAACCCGCCTGCCAAGCGTGGCGAGTATGGCAAACACCCCCAATTATGGAAGAAAATAGGAAAACCAGGCCCCTAGTCCCCGGCGGTCCTGTTCGTCCTGGCCACGGTAGCAGCCATGGTAACGACAGGACAAGGGGTGCTAAGAATCTCCGGCAGAGATTCGGCTACCACCAAAACCGAAAATTGGCCCTGGTGACATACAACGCACGCACATTGAGGACAGATGAGAAGCTAGTTGAGCTGGAAGAAGAGTTAAACAAGTTGCGGTGGAGTATTGTTGGTTTATCGGAGGTCCGAAGAGAGGGCGAGGACACGATAACCTTAAAATCCGGCAACTTGTTTTACTACCGGGAGGGCGAACAGCAGTCCCAAGGTGGTGTCGGATTTATCGTCCACAAGTCACTCATAAACAACGTTGTGTCCATCACTAGTGTGTCGAGCAGGGTAGCGTACCTGATACTCAGAATATCCAAAAGATATTCGCTGAAGGTCATACAGGTCTACGCACCGACCTCGGCATACTCAGATGATGAGGTCGAAGTTATGTATGAGGACATTAGTAGAGCCATACATACTTCCAAAGCACATTTTACAGTAGTTATGGGTGACTTCAATGCGCGGCTGGGCCAACGGGGCGATGATGAGCTAAGAGTGGGGCAATTTGGATATGGGCAGCGCAACCCCAGGGGTCAGAGGCTGGCCGAATTTCTGGAGAAAGAGGGACTCTTTATGATGAACTCTTTCTTCCAGAAGCCGCCTCATAGGAAATGGACCTGGATGAGCCCTGATGGTTCCACAAAAAATGAGATAGACTTCATCATGAGCACCAAGCGACAAATATTTAATGATGTCTCCGTGATTCATAGGGTAAAAACCGGCAGTGATCACCGAATGGTCAGAGGCACATTAAATATTAATGTCAAAATGGAAAGATCGCGTCTGATGAGGTCTACGCTCCGACCTACTCATGCATATATCCAAAACCCCGAGAACTTTCAACTCGAATTGTCAAACCGCTTCGAATTGCTAGACAGCAGCGCATCAGTGGACGAAATCAACAACAGGCTGGTAGAGACTGTTCATACGGTCGGGTCCAAGTATTTTAAGACCCACCGTAAAAATAGGCCTCAAAAACTATCTGACTACACCCGAAATCTCATGGCTGAGCGACGTTCCATGACGCTCCAAACCTCCGATGATGCTAAGTCCTATAGGCAGCTTAATGGACAGATATTGAAGTCCTTGCGACACGACTTACGGTCCTTCAATGCAAGGCGTATTGAGGAGACCATAGAGCAGAACAAGGGCTCCAAAGTGTTCGCAAGAGACGCGTCTATTGGGCAGAGCCAGTTGACGAAGCTGAAGATGGAGGACGGAAACGTAACGTCGAACAGGTCAGAGGTGCTCAGGGAGATAGAGAGGTTCTATGGACAGTTATATACCTCAGTAGCTAAACCTGTTGTTGACTTGGTAAAAGACCCAAGAGCCAAGCTAACCCGACACTGCACTGAAGATATCCCGGACATCAGCCTGTGCGAAATTAGGATGGCTCTCAAACAACTAAAAAACAACAAAGCGCCGGGTGAAGACGGAATTACTGCAGAACTTCTGAAGGCGGGCGGATCGCCGGTACTTAAAGTCCTTCAGAGGCTATTTAATTCCGTCTTGCTTGAAGGGAAAACGCCGGAAGCATGGAACAGGGGTGTGGTGGTGCTGTTTTTCAAGAAAGGTGATAACACCTTATTGAAGAACTATAGGCCCATCACACTGCTGAGCCATGTTTATAAGTTGTTTTCGAGAGTCATTACGAATCGTCTCGAACGAAGGCTTGATGACTTCCAGCCTCCCGAACAAGCCGGTTTCCGGAAAGGTTTTAGTACCATAGACCACATACATACGCTGCGGCAGGTTATACAGAAGACTGAGGAGTATAATCGGCCACTATGCTTGGCGTTTGTGGACTATGAGAAAGCCTTTGATTCGATCGAGACTTGGGCGGTTCTTAGATCTCTCCAGCGATGCCGCATTGACTATCGGTACATCGAAGTGTTGAAGTGCTTGTATAATAACGCCACCATGTCAGTCCGAGTACAGGGGCAGTGCACGAAGGTGATCCCCATAAAAAGAGGAGTAAGACAGGGAGACGTCATTTCTCCGAAACTGTTTACGGCCACCTTAGAGGACGCCTTCAAGCTCTTGGAATGGCAAGGACTTGGCATCAACATCAATGGCGAATACATCACTCACCTTCGATTTGCCGACGACATTGTGGTCATGGCGGAGTCGCTGGAAGATCTAGGACGAATGCTCGGTGACCTCAATAGAGTATCCCAACAAGTGGGTCTTAAAATGAATATGGACAAAACAAAAATAATGTTTAATGTCCATGTCGTACCCACCGCACTCACCGTTGGGAACTCTACTCTTGAAGTTGTCGACGAATACATTTACCTGGGACAGGCAGTCCGGTTAGGTAGGTCCAACTTTGAGAGAGAGGTCAATCGACGAATCCAACTCGGCTGGGCAGCGTTCGGGAAACTGCGCAACATCTTCTCATCCAAAATACCTCAGTGCCTAAAGACTAAAGTTTTTAGTCAATGTGTGTTACCAGTGATGACATATGGATCAGAGACGTGGTCTCTTACAATAGGTCTCATAAAAAAGCTCAAAGTTGCTCAGCGAGCTATGGAAAGAGCTATGCTCGGCGTTTCTCTACGTGATCGAATCAGGAATGAGGAGATTCGTAGAAGAACCAAGGTCACCGACATAGCCCTTAGGATTAGCATGCTGAAGTGGCAATGGGCTGGCCACATAGCGCGAAGATCGGACGGGCGTTGGGGCAGAAAGATTCTAGAGTGGAGACCACGTATTGGCAAGCGCAGCGTAGGACGACCGCCTGCCAGATGGACCGACGATCTTGTGAAAATCGCAGGAAATCGTTGGATGCAGGTGGCATCGGACCGGTTACGCTGGAAAGCGATTGGGGAGGCCTATGTTCAGCAGTGGACAAGTATAGGCTGAAATGATGATGATGATTAGACTACACATCGCCTTTATTTTATTTATTTTATTTTATTATTTTAGGGGAGCTTACGGTCAATTACCCGCCAATTGTGCCTTTGTTTTTTTTTTCTCTATGTAAATGTATTGGTGTATAAGTATAATATGTATAATAAAGAGTAATCTATCTTTCTACGGCTATTTTTACAAGGAAATCTTGCTACTTAGTAACCTA
This sequence comes from Phalera bucephala, assembly GCA_905147815.2. Lineage (NCBI taxonomy): Eukaryota > Metazoa > Arthropoda > Insecta > Lepidoptera > Notodontidae > Phalera > Phalera bucephala. Next base: position 12,183,997 of record LR990621.1, on the reverse strand, counting down.
GGTGCCATTTACAAGCTTCCACATATGGAAGAAAAACTTGGTAGACTTAGGACAAAATAACTATACAGTATTTTAAAAAAGTAGTACCTAGTGCTGAAAATACAATATTCTAATTATATGGCAAACTTAACTAAATGTAAATATACTTGATGAACCAATTATTAAGAAGTAAAAAGTTACAGAAGCACTGAGGGTTCCTTAGTTAAAATATTTTTAAAACTTTGAGTATTACTACAAAATAGATCGACCCGTGCGTCATAATTTAGTTTGTTAAATGAACGAAAATTTACAAATATATTGAACACAAAAAGTTGTTCCTGCTCAAGTATATCGCCGCTTAAAGTTGTTACTTCAAGTATTTAGCTAACACGGTGTTATATGAGAACTTTTTAATAATAAGAGACGCAATCTGTTAAATTAAAGAGAGTATTAACTCTCCCTACATGAAACAAACTCATTACCTACCTTATAAAGGAAAACTCTACCGAGTAATATGACGTATTTCAAACATGTTCAGCAATATTTAAGGGATTGCATTTTTCCTTCACAGCCTTTGACTAGCAAACGATGTTCAACGGACTGTCAGTTTTTAATGAGTTCACGTCACGATTGGACTGTCTTGGTATACGTTCCCCACTGCGCTAGTTTCCTATTACCGTTCTCATTTTGACTAAATGACTGTAATTAATTGAAGTAAGTGGAATTTCTCGCTCGATTTTCGCTTGTATCTACTATAATGATAGAAATAATGTTATAATGCGTCAATCGTTCATTAAAAACATTGAGTTATCCTACTAATCCTACGTCCTACGAAAAAACGTAAGGTAACTGTCTAAATCGGATATGTTAACTGTTTGTATGAATGAATTTGAACGTAAAGGCAAGCCAATAGAGGTACTTTGTTTAACGGAGCATAAAATGGTATACGAAGATTTAGATTATTTATCGATCCCAAATTTTAAGTTAGCGGCATGTAGCTCAAGAAGTAACAGGCATGGAGGATCTTGCATACTAATAAAAAAATATTACAGTGTCCAAGTAATAGACCTGATAAATAAGATGTCAATTCCAAACATATTTGAATGCTGTGGTATTGAAATACCGGAAAATAAACTGATTATTATATGTATCTATAGAAGTCCCAATAATCGCTATTTAAATACATTTTTTATAAAATTTCAAGAAATCCTGTCCAAATACTCACACAAAAATAATAACAAGCTTGTAATATGCGGAGATTTCAATATTGATCTCGTACGTCAATCGAAGCAATCACATGAGTTACAACAACTTTTACTAGCACACAATCTAAAGCCTGAATTCAAACAAGTAACGCGTATAGTAAGTAATACTTGCATTGACAACATTATACATAACATTCGGGGTTCTAAAGGGGAAGTCAGAGAACTTGCATTATCAGATCATACAGCACAGATATTAACTTGTCCAGTTAAAATAAAATGCACTAAACATTGGTACATCATCAAACGAGATTATAGCAAGGAAAATAGAAATAAATTTAAAAATTATATTAGACAACTAAGTTTTAGTGAAGTGTTGACTGACCAGAGGGCTAATAACGCGTTTAATCAGTTTTATGACATTTTTCAACTAATATATAATTTATGTTTTCCTAACATAAAAATAAAAATGTCCACGATGGCTCGACCTAAATGGATCTCACGTGGTATTAGGTTGTGCAGCAAAAGAAAAAGGGAACTGCTGTGGACTTATCGAAAAAACCGGAGTACCCTAAATAAGATAGCATTTAAAACATACTCCAAACGTTATAAATTAATAATGAAACTTACGCAAAAATCTCAAAATAACTTATACATTAGTTCCGCTTCGAATAAGACGAAAGCAGTATGGACTATAATTAACAACATAAAAGCACCCAACATAAAGGAATATATATATAAATTGAAGGTAGATGGAAAAATTATAACAGACCCTACAGCCATTGCAACTGCCTTTAATAATTATTATACTGACGAAGGTAAACCGGATAATATTAACATAAATAATAAAAACAAATTGACATACAATTGTGTAGATTCTATATTTATGTCACCAACTGATGCCAATGAGATTTATAAACATATTAATTCATTAAATAATACTACTAGTACCGGCTATGATGGGATTATCACAAAAGTTTTAAAGGATGTGTCTGAAATTACTGCATATGTTATTAGTCACATAATTAACTTGTGCATAGAAGAAGGCATTTTTCCGGACAAATTGAAAGTTACGATAATTAAACCACTGTTCAAAAAAATGGATAGAGGGGATATTAGTAATTATAGGCCGATAGCATTGATTCCTGTCATTGCAAAAGTTTTTGAAAAAGTAATACACTCTCGCTTATACCACTACTTTGAAACTAGACATCTATTCTGTTCTGAGCAAAAAGTGTTCAGGAAAAATAAGACCATAAATACTGCGATATGGTTTTCTTAATAAAGTTATGATGGGAGTAGACAGAAAGTCACCAACCTTATCAATTTTTATGGATATGACTAAAGCCTTCGACAATGTTAATCATAAAATTTTAGAATCGAAACTATTACAGTACGGTATAGGAGGAAACATTTAAAGCTCATAACATTGTATTTAAATGGACGCCAACAACTTACCCAAATTAATCGAATCTGTCCAGACTCTAAGGTAGAAATTACATACAGCTCAGATTTTAAAAATGTTTGTAAAGGAATACCACAAGGGAGTGTGCTTGACCCATTACTTTTTTTGATTTATATTAATGACATAACTACGTCATCAGCCTATCCCATGACACTATTTGCAGATGACAGTACAGTATTATACACTAAAACTGATTAGACACATTTTGAAGATGACATTAATAATGACTTATTTTCAATAATTACATGGCTAAATAATAATGATTTAAAAATAAAATTTGGAAAAAACTAAAATAATGAATTTTAAACAACGTAATAATATAACATCTAAACTGTCTATAAATTATCAAGGCAAAGTAATCGATGAAGCTGAAGTTACGAAATTTTTGGGTCTGCATATTGACAACAAACTTACATGGAAACATCAAATAAAAGAGATCTGCAACAAATTAAGTAAATTTTCCTATCATCATCATCATCATCATCTCAGCCTATACTTGTCCACTGCTGAACATAGGCCTCCCCAATCGCTTTCCAGCGTAACCGGTCCGATGCCACCTGCATCCAACGACTTCCTGCGATTTTCACAAGATCGTCGGTCCATCTGGCAGGCGGTCGTCCCACACTGCGCTTGCCAATACGTGGTCTCCACTCTAGAATCTTTCTGCCCCAACGCCCGTCCGATCTACGCGCTATGTGGCCCGCCCATTGCCACTTCAGCTTGCTAATCTTAACGGCTATGTCGGTGACCTTGGTTCTTCTACGAATCCCCTCATTCCTGATTCGATCGCGTAGAGAAACGCCGAGCATAGCTCTCTCCATAGCTCGCTGAGCAACTCTGAGCTTTTTTATGAGACCTATAGTAAGAGATCACGTCTCTGATCCATATATCATCACTGGTAACACACACTGACTAAAAACTTTAGTCTTAAGGCACTGAGGTATTTTGGATGAGAAGATGTTGCGCAGTTTCCCGAACGCTGCCCAGCCGAGTTGGATTCGTCGATTGACCTCTCTCTCAAAGTTGGACCTACCTAACCGGACTACCTGTCCCAGGTAAATGTATTCGTCGACAACTTCAAGAGTAGAGTTCCCAACGGTGAGTGCGGTGGGTACGACATGGACGTTACACATTATTTTCGTTTTGTCCATGTTCATTTTAAGACCCACTTGTTGAGATACTCTGTTGAGGTCACCGAGCATTCGTCCTAGATCTTCCAGCGACTCCGCCACGACCACAATGTCGTCGGCAAATCGAAGGTGAGTGATGTATTCGCCATTGATGTTGATGCCAAGTCCTTGCCATTCCAAGAGCTTGAAGGCGTCCTCTAAGGTGGCCGTAAACAGTTTCGGAGAAATGACGTCTTCCTGCCTTACTCCTCTTTTTATGGGGATCGCCTTCGTGCAATGCCCCTGTACTCGGACTGACATGGTGGCGTTATTATACAAGCACTTCAACACTTCAATGCACCGATAGTCAATGCGGCATCGCTGGAGAGATCTAAGAACCGCCCAAGTCTCGATCGAATCGAAGGCTTTCTCATAGTCCACAAACGCCAAGCATAGTGGCCGATTATACTCCTCGGTCTTCTGTATAATCTGCCGCAGCGTATGTATGTGGTCTATGGTACTAAAGCCTTTCCGGAAACCGGCTTGTTCGGGAGGCTGGAAGTCATCAAGCCTGCGTTCGAGACGATTCGTGATGACTCTCGAAAACAACTTATAAACATGGCTCAGCAGTGTGATGGGCCTATAATTCTTCAGTAAAGTGTTATCACCTTTCTTGAAAAACAGTACCACCACTCCCCTGTTCCATGCTTCCGGCGTTTTCTCTTCGAGCAAGACGGAATTAAACAGCCTCTGAAGGACTTTAAGTACCGGCGTTCCGCCCGCTTTCAGAAGCTCTGCGGTAATTCCGTCTTCGCCTGGTGCTTTGTTATTTTTGAGTTGTTTGAGAGCCATCGTAATCTCGTACAGGCTGATGTCCGGGATATCTTCAGTGTAGTGTCGGGTTAGCTTGGCTCTTGGGGCTTTTACCAAGTCAACAACAGGTTCAGCTACTGAGGTGTACAACTGCCCATAGAACCTCTCTATCTCCCTGAGCACCTCTGACCTATTCGACGTTACGTTTCCGTCCTCCGTCTTCAGCTTCGTCAACTGGCTTTGCCCAATAGACGCGTCTCTTGCGAACACTTTGGAGCCCTTGTTCTGTGCTATGGTCTCCTCAATACGCCTTGTATTGAAGGACCGTAAATCGTGACGCAAGGACTTCAGTATCTGTCCATTGAGCTGCCTATAGGACTTAGCATCATCGGAGGTTTGGAGCGTCATGGAACGTCGCTCAGCCATGAGATTTCGGGTGGAGTTAGATAGTTTTTGAGGTCTATTTTTACGGTGGGGCTTATAATACTTGGACCCGACCGTATGGACAGTCTCTACCAGCCTGTTGTTGATTTCGTCCACTGATGCGCTGCTGTCTAGCAATTCGAAGCGGTTTGACAATTCGAGTTGAAAGTTCTCGGGGTTTTGGATGTGTGCATAAGAAGGTCGGAGCGTAGACTTTATCAGACGCGATCTTTCCATTTTGACATTAATATTTAATGTGCCTCTGACCATTCGGTGATCACTGCCGGTTGTTACCCTGTGAATCACGGAGACATCATTAAATATTTGTCGCTTGGTGCTCATGATGAAGTCTATCTCATTTTTTGTGGAACCATCAGGGCTCATCCAGGTCCATTTTCTATGATGCGGCTTCCGGAAGAAAGAGTTCATCATAAAGAGTCCCTCCTTCTCCAGATATTCGGCCAGCCTCTGACCCCTGGGGTTGCGCTGCCCATATCCAAATTGCCCCACTCTCAACTCATCATCGCCCCGTTTGCCCAGCCGCGCATTGAAGTCACCCATAACCACTGTAAAGTGTGCTTTAGAAGTATGTATGGCTCTACTAATGTCCTCATACATTACTTCGACGTCATCATCTGAGTATGCCGAGGTCGGTGCGTAGACCTGTATGACCTTCAGCGAATATCTTTTGGATATTCTGAGTATCAGGTACGCTACCCTGCTCGACACACTAGTGATGGACACAATGTTGTCTATGAGTGACTTGTGGACGATAAATCCGACACCACCTTGGGACTGCTGTTCACCCTCCCGGTAGTAAAACAAGTTACCGGATTTTAAGGTTATCGTGTCCTCGCCCTTTCTTCGGACCTCCGATAAACCAACAATATTCCACCGCAACTTGTTTATCTCTTCTTCCAGCTCAACAAGCTTCTCATCTGTCCTTAACGTGCGTGCATTGTATGTCACCAGGGCCAATTTTCGATGTTTTTCCTATGCCTTATCTAAACTTAGTAAGATCGTAAGCGAAAAGACTTTGTTAACAGCTTATCACGGATACGTCGCTTCCACACTAAGATACGGAGTTATCTTCTGGGGCAATTCGACTAACAAAGATCTCGCTTTTAAAGCCCAAAAACGATGTATTAGGTCTATGTGTAATCTGAAACAAACTGAATCATGTCTGCCTCATTTTAAAAGATTAAAAATTCTATCGTTGCCATGTATGTTTATTTATGAATGTTGTGTTTTTATAAAAACTAATTTAGATTTATTTACATTTCAAACTAGAGCGAGACACCAGGATAAACTTTGCTTGGTACCTTCAAAAACAAAATTATTACACAGCAGTGCATTTTGCATGGCCCCAAATATTTATAATAAAATTCCGTCCACGATCCGCATAATAAATAAAATACAAAGCTTCAAGAAGGCTCTTCGTAGCTTCTTGATTGATAAATGTTATATAAATGTTACACAATTCAAGAATATATGGAAGATAAACAATAACACTCCGATTTGTTCGACATCATTAGAATTTTTGACATATATATATATATATATATATATATATATATATATATATATATATATATATATATATATATATAATGACATAATACATACCTAGATTTTATAAGTATTTTAGCGATATGAGTAACTTTGTATGCCTTTATGGCGGGACATAGGGATCTGTCACCCTATTATTAAATACCACTCACTTGTACCTATTGTTCACAAATAAAGACATTGAATTGAATTGAATCTAAAGTCAACGCGGACGAAGTCACGGGCAGGAACTAGTTATCTACTGAAGATGACACCTCAACTAGTTTTTTGTAGCAAAAGTCAGATTTGTGTGTGTGTGACTGGGTGTGTGAGTATGTGTGCGTGTGCCTGTGTGTGTGTCTGTCTGTGTGTGTGTGTGTGTGTATATGTGTGTGTGTGTGTGTGTGGGTGTGAGGGTGTGTGGGGGGGTCTCTGTAAGTGTGTGTGGGTGGCTGTGTGGGGGTGTGTGTGTGTGTGGGTATGTGTGGGTGCGTGGGTGCTTGGGTGCGTGGGTGAGTGGGTGCGTGGGTGCGTGTGTGTGTGTGTGTGTGTGTGTGTGTGTGTGTGTGAATGATCTAGACAAGAGGGCGTGCGTGCAACCACTACGCTCGAGCCTGTAGAGCAAGGGGCAACTAGCTCAAGGGCGCCTCAAGGAGGAACGGCCTCGACTTGAGCAGTCGCTATGGGGGACGGCGTATACTTGGTGTCTCGCCGTGGTGCTCTGCACCGGTCGGTGGGCAAGGGATTCTTTGACATCGCCGGCGAGGTCGGTGTCTGATCCTGTGTGCGGTATCTCTATCTGACAGAAGGAATGTAAGGGCATCGGTGACAACATGCCGAGGATGGCGGTAGCGGCTGATAGGAGGGAGTTGGGCTCGTAGTCGACGGCGGCTACGATTAGCAGATTTCTATAAAAAGTTCGCGAAATATCGGGTTGTCGCCTTTTTAATTAAGGCGCGAAACAAAAGTCAGAGTGCATACACCCTAGTTCATTTTGTGCCAGGTACTTGCAGCAACGTGACACGTTCGAATGCTAAGTTTTATTTCATAAAGATCTTCAACGTCTTCATGTGTATATGTTTAAAGAAGTCAAGAAACATAAAAACATAAAATTGTATTATCTTTAGAAACACAAACATCCCCGCTAACTCCGCGGTCATCAAATTCCGGTCTATTTTTTGTTGAAGCAGCTTTATTAGTATCTACATGGTACATGGTAACTCAATGATTATATATCGAACTTTCATATCTGTATCCATGCCAGAGAACAAAGAAGACTAGTAGATAATTCATTTTCGTGGTCCATACTGCCCTTTTTGCCTAGCGCATAATGCCACATCGCGGACTTGGTGACGTGGCATTTATGCGGGGCTGGCACGCACTAAAACCCCCCGGCGTCCGTCTCTTGCCCGAGTGCCCTGCCGCGGACATTGCCAGTGGAATAACAACCGTGGCGCGTATCGTCTACGTCACGTGCTCTTCTTTGTGAGGGCACGCAGGACGCAGCGCGCTTTCTTCAACACGGCCTCACAAAAGGCGACGGTTGCCGCCCAGGGGCTCTCCCTCTCGACTATGACTGCTATCACAGCCGGGAGCGAAAGCGCCGCTGGTCCATACTACCTATACTTTTATTAAAAATGTGAAAGTAACTTTGTTTGTCTGTTACATTTTCGTGCCTAAACCACGAAACAGATTTTGATAAAATTTGGTAGGACAATGGATTGCATGTGGGGACATTGGCTAACTTTTGTCGCAAAAAAAATCATCGCAGACAAAGTCCCGTGCAACAGCTAGTACCTTATCCCTAATAAATACTGTAGATATGTTATAGATATCCTCGGGGAATTTACAAGAGTCGGTGTATTACTAATCTATACTAATATTATAAAGAGGAAAGATTTGTATATTTGTAACGAATAAACTCAAAAACTACTGGACCGATATCAAAAATTCTTTCACCATTAGAAAGCTAACTTATCCAGATGTAATATAGGCTATATAATAGACCCGGTAGGTGGCGCTGATGTCGACCGGGTACGAAGTCGCGGGAAACGGCTAGTACTGAATATAAATTCATAAAAAAGGTAAGCGATTTATTAGTTAAAGCTGCTCCGCTCGCTGTATCGAAAAGTCATAGGTCGTAGTCATAGTCGATCCACGCACGGAACAAGACTTCGTATGCCCACAAGCAACTTGTTTCGGTCTGATTGTTTGGGAATCCTACTATTACTTTAACTGCAAAAGTTTGTGAGGATGGGTGGGAAATGCCTAGCGCATACTGCCACAATGCGGGCTTGGTGACGTGGCAATTAAGTGGGGCTCGCACCCACAAATACGAGAACTCATTCGTTACTCTTCCACGCAAAAATCACTGAACGGCCTTTTATGAAACTTTTTAGTATTTTTTTTAAACTTAGCCCCACACTAGCATTTATTCCTGTGTCGTGGGTGTGTTTACGAACATGAAAATTCACATACACAAATACCCAGACCGAAACTAATAATTGTGGGTCACACAAAGATTTGTCCCGTGCGGGAATCGAACCTGCGACTATTAGCCACAGTGGGCGGAGCGGCTTAAGCTCTTAACCACTGCGCTAAATCGTCCGTCAATATAAGCTTAGCACATTAGAAGAACACATTCTTTTGTATAGTATGTATTTTATTTATATTTATGTTTATTTTATTGTATGTTTGAATGTGTAATTGTATAAAATGCCCTCTTATTAACATTCCCATCTCTCAACACTTAAAGGTTCGCTGGAAGAGAACTCATATTTTGAGTTAAGCTCGCCTTTGTATATCACCTGTGAAATTACAACTGTTAATGTACTGTATACAATAAAGGATAAAATAATAAAAAAATAAAATAGGCTATTGCTGCGGCTATTTATAAATATGTGTGCAAACAAAGTCGCGGGAGGTCGCTAGTGTGAAATAATTACCAGCACGTTTTTAGCTGCCACATCTGAAGATAATATACACAGACAGACAAACTGACGTAAACACCGTCACACCTATATTTCCCAAGCTGGGATGGCAGAGGTGTACTGAGTACACCCACTTTTTAGCGACCATGCTAGGGACCATGTAATAGAGGGCGAGCCTTTTGCCATATACCGGGCACAATTCCAGACTCCGGACTCATACTAGGAATTTTTCATTAGAAAAACTACATTTGTCCGACCTAGGATATGAACCCAAGACCTCGTGATCACAAAGCGATGCGCTTTACCACTAGAGCAACGAATCAGACGAAACAAACAGACGTGTGGATAAAATATCGTATATACATGTAAGTATCGCATGACTAAAGGGAATCCCTCAAAAATTGACGGTTATTACGAGCCATCAGACTGATACTCGACTTTTATTTATGTTAGTGGATTAGCAAATACGTTGCCGTATCCGGGTCAGGTATAGATCGTTCCAACCATGTTCCCATTTATGACATTGGAAAAATAGAAAAACATAAAAATATATGTACATTTTATGGTCGCCTATTATTATTTTATTTATCAGAACTTAACTGCCTCATTGGTCGTATTGATAGTAAGCCTGGTGATCACGATGTCCTGGCTTTGAAATCTATATCGGACAAATTGTTGAAAGTTTATTATAGAAAAATTTCAATAGAATTGAGCCCGGTATAATGGAAAATTTTTTTTTCAAAACGTAGCCCCACACTAGGATTTATTCCTATGTCGTGGGTGCGTTTACGAACATGAAAATTCACATACACAAATACCCAGACCGAAATAAATAATTGTGGATCACACAAAGATTGGTCCCGTGCGGGAATCGAACCTGTGACTATTAGGCACAGTAGGCGGAGCGGGTTAAGCTTTTAACCAATCTAAGATAAATTAATGTATCACCACGCATAGAGGTGACGAGAGGTATACACACCGTCTCGCCTATATTCCCCAGCGGAGGAGGCAGAGGTGCACTGAGTACACCTACGTTTCGCCAACGATGTTAGGTCCCATGTAATAGGGGGCGAGCGGTGACATAGAAGTGACGAGAGGTATACGCACCGTCACGCCAATATTCCCCAGCGGGGGAGGCAGAGATGTACTGAGTACACCTACGTTTCGCCAACGATGTTAGGTCCCATGTAATAGGGGGCGAGCCTATTGCCATATACCGGGCACAATTCCAGACTCCGGACTCGTACTGGGAAGTTTTCGTTAGAAAAACTACACTTGTCCGACCTAGGATTTGAACCCAGGACCTCGTGCTCACAAAGGGATGCGTTTTGCTACTAGACCAACGAAGCAGGTCTGTAACTATAAAACTTCTTAGTGTTAGTCTTCTATTCCATACTCCTTGGTGTTAGAAGCGTGGTGTTTCTGCGATTATTATATTCCGTACTCCGTACTCTGGTGCTACCCTACTTGGAATCTGATGTAATTATTTTATAGGCCCATACTGTACCACTGTAGGGCATACCCTAAAGTAGGATAGTATAGGTTAATTTATACATATATATTCAAGCTTTAGACAACATTTCGGCATCGATCTCGAGAATCCGACGGTATGTTGGGAATCTGTCCGAGGCAGCCGGTCGCTATTCACGGCTCGTAATGAAGATTTATCGACGAGATCCGGCGACCCGCGAATTACCCACTGACACAACGGAATGCCGCTGCTGCGGTGTAATGGAGCAACAATATTGCAACCTATTGTACTGCTATTGTACAGTTTTATTATGAATCTATTTTTAAATAAGTGCATAAAGTCATTGAAAATGGACTATGGCTAAGCGAAGAAAACGGTTGGACTTAAAATATGAGCTAAAAGGTCTATTACTTATACTGTTAAATTAGGCTCATTTAGATGATAGTGAGCAGGGAAATGGATATGAAACTGGGCCATACTACAATAATTTCATTTTAAATTCCCTTCTCGCTGTCACGCTTATGAGTTAAATGTAAACACTGTACCTATTAAGTAATGAAATTGCAGACTCTTGCCGGAGCCTTCCAAATCAATACCTTTATCAACAACATGTCATGTTATTCTTTGTGTCAAACTCGATCATTTTATTATCAACATCTCGTAAGAAAAACTTAGACATAGACAGAAGTCGAGCACCAAAAGATCCTAGAGACATTTTTTTTTCAAATAAATGTTTCAATCATGTATAATTCAACCTTATGTCGCGTATATATTTATTAAAAAAAAAACAAATCCTTTCCTAAAAAAACACGGTGCCAACAAACTTTGTTACGGCGCCGTTTCGAAAAACATTTTTTATAAGAAATATGAGAGAAAATTTTAAGACCAAGCGGATGATATTTTCATATAACGAAAATGAAGAAAAACGAAAAGTCGAAAGCTCGGAAATTATATTTGTCATAAAAATGTGACAGTGACATTTGAAAAGACGTACGACCTAAATACTAAAGTATGTTTAACGCTTTTAATACAAAGTTTTATTTTTTAAATTAAATAGAAAATAGGTTTATATTATAAAACATTCCTTAGAATATTTTATAATATAAACATTAATATAATAGGACTTTTTCCTTCTACTTGCTAAAAGGAAAAAGTCCTATTATATATTATAAACTATATATACGTATTCGCAACAGCGTAGTAAGAAAGCGAATAGGTATGAAAGATAGTATCGGTGTAAAGATGAGAAAGGGTATGCTCCGTTGGTTGGGAATGTCCGAAGAAAGTATGACAAAACTGATATACAATGCGAAAGTGGAAGGATGTAGATACCAGGGAGTTATCATCTTATCTTATCACCAAATAGACCGGGTTTTATCTGAAGGACAAGTCAGGAGTCTCCGTAAGCGGTGAGCGTGTATGAGATAAACTATGAGAGTAGAGAAAGCCAGAGAGGTATGTAAGGAAATAACCTGTTGGAACTCTGTACTCTCTGCCTACCCCGTAAGGGATCTGGCGTGATGATATAGATAGATAGATATATTATAAACTCTCAAGTTTGTTTATGGATGGGTGTATTGATGTTTGTTACTCTTTAACGCAAAAACTACTGAAAGGATTTTGATGAAACTTTACAGTAATATAGGTAAAGATATGTATTATAAAATAAAAATAACACGTCCACAGCCACGGGTAACGCCTACTTTCTTAATCGTTTTAAAAACCATTATGAGAATATTTGCCTGATCTAATCTTTAAAGTTTGAAAAATTATGTCCTTTCAATCATATAGACATTATCTAAAACAAGATTGACAGGACAATAATTTGTCTCCCCCGCAAGCCTACCATCTTTCATTTCAAAGAATACAGTCATCAGAAATCGGTGCCCTATTATATCATCCATTTATTCTTTGGCTCAGTCTTCGTTTGTGTACAGATTCTCTCCAATCTGTTTGTTCATTCTTCCTTAGCTGTGAAGTATACTTTTATTATGAAGCGATTCCATAAAGTCTGTCTTATACAAACAAAGTCTTAATTGTTTTATTTGAGCAAAGGTTTCATTTTGAAGCAGCTCTTGAATTTATACCCGACTTCAAAAAGGAGCAGGTTCTTTGTTCGTCTATATGTATGCTTTTCGTCTATATTTTTCATGTATGTTCACCGATATTTCCTTGTGGACCGATTTTGATGACTTTTTTTGCATTGGATACAGCATAGCTCCAACGTTTCATTTTAATTTCATCGGTATTGGACCTTGGACTTTGAATATACGCCAGGGAACTTTTTAACAACAAACAATACGAATGCGTAGATTAAGTTAATAATATCTCAATCTACGCATTATCAACTTAGGTATTAGTATCAACAATACGTAATTTGATGAAATACCCATAAGGGTTTTACGTCAATCCTATAGGTACCCTACTATAGAACTAAGTTATATATTAACCAACTTAAACATACTAGCTAGTTTCATAAGCTAAACATACCAATGATAATATAGAGTGGGTGGTCGCTTAGCTTATTTTGAAGTGTAAAACTCTCATAGTTTTATGTGTGATATATAGAAATATATGCCTTTATTTAATAGCTCGAGCATAAGTGCTAGCGTCCAACCGGGTAGTTTATCAACATATTATAAAATTTATTTAAACACCGCTTTGGCTGGCCGAGGCGTAAAGCCTGCAAGCGCAGCGGGTATGCCCAGCATTTTGTGTATCAGCTATTACAACCTGAGATAACTGAAGGTAATAAAATATAAATGAACTATTGTTTCCATATCTCTAGTTTCATTCAGTAATCACTCGCTGAATGTGTTAAAATGTTGAATCTCAAAACAGTTGAAAGTATTAGGATTAATGCTGAACAGGACGAATAGTACGTCGTGCGTCCTGTTGCTGCTGTGGCTAGTATGCGTCGTGAAGGAGAATTCAATAAAAGCCGAATAATCTTGAAACAGTGCTCCACCCACCAGTTGTGACCCTCTTCGCGCAGAGTTTCTTCCTATAATCTTCCAATGTCCAGTCGCTCGAACGTGTCTGGCGCGATTTTTCGCGCTCTTAAATACTATTTGGTGTGTCACAACTAGTGGGCTTTGTACCGAGTTTATTAATCAAATAAACCAATCATGATACAATTATTCCTGTCCCTTTCCGGGGTTACACTCTTCTTACTATTCCTATCCCTTTCAGGGTTACACTCTTCAATTATTCCTATCCCTTTCAGGGTTACACTCTTCTAATTGTATACTAGTGTTTATGCGCTAGGATTCTATGACATTATCTTATTTCTAACTTAAATTACATAATGTACTACAGTAACTTAATCTATTATATAATCTATTTATACAAATCATGCAGACGTCGTCCTGTACATTTCTCCCGCCGTGAACTGTCGGCTTCACTGACGGTTCATAAGTCTTCGTGGAGGGACGACGTCGGCAACACTATCAATTTCTTCGCTGGCCTCCGAAGAGCTCCTTCCTTGGTGCGGACGTCCACCGCACGCACAATTCCATCTTCTCCAGGGAAGGTCCTTATTATCCTCCCAAGAGGCCACATGTTCCTGGGGAGTACGTTGTCAAGAATGAGGACGATGTCCTCCTCTTTCAGGGCGGCGCCGCGTCCATGGGGCTCCCGCCGGTACTGAAGTCCAGGTAAGTACTCCCTTATCCATCGTTCCCAGAACATGTCCGCGAGTCTCTGTGCCGCTCTCCAATGGGTGCGGCCGATGAGGTCAGTGTCAGTGAAGGTCCCTGGTGTCGGGTTGCGCGCTGGGCCGTAGAGCAGAAAGTGGTTCGGTGTCAGCGCCTCTGGGTCCTCAGGTTCGACGGGTACATGAGTGAGCGGTCGGTTGTTTACTGTAAACTCGACCTCCGCCAGCAGTGTCAGTGAGAACCTCTTCTGTCGGGTGCCTCTCCGTCAGGATCGCGTATAGGGCCGTCTTCACACTGCGCACCAGTCTTTCCCATGCGCCACCCATGAACGGGGCGCCGGGGGGAATAAAGCGCCAGCTGATGGTTCTTCTCGTGGCCTCTTCTCGGGTGGCGTTGTCCAGCGCCTCCCGTAGCTCTCTGTCGGCGCCGCGGAGATTGGTCCCGTTGTCCGACCATATTTCAGTCGGGCAGCCGCGGCGGGCGATGAATCGTCGTAGGGCCATCACAGCTGACTCGGTGCTGAGTGATGCGGCGACTTCCAGGTGTACGGCGCGTGAAGTCAGGCAGGTGAAGAGGGCTACGTAGCGCTTCTGTGTGCCCCGACCCACTGTCACAGTCAGAGGTCCGAAGTAGTCGATGCCGGTGTACGTGAAGGCCCTCTGATGGTGAGCCAGTCTGCAGGGCGGCAAGTTCCCGGTGCTCGGCTCTGGAGGCGCGTCTCTTCTTCGGCGACAGCTGTAGCACTTGTGTATGACCATCGGGGCTACTGTACGTAATCGAGTTATCCAGTACCTTGCTCGACACTCGTTGATGGTCGCCTCTACTCCGGCGTGGTGCAGCTGTCGGTGTACGTGCTCGATGTACAGGCGGGTTACGCGATGATCTCCGTCCAGCACTGCGGGGCACCGTAGCTCGTCGCTGATGTCCGGCGTCGCACTTATTCGCGACTTGATCCTTATCACTCCACTGATAATCTGCGCTGATAAGGGGCGGAGGCGGCCCTTCGATAGCCTATCACTATTACTCAGTTCGCTATAATACGAGTCGTGTTGTACTACACGCACTAACAACGCCTCCGCTCTTATCAATAGTTCTGCACTGAGCGGTAAACACTTAACACTGTCCTTATCACTAAACTTAATTCTACACTTATCGCTACACTTATTCCTATTCTTAACACTATTCCACTGTGGGTCCTTTTCGCGATTCCTAGCCTGTCTCTTATAGTTCACTGATTGTCTATTCACACTGCACAGGTCGATGAACTGCAGCACGCGCGCCGTCGCTCGTAGCAGGCGCTCCCACGTAGAGAAGCGCGCTGGATCCGGAACAGCTGATCGCGGTGAGACGGGCCGTTGCTCGGTCATAGTGTGTGTCCGTTCCTCGCCCGTCGCTGCGTCGAGTGTCGGTCGCTCCGCCGGCCATATTGATGGGTGCTCGCGCAGGAACTCGGGCCCAAGAAACCATCGGTGATGAGAGCCGATGTCCCTGGGTACTTCGCGCGTCGCGTCGTCAGCCACGTTTAGTTTCGTGGGCACCCACCTCCAATCACTTATGGCGCTGTTTTCTTCTATCGCGGCGATGCGATGTGCGACGAACGGGCGGTAGGATCGCGCGCCCGTCTTCAGCCACGTCATGACGGTACGGCTGTCCGTCTAGTAGGTCACTGCGCTTGGCTTCTTGTCGTGTTCGGCGATGATAGTCACGCCCAGGCGACTACCCAGTACGGCGGCTTGCAGTTCGAGTCTCGGGATCGATGTGAGCTTGAGCGGTGCCACCTTCGCCTTCGCCGCCACGAGGGTTATATGTACCTCGCCGTCGCTCGTGGTGGCTCTCCAGTACGCCGCTGTCGCGTAGGCTGACTCGCTCGCGTCCACGAACACGTGCAACTCGAGCGTCTCGGCGTGCGTGTACCCGTGGTAGCATCGTGGTATCTTCAGGTCCCGCAGACTCCGCAGGTGTTGGGTCCACTCGACCCACTGTTGTGCTAGGTCATCGTCGATGTTGTCGTCCCATCCTGTGCCGCGCCGCCATATCTCCTGCAGTATCTGCTTGGCCCGTATGGTGATGGGCGAAGCGATTCCGAGCGGGTCAAACAGAGACATCAGTATGCGGAGTGTCTCCCGCTTCGTCGGCGTCGGTTTGTCGAGTATGCCCGGGGGGAGGCGTGCGTCGATGTTGAACCCAATGTCGTCGGTGTCCGGCCTCCACTCCAGTCCGAGTACTCGTTCCGTCTATCTTTCCTCGCGGAGCCCGATCATCCGTCTGTCGTGTTTGATCCTGTTTATTCACGCGGGCTCGGCGTTTTCTTTTAGGACGAGGGCGTCGATTTATTTTCTGTATTTTCTTTTCAATGTCGAATCGCGGTCGATCTTCTGTTCTATTTTCCTTCTGTTCAGTTTCGAATCGCGGTCGATTTGCACTAGGTACTGTGGGCGCTTCAGTCTGTTTCGTGCGTCATGAGCGCGCACCGTGTACGACCCAGCCGAGAGGGGTCCGGGAGGCAACGGGTTGATGTCGCTGCCCCCGGCGTACCTCTGACGTCAGCAGTAGGTGCCAATTGTCTTGGCCAATGATGATCTGGGGTTTCGCTCTTCTGTAGGTGATATCGCTTTCTATATCCCGCAGATGCTTGCAATCGCCGATGTCTTGCACGGTGACGGCTTGTGGTGACAACTTCATATTCTCAATGGTGCGCGCTTGAATCCGATGTGCGCGCTGGGACGTACCTCTCAACGTCAGCTGGACTCGACGGGAGTTCGATGACCGGACGTTGCAATCGCCAATCGCCTCGATGTGCAGTGACTCGCGGGGGCCGCGCGCGCCTGTCTGGTTGGCGAGCTCGGTGTCGATGAGCGTCACCGTTGACCCGTCGTCGAGGAGGGCGTAAGTGTCTACTCCTCCCGCCGGTCCGGAAATGTGTACCGGCACTATTTTGAAATACGACGCGAAGCCTCTTGTCCACGTTGACGCGACTGTCTGTTTCTCCGTGTTGTCGTCTTCCGCGACCCTTTCGCTTTTGACGTGGTGAAGCAGTCTGTGGTGCGAGTATTTGCACCCGTCGGTGTCGCAAGCGTGCCTCCTGCAATGATGAATCTTTGTTCTGAAGCGTAGACACGCGAAGCATAGTCTTCGTGCCTTCGCGATGTCCCATCTGTCGTTGACCGTCGACTCAATGAATTTCTTGCACTTGGTTACCTCGTGCTCTGTGTCGTGACACGCCGCGCATTTATCTTTCCTCGGGCTCGATACAGCGGTGCTATAAGTCTTGTTAGTCTGTCTTCTGTTCGCTGTATGTTCCCGTTCGGGTGTCACGTGTTCGGGTGCGTAGCGCCCGCACCTGTCAGCCTCCCTACTGAGGAAATCAGAGAGCCTCAGTAGGTCGGGTTCTTCTGTCTGTTCTTCCGCTGCGTAGTCGAACCATCTATACTTGAGCGCCGGTGTGAACTTCTCAATGGTCGTCTTGACAGCCTCCGGGTTGTACAGGTACGCCACGCGGTTGAGTGCGCGTAGCGTCGCGACGATGTTCATCACCCGCGTGGCGAACACGCAGATGTCTCTCGGGTTGTCGCTGAGTCGGGGCAGCGCGCGCAGGCGTTCTAGTTCGCCCAGCGCGATGCAATCTGGTCGGCCGAAGCGTGCTTCGAGCGCCCGGAGTATGTCAGCTGTCTTGGCGTTGTAGATGAGTAAGTTCTCGACGGCTTCTTTAGCTTTACCTTTTAGCGCTCTTCGTAGTCTCGCGACGTTCTCGGTGTCCGTAAAGCTCGGCGCAGATTATTCATAAGCAGCTTTGAAGGTGAGCCACTCTTGGTGTGACCCACTGAAGTACGGCAATTCAGTAGCGAAGCGGTGGTGCGGGGCGCTCCCGGACCGGGCGGCGAGGGTGATTGCGGACGCCAGCTCACGCAAGTCGATTTGCTGTGGCGGCGTCGCGACTGTCGTTTCTTCATTCTTCGACACGGCGATGGGTGGTGGCTGGATAGGTGCAGGGGGCAACGGCGTTGTCGCCCGCGGCGCTGCATCGATGGTGCGCCCCACGTCTATGTCGTGTGGCCTGTCGGCGATGGCCAGGACGTGAGGTCGCGAGTCGTTCAGCCGGCTCCCGACTCTTTTCTCTGTTTCTTGCTCGTCTGATATGCACGTGTCTGCGTCACTCTCGCTTTCTTCATCTTCGGCTTCGATTCGTGATATTTTCGCGGCTGCTAATTGGACTTGCAATTCTAGTAGCTCCTCCTTGGCGCGGGCGAGCTTCAATCTTCGCGTCTTTGTTGAGAGCGTCTTCTTTGTTCCAGTCCTCTTGGACACTGGCTTTTTAGTTTTCTCCATCGCGGAAGTGTCTGCCGTGGCGGTTGTTTCCGTCATGACAGTAGATTCTGTCGTGGCGGTCGACTCTGACGTGGCGGTCGACTCTGTCGCTGTAGTCGACCCCGACGATTCGGCGACTGGGGCCGATGCTGCTGGTCTACTGGTGGTGGAGCGTGTGACTGGCATGTTTCTTTCTTCTATTTTCTTCCTTTTTCAGCTTGATTCTTCTATTTTCTCTTGACGACGATAATCCGGCTTCCGAAGGACCAAAATGAACAGGACGAATAGTACGTCGTGCGTTCTGTTGCTGCTGTGGCTAGTATGCGTCGTGAAGGAGAATTCAATAAAAGCCGAATAATCTTGAAACAGTGCTCCACCCACCAGTTGTGACCCTCTTCGCGCAGAGTTTCTTCCTATAATCTTCCAATGTCCAGTCGCTCGAACGTGTCTGGCGCGATTTTTCGCGCTCTTAAATACTATTTGGTGTGTCACAACTAGTGGGCTTTGTACCGAGTTTATTAATCAAATAAACCAATCATGATACAATTATTCCTGTCCCTTTCCGGGGTTACACTCTTCTTACTATTCCTATCCCTTTCAGGGTTACACTCTTCTAATTGTATACTAGTGTTTATGCGCTAGGATTCTATGACATTATCTTATTTCTAACTTAAATTACATAATGTACTACAGTAACTTAATCTATTATATAATCTATTTATACAAATCATGCAGACGTCGTCCTGTACAAATGCTATTGTTTAGTCACAGCGTCGATTGGAATCTGTCAGGTTACGTACGAAAATGAATCTTTCTAAGGAAAATGTTCGTGCAATAATTTTCTACAACTTTAGAAGAGGCCTGACACGGCTTCAGTGTTTTGAAGAGCTAACATCTGTGTTCAGTGATGAAGCCCCATGTCTGCGGTCTGTCGAATGCTGGTATTTAGAATTCCAACGTGGACATACTAGTGTTAGTGACAAATCTCGCAAAGGACGCCCAAAATCCGCCTTCACTGAAGATAACTAGTATTGAGAAAATTAAATTGCTCGGTCATCTTAAGATATATCCGAAAATATATTGCAAATTTATTGTAACGACTGCTAATTTACTTATAGGACGGGAAACACCCTGTCGGAACATCACTATGCGATGGAGAGGCCGCGGGACGCGGAACGGGGACGGCTTGGAGCGATAACAGCCACGGCAAAGGACTGTGTCATTGTCCGCCATTCGAAGCACACATATTTAATTTTGTCTCCGTAATTGCCTTGTTACGCGTATCTTAATCTGCCTCGTCGGTCTAATGGCAAAGCGCATCGCTTTGTGATCACGAGGTCCTGGGTTCAAATCCCAGGGCGGACAAGTGTAGTTTTTCTAACGAAAACTTCCCGAATTGTGCCCGGTATATGGCAATAGGCTCGCCCCCTATTACATGGGACCTAACATCGTCGGTGAAACGTGGGTGTAATCAGTACACCTCTGCCACCCCCACTTGGGGAATAAAGGCGTGACGGTGTTTTTATTTTTTTTAGTTATTACAGTCCATTGCTCAGTCTACGTTTATTTCCTACTAACACCAGTAGGATAATCCTCATCATTTCCATGGTAATCCGGCTAGAAAGACTAAACATACCCACGCCATATAGGGCGGGAAACACCCCATCACCGTCAGTCGCCCCAAAACGCTGATCCAGTGCCCCTGGCTGTCTCTCACGATAACAATTTGCTCCAGTCCTGATTTATGGACCCAATACCCGGCCGCCGGCGGTTACTTAACGTGTGTTGCGGTATTAACTTCTGACAGTGTATTGAGAAAATTAAATTGCTCGGTCTTTTTAGGATACCTCGAAAATTATATTGTAAGTTTATTGTAGCGACTGCTAATTTACTGAGTCCTTTAGGCTTGTGCTTGCTCGGTCACCGAAAAGAGCGCTCCTGTCTAGTACGTTCAGTCAGTTGAACTAGTTCGGTCTTCTAGTACTATTAGTTCAATAATACACTGCTTTCATACGCCGAATAGCACAGATCACAATTATTCATACATTTTCTTACATATATTGTAGCGACTTTCATTCTTAGAAATATTGTTTTTTTGATGAAACGTAATTAAAATATCGTAAGTCTTAAAAAACCAATATCTAAAGCTAAATCAGTCAACAATTTACATAAAGAACAGTCGGATAAATTTTGATTACTATTAGTTACAAAAATACGTATCGTGGCGAACGATTTCGAGAATGTAATAGGTACATGTGTTAATAGGAACTATTTAGAACCTCTCGTCCTCTCGTCTAGTTCTGTTCCAAACTACAGATTGTAAATATCACTGAAACCTCGTTCCTTTTCCTCATTCAGCTCGAAAATGTACTATCTGAACAATGACCGATTAAGCAAGCGGAATAATCGATCTACTTCACAATTCTAAACTATTCTTATTAGTTCTTAGTACATTTACTACACAAGAATAGTCCTCTTCACTATGATGTAAATGTTTCGAAACATTATGTAACCGTTGTATGGTTGAGGAGACTTTATTTACATAAGAATAACGTTTACATAAGAATTTTACAATTGATAATGAGATTATTGATTTGCTTGGGCCCTAATCATTTATATCAGAGACGTGGTTTCTTGCAATAGGTCTCATAAACAAGCTCAGAGTTGCTCAGCGAGCTATGGAGAGAGCTATGCTCGGCGTTTCTCTACGCGATCGAATCAGGAATGAGGAGATTCGTAGAAGAACCAAGGCCACCGACATAGCCCTAAGGATTAGTAAGCTGAAGTGGCAATGGGCGGGCCACATAGCGCGTAGATCGGAGGGCGTTGGGGCAAAAAGATATTAGAGTGGAGACCACGTATTGGCAAGCGCAGCGTGGGACAACCGCCTGCCAGATGGACCGAAGATCTTGTGAAAATCGCAGGAAGTCGTTGGATGCAGGTGGCATCGGACCGGTTACGCTGGAAAGCGATTGGGGAGGCCTATGTTCAGCAGTGGACAAGTATAGGCTGAGATGATGACCAAAATAATATTGTTAAGAATGAATATATAAATTTACTACAGGTTGATGGTAACAAGGTGGAGAGTGACATATTTTTAAATTATAGAACGTATAAAGCTTAGTGCTTGCTTGTACTTATGTAAATGTAGTGTTTATATTCTGTTTGGTCATTTGAGTTGGCGGTTAGAGAGGTAGCGAGGGCTTAAAATGTACACTGTTCAATAACGTAACGCTATCGAGTTGATGTGTTCACACTACAAATATATACAAATAAATAAAATTGAAGTGACTAATAAATAAAATTTGACGGACGATTTAGCGCAGTGGTTAAGAGCTTGAGCCACTCCGCCGACTGTGTCTAATAGTCGCGGGTTCGATTCCCACACGGAACAAATCTTTGTGTGATCCACAATTATTTGTTCCGGGCTGGGTATTTGTGTATGTGAAATTTCATGTTCAACGCACCCACGATACAGGAATAAATCGTAGTGTGGGGCTACGTTTAAAAAAAATAAAATAAAAATATATCTGTTTGTAATGTCCAAATAACAGATATTTACTAAGTATATATGAAAGTATATACGGTAATTATAGCAAAGAAACAATCTTTAATATTTTTTGTCTGCCCTCTGTCTGTTTGTTCCGGCTACTCTCCGAAACGGCTCGACCGATTTTGACAGTAGACTTCCACTGGTAGATAGCTGATGTTATAAGCAGTAACTTAGGCTTATTTTATTTTAGACAAAGAATTAATTGAAATATTTATATCCATGAAGATTTCATTCGCGCGAACGAAGTAGAGGGTAACAGCTAGTTTAATAAATAAAAAGTAATGAATATTTAGTTTTTTGAATAGTATGTATTTTAATTATTATATTGTATGTTTGAATGTGTGGTTGTATAACCCTCTTATTGACCTTCTCATCTCTTAACACTTAAGGGTTCGCTGGAAGAGAACTCATATTTTGAGTTATGGTCGCCTTTGTATATCACCTGTAAAATCACAATTGCATTTGTACAGTATACAATAAAGTATTAAATAAATAAAATAAATGCTATAATGCTAAGTGCACTGGTTTGTTCTAAATGCCGTCCGTATATATTTTTAATGACACTTACAGGTTTTGCGACATTTCATAATTCGGTTACGTTTAATTTAGTTACTTTACACATGCTTAGACAGTGGCACGATAAAACTTTACCGACTGACTAACTTTAATAGTATTATGTCACATACACTCGTATAAAAGCGATTTTTTTTTGGCAACAAAATCAAAAGATCTTACATATCTTCTAAAACCATCCCTAGTGCAATGTGTTTACTCAAATCACTTGTTATTCTAAAGTAAAGCAATCTATATGCCGATCACTGCACTCCCCATCAATTGCTGGTTGGGCTGATCATTAGAGTCGACATAAATCAGGCCCCTCTTCCGACACGATACCATCAGAATGAGCTTGCCTTCCGTCTTTTGTTTCTCCCCATGACAGTACAATGTTTTTGTTTGGAAGCCGAGGTACTTCGGTAGTCATATGCAATAATATTAAGTGTACTGATAAACGTTATCAATTCGCTTTTCACTTCGATATCGCCAATTTGCAGCTATGCTTACGTGTACTTATATAATATACACCGTCACGCCTATATTCCCCAAGCGGGGGTGGCAGAGGTGTACTGAGTACACTCACGTTTCGCCGACGATGTTAGGTCCCATGTAATAGGGGGCGAGCCTATTGCCATATACTGGGAACAATTCCAGACTCCGGGCTCGTACTGGGAAGTTTTTCGTTAGAAAAACTACACATGTCCGACCTAGGATTTGAACCCAGGACCTCGTGATCACAAAGCGATGCGCTTTGCCACTAGACCAACGAGGCAGTCGATATAATATATAAATATATTAATTTTACATGCAGATCCAATTCTGTTTGCGCTACAGTTTTTATTAGAAATTGGCTTCCGATTGTGTGTGTGTGTGTGTGTGGTCATTGATTCTAGTCTTAGTCAGACAAAGAGATTTTGGGGCTTTTTCTACCAAATAAATTTTAGTACAAGTCAGTAGTACTCCTGATAGTAATATTGTAGTAGTATTGTTAGCAGTAATATTGTTTGCTTGTCCTCTTTTACTTTTAGACCTAACATTGCCAGCGACTGCGGGACTGGGTACACCTTCGCCACTTCCGCTTGGGAAATTGTAGGAGAAATTCCTCCAATTGGGAATTTACAAAAAAATATCGCCCATAATATTTAGGAAAAGCTATTTAAGGATGACAAAACTACCGAACTATACTATTATATGGTTTCTCTGCTATTTCTGAATGCATAGATATGTAGTAGTAAGCCATTTTAAAATAACATAAAAAGTAAGTATATACCACTCAGTACTCCGTGGTAAATACAATGAATACTTTTTATGTAAGTATATAATTCAGAATATGTTAAAAGAAAGCTCATTTCGTTTACATTAAGCAACACGATGCAAATGAAATTTTCGCGACTAAAATATACATTAGGCACGGAGACGACGTATGTTTGAATAAAACAACTTTATTGGTTAAAGAGAACATTACTTTTTAATGCTGAAAGAAAACGCTTTTTCTTGGTTTTCCGTGTGCCGGGAATTCGGTATGGGAACATTGAGTTATTAAGCTCATGTAGCATAACTGCTACTTAAGAGAGAAAGTAACTGCCCTTTTACAGATTCAAGCTGTACTAAAGCTGTATAAAAGTGTATAAGCTGCGTAATGGTAGCTTTACACCGCTATGCAGCGTATTTGCATAAGAGATATACAGGTTAAGTGCAGCTTAAAGCTGTAGGGCAGCTACTTCCTTGAGCAGGAGTTGTGCTACTTAGGGGTACTTTAAACAAAAAATGACGAGTAACTTGATGACCACTGAGTTAACGGGGATGTTTGTGTAATTTTTGTTTCTGGAGTATTTAATTTTGCCACCCCCACATGGGGAATATAGGCGAGACGGTGTTTCTTTTTTAATTATTATACAGTCCATTGCTCAGTCTACGTTTATTTCCTACTAACATCCGTAGGAGAATCCTCATAATTTTCATGGTTATCCGGCTAGAAGGACTAAACATACCCACGCCATATAGGGCGGGAAACACCCCATCACCGTCAGTCGCCCCAAAACGCTGATCCAGTGCCCCTGGCTGTCTCTCACGATAACAATTTGCTCCAGTCCTGATTTATGGACCCAATACCCGGCCGCCGGCGGTTACTTAACGTGTGTTGCGGTATTAACTTCTGACAGCGTATTGAGAAAATTAAATTGCTCGGTCATTTTAGGATACCTCGAAAATTATATTGTAAGTTTATTGTAGCGACTGCTAATTTACTGAGCCCTTTAGGCTTGTGCTTGCTCGGTCACTGAAAAGAGCGCTTCGGTCTAGTACATGCAGTCAAGTGAACTAGTTCGGTCTTCTAGTACTATTAGTTCAATAATACACTGCTTTCATACGCCACTTCCGAATAGCACAGATCACAATTATTCATACATTTTCTTACATATATTGTAGCGACTTTCATTCTTAGAAATATTGTTTTTTTGATGAAACGTAATTAAAATATCGTAAGTCTTAAAAAACCAATATCTAAAGCTAAATCAGTCAACAATTTACATAAAGAACAGTCGGATAAATTTTGATTACTCTTAGTTACAAAAATACGTATCGTGGCGAACGATTTTGAGAATGTAATAGGTACATGTGTTAATAGGAACTATTTAGAACCTCTCGTCCTCTCGTCTAGTTCTGTTCCAAACTACAGATTGTAAATATCACTGAAACCTCGTTCCTTTTCCTCGTTCAGCTCGAAAATGTACTATCTGAACAATGACCGATTAAGCAAGCGGAATAATCGATCTACTTCACAATTCTAAACTATTCTTATTAGTTCTTAGTACATTTACTACACAAGAATAGTCCTCTTCACTATGATGTAAATGTTTCGAAACATTATGTAACCGTTGTATGGTTGAGGAGACTTTATTTACATAAGAATAACGTTTACATAAGAATTTTACAATTGATAATGAGATTATTGATTTGCTTGGGCCCTAATCATTTATATCAGAGACGTGGTTTCTTGCAATAGGTCTCATAAACAAGCTCAGAGTTGCTCAGCGAGCTATGGAGAGAGCTATGCTCGGCGTTTCTCTACGCGATCGAATCAGGAATGAGGAGATTCGTAGAAGAACCAAGGTCACCGACATAGCCCTAAGGATTAGTAAGCTGAAGTGGCAATGGGCGGGCCACATAGCGCGTAGATCGGAGGGCGTTGGGGCAAAAAGATATTAGAGTGGAGACCACGTATTGGCAAGCGCAGCGTGGGACAACCGCCTGCCAGATGGACCGAAGATCTTGTGAAAATCGCAGGAAGTCGTTGGATGCAGGTGGCATCGGACCGGTTACGCTGGAAAGCGATTGGGGAGGCCTATGTTCAGCAGTGGACAAGTATAGGCTGAGATGATGACCAAAATAATATTGTTAAGAATGAATATATAAATTTACTACAGGTTGATGGTAACAAGGTGGAGAGTGCCATATTTTTAAATTATAGAACGTATAAAGCTTAGTGCTTGCTTGTACTTATGTAAATGTAGTGTTTATATTCTGTTTGGTCATTTGAGTTGGCGGTTGGAGAGGTAGCGAGGGCTTAAAATGTACACTGTTCAATAACGTAACGCTATCGAGTTGATGTGTTCACACTACAAATATATACAAATAAATAAAATTGAAGTGACTAAAAAATAAAATTTGACGGACGATTTAGCGCAGTGGTTAAGAGCTTGAGCCACTCCGCCGACTGTGTCTAATAGTCGCGGGTTCGATTCCCACACGGAACAAATCTTTGTGTGATCCACAATTATTTGTTCCGGGCTGGGTATTTGTGTATGTGAAATTTCATGTTCAACGCACCCACGATACGGGAATAAATTGTAGTGTGGGGCTACGTTTAAAAAAAATAAAATTAAAATATATCTGTTTGTAATGTCCAAATAACAGATATTTACTAAGTATATCTGAAAGTATATACGGTAATTATAGCAAAGAAACAATCTTTAATATTTTTTGTCTGCCCTCTGTCTGTTTATTCCGGCTACTCTCCGAAACGGCTCGACCGATTTTGACAGTAGACTTCCACTGGTAGATAGCTGATGTTATAAGCAGTAACTTAGGCTTATTTTATTTTAGACAAAGAATTAATTGAAATATATATATCCATGAAGATTTCATTCGCGCGAACGAAGTCGAGGGTAACAGCTAGTTTAATAAATAAAAAGTAATGAATATTTAGTTTTTTTAATAGTATGTATTTTAATTATTATATTGTATGTTTGAATTTGTGGTTGTCATCATCATCATCATCATCTCAGCCTATACTTGTCCACTGCTGAACATAGGCCTCCCCAATCGCTTTCCAGCGTAACCGGTCCGATGCCACCTGCATCCAACGACTTCCTGCGATTTTCACAAGATCGTCGGTCCATCTGGCAGGCGGTCGTCCCACGCTGCGCTTGCCAATACGTGGTCTCCACTCTAGAATCTTTCTGCCCCAACGCCCGTCCGATCTACGCGCTATGTGGCCCGCCCATTGCCACTTCAGCTTGCTAATCTTAACGGCTATGTCGGTGACCTTGGTTCTTCTACGAATCTCCTCATTCCTGATTCGATCGCGTAGAGAAACGCCGAGCATAGCTCTCTCCATAGCTCGCTGAGCAACTCTGAGCTTTTTTATGAGACCCTTTGTAAGAGACCACGTCTCTGATCCATATATCATCACTAGTAACACACATTGACTAAAAACTTTAGTCTTAAGGCACTGAGGTATTTTGGATGAGAAGATGTTGCGCAGTTTCCCGAACGCTGCCCAGCCGAGTTGGATTCGTCGATTGACCTCTCTCTCAAAGTTGGTTGTGGTTGTATAACCCTCTTATTGGCCTTCTCATCTCTCAACACTTAAAGGTTCGCTGGAAGAGAACTCATATTTTGAGTTATGGTCGCCTTTGTATATCACCTGTAAAATTACAATTGCATTTGTACAGTATACAATATAGTATTAAATAAATAAAATGAATGCTATAATGAAATAAAACTATTTTTTCGGATTTTATCGCGGTTTATTTTGATTTTTAAGTTCCCGACGTTTCGAGTGCTTTGCAGCACCCATGGTCACGGGAAGGACTGAGGTGTTAGACGTCCAAAAGGCATAGTTGTTCCGGGGTACCCTCAAACTTCTTAATTATTTTTGTTTTTGTTGGTCCGATCTACGCAGAATGAGCTCACGGTGTCTTGAGGTCTTGCAGTGTTATGCTTGCTTTTAGATTTGATTATATTAATTACTGGATCCCAAGACGATGGAAGCACCCAGCCATCTTCTCTATTGAAATTAGGATGTTTTTTAATTTCAATAGCCTCGCGAACCATCCTTGGTAGGAATCGGTGTTCTTTCACGAGGATTTGTGGTCTATCAAATCTGATGTTATGGCGGGTGCGGTCAAGGACATGTTCACAGACTGCAGACTTCTTTGAGCGACGGTGTTTTAGGTCAGCTATGTGTTCTTTAACCCGAGTTTTTACTGGTCATTTTGTTTGTCCTATGTAAGAGAGACCACATTCACAATCAAGCTTGTATACTCCTGCATCTTGAAGAGGGATGTGACACTTGACAGATGGTAAAAACTGACTGATTATTTCATGTGTAATATTCGCGTAAATCTAAGAACTCAGTATGAATGCTATAATGCTAAGCCCACTGGCCATTGTTCTAAATGCCGTCCGTATATATTTTTAATGACACTTACAGGTTTTGCGATATTTCATAATTCGGTTACGTTTAATTTAGTTACTTTACACACGCTTAGACAGTGGCACGATTAAACTTTACCGACTGACTAACTTTAATAGTATTATGTCACATACACTCGTATAAAAGCGATTTTTTTTTGGCAACAAAATCAAAAGATTTTAAATATCTTCTAAAACCATCCCTAGTGCAATGTGTTTACTCAAGTCACTTGTTATTCTAAAGTAAAGCAATCTATATGCCGATCACTGCACTCCCCATCAATTGCTGGTTGGGCTGATCATTAGAGTCGACATAAATCAGGCCCCTCTTCCGACACGATACCATCAGAATGAGCTCGCCTTCCGTCTTTTGTTTCTCCCCATGACAGTACAATGTTTTTGTTTGGAAGCCGAGGTACTTCGATAGTCATATGCAATAATATTAAGTGTACTGATAAACGTTTTCACATCGCCAATTTGCAGCTATGCTTACGTGTACTTATATAATATACACCGTCACGCCTATATTCCCCAAGCGGGGGTGGCAGAGGTGTACTGAGTACACCCACGTTTCGCCGACGATGTTAGGTCCCATGTAATAGGGGGCGAGCCTATTGCCATATACTGGGCACAATTCCAGACTCCGGGCTCGTACTGGGAAGTTTTTCGTTAGAAAAACTACACATGTCCGACCTAGGATTTGAACCCAGGACCTCGTGATCACAAAGCGATGCGCTTTGCCACTAGACCAACGAGGCAGTCGATATAATATATAAATATATTAATTTTACATGCAGATCCAATTCTGTTTGCGCTACAGTTTTTATTAGAAATTGGCTTCCGATTGTGTGTGTGTGTGTGGTCATTGATTCTAGTCTTAGTCAGACAAAGAGATTTTGGGGCTTTTTCTACCAAATAAATTTTAGTACAAGTCAGTAGTACTCCTGATAGTAATATTGTTAGCAGTAATATTGTTTGCTTGTCCTCTTTTACTTTTAGACCTAACATTGCCAGCGACTGCGGGACTGGATACA
The DNA here is from genome assembly GCA_905147815.2 of Phalera bucephala. Lineage (NCBI taxonomy): Eukaryota > Metazoa > Arthropoda > Insecta > Lepidoptera > Notodontidae > Phalera > Phalera bucephala. The sequence goes on along the minus strand of LR990621.1, from coordinate 12,154,257 downwards.
CCTTCGCCACTTCCGCTTGGGAAATTGTAGGAGAAATTCCTCCACTTGGGAATTTACAAAAAAATATCGCCCATAATATTTAGGAAAAGCTATTTAAGGATGACAAAACTACCGAACTATACTATTATATGGTTTCTCTGCTATTTCTGAATGCATAGATATGTAGTAGTAAGCCATTTTAAAATAACATAAAAAGTAAGTATATACCACTCAGTACTCCGTGGTAAATACAATGAATACTTTTTATGTAAGTATATAATTCAGAATATGTTAAAAGAAAGCTCATTTCGTTTACATTAAGCAACACGATGCAAATGAAATTTTCGCGACTAAAATATACATTAGGCACGGAGACGACGTATGTTTGAATAAGACAACTTTATTGGTTAAAGAGAACATTACTTTTTAATGCTGAAAGAAAACGCTTTTTCTTGGTTTTCCGTGTGCCGGGAATTCGGTATGGGAACATTGAGTTATTAAGCTCATGTAGCATAACTGCTACTTAAGAGAGGAAGTAACTGCCCTTTTACAGATTCAAGCTGTACTAAAGCTGTATAAAAGTGTATAAGCTGCGTAATGGTAGCTTTACACCGCTATGCAGCGTATTTGCATAAGAGATATACAGGTTAAGTGCAGCTTAAAGCTGTAGGGCAGTTACTTCCTTGAGCAGGAGTTGTGCTACTTAGGGGTACTTTAAACAAAAAATGACGAGTAACTTGATGACCACAGAGTTAACGGGGATGTTTGTGTAATTTTTGTTTCTGGAGTATTTAATTTTTCTGGATTATTTAAACAGTATTTTAGTGCACATGGAGGCATATTTGTAAAATAAAATTTAGCTCTCGAACGTGTCACGTTGTGGCAAGCACATGGCATAAAGTGAGCTAAAGTGTATGCACTCTTTTGCTAAAAATAATATTTAAGGTGTCTTCTTCAGTACGTGTACATAGACAATTCAATGCATGGGAAGAAGAGTACGGGCATGGAAAGCTTACACCACTCTGGCCCGTATTTCCTCAAAAAAGTTAGGAGAGGTTTACATCAAGAGTATATAATATTCCAATAGGGCAGATACCCTACGTGATACGACGCAATTACCTTTGTTCTGTAGATAACCCTATTGCGTGGGTTATTGGAAATCTTTACCCAAAACCGCTCATTACCTCCTTGGCCATGATTTAAGTAAGTACCAAATCAAAAAGAAAAATATCTATGATTTTAATTTCATCGCCCTTATATAATAATATCATATTTATATATATATATATATATTTGACGGACGATTTAGCGCAGTGGTTGAGAGCTTAAGCCGCTCAGCCCACTGAGTCTAATAGTCGCGGGTTCGATTTCCGCGCGGGGCTAATCTTTGTGTGATCCTCAATTATTTGTTTCGGTCTGGGTATTTGTGTATGTGAATTTTCATGTTTGTAAACGCACCCACGACACAGGAATAGATCCTACTGTGGGGATACGTTTAAAAAAAAAAATATATACATACCCACACGACAGTACGTTTATCTTTGATTGGTACCTCAGAGGGCTTAACACGAAAAATCTGACATTAGCGTGACGCTAACCAGACACGTTCAAGTTTATTTAGTGAAAGACATTGTTCTGCGCCCATACGTGATTTTTCCCAGAACCAACAGCAATAAAAAATACTTGTATAATTTCAAATCACCAATAAATTCTCTTAAGGCATTTATTTTTAAACGGACAAGCGGGGGAATCCCAATATTGCACAAAAAGTATTACATTTTGAGGTTATAATTTAGTAGCCTTTAATACATATGAGGTTATATTGTGTTGACATTCAGTAAAGATGTCGGCGACTTCGATATAAGTACTTACAATACTTTGAAATATTCGTTTTAGATTGCAAATTTACGATACGGATATTTAACATTATTTTAATAAAATAAATTAATAATGATGGCATGGGTCAATTTTTTGTTGGTTCTGGGGCAATTTTCGACAATGTCCTTTGTAGTGTGACAAGGATGGCATATCAACTCGCTAGCGTCACGTCAACGTCAATCTTTTCATGGTAAGTCCTCAGATCATAATCAGTACCCATTCAATCATTCTTCAGCGTAGCATTTCTTTGCTACAAACAAAATTTCATTGCAATGTATAGAAGTCAAAAAGATAACATCTTCAATTACATTACGAAAGAGATCCAACTTTTATTAGCAAATTAACCGCCCGCCGTTTTTCTGATAATCAAAGTTCGATTCACCCTTGATGATGAGAGAAAATTGGCAATTTGGGAAGACATTCCCACCCCAGCATTAGGACACGTTGCAAAAAGAAATATTGTAAATGTACAGGATGTTTCGGAATTTGGGATACGGCAGCATCGATCTAAACTGTTGTCCACTAACTCATCGCTCGTAGAACCGACGGCCGCTGGGGCAGAAAGAGTCTTGAGCAGTTCTTTGGTCCTCCAAAGAACTGCTCAAGACTCCTGGTCTTTACCTTTCTGTGGACGTCTATCGGCCGAAGATAATGTTATATCTTTTTTTTCTAAACGTAGCCCCACACTTGGATTTATTCCTGTGTCATGGGTGAATTTACAAACATGAAAATTCACACACAAATACCCAGACTGGAACAAATAATTGTGGGTCACACAAGATTTGTCCCGTGCGGGATTTGAACCTGCGACTATTCGACCCAGTGGGCGGAGCGGCTTAAGTTCTTAACCACTGCGCCAAATTGTCCGTCATCCGTCCGCCGATCGATCTAAACAACTTTTGTTCTATAACTTTATATTTTTCTATCTACATCATCACCCCAGATCCCTTGCGGGGTAAGCAGAGAGTTTTATTTTTTAAGATTTGTTTTTTCGTTTTGCATAGAAACGAGATAAAATACAAAAAAAACATGTAAAACAACATTTATTTAGACTGTGTTATAAATGCTACTCGTTGTATAAATGCTAAGACTACTCTCGGCATGATACCCCAATTCAAAATCACCCTGAATATCCCTATTGTAAGCGTTCCGATGGCCGCCCCTCGTGTGTTGGCTAATTTAATTTTTCGTTGTTACTCGTATCTCGTGGTCCTCGTATACCTATAATGTACTTTCCCCCAACATAAATCTAGGCATACGAATGAAAATATCGATCTCTGTAAGGGCATCATCAAAACATCAATGTTCACGTAACCTACGTCTATATACCTGCTGTTGAGTTATGTGTGTTGCATTTACAAGAGTTTTAGATAAGAGATTTTAGCACTTACAAGAGTTTTAAAGTAGCTGTCCTATGTTATATCCTTCGAATATTATAAACGCGAGAATTTGTGAGGATGGATGTATTGGTCTGTTGCTCTTTCACGGAAGATTTGGATGAAACTTTACAGCATAGATTACAATTTATAAGTATACTACAAAATATTTTTTTAAAGAAACGTGTTTGCAGCTTTATGCAAGAGCTAGTTCTGTTGTTATGTTAAAAATACAGAATCTTCTAAAATACTTTATATATAAGTAACTATAATACCCTTTGAAAACGTTCACTAAGAAATACAATAAGGAATTTAAATAATTTATTTTTCTGCAGAAATACCAAATACTTTCGTCTGGAGCATCCATCTGTCGGTGCTACGTGACGAGACGTCTGCATCTGTCGTTTAATGGAACACGCCAACATGTCACTTGCTTTTAACTGAAAATTATTATAAATTCAAAGAAAATAATAAACAAAGATTGTCATGCCTATATTCTCCTAAGAGGGCAGGCATAGGTGTGGTGTACACACAGCACACCTGTGTGTTATTTTCGCCGAAGAAGTTAAGTCCCATTGAATAGGCTCACTATTGCCATATACCGGGCACAATTCCAGATTTCACACTAATAACGGGAATTTTTAGATAGGAAAAACTACATTTTGTCAACCTAGGATTCGAACTCAAGACCTCGTAATAACTACACGCAATAGACCAACGAGGCAGTCTATAATTATAAATTCAATTATTTAACACGCTCATATTAAAAGAAAACGTACATTGCTCTCTGAAACATTTTGCTAAAGAGAACTTTATTTTGTGTCGCGATCAGATAAACTAATTTTAAATATTACTTGCAAGATGTACAGAATATATTTGAGTTCAAATGAAAAGTTTCATTATTTTGGTGCAATTCAGACTGAGTGCAAACTATGTTCGATTGTATTTACTTAAACAATGACTGAATGATGTTGTTAATAGAATACAATATGTAAGGATTTCTCAATAATGCTAAACGCTAATACTATATTGTTCCTTTGATAGGCAAAGGCCTCTCTCACACAAATCTAGGTTAGGGAGAATGCCACCTGCTGTTGGAACTTATCAAGCCGCCTACTAAGTTTCCAACTCGGCCTAATGACTACCACATGAAGTGGTAACCGGGACCAACGAGTTAGCGTGCCTTCGAAGCACAGATGCGCTCGTAAAAAGGTCACAGAATCACCCATCTCAGACTGACCGAGCTGCAAGCTGGTTAACGTTGGTGATCGCAATGGTACCACAGACGCTACCAGCGTCTTCATTGATCAGTAAATAATATTAGCCCTGTTAAGAAACTGTCCCACCGTTGGGCACGGGCCTCCTCTCAAACTATGAAGGTTTAGGCCATACTCCACCACGCTGGCCCAGTGTGGGTTGGCGAACTTCACACAACTTCGAGAAACTCTTAGGCATGCAGGTTTCCTCACGATGTTTTCCTTCACCGTTAAAGAAAGTGATAGTTAATTTTTAAAACGCACATGCTTTCTGAATGAAAGATGTACGTGCCTGGGTTTGAACTCGAGACCTCGGACTTTGCAGTCCAACAGTCTAACCACTAGGCTATCACTGCTGATGACTTATTGATAACTGTTAGATAAAAATTGCTGTACATAATTATGACCCAGATGGAACCTTTTATTCCACACAGTGGAATACGAACGGCGGTTTAATTACCTTCTACTTATATTAAACAATAATAACAGCGTACACTTAACTGTATAAAATGTGTCTTCAAATATGCAAATTACTTGAAGTCTTACAGGAATACACAGCGCGGATACCAAAAGTACATTTGCATAAATACGGCAGGATAAACTCGCAGACCAAACATTGTTAGCTTTCTATATTTTAAGCGTACTTTCTCGCTCCAAATTATCATATACTAACTTTTGTCCGCGGCTCCCTTCACAAAATCCAAAAACCAAAAATTCAAAAATCATATTCAGATCATTATTTATTATATTCCACGTACCCGAAGACGTGGACTGGGTCCCCTACAAGATAGACCGATAACCTGGCGAAGGTCGTGGGTAAAAAGTGGAGGCGTTCAGCACAAAGCTGATCGCCGGTCTTTTAGGATGCTTTTTTTTGCTGTGAGCGTCTTTCGACTAAAGAACATAGATTCAGATTATGTTTGGTCAAACCAATGAGAAAAAAAGCCTTGGTATCGATAACGATTCATCGATTATTAGAATAACATCGATGTTTAGCGGAAAAACGTTTTTACATCGATGTAAAGTCCTCTAAAACAACGACACATATCGATGTGTCGTTGTTTTAGAGGGCTTTACATGCGATGCGATTAAATGTTTTAAATTCAATTATTGATGCGATTAAATATTTTTAATTCAATTATTGATATGGACCAAGTTCAAACCAATACTAATATTGATGCCAAGCCGCAAAATCTACAAATATACGGACTTAGTTTACTCAGCTTACACCAAATTTATTTGACTACATATTGACGTTTTTAATATTGCAAATTATTTCGCACCCACAGCATAATAAAAATATCGATGTTTTCGAACATCGATATTTTTTTTACTAAAGTTAACGTACATCGATATTTTTGAATCAATATTAACGTCGATGTCAAAATCAATGTTTTTCTAATATCGATCTTCCCTAGCCACGGTTTTCCCTAGACCGTGGCTACTCTGGCCTCACCTAGTTTATATGATTTTCCTACATGATATTCCGGGACACTATTCTGCTAAATATTATCCAAATCCGTTACGTCATTTTGGGGAGATTGGGTAACAAACTATTAAACCGCCACAATTTACACTTATTAAACACCCATATACGAGTATATTCGAAGTATTTATTTACTATATCACAAATTTTGTAGTGTGGTTTAAGTATCATTGTGTGAACCATATTATTATAGTTTAAACTTAAGAGTAATTTTAAGGTTATCTCTCTTGTGCTGGGTTCAAGATTTCAAATATTTTATTTGTATAGCTGGTAAATGCTGAAGTCTTGTTTAAATAAAATACATATTTTAAACTTTCATTGGTAAAATCATCTTTTTTTGTGATATTTAATACTTTAATACGTCTGGAAATCCCGCAGGCTACATTCCAATTTTTTGTAATTTCTCCTACAGGGTTGTGATCTTAAAGATAATTTCTGTATTTTTCACACGTTATAGTAATATCAAAATGGAATTACAAAGGTTAATTTTCAAAACGAATAAGAATAGTCTCTTGAATAAATAATTTTAGTCGAGTCTCATGATGACGATAATATCTGAGTATCTATTTATTTTAAAATATCAAATTAGTATATACAAGTTTTATATTTAAGCCATGCCATTATGTAATCACTCTTTGTTTTCAACTCCAAATTTAAAAAAAAAGCTAAAATATTAAACTATTGCAAAATATACCCACTTCCCCAGTAGGTTTATTTCTGTGGGTAAGCTTTACTAAACGGATTTTTCATTCTCTTTGTAAGCTCGATCCCGTTCGATCCTTGCGGGACAGCTGATATAATTTCACATAATTCAGATGCCACGGTATCTATTCAAACCATTTCATATTCCAAGTGTGAAGCATTTACTAAAATACTTTTAACTTGAGTGTAGAAGGAGGGTACTATTTTTACAAGCTTTTATCTAACTTGCAATGTTCGTATGTCTGTCTGTCTTTTCGATTCAAATCTTGTGATCCATTTTTCAAACACTTGCGGATATCCGAATAAGCTGAAATTTGGCATAAGTATGTCTCGTTGGTCTGGTGGCAAAGCGCATCGCTTTGTGATCACGGGCGGAGCGGCATAAACTCTTAACCACTGCGCTAAAACGTTCATCAACAATTTTAACTCATATATATTTAGCTTTACGAAATCTATGTGCAATAGTAATTGGTTAAGGGTAATGGAAAATATGGTGAGGAAACTTTATCGTTATCCGCCGAAAAACGTCTACTACTGAATATAAACTTATAGGGTAAAGAAGGACTTTGTGACAGAGATGGGCAAAATGTAATCAGATTAATTCAAATTCAATTTCATTTATTTCACATAAAATAGGGTATAACATAGTTGGTCTGGATCTAATACATCGGTCAGCCTATTTTGTCTTTAGTAGACATTTAAATTTAAGCAGGAAAATATTATATCATCATACATATTGTTACAAAATATATATATATATATATATGATATAAATGATTAACTATATATATATATATATATATATATATATATATATATATATATATATATGATATAAATTAATGATTAACCAACCCCGCTTGGGGAATATCGGCGTGATAGTGTATTAATGATTAACGATTACAATTACATTTTGTACTCTTCAACGTCTACGATTACACTTTTAATCTTGAATCATGATTGAATATCACAAAATGCAGTTGTAATCATTAATCTGATTACATTTTGCCAATCTCTGCTTTGTGATATACGCTTCCAGCTTTTTAGAAGAAAACTAATTATAAAAACCCTTTATGAAACCACGGTAAAAGTGAAACATATTGGCCTTGGCTGCTCTGGCGAGCGCCTTTCACTTTATCCCTACTCCGCGGCCGACCGTCACGCGACATGCAACACACAGACCAAAAAGTTTGAGACGATCTAATAAAAGTTTCACTTTAACAATGTTAGCAACTTAAGAACAGACAATTATTTTTAAATGTACTTAAAACTACTATGGAAAACTTAACAAGTTTGTGAAAAAATAAAAACTCTCTTCTTTTTGAAAACACTGAAGTACCTATGTCGGTAAAATAAAACAGCGACGCACCTCTACTTCGCCCTTATGATACAACAATTTTTTTAAGAAAATTCCGACTAACCTAGAGATTACCTATTCAGTAGAATTTCTCGTGAGTTTTTGGATTAAATACGTACCCTTTTTTAAATGAAAGGTGATTAAATATTAAAACAAAAAACTGTTCCATCAATCAAGTAGCCTGTAGAGAATACAGTAAGGCTAAAATGAGGATTATTTTAGAGAAATTTGCCTTAGGCTTATACCGTGGTTTATACCTACAGTAAACTCTGCACCTTCAATAAAAGGTGATACAAGTCAAAAATCATAGTTATGATAAATCTATTTTGAAGTTTTAAAAATTCCTGTCACTTTCTGCTGCACTAAATTGAAATTTGATTCCAGTTATTGATAGACACCTACTTAAAGATTATTTACTCAAAAGCTCAAGAAATTATTTTAAGTATTTTGCTTATTATTAACTGAAATGTACACAATGTTTAACACGATGATATTTTTTCACACTTTTTGTGTAAATTGATGTTAATTTACATGAATAATTACACACTTGGTTTTCGATATGACCGAATGATAGACGTATTTGACATGAAAATTATATTTAAAAATTGACGGTGGTGTGACGGTGTATATTATTCTATCTATCTATCTATATCATCACGCTAGCTCCCTCGCGGGGTAGGCAGAGAGTACAGAGTTCCAACAGGTTCTTTCCTTACATACCTCTCTGGCTTCCTCTTCTCTCATAGTTCGTCTCATACACACTCGCCGGTTACGGAGACTCTTGACTATTATTAATTCTGAAAAATGTTTAGTTATATTGATATGCACAAAAAACCTTTCTCATTTTAAGCCTTAGAAACATGGGGATCAGATTGAAAAATAGAGAATTTTTTTCTGATGCAATGCTTAAAAGTATCAAGTGTTATAATTCGCATTGTACCACCTTTCGCTGAAGGTACACTATTATGTATCATCATTGTGAGCCGATGGATGTCCGCTGCGGGACAAAGCCAACCAAATATAAGCACAGCGACCGGCTATCTATCTTTCTTTATCATCACGCCAGATCCATTGCGGCAAAGGCAGAGAGTACAGAGTTCCAACAGGTTCTGTCCTTACATACCTTTCTCCACTCTTATAGTTCGTCTCATACACGCTCGCCGGTCACGGAGACTCTTGACTTTATATTGTTATTATCCTACTTTTACCTGCGACCTTTAACAGGCCAAAATGATGCATGATAATAGGTAAAAAGCATCCAGATGACCCCATAAGTATAACAATAAATTTAAATCAAAATAAATCAAGCCGTTTAGAAGGACACGAATTCCGAACCCACTCGCACCTGATCTAAATATTATAAGTACCAAAACACCATATCAGACATTACACTGCATTTTTTAAGAACATTTTAACATGTTATTTGTATGTTTTTATGTTATATTCATTTTCTAGTTGATTTATAATAATAGAATTAATAATGTAATATGCGATATTATATAATAATTTTGTACGCCTTAAAATGGCGAAACAGCGCACTTTATGTAACATCCGGAATTTTAATTTAAGCTTAACCTATGTTTCACAAAATAAACTGATTTGATTTGATGACATAAGTGACCCCGAATGTAAAACAAACACATAACCAAATAACGTACGTGTTCATCTCCTTAAATAAGGTATTAAATATTCCCGTAGTTAGGTATACAGGACGAGTCCTTTGACACGATCAATCACGGTGCTCGGGAAATATGTAAATTTGTTTTGAAAAAGTTAGACGGCCAATCTACAGAATCCTTCAGTCAGGGGATTAAAGGGGATGCCACCGGGGATTTAGAAAGGCTTTTGTGATGAAACCAGCCAGAGGGATGGTAGTGCAATCAGTCCGCGCCTATATTGGGTTAATGATAATGGTCTAATAGGTATTTTTAATACGATTGTACCCAAGTAATCCTTGTGATCACCGATATTTTTTTATTTGAAATTGATATAGTAATAAAATTAAATATAATTCATTTAGTCACAAGATTTTAACGACAATAGTACACAATTTCTTTGAGCCTCGCGCTAAACATAGCTTGTATAATAAAGTAACAGTTTGTATCAACTTTTTTGAAAAAACGTAGCCCACACTAGGATTTTTCCTATGTCGTGGGTGCGTTTACAAACATGAAATGTCACATACACAAATACCCAGACCGAAACAAATAATTGTGGATCACACAAAGATTTGTCCCGTGCGAGTGGGCGGAGCGTCTTAGGCTCTTAACCACTGCGCTATATCGTCCGTCATATAATAATATAGTAAAATAACGCTGTAAAGTCTAAAATAAGATCTTATAGTATCAATAGCTCTTCAAGAAAAAAATAAACTCTGTCACTCATCGATATACCAAACTGTGCCAAGCGGGGGTAACTTAGTAGAAATCTGCCTAATTTAAATGCGTTTTATTATCTACTATAATTGTGTAGTCTCCACATTAAGACTCAAAGAAATTGTGTATAGTACACCATTTTGCTGTTACAAACTTGTGAATAAATCCTCTTTATTTTTTTTTATTACTGTCTACGGAAAGAAAATACATTGTCTAAATAGAACAAGCGTAATAATTTAATAAAAAATATTTACAATATTGTTATACGATGCCCCGACAACTGTTCTTACATGTATTATTGTACAAACAAACAAATAGACTACATTTCATTTTTATAGGCACTTTATTAACAAACAATGAACATTAAATGAACATGTAATGTGTAACATATACGAGTACATAAGACACATTACCCTACGTAACCTAGTTTCGATGCCTAACAAAATAGTATATCAGATATTTCACATTTGCATGAATAGTTTAACTTGGTTAATTTAATTTAGACTCACCTGACTCTACATTGTTCTCCCATACCCCACAACAAAATGTAAATGGAAAAATTGTAAAAATACAATTGTAAAAAAGTAACCGTGGAGTTTCTTGCCCTTCTTCTCCACAGGAATGGCATTCCGAAGTGGCGGCAGTCTTTGTTACTTTTCGGACGATTCATAAATACTGTAATGGTTTACATGAATAAAAAATATTCTAATTCTGATTGTGATATTTCAAAGTTTTATAGATCTAATAGAAATATAAAAACAGTGATAGCCTAATGACTAGACCGTTTAACTGCAAAGTCAGGGGTCTCGGGTTCAAACCCAGGCACGCACCTCTGTCTTTTCGAAAGCATGTGCGTATTAAAAGTTAACTATCACTTGCTTTAACGGTGAAGGAAAACATCGTGAGGAAACCTGCATGCCTGAGAGTTTCTCGAAGGTGTGTGAAGTTCGCCAACCCGCACTGGGCCAGCGTGGTTGACTATGGCCTAAACCCTCTCAGTTTGAAAGGAGGCCCGTAGCCAACCGTGGGACAGTTTCTTAACAGGGCTGATATTTATTATAGGAATACAAAAAGGAAGATCATTTACGATACATACATTAAAATTTTAGCGCTCACAAACACCATATTTACTAAACAGTCCTATAAAATTCCAACTGCACAGTGGTTAATCTGGTCCATATACTGGTTTCACGAGGTTCTGGGTTGAAATCCTCGGTCGGACAAAATTCACTTTTTCCATTGAAAAACAATCCTGTATCGCTGCGGAATCTGGAATTGTAGCGGTTAATGTTTGCCATACATTATATTATTCAAATTCAAATTCAAATCATTTATTTGTGGATAATAGGTTAGATAGGATGTTACATGTATATAGTCATAAGTTCTACTATATCCTGCCATGCATCAGGCGTACAAAATTATAAAGTAATATGGAATATATAATGTCATATTATTATTAAATTAATTTAAAATTTATATTAATGATCTTATTATTAGTATTAAAAAAAAAAAAACTATATAATGCTATTTTCCCTCTAAGAAGTCGTCAATGGAATAGTACTCTTTGTCTATTAAAAAATTACTTAACATATTTTTAAAAATATTAGCACTACTAATTTTCCTTATGTGTAGGGGTATTTTATTATAAATAGTAGGCCCCATACAGACTATGCTTTTATGCATAAGATGTGTCTTACAAGGTATTGGGTGTATGGTATGTTCCCGACGGCTTCCTATAGGATATGCATTGTATATATGCATATTACTTTTTACAAAAGCTGCAACCTCGCAGATGTAAAGAGAGGGTACCGTTAGTATCCTTAAACCTTTAAATTTTCCTTTACATGATTCTCTCATTCCTAGACCACGCACACACCTTTTTTGAGCTTTAAATACCTGCATCTTATCGGTTGAGTTACCCCAAAAAATTATACCGTATCTCAGTATAGAAGCTACATGTCCATGATAGGCCGTCATTACCGCTGATAAATTAACTACCCTAGATAGTTTATATAACGCAAATGAGAATTGGTACAGTCTTTTGCATATATTTTGGATATGAAGTTTCCATTTTAGTTGACGATCGATGGTCAAACCTAAGAAACGCGTTGACTCGATTTCTACGATTTCTTTATTTGAAAATTGAATGTCCAGTTTTTCCGTTTTACGTTGCTGTTTGAAGTCCATTATATGTGTTTTTGTCAAATTTATTTTTAAGTTGTTCAATGTCTACCAGTTTTTAATGCAAGTCAAAGTATTAATTATTTCGTCATTTAAATTGTCCGAATTATCTTTAATAAATAAAATAGTGCTATCGTCAGCAAATAATGTCATGTCATAGTTAGTAACATTAGGAAGGTCATTAATATATATTAAAAATAACAGTGGTCCGAGAACACTTCCTTGTGGAACTCCATAACATACTGATATTGCGTCTGAAGTATATGTTGTCTCTGTAAGTGTCATAGGACATACTTTGCTTAGCTGCGTGATTTGCATTCTATTACTCAGGTATGATTTCAATAACCTATATGCATTCCCTCTTACTCCATAGCCAAACATTTTTTTCAGTAGAAGATCATGTCTTACATGATCAAATGCCTTTGTCATATCCATGTATAAGGCTATTGCCCTCTTTCTTTTATCTACTGCTGTCATTACTTTTAATAAGAAGTCATAAATTGCCATATTAATCGTTTTATGTTTTCGAAATCCGTACTGCTTGTCTGATAACAGATTATAATTTTCAAAGTAATTGTATAATCTACTGTAAATTGCCTTCTCAAAAACTTTGGCTATGACTGGTATTAGCGCTACAGGGCGATAGTTACTTAACTCATGTGGATCACCTTTTTTGTAGAGAGGTTTGACGATTGAAATTTTCAATTTTTCTGGATAGGTCCCCTGTTCCATGCATAAATTGAGTATGTAACATATGACAAATGTAATAACCGTCGCTACATCTTTAAGGATTTTAGTGGAGACATTATCATATCCAACGCTACTTGTACTCTTTATAGATGATATTATTTTAAGAATCTCAAAGTTCGTGCATGGAAATAGATATATCGAATTGCAATTATTCTGATAACTGTCGTATGTGTTAATATTTTTGTTGCCCTCTGCATTTTCGGCGAAGTAAGTATTAAAAACATTGGCTAGCTCAGTAGGGTCAGTTATAATCTTGTTTCCGTAATTTACTTTTGAGATAGTTTGTCTTGGTTCATTTTGCAAATAGTTGTTGACAATATTCCACGTGGCTTTAGATTTATTTCTAGCATTTTTGATACAGTAATCATTTTGTGATTTTTTTGTAAGTGAGATTATTTTTTTAAGTCTGTTTGAAAATGCTTTAAACCCTTGTTTATTTGTTAATGTGGGTGACCGTCTATATTTCCATAGCAACTTCCTCTTAATACTGCTACATTTTTTAATTCCTTTAGAAATCCATTTGGGTTTTTTATGTATTAGTATTTTTACTTTCTTAAGTGGAAAACATAAGTCGTAAAACAGGGTAAAGAGCACATGGAACTGATTGAAAGCGTTATTGGCTTGAGTTTCTTCAAAAACATTTTGAAAACTTAAGTTTGCTAAGCATTCTTTGAATTTACGCCTGTTATCAGAATTATAATCTCGTATTGTTATGAACCAATGTTTTATTCGAAAGAATTTTTTAACGGGAAAGTTTAGCACTTGTGCCGTGTGATCTGATACAGCAAGTTTAATAACCTCTCCAGTACTACCTCTAATATTATGCGTTATATTGTCAATTCCTGTGCCACTACTTAGCCTAGTTGCTTGTTTAAATTGAAGCTTTAAATTATATGTAGCTAATAGGTTCTGAAAATCCATTGACGTTTTGGTTCTCTTAAGATAATTAATATTAAAATCCCCACACATTATAAGTTTAAATTTATTTTTATTACACAGTTTGTTCAAAATTTGGTCAAGCTTGTCAAGGAATAAGTTTATTATTTGTGTGTGACATCGCGGTGGTCTATACACGCATACTATATATATTTTATGCAATGGAAGACAAACTGCTGAGCATTCCACTACCTTGGGAATAGATAGGTCAACAATTTCAGCTATATTTTCATACTTATGGTTATTATTTATCAATATACATGAACCACCGCGTCTTTCATTTCGATAAAAACAGGAAGCCATCTCAAAGTTATCTATTTTTAGTCGAGTTCTGTCTTCTCTTATCATATTATGCTCTGTAATACACAGTATGTCTATTTGTTTACCTTTTTCACCCATCATGCATAAATGAATAGATAAGGCATCTGATTTACTTATTAGACCATTAATATTTTGGTGTAATAGATTCATGTAATTATTAACGAAAAAAATTTGCATTGACATTCTTTACTACATTAGTTGCATTTGGAATAACATTATTGCAATTAATATTTAACCTTTTTGGGCTGAAATCATTTTGCTCAACTTGAGTAGTTGAACATGTTTGAGTGCTTTTATCTGTATAAAGTAATGCTTTTTGTCCCATTTTTTTTTGTTCGTATTTACTCATATTATATTTATAAGTCAAGTGTAGTATTTCCTTTAGTATATATCTACTTAAATTTAAGGGAAAGTAACGAGTATGGGGCAAATATCTACTATAGTCGAGATCTACATAAATTACGTTCTTATATTGCTGACATATGAATTTTAGTTCAGCGTTGAGTTTATTTTCATTAAGATGTTTGTTTTTTGGAATCTCACAGACAATAACATTTGTATTTTTGATTGAATTGAGCCATTGACCAATACTAATTTTAAAGTTATATGGATTTGTATCATTTATGCCACCCATTAGTACTACATAGTCTCTGTCCGTCATATTACTGATTTCCGATGTTGTACATCTCAAAATATTTTCCATCTTCGCTCCTGGTTTCCAGATGCATGTTACGTGATATTCCATTCCCAAAAGTTGCCCCAATAATTTTCTGACATCACGTCCTTGCTCGTCTGCAATAATGAGTACTTTTCGTTTTCCTTTATTTGTTACTTTTATATTTTTGTCCTCCACAGACTTTTCAGAATCTTTATATGTTTCCCCTGATTCTACCCCTTCACAGTCTGTTTTTAAATCCTCTTTTATACATTTTTCTTTGTTAATTACATTTTTTGATAATTCTCTAAAATCTTCATTCATCTTCTGATTTGTCAAAGGTATATCAATTTGTTTAATAGGACTTCCATTCTTGATAGATAGTTTACGCTTCTTCTTCTTTTTAGCAGACTGAGTTATCACTGGACTTGGCATATGTACGACTTTTTTGTAGTTTTCAATAATTTTATTATTCTGTTGTATGTTGGCTTTAAGTTGTTTATTTTCAATGCTCAGGTTGTCAATTTCGTTATGTGCGGAGAGCAGTTCTTCTTTTAGTTTTTCTATTTGAGTTTTCAAATCAGCATAAATTTCATTTTCATTAATTGTATGGTCAGGTAAACTCATTGTCGTAATTAAATTATTATATTAATGACAAAACAGATATGCAATGCGAATGTGGAAGGATCTCTATCTCCGTCTTTCTCGGTACCTACGTACTGAGAAAGACCTAGACTATCTTACCACGACCAAATAGACCGAGTCTTATCTGAAGGACAAGTCAAGTCTCCGTAACCGGCGAGCGTGTATGAGACGAACTATGAGAGTGGAGGAAGCCAAAGAGGTATGTAACGAAAGAACCTTTTAGAATTCTGTACTCTCTGCCTACCCTGATCTGGTGTGATGATAAAGATAGATAGATATTATATCATTTATAGTGTCTGTTTGTATTTTATAATTGATGATGTACAATAAATAAACCTTAGAATAACACAATATACCTTATATCAAATACTCGCTACATGAAAAGTGTATCGTCTAATATTTACAATACTCGCCAGGCCCCAAAGTGTTTCTAAAAGGATTTTGATCCAATTCTTACTACTCTAGAACACGTTCTTCTTCAAACAATTTTTATTATACAAATGCATATGTGAAACAATTTCGTATAATTTATTTATATACTATAATATATTAACTGAATTGATCGATCTATTATAGTATTCTTCACATAGAATGGTACGTGACAGTTCTAACGGCCAAATGAAATTAATATTTAATACAATGGTGTTAAGGCATAAAACCATAAGTATAGAAACGGGTCATGCCTCTTCTTGCCATTGAATAAAGTATAATTTCGTTTGGCAATTAGAACTATCACTACCCATCCTATGTGAAGCTAAACGCCCGTCATTTCTAGACCACTTGTATCTTTGAATCCAACAGTTACAAGTTCGAAACCCATTCGGAGCAAATTGCTTAAAAAGTATTTTTTCATATTTTGCTTAAGAGTATCACAATCGCCGGTAGGTTTTAAGTAATAAGTACTTTGGGACTATACGATAAAGATATTATAGTAATGTCTAGATAAATTCGTAAGGAATTTACCGAAGTTTCGCATATACATTCATAAAAATGATAATAGCAAACCCTCATGTCTTCCACGATCCTATAACCACATACTACGATGATATTTATTTATAATTTTATTCTATTTGAATTATCTATCTATGTCATCACGCAAGATACCTTGCGGGGTAGGCAAAGAGTACAGAGTTCCAACAGGTTCTTTCCTTACATACCTCTCTGGCTTCCTCCACTTTCATAGCTCTTCGCTATAAACGCTCGCCAGTTACGGAGACTCTTGACTTTTCCTTCAGATAAGACACGGTCTATTTGGTCATGGTAAGATAGTCTAGGTCTTCCCCGGTACCTACATCCTTCCACTTTCGCATTGTATATCTGCTTTGTCATTCTTTCTTCTGACTTTTCGACGATTCTCTCTAGGTGCCCGAATCAACGGAGCATACCCTTTCTTATCTCTACACCGATACTATCTTTCATACCTACTATTTGGATTATAAGGTTTAATAAAATTGAAAAGAAAATATGAAAAAAATAACAAACAAAGGAATACCGAATCAGAATCAGAATCCTTTATTTGTTAAACACGGGTAGTACAAGGTTGATATTAATTTAAAAATAAGTTTCACCATGTTTTGCCAAAGGCGTACAAATTAAATGGTCATGATTTATATTATTAAATCAAATATCATGCAATAAAATTAAATATAAAATAACATTATAAAATTAAATATTAAATTATAATTGATAGTAAATTATGTCCTATTCATTTACACAAAATTTTCATTAAAGGAATGTCTCGACAGAATAATAAAATTTTTCAATCAATATTGAACACAGTGTTTTTCTAAATTTGTCAATTTGCATATCTTTTATATATTTTGATACTTTATTGTATATTTTTGGCGCCATTCCCAAAACACTTTTTGTTAGCGCAGTCTTACATATTTTATTGCATAAAACCCTTCGGTATTGCGCTCTTAATGGACCTCTACGTATTTCCGACATTTGTGTGAACAATTCTGTTATTTTTGACAAATATTCTACCTCAACGCAACCTCTAAAATATATAATGATGGTACTGTTAGTATTTTTAACGGTTTGAATAACGGAACACAGCTATATGTTATTTTCCGATTACACATTGCTCGGATACATCTCTCTTTAACCGACTTCAAAAAGGAGGAGGTTCTATGTTCGGTTGTATGTATGCTTTTTTTTCCTTTTTTTTATGTATGTTCAGCGATATTTCCGTCAATTGTGGACCGATTTTGATGATTTTTTTTGCATTGGGTTCAGTATAGCTCCAAGGTGATCCCATTTTAATTTCCTTGGCATAGGACCTTGGACTTAAAAGATACACCAGGGAACTTCTTAACGACAAACAATAGGCATGTGTAAATTGAGATATTATGGGTATTACGTCAATCCTATAGGTACCCTACTATAGAATAATTCACTCGTCACTTAAAATTGTAAAATAAAAATCTTTTATAAAAAAAGGTAAACCGACTTCAAAAAGCAAAAAATAAATATCTGAAGTCGGTGCCAAGTAACCGACTGCACCAACCAGCACCAACTTCGAATATTTATTTTTTGCTTTTTGAAGTCGGTTTACCTTTTTTTATAAAAGATTTTTATGTGCTTTAAATACCAAGTTTTTAACGAACGTACGTATTTAGTTTTGTTGTTATTGGATCTTGAAGATAACAATTGCACACATTATTTAACACTTTTACTATTCTCATATAACTTAACCTCATAGAAAAGTGAACATTGTATTTTTTTTTACTTTAATATAGCACATAGCCGATGTTACTTAGGGCAGAGGCCAATATTATAATAATACCTATTATTAAAACAATTAACTATCTAGAGAAACATAATAGAGATGATTATATTGTGAAACAGGGGGGCGTGATAAGGATCTTTTGGCGCATGAATGACATTGACAGGGGGACGTGGGTGTGAAAATACGGTTAACATTTAGTGAAAATTTCCTACTTCCAAGGAATATTCAACAAAAAAGAACTTGGGTAAATTTCATAGCAAATAGCAACTCTGCGACTAGGATTATGTAGTGACATTTCACTTGATGACAGCGTTAGATCGCATTTTGGCCAGCCAAAATACCCTTGACGAACTGTATATCATAAACTAAGGTTGACGAACGATGTAGCGCAGTGGTTTAGAGCTTAAGCCGCTCCGCCCACTGTGTCTAATAGTCGCGGGTTCGATTCCTGCATGGGACAAATCTCAGTGTGACCCACAATTATTTGTTTCGGGCTGGGTATTTGTGTGTGTGAATTTTCATGTTTGTAAACGCACCCACGACACAGGAATAAATCCTAGTGTGGGGCTACGTTTATTTTAAAGAAAAAGAAAAAGTATTATGTTAAAATAAATGCCAAGAAATTTAACAAAGAAAAGACGATCGTATCAATAAAAACTTTGGTACCCACTTGATTTGGATCATCACGTTATGCAACATGTTACGCAAGCATTCAACCGATTATGCCAAGTATTTCCCAACATTTCCAATCCACCCAGCGCGAACCATTACATAGTAATCAACTAGGGTCTCAGGAGCACTTTGAAGAAGTGCTTCACTCTGGCCCAGTTAATAGTTAAGGAACTATGCGCAATAGCCGACCTCTCTCGAGTACTAAATCGATTCCATGCCCGCTGGTGCCCTTTGTAGCCGGCCAATAGGTAATGGAGCTGTGCTTACACAACGCACAATGAATATTCCAACCGTAATTGCATTTTCTGTTAGCCTGCTTTAGAATTGTCGAGTGTATTATTCATGCGAGTATTTTGTTTGGGTGCACGTATGAAATGCGATGAGTTATGCCGTAATTGCAAGTATGCTGGGTGAACGGTACATTAGTGATATTTCATCTAATCTAGTGTGTGTGTGATTTCATGATGGGTATTCTTCAGAAAATCCATCTACGAGGTTAGGAAGTCGGAGCATATAGCTTCATGCTATTAAACATACCAGCAAAATATAGGTAGTACCTATCTCCCCCCCTCTCCTGCCCCAACATCAGCAGGGGACCCTTGGGGGTCGCGACCGCAAGGGGTGGAGGCCCTGAGCGTCCTTCACGAGCGATCTCGAGGAGGACGGCGGCGTGGTGTGGACGTGAGTACCGCGTCTCCTCCCGATGGCGGGCTCTTCAGAGCGCGGCACAAGAGGGTCACCGGTGTGTTCCATACGGAGATCCCGGAGCCCCTCCAAAGTGCTGATGTCGGCTACCCTGGGGTTTTTATTTGGTAAGAATCCGGCACGACCCGCGACCTTCCCCGAGGCTCGCGGAAGTCGTATGCAGGATTTTAACAAGAAACAAAATAGGTAGTACCTATCTAATAGAGCTGATTTAACAAAGCATACTCTTTAACAAATCAGAGAGCGCTTGTAATACGCGCCTTTTTACCCGTGGCTATATCCATATCTGCTTAGTGAATATGAATTCATGCATGTGAATATGTATGTATATCTTATGAGTAGGTACCCGACTAACCTACGACCACTAGAGGAAACACGTTTTACATCAGAGCGTTTAGCACGAACTGATTGACATTAGCGTAAAGCTATCGAGTTGATATGCCATCCTTTTCACACTACAAATTTACTAAATAAAGATGAACATACACACAAAGTTACGATAACATGAAATTGTTTATGCCTAGTCCTCAGTGGTTTGTCGATTTTATTGTACGTTACTATCCAATAATAGGTTTCTAACCGAACGGTAAAATTCAATCAAAATTTCACGTGAAACGACCGAATAGTGGATTTCAATTCGGAAGCCGCAGGGGCGAATCGTTTTTCAAGATCGGAACCCATTTAAACCACAATACCGGTAATCGGGTGGTGGCTGTCCCAGTCAAAATTACGTTCCAACCGCTTTCCCGACCACTCACTCACTGAAGGGCACTCGGTATATTTTAAATTGATTTATTTCAAATATTTAGGACTTTTTTATAGAGCGATAGGTTAAGAACATGGAGATGGGTAAAGGATAAATCCTTTGCAGATCTAAATGGTATCCAAACCTTTAAAGTTTATAGTAAACTAAAGTTGTAGGTACTTTTACTTAAGATATTAATTACTATAGACTTATTCTGCATATGGAATAAATGAAGCGACACAGCTGAAATGCGTGAACTTCATTACATTTAATCATAAGTGCACTCCAATTTATTACCTATTGCCAGTAGTCAGCAAATCCCTACACCTAGATTATATTGTGCAAATATAAGTATAGATAAAAATTAAAAGTATCTCTATATTTTATCCGTTTAAGGCTTAAGCTAATTTAGCACCAATTAAGATCTCTGAACTTTAAACATGTCAACTATCTTTCCGTATGCCATGTATTAAGTCTGTTATTGTCTTAAGGAAATTAAAGGTAAAAAAAAACTTTTTTAGAAAAGGTTTTCTGCAGTGGTATAACGGCCAATGGAAAAATTCGACGTGTATTTAAAATTCGTGCTGTAAGCCCATGAGGAGTTCCTTCATCTGGACTCAATCCTAAGTGTAGAATCAGTTCATGTTTCGAAATCAGGTCATTCAGTTCATGAATCGGAAGTGAACCAATATTCCAAAGTTCAAATCAGTAGGATAAGACAAAGTGATTCTAATTTAGGCTAAACAGTAAAAACTTGTAAAAAGGGTGAATTATCTATCTATCTATCTATCTATAACCTCACGCCAGATCCCTTGCGGGGTAGGCAGAGAGTACAGCGTTCCAACAGGTTCTTTCCTTACATACCTCTCTGGCTTCCTCGACTCTCATAGTTTGTCTCATACACGCTCGCCGGTTACGGAGACTCTTGACTTTTCCATCAGATAAGACTCGGTTTATTTGGTCGTGGTAAGATAGTCTAGGTCTTCCCCGGTACCTGCATCCTTCCACTTTCACATTGTATATCTGTTTTGTCAAGGGTGAATTAAGTAAGAATAATGCTAAAACCAAAATACTTCTTCTTCTTCTTCTTCTTCAAGTTATGGCTTCACACTAATTTTAAGTGTATTTTGCCAGTGTCCAGTGAGATATATAATCGTGTTTGTATAAATTGATTCGACTCCCCAATGGATTTTGATGACAACGATGATAATGAAGTACCCCACCCTGGATAGTAGGTAAAGCGGTGGATACTTTACATACCAATTGCAACTGCCGTTTTGAGGGAAGTCGAAAAGGCACGTTTTATCACTTTGTTACAATTACCTTCACTCATGCACATATAAGAACACAAAATGGTTAATATTCCACCAACATTACACATTATTAGTCGAAATAACACAAGTTTTGGAAATTAAAACAAATTGACAACATCACTCTTCGACTTCCCGCCAAAACTCCTCAACCAAAATACTTGTTTTAATATTCGGATTTCAAAAAAAGAAATCTACCACATTAGCCTGCTTTCACTTAATGAATAAAGTAATTGACAATCTAGACGATGGTAAATCAGTCACTGCAATATTCATTGATATGTCAAGGGGGTTTGATTTTGTCTCACACAAAATATTGTTGGACAAAATTGAAAAATATGGAATCAGAGGACCCGCTCTAAAATGGCTAGAATCCTACTTATGTGAAAGAATGCAAACCGTTGAAATAATGAGTATAAACAAAAAGAATGAACAAGTCCCAAATAGATCAACCTACAAATCCAACTCTTGGGGTGTGCTACAGGGCAGTGTTCTTGGGCCTTTGTTATTTTTATTGTACATTAATGATCTACCCTGAGTTACTCCATATCCATGCATTTTGTTTGCAGATAACATATCTATAATAATTCCCTTAAATAATGGCATTAAAAATTCTTCCAGGGACATTAACGCTACAATTAAATGCATAATCTCATGGCTTGACATAAATAACTTGAAGGTCAATGTGACAAAAACAAATATGATACAATTTAGCACATATGGTAAAAAAAGCAAAATATGAATATAAATTATGAGGGATAAAAACTAATATAAGTAGATGAAACCAAATTTTTGGGCATTATAATTGATAAACACTGTAACTAGAAATCCCATGTTAACCTGGTATGCACTCAATTAAATAAGTTTGTATATGTTCTATATCGCCTCAGTAAAACAGCAAATCAACACACTGTCCTAACCGCATACCATGTCTACGTAGGTGCAATATTAAGTTACGGTCTAATACTATGGGGCAACTCTACTGAAGTACAATGTGCGTTTCTTGCACAGAAGAAATGTGTCAGAGCAATAGCCGGTATAAGGCCCTGGGAGTCATGTAAGTCCATATTTCTAAAACTAAAAATTTTAACCTTGCCCAGCATGTATATATTTGAAGCAGCAAAGTTTGTTAAAGAACATAAACACCTGTTTACTCAAACACATCATAGGTTTCCTAGAAGCACAAGGAATCGTGAAAATATTGTTTTGCCTAAAATACCTAGAACTACTTTGTATCAGAAAAAATGTTATGCAATGTGCGGTCGCATTTACAATAAAATTCCTGGTGATTTTAAAAACCTTCCGACTTCAATGTTTACCAAAAAACTTAAATTGTGGTTATTAGACAAATGCTTCTACTCTGTATCTGACATCCTAACATAGCTTTTTTTTACATAGTCTTAAACTTTGCCTTTGACACTTATCTTATTACCATATCTACCTTATTATCATTAATATCGTTGGATTATTTTATTATTGAATTGACAATTTTAATTAGACTAACCGAATTGAATTTCTACTATTATTTTAGCCATATCTTAGCAAGTAGGACAAATAATTTGCATGTCAACATGTTGTGACTAAAGTTGTATGAACCTTTTTATATTAAAATAAGACCGCAAATGTAACTACCAACTTTTATGCAAATAAATAAATAAACCGTAAACAAAAAATAAAGTGCAGGCAAGTGTCATTTTTTATCTGCACTGAATGAGGCTGTCAGGCGCTCGATCGCGAACACACGATAGGCGGAGTGCGGCGCAGCCGGGAATCATCGTTGAGCTGGAAACAGCTCCACAACCGTGACAGGAGGAATAGCCTTAAAAATTACCGCTTCACTTTATTTATTTATTTATTATTTATTTATTATCAGTTACAATTATTTTAACAACGATTCCTGCACTAAGCTCGTGGCTTGTATCGCAGGAACCAGACCATTTCAAATATTTTGATTTACAATTTTGTTGGACACAAGTTCAGGTACATGTTATAACAAACAATATTAAAAAGAAAAGCAAATAAAATTGACTCACATTAACATAAAGGTAACGCTATTATAAAAATAAAATTAAACTATTAAATTAAATTAAAAATATTCAATTAAACATAGTAATGCATCAAGAACGACAAATTAAAATCTTCTGTATATGATTAGCCTGATTGTGCGTATCGCGTGCGATTGTAATTGAGTGTGTGTGTATGTGTGCGTGCGTGGGTGTGTGTGTGTGTGTGTGCGTGTGTGTGTGTGTGTGCGTATGTGAGTGTGTGTGTCTAATGAATTAGATATGATTTGTAAGAATACGTTCAGTGTCATCATAGGATAAAGTGGTTAACCACATCTTAACAATATTTTTTACATTTCTAATGGAAGAATGTTTTATGTGTGTAAACAGTTGACAAACTCTGTTGTACACAGAAGGACGCAAGTAGATAGCCTGCCGTTTTATGAATGTGGTTTTTATAGGAGGCATAGGTACCTGAAAAATATGCCGTTGGGTAAGAAGGTAGAAGTCAGGAGATTTGATAATGTATTTATGCATCGAAATAGTAGCTTTCAAAATAAATATTTGACGCACTCTCAGTACCATACACTCACGATATAGTTCATCTGTAGGGAACCTGAAGGGCTTTTGCAACAAAACTTTAAGGACTGCTCGTTGAGCTCTTTCCAGTTGGATCATTTTAGTTTTGATTGCACCTCCCCAAGGCAAAGTACCATAATAAAACAAGGACTGTGTTAGTGCTTTCGCATTTCGCAATCACTACCATTCCTTTTTCAGCGACACTGACTACCCTTTCCCAAGACTTTTCTCGAAAAATAACTGCCGTATCGTCTGCATAACACAAAACTTCAGCATTCGACAAACGTAACTCCAGAATATCATTCATGTAGATGCAAAACAGAGTAGGACCTAAAATACTTCCCTGAGGAACACCGACCTCTATGCCTTGCAATTCGCTAGTAATTGTTCCCACTCATAGGCACTGATAGAGATTAGAAAGGTAGCTATGGAACCAGTTAAGAGCAACTCCTCTCACACCAATAGACTCAAGTTTGCGTAGTAATATAGGAACGGAAACTGTATCAAATGCCTTGGACAGATCCAGAAAGACTCCAAGACAACATTCATTTTTATCCAAGGAACTCGACACCAAATCCGCCAATAGCACCACAGCATCTTCTGTTGATTTTTTACATCTAAAACCGAATTGTTTATTTGAAAGTAAATTGTACTTTTCCATAAAGCTAGACAGACGCTTATTAACGAGTTTCTCTAATAATTTGGAAATAGGCCTATAGTTACTTGTAACCGACTTATCCCCTTCTTTATAAATAGGAGTAATAACTGCCGTTTTCCAGCAACGAGGGAAGACTCCTGTAGATAAACTAAGATTATAAATGTTCGTTAATGGACTCAAAATAAACTTTTTAATTTGTTTGATGAGATTTGAATTGTAACCGTCAAGTCCTGGAGCGCTATTATTTTTAAGATTATCAATAAGCATGTTTACTTCGTCGGGATCAGTGGGTTGTAAAAACAAAGAACTTCCATTCGAGAGTAGTTTATCTGAAGTATACTGTGCAGCCAAAGTAGTTTCCGTGACATTAAGTTTAAGAAGAGTTTCGTCAGCTAATGTTTTACCAATGTTAGAGAAGTATTTGTTTGATACATTAAGAGATACTAAAGGATCAGAGTGGTTCATGGTCAATTCTATTGGGGTTGAGTGTGTTACGGACATGTTACAAATATCTTTTATTGACTTCCAAAGCTTCTTGGGGTTGTCTTTATTTTCTTTTAGTATCCGGGACTCATAGTCTTTCTTAAGTCGTTTTTGTAAATTGGAAACGAAGTTCCGATATCGTTTATATGTGATTTGACATATCAGATCATTAGGCTTACTCTTGCTTTCAACGTGTAACTTGTCCCGATTTTTTTGACATCTTATAAGCCCTGGGGTTATCCAAGGCTTCAAGATGTACTGTGAGCGATTAATTATAACTGGCCTAGTGTTTTTTCGCATGGCACTGTTTAAAATCTTACTAAATTCGGTAGCAGCTATGTCCACGTCAGGTATGTTATTAATGTGTGCCCAGTCTACAGATTTATAATGCCAGACACGCAGGTTTTTAATTTAATGCGATTGGAACGGTCAACGCATCCAATCTGGCGATCAGTCATACCAAGTACACATATGTCGTGATCAGTTATTCCAGCTTGACAAACTAATCCAACGCTTGAGGATAAATTCTTCACAAAGATGTGGTCCAAACAAGCTGTGCCTCTAGTAGGAATTGAGATAGCGCAAAGAAGTTGATGACTAGCTAGCAGACACATATATTCAGAACATTGCTCACTTGGTGTATCACTGCATATGTCTAAATTCATGTCACCTACTAAAATGATAGAATGATTATTATTGATATCTTTCAAGGTACTATCTATAATAGTTAAAAATGTAGTTAAGTCTTTAAATGAAGGAGACCTGTAAATACCTAGTACGGTGATTCTATTATTAATTGTAAGCTGCAGGCAATTACATTCGTCGCACTGAGGTTCATTTACTGTAGTACTTAATGATTCCTATATATAAGCTGTAACACCACCACTTTTGTTAATAAAGTTTTTTGTGTGATACGATACATACCCAGTAATTTGAGGTATTAACGTGTTTTCACTAAGCCAACATTCGGACAGGATAATTACATCTGGGTGAATATTCATACGATTAAGTACAACCAAAAATTCGTCAAAGTTGTGTTGTATACTTCTTATATTAAGTGTTAATACTGTGAAGTGGGCATTAGCAGGTAGCACGTCAGAACAAAGTTCAGGCCTCTGTAGAGAATAACATTTTATCGAAAGGGTTTTATCTATATCTTCACAAAAGTCGAGCATTTTTGGAATAAAATAAAAAAAATCGTAAAGAGGTAAATCTTAGCAATAATATTAGGTAAATGTAATAATGGGAGTTATCTCCTGAGAGGCAGAACGTGGGTCATTAACTATGTGCTGATAGTAAGTATGTGTGATGTAGATTTCGTAAGTATGTGTGATGTATAGTAAGTATGTGTGATGTATATAAGTATGAATGAGACTTGTTAGTACAGTCAGTTTTGAGTTAAGATGTATGAGATCAGTGTTAAAACAATAACAAAAAATTAAATTTGACAAAATGAAAAATGTTCTGAAAAAATGAAAAAACTTAAGATCTAACGGGTTAATTTGTATTAAGTATTCCGATCCTTTGATCCAGATCGTCATATGAGGAAATACGAAATGGCTGCTTATTTTCGCTTTCTTTAATGTAGATACAACCATGGCGAATCCAGCAGAAACGAAATCCACGTTTTTGAGCACGAATTCTGGCTTCACGAAATAAATCTCGGTTAGCTTTTGTAAGTCGCTCGTTGATGTAGAACTTCTGCGGTTGACCCGAGGTTATGTTTTCGGTAGTAACATTACGCCTAGACCTAGCTGCCTTTACCAGCTCGTCTCGTTTTTGACGTCGCAAAAGTTTGACGACAATTGGACGAGATTTTATATCACCAACCTTAGGTAGATCGGTTCCTTTAGGGCGTTTCAAGCCGACACGAGTGACTTCATCCAGGTCAGATTCAGTCAATGAGACACCAATTTTTGAGATGTTAATAGAACGAGATGTGTGAGGTTCTCATTGGCTTGTTCAGGTATTCCTATTATCTCCAGTTCGTTCTTAATTAAATGTTGATCTTGGGTGGCTACAAGTTGTTGAAGATGAATCACTGATGACTTAAGTGCAGCAATTTCGATATCTTAAGCTTGACAAATTTTGGTACATTCAGTTAATCGTTCATCCAATGTCTTCGATATTGCGATGGATTGGTCTTTAATTTCCTGACGCACCTTGCATATATCCTGTCTTAGATTGCGTATTTCGGCCATTAGGCTTGGTGTATCAAAGTCGATTGAGGAGGCAGCTGTGGCTTCGTCCACCAGTACTTCCCGACCACTTTTTTTACTGCCTCTTGTGGTATTTACATTCTGGCTTAATATGAATGAGTCGTTTAGGGGAGTAGGAGAGGAGCATGCAGGAGTTCTAGAGTTGTCTGTTCTAGGCTTCATACATTTACATGACGGACATAACCATTCATCTTTAAAACATTGAGTGTATTTATTAAATTGATCGACTGTTATATTCAAACAGATTAAGTCAAACAGTTTGTGACATTCTGAACACTCCATGTAATACTGTCTGTGAATATTTTTGTTGCACGCGCTGCAGGTGGTTACCATCGTAATTTATCAAGTCCAATTTAATTAATAATTATATAAAATGTAGGAGTGCGCCTGCGTGACTCACCTAGTCTTGCGAGCGAGCGATGCACTGCAATGCGCTGCGGGTTGTCGTAGGTCAGTGTCGGGACGACGCCAAACGACCGTTGAATTTTATTTAAAATGTATTTGCTTTTATCTTACAAATTCTTGAGTGTATCAGAAAACCGTCTTGACTGTCGTAAAGCCAGACCTCTGTACTTTAATATGATACTTTGATGCGTAGTTGCTGTGCAGGCGCTGTAGCATTAGAAAGCGTAATCCGTCTAACCTTTGCCTTGTCTCAAAGCGCTGGGCCGGTTAATTGCTTATTGAGTTTGGTGTGCAGCCGTTGCATAAAGGCCGCGACGAAAAGGTCGTAAGCGCCGTGGATATCGCGGCGCTTACGCGTTCACTTCACCAATGTTCAGATTTAAAAAGCTTGTTGATAATTAGCAATTGTTAATCAATATTTTTGATAAATGATTCCACATAAGGTCTTATTGTCGTTAAAAAACCCTGTATATTAACTATTGATAGTCTAACCGTATACTGTATCACTATTAACAAATTTGAAGACTGGAAACTAATATTAAATCAATTTTTCTGTACTAGAGATAAAAACACGTCGTTTGTCACGTTCGAGTTATGCACACTTATATTTCTCAAGCAGGGGTCGCAGAAGGGTACTGTATATACCCACTTTTTGCCGGCGATTTTGGGACCGTTATAACAGAAGGCGAGCTTATTGCCATTATACCGGGTACGAATACACCATCGGTTAAAATGATAGCCACCATTCTGCTAAAGTGTAACTTATTATGTTCTAGATTTTGTTCGCTTCTTTACACGTAAGTAGATATAAGATATCTAATGTGACAGGTATATCTATCCCTAAACGCTTTTCCCATCTTCAAATCGTATAAAACTGTCATCAAACCATCGACTTTTAAAACGTTAAACCATACATCATCCCTACACACTTTAAAATAAAATCTCGGCTTCACGCTCCAGTTGGCCAGCCGGAAGACTCGCCATACATTTTCCGCATGTGTTTACAGTACGAATCCGGATGTTCTGGCACAACGACATTTCTACAGCGTTTTGCGTATTAGCGACTTATTGCTCTATCCATGTGGTTGAAAGCTTTTGAGAGATGTATTGGACGCTGTTCTCGTGGATATTGGAAACGAAAATTTGCACTTACACATTAGGCCGAAAGCAAGTGTTCAACCAAGACCGAAAGCATAGCATTAGCAGGTTTTCTTATAACAGAACTTTGAAAATTACAAGTGATTCTCTTTTTTTTTTCTTTTTTTTTACTCTTTTTTTTTATAAAACGTAGCCCCACACTAGGATTTATTCCTGTGTCGTGGGTGCGTTTACAAACATGAAAATTCACACACAAATACCCAGACCGGAACAAATAATTGTGGATCACACAAAGATTTGTCCCGTGCGGGAATCGAACCCGCGACTATTAAACACAGTAGGTGGAGCGACCTAAGCTCTTAACCACTGCGCTAAATCGTCCGTCAATCCGTCCGATTATTAGGTTATTAATGACAGTTTATAATCAAATAGATCGTGTCTTATCTGATGGGCAAGTCAAAAATCCTGGAAATTGGCAAATATGTCACATACTATAAGACTGATACGGTAAGGAGAGTATATTATGCCATTGCCGTCGCCACTTTCCTTCAACTCTCCCTAAAAAATCACCAATTAAGGAAGTACCAGGCCGCGATGATGAGTTAAAGGTAGTTACATGACCGCCCTTACTTTGCCTCCCGTACAAGTAGTCTAAATATAAAGAAAGTATAAGGAGAGATTCAGAGGACTTAGCGCGAAATGATTGATAATAGCGTGACGCTAGCAAGTTGAGATGCCACACTGGTCAGACCACAAATTTACTAAATAACCATGACAATCTTTTCGTGGTAAGTATTCTTAAATTATCGTTCCTTCAAGATTCTAGCCCCCTACGGAAACGACCCCAAATCACTCACGAGTTCCATTATTAAATACCACAAAGCGAACTTCGCACAATGATGTATGATTTGTCAATAATCTGGTAGGTAGGTATGGAGTAACGTGGATCGACGAGCGGAAATTACCAACGCCGTCGATTCCGACAGCGGGCAACGTCCGTCGTACCAATACGGCCGCGGAAATTCGGCCTAACTTGATACGTACTGACGGACCATCACTTACCAAAGAAATAGTCTGGGATAAAATAAATATAGTGGCCACATTGAAGAGGATACTAGGTAGAAACTTGCGTAGCATTAACTTTGTTTCTTTTTTCTCGCTAATTCCTCATTCTTCCTATCAATACCTAATACCTGGTGATACTATGACGGTACTGGACCATGCCCTGTGCTAAAAGTGGTGGCAGTAGCATAATAAATACTGTATAATATATATTAGGCGCTCATAGCGTTGTACGACCGCGGTGTTCTTACCGATCACCAAGGTTAAGCAGCGTTTTACTCGGTTGGCCCGAGATGGGTGACCGTTTGTGGCTCTTTCATATTCGAGCGTCTCCGTGCTTCGGAAGGCACGTTAAGCAGTTGGTCCCGGCTACCACTTAATGTGGTACTTAAGCCGAGTTGGCAGCCTTAAAGGCGGCTTGATAAGTTCCAACAGCAGGTGGCCACAAACCTGCCTCCACCAATCCGCACTGGGTCCGCGTGGTTGATTATGACCTAATCTCTCTCACCTCGATTTGTGAGAGAAGGCCTTTATCCAGCAGTGGGCAGTATAGGATGATATTATTATAGTTGTCATTATTTTTGTAGAACTTCAGTTACCTGAAAAAAAGATTTAATATTATTATTAAATAAATAAGTGAACAAAAATAGTAAAATAATTAGTAAATTAAATAAATATTTAAATCATAGTAGTATTTTACCCTCAGACATATAATATCACATGTCTGTGTTTTGTCCCTATGATTTTACGTCACTAAACCAATAATATACCTACTTATTGTTGAACCCACTAAATATGGGACCTCGTTTAAAAATGTAGAAACATGTTGGATTCTTTGCAGATAAAAAAACATATCTTATGAATGCATTTGAGTACAAGCATACTGCAGAGTGACGTAAGAAATCACTTCAATTAACTCTGAACACTGAGCATATAAACAGCGTAATTATTGAATTTTCATGACTTGTTCAGAGCAAGTGAACTAAAACCTAAACGCTAAACAGTTTAGCTTAAAACAGCAGATACTATTACAATAAAGGGAGTATTTAGTGTAAAATAGTCCTAACTTTTTTACACAGTAATATAAATAAATCAGTGTTTGCGGTTCTACTGTTGGGAAAAGGCCTTCTCTCAATAATCGAGGTATGAGTACAGGTTATTAAAAACTGCTTGAACTTGGTAACTGTTATGAATATTGCAATTCCGCAGCACTACGATAGCCTCATATTGCAGTAATTAATGAGATAAATATTCGTATAAGGTCGTTCTTTCACCAGAAGCGTGCGATCGTGAAGGATGTGCGTATGGTATCCCTTAATTTGAATAACACAATACCGATATACTGGCAATAGTTTCACCCTTTATCACATAGAGACCTAAAGGCGATATGTATTTGAACAACATATAACGTTGCTATCATGGCTTAAGGAATAAAAGCGTGAAGGACGGTGTTTGTCAACTTAGTGAAAAGAAATCATAAGAAGGAATCATATTAGTTAGTTTCACGAACATTTCCGATACAAAATCACCAGAATCTTAGGTGGAAAAACAGAGTAATGGGGAACTGAGAGGTTACAATGAATTTTTTTTACACATTCATGCCTGTATTCTTCGTATTCTGAGTACACCTACGTTTCGCCGCTGATGTTTCGTCCCATGTAATAGGGGCGAGCCTATTGTCATATACCGGGCACAATTCCAGACTCCGGACTCGTCAATCAATCAATCAATCAGCCTATCGCAGTCCACTGCTGGACATAGGCCTCTCCTAACACGCGCCATTGCACACGGTCCTCCGCCTTCCGCATCCAGTCTGTCCCAGCGACCTTTTTGAGGTCGTCGGTCCATCTAGCTGGGGGCCGTCCTACCTTACGCTTACCAAGTCGCGGTCTCCACTCTAGGACACGTTTGCTCCATCGGTCGTCGGTCCTTCTGCAGATGTGACCAGCCCATTGCCACTTTAGCTTACTGAGTTTGCGAGCTATGTCGGTAACTTTGGTTCTTTGTCGGATTACCTCGTTACGAATTTTATCCTTCAAAGAGACGCCGAGCATAGCTCGCTCCATAGCCCGCTGTGCGACTTTAAATTTGTGGACCAGTCCCACTGTGAGTGTCCACGTCTCGGCCCCGTAGGTCATAACAGGTAGGACGCATTGGTTGTACACTTTAGTCTTCAGGCATTGCGGAATAGGCGAAGAGAAAACGTGACGTAGCTTGCCAAATGCTGCCCAACCCAATTGGATCCTGCGGTTGATTTCTTTCTCGAAGTTGTTTCTACCAAATTGGACAACTTGTCCAAGGTAGACATACTCCCGAACAACTTCGAGCATCGAACCATCGACGTAGATCGGTCCCGGCGTGACATGGTCATTAAACATGATCTTGGTTTTATCCAAGTTCATGCCGAGACCGACACCTCGAGAGGCTCCATTTAGGCTATGCAGCATTCCGCGTAGCTGTTCCAGTGACTCTGCCACGATGACGATATCATCGGCAAACCGAAGATGTGAGATGTATTCGCCGTTGATGTTAATGCCCCGCCCAGTCCAGTCCAGCGTCTTGAAGACGTCTTCGAGTGCATTGGTGAAGAGCTTGGGGGATATTACATCCCCCTGTCTTACACCTCGACGCAGCTCGATCGGGTTGGTCTTTTGGTCTTGGAGCTGGACGGTCATTGTGGCGGTATTATATAGACATCTCAGCACCTCGATATAGCGCCAATCGATGCCACATCGCTGCAGAGCATCCAGAACCGCCCAGGTTTCGATGGAGTCGAAGGCTTTCTCGTAGTCCACGAAAGCCATACACAGCGGCTGATTGTACTCTTCGGTCTTCTGTACAATCTGCCGAACAGTATGGATGTGGTCCACGGTGCTGTAGCCTTTTCGAAACCCAGCTTGTTCCGGTGGCTGGAACTCGTCAAGTCTTCTGGCGAGGCGGTTTGTGAGTACTCTCGAGAACAACTTGTAGACGTGGCTCAGGAGTGAGATGGGTCTGTAGTTCTTCAGCAAGGTTTTGTCACCTTTTTTGAAGAACAGAACCACCGCACTCCCGCTCCACGCTTGAGGTGTTAAGCCCTGGTGGATGACGGAATTAAAGAGGCTCGCTAACTTTTTCAGTATTGGAGTCCCGCCTGCTTTTAGGAGCTCAGTGGTGATTCCGTCATCGCCTGGCGACTTGTTGTTTTTGAGCTGCTCGAGAGCCACTCTGACCTCGTCCTGGTTGACATCAGGGATGTCTTCCGTGTTGTGGCGTGCGAGTGGGGCTCTGTGGTCGTCAGCGCTGGGTCTCGTGGGTTTAGTCATCCGTGATGCGTACAGGTCTTTGTAGAAACTCTCAATCTCCTCGAGTATCTCGAACTTGGAGGTCACGGTTTTGCCATCTGCAGTATTAAGTTTCGTCAGATGGGATTTACCTAGCTGGCGAGCGAAGACTTTGGTGCCTCTGTTCTGTTCAATCGCAGCCGCGATGGCGCGGGTGTTGGAACATCGGAGGTCACGTCGCACCAGCTTCCGGATCTTCCGGTTGAGGTTCCTCCCATCCGGCGAAGACGCCTGCGTGGATGACATTTCTCGTCTCTGCCTCATAAGTTCGAGAGTCTCGAGCGAGAGTTTAGACTCTCTGTTACCGCTTTTGCCGGGAAACACCCTTCGAGACACCTCCTGTAGCGTTTTGACCACTGTGTCGGTTTTTTCGTCAACATTGCCTTCGGTTTCCAGCAGGTCGAAACGATTTTGAAGCTCCAGTTGGAACTTTTCGAACCCTAAAACTATTTGAGGCGCAGTAGGTCTCAGAGTAGCCCTCATCATGCGACGCCTTTCGGCCCTGAAGTCTATATTTAGAGCGCCTCGGACAAGTCGGTGATCGCTGCCGGTATTAAACCTGTTGATCACGGAGACGTCTCTAAATATAGACTTCCTGTCAGTCATGATGAAGTCTATCTCGTTCCTCCGGACTCCGGACTCGTACTGGGAAGTTTTCGTTAAAAAAACTACACTTGTCCGACCTAGGATTTCAACCCAGGACCTCGTGATCACAAAGCGATGTGCTTTGCCACTAGACCAACAAAACAGTCAGACCAACGAGGAATGCCAGTAATGTTTTAACGGGTAATTAAATTTATACGGGTAATGAAAATAAACATATGGGAACAATTGACAAACTAATTAATTAAATAAGTTCTCCAGTAAACTCATTTACGCTATTAATTAAAACCACATTAAAACCATTGATCTAATTAACAAATATTTTGAAATAAGCCGGTACCTATTTACTAAGGTAATGTTTACAATACAATGGATTGTGTTACAAAATATCTCGTCTAACTTCCAGTTTATATTACTAGGTTAAGTTGAACTACTGAATTACAATTTCAAATTACTTTCTTTGTATTCCTATATATAGGGAAGACGGATAAATAATAAATTAGTTGTTACCAGAATCTTGGAGTCACAGTACATAGAACAGTGATAATAAGTTTATTTAAGGTAAGTAACATGCTAAAGAAATACTTATAGTTAAAAAGGCTTCATATTTTTATTGTTAAGTACTTAAGAAATATTAGATAGCAATCAAACAAATAATGATCACATCATGAGATTATCGATTTTGAAATATGGAAATTCATGTTTACATATCCACGGATCCTTTTAAGACCTGATCGTAGTAGAATGCCTTGTGGGTCTAGTGGCAAAGCGCTTCGCTTTGTGATCACGAGGTCCTGGGTTCCAATCCTAGGTCGGACAAATGTAGTTTTTTTAATGAAAAATTCCCCAGTATGAGTTCGGAGTCTGGAATTGTGCCCAATATATGGCAATAGGCTCGCCCCCTATTACATGGAACCTAACGTCGTAGGCGAAAAGTGGGTGTACTCAGTACACCTCTGCCACCCCTGCTTGTGGAATATAGGCGTGACGGTGTTTTATCGTAGTATTGTGAATATTCGCGTCGATATAAGAACTTACATTTTATCAATAACTGAAACGTACTTAAATCTTAAAGTTTTTCAAATCGGCTTAGTTCTCATTGAAAATCGATATTAAAAGTGCCTTCCTTTACAAAACGACATGTTTTACTATACTAAACTTCCAACAAATTGACACTTCTACACGAAACTTCTCTCACCGATCCCCCCGATCGCTTCTTTCCGCTCCGGATACGAACGACGACGACGAAGTCGTAGATCCCCTAGCCCGCCGACCGGTGCACTAATTACATCCCCTCTCCCCGTAGCGACTGTCCAAACTAAAGCCGTTCCTCCTTGAGGCACCCTCGAGTATGTCGCCCCTTGCCCTTCGGGCTCGAGCATAGTGGTTGCAAGCTCGCCCTTAAGTCTGGTGAAGCAGTAAAGGCCTCACGGCCAACAGCGTATATCACTCAAACATACACACACACGAAACTTCCAAACATTGATTGGTGTTTCTTGCAGTTTCGAGTGAAAATAAGTCGCTTTGTAAAGAAACTGACTTATGTCTCTGGTTTTGTATAAAAATATTTTATTTCAGAATATGCCTCCCCAAGTGGACCCAACTCCTAGCGGAGTGCTCTTTGAATCTGACACACAAACTTCAGACCTTGGCCTCGACAAAGACGTCTCAGTATTAAAGAAAGCCACTCCAAGGAAACACGAATACGTCTGGTTCAACATCTTCTGGTTTTTGTTCTTGCATATCGGTTCCTTGTATGGATTCTACCTGGTCTTCACATCGGCTAAATGGCAGACCAATGTATTTGGTAAGACTAAGCATCTATTGTACTATAAATCAGTGCGGTATGCTCTTTTACATTTTTTGGGCGTTACCTAATACAATAAAGAATCTATCGCACGAGTGCTATGGCCGTATATATACAGGAACTGAAGTTAATTAGGCTCCAGGAGTAAGGCACAGAGATACGACTTAAAGAGTAAATCTGTTGAAAAACAATACTCAATAAGATCAATAACCAATACTCATACGACGGACAATATAGCGCAGTGGTTAAGAGCTTAAGCCGCTCCGCCCACTATGTCTAATAGTCGCGGGTTCGATTCCCGCACGGGACAAATCTTTGTGTGATCCACTATTATTTGTTACGGTCTGGGTATTTGTGTATGTAATTTTTCATATTTGTAGTGTGGGGGATACGTTTTTATTTAAACAAAAAAGACATACACCCCCAATTTTTACATAATCAAGATGGATATAGGAATAGTACAATTATAAACCCTTCCGGCACAGAAAAATGTAAGAGGAAGAAGTTTACCTAATTAAAATATAGCTTAATAGATGATAATTCATCATCAATAAAGCTTCTAACCTTTTAAGCGAATCTTGCCTTGCGTTGCCTTAACATACTCGTCATCGTACTACATATACCTATGCAAGCTGTTTCAGATTGCATTAATCAGCCAAATAAGTACCGCTTCTATCTTATCTTATACTAACATCTGTTCTCCAGCCTTTGCTGTTCACCTCATGTGCGCCATAGGAATAGGTGCCGGATCTCATCGCCTTTGGACACACAGAAGTTTTAAAGCGCGCACGCCATTGCGAACACTCCTTATGATCTGGCAAACCATGGGCTTCCAGGTAAGCGTACTTTAATTTAAGTCAGAATAATTTAACAACCTTTTACCTGTACCAAGTATTTCCACAAACTGTCCAAAAGTTTGCAGTTACACGCACAAAAGTTATTTCCTCGTTTTACCGTAGGGCTTCTATATTTTTATCACAATGAGCGAGTTACGGACAATTCGTTATATTTTTCGAATTTTCATACACCATTTTAAACTTTTGTCCAGTTTCTACGAAGGTACCAGACCTTCTGCTTGGCGCAGTTTACGATATTGTGTGGGTTTACTTTATGGGTACAAGCGATAACTTTGGATACGCAAAACTAAGGATGTTAAGGAAAAATAAATTAGCAACAATGTTCAAAATAAATAGAGTTCGGAATGAGACTAAATACTTTTCATTTAATTCATTTCTTTTGCATATTTTAGTATATATTTAACTTTTAATTAAATTAAATAATTTATAAATGTCCGATACAAATATTATGTTTTCTTAATTGTTAGGTACTTTAAGTTGGATTATTCCTAATGATATTTGCATGCCTATAGGCAGAATATGGCGTACGACCAATGTAATGGTAACATCCACTGTAACCCATTTTCGCAAATGAACTGTTTTGATTTGATTATACCCACACGGAAGAAATATTTGTGTTACCCATACATATTAGTTTTAATCGGGTATTTGCACATACGAATGCTTTTTAACATGCCTCTGATGCATTTTTATGTATCTCAACACTACATATTATTCCTCTGTCTTGGGTGCATTTACAACATATAGGTACACAAATAACCATTTCGCCAAAAATATGCGCCAAAAATTTGTCCCGTGCGGGAATCAAACCCGCGACTACTCGATCGTCAAAATTGTTTGTGCATATGAAATGTGTGTTTGTTAAAGTACCATATCACCTTTCCATTCAGGATTGCATATTTGAGTGGGCCAGAGACCATCGCACGCACCACAAGTACGCCGACACTGACGCTGATCCTCACAACGCTGAGCGAGGGCTGTTCTTCTCACACATGGGCTGGCTCTGCTGCAAGAAGAGCCCTGAAGTCATCGAAGGCGGCCGGCGGATCGACCTCACTGATCTGTACGCAGATCCAGTAGTCATGTTTCAAAAAAAGTGAGTTTGTATCCGTTATCATAATATGTTGAATCACTGCTACAGGTAGAGGGAACTCTTCGTTTAGTAGTTTAACAAGCAGCTTTATCTCAATTAAATTTGCAGAGCCAATACAACATCACAATTATACGTTGAATAGACCTTGCCGTTCCTTTTTTCTTTAGTAGGCACTTAGTTGAAAAAAAAAACCTTTTCATTAGCTGAAGCGCCCGTAATCTTAAAAATCGATAACCCCTCGTTCCCATGAGCGGTTTTTCAACGTGCGGTGCTCATGCGCTGTCAGTGTTTTCAAAAAATGTACAATTAGCCATTTGTTTCACTCCAACGCTTCAGCACCGAGCTTTGAAAAAGCACCTGTGGGAACGCTGGCTAAAGTATGTGCCTAGGGTAATTCATTGTTTGGTACTGAGAAAAATATGGTGTCTTCAAACGTATGTAGATATCAACTTAATTACACATCAACTGAACAAATCGTTGCAGCTATCTTTAAAACTTTAATAGCTATATGCATCCAGTAACACACCAAACAGTTGTCTTCGTTCTAATTTCTTGATATTTTATTGAAACATTTACAAGGCATTGTACTGTAGCCAGTATTAAAAAGGAGGAATTAAGGAAAAATATATGTTCCTAAGACCGTTTATGTGTTCTTTAACCTCGACTGAAGTAAAATAAAGTAACAAGATTTTCTAAACCACCCACTACATATTATTCTTGGCAAGTTAGAATTAGATAAATGTTGGAAAGATTTACTTTCTTTTTGAACTTTAGGCGAAGAAATAGTTAAGGTTCTCTTATTTCGTTATTTATTTTCCATAGCAAAATTAGAAATAATCAAAAATAGTAGGTGTACCTAATAGGCAGCTATTTTTACAAGCTTTTATGTAACTTGCTATGTTCGTATGTCTGTCTATGTGTCTATCTGTCCAGTTCAAATTTTGTGATCTATTTTTCAAGCACTTGTAGGTATCCGATTAACCTGAAATTGGGCATACGCGTGTAAATCTGATGACAGTGCAATAATATGGTGCCATAGAGCTGGTCTGATGATGAAGCCGAAAGGTGGCCAATCGAACCACACACATACTTAGTATACCCCGCCGTGTTTAAGCTCATTGGATTTGTCTTGACGAGTACTTTAGACCCGGATGGTATCCAGGATCTGATGATGGAGCCGGAGGGAAGCCATAGGAACTCTTCAACTAAGCGTATTCGTTGTTTTTTTGCTATTAAAGCTTGTATTTGAAAAGGTCTTTTTAAATTCAAAATATTATTTATGATGGACGTAGACAGTAGAACATATTTTAAAAAAGCTTTTGCTATACTTTTTGGTAATGTTTTTTATGGCGTCTTATTTATTATACTTTCGTGGGTATACTATCGTGGGTATGACTGCCTCGTTGGTCTGGTGACAAAGCGCATCGCTTTGTGATCACGAGGTCCTGGGTTCCAATCCTAGGTCGGACAAATGTAGTTTTTCTAACGAAAAATTCCCAGTATGAGTCCGGACTCTGGAATTGTGCCCGGTATATGGCAATAGGCCCGCCCCCTATTACATGGGACCTAACATCGTTGGCGAAACGTGGGGGTACTCAGTATACCTCTGCCACCCCCGCTGGGGAATATAGGCGGTGTGGGTATAACGGTCTGAACTGAATTTTTACTGATCAGTGATTCACTTTAGACTAACCCGTAATTTATTTTTAAATATACCTTTTTATGTCTCTAGACACTACTTAAAGATGATGCCAATCCTATGCTTCGTTTTGCCAACTGTGATTCCGGTATACTTCTGGCATGAGACCTGGCTGAACGCATTCCTGATCCCCACCATCCTGCGGTATACCTGCGGCATCAACATCGTTTGGAGTGTCAATAGCTTCGCGCATACATTCGGATATAGACCTTATGACAAGTAAGTAATGGCGAAACGTAAACGAAGACAAACCTTTATTAGTCTCCTGTCAATTTAACTACCTCTACGACTTGATCTTCGCTTCTACATATCTATATAGAAACTACCAGGTTGCTATATAGAAATGTAGAAGACCGAGACTTACCATGACCAAACCGTTGGTGTCTTATCTAAAGGGCAAGTCGAGAGTCTCAGTAACCGGTGAGACGAACTATGAGAATGGAGGAAGCCAAAGAGGTCTATAAGTAAAGAACCTGTTGGAACCCTGTACTCTCTGCCTACCCCGCAAGAAATCTGACGTGATGATATAGAGATAGAGAATTACCAACCTTAAACGGGATGCTTCATAGCCTAGTACATATGTACCGTAGTAGGTTCACTACTAACAAAGAAAAATACATAACTTGTCGTATACAAAATATACACAACAAAAACTACATCAAAGGACTTAGCACGAGAATATTGATGTTTGCGCGGATGCTAGCGAGTAAGCGTGCTCTCACATCCACGTTTATATAATAAATTTTAGTGTGACATAGATGTCATATCAACTCGCTAGCGTCACGATAACGTCAATCTTTTCGTGCGAGCGAAAGATCCAGTAATACTTAACATATTAAACGACTTAATTAGTAAACAAACACAAAGGTTGTACACTTAAGTCGATTACCTGCCTCAATAACAGCTCATGATTAATGCATGCCGATCAAATGGGGACTCCACTTCAATACTTAATTGATTACATTGTTATTAGACTATGCGCAAGCCGATTAGCGTCACATATGCATTGTTGCCCACATTAACCTAGATAGATATGTAAATAAAGACAAATCAGGGGATAATCCTCTAATGAGTAGAATGGTTGTGTCGATATCCCATTAAAATAAATGGTTTTCATATTTAAGGACAGGATAATTATAAGGGACAATAAAGTCGGAAACGTCTTCGGAAATTAAGACCTATTAAGATTATATACATAATACTTTTCTTGAAGTAAATAATCCATCAAGCCTATAGGCAGCTGTAAAACTTTACTTTTAACCGACTTCAAAAAAGGAAGTTCTAGGTTTGTCTGTTGTTTTTCTATTTAAAGGTTGCTCCACACTAGAAGTTATTCCTGTGTCATGGGTGCGTTTACAATCATTAAAATTCAGAAACAAATATTGATTACGTTTTTGTTCCATTATATCTATGTCCGGCACTCCGAGGGGATAAATTAAAAAAATCTGTTCTTGATAATTCAAAAGTAAAAGTAAAACAAATCAGTAGACATGTCAGCACTCCTTCATTGACTCGAAAGAGATTGGTAAAAAAAATATTTTACTAAACAAAATAGTTTACCAGCTTTATCATTTAAATATAAATAATATATATTCCGCATTTCCAGGTCGCTGAACCCCCGCGAGAACATCGGCGTGTGGATGTTCTGCGTGGAAGGCTTCCACAATTACCACCACACGTTCCCGTGGGACTACCGCGCCACTGAACACCCTTTGTTCAATATGCTCACTCCCACCATCGT
The DNA here is from genome assembly GCA_905147815.2 of Phalera bucephala. Classification (NCBI taxonomy): domain Eukaryota; kingdom Metazoa; phylum Arthropoda; class Insecta; order Lepidoptera; family Notodontidae; genus Phalera; species Phalera bucephala. Next base: position 12,112,567 of record LR990621.1, on the reverse strand, counting down.
ATTCATCGAACTTATGGCTATGGTCTGTATCTATATATGACATTGAATTAGAAAATACATTAAGGTTTCTGGTCTAAGAATTCAACATGGGCGTTCACTTAAGTAAGATTTAAGGCCCATATTACAGAACGTAAATCAGTCGTGAATTTAGTTAAAAATAGAACCAGTCGTTCTGTAATACGGGCCTAAGACTCAAGCCGCCACACATTCCCACCATTGTTACTCTTGTTAGCCAGGATCCACAATGGTCTCCTTAGATGACATCAGGGTTTGAACCTTGTGGTATCCCGGGAGCGCTTTAATTTTCTTGGAATCCGCAACAAATTTAATTAGAAAGAAAAGAAAATAGGATTATTAGCAAAAATATAATTCCTTAGTTTTTTTGATGCATCGCTCGGTTACCCATTCATGTATGTACAGTACGCGTGATTTATTTCGGCTGGATTGAAATTAGCGCTACGCAACACAAACTCTTTGTGTGTGTGCGTAAATGATCTACGCTGTTGGCCGCGGGGCCTCTACAGCTTTACCGGACCAGAGGGCGAGCGTGCAGCCACTACGCCAGAAGGGCAAGGGGGCAACTAGGTTAAGGGCGCCTCAAGTAGGAACGGCCTAGGCTTGGCCAGTCGCTATGGAGGTGGGCGTCTCGCCGTGGTGCTGTGCACCGGCCGGCGGGTAAGGGATTCTTCGACCACGCCGGCGAGGTCGGTGTCTGTTCCTGTGTGCGGTATCTGTATCCGAAAAAAGGGATGTAAGAGCATCGGTAGGGTCGGTGAGAATATACCGCGGACGGTGGTAGCAGCTGATAGGAGGGGAGTATGGTTCGTAGTTGGCGGCAGCTACGATTAGCGGGTTTCAACAACACAACCTCGCGACTCACGAGCATCATGTAATTAGTATCTGTTACTACCACTACACTACTACTCCTTGCCGAACGAAATAGGGTGATTGAACTTTATTAGGTAAAATGTTTTGTTTTATAATAAGTCTTTGCGACTATGTACACGCAACTGCTTGGAGAAGCTAACTTCAATCCCGTCAAGTTAAACAGCACGTACTGCATGTAGTATGTATTTAACTTCAAATGCTAAAATTGAAAACAGACTGTTAATTAAACTTTTACCTATCATGAATAATCCAAGAACAGGTTTTATACCTATTAAAATTCCGCTGTCATTCCCAAAAAAGGGATCTATCTACAAAGAAGATTATATTTAATAATCTGTAATCCAATTATGTTAATTATCCCCAGTTTAATCCGTACTTATAACAGACGAATAAATCTGTAATCAACTTTCTAATAATTTCAATTTTTGATTTTGATACAAAACTACCACTTTTACATATGTTTTGGAAAATATAGGAGTTTTTTATGTGAATTTGGTATTATATTTTAACCGAATATTAGATTCTCCCTGACCTCAATTTGTGAGAGAAGGCCTTTTCCCAGCAGTGGGCAGTATTCACTTATTTATTTTCGAATACCTGTTAATCAAATAAATTATATGTATACATACTTCCTGTCTAATAATCGAATTGATTTTAGATCGGACAAGCCTACGACTTGAAGTCAGTGACTCCTGAGATTATTAAGCAACGTACTCATCGCACTGGAGACGGAACACATCATCTATGGGGCTGGGATGACCCCGAATTCACTGAGAAACTCAAACAGAAATATGGAACAGTCAGCCATAATAATGATAGAAAGTTGGCATAATCTATTCTGGATATTTTTATTAATGTAGTTCGTAATTATAAGTGTTATAATAAAAAGAAAATATTTGTACATATGTATTTTTTAATTTATAATTGGGTAGTCTAAGTATTAAGACTAGTAGAATAAAAGGTACATCGATTTAATCATTATATTAAAATAAATGACCATTATATTTAAAAGTAAAACTATATATTTTTTATTTATCTTGGTTCACCAAGATAAATAAAAAATATGATTGATATATGATATAATTCTTCATGAATTTCCTTTTATGCTTCTGTATTCTATTTGTAAGTACCTTAGTAAGGCCAAAAAATATTAGCAGAATTTTACGATAACCACCTACATATATTTTTACTAATTTCAGCCCGCGACTTCCAATCGAACTTAAAACTTTTTTCACTCTAAGTACATAAAAACGTCGAAATCTAGTCTAACTAACAGTATTTTCATTTTCATGTCTTCTGTAATACTGTCGCCTTCATATTACACTTGTTTTAGATTGTAAACATATGGTGACATGTTGTTAAAATTTCAAAGTAAAACTCGGGAACACCGCATGTATTGCAATGTGATTTTGCGTTTAGTATAGGAGTTTTTAATACTCTATATTAGTATATGGTGATGTTACTTATTGAAGCGTTCTTTTTGTCATTTTTAAGTAGGTACCAGTGAACAGTAGGCATTGGATACACGACCTGTGCTTTCGCTTCAGAATGACTTTAATTACACTGTGTATTAATATTCCAAACGCCTGATCGACTGAGCCTCTCTTACTAATCACAGTCATAGTAATAAGTTAATATAAAAATCTTTTATAAAAAGGTAAACCGGCTTCAAAATGCAAAAAAAAAATGCATACATACAACCGAACTTAGAACCACCTCCTTTTTGAAGTCGGTTAAAAATACCACATTCTCGTAACAACTTTCTTAATGTATCTAAGTAAGATACATTAAGAAAGTTGGTAGGTACCTAATAAAAGTTGCACCCCTATACATAAGTAAGCACAGTGGAACAAGCTTGAAATCTTTTTCCGATGGGTCGCAGCTGGCGGCGTCGTAAGCGATAAGTGAAAATCGATATTGGCCTCTTCCATTAGCGGAGTATAATTAATGCAATGCAATCATGTGCTTACTACTGTACCATCCGGTAGCAACAGAGCGTGGTAATTTATAAATTGCATGTATTGTTACATATGGAAAAAACAAAGAAACGAATATTATGTAGGTAAATATTATGATATTTTAGTTACAATAATAAATAAACCCTTTACGCTTTTTAAAGCAGGATATGTGGGTAGGTAAAAAAAAAACACCGTCACTCCTATATTCCCCAAGTGTGGGTGGCAGAAGTGTACTGAGTACACCCACGTTTCGCCGACAATGTTAGTTCCTATGTAATAGGGGGCGAGCCTATTAGCATATACACAAAGACACACTACACAAAGCGATGCGCTTTGCCACTACACCAACGAGGCAGGTGTGATTTTAAGGAATTTAATAACGGGTGTCCGACCGATTAATAGGCCATCGCCAATACCTTCGGCCGAAGCTGAAGCTTTAATAACCCTAAGAAATTTGGTTCATGATTGACTAAATTTTTAAAATTTTATGTTGACTGTATTATCTTAACGAAATTATTAAATTACCAGCAACGGGATAAAAATAATAACACTGAAATAATAATATTTATGATATTTAATTAATGGTACTATATGTAAAGAAGATGACTAAAAGAGAAAAACATTCATCAGTGTAGGTAATGATCGACAAGTATCTTTTCGCCCGTGGATGATATTGATCCCCATCCACGGGTCAAAAGAAATGGATATACGGTGGTGTGAAATGAGGGATACCATTTATTTTTCTACTTCTAAGGAGATATTTCAACAAATGGGTCGGCACGGTTACTAATTTAAAAAAGAAGTTGCGTAAATTTCATAGCAAACGACATCTCTGCGACTGTCATGTAATGACTATTTTACTTGATGACAGCTTTTGTTCCGATTTTGGCCTTGGGCCAAAAGACCCTTGTGGTACTGTACCTATCATTAGGCCTGCTGTCACAGCATAGGCTCTTGCTTTTCCTTAACCTAGCACGAGGGTTTTTTCAACGCGCGTTGGAAAAACCCTCGTGCGAACGTAGGGTTAGAGTCTGATGCTCAGACCATTATTTATTATATGGATCAGACTCAGCCCTCAAAGTAAAGAAGTCTATGTTCTAATACCCAATTTACTCACTGCCCACTTCCGCGTGAAGTGAAGGAAGGTAAGTCGTATAAACGCACCACTTACGCTCTATATGTGAGGGTGAAGCATCAAAAATTTTATGGAAAAGCTAGTGTAAGAATTACCTTGGGAATATTTTTATGAAAACAATATCATTTCGGAGAAAAGTGGAAGGATGTAGATACCGGGGAAGACCTAGACTATCTTACCAAGACCAAATAGACCGAGTCTTATCTGAAGGACAAGTCAAGAGTCTCCGTAACCGGCGAGCGTGTATGAGACGAACTATGAGAGAGGAGGAAGCCAGAGAGGTATGTAAGGAAAGAACCTGTTGGAACTCTGTACCTCTGCCTACCCTGCAAGGGATCTGGCGTGATGATATAGATATATAGATAGAAAAGGAAATCTGATGTCGGGAGTTTTTGCAAACATAAGCGAAACACAGAGCGAAGGGAGTATGTAACAGTCGATGCTGCCGCCGTACTGCTCATTTCTCTAGGCGGGAAGTGGTGGCAGTAGCAATGTATAAACCGTGTAAAAGACCCGGCCGAACACCGTTAATTAAATTTTATGTCAAAATAAAAATACTACCTACAACAACAGTAGTTATGATTTTAATTACTAGATTTTTAGACTGGTTCATGTTCTGTAAGACGGCCTCGATTGCCATTATTAAATCAGAGAAAAATCTTGAATGTATTCAAATGAATCATGAATGAATCACATTCGTATTTGACAATGTCAAGTGTCAAATAGACAAACTGTCAAAGTTGTCAACGCGACACAATCACGTAGTCGATTTGTTTTCTTTCGTAGTATCAACAAATAAAAATAAAATAACATAAATAGCTGTAAAAGATTAAAAAGTAGGAGTATAGGTACTGAATACTAGACCTACTACTCCTTGAAAACAATCTTAAGTCGACTGTTCATTCCGTCCTAATTAAATTATTATCGAAATGCTATCATCACTTGTCAAAGAACACCAGGCAAAACAAGCGGCAAAAAGAGTTATACAAGGTAATCACCTACTTATTAATCCACTGACTTGCACTAACATTGTATTAAAATCATTTACATAATCACAGGTATAACTTAAGCCCAGAAACCAGATATTCTTAACAACTTTTTAATGCCATAGCCTTTGTTTTTATTTTCCAGAACAGAAAAGGAAGGAATGCATAGCCGCAGCCAATGATTTAACTCAAGCTCTTGTAGATCATCTGAATGTTGGGTATGTATATATCTATCTATCTATATCATTATGCCAGATCTCTTACAGGGCGGGCAGAGAGTACAGAGTTCCAACAGGTTCTTTCCTTACAGACCTACCTGGCTTTTTTCACTCTCATAGTTCATCTCATACACACATGCTGGTTACAGAGACTCTTGGCTTGTCCTTCAGATAACACACAGACTAAAAGTATATACAATCAGAAAAATCATTTGTTAGTGTCTCTTAAATCCTTCTGTAACTCCAAAGAGGTACCATCTATACCAATTTTTAGATTTGGTGGAAATTAATGATGATTTTAGTGCTAATAGCACTAAAAACATGACCTTCATGACCTGAAATGCTACCTCACATTGGGCCTGAGTATCATATTGCAAATGGGTCTACTATATGTACTTTTCGCCTGCTGCCTGCCTATGGGAAGGTATTTAAGCTTACCTATTCAAGCTGAAGCATTTTTTATCTAAACTGACATTTAATCCATTATATACAAATATTATCATACGTAATTTTTTCATGATGATGCTAGGTGATTTATGTTTTCTGTGTAAGCCAAGTTTTTAGCACAATACAGTGATAATCAGCATGGAAATTAAAGAAATTTACCACCACCAATTTGTATATACTTTTTACTATTACAAAATGTTTTGAGTATGTTACTGTTGTTTTCAAGTTAAATAAATATTTAAGTTAAGTTATATTAAGTTGCTTATAACTGCAGAAGACTTGGCTCAATGGCATGCTTTGGTAGAGACGAGGCGAGCTGTAAACATAGATGTGCTGATGATGATGACTGCTGCTTTAATTATATAATATTTACATTTATTGTATCATCACACCAGATCCCTTGCGGGGTAGCCTAATAGTATAGAGTACCAACAGGTTCCTTTGTACATTTTTTTTCTTTATACATAATATTAAAATTAACTTTCACTTGCTTTAACGGTGAAGGAAAACATTGTGAGGAAACCTGCATACCTAAGAGTTTCTCGAAGGTTTGTGAAGTTCACCAACCCACACTGGGCCAGCATAGTGGACTATGGCCTAAACCCTTTTAGTTTGAGAGTAGGCCGATGCCCAATGTTGGAACAGTTTCTTAACGGGGCTAATATTATTATTATTATATTATTTCAGAGTTGCCCAAGCATATTTAAACCAAAAGAAACTAGATGCCGAAGCCAAACTTTTACACCAAGGAGCTATCAACTTTGCAAAACAGACCCAACAATGGCTTGCACTTGTTGAAAACTTTAGCAGTGCTTTGAAAGAGATAGGCGATGTCGAAAACTGGGCCCGAAGCATTGAGAATGATATGAAGATTATAACAGAGACATTAGAAAGGGCATATGAAACAACACAGGAACAATCAATTATTAATACTAACCAATAAAAATCTTTTTTGTAAATTATGTTGTTAGTTAATATTTATTATTAAATTACTTAAAACACAATTTTTAATTAGTGTTCTTCATATTCTTTCTTTTTAAAACTTGAAAGAGACAGAGGTCTCCCTATTTCCAGCACATACTCTCAAAAAAATCTGATTTGATCAGAGGTCAGATTTCTATATATGACCAGTTTCTATCAAAGTATAGGCTTTAGGTTTTTAATGCTTAAATCAAGAACCAGCCTTGGGGTTCTAAACAGCATGATTTTTTGTATGTGTTAACATGATACCATACAGTATCATATATTGTTCAGCCTTCCGAAAAAAATCCTGTTCCATTCATTTTGGATGGTCAGACTTTAAAAAATGTATGAAATGGGCAATGCCTATGTTTCAGGTGTGACATCATTCATTCACCACTTTTGAAAATAATGGTATATTATTGTGGTTTGTCCAAATGCCCTGTACGCTGTATGATAAGGGGCCGCAACACCTCCCGTACCTAAACATGAGATGATATGAGAGTCACGATGCCCTAATCGTAGTGGCTTGACAGCGATTGTATATGCGAAAGTAGCAGAGCAGATATGGTAAGGAAACGCAAAAACCACGCGAGTGACCACCCACCTTTCATGGCAGAGCTGCTGCCTACGCGAGACAGTGCAAGGTAAAAATGACGGGCGTGAGCAATAAAACGTAATCTTTATGAGCAACGCAATCTCCCACTATTAAAAACCATAGAGTATACATTTTAAAAAAACATAGAGCATAGACTTAAAATGTACTGACACTGACAGCCTCACACATTCAGATCACGTCACGTTATCAATCAATTTATACTTTGATAACAGCTTGCTCAATGCTATTGTGGTCGCGGTACATTTAACTTTAATTACTTTTATAAAATACCTAGGTCTTATCATAAGTCAATAATACTCAAGGTTTTATTTCATTCCGTAATTACCCCTATGAGTAAACAGTTTGCATTTTGCATTAGGTATTTGCTATAACATTGAACTATATTATTAAATAATAAGAGCTGAAATGGCCTCAGATTCTACCCCGAGAGTTCTATCTATTCAAAGCCATGTGGTTCATGGCTATGTTGGTAACAAGAGTGCAGTTTTTCCATTACAGGTAAGTTAGAATGTTATTTATATAACTCTGTATCATCTTGAGAAGTTTGCTAAACTGTTAAGAAAAGCGGGAATAGAATTGTAAATGTTTTATAGAAATCTATAATGTAATGATAAGTCATACATTATTTGTGGTACAAATGAAGAAATAATTTTGTTTTGTAAAAAGCAACCTCCAGAATGTCTAGTATTATAAAATTAATATATTTGCAAAGAAATTGGTAGACTCTTCTTTTGCAGGTCTTGGCAGTCTGCCGTTAAATATACCTATGCTTGTCTGTTGCATTAATATTCAACCTTAACACAAATATCATTCAATTATATTTTATTTAAAATGTTCAATGAATGATAAGAAAAACCTATAAAAAATGTATTAAAATGTGAAATGAAAATGGCAGTAATAAACCATGAATTTTCTTGGCAGGTTCTTGGCTTTGAAGTAGACTCGATAAACACAGTTCAGTTTTCGACACACACGGCATACAAACATATCAGAGGAAATATTTTGGACAATGAAGGAATGGCTGAGCTAATAGAAGGTCTGAGGTTGAACCAAGTAGATTACTACACACACTTTTTGACAGGGTATTCAAGATCACCAGATACCCTGAAACAAATTGCAGAGATCATCAAGAAATTGAGAGAGAAGAATCCTAATTTGACCTATGGTAAGTCAATTTTTATTTTTATGTAACACCAAATCCTTCCACGACATCCAGGGTCTGGAGGAGCGATGTTGAAAATTGAGAGGGATCTCCTGCTGAGGAATACCCTCTAAATGTTAAATCATACTCACAACCAATCTGCATATAGTTCTGGGACTGATTGCAGGTAAACTCAAAAAAAAAAATGTAACCAAATTTGATCATATCTTGGATATAACCTGTTTACTAAATAAATAAATAAATTGAATCATACAATTACTTAGATGTGATCTCAAATTAAGCAAACATTTTATACTAAAGCCCAAACAAAAATGGAATGTATATCAACAAATCGCAAGTTTATTACCACACAAATCGAAAGTTATTGCCATGAACTCCACGATGACGGATGATTATTGGTTTGGATTCGTAAATAGGCTTCTAACATTTTATGAGTATTTTCTAATAATCCAATACTTTCATGATGGTATGCGGTTGCTATAATTTGCTTAGTTTCTAAAATGTTACATATTTCCGACATTACACTGAATATGAACTCGGTACCTCTATCACTCGCTATTTCTCTCGGTATGCCATAACGTAAAATAAAGTTCTCTGTAAAATTCTTCGCAATTTCTGTCGTTTTGGTTTTTAAAGGGTATGCTTCTACGTATTTACTCAGTTCACATTGTAAAGTAAGAATGTAACAAAATCCTTCGTCATCTCTATCTAAAGGACCCATGACATCCAAAAATATTTTATCGAACGAAGATGATGCTGAAGTTGTAATTGTTAATGGTTCTTTATGAATTTTAGTGTACTTTTGTTTTTGGCACTTATCGCATTTTTCGATATAACAACGAATGTCTTTTTCTAAAGTAGGCCAAAAATAATATTTTCTTATGTTATTAACCATTCTTCTAATACCTACATGACCACTACTAGGTAATAAATGAAAATCATTCATTATAATCCTTTTTTCGTCTTCTGTATAAATTCTTTGAACGTCTTTTACAATACATAACCTAGGTAAAGTTAATGTTTTGTTTTTCATTATATTCGTAGTTAGCCATTTTATAATATTTTTATTTTTACGCGTTCTTATTATAACAACTTCCGTAATATTAAAATCTTTGCATAAATTAGCCATTTCTTTCAACAAATTATCTCGTGAGTTTATCGATAAAGAATGTTGGCTTGCAAATATTTTTCCTTTACTCTTATTAAAAATTAAGTTTCTATTCCTCGGAAAAAATAAATCAGTACTGTCTATCTTCTTTAATATTCTGCGCAGCGTATTGTCTGGTAAAATAATTAATTCTATATCCGTGTCCGATATTTTGAGAACTTCCAAAACTTTAGGGTGATCAGACCTATCGTCAGTTGAAGTCTCTAGTTTACTCGTCAAATCAGGATTATTATTTGCTTTGTTCTTTTTAGCTTGTGCTCTAGTTAAAACGCACACTAATCTACTATACATTTCTTTCAACTCGTCAGATGTAATAACGATTCTCGATAAAGCGTCTGCAACTACATTTTCCTTTCCTTTTACGTATTCTACTTTGAAATCATATTCCTCCAACGCTAAACGAAATTTAGTTAAGCGACTTGAAGGGTTTGACATATTAAACAAATATATCAGTGGTCTATGATCGGTTCTAATAGTAAATTTTCTACCATATAAATAGGGTCTAAAATGTGTTACGGACCAAAAAATCGCTAAAAGTTCTTTTTCAATAGTTGCATAATTTAATTCAGATTTATTCAAATTTCTACTAGCATAAGCAATTGGTTTTCCATTTGAATTACTTAAAACACATCCTAGTGCATAATTTGAACTATCAGTTTGCAAAATAAATTCATTTTCTGGCAAAAAATTTGGGTAGTCTAAAACTGGTGCGTTTGACAATGACCTTTTTAGAGTATCAAACGCATTTTGGCATTCTAAAGTCCATTTAAATTTAGTGTTTTTGCGACTTAAAAAGCAGTGTTCTAGTTGAGTCTCAGTTATTTTAAAATGGGACAGAATTTGTGGTTTGCATATTTCTTATAGTTGTTTTTTGTTTTTAAACAGAGCCCCACTCGGATTTATTTGTGTCGTGGGTTCATTTACAAACATCAAAATTCACATACACAAATACCCAGACCAAAGCAAATAATTGTGGATCACACAACGACTTGTTCCATGTGCGAACCTGCGACTATTAGACCCAGTGGGTGGAGCAGCTTAAGCTCTTAACCACTGCGCTAAATTGTCCATCAAATATCATTCAATTATATTTTATTTTTGAGTGTCTCTGTTCTTTGAAAGGCATGTTCTAGTTGCCACTTAAGATGGTGTTTATCATCACAGGTCACAATAAAAGAAAAAGATTTATATGGAGTCTAGTAACTTAAAATAAAACTTTATTTGAGATAAATAAACCACTAATATTGCTTTTTTTTCTTTGTCAAATAACATAGCCTGCCAAGGAATTATTTCTATGTTGTGGGTGCATGTGTGTTAAACATGAAATTCACATACGTAAACACCCACACTAATCTACTATACATTTCTTTCAACTCGTCAGATGTAATAACGATTCTCGATAAAGCGTCTGCAACTACATTTTCCTTTCCTTTTACGTATTCTACTTTGAAATCATATTCCTCCAACGCTAAACGAAATTTAGTTAAGCGACTTGAAGGGTTTGACATATTAAACAAATATATCAGTGGTCTATGATCGGTTCTAATAGTAAATTTTCTACCATATAAATAGGGTCTAAAATGTGTTACGGACCAAAAAATCGCTAAAAGTTCTTTTTCAATAGTTGCATAATTTAATTCAGATTTATTCAAATTTCTACTAGCATAAGCAATTGGTTTTCCATTTGAATTACTTAAAACACATCCTAGTGCATAATTTGAACTATCAGTTTGCAAAATAAATTCATTTTCTGGCAAAAAATTTGGGTAGTCTAAAACTGGTGCGTTTGACAATGACCTTTTTAGAGTATCAAACGCATTTTGGCATTCTAAAGTCCATTTAAATTTAGTGTTTTTGCGACTTAATTTATTCAAAGGTAAAACAATCTCAGCAAGGTTTCGAATGAATTTCCTGTAATAATTGCTAAATGCAACAAAACGTTTGACGTCGTCCGCCGAAGTCGGTATCGGATAACTTTCGATGACTCTGACTTTAGCCGGGTCGGGTAAAATGCCGCCTTCTGATATTACATGCCCTAGGTATAAACATTGTCGTTTTAAGAATTCGCACTTTAATGGATTCAACTTTAAATTCACCTTTCGTAATCGTGAGAAAACTGACATGAGATTTTTGTTATGATCTGATAAATTTCTACCAAAAATAATTAGGTCATCTAAATAAATTATACATTTATCATAATGAAGGCCTGACATGGCAACTGTCATTAATCTACTAAATGCTGAAGGGCTTATTTTCAATCCCATAGGTAATCTACACATTTGAAATTGACCTTTGTCAGTTGTGAATGCCGTATATTTTCGTGACTCTTTTTGTAAATTACACTGAAAAAAACTTTTACTCAAATCACAATGACTGAAATACATGGCACCTGATAACGAATCTAATATGTCTGTTATATTTGGGAGAGGGAATTTATCATCCTGGACGCGCTCATTTAATTGCCTATAATCGTCAACTACGCGCCATTGTTGTTTACCGCTTCTATCTAACTTTTTAGGTATTAATAATAATGGACTAGACCAATCGCTACTAGCTTTTTCTATTATCCCATCTTCTAACATCTGATCGATCTGTTTATTAAGTTCCTCTTTTTGCGCAAAAGGTATTCTATATGGTTTTTTATACACAGGCGTTACGTGATCTTATAAATGTATCGACTGTTCGTAAACATTTGTAACACTGAGTTTATCACCTGGTAAATGAAATATATCGGAATATTTCGCACATATTTGCTCTATAGATAATTGCTCTTCTTTTCCTAAATATGTATTTAACTTGAGTAAAGAAAACAATTCCTTAACTCTATCTACTCTCACATCCGATTTTTCAAATGTACAAAAATTATAGTTGTCTAATCTATCTATCTCAATATCTTTTAAACTAAATGTTTTTTTTTCTGACGTTGTATTTAAAAGTCTTATAGGAATTTTTCCATTTTTCGGCTGAGTAACTACACTAACTATAAAAACACCATCACACACCTCTTTAGGCGAAACAACACACTCATAATTAACACGTGTCGGTATATATTTAATTACCTCACACCGTGGTCCGATTGTCAAAGAATAATCATAATAATTCATAGGCAATATTATCTTATTTTCACCTATTCTAAGCGAAATAGTATCTGTTTCATAATCTATGATGCCTCTATAATTTTTCATAAAATCTTGACCTAATATACCTATAGCTTTGCAAGGTAGGTCTTTAAAAACATAGAACTTATGTTCAAAAAATATATTATTATATTTTAGCGTCAAAAGTACATATCCTATTGCATGTAAACTACCACCAATGCCTCTTATACTTAAGCTACACTCATATAAATCTAATTTCTTCATATTTAAAACATTATAGCTAATTGCTGATAAGGAGGCCCCCGTATCTACTAAAAATTCTAACTGTATATTATTATCTAGACTTAAATTTACCCAATTAATACTATCGCAAGCTAAAATTTGATTAGGGACAAAAAAACTCGTTAGAAGGCTCTAGAACAGTATTTTCACTAGATGAACAACAATTATTAGTAGTGAAATGGTTCAAGGCTCTATTATTAGAACGAACTGCGCCATAACCATGTCGACGATTCGCATAATTGCGATAATTCCCACGGTAACCTGAAGCACCGCGGCCTGGACGCGAACTTCCTGACGCAGCTAAATTTTGTTGCGCCATCGACTTGTTATACGTGGAATTATTAGAGTTATAATTATTATAAAATCTGTGACCTCGTGATCTACGAAATCTAAAAGAATAATTATTTCGTCCACCTCTTTTGTCATAAGACATTACCTGATAGTCCGTAGATGAACTAGATTCATCTTCCGCCACACGAATTGCATCCTTCAATGAAGATAAATTTCGAGCCGAAATAATTGTGCCTAATCTTTGACTTTTTAACCCATCGGCAAAACGTTTAATGGCATTCTTTTCATTAAGAGGACATAATAATCTATAAGCCTCGTCGTTACCATTTGCCTGAGAAATAGTTAAGTCCACAAACAGTTTTTCGATCTCTTCTCCAAATTCGGTTACAGACCTATCGCCTTGTCTAGCTTTCTGTAATTTAGACTGTAAGGCAGTGTCGGACTTCCTTGTTAATAAATGAATACGTATATCCTTTAAAAGCAAACGAACAGTAGTATAAACACTTGATAACCGCATTTTCGCTCCACTTGTTAATCTACTTTTTAATACGAAATTTATTAGCAACTTCTTACCATCATCGTCAAGCATTGAGTCGTACAATTCGATAGCCTCAATTAAATCTTGAGTAACACTTTGATCTCCAGTCATCTTTGGCAAGAGGCTCACAGCCGTCTTTAAAGAAAATTTCTCACCTGACATGTTTTCTTTCGTTGTAACACTACTAGACAAAACAGATTTTTCCTCAAACTTCAAAATTTTACAATACACGTCGTGAATACTGCAACATAATATCAATATTTCCATCATAACTTTTTGACTCTAAGCAACTTAAATAAGTTCGAAAAGTTTTATATAAAGATTTTGCCTCTAAAATCTTCTTCTCAAAATTACTACCTATTCTTCTCTTAGGACCTAATTTACTGATATTTTCTCTAAGTTTTTCTAACTGATTGTAAATGTCTGATAACTCTATTGTTACCATAATCAACAAAAAAAATTTATAATTAAATCTTAACTCATTTCTACTTAGTTATTTTATTCATTATAATGTCTACAGTAATAATCTAAATACTTTCCAAATTATAAAACGTATCTCTGAAAAAATAATAATAGGTATCTTATACATTAAAACATAATTAAAACTCGCACCTTACTCTTATCACTGTCACTCACACACTTTATAATACCTATAATACCGCAGCGGGGTCAGCAGGGCCTCTGGCATCTCTCCGACGGTAGCTCAACCGAGACAGGACACGCTCCATGGCTTCTCGCTGGAACTCCTTCCGCATCCACTTCGTGTGACACTTCTTGTATAGACAGACAACTCCAACCAGAACCGCCAGCAACATACACGACGCAATTATGGTCAATAAGACATTATTTGTTTGTTTAGCTGTCGCCTTAGCATCGTTTCCTCCTCCAGAAGCAGCCTGAGCTATGGCAACCTCTTCCTTTGTTTGGCTTGATCCCATAGTTATTCCATATTAAACTATGTGATATATATCAAACAGCAGTAGGCGTACCAGGACTGGCAGGGTCGCCATATAGCGTTGTACGCTCTTGTGGTATTGGGTGTTAGTGAGACAAACACGTCCGCTTACTTCAAGTATCGTTTAATGTCTGTTTTACATTACTTTAATACAATTAATGCTTACATAGCATAATATTACACGCTACAATGCTATCATATGCAACAGTAAAATGCATAGTGTGCAATCATGACATAAACATATTGGAATACTTCATTGGTTCTAAGATACTCATAATGGGGAACAGCAGTGTTCTAGTTGAGTCTCAGTTATTTTAAAATGGGACAGAATTTGTGGTTTGCATATTTCTTATAGTTGTTTTTTGTTTTTAAACAGAGCCCCACTCGGATTTATTTGTGTCGTGGGTTCATTTACAAACATCAAAATTCACATACACAAATACCCAGACCAAAGCAAATAATTGTGGATCACACAACGACTTGTTCCATGTGCGAACCTGCGACTATTAGACCCAGTGGGTGGAGCAGCTTAAGCTCTTAACCACTGCGCTAAATTGTCCATCAAATATCATTCAATTATATTTTATTTTTGAGTGTCTCTGTTCTTTGAAAGGCATGTTCTAGTTGCCACTTAAGATGGTGTTTATCATCACAGGTCACAATAAAAGAAAAAGATTTATATGGAGTCTAGTAACTTAAAATAAAACTTTATTTGAGATAAATAAACCACTAATATTGCTTTTTTTTCTTTGTCAAATAACATAGCCTGCCAAGGAATTATTTCTATGTTGTGGGTGCATGTGTGTTAAACATGAAATTCACATACGTAAACACCCACACTGAAACAAACATTTGTGGGTCACACAAAGATTTGTACCATACATTGATCAAACTCTTGACTACTCTATACAGAGGATGGGCAGCTTATACTCTTAACCACTGGATGAAGCCGTCCGTGTTTAACAATTCCTGTACATTGTTCACTGGTATTGAATCATCTTGTTATATTATGTTTTGGTAACTCTTGCCTTCTCTCTGTTTCATAATATTGTGGTATTACAAATGAAGTCTGATGATATCTGTAAAACTACATACTAATTAGATTTGACACACAGAGCATCCAGGAGTCTCTCTTTTATTACATCAATTACCTCATGCATCTTAACTTCCATACCACCACTTACACTCCAAGTGCCTATTCGGCACTCTACACACCACGACTCGCCTTTTCAGGCCACCGGGTGATGGGTAGCGGCCCCCATCGCCACTTCCACCTGTATGCGTACCGACGGAGGCGGACCGGTACGCGTCGCCTCGGGGGTACGTTCTAGCCCGCACTGCGGTACCTCTTTGGTCCATGGTCCATGATTGCAGCCATAATGACTGGCAGGAGTCGCGACGAGCATGCTCTTAGACATGACCCCCTTCTCTCTGTTACATAATAATGTGGTATGAAGTGAATAATGAAGTCTGATGATATCTGTAAAACTACATCGTAATTAGATTTGATGTAGTGTTTACTTCTCAACTGTTATCACGTTTCCATATGTTTAATTAAGACAATTTACCATATCATTTTAACTTTATTACCTTAAATAATCATTCATACTACTTGGAACACATTTGTAGTGCAGTGCTGTAAGTACAGTCAGCAATGTAAGGCGTTTAACATTGTCAGTTTTTTAAATCATATCATGATCATAATCATAACATTGTTAAAACCAAATTATTAACGACATATTCAAATATATTTAGATCTAGATAGGATTTTATGAAAAACACTGAGAATGTTAAGTGACTTATATTTGCTGATCAAGGTTCTGCAGCGTTAGCGCCCATTCGTATAGGTCGCTGAGAACAGCAGAAAAATACATCGTTTTTAAAATAGAGTTTTAACTTATGGAAATAAGATTTATATCTACATTTCATTCGTCTATCTATCTATCTATCTATAACCTCACGCCAGATCCCTTGCGGGGTAGGCAGAGAGTACAGAGTTCCAACAGGTTCTTTCCTTACATACCTCTCTGGCTTCCTCGACTCTCATAGTTCGTCTCATACACGCTCGCCGGTTACGGAGACTCTTGACTTTTCCATCAGATAAGACTCGGTTTATTTGGTCTATCTATCTCTATCTATAACCTCACGCCAGATCCCTTGCGGGGTAGGCAGAGAGTACAGAGTTCCAACAGGTTCTTTCCTTACATACCTCTCTGGCTTCCTCGACTCTCATAGTTCGTCTCATACACGCTCGCCGGTTACGGAGACTCTTGACTTTTCCATCAGATAAGACTCGGTTTATTTGGTCGTGGTAAGATAGTCTAGGTCTTCCCCGGTACCTGCATCCTTCCACTTTCACATTGTATATCTGTTTTGTCATTCTTTCCTCTGGCATTCTTTCTATATGCCCGAACCAACGGAGCATGCCCTTTCTCATCTTTACACCTATACTATCTTTCATACCTACTCGCTGTCTTACTATGCTGTTGCTAATGCGGTCGGTCAGCTTCACTCCGCACATCTTCCGCAGAGCTCGCATTTCTACCGCATTTATCCTACTTTCATTCTCCTTCTTACATACCCAGCTCTCGCTACCATATAACAGCGTTGGGACAAGAACTCCGTTATGTATGGCCAGCTGCGCCTTATGGCTTAAGTGCCGGCTCCCGAGTAGCTTTCCCATCGCACCATTCACTCTGTTCCCTGCACTCACTCTTCTCTCTATGTCAGCGGTGTATTTCCCATCCTTACTGAAGGCGCATCCAAGATATACAAACTCATTCACTTGCTCCAGCACATCGTTACCAACCACAATCCTTACATTCGTTCTGGTTTCTTCCCTTTCAAAAACCATAATCTTGGTTTTCTTCACATTCAAGTGTAAGCCATTGATCATGCAGTCGTCTTTCATAACTGTGACTAGTGTTTGCAGATCAGTGGCTGTTGGCGCTATTAAAACCGCGTCATCTGCATAAAGTAGATGGTTTACCACTAAGTCACCCATTTGTACACCTTCATTCATCGCTTTCAGTCTTTGAAGACTTTTGTCCAGATATATTATAAACAGTCTAGCGGACAACACGCAACCCTGCTTGACGCCGATTTTAACGTCAAACCAAGGTGACCTGTTACCACCCACCCGTACGCATGCCTTGCAGTCCACATAAGTAGACTGGACGGCTCGCAACAGAGTGCCATCTATACCATACTCTGGCAAAATGTCCCAAAGTCTCTTTCGCACAACTCTGTCAAATGCCTTCTCCAGATCTACAAAACCGCAGAAAACCTTCCGGCCCACTGCCAGATGCTTCTCTACGATGTTGCGGAGTGAGAAGACTTGATCCGAACATCCTCTTCCAGACCTGAAACCCCCTTGTGCCTCGCACAACATTCAATCGGACTTCACGCGCATTCTCCGTTCAATAATTTTACCGTACACCTTGGCTGCCAAGCTGATCAAACTGATGGCTCTGTAATTGGCGCAGTCATATTGTGAACCCTTGCCTTTATACAAGGGTACTATGACTGCGCGGCGCCAATCTGTAGGGACTCTACCGGTCCTCCAGCAAAGGTTTGCAAGGGCCCGGAAAGCGTCCCGGACGCAAGTTCCACCATATTTGATCATCTCGGCAGATATCATGTCTACTCCCGCAGCTTTACCGTTTTTCATACTTCCTATCGCCCATTCAACTTCTTCCATAGTGATGTCCTCCGTTGATTCTGGTGCCGCAATCTCGCCTTTAGGCACGTCTGCGGCATCAGCATCCGGGTCATCTCCATACATTTCTCCAAAATATTCACTCCACCGGTTTAGCACAGCTTGTGTATCTGCAAGAATGTCACCATCTTTAGATTTTATCCTTTCCATTCTGGAGCCTGACGAATCACCTCGAGCCTTTCTCACCTTGCTCCAAAAGAGTTTGGTGTTGTTCTCGAAGTTCTTCGCCAGCCTCTCCTCCTCAATCATACTGGCTCTTTCAGGCTTTTCTTTCACTAAAGTTTTAGTGGCATTCTTGCATTGCCGGTATATTTCTTTCCTCATCTCTGTCATACTGGCATTCAGGTTCAAAGAAGATACATAGTCCTGCCACGCTTTCTTCTTACTTTCTACGGAGCTTTGCAACTCCGCATCCCACCATGCATCACCTTTTGCTGTAATATGCTTCTTTGAGCAAACACATACTTCTTTCGCGGATTCCACCAAACTCTCTTTCAGGCTATTCCAGCATTCATCTACATTTGAGTCCGAAGAGCCTACTGTCAAAAGCTTGCCCCGGACTCTGTCTTCATACATTCTCCTCACGCTCTCATCTTGCAACTTTTCAACCTTTATTCTTTCAAGGTCTCCGAAGGGGATACGCTCTCGCCAGTGCCTCCACTTCCTGAACAGACCCCTAAACCGCGCAACTACGAGATAGTAGTCTGATTCCAGAGTGGGGCCTCTATACGCACGCGTATCTTGTAGTTTGCTTCGGAGACGGTTATCAACCAGGATCAGATCTATCATGCTTTTTTGTTCATTCCTTCTCCACGTATACATATGTATGTCCTTGTGCTGGAATATCGTATTAGACACAAGGAGACCCCTTTCCGAACAAACATCTACAATGAGCTTACCTGCATCGTTCACTCTCTTATCACCATAAGGACCCAGAGCAGCGTCGCAAGTTTGCCGCCTGGTTCCTACCCATCCGTTCAGATCGCCACACAGAATCACCTTTTCGTTAGCCTCAGCCAAATCCAGAACTTCCCTGACATTATCCCAAAACTTCTCAAGGTCCTGGGGTGTCGACGAGCTTACGGGAGCATATGCTGCGACCAAAAATACTCTAGTGACACCCAGTTTTAAACGGACCCAGAGAAGTCTCGCATCGCACAGGCCATAATCTCTCACTCCAGAGGCCAGGCGACGGGACAGCAAGATACCCACCCCCATGCTGGCACGACTGCTCTGCGGTACCCCAGACCACAGAGCCATCGTTCCATCAGAAAGATCACAGGTTTCACTGCCCCTCCGCTTCGTCTCTGTTACACACAGAGCATCGAGGCGTCTCTCTTTCATCACATCAATCACCTCATGCATCTTATCCTCCATACCACCTCTTACATTCCAAGTGCCTATTCGGCACTCTGCACCCCACGACTCGCCAGTTCGGGCCCGGCGTGATGGGTGGCGGCCCCCATCGCCGCTTCCACCTATATTCGTACCGACGGGGGCGGGCCGGTACGCGTCGCCTCGGGGGGACGCCCTAGCCCGCACTGCGGTACGTCTTCGGTCCAAGATTGCAGCCATAATGACTGGCAGGGGTCGCGACGAGCACGCTCTTGGGCAGAAACTATTTACTAATAATAGTTAAAGTCCAATATCAGGTCTCACTTTAAATGCAGAACTTGTAAATATATGACCATATTATGCACTCTAACTTCTATTTGCAGTGCTACACTCTACAAGGTTTAATATAATAAACGCAAGACCTGAAAGTAGTTTGTTCTAAATCGGTAACTGAATTGATTCCATTCATCCATCAATTTTAATGTATCTTACATGTTTTTTTTTTTAATTTGCAATAAATACTTTTACCCCGTGCAATAACAAACTAAATTTATTCTTGATTCATAGCAATAAGGATATTTCAAATGCATTCCTAAAACGTATTTCACAAAACGCACACATACACGTACAAGTTTCATTGGTAATTGGGGTATAAAAGTGTTTCAAAAAGGTAAAAACCTTTAAATTTGGAAATTTGGTTTTCGTTTTCAATTTATGAAGCAATTCTCTAATCGGGGTGTCACACCCCGATTAGAGAATTGCTATTGCTACACCTTTCATAAACATATCTCTATCGGCGATAATTGGTTTTTCGCCGCTACAAACGTTTTCGCATCAATAAAACTTACGCTTCTAGATCCAAAACAAGTAACTACATAGTTTTTTTTAGTATCTATCTATATCGTCGTATCGTGATGATATATCACGCTAGATCCCTTGCGGTGTAGGCAGAGAGTACAGAGTTCCAACATGTTCTTTCCTTACAGACCACTCTGGCTTCCTCCATCTTATAGTTCGTCTCATACACGCTCGCCGGTTACAGAGACTCTTGACTTGCCCTTCAGATAAAACACTGTCTGTTTGGTCTTGGTATTGCGATCAACAGAAACCGATATAATAATGAGAAGACAATATCAATCGAAAAGTTTATACATACATCAAAAAAACATCTCATGTGGTATCTGAAATATTTGTGTGTGTGTGTGTGTGTGTGAAAGATCTACGCTGTTGGCCGCGGGGCCTTTACAGCTTCACCGGACAAGAGTATCACAAATATTGTCTATACGCGACCATACAAGTGTGTACATATGTGTATAATTGAATCCAATTATCTTTAATTGCTCAAGGAATGTTTAATAAAAACATCCCTGTTAATTATGATGACGCAAGTGGTATCTCATAAATGATTTGTGTTCATTTTAGATTAGTGTTAATAAAGCCGTTGCATTTCGTTTAAGACGTTGTTCTGCTCGAGATATTATTTCTGTCCTGTGTGTGTGTGAGTGATGTACGCTGTTGGCCGCGAGGCCTTTACAGCTTCACCGGAGCGGGCGAGCGTGCAACCACTACGCTCGAACCAGAAGGGCAAGGGGCGACATACTCGAGGGCGCCTTGAATAGGCGCTCTCGAGTAGTCGGTAGTCGGCGGCGGCTACGATTAACGGATTCACATGGGTAGATGCGTTCGCAAAGTGTCGTGTTGTCGCCTTTTTAATATAGACGCGAATAGGTTCGAGACCTAGATCGGAGTGGAGATCGACATTCCGTACGAACCAGGGGGCTCCTACGGCTTTACGGAGGAAGCGGTTTTAAACGGCTTGGAGTTTATCGATATGAGAGGGGGCCGAATGCCCGAACTCAACACACGCATAAGTCATGATGGGTCGAACGCAAGTTTTGTAAAGCGTCACCTTATTTCTGAAGGACATTTTACTCCGCTTGCAGATTAACGAATGGAGACGACCGAGCACAAAGGATGCTCGGTGACGGACCCGCTTGATGTGCGGGCCGAAGGACATGGTACTGTTTAGGGTGACCCCTAGATATTTGACCTCTTTGACCCAGGGAATGGGTCGGTCGAACATGGTCACTTGACCGAGATTACTTCTAGGGCGGCGCAGGGAGGGGCGCGGACTTATTTCTGTCGTGGGTGCGTTTACAAATATGAAATTGAAACATGCACATACAACCAGACCCACACAAATTAACGGACGATTTAGCGCATTGGTTAAGAGCTTAAGCCGCTCAGCCCACTGGGTCGAATAGTCGCTGGGTTCGATTCCCGCACGGGACAAATCTTTGTGTGACCCACAATCATTTGTTCCGGTCCGGGTATTTGTGTATGTGACTTTTCATGTTAGTAAACGCACCCACGACACAAATAAATCTTAGTGTGGGGGTATGTTTCTTTAAAAAGAAAAAAAACTGTTATACAAGTCACTATGACTTGTACAATCTCAATCTGGTGGTTCATGGTCATCTAGAATAAATTATAGGGTAACAAGAACAGATTTGCTAAACATTAATCCAACCAGATAACTGGCATGATTACATTATTTTATATTGTAATTGTAATACACATTTAATCTATTACAGCGAATACTACGGCCTTTCTTAGACAAGTTGGTACCTAGGTTTTGTCTCAAGAACAACGGAAAAGTCAATATTTATACTTAAGGTTATCTGAGACAGCGAGTAATAAAACAACATTAACGTTTCAGTTTGCGATCCAGTCATGGGTGACAATGGGAGAATGTACGTTCCAGAAGACATCCTACCAGTATACCGTGATATAGTCGTACCCTTAGCAGATATCCTAAAGCCGAATCAGTTTGAAGCAGAACTACTAACGGGCAAGAAGATGAAGGATCTAGATGGTGCCTTGGAAATTATAAAAGTACTTCACGATAGAGGCGTTAAAACTGTTGTACTATCTAGTACCGATTTAGGAGATGAGAAAAATATGATCGGCATTGCAAGTAATGCAGGTAACTAAAAATAGTATATGTATATTTACCCTGATTAAGACAATGCCCGGTTTCATGTCCATTTCACTTTCGCAGCGAAACACGCTACTGCGAGGATAGACTCAATCTTAAACATGGCTTACCTAGATATGATGAATATGTTTCTGTGATATTTGTTTAGGCTAAACCATGATGATTAAGCGATGTACGAGAAACTTCTGTCAAAAATTGTTTCTTTGTATTTTGTCTAGAACACGACTGCAAGAGTTTTTAATATCAGTTCCTGAATTACGAAATCACAAGAGATCAAAAGCTGTTTTTTATTCTATAGGACAATAATAAAAATCTACTCATCTCTTTGATATTTCTATTGTTGTTTCACTCAATAATCTACATTGAAACCTAAATAATTTAAAATCAACGTTTTTACAGCGTCAAATCTTACACTCAAATCGTAGTCTTTCAACAGGAATGGCACAGACATTAAGATATCCCTCATGCCCATATTACTAATAAAACTTTGCAATTTTAAATATTTATGTCCTCAAGATGTCTTGAGGCATCTTGAGGAAAAGGGAATGCAAAACATATTTTGCTTAACAAATCAAGTCAATTTCGTTTCTCTACAGGGTCAATTTACCAAATAAACATTCCGAAAGTGGACGGAAATTTCACGGGCACTGGCGATCTGTTTGCTGCAATATTCTTGGCGTGGTGGCACAAGAGTAATAACGATCTGAAATTGACGCTCGAGAAGACTATAGCCACTTTACAGAACATCGTGCAGGACACATATCAAAGAGCCAGAGGTAAGTTCTCTTCAACTCTGTTCTTTGGATTCGCCCGCGTGATATTCATGTTGGCCATTTTGGATTCAACTTTTTAACCTTCCCTCCCCCCTGGTGATACGTGGTGAGGTTTTTTGACTAACCCCACACCACCCATAAATTATTTCTCTGGTACAAAGTATCTTAAAAATTTTCAAGGCGAGGCAAAGTCACGCCAATTTGCTATTTGATAATAATCAAATTAACTACAAAAAGTTGACTATCAGTAATTTAATCGGATCCTAATGACCATGCTAAATTAATCGCAGTGAGAAATCAGTTAACTAATTTCATTGTTTGAACCGTTTATAAATTCACGATGAATGTAAACCCCCCCGACCCCTACCGCCACCGCCGGCCGCGACATGTTCTCACCGACGCCCCCGATGCTTTGTCATCCCTTCTTTCCGCTCAGAATACGGGCGACGACGACGACGTAGTAGTAGATCCTCTCCCATAGCCGGCGGTTGACCGGTGCACTTAGTAGTGCACCCGTCCCCCTACAGCGACTGTCCCAACCGAGGGCGCCTCGAAGAGTCGCCCTCGAGTATGTCGCCTCTTGCCCTTCTGGCTGGCTATGGCGTAGTGGTTGCACGCTCGCCTTTAAGTCCGGTGAAGCTGTAAAGGCCTCGCGGACAACAGCGTACATCATTCACACACACACACACGATGAATGTAAATTAAGCTTTAAAACTATTGTTACAGTGGTTCATCCGAATGGTAAAATACCACCTGCGCTGATAGAATTAAGACTCGTACAAAACAAAGCCGTCATTGAAGACCCCGAGATAACTATATCGGCCGTAGAAATAAAGAGAAATTAATCTCCATTACTTTGTAGTACAAGGGAATATATAAGTTAAATTCTATTAAGCGTTATGTATTTATATAGTATTTAAAAGACAATAAATCTATGAAATTACATAATGTTAAATATTTTAAAAGGATCTTACCAGCTGTGAATAAATATAGTTTAAGTACATTATGAAATGCTAGACAATCCTGAAGTCTTCCAGATTTTTATTACGTTGTTTGATGAATAGTTTTATCTGTGATATGTACAACAATGCTAGTTTCCGTTAATTTTGTGTGCACATGTCAGTTTATTAGTTTTAGTTGATAAGTTAGAAATATATTTTTATGTTGTGACTTTATGTGTAACTTATGTGCTTTGAATGCATAATTATTATTTATAAATTATAAATAAAATGTTATTTAGTATTTATATACGTTTTTAATTTTTCGGAGTCAAATATCTTTGGAGTGGTTGTAGATCTCAATGGGGTTTGGGCACCCGTGTACGTTACCAGCTAAATAGTTTAGGGAGCCCACACATGGCCGATCATATCCGAAGTAAGCAATTGAGACTCAATGACTTACGGACGGTTTCTATATTTAACTCGAGAAAAGATTTTACTACTACGGATAGAATTTTGACATATTTTGTATGGAAAATCTGTCAAAATTCTACTGACAGTAAGCAAATTTATCAATAAGTTAAATATTGGAACCGGCCATTAAGGTCGTCGTTCCTTATCCACCCAGCACCCGACTAGCACCTCTTCGCCTCGTACGGCTGAGCTTTCTTACATGATCTTCGATTCGCAAATGGTCGTAAGCACAAAATGGTATATTTTACAGGACTGCAGATTTGGAAGAGTAAGACTTTCTGCATATCTGAATAAACCATATTTTGGGACATTCTATCTTTATTATCTTTAACCTTGTTCCAAAGTCTTTGGTAGTTTAAACTCTTTATATGCCTCTATAGGTATTTAAATTAAAACATCGTTATAACTCACAATATTCTATTTCAATACGAACATAAAGTAACTATAAATATCTGATTGTAGATGTAAAATAGTCTTATGAGTTCTTGGCTTTATTAATGACTACAGCTGCTATAATTAATATTATTAAAAGTATGTGGTATGCCCAAAATATTGAGTGGTAGTACTTGAATAGCACCTCGGCGTCCTTTATGACAACGCAAGGTGTGAGGTAGATGAGGCACAACCCTCGCATTATTGAGAACCCGACGTTCCAGGCTGTTTTCATCTGAAATAAGTACAATGAAATATCCGTCACTCTACAGTCACAATTTATGTTCTGCCAACTCACGCAGGAAGAGTAAGCAGGTCGATTTAAAATCGACAATTCCGGGTGAAAAATCGATTTTTAGATCCATCTAAAACACTGAATCGATTCAAAAACCCCTTGAATTGGATTGATTCATCTAAAAAAATAAAGTAATCGGCAGAATGACTTACTGAAGTTGTGTACATATGTACGTCAAGTATTTTAATAATCCCAAATTCATGTTAAATGAATAATACTAAGTACTAAACTTAATGCCAAGGTTTTTTTGAATATCTGTTGTTTTTGATTGAGATTCAAGAAACCGAGAGTCTATGAAAAAATTGTTTAATTATTACGTTGCCCACTGCGTCTAATAGTCGCGGGTTCGAGTCCCGCACGGGACAAATCTTTGTGTGATCCACAATTATTTGTTCCGGTATGGGTATTTGTATATGTGAATTTTCATGTTTGTAAACGCACCCACGACACAGGAATAAATCCTAGTGTGGGGCTACGTTTAAAAAAAAAAAAAAAAAAAAAAATATATATATATAAATCAATATTTATTTTAGAATGAATTGACATGCCTAAAATACCAATGCACCGCGTGTAACTTAAACATTTATATTGCTTATTGACTAAGCGAGGGAAAGATAAGAGTAGAGGAAAAACGTGTTTATTGTGCAACGACAAAGATGATAAGATAAACAACAAACATCTGTTTATCCAAGTCATTACAATAAACAGTATCTGTCATTTTATCTTTATACGAGAGGCGAGCCTAAATAGAACCTTGTTTATCTATATATGGTTTCAGTATCTTAATGTTATCGTTCAGGCTTTGACCTCAGGCCCACCCGCTAGTGGCAGTGCATTGTAACATTATGATTGGACATAAAAACTATAGTTTGACTTTTCCCAAGTACAGTAAATAGACAGAAACACACAGCTTGACCTCTGTAGCTGTGTCTATTCTTCCCCAACTGATTTTTTTCAAAATATCGAACTATGGACACCTCTACCACTGTCGTATACAGTATGGAAATACTTAAATCGTCTCCGCACTCATAAAGGCAGATAGGACATAAACCTGGTACCTGCAATTGTGGTACCATATTTGAGGGTCTGAACATACAGCCAGTGCCCTACGTTCTGGCCACAAGGTTAAGCTCTTATCAGTTAATAAATGGATAAAATTTAATTCAACTCGTAGAGCCTTCGGGACACAATATTTTGTACTTGTAGCAGAGTTTCATACATTCTATACTTAAGGTACTTAGAACTAACCGAGCCTCCAGTATTGTACAGTAAAGTATATTCCTTCTCAAGGTGCAAATGCACCCAAAACGTGGAGCACGATATGAAATTCTGTATTGTCGGACCGCACCAGAGAGTCCACAACAGGAAAGATAAAATTCTTCTGAAAAGCATACAATATACTGGATAGTATTATCACCACGAACAGCACCATTACCTATGCTGTTTAGATGTATTAGGGAAATTATTTATTGTAGAAAATATACGGCGGACGCCTTTACACCTTATTATAAATACCTATTGTTTGTGCTGTTTTGTAAGCCTCAAAGTAGGCTTACAAAACAGCATCGAAAGTGGCAAGATAGAATTACTAAAGTGGCAGGTAAAGCTTTTAAGACAGGTGAAACGCGATAGTTTTATAAGATCCAGCTTTATTCATGCCATGGCTTAGTACAGTTAGATACGAGTCTAATGAGGACGTACCAGGTGCGTGTAAGTACGTACTATCTATCAGATGTTCGAAGTATTTACTACATTAAATGAATGAACGCGTGCGTCATTCACGCCGTAAGTCGGGGTAAATGATAAGAAGTTGAAGGACGAGACACTGTCACATCGTTTAAGATACATAAACCAATAATTTTTACACCTACTCGTATTATTCCCTTTTTCGTAGACATAGTTAAATAAAATGGGAGCAGATGCGTCCCAATAGGATTAAAGCTTTACCCTACGCATACATTAAACACCGTCACGCCTATATACCCCAAGCAGGAGTTGCAAAAATGTACTGAGTACACCCACGTTTCGCCATATACCGGGCACAATTCCAGATTCCGGATTCATACTGGGAATTTTTCGTCAGAAAAACTACATTTGGCCGACCTAAGGTTTGAACACAGGACCTCGTGATCACAAAGCGATGCGCTTTGCCTCTAAACCAACGAGGCAGTATATAAGGCAACGCATACATTAACGCAACGTTTTATCTAGATATCTGTTTATAGGTAGTCACGTTTCGTATTTGTACAATTGTACACACTATATAGCAGAAACGCCCTTAACAGATCTGAATTCCCTTCAGATGTGCCTAATAGATCCTGAATATCCATTCTGCTGGCTCTTCAAATATTGATTATAGGTATGTGTAAAGTAGATTCGCGAATGTTATACCTAAGGCAATTCCCGCTGCAGGGCACTCGGGCAAGAAACGGACGTCCGCTGGTGGGTGCGAACCCACATAACTGCAACGTAATCAAAGCCCGCAATATGGTAGGAGGTATGCACTCGGCATTCTCCTCGGAACAAGTGTAAAGTGTGCAAGGTGTAACATAATAAACGCAAGACCTCAGACACCCCGATTAGAGAATAGCTTCATAAAGTCGAAAACGAAAACCAAATTTTCAAATTTAAAGGTTTTTACCCTTTTTAAAGCACTTTTATACCCCAATTAACAATGAAACTTGTACGTGTATGTGTGCGTTTTTTAGAAATACGTTTTAGGAATGCGTCTGGAATCTTCTTCTTGCTATGAATCAAGAATAAATTTAATTTTTTATAGCGCACTGAAGGAGAAAAAGCATTTTTTGCAAATTTAAAAAAAATGTAAAATACATTAAAAATTGTTGGAATCGATTCAGTTACCAATTTAGCACAAACTACTTTCAGGTCTTGCGTTTATTATGTTACAGCCTGTATAGGCACCAAACAATAATGACGTACCGTATTTCTTTGTTAGCTTTCAGTGGAATCTTGTATATATTCGACCAGAACCAGTATCGAGTGGGCATGTCCCAGCCTCTCATGGTGTCTCTCATGCGAGGCCCGAATATTAGCTTTATATTGTCAAAGCACTTTAGCATCGTGAAGTTGTATTCTTGCTCAACAGCGACTTTCCGTGTTCTCGACCTGATACAAAAAATTTGTAGAATAAGATCAAGGCTTAACCACTTTAAATAGCAAAACTAGCTGTAAAAAATAAGTACCTGCGATTTCGAATACGTATTTCTTTTTTTCAGACATGAAGTAGCATACGTAGGTATGCTACTTCATGTCATACTTCATGTTCTTCCCTACTTGCCAAATATCAAAATCTATCAAATTCAGCGGTTTAGGGGCAAGGTAACAGGCAAGGAAAGTATATTGAAAAACGGCCTCTACAACTATATAATATAATATTTTGTTAGTTAATCTTTGAAAGACGTTGATCATAATAAATTGGTATATTATTTTGTTTGCCTAGAACTTGTAGAGTTCATGAACCCATTGACCTACATTTTGTTATGGTACTTATTGATATGCTTAATCGAAAATGAATGCGACCTATCAATCTTCGTGTGATATTTTATCTAATTACAGCATTATAAATATTAACCTCTGATGCAATAAGTTAAATTTTGGCACCAAGCAATTAATTAGTTACGATATTTAGGCATAGGTAAGTAATACCTACTGGTAGAGCTGTAAGTAATAACGCAGTGTTCGTAGTGATCACCTAGGTTAAGCAGCTCGACTCGGGCAGTCTGAGATGGGTGACATATGGTATATTTATTTTTGAACGTCTCTATGCTTTGGAAGGACGTTAAGTCGTTGGTACCGGCTGCCACCTTAAGTGGTAATCTTCAAGCCAAGTTGGCGGTGAACCTGCTTCTACCAATCGTACTAATTCCGCAGGACCGCGTGATTCATTCTTTCTCCTCCAGTTAAGAGAGAAAATCATAACCAAAGAACATATATTGAAGGTGGCCATTCGAAATATTTAAAGTTTACCACTGTCTTCGATCAACATTTATAGTATCAGCCTATACTGCCCACTGCTGGGAAAAGGCCTTCCCTCAGAGAGATTAGGTCATACTCCACCACGCGGAATCAGTGCGGATTGGTGGAGGCAGGTTTGTGGCAACCCCCTGTTGGACTTATCAAGCCGCCTTTAAGGCTTCCAACTCGGCTTAACGACTACCACATTAAGTGGTAACCGGGACCAACGGCTTAGTGTGCCTTCCGAAGCACGGAGACGCTCGTTTATGAAAATGCCACAAACGGTCACCCATCTCAGGCCGACCGAGTCGAACGCTGCTTAACCTTGGTGATCGGTAAGAACACCGCGGTCGCACAGCGCTGCGAGCGCCTTTACTCAAATCAACATTTGCGATTGTTTATTAGTTTTAATAGGTACCCTACATTTGTGCTTAAAAAATAAGCGTGTAGGTACTTACGCCAAATTTAGCAAACTAAATCTCGCTGAGGGTCCAAGCCCTGGCAGCGGTAGGCACTTGGTAGGGTACACACCAAACCCGGCCTCGGTGCAGACGCTCGTACTTAGCATCATGAGGACCTGGTACTTCAGGAAATGCTGCATCAAGTGCGGGATGTTATACAAGTACCGAAAGTCCGCTGCGTAGTTGGTATAGAAATTGTTGTCATAATAAATCTGGAATTTAGAGCTAATGTAAAGTTTTTAACAAACTTAGACGGACCTATAAGCAAAGTAAGCAAACTTATGCTGGGTTCCTGATTTAATATTTACGCACTATTTCGATAAAAAACATTGGCAGTTAGACACTTAAACCATGCTGACTTAAGAGATTGAAGAAAAATCGAAATTAGGTAATATCGGTCGAGGCTCATTCACGACAATAGGCTTTTATTGTGAGGTGCTTAACATCAGTTTAGGAAGGTCGTCTGGATACTCTATAAACACAGGTCCCTTATATCCATGGATTTATAAACAGAAATATACCTATGATGGAAGCTGGCCCCCATAAATGGCACAGGAGGCAGAGTTATTTAGAGGTTTATTAATAACCTGTATTACGTTAACAATAAATTGATTTTGATAAAGGTGCCCCGGTAATCAGGTGAAGGTCGCGGATCACAGGCGAATGCGTCTGCAGTGTAGAGCAGGTTAGCTACATTTGATTAAAGGCTTTATTCCTGCAGTAAACGTCTTACGATGATGTCTTCTTGATGATAATGATAAAAATCAATTATTTAAAACACTCACTTCAGGAGAGTAGTTCATTCTTAGCAGTAAATATCCTAAACCGCAGCATAATGCCTTTTTTAGCTTGTGTAAGGTAATCAATCTGCAATCGCCCAAAACTCCGAAAGGAAATGAAAAATGTTCGTGGAATGTTTTCCATTTGTAATATGGTCCTGAAATGCATCACAAATTACTTGCCAGCGTCCCAACAGTTGGTAATAATAAGATATCAAGGATTATCACACCATGGCAATAGACGTTTTACGTCGAACGCCGAATTCAGATTGGGATATAAGTATGAAGGATTAAGGCTATATTATATAGATATACTATATTACCGCAATTTTCCCTGTATCAAACCATTTCCTTTGGAATTTATTATTCAGGGCAGTGCGGCGTGATGTGACCCGCACCGCTGTCAGCACCGAATCCGTACAGAGGGAAGCAAAACCAGTTTCCTCCTTCAAGCAAGGCTCATTGGAGCGTGGTTCAGAGTGCACCGGTGTGTTCATCGCGGAGATCGCAGTCCTCCAGATTGTCGATGAAAGTCACTGATACCTTTTGAGTCCGATACCCCAACGAGCTTCCCCTCAAGGCTTGAGGAAGTCCTTCTAGGATTTTCTCTAGTTAAAGAAGTACCTACTGTGCAGTAGGCACAGTAATAAATTTCTATAAATCGAATACCTTTATGCAATCCAATAAAAAAGTAAGCATAGGCAATAATATCCACTGCTTTTGGTTCCAGCGGCGAAGATAGTCGTTCGGTCGCGGTGGCACTTGGACTCTGCTCAATCTTCGTTTTATCAATCGTGTACATTTCGAAAGCTAGCCCCACCATTCGCAGTGCTATTATTTGATGGAGCCAAATGAAATACGTTGTATTTTGAAAATTAAAGTGCAGGTACAGAAGATATGTCCATGTGTATGCTAGACTGATCTGATAGGCGTAGCTGAAAAATATAGATACTATGGGTCTATCATGATGTATTACAGGTCTTGAGGGGGTCCGTTTTTTAACACTGTCACGCATATATTCCCGAAGTAGTGGTGGCAGAGATGTACGGTGTACATTAAAATTTTGCCTACGACGATACATCCCAAAGTAGTAGGAGAGCCTATTGCCATATTACTGAGCACAGCATAAGGCTCCGAGATTCAAACCTATTCTCGTGATTGACAGCCATACCATATGCCACTAGAACGAGTCAGTCAGACCAAACGGTGGTTATGGAAATAAAGTATGGGAATCGAACAGGATTAAGTACCCCAGGAACAGAATACAACTTGTTTTTTTTTTGTTCTCAACTCTGTCCTAAAATGCGTATTCACGATATGAAATAGCCTATTTTCCACATTTTCTTTTTCGTGCATGATATATTTGTTGAAATCTCGCTTACCGCCTGTCACAGCATTTAATAATAATGATATTTCCCCACACCATCATCACAGTATGATAGACATAGTAGCCACAAATAAGGCATGCTGTGAGGACGCCAAGGCCCGCCCCATAGTTACGTTTCGTGTTCGGATCATCAATTTTCTTGTAGCAGCCACCCAGCGACATGCATATTATTAACGACGTGAAGTAGAGCACGTCGGAAATCATATTTTAATTATCGGTTCAACATTTCAATGATTTTTTTTCATGTCAAATGTGGTTACGACTGAGTTGATAATTCAGTGACAGATGACGCTAATTTTTTATTAATAGCGATCCACACATCTACACGACTTTTGTTGGTTTTTTGCCGTAATGGCGACAAGAAGCCAATTTTTATAATTTACTGTTTATACTCTATTACTACTTGACATTGGCGAAATACACTGTTAAAGAGTGCGGCCATTAATTAAAATAAGAAGAAGAAGACTTTTGTTTACATTGAAAGGGCAGGTTATACCCATTAGTACATTGTGATGGTTAACATGCTAATTTTTTATGGTAAACTTGTTTTAGCGCCTCGTCAATCTACGGCTAGCGATCACAAGATCCTGGGTCCTACATTGAAATGTGCGTAAGGAGGGTGAGTTTTGAAGGGAAACCAGTGTTATTGGAGTCTTTCTATTGGAAAATTGTCTATGACAAACCGGACTCCGGAATTAATTTAATTTTTCTTTTATTGAAAACGAAGCTCCACACTAGGATTTATTCCCCTGTCGTGGGCGAGTTTACAAACATGAATATTCACGTACTACACTAACACCCACGCCGAAACAAATATTTACTCTGCAAATATTTGTGGATCACACAAACATTTGTCCCGTGCGGGGATCTAACCCGCAACTATTCGATCCAGTGGGCGGAGCAGCTTAAGGGGGAACCTAACCCTAATTCCCAAAACTAGGCTCAATTGACAGAAGATTGTTGATGAATCTACAGCGTATTTGTTATAAGAAATATATTATATAAAAAATGAAGATGAAAAGGTCGTGAATTTAATGTATGGAGTAAAATTTCTAAATATCTATCATCACGCCAGATCGCTTGTGGAGTAGTTAGAGAGTAGAGTAGAGTAGAGTTCCAACAGGTTCTTTCCTAACATACCTCTCTGCCTTCCACCACTCTCATACTTCGTCTCATACACGCTCGCCGGTTACGGACGTAACTGCACACGCAGTTACGTACCTTACTCAGTACTTGTACATCACAGAATTAAAACAACAGAATGATTAAATAAACAATTTACTACACATAATGTAGGTTCACAATAAAAATATTTTCTAACAGAGGTATGTAACAGTTTGTCTGATGCAGATATAGCCAGTGCGTATCGACACTACAATTTACATCTATTTCAGCATATCGCTATTTATAAATAACAGCTATCCGTATCGTACAAGGGGCGAATAATTTAATATTGTGCAAAATAAAAATAATGTTTAAATGCATCGTATTTACTCACCATTATATCTAATTTGGCATACCGGAATGTTGTATATCCCCAACTATTTTGGCCTTCGATTTTCTCTATATTTCTCAAATGCAGCTCATGTTTTAACCTTTACTTGTGCAAACTAATACTACTTATCATAGCCAATGTTCAAGATTGTTAATATTGAAACCAATATCTAGCACTACCTTTGCCGGCCACAGCAAATTGAATTAAATGCTTTAAAACGGCACTCGTATAGGAAACCATATAAATTAAAAAGAATCTATTATAAAAGAAAACTTTGTGTATATTAGGAAAGATTTTAGGATAAATAACTATTGCCACAGATACAACTATTCTATGTAAATATTTGTAACATATCACAAAAGATAATTTATCAAGAAACAAACAACTAACCTATAATACTGTTTAAACTGTAATAGCCATTACATTACGTTTAATTTACTTAATTTTATTAAAATCAATTATTTCAGTGTAGTTAAATTCAATTGACTAGCATCTAATATTGTATATAAAAGAAAATAATGAATTGAATTATATTTATCTATACATAATTATTATACAAATATCGCCCACTTTATAAAATAATAATATGTATCGTAGACACTAAATAAGAAATACAGTAAAAGAAGCAAAGCAATGTTAGAAGTCTGTGGTATAAAAATGAATGGAGATCATTCAACTCAATACCGAAATCTTAATTTAAGCCACGTTTAGTAACTACATATTACGGGAAAATAAGTATAAATTATAAAATATATCACCCTGATAATCTCTTTCTAGATATTGCTTAGCTTCTCGAAACGACGTTTTCCATTGTCCGATTTTATCAACATATTGCGGTAAATCATTATAATGGAATATAAAGTTATAAAAAGATGGCAACGAACATAACACTCGTTCGGTGTAACAAACTAAATCTGCATCAGACTGAGAACGATTTAAAATTAAAATTTGCATTGCTATACAATTTACGTAAAACATACACAACATACAAATGTCATCGCGGCCAGGCCCGTAATAAATCGACTATGGAATAAATACTAAAATAAACGCCCACGCAAACTCGCGGACATCGAACATGCTTTAATTTTACTAAATATTGCCTTTACAACTATCGTTATCGATCACACCTAAACGTCGTTAGAAAAGTATTGCCTCTAAATATTATATACGAAAAGAGATTTTCATTAGATCTACTCACATCGTTCTATATATAAATAACGAAACTCAACGCGAACAGTCGATTCCGAACACAACATAGGGAGACTTCATATTAAGTACCGTATAATAAACGACGCGGTCGCTCCGCGCCGCCCCGCGGGGCGTCGCCCGCCGGCCTCCGGGGGCGCAGCCCCATGCTCCCAGTCCCGGTTAGAGGGCGCCTTGCCCTCACGGGGATCCCAGCGGGAGCGCGGCCCCGCCAGCTCGGTGTCCCGGCGGGATCGCGTCCCTGCCTATTCGCATGCATCTGCCCATCCGGGAACCGGCAGGATTCTATCCACATACCCGGGCCCCGATAACAGCGTTTTCATTTATTCGGGGTCCCGACGGCGCAGTCTCGCCCTACCAAAATTCCCGGCGTAAAATTGTACCCTCTCGGGAGCCCGACAGGGGCGGTTTCCGTGCCTACTCGGGCCCCGCGTCTCGCCTTGCAAAGATGCCGGCGAAAAGCACCACCCTCCCGGGGCCCGACAGCCTTTCCGAGCGGCACGTCGCGCGAGTGGGGGCGGCGGCGAAGCGCTATAATCACTAATGTCGATATAGTCGAGTAATGAAGGTGTACGGCTGCGGGGCTCCGCGCCGGCGCGGTCCCTGCGCTCACTTGATGAGCTGCGCGGCGCTCTTGGAGCGGCGGAACATCTTGGCGCGCGGCGGCGCGGGCGGCTCGTGCTAGTTGCCGCCGTTGGGCGCGCGCGCCAGGCCGGGCGAGGCCGCGGCGGCGCGCGCGGCGCCCTCCTTGGCGCCGTCCGTGCCGTAGATCTTGCCCGCCTTGCGCGCCATCGATGCCAGCAGCTCCACGGAGCACTTGTGCGCCGATCGTAGCGACAGCGCCCACTCCTTTAGACCGATCTCGTCCTGAGAATGAGATATGATTGATGATTTCCAACAAACTGACTTTTCTAATATTCTAACCTCAGTCTGTCCAGTAGAAGTTTTTGATTCTTATCAGAAACAGAATGGATTGGTATAAAAAAATGTTTTTGTGAAAATTGCTTATTTTCTTCCTAAATGTACATCATTCTTGCAAATCCTTAAATACAACTTAAAAATGTCCTAAAAAGTTAAGGATAGTCTCCTAAGACCGTTTTCCTGTAGCTACAATGGTAGAGGTCGCTGCCCTTACTGCCCTGTCTTAAAAATCCAGACTATATAGTTGTAGAATTAGTTTCCTACATCTATGTAAATATTGCATAGATGTATATGTAAATATTGCACTCCACACTGGTCCAGTGAAGTATGACCTATTCTAACTCAGGTCAATTTGTGAGTTAAGGATTTTGACCAACAATGGGACAGTATGAGCTGATATGGTATGCAATAAAGATTGAGTATATACATGATTCATCGTCACTTCTAATAAATTATGTTTTCTTTCTAGCTATATTACCACACCCGATCCCTTGCGAGGTAAGCAGCTAGTGAGTTCCTCCGACCTTACAGACCTCACTCGCATCCTCTGCTCTCACAGTCCACTCATACACTCTTGCCACTTTTAATTTTTTTAACACGTTTTCTGATGACGATGGTGACTAAATTTACCATCGCATAAATATCTACTAAGCTATAAGAAAACAAAAGGCATACATACAGTATTAGTGAGCACGATCTTCGTATCATTCCTGGTCCTCAGCACGATGCACTGCTCGCCCTTCACAGAGACGAGGTCGGAGGAGACCTCCTCGACACTGTCGAGCAGGATCATCTCGGGCTTGGCGCTGTTCTCGAGGTGCAGCTCCAGCCTGTTGGGGTACAGCTTCGCGTAGCGGGTTTGCCACGCACTCGCGAAAGGACCACCCAACTTCTTAATGTATCCGTGGAGTATGCAATCCGATTCTGCAATGAATGAATCAGCATCATGATAATACCCCAAAAGGAATAAATGTGCGGAGTGAAGCAGACCGACCGTATTCGCAACAGCGTAGTAAGAAAGCGATTGGGTATGAAAGATAGTATCGGTGTAAAGATGAGAAAGGGTATGCTCCGTTGGTTCGGGCATATAGAAAGAATGTCAGAAAAAAGAATGACAAAACAGATATACAATGCGAAAGTGGAAGGATGTAGGTACCGGGGAAGCCCTAGACTATCTTACCATGACCAAGTAGACAGAGTCTTATCTGAAGGTCAAGTCGAGAGTCTCCGTAACTGGAGAGCGAGTATGAGACGAACTATAAGAATGGAGGTAGCCAGAGAGGTGTGTAAGGAAAGAACCTATTGGAACTCTGTACGCTCTGCCTACCCCGAAAGGGATCTGGCGTGATGATATTGATAGAGGAATAAATGGAAATGTCCGAAATACTTAGAAGTCGTAGATCTCGACCAGTCACCAAAATAATGTTAAACAGCTCACGTAATGAGGGGTGAGCCTACTGATTTGTGGCACAACACTTGATGAGGTTGGATGGGTTCTAGTACTTTAGTATATTTTGAAAACATGATCCAACAAGAAAAATACGCGCTTTTCTACTCATTAGTAATCATCATTCCACATTACCCCTTTGAAAATTAATAAATTCTAAAACTTATATTTTGAGAACACGGCAGCGTTAATGAATTGGTGCGCGAATATTAGGTTAAGTTCCGTAATTGTATGTGTGCAATTGAACTAATAATAAAGAAAAAAAATAAAACTTGCAATAAACCAAGATGACTGCAAGAAGAAAGGGGAGGTCTTTGCCTTGCAGTGGGACAGTATGGGCTTATAATAATAACTAGTGGTCGTCCATAGGTCGATATTCGACCTACTCTTTCATCGTTTGCTGGTTGACATTCAGTAAGACTATAGACAAATAATATTAAAGACAAATATCAATTTGACGTGTATTGTGTCAAATACATGGTAGTGTGTGTAATGTTTTTTTCATTGATTTAGTGTATGTTTAATGCATAATTTAAAAAAAAGTATTAGCATTCTGCACTCCTTCTCTATATAAACTATAAGTGTGGGAAATTTCATACTCCTCCGTCCGCACAATTTTCGTAAAAATGTGTACAAAGTTTTTGCTTCACGTATTAATAATAATAACAATTGACCCAATAAATTAAAATTATTGAACGTCACGTCAAAACCCGATTTATTCCAAAAAAAATAATGCAGCATACATTGTTGCAAGAAGCAATAATAGGAGAAATCGAGCTTTATAGTGTGGCCAATAGAGTACTAATTCAAATAATTAAATTGATGAGTTGCCACTATTAAAGTCAGCCAGCAACACGTATCGGAACATAAAGGTAATAAAGTTGAACTTACCCTTTTCATCGGCGTCAAACTTCTGTTTCTGCTTGGCCTTCTTCTTCTGCTCCATCTTGTCGGCCTCCTGGTTGATGGTTTCGAACACCGTCTCCGCGACCTCGGACTGCCAGCGCTCGGATATCACCAGTGGGAAGTCCTTGTATTGCATCTGATCAGACTCCGTTAGCTGTGTGTTTAAAAAAGTATATTATTTTAGATAGAATTGTACGAGCACGAACCAAATATAAAGAAGAGTCGTTAGGCCGACTCTTCTTTAACTATGCACTAAGTCTTCCAACTAAGCCCTGACGTCACCGCGGTGGGCGTGGTTTACGTCAGTCTGTCATTTTTAGCTACATACTCGGCTACAGTAACGTCTTCTTCAACGAACGCCACCCTGCGCAGAGACACTCTTGATTATATAGGAATATCTAATAATGCCATCTGCTCTTTATATTAGCTGCCTGTGTACGACTATTCAGTTAAACTGTGGTCAATCTGGATTCGATTCTTTAATTCGGCAGCGTAAGCAATTTTTAATAACACTTTGTTCGACAGGTGAGGATACGAACCCAGAAAATGGTTTCTATATTTACAAGGTCTTACTTGCAATGTTCGTATGTCTGTCTGTCTTTCCGGTTCAAATCTTTTTCAAGCACTTGCGGGTATCCGATTGAGCTGAAATTAGGCATACGAATGTAATGTCGGTGACAATGCAATAATATGGTACCATGGAGCTGGTCTGATGATGGAATCCGAGCTATAGGTGGCTATAGAAACATGTGAAATTTACAACGTAACTCCCTCGTGTTTAGGCTTGTTAGATTGATATTGACAAGAACTATACAACCAGATAATATTCAGGGTCTGATGATGAAGCCGGATGGTGGCCAATGGAACCACCCAACTACTCATATAACCCCGCCGTGTTCGAGCTCGTTGGATTTGTCTTAACAAGATTTTTTTAGACCCGGACGGTGTCCAAGGTCTGGTGATGAAGCCGGACGGAAGCCGTAGGACTCCTCAACTAAGCAAGATATCTTCGTTGCGTTTTTGCTATAAAAGCATGTTTTTGAAAAGATCTTTTTAAAAATAAATTTATTTAGTAAGTAAGACACCTCGCGCGCTTGATCAACGTTTAGCGCGGCGTTTGACTTGCAAGTGC
This sequence comes from Phalera bucephala, assembly GCA_905147815.2. Lineage (NCBI taxonomy): Eukaryota > Metazoa > Arthropoda > Insecta > Lepidoptera > Notodontidae > Phalera > Phalera bucephala. The sequence goes on along the minus strand of LR990621.1, from coordinate 12,073,190 downwards.
TATGGCGTAAACCAGATAGATAAGTAAGGAGACACGTGTGCAGTCTTTTTACACATCGACGACGATGAATAAATGAGACTTGACTAGTTGTACTATTAACGGGCACTATCCTGACGCTTATGAGTGCGTGCTCTATAAATATGCCCAAGAAAAACACAGGAAAGAGTGAGAAACAAATACAGGGCTGAGACACTCCCAAGGAATTTATTACCACATGGAATGACAGCGCCAGCAAAAGACTAATAAAACAGTAGATTTCATCTAAGGCAACTAATTGGAGCATATACAGGCCATTATGGAACAAAAGAACATGTGCACAAGACGAACCTGTGCAGCAACGTGGAATGCATGAACTGTAGAACAGGAACTGAAACCATGAAGCATGTCTTTTGCAATGCGACGCACTGGCGGCGCGGCGAGTGAAGCTACTGAGTGGCCTATCCAACTCCAGAGGAATTTCGGCTCTTCTAGAATCTACGATCTGGTATAGGGAGTATTCGGATCGCCAGTTACGTAAGAACATCAAGGCTAGAACAGCACAATAGATCACATCGGGTCGAAGTAAGCTTGAGGTCTTCTCAGTCCGGAATAGCCAACAACAAGATAATATAACATAAGTCTTCACATAATCTTACCTTGATGCCCTTAGTGTCCTCCTCGTCAAAGCTGCCGATGTCGAAAGCGTCGGCTGCATTGACCTCCCCGCGCGGCGGGATCAGCGGCGGCGTGTACTTCTGGTGGTAAACCTGTTGCCAGTCGATGCCCGCGAAGAACACGTGCTCTTTCACCTCATCGGCACTGCATGAACGAATACAGTTTATAGATCAACCGTACACGTTTATTGCAATACATGAACGATGCACACTTCAATTTAAACTCTGCATGAAGTGTCTGAGTCGAGAATGGGTGGATATATCGAAATGACGACGACTTGGTTGACATTGTTCAAGGACTTAAGCCCTTAAACACTAGACCACACTTGGTCCAGTGTTTAAGGGAAAGGTGTGGTCGATCACCCACTGGTGATCGACCATTTATCGACCGAGAGAGAAATATTGATGCAATTACTTTACAAAAGTATAATAAGGGACGGATATATTAAGCGCGCGCTCGGAAATAAACGACGTATGTGCAAAAACAAATTTTATCATTTTCTAAAAAAACTAAGTCATGAAATAAAAAACTGCTTTACAAGATCATTGCTACAATTATTTGCTATGTTTTTAAGTAAATTAAAATTGATTAGTTCTAAAGCATTTAGCGATGGAATCAGAAAATGTAAAGCAATAGTGATGAAATTAGATTTTTTTATATCGAGAAAATTTCGTTTAATCGTGTGTTCCTTGTACCAGATTTTGAAATATACAGGTAAAAATCATATTTTGAAATATTAAGTCTCTAATCCGTATACTTCTTAAAGTGTATGGAGTACAAAAACACTTTTTTTGCGGAAGCCAAGGGGCTACCGAGAAAAAAAGTGTATGTACTCAGTAGTGTGTAGTACTCGCTAGTGAACCTAGCTACTAAAGGAAGCTAGGCTCACTAGATCGAGTCGTCGGGGACTCCATCCCCACACGTGACAAATCTTTGCGTGACCCACAAATGTAGCTATTTGTGAATGTAAATTTCATGTTCGTGTATCGTGGGTGCGTTTTAAACGCACCCACGATACTGGAATATTTCCTAGACCTTGTCTTTTCAGTGCTGTGGTTTATATTATAACGAATTTGAGTTTTATTCCTCTACTCATTAACGCACGAGTAGATTAAATACAATCCAAAACTTTAACCACCAGACAACGCTATCGTCCGACACATATGAAGACGCTCGATAAGTATGAAAATTGTATGAGACTCACCCGCGGCCTTTGCATCCTAGTCGTTTGTTGATGTCCCTCTGCAGTAGGCCCTCGAGCAAACTCTTCAAGCTCGGACTGAATGACTCCGGCAGCTCCACGTTCTGGAACACATTGTATTTCTATTGAAGATATAAGTCTGCCTTTAACGTAAACATTATGATTAAAAATAATTATTTAGTATAGTCTTCTAACAATTTTGAGAAGAGATGGTATGTGAATTAAAAAAGCAATAATATGTATTTGTTTGTATTTAGTCCATTATTCCTTACTTGATGATAACAATATGGAGATGATGTCGGACAATTTAAACCTAGAAAATGTTCGGATACCATGTAGCTCATTCAAAAATACCACAAAACTGCAATTTTTATACGTCAATAACGGTATAAATATAACTAACGGTATATAATTGGATTTCGCACATCATCAATTCTACTTAGAACGCCGAATTTACTCCATGTTCCTATGGTTGTGCTTACAGACAAAATGCATAGATAGTCAGATCAAGCAGATGTTTTAACGCTATGTCTCATGTAGTATTGATCCATTTACTACTAGTACCACTAAATTGAAACAGACTCTGTGCAACCATTTCTTCGACTCAGGTCTTTAGAGTTTGCATTTATAACTATAATCCTTAACATGCATTAGAGCGTTCTTGCGTTATTGTAATTCTATTAGTGGAAACTTTTAATTGGCCTTATCCTAATTATTGTTCTGTACTTACTCACTGTATTAGCTGTTAGTTTTCTCAAGTAATAAAAAAAAATAAAAAAAAATTTTTTGGTGTAGATTTGATCTAGAGATCTGAGCGTAGACGATTCGACTTTCTGAATCTAGTGGTACGGGTTTGAATTATGTTAGGTACAAATCTTTGTATGACCAACAATTATTTATTTTCGGTAAAGATGTTTATTTAACTCATGTTTATCAGCGCATCCACGATACAGGAACAATTTCTAGTGCAGGCCAAGGTCTTTTGTTTATTTATTAAGTTTTAGTAGACCCGTTACTGAATGTTGATCGTTACCATCGCCAGCTTTTTCTTTAGTGAATTTCGACTGCACTACTCTACCGCGGTTATAAAGATAGGGATAAAAATAAGATTGTTACCATGGTGAGTGTCATCCTGTCGATCTCGTGCTTGTCTTTAGTCTTGTGTTGGCGGAAGGGCGAGTGTCCCTTGAGCAGCTTGTACAGCATGCAACCGAAGCTAAACCAGTCGGCGGACGAGTCGTAGCCAGTTCCCTTTGACAGAACTTCGGGTGCCATGTAACCGTGCGTGCCACTGAAGAAGTAGGGAAATTAAATTAACACAAATACATAGGTACGACTACCGGCCGGTTCCTATTTCCAACTCAAGCATAGATTTGCTTACTATCAGTAGAATTTTGGACATATTTTTCATACAATATATGTCAAAATTCTATCCGTAGTAGGCAAATCTATCCACCAGTTGAATATAGGAACCGGCCGTAAGTCAAGAGAGTCCGTTACCGGCCAGCGTGTATAAGACGAATTATGAGAGTGGAGGAAGACAGAGAAGTACGTGAGACGAGAACCTTTTGGAAGTCTGTACTCTCTGCTTACCTATAGATAGATAGACATGTTTATCTCTTCGTTTATACCTGCGAAAGAGGACGACCACCGGCGTGTGTGCACGGACTCTCATGATCCTTGCAAGGGAGATCTTTCTCAAAAGCTATTTAGTAACTGATAAAACTAAATTATATGGATCTTCCAGTCGTTGACCAGAGTGAGTGCTAACGCGGAGGCGGTCGCGGGAGCGAAATATCAAATTGCTGTTCTTTATTTATCTATTCATACGGTACACAAAACGGGTAACAACTAAAAAATAAACTTAATGTATTTATATAATGGGCTTAAAACAAGGTTGAGACCCAACTAATGCGTACACATCATGACCATTTTGTTAGTGTCACAGACTGATTTTACTGAACTTCAAGCGTTCTTATTAATTGTGGCCCCGCTAACTGGCCTAGCAAGACGTATGAGCGGCACACTGTGGTCACCCAATCTTTCCCGCTATCGCGCCTTTACGCGGAGCGAATATGCCACTCTATGGGAATTACTATAGTGGTAAGCTCTACTTGTACTATATTCATAACAGAAATTATGCTACTTTAACTTCTCCTTTAGTCGCTATAAATACATCTACGGAGTGCCTAATATACCTACTCGGTAACTGAAATGAGTACCTATTCTATTACTCAGAAATTTTGAGTCTTCGCACACAATTTAAACTCGTATTTTCCCAAGGAAAGTTAATTTAACAAGGATTTAGTTCAGTTCTTTGAAATTATAAAAATAAAATATGGGATGGTTTTTGTAACAGTATGAAACTTGATTTTAAAGTTATTCAATATTTTATAGTTATTATGCGGCAAAACAATTATAAATTATGCTTATCTATTGGTTACTGATCCGTCTGCATAGCCATGTGTTCGGTATGATAATTGAAATACATAACACACCACATTTAGTTTTATCTCTGGATATTGTAGATTAAATGCCATAACTATTGAAAGTGTTGTTGGCATATTTAAGATAATAAGCTAGGTATTGTTATAATTCTTGTCATATTCCTTGACCGACCGAACCGAACTTGTTAGACCGTTGGACTGCAAAGTCAGAGGTCTCGGGTTCAAACCCAGGCACGCACGCACCTCTGTCTTTTCGAAAACATGTGCATATTAAAAAAATAAGTATCACTTGATTTAACGGTAAAGGAAAACATCGTGAGGAAACCTGCATGCCTAAGAATTTCTCGAAGGTGTGTGAAGTCCGCCAACGCGCACTGGGCCAGCGTGGTGGACTATAGCCTCTCAGTTTGAGAGGAGGCCCGTGCCCAACAGTGGGACAGTTTTTTAACAGGGCTAATATTATTAAATTATTATTCGACCGGACATATGATTCTGGGCTATCCAATTCCTTATACTTGTCATAACTAACACCGTCACGCCTATATTCCCCAAGCGAGGGTGGCAGAGGTGTACTGAGTACACAGGCGTGACCACCGTCACCGTTTTCTACTTATTATGCGCCCAGCGAAACAATTATAAATAATGTTTAGCTATTGGTAACTGATCCGTCTGCATAGCCATGTGTTCGGTAAGATAATTGAAATACATAATACATTTAGTTTTATCTCTGGATAACCATATTGTAGATTAAATGCCATAACAATTGAAACTTGTTTGTTGACATATTTAACATAATATGCTAAGTATTGTTATAATTATTGTCATATTTCTTGACCGATTTACTAATCTGTATTGTTATAAGCAGTGATAGCCTAGTGGTTAGACCGCTGGACTGAAAAGTCAGAAGGCTCGGGTTCAAACCCAAGCACGCACCTCTGTCTTTTCGAAAACATGTGCATATTAAAAAATTAAGTATCACTTGCTTTAACGGTGAAGGAAAACATCGTGAGGAAACCTGCATGCCTGAGAGTTTCTCGAAGGTGTGTGAAGTCCGCCAACCCGCACTGGGCCAGCGTGGTGGACTATGGCCTAAGCCCTCTCAGTTTGAGAGGAGGCCCGTGCCCAACGGTGGGACAGTTTCTTAACAGGGCTAATATTATTATAATATTATTGTTTTTCGACCGGACATATGATGCTGGGCTATCAAATTCATTATACTTGCCATACCTAGTTTCAAAAACTATCTATCTATATCATCATCATCATCATCTCAGCCTATACTTGTCCACTGCTGAACATAGGCCTCCCCAATCGCTTTCCAGCGTAACCGGTCCGATGCCACCTGCATCCAACGACTTCCTGCGATTTTCACAAGATCGTCGGTCCATCTGGCAGGCGGTCGTCCCACGCTGCGCTTGCCAATACGTGGTCTCCACTCTAGAATCTTTCTGCCCCAACGCCCGTCCGATCTACGCGCTAAGTGGCCCGCCCATTGCCACTTCAGCTTGCTAATCTTAACGGCTATGTCAGTGACCTTGGTTCTTCTACGAATCTCCTCATTCCTGATTCGATCGCGTAGAGAAACGCCGAGCATAGCTCTCTCCATAGCTCGCTGAGCAACTCTGAGCTTTTTTATGAGACCTATAGTAAGAGACCACGTCTCTGATCCATATATCATCACTGGTAACACACACTGACTAAAAACTTTAGTCTTAAGGCACTGAGGTATTTTGGATGAAAAGATGTTGCGCAGTTTCCCGAACGCTGCCCAGCCGAGTTGGATTCGTCGATTGACCTCTCTCTCAAAGTTGGACCTACCTAACCGGACTACCTGTCCCAGGTAAATGTATTCGTCGACAACTTCAAGAGTAGAGTTCCCAACGGTGAGTGCGGTGGGTACGACATGGACGTTACACATTATTTTCGTTTTGTCCATGTTCATTTTAAGACCCACTTGTTGAGATACTCTGTTGAGGTCACCGAGCATTCGTCCTAGATCTTCCAGCGACTCCGCCACGACCACAATGTCGTCGGCAAATCGAAGGTGAGTGATGTATTCGCCATTGATGTTGATGCCAAGTCCTTGCCATTCCAAGAGCTTGAAGGCGTCCTCTAAGGTGGCCGTAAACAGTTTCGGAGAAATGACGTCTCCCTGCCTTACTCCTCTTTTTATGGGGATCGCCTTCGTGCAATGCCCCTGTACTCGGACTGACATGGTGGCGTTATTATACAAGCACTTCAACACTTCAATGTACCGATAGTCAATGCGGCATCGCTGGAGAGATCTAAGAACCGCCCAAGTCTCGATCGAATCGAAGGCTTTCTCATAGTCCACAAACGCCAAGCATAGTGGCCGATTATACTCCTCGGTCTTCTGTATAATCTGCCGCAGCGTATGTATGTGGTCTATGGTACTAAAGCCTTTCCGGAAACCGGCTTGTTCGGGAGGCTGGAAGTCATCAAGCCTGCGTTCGAGACGATTCGTGATGACTCTCGAAAACAACTTATAAACATGGCTCAGCAGTGTGATGGGCCTATAATTCTTCAGTAAAGTGTTATCACCTTTCTTGAAAAACAGTACCACCACTCCCCTGTTCCATGCTTCCGGCGTTTTCTCTTTGAGCAAGACGGAATTAAACAGCCTCTGAAGGACTTTAAGTACCGGCGATCCGCCCGTTTTCAGAAGCTCTGCGGTAATTCCGTCTTCGCCTGGTGCTTTGTTATTTTTGAGTTGTTTGAGAGCCATCGTAATCTCGTACAGGCTGATGTCCGGGATATCTTCAGTGTAGTGTCGGGTTAGCTTGGCTCTTGGGTCTTTTACCAAGTCAACAACAGGTTCAGCTACTGAGGTGTACAACTGCCCATAGAACCTCTCTATCTCCCTGAGCACCTCTGACCTATTCGACGTTACGTTTCCGTCCTCCGTCTTCAGCTTCGTCAACTGGCTTTGCCCAATAGACGCGTCTCTTGCGAACACTTTGGAGCCCTTGTTCTGTGCTATGGTCTCCTCAATACGCCTTGTATTGAAGGACCGTAAATCGTGACGCAAGGACTTCAGTATCTGTCCATTGAGCTGCCTATAGGACTTAGCATCATCGGAGGTTTGGAGCGTCATGGAACGTCGCTCAGCCATGAGATTTCGGGTGGAGTTGGATAGTTTTTGAGGTCTATTTTTACGGTGGGGCTTATAATACTTGGACCCGACCGTATGGACAGTCTCTACCAGCCTGTTGTTGATTTCGTCCACTGATGCGCTGCTGTCTAGCAATTCGAAGCGGTTTGCCAATTCGAGTTGAAAGTTCTCGGGGTTTTGGATGTGTGCATTAGAAGGTCGGAGCGTAGACTTCATCAGACGCGATCTTTCCATTTTGACATTAATATTTAATGTGCCTCTGACCATTCGGTGATCACTGCCGGTTTTTACCCTGTGAATCACGGAGACATCATTAAATATTTGTCGCTTGGTGCTCATGATGAAGTCTATCTCATTTTTTGTGGAACCATCAGGGCTCATCCAGGTCCATTTTCTATGAGGCGGCTTCCGGAAGAAAGAGTTCATCATAAAGAGTCCCTCCTTCTCCAGATATTCGGCCAGCCTCTGACCCCTGGGGTTGCGCTGCCCATATCCAAATTGCCCCACTCTCAACTCATCATCGCCCCGTTTGCCCAGCCGCGCATTCAAGTCACCCATAACCACTGTAAAGTGTGCTTTGGAAGTATGTATGGCTCTACTAATGTCCTCATACATTACTTCGACGTCATCATCTGAGTATGCCGAGGTCGGTGCGTAGACCTGTATGACCTTCAGCGAATATCTTTTGGATATTCTGAGTATCAGGTACGCTACCCTGCTCGACACACTAGTGATGGACACAATGTTGTCTATGAGTGACTTGTGGACGATAAATCCGACACCACCTTGGGACTGCTGGTTCTATCTATATCAGCACGCCAGATTCCTTGCAGGGTGTAGGCAAAGTACAGAGTTCCAACAACCTTTTTCATTACAGACCTCTCTGGCTTCCTTCACTCAAAAATATATTTTGACATACTCAATTAATACAATATACTTGGAGTTACATAACAACAAAACATGATAAGACGTAAATGCGGTAATTGAATCTATTGGTAATAAGAGTTACGGACCTAAATAAAATATTAATTAGTTATTATTAGAATGTATATGTACTATATTATCCTTAACTCCACTAGGAATATTATAAGTCCGACCTCTAGGATATTCCAAACCAAATAGAGATGGCATAATCATCCAAAGCTTCTATAGTAGCGCGGTTTCGTGATTGGGACAAAAACACGATGTTTCTAAGACTGTGGACATAAAAACTAAGGCTATTTTATTCAAGCACTCAGATACAGGATCGGTAAATTCCTTTGATGGGTAGATCATCCAACCAAAGAGCAAATCTAAAGTTGTTATATACAACAATATTAAAAAAAGACATGATATATTATTAACAATTTCCTGACAGCAAGACCTGTTAGTTGCCGTACATAAATATGACTTAAATTTAATGCTCTTTACCGTGCCTTGACTATGCATATATAACAATATTTTCTAGAATACAATTATATACTCTTTATTGTACACCAATACATTTACATTGAGAAAAAAAATAAACAAAGGAGGTACAATCGGCAGTCTTATCGCTAATAGCGATATCTTTCAGACAACCAAAAATGAAAAAACAAGAAAAAAATATACAAAAAATAGAGGGCAGTAAGTGGCGTACATTTATTAGTTACTTTTATTTTGTGTAATAGGTCATATGCTTATAAATATATATGATAAATAACAATATATAAATATAGGAAAAAAACTTTAAAAAAAAAAGGAAAACCGACTTCAAAAAGCAAAAAATAAATATTTGAAGTCGGTGCTGGTAGGTGCAGTCGGTTACTTAGCACCGACTTCAAATATTTATTTTTTGCTTTTTGAAGTCGGTTTTCCTTTTTTTTAAAGTTTTTTATTTTACAATTTTTAGTGATGTGTGAATTAATTATTATTATTTATGTACCTCCTTTATATTATCCTTCTTATTTATACAGTCAGGTACCTACAAGATTGATATACAACTCATAATAACAGAATTTTCACAGTCATGCTGTTTGCCGTATAGGAAACCCCTGGTGTATCTTCAAAGCCCATTGTCCAATACCAATAAAATTTAAATTCGACCATCATGTAGCTATGCTGAACCTAATGCAAAACGAATCATCAAAATCAGTTAATAAGAAATTACAAAAAAATATAGACGAATTATGAACCTCCTCCTTTTGTGAAGTCGGTTAACATTCTTCTGAGTTCTATGGTAGGGTACCTATAGGATTGACGTAATACCCATAATATCTCAATCTACGCATTCGTATTGTTGATCGTTAAGGAGTTCCCTGGTGTATCTTCAAAGTCCAAGGTCCAATACCAATGATATGAAAATGGGACCACCTTGGAGCTATACGGAACCCATTGCAAAAAAGACATCAAAATCGGTCCACAACTGACGGAAAAATCGGTGAACATACATAAAAAAAAGAAAAAAAATACATACAACCGAACATAGAACCTCCTCCTTTTTGAAGTCGGTTAAAAAGGAGCGGCATGATAGTAGGTTACTTATTAGAGAATAGTCGAAAGAAAGTGGTCCTTAACCATTTCATTTAAAAATGGCCAATGACTGCGCGTTACTGATACAGGCAATGCATTTTAATTCATTTTTATTTCCCTCTAAGGAATACCAAAACCTTATACCACGTGAAAAACAGTAGGTACTTACACACTAGCGTGTGGTTTCTTTTTCGAGAAGTCGCAGGCGAGGCCAAGGTCCGATATTCTGACATGACCATGCTCGTCCAGCAATATATTCGCCGGTTTCAGGTCCCTGTACACTATGTGACGCTTGTGCATGTGTTCCAAACCTGGGAAAAGAATATAAATAAACATTGTCAGAGAAATACAACCGTATATCGGGCATACAGTGTTAAACTCAAACTCAAATAATTTATTTTGTATAAGCCCTGCGGGGGCGCTTACAAATAGTCAATTTATATATATATTTTTAAATCTAATTTAAGTACAAATCTACCACCGGATCGGAACGCGGCTTCAACTGAGAAGATCCGGCGAAGAAACTCAGCGGACTTGTCTTTTTTTATTTAATTCTCTTTCTCTTTTTTCCTTTCAATTTTTTTATCATAATGTGTGAATACAATGTTTAGGTTACAATTAAATAGCTTACACTCTAGCTCCAGTGCGATGCCGTACGACCGAGATATGAGACTAATGAAGTTATTTATAAAGAGTGTCTGAAGGATTCCAGATGGACCAGTCCCCACAAGCAGCACCCGTTCACGAGTATGACTACTGGAACAGCCATCAGTCATGAAGTAGATTAAAAATATTTTTACAAGCTAGCTCTTATTTAGGTCAAATCTTGCTGTATCTGAATCAGAACCACTTCCTCTTGTCCTACGAAGTTAAATTTGATATGTTGATTCATGTCCTATAAGAATGCATTTCATAGTACTGATACTACACCCTGTTACCTAGTACAGGTTAAAGCTAGGCTCTTTCCACGTTTCTACCAATGCAAGACATCATCGTGATTTCTATGGATAAAACGGATATCGAAATCAAACACACTCGATTTAGTCAATTATTGAAAGTGATGTCACATCACCAGCCCATACAATTATCATCAAAGTTATCAAGACCGAATAATATAAGCATGTGGCAAATCTCTCTGGGATACACGCGTGATAGTAGATATATTATCAAGATGAAGGGCAGGTGCAGAATCGCTTTAAGCTCGACGTTCACATGTTATTGAAAATCATATTCAGTTTTGAATAGTCTCCACGCTCTTTGATATAAAACCGTTTTAAAATAGGAGGAAAAACAAAATAAATATCGTGATTGAAGTTGTGATAGGCCGCCTATCAATCTATTACGTGCTGCGGCTACGTGAAGCATAACTTTTATTCATATTTATGATACGTATCTCGGTGTGGGATAACTATTGATCGCATCCCGATATTCATTACTTGCATCAAAGCAGAACATCCGCAATATAACGTGACTGTATGAAAAATCGTTGCTCCACTTCATGAAATTAATGATTGAGTTCTCATTGGTATACTTTAAAGTTTCCAATTGTCAGTTATAATGATAGGCAGCTATCCTTGTGTTTTCTTCGATATCGTTTTTCGGGCCCACAATTGTATTTATTTTGCAATTGTAACAGTGAAAAAATTGAAGCACAATTTGTTTTGCCTAATAATCGGTCTTTCTTTTCGAGGAAATCATAAACTATAATAAATAAACTCCTTAAAGCCTCTCTTACCCAAAGGGGAAGGCAGAGATGTTTACAGTATCTATATCGCCGAAGTATTTTTGGTCCTAAAGTGACAAGGGGAGTACGACGATGATGTCATCTTCGGGCACATAATTTCACAAATTGATGCCTTTAATTTTTTTAAGTTCTCTTCACGATGTTTCGATTGATCGTAAATACTACAAAGGACGTAGAAACACAATTTATCATAGATCAAGGAGCACAATCAAGGCTCACCTTTGTGAAATATGGGCGGTCAAAATATTAAAGTATTCCAGTATAGTGAGCCAAATGTCTGGGACTACTCCTTCGGGCATATTGTGGCCGTGGAAGTATGTATGTATGAAATTAGTTCTCAACTTTAATTGACTTTATGTGTTGGGTCACACCTCAGAGACGAAGCCAGCATAAACTTATATATTCGCTTGAAGAAGTTATAAAATATACTTGTTAAAATTTAATGTCTCCAAACGTCTAAAACGTCGAGACGAATGTCTTGTTATTCCGATACCAGAATGGTGGTGACACATATCAGATATCGAAAAATCGACCCGCTGCACATTTTGTAACAACCCGTATGACCGATTTGGTTAGAAGAGAACAAGCAGCTGAAACATGTTTTCTCTCACTTCGTGGGAGTATGGGATAGCGGAATCGATACCGCCAATAATAGCTACCTCAAAACAAACACCGCGGTTTGGTCAGGTTGCTGACTGCATACTTATATTTTCATAACTTCCTTATTGATATTGAGCAAAATTATTTTTTTTCACTTTCATTATTAGGAACAAAATCATTCTTTATCATGATTTTTACGGCCCAAGTATTCTTTTGATTCGGCGCACATTAGACTATTTGGTGAAGAGTTAAGATCTGATGACTTAATAGAGAACTTTGGTGTCAGCCTAACGCTAGCTAGCATCGTGTTGCTACGTTCATGTTTGTTGAGTGACGAGGCATATCAACTCGCTAGCGTAACGCTAACGTCAATCTTTTCGTGCCTAGATCCAGAGATCTAGGCACGAAAAGATTGACGTTCATAAAACGACGAAAATTTTCATATATCGGAGCAGACTCCGATATATGAAATTTTATCAGCCTATACTGCTCACTGCTGGGCAAAGGCCTTCTCTCACAAATCGAGGTGATAGGGATTAGGTCATACTCCACCACGTGGACCCAGTGCGGATTCTTCTTTTTTTTTCGCTTTGCCACCAGACCAACGACTGCCTCGTTGGTCTGGTGGCAAAGCGCACCGCTTTGTGATCACGAGGTCCTGGGTTCAAATCCTAGGTCGGACAAATGTAGTTTTTCTAACGAAAAATTCCCAGTATGAGTCCGGAGTCTGGAATTGTGCCCGGTATATGGCAATAAGCGCGCCCCCTATTACATGGGACCTAACATCGTCGGCGAAACGTGGGTGTACTCAGTACACCTCTGCCACCCCTTCTAGGGAATATAGGCGTGACGGTGTTCATTTTTTTTCTTTTTTTAAAAAACGTGGCCCCACCCTAGGATTAATTCCTGTTTCGTGGGTGCGTTTACAAACATGAAAATTCACATACACAAATACCCAGACCGGAACAAATAATTGTGGATCACACAAAGATTTGTCCCGTGCCGGGAATCGAACCCGCGCCTATAAGACACAGTGGGCGGAGCGGCTTGAGTTCTTAACCACTGTGCTAATCCGTCCGGTCTAATAAAGATGTAGTTCTTGAGTTCTTATTCAGTAAGTGACTAAGTGACAAAACTAACATTATCTGGCTATATCACTAAGTGACAAAACTATACAGCAAAAACTATCTTTTATTTTCAACGGTCGAGTCTGTTCCTTAGAAGACTTAAGAATGAATCTAACCCACCAATGCCGCTATAATAAGATATGCATAAAAATTATTTATAAGGCCTCGTATCTATGATTCATATTTAATTTACGACTGTAATAACAATATTTACAATGTGGTGCGTGGTAACTATGTATTTTTAAACAATTATCGATACAATAAGCGGTAATGCCGATTATCTGGCGGTTGAAGACGTAAAGGCGAATGACGTAGGTATTAAACAATGTCGCCGACAATTCTAAACCAATTGTATAGGATGGCGAAACCGCGACTACACTTCAATCGTATAGCGTTTGTGACTTAGTACGCGCAGTTCAGATTTTACTAGTTCTGAGATTTTCATGGCATTTGAAGCATTCGATAATAGTTTGTAAAGAAATAAAAAAATAAACACTTTCACGCCTAGCGGCAGTGGTGTACTGTGTAAACCCACTTTTGGCCGACTAATAGGGGGCTAGCCATTGCTATATACCCGGAAAAATTCTGGACCCCGGACTGTACAGGAAAATTTTCGATAGAAAATCTACACTTGTCCGACCTAGGATTTAAACCCAGGACCTCTTAATTGCAACGCGCATTATTCGGCACTATACCAATGAGGCAGTCATAACGGTTAGTTTATAAAAATAATTGGCATTGGCATTCTAGTTAATGCCAATCCATTAATAGAATGGTCTATTGAATTCTAAGGCATTTGCCTTAGAATTATAAATCTCGCGGAAACCCGAGAGATTTGTAATTCTAAGGCCAATGCAGCAGTTCGGGTATTACAACTAATTTTAATTAAAAATAATAACGTTGTGAAATACCCACAAAGAAATGTAGAAACCAAATTTTTCATTTATTACGAGACCAGCATAAATTTGTTGAGTTGGCAGTAATTCTTCAGTAAGTCAATAATTGACACCAATAGAGACCGTCGATTTAATTTTCAAGTATCTCCGTATTTTTCCCGCAGAGAATTGCAGAAAACGCAATTTAGATCCTTGACCCCCACGAGCGAGAACAAAGGAAATTTGGGTACTTGAATTGACAATTATTCACGTTTTTATTATACTGTGGTAAGTTGGCATGCCAGCAGTGGGTTTTAACCGCGACTATCATTTTTCAGTAGAAACCATCTTAGTATACGAGACGAATTACAATGAAGTAAATAAATAAAAAAGTATATTATACGTAACGAGTTGAATTTTCAATACTATGTGTAAGCCTTACTGCATGAGTGGATAATATCTATAGTTTCAATTACCTAATATGACTTCAGCGGCATAGAACTTCATCTCTGCTTCGTTGAAGACTCCATGCTGAGAGAGGTGGTAGTGCAGATCCCCGCCGTTCATCAGGTCGAGTATGAAGCACAGCTTGTCCGGAGTGTGGAACGCGTACGTCATACACACGATGAACGGACAATCGACCTGTATAAACACACGCGTTATGTAATTATGCCCACTCGAATATTGCGTGGGCGGAACTTTATGCTTGCTTCTGGTACAACGCAAACTCCTTCGTTAAATATTAACAATAATGCTCGCATCATCTTTTGAATTGACGACGCGCAGATGGTGCAAATTTATACGAAAACCAACCGTGTGATTTTTATACTGTTCTCCATTGATATAACGTTTTTCGAACATTATCGCATACTAAGATTTATTTTATACCTGTGTCGTGGTCGTGTATGCAAACATGAATATAAAATGCACAAAGACCTAGATGTAGATCGCATAAAGACTTATTCAGGGTCCCTTGCACTAGTTATAGGATGTGGCCAGGAAAAAAACAAAATTCGGTATCTTGAAATATAAGGGCAAGTGTCAGCAAATTCTAAAATACTATTTCCGTAATGTCGACCATGGAAATCATGGAACCCACAGGCGACTTTCAAGTGCTCTGGTAAGGCGCAACTCATAAAACTAGATAGATAATAACAAAGCACGCCATTGTGACGCCCTCAAAGTAGCATTGGATTGTTTGCTTGCTTTGTTGCTAATAATTACTGATATCTAATCAGTAATTATTAGTTAACTGTTATTGCAGACAACGCTCCGACAACTGGACGGCAGTACCGTTCTATTAACCTTAACAGTTGACGTACGGGAGTCTATGAGTCGGCCATAATGTAAATCGGTCTAGAGCATTTTTTCTCTTTCTCTTTCGCAAACCTTTAACGTACTCAATATCGTAAAGTACAGGATAAATGACGATGAAGAATTACTGAACTACGTTCTTAAAACTAGCCTGGGATCAGGATGACGCTATAAAATTATGGATAAACCTCGGAACAATTATTACGGTTCTGTTTGAGGATATTTAGTGCACGGTTTTAGTTATCACGTGATGGGATACTCGAATAATCTTATCTGATATCAACCGTGCATCAAATGAACTTGAATTAATGCAGTGCCATTGAATTCGGTCGGTTATAAATCCCCTTCTATCATTTGCCTGCTATACCTAGGTAGTACTGGGGCTGTTTGGGGGAAGCCTTTGCCTGCAGTGGACGTCTTTCGGTTGATGATACCAAGTAGTAGTAATTTGGCCGGATTGAAGTTAGCTTCTTGAAGTTAACGACTTCGGCGCGCGTAAAGACGCTAAGGAAAGAGTTAAAAAAAATATCTATCTATTTATATAATAAAGCCAGATCCCTTGCAGGGTATGCAGAGAGTACATAGTACAAGTGTCTCCGTAAGCAGCGAGCGTTTATAAAACGAACTGAGCGTGTATAGAAAGAATGGAAGAAGTCCGAGAGATCCCTATGAAAATAATCTGTTAGAACTCTGTTAAAACAACATCCTACGTATCGAAGTTTAATTGTTCTATTTCGTTCGATAAGGAGTTGTAATGGATACTAATTACATGGTACTGGGCGTAAGTCGCACATCACATCTGTTACGAGGCGCTAACTTCAATCTGGCAAAGTTAAATCGCGTGTACTGTAAACGAAGTAAGAAATTGGACGGGATATAGCTTGCGCGTTAGTCATGTGAATTGTAAATAGCATTAAGAGCTGAACAAAACGATCTAATGTAGCATTATTATGGCAGTCGGAAATATTCAGGGGGCGACGAATGCACTGTTTCCCAGTTCGGTGGGCGTGCGGTCGTAACGTTTGGAATCCTTTATTACAGATTACGATTATGCATTGCCAAGTGAGCACTAGCGTGCACTAGCAATCAGCTGCCAATAATTTACTTCTAAAGTAGCGCTCTGTCTGTGAAAATCTGGGAGTAGCGGCATTTTTAATCGTAGCCCCATAAAGGTTAATTTGTAAAATGTAGTAGCAATTAAGTTATAAGTAACAGTTTAACTAGTATTTGGAACGTCATTTATAAGAATTTGTTTTATTTATGATCGCGTACGAAATCATAGTAAATTTCGAAGTAATTGACCCTGTTAACTAAAAACAACATTAATTGTTTATCTAAATGATTTCATTTTGATAAAACTAAAGTAAGATAATATGATGTTATGAGTTAATCCATATTATCGTATGGGCTTATTTATAAAAACGTTTATTTTATCACATGCGTTATAGATAGAAATCTAGTTCCCGCAAAACGTGGAGCGTCACCAGGAGGCATAATAGCCACGTTACCTACTCTGAATCATATGAATTACCGTAAAACTTAATCTCAGTTTATCAAATACATGACAATACATACATGTCAGAAGAAAGAATGACTAAACAGATATACAATGCCAAAGTGGAAGGATGTAGGTATCGGGGAAGACCTAGACTATCTTACCATGACCAAATAGACCGTGTCTTATCTGAAGGGCAAGTCAAGAGTCTCTGTAACCGCCTAGCTTGTCTGAGACTAACTATGAGAGTGGAGGAAACCAGAGAGGTATGTAAGGAAAGAACCTGTTGGAACTCTGTAAACTCTGCCTACCCCGCAAGGAATCTAGTGTGATTATATAGATAGATAGAAAGATCAAATACATTGTGCACACGCTTAATGCTTGTCTCACTTGAGATCATTTAAGCAAATAGTTGACGTTAGTATACTTTGTTGGAGTCCGATTTTCTCTGCCCAATACTTAAAAAATAATTACCAAAATAATGTCCACATATTCACATACATACACGTGTACATGCAGCATAAATTGACTTGATATCTTATGCCGTATGGCACAAAAGCTGCCAGCATTTAGAAGCCAAGTATAGTAATAGTTTAAGTTAAGTTTCTATGTTTGTGAAGTGTACACTAGCAATGTATAAAGAAGATTCAAGACAAGGCGTGTCCAGGAGGCGATAACCAAGTTCCACAAGACAGACAGACGGATTGGCGCCGCCCGGGCACCAGACGACTGCTCATAAAAGATAAGCGGTAAGACCAAAACTACTAAGGTCCATTAAAAAGAAGAGGGCGTGTTCAAAATTCAGCTACTTAACCCTTAATATTAGATTATGGACTAAATGATTATAATCATTTAGAAGTTTCTTCAGAAAGGCTAGCATTTATCCACGTCGGGTCAGTGGCTTCGAAGTTTCATGGGCGGAACGCAAAGATTCTCTCGCGGATAAAATTTATGATGTCCATTTCGAAGATATCTATATGATCGAATATCGATAAAATTTGTCATCCACGACGGACGTCCCTATAAACCCGAGTTTGCTTGCCGTAAACATAAAATAAAAACGTTTTATTACCGTATAGCATAAAGTTTTAAAACAAGGTCACAGTAAAAGAAAATTCATGCCGAAAGTTGACTCTACATACGAATGTTGTAATACAACGACTGACAGTTTCTCGTTTTATATAAAGTTTGTTTCACAAACCCACGGCCTTGTTAAACTTTGGGGAAGCCTTTTAGGTCAAGGAGAATAAAAATGTACATATACGTGTAATAGTTACATTAATATAAAATGGTAGCGCGAAACGTAAAATGGAAAACACTAATCGACGAATGGAAGCGACGAAACAAAATGCAGCGGAAGCGGATTGTACTACGACGACAAATTGAGGGCGATCCAATTCGTTTCAGTCCAATTGGCTGGATATCGTTTATGTCCCCGATACCATATCACCTATAAATGTAGGTCTATCACAGCTATATTGCACTGAATCAAAGTAGTATGTATTCGATAAGCAGATATAATAGCACTCGATATATACCTACTTAAAAATATATTATTTGCATAATTTTAGCAACTGTAAGCAAAAATACGATATCACAACGAAGCTGGCTGACGTTTGATATCAAAGTAAGTAAATAGACCAAAAACTCTTTTGGAAAATGTGTACAAAAAAGATTAAGGCACGCCCGTTTAATTAAATATTAAAGAGAACTCACGGCGGACAGCAGGTCAAAGCTTACCTACCTACGTTCAAAGTAAATCATCGTGAGGGTAGATATAATATGATGGTTACAAAGCAGCCTTTTCTCGCCGAGTTTGCGCACTGCCTTCTTCCTTAACCTATTTTGTACGAGATACAATTCTAAACTCCACTCCCTCAGACAATGAATACTCCTATCGCGTTCCTACAAAATATATATTTATTACGACGTCGACTGACCATTTTACGACGTCTCGGAAAATGTCGTTTAGCACATACAATGTTTGAAGACTTATCACTCATTTAGTAAAGATGTTTTACATTATAAATGTATGAAAGTATTAAATAGAGTGCCATGCTATTTGTAGGATGTAACGTAAGTTTCGCCATTATTTACATAAAAAATTTCGACCGTTGAATCAACAGTTGAGGGAGAGGCCTAATTCGAGTCGAAAACACCCGTGACCTCTAGTTATGGCGGACGTTCGTTTGCGTAATCATCTTTTATGATCCATGGGACTGCCAACTTTATAACCGTCTTGTTTTTACACGAAAAAACTCACCAAATAAGCACTCACCCACCAAATAGCAAACATTGAATCCCTTGAAATCTGTCCTAAAATACCATGGGAAATAACGTTTCCATGGCAACGGTAATAAAGCAGGACGTAACCCAGATAGTATCGGTGTAAAGATGAGAAAGAGCATGCTCCGTTGGTTCGGGCATATAGAAAGAATGCCAGATGAAAGAATGACAAAAAAGATATACAATGTGAAAGTGGAAGGATGCAGGTACCGGGGAAGACCCTAATCTTACCACGACCAAATAAACCGAGTCTTATCTGAAGGAAAAGTCAAGAGTCTCTGTAACCGGCGAGCGTGTATGAGACTATGAGAGTGGAGGAAGCCAGAGAGGTATGTAAGGAAAGTATGTACCTGTTGGAACTCTGTACTCTCTGCCTACCCCGCAAGGGATCTGGCGTGATGATATAGATAGATAGCCCAGTAAAATAAGTCAGCTGCTGTTAAACATAGAAAGTTACCCATTCATGTAAGTATGCACGTTAAAGCTGCAAGATCAATTGAACAGATCATTTCGATCGTAAACAGCGACAATTGTATTCATTAGATACTTTAATGTTATCTCAAATAGTAGCAGATGTTGCCGATTTATTGACGTAAACATGATGCTCGGTTTCACCTGTTCCTTGTATTTTTACACGCATTACCTACTGTTTTCTGTGGATGATATCATCATCATCATTAAAATGAGTCCGCGGGCTTATTCTGCGTTAGTAACACTAACACGTGGTCCATTGATATTTTGATAGAAATTCGAAACTATGACACGTGGGATTAATTCAATTTATTCTTATTATTCGTAATTACAGTGCAGTTTTCCTTAAAGAATACTGTTCACGGAATAAGTATTTTTTGTATTTAACAAAGGAACTCATCAAAGTAGGTTTATAGTTAGAGAGATCAATAACACATATTCAAAAATAAGCCATCAATAAATCAAATATTTATGACGTCGTCCATATAATCTTATTACGGCAGTGACAAAATATTTAAAGGCAATTTGTATGATAATAAAATCGCCTTTGATATATTATCTTCGAACGATGGCGTTTACAGCGATATAGTCAACGGACCACAGAGGGCTTAACATGAAAAGATTGAGATTAGCAAGACGCTATCAAGGAAGCACGCTGTCACGTTTATGTTTATTTAGTAAATGTGTAGTGTGTAAAGGACGGCATATCAATTCGCTAGCGACACGCTTATGTCGAACTTTTTGTGCGAGCCCTCAGTTCAAAATATTGTCAAACGGTTTACCGATACAATCGACGATTAAGGAGAACACTGATGGAATTTTGTTTTAGAGCAAAAATGACTACCAGTACGGCTTCATTATATTGAGATGTTTACAAGAATATGGGAAGTACTGGCTAACAATTGCAATTGCTATCTCAAAGGCTAGATTTATAAAAACAGTAGGTTATTAAATCAGATGTTTCGTATAAAAAATTATGTCTGTCTGTAACGATTACGCTAAACCCGGACGGCGAACGATATTCTAGAAGTTTACCATTTTCATACAAACAAACAACGTATTTATACGCATTATTGATATTATAATAAATTATGATGGTAAGATCAATAGAAATATCTGAATCATCGAATGATTCACATATTTCAATATTCTTCGACGAAACCTGCACTGTGTTTGGTTACTTTGTGACGTACACATACATTATTATCAGGAATTCACAAAATTACAAAGTACAAAGCCGTGTGATCCTTTGGTTCCTTATACAAAACAATATTTTATTAATATCATCTAAAGGTTACGACATCAACATTTTTGCGCTTCTTTTTAAGGATATTATTACATTCTTAACATAAAATCCATATTAATAAGACCAAGAGTCCAAAATAACATCATATTTTTAGCTCATAACACATTTATCCGACCCTTAAGATTAATTCTATCTATCTATCTATAACCTCACGCCGGATCCCTTGCAGGGTAGGCAGAGAGTACAGAGTTCCAACAGGTTCTTTCCTTACATACCTCTCCGGCTTCCTCGACTCTCATAGTTCGTCTCATACACGCTTGCCGGTTACGGAGACTCTTGAAATTAATTAAGCGCCAATATTGTGTATGTAATACATATTTAACTGGTATTCGTCAAATGTTTGCTGTGATAACGCAATATACGGAAGTATTACCTGTTTGTAGTATAGCCATGCCGTTGTTAACAAGCGGATATTAAAATCAGTTTAGTTCGAACGCATGGCCCGTTAAATCCGTACTAACAAAGCTTCAAGAGAACTAAACTCGTAACAAACCGAAGACCGTGGAACAGACACGGCTAATATTTTTAGACACAATATAATCTTATGGGACGCGATTAGGTACAAAATATTGTAAACAAATTTACACCTACTGTGTGAATCACTACAAATTAATACTACTACCGGCGATTTTCCAAGGCGGGATTTCAATGGAACACCAATAACATGTTTTATCGTCGTGAATGATTTAATGATTGTCAGAATTAATTAGGGTTAATTATTTTATCAGTTCACATCACTGCAGATGAACCACATGATTCGCCAAACGACATTATTGCTAGCGAATTGAGATATATAGATTTGTGCATGAACCATCATGCACAAATCTATACAGGCTTATAATTGTATCTCTTGTACGATATTATGGACGTACTTATGTAGTCGTTATATGTATTTATCATTTATGGGTTATTCGAACAAAGTGATTAGGTTTTTTTCTAGGAACGGGATTAATTCATTATTTACACCAGTGCAAATGTGGAAGGATCCACGTCCAGTAAAATTTTAAAGCAACCAAGCGCGGTCCGCGCGTCGTCCTCAAGAAAATTGCTTTCACTTATTTTGAAAATTTACCGTACATAAGACGATATGAATCTTATATTTAAATGTACTTTCACTTAGGGGCCGCCGGCCATAAAATAAAAAAATCTCAAGGCGGTTTCTTTCCTTCAGTGCATGTTACTTTTTAGCCCAATACAAGTACTTCACGTACTTCAATGTTGTGCAGTTATACAATTTTTATCCAATAAAAGAATTAAAAAAAAAATGGTGTCTTGGTTAAATGCAAAATTAACAAAGCACTCAAGATAGCTAGAATAGCTCTGCAAATCGTTACGCCCTACCCAACAGAAACAAACAAGGAACATAAGCCCAATTTACAATACAGTGGTCACATCATACATTTATTTTGTAGAAAGCTGATCATGATAACCAGTAAAGTCACTAAACCAAAATACATTCTTGTTTTAATTCACGTTTTTCTTTGAGGACGCCAAACTCTGTTTGCATAAAAGCCTTTACACGGCCTAAGACGGCCGTGGGTGAACGTAAAATATGACAAACAATTGATATGTATACAGAGCTCGTAGCAGAAACATCAGTGGAATAGATAAAAGTATTAAACGAACAAACAAGTACTCACCCCTGTACTGACTAGCGAAAGCATAATTCTCTCGTTGAGAGCCAACGTCTCCCCCTGCTTCATTTTTATACGTTTCTTGTCGAGACACTTCATCGCGTACATTTTGCCCGTATCCGCCTTCCGACACCCGTACACCTGTATAATGTATAACATGTAAATAAGGTATTTATCTGAACGTACCGAGGGTAACACGGTGCTGGCAAATTTTTACGTGTTGTTTGGAGGTTCGGTAAAAAAAGAAGATTGTTTATTTCGGTCGTAATACTGTCACGATGAAAGTTATTTAGGCATTTGCATTTGCATTACAGTACGGACAAAGGCTCATAAACAGTGTAGAGATAGACTTCGCATTTCATTATTCACGTTCTATCAGGGCTTCGTTTACTATCCAGTAGATAGAGTATGTAGTCAAAAGTTTCACAGAATACTAAAACATCAGAGGTAGAGTCTCGCACATTAGATAAAATGTATCTTTAAATAGGTTGTAACCACAGGCAAATAGGTTATATTACTGCAATTTAGCTAAGAATATAAAAGTAACGAGATCTCTTTGGCATAATAGTTCGAGACCTCTTTGTCATGATATGCAGGAATCATAAAAATAAATAGATTGCCTCTTAAAAAACTAACAAAATGTCTTGAATGGTGTAAAATACAGATTTAATTTTCATTGGTGATAATTGACGAATCCACTAAAAGCTCTACACAGTCTTGTGCAAAGGTTTTTTGTTGTAGACCACACAGGAAACACATACATTGGCCTTGGAAAACCCTCTTCTCATAGAAAGATGATGCAAGCGCCGGGAAAACCTTGACTTATTATCCACGATCCCAATGATTGTTTTATTGAAAACAGTAAAAAATCCCCTTAACCAGAATTGTTACTATTCGTTCGTTAAAACCGTTTTCGTCATATGACACATGATAAACGAGCTAAAACTGAGCTTATTAGTACAAGGTTTTCTCTAATCCTTAAGGCGACCAAATCGAGTTTTTAGGATTTTTTACAATTTTTATCCATTGATATATTATTATTCGTACTAGATTACGGATCACGAACAAAATGAGAGCCTAAAACGGCCGCGATTGGAAATTTTTACCCATGAATACCTGCTCGTAGCTACCACTATTATTTACCACTTTCCTGACCTTATTACGATGGTAGTTTTACCAAACTGCAGCATTAAAACGCGTGCACACGTTGGCTAGGGTTGGATCAAACTAATTTGAAATAAGAACACACCCATACCTGTGCTCTCATTTTTCGGGACGTTTTTCGGACTGTCATCTTTTGACTAGTATAAATAACATATCAATATTTCAATAAGACCCAATGTTTTTTGTAGGTTTCTAAAGAAGCGATGTGGTGATATCCCTATCAGCATATAATTTTGCCCCTATATATGATCCCTATCAGCATATCATTTTGCCCCTACAAAGCAAGCGTCAAAATCCATCACTATTCCGCTAGAGGAACAGGACGGTTTTATTACACCTACGAAGAGGCTTTCCGTTCCCGAGATGAATATAGTAAACACGTCCGTGGTTCAAGCACAGAATGCTAATGATATTTGGTTAGAATCTTATATCGACACGTGCCGAGTAAAGCTTGTACTTTATGTAATAATAATAATATTAGCCCTGTTAAGAAACTGTCCCTCTGTTGGGCACGGGCCTCCTCTCAAACTGAGAGGGTTTTAGGCCATAGTCCACCACGCTGGCCCAGTGCGGGTTGGCGAACTTAACACACCTTCGAGAAACTCTTAGGCATGCAGGTTTCCTCACGATGTTTTCCTTCACCGTTAAAGCAAGTGATAATTAATTTTTAATACGCACATGCTTTCGAAAAGACAGAGGTGCGTGCCTGGGTTTGAACCCGAGACCTTTGACTTTGCAGTCCAACGGTCTAACCACTAGGCTATCACTGCTGACTTTATGTAGAGAAGCGCTTTAACATAACGACGATTTAGTCTTAGCCGAATTCGAAGCGATAGTTCAACTACATATGAAAAATAAGTGATTATGACAGGGGGTTATTAACTGGGGGTTACCAGTTTATCAAAACTATTTAAATTACTTACTTACTTTGCCGTGTAACTATAAACTGTGTAAATCGACATCTCTTTCTTACAGCAAACTTTGTTATTTATATAACAGATTATATATAATAGCTTTGTTAAAGAGATTGTGGTACAGGTCCCGAGGGCCTAGACAAGTTGCAAGCGTTTTGTTTTTATTCTCTTGTCGCAATTGATAGCGCATTGTTTTGACCACGTGACTTTTCGTTGCAAAATGTCATTCCCATACATTTTTCCGCTTTCTATTAGCGGTAACGACTGTAGATTGTCAACTTGGCTATAGGCGCTGGTCTGTTCTTTACAAAGTAAACGTAATAGTAAAATAATAGATTCGGTCCTGTTCCTATAGTGTAAGTTTTTAGGTTAACAAAACGCTTACGAGGCTGATACTGAAAGTTTTTAGAATTTCAAAGAAGAGGCAGGTTAGTAGACCTTTATTATTTCCCAATACGAAATCTGTGACTTTGTTAATAAGTTTACAACAAATACCATAAAAGGCTTGAGACCGCAAACTTTTTGTCGATAAATTTAAGTTAACGATATACCACACATGATTCGGATTACCATATTATAAAAACAAATTTCTGCAGCTTACCTATTTGGGCTATCAATAAAATCTTTTATTGATTTAACTCGGCAAATCTAACAATTTACTCACTCTCGTACCTTTAAAGTTTACGTTTACTAAGTTTTCATTCGCTAAGACCACTGTAATTAAAAAAAACACACCGTCACGCCTATATTCCCCAGAGGGGGTGGCAGAGGTGTACTGAGTACACCCACGTTTCGCCGACGATGTTGGGTCCCATGTAATAGGGGACGAGCCTATTGCCATATACCGGGCACAATTCCAGACTCCGGACTCATACTGGGAATTTTTCGTTAGAAAAACTACATTTGTCCGACCTAGGATTTGAACCTAGGACCTCGTGATCACAAAGCGATGCGCTTTGCCACCAGACCAACGAGGCAGTCAACTGTAATTTCTTGTACAAAATTCCATATACCCAAACTATCTAGTTCGATAACCTAAAAGCTAACACGAAGTTAATCATCTTCTAAGCCGCATTAGTTTTGTCCAATCACATTTATAATAGTACTAAATCTAATAGGTAGATATATCCTTGTAATGAAGTTGTTTAAAGTTTACTATTTATTCCTAACATGTATTGCGTGGTAGTACTGGTTCGTCGCATCTTCGTTCCACGGCCTTAAATGCACTGAGCCCTTATTCGCTATGACTAATTAAACACGGAATAAACGCGTTCCGATAACTTTATGAAATGTTAGTTTAATCGCATTATGGCCCTAATGTTTTGATGCCGTCATTCACAAGAAAACTATCCCTGATCAGTTGAGTGCGGGGCAATCGCAATGGCATCCTAAAGAATGTTGTGGACTGATTCCCATCTCGTAATTAAGATAAACAGTTTTTTGGTTTTTTAAGTTCCTGACGTTTCAAGTGTTCTAAAGCACCCATGGTTACGTGAGGAATTGAGACGTTTGACCTCCAAGTCATTGTTATTCCGGAGTACCTTAGAGAGAATAATTTAATTGCAATTGGAATTTCAATTAATTGATCCTATAATTTAAAAAAAATATTGAATAATGCCAAACGCTGCACGATCAGTTCACGAATTTATCGTAACGCTTCGCGTTTGGTTATAGCGAATATGGGCCCTTGGGAATGAAACAAGTCGCCTGTTAAGGTAAAATCATTATGTATTTTCCTTTAACCGGCAAACAGTATATAATTATTTCTCACCTCTCCGAACCCGCCTCGTCCGATGATGCGATGCACGCTGAAGTCGTTCATTGTGAGTTGAATATTTAATTCTAAGTTTTTCCATTGGCAAAACCTTGTGTATTTGTCACTGCAAAGAACGATAAATATATAACGATCATGAATACAGTTAGGGAATGAATACTGAATAGTTTGAAACCTTTATTTCAATACCTTTCTAGAAAATTTTTGAACGGCTCTCCTCGTAGGTGTTGGAATATTTCCTCAATGTAGGGCTAAAACAAGATATTGTGTATGCTATCATTTAGCAATATTACCCTACAAATGATTATCATTTCAAATAATTATTGTAATGAAGTTTACCTCGAAAAGATTAGGTGGCACTTCATGCTTCATTAAATATTTTTGTACATGCGCTACACATTCTTTAGAATAGTCCTGCAAAGAAAACACGTTATGATGCTAACAGCATATGATATAAACAACTTCAAAGAAAAACATTAATAACTCGACTGTAATTAAATCACGCTCCAATAACATCGCGTGAAAGAGTTTCTACTTAAACGATTGTCGCGTGGTCAATCATCGCATCATGAGATTCTGTTCCATCGAACGAACTTTTATAAATATTATTATTATTGGTAATAATCGGTGACTCAATTCATACAAAACTTTCTAGTCATACTCAAAACAAATGTCTTTGCTCTGATATTAACTAAATTGTTGAATTATAAGTCAGTGAATTACAAAGAGAAGTAAGAAGTTTTGAACTGGAAATGGAAACTATCGACTAGCAAGTTATCCACGTACGTGTACCTAATGCAATAACACACGTAGAATGTTCAAATCTAGAGAATGGCGAAGTAGCTCAGTTTATTTCTTAACAAGTTTGATTAGAAATCAATATAGACGATACTGCTCGTGAACACTGTTGCTTTTATTGTCACCCGCAGAGACGCAACGATATTCGATAATAATATCATTTTCTATGAGATATTCTTTGATTCTTTTCTTAACAGAAATTCGGGATAAAATCTATTTCTAGGTTATAATTGACCGAAAACTCAACATTAGGCCCTATCTAAAACGAGAACTTTTGAAGTTGTATATGGAAAAACTTGGTATTCAAAGAATATGGGTGTGACTGTTTCTCGTAACGATAAAAAAGAACACGTAAAGAGCCATTTTGAAATTTGAAAAAAGTTATAGAGCATACTCAAAAGTTTCGTATTTTCGTCAAAGTCGAATTCAGTATCAACATAATCAGGTCAAGCATAAAAAAGGCGTTAATTCATAAAAAAAATCTGAAGTATATATTATTAGTAATATTTTTGATATGCTAATGTTACAGTACAAGATATTGATTTAAATAATACTTGAAATGTTAACAGTAAAGGGGGTTGATATTCAAATATCGGTCCATTGTAAGGCGATTTATTAAAATAGAGAAAGCCTGGCATGTCCGCTGTCGGGCACCAACCCAAGAGACCACTAACGAGGCTCATTATACAAACAACAGTCATTCTAGCCGAATGCAACGAATACAAACTCATGGTTAGCAATTTCTGCACTTAATGGATACATCTTTAAGTCTTACAACATTAAAATCATACATTTTATTAAAAGCGTACGCGTATTTTTCTGATAATTTTATAGGTACCTTAATATCAAATACATTTTTACGTTGTAAGTTTAAAAAATACATCAGGTTCAATTTCCGAAATACGAGCTTGTAATTTTGTCTTGGCTTAATCTCTATGCTTTGATTGGGATCTTCATTTATCATATTTTAAAGATTTGGTATCACATCACAAGCATCGACTTAATAGTTAAAATGAATCTGCTCTAATTCTAAAAGTATATATTACTCATAAGATAGCTTCACAATGTGCAAAACTTTTATTTACTTTGAATGAAACTCTGGTCTTGATGCATTTGCTGCAGTAAATTACAGATATGGCACTTACTCGCGCTTTTGTGCGCTCACGAAGCACGACTAAGGACGATTGCATTTAGAAATGTAGCTTAAAAATAGGCTTTATTTCAGAAACGGAATAGTGCACTTAACCATATTTCTTTCCATAGATATATTGACAAACCCTTTTAGTTTCGTCACCAAAACAAGCGTAAGTGGGAACGAACTTATACAATCTCAGATAACTACAGAACCATATGCCGCGATATTAGTTGACAGGGACCCATAATATAGTTACTATTGGTCGGTGTACTTCGTTCCACGAGACCATATAATTGTTGGAGATCGTAAGTGGAAAAATAAACAGTATAGTACAATAAACAGTAAGTAATATAATTTTGTTAGCTAGAGATTGTATCAATTTGTAGTGATATACCTATTTAATTTAATTTAAAAAACTTCACCGTCACGCCTATATTCCCCAGAGGGGGTGGCAGAGGTGTACTGAGTACACCCACGTTTCGCCGACGATGTTAGGTCCCATGTAATAGGGGGCGAGCCTATTGCCATATACCGGGCACAATTCCAGACTCCGGACTCATACTGGGAATTTTTCGTTAGAAAAACTACAATTGTCCGACCTAGGATTTGAACCCAGGACCTCGTGATCACAAAGCGATGCGCTTTGCCACCAGACCAACGAGGCAGTCGGAAAAAACTTCACATAAGTAAAATATATTATAAACTGTGAGTGCTCGTATCCAACACTGGAACGACCATCAGAGCTAAAGTAACTTTAATATCAGCGTAGTTTTTAAATTTCACTCTACTTTCCTTTCAATGCCTCAAAATTTTCATCTTCTTAATTTTACTTTTTCTAACTTAACCATGAGAAGGAAGCTCCGAATAAAAGGAACATAATATAATTAAGCTAGGAAATAAAGGGCTGTTTTCCAATTAAACAACGAAGTTTGGCCTGGCTTAAAATAATTCTATTTAAAGATATTTATGCACAGTAGTTCAGTGCTAAGCTCTTAGAATAACGGAGATAATACCAAGAATTAAAACCGGGCGAGAAACGTGAATGCGGGAGCTTCGCCAGTCGGTCCACAGACTGAAACCTATGCAATCCTACTTATATATTGAGCTTACCTACTTGGGTGTGCTATTTAAAATAATAATGACCGTAACGTGAAAGTTGTAAAAACTGAATATTTTTTATTAGCATAATAGCATATTTATTTTTTAATAGCAAAAGCTTTCCCGGTTATCAACATTTAACGGCTGTTTTCGTGATTTTACGATGAATTCATAAACGATAACTTTCTAGTACTCACGTGTGAATGTGCTAATAGTTCCTTCATAATAAAATTATCATAAATATCCCTCGCGATCCGCCGCCTCTCCTCCACGCATTCTTGTTTTTCATATAATTTAATCTGTCAAAAAATATATTTTATGTGTATACCTAAAAACATATTTGAATGACGTCATATATTATGTTCACGTCTATTTTGTTTACCTCTTCATAAAATTTTAATTGTGGCACTGGTTCCTCTGACGTCTGTTCACAAAATTCCTTAAATAATAAATAACCTGCAACAAATAAAATTCATGAGTACCGGTATACGGTCATTACATTAGTATGTGTATGTAAATACATTGTGTAATGAATAGTGATAATGTTTAACGTGTATATGTGAATTAATAACGTTTGATGTCAAATCATTGCGGCCCTGTGCTAATTTAATCGTGTTTTGCGTAAAGCATATTATTGTTAGGTTGTTTAACTGAATGTTATCACGACAGTCTATCTAATTGTAGTTCAAGTGTGATTGTTGTTCAACATTAATACTCTTATAGGCTTTACACTATGGTTGTGTAATTAATTTTATCACCGTCATCTTCATACACCAAACACTTTTCATATGCTTTTATTAGAATAAATAATAAATCAATGAGAATGAATAAGAGTCACACATAGTATTGTCATAGTTGAGGCGTTCGTAGCGCTGTGCGACCGCGGTGTTCTTACCGATTACTAAGGTTAAGCAGCGTTCGACTCGGTCGGACCGAGATGGGTGACCGTTTGTGGCATTTTTCATATTCGGGCGTCTCAGTGCTTCGGAAGGCACGTTAAGCCGTTGGTCCCGGCTACCACTTAATGTGGTAGCCGTTAAGCCAAGTTGGAAGCCTTAAAGGCGGCTTGATAGGTTCCACAGCAGGTGGCCACAAACCTGCCTCCACCAATCAGCACTGGGTCTGCGTGGTGGAGTATGACCTAATCTCGCTCACCTCGATTTGTGAGAGAAGGCCTTTGTCCAGCAGTGGGCAGTATAGGCTGATATTATTATAGTATGAAATAAAACTATTTTTTCGGATTTTATCGCGGTTTATTTTGATTTTTAAGTTGGGAACTTAAAAATAAAAATAAACCGCGATAAAATCCGAAAAAATAGTTTTATTTCATGTGTAATATTCGCGTAAATCTAAGAACTTATTATAGTATTGTCGGATGCGGGCATCGAAGGTGCGACTCCTCGTTCCAGTTAACCGAGTTGCCTAGGCTCAGGTCATATCAAGCTGTCATCGTAAGTAGCAAGTCGTTGTGACTAAGTATGCGTTGGCCAAAAATGTTAGTTAGTACACCTAAGGGGATTTATGACCGTGATGCATGTAGAGATGTTTTAATTTTCTGATTATATTTTCATAAATACATAAAATACCACATCTATAACGTAAGTACATTTTTTGCTCTCCTCAACTTTCAACGTATGTATTATATTTGGGCGTAAAGCGTAACAGCGCGACCGTGCACTGTCCGATGCAGCCGACAAAGTTATTTACTGCAAGTCGAAGTGGGGCCGTCGCAAATTGCGTTTGCAACTTGTTCCCTGGAGCAACACTGCAATATCGCCCTTTCCACCTAGTATCAAGATTATGATTGAAATTACGCAATTTAAGATAAGAGTGCCATCTAGACGAGCATTAAAGTTAATGAAAAATAAATTGAGGACTCGATTTCCGGGTAAGCTTAGCTTACAAGATTGTTTATTTCTATTCGGCTACTCATTTTATTTTCATAGGTTTTTTAGCTATATATTAACGAATTTCTATAGGGGTCTTGAGGAGCTTTCTTCTTTAGCCTTGTGAAGGTTCTGTGTGTGTGTGTGTGAGTGATGTACGCTGTTGGCCGCGAGGCCTTTACAGCTTCACCGGACTTAAGGGCGAGCGTGCAACCACTACGCTCGAGCCAGAAGGGCAAGGGGCGACATATTCGAGGGCGCCTTCTAGAGGCGCCCTCGGTTGGGACAGTCGCTGTGGGGGGACGGGGTGCACTACTAAGTGCACCGGTCAACCGCCGACTATGGGAGGGAATCTACGACTACGTCGTCGTCGCCCGTATTCTGAGCGGAAAGAATGGATGACAAAGCATCGGGGGGATCGGTGAGAACATGTCGCGGCCGAGGTTCGAGACCTAGATCGGAGTGGAGATCGACATTCCGTACGAACCAGGGGGCTCCTACGGCTTTACGGAGGAAGCGGTTTTGAACCGCTTGGAGTTTATCGATATGAGAGGGGGCCGAATGCCCGAACACAACACACTCATAAGTCATGATAGGTCGAACGCAAGTTTTGTAAAGCGTCACCTTATTTCTAAGGGACATTTTACTCCGCTTGCAGATTAACGAATGGAGACGACCGAGCACAAAGGATGCTCGGTGACGGACCCGCGTGATGTGCGGGCCGAAGGACATGGTACTGTTTAGGGTGACCCCTACATATTTGACCTCTTTGACCCAGGGAATGGGTCGGTCGAACATGGTCACTTGACCGAGATTACTTCTAGGGCGGCGCAGGGAGGGGCGCGGGGTGGCAGCGCTCTTGTCCGGGTTCACCTCAATACGCCACTTCCTGAACCAATTCCCTAGGGAATTGGCGGTTGCCTGAAGGTTTCTGGTAAAGAAACCCTTATTCCTATGCGAGACGTAGAGAGCGGTATTATCCGCGAATAGGGCTAGATGCCCCTTACTCGAACGAGGAATGTCGTTCGTGTAAAGGCTAAACAGGAGCGGCGAGAGAGCTAAGCCCTGCGGGACTCCAGCTCGGGTGGAGTGGGGAGTGGAGCGCGTCATTTCGACGCGATATCGGAAGGCGCGATTTGACAAGAAGTCTCGTATGATGAGCACGAGTCTGTCCGGCACACCCATTTGGTAGACCTTGTTGATCAAGCCATTGTGCCAGACTTTGTCGAATGCCTTCGCGACGTCGAAGAAGAAGTCGCCCGTGTTGACGGGTTTGGGTCTGTTAAGACCGGAGAGGATGTGCTCCTTGATGCGGTGCACTTGGTGGACGCAGGAGTGTTTGCCCCGAAAGCCGAACTGCTCGTCGATAAGGATACCCCTGGACACTACAGTCTTTGAGCTGCGCCAGAAGTAGGCGCTCGTAGACCTTAGCCAGGGAGTTGAGAAGACTGATAGGGCGGTAGCTCGCGATGAGATTACGAGGATTGCCGGGCTTGGGAATGCCTATGACGTCAGCCACGACCGGCCACGGCCACTAAGAGGCATATGAGTTGGGCGGGCAGGCATTTCAGAACGCGATTCGAAATGCCGTCAGACCCGGGGGCTTTTTTGGT
The DNA here is from genome assembly GCA_905147815.2 of Phalera bucephala. Lineage (NCBI taxonomy): Eukaryota > Metazoa > Arthropoda > Insecta > Lepidoptera > Notodontidae > Phalera > Phalera bucephala. The sequence continues at coordinate 12,040,031 of LR990621.1, read as the reverse complement.
TTTGAGACCCATAATGAGATCTTCGACCTCCGTTTGGGTGATAGGAGGTAAGGAATCGGCGGGGGGAAGGGATGCCCTGCGCTCGACTTCCCTGTCGACCGCGTCGACGCGGGACTGGTCAACGGACAGAGAGCTGGGGGTGCACTGGCTCTTGAGGGAGTCGGCGAGAAGCTCTGCCTTTTCTTCGTCTTCGAAGGCTGGGGGTGCGCCTGAAGGGCGGGACAGCGGGGGCATGCCAGTCGTGGAGTCAGTTTTGAGGCTACGCGCCAGCTGCCAGTAAGCCAGGTGCGATGGCGCGAGGCCCTCTAGGAAGTCACCCCACCGTTCCTCCCGGACCTCCGCACCCCGACGCTTTACCTCACGTTGTAAAGCGCGCATCCGGGCCCGATTGGCTTCGGTGGGGTAAGAGTCGTGCGCTCGGATTGAGGCATTCTTGGAACGAATGAGATTCCTAACATCGTCCGGCAGTCGAAAGCGGTTGAGGTTGAGATCTTCCGCCTCGACTTGCTTAGACGATCGACTGACAGCCGATAGGATGTGGTCGGTGAAGGCATCTACGGCCTGATCGGTGTCCTGAGGGGACGGGATGGAGTCCGAGCTGAGGGGGAGGGAGGAGGGTCGGCATCCGCCAAGGCCGTGCTTAGCGCATGCCAATCCACCACCGTCTTTTTGGGTCGCTGAGGGTCGGCAGGGGGAGGGAACCGAGTCTCATGACTACAGGTCGATGGTCAGAGTCGAGCTCCTGGACTACTTTTAAGGAGTGCAGCCGTAAGGTAACACCCTTCAGAAGCGCCATGTCCAGGACGTCGGGTTGGTGGTTGGGATTGCCGGGATAGTGGGTAGGGCGCATGGGTGCGATGACGTCAAAGTCGAGAAGGTCGACCAGAGCGTCAAGGCTCCTACCGTTAGGGGAAGTGGTAAGACCATTCCAGGCCACGTGCTTACTGTTGAAGTCGCCCGCCAGAATGACGGCGCTTCCCAGATTGAAGAGTGCCTCTAAGTCACTCCTGAGGACGAGCTTAGTGGGGGAAAGGTATACGGAGGCAATCACGATGGGCTGGTGCCCAATGAGAGAGATACTTGAAGGTTCTGTATGAATTCATCAGTTTTTGTGTCAAGATATTGAGGTGGATTTTGAGACAGTTCTTGTAGCTTGTAAGCTTGTCCAGAATTTCTTTTTTTACTGTGGGTATTTTTAGACCGCGGTTAATTTGCGATAATACGTAGTATTTTTGATTGAAATCCCAGCAGTATTTCAATGTTTGAGTTTAAGGCAGTGACCCAAGGCTCAATACCGTATGATCAAATCGGCTTGAGTATGGATTTATAGAGGTAGTTTGTTTTCCATTGTTAATTGGGATTGTCATCTTAATAGCCCAAGGATGTTTCTTAATTGCAAGCTTAGTGTCTTTATTTAAGTGAAAATATGTTTCTTACAGGTAAATATTTTATTTAAGTATATCCTAAGATATCGAACATGGTCTGATTGCGGCATGTCTATACCGTTCAGTTTAATTAGTCGGAGACTTAACGCGACTTGGGTTGACTTATTTTCATTGGCCTTGATGCGCCAATTCATCAACCATTTCGATATCGCATTTAGTCTTCTTTGTAACATTTCTGACGCTTTTGTGGGGTTTATGTGAGATGCTATTATTGCTGTGTTATCTGCAAAACTCCCTACTAGGACATCTTTAGTTAATAAATGTAAAAGTAAAATGGATATAGAGTATTGGGCCCATGACACTAACCTGAGGCACCTGATTTAATATGGCGTAGTTTGGATGTTTATTCACCTTGTGGGACGTAGAACTGTCGTTCAGTAAGGTACGATTTAATAAAGATATATTGCTTTATAGGCAAAAAATATTTCGCACTTTATACAATAAACCTTCATGCCAGACACGATTAAATGGCTGGGATATATCAAGAAATGCTGCAGAGCAGTACATTTGATGTTTGTATGAGTTGTTTATCTTTGTCACTAGGCAATGAACTTGCTCTGTCGTGCTATGGGCTCCGCGAAAACCAAATTGGTGGCCTGGTATCAGTTTGAGTTCTTTTATTATGGATCATAGGCGCTTCATGTATAAGATTTCCAAAACCTTGGATGTTACGGGTAGGAGACTTATAGGTCGATATGAGTTGCCATCATCGGGATTTTTTCCAAGTTTCGGCACTAATATGACTTCGGCCACTTTCCACTGAGAGGCTAAGAATCCTCTAAAATGGATGGCATTGTACAGAGAGGATCACTTCTCCTACCTATATCAATAGGTTATCCTTTTCCAGGTAATTCTCTTAAAGTTTTGGGAGTAATTAGATCGTATCCAGATGCTTTATTCAGTTTGAGTTTTAAAGGGGAGAAGTTGGTATGGCTGATTTAATTTTTCCTTGACCAGTTCATCTTTTGGCGAGATGGCAGTTTGGAATGAAAACTGTGGTCAGATCGTCGTTTCGACGCAGATTCCATTGCCTTTGCGAATTGGAGATTTAAAGGGTGTAGAAAGTTTGAGTTTTTTAACTGCCTTCCATAGCGAGTAGTCTGTCGAAGCTGAAGCATCCAAACCCATGAGGTATTTTGTCAATTCTTGGTTTCTGTTGACTGATAACATTTCTTTCAATTCCGCCGCTAGTTTGTTAAACTTTTTTTTTATCTTCGAGGTATCGTGTCTGTTGCCATATCTTTCTTGCTATTCTTTTTTGTATAGTCCTGTTTTTTTATTATTTTTGATCGCGTTGGATCATTATTTTCATAGGTAGTAAGTGTGTGTGTGAATACGCTATTGGCCGCGGGTCCTTTACAGCTTCACGGGGCAAATCATAGGTAAGTATAAAGAAATGTTATTATTGAGTTCTTAGATTACACATGAACTAAAACTATTTTTCGGATTTTATCGCGGAATATCCTACTAACCTAAGAACCTTAGATTTTTCCGGGATAAAAAGTATTCTATATGTTAGTTCAGGTAATAAACTAGCTGTGTGCCGAATATCATCTAAATCCGTTCAGCCGTTTTTGCGTGATTGAGTAACAAACATCCAAACAACTAAACAGACAAACTTCCACATTTATAATATTAGCAGGGAGTAGGATGTGAAAGTTTGTATGTTTGTTACACAATCACGCAAAAACGGCGGACCGGATTTGGATGAAATTTGGCACACAGATCCCGAATAAATATTTCATTTCTATTTAAAGTCAACGCGGACGAAGTCATGGGCAAAAACTAATTTACTATAATTTAATCTAAAACCAAGCGTAACACTCCAAGACCTCAAGACACCGTGAGCTCATTCTGTGTAGATCGGACCAACAAAAACAATTAAGAAGTACCCCGGAAATACAATGACTCATGGACGTCAAACTTCTCTCGTGGCCATGGGACTTATGGTTAAGAGCTCAATCCGCTCAGCCCACTGGATCGAGTAGTCGCGGGTTCGATTCCCGCACGGGAAAAATCTTTGTGTGACCCACAAATGTTTGTTTCGGCCTTGGTGTTTATGTATGTGAATTTCGTGTTCGTAAACGCACCCATGACACAGGAATTGAAACTGGAAAACAGATAAAATACGAAAACAGTTTTATTTAAAATTTTATTATGTTCAAATATACTGAAACGAATCCGCTGAAATAGTATTGGTATCATAAAAAAAACTCCGGTCATGAGTCGGTATCATAAATCACAACCGAACCGTGGGGCGGGCCTCATTGACGCCCCCAAAAAAACGCCACCTGACCGCGAGCACACCATAACTAGGTATTAATAGCTATAATCCTCTAACGCAGTGTTTTTTACCTTTTTCATTACGCGAACCCATAAGTATGGAAAATTTTTCGCGACCCCCTACCCTCCATTGTTTGTAACCTGTATTTTATTAGGTATGTTACAAATATCATATATACATAATGAGGTTCCTATAACATACATATTTTTACATCGCCAAAAGCTTCGTTCTCGTCAGTTGCCCAAATAATCTAAATTTAGAAAACGATTAGATTCTATTTGTAGCAAAAAAGGTTCCAAAATGGGAGAAATTAGTTTACAACAAACAGGCGCAACCTTCAAAGTAATGTGAATGTGACTCATATGTATTTTTTATTCTTATCAACCATACAAAATATGTACTTTAATTAACATTTTCCTAATAAAAATATTATTTATTTTTTTGCCCAGGGAGACGCGACCCATACGTCGAAAAACACTGCCCTAACGTATATCATGTATCATGGTCTTTATATTTCGCTACTACTTCATTTTCAAATCTTTATATATAACAATTTCATCGATAATATTAACTTATAATAGGAAATCAATTTCCTAAACAAATGGCGCTCATCTTTATCCTAATTTGAGGTTGACCTTCAGACTCATCCGACTCGAATGATCACCAACTGGCACTTATAACGGGCATAGTTATAATTATAACGGTTTGCACTGAAGGTTTACTATATGCCCTTCAAAGAAAAAAAGGAGTCAGAACTTACAAACTTGTTAAACTATTTGTATAGGCGGACTTGGACCGTTCATCATCATCATCATCTCAGCCTATACTTGTCCACTGCTGAACATAGGCCTCCCCAATCGCTTTCCAGCGTAACCGGTCCGATGCCACCTGCATCCAACGACTTCCTGCGATTTTCACAAGATCGTCGGTCCATCTGGCAGGCGGTCGTCCCACGCTGCGCTTGCCAATACGTGGTCTCCACTCTAGAATCTTTCTGCCCCAACGCCCGTCCGATCTACGCGCTATGTGGCCCGCCCATTGCCACTTCAGCTTGCTAATCTTAACGGCTATGTCGGTGACCTTGGTTCTTCTACGAATCTCCTCATTCCTGATTCGATCGCGTAGAGAAACGCCGAGCATAGCTCTCTCCATAGCTCGCTGAGCAACTCTGAGCTTTTTTATGAGACCTATTGTAAGAGACCACGTCTCTGATCCATATATCATCACTGGTAACACACATTGACTAAAAACTTTAGTCTTAAGGCACTGAGGTATTTTGGATGAGAAGATGTTGCGCAGTTTCCCGAACGCTGCCCAGCCGAGTTGGATTCGTCGATTGACCTCTCTCTCAAAGTTTATATTATATTGGACCGTTATTTGAACGCAATTTTTCCAACCTACTTGATCAACGATGCAACAAAAACGGAACTTAATGCTATCAATACAGTAAAATTTGAGCCCATTTTAGTCGTAATGCTTCATCTGAAGTTTTAATGTAATTGTTCACCATAAAATCAAATGACAGTACTTTGAGAAAGGTCACACACACACCCACCTAAGTGGTTCTTTAATTCGGTGCACATACGATACGGCTTAAAACAAACGTGCAAAATAGTAAATATTCAGATCACTTATATGGGGAAGTAAAAGCAAAAACTGCAACAGACGACCAGTTGGAAAGTTCTATAAGCTAATTTTCGAGGACAAACTAACCGTATTTGCTACAAGCAGTTAAATAAAGTCTTAGCGCATATGCTACTTGAGACTGTCTACTCCCAGCCTTTTAGAACTTCGCTTAATAGTATTGTCTTTGTATTCGTAGGGCGTTGCTAATATTATGGGCCAGATAACACACAGGTACATTCGTATTAACCCCGTGCTCTATCTCGGCCAGCCTGATCCTATTAATCACCTCGTCCGAAACTTTAAAAAGGCGAATCTATTTGACCCAAATAAAGTTGTTGACAGACGTAAACAAATTTCAATGAAGTCAGGTATATTGCCTTGAATAGAGAAGGATTCAGTTAGTCAAACACTTTCTATCCACCAAATTCATACTTAATGGAGCATAAATGGTATATTCATAAGGTTAGTCTGAAGTGTAGTATATGTATATAGGACATAAGGCGTAGAACGAACCTGCAACTGACCCGCTGAGGCTGTTTTAACAAGCTTACAAAGCAATTTCCTTGCTGCGAACATGATTTATTTATGTAATAGAGACAATATCGTGTTAGTAAACGTGTTATTGGTTAAGAATATAAAGATAATCGATGTTAAATATAAAAAAAACTACATTTTAACTAAGTTTTGCTTGAGTCATTGTTTTTGAATTCGGTATCACCTACAATTTGGTTCTGATACTTTTGAACTGAAATAACAACTAGCCCTACCTCGCCGCAATAATAAAGGCATTCAAAAGGTTGAACTTTCGTATTTGAAAACTACATTACAAAATGATTGCATTTAAAATTCATAGCTACGTGATTGTTAAAAATGTAGGAAGGAGACCCAGCACTTAACGTCAGCTTGCCAACCTCTACAGTTACGAACCACACATCGTTATGAATATAGATGAGATCAACAACAGCACCGAAGCTTTTAATTTAATTTGCGGGTTATAAAATATCGGGGACCAAACTAATTACCGTCGAAAAAAAAATTAAAATTAATAATCAAGAACGGAATTCGACGTGCCTGTGAATGAAGCATTCTCAGAAACGGTTTGGGCTGCGAATAAGTGACCGGACAGTGTGCGGACACTACCCTCACCGCTAGACGAAGAGTCAATAGATGAGCACTGTATAAAGAAAAAAAAAATCTGAGGGGAAAACCAAAACTAATCTGGTCATTCAGTACTGTAAATTGCAAAATAGCCAATGAACAGATTTAAGCGTCACCTACGATTAAGGACTAACAAACTACAGATCACGTGTAACTTTCACACGCAATATTACACACAGAATAAGTTAGTAAAGACGAGGTCCATATTGTGCCCTTAACCCTACAGTTTCCTCCAGAGAAATCACAGCTACGTTCCTCGCCTACAGGGGGACTTGTGACAACTGCACTGATACAAATTGACGTTTGTGACAAGAGCAATAAGAGTTGTCTGAGAGAATCCTTTAAAATTTTTAAGTGTTGGGTTGCATTAGTCTACGTACCAAATACCCAAGTTACAAATTAAATCTAGTTGCATTATACATTTGTTTATATCATAATCCCATTGACGAATCTATATACTCCAATGTCCCCAAACATCACTAATATTTACAAGCTCCACTGAGATATTTGATGTAGTTATAGTAAAACAAGCGTTTTCATGAACATCCAACTCATACAAAATTGTCATCACAAAGAAAACATTAAGAACCACGAAAGTTAATCTATCTATCTATCTATATCATCACGCCAGCTCCCTCGCGGGGTAGGCAGAGAGTACAAAGTTCCAACAGGTTCTTTCCTTACATACCTCTCTGGCTTCCTCCACTCTCATAGTTCGTCTCATACACACTCGCCGGTTACGGAGACTCTTGACTTGCCCTGCAGCTAAGACACGGTCTATTTGGTCATGGTAAGATAGTCTAGGTCTTCCCCGGCACCTACATCCTTCCACTTTCGCATTGTATATCTGTTTTGTCATTCTTTCTTCTGGCATCCTTTCTATATGCCCGAACCAACGGAGCATACCCTTTCTCATCTTTACACCGATACTATCTTTCATTCCTACTCGCTTTCTTACTACGCGAAAGTTAATAATATAGAGATATCAGGCAACTTCATTAGAGGCGATGTAATAGTACCCAGTAGCAATAATCCGGGCGTGGGTAGCGGAGTGAGTCAACGACGCGGCCTACTCGGTTCGCTTACGTTTAATCTTGTTTACGACACAAATCCCCACAAGAAAGTTGTTACGAAAGTGAATTTGAATTAAACTTGTCGGAAATGTTTGAATCAATATTGTACTACTGAATGTTTGTTATGTACGATAGGATTAACAAACGCTTCGCACATTGCACTATTTTTGTTTGTGTTTTGAGATACGTACTATTTTATAAGAAGCGTAACAGCATCACCAGTTAAAGTAAATAACAACGACGTGCAGTTAACGCGGCTTATAAAAATAAATGACCGGATCTCAAGTGCTAAGTGGTGTTTCAAGATATCGTAACGTTTTTTTGGTTCAGAGCAATATACTCGTATTTATGATCCGAAACAGAAATCAGACTAAAATTTATGTTCTATCTAGCATCGGCAATATCGGCATAGATGAGTCTCCCTGCGTTAATTATCATTAGAAGAAAGAAGAAAAGAATGAAATACATTTATTTAACCACATATACATAAACAAAAGGTAACGATACATAATACATATGTCAGAGATTGTGTAGGGCTAAACAGGCTGTCGCCTCAGAATGTTGTTGCACCATAAACAACTTATTAGTGCAGCGCTGGTATTTTGGTAGCACCTATGAACATCAACGATTCCTAAATAGTTATTATATTAGAGCCACTAATTATCAAGACTGTAGTAAGTTCGACTAAAATACTAGCTTATATGTAAGTAAGTACATATATGCGGTTACTGAAGTTACAATTCCGTGCTAGTCATTTTTGCGCACATGATCCACGTAAGGAACCTTAAGCCTTCTTACTAAAAGGAATAACACGGAAAACTGGTAAGTATAGAAGAGACTTAAATCAACTAAGTGTAAGTTTGTCTAGATAAATTAACCCTGTAGTAAATTCTTCCCACTTTGAAGAGAAAATAAAAACCAAGGAATTGAAAAGAATACAAACATGAACGTGTGAGCAGACAAGTGGCCATTCAATCTACGAACCAATTGTAGAGGCTCAAACGTAAATCGTTCGAGATGAAACGACTGACTCAAAGGGCTCTCGTGTTTACACAAATACTATTCTTTTTCAAAATCGAACAGCCAATGTTAATATTATCCGAATGAAGCTAGATGTATCTAGTACTTATACATGTTCTATAAGTTTACTTATTTAGCTTAATAATAATCCTAGTTTTAGGATTTATTAAGTATAAGATACAAGTTAAAAAGGTTTCAAAATTTGGCTTTATCGACTTTCACTGTTTCGTAAGTTAAGTCTATTCATGCAAATTGTTCACCAAAAAATATTTTGATAATTCCTTATATATCTACTAAAAATATCAGTAATTTCGTTGTCCGTAAGTTATTATAATACTCCGATTGGTAATGTTTAAACTTGTATAAAACGGATAAGGAAACAATCTAACGATCTGCATCCCATATATACTCGTAGACATACCTTGGGCCGTTTAATAAACTAATCAAAATACAGTAGTTAAGATAATAGGGGTTAATTCCTCGATCATTTAGTCTGTTGATAAGTCTAGTAGTTTCATTGACCTGAATCATTACGACAAAATTAGTATAAATTGCTGTTATTTGCCCTTCAGTTTCTCGTATTCGAATTGTTTTATATTGGAGTGTTTTTAATGTTAATAATATGTATTCTTGATTGTGAAAATGATGGTAAGCTTTCGTGGATTCTGTTGACGATTTATTTAGTACAAAGATTTGGCTGAATGTCATCAGTATCAGTCAGTCATGAATTACATCAGTAAGCAGGCAAATCATTATTTCTAGACAGGTATTATAAGTACTCACCTAAGACTTGATTGAATATTTTGTCAAAATTTACTTCATTCTTCTTTTCCATATATTTGTGCATCACACTCCGAACACTGTAACAGAAAATAATAAATTAAAAACAGTGTCTTCTGTTAAACTCGTTGTAGAAATAATAGCTATTCGATATTCCAAAGTCTGAAGACACCAACTTAGTCACAGTTTCATCGATAAAATACATAGCTAAGCTACCAAGTCGCAACTTAAATAAAATGTTGTTTTATCGTTTTGTTTACCATGTGACGACCTACAAGAGATTTCTTTGTGTCAAGACCAAATCGTATCTTTGAACTTTCTACGATATAATGTCTGTAAGATGGTACGTTAAGGAAAAATGTTATGTGGTGTGTTGCAGATTATTTTCAAGTTTCATATCTGACTGCAAATTAGACGCATATTTCAAAGTTTTTGTTATGCCTGGATGTGGAGAAAAGAAAATACGAACACTGCAAAACCACCTAACCAATGTAGACCGTAAGAGAAATATAATCAAATCATTTATTTTGAATAAACCCTGCTGGGGGGAACTTACAAATTGTCAATATACTGTTTTTTAACCTATCTATGAATCTACCACCGAATAGGAATTCGGCCCCCACTCCTCCACAAGTTCCGGCGAGAAACTTAACAGGTTTGACTTTTTCGGTTTATATCTTTTTGTTTTCTTTTACTTGATAATATAAGATGGCACTCGAAGATGAAAATGGGCAGCTTTTTTTTGAGATAGACAAAATTGTTGAGAAATGGAGGGATTACGCAAAAACACTATACACGGAAGATGACACCAATACAGATTCTGTCACTGCGCCTATCCAAGTAATGGAACCGGGGATTCTTAAGTCTGAGGTAAAAGATGCTATTAAACGGCAAAAATATCATACGTCACCTACAAAGGATGACATTACAGCGGAAGAACTGAAACATCTAGGAGAAGAAGGCTTTAACTTTATCTTTGGTTTGTGTAACCAGATATGGGAAAAGTGCAAATGGTCCAAGGACTGGAAAGAGTCAATGTTGATTCCCTTGCACAAAAAGGGCTGAATGAAAAAATGTGAGAATTATCACACCATAGCATTAATATCCCATGCCAGCAAGATCTAACTCTACATTATCCGCAGTCGCCTTCAAGTATATCTCCAGTGGCAAATACCCAAAGAACAAGCGGGTTTTGTAAAAAGCCGTGGCACAAGAGAACAAATTCTAAACGTGAGATAGATGATCAAGAAATGTCGGGAATTTCAAGTACTAATGATCATATGCTTCATAGATTATTTGAAAGCGTTCGACTGTGTGAAATGGAAACGCCTATGGAGGATACTTGGAGAAATGGGAACTTCAAAACATCTTGTGGCTCTTATAAAAGATACTCTATTAACAAGAAGATACAGTACTACGCATAAATGGTATTATATCCAAACCATTCAGACCACGAAAAGGTGTAAGACAAGGTTGCATTCTTTCCCCAATTCTGTTCAACTGAAATGCTCTGGCAGATTGGGACAAAGGGGTAAGTATTGGACGAGTCAAGATCAATTTGCTTGCGTTACGCTGACGACACCACACTGTTTGCTTCATCAGAACAAGAAATGGAACAGTTGATTAATAGAGTGAGAATGAAAGCCGGTTAAATACTAAGCTCATGATAATAGAGCAAGGCAATAAACTCACTCAAACGAATGCTCTGCAAAATTTAGAAAAGGTCAGCCAATTTACGTATTTAGGACCAACACTAACTGATCAAGGGGATGTGAGATAGAGTTACGAAAGAGAATACAAATGTTGAAAAACGCCATGACCAGTCTTATAAATATCTGGCGCGACAAGAACATCTCAAAGGTGACCAAAACTAGACTTGTAAGAACTCTTGTATTCCCTATCTTTCTTTATGGCGTAGAAACTTGGACCATAAAGAAAGCAGACAGGAATAGAATAGCTGTATTCCAAATGTGGTGCTGGCGTCGTATGCTTTGTATTCCATGTGCTGTCCATGGACCAATGCGTCCAATGCGTCTATCCTTAAGGAGCTAAGGATCAAAACGAGGCTTTCTACCGTATGCCTAAAGCGGATACTAACCTACATAGCCTCGGATAGCTCGTGATAGTGGGTAAAGTAGACGGAAAAAACCTCGAGGCCGTTCACAGACACGGTAGTCCGACCAAATACGGAATCTGAGAGGAATGTCTTTCAACACCGCTCTACGACATGCCCAAAATAGAGAACAATGGAAAAGGCTTCTAAACACCTGTGGTGATGGCATCCTCCTGATATTTGACACGACGCTCAGCCATAAGGAAAGGACAGAGAAGAAGAAGACTTGATATAATGTATATGTTACCAAACTTAAGTTTAAGATCTAGCTCCAGTGCGATGCTTTATGCCCGAGATATGGTAAATATATTTAAAGAGCAGTATTTTTCAACGAATACGATTACTAGAGCAGCCATCACTACTCCTCTATCATATTGAATGGAAAGAAGTGGCCAGCTCGACATAGCCGTCGCTAGCAGAGATCTTTGAGTATGGCCAAATTTACCATACTTGATACGCTTTGCCCACTTATAAAAGAGACTAATAGCTTTTTGAATTTTATTAATAGTCCCATCATCGTCATCCCCAGGCAGTTCTTACCCATTGTCTGGTGTAAGCCTCCTTCTATTAATCATTGACTGACATGCATTTCAGTAGTCACGTAAAATCCCAAGTGAACATGACACAATGAAGTGACTATAGGAATTATCTATATATAGGTATAAATTTAGCCCTTCTAGGCAATGGGTAATTTCGGTTGCTGATACCAAAATTACCCACTACCCATTGGAGTTAAATATCAGGAGGGGTCAGATCAGGCCAATCATTCGCCATGGCCAGATGTGGATGCCTACTATGGATAATCAAGCAAACCGACATGACGATACCAACGAAAGTGCTAATCTATTAAGAAGAGATTGGAATTAATTAAAGCTTAAAAAATGCCGGTTCGTTCTGTAACGTTGGTGAGTTGCCGCTCGGCCGACTTAGTTGTAGGACCCAGCTGTCAAACGACTACTAACATCTAAAGGCCAAAGAGAAATTACAAAAAGGGTCGTAGGCGCTGCTTTCATAATAATGTGATAATCAAGACGGAGAGCGCATCGCGTCACCTTTACTGCTTCTAGAAAAGATGATCTTCCGAAATTATTGCAATATCGGCATAAATCTAAGAACACAAGATTATCTTCCGTTTTGTTTCTTAGTACAGACCATGACGCTATACTAACGATGACCGATTTTGTTAACAATTGTGTGTCGTCGTTTAGCTATTCCAAATAACATACTTTATTTTGTTTTCATATTAGATATATATGATCACGCATTGGTTTCTGAATAGAAGCTATTCTCGCAATTTTGGGTAAAAAATAAATGTTTGGGATTATTTATAAAAACGAATATTGTGGAAAAGAGCTTGGGTGAAGCAAGAAGAAGTATACTTCTTATAATATATTACAATATAGAAAACGTGAGAGTTAGGTATTGGATAAAGCGTGGAAAACAATGAAATGAATAATATGATTGAATGACGATTTCCAAACCTCTAAATTTACTCATTTACTATATTAATTAAATGGGATCAGATAAAAATGTATGTACCTACTATATTCATATATTTATAAAAACATCGATTGCTATTTATTACAAAATAAAAAAAAATTGATTACTTTAAAAAGTTTAATGGCTTCTTGTCTGTTTGTTTACATTTTTATCGCTTCTCGTTTGCTTTTTAATTTTTAACACACTTACACCTGTTACTTGACATGGCTTTTACCTTACATATCTGATAAAGTGTCGGGTTGTATTAACATTCTATCTATATCATCACGCTAGATCGCTTGCGGAGAACGCAGAGAGTTGTTTTTATACAGAGTTCAACAGGTCCTTATAAACCTCTCTGGCTTCCTCCATTTTCATAGTTAGTCTCATACACGCTCGCCGGTTACGGAGACTCCTGACTTGCCCTTCAGATAAGACACGGTCTATTTGGTCATGGTAAGATAGTCTAAGTCTTACCTCGCAACTACATTCTTCCACTTTCGCATGTATTAACATTCATCAGTCAAATATGGTTTTACCCAATAAAAACTCAATAAAAGTTCATCTGTATTGACATTCTGAATAAGAACCTAGTCATGGAGAATCATCCTCAAATTAGATTCAATCACAGAACACTAAACCTATTGAATAAACATTTATCTATAACACCATTATACATTTATTAGCAATGTTTATTGTTTTTTCGTTTAGTAGCTCATTAACACTGATGCCCATTGCCCATCAGTTGCGTATTTTTTCTGGAAGATTTATAATCTACACTCGGCTGTAATCGATTGTAGATATACTTCTAGTTTCTACTTCTGCACTTTGTGTGTTGTGTATTGAACATATGATGTTAGCCGAGGGACCTTTACAACTTCACCAGTCAAGAGGGCGACCTTGCAACAACAAATACGCTGCAGGCGGAAGGGCAAAGAGGACAACTAACTCAAGGGCGCCTTAAAGGAATCTCTCTGAAAGCCTACAATTGTCCTGCTGAGATTTAGCTGCTTCTTGCCTGTTTAAATTTAGTGTTGTACACAGCAGCTCCTTGAAGTTAAGCTCCGGTGTTAAGCTACGGCCGTGGCCTAACCCCTTGCCAGCAAGGTCATGCCGCCAAGCGACTTGTAGTGTTCCAGCATGTTGCCCGGAGTTGCCATGCGAGAAGACGGGTCTAGCCCGATCAAACCAATCCTGTTGACTATTCTGAACGTAAGAGCGAGCTCTTACGTTCAGTCTCCTCGGCCTATTTCCACTCAAAATTAATTAAAAACAGTAGGCCTTGCGGTGACGTCCTTAAACGCAGTAGAGGGCTCCGGCTTCACCAAATGGAATGCATAGATGGCCCCTCTTGTGTCACGCTTAATTCAGCACCTGGGGAATTAGCATCACTTTCCTCACAACCCCATAGTACTCAAGGCGGCGTGGAAATAGTCGCGCCACCATTCCTCTCTGGTTTTTCCGTCAAACCCTTTGACTAATCTAGGATTCCAGTTTTGCCGCCCGCATTATACGCCCACCAACGAAGCAATCACTATTCCTTAATTTTCACCCAATGAGTTACATGTTAAACTTGTTAACATTCTCGCCTGCCCATTTTCATTTCGCATTCTCTATTCATTGTCGCGCAAGTGAGCCGATTATAAACCAGTATGCTAGCACGGGCGGCCAGACTCCTTGCGCGTTACAATATTTTGACGGCTCGTAATTCGAGTCTTTTAGAAAAGTCAAAATCCTCTCTTGGCTATACTTAAATACGTTTTTACGGTTATGTGCCATATATATTATCACGCCAGGTCCGGGTAGGCAGAGTGTAAAGAGTTCCTACAGTGTTAAATGTGGTATGTATCTAGTCAATCTATACATATAATAAATCTGTAACCGAGCCGAATCCGTACATTAAATATTATTTGAAAATTTTAACTGTGATACACTTCTTTATTGATATAGAGATTTTTTTTTGGAATTATTGTCTGTCTGTCTCTTTGTGTTTCAATTACGCAAAAACTTCCGAACGAATTCCGAACTAATAAATACTTTATAACCCGGAAAAATGAAGCAACGTCAAGCAAAGGAGATTATCACGGGATATAACATAAAACTTTATTATTTTTATTATTGTTAGTCGCGAACTGCAATATTACGGTAAAATGTGTGATTTTGCCTACACATGAATTCCTCCATGAACTGATATTGGACTCAGGTTCGTCTCTTCATGAGGAAGTCTTCAGTAACTAAAAGCTCTCACCTGAAATTCAACATACACGTTAAACACTCTAACATGATTTCGTGCATGAACCGATAATGTATTCAGGATTGTCCCTTCTGGAGAGAACTCTTTAACAATGGATGGCCTGGACACAGAACTTAGCTTATTCATTTATTTAAGACTAGCAGTTTCCCGCATCTTCGTACCCGGTCGACAACAGCGCCACCTACCGGGTCTATGTTATATGGGTCTATGTCTAGCCTATGTTACTTCTGGATAAGGTAGCTTTCTAATGGTGAAAGGGGTTTTGAAATCGGTTCAGTAGTTTTTCAGTTTATTTGTTACATACATACAAAAATACAAATCTTTCCTCTTATAATATTAGTATAGATATCTAAACATGATTTTGATCATTAACATGAACTGTATATTCTTATGAGAAGACTGACGCGAAATGTACTGTCAAAGCTTTGTTATATACTTGCTCGCAATGTACCTTTTTTAAATATTATTACGCCAGATTATCTTTGGCAGGGTAGGTAGTGAAGGTTTAAATCAGAGTCATTGTACCAATTATTTTATAATAATTCATAAATTGGTAATCCTTCTCAAAAATAAAGGTATTGTATATGATTTTATATATTATATGACGGTGTTAGCGTTAAATAAGATAACGCTATAGTTTAGTTTTTAGTTTACAAAGACCACCTGTACGGGCTAAGACTGAACCCTACTGAACCTAAAGGGCTATTGTTTATAGAGAAATCAGTTGATAAAATATATTTGATGTTGAAATTGAAAAGCTATCGCTACACGGTTCTTGCAGGATAGCTGTTATTTCTTCATACTAAAATGGCGAAACTTTATATGAAAGTAAAATAATAAACAGAATACCTTTATTCCGGAAAAAAGCACAGCTCCTGCGGAATGTCCGATTTTAAATGGACTATCACTTGAAAATAGAGGATTTTTCAGAGATTGTTTAAGGCTTTTATTTCTCCATATTAACACGGCTGAACAGATTTTAAAGAAAACTTAGTTTGCAAGTGTCCTTTGGTCTTGGTATCTATATAATAATGCTTTCTAAGAAACACCTACCTGCATACGTCAAATTACAAACTATACGCGTGCACTGCTACGGGTAACAGCTAGTATGAAATATGTGCATAAAAATGGAATATCTATTGAATGGAAGTTATAAATAAAGGAATAAAGTATTACATACATACTTATATAAGAACTGGTTTATACCACATTAAATGATTGAGTAATAAATTAATCACAGGCAATAAGATCCATTGAGGGCTTTATCGGAGGTCCGAAGAGAGGGCGAGGACACGATAACCTTAAAATCTGGCACCTTGTTTCACTATAGGGAGGGCGAACAGCAGTCCCAAGGTGGTGTCGGCTTTATCGTCCACAAGTCACTCATAAACAACGTTGTGTCCATCACTAGTGTGTCGAGCAGGGTAGCGTACATGATACTCAGAATATCCAAAAGATATTCGCTGAAGGTCATACAGGTCTACGCACCGACCTCGGCATACTCAGATGATGGGGTCGAAGTTATGTATGAGGACATTAGTAGAGCCATACATACTTCCAAAGCACACTTTCCAGTAGTTATGGGTGACTTCAATGCGCGACTGGGCAAATGGGGCAATGAGGAGTTGAGAGTGGGGCAATTTGGATATGGGCAGCGTAACCCCAGGGGTCAGAGGCTGGCCGAATTTCTGGAGAAGGAGGGACTTTTTATGATGAACTCTTTCTTCCAGAAGCCGTCTCATAGGAAATGGACCTGGATGAGCCCTGATGGTTTCACAAAAAATGAGATAGACTTCATCATGAGCACCAAGCGACAAAGCGATGTCTCCGTGATTCACAGGGTAAAAACCGGCAATGATCACCGAATGGTCAGAGGCACATTAAATATTAATGTCAAAATGGAAAGATCGCGTCTCATGAAGTCTACGCTCCGACCTTCTTATGCACATATCCAAAACCCCGGGAACTTTCAATTCGAATTGTAAAAACGGTTCGAATTGCTAGACAGCAGCGCATCAGTGGACGAAATCAACAATAGGCTGGTAGAGACTGTCCATACGGTCGGGTCCAAGTATTTTAAGCCCCACCGTAAAAATAGGCCTCAAAAGCTATCTGACTACACCCGAAACCTTATGGCTGAGCGACGTACCATGACACTCCAAACCTCCGATGATGCTAAGTCCTATAGACAGCTCAATGGACAGAGATTGAAGTCCTTACGACACGATGTACGGTCCTTCAATACAAGACGTATTGAGGAGACCATAGAGCAGAACACGGGCTCCAAGGTGTTCGCAAGAGACGCGTCTATTGGGCAAAGCCAGTTGACGAAGCTGAAGACGGAGGACGGAAACGTAACATCGAATAGGTCAGAGGTGCTCAGGGAGATAGAGAGGTTGTATGGACAGTTGTATACCTCAGTAGCTGAACCTGTTGTTGACTTGGTAAAAGACCCAAGAGCCAAGCTAATCCGACACTACACTGAAGATATCCCGGACATCAGCCTGTACGAGATTAGGATGGCTCTCAAACAACTTAAAAACAACAAAGCGCCCGGTGAAGACGGAATTACCGCAGAGCTTCTGAAAGCGGGCGGATCGCCGGTACTTAAAGTCCTTCAGAGGCTGTTTAATTCCGTCTTGCTCGAAGGGAAAACGCCGGAAGCATGGAACAGGGGTGTGGTGGTACTGTTTTTCAAGAAAGGTGATAACACTTTATTGAAGAACTATAGGCCCATCACACTGCTGAGCCATGTGTACAAGTTGTTTTCGAGAGTCATCACGAATCGTCTCGAACGCAGGCTTGATGACTTCCAGCCTCCCGAACAAGCCGGTTTCCGGAAAGGCTATAGTACCATAGACCACATACATACGCTGCGGCAGATTATACAGAAGACCGAGGAGTATAATCGGTCACTATGCTTGGCGTTTGTGAACTATGAGAAAGCCTTCGATTCGATCGAGACTTGGGCGGTTCTTAGATCTTTCCAGCGATGCCGCATTGACTATCGGTACATCGAAGTGTTGAAGTGCTTGTATAATAACGCCACCATGTCGTTCCGAGTACAGGGGCAGTGCACGAAGGCGATCTTCATAAAAAGAGGAGTAAGACAGGGAGACGTCATTTCTCCGAAACTGTTTACGGCCACCATAGAGGACGCCTTCAAGCTCTTGGAATGGCGAGGACTTGGCATCAACATTAATGGCGAATACATCACTCACCTTCGATTTGCCGACGACATTGTGGTCATGGCGGAGTCGCTGGAAGATCTAGGACGAATGCTCGGCGACCTCAACAGAGTATCTCAACAAGGGTGTCTTAAAATGAACATGGACAAAACGAAAATTATGTCTAACGTCCATGTCGTACCCACCGCACTCACCGTTGGGAAATCTACTCTTGAAGTTGTCGACGACTACATTTACCTGGGACAGGTAGTCCGGTTAGGTAGGTCCAACTTTGAGAGAGAGGTCAATCGACGAATCCAACTCGGCTGGGCAGCGTTCGGGAAACTGCGCAACATCTTCTCATCCAAAATACCTCAGTGCCTAAAGACTAAAGTTTTTAGTCGATGTGTGTTACCAGTGATGATATATGGATCAGAGACGTGGTCTCTTACTATAGGTCTCGTAAAAAAAGCTCAGAGTTGCTCAGCGAGCTATGGAGAGAGCTATGCTCGGCGTTTCTCTACGTGATCGAATCAGGAATGAGGAGATTCGTAGAAGAACCAAGGTCATCGACATAGCCCTTAAGATTAGCAAGCTGAAGTGGCAATGGGCGGGTCACATAGCGCGAAGATCGGATGGGCGTTGGGGCAGAAAGATTCTAGAGTGGAGACCACGTATTGGCAACCGCAGCGTGGGACGACCACCTGCCAGATGGACCGACGATCTTGTGAAAGTCGCAGGAAGTCGTTGGATGCAGGTGGCATCGGTACCGGTACCGGTACGCTGGAAAGCGATTGGGGTGGCCTATGTTCAGCAGTGGACAAGTATAGGCTAAGATGATGATGATGATAAATAAGATCCATATAGGTTGGATAAGGTTGATTAACAGTGAGTTACATTGAATGAATTGTAAAATGATTTAGCACAGTGGTTAAAAGCTTAAGCCGCTCCTCCTGGTTCGCTTACCGCACGGGACAAATCTTTGTGAGATCCACAATTATTTGTTCCGGTCTGGGTATTTGTGTATGTGAATTTTCATGTTTGTAAACGCACCCACGACACAGGAATTAAGCCTAGTGGGGGGCTACGTTTTAAAAAAAAAAATAGTTTCTATTTATCACCAAGTGACCCAGAAGTGGGATAATATTTTTTTAGTGCATGTTTGTTATTTCCTTTGCAGACTCTATTGCCTAAACAGCTTAATGGATTTTAACATATGTGGTACCATTAGATTTGTCTTTATTGAGGATGTGTCGAAAAAACTGGGGCGAGCATCACCCAAGACAAGCAAAAGTTGAAAGAGATGGACGAGGTTTTTACCCTAACAGAGATCATTCAAGGAACCAATATTAATGGTTGGAATAAAGCTACAATAATAATAAAAATATGTGAGGATGTGACATAGGATATTTTAATATGTTGTCTGTGAATTAAAAAGAGACGGCTAACAGTAATATTTCTGTTATTTTATTCAAACAGAAAGAGTATCAATTTGCTAATACTACATCAATACTATGAGTTGATTTCCTAGGAAGAGGTGGGGTAGTGTGTGCGTCTATGTGTGTTGTGTTTAATTTAAAAAGAAAAACAATAGTCAATAAGTCTATAACATAATGTTTTTTTTAAAGAATCCATACTTATAAAGTATTTAACTGTAATTAGTTGTGCAATAGGTTGTGAACTCAACATTTATAAAATTTGCAAAAGGATAATTGTACATAACTTTGAACCTAATGAATTAATAAGTACCGGCCACAATTCCAGTCTGTGGAGTGCTATTGAAGATTTTTCATTAAAAAAAAAACAATTCAGGACCTTGTGATCGCTACCTACACTATGAAACAGTAAACCAATAAGGTAGTCTATAATTTATTGGAATATATGTAATACTGTCAGATAAAAATGATTGATTTCATAACAGATAACACTTCATGGTTTGAGTACTGACAATAAAAGCTCTACTATCAATAACAACTGACCAAATTATTGGTAATTAACATGTTGTAAATTACGAAAAATAATGTGTAATCATTTTTTATCTACGTCCCCTGCAGAGAGTATAGAATTAGTTTTCAAAAGATTCCACTCTTATATTGCATTGTCTTTTATAATTGTTATTTAAATATTACTTAATTTACTGTCTCATTAATGGGTATGCTCCTTTGGTTTGGGCATATAAAAAGAATGTCCAAAGAAAGAATGACAAAACTGATATAAAAATGCAAAAGCAGAAGGATGTAGGTACTGGGGAAGACCTAGACTATCTTACCATGACTAAATAGACCCGGTTTTATCTGAAGGAGAAGTCAGGAGTCTCCGTTACCGGCGAGCATGTATGAACTATGAGATTAGAGGAAGCCAGAGAAGTATGTAAGGAAAGAACCTGTTGTACTCTCTACCTACCCCGTAAGGGATCTGGTGTGATGATATAGTTAGTTACTGTCTCATTAATCTAGTGACGTATAATGCAATCACCAATCACAAGGTTGTGACTTCAAATGCTCAACCTAGGTTAGACATAGCATAGTTTTCTATTAAAAAATGCTTATATTCAGCCTCGTCTGAAATTGTTCCCTGTAAAATGGTAATTGGCCGATAAACTTTATTGGAAAATATAAGGGTACAGAGCATACCTCTGTGAGTCCAGCTTGGGGTATATAGGTGTGACAGTATTTATTTTTTAATGTTTAGTTAATCCTACTAATTTTATACTAAAAATGTGCAAGTTTGTAACTCAATCAACCAAAAACTACTGGATGAAGTAAAATAAAATTTGGCACACAGATAGTTTATGGGCTGGATTAACATGTAGGATACTTTTTATCTCGAAAAACTGCAAGGTTTCTGTCTGAAGTCCATGCAGATGAAGTCAGGGGCAGAAAGTAGTTTACTAATAAATTATCGTAGTGCCATACTTTTCAGTAATATAATATAACAAAAAAGGTAATATTCGGAGGTATAATATTATCCCAAAAGAAGTGAATACCACAAATATTTATTTTTCCCATGTTCACCTTCCCCCAAATAGTATGTATTTGTCTGTGAATATTGCCATAACAGGGGTGCTTGAAGAATGTTAACTATTCTTCTCTCAACAAGACGTAGGTATGATGTTATTCGACAATCATACAACCCCACAACAGGGATGGGAGCAAATTGATCTCATTAAATATAAAAGTGTGTCCTCTCAATTCTATTCCATAAAATAATATTACGATGGACAAATAAAGACCAGTATTTCCTTGTGTTCTTTTAAAAAGTCGAAATTAAGACAATAATAAATTAAATCTCAAAACTAATTTATAAATCATTTGCTTCATCCTTCAGCTTGCTGGTACTCCCAACACATCCTTCTATCTAATATTATAAATGTAAAAGTGTGTAATTTTGGATATTTGTTACTCAATCATGCAAAAATGACTGAACAGATTTTGATGAAATTGATTTTCACCTGGATTTGAATAAAAATATCCTGTGATACAGGATATTTTTATCCCAGAAAAATATAAGGTTCCTGTTTAAAGTCAATCTAGAAGAAGTCACAGGCAGAAACTAGTCATTTATAATTTGCTAGTATTGGATTAAATAATGAACTGCACCAAATTAGCCCAACACCCAAATTCCACCCAATTTTTTCTTGTATAATATCCATTTCTTTTAACCACTGAATGAGATGTGCAGATACTATACAATTATTGTTTCCTGGGCCAGGCAATGAGGTTTAAATGTCAAAGTTTAATTAATAAAAATAGTAACAATGCACAAGGTGCAATGACCTGAAGGTGTTAATGACCTAAAATTTTAGCAATAAACATATCAACATAGAACAATTCAATTTATGAATGAATGAAGTACTAATATGAATCTGAGTTCCCATAGAGCTTCAAAAAATATCACACTGGAATCCTCAGTAGTTACTTGAATATAATATAACTACCAATAAAAACTACTGTATTATTTAGAATGAAATGAGCTTCATTGCATTATTAAACTGCACACCTATCTACTTCATGTATAATTACACCTTATATTTACAAATTACGATAAAATCAATTTTGTAAACAAGCTCATGAGTCTTCGAAATTGGATAAACATAAGCCGCAGTCGTGCCGCCTCGTTACATCGCTCCTGTAATTACCTTGGGTCTGGCAGAACAATCTTTTTGCTAGCCCGTGCTGCTGGGGTGCATTTCGACTTCTCCATAGCCATCAAGTAGCTGACGTCTGCCAGCACAGCCTCGAGGTCCGCCATTTTGAGTCTGAATTTATCACCTTCACCAGACAAGAAATAAATAACACTGGTTCGCAACACAAACACCAACAAAACTGAGTCAATTTTCAGCTGATAGTCATAACTTTCCTCACATCGCGCCTGTTCACCGTTTCACTGAATTTGTTGATGAGTGATGACACATGCTCATCATTCACATTCGCAGTATATTTTCCTATGAACATAGGACCACAAAACCAAACTAAAACTAAGCATTAGATAAAAATATTAATTTGTTCTTATTGATAAATAATAATCTAAGTGCAGAAAAGCCGTAGCAAAATGTGAATTTCTATCGCTAAACGAAATCTAATCCAACACCCGTCACTCTGCCTGCGATTACGCACACATCGGGAGTGTTCTCACACTTTAATGGCTCATCGTAAACACGTACGTCATGATGGGTTACCTACAAACACTAATGAATGAACACACACATTTGAACGGTATATTCCGTTCGGAAATAAAACCAATAGTAAAATTGACAATTGACAATACCGTAGTCAATATAGCTTTTTTGCAACAGTTTTCTACCATTAAAAATTTGTTGTATATTTATGAAATTACTTTTTTATTTATTAACACATTATATTAGAAATAATCAAACATCTTGGAAAAATTGCAATATTAAACTCAAGATTGAACTCGTAATTAAATCATGAGCGAGTAAATCACAGAGGTAGGACTCAAAAATAAGTGCCTCTATGGAGTAAATACAAGGCATACACAAAATATATTATGTCAAATAAATAATGTCTATGGCGGATTCTTAGGGATGCAAAATTATCACAAAAATCGATTGTAATAATAAATATTTTTTCATAAGTTTTATAATTGATAATGTAATCTGCGGATTGTATATGAATACGTTTAAACAAAATTACCTACTTAAACTTCATATTTTTTAAGAGTATAAAACATAATCTTGTCGCTCCAATCTTAAATTAACAATTATTTCGTGCATTTATAATTACGACTTATAGAACTAAGTCAAAAAAGTTAATATCTCATTTAAAAAGGCAGAGGCTACAATTTGCCACGTATATGTATCGGATACAACTTTTTCGCTTTGAAACCTTTGAAGCCTACAATGATAGAAAATAATAAACTGATACTAATGTTTAAGCACATAAAAGGTAAATTTTACACACTTTTTAACCTTTAAGGTTTGGTCAAATAGCCGATGGATCGCGACGGGAACGTGGCAGAAGCGCTAGTCTACGTTCGGTCGTGACGTTTGCCGCCGCGACGTGCGGGGCTGCGCTGTGTAGCGACTCCCTTACATTTCAGTACATTACAACTCCCCAAACTGCGCCACTGTCGCGCTCCAGTTACGGTGCGTCGGCTATGTGGCGGAACCTTTAGTGTAAATTCAGGTGGATTCATAAATATGTGTACCTGTATGCGTAAATGAAAGTAAAGTTTCAGCGATTTTTGAGTGAAATATGTTTCACTCAAGAATGCATCCAATTTGCGTGATAGTGTTGAAGGTATTATGAATTGACCTTTTCCATAAGGCCATAAATTCAGTTGGTGTATGTAGGATCCTATGCTCAGAACAGGTCCTCAACTCACATTTGCTCAAATAAATCTATAAGAACGCACCAAAAGATTAATGGACAATCAAAGAACAGACCCCTAACTACGTTTTGATGACTATTTTTTCTATCTATCTATCTATCTCTCTATCTATCTATCTATCTATCTATCTATAACCTCACGCCAGATCCCTTGCGGGGTAGGCAGAGAGTACAGAGTTCCAACAGGTTCTTTCCTTACATACCTCTCTGGCTTCCTCGACTCTCATAGTTCGTCTCATACACGCTCGCCGGTTACGGAGACTCTTGACTTTTCCATCAGATAAGACTCGGTTTATTTGGTCGTGGTAAGATAGTCTAGGTCTTCCCCGGTACCTGCATCCTTCCACTTTCACATTGTATATCTGTTTTGTCATTCTTTCCTCTGGCATTCTTTCTATATGCCCGAACCAACGGAGCATGCCCTTTCTCATCTTTACACCGATACTATCTTTCATACCTACTCGCTGTCTTACTATGCTGTTGCTAATGCGGTCGGTCAGCTTCACTCCGCACATCTTCCGCAGAGCTCGCATTTCTACCGCATTTATCCTACTTTCATTCTCCATCTTACATACCCAGCTCTCGCTACCATATTGTTATATGGTAGCGAGACGAGAGCGTTGGGACAAGAACTCCGTTATGTATGGCCAGCTGCGCCTTATGGCTTAAGTGCCGGCTCCCGAGTAGCTTTCCCATCGCACCATTCACTCTGTTCCCTGCACTCACTCTTCTCTCTATGTCAGCGGTGTATTTCCCATCCTTACTGAAGGCGCATCCAAGATATACAAACTCATTCACTTGCTCCAGCACATCGTTACCAACCACAATCCTTACATTCGTTCTGGTTTCTTCCCTATCAAAAACCATAATCTTGGTTTTCTTCACATTCAAGTGTAAGCCATTGATCATGCAGTCGTCTTTCATAACTGTGACTAGTGTTTGCAGATCAGTGGCTGTTGGCGCTATTAAAACCGCGTCATCTGCATAAAGTAGATGGTTTACCACTAAGTCATCCATTTGTACACCTTCATTCATCGCTTTCAGTCTTTGAAGACTTTTGTCCAGATATATTATAAACAGTCTAGCGGACAACACGCAACCCTGCTTGACGCCGATTTTAACGTCAAACCAGGGTGACCTGTTACCACCCACCCGTACGCATGCCTTGCAGTCCACATAAGTGGACTGGACGGCTCGCAACAGAGTGCCATCTATACCATACTCTGGCAAAATGTCCCAAAGTCTCTTTCGCACAACTCTGTCAAATGCCTTCTCCAGATCTACAAAACCGCAGAAAACCTTCCGGCCCACTGCCAGATGCTTCTCTACGATGTTGCGGAGTGAGAAGACTTGATCCGAACATCCTCTTCCAGACCTGAAACCCCCTTGTGCCTCGCACAACATTCCATCGGACTTCACGCGCATTCTCCGTTCAATAATTTTACCGTATTACTATTTTTTCAAGAGTATATTTTAATATATACAAGTTGTATCGTAAATAACGCAAGACCTCAGACACCCCGATTGAATAATTGCTTCACAAAATCAATACGGAAACCAGTTTTCGAAATTTAACATTTTTTACCCCTTTTTTAAGCACTTTTATACCCCAATTAAGAATGAAACCTTTACATATATTTGTGCATATTGAGAAATACAATGCATTTGAAATCTTCGTATTACTTTGAATTAAGAATAAATTTAGTTTATTATAGCACACTGAAGGAGTAACAGATTTCTTTAAAATTTAAAAAAAGTTAAGATATATTAAAAATTATTGGAATCAATTCAGTTACTGATTTGGAACAAACTACTTTCAGGTCTTGCGTTTATTATGTTACACCTTGTATATATATACATAGTATCGTCATAGAATAAATAAATATTTTGAATTATTTAAAATAATTAGTTATCATAGATCTGTTGAATCCACAAAGTAAGTAC
Source organism: Phalera bucephala (assembly GCA_905147815.2). Lineage (NCBI taxonomy): Eukaryota > Metazoa > Arthropoda > Insecta > Lepidoptera > Notodontidae > Phalera > Phalera bucephala. Next base: position 12,013,839 of record LR990621.1, on the reverse strand, counting down.
GAATAGTGTCCACAAAAGTATAGTATTGACCAGATTAAGATTAGGTAAGGCTTAAAAATAAGTGTGCGTGTGTGTACACTGGCGAACACGGGGCCTTTACAGCGGCACTGGACATTATTCAAAATAAGTATAGATAGAATCGAGAAGAATAAAAAAATATTTTTATGTAGTATATTTGAATATTATTTATTTATTGCATACAAAGTAGATAACATCCCTATTCATTGGAATTGTCATAAATGTCAATGTCATTTTTACATTACAATTTTTATTTTCATTGGTTGCAATAAGAAGCTAAGTGATTAGGGCATTTCGATAACACAATGAGTTTACCGGTGGCGTTTAATTTTAGTTAAAATATTGTGTTTTCCTGTATTTTTTTATTTAGAAGAAAGTTAGTATCCATTGATCTAAATTTAGATAATCACGTTTTATTCATGATATCATAAGAATCGTTTGTAGTCTGTACACTGCATCAAAAACTCCGTATTGTAATGAAATTAATGTAAATCTGGATTCAAGGTTAACTTACAGGCTTGCTAGATAGATAAATATTTTTCGAAATTATCGCCATCACCAATAGTAAAACATAAAATGTAGTAGAAATTTATTGAAGAACATGTTTTATTAATTTTATTATATTTGTAGCTAACATGATGGACTATTGCCCTCCAAATGTGACCCTTGGGGAGATATGGGTCGACCATGGCATATCTCAGTGTTTTATGGAAACGGTATCCGCGATCTTCATTGGTGGATTTCTGTTTACATTTGGCATGATACAAATTGTTTGGTATAAGAGGTAAGTTATTTTTTAATTGAAACTTGTTAAAACCATTGTTTTTTAACTAGGTTAACAATTGTTAGTCATATTCATTAGGCATACTGGTATGTATATAGGTATTCAAGGTTGGTAGTTGGCAGATACTATTAAAAGGTTTTCAAACCTGTTCCAATTTATTGCCAGTCTATTATAGTATATTGTCTATGTTTTACCTCAGTGCATGTTAACTGATTCATCACATCAGATTTTACTCAATCATAGACCATATGGCCCAGAACAAAAGAACCTATGCCATTCCAGGAGTGTGAAGTACCATACAAGTTTTCAGCATTTAAGTACCTCAACAGTAAGGGTTTTAAAATATAGAGTATAAGTTTGGCAAAGCAAAGTAAAATTGTTCCTTAGGCGAAGCAATATTAACTTCTCTTTATTTTTAATTCTTTTCATATATGGATCTCACCATGATTAATGTAAAAAAAATGAATTATGACAAAACGGTTTCCAAATCTACTATAATATAATCTATCTGAAAAAAAAAACTATCATTATTTAATTGTGGGCCAGAGATGGTGTGACGTTGTTAAGATATCAGATAAATCTGGTAAAAGTTACACAATCAATTAATTGATTTTGTCTATACATTTTTTAGTTGTTCATGTGTTTGTTACCTTTATTGATTCCATATGGTACACCCTGTCATGTCTATATTCCCCAAGCGGCGGTGTCAGAGGTGTACTGTGTACACCCACTTTTCGCCGACGATGCCAGGTCCTTTTAACGTCTGGGACACATCAGACTAGTACTAGACTAGTATTAGATTTTTTTATATTGAAAACTTACTTTTTTGTCTTACCTAGGATCTAACCCAAGACCTCATGATCGCTACTAGACCAATGAGGGCGCTCCATAAGCTATATTGAATTGTAAATCAAGCTGTTATTGAGTGCCTATTGACAGAAGGACTCAATTAAAATTTCAAAGAAAACAAGTACTGAAATAGAATTTAAAAAGAATGTCCTAAAATTTTATTATTAGACACAATCAATGCCTGCTTCCTCAAATAGCTTGCATATTAGTAGGCTATATTTAAATTTAGCTGTATATAAAGGTCTGTGGCAATTATTTTTGTTTCATATTATATTTTTCCTGCTTTACATAATAATTGATTGAGGTACCAGTTAAACACTAAATTTTACCTCTTAAAATATATTCCTCATTTTACTTTTTTTTAAATATTATAATGGGCACACTGACTGCATAAACTATCAATTAGCTGTCGCTTATTCAATAAGATATTAATCAACAATTATGAATTCCGCAAGGAAGCTTCACATAACTGGTTCTTATCTTACAGACTTGTTACAAGGACAATAAATATGCATACTGATATTACTATTGTTGTTATCAGTCACGTAAAAATTGATAGTGATAACACTGACGTCGCTGTTGACGTGATATCAATCAACTTTACAAGTTAAGATTTTATTAATTGTGGCAGTTATGATAGTTAGAAGTCAGTGCCTAACACTAATATTTTACATTACATGTAAGAGTTCGTACAGATAGAGGCACACTGCCCCTGTGAAGGTGTTCTGACACAAATATTCATAAATAAATCGGGCATTGCAATAAGTTAATGCTTGAGTGCATACAGAACAAATTTACTAGATTTCTTTACATGAGGCTGTATGGATACACATCCTTTTTATCCGTTGATATACCCAACCTTGTTTGTTATAGGCTTGGTTGGGTACAAGAATTTGGAAAGTAGATGAGATTACATGCTTGTGTCCTATATTTTCAAATCCAAGTGTTTTGCAAACAATAGATCTGTGCGTGCCGGACGAGTATGTGTGGCGGCGTCGGCGGCCGCAGCTGCTGGCGGTGCCGCACGGCAGAACCAACTTGCTCAGTAAAGCGCCAATGACTCACGCTTTGCAAACACTAAATCAAGTTGCTGACAAAATAAACATTTTTACATGGTTTCTAAATAAATTCACTGAAACTTGTTTTTATGTATTATGTTATGTGTGATAAGGTTACACTAATGCATTAGAAAATTCCTGTAATGTTAATTGAGTATGCGAATAATAAATAAAAATCTTTTAAAAAAAAAGGTAAACCGACTTCAAAAAGCAAAAATTAAATATTTGAAGTCGGTGCTGGTTGGTGCAGTCGGTTACTTGGCACCGACTTCAAATATTTATTTTTTGCTTTTTGAAGTCGGTTTACCTTTTTTTTTAAAAGATTTTTATTTTACAATTTTGAGTGACGAGTGAATTATTTAGTAATATTTATATACCGATATTATATTATTTTGCTAAGTTGCAAAGTAAGGTACCTACAGGATTAATATAATGACTATAATAACGGAATCTATACATTCGTGCTGTTCGCCGTTAAGGAGTTCCCTCTTGTATCTTGAAAGTCCAAGGTCCAATACCACTAACAATAAAATACGACCACCTCAAAACTTTACTGAACCAAATGCAAAAAGAATCATCAAAATCGGTTCATAAGCAAAGGAGTTATAAAAAAGGATGAATTATGAACCTCCTTTTTGCAGTTGGCTAATATACTGCTTAGTTATAGTAGGGTACCTATAGGATAGACGTAATACCCATAATATCTCAATTTACACATGCCTATTGTTTGTCGTTAAGGAGTTCCCTGGTGTATCTTCTAAGTCCAAGGTCCAATACCAATGAAATTAAAATGGGACCACCGCGGAGCTATACTGAACCCAATGCAAAAAAAAATCATCAAAATCGGTCCACAATTGACGGAAATATCGTTGAACATACATAAAAAAAACATACATACAACCGAACATAGAACCTCCTACTTTTTGAAGTCGCTTAAAAATAGAGCATGGGTAGCACATGCTCTTTCACATGGATGAATAAAATAGCGGCACAATGCAGAAATATGATTATTTGAGTTTGCACTCTACTTTCAAGCTTCTTTAAGCCTCTTAAGCTTTTATTTAACTTGCAATGATTGTATGTGTGTCTGTCTGCCTTTCCAGTTCAAATCTTGTGATTAATTTTTCAAGCACTAGCGGGTATCTAATTGAGCTAAAATTAGGCATACTTTTGTAAGTTTTGTGACAATCCAATAACATGGTACCATTGACCTGGTCTGATGATGGAGTCAGATGGTGGCCATAGGAACATGTGAAATATACATCATAATCCCCTATAGTGTAGGTTTGTTAGATTGATATTGTCAAGTACTATATAACCAGATAGTATTCAGGGTCTGATGATGAAGTTAAAGGTGGCCAATGGAACCTCCAAACTACTCATTATAAGCCTGCCGTGTTTGGGCTCGTTGGATTTGTCTTGACGAGTATCAGATGGTGTCCAGGGTCTGATGGTTGAGCCGGAAAGGAGCCATAGGATCTCCTCAACTAAGCAAGATGTCGTCGTTGTGTTTTTTGCTATAATAATTTGTATATTATAATTCTTTCTAAATTTAAGTTATTTATTTGTGACGTACTGTACTGTATTCTGTACTCTCTTGCTACCCTCCGAGGCAGCTGGCGTGATGATAGTTAGATAGTTGTGACGTTAATACATTTTACTGGAGATATGTTCCAATATTTCAATGCCCATACACACGGTATGATGTAATAACCCGAAGTTATGACAAATTGTTTAAATTTGCTGATAAGGGTAACTAATATCCGTCTGATAATAATTTAACTTTTTGGTACAATGAGGTAGTAAGAATATACAGTGGCTACTTTACACTTGCCTTTCATGTTGTCATTCGATTTGTGGCGTAAAACTACTATTGCAGTGAGTATAAAGCATATCATCCCATCAGATCCTTACGGGGTTGTCAGAGAGTACAGAGTTCCTTACGATCGGTCACGCTTCCTCCACTGACTTGCTCATCAGACAAGACACTGTCTAATATATTAAAAGTTTTAAACAGTATGAAAATGTTGTCGCGCTATAGTGCATTTTGTCGAAATATATTTGGTCATACCCTAATTTATATTACGTACTTCGTAGGTTGGTACTACCTTCCCTCTCGGCTCTTGGCTATATACTAGTAGCTACTTGTATTTAGGTACTTGAACAGACCTCTGACCTCGCTCCCGGGTCACACTTGTCTCACCAGTAATGTTCAGTGTTTGTTTAAAAGTATTGTAGCAAAGTCTATGTGTAAACTAAATGTTTATTTCTTTTCAGATATGCTACAGAAGTGGTGGATGTCAGATCTTCACGACTTTTCGCCATACAACTAGTATTTACATTATTTGTACCCCTATTGGCTGTGATAAGGTTTTTGCTACAGGCGTTCGTGTTCAAAGATGGATATATTTATGGTTACATGGTAAGTCTAACCTATACACACTACGACTGTTTTACGCATTGTCGACGCGCGTTACGTTAACGCGTTACGTTTCCTGTTTTGCAAAACTAGTCAAAGCATTTTGCTGCTGTGTCGTTAGGAACGCGCGGCAAACGCATGAAGCACGCCGTATTTAAACTCTTTTAAGCTGCTACCAACGCGCTGGTGTTACCTGTGTCCTCTACGTCGATGTGTCTGCGCGTTTATAGCAATACAAACGCAAGACTCAATTTGAGAATGTGCACAAACGTGCAGCAGCAAAAAAAATTGAAGAAAGAATAAGAGAATTAAATAAAAAAGACTAGCCCGCTGAGTTTCTCGCCGGATCTTCTCAGCAGAGGCCTCGTTGCGATCCGGCGGTAGCTTAGTAGTTAGATGAGATATATAAAAAAATGCAAATTGACAATTTGTGAGTACACAGAGTGAAACAAAATAAATTATTTGAGTTTGAATTTGCGCACGTTTTTGTTGCGTTTTTGGTGCATCAATGGCGCGTGGAAGTTGTCGTGTACATAAGCTTTAACATGAGTTACACGTATTACTACGACCTCTTTATATATATTAATACTACTACAGAGGTTACTTTGACGTGAGAGGAGAGGAGTTACTTTGCTTTGAAAAAGAGCTTCTAAAGTAATTGTACGATACAATATTGTAAAAAAAAATTGTTTGTTTGTGTGTGTGTGCATGACTAATCTACGCTGTTGGCCGCGGGGCCTTTACGGCTTCACCGGACAAGAGGGCGAGCGTGCAACCACTACGCTCGAGCCAGAAGAGCAAGAGGGCAACTAGCTCAAGGGCGCCTCAAGTAGGAACGGCCTTGGCTTGGGCAGTTGCTATGGGGAAGGGCATATACTAGGTGTCTCACCGTGGTGCTCTGCACCGGCCGGCGGGCAAGGGATTCTTCGACCTCGCCGGCGAGGTCGGTGTCTGATCCTGTGTGCGGTATCTGTATCCGAAAGATGGGATGTAAGGGCATCGGGTGGATCGGTGAGAACATGCCGCGGACGGCGGTAGCGGCTGACAGGAGGGGAGTTAGGTTCGTAGTGGGCGGCGGCTACGATTAGCGGATTCCTGTGATTGGACGCGTTTGCGAAATATCGGGTTGTCGCCTTTTTAATAAAGGCGCCAAAAGGTTCGAGACCGAGATCGGAATGGTGATCGACAGTCCGTATGAACCACGGGGTTCCGACGGCTTTGCGGAGAAAACGTAAGAGGAGAGCTAAATAAATGTAAAGAAATATCTTTTACTTCTTGTATGTTAAAGAGATAAGACAGTATGGTGATTAGTAGGTATACTTAGTACTTTCTTGCTGGTGCGTAGTTACTGCACGCTTTTCCTCTTACCTGGAAGCTGTAAACGCACCTCGGCTAACACCGTAGAAAGTTAACACACACAAAAACTTATTATTTTATTTTTCTTTGTTCCAGATATTAGCTTTAGTCGTGACTCTATTAGTTTTTCCTCTATCGGCCTATTTAGCAGTGTTGGAGAGGCGGTTCCTGCTGCCAACTGTACCGCCAAGGGGACATGGCTTCGTACTGCTCGTATTCTGGGCCATGATCTTCGTATCCGAAAATCTATCATTCTTAAATATTAACAAGGATGGATGGTGGTGGCATCTTAAAAAGTAAGATTTATTTCATACGATTAATTAATTCTATTATCACTTATTTCCACCAGTTCAAACAACGTTATCAAACAAAATAGAGCTCTTTGTTTCAGGAATTTAAAGTCTTGAACTTTAACCCAATAGGTAACGCGATAACCTCCGTTTATTATTTTTCCTGTAATGCGATTTCAGCTACCGATATAAATATATGTTTTTTAATATCTACTTATAGTTCCTGTGTCGTGAATGCATTAACAGATATGAACTTTACATACATGAACTCCCAGACCGAAACAAATGACGGACGATTTAGCGCAGTGGTTAATAGCTTGAGTTGTTCCGCCCACTGTGTCTAATAGTCGCGGGTTCGATTCCCGCACAAGACAAATCTTTGTGTGATCCACAATTATTTGTTCCGGTCTGGGTATTTGTGTTTGTGAATTTTCATGTTTGTAAACGCACCCACGACACAGGAATACATCCTAGTGTGGGGCTAAGTTAAAAAAAAAATGTTAATGGGTCATACAAAAGTTTGTTTCAGGATTGAACCTACAATAATTGATCTAGTGAGCGAGCGACTTATGCTCTACCGTGTTTATTTGTTTGTTTAGGTATCACACTAAAACCGCTGCCGATTTTTGGAGCGACCTTTAAATTTGGGTAGCATACAGTGTGAATAAAATAACGCGAACGATTTGATCAAAATCGGTTGGGTGGGATTTGAGAGTCTTTAAAGTAGTACGCAGGCGGGTATAAGAGAGAGGTCAAGTTTACTGGTTTTGATTTAACATACTGCAGTTTTTAAGATAATGTGTTTTCAATACAGAAGGCAAAGAGGGCAAAGTCTAATTCTATTTGTGTTGTGGATGCGTTTACAAACATGAAAGTGACATACACAAACACCCAGACCGAAACAAATATTTGTGGGTTACACAAAGATTTGTCTTGTGCGGGAATCGAACCCGTGACTACCTAATCTAGTGGACGGAGCGGCTTAAGCTCTTAACGAATGGCCGGTTTCAATATTTAACTTGAGGATAGATTTGCTTACGGCAAAATCCTATCCGTAGTAGGCAAATCTATCCTTGTGTTCTATCTATCTATCTATCTATATATTTCATCACGCCAGATCCCTTACGGGGTAGGTAGAGAGTACAGAGTTCCAACAGGTTCTTTTCTTACATACCTCTCCTTCCTCCACTCTTATAGTTCGTCTCATACACGCTCGCCGGTTACGGAGACTCCTGCCATCCTTGTGTTAAATGTTGAAACCGGTCGGAAGCCGTCTGTCGTTTAGTTAACTATAATTTTTCTCCTAGCCTTCAAGATCGCTTGGAAATGGCACTGTTTGTCGGTCGCTACGTATCGTGCATGATAATGTTTATACTGGGCATGAAAGCGCCGGGCATCATGCACCAGTTCGAGTATATGGTGAACGATGACGACTCCCGCAGAAATTTATTGCCGAGGGTAAGGAACATTTATCATTAGAATACGTCTCACGTCCGAGGAGATAGATCACTTTCGATTTCTATGAGATAGTACAGATAGAGAAATCACAGAAGTGTAGCCACTACCAAACATAAACCTTAAAGACTGCGTCTTCTTCAGTCATTGTTAAGAAGCGCAATTTTCAAAAGTTGACGGGTTATGGGTCATTTCTATACACCGATGACCCGGGGACACTATGGGACTGCCATTTTCACATGGTTCAGTACGATCTTTGACGAGGGATGGGTATGGCATTTTTAATTTGTTTATTCACACATATGCTTTGAATGCGCAGTGCATTAATGAAACTACTATTGTCCAGCTATGCAAAGGCTAAAGTTGAGAGTTTTGGCACTTGTTACATGGCGGTTGGTATATCGCGCTTTTCGACCACTTTAACTTCATCGAGTACCTGTTCTCCCGCACTTGGATCCATTGGATAGCTACTTAGCTAGATAGAAACTTATGACTATACTTTACTATAACTTGCATAAAAATAAAACGAATTGTACGATTTTAGGTGTCACAGCATGCGTAAAACATTAATGTATTGTTTAGTAAAGAATTAAATTAATTGGTTATGTTTTTTTTTAAACAAAACTAAGTTAAACTGGGTGTGAATATTAAGAGATTACTAGGTAAAATTAATAAAATAAAGATAAAAGAACAATAAAAACAATAAAGAATCAATAACAATAAAGTCAAGAGTCTCCGTAACCGGCGAGCGTGTATAAGACGAACTATGAGAGTGGAGGAAGCCAGAGAGGTATGTAAGGAAAGAACCTGTTGGAACTCTGTACTCTCTGCCTACCCCGCAAGGGATCTGGCGTGATGATATAGATAGATAGATAGATAAAAACAATAAACAAAAATATTAACCAAAAACATATATATTTTTTAATTAATTTAAGACAGATGTTGTGGTAAAAACAAAAACACCGTACGAAAATCTTCTAAATGGATGTAGTGAATCTTAAAATATGTCCACTTCACCACCAATCGAGTTAAACGTTTTAGTGTTGGCTCTAATGATGAATCCCAATGCACTTTAACCTCCTTTAGAATGTATCATGCGTATTCACACACACCGTCACGCGCATATTCTCCAAGCGGGGGTGGTAGAGGTGCACTGAGTACACCCACTTTTCGCCGATGATGTTAGGTCCCATGTATAGGGGGCGAGTCAATTGCCGTATATCGGACACAATTCCTGTCTCCGGACTCATTATGAAGTTTGTCGTTAGAAAAATTTTCATTTATCCGACCTAGGATTTGCACCCAGGACCTCGTGATCACCAAGCGACGCGCATTGCCACTAGACCAACGAGGCAGTCATGCGTATCTAATTCAAATAATATAGCCTAAGATACTTAAAATTGCACTTGGATTCATCAATGGAGCCATCTAATGGATTCAAATGGACAGAGCGCATTTCTCACAGTTTTATGAAACGTCTATTAATGAATTTCTTTTGTATTACTCAATTGTTATGAAACTCTTTGCATATCCAGTGCCATAACTATTATGACATCATATTATTTGACAAATTTCACTCACTTTTTCTTAGTTTATTTATAGGTTAAGATGTCATGTCCATATCAAAATCATTATAATGTTATTTCCGGAGAAAAACACCCTTTTAAAGTTAAGGTGATTAATAGAATGAAATTTTTATTTACTTTAATTAACCGTAGTTTCCATAGGGTGAGTATTTAAAACAATAACCGTCTGAAAGAAAAAACAAAAATTTGTTCTTACTAAATATTACAATAAATTTACCTAACGATTATATACCATACCGCATACCAAAATTTTTCTTCTTTTCGCATTTTTATTCATATTTACAGATAAATGGTTTTCAAAAGATAATTGTTTTCAGACGGTTTCTGCCTACACTGATCAAAATGAATGAAATGGCGAAACACTTTCACATATATAGCCCTGTGAGAATTGGGTATTAATCTATATTTTAATTATTATATGGGAATCGCCCTTGTTTTCTACCAGTAGCAAACTAGCAATGTTTACTTAGTTTCCGTGTAAGGATAATTAGATATAATTGATCAGTTTAAATGAGCAGTCTAAACGAGTGCACACAGGAAATGCCATATACCTAAATTAATACATATTCTGTTAAGTGAAGCCCCGTTGCTCATAACAATTTTGAAAAAAAGAAAATGTTTATTCAACTCTATCTATCTATTTATATCATCACGCCAGATCCCTTGCGGGGTAGGCAGAGAGTACAGAGTTCCAACAGGTTCTTTCCTTACATACTTCTCTGGCTTCCTCCACTCTCATAGTTCGTCTTATACACGCTGGCCGGTTACGGAGACTCTTGACTTGACCTTCAGATAAGACTCAGTCTATTTGGTCATGGTAAGATAGTCCAGGTCTTCCCCGGTACCTACATCCTTCCACTTTCGCATTGTATATCTGTTCTGACATTCTTTCTATATGCCCGAACCAACGGAGCATACTCTTTCTCATCTATTCACCGATACTATCTTACATACCTACTCGCTTTCTTACTACGCTGTTGCGAATACGGTCGATCAGCTTCACTCCGCACATCTTCCGCAGAGCTCGCATTTCCACCGCATTTATCCTACTATCATTCTCCTTCTTACATACCCAGCTCTTGCTGCCATATAACAGCGTTGGGAGAAGCACTCCGTTATGTATGGCCAGCTGCGCCTTTTAGCTTAAGTGCCGGTTCCCAAGTAGTTTTCCCATGGCACCATTCACTCTGTTCCCAGCACTCACTCTTCTCTCTATGTCAGCGGTATATTTCCCATCCTTACTGAATGCGCGTCCTAGATATACAAACTCATTCGCTTGCTCCAGCACATCGTTACCAACCACAATCCTTGTATTCGTTCTGGTTTCTTCCCGTTCAAAAACCATAATCTTGATTTTCTTTACATTCAAATGTAAGGCAATGTTCATGCAGTCGTCTTTCATAACTGTGACTAATGTTTGCAGATCAGTGGCTGTTGGCGCTATTAAAACCGCGTCATCTGCATAAAGTAGATGGTTTGCCACTGGGCCACCCATTTGTACACCCAGATTCATCGCTTTCAGTCTTTGAAGACTTTTATCCACATATATTATAAACAGTCTAGCGGACAACACGCAACCCTGCTCGACGCCGATTTCAACGTCAACCCGGGTATTCAGCTATACTATGATATAAATAGGTTTAATATCATACTAACGATTTCCGTGCAGAGTGCTCCGTATTTTATAGTACTAGGTATTTATTTTTGTGACCAACGTTCATGAACAGGAGGCACAGAACAGATTGGAAAGGTACCTTCAAATTTGCCGCAAAGTACCACGCGGAGGCAGCGTGGCCACAGTGCTGCAGACGCGCGGTTCTTAGCGGCAAATTTGAAGGCATCCTAAGAGATAAATAATAATAGTTTTCAAATTAAAACTAAGTGTCGTATGAGTTTAATCTAATAAAGGTTGTATAGTATTCCGGCATAACCATCGGTATACCGAAACCTAGCTGTGCTGGGTCGTTCACTCCCGCTGGTGAGCGTCGGTCTTTAGTTTCGGATGTCATTATAGCATATTTTCTCATCAATTCTTACTTCCTTCTCGTACAGGATGACAACAGATCAACATTCCGCAATGTGTTCTCCAAACTGCGCACATTGCTTCCGTTCCTGTGGCCACGCAAAAGCATCTGCCTTCAGATCTACGTGTTTATTTGTATCATAGCGCTCATTGCGGGACGTGCAATCAACTTAATGGTGCCTATTTACAATAAAATGATAGGTAAGATATTATTTTTCGCTTCATAACATACTTATAGGCGCTCGTAGCGCTGTGCGACCGCGGTGTTATTAGCGATCACCAAGGTTAAGCAACGTTCTACTCGGTCGGCCCGAGATGGGTGACCGTTTTTGGAAATTTCATATTCGAGCGTCTCCGTGCTTCAGGCACTTTAAGCTGTTGGTCCAAGTTGCCACGCAATGTGGTAGTCCTGAAGCCAAGTTGGACGCCTTATAGGGGGCTTGACAAGTTCCAACACCAGGTGGCCACAAACCTGCCTCTGCCAATCTGTACTGGGTCCGCGGGGTGGAGTATGACCTAATCTTTCTCCCCTCGATTTGTGAGAGAAGGCCTTTGCCCATCAATATTAATATCCTTTTGGAAAGTACTATAGTATTTACTACGAGGTAGGCCTAGAAAAAAGGCGGCGCGACGATTTGGACACCTTTGCGGGTACTTCGTAGCTCAAAAGGGAGGGGCCTTTGCTCAGGAGTTGGGCGTTATATACTTATCAAATAATTATAATGTCACGGTAAAACCGTTTTCACATCGGTGAGTTCATTCCCAACATAATATATTAAACAAAAAATACAGCCTTATTCAATCGTCAGGGAGCGCGATAGTAGCACGATACGTCCTCGACATATCGCAATTAATTTTGTCGCATCGTCGTTTTGTCGTATTGTACGTCGTTGTGTACGTATTGTATTTTTAATAATGTGCCGCCAATATTTTCCTGCACTGGACATCTTCCGGCTAATGAAGATGACGTCGATATAGTTTAAAATATGAATTAAAAAAAAATTGTATTCAATTGGCGTAGAAATTATTTTAACTTGTTACACTAACAAACTTAGGTTGTGTGAGAATTAATTGTAATATCACTGGTGTACAATACAGAATACTTCATCCCTCTCTCTCTCTCTCTCCGTCTCTCTCTCTCTCTCTCCGCTCTCTCTCATCTCGCCTCTCTCTCTCTCTCTCTCTCTCTCTCTCTCTCTCTCTCTCTCTCTCTCTCTCTCTCTCTCTCTCTCTCTCTCTTCTCTCTCTCTCTCTCTCTTCTCTCTCTCTCTCTCTCTTCTCTCTCTCTCTCTCTCTATTTTATGATCTAATGCTATCTTTGTCTCTTGCAGTGGACAGTATATCAGGCCCTTCCCAAGAGGGATATCTTTTCCGATGGGATCTGATTGTGATATACGTATTCTTTAAGTTCCTGCAAGGCGGCGGCACTGGCGGCATGGGATTCCTCAACAATTTGCGTTCATTCTTATGGATCAAAGTTCAGCAATATACTACTAGGGAGTTACAGGTGCGTTAAAATCGAAATGAACTATTATATCACGGTTTATGTTGAAACTAAAAAAAAATACGGTACAATTTTTATTTTATTTTAAGCCTTTTCTACACAAATGCGTAATATCCGTTGCAGTATTCGGTGACCAACATGTTAGGGTGTCTAAGAGGTTTAATTTCATTATTCTCAAAAGGATGATTGTCAACTGTATAATAATCATTAGTCATATCCGTCAATATTAACAAAACAAAGTTATTAGGATACTAATTGGTTTTATGGTTCGATATTAATGATAAATGGAGACCTACAGAAGTGACGTTTGGTACACTATTTTTGATTTAAAATACATTTATCAAAACGATACTATACTGAAATAAATAAAAGAACTTCGATTTAAAAGTAATCTTGGAGTTCCTTACCACTTTCCTGCCATCAGTTGTTTTGATAATCTCAAGATATCTATTTTGACTATCCATAAGTACATTTTGGTCTACAAGAAGAAAAACTTTAAGATTTTGATCTTAGGTAGTGGTAGTAAAAATAATATTTTGTTTCAGTTAGAGTTATTCAAACACCTCCATGATCTGCCTTTACGGTGGCACCTCTCTCGTAAAACTGGGGAAGTTCTGCGGGTGATGGATCGAGGAACGGACTCTATAGACAACCTGCTATCATACATTCTGTTCTCGATCACCCCAACCCTAGTGGATATCGTTATCGCCGTGGTGTACTTCATCGCACAGTTCAATGTATGGTTCGGACTGATTGTGTTTTCTACTATGATGCTCTATATAAGTGAGTAGTTGTTTACTTATATATCGTTACGAACATATTCCTAGTAGAGGTGTAGTTTGTAAATACCTGCAAATTTGTTTTATTTAATTGACTAGAAACTTCTTAAGTGCATCTTTTCTTGAAATCTTAGATCAGAAAGCGTTGTTTATTCTTTTAAGGCAGTCCAGACATTACCGAGCGCGCACGTTCGTAAGACGTATAATTGGCGCGCACGTGACACGTACGTTGCGCGCGCTCTTCTTTCTTTAATTCCGCTGACGTCGCGTATGCGTTCATCACACATTCTCACGACCAAAGACTGTCCAAACTCGAGGCGCCCTCGAGTATGTCGCCCCCTTGCCCTTCTGACTCGAGCGTAATGGTAGCACGCTCTTAAGTCCGCCGCTGCCGCCGACCGCGACACATTCTCACCGATCCCCCCGATGCTCTGACATCGCTTATTTTCGCTCCGGATACGGACGTCTACGACTAAGTCGTAGATCCCCTCCCCCCGTAGCGACTGTCCCAACTTGAGGCGCCCTCGAGTATGTCGCCCCTTGCCCTTCTGGCTCGAGCGTAGTGGTTGCACGCTCGCCCTTAAGTCCGGTGCAGCTGTAAAGGCCTCACGGCCAACAGCGTATATCACTCAAACACACACTCTTAGAGGGACTTAATACACACAGGAGGACACAAAGGAGACTTACTACTTTTAGCACCGGCGTTCAGCGTTCGGGTTGTTCAGAAGCTCTATGCTGCGTTCGAATGCTTATATTCGCACAGAAAAAATCTTGTTGCGGCAATTATGTTTCTTTTTTACCACAGTACGCTACGCTGATTTTGATACCTTGATCGAATGCAGTTAATTGTCAAAACCCGATGCAGCATCGTCGCTAAACGCGCAATTTTTATACAGCGATTCAAAGCAACAAGTCGTCAAAATGAAATACAGCACTGATAGCAGTCGCTAAATCACCGATCGCCCATGCTAAAAGTAACATATGTGCTATGAATTTAACCGCTCGCACGCTCTGGAACCGCTAGAGTAGGGAGATCTTAATATACTTGATTAAGACACTACATATTTAGAATTTCCATCGTTAACATACATTGATTTATTCCAGTCGCAACGATAGTAGTGACGGAATGGCGGACAAAGTTCCAAAGGCGCATGAACCTTGCGGACAACGAGCAGAAGGCACGCTCTGTCGACTCGCTGCTAAACTACGAGACCGTCAAGTATTATGGCGCTGAGACTTATGAAGTCGTGTCTTATAGAGAAGCTATTGTGAATTTTCAGGTCAGTATATCTATAAGCCTTTGTGTATGTATATTATGCTTTTTGTATACCAAGGGATCGGGCTGTTATAGATGGATAGTTATCGTAATTAGGATTTAGCGCTGAGTTGTCTCAAGCATTTCGACCCTATGGGATGTTTTGTGCTTTAGAAGGTATGCACACTCCACAGCCAATACCGAGCTCATAGGAGCTGAGGGCTTTGAGGACAGCCTGAGTGTCACTAATCGTTACGATTGATTGAATTATGTACGATCCGTACACATTATTAGATTTTCTTATCAGTAATACATTCTTTATTTATTTATTATATCATGATGCGCCATCAACTTAACTATAATTATTAGTATAGATAAACAAAATATATAATACAAAGTACATAATATAGTAAGAACAAAGTGCTAAATAACTACAGGGGTATACAACATTTAATTTTAGTCATGTTAAGAATAAATATTAAAATAATAATATATATAAAAGAGATTCATAGATAGTTATCTATTAGTAGTTATATATAGATAGCCTGCCTCGTAGGCTCAGTGGCGAATGTGCGTAGAGATCACTGGATCACTTATCATCCTAGGTTCGAATCCTAGTTTGGACAGTGTAACTTTTTAACCGACTTCAAAAAGGAGGAGGTTCTATGTTCGGTTGTATGTATGCTTTTTTTTATGTATGTTCAGCTATATTTCCGTCAATTGTGGACCTATTTTGATGATATTATTACATTGGGTTCAGTATAGCTCCAAGGTGGTCCCATTTTAATTTCATTGGACCTTGGACTTAGAAGATACACCAGGGAACTCCTTAACGACAAACAATAGTCATGTGTAAATTGAGATATTATGGGTATTACGTCAATCCTATAGGTACCTACTATAGAACTAAGCAGTATATTAGCCAACTTCAAAAAAGGAGGTTCATAATTCATCCTTTTTTATAACTCCTTTGCTTATGAACCGATTTTAATGATTCTTTTTGCATTGGGTTCATTATAGTTTTGAGGTGGTCCTATTTTAATGTTATTGGTATTGGACCATGGACTTTGAAGATACAAGAGGGAACTCCTTAACGGCGAACAGCACGAATGTATAGATTCCGTTATTATAGTCATTATATTAATCCTGTAGGTACCTTACTGTACAACTCAGCGAAATAATATAATATCGGCAAATAAATATTACTAAATAATTCACTGGTCACTTAAAATTGTAAAATAAAAATCTTTAAAAAAAAAGGTAAACCGACTTCAAAAAGCAAAAAATAAATATTTGAAGTCGGTGCTAAGTAACCGACTGTACCAACTAGCACCGACTTCAAATATTTATTGTTTTGATTTTTGAAGTTGGTTTACCTTTTTTTTTTAAAGATTTTAGATAGAACAATTACCAGCATCAGTCTGTAGTCTGGCATTGAGCCTAGTATAATGGCAACAGGTTCACCCCATTTACATTGGGATCTAATATTGTGGCGAAAAGTGGGAATACGAAATATACTTTTGCTAACCCCGCTTAGAAAAGAAGCGCTTGGGTAGAGCGTCCGTTCAAAAGGGGTTGTCTTATTTCCACAGCAAATAACCTTTACAAAAAATTAATAATAAAGAAATCTTATTTTACTGTATAAGTCAATGATCTAATATAGCACCATTTGATTCGAGCAGTGAAAATGAGGCTACTATTTCCGCACGACGAATGCCAAGTTGCATCATTGTATTATATTTGCTTTTTACAAAAACAATTGTTATAATGATGACGGCGAATATAGTTTAGAGCGTTACTAACCTACCACTTACTGGATTAAGTCGCGGGTTCGAACTCTGCACGGGACATTTCTTCACGTGGTGTCCTAATAGTAGGTGCGTTTACAAATCATGTTTGCAAACGCACCCACGAGAAGAAAAAACGTTTCGCCACATAGCCGACGCAGCGCGACGGGAGCGCGACGGTGGCGCGGCTTGGGGAGTTGTAATGTACTGATATTTACGGCAGACGCCATACAGCGCAGCTCCGTTTAGCGCGTCGGCAAAGGAACGTAGCAGAGCGCTTTCGCCGCGCTCTCGTCGCGCTCCCTCGGCTATTTGACCAAACCTATATCCTAGAGCAAGGCTATGTTTTTATAAAATAAATAGTATGACTCATGGCGCGATGATAAATATATAGATTAAATAAGATGAAAACTCGATGAAAGAACTCCGTGCTCTACCTAATCCGCAAGGGATCAGGCATGATGATATAGATACCTAAAAAACTGTTCCCGGTAATCACTAGCAAATATGCTCGTTGTATATAGTATTAGGAGAACCAAAGTCACCGATATAGCTCTCAGAATTGCCAAACTTAAGTGGAAGTGGGCGGGGTACATCGCTCGTAGAACTGACGGCCGTTGGGGCAGAAAAGTTCTCGAGTGGCGACCTCGTACCGGAAGACGTGGAGTGGGTAGGCCCACAAGGTGGAGCGATGACCTGGTGAAGGTCGCAGGTAGAAGCTGGATGCGTACAGCACAAAGCTGGTCGTTGTGGCGATCTTTGGGGAGGCCTTTTGTCCTGCAGTGGACGTCTTTCGGCTGATAATGATGATGATGATATAGTATTAAAATATATTGTTCCAGAAAGAAGAATTCAAGTCACTAATCACGTTAAATATGCTAAACACATTGCAAAACGTCATCATCTGCACTGGTGAGTACTGATAATTCCGCTTTGATATTATATTGCACATTGCGTGAATCATTACTCTTATCGATTTTATGTGGTGTCATTCTTTGTTTGGGGATTATTTGTTCGCGAAACAGGGTGTTTATATATATTTTTAACAGACTTCAAAAAGGAGGAGGTGCTATGTTCGGTTGTATATATGCTTTTTTTTTTTTTTTTAGTTTTTTTTTTTTTAAGTATGTTAAGCGATATTTCCATCAATTGTGGACCGATTTTGATAATTTTTTTTGCATTGAGTTCAGTATATCTCCAAGGTGGTCCCATATTAATTTTATTGATATTGGACCTTGGACTTAGAAGATACACCAGGGAACTCCTTAACGACAAACAATAGGCATGTGTAAATTGAGATATTATGGGTATTACGTCAATCCTATAGGTACCCTACTATAGAATAATTCACTGGTCACTTAAAATTGTAAAATAAAAATCTTTTATAAAAAAAGGTAAACCGACTTCAAAAAGCAAAAAAATTAATATTTGAAGTCGGTGCCAAGTAACCGACTGCACCAACCAGCACCGACTTCAAATATTTATTTTTTTGCTTATGAAGTCGGTTTACCTTTTTTATAAAAGATTTTTGTTAATTATAGTCTTTGTTTTATCAGTTCTTATTGCACTTATTGCATATTATAATTATTGAGCAATTATCGCATATTAACTTATTGTCGGCTGTTATTATCTATACGAAATAAAATCTGAGAATAAAAACGCAACACGGAGTTTTGGCGGGAAATCGAAGAGTGATGTCGTCAATTTGTTTTAGTTTCTAAAACTTGTGTTATTTCGAATTATAATGTGTAATGTTGGTGGAATATTAACCATTATGTATTCTTACATGTGCACGAGTGAAGGTAATTCTAACAAAGTGATAAAACGTGCCTTTTCGATTTCCCACAAAACGGCCGTCGCAATTGGTATGTAAAGTATCCGTCGCTTTACTATCCAGGGTCCACTTCATCCATTTCATAATCAGCCTTGTCATCAAGTTCATCGGGGAGGTGAATTCATTTTGAAATGAATATTTGTGATACTTGACGTTGGCAAAATATGCGTGGTCGTAATGCCAAAACGCAACACGTGTCGCTTGTGATATCGAGCGACAAAGACAAGACATCTTCTTTCGCAACCTATCCTCCACATTTACTCGGAGGCAGCATTTTATCTAAAGAGGTTTCATACATCCGTCTATCAACTGGGCAAAAATTTATTGTGAAAAAATTAAAATACAAATCAAATATTTCGGATTTCGTCGCGGCTTATTTGTGGTTCTAAAGTGCCCGACGTTTGGAGTGGTCTACAGCATCCATGGTCACGGAAGGGACTGAGGCGTTTGACGTCCAAGAGTCATTGTTACTCCGTAGTCCCCTTAGGGGGAATAATTTAATTGCAAATGAAATTTCGATTGAATGATGCTACAACTGAAAAATGCCCAAAACTGCCGTCCATCCCTATTGTTACACAACACACGTCTACACGTGACTAGGTTCCTTATCAAAAGCGATTCGGTGATCAAGGAATAGATCGCGTGTTACCAGACGTCGGGCTACGTCGCTCGATTTAGCTCGTCATAACAACTGACTCGTGTTCCAGGGCAATAGCGTATAATATATAAGGACAAGATATGTTTGTCTCTGAAATAATCATTTTGCGGCCGATTCGCCATTTTAACGTCCAGTTGTTACCATAGTTACCAGCAGAAATGCGCAAAATATAATCAGATTAACGATTAACCACCCCTGCTTGGGGATTATAGATGTGATGGTGCATTAACGATTACAATTACATTTTGTAATCTTCAACGATTACGTTTAAACTTATAATCTTGAATAAAAATTGAATATTACAAAATGCAATTGTAATCATTAATCTAATTACATTTTGCCAATCTCTGGTTACCAGTACATCTTCAGTCAAAAACGATAAGAAACTTGAGCTGTAGTATGACCGATCGCCATTTTAACGTCCTGATACTGCCACGTTATTTTTATAGTTATCATATGTCCAGGAACACTTGTCCTCTAATGAATACGAGACTTTAAACAGATAGAACTGAAGCTACAATCTGCATGACATTATATTGAATCTATGACATACATCCGATCACAGTTCATTCATAAATAAATATGTCCAATAAAAAAAGTTGTCCAACAGCTTGACTCTTTTTACAGTCCGACAAGATCTTTTGACCCGCGGCCAAAATCGGAACTAACGTTGTCATCAAGTGAAATGTCGCTTCATCTCAGTCGCAAAGTTGTCGTTTGCTATGAAATTTACCCAAGTTCGATTTTAATTAGTAACCGAGCGACCCCACCTGTAGAAATGTCTCCTTGGAATTGGAAAATTTTACTAACCATTTACCTTTTTTCACTCCAACGCCCCTCTGTAAATGTCATGCACGAGCCAAAACTTCCTGGTCGGCATCACTACAATATTCTGTGTACACTTCATTTAATAAAAAATGTGAAATGGTTTCTGTTTATTTAACTATAGTCGATTGTTCGAGTTTTCAATTAAAACTTTTGTTACCAGGTCTGCTGGCTGGATCTCTTCTATGTATCTCTATGGTGGTGAATACGCATGAGCTTAGTGTAGGCGATTACGTGCTTTTTGCCTCCTACATAGTCCAACTCTATGTGCCTTTGAATTGGTTCGGCACTTACTATAGGTAAGTATACGGGTTTTAACTACTTTAATTTGTATTTGACTCACTGCAGCGTTGTTCTTAATTCTTAAAATCTGTTAGCACAGCTGTTGTTGTGTGACTGTGCAAGAATTTATTACACTGCGATCCGAATGACGCTAATATCGATATTCATCAACTTTCTATAACCAACTGCAGGGCTTATATCTTCTCATTTTGATGCCATTCTTCGCAGTCATTTGTCAATTTACCCCAAGTTCTTCTCCCAACTCATGTACCAGTTTATTGGTCTGGCCACTAGTCTTTGATTAGTTCTGGGCCATATTTCCATCGTCGTTACACGATCGTTAGCCTAGCATAGCCCTCTCCATGGCCCTCTGTGTGACACTTATTTCATATACCGTCACTTCTGTGAGTGACCATGTTTCGATATTAACACTTATAAATGCATACCTAGCTGAAGTAAATGCCCCAACATTTGACGCGCTCACATTGTTTTGGGACGCATAAGTTAGCGCTAATATCGATGTTAGAGTCATTCGGACCATAATGTGTTGATTTTGCAATACGGAAAATACATGTCCTTAGATTTAGTTACCGTGTTTTGATTGATTATGTACTATAAGCGAAATACCATATTAATTATTCCTGATGGATCATCACGCTTATTGTTTCCTGAAAATGATCTGAAACCGCCCACACCCCACATGATAAAGGTGGGTTTGTTTCCGTGAT
The DNA here is from genome assembly GCA_905147815.2 of Phalera bucephala. NCBI lineage: Eukaryota > Metazoa > Arthropoda > Insecta > Lepidoptera > Notodontidae > Phalera > Phalera bucephala. The sequence goes on along the minus strand of LR990621.1, from coordinate 11,992,349 downwards.
GACGAAACTACACAACAGATGTTTTGTAAAACATTGCTTCATACCAGAAATATCTGATCATAACAAGTTTATATTTATACTCGCACTGTCCAGTTTTCTCTCCTCTTCCCTGCTCACTGTCCCACAAGAGGGTTGCTCAATGTAAACCGGGATTAACATAATACAGTAGTCTCACTAATCCGGCACTTTAATAGTTGCACGTCCAATAATCCAGCACCCTACGCCCGCGTCTCCCTTACCGCTCTACGCCTGCTCGTCTAGTGCAACTCAAAAGTTATTACGATTACGATAACAAGTATGTATTTACTGCTCTCTTAATACATGGAATACATGATGAATACTATACAATGCAGTAATCCGAACATTCAAATAATCACCACCTAGTTTTTAATATTGCCGGATTAGTAAGACTCTACTGTATTCATGTATCATGAGTGATGTAATGTCTGCATACCCCGAGCGAGTATGGCAGAGGTGTACTGTGCACACCTACATTTCGCCAATCGACGTTGATTGGTGAAACGATCTTTATATCGGTATAAGCTCGTTGGAATGGTGTCCGGACACCATTGCAGAGTCTGGACTGGTATAAGAAATTTTTAATAAAAACATCTCAGTAACGCTTTGCACGAACTAGAATTGGAACCTTGGACCTTGTGATAGTCTGCCCGACCATGCTTTACTAGAATAATGAGGCAGTCATAATAATAAATACCTTTAGGTAATAGAGGGTAATAATATATTTTTTTATTATAATCAGAGCGATTCAAAAGAACTTCATCGATATGGAAAACATGTTTGACCTAATGCGTGTGGATTCGGACGTGCGGGACGCAGTGGGTGCGCCGGATTTGCTTGTGCGGCGCGGCGCTGTGGAGTTCAAGCATGTGTCCTTCGGCTACGGCCCGGAGAGGCTTGTGCTCAATAATATCAGCTTCAAGGTGCCCCCTGGAAGTACTGTTGCCTTGGTAAGTGTGGGGATGTTTCGTTGCTGTAATATATCTAAATCACTTTATACTGTTCAACTGTAGAAAAAGACACACACAGGTGAGAGAAGAGATACTCCACCACACCGATCGACAGCCGTCTTCTGGAATCAGTCTACTCTTCCACTGCTGGCAAATATACATCAGTACGTCTTCCAAAACGTGGAGTTGGCAGCGCCCCCCCAAGCTGGCCAATGATCTGGTGAACGCGGATAAAACTTGGATGCGTACAGCACTAATCCGCACAGATCATCGGATGTCTAGGACTGTACAAATCCTTTTTTAAACGTCTTTTAGTTGATGGACTATTAAGAGTAGGAGTAAAGCGCTTATGAATTGAATAAAGATTTACAATATTCTACATAACATACACTAGGTAGGCGCTGGTAGCGCTGTGCGACCGCGGTGTTCTTACCGAGCACCAAGGTTAAGCAGCGTTCGACTCGGTTGGGCTGAGATGGGTGACCGTTTGTGGCATTTTCATATTCGAGCGTCTCCGTGCTTCGAAAGGCACGTTAAGTCGTTGGTCCCGGTTACACCTTAATGTGGTAGTCGTTAAGCCGAGTTGGGAGCCTTAAAGGCGGCTTGATAAGTTCCAACAGCAGGTGGCCACAAACCTGCCTCCACCAATCCGCACTGGGTCCGCGTGGTTGAGTATGACCTAATCTCTCTCACCTCGATTTGTGAGAGAAGGCCTTTGCCCAGCAGTAAGCAGTATAGGCTGATATTAATATAATATTACATACACTGCTGATGGAGCTTTTTTAAACCACCTATTTATAACTGACTGTGTCCCACTGCTGAGTAATGGCCTCCCCTCCTTCCTCCATACAGTCGTATACTTGGCCATGATAGACTGATTCAGGCGGATATGCATCGAGGCTTTCACCGCATTTTAGACCTATCAATATACGAAGGCTTTATGAACACAATGTTATTTTTTTACTTCTAAAAGGTCGGTCCAAGCGGAGCCGGCAAGTCGACAATAATGCGACTCCTATTCCGATTCTACGACGTAAACGAAGGTGCGGTGTTGGTCGACGGGCAGGACGTGCGGACCGTCACCCAAGTTTCCCTGCGGGCTAATATTGGTGTCGTGCCACAGGATACTGTTCTCTTCAACAATTCTGTCCGGTAAGTACCTTTGTAAAGTTAATTTGTTTACCATAATCACACTGGCTTTGTCAATTTTGAATCCGTTCGTCGAATAATAGTAAGCAATATCACAAGATTTTGCGATTCAAGTCAAGTTTCGAGGGATTCGAACGATGTTTATTACGTAGGGTTGCCCCACGCAATAAATACTGCCCTACTGCCGTTGGGCAAAGGCCCGACTCTTACGGATCAAGGTTAGAGAGATTACGTCAGGTCGCAAAGGCAGGTTTGTGGTCACCTGCTGTTGAATTTGCTGACAGACGATTTAGCGCAGCGGTTAAGAGCTTAAGCCGCTCCGCCTAGTGTTTAATAGTCGCTGGTTCGATTCCCGCATGGGACAAATTTTTGTGTGATCCACAATTATTTGTTTTGGTCTCGGTATTTGTGTGTGTGAACTTTCATGTTAGAAAACGCACCCTCGACACAGGAATAAATCTTAGTGGGTCTACGTTCTTTTAAAAAAACAAAAAAATATTACACCGTCCTCAAGGCATCAAACGTGGCTTAACGACTACAACATTAAGGGACTACCGGAATGGCTTAATGTGCCTACCGAAGCACGGAGACGCATTACAACGAAATTGCACAAACGGTCACCCATCCTTAACCGACCGAGCTGAACGCAGGGCCAAGGTCGTTTAGCCTGCAACAGACTGTACCGGCGGCGCGGACGCTAGGCAGTACCTACCTCATTATATAATATAATAGTATAAATTTATGATATAATTTGACTGCCTTGTTGGTCTAGTGGCAAAGCGCATCGCTTTGTGATCACGGGGTCCTGGGTTCAAATCCTAGGTCGGACAAATGTGGTTTTTTTAACGAAAATTTCCCGGTTATGGTAATAGGCTCGCCCTCTATCACATGGGACCTAACATCGTCCACGAAACGTGGGTGTACTCAGTACACCTCTGCCACCCCCGCTTGGGGAATTCTTTTTAAAACTTTCTTTCTTTTTAAAAAACGTAGCCCCACACTAGGATTTATTCCTGTGTCGTGGGTGCGTTTACAAACATGAAAATTCACACACAAATACCCAGACCGGAACAAATAATTGTGGATCACACAAAGATTTGTCCCGTGCGGGAATCGAACCCGCGACTATTAAACACAGTAGGTGGAGCGACCTAAGCTCTTAACCACTGCGCTAAATCGTCCGTCAATATAGACTAGATATAGTCAGAGGAATATAGGCGTAACGGTGGTTTTTTTATATATTATTTAATATATAAATTTGTAATGATAAAAATTCAGTGATCCTGTTCGTATCTCTATATATATATATATATATATATAATCATACATATGTATCTAAAATAGCATACACTCTGATTTGTTCACATGAACAAAGGTATGATAAGGATGTATTTTTCAGGTACAACATACAGTACGGAAGATTGGATGCACCAGCGGCTGATATTATCTCAGCGGCGAAGAACGCGGATATTCATGACAGAATTCTTACGTTCCCAGATGCGTATGATACTCAGGTAAAACAGGGCAAGCGTTAGTAAATCCTGTGAAAATCCCACAAATTGGACTTTTTTTCTCATGGGATTTTTCATTTTTTGGATTTCTTTTCCTTTAGTTGTACTGTGAAATCTTGCTTCTTGCCAAATTTCATGATTCTATGTCGGGAAATAGGTTTTGATAAGTTTATGTGGTCATATCTTTTGATTGCATCGATATAGAAGCTTCGTTTTTTTTAAACCATTACAACATGGTTACGTCTTTGTTCTGTTTTTGTGTAACATACTTTACCTAAAAGCTAAATGTTATATTAAAAAAAATATTGTATATTTTATACTCGGCAATCAAAAATAATGGAAGTGACTTTTTATGCTGTTGAGGCCAAACGTTTAACTTTGTACTTACCTGCCGTCTCGTTTATATGCCGATGAGAAAAATATAAAAACCGACATATTTTAGGTTGGAGAGAGAGGTCTGAGGCTTAGTGGTGGTGAAAAACAAAGAATAGCCATCGCTAGGACAATTCTCAAGGATCCAGCAATAGTCCTCCTTGACGAAGCTACGTCGGCCCTTGACACTAATACTGAGAGAAATATACAGGTAACCTTTATATTGGATTCATTATTTGCATGCAAATAAGAGAATAATTACAGCTGACAAAGCTCAATGCACAGCCAGTTTTCTCTGACAAGAAAATTTCAACATTGCGCGCAATGGAATAAAGTCGACACTTTATTGGTAATAATTATTATTTTGTGTATTTATTTGTGTATCTATTTGTGTGCGACATTTGTTTAAAATGTTTAAATTCTATGTTCTGAATTTGCAAGAAATATCCTACTTTATTCTGTTATTCCAGGCGGCGTTAGCGCGTGTCTGTGCGAATCGAACGACACTTATAATTGCACACAGGCTATCAACTATAATTCATGCGGATGAGATTTTGGTTCTCAAGGAGGGAGAAATCATTGAGCGAGGAAAGTAAGTATTATATTTACCAATTATAAGTACTTCAAGTAAGGTTAGGGTTGCCCATCGAACTGAGCAGAACTGCTAATTGGGCAACAAATCAAAGAAATTGCATTGCACCCGCTGGGTTTTAACTTAAAAATAAAAGTGATACACAGCCTGTCTGCTTTATAATCTGATGTGACGTCAATAACACGGGTCAAACGGAATTAAACCTTTTTCAATAGGCAGATAAGCAACATGCGCGCTTTACGTATAATCTGTTCGCGCGTTATCTCTAATTTAAGAGTAAAATGCGGTAGCTCTATGAAAGGCATGCATGCCTTTGGTCATATTCATATAAAAGAACTCTCAAACAGGCTGTGTACCTACTTGCGCACAAATCGCGATTCATGTTTGAGTTACGCAAAGGCTGCCAACTATGGCAGCCTTTATATACTATAACGACATGGGTACGGTGACGTTTGATCATATTCCATTTTCAATCAAATCAATCAATCAGCCTATCGTAGTCCACTGCTGGACATAGGCCTCTCCTAACACGCGCCATTGCACACGGTCCCCCGCCTTCCGCATCCAGTCCGTCCCAGCGACCTTCTTGAGGTCGTCGGTCCATCTAGCTGGGGGCCGTCCTACCTTACGCTTACCAAGTCGCGGTCTCCACTCTAGGACACGCTTGCTCCATCGGCCGTCGGTCCTTCTGCAGATGTGACCAGCCCATTGCCACTTTAGCTTACTGAGTCTGCGAGCTATGTCGGTAACTTTGGTTCTTTGTCGGATTACCTCGTTACGAATTTTATCCTTCAAAGAGACGCCGATCATAGCTCGCTCCATAGCCCGCTGTGCGACTTTGAGTTTGTGGACTAGTCCCACTGTGAGTGTCCACGTCTCGGCCCCGTAAGTCATAACAGGTAGAACGCATTGGTTAAAGACTTTAGTCTTCAGGCATTGCGGTATAGGCGAAGCGAAAACGTGACGTAGTTTGCCAAATGCTGCCCAACCCAATTGGATCCTGCGGTTGATTTCTTTCTCGAAGTTGTTCCTACCAAATTGGACAACTTGTCCAAGGTAGACATACTCCCGAACAACTTCGAGCATCGAACCATCGACGTAGATCGGTCCCGGCGTGACATGCTCATTAAACATGATCTTGGTTTTATCCAAGTTCATGCCGAGACCGACACCTCGAGAGGCTCCATTTAGGCTATGCAGCATTCCGCTCAACTGTTCCAGTGACTCTGCCACGATGACGATATCATCGGCAAACCGAAGGTGTGAGATGTATTCGCCGTTGATGTTAATGCCCCGCCCAGTCCAGTCCAGCGTCTTGAAGACGTCTTCGAGTGCATTGGTGAAGAGCTTGGGGGATATTACATCCCCCTGTCTTACCCCTCGATGCAGCTCGATCGGGTTGGTCTTTTGGCCCTGGAGCTGGACGGTCATTGTGGCGGTATCATACAGACATCTCAACACCTCGATATAGCGCCAATCGATGCCACATCGCTGCAGAGCATCCAAAACCGCCCAGGTTTCGATGGAGTCGAAGGCTTTCTCGTAGTCCACGAAAGCCATACACAGCGGCTGATTGTACTCTTCGGTCTTCTGTACAATCTGCCGAACAGTATGGATGTGGTCTACGGTGCTGTAGCCTTTTCGAAACCCGGCTTGTTCCGGTGGCTATTCCATTTTACGCATATTGTATTTAAGAATATTGAAAATATAGAATCCAAACAATAAACAGCAATATGAAAATACTTTAAACTTTACTTTAGTTTTCATTTAAATCATATAGTGTTTATAAATTTGCGTAATAATTTAAAAAACTTAACAAGACTCTATTACTCAATTATGTAAATTGTAACGGTTTGCATTTTAGGGACTGACACAATCAAATCGTTATAATTGATATGTTGTTTTTTAAAATGTCGATTGCCGAATTTTTAAGAATATATTATTCTAAGTATCTGACTGAATATTTAGTATCCTGATGTGCAACGAATTAATAAATAAACGTGGATGCACTATCTTGACATATTAAAACAAAGAGTTTGTAGTTTTCTTTTTAATAATAATACACGTAAGTAACGAATCATGCGAGTTGTCAGACGATTTTTCTGACGAATTGCTTAATTCGTAAAAAAATAATGAGATTATTTTATTTTGGTCACTATGTTCCTAATTTTTTTTAATATCATTTCATTCTTCGTTATAATTTTTTTCGATAAGATATTCAATCGATTCTATTTCAAACTCACCACATTTCTAGAAACGTCAAATGCTAAACGTCAGCGTACCCATGACTAGTGAAAGTATATGCCCTCCCCAACGTGACTGCCCAAGCCGAGGCCGTACCACTTTGAGGCGCCCTTGAGCTAGTTGCCCCCTTGCCCTTCTGGCTCGAGCGTAGTGGTTGCACGCTTGCCCTCTTGTCCGGTAAACTAAGTTATATTATCGTAAGGCTATCGTGATATGTCATCTTTTTACATTAACAGATATTTCACAAAGTGAGAGTACGATTAGTCGGCGACCCTTAAATGGTTTGTACTTAGCATTTTATTGCAGTTCCGGCGTGTACACATACGTAATATAGAAACATCCTTCGAGTCACATTTACACATAAAAATTAAATATAACTAGTGTTCGCCCATTGGTCGAAATTCGTCCATAATTAATTTAAATTATAAGTTTGAACATTATTAAGGTTCTATTGTCAAAGACTATACTTCTGTAATCACAGATTTCGCCAAGGGTACACTGTTAATTTGCCTATTTTTTTTTTCAAACAAAATATATGAAATTTAAATAAAAAAACAAAACAAAAAATGATTAAAATAAAGAATACCTTTTTTTTACTTTAACAAAATTCCGTGCGATAAAGAAAATGCTGTCTATTGACCTTGACATACATATTTCGATAATTTAATTAATGATACAAAACTTCTTTGTAAGCGATGTTTTTTGTAAAAACTCTTTCATCGTTTGCTGGTTATGTTTGACATTCAGTAAGACTATAGTCAAATAATTTGAAGTGTTTTGTGTCAAATCCATGGTAGTTTGTTGTGTAATGTTTTTTTTATTGATTTAATGTATGTTTTATGCATAATTTTAAAATATATTAGCATTCTGCACTCCTTCTCTATATAAACTATAAGTGTGGGAAATTTCATACTCCTCCGTCCGCGCAATTTTCGTAACAAGGGGTACAAAGTTTTTGCTTCACGTATTAATATAATGATACCCTTTTCAGCCACGACGCTCTTCTTGCGCAAGAAGGTTTCTACGCTAACATGTGGCAACAGCAACTAGAAAATCGCAACGGGAACAACAATGATCAAAACGGTGAAGGCAATACCGATGCGCGCGCGCCACCGCCGGCGAACGTGCTGACTGCGTTTGCGCACGGACATGGTCACGGTTTCGCGTAGACCCACAGTACAATACGCAACATGACAGGGTGCTAGTCGGGTCGTAAATCAGTGAATTCGAATATTATCGACTTCTGCGCAGCAAACAAGAATAACTTTTGTAACGTCTCAGTAAATCAGTGTAGTATCCCGCTCACACGTTAGATTTAGTAAATATATATTTTTTTTTACAAACTTAGCCCCACTAGGATTTATTCCTGTGTCGTGGGTGCGTTTACAAACATGAAAATTTACAAACACAAATACCCAGACCGGAACAAATAGTTGTGGATCACACAAAGATTTGTCCCGTGCGGGAATCGAACCCGCGACTATTAGACACAGTGGGCGGAGCAGCTCAATCTCTCAACCACTGCGCTAAATCGTCGTCGAAATAAGTATGAAAGTGATACGCAGGTTATTCGTGTTTGCTATTTTGTGTGTCAATTTCGTTGGCGTTTGGAGTAAGGGACGTGACAAATGACTCGGAGAGAGCATTTGTAACTAAATGTTTTGTATATCGGATTATGAATTTGTACATTTTGCCCAAAATATACTGAACAAAATGTAACGATGTACATATGTTGACATTGTGATGATGTAACTGTGTTGTACCTAGTAGTATTACAATAGTTGTGATGGGAAATTTTATGTGCTATTTCAGTGTTAATAAAACTGTTTTTTATTTATAAAACATTTATTTTCTGTCTCTATAACAACAACTATAAACTTTTATCACAAATATGTATCGAAAGTCCCATAAAAATCCAATGTTTCAAATATTTATTATGCAAAATTTCTTAATAACACTAAAATTCTATCTTTGCTCAACATCCCCCTTTTAAGTTATTCAGGATCTGGAATAGAAAATATGCATATGGTTAATATAGTTTAATAACACTGACTGCCTCGTTGGTCTAATGGTAAGGCACATCGCTTTTTGAGGTCACGAGGTCCTGGGTTCAAATCCTAGGTCGGACAAAATTTTTTTTTCTTTATTAATAAAAACGTAGCCCCACACTAGGATTTATTCCTGTGTCGTGGGTGCGTTTACAAACATGAAAATTCGCAAACAAATACCCAGACCGTAACAAATAATTGTGGATCACAGAAAGATTTGCCCCGTGCGGGAATCGAACCCGCGACTATTCGACACAGTGGGCGGAGCAGCTCAAGCTCTTAACCACTGCGCTAAATCATCCGTAGTAAATGTAGTTTTTCTAACGAAAAATTCCCAGTATGAGTCCGGAGTTTGGAATTGCGCCCGGTATATGGCATTAGGCTCGCCCCCTATTACATGGGACCTAACATCGTCGGCGAAACGTGGGTTTACTTAGTACACCTTTGCCACCCCCGCTTGGGGCAAGATAGGCGTGACGGTGTATATATATATATTTTTTTTTTACTTTAATGAGATGAACAAAATGCCTATGAATATCCATAAAATCTTAGCAATGGGCTTAGAGTCAGGTAGACGATTATATTTTTTACATACGTAGGGTAGTGACAGTTCTAAGTGCCAAACGAAATTAATATTTAATTCAATGGTATTAATTGTGTGTGTGTGTGAATGATGTACGCTGTTGGCCGCGAGGCCTTTACAGCTTCACCGGACTAAAAGGCGAGCGTGCAACCACTACGCTCTAGCCAGCCAGAAGGGCAAGAGGCGACATACTCGAGGGCGCCTCTTCGAGGCGCCCTAGGTTGGGACAGTCGCTGTAGGGGGACGGGTGCACTACTAAATGCACCGGTCAACCGCCGGCTATGGGAGGGGATCTACTACTACGTCGTCGTCGTCGCCCGTATTCTGAGCGGAAAGAAGGGATGACAAAGCATCGGGGGGTCGGTGAGAACATGTCGCGGCCGGCAGTCCAATGGTATTAAGGCATAATACCATAAGTATAGAAACAGGTCATGCCTCTTATTGTCATTGAATAAAGTATTATTTTATTTGACACTTACAACTGTCACAGTACCCTTCCTTCATGAAAAATACTATACATAAAATTATCCCTATCAATATATTCACATGCGGGATACATAATAAATTAAATATTATAAAAAACAACACCTTTCTACCCTGGCATTGGGCTCACGAATGGTATGCGGTTGTTTGAAATTATTTTCATGAAATGTTAGCAGTTGCAACGAATTTCTAAAATCTGCTCGATTATAATGTCTAGCTGATTTAACAATTAACGCTGTTTTGCAAAGCTCATCAATTAGCCTAGTTTATATAAGGTGTAACGTAAATAACGAACCCCGACTAGAGCATTGCTTCATAAATTCACAACGAAACCCAAATTTCCAAATTTATAGCTTTTTACACTTTTCTTAAGCACTTTTATACCCCAATTAACAATTGTGTGCGTTTTGAGAAATACGTTTAAGGAATGCATTTGAAATCTCCTTATTGCTATGAATCAAGAATAAATTTAGTTTTATATAGCGCACTGAAGGAGTAATAGCTCTTTTTGCAAATTAAAAAAAACGTGATATACATTAAAAATCGTTGGAATCAATTCTTTTACTGATTTAGAACAAACTACTTTCAGGTCTTGCGTTTGGTATGTTACACCTTGTATAATTTACATTGTTATATTACAAAGAGGCTTTTTTCATATGCACCAACCAGTTATTTTTAGGAATTTGCTATGATACTTATGAGTACGGTACTCTCAAATGGGCTACAACTAAAAAGCGATACGAGTTTAACACAAACTTTAAATTAATATATGGTATGTATAGAAAAAAATCCTCTTACAGATGTCATAGATTATAGAGGTGTGTCATCTGGCAATCGTAACCCACGTGACTGTTTATCTTCTACGACAAAAAAAAAACGAATATTTAAACTAGGTATATAAACCAACAAAAATTGAGTAGATGAGAACTAGTTCACTAAATTTGACTACATCGCAGACGTGATTCGCGTCACGTTACCGATGCGTCCGGTCACGCAAGTACCAGTGACAAAAATCGATACAATTAAATAAAATTGAAGTGCCTGTCTGTGATTTTTTTGCACGCTGCTAAAACCCAAACAGGTTTTTTTTTTAATTTTGTCTGTTGTCTGTTTGTTTGTCTGTCCGCGCTAATCTCAGAGCTTATCTATGTCAAAGATAAAAAAATAAAAACGTATGCCTGCCGCCGACAACAGCTAGTCGTCTAGAATAGGAATTCAACATTATGAAAGATAACATTTAGGAAGTAAGTACATAATGGTCCTGAAGACTTTTTTCGCTACCTTCTGTTTTAGCTTTTAATTGATCTTGGTACAGTTGGTTTTTTAATTGGTACTCCGATACGGACATCGTGGGACGAGTCTTTGCATATTCAACACTCCTTATAGAATTTTCCTGTTTGTGTTCAAACTGATCGATAGTTTTAACGTAATCTGAAGATATTTTCCGTACAACTTTTTTTCCGTGCTGTATATTGAGCATGTTCTCCAAAGGATTTTCATCTAGGGTCTTGGAGTGGCGCACGTATTTGTCCCGTGGGCTGTCCGCCACACTTTTAATCCGAGATAGCGGTGATGATGTTAGGAATAAGAGATTCTTTTCGTGCGTTTCAGATAGTGGCCTGGAAAGTAACATAAAATTTTATTGTTCTGTAGTCATAAACTGGGGATAAAACACTATCTTAATGTTATATACTGCAATCGCGAACATTTTAGTATAATTATTTTCCTTAAGACATTCCATGTGAGTACACATTGTCTATATAAATTTGGTTGTTAGGCTGCAATAAAGTAGGTATACCTATATAGCTCCAGGAACAGAGAATGTTATTTTCTTATCAAAAACAATTACGACTTATATAAGTATATGTTTTCTATCAGTGGATAAAAGTTTTAATAGATCAAGAAAGCTTGGCCATACGTATCTACTTCTATATTCTATGTACCTATATCTTCACGCCAGATTCCTGGCAGGATAGGCAGAGAGTACAGAGTTCCAACAGGTTATTTCCTTACAGAGTTCCAACAGGTTCTTTCCTTACAGACCTCTGCTTCCTCCGGTTAAGGAGACCTACTCCTATATTGTGGTTGCTGTAAAATTCATGTCAAAACAACTTTGACGGACGGCTTGCTCCAGTGGTTGCTTAAGCCGCTCCGCCCACTGGATCGAGTAGTCGCGGGTTCGATCCCCGCACGGTACAAATCTTTGTGTGACCCCTAAATATTTGTTTGTGTGAATTTCATTGGGTGTTAGCGATTATGAATTTCATGTTTGTAATGTTGCCCAAAATCAGTCTTGGTCTTGATCCTAAATCCAATAATTTAAGCAAGACCAAGACTGACCCTGTCAGACTTGACCAACACCAAGACTGATTCCGCGAGACTCTTGCAGTCTCGAAGTTCTGAAGGTACCCTTTTTTTATTAATAGCTTACTTGCGATTTTAAATTAGTTCTGTATTTTTATTGTTTTGTGTGTGTTTTGGCCAAATGAATAATCGCCTTCCGAGCCAGGCGGTGGCTGCGGATCCTCAAAGTTTTAGTACTCACGAGTATGGTCAAATGCTGACGTGCTACGGTAAAGCACATGCAATGAGAATTGAATGAATGCGAACAAAATTGCGTGCAGATTGTGCCCGAGACCTAAACTTATGTCTCGGCTCCACACTGAAACTCTTGGTCGGCGCTAGGATCTGCAAGCAGCTTGGTAGCGGTTCCTAGCGCGACGACCCATACATATCATATCACTTCGACCCATCATTTATTTGATACAGTAGGTAGGTTCGTAGAAGTAGGTGCATACATAATTGTATAATACAAATCCTTATAAACCTAAATAAAAAAAAGGAATGAGCTCTTTGTTTTGTTGCTACTTCCATTTTTTTTTTTTTTTCTAGAATTTGAATCGATACTCAGTATAACTTTTTGTAAGAACATATATTTAGATTGATAAGAAGCATTAGGTCAATGCAAGACTTGCAAAACTCTTGCTCAAGGCCGAGACCACGACTGAGAGCAATACCCAGACCAAGACCAGGTGACTGATGCGAGACCAAGACCAAGGTCAGTCTCATCTTGGTCTTGAATTTGGGCAACACTACAGCACACCCATGACACAAAAATAAATCCTAATGTACGTTTACTTTAAAAAAGAAAGAAAAGAAAACTGTATGTATACTTGTAGTCCTTCAGTGTAGGCCCTGTCTTATCGTCGTCGACGTCGACCTCATCATACAGGCGGGCAAGGACAGAAGGCCTGATGGGCTCGGCAGTATCAGTCTTCTCCTGGGGCCGTGCAAAGGCCGTTGGCCGCCGCTTCGGGGGAGGTGATGTAGGCGCTTCGAACGCAGTCGTGGCGATACGAACTTTTCCTTTCCTGTTGCGTGGTTGGGGTTCTGATAAAATCAATTTTTCTGTGTCTATTTTATCAATCTGTAAATGTATGGCAAAGCGGGGGCAGTGGTTTCAAACAAAATTATGATCTAGTTCACTTCTAGTATTTTATTATTACGATTTCTGTGGATAAAGTCAACTTCAACGGACAATTTAGCGCAGTGGCTAAGAGCTTAATCGCTCCGCCCACTGTGTCTAATAGTCGCGGGTTCGATTCCCGCACGGGACAAATCTTTGTGTCATCCACAATTATTTGTTCCGGTCTGGGTATTTGTGTATGTGAATTTTCATGTTTGTAAACGCACCCACGACACAAGAGAAATCCTAGTGTAGAGCTACGTTTTATATTTAAAAAAACGGACGGTCATTGGGTTTAAATGCATGTTTAAATGGGCGGTCAATGGCGAGCGTCTATACTTAGCATGTTCGTCTTCTTCCTCCACAGCCTCGTCTTTATCGCTCTTATGGAATATATGAATCCTTTCCATATCCTCCGGACGAACGAATCCAGTCTGACGTCTTTTGATCTTTTGATGTGTAGTTTTGTCCGAGGGTGGAACACTTATAGATACTTTTCTAAAAAAAAACAACAGTATTTATGTTCATAGCTACTGCCCCACGAGTGGCCCGATTGTAATCTACCTATTATATGTTAAGTAATAATGAAACTTACTTTTCGCGGTGTTGATTCCGGTAATCCACTGATGCCAATCTACAAAGATTATAAAGAAAAAAATAAAATAGTTAAAAATAATGGACGTGGAAATTAATCCATAGATAAATTTACCTTAGTCTTCTAAGCTCTTCGTCAGTGATTAAGTCGGACCTGAAAGAGGAATATCATATTAGAGATTGATGAACATTTAGATAGGACATAGGTGGATAGGACATAAGCAGTGATATCCTAGTGGTTAGACGGTTGGACTGCAAAGTCAAAGGTCTCGGGTTTAAACCCAGGCACGCACCTCTGTCATTTCGAAAGCATGTATATTAAAAAAATAATTATCACTTGCTTTACCGGTGAAGGAAAACATCGTGAGGAAACCTGCATGCCTAAGAGTTTCTCGAAGGTGTGTGACGTTCGCCAACCCGCACTGGCGTGGTGGACTATGGCCTAAGCCCTCTCAGTTTGAGAGGAGGCCCGGGCCCAACAGTGGGACAGTTCCTTAACAGGGCTAATATTATTATTATTATAGGTATGTAGGTACGTATAGAGCGACAAGAATATTTTGGCCCGTGAATGACATTGACAGGAGGGTTGGTGTGAAATTAGGGTTGCAGGGAAATATTTCAACGGGTGGGTCCGCACGGTTACTAAATAAATGTCATGAAGTGACATTTCACTTGATGACAGCGTTTGACCCGATTTTGGCTGCGGGTCACAAGATCCTTGTATAACTGTAAGCACACTTATCAACTAAATTATTCAATCAATCAATCAGCCTATCGCAGTCCACTGCTGGACATAGACCTCTCCTAACACGCGCCATTGCACACGGTCCTCCGCCTTCCGCATTCAGTCTGTCCCACCGACCTTTTTGAGGTCGTTGGTCCATCTAGCTGGGGGCCGTCCTACCTTACGCTCACCAAGTCGCGGTCTCCACTCTAGGACACGCTTGCTCCATCGGCCTTATTATCCAAATTATTATCTAACTGAAATCTTCTAAAGCTACTTGAGCGATAAAGGTTATAAAAGACCACAATACCTAATCTAAAAAACATTATCAGAACAATTTGTAAAATTGAACTAGAAACTAGTCACGTGTTTTTGCCCAAAGTTTACACTTAGAATAGTTTCATAATATTTTCTTCCTTGAGGGTCGTAAAGGCGACTAAAGAACTAAAAACTATAAAGACTACATATAAAATATACATAACATAACAAAAGACCCTATTATGAAAGCCCATAAGATCATTAAGCGATCACATCTAAGCGTTCAGCTTGTTACTGTGGGTCCTACCGGTGTTTTACGGCGATATTTCCAAAAGGCATAATAAATATCTCTAATGCTTTTAGAAAATATGTCCCTAAAACTATATATTCATTATAGTAGCTTACTTTCTGGTCTCTTCGAAAAGGTTTAATTTGGCGTAACCTTGCTTAGCAATATGTTTTATGACACCACCCGCGAAACTTACGCGGTCGACGTGCTCTCTGTAAAATATAATAGGTGGGTATCATAGTGCAAATTGAAATTTAAGTACAAACAATAATAAATATGAAACATTAATTTATTACCTGAGATAATTTTTAATTTCATTCGCTTTATCAGAATCGAAGGATTCCTCTGAAAGAAAAATCCGTACTATTATTATAAATTCGAAAGTAACTC
Organism: Phalera bucephala; assembly: GCA_905147815.2. Lineage (NCBI taxonomy): Eukaryota > Metazoa > Arthropoda > Insecta > Lepidoptera > Notodontidae > Phalera > Phalera bucephala. The sequence continues at coordinate 11,976,678 of LR990621.1, read as the reverse complement.
TGTCGGTCTATCTGTATGTTAACTTTTCACGCACAACCCGCTGAACAGATTTTGATAAATTTCGGCAAGGACATTACGTCTCGAAAAAGAAACTTAGGGTGTGTAATATGGGCCTAAAATAACGCGAACGAAGTTGCGGGTTTAGCTAGTTTAAAAAAGTTAGCCAATTTCAAAGATCCTTATCTTTTACCTATACTAAATTGGCCAACTATATACCTAAAATCATGTACAAACGCTTCCGTAATTAATGATGTATATTTAACAATGATATGATGTTGCTGTGGTGACCATCGAATCAAAATTTGAAAATGTATGGTATGTTAATTGATCAATCGGAAGAGTTCACGTCGGGCTAGGCCGGTCGTTCGTAAAAACACCACACAGATGTCTTATATTGTACATCTAAGACAGTCAACATTACGTCGACCATCTCAAGACTGCAATAATGAAATTTTAATATCATTACACTTTAGGTGGGCTTCTCTTTAATTGGAAGGTTTTTATACCAATAGGATGGCAAGGCTAAGAACATGCCAGAGGCCCTCGATCGGATAACGTTCTTAGAGGTTCTGGGATAATGTGATAGAAACATATCGTAATTAAGGCTTATTGCGTTTTAGGTAGATATACAGAGATCAACGACGACGAAGTTATTCGTCAGAAAACCAAGGTTACCGACATACCTCAGCGAATTAGCAAGCTAAAGTGGCAGTGGGCAGGTCACATATGCCGCAGAACTGATGGCCGTTGGGGCAAACTGGTTCTTGAGTGGAGACCGCGTTTCGGCAAACGTAGTGTAGGGTGCCCTGTAGCTAGGTGGGGCGACGATATTCGTAAGGCAGCGGGCAGGGATTGGAGGAGGAGAGCTAAAGATTTAGCTCAGTGGCGTGCCATAGGAGAGGCCTACGTCCAGCAGTAGACTGACACGGGCTGATGATGAATGAAATGATGACAGAGATCAAAGGTGTGTTTTTCAGGATAGGGGCAGGTGCTGAGTGGACGTGACATTACGACTTTTTCTTCTTGGCGCGTCAGTTTTATGATTAGTAATAATAATAATAATCATTTATTACACTCATATAACATTACATTTGAGGTGTTACATTTATTAGCATTAGTGAACATGGAATGTTAACATTACGTTAACGTAAAAACTGGCTCCCAAACTAGGACATAGCCTGTATTTTGGGCGACAGCGTTCAGTCGAGCATATCATAAAATATCATGTACACTCCAAAATATACTGTGAACGCTGCACAAGTATGAGCTTTTTATATAACTATATTTGTATTTGTTATATATCAAGTAGCTAGTGTTTAGTGCAAAACGTTCTCCTCTCGTTCATCATGGTTTTGATGTGCTATCTATCTATATCATCACGCTAGATCCCATGCGGGATAGGCAGCGAGTACACAGGTCCAACATATTCCTTACCATTTCCTTAAAGACCTCTCTGGCTTCCTCTACTCTCATAGTTCGTCACATACTCGCTCACCGGTTACGGGACTTTTGTCTTGCCCTTCAGATAAGAAACGCTCTATTTGGTCATGTTATGATGTTTTGTTGTTATTGTCCTGAGTTCTAAATACTAACTTACAACCAATTTCATGAACTATAAACAGAATTCAACAACCTTTCTTAGGGTGTTCGTTCACACAGCGCATCGTTAGTACTATAACCAAATACTGCATTACGGCTTCATCTCCTTACGTGGCAAGGACCCTCCAATACCTGATTCATCTTTATCTTCGTCTTCTTCAAAGTCAAAAATGTCGGACGGATACATTTCTTTTCGGAGAAGCTTCTTGGGAACGTTTCTATCTATATCACTCTCTAAGCAGTAATCCCCTTTCATTAACCTAAAACATTTTGTTTGGAAAAGTGCTCTGTATTATGTACATAAATAATAATCTCGACTGTTATAAAGTCTTTTTCACTATAAATCTTTTCACTAAATAAATTGCTTCTGTTGTTGGGTTTCCTTTCCCGGCTTGGTAATGGGTAATTGTTGTTCTAGTAAAGATATTGCGGTAAGGCAATCAGGTATGGTATTTGGTATCCAAAGGTAGGTAATGTAGTTTAGCATACCCTACAGTAAAATTCAAATAGCATGTAAAATTATTGGAAAAAGGTTAACCTACATACTTTTTATCTGGGATGTGTCAAAAATTTAATCAGCTTAATCATCGATAAGTTTAATAGGGCAGAAATATTTTAGATCAATTTTTTGTTTCGATACAATATATCTGTTTATTTGGGTAACTAAGTACTAATGTTCCTAACTTTGAATAAGTCGTCCTATACATTTTTTTTATTTTTTTTATTCAAGGTAATTAAAATCGCTGATTTGGTCACACAGAGATCGTAAGTAGATATAATTGGTTATATGAAGCTGATAGAACTTACTTCTTCAAATCGTAAGTAGAGTCCACTTCTCCAGGATAAGGTACGTCTGTTAAAGGCAGATAGTATGGTTTCTGAGGCTTTACCAACAAACTGACGGTCGCGGCCGGCGTGACGTGTTTGTACGAATACTCCTCAGGTTCATACTCATACATTTCCACGTCATATTCATTGTTCGGACTGATCTCACTGGCGTTTGATGAGCGAATGTGAGATTTTTCTAATTGTTTTTCTATGTCTTCCTTCTTACGCATGAATCTGGACAGCAAAGTGTAGGTAGGTACTTTGTACGAAACATTTCATTGAGTTGATTGCCGATCAGTTAAACAAGGGCTTAGGGTTCCTACTAGTCAAACGTAACGGTGACTCATGTTATACTAATTTGTTAAAAAGAAATTATTTTGTATAGACACGAATTTAGGATAAGTTAGGTACGTTCCTCTGAATACTAAGTAAGCTAGATACATAGTAAGTAAGAAAGTATACCTACGAATAGTCAACTGTTACTTTTTACTAGTAGGTATGGGTAATGTATTAAAACTTTAACCCCCTCTTTTTGACATTTGGTAATGAACTTCTATAATGTTTCGCTAATCTATTGATTACCTACAGATTTTCGTATGTCTTATCTTGTTATGAGGAATAGGCAAGTCCTATTGTTTTTTAAGAATGGGCGTTATTCCTTCCTAGTTAATCTTGTAAAGAGTAAGAAGGCAGTTAAGTTTGTAACTCTATATATCTACCTCTGCGTAGCATGAATGTTCTTCGTGCCTTCTTCTCCAACGGCTTCTTCCTCTCCGCGTGGGTGGAGACGTTCGACATTTCTAAGTTCGAGTTCTAAAAACACCTGTTCTATTAACGCCTGAAGGAAAAAGACAATTATTGCATGAGCAGTATCGGTACTGAGCACTTATACAGTCCGACAAGGATCTTTTAGCCTGCGACCAAAATCGGAACTAACGCTGCCATCAAGTGAAATTTCACTTCACGACAGCCCCAGAGTTGCCGTTTGCTATGAAATTCACCCAAGTTCTTTTTTTAATAAGTAACCGTGCCCACCTTTTGAAATATCTCCTTGAAAGTAGGAAAATGTTACTAAATGGTAACCCTCATTTCACACCAACGCCCCCTTGCGGCACTGTATTTGATTTGGCACAATATTGCAGGTTTAATCAGGTAGTTAAGGTTGTCAATGCACTACTTATATTATACGTTCAAACGGAAGACGCCGCGGGCAAAATGTGGTAAATAAATATAGAATTATAAAATTATAAAGTACCATACTCCAGAAATGTAATAGATATAACTCTAACTCGACTAAAGGTGTAGATACTAAATCACACAGTCTGTTACAAGTCTAAATGTACTACGTCATCAAATTTCAAGAAATTAAGAAAGTTGTAGTTGTATGCAGATAGATGCCTACCTCGTAAAATGACTCTCCTAACGCAACTAGATCTTCTATATGCCCATCAATGTATGCATTTGTTCCTTTATTGATAGTTATGCCATGGCAATCCATATTTAATATGCCAGCTTCGTAGATAATGACTGGCGAAGTAGGAGATTCGTACAATGTTTCGACCTCTTCGAGTTTCTTGAGCGTTTCTTCACCATCTATTAGCTGCCCAAAAGCCACGTACTTGTGCGCCATCCACGGCGCAGGTTGTAATAGGACGAAGAATTGAGTCGAACAATCAATATGTCTGGATTAATAAAGTTTTCGGAAATAAAGATGCTAATGTGTGTATGCAAGTACAAGGATTAAGTGTACTGATGAAGGTGATGAGACGACACAGACTTGAAACGTAATGTGAGAGATAACCATGGGTAAATCTTCGACGCATATAGTATGTAACATTTTGGAGTTCATTTAATATTAAGGTAGGTAGGTTTCTACGTTATTACAATACAGCACACTGGCTGTAAGATTCGTAAGTACCAATAGGTACTTTACCTTCTAGAGGTCTTATCCCAAAGGGGACCTTTGGGATAGTGTGCATTCCTTTCTAAACTAGGGTTACAGTTTAGGCAGGATCCAAGGAGCATCCTAGCTAAGTTTCCTACAAAGGAAATCTAACAAGGAGTTAATATATTTTTTCTTACCTGCCGTCATTAGCCATGCATAGAACACCGCGTCTATCGTGCGGTACGATAAAATTCTCGCAGTCCAAGCTGGTACTTTTGAGACCAAATCCACCACATTGGATCCAGCAGTCCTTAACTATGCGATGTATTGGCGTCCCAGAATAGCCCCCTTTCTTTGTATTACAAAGACGTAGAAAATTTTCACATGTTGATGGCACTATGTCTGCGTAAAGCTGAAATATAGGGACACTGAAAAGTACATATTACCTACTTTGTAGCCCCTTGCCCGCCGGCCGGTGCAGAGCACCACGGCGAGATACCTAGTATACGCCCTCTCCCATAGACTGCCTAAGCCGAGGTCGTTTCTCCTTGAGGCGCCCTTGAGCTAGTTGCCCCCTTGCCCTTCTGGCTCAAGCGTAGTGGTTGCACGCTCGCTCTCTTGTCCGGTGAAGCTGTAAAGGCCCCGCGGCCAACAGCGTAGATCATTCACTCAGACACAAAATACTTTGTAAAATTTTTCTTTATGTAAAAAATAACTATGATATTACCATAAATATAAAAGTTCCAATGGCCTCATCTTTTACTGATATGTTCATATAGGCGCATGGTCTCTGGAAATATTTCAAACTGGTTATTTAAATTAGGATAGCGTTAATTAACAGCATTACCAGGGCTACATGAATAAAAATGACTGCCTCGTTGGTCTAGTGGCAAAGCGAATCGCTTTGTGATTACGAGGTCCTGGGTTCAAATCCTAGGTCGGACAGATTTTCTAAGGAAAAATATGGAATTGTGCCCGGTATATGGCAATAGGTTAAAAGATATGTACATGGTCCTGTGTTTCTTCTTAGATAATGTGTTTACTTCTTTCTTATTTTTTGTTTGTCGTTAATTACTTAATTTTAAATAGCTGAATGGACATGTTTTGGGATTACAATCCAGAATTATTTTAGAACTAAGTGTTATATTTTGATTGTAATCTATTTCGTGTGTTTTGGGGAATATATGCGTGACGGTTTATCCTACTTTCCTTCTTAATATTATAAATGTGAAAGTACTACTTTTTATTTCGGAATAATGTTAGATCCCGGTCTAAAGTCCACGCAGACGAAGACGCGAGCAGAAATTAGTAGACTATAAAATCAGTTATCATGCACTCACACCGGAAGACTTGATATAGTTCGCAAAATTATTAACTCCCTCGTTGTAATAATCAAAAGTGAGATTATAAATATATTTGGATTCCACTAATTCCTTTAGCTCAGCAAATCCTCCAAGGAACTTGTCATCTATCAAAACTGCTAGTTGAGACTGCAGGCAGTAAGCCAAGCCGCCATATTGGAGCTTTAAGTCGTTCCATACTTTAGGCCATTCTACACCAGTAACACCTGTTATGTAGAAAAAAGAAAAACTTTTAGAAAATAAAATTGCCTATTATAAATATAATATAAGCCCTGTTAATAAGTCTCGATATTAGCTAGTGTAGCATGGTACAAACCTCAGTGGTTTAAAATGCTATTCTAAACAACTGTCTTTAATGTATACTTATAAGATAAATAAAAAAATTAAAAAAATGAAACTGTCCCACCGTTGGGCACGGGGATCCTGTCAAACTGAGAGGGTTTCGGCGATGGCCCAACACGCTGGTCCAGTGCGGGTTGGCGAACTTCACACACCTTCGAGAAACTCTTAGGCATGCAGGTTTCCTCACGATGTTTTCCTTCACCGTTAAAGCAAGTGATAGTTAATTTTTAATACGCACATGCTTTCGAAAAGACAGAGGTGCGTGCCGGGGTTTGAACCCGAGACCTCTGACTTTGCAGTCCAACGGTCTAACCACTAGGTTATCACCTATTATAAATGTTTTAGTAATATTTAATTGTTCGATTAATATTGCGGATGGCGATCACTAGATCCTGGGTTCGAGTTAGGACTCGAACCGACTTTATCCGACCTACGGGGTCGGATAAAGTGTTATTGAAGTTATATTAACGAAAAAACCTCAGTAGTCTGGAATTGTGCCCGGTATAATAGCAACAGGCTCGCCTTTTTTGTCTTTATGTTAAATCTACAAATGTATTTTAAAACCGTTAATACATTTAAGTATTTATAAATTTTACATTTCGCGTAAATCATCACGAATACCTACTCTCGATTTACGTAACCTTTTGCACAAAGGGCAAGGGCCTTAAAACATTCTGCCGCCCGAAGTACTGCAATGGTTAAGGCATGGTTAAGGCTTGGTTAATGCTTACAGTTAAGGATACCGCTGGTCAACAATATTTACTATGCAATATATTGATGTGCTAGGATAAACCCTATTTGTTTTACTTTCCATAAACCTGTATTAGATAATACGATCTATTCTGATTCATTTAGTGAGTAGAGTATTAGTAAATAGGTGATTAATAAGTTCCTGTACACACTGCGTAAATAAATATATATCAGTGCCTATACAGTACAGTGTATCATTCGCGTATGTGTAGTGTTCTATCTTACCTCTTATGACTGGAGAGTCAAATCGTTTCCATCTGTATTTATGTAATCCTTTCACTAGGTTAGTGCTGTATATAAATTCTTTTATAACTCTGTTACCAAAAATCGTAAACTTGACCCGATTTGCATTAGGTTTTCTTTCCTTTTTACGGGGGTAAACAGGATTGCATATAGAATTATGAGCATGTCTGTATCTATGAGAATAAATGTCCTTTATGTATCTTTCCCATGGATGATGTGAAATCTCTTTTTCCTTACGATGAATCTCAGGATTAAAAAAATTCATGCTTTGAGGGTCACGATTTGGATGGTATTTTTATGAATTTGACTTTGACAAATACTTTTTAACATTTATATATATATGATTTATATAGGTATCGAATTGATACGGCCAGTTTTAAATTACCTTCCTGTAAAATTATTTCTTCACGCCTATATTTCCCAAACGGGGATGGCATAGGTTTACCTGTATGTTGTGCTGTTGTATTGTATGTTGTATGGTCCCAATGTAATAGAAGGCGAGCCTTTGTCATTATACCGGATGCAATGCCAGACTCCAGACAGATTCTAGGAGTATTTGTCAGACCTAGGTTTCGAACCCAGGACGTGAACGCTAAGCGCACTATTTATAACGGGGCAGTCATATTAATCATACATTTTTGGATTGTAAGAAAATATTTATGACAGTTATTTTTTATAAATGTACCTGGATATCACTAAATCCGATAAGCAAACATACGGTCATAATATGGTCGTAATCTATTGCACGCCAGAGCTCCGTCCATACGTCATCAGATAAATAATATTTTATTTTTAAACCTAGACCTACACATTTAAGTCTGAAACAAATATTTGAGAGCCACACAAAGATTTATCCCGTGATTGAATCGAGTCCGCGACTACGATCCGCGAGCGCGGAGCGCGGAGCGACTTAAACTTATCCACTGGACGATTTTGGTAAGTCAGTGATTACGTAATTAATATCGTTTTTGAGTTTAAAAATAAAATATATTTTCTGCTAGTACAATAATATTTTAATGAAATAACTTCAGAAAAAGCTTTAGTTGAAATCTGGCTTGGTGATAAAAATAAATAAAATTATAGTATATAATTATAGTAGTATTCCATTCGTCGCACGTTATGGCGTTTGCAGAATATGCTGAATACAACCGCATCACAGAATCGTATATAGAAGATAGTGGTAGTGCTGGCAGTAATACTGACCTATGTGCATGCTGGTGTAAACGCATTTGCTTAAACCAGCTTTAAAGATGCATTTTTTATTGGACAGTCTCTTGGCTTAATGGATTCCCTAAGTCACAAAGCAAGTACTGTCTAAACTTCGTATAAATGGTCCTTACAGGTGGTTTTCCATTCATCAAATATATTTGTTCAAAAGTCAAATACAGTATTAATAAATATAACCAAATCTCATAAAAGAGTGTAAAGGGCTACAAGTCAAAGAAAGATCTAATCTTGCACCTTGCACTAATCTGATTTATATGTCTGTGGGACAAATGGAATACCATGGACATCATGGTAAATGCTCGAAGGGAATACCCTAGAATAGCAGCTAATTTGCTTGAATATGGCTTGAACCCTTACCATAGAGTAAAGTAATATAGTGGGGTCCTCTTAGACGAAGAATGCATTTAGCTTCGTGGGGGTCCTTACCATGGAAATATTACAATGGATTGAGCACTCGGCGAAAAAAACGGGATGACAAGGATACTCACTGAGAGCCCTTTCTAAGTAGGGTGACCAAACATTGGTACGATGATGGACTTGTTGACATATAAATAACGTATCATTCTCGGGCACTGTTTATTGCCGTAATTCTTTCTTTCTACGCATATGCCACATCTTAAATGAGTAAAAGTAGTCAAAGTTTTTGATTAAATTGCCCATTTTCTTGCTGACTGTACATTTTTTTCAGAATCTGTAAATTCAGAAGCTCTAAATAGCACAAAAATTTAGGATAGTCCCCTAGAGCCGTTTTTCTGTACCTACAAGGGTTGAGATAGCTGCCCTTACTGCTCCATCTTAATCCATTCTGTATAAAAAGACGAATTGAGAACCTTGTTCGTTTTGAACTCGGTATTAATGGTTTACAGCGTATTTAAACCACATCATAAATAGGTATAGTCCGTATTAGTTCTACCTTATGGTCACCGTACTGCATTGTAATGGGTGCGAGCGTGACACCGGGCTTCTGGTTATTGCTCTCACTTATCATGGTTTCTCGAGTTGTTTAAATCATAGAAAATTCAATGTTGTGTCTGTGAGTAAGAGTTTAATTTTCTTTGGCAAGTTTTGACAGTACTTAATCCTTTGTTTTATATCCATGATCCATGGTCCTTACTCTAAGGTCATCCAAAGAGCAAGGAAGTCTTTCCTCTGCTTTGCTGTATTTGACAGCTTGACAGTTGACATAAACAGTCCAAATTGTTCCAAATTAATTACAAGGATGGATCTGTGACATTTTTACAGTATTATACTACAAATTTCGCTTAATATCTCCTAAATAAAGTGTATACTGTTATAAACAGCTATAAACAACATTTCGTTCATTTATATTCACCAAGAAAAACGGAGTAGAGTGGTTTATGATGGATACCAATTTATCGCAGCATTTCTCTTTAATTTGTGGAAAACTTTGCAATCTACTCTACTTAAAAGACTATAATAAGGAAAAGGTGAATTCGTATATTGATGAACTTAACACCAAACCGTTTAAGGGACAGCTATTTGTTCGGAAACATGTAAGTGCTTAGGTTATGTTTCTGCGGTTCCATGTTAAGATACTTAAAAATAAATCCGTATTTATATTGTTCCAGGATGCCACAACATTAATTACTGCATTATGTTTGAATATAAAGTCTGTGGATGATTATTTGGCTGCCAAAACATCGCATTTGATAAACAGTTTAATTACGAAACAAAATTTACAGTTTGCTACTGATTATTTGTGGAAAGTTCTCTCATGGCATATTGAATGTTTAAAGAAATGTTCGGACATTATAATTCCTGACATTCTACATAATATGCAATGTATACTACAGGCAAATCCTCAAGCCAGTCATAAGGTTTGTAATTATAGTAATAAAACAAAATACCTAACTGACAACAGCTTGGCTAAGTAGATCAAGTTAGATTGAAAACGGAATGTGACCCCACAGATATTTATTTTACTGTGGTTGTTTGTGTCTGTTAAATTAATATCTGTAAACGCATCCATAACAGGAGTTATTACTACTGTGGGACAATATAAACAGGGTCATAAGTATTCCATCACTAGGGCAATATCCATCTCATTTGCACTCATGGACCTGCAGAGCTGGCACAGATGGTGCGCTAAGATATAAGTCATAGATTCTGTCACCACAGGCATGAGATAACTGTTTTGTGATACATGAAAGCATGGAGTGCCATGCAACATGCAGTGACATAAGTTTGACCAAAAAAAAACAGGTTTTAAGAATTTTATTATATTGTCAACTATTTGGGCAAGACTAATTACAGGTCAAAAAAATTTTGTATGTGAAAAGTCTTGCCATTCATGCTAATTCTGCTGTAAATCATGACAACTAGGCTTTTTTCACATCACAGTGCTGTTGATTTCTTAGAATGATTCTGTACTCTCTGAGGTTGTTTTTTTTGGTATCATTCAATTACAGATCGCGAGGTGAGGCGCTCGTAGCGCTGTGCAACCGCGTTGTCCTTACCAATCACTAAGGTTAAGCAGCGTTCGACTCGGTCGGCAAGAGATGGGTGTCCGTTTGTGGCATTATCATATTCGAGCATCTCCGTGCTTCGGAAGGCACGTTAAGCCGTTGGTTCCGACTACCACATTAAGTGGTAGCCGTTAAGTCAAGTTGGAAGCCTAAAGGGCGGCTTGATAAGTTCCAACAGCAGGTGGCCACAAACCTGCCTCCACCAATCTGCGCTGGGTCGATTTGTGAGAGAAAGCCTTTGTCCAGTAGTGGGCAGTATAGGCTATCAGCCTATATCTTATTATTATATAATTTCAGATTAAAGCCAGTTAAAGTTAATCACCCATTGATTAACTTGTAATCATAAATATTCTCCGTTTTCAGTTTACAGAGGAATTAATTGGCCCTCAAGGAATTTTCACAAAATTTATTGGCACAAATAAAACCTCACTGGGCACACAGAATCCCTTGCAAACAAATCTAATAGCCCTAAAATGCATTATATGCCTAATATCAAGTGAAGACAGCAAAATTGAAGGCACACAAAGTGTGGCTCCTGAGATAAAGGATCTGATCTCACAAATGGCTGTTAAACTTTTAATGAAAGGCACAACAAAATCTGATGATGAATTTTTATATTGTAAGGTAACAATGTAAACATAATTTTTCATTCATACATTCATGATATCTATTGTTTGTTAGAGGTACTAATTCCTGAAGAACAGATTCAGTATTAGAAACTTAGATTTTATTTATTCATTTAGTTTTTTACTGTCCAAAATAACACAGTTTATTGATAAAAAATGTTAATAAAAATGATGTAGGTACAGATTCGAATTTAAATCAATTTACCAAATATGATATTTCTCATCCTGTACTAACAAATTAAAAAAATCCTTTATTAAAATAGTTAAACCGACTTCAAAAAGCAAAAAAATAAATATTTGAAGTCGGTGCTGGTTGGTGCAGTCGGTTACTTGGCACCAACTTCAAATATTTATTTTTTTGCTTTTTGAAGTCGGTTTACCTTTTTTTATAAAAGATTTTTATTTTACAATTTTAAGTGACCAGTGAATTATTCTATAGTAGGGCACCTATAGGATTGACGTAATACCCATAATATCTCAATTTACACATGTCTATTGTTTGTCGTTAAGGAGTTCCCTGGTGTATCTTCTAAGTCCAAGGTCCAATGTCAATAAAATTAATATGGGACCACCTTGGAGATATACTGAACCCAATGCAAAAAATATATTAAAATCGGCCCACAATTGACGGAAATATGGCTGAACATACATAAAACAAAAAATGCATACATACAACCGAACATAGAACCTCCTCCTTTTTGAAGTCGTTTAATTATATTGATTTGGTTTTGCTGCCCATTTTTACCCAAAATCTTTATCAAGTTATCAGTTTATCTTGTAGGATGGCCTGGCCACAATAGACTAAAACAAAGAACATATTTGTGCACTCCACAAAGGATCTGGTGTGATCATATAAATAGGTAGATGTTTGTGTATTTGTTTAATCATTTAAGTTAAACCAAATGTGATAACGATTTTTTCGGTGTAGATTTAATGTAGCAAACAAATTCATAACTGACTTTATTACTACTAATAAGGAAAAAATGACTCATTTCAGGTAGTAATATCAGCTTTAAGAGTACTATCCCAACTATACTACAATGATCAGAGTGTAGCACTGCCATTACCAGAAGTGATGGGAATTTGTCGTTACTTCATCCTCTATGGCTTGGTGACACAGGGTAGTAAACCGGAAAGGATAATGCCATCACAACAGACTGTTGCCGTAGCTCCTACCACACATAACTTAAATCCAAAAGGAGGAAAGGTGAGTAAGCATTTCAAGGTAAAAAAGGTAAACTTATCTTTGCTTACTTTAGATCAAGTGTCATAAACTAACCTTGGCCACCATCAGTAGTGGTGTGCATTGTATAAAGGCAATTAAGCAGTACCTACCACATAAGAATTCAATTACACTACCTCTAAATATTACCACATAAATAAAATAATATCTATCATCATCTTATCTTATCTTGTCATTGGCTTACCCGACCGAGAAGACCTCAGGCGCACTTCGACCCGTTGGGATCTTTTGTGCTGTCCTTGCCCTAACGCTCTTACATACCTGTAGAATCGAATACTCCCTGTACCAGGCTGTAGATTCCAGCAGGGGGGAAGAGCCGAAATTCCTCTGGGTTTGGATAGGCCACTCCCAGTAGCTTCATTCGCCGCGCCGCCAGAGCGTCGCAGTGGCATAGGACGTGCTTCATGGTTTCAGTTTCTGTGCCACAGTTCCTGCATGCCACGTCGCTGCAGAGGTTCATCTTATGTAGATGTTCTTTTGTGCCATAGTGGCCAGTATAAGCTCCGATTAGTTGCCTTAATTGTAGTCTGCTATGTTTTAGCAGTCTCTCGCTGTCACACCATGTGGAAAGGAAATCCTTGGAGTGTCTCAGCCCTGTTTTAGTTTCCCATTCTCTCCCGTGTTGTTCTTGGGCATATTTGAACAGCGCTCCTCTGTAGGCACCATCTGGTATACCTATAAACGGTTCTGGACCAACAAATTTCTCCATTGCTCCCGTTTTGGCTAAGTCATCCGCACGCTCATTGCCATCAACCCCCGTGTGCCCAGGGACCCAGACTAATCTAATCGTGTTGCGCGCTCCACATCTGTCAAGAAGGTATGCGCACTCCACGGCCAGTGGCGAGTTTAGCTCATAGGAGCTGATGGCTTTGAGGGCAGCCTGACTGTCACTACAAATGTAGATTCTCTTGCCTGTAATTCGTCTGTCCAATATCTCTTTTGCACAAACATTTATCGCATAGGTCTCTGCTTGGAATATTGATGCAAAACTACCCACGCTTTGGCTTAGATTGTATCCTTCTGTATATACACCGGCTCCTGTTCCAGACTTGGTTTTGGATCCATCCGTATACCATATCATTTGTTCCTTACCTTGCTTGTTTAGACCACTTTTCCATTGTTCCCTGGTAGGGATGTGGGTGCTAAATCTATCATCATACTTATGTTTAATGGTGAATAATATATAGACCTGCATTCGGTACATAATACTGAGGCAAGCATTGCTTCATTGCCATGACATGTCAATTGTTTGAAGATGGATTATTGATGTAATATTCTTTGGTTGTAAAAAATGTAATAATTTTTGATGTTTGTAAGCGCTTATGTTGGTATAATAAAATAAAATATTTTGAATTTGACTTTATGACAAGTCTTGTCTATTTCTTTTTTATCATCATGTCGGTCCCTTCGCAGGGTACGCAAAGGCGTGAAAAAGGCGGCATTAAAGGCGCTCGTAGCGCTGTGCGACCGCGGTGATCTTACCGATCACCAAGGTTAAGCAGCGTTCGACTCAGTCGGACTGAAATGGGTGACCGTTTGTGGCATTATTCGAGCGTCTCCGTGCTTCGGAAGGCACTTTAAGCCGTTGGTACCGGTTACCACTTAATGTGGTAGTCGTTAAGCCGAGTAGGAAGCCTTATAGGCGGCTTCATAAGTTCCAACAGCAGGTGGCCACAAACCTGCCTCCACCAATCCGCACTGGGTCCGCGTGGTGGAGTATGACCTGATCTGTCTCACCTCGATTTGTGCGAGAAGGCTTTTGCCCAGCAGTGGGCAGTATAGGCTGATATTATATTATTAAAGACATGACTGATGTAGAATTGAAGATTTGTGTATAAATAACCCTATTGGTTCTCTATTCCTTCTTCCTACCCTGTAAACGACCTATAATTATAAGTAAGTCTTTGTGTCTTTGTTAAACATTTAATTCATTATGCAATAATTTTAATTAATTAATTTATTTCTACCTGCAGAAACAAAAATTGAGGAAACAAAGAAACAACGCTATAGAAAGCTTAAAGAAAGAGATACCAGTATCAGATCGCAGTTTGATGAAGGATGTAGACAACTTCGAGAACAATGCTGCTTACAAGCCAGTCACCAGGAACTACTTAGAGCCACAGAAGGCTAAGAACTGCTGGGCACTTACCAGTGACTCAGATATGTCTGATGTGGAGAACAGTAGGGAAGTTAAGCTGATTGCTTTGAAGTCTAGAGTGCGCCAGAGTGCTTCGAATCTGCTTTTGGTTTTAGTGAAGGTATAAAATAATAAGTTTTAAAATTACAGGCTTTTTTTTAAATCATACGCTATTCCATTTAATGATAGCTTAATTTGTTTAAGGAATCATTAAAATGTACACAGTACACCTCTGCAACCTCCATTTAGGTGTGACCGTGTGTAAAATGTTTAGAAAAATAGTAGAACATAGTTTTTTTTTTATCTACTTATCCAGCAACTTTAATTAGTTAGGACCGTAGGGTAGGACGGCCCCCAGCTAGATGGACCGACGACCTCAAAAAGGTCGCTGGGACAGACTAGATGCGGAAGGAAGGCGGAGGACCGTGTGCAATGGCGCGTGTTAGGAGAGGCCTATGTCCAGCAGTGGACTACGATACGCTGATTGATTGATTGATTGTTTTAAGTAGTTATAAAGTAAGATATTGTAAATATATTTAGGGATTCTATCTATCTGACAATATCGTCAAGACAGATTCCTTGCGGGGTAGGCAGAGAGTACAGAGTTCCAACAGGTTCTTTTATTACATACCTCTCTGGCTTTCTTTACTCTCATAGTTCGTTCGTCTTGTCCTTCAGATAAGACTGTCTATTCAGAGATTATATAATTTCTGCATATTCAACACGAGGTTATAAGGCAATATTACATAAACGTGAACTCCACACAGCAACAGATAGGCAGGATTTGAACTGCATGCCAGCCGCAAAGTTACAGTTTTTGTGTAGTTCACATAACTGCATCAAAACTGCTAACTGACTGCGTAGTTCAATGCATTTAGTATTAGTGACTGCTCACTGGCTACTGGCTGCAAATTTGTAATAACTACATTAGGACTATCTTTACTAATAACTGAATTAGGACTGTAATAAAAATGTAGACCCTAACTCAACCTAGAGAGTAATAATCATAAACTGTGTTGTATAAAGAATTATTGTGCCCTTAAAGGTTAAAGAGAAGAAAGACATTTTCGGTTACTGGTGGGCTCTATTGCCAGATTCTCCAGAAGCTAACAATTGGTCCGCAAATGAAGGAGCTAAGAAGACCTTGGCTTATTGCGCGGTCACCGACCCCATAGCTAGCAGTCGTGCGAGCGTTCTCAGCGTAATACTAGCGCTTCTATCCGGCTCGAGGATGTATTTGTCGCAAGCAGAGACAAGGTAAGAGTTCATGGCCAATTAATTAGTCCTGTATTTCATAGGTAGTTTACAAGTATAAGGGTCCAGCCAGAGTTCCGGAATCGGTAGAAACAGTGGAAACAGTGGCGTATTTACCAGCAGGCTGAGTAGGTTGGAGCCTAGGGCAGCAAATTTTAGGGGGGCGGCAAATTTGGCTCAAACTTTTTTTTACACACACACACAAACCGTTACGCCTATATTCCCCAAGCGGGGGAGGCGTACTGAGTACACCCACGTTTCGCCGACGATGTTAGTAGGTAATAGGGGGCGAGCCTATTGCCATATACGGGGCACAATTCCAGACTCCAGACTCGTACTGGGAAGTTTTCGCTAGAAGACTACACTTGTTCGACCTAGGATATGAACCCAGGACCTCGTGATCACAAAGCGATGTGCTTTGCCACCAGACCAACGAGGCACACCAAATTTTTTTTTGTCTTACAGAAATAAAAAAAAATCACACACCGTTACGCCAATATTCCCCAAGCGGGGGTGGCAGAGGTGTACTGAGTACACCCACATTTCACCGACGATGTTAGGTCCCATGTAGTAGGGGGCGAGCCTATTGCCATATACCGGGCACAATTCCAGCCTCCGGATATACTTGAAATTTTTCGTTAAAAAAATTACATTTATCCGACTTAGGATTTTAACCCAAGACCTCGTGATCACCAAGCGATGCGCTTTGCCACTAGGCCAACAAGGCAGTCAACAAAAAATAACATTATTATATACACGTGTAAGTTGTTCTAAGGCATACCTTACCCCACCTTATAAGTAGTACATGATTGAGCTTTTCTTAGCTCAAAAATATACCCAAAGGCTATCTTGTGGAAACTTCACTAAATCGTGAGTTGTAAAAATAATCGAGGAACTGACGCAACGATCCCTTAGTTCACAATCATGCTAATAATGCATTCCGATCTCGGTCTCGAACCTATTCGCGCATTTATTAAAAAGGCGACTACCCGATATTTTGCGAACGCGTCCAATCATAGTAATCCGCTAATCGTAGCCGCTACCGACTACGAACCCAACCCCCTCCTATCAACCGCTACTGCCGTCCGCGGCATGATCTCACCGACCCTCCCGGTGCCCTTACATCTCTTCTTTCGGATACAGATACTGCACACAGGATCAGACACCGACCTCGCCGGCGAGGTCGAAGAATCCCTTGCCCGCCGGCCAGTGCAGAGCACCACGGCGAGACACCTAGTATACGCCCTTCCCCATAGCGACTGCCCAAGCCGAGGCCGTTCCTCCTTGAGGCGCCCTTGAGCTAGTTGCCCCCTTGCCCTTCTGGCTCGAGCGTAGTGGTTGCACGCTCGCCCTCTTGTCTGGTGAAGCTGTAAAGGCCCCGCGGCCAACAGCGTAGATCATTCACACATACACGCTGATGTATTATGACGATAGAGCACAAATCATACAATGTCATTGACGAAGAAAATGTAATTATTATGATTGTGAACTAGGGTATTGAATTGCAAAGGTTAGTAGGGACGCCTACTGGCAGCAAATGTGTAAATCCGCCACTGGGTAGACAAGTAGTGTAAAAGTCATACTGACACTGCTATCCTTTATACAGTGCTACAAGGATCTTTTTGAGCATGGATAACATTGACAGGGGAGCGTTGGTGCGAAATTAGAGTTAACATTTTGTTATTCGCTAGCTCAGCGAAAATAAATAGGCGCGGTCTGTATAAAAGGGTGTATATTTAGAAAATACAATAAAGGGCCGCTGTTGGTGGTATCCACCGGCGCCGATGCAAGTCAATATTATTACGATCTTTGATGCAAGTGAAGTGGGCCGCCGTGGTAGTGGTAGGGGCTGTCGATGGTCGCTTGCGTCTGCGTTTAGTTTACGTGTGAACACATTAAGTCAAATGATCCTACTTCCAAGAAGATATATCCCGCACGCACGCTTACTAATTAAAACAAAAATACTTGGGTCAATTTCTTAGCAAACGGCATCTCTGCGACTGTCATGAAGGGGCATTTTACTTGATGGGTTCGTTCCGATTTTGGCCGCGAGCCAAAAGATTCTTGTACGACTGTATTTGCTTTATTATTATGTAGACTATTGAGCTACAGATTTCTAACCTAACCACATTCTATCCTTACAGTTACTGACTGTACTCGTTGTCAGGGGTCTGGCAAATATAGATAAGACTATTGAGCAATCTATTTTATCGATTTCTATCTATTTATATCATCACGCCAAATTTATTGCGGGGTAGTTTCTAACAGGTTATAATTTATCAATCATTTATTTTATCAATATCTATCGATCGATCTAGTGGTAAACCACCTATTGTATGCAGATGACGCGGTTTTGATAGCGCTAACAGCCACTGATCTGCAAACACTAGTCACAGTGGAGGAAGCCAGACAGGTATGTAAGGAAAGAACCTGTTGGAACTCTCTGCCTACCCCGCTAGGGAGCTGGCGTGATGATATAGATAGATAGATTAATTTCTATCTAATCTATTTATATCATCACGACACCACTCTCATAGTTCCTCTCATACACGTTCGCCGGTTACGGAGACTCTTGACTTGTCCTTCAGATAAGATTTTATTAATTTCATTCAACATAATTTTATTTTACTGTTACAGTAAAAAAGAGAACTCGTCATTCATACCATTTTCTGAATCACTGGGGTACGTCATCACGTGCATGCATCGAGTACTTACTAGCATTCTTGACAGCGAGCGAAGCCACGCTGTTATCATAGTCGCGCTAAAATGTTGCGCTGCGTTGGTTCAGGCCACTCCATACCATAAGATGAGGGAGGGGCTGATCAGTGAGCTGGTCATGTCGGCAAGAAAGTTCCTAGTTCACAGAGGTAAGTAGATTAATTGTCCAATCCACTATCCGTATGACTCACTAGTGGACTTATCAAGTACAAGAATTATGGTTTTCATTAAGAATTTATGAACAACAATTAACAACACAAGCAAACAAAATGACACCTCCTTCTCCTCGAAAAAAAAGTGAAGAGCACCACGTAATTCCAAGTGAGGGTGGCATAAGTGTACTACACACACACATGTTTTTCTACGTTATGCCGATGTTGTTGGCTCCAAGGTCTATTGCCGTTACATCATGCAGAAATTCCAGACATAGAAGCTGCTGCTGGGATGTTTTCTGACTAACTTTGGTCCGACTTAAAATTCGGTTCCATGACATCGTGTTGGCTAGCCTTTAAATATCCCACTACCCTCCAAGGAGGCAATAACATACTTAACATGTCCTAATATCCATTATTACAGATGTAACATTACAAGTAGGTGCCTTGATCACAATGGGATGCGTTCTATCCGTTGATCCTAAAGTAGACGAAGTTCTCAAAGCTATTGAGAAAGACACAACACCCAAAGTATTCAGTACACCTTTACGCACCATAACTAGCTTTGACAATGAGGAGTGTGACGACTTTGAAGAAGGATACTCCGATGATGAGATGTTCACTGCGGTTGATCAAAAGCCGGTTGAAAAATCTGATATATTGAAGGATGATAGTGTCTATTTTAGAAGTTGGATTTTGGATATATGTTTTAAGAATATTGGATGGATTTTCAAAAGCAATGAAGTTGTGGTAAGTTCTGTTAATAATTTAGTTTCGAACGTACATTTAGCAACGTAAGTCGCTAAACAATCTCAGTTCTTCAAATCAGTAACACTCTTTGTTTCATAAATTTTGGTGAATATTGTCAAAACCAAATTATTAGCAACATATTCAAATATTTTCAGATCAACAAAAACGACGGATTTGATGTAAAATAGAAGTGTGCAAGCGAATTGATAACCTGAGATTGTTAAGCGACTTTTGATGTTGGCCGTACAATCAAACGCCCTCTAAAAAATAACTGTCTATGAGTGCTTATCGCTCTGTCGATTATCTAAGGAATGCAGAATGACCCTATTTTACTCTTCTGCTAGCTTTGTTATGTTAAAGTAGATAATTATTATGTTTATAATCAGGATATATGTTTTGCCACAGTTGTAAAAACTAGTCTCTTTAAACTCGTATTATTCAGATACCGTAATGGACATTAAACCGGATAAAAGTCAACTATCAATATTGTGTTGTGAAATCTACAACGTGTTATTTTTGCATACCTATGGGTTAATAGTTTATCTTTTTATTATTTATACTTTGCGATTTTTGCCTCGAAACCTGCATCATTATCATTGCTTTCAACTTAAGATTACATGGGCGTGATATCAGACACTGACTCGCCGGCGAGTTCGAATAATCTCTTGCCCGCCGGCCGGTGCAGAGCACCACGACGAGACACCTATTATATGCCCTCCATATATCCATAGTGACTGCCCAAGCCAAGGCCGTTCCTCCTTGAGGCGCCCTCGAGCTAGTTGCCCTTTTGTCCTTCTGACTCGAGAGTAGTGGTTGCACGCTCGCCCTCTTTTCTTGTGAAGCTGTAAAGGCCCCGCGGCCAACAGCGTATTCACACACACGCCCACGCACGAACGCACGCACTCACCCCCCCCCCCCCCCCCCACCAATTTAAGACTGTAAATTCACCTCCAAATGGTGCAAAGTTAAAGATAGTCTCGTAAGGCCGTTTTCCTGTACCTACAACTGTTGATATAGCTGCTCTTACTGTCCTATCTTAAAAATCCATCCTGTATATACACACGAGTTAAGAACCTTGTCCGTTTGGAACTCATTAATAAATGGTTTACAGCGTATTCAAACCATATCATCAATGGGTATAGTCCGTATTAGTTCTCAGTGCATAGTGACACTGGGCTCTCACTTATTATGGTTTCTCAAGTTGTGTAAATCATAGAAAATTAAGTGTTGTAATATATGCAATATATATGGTCATTACCTCTTCGCTCTTCAAGCTTCGTATTCAATAGGGGACATTTGCTCCGCGACACGCGTCGCTTGGGTTGGCGAGCGACGTCGCCTTTTATTTAGTCTTCTATTTGGTCGGGCGCAGCATTACGCCCAAAAAGGTTTCATACATGTTTTGTCCATATTGTTGCGCAACGCACGTCTACACTGTGACATTTGTTTCTTAAAAAGAAGACGACGCTGCGACATCGAACAGGTCACAGAATGTCGCCGGTCTTGTAGAGCGATATCGCTCGACTGCGTCTGACGTCATCAGTGACACTGTCGCGGGGCATTTGTTTTCTAATGAATATGAGGCTTCAATTTAACATTTTCGTCTTCCAGAGATGCAAACCTTCAGCAATACCTATAATGCTGGAATCTCTACAAGTGCTATCGGCGATTGCATTCCATCATTTGCACGAGCTCTTGTATCCCCACATCACGCTGTTGGGTGACATGCTGAGTGAACTGTTACAACACGAACATCAAGACGTTGTGTTGCAGGCGGCTAGGCTTATCAGTATTGTTGGCGATGCGATACAGAAGTTAGGTAATACACTATTTATTAATATGATGAAGAGTTTGAAGTACAGTCAAATTTGTTTAAATATATACCTTACGTCTCCGTAATATAATCATATATCACCGTAACCGTTTGACTGCCTCGTTGGTCTAGTGGGTGTACTCAGTAGACCTCTGCCACCCCCGCTTGGGGAATATAGGCGTGACGGTGTTTTATATTAAATTTTGAATTCAATAATACTTAAATTTGTATTCTTACTTTAAGACGTCGTTAAAAAAGGTATAGCTATCTGTCTATCTATATACTATATCATCACGCCAGATCCCATGCGGATATATTTATGAATTTAGTTACTTCATTTTCTTTTTATATTAATATATAATGAATACTACAGTGAGTGTAGTCTTATTTATTACCTAATAACTTAATAAATCATATCTTAATTAATTCCACAGAACAAATAGAGCAGTCGCCTCCACTGGCACATTGCGTATATTTCTGGGAGAAACTTCTGACGCCGCTGCCGTTGGTGTTACAATGTCACGAGAACACCCCCGCGAAGGCCGTAGTCTGCGACTGCATCGCCAACATCGGGGAGAGATCTTTCAAAGAATTACCGGTAACTATGTTTTATTATTATTAATAATATATTTATAAAAAAATAACTAATATAAATGACATAATATATCTATTAAAAAATCTATCACTACTGACTTCCTACCAACAATAACAGTTCGTAGCTAAGTGTTTCAATATAAAAATTTAATAATATTTATTACTTTCAAACTAAAATTCCTACTAGTCTTCCTCTCTCCTAAACACTTTGCTGTGCCCAACAGGGTCCATGATTGTTACCTAGCTTTTAAGCTGATCAATGTTACCATCCAATCAACATTGTGGAACGCAAAATAAAATATGAATATGAATATTCGTATTCGAATATATGAATTCAAAACTTTAGAGTTCGTAGTTCGTTATGTTATGATGTAAAATGCTTTTCGTATTTATTAAAACGCAGCTTATGCGCTTAAAATGAGACTATCAACAGAATACACTAAAAATAACAGTAACTGTGCTTTCTTCCGCGTAAATTAAGATCTTTCTTTCTCTAGAACCGTTATGCACGTTATGATCCATTGAAGTATGTTTAAAAGGGGCTATTTTCAAACAGCATAATTGGTGAAAAATGACACAGAAAAATTTAGGTAGCTGTATAATATTAACAAATCAATAACCTAATATTTGCTGAAATGAGGCGAAAATGGGGCTACTGTTTTCTAAGGAAATAAACACTTTGGATCAATAGCATACGATTTTGAGTTAGTAGTGGTATAAGTAAAGAACCTTTGAGTACAAAGTGGAAATAGCACCATTTGATCAGAAATGGAATGCAAATTTGAATTCTAGGGGCGGTTGCAAGTGTTGTGCTGCACGCTACTGATAGGATCGTGCAGTGACGAGGAGCCGACGGTACGAGCGGCTGCCGTGCGCGCGCTCGCCATGCTGGTTATGTACCGGACGCTTAGAGAAGTACGACTATTTTAATTATTTCTATCATCATGAACCCCAATTAGTCCATGCTCGACATAGGCCTCTTCCAATGTTCGTCACAGAGACCAATCCTCGGCATTTTTGATCTTTTAAGAATCCTTATTTCCATACTTAATATCAAAGTAATTCTATCTTTCTCATCTTTTCACGATTAAATCGCTCATTTTAGTAAAATTTATCAAAGAGATAGATTGTATCCAGGGAAAGGACATAGGCTAGCTTTTGCCTCAAATAACACAAATGAAACTGCGGGTAACAACTAGTGTTATAAAGTAACGTTTTAATATTAAAATCGGTTGATTCTTTCATTATCATTGTACATTAGATTGGATTCGGTATACATACTGTATATCAGATACTTCTGATGCTAAACAACAAATATGCTAAAAAAAGGGTACCAAGTCATAAAATTTACATGATTCACACACCGTCACGCCTATATTCACCAAGCGGGGGTGGCATAGGTGTACTGAGTACATCCACGTTTCGCCGACGATGTTAGGCCCCATGTAATAGGGGACGAACCTATTGCCATATACCGGGCACAATTCCACACTCCGGACTCGTACTGGGAAGTTTTCGTTAGAAAAACTACACTTGTCCGACCTAGGATTTGAAACCAGGACCTCGTGATTACAAAGCGATGCGCTTTGCCACTAGACCACCGATGCAGTCTTGATGATTCACATATTTTTCCAAATTTGCCACCCCATATGTATGAAACCGTCCATATATTTTTTAGGTTCGGATATTGCAGCCCATAATTTATTTAAAAATCATACTGCAAATATTAAGGAAGCTTGAACTTGAGGTTGATTTACTGAGGAATTAGACAATAGAATACAAAAAAATACAGGAATGGTCATTAATTATTTGTTTCTAGGATATTGGTTTTGTGAGTGACTGCGGAGAAAATGTATTGCGCGCTCTAGCGGAACCAACGCTAGTTGTAAGAACGAAGGCCGCCTGGGCTCTTGGAAATCTCAGTGATGCGCTCGTTTTGAACATGTAAGCATACACAATATTTACTTGCTTAATTGAACTACTGGCTCGAAGGACCATGAAAAAGAATGTAATGTGTAATTTGTGGACGGTTGCTGGCGGCAACTAGCTGCCCGTCTCGCCTTCGCACGGGTGGATATTCTGTCTGCTGAGTAGGAACGCGCGGCTACCTATTTCATAAATGTGCACGCTCCTCTCCCGTACTTCGGTCCCCTCTCCCTCGCCGCGTTGCCTGCTGCGCTGCGTAGGGCCACACCGGCCACGGCGCGGCGGCTTTTTTTTCTATTAATATTTTATTTAGATTGACATTTTTAAATTCGTAATATCTTTTGAATGGAATGTCCGATTTGAATAATTCAAAAAGTAATCTATAGGTATTGAAACGGTCTTGAATACGATATGATTTATTTGGATAAGGATTAATACAAAGGTATGGATAACATGGTCTGATTTTGGTCGCTTTACTATCAACTTTTAAAATGTAAAAAAGTAGTTATAGTGACGTAACTACAATAGTTGGACATATGGTATCGCGAAGTTTTTTGTAGATATTAATATGTTATTAAATATTGTAGAACCTTTTTCGTTTTATCATCAATAGTTTCCGCAGCGCATGCGATGGAAGACATTTCATGGCCATTTTTTACACCTTGGGTTACATTATTGAAGTTTTAGTAGGGATCCCTATTTTTTTCTAGTAATAAACTATGTTACTCAGGGATAATGTAGCATTCGACGGATGATTTAGCGCAGTGGTTAAGAGCTTGAGCTGCTCCGCCCACTGTGTCGAATAGTCGCGGGTTCGATTCCCGCACGGTACATATCTTTGTGTGATCCACAATTATTTGTTCCGATCTGGGTATTAGTTTGTGAATTTTCATGTTTGTAAACGCACCCACGACACAGGAATAAATCCTAGTGTGGGGCTACGTTTTTTAAAAACAAAGAAAGAAAGAAACAAAGAAAGAAGATTCTGATGGTGAAAGAATTTTCGAAATCGGTCCAGTAGTTGAGTTTATTCGTTACATACATACAAAAATACAAATCTTTCCTCTTTATAATTATAGTATAGATGAAACAAGCCATAGAACTGTAAAAAGGTAATTGTTCATTCCAGGAACACTTTCTTATAAAAGTCCCTTTTATGGTTCAAGGCCCACTTTTTAACGTCTATTAATTAATTAGGTGCCAGCCAATACTCTACTTCGTTATTTATGTCTGTGTTTATTATTACATTTTTTAAATGATCCTATTATTAATCTTTTACTACCACCGCCGATATTTGATTCGAAACAATTAAAAAGTTACTAGAGAATATTTACCTAATTCTTTTTCATCATATAAGACTCTCCACAATCTGCACTCTAAGGATCTCAGGAAAAAGGCGACAATCTCGAAAAGCTACTGGTCACTGGCAAAGTAGAAGGAAAGAGACCAAGAGGTCGTATATAACCCATAGAGCTACAAAGCTCTATGCGTTGGTCCGATCAGATCCGATCAGCTGGAAACCACAATATCTGAGGCGATACATACAGCCGAGAACCGAGCTGGTTGTCGGAACATAATTCGCGGTATCGTTGCTCCTTGAGGTCACGACCCTCGACGCAAGGAGGAGGACATTATTTTTATACAAGTAGGCTTCTGAATTAGAATTTATGTGTTTTACTCACACTACCATTTAAGTTAATAAAAGCGTACACATCCCTCCCTTATTATAGATTATATGTATTTACAAAAAAGTTAAAAAATTTCCTGATATAACAGGAAAGATCCGGACTGTGACGAAATAGACGATAACCTTCTGGTCCGGTTGCTTGAGGTCAGCATACAATGCGCCTTGGACAACGATAAGGTAAGTAAGGCTAAAGCCACAAAGGTTTTATTTAGTGCACTGGCCTGGCAGGTGTGCATTGCATATAAGCAGTGCCTACCTCAGTATAATACATTGAATGTAGTTTTCTTTCTTTTTTTTTTTCTTTTTTTTTAAAATTCTTTTGAGGTAGGAATGCCTATATTGCCTATATGCAATGCACGCCACTGCCCGGCAGTGGGCGGAGAAACATCTATAATATTCACTCCCGCTTAGATTTCTACTTTTCGTAAGGTGTTAACCTCACGAAAACTATATCAAGCGTTATGTATATGGGAACTGTTGTTGTTGAATAATGTTACATCCATCAGTCCCTTTACCGAAGAATAAGTGGCTTTGTTTTATTATCAGTTACTTCCCGGATCTCGATAACCTTTCTGTGTAACCCCTAATTGAATAGAAGATGTAAATCTTGTGCACTTTGTGCACACAACAAATATATTATCTCTAAGAAATTGGAGCAGTTGTTTTATATTTAATAAAATAATGACGAGGAAATATTAGCAAGTATCCCTTCCAAATATATGCAATAATTTTCATTATGCACAAATTATTAAATATGTGCACATCGTGAGTTAGCGCCACTTTTCTCAAATACGTAAACACATTCCCATCCCGCGCAACAGATATCCATCAGATGACTGCGCATGACGTATGACAGACCGTGGACGCGGTTGAAACTTTGGCGCTACACCGCGTATGATGCACTCATAAAAATAGTTTACTAAGAATTTGTATCCAAAAAATAGTTTGCCAAAACGTCGCTCAAAAAAATGGAACGTTAAGTTTGTTTTTCGATACTAAACAACTTCATGAAATTAGACGACGGCTTGGTCCAGCGGTAAAGATCCTTTTTTTTTTACGTGGGGATCTCCCTGCACCGTTGCGGTGGGGTGGCCCCCACTAGACGGCGGGGGGCACATGTTAGCCTGCATTATTAAGCCCTGGGGGGCCTGGGCGGGCTGTGCCTCTACCCCGGCGCCGTCGCCTTCGCCGAGCGGGAACGGCCCCGCTCGGCCTCCTCCTTCTGGGCCCATATAACTCTCGCAGAAGGAGCATACGGCCCACTACGCCTATTTACCTGCCAGCATAGCCACTGCTACTGCCGGCAGGGAGAGGTCCGGTCCGATCCGCCGCTCGGAGGCCCTCGCTGGGCACAGGACGAGCGTGTGCTCTGCGGAATCCCTGTCCCTACCACAATGGTGACAGGTCGTCGTCGCCTTGCATCCGATTTTTTCAGATGATCACCGAAACAACCGTGTCCGGTGATTATCTGAGCAAGCCTGTAGGAGGAATGGTAAAGAGCCTATGCGAACCCGCTCCTGGGTTGAGTCGCGCGTGCGATTTTTCACACGGGATAAATCTTTGTGTGACCCATAAATATTTGTTTCGGTCTGCGTATTTGTGTATGTGAAATGCCTTTATAAACGGACCCACTACATACGAATAATTTTTATTGTGGGGGCTTCGTATTTGTTAAAAAAAGTATTCTTATATAATCGAACGACGTTACAATATGGCGGAAGGTCATTCCTGTTTTATTTTGGATCGCTTAATACATATAAGTACTTGTATAGTTTCATATTGCATATTATCACGAAACGAATCAGCACTATCGCGGGTCGTTAAACCATGCAATCGTACCCGCACGTGTATAGGTACTAATGAATATTGTTGATATCGTTTGTTTTATAACCACAACACGTGGATATGTTCCTCAAACAATCTTGAAAAGTTGACCTTAGGAACATGATGAGTCTAACTAATGTGTAGGATTTTGTCCCGGACTTCAAACGTTTATGTGGAATTCATAGAAATGGACGCGTTTCAATAGTAACTAAGACACGGTTTTAACTACTATTAGTATACCATCGGACATTGACATATGCAAGTTCTTATGTGGGGAATTCCAACAGACTAATTAGGCATCTTGTGAGCGAGTAGGTTTATTTAACAAGGGGGTGCTAAAATCGAGGCGAAAATGGGCACGATTCGCTAATTTATTGGTGCTGTAGTTGGTACTTTGTATAGCACAGGCATTTCTCGCGTATGTTTTCCAAAGGTTTATTTGATGCTTGCAAGATTTATTATTATTGAAGTTTACGTACTATCGTTGACGGACGATTTGGCGCAGTGGTTTAGAGCTTAAGCCGCTCGGCCCACTGGGTCGAATACTCGTTTGGGACAAATCTTTGTGTGACCCATGATCATTTGTTTCGGTCTAGGTATTTGTGTATGTGAATGCACACAATGTCATGTCTGTAAATGCACCCACGACACAGGAATAAATCCTAGCGCGGTGAAAAGTATTTTTTTTAAATTAAAGGTATGGGAAATGGTTAGCACTTTTAAAAAGCATCAGCTTATGTTTGTGGTAGTATACAAATGTGACTTAAAAATAATGGGAAAATTATAATACAGGTCAAAATGAGCGCAACAAGAGGCCTTGGCAATCTGCTGCGTCTGATAAAGAATGAGAGTCTCTTACGAACTACGCAAATAAAGACTCTATGCGAAACAGCTATAGGGAAGCTTTTGGATTGCGCGTGCAAGGTGAATAATATGAAGGTGCGGTGGAACGCGTGCTACGCGATAGGCAACGCTATGAAGAACGATCAACTATTCACGTGTTTTAGCGGATGGCAGGTATGGAGTTGAGATTCACTTAATTTTATAAGCTCATTTTAAGTAAATTAATAATTTATCGATAAAGGAGAATTTCGACTTGTATGTCTTGTAGGTTCATCCCTCACTTCCCAAGAACTTCTAGATGGCAAATATACTAAGTATCGTTACGCTGTCGAAAAAGCGTGCTGACATGTTCATTTTTGGTACGAAGTTCCTTAACGCGGCTTGCGGTAGGTGTTGACAGATAGAAATCGTAAACGAACGTTACGAGACGTTCGCTTCCGTCCGGCGTAGTTCGGATGTTATCGTAATCTCTGGCCGCCAAACTTGTTTACATCACGTTTTAGTTAAATGTGCTCGATGGTCAGAGTATACTCTTGTTAAATAAAATCGTTTTTTAATAGCTAACAATTTTATTAACAGTGAGTTACATTGTCTGATTAGAACTTCGTCCGGGGGTCCCCCGTCCACTCATTTTAGTTAGTGTGAAAAGGATGGCACATCAACTCGATAGCCTCACGCTAACATCAATTTATTCATGCTAAGCCCTACCCATAAATAAGTTCTTGAAAAAGCTTTCGTGTTTTTAAACAAAATTTATTTTAGGGTCAAGTGTTTTCAAGCCTCTGCAACTTAACGCAAGAATGCAAGAATCTAAAAGTGCGTATAACGGCGGCCGCGGCGCTACGCGCTCCGCTCACTCGAGCGAACTACGGCGCAAACTACGCACTCGTGTGGCGAGGTATCATGGCGGCCATGGAAAATGCCGCTAATGTTGATGACTTCTCCGAGTATAAACATAAAGATAACCTCATTGAACAGGTAAGGACTTCATACTCATTATTTGCAAGCACCACAAATAGTGTCGTTGGACTGCTAGCTCGTACTATTCCCTTAATTGGTTTTACTGCGGCGTTACTGTAGTGATGGAAAACGCCGTAATGTCGATGACCTTTCATATGCAACCTTATTGAGTAGTTCAAAGCGTCTTGGATTTGTAACAAATAATACACATGAACTCATGGAGTCCATGGAACTCCGTTCACTTAAATCAATTTATTTTGATAATCAAAGCAAAGTATGTTATAAAAATGTTTATTATACTTAGAAACGTTATTAGTAACCAGTTTTGATATCACATTTTGTTATAAGTAATAAGATAAAATAACAAAATATGGAATTACCATATTTGTCAAATGAATCAGACATGAATCACGGAGTCCTGGTGACTCCATGAACACGATTACTCACCTGTGCGAGCAGCGCGGGCACACATGATCTCTACCCCGTATCCGTCAAGGTAACGCAGGAAGGTACTAAGATCGGAGCGAATGAAGGAGGCTGACCCTCTAGCTGATCCGCTCCGTCGTCATAGACCAAGGTGGCCACAGCGTGTACACGTCAACCTTATGCCACCTTGATAAGGGTCTGCAGGCGATGGGAAGGGGGACTACCCCTTGCCTGCGCACAACAGCCGGCCCTCGAAAGGATAGTACGTGTCATGTGCTCCCGGTACGCGCCTCAAAAGTAGTGTGCGGAAACTGATTCCGCTATAAGTGGATGTCCACAAAGGTATACGGTCGCTGGCGGGTCGCGAATGGTTGCTTATGCGTTCCCGTAACCTGCCCCAGCCACAGCGACAAGTAGGAGCATGGTGGGGGTTTTAGCCGGTAGGAGTCTCGGCATAACCCCTCAGGTTTTAGGCCAATATGAAACTGCGATATAATGTCCGAAGAAAGAATGACAAAACTGATATACAATGCGAAAGTGGAAGGATGTAGGTACCGGGGAAGACCTAGACTAGCTTACCATGACCAAATAGACCGGGTCTTATCTGAAGGACAAGTCAGGAGTCTCCGTAACCGGCGAGCGTGTATGAGACGAACTATGAGAGTAGAGGAAGCCAGAGAGGTATGTAAGGAAAGAGCCTGTTGGAACTCTGTACTCTCTGCCTACCCCGTAAGGGATCTGGCGTGATGATATAGATAGATAGATGAAACTTCGCAAGGAGTCCCTGGGGCGTAACAGGTAAATTAAGGGTTATAATATATGAAAGATGAAAGTTACAGGGTTCGTTTACTTTCTATCTATATTCTAAGTATACCTGATTCCAGGAGGATAATGACATGAATCTAGGTTGATATTTTTTTTTAATGTTTATGGCATCACTACGACGCGTATTTTGCTAATGTCAAGTATTACGAATATTCATTTCTAAATTGATTCAACTCCCCTATGCACTTGATAACAAAGATGATCATGAAATTGATGAAGTGCCCCACCCTGGATAATAAAGCGATGGATACTTTACATACCAATTGCGATGGCCGTTTTGAGGGAAATTGAAAAGGCACGTTTTATCCCTTTATTACAATTACCTTTACTCGTGCACATAATGGTTAATATTCCACCAACATTAAACATTATAATTCGAAATAACACAAGTTTTGGAAATTAAAACTAATTGACAAAATCACTTTTTGATTTCCCGCCAAAAAAACCCCAGTTTGATACTCGTATTAAAGTAATAATAACAAGGATCGTAATCACTTTTTTTTTTTAAACAATCGCATAACAACAACAAAGGCCTACAATGATTTTGGTGCCGGGGATTTTAGACCTGATTTTAAGTATGTCTTACATGGTGATATCAAAAATGTTACCAGTTTTTTCTATCAGCTCGAGTTCCCGAGATATAAAAAATACAGTTTTCAGAAAAAAATAATATTTTATTGGTATTAAACATCAAGAAATTACCTTTTAAGTGATTTTCTAGAATGAGACTGACATGGGCAATTTCGCATGATTCCCCAGCAATAGTCGGCCATCATATGGGTGTCCCACCTTCCTTGGTATCTATTCTCCATCGTTTTTATGTCTTGGTGGAAACGTTCTCCTTGTTCTTCGCTTAAATCTCCTAAATTGTGTTGAAATTGATCTAGATGACTATTGAGTGAGAGAGTGTAATTTTATACTCATCTTACAGCCTACATTTTTGAAACGAACCAGCATTTCTTCTACTAATTCTACATAGTTATCAGCCTTATGATTTCCGAGGAAATTTTGTGCAACTGATGCAAAAGATTTCCACGAAAGCCTTTCCAGATCATTTATAGAAGTCTCAAAATTAGTGGTGTCTTTCATTAACTGATGTATTTGAGGTCCATCAAAGATACCTGCTTTTAGTTTTTTAGTACTTAAACCAGACAATTTCCGTGAAACATACTGTTTTATCAGCCATAATTTTATATGCAATGGCGGAAGAATGATTTTTTTCTCTTGAAACGAAGGGTTCATTTATAACATTTCTTTCTCCGAGAGCAAGAGCATCTCTCATAGGCCAATTTTTTTGAGTCCAATGGTGTGATTTGGCTCGACTGTCCCAGAGACAAATAAAGCGCGGGTATTTAGTATAACCACTCTATTGACCCAATAAAAAATTAACCATCTTCAAGTCGACGCAGATCACCCAGTTATGTTCAAAATATTTTATTTTCCCTAAAGTCGGTTAAGCAAGTTTAGGAGGACAGGAACTAGGAACATACTAGGAGGGATCAAAAAGTAGTGAGAATGACATACTCCTTGGTAAAAAAAAATACTGGCAGGCATAGCTAAGATACATATTTGAAATATTAATAAAAAAAAAAATCTTCGATTCTCTTTTGTTTTTTTCTGAATGTAGTTATTTGTTTGCTTCGTGTCGGAACGTGTTCTCGAAAATGGAGAAAAACGAAGTGCAAGCTGTTATTAAATACCTCTGTTTAAAAAAGTTAACGACGCAAGTGATTCATTGCGATTTGGAGGCAACATTAGGAGAGTCTGTTCCGCCGGATTCCACTGTCGCAAGGTGGGCTTCTCAATTTCGAGTAGGGAGAACGAGCACGGAAGACGAACATCGTTGCGGCCGTCCATCGACGTCAGTCACCCAAGAAAATGTTGCGAAAGTCGAGAAAATTGTATTGAGCGATCGAAGAGTTACCATCCGATACTTAATTAAAGAAACGGGCATTTCATATGGAAGTATTCAATCCATATTGAAACAATCTTTGAATATGAGAAAAGTCTCCGCAAGATAGGTGCCGAGAATGTTAACCGACAGTTAGAAACAAAATCGCCTTGACATTTCGAAGATATTGTTATTGTTGGACAAGTTTAAAGAAGATTCTGAAAACTTTTTGTCTCGTTTCGTAACAATGGACGAAACATGGGCCCATCATTTTGATCCCGAGACAAAACAGCAATCTTCGCAATGGAAACGGCCATCATCACCGACCCCGAAGAAGTTTCGTGTCGTGGCATCGGCTGGCAAGGTTATGGCCTCAATATTTTGGGACTCAGAAGGAATATTGTTGATTGATTACTTGGAGCGTGGAACCACTATTACAGGCCAATATTATACAGCTTTTATTCCCAAGTTGAGGAATGCCATCAAAGAGAAAAGGAGAGGGAAACTTCGAAGGGGCGTGCTGTTTCATCACGACAACGCACCCGCGCACAGGTCGGCAGTTGCGATGGCTGCCATTCAGCAAGCTGGCTCCGAATTGGTTGACCACCCCCCTTATTCACCAGATTTGGCGGCTAGAGATTTTTATCTGTTCTCCAAATTGAAAAAATACTTAAGGGGAAACAGGTACGAAGACGATAACGAGGTGATGGATGCCGTGGAGAGCTTTTTGCAGGACCAAGACAAAACTTTTTTTTGTGAAAGGGATTGAAGCCTTGGAAAAGCGCTGGACTCGATGTGTAGAGAGACTCGGAAACTATTAGAAAAATAAATTATTAAGTTATCAATAGTCATTATATTCTATCTCATTCTCACTAGTTTTTGATCCCTCCTCGTATGCACCTCGGAATTTTATATAAGTATAAATAAAAATATCACAGAAACATCTGAAAATTACGATGTAGGCACGTCACCGCTGTTGCAGGGTAACATGGTTTGCATGCAAATGTAAATTACACTGTATATTTTACGAGGCCAAAGTCTTATAAGTGGGTGTGTTATGTATGACCAATTACCGCTTGACGTCATTACTTGTTTTCTACGAATTTAAGTTTTCCATTAAGTTTATTTTGTCAAAGTAGATATTGTATCCGTAACATGGTCTAAATGCCTCTCTATTATTTATTATGATACCTATCTAAGATACATACCAATGGATATAGCGTCACAAACGACGAAACAGATAATTATAAATATTTTAAGTAATTAATATTTTGCCTTATACAAGATGTATTGCATATAACGCAAAACCTCAGACACCCTAATTAGATAACATTGCTTGACAAATTTAATGGAAAACTGAATATCCAAATTTAAAGTGTTTTACCCTTTTTTAAGGGAGTTTGCGTATTGAGAAATACGTTTAAGAAATGCATTTGAAATCGCCGTATTGCTCTGAATCAGAAATAAATTTAGTTTGTTATAGCGCACTGAAGGTGTAACAGCATTTTTAGCAAATTAAAAAAAATAAGATACATTAAAAATAGTTGGAATCAATTCGGTTACCGATTTAAAACAAACTACTTTCAGGACTTGTGTTAACTATGTTACACTTTGTATAAGGCTAAAGGCAATTCCATGTGTCTTGTTTTAAGTCAGTACTTATGTTGGTGTACGTAGAAAATTCAATAAATGCATTGAGTGATGAAGCTGTAAAAGCCAACACCATATTCATTCACACAAAGTATTTTACATATATTTAGTCATTGTTATTTTGTCCGCTACGTAAGTGTGCCGAGTCTAGTCCAGTTTTAGTCCATTTCCTGTGTGTAATGATGGTGAATTAAGCCTTTCGGACTCATTTACGCGGTTACGTACGTACATTTTTTTAACTTTAGATTGATATTGTTTAAATCAACCGTGTAAAACTCAGTCACCGGTGGGCCAAAAGTATGAAGACCGTAGTCTAGGTGGGCCGCAAAACCTAATCTTAAATAAGACAAACTAGTGAAAATCTTAACGAAAAAAGTACTATTATAGGACAAGTATATTTATAAAATTTTCAAAACGGTTTTTAACACGCTGGCGGGTCGCATTATCTGGCTGTTTTCAAAATTGATTTTGGCCGCAGGAAGATGCTCGGTGGGCCGCATGTTTGACATCACGCTAGTTCCCTTGCGGGGTAGGCAGAGAGTACAGAGGTCCAACAAGTTCTTTCCTTACGCACTTCTCTGACTTCCTCCACTCTCCAAGTATCCAGTATACCGCTCTCATTAATCCATTTTGTTGCAGCTATGCGTGACCCTTGCCCATCTATGTTGTCTACTTACCCAAACCGATCTTGCTGACATTCTGGATCCTCTCGTGTTCCACTACGACTGCGCCAAGCATCTATTCACGCAAGTCTGTCACAGGCTGCCTCCAGAAAACGCCTCCTGCCTTCGGATACTACAAGCTGCTAAATACGTCACAGTTGATTTGACTGCTACGAATGATACGCAATTGCAGGCCTTGAGTATGCTGCAAGATATATTTATATTTGACATGTGATAGTTTTGACTGTCATTTACGAACCGTCATCTTGCGAACAGTCTGATCTTGCCGTAACTTAAAATCGTTATTTGGTAGATAGACAAGTACGATGGCTGAAGACGGTCTGTATTCCCTCATGCGATTGTTTTGTTTAACCGATAGTCGTGTGCTATTGGCTAGGTAAGTCAGTTCTAGCCACGGAAGAACAACAATGAAGGAAGTGCCCTTTAGCTCAGTACAATTATAAACTGAAAACGCGCTTTAATACAACTCCGTTACACATATTTTTAGTTAAGCAATGATTTTTATATTCTTGAACTAAATAATACGCTGCAATACAACTTCGCTATACATATTTTTATTTTACAATTATTTTTTTATTCTTATATTAAGACGTCGCTTGTTAGCGGCTAAGTAACTGCGATTGCGCCCGTCCAAGGGGCGGGTATGGGAAATAGCGCGCATTAGTGTCTGCGGTCTGTGTGCCGTGCGGTACTTCCTATTTAGTTTTTTTTTTATGTTTATGGCATCACGACGACGCGTACTTTGCCAATGTCAAGTATTACGAATATTCATTTCTAAATTAATTCAACTGCCCGATGAACTTGATGACAAAGATGATTATGAAATTGATGAAGTGCCTTACCCTGGATATTAAAGCGATGGATACTTTACATACCAATTGCTACGGCCGTTTTGAGGGAAATCGAAAAGCCACGTTTTACAATTACCTTCACTCATGCACATATAGGAATACATAATGGTTAATATTCCACCAACATTACACATTATAATTCGAAATAACACAAGTTTTGGAAATTGAAACAAATTGACGACATCGCTCTTCGATTTCCTACCAAAATAGATCCTAGATAAGTTATTCGGCAGTATCACATTTTAAAGGGCCTCTTTCACCACCCACGAGGATGATCTGAAGTAGACTAATCGACAATTAAAGTTGCAAATAAGTCGTGTACGAATTTTGCCATTTCTTGAGTAGCCCTATCCGATGGTCAAACTAACCAATTTTAATTTATTTTATTTGGTACCTACATAAATAGGTTACAGCCCACATAAAATTTAAATGAGGGTGGTAAAAGAGACTCTTAGTCACACTTTTCGTTAGAGGTTTTAACTTCCTCTTGTTAAAAATATGAGGGACTATTCATCATTTGTGGGATAATAGACTTAACCACTAAACCACTGTGGGCAATTTCTGTGCTGCGCAGTTAACAGCATCGGCTATTTATGTGTGACATGCACAGTGTTATTAATGGGTCTTTTCCTTTCTGTGAATTGGAAGTTCCGATTGGTAAATAGCTTGGACGTATTTTGCTGACGTCATAGTGTGTATTGATTTATTTATGAATGTAGGTCATATACGGACTGAGTACCGTAGAGAAACCGCTTAGGTCGGTATTTTGTTATGTAACCTATTGGGTGCGATGCATAATGGCTGGGCTCACGAATTGAGACTGGTGCAAATTGCGAAGATATGGATCCCATTCCCAAGTCGAGTAACTTATTAGCAATAATGTATGGAGAATACAGATATGACGGACGATGTAGCGCAGTGGTTAAGAGCTTAAGCCGCTCCGCTCACTGTGTCTAATAGTCGCGGGCTCGATTCCCGCACGGGACAAATCTTTGTGTGATCCACAATTATTTGTTCCGGTCTGGGTATTTGTGTATGTGAATTTCGTGTTTGTAAACGCACCCACGATACAGGAATAAATCCTAGTGTGGGGCTACGTTTTTCAAAGAAACAAAAAAAATAAAGAAAAAAAAAGATGTTTTAAGAATAAGACCGTAACAGTTTAAAAAGAATAACATGTTTGATACCGTTTCTTACCGCCCATTTGGGGTTAAGGGTGTGCGATATAGTTATTTAGGGACATTTTGTTATTATTTGAACCGAGTTACAACTCGATGCGAATTGTCTAAGAAAAAATAATAGAGATTGTTGCTGCATCACTATGTGAATAGATAAGGTCTTTTGAAATTTGAGCACTTTGCCTATCTCGTGCGGGACCTTCATATTCCAATTTTTTATAAGTCTTCCTTGTATACATAATTAATATAAAAAGTCAGTGAACCAACAAACTTAATCTTTAGGATATAATCTAGTAATTTTATGAATAATTCAATGTTAAGTTTACTCTTTGATATAACTATGTAACATTATTTTAGATAATATTATTTGAGTCTTCTGTATGATTACTCCGCCCTAAAACATTAAAGGCATAGTTTTGTTTGAACAATCCGATTTAACATTGTAAATTTGTAAACAATTTACTATTAGATAAGCGAGTTCTGAAGCTATTTTTGGTTGCGTTCATTACTGTTATTTAATTCACTGGCCATACATATTTCAAAACATGTTACTTAGTATTTTATGGATTAATCACGTCTGTAGTAATCATTTACTAGTTCGAACTTAAGTAATTCAGAATATAAACATTAATTCTTTTGAGTAGCTTATTTTAACCAAAATTCGTATTAAAATTACGACTAGATTTGAACCTTCATGATGAATGGAGCGGTAAATAAATTAATATGAATATGATATATTAAAAAATGACTGGCTCGTGGGTCTAGTGGCAAAGCGCATCGCTTGGTAATCACGAGGTCCTGGGTTCAAATCCTAGGTCGAACAAATGAAGTTTTTCTAACGAAAAACTTCTCAGTATGAGTCCGGAGTCTGGAATTGTGCCCGGTATATGTCAATAGGCTCGCCCCCTATTACATGGGACCTAACATCGTCGGCGAAACGTGGGTGTACTCAGTACACCTCTGCCACACCCGCTTGGGGAATATAGGCGTGACAGTGTATATATTAAAAAAAAATGCTGACATTAATAAATATTAGGTAATCTGTGTCGATCTATCTGTTGCCATATCAAAACTCTTGTCGCAAAAGTAAACTTACGAGATTATTTGAAAACAAATTGTACTCATGCGGCCTTAGTAGGCCTTACTAGTAGTAATAGTTACCCAGTTTTCTCTCTTTCTGTCATCTCTCATTTGACATACGAAAGAAGAAAACAAAGCATTGTATAACTATTCCGCTGCTATACAATGTTTTTTAGTATGGGGGTAAATGTTTTTATATATATTCAACCAATAATATTTATAAATTACCAGTTAATCAAGTTTAGGTTTTTGAACTTGAAGATGGTATGACTGGTTAGTACGCTAGCAAAAACAGTCTCAAATTAGATCTGGCAAATGTATACCAAACGGATTTTGTTTTTAATAATTTATTATTGCTCTGCTCTGAAACGACTATAAAATCTGCTCTGAAGGAAACCCTATACTATGTGTTTTACGTAAACTTGAAGCAGAGAAAAATTTAAATAAAGTTAATTCAATGCAATAACTTAGATATTATGACAATTATAATGAGTCTGTAAGATGAAGTTGCACATACAATGCAATTTTATTTATTTAATGCATATTTACAAAGAGTACTAATGCATAATATTATAAAAAATGTATTCAAAACTTAGTTGTACGTTACAATGTTCTGTTTATGTATGATCGAGTGCGAAGATCTACGAACTATCTTGTTGGTGCCTTGACTGGTATCTTACCAATGTATTGTTAAATTATGCAAGGTAAATTTTTACTTATATTTATTTAATGAAAAATATAAAGATTTTTATCACATAATGTGTGCATTGTTTCATTCATTTAATGTACTTCCCAATACTTACTCGTTTTGGGAGGAATGCCTAGTGCATACTACCACATCGCGGGCTTTATTGAAGGATGGTAGCCCCACACAACTCCCACGAGTTATGTGGGGCTACCATCCTCCGATGTCCATCTCTTACCCGAGTGTCCTGCAGTGATGACATAAGTTTTTAAAGCTATACCTCTTAATTTGAAAGTACTATTTATTGAGACGTTTGATATGTTGTCTGAATTGATAAATAATTGTCTGAATTGATCATTGCTATGAGTGTATTGTATTACCCTCTCGGCAGCTTTGACACTTGAGTGTCGATGCGTTTTCTTGTGTTTTGGCAACCTACTGGTTAATTTATAACTATTGTAGTTCGGAATTTTTTATAAGAATTAGAACTTTTACCAAATAATAAATCTGTCTGAACTGTCTATTTATATCACGCCAGATTCTGTGCGCGGTAGGCAGAGAGTAGTCTGTCCACAGGTAGGTAACTTTTGTAGTATCTAAAGTTTAGTTTTACACACTGATTTCTAATCTGAGAGTATTAAAAGGATGACGAAATGTAGATAATCCGGCTTTTCTTCATTTCAAAGCGCATTGTGGTCGTAAAAT
The DNA here is from genome assembly GCA_905147815.2 of Phalera bucephala. Taxonomy (NCBI): domain Eukaryota; kingdom Metazoa; phylum Arthropoda; class Insecta; order Lepidoptera; family Notodontidae; genus Phalera; species Phalera bucephala. The sequence continues at coordinate 11,937,456 of LR990621.1, read as the reverse complement.
ATGATGGCCACTACACGAATTTCGCTATGTGGTCTTTCTGTGATTGCCACAACGCGTTGTGAGCGTTTTCTTAAGAGCCATAACACGATTTTCGCGATGTGGATGTCAAACATCCACGCGAAGACGCGTTCGTCGTGAGCTGTTTTATCGCTCAATGAACGTTTTCGGTCTTTGAGCGTAACGTATATATAGATAAATTTATACGTCTCTGATCATTTCTCCCGAAATATAATTTAATTTATGGGAAACTGTTTGAGTAGACGGGTTTTGGAATGGAGACGACGAACTGGTAAACGTAGTGTAGGACACTCTCCCGCAGGATGGAGTTACCACTTAAGTCAGATAGCCGACTGAATGCACAAAGCAGAGGATCGGGCTCTGTGGTGAACATTGAAAGAGGCCTGTATCCACCAGTGGACTAATTTGGGCTGATGATAATTGCGATGATCCGAATGTATTTTACCTACTATAGGCTATACTGTGTATGTGTTTAATATACTATAGTAAATGGTACTGTGTCAAGGAATACCGATTAGTGGATTAAGTGCCTGTTAAGTACACACCAAACTCAAACTTTGCCTAGACTATTGTTTTACTACTGATTAAGTTGGCCCATACTGGTTAGAAGGCTCTACAGATTATGCTAGCAGGTTGCACTATACTATACCACCCAAAACTTAATGATGTAATTACGGGCAAACAGGTATAATACAATTTTAAAACACCCTTGCCACAAAAAACTATGTATACCTACTGTTACCATAAGAACTAAACAGTTCAATCGATGAGAAAGAAAATTATGTATTTGATCCATTTCAGTTGATAGGTCCAGTTGATCGAAATCGCTAGTGTATATTTCTAGTTGATTCATTTTGTATGAGACAATTAACATCGCCTCTGACGGACGTAAGAGTCCGGCTGATCTTCTTCATACAATTAACCATATAAAATAGTAAAAGGGAAACTATAAACTAAGAAAAACTGCATTAATGTATTGTGGCCCACGTAGTCATGAGCACCGCGTCGTTGCCAGGGGAGCTATTCGGAGCGCGTCACAAGAGCACCGGTGCGTTCCATAGGGAGATCCGAAGCCTCTTCGAAGTACTGTCGGCCGCCCTGGGGTTTTCAGACGGTAGAATCCGAGACGCCCCGTGTGGTTCCCCCGAGGCTCGCAGAAGTCCTGTGCAGGGTTTTCCCTAGGTTAAAAAACAAAAAAAAAAAAGTGTGTTGTATGATGCTCCGCTGACTGGATCGATTTGGTAGTAGGGTTCATATCCTGCAAGGAGCCAGTCTTTGTGCGACGCAAGGGCATTTTTTCCGAGTATTATCCCTATGAAATTTATGAGAACGTATGAGTGAAATAATGCATACTTTGTTGGAACGTTAATTTTATATTGACACCCAAAAGTATAAATCTTCATCGACGCTTCGAATCCCAAACGTAAAACAAAAGAAACACCGGCAATAAACTATATTTTTTAAGTTTATGAGTACACTTTAGGTAGTGTAACAACTATGTAGAACAGGAGATGTTTGCGTAAGTGTGGTACCTATATATCCACAAAAAGTAGTTTCAGTTTTATTTTTAACGCCTATTTTTATCCTTAGCCGGGATAATTTAGAGTCGCCCTATTTAACTTTCTCGATAAAGCCAGACTCAGTCGGGACGATAATTTTATATGGGTTTACTCGATAGAAGCCTCGTAAAGCGTAGATTAAATGGCCTACGCTTATTTTCTGGTACAATCTAGTTGTGGGATGCAGGGATAATGAATCGATACGCTTATTACCGATAACGTGGAGCTAGTTATATCCAATTAAGTGAGGGTTTTACAGAGGGCATTGACGCACGATGTAAAGGTTAGAGTTTCAAACTTCTATAATAATTCTGGAATCAAGTGCAAAGTTTGTTCAATGTATCCACTCGTACTTATTATATGTCGGGTAGGTGGTTGGGCATATTAATGTAGATTTTAATGAAACTCCTTAACGGTTTTGTAATTTCAAGGTATAATGTTGATGTAGGAAAGTAACAACAGCCATTCAGAATGGAAAATCCTACAAGTTAAGATGAACTTGTTCGATTTACAAATCAACAAATACAATCGAGTTACAAATTACTTTCTGAGAAAAACTAGTCTATCTGGTAAATCATATTGAGTTCTTAGATTTACGCGAATATTACACATGAAATAAAACTACTTTACGGATTTTATCGCGGTTTATTTTTTATTTTTAGTTCCCGACGTTTCGAGTGCACGGGAGGGACTGACCATGGGTGCTGCAAAGCACTCGAAACGTCGGGAACAAAAAATAAAAAATAAACCGCGATAAAATCCGTAAAATAGTTTTATTTCATATCTGGTAAATCATAAAAAATATCGAAATAGAGCTAATAATAATAATCCTATATCCTACTAAAATTATAATTTCGAAAGTACGATGGATGATTTAGATGATAGTCGCGGGTTAGATTCCCGCACGCGACAAATCTTTGTGTGATCCGCAATTATTTGTTCTGGTCTGGGTATTTGTGTATGTGAATTTATATGTTTGTAAACGCACCCACGACCCAGGAATAAATCCTAGTGTGGAGTACCGTGTTTCCACGCAAAATACTAAGTTAATAACAAAAACTAATATTCATTGACCATGACCATCTAATCAGTGCGTTTTGTTTGGCTATTCGTTGACCAGTGCCGTAATATTAAGCACAACTAGAATCACAAAACCGACCGGCACAATCCTGACACCGAACAATGTACCGACAAATCCTTTGCCAGCGCGTTTGATGTTTGTGCAGCAAAATCAAGGATTCGTTTACACTAACGTTGCCGTAAAAATAATAAAGAATGACAATAGGTGGTGTCGTCGAAAAGTGGTGTATATTATACTATATTCCCTCAACCCCATACGTAAGGATATAGGCGTGAAGGTGTATGTGAGTAATCATTAAATTAACAAAAATCGTTTGTTTCATAGTAGGTATCGCTCATACCCAAACCTTGAGTCTACGAAAATTCGTATTTTTTGTTATCTATCACCGAGAAGACATTTTCTATTGACATTAGGTTTCCCCTAACAAGTTCTAAATACAAGGTACCTATACAGGTACAGTTAATGGTACCTATGATACCATACAATGTGTACAGTGAAGGACCAGCGCCTACATTTTTGTTATATTTAGGTTTAATATGAACTGTGTGACTGCGTCGTTGGTCTAGTGGCAAAGCGTATCGCTTGGTGATCATGCGTTCCTGGGTTCATATCCTAGGTCGGACAAAAAGTTTTTCTAACGAAAACTTCCCAGTATGAGTCCGAAGTCCGGAATTGGGCCCGATATACGGCAATAGGCTCGCCCCCTAATACATGGGACCTAACATCGTCGGCGAAACGTGGGTAAACCTCTTCCACTCCCGCTTGGGGAATATAGGCAGGACGGTGTGTGTCAAAGCAAAAGAAATTATAACGCTTGAGCACGCAACTCGAGCGTTATAGTCTAAGTCTTCAACGCTCCGTGAGCCTTAAACGCTCGTTAGCGTCGACTAAGCGCTGAACGCTCGGCGCTCATTTTTACAACACTACCCACGATACATGAATAAGTCCTAGTGTGGGGCTACGTTTAATAAATAAATAAAAAGTTTGTTCGAAGTAAGTAAAAAAAGTTTGGATGTTTGGATGTTTAGATGTTTTGATGTTTGTTACTCAATCACACAAAAATGGCTGAACGGATTGGGATAAAATCTGGCACACATCCTACTTATATTATAATTGTGAAAGTTTGTATGGTTAGATATTTAGATGTTGGTTACTGAATTACGCAAAAACGGGTGAACGGATTTAGATGAAATTTGGCAGACAGTTTATTAACTGGATTAACACAGGATACTTTTTATCCCGAAAAAATGTTAGGTTCTCGTCCAAAATCAACGCGGACGACGTCGTGGGTTGAAACTAGTTTATAATAATATCAGCATATACTTCCCCATGCTGGGCAAATGCATGTCTCACAAATCGCGGTGAGAGAGGTTAGGTCATACTCCACGTGGACCCAGTGCGGATTGGCGGAGGCAGGTTTACAACTTATCGAGCTTATCGCCTATGAGGCTTCCAACTTGGCTTAACGACTGCCACTTTAGGTGGTAACCGGGACCAACGTCTTAACGTGCCTTCCGAAACACGAAGAATCTTGAATATGAAATGTCACAAATGGTCACCCATCTCAGGCAGACCAAGTCGAACGCTGCATTGGTGATTGCTAAGAACACCGCGGTCGCACAGCGCTACGAGTGCCTTGGAGTAGATCTATAGAGAAAAATGTTTAAAAATTCTAAACAACCGGAAAAATACTGGGATGTAATGTATTAGTGTTATATTTCATAATTATTATATATTTGAGTATTTTTTTAAATTTCCAGTGGTTCCGAATTTAAATTCTAAATTGGACAAAGCGTTGTTGTTTTATTTATAGAATTAATTAAAAACCTTTTATAAAATAAATAATAATCGTGAGTTTTGCTTAGCAACGACTTCCAGCGGAGAATTAGACCTCATTAATATTTCAATATAACTGTTCGGATATACGAAGCCAATAGCAACACAAATACCTATCAAGATTACTTCCTGTGGCGAAGGAAAATTTAAAAGGTCGGTGGGTTTATCATAATGTGCTAAAAATATTTATCGTGAGCTTATTAATTAAATATACCTAATTAACAATTTTTGTAGGTACGTTATGATGAAGGAAAGGTACTAGTTACATACATTTATTTATTATGCAGTTATACGATTTAGGTTTTAGGTATGTATATTTGCTAAAAGTAACTTTTGAACACGCACCGCTAGCAATCTTGACATAATACAATCTTTGCTAAACACTTTTTTATATTAATGTAATATATATAATAATACTAATATATTAGGTAATGAATGCGAAAGTTTACATGTTTTTATGTATATAGGTAGTTGGTATGTTTAGCTGATGGTATGTCGCTTCAGCAATGGCATTAATCAAATATAGGTAAATACACGCTCGCCGCACGAAAAATGGCACCACCAAAAGGCAGGCGAAAGTGGACGGTACTAGAAAATTAACAGGCTTCCGCTTTTTTGCAAATATAACTTTAAGTAATACGAGTAACGTACAATATGCCGCAATAAATTTTTAGGTCATAACTATATCTACTCACGTTGATTTGGGGACTTTTTTAGTGTAACTTTTGAACGGGACTGTGTATCTTGTTATGATACATCGTTGCTCAGTGACATCTAATCAGCTGAATAGGTTGAGACGAAATTTCGCCGATTGAAATTTGGAATAATACTAAGTTAAAGTTAACACTACTTAGGACTAGGAGATACATATTTAGTCAAAAATAGGCAAAAAATCGTAATGAAAATAATCAGTTTTATCGATTTTTGTTCTTCTCGATTCGATCGATCATTCTTCGAAAATATTATTGAACATATCTTTTGGATATTTGGTTTAGTGTAGTGGTTCGAATATAGTCCGCTCGCTGCAGTGGAGGTTTGGGTTCTATACGTGATAAATCTTTTTGTGAACAACAAAATACATTTGTTAACGCACCTACGGTACAGGAATATTATTTATAAAGTGTTCATCTGACAATAATAATAATAATAATAAATTCTTTATTTCAACCAACTGGGGTCACGTGTTAGTAAAACATTTAGTCTTAATATTAGGGTTAGTAAAGAAACGTATCTCGTTCAGTGTAGTACTTGACAGTTTGCTTTAAACACAATATAGCTGTTTCTGTAGACAACCCTGATCTGAAGCCGAATTGGTTATCATGAATTTCAAGATGTTTATCTAGATGTGTGCTGAGCAAACCATCAAGCACCTTCGCCAGTATAGTAGCCAGTGATATCGCTCTGTAATTGTTTTTATCACAGATATCCCCAGTCCTGTTCTTCGCTATTGGCACCACCACAGTCTTCATCATTTCCACCGGTAGGTATGAGTGCCCAATACACAAAGTGTAAAACATGGCAAGCACTCCTGGCAAATGAACACCAGCGTGTCTAAGATGCTCCACACTCAGTCCATCATGGCCAGGAGGCCTACCACGCGTCATAGATTGAATGACGTTCCGGACATCTTTCGCTGAGAATCGGACTTTTAGCTCATACTCTCGCGAAACCCCTTCACAAACCGACCGTGATGGTCCCAATATCGATTTTACGGCAAATTGTTCTTTGATAACGAAGAACAAACAAAAATCTATAATGTGATCGGATGATTTGTTGTAACTTGTGGATTTTAGTAAAGTCACAAAACGTGCCTACTATGGCGCAGATACCGGAACAGAAGATGCCTACATAAACAACCAGGGTACAACAACAAGTCATAGAAAAGCTATTGGGATAGGTAGGTACAAATGGAAGGTACTCATCTAATATCATGTATAACGACGACGCAACCTGTCCTTCGATGATGTATGACGTTCTTCAGTAATGTTATTGTTTCTCAAAGCTTATAAGTTTAAGTGCAGAAGCGAGTATTATGAGAAAGAACACAACCTATATACAACAGGGAAAGCTAGATACGTGTTTAAATCAAACATATAACCTATATTGTGTACCTTTTGGCCAACGATATAAGATCCCAATGAAATAGGGGGCGAGCCTACTGCCACTACGTTTTGGTAGTGGCACTGATAATGGCAATATATAATACCTAAAGTGCCAGTCAAACGTTTTAATATCGGCTCCGGATAGCTAAGAGCTTTTCGATAGAAAAATACCAATAACACTTGTCCCCGCTATTTTCTTGGCAAGCAAACAGGAATAGATGATGCTATAAACAGTGGATGGTTATTAAGCGTTATTGGACGAAATAAATACTGTACTGTAATATTCCTGTACTGGTCCACTGCTAGGTAAAGGCTTTTTCTCTCAAACTGAGATGAAAGAGATTAGTTCATACTCCTCTACGCAGACCCAGTGCGGATTGGTGGAGATTGGACGGGATAGTCCATCGTTTGGGAATGCTCACTATAATGGCTTTGCTTGCGGTGGCTGTCTGGCGCGGGTCACTCCCTTCCCTCCAATATGGGCGAGGGGAGTGATGGCTGTTCCAGCAGTCATACTTGTGAACAGGTGCTGCTTGTGGGGACTGGTCCATCTGGAATCCTTTAGACGCTCTTTACAGATAACATCATTAGATTCATATCTCGATCGTAAGGCATCACACTGGAGCTAGATCGTGAACTATTTAATTGTAACCTAAACGTTGTATCTACACAATAAGATTGAAGAAAAAAAACGAAAAGAAAAAAGAGAAAGAGAAGCAAACAAAAAAGACAAGCTCGCTGAGTTTCTTCACCGGCCGCATTCCGATCCGGTTGTAGATTAGTAGTTAAATTAGATTAAAAAAAATATGTAAATTGACTAGTTGTAAGCGCCCTCGCAGGGCTTATACAAAATAAATTATTTGAGTTTGATGGTAACTGCTATTTACACAATACGCAGGTGATATATTTGAAGGTAATTACGTAATTTAGGTACTATATATGTAGGTGTGTTAGTAATAATGTGTTATTGGCTTGATAGTGTAGGACATCAAGTCCCCTAAGTTTTTCTTTCTTTCTTTTTTTTTTTTTTTAAAGACGTAGCCCCATACTAGGATTTATTCCTGTGTCGTGGGTGCGTTTACAAACATGAAAATTGACCAGACCCATGAACCCAGACCGGAACAAATAATTGTGAATCACACAAAGATTTGTCCCGTGCGGGAAACGAACCCGCGACTATTAGACACAGTGGTTAAGAGCTCAAGCTGCTTCGCCCACTGTGTCGAATAGTCGCGGGTTCGATTCCCGCACGGGACAAATCTTTGTGTGATCCACAATTATTTGTTCCGGTCTGGGTATTTGTTTGTGAATTTTCATGTTTGTAAACGCACCCACGACACAGGAATAAATCCTAGTGTGGGGCTACGTTTAAAAAAAAAAAAAAACAAAAAAAAAGCAAAAAAAAAACAAAAACAGTGGGCGGAGCGGCTTAAGCTCTTAACCACTGCGCTAAATCGTCTGTCAAATATTTATATCATCACGCCAGTTCCCTTGCGGGGTAGGCAGAGAGTACAGAGTTCCAACAGGTTCTTTCCTTACACACCTCTCTGGCTTCCTCCACTCTCATAGGTCGTCTCATACACGCTCGCCTAAGTGTCCTAAGTGATCCTTTAAATAATGGTTCACTTAGATACACAGTGATCTCATAAGGACACTAATGATGAAAATGTTGGACGACATTTAATATTTATTTAATTAGCACTTTCGTGTAAGTAATGCGGTGATATAAGGTTTTAGAATTCTTAGTAGATGACATAAATTTACACATAAAAGGGGGAATACTAGATACTGAGAAGAATGTCATCCATCGGTAATTTACAAGAAAATAGATAACGAACTATTAAATTAAATGGTTACGCATGAAATGTAGGTTTGAGGATGATGAACGCTGAGGGGGGGGGGGGAGGGGCGTCCCACACCTGGTGCCACCCGTTTAGGGGTGACACCTGACCGTGAATTACAAAAATCACTAAAAATACATTTAAAATAAATCTTAACCATACATCAGTACTGCCACCTATAAAAATTACGAAAACTGTGGTAGATTGCACAAATGCGACTTGTAAAAATTTTATGTAATAATAATAAATAAAACATGTTTTATTATCATTTCTATTCATTATAACAATTTTGATTCTTGGGGTGACGCCACGATATGCGCACCGGGTTCCATCCATGCTAGCTACGCCCCTGTATAGATGACCATCTTTCTTGCTGTCCCAACAACCTTGCAACCCAATTGCTGGCCGAGCTACTTACTGACTGGTTCATATTATGAGTATAAATCAATGGTATAAATTGTAAAGCGGCTGTAAGCTCGTGCTTAATTTAGATATTCGTGCTCGGAGCGATTCGTGAATTATCACAAAATGTCTTTTAGGTATCTAACATCGTTGATAAATAATAAACTGTTAGCGTCCTACCCGAACCAAGGGATCTTCAGACATTGAAAATATCTAATGTTAGTTTGTTTGTATGATTAATTACATACAATCTTATACACTATTTTTATATATATATTTTTTAAATTAACTATCAATTGCTTTAAATGCGAAGAAAAACATCGTGAGGAAACCTACATGTCTGAGAGTCTCTCGAAGGTGTGTGAAGTTCGCCAATCCACACTGGGCCAGCCTGGTGAACTATGGCCTAAACCCTCTAAGTTTGAGAGGAGGTCCGTACCCAACAATGGGACAGTTTCTTAACAGGGCTAATATTATACACTATAAAATGATCGTAGCTCTAATATCAAAGCGATATAATGCGTCTGTCGGACAGCCCTGTGGTCTCACTCAAAACTTCACTCGTACGTGACAATTCGTGTTACTAATATATCGTAGCAGGCGTCTTCCAAGGTTATAGATAGAAATAAATCTGGTTAAAACTGGATAAAAGGTGCCTCATAATATATAAATATAATTTATTATCCACGTTTACTATGACGGCTGACTTATCGCTTTATTATAGTACGGTTTTTCGTTAATTAGATATAAATATCTAAGTGCAAAGCGCCTTGAAATGAACGTGCGAATTTCTCGACACTAAAAACATACAATAGCACACTGGTCAAGAACTAATATCATTTTTCAAGATCGTGGTCTTTGCATGATCGGGCGAAAGACTTAAAAGGTTTTGCCAAGCTTAAGAATAGGCAAACAACAATTGTTTGTACACACAAATTGAGATCACATTAGATAATAAATACACAAATCAGTCAGACAGTCAGACAGGCAGCGTCTGCTAACGAATGTAATAGACATTTGTGGTCCCACGAACAAACGCCAGCTTTCTAGTAGAGGCTTATGAGAAACGTTGCTGCTAACTTTTGAAAGATATCTCCAATTATTTCTCAGCCTTAAGGCGGTTAGAATCCATATTGATGCAAAATAGGTAGAGTCGTATTTTTGGAATTATAGTTCTGCAACGAGTGGCTTTTGGATCGACCATTTGTAACCTTAAATAAGTTTTATAATACATAGGCTTAGAACATGAAGCAAGTCGTCGTTACGTAAACTCGAAGTCAGCTAAAGGTTAACAGCTACACAAAAAGCTCAAAGCTAAGCGAATATGGGTTTAAATTCGTTAGCATCCTCCGAACCGTCAACACTTATTCGTTCGTGGTTTTTATAAGTTCGCTGTCGTTCGCTTCGTATCAAGGCAAAATGTGGGTTTCAACTTTCTATTTCGTGGTATAGTCTGTGTACGAACAGCTTAGCAATTTAATCAAGCTATGGAATACGATTGTATATGAAGTGATTATAACATATAGATATTATTATGATTTTATACAAGTACAAAAAAATGTGTTTTGTTGTCTTCCCTTATGTTTCTAAAAATCCATATACGTACATACATATAATAGAAATATGGATTGCTCAGTAGACTTACGCCATTTTGAACGTAAGGTTATTTTGAATACTAAGGGCCTCTTGGACCATCCTCGAGTGAAGTGAGAAATAGACTAATCCACAATTAAAGTTGCAAGTAAGTTCATGTTCGAATTTCTCCATCTCTGAGTAGCCCTATCCGACCGTAAAACTAGCCAGTTTTAATTGCCGAATAACGCTAATCGGGAAGTAACTAGCCAGCACTTTATTCGAGAGTGGTGTAATAGGCCCTAATTGGAAAATACGAACGAAGTACAAAGGAAAGTTGTTTCAGCTTGCAGCTTATTGTCAGTAAATCATATATATATTTAAAAAGTGGTCTAAATAAACAAGGCAAGGAACTAACGATATGGTACACTAATGGATCCAAAACCAAGTCTGGAACGGGAGCCGGTGTATACACGGAAGGATACAGCCTAAGTCAAAGCATGGGCAGATTTGCATCAATATTTCAAGCAGAGACCTATGCGATAAATATTTGTGCAAAAGAGATATTGGAAAAACGAATTACAGGCAAGAGAATCTACATCTGTAGTGACGGTCAGGCTACCCTCAATGCCATCAGCTCCTATGAGCTAAACTCAGCACTGGCTGCGGAGTGCGCATACCTTCTTGACAGATGTGGAGCGCGCAACACGGGCAGGTTAGTCTGGGCCCCTGGGCACCCTTCTGCGAGACTGTGATGTCCCAGAAGGAGAAGGCCGAGCGGGATCGGGAGAAGGCCGATCCTGCTCGACGAAGTCGACGGCGCTGGGGCGGGGACACAGCCTGCCCAGGCCTCCCCAGCCCAATAGCCCGGGGCTTTAGAATACGGGCTAACCCGCGTCCGCGCCGTAATATCTGGCGGAAGACCCCCCCTGCTACAACATCAGCAGGGGGGCCTTCGGGGTCGCGGACGCAAGGGGCAGGGGCCCTGAGCGTCCTTCACGAGCAACCCCGAGGAGGACGGCGGCGTGGTGTGGCCCACGTCGCCGTGAGCACCGCGTCGGTGCGGGGGGCAGCATGTCATCAAGTCTCCCTCCGATGGCGGGCTCGTCAGAGCGAGGCACAAGAGGGGCACCGGTGCGTTCCATACGGAGATCCCGGAGCCCCTCCAAAGTGCTGATGTCGGCCACCCTGGGGTTTTTAGTCGATAGGAATCCGACACGCCCCGCGAGCTTCCCCCGAGGCTCGCGGAAGTCCAACGCAGGATTTTCCCGATGGCAATGATACGGAGGTTGATGGCAATGAGCGTGCGGATGACTTAGCCAGAAAGGGAGCAATGGAGAAACCTGTTGGTCCAGAACCGTTCATAGGCATACCAGATGGTGCCTACAGAGGCGCGCTCTACAAATATGCCCAAGAACAACACAGGAAAGAGTGGGAAACAAATACAGGGCTGAGACACTCCTAGGAATTTCTCTCCGCATGGTGCGACATGAACCAAGGTCACCGACATAGCCCTTAAGATTAGCAAGCTGAAGTGGCAATGGGCGGGCCACATAGCGCGAAGATCAGACGGGCGTTGGGGCAGAAAGATTCTAGAGTGGAGACCACGTATTGGCAAGCGCAGCGTGGGACGACCACCTGCCAGATGGACCGACGATCTTGTGAAAATCGCAGGAAGTCGTTGGATGCAGGTGGCATCGGACCGGTTACGCTGTAAAGCGATTGGGGAGGCCTATGTTCAGCAGTGGACAAGTATAGGCTGAGATGATGATGGTGCGACAGCGACAGCAAGAGACTTCTAAAACACAGTAGACTACAACTTAGGCAACTAATGCGAGCATTCACAGGCACTATGACACAAAAGAACATCTACACAAGATGAACCTATGCAGCGACGTGGTATGCAGGAACTGTGGTACAGAGACTAAAACCATGAAGCAAGTCCTCTGCCACTGCGACGCTCTGGCTGCGCGGCGAGTGAAGCTACTGGGAGTGGCCTATCCAAACCCAGAGGAACTACGGCTCTGCCCCCCTGCTGGAATCTACAGCCTGATACAGGGAGTATTTTATCCTTCAGGTACGTAAGAGCATCAGAACAAGGACAGCACAAAAGATCCCATCGGGTTGAAGTGCGCCTGAGGTCTCCTCGGTCCGACAAGCTAACAGTAAGATAAGATAAGAAATCATATGTATTAATAATAATAATATTAGCCCTATTAAGAAACTGTCCCACTGTTGGGCACTAGCCTCCTCCCCAACTGAGAGAGTTTAGGCCATAGTCCACCACGCTTGCCCAGTGCGGGTTGGCGACCTTCACACGCCTTCGAGAAACTCTTAGGCATGCAGGTTTCCTCAGGATGTTTTCCTTCACCGGTAAAGCAAGTGATAATTTATAATACGCTCATGTTTTCGAAAAGACAAAGGTGTGTGCCTGGGTTTAAACCCGAGACCTCTGACTTTGCAGTCCAACGTAGAGATGGCGATTCTTTCCGAAAAAGATCGATTTTTGAATCGATTCGAATTGTAACCTGATGAATCGATTCACAAAAAATCGAGGTCTGAAAGATCGATTTATATAAAAACGATTTTTTTTCAAGACTGCATTTACAATGTAAATATAAATATAATTGATGGAAAACATAAATTGTATTTATATTTACAATACCATCAACGATCTCTTATCAGTAAAATCAGGGAAATTTTATTTCAGGGAAAAAATTAAAGTATTAGGTATAGAAGAAGTCATCTATTTTCTAAATATCTTTGTAACATTAAAAAGTTTAGAAAATAGTTAGTATAGATTATACTTACCAATGCTTAATATCTAAGCTTTTTAAAAATAATAGTCTTCTTCAACTTGACAGACTATTATTTTTACCAAAACAGAAAAAATCGAATGTCGATTTTCTAGGGTAAAATATCGATTTACTTAATCGATTCAGTGCTACATATCGAATTAAAAATCGATTTTTTTGGCCCGAAAAATCGATTCTTTGATTAATCAATCTTAGATCGCCATCCCTAGTCCAACGGTCCTACCACTACACTACACTAATAAAAAAAAATACAAAATAAAATAGTTGTACACACACTAGACCTCCCGTCTATAAAAACGAACAGTACGTATGTATTTGGTAGTTACTACGTGGGTACTGTAGCAAATTATGTTTAAGTGTAGAAACAACAACCACATAATTTTCTGTTGTATTATAGAAAACAATAGTGTACAATTGTGAAGAGCTATTTGAATCCTTTTAAGCATAGTTTACCATGATGGGACACGTGTGTCTTGTGACCGAAACGTGATGTCTTGCAATGATCATAAACGCCGCTCTGAATATTTGATTTTCATAGTGGCGTGTGATATTTCTCAGTCCATAATTAGTCTTACTAGAAGTGTAAATCTGTAAGACATGTACACAGTGAGATTCTAATTTGGAAACTAGGAAGAGTTTCAACTGCAATATTCCGCCGTACCGACGACGGTTGCCAGGAATTACAATATTACCTACTTATTTTTACATAACTTGTAGTTGCTTGCAGTTTTTGATATAGTATTCTGACGTCTGTCTGCCATCGTAATATAAACTTTTACGTGCGTATTTTTGAAAGAGAAATAATATATATATAATAATAACAAATATTAATTTACATACGTATACGTACTTTCGATTATTATTATTTGCGCAAGTGTAAAATCATTAAATTTTATGGCATTATTCGAAAAAATGCAGTATTATTAGGTAGTAAAATCAACATAATTAAAAAGAATACCTTAAGATTTATAAGTTGCCTGGGGAATTGTTTTGTCACAATTAAAATTGTATTCAGACTTAAAAGATATGGACGTCAATATATTTCTTTTTGTGTTTAATAAACAGTGTTTTCTTTTTATGAGTATTTGTAGTGCTGTTTTATTGTAGTTATTTGGAAGTAAAACTGTTTTCAGCTTTGGTCTCTATTTACCAAGTTTTTAAAGATAACGAAAAAAGAATTTGATATTAACGAATTGACTACACGTTTTCAATTAAAGAGGCCACCGACCGATTTGTCAATTATTTGCCGATTGTGTATAAGAATTGACTCTGTACGGGTTGGTTATTTGGAGCTCTGTTTGTTAAACATGTCGCTTCTTAGAATGGAGTGGGTGTCAGTTTATCGCGTCGCCAGTGCAACGGACATTTTATAAATCATGGTGCGTAATAAGATCTTTAATCTTTATACCGACTACAGACCAGTTAAGTGAAACAATAATGATAGCCCGAGCTTTGTTTAAGTTATATCAGTGTTAAACATTTATGCCCGTTTCAGAACCTAATCAAAATATATCAAAATGGCAATCTATTCCAGAAATAATCGGATAAGAAGATCCGAACGGTTCACGGTTCACGGTTTATATGTCATCGTTTTACAGTCCAATGAATTCAAGCGATAAAGTTATCAGATACTAAAATTTATTTGTATGATACAAATAAATACAAATTGTATCGGAAACCACATCCTAATATGGGCGTGAACGTCGCACTCTTTTTAAATATAACGTCCAGTTTCCTGGAAGGCACGCTGGCATACACAATGGATAAGGTTTAAGAAGTTCCGAATAGGTTTTCAGAGAAGTAATTATACAATACTAGCCGCTTTTCCAAGGCTTTGCATCAGGTCGACAACAGCGCCATTTACCGGGTCTATGTTATATAGCCTATGTTATTTTTAAATAATGTAGGCATCTAATGGTGAAAGAATCATAAAAATCGGTTCAGTAGTCTCAAAGTTTATTCTTTACAAACAAACAAAGAAATAAACAAATCTTTCCTCTTTATAATATTAGTATAGATAACAGGAGAATTCTAAAAAGAAAAAGGAATGCCGTCATGCCTACATTCCCAAACGGGGTTAGGAAAGATGTATCTACTGTGGACTCCCACATGTCAGTGATGTTGTCAGGTCCCAATATAATAGGGGCGAGTCTATTGTTATTATACTGGGCACAATTCCGGAGACCGGACACCTGTGAATTTCTCGGTAGGAATTCTCATATAGAAAGAACATTGTTCATCTTAAGAATCTACGATCCTTGTGATCGCCAGTCGCGTTATGCGTCTCTATAGGTACCAACGTGTTATTAGGATGCTAATGGTCCGAACGTCGCTTTTTACTCTAGCATAAAGTAACAACAACTTATTCTATTATCTCAGAAAATACATTGGTCCTGGCAAGCGCATGGACAATTTTAAATGCATGCAGTCGAGGAATCTTATAATGAAACATGATTGCTACTACCAACTTAAATTAATTAATTATACGTTCTCTGCTTCGTAATTCGTAAAATTTTGCCAAAAGACTTTACTCCTTTATCTTTTATAACTGTTTTATAGTTTTTCTTAATGACATAAGCATATGATGCGGATTTAGTAATGCGGATTTCGTCTGTTGTTTTAACTTTAAATAGATTGAGTCCAAAAGTCTCACCAGCACACTTACACGTGAAATGCGAAATTTATCTTTTATTTGTTTTGGTAGATAGCGTAAACCGTGTCTGGATTTCGACGATAAGCTTCGTTAACTAATTTTATCTTATCTCTGTTTCCGTATGAACAGTTTCATCAATGTAAATTGCTATGAGTCGTCGTATTCCTTAATGTCCTTTATCGATTTACTCGTAAAATTGTGATTTCATAGTCTTGATATTGGTTTATTTTTAGTGATGTAAACAAAAGAGGAAATCAGGTCAATCGACCTTGCTCACAGTCAATTGGAACACCATAACTTATTCAATAGATTTGCCGGTTTCCTTGAACTCTGGATCGGTACCGTGTGTACAATGTCTCTATTGGTTATATTAGTTTATCCCTGAAGTGTAGATTTTCTGTTGTTTTTAGATGAGTCAAAAACAAAGTTCTTAAAATTATTAAGTCTACGTCTCAATTCCCAAATTAAATCTAGCTCTGACACGTCGTGAATGTTCTTTCTAAATAACCAACTTTCGCTCAAAGGAAACTTAAATAGCATATTGCAATACACTGATTACGTTAGAGCAGTTTTATTTATATTTATAGTACAGACATCTTGTTATTCTCCTAATTTCTTTCGTTTGGCTCAACGTAAAGTGTATTTTTATGCTAACATTAAACATTACTGGGGCATGCTCATCGTTGGTTATTAAATCAATAAACGCTTCTAAGTAATTTAATTCTATTAACACCCAACTATTTTAGTTTAGAATATGTACGTATAGTATAACTAGCATAATCTTGGAGTTCGTAGTTACAAAAAAGTTAATAGGCATTATGTTATCATGTAAAAGTTTCCGCACTAACTTTAATGGGGTGTGGATCCCAGCCCTCATGTGTACTTTGATCCGAAAAGAGGACAGTGACGTCGACCTCGACGTATTCAGACGTATCAATTCAATAGCATCGACGCATGCGTAACCGTTTGCCTGTGTGTGAGTGTGTGTCTGGCGGAGCACGCGGCCAGTGCGTGCACCTCTCTCCGTCTCGCTTAAACTATATATCTGCATCCTCTTCCCCTACTCGCGACTCGGCCGGAGAGCACCGGCAAGTTTAAAATACCTTCATCGAGAGGGTAAGCGCTCAGTGGTGTTCAAGCTGCGCTCCAGTACGGTCGAAAGCCTTGCACCTAGTGACGTTTGCTGAAACCCTTGTGAATACTTTTTGAATTGTAGATTTGTGGAGGCTACCAGAATAAAACCTTGAATCCCCGTCAACTACAGCTGTTGTGAAATTTTTCGATTGCGTTGGTAAGTTGACAGAAATTTTGGAATGCAACATTTTGTTTCATAAAATAAGTATTCTACTGATAAGGGATAATTACCAAATAAGATAGAGAGTAAATAGAAATAGAACATTTTGTCTGGCTAACGGTCCGCATGCAGCAAATGGCCGAATCGTCCAGCGCTTTCTCTCTCGATGGTTCCGCTAGTTATGCTACGTCGTCGAGCTAATTCAAATCACTTTCCATTAGAGAATTTATTGAGGTGGTTTAAATATTTGGTCAATATTTTATTTTACATTCTCCAATGCTATGAGATTGTTAGAGTAGCATTAAACGTTTGCAGGTCAAGGAAAAAGTTTACACCAACCAGAAATGGTTTGAAAAATGAAGTAATGAGTTAATAAAACATTTATTTATAATTCAGTTCACCTGCCTTTTATACTAATATAGTTAGAACATTAGATAAACTAAAAGAATGTAGTAAAAGTCACGATTTGTTAAACGTGTAATTGTTTACTTGTCCTTTATTACTCCGTGCATCGTGTCGTCGACATAACAATAGTCAAGAGTTTTTTTTCCTGTCTACCTGATTTTTTTTGGGTGGGTAGAAATGCCACTTTTTGTATATGGAGATACCTCATGCTACAAGAGGAACGGAAACAGGTAATACCGCTATTCTGGGAACGAGCGGACGGAATGTTGAAAGATTTTAAATTTAAGACGGGGCGAATACTGTAACTGGCGCCACAATCTTGCCACCGCGGCATCGTTAAGATTTCGACCAAACTTTTTGGTGTCAGCATTTTTTTACCTGTTCTGACGGTTAAGTTTAAATGAGGATAAATAAATACTATAGTATTATTACTAAAATGTCCTTGTTTATCTATATTTCATGTATTTATATAATAGTAAACTATGAATTCAAAATTTAATTAAATATTAAGCTCGTGGTAAAAAGTAGGTAGGTAAGGAAGTGGTATTGTGGCTTATATAGATATACGAAAAACTAGTTTAAGGCGGAAATCATACTTTAATCTTTAGATAATAACCCTTTATAGTAAAAGTTTATAGTACTGTTTAATTTAAATAAAAATCAATAGAAAATGTAAGAAAAAAGTAACACGTAATGTTTTTACTACTAGTTTTAATTAAATATTAACGTCTCGTGTTTCAATTTTAATGCTCAGGCAGTCCGGTTATCTAGTCGTATCATATTAGCTCTTTTCGGAAGTCTGTTTCTTTGATCTTGTAGCATATAGCGATCACGTGGTTCTGGTTTTAAGTTTTGGAACAATGTTCTATTGGGGTATATCGAAATTTCTCAGTAATGTTGTAGAATTATACTTACTGGCAATAGGGAGCAACTCCATTAAATTTTAACCTAACTTTGTAGGTGAAACGTAGGTGTACAGTACCTACACCTCTGCCACCATTGTTTTGGGGAATGTAGGTTAATGTTGTGTGTAATTTTTAAAAAAAATACAAATACATATTACAACATTTGCTGATACATTTTAACAAAATAAGATATTAATTAAGGAAAATTTACATTGCATTCATTGGAATGCCCCGTTTCGGTGAATCACCTCTGTTAAGTACGATGATGGAAAATTCCTACGTATCGAAATTACATTATGTCCTTCATTGGCGTGCGGGACGAATATTTCAGCTGTGTAAATAGATACGTCACAAGGCTTTTTGATTGCAACTATTGACCACTTTGTATACGCATCATTATAAGATCAATATCCTCAAAGGAATGCTTATTTTAAGAACTAATTTACACAAAAATTCACAAGTGTATGTCTGTGTGTAGGTGGTGTAAGTAAATATTGAAGAAAAATCTAAAAAGTCATTTTTATGCCTTCTTCTGCCTTCGGTAATGGACTTTGACGTAGAATAAAATTATTGGGTCAGTTATCTCTATAGGATTGTTTAAGCTTCTATCCATATGCTCACGCCTTTATCCCACTAGGCAGAGACTACAGTTAGCCACATTTCACACAATTCTTTAGCTTCTGTGGAAATTAGGGATCTCAATTGAATAAGTTCTCTGGATTAGTGGTGTTACAATAGGTTTTATTGTTAAAATACTACAAGTTAAGAAATATTGTACTTTCATACATTAGTAGTTTTTTTTTTTTTTTTTTTAAACGTAGCCCCACACTAGGATTTATTCCTGTATCGTGGGTGCGTTTACAAACATGAAAATTCACAAACAAATACCCAGACCGGAACAAATAATTGTGGATCACACAAAGATTTGTCCCGTGCGGGAATCGAACCCGCGACTATCAGACACAGTGGGCGGAGCGGCTTAAACTCTTAACCACTGCGCTAAATCGTCCGTCGAGTTAAGAGTTATGTTTGCGCTTGACAAACTCTTTAACAATAGAGTTACTCAACAATGCATAGTATTATGAAACAGTAGTAAAGGCGGATAACGCCGCAGCCAATACGAACGAGGAAACATCAACTATTACTTTGAACAACTACGAACATTTGGTTTATTTTAAAATGTCAATCGTCTGAAAAGGGGAAGAGCATACACGGTGGTTATACATTATTTATGAAACTGAGTATATTTGGTACGCAAAAACGATCTTCATTTTACAAATAAATGATACCTTTGACGTAAGAATTGAGCAGGTACATTCGCGGAAAGGAGTAAATAAATCTAAAGAGTTTACCTAGAACCTTCTTTTCGCCAAGGTATTTTGGTGGTAATGAGGCTGTTGCTATTGTTCGATCACATCATTTTACGTATTTCGAATTGGGATCTCTCGGATATGAAGGTTTTCTCGTAAGTTTCCCTTCACCTATTTTGAAAAACCCAGTGCTAGGATTTGAATATTGGATCTTGTCAGTACAAGGCAAGTGTTGAGATTTAAATATTTAAAAATTATAAGAGCACCCTAATATGGTTATGGGTTTAAAACAACCAATTCACACCTGAGCAATTGGCGATAAATTATTAAAAAAAGGTATTTGGTATACGCTAGTAAGATATGTGCAAATTAGTTACATGTCTCGTCAATTTAACAACGATTTAGTCGAACATTTAGTCGTCTTCATTCAATTCTTAT
Source organism: Phalera bucephala (assembly GCA_905147815.2). Taxonomy (NCBI): domain Eukaryota; kingdom Metazoa; phylum Arthropoda; class Insecta; order Lepidoptera; family Notodontidae; genus Phalera; species Phalera bucephala. The sequence goes on along the minus strand of LR990621.1, from coordinate 11,917,224 downwards.
TCCTATTTATAACAACTATTTCGCATCATAGAAATACACATATATCAATATCTAGATTGTACTTGATGGCGCTTAGACTGCCAGACCAAGCCATGTCTTGGTAGTTTAAGCAAAGATTCACCTGAATAAGTTGCTGGGTTACGATGTCCGAACGAAACAAATCTTTTTGTGACCTACAGTCAGTTTTTAGATCTGAGTGGTCATGTGGAGTTTATTTTTAAAGATGCACTTACAGGTGTGTGTGTGGATTATAGCTTACAGCTTAGTACAAATAAAAATGCACCTCAGGAATAATCCTAGCCTGGGGAAATGTTTTTCAAAAATATTCTAACACGGAAATTTTGTTACCAGATCTGCTAGAAAAAACCTAAATCAGTCAAGATGCTCGCAAGCCCAGCCATGGAAATGCAAGCAGAGGACACACCTTTGGCGCTCCAAAGATTGTGGAACTTAACGCGCGCGCGTCTCGCTGGCACATCTACCGCACTGGACGAGGCGCCGGCGCTTGCCGAAACTTTGCCACGCGCTCAGGTAATAAAGGAATAAGAATGTTGAATTTCTAGATCATACTCGTAGGTCAGGTCTTAGAGATCTATATCATCACACCAGATCCCTTGCCGGGTTGGAGAGATAGAGTTTCCACAGAGTTTCCTATCCTTATAGTCATCTCTCGCTTCTTCCGCTCTCATAGTTCGTTTCGTTTACGCTCGCTGGTTACGAATTCTTAACTTGACCATTCGATAGGATGCGGACTTTTAGGTTATTATAATCATAGTCATACAAATGTGATAAGTACTTTACATCCGTTGTTTAAGTAATTAAATTGTATATACCTAGTCCCAAGAAGATAGGTAGCGAGATTATTATTCTTCAAATTATTTTAGACAGTATGATTTTATGATATTGAACTAGTACTTAATAATGATTGATTAATACCATTAAAACGTTTATATTTTCATGGTCACCCGCTTCGTTTTAAGACAAACTAAGTTCGGTTATCGGACAGAAAACTTAAAAGGATCTTATAGGATGAATAGATTAGATTAGAAAATAAAAAAGTAAATTCGTGCGATATCAAATAATTCTACCTGTTTCATTTTAGGTAAACATGAGAAATGTGTTGCATTATATCAAAGTTATTGTTAATCCATTTCTCAACATGTTTTTATATTTAACCTTACTCGCATTGAGAAATATCATCGAGAATAAAAGATACCTTCATGTATCCCGGAATAATTCATTATTTATCTATTATAGATGACATTAATCTTATTTGTGTCGCCCGAGCAATCTCAGTAAGTCAAGGGCCACGACTCAGTTATGAATCTGTCCTCCTTTTCTTATCGCTCCAGACATAAATTTTAGTCGCAAGATAATTTCTCTACGTCTTACTCATCATACGAGGCGTCCATTGTTTGACTTATACATAATTTTGTTATAGGAGTTGGAGAGCACGATCAAAACCTTGATCCCGGCTCCTAGTGACTATGAAAGCGATGGTGAAGAGGCCTTCCCTGATTTAGAAATACCTGTAAGTATTACTGCAGTTACGTATATTTTGTAAGGTTTGAAATAAAAACAATCTTGGCACCTAGACGTTGGGTGTGGCTGTTCCTGATGTTCTACGTAGATAAATAAATTGCAGTGACGAAATGAGTTCGCATACCTCGCCAATTTTCTTTGCGTGTTTTGTCAACATCGGTGGTATTGATTAAATTTAATGTTTACAAATTCTTTGTTGAATTGTTTTGATTTTCGTCACTCGTAACCGTATTCAATGTTTACTAATTACGCAAAGTGTGTCGTACACCCCGCTTTGTCAATGCCACGGTATAACTCCGTTGTGTCTTCGAGGCTAGACGTCGGACGGATCAATAAGCCGATATTACCTATCGCAGAAGTATACAACTGACGAACTAGACGAGTCTATTTAATTGTTTTTCGCATTTGTGACGCTTCAGCGACTTACTAACCTTAAGGTCAATAACATAAAAGTTGCCAGGTTTCTTTTGGCTATATAACATTTATGAGGTCACGGCCTTGAACAGTAGAATTCGTAAACCTATCAAGACACTGCATACCGTTCTCGGTTATAAAAATGGTGTGGGAGTAATGGAATTCATGAAACGGGAACGTCTCACAAAGTTGCTGAAATAGCTCTGAGGAAATGCGTCTAAAAATAACATTCAATCAATGCCAGGACGCGTGGACTTTGCTCTTTCTTTAGAGACGCAATAAACAGATCAATATAAGAGCAGACAAGCTGTAATTTTAAATTGTAGTAGGTACATCATCCTAGTAAGAAAATACTAGCATCCCAACACCAAATGAAATGCTAAAATTAATTTAAACTTAGCTTTTGTGTGTCAAAATCGCAGTTTATTTAGTATTATATAACTAAACTATGACTGAATTTCATACATTAACCGATGTTTTTGCGCAATTTTGAATAGCAAAGTGACGTAAAGTTGTCTACATCATAGTATTGTCTTGGCATAAGTTTTTCAACATCACATGACGTAGCGAAACCTGCCAACTAGGTACTTCCTATGTTTAGCTTATCCTCCTTTATTCTTTCATGCGACTGCTAGCCGTTCGGTCATTGTACTCATTCTATTGCAATAGTTTCTACACATGTAAAGACACAAAAATGTTGGCAATTAAAGTGGCTCACGATGAATTCGACGACGGTTTGTTAGAATTTATCGAAAACGACTGGGTGTGTAAATGAATTCAAATGTACGAACTTGTAACTTTGTAAGTAACGACTGAATTGTTTTAGGAGGTTACCGATGTTTCCTGCAAGGGTTATTGGTCCGAAAGTGTATACGGTAAAGAGGTGCTACTGGATGCCAGTACTCTCGGCGATGTCCCGGTCGTGTACCGTGCACCGCAGCCCGCCCCGCATCAGATGCCCGTCATTGGGGTTTACATCGACCCTCGCGTCAGAACCGGATTCAGATACAAAGTTAGACCCATGCAGGTGAGACGAGTAATTTAATGTACTTTCATCTAACTCTGTGGCAATACTATCTCGTATCGCAGGTCCGTGGGGAATCGTCGTGTCGACAGCTTGTACAAGAAGTGTTGATGATTGCGTTGTTAAATTTGATACAGTGCATGCAATCCTCCACATTTCGCCACGGTGCTCGGAGCTCAGTTATTACTATCCCCTTAATAATTCACGGCTATTCCTCATGAGATCATGTTCAATGTTGCTTCACCATCGACAATACTGTAAATTAAATCGATCAAGATTCGCTTTTGTATCATCAATGTGAAGCTTCCCATGGGATTCAAATCGAAAAACTTAGAAGATCCATATAGATTTCGGGCAAAATTTTGTAAACTGGACTGCGAAAGAAATGACTACGCTGATGAATGAAACTTAGACAAAAAAGAGTCAACTTTGGATAGTGCAAACAGCTAACTTGTAACACACTATCATGCGATATTTTCGTTATAGGCTATAATTTCATAAAATTTGGTTTTTTCGTATCTTACGTTTGTTAGATTAAAAGCGTATAGGCGCATTTAGATTACTCTACTTTTATTAATTTAATTTCAAATTAAATTTAAAAACGAGAAAGATGCAGTCTAAATCGATTGTGGTTAATTCTGAACATTTTTGCAAGATTTATCCTTTTCAGAGTCAAGAGGATGGTGAGTTTCTTCCTGTCTTACAGAAATGTTCATGGACTAAGCGAACATTCTTAGCGATCAATTGGCATTATATTATTTTAATTTGATCCTCGAGTTTATAAAAAAAATAGATTCACAAAAGAGTCTTCGCAGAGTGCCATTTTTCATAGCTACAATCGATATAATATGCATTAGGTATTTTATGATAAGCTGTCTTATTTAAAAATAGCATGTAAAGCATGATAATAAGGTTGTCATATAGTTTCATACAATTTTGATACACACGATTTATTATACCCATATCAAAACTGATTTAACCTCTAATATTTTTATTAGGTGAATTATGTTAAGTTATATGTAAGAAACTCATGGAAAGGTATTTTTTTGAGAAATTAGTAATTTCGATTATATTGTACAGATTTGTTTTCAAAAAAGTATATTGTAATGGCAACCTTATATCAAATGTTCAAAGACGCTGTTGTATGATCCAAAGGATGATTGTCGAAACGAGGGCAAAGAAAGTCCGATTGCAGTTGTATACCATCTGCTAGTCAATTTCAGCAGTCCAGAGCAATTTGGTCAGATTAGAGTAGTTGGGAGTTAGTTCAGTGAGTAGCGGTGTCCGTTGCTGACATTTCCAGAGTGAAAATGTCATCAAAGTTCAACACTGTTTACTTGCGTGTTCTGCCACTGGTTGTGTGCACTTGCCGTTGTAGGCGATGGTATGTGGATCGTCCAGTTTTTCAGACCCTCGCCCAGAGCGGCGTTCGCAATACAAACTTCAAGAAACGTCGCAGTGACCCGACAGGTCGAAAGTGACATACTGGCAGACGGCATGCTATGTCCATAATAGGTAAACCATAAGTATCATTCATAAGGGCGTTACGCCATTGTTAATCATATCAATGTTCTATTGCAAAGATTGTTCTTTCGTGGTCTTGATATGATTATTTTTTCATTTCACGAGTCATGAATGTAACAATAACAAGGGTATCACAAAAATAAATCGGAGTCATCACATAATTCATTTCCTTTTACGCATCTTGGCACAACTGTTATATTTAAGACATTGCATTGAAAAAATAGTCGTAACTGATCACAGTAATTGGTTCAAAAAGTATTACTTTGTCAAAAATGAATTGAAAATGTAATGAATTTTCGAATCGTTAATTAATATATTTTATTATTGTACAGTACATAACAAAAGGAATATAATAACGTAAATATATTGTTAAAAGTTTTACTAGAACGGCATGTAATATGGTACGAATTATTTCAGGCTCTGGATGCTCCTCCATTGTCGGTGAAGCCAAGACACTTGTTCGGAGGCAAAGCACTTACCCTGCAATCAATCGGGCGCGGGTTCGCGCGACGCCTCACCTTTGAGCCTCGTGACTCCAAGCTGAATGACAATACCAATTACTTCTGGACTGACTCAAGGCCCGAAGGATTTGTGTTTGAGATTGAAGCTGTATCAGTTGGGGACAAGTTTACCATTTACGATGCTAACCATGAACCTCAGGGAATTCTTGAAGTCGTTCAGCAGCAGGTAATTTCAATTGATATCTTTGATTCTTCGTTTTACATAATTATTTTACCAGGCATTTATTTAACGCGTTGTTTCTTTCTAGAAAAATCAATTGGAAATCGATCAAAGGATTTATGAAAATGGATCAATTGAAAAGAAAGTCAAAATAAACACTCTTTGTAAAGTAGAATGGTACGAGAACGATGGAGCCACAAAACTTGTGCCCGTTACGGGAGTAGCCATCCTGAAGAAAGGTCGAGGCAATGCTGTCATAACGCGAGTGGTCAACGTTGCCATCGGTATCAAACAACACAAAAAGGGTTACGAACTCAAGCCTGGCATCGAATCGTCCTCTAGAAGAGTCACTGTCAATGGTGCCGAGATTAAAGACATTCCTTGCCAATACTGTATTGTTGGACTCGAGAGATATGAATTGCCCGTTATTGGTAAGTAAATTAATGATTCTGATCCCGAAGTCAAATTTGAGAAGGTTTGAGAATCGTATACTGATGTTTTTTTTTTTATATTACAGGAACATACGTTGATCCTCGAATCATACCTGGTTTCCACTACCGCGTGCGGCCGGCTTCTAGCCGACGTCATCTTTTCGAGGGTCGCAGCCTTTTGTTGCAGTCCATCGGAATCGGTTACGGGAAACGCATCACTTTTAAACCTGACTCCCTTAATGCACCGGACAATTACTTCTGGTCGGACTCCCATCCCGAGGGCATTGGAATGGAAACCCGAGCTATCCAACCTGGAATGAAGTTCTCGATTACAGGAAACGGGGTATGTATAAGTGTAAGGATACATCACCTTACTAGTCAACTAATGAACACGTGCCGATCTTGGCCAGCGGCCAGTATAAACATAGCCGAGCGCTTTAATACACTCATGTTTTTAATTTTCTGATTTGTTTACTTCTTTCTATTTATACAAGTGTCAAAGTTCAAGACTTTAGCAGAAGGACAATTTCTAGTTGCACTCTACTTTGGCAGTACTTTTACCTTGGCAGTCGTTTTGGAATTTGTCTATTTATATTATTAATGTTGTTTTGTTTAACAGGGTCTGTTGGGTGAAGCGAGCGTATTCCGCGCAGATTTGCCGCAAGTCGAAGAGAAGACTCAATATGTAGACGTTCCAGGGAAGCGAGGAAAGGCCATTGAGAAGTATATTCATGTGGACGTCACCTGCCACGTGAAACTAGCCACTACTGGTGGCGGGTCCGTGGACTCGGAGGTTCATCTCATGAAGGTGTCGGGAGTGGCCCTCGTCCGCAAGGAGCCGGGCCAGGCAGTCGCCAAACTAGCAAAGGTGTTTAACGTGGGTTTGGATTCACAGCTGAACCTACTGTTCGCCCACTCCCAGACCGAGCTCACCTTCCATCCCCTGCCTTAATATCTCACAAGGCTCGAATGGTATTACAGTACTTGTGACGGCGTTCGCCGCATATAACTGTATTGTAATACTAAAAACCCCACCAGGCGCGACAGAGGCTCCGTCAAATGCCAATCGATTGGTTCCGAGTTTGCAACCGAGGAATGGTCAATGTTGGTGGACCGGTGCTGTTGGCAATTCGGTTGTAGACTCGTTTCGGCTATTTGCTGAATGTCTACGAGCTAATTATCATCAAGTTCAGTTTCGTCACCATCTGTATGAAGATTGCAAAGAATAATAAACATCATTGTAGTTCAATGTAGTCTTCGGATAAGATCTAAGGTTAACTGAACGTGATCAATTATTAATATCCTTAATTGATTATTGCGTCTCTATTGCAGAGATTTCATCAGTATTGTAATTTTATTTAAGCTTATAATTTGCGAAACTTTAAAAATTATAATTTATGTACTGGAGAGAGTAGTAAAAAGACTAGTGTTATATGAAAAATTGATTTTGTTTTCATTTACTGTTTCGGCATATCATATTTTTCTCGAATATTACATACATCTTATGAATAAAATTTGCTTATTTACTTTAATGGTGTTTTTTTTACTTATCCCTTTTTGTAGCCACACATAAATTATTATTTTAAAGCACAATTCAAGAAGAGCTGTTGTGATCATTTAAGGACTTAAACCTCATATAATTGGGATAGTAATGAATAAAAACTCGTTCTAATGTTATTCATACCAATAACAAATCGAAGTTTATAGAACTAATATTATTAATGTGAAAGTTAATCTCTCTAGTAATTACGTATAAACCGCTGAATAGGTTTTAATAAAATTTTGGCAAGGAGATCGAAATCACACTAAGAAGGATATAGACATTTTGTTTTAAAAAAAATAGGTAAAGGAAGTAGCGGTTAATAGTTTGTTGATTATAAATGTGGTTCTACTATGTAAAAAAAAAGAAAATGAGAATAAATCAAGCTAATAAAAGCGTGCTGAAAAGACAGGCCCGCTGACGTTCTCGACGGACCTTCTTGGTGGAGACCGCGTTCCAATCCGGTGGTAGATTGATAGATAGATAAGCTGATGTAAAAAAATATATTACGATGAAAAATAGACTAATTGTCAACTTACAACAATATTGCCTGAACTTAAGAACTATGTATGGAAAGAAAATATTTATTTTAAAGCGGGGGTCGCCAGAGATGTACTATATACATCCAGTTTTGGCCGACTAAATCAGGTCTCATGTAATAGAGGGAGGCCTATCAGCCACCGGACTGATACTGGAAATTTTTATATCATAAAAAATACATTTTGTCTAATCTACGAGGCCTATTAATTTGTTATTTTTTGTCTTAACTTATTTACAGGGTTCATGCAACTAAAGTAGTTAAGATAAAAAGTTGTTGTTAAAGAGTGTTTAATTATGTATCGCCATGCATACACTAGTAACTATTCTGGTAATTTTTTAACTAAGCAGGTAACCTATGAAACTTTCTCAAATATAAATAGTTACTACTCGTCGACTGCCTCGTTAGTCTAGTGGCAAAGCGCATCGCTTTGTGATCACGAGGTCCTGGGTTCAAATCCTAGGTCGGACAATTGTAGATTTTCTTACGAATACTTGCTAGTACGAGTCCGGAGTCTGGAATTCTGCTCGATATATGGCAATAGGCTCGCCCCCTATTACATGGGACCTAACATCGTCGGCGAAACGTGGGTGTACTCAGTACACCTCTGCCACCCCCGCTTGGGGAACATAGGCGTGACGGTGTATTATAATTAGTAACTATTTCTTTGATCTGGCGGTTTATATTGTATTTTGTTATCACGAGGGTTTGGTTTCAAATCTTGGGTCGGACAAATTGTTATTAGGGAGGCAATAGACTTGCTTTATTTTTATCTAACATTTGGATCTAACATTGACCCTAACATTGGGACCCTACGTTGGGACCTTACATAGGGACCTTATATAGGGACCTATATCGTCGGTGATATGTGGGTGGACGCGTTCCATCTTTGCCACCAAATAAAAAAATCCATGTCTTTCTTTACCACCCCCTGTTTAGGTAATGCAGACTGTATTTATTTTTTCGTATAATAATTCATGTAGAGACATCTCTAGTTGTACTCGTGTAATGTGTAGTTACACTGGCAGAAGTAATATCAAACTTCTAATCATTATAGATGGCAGCATTGTTGTACACATTTAACGATCTGTCCACTAGATGGACCTACATGAACACCAATTCTCGACTCTCCATAATATTTACCTTTATACAAAAGTAGCAATGTAGAGTATAAATCATAAAACTCTACGAGCGTTTGTACAGATGGCGCGGTTTTTAATAACTGGTTGGTGAATTTTATGAGTTCAGTTGCTTCTACGCGTAGAGCGGGTTGTCGAATGCGTGTAGGACAAGCGAATACATAGAGACGAAGGCACGAGCGGTGTAGAGCGGGAATACTCGGGCGGCGAACGTCAACCGCGCTGGGGGTCTCGTCCCACACGACCGACTCTACTAACTACGAAAATCGCGATGTGCCAAATAATAACTGGAAGACAGTGAATTGGTGCGATAACCCGATTAAATCAACGAATATATTACGAACTGTGTACACGATGGCCGATGTAACGTGCGCTGGTGTTTTATTATTGTGCATCTTGTATAGTGTCAATAGTTTCAACCTGGAACCGAGGATTCCTGTGATAAAGTTCGGTGAGCCGGGCTCGTATTTCGGATTTTCAGTCGCGGAACACCTGACCGTCGAAGAAGGAGGCTCTAACATAAGCTGGTGAGTGTTAATCTGTTAATGAAACTAATCTTGTGCTAGTAATGATGTCATATGTGAAGGTCGCCGCCTTCCGTACGCTCTATCGGACTGTTGATCTAAGTTCTTCGAATGAAATGTACGAGTGTGATATGAGAATTATCAGAAAGGCTTATCAGGTATTTATGATGCCATTGTATATGCCATACCTACAGCTTGATCCAAGTAACACCGACCGTGTTATGTAGAATTGCAATTATGCTAGTAACTTTTTAATGTATTTCGTTTTGTTTATTAAGCTGTCTAGACTGTCACGTGGAGTTTTTTCTTGAAAAACTCGACTAAGTGTTCGAACAGACTCTTAAAGACAATCGTTGATAAATTGTTCGGTTTAAAACTCCGATTGACAAAATGGTCTCTCGGCATTGGTCAGTCCCTCTTACCTGTGGCACTGAACCATACAAAGTTGCTAAAAAAGTACTTACCTGAGGACGTCAGACCTCACAGAATAAAAAACATTATCCCTCGAGGCCGTTAATTAAAGAACGAACGGGTTAAATTGTAACTTAAACCGATGAGCAAGTGAATATTTAATTTTGTTAATATTGTCATTTAGTGGCTATCACTTTTCGGATGTTTTTTTTATGATTCAGTTTGAAAAGATTAGGTATACATAAACTTCGTCAGTTTAAACGATAGTTGCATAAGTTAAGCTGTTTCCCGAATTTTCAAGGAATGTTTTGATTTATTGAACGATTTAGCGCAGTGGTTAAGAGCTTAAGCCGTTCCGCCCACTGTGTCTGATAGTCGCGGGTTCGATTCCCGCACGGGACAAATCTTTGTGGGAGCCACAATTATTTGTTTCGGTCTGGGTATTTGTGTATGTGAATTTTCATTTGTGTATGTGTATGTGAATTTTCACCCACGACACAGGATAAAATCCTAGTGTGGGGCTACGTTTAAAAAAAAAATAAACCGTCATTTTATGAGGCTGTAGTTTAATTGAATAAAAATAACATCAAAACCTATCTATTTGTCTCTGATAAGATGCAAATGATTGGATGAAAAAATATATTCCAGTGTCATGTTTAATAAATATTAATTTATTATATGTATAGGATTCATAAATAAATATGCTAATGTTAAAACCTCATTGATTGCACATAATTTAAAAAGAAAATGGTTGCATCCAGCGTTCCAGTAATATTAAACTACGCTATTACCTACTGATCTTGGTAATCTCTCGATAAACTTACCGGTGAATAATATTTTAAGTCCCTTATTTATAGAAGACTACAATTAATATACTTACTTTTTATATTATAAGGATGTTTGATTTCAAAGTAAGACACCTACTCTATTGTAGTCCGTAAGGTAAAATATGAAGGTATTCTAAATTAGGTTTTTTTTCCGTTAAAATTACTGACTGCCTCGTTGGTCTAGTGGCAAATCACAACGCTTTGTGATCACGAGGTCCTGGGTTCAAATCCTAGGTTGGACAAATGTGGTTTTTGTAACGAAAAATTCCCAGTATGAGTCCGGACTCTTCCAGACTCCGGCAATAGGCTCACCCCCTATTACATGGGACCTAACATAGTTGGCGAATCGTAAGTGTACTCAGTACACCTCTGCAACCCCCGCTTGGGGAATATAGGCGTGACGGTGTGTGTGTTTAAAATGACTATCTTTGATTTTCTATTAAGCCGGACGCATTAAGATGTGTTGTGCAACCGGGACCAGGGACCAGCTGAAAATCAGTGTTCTGCATATATGCACAGCGAATACTGAGCTGGCTGGCTACCACATTTGTTTGTTTTTATTTTTTATCCTTTATCGACTACTCTAAAGTTATTTATTATTTATATTGATTGCAATGTGTGTGTGACAAAATAAATGTTTTAAATAACTTTATTTTTAATTTAAAAATGGAATTATTCCGATGTCGTAGGTGTTCGAAAAACATCATATTCACGTACACGAACACATTTGTAGTTCACACAAAGATTTGTCCCGGCCGGGAATCAAACCCGCGACAGCTCGATGCACTGACCGGAGGGACATATTCTCTTATCCACTGGACCAAGTTGTCGTCATGTAAAGTAACTATATATTGGTTGAGATATGGATTGAGAGTAATGTATCCAGTTGGGCTGCCAACTGGCAGGGCTGTGACCTAGTGAGGAGAGACGCCGGCGCCAGCCATGCACCCGCCTGAAAATACTGCTCTATATCATGCAATAAAAAACTTATATTGTTTTATTATACAGATGTGTAGAGAACAGTTAATAGTAGTAGGAAGTAATTGATAAAAAAGATATGGATATAGAGATAGATTATATTAACTTCCAGTACTATAAACTTTACTCTATATACACTATACAATTATAGTAGAACAGATGAAGTATAGAGAACATATGGTCTGCACAAAAAGATGTACGTTAGCGAAATGATAGCGAGTAAGTATGCTGACACCTTCATGTTTATTTAGTAAGTTTGTAGTGCGAGAAGGATGGCATACTAACTCGCTAGCGTCAATAGTTTCGTGCTAAGCCCTCAATAAATAGTACAGTAGATGTGTAGACAGCACTTAATAGTACCGGAAGTAACAATACTAATTAAAACACTAGTTACGTCATAATTATTGATTAGATATACATTGATCACAGCACAAAGGCTGTTGGGTTCAAATCCTAGGTCGGACATGGTGGTTTTTCTCATAAAAAAAATGAAATCGCAGTCGGTTTAATTACGATAGGCTCGCCTCCTTTATATTGGAGGGGAGCATATGTTAATGTACAAAATATATTACTGCCATCATCACTTAAAGAATACAGGCGTCACGATATCTTCTCGTTAATATTTAATGATGATTTTGTTAAAAATGTGGGACTATAATAACCTTCAGATATGAGAAAGTTATTTAGAAATAGGTTTATATTCAGGTATATTATTTTGGTACCTATGTAAGTACAGAGACTTGATAGATAATGATTTTATATTTTTCAGATAGCGTGTACTAACTAGTAAGAGTAAAACTATTTGGCTTCAATTCAAATCTTAATAAGTATAGGTAATTTTCAATTTAGTACATTTCAAAATACGAGCGGCTGCCAAGGAAAAGTTCGATATACTCGCACAACAATATTTATTTCAAGTGTGGATTTTATCAAAGGGTAAATAATCTTAGAGCGTTGCCGCAGTGAGTCAGATGCTGGCTCTACTTTACTTATCTTAAGACTAGCTCAACTGTAATTGTAGCTGGATGGTATCCAAACACCCTCCCCCCTTCATGTGGGGAGTGAGGTGAGGTATCTTCGTCCCGCTCTATATTTATACCCCGACCGAGTTGTCTTTGCTATCAAATATGATGAACATAGTAAATATGTGTATCTGTGGAATACAAGTGACGTAAGAGCGTTTACCTATTTTTTCCGTTTCGCTGAAATACGACTTCATTATCATCATCTCAGCCTATACTTGTCCACTGCTGAACATAGGCCTCCCCAATCGCTTTCCAGCGTAACCGGTCCGATGCCACCTGCATCCAACGACTTCCTGCGATTTTCACAAGATCGTCGGTCCATCTGGCAGGTGGTCTTCCCACGCTGCGCTTGCCAATACGTGGTCTCCACTCTAGAATCTTTCTGCCCCAACGCCCGTCCGATCTTCGCGCTATGTGGCCCGCCCATTGCCACTTCAGCTTGCTAATCTTAAGGGCTATGTCGGTGACCTTGGTTCTTCTACGAAGACTTCATTATCGGATTTACTTAATCCGATAATGAAGTCGTATTTCAGCGAAACGGAGTAGCGTTCTGTCTAGCAAGCCTGTGATGAATGACCGTTTGTGGCATGGCATCATCGTCTAGCGTCGCCATGTAGTGTGTCCTTTATATTAAACCTAATATCTTCGGAAAATATGTTAGAGAATTTGAGAGCATGTTGCGAATAGGATTATTTGCCTTTTGATATTATGCCGTTTCGACAAAAGGTCGATCTCCTAAAGTGCCCTTTTGATACAAAAGGATTTATTGTTAAGCCATGTTGGAAGTCTTGTGGGTGGTTTTATAACTTCTAATAGCAGATGGCCGCCAATTGTCCTCACCGGGGTCTATTAGTGCCGATTGCACTGGATCTGCGTGCTGCATTATTTATTCTTTCTCAATTCGATTTGTAGGAGAAGCACTTGGCCCATTAGTGACGTAGTAAAATGGGCTTTATTAATTTTTCCAAAAAAAAAAACGTTAGAACTTATAATGAATATTACAAATTTAGTATTCTGTACTAATGCATTACAGAATTTAACGCAGTGGTTAAGAGCTTAAGCTACTCCACCCACTGTCTAATAGTCGCGGGTTCGATTCCCGCACGGGACAAATCTTTGTGTGATCCACAATTATTTGTTCCGGTCTTGGTATTTGTTTATGTAAATTTTCATATTTGTAAACGCACCCACTATACAGGAATAAATCCTAGTGTGGGGCTACGTTATCAAAAACAATAAAAAAAAACTCCACGCTGGAATTCGCGCACAAAGCAACACAAAAAATTAGTACAGAATTGTTTACACGGGAAAAAATTAGTACAGCAAATTTATATATTTCGTAACCACAGAATAACATTATTACATTTGAAATTTGGCAACACGCACTATCTGCCTGGTTTTATGAACTTGTTTGAGTTTTTGTTTGTAATAAGCCTGTGTGGTTTTAAATGAGAGAAACACATGGTCAACACAGCTAGAATATTAGAATACCTATTTTAAACAATACGTAATACAGTAGTAGATAATAATAATTAGAATTTCAGTCGCATTGTCTATTTGTTTTTGGTTCGGTCTGTTACTGTTCGTGCTAATTAATATCTTAGGCTATTATATAAGCAGTTTCTAAGTGATTTCCATCAAGCTTGGAATCAATTCGAATTTTGTTATGTGGATATTCGTTGTTACCAAAAGTGGACCCTTTGGTTCCTATTTATCTTTATCATTGCATTAAAGCTTTCGGCGTGCACGGCACCAATAGACTACAAACGTAAGCTTTTCCTTGTAATGAAAACGATACCTTGATGGTTTCGTCTGCAAAAGTTTATCCATCAGCAAAGTATGCCATCATCTGTAACATTTTTTTCTTAGAGCAATTGGGACATCACACATCTATTCTGAAGGTAAAGGTGATTCATAGGCTGTGACAGGAGGCTTGGTCGATCTTATGGTTTTCTTTTACAAATTTTTAATATACTTTTTAATTTTTCGTTTTCTTTTTTCACCTTTCTGTACAAGTTTACTCTATCGACTGATCAATATATATTGGAGACTAAAAAACAATTCGCGATAAACTTAGTATTGTACAGGCACTTGGAAATTACATTTACCTAATGACTCGGTTAGTTCATAGCCCAGTGGACGACCGGTAGTTTGAAAGTGATCAAACATGTAATTTTAACCACAGTAATACAGTCCGTTATCGCATCAATATTCCTGGATTATACCACAGTCAATGGGTATTTTAAAATAAATTACTGTTTATAAACGTGTATAATGAATACAAATTATCGGAGAAATTTCCTTTAAAAAGTATGTATAACAAATTTATTAATGTAACAATAAGTCACCTATAAGTACGTAATACTTATTGTATTATTATGATGTGTGTCGTATGCTAATTACATATTAATGTGTAAATGGAAACAGTATTATACAATTATGTTGTCAAAAAGCTACGAAAAGTATTTAAAAAGAGTCGCCGTTGTTTTTATAATGTTAAAAATGTAAGTACAGAGCGTTAGTGCAAGTACTCATATGTTAGTGTAATAAATACTATTATGTGAAGATTACACAAAGCTTTTACTGTCATAAATAAAAACAGAATGAGAATTGCCAGAGACAGACGTCTTATATGCATATGAATGTCACGATAGCATCTTATTTCTGTCTATATAATCACGCCAGATCCCTCGCGGGTTAGGCAGAGAGTACAGTGTTCCAACAGGTTCTTTTCTGTTACGACAGAATCTTATTTATTCATTAAATAGGCACAGAGAAAGAGAGACGCATGAGAGTGGAGGAAGCCAGAGAGGTATGTAAGGTAAGAACCTATTTGAACTCTGTACTCTCTGCCTACTCCGCAAGGGATTTGGCGTAATGATATAGAAAGATAGATAGATTAATAGGCACATTAACATATTACAACCAAAACAAATAATAATAAGAGAACATAAGTAAATTTAGTTAGTACATAAAAGAAAAAACATACCATTATTACCCCAGGTTAAGAAGCGAAAACAATCACTACGAGTATGCATCTAGAAAACAATAAAGTTTTAAAATTAAATATAGCAATTCTTAACCATTATAATCATGATTAGGGCATACATATATGGATGTTTAGGCTCAACGTTTTCCAATGGGTATTCAAAATACGCCTATCGTTATCAACCCATCCCGACAGGCAAACCCGAATGAAAGAACTAGTAAATTTATAGCGTGGGTATATCTGATAAATATTATTCTATTAAATAGCATTTCCATAATTAGCATGACTGTTCTATCAAGCTGCCATCGGCTTTATATGGAACAGATAAACACGCTTCATTTTCTCTAATCTCGCATGCCGTAACTTCTTCATTCGTCAAACTTTTTGTTCAGTAACACCATAAAGTTAGAATAACCATCTCAATTCTATTCATTCTATTCATCGGAGTTTACAATTGTAACTAGTAAGGCCAGCCGCATATTATTAGAGCTTTTCCTATAGAAAAATTCTAACGGATGCCGAACGGCCTTCAGCAAACCCTGCTTATCATCAGAAACTTTCGTTGCGGTGATCATGCACCGAGAGGGTTTAGCACAAAAGATAGACGTGACAAATTTACTAAATAAACAGAAATGTGACAGCATGCTTACTCGCTAGCGTCACACTAAAGTAACGCGAAAAAATTGTGCTAAGCCCCTGTTTGTAATTGGTTATCAACAGTACCTGTCTGGTGTTGTACGGAGTATAGTACAAAATGTACATATGTAAAGGACGCTTTTCGTCATTCTGATCAAACAAATTTTGTACGAGCAGTTGGCATGCATTTGGCGAAAGTTACAAACGAATGATTGATCCGGCATATTTTTGGCAATTCACGGTGTAAAGTATAAAATGTATGCACTAAATACCGTCCAACGCGCGATACCGACTATGTGTGACCGGCTTAATGCACGTATCACGTCCGTGGGATCGAACTTTTAAAGCTCCGAGAGTAATACGCTCTACGTGGGTGTAATGCGTAAGTTTAGGAGTTTACACACAAATAGAGACATATTCTCACCGTTTGACGTGATATTGTACCGTGTTTGTTTATGAAAACACTGTTTTTTGTACCGTTTCGTAGATACACAAAGATTTTTATTATGTTTGAGTCGAAAAATAGCTGCACGTAAACTTCAACGTTTAAGCAATAAAATGTTTCATGTTTGACACTTCATTCTACCATTTTATAGGTGTTATTATATGCGATAAATATATTTTATTTTATTGGTAATTCTATGTAAATGGTAGAGTGTGCATCTTGTTTGGATAAACCTATTTATGTCTAAGTAGGGTGGTTCCCTGGGCTCTGATCAATTAAATTGTTCACACGTCTGTCGCTGCGGGGAACCGACTAACGACGGCACGGTGTGGGGAATGCCTCTTAGATAATGCGGGATTTTCAATGAATAACAATTTGAAAATCGATTTGTTATAATTTATATTTATTTGTGGTTTCTATTATTGTAAAATCTGATACTTTATAAGGGTCTATTGACGTAAGAGATTCATCGATTTTACGCTTTATATAAATGTACGTCCATAATTGCTATAGCGTGCCAAATATATGTTATTGTGAACCTGTATTCCCGAAGTAGGGGTGGCAGAGGTGTACTATGTACGCCCACTTTTCTCCGACGCTGTTAGGTCCCATGTAGTAAGGGCGAGCCTATTGCGAAACATCGTGCACGATTCTAGACTGCGGAGTGATACAGGGAATTTTTCGATAGAAAAACTACAATTGTCCGACCTAGGATTTGAACCCAGGACCTCGTGATCGCCGCTATTCGCCGTTAGACCAACGAGGCAATCCCCATTTTAAATTCCTATCAAATTGGTCAATATTTGAGTAGAACATTATATAGAACTTTCAAACTTTAAGCAATCGTTTCCGCGACTGTTTGAGCTTTCCGTTTAACGCCTAAGTAGATTCGTACTCGTTCACGCTTGAAGTTTTACATCGTGAAGATCCCATTACGATATTTTACACATGATTTATTAGTCGTTAGTGTTAAACGTTATTTGTACATGATGTTATCTCTCTAACATCTGTATAATGGGCTCTATGCTCGCTCGACACGTGGAATTGTGTTCCAATTACCAAACAAAACGGGACAGACGTATGTTTATAGTGGTTATTTATAAATTGTAGTAAATAGTGAGGCACGATCGGATGGTAAGCAAAAATAAATGTTCAAACAAGCTCGAATTAGGTGAGGAATTTCTTGGCAATTCAACGGTAACTAGTTTTTTTTCAATGTCTTTGTAGGGAGCGAAGTATAGTCAACAGAATTTTATATGGTTTTGAGTGTGGACTATTTTTAATCAAAGAAAAAAATAATAGATTCGTTGCCATGGGTTGATGGACGATTTGGCGCAGTAGTTAAGAGCTTAAGCCGCTCCGCCCACTGGGTCGAATAGTCGCGGGTTCGATTCCCGCACGGGACAAATCTTTGTGTCTACAATTATTCATTTCGGTCTGGGTATTTGTGTATGTGAATTTTCATGTTTCTAAGTACACCTACGGAACAGGAGTAAATCTTAGTGCGTCCTGCGTATTTTTTAAAAAGAAAAAGAAAAGTGTTTTCAAAAAAAGAAAAATGCAATAGTTTTATTTATAATACCAGGGTTATTTTGGAGACCAAAATACATCCGTTTACATATTTAATATTTTATTGCAGTTTTGTTTAACTGGAAACCAATAACGTGTTATCTTAAATTTAATAATTGGTGTCTATATTTCTGATAGATTCAGCCTTCGGAATACTAGTAAAGAAAAAGATCTCCCAATACAGTTTACCTTTGTATAGTTTTATCTTTTTTTTACTGCAATTTCCGTTTTCAGGTACTTTAAACGAGAAGTTCTTTTAAACCTTTATTTATCGGTTCCATTTGTAACAAACTCAAGTAGAAGCCAGTAACCCATTGATATTTAAATTATACGTTCCATAATTACAAGCTTTAGTTAAATGTTGCCAGTCATGGCATATTATACGTTTCCCAATAGTACCGACTGGATCTATGGGCAATTATACCGATAGAATTGGCCAATAATTATTGGATTCTGTATTAAATACATTATCAGTTGACATTATCTAATATTATAATGAATAGTTTGCAATGAACATATTCTATCTTACGCGCTGGCAGGTGTACCTAAAGTAGTATAGCAGAACATTTGTTTAAATCTATGAATAAATAAATTAGTTATGATAGTCTCTTAAGAAGCTGTGCCCCAGAAGATATCTAGGAATACACCAGTAGTAAAAGGCGCTTAAAAATTGTGCTATTTTAAAGCAATCGTTTGATCGATTCGATCTCAAATAAATTAGGAATCAAAAACATTTCAGTTCTTGATTCCTAATTGATTTCAGATGTAACTATCTATATCATCACGCCAGATCCGTTGCGAGGTAGGCAGAGAGTACAGAGTTCTTTCCTTACATACCTCTCTGGCTTTCATCACTCTCATAGTTCGTCTCATACACGCTCGCCGGTTACGGAGACGTTATTTCAGAGCGGGTTTATTTCAGAATACGTTTATATTGGGATTCCGAACTTGCAAGAAAAATAGTTTCATTCTTAATTTGAATAAGAGGAGAGTTTATACTGTAGGAAGTTATTGAGATATTTCATACATTCCTTAATGGTATTTGACGTTTTCTGTATAAGCAAAACCGTTTTGTTTTTGGGCAGATATTATATACTTCTTGGGTAGCTACTTATACAAGGTGTAACATAATAAACGGAAATCCCAGAAGTAGTTTGTTCTAAATCTATAACTGAACTGATTCCAACTATATTTAATGCATGATAATTTTTTTTTTAATTTTTGTAATTAGCGCGCTATAATAAGAGGTCGCCCAAGGAAAACCTATCACGACCCAATTAATAGTCTCTTGGAAAAGGGTCAAGTGCGTAGCACTCTAAATCAACGGAAATGTATGAAGAGATGTATAAACGGCGTATGTATGAAAGGCGTTTGATAGAGTCGTGCGAAAGAGACTTTGGGACATTTTGCCAGAGTATGGATTAAACGGCACCCTGTTGCGAGCCGTCCAGTCCACCTACGTGGACAGCAAGGCATGCGTGCGGGTGGGTGGTAACATGTCACCTTGGTTTGACGTTAAAATCGGCGTCAAGCAGGGTTGCGTGTTGTCCGCGAGACTATTTATAGTGTATCTGGATAAAAGTCTTCAAAGACTGAATGCGATGACTGAAGGGGTAAAAATGGGTGATCTAGTGATAAACCACCTATTGTATGCAGATGACGCGGTTTTGATAGCGCCAACAGCCACTGATCTGCAAACACTAGTCACAGTTATGAGAGACGACTGCATGACCAATGGCTTACATTTGAATGTGAAGAAAACCAAAATTATGGTTTTTGAACGGGAAGAAACCAGAACGAATGCAAGGATTGTGGTTGGTAACGATGTGCTGGAGCAAGTGAATGAGTTTGTATATTTTGGATGCGCCTTCAGTAAGGATGGGAAATACACCGCTGATATAGAGAGAAGAGTGAATGCAGGTAATAGAGTGAATGGTGCGATGGGAAGGCTACTTGGGAGCCGGCACTTAAGCCAAAAGGCGCAGCTGGCCATGCATAACGGAGTGCTTGTCCCAACGCTGTTATATGGCAGTGAGAGTTGGGTATGTAAGAAGGAGAACGAAAGCAGGATAAACGCGGTCGAAATGCGATCTCTGCGGAAGATATGCGGAGTCACGCTGACCGACCGTATTCGCAAAAGCGTAGTAAGAAAGCGAGTAGGTATGAAAGATAGTATCGGTGTAAAGATGAGAAAGGGTATGCTCCGTTGGTTCGGGCATATAGAAAGAATGCCAGAAGAAAGAATGACAAAACAGATATACAATGCGAAAGTGGAAGGATTTAGGTGCCGGGGAAGACCTAGACTATCTTACTATGACTAAATAAACCGAGTCTTAGCTGAAGGGCAAGTCAAGAGTCTCCGTAACCGGCGAGTGTGTATGAGACGAACTATGAGAGTGGAGGAAGCCAGAGAGGTATGTAAGGAAAGAACCTGTTGGAACTCTGTACTCTCTGCCTACCCCGCGAGGGAGCTGGCGTGATGATATAGATAGAGATGTATGAACGTAGATAAAGCGAAAGAGGTGTGTCAGAATCGTAGAATGTGGCAAACTGTAGTCGCTGCCTACCCCAGTGGGATAAAGGCGTGAGTGTATGTATGTATGTATGCGCTACAATAACTAAATTTATTCTTGATGCAAAGCAATACGGAGATATCAAATGCATTTCTCAAACGTATTTCCCAATCCGCACACAATCACGTACTCGTACAGGTTTTATTGTTAATTTGGAAAATTGGTTTTTGTATGGAATTTGTGAAGCATTTATCTAATCGGGTGTCTGAGCTCTTGCGTTATTTATGATACACCTTGTATATGATAATGACACGTAATTATCTGCGAATAACAATCTGCTAACAAAGAGCATCGTAATTTCTCGTCCTTCGCATTTCGCATGGGGCCGCCAAACAAATAGACATTCTCATTTATAAGATGTAACATAAATTGCGCGTGCATTGCCATTCTATTGACCAGCGGCCGCGGTGCGGCGTTTCCGAACCACTAGGGTTATCCATACATACACTCACGCCTTTACCCCTTGTGATAGGCAGAGACTACAATTTGCAACATTCTACGATCCTGACACACCTCTTTCGCTTCATCAACGTTCATATATATCTATGCATTCCCGTCGATTAAGAGTGTTTTAACTATTTATGTATTCTAAATCTGAAATAATATTTTTTTTTTAAATGTAGCCCCACACTAGGATTTATTCCTGTGTCGTATTAGCGTTTACAAACATGAAAATTCACATACACAAATACCCAGACCGAAACAAATAATTGTGGGTCACACAAAGATTTGTCCCGTGCGGGAATCGAACCCGCTATTATTAGACAGGCGAAGCGGCTTAAGCTCTTAACCACTGCGCTAAATCGTCCGTCAAAGGGATATCAATCAGAGGAAAGGTTTTGTTTATTTGTAATCGACGAAAACTACTCAACCGATTTCAATATTTTTTCATCATCTTTATTATCCAGGGTAACATAAATTCTGTAGGTGGCGCTATTGTCAACCGGGTGCGAAGCGGCAGACAACGACTAGTGCACTTATATGCATAGGTGGAGGCAATGCCTGAAGCATTTTCTACCGGCCTAACGAGTGAGAGTTTATCAATGTGAAAAAAAGTATGATAATACGTGATGCATTCTGTTCAACTTGAAATAATATGTGAACATCATTTGAACAAAAGAGTGCTCCAAATCAAAAGAAAAAAATGTTCGTTCTTTGATCAATTCACAGAGAGCATCTTCAACTAGGTTATTTGTTTCGGAAATAAAACAAACATTTATTAGAATCTTTTTGGTTTACATGTATCTTGATGACTCCGATTCTTTGGGCCATACTAAAGGGAATTTGTTACATTTGAGTCATGTAGAAGCAAAACCAGCAATATCCAAATCGATCGATATGGATGTTGCTATTTTGCTTAATCCTCTGCCACTCCAGCTTGGATATATAGACGTGACGGTGTTACTATAAGTGACTGGCATTTTCAAAAATCTTGTGGTAATATACCGACGCCTATAGGCGTTAGATAGCGTTTAGATTATAATCTATAAGGGCAAATTGCCCTGTAGGAACAAACCCAGCATCATCCATATCGATCGATATGGATGTTACTGGCTTTGCTTTGTTTTACATTACTCATATGTATATAGTTTTTAACTAATGCACATCTGGTACTGGTAGTGTGTCGTTAATTAAAACAAAATTTTACCAGAATATCACCATTTTTGGCAAAAGAGTGTGCCACTTATTGGTAAATGGCGCAATCTGGTGCCAAAAATGCTCATGATAGCCTCGGGGCTACGTTGTAAAGGAAGACTACGAGTGGCAACCCTGATACAGATTAGGTTTATGAATAGCGGCCAGTATCTGCTGCGAATCGACGCGTATTGTTTACGGCTGATTCCGGAGATAACATTTAGATTTCATTTCAGATTATAATGGTTTCTATATTCTATGATATTGTTATAACAGACTCATGCATAAGCGATGCTTGTATTAAATTAACATTATTAAGGCCAAGAACGACGCACGCTCGAAGTGAAACGACGGTAAAGATTGATTGTATTACTAGAACATCTGAAATAAAATGAAATACAGTTAGATGGAGGAATGAAATCTTTGTGTAAAGTGTGTAAGTAATATTTTCTAATTCCAAAGGTATAAAATATAGCTGGATTACCATTTTTTTAATAAGAAGATAGGTAAATTTGTATAAAACGTCTTAAGAAATGGTTAAGTTTAGATATATAAACTTTTTAATTATAAACTTTATTTGTATATTTGCTTTCATATGGCTTTATACACACGTTGGTTGTAATGTCGATCTTTGAGATAGGACTATATCTAGTTGCTGACGTCCTTCGCATGAAGAAGAAGATAGACATACAAATCTTGAACAAAAAAATTAGCAAATATAAAATCTATACATACAAGGGTATTGAGGGTAGGCAGACAGTATAGAGTTCTAACAACATTAATAATACGTCATTAAATAAATAAATACAATAATTAAGACGGAACACAACTAGTAAACATTGGAAGAGCATCTAAGTGCATCGAGGCTGGCGGGTCCGCCCACGGGCTGTGGCACGGGTGCGTAGGCGCATGCCCGGCGAACCAGTCCGCGCGGCCACAATGCAGTACAACCGCTCAACACGAGCCATTTATTCAAATTAACTGACGGTAGCCCCAACTAGAGCGATCAGGCGCCGATGTAAAATATCTAATAAGTAAAAAGTTCTGGGGGTTTAGTTTATACAGCAAATCCGGTCTTAATTTAATTAACCACTATTTAATTCGATTTCAAACAAATTTTATATTTCACATTAAAAACATTATGTTATATCTTTGTAAAAGGTAAGAAAGTGTGTTTGCGTTAATTTCTGTAAATAAATATAATATGCAGACTGCACAGTTAAATTTACAGGTTACCTCTATTTTGTTTTCGTTTTACTTTTCTATATTTTAACTACGATTTTGTAAGATTGGTTCTTATTTGCTCACGTAATACTAAAATATTTCTATAAGTGAAGTCTTGTTATTGGCTTTCAGTCTTTTGTTCCGATGCTATTGTGTTTTGATTTGCTGTAAGTCTTCCATATTGTAAAATATCAGCCTTTACTGCCCACTGCTGGGCAAAGGCCTTCTCTCTCAAATGGAGGTGAGAGAGATTAGGTCATACTCCACCACGCGGACCCGGTGCGGATTGGTGAAGGCAGGTTTGTGGCCACCTGCTGTTGGAACTTATCAAGCCGGCTTTAAGGCTTCCAACTCGACTTAACGACTACCACATTAAGTGGTAGCCGGGACCAACGGCTTAACGTGCCTTCCGAAGCACGGAGACGCTCGAATATGAAAATGCCACAAACGGTCACCCATCTCAGGTCGACCGAGTCGAACACTGCTTAACCTTGGTGATCGGTAAGAACACCGCGGTCGCACAGCGTTACGAGCGCCTCATAGCGCCTCATTCTATATTGTAATAAATAAAATAAATATCAGAACTAATCTTCTGTGCTTGGAGCGTCGTTGTTGTACGCTTGTCCTCTTGCAAAGGCTCGGGTAAAGCTGTAAAGGACCTTCAGCATAGATCATCCATCCACACACAAAAAAGTATAGTTTTAAAGTTTGATTTGGACGATGTAGGTATCATGTAAAAGTTTAATATACGTTTTTCGCGATTTTAAAAACACTACAGCCTGTTATGTATTCCTTTTTAATTTAGTTGCCTAAAATATCGTTGTAAACTTTATTTCATCCTACTAATATTATGTTGAAATGTTTAAATATGCTGTGTGTGTTACTCAATCATGCAAACACGACTGAACGGAATTGGATGAAATTTGGCACACAGAGTTTATTACCTGGATTAACTCATGAGATATTTTTACACCGTCACGCCTATATTCCCCAAGCGGGGGTGGTGTACTGAGTACACCCACGTTTCGCCGACGATGTTAGGTCGCATGTAATAGGAGGCAAGCCTATTGCCATATACCGGGCACAATTCCAGACTTCGGACTCGTAATGGGAAGACCAACGAGGCAGTCTTTTAATCTACTAGTATTTTTAACCTGGTAAAAATGTAAGGTTCATGTCTAAAGCCAACGCGGACAAGTCGCGGGCGGAAACAAGTAATTTACGAAACTCGTATCAATTATTTCAATCAGAGGTATTCGCTACTTCGTACATAGATGTAAATGTAGCCATCTCCTGTTTATAATCTTCCTATACCTTACTGTAATTGCACATTAATAGCACATTAATAGCACATGAATAAATATTTTACTCATGTATTAATAGGGTCTTTGGACATTCTTCGAAGTAAATGACCATTCATTTACTGCAGCTTATTTATCTAGATATACTTATTTTTTTACTTTTTAAAAACGTCGCCGCACACTAGGATTTACTCCTGTATCGTGGGTGCGTTTACAAACATGAAAATACACATACACAAATACCAGACCGAAACAAATAATTGTGGATCACACAAAGATTTGTCCCGTGCAGGAATCGAACCCGCGACTATTAGACACAGTGGGCGGAGCGGCTTAAGCTCTTAACCACTGCGCTAAATCGTCACGTTCGTTGTAATGGTACTTTATTTATTTTTGTACGTAGCTCTACTCTTGGAACTATTCCTGTTTCAGGGGTGCGTTTAAAACATGCATTTCACACAAACATAAACATGTTGCCTACGGGGTTCGAACCCCCGACTACTCGTCCCAGTGAGTGGAATATCCTATGATCTAAACCTTTAGACAAAATCATCGTTTGTCGATTTATGTACTCTGTGGTACATACGTACTCATTTTAAGTAGCATACAATGGCAGTGTAAAATTGCGGTATTTCTATTATAAGTTACATTATTATCATGTTACTTACAATATTTAATTCGCTTTTAAGTATTTAGTGTCCAAATCCGGTAAGTAAAGTTGCAACCAACATAGAAAAAATGACAACTATTGAGATTTCTTAAATAAAAATAAACTTTTATAGTTTTAATATGACCTTGGATTACACCGAGTCGGTAATACGCGGCAAAAATTATTGACTAGTCAAGTTCGGTTATTGACATTTACTTAACTACCATGAATCATCGACTCTTGAATATATATGATACAAATTTAAGAAAAAAAAACACAGGAAACACCTTTACGTCATTCCCAATGTAAAAGACTATTGCTATTATACTAAGCACAATCCTAGATTCCGGGTTGTTATTGAGATTTTTTCCATAGAAAGCTGCGGAGATGAGAGGAGACTTAAATAGTGTACTGCAAGTACGCAACGAGAAGAAATGTTTACTCTGACAAGTGTTCAATACTGATCTAGCCAGGAGACATCCATCCCGATGAAACTAGCATCCATTGTCTCTCCACTTTGACTTGTTCGGTGAAGCTGTAAAGTCCCCGTGACACACACACACACACAAACAAATCTCCACTTTAATAGAAACCCTACCCCGTGTTTTCCCTCTCCCTATCAGAATCAGAATATTTTCCATTAATGTAAACAATTATAGTATTTATGAATCGTCAAGAATAATTAACCAAGATTCCACCATTGCTCAGGATTGGCATATTATCAGGTTGTGGGGTACGGAAGAACAATGTACTGGTCTACTAGGTAAGTCTAAGAGTAATAAAGTTAAATCGATCATCTACATGATTTATTTACGGGGGAGGAAAAGAAATCAAAACTTATATTATTTTGCATAATGGACCTTTCCATTATGCAAAATAATAGAACACAATAAACGAGGGCTTCGTAGCATTGTGCGACTGCGGTTTTCTTACCCATTACCAAGCTTGAGATTTTTAAGCAGCAT
This sequence comes from Phalera bucephala, assembly GCA_905147815.2. Lineage (NCBI taxonomy): Eukaryota > Metazoa > Arthropoda > Insecta > Lepidoptera > Notodontidae > Phalera > Phalera bucephala. Next base: position 11,890,640 of record LR990621.1, on the reverse strand, counting down.
TCGATTCGGTTGGCCTGAGATGGGTGGCCGTTTGTAGCATTTTCATAATCGGGCGTCTCCGTTCTTGGGAAGGCACGCCAAGCCCTTGGACCCGGTTACCAATTAATGTGGTAGTCATATGCGGTCTCATATGCGGCTTGATAAGTTCCCACAGCGGGTGGCCACAAACCTGCCTCCACCAATCCGCACTGGATCCGCGTGGTGGAGTATGACCTAATTTCTCTCACCTCAATTTGTGAGAGAAGGCCTTTGCCCAACAGCGGGACAGTATAGACTGATATTATAAACACACGAGTACCACAACACTTGCCATGTTATTGAGAGCAATTGATATGCAGTGTGCGAATGAATCTTACAAAGGAGGAAAAGAAAAAATAACTAAGATCAATTATTCTAATCTAAAAGAAAAAAGAAAGGGAAATTAACTAATTAAAATTGTTGAACAAAATATTCATATTCAAATACAGGTTTTCGCTTAGATCATCATCACCGCTTTGGAGGATATCAGCCCTAATAAAGAAAAGTTCTCTATAAAGTTTATTGCACACAAACGAGTGCCGCCAAAGTTGCCCTGTTATTGAGAGCAATTGATATGCAGTGTGCGAGCGAATCGCGCGGCCGTCTGCATTGAATTAATCAATCACAGCGATTATTACACCGTATGAATAAACTTTGTTTTGAACTTCGATAAACTATACATTGATACAGGATATTACTGTACTCAATTGAATAATAGTTAAGTCGGTTTTTTCCTCAATTACAAAAAGATTTTATTGATTTAAGATTCATGCGCGGCATGGTAAGTATTTATTAAAAATGGGAGGATATTGGTATAAGCAATAAATTTTCAAGATACTTGCGAAATCTGACTTATTGGTATAAACGGAATGCCTGAATTACGATTGATTCATTGAAATGAATAAAATATAAGGCTGAGTAGTTATAAAGGGACAGGATAATACAAAGGACCGCCTCTTGAGGCGTCCAAGGACTTTATATTGTTTACGTCCGCTCAGTTGATCTTCGACCTTATGCTCAGGAGTTCCAGAGGTAACCAAAATATTATATACGTATTATTTTTAAGCTATGCTCTTAAAGTTGTGTTAAAAATGTAATAAAATCTGTTTATACTTATTTTTATAAATAATTGCATCTTAATTCTATTGGCGCATGGTGTGGCTGGTGATCACGAGATTTCGGGTTCGAATCCTGAGTCTGCTCTACTATACTAAAGTTACTAAACTTTTTCTATCAATAAATTTTAGTAGCAGTCTGAAGTCCGGAATTGCGTCTAATGCATCGCACCCTACACATTGGGATATAGCATCATTGGCAAAATGTTGGCACACAGTAAGGACTTCTGCTACCCCCGCTTGAAGAATGAAAGCGGTTTTTTTTGCGTGCGTATTTACTTTGTAGTGTAGGTTTTACACTTTTATCATTGTTTACTTAACCTGTGACCTGGGTTTCTTGCTGCTCCTTCATTTCAATCAACAGTCGTGAACAATTACTACTGCGGAGAAATTATAGCTGAGATATCGGATAAGTTAATACTTCAACTTTGTATGTCTTTGCTTTGAAACTATGTGCTAATGAACTTAATTGATGTGAAAGGCATAATAACATTTTATTTACAATTGTGTGTATGTCAAAAATGGCATACATAGTCGGTATGCATATATGCATACACCTAAAGTGAAAACCGAAAGTGGGTCTCATATTATCATTAGCTTTCTACAACCCACTGCAGGGCATAAGCCTCCTCCTTTTTGTGCCATTCTTCGCCAACCTACTCCAAGTTTTTCCTCCAACTGTCGATATGTCACCTACCCATCATCTATCATCGGTCTGCCCACTAGTCATTTGCATTAAAATTGCCTTAGAAAAAATCAGACGAATGCGGCGGTTCTTCTTTTTGGGTTTGCATCTAAAATCTCGCATAATTCCTTCCTATTCACCAAGATTCAGTCGAAGATAAAGACAGAAATTTATTCGTAATATGCGCCTAGAGTCAGATAACAATAAACAGCTATTGGATTTCGCGCCCTTGATAGTTTAGTATTCCATTTGGTACACCGTAGTGTTATTCTTGATCGTAACTATGTTATTGTATTGTAATAAACACCCACCACCGGCATAAAAACAGCTCGCATTTATAATGATAGGATTTTCCACGGTGATAATGACAAAGGTAATATCTAGCAGGATAAGTTATTCTAATCTATCATGACACCAGATACCTTGCGGTAAGCTCTCTTCCTACCAACAGAGTTCCAAAAGGTTATTTCCTTACCTCTTTGGCTTCCTCGCCTCCCGTAGTCCCATAGGTCTCGGAAGTAATTAGGATATGTAACTTTTTTGGAGTCAGTAATTAAGGCGTTCATGGCACTGGCCGTGGTATTCTTAGCGGTCACCAACGTTATTGAGTGTTTGTATCAATTTCATTCCGATTCCCAAAGCTTCTGCTTTGGAATGTTACGCGGTTAGTCCTGCGGCGTGATAATTTCCAACGAAACGTGTCCAAACATTCGACGCCAATCTACATTGGGGTTGCGTGATGCTGGTGGACCACAGCCTATTCTGTCTCAACCTTGGTTTGTGAGAGAAGATTTTAGCCCAGCAGTGGGACTGTATAGTCTGGTTATTGTATTCTTAAATAGTCAATGGAGTAGTAAATAACAGACGGACGATTTAGCGCAGTGGTTAAGAGCTTAAGCCGCTCCACCCACTGTGTCTAATAGTCGCGGGTTTGATTCCCGCACGGGACAAATCTTAGTGTGATCCACAATTATATGTTTCGGTCTGGGTATTTATGTATATGAATTTTCATGTTTGTAAACGCACCCACGACACAAATAAACCCTAGTGTGGGGCTACGTTTAAACAAAAATGGGAAGTTAAAGGAACGAATTTTAATGAAAAATACATGTTTTGTTAAGAGACTTTTATAAATTCAGAAAAATGCATGTACTTATAAGGAACTGAATGAATAATTATCAAAATATAATAATGATAGATATGGTTCATAAAATGCGAGTATAATAAAAAAAAATCTCCGGTTTATTCACAAATGCCGATAGCGTTATCGAAGTAACCCAATTCGCAGCACATCTGCCCCTATTCCGATAGATAGTCGCCATGATACGCTTATATCTGTTTATGATGAAACTTCTCCCAAAATCAATATGTACATTATTTATTTGGTCGATCAATATTTACTTATTTTCATGATGACTCGTAACATGTATCCTGTCAATGTATTGGAAGATATTCATCAGATCGACGACTATGGAATTTTTAGATTTAGTTACGTGGTTTATTTGCGGAATACATGTGCATGAGAGGTCTTAATATTTAAAAGGATTTAAACGCAAGGCTTACCTTTATTGCAAGCACAGTAGTAATAAAATTATTTAGTATGATTATTTGTCAATATCGGATTTTAGACGTGTGTACATAGTTACGTGTTTTTTTGCGGACCAAATGTACCTACTAAAGATGTCTTAATATTTTCAAGTAGTCATAACTACAGTTGTGATAAAAGCATTTAGTATGATAGCTAATGAATAAAATAACGAAGATGCTACTATTTTGTGACGTAGTCTATAAACTTTTCTTGAATTTAATTCTATCTATCTATATCATCACGCCAGGTCCCTTTGGGGGGTAGACAGAGAGTACAGAGTTGATGAGTTTTTGAGTTACAATTGAATTGATGTATAAAAAAGCGTACCTTAGTAAGGACTACTGTGGGTACTGTTGCAGTCAAACACAATGTCAAGGGCTTATAGGCAAGTGATATATGCTATCATAATGTCGACTGGCAAACAAAAACTGTAATGCAGAAAAAGGAAAATATTTACTTAAATGCATGAGTAATGTACTAATTGATAAGCGTTTCTTTAAGGTGACTGCTTATCGCGTTTATGTCCGTATACCACGAATCGCGATTTTTATTTAATCCTTTATATAAGTTTATATTGAAACACTTATGATATTAAGGCAATTTTAAATTAAAAATTCTTAGTAAAATATATTTGAATTTATAAGTTTGAAAATTGAAGGATGTAGATTATTAAAGTAATCTAAGGCGATTTACTAAGAGCCAGTATGAAGGTACCTAGTTCAGTGTTGCAATCTTACAACTAACATGCGATATAAATTTGTGGTTCGGAACTTGTGTTCATTATACCTTATATTTTATAAATACCGTGCATGGTAAAAGGTATTTATACCTTTATCTACTGATTTTATCTACTGATTTTATTATGTCTATTCATTACAATAGTACATAGGTATCTTTATTTCTATGAGATTGTAAAGAATTGAATATGTATTCATGTTATATTGATTGCAATCTTTTTAATGAAAGGGAAGAATCGACTATAAAATATTTATTATTCATCGCTGTTGTCTTAAAAATATGCTAGATATACCTACCTACCTACCTACTGATACATACTACGTACTTATGGTTATATGAGAATTCAAGATTTGTGAATTTTAGCACTTTATTTAGTTTTTTATCATTGTAGGTATATCAATTGCAGGCATAGTGAAACGTGCTTTATCAAATGGTACAGTACATACCACCTTTCTATACTTACTAGTGGTCGCTCACAGGTCGATATTCGACCTACTCTTTCATCGCTTGCTGGTTATGTTCGACATTTAGTAAGACTATAGACAAATAATATTAAAGACAAACATCAATTTGACGTGTATTGTGTCAAATACATGGTAGTGTGTGTTATATTTTTTTCATTGATTTAATGTCTGTTTTAGGCATAATTAAAAAAAATATTAGCATTCTGCACTCCTTCTCTATATAAACTATAAGTGTGGGAAATTTCATACTCCTCCGTCCGCGCAATTTTCGTAAAAATGTGTACAAAGTTTTTGCTTCACGTATTAATATATAGATGACTACAATAAAAGCTGCTTAATTTAAGCTGTAAAATTTGAATAAAGATTAAAACAAAAGGAACTTTAATTCACCTCCCCTCCAACGGTGTAAAGCAAAAACTGTAATCCAAAAAATTTGTTCGGCCACGCTCACGTTCCGAACATCGCCCGTTTCTTTTATGAGTTTATTTTTTGTGGCAGGTCTTTACGCGGCGGCCTTTATTTCTTTTTGCCGTGGACTCGGCCAGCCTTGTACGGAGTGCAGCCTTCGTTAGCCGCAAGGTCACCGGTTCGCTGTCTTATTGAAGCTGCCAACGTCGAGCTTTTTGTTCTGAATGACACGAAAAATAAAGAAATACCGGCTTAAAACACTTTTTGAATTTAATTTCGTTCGTCCGTTTGTGTTGTTTGTATGTGGGCATAGATGGTTGGGGATATTTTGTTGATTTGTTGTTTAGACACAGTAGGTCCAGTCAGCGATGTAAGTCGCTGAACATTCTCAGTATTTCAAACCGTTGATACTCTTTACTATAAAATCTTTGGTGAATATTTTTAAAGCTCCATTATTAGCAACATTCTGAAATATATGTAGATCCACAAAAATAATGTATTTGATGCAAAACAAAAGCGTACAAGCGGTTTGAAAATGTTAAGCGACTTGTGTTACTGACCGTACGTATTTTTTAAGGTTAGGTTTATATTATAGAGACTAGCTGTTTCCCGTGGCTTCCACGTGGTGGAAAACAGCGCCAACTACCGGGTCCCCATACATACAAAACAATATTATCCAAATCATCATCATCATCATCATCTCAGCCTATACTTGTCCACTGCTGAACATAGGCCTCCCCAATCGCTTTCCAGCGTAACCGGTCCGATGCCACCTACATCCAACGACTTCCTGCGATTTTCACAAGATCGTCGGTCCATCTGGCAGGTGGTCGTCCCACGCTGCGCTTGCCAATACGTGGTCTCCACTCTAGAATCTTTCTGCCCCAACGCCCGTCCGATCTTCGCGCTATGTGGCCCGCCCATTGCCACTTCAGCTTACTAATCTTAAGGGCTATGTCGGTGACCTTCGTTCTTCTACGAATCTCCTCATTCCTGATTCGATCACGTAGAGAAACGCCGAGCATAGCTCTCTCCATAGCTCGCTGAGCAGCTCTGAGCTTTTTTATGAGACCTATAGTAAGAGACCACGTCTCTGATCCATATATCATCACTGGTAACACACATTGACTAAAAACTTTAGTCTTTAGGCACTGAGGTATTTTGGATGAGAAGATGTTGCGCAGTTTCCCGAACGCTGCCCAATTTATCCAAATTATCCAAATAAGTGAAGCTATTTAGTAGGAGAAGAATGACGAACACTCGTATACCGGAATTTTATATATAAAGATAGGACACGCCAATTTTTCAATACTTTTATATTTGCTCGACTATATGCAAATGAAGGAAAGTACGGTTCTATATTCATGTAAAATTTATATCGAGTATAACAAACCAATAAATTTCGTTTGATGAACAAACTCACTTTGATACCTATACAAAACCAGACTTATAGTAATTAAACAATGTAGAACGTGATAAAATAAAAAGCTTTAGAGATTTCTAATTGCTTTATGGAAACGTAAAATGATGAAGACAAAGTTAAACATGCATTATTGCTTAATTATACAAAGTAATTTAAATTTTGTTCTATCTTTATAGACCATTCCTTATTATCGTGATAAACGAATGGAACATAGTTTGCTTTAATTTATCCTGTTATCGTGAGGTGATAAATGGTGATAATCCAACTGATAATGTTCCCACCGGCCCCCTGTTTGTCCACGTTTCAAGGTGAAACGAATGACGTTAAGGGTCTCTCGGACCAGCTATAAAAATGTTGAATCACAATTTAAATGCTCTTCCATCGAGTATCAATACGAATTGGTGTTAACGACAAGTTCCCCACCACAATATTTCACTTTCAGAAATAATTGAAAGAAACTTCGGTGTCAATTGCATGTGACAGCGGAATATATTTTTAATTTATTCGCAATTCATGATGTTTATCTTTTACGATCGTCACACCTTTCCCCGTCAATAATACTGATGTAAACGGTTCGTTTAATTATGTTCGCACGTTTTTTTAATTTAAAAATGACTTGTAAATTGCTCGTCGAAACAATGCCATCAATATTATCTTCACTTCATATTTGTCCAAGTCGCGACGCCTCCAAAGTTACATTTTAAATAGCGATTTACCGAGTCGAGGGACACAACATGATATTTTCTCCTCAAATGAGCCAAGTTCCCAGGCTATTGTCGACAGGGCTCCTTTTAAGGAGACTCAGCGCGCTACAGGCGGATCTCAAACCAGATTCTTTCGGTTAATCTCTTGAGGTTTTTTTCTGTTGAATTTTGATGTTGATAACTTTATACGTGAGTTATTTCGCGACAATTTTACCGTTATGGAGGTTCAGTTAATTACTGCCTGAAATGGAAATTAAGTCGGAGATAATGTAGAGGTAAATTACATTTATAATCTTGTTCATTAATACAGTATATATTAATATATCCAAAAATTGTAATAAAAATTGCAGTCATTGTCATTTTAATGTACGGTATCATATGGATAAATTAAGTTTTTCAGAAAACTAGATATTGTGTGACCGGCGAACGTGTATGAGATGAACTATGAGAGTGGAGGAAGCCAGAGAGGTATGATATGATGAGAACCTGTTGGAACTCTGTGCTCTCTGCCTACCCTGCGAGGGATCTAGCGTGATGATATAGATAGATAGATAGATAGAAACTGTTCGTGTATTGATCATTACCGTGCATGTTCTGTACCTATAATTTAAGCGTTCAGCGAGTTCCCGAGTCGTTGAAATACGTTGTCTAGATTGGCCATAAATTGAATGATAGGGGAATAAATCGCAACTCCCTGTGAAGGCCGGTCCCGAGGGGCGCGCGCGCATTCCCTCTAATTGGCCGTCTGCGCAGCTTCGCCCAGTATGGCAATGGACCTCTGTCCGACACTGACCACTTTCGCCGGCTTTCATACTTCGTCTTGTTTTGCGAAATTAACTTGAATTTTTAGTATCAATTAAAACGTGTATCGATTTATAGGCTCTAACGAACTAAACTACCGTTTAGTAATCAACTAGCATTCCCCTTGTCCAATTAATTTCGAATCACTAATGATATCTTTTACATTTAATTTAGTTGTTTTGAGTAATGCTCTATGGAGTTACATAGATATTAGAAGAATGTCGTAAAATGTTGGGGTATCATAATTTCGTTTTTACGGACCCATTGATTTTATTGTTCATTAGTTTTGTATTAATAGGGACATAACTCAAAGAGCAATCCGCATGGACCCTAATAATAATAAATTTTATGTTACGTTATTAATTTCCTTTTGTGATAAGAATGTTAAGGTAACATTCTTTTGAAATACACAAAGACAATAAATTTTTCGTTGCATTCCTTAGTCGGTTCTTTATTTTTGTATTCGTGGGCAGTGCGTGATTGAAACTGAGTTAAAGGAACAATAGTCTCTGTTATTAAAACTACTTGAAAGCAGTCAATAACCCGGAGCTTTATAACGATTCTGCTTTTGTTTTACTCTCAATACTTAGAATAGGTATTAGTTCAAGGCTCTTAAACAGTCATTGACCTTGTTGGAACGCATTATATAACCTTCGGAGTATGACAAAAAGCTTGTTGAAGAAAATGTTACTATACATACATAACCGTTATTAGAATTATGTTTCACATTTGTTCTACACATAAACTTTAAGTTAATTTCAATAGATTAAAATTTAGACTTCAATTCTCTATTTATAGCGATGTTTTAACTTTTCATGACACTAAAGATACATAAATACTAGTGATTATAGAAAATTCAAAAACTCAACATTGTTAAGAAAGTAATTTGGAAAAATTACCATGTTTCCATTAAGCAACCATTATTAGGATAATTACATTCAAAGTGGAGTAACGAACAAGCCTCATAGGATTTCTAGTTTACAGTACAAAGGAGGCTATCGCTCCAGCTCGTTTTACACCTAGTTAGGCGCGCTTCTACTACCAGCGGTGGGCATTGTGTGGGCCCCTTGTTATGCTAATGGCTGCCCTCGGGGCCCGACTGTTTCTCATGTGTAGGTACCACAGAAATAATAAAATACTGGAAGTGAAATAGCGCATGATTTTGTCAATTAAAATAAATTAATATAATATTAGCCCTGTTAAGAAACAGTCCCACCGTTGGGCACGGGCCTCCTCTCAAACTGAGAGGGTTTAGGCCATAGTCCACCATGCTGGCCCAGTACGGGTTGGCGAACTTCACACACCTTAGAGAAACTCTTAGGCATGCAGGTTTCCTCACGATGTTTTCCTTCACCGTTAAAGCAAGTGATGATTAATTTATAATACGCACATGCTTTCGAAGAGATAGAGGTGAGTACCTGGGACCTCTGACTTTGCAGTCCAACGGTCTTACCACTAGCCTATCATTGGTTTAATTAATAGTAAATAGTTAAAAATGAAAAAAAACATAAAAAACCAGCTATTGACAACAACAAAACGGTAATTTAAAAATGTCGAGTCTATGTTGTTGGCCATAAGGAATTACTTCATCTGGAGCGATTCTTGGGTCATGCTTACCATAAATATACAATATCATCGGAATCGAATCCTCTTGTCGAATTTTAATGTAAGAGAAAATGGTTCCAATTCCGTTTGCAAGATTTGACTTTAACAAACTTAAATCATTGCAATTAAATAAAAGCTTGTAAAAAAAGACAGCCTCACATACACTATAGCTGTACAAAATATTTTCCGGTGAATTGTATTAGGTTATAAGGTACAAGTTTCATACCAATTATAGCCACTATATCACTATCTATCTATCTATATCATCATGCCAGATCCCTTGCGGGGTAGGCAGGGAGTACAGAGTTCCAACAGCTTCTTTCGGTACATACCTCTCTGGTTTCCTCCACTCTCATAGTTCGACTGATACACGCTCCCCGGTTACGCAGACTCTTGACTTGTACTTCAGATAAGACTTGGCCAATTTAGTTATGGTAAGATAGTCTAGGTCTTCGCCGTTACCTACATCCTTCTACTTTCGCATTGTATATCTGTTTAGCCGCAATATCACATATAATTTTCCCACAGTAATAATTTTCTCACATGTGTCTCGACCTTTTCACGCGGTTATACGACTTCTATAAACTAAAAATAAAATAAATACCGTCACACTTATTATCCCCTAGCAGGGGTGGCAGAAGTGTACTGACTACACCCACTTATCGCCGACGATGTTAGGTTACATGTAATGGGGAGCTAGCGTATTGCCATATACCGCGCACAATTCTAGACTCCGGACTCATACTGGGAAGTTTCGTTAGAAAAATTACATTTTTCGACCTAGGATTTGAAACCAGGACCTCGTGATTACAAAGCGATGCGCTTTGCCACTAGACCAACAAGGCAGTAGGACTTCCAGTGTCTTATTAATACGTTTTCTATGGTATAAGCACACTTGAATGGGATGTTATTGTTACCGATAGGTATGTGGCAAGAATGGGCATGTAGTAATGAAGCTGCATTTGTTCAGATGTTATTTAGTGTTTCTTGGGTTAGGTTGGATGGAAAGATCGTGGAACCACTGTATGGCCTGAAGCGGAATAAATTCAACGCTGGAATGTGTGGATTTTGAGCGGTTGTTTGAAATATTTTTTAATGAAAATGTAGATTGAATACAGGAAATATAGTTCAAAATATTTACAGTTTTAAACGTATTTGATCTGACTCTATAGTAAAAACGATAGTGAAGATAAAATGTTTTTCTTGTGCAAGTATGGTATTATTCTAAATTGAAATCTAACCATTTTATAATTATTAAAGCATAAGAAAGTAGTAGCAGTGATACCCAGTGGTTAGACCGTTGGACTGCAAAGTCAGAGGTCTCGGGTTCAAATCCAGGCACGCACCTCTGTCTTTTCGAAAACATGTGCGTATTAAAAATCAACTATCACTTGTTAAAGCAAGGGATAGTTTATTTTTAATACGGTGAAGGAAAACATCGTGAGGAAACCTGCATGCCTTAGAGTTTCTCGAAGGTGTGTGAAGTTCATCAACCCGCACTGGGCCAGCGTGGTGGACTATGCCCTAAACCCTCTCAGTTTGAGAGGAGGCCCGTGCCCAACAGTGGGACATTTTTTTAACACGGCTAATATTATTAGGAAGTTAGTAGATGTGTTTTGATATACAATTATATATACCTTGATAAAGACTATTTTTGTAGAGATAGTTCTGTTAATTTGTGTAGATTACAGTAGATTATAGTTATGATGGAAATATAATCTTTCAATTGAACAACATTAAAGTTTAACAGACGTATACGCGTGTATACGTCTGTTAAACCTCCGAGGTTTACTAATTGTTATGGATTAAAAGAGGCGTCATTAAAGCTTTTGCTTCTATACGTATAGAAGCAAAAGCTTTAATGACGCCTCTTTTAATCCATAACAATTAGTAAACCTATTCGATCAATTCTAGTGAGAGCCAAGTTTCAGAAGAGTTTATTAATTACTGTATAGCTTTTAAAGAGTGGGAATTAAAGAGTACTTTGAAAGTACAAAGGTAGGTTCGCAAAAATTCTTCCAGAACGTTTAAACCTACTACACTTCAAGTTATCTATCAAAATACTTACATCCACCAGAGCGTGAATCACAACCAACAAAATCAGTTCTAAGAATCGTTTACAAAGGAAGTAAGTTCAAGTTACACCTCAGCCGGCTGCCGGGTCACAATGAAAGTCAGGTAGACCCTAACGAGGTGATACCGCACTTAAGAACTACGAGTATACCTCACTTCGGGATATTGTGATTACAATTGGTCATAAAGTAAGCAAAAATGTGTCAACCCCTGAAGTAGTTCTGCTGATGATTGAGTTTTATTACTTGGCAATAGAGCTTAAATTTAAATAATGTGGTAAGTAGTATTGACGCGTTTTTAATTTGATACTTAATTTTTTTAAGTATAGGAATAACCAGATGGTGTTTTTTGTACGTTTCTTAAGATCAATATTATATTATTCTTTGGACTGGAAAGTATCGTCAATTACAAGTATGAATAGAATGGATAAGTGAAGAAAAAACTTGAGTGTATAATTTTATGTCCACTGCAATTTTGTGACCAGGGGAGTTACACCTCTTTAGCAAAACTATCTTAATCTTGCTGTGAAAAAGAGAAAGAGTTATAAACAGAATAAACCACATCTCATTTTTACAGTAAAGAAAAATTTTCTTAGATTATAGTAGCTTCGTTACAAAGATAGTGCTACATGCCTAAGAAATATTAATTAGGTTGACCAAAAAATACACCGTCTAAACTTTTTTCATTAGTTAAATAAAAAAAAACAATTTAAATCTATGAATAATTAAGTCATGACGAAAAATATATTTTTCAATTCCATAATCAAATAACTAAAACCAGAACTAAAGGACCGTTTAAAGAAACGATTGATAAACAAATACGATCACTACGTAAATAAACAACTTTCGAAAGGTCAGTGGTAATAATAGATGACAGGGTCTCGTGTGCCCACCGCTTTAAATGCTCGCTGACATCTTACTACTAAAGAGGTCATGGGCCATGCCCAATTTAATAACGGGCACGAGTCGGATCTGATAATAATGTAAGCATGCGCCCTCAATATATTTTTTATAATAATTATCTTTTTATTAAATTAAATATGAATTATAATGATTGCGGCGATGAACTTACCTACTATTAGTACATGCTAGAGATATTTTTGGTCAAATCTGGACATCTGAGAGCCTAGACAAGTTGCAAGTGTTTTGTTTCTATTCTCTTGTCGCAATCGAATAGTGCATTGTTTTAAACACGTAACTTTTTGTTGCAAAATGTCATTCCCATACATTTTTTCGCTTTCTATTAGCGTTAACGACTGTAGATTGTCAACTTGGCTATAGGCGCTGATCCTGCAGTCTCAACGTAGAAAGCGATCGCTATCTTACGAATTTCGGTCGATAAATCTTTAAGAATTCATTTTAAAGAAATTTGGTGCAATTGGTATTCTTTACTATGAAAGATTTTTGTCGGTGTTATAAATCGATAGCTTTAATAGTAGACCCTACTAAATGTCGTGAAAACAAATTCAATCGAAATTCGTAAGATCGAGATCGTTATCCATATTTAGAGTGCAGGATCAGAACCATAGTGTAAGGTTTAGGTTAACGAAACGCAAAATTAATAGTTTGAACTAATGTGATGTTATGTAGAAAAGGACACTTTAAATTCCTCAGTGAACGCAATCTATAGCTAAAGTATAGTGCGCTTAGTTAACTTAAAAATTAGTAGTCCGAACTTCGCAGGTAATGCCACCTTATGTTACAAAGATATATATCAATGTTACAAAGATATAAAAATCTGAGCTTATTTAATTATCAACGTTATAGTTTAGTCTCGGATGATAAAGGTTGAAAAAAAACTTAATAGATATTATTAAAATATCATTCTGTTTTATAACATCGTCTCGCGCGTTATCAAAGGAAGTTATCGAAATACATGACTCAACACTCATTGACAAAAACTTGTCAGCAGATGAATAAATATTATACTTATTCCGTTTCCTGTGCGCTTGGGAACGCAGACGCAAGACGTTACAAATTTTTGGCTAACTGTAAGAGACGGCGCTTTAGACATGAAAGAGATATCAGTATACCTTATAGGGAGCTTTACTATAGCCGAGGTTTTATTCCTGATAGAGAGGTTAGTCCAGTAGTGCATGGTATAAGTTGGTGATCACGTGGGTCTGGCTTCGAGTATAATGACAATAGATTCCCCTCCTATTGCACTGGACCTAACATCGTTGGTGAAATGTTGGTGGAACTCGGTGCACCTTTTGCCTGTTTGTGGTTATTAGAATTATATTATGATTTGGTGTTGGGATATTTTAGGAACATATATTTACAGAATCTGTAAATACTACGAGTATTTACAGATTCTAGGAAATAATGATAATTAATATAATAATGATAATTAATAATGATGATTAACAGAAATAATGATTATAGGAAACTTTAAGATTTAAAAGTATCTCTATTTTTATATTACGAATCTTTAATATTTAGAGGTATCCCTATCCCGGAGGCAGATCCTTTAAAAAAAGTATCACCTTTAAAATTAATTTTTCATTTATGCGCCAATTTTTTGTTACACTGTGCACTAATCATTAATATTTAACAAAATAAATTAAAAATAATTTTGTAGGATTTTAGTACCTATTTAAACACGTGTTAAACCGTTAAGTCGGCGGACTTTGAATAGTTCATACTACGAATACTATTACTATTGCTTCCTCACACGTCTATTGCACGCTCAGCTCAATGCGCACGCGCTGGCGTCATCTCGGCGCGAGTAAACACCGTCTCACCGGCCGTATCAGAGATGCTTATCTGATACAACGTGTTACTTTCCCCATTTGGTACTTTTATTCTATGGAATGGTGTAGTTTAAATTAAGTTTTTAGATTTACGCGAACGTTAAATGTGAATTAAAACATTTTTTTTAAACACATCAAATAAATATTTCGGATTTTATGGCGGTTTATTTATAATTTTAATTTTCATACGTTTTGTTTTAGAGTAGCTTCGTCTTTTGGAAATTTGGGTAGGGAAAGAAATGGTAAAAAATTTGATGTCATATAAAATAAATACCGATTGGTCTAGAAGACCTAAGATAAGCTTAAAGCTGGTAAACTGCACAAAATCCTTGCTACTACAAACACCTGAAATAAAATCTACTCATTTAGAAAATAATAAAATCAGCTGTTTTTCTACATTCGCTTAACTTTCCATATAAATGTAATGCCCAAATAAGTATGCTATTTATACGTTTTTCGTAAGACTACAAATAGGTATATTATGCACAAAATTCACCATAGTAAAATATTTCAAGGCAAAAGCCTTGCTTAAAGCGACAAAAGGCGCTATAAGCTCCAAGTTCGCTTCGTTGTGAAATCGAGTTTTGTGTTCACGTATAAATCATAAATTTGAATTAGTCATTTGAGTGTGAGCGTTAATTATTCAAACCTTCACTATTTGGAGAAGGCTTTATTACTTTAAAACCAGTTTTACGCTTGTCCTTTTGGTATAGAATAATGAAACAATACGTAGATATTCGTTATTTTTCGTGTGTTGTCGGGACTTCTGTTGAAAAGGCGATAAGTGAAGTTCTTTTTAGGATCTGTCAAGACGTATCGGATCTCCTGGCAGCAGCTTTGGAAACTTTCCGGGAAAATTTCCAATTTCCAAGTGACATTGGTTTATTAAATTGTCGTTTTCTATGTTCTTCGATATTTGAGACAATGATGATTAATAAAAACATAGTCATTATAGGTAGGCCAACGCAAAATAAAGTTTCTTGTAAAGAAACTGGTATTGTTTCAATACACATAAAGATGAAATTAATGTGTAGGATAAAATGTGGATTTCATCTTTTTTTTAAAAAAACACCGTCACGCCTATATTCCCCAACCGGGGGTGGCAGAGGTGTACTGAGTACACCCACGTTTTGCCGACGATGTTAGGTCCCATGTAATAGGGGGCGAGCCCATTGCCATATAGTATTTTTCGTTAGAAAAACTACATTTGTCCGACCTAGGATTTGAACCCAGGACCTCGTGGTCACAAAGCGTTGTGCTTTACCACCAGACCAACGAGGCAGTCAACTTCATAATACTTATATAAAATATTTTTTTGCGAGCTTTACCTACGCATAAATATGTGCTAACGTGATTCTTATTGTAAATCGTTCGAAGGGCTGCAATATTAAAATTTTCTTACGTAAATCTTAACTACAAATGACCACTATACAACAATAAATAAATGAATCATGATCCTTGTATCATTTTTGCAAACGATTTTCTATGTCAGGAATATCGCCCTAATGAGTTCAGAAACTAGTAGTAAACAAGCAAAGTTTCCATTGTCGGGTGACCAAACGCGTGTAATGGTTGCCAACCGCAATGTCAAGCCGCCACCCTTGTGCTGTCTATTGGTGCCTATGAGCAAACAGCGCATGAACGATTGTGAGAGGTGGACTGGTTCATGTAGCTTAGATACTGTACAACTAGCTCTATACTGATAGGTCTATACTGATACTGGTTTAGCATGTTTGATTATCTATTGAGCTGTAAATGAGCCGCAGCGTATGGAGGTTTACCACGAGTGCATCGCTGAGATTTGGCAGCTGTTTTTATAGAATAACGTTCACAGATGTCGCTGGTTAAATGAAATAGCGGCAATTTTAAAAGTAAGAAGAGGAGGAAATAAACTTCATAATTTTAAATTTTAATATTTAATTAAGGGTGCTAATGGATAGCGCTAGATTCTGATAGGTTGTAACACTTAGCAGTGCACTTTAAAATATGGTGTAAGCACGTAGGTTTCCTCATTGCGACCTTTCGATTGCGATTACAGTTAATATGGACACAGCTTTGAAGGATTAAGAAGACAATTTCTGTTAATTGTATTTAGATAATTTCTTTTTATTTAATTTTATCCTATTAAAACAAGGTCGTGAAAGTAACAAATTGATAGACACGGTTTATATCACTGTAACCACACGGGTTTCTGATGTTCTGAAATAAGAGCCCATCGCCGCAGTAATGGGTGCACCCATACTGCGGCGACGGGCAAAAGTGCAAATGAGACTGATGGCAACTTATAATAGAAAATATTTCTCCTTTATAAATACTCTAAATTCTTCGTGCCTTCTACTAATACAATGTTTTATTTAGGCATTTAGCCTGCCATTCTATGAAGGTAATAAATCCATATAATTTTCTAATACAGGTACTTTTGCTATCATAGTTCGAACTAATACTTAATGTGTGGCGAATTCAAGGTTCTTCAGGCGTTACCTTAATCTTGTTTATAAATAGTCGTTCTGAATCATGTAGGATAATAAAGCAGATTAGTAATCAAGTTTGATGTCAGCTCTCTCGTATCACTGGACGTTATCAAGGACGAGTACATGGTTATCGACGCGTCCTAAATAAGTCGCACTGCATGGAGTTCGTGTGTTAGCATAATATTCATAGACGAGAGAATACGGTTTATGTATATGTATAGTTTTATAATATGTTTACGTAACTTGATTAGAACTTATCTTCTGTTCTTGTAAGTGATCCCGATCGTCTATAAATATATATTTTTTTTTAACATGAAGGCATTTTCTCAGCGGTGAGAATAGACTATTACAAATATATGGATTTACTTCCTTCTTTTGGCTGAAGGTTTAATGCAGAATGATATTTTGTAATGGCAAAGGAATTTGGCGTAATGATATAGAGAGATAGATTTGTCTGGTCTATGGATATTCTTATATTTAGAGAATAGAGGAGACGGTGCCCTGTACACAGAGTAAGGAAGACTAGTGTACTCATTTATTCCATGGCCTCTACTCTTGAAACTAACGTAACCGAAATAAACACAGATTTGGCTACCCTACCAAATGCTTTGCTTGATTATCGATTTTCATGTCAGGCAGGAAGAAGTCACGTCAAACTAATCAGACTAGAAGAATATTATAACTCATTTGACGTGTCAATGTTATTCAACTGTCTGTGTTACCATTACGTATTACTTTTAATACGTTTTGATTTGATGGTATGATCGTAATACGTACAGATTGAGCAAACTTGCAAACAAAGGCTGAACACCCCGAATGTAAAGTTATACATACCATAAACGACACAAACATGAATCAGACAAGTTTTTTATAATATTTTACTGTTGCCTTATCAAGATGATGACGAAGGAGCAACATAGTTGTTATCATATAGCAAAAATAAACCTGTTCAATTAAGTTGTCAACTCAAGTGAGTATTGGCGGTGGATAGTTGCAGACTCTGTCACTTGGCCACATTATGTACAGTTAGATGGCGCTAACGGTGCTCATCGAAGCACCAGGCAATGGATATCATCTCCACAACCGGACTTTGAGACTATAAAAACTTAATTGCATATAAAATGTCTAGTTTTAAATCTGAAGAGATGAATTGTCTGGCATTGGTACTTTTATTACTCATACGAAAACACCTAAAGACGTAATAAAGTTTTTTTTCCATTTAGAAAACGAAATACATATAAAATTATAGATAGATATCTATTTATGTAGTTCATTTTTATAGCAATAGTGTTTTTGTTTATCGGACTAGAATATTAGCGAGCGAGAGAAGACTTTAAGAAAAGATCCTGTTGGAACTCTGTATGCTTTGCCTATCATGTCAGATATCTGATGATATATATAGATTGTTTTCTGGCATTCATGACTATGTATAGATACTCCACACAGATTCCATGGTTGATCCCACTAGCATTTGTTTATCTTTCTCTCTCGCTCTTATTGTGTAAGCATGTGTCATCTGTTCCCTACTAAATATGGTCTAGAAGCAATTGAATATTGACATACGTGCTCTGCTCACCTTGACTTACAAAAACTTTACGTAAGAAAACTTAGAAAGTAATGCCCGACATGTCAAAGTTAATACGTTGGTTCGCTTCTAAAGGCGACTAGTTTTTCCGACGCATTGACAGCTCGATCCGTTAGTCCGGGTCTTCACAACGGACCAGTTTTAAACTTTTTACTACATTTGTACAATGTTATTCGTTTTACGTAACTGTGCTTCTAATGGTTGTCAGTTTTTCCTCCTCAGTATCGGGGGCGCATCTATAATTGATCACATGTTCTATGGATCAAACGAAGATTGCTCTTCCTTGTACCGTAACGTATTGAACGTTTCTTTGCTATCTATCGATTCGATTATTCGTAACCCGATTATGTATCGATAATTGTGTACCATGCGATAAGATTGTAGTTAATAAAATTATGATATTTATACTTCTTCGTATGGAACGGAATCTACAATTCAAATAATATACTTTATTCATATTCTAACTGTAAAAATAAGGATGTTTTAACTAACCGCGCCGGACGTCTTATTAATAGAATTAGTTTCGTATAGTCATTTGTTAAGGTGTTCGTAATTATTTTGTTTAGTTTATAACGGTATTAAATAAATCACAGTGGGCTCAAGGCTGCCGTATGCCGAGATTACTATGCATTAGTGCGCCTCGTTATTCATAATGATGTACGTATGATATCATTTTATGGGGCCTGACTTAATGAAATGTAATAGACGAAGATAACCCGTTCGTAAATAATAAATTGAGTTTTGATTGCGAAGTTGTACTCGTTATATAAAGATTATGACTTCTGAAAAGCCTCTGGTCTTCTTAGTCTTTAGTTTTCTAAGTGTAATCCTATTGTTTACAATTACCTAAATTTTATAAAGTTGTTTGGAATAGTCATATTTTAGTTATTCGTAAAAATGAGTCCTGCAGTTGTTTAAGTTTTTGTTAATTGGATTGAAGGACCAGAATAATTAGGTCAATTATATAAATTCTTTGTACCCACTCTTAGAGGGCGTATAAATAACATGAGAGGTCACGGACAAGATTGGCTACATCTTGAAGCGTGCTTCGATTAAAACATTTTATAAGCCGCCGAAGAAGATCAGTAAATTTTTACCATCTGTCAAGTGTCAGATCCCTCTACAAGATGCAGGAGTTTACAAGCTTGATTGTGAATGTGGTCTCTCTTATATAGGACAAACAAAAAGACCGGTAAAAACTCGGGTTAAAGAACACATAGCTGACCTAAAACACCGTCGCTCAAAGAAGTCTGCAGTCTGTGAACATGTCCTTGACCGCACCCGCCATAACATCAGATTTGATAGACCACAAATCCTCGTGAAAGAACACCGATTCCTACCAAGGATGGTTCGCGAGGCTATTGAAATTAAAAAACATCCTAATTTCAATAGAGAAGATGGCTGGGTGCTTCCATCGTCTTGGGATCCGGTAATTAATATAATCAAATCCAAAACCAAGCATAACACTGCAAGACCTCAAGACACCGTGAGCTCATTCTGCGTAGATCGGACCAACAACAACAAAAATAATTAAGAAGTTTGAGGGTACCCCGGAACAACTATGCCTATTGGACGTCTAACACCTCAGTCCCTCCCGTGACCATGGGTGCTGCAAAGCACTCGAAACGTCGGGAACTAATAATAAAAAAAATTAATCGCGATAAAATCCGTAAAATAGTTTTATTTCATGTGTTATATTCGCGTAAATCTAAGAACTCAATACGTATAAATAAGTCTTATGTAACCGCATACTTTAAAAATAATGTGGCAGAATTTGAATTAAAAATACTTTTATCTAGCAATTATCGCGTCTGCTGTCTGACTTTTATTACCAGTAGGTATTCGCTTAACACGGTAAACCAGCTATTAAAAAGCTTGTTTGTTCTGGCGTTTTTCCTGAATTTATGTTTTTTTGTAGTTATCGCAATAGGTACCTTAGCGTCCTTATAACCTTGCCTCGCAGTATCCGGTCACATTTAGTTTAATAATACATCAGTAAGTAGGTATTACAGCGTTTGGGATTAGGAAATTTACGGAATGCTACAACTTAGTAAATTATTCACTTTGATTGATTGACTGCCTCGTTGGTCTAGCGATTACGTGGCTCTGATTTCAAATCTTAGATTGGACAATATGAGCTATTTCTATCAAGAAATTTACAATTGCTAGAAGCAGTCTGGAAGTGCCTAGTATAGTTTCAATCGCCTCGCCCCTCTTTACATTTCGCCCTTATATCGTTGGCGATATGTGAGTGTACTCACTACACCTTAGGCATCTGCCACTTATTTTTAATTTCGTTTTGATAAGCTAAGATAAAGTTTTAATTATAGTAAACAGAAATACAATGCGAAAGTGTAAGGATGTAGGTACCGGAGAAGACCTAGAGTATCTTACCTTGACCAAATAAAGCGTGTTTTATCTGAAGGGCAAGTCAAGAGTCTCCATAACCGGCGAGCGTGTATGCGAGATGAAAGAGGAGTGGAGGAGGCAGAGTGGAATTTGTTAAAATTCTGTACTCTCTGCCTATCCCGCAAGGGATCTCATATGATGATATAGGTAAAAAGAAGTTTTAATTATATTTGCTTTTTTATAATCTTTGTTTGTCGTTACATTAAGACTGTCAGAATGGTCTAGCGAGCTCGTTTAAAATAGTCTACTAGTCTGGTAATTTCTATTTATCTATATCATCACGCCAGATCTCTTTCAGGGTAGGCAGAGAGTACATCACTACACACTAAAATACACTATGAGAGTGGAGGAAGCCAGAGAGGTCTGTAAGATAATAAATCTGTTGGAAATCTGGTAATTTGTAACTACAAAATTCAGATTTTTTTGAGACTATATTATTTTTATTAATGTAACAACATTACTTTTGTATCGTGCGGTAACTTTACGAGATATCCGGGGCAGTAAAATTTTACATCCCAGTATTAATAGTTTTTATGTGATGCGTAACAATAACCCTGTTCTTGCGTTTTTATGGGTTTTTTACCGGAATTGTGGGGTCTCTGATTTCTTATCTGTATAGCCATCTTGACTCTCTAAAAGGTATTGATAGAGTCATATACATATATAAAATTAAAATGCTTATCTTTATTGTGAGTTTCTATGATTTCGGTTAAGTGCCGAATAATGCACGTAGCTATCATGTGTCCTAGATTCCAATCCCAGGTCGGACAAAGATAGATAGAGTACTCTTTATTGTATATCAGTGATATTACGATTAATTACATACAAAAATATTAACAACAGCTAGGCACAATTGCAAACAGTGAAGGAAAACATCGTGAGGAAACCTGCATACCTAAGAGTTTCTCGAAGGTGTTTGAAGTTCGCCAACCCGCACTGGGCCAGCGTGGTGGACTATGGCCTAAACCCTCTCAGTTTGAGAGGAGGCCCGTGCTCAACGGTGGGACAGTTTCTTAACAGGGCTAATATTATTATTATTATAGCTACAATTTGCGGCCTTATTGTTCAACGCAATTTCTTCCAGACAACCAATAACCAATGTTTAATATTTGATAAAAAAATCCTGGTATGAGTCGGGAGTCTGACATTGCGCTGGATATAATGGCAATAGGCCTACCCACTAACTTAAAATAACATCGTTGGTGGAAAGTGCGTATACACAGCACACCTCCACCATTCTCGCTTGGCAAATATAGTTTATTTTTATTACATGATTTTCTAATAACTTGCAATGCAAATATTTTTTTTCTATTTTCGGTGTAATATTTTTTTTTAAAACGTATCTCTATACTAGGATTTATTCCTGTATCGTGGGTGCGTTTACAAACATGACAATTCATATACACAAATACCCAGACCGGAACAAATAACTGTGTGTCACACCATGATTTGTTCCGTGCGGGAATAGGACCCGCGGCTATTAGACACAGTGGACGGATTGGCTTAAGCTCTTAACCACTGCGCTAAATCGTCCGTATATAAGTAAGATTTTCACTTGAAAGAGGCGCTCGTAGCGCTGTGCGACCGCGGTGTTCTTACCGATCAGCAAGGTTAAGCAGAGACTCGGTCGGCCTGAGATGGGTGACCGTTTGTGAAATTTTAATATTCGAGCGTCTCCGTGCTTCGGAAGGCACGTTAAGCCGTTGGCCCCGGTTACCACTTCATGTGGTAGTCGTTAAGTCGGGTTGGAAGCCTTAAAGGTGGCTTGATAAGTTCCAACAGCAGGTGGCCACAAACCTGCCTCCACCAATCCACACTGGATCCGTGTGGTGGAGTATGACCTAATCGCTCTTACCTCGAATTATGTGAGAAGGCCTTTGGCCAGCAGTGGGCAGTATAGGCTGACATTATATTTCACTTGAAATAGCGGATACAAATTTTTAACCAAAAAATATTTTTTCATAGACTTCTTACAGCTAGAGAAAATAACGAAATTGTATAGACAATTTCCCACAGTATTATCCTTATGGCTTATTTTTTATGTAAGCAGGGGGATCATTTCGGCCGCCCATAATCTATGGATTCATACATAACGCATTAGTCGGTCACAGTATAACCAATAAGTGGATTATACTACTTGTGTGATTCTTAGGAATTTTATTAGAGGATTTATTCTTGGAAGAAGATTACTGTACTGTGACGGTGAGCTCATGGCGCTTAGTGCTATGTGATTCATATGTATTTATACCTACCAGGAAAATGTTTTAACGGATCACATCCGTACGGGGCTCATATTCGCTATGAAGAAACGCTGTATGTTACGATAACTTTGTGAAATGATCGTGTGATTCGGCTGCCTCGACTGCCTCGTTGCTCTAGTAGCAAAGCGCATCGTTTGGTTCAAATCCTAGGTCGGACAAATGAAGTTTTTCTAACGAAAACTTCCCAGTATGAGTCCGGAGTCTGGAATTGTGGCTGTTATATGGCAATGCGCTGGCCCCCTATTAAATGGGACTTAATATCGTCGGCGAAAAGTAGGTGTACTGAGAACACCTCTGCCACCCCCCGCTTGGGGAATGTAGGCATGACGGTGTGCGACATGTAATTTTATTTTGTATGCCAATGGAGTACCATAATATGATCATTACAGGAACTTATCGTAATCATAAGAAAAAAAAAGAATTATATAGAATCAATTTATACTTTAATTTGTATATGGTTTAATTTTGTATCATTATTTATAAGGCAGAGCGGAACACCCGGAGCACAGGTATTTGTTGTACTTAAAAGAGTGCCCTTTTATCGGATCAATCTATGTATTTGTAACTCTTAAAACTAAAATAAATTCATAAAAAAAATACTTTTTTAATTGGTCGTAACGAATACGGGGCCAGAATATAAGTTCATAGTGTCTTCAAGGCATATTTGGGACACTGAACCTCCACACCGATTTCTCAATCATAGCAAGCAAAATTCAAACACAAATAATTTATTTTAAATAAAACCTGCGTTACTTACAAATTGTCAGTTTACATTTTTTTATGTAATCTGACTATTAAGATAACACCGGATCGGAACGCCGCTTCCACTGAGAGGAACCGGCGCAGAAATCAGCGGGCTTCTTTTGTTTTATTTAATCCTCATATTTTTTTTTCTTTTCTTTTATCATATTGTGTAAGTACAGTTTTTAGGTCACAATTAAATAGTTAAGATCGCGATATAAGACTTGTGAGGTTATTTCTAAAGAGGAAGTGTCTAAAGGATTCCCGATACACCAGTCCCCACAACTTACGAAGAGGGAAGAGTGTAACTTTTCCTTAAGGTTTCATACTTGGTCTGCAATGTACTCACTAGTTTTGTAAACCCTTGACCCATTCAATTCCAGAATCAGAACAAGGATTTATATAATAGGTGGTGGTGATATTCATTTATTATCGTGTTAAAAATAACCATCAATGTAATTTACATCTGTTTTAAAGTGCGATGTAAGGCAAAGGACGGTGTTGAATTTTATTAATTATTTTAATGAAATAATAATAAATTGAATGTGCGGAAATTCTACATCTAAAATATAACATTTATGTATTAACAATTAACGGTTATAAATTATATTTACCTATCAATCCCACAATTGGCATATTTGTTTAAGCATAATTTGTAATATTAATTAAATGCTATATTATATGAAATAAAACTATCTAAACAGTCTTTCGTTCTTTCCTTGGTCATGTGTCCGCCAGGAAAGAAGAAGAAAATACGAAATAAAAGGTTCATTTCATGCGTAATTTTCACGTAAATCTAAGGACTCAATAAGATACAGTATCTTTGACTTATCTATGTGCATATATGTATATCTTTTAAGATACACATATGAACATACAGAACTCACAAATACATAACATTGAAGAGACGAACACTCGTCCTATATTTAGGTATCGGATGCGTGCCCTAATCTTAAATTTCGTGTATGAATCATTCGGTACGTCGACCCCGCGGTACATACGTGTCAGGACGGTTTATTTATGTGCATAAATGTATTTGCATAATACATTTCAATTAAGTTGCATGTCAAGTTGGCGCAAACGATTTGAATACCGACCTCACGACCGGCTCTTCCGCAGAATTAAAGGCACCACTTTATAATTATGTATATTTATTTAAGTAGAATAATGTAGCAATCGAATGGTAGTCAACGCCTACGGATGTCCGACTTGTCCGAAATATTGTGATGCTAATTGTAAAAATGCGAATGGCTTTGCTTTCAAAACGATGTAGCTAATTTTAAGTCATCTATTTATAGATATATATAAGTCGTTTTATGTTTCAATATTATAGTCTCTTTTCGTTTAACAAGTGTCGTACCTGATAACTATCTTTTTTACTGCTGTAACGTATGCAAAATTTAATAAATTGCTTAAGCCTAAGACTCAGCCGAGCTTTTAGTGCGATTTAGCCCTTAAGATTAATGAGATTTTGACCATAATCGACTATTTGCTGAGCTAGCACTTTTACTTGGTAGTATGTTAATGCCTCTAAACTTCTATTCTGTAATTAGTGCTCCAAAATTAGTCATGCCGGTGACAATTAAAATTTAATAAAAATCGGCATAGGCATTAAAATTAAAAATTCGAGAGCTAACACGTGGTGTATAGCTTTGAGTTTGTGAGGCAATCGATCGATCAAATTGGTAGTCAGTAAGGGATAATATAATTAGGTAGTCAGGGTTCCTGTATAAGGGAATAAATATTGTGCGGTCGTATATTATATGCAAATATTCCACATGTCTTATTTTATATGCCCCTTTTTATAAGGGAACGACTTTCCTTCGTTGCTTTTGATTTAGTACTTTGTAAATGGATTTGTACGCCTTTTTATGAAATTGTGAGCCACGAATTACCTTTAGTTTTCGACATCAGTATAATAAAAGTCAAAAACAAACACGTTATATGGTTTAGAAATCTCAGAAGTCGCGATTGAAACCCACGTCTTCATAACGGGATTACAATGTCCGAGTGCCAGATAATCTAGGATTTTCTTGACCGCAATGTGAAACCACGCTGTGACGAAAACTGGTTGATAAATCAGTTGGATCTTGGGGACAAGTATTGCCGCATAAATCTTCCACTTTGATAACGCATGTCAAGCTTGAAATCATTGATAAGTATTACATAATAAGTACTGAAATAACAAATAGTACTCGATGTTATCTTACCGTTTTCGAGTTGAGTTAGATCTCAGTTTATTGTGGTATCTTTGTCATGGAATGTGGTCTAGAATGTATGATGTCAAAGAATTTGGCGTAGAAGAAAGAATGTTTGGCTAATCCAATCAGTAATAATGTGCAATAAAATAGAAGTATTTGTTGTTTCAATCCATACTAATATTATAAATTTCAAAGTAACGCTTTCTGTCTGTTTGTCTGTTACCTTTCACACCTAAACCGCTGAAAAGATTTTGATCAAATTCGGCAAGAAATTTAGATTTTATCCAGCGGAAGGATATAGGATACTTTTTATTTTAAAAAAAGCTTAAGGGTGTGAAATGCACGCCTGAAAACAATGCGAACGGAGTTGCGGGTACAGCTAGTTTTCTATATAGAAAAAAAACTGTCGGGACAAATTCAGTTTATGAGGATACTGTAGATAATTTCTGCTAAAACATTCTGAAAAGATCTAATGCTTTAGGTTACAAATGCTACAAGGAACCAATTGCGTGCAACTTTAAACATGGCTATTTAAAATTAAAGATTCTACCTCCACTTTTAGACGTGGCTACGTCTAAAAAAGGAGGTAGAATCTTTAATTTTATTTCCGCCCTGTGATTTATTCCAGTGTCAATTCATTTACAAATATGAAAATTCACACACAAATACCCAGACCGAAACAAATATTTTTGGATCATACAAAGATTTGTCCCGTGCGGAAATCGAACCCGTGACTATTAGACACAGTGGGGGAAGTGGCTTAAGCTCTAACTACTGCGCTAAATCGTCCGTCCTTCGTCGCTAACCTCTAGATAATAATTCAGTATTTTATAATTGCCTTCTTTCCTTGTAATGATATTAATACCACGAGATAAGCCGTACCTAAGTGCCACAAATGCACGCACTCAAGAGGGTTTAAGATGGAAATAAAAATGTATGTGGTGTCGATAAAACGTGTGTGGTTAGTGCACTTAATGTGCATCCGTTAGGGACTGACTACAAGTGGACGTGTGCACCAGAAGTGCAACTTACGTCTAATATAATGCACGTGAAAAATAGTTGTTATTTTACAAAGTCACTGAAGTCAAGGTAGGTCAAGCATGCATACGAGATTAAGGTTTATGTTTGGCGTTGCGGCCAAAAACTTGCCTGTGTAGAATAGAGTGAATTATATCTACGAGTTTTTCTGGCGTTCACAATAATTGCGATTAATTTAGGTTGACTTTGTGTAGTGAACCTTTTTATGGACTGCAATAGATCTAGTCGCGAACTATATTTATTTGTGACGACGATGTTTTTTTGACAATACTGCGTTCATGTTCCAAAGGTTTCGACAATTATTCAGTTGCTTAGTGTTGCATGTTTCTGCATTATTTTCATGGACAGTCTTACAAAACTCATTACTTAGGACCCAGTGAGTAGGGAAACGTTAATAGATCGGCTCAGCTTCGTCCACATAAATTCCTAAGCGCCAGCGAACCGCAACGGAAGCGACGCGACTCCTGTCAGCTTAATTTAGTTAGTACCTTAAGGCAGGTGTAGGGACTTGTTCCCTGCATCATTGCCCTGGCGATCTGCGACTGCCCCGCAAGGAATTCGCGTGGGAGACCCGTTTCTCGTCCTGTTTCTTTTTCTGACGCCTTGCAACGACATTTGATATTGGAATTATTTTCTTATGTAAGATATTCCATATACTTTTCTTGCGATTGTTGAGATATGTAATTTTATGATACTTTCGTTTGGAGGTAATTTTAAGGACGAAAGTGTGAAATTGCTTAGTAGTTTTAAATAACTTGAGATTGTCTCCAGTATAATGTTGTCATAGAAAAAAAAACATGTCGGTGTTTGCCATTAGGTGATTTATGTTATATATTAGATATTGTTTTTTGGATACCTGGCTGTTACTTTATTATTATTCATCGGATATTATTGTTTAATTCATCCAATTTCCAACTGAGCTGGTCGGCGTAACAATTTTTCGAGAGCTCCAGTGGACGTCTTTCAGCGGATGATGATGATGTTACGATAATTTGATTACTCATCACTGACGTCATGCAGTAAATGCAAAGAAATCGTATTAATCGTTTGAAAAGAGCCAATGTGCTTGATGACTGAAGAGAGTTGGGGCAGTGGCTTTAATTCACTAAAACCCATTTCAGTTTAACCAGCCTGATTATAGTCGCACGAGACTTATTACAGGGTAGGATTAAAAATAAAAAAAACAATGTAGTACATAATAAGGTTGTTCGTTACAATGTGTTACAACATTGTCGATTTTTTTAAAGTGAAACTTTTATTAGATCGTCTCAAACTTTTTGGTCTGTGTGTTGCATGTCGCGTGACGGTCGGCCGCGGAGTAGGGATAAAGTGAAAGGCGCTCGCCAGAACAGCCAAGGCCAATATGTTTCACTTTTACCGTGGTTTCATAAAACCACACAATTGGGTTTTTGAAAATATTATTTCCAGTCTCATCTGTTATGCAATTTATAAGGTTAAGTACTAACAGCTTAAAAGACACATGTAATTGAAATAATACACACAAATCATGTGCAAAATTACAAGCAGATATTAATCCCACGCTTTATTAGTCCCAGTAATACCGGCCTACGGACAATCAACAACGGTCAGGCCTTTGTAATTACGTGTCATAAATCGCTCGTATCACCACGTTTTGCAGTAATATATGCTATGCAATTATTGTACGCCTTTACACTACCCACACAATGTGTTGGGCATTATTCAATCAATTTTTAATTGTAGGATCCATCAACTGCTAATACTCATAATACTCTAATAATAACAATGAATTTTGGACGTCAAACTCGTCAGTACCTCCCGGGGCTATGGGTGTCTTGAAACGTCGGGAATTAAAAAAAGTAAAAAAAGAACACTATCACACCAAGGACGCCGAGGTAATAGGGGGCGAGCCTATTGCCATATACCGGGCACAATTCCAGACTCGGGACTCATACTGGGAATTTTTCGTTACAAAAACTACATTTGTCCGACCTAGGATTTGAACCCAGGACCTCGTGATCACAAAGCGATGTGTTTTGCTACTTGACCAGCGAGACAGTACAAACATAACATGGCAACAAAAACAATAATAAACATCGGTAAAATGCGAAACATATCGACACAGTTATTTTTTTGATAATACGTTTTTGGCCAACTCTACCTACACGCAATGCTAGTTTTTACCATTAAGCGAGTTTAGTTAGCGATCTTTAACGCACCCATTGGTTCAGAATTTGCATAAAGTATCGTACTTTGAACCCAGTTATCGCTACTTAAACTAATGCTTTTAAGTAAACACCAATTTAAATACTCTTTCATCTGGTTAAGCTAAATTAGATTTGTTTGATTTAATCTGGGAAATTATTGGCAATTTGCAAGTGACCGTGGGTTGATTCTGTAACAGTTATTATGGCTGTTTGAATGAACTTGTTACATTAAGTTGTGGGCGAATATTATCTATAATTTAATGCTGAGTACCTACCCACCAATGTTGTGTTCAATAAGATTTCATAATCCACTGATTTTTGGAGACAAATCTTGCAATTTTCCCCCTTTTTTTGAATGTTACCACCATTGTTTTAAATGTCAACGAGGAGCTCAAGTTAAAATTTAGCTTTAGCTTATGTAAAATATAGAATGTAAAAAAAGACCTGGCGCTTTCATTTTCCTAGTGGAGTAGCAGAGGTGAAGGTTAGCTGTCTGTAGTTTGGAATTGTGTCCAGTATAATGGCTATAGCCTGGCATTATACGGAAAACGTATGTAAATGTGATAACAATATTAATAATGTATTACAGTACATATATTCAATTTTTAATACCTACAAGGATTCATTGCCTTGCCTTGCCCAAAGCCTAATTAAGTAAATATCAATTTTACCGAAAAGTCTATAATGTTTGATAGTTTAAAACAACGTACGACAGGCCCAAAGACAGTCTGCATTAATTTACTCAAAAGTGTTAAACCAAAAAAGGATTTTTTAATCATAATTTTCACGTGACCTTATACAGGCTGACACCGAGGCACTACCGGAATGTTTATAGCTACTACACCACAAGCCTTCCTCAGTAATTAAACGTCGACAAAAAGCCAGTTTACTCATTTCGGAATCCCCATTAAGATGCACCTTCAGGCTTATGGTGGCTCCAGCAATAATCGATTGTTGAAGAAGCGAGCACCGAACGATATCGGACAATTAATCATGCTCATATACGGCACTCAGTACAAAATTACCACCGGTAATAAGCTGTAGACAGCGATTTATTACTTATACAATCCGTGAAACGCCGCTTACGGTACATACAAGAGATTTTTGTACGATTAAAACCCGCAAAAACTGCAATCAAGGTGATAATATTAAAAACATTCACAGCTGGATTGCATTCATGATTAAACAAAAACAATTTCAACGGATACTTTTGCGGTGGACGATGTTTTGGAATAAATGAATATAGAATATCACACTACGTTAGTGAGGCCGCAATTATTGCATTCTTCAAAGCTGCTAAAGTTATCTAAGTTACCTACAGGAAATTAACGTTAGATCCTTCTGGTATTGTGAAGGTAATGTGTGTGCTTGTCAGGCCTGTTATGATAATTGTATACGAGATTCCGCTAATATTACCTACTAGTATTGATTTTGAATAAAAATATCGCCCGAGCCATCTATTTTTGCGATCAAAACCATTGTTTATTTTAGCTTAATCTACCCATCAGCTAAATTTCACCTAAATACATTAAGCCGTTTACACCTTATTGAGTAAGAAACATTCAAACATCTTCATTTTCCCATTTATGAGAGGTATTAGTGGGATTACAGTTTTAAGGATTACGTAAATGCACAAAAGATTATTGCGATACAGAGTAAGAATATAGTGTCCCACGATGTAAGTTGGACTAATAATGGGTTTGGGAAGACGATTAAGTGCAGGAGCAAATATTATAAACGGTGGTAGTTCAAGCGAGTTGGTACTCTGGAGTCGCATCATAGGAGAGCTTTCGATCGGAACAACACTTTTCAAAATTGCGGCCTATCTGTAGCCCTAGTTAGCTTGGTTAATCCTATTCCCCTTGAACAGTTGAGGTTTGGTAATGCCAAGTTACTTAAATATGTTATAATAGGTAAGACAAGTTGCGCCAATCCCAGATAAACCATTATGTTAAAAATCTATTTTTCCATCAAAACTAAACATTTACAAAAGAATTAGAGAACGTTTGCTATCTATGTAAGATATTTGTATGTATGTATGTATTCATGTAGTCTATTTTATGGTAATGTATAGCATGTAGTATATTTGTTGATATATATATGTAGTTTATACCTTTTCTATCTATAAATATCTTTTATTGCCTTGCTTTTGTGTTGTACGTTATTCCTATCCTCATTTTGATCATTTGTTTCTCTTTCACTCAAAGGTTTGCTGGTGGAAAACTCGACTTTGAGTTAAGCTCGCCTTGTACATTAATTTACCTTGTAACAATTTGTGTGTGTACAAAAAAGAATCAAACATATCTGTCCTCATAGTTGGTGTTAACGTTTAAGTCTAAGTACTTGTTTTTGACTGTTTTAACCTTTTAATGAAAATGTTTTAGTCCGTATACAAGTTGTATCGTAAATAACACAAGACCTTAGACACCCCTATTAGATAATTGCTTTACAAAATCAATACGAAAACCAAATTTAAAATTTCCATCCTCTTTTTAAGCACTTTTATACCCCAATTATCTATGAAACATGTACTTGTATGTGTGCGTATTGAGAAAAACGTTTAAGAAATGCATTTTATATCACCGTATAGCTTTGAATCAAGAAAAAATTTAGTTCATTATAGCGCACAAAAGGAATAAAAACATTTTTTGCAATATAAAAAAATGTAAGATACATTAAAAATTGTTGGAATCAATTCAGTTATCGATTAAGAACAAACTACTTTTAGGTCTTGCGATTATTATGTTACACACCTTGTATATAATGCAAAATAGAAAACATTACGGCATTGTAGCACCGTGCTTCTTGTGTAATGGATTAAAAGACCGCTCAACTCGAAATGAAAAAGTCTCAAATGGACATTTTAATTAAGCCACAAACCATAATAGCTGTGTGGAGTCGGAACAACGAGTGGTAACTTTATAGTTATTGTTCTACCATTAACTACAATAGCTACAGAAATTCGAGTCTAACAGTAGTTGCCGCGTGATAAATATAAAAATAAATTAACTTGACTTAATGTTTGCCTCACACATTGGTTGGAGAAATAATTGAACTAGGACAGAAATAAGCTTCGTTCTGTTATGTTTGTTTAACGTGTTCGATATCTTAATTGAGGTAAGATTTTATTTTTGTCATTAGTTACAAAAAAGTTTGTACTCTTTGAAAGAGTACATTGTTCATTCTTATGTTAATACTTGTAAATATATCTGGTGAGTATATATTTAAAGAAAAGAACGTCTTTTATTCAAGATTCTTTGTTTTGCATTCCCTTACGACTCGAGTCAGACAGGCCCTACACGGTGTCATCATCAGTTATTCATGATGTCATGGCGCTATTTTAGCTAAGTCGTAAGTATTACAGCGTTCCCCGTTTCAAATTAAAACGCTGTTTGCGTAATACATTGCCTACAATAAATTTTACGTTATATTTTTATTGCTAACTAAGAATTTATTAGTGCCTTTGTTATAGTAGTTTTATATGACTACTTTGATGTCGCAATTCGTTGGGACGGGTGTGCAATTCATCAGAATTTTATCGTCCGCTTTACTGCCTTTCTTAATTCGATACATCGACGCGTCCGCCGAATGTTTACGTTTCTTACATAACAAACACGTTTTAAGCGATGTCTTAACCAAACTTAGTCTTACATAAAATGGCTCGTGCCACGCCGTGTGAAGACGTATGACCAATCGTAAAAAGGAACTATTTCCAACCGTTTCAAAGAATGTTTAATCCTTCGGGAAACGCGAAGAAAGGCATTCCAGTTACAATGTTGTTTTATTTTTTTCTTCGCTTTATTTCTATCTCGTGTTGGGTATGGCTTCATTGTTCCCCTCACGGATACGAGTGCCTAACGAATACTCGGTCACGGGCAAGGGCCGGCTATTCCCGAGTTGTAGTGTTCGAACAATCTCCCCGGAGATATGAACGGCGCTTGATGTTAATTAGACTGAAAGCTTCTTAATAAAGCGATTTAAAAGCTATAGTATGGCAGGCTTTTATGAGCTTCGTTTAGATAACACGATTTATCGACAGTAGTTTCAATGAACTTTGAGTATCGTACGGACGATTCTTTATCGTGAAAGTTTTGGTTATTACCAATTATTGATACAAGATTTTATTTAATTTCAGTTTTGTTATTATTTGTGGTACGATAACTGGTTTTTATTAATAAATGTATTGACGTGTTTTTGAAGTCTTATGTGTCTCTTTAATAAGTACCTATGTACTTATTAAAGAGTATTATTATAGGTAAATTTTCATAATAACTGCATCGTTGGTCTAGTGGTATATAATACGTGTAACGATCATGAGGTCCTCGTTTCCGAGGCCGGACAAGTGTTGCTTGCCTATCGAAATACCCACTGTGCCTATTAATCTGAAGTCTGGCATTGTACCCGTTATATTTGCAATAGGTTCGCCCCCTATTACATGGGACCTAACATCCTTGGCGAAAACTTGATGAACAGAGTACACCTCTGCCACCCCCGCTTGAGGAATATAAGCGTGACAGTCTTTATTTTTTACTTTCATAATCTATTTCATGACCGACTATTTATTACAGTTTCACGATTTCATTTTCCGTCAAATATTGGACAAAAGGTCCATTAAATCAAAACGGACAATGTATCTCGGGATTGGTTCACCCCAGTCACGTCCGCAGAGTGACTGGCGTGAAGCGTGCACAATAGCTATCCGGGGTGGTCATCATCATATAGATTGCTGTCAAGAGTGACTGATAGCGAATGAAATACGATTTCATTTGTTTTATTTCGACCCTCGTTTGTTGTCATAGATTCAATTACAAATGGAAAAACTCGTAGGCATTTGGAGCGCGTCAAGTGGGGACTTAGTGAGCAATGAGCTACTAGTCGGTATAATTTAAGTTACTAAAAACAAAGATTATTTCCGTGGCTCCTTGTAAGCTGGTAAGACATTATACAAAAGAACTAGACTTTTGTATAATGTCGTCCGTTATAGAGTTAGGAGTTAAGAGATGAATAATGTGAGTGTTTGCACAATGGCGATAGAGCAAGTTCTTATATTTGATGTTTATCTCATCGTTGTACTGAAATGGATTATACGTAATAAGAATATAACACAGTATATTACCAGATGGCTTATTTGTTAGAGTCTATTTATTTCAGCTTTATAAGATAGCTATTTAGGAAATTGTCCAATTTCATGTTCACGATCGTATTAATTACCTACATGAAACGGGGTTTCAAACACTTTTATTACTGAATAATGAATGAAATTTACATAAATAAAATGTCCAATTTTATTTATGAAAACTACTTACTTAACTATCATCACGCCAGATCCCTTGCGGGGTAGGCAGAGAGTACAGAGTTCTAACAGGCTTCATACCTCTCTGGCTTCCTCCACTTTCATAGTTCGCCTCATACGCGCTCGCCGGTTACGGAGACTCTTGACTTGTCCTTCTGATAAGACACGATATATGTGGTTATGGTAAGATAGTCTAGGTCTTCCCCCGTACCTACATCCTTCCACTTTCAATATTTCAATTCAAATCAGTTTTGTCCATATTTCTTCTGACATTCTTTCTATATATCCGAACCAACGGAGCATACCCTTTATCATCTTTACACCGATACTATTTTTCATACCTGCTCGCTTTCTTATTACGCTGTTGCGAATACCGTCGGTCTGCCTGATTCCGCATCTTTCACAGAGCTCGCAATTCGACCGCATTTATCCTACTTTTAGTCACCTTCCCGCATTCTTTTATTTAAAATCTAGGACCACACATGACCCCGCCACGCGTTTGTTTTAACCCTATTTTCTAAACATGAATGTGTAACTAAACAAGGCCCTTATTCGCTATGACCAAACGTGGCGCGTCACGATAACACCGTGAAATGATCGTGTAATGGTATTCTGTATGCCGTTGAAGTCATTCATATATAATGCTCACTAGATTACGAATCACAACCAAAATGACAGTAAAAACAGCCGCTATATACAAGGTGTAACATAATGAACGCAAGACCTAAAAGTAATTTGTTTTAAATCGGTAACTAAATTGATTTCAATCTTTTTTAATGCGTCTTATATTTTGTTTAATTTGCAAATATACTGTTACTCCTTCAGTGCGCAAACAAAAGTTAAACAAACAAACTAAAGTTATTCTTGATTCAAAGCAATACGGTGATTTCAAATGCATTTTTAAAACATATTTCTCTATTCACACACATTCACATACTAGTTTCATTGTTAATTGGGGTATAAAAGTGCTTAAAAAAGGAGTGAAAATCTTTAAAATTTAAAATTAAATTTTTAGTATTGCATTTGTGAAGCAATTATCTAATTGGCGTGTCTGAGGTCTTGCGTTATTTACGATACACCTTGTATAGTGCATCAAGGATCTATGGGCCCATGGATGACATTAACAGGGTAGGGTTGGTGTGAAATTAGGGTTAATATTTAGTAAATTTATCCTGCTTTCAAGGAGTTTTTTTAACAGACTGGTCCGCACTGTTGGTAATTAAAAAAAGAACTTGGGAAAATTTCATAGCAAAAGGCTCCTCTGCGACTGTCATGAAGTGAAATTTCGCTTGATAACAGCGTTACTTTCGGTTTTCCTTGATCTGGAAGATCCCTGTACGTCTTCTACCTACTTGTAGAAAATATTTTTTAATTATCAATGACCTCTGATATTTTTATCATGATAGTTTTAGCGAACTGTAGAATTTTAACGTGTACTTACGTCCGCGAGGGTTGGATCGAACTTATTCGAAATAAGATCACACCCATAGTTGTGTCACATTTTTTTTAAACGTAGCCCCACTCTAAGAGTTATTCCTGTGCCATGGGTGCGTTAACAAACATGAAATTTACTTGCACAAACACCCACACCGAAACAAATATTTGTTGGTCACACAAAGATTTGTCCCATGCGGGAATCGAACCCGTGACTATTCAAACTAGTGGGCAGAGCGACACATGCTCTTAACCACTGGACCAAGTCCATTCCTGTAATCTAATACAAATAATATATCGATAAAGGTACTAATTTCTCGTAACGGTGTGTTTATTTGGTCATACCGAATAAGAGACTAGTTTGTATGTATAAAATTATAATATGTTATTCAAAGTCTGTTTCCTTTGTTTTAGGTAAGTGTTGCCAAGGCTCGCGGTGCGCCGATTGTTATTCATCCTTGAGCGCCAGCCCACGTGGTTCGTATTAATATTCATTATTAATTTATACTGCAGATCGTATCGGTCATACCTATGTTATGCGTAAGTTGGATTCCTTGTAGTACAGTTTTTTGTCGTCGTCTCTGTAAGATTAGTATCAAAAACTATTTTGTTGGTCTACTAGGGAAAGGCACTTGCAATGTAAGGGGTGGTACGGAAGATAAGATGCGTGAGGTGATTGATGTGATGATGAAAGTGGAGGAAGCCAGAGAGGTATGTAAGGAAAGAACCTGTTGGAACTCTGTACTCTCATCCTACCCCGCAAGGGATCCGGCGTGATGATATAGATAGGTAGATAGATAGACTAGGGAAACCTGCCTCGTCGATTTAGTGGCGAATAATGACCGTAGCGAACACGAGGTCCTGTGTCCAAATCCTGGGTCGTATGTTAATGCGTTTTTCTATAGAAGAATTTCCAGTCTCAGTCCGGTATTTGGCACCATGCCCAGTATATTGGCAAAAGGCTCGTCGTCTGTTACATGGGACCTAACAACATCAGTGAAAAATCGGGGTACACAGTATCTCTGCCACCCCCGCTTGGGGAATAGGCGCGGCGGTGTTTATTTAATAATACTTTTTAAAAAGTATTTAATAAAGAATATAGTATAATAACATACTGGCAAATAGCATCACTCACTCTGTTGCGAGAAATTTGCGTCTTTTTTGTGTTAAATGTTGGACTATTGTGTGGCGTCGGGATCGTAATTTCCAGGTAGCAGAAAGATGCCCCTTCTTCGTTACGTACATATAAATAAAATAGACATTATTACTGAGAAGAGAAAATAACAAAAATGAAAAAGAACAAATGAGAAAATAAAACTCTTAACTCAGTGTGCCTCATGGTAAAGGCCTCCTCTAATTCCTTTTTATGTGATCGGTCTCGCGTAACTCTTCTCCAATTCGGGCCACCGGTGAGCTTAAACTCTTCTTCCCACCTGCACAATTGCCGGCCTCTACTTCTTTTAGTCTCCGGGGTACCATTCAGTGATCTTTCTACTCCATTTGTCTAGGTCGCCTTGCATTAGGTGTTCTGTGTCGTTACGTACATAGATGTTGTAAAATGCCAAAGAAGTAAAATAATATTTAAGACAGATTGATCGAGCGAACTATAACACGGCTATAGACGCATCCACACTCTATTGTGTGTTATTCGAGAACATGTGATCGAATGTGAACTTTTAAAATAACTTATGATGTAGTTTGAACCTGATCTCCTGGAATTACGGTTGGTTTTAAACAGTGGCGGTATACTTGGCAAATTACGTAGCCTACGTTTAGTATGTTAGTAGTTTTCAAAATATCTTTGACCACCCCTTTCAAAAATGCTGAGGTGAAAGTACCCATGTTCCAGCATATGAAATGCAAAAGAAATGCTGTGACTAATAATACAATAATGAGCCGGTGTGGGCTGTGCGTGTGCCACGGACCGGGTTTGTCCTTTTTGTTTGGACGGCGAAACAGCCAGCTTTGTTCCGATTTGTAAGCTATTTACCCTGACACCTGGCCCTCGTGGACACTGCACCGTATTGCTTTGGGAGTGAAAATTGTAAATATTATTTCTAAAGCAATTCCATCACCTGCCTTACCTACGTGTGTATACGTAAAATTGAAATCGCATATGTAATTAAAATTGTTATGTATACGATTTTAAGATTGATTAAAATAACCCCATTTTCTATATCGTCAAGCCAGATCCCTTGCGGGGTAGGCAGAAAGTACAGAGCACCAGCAGGCCAACACCCTTTTAAACTGTATTATAACAGAAATTTTAAATTGAACACGTCGCTTAAAGTTAAAGCTATATAGTCACTATATGTTACCCGCGGAGGAGCCCGCGTTAATTTTGTTACTTACTTTGTAATATCTTGTTCATGGGTATCATGTACGTAGGTACAACAAATTAATTAACAGATTTTAATAGTCCTTTACGGTAATATAGAAACTAGAATCATAGAGGTCTATTAAGTATTTTTTGCGTGCGATATACTTTCGCGTTTATAATACTCCACGAATCCGTACTGGGTCCGCGTGGTGGAGTATGACCTAATCTCTCTCACCTGGATTTGTGAGAGAAGGCCTTTGCCCAGCAGTGGGCAGTATAGGCTGATATTATTATTTTTATGATATTATAATACTTTTAGGATTATGAAAATAGATATGTGATGGTAATGGTGACCTTATGTATATTAGGGAATAGTATAAATATTTTGCTAAAAGTGTTATGATGATAATACCTAAGTTTGCCTGTAATTGACGGACTCTATAAAATTATTATAGCATTTTTTTTCTGTTATAAGTCAGTTTGTAGAAAAAGTAAATGTTACGTCTATGTTAATATCCAAAATATAATTTGTATATCATTAAAATTGGCGCTTATATTCAAGTTACACTGACATTCCACCTCAAACATTCGATCGTTCACATCGAAACTTGATAAATACTTTATTTGAAGCTTTCTCATACTTTAACGTGGACTTATCGGTTACATAAATAAGTTCAACAGATAAAGGCTGTCAAAGTGTTTACCGAAGTAATTCGTCTTCCTCTCGACAAGGTATATCGACGCTATGTGTGGCCTATATGTTATTATGTTTACGCAAATGCATAATAAAAAGCAGAACGTTGCGCTGCTCGCGATCAGGGCTATCGTTAAGAAACTAACCTAATTTGAACTTCTTTTCCGATAAGTTCAAATGCGGGGATGCTTGCGCGAAGTATCCATTTATTTTAGTTTCTAGGACTATTGACAAGGAGAGTCATATTTTAGATTTGAGTTCTGTGTTCATGTTTAAAAGGGTCACTGTGTATTATTTACTAATTTAATTCTGGAATCTAGGCTATAACACAGCTCGTGAAACAATAGTTATGATGCCCCTTTCGCGTA
Source organism: Phalera bucephala (assembly GCA_905147815.2). Taxonomy (NCBI): domain Eukaryota; kingdom Metazoa; phylum Arthropoda; class Insecta; order Lepidoptera; family Notodontidae; genus Phalera; species Phalera bucephala. The sequence goes on along the minus strand of LR990621.1, from coordinate 11,851,265 downwards.
AAGGAAGTCCTATGTAGAGTCCTATTCCTAGTCAAAGTGGAATGGTGCAGCTGGGGATGACGAGGTGCTGAGATTGAAAATAATGACGGACAAATTATTATTCGCGTGTTTTTAACAAAAAATATATCTCAATAGCGGTCTGGAGTCTGGATTTGCAGTAAAAGGATCATCATCTTTTACAATGAGACCTAATATTGTCGGTAAAAGGTGTACAGTACAGGTGTACAGTCTTATTAGTGTTGTGAAAACGCTCGAGTCGGCGCTTAAAACGCTCGCGTCTTCTCTGTGTTTCAACGCTCGTGAGCGTCGACTCAGCGCTAATCGCTCGACTTCAGCGCTCATTTTACAACACTACCTCTTATACCCCACTTCAGGAATAGAATATCACGCCGATCACGATTATTTTTATTTCTACTATTAAATAATTATCAATAAGTTGTAAATAGTTAAGACGACACGGCTGATTAACTTACGCCCTTTTTTCAATGAACGTTTGTTATTTCCGATTTAATAGTATAAATAGGGGATACTACAAAAGATTCGCCAGTATAAGGGTCCTTGAATATTGTCATTGTAGGATTGTGATTGACTACAATAAACTTCTGACCTCGTAGAGGCTTTAAATTGTACAAATAAATTTAGCAGTTACCATTATCGTTCCGTTTCTATAGAATTAAAACCTATTCTATTGAGTACGTATGTACGTTAGGTACGTACATACGTACTTGTATGTTCTACAATAATATAAACTTATTGCCTCAAACAGGCTTTCGTTTAATCTGGGTTTACTTTTGGAGGCTGCCTAAAATGTTATCTCTAAACTCGAATTGAGTTCTGTAACTTATGGTAGAGTGACTACTTACAAACATAGGACTATGGTTACGGCAGAGATGGGCAAAATGTAATCAAACTAAAGATTACAATTACATTTTGTAATATTCACTCATGATTCAAGATTAAAAGTGCAATCGTAAACGTTGAAGATCACAAAATGTAATTGTAAATCGTTAATCATTAATACACTATCACGCCTATATTCCCCAAGCGAGGGTGGTTAATCATTAATCTGATTACATTTTGCCCATCTTTGGGCAGCGGTAGGGTTTTGAGTACCTGTGAAAGATGCTTTTAGTGTTAAGAAATACTTTGAATAGTATCAATAAGACAAGTCATAAATAGTCAAGTTTGAGTTTGTCACATTATTATGTAGTTTAAAACTTATTATTTTTAAAAAGAATAATTATATCGGTTACAGTGAACGTGTAGCTCGAAAGTATTTGTACGAGCAATAATTTGTTTTAGGAAAATATAAAAAACCCTTAATTTATATGTAAATAATAAAAAGAAGAGTAAAAAAAATATGTTTATCCAAAAATTACATCTTGGTTTGAAAAGTTATTGCTTTATTTTTAAAAGATTTTGAAGAATGTATGAAAAAAAAAACACAAATGCTCTTTTGCAACGGAATTTTATCCCGCTTTTTAATCTTGAGATTTTTTGATAGGTATAATTGCTGTAGCCAATTAGAATATAATATTTTTGAAGCAGTGTTCTCCATATCGTAGGTGACATGGTTTCATGACTTAAGAGCTATTATACCTTTATGAGAAACTAACATGGGCGCAATTCCAGTCTAAGCAGCCGAGAAGGACCTGCACTTTCATACTTTCTACCCCACAACACAGGTCTATGGCGTTTCGTGGCTCATTCAGATTTGCTGCCTCCCGGTGCTGGAACGACTTGCCTCCTCCTGTGCGTGCCCTTAAAACAATTGGTACATTTAAAACGACGCTTAAAAAGCTACTCCTGGATACGCAAAAACAATGTTAGCGCACTCACCTAACGTTTTTGCTCATCCGGTATGGAGGCACACCTGTTTTATGTACCAGCACTGCAATCTTAAAGTAATTTCTCGCTTTATTATACACACTGATGGTCACCAATTGTAGATTTATGTCTGTCCATGTCCTCTTCCTTAAGGTTGATAATTGAAGTTTTCTTTTTTATTATGTACCCTACAAATTGTTTAATTTTATTTTCCTATATCTGTTGCTCGTTTATTAAACTTACTATAATTATTATATTATATTCATTCAACAATTTTCTTATTCATTTACATCTGAATGTGTGGAATCGTCGATATGACATCTGTGACGTCACCTTTTTCATAGGTGCTGCCAGAATACCAGCGCTGCACCATAAGTGTTTATGGTGCAGCAATATGCTGAGGTAGTAGCCTGTTTAGCCCCACACAATCGCTGGCATATGCTGTATTTTGTATGTTTTTCGTATGCTGTATTATGTATATTTACCTTTTGTTTATAGTTTGTGTGTGGTTAAATAAATGTATTTTCTTTCTTTCTTTCTTTCTTTCTTATTTAGCTGGTAGTGCCTTTAGCAAGGCCGAAGACAAATGTAAAAATATAAATAAAACCTTTACATTCTTTATCTCAGCGTTACTTTAAGGAGCACGGGTAAATACCCGATGCGATCTTTAATTCCAGATTAAAGATCGCATGTTCAACCTTGATAAAAATAAATTCACGTCAAATACACAACAAAAACCATCTTTTATCAAAAAAGAGGATAAAGCATTTAACTTTCATCCGCTGCCAACAATTTGGCACTTTCACTGACCCTATTCGATCGCCCATCAATGTAAGGCCCTCTGCACACTATCAGGTGTAACAGTTTTGAGGGCTGTGGTATATGTAAACATCAAAATATAGATTTGGGCGCTGTGGTATTTCTGTAGATTAGAAGAATAGATACTAATAGATATAGATGGAAGTACGCGAGAGTACTATTCATGTTAAAGGTATTTTTGCCCATAGTTAATGCGAAAACCTGAGGGCTTAGCACGCAAAGATTGAAGTTAGTGTGAAGCTAGCGCATCAGTTTACTGTTACGTTCATGTTTATTTAGTAAATTTTAGTTAAAATAAATAAATGAATTACAGTTTGACAAGGATGACATATTAACTCGCAAGCGTCACACTAACGTCAATGTTTTCTGTGCTAAGCCTTTCGTAATAATTTCTTATTTGACTCGAATAAGATAAAGCCACGATAGAGCGAAATTTCAAACTACATAATTTGGGTATATGAAAAGTTTTCGGGTGAAACTCTGAACTTTTTTTTAAGTTAAAATAATTATTTGAAACCACAGGATAAATAAAATACAGGACTCCTTATATCCGCATAGTGTATACCAATTACACAATAGATATTCTCGCTTGTAAGAGAAGCCGTAACCTTTTATAAAAATATACAAGTTTGTCACAATCTCGACAATAAAATGTGTGAATTGCAATAAATTCTCTCACGCGTCACATCACAACAACACATCCTTCTCTCATGTAGCATGTGAGTGAGACAGGATCGTCGACTGCCGGCCTACTTTCTGCCCCGCTGCCCACCCGTAGGCCACGTGTTTACATGTAAAGGGCGCGTGGCATTCCCTACAGATCTTTTAAGGAAACCAGTGATTATTTATGTGTTGTTGCATTAACATTTCCGATGTGTTGAAGCGTCGCCGCGTCGTGTCAAATGGAGCGTTGATGTTAAATGTTATTTTTTTTCTACTAACAAAGAAAATGATTTATAAGAACAGTCTCGCCCAAATGGTTTACATACGGTCCACTTGTCTAGCAGTGAGCAGAATGGAGATGAATAGATCTGAAACTGGCCAGAGGGAGAATGTAAACCGCGGCAGTGACCAGATGATACGGCGGTGTATGAAATGAGCAGCGCGGTGATTTGAAATTTACATACTTAAGTTGCTCATTTTCATGTTCGATTCCCTGTTCACTGCAGGGCGAGACAGCTGATTGTGAACTCAAAGTTAAAAGAACCTAAGAAATGGCGATGGGTTTGAGTTTGTTGACGATTAACCGATTGATGCGTGGACCCATTATACACCAAAATATCTTGCTGAATCCGGAACGCAGTATTCACAATACTTTTATTTACATTAAATTTGCAAACAAATTATGTTATTTTATACCTAGCATAGATAAGATGATTATCGCACTATACATATCTAGTAGACCATTATTATCTTCTAGTAGGTAACAGATATCATAAGATATGGTCAATGCCGTGTTTAATTACGTACAATAATATCCTTACAGTATTATTTACGTTTATGCTTGCTTAGCAACTTGAAATTATGTTTACAATAAAAATATCGAGGGGTCACTAAACTTTTGCGTAGAAACAGGTTTTAAAATCCTCAGAAGAATGCTAAATTTATTATTAAATTTGGTAAGACCACACTTATGTAATGTGTGCATGTGTGCTCGAAATCCGGTCATCGCACATCGTAACGTTTCGCAAGTGTACCTACATTTATCGGACGCTGGCAAACGTTTTTCTTGGCTCATTCATTTAGTGTGCGCCTTAGAGATGTGTAGATAAGATGCATATATGAACACGGACATGTAGGCGGAAACCATTTCAGTAAACGTCGATGGCTGGTGTGGTTAACTCTAGCCAGCAATATTGAGGTGTTTGCTTAAGCTCTAAACTTGCTTATTTGTTTACGTGGTACATTGCGCGATGCAATTAATCCATGCAAGTGCCTTCATCCGCATCAGTTACTGGGATTGTGGGCATTATGCATAGGCGCCATTTGTATCACCTACATGTGAGAACGGTCTTTTGGCACTAAAATCAACGTAAAGTCGATGTTATCTGCTCTATACTTTTACGTTGTTTGGCAGCTTACAAAATTAGATCCATAGAAAATATAGAAGACCGAACCAAAACATTTTTCACAGAATTGATGTATGTCCGGGCGCCTAAACCTTGATAAATCCATCACTAGCACACTCGTCGGAGTATTGCTAGAATTTCTTCATATCTACGACGGCGTAACAGAAATGTTTGTTTGCTAACAGACTGGTCGACGCCCGGTTGATTGGTGCGAACTGCTCATTACATTATACACTATACGACATAGTATAAACAGCATTCGTAGTATTTAGGTAAATCGTATGGGTATTGAAATCGCATGTTGTTGAAATAACGATTTGTATACGTTTTACTTAGTGTCTATATTTCACTCTATTTTAGGCTTATGATTGAGGGATAAATGAGATTGTTTGGAATTAGGACCTAATGTATCTATCTTAAACTTAATTACGTTTTATAATTATTCATGAAAAGATGCTAACGTACAGAAATGTAGAACGTAATAAAACTGAAAATTATTACATGACATGCTTACAACATACTTTTTATTAAAATACTGGCCATATTTAAATATAGTATATAGCCATAGTCAAGGTTATGGATATATTTATATGTCCCCTGTTGTAAGGAATCTCACCGTCTAAAAGATTGAATACGAGTCCCAATCCGGCGGTACACACTCCGATCTCGGTCTCGAATCTATTCGCGCCTATATTAAAAAGGCGACAACTCGATACTTCGCGAACTTCGCTAATCGTAGCCGCCGCCGACTACGAACCCGACCCCTGCCGCTACCGCCGGCCGCGACATGTTCTCACCGATCCCCCGATGCTTTAACATCGCTTCTTTCCGTTCCGGATACGGACGACGACGACGAAGTCGTAGATCCCTAGTCTAGCCCGCCTACCAGTGCACTAATTACACCCCCTCCCCCCGTAGCAACTGTTCAAACCGAGGCCGTTCCTCCTTGAGGCGCCCTCGAGTATGTCGCCCCCTTGCCCTTCTGGCTCGAGCGTAGTGGTTGCACGCTCGCCCTTAAGTCCGGTGAAGCTGTAAAGGCCTAACGGCCAACAGCGTATATCACTCAAACACACACCGGCGGTACAATACGATCGCGTTGGCAATGCATTTCCGTGTCGTCTTCGACCCCATGTTTAATTTCACTTAGCCATCGCCTTGTTATCGTGGCCTAGTTGCTGTGGAAAGCGGCCCTGCCCATTATCTACGGCTCCCCAACACGACAGACTTGTATTTTCAATCTGTTTCGACGCGATGTTCATTCATAATCTTGAAAGTCTTGTTTTACTCAGCGCATTATGTAAAGTTTGCGTTTTTCAGGTAGCGATCAGATTGTTATCTGTTTGTTCTCTCCTCATTGATAATAATGGTCGTTATCTGCAAAATAAGCACAGATGTAAAGTAGTGGTTAAGTAAATTTCTGTGTTATTCAAAGATATTAAAACTGTATATACTATGTTTTAAAGAGAAATATAAAATTGGGTATATAAAAGATTGTAAAATAGATACATGGAGTATTTTTCTATTTCGATAATTTTAATAGCTATCAATAAATAGTCAAAGGTATCAGAATAACTTAAAGAAATAATTTTTTATAAATCCATGTCAAGTATAGCCTAACTTCTAAATTTATATGGAACGGCCAATTATTTACACGAAGCTGTGGGTGTCTTGTACAAAAAATTATGTTTTCAATTTTTGTACAAGGCACTAACTGGCTTAAGTAGCGATTCCACACAAATCGTAACACTGTAACTGACATACATACCGACCTATTTGACATACGCACATGCACAATTTAAAAAAATAGACACGGACTCACGTAGTCCTCACATTTTTTGCTGAATAAATATTTCCCGATGAATTGTATACCTTACCTTACAATTTTAAGGAAATACATTTACAAGATTTTAAAGACGTTCATATCAAGAACAGTCCCGAAGCATTCTGTGATATTTATTTTGAGATCTCTAGATGTGTGACAAGTTCACGCGGTTATACGACTTTTAGTGTCTTATTATTATTAACTCTATCAGCGATTTTCTAATGTATTTCATAATATACTCTTCAGTTTTATCTCGACAATGTTTCACGTTGTATCATGAGTCAGAGTATGCACTATCTGGTCCATAGCTGGCTATCAGTGACAAGCGCGACGCATGTTGCCCATAACCTCACCACGCGCTGCGCCCGCGCGGATTGACATGTGCTTGTACGTGGCTGTACACCGGGAAATAAATGATGTGTCATACCAATTATTCATGCGTGTTAATGGAGGATTTATTATCGGTTTGTAATGAGCTGGGGATGTTGTTGTATGTTTTATTAAGTACTAATAATTTTGGGCACACGTATTAAACGGAATTGGGTTCTTAAATTTTATCATTGAGGATTTTGCATTTGTGCTGCAAAACTGATGGTTGTATTAATTAACATGCTAATAAACATTCCATTTTTATTTTTGATTACGTACATGATTTTGCTAGCTTCTATTCTGGCGACTAAGGTACCTATGAAAATAAAAATCATAATTTTAAAGTATAGTTTATTAATATACTATTTTTTCAAAAGTGTACACAAATAATAATCTGTTTCTCCCACCTCGATTTGTGAGAGAAGGCCTTTGCCCAACATTGTGACAGTATAGGCTGATATTTTTAATATAAAATATTTCTAAAATCTCTGCCTACCCCGCAAGGGACCTGTCGTGATAATGTAGATAGATATATAGGTAGATATCTATAAAGGGGTGTAATTAGTGAGTATGATTAATCCGTTTTCCGTTTAATTATCTTTTATAGATGATAACGTCAATGACGAAGCCCTTATTTCCTGCGTAGCGTGCCGGCAAAATAAGTCATAAAATCAAAACATGACAAAAAAAAAACCACTCATCACAATGTTCCGAAGCATTGAAAATTTGAATACAAGCGGGGCGTGAATACACTCTAATTGTGCGCGCCTCAATTTTGAATTTTGATTGCATGTTCCTTTATTGTTTTACACTCTTTTGTCTATACTTTCATTGTGCTGCATTTGACTATGATTGCTTTGACTCGGCAGTTTTATGGAATACTTAATATCGAAACTATTGTTCGACTAGAATAGAATTTTGTGGAGGAGGAAAATGTCGGAACTCTTGTAAATTGTTTATAGGAAACATGTAGGCGGGTCCTGTTGTAAAGATTGTACGTTGTAAGCTTGACACAGGGGGGTTTTCATGTGTGTAGTACATATTTACTTGTACTATCACATCATCAGCCTATAACAGTCCACTGCTGGACATAGGCCTCTCCAAGTGCACGCCACTGGGTACGATCCTCAGCTACTCGCATCCAGTTTCTGCCAGCCGCCCTACGACGGTCATCGCTCCACCTAGCCTGAGGGCGTCCTGCATTACGTTTGCCAGTCCGCGGTCTCCACTCAAGAACTCGTTTGTCCCAGCGGTTATCGGTTGTTCGGCTAATGTGACCGGCCCATTGCCACTTCAGCTTACTTATCCGGTGGGCTATGTCGATAACTTTGGTTCTCTGGCGAATGACTTCGTTCCGGATTCTATCCTTCAGAGAAACTCCGAGCATAGCCCTTTCCATAGCTCGCTGAGTGACTTTAAATTTATGAACCATTCCAACCGTGAGTGTCCACGTCTCGGCTCCATATGTCATAACGGGCAGGACGCACTGATTAAAGACTTTGGTCTTGAGGCTTTTGTTTTTGTCTTTAGTACTATCACAATAAAAGAAAAAAAAATTGCTTCCTCTGCCTCGTTAGTGTAGTGGCAAATAAGGCACGCAGCAATCACGAGGTTCTGGGTTCTAATTCTAGGTCTGACAAATTATTTGTTTTAAATAATTGCATGAGTCCGGAGTCAAATGTGTCCAGTGGCCATAAGCTCGCCTTTGTTAAATTGGGATCTAGCATCGTCGGGTGTACACAGTACAGCTCTGCCTCCCCCGTTTGGCGAATGTAGACGTGATGATGCTAAAAGAAAGTCTACCGACGTGACTTATTTTAAGTATAGTTAATTATGAAGTCGTATACTCGCGGATACACTTATTTAGTGGAATTTTACGAGCAGCAGTGGGCACTTACGTCACAGGAGACCACTTCCCGATCGATATTTAGGAGCGGCAGTAAAGCACACTGCAAGGCCCTTATTCACAACCAAACGCGGTGCGTTACGATAACTTCGTTAAATGGTCGTGAACAACTGTTGCTTATGAGAAAAAGTAACTGCCCTTTTATAGCTTTAACCTGTACAAGAGCTGTATAAGAGAGTTTAGGCTACCTTATGGTGTAAATTTTGTGTCTTTCAATATTTTAATTTCCTTTTTTGTTTTAATTGTAATTGTGTTTTTAGTGTTTTTTTTTTAATTTTTTTTTCTCTCCTTTTTTATAACTCATAATTTTTGGCACCTACTACAGCTGTTTCCACATCACCTCAAGGTAGACTGGCAGAAAATGCCTCTGGCATTAAGTCCGCCTCTGTACATAAGTGCATAAAGAATAAAATAAATAAATAAAAATAAATCTACCATTAACAGGCAGTTACTTCCTTTGGTATGGTATTCTGTGTGCCACTGGTGTAAGTGAACGATCTTTTTACGAAGTTATCGTTACGCACCGCGTTAAGTGTTTAATAGGTTGTAGCAAATAAGGCCCCAGTGAGGCATCATCGGGGGTTTCGCCCACCGTGACTACGATCAGTTTCATTTGGACAAATATATTCGCCATAAGTATCAATCAAAAATTGATCATATATCAATTATTACCAATACATCGACTTATAAATGTAAAGGTAAATCTGATTGTTACCTTTTCACGCTTAGACCGCTGCATAAATTTAGCAAGGAGATTGCATACTATAATATTTTTCACATAAGATGTATAGTGACAGTTCTATGTGCCAAACGCAATTAATATTTCATTCAATGGTATTATGGCATAAAACCATAGTTATAGAAATGCGTCATGCATTCTATAAGAAATGCTACTTTTTTACTAAAAAAATGAATGCAAAGTGTAGTCAATATTAATTTATGACCATGCAAACGTTAAAAGTGCCATTTTTGGCTGTTAGGTGCGCTTGCGTAGTTCATCCAGCGTAACTTTTGTTAAGATTTGTGTGATAATGATTGTTAAACTTTCTGCTATCTTGAAAAGGTTCTTTGAAAATATAGATAGATAAACCTTTTTAAAATATGAGATCAAATCGAATCAAATCCAATCAGTTTATTTGCGAAAATGGGTTACAGTGGATGTTAAAATTACAATGGTCGTACGCCATATTCTGCATTTAGGCATGCAAATATCATTAGGAATAATCCAAGAACTTAAAGTACCTAACAATTAGGAAAATATAATAATTGTATCGAATATTTATAAATTATTTAATTAAGAGTTAAATATATACTAAAATTTGTAAAATTGAAATAATACCAAGTGTCTGTTTTAATGATAACAATTATATTAATGTTAATTATAATTTAATAGAATTTAATATAAGTGGTAATTTTAATTATAATAGTGACAAAATAATATCAGGACTCATGATTCAATTGAGATATAGTATAAAGGAGTATATATTGACGGACGATTTAGCGCAGTCGTTAAGAGCTAAACCGACTTCCACCGCTTCACCCACTGTGTCTAATAGTCGCGAGTTCGATTCCCGCACGGGACAAATTTTGTGTGACCTACAATTATTTGTTTTGGTCTGGGTATTTGTGTATGCAAATTTTCATGTCACGCACCCACGACACAGGAATAGATCCAAGTGTGAGGCTAAATTTTTTAAAACAAAAAAAATAGTTTTATACCTATATGTACTAATCATAATTTGACGAGATAGATCACCTCATACCAGTCAGCAAAGTACCTACAACTTAACTTTATTATTCAACACATTTATCGACGGAGTATTAATGTAATGCCAAAAGCATCCAGCTGCATGAATCACTAAACAGACCAAATTATTACAATAAGTGTTTAGGATTCGTAACCATTTTTGGTGGTTATTTGGACCGCTAAACGATCTATCGTAATTTACATGCGTGGAGGACAAACGGCGCCTGATTGAAATTCGCGATCATCATTGCCAATAGGTTTTGGAACGTGACCGGACGACATGGTTACTCAGATTCAGCTTGCTATAGTTTACTGATAGCTAAAAATTATCCAAAAAAGTTGAAGAGCACCACTAAGCTCTTAAACGAATTAAATTCTTAGCGATCCACTATTGATAATAGTCTTCGTTGTAGAGCTACTTTTAGAAAATATAAGCATTGAACTGTTATTTAATAAGTATTACAATTTTCGTTTGTGGTACTTGTGCTAAATAGTCAATCTATAGTGGCACTGATCAAATATATCGATGTATAGTGGCATTAATTTTAACAAATTACAATCAATGCCAATTGTAAAAGAATGACAAAACAGATATACAATGCGAAAGTGAAAGGATGTAGGTACCGAGGAAGACCTAGACTATCTTATCATGACCAAATAGACCGGGTCTTATCAGAAGGACAAGTCAAAAGTCTTCGTAACCGGCGAGCGTGTATGAGACGAACTATAAGAGTGATGGAAGCCAGAGAGGTATGTTAGGAAAGAACCTGTTGGAACTCTGTACTCTCTGCTTACCCCGTAAGGTATCTGACGTGATGATATAGATTGATAGAGAAATTACAATTAGTTAAATAAAATAAATTAATAGATAAATTACATATCTGTATTAACACACCAGATCCTTTGCAGGTTAGGCAGTGGGTACGGAGTTCCAACGTTTCTTCATTCCTTACAGATCTCTCTCTCTTCTTCTACTCTCATAATATATTTGTCTTACATGCTAGCTGATTATGGAGACTTTTGACTTGACGAATAGAATATTTAAGATTTAAATTGATTTTAAGGCATCGTTGTTCGGAAATACACAGTTTAAATAATGACAATTGATTTGGCATAGAAATTTGCCATTCCTTAGGTATTGGTAATAAATGTTTACACAAACTATATCTGTAAATTAACACTCTTTCACTGCGTTTTGCGAAATGTGACTCACGTTCCAGACTTGTGAATGAAAGAATTTGATCTAACGTAACAAATGTTTACTTAGGCCAGTGAAACTAGACTTTCTAGTTTTAGGCAGGATAGTTTATCTCTCAAGATAGTGAGGCGAAAATGAACTGATAGGTATTTTGTGGGTCTCTGTATTATGTAAGTGATAAGACATATCACGTGCGGGCAAATAATATTTTGTTTGCGTGTTTTTGTGGCATTATAAAATTACTTCGAAGAATCGTTCTATCTATTTCATCACACCAGCTCTCTTGTAGGATACGTGAAGATTACAGAGATCCAACAGGTTCTTTACTTACAGATCTTTCTGGCTTATTCTACACTTTTAACTCGCTCGCCGGTTAGAGAGCCTTATTTCGAAGAACAAACTAAAAAAAACACCGTTTTGGATTTGAAATATTTGACAGGATTTCTTCGATTTAGTGGTTGTGTACTTGGCTTAGCTAATGATAACTGTTAAAACCCATCATGACGTACGCATAAGAGGTGTTCGGGCATGCAACCCACTCTCACATCGATAGACTTCAAGCGATTCAGTCCCGCTTCCTCCGCAAAGCCGTAGGAGCCCCGTGGTTCGTACGAAATGTCGACCTCCACTCCGATCTCGGTCTCGAATCTATTCGAGCCTATATTAAAAAGGCGACAACTCGACACTTCGCGAACGCATCTTCCCTTGCGAATCCGCTAATCGTAGCTGCCGCCGACTACGAACCCGACCCCTGCCGCTACCACCGGCCGCGATATGTTCTCACCGATCCCCCCGATGCTTTGACATCGCTTCTTTCCGCTCCGGATACAGACGACGACGACGAAGTCGTAGATCCCCTAGCCCGCCGATCGGTGCACTAATTACACGCCCTCCCCCCGTAGCGACTGTCTAAACCGAGGCCGTCCCTCCTTGAGGCGCCCTCGAGTATGTCGCCCCTTGCCCTTCTGACTCGAGCGTAGTGGTTGCACGCTCGCCCTTAAGTCCGGTGAAGCTGTAAAGGCCTCACGGCCAACAGCGTATATCACTCAAACACACACACGATAACTGTTAAAAGACAATACCTATTATATTATACTGCATGGATATATTCGCAACTTCATGAATGTGTGTTATGAATATTGCTCAAACGGACTGACCGCTAAGTGTAACGAGCTAATTAACCTAAAACATAGAACATAGTATAGTGTAGCATCGACGATGTGAAGTTCCATATTTTATTAGCTACGCATAATTTCTCTTTAGCGTCACTCTAAGGTCAGGGTCAACGTCATGTATGGTTGGTATGGTTAATTATTGTGACTAATTACAGTTTGAAGGCGACCTACAAATGTACCTTTATTAAGCTGTTATTGTATAGCAAGCTGGCGTCTATACTATATCAGTCGGAAGTGCATCTCGCACTGTAAAATATGGAGTTTTCCCCAGAGTTACAATGGCTGGTATATTGCTTTCCGAGTCTCTCTATTATCCGACGAGTCCGTCTATTATCTGCCCATCTCACTTCGTAGGGTATTTAAATATTTCAGTCACATTGCTAGACAGACAAATAATACCCTAGAAAAACTATTTGTCACTGGCAAAGGGGAAAGGAAGAAATTTAGCGGACGGAGTCCTATGGATTGGCTAGATCAGATACTAATATTAGCGACTCGATTCTTGTAACAGAGAATAGGAGGACATAAAGTGACGTCATAGGTTCTTCATAATGCTTACGATTCTCAGCACTGAGGAGTACGATGCCAAATGCCAAAATAAATGACGTGCCAGATCCCTGGGAGTATAGAAAAAGAGTACAGCTTTTATTTATTTATTTAAAGCTTATTCATTTATTTAAATAAATAAATAAACTTTTCCAACTTATCGGTATTAAATCGGAGAGATATTACGACAGCAAAGTCTGTTTATTTTAGTAGAATATGTAAATGTAACTGGTAGTTATTTTCACAGATCATATCACAACAATTTTTAACCGTATTTTTTTGTAAACTGCGTATGTAAAATTATATTCAATAAAAGCTTGTAATAATAACATTTTTAGGTCACCAAACCGTACATGTATGTTGTGAATGTTTTTATGCTCCTATCAGATTTTATTCATTTTATGCAGTTATTGCATTTCTTGTAACAAGCACATAAATGTAGGTAATATTATTATTTTTTGTATCGTGGCGAGTCTTTGTCTACCTCTGTAGGATAAATACGTAAGTGTATACATGTGTTGATAATTTTGGGAAAGTCATAGGTTTGATATCGATTACTTATTTGAATCCATATGAAACAAGTGTCCAATTTTTTTATATTAAATTTTTTTTAGCCATTTTTACAAACGAAATTTGTTTTACCCAAATATTCTTAAACAATTAATAGCTATCTTGCATAACATAAAGTGGAGCATAGTAATCAATTAAAACGATGGATATGTCGGTCCGGTCTCGCCATGTAGGGCCAGTGTCAGATGTCGGTGCAGCGGGTCGGATTATTAATCAGGCCACGCCCTAGTATTCAGGTCAGCTTGTAATTATGGCTAGTGATAATGTCACTAGCTAACACTCGGACAATTTGAATCGGTGGCAGGTTCATGCTATATATCATTTACAAGGTGTAACATAATAAACGCAAGACCTGAAAGTATTTTGTTCTAAATCGATAATTGAATTGATTCCAACTATTTTTAATGTATCTTACATTTTTTTTTATTTACAAAAAATGCTTTTACGCTAATAAAAACTAAATTTATTCTTGATTCATAGCAATAAGGAGATTACAAATGCATTCCTAACCCGTATTTCTCAAAATGCACACATACACGTACAAGTTTCATTGTTATTTGGGGTATAAAAGTGCTTAAAAAAGGGGTAAAAACCTTTAAATTTGGAAATTTGGTTTTGTTTTGAATTTATGAAGCAATTCTCTAATTGGGGTGTCTGAGGTGTTACGTTTATTGTATATATATTTTATTTTCAATATAAAATTTGTGAGTGAACTATGTGAGTTTGTTCGTAATTTTTCTCCTTAAGGACTTTACCGATTTTGATGAGTTTTTTTTGTACTTAAATATGGGGTTATTTAGATGGTTTTAGCTATAGTTGGACCCGATAGGTGCGCTTTTGTCGACCGCGTTCAAAGCCGCGGGAAACTGCTAGTTATGTATAGAAAGAATACCTGTGCACTCGGCGTATCATTTAAATTGTCGTGTATTGCAATAGTGATTACGAAATTATCAAATTATAACATTTATTAAAATCTTGTTCTTAACACTATGTTTACTATGCTATAATGATGTTATGAGTCAGTATATCGATACTAAATTTCTCATTTTAATCATGTTGGTTTGACTTCAATCCAGCCCAAGCAACATGGTTAAAATTATTGTTTTTACGTTTCCTGGAACGCACGCTTGCCTCGCACGTCAATAATTTGTTGTTTCCGCTCTTCAAAAGCTATTAAATCCATCAAGTTATCGGAATCGAAAGGAACGTTGGATGTAATCGCTAAAATTATATTTTACCTACATTGAAAGGCTTAAATGCCATAGTAATTAGATTTCATATACATAAGTATCACAAATACCAATGTAAGTATTCCCGAAAATATTTTCAATTGAGCAAAAATGTCATCAAATTAGTATTCATTGCTAAGTTAGTCCAATATAATTGTATATAACTTAATCTCCTTTTAAACTATGTTGCCAAAGTCCGTACAATGTACGTTGACTGTAAAATTTTAAAGATAGCCTTATAAACGAATAAGCGACATTAAAGTGGATAATCCCAAATA
Organism: Phalera bucephala; assembly: GCA_905147815.2. Classification (NCBI taxonomy): domain Eukaryota; kingdom Metazoa; phylum Arthropoda; class Insecta; order Lepidoptera; family Notodontidae; genus Phalera; species Phalera bucephala. The sequence goes on along the minus strand of LR990621.1, from coordinate 11,835,710 downwards.
AATGTATTGGATACAATTAGTTTTACTGTCGTTTTACGACTTTGGAAGCTGTAAATTGAGCGTGTAATTTCTTTTCAATTAACTTGTGAGTTGTAAAAATGCGAACGTCCGATGAGTTTTCTCCTATTAAAATGCAAAGCGGGTATTATCAGATATGCATAATGCAGGCTATAAAAAAGCAATAAAATAAGTCTTTACCATTAAGGATAGTATGAAAATTAAGTGCGAATACGCCAGGTTTAAAGGCAAGGAAGTTAACGTAGTGTGGTGAATACTTTCTTTTCTACTGATAACGGCGTAACCAAAAAGAAAGTTAAGATTAGTACGCGATCTATGTAGGTATATGTAAAAGAAATGGTTGACGGTTTCCTTGTAACATTGGTTTATTTTGTTAAGTGATTCGCGCTTTGAATAGTTAATTAGTGTTCACGTTGAAACATTTACTAATCAGGAAACAACTGACAGGTTTGATTGAAATGAAAGCCTCGCTTTCGAATGTTACTTTTCCAAAGAAAACATTTACCTGTGTTACCTATTTTGAACACGAACGGAGAACAAAGAAATCGTTCCAATGCTATTCCTAAAGTTTAAAAGATTATGTAGGTAACCGAATTGGTTTATACAACACGACTTTTAATACTATTCGTTAGGCTCTCTTAATTAAAGCTCATACTAAATTTGAAAGTGCTTTCCCAGATTTTAGTGTTTGTGAATGATCTTCGCTATCGGCTTAGGGGCATTTACAGCTTTACAGGGCAAGAGGGGCTCGGCTACGTTCGTTAGTGAGGTTTGCCTTCGCGCCGAGCGGGGCTGCGCTGTGCGGCGTGCCCCGTACGTTTCAGAACACTACAACTCCCCAAGCCGGACCACAGTCGCGCTCCCGTCGCACTCCGTCGGCTATGTGGCAAAACCTAGAGAGTTGTGTATACCTGCAGAGTTATTTATTTGTCGAGATATCCTTATACCTTCTATGAGCAATTCTACAACTGAACTATAAAAACAAAATAGTGGCCGCGACTCAGAAATAAGTTAACCTTTTTGCAAATTACACGCTACATGCACGCTACCCAAAATAATGTTCCTGTTTACACCTTGGCGAATTAAATCGCGTGTGCCAAGGACCGTTATAAAACAATTTGGATTGTTCCACCCTTTTCACGAAGTATGAAAGCTGGGCTCTTATTCGATATGACTAAACACAGCGCGTTCCGATAACTTCTTTTTTGTGTCATTTAATTTTATTTGCATGCATAAATGGGCAAAATGTAATCAGATCAATGATTACAATTGCATTTTGTAGTATTCAAACATGACTCAAGATTAAAAGTGTAATCGTTATCGTTGAAGATTACAAGATGTAATTGTAATCGTTAATCATTAATACACCATCACGCCAATATTCTCTAAGCGGGGGTAGTTAATCATTAATCTGATTACATTTTGTCCATGTCTGTTTGCATGTTTATTCCCTATTATTTTTTTGTAATTTTGTAGGTATGTTGTAATGTTATGTAATTTTTATAATTTGGTACCCCGTACAACGTATAACCCGTACAATGTACAATTTATGAATTGTCGATGCTGTGGCTATTTTTTCAAACGGAAAGATTAAAAAGAATAGAAGTGAGGGGACTTCTATTTTTTTTTAAAAACGTAGCCCCACCCTAGGTATTATTCCTCAACCCAGACCGAAACAAATGTTTGTGGGTCATACAAAGATTTGCCCGGTGCCGGGATCGAACTCGCGACTACTATCCAGTGGTCTGAGCGATTTAAGCTCTAGACCACTGGACTAAACCCTCCGTCAAATAAATAAATAAACTTTGTGTTATGGCATTCTGTATGCCTCTGGAGTACAATTACACGATCATTTCGCGAGGTTATCGTAACGTGTCGCTTTACGTGTAGCGAATAAGGTATCTGGTTGAGCGATACTGCCGATATTGTGGGTTGCATGGGCGCGACTGAGGCTTGGCTTGCTGTTGGCTGTCGCTGGTCGCACGCAACCTCGCCCGCTGCCGAGCGCGAATGTATTTGTGATTTATGATTCAAATTAACACTATCCCTAAAATATTATTTGAAGAGTGTTATTTTTAATCAATCCTGTAGTTTCATTTAGTTTTTGTGGTTAATCTAGTAATTATATAAAACACCATTATTCGGGTTAAAAATAGTTTTTAGCTCAAATAATAGTTAGTGTATTACATTATAAATTTATTGATTTTTTTTATGTTTTTTTATTATTACAAAAATATAGTTAATTAACCATAGTTGATATTTAAAATATGTAGTGGCAGACTGTATTTATTTTTCTTGTTTTTACGACGGTCGAGACGATTTTTAAGTTTTTGCGAGTCTAACGCACGGTAATGGATTTTTATATAGTATAAATTTTATATATTTAAAAATGTGTTAAATGTTTGTTTTATATGGTATTTAAAACGAATGAGGTTCTCAAATGGTCTATATACTTAACTAACATTTAGTAATAAAATTAAGTCAACAGACAAATACTGAAAATAGTTTGATCACCGCGATAAGCGCCCCCACATATTTGATGTGTTGGAACAAGTCATTAAAGGTGAAGTTAATTTACGACCCATGCCACTTCCGCCCTGATAACGATGATTCGACTTACGCAACTTAATTGTAGTACAATGTTCCTCAATATGGTTTTCTTTATTTACATACTAGCACCCTCCCGATGCCCTTACATTCATTATCTCGGATACAGATACCGCACACAGGATCAGACACCGTCCTCGCCGGCGAGGTCGAAGAATCCCTAGCCCGCCGGCCGGTGCAGAAAACCAAGGCGAGACACCTAGTATACGCCCTTCCCGTAGCGACTACCCAAGCCGAGGCCATTCCTCCTTTAGTATAGTGGTTCGACGCTCGCCCTCTTGTCCGGTGAAGCTGTAAAGGCTCCGCGGCCAACATCGTAAATCATTGCTGTTGCATGAAGCTGCCTCTACCAATCCGCATTGGATCCGCGTTGATGTGTTTGATGTTATCTCTGCCACCTCTATTTGGGAGATAAGGCCTTCGTCCAGCAGTGGGAGAGTATAAGCTCATTGATACGCATCAACATTGTTGCCACACGTATATGTCGCTTGAGTAAAATCTACAACCAATTTTTGTAGGCAACTAACAAATTTGTAATTTGGAAACCCATAAATTACTGAATAGTTTAAACTTTAACTTCTGGGAAAGTTTCATAAAATAAGACTGTAACAAATAAAAACAACTATTTCAAATACAAATTGCATATTGTTTGTAAATATTTGGGAAAAAATCCTATCGTGCACTTTATTTTAAGAAATATCCAAAAGAATCGGACATATTACAATCCTGCCGCCATTACACTTTTAAATTTCACTTCATCTCGAAAGAAGTATTGGTCGGATCTCGATCGTGTACCACATTAAACTGAAGAATGGACCGAGATTATGAATGAACTGCATTTCCTTCATGAATGTTCAATTCGTTTTATTTGTCATCTGCATTTAAATCCGAATCATGGGAACTTTAAATTATTTTTATCTCACGATTGCGACAAATAAAAAATGCTTGTTAAATTAACGTCAGTTGCGACACACATCATGTGTTGTCTTCATTATGATACATCTAGAAATGACTAAAATGTTAATAAAACATTTTTTTATTATTTTGTGTATTGTATTGTGATTACGAAAATTTTGCTTTTACTTTTAACTTGTACAAGTTGTTAGTATTCAAAACTATGTTTATCTGACTTATCGGCAAAAGCATTAATATTTTGCAGCCACGAAAAAAAATGGTAAATAAAAAAGCATAAGTATAAAAGGAATACTGTCGTGATTTTATTTTATTCAAGTAGTTGGTAGTGGTCTTTGTAAAATATAAACAAATCTATAGCGCGGTCTTATTCAACGCTAACGCCGTCTCACGAAAAAGACATATACAATGGGTACTTTTTTTGAGAAAGATTACCAGTTTATCTGTTTATTGCAAAATTAAGCAGTGTTAGCCTAGCGGTTAGACCGTTGGACTGCCAAGTCAGAGGTCTCTGGGTCAAACCCAGGCCCGCACCTCTGTCTTTTCGGAAAGTATGTGCGTATTAAAAAATAATTATCACTTGCTTTAACGGCGAAGGAAAACATCGTGAGGAAACCTGCATGCCTAAGAGTTTCTCGAAGATGTGTGAAGTTCGCCAACCCGCACTGGGCTAGCGTGGTTGACTATGGCCTAGCCCCTCTCAGTTTGAGAGGAGGCCCGTGCCCAACAGTGGGACAGTTTCTTAACAGGGCTGATATTATTATATTATATATAAAATTATTGGTAAAATGGCTAGCGAATTTTACACATAAAATAAAGTATTTTTCGGATTTCATCGCGGCTTAAAGAAAGTGTACGTATAGTGTACATCCACATTTCGCTGATGTTATTAGGACCTTAGGTAATAGAGAACGAGCTCATTGCTTTCACCTGGAATAATTCCAGACTACGGACTGCTAATAAGAATTTTACCAAAGAATATTCCAATAATACTTTGTTTTACCTGTATAATCGCGTCGCATAATGCGCCTCTATAACAACGACGGCTTATTTCACAGCTATACTTATTATAGGTACTTACATAAATCTGATGTTAAGGTCCGGATATTACGTCTGACAATAAGATAAATAAAAGACAGGATAGATTAGCGTCACAGAACATGTGTTGTGGAGGGCAGTGAACTTTTATGACTTACAGTAGGTAATAAAGACGCGAACCAACAAGCAGACAAATAGCATAAGTACAATATCTTCATTCAATGCGGTAGGTACTTAGCATTATTTATTATTTAGGTATACGTACTACGTAGTACAGATTGTGATTTAATAGTGAATGGTATGTCTATTTAAATTCTTAGCTCATAATAAAATATAAATATATGGTATTCATTATTTTGTGTATGTGTGTGTGATGCTATTGTGTGTGATTGTATTTTAATTTTACATGGAATTATCTACATTATTATAGTATTAGAATGTTAATATAGTTTGATAAAGAAGCATGCGTTTGAAATCATATTTAGGTATTTATTTTATTCTTTATGCACTTATTTTCATAGGTGGACTTAATGACTGAGATATTCTCTGCCAGTCTACCTTGAGGTGGTATGGAAACCGCTGTGTTAGATGCGAAAAAAAAGAGTATTAAAAAAACAAGTAAAAGAATACTAAGAAAACAAATATACATTATATACGGACTAAAATATTTAAAACACAAAAATAGATACATACCTACATATAGTAAAATATATATTATACATAAATACCGTACTATACATATAAAAGTACTACATACATATACATATATACATAATTATACTACATATGAAGCTGTCAGTGTGACATAATGAATTAAAACTGCTAACGTTAAGAAGAAACCGCCAACATGTGGTCCCACAGATAGTCCTGCATTTCTTTTTTAAAGAGAGGCAGTTGGTAGGTAGTTTAATTCCGTCTTGCTCGAAGGAAAATCGCCGGAAGCATGGAACAGGGGTGTGGTGGTACTCTTTTTCAAGAAAGGTGATAACACTTTACTGAAGAATTATAGGCCCATCACACTGCTGAGCCATGTTTATAAGTTGTTTTCGAGAGTCATCACGAATCGTCTCGAACGCAGGCTTGATGATTTCCAGCCTCCCGAACAAGCCGGTTTCCGGAAAGGCTTTAGTACCATAGACCACATACATACGCTGCGGCAGATTATACAGAAGACCGAGGAGTATAATCGGCCACTATGCTTGGCGTTTGTGGACTATGAGAAAGCCTTCGATTCGATCGAGACTTGGGCGGTTCTTAGATCTCTCCAGCGATGCCGCATTGACTATCGGTACATCGAAGTGTTGAAGTGCTTGTATAATAACGCCACCATGTCAGTCCGAGTACAAGGGCAGTGCACGAAGGCGATCTCCATAAAAAGAGGAGTAAGACAGGGAGACGTCATTTCTCCGAAACTGTTTACTGCCACCTTAGAGGACACCTTCAAGCTCTTGGAATGGCGAGGACTTGGCATCAACATCAATGGCGGATACATCACTCACCTTCGATTTGCCGACGACATTGTGGTCATGGCGGAGTCGCTGGAAGATCTAGGACGAATGCTCGGCGACCTCAACAGAGTATCTCAACAAGTGGGTCTTAAAATGAACATGGACAAAACGAAAATAATGTGTAACGTCCATGTCGTACCCACCGCACTCACCGTTGGGAACTCTACTCTTGAAGTTGTCGACGAATACATTTACCTGGGACAGGTAGTCCGGTTAGGTAGGTCCAACTTTGAGAGAGAGGTCAATCGACGAATCCAACTCGGCTGGGCAGCGTTCGGGAAACTGCGCAACATCTTCTCATCCAAAATACCTCAGTGCCTAAAGACTAAAGTTTTTAGTCAATGTGTGTTACCAGTGATGATATATGGATCAGAGACGTGGTCTCTTACAATAGGTCTCATAAAAAAGCTCAGAGTTGCTCAGCGAGCTATGGAGAGAGCTATGCTCGGCGTTTCTCTACGTGATCGAATCAGGAATGAAGAGATTCGTAGAAGAACCAAGGTCACCGACATAGCCGTTAAGATTAGCAAGCTGAAGTGGCAATGGGCGGGCCACATAGCGCGAAGATCGGACGGGCGTTGGGGCAGAAAGATTCTAGAGTGGAGACCACGTATTGGCAAGCGCAGCGTGGGACGACCACCTGCCAGATGGACCGACGATCTTGTGAAAATCGCAGGAAGTCGTTGGATGCAGGTGGCATCGGACCGGTTACGCTGGAAAGCGATTGGGGAGGCCTATGTTCAGCAGTGGACAAGTATAGGCTGAGATGATGATGATGATGAGTTGGTAGCCATCCTAAGTTCCCTGCTACAAAAGCGTAGAACACATTAAATGTATTTATTAATAAAATAGTATTTTTTTCTGTTGCGTCATTGGTCTAGTGTAGCATGATGTGGTTAGCAATCTCAAGGTCTTAACTTTTAATCGTGCAGTATTATTGGCTTTTTCTATAAAAAAAAATCAACAGTAGTCGATAATCTGGAATGGATCCCGGTATAATGGTAGTATGTTCGCTTCTATTACGTATATGTGAACTTAACATCGTCGCTGATAGTATAGCTCTGCCACTCTTGCTTGGGGAACATAGGCGTGACGATTTCAACTTACACTTACTTTTTATAGACAATTTTAATAGATATATACAATTAAATGTACACCTCTGCTACCATCGATTGGGGAACGTCTATCTTTAGTTCAGAAAACAATAGTTAGTAGTCTATCTATCTATCTATCTATAACCTCACGCCAGATCCCTTGCAGGGTAGGCAGAGAGTACAGAGTTCCAAGAGGTTCTATTCGGCACTCTGCACCCCACGACTCGCCAGTTCGGGCCCGGCGTGATGGGTGGCGGCCCCCATCGCCGCTTCCACCTATATTCGTACCGACGGGGGCGGGCCGGTACGCGTCGCCTCGGGGGGACGCCCTAGCCCGCACTGCGGTACGTCTTCGGTCCAAGATTGCAGCCATAATGACTGGCAGGGGTCGCGACGAGCACGCTCTTGGACAGACCCCCTTAATAGTAGTCATGTATCTATTAAAAGAAATAAAAGTCTCTTTTATATAAAGCCTTTTTATGATAAATAAAACATTTGCTGATGTATGGTTGAGGTTCGAACATCGCTTATAATTCCAAGAAGAGCTTCTTAATAGCGACTTTCAAATGCGTGAGACTCTCGTTTGTTCATTTGTAAATCCACGGACGAGTGTGCCAATCTGTTCAAATAAACAAACTGAAAGCTATGATTAAATTACCACGGGATTAGTGTTGATTAAGGGCAATTAACAATGTTAGTAATATTAACAATATTGTCATAGTGGACTAGGTACTTGCAAAATGTTGAAAACTTAGAAGGTCAGGGTTTGTTTTCCACTGGTTATGCTTGACTCAAATTTCAACATAAAAAAATAGTGCCTAAACTAAGACTAGGTTAGACCGTTGGACTGCAAAGTCAGAGGTTTCAGGTTCAAACCCAGGCACGCACCTATGTATTTCGAAAGCATGTGCGCATTAAAAATTAACTATTACTTGCAAAAGTCTCCAAAGACTGAAAGCGATGAATGAAGGTGTACAAATGGGTGACTTAGTGGTAAACCATCTACTTTATGCAGATGACGCGGTTTTAATAGCGCCAACAGCCACTGATCTGCAAACACTAGTCACAGTTATGAAAGACGACTGCATGATCAATGGCTTACACTTGAATGTGAAGAAAACCAAGATTATGGTTTTTGAAAGGGAAGAAACCAGAACGAATGTAAGGATTGTGGTTGGTAACGATGGGCTGGAGCAAGTGAATGAGTTTGTATATCTTGGATGCGCCTTCAGTAAGGATGGGAAATACACCGCTGACATAGAGAGAAGAGTGAGTGCAGGGAACAGAGTGAATGGTGCGATGGGAAAGCTACTCGGGAGCCGGCACTTAAGCCATAAGGCGCAGCTGGCCATACATAACGGAGTTCTTGTCTCAACGCTGTTATATGGTAGCGAGAGCTGGGTATGTAAGAAGGAGAATGAAAGTAGGATAAATGCGGTAGAAATGCGAGCTCTGCGGAAGATGTGCGGAGTGAAGCTGACCGACCGCATTAGCAACAGCATAGTAAGACAGCGAGTAGGTAGGAAAGATAGTATCGGTGTTAAGATGAGAAAGGGCATGCTCCGTTGGTTCGGGCATATAGAAAGAATGCCAGAGGAAAGAATGACAAAACAGATATACAATGTGAAAGTGGAAGGATGCAGGTACCGGGGAAGACCTAGACTATCTTACCACGACCAAATAAACCGAGTCTTATCTGATGGAAAAGTCAAGAGTCTCCGTAACCGGCGAGCGTGTATGAGACGAACTATGAGAGTCGAGGAAGCCAGAGAGGTATGTAAGGAAAGAACCTGTTGTAACTCTGTACTCTCTGCCTACCCCGCAAGGGATCTGGCGTGAGGTTATAGCTATTACTTGCTTTAACGGTGAGCGAAAATTGTGAGGAAACCTGCATGTCTAAGAGTTTCTCGAAAGTGTGTGAAGTTCCCCAACCCGCACTGGGACAGCGTGGTGGGCTATGGCCTAAACTCTTTCAGTTTGAGAGGAAGCCCGTGCCCAACAGTGGGACAGTTTCACACAGTTTAACAGGGCTAATATTATTATTTTTTATAGGATCACTTTTACAACTTATAGGATCATTTAAAATGATCACATACTTTTTAAGTAAAGAAATAATCATAGGCTAATACCGATTCTTCATTCCTTTGCTGCATATTTTTTCATGTAAAATTGACAAAAATAATTGATAAAAATATAAATGATCTAGGGATCGTACTATATATAGTAAAAGTGAGTTTATTGGCTCATGGTAGAGCGTGCAACGGTTTTCTTTGTAGAGTTGGCACAAACTAAAAAATGTTAATTATCTGACCACTTTTTTAAAAATCCACTGCGAAATATTCTCACAATTCTAACTAAAGGCGTAACCAAATATTTTTCAACGTATTTCCCTATCAACGACTACCGGTTCCAAAACAATCACAGGTGTTCCGCCTTGTCTGCGGCGAGAAGTCCAACTATTTTGCTTTATACGCCATTGTTACACGAACAATAGAACGTAATTAAATTAAGTTCAGGCTTATAGATAAGAGGACAGTTTCACAAACGCCCACAACAGCTGGGTAATCGATACCCGATAGGAACATGGTGTGGTGTGGTTTATTACATAGATAGTCTATGAAAGATGTTAATGTTTGTCGATTATTATTTTTAAGGTTATTTTCTATTCATACTGAATGTGTATTTTATTAAGTACTGTAATATTAATATTTGAATTTGTATACTAATACAGGTAAGGTTGACCATGTTTCTAATGTGATATTAAGTTATTTCCAATGTAATGGAGTTCCAATGTACGCTCCTATAATAGTGATGTAAACATTTACGATTAACTTCTGATGCAAATTAACGATGTTTTTATTCTCAACACTTTTCGTCTAACTCGCCTAGAGCTGTATTATAATTTCACAGAGTCTCACCAAAAGCATGTAAGGATGACTGTTAAGTCTCAATTAAAATACCAGTGTTTCAGCGAAACCATTTTAATGACAAACCAGTTTTGATCCCCGATTCTTGCTTCTGTCAATGTTATTCAGACAACCATTTTGTTGCTATCAATCTCCACACAATAGTTGACAAATTGTATGTCAATGCACACCAACATGTCATCAGTACCGGTTGGCGGCAAGCCAAGGTTAAAAGGTTCAATCAATCGATTATAAATCATTGATGCCCAAACTGTTAAGTTATTGATACGCTATGTCAATAGGTTATCAAACGCTGAGCCTCAATAGAGGTGTACGAAATTATACCCTATTCAGATTCGATTTAGACAAAACGTAAATACAGGAAACAGTTGTTCTGAAAGTTTAACTGTCTGCATTTATTTAATTTATTCAATAACAGACACTAATATAACAACAAAAACGTAACAGCCAAATTAATAAAAACAGTGAGTTTAACAAACTAAAAGAGACCTTGCGTCATCGCAACAACCAAAAGTAAAAATGGCAGATATAACCCAACTTAAAAGGAAATGGCGAACTTTGATGTAATATAGACGCATTATCGTTAATATGTCTAAATTACATCAAAGTTTGCCATTCCATTATAGCTTTCTAATCGTGAAATAATGATTACAATCGGTTCCGGAGTTTTATTGATTATGAACAATTTTAACAATTATTTTCTTTATAATAAGTATAGATACACCTTTGGAAGTATTTTACGATTTGTTTACATAAAATCTCACGGCAGTCTGAATAGAGTATTAGTTCATCAGTGAATTTCATCAGGCACATGCTAGTTATGGGGAGCAGCGTAGCGCGAAATGGATCGGCTGCGCCGGCGCACCGTGGCCCGTCACCGTCCATTACAATAGCGGTCACGGACGGTTGCCCGCAGCTTTTCACAGCTGTGAAATAGGGAAATTAGTTTGACGCGTAAAAAAGCTTTGACGTTTCCATATTTTTTGTTATAGTTGAATGGACGGTTTCTAAGATGTTGAAACAGACATTCTATAACGTCAAATTGTGGTGTTTAAGTGAGTTCAATTGAACAGTTTTTGGCACTGCCGTTATATTTTGTCATAGTTTTACACTTTAAAGAATCTTTTATAGTAGAATTCAATCATAAGATTAATTTGTTTTGTTATAAAAAAACGTAGCCCCGCGCTAGAAATTACTCCTATGTCGTGGGTGCGATTACAATCATGAAATTCATATATACAAATACCCGGAGCGAAACAAATTGTTTAGGGCACACGAAGATTTATTCTGTGCGGGGTCAAACCCGCGATTACTCAATCCAGTTCGCGGCGCGGCTTAAGCTTTTACTACTGGACCAAGCCGTTTGTGGAAAAGAATCGAAATATTGGAAACATTATGTACCAAGATTTGTTTTATATAAAATTTGTAGCTACTAATGACAGTCTCACTAGTTTTAATCACACGTAAATTATCTTAAAAGCAATACACATATATTTAACTTCTATCTAGGAATAAATAAATCAGTATAAGTATTTTATTAAATAAGTTTAACCATGACGGTTGGGCGCGGCTAGTTCGAGACCTCGGGCGGTGTGAGTCCGCCCAAAGAAATTGCTTCTACCTGTGTGGTCACCCATAATTATCTCAACGTACCAACTCGTATGTATATACACTTTATTAATAACCACGTACCTTACTTGTCCTCTGTCATTTCCAGTAAGTGCGATAATTTCTCTTCATATAAATACTTGTATTTATTCTTCATAAAAGCTTTTACGAAAAACTATGAAAGTTGCATTTCAGTTGTGATAACAACACTGTCACGTATTCCACAAACGGGAGTGGCAGAGGTATAATGTGTACCCTATTGCCTATAAAATGTTAAACTCCGACTTGGTACTGGGATTTTTTCCATGGAAAAATTACACTTTGCCTGACCTAGATTTTGTCAAACCCAGGACCTCGTGATCGTAGACCAACGAGGCAGGCAATTTGTAATTAAAGTACCTACAAAAGATAAATTAATATTAACTCATAAATAATAACTAACATAAAACAGTCAATATTATGAGCTTTATTATAATAATGAAAGCAATTATGCACAATCAAAAGCCGTTAAACAATAATGGACTAAAGACATTTGAAATGATTTCTGCAGAGCATTCTCTATTACAATAGAGTATTCTGAGTACGTCAAAGGCATAAACTTAAACGTCACAATATGATGTCTATAAAATAAGATATTGATCTCACGTCTCACCCAAGCACCATTGAATAACAATATAATGCATTCGTACTCGATATATCAGATTGAATGTGAAGTTCTCCCGACGCTGCGCGAACAATTTTAGATCGTACGTTATTCTCGTGTTCATACGTATTTAATTTACTTTAGCTATTGACGAGATGATAGAACCTTAAATCTTCTAAGAAGTTTACGTTTCGAACCAAACTTAACCGTTACCGATTAAGAGGGCTTATGATGTTTTATATACTATAATACTAAAACATTTATCGGCGGTTAAGATGCGGTTTTAGCGGAGTTTATTCAGTAGTATTGGGACCCATGTTAACAACGATATTTTAATTTCTTCTATCATGAGTTATAGTATAGTCATTTAAGTATAAGCTATAGATATTGGAGTATTTAAACAAGCAGTTTTTGGACTAACCACAATGAAGATAGATAGAGTAAGGTAGAGTACAATTTATTGCACACCAACATAATCATAGTGAAATAGACAAATAAAATATGCATGTATAAAACGGTAGTACATTTGTAAAATTGGCGCACTTATTACTAAAAGCAATCTCTTTAATTCAACCAACATATAGAGAGAGTTGTAGAGAGAGAAATAGGGCATATGATTGGGTATACTACCATTGAATATTATATCTACCCTCCACCGTTATTATTATTGTAGAACTTATTGCATGTGATCATAGATTTTTTAAAAAGGTAGAGATCGCACTGTGTAATCAGTTTTTTAGAGAAACTATGCATAAGAACATAGTTATTTTATAACCTACGTAAATCTCTGTTATAGCCAATTCTATGGATACAATTTATGGGCACCTTCAGTTTTAGACCGTTAACTAATTATTAAAAAGAGGACTGTTTTTTTTTAAACCAGAGAGAGGGACCACCCTCTCTAGGATTTATTCCTGTGTCGTCGGTGCTTTTACAAATATGAAAATTCACAAACACAAACACCCAGACCGGAACAAATAATTGTGGATCACACAAAGATTTGTCTCGTGCGGGAATTGGACCCGCGACTATTAGACACAGTGGGCGGAGCAGCTCAAGCTGTTATCCACGGCGCTAAAGCGTCCGTCAAACTTTGAAACATAGGTTTCTTTTTCAACTGACAACTTTCTTTTTGAAGCAATGGTCTTTCCAATAAACTTGCAAGTGACAATTTTTGATCAATATTTTTGAAACACATTCATGTTATCACGCCAACGTTTATTAAAACGAAGGTTAATTTTTTTTTTATTTTAGAACTTTACTAGTCCCATGAAGTGATGTATTTAGCCATTAACCTGTAGATTGGAGAAACTCGAGTGCCTCGTTGGTCGAGTGGCAAAACGCATCGCTTGGTGATCACGAGATCCTGGGTTCAAATCCTAGATCGGACAAATGTAATTTTTCTCTCGAAAAACTCCCATCGATATCATTCCGGAGCCTGGAATTGTGCCCAGTATATGGCAATAGGCTCGCCCCCTATTACATGGAACCTAACATCGTCGGCCCTCCCCGTCTCCCCCCCGCTTGGGGATTATAGGCTTGACGGTGTATTGGAGAAACATGCGAAAGCGCCTTAAAACGAAATGACAAAGCGGCCGAGAGGTTATTTAAGTATCACACTAATACCATAACCTTAAAAAGTGTTGAATAACATTATGGAACGCCTAATTATTGCAATAATCCACATGAAAAAACATAATGCGATCAAATGTAAAAGAAAAAGAGACACAACAATTGAGTTTGTTCAGTGTTAGTTTTTACTTCAATAATCGCTTTTACAACATGAACTCATAAAGGCAATAATTCTACTGGGAAAATACAAGTTAATAAACCATAAATATCATTTCCAATGCTTTTAACAAACCCTGTTCTGAAAAGTGACTCTATAAAATAAGTACGTAACGTAAAAGTTAAAACATTTGATCCACACTGTAATTAAAGTCCCAGACTAGGCTTGGCGGTTTTCTGCGAATAACAACGAATCATTAACTTGCAGCGAAGCCAATACAGCTGTCGCTTTGTTCTTCACGCTCAAAACCAAAATGGCGTATTCACGATTATGATCTCTGTGTGCATTCAAACGAATTAATATCCTGAATGAATCATGTTTGGCTGTAATTTTGGGTATTCAGAAATTGTTCGTAGATAGAGATAAGAATATACTGAAGTCAAAATGAGCCTTCGTATATCTATACTAATATAATAAAGCTAAAGAGTTTGATTGATTTTATTTTTGAACGCGCTTATCTCTGGAACTGCCAGCCGATTTGATAGCCCAATTTGTGAAGATTATAGGCTATTTAAAAAACGTTACAGACTTTGAGCCGAGGAAAATAGAAAAAGTCAGAAAGAACGCTAAGGGAAGTAAGAGTGCGGGCGGGCGATGTGTTGCGACCGTATTAGCTTCCTGGCAAACGGCAGGTGAACCCGCAAGACACAGCTAGTTGATTTATAATTAAAATAAATTGTATTATTGAGCAGGCATAGTCTAGTGGTTAGACCGTTGGACTGCAAAGTATCTGTCTTTCCGAAAGCATGTGCGTATTAAAAATAAACTGTCACTTGCTTTCACGGTAAAGGGAAACATCGTATGCAAACCTGCATGCCTAAGATTTTCTCGAAGGTGTGTGAAGTTCGCCAACCTGCATTGGGCCAGCGTGGTGGACTATGGCCTAAACCCTCTCAGTTTGAGAGGAGGCCCGCCCCAACGGTGGGACAGTTTCTTAACAGAGCTAATTATATATATTATTACGTGTGGTATATGAATGAAGAACGTAGTAGAAGATTCAACGGTTGAAGCTTTAAATTAAATAATAACTTCGATCGTTACTTGTTGTTGCAAAAGTAAGGGCAATATTACCGACTTTCGAATGCCTTCCGGTGATGCTGTGACGCTAATACAAATGAGAACACTTGTTTTGTGTCTGAATTCTTTTTAATGAATTCTTTATTGGTATTGACAATATGTATGAATTATATTTATGTATGAATTAATTAAGATAACGTCGCATTAAAATGCTTCCTGAATACTTAGTTGGTCAGTGGCGCATGGCGCAGCTGGCAATTACGAGGTCTTCCGTTCGAATATTGGGGCATAATATTATTGATATTTTTCTATCCAATATCAATAAGTGGCAATAGGCTCGCCTATTACATGGGACCTAACATCGTCGGCGAAACGTGGGTGTACTCAGTACACTTCTGCCACCCTCGCTTGGGGAATATAAGCGTGACGGTGTGTGTGTATATTTTTCTATCCAGAAATTCTCAGTAGCAGTTTGGAGAATCCCAGCCCATTATGACCAGTATAATAGAAGTAGGCCCTCAATTATAATAAAGTAAGTAATGTACCACGAGCGTACACAGCACACTTCCACTACCCCAAAACTAACCCCAACACTACATTAATACGGGACAATTGTAAAACAACCGTACAGCATTTATTTATCTAATTCTCCATGCGCTATGACTGCCTCGTTGTTCTGGTGGCAAAGCACATCGCTTTGTAGTTTTTCTAACGAAAAATTCCCTGTATGAGTCCGGAGTCTGGAATTGTGCCCGATATATGGCAATAGGCTCGCCTCCTATTACATGGGACTTAACATCGTCGGCGAAATGTGGGTGTACTCAGTACACCTCTGCCATCCCCTCTGGGGAATATAGGCGTGACGGAGTTTTTTTTTTCCATGCGCTATTAGTAAAAAGGCGGATTTAATGCTTTAAGTAGTTTTTACCAATCTACCTTAAGGTGATACCAAAAAAACGTATCGGTGTATTGCTATTTATAGATGTCGGTTAGAGCTTGACTGAAAGTTAATTCTCGTAGGTGGATATGACAGTGATCTCACTTCTCGCTTGTCGGTTTTTAATGAATGAAAACATAGTGGGTGGACTCATCACGAAGATTGGCGTTTCAATTACGCTTAGATAACTAACCACGAGTAACTTATTAAATTATCACTATTCATGATATAAGTAGATAGTAAGACATTGATATTTTAATTTAAGAATATATTTACGCTAAAAAAGAAATATGTAGCCAATAAATATCATAGACTGCCTCGTTGGTCTAGTGGCAAAGCGCATCGCTTTGATCACGAGGCCCTGGGTTCAAATCCTAGGTCGGACAAGTGTAGTTTTTCTAACGAAAACATCCCAGTACAAGTCCGGAGTTTGGAATGTGCCCATTATATGGCAATAGACTCGCCCCCTATTACATGGGACCTAACATCGTCGGCGAAACGTGGGTGTACTCAGTACACCTCTGCCACCCCCGCTTGGGGAATATAGGCGTGACGGTGTGTAAATATCATAGAACAACTTCTTTATTCCATGGTCAATTTATATATAAAAAAGATATAGAAGTAAAAAAAAAAACAAATAAATCCTCTCTACGTGGAATGGTGGCAAGAACGCTAGGTGCATTTCCTCATTGAATGACTAAACATTTTTTAGGGCCATACTAATGTCTCGAGGGACGCACACATGAACTCTCCTGTTTCCTGTATTTTTTCATACTAGACTAGTCCAGTTCTTATTTTATCATATTTAGCCGCAGCTTTTATTGGTTTTGGTAGGTACTTATTACATTTATACACATTAAAATTACGACACATAAGACGAACTATGAGAGTGGAGGAAGCCAGAGAGGTATGTAAGGAAAAATCCTGTTGGAACTCTGCACTTTCTGTCTTCCCCGCAAGGGATCTGGGGTGATGATATAGACATTAAAATTACGATGGATTCCAGGCTAGCCAGATGAAGAAATCAGAGTATCGATGAACCTTCTATTCTCATACACCTCCTCAAACTCGCCTCATCTATATTCAAAGTTTGCCTCACTTGCCAATGTTTATTGGCAAGTTACCTAATTTGTCTTCTCTTTAAGACAGACTCGATTAATGATTTTTATATTCATCTCTATGGTTGCAGTGGCAGCATAATTATCTAGATAGTTAAAAAGCTTCTTTTTTGAGAAGTATGTGAAAGCGTTAGACTTATGTAAAAGGAGTAACCAATTGTACCGGGTTGAAGATAAACTAAAGTACCTATTTAATGAATATTAACTAATAAAGAAAAATATGTAATTATACTTTTTTATTTTATAGTTTATTTTTTTTTAATTTGTGTATTAGTAGTGCAGATACTGCTCTAAATACTGCGAGAATACCAAATTCTTTGGATTTTATAACTTGATCTATATAATATGAAATTTAAGGCTAGTAATTTTTTACCTTCTTAGATTTTTGTTTTTTAAAAAACGTGGCCCCACACTAGGATTTATTCCTGTGTCGTGGATGCGTTTACAAACATGAAAATTTACATACACAAATACCCAGACCGGAACAAATAATTGTGGATCACACAAAGATTTGTCTTGTGCGGGAATCGAACTCACGATTATTAGACACTGTGGGCGGAGCGGCTTAAGCTCTTAACTCTTCTTGGTAAGTATTCCGCGTAAAATAAAATCAAATGAATAAAGTTTATAATTTGTATGGCACGACCTACAATCTTTATTGATTACGTTAAACCTCAACGCTACTCCGCTTAAAATAAATAGCTGTACTGAATTTGGCAAGCGACTGTATAATAAACATTCTGAAGTGTGTTCGTAGTAACAGGAAAACGCGAAATGTTTTCGTCCAAGTCGGAACCACACTAAATAATGATGTCTGGAGGAGATTACGTCTTATTGAAACACAACTTTAAATGTTAAGAAATGAGGTTTATTTTTCTGTAGATCGAATTAAGTTTCTACCATGTTGGTTTGTTTTGGCTGCAAAATTTACTGAAGTTTTACAGCTCGGGGGGTCGTTGACCGATGACGTCACCCTGAACTCAGTACCATCTTATTTCAGGTGTTGCTGGTTTGTGTACTATGCAGAGTGTGTTCATAAAAACGTGCTATGTGTTTACTACAGAAACGGCTGTTATCTGGAATAGTGTATTTTGTGTGTGTTAAAATATTTTGATGATTTTAGTTTTAATTATTGACGGACGATTTAGCGCAGTGTTTAAGAACTTAAGCCGCTCCGCCCACTGTGTCTAATAGTTGCGGGTTCGATTCCCGCACGGGATAAATCTTGGTGTGATCCACAATTATTTGTTCCGGTCTGGGTATTTGTGTATGTGAATTTTCATGTTTGTAAATGCACCCACGACAAAGGAATAAATGCTAGTGTGGGGCTATGTTTAAAAAAATAAATAAATTATAATGAGTAACAGAGGACGGCTTGGTCCAGTTGACAAGAGCTTAAGATCCGCCGCTCCCTGGATCGAGTTGTTGCAGGTTCGATCCCAGCACAGGTTAATCTTTGTGTGACTGACAAATATTTAGTCTGGGTGTTAGGTGATATGATTTAATTGTTTGTAAACGCACCTACGACCCCGGAAGAATTACTAGTGTGAGGCTATTTTTTATGAAAAAAAATACAAAATTAAGATCATAATTTTGAATACTCATACCATAAAAGTGCCAAAAGTTTTATAGATAGCGTCATAATTTTGGCTCTGACTTTAGCTTATTATTGCACATATCTCACCGTACGGTACCTAGTAGGTATATTTATTTCTTCAATCGTACACTTCTACATTCGCCATCTCATAAAATTAATGAGCGTAACCGACTGATTCCCGCTTTTCAAGTTAACTAAGAAAGTTCCCACACTTGGTTTATCTGTTTACTAACTACTACATATTTGCTTAAGTCTAATGGGTAAATATTTGAATTAAGTATAAACAGAATACAATTACCCCTCCTTCCTGTAACCATATCTTAAAACAGCTACTTCAATCCGTTCAATCTTGGTTTCCGTTCAAAACGCATAAATCTTTCGCCTCTTACACACAGCGATAATACTCGCATTTAAGTAAGTACACATCCGCAATACAAATAAATTTACGGGTCGCAGTATGGCGGTCAAAAGAATTAAAAAATCTGGAACGCATCGTACTGATTACGTTATTTAAAAAAATAATTACAACTGTCACGCTTATATTCCCCAAGCAGGTAGCAGAGGTATTCTATGTACATCTACGTATCGCCGACAATAATAGGTGTCAGTATAATATAGGGCGAGCCATTGCCATGATACCGGGCACTATTCCCAATAAAAGATGAGCCTATTAAAATTATACCGGGCCCATTAGAATTATGTGTTCCGGACTGTTAGAATCTTCTATTAAAAGTAGCTCACTCTGTCTGACCTAGGATTTCAACTCATAACCTCGTGATCGTCAGCCGCGTTACACTCCTCTAGATCATCCAGTTATTTACATTAACCAAGAACCCATCACTCGTGTGTACACGCGGTTGCATCTGTAGAGTGAAGTATCTGCTCTGTATGTTCTGTGCCGTAATACTACACCAGAGAGCTCATAAACGCTGTCTTTCATCTCAGCTGTCTTATTACGGCTCCTATAATGCGATGGATGTTATATAAAAAGATGGAGCATTCTAACGGATGCACTGTTCATGTTATTGAAGGACGATTTAATAAGCTACCGTAATATGATACTTTTGTGGCGCCCTAAAATCAAAACGAGAAATGGAATTATTTTTTGTGTCTCGTCTGTAAATAAGGGTATTTATGATAGAGATGGCGTGTAACTGTTAATTATGACACTACCTTTATATCGTAAAGATTGCTCCCAGTCATTATTTCTTATGAGAACTTATAAAAATAATGAATTTAATAACATTAGTTTTTTTTCATAGTTACAATAATTAATACAAAAAATGTTTTTTGTTATGCTGTATACAATTAATTGTAAGCTTAGAAGAAGCCAATGATCGTCAAGTAGTCATTTGCAGTTATGTAGTTTATTTTTTAATTGGTTATTTTTTTATATAAAAAGAACTATCCATTTTTTTATCATCAAGTCAGATTCCTTGTCTGGTTGGGAGACTAACTTTAAAATCTATTAAAACAAATAAGTTTATTTTGAATATAAGTTCCTCCAACATTATCGTGCCACAATCTGTTTCGTGCGATGTTTAATGCTCCAACCTTTTTTATCCTAACCTCGATGGTTATCCTCCATCGATTCAGTATTAGCTATTGTTTACAAGGTAACGTTGGAAAAATAATAAGCCAGATAGGGATCGACGGCCGACCATCATGATGCATAGTTTGGATAACAGAAGTTACAAGATGGCTATAAAATAATATACAAATTTTACACCTTTTTTCATTGTAATAAGGTTCAAGAAGGCACAAGAAATGTTTAACAAGTTTCGGTACTTTGGAAAGGCGTACAATTACGCTGTTTACATACTATTGAAAAGTAGATTGGATCAGGGCAACCCCGCTATTATTATATTTAAATCAATTACTATAATTATATTTGTGTTGGTGTAGTGCATTTGTGGGCGTAAGGCTCCGATCAACTATAATTAATGGCCCTTTGATAAGCGGTAAAACACTTGAGATTTAAGTAGAAGAGCTTTATCTATGGACGCTTTAAATGCATTGGTCAATCAAATAGCGGTTTGATGTTTAGTAGGTATATTATATGATTATGTGAAATACATACATATAAGTATATATTTTTACTTCTCAGTCTATATTGGCCCATTGCTGGGCAAATGCCTTCTCATAAATCAAGGTGAGAGAGATTTGGTCATGTTCCTCAACGCGGACCGATATTGGTAGAGGCAGGTTGGTGGCCACCTACCAGCCCTGGATCTACGATTTTGCGAACCGGCGCAGAAACTTGATAGTGGCGCCCCTCTCTCCAGCGTTTGAGATAAATTACTTAAAAAAACTCACAAATATGCAAGTATGCGGTGAGCCAACGAGGCTTCCGTATCCTAGGGGCTTTGTGGAGCAAGTGTTTTATTTTAAATTATATTATTTTAAGATTTTGGCGCCCTCTGTAACTGCCGCCCGGGGCGGGTGCCCTTCCGAAGTACAGAGCCGCTCGAGTATGAAAATGGGACAAACAGTCACCCATCTCAGATCGACCTTGCCGAACGCTGCTTGTGTTTGGTGATCGCTAAGCCGATGTCACACACTCTACGAGTGCCTCTTGCGACCCTACGACCGCCTTCTAGATGTAGGATTAAAAAAAGTATTATAGGGTTTTTAATCCATCCTCCTATTTTAACACGTTTCATCGTATTTTTAAAACTTTCTTGTTTAAATAACTTATACTTGATACATAAATTTTCCAATAGAAGCGAAGTGCAGGGTGGTTATTTCAATATAATGCTTCTTTACAAGCGATCCAGTTTTATATACTTATATGGAATACAGTAAGAACAATTGCAGTGTGATAGGTAACCCCTGCGATAACCTTCTCCCAGACCTAATGACACGCCTTTGTATAGAGGGACACTTCATTATATTCGCAATAAACCCAGTTAAAAAGAGGTCAGCGGTATTGTTCTGGTATTAGTTAATCAGATAAGGAGAGAAAGTTTCGAGTTAGTATGTAGGCAGAAGAAGACAATGAGTTTTTATCACAATTATATCTATTCCAGATATTTCGGGAATGTTATTTTTCCTACTATTTAATACGTTTTTTTGTAACATAGTGACTACTTTCTTTTAGTATTTTTGAGTTTGCTTTTTGTATAATATTTAAGTAATCCCCGGTTTTGTTTGTAACTGTCAGTGCATTATCAGTACATTCTCGATCTCTCCCCGTGACACTTTTATTTACAGTCAATTTACCAAATAACAGCAAATTGACTGCCACCACGCATATAATCTTATATTGATATTAGCCTCAAAGTATTACTGTTGGAGCCCGATAAAAAATTCGTACATACATTTAGTTTATTTTTAACATCGCTTTCATTTAGATGTATGATTATTTTTATTTATATCATCGCGCCAGATTCCTTTATTATTGTAAGTTGGTATTTTGCTCCAAGAATACTCATTATTGTATTGTATGCATGATATCCATCGAAATAGACATCACTAAAGTGTTATCTGAAGGGCAAATCAAGAGTCTCCGTAACCGACCAGCGTGTCTGAGACGAACTATGAGAGTGGAAGAAGCAAGAGAGGTCTGTATTCTCTGCCTAACCCGCAAGGGAAGTGGCATGATGGTATAGATACATAGATAGATAGACTAAAGTTTCCCCTGTATTACACATGTTAACTACAGCATACTTCCTTAATTACGGGAACAATTAAGCACTTGGAATGATATTATACAACAGTGCTAACCATATTACCCGTATTCAGTCGGTTTCCATTATGAGGCTGAATTAATTAGACTCCACTAAACAACAGTTCATTAGACATTTTACACCTTGCATTCGTCCGGCGTTAGCGTTGCGTGAAATTAATTGCGATCTGATTTGTCAGTATAGAATGTCGATTGAATTATTATTTCGTAATTATATTACCATTACGTCTTTTGCGGTTTAGCCTTAGAGATTAGTATTAGAGCCTAAGAGTATTAGAGCATAATAATGATAAGTCATTAAGGTAGTTCGCATTAAATTAACCAATATTAAAACGAACCGACGCACGGCTTGGTCCAGAGGTTACCTTAAGCCGCTCAGCTCACTGGATGGACACTACTACTCAGTCGTGAGTTCCATCTCAGCATGAAATAAATCTTTGTATGACCCACGAATGTTTGTTTCGGTCTAGGGGATAAAGTAAGTAAATTTCAGGTTTGTTGACGCACCTATAACACAGGAATAATTCTTAGCGCGGAGCTAATTTCTTTTTAAATTATAGACTGAAATATTATTCGGTTGTTACATTATCATTGCCGCTCATATCATAATACTAATGAAAAGACATTAAGTTATTTCGCAATAAATTAACCTTTTAACTTAAAACGTTTTCTTCTGCAAAAACAGCTCTCTTCGTACAAAACCTTTTCTTAAAATCTCTTTCTTTTTCAGGTAAGTCCAAAGCAACTAGAACCAACATTCAAAGGTGTCAAAGGTAAGTAAAACTGACCCTCCAAGTGGGCAAGCGGGAATGTGCGTGGGCGCAACTCGTGTACCACGCGCATCTTGACCAACGGTATCGAATCAAGATCAAGAGCTTCGTAATACAAATACTCTATAACACATCAAAGAATGTGAAAGTAATCTTGGGCTTTTCATCGGAACCCTCGCATCCGAGGCTTTTAATTCCGTCAGACACAATAAGATGTTGTTGCCACGAACCCGCGAAGTAAAGGCATCTCGTATATATTAATATATAGCGTGAAATAACTTGGTGACTAGGAAATGAGCGGTAGTACTTATAACGATGTATATTATGGCCTAAAATCCTATAGAATAACATTTTAAATGTTCAGTTTTTTAAGCAGACATAGTTTAAATGCAATATTATAACTATAATAGTAATATTATACGCCCAAATTATCTAGAAAAATATTGCTGCAAAGACCCTTACAGAAATTGTATTAATAGTGACTAGCTAAATGTGCTTTTAATAGAGTATATAATTTAAAACTGGCTGATCCGACAGACGTTGTCATATCAAAATATTTTGAGTACCTACAAAAATTCCATAGAAGAAACACGACTTTTAGTTTTTCCCAAATTTTCCAATTTTCCGGACAACTTTTTAATTTTTTTTAACCTGAAATCCTTACTCGGTCTATTATAACATTAAAAAAACGCTCCAACCGTTGTCAAATGATGCGTTTACCAATAACATCATTTAATTTTTATATAACTGTCTAGTTAATATTACCGAAATGTTGGAGGTTATGTTCTGACAGATATTAGTTTACAATTTAATAACATCTAACTGCTACTGAGCATTTTCCACATACTTAGAAGCCGTTAATCATCCATCTCTCAGATTGCATTCCTGATTCGTCACCGGCGGTAACACAAGAGAGCGTAGATCAAATGTTGGCGCATCATTAGTTTCGCGGCGCCACACTCGCGGCCACCTGATAGTCAGCGATATCGCAACTTGATAGTAACGAGTACATAACATGTATTAGTAAGTACAGTGGTAATATACACGTATGTATATAGTTCAGCTTTCGAATATGGAACCGCTCACTTCGAATAACATGATATCGAAATAAATATTTTAACATCTACTTTGCTAACATAAAAGTATGTCTGTTGGTTATATTAGCCTTTTTGATTTAGTTTATTGTCTTTTGATACCTTACATACAAAATTTTGTTAAATTAGAGCTTGAACTATAAGTGTATGTTTAAGTATGATGTATACAAGGTGTAACATAATAAACAAAAGACCTCAGACACCCCGATTAGAGAATTACTTCATAAATTCAAAACAAAACCCAAATTTTAACCCCAATTAACAATGAAACTTGTACGTGTATGTGTGCGTTTTGAGAAATGCATTTGAAATCTCCTTATTACTATAAATCAAAAATACATTTAGTTTGTTATAGCGCACTGAAGGAGAAAAAGCATGTTTTGCAAATTAAAAAACATGTAAGATACATTAAAATTATTGGAATCAATTCTGCTATCGATTTAGTACAAACTACTTTCATGTCTTGCGGGAATTATGTCACAGCTTGTATAATTAAAAAAAACGTAATATCGAGATCTAAATATTGTCCCAAAGGAGCAAGGATTCCATTCAGGGAAGCCAAATGGTGGCATGACGTTGATTTACAAAAGGAAACCCATAGTCATTTCCGATTCCATGGATAAGTATTCTAAATGACAAACTTCATCAAGATTTGTAGTTTCGAATTAAAAGCCTAACTAATGCAAATCTTATACGCAACACCCAGGACCCTTATTCGCTATGATCAGACACGATGCATTACGATATCTTCGTGAAATCGTCGTGTAATGATATTCTATATGCCGCTGGAGTAGCATTAACCGATCATTTCACAAAATTATAGTAACACGCCGTGTTACGTGTAGAATTGGTCATAGAGAATAAGAGCCCTGAACGAGTTTATATTAAGAAGTATAATAATATAAAGTATCAAGTTGAGCGCATTCCTGACGCCCGCCGTGCGACCGCCGCCATAACTATATTATTATCTGCTGAACGGAAGAAATGCCTTGCACTTAGGGCCCTTCGGCCCGCGGTCGCACAGCGCTACAAGCGATTAACGAGGTTAAGCAGCGTTCGACTCGGTCGGGCTGAGATGGGTGACCATATATAGCATTTTTAGAGGCCACTTTAAGCCGTTGGTCCCGGCTACCACTTGATGTGGTAGTCGTTTAGCCAAGTTGGAAGCCTTAAAACCGGCTTGATAGGTTCCAACGGCAGGTGGCCACAAACCTGCCTCCACACACGACACCACATTGAGTATGACCTAATTTCTCTCACCACGATTAGTGAGAGAAGGCCTTTGCCCAGCAGTGGGCATAAGCTGATATTATTATTATATTATAATGCATTTACTTGAGAAAATGCAAATTTCGTTTAATAGTATTAGTAACACGAAGTACGGAATGATATTAATGAAACTAATCGGCTAAGCACAAACCATATGACGTTGTCGTAACGTCGCTTGACGAGAAAGCGTACCGTCCCGTTCATCTTAATTTATGAAACCTGTAGTATGAAACGTATGGCATATTAACTCGATAGCGTCACGCTATCATCAGTGATTTCGTGCTAAGCTCTCAGAAACAACTTGCCTGAGATGTCGGTACCCGTTATCAGAATAGAGATATAGCGTAACTCCTAGCGGATATTTAAAGGGTGACTAAGTTAGTAGATATTATTTTACATTACTCAAACAGGTTGTCCTAATGGAAATAGAGTCAACCCACAAGCAATCTCATGATCCTAAATTTTGCAGAGGTATTTTGGTCTACTGCTATTTAGGTGACACATTTCTAATCCAAACCATTTATTAATTTTACTCTTATAAAGTTTTATACGAGTACGTAGTTACCGTAATCGCGGAAGGTCGGTATAAGTATATGTCAATGATATAAATATATATAAAAATCTGGTTAAAATTCTAAATATATGAGCGTAAGAAGCAGGCATCTGAGCGACAGTTGTGGATTGATCATGCTCACTCAAATGTCTTTGCTTGCGGTGGCTGTCTGGTGGAGTGATGGCTGTTCCAGTAGTCATACTCGTGAACAGGTGATGCTTGTGGGGACTGGTCCATCCGGAACCCTTTAGACACTTACTCTTTAGAAATAACATCATTAGTTTCATATCTTGATCGTAAGGCACTGGAGCTTGTAACATAAACATTGTACTCACACAATATGATAAAAAGATGAAAAAAGAAAATAAAAAAGACAAGCCCGCTGAGTTTCGCGCCGGATCTTCTCAGTGGAGGTCGGGTTCCGATCCGGTAGTAGCTGAGTAGTTAGCTAAGATAAAAAAACTGACAATTTCTAAGTACCGCTGCAGGGTTTCTACAAAAGAAATTTTATGAGTTAAGTTTGATGATGAATTTAAATAGTAGAATAACGAATCCATTCAAAGGACGAGTACACGTAACCACCGACCTGGTCTAGCGGTTACAGCTAAAACCGTTCGGGTCTCTGAATCGAGTAGTTGCGGGTTTTATCTCCGTACAGTACTAACCTGCTTATGACCTACATTTTTTTTTTATGTAGATGTTTGTGAATGTGAAAATCATGTTTGTAATTAACTTGACCCATCATCATTTGTTTTAATTTAGGTGTTTGTGTATTCATGTTTATAAACTCACATGATAGAACTTGATATACTATTCACGTAGATGCGCTTACATGAATTATTAATTATTATAACAATTATCGGAACAGGGAAATGGAATGATGGAAATATATATTTTTCAATCCACATTAAAAAAAAAACAATAAATATATAGTTGAGAAATTCCTCCGGAAGGCAAAATACTCCTAGTATTTTCTAATTATCAATAATTAGCTAATCCTCAGTAAAAAAGATGTTAGTAGACACATTCAATTACATCTAGCCTTTTAAGTAATCATAACCAAATGGCATTCCTAAATACTATCTCTACCGTTACATAAGGTAGGTAAGGTACTCCTATGAGGATTTGCTTTCAATTAATTGAACTATTGTGCTTTAAAATTAATAGTCATTGAATCTCTTGTCGCTGTCGCCACCTTGACCATTGCCCCTTCCGAAATTGCTTCCGCGTTTGAAAGAACCGCCGCCATAGGTAGTTACTTGCAAGAAAGTTACGAGTACATTAATAGAAGAACGACTGAAAGTGTTAGAATCAAAACTACCAAGGTTTCGGTGTCAATAGTCTTTCAATTGTGTTCTACCATGAAACTCGTATTGACATTCAGTACCAAAGTGTCCCGACACTGGATCACTGTGAGAACTAACTCATAAAAGTCACGGTTCGTACTTTACGACTTCTTGTTATTTCGCAGCGTCGTTACTACGAACCAAAGCGTAGATCGTTAGAGGCAAAAATTTGCAAACGGGCGTGTCCATTGCATTTTAAACTGATAGGATGGAAATACTGCGGGTTTCACCCTGACATGGATACCTCGCATAACTTTACTATCACCCGTATTATCCTTAAAGAGGTAGGCAAAGACTTAATTTGTTTTTTTTTCACACTAGAATTTATCGGTGTGTGTATGAAACGAATTATGAGAGCGGAGGAAGCCAGAGAGGTCTGTAAGGAAAGAACCTGTTGGAACTCTGTATCTGACTTTTGGATCTGGAGTGATGATATAGATAGAATTTACTCTTGTATCAGGACGTGTCTTCAAACATGGTTTTCTCATGTAAAACATCTAGTCTGAATAAAATGTTCGAAAATCAAACCCTAGACTACTCAGTGCAGTGAGCGGAGAAGCCTATGATTTAGCCAATTAACAACGGTGAATTACTAGTAGTAACCTATTTGATATTTAACTTAGTTTTACCTTACAAAAGGAATAAGATAAGGTTATCTATTTCGACCACGTCAACCACAACGGCAAGCGGTGGCAATCGAAATTAAATCTCTTGATTAAATTGACTTGAACACTACTATAGCTGCTCGAATAACACTCTACGTAATATTTCGGCACGTGCGTAAACGGCCTGCCGAGTAATAAACGAGCCCGAAGTATATCTGAGGAAAAAGCACGAGCAGATGAACGCACAGAAATCGTAATTATAAAACACTAAAAGTAAAATAGCGCACGACTTCTTTCAAAACCACTGTCGCCGATTTGCCATAAATACACAGTTTGAAAAAAATCATAGCGCATCTTCAGAAGAGAAGTGACTTACCTCAAAAAATAAAATTTTTGGGAAACTAATCGCGCCCCTTCGGAATCGAGCGGCGCGGGAAGAGGGGGGGAAAGTGAAAGGGACCGAAGTATCGTATTTCTTAATTCTACCATAATGCTGAATAATAAAACGCCGCCTTTATTATTCAGCAGATAGAGTGACCCTCTATGACCGTAACTTGACTTCTTAGATTTTTGAGTTAAGTCTATACGTTTCTGAAGGTGCGATAGATACAGGCTCGTTGTAAAAAATACTTTCTGATGAATTTTAATGTACAGTTACAAGTTTTGGAACACTTCCCGCAGTTGGATATGCTACAAAATACCAACATTGGCCTATGTATCACATACATAAGTCCACGCACTACACGCTAACTGACTACGCTGCATTTTGTAATAATTTTCTCACATGTGCGGCGACAAGTCCACGTGGCTATACGACTTAAACTTACGATTTTTTTGGATGACCGTTAGCGTAATGCTATCGAGTTGATATGCTATGCTATTCACACTAAAATTTGACTAAATAAACAAGAACGTGACAGCACGCTTTACACTAAACACAAATAATTTGACGTTACTATAACGTCAAATTGTTTGTGTTTAGACTTCTGGTCGACATCCTTTACCCTTGAAATGAGACCTCAAAATGCTTTAATACATGATGTACTTTTAAGTGGTCAGATCAAATAACTTAAATATTAGATGAGATCTATTTAAGGTGTTAGGGTAATCTCAAGTGGTTGGGTGCGGTTCGGCTACCAGACGTCGAGTGTTTCCGGCCAAGTGCTTATCGACATGACTCTTCACTCTATGTTCTAAGAATAGACGATGTTTTTGCTTAGACTATTCAATGACTTGTCTGTATTACAAGACATGCTTATTCATTTATTAACAATGAAATTTAGTAATATTTTTCAAGAATAGATCAATCATGATCCAGGAACCTTGCATAGAACGACTAACTTTTTAACTAACGACGGACGATTTAGCGCAGTGGTTAAGAGCTGCGTCGCCCCGCCCACTGCGTCTATTAGTCGCGGCTTCGTTTCCCGCACGGGGCAAATCTTAGTGTGACCCACAATTATTTGTGTCGGTCTGGGTATTTGTGTATGTGAAGGTTTTTTTTTAAATTTTTCACGACATAGCAATTAATCCTAGTGTGGCGCTTTTTTTTCAAATCTATTTTAGGTTATGAATAAATTTATAAAAACATACGAAATGTGCAGAAAACCTCCTTACCTTTGATAGCCTATGTAACGTGTTTTCAATAGACAAATTTGTGGCCGGAGAGTAAAAGGGCCATCACATTCCGTTACCTACCTACCTACCTTACTATTTTAGGGTCAGGTTAATCAAGCGTCAAACATTTTTCTTCATAAAAACCGTTGCCCAAATCTAGGAATTATTCTAATGTCATGGGTACGTTTCAAACACCGAGACCGAATCAAATGCTTTTGGGCTGTGGTCAGCAATCGAACCCGCGAGAACTCAATCATGTGGGGAGCGGTCTATGCTCTGACCGTTAGACCAACCCGTCGTGTATGATTGTTATTTGACAAACAATGTAAAGTATATCATCATCATCATCATCATCATCATTTCAGCCTATACTTGTCCACTGCTGAACATAGGCCTCCCCAATCGCTTTCCAGCGTAACCGGTCCGATGCCACCTGCATCCAACGATTTCCTGCGATTTTCACAAGATCGTCGGTCCATCTGGCAGGCGGTCGTCCTACGCTGCGCTTGCCAATACGTGGTCTCCACTCTAGAATCTTTCTGCCCCAACGCCCGTCCGATCTTCGCGCTATGTGGCCAGCCCATTGCCACTTCAGCATGCTAATCCTGAGGGCTATGTCGGTGACCTTGGTTCTTCTACGAATCTCCTCATTCCTGATTCGATCACGTAGAGAAACGCCGAGCATAGCTCTTTCCATAGCTCGCTGAGCAACTTTGAGCTTTTTTATTAGACCTATTGTAATAGACCACGTCTCTGATCCATATGTCATCACTGGTAACACACATTGACTAAAAACTTTAGTCTTTAGGCACTGAGGTATTTTGGATGAGAAGATGTTGCGCAGTTTCCCGAACGCTGCCCAGCCGAGTTGGATTCGTCGATTGACCTCTCTCTCAAAGTTGGACCTACCTAACCGGACTGCCTGTCCCAGGTAAATGTATTCGTCGACAACTTCAAGTGTAGAGTTCCCAACGGTGAGTGCGGTGGGTACGACATGGACATTAAACATTATTTTTGTTTTGTCCATATTCATTTTAAGACCCACTTGTTGGGATACCCTATTGAGGTCACCGAGCATTCGTCCTAGAGTAAGTAAAGTATGTAAGTTCTAATTAATATAAAAAAAATAAACTCCGTCACGCCTATATTCCCCAAGCGGGGGTGGCAGATGTGTACGTACTACACCCACTCTTTGCCGACTATTTTAGGTCCGATGTAATAGGGGGCGGGCCTATTGCCATATACCGGGAATAAATCCAGTCTCCGGACTGATACTGGGAGAAAAAAAACTACATTTTTCCGACTTGGGATTTGAACCCAGGACCTCGTGATCACTAAGGGCACCATTCGCCACTAGATCAACGTGGCAGTCTAAGTTCTAATTAGTAATAACCTTTTTTGAAATTCCGATACCATTTAAAGGATTATCTCAAATAGTGCCTATTAGTAAACTACCACCCACTCCGATCAAGATACAGTTTCCGCGTTCACTCGACGAATAAACAATACCATTGTGTGGTGTTGTGATTAGTACCGTCTGTTTGTCTGTCCATCACTGTTCATATCCGCTACACGCATGTGCGAGTGGATTTGTATTACAGATTACAACAGATACTACACTTTAATAGAGGCACCGTGATTTATGCCTTTGGTATGACGCGGTGGGTCTGCCTCGTTGATGAATGAGTGCCGAACACAAGAAATTTTCTCTACCGAATAATTCTCAGTCGGTATCCAGAGTTTGTAATTGTGTCCGGTATAATGATCATAGTTTCACTATGTCAATAAAACCCAGCATTGTCGGCGATATATGAGTGAACACCGTACACACCTGCCACCCCTGCTTAGGGAATAAAGACGTGACGGTGTGCTGTGTATGTTTCTGTATGCAGGGGTTTGTACCTATTTGTGGTGGAACGCCCTTGGCCAGAACTAAAGTCGTATTATATCCTTCATATACAAATACAGATATTCTATTTTGCGTACGATAATAGCTATAGTATTAGTTAATAATGGAGTCGCAGCCGTTACCTCTATAATACTGCGCACGTGTGATTATGTAAAGACACTCGGGTGGCTGTCTGCATAACACTAGAATCTAACACTTCGATGATATTTTTTTTAGAACGTTCCCCTAAACTAGGAATTTCTGTCGTGGGTGCGTTTACAAACATGAATTTCACATACACAAACAGTCAGACCGAAAGAAATATTTGTTTGTCACACAAAGATTTGTGCCTTGCGCGGATCGAACCCGCGACTACTCGATCCAGTAGGCGGAGCGGCTTAAGCTCTTCATTACAGGACGACGAGTCCCTCAAAAAAAATTCAATGTTGTATCTGTTACAATATGTGTTTGTACTCACTAATCCCGAGATTGAATGTAGTACACGAAGGAGGTAAGCTATGAATAGGCGATTGTTCTTTCGTTTAACTACGATTGCGTTTTTTTTGAGACCGTTTCGATCAGCATGAGCTAGACATGAATGGCATATTGTACATTGCGCCTTACCTATGTGTTTTTGCGTAACGCTCGCCTTATAAGCCAAGGCTTGTGAACCTTCTGTTAGATTAAACTATTATCGTACTGGCCTCATTATTTGCAGGGTATTTTTCGATTCAATTACGTATTTATTTACTTTGATGATTTACCTATTTCTTTGCCTTCATGTATGCAGCTTGGGTTGAAGCACGTTTTTGAATCAATGTAAAAAACTTATTGCGTAACTAATTAGTACCTCTGCCAGCGTCTTGTATTATTTTCTAAAGGGTTTAATTAAAAGTAATATTATATGAAATTTATTTACGATTGGCTTTATATGTAAATAAATAAAGAGTTTCTATAGAAATAAATCAGTCCCAACCTAATACCAATAGATAATATTATCTAACGAATTAATTGATCACGATCGGATTTCAGTATGAAATTAATTAGTAATCAATATATAAGTCACAGTATATAAGCCTGTGGTGCTTTGGCCACTATTTAAGATAAATATTCTACTGATAAAATGACCAGAGAGAAATGTGTTTTGTAACACGAAGCTTATCTGATATATAGCCATATGGCTATCTTGAAAGTGTTGATCATTCGATTCCATGATGCATAAACAGTTCAGTCAGGGTTAAAAATTGTAGATCGATAATAAAGGAAAGTTGTTCGGGAGTATGTCTACCTTGGACAAGTTGTCCAATTTGGTAGGAACAACTTCGAGAAAGAAATCAACCGCAGGATCCAATTGGGTTGGGCAGCATTTGGCAAACTACGTCACGTTTTCGCTTCGCCTATACCGCAATGCCTGAAGACTAAAGTCTTTAACCAATGCGTTCTACCTGTTATGACTTACGGGGCCGAGACGTGGACACTCACAGTGGGACTAGTCCACAAACTCAAAGTCGCACAGCGGGCTATGGAGCGAGCTATGATCGGCGTCTCTTTGAAGGATAAAATTCGTAACGAGGTAATCCGACAAAGAACCAAAGTTACCGACATAGCTCGCAGACTCAGTAAGCTAAAGTGGCAATGGGCTGGTCACATCTGCAGAAGGACCGACGGCCGATGGAGCAAGCGTGTCCTAGAGTGGAGACCGCGACTTGGTAAGCGTAAGGTAGGACGGCCCCCAGCTAGATGGACCGACGACCTCAAGAAGGTCGCTGGGACGGACTGGATGCGGAAGGCGGGGGACCGTGTGCAATGGCGCGTGTTAGGAGAGGCCTATGTCCAGCAGTGGACTACGATAGGCTGATTGATTGATTGATTGAATAAAGGAAAGGTGTCGCAATATTCCAACTTCAATCCAGTGTGTACTCCTTTACCTGGGGAAATTCTAGCATAAAAAGTTTTGCGCAAGATTGCTGGGCATTTCGGACTCCGAGGCCGGCATCGAACTTTAGCGGGGTGAATGGTGCCCCCCATTAAAGGTACTCCTTATAAATATCGTTTTGCTTGTCAATACCAGATATTGAAGCTACATTACTTTAAGACCATAAAATTAAATTTTACGTGATAATGGGCGTTATTTGTCTTCCCAAGTGAGTGACCGCCTTAAACGCCGTGGCCGCGCATATACAAAGAAAAAACTAGTGGGCGTAAAAGGGATTGTAAGGTCACATAATATGCAATTAAATTTGGATCTCTGACTTCTCACATGCACAAGTTTTATCTGTATACCATCTGAGTCCGGGACCGAGTCAAGATTTTCATACTGGCCACGGTAATTGGTGTCCTGAGTAAGGAGGTAAGTAGCTCTCATCTCCATCTATTGAGTTTAGTTACTTTTGGGAGTTCCTTCTTTACCTTTGATAAACTTTAAAGGCTCAAATGGCCAGTAGGAATCATAGGGCAACGAAAACATATGACGATATCACATATACGCAAATAAAATTAAATGAGACAGTATAGTATAGTTTCTTATATTTCTCTTCTCTGGAATTCATAACAGTGTGGTGTTAAACGCATTTCCACGGCAACCCTACTTCTCGTGTGGGGCATCGCTTCAGCCGTGACTCATGAGTGGCAATAATGAGAGTAATTGCCTCTTTTCTCACATCGTGATTCATTACCGAAGGAGCGAGACCCGACGCAGCACTTAACTTTATTTGTTATGCCCCTTTTAATTTAACTGTGAGTCAACAGCTCTGTGTGCTGCATAAGTGATTAATTGCCGTGCATATGAAAGATTTTTTAAACATCCCGTAAGTATGCGTTAGAAGTCAAAACAAGCGGTTGATACACGTTTTAGAATTCGCTGGAGTAGAGTAAGGCTATGTTCAGATGAGTGTGCGACTACGCACGTTAACATAAATATCGTGCAGTGCGTGAATGCAGATTATATTTTTAAGTAAACGATTTGTATTTTAAGTAACTTCAAAAGGAAAAAGTTGTCAAATCAACTGTATTTATTGGATGTTACATTATACCTTGGTTATTTCTAGAAGGATATGGATAACTTTTTTATTTTATAGGTATTACGACCTGTAGATTCTTTAAAAAGTTTTGTTTTGATCGGATTGCGAATTGCAGAGATATAATGTCGAAGCTCTTTAAATTTGTGCACAGGCACATTGACGTCTGTTTTATTCAAAAAATATTTCAATGGATAATATCTTAGCGCATTGTACAATGCGCTAAGATATTGAAACGATTGTACGAATGCGTACAGCGTAGTGGTGCGATCATCTAAACTAAGCCCAATTGTTCCATTTACCAACTGAATATGAAAAGCCTCCTTATTTATGTAAATTAGTATATCATCATCATCATCATCTCAGCCTATACTTGTCCACTGCTGAACATAGGCCTCCCCAATCGCTTTCCAGCGTAACCGGTCCGATGCCGACTTCCTGCGATTTTCACAAGATCGTCGGTCCATCTGGCAGGCGGTCGTCCCACGCTGCGCTTGCCAATACGTGGTCTCCACTCTAGAATCTTTCTGCCCCAACGCCCGTCCGATCTACGCGCTATGTGGCCCGCCCATTGCCACTTCAGCTTGCTAATCTTAACGGCTATGTCGGTGACCTTGGTTCTTCTACGAATCTCCTCATTCCTGATTCGATCGCGTAGAGAAACGCCGAGCATAGCTCTCTCCATAGCTCGCTGAGCAACTCTGAGCTTTTTTTATGAGACCTATTGTAAGAGACCACGTCTCTGATCCATATATCATCACTGGTAACACACATTGACTAAAAACTTTAGTCTTAAGGCACTGAGGTATTTTGGATGAGAAGATGTTGCGCAGTTTTCCGAACGCTGCCCAGCCGAGTTGGATTCGTCGATTGACCTCTCTCTCAAAGTTGGACCTATCTAACCGGACTACCTGTCCCAGGTAAATGTATTCGTCGACAACTTCAAGAGTAGAGTTCCCAACGGTGAGTGCGGTGGGTACGACATGGACTTTAGACATTATTTTCGTTTTGTCCATGTTCATTTTAAGACCCACTTGTTGAGATACTCTGTTGAAGTCACCGAGCATTCGTCCTAGATCTTCCAGCGACTCCGCCACGACCACAATGTCGTCGGCAAATCGAAGGTGAGTGATGTATTCGCCATTGATGTTGATGCCAAGTCCTTGCCATTCCAAGAGCTTGAAGGCGTCCTCTAAGGTGGCCGTAAACAGTTTCGGAGAAATGACGTCTCCCTGCCTTACTCCTCTTTTTATGGGGATCGCTTTCGTGCACTGCCCCTGTACTCGGACTGACATGGTGGCGTTATTATACAAGCACCTCAACACCTCAATGTACCGATAGTCAATGCGGCATCGCTGGAGAGATCTAAGAACCGCCCAAGTCTCGATCGAATCGAAGGCTTTCTCATAGTCCACAAACGCCAAGCATAGTGGCCGATTATACTCCTCGGTCTTCTGTATAATCTGCCGCAGCGTATGTATGTGGTCTATGGTACTAAAGCCTTTCCGGAAACCGGCTTGTTCGGGAGGCTGGAAGTCATCAAACCTGCGTTCGAGACGATTCGTATTCGTCGACTCTCGAAAACAACTTATAAACATGGCTCAGCAGTGTGATGGGCCTATAATTCTTCAGTAAAGTGTTATCACCTTTCTTGAAAAAGAGTACCACCACACCCCTGTTCCACGCTTCCGGCGTTTTTCCTTCGAGCAAGACGGAATTAAACAGCCTCTGAAGGACTTTAAGTACCGGCGATCCGCCCGCTTTCAGAAGCTCTGCGGTAATTCCGTCTTCACCCGGCGCTTTGTTGTTTTTAAGGTGTTTGAGAGCCATCCCAATCTCGTACAGGCTGATGTCCGGGATATCTTCTGTGTAGTGTCGGGTTAGCTTGGCTCTTGGGTCTTTTACCAAGTCAACAACAGGTTCAGCTACTGAGGTATACAACTGCCCATAGAACCTCTCTATCTCCCTGAGCACCTCTGACCTATTCGACGTTACGTTTCCGTCCTCCGTCTTCAGCTTCGTCAACTGGCTTTGCCCAATAGACGCGTCTCTTGCAAACACTTTGGAGCCCTTGTTCTGCTCTATGGTCTCCTCAATACGTCTTGTATTGAAGGACCGTAAATCGTGTCGCAAGGACTTCAATATCTGGCCATTGAGCTGCCTATAGGACTTAGCATCATCGGAGGTTTGGAGTGTCATGGTACGTCGCTCAGCCATAAGGTTTCGGGTGTAGTCAGATAGCTTTTGAGGCCTATTTTTACGGTGGGGCTTAAAATGCTTGGACCCGACCGTATGGACAGTCTCTACCAACCTATTGTTGATTTCGTCCACTGATGCGCTGCTGTCTAGCAATTCGAAGCGGTTTGACAATTCGAGTTGAAAGTTCTCGGGGTTTTGGATATGTGCATTAGAAGGTCGGAGCGTAGACTTCATCAGACGCGATCTTTCCATTTTGACATTAATATTTAATGTGCCTCTGACCATTCGGTGATCACTGCCGGTTTTTACCCTGTGAATCACGGAGACATCATTAAATATTTGTCGCTTGGTGCTCATGATGAAGTCTATCTCATTTTTTGTGGAACCATCAGGGCTCATCCAGGTCCATTTCCTATGAGGCGGCTTCCGGAAGAAAGAGTTCATCATAAAGAGTCCCTCCTTCTCCAGATATTCGGCCAGCCTCTGACCCCTGGGGTTGCGTTGCCCATATCCAAATTGCCCCACTCTCAATTCATCATCGCGCCGTTTGCCCAGCCGCGCATTGAAGTCACCCATAACCACTGTAAAGTGTGCTTTGGAAGTATGTATGGCTCTACTAATGTCCTCATACATTACTTCGACGTCATCATCTGAGTATGCCGAGGTCGGTGCGTAGACCTGTATGACCTTCAGCGAATATCTTTTGGATATTCTGAGTATCAGGTACGCTACCCTGCTCGACACACTAGTGATGGACACAACGTTGTCTATGAGTGACTTGTGGACGATAAATCCGACACCACCTTGGGACTGCTGTTCGCCCTCCCGGTAGTAAAACAAGTTGCCGGATTTTAAGGTTATCGTGTCCTCGCCCTTTCTTCGGACCTCCGATAAACCAACAATATTCCACCGCAACTTGTTTATCTCTTCTTCCAGCTCAACAAGCTTCTCATCTGTCCTTAACGTGCGTGCGTTGTATGTCACCAGGGCCAATTTTCGGTGTTGGTGGTAGCCGAATCTCTGCCGGAGATTCTTAGCACCCCTTGTCCTGTCGTTACCATGGCTGCTACCGTGGCCAGGACGAACAGGACCGCCAGGGACTAGGGGCCTGGTTTTCTTACATTCTTCCATAATTGGGGGTGTTTGCCATACTCGCCACGCTTGGCAGGCGGGTTGGCGAGCGCAGTTATTGGTCGTCGAAGTGCTAAGGGAACGCTGCTGCCCATTCCCTAGTTTTCCCTTAGTCGCCTTGTACGACACCCAATGGGATGAGATGGGTTGGTCCTATTCTAAGCCGGGAACCACGCGGCAAAACGCGGTATATTACGGTGTAATATTTAGATGCTAAACGCAGAACGTGTTTGTATCCTTCGGTACAAAATGCGTAGTTTGCCTGTTTATCGCCATACGGCTATTCCATTTTCCCTCCCTTTCAATGCAGCTTAACCTCCTTGTATGTATTTTTACGACTTTACTTTTATCGGACTCTAGAAAACGTTAATCCGTATGATGGGCACTCTTGATGTTGAAGAGTCAACAGATGGGTGTCCGAATAGAGTGATTTGTACTTTGTTCTCCTTAATAACACGTTGACGGTATCCTTATGCTAGATAGTAATCGTGCTGTTACGTTCATGTTTATGTAGTAAATTTGTAGTATGACAAGGATGACATATCAACTCGTAAGCGTCACGCTAATGTAATTTTTTCGTGCTAAGCCCTCAAAGTTCTTTGTACGAATAGATAGATGTTATTGAAACATTATCGAGAACTGGCTTTGTCACTTGTATTTTTATTTAATAAATTTGGAGTGCGAAAAGGAGAGTATATCAACTCGGTTGCGTTACGCTAACGTCGATTTGGCTCGTGCTTATTAGCCTTAGTATGTATGCCATTGTGTAGGTATATTATGTCCGTTAAAATTAATGAGGCCGAAAAAATTACACCACTAATATAATACGGGCTACTAAAAATTAGGACAGATAAATGTAATTTTTAACACGGAACTGACATAAATTTCTCCTTACCTCTTGTTATGACTGCAACGAATGGTGGTCGTAATGAGCTATTTATATGACATCAAAACAAAAGTTCGCCGGCGGCCGTTTAATACTACCATAAAGAGGAGTAAGGAGACGATTAACATCTGTAGAACAGATGCAGGTACGTCGTAATCTGGTCGTGTTCAACTGCGCGGGGTCGAAGGTCAAGCCGGTCCCACTACCGACGACTACAACAGTTTTACAATTCAAATGTCGAATCAAATCGGTCCCAAGCTCGATTTGAGGTGTCGATGTGATTATGTCGTCTTTATTCTGGATACGGGTTCAGTTTTATGATGTCATTTGTTTTTTATTAAGTGGACACATTTTTATGTTAATGTGGAATCCTAACATGCTGACCACACCATTGTGGAAGATTGCTACAAATTTGTTTCTCAATTAAAAATAACGACATCATCTACATATTTTTAATGTGGAGCAATGAATAATTTATAGAAGTATGAATTCAGACCGCATTCACTTCTATTTTTAACCGACTTCAAAAAGGAGGAGGTTCTATGTTCGGTAGTATGTATACTTCTTTTTTTTCTTTTTTTTATGTGTGTTCACTGATATTTCCGTCAGTTGTGGACCGATTTTGATGATTCGTTTTGTATTGGGTTCAGTATAGCTCCAAGGTGGTCTCATTTCAACTTAATTGGTATTGGATCTTGGACTTTGAAGATACACCAGGGAACTCCTTAACGACAAACAATAGAGACAATATGGGTGTTCTGTCAGTCCTATAGGTACTCTACTATAGAACTAAGCACAATGTTAGCTGACTTCAAAAAAGGAGGAGGTTCATAATTCGTCTGTATTTTTTTTTGTAATTATTATGCTTATAAACTGATTTTGATGATTCTTTTTGCATTAGGTTCAACATAGCTCCGTGATAGTCGAATTTAAATTGTTGATAATTGAAGATACACCAGGGGTTTCCTCCAAACAGCATAAATGTGAAATCAATTTATTATGAGTTTTGTATCAATATTGTAGGTACCTCACTATATAAATAAGTAGGATAATATAAATGAGGTATATAAATAATAATAATAAATTCACTCATCACTTACAATAGTAAAATAAAACACTTTTTTAAAAAAGGGAAATCGACTTCAAAAAGCAAAAAATAAATATTTAAAGTCGGTGTAAGTAACAGACTGCACCAACCAGCACCTACTTCAATTATTTATTTTTCAAGGTTATAATTAAATTAATATAAAAAATATAAAGAGCACTAAAATCTAACGAAAGTAACGTTTTTTTCTATTCATGTGTTTT
Source organism: Phalera bucephala (assembly GCA_905147815.2). Taxonomy (NCBI): domain Eukaryota; kingdom Metazoa; phylum Arthropoda; class Insecta; order Lepidoptera; family Notodontidae; genus Phalera; species Phalera bucephala. The sequence continues at coordinate 11,795,526 of LR990621.1, read as the reverse complement.
TTATTCACTCACTTATTTGACCACACAAAGGCAAAAAATCTTATAGCTGTAACGGGCTCGTCAATTTAATGCCGTTATACGCTAAATCAAATTATGGCACTTCAATCTCCATTAGATGTATAAGGCTGGGTTCAAATTTGTAGCGTACTGTATCTCCATTATCTGTTATGCTCGTTAGTTTGGACACAAAATAATATGAAATATATAAATTTAAAGGAATGGTTTCGTACATCTATTGTAGGACATAGGTCTCCCCAAAATTCGCTTACCGATCAAACCTCTAATGCTTATGTTTTCCGGAGGAGGTAGTGGAAGCTGTTCGCATTCTATATTAAGTAAATCCTATGTAATGAAGGGGGAGAGTTGGCCTGTCGCTATTTTTCGGGCAAATCCTTTCTCATGTTTCGAAAAGTTTAGTTTATCGCGGATATGTACGCTTGAACCTCGTAATTACAAGTCGAGCGTTCTTTCGTTCAACTTTATTTCTTCGAGGGTTTAACTTTATTTCTTCCGTGTCTCTAAAATTATAATAAAAATCGATTAATATACTTCTGATAATAAAGTACATGTAGGTACATTCAGTGAGTCACTTGTTTTTTTAAGTATATGCCGTTACTGAGAAACTCCAAATAATATCTTGTTTTGATACACGCGCGTGCGTCAGTTTTTGAATGATCTTATATTGTTATGAATCATTATTTCTTAGTTCATTACTGAAATTAATATTCTGTTATTTATTATTATATGTTTACGGAAACCATTCTAAATATTATTTGTTGAACTACTCATATTTATTTCGATAGTTTCAAATGATTCAGGCCAATTTTAGTAATTAGTAGTAGGCATGTAACTTTAAAATTAGTTTGTTAGTTTCCTCCTTGCAGGTATAACACTGACAATAGTTTAACGACAGAGGTGGCATTTAGCTGAATTGGTAGTTCCCTAAATAGATCCGTGGCATTTCAGGAAAAGGTCAATAACAAAAACAGGCAATCTTTATTGGAATGTCGGAAAATTATAGATTTCTTTTTAAAATACAGCCGTTTGTGAATTGGATCAACCTTTTTGAGAAGTAATAATGTTCAAGGCCTCTCATTCGACTTATATTCACGAAGTCCAATGTTTATATCTATCTATCCCTAGCGGGTAGGCAGAGAATACAGAGTTCCAACAGATTCTTTTCTTACAAACTCTTATTCTTCCTCCATTCTTATAGATCATCTTATACACGCTTGTTGGTTACAAAAATTCTTGCCTTACCTTTTAGATAAAACACGGTCTATTCAGTCATGGTAAAATAGTACAGGTCTTCATCGGTACCTATATCTTTCCACTTTCGCATTGTATGTCTGGTTTGTCATTTATAGATATCTATGTATACATCTAATATATGACTTTTAAATATACCACACTAGCTGTCCGTGACTTTGCTGGCCTTTATTATCTAATTTTATATTGCCTATGCGTTATTGAGTGATTTGCAAGTTATATTACTGTAAAGTTTCCTTAAATTCCGATCGTTCAGTAGTTTTTACTAGGAAGAATAACAAACATCCATACAATTATCCTCACAAATTTTCCCGTTTATAATATTAGTAGGAGAGTATTTAGAATATCCAATATATAAAATATGTAAATTATATATAAATAAGTATCCAATTATAAAGTATCTTAACATACAATTAACCTTGATTAAAATGAATGAGACACCTTACAATATTTATATGATACAAACTTATGAATGGTGCACAACTCTCTTTGAAGTTTTATGATCGATTTTATTACGTACTCATATCATTAATTCAGATCACAAATGCATATAGTCGCAATTGTATGCAAATATTCGTACATAATATTTCCGAAGTAATATATGGGCTCATCTATTAAAAGCCTCTGAATAATTTCGTGACGCCTATTTTGAATGTTGAAACAATTAACGGAAATCAATATTTCCTGCTTGGTTTCATATGAGTGACTCCACTGACTCTAGTCTCTCGTTGACTCACTTTGATGGTGTACCTAATTATATTGCTATTTGGGGTAACTAGTTATTCATTCGTAATAATAATTGATGTTAATGAATGAATCACTTTTATTTGATCATAATTACGTAGGATCAACGCAAATGAAATAGAGAGCTGCTCTAGCATTTAAGAGCAGTCAGTCATTAATAGTTTAAATATCGATCGTTTTTAATTCCAATTGAATTGTAAATCCTATGTTAGATATATCTATTCTAGTGGACAGACACCAAATTATTACAACTCTGTTATAATTCCCTTAAGCATTTGATTCATTATATCCTTATTTTTTCCTTGACGCCCCTCAATTCTTGATAGTCTTTTTTTCTAGAAAATCAACATTAAATACCTACTCTTATATTTTGGGCTTTCTAAAAGTTTTTTTCTGGATCGTATCTGGTGACAAAAACATAGGTAACTGTATATGTAGGTATGAGAAACTCAATCAAGAAGATATTAAGATCACATTTAGCACATTTCCGTGTTAGTATAGTTCCAAACTTTACCCGTAATCGCCTTCAAAATATTTGAATAAACATTTAGTTCTACGAAATGTAAATTAAGCTACCTACAGCAATCTTCTAGAGCGTGTGTTGCGACACGGAATTGCATCAGTGGTCCATACGGAGTATCTTCGTGTCGGCCACAGATCTGCCTTGTTTACATCATCAGGGAATCGCCTTACTGCGTTAACCTATTTCCATTACGATACCTATTTCTACTGGAAACGATTAATTTCAAATTCATGAAAAAGCGTAGGTTTTGCCTTTCTTTCGTAAGGAAAAATATTAGCCACACCTTTATAGATCCAATATTAACATCACGTGAGATCCCTCAGATCAGGTTATATTCAGTACTCATATCATGATGGGTCATCGAGAGTACTTATTTAGAAGCTAGTTGACTAAACAATGTTTTAAAGGAAAGAAATACGCTTGGCTTGAGCCGTTTTTGTAAGGTTTGTTCTAGTAAAATGCTCGTAGTCTTGCGACGATGGATGGCGAAGTTAATATACTGACCCAGGTATCTGCTAGCGTTTCAGTCACCAGTAGATTTTACAAGATGTTTTGTAATTTCTATAAGCATCCAGTGAGCTCCTGGCCCTCACGGATATAACTCTGAGCCATGGGTACTTGTGACGTTTGAGATATCATGAGAATATAGCAGCCTTACATATTTTACCACGTAAATATTTAGATAACGAAGAAAGGGAACTATTTTAATTAGCGCAGCAGTCTTACAGCTTGTCAAACTTTATACATTATGTAGTTCAAACCGGAAACAATATTTCTGGTTTGTTCCCGACCGGACGACCGAAAGCGTTGTAAGTTCCTTCCAGTATAGTTCCGTAGTACCCCGCCGGCGTTAACCTAGATAGAAGTGGGAAAGCGGCCCTTAGTTATTTATTACTTTCTATTTTTCGATAGCGAAGCATTCGAAATTCATACGTGGGCGAACGCGTTTCGTAAGTACGGGAGATAAAGGCGCGGTTACGAAAAATTAGGAACAAATTGAATGATTAAAATATTGCTATTAGTTTTTGAATCACCGTTTATATAATGGGTTGTAATTTACATTTGTGATAATAAAAATAATTTTCGTAGGTTTCATTGTGAAGAATTTAATGATTTTTTACATACCTCATTATAAATACGTAAAATTAAATTTAGAATAGGTATATACTTGAGTAAATTATTATGTATAAATTCAATGGTAAATATTTCTAAACGACGCAAAGTTCCAGAAAAACACTAGCATAACATGTAGGCTATATTGTCTGTAATACGTGTATATCAAATTGGCATAAAATATATTATTTATTTATTTGTAATGACAGAATGAATTTTTATTTACTTTCAACAGGGTTATATAGGTACACAGTATTATATAGGTATACTAACAGCATGATATGTTACGTGCGCCACATCTGTAATTTGAACTTGTAACCAAACAATAGGTAATTAAAAGAACTTCGTTATTACTACTGATAAAACTACATAGTAGCTAACAGTGTAAATGAAGAATGAGTTCCGATTCGCCCGAGATGCGCATGCGCCGGGCAATAAATCGTGTCTAATTAGCGAGTCGCGCCGCGTTTTATCAGCGACAAAGCGAGGTCCGGCCACTTACCGGCGCCCGCGCCGCCAAACATAGTAGCGTTTAGTATGGTAATACTGATATGCCGGATAAAATAGAAGAATGAGGATATAGGAAGTTCTATTTCATACAATTTTATTCCTAACTAGCAGTTTCCCGCAACTTCGTAACCGGTCGACAACAGCGCCACCTACCGGGTCTATGTTATATAGTCTATATTACTTCTGGATAAGGTAGCTTTCCAATGGTGAAAGAATCATTAAAATCGGATCCGTAGCACCGGAGATTACCCCGAACATCCAAATTCACAAACTTTACCTCTTTATAATATTAATATAGATTGACCCGACAGTAGTCCTGTTTTTATAAAAATCCTATAGAAAAAAGCATTTTCTAGAATTCAGAGTAATTTCTTTTATTTGGAACTTTTGTAAATATAACCGAATCTACTCTTGATTTTACTCTATAATAGACGAAATCAGAATATTTGCACTGACAATGTAGCTTTAGTCTTCATCTCCTACGCAAACCCAGTAAGGCTTGAAAATAATAGAATTATCGGCAAATGTGGCCATCTCACACATACTTCACATAAAGACGCATTTCAGAAAGAGCTTATTGGTGACAATAAACTCATCATGATTCAAGCGTGATATTTATCAAGAGTGATCATATTATCAACAGTGAGGGATACATCAGGAATATTCTATCTATGTATCTATATCATCCCGCCAGATTCCGTGCGCGCTACGCCGAGAGTACAGAATTTCAACAGATCCTTTCCTTAGAGACCACTCTGGCTTCCTTTGCACTCATAGATCGTTTCATACATGCTCTCCGGTTATGGAGACTCTTGACTTGCCCTTCAGATAAGACACGGTCTACTACGAAAGTCTAACAATATTCATTAAAAGTTTTAGTACCATTAGGTTCTTCTTTTTGCTTCTCAGTTCAGACAGTAACCAGGTGCAATGTTATTATCATTAAATCTTTGTTTGCCTCATAACATGAAACGCGCATGAATTCTGTGGAATATTATTGCCTTTTGATTAAAATTTCTAGATCCTTATTCGTTACGACCAATAAAACACATAACGCGGCGCGCCACGATAACTTTGTGAAATAGTTGCTTAATAGCACTCCCAGTGGCGTATGGAATACAATACACACCATCACGCTTATACCCCACGCGGTGGTAGCCGAGGTGTAATGTATGTACCCACTTTTCGCCGATGATGTTAGGTCTCGTGTAATAAGGAGCGAACCATATACTGGGCACAATTTCAGACCCCGGACTGATACTAGGACTGTTTAATAGAGAAACTACATTTGAACGACCTAGGATTTAAACCCAGGATCTCGTGATCGCAACGCGCACTATTTGCCACTAGACAACGAAGCAGCCCGAATACAATTACACGAATATTCCACGAAGTTATCATAACGCGCGGCGTTTGGTTATAGCGAATAAGGGCTCTTACCCGAATGCAATACTTAAATTAATGAGACAACCGACAATGCACGCTGTAACGCTTTCCAATAACGTCCACATCGTAATGCTGACCTACTAAAATCATTGTGAATATCCGGATGTGTTGCCTTGTTTTATAGTTGATCTGTTGTGTATAGTCTTATGAAACCTGTGTGTGTATGTCTTCTGTGTATTATTGGGCTATGGTTTCCTGTTTACAATATGGGCGGTTATTGCAAAGATCTTGCACCAGATAACGATATGCTGAAAACTTGAACTAAAGGTATAGGAATTGCGCAAAGATCCAAAAATATATTAGTGGTAAGTATAAAATAATAAATTTTATACCTCTCACGCTCATTTATTTATGTATTTTAGTAATAAATATTTAAAGGCTATATTTAAGTTTATCTTTGGAAGATTCCAGGTATGTTTCAGTTTAGATTATAAGATATATTTGCAGATTATTTATAAAAAAAATAAAAACCTTCACGCCTATATTCCCCAAGGGAAGGTGGTAGAGGTGTACTGAGTACACCCACTTTTCGCCGACGATATTAGGATCCCATGTAATAGGGGTCGAGCCTATAGCCATAAACCGGGCACAATTCCAGACTCCGGACTCATACCGGGAAGTTTTCGTTAAAAAACATACATTTGTCCATCCTAGGATTGGAACCCTCGTGTTCACAAAGCGATGTGCTTTGCCACTAGAACAACGAGGCAGTCAACTGATTAATTACGAATTGTAAATGTTTTATCTATCTATCTATATCATCAATCCAGGTCTCTTGCGAAGAAGCAGAGAGTACAGAGTTTCAACAGGTTCCATCGTATCCAAATCCATTCCATCGTATATAAGAGTAAGTTAACCAGAAAAATATTTGAAGGCTCGTTTGTTTGTTCTATCGCAATCGATTGTTCGTTCGTTTATTCTATCGCGAGGTGGTTCAAAGGACGTAATAACATACATCAACGCGTAGGATTTGAAATATCGGTAACATTCTAACTTGTTCTAATACCGCAAGTGGTGTCGCCGTAAAGACGCTTGTCGGTAAATTCCATAAAATTCTATTAGTTCAACAACGGTAGGTCAAGGGATGATATTTACGACGAACCGCCCCGAACAATAGCAAGACAATAGAGAACACGAGACACTACCCATCTACTCAATTTTGAGTAGACACCTTTGTCATGTGTTCTGTTGGCGGCCATTTCCATATATTACCAACGATGGGTCGCCGATGTCTTGTGTGGTTCAGATAGTGATGGTTATTGTTAAGATATATCGATAAAATAACACGGCAACAGACATAGGGGTTTTTAGGGAGATTAATGAGGGGTCAATATCGATGATCTGTAACTCATTGATTAATAATAATTCTCTAAGAATATCAAGTTAACATACACAACATAACATACGTCACACGCTATTTTTCGTCGAAAAGGAAGAATTTCGCCTTTTTACAAGCTTTTATTTAGCTTGCAATGTTCGTATGTCTGTCTGTCTTTCCGGCTTAAATCTTGTGATCCTTTTTTCAAGCACTTGCAGGTATACGATTGAACTGAAATTTGGCATACGTATGTAAAGTCGGTGACAATGCAATAATATGGTACTATGGAACTGGTCTTATGATAGAGTCAGAGGGTGTCCATGGGAACATGTCAACTACACAACATAATCACCTCGTGTTTAGGCTTGTTATATTGGTATTGTATTGACAAGTACTATACAACCAGTTGATGTTCAGGGTCTGATTATGCGGAAAGCTGGCCAACGGAACTACCTAACTAATCAACATAACACCGCCGTATTTGGGCTAGTTGGATTTGTCTTAACGAGTTCTCTAGACCTGGATGGTGTCCAGGGTCTGATCTTTTGTAATAAAAATGATTATTTATGATATGTATTGTTAGGCACATACGGGCGGGCAATTAGTCTATGAGTACATATTTTCATATGTATTTGGAAAATTGTTCGGATTCTTTCAGACATGCAGGTTGCCTCACGATGTTTCCTCTCACCGTTAGCCAAGTAAAAACCGCACATAGGTTTAAAAAAAACGGTTTTTCTTGAAAACAAGACGATTGTTTCGCTAGTAGGCTATTACTGTGTATGCCATATCTATCTAGTATTAATCCTCATGATGAAATATCCCATTTTTGCACTGAAGGTACCCAATTTTTGTAAACATCGACACGTCGATGTCTTATAGCCATCCCTATGCAAATTGTACCTGCCATTGTTATGTTAATAGGGGACGTGACGGACAAGCTTCGCGGGGGATTTGTTAACGGTGGTATGTTGAACTTAGTATTTTGATGAATGGGGTTATTATATTCCGACATACGAGTTACAGTAAATAATACCCTAGTTCTATCGACTATAGTTTATACTGTGAGACCGTTTTTACCTGCTGAGTAGCGTAGGATATTAAGTTCAAACGACATACAAAGAAAATTGGTGATAAAAAGGAGGGTGTAAAGTATGTTGATAAATATATTAATTAGGGTAAATGAAGTGCCGATACGTACCTTAGACCCATACATCGAACTCAATATAGAGAACCGTTTTGACTACACATTCTCTTCAGCTGTTAGTAGCTGAATTAAAAACAATCTCGAATCCGATATTTTGTGATAAAGGTCGCGAGCAATGCTCTCTAAATAAAACGTATGAAACGAAATGAGTTGCTACCATGATACCGCTTTGAGTAGTAACAAAAATCGTTCTTCGAAAACTAACCTTATCGAATTCAGCAACTATTGGGTGCCACATACACAAGTGAAGCACTCGTTTTAATTCTAAACTCACACATAAAATAGAAAACGCGTCGTAAACATAGGAAAGACGTTTACAAAACAAATTTATATCTCAATTCCCTTCACATCTTGGGTGAAATTAATTACATGTACAAGAATCGTTCCAACAGATATGCAGACATTCAGCATCCGACTTAGGTGCCAATTAGTGGTCTAAACCTCGTAAAGGTTAATTCCAGCTCGCCGGAGGCTAAAACAACGTATTGTTCGGTCTCTTCGGTATCCAATCAGTTTAAATTTCACCCAATATGGGGGAGCCGTAAAAGGCGCCAATGTATTATCGGGAGTGTGCGCAAAACATTCGCTAATTGGCTGCAATGTCATCATATTGGAAATGATTTATGATACTGTGGTACTGGACGGTCGAGTCAGCATGTTGTTTTTTGTTTGCAGCTAATTGCATTTTAATTATTATGCAGCCGGTTCTGTTTTATAATGTTATTTATTGTATGTCCTGCCTTCGTGTAAATTTTTTTTTGCTTTTCTTAAGCTCATCATCGGAGGACTTAGCACGAACGCCATGGACGTTAGCGTGAAGTTAGTGTCTGATTGTGCTGTTATATTCATGTTTATTTAGTTAATTTGTAGTGTGACCAGGATAGCATATCAACTCGCTTAGTCTAACGTCAATCTTTTTGTGCTAAGCTCTCAGGTTGCGGTATTGGTTAGCATGATAGGTAATTTTACCATGTATGAGAGGAATTTTTTCCAAGTAAATAATATGGATATGTTTTGATTGATTTGAGGCTAATGTGCTGCTAAAAGCTTATTTGTTTTTAGCCGTCTAGTAATATTTTGTACTACGAGTATTCGATCACTGCTCATTTTTTGAACAAATTTTCCGCGATTATGTGTTTTATAACTCAATTATAACATTATATGCATCATTTAACGTAACAGTTCTCCCACGAAACAGGCAATATCTTCCACGGCTGTATGTTGTGTGCCCATGCTAGTTATTATACCTATTGATATTTACTTATCTGGTAAATCTTTTTATGAGAATCTCTCAACCAAATAACCTATCTACTCCAAAAATATATCAAATAGTTAAAGTAACAGATATCATTGCGACGTTTTCTTTGATCTACGAGGTCGTTGGCCTACCCCAGTGGCCCAGTTCACACGTGATCACAAGACTATTCAGCTTCTCTGATCTGCGCGCGCCGGCTCATTCGCTCAATTGCCTCTTCCTGTTGACAATGTTGCTAGCCCAAGGCCGAGCTATTTCTATACATTTCCATGTTTCTATAATCCGTACTTGACCTTTTTAGCCAAAAAATAATCGGTTTAATAAAACAATTGTAAAGTTATAATGACGGACGATTTACCGCAGTGGTTAAGAGCTTAAGCCGCTCCGCCTACTATGTCTAATAGTCGCAGGTTCGATTCCCGCACGGGAGAAATCTTTGTGTGATCCACAACTATTTGTTCTGGTCTGGATATTTGTGTTTGTGAATTTTCATGTTTGTAAACGCACCCACGACACAGGAATAAATCCTAGAGTGGGGCTACGTTTTTTTTATAAAAAAAAACAGTATCAGTACAGAGTCTAGTATTGTACCCGGTACATTGACAATAAATAGGCTCGCCTCCTATTACATCTGACCTAACATAGTCGGAGAAAAGTAGGTGTACACAGAGAACCTTTGCTACCTCAGTTTGGGGAATATAGACATGACGGTGTAAAATTATTGATATAGGTTATTGAACACGACTTTTATTGCCGTCAATCAAATAATTTCATGAATAAATTGTGTTTTATGATCTATCACATAAGTCTAATGTTATTAAGTTATAAAATATTTATTTACCGCAATAGAATTCGATCAACATAAAATATATTTAATAAGGCACTCTGTGGAAATATATCAACTTGTTTTGATATAGGTCAAAAACATCAAAGCGTTAATTTAAAACACGGCGGCTTAATACGCAAGGATTAAAATGAACATAATAATAAATCTGTTAAGTAAGCAAGCAGACGGGTAGTTTATTTCAGATTGTTACTACATAGATACACGTGTTACGCACGCTACACACTTGGCAGCCAACATTTGTATTAAGCCAATTAATACAAATATTGGCCACCAACAAATTATAGAAGAGTCGTTGAAAAAATATCTGTGCAGTTCAAAATCCTATAGCAGATTAATTGACCCAGTATCCTTCTGAATAAAATAAATAATTTTCACATTAGAGGATGTTACTGTTATCTAATTTTAACGAATGTAACTTAAAATAAACTATGATATGTAACAATGTTAACCTGGACAGCTTGATCCAGGCCGATCCTTGATCCTTGCGCAGGATCGAATAATTCTGGGTTGGGGACAAACCTTTGGGTAACCCACAAATATTTGTTTCGGTCTGGGTGATTGTGGATCTAAATTTTATGTTTGTAATTCCCAGTATGGGGCTACGTTTTTTTAAAGAAAGAAAGAAAAGAAATGCTTTAAATCGATGGCTTTTAAAAAGCACCTACGGAAATTAATTCCAAGCATTATTCTTTCAAATACTCTAGTTTTTGCCCTGCATTAGATGGCCAAATGTGCGGCAAACTGATATGCAAGTCGCATGCCCATGTGCCGACCTGAATCGCGAGTTCAACTCCGGCTATATTTAACCCTGACGCAGAGGGATGACGTTAGACTTAACGGGGAACGGGGGAAACTTATTTCTGTCCGCAGCACGCATATGTATGTCGCACAACAGATGTAAAATTAGTTCGAAGAATTCGCTTATGACTTGTTATTGCAGTTATTTACACTGGGAAATTCACTTTGATCGCATTCGGAGTTAAGCTCGTATTTTTGTTTTATTTAAGGACAATTTATTAACTCACTTCTGGGCTGTTTCCAAGAAGACTAATTGTGGGAAGTAAATAACTTATATGGTATTTATTTTCTCATTGAGATAGGTCTGTTCACTTCGTCCAAGTCAATCTGCCGTCCTTCAAAGCCTGCCAGAATCGTAGGAGAGGTGTCGTATCAAGTCTTGTTTCCAAAGGCAGGCCCTTACGATAATGATACTAAGGAGCATCGGGGCCTTCCTCACAGAAATTTCGCAGCTCGTCCTAAAGTCTAGATGCCGGCCACTGTAGGGTTTCTAGACAGTAAAATTCGGAGACACTTCATGAGCTTTTAAATAGGCTCGTTACAAGTCGTCCTATGTAGGAATACAGACACGAAAAAATCATAAGAAGAAATATTTAGCTTCTATCTCAACCAAGTTATTGTTAAAGGCATAACAAAATTAATATTTTTCAGAGTACATTATTTCACGTCGCACCATAGTTAAAAAAATATTTACTTGACGATAATTTAAAATGATCCAACATAAAGCAAAACGTTGGTCGATTCAAAAACTCCCCTTTAATGAATTTGGAACATCTTTAAACCAACGATTATAGCGTACTTAGGTGAAATTATTTCTTTAGACAATATTTGGACTGTTGACTTACTAATCGCGGCTTCGGGGCTCCGTGAGAAAGCCTCGGCCTGGACAAATATTGGCTTCGGTGCATACCGGGCGTCGCTCCCACTGTACCGCACCGGTACATTTCATTACGGGGAACATTCAGCGTAATGCTAGTGTTCGTGCTAATCGGCAGTGTTTAGCAAATACTGGGAGATAAGACATGTGCTGTAGAACTACAGGGCTATAACACGCGGCGATAGGTTCTACTAGATGAACAAAATCATAGAACAAATAGGAATACACCGGGGCTGGATGGTATGTATATGTAATGAATTTTCTCGCCCAACGCTTTAGATAATCGTTTTGTCTTACGTGCTAAAACTGCGTGCCGTGACAAATATTTGATACAATGAACTTGTTTCTGGAATGTATAGACAACACTATATTGACTTGCATACAAGACTCGAATCACGGGCAGACATTATTTTAACTGCCTGTGTCTTGCCGCTTGCCTGCTCATATATTGCAATATATCTTCCATTTATTCAGAAACACGCCAACAGTATACATATACAATTTTGTAGGAAGTAGGTATAACATAATAATTTTTATATGATGTATACCTATAACAGGCATCTCCGGTGGCTTCGTGTGTACATTTACTCTATTTATGTTCTAATATAGAGGTGCCCACTTAATAATAGACAACCACGCCCAGATATTTTGTCAATAGTCTTATAAGTGACTTAACAGTCTTGACCGAATGGTTTAAGATTACACGATAAGATTTAACGTCAATCTAAAACTGATTTCACTGACCTTTTTATAGATTATTCAAGTTTTTATTACAGAATTTAAATGTCACAAGATGTGAAACTTTATAGAAAATACTATATACATTCCAAGGTAATAGATAGCCAGTTTTATTATTATTATAAGACATTTTCATTTTGGAACTCTGTACTCTCTGCCTACCCCCACGGGATCTGGTGTGATGCTGTTAATAAATAGATATATGTTGGGTAAAGGCCAAATATAATTTAAAAAGCTTACCTAATTTAACAACGAAGAGATAAATTACTTGGATTACGTTACCTACTAGCAAACAATATCTTTTAAATATTAATACTACTGCTGTCCCATTTTACGAGTCCGATGAGTGAGTGTCCCACACAATCCGATGTTCTTCTCGCCCACTGCATTTCCAGAGCGGTATCTACTGCACATTAATTTATTTTAATGTTCATCCTTGAAATCTCTGGAGAGTAGCGACTAAATTAATTTGTGTTTGGATTCTCTGGATCTTTACGTATTTTATTTCTGAAAATAATGGTTCGTTCATTTTTCTCTTTAAAAATATAAGAAAGTATTATTCCAGTATAGTTGCAATAACAATTTTCATATAGGTACTCAAACATTTAGATCGAAAAATAACAACTGCGGGTTATACAAAGATTTGTCCCATGTGCGTCTATAAAACCCAATGAGTCGAACTCCCCATACTGTTTCAAAAAATATACGAGTTGGATATCGATAAAATCGGTTTTATAAACACATGGCACAGCTACAGATTTCAAGCTACAAGAAACATCCCTTAACGCTGAGAAAACTTATTTCTTCAAGTGTTTGCCTCAAAAACCTTAAAAGTTATTCATCCCATACTTGGATCATAGATACCAATACTGACACAGAATTGGGGGGTATCACTCTGAAAGTTGTTGCATTTATACGTCAGTCTAAACTTTTGTTTGTTATACAACTTTTTATTCTTTCGCGGTCTTTCAGTTCCCCATACAAGTTCATTCGATAGCTGACCATTTTGTATAAAAAAGAAACAATTCGCCAAAATCCGATTAATTTATAAACAGGAAAGTTTGTGAGTTTTACGCATAAACTACTGAACGGATTTAAGTAAACGCGTGCGCAGCCGCGGATTACACTAAAGTATATTATATACAACAACTATGATACCCTAATTTAATTCTGTGTCATACTGTATTATGATCATGATATCAATATACAATGTAGTATGCAATTACTTTAAAAGGCTGTATTATATTATATTAAGACTGTATTGTGTCTTGTTAAGTCCGCTTTAAGTTTCACCCAAATAATATTATTGGATAATCCAAATACGGTGCGTTGTAAATTCAAATGAGGGAACACAATTACAGTGTAGCATACAAACGTGTTGGCTATCAAAATAGATAATATGACATTTCGAGGTAGTTGGTGCATCGATCGGTCAACTATAATATTTAAGGACTTCAGGGTATCTGAAGTCCTTAAATATTATACCCTTTCTCATCTTTACAAAGATAGTATCGGTGTAAAGATGAGAAAGGGTATGCTCCGTTGTTTCGGGCATATAGAAAGGATGCCAGAAGAAAGAATGACAAAACAGATATACAATGCGATAGTGGAAGGATGTAGGTGCCGGGGAAGACCTAGACTATCTTACCATGACCAAATAGACCGTGTCTTAGCTGAAGGGCAAGTCAAGAGTCTCCGTAACCGGCGAGTGTGTATGAGACGAACTATGAGAGTGGAGGAAGCCAGAGAGGTATGTAAGGAAAGAACCTGTTGGAACTCTGTACTCTCTGCCTACCCCGCGAGGGAGCTGGCGTGATGATATAGATAGAAAGATAGAGGGTATCTGCGAGCAAGACACGCATTTGTAAAACACAAAGTGCCGTGCGGGTCCTTATTCGCTATCAAGAACGCGACGCGTTATAATAACTTTGTAAAATCATCATGTAATGGTATTCTGTATCCTGCTGGCGTACCATTAAACAAATGTTTCACAAAGTTAATGTAACGCGCGCCGTAATCTGTTTCATTGGCCATAGCGAATAAGGGTCCTGAAATATTGTGCAGTGATAGCCTAGTGGTTAGACCGTTGGACTGCAAAGTCAGAGGTCTCGGGTTCAAACCCAGGCACGCACCTCTATCTTTTCGAAAGCATGTGCGTATTTAAAATTAATTATCACTTGCTTTAACGGTGAAGGAAAACATCGTGAGGAAACTATATATAACAAATCGCCAACCCGCACTGGGCTAGCGTGGTGGACTATGGCCTAAACCCTCTCAGTTGGAGAGGAGGTCCGTGCCCAGCAGTGGGACAGTTTCTTAACAGGGCTAATATTATTTTTATTTCTTTTGTGCCTCGTATCTTTCGAAAAAAATATTCAAGGATATGCCTATATATGCTTTCGTTAATATCTAAGCACCTTGTTTTTTTATAGATAGGCATTAGGAACACGCAATCTAAATTACCGAAATTGTTTATGAATAAAAAAATAGAGATTCCCGATTTTTAAAATACTTTAAGTATTTCGAATATATCTATGTAGCATTACGATGAATTTATTAATTTACAAAGCCGATTTCCAATTCCGATCTCGATTACTTCTTAAAAAAAACGCACGACGTCCCTAGTGTATAAACACCGTCACGCCTATATTCCCCAGAGGGGGTGGCATAAGTGTACTATGTACACCCACGTTTCGCCGACGATGTTAGGCCCCATGTAATAGGGGGCGAGCCTATTGCCATATACCGGGCACAATTCTAGACTCCGGACTCGTACTGAGAATTTTTCGTTAGAAATACTACCGACCGACCTAGGATTTGAACCCAGGACCTCGTGATCACAAAGCGATGCGCTTTGTCCCTAGTGTATACATGCGAAATTAAAATCTTGTATCATAATTGCTCTAAATCTCAGAAACTGTAGATCCTGGCTTACAGGAGTGACAGTGGTGGGAATGTGTGTCAGACTTAGCTCTAAAAAGCAGCACATGGAAAAGTTAAACTCTTCAAAACACAGTCGTTACTAAACGTACCTAACGATTCGACATTCGACTAATGTAAAGGCACAAATCATAGATGAAGCATGCGCACGCAACATGACGCGCGGGCGCAGAGCATCGCAGATTACTCGTATCTATCGCAAAACCTGTTCCCCTTCGTGGGGTAAATAATAGGTAAAGGTGTGCATTAGTCAGACAAGGCTAGGCCCGTAGGCGGCAGACGCCGGACTGGTAAATAAACCTGCTAATCGAAATGCACGGCGTTATAAACGTATATAACATAAACGAAGTGCTGTACATGGAGATGGAGATAATATTGCTAAAATAACTGCTTTGCGGTACTTATTAATATGTGTGTGAACTCGCATAGAAATCTGGAATAATTCTTGTATCAGTGACTTCTTACGTGAAATAAAGAGGAAGTTACTCATTTTTAAGGCTTCATATACAAGCACGAAAATGTCCGCATAGGATTCTTGCGATAGTCTGTCGGTTTTGCAGCAGAATAAATATACTACTATAACGATGACCCCCCCGATGCTTTGTCATCCATTCTTTCCGCTCAGAATACGGGCGACGACGACGTAGTCGTAAATCCCCTCCCATAGCCGGCAGTTGACCGGTGCACTTAGTAGTGCACCCGTCCCCCTACAGCGACTGTCCCAACCGAGGGCGTCTCGAGTATGTCGCTCGCCCTTAAGTCCGGTGAAGCTGTTAAGGCCTCGCGGCCAACAGCGTACATCACTCACACACACACACACACACACACTATAACGAAGTTTGTATTTGTACTCAACTTTAAATGTCATATTGGAGTATAAAATGAAATGCATATCTTTTAGGGCGCCATTGTTACATATTTGTCAAAACCAATTAAGCGCACCATTCTTAAGTGGTCAAAAAGATTGGTAATAACAACTCAGTTACACAATTAACAACTTATCTTAGTTCTAAACGGTTGCTCGTCTTGTTTATTTGTCTTTTTTTTCGTACCACGAACAGGTACCACGAATCTGCTCCCTTTGAAAAACTTTGTAGTTAGGAATCTATAACAATGAGTGGAGACAAAACTTCTGTGCTACTAAAGTCATTTTCGGGCGCATTTAATTTGTTTAATTAGGTATTCATTTTTGACGTGAAAGACATTTTAAAAAGATTTAATGAAATTAAAATGTTTGATCGCTTTGAGGAATGGGGGCTTTGACTAGTGATTAGAGTATCGCTGCTCGGTTCAGTAGAGGTCGCGCGTTCGAACCCAACTAAACTGTATGTGATCCACAATGAGATGTTTCGATCTGGGTGTTCGCATATGCAAATAGCATGTTTATAAACGCGCCACTCAACATACAAATAATTCCTAATGTTTAAGGATACATTTGGAGCCAGATTAAATAAAAAAATATGTCATCATTATTTAGTGTTGAAAATCGAAATATATGCAGTATAGTACTACTATCTATATCATCACGCCAGCTCCCTCGCGGGGTAGGCAGAGAGTACAGAGTTCCAACAGGTTCTTTCCTTACATACCTCTCTGGCTTCCTCCACTCTCATAGTTCGTCTCATACACACTCGCCGGTTACGGAGACTCTTGACTTGCCCTTCAGTTAAGACACGGTCTATTTGGTCATGGTAAGATAGTCTAGGTCTTCCCTTCATCCATCCATCCTTCCACTTTCGCATTGTATATCTGTGTACTACTATATAAATAGAAAGTAGTATGTAGATATCAATTCTATAAAATTTTCCGATTGAGTTATAAGTCGGACGTGCAGTAAAGTAGTTGGACTCGTAGAGATAAATCTTTAAGAATGGTTCGACGCGTGTCGCCAGACTGTAGATGGCCCGATACGGTGACTTACCGACAGTGAAACATACACACTTGGTTATACAAGATTAATATGTCAACTGAAAGGAGAAAGAATTTATTTGACAACGTGGAGACGGACACGAAAATAACGAGGTATTCGATTATCGGATACAACGTGTGAGTTTCAATGAACTTTAAGCTATATTGTTCCGTGTTCGATAATAATAACTTGATAATCTTGACATTTCGTATAGATAAAACTAAAAATCTTACTCAAATTAGGTATTGTATTTTTTATAAATATCAAATAAAAAAAATATTAAGGAAATGTACTACGTAAGCCCACTATGATTTCTCTTAGCACATCTATTAAATATAACATGAACAAAAAGCATTCCTTCTCTAAACCTTGGTAAGTAGCGTAAAATAAATAAATAAACTATAATCATGTTCATAAATCCACGGACACCTTGCCAGGTGCAAATATCAAAACAAAATAAATGCTGCCAGCTTAAGCCGACTAGTGTAAAACAACTAAATCAATGGACACATTAAATTACCCACATATTTAAAAATAATTATTGTATTTATTAAATTAAGTTATTACTCAGTATTCATTTCAACGATAAATTTTGTAGAAAATTAATTTATTTTGGATATAAATACCGATATTACTTAAGAATATATGTTTTAAGTAATAAAAATTGTTATTAAAATATTATCGACGGCTTTTATACATTACTTTTACGTCTTTTATACACCGTCCTAATATTAAAAACTAAATAAAAATAAGTTTGGTTGTATAGATGTTAATTTTTTTATTATTTCTATTATCGATAAATAAAGTAAATTAATACTGTAAACGTAAAATTGTCAATGGAAATGTGAATACGACTATAGTTAGATAGTTTATTTTGGTTCTCGTTAGTTAATTTCTCTTTTTTTGTCAAAATTAAAATACACACACACACACTGTCACGCCTATATTCTCCAAGCGGGGGTGGCAGAGGTGTACTCCCACAGTACACCCAGTTTTCTCCGACAATGTTAGGTTCCATGTAATAAGGGGCGAGCCTATTGCCATATACCGGGCACAATTCCAGACTCCGGACTCATACTGGGACGTTTTTCGTTAGAAAAACTTCTTTTGTCCGACCTAGGATTTGAACCAAGGACCTCATGATTACTCAGCGATGTGCTTTGCCACTAGATCAACGAGGCAGTCAAAAATATAATACTATATATTTTTCAGACATATACAGAGTCAAAGACTTTTATTCAAGCATGCATAATATTATATATAATAAAGCATAGTTTTGACACTCAGAGCTGCATATCAGCAGGTAACGACGGCATAACATAGCCGAGTCACGAACCGCGACCGCTATCGCCAACTAGACCTAATGAGAGATCGCGCCGTTTGATATACACTTCATTCCAGTTAGTTCACAGATCATCTTTACACGCATTATTAAATTGATGTGGATTAAATTAAGTAAAACATAATCATTTAACTAAGGCTGAAGTATTGTTATTGTTTCGAAAAATTGTCATTGAAAAACTTAACTACATTTTTCCTCAGCTCTCTTTTTTCTGGCTTCAAGAGCAAAATTTGTTAATTAAAATATCTATTCTCTATAGAATTATATTAAAATCTAAACTGTTTTCTTAGAATGCTGGTTTAAAAACGTAAATACAATTTAATTGGATGCCATTAACGTTTTCTTTATATTTATTTTTCTTTTTTAACACACAATTTAAAATCAGCCAGCTCGTTGGATTATTTTTTTGAACTTCATATTTTAGATTATTAAATCTGTTGTCTTCATTTCTAAGGAATTAAAAAAAAATATTCCGTTAGTTTTAAGGTACATATTGTAAATTAACAGTTCTTACAATGAAAATTGACTGCCTCGTTGGTCTGGTGGCAAAGCGTATCGCTTTGTGATCACGAGGTCCTGGGTTGTAATCCTAGGTCGGACAAATGTAGTTTTTCTAACGAAAAATTCCCAGTACGAGTCCGGAGTCTGGAATTGTGCCCGGTATATGGCAATAAGCTCGCCCTCTGTTACATGGGACCTAACATCGTCGGCGAAACGTGGGTGTACTCAGTACACCTCTGCCACCCTCTCTGGGGAATATAGGCGTGACGGTGTATACAATGAAAATTGGTTCGTAAATACATTTAACGCTACTGTACTGTAAGTATTTTTAAAATTAAAGTTAGTTACAAAGACAAACACATCGCCCATTCAGTAAGTACTACAAAGTTAAATTACGATAGCTTCGTGACACTGCAATATAAGAACTTTTATACTTTCTTGTATTTCGTCATAGTTTGTGCTCACGTCGGTACACCTACTCCATCATTCAGACAACGGTAATAAATTCTAAATGTCACAGAAGATGATGCGTAATGAATTCATCGCTTAACGGTGACATTTTGGTAATCATCAAATCAATGGAATAATAACCTTTGTTTTACTAATATTATTCCATTATGGATTGGGAAGATTGTGTTCAGAGTAAAAATTAATTAGTGTAACACATAACATAGAAAATAATGTCATTTTTGGAGGGAGCAAAATTAAAATCTTGCCCTAAACTTTGACTACGACCGTCATTGGTCATTATGTGCATGTCGATCATTATGTCGGTTTAAACAAAACATTTGTAAGGGTTATTTTTTTTGTAATTAATATAAAATATACTTTATTGCACACAAAAAATTAAAAAGAGAAATAAAGTATTAAATATAGTTACTGGTACAGGTGGTCTTATTGCTTAAAGCGATTTCTAACGGGAAACATAACATTATGTACCTATTTATAAAACCAGTAAAATTTTCACTTATTTCTCACAGAATGTGCAACTTACAATCATAAAAATATTTACTTTAAATAAAATATTTACCACCCAATCAAACTACTCGAGGAAGAAGAAAGAAAGTAAGCAAATCTTTTTAAACCAACAATACTATTCCTTGTCTATTTCGCCAATTATCGCCACCTATGCAAGAACAAAGCCAACGTTGACACCGGGTCTGGTCACGACTCAGTCTGGCTCGAGTAATTATGTATAGAGTTAATTGAGACGTTTCATGCACTAAACCGGAGGGCCGTCGAACAATTGGGAAAGTGACCGTACACGATTTGCGAGAGGCAATAAATACTTTTGTTTATGAACACATAAACCTCTATTGCCGCTTTGAATTGTTGATATATGGATACACATAAGCGGTTTTGAAAGGAACCGTTGGATGGGGTGAAATGAACGTTTTAGTATTGTGGTGTCAAGAATAATTATTGTGCAGCGTCTATGTTGTCAGTTTTAAATGGGATTTATCGGCGACGGCTTTTGTTTTGTGTTTGTGACTACGCATTGTATTTTATATTTTCAATCCATTAAACAAATAGAGCATATTATGCGTGTGTCTATAGGTGTAATCAATTTTATATTCTTGTGATGTTTATTTAGATATGGCTTTCCGTTACATTAACATAAATTTTCACTTTTTGATCATATTATATTTGTAGGCGAGCAGTAGTTGGATGGGTAAAACTTTTATAATTCATTTCGCTCTACAATCTGGATATTTCTAAGATTCCTTACGTGTTATTAATATTTATATAATATTGCAAAAATAATCCTTGTTGGTGTTAAGAATCACTTAAAAACCGGCGACAAAAAAATAAACTTCCATGCTTATAGTTCTTAAGAGGTACGATGTACACCCACTTTTCGCCGTTGATAAGACTTTTCTATAAACAAATATAATAAAAGAAAGCGATGTTCCGAAACGAACGAAAATACCGAACAAGATTTTTAAACACTTCTCATTTAGCATCAGAGTAAATAAGGGTGTGCGTTTCAGAATTATTCGGACACACTCGACTTGTCCGCTGGTCATTGAACAAATCTTTGTGTACGGCTTATTTCCATACAATTTGCGCCACACACGGAGGCGCGTGCCTTCTCCTTCCCCGAACACAGCCGTATGTAATGCAATTTCATTTGAGTTCTTTAAACGCATATCGTTTTTATGAGTTCAGTTACTGGAAATTTAATGGGCTCGGTGTATTGGTTTTGTGATTTGCAGCTTGAAATTGAAGCAAGTACTTTGAATTGGTTTAGTTTTATACGATGGTTCTCATCTAGGTTCATTAATCGCCAATATCACGCGAAGGTATTAAACCCTTTCTTAAAGATTTATTTTCCTTTTCTTTTAGATACAGGCAGGTCTAGTAAGGGTTATGCTTACTAGTTGCTTCTAGGTATATCTATTTTTAATAGCGTTGTCTATAAATTTGTAAGTTAAGGAAAAATTTGTAACTTGGAATAGATTTTTCATTTCCATTTCTTTTTTTTAAATAATGCCGTGCTCTACCAACGACTACGCTTAATAAGTTTTTTGTAAATTTATTTATTGTGTGCAATAAAGTATATTGTATTGTGTTATCATAAATCAAAAAATAATCACGAAAGTTCAGATACAAACAACTGAACATTATTTTTTCTCGTTTTCTTATCATATCTTACAAATAGAAGGCGGCCGATACCACAAAACATAATTCTAAACTGTTTTTGTGGTACATGCCGGCTTTACTCTCACAGAGGTGACCTCGTGTAGGCACTTATGACAATAAAGTTTGGACAATGGCCACGGGTGGTGTTTGCGGTGGACCACCGGTGGTGGCATGCCGAACAGGACCAGCCATTCCGGCTCCTGTCATCAACATTGCCCGATACACAGTCGAGAAACAAAAAAAGTTTTAAGAAAAAAGGCGTTATGTTTATTTTGACGCAATAAATTTTAAACCAGACGAGCTGTCACTTGAACGTGAAGTGTTACAAAATGAAAAAAACAATATATACTTACATATACCCATAGCCTTTATCAAGAAAGCGTGCTGATACGTTAATCTGTGTTTAGCTAATTTGTTGGGTGAAAGGGATGGCACATCAACTCGAATGCGTCACGCTTACATTAATGTCTTCATGCCAAGCCCCCTGTAGTAATGTTAACATACACAAAGATTTTCCTCTAAAGAAAACTCACTAAGTTATACGCTGGTTAATTTACAGAGTTGACTTAATTTCATGCAAAAACTTATACTGAAGTTAAAAAACCTTAAATTAGTTAACCGATAGGATATGCCTAACATTTTAGAGCGGCTTAGCGTTATTACTGAGGTATGTTGATTAAAATTTGCACAGAAAAAATCCTAACGGCTTTAACTATGCACGCCTGAATATTTGTCATTCGCTATATATACTTGATATACAGTTTGGTCGCTTTAGTAAGGCACTTTATTCCGGTTCCACATTTTTTACCACAGTATTCGTCAGATCGGGGACGTGTATTTGTAATGTGAATGTGTATCCTGTTTCTACCGCATAAACCACATAACCAGACACTTATAATGATTCGTTTGAACCGCGTCAGTATCCATTTCTAATATTTTCTTCCGCTCCAATCAGTTCTTTGATATTTTTGACAAAAATGCTAATTATGTAGGTTATCTTCAGTAGAAGATTAAATAGTTTGTTTTTATTGATCTCTATCACCTCAATTTGTGAGAGAAGGCCTTTGCCCAGCAGTGGGCAGTATAGGCTGATATTATTATTTTACTGATTATAAACCTGAACTGATTAAATCAGTGATTGCTTCTTGATACGGAAATTTGATCATATGAGTTTACGCCGAGACTCTTATACCCTCCATTATATCTTGACAGAGTGCAAAATCCTATGAAGTATGTAGTTGGAGTGATTTAATTATATCAGTAACTTCATAAAAGTTTGTTTTGTTACTGTTATTATGCCAGAATCATCCTACTTCCTACTATTATTACAAGTTATTAGTTTGTATGTTTGGATGCTTGTTACTCAATCACGCAAAAACTACTTAACGGATTTGAATGAAATTTGGCACACCGATAGTTTATTACCTGGATACACATACAATTTTTTTATCCCGGAAAATGTTAGGTTCTTGTCTAAAGTCAACGCGGACGAAGTCGCAGGCAGAAACTAGTTACGCAATAAAGGACACCTAATCATGGGTAACAATTCTATACCCACAAGAGCGAATAAGACTCCATCTCAGTCACAGAATATTTCATCATCATCATCATCACCCGAAAGACGTCCACTGCAGGACAAAGGCATCCCCAAAGATCGCCAGACAGAATATATAGCTAACAAAAACAAAAAAAAAATTATAAGTTTTTAAGTTAGTGATGGCACACAGACTCCAAAATGTAATTTGCACTCTCAAGAACAAATCAAATTTGACAAATCGTGCCAACCTTAGACGCGGAATATTTGTCTAAAAAAAATATTGTTAAAATATTTCATGCTAGTGCAGGTACACACACGCCATACATGCAGTGCGACAAGGATCTTTTGGCCCTTAGATGATATTGACGGGGGCCTTGGTGTGAAATGAGGATTGCCATTTATATTTCAGCAGGTGGATCGAAAAAGAAATTGGGTAATTTTCATAGAAAACGGCTACTCTGCGGCTGTCATGAAGTGAGATTTCACTTGATGACACCGTTAGATCCGATTTTGGCCGCGGAGCGAAAGATCTATGTAGGACTGTGCGAAAACATTCGTTATATCGTGGCAACCTCAGAAAAACCTCAGACGCGGAATATTTGTCTTTTAAATAAAAATCAGTAAAAGGCTTTTATATCATTGATGGTACACAAATTCCATACATTGTGGGTCCAGCGCGTGATCACGGCCACGAACGCACGTCTCGTGCGTGCAGGCATTCCTTCCCACTCATATCGCCATGATCTTGCGAAGGCGCAGCCCGCCGCCGCTCTTTGATCTTCACAATTGACTTAATCGAATACAGCTGGCAATAGATCACAGTTCTAAGTCTTCTACGCTTGTTGAAGGAACTGTGTAGATTTGATTTAGGGCTTCATTCAATAGTATTTATTTATAGCAGAACAGAATATGTTTATTCTTGTAAACCGTTATAGTATTAATGAATATTCAGAAAAGTAACAAAGACGTGTAGTAAGTAATAGGGAAATGTACTATGAGTGATTCATGAGGTAAGCAGAGACTACAGTTAGCTATATAGAACAAATCTGACACACCTCTTTCGCTTGATCTACGTTTATACATCTCCTCATGCATTTCCATTAATACCGGCACTCAATCAGTCATATTCATCTTTTTTTTATCCTACTTATATCCTACTTCCTACTAATATTATAAATGTGAAAGTTTGTATGTTTGGATGTTTGTTACTCAAGCCCGCAAAAATGACTGAACGGATTTGGATGAAATTTGGCACTCATACCTACCTGTGTGTCAGGTATTAACCTATTAATACCTGGATTAAAATATACTTTTTATCCCGAAATTTATCGAGCGTCTCCGACCTTCGACTTTACTCTACGAAAAAGTACCTAAAGCTGACAGTGATTTGTCAAAATGGTATTTTATATAGCGTGCGCAAAGCTAGTTATCCACATAATACGTTCCTCAGAAATATGTTTATATTCAGAGGTGTGTTCGTGTTTTTGTTCGGATCTATTTAACCTGCCATTTGTGTTATCAATAAACGCTTAGCATGTACGTGTTCAAATACCATCAACAAACTTGACATTTAAACATACTTAACAATTTAAGAGCCCGTAAAGCTTTGAATGGAAGATTGATGGCCACCCACGAAATGCATTTTTACTGTAGCGGGTATCTAAATGGTTGTGCAATATGGCGAAGCTTTCGTTCGATGTCAAGGATAGATACCGTATTGATGGGAATTTATCGCCCTTCACGCCGCAGGGCGCGGCCCAAGGATACGAGACACTCAGTAGGAGCGGCCTTTGATAGACGATGTTTGCATTTACCTACGCGGTAATGGAAAGTACTTTTGCTTGCAAATATATCGTTTTACAATGCAGTTAATTTATTTGTATGAAGTAATAAAC
Organism: Phalera bucephala; assembly: GCA_905147815.2. Lineage (NCBI taxonomy): Eukaryota > Metazoa > Arthropoda > Insecta > Lepidoptera > Notodontidae > Phalera > Phalera bucephala. Next base: position 11,770,114 of record LR990621.1, on the reverse strand, counting down.
AAGAAGCGTGGGCGCACACCACGGGTGACGCCGATGAGGGCACGATCGATCGCCACTATGTGGGCGCGTGGCACCGTTCACCATAAATGATCCCTTTGTGTTTTAATTGGTCATGAGGGCTTGACCGATTGCCTTTTGCAGTTATAAAAATTAATAATTTTCTCTAACTTCCAGCCGACGTGGAAGGAACTTAACGAGCTTTTATTTTTCGTATCGTATTACGGCGCCGGCGCACACATTGTTTAACTTGGATTTAGAACGCGCGGCTTTCTTGGGACTTGTTCCCAACAAAAATATTTAGATAAGGTAATGTCGCAACATCAAGCAAAACAATGAAGGCTTAATTGTTAGAGCTTTTCACCACTGCTTGAGTACGTCGACCTTTGCGACGTGTGGGTAGAATAATGTACAGATCGTTGCATTCAGAAATCTGAGAGTGCAACAGTGTAGCGTGATTTATGATAAAATAACTAAACAGAGATGTTTATTCATTGGATATTCATCGAAATATATTTCAAAGGTAATGACAGTCTATTTTATTAATGTGTACGAGTTAAAATAACTTGTATAAATGTAACACAAGTAGGTCCGCACGTGTACTGATCGTTACGACCAAACAAGGAACTGTCGGGCGCCAGAGTTTGTAATGATTTATGTATATTTAAATGCGTAAGGGCATGTAGTAAAGATACGTCGGCACAATCAGAGGGCCCCGTACCGTGACCAATGTTAAATTGAATACGAATCGGCTATTTGCTATCGAGTGATCGAACGCGGCGCGCGCTCCAAATCGATTCGCCGCCGAGATGATCGATGGACGGTCAATGCAGTATGCATTATTTATACACGATTTCATAATTTCCGATCTATAAATCGTATAAATAATGTTTAATACAGACATTAATTCAAAATAAATTTTACCATTCTGAGATATTTGTGACAGGAATATTTTATATTTACTTGTAAAATATTTTATAAATTACATTAGACATGCATTTTTATATTTTAATAGCATGTTATTAGAAATGAAAGTATGTTTCTGCATTTTAGCAATATATATTAATGATTCAGCGCAATATAGCGAAAATAAAAATACTTTTTGTCTGCCTTAGATTGCCCTGTAGGAGAAAATCTCGTAAAATTCACGCTAAATCAGGATTCTAGCACTCCAAGCAGCTACTGCGTCCTACGCAAACACTTTCTTTAAATACTTAATCTGTCAAGAAAACTGGAAAATAATGTTCAATTTAAAAGCAATGTCTTTTCGCATACTCAATTCATATCGGAAAACACATCAAATGTTAATAAGAAATCTAAAATGTCTCTCTTGTATCGACTAGATCAGGGATTCCCAAAGTGTTTTCCCAGGGGTCGACATAAACGAAAACTAATTTTGGGGGTCGACGAGGTCTAAAAGTCGACCCCTATTAATTAACACAAGTTCTTAGCTGAATCTTTCAAGATACTGTATAAGTTGTGTTACGTGTAGCAACTTGTTATAAGTATGACTAATATTTTAGTAGGAAGTATCATTGTTGTTCTTTAAAAAAATCAACAAGTCGATAAACGTGCACAAGTTCGTACAAGATGAAAAACTCGGCAAGTCAATAAGCGTGGACAAGTTCGTGCAAGATAATGTGTTTTACTGTTATAGATAGTTAAATTTACTGAATATTAAGTCTTTTTATTTTGATGAGAAAATGATGTCAAGTTTACTCACTTAAAGAACCGCAACGTTTTTAAACCAGTAAGTATTTTGTATCAATAGGAAAAAAAACTAGGGATAAGATTTTTAAAGTAATTTGGCTTTAGGGGTCTGAGGTATCAGTTCATTGTAGAAAAGGGATCTCTTGCCCAAAATAGTTTGGGAATCCCTGGACGAGATAGACATAAACGCAGGATCGTTGCAACGCTAACTAGCCTTATGGGGAAAACAATGTGTTGGAGTATTACGATGCAAATAGATACCGGCTCTAATTAAGCCATGACCAGTTCCGAGGGAGAATCGATCCTGTAATATTTTACGCTAACTTTCTCGTTGCATTTCATGTTTATTAATGTTATTACTTTAAAGCGTCCATTGCTGCGCTTTGGCACGCTATACACTTCTACTTATAATAAATTAGTAAGTACTGTTCCACAAATCAACGTGAGAGATATTAGGTCCTACTACGTGTGTGTGTGTGAATGATCTACGGTGTTGGCCGCGCGGCCTTTACAGCTTCACCGGACAAAAGGGCGAGCGTGCAACCACTACGCTCTAGCCAGAAGCAAGGGGGCAACTAACTTAAGGGCGCCTTAAAGCGGAACGGCCTCGGCTTGGGCAGTCGCTAGGGTGGAGGACGTATATTAGGTGACTCGCCGTGGTGCTCTGCACCGGCAGGCGGGCAAGGAATTCTTCGACCTCGTCGGCAAGGTCGGTGTCTGATCCTGTGTGTGGTATCTGTATCCAAAAGAAGGGATGTAAGGGCATCGGGAGGGTCGGTGAGAACATGCCACGAACGGCAGTAGCGGCTGATAGGAGGAGAGTTCTACTATGTTTGTGGTTACCTGCTGTTGGAACTTATCAAGGTGCCTGTAAGACATTCAACGACTTCCACATTAAGTGCCAGCAGTGAATTGTGTTACCATAGTTACCACACACATTGTTATTATAACAATAATCCCATCGCAACAGAACATCTAAAATACGACACAATGAGGTGACTGTCCGTTAACGCACTATCGCTGATCTTGTAAACAACGTAATCAGAGATCTGTGTGAATAATTACATAGTTACTGGACCACAACCGAAGCTTAACCGCACAAGTTATAATGAACTTTATTACATAAGGGTAAGTTTTAAGTTAGCTTATGTGGAAGCTAGTGTTTTGCCGTTTGTATATATGATGTGGTGGCACATTCGTTGGGGATAGTGATTACCGCTATAATGACGTAATGAAAGCCTACGATCTACCGTAATCATATCCAACTTGTTAGTCGTTATTCGTCCTCAATAGACTATAATGCGTGTACCTTTATTCAACTTCATTTCTTTGATTTGTGAATAAGAAGGTAATTTTATGGTCTTAATGATCCTTTGGTTACAGCAATTGATCCATTTTTTTTCTTTATCATATACTTAAGAAGTTCTAGTTAGGGTTTTGAAGGAATGGTAATTTTTATAGCTCGAAGCCTCGATAGTTAAAGAGATATTCATTTTAATACTCATCTACAGTAACAAGCAACTTATTAAAATAAGATTTTATAACAACTACAGATTATAGAGCTGGTTCTACTTATAACGTATGGCCGCGAGGCGTCTCTGATGCGTCTAAGAATTTAATAATGATTACATTATTGTTATCTGTCAATTATCTTGAACATCGGGGATCGAAAACCTGTTTAAAAAGTGTTATGTCACTCTTTTTAAGTTACAGTACAGTTATATTTAATAAGCTGTTTTAATTAAGTTATAAGTTAAGTTTGAAGTCTATTGTTGTAGTTCACTATAAGTCATTTATCATTATCAAAGTCGAGTAGATAAAGAGGTTGCTGAGTTCATTTGTTTCCGTCGTTATTTAGTTCTGTACTTATCATACAAATCCTTAGTAACGATATTTGTAGATGTTGAATGTTTGTGTTTTCACTAACAAATTTATAAAAATTTCAGAATTAAAGATTTGAAGAGTAAATAGCATTAAATAAAATAAATAAATAAACACCGTCATGAGAGTGACATAGATGTACTATGTATACCCACTTTTCTCCGACTGTTAGGTTCCATGTTATAGGGGGTGAGCCTATTGCCATCATGTTGGACTCAATACCAGACTCCGGACTGATACTGGCAATATATCTTTCGAAAATTACATTTTTGTCTAACCTATGATTCGAACCTCGTGATCGCTACCCGCATTATTCGTCACTCGATCAACGAGGCAAGTATTAGGTATCGTGTAATTGCGTTATACGTTTTCTTTATAGAAAAATGCACCTCAATCATATTTTGATGACTATAGCTCCCAATAGATGGTCAGAAACATTTGAAACATGAATCATTCAAAGGGTTAATATACTAACTCATATGTCACAAAATATACCTAGGATTTCTTATTCTGTATGATGACTTTTTGTTTCAGGTTGTTGGTAGGCGCTCCCCTAGGCAAGAACTTGCAGCCAAACACAACGAGATCTGGTGCATTATGGAAGTGCGCCCTCACGCCTGCGCCAAACGACTGCGTCCAGATCATTACAGACGGAAAAAGGAGTGAGTAAATCATTCACGAAATCATTTTCACTGATTAATCATGATTTGTCAAATGCTACGAAAGTACAATATGCTATAAAATGACTTTAAGTGTTTCGACCGTCTCCGAAAACTAGTATATTTTTCATTCGGTCTACACATATTTTCTTAGTTATTGTTCTATTATAATGTAAAATACGTCACTTAGCATTAGGCTTAAGTGAATAATAAGTAATAGTTTTAGTTAAATACAATAAATTAGACTACACGCTACAAATTAAACTTGTCAAATACACGTCATACTTGTACATAATTTTAAAACAAATTCTGTAGCTAGGAGTAGTTAATCACTCGTAGATCGTGTTTTTCACAATTTAGATGCAAAGGAAATGCTGGAACCTTACGGATACGCAAATAAATCGAAACAATTGACTGAACAATCAATATAAGTTTTAACTAAAATGTTGTCTTTTGTCGGTGGTGCCCCAAACAGCGATGTACGGCAAGATAGACACGAGTAAGTGAGCTGTGGTCTCAACCTCCTTTATACTTAATCATTTTGCTCTCCGACTAATCGACTAATGGCTGTAATTTATTTTTTTGATTTACTAATCGCCAACATTTTGTCTGCGCAAGTTCCAGCTGACCGTCATTTTAATTATTACCGCAACGCATGAAAACTAACTTAGTATTGAATTTTATTTTGCGATACATTATACCCATGATAAACGTATATAGGATACATTTTATACCTTGTTTTATAATTATATACTTTTAAGAACACGAAGCAACGGAAAGCATCTACAATATTTGTTTTGAAAATGAGACGTAAAGTATCCTATATGCGTATAAAATTATAAAAGCACTAACTGCTTGCAATAGCACCAAACATGCTTGAGCTACACAGCACTTTAGCAAGTCTTATATCTACTGCTCTGAGTACTCAAGTACATAAATAACTCAGTACCTATAACAATTGAGAGTGTATTTAAATAAACATAGTAGACTTAGGAAATAGAAGTTGAGCTTTTTAGAAAACGTAAGTTGACAGAGCTTCAAAATGTAGGCCTTCAATAATATTTTACATATAACCAGATCATTTTTTCAAAAATTCATTTAAAAACACTAAGGACCTATCGTTAACTCTTAACATGAAATTACAGGTGACTGGCTATTTAGACATTAACATACTACACACATGAATAAATTGAATTAAAATCATTAAAAATCTAGCCAAAACCAATGTATGTCTGGTTTTGAATAATAAATCGTCTAACATAAGGAGACTACAAAGTAATGCTGGGCCGTTTAACATTACATTAGCAACAGCAAATTGTTAAGGCAAGACGTAATCAGATAATTGTTTAGTAAAGAAACTAATAGAATTGAATAAAGTTTAGTTTTTACTTCGTGGATGACATAATTTTTAGTAAAAATGTTTTGCAATACAAAGAGTTTACTTACTTATAAGCTGACAGTCGTCAAACCTTTCATTAGATGTTTACTTTTGGACTATTAATAATGTATCTGTTAATTCTTTTTTCATATTTTATTTTGATTTAATCTTGCCTAACATCGCAACAAGTAGTACTCACTGTAAAAACAAAATTGGTGTCTCTTCTGGTGTATTAACGATTCGGCCATCAATTAATTATAATCAGTATCAGCTCGAAATTAACATGCGTAGTCTTCGATAACGTCTATTAACCCGAGACCACAAGTTTGAGCCGTATCGTCACGTTTGTTACTTCACATGATTCATTACAGGTCGCAGGAGTATTCGTCACTTTAGTGCATAAACACACTATGATCACTTCCACATCTGACACTTTTAATATCGATACATGAGGAAAGGAAACCTAGTATATTCGCTAAGCTTTAATAAAGAGTACCTATTTACGATACTTTCAAAATGTTATTTATAGCTTTTATTCAATGCACGCTTATTATGAAACATTTTTCTTTGCATGCATCGATGCAAAAGTATCAGATACAAAGAAATCTTTTTAGGTAAATCACTGAAATAATAGAAATGTTTCCTTTTTTTTCAATATGGGATGCATGATATACAAGGACTGCTATGTTTTTCACTCGCACGATGTTTGTGCAACGTGATACAGAGAGTATCATTTTCTGGCGCATTTGCAAGATAACTTTGCTGTTAGTATCTATGAGAATTTTATTCTAGCATTATACACGCCTGGTTGCAATGCTTTGCATTTGCCAAGATTATTTTTAATACAACTTCCTAGTGGGTTTAAAGATATAAAATGATATATTGGGAAAAATCAAATCACCTCTTTAAAGCAAGCCTTTTTAACGCGTTCTTATGCAGTTTCAAATTCATTTTGAATTAATTCGTTCTGGGTTTAGTTTCGAAATAACATGGTGTTCTATACTACGTACTACTAAAGTTTTAATTTTTGTAATTGTGTCTAATATATATTTATAAAGTTGAGCTTTTTACTAGATTTGTGTTAAATGTTTTAGAAAACAAATCCAAATGTGATTAATTATGTCGAATAATCTATTTTAAGATTTTAATTAAATATTTGATGCTTTTTAACGCCCGTATAGTATAAATATAGCAGCATGTTCTTACAATTTGTTAATGTGTAGCAATGGATTCGGATCATCTGACGGGGCCTTACCCGGATGAGATCAAGGAAGACCAATGGCTCGGGGTCTCTGTGAGAAGTCAAGGTCCCGGAAGGAAAGCTGCAGTGTGCGCCCACAGGTGCGTATATCTTTTATTAATTAAGTTAAATATTAAGGCTGCAACAATTCTACTACGTCGACGACGAGTTTGCCTAATGTTACGCAGGAACATGTAACAAAATCTGAGTCGCTCTAACGACTTACAGCACAGCGCATGGAATGAAATGACACAGTCCTGTAGCCAAGTTGACTGTCTGGAGTCGGTAATGCTAATAAAAAACGAAAAATGTACGGGAATTATACCTTACAATGAATAGTCACGTGGTCATAATTAAACCCAATCACGGGTGCTATCGATTGCAGAAAGAGAATCGACACAAATGCGGGCTTGACTATATTTGATGGTCTCATAATGCTAACTACTTTATGTCCCATATCAATGCATGCACCTTAATTTTATGCCAAAATATTAAACATCTTTTTATCAATATACTTAGTCTTCATGTTTCATATATTTATAGGTACATTCGTTTATCTGGCGAGCTGCAGTTTGGACAAGGTTTATGTTATACTCTAAGCAACGATCTTCAACTTGTGGATGTAATGGAGCCTTGCAGAGGTCGATCAGTTGCGAGGTAAACTTAGTGCTTTAGTACAACTTAATTAAACGCTAAGAATCTCGAAGTTTTTATACACTAGAGCACAAGATTAAAAGGAAATACTGACGAAGATTTGGATATTGCGTGAAGTATACCGAAATCTGGATTACGTACTTAGAAACCGTTGTGATGATTTTTCATCACGAGTCACGATTTGGATATCACGCTGAAAAGCTTATAAGTTATTTATGGATTTATTAGTTCTTTCTTTTGTAAGAACTAATAAAACACCGTCACACCTATATTACTCAAGCGAGGGGGCAGAGGCTGTATACACCCACTTTTCTCCGAGGATGTTAGGTCCCATGTTATAGGGGGCGAGCCTATTGCCATATACCGGGCACAATTTCAGACTCCGGACTCACACTGGGAAGTTTTTCGTTAGAAAAACTTAATTCGTCCGACCTAGGATTTGAACCCAGGACCTCGTGATCACCAAGCGATGCGCTTTGCCAATAGACCAACGAGGCAGCATGAACTAATGTTAAAATTAATCACTATTCACTATATATATATACATATATATATATTTTTAAACGTAGGCCCACACTTGGATTTATTCCTGTATCGTGCGGGAATCGAACCCGCGACTATTAGACACAGTAGGTGGAGTGGCTTAAGCTCTTAACCACTGCGCTAAATCGTCCGTCGTAATATATACATTAACAAAAGATCATGGTTTTCAGGGAACACGAAGAGTACGGATTCTGCCAAGTAGGAACAAGCAGTTCTTTACTCGACGACGACACGTTGATCATGGGCAGTCCCGGCCCTTATACGTGGAGAGGCACCATCTTCGCACAAGATACGACAGATGATTTGTTAGAAAGAGACAACGTTGTTTACATGGCTCCCGTGCAAGATGGTGCCAGTCCGGTCGAAAAGTACAGCTATTTAGGTGAGTACTACTTTAAACAAGAGAAGAAAAATGCTGGAAGAAAGAATGATGAAACAGATATACAATGCGAAAGTTGAAGGATGTAGGTACCGGGGAAGACCTACACTATCTTTTCATGACCAAATAGACCGGGTCTTATCTGAAGGGCAAATCAAGAGTGTCCGTAACCGGCAAGCGTGTATGTGACGAACTATGAGAGTGAAGGAAGCCGGAGTAAAGTGAGTAAAGAACCTGTAAGAAAAGAACCTGTTCCATAACCATAACCATAGTTCCAATTATGTACTCTCTGCCTACCCTGTAAGGGATCTGGCGTGATTATATTATTATAACTATGGACGTATAAAGAAAGGCGGACTGAATCTCGCTAAACAAAAAGCTTATCCCAATAGTAAGTCAGTCCGCATGTACATACGAGTGAAAACACACACACTCACAGCATAGAAATTCTATCGGCCGCCATTATGCAAGAAACTTCATTTGACAGAAGTTGTTTTCGTAATCAGAAAATAAAATGCGCGATAAGCGTGTACGTAGGTACGTGCTGAAACGTACAAGCGCTCCCCTTCTATCATTTTCTCACCGACCCTCCCGATGCCCTTAAATCGCTTCTTTCGGATACAGATACCGCACACAGGATCAGACACCGACCTCGTCGGCGAGGTGGAAGAATCCCTTGCCCGCCGGCCGGTGCAGAGCACCACGGCGAGACACCTAGTATACCCACATCTCCACCCTCCACCCTCCCCCATAGCGATTGCCCAAGCCAAAGCCGTTCCTCGTTGAGGTGCCCATGAGCTAGTTGCCCCCTTGCCCTTCTGGCTCGAGCGTAGTGGTTGCACGCTTGCACTCGCCCTCTTGTCCGGTGAAGCTGTAAAGGCCCCGTGGCCAACAGCGTAGATTATTCACACACACATGTACAAGAGTTAAGCGTTTCAGATCTTACGTAGACGCGAACTGACATCCTATTGGGCTTCACATTTTGTTTAGCGAAATTCCGTCCGACTTTTTTATACGTCCATGCATATAACGATATCTCTTTTACGATACGGGTATAAAACACGAATGCATCGTATAAACTTTTACGATAGTGGCTGATACATTTAATATCATAATATAGACTTCTCCATGTATGGTGCCCAATGAAGCATATGGAATAGAATGGTGCCGGTGTCATGTATATCGTGACCTAGTTCTTAATTTATTATGCAAGAGAGAGAGAGGGAGAGAGAGAGAGAGCACATGACGCATGCCCTAAAGCCTCATATTTATTAAATGACAAATATCCTGCGACAAGAATAGCTTGAGCTGTTAGGCGTAGTTAAGCGACATCGCGCAACAGTTCCTTGCCGCTAATTTGCTTTACTTAAGGAACTGAAGTCACAGAGTGTAGACGAGTTTTGCAACATCTGTGAGAGAAGGCCTATACTGGACAGTCCTGCTGGGAAATCCCACCAGGACTGTCCAGTATAGGCTGATATTATTATTTATTTGCAGGCATGTCAGTCACCAGTGGGAATTTCTTCAGCAACAAGCCTGCTTACGTAGCCGGAGCACCAAGAGCCCATGGTACTGGGCAGGTTGTCATCTTCTCCAAGCGAGCGACGGACGACTGGGGGCGCACCGACCTCAACATACTTGACTTCAGCCTCCTGCTGAAGGGAGAGCAATTCGGTTCTAACTTCGGTTATGAAGTCGCTAGCGCGGATGTTAATGGAGATGGGTAAGTTTGAAGAAGATATACGAAGTATGAAATCTTAAAGACGAAGCGCTCGTAGCGCTCTGGTACAGTAGTAGCCGAGCGTTCAGCTCGCTCAGCTTGGAGGAGCTGGAGCCAATTAAGCTGATGGTCTATTACTACTTTATGTGGTAGTCATTAAACCGAGCTGAAGGGTTTGTGGCCGGCTTATTAAGCTCCAATAACAAGTAACTCAAAACCAGACTTTACTAATCTGCACTGGGTCTGCGTGGTTGAGTTTTGACCTAGACTCTTTTACCTCAATTTGTGAGAAGGTCTTTTTTTATATTATAAACGTAGCCCCACACTAGGATTTATTCCTATGTCGTGGGTGTGTTTACAAACATGAAAATTCACATACACAAATACCCAGACCGAAACAAATATTTGTGGATCACACAAAGAATTGTCCCGTGCGGGAATCGAACCTGCGACTATTAGACAGAGTGGGCGGAGCGGCTTAAGCTCGTAACCACTGCTCAAAGTTTTTTCCCAGCAGTGGGACAGTACAAGCTAATTTATGTATATTTACGTATAAAGGCTGTAGTATCTACTAACTACCACCAATAGAAGGCATAAAGCAATATTTACAGGACTATAGCTTCCTTACATCAGTACCATAGTGCCCGATACAAAATATGTTGGTAAAGTGAAGGATACATAACTTTCTTAATACACTTAAAATTTTTATTAATTTGTATTGCTAACCTACATATTTACTTAGTCAAGTAACCTTATTTGCTTTGTCAGTAAGTAATTAGATTGCTTATAATTTCTATAAGGGAAGACTAGTTTTTGACTTTCTATAAACTCCGTTGCAGTTATCACAGTTTTTTTGATTCTAAGAAATATCTATCTATCTATCTATCTATAACCTCACGCCAGATCCCTTGCGGGGTAGGCAGAGAGTACAGAGTTCCAACAGGTTCTTTCCTTACATACCTCTCTGGCTTCCTCGACTCTCATAGTTCGTCTCATACACGCTCGCCGGTTACGGAGACTCTTGACTTTTCCATCAGATAAGACTCTGTTTATTTGGTCGTGGTAAGATAGTCTAGGTCTTCCCCGGTACCTGCATCCTTCCACTTTCACATTGTATATCTGTTTTGTCATTCTTTCCTTTGGCATTCTTTCTATATGCCCGAACCAGCGGAGCATGCCCTTTCTCATCTTTACACCGATACTATCTTTCATACCTACTCGCTGTCTTACTATGCTGTTGCTAATGCGGTCGGTCAGCTTCACTCCGCACATCTTCCGCAGAGCTCGCATTTCTACCGCATTTATCCTACTTTCATTCTCCTTCTTACATACCCAGCTTTCGCTACCATATAACAGCGTTGGGACAAGAACTCCGTTATGTATGGCCAGCTGCGCCTTATGGCTTAAGTGCCGACTCCCGAGAAGCTTTCCCATCGCACCATTCACTCTGTTCCCTGCACTCACTCTTCTCTCTATGTCAGCGGTGTATTTCCCATCCTTACTGAAGGCGCATCCAAGATATACAAACTCATTCACTTGCTCTAGCACATCGTTACCAACCACAATCCTTACATTCGTTCTGGTTTCTTCCCTTTCAAAAACCATAATCTTGGTTTTCTTCACATTCAAGTGTAAGCCATTGATCCATTCTAAGAAATAAGTCTTCCATATGCAATAAACAAACAAATGATTTTAAAAGTTTCAAAGTCTTTGGCATGGAAACGCCTTTTATTAACCTGCATTTTCTATTTATAATAATTGCAGATTGCCAGACCTCCTAGTAGGAGCACCATTCTATTTCTCACGCGACGCGGGTGGCGCTGTTTATTTATATCTCAACTTCAACCAGAGCCTACCTCACACCTTCAACCTTAAGTTGACCGGCAAACAGGAATCACAATTCGGCATTGCCATCGCCAATGCCGGCGACTTGAACAAAGATGGATGTCAGGATATAGTTATAGGCAGTCCTTACGAAGGGAATGGTGTGGTGTATGTATACATGGGAGATAGGGAAAATGGTTTGAGCACAAAACCAGACCAGGTGATCGCGGCTGAGTCGTTGCCGATCGTGATGAAGACTTTCGGCTATGCACTGTCTGGTGGAGTTGACTTGGACGCTAACGGATACCCTGATTTGTTAGTTGGCGCATATGAAAATGTAAGTGTAATGATATTTGAAAGTTTATTTTAAGAAATTCGTAGCCACATGATAAGATTTTACACTGTCGTAAGGATGTACTTTATATAGGTATCTTGAAGGGTTAAAACATGCAAACCAAACAGGAAAATTATACTACGGATTTACTAGTGAGAATTGGGGTGGCTACATTTTCCGTCTTCTTCCAATTTATTTGAAGGGGAATAAAATTCCCTCCAGCCACACAAACTCAAATAAAAAATAAATTGCCTATCTTCTTGGAACACATTAACATTATTGTTTATGTTAACAACATCCAACTTAAGATTGCATTATCTCAGAAATTGCAATCAGAGTTTTACCGTATTCTGTAATTGCATTGATGAAATAAAGTTCAAGTTTTAATTTGTATGTTTTCAATTTCCATATTTTAATTTCCAGAGCAGCGTAGCACTAATTCGAACACGGCCGATAATCGACATAAAAACTTCAATCCGCCCTTCGAACACAATCATAAACATTGACCCCACAAAAGCTGGCTGCGAGAAGAACCCAACTTCCAACTACACTTGCTTCCATTTTCAAGCTTGTTGCATCATCGAGTCCTTAGTAAAATCTGCACAAACGAACACCCACAAGCTCAATTATGTTATAGAAGCCGAAACCTTCCCAGGAGGAAGGAAGTATTCTAGAGTATTTTTTGAAAATGAAAAAAGCAACATTGTTAACAAGACTATTATGCTTGGAAAAGACGTTGAAGATTGTAGAGAACATATTGTTTATTTGAAGAATAATAATAGGGATATACAGACGCCTATAAGGGTAAGTATAAAAATGTTATGCTATGTAATTTATATGTTTGAACTTGTCGCCACACATGTTAGAACATTACTAAATTCAAGACATGCATGGATCAATGTATGCATACAGTGGCTAAAATTGGCATAAATGTCTTCTGAAACTTGTAACTGTACCTGTAAAGTTACAATTTATCGGAACATATTTTTACAGCAATAATGCGAGTGTATGTGAGTCTGTATCTATCTTTTTAAATTGTGCATGTGGCGACAAGTTCACAGCGAAGTGACGACAGCAGTTACAAACAAAATTGTGCGCACTTCTAGTGTTTTACAATTTTTGTGGTTGGAAACGTTTGCCTACCATGCAGAGGATCTGGTAACGATGTATCTGTCTATATACATCGTTACCAGATCTCGGTGTAATGTATCAAATCTTAATGTAATTATCTCTTAAAAAAGAGGATAACATGTAACTTAGCTAAAAAGTGGAAGCACCCTTTTCTGAGAATGTCCATACTAAGGTATTCCGCAAAAGCTGTAATACACTCGACTAAACAGTTTTGAACCGTGAAATCGTCCTTTATTATAAGTTCACTCTTGTTCTCTTTGGTTCTTCTTTTTCTTCTTGTCTCTTCCTTTGTTCTAAATGTCTGACCTTGGTTCCAAGGCAATTACTTTGAAATCACTTTGGTGACGCGCACTAGACTGACAATATTGGAGTAAAAAAAAATGTTTTTGTTGGTGGAATATTAACCATTATGTGTTCTTATATGTGCATGAGTGAAGGTAATTGTAAAAAAGTGATAAAACGTGCCTTTTCGACTTCCCTCAAAACGGCCGTTGCAATTGGTATGTAAAGTATCCACCGCTTTACAATGCAGGGTGGGGTATTTCATTAATTTCATTATCATCGTTGTCATCAAATTCATCGCTGGAATTCAATTAATTTAAACAAACACGATTATATATCTCACTGGACACTGGCAAAATACACTTATAATTAGTGTGAAGCCATAACTTGAAGAAGAAGAAGAAAGATGATGGATCTATGAGAGTGGAGGAGGCCAGAAATATCTGCAAACGAAGAATCTGTTGAAATTTGTACTTCGCCTCGCAAGGGACCTGGCGTGATGATATAGATCTTTATATAGTATAACTTATTTGGGTGTTTTCATTGTTATAGGCGAATACTTTATTACCGATGTTTATTGTAGATGATTGAAATTTACTTTATTAAAATAAATCTTGATGACAATTCGACGACAGCTTGGTCTAATGGTTAATAGTCACAGGTCCGATCCCTGCACGGGACCGATCAGATTGACCTACACGTATTGTTTCCGTCTTGGTGTTTGTGTATCTGTATTTAATTTTTTTGTAAACTCACGACAAAGGAAATGTTCATAGTGTAGGGCTACGTTTATATAAAAAAACCTGTAAAATATATTTTTATCATTGCAGACAAACAGTACTACTACTAACAATGTATATTCTAGATGATTAATACTTCATTAACATTAAATAATATGTTTTCAACAGTTTCAGGTAACCTACAAACTCGTCCATGTGGAGCCGCAGTACTCGTCCCAAGGCACGCTGCCCAACGTGGATGAGTACCCCGTCCTGAACGCAACTGCTACAACCATCTTCAGTGCGAACTTCCTCAACGACTGCGGAGCTGATGCCGTTTGCGTCAGCAACCTCGTTGTTGACCCAAAACTGTTGCTGCCTTTGAGTAAGTTTATACTTTCATTAATACCACCCGCTTAATTTTCGTTTGATTTTTGTGTGATAGGTAAGCTTATCAACATTCTTTGGGTGGATAAATAGTTAATCCAAGGTAAAAGTAAATTTCCTAGAACACAATACTTACAATTTAACCACTAGGCCACTAGTTCCGTCTATTACTGGATCGAATAATCGCGAGTTTCATTCCTGCACGGGACAAATCATTCTATGACTCACAAATGCTTGTTTCGGTCTGGGTACTTGTGTATATGAATTTCATATTTTAAATTCCTTTACTCTATAATGTATTCGTTATCCTTAAAGGGTCATTCTTATCGTCGAATATGATTTCAGGTGCTGACAACAAAACGTACGCTCTGACTCTGGGTCAAGAAGAGGAAATTAAGTTGTCTATAGCGGTGGATAACTATGGCGAGTCCGCATACGAGGCACAACTGTTCGTGTACCATCCGTCCAACCTGCATTACATCGCAGTGAATATTAGCGTGAGTGATATTAATATAACGCCTGAATTATATAAAACCCGCTAGTACGATAGCAAACGAAGAAAGATATGAAACAGGCTAGTGCGAATGTTAAATATGGCTGTGAGAAGGGATATGGACATGAGAATTGGTGTTGTTCAGAAATAATAATAATAACGGCCACGGCATACCTAACTATCACTAATCATGGCCGGTGTCCGTCCCCTTTGAATAGTCCAGTTTTTCTCCATCAACCCTTATTTATATAGCCCTTGTTTTCTTTCCACAATTTACAATATAGTCCTTGCACCTGCCGGAGTCAGTTCGCTGGTTATGTTACTTCATTTTCAGCAAATGATCTCAGCAGGTGAGTTACATAACGTTAACTTCTCGCAAAGGGCCTCTACATGTTGGACCCATGTCCCCATACAAGCCTTTCAAAGGTCCAGGCAAAGCCCGTGAATCTCAGCGAGATGGAAATAAAAATAATATATCATTTATTTCTCCTCATAAAAAATCCAAATGTTAAAAAAATGTTATTCTACAAAATTGAGTTGAGTATGTAAATTTTACATATCCACATTGCTCATTTTTATAGCCGCTTCCCAGCATAATTTCGCTCGTAAAGTTTGTATTTAAATAAAGAGTAAGATGTAAACAATATAAAAATACTGTACTCAGGTGAACCTCTGTGCGTAATCAATAGAATATCATAGGAAGAATATCTTCGAATAAAAGAACCACGTCATATCTATTGAATTAGTTCTTCCACGAATGAAATTCTTCTCAATTGTAGTACTATTACTAAGTACGAACGCCACATTCTTTTTTCTCTAGAAGCTTAAGTAAAAGGAAATCGATAAATAATTTGTACTCCGTAAGTAGTCTTTTACATTATCCTCGGGGATAAGGAGTGAAGGTCCTATATTGGAATATAAGTAACAATAAAAGTTCTGGCAATGATACGGCTATAAGTTTATTAGCTAAGTCACGTGTATTTGACTGAGAGCAAACAGAAATCACATCATGCACTATCATAGACAGAACTGGGCTATGACTTCGCTTGTCAATGATATAATTCTATTAATTTCTTAGGACAAACACGTGATCTGCACAAGTCTGAACAAGACAACAGTAACGTGCATGCTGGAGAATCCCTTCAAGAAGCAGCCCGAAGGCTCCCTGCCCATTACCATGAGATTCGATGCGAGAGCCCTCGAAGACAACGACCAATCAGTTATATTCACCGTATGGGCCAATTCCACTTCGAAAGAACTGCACTCCGGAAGAAAGCCCG
This sequence comes from Phalera bucephala, assembly GCA_905147815.2. NCBI lineage: Eukaryota > Metazoa > Arthropoda > Insecta > Lepidoptera > Notodontidae > Phalera > Phalera bucephala. Next base: position 11,753,503 of record LR990621.1, on the reverse strand, counting down.
TTCAAGTTGAAGCTTTCGTTATCAAGAACGCCGAATTACTTATAAAGGGGTGAGATGATAATTAAATTCATTATCATTAGGAGCATATAATTTACTATTAGCTGTTACTCACAGCTGCGCACTCGTTTATTTTGTAATATCTTAATAAATTTTAACTTATGTGGTATTCTGATGTATATATACGCTGTGTAATGTTTCATCAAGATCTGTCCAGAAGTTTTTGCGTGAAAGCGTAGCAAACATCCATACATCGTTCCTCAACAACTTTCACGTTAAAAATATTAATAGGATTTAAAGCAATATTTCAAGAAGATAAAGATCCCGCTAACTAGGCAAGCTTTTAAACTTATTGACGTATATTTAAGTTACTTATACGACAATGCATCTCTGCAAGGATTTGGCTGTACCTACATGAATATTGAATATAATATCTTATATTTGCAGTGTTGCACGACCTGAGCAAGTCTTCTACGGTGGTGAAATAAAGGGAGAATCTGCCATGACTTACTTCGACGATATTGGCACCAGGGTCGTCCACACCTATCAGGTATTTGAATCAGGAACTTTGTTGTATTTTACGTTACTCTCTTTTAATGAATGTCTTTTGCAATATACTAACCACAGTTAATATATGTAAACAGTTGAGCATCTTAGTACTAGCGGTCCGTATAAGAATCACGCACACAGACGCGCTCTACGCAATACCTCGGCAGGTCTCGCAGGGCACTACCCGCTAACCACTAACTGTTCACGCAGCTGCAGGAAACCCGTCATTAGTTCTTCATTACATAGAGCGGCAGCAACACTAATAAATTCATTATTTATAATAATTTGATGATAGATTAGTGTCATGTTTAAAATTTAAAGAACATCTCTGCAACTGGGCGTAAGATTTTTGTAGGTTCTTCTAACCCTGGATTCGTTCAATATAAATCTATGAATCTTGTTGTTCATGTTAATCTTGCAGGTGTTCAACGAAGGTCCGTGGCATGTGTCGACGGTGCAGGTGGTGATCCAGTGGCCGCACCAGCTCGCCTCTGATACATCACAGGGCAAGTGGCTGCTCTACCCTGAGGACGTGCCTACCGTCGACGGAGAATCTGGTTAGCAAAAACCCCACTTCAAAGTAATAGTAAAGGCTTAAAATAGAAGTCTTTGGCTCTTGTACCCAAGTTGACTCTCTAAAGACGAAAAAAAAAGTTTTGACGCTGATGAATTACGGTAAAATGTTCGGGAATGCCATTTTACAAGAGAATGCGATTGCGCAAAGAGAATAGATACAAAATGATTGCACCTTGACTAGGCCGACAGTTCTCACGAAATTACTATAGAAATAGCTAATTTAAAAAATATACTTTTTATAAAGTTTTAACTTACCCGTTAACTTGTATTTTTGCATCATAGTCACGAATGGAGTCATAGTTAATAGTCATCAATCTATACGGTAGACTTTAGCGGGATTATAAGATGTGGTACTTAAAAAAAAAATGTTTTAACGACTGGCATTCTATACCATTTACATGGACTTAGTACAAACATATTCTGATGATCTATTTATTTGTATCATCACGCCGGATCTGATGATAATTTATATGAATAAACTATTCAGTTCAATCAGATCTTAATCTCTCTAATACAGAACAATACATTTCAGATCAAAATGGCGCCTGCTTCGTGACTGACAGAGAGATAAATCCCTTGAACTTAACCAGCAGGCCTGGTGCACCAGAACCTTATTTAGAGAATTTAGAGATGGACCCGTTCCTTACCACTGGCAAGTTGAGCGTTAGTTCCAGCGAGAAATCTCACAACGAGACCAGAAGGAAGTTCATGGAATATTCTTCTACTAGTAGTAATACGGTCAGGAGAAAGAGAGAGACCGAAGAAGACGTGGCTAAAGCTGAGGCTTATACTGATGATGGGCAGAGGAAGCAAGTTATTAATTTGGTAAGTAGTTTTCTACTACTTGGGTATCCCAGAAAATATATGCAGCTAGATGTAATATATGATTCTATATTAACATCACTGCATTTTAAGTAACCACGTAGGAATTCTAAAATGTTGACTTTTATATTATTTGGCTTTTACGCCAATTTAGTTAAAAGTAAAATAGGGTCACATCATTGCTTTAGGAAGTTATTGTCTGTTGTGTATTTTAGCCCGCATTTAACGCGTGTTTTTGAAACGGCCAGCGTGTTTTTGAGCTCCATTTAAAAATGTGCTGTTAGCCATTGGTGTCATTACAGCGCTTTATACGCGCGATATGTACGTATGCGGTCTAACGAAAAAATCTCTATCTATCTATCTATATCATCACGCCAAATCGCTTGTGGAATAGGCAGCCAGTGCACAGTTCCAACAGGTTATTTCCTTACCGGCCTCTCTAGCTTCCTCCACTGTCATAGTCCTTCTTATACACGCTCCCCGTTACGGAGACTCTTAAATTGCCCTTCAGATAAGTCACGGTCTATTTGATAATGGTAAGTTACTCTAGGTCATCCCCGGTAGACACTGTGAAGCATACACTTGAGCTATGTCCTGCGTGGGCTGCGCAGCGTAGTGTTTTGGTCGATATCGTAGGAAGGGATCTGTCGCTGTAGCTTGCGTTATGGCCGGCAGTGAGAGGTCATGGGAGGCGGCAGTGACTTTCTGTGAGGTAGTCATAGTGCTGATAGCGGTGGCGGAGCGAGTGAGGGAGGTTGACCCTCTGGCTAATCCACTACGTCACCATAGAGCATGGCGGCGACAGCGTGCGAATGCAATAGGAAGGGGGTTGCACATCGCCTGCGCGCAATAATTGGCCCTCGGGAGGGAAGTGCGTGGCCACGTACTCCCGGCACGCCCCTCAATGAAATTTGTGGAAAGCATTTCCGCCGAGAGTAGTTCTCCACAATGGTGGAAGGTCGCTGGCGCGTTCCCGTAACCCGCCCCAGCTACAGCGATGAACTGGAGCACAGTGGGGGTTTTAGTAGTAGTCTAGACATAACCCCTCGCTTCCCTCAATGGCGAGCGGGTATCCTAAGAAGGATTTTCCTCATAACAGAAAAAAAACAGGCTATCCCTGGTACCTACATCCTTCCACTTTCAGATAATGAAAAAAATAGGTCATTCATATTAATCTTTTCAAATTTCAGAATTGTCACGAGAAAACAGCGAAGTGCATCCAGTTCCAGTGCGTGATCTACAAGGTGGGGCGCATGAAGACAAGCACGATCAGCGTGCGCGCGCGGCTCTGGAACGCCACCCTCGTGGAAGAATTCGCGCGCGCGGCCCGAGTCCACGTCGCCTCCACCGCCTACATTCGCATCCCCGACAACTTCAACATACACCAGGACAAGCACCACGATGATACCACCACGGTGAGTATTCTGACCTCAACAACAGAGGAGTTAGCGCGCCCCGCCCGGGTCCACGTCGCCTCCACCGCCTACATCCGCATCCCCGACAACTTCAACATACACCAGGGCAAGAACCACGATGATACTACCACGGTAAGTATTCTGACCTCAACAACAGAGGAGTTCACGCGCCCCGCCCGGGTCCACATCGCATCCACCGCCTACATCCGCATCCCCGATAACTTCAACACACACCAGGACAAGCACCACGATGATACCACCACGGTGAGTATTCTGACCTCAACAACAGAGAAGTTCGCGCGCCCCGCCCGGGTCCACGTCGCCTGCACCGCCTACATCCGCATCCCCGACAACTTCAACATACACCAGGACAAGCACCACGATGATACCACCACGGTGAGTATTCTGATCTCAACAATAGAGGAGTTCGCGCGCCCTAACCGGGTCCACATCGCATCCACCGCCTACTTCCGCATTCCCGACAACTGCAACATACACCAGTACAAGCACCACGATGATACCATCACGATAAATATTCTGGCCTCAGAAAAATGATTTGATACGTAATGATTTAATATAGATAGATAGATAGACACTAGCATTGTAAACACTAGGTCTCTCCAACTCTTTGGTTTTCGAGACCTATGTTAGTTTATTACGCCCAAAAAGCCTAAACAATATAAAGTGTAATATTGTGAATTGAAATACAGGATAAGGAAAAATTGGAGGGAGAGGAACACCTCTCCCTTCAATTTTTTATTTTTATATTTTCAATTTTTTTTTATATTTTCTAAATATTTTGTTATATTTTCCAACACTATAATGTGCGCCATATTATACCAGTGATTATTAATCTCCGTAACCTTATTAAGTTATGTACATTAATCACTCCACTACTATTATTTATTTCATCCAGTAGTTCAGTCAATGAATACTTTTAAAAACACATAGCAATGTAGCCTCACCTCGTAAACATTATAATCCTGTGAGGGGTTATTTAATTTGATCTTGTAAGATAATTCGTAATAAAACCGTTAAGCACGGCACTAACTTCGTTACGTTTCAGTAAATTAATGAATTTCTTAGCTTTATCTTCAATTCTATACAATGCCATTTATTTGCCATATTTGTATAATGTATTTTTTATACATTAACCCAATTAATTTTCTTTTTCAACACAGGTGGAGACAGTTGCATATCCAGACCTAAAGATAAGCGAACCTACAGAAGTTCCATTATGGGTCATCATCATATCAGTGATAGTAGGCCTTCTAGTGTTGATCATACTGATCTTAGCGCTATGGAAGCTGGGCTTCTTCAAACGTAGCAGGCCCGACCCAACGCTCTCCGGGAACCTGGAGAAGAACAACCACGAATCCAGCCCATTCATAGGACGAGATAGGAACAATGTTCGATAGCCAACAACCCTGGTCTACGTTGTAGGCAGAACCCTTCACGGGACACGTGTGTAAATAAACTGTTTAATCGTTTAGGGTTGGCTGGGATAGTATAGATGAAATATAGGACTTCAGTGTTGCGGAATATGGTGCATTTTTCTTAACAAGATAGTGTTTTCTTTTCCAATTCATGAGCTAGTGCCTTGTTCTTCGAAAGAGTTAGGGAATTATTTGCTCAAGAATACACCTTAATGATGGATTTTGCACACCTACGTAACCGATAGAAGAATCAGAAGATTAGAAGTATTGTGATGATTTCCTGTTTGGTTCCGCGACTGGAGTTAGTCTGTTAGTTACCAGGTAGTAAAATATCGTCACTCTTCCTAGTAGATATTGTCAAAGGCGACTGGAGTGAAAACCACTGGTCATTGGTCAAACAGCGTGACATGACGTTATGATAAAAGAAAAATATTTTAAAAGAGTAACCGCGGAGTTCCTTTAGCCTTCTTTCCTACAGGAATGACATTCCGAAGTGATAGTAGAGTCTTTATTATTTTGTGACGATGTATAAATACTTTACATGAATAAAAATATACTTATTTGGCTCACACTGAGCGTTAAAGAAATATGTACCATAAGCCCCAGGAACTAAGTTTTATTTTCTATAACTATCCTAAGACGCATAGCGCGTATCGTTGCTTATCAAAGCCGGCCCATATGCACAAGTATTTAGTAAGTAATATCTCCGACTGTGATGTCTTCTTAGAGGAAAATTCGTGTGTATGTGATGTTCTTATAATGGTTTTGTTGATGTTGAGATCGCTCGATAAGATATTGTTTTGTAATTTGCATTTCTTTAGAGTTAATGTGAAGATTGTTTGTTTATATATTCGAATGGATTATCTATTTGTTTTTTCTGTAAATACGCCTTATTATTTATGAATAGATTAAATGTCTACTTAATTTGACTAGATTTTTTACTAGTCATAAAATATAATAATGTTATGTGTAGGTGTAGGTATTCATTCGTAATTATAATTAAATCGGTCACATTTTGGTGTTAGGAAATACCTTCGAAAATCAAATATTGACATCAAGCTGTACTAGCAATGAAATTCTGGTAGGTACTTAAATATTTAATATTTAGCAGTTTTTAGACGTTTATTATGAAGCGAAACTACAAATGTCGTAAATAATTTAGCTAAAACACATGCTTAAACGGTTTTGTTATTAAATTTTAGGTACGTAATTATAAGTATTGTAAATATTGTAATTTCCATGTCATTAGACTTTTTACAAAATTTTCTATTTGCAAGTAGAGGCATACTTACGTATATTATACACATTTTTATGAAATCGCCTGTAACACTGCCAACGATCCTATCACTCTACTATTTTATATATTTTTAATAAAATCGTCCACCTAAATAAATGACACTGGTTGTGATTATTTCTGTTAAAATAAAATACTTCATATTGATACCTACTTAATAGTACATCATAGTTTGAATAAAATTGTGCCATTTTCATTCTATGTATTTTTATTATGAATAATTCCTCATTTAATCAAATAATTTTATTTATTGAATGATAACACAAACAGTGGTAGCCTAGTGGTTACACCGTTGGACTTCGAAGTCAGAGGTCTCGGGTCCAAACCCAGGCACGCACCGCTGTCTTTACGAAACCATGTGCGTATTAAAATGAACTATCACTTGCTTTAAAGGTAAAGGAAAACATCGTGAGCAAATCAGCATGTCTAAAAGTTTACCGAAGGTGTGCCAACCCGCACTAAGCCAGCGTGGTGGACCATGGCTAAACCCTCTCAGATTGAGAGGATGCCCGTGCCCCACGGTGGGACAGTTTCTCAACAGGGCTAATATTATATGAAAAGAAAGTATGAGAATTTTACAGGATTAAGTACCCCAGAAACTGAATAGAAGTTGTTTTTTTTGTTCATCGTGAAGAAACCTGCATGCCTAAAAGTTTCTTGAAGCTGTGTGAAGTTTGCCAACCCGCACTGGGCCAGCATGATGGACTATGGTCTAACCGCTCTGGGTTTGAGAGGAGGCCCGTGCCCAATAGTGGGGCAGTTTCTTAACAGGGCTAATATTATTATATTGAATGACAAACTTCTCCCCATCGCTTTGGCCTATTATTTACTCAATCATCATCAACAGCAGAAAGACATCCACTGCAGGACAAAGATCTCGCCAAATATCACCGACGCAGTAGTACATCGATCAATGTTATATTGTAAGATATTCGGAAAGGTTCTCACTGAAATAAACACCGTCACGTATTTCGCCGACGCGACGATGTTAAGTCTCTTGTAATAGGGGAGACCCTATTGTTTGTCACAATGTCGGACTCCGGACTGATATTGGGCATTTTTCTATCGAAAAATTACATTTTGTTCGACCTCGGATTTGAACTTAGGACCTCATGATTGCGACGCACAATATCCATCACAAGACCAGAGTGGCAGACAAGCTCCTCCTTTTTAAATATGTTAAAAATAAAAATAGAACATTGTATGACGACTCTGCGTCACTATATTTTTAATAGCCGTGAAATGTCTTATACTTCGATCTTCAGAGGTCATAGAAATTTTCGAAACGGATGTGTTTGAACTGTCGAACGTCACCAAAGATATCCTTAAGGTGATCAACCAAGGTGAGTAGAGCACAGTAAGTATGTAGATAATATAATTTATCATCGTATTAAGTAATAAGAAACTCATCGAAATTTAATTAAGTAGTCTTTATTACTAGTTCCATAAAGTACATATCTAGTTTAAAGTGTAAAAAAATAAATATTATGCTTATAAGTATAATATCTCAATGCACCGTCAGTAAAGCTATCCTTGGACTTCGTCGTGATCAAGTTTTTAATATGGCTGTTTGTAGTAACTATTCACCGGTGTGGGTTTCTGAAACGAACAAAAAAATAAATGTATCTGCACGATTGCTATTTAAAAAATAACTTCTCGTGTTTTAGTAGCATAAATCATGTATTAGGATTCTAACAGAATAGACTAGATTTATAAATTAATTAGGTTTTGAAGATTTAGCTTTATAGGTTTTATCAAACTTTTCGTATTGAACGAGTTAGGAAAAAAGTAAGAGATTTATTAATGTTTTTTAACTTGTAATGGCCTACTGCGATATATCAACTTACGTCCTTTTTGACTGCCGACCAGCAAAAAGTACACAATGCTGTATCCTTGTTGTTAACATTATTCTTCTGTAAACACGGTTGTTCCATTTCCCCTGTAAAAATAAAGGTTTATAATGATAACACTTCTTGTTTGTTTCGATTTGATTTCTCAATGCTCTGGATAATTTCTCTTAGAATAAATGTATTTGACGGACCATCCGTCCGTCAAATACATTTATTCTATTTATTGGGTTGAGTAGTCGCGGTTTAGATTCCCGCACGGGACAAATCTTTGTGTGACCCGCAAAGATTGGTTTCGGTCTCGGTGTTTTGTGCATATGAATTTCGGGTTTGTAAACGCACCTACGACACAGGAATAATTCCAAGTATAGGACTACGTCTTTAAAAAAAAGTAGTACAATTTATGGCGGAGGCAGTAAACGTTTTTTAAGGATATCAAAGCCCTACCTTAGAATGGATCTAATATTTTATTCAGGGTTAGGTGACAAAATAATACCTAAGTATATAGAGTCCCTGTAACCGGCGAGTGTATATGCGACGAACTATGAAAGTGAAGGAAGCCAAAGAGGTATGTAAGGAAAGAACCTGTTGGAACTATGTAGCCTCTGCCTACTTAGCAAGGGGTCGTTACGATTTAAATTTATTTATAGATAGACAGATTTTAGCGGACGTGGGAAAACCTATCTAAAAGATTTTAATAATATCAAACCCTGATCTTACAATGAATCTAAGCACATTATTGAAATTTAGGTGAGAGAAAAATGAGTTTTAACGTACCAGTATAAAGTTGATTATCGAGGTGCGTGATGTAACTGCCTGCCAGCCTGAGGATCTCGATCTTGCTGAGCTTTTTGTCCGGCGGCTCCGTGGGGATGAGCAAGCGAAGTGTGTTGAACGCCATGTTCACGCTGCTTGGTGAACGAAAAGTATTTTGATAACAATTCTACCAATAATATGAATAGAATTTATATAAACATTTTAAATTACTTTAAAGTTTATATACCTATTAACGAAAACAGAAATATACTCATGCCGCAAGGCATCTGGCGTGATAGAAAATAAACAAAAATGATAACATTTTTCCCAATTCAGTTTTCAATGACAGTATACAATTATTTTTGTTATATATAATCCTTATAACTGCCTCGTTGGTCTAGTGGCAAAGCGCATCGCTTTGTGAGCACGAGGTCCTGGGTTCAAATCTTAGGTCGGACATGTGTAGTTTTTCTAACGAAAACTTCCCAGTACGAGTCCGGAGTCTGGAATTGTGCCCGGTATATGGCAATAGGCTCGCCCCCTATTACATGGGACCTAACATCGTCGGCGAAACGTGGGTGTACTCAGTACATCTCTGTCACCCCCGCTCGGGGAATATAGGCGTGAAGGTGTACACAATCCTTATAAATCACATCAAAAATTTACTTATGGTCGTTGGCGTATGGCTTGTGGCCAGTTTCAATCTTCAACTCAAGGATACATTTGCCTACTGCGGATATAATTTTGACACATTTTGTAAGAAAATTCTGTTAAATTTTTACCGCAAGAAAGCTAATCTATCCTCGAATTGAATATTGAAACCGGCAATTAGTCGTGAGTCTGTACCTACTTTATAATAAATAACGATAACAGAGCCCATGAAATTTGCAATATAATAATAATAAAAATAAGCCAATGAATAAGCCCGCAGGGCAGCTTATGGCGAGCTGTTGGTAAGTAACGACACCACGGACCCGATTGCTTCAGAGAGTCGGTCAGGGCCCCCATCTCGGCGTGTCTTCGTCGGTTGAGTGGAAACTGAAAGGTAGGACCGAAAGGCAGGACTCTCGGCTCTGGCTAGCCTTAATTGGCCGTCCAGAGAGGAGCTTGAGAGCTATACCGACGTAGGAAGATAATGCGGTCCTACGTCGATATACTCCAGAGGTGGAAGTGTTAAAGGGCATAAAGCCGCGAGTAACTAAGCGCAGCACACCTCTCTACACCCCCGAGCCGCTCACACCGGTCTTGCCCTCAGTTGTCCTAGGACGACCGTTTGAGGGCCCATCTAGTAAGCGGCGAGTCACCGCGGGCCACGGGTAATTGGGTATCACTAATTATGGCCGCAGTCCGTCCCCTTTGAAATAGTCCAGTTTTTGTCCATCAAACCTCATTTATATAGCCCTTTGTTTTCTTTCCATAGTTTACTGTAGTCCTTGCACCTGCCGGGGACAGTACGCTGGTTATGTTTCTTAATTTTCTGCAAGTGTTCTCAGCAGGTGACTTACATAACATTAACTTATCGCAAAGGGCCTCTACGTGTTGGACCCATGTCCCCATGCAAGCCTTTTAAAGGTCCGGGTAAAGCCAGTGAATCTCAGCGAATAAAAATAATAAAAATAATATTTTAGCATTATATATAATGCCCGAACCAACGGAGGGTACGCTCCGTTGGTTCGGGCATATAGAAAGAATGTCAGAAGAAAGAAAGACAAAACAGATATACAATGCGAACGTGGAAGGGTGTAGGTACCGGGGAAGACTTAGACTATCTTACCATGACCAAATAGACCGAGTCTTATTTGAAGGTCAAGTCAAGAGCTTCCGTAACCGTTGAACGTGTATGAGACGAACTATGGGAGTGAAGGAAGCCAGAGAGGTATATAAGGAAAGAACCTGTTGGAACTCTGTACTCTCCGCCTACCCCGCAAGGGATCTGACGTGATGATATAGATAGATAGATAGAACAATATAAGCCCTGTTAAAAAACTGTCCCACTGTTGGGCACGGGCCTCCTCTCAGACTAAGAGGGTTTAGGCCATAGTTCGCCACGCTGGCCCAGAGTGGGTTGGCGAACTTTACACACCTTCGAGATACTCTCAGGCATGCAGGTTTCCCCACGATGTTTTCCTTCACCGTTAAAGCAAATTATAATTATTTTTAATACGCGCATGCTTTCGAAAAGTCAGAGATGCGTGCCTGGGTTTGAACCTGAGACCTCTGACTTCCTGTCAGTCCAAGGGTCTGACCACTAGGCTATCACTAGTTGAAATTTGTAATATCTATAATTTATCCAGGTACGGACACTGCCTGTAATTTTAAATACCGGACATATCATAAAAAACATATACATTTATAATTTTTATTTTAAAATATATCTAACAAGGGATCTGTATCTTTCTGTCCATATATCGAGTAGGTATATCAACATCAATACTAACTTTTGCGTCCGATCCCTTTCGCGTGCGTTTGCCTGGCACCTCTGCTTCACCGCCGGTACTGACTCTGGTTTCTGATACGCACTCATTGTAAACACGTGCTGTTCCCACGTTCCCTCACTACACTGGTAGTTTAGAAAGTTTTCCATTTCAATAACATTTAATGCAACTTTACTGTACGTATCTAAGTTAGAAGAATATAGTTCCGGTTATGATATCGGTTCGGATGCGAGATGCGTACTAATCCGGGGGCGTATGTGGGCCCACTAATAAGTATCCCGATGGATAACGCTGATGAAGGAGTCATTTAGGAAGAACAGCGCGCGCCACTGACTCCGCTCTTAACCGATAATTGTATAAACAGATGGCTGCCGATCTGACAGGGTCGGACTCGGCGCAATTAACTCTCATTATGGCGACCGACGCGGCGGGAGACGCACATTTTTAAATCTACACACTCAATATTGAGATTTGGAGTTCAAGTGTTTTACCAGGTGACAGAATAGCGTTGTTCTTGCTTTCTGTAGCTAGTATTAAAGGTTACAGGGCACATCCGAAATTGTGTTGGCTGATTATCTTAATGAAATGTTAACATTTCGCGCAATGGTAAAGAGCTTAAGCCGATTTAGCGCAATGGTAAAGAGCTTAAGCCGCTCCGCCCACTGTGTCTAATAGTCGCGGGTTCAATTCCCGCACGGGACAAATCTTTGTGTGATCCACAATTATTTGTTCCGGTCTGGGTATTTGTATATGTGAATTTTCATGTTTGTAAACGCACCCACGACACAGGAATAAATCCTAGTGTGGGGACTACGAATTATGAAAAAAAAAATAAACATTTAGAAATGTTTTGTGTAGTATATGTAGTCTTTTACTATCCCTTTTAGGATTAGGATCGTTATCGTAGGTATATATTTATAATATTTATTCTTTTTAAGTACTAATTACCGTACTAACAATATTAAGCTGTAAGTAAACAATGCAGTTTCTACGATGACATACGGTCTGGATTTAGTATCGTGGTTATAACTCCACGAAGCATCCGAATTGAATCGACGCCCCAGTTCGTGCCTGTTATGGCGAATGGGTGACTTGTCATCAAGAATGTAAAACGCGGCTCGCTCCCCCGAGCTTTGTCTGTTGCTTTAAGCTAAGTACCGCAATAAATATCTTTAATGATCCCGATGATTTGTCAACTGATTCTCTACTTTATTTACACAGTGTAATAGATAAATGGTGTGCCTAAATAAATTCCTTATCTGTTTTGCGAACATTTTTTTTCTTTTTTATTTATAAAAAACGTAACCCACACTAGGATTTATTCCTGTGTCGTGGGTGCGATTACAAACATGAAAATTCACATACACAAATACCGAGACCGAAACAAATAATTGTGGGTCACACAAAGATTTGTCCCGTGCAAGAATCGAACCCGCGACTATTAGACGCAGTGGGCGGAGCGGCTGAAGCTCTTAACCACTGTGCTAAATCGTCCGTCAAGTATTAAATTACAGTAAAGGAAGTATTTTTTACTTTGCCTGTCTATATTATCACTCCAGATCCCTTGCGGGATAGGCAGAGAGTACAGAGTTCCAATAGGTTCTTTCAATAATATTCTAAGGGTATAAATATGTTACTTTTTTACAAACTGCTGATTGATTAGATGAATACATAATTTATTTTTGTATTCAACTTGACATCAATTCAAAAATATAAATGAAAAGTAGTATTTAAACATAAGCAAGCGCACAGAAATCTTATTAACATAGTCTACAGTCCTAAGGGTTTAATCTCACGTATCACATTTAGTAAATACATCAATATTCAGTTTCATTGTGAATATTTCATTCATGTCATTGGGATTGTTCGCGTCTCGAGGGAACGCGTGTAGTTCCGTGGGAACACTATCTAATTGGTTAAATTATACGACATGTCGACCGCGGCGTACTCATTCGTATTCATTTACAAACGGCTCACATGATAAAAACAATAGGCGACAGCAATGCCGACAAATTAGTTAAATAAACACGGCTTGTAATGGGTACTTTATATTAATAATATGTAAAGGAAATCATCTTAGACTATACAAGTATTCATCTAAGGAAATCGTATTGCTCGAGGGTGAAACGAAAAGTTGTCCTTCCAAAGCTATTTTAAAATTAAGTTGCCCTGTATTAAGATATATTTTGGTATTTTACTTAATCTTCTAATTTTTGATCTACGCTGATAATACGCGTATTTTATTTAACTGTTGTTGGTTTGGGAAAAAATATCAACAGAATACTACTTAACGGTAGTAATTTATTTTAAGTTACGCAGATTTATTTTCGAAGAAAATTCCTTGAAGCTTCATTACGTAACGATTGCTTGCTTAAACACGTCACTATCTGCTCATCCCAGCACATCAAGGATGCCTCGCTGACCGGTGAAGCAATCACCGATGCTCAGGTTGCTGTTGGTTTTGCTCACTACGTCACGGTCCCCCCCACGGCGGGTGGCCAACCGGCGCGGGCGCACCACGGCCGAGACTTTCTCCTCGCGACACCTCCGCCGGTGAAACGAGCGACGCCGCGAGTCGCACACGCAGCCGCGCGCGAGTCGACCGCCTTCACGCAGGCGCGACATCCTCAGAATACCCACACTTCCGCGCCTGAACACCGCTTTCGCTCCGTATACAGTTCTCGTGCGAACTATTCGTGTTTTCGATCATACTTATCAACAGTGTATGGGGTGTCGTGTCCAAACTCAAAAGCGTTTTCAAAACGCTTAAGTGATGCTTTATTGTAATTAAAGGTGAGTCCAACTGCATTTTTAGTTGCTAAACACTTGTGGTCCGTTTTGTTGGACGATGGCATTAGACGGTGGGCGCAAACGTATGTCTCCGGTGAATGCAAGGACGCGATTATACATCGATTGTTGGACATCAGCTATCGGCCTGAATTAGTTGTTTACTTAGCAAAATTTTATTGTGCATGCTTTGTGAAATGAACACACACGCTAGCATTTTAATGGCTAACTTAAAACAGTAAGTAGCCGTACGTACAAATGCCTTTCTTTACCTACCTCACATAGCAACAATGTTAAGCTTAACTGTTACTTACATTAGATGAACAGTTATTGTATGACCGGTCTGGGTTCGGTCGGCATTTACAGATCAGCTGATTTGTAACAGAATAAAAGGGTGATATGAATCAGCGCATCGTGTCAAAAAATTCCGTTAACGAAGATATTTTTTAACACCTTAATTTTATATGCAATGTTATGTCTATCAGTAAAACAAACTCAATTAGTATTTCCCTTTGTTATTTTAAGCGGAGTAATATGGGTGTTCTATTTCGTAAGCGAGTTACGTATTTCCGCTATGAAAGACAAGTTGTGGCGGTGCATGTAAGTTATTACATTTAACAAAAAGTATCAAGATGGAACCCTATGGTCTTTGTCATTATTAGTTATAAGAGACTAGTAATTCTAAAAAACCTGTAAATACTATAATATATAATACTATAATAATATATTCTAGACACCTAGTTAAAAACTAGGTGTTTAGAATAACAATTAGATGCAGTTATTAACAAAAACATTACAACTACTTGTGTATAAAGTGCTATTTAGGAGTTTTAGTTATTGGACACTTTCTTAATATTGGCTTACGAGTGTTTGTCTACTAATCGTGCAATCACACTATTTAATAATGTTTGATTTGAACAAATTTTGTTCAATACATAATATCACTTCATTAAATACAGTGTTTCTTGCGAAATAATTTGCATTTTTAAACTCAGTTAATAACACATTCGATTTATCCGCGTTCTTTCATTGATTGGCTATAAGGATATTCTGAATACCAGTTGGAGCCCGCGGTTTCGCACGCGTTTATTTGTAATTCTTATGTCTTAAATATAAATCTAAATAATCTATTTATTCTTAAGAGCACTTTTGCGCATCTTTCTTTCTTGTTTCTGCTTTAATTTGGTAATGTTTTGATATTTCTAAATTAATTTTTATTTTAATGTAATGTAATTCTAAGTTTATAATATCAGCCTATACTGCCCACTGCTGGACCAAGGCCTTCTCTCACAAATCGAGGTGAGAGAGATTAGGTCATACTCCACCACGCGGACCCAGTGCGGATTGGCGGAGGCAGGTTTGTGGCCACCTGCTGTTGGAACTTAACAAGTCGCTTTTAAGGCTTCCAACCTGGCTTAACGACTACCGGATTAAGTGGTAGCCGGGACCAACGGCTTAACGTGCCTTCCGAAGCACGGAGATGCTCTAATTTGGAAATGCCATAAACGGTCACCCATCTCGGGCCGATCGAGTCAAACGTTGCTTAACCTTGGTAATCGGTAAGAACACCGCAATCGCACAGCGCTACGAGCGCCTCAATTATAAGTTAAGATTTCCTTTTTTGCACATGTGGTGTTTGCCCCTAAGTGATTGTTACGCCTAATTGACTGATATAATAATGTATTTTTTTTGTATAATTGCTGAATGTTGATGAACCTTTCAAAAAAAACAATATTTCTTACTTATAATAATTATATAATTTAGGAGTTCCATTGGTTTGAATAACCAATTGTGAGAGCCCAACCATACTAAGCTATGTAAAAAAAGATTACCTCAAGATAGCAACAGAGGAATTCCTTATGAGAAACACATGGTCATACCTAACCAGATCGACAACATTTAGCTAAGGTGGGTGTTTAACAGACGGAACTAGCGCAGAACATTCATCATTAGATATTATGTGCGATAATGATACTCGAACATCCGTGTGGTTTCTGCGTGTACTCACATTGTTAAACAAAGAAAATCCCTGAATTAGTGTTTGTACATCATTTCGGTCGAGGAATATTTCATAATTTATATTCCAGATCGTGATCGAGAACTGACTACCGACTTTAGCAGTCCACTGAATGGTAAATTCATTACATCTAATTAATTACCTACTTAAATGAATTAATAAACATGCTTATATTTCCCAAAACGGGATAGCAGAGATATTTTTTGTAGAACCACGTTTTGCAACGATTCGATTCGAGACGACGATCATTATTGTCTGATTTCGGACAGCTATTGAGAATTTTCTTATAGAAAAACCAACCAATAGTATTTTTTCCTACCCAGGATTCGAATCCAGGTTCTCAACATCGCTAGTTGTATGATGTGTCACTAGACCATCAAGTGAACAAATGAATTTATATAAAATTAAGTTTTGTCTTCACAAAACAAGAAAATAAAACGAAGATGGTGCCTGCTATCGTTAACGCACTTTTATTACGAGTGTACATATCTTCTTCACGGTTATACAAACCATGTCACCAAAAGCTTGTGGACTTTCCATACACAAACAATGACTTTCTGCCTAACGCCATTCAGGCAAACATGAGTTAACTCGCAGCCAGGGTGGTTAAGGGCAGGCCTGTAATGAAAGTAAGACTTTAGGCAGACATTGAGGCTTTATCCACCCTTTCAAAACAATGACGTAAGTTTAAATTTACTATTCCTCTACAGATCAACTAGTAAAGACTTGCCAAGTATGACTTGACTGTACCAACTAACTACCACAATATAAGGCTGCCAATTCATGGGGAGTCTTAACGTAGGCCTATGCTCCAAATTCATTCGAACATGTACACTAGTAAAGTTTAAACTGTTTTTGTAGTTATTTTTTGTAGTTGTGTTTTACATCAGCAGTGATGTGTGTGTGTGTGTGTGTGAATGATGTACGCTGTTGGCCGCGAGGCCTTTACAGCTTCACCGGACTTAAAGGCGAGCGTGCAACCACTACGTTCTAGCCCGTCAGAAGGGCAAGAGGCGACATACTCGAGGGCGCCCTCGGTTGGGACAGTCGCTGTAGGAGGACGGGTGCACTACTAAGTGCACCAGTCAACCGCCGGCTATGGGAGGGGATCTACTACTACGTCGTCGTCGTCGCCCGTATTCTGAGCGGAAAGATTTTGGTATTGCTCATTCGATAGTAGCCAATGTTCGGGCAGCATAATCTCTAGTGGATATTCAACTCAAGTTAAGCTTTGGAAATGAAGCA
Organism: Phalera bucephala; assembly: GCA_905147815.2. Taxonomy (NCBI): domain Eukaryota; kingdom Metazoa; phylum Arthropoda; class Insecta; order Lepidoptera; family Notodontidae; genus Phalera; species Phalera bucephala. The sequence goes on along the minus strand of LR990621.1, from coordinate 11,736,327 downwards.
TTACTATCGGTGGGTTTATACACATGCCTCGCACATTCTTAATGGGCCGCCAGCTTTACCTGCGTGAAGGAACTTCGTAATTATTGTTCCACTGTATTTACTTGCTCTTCAAACGTGGTGGTTTTCCCAATGCCATTGATGGCAATACACAAAGCACCCAAGGTTAAACAACCAATATTGAGCAGCTTAAATCCCGTACAGTACAAAACAAATGGAAATTAGCATGACTCATGCAGGATCTCCGTTGACATCCTGCCAATGACCTATTACAATACGTCGTATGCGCAGCGGTATCGGAGGCCGTTCATCGCATAAACAATAAATGCAACAGCGAAACAGTTATGTCACACTTTACAATGTTTAATCACGAGATCATAGCCGACACGAACGTTTTTCCTCTGATGACGCACGCATTCATTCATTTGATATTTAGTCACCGTTGAAATATTTGGAAAAAATTAAATGTGTTTTTGCTGATAGTATAGCGCCACATCCTTTAGGGTATCTTGTAAAAAGCGACAAAAATTACTATTACATTGTATCGTTGATTAACTCTGTCTTCACAGCACTTGGTAGTATATAAGTGTGTAAGGTGGTCCTCAACGAGATACTCACCACGATTAAGGTCGCTGTTAAATATAATGTTGACGAAATTTTAACATTATTTCTTATATCTTCATCATCAGGCGATAAACAACGACTGAAAGATGTAGGCCTCCCCCAAAGATGCCACGTCAATTTTCATGCAAAAAATATTTTACTTGGCAAAGATTAATACTATAGATAAGTTATGTAGAAGCTCTTCTATTGAATCTACATAAATCGTGTTGCTACATAATATAATAGGTCTATCTATCTATCTATATCATCACGTCAGATCCCTTGCGGGGTAGGCACAGTACAGAGTTCCAACAGGTTCTTCTCTTACATACTTCTCTGGCTTCCTCCACTCTCATAGATCGTGTCATACACGGCTACGGAGACTATAGACTTGTCCTTCAGATAAGACTCGGCCTATTTGGTCATGGTAAGATAGTCTATCTTATATAAAAGGTATTAATTATAGATTCGCCTGGTACTTGTTAATTATCATATTACCAAGTTACTGTCGCCTATACCTGGTAATTATCATATTACAAAGTCGTTGGCTCGTAAGGTTTTATCATTTTACCTATAAATGTAATATTGATATCAAATTATGATTCAAATATTCCGTTGTACGAATTAGTATGATCTCAAATGATAAATGAAAAATAGCTCTTTACAATTCAATAACCAGTCCCAGTCGGACGAGCCGCTGAACTCGTCAATTTTTACGATTATCATCGTGATACCTGTTATTTTATTTTGTAATAGTCCAAAATGATATATACTTGCTTTTTTGAAGACCATATTCTTGCCGAGTTGATCACATAGTACGGTTAAAATATCTACGTCCGTACTGATTTCGCATATCGTAAAAACAAAGATCTCAAAATCCTCCGTAATTACCAGAAACCTGTTTCGTCCTAGAAACAAGCATTTTATGATGTAATTAAATTATTATAAAAGTGGAATATCCTACAGCCCATAAACTCTTATGGGCCTTAGGATATTCCACTGTATTGGGAACACGTTTTGTTCGTTTACTGACCCACAACTGGATTACGATATGAATTTATTAATCAAATACAAGTTCTATAATTAGACCCTGCGCAGACGAGCGGCATTGTGACGGTGACAAACAGGTTGCCAGAAGCAAAGCTAAATCAAAAGTGAATACGTTAACGTAAGATGCCTCAAGCAGGAAAAGTAACCATTTACTTTTAAAATGATTATTGTATGCAAAATCTTTCTAAGGCTTAAGCACTCGTAGCGCTTTTTGACCGCAGTCCATATCTATCACCAAAAAACATCCCATTACTTACTTTATTTGCAAATATCACATTATTGCATTGATATTTTTCATCTTTTTTTCACTACATTAAAAGCTTTATTCTGCCTTTTTTGTCGTTTTGACATTTTCGTATCGTAACAAAATAGAAGGCTTTTAGGGAGTTTTTGGCGGGAAGTCGAAGAATGATGATGTCAATCTGTCTTAATTTCCAAAACTTGTGTTATTTCGAATAATGAAGACACGTGCAAAATACACTTAAAATTAGTGTGGCGCCATAGCTTAAAGAAGAAGAAGGCTTTCAACGTTGATGATTTGTAAACACAGTCCCGCCTATATTCCCCAAGCGGGGGTAGCAGAGATGTAGTGAGTACATCCACTTTTCGCCGACGATGTTAGATCCCATGTAATAGCCTATTCCCATATACCAGGCACAATTCCAAACTCCGGTCTCATACTGGGAAGTTGTTCGTTAGTAAAACTTCATTTGTCCGACCTAGGATTTGAACCCAGGACCTCGTGATCACCAAGCGATGTGCTTTACGACTAGACCAACGAGGCACGATTTTTATGTTCTATTATATGGGAAGCGAAGTTATTGCTATTACACCGGGCATATTCCAAGCTCTGGTTACTACTGATAATTTTTCGATGGAAACACCCCAATACCAGCACACTAAACGGCACTCGATCAACAAGGCTAGTCTATTATTTAATAATCTTTAAATTCATGATCAATAATAGTTACGTGTTTGAGCAGTTCCTTTTATATATGTAGAAAGTCTATACTTCCACATATATTCATTTGATATATTATTCTTATATAACAAATACAATAACCAAGTGAGTACGTGAGTATAAGAGTGCTGATCCAGCAGAAGATAATGCACTACGAGCGTACAATGCCGGCTGCCAGTCGTTTGGCAAGTCGGCCTTGTGCGCAAATGGGTCAAATTCACGCGCCGCTTGCCTAAGCGCAATTATACATCACCATTAATTATTTTATTTAATAATTCAAACGCTTATCGGAACATCATGAGAAGCAGATAACGCGTGTGATAACTGATAACCAATTTTTGAAGAACCGACTAAAATTCTAACATGAATTTGCGAGTGCGATGGATCGTCACAGGCTGTGTATTTCATATGCTGTAAGTCAAGAGTCTTCGTAACCAGCGGTCGTATCTGAGACGAACTGTGAGACTGGAGGAAGCCAGAGAAGTCTGTAAAGAAAGATCCTGTTGGTAAGCGGTACTCTCTGCTCATCCCGCAAAGGATCTGGCGTGATGATATAGATAGATAGAAATATTATACTGTTCTTTTATATATTAAAGCATGCTCTCGTAGTCGGTGAACATTTTAAAAAATGCACATATTTACATACATACATCCTTATTATCGGTTCAACACGGACGGGCGTCGTGCTATACCGTGTATCTTACTAACATATACCGTACACGAAAATATACCGTAATACGTCTCTATCAATATACTGTAATGTACACCTGTAATGGGCTTTATAAAAAAGCTTGACGTCACTCAACTTAGTGGAAATAAATTCAAATTGTTCACCTGTATTAAACGTACGCTCTGCAAGCGAGCTTACTATACTCTAGATAATTATTTGAAAGATAGAAATGCTTGGATAGGTGTTGTTCCAGCTCCACCAGAATGTGGATAACATGTTCAGCTATAATTATTTATTATTCCCTCTCTTCCTTTTGGTAGTTAAATAAAATTTATCATTTTTCTTCCTCATTTCTTTATCTGTAAATGAGAGAACCATGTAGCCATTCACATGAATAGTTTAACTTGGTTAATTTAATTTAGACTCACCTGATACTACATTGTTCTTTTCACATTTCACAACAAAATGTAGATGGAAAAATTGTAAAAATACTATTTTAAAAGAGTAACCGTGGAGTTTCTTGCCCTTCGTCTCTACAGGAATGACATTCCAAAGTGGTGGTAGAGTCTTTGTTACTATTTTGACGATTCATAAACACTGTAATGGCTTACATGAATAAAAAAAATTCTGATTCTGATTCTTGCAAAACCAGTCAAACTAAAATTTCGTTTAAGCTACATCTGGAGATCCAAGTATCTGTCTGGAATAACAAATGTTATCCTTAATTTGTATTCCAACATAGTACGCCCTTCTGTGTAACTATACCTACACGAAACCTTATCAGCGCGCACGATATTAGGTACCCACTTACTTACCTGTTTTTGCACATTCGCGTAATATCGCGACATAGTCGGACAACAAAGTTTACCGTTCATAAAGCTGAGGACTTTTCACGAAAGTGACGGTATTCTAACGTTGTCAAGAATGCGTGCTATCACATTCATCTTTATTTTGAAAATGCGTGGTGTGGAAAGGAAAGCATATCACCTCGACAGCGTTAAACCCCTATGCGTGTGATTACGTTGTGTCCATCGAGGATGACGCGACAATATCATTGCACAAGCCGAAGCAATAATGTAGGCCAGACATCTTCGCGGTACATCTTTCGAGTGCCAAGCGACGTCCTTGCGATAACTTGTCATTATAAAAGCTAATGGAGTACGCTAGCCATATTAATATGCACTATATGTAAGTACATAAATGAATACGTTTAGTTTTTACGTAGCCCGTCTATCTCGTCCTGACTGGTATCCCATAAGCAATGGATCATACTGGCGTATGATAAAGGAGTTGTAAGACTCATTTTCGAAAGTGACTGGAGTTTCTTGCTCTTCTTCTCCATAATGTCATTCACATTACGAAGGGGTGGTAGAGTTTTAAGTTATTAAAATCTTTTCCTTTCTTAACTATTCGTTAGTACTTTTTTAGATTCCATGGCTATAATGACTTAGGTGCCAAACGTCTCTGACTATCTTTCTCGTATAATAGTCATAATGCTATGACGGTATGCATCTACTTCATTGAAGATTTTAGTTAACGAATTCAAAAGTTTTACCTCATCTTTTCTCGGTACTCTAACAATGGCTCACAGTTGAGTAAAAACCAAACCTAACCCAAAATTAATAAAACCAATAGCAGCTCAAAAAAATATCCAAACATGTACTTCTATGTTATGCAGATTTTACGCAAAAAGTTGATGAGATTTTGATACGGAGAACATATTGATTAGCAGAAATATAAAACCGCCGACCTTGACATGAATCAACTTCCTCGTTATTTGGGCTTTTAGTATTTTTATAGTTTACACTCAGACGAGTTTATAAAACGATCAAGGTGGTGAGGTCAAATCAGGTAGAGGTAAAACAACGGTAGCGGTGAAATTGCCCCGCAAACGATTGGCAGAAAAGGTCAAAAGTTTGAATGCCAACTGTGCCTTCAGTTCGCTCTATGTAGATTAATGCTATTATTCTTATTGTCTATGTAGAAGCGGGTTATAAAAATTAGTTTTATAGTTGGCAGTACAATAGAAATATTAACATTAGCATCTATTATAAAATAATATACATAATGTATGTACAATAAACATTTTCAGTAACTTCCGGTAATTAAATGCTTCATATTGTATAAAATCACGGACTTAGAAGGGTCTATGTTGATGGATTGGAAGTAATTGAAACCTTTTAATATTGCGAGAGTTCCAAAGTTCTTTGCACACTATATATTCCTTGCTAAGTTGATATATGCAGTTTTTTATTTGTATACATACACTTTGTAAAATATTGCCCATTAATTTTATAAGGCCAAAATAATGGACCAAATTTTATTGGTAGTGTGATCAAATCTAAAAGCGATTTTTGGTGACTATTAACTCCAATGATACTCATAACACTAATTGCTATTGTTTTAAATTCTTTTTTATTTTTATTATTTTCCGTTTAAAACACTTACAATTTATATTTGCTTTTATTATGTAATTTATGTATCAAAAGCATCGAGTGAACGTCCCTACTTAGGTACGACCTCTAAAAGTCTATGTATATTTATGAAGACGTGCTTAACACACAATGCGTTAAACAGTGCGGACTAGATACGATAAGCTTGATCTTTATATCTTTGTGGAGCAGTATTGTATAATGAAAATAATAGGTATTGAAAGTTTTCATTGTCAAGATTTAGTTCTCATTACAGTAGCTAAAGTTCTTTTTATATATCATTACTAAGAATGGTTGAGTGTAAAGATTTAACATATTATGAAGCTGAGAAATTAGATTAGTTGACTTAATATGAATGAATGTAGATAATTTTGTTGTCGTTTATATTTTATATTGATTAACTCTTTTTTTTTAAATGTACGTTAATAATTATTCTGAGTTTTATCAATTAATGTAAATGTTCGACAATCGTTCTTATAATTTAAATTAATAATTAACTTAAGTTGAGAGTGGAGGGAGCCAAAGAAATATGTAAGAAAAAAAACCTGTTGGAACTCTTTACTCTATGCCTACCCCACAAGGGATCCGGTGTGATGATATAGATAGATAGATTAACTTAAGATTTCAATTTACGTTATGTTAGCGATGTATTAAACAGTGAATTTAGAAATTTTATTGTAATTAATGTAACCGGCGCATTTATATACATATCTCTAGCCAATCACTTGAATAAATGCATTTTCATTACAATTATGATTTATGTCAAAACCGACCAAAGAAGTCCAACTAATTAAAAAGTATTAGATACTACTATGATCAATCCCTCGAGTCCACCCACCAATATTTAAATGCCAAGCTAATCTATACTAAATATTACAAACACCGTCACGCCTATATTCCCCAAGCGGGGGTGGCAGAGGTGTACTGAGTAGACCCACTTTTTACCGACGATGTTAGGTCCCATGTAATAGGGGGCGAGCCTATTGCCATATATCTGGCACAATCCCAGACTCCAGACTCATACTGGGAATTATTTATTAGAAAAACTTCATTTGTCCGACCTAGGATTTGAACCCAAGACCTCGTGATCACCAAGCGAGGCGCTTTGCCACTACACCAACAAGGCAGTCTAAATATTATAAAGAGAGAAGATTTGTTTTTAACTGACTTCAAACAGAAGGTTCTATATTCGTCTGTATGTATTTTTTATGTATATTCATCGATATTTTCGTCAATTGTGAACCGATTTATATGATTCTTTTTGCGTTGGGTTTGGTATAACTTCAAGGTGATCCAATTTCATTGACATTAGACCATGAACTTTTAAGATAAACGGAACTCCTTAAGGACAAACAACACGAATGTGTAGATTGAGTTATTATGAGTACTACGTCAATCCTATAGGTACCCTACTATATAGTGTGTGTGTGTGAGTGATGTACGCTGTTGGCCGCGAGGCCTTTACAGCTTCACCAGACTTAAGGGCGAGCGTGCAACCACTACGCTCGAGCCAGAAGGGCAAGAGGCGACATACTCGAGGGCGCCTTGAAGAGGCGGCTTCGGTTGGGACAGTAAGGGTGAGTGCAGGGTGAGGGGGTGCACTACTAAGTGCACCGGTCAACCGCCGGCTAGGGGAGGGGATCCACGACTTCGTCGTCCTCGTCGCCCGTATTCGGAGCGGAAAGAAGGGATGACAAAGCATCGGGGGGATCCCTACAATATAACTAAGCAGAATAATAACCAACTTCAAAAAAACGAGGAGGTGCACAATTAATTTGTGTTTTTATAACTTCCTTAGGAACCAGTTTTGATAATATTTTTTATGTTGGGTTCGGTATTGGTCCGAAATGCTGGGAGCATTTTAATTTCAATAGTACCTATTGGACCCTGGATTTTAAAGATAAACCATGGGACTCCTTAACAATAAACAGCACGAATGTTATGTCAAACCTGTAGATACCTTATTATAGAACTAAGTATATAAATATTAATAGTTAATTCAGTTATCACTTAAAATTTTAAAACTATTATTTTTAAATGGGAAAATTTCAAAAAAGAAATATTTCAAGTCGGTGACCAGTAGCCGACTACACCGACCGCTGGGCACCGACTTCAAATATTTAGTTTTACTTTTTCAAGTTTTAAAATGGCAAAATTTTAAAAACAAAAATTGTTTTCCTTAATCGATAAACCCTGAAACTGATTTAAATAATTCTTTCACCATTAGAAAGCTGTAGCACTGGTGAATAGTCTGATATACAACGCTTCCATTGCCGAAAGTTTGTTGCTCTTGGCTTAAGGTTCGGGGTTAAAACATAACGTCCATGTAGGATGGGGAATCCAAACATTTCGAGAAATTTTGAAACATTTTTTAAAGTCGACCTGCAACCCAAACGCTGGCAGCTTCCCAGGGGATGAATATTAGGTTTGCCATTCAACGTCCTATACACCTTACTAACCGGAAGTGAAACTGGGTTGTTTTTAGTTTTATTATTTGTTATATACAAAAGGGTACCCCCACACTAGAATTTATTCCTGTGTCGTAGGTGCGTTTAAAAACATGAAAGTTCACATACACAAATACCCAGACCGAAACAAATAATTGTAGATCACATAAAGATTTCTTCCGTACGGGAATCGAATCCGCGACTATTAGACCCAGTGGGTGGAGCGGCTTACGCTCTTGACCACTGCGCTAAATCGTCTGTCAATATTAGTTTTTGTATGCCCTTTTTTACAGTTTCCCTTTTCAGTGTATCTTATCTATGTACGTACAGACACTAACTTAAGTTGAGTATGTATGTTATACATACAACTCAAGTTTCAAGTGCCGACCTTATGTAAAACATTAGGTTGCGATCTAGATGTTATTATCATGTTCCACCGTACATTCATATCAAGACTGTTGTTTATATGTAAATCAGAGTATGGAGGTTACATTTTATAGACTATTACATGTTGTCATGTAATTAGGTTAACGGTTATTGCAAATATATGATACTTATATGTCGTGGCTTATTACAATTTTGCTTATCTGTAAGTTTTACGAACGTTTCGACGTGTCACGCCTACGGGCTATGTAAATGTGTTTCTTGTAGTACTAAATGTTTATTTAGATTTCTATTTAGCTTAAGCTGATATTTGTTTTGCCACATTCTTAAAAACTGTCGAGTAAAATACGATTTGTACACATAGATTTCACCGAGGTAATCTCAGCCGATTTGTTAAGGGTTTATACACTGAAGCGACGACGGTTCCAATAGGAAAAAGATCACCAGTTGAATGGATAAAATTTATATAGAATTGCTCATGTAAAAGTATTACGAGAGAAATTTTTTTTAGATAAGTTTTAAATATATTCGAAGACATTTAAATACTTTATCAAAAAAACCCGCCTAATTCAGGTAAAATTCACGTGACGGTGCGTGTGAATGTTTAAAGTTCATTGGCTTTCCTAATTTAAATGAAATAGTGGCATAAACATTATATTTTAATAAGATTCATTTTTTTTTCTTTCGTGGCAATTGCGTTTACATTATGCCATTGTACAAAGTTTACGAATATTCATTTCTCAATTAATTCAATTCCCCAATGAACTTGATGACATAGATGATAATGAAATTGATGAAGTGCCCAACCCTGGATAGTAAAGTGATGGATACTTTACATACCAATTGCGACGGCCGTTTCGAGGGAAATCGAAAAGGCACGTTTTATCACTTTGTCACAATTACCTTCACTCATGCACACATAGGAATACATAATGGTTAATATTCCACCAACATTACACATTACAATTCGAAATAACACAAGTTTTGGAAATTAAAACAAATTGACAACATCACTCTTCGATGTCCCACAAAAATGTCATAAGATTCACTGTAAGGTACACCTGTCTTAAAAATAAATGATTAACTTATATTTTATCAGTGGCCATTTTTATCAACTAATTTTCTAAATTCAAATAAAAATCGTTAAGGAAAAAAATACTCGCAATCGAATGAAGAATGAATATCAATTTCCACATTACGCTTGCCTTTTTTGTTTCTAAAATGACATTTTAGTTTTATTGTTATTCCAGAAAATAAAAACAGAAATACTCGTATAACAGGTCTGTCTTAAAAATAAATGATTAACTTATATTTTATTAGTGGCCATTTTTATCAACTAATTTTCTAAATTCAAATAAAAATCGTTAAGGAAAAAAAAAACCCGCAATCGAATGAAGAATGAATATCAATTTCCACATTACGCTTGCTTTTTTTGTTTCTAAAATGACATTTTAGTTTTATTGTTATTCCAGAAAATAAAAACAGAAATACTCGTATAACAGGTGTGTACGTTACGATACTATAAAAGCTAAATAATATTGCACAAATAAAAAATGTAATGACCTAATGAAATCATACAAGATGTCGGTTGCGTATTGTATTTTAATTGACAGTTATTGATTAACATCGTAATTAAATTAACATGACAACAACTCTCTAACAAAACTAGATTCTATACCCACACACTTGTTTCGCATAGTTACAAGATACCTGTCTCAAAAGATCTCTATCAATTTGATTAATTTCACGTCATTTTAGTATTACCATGTATGGAAGATGGCGGTATAGACAACGAATCAGACGGAAGCTTGTATAGATACTGCCTACACAACTGCCTACTTACTACGTGTTGATCAGAAACTATGCGATAACCATAAATAAATGTAGAGCATACGCGACGTGTAGGTGATAGATATTATTAATGTTAAAGAGATAATAAAATCTCTTTTATTATCTCTTTAACAGACCGGTTTTATCTATCGAACTATATCATCACGCCGGGTCCATTGCAGGGTAGGAAGATACTACAGAGTTCCAACAAGTTTTTTTTTTTAAATAAACGTAGCTTGTATCGTGAGTGCGTTTACAAACATAAAAATTCACATACACAAATACCCAAACCAGAACAAATAATTGTGGATCACATAAGGATTTGTCCCGTGTGGGAATCGAACCCGCGACTATTAGACACTGTGGGCGGAGTGGCTTAAGCTGTTAACCACTGCGCTAAATCGTCCTTAGTTATTTCTTTACAGACCAATCAGTGAGCAATATTAGGGCCGGGGCGCATTATTCTGGGCTGCATCCATATAATTATAATCATGTTTGCCGTCGAAACGCTAACGAAGAGAAGATTAGGGCTCACTATAGAAAATAGTATTTTTAGGGTTCGAGTTTGAGACCGCGTCGTCAAAATGTATGTTTCTATTTTTAACTGCCTATTGTTAATTCGCGATACGTCAACCAGCAGTGTTCGTCCGTGGAACCTACATACACAGTACATCGGGCTGAAGCGCTGTAAGCGCTTTTTAAAAATATGTACTGTTAGCCGTTTATATTATTCCAGTGCTTTACTTGAAAATGCGCCTATGCGAACGAAGAGTAAGTGTAACGTGGACTGTAGAGTCATAATTCGTTCATAATCTTTAACTATAGAGATTTACTATGTGGATCACATAGTTAATTCCCATAGTTAAAGAACTTATATTTAAACTAGGGCAAATAGTTAAATTTCAAATATAATATCAGCCTATACTGCCCACTGCTAGACAAAGGCCTTCTCTCACAAATTGGGGTGAGAGAGATTAGGTCATACTCCACCACGCGGACCTAGTGCGGATTGATGGAGGCAGGTTTGTGGCCACCTGCTGTTGGAACTTATCAAGCCGCCTTTAAGGCTTCCAACTCGGCTTAATTACTACCACATTAAGTGGTAGCCGGGACCAACGGCTTAACGTGCCTTCCGAAGCACGGAGACGCTCGAATATGAAAATGCCACAAACGGTCACCCATCTCGGGCCGACCGAGTCGAACGCTGCTTAACCTTGGTAATCGGTAAGAACACCGCGGCCGCACAGCGCTACGAGCGCCTAGAAATTTCAAATATATAATAAAAATGAATTATTAGACCTACGTAGGGTAGACAATACCCACGAGATTAAAAACAGCAATTTTGGACTCGTTAATAAATTGTTTAGAAATTTTATTAAAATATTAATGTACACCATATACATTATACAACCTATTTAAATCTTACTAATACATAGTCCCATCATAGAAATAAAAATGACCAAGTGAATGGTTTTTATCTCGAGTTTAGATATTGCAATGAACTACAATCACTGCAATTATTGGCTCTCCCGTCTATAAAAGCCTTGAGCGATGTATTCGTATCATTGGCCACTAAGATAATCTCGTAGATCTAATAAATATTAAAGTCTAATCTCATCTGTATTCGAATATTTCACTATCGTGTCGTTCATATTACAAGTAAATATATTTGAGTAAGTACACATATTTATTTAAAAATACTTACACTATTTTATTACTTATAATAATATTAGCCCTGTTAAGAAACTGTCCCACCGTTGGACACGAGCCTCCTCTCAAACTGTTAGGCCATAGGGTTTAGGCCATAGTCCACGCTGGCCCAGTGCGGGTTGGCGAATTAACCACACATTCAAGAAACTATTAGGCATGCAGGTTTCCTCATGATGTTTTCCTTAACCGTTAAAGTTTTAATTAAGTTAAGTTAAGGAAGTGATAATTAATTTTCAAAACGCACATGATTTCGAAAAGACAGAGGTGCGCGCCTGGGTTTGAACCCGAGACCTCTGACTTTGCAGTCCAACGGTCTAACCACTAAGCTATCACAAATTTTTTTATTACTTATCAAAATATTTTTAGCAACTTTATATTTATTTATCACTCTTAAATGCTTTTTTATGTCAGACCTTAACGGCTTAACGAAGGAGCGTTTAGTTTTCTTTAACCTAACACTTAAGAGTTACTTATGACTATGGGCATAGAGTTAACTTTCAATGCATTCAAAACAAGTAACGCACCAAAGGTGATGAAATTAGGATACGATAACATTTACCTTTCCACCAAAAGTGATAGAACACAAAGCGCAAGGCGCCGCTGGAACCCATCGATAGAATAACTTATCTTAGGCTTTAGATAACTTTTGTAATCACAAACACATCCTTCTTTAAGCAGTCTTGTACATCCCTGGTGATAATGCGGCCGTGCCGTAATTGGTAACTATCCATTTTATTGTTAAACACTTTATCCTACTACTGGGTGAAGATCTCCTCCTTAAACTCCTTCGACGGACGATTTAGCGTAGTGGTTGAGAGCTTAGAGCCGCTCCTCCCACTGTGTCTAATAGTCGCGGGTTCGATTCCCTTCACGGGACAAATCTTTGTTGGATCCACAATTATTTGTTTAGGTCTGGATATTTGTGTATGTAAAATTTCATGTTTGTAAACGCACCCACGACACAGGAATAAATCCGAGTGTGGGGATACGTTATACAAAAAAAAAACAAGCTTTCACGTAAACATGTGATTGGCTATCTACGGCCAATCTTTTTGAAAAGCATCCAAATTTTCACGCCAACGTTTCTCAGGCCTGCCCGGACCTCGATATTTATCTGCAGGCACCCACTGCATGACAATTCTACATGTATACATATCTAATGTGCAATAATAAATAAGATTTCTAATTTCTGATGGTGATGCATGGGAGCTGCAAGGGATCTGGCCTATTATATACAGATAGATAGATAGACAAATGATTTCCAGTCCATAATAATAATGAATTGTATGAATAATGTAAACGATATTGTTACAGGTTTGAAGAACTCAAGATGGGCACAGAAGACGGTTCTCGCAGCCGCCAATGGCCCAAGTTGCTACTGTTACTGCTGGTCATAATACTCACCGTTACAACGAGCCTCTGCAATCCAGGTACCTACGCATCTCGATTATAAACTCGTACTTTAACTTGATATATCACAACGAGTGCGCTTATGTATAAAACACCTCTTTACGAGCAGAAGTGATAGTGTCAATGTATACCAAAACATAAATATTTTTTGGAATCTGTGTTTAAAAAAAAGTATTTAAGTGACACCTACGTTTCTCAAGCGGGCTGGGCAGACGTGTACAGTGGATATCGACTTTTGCCGACGGTGTTAGGGCCAAATGCTATAAAGGGTGAGCTTATTGCTAGGCACAATTCCAGACACTGGCAGTCCACTTAACAAAAAATTTTCAATCCATAAACCCAGTAATTCATTTGTCAAACTTGGCAATCGAATCGAGGGCCTGATATTATTTAAAAAGCTTTATTCATGTACTAAAAATATACCTAAAACCTATATTACAGTAAATCATATAGTTATAGCAATAATTAAAAAGTTATAGATCATTTAATTAAAAATTTCAATATTCCACTCCATTATTCATCAATGTAGAAACTGTATAAGCTAATGATGCAAATCAAGTCGCTCATTATCTCCTTCTCGATACAAATCCGTGATCTTAAGCAAACGGTAATTGATTCTTAGCATATAAAACCGAACCATATTATTACTGCTTAAGGCGTCCGAAGCGGATGTGTGGAACACGCATGCTTACACACAACCGGCAACATAGTTTATACCATCTGATGTATTTTCGCATTCTATTCTAGTCCTTCACTATTAGTGCATACGGTCTTTATTACCATAAAGACACGTATACGTATGTATAGTGGTATGTTTCTCGGTGCAACAAGGATGTGGAGCTGCTGTTTTTATTGTCACCATGTACATCCCGCGTGTCGATCGGTCACGAGTCGCGATTACTTTACTACAGTACAACGCGGGAAGGTAATATTAAAGCGTGAACAGGATTTGGTCGTCCGTAGATAAGTGAATACACTTGATTCAATTACCTTTGTTATTAATATAGGTACAATGTACCTACTGTGTAGGTTAGTCCAAAATAAAAAAAATAAATTATAATATTAGCCCTTTTTAGTTTTAATAACATTTTACGTTATTTTACTGAAGATTCTGTTTTCTCATATATTAATTTGATTTTTTATTTCTGCCTCGTTGGTCTTACTAGATCGCCAAGGCGCATAGCGTGACAAGCGATCATGGAATCCTGTGCCCTCGAGCGTAGTGGTTGCACGCTCGCCCTTAAGTCCGGTGAAGCTGTAAAGGCCTCGCGGCCAATAGCGAACATCACTCACACACACTCACACACACACACACACACATGATTTGCCCCATAATCAACATCAATGAAAAAATAGTTTTATGATTTGAAATCACCCATAAATTCTCTTAAGCCATTTATTATTACACGGACAAGCGGAGTAATTGCAATATTGCACAAGAAGTATTAGATTTTGAGGTTATAATTCTGTAGCCATTAATACATATGAGGTTATATTTTGTGTTGACATTCATTAAAGATGTCGGCGACTTCGATATAAGTACTCACAATACTTTGAAATATTCGTTTTAGATTGCAAATTGTCCGTTAGATACGGATATTTGCCATTATTTTAATAAAATAGATAAATAATGATGGCTTGGGTCAAATGTTTGTTGGTTCTGGGGCAATTTTCGACGATGTCTTTTGATACAAATTCATTCAGAGGTTTTTGCGTGATTGAGTAACAAAAATCCAAACATCATACACACTTTAATATTTATAATAACTAGTGGGCGCCCATTGGTCGAAATTCGAGCTACTCTTTCATCGTTTGCTGGTTATGTTTGACATTCAGTAAGACTGTAGACAAATAATATTAAAGACAAACAATATAAATTTATTCTCATTTTGAACACAGACTTTTTAATAATAAACAAAAGAGTATATATGCGTGTTTGTGTCAAATACATGGTAGTGTGTGTAATGTTTTTTTATTGATTTAATGTATTTTATATCCATAATTTTAAAAAAATATTCTCCTTCTCTATATAAACTATAAGTGTGTCTCGGTTCGCGCAATTTTCGTAAAAAGGGGTACAAAGTTTTTGCTTCAAGTATTAATATAATGATAATATTAGTAGGATAATATAGGTCCTAGGCGATAAAGTTAAAGTCTTAATTTATTTACAATGACTGTCTAGGTACCAATTTATTGATTATGTTTTACTGCTTTGCTGCTAGATAACACGTTTATTTTTGGTATTTTAAATTTAAAGTTCTAATGACTACTAAGTTACCAATAGTTCAAGGATAGGACACACTGCTATATAAGGCTATTATTTCGCATCATGTGACTACAAGGTTATCGAAAAGCCAAGTAGCATTTATTTTTGTATATAATTTATCTATTATCTGCCACGTTGGCCTAGTGGCGTATAATGCGCGGTGCGATCACGAGTTCCGCGATCACGGGTTGAATCTTAGGTCGCTTCGTCACGTCACACTTCGTCACGCCTATATATCCCCAGGCGAGGGTGGCAGAAGTGACTGTGTACACCTGCTTTTCCGACGATGTTAGGTCCGAATGAAATGACACTGGAATTTTTTCTGCTGGAAAAACTACATTTGTCTATCTATCTATCTAACTTCACGCCAGATCCCTTGCGGGGTAGGCAGAGAGTACAGAGTTCCAACATGTTCTTTCCTTACATACCTCTCTGTCTTCCTCGACTCTCATAGTTCGTCTCATACATGCTCGCCGGTTACGGAAACTCTTGACTTTTCCATCAGATAAGACTTGGTTTATTTGGTCGTGGTAAGATAGTCTAGGTCTTCCCCGGTACCTGCATCCTTCCACTTTCATATTGTATATCTGTTTTGTCATTCTTTCCTCTGACATTCTTTCTATATGCCCGAACCAACGGAGCATGCCCTTTCTCATCTTAACACCGATACTATCTTTCATACCTACTCGTTGTTTTACTACGCTGTTGCTAATGCGGTCGGTCAGCTTCACTCCGCACATCTTCCGCTACTACTAACTACATTTGTCCGTCCTAAAATTTGAACCCAGGATCTTATGATCGCAAACACTTTATGCGGGACTAGACTAACGAGGCAGACCAACGAGGTGTTTAAGAATTTAAAAAATCCAGTATCAGTCCGGATTCTGGAATTGTGCCCAGTATGGTGGCAACAGGCTCGGGATGTATCATCGTACTAGGCATGCCTTTTAAGTTCTGTCGTTTCCATATTTCCCGGCAATTTTGAATTTGGAACTGTTCTATATTCGAATGTGTTTAAATTTTGAATCTCAAAACGGTTGAAAGTATTAGGATTAATGCTATTGTTTAGTCACAGCGTCGATTGGAATCTGTCAGGTTACGTACGAAAATGAATCTTTCTAAGGAAAATGTTCGTGCAATAATTTTCTACAACTTTAGAAGAGGCCTGACACGGCTTCAGTGTTTTGAAGAGCTAACATCTGTGTTCAGTGATGAAGCCCCATGTCTGCGGACTGTCGAACGCTGGTATTTAGAATTCCAGCGTGGACATACTAGTGTACTGAAGATAACATCATTGCTGTGAGACAACTAATTCTCGAAGATCGTCATGTGACGTATCGAGAGATAGAGGCTCTATGAGGCATCTCAGGGACAACCATTCAGAAGACCTTGCACGAAGCGCTTGGTGTGAGAAAGCTAGTTTGCCGTTGGATACCGCATCTGCTTTCCGACGATCACAAGGCGGCCCGCGTCAGATGGTGTAAGAAAACTCTGCAAAGGTTCATCCGAGGAGAGTCAAATCACGTCTACGACATCATCAGTGGTGACGAATCTTGGATCTATGCCTACGATCCTGATTCCAAACAACAATCTACAATCTGGGTCTTTCAAGACGAGCCAAAGCCGACTAAAGTTGTTCGTTCTCGAAGCACTTCAAAGAAGATGGTGGCCACGTTCGTTTGAAAAACCGGCCATGTTGCGACTATTGCACTTGAAGATTATAGAACGGTTAACGCAGAGTGGTATACCACAGTTTGTTTACCACAAGTTATCGGCGAACTTCGAAATCTAAAATCTAACTCAAAGCGACACATCATCCTGCACCACGACAACGCAAGCTCACACAGCGCTCGTCAAACGATTGAGTATTTGAAGCAGGAAAAAGTAGAAATTCTTGACCATCCTCCATACAGTCCTGACCTAAGCCCTAACGATTTCTTTACATTTCCTAAAATTAAGAAAAGTCTTCATGGTCAAAGGTTCCAGTCCGGTGAAGAAGCAGTCGACGCTTTCAAGTCAGCCATTTTGAACACCCCCACTTTAGAGTGGAATAAATGTTATAATAACTGGTTTGAGCGAATGGAAAAGTGTACTAAGCTACGTGGTGAATACTTTGAAAAACAATCAAATGTACTTTAAGGTTCTATTTGTGTTTTTTTCTTCAAACGACAAAACTTAAAAGGCATGCCTCGTAGGAGAAAAGTGGCTGTTCTCAGTACACCCACCCACTCTCCCACTCTCTACCTCTCTCTCTCTCTCTCTCTCTGGGATGGGGTATAATGTGTGGTGTACAAGCGGTGGCTTGGCGAATATATGTGTGAGGATATTTATTTTTTCGTAACCCTTTGTCATCCTCCTAGGAAAAAGTCTCCCCATAAACTTCCAGGCAAATCTTTTTATCCGCCTTCTCTTTTCAATATTCATTTGTTTATCCAGAAATCTATAGGAGAGAACCATGTTTAGGATCGTATTCATCTATAGCTCCGGTTTCGTAGTCACTCACTCTAGTATCACGATCATTAACGCATTAGACGTTATGACGTCGAGATCTTGACATTTTGGCGCGTGCGCGAGACGTAGTCACGACAGGCGCAGAACATTTCCC
This sequence comes from Phalera bucephala, assembly GCA_905147815.2. NCBI lineage: Eukaryota > Metazoa > Arthropoda > Insecta > Lepidoptera > Notodontidae > Phalera > Phalera bucephala. Next base: position 11,717,962 of record LR990621.1, on the reverse strand, counting down.
CGCGGCCTTGACTGTGCTTCCGCTTCCTGCAGGTCAAGGTTAGATAGGTTAACGGTTTGCTCGAGCATAATTATTGCACGCTCGCCCTCTTGCCCTGTGAAGCTGTAAAGGACCCGCAGCCAACAGCGTAAAACATTTACACACACTAATAATCAATTAATTAAACTAAATTTATTAAAGACGTTTCCCCATACTTTGAATTATTCCTGTGTCGTGAGTACTTTTACAAACATGGAATATACATACACAAAACACCCAGGCCGATATAAATATTTGTGGATCATACAAAGATTTGCCCCGTGCAGCGATCGAACCCGCGACTACTCGGGCCAGCAGGAGGAGCGGCTTAAGCTCTTTACCACTGGACCAAGTCGGCCGTCGAACATACACAAAAAAGGTTAACAGATTACCTATTTGAACCTGACGATTGTAAATAGACTGTTTTAATCCTTTATGTATCTCTGTATATCCATATGAAGAGATGCAACATAGAGCCCTCTCGTTGGGAACGTGTGGTAGCACAGCGGCCAGAATGGCGCAGGATGGTGAACAGCCAAGTACACGAGTTTGAGGCTCAGCGTAAAGCTGATCTTGATGCCAAACGCGATCAGTTAAAGGCTCGCCCACCTGCTGCCATAACATACAATCATGAGAACGGCGTACTCACGTGCCCTCAGTGTGCACGGAGTTTCGCCGCGAAGATAGGCTACATAAGCCATCTTCGAGCGCACCAGTGCCATTACTCTGACTAGGGGTCAAAGTGGTCGCCATGGCCGAAATCGGTCGGATGAATTATCATCATCATCACACAAATTTTCTTGCGTGTAGGTAGAAAATACAGTTCCAACACGTTCTTTCCTCATTCTCTTTGGCTTCCTCCACTATCATAGTTCGTCCCATACATGATAATTCTTTATTACTTTTTACAAAAAGCAATAATTACTACGGCGATAGTAAAACTGTTTATAATAGTAAAAAACTAGCTTCTGCCCGCGACTTCGTTGACTTTAAACAAGAATATGTAGCGACCCCTATACATCGCTACATAGTTGCGACTTCCTAGCAATGGATGGTGCTGACGATTCGCCATACATGTCTTGAACGCGATATTAGAGTGCGCACGACGTGTAACATATATACAAGCCCCCCACAACAACTCTAGAGGAGAGTGGCAGGCCCCGCCAGACACAACACCAGTCTGGCTGGAAGATCTTCCCTTTGACAAATCCTGCCACAACGTTCCTGCCATAAACCTAACATGTTTCCGGGATAAAAAGCGTCCTATGTGTTTTTTCGTGATTAAATAACAACTATCCAAACATATAAACTTACACATTTATAATATTAGTAGGATGTCTCTAATGACAATAGCAATAAATTACGGTAGCAGATAAACCTGAAGAAAGAAAACAATGTTGTCTAATAAAATTTACTATATAAGCGACCTTTTAAACTTATCTTTTAAGTAAACCTAGACGGAGTAAATCTTATCAGGGCAAGACGACTAACGTAGTGATGTCCAATAGTCTGCTATCTAAGTTTCCCAGCAAATCAGTACTAGGGGCGACTATTGTCGTATCGTAATCGTAACACTAAAACATCCTTATTAAAAAAAGTCTGGTCTCAATAAGAATTCAAATAAACGTCAAGAATTATGTATTTAGAAAATGAATAAATAAAAAGCCTTTTTAAAACAAATTTTTGTAGCAAAAACATAGTTAAGGAGTTCCTATGGCTTCCTTCCGGCTCCATCATCAGACCTTGGGCACCATACGGGTTTGAGTACTAGTCAAGACAAATCCAACGAGTCCAAACACGGCGGGGTTATATTGAGTAGTCGGGTGGTTACATTGGTCACCTTTCGGCTTTATCATCAGACCCTGAACACTAATTGGTTGTAAAGTACTCGTAATACCAATCTAACAAGCCTAAACACGAGGGGGATACTTTGCATAGTTCACATGTTCCTATGGCCACCTTCTGACTCCATCATCAGACCAGCTCGATGGTACCATATTATTGCATTGTCATCGGTATTATATACGAATGCCAAATTTCAGCTCAATCGGATACTCGCAAGTGCTAGAAAAATGAATCATAACATTTAAACCGGAAAGACAGACATACATACAACATTGCGAATTAAATAAAGGCTTGTAAATATAAACACCGTCACGCCTATATTCACCCACTTTTCGCCGAAAGTGGTAGGTCCCGGTGTAATAGAGGGCGAGCTAATTACTATTATACTCGGCACAGACTCCGGACTGATACTGGGATTTTTTCTATCTATATATTCCAGTTTGGCCGACCTAAACCCAGGACCTTGTGATGGCTTTGCGCATTATTTACCACTAGTAGGTAGTAATAATGTTTCTATGTAAATAATTACTTTCTCTGGATCATACGATCAACGTTTGGTTAAGTACAAAAACGTAAATATGAAATTAATAATCAAAGTACATTCGTATACGAGTACATTGGCATCCTCCAAGCCATACGCTCACGACTATGTGACGTAACGTTTAATTTGATAATTGCAGCCCGAGCCCTTGACTTGTTCTGAACTTGCGTAAAAAACATAACCTAACTTACGATTATTCAATTATAGGTATATTTTCAAGGAAAAGATGATGAAACTTTTTGACAGCATGATTAGTCCAACGGTAAAGGCGTTGAATTTTGATTTGGTCCCCACACGGAACAATATTTGAGTAGGCTATTTACAGATATTTTGGTTTTAACTGCCTCGTTCCTTTAGTAGCGAAAAATGCGCTTTGCGATCACGAGGTTCTGGGTTCAAATCCTGAGTCGGACAAATGTAGTTTTCTATCGAAAAATTCCGTGTCAAAATCGAGTCTGCAATTATGCCCGGCACATACTCGTAATACGCTCGCCTCTATTTCCCACACCTAACATCGTCGGCGAAAAGTTGGTGTACACAGTACGCCTCTGCCACCCCCGCATGGGTAATATAGGCGTGACGGTTATTATTTTAATTTTATTTTGTTTCTGGTGCGATTATCGGCGTAGACATTTAAATGCGATAAGCTCTATATGCACCTCTCCTACCTCTGTAGTTTCTGCCTTTGAATTTTTGTCAGACTGACGTTATAATGGTTATAGTTCACGTTTTACTAATACCAAATGCTTGAATAAAATTATTTGTATTTACGAACGAACTGACATTGACTGCCTCGTTGATCTAGTGGCAAAGCGCATCGCTATGTGATCACGAGATCTTGGGTTCAAATCTTATGTCGGACAAGTGTAGTTTTTCTAACGAATACTTCCCAGTACGAGTCCGGAGTCTGGAATGTTCCCGGTATATGGCAATGGGCTCGCCCCCTATTACATGGGACCTAACATCGTCGACGAAACGTCGGTGTACTCAGTACACCTCTGCCACCCCCGCTTGAGGAATATAGGCGTGACGGTGTATGACGAACGAACGAAAAGTCTACGTCTTAGGAACCTGCTTTTAGCTCACCGAGTGTCTGTTTCTGGAAGTTAAAGATTGGCTTGAACTTTACAAACACTTCCTGGTATATGCATTAGGTCTGACTTAAATCGATCATCATCTTATTTCTTTATTTGTATCGATTCATTTAATATACCATGGTTTAAGAGAATATTTTCTTCTTTACTTTACTATAAAATATTTCATTTATTTTTTTAAACAGTGGGTTTCAACAATACACGTATTTTTAGACTTCATTCCTAGTAGGTTTTGACTGGAAATTAAAGAGATGTAGTTTCTTTGGAACCTATTTGAACTTCGTACTTGTGCAAGGGATTGGCGTGATGATATAGATAGATAGATATAGTTTCTTTTTCGTATTTTTCTTAATTCTTTATTCTTTATAAACAGTACAAATAGTGACAAATTATAAAATTAAAATTAAAGAATAGATAAATGTACAAAGGCGAGCTTAACTCAAAGTCGAGTTCTCTACCAGCAAACCTTTGAGTGATAGAGAAACAAATCATCAAAAGGAGGATAGTAATAAGTGTACAACACAAAAGATATTAGAAGTAAAACTAAATATACTACATACTATACAATACCATAAAAAAATAGTATTTTTTTTTTAAAAACGTGTGCCAAATAATCTAAGAACACTATAGATGATACACAATATTGTAAAAACTTGATTGCTATTTGGTCTTCGTTCAGTTTTTAGTTTTAACAGTCAGTGTAAAACTGTTATCATTAATTAGTTCATACGTGCAATCACTTTTCACACAAGGCACGAACAAAGACACACAAGTACATACGAGTATAGTATAGTTTCATGACATCACCTCTGTAGTATACTTATCGTCTTGCAAACTGATAACTCAATGCCGGGACAATTTTTGACATTTAAATGTCAGGTGCTCCAAGGATTCAGGTATGCAATTTTAAGCTTCCTGTGCTGTGATTTATATTTTCGATATACTTATAATAGTTTTGAAATACTTACCAGACTATATAAATCCCTCAATCAAATTGGCTTAATTACTACTACATTTAGTAGTAACCGAGACCAACCGCTTAACGTGCCTTCCGAAACGAAAACGCTCGAAGATGAAAATGCTAAAAACGGTCACCAATCTCCGACTGACCGAGCCGAACGGTAACTCCTTAAATTTGGTTGTCAAGATAGCCGTGATCGCGCAGCGCTGCAAGTGCCTCGAAAGGTTCAACTAAATGGTTCGAAATAAATTTTGTCCTGCTAGCGGTGAAGGAAAAACGCTATGTCTAATCTAAAATAATCTACTCAAGGATAGATTTGCTTACTTGCAATAGAATTTTGACAGCCTTTCCATACAAAATATGTCAAAATTCTATCCGTAGTAGGCAAATCTATCCTTGAGTTAAATAATAAAACCGGCCGGTCTTACCCGTTGTGTTTTACCCGGAGGCCAAGAGCCGAAAGGCGACCAGCGATATCGCTCTTCGCGATATGTGTCAACGTTAAGCGTCAATGTATGAGTCCGTTTGGAAAAGGTCACGAAGTCGCTCTACAAGACGTAGCGATTGTCACCTGCTTTGTAAGAGTAACCACTATCTTACGATTATCATGTCTATTTTATTGGACTATAGATGCAGACAGTAAACGTCAAAAAAAAAATGTTAAGAAAATGTTATTTGAATCTGAAAACGCCTAAGTACCAAAAATATTTCAGTGTAATGTGTTACACATATTCTGCTTCTAAGGTGCATTGGTGTACACGTACCTATCCTGTATATTTATTATTCTAAGCTTACTTGCTTCAATATACAGAACATATGTATTTATAATGGGCCCATACTTTATGGTATAACAAGATAAGTATAGATAAATACAATTTATTAAAATGAACTTGTAAATCTTATAAATCTCATCGCACGTGCGCTCGGGCACGCGTAGAACGCAGCGCGTTGCGCGGGCACATGTCGATAGTGAAAGCTGGAGGCCGCGTGATGTTAGCGACACATAAAGATGCTTTTGCCAAGTAACATCATTTGAATAATCACTCGCATACGGAAGAGTTTGAATTAAATCGAAAAAAAGACGCTTCTTAACTCGGTAAATATCCAAGTCATTTCCTTGTTGCAAAACACGTAATAGTTGTACATGGCTCGCCTAAATTACATTTTTTACTACATAATATTTAAAAGAAATGGACCCTGTACTAAAAATATTCCTGTGTAGTATCGTGTGTGCGTTTAATAATATCAGCCTTTACCGCCCACAGCTGGGCAAAGGCCTTCTCTCACAAATCGAGGTGAGAGAGATTAGGTCATGCTCCACCACGCGGATCCAGTGCGGATTGGTGGAGACAGGTTTGCGGCCACCTGCTGTTGAAACTTATCAAGCCGCCTATAAGGCTTTCAACTCGGCTTAACGACTACCACATTTACCACGCACCACGGAGAAGCTAAAATATGAAAATGCCACAACGGTCACCCATCTCAGGCTGACTGAGTCTAACGCTGCTTAACCTTGGTGATCGGTAAGAACACCACGACCGCACAGCGCTACGAGCGCCTCACACAAACACTTGACCAGACCAAAACAAATGTTTGCAGGTCGCACAAAGATTTATCGTCTGCGGGAATCACACCTGGCACTATTAAATCCACTGGTTGGAGCGGCTAAAGTTCTTAACCACTAGACCAAAGAATTCCAAATTTTTTGTATTGTACCAAGCCGTATCTTAAATGTTGTAAATTAGTAGAATATCATGTTATTCCAAACCGGAATGTTAATTGATCGATTTTGTTTGGCCACTTTACATGGTAACAATTTTAATAACAAATATCCAATTTGTTTTATAAATAGAAATTCTAACGATGAAGTTTCTACTATATTTATATCTATCTATCTATCTTTATCATCACGCTAGCTCCCTTGCGGAGTAGGCCGCGAGTACAGAGTTCTAATAGGTTATTTCCTTACAGGCCTCTCCGGCTTCCTACACTCTCATAGTCCATCTCATACACGCTCGCCGGTTACGGAGACTCTTGACTTGCCCTTGAATAAGACACGGTCTATTTGATCATGGTAAGATAGTCTAGTCGCAATTTTTAACGCGGAAATTAACTGTGTAATATTAACTATACTTATAATATATTTTCGAGCAAAATTTATGTTTTGATATATTCTACATAGGTACTTTGGTTACTGCACAAGGAAGTAAAACATTCGCTTCATGAGTAATATCATTCTTGGCGTGTATTCACATTTCAATAGAGAATGATACATGACGATAATATAATATGAAGTGTCAAATAGACAATATATACAACGAATAATATTAGCTGTATGTTGGCGTATTCAAGAAGTGATAACACAGAAGTAAGCATACATTAATTGCTTTATTTGTAGAGCTTGTAACTTAAGTGCATCTTACTCATCTCACTAATGAGTTGCGCATACCTTTTCAAATCCGGTAGTTATGAAATTTGCTTTAATAATTATTACACAAAAAATAGTTTATATCGCAAACTAAATAATTAATATCGAATTGTTCACATGTTCACGATTCACGATTTCGTCGGTTAATGTTAAAATTATCATTTCAATATTAACAAACGATTAATGTATTTATGTTTAATTTGTTTTCTTTTAAAAGTGATGATAGCCTAGTGGTTAGACCGTTGGACTGCAAAGTGACAAGTCTCGATTTTAAACCCAGGCACACGCCTCTCTTCGAAAGCATGTGCGTATTAAAAATTTACTATCACTTACTTTAACCGTAAAGGAAATCATCGTGAGGAAATCTGAATGCCTGAGAGTTTCTTGAAGGTGTGTGAAGTTCGCCAATCCGCACTGGGCCAGCGTGATGGACTATGGCCTAAACCCTCTTAGATTGAGAGAAGGCCCGTGCCCAACAGTGGGACAGTTTTTTTAACAGGTCTAATGTTATTATTACTTTCTTTTTTATCTATTGTACTGTGATTACGTTGGTTTATAATAAAGTGTACTCGATCTATCTAAAAAAAATTATATGGATGGGCGGCTTGGTCCAGTAGTTCAGAACTTAAATCGTTCCTGCACTGGACCAAGTAGTAGCGGGTTGGATCCCCATACCGAATAACTATTTGCCTGACACAAAATGTTTATTACGGTTTGGGTGTTAATGAAGGAATAATTCAAAGTGTAAACATAGCCCATGTTTCACCAAATAAAAAAGTGTGTGAATATAACATTAAGGTCCGTGCTACAGAACGAAAATCAGTCGTGTATCTAGTTTTAAAACTAACATTTTAGTAGAAAAATCAGTTTTTAAAACTAGTTTCACTATTGATTTGCGTTCTGTAATAGGGGCCTAATTATACATTTTAGTGTTGATATTTTTTAAAAAAGCAATGTCGTTTGATGCATATAATTAATTTGTATTCCTTTAAACTGCAGCTACATTATGTATAAGCCGATTCATCCAAGATCCATTTTATTTAAGTCTATAATGTTAGAATTAGAATGTTTTATTCATATAAACCATTATAGTATTTACCGTGTCTTATCTGAAGGGCAAGTCAAGAGTCTCCGTAACCGGCGAGTGTGTATGAGACGAACTATGAGATTGGAGGAAGCCAGAGAGGTATGTAAGGAAAGAACCTGTTGGAATTCTGTATTCTCTGCCTACCCGGCGAGGGAGCTGGCGTGATGATATAGATAGATAGATAGTATTTATGAATCGTCTCAAAAGTAACAAAAACTCTACCATCACTTCGGAATGTCATTCTTGTGGAGAAGAAGGGCAAGACACTCCAGGTAAATCTTATAGAATAGTATATTTTACATTTTTTTGCATCAACATTTTGCTGTGGAGTATGGGAGAACAATTCCGGCAGGTCTACCAAGTCAGGGCCTTAGTTAAAATAAACAAATTGTATGACTTCATGGTTCCCTCATTTTCAGAGAAAGAAATCGTTCGCTTACTTAGCGATCGTTTAATACACCTTTTGAATTATTTTTTATGAATATAGTGACGTCAAGAGGAATTTAATTATAAAATCTAACACTACATGAAAGAACTGTGAATGTTTCACTAACGAAATTACAGTTGATCTAATTTATATCTATGTCAAGTGCAATGCCTATCACCTGGCTGATTAAGCAGATCAGATTTTCATAAATATACTGAAACGGGACCTTCATAATATTGACTTCTCTAAACAATTCTGGTTAAGTTATAGATAGCCCTTATAGCTCTCTTTTGTAAGATAAAAATATACTCAATGTCAGCTGCCCTACCCCACAATAATATACCGTAAGACAACACTACGAACGCTACTGAAATAGACCATCCGCGCGGTGTCCACATCAGTAAGTTGTCTGATCTTTCTTACGGTAAAGGCAGCGGCACTGAGCCGTTTACCTTAAGTGTTCATATGAGAGCCCCATTGTAACATAAAGTGTATCGTAATCCCTAAAAAGGATGTATCATTGATAAACTCAAGTTTTTCATTGTTCAATATAATATCGCATGCATTACTTTTCACATTTGGTAAAGAAAACCGTTTCTTGTTATTAAGCACTAAATAATAGCTGTAAACTAATTATATAATTCAAGAATAGCGTAGTTTACCTTGTCAAAGTTATTTACATGTCTATCCACTTAAAAATGGAAAAGGTATCATCAGCAAATAACACAGTAATTAAACATAAGCGAAGGTATCGCTTGTTTTTCAATTACTTGAGGTAGATCGTTAATATATACAAAAACAGAAACGGGCCCAGTATCCATCCCTGAGGAACTCCCATTTTAATCTGAACTCCTAGAGATTTAATTTTGAATATTTGAATATATACTATTAAAGAATGAATGCATAGACACCATAACCCTGTTATATGAATGCACATTTATAGTTCTTTAATTGTGCCTTACCTGTATCATTAGTGACCGAATCTGTTAACATTACGGAAATTATTTTTAATATGGAATATCCTTAAATAACATTCAACACCCAAATTTCGCCAACTAGGTTCTATTAATGCCAACTTCCAATTTTTTGCTGTGATCACCGGGTCTAATTACTTGCATAAAAAATCGCAAAACGATAATTGCGGTTCGTGATGAGTATAGATTTAGATTACTAATAAAAACTAAATCCGGTATACTGATTACAGGGTAATTAATATTATAGGACATACTATATATGCAGGTTTTTGCTATAATAAAACTTTTAACTTTAAAATGAGATCATGCCATTAAGTGCTCAAAACAATAATGATAATTTTTTGCATTCTTTTTGAGTACCTCGACTCAACCGCTTTGTTAAATAAATTAACAAAATTAAAATGTCTGTGTAATGGAGATTTTTTATTTATCTCGTAACAATAGAGCGAAGTATCGTAAATTTTTATTAACTGAATGTACCTAACGTGTCTTTTGTTATATATAGTATTATACAGACTGTTGTTTTGTTTCTTTGGCGAATTTGCAGGAGTAGCTGTACTGTAGATTTTCAAATTCATAAAAACACGAGACACTAAAACATATTTTTTCTTTATAATAATAATAGCCCAGTTAAGAAACTGTCCCTCCGTTGGGCACGGGCCTCCTCACAAATTGAGAGGGTTTAGGCCATAGTCCACCACGCTGGCCCAGTACCGTTTGGCGAACTTTACACATTTTCGAGAAACTCTCAGGCATGCAGGTTTCCTCACGATTTTTTCCTTCACTGTTAAAGCAAGTGATAATTAATTTTTATTACGCACATGCTTTCGAAAAGACAGAGGTGCGTGCCTGGGTTTGAACCCGAGACCTCTGGGCTATCACTGCTGGGTTTAAGATTAATAAAAATGCATTCTTGTTCTTTTCCCCACGTATGTGATGAGCTCATGCGGTCGGGTCAATGAAAGCATACAATACAATGTTATTATCGTAGTATTATTATCTTCCCCGTGATAGCGTCTTAGCATCAACTACGGTTATTCGCATTTAATGTCAAATGAGAATTAGTAAAAATATGAACTGATAATAAACATAGCCAGTTTAAAATTTAGAATTATTAAGGAATAAGTAGTTGGCATAAATCAATTAATGCATTCAAATATTATCTATATTATTATAATATGGCATACATAATGATGCAGGTGAGCAGGAGCATTAGAAAAAAATTATATTTTAACACCGCGTAGCTAAAATAAAAAAAAATGTTTTACGGACGATCAAATTGATCTACTTTTTTCACCAACTCCTAAGGACATAAATTACCAGGTGACTTTTTGTAAGCGTGCCAGTATTATCAGCCATTATTTTATTGTACAAAATTTATTCGTCTTAAGATAAAATAACACTAAATAATGCTTGCGTCACCTTTGATGACATCGCATGCTTTGGTATCTAAATTTAAGTGAAAAAAAATTTTTGTTAACATTATTAATGTAGGTACATACATATATATCTGCAGAGCCACATCCTTAAAGAATTAATCAGAGATATTGCGCATACAATAATTATTTCACATACCTACACTTCACTTAATAGGGATGTAATAAGGACTTAATTGAGCAAAAACTTTTAACACCAGTTAAGCAGTTTGTAAATACCATGGTGACAAGTTATTTAATCAATTTACATAGTTTTTACACACAGGAGCGGCGTCATTCCGTTACCCTGATGATGACTAGACCACTAGCGGGGCAGAAGTTATTTTCTATACAATTAACACCACTCTACACTAGTGCTATATAGCGGGTGCATTTACAGGCACAAATTTTGCAAGCAAAATCTGTCACTTAAACCACTGGAACAACCCAATCGTCGTCAAATAATACATATAAATAAATAAATACCTACCAAACCTATTTTTTCGAAGTTATAGACAGAGGTACATATACCTCTGTCTATAACTTGGGGAACTACATACAGTTTCTCAACCTAATGACAGGGAGGGAGCATGTCGGCTTTCGAATATAATTCGTAAATTTATCAGTAAACATGTATGCAGTATGAAAATTCTCACATAAATTAAATCAGAAATATTCGTCATTTTCCATACAGCAGTCAAAACATAGACAAATATTTATTTATTTATTTATTTGGTACATATGTTTATGTACCTGTTGGTAACACCCAAAATAAGAACTCATTTGGTTTAACAAAATATATATAGATGAATTAAAAAAATAGAGCTAGGTAGTAAACCCTAGGGTACATACAACATTACAAATAAAAGTATCTAAATATTATTTAAATAAAAATAAAAGTTTGTAAGCGACTTCAAATAATAAGAATGTACAGAGACACCTCCTTGACCCCACTATCTGATTCGATTGCAATTATCCTTATTTAATTAAGAAAAATAAATAAGTTAAACTTAAGTTCACTTTCATCCATTAATCTACAGAACTGAGTGATAAATACATCAATCACAGATTATTAATTAAAGATCTAGATAATCTATGATTTATCTTTGTCTAAAATCTGTCAGTTATCTATTTTAGCATCACATATCTCTGTCACTAGAAATATTTTGAGACGGCAAGATTAATGAGAACTCAGTGTTATAATATACCTACATACATACTTACACGTATTGCTAGTCAAATAAAACGCCTCAACTAAAAAAACAATATAAGAGAAATCAATTCTTATAGTTTTGAAATTAGAGTGCTAAATCAAACAATTATATTTTCGTTAGTTGTGCCTCTATTATATCCGGTCGGCGATATACATGTGGCGACGGTCTTGCTGTAGATATGTTTTTACTGCATGACTCCTTCAGTCACGGAGTCGATGTCTTAAACTCCGAACGAATTTGGGCCAGAACATGAATCCGTGACTTGTAACATGTAACTTATAATACACACATACTTAATAATATATTGTATGACATGGTAATTACATTTACGTTTCAGTTTTGCGCTTTAGATGTTTTTTTCTTATACATAGACTGCCAGAAAATAAAAATAAATAAAGTTACATTAGTTTTTTTTGTTTTATTGAGAACTGGTCAGCGATTAACCTCTATCGTCGTCATTATCCATCAAGTAAGATTACTTGATGGATAATGACGACGGGGCCGAGGATGTGGCTTTCTGACTTAGTCATAGCCTGTTCACTATAAATTAAACCAATGCGACGGAAGTTCTGATTCGATTGCGGTGAATCCGCCTCCTCGTATGGCAACATGCCAAAAGACGACTGGGTCACGGTATGACTTTGCTGGGACAGTGGTGATTAATCACAAGCGCATTCTACCACCGGTGAAGATGCTGCTTGTTTAGCACACCCCAGGGACCATGTGTAGGGAATCGAGAGGATATCCTACTGTTGCAAGCAGCTTTTGCCCCTAAAATAATTCCGAATTAATCACTTGATTGGAATGATTTGAATTAGGTCATGTATGGAGAAGTGAGCTTATTTTTGTTATGAAAAACCGCTGAAGCTGATGACTGCCTCGTGAGTCTGGTGGCATTGCTTTGTGATCACAAGGTCCTGGATACAAATCCTAGGTCGGACAAATGTAGTTTTTCTAATGAAAAGTTCCCAGCATGAGTCCAGAGTCTGAAATTGTGCCCGGTTCAATGGCTTGCCCTGTTTTACAAGGGACCTAACATCGTGACAAGTAGATGCACATAGTACACCTCTGCCATCCCCGCTTGGGGAAATAGGCGTGATAGCGTTTCTACAATCACACGGGGTCTACAACAAAATTATTACGCACTTAACTAACCTACTAACTTTGTATATAACTATTAATACTATTGCAATAATTTTCCTCAATGACATATCAGGTGTGTTTAAAGCTAACCTACTTGCATCGGCTGTCAGCATCTGAACCTGGGTCAACCGGCGTACATAAATTATTGTTTGCGTTTGCTCAATAAATTGTTGAGTGAGTAATTAGATCTACAATCGCGGTTAAAATGCTAAGCATGTAGGCAAATAATAAATACGACCTGATGGAAATTCATCTTAAGTAGGCGAGCTTACTTGGTAGGTATGTTAAAAAAAACTTTTAGAATTCTATTTTTGTAATTTTAAACGTTACATACATTGACTGCTTGATCCAGATATGGGGTTCAAATTCTATGTCGACAAGTACAATCTCAAACAATTGGGGATTTTCTATCAAACATTCTCAATTGCAGTCCAAAGTCAGAAATTTTGCTCTAGGCAATAGGCTCAACCCCTATTATATTGGCATATACCATTGTCCATGAATATTAAATGTATACTGTGAGGTGTACTGTTATCCCTGCTGACAGAAAATATGGGTGTGGATGCTTTTTTTTTTCTTGACCCCTCGCCGTGGTTATGTAAATTAAGTATTTAATAATTTTTATTTAATGACCTTTATAAAATCAAGCTTTTATAACAAAAACACAACAAAAATATCTTGCTTTGTTTTGGAGTTCCTATTCTTATGCCTTCCTTCTAGCTACATTATCAGACCCTAGACACCATCTGGGTCTAAAGTACTCTTCAAGACAAATCCAACAAGCTCAAACACGGCGGGGTTATATTAAGTAGTTAGGTGGTTCCATTGGCAACCTTTCGGCTTCATTATCAGGCCCTGAATAATATCTGGTTGTATAGTACTTCTCAATACCAATCTAACAAGCCGAAACTCGAACGGATTGCGTTGTTTAGTTCATATGTTCCTATGGCCACCTTTTGACTCCATCATCAGACCAGCTCCATGATACCATATTATTGCATTGTTACCCGTTACCCGCAAGTACTTGAAAAATGGATCAAAGATTTGAACCGGAAAGACAGACAGTCATACGAACATTGCAAGTTAAATAAAAGCTTGTAAAAAGTTCACACTCTTTGAACGTTACACGATTGTACTTTAACACACCGATTTCCTCTAACATTACTTCCTAATAAGATGGAATCAAATCTAAAATAATATCATAAAATTGATATCAAAATGCAACTGGTTCGCAACCACGTCCCTATTTGCCGTCCTCTCTACTCTCAAGCTTTCAACATGGCTACGCTGTCAACGACGCCGCCCGTTGCATTCCTATAACGAATTACGAAACTAGAGCGCCCACGGGCATAAACGGAATACAGGCACGTTCAGAGAACTTAGCATGAACAAATTGACGTTAGTGTGTCGCCAGCGAGTTCATATGCCATCCTTGTCATACTACATTTTATTAAATAAACATGAATGCGATAACACGCTTTCTCGACAACGTCACGCTAACGTCAATATTTTTGTGCTAAGGCCTCTGACGTATCTGTCGCACCCACTGCCCGTCACATACTGTGCTACTGACAGATCCGTTTATATTTTATCTCAATTATCTATTCTATTGTCTTCAACCTTTCCCTGTCAAGATCTCTTCTGATACAGATGTCATTTTATTCGCATGAATACAAATGCATTTGAACACGTACTATCTTAACAACAAGTATAACGATTTGAAATTTATAACCCGACGAGGGAATTTACGGCGAAAAACATAGTAGGTAACATTATTTTTATATAACTTGGTATATACAAGTTTAAATTTACAAAGAAGAAATTTAAAACTAAAACATAACCTATCCTATTGGATTTGCTGCAGTTGGGTAAAAAATAAGTCAACACGATTCAATGTACTGCAAACTTTTTTTATTTTCCTCTCGGTGATAGTTATTCTGCACGCAAAATTTTAGAATTTTGCGTGCAGAATAACTATCACCGACTATCGTGTCAGTCTTAGGACTGACTCGACAAAAAAATACATAAAACATTAACTAATCGATAACCACAAACACGCAATATTATTAACAGACATCAGTTAACCTTTCGATAGACGTCCAGCGGTGGCCTTTTACAAAAGTAACAGGCCTAATTTATTTGCTCACATCGTTCATTTAATGAATCACTTGCTTAGATCAGGATCACTTGCAATCTATTTTACCTATGTATATGTCTTATAATAAAAATGATTTATACATTT
Organism: Phalera bucephala; assembly: GCA_905147815.2. NCBI lineage: Eukaryota > Metazoa > Arthropoda > Insecta > Lepidoptera > Notodontidae > Phalera > Phalera bucephala. Next base: position 11,702,573 of record LR990621.1, on the reverse strand, counting down.
CTAAATAGGTATTCACAAACATCAATCACGTATAAGTATTGTATCCGTTTTCTTGATACTTCTTACTTAATATTATAAATGTGAAATTTTGAATGTTTAGGTTATTGTTACTCAATCATGCAAAAATGGCTAAAAGGATTTGACGAAACCTGGATTAAAACAAAGGATACTTTTTATTATGGAACAATTTAAGATTCCTATCTATAGTCAACGCGGATGAAGTTGCGGGCAGAAACTAGTAAATTAGTAATATAAAAACACCTTTCAACTTTTAAGCAGTCAGATAATAGTGCAGTTTAAAACGGCCAATCAAAATAAATGTGTATACTAAATTTCATTTGCCATTGAAGATTTCCTTCGTATGGAGCCAATCCTGGGTACAGAATCAGGTCATGTATATCATAAAAGTGTATTCATCGGAACTGAGCCAACATTGTAAAGTCTCTTCTCCTACCACTTCTAGACTATGTTGATGTCTGTTTTCTTAATGCTGAAGAGCTAGTTAATAAGCTGGAACGTTTGCAGAATCTGTGTATCCGCTTCATTTTCGGTCTCCGTAAATAAGATCATGTATCAGAGTTCCGAAGAAAATTCATGTGGCTACCTATTCGGCAACGCCGGGACTCACATATCCTTTCTCTTCTCTTTTCTGACCTTTATAACCCCAAAGCTCCTATTTATCTGCGTGAGCGTTTTGACTTTCTTGTCCCCAAGGAAAGGGTCTGTCGTACTGCTACTTCTCTCCTTCTTCGTGCTCCTCTTCATTCTTCCAGTTGCTATGATAGGTCTTTTTCTGTTTGTGGAGTACGTCTTTGGAACTCACTCCCACACGCTATACGCGCAAGCTCCTCTCTGGACATTTTCAGGAGAAGAATCAGAGAACATTTCCTATCTGATTGTTGATACATATTTATACTATAACATACTATGTGTATTTTTATGTATGTTTATTTTATAAATTATATGTATTTAGTTTTTGTATAGTATGTATTTTATTTATATTTATGTTTATTTTATTGTATGTTGAATGTGTGAAGTTGTATAGCTGCCCTCTTATTGACATTCTCATCTCTCAACACTTAAAGGTCCACTGCAAGAGAACTCATATTTTGAGTTAAGCTCGCCTTTGCATGTGATCTATAAAATTAAAACTGTAAATGTACTGTATACAATAAAGGATTAAATAAATAAATAAATTTCAACTCCTTACCATAAGAGGAAATGGTTCCAATTCAGCTTACAAGATTTGACCTAAAAAAACTAACAAGAAACATTGCTAGTTAAATAAAAGCTTGTAAAAAAGGAACATTAACTTAAATTATTACTGAAATCGATAAAGCGGTCAAAGTTTTGTGTTACAATAAGCGATCTGAACTTGTTCAGCTATTATGATAATAACAATAAATAATATTAGCCCTGTTAAGAAACTGTCCCACCGTTCGGCACGGGCCTCCTTGCTAACTGAGAGGGCTTTGGCCACAGTTCACCACGCTGGCCAGTGCGGGCTGGTGATCTTACTTTGTTCAGCTATTATCATTTAATATTACGTCTCTTCCTACTAATAATTTTTGTTTCTCATTTCTTTCTCTCTAAATTGGTTGTTTACATTATTGGTTAAGGCTACCTACATGGTTCTGTAACCATGTAGTTAGCTCGCACGAATCGTATAATTTCATTTAGACTCACCTGATACTACATTATTCGTCCATACCCCATAACAAAATGTAAATGGAAAATACCGTAAAAATACTATTTGAAAAGAGTAGCCGTAGAGTTTCTTGCTGTTCTTCTCCACAGGAATGACATTACGAAGTGGTGGTAGAGTCTTTGTTACTTTTCTGACGATTCACATGAATAAGCATATTCTGACAAAACTTATCCTTACAAAACAGTCAAAGCTTGGCTATAAAACTTTATCAAAACTTAACTAACTGTATTAGGAGATTACAACATCAAGAGGTATGACATGCCTTATACAATGCTACAGGTGGCAGATAAATTAATCAATATTTGTCCTATAATTTAGATTTATTCTAAACCACCTTAACGGACTAGGAGTCGGTCTAATCATACCAATACCAAAGATAGTGAACATCTATTGCGCAGGTATTAAGGGTACATTTATTACTGGGCCCTTATTTGCTGTAGTAGTACTTATTTAAACACGTAACGCGGCGTGTTGAGATACCTTCGTGAAATGATAATTTAATTCGTACTCCAGTGGTTTAGAACTTACTCTAGGGCTCTTTTATCGTTTTATAGGTGCTGCCAGAATACTAGCGCTGCGCCATGGTAAAACGCTATGGTGCAGCAATATGCTGAAGCAGTATCCTTTACAACCCAACTAGGCATGGCAAAAGTGCCTCACTGCTCAGATTCTTTTTTTTATCTGAAACAGTGCAAAGATTCAAATCTCAATATATTTCATTTCGAACATTTGAATCAACTGAATTCGGGAAAAGCCGGCTCACTGACCGAAATCGCGTCGTGTATTCGTTCGTTCTGTGAGACAGCAAGTTTAGTAAATGTAAAATCGAGACTTAGATACAAATGAGGCATTTGTTTCAATACAACTGTTTCGTATCTTTTAGTTCTCGTTCTTGTTACATATCACTGAATCGTTTCAGCACAGATCGACGCAGGTCTAGACCTACCAACCTCTTGTGTTTGTCAATGTGTATTTGTTACCTCATTCTCTGTATATGTGTGGTTGAATAAATATCTTTACTTTCTTCTTCTATCTCTCTTGTTGTTTGTGTAGTTGTAGTCGTCGATTTCCGCACGAGACGAATCTCCGTGTGACCCACAAATATTTGTTTCGGTCTAGGTATTTGTGCATATGAATTTCATGTTTGTAAACGTACCCACTACACAGGAATAATAATTACTACTACACACTAGCTACATTTAGCTAACATTAGCTACATTTTATACTTTAAAAAATATAGACCGTGTCTTAGCTGAAGGGCAAGTCAAGAGTCTCCGTAACCGGCGAGTGTGTATGAGACGAACTATGAGAGTGGACGAAGCCAGAGAGGTATGTAAGGAAAGATCCTGTTGGAACTCTGTACTCTCTGCCTACCCCGCGAGGGAGCTGGCGTGATGATATAGATAGATAGATAAATATAGAATATCATTTCATGAACTTATCGTGACGAGACACGTTTAACCATAACTTATAAGGGTCTTGCATGGCAACTTGGGAGGTACAATAGAATCAATCCTTTTTTTTAAGTCATATAGCACCACATTACTTAAACTATGTCAGGTCGCAATTATAATAGAATCATATACAAGCTCATGACATTTTATAATAATTTCGCAACAATCATTGCGATTTTAATTGCTCATGAAACAAACATGGTGCAAAAAATGCGCACACGCAGGTGTCCAAGCTACAAGTTAGTTATTTGTGTTTCAATGTAAAGTTCGATGATTTATTACATACAGGCTTAGACTAAGACTTGTGTAGACGGAGCGTTGCTGATAAAAATGGCGCTTAAAAGCGGCCTCAGTTACGAACTATGTGTTCGTGATGCCAGTGTTCGATTACTGTCCAAAAGCCTGGGAGATATGTGAGGAAGGAACCTGTTGGAACTCTGTACTCTGCCTACCCCACAAGGGATCTGGCGTGATTATATAGATAGATAGTTGTCAGCATTCCGTTTTTCAATAAATTTCATTAAACCCTTTGATCTCGGAGATAAGAATAACTGGATTGGAGCTATATGTCTGCGCCCTTTATAATGTAGATCATGAGACTCTTGTCTCTTACGGTTCATGGATTTAAGCAATTTTGACAAAAATTGTTTTAGACATAGGGGCACGACGGATTTTTAGAGTTTTCTACTAAGGAATTGGCTTGGCCAAAATCCTTTATCAACTGCACATTGTTTAGATTTTTTGCGCTTCATTATGTTAGCTCCACATATACAAATATCAGTTTATATGAATGTCAAAAATATAGTACATTAATAGCACTATTGTACCACAAGATTTTGCGATCATGGCTGAGTAGTAGATAGATAGATTGTTCAATAGCTGTCAATGTGTGCGTGCGCGTGTGTGTGCGTACTAGTATTTATCTACTATATGGGTACATAAAAGGACATTGTTATGCGCCCATACATGATTTGCCCCAAAATCAACAGCAATGAAAAAATATTTGAATGATTTCAAATCACCCATGAAGTCTCTTAAGTCATTTATTATTAAACGGACGAGCGGGGGAATCGCAATATTGGACAAAAAGTATTGGATTTTGAGGTAATAATTCAGTAGCCATTAAAACATGAGGTTATATGCTGTGTGTTGACATTCAGTAAAAATGTCGGCGACTTCGATATAAGTACTTACAATACTTTGAAATATTCGTTTTAGATTGCAAATTGTCCGTTGGATACGGATATTTGCCATTATTTTAATAAAATAGATAAATAATGACGGCATGAGTCAAATGTTGGTTGGTTCTGGGGAAATTTTCGACAGTGTCCTTTAATGCCATTTCCATGCGCGCAATGCTCCATCTATGCAAGTGTTTCGTCTAAGCATACAGCATAATGTGTTAGCCCACTTAGTTGTGCGTATTGTGATTTTATACACGAGTGATTTGTCCATTCAATTGTAATGAAATAAGGTCTTATATTTGTAGGACACATGTCAAGTCTTATAAGTGTAGCATTCATTTATCTTAATTAATGGCTTTTATTTTTTTTATATGAGATGTTTGTAACACTTTGTTATCGAAGGCTAAGCAACGATCTGCTCGATCAGTCTGGTCCTGAGCACCATTTTTGACATTTCCAGTTAAACTCGGTTACAATTTAATATGCCAGTAATAATACCAAGTCAAAAGAACTTGATAAATTCCAATTAATTTTCATTTTTAAAAAGTTGCATGTGTTTCAATCCGCCACAACAAAATATTATAGTTTTGAAATGCCATTCTGTCTAAATTAAAATAACACAAGTTGCTCCAATGTGTTAGTGTAAAAAAACGAAAAATTTTTTGTGAAAATATGATAGTACGGTAAGTACAGTTATACAAGGATTTTGTGGCCTGCGGTGAAAATCGGAACTAACGCTGTCATCAAGTGAAAATTCACTTCATGGCAAGCCGTTGCCGTTTGCTATGAAATTTACCCTAATTCTTTTTTAATCAGTTACCGTGCGGACCCCACTGTTGAAATATTTCCCTGGAAGTAAGAAAATGTTACTAAATTACCCTAATTTCATACCCCCTGTCAATGTCATCCACGGGCCAAAATATACGTGTCGCACCATATATACCTAGATAGTAGATAGATACAGATACTGATACTTTAAAAAACCAATAATATTTTATCTGAAAGCAATCTATTGGCCTCCACATTTAGACTCCAGCTGCCTTTGATCTTTTGCAACAGACCTCTTATTTTACCTTTAAATGTAGCTATTTACTTACCTTAATTGGTTTTACATAAAACAAAACTCTTGTGACAGTGTGACTACGTCCTCGGCATTTACGCTCAGAGAACTTAGTACAAAAAGATTGACGTTATCGTGACGCTAGCGAGATTATATGCTATTCTTGTTACACTACATTTTTTCTAAATAAACATGAACGAGATAGCACGTTTACTCGCTTGCGTCAAGCTACGTCGATGTCTTCGTGCTAAGCTCACTGTTTAGCATTTCGTACGGGGAATTTATTTTGTGGTCTATTCAATATATGCAATGGTATCGCCCATATGCCATATGTTATGGCAATAATATTGTCATATATTATGTCAACCCTACAATAAAACACCTTATTTTATTTGCAAAGCTACCTAGCTAAGCAGATATCTTACTCCTGTGGTAGACTCGTGACTGAATATATTGAATTAATTGTACATAGATTATATTTTATTAGGAAGACTTTTATGCAAAAGTAAATAGGCTCTAATACTCGTAATTATTTTATGTATTTTGTTACACATTTGCACTGTTGGTATGATAATTGAAATATTGATTAAAAACATAACGGGGTTTGTTACAATCACTTCGTAAAATGGTCGTTTAAACCAGGGATTCCCAAACTATTTTTGGCAAGACACCCCTTTTCCAAAATGAACTGATACCTCAGACCCCATAGCCAAATTACTTTAAAAGGCCTATCTCCAGTTTTCTTCCTACTAAAAAATAAATACTTACAAATTTAAAAACTTTGCGGTTGTACTTTAGTCACTTAACGTGACTAAAGTACAACAATGATACTTTCTACTAAAATATTAGTCATTCTTATAACAAGTTTGTACACGTAACACACCTTATACAGTATCTTGAAAGTTTAAATAAGAACTTGTGTTAATTAATAAATCGATCGACCTCGTCAATCCCCAATATCAGTTTTCGTTTATGTCGACCCCTGGGAAACCTATATCGACCCCAAGGGATCACGACCCCAAGGGATCACGACCCCAAGGGAAGCGACCAAATTGGGAATCCCTGGTTTAAATAGTACTCCAGTGGCAAACAAAATATTATAACACGATTATTTCACAAAGTTATCGTAACGCGCTGCGTTTGGTCATAGCAAATAAGGGCCAGAGCAAGGCCTCGATACGAGCGCATACAGGCAGGTGCGGTTGAAAAAAACACGCCGCGGTCGCCTGCCCACTTTGCATGCACGTATTTACTCGGATAAGCGTTAATTAAGTAAGTTACCCAATCAAAATTCTTGGCTATTTCTTACATTATATTATTGACCCACCCACCAAGAAAATATATTCAATAATTTTTGTGTTTGATTACCGTAAAAATCCGTTCGATAGTTATTCAGTTTATCGCGTTCAGACAGGCAGACGCGGCGGGGGTGTTATGTTTAATAATATGTAGTGATGTAGTGATATCAGTCAGATTTTCGGTAGATATGTACATTTTTCTTTTATCTAAATGAATAACCATTATATTTGACGGCTACTTAGAGATGCCGCCATCTCGTATAGAGAAATTCGTATAAAGACTTACTTGTTACTTTTAATTGTCGATTAGTTTACTTCATACTTTATTGTGGTAAAAGAGACGCTTGACATAAAAAATCAGTGTATAAGGTCTCACTGCTGGCCAAAGGTCTTCTCTCATAAATCTACATGAGAGAGATTAAGTTATACTCCACTACTCAGACCCAGTGCGGTTTGGTGGAGGCAGGTTTGTAGCCGCCTGCTGTTAGAAATTATCAAGCCACTCATGGTTTCCAACTTAGCGCGATTACTACATTAAGTAGGAACTGGAACCAACGGCTTAGCGTACTTTTCAAAGCACGGAGGCACTAGAATATGAAAATACCATAAACGGATACCCATCTCAGGCTGACCGAGCCGAGCACTGCTTATCCTTGATAATCGCTAAAAACCGCAGTCGTACAGCACTACGAGTGCCTAATTTAGCATATGGCATTTATATATTTTAGAAAGCCACTATTCAGTAGGTCGTATTGTATTAAAAATGTTCTTATTTGAATAGGCCAACAAAGCAGTCCAATTATTCTAAGCTACTACTATTACATAAATTGTATAACAATCGTGTGCTGACAATATATCTTTGTTTCAGAGGTATATTACGAAAAGCAACGCTACGATGGCTGGTTTAACAACAGGGCATATCCTGATTGGGGGTCAGTTGGTAAGTAAATCAGTTCCTATAGCCAGTAATATCCTACTGATATTATAAACGCGAAAATCTGTGAGAAATTATGCATGACTTGTCGTATGCATGTTGACGATGTCTTTCACGCAAAAACTACGGAATGAATGTTTATCAAACTTCACAGTAATATAGTTTATACACCAGAATAATACACAGGGTATAATGTATATTGAATGTGAAGAAAACCAAAATTATGGTTTTTGAACGGGAAGAAACCAGAACGAATGCAAGGATTGTGGTTGGTAACGATGTGCTGGAGCAAGTGAATGAGTTTGTATATCTTGGATGCGCCTTCAGTAAGGATGGGAAATTCACCGCTGATATAGAGAGAAGAGTGAATGCAGGTAATAGAGTGAATGGTGCGATGGGAAGGCTACTTGGGAGCCGGCACTTAAGCCAAAAGGCGCAGCTGGCCATGCATAAAGGAGTGCTTGTCCCAACGCTGTTATATGGCAGTGAGAGTTGGGTATGTAAGAAGGAGAACGAAAGCAGGATAAATGCGGTCGAAATGCGATCTCTGCGGAAGATGTGCGGAGTCACGCTGACCGACCGTATTCGCAACAGCGTAGTAAGAAAGCGAGTAGGTATGAAAGATAGTATCGGTGTAAAGATGAGAAAGGGTATGCTCCGTTGGTTCGGGCATATAGAAAGGATGCCAGAAGAAAGAATGACAAAACAGATATACAATGCGAAAGTGGAAGGATGTAGGTGCCGGGGAAGACCTAGACTATCTTACCATGACCAAATAGACCGTGTCTTAGCTGAAGGGCAAGTCAAGAGTCTCCGTAACCGGCGAGTGTGTATGAGACGAACTATGAGAGTGGAGGAAGCCAGAGAGTTATGTAAGGAAAGAACCTGTTGGAACTCTGTACTCTCTGCCTACCCCGCGAGGGAGCTGGCGTGATGATATAGATAGATAGATAGATAATGTATATTGCTCATATTGTTGTCTATAAATTTGAAAATGCATTAGCCAGTTACCATAGATAGGAATAGACATTAGTTTCTTACATATTAATCTATTATATATGACCAATGTATTATAGGTATACGTGGTCACGTGGTAGACCAAAGTATAATAAAGTGCTCAAAACAGCGAACCGTCGTAAAAATGTTTAAAATTCCAGATATTTTGTCATGGATAACGTGAGAGGAATCTCTCGAAGACGGGCGATGCATTATTTTGTTATTTTTTTTTTAATATAATTTGTTTGGCCACATTTCACGAGCATTTAATATGATCAATCGTCATACAAGCGTCCTACACAGCTAACTCGTGTTGACAAATCCACATACAACATGACAGTACCAAATGCAAAACAAAAAAAAAGTTGTAAGCTTAAAGGTTTGGTCAAATAGTCGACGGAGCGCGACCGAAGCGCTCGGTCGGCGGTCGGCAGTGCGGCGCACACGTCACATTGCGGGAACGACGTCGCACCAGCCGGACCCATGCCCGGCACTAGCGACCCACTCGCACGCGTAATGGCATCTCGCTTTCCTCGTGCTTCGTTTGTAATCGCGTCGAGCGCATTGGTGGAGGTTTGCCGTCGCGCCGAGCATGGCAGAGCTGTGTGACGTGTCCCGGTCATTTTAGTACAATACAACTTCCCAAGTCGCCCCACCCTTGCGCTTTCGTCGCGCTACGTTGACTATGTGGTGAAACCTTAAGAAAACTAGTACAAAGCTAACAAGTAAGTTAATCGACATAAATTATCAACTTATAAGAATAAATTATCCATGACGGACGATTTGACACAGTAATTAACTGAATCGCCCACTGGGTCGAATAGTCGCGGGTTCGATTCCCACGCGACAAATCTTTGTGTTACCCACAATTATTTGTTTCGGTCTGGGTATTTGTGTATGTCAATTTTCATGTTTGTAAACGCACCCACGACACGAATAAATCCAAACGTGGGGCCACGTTTTTTTTTAAAAAGAAAAAAGGGAAATAGTTTGTATTATCGACAAACAATATATATTGTTACACAGCACTATATAAAATATACCAATCCTGACAACACTGTAAACTTCGATTTGTAGTTGGATTTGTGAACACGATTATAAGTCACAAACAAAACTTCTTTTTACTTTATCTGTCGAAAATTTTTTAATCGCACCTGAAGTCTGTAATTGAGCATGATTTATTTAGGCAACAATCTTATCCCCCATTACGTTGACACCTCCACCATCGACGATATATAGGTGTATACAGTACACCTCTACCATTCCTACTCAGAGAATACCTACAGTCGTACATGGATCTTTTGTGGCCCAAATCTGAACTAACGCTGTCATCAAGTGAAATATCACTCCATGATAGTCGCAGAGTTGCTGTTTGCTATAAAATTTACCCAAGGTCTTTATTTAATTAGTAATCATGCGGACTCACCTGTTGAAATATCTCCTTGGAAGTAGGACAATTTTACTAAATGTTAACTCTAACAGCCGAAAAAGCCGGGCATATAGAAAGAATGTCAGAAGAAGGAATAACAAAACACATACACAATGCGAAAGTGGAAGGATTTAGGTACCGGGGAAGACCTAGACTATCTTACCACGACCAAATAGACCGAGTCTTATCTGAAGGACAAGTCAAGAGTCTCCGTAACCGGCGAGCGTGTATGAGACGAACTATGAGAGTGGACGAAGCCAGAGAGGTATGTAAGGAAAGAACCTGTTGGAACTCTGTACTCTCTGCCTACCCCGCAAGGAATCTGGCGTGATGATATAGATAGAGATATAGTTTTTTTTGTTTTTTTTAAATATGTAAACACTGCCTGCCCGGTTCGTCCCGCACCTTTTTTATGTTTTAGTTTTATTTTATTAATTCTGCTTTATTGTAGTTAGCATAGTACATGCCGCTTCCTTTTCCTTTTTGATTTTCTGTTTTGGTTTTTAGTTTGGTTGTTACAGTGATTGGTTGTTGCTTTTGATTGATACGGTACGTCAGTAGAGGTTGAATTTTTTTTTTTCCTTTTTTTTGTAATGTGATTGTGTAAATGCATTATATGCTTGCTTTGCTATTACTGGGTTTCCTTCTTTTTTGTAAATTTAGATTTGCCCTAGAGCGAGAATGCCTCAGTCGTGTGAGTGTGGGACTGCTGGTGGGGGTTTCTTTTAGACCTTTAGGCCTCCGCCTCCAACAGCTTTTCAACAATTGTCATATCTCGACTGAACAGAGATATAGTTAACTCTAATTATAAATCAACAACCCCCAGACAATGTCACCCATTAGCCAAAATATCCATGTCGCACTATATATTTCTGTGACCTATGTGAGTGGGTTTTCATTCAACATTCTTTTAATATTCTATATCCAGTACTTCTTCCAACTAAATCAAAACTTACGAAACCTCGATTCAATATTATAATCTGATATTTGTTTAATGAAACCAAACCATGATTAACTTGGACTCAATCAGACAATACACTCAATTGTCACAACATGGAACAACAGACTTATAAATCGGGTTATCCACTCTTTTAAAATCAACCTCTTTGTCAGCTGTCATTGTTTGAACTGACGTTAATCAAGACCAATTTGGTTTAGCGGTTTGATTTATCGAGTTAACCTTGCTTTAATCTCTGCCACGTGCATTATACTGATGAATGGTTTAAGTAGTCGGGATATTTAAATGTATGTGTGGTCTGTAGCATTTTTTGGTTAAGAGTATATTAAGTAACAACTTTAAAAGTTTTTGGACATTATATATAGAGTAACTTGCCAGTCAAGAGTCTCCGTAACCGGTGAGCGTATATAAGACAGACTATGAGAGTGGAGGAAGCCAGAGAGGTATGTCAGGTAAGAACCTGTGCAACTCAGTACTCTCTGCCTATCCCGATAGAACTTGCCAGATGCTTTGATATTTAAACTGCCTAATTGGTCTAATGGCGAATGCGCTTTGCGATCACGAGACCCTGGGTTCAATTCCTAAGTCGGACAAATGTAGTTTATGTATCAAAAAAATCCTAGTATTAGTGTAAAGTCTGGAGCTGTCTGCCCGAAGTCCTGTCTATCTGAAGTCTGCCCGGTATATAGCAATAGGCTCGCCTCGCCTCTACATCGTTGGCAAGAATTGGTATATGGTAGGGACCAATTGAATTATGAATTATGTGTGTTGGTTTTTTAATAACATAGCCCCACACATAGAAATAATTCCAAATTCATTCCTACATCATTGGTACACAAATATGAAATTCACATACATAAACACCCAGACCGAAGCAAACATTTGTAGGCCACGCAAAGAATTGTCCCGTGCAGGGATCACACCCGCGACTACTGACCCAGTAGGCGGAACGGCTTACGCATTTGACAACTGGACCAAGCTGTCCGTCGATTGTTGTGAATTTTTCCAATTTATTTCAGCGAAAATTTTAAGTAATTTATAAAATTGAGGGGAGAATAGAAAACGGGTGGTTTATTTATAAAACTGTCCATATATTTGTGCCCTAATTAATGCGAATATATGTCCATTCTCCAAGAAAATTCTTGGACCATCAAAATGACACTAATAGGCTATTACTACATTTATGAGTCAGGTTTACAGCCGTGCATTCGTCTCGTTACATAAAATATTTCTCTCGATTTCGTGCACGCCAGTCACTACTTGTCCATATTCAAGTCTCATTTCCATGTTAATACGTATTTTTAAATACCTTAAATATAGTTATTATGGTTTATTAAAATCATATCCCAAATAAGTTTAAATGTTAATAATTGAATTCGGTTGATGCATTAACAAACTAATAAACTTTAATAATCTTTAAATATATCTGTAACTAGATTTTGCCCGCGGTTCGGTCTGCAAGAATCTTGTGCATTAAAAGTAAATGGTCTGACTAAAAAACTGCAATAATACATTGGATAAAATCAAAGTAACTTTATTTGTGTATCGTTTCCGCCCACGCGATAAGAAGAGTGTCTACGTCAAGACGTCATTATAAGTATTGGATGTAGAGCGTATCTCTCTGCAAACAATTATTTATAATTTAAACATTCTAATAACACAAAAATAAGACATTACTATGCCTCGTTGGTCTAATGGCAAACTATGCGCGTTGAGGTCAAATCCAATGTCAAACAAAAAGTGATTTTTCAGTAGAAAATTTTCCAGTATCAGTGTCATTGTGCCTGGTACGGTGGCAATAGGCTCGCCGCAAAGACGTGGCGGTGATTTTTATTTTATTATTACGAAAATAACGAAACTCTAGCAGTGGTGTAACACAGCTAAGGCTAATCCCTTTTCCTGTCCATAACGGAGCGATTAAGCTATATTAAGGGTTCTATTAAATCGATAATGTTTTTCTATACATTATCTTTATATAACACACCACGCCTTTCCATATCCCTTCAGCATTTCTGTCCGTAGTATATTAGCATCCCACATATGACCCCTTAATCTCTTCCCATCCATATAGCTAGGCAGTTCTCCCAATTCATACAAGTTTATTCTTAAAAAAAAATACCTTGAATCTCATAACAGATCCAACAGAGCACTTTATATGTCAGGCTTTTATAAGTGATTTTCGCATGAAGCTCAAAGAAACAGACATTTTAATACAGCTTTGTGTTCGAATATATACCACTAAATAATTGACCCTAATAATTTTTTTTTGAATATACAAACAGCCTCTTTATAATTTTATAATAATATATAGATTGCTACAGCTCTTAATGAAATTACAACAAGCAAACGTTTTCGTCTTCATTATGCCAAGTCGTAAAGTTTTATGAAGGCTTTTATGACTATGTATATAACTACTACAAAATAATAGCTATGTTAAAACTCATTAGTATTATAGAAAGCAGACACCTTTCAAACGCAAAGTGATTCTATGTTGTATATCTAGATTATAGTAATACAAAACAGAAAATAAATACTGCATACCTGCTTTCACTAGAAGAACGTTGTAATACATATCTTTAGAAATAACTTTAGGATAATGACCTGTGTTATCACTTCCTCAATTCTATTTGGAGATAAAAATATAATAACTATTTATGGATATAATATTGAATAATAATAATAATATCAGCCTATACTGACCACTGCTGGGCCTTCTCTCACAAATCGAGAAGAGAGAGATTAGGTCATACTCCACCACGCGGACCCAGTGCGGATTGGTGGAGGCAGGTTTGTGGCCACCTCCTGTTGGAACTTATCAAGCTGCCTTTAAGGCTTCCAACTCGGCTTAACGAAAATATTGAATATTATGCATATAATATACAGCTGAGACCATTACCATCATATATAAACTGAGACTTGCACGTGGTGCTCGTATTAGACGGAGGGCTTGATTCAGTGGTTAAGCTGCTCCGCCGACTGAGTTAAGGAGCCGCTGGTTCAATCCGCGTACGGGATAAATATTTATGTGACACACAAAATATTTGTTTCAGTCTTGGTTGTTGTGAATTTGAATTTCATGTTTGTAACCGCACCCACGATTTAGGAATAACTTCCTGTGTGGGGTTACGTTAAAAAAACAATTAACAATACTGCTAAATATTTTTGGACATTTATTTAATATTGCACATGTCAATACGCTTCCCTGCATAGATATTAGTAGGAGATATTCGAAACATTCACATTACACTCAACTGATCTGTACAACCATCATAATAATATTAATTGGTCACTACTTTTATGTTAGTAACTCAGCTATAGTTATTATTAGTCAAACTCCGATGGTTTGGCTGTATTGTAAGAATATCAAAGAATAGAAACGAAACAATAGAATATGTATATACCGCAGAAATAGAAGGATGTAGGTTCTGAGGAAGACCTTACCTTAACATGAGCTAAGAGATGGTGTCGTTTAGAAGCGATAAGCCAAGAGTCACGTTAACGTATTTGAAACAAACTTAGAGGGCCGGCCACAAAAACAAGAAAGGTCTGTGCGGAAAGAACCATTTGAATCTCTGTACTCTCTGCCTATCCTACACAAAATACATATTACCTGTTACTTTCTCATTTTCACCAATATTTTTAGAGATAATAAAATATCGAATTTATTGACGGCTTAAAGATTATTCATTTATCTGAGTTATAGTCCATGAACCACTTTCGATATGATCATATTTGCGACGGAATTTATGGAAACTTGACTTGTATGCTAGTTGGAATTGCCTTACATTTTTTGTTGTAATAGTGTTCAAGTTATATAAATGGTTGGAATATTATTGTTGTGTTGACTCAAATATTGCTTCAACATTTATTACTTTTTATATAATCCGAAAAAGCCTCGTTGGTCTAGCGGAGCATAATGCTCATAGTGATGAAGAGGTTCTGGGTTCAAATCCTAGTTCAGACAAAATGTAGTTATTCTATGGATATTTTTAAACGTAACTCCACACTAGGATTTATTCCTGTGTCGTGGGTGCGTGTACAAACATGAAAATTCACACACATAAATACCCAGGCTGAAACAAATAATTGTGGGTCACACAAAGATTTGTCCCGGGGGAATCGAACTCGCAACTATTATACACAGCGGGTGGAGCGATTAAGCTCTTAACCACTGCGCCAAGCCGTCCGTCGAAAATCCCAGTATACTATGTCTGGAGCCTGGAATCGCTCGGCATAGTAAAATAAATAAAATCATGATAATAATGAAAATTGGCTCACCCCCTATTACATTGGGACTTAGCATCGACGGCGAAAAGTGGGTAAACACAATGCACCTCTGCCTCCCCTGCTTGGTGAAATATATACGCGTCGAAGAAATATATCTTTAAAACCACAAAAATATGTTACGTATACGGTGTTTTGTTTGTTTTTTTTTACTTTAAAACGTTGCCACACTAGGATTTATTCATGTGTCGTAGGTGCATTTACAAACATGAAAATTCACATACAGAAATACCCAGACCGGAACAAATGATTGTGGATCACAAAGATTTGTCCCGTGCGGGATCGAACCCGTGACTATTAGACACAGTGAGCGGAGCGGCTTAAGCTCTTAACCACTGAGCTAAATCGTCTGTCCGTCCGTTATTTTTATATAATACGAGCTAGAAGAAATATTTACAAGTATTTCGTATCCAAGTTGAGATAGTTAGTACTTCTAATACAATTTTTCTTATTAATTTAAAACGAGTCTGAGTCATATTGCACTTTTCTGACCTATTGAAGTTAATTGACTTTATATTTTTTAAATTTCATCTTATCTTCTGTCTCATATTGATGGTGCGAATAAGAAATTGCATAAGTATTTTGACTACGGGGTACCCTGAAAGGCTTGATTGATTGACAAGAGTTAAAAGGATATCAATCTCAATATGGTTACAGTATTCAGATATTGAAATATCTTTTGCACGATTTATTTCATTAAAATATCCATACAGGGAGACTCACGATTGACGTTCGAGTATATGAAACATGCCACGCTAATTATTTACCGAAGAAAATAATAAAAATATCTATATTTTTAAAATATCTATCTGCATCTATAAGTTGGTTCGTCTGTCCTTGTTATGCGCTTTGCGATCACAAAGTCTTTGTTTCAAATTGTAGTTCGAACAAATTTAGGCTCGCCCCCTATTACATTGGACCTAATATCGTCGGCCAAACTTGGGTGTCCACAGTACACCTCTGTCACCCCCGCTTGGGAAATATAGACGTGACGGTGTTTTTATATTTAAGAAAATTTTGTATTGTTTGTACATTGGTATGTCGGCATAACGGAAAACCTCTATACTAGGCATGCCTTTTAAGTTCTGTCGTTTCCATATTTCCCGGCAATTTTGAATTTGGAACTGTTCTATATTCGAATGTGTTTAAATTTTGAATCTCAAATAGTTGATAGTATTAGGATTAATGCTATTGTTTAGTCACAGCGTCGATTGGAATCTGTGAGGTTACGTACAAAAATGAATCTTTCTAAGGAAAATGTTCGTGCAATAATTTTCTACAACTTTAGAAGAGGCCTGACACGGCTTCAGTGTTTTGAAGAGCTAACATCTGAGTTCAGTGATAAAGCCCCATGTCTGCGGACTGTTGAACGCTGGTATTTAGAATTCCAGCGTGGACATACTAGTGTACTGAAGATAACATCATTGCTGTGAGACAACTAATTCTCGAAGATCGTCATGTGACGTATCGAGAGATAGAGGCTCTATGAGGCATCTCAGGGACAACCATTCAGAAGACCTTGCACGAAGCGCTTGGTGTGAGAAAGCTAGTTTGCCGTTGGATACCGCATCTGCTTTCCGACGATCACAAGGCGGCCCGCGTCAGATGGTGTAAGAAAACTCCGCAAAGGTTCAACCGAGGAGAGTCAAATCACGTCTACGACATCATCAGTGGTGACGAATGTTGGATCTATGCCTACGATCCTGATTCCAAACAACAATCTACAATCTGGGTCTTTCAAGACGAGCCAAAGCCGACTAAAGTTGTTCGTTCTCGAAGCACTTCAAAGAAGATGGTGGCTACGTTCGTTGGAAAAACTGGCCATGTTGCGACTATTGCACTTGAAGATCATAGAACGGTTAATACAAACTGGTATACCACAGTTTGTTTACCACAAGTCTTCGCCGAACTTCGAAAATCTAACTTAAAGCGACGCATCATCCTGCACCACGACAACGCAAGCTGACACAGCGCTCGTCAAACGATTGAGTATTTGAAGCAGGAAAAAGTAGAAATTCTTGACCATCCTCCATACAGTCCTGACGTAAGCCCTAACAATTTCTTTACATTGCCTAAAATTAAGAAAAGTCTTCGTGGTCAAAGGTTCCAGTCCGGTGAAGAAGCAGTCGACGCTTTCAAGTCAGCCATTTTGAACACCCCCACTTTAGAGTGGAATAAATGTTATAATAACTGGTTTGAGCGAATGGAAAAGTGTACTAAGCTACGTGGTGAATACTTTGATAAACAATCAAAAGTACTATAAGGTTCTAGTTGTGTTTTTTTCTTTAAACGACAAAACTTAAAAGGCATGCCTCGTATTAACTTTGAGAGAACTTTCGCATTTGCATAAACGATAATTTGACTTATATTGTGCTATATTTTTTATCATAAACTTCTACTAGGGAGCAACTCTGGTTCTGTTTCAGGCTTTAGCACAAATCTCTTTTCAATTCACTAGCTTTTCAATTTTTGCATTCACGCGGATGGAGCCATGGCTAAAGTCTAGTATTTCATACTGACCCTAATTAACTAAAAAACTAAGTGTTTCATAAATTGATATCTTGAGATATTAAAATGACATAATCAACATTTTGGTGACTAGATCTTATCTGTTCTAATTAATAAACATAAATTGGTTTCTTCTTTTCATATTACAATTATTGGATAATTAAGTCTTCCATTTGGCACATAATTAATTAAATCTCAACAAAATAAGTAAATATTTCATGGAATTTACAATCAAAATGACAAATAACCGTCATTTGTAAAAGCTCGCTAGCAAAAGACATCAACGCGCGCTTCTTTTTTATGCCTCGACAACGAAACAGCAATTGCCAAGCCAAGAAAAATCGCTACCTATTTCAAAAAGAGGTGAACCGATTCTGTTCTGCAATTCACAATCAGCCTCTAAAATCCAGCTCAAATTAGACAGTACAATATTACGGATAAATGCTAAGCTGGTCCTTGTGGCGATTTTGATAGAGGCGAAGAGGGATTTATGTCCTGGACTAGACAATCTTTTATGCCATACTACATGGGAAATAGTAGTTTATACTCTAAGATCATTGTTTTCCAACGTGTAGGGTCAAGGTCAAGCCTCAGTAAAAAAAGTTTAAAAATATATTTTTATTAGGAAAACGTTAACTGAAGGACACATTTTGTGGGTTAACACAAGTCAAAAAGAATAAAAAAGTTAATATGAGTGAAAGTTGTGTCTGTTTTTCGTTAACGAATTTCTTCTCCCTTGGAACCTTTTTAGCTACACGTAGAATTGAATCGTTTCCTAAATTTCATGTAGGCGTCTGGCGATGTAATTGATGTAAAAATATGTCTGTTATAGCTTTTCAATTATGTATTTAGGCGAAACCTAATAATAAAAATGAACAAAAAATATTGTGTTGCTTTGATTTTTAAATACAGGTTATAACATTCAACAACAGTTACAAAATTCCAACTCTTTTAAAAACATATTTTAGGCTTGAAATAAAACTATTTTACGGATTTTATCATAGGGTCACGGGAGTCCCTCCCGTGACCATAGGTGCTGCAAAGCACTCGAAACGTCGGGAACTAAAAATCAAAAATAAACCGCGATAATATCCGTAAAATAGTTTTATTTCATGTGTTATATTCGCGTAAATCTAAGAACTCGATATATTTCAGGCTGTAAAATGCATTACGCTTTTTGATATTGCAACAATGCAAATTCGATGCAATATTTCATATCTAAATATTACCAACAAAATATATATTTCATATAGAAAAAAACGACGACCATATTTTATAAAATATGTTTTGCATCATTTTTATATTATACTAATTCTAAAGAAAAATGATTTCACCTTCAAATCGTGATTCTAACTACAACTTATAGCCTGCGGGAGGTTTGTATTAGGTACAACTTCGATCTCTTACATAAAGTGGTCAAGTCGTGAATCGAATATACATAGATAAAATGGCTCGATAAACATCTTATTAATTTGTCATTCACGACTGTTTCGAAACACTATAGAGGGCTATTGACAGGTGACTTTGGCATGTGTATACTGCATATTGGCATCTCACATCAGCATAACAAGTATTAAAGTTATTAAAATGAATTACCAACCGCACACAATAAATTGAACAATAAACTTATGATACAAGATATATTATTTATGATTAATAGTTACGAAGCTTTCAAATTTCTTTTTTAAATTGCGCCCCTAGCGTTCGTAATCACAGCAAGGTACGGCTTTACATTATACTTATTACACCAGAGGATAGACTAACATAATAATAATATTAGCCCTGTTAAGAGACTGTCCCACCGTTGAGCACGGGCTTCCTCTGAAACTGAGAGGGTTTAGGCCATAGTCCACCACGCTGGCCCAGTGCGGGTTGGCGAACTTCACACACCTTCGAGAATCTCTTAGGCATGCAGGTTTCCACGCGATGTTTTCCTTCACCGTTGAAGTAAGTGATAGTTTATTTTTAAAATACACATGTTTTCGTCAAGACAGAGGTGCGTGCCTGGGTTTGAACCCGAGACCTCTGACTTTGCAGTCCAACGGTCTTACCACTAGGCTATCACATGCTACACCAAAGGGTATAACATGAAAATATTGAGGTTATCGTGACGCTAGCGAGTAAGGGAGCTGCCGCGATCATGTTGATTTGATAAATTGTAGTATGACAAGTACGGCATATCAACTCGCTAATGTCAAAATTTTCGTGCTAAGCCCTCTGATTTCTTGTGACTGTTTCGTTAGGCTAGTGACGCATAATGCAATTGGTGACTACGAGGTTCTGGGTTCAAATCGTAAGTAAAGTGTGGGTGTTCAACGGAAAGTTTCGCAATTACAGTTCGAAGTTTACTTTTGTGCCCGGTATTACATTAAGCCCGTCCCCTATTATATTAAGCCCCAATATCGTCGGTGAAATGCAGATGTACACACTACATCTCTGCAATCCTCGTTTGGAGAATGTAGGCGTGACGGTGTTTTATTAACTTATTAAGCCAATGTAAATTTTTACTCAACCAAGCTTCAAAAAGTTTCTCTTCCTGCTCTTAAAATTAATTTATTCTCAACAATTTATTTCACGAAGTGATTGTCAACTGATAAAACTGTAAGATCGTGCGTGAATCGATTCTCACGTACTCTTTCCCATATTTGTATAAATATAATAAGTATAAAGAGAAGCACGCCTTGTTCCAGTTCATTGTTTAACATGGAGAAGTATAAAAGTTATTACTTCTTTTATTTACTTGTGTAATATTACTTTTGGATCACTTACATTATTTGTCTGTGTTTAGTATTTTATAGCTAGCTACATAAATATTATAATAATACAATACAGCCAAAATATAGTTACATTGATGGTGATGCATACCACAATATATTTCTACCGTAGTAGTATTAACATTTAGTAGTATAACAAGAGCAGTTAAGACCGTTGGACTGCAAAGTCAGGGGTCTCGGATCGGATCAAACCCAGGCACACACCTCTGTCTTTTCAAAAGCATGTGCGTATTAAAAATAAATTATCATTTGCTTTAACGGTGAAGAAAAACATCGTGAGAAAACCTACATGCCTAAGAGTGTCTCGAAGGTGTGTGAAGTTCGCTAACCCGCATTGGGCCAGCGTGGTGGAGTATAGCCTAAACCCTCTCAGTTTGAGAGAGGGTTCAAACTCAACGGTGGGACAGTTTCTTAACAGAGCTAATATTATATATTATTCGTATAACATTTAATTTAAGAAATATAGCGTTCGATTAACAATCAAACATGTTTTAAAAACTAATTCCGAAATCAGTTGTATAATGACCTAATCGTGAGAAATTTAATTTATTTAGTATCGATAATCGAGTGATAATAACTATGATGAGCTGCATTTACGATGGTAAAGGGGTAATTTTATGCCTCGGCCCCAATTCATGGATCATGCAAATGGCAGAATTACAACATCCACGAACTCGTTACAACTATTTGAATGATTCAATTCCCAACTAGTATTCTAGAAAATCGTTGGAGTAAAGAAATGTCTCGTTGGTCTAGTGGTTAATAATGCGCTTTGCGATCACGAGATCCTGGGTTCAAATCCTAGGAAGGGAAAATGTAGTTTTTCTATCGAAAAATTTCCTGTATCAGTCCGGAGGCTGGAATTGTGCCCGGTATGTAGCAAAAGGCTCGCCCCTAATACATGGGACCTAACATCGTCGGCACCTCTGCCACCCACGCATGGAGAATATAGGCGTGACGGTGTTTATTTTAGAAAATCTCGTTAGCACTAGACTGGCAGTAGGTACGGTCAGCAATTCAAGTCCCTTAACACTCTCAATTTTTCAAATAACTAATAATCTTTATTTTTAAAACGTTGTTAAACATTGTCAAGACCACATTATTAGCAACGTATTCAAATATATTTAAAACAGCAAAAAAAATGATTTAACGCAATTAAATGGTAGCCGGGCACGCTCGCACGAGATACATCGTTCTTCTGTCGTCGTTATTTTATAAACACAAATTACGTATGACGACGACCGATCATGTACCTACCTATCTATCTGGATCGAGAGCGAGATGATGATTTCGTATGAGTATATATAGACACAAACAAATCTTTATATGACCCACAAATATTTGTTTCGGTCGGAAAGTTTGTGTATGTGAAATTCATGTTTGTAAACGCACCAAAGTCGGGCTACGTTTTTATTTAAGTACCATAATTATTTTACATATGATTGTTTGTAAATCCTAAATTTACATGCTTAAATGATAAAAATCACCTTTGAATGGCATTATAATTTATGAAAGTAATATAAATACTTCCATAAATTATAAATAGTATTTTAATTACTCTTCTATCAATTTTATTTTATTGATTCTCATTTGCATTATTTTTTCCTTTATCTCGTATAGTTTTATATTCAAAAGTATTTTTTTATTTTTCATTTAATACATTGTGTTAAAATTCAATATCTTAATATAAAAAAACATGTGTGATGAATTAAATAACTGATCACATGAACTTGAATTCTCTGAATATGTAACAACATCACTGAATAAGTTCTCGAAATGCTGTGTGGCGTATAACTTATTAACGATAAGTGAAAAATAAAACACGATTAAGCTTCAGTAAAAATTAAAATGTAAATTGTATAACTTGCTATTAACCATATAATGTTAATATTTAATAACTTTATTGTCGTATTCATTTTATGCCATTTATATTGTGTGGAACTTTGTATCCAACTCAAACTATGTTAACAAATAAGACACCAAAATTGATTTTTTGACATTGCTTGTAAACGGCGTGAGTTGAGCCACTCGCGCAAGTTATTCGCATCATATAAATGACCGTATAAATTAGAGTATAAGTCGAGTATTACGAATTTAATGCACTGAAGTCCACATTTTATATTGCGGTTTTTACTCGCGTGATTATTTACTCGCACAATTACTCATATAAGTCTTTATTACCATTATGTGTTACAATGACCCATCCATACAGTTCATTTTTGTTTTCTTTTGCTTATAACATATGTTAGTCACGTAGATTTGATGATATTATAAATTAAAAGAATCGTAAAAGACACTCATGAGCAGGTTTTGTATCAACTTCTGACAAAATGAATAAACATATTGTCAACCACACCATACATCCATTATAGGTGATTCCATCAGTTACCCATATCAATTATTTTTTATTTATTTTTGGCAAAAGGTGACTCAAAATCCTTTACCTGAGAAATAACTTTTTATGCACATATTTAGACAAAAACTATATTTTATTAGAAATAATTTGTTCTTTACTGACTAAAAACCAACACGAAAACGTTTTAATATTTTGACGACAACCATATTCTAATTAGCGTGAGACGGTGTATAAAAAAATCCAGTATCTAAATCGTAAATGATTTATCTGTATCACTTCATCTTTTATTTTGAATGTTTTTTTTTATCACTAGAAGTCACTAATTTACAAAGAGCTGATTTTTTAAATACATCGCGTTATTAGCCTTGTCATATAACTTGGCAATTCTGCCAACGTTCTGGGCACACTGCAAAGCGATAGCGACTTAGAGCAAAATTATTTTACGTAAATATTAGTTTTTCTATCTATCTATCATCACGCCAGATCCTTTGCTGGGTAGGCAGAGAGAACAGAATTCCAACAGGTTCTTTCATTGGACACCTTATTGGCCTCCTTCCCTCTTATAGTTCGTCTCATACACGCTCGCCGATTACGGAGACTCTTGACTTGTCCTTCAGATAAGACTCGGCCTATTTGGTCATGGTAAGATAGTCAAGGTCTTCCCCGGTACCTACATCCTTCCAATTTCGCATTGTATATCTGTTTTGTCATTCTTTCTTCTAACATTCTTTCTATATGGCCGAACCAACGTAGCATACCCTATTAGTTTTTATTTTTACATAATACCTATGTATGTTTTATAACTCGTTCCTTTTTTTTATATTCGTATCTTGCTTTGGTGTTTTACAACTAGGCTTATCCTAGTAGTAATCTCTTTCTCTATGGCAGATCTGCCAAATTTTTGTGTCCCCCGCTTTGCAAAGGAGGGAAGTGGAATTTTATTTTCAAATTAGTTGCGGGTCCCAAATCAATTGAAGCACTTCCCCTGGACACTCCAAAGTTCAAACCTTGGTGTCATCTAACGTGACCATTGTAGATCCTAACTTACAGGAGTGGAGAATGATGGGAATATGTAGCGGTCTTAGTCCCAACACGTGTATATATTTTTTTATACTTTAATATATATGTTTTTAGGATTAAATGTTTTCTTATCAATAAAATTATCTAGTACGTACGTATCTCTACCGAGATATTTTGGTCGTGATTGGAGGGACATAAGTCTGAAATAATATCTTTCATCTCCTTCGAAACACATTAGGCTTTCATCAACAATGGAGTTTTCTTAGCAATGGATGTTTTCACCATTAACAAGTGACATATATCGCGTGACAACTACCTAGGTATATCAGATTTTGAAAAACCTATTTCAAGAAACAAGCAAGAGCAAAATAAAATGAGCCCGGAGTAATGGCTTGGTCCACCCATTGGATCCAGTAGTCGCGGGTTCGATTCCTGCTCTGGTTATTTGTGATCGGTGATCACAGGTTAGCTTTTAAGTAGAATTATGGCACTTTGTTATTGAATTTTACAGTTGCTTTTATTGCCTACTGTAGTTATAAATGCGTGGCTAATCATAATTCTGTCATCATTTCCTTCCAATGGTTTTTACACTTCATTTGGTAATTTCAACAGATGTCATTTAACGTTAACATGTAATTAATAAAGTAGAGTTGTCGTGTCATTCATTAGAATTACAGTGAAAGTACCGACTTTTTTATAACTGTAATCTTTCAGGAATAAATTACTTGTTTGCGCGTAGGTACATATGTGTTACGAATATTTACAATTTAAAAAATAGTAAAATATTATATTAGCCGTTTTTTTAAAAGAGAATTGATTATATTGATATACGCCTTACTTATTACTGCTACGAATGGACACGATCGGAAATATTCAAAACACTACACACGTCTATTTCGATTAACTATCTACAACCCATGACCGTAAAATCTTGTGGTACAATAGTGGTATTATTGTACTATATTTTTTGACATTAATATAAGTTGGTATTTGTATATGACGACCCAAAATAATGAAGCCCCATGAACCGTTGGAGACAGGGATCTCAAGATCTTCATTATAAAGGGCGCCGACATATAGCCCAAACCCAAATATTCTTATCTCCGAATTCAAAGGGTTTAATAAAATTTATCAGAAAACAGAATGCTGCCTACTATTATCAAAAATATTCATTATTATTTTTTTGTTCTTTTTTAAAAATGAAAAAACGTAGCTTTACCCTAGGATTTATTTTTGTGTCGTAGTTGCGTTAAGAAACATAAAAATCTACATGCACAGATACCCAGCCCGGAACAAATAATTTTAGATCACACAAACATTTGTCCCGTGCGGGAATCGAACCCGCGACTATTAGACACAATGGGCGGAGCGGCTTATGCTTTTAACCACTGCGCTGACTCGTCCGTCGTATTAATTTATTACTTATCGTTAATATCCATTCAGCGTGGTAATTCTGCCAGCGTTTTTGCTAATTTACCCCTTTGTAAATACTCTTCTTTGAACTTCCCTTTTTAACCACATATTTTTGTGGCATATAGGCATGACTGTGCTTATATTTTTGTATGTATAATTGTACAGGCGCTCGTAGCGCTGTGCGACCGCGGTGTTCTTACCGATTACCAAGGTTAAGCAGCGTTCGACTCGGTTGTCCCGAGATGGGTGACCGTTTGTGGCATTTAATATTCAAGCGTCTCCGTGCATCGGAAGGCACGTTAAGCCGTTGGTCCCGGCTACCACTAAGTGTGGTAGTCGTGGCTTCATAAATTCCAACAGCAGGTGGCCACAAACCTGTCTCCACCAATCTGCACTGGGTCTGATATTATTATTATTATAATTGTACATATTGTGCAGATTGAAGTTTTTCTACTTTACCATAGTACATTTATTAGCGGTTTGACATTTTGAATAAAATACATAAGGATGTCGTTTACACAGAAACTGTGATATGACCATAATATTTGTAGATTTGAATTCCTGTCGTATACTTTCATTACATACTCTACCCGCAATGAGCAGGTTTGGCTCCAATATATGATATCTTGTATGTAATTTTCATCTACTTTATTGTTATTATCTTCTTATGTAAAGTCAGACGATATCGGTTCCGGTATATATTCAAGTTATGAGATCATAGTTGGAAGATGCATGCTCATGTTTTTTCATCAATAATAACGGCATCTGGCCGCTTATTTGCTATAACCAATTACACACGTAACGGACGCGTTTTGATAATATAATGAAATGGTTGTTAAATTTCTACTCCAGTGACATACATAATACGCGATCATTTAGCAAAGTTATCATAACGCGCTGCGTTTGATCATAGGGAATAAAGGCCCTGGTAGTTTTATTATCAACATGTAATACTATAACAATAACAGTATAATCCAGTCTACAAACTATGTCCATCATCACGCCCATATTTCCCAACCGATGGTTGCCAGACGTGTACACTTACATTTTGCCCACGCCGTTAGATCCCAGTGTAATAAAGAGCGAGCCTATTATCTTCACACTGGAAAGAAACCCCGATTGTAGACTATTATGGACAATATTTCGCTATAAAAACTCCAGCAATACTTTTTTTATTTTATGACTGCCTCGTTGCTCTAGTGGCAAAGCGCATGGCTTTGTGATCACGAGGTCCTGGGTTCAAATCCTAGATCGGACAAATGTGGTTTTTCTAACGAAAACTTCCCAGTATGAGTACGGAGTCTGGAATTGTGCCCGGTATATGGCAATAGGTTCACCCCTATTACATGGGACCTAACATCGTCGGCGAAACGTAGGTGTACTCAGTACACCTCTGCCACCCCCGCTTTGGGAATATAGGCGTGACGTTGTAAAAAACGTAGCCCCACACTCGGCTTTATTCCTGTGTCGTAGGTGCGTTCACAAACATGAAAATTTACATACGGAAATACTTAGATTGGAACAAATAATTGTGAATCCCACAAAGATTTGTCCCTTGCGAGAATCAAACCCGCGACTATTAGACACAGTGGGCGGAGCGGCTTAAGCTCTTAACCGCTGCGCTTAATCGTCCATCAAATCGTCCTTTGACCGTGTAGTTGAATCCAGGACCCCGGGACTACAGGTTAGCTAGTTGTAAATATTATAATTTTTATAAGTGTTTATTAAAAATGTTAGCTTAATCTAATCCGTCCGTGTAAGACACGCCAAGTTTCTGCTTCCTTAGACAATTAATTCGCTTATTGCTATTAGTTGATAATTGTATCTTGCTTGTTATATCTTGCTTTTAATTTGCAACTCAATCTTTGTTCGTAAATCATCATTATTCTATCAAAGTTATCCTACCATAGGGCATAGGCCTAAATAAAAAACTACAAAACCGACTTTAAACAGCAAAAAAACAAATATTTGAAGTCGGTGCTGGTTGGTGCAGTCGGTTACTTGGCACCGACTTCAAATATTTATTTTTTTCTTCTAGAAGTCGGTTTCCCTTTTTTTAAAAAGTTTTTTATTTAACAATTTTTATTGATGAGCGAATATATTATTATTATTTATATACCTCCTTTATATTATCCTACTTATTTATACAGTGAGGTACCTACAAGATTGATATAAAACTCATAATAACTGAATTATCACATTCATGCTGTTTGCCGTATAGGAAGCCCCTGGTGTATCTTCAAAGCTCATTATCCAATACTAATATAATTTAAATTCGACCATCACGGAGCTATACTGAACCTGATACAAAAAGAATCATCAAAATCAGTTTATAAGCAAAGAAATTACAAAAGGATACAGCCGAATTATAAACCTCCTCCTTTTTTGAAGTCGGTTAACATTCTGCTTAGTTCTATAGTAGGGTACCTATAGGATTGACGTAATACCCATAATATCTCAATCTACGCATTTGCATTGTTTGTCGTTAAGGAGTTCCCTGGTGTATCTTCAAAGTCCAAGGTCCAATACTGATGAAATTTAAATAGGACCACTTTGAAACTATATTGAATCCAGCGGAGAAATAATGATCCAAATCGGTTTAGAATCAAATAAGTTATAAAAAAACACAGACGAATTTTGAACCTCCTCCTTTTTTGAAGTCGGTTAGCATTTTGATTAGTTCTATGGCAGGGTACCTATAGGATTGACGTATTACCCATATTATCTCAATCTACGTATTCGTATTGTTTGTCGTTAAGGAGTTCCCTGGTGTATCTTCAAAGTCCGAGGTCCAATACAAATGAAATTAAAATGGGACCACCTTGGAGCTATACTGAACCCAATGCAAAAAGAATCATCAAAATCGTCACGTCAACAGTCCACAACTGCCGAAAATATCGGTGAACAAAAAAAAAAACGTACATACAACCGAACATAGAACCTCCTCCTTTTTGAAGTCGGTTAAAAAATTACACACATTATCTTGATTTTTGTTGCTAACAAGTAAACATTAGATGCTCAATTCAGTACAGTTCTCTTACTAACCATATAGTTATGAAAATATATAAATCACAGACTAATAACTTTGCAATACAAAATCCATATTGTATAAATTGAACGGATGTTACACAATTTAGCAACGTTGTGAGGGCTTTGGATTAATGAAGTGAACGGCCACATTCACTTTTAGGTAGCCACTATGAATGTTTCAATAATTGGCGTCATCCAAAATGTGTACCAGTATATGTATAAAAAGATTGCTTTGTTAGTATAGTGACAGATGGTTCGTGGCGATCACGATGTACTGAGTTTGAATCCTAGGGCGGAAGTGATATTAAAGTTTTGCTTCCTCAATTAGGAGTCTGGAGTAGTGCCCGGCATAATAAGACCTAATATCGTCGGCGAAATATGGGCATACAGGTACACCTATTGCACCCGTCCTTGTTGTCGTTCTTTGTTCTGTGTTGGTTAGTACAGCCGTGACAGCATATATTGGTAAATGCATAAAGAGATGATTTAGCGCAGTGGTTAAGGACTTAAGCAGCTCCGCCCACTGTGTCTAATAGTCGCGGGTTCGATTCCCGCACGGGAAAAATCTTTCTGTGACCCACAAATAATTGTTTCGGCCTGGGTATTTGTGTATGTGAATTTTCATGTTTATAAACGCACCCACGACACTGGAATAATCGTTGTGTGGGGCTCCGTTTAAAAAAAAGGATTAAGCTATGGTGATTTTCGACCGACTGCCAAGCTCTTATAGGCATGTAGGTACAATCCGTCGAAACATATTCGTATCTCGATAGTCAATAGATTACGATCTCATTTAGCCGAAGACTTCATTTCAATTAAGCATTCAATGAATAACTCATGAGGACAACTTCAATAAAACACGACACTACCCTATTTGGATAACTTCTATAAGAAATGATTTAGCAATTTAAAATCACTTAAACAAAAAAAACATAAAAATATAATGGTATAGATATCTTTTCTTGTGCAAAAAAAAACAAAAATATAATGGTATAGATATCTTTTACATAAAGTATTCTGGGAGGCAGACAGTAAAAACAAAACATGTAAAAAGATTTTATGTATATACATGAGATTTAACCTACATTCATACTATATCACGCCCATGGCGAACGCAATCCCAGAAGTAACGTTCGGAATTTTTCAAAACTCAATATTTACCTAATTATGTGACGTGTTGTTCCTGCCAAAATACGGACTATTTCTTCTATACTAAACGAGCCGGCTGGAAGAAATGTCAATCTTATAAATAATCATATTTTGAAATACTGCGATAAATTGTGACCACAATAAAATTCATTATCATCAGCCAAATTAGTACCATTTAGAATATAGTAGATTTATATACTATCATTTTTCTGTATATTTCCCAAATATATAATATCAGCCTATATTACCCACAGCTGGACAAAGGCCTTCTCTCACTAATCGAGGTGAGAGAGATTAGGTCATACTCCACCACGCGGACCCAGTGCGGATTGGTGGAGGCAGGTTTGTGGCCACCTGCTGTTGGAACTTATCAAGCCGCCTTTAAGGCTCCCAACTACGGCTTAACGACTACCACATTAAGTGGTAGCCGGGACCAACGGCTTAACGTGCCTTCCCAAATATACTTAAAATAAATAAATTAGTCCATTCTTCGACAAGGGCCTCTTGCAATTTATTTTGAAACTAGCTGTTTGCCGTGGCTGCGCACGCGTTTATTTTGTACTTTAAGATATAAAACTATCCCGTAGGAATAGTGCATTTTTTCCGGGACAAAAAGTATGGAAGGAAAAGTCCTCTATGTTCCAGTGACAGCCCATTTAAAATTAGTTCCGCCATTCCAGACATAAAATCACAGATCAACACATCAATTTTGTTTTTTTCCTGTGCCTGCGACTACTTGATAAAGTAAGTTGAGCCATCTACGCTTTAACGCTTATATCAAGTGCAGAAAAAAAAATAGTGAATTTTCGTTGTAGAACAACTTTAAAAAATCACCAATCTTCCAGCCACCTGCAAGGGAAGTAGGAACTCAGAGGATGGCAGGGCTGTTATTTACCCAAAATAAGTAGGCTGATAAAAAATCGAAAGCATATTGGTATAATTTTACATATCATTTATATGGGTTGGGGTTTGGTAAGGATTACCAATGTATCTATTTATTATCATAATTATTGGTAAAATGAGTCTGATTGAAACATTCTCTACCTCTCCTACCAAAGATCTCGCGTATTAGTAGTTAATAGTATTTAAAAAGGCACAGTAAGAGCCAGTAAAGTGCACTGTTAAATTCTTTTTTATTTGTATGAGAGTTAAGTTTGTAACAAAGTTTTGTCAGTACATTCCGTGGCAGTCTTCTCGTAAGAATACAGACTTCATGTTCATGATCAAAATCATGTTTTGGTATCTTGAAAAAACGAATATGCAAAGTTTCGTGTCTGGGTCATTTATCGTAAAAGAGTTCACTCCTGAATAGACAATCCTGATTCCCTGATCCCATCGGTTCATACAAGAAATCATATCTGAATATCTAAATCAAATAAACCCTACTAATATTATAAATGTGAAAGTTTGTATGTTTGTTACTCAATCACGCAAAAACATAGATAGTACATAAATAATACATAGATAGCATAGATGTAAGAGTTACAAGTACGGCCAGCCGCGGATATCCTTTACAGCTTTATCGGATACAAAATTAGGGTACTTTCGCTAACTCCGTATGAAACTTTCAACAATAATTGCTATATAATATATCTTAATCTTAAAGCCTATCTTAATTGATTATTGTGCAGTAAGTATGCTAATTTAATTAAAATCATGTTCGTGAAACCAGTTCTTGAAAGCGAGCGATCACTTTTGATTATACGAGTGTAATCTGCATCACGTGGTACAAGTCAAAGACAAGTAAAACCTGTCAGGGTCCAAAAAATAAAATATGTAAATTCACCATAACGCTTATATTGCAAAAATTGGGGTACTAGAAGTGAGCCGCATGTGGCCATATATTGCCGATTTCGATAAGTCCCAATTTAAAGGGGGTGATATTGCCATCGTACCGGGCGTACATTCTGGGCAGCTATTGAGAATCTCCCATTAGAAAAAAAAATCTTTTTTTTTTTATTTTATAATTTTAAGTGACGAGTGAATTATTTACTAATATTTATATACATATATTGTATTTTTTTTGCTGAGGTATACAGTAAGGTACCTACAAGATTGATAAATAACCATAATAAAGGAACTATATACATTCGTACTGTTCGCCGTTAAGGAGTCCCCTGGTGTATCTTCAAAGTCCAAAGTTCAATAACGATTTCATTAAAATAGGACCACCTCGAAACTGTTAAATACTAAACCCAACGCAAAAAGTATCATCAAAATCAGTTCATAAATAAAGACGTTATAAAAAACACAGACGAATTGTCAACCTCCTCCTTTTTTGCAGTCTGTTAATATTTTGATTAGTTCTATGGCAGGGTACCTATAGGATTGACGTAATACCCATAATATCTCAATCTACGCATTCGTATTGTTTGTCGTGAAGGAGTTCCCTGGTGTATCTTCAAAGTGGAAGGATCAATACAAATGAAATTAAAATGGGACCACCTTGGAGCTATACTGAACCCAAAGCAAAAAAGGATCTTCAAAATCAATTCATAATTGGCGAAATGATCGCGAACATACAAAAAAAAATGCAGTCGAATTGAGAACCTCCTTCTTTTTTGAAGTCGGTTAAAATCATACTTTGTCTAACCTAAAATTCGAACTAAGCATCTTGTGATCCCCTGGCGTGATAAAACAGACAGATCTTTTTTAAGTTTAACCTCAAACCAGGAATTATTCCGGTGTCGTGCATGCATTTACATACAAAAACACCCAGACCGAAACAAACATTTGTGGGTCACACTAAAATTCATACTGTTGGGGATCGAACCCGCGACTACACGATCTAGTGGGTGAAGCGGCTGAAGCTCTCAAAGTAAGTCCAAGATAGAGATATTTATTTCACTTGATTTGAAGTTGCTATTTGCGCAGGTACTCGGCTGACCCGCAAGACGCCTGCATCCTATGCTGATGGAGTATACATGATGGCGGGAGCAGACCGACCTGGTGCAAGAACCCTCTCCAAACTCTTCATGCGAGGGCAAGACGGATTGCCTTCGCTTGCAAATAGGACGGCATTACTTGCGTTTTTTGGTAAGCAATTTTTGGTACACTGTTCAATAACGCTGTACTATATCGAACCTGTACTCCCCTATGGCGTCCCCAAATGAGACGGGGCAACAAGTGAAATCGTAACGTAACTCGTAACGAGCTGTCCACACAGTCAATACAACTAAGCATTTATATCACAGAATAACATGACATAATTACAAAGCTATACGTCAAGTCCACGACGAGTTTTTCACGTGCATTACATAAAACGCGCATCGACAGTGCGTTTTCTTTTGCAAAACTTGAAAAAGAAGTTTGTTTGCATCGGTATCGAGACGTACACACATCAAAGGTAACAAAAACACGCATGAGATGAGCATTTGAGTGCTGTACTTTACTTCTTTTTTCATTTGATATTTTAAATCTTTAGCGATGCCAACGCGTTGTTGTCGCACGTCTGCGTCAATGTAACTGCGCCTTTTTAGCTTTACAAATGCAAGGCCCAAATTTTGAAA
Organism: Phalera bucephala; assembly: GCA_905147815.2. NCBI lineage: Eukaryota > Metazoa > Arthropoda > Insecta > Lepidoptera > Notodontidae > Phalera > Phalera bucephala. The sequence goes on along the minus strand of LR990621.1, from coordinate 11,669,509 downwards.
TATGCAATTTGCATATGTACGCAGATTTTGATATCACTGCGTTTGCTGCTCATTTCTGTAGCGTTTTATGCGCGCTGACAGCGCGTCGGCGGCGCGTGAAAAGTCGTCGTGTGCTGAGGGCTTAACACGACAATTTTAACATTAGCGTGACGCTAGCAAGTTGATATACTATCTTTGTCACACTAAAATTTATTAAATAAACATGAACGTGACAGCACGCTTACTCGCTAGCGTCACGTTAACGTCAATCTGTCTATACTAAGACCTTAGACCCTAGAGAGTATTTCCAATTTATATCATCATTTTATATGTAGTTAAGATTGCTATTCAAGTAATATTATTTTTATAGGTCAAGTTGTGACGGGGGAAATCGTAATGGCATCTGAATCAGGCTGCCCGATTGAACATCATCGCATTCCAGTAGACAAGTGCGACCACATGTATGATCCCGAGTGCCAAGGCGCCAAGTACATGCCTTTCTTAAGGGCAGCTTATGATCGAGCCACAGGGCAGAGTCCCAATAGCCCTAGAGAACAAGTTGGTACCTATTTTTTTACTGCTAAACAGTTCATCAATACCAATCCAGGATTTATATTGGATTAAGTCTTCAGCTACTTATGGATGAATGAAGAAATTGTGCAATTAAGTTTTTATTGATACGTTTGTATAAACAAAATCAGTTTGTATGTTCTTTCAGCTTAATCTTGTAATCTTTGAAACGTTTAAATTTATCCTTAAATTTATGAATCATGTGACAATGTTTCGGCGCGACATAGGAGTGAAAAAATATCTAATAATGCCAATACGAAGAAAAAGGTTTGAATTTAAAATTCATCGGTTTCAGGATGATTTATAACGTTCCCTTTCCATCTTTCCATCGATTTAATTGTACAAGGGAAACAAATATTTTAATCAGAAAGCAACAATTAGAATTTTATTCCATATTTATATTTACTGTACAAAACGTAAATGTAAAGTCGCATTCATCTCAACCTTTGTTTTCACACCAAACATTGCACAACAAGCTCTAATTACGACATCACATTTTAAAGTGTAATGTAAACTATGCTTAACCGCAACGGCCGCTTATCGAAGGCCAAATTCCAGGCAATAAAACTTAATGGTACATAACCTAGATACACCCATCACACGAATGCAACGAAGCGCATGCTCAAATACGTATGTCCTACGATTGAGCCTTACCGTAAAGCCACTTTAGGAATGTTAATTGATGATAATTGCTGCACTCTGATTCAATAGAAAATATTTATAAGCGTCTAATTTTGTAGTGATGTCTAAATCTGGACTTTTTCTTTTATACATGAGCATGTCTATTCGCTTTTTGTGAGCATTGAAAAAATGGCACGGTGCCAGCAACTTCGCTCCTTACTAAATGATGTAATTGAAACGCATGTTACTCGACAGCCCCAAAAGGAGAGCATGTGTTTTGAATGTATGTTACTACATACCTTAGATAACATTTTCTTTGGAACGCGCTGTAGCCTAGGTTTAATGGATTTCAACATATAAGGTATCAGTGGATTTGTCTTAATTTGTCTTATTAAATTAATAACATTATTCCTATCAAACCAACAGATTTTTACCGATCACCAAGGTTAAGCAGCGTTCGACTCGGTCGGCCTGAGATGGATGACCGTTTGTGGCATTTTCATATTCGAGCGTCTCCGTGCTTCGGAAGGCACGTAAAGCCGTTGGTCCCGGTTACCACTAAATGTGGTAGTCGTTAAGCCGAGTTGGAAGCCTTAAAGGCGGTTTGATAAGTTTCAACAGCAAGTGGCCACAATCCGCACTGGGTCCGCGTGGTGGAGTATGACCTAATCTCTCTCACCTCGATTTGTGAGAGAAGGCCTTTGCCCAGCAGTGGGCAGTATAGGCTGATATTATTATCAAACCAACTGAATAGTTAAATAATCGAAAAAAGATTAATAAAACATAATTTTAATAAAAGAAGCAGTCACAAGTAGCAATAGCCCACGCACTAGGCGTACCTGCATAGCAAGACACCTCGAGAGATTATCCAAAGAAATATTTGCTTAAAGAGTCACCAATGCCAAATGGGTATAATTATAGGATATAAAGGCTAAGTATTTTGACATAAACTGCATACAATAAAAGTATAACACGTCGATTATATTCAGTAGTTTAGTTAGGCATCCAGATTCCGCAAGATGTAGGTATTGAACAAACGAATGTATATACGAAGCGCTAAAAGGAGACGCGATCATGCATTTCTGAGTTCGTCACCACACAACGTTTTATTTACTTTGTTGCAGATAAACCAAATAACGTCGTGGATCGACGGCAGCTTCGTGTACAGCACTAGCGAGGCGTGGGTGAATGCAATGAGGTCATTTCAGGTGCCACCAGCAGCCCCGCCTGCCTCTTTACGTACTTTCCTATATGTGTATACTAATATTCATCTATTGAAAACTATATACTGTCATTAATTTATCTTTCATTTTAATATTTAACGATCCAACGGTGTGTTTCGTCTAAATGTTCACTACACGTACCCTCTTATTTGAGTTTATCCCATATAGGTATATAATTATTATGAAGTGTCTACAAATTCCTCGTTGTGACTGCCTTGTTGGTTTAGTAGCAAGCATATTTATCAAGTTCTGATGGACTTGGGAATCTTCTCACGAGTGTTACCTTAAACAAAGTAAATAACCACACATAGGTTACGAAAAAACACAGAGGTATCTGGATTTGAACCCTGAACTTCGTGTTTACAGGCTAGCGAGTTCTACCAACTAAACCATCACTGCTTCTCGTACTATGCTTACCTACTATTTTTTTTGTCTATTAAATACATGGATTAAAATTTGTAGACAATGTATTTACGCCTATTCTACTCCGCGAAAAACACTTTAGTAAATAAACCTCCCTCTTAGTTCCTACAAACATGTAGAAAAATACATTTAAATACCTAATTTGAAGAACATTTACAAATTACCACTTTTTCCAGTAACTTTTAGCACAGTTTATTACTATCATAACACATCCATTTAATGCTTGTTTTTTATAAGAGGGAAAGAACCTCTTATCAAACTAAATGATTCTACTAACAGAATGGAAGCCTCTCCAGCGAGAACGGGATGCCACTACGCAATACGAAGAGGGTTCCTCTCTTCAACAACCCTGTGCCTCACTATATGAGAATGCTCAGTCCAGAAAGACTATACTGTAAGTCAACTTGGTACACTTTTATTTTGCATAGATTAAGCCTCCAAAAATATTCCCAGTCCATTCCTCTATGAGAAAAACTAGAACGATCTTTAGTAAAAGACCATGCTGTCAAAAAGAGAAAGTTAAAAGAAAGAGAAAAATATCACCATGCATTTACAAATCCCTTCTCGGTACTTTCCTTTAACACGTCAGAAGTGACTTCGAATAACTTCCTACCTAAAAAACTTCTCTAATATGACGAATTCTTCTTTTTTGATACAGTGTCGAGTAGCATAATATTATATCAAGTTTAAACAGCTTTTCTACATAAAATAAAACTATTTTTGGGATTGGATCGCAGTTCCCGACCAAAAATAGTTTTATTTAACGAGTAATATTCGCGTAAGTCGAAGAACTCAAAATTTGTTTCAATTTACCATTTATGACTGTATTATAATTTCATATATTCTTTCTGCAAAAAGTAGGTTCTAAATTTTAAACTAGAAATTATAGTATAAGGAGTACACAATCTCCAACAGTACTGGGTGATCCTCGTACTAACCAGAATCCGGCGATGGTGACATTCGGCATCCTTCTCCTCCGCTGGCACAACGTGGTGGCCGAGCGCGTACATCGACAACACCCCGATTGGAGCGACGAACAAATATTTCAGCGCGCCAGGCGGATAGTTATAGCCAGTTTACAAGTAAGTAATTAAAACATCACCCCACACTAGGGATTATTCCCATGTCAAGAGTGCATTAACAATCATGAAATTGATAGGTATATACGACATTCAAATCGTAATCAATGTTTAAGAGGTGCGGGATAAGTCTTTTAAATTAAAACATTTATCTTACTATAATAATTCACCCAATCACCGTCTTAAAACGCCCAAAAGCTAAGATCCACTGCCTGTATACCCCAGGGTTTTGACTACAATGATTATGATACGGTGTTCATGTTGACAAGGAGCCTTATTATCAAATCTAGTTGAAAATCCCGCGACAGATGTGGCTTTAAATTTTAACAATATTTCAAGGATATATATTATTCTTTTATGCGATGCTAATCTATAAGAAAAGCTTTCTTTTATTTCTAGAACATAATCCTCTATGAATACGTGCCAGCGTTCCTCGGCGTGCCGCTACCGTCTTACCAAGGGTACCGTGCAGAGGTAGCCCCAGGTGTTACCCACGAATTTGCGGTCGCTGCTTTCCGGTTCGGACATACCTTAGTCCCTCCAGCTATACTGCTCAGGGATAGGAACTGCAAATTTGGAAGAGCTCCTGGAGGACATGACGCTGTCAGGTTGTGTCAGACGTGGTGGGATGGGAATGTGAGTAATCATAACGTCACCTATGCCTTATAAAATTCTTATAACATAGTGACTTAACCCCTCGGCCGCTTTGTGGCGCGTTTTGAAGCGATTTTACTTCATGGAATGCGTTATATTTTGGCTGCGATACCACGAGTCAAAATATTACTAATTGCTTGTATAAAATCACCAAATGACGGACAATTTAGCGCAGTGGTTAAGAGCTTAGGCCGCTCAGCCCACTGTGCCTAATAGTCGCGGGTTCCATTCCTGCACGGGACAAATCTTTGTGTGATCAACAATTAATTGTTCCGGTCTGGGTATATGTGTATGTGAATTTTCATGTTGTGTTTTTTGTTTGTGTGGGGCTACGGTACTTAAAAAGAAAAAAATATATATTTACCTGTCTATATTAGGCATTGTGTTTGTTAATTGTAATCTCAGTACAATAAAGAGCAGGTACTCTATCTATCTATATTGTCACACCGAGGATTAAGTTCTTGGTCTTAGCTCAACAAACCTACACTTAAATTCATCGATACTTTCTTGTCACCTAGGATGTGATGTCCCAAGTTCCGATAGAAGAAGTGCTAATGGGAATGGCCTCTCAACTATCAGAGCGTGAGGATGCGCTTCTGTGTTCCGATGTCCGGGACAATCTGTTCGGCCCAATGGAGTTCTCCCGACGTGATCTTGGTGCGCTAAACATCATGCGCGGAAGGGATAATGGAGTCCCTGACTACAACACTGCTAGGTAAGAATAGCCACTTATATTTCACAATTGAAAAATCGAATATTTGGGTACTTAGTTTAAGAGGAGGCCCGTGCCCAACGGTAGCCCAACAGAGCTAATATTACTATTATATATTATAATAATTAAGTGTAATAGAAGGAGAAAGTGTAATCATAATGACTATATTTTAAAACATGGGATTAACCCAGTGGTTGGTGATGGTATAATTATAAACATGCATAAATAATAACTATTTGGATTTATCTTAGTAGATTACCAATCGAATATTTTATATTTAAAAACAAGCTAATCGAGATAGTTAATTTTTCTTTAACCAATTTCAGAGAATATTTCGGGCTGCCCAGACTGAAGACGTTCAACGAAATCAACACACAACTGTTTGAGAATAATCCAGATTTATTACAAAAACTAATTCAGATCTACAACGGGAGACTTGATAACATCGATGTTTATATTGGTAAGTGCATCTATGGTATAATAAACTGTAACGGTAAAGGTATAAAACCATATTTTACAAATTTCTTTATTGCGTGTATTACAGGTGGAATGCTAGAGTCCACGGGACATCCAGGAGAACTATTCAGAGCAATCATTATTGATCAATTTACACGGATAAGAGATGCTGATAGATTCTGGTTTGAAAATGACAAAAATGGGTAAGTAAAACAAAAAAAAAAGAAATTGATGTGTTTTAACTAGGTAAATACATTAAATTTTGTTCTGATTCATATTTTGGAGACGCTACTAGCCCTGCGTAACCGCGTGATATTTTACTCGGGATTTAACTCCATCGGGTGATAATTCCATTTACGAGCGTGTCTATTCTTTAGAAGGCAAGTTAGAACATTGGTCGTGGCTAAGACTTAATAGTCGTCGTCAAACCGTGTTGGATGTCTTTTGGGCACGGCTTGATACGTTCCAATAACAGGTGGTCATAAACCTACCTCCAGTAGTCCACCCTATACGTGGTGGATTATGACAAAATCTCACTTACCTAGATTTCTGACAGATTGCATTTGCCTAGCAGAATAATTTTCCCAGCAGTGGGATAATAAAGGGATCTGGCGTAATAGTATAGATTTATTTTTTTAATTGTCTTCTGTCCTTTTTGCCAGTATCTTCACAAAAGAAGAGATAGAAGAATTGCGACACATCACGATGTGGGACATCATAGTGAACAGCACATCAGTATCGGCATCAGACATCCAGCGCGACGTGTTCCACTGGCGCGGCGGGGACCCGTGCGCGCAGCCCTACCACCTTAACGCCTCTAAGCTGCCACCCTGCAAGTTCCTCAAGGGATACGACTACTTTGAGGTAAGAGGCCTTAGTTATTTTAAAAAGCATGTAGCTGTTTTTTCGGTTTGGGCCTCAAATCTAGTACCAAAACAGATCTTTTTCGATTTTAGGTGCATGCGAAAACCGCTAAATGCCCTTAATCGACGGCGCTTTAGCTAAGATTAGGTTTTAGCAGTGTTGTTAGTAACACCTCAAATTTTACTGGGCTCTGGATTGGTAAGTTATAAGTTAACAATTCAGGACCCAAAAACTTGCTAACTTACAAGTTAGCAATCCAGGTCCTAAAAAATTTATGAATATTTTTAAGCCGCCTCGTATAACTTTATTAATAGCCAGCAATTACGCATGCACTGATGGAATCTGGAATCAGATGAATAAAATGAAATAAATTATTTAGTAAAAATCTCAGGTCTACTTACAACGACACAAAAATGAGGTAAAGGAAATAATATCATCATCAAAACTTTTTATTACAGGGGAATGAGTTTACTTACATCTATACATGTCTTATACTTGCGTTTGTACCAATACTTTGCGCCGGCGCCGGGTACGGAGTAGTGAAGCTTCAAAACAGCCGGCGAAGAAAACTAAAGATACAACAAGAACACTTGAAAAATGCACAGTATAAAGGTATACACACGTTTAATTTCCACATTTTAGTACCTTCTTTTGTGTGTCACGGGATAAAATTCGTTAAAAGAATCCCGTTCCCCTGTGTAGAAGACTCAATGGGAATTAACTACACTAAAAAACCTGTTCTCCTTCGGCACACCGAAGGAGCTCAAGGATCTGAGAAAGCATTGGTTACGCTCCCCTATACCATGCAATCAATCGTTTGCTTCAATTCGAACATTCTAAGAGTATAATAAAAACATGTGAATCACAAGTTGATCGTAGGGTACGGTCAGCAACAGGATTCGCTTTCAAACCCCTTGCACACATTTGGCTTGCATTATGTCCATTATATTTGTTGCTCAACTGTTGTTTTGACAAAGTTTACCGATATTTGTAAAACAATTAATATAACTGATTTGTAAAACTGAGATTGTAAAGCGACGTGCGTTGCAGACTTTATTAACGTTTGGATAAGAGATGGGCACAATGTAATCGGATTAATGATTAATCACCCCCACTTGGGGAATATAGGCGTCATGGTGTAACAACATTTCAATTCAACGTTTACGATTACACTTTTAATCTTGAATCATGATTGAATATTACAAAATGCAATTGTAATCATTAATCTCATTACGTTTTGCCCATCTCTGGGTAGGTACATAAATTAAGTTTAAATTAAAAATACAATGATGTTACACTTGGACATTTTCTTACAGGTTCAGTAGATAAAATGGTCTGCCGCGAATGGGTGCACGCATCATACAAACGGATCGTAAAGTTAAGATTAGGGCCAGAGCCGGCATTACATGTCACAGACCGCAAGGGAGATAAACTGCGGACCGTGCCTCTAGACCAAACTGAACAACTAACTGTTCTTGAAAGCCAGGTAAAATTTAAGTCTGCACTATTGTAGTATACTACAAAAACACCGTTATGTCTATCCCCAAGTAGCGGAGGGAAAGATGTATCTATCTATCTATCTATAACCTCACGCCAGATCCCTTGCGGGGTAGGCAGAGAGTACAGAGTTCCAACAGGTTCTTTCCTTACATACCTCTCTGGCTTCCTCGACTCTCATAGTTCGTCTCATACACGCTCGCCGGTTACGGAGACTCTTGACTTTTCCATCAGATAAGACTCGGTTTATTTGGTCGTGGTAAGATAGTCTAGGACTTCCCCGGTACCTGCATCCTTCCACTTTCACATTGTATATCTGTTTTGTCATTCTTTCCTCTGGCATTCTTTCTATATGCCCGAACCAACGGAGCATGCCCTTTCTCATCTTTACACCGATACTATCTTTCATACGTACTCGCTGTCTTACTATGCTGTTGCTAATGCGGTCGGTCAGCTTCACTCCGCACATCTTCCGCAGAGCTCGCATTTCTACCGCATTTATCCTACTTTCATTCTCCTTCTTACATACCCAGTGTACATACCCAGAAAGATGTATTACCCACCATTTACCGTCGATCTTAGGTCTTGAATTAAATAGAGATCGAACCGCGCAATTATCGACTTTAGAAAAAATGAAAAAAAACATCGATAGAAAAACGCCAATACCTAGTATACTACATTGCTAAACTTTAGAACATCTTTACACTTTAGAAGTAACCGTGTTTTATCCGTCAAAACCTTATTCCCATAGGCCTATTTATCTTACCTTACATTAGTCATTGCACAGATTGGGATCAATTTACTGTTTATGATTCATTTTCAGCAATAGGGAAGATGCGTGTATTTTCGTTTATATTTTTATACGATAGATTACATTAAAATATAATACCAAAAAAAAAGCGTCAAAAACAAAATGTAAAGGGCAAAAAAAATGTTGAAGATATGTTGTATAGAAGTATGTTGAAGCAAACATATAAGAGCACTTTAAACGCCCACCATTATGGCGCGCTTGGCGTGACGTCAAAGTCTATAATAACAATCAATTAGTGAACAGCTGTAGAAGTGTTTTATTCTGTAATTTATTTTTATTTTGTATTTTGCGACTATTATACAATGAAACAACACTGTGTTGTGCCTAGGTGTAAAAATACAATAAGAAAAGCACCCGATACGTGCGGGCATAAGGAGAAAGTGGTGTAAAATCAGAATAAGAGACATGGTATCTCCACCAACTTGTTTATATTGCTGCGAAGATCACTTTAACGTAAGAATTAACTTAAATAATTTAAACTAAAATTTTGTCTTTGTGTAAATCGACAACAACAAAAAAACAATAAAACTAACTCAATAGCAAACATCCAACAAATATGCACTTGTTGACATTTGTATTGTAGACTTGGACGTCATATTCGATCTGACCAATAGCGTGGCGTTCTAGCTACTTTGAATGTCCCACTCATTTTTTGTACTTTCTACAATTATTTTCTTAATAAAAAAGTAATGTTATTAAATAAATATTATTAAAAAAGTATACACATAATTCTAATGTGATGAAGTTTGTTAAAAAAATATCTATCTATCTATCTATCTATAACCTCACGCCAGATCCCTTGCGGGGTAGGCAGAGAGTACAGAGTTCCAACAGGTTCTTTCCTAAAAAAATATTTGACCCTTATTTGAATTACATGCATATTCCCTATTGTTTTTAGCATTTTACTTACATAACAATAAATTCTTGCAAATGGCGATGGCGCAACGCTTTTAATGTATGTCCGTACACGAGTCTATCAAAGTCGATTAATACCAGTGATTTACTGAATTCTTAGATTACCGCGAATATTAAACGAAAACTATTTTTCTTATTTTATCGCTTTATTTTTTGATTTTTAAGTTCCCGACGTTACGAGTGCTTTGCAGCATCCATGGTCATGGGAAGGACTGAGGTGTTAGACGTCCAAAAGGCATAGTTGTTCCGGGGTACCCTCAAACTTCTTAATTATTTTTGTTGGTCCGATCTACGCAGATTGAGCGCACGGTGTCTTAAGCCATTGCAGTGTTATGCTTGGTTTTGGGTTTGACTATATTAATTACCGGATACCAAGTCGATGAATGCACCCAGCCTAACACCTTAGTCCTTCCCATGACCATGGGGGCTACAAAGCCCTCGAAACTTCAGGAACTTAAAAATCAAAAATAAAGCGCGATGAAACCCAAATAATAGTTTTATTTCAAATACCAGTGATTGTCAAAGAGTTATTAGGTACTATGTACTCCCAAGTCCCCCTTATGTTTGTGTTTACTAATAAAATGTACCAATTTTTCAGGAAGGCAGAAACAACAAGAGACCGCTTGTGTTGATCCGAGCGACTCGTGAACATGACCTGGTACTGGAAATGGAGTCGGTGACTTCGCGCCGCAAATTCCTCGTCAAACTCGACACATTTTTAGCTCAACACAAAAAGTCCCTCAGTTTGAGTCAGGTAAGGTCTCCATAACAATAAATATTCAACATGATGGTCGAAAGCAGTTACATGTAGTATTTATATTTTAGGGTGCCTCGTTGGTCTGGTGGCAAAGCGCATCGCTTTGTGATCACGAGGTCCTGGGTTCAAATCCTAGGTCGGACAAATGTAGTTTATCTAACGAAAAATTCCCAGTACGAGTCCGGAGTCTGGAATTGTGCCCGGTATATGGCAATAGGCTCGCCCCCTATTACATGGGACCTAACATCGTCGGCGAAACGTGGGTGTGCTTAGTATACCTCTGCCACCCCCTATGGGGAATATAGGCATGACGGTGTGTATATTTTAAACGTGAATAACGCTCATCTGACGCCCAGTGTCGAAAAGCAACTAACCAGTGCAATAATTGGGTCATCTTTCATTTTTTGTTTAATAATTTATCTACCTGTCTATATCATTACTCCAGTTCCTTTGTGGGGTAGGCAGAGAGCACAGAGTTCCAACAGGTCCCTTTCTTGCAGACCTCTCTGGCTTCCTTCACTCTCATAGTTCGTCTCATACACACGCGCCGGTTACGGAGACTTTTGAGTTGCCTTTCAGATAAGAAGCCTTCGTTTTATGATGGAGTGAGATAATGACCTGATTATCTCAGTACTTATTATAATTCGATTTCTAGGAATATACTTGTTATTACGAAGAGATTTTATCTTAGGAAGGACTTTGTCAATTACGTATTCTTATGTGTCTACAATTTGATTGGTCACAGGTCAATCGTTTGTCTCAATCCTGTGTACTGACTAAAGGGTTGTATATTCTACATATAATATGATCTTATACGCGTAAATAGTATGTGTTTGTCTATAGGGTCACCGTGAGCAAATATTAGCCACTGCAGAAACAAGAGAAAGAAGGCAGCGTAAATTGGAGCATTTCTTCAGAGAAGCATACGCCATTACTTTTGGTTTGGCACCAGGAGAAAAACGAAGGAGAAATGACGACAGTGATCCTGATGTAAGAATTTTATATGAAGTAAAGCATACTTGACTGTAAGGACTCCTCAAGATTCTTGCTAATGGATTTAAATACATACGTTTGGTAGTATGGACTAATAAAAACTTGTATATGCGGTTGACTAAAGAAAGCATACAATATTTTGTAAATATCTACCACGTTGTACTGTATTCTTCGCTTCAACTAAGGTTATTCTGATAAAATGTCAAATGAGTACCTATTAGTCAAAATATGGACAAAAAACAATCATAATTTAAAGAAATTTGGAATGATTAAGTACTCCCTCCATTATGTATTTCATAAATTACGTAAGAATACAAGACAACAACCTATTTATCATATTTTAACTTTATCATAAACTTTACTAATTTAGTATAGACTACAATTTTTTTAAATAATTTTCTTTACAGTCAATAGTTATGAGAACTTCGTTATCTAAAAGCGAATTCGCTAGTGCTCTTGGCATGAAAGCGGATGCTGTATTTGTGAAGAAAATGTTCAATATCGTTGACAAAGATGGAGACGGAAGGATATCTTTCCAGGTACCAGAATTATAATTTAAATTAAGTTCTTAGACATTAAAATAAATGAAAATAGGATTTCTCATAAAAAATGTCGCGACACACTAGAAATTATTCCTATATCGTGCGTGCGTTTACAAACATGGAACTTACATATACAAACACCCAGACTGTAAAAAAAACATTTGTGAGTTTTGTAACGCTCGGGAATTGAATCCGCGACAACTCGATCCAGTGGGTGGAACAGCTAAGCTCTTAATCATAACACCAAGCCGTCATCAAGCAACCACACATACCTACCACATACCAAGCACAATCTACACTCTTGATGAAATTATTCTACAAAATATTCGTTACATAAATAAATTTACAGTGTAGGCATAAAGAAGTGCCAACTACTTTGGTCCGTGGTGTAGACGAGAGCAAACTAGAAAAATACTACTAAAAACATGTGTGTTTCACTAAACTGTTGTTTTTTCAGGAATTCTTAGACACCGTAGTGTTATTCTCGCGCGGCGCTACGGAAGACAAGCTCCGCATTATCTTCGACATGTGTGACAACGATCGCAACAGTGTTATAGATAAAGGAGAGCTCAGCGAGATGCTGCGCTCGCTCGTGGAAATTGCCAGAACAACTTCACTAAGGGACGAACATGTTACCGAACTTATTGATGGAATGTTCTCTGTAAGTTTCTTACACAAAGAATTTATTTACTACTGTAGAAAGAAATCTATATATGACCCAATATCGTGGATTGTCATTATAAAAATTGTGATATACTTAGACAATAACGTCCATACACATAATATTTATAGTTTTCAAAGTAATTAGGAATGCACTACACGCTGTTATTATCGCAGATAAATAAATCAGAGATCACTGGGACTAAATTAACCATAAAATTATAGGATGCCGGCCTTCAACATAAAGACCATCTAACATATTCAGATTTCAAAGTGATGATGAAGGAATACAAAGGAGAGTTCGTTGCTATCGGTCTAGACTGCAAAGGTGCTAAGCAAAACTTCTTGGACACATCAACAAATGTCGCGAGAATGACCAGTTTCCATATGGAACCTTCTATGGAACAATCTAGGTAAGAGTAACTTGTACTACCTATTTTCTATCTGAAGGTAGTTTATTCTAAATAAGCAACTGAATCAGTTCCATGTATTTGAATGTGGGTTATTTTTTTAAATTAGCAAATTTAGGCACTCATTCGGTTGGCCTTGTTAAACAAAATTAAATCATAATTCAAAGCATTACGGCGATTTAAAATGCATTTCTAAATAAAACCCCAATATGCACACATAGGTTTTCCGGTTGATTTGAGAATCAAAATGCTTGAAAAACTTGTAATTAACTCTTAAAAATTAAAGTCTTATCCGCGTATTGAATTTATAAAGCAATAATTTCATTGGGTTGTCTTAGTTTTTATTCAGACGTTTTAGTAGTGTATAGTAAAACCGAAAAATATATTGAGAATATAATTTTTTGGGTCAGTATTTTGCCAGCCCGGTACATGGTTTTCTAAATAATTTACTCTCACCTTTATTCACAATTTAACGTGATTTCGAGTATTGTAATTTTGGCGTGCTCCATTCTTATTATCTGCCGAAGACTTTGGATGTTTCGTTACATAATTTAAGTCGTGCACGTACAACATTTATTATTTTTCAGACATATGTCAAACCAATTACATAATTCCAACGTACAAAAACTTGTTGAAGGGGAAATCCTAATAATGCTCATTTTACTTAATGCTAGTGCTTCCTAGCGAATTAAATATCCCTACTATACTGCGTTACTATATACTGCGATATTTTTGATTAGGAATACCTATACTATTCCTAATCAAAAATATCCTTTCGCAGTTAAAACGTACGCACTTCAATACCAGACACCTAGATGAGAGAAGTGATCGAGTTCTTAGAGTCGAGTTATGTTTAAGAGTTCAGATTACCTATCTAACGCATATTTATAGTCCAAAATTTAAGTATCTTAATTACAGTTCTTGAGTCTTACAACTATATACAATTACACCATCCAACAGAAAATAATTTATATTTTACTTTCAGACACTGGCTACTCTTAAAATGGGATTACATGACAACATTCTTAGAAGAAAACAGACAAAACATCTTCTACCTGTTCGTGTTCTACGTGGTTACCATCGGTCTGTTCGTGGAGCGTTTCGCTCACTATTCCTTCATGTCGGAACACCTGGACCTGAGACATATCATGGGTGTGGGGATTGCTATCACCAGAGGGTCTGCCGCTTCATTATCGTTCTGCTATAGTTTACTATTGTTGACTATGTCTAGGAACTTACTAACAAAACTGAAGGTAAATGATTTGATTCTTATTCCGACGCGGGTACTTTTATATACTTTCCTAAACTTCTAGAAACTATTGTTAAATATAATGGGTAGTAAGGTCTATGCTATTCAAAGACATTCACACTATTAAAGATTTTTTTTAAATAACCTAATGTGGTCCCACTGCTGAGCAAAGGTCTCCTCCTCTTTTCTTCAGAAGGTTTTCTTTGGTAACTGGAGCAGGATCAGAAAGCGGTGGTGCGATGACCTCGACACGTATTGAGCAGAAAGGCCATTATTGACAGAGGATAGAGATTGTTGGAGGAAAACGCTATTAAATATTATTAGTTAGTAAGTCTTATCTGATGGAAAAGTCAAGAGTCTCCGTAACCGGCGAGCGTGTATGAGACGAACTATGAGAGTCGAGGAAGCCAGAGAGGTATGTAAGGAAAGAACTTGTTGGAACTCTGTACTCTCTGCCTAACCCGCAAGGGATCTGGCGTGAGGTTATAGATAGAGTACTAGTGAGAGTTGTTGTAGTAACAGAGTCCGCTTTAACTTAACATGCGGAATATCTGGCTTACAAATGTTCTAGATATCACCATAAATAATGAGTAACTTCTTATTTTCTTCAGGAATTCAGCATCCAACAATACATCCCCTTAGACTCCAGCATTCAATTCCACAAGATCGTGGCATGTACTGCGCTCTTTTTCTCTCTGCTTCACACAGCGGGGCACATGGTAAACTTCTACCACGTGTCTACGCAGCCCGTTGAGAACCTGCGCTGCCTCACCAAAGAAGTTCATTTCACCTCAGACTTCCGGCCTGGAATTACTTATTGGGTGTTCCAAACTGTTACGGGTAAGATTGCATTATTTCAATACCATTTTTTTAAATTTAAAACGTGTTGTCTGGAGGACTTTATACGGAACTCTCGGAGGGTGAATCTTGTTCTACTCGTGCTTGTCCGGATAGTTCACTATCGCATAAGAAAACTCTGTACAAGATTTTCAGTTCTCTGACAATTTACTTGCAACAAAAATATATACGGTTAATTATAGCCAAATTCTCTTTCAAGATATGGCACAACGCGCTACCGTGATATAAAATTTGTTCTCCTCGATATTCTCTCTCAACCATATTTAAGAGGAAAAATAAAATTGAATCCGTGATCTATGTAAATTGTTTCAAATCGGTCCATTAGGAAGTTGTTCAGGAGACTATAGATTATTTGTAGTTAATGATAGTGTGATTTGCGAACATACCTAAAATTAAATAGCAATTTAATCTCATGTGGTTCAGGAGTGACAGGCGTGCTGCTGTTCGTAATCATGTGCATAATCTTCGTGTTCGCACACCCGGTGGTGCGCAAGCGCGCGTATCCGTGGTTCTGGCGCGCGCACTCACTGCACGTGGCGCTGTATGCGCTATGCCTCGTACACGGGTTGGCGCGACTCACTGGTGCACCGCGCTTTTGGATATTCTTCCTTGGACCCGCCATCATATACACCCTTGACAAAGTACGTATTGCACTGTCACACTAGAACTGTCTAATTAAACAATTTATAGTGTCTGATGACATGTTAACGCAAGCAACCAAATCCTGGTCTGCTGTCTTTTCAGTCATTTTGACTAATACAGTAATCTACCGATAGACCGATAGGTCCTAATAGGGTACGGATCAAATGACTCAAAAGACAGCTGTGAATTCACTGCATTCCTAAAGTAGAGGTGGATACTAAAGATTGTTCGTGACCTTGCCAGATTCTTCTTACTCATCTTACAATAATCCATGCCAGAAAGGTATGAATTATAGCAAGAAGATGAAATCAAAGTTTTTTCCAGTCCATACCACTACATCCAACTTTTACTTTTACCAGGTCGTTTCTCTTCGCACAAAATATCTAGCGTTGGATGTGTTGGAAACAGAGATGTTGCCGTCGGATGTCATCAAAATTAAATTCTACAGACCACCTAATCTCAAGTATTTGTCAGGTAAATACTATTTTCATTTAGTTATAATATTTATAATACTGAAACGCGAATTACCATTTCATCAAACAATTTTGTGAAACCTACATTTTTGCATTTATTTTTCAGGCCAATGGGTTCGTTTATCCTGCACTGCATTCAAAAAAGAAGAATTCCATTCATTCACGTTAACTTCGGCGCCGCATGAGAACTTCTTATCTTGTCATATCAAGGCGCAGGGACCCTGGACATGGAAACTAAGGAATTATTTCGATCCTTGCAATTATAATCCCGAGGACCATCCTAAAATCAGGTAATTTTACCTTATTAGTACTACTACTAAACACCCATATAGAAAGTCCATTTTTGTACAGAATATGTACATTTTTACTCATGAGATTTTATTTCGCCCAGCACTGATTTCTACGATTAAACGACTGATAGTTCTGATGTGCACCTACTTGCGTCAGGTGTTGCCTTGCTCTTGTTTCTAACATATACTTACTGCTCTAACAATTCCAAAATCTTTTGCTCAATAGCACAATCTCTGTGCAATCCACTATTCCCTAATAAGTTAATTATATTTATGAATATTCCTTGTCTAGAATACAAGGTCCATTTGGCGGTGGCAATCAGGACTGGTACAAGTTCGAGGTGGCAGTGATGGTGGGCGGCGGCATCGGAGTCACTCCCTACGCCTCCATACTCAACGACCTGGTATTCGGAACATCCACCAACAGATACTCGGGAGTCGCTTGTAAAAAGGTATGTATGTAGGGGTAGAAGAGAACGTATGGTATGGATGCCACTTTGTTGCGAGCCGTCCAGTCTACTTATGTGGACTGCAAGGCATGCGTACGGATGGGTGGTAACATGTCACTCTGGTTTGACGTTGAAATCGGCGTCAAGCAGGGTTGCGTGTTGTCCGCTAGACTGTTTATAATATATCTGGATAAAAGTCTTTAAAGACTGAAAGCGAAGTATGAAGGTGTACAAATGGGTGACCTAGTGGTAAACCATCTACTGTAAGCAGATGACGCGGTTTTAATAGCGATTACAGCTACTGATCTGCAAACACTGGTCACAGTTATAAAAGACGAATGCATGAACAATGGCTTACATTTGATTGTAAAGAAAACCACGATTATGGTTTTTGAACGGGAAGAAACCAGAACGAATGCAAGGATTTTGGTTGGTAACGATGTGCTGGAGCAAGTGAATGAGTTTGTATATCTTGAATGCGCCTTCAGTAAGGATGGGAAATACACCGCTAACATAGAGAGAAGAGTGAGTGCAGAGAACTGAGTAAATGGGGCAATGGGAAAGCTACTTGGGAGCCGGCACTTAAACCAAAAGGCGCAGCTGTCCATACATAACAGAGTTCTTGTCCCAACGCTGTTATATGGTAGCGAAAGCTGGGTATGTAAGAAGGAGAATGAAAGTAAGATAAATACGGTGGAAATGCGAGCTCGGCGGAAGATGTGCGGAGTGAAGCTGACCGACCGTATTCGCAACAGCGTAGTAAGAAAGCGATTAGGTATGAAAGATAGTATCGGTGTAAAGATGAAAAAGGGTATGCTTCGTTGGTTCGGGCATATAGAAAGAATGTCAGAAGCAAGAATGACAAAACAGATATACAATGCGAAAGTGGAAGGATGTAGGTACCGGGGAAGACCTAGACTGTCTTACCACGACCAAATGGACCGAGTCTTATCTGAAGGACAAGTGAAGTGTCGCCGTAACCGGCGAGCATGTAAGGGACAAACTATGAGAGTGGAGGGAGCCAAAGAGGTATGTAAGGAAAAAACCTGTTAGTACTCTGTAGTTTCTGCCTAAACCGTTCAAAATCAGATAGATTTTATAGATGGCACAAATAATGCAAGAAGCCCAAATATATCGCGTCCTTTTCTGATTTGTAAAGTGGTTTAATTTATTATAAATTATTTATTTGCCGTGGCAATTTTTATCCTCGCGACATTCTCAGCCCGAAGATTATGAGGTATCGATAAGGGTCGACTATTCTTTAAACAAATACTTCATAGCAATGCCTTCAGCCTCATGCTAATTTGGTACACGGAGTATTTGAAACCACAGGTACGTACTGACTGCCTCGTTGGTCTAGTGGCAAAGCGCATCGATTTGTGATCACCAGGTCCTGGGTTCAAATCCTAGGTCGGACAAGTGTAGTTTATCTAACGAAAAGTTCCAATACGAGTCCGGAGTCTGGAATTGTGCCCGGTATAAGGCAATAGGCTCGCCCCCTATTTCATGGGACCTAACATCGTCGGCGAAACGTGGGTGTACTCAGTACACATCTGCCACCCCCGCTTGGGGAACATAGGCGTGACGGTGTTTATTTTACAGGTACGTAAGAGCATCAGGGCAAAGGGAAGCACAAAAGATCCTAATAGGTCGAAGTGCGCTTGAGGCATCTTAGCCCTCTTAAAATAAAAGATAAAATATCTATCTGTCTATAACCTCACGCCAGATCCCTTGCGGGGTAGGCAGAGAGTACAGAGTTCTAACAGGTTCTTTCCTTAAATACCTCTCTGGCTTCCTCGACTCTCATAGTTCGTCTCATTCACGCTCGCCGGTTACGGAGACTCTTGACTTTTCCATCAGATAAGACTCGGTTTATTTGGTCGTGGTAAGATAGTCTAGGTCTTCCCCGGTACCTGCATCCTTTCACTTTCACATTGTATATCTGTTTTGTCATTCTTTCCTCTGGCATTCTTTCTATATGCCCGAACCAACGGAGCATGCCCTTTCTCATCTTTACACCGATACTATCTTTCATACCTACTCGCTGTCTTACTATGCTGTTGCTAATGCCGTCGGTCAGCTTCACTCCGCACATCTTCCGCAGAGCTCGCATTTCTACCGCATTTATCCTAGCTAAGATAATATATAATAATAGTTAATTAACTGAGATATAAATATACATATAATCAAAACACTTTTTCTGGCATATAGTCATAAAATAAAGAACCGTCATCATAATTTGTACGTTTGTATGAATTGATTGATTTGCACATCCCTCACAGAACTAACGGCCGCACTGCCCAAAAATTCTGAAGAGGTAAAGAAGCGACCACTTATCTACAAAAACGTAGAGTGGACAGGCCCCTCACAAGATGGATCTATGACCTGGTCAAGGTCGCGTGTAAAAGACAACCTATCAGGCGACGTCGGGACTCACATATTCTCTCTCTTCTGTACACCTTTCTTTACAACCCTAACTCACCTGTATATCTCCGCGAACGCTTCGAACGTCTTATTCCTAGGGACAAAACATGTCGTACGGCTGCCTCCCTCTTTCTCCGAACTCCTCATAATGCTTTTAAATCTATACGATGGCTCCTTTACTGCGGTAAAACTTTGCAATTCCATTCCCCATTCCATACGCGATGGTTCTTCCTGAGATGTTTTTAGAAGAAGAGTTAAACAGCATTTCCTTTTGATATATATTAGTATATATTTATAATACATATATTATAGTATAAATATGTATATTTTTATTTAGTTACGTTTTTTCCATTATTATGTACGTCGCATTAGTTTAATGAATGTTTGTAGTAATGTCGTTATTTTATCTTTTCAGTAATTTTAAGATTGTTGTGCAATTGCCCTTACTTCCTTATAACTGTGCTGTCTAAACTCAAAGGTTAACTGGTAGAAAACTTAAATTACAGGGCAGTGTTAGCCTAGTAGTTAGACCGTTGGACTGCAAAGTCAGAGGTCTCGGGTCAAACCCAGACACGCACCTCTGCCTTTTCGAAAGCATGTGCGTATTAAAAAAAATAATTATCATTTGCTTTAACGGTGAAGGAAAAACATCGTGAGGAAACTGCATGTCTGAAAGTTTCTCGAAGGTGTGTGAAGTTCGCCAACCCGCACTGGGCCAGCGAGGTGGACTATGGCTTAAGCCCTCTCAATTTGAGAGGAGGCCCGTGCCCAACGGTAGGACAGCTTTTTAACAGGGCTATTATTATAATATTATTATTAATTAAAATTGAGTTAAGTTCGCGTTTGTACATCACATATGTAAATATGCTTAGTTGCGTTTGTTCTCTTGTTGTACAGTAAAGAATATAATAATAATAATAAAATCTGGATTCGTACAGCACAACGCGAACGTCGTGCCGATCGTTGCGGAAGGCTTGTGTACTGCAATGGGCATCTTTCAGCTGATGGTGATATGGTCATATTTAACATACAGGTATACTTCCTCTGGATCTGTCCATCGCACAAGCACTTCGAGTGGTTCATCGAGGTGCTGCGGGACGTGGAGCGCAAAGACGTCACCAACGTGCTTGAGATACACATCTTTATCACACAGTTCTTCCACAAGTTCGATCTTAGAACCACTATGCTGGTATGTTAACCTTCAGCTCAATAACTTTTCAGCTTTACGCCACAAATACACCTACCATTATCTTTTAAAAAAAAAGGTAAACCGACTTCAAAAAGCAAAAAATAAATATTTGAAGTCGGTGCTGGTTGGTGCAGTCGGTTACTTGGCACCAACTTCAAATATTTATTTTTTGCTTTTTGAAGTCAGTTTACCTTTTTTTTTTTAAAGATTATTTTACAATTTTAAATGACGAGTGAATTATTTAGTAATATTTATATACCGATATGGTGTTTTTTTTATATACCGATATTATATTATTTTACTGAGTTGTACAGTAAGGTACATTCGTGCTGTTCGCCGTTAAGGAGTTCCCTCTTGTATCTTCAAAGTCCAAAGTCCAAGGTCCATTAAAATAGGACCACCTCAAAACTATACTGATGCCAATGCAAAAAGAATCATCAAAATCGGTTCACAAGCAAAGGAGTTATAAAAAAAGGACGAATTATGAACCTACTTTTTTGAAGTTGGCTAATATACTGCTTAGTTCTATAGTAGGGTACCTATAGGATTGACGTTATACCCATAATATCTCAAATTACACATGCCTATTGTTTGTCGTTAAGGAGTACCCTGGTGTATCTTCTAAGTCCAAGGTCCAATGCCAATGAAATTTAAATGGGACCACCTTGGAACTATACTGAACCCAATGCAAAAAAATTATCAAAATCGGTCCACAATTGACGGAAATATCGGTGAACATACATTACACCGAATGTTTGATGGGTAACGATATATCACAATTGTTTTATCATCATCATCATCATCATATTATAATAAACACATTCAGGCCAGCTTGTTTATTTTAATTTTTGGTTTGGCAAACTTAATCTGGAAATTTACATACACTCTTATTTGTAGACACTCCTTTTGCCTTTAGTCGTAGGTATTCATCATTTCAGCCTATACTTGTCCACTGCTGAACATAGGCCTCCCCAATCGCTTTCCAGCGTAACCGGTCCGATGCCACCTGCATCCAACGATTTCCTGCGATTTTCACAAGATCGTCGGTCCATCTGGCAGGCGGTCGTCCTACGCTGCGCTTGCCAATACGTGGTCTCCACTCTAGAATCTTTCTGCCCCAACGCCCGTCCGATCTTCGCGCTATGTGGCCAGCCCATTGCCACTTCAGCATGCTAATCCTGAGGGCTATGTCGGTGACCTTGGTTCTTCTACGAATCTCCTCATTCCTGATTCGATCACGTAGAGAAACGCCGAGCATAGCTCTTTCCATAGCTCGCTGAGCAACCTTGAGCTTTTTTATGAGACCTATTGTAAGAGACCACGTCTCTGATCCATATGTCATCACTGGTAACACACATTGACTAAACACTTTAGTCTTTAGGCACTGAGGTATTTTGGATGAGAAGATGTTGCGCAGTTTCCCGAACGCTGCCCAGCCGAGTTGGATTCGTCGATTGACCTCTCTCTCAAAGTTGGACCTACCTAACCGGACTGCCTGTCCCAGGTAAATGTATTCGTCGACAACTTCAAGAGTAGAGTTCCCAACGGTGAGTGCGGTGGGTACGACATGGACGTTAGACATTATTTTTGTTTTGTCCATATTCATTTTAAGACCCACTTGTTGGGATACTCTGTTGAGGTCACCGAGCATTCGTCCTAGATCTTCCAGCGACTCCGCCATGACCACAATGTCGTCGGCAAATCGAAGGTGAGTGATGTATTCGCCATTGATGTTGATGCCAAGTCCTTGCCATTCCAAGAGCTTGAAGGCGTCCTCTAAGGTGGCCGTAAACAGTTTCGGAGAAATGACGTCTCCCTGTCTTACTCCTCTTTTTATGGGGATCACCTTCGTGCACTGCCCCTGTACTCGGACTGACATGGTGGCGTTATTATACAAGCACTTCAACACTTCGATGTACCTATAGTCAATGCGGCATCGCTGGAGAGATCTAAGAACCGCCCAAGTCTCGATCGAATCAAAGGCTTTCTCATAGTCCACAAACGCCAAGCATAGTGGCCGATTATACTCCTCAGTCTTCTGTATAACCTGCCGCAGCGTATATATGTGGTCTATGGTAATAAAACCTTTCCGGAAACCGGCTTGTTCGGGAGGCTGGAAGTCATCAAGCCTTCGTTCGAGACGATTCGTAATGACTCTCGAAAACAACTTATAAACATGGCTCAGCAGTGTGATGGGCCTATAGTTCTTCAATAAGGTGTTATCACCTTTCTTGAAAAACAGCACCACCACACCCCTGTTCCATGCTTCCGGCGTTTTCCCTTCAAGCAAGACGGACTTAAATAGCCTCTGAAGGACTTTAAGTACCGGCGATCCGCCCGCCTTCAGAAGTTCTGCAGTAATTCCGTCTTCACCCAGCGCTTTGTTGTTTTTTAGTTGTTTGAGAGCCATCCTAATCTCGCACAGGCTGATGTCCGGGATATCTTCAGTGCAGTGTCGGGTTAGCTTGGCTCTTGGGTCTTTTACCAAGTCAACAACAGGTTTAGCTACTGAGGTATATAACTGTCCATAGAACCTCTCTATCTCCCTGAGCACCTCTGACCTATTTGACGTTACGTTTCCGTCCTCCGTCTTCAGCTTCGTCAACTGGCTCTGCCCAATAGACGCGTCTCTTGCGAACACTTTAGAGCCCTTGTTCTGCTCTATGGTCTCCTCAATACGCCTTGCATTGAAGGACCGTAAGTCGTGTCGCAAGGACTTCAATATCTGTCCATTAAGCTGCCTATAGGACTTAGCATCATCGGAGGTTTGGAGCGTCATGGAACGTCGCTCAGCCATGAGGTTTCGGGTGTAGTCAGATAGTTTTTGAGGCCTATTTTTACGGTGGGTCTTAAAATACTTGGACCCGACCGTATGAACAGTCTCTACCAGCCTGTTGTTGATTTCGTCCACTGATGCGCTGCTGTCTAGCAATTCGAAGCGGTTTGACAATTCGAGTTGAAAGTTCTCGGGGTTTTGGATATATGCATGAGTAGGTCGGAGCGTAGACTTCATCAGACGCGATCTTTCCATTTTGACATTAATATTTAATGTGCCTCTGACCATTCGGTGATCACTGCCGGTTTTTACCCTATGAATCACGGAGACATCATTAAATATTTGTCGCTTGGTGCTCATGATGAAGTCTATCTCATTTTTTGTGGAACCATCAGGGCTCATCCAGGTCCATTTCCTATGAGGCGGCTTCTGGAAGAAAGAGTTCATCATAAAGAGTCCCTCTTTCTCCAGAAATTCGGCCAGCCTCTGACCCCTGGGGTTGCGCTGCCCATATCCAAATTGCCCCACTCTCAACTCATCATCGCCCCGTTTGCCCAGCCGCGCATTGAAGTCACCCATAACCACTGTAAAGTGTGTTTTGGAAGTATGTATGGCTCTACTAATGTCCTCATACATAACTTCGACGTCATCATCTGAGTATGCCGAGGTCGGTGCGTAGACCTGTATGACCTTCAGCGAATATCTTTTGGATATTCTGAGTATCAGGTACGCTACCCTGCTCGACACACTAGTGATGGACACAACGTTGTTTATGAGTGACTTGTGGACGATAAATCCGACACCACCTTGGGACTGCTGTTCGCCCTCCCGGTAGTAAAACAAGTTGCCGGATTTTAAGGTTATCGTGTCCTCGCCCTCTCTTCGGACCTCCGATAAACCAACAATACTCCACCGCAACTTGTTTAACTCTTCTTCCAGCTCAACTAGCTTCTCATCTGTCCTCAATGTGCGTGCGTTGTATGTCACCAGGGCCAATTTTCGGTTTTGGTGGTAGCCGAATCTCTGCCGGAGATTCTTAGCACCCCTTGTCCTGTCGTTACCATGGCTGCTACCGTGGCCAGGACGAACAGGACCGCCGGGGACTAGGGGCCTGGTTTTTCTACTTTCTTCCATAATTGGGGGTGTTTGCCATACTCGCCACGCTTGGCAGGCGGGTTGGCGAGCGCAGTTATTGGTCGTCGAAGTGTTAAAGGAACGCTGCTGCCCATTCCCTAGTTTTCCCTTAGTCGCCTTGTACGACACCCGATGGGATGAGATGGGTTGGTCCTATTCTAAGCCGGGAACCACGCGGCTTAGAATAGGACGTAGGTATTAATATTGTAAAATATTTTTATTGTCTGCAGTACATCTGCGAGAACCACTTCCAGCGATTATCTCGCACGTCGATGTTCACTGGTCTAAAGGCTGTGAATCACTTTGGACGACCCGACATGTCGTCTTTCCTCAAATTTGTTCAGAAGAAACACAGTTATGTAAGTATCTTCGAAATGTTCCTCAATTATGTTGACCGTAACTTACATACAGTTGCTTGATCGTAACTAACAATTTAAAACGTTCTAAGAAAGTAAATTTTCCCATTTTTTCACAAACATAATCTTAGAACAGCTGTATTAAATTTAATACTTTAATTTGTTGTTTTCAGGTTTCCAAAATTGGTGTGTTCTCTTGCGGACCGCGTCCTCTCACCAAGTCCGTGATGTCAGCGTGTGACCAAGTCAACAGGACACGCCGCCTGCCTTACTTCATACACCATTTCGAGAACTTCGGTTAACATTACGCCTTGTTGCATATAATTAGAGTTCAATCTAGTATAGCCACACGCCATCGTTATAATGCTACGAATAGGGCAAAGCAACTTATTAAATTGTAGCGAGTGCGAATAATATAACTGTCGTTACGTAATGTCTTTCAAAGCAAATCGAATTTCGGTGAATGATCTAAAGTATTTAATACTACCAAATGTTTACTTAATGACGTTACCAAACGTCGTTGATTCGTACACATCTAAACGCATTAGAATAAACAAAAATGTTCCCAAATCATGTTACACATTTTTGTGAAAAAAAATGTACTTCTATATACTTGTCACTATTCAATAACCGGTAGGTCAAACATCAGTCACATAGCTAATAAACCCTTCTCTACTATCACTCATAGATTAGCTAAAACAAGTTACCAACGAAATGCATGTGATTATAAGGATTATTAGATTTTGCTACTTTTAGATAACTTATTTATTACTTAGTTTTATGCTTCACTTTACTGCGTAGAATTCCATCAATGGTTTAGTACAAAACATCGATCGCATTTCCATGTACAAAAAAATCATGAAATCGTTAATATTTTAGAGAATATAATACTCATTGAGATCTGAATTCTTTGTATTATTTATATCCCGATACTCTAAAAACTGCTGTATTGTAAATAATGTATAAATCTAGATTGGCATAGTGTTAGAAATATTTTGTTTTACTTTGAAGCGTATTTAATGTAAATAAAGTTTAATTTGTCGAAACCTTGACTTTAATTTAACCCAGTGAAATACAAAAGCTACATTAACTTAGGTACATATATAAATAGATAAATAAAGTACTTTTTGTTGTATGTACACCAATAAATATAAAACAACATGCAACTCTTTTGGCTGACAGATCTTTAGTTTATAGCAATTTTTAAAAACAAATAGGTGAATTCAAGCAAAAGCAATGTATTTGAATATAATACACCGTCACGCCTATATTCCCCAAGCGGGGCTGGCGGAGGTGTACAGAGTACACTCACATTTCGCCGACGATGTTAGGTCCCATGTAATAGGGGGCGAGCCTATTGCCATATACTGGGCACAATTCCAGACTCCGGACACGTACTGGGAAGTTTTCGTTAGAAAACCTACAATTTTCCGACCTAGGATTTGCACCCAGGACCTCGTCATCACAAAGCGATGCGCTATGCCACTAGACCAACGAGGCAGTCGCAATTCATTTCTCAATTAATTTGAAGTCTAGTATAAATGAGTGCACTGACTGTAACAACAATAGAGCACATAAATATTTAATTACAGTCTGAGAGTAACTGCTCCGTGATTATTCCAAGACCTTACGAATCGTACTTGAATTATTTATGGACAGTAATTGGAGGCTCCTCGCTCTTAATCCAAAGTAAAAGGTACAGACAATAGCCTTGCTGGTGCTCGTGACACACGACCACTCAAAACTGTTCACTCCACTGTAAAGAGCGCGTACACAATTATATTTCAATGTAGAAAATATTATATTCGGGTCCTAATTTTGAGAGAGCGGAGGAGGCGAGGTTTGAGGTTTGTAGAAAAAGAGCCTGTTGAAACTGGAATAATATACCTATATTTACAAAAATAACCCCACACATATTAGTATAAGAAAACTCTAAGCCCGCAATTTCACGAGCGCTTTTTTAATGCGCTTTAGTAAAGCGCTGGAATGAAACATGTGACCAATACTACATTTTTGTAACATGCACAAACGACTGTTAAAAAAAGCTCGTCGGAAAGCGGACACACACACACACACACACTATCTATATCATCACGCCAGACTCCATGCAAGGTAGGCAGAGAGTACAGAGTTCAACAGGTTCTTTCCTTACATACCTTTCTGGTTTCCTCCACTCTCATAGTTCATCTCATACACGCTTGCCAGTTACGGAGACTCTTGACTACACACTTAATGTATAAATAATAGATTTATTTTAAATACACTTAACTACGAACCATACTTCAAGCCAAAAAATTATAGGCATGGCAGAAACCTTTTCCACCTTTTTTTGTGTCGGTCTTTAAAAATCCGAAATATGTATAAGAACTTCAATTTAATATAAATTATCTGAATTGTATCGCGGTCGCCGCAGCTAGATTGCATTATTAATATTCAATTTACATGCTCACCAAACCATTAACCGGTGAGTATGGCGGGCTACGCGGTGTGGTCCACAAATCACCCAGGCTCGCAATTAAGGCCATAACTCAGTGTATCATATTGCACCAATAAAGCGAGTGCTCGAGTTTTAGTTCGACAGTTACCACACAATGCAGCCGATGCGTGCGACCTTCACTTCTCCCTTCATTTCTTGCACATCGCAATTTACGTATTTAAAGGAAATTCTAATGCATTCATGAATACTTAAGTACCTAAATGTAAGTACAAACGTTTTGAACGATCTCGCAATCCGCTATAAATATTTTTGAAGGGTAACATATACCTACTCGGGAGCCGGCACTTAAGCCATAAGGCGCAGCTGGCCATACATAACGGAGTTCTTGTCCCAACGCTGTTATATGGTAGCGAGAGCTGGGTATGTAAGAAGGAGAATGAAAGTAGGATAAATGCGGTAGAAATGCGAGCTCTGCGGAAGATGTGCGGAGTGAAGCTGACCGACCGCATTAGCAACAGCATAGTAAGACAGCGAGTAGGTATAAAAGATAGTATCGGTGTAAAGATGAGAAAGGGCATGCTCCGTTGGTTCGGGCATATAGAAAGAATGCCAGAGGAAAGAATGACAAAACAGATATACAATGTGAAAGTGGAAGGATGCAGGTACCGGGGAAGACCTAGACTATCTTACCACGACCAAATAAACCGAGTCTTATCTGATGGAAAAGTCAAGAGTCTCCGTAACCGGCGAGCGTGTATGAGACGAACTATGAGAGTCGAGGAAGCCAGAGAGGTATGTAAGGAAAGAACCTGTTGGAACTCTGTACTCTCTGCCTACCCCGCAAGGGATCTGGCGTGAGGTTATAGATAGAGATAGATAGATAGAACATATACCTTACGATGGTAAATCGGATGTGGGAGATAACAAATCGGAAGCTCTTGAATGACTCAATCAACTCTGATACTTGGAATCCCAGTATCCTGGGTTTGACACAAAAAAAAACTAAACAAGAAAAAAAAGATACGATATAAAAGATATGAGAGAAGTAACACCATCCAATCGCTAGTAACAGTTCAATTTGAATCGTCTTTAAATTCGGTTTAGGAGCATACACGCTAACATAACCTCAAATCTAAGCTATGGAAGTGTCATGTTAACATTGTTATTGCCAACTAGCAGTTGTTTGCTCCAATCGACTTTTGCATTTGCGAGAACTAATACCTACCTACACAGAGCATATGTAATAATCGTGACCATTTGCATGATTAACACTTTTCCGTAAGTGACAAGTACATTTCTCAAAAAGATTCGGAAATTGTTTTGTCTATGTGGCCTAGTTTTTAAACAGTAACTTGTTGTTTCAGACTATAAGGGTCCTATTACGTACAAAACTTACGTGGTGAATGCCCGTTTTGCTAACTTGATTTATGAGAGTTAGTTCTATCTCGATCTATATTATCACGCCAGATCCCTTGCGGGGTAGGCAGAGAGTACAGAGTTCCAACAGGTTCTTTCCTGCCATACCTCTCTGGCTTCCTCCACTCTCATAGTTCGTCTCATACACGCTCGCCGGTTACAAAGACTCTTGACTTGTCCTTCAGATAAAACTCGGTATATTTGGTCATGGTAAGATAGTCTAGGTCTTCCCCGGTACCTACATCCGTCCACTTTCGCATTGTTTATCTGATTTGTCATTCTTTCTTCTGATATTCTTATATGCCCGAACCAACGGAGCATCTTTACACCGAGAGTTAGTTATACGTAACATATAATCGCATGTACAGGTTGACTCTTTGAAGAAGTTACGGCTGAGAAAATTAGAAACTACGAGGAATAGCGATAACTGAACTGCACTTGTTGTTTGGCGCGAATGTCGCAAATCTGAACAGTTAACGTACGAGTATTTACTCTTTGTCTTAAGAATAATATAATTGATTTAAATGTTTTTGTATTACTTTCAGCAAGTAATATGTGGCGCCAGTTTGCTACGGGATAAATGCATGAAATGCAGGTCTAATGGAGAATAACAGATAAATGCATGAGTCCAAATATCAATCAACGAAGCATAGGTCTAAGAAACAATTATACTTTTACAGTAAGTACCATTCATAGTTACATACTTACAGCATACAATTAAGCATGAAGTACATATTATATAAATAATTATTTCAATCATCATAGTTACGAAAGTATTCATGAATGTGCAACTAACTGTCATTATAGGCGTTATGTAAATGTTAAACTCAATGTGGCGGTCATAAAATCTAATACAGTTCACATTATAAAAGAGCAACTTCAAGTCTGCTAATACTATAAAACATTATTAATATGTATATAATATGTAGCCACACATACTTACTAGGGCAAGTCAAAAGTCCGGCAAGCGTATATGAGACTAACTATGAGAATGGAGGAAGCCAGAGAAATCTGCAAGGAAAGAACCAGTTGGAACTCTGTACTCACTGCCTGTAAGAGATCTGGCATAACTTTATAGGCATACTCATTATAATCACGCAAGGCACCTTGTGGGAGAGCTAGAGAAAATAGTGCGAGAACAAATTAAAGAAGCACCTGGGCTTTTCGTTCCCGCTTGACCTTTAAAATGTGTTGAGACATATATTGGCAAAGTTACAACTGAGGTCTTATGACTTAAGTTGTACCTTTCCCAATACATGTATTTTACCTAAGTATAGATCTTGTACCCGTTATGTACTTCAGTACCTCAGGTCTGCCTAAACGATTTTGATTAAACATATTTCACTTTTTAAGTGATACTGACTTTCGAAATGTGAAAGTCCCGTCTAAATCGATTTAGCGGTTTATGCGTAACGCCCAAATAAACAGATATTATTTTTTTCGAAAATTATTATTAGACACACTGGTCTAATAGTTAAACCAACATTTTTAACATATTTTTAATGTTCAGACAATTTTTTTATTTTTTGATAATAAATAATATATAATTCGTAAAATAGAATAAATGTTTTGATTATGAAGCTTAGAAGTTCTTTTTATTAACCTCATAATAGACATAAAACTGCCTCGTTGGTCTAGTGGCAAAGCGCATCGCTTTGTGATCCTGGGTTCAAATCCTAGGTCGGAAAAATTAAGTTATTCTAACGAAAAACTTCCCAATATGAGTCCAAACTCTAGAATTGGGCCGGGTATATAGGTTCGCCCCCTATAACTTGGGACCTGGCATCGTCTGCGAAAACTGGGTGTACTCAGTATACCTCTGCCACCCCGCTTGGCGAATATAGACGTGACGGTGTGTGTGTGTGTTTTATAAATAAAACAATCCTAGCCTCTGATGAGTAATGATATCTAAACAAAGATCTTCCACTTGTTCATTTTATTTAATTCATATGCTGACTAAAAGTGATATAACTTATATACGCACGTGCGTATTTATTATGCACCAAACACTTTAAATAAAAAATTATTACACACAAGATGTATTAGTATGATGAGTTCTTTTGAAATGATTAATGTCTAAATGGTGGGTTAAGAACATAAATGTTATTAATACATTGTTTGATTATGACCGCTTAATAAAAACCATATTTTAATATATTTTAACAGAATTAACGTCTATCGATCTATCTGTATCATCACGCCAGATCTCTTGGAGTAGGCAGAGAGTACAGAGTTCCAACAGGTTCTTTCCTGCCATACCTCTCTGGCTTCCTCCACTCTCATAGTTCGTCTCATACACGCTCGCCGGTTACAAAGACTCTTGACTTGTCCTTCAGATAAAACTCGGTATATTTGGTCATGGTAAGATAGTCTAGGTCTTCCCCGGTACCTACATCCGTCCACTTTCGCATTGTTTATCTGATTTGTCATTCTTTCTTCTGATATTCTTATATGCCCGAACCAACGGAGCATCTTTACACCGAGAGTTAGTTATACGTAACATATAATCGCATGTACAGGTTGACTCTTTGAAGAAGTTACGGCTGAGAAAATTAGAAACTACGAGGAATAGCGATAACTGAACTGCACTTGTTGTTTGGCGCGAATGTCGCAAATCTGAACAGTTAACGTACGAGTATTTACTCTTTGTCTTAAGAATAATATAATTGATTTAAATGTTTTTGTATTACTTTCAGCAAGTAATATGTGGCGCCAGTTTGCTACGGGATAAATGCATGAAATGCAGGTCTAATGGAGAATAACAGATAAATGCATGAGTCCAAATATCAATCAACGAAGCATAGGTCTAAGAAACAATTATACTTTTACAGTAAGTACCATTCATAGTTACATACTTACAGCATACAATTAAGCATGAAGTACATATTATATAAATAATTATTTCAATCATCATAGTTACGAAAGTATTCATGAATGTGCAACTAACTGTCATTATAGGCGTTATGTAAATGTTAAACTCAATGTGGCGGTCATAAAATCTAATACAGTTCACATTATAAAAGAGCAACTTCAAGTCTGCTAATACTATAAAACATTATTAATATGTATATAATATGTAGCCACACATACTTACTAGGGCAAGTCAAAAGTCCGGCAAGCGTATATGAGACTAACTATGAGAATGGAGGAAGCCAGAGAAATCTGCAAGGAAAGAACCAGTTGGAACTCTGTACTCACTGCCTGTAAGAGATCTGGCATAACTTTATAGGCATACTCATTATAATCACGCAAGGCACCTTGTGGGAGAGCTAGAGAAAATAGTGCGAGAACAAATTAAAGAAGCACCTGGGCTTTTCGTTCCCGCTTGACCTTTAAAATGTGTTGAGACATATATTGGCAAAGTTACAACTGAGGTCTTATGACTTAAGTTGTACCTTTCCCAATACATGTATTTTACCTAAGTATAGATCTTGTACCCGTTATGTACTTCAGTACCTCAGGTCTGCCTAAACGATTTTGATTAAACATATTTCACTTTTTAAGTGATACTGACTTTCGAAATGTGAAAGTCCCGTCTAAATCGATTTA
Source organism: Phalera bucephala (assembly GCA_905147815.2). NCBI lineage: Eukaryota > Metazoa > Arthropoda > Insecta > Lepidoptera > Notodontidae > Phalera > Phalera bucephala. Next base: position 11,637,101 of record LR990621.1, on the reverse strand, counting down.
GCGGTTTATGCGTAACGCCCAAATAAACAGATATTATTTTTTTCGAAAATTATTATTAGACACACTGGTCTAATAGTTAAACCAACATTTTTAACATATTTTTAATGTTCAGACAATTTTTTTATTTTTTGATAATAAATAATATATAATTCGTAAAATAGAATAAATGTTTTGATTATGAAGCTTAGAAGTTCTTTTTATTAACCTCATAATAGACATAAAACTGCCTCGTTGGTCTAGTGGCAAAGCGCATCGCTTTGTGATCCTGGGTTCAAATCCTAGGTCGGAAAAATTAAGTTATTCTAACGAAAAACTTCCCAATATGAGTCCAAACTCTAGAATTGGGCCGGGTATATAGGTTCGCCCCCTATAACTTGGGACCTGGCATCGTCTGCGAAAACTGGGTGTACTCAGTATACCTCTGCCACCCCGCTTGGCGAATATAGACGTGACGGTGTGTGTGTGTGTTTTATAAATAAAACAATCCTAGCCTCTGATGAGTAATGATATCTAAACAAAGATCTTCCACTTGTTCATTTTATTTAATTCATATGCTGACTAAAAGTGATATAACTTATATACGCACGTGCGTATTTATTATGCACCAAACACTTTAAATAAAAAATTATTACACACAAGATGTATTAGTATGATGAGTTCTTTTGAAATGATTAATGTCTAAATGGTGGGTTAAGAACATAAATGTTATTAATACATTGTTTGATTATGACCGCTTAATAAAAACCATATTTTAATATATTTTAACAGAATTAACGTCTATCGATCTATCTGTATCATCACGCCAGATCTCTTGGAGTAGGCAGAGAGTACAGAGTGCCAACAGGTTCTTTCTTTACATACCTCTCTAGCCTCCACTCTCATAGTTCGTCTCATACACGGTCACCGGTAGAATTAACGTAACAGTAGATTTTCTTAAACCATTTTTATTTAAGTACACGCATGGACGTCGTATAAGACATGTGAACGGAATCTCGCTAAACATAAAGTGAAGCCCAATAGTAGCTACTCGTAAGTCAGTTCGCGGGTACGTAGGAGCTGAAATGCTGTGTTCATTTCAGCTCAAACGTACACGCTTTTCACGCATTTTATTTTCTTACTACGAAAACGAATTCCGTCAAACGAAGTTTGTTGCGTAATGGCGGCCGGTAGACTTACTTTAATGCGAATGTGTGTGTTACAGCTCGTACGTACACGCGAACGGACTTATTAGGCTTCACTTTTTGACTAGCGAGATTCCGCCCGCCTTATCCGCCTTGTCTAATACGTCCATGAGTACACATTTCAGGAAAAGAGATAATGATTATTTTGCGTAACGTGTTCTTGTTACCTCTATATTAATGGGTTGTCAGCGATGCAATATCTTCATAACTGCCGTTAATTACGGCTACAGTGCGTAGCAACGGTGCCGGGTTGTAGTTACTAAACTGACAAAGCCGATTTTTAATTAGATATAACGTAAACTCACATTAGGAATTATTCCTCTATCGTGGGTGCGTTTAGAAACACGAAATGGGGAAACACAAACATCCAGACCGAAACAAATATTTGTGGGTCACACAAAGATTTGTCCCGTGCGGGAATCGAACCCGGGACTACTCGATCCAGTGGCTTAATCTCTTAACCCATGGACCAAGCCGTTCTTCAAATTGACACCACACCTAGAAAGGATCTCAAACTTAATAATATCTATCTTGCGGGGTAGGCAGAGAGTACAGAGTTCCAACAGGTTCTTACCTTACAGACCTCTCTCGCTTTCTCCACTCCCATAGTTAATCGTTTGTTCCTAAAAATTATACTTGCATAAATTAATTCACTTTCACAGCCCACGGGCTTTCGAATAAAACACCGTAATAACTAATCAACCACAAGGTTATTCGGCATTAACAATAGATAACTTGACCCCTAACCTTTATAAATGTTCCTTTTGTGTAGAAATGTTACCAGCCGCAAATAATTGGATCTGTCAGTCATTATCGAGAGATTATAGTATGGTAGTGTATCTTAAAAGAAATAAAGTTCAATATAGCCGAAAGTGAGAGCCAATGTCAAATATTTGCTGCAATTTATTTTATTGAAGGAGGTTCTCGTCAATCGAGTACATGTTAATAATGATGGTAAGAATAAACATTTACATACGCGATACAACGCTTCTGCATGGATGTGTGGTGGGCGTACGATCCAGGTATTTACCGTAGGTAAGTTTAGTATTTTAATCTTTGACGTATTCTGAGCATTTAGCACGAAAAGACTTACGTTAGGGGTACGTTACGTTAGGGGGTTTTGGTGGGAAATCGAAGAGTGAAGTCTTCAATTTGTTTGAAGTTCCAAAACTTATGTTATTTCGAATTATAATGTGTAATGTTGCTGGAATATTAACCATTATGTATTCCTATATATGCATGAGTGAAGGCAATTGTAAAAAAGTGATAAAACGTGCCTTTTCGATTTCCCTCAAAACGGCCGTCGCAATTGGTACGTAAAACACTTCATCAATTTCATAACCATCTTTGTCATCAAGTTCATCGGGGAGTTGAATTAATTCAGAAATGAATATTCGTAATACTTGACATTGGTAAAATACGCGTCGTCGTGATGCCATAAACATAAAAAAAGAAAGACAGCGTGACGCCAGCAAGTTGATGTGCGATCCTTATCACACTACAAAGTTACCTAATACCTGGCATGCCTTTTAAGTTCTGTCGTTTCCATATTTCCGGCAATTTTGAATTTGAAACTGTTCTATATTAGAATGTGTTTAAATTTTGAATCTCAAAACAGTTGAAAGTATTAGGATTAATGCTATTGTTTAGTCACAGCGTCGATTGGATTCTGTCAGGTTACGTACGAAAATGAATCTTTCAAAGGAAAATGTTCGTGCAATAATGTTCTACAACTTTAGAAGAGACCTGACACGGCTTCAGTGTTTTGAAGAGCTAACATCTGTGTTCAGTGATGAAGCCCCATGTCTGCGAACTGTCGAACGCTGGCATTTAGAATTCCAGCATGGACATACTAGTGTTAGTGACAAATCTCGCGAAGGACGCCCAAAATCCGCCTTCACTGAAGATAACATCATTGCTGTGAGACAACTAATTCTCGAAGATCGTCATGTGACGAATCGAGAGATAGCGGCTCCATTATGCATCTCAGGGACAACCATTTAGAAGATCTTGCATGAAGCGCTTGGTGTGAGAAAGCTAGTTTGCCGTTGGATACCGCATCTGCTTTCCGACGATCACAAGGCGGCCCGCGTCAGATGGTGTAAGAAAACTCTACAAAGGGTTAACCGAGGAGAGTCAAATCACGTCTACGACATCATCAGTGGTGACGAATTTTGGATCTATGCCTACGATCCTGATTCCAAACAAAAATCTACAATCTGGGTCTTTCAAGACGAGCCAAAGCCGACTAAAGTTGTTCGTTCTCGACAGCAGGCTCTTCGGACTCAAATGTAGATGAATGCTGGAATAGCCTGAAAGAGAGTTTGGTGGAATCCGCGAAAGAAGTATGTGGTTGCTCAAAGAAGCATATTACAGCAAAAGGTGATGCATGGTGGGACACAGAGTTAAAAAGCTCCGTAGAAAGTAAGAAGAAAGCGTGGCAGGACTATGTATCTTCTTTGAACCTGAATGCCAGTATGACAGAGATGAGGAAAGAAATATACCGGCAATGCAAGAATGCCACTAAAACTTTAGTGAAAGAAAAGCGTGAAAGAGCCAGTATGATTGAGGAGGAGAGGCTGGCAAAGAACTTCGAGAACAACACCAAACTCTTTTGGAGCAAGGTGAGAAAGGCTCGAGGTGATTCGTCAGGCTCCAGAATGGAAAGGATAAAATCTAAAGATGGTGACATTCTTGCAGATACACAAGCTGTGCTAAACCGGTGGAGTGAATATTTTGGAGAAATGTATGAAGATGACCCGGATGCTGATGCCGCAGATGTGCCTAAAGGCGAGATTGCGGCACCAGAATCAACGGAGGACATCACTATGGAAGAAGTTGAATGGGCGATAGGAAGTATGAAAAACGGTAAAGCTGCGGGAGTAGACATGATATCTGCCGAGATGATCAAATATGGTGGAACATGCGTCCAGGACGCTTTCCGGGCCCTTGCAAACCTTTGCTGGAGGACCGGTAGAGTCCCTACAGATTGGCGCCGCGCAGTCATAGTACCCTTGTATAAAGGCAAGGGTTCACAATATGACTGCGCCAATTACAGAGCCATCAGTTTGATCAGCTTGGCAGCCAAGGTGTACGGTAAAATTATTGAACGGAGAATGCGCGTGAAGTCCGATGGAATGTTGTGCGAAGCACAAGGGGGTTTCAGGTCTGGAAGAGGATGTTCGGATCAAGTCTTCTCACTCCGCAACATCATAGAGAAGCATTTGGCAGTGGGCCGGAAGGTTTTCTGCGGTTTTGTAGATCTGGAGAAGGCATTTGGCAGAGTTGTGCGAAAGAGACTTTGGGACATTTTACCAGAGTATGGTATAGATGGCACTCTGTTGCGAGCCGTCCAGTCCACTTAATTGGACTGCAAGGCATGCGTACGGGTGGGTGGTAACAGGTCACCCTGGTTTGACGTTAAAATCGGCGTCAAGCAGGGTTGCGTGTTGTCCGCTAGACTGTTTATAATATATCTGGACAAAAGTCTTCAAAGACTGAGAGCGATGAATGAAGGTGTACAAATGGGTGACTAAGTGGTAAACCATCTACTTTATGCAGATGACGCGGTTTTAATAGCGCCAACAGCCACTGATCGGCAAACACTAGTCACAGTTATGAAAGACGACTGCATGATCAATGGCTTACACTTGAATGTGAAGAAAACCAAGATTATGGTTTTTGAAAGGGAAGAAACCAGAACGAATGTAAGGATTGTGGTTGGTAACGATGTGCTGGAGCAAGTGAATGAGTTTGTATATCTTGGATGCACCTTCAGTAAGGATGGGAAATACACCGCTGACATAGAGAGAAGAGTGAGTGCAGGGAACGGAGTGAATGGTGCGATGGGAAAGCTACTCGGGAGCCGGCACTTAAGCCATAAGGCGCAGCTGGCCATACATAACGGAGTTCTTGTCCCAACGTTGTTATATGGTAGCGAGAGCTGGGTATGTAAGAAGGAGAATGAAAGTAGGATAAATGCGGTAGAAATGCGAGCTCTGCGGAAGATGTGCGGAGTGAAGCTGACCGACCGCATTAGCAACAGCATAGTAAGACAGCGAGTAGGTATGAAAGATAGTATCGGTGTAAAGATGAGAAAGGGCATGCTCCGTTGGTTCGGGCATATGGAAAGAATGCCAGAGAAAAGAATGACAAAACAGATATACAATGTGAAAGTGGAAGGATGCAGGTACCGGGGAAGACCTAGACTATCTTACCACGACCAAATAAACCGAGTCTTATCTGATGGAAAAGTCAAGAGTCTCCGTAACCGGCGAGCGTGTATGAGACGAACTATGAGAGTCGAGGAAGCCAGAGAGGTATGTAAGGAAAGAACCTGTTGGAACTCTGTACTCTCTGCCTACCCCGCAGGGGATCTGGCGTGAGGTTATAGATAGATAGATAGATAGTTCTCGAAGCGTTTCAAAGAAGATGGCGGCCACGTTCGTTGGAAAAACCGGCCATGTTGCGACTATTGCACTTGAAGATCGTAGAACGGTTAACGCAGAGTAGTATACCACAGTTTGTTTACCACAAGTCATCGCCGAACTTCGAAAATCTAACTCAAAGCGACGCATCATCCTGCACCAAGACAACGCAAGCTCACACAGCGCTCGTCAAACGATTGAGTATTTGAAGCAGGAAAAAGTAGAAATTCTTGACCATCCTCCATACAGTCCTGACATAAGCCCTAACGATTTCTTTTCATTTCCTAAAATTAAGAATAGTCTTCGTGGTCAAAGGTTCCAGTTCCACTTTAGAGTGGAATAAATGTTATAATAACTGGTTTGAGCGAATGGAAACGTGTATTAAGCTACGTGGTGAATACTTTGAAAAACAATAAAAAGTACTACAAGGTTCTACTTGTGTTGTTTTCTTCAAACGACAAAACTTAAAAGGCATGCCTCGTAGACATGAACGTGACAATACGTTTACTCGCTAGCGTCACGCTAACGTCAATCTTTTCGTATCAAGCTCTCTGACATTCATTATATCAAGGTGTTATTTTATTATCTAATGGCCGGTTCCTGTATTCAGCTCATGAATAGATTTGCCTACTAGCGTCACGCTAACGTCATTCTTTTCGTATCAAGCTCTCTGAAATTCATTTTATCAAGGTGTTGTTTGATTATCTAACGGCCGGTTCCTGTATTCAGCTCATGAATAGATTTGCCTACTAGCGTCACGCTAACGTCATTCTTTTCGTATCAAGCTCTCTGACATTCATTAGATCAAGGTGTTATTTGATTATCTAACGGCCGGTTCCTGTATTCAGCTCATGAATAGATTTGCCTACTAGCGTCACGCTAACGTCATTCTTTTCGTATCAAGCTCTCTTTATTTTATCAAGGTGTTATTTTATTATCTAACGGCCGGTTCCTGTATTCAGCTCATGAATAGATTTGCCTACTAGCGTCACGCTAACGTCAATCTTTTCGTATCAAGCTCTCTGACATTTATTTTATCAAGGTGTTATTTTATTATCTAACGGCCGGTTCCTGTATTCAGCTCATGAATAGATTTGCCTACTAGCGTCACGCTAACGTCATTCTTTTCGTATCAAGCTCTCTGACATTTATTTTATCAAGGTGTTATTTTATTATCTAACGGCCGGTTCCTGTATTCAGCTCATGAATAGATTTGCCTACTAGCGTTACCCTAACGTCATTCTTTTCGTATCAAGCTCTCTGACATTCATTTTATCAAGGTGTTATTTTATAATCTAATGGCCGGTTCCTGTATTCAGCTCATGAATAGATTTGCCTACTAGCGTTAAGCTAACGTCATTCTTTTCGTATCAAGCTCTCTGAAATTCATTTTATCAAGGTGTTGTTTGAGTATCTAACGGCCGGTTCCTGTATTCAGCTCATGAATAGATTTGCCTACTAGCGTCACGCTAACGTCATTCTTTTCGTATCAAGCTCTCTGACATTTATTTTATCAAGGTGTTATTTTATTATCTAACGGCCGGTTCCTGTATTCAGCTCATGAATAGATTTGCCTACTAGCGTTACCCTAACGTCATTCTTTTCGTATCAAGCTCTCTGACATTCATTTTATCAAGGTGTTATTTTATTATCTAATGGCCGGTTCCTGTATTCAGCTCATGAATAGATTTGCCTACTAGCGTTAAGCTAACGTCATTCTTTTCGTATCAAGCTCTCTGAAATTCATTTTATCAAGGTGTTGTTTGATTATCTAACGGCCGGTTCCTGTATTCAGCTCATGAATAGATTTACCTACTAGCGTCACGCTAACGTCAATCTTTATAGGATAGAATTTTGACATATTTTGTATGGAAAATCTGTCAAAATTTTACTGACAGTAAACAAATCTATCCTTGAGTTAAATATAGGTACCGGCCGTCATACGTGCTGCGCATAAGTTCTAGAAATACACTGGACTCACGCCTGAGGTAGAGAACGGACATCCCCTCTACCTTACCACGCTGATCTCGACGTCGCGTCATATTTGATTAAATTAAAGATTTCATAAAGAATTGTTTACACACACAAACGGCATCCATTCTCGAAATGCTACTGACAGAAATCGCCACCGGTAATTCAATAAATTATCACGTAATTATCTCTACTAGTGATAAGTAGAGTCGAAATATCCACGTGATCCGCTACACAATACCTATTGCACAAATTTACTTTAAACATCGGTTCTTAATTAGCTGTGTTTTATTTTGGAAATCGTTTCATGGTACAATTGTTAAGCTTACGACGTGAACAAACAAATCAACGGGGCATGTCCGTAGGCGCACGGTCTGTTGCCTTGACTCTTATATAACGTATCAAGTGCTTAACATTAAAATTCATATGAATGAACGGTGGTTAATGTTGTGACCTTTGGAAAATTAAATTTATATATATATAATATCAGCCTATACTGCCCACTGCTGGGCATAGGCCTTCTCTCACAAATCGAGGTGAGAGAGATTGGGTCATACTCCACCACGCGGACCCAGTGCGGATTGGTGGAGGCAGGTTTGTGGCCACCTGCTGTTGAAACTTATCAAGCCGCCTTTAAGGCTTCCAACTCGGCTTAACGACTACCACATTAAGTGGTAACCGGGACCAACGACTTAACGTGCCTTCCGAAGCACGGGGACGCTCGAATATGAAAATGCCACAAACGGTCACCCATCTCAGGCCGACCGAGTCGAACGCTGCTTAACCTTGGTGATCGGGAAGAACACCGAGGTCGCACAGCGCTATTTTGGTTGCATAATAATTATATGACATTAACGTCGACATTAACATACTTAGCGATTAAATGTATTCTATAGGACGACAAATGCACCGAAAAATTAGATGATATATAATTCTGTCCAAAATAGTATCCAAAATAGTTCCCTCAAAAAACTTTTTAAAGAGATCAACATTCTCACGGTCGTTTCACAGTATATATACGACAACATAGTGTACATACGTAGGGATATCCATTTATTTGATAAAATGAGCGACGTTCATAAATTAAACACTAGAAATAAACATAAACTCGTATTACCAATTGTTAGGCTTAAAAAAGTATTTACTTCCTTCGTAGGAGTCGGTATTCGCTGCTTCAATAAGATACCAAAGCCCATGTTAGAGTTGCCACTTGACAGATTTAAAAGGTATATTAAATCATCACTAATGAGTAAAGGATATTATACACTAAATGATTTTTTAAATGATAAAAATGCCTTTACACAAATTAACTGAAATTTAGAAAAATATAATGTTAAGTGCAGCGTGTCCTGCCTAGCGAGCGTTCATTGATTTTAAATATTATTCTCGAACGATGTCGACTGGGTCGTGGATGGTCATGCTCACTAAAATGTCTTTGCTAGTGGCGGCTCTGTGGAGCGGGTCATTCTTTTCCCTCTAAAATGGTTGAGGAGAGTGATGGCTGCTTCTCAGGTCATACTCGTGAACGGGTGCTGCGGGTGGGGACTGGTCCGTCCCCTGTCCATTTTCTGACTGAACGTGTACCATAATGCTGTTGAATTTTGTCTCGCTCGGCATCACACTGGAGCTATGACCAGTTGTTTTGTACGCACTCTTTACATATTTTATAGTAACACTTTCCCTTACTATTATTATTATGCTTTTTATTATATACCTCTACAATATCTCTATTTTTAACCGACTTCAAAAAGGAGGAGGTTCTATGTTCGGTTGTATGTATGCTTTTTTTTTATGTATGTTTAGCGATATTTCCGTCAATTGTGGACCGATTTTGATGACTTTTTTGCATTGGGTTCAGTATAGCTCCGCGGTGGTCCCATTTTAATTTCATTGGCATTGGACCTTGGACTTAGAAGATACACCAGGGAACTCCTTAACGACAAACAATAGGCATGTGTAAATTGAGATATTATGGGTATTATGTCAATCCTATAGGTACCCTACTATAGAACCAAGCAGTATATTAGCCAACTTCAAAAAAGGAGGTTCATAATTCGTCCTTTTTTTTATAACTCCTTTGCTTATGAACCGATTTTGATGATTCTTTTTGCATTTGGTTCACTATAGTTTTGAGGTGGTCCTATTTTATTGTTATTGGTATTGAACCTTGGACTTTGAAGATACAAGAGGGAACTCCTTAACGGCGAACAGCACGAATGTATAGATTCCGTTATTATAGTCATTATATTAATCCTGTAGGTACCTTACTTTACAACTTAGCGAAATAATATAATATTGGTATATAAATATTACTAAATAATTCACTCGTCACTTAAAATTGTAAAATAAAAATCTTTTAACAAAAAAGGTAAACCGACTTCAAAAAGCAAAAAATAAATATTTGAAGTCGGTGCCAAGTAACCGACTGCACCAACCAGCACCGACTTCTAATATTTATTTTTTGCTTTTTGAAGTCGGTTTACCTTTTTTGTTAAAAGATTTTTGTAAATAAGAGGACTATGTAGACACTGACCAATACCATGAATCTAAGTACACTTATGATTAATCTATACTTAAGCACATATATTTAGCTCGTTCTGCATTGTTCTCCCATACTCCATAAATGCAATGTATACAAAAAGAATTGTAGAACTCATTTTTAAAAAAGAGTAACCGTGGACTTTCCGGACGGGTGGTAGAGTCTTAAGTCGTTTATAATTTTCTCTTTTTGACTATTCATAAGCACCTTTTGGTCTACATGAATAAAAAACTTTTGATTTTGATTTTGAATAAATAATATGTGATTATTTTTCTAGTTAATTTATCCAAAATATTTAAACAAATTTTATTGTTATCCATAAGAATTTCAGACACTTCAATTGGTTGAAAATATATTTAGAATATTAAAAGAAACGCAGGCAAAAGTAAAAAAAAGCGGGTGTGCAGAAGTCTCACGACTCCCGCGTAATAGGGTAAAAATATTAAAGAAATAATATAATATTTAATTTATCATGATTTATAAATCATATTAAATACATACAATACATATGTATTATCCAATCGTTACGTGTATCGAAAAGTTGCGGAAAATGATTGAAGTCGATGCGAAGTGTTCCGCACGGGTACACCGCTGATCCTCGCCTACGCCTATTTCCTGATTATACGCTCACTTACAAGGAAGTTAATAGAAAACTTTCCTTAAGATTAGCATGCCATAATACATGTACTATCAATTTTAAGTTGAATTAAAATATATGTATTTTATTTACTAACTGTTGCGACCAAAGCCTTAAACAAACTATAAGGTGAATTACACTACATTTAAATTAGACGTAACCTCCACAAAACCTTATATGAAAACGAGCAAGTTCATTTCCAACACCAGTGACCCTACAATTTAGAAAAAGCAAACAATCCAACAAACCTACCGAACTGACTCATTCGGCGATTAGCCATCGATATGAAAGCTGTTTATTATGGATGCACGGCTAAAAAGAAAGAAATAACTATACGTCCCTTTCCAACTCGCTTTCGTCGCAACCGGCGACGCCTGACATCGGCGCGAGCGCAGCACAGGCCGCGACACGAGAGCGCGTTTAGTTTTCAGTGATCGCGCGGCGACGGCGCTCTCTGCCGGCGACCTCCGAAGTTTCGCAACCGCGACACATTTCCTAGTGCTAGTGATGTGCTAAACTAATCAGAGCCGTGTCCGGCGGAAGTTTACGTACGCCTTTTGACGTCACTAGGGAGATTCCGTAAGGACACACGTCTGCCGATCTCTGCAGGTGAATAAGATCAATTAAAACGCTGGATGGTGGCTGCAGCGCGCAGACGTACGCCACGGCGGCCCCAGGTCGACATCCTTGCCCTCAATTAAAACAATTTTGGTAAATTGCTTCAATGTAATATTCGTAGGGCTGAAATCATATCTTTTAGAAACCTTTTCTCTCTGACACTATACCATTAAACGTCTATACCATGATTTTAACTAAATTTGTCATTGTAATATACCAGGTATATTATGGTTAGAACGAGTATAATTTACATTCACTTAATCACGATAGTTCTCTAGTAAGAGAACTATCGTTTTGATAGTTTGCGCTCTGCGAATCTGTAAAATCCATCTTAGTATATAAGTAGGTAATTATAGTCATTGAACCATAGATAATGCATTCGATAAGCTTCCAAAATAAATGATTATATAAGAAATTACTATGCTTACTTTTCATAATATTTATAGTCACCGAGTAATCATTTTTGACGACCCATCTAATATGTGCCAATCCTTGGTAAATAAGATTTATTGGTGGTGCAAGTTACAATATAAATACTATGTTATGAAATAACCGTCGATTGCGACTAGACAACTTCTAGTCAATGCGACTAGAGACTTATTGGCCAACTTATATTCAGACCAGGATATTGTTGATATTACAGATATTGTTGGATGTCGATCTAATTCAGTTTGCATTAACAGCGTGTCAAGTCAAATCGACCGAAGCCGGAGCAAATATGATTTAATTGAAACGTAATGTTGTAAGCTACGAAACAGACCCGAGATTAGATCTACTTACCGTAGTCCATTTTGTAAGAAAGCCATGGGTTCGGCACTGTCGTAATTGAGCACAGTCATAGGCACTGCGCTGCGAAACGTGAGTTTGTTTATTTTTGTTTATAAGAGGTATTTACTCTCACGGCCTATAATTTGTCATCGGCCTAATATCAAAGGACGCAGCACAAACAGATTAACATTATCACAACGCTATCGAGTTGATGACCACTCCTATTCAGACTACAAATTTAATAAATAAAGATGAACTCTTTCTTGCCAACGTCACGATAACGTCCAATGGTTTGTTGTTAGCCCTCTGTAGGCTTAGTATTAACAAATTTTACAAACGACGGACGATTTAGCACAGTGGTTAAGGGCTTAGCCCGCCCCGCCCACTGTGTCTAATAGTCGCGGGTTCGATTCCCGCACGGGACAAATCTTTGTGTGATCCACAATTATTTGTTCCGGTCTGGGTATTTGTGTATGTGAATTTTCATGTTTGTAAACGCACCCACGACACAGGAATTAATCCTAGTGTGGGGCAACGTTTTTTTAAAAAAGAAGAATAAGAAGAAAGAAGAAGAAGAAATTAACGTTATCTTTAACGTTATCCTATTCATACCTCGAATTTAATAAATAAACGTGATATCACGATTTATCGACAAAGTTACGATAACAACGTTCTCAGGTACCCTCAGAATCATTTCTTCATAATTATGAGCAAAATCTTTTCAACGATCTTATAGGCAGTAGTACAATATTTTTTCGCTTCTACGGGAACCTTTGAATGGTCTGAGAGCTTAGCACGAAAAGATTGACCTTAGCTTGACCCTAGCGAGCTGCTATCCTTGTCACATCCATATCCACAGTCCATGTAAACATGAACTTGATAACACGATTACTCGCCTGCGTCACGCTAACTTCAAAGTTTTCGTACTAACCCCTCAGATTCCCCAGCAATTTTCGGTTTCCAACAAATGATATCTTTATCCAAAAAAATCTGTTGATGGGTATTATACCACACACTGCATTAACATGCACGATTACATCAATGTGTGGTTTGGGATTCATAACCTGAATTACATAAGGAGTTGCTAGTACCACGCTTAGAATACAAACCATTATGTTGCCTAATATGCCTTAAAGGAGCGACTAATTACTTGCAGATAACACTCAAATGTCGGCCTTAATGCAACCAATGGGCAATGTGGAAATTTGAATGGATTAATTGATAGTTTCTATTCTCGTCAACTATTAACAATCCAGCCGGTTTAAGTGGTAGGTATAGATACATGGCGCTTATAGAACCTGCTAATCGAACCTGTAAATTATAACCGCATATACATTACTATTTAACAGCATATGAATGTAGTGTCATTCTAAAGCACAAGCAAGCACAATATTAGTATACTCACTGGTCGAATAGAATTAATATCGAAAATGTTGGTTAAATTAAGAGGTCCGTCTTAATATTGGGTTCTTCATACCATTTTCTTCTCTTTAGGTAAAAATTGTTACACCAGTCAACAAAAGTAGGTACCAGAATATGCCAATGTTATCAGCAAACCTATTTGTAAGTTTTCTTTTGCTTGCATAGATTTAGTGTTGGAGATAGACATAACGCCACACCCATGTTATTTGCGATTTTCACCTTACATAACATGCTGATGATCGAGGTCACGGTTGCGCGGCTCCCAAATTAACACCATAACCATACACCACCATAACACAATAGTTTTCAGTTTCCTGCCTTAAAATCAATATAATCTCCCATCGCTAGGCAAAGGCCGTCTCGCATATATCAAAATGAGAGAGTTTTAGATCATACAAATTTCGAAGGTGTGTGGAGTTGTGTGGAGTAACCCGCACTGGGCCAGCGTGGTGGACTATGGCCTAAACCCTCTCAGTACGAGAGGAGGCCCGTGCGCAACGGTGGAAAAGTTTATTAACAGGGATAATATTATTGAACGGGAAGAAACCAGAACGAATACAAGGATTGTGGTTGGTAACGATGTGCTGGAGCAAGTGAATGAGTTTGTATATCTTGGATGCGCCTTCAGTAAGGATGGGAAATACACCGCTGATATAGAGAGAAGAGTGAATGCAGGTAATAGAGTGAAGGGTGCGATGGGAAGGCTACTTGGGAGCCGGCACTTAAGCCAAAAGGCGCAGCTGGCCATGCATAACGGAGTGCTTGTCCCAACGCTGTTATATGGCAGTGAGAGTTGGGTATGTAAGAAGGAGAACGAAAGTAGGATAAATGCGGTCGAAATGCGATCTCTGCGGAAGATGTGCGAAATCACGCTGACCGACCATATTCGCAACAGCGTAGTAAAAAAGCGAGTAGGTATGAAAGATAGTATCGGTGTAAAGATGAGAAAGGGTATGCTCCGTTGGTTCAGGCATATAGAAATGACAAAACAGATATACAATGCGAAAGTGGAAGGATGTAGGTGCCGGGGAAGACCTAGACTATCTTACCATGACCAAATAGACCGTGTCTTAGCTGAAGGGCAAGTCAAGAGTCTCCGTAACCGGCGAGTGTGTATGAGACGAACTATGAGAGTGGAGGAAGCCAGAGAGGTATGTAAGGAAAGAACCTGTTGGAACTCTGTACTCTCTGCCTACCTCGCGAGGGAGCTGGCGTGATGATATAGATAGATAGATAATATTATTATTTTTATTTAGGTTATACAGTCACAGTGCGGATAGGTGACGATAGATTTATAGCCATCTTCTGTTGAACTTATCAAACTGCCTGCTAGACATCCAATGGCTTAACGACATTAATTTTCAGACGGGACTAAAAGCTTAACTTGTCTTCTATAGCACCGAAGCGCTCGATGATGGAGTAGCCACACTTATCCATTGCAAACCAACAGAGCCGTACCCTGGTTCACCTTGATAATTGCTAAGAACAAGGTAGGGCAACGAACGCCTCAACTTCACACTTATCTTCACATAATTATTTCCCTTCAAAATCCCTTATTGTTGAATCACAAAAAGATATTACAACGCAGGTGCGGCGGTGATCTTGACATTTAAGTTAGGTACAACCAATTCGCCATCTTTATCTCCAATCACCAGTTATACTATCACGCACCGGTACGACAAACTGCTGCCAACTAACATTATTGATTGCATAATACATTGACTTTTAGGGACTGCGGCCAAATAAATTAATTCACTTTAAATCTTGATTTATCTGTCTGACATTTCTGCCTACGAGTAAGTTTTATGACAGTTTAATGGCCAATACTTCTAGATAAATGTAATATTAATATATAATAATGTACTATGTTAACCATTTACATTATATTTTTTTATAAAAAGTGAGAGCTTCCACCTTTATAAAATCAAAAAAAAAATACCAGACAATTCCGACTGATTCAGGTCAAACGGATATTAATATGCAACAGCAAGCCCATATTAAGAAAATATATTAAATGTCACTTGTATTTTTACTTACCAATGTTATAACGTATGTTTAAATTAAGCCGGTATCGAGCTGTTATATAGTCAATAAAATATTTGCGTAAAAGTTGTAAACATAAACTTTTGACATCTATTAAGTTTGACTCTCATGTGCCGATGCCCTTGGCGACTGATTGCCAATTGTTTTTATCGTCAAATCTTGCATACAACAATGGCGTAGAGAGTTGCGCGTGAGCTGTACGAATGTGCGCGCGCAATGCAAGTGGCACACAGTTCTCCCACAGTACGGCTGTCCCATTACAAAACCTACTATTAGTTTGACCAAATTTTACAGGAGAGCAAAATTTTGTGGTAGCGCTTCTGAACTATTCAATATGTCGGCAAATTGATATTTAAGAACTTGTAAGTGCACACATGCTAGGTTTTGGTTGTGTGAATTACTAGGTTTTAAAGTGGTCAAAACTTTGATCGATGCCCTTAGTAGGTTTACTTCGTACTAAGCGCATACGGTACGCATTTTTGCATTATGTAGAAACTTAATAAAAAACAATGATAATGCTAAATATGCCAATTCCCATATTTAACAGACTTCAAAAAAGGAAGAAGTTCTAGTCTATTGTAGTATATTTTAAGACACTAGATTTTGTTATGGGACAGTCGAGAACCTCAGCAGTTGTATACCCACATAGACGAAGTGTTACTGTTTCTCACGTGCTTTATTGGCTAGCGAAGTATCGACTGACATAGATTTGCATGTCGTGAGTCATGACGTTTCTTTTTCTGTGACCTGCCTAGTATTCCTATTGAATGTATTGATAAAACACCTAAGACCGTTCGCAGCCCTCCTTCCATATCCGATCTTACTATCATTTGCTAATAAGTTAGTAAGATGAAAAGAGCATTCGAATAAACATGCATTAAGATAATTCTACGTTCTTAAGGAACTTTTAAATATAAAATTAATACTATCTCTATATATGTCATCCCGCCAGATCCCTTGCGGGGTAAGCAGAGAGTACAGAGTTCATTTTTACAGACCTCTTTAGCTTCCTCTACTCTCATAGTTCGTCTCAAACACGCTCGCCAATTACGGAGGCTCTTGACTTAAGATAAGACAGATATACCTTCAGATAAGACACAGTTTATTAAAATTATTAATAAATTGTTAATAATGTACTTACTCGAAAAGCATTAATTCTCTTCGTTGTATAAGACATCCTTTAAGACTACAGATCCATTACCTGTACCATTCAAAAATCACGTCAATATGTATAAGACAATTTGCTCAAACTTTCCTTTATAATGATCGGCGAATATGCTAAAAAAAGAAGTACCACTTACCTTCACTCTCTTGATTTTATTTATAAACTTTCAAGTCTCTGTTTAAGAAAATTATTTTACAAGAGGTATCAACATCTAAAATAACATCTAAATCTTTATTATAAGTATCTTATTCTACTAAAATGTCATATGAAACATTACAATTATTGTAAAGTATGATCATACTTTACAATAATTGTTATCACTTAATCAAGTTATAGCCCCCGTGCCCATTTTTATTTTTATCGTAAGCATCTTTGTCCTCTACATGAAGATTGCCTGGAAGAAATCGCTTTAAGCTATAAGGCCGGCTTACTGTACCAATAGCTATATCCAATACTTTCCTTTTTTTCTAGAATTATTTGTGTGCAATAAAGTATTGTGTAAGTTTATAATAAAAATAATATAATCAATATACGCCATTCAGCCTTACCTACCTAGGCGAGGCAAGACGAGAACCTATTGGAACTCTGCACTCTCTGCCCACCTCACAAGGGATCTGGCGTGATGATAGGTAGAATAGTTTTGTGATTTTTTGTACTTCATCATTAAAAAATAATTCTATTACATTAAACATGTTCACAAAACCTACTAACAATTACCTTTGTTTTGAATGTAATTTTATTGTTCATAATAGACGTTGCGTTCTCAAAATTGTATTCATTCATACACCGTCACGCCTATATTCCCCAAGCAGAGATGGCAATGGTGTACTGTGTACACCCACTTTTCGCCAACGATGTTAAGTCCCATGTAATAGCCACCTATTACAGAGCCAATTGCTATAAACCGGGCACAATTCCAGACTCCGGACTGATACTGGGCATTTTTAGATAGAAAAATTGCATTTGTCCGACCCATACCGAAACAAATAATTGTAGGTCACATAAAGATTCCCGTGCGGGAATCGAACCCGCGACTATTTCACTCAGTGGGCGGAGGGACTTAAGCTCTTAGTCACTGCGCCAAATCATGTGTCGAAACCAATTTGAACCCAGGACCTCGTGATCGCAAAGAACATTATTTGCCACTAGACCAACGAGGTAGCATTCATATCATCATCATCATCATTTCAGCCTATACTTGTCCACTGCTGAACATAGGCCTCCCCAATAGCTTTTCAGCGTAATCGATCCGATGCCACCTGCATCTAACGAATTCCTGCGATCTTTACAAGATCTACGGTCCATCTGGTAGGCGGCCGTCCCACCCTGAGTTGGCCACTACGTGGTCCCCACTTTAAGATCTTTCTGCCCCAACGCCTGTCCGATTTTCACGCTATGTTGCCACTTCACTTCAGCTTGCTTCTCCTATAGGATATGTATTAATATAAGTATCATCATCACCACGCCAGATCCGTTGCAGGGTAGGCAGAGAGTACAGAGTTCCAACAGGTTCTTTCATTACATACCTCACTGGCTTCCTCCAGTTCGTCTCATACACGCTCGCCGATAACGGAGACTCTTGACTTGCCCTTCAGATAAGACTCGATCTATTTGGTAATGGTAGGATAGTCTAGGTCTCCCCCGATCAGCCCAATAGCCCGGGGCTTTATAATACGGGCTAACATGTTTCCCTCGCCGTAACATCTGGCGGGGGACCTCCCCCCTGTACCAATATCCGCAGGGGGGCCCATGAGGTCGTGGGGCGCTGGGGCGGGGGCCCGTAAGCGTCCTTCACGTGCGACCTCGAGGAGGACGGTGGCGTGGTGTGACCCATGCTGCCGCGATCACCGCGACGGTGCAGGGGGGGAGCGGGCCCATAGGCTCCCCCCCCGAAGGCGGGCTTTTCGGAGCAAGGTACAAAGGGGCACCGGTGTGTTCCTAACGGAGATCCCGGAGCCCCTCCCTGAAGTGTCGATGCCGGCCACCGTGGGGTTTTAGTCGGTTAGAGTCCGACATGCCCCGCCAGCTGCCCCTGAGGCTGGCGGAAGTCCATGAGGATTTCCCCACGTACAAAAAAAAAAAAAATCTGTTTTGACATTCTATCTTCTGACATTCTTTCTATATGCCCGAACTAACGGAGCATACCCTCTCTCATCTTTACACCGACACTGTCTTTCATACCTACTCGCTTTCTTACAGCGTAGTTGCGAATACGGTCGGTCAGCTTCACTCCGCACATCTTCCGCAGAGCTTGCATTTCGACCGCATTTATCCTACTTTCATTCTCCTTCTTACATACCCAGCTCTAGCTGCCATATAACAGCGTTGGGACAAGCAGTCCCTTATGTAATACCAGCTGCACCTTTTGGCTTAAATGCCGGCTCCCAAGTAGCTCTTCCATCGCACCATTCATTCTGTTCCCTGCACTCACTGTTCTCTCTATGTCAGCGGTGTATTTTCCATCCTTACTGAAGGCGCATCCAAGATATACAAACTCATTCACTAGGTCCAGCACCTCGTTACCAACCACAATCCTTGCATTCGTTCTGGTTTCTTCTGTATTAATATAAATAACATTAATAATACATCGTCATACCTATATTGCCCAAAGTACTGTGTATACCCAACTTTCGCCGACCGAGTTAGCTCCTAATGTCATAAAAGTCAAGTCACCAATATATAGGGTACAATTCCAGACTTAGGTTGTACTATTACTGAGAGTTTTTTGGTATACAAACAAAAAAAAATATATCACTATTCTTTATCACGCCAGATCCCGCGTGGGTTAGACAAGGTTCTTTCCTTACAGACCTCTCTAGTTTGCTTTACACTTATAGTTCGTCTAATACATTGTTACAATTTTAATTGTTTTTTTTTCATTTCTAAACAAGGTTGGTATACTATACGGTTCATATTGATTGCATTATTTTTCGTACAAACTTAATCGTACTTTACGATAATTGTAATGCTTCATATAGCATTTTAGTAGAATACGATGCATAAAATAAAGAAAAACCCCAAAAATAGGTACTATCCAACCTAGAATTCGAACGATCTCGTAAATATATAACTAAACTTACTTGACGACGATTTAGCGCAGTTGTTAAGAGCTTGAGCTGCTCTGCCCACTGTGTCTAATAGTCGCGGGTTCGATTCCCGCACGGGACAAATCTTTGTGTGATCCACAATTATTTGTTCCGGTCTGGGCATTTGTTTGTGAATTTTCATGTTTGTAAACGCACCCACGTCACAGGAATAAATCCTAGTGTGGGGCTACGTTTTTAAAAAAAAAAAAAAAAAAAAAAAAAAAAAAAAACTGCTATATATCCATGTGCAATAGATAATCAAGCTAAATAGTTGCTGCAAGTCATACTTGAGTAACTTTCCTAAAACCGAATTTATTATCGTCGTAGATACCGTTACTTACGATTTATTACAACTTTCAAGTAATAAATTAGTAAAGATAATTACATGCGTAAATTCATCAGTGCATACTCATAACCTGACGCTGTACCACATTTCTAATTTTTAAATAGATCAATGGTTGAAACTAATTATTTGTACAAACACACCATTCAAATGAAACAGAGGTAAACGATCATGAACAAATCTCGAGCATTTTGAAATAAGCAACACACGTTGTAAGAAATCGTAAGTAAGATGTCTATTAGTTGACCACTTCGTCTTAATGTTTCGCTTGTATTATTTTTAAGGTACGAGGCATGCCTTATAGTACTTTTTATTGTTTTTCAAAGTATTCAACACGTAGCTTAATACACTTTTCCATTCGCTCCAACCAGTTATTATAACATTTATTCCACTCTAAAATGGGGGTGTTCAAAATGGCTGACTTGAAAGCGTCGACTGCTTCTTCACCGGACTGGAACCTTTGACCACAAAGACTTTTCTTAATTTTAGCAAATGTAAAGAAATCGTTAGGGCTTAGGTCAGGACTGTATGGAGGATGGTCAAGAATTTCTACTTTTTCCTGCTTCAAATACTCAATCGTTTGACGAGCGCTGTGTGAGCTTGCGTTGTCGTGGTGCAGGATGATGCGTCACTTCGAGTTAGATTTTCGAAGTTCGATGATAACTTGTAGTAAACAAACTGTGGTATACCACTCTGCGTTAACCGTTCTACGATCTTCAAGTGCAATAGTCGCCACATGGCCGGTTTTTTCAACGAACGTGGCCACCATCTTCTTTGAAGTGCTTCGAGAACGAACAACTTTAGTCGGCTTTGGCTCGTCTTAAAAGACCCAGTATGTAGATTGTTGTTTGGAATCAGGATCGTAGGTATAGATCCAAGATTCGTCACCATTGATAATGTCGTAGACGTGATTTGACTCTCTCTTTGCAGAGTTTTCTTACACCATCTGACGCGAGCCGCCTTGTGATCGCCGGAAATCATATGCGGTATCCAACGGCAAACTAGCTTTCTCACACCAAGCGCTTCATGCAAGACCTTCTGAATGGTTGTCCCTGAGATGCCTAATAGAGCCTCTATCTCTCGATACGTCCTATGACGATCTTCGAGAATTAGCTGTCTCACAGCAATGATGTTATCTTCAGTGAAGGCGGATTTTGGGCGTCCTTCGCGAGATTTGTCACTAACACTAGTATGTCTACGCTGGAATTCTAAATACCAGCGTTCGACAGTCCGCAGACATGGGGCTTCATCACTAAACACAGATGTTAGCTCTTCAAAACACTGAAGCCGTGTCAGGTCTCTTCTAAAGTTGTAGAAAATTATTGCATGAACATTTTCCTTAGAAAGATTCATTTTCGTACGTAACCTGACAGATTCCAATCGACGCTGTGACTAACTAATAGCATTATTCCTAATACTTTCAACTGTTTTGAGATTCAAAATTTAAACACATTCGAATATAGAACAGTTCCAAATTCAAAATTGCCGGGAAATATGGAAACGACAGAACTTAAAAGGCATGCCTAGTAACAATGTAGAGTCACAGAGGTGAACAATGAAAAGTATGAACAGAACACCCATCACATAATGCCAGAAATTCGGTAGTTAAGATCCATGTTTAGGAGGCGAAAGCGTCTTAATCACCACGTTTGATTCCATCGCATAGCAAAGCCCTGCTTTACGCAAATCAAAATAAGAAAGTAGGTACTATACAAACCCCACCATACTAGAAATAGGCCAACTGTTGTTTGAAATTATCAAGCAGACTATAAGGCTTCCAACTTGGATTAATGACTATCACATGAAGTGGAAACCGAGATCAACAGCTTAATGTGCCGTCCGAAGCACTAAGACGTTCGAAAATGGAAATGCTCAATAGGCACCTCTCAGCCTGACCAAACCGAATGCTTGGATTTGTTGGTCGATTTGAAAACTATTTACATAAAAATAGTAAGAAATTAAAGTGTTTTATAAAGCGTATACACCTAATTATTATTCACCTCTACACAAAACTTAGTTATATTTTTCATAAAATTCTTTAACAGATTGCACGCCACACAGAATGTGGTTATTTCAATAAATACATTGTAATGGAAAAGGTGACGCCACTGGTCCAAGAGGAATTTCGGGCAAGGTCGGCTGATCGATGTTTGTACGACCACTCTTGCGCAAATCTCACGCGCTGCGGTGCGCAGGCGCCGAACGAGATGTGGCTGTCACCATGTTAGCATTTTCGTTTTCCTCGTATTTACATAAAACGCTTTTTAATTTCAACGTCCTTCCAACAGATCGTGTACAAAGTAAGTAATCCCACTTATAAGAATCTTCAAGTCAACATGAGTTCAATTACGAAACCTAAGTAATTTATTCTATACTTGTCATGCCCATAAATGTTTATCTCGAGTTAAGCTCAGAATTGACTGGAAGCCGCAGCCACAACACCGATTCAAATCTGTAGATAGCTCTATTTTTATTTTATCCTTTAATTTGAATGCGAGTGGATAACCTCGTAACTAATCTAAAAGGATATTGAGAAATAGAGAGGAAATAACTTCGAGCATTATTATAATATTTATTTTATAATAAGATTTAGATCAATAAATGACGCCATATCCTTTGCAAACTTATTTACTAGAAGGTTGTATGGAAATAAAGCAAACATGTTAAAATCAGAAAATACCTAATAATAGACGAAATGGCAAGATTGTTGTCCAATACCTATCATCGTTTACTATCGAGATATTCATCGTCATTAGCCGGTATCAGTCCACTGCTGGACATAGGCCTCTCCCAATGCGTGCCATTAAGCCTGGTTTTCGGCTCTTCTCTTCCAACCGCTGCCAACCACCCTGCATCGTGGCTCCACCTAGCTGCAGGGCGTCCCACACTACGTTTGCCGAGCCGCGGTCTCCACTCCAAAACACGTCTACCCCAAAGGTTATCGGTCCTTCGTCAAATATGGCCCGCCCACTGCCACTTTAGCGAGCTGATCCTGTAAGCTCGGTCGATGACCTTGGTTCTCTGCCGGATCACGTCATTCCGGATTGGATCCTTCAGACAAACTCCAAGAATAGCTCTTTCTATATATTATCGATATATTATTTATACTAAATTAAAGATGACAGTCTGAAAAACATCTCAAAGAATAAGAGCCCATCTATGGGTATGGTCTTATTTCGAACTAATTTCTGCCCGCGACTTCGTCCGCATTGACTTTAGACAGAAACTTTACATTTTTTTCGAGATAAAAAGTATCCTATGTATTAATCCAGGTAATAAACTATGTGTGTGTCAAATTTCATCCAAAACCGTTCCACCGTTTTTGCGTGATTGAGTAACAAACATCCAAACTTTCACATTTATAATATTAGAAGGAGTAGTAGGATTACCGATCCAACCATAACCAACATGAGGACGCGTTAAAATACTACAGATGGCTATAAAAACCATAATAAAAATAAATAAACACCGTCACGTCTATATTCCGTCCGTCGATGTTAGGTCCTATGTAATAGGGGGCGAGCCTATTGCCATATACCGGGCACAATTCCAGACTCCTTTCCAGACACATACTGGGAAGAATTCATCAGAAAAACTACATTTCTCCGACTTAGGATTTGACCCCAGGACGTCATGATCATAAAGCGACGCGCTTTGCCACTAGACCAACAAGGCAGTATATAGGCAGCATAATAAAAATATCATTATGAATAAACTAAACTTTTCTACAGTTGCGACCTGCGATTAGGTATAGATGCGTAAGTTGAATAAACGCAGTTGTTTTTGGTTGCCATTTTGTTCGCTATCCGCAGTGTTGAATAATTTTTCAATTGAAGGATCAATCAATTCAAATTTCATTTGCAATTGAATATATTTATTTACATATAGGATATAGAAAATTACATTTTATCATATACATAATTATATTACAAATCTAAGTCTTGTCCGCGTGGTATGGTGGCAAGAGCGCTGGTTGCATTCCCTCGTTGAAAAGCCTTGCTAATTTTCTGAGTGATAAATAAGCCAGCCCTCTTGTCACCTGTAGAGGTAATTAATCTGGGTGTTATATTTTTTAGAAATTTTCGCACATGTACTCTATGGGCCCATTGTCTCCGCCACAAACTGCACAAATACGTAATTTTTACTAATAGACACATATTTGTGTCGCTTACCCACATCCGCTTTCTCAGCTGCAGCTCCCGCCTAAGACCCTCATTCCCCGAGGTTGGACCGCGCCAATGTGCCAACGCACGTGGCATCCCACACAAGGGCCCGAACTCGATCGCGTCATGCCGTCGAATCTCTTGCCATCATTACGGAATAATTCCACCGGTCCTAAAACTGAAGGAATGCCGATGGTGGCAAGAGCTTTCTTAATAATATTGTTCAAGGCACCGTGGCGAGAAAACCTGCCGGCGATTTTGCGGTATGAAAGCCCATGGAGACCTGACCGATCTACCCGCGCACCACACGGGCATCTGTGTTCGCAGCAGATTGGCGTGCCCAAACAATTGAATTAATTCTCCTGAGGTACTTAATACGCCTAAGTCCCTTCCGTAATTTTGAGTGCTGTATAGAAATTGACACGTCGGGCGCTTTAAAAATACAAATAAGCCGCGGCGAAATCTGAAATATTATGATTGCAACTTAATATTATCACAATTAATTTTTGCCAAACTCTGGTGACTTGTAATCAGTACGAATAATATTTCGATGTCGTTTACAAACGTTGTAAAGGATAATGCAATAAAACAGCATCATCAGCTTCGTGTTATCGAGTCGTGACAAAGAACATGATACGAGTATGGCCGCGATCGAAGATCAATTAGCGTAATGACTAATTACAGACGATTGAATGGAGTGAATGCACACAAACGGGCCGCAGGACCTGGTCACGAAGGCCTTCTGTTGCAACCTCACAGCTAAGCTATAAATAACGCTAATTAATTCGGATAAAGGATTTGACGTGTAAAGGATCGTAAAACAAACACAAAGCCGATACTTTATTAACTTAAATGAAGTAACCTTAACGTGTATTTTGTGTTTGATTGAATAATATTTTATGCAAATATTATCTAGCTCTATCTATCTATCTATATCATCACGCCAGCTCCCTCGTGGGGTAGGCAGAGAGTACAGAGTTCCAACAGGTTCTTTCCTTACATACCTCTCTGGCTTCCTCCACTCACATAGTTCGTCTCATACACACTCGCCGGTTACGGAGACTCTTGACTTGCCCTTCAGCTAAGACACGGTCTATTTGGTCATGGTAAGATAGTCTAGGTCTTCCCCGGTACCTACATTCTTCCACTTTCGCATTGTATATATGCAAATATTAAATTTTAGATAAAACATATATGTTAAAGAACATCGTCAAAAATGGCCCCAGTACTAACAAACATGTGACCTATACCTTAATGACCTATCTTCTTCTTCTTCTTCTTCAGCCGAAAGACGTCCACTGCAGGATAAAAGCCTCCTCTAAAGACCGCCACAACGACCGGCTTTGTGCTGTACGCATCCAACTTCTACCCGCGACCTTCACCAGGTCATCGGTCCATCTTGTAGGGGGCCTACCCACTCCACGTCTTCCGGTACGTGGTCGCCATTCGAGAACCTTTCTGCCCCAACGGCCGTCAAGCCGAGCGATGTGCCCCGCCCGCTGCCACTTAAGTTTAGCAATTCTGGGTGCTATCGGCCGAATACTCAAACGTCACTTAAATCAGACATTCGTTGAGAGCTGCTTATTTTTAAGAGCATCTTATATTTAAGTGGTATTCACAAAAGCTGCTGTCATGATTTAGGACCATGATTAGCTAAGTGTCCCTCAAATGTTTTAAATATGGCAACATTCGGGATAAAAATACGAAAAAAATTCGTTCTCGTTTACAATATTAACGATATAAGTAGTAGTTTCATTTTATGCAAAATTTCTAAAGATAAGTGAGGGGTAAATTAGAATTTAATTATTTTAAAATACACTCCCGTGATATACGTAAAAACATTTGAAATTCATAATAATTTTAAATCATAAAGTTATTAAAATTTTAAGACCTAATGGCCTTAAAGGTACTCAAACGACATAACAACGGAACGCAATAATAGTCTGTCAATATTGACATTCGATTGATGAAGGAAAACAAATTCAAGTAGAAACTAGATATCTACCAAAGATCTTTTTAATTTTGTTATCACAAATACAATTTATAATTGTTTTGTTGCCCGATATGGAAGGTAAGAAAAAGCGGGATTGCAATTACACCAGTGCCGAGAAAGAAATTTTGTTAAAAATAATTAATACGTAAGTTTTGTGATTACTTATTATATTGTAACAGTTTTAGCAACAAAATACGAATGCTTAGTTTTCAAATACCGTATTAATTTTAGGTTTCTCCACATAATTGAAAACAAGGAGACAAATGCAGTATTTATCACTAAGAAGAAAAATACATGGGAGGAAATTACCCATCAATACAATGCCGTAGCTACGAGTGGTCACAGAACTTGGCTTCAACTACGGCATCTGTATGAAAATATAAAACAGAAGTCAAAGAAAAATGTGGCAAAAGAAAACGTAAAATGACTTTTTTTATTTTGTATCTTCTGTGTATTTCATTGTGTGATGTTATATATTCAACAATATGTGATTTTTCATTGTAGAAACTACAGTTTTATGAAAAGGATGAAGTCAACACAGCTAAAAAAAAAGCATCAGAGGATAAGGTGAACATTTTCTTTATTAAGCATATGTATTAACACAATTAGCCTGCATGCTAACTAATCTTTCCATTTCTATAGAGAGAAATTTTAAAAACTGGTGGTGGATCACATAAAAGTGTGCTAAGTGAAACTGATAACCAAATCTTAGCTATGGTGGCTCCTCAAATAAAGCCAGTGCCCAATCCGTATGATGACGCAGCCTTGTATTTTGGTTAGTTATAAATATTCTTCTTTTGTGTGGTTGGTCGTCAATCCTGTGGCAGTTATTCAAGCCCAGTACTTCTCTGACTTAGATTAAATACTGTAATAATGACAGTAAATATATTTTTTATCAGGTGACATGGAGACTTCATCATCTCAAGATGTTCAAATAGTAGAAGTACATGTTGATAAGAGCTCTATAGACTCTATTCCTATTTCATCTACTTCGTCTCAACATATTAATGGTAAACTACTGTAACATTATTTTATTTTATGTAATAGACATAGAAATATCTATCCTAAATTTATTTCACTAATTTCTGCGCCTTATTTCAGAACATGAAGTAACTATTGTTAATGACAACAACATTAATAAACCAAATAAAAAAACAGGTAATCTCTAAAGTTGTCATCATATAAGTGAATAATCTATTCTGTATATGTAATTACCTATTTGTTTTGTTGTAGGGAGTAAGAAGACAGTAAAAGCTAGCAGCACCAAAGAAATGTATTTTAAAACAAAGCTGGCTAATGCTAGGTTAGAACGAAAATTGATGATCAATAAATATAAAATGGAACATCAAAAATTGAAAATGGAAATGGAAATTTTAAAATTAAGATTAAAAAATCAGACTAAGAAAAAGCCTAATTAATACTTAATTACAGGGCTGCATCCTCATTAGGATTTTGCACTTTAAAATTAAGATTAAAAAATGAGACTAAGAAAGAGCCTAATTAATACTTAATTACAGGGCTGCATCCTCATTAGGATTTTGCACTGGTTTTTTTAGGATGTGAAATATTGGTTGTCGTATCCAGCACTTTATAAGATTACTATCCGATTGTACATTATATATATATATATATATATATATATATATATATATATATATATATATATATATATATATATATATAGTATAAATAATAATACATATATAAATAAATAAGGACATTATTTTGACTTTTTGGCTGTATCATGTTTATTCCATCCTATTTATAATACTGAAGAAAGATTTTTTAGTCTTGATGTTTGCATATTGTCTGCAGAAGATGAAGCTAGGTTGTCAAACTAATCGTAGCCGTATGACTGGCCATTATTATTGATACATGATTTCCTGCCACTTATTTTTCTATTTATCTATCTATATCATCACGCCAGATCCCTTACGGCGTAGGCAGAGAGTACAGCTCTGGCTCTGGCTTCCTCTACTCTCATAGTTCGTCTCATTATTGAATGATAATGATTAAATGATATTTTTTTTTTACATTCATATTTTTTACACACCTACCTATGCAATAGATTATATACATTTAAGAAGATATAATTGGTAATTAAAAAATAAACAATATTTAACTAGAAAAATGTGTATTAATTATCATGGTTCTTACAAGAAAATTCTCATTAATGACATTGTGGCCATCCTCCATTAAATCCTGGGCCAATATATCATCCCCTAGATGGTCATGCTGTGACATGGCAATATTGTGCAGTACTGCACAAGCTACAATTATGGGAGGGATATTTTTAGTTTTGACGCCCAAGCCAAAGTGAAGACAGGGAAATCTCCTCTTCAAAACACCGAAAAGTCTTTCGATAGGGTTTCTTGTGGAGATTTGTGCACGGTTGTAGGCTTCTTCTGCAGCTGTAGTCGGGTTTAGTATTGGCGTCATGAGATAGTTGCGGCATGGGTAGCCACTGTCTCCTACCAGCACCATATTTCCAAAGTCTCCTCGATCAAATTGAGCACAAAGAGGTGAATCATTAAATATGGTGCTATCATGCACCGAGCCTGGCCAACGTGCTATAATATGTTTTATAATTAAATTTGCATCACACACCATTTGTACATTAAAGGAAAAATAACTTTTCCTATTACGGAAAGTCTCTGCGTGAATCCCTCCTGAAATGAAAAAGAAAACAAGTTAAATTATCCCAAGTATGCTTGAATTTACCTTCATTAAATATTATTGTAAAAGAAATATCCCAACAAACCTGGTGAGTTAATTTTAATATGTGTACAATCCACTGCACCTAATACTCGTGGAAACCCTGCAATAGCATAGAAATTGTTGGCTATTTGTAAGCTTTCTTCTGGAGTTGGCATGTTAATGTAAATGTTTTTCAATTTGGCAATTTCTGCTGTAACACTGTGAATAATACGGTGCACAGTTGGTTGTTCCACTTTAAAAATATCGCCAATTACACGTTGGTAACTGCCGGTGGCGTAAAAACGCAGTGTGATTAAAATTTGATCCCTGGGT
Organism: Phalera bucephala; assembly: GCA_905147815.2. Classification (NCBI taxonomy): domain Eukaryota; kingdom Metazoa; phylum Arthropoda; class Insecta; order Lepidoptera; family Notodontidae; genus Phalera; species Phalera bucephala. The sequence continues at coordinate 11,607,715 of LR990621.1, read as the reverse complement.
TGGATTGCTCGATTTCTTTTTGTTAAAGGTTGGAGTTTGTCACCAAATAATGCTACTAGATGTAAAACCGTGCTCTTGTCGAGGCGAAATCTCATTTTAAATTCAATGTCATCATATATTGCAAAAGCGTCCAATTTTTCTAAATTCCGGCGTATTCGGCCGCTACTCGTTGACGCTTCTTCTTCGGAAAGTGAAGATAGAGACATTTTTCACAATTTATCAGTTAAATACAAAGGACAAAATAATTTAAGATTGCTTGTGAGGACTCTTAAGTTTAACGGGGTCTTAGAGCTATTTAAGTGAAGATTTGACAGATGTCAAACACTAAGTGGCGTTTGAGAATACGGTTTTTGGTTTAAGTAGCCATTTAAGCGGTACTTAAATTAAGTTCAATTAAATTTAAGACGATGATTTAAATGACGTTTGACAATACGAAAATGCAAGTTAACGACGTCTCAAACATCTAAGTGGGACTTAAATATTTAAGTAGCGTTTGAGTATTCGGCCATACGTCACACAGAACAAAAAAAAAAAAAAACTAATTGGAACCTTTATCTTCTCGTATTTTTTTCTTGATTCATCATCAGCCCGTGTCAGTCCACTGCTGGACGTAGGCCTCTCCCATGGCACGCCACTGAGCTCGATCTTCAGCTCTCCTTCTCCAATCCCTGCCCGCTGCCTTACGAATATCGTCGCCCCACCTAGCTACAGGGCGCCCTATACTACGTTTGCCGACACGCGGTCTCCACTCAAGAACCAGTCTGTCCCAACGGCCATCGGTTCTGCGGCATTATGAAAAACTAATTCCCTTGATTCGTTAGTTATAGGAGCTCTTTAGTAGTTAAAGATACAACAACTTTCAGACTAAACATTAATATCAGGGACAATGCAACACTACGACACGCGATGACAATTTCCCACGATCTACTCTCAATGTTTTTCTCGTCGTAGCCTAGAATGATCGATAATATGCATGCTTTGATGCAAACTTATGAACATAGCACACTTGAATATCAAGGAGTTGTATAAAAGATATCGTTCATATGTTATAAACCTTAGAAAGATGCATGAATGCGAAGCGTTGTTTTACCTCCTTTATGACTACCTCTGTCCGATTAGTATAATAATATAATAATAATTCTTTATTGGCATAAAATATCATGGTACAGTTTAAAGTTAGGCCCTGACCCCAGAGCTAGGTATACAATACCTGTGTTTCAGGGGTCAGTGTCGTCTTCCTTATTAGATTAATCTAAAATTTTATGCGTATTTTATAGTTACTTGCAGCAAAAAACAAAAAAAAAAAAAAAAAATTAAATAAATAAAATTATAACAATCATGGATTAAAATAATATTTGAAAACTATAGCTATATGACATACAATTTTATAATTGTGTGGGAGCGTGTTCGTGGAAATGTGTGTGTGTCTGCGTATGTATGTGTGTGTGTGTGTATGTGTGTGTGTGTGTGTGTGTGTGTTTGTGCGTTTGTGTGTGTGTGTGTGTGTGTGTGTGTTTGTGCGTTTGTGTGTGTGTGTGTGTGTGTGTGTGTGTGTGTGTGTGTGTGTGTGTGTGTGTGTGTGTATGACATTGATATGCTTTACAATCATTTTAATAAATTCTCCGTTTCGTCGTAGTTCTGTGTTTGTAACCAAATCTTTACTGTACGTTTTACGTCGTGAGATATACGAGGATTAATACGAAGGGTCTTATTTAACTTATTGTACAGACGAACAGCAAGGTAAATATGTTGACGCCCAGCAGCCGGTGTGTGGCAACGTAGAGGAAGGCAGACATTACCAATTTTACGCTTATGAGTGTTGTTTTTATTATATGGTGTGATACGGTGTTGTTTAATAACAACCTGCAGAATATAAGTTTGCCTTACAGTAAGTACTTCACACTTCTGGTATAAGGTTACTGTTGGATATATAAAGGGTCTGAAAGTCATGACCTTTAGTAAGGATCTTTGAGCTCTTTCAAGGCATATCATATGAGTTTTGCAAGCACCACCCCAAACTATAGTATAGTATTGTTACACGTATTTAGTATGTTAATCGACCAATCTGACATTATTAATTATGTGAAATAGAAGAAGCGTTAGCCAGTAATACAAACTGTATTAAAATAATTTTACTTTATAAAGGTCTATCGAACTATGAGAGTAGAGGGAGCTAGAGAGGTATGTAAGGAAAGAGCCTGTTGGAACTCTGTACGCTCTGCCTACCCCGTACGGGATTTGGCGTGATGATATAGATAGAGATCGATAGACAGATAAAGGTCTAAAGACAAGCTTTTATAGCAATAACACAACGGATATATTTTGGTTAATTAATGAGTTCCTATGATTTCGTTTCGGCTCTATTATTAGACCCTGGGCATCATCCGGGTCCAGAGTGCTCGTGAAGACAAATCCAACGAGCCTAAATACGGCGGGGCTATGTTGAGTAGTTGATGATTCCATTTGCTACCTTTCGGCTGGTTGATAGAACTTATTAATACCAATACAACAAGCCTAAACACGGTGGAATTATGTTGTGTAGTTGACATGGTCCTATGGTTACCTTCCGAATCCATCATCAGACCAGCTTGATTGTACGATATTTTTACATTGTGCAAGTGCTTGAAATATGGACTACAAAATTTTCCCGGAAAAACAGACGGACAATCGGACAGACATACGAACAGTGCAAGTTAAATAAAAGCTTGTAAAAATATAAAACTGTTTACTGTTCTTTTTAATTGAAAAAATCGAGGTTGTTATCTTTGTCTCTCTCATCTGATTGAATCAGTAACTTTTTAAGACCTCAGTAGATCACGGCATCGAGAATTATGAGCTAAAAATAAAATTAATAGATACTCACTTCGGATCCGGACAGCTCCTTCACAATTGCTCTACACAAAGAACATTCAATTTGGCCATCATTTACAAGATAATTTTCTTTAACGTACAATGAAACAAGTTAATCGCCCAGTCAATAATGTTGACTTAAATATACAGCTGTCTTGCAATTTATCATCCTAAATAATAGTTGGCAGTTGCGAAAAACTTAGACATTGCGACAACCACGACTTTGTTGGTCGTTAACTATCTCTCGAATGCCTAAAATGTATTACGATATAATGATACAATCGATTAATGGTATTGTTCAAGTCTAATCGATTACACTGATAGCTAAGATATGATCTAATTTGAAACATACCGTAAAATTCACTATTACGTGACGGCATAATTTGGATATTATCTATCTAGACCAATAACGGTAGCGGCAGCTTTGAAAACTTATTCAGTCAGTGTGAATTTCAATTTAAGTAGGATGTTGTGTAACTGTTTTTAACTTCCGATTTGGTTACTCATACATTTTTGTTATTTTTTTTATGCAGATTGTTGTTTTGTATTATCACGGACAGTCCACATCCACAGGAGTGGCGGTCTTGCCGAAAAATCATCTTGGCCCAGGTGTGTGTTGACCCGCCTGCTCCTTCGGGCAACAGAAAGCATGCAATACTATCTAGATACCTGCCCCGTGATAGATAGACTTATTAAGGGTTATTTTGATATATTGTTGACTGCCCCGTTGGTATAGTGGCCAAGCGCATCGCTTGATGATCCCGAGGTCCTGGGTTCAAATCCTAGGTCCGACAAATGAAGTTTTTCTAACGAAAACTTTTCAGTATGAGTCCGAAGTCTAGAATTGTGCCCGGTGTACGGCAATAGACTCGCCCCCTATTACATGGGACCTAACATCATTTGCGAAAAGTGCGTGTATTCAGTACACCTCTGCCACCCCTGCTTGGGGAATATAGGCGTGACGTGTGTGTTAAATGAAAATAAAGAAAAAATAGTGTCAAAAACAATAGTAGCGAACTTTGAGTTATTTAGAATAGTTAAGTACTCCGTGTTTTGCGTATTCGATAAATTCCGCGGGAATTCAAAACAAATTATTTGACCACCATTTGGCTGCCTTTTTACAGGGAATAAGCGAGAATGTGAAAATAGGTCTATGTGAGATAATAGAATAACTTAGCTTGTATTAGCTTTTCCGCAGTTGCTAAGTAGAGATAAGCTATGAAAATGCAATTATTCTATCGGAAATTCACATCCACATAAGTTTCTCGCGCATCTATAATGCAAAGGCGGCCCTAACATACAAAAATGGGACCTGTATTCAATTGACAAAAACCGTATGTTGCCTGATATACTATACAATGATTTATATGACCCATGGAACATTACATTTTGTAATATTTCACCAAATATTTTAAGTGCTCGAATTTCTCACGCTCCCATCATTTGTTTTCTCTGAGTCGAAATTTGCTGATACGTAACTAATGTTCAAAATGTTTTGTTGCAGAGTCGGAGCTCATCGTCATGGGACTTGCGCTAGTGTATCTGATCAGGTGATAAATTGGTGTTTATGTAATTTGGCCTGTGTGTGTTATGTGTTGTGTCATGAACTCTGAACAGTGAAACGCGCTGACTCCACTGAGCAAACGCTTGGAAATGAAAAGAGAAAAGTACAAGAACACCATTCCGGTACACGGGTGAGTTGCTATTTTTTTCATTGTCATCATGTTAGTTATGTTGTCTATCTATCTCTATCGATCTATATCATCACGTCAGCTCCCTCGCGGGATAGGCAAAGAGTACAGAATTCCAACAGGTTCTTTCCTTACATACCTAAGTTATGTTTTAATAATAATATCAGCTTATACTGTCCCACTGGGCTGGGCTGGGCTGTCAAGGGCGAGGGCCTTCCCTCAAAAATCTAGGTAAGTAGGACACGGACGCACCACGGATTGGTGGAGGTAAATCTGTGGCCACCTGCTGTTGGAACTTATCAAGCCGTCTTTAAGGCTTCCCACTTGGCTCAACGGCTACCATATTAAGCGGTAACCGGAACAAACAGGTTCCTTCCGAAGCATGGAGACACTCGAATGTTAAAATGCTACAAACGGTCACCCATCTCAGGCAGACTGAGTCGAACGCTGCTTAACCATAGTAATCGCTAAGAACACCGCGGTCGCACAGCCTTACGAGAGCCTCAATTATATTGTCTTTATTTTAAATTGATTTGATTGTACACTAGCAAAGCAAGCGTACAACTAAACAGTAACACTTTAAAAAGATATATTAAACTGTAATCTAGCTAAATCCATTCATTTTATTGTAATTTTCTAGGTCAAGCGATTTGTAACAATTCAAATAAGGTGATTTGAAGCTCGTAATATTCATTAAGTCTAAAGTTTATTATAAGCCACATTTAAAATACCTCTATCTATCTATCTTTATCATCACGCCAGATCCCTTACAGGGTAGACAGAGAGTACAGAGTTCCAACAGGTTCTTTCCTTACATACCTCTCTGGCTTCCTCTACTCTCATAGTTCGTCTCATACACACTCTCCGGTTACGGAGACTCCTGACTTGTCCTTCAGATAAGACCCGGTCTATTTGGTCATGGTAAGATATTCTAGGTCTTCCCCGGCACCTACATCCTTCCCCTTGCACATTGTATATCAGTTTTGTAATTCTTTCTTCGGACATTCTTTCTATATGCCCGAACCAACGGAGCATACCCTTTCACATCTTTACACCGATACTATCTTTTATACCTATTCGCTTTCTTACTACGCTGTTGCAAATACGGTCGGTCAGCTTCACTCCGCACATCTTCCGCAGAGCTCGCATTTAAAATATTATTGTTACAAAACCTCTTATTGTTTTGAAGCTTCCGATGAAGTGTACTCACGTAAGTTATAGTAGCGAACTTCAAACTTGAACCCACAAATGCCACTGATAACGCACCACTGGGTAAAAATAAACAATAGTTCTCTAGGCAAAATTATTTAATTGAAAAAAAATAAACTAATACACAATTAAATAATTATATTGACTGCCTCGTTGGTCTGGTAGCAAAGCGCATCGCTTCGTGATCACGAGGTCCTGGGTTCAAATCCTAGGTCGGACAAATGTAGTTTTTCTAACGAAAAATTCCCAGTATGAGTCCGGAGTCTGGAATTGTGCCCGGCATATAACAATAGGCTAGCCCCCTATTACATGGGACCCCCGTCGGCGAAACCTAGGTGTACTCAGTACACCTCTGCCACCCCCGCTGGGGAAATATAGGCGTGACGGTGTGTGGTAAATAATTATACTTGCCCCCTATTGCATCGGGACCTAACAACATTGGCGAAATGTGGGAGTACGTAGTGCACGTTTATCACAACAGAACAAAGATGTATATCGCTCCCATCCGGAGGTGTATAGGCGGTGTTTGAAAATTATTAATCCAAAAACAAAAGTAAAATAGATATTTTTTGTTGATTTGAAAAGGTACTGTTCTTACCTATAGCCTTTTACGTTATGCACCTATTGCACATAATACGACATAATAACATTGATTAAGCAACGATTTATCAGAGATATCCTGTAATCAAATTTTTTGGAAGGCGTACTTTTTGGAATACTTATGATTTTTCACTCTAAACGTTTCTATGAATCCTGGGTACGGATAATTTAATATACTTATGCAACTTTTATTTCAACACTTACACTATTTTTTGCCTGAACTCTTAAAGAAATACATTTCACAATATGATCTAACGTGTACACACACATCCTATGACCCACGAGCGAGCAAATAGAAACTCCATAGATAGGATGTACAAACACCACACAGAGACGTGAGAAATATGAATATGATTAAAATATAAATCGCTTTCTTATTTATTACGAAACGTTATAGCGGATAACAAGCATCGCAATAGTATGAAATACAATAACTAAACAAAAAAGTGAGACTTCGGAGCCCAATGTGCCAGTGTGCCACTTATCCGCCAGCTGATTTCGTGATGATATAATTGCGCCGGCGGAGCGGTGAAGCGATGACGTAAATTCTAGTAAGGCTCGGAGTGAGGTGAAAGTGTCAATACGCGGGCCACCTCGGAGCCCTGACACCGGCATGTGATCTGCCGGCGCGGCCGCGGTGCTCGGGCTCGGCCCAAAGATAACATCGATATGCCCCTGCGCATGATATGTTCCGCTATTCGATTAGGTAGCAACGATATTGTAGATTAGGGCTGCCATATAACTAGTTCCCATTTTGACCTAAACTTTAGTTAGGTATAAGACTACTTTTTACTTAAATCCTACAAATCTTTTTTACTAGTATGCATGATAATACAAAATTAATATAACTTGCCACCTTTGACTGACGATAAGCTAAGGCAATACCAAATAAGGCAAGTACACAAAGCCACTGGCATATAAACCTATTGTTTAGTAGGTATTGTATCTAAATTTTTATCGCTGAAACGATGCGTATGCAAAATGTAGCGAAGCAATAATTGCCTCTTTTATTAAATCATAGCAATTTGTATTCATAATTTTCAAGAAAAATAGAATAGGGCATTTAAAAAAAGGAACAAATAAGACACTCAACAGTGCCATGAATTATTTTTTAGGAACATTCGATACTCGTAGTACACAGTTGACAGCCCTATGATATCCCCGTAACGGTCGACCGATCACCTACAACGACTCACGACCGACACACGGAAGTTTAATGTCAGGGAAACTTGTAGTAAGTTAACCTTTTGAGGAATATACGTCAGAATTTTTTTAAACTTAACCTTTTAAAGAGAAGTCCGGTGTGATAAGTAACAAATTTTCTACGCAATTTACATCCTTCTGTGAGGTAGGAGTGTATTGAAGAAAGTCAGCTTTCGACTGAAGTCGTGAAGGTATTTCTCAACATTTGGCGGTGGTGCGGCTGTAGCAAGGTCGGACTTGTTGACTCGGCTTTGTTTTATTTTTGCCACGGATTGCGTGACAAAGCCACAGTGGAGTGGTCATGACCATAACTAAATTACACGACAACCTCAAGCTGACAATTTAAAACGCATGTACATGAACAATGGTGTTTTAGAGACGAATAAATTTAAATATTTATGTATGTAATATTCTTTGAGAGAACGGTGCAAAATAAATTCCATAAGCATTTATTATCTGTACGACATAAACTAAGACCTTCTTATAGCCGGTGCCTGTATTTCACTAATAGATAGAATTGCTTACTGACGGTAGTATTTTGACGCTTCCATTTACGAGTAATATATGCCAAAGTTAATTATTCTCAGTTTCAATTGTAACATTCTCATGTAATTGAATGTTATTCTTAAGAGGATAAAGTTTTTCAACAAAAAAGAAACTTTACTGGTAGTAGGCAAATCTATCCTTAGTTTAAATATAGGAACCGGCCATAAACCAACTTGATAAATTATCTTAATTCATCTGGACCACTAACAATACATCAGGAACAAATTATCCGTCAGTAATGATAAGCAAAGATCAAAGTGTAGCAACAAAATCGAAGCTTTAAATTCATATAGATTATAATGTAATCAGTAGATCACTGCATGTTTGCACACTATTATTCTTAATAGAAAGTATTCATTTGTTTGATATTTACAATTGTTATGTAATTTTGGTCGTCTGAAAGTAAAAACAGACAGTGGCATGCACAAATGGTGATTCGCGCTGAGCCTCATCGCTTGTGACCGTTTTAACCACAAGGCGGAACGCACCGTGGCCTAACCAATGACATTTCATATGAATTAAAAAAACGAATAGCCGATGTGATTGGTTATTTTATGCAAATATGAGCATCACCATCTCTCTATCTACTATATAGGGATATAGATAGAGAGCATACTAGAAATATTCCGAATATTGGAAAATATTCGGAATATTTCTAGTATTTGAAAGAGAGAAGATGTGTCAGAATTATAGTTTCGGCAAGCTACAAGTATAGTCTCTATCTACCATTATGGGGTACAAGTATATATTATACACTCTATTTTAGTGCTCCGAATGGTTCTCATGACCTTTTTTCGGAGTAAGACTTAAGCGTGGTTGTGTAACTGAACCTTTTATTTATTATCTGAGATTTCAAATTTTTCCCCGGGCCTTTGAAAAGCTTGCATGGGGACATGAATCCAACACGAAGAGGCCTTTTGCAAGAAGTTTATGTTATGCAAGTCACCTGCGGAGATCAATTACTGGACAAAAACATAAACAGTAAACTCACTCCATCAGGTGTTGGGTCCAAGTACTATTGCAAATTATAAAAGTAATTAATATTATAAAATTAATTCCAAACGATGAGAGACCACTGAACAGTCGTACCATTTAATAACTGTGTTTACACTCAGATGTAATTGGATATTGTTAATTTAAAAAAGAACAGCGAGATTTTAATTAACATATTTCCGTTAATTATATCAGCACATAACACTTACGCAACAGGTCGATAGCGAGGCCATGACCTTATTTTTGCAGGCCGCGTCAAAACCGGTCCTCACAATATAATACGTCTATAAAATACTACTATACTGGTACAATAGGTGCTTAATACGAAACCACCCACACGGTAAATGACGGTACTTAGATATGGCGTGAGCCGCTCAGCCGGATCCGGAAGCAGCTTAATAGGCGCACATCACACGCGCACCGTGTCTGTGGGCGGGACTCTTTTCTGGCGGTCCTTGAACAAACATTACAAATTTTTTTTACGGCTTGTGTATTTCTCAATATCAGGGCGCGTACCACAATCCCTTTAAGACAGCTATTATAATATTACTTTGCTGTAAGAAAGAGGTTTAATATTGTGGATATACGCAGTTTACAGCTCTTGTTCTTGATCTTGCACGGCAAAATAAGATTTAAAGGCATGTGAATTCCATGTTTGGAAAATCACCCACGATACATGAATGATTCGTAGTGTGGGGCTGCGGTTCTAATTGGTCACCTTTCGGTTTCATCATAGACACCTGAACACTATCTAGTTCTTATTAGACATAAAATAAAACTATTTTTGATAGTTTGTATTGTAGTATTGATTTTTAAGTTCCGGACGTTTCGAGTGCTTTGCAGCACCCATGGTCACGGGAAAGACACGTCAGGAACAAAAAATAATAATCAAAAACAAACCGCGATCAAATCCGAAAAATAGTTTTATTTGATTCAAATTTAGTTTTAAATAAAAAGAAGAAAAAAGTTAGTATTGCTGAATGGGTTGTGGTAACCCCAAACGAATCAATTTAATGTTTTATAAGAGCTGCTCTTTTTTTTCGCTGAATGAGGTATTTTTCGCGATACAACCAAACTTAATGGGTTATCATAAACTAGTAACGTCGGGTAACACGTTATATTTTTTTTTATTTGTGCATCAATACCAAATCGTGTGGGTATAGAATTCCTACCTGTAAATAAATATACATCTTCGCGATATTACCCCTAAAGCAACTTATCTAATTTATTTGATTCGTTTATAGTTATATTCTGCAAATTATACCTTCTAACTTAAATATTTACGATTATTGTTTTATCGATCTGTGTTATTTGATTGTCCGTAATGTAGCCCTACATTAAGAATTCTTTCTGCATCGTGGATGCGTTTACAAACATGAAATTCACATACACAAGCACCCAGAGCGAAACAAATACCTGCAGATCACAGAGAGATTTGTCCCGTGCTGGAATTAAGTCCAACAATACTTCATCCAGTGGCAGCTCTTAAGGTTTCGCCACATAGCCGACGCAGCGCGACGGGAGCGCGACGGTGGAATCTACTGAAATGTACGGGACACACCCCGCTCGGCGCGACGGCGAACGTCACGACGAACATAGCCGACCGCTTCCGTCACGCTCCCATAGCGCTCCATCGGCTATTTGACCAAACCTTAAATCACTGGACCAAGCTGTTTGTCCGTCTTTGTATGTTCCGTGAATTGTTTTTTTATCTTACATTTACCTACTTGACATATATTTGAGCTCAGAAATTAGGACAAAAAGATTGACGTTAGCGCGTTGATATCCCACCCTTCTCACACTACCAATTTACTAAACAAACATGACCGTGCACGCCTGCTCGCTAGCTAGAGTTACGCTAATTTCAAAGTTATCGTGCTCAGCCTTCTGGTCAACTTCGGATACGGCTTGTACAACTTCAATAGACAATATTCTCTAGCCATTGGTTTTGTGTCTTCTCGCCAAATTCCTGTAATTTGGCAACATTAAGCTGCATTTGTTGGCTGCGGCGTCGCAGGAAACAATCTCGGATAATGATCATGCTGCTTACTAACATTAACATTCATCAGCGAACGCGGATGCTCCGCCGAACAATTGAACATCCTGTGTCTAGCCCATAACCGTGCTCACGAATTACCTTAGAGGTTACGACAATAACAATAGAATATTTTCGACATTTTGTAAAATGTTTCATGTAAATAAATTCGTTTTGAAAATTGTGGTCAATACCTACTGTGAACTGCAGTGATGCATCAATAGAACGCTGGCAATCTCCATTGGTCATCAAGGTGATTGATAATAATTATAATTTAAAAAGATCTTTTAAAAAAAAGTTGAAAGTTTTTATGGCCAACTTCCTGCACCATTCATCAGACCCTGGTCACTATATGGGCAAATAATACTTGTTAAGATAAACCCAACGAGCCCACACACCAAGTTACACATACCCAATGTTATGTAGTTGACATGTTCCCACGGCAAGGCCACATCCCGGCTCCATAATCAGACCAGCTCCATGATACCATATTATTGCATTGTCACCGAAATTACATATCCAAATTTTAGCTCCATCGGCAAGTGCTTGAAAAATCCATCACAAAATTTCGGTTATAAGCGATTTGTCTAAAAAGTCGCCTACGAAGGCGCAATACCTAAAATGTATGACGACTAACCATCTGATTAAGATGCATCATGGCTAAGAAGCAGGATGCCTAAATTACATCATGACTAAAATACAGGATGCCTAAAATGCATTATGACTAACAAGCAGGATGCCTAAAATAAAAAAGGTAACTTTACGGGTAGGATATCGAAAGGTGCTTTATCGTAAAATAAAACAGCATTAATTTGAATCACACTACTTTATGTGATGTAATTATACCATAGTTCAGTTCCACCACTTTTAATGTTCGCTTCTTAAACGATCGAGTACTTAGGCAATTTGCTTCACAGACATTCAGCTACTTAGCCATTCCACTATTTGGACAATTTGCTTCGCAGACATTTAACTACCCAGGAATTTCTTAGGCACTTTTAAGGCAAATCGCTCATAACCCTAAAATTTAAACCGGAAAGCCAGATAGACATAAAATAGTGCAAGACAAAAGCTTGTAATAATCGAATTTCATACGCATTTGCATTTCTTATATATATCTTACCAATAACCTGCTGAAACATTCCCACTTTCTTTATAGACCTTAATTTATTATAAACTTACCATGACAAATATACCGTGACTTATCTGAAGGACAAGTTCAGAGTCTCCGTAACCGGCGAGCGTGTATGTAAGGAAAGAACCTGTTGGAACTCTGTACTCTCTGCCTACCCCGCAAGGGATCTAGCGTGCTTAACCTATTATAAACAACGAAATAAAAGGTTTGTTGAATAAAATCTGTCAAATTAATTCAGTAATGCCAGAGACTAAAACACTCAAAAACTAAACACTACCAAACTAAAAGAAAACTTTGAAAACATTTATCTACCCAACAACCCTAACTTCGACCTTATAAGCCTTATCAACTTTTTTTTTTCAAAGTCGCTATCTTATTCCTAAAACAAAATGAAAAAATGTGGCAAATAAGTTCGAGTACTGCCCAGTAACCTCGGTGGACGAGAGACGTTCATTTCAAATTATAAAAAAAACCTTTTAATATTAGTAGGCACAACCTTAAACTGAAAATTTGGAAAATTACATGATAGTTAAAAAAATATATAAAAATGAAATTAAAAGTAATGAAGATGCTAATATTATTACAAGAATATTATTATTTTATTTTGTATACGGACGATCTGGTGCAGTAGTTCAGAGCTTCCCGCACAGGACAAATCCTTGTGTGACACACAGTTATATGTTTCGGTCTGGGTATTTGTGAATGTCAATTGACCGGGAATAAATCCTAGTGTGACGCTTTTTTAATTAAAAATAAAAATAAATTAAAGATTAAAATTAAATATTTGATATATTCAGTAATTCTAATGCATATTTCAACCTTTTTATAGTTATATACAAGCTGTAACATAATAAACGCAAGATCAGAAAGTAGTTTGTTCTAAATCGGTAACTGAATCGATTCCAACAATTTTCAAAGAATTTTAATTTTTTTTTTAATTTGCAAAAAATGCTTTCACTCCTTCAATGCGCTATAAAAAATTAAATTTATTCTTGATTCATAGCAAGAAGAAGATTCCAAACGCATTCCTAAAACGTATTTCTCAAAACGCACACATACACGTACAAGTTTCATTGTTAATTGGGGTATAAAAGTGCTTTAAAAAAGGGTAAAAGCCTTTAAATTTGAAAATTTGGTTCTCGTTTTGACTTTATGAAGCAATTCTCTAATCGGGGTGTCTGAGGTCTTGCGATTATTATGTTACACCTTGTATATACACCGTCATGCATATATTCCCCAAGCGGGGGTGGCAGAGGTGTACTGAGTACGCCCATGTTCCACTGACGATGTTAGGTCCCATGTAATAGGGGGCTTGCCTATTGCCAAATACCGGGCACAATTCCAGACTCCGGACTTGCACTGGGAAGTTTTCGTTAGAAAAACTACACTTGTCCGACCTAGGATTTGCACCCAGGACCTCGTGACAAAGCGATGCGCTTTTCCACTAGACCAACTAGGCAGTCAATTTTATAGTTATTAGATATAATCCGGTCTTAAGTGATTAAAAAGAAACTATACTCATTTTACTCAAAACAAGGCTTTCAATTAATAGCCTACAACGTTTACTTAGCGGCTAGCCGTTCATCGAAATTGCTAATTAAATCGGATGTCTGCGATATCTATACTTACTTAAACAAGATTATACAAAAAAAATCGATACTTCCTTACTTAATATTATAAAGAGGAAAGATTTGTATTTTGGTATGTTTGTAACGAATAAACTTAAAAACTACTAGACCGAATTCAAAAATTCTTTCACCTTTAGAAAGATACCTTGTCCAGAAGTAAAATAGGCTATATAACATTGACCCGGTAGGTGACGCTGTTGTCGACCGGGTAAAAAGTCGCGGGAAAGTGCAAGTGTTTAATAAGAAGGTAAATCTATGATTAAAATGAATGTCATATCATGTAACATATATACGTATCTGTAATTTTCTTTACACGAAATTACGATTGTAGTACATTTTATTTAAATTTTAATTGATTATTAAGATGCTCATACCCACATATACCTATTTACGAGTATTTACGTGGGAGGTACCAAGAAACATTACTGTATGACACACACACACTATATAGTTTCGAATGCTTAGTATTATGACTCATTAATTTAGCATATATAGCAAAAAGTTTTTAGGATTCCATATACCTAAAGAAAGAAACAAAAACTTTGTAATTAAGGACCCTCTTGTGTTACACTTCGATAACACGCATATAATACAAATTCAGATAGTTTTCATGTAGGTGATATTTTAACTTTTTTCACCAAGATATGAATCTTGGTGAAAAAATATTTTCAAACTAAAATGGTTTAATAGTTCCTAGAAAAAACAGGTATTGACAAAAATAAAACTGGAATATTTTCGCACGAGACCCTCATTGGAAAAAAATCCGGCTCTTATCTGACCATTTACTATTGTTGGTTTTCACAGATGTCCTTACAATAAAATAGTATCATTAGTAAGTCAAAAAGCGTCAATGTTAAATGAAATAAACAAAGCAATTTATCACAATTACATTCAGAAAATAAACATTAATAAAGGGATTATATTTTTTATTGTTGTTAAAAACCCGACATCACTTATTTATTATGCCTAAGTGTTATTGACACAAACAGCCAAAACAATGGTTTGGCTCACCTTAAATTCTTGATTGTCACGTCAAGCCAAAAAATAACAATATTTTAATGGCTTACAGTGGATGTTAAAATTACATTGGTCGTACGCCATATTCTGCCTTTAGGCATGCAAATATCATTAGGAATAATCCAAGAACTTAAAGTACCTACCAATTAAGAAAACATAATAATTGTATCGGACATATATAAATTATTTAATTTAAAGTTAAATATATACTAAAATATGTAAAATTGAATTAATACCAAGTGTCTGTTTTAATGATAACAATTATACTAATGTTAATAATCGTAATTTTAATTATAATAGTGACAATTACAGCTCTTTAAGGTATAAGACTGATTGGAGATAGATATTGCTTCTTTCTATCTCACTACGTGAAACTCATCACGTTGACCGCAATTGTTTTATTGCTTTTGCCAATTCGATTGATCATTTTAGTCCGAAAGACATAATAACACAATAGAAATAAAATATCTTCTATTCATATACGAGGCATGAAGTTCTGTCGTTTCCATATGTTCCGGCAATTTTGAATTTGAAACTGTTTTATAGTCGAATGTGTTTAAATTTTGAATGTCAAAACAGTTGAAAGTATTAGGATTAATGCTATTGTTTAGTCACAGCGTCGATTGGAATCTGTCAGGTTACGTACGAAAATGAATCTTTCTAAGGAAAATGTTCGTGCAATAATTTTCTACAACTTTAGAAGAGGCCTGACACGGCTTCAGTGTTTTGAAGAGCTAACATCTGTGTTCAGTGATGAAGCCCCATGTCTGCGGACTGTCGAATGCTGGTATTTAGAATTCCAGCGTGGACATACTAGTGTTAGTGACAAATCTCGCGAAGGACGCCCAAAATCCGCCTTCACTGAAGATAACATCATTGCTGTGAGACAACTAATTCTCGAAGATCGTCATGTGACGTATCGAGAGATAGAGGCTCTATTAGGCATCTCAGGGACAACCATTCAGAAGATCTTGCATAAAGCGCTTGGTGTGAGAAAGCTTTCCGTTAAATACCGCATCTGCTTTCCGACGATCACAAGGCGGCCCGCGTCAGATGGTGTAAGAAAACTCTGCAAAGGTTCAACCGAGGAGAGTCAAATCACGTCTACGACATCATCAGTGGTGACGAATCTTGGATCTATGCCTACGATCCTGGTTCCAAACAACAATCTACAATCTGGGTCTTTTAAGACGAGCCAAAGCCGACTAAAGTTGTTCGTTCTCGTGGTGGCCACGTTCGTTGGAAAAACCGGCCATGTTGCGACTATTGCACTTGAAGATCGTAGAACGGTTAACGCAGAGTGGTATACCACACATTTTGTTTACCACAAGTCATCGCCGAACTTCGAAAATCT
Organism: Phalera bucephala; assembly: GCA_905147815.2. Taxonomy (NCBI): domain Eukaryota; kingdom Metazoa; phylum Arthropoda; class Insecta; order Lepidoptera; family Notodontidae; genus Phalera; species Phalera bucephala. The sequence goes on along the minus strand of LR990621.1, from coordinate 11,591,454 downwards.
AACTCAAAGCGACACATCATCCTGCACCACGACAACGCAAGCTCACACAGCGCTCGTCAAACGATTGAGTATTTGAAGCAGGAAAAAGTAGAAATTCTTGACCATCCTCCATAAAGTCCTGACCTAAGCCCTAACGATTTCTTTACATGTCCTAAAATTAAGAAAAGTCTTCGTGGTCAAAGGTTCCAGTCCGGTGAAGAAGCAGTCGACGCTTTCAAGTCAGCCATTTTGAACACCCTCACTTTAGAGTGGAATGTTATAATAACTGGTTTGAGCGAATGGAAAAGTGTATTAAGCTACGTGGTGAATACTTTGAAAAACAATAAAAAGATGAGAAAGGGCATGCTCCGTTGGTTCGGGCATATAGAGAGAATGCCAGAGGAAAGAATGACAAAACAGATATACAATGTGAAAGTGGAAGGATGCAGGTACACAGTTCCAACAGGTTCTTTCCTTACATACCTCTCTGGCTTCCGCCACTCTCATAGTTCGTCTCAGACATGCTCGCTTGTTATAAAGACTCTTGACTTTCCCTACAGATAAGACACGGTCTATTTGGTCATGATAAGATAGTCTAGGTCTTCCCCGGTACCTACATCCTTCCACTTTCCCATTGTATAACTGTTTTTTCATTCTTTCTTCCGATATTCTTTCTATATGCCCAAACCACTAAAGCATACCCTTTCTTATCTTTACATCGTTACTATATTTCATAACTACATACTTTCTTACTACGCTGTTGCGAATACGGTCGTACAGCTCGAGTCCGCACATCTTCCGCAGAGCTCTCTTCTAAGTAGCTTTCCCATCACACCATTCACTCTATTCCCTGCATTCACTCTTCTCTTCATGTTAGCGGTGTATTTCCCATCCCCACTAAGGCACATCCCAAACATACAAATTAAAAAAAAAATAACGTAGCCCCCACTAGGATTTATTCCTGTATCGTGGGTGCGTTTACAAACATGAAAATTCACATACACAAATACTTCACTTGCTCCGACACATCCTCACCAACCACAATCCTTGCATTCGTTTTAGATTCTTCCCGTTCAAAACCTATAATCTTGGTTTTCTTTACATTTAAATGAATAAATTCATTCCGAATGAATAAACCACCAATGAATAAACACCATGATATTTTTGAAACAATACTATTAGATTAACTCGTTGGTCTAGTGGAGTATAATGTGCGTAGCGATCACGAGGTCCTGGGTTTAAATCTGGATCGAACAAAATGTAGTTCTTTTATCTAAAAATCCCATTATCATTCCGGGGTCTGGAATCGTGCCCGGTAAAATGGCAATAGGTACGCGGATATAAATCGTCGGCTAAAAGTGATTTTACAAAGTACACCTCTACCGGCCCCGTTTGGAGAATATAAGCGTGATGATTTAATAGCATTATTAGAACAAAGGGCATGTTTGCCGTGGGTTCAGTTACATAACTAGGTATTTCGCGAAAGCGCGTCAACACAGCGTGTCATGTCATGCGGGCGAAGCGTCACTTAAGGTCTGCTTTCGCACAAGCGATTTCAACATGTGTTTTTGAGGTACTGTTTTATTCCGGGCCATTTGTAATTTAAATACAATACGCAAAATGACAACCGCGCGTGAAATGTACTATACGCATTATGTGCAGTACGTAAGATGTGAACACGAAAATCAACAAATTCAAATGTTAGAAGACAAGTCTCGCACGAGTATCTCGCATTATATACAAATGTCAAAACGAACTTCATGGTACGTACCACGGGTTTCTTCTCACATATTTATTTATCACTACGCATTATTAGGCGCTTGTCTAACCTAAAATTAAGCAGAGAATGTCGGCCTTAGAATCAATCAAGACAAAACAGAGTATAGGTATCCTGTGTGGCCAAGATTAATTTCCAAAAGATGTTGATTTTTATTTCACTGAATCTTAACAATTATAATCGCAATAGTGAAAGTTGTAAAAATCAGAATGTGACTAAACGTTGCTGAATTTAAAACCAATTAAAAATTGCTATTTTGATGCTACTTTTCAATCTGGATGGGCTTTTCATCTTTCTCAATTATACCGCCAGTATAGTTTTTTTTTGCTTCTGTTTCAAGTACTATATATTTTTCACACGCCAGTAAGTACTTTAAAACCATCAAAATCATCCGCATACATTCTTTGGCGTGCGTGCGCAATCGATATGATTCGTGTGTAATCAACATATCAACATGTTCCAACTACACTTTGGGAATGGAAAATACATATTACGTAGATTAAACAAACTTATATCACGCGAGGTTTATTGGCAGTGAGACACAATTTTACACTTAACGAACAATTAATAAAAAAAATAGAAAATAAAAAAAAAAATACAAAACCGAACTATAACAACAAATACGTACTGACGTATAGAGTCATCTCGCTGTTGCGTTGCGTTGGGTAGCGGTTGCGTTTGGGATTGTGGACGCGAGAGGCGTGAGCCCTGAGCATCCTTCACAAGCAATCCAAGGAATTTATCTCCACATGGAATGACAGCCACAGCAAAAGACTACTAAAACACTGTAGACTTCAACTAAGGTAACTAATTGGAACATATACAGGGCATTATGGCGAAAAGAACATCTGCCCAAGATGAACCTGTGCAGCGACGTGGTATGCAGGAACTGTGGTACAGGTACTGAAACCATAAAGCACGTCCTCTGCAACTGCGATGCACTGGCTGCGCGGCGAATGAATCTACTGGGAGTGGCCTATCCAACTCCCGAGGAACTCCTGCTGGAATCTACAACCTAGTACAGGTAATATTTGGATCTCCAGGTACGTAAGAGCATCAGGGCAAGGACAGCACAAAAGATCCCATCGGGTTGAAGTGCGCTTGAGGTCCCCTCAGTCCGGAAAGCCAGAACAAGATAAGATAAGATCCTTCACGAGCGAGCTCGAAGAGGACGGCGACGTATTTTGGCCCACGTCGCCGTGAGCACCGCGTCGGTGCAGAGGGAAGCGTGTTATTAAGTCTCCCCTGATGGAGCGCGGCACAAGAGGGGCATCGGCGCGTTCTCTACGGCTGTCCCACACCCCTCCAAAGTACGAACGTGGGCCGCTCTGAGGTTTTTCATCATCATCATCATCATCATCATCTCAGCCTATACTTGTCCACTGCTAAACATAGGCCTTCTCAATCGCTTTCCAGCGTAACTGGTCCGATGCCACCTGCATCCAACGAGTTCCTGCGATGTTCACAAGTTCGTCGGTCCATCTGCCAATACGTGGTCTCCACCTAGAAGCGTTCCGCCCCAACGCCCGTCCGATCTTCGCGCTATGCGCGCGCACGCGCTTCGCACTTCAGCTTGCTAATCTTAAGGGCTATTTCGGTGACCTTGGTTCTTCTACGAATCTCCTCATTCCTGATTCGATCACGTAGAGAAACGAGCGTAGCTCTCTCCATAGCTCGCTGAGCAACTCTGAGCTTTTTTATGACTCTGAGGTTTTTAGTCGGTAGAAATCCGAAACGCTCGGCGAGCTTCCCCAGAGCTCGCTGAAGTACTATACAAGGTTTCCCCAAGTAAAAAAAGGGTAAGGGTTGCGTTGCCAGGGATATTGCAAGCTCTAGTTTGAAATATTCATATTTATAGCAAAGCGATCCCTTCGTAGACTTATCTTAATAGCATTACAAACCAATGTAAAAAAACGTTCATTAATAAACACATCTATTTTCTTAATATCTTCATTTTTATTCGAAAACTCAACCTTATATACAAATGAGGCTTTGATACTAACTGCGATGTTTCGTAAGTAACAGTCATATTAATAAGCCCATACATTAAAGACAAGACAAAGCCAGTTAATATTGAGTTACACGTTCGACCCCAAAGGTCAGTAGTGGACACAAGCAGCGCCAAAGTGGGGTGGAAGCGGTACGTGAGTAGAATGACATGGAAAATTTAGAGTTTACCTGTACCTTTACCTTTAATATACGTCACAAAGTGTGATATCGATACCATAACTAATATTATGTGAAAGTTTGTATGTTTAAATGTTTGTTACTTAATCACACAAAAACGGCTGAATTGATTTGTATATAATTTGACACACAGATAGGTTATTACCTGAATTAACACAGGATACTTTTTATCCCGGAAAACTGTAAGATTCCTGTCTAAAGTCAACGCGGAAGAAGTCGCGGGCAGAAACTAGTAACTAATGTTATAAATGTGTGTTAAGATGTTTGTTACTTAATCACGCAAAAACGGCGCAACGGATTTGGATTAAATTTGGCACACAAATAGTTCATTACCTGGGTTAATACACGGGATACTTTTTATCCCGAAAAAATGTTAAGTTCTTCCCTAAAGTCAACACGGACGAAGTCGTGGGCATAAGCTAGTAGAAAATATTTCGCAATGAGCTAAAAATCTACATTGCAATATACACAAAATATGCAAAATACACAAACAGATATTGCAATATACATAACATATGCAATATACACAAACAGCTTTTTGTAAACAAAAAACGCGCGTCAGGACCAAGATTCATGGTAGAAGTATATCTACTATGAATCGTTGTCCGGTATAACATTATTCTTATACCTGTTTTTTTCATCATCATCATTTCAGCCTATACTTGTCCACTGCTGAACATAGGCCTCCCCAATCGCTTTACCAATTCGCGTAACCGATCCTGTTTTTTTAAAGATAGGATATTTTAGGAAATAAGTCGAAGGATTAGGCTTGTGGTTTGTACGTAGTATGCTCGGTTCACTGGATCAAGTTGTATAATAGTATATTTCTGTGTATGTTAAACAGGAAATTTCATACAATAAAAGTATTCGTCGGTGTTTTATATATAAATTCGGATATCAGGTTGGGTATTTATAATATGCTTAATGCTGATGTAATAGATTGGAATTTATGATATCATCACATAACTATTATCTATATTTCTTGAAAATATTTCACTCGCTGATTACACACATACTTCCAGCGGGCCTGTGAGTCAAGTACGTTCATGTTCAAAATCAAATACAAAACAATGGTAATTATAATTCGTGTCCAACGAACAAAGTCCTATAATCCAGTATTTTCATTTGGCATAAATAACTTTATCGGCGGGCACGAAAGTTGCAAATGCTATTTATTTTGTTTGGCATATGTAACTTTGTTCTATAGGACCGTCGAATTCATTGTATCAACCTACATAAGAATGCAAGTCAATCTCAAGGACCTCATTTCTACAGTGAAAGTGCCGCCACATAGTCGCCAATGTTACTTGTTAGTAAGTACTTCGTGATTGGATACGCAGATAAGTTGGAGATCCGCCACATATCGATGATGTGCCAAAATGATTAAGGCTCATTTGGTATTTCCCGAATAAAAACTGTTTGTTGAATGACTCAAGTCGATTCAATACAATCACGAAAATATTTCGTGAGTGAGTGAGTGATGATTGGATGCTATTACGTCAGCATTACCTTGTGGTTAGAGACCATTTATTTGTCTCTTTTTATACAGTATTCACTTCCCTTTTGGAAATTCCTAGACATTATCTTTTGTAGTATTAAGTCCTTTGGTATTATTTTTTACTTTTGCCAAAACACAAAACTTGTTTCCGTGTTATGCGGTATGTATTTATAGTTTGACTACCGGCAATAGCTTTATTTGTTCACGATGCAGAAAGGCCCTTTTTCGTAGATGACAGCTACGCTCCATAGAAGAGCTCTCATAATTTTTAGTCATAATAAAACGACACAGCCTCGCGCACGCTTTTAAAGTGCCGGGAAAACTCGTGACTCTTTAAAGTGATACACAGTAAAATTAATATCAAATTCTCTCAAAGGGCGTCTCCATGTTAGAACCATGACTCCGCCTGAGTCTTACAAATGTCGAAATTCGTGTTGATGGCACCGCAATAAACATTAATAACAGTGCTATACATGTGTGAGTGCATCGGTTATGGGCTTCAATATATTTAGTTTCTATTTGTTTTCAATGGCTCTGTTGACAACCGATGACGAGTGGACGTCCTACAGTAAGGCGGTGCTAAATAGAATTGGCATGTCGGCGACGACCATTATTAACTACGTATTACCTTACTACTACTACGCTAGCATCTTCCTAAATGGTTAACAAATTTATATAAAAAGAAACCGTCACGCCTTTATCCGTCAAACGGGAGTGGCAGAAATGCACTTTGCACGCCCAAATATCGCCGTATATTTTAGGTCCAATGTAATGGGGAGCAAGTCTATTCTGGACACAATTCCAAATTCAAGATGATTTTAGACAGAAAAAGCACGCTTTGTCCGACCTAGGATTTGAACACAGGACCTCTGGATAGCCACTCGCATTGTGCGCCACTTGACCATAAAAATAGTTTTCACTGAAAATTTCCTTTATTAGAAATACATGACACGTAGCAGAATTAATTTGAGCAAATATTCAATTATTCAGTAAACACCAAGAGACTCGTCGTCGTACTGTAATCTGGCGTGGCTGGCGAAGCGGGAGAAACTTGTACTTGCGCAACTCCGCAGTGCTCATTCGCACGTGTCATTGTTATGCACTTTCTTTGTGCGCTGGCTTGCGAATGACTAAAACATTGCAATCACTTCTGATTTTCGGAACTTATAAAACCTCCACCCCCATTAACGTGTTATAGAACTATTTACTAAGCAGTGATAGCCTAGTGGTTAGACCGTTGGACTGCAAAGTCAAAGGTCTCGGGTTCAAACCCAGGCACGCACCTCTGTCTTTTCGAAAGCATGTGCGTATTAAAAATTAATTATCACTTGCTTTAACGGTGAAGGAAAACATGCCTAAGAGTTTCTCGAAGGTGTGTGAAGTTCGCCAACCCGCACTGGGCCAGCGTGGTGGACTATGGCCTAAGCCCTCTCAGTTTGAGAGGAGGCCCGTGCCCAACAGTGGGACAGTTTCTTAACAGGGCTAATATTATTTATTATAGAACTATTTAACTGCCTTGTTGGTCTAGCGACGAATATGCGCGTACTCACGAGGTCCTGTGTTCAAATTCGAGTACATTTCCAGTATCATCCCGGAGTCTGGCATTATGCCCGGTATGTTGGCAATTGGCTCACCCCTTATTTCATAGTCCGCCTGGGGAATATAGGCGTGAAGGTATTGATTTTTTATTTAATTAGTCGACAACGACTTGCTCGAATGGTTTAAAGCGTCGGCCGCTATGCTCACTGAATCAAGTCGCAAGTTTGTTCTTCGCACGAGTCCCATAAAGATTGATTATCTTTGTGGGACTAACAAATGTTCTTTTCGGTCTAGGAGTTTGTGTACGTGAATTACATATTTATAAAGCACCTACGACAAAGGAAACATTAAAAAAAATAATGTGTAGATAAAGTATTATCCTATATAATAGTAAGCCTACCCGCATGGATGTGAGCACCGATGTTGAAGTACCAGAGCGGATACGGGACAGTAACGATCCCAAATCAACCATAGATTTTTTAAAGTGTCATTTTATGCTGCATTACTAATTTGTATACCCAACTTCATTACTATTAGAAATAGGTTGTTGTTGGCAATTCCTAGATCATTTTCTGCCCCTGTTATAAATTATCAAACGCAATGCTGCTGAAAGAAATCAGAATTAATATTGTGATGAATTAAGATCATTATCAATAAAAAATAGTTGCTTTAAACATTGTTACTCAGGTGATTTCATGTGACATGAGCGATTGACTGACTTTTTACAACAGATTTCGATATGATTGCCTCTTGATTTAGACTTCTTTCTTTACTTATAGCTGTCATAACATTTTTGAGCAAGAGAATTTCAGCTAGACTATTTGTTAACGAACTATAAAGTGAACAAGTTTTAAAGAATTGAAAAGTCCAATAATAAGTATTTATAGATCTTCAGGAAAATTTTGAAATATTCGCCGTTCAATTTGCTGCTTGTGCAAATGTTATAAGAAAAATAATTGAGTTGAACTTGACCTTATTTGTAACTAATAGGAATATTCTACGCTTGTATTTTTTCTCAAGTTAATTATTTTGTCTCACGTCGTAGTTTTTGGCGGTATATTTTATCTGACATTTTGTATAAAAGGTTCACATGACTATGCTATTATTGTATTAATTTAATGTGCTTTTCATTTGTATAGCAAAATTGTGTGCATAGAATTACATAAACTTATACAATATTGGTAAAACGAAGGCTTTCTGAAGAAGAAGAAGAAGTATCCAAGGAAATTTCTTATCACATGTGCAAAACAGACATTGTACAAAGACATATAAAAATTAGGACATAATGACTATCCATGCAGATTTACTAACAGAAGTAAACCGTCGAACCAATTGGATGTAAAGAACTAAAGATCGGGTTTAGTAACATTCCTTTAGAGAAACTGACATAAAACATGAACCTCATTACGATATGAAACATTAGAGTTAATAGGTTAATAGGTAAAATAAAATTTCAATAAGAAAGTCCTCCATAAAACACCGTTCTTAAGACCGGGCTGTAAGCGCATAGTCAGCCGCCAACTCCACATAGGGATTTACCATAAGCCATACAGAGAATAAGGTCTTTCAATACGAAAATGAAATTCGAAAATTACCAAAAACTTATCGGAAAAACTGAGGCAACATTTTTCTATTTCGTAATCGAAATGACAAAACCTTTAAAACACGTTACAATGTTAACAATTTCTTCATGCGGGGAAATTTCGTCAATATACTGACACATCCAAATATATTTTTATTACAAAACCCGCCCTTTTCCCACTGACATTCGTAAACTAATTGCTAATAAAAACCATAAAATGTTCATTATTTATTCTGATGAAACCAATAAATTTATAAGATAATTCTAATGGTCATTCGAAATTGATATTATCTTGGTGACTCTCTAGTGGGTAAGTCATCGATATTCAAAAACGGTGAACGAACCACTATAATGTGCGGTAATAACCTATTTCGTGCGTTAATGGTGTCGAGTTCAAAGCTCACTAATTGTTTGAAATCTGAATAAATTTCATTGGCTTATTGTACAGGACGACGTCTGCATGATTAGTATAAATAGATTATGTAATGGATTAAGTTACTGTAATACATTATGTAATTTAAGTTAGAAATAAGATAATGTCATAGAATCCTAGCGCATAAACACTAGTATACAATTAGAAGAGTGTAACCCTGAAAGGGATAGGAACAATTAGAAGAGTGTAACCCTGAAAGGGATAGGAATAGTAAGAAGAGTGTAACCCCGGAAAGGGACAGGAATAATTGTGTCATGATTGGTTTATTTGATTAATAAACTCGATACCACTAGTTGTGACACACCAAAATAGTATTTAAGAGCGCGAAAGATCGCGCCATGCACGTTCGAGCGACTGGGCAACAAGATTATAGGAAGAAACTCTGCGCGAAGAGGGTCACAACTGGTGGGTGGAGCACTGTTTCAAGATTATTCGGCTTTTATTTGAATTCTTCTTCACGACGCATACTAGCCACAGCAGCAACAGGACGCACGACGTATTATTCGTCCTGTTCATTTGGTCCTTCGAGAGCCGGATTATCGTCGTCAAGAGAAAATAGAAGACGCAAGCTAAAAGCAGAAGAATCAAGCTGAAAAAGGAAGAAAATAGAAGAAAGAAACATGCCAGTCACACGCTCCACCACCAGTAGACCAGCAGCATCGGCCCCAGTCGCCGAATCATCGGGGTCGACTACGGCGACAGAGTCGACCGCCACGTCAGAGTCGACCGTCACGACAGAATCTACTGTCATGACGGAAACAACCGCCACAGCAGACACTCCCGCGACGGAGAAGTCTAAAAAACCAGTGTCCAAGAGGACTGGAACGAAGAGGACGCTCTCAACGAAGACGCGGAGATTGAAGCTCGCCCGCGCCAAGAAGGAGCTACTGGAATTACAAGTCCAATTAGCACCTGCGAAAATATCACGAATCGAAGCTGAAGATGAAGAAAGCGAGAGTGACGCAGACACGTGCATATCAGACGAGCAAGAAACAGAGAAAAGAGTCGGGAGCTGGCTGAACGACTCGCGACCTCACGTCCTGGCCATCGCCGACAGGCCACACGACATAGACGTGGGGCGCACCATCGATGCAGCGCCGCGGGCGACAACGCCGTTGCCCCCTGCACCGATCCAGCCACCACCCATCGCCGTGTCGAAGAATGAATAAACGACAGTCGCGACGCCGCCACAGCAAATTGACCTGCGTGAGCTGGCGTCCGCAATCACCCTCGCCGCCCGGTCCGGGAGCGCCCCGAACCACCGCTTCGCTACTGAATTGCCGTACTTCAGTGGGTCACACCAAGAGTGGCTCACCTTCAAAGCTGCTTATGAAGAATCTGCGCCGAGCTTCACGGACACAGAGAACGTCGCGAGACTGCGAAGAGCGCTAAAAGGTAAAGCTAAAGAAGCCGTCGAGAACTTACTCATCTACAACGCCAAGACAGCTGACATACTCCGGGCACTCGAAGCACGCTTCGGCCGACCAGATTGCATCGCGCTGGGCGAACTAGAACGCCTGCGCGCGCTGCCCCGACTCAGCGACAACCCGAGAGACATCTGCGTGTTCGCCACGCGGGTGATGAACATCGTCGCGACGCTACGCGCACTCAACCGCGTGGCGTACCTGTATAACCCGGAGGCTGTCAAGACGACCATTGAGAAGTTCACACCGGCGCTCAAGTATAGATGGTTCGACTACGCAGCGGAAGAACAGACAGAAGAACCCGACCTACTGAGGCTCTCTAATTTCCTCAGTAGGGAGGCCGATAGGTGCGGGCGCTACGCAACTCCCGAACACGTGACACCCGAACGGGAACATACAGCCAGAAGACAGACGAACAAGACTTATAGTACCGCTGTATCGGGCCCGAGGAAAGAAAAATGCGCGGCGTGTCACGACACAGAACACGAGGTAACCAAGTGCAAGAAATTCATTGAGTCGACGGTCAACGACAGATCATCGCGAAGGCACGAAGACTATGCTTCGCGTGTCTACGCTTCAGAACGAAGAGTCATCATTGCAAGAGGCACACTTGCGACACCGACGGGTGCAAATACTCGCACCACAGACTGCTTCACCACGTCAAAAGCGAAAGGGTCGCGGAAGACGACAACACGGAGAAGCAGACAGTCGCGTCAACGTGGACAAGAGGCTTCGCGTCGTATCTCAAGATAGTACCGGTACACATTTCCGGACCGGCGGGAGGAGTAGACACTTACGCCCTCCTCGACGACGGGTCAACGGTGACGCTCATCGACGCCGAGCTCGCCAACCAGACAGGCGCGCGCGGCCTCCGCAAATCACTGCACATCGAGGCGATCGGCGATTGCAACGTCCGGTCATCGAACTCCCGTCGGGTCCAGCTGACGTTGAGAGGTAGGTCCCAGCGCGCACATCGGATTCAAGCGCACACCATAGACAACATGAAGTCGACACCACAAGCCGTCACAGTGGAAGACATCGCCGACTGTAAGCATCTGCGGGACATACAGAGCGACGTTACCTACAGAAGAGCGAAGCCCCAGATCATCATCGGCCAAGACAATTGGCACCTACTGCTGACGTCAGAGGTACGCCGGGGGCAGCGACATCAACCCGTTGCCTCCCGGACCCCTCTCGGCTGGGTCGTACACGGTGCGCGCTCACGACGCACGAAACAGACTGAAGCGCCCACAGTACCTAGTGCAAATCGACCGCGATTCGAAATTGGAAAGAAAGAAAATAGAACAGATTATCAACCGCGATTCGACATCGATAAGAAGACACAGAGAATGGATCGACGCCCTCGTCCCAAAAGAAAACGCCGAGCCCACGCGAATAAAACAGACCAGACACGACAGACGGATGATCGGGCTCAACAAGGAAAGATAGACAGAACGGGTACTCGGACTGGAGTGGAGGCCGGACACCGACGACATCGGGTTCAACATCGACGCACGCCTCCCCCCGGACATACTCGACAAACCGACGCCGACGAAGCGGGAGACACTCCGCATACTGATGTCTCTGTTTGACCCACTCGGAATCGCTTCGCCCATCACCATACGGGCCAAGCAGATACTGCAGGAGATATGGCGGCGCGGCACAGGATGGGACGACAACATCGACGATGACCTAGCACAACAGTGGGTCGAGTGGACCCAACACCTGCGGAGTCTGCGGGACCTGAAGATACCACGATGCTACCACGGGTACACGCACGCCGAGACGCTCGAGTTGCACGTGTTCGTGGACGCGAGCGAGTCAGCCTACGCGACAGCGGCGTACTGGAGAGCCACCACGAGCGACGGCGAGGTACATATAACCCTCGTGGCGGCGAAGGCGAAGGTGGCACCGCTCAAGCTCACATCGATCCCGAGACTCGAACTGCAAGCCGCCGTACTGGGTAGTCGCCTGGGCGTGACTATCATCGCCGAACACGACCAGAAGCCAAGCGCAGTGACCTACTGGACGGACAGCCGTACCGTCATGACGTGGCTGAAGACGGGCGCGCGATCCTACCGCCCGTTCGTCGCACATCGCATCGCCGCGATAGAAGAAAACAGCGCCATAAGTGACTGGAGGTGGGTGCCCACGAAGCTAAACGTGGCCGACGACGCGACGCGCGAAGTACCCAGGGACATCGGCTCTCATCACCGATGGTTCCTTGGGCCCGAGTTCCTGCGCGAGCACCCATCAACATGGCCGGCGGAGCGACCGACACTCGACGCAACGACGGGCGAGGAGCGGACACACAATATCACCGAGCAACGGCCCACCTCGCCGCGATCAGCTGTTCCGGACCCAGCGCGCTTCTCTACGTGGGAGCGCCTGCTACGAGCGACGGCGCGCGTACTGCAGTTCATCGACCTGTGCAGTGTAAATAGACAATCAGTGAACTATAAAAGACAGGCTAGGAATCGTGAAAAGGACCCACAGTGGAATAGTGTTAAGAATAGGAATAAGTGTAGCGATAAGTGTAGAATTAAGTTTAGAGATAAGGACAGTGTTAAGTGTTTACCGCTCAGTGCAGAACTATTGATAAGAGCGGAGGCGTTGTTAGTGCGTGTAGTACAACACGACTCGTATTATAGCGAACTGAGTAATAGTGATAGACTATCGAAGGGCCGCCTCCGCCCCTTATCAGCGCAGATTATCAGTGGAGTGATAAGGATCAAGTCGCGAATAAGTGCGACGCCGGATATCAGTGACGAGCTACGGTGCCCCGCAGTGCTGGACGGAGATCATGGCGTCACCCGCCTGTACATCGAGCACGTACACCGACAGCAGCTGCACCACGCCGGAGTAGAGGCGACCATCAACGAGTGTTGAGCAAGGTACTGGATAACTCTATTACGTACTGTAGCCCGGATGGTCATACACAAGTGCTACAGCTGTCGCCGAAGAAGAGACGCGCCTCCAGAGCCGAGCACCGGGAACTTGCCGCCCTGCAGACTGGCTCACCATCAGAGGGCCTTCACGTACACCGGCATCGACTATTTTGGACCTCTGACTGTGACAGTGGGTCGGGGCACACAGAAGCGCTACGTAGCCCTCTTCACCTGCCTGACTTCACGCGCCGTACACCTGGAAGTCGCCGCATCACTCAGCACCGAGTCAGCTGTGATGGCCCTACGACGACTCATCGCCCGCCGCGGCTGCCCGACTTAAATATGGTCGGACAACGGGACCAATCTCCGCGGCGCCGATAAGGAGCTAAGGAAGGCGCTGGACAATGCCACCCGAGAAGAGGCCACGAGAAAAACCATCAGCTGGCGCTTTATTCCCCCCGGCGCCCCGTTTATGGGTGGCGCATGGGAAAGACTGGTGCGCAGTGTGAAGACGGCCTTATACGCGATCCTGACGGAGAGGCACCCGACAGAAGAGGTTCTCACCACACTGCTGGCGGAGGTCGAGTTTACAGTAAACAACCGACCGCTCACTCACGTACCCGTCGACCCTGAGGACCCAGAGGCGCTGACACCGAACCACTTTCTGCTCTACGGCCCAGCGCGCAACCCGACACCAGGGACCTTCACTGACACTGACCTCATCGGCCGCACCCATTGGAGAGCGGCACAGAGACTCGCGGACATGTTCTGGGAACGATGGATAAGGGAGTACTTACCTGGACTTCAGTACCGGCGGGAGCCCCATGGACGCGGCGCCGCCCTGAAAGAGGAGGACATCGTCCTCATTGTTGACAACGTACTCCCCAGGAACATGTGGCCTCTTGGGAGGATAATAAGGACCTTCCCTGGAGAAGATGGAATTGTACGTGCGGTGGACGTCCGCACCAAGGGAGCAGTTCTTCGGAGGCCAGCGAAGAAATTGATAGTGTTGCCGACGTCGTCCCTCCACGAAGACTTATGAACCGTCAGTGAAGCCGACAGTTCACGGCGGGAGAAATGTACAGGACGACGTCTGCATGATTAGTATAAATAGATTATGTAATGGATTAAGTTACTGTAATACATTATGTAATTTAAGTTAGAAATAAGATAATGTCATAGAATCCTAGCGCATAAACACTAGTATACAATTAGAAGAGTGTAACCCTAAAAGGGATAGGAACAATTAGAAGAGTATAACCCTGAAAGGGATAGGAATAGTAAGAAGAGTGTAAACCCGGAAAGGGACAGGAATAATTGTGTCATGATTGGTTTATTCGATTAATAAACTCGATGCAAAGCCCACTAGTTGTGACACACCAAAATAGTATTTAAGAGCGCGAAACAGCGCGCCATGGACGTTCGAGCGACTGGGCAACAAGATTATAGGAAGAAACTCTGCGCGAAGAGGGTCACAACTGGTGGGTGGAGCACTGTTTCAAGATTATTCGGCTTTTATTTGAATTCTCCTTCACGACGCATACTAGCCACAGCAGCAACAGGACGCACGACGTATTATTCGTCCTGTTCACTTATATAACATGTCTCTAGAGTTTAGAATCAATGCAACACATTAGGGAAACTGAAATTGATTCCGTTGCCTGGCTAATTTCATCATCGTAAATCCCCAAGTATGGTGATAATAATTGAATACATTTATCAGTTAATAATATTGGGGTGGACTAAAATATCATAAAAAGAAGTTTAGAGCGTATTATGCATGTATAAATTAGTGTCGGACCGAGGTCGACATTTGGCTGAAGCCGAATAAAAGGCCATCGCCAAAACCTTTGGCCGAAGCTGAAGCCGAAGGTTTAATATTTTAAAAGTTGCGTTGACTGTATTAACAAACAAGTTTTGTTTTGATTTAGGTTTTTACTGACAATGGCGGCCGGCCGGCGCAATGCAATATGACCCCTGCCCCCCGCGCGTCGCCTATTTCGTCACGCTCGAACATTCGTAAGACGTAAATCGTAAAAATGGACTGAAGCGAATTATAGCAAAGCTGAAACCTTCGGTTTCGGCCAAAACTTCGGCCCATTTTGGCTGAAGCCGAAGGTAGTATTTTTGGCCGAAGGTGGTATTTTTGGCCGAAGGTGGTATTTTTGGCCGAAAGTGGCCGACGCCGAATGTCGGTCGGACACTAATTAGAATTCACAATGATAGAACGTATATATTGTTGTACTGTTTTAGTTATCTGTGGTTTAGTTTATCACCTTTTACAATAACCTTATCTCCTGGCATTGCAGCCAGGAGATAAGGTTATTGTAAAAGCCTGCAAACGACGCGGATGCATGTCATAATTTAATTTTTATTCTTTTATATTCCATTAATTCTAAGAACCAAGAATGACAACAAAGACAATCAACCATGAACTAAACCACAGATAACTAAACAGTTCAACATATATCTTATTGAAACTAACAACGATCTATAGTCATCTCCATGTACCCTTGAGAAGATGCAAAATAAGTATGTACTCTTACCAACTATGACACTCTTCGCTAAACAATCACATACCAAAGTATGCCGTCGGCAGGGCATCATTTGAAGTTCGGAGTGCAGTAAAACTTCCATCTTTAGTGAACACCTACTTGTTAAAACTGTCACATTTTATTGCCACCTCTTGAGCTGTGAGATTCAACGTGCGTCGATGATATCACCACGCGTGACTGACCAGACAAACGCGTACTGACCACAAGAACGTAGTAAAATAATTTATTTACATAATAAGGAAAAGCTTTACAAGTTTCCGTCCCGAGCGAAATCCTCGAATCTTCGATGTCGTCAGTTGATAGACCAACCTGCACATAGATCAAGTCAATAATTGTAATTTCACTGAGATCATACTAAACATAATAATAATAATATAATATAAGCCCTGTTAAGAAACTGTCCCACTGTTAGGCACGGGCCTCCTCTCAAACTGAGAGGGTTTTAGGCCGTAGTCCACCACGCTGGCCCAGTGCGGGTTGGCGAACTTCACACACCTTTAAGAAACTTTTAGGCATGCAGGTTTCCTCACGATGTTTTCCTTTACCGTTAAAGCAAGTGATAATTAATTTTTAATACGCACATGCTTTCGAAAAGACAGAGGTGCGTGCCTGGCTTTGAACCCGAGACCTTTTGACTTTGCAGTCCAACGGTCTAACCACTAGGCTATCACTGCTTAAACATAATCAAAATAAAAAGTTTTATTCATGTAGACCAAAAGACACTTATGAATAGTCAAAAAGAGAAAATTACTGATTACTTAAGACTCTACCACCCGTTCGGAAAATCATTACTGTGGAGAAGAAGGACAAGTAACTTCACGGTTACTCTTTTTAAAATGAGAGTTTTACAATTATTATTGTATATATCGGCGCAACAATACAACTTACTTAACTAACATTAATTTAAGTTAAATTATAATTGTTTCCTTAATGTTAAAATCATCAGTTGATTGTTATTAGTCCAACTCATGTAAATAATTCATTAAAACGGTTTCATAAACAAGCTGCCCCCACTCTCGATTCTGCTATAAATACGAGTGATTATTGTCGCACGATTAATTGGGGTGCGAGCAGCTGAACAGAGCGGAGCTCGTTCGTTATTGTGAAATAATTGTAATAAAAGGAATTATTTGAAGAAGCAAGGTGTAATTACTGTTATAATGGAGAACGATGATTATTATGAAGAGAATGACGTCAGCAATGCTGACGTCATTATTTTTAAAAACAACATCGCGCCAGCGGCGCCGTCATATACATTGCATTCATGGGGTATGGGAGAACAATGCAGAACGAGGTAAATAGGTGTGCTAACGTATAGATTAATTATAAGTTTACTTAGATTCATGATATCGGTCAGTGTCTACATACTCCTCTCATTTACAAAATAGAGATATTGTAAAGGTACCTATATAATAAAAAGTATAATAAGAGAAATAAAAAGGCACTATGACCAAACGCGACTCGTTACGATAACTTCGCCATTTGATCGTTTAACGGTATTGTGTATGCTACTGGAGTACCATTTTAAGATCATTTGACGAAGTTATCAAAACGCGCCGCGTTACGTGTTTAGTTGGTAATAGCGAATAATAGAAATTCACTTAGCTTCATATATAAAAAATCTTATAAGACCTTATAATTAAACATAAATTATACGTTACATTGAAGCAAAATACTCGTAGTTCGTATTAGTATTAAAAAACAAGCATACAATATCAGATACACGGAAGCATATATTTTCCTGTACATTACTATGGATGCATGAGGTCATGGTGCGGCGTTGTGGCCTTGCAAGAGCAAGGTAGCACATAATATCATCAATACCTACTACAACCATTTACATTTGACATCGTCATCATCATCGCCCGAAAGATGCCCACTGTAGGACAAAGCCCCCCAAAGATCGCCACGACCGGCTTTGTGCTCCACGCATCCAGCCTTTACTTAAATGATACATACATTATTTTACAAAAAAATATGTTAATTTAAAAGAAATATCCTTGAAATTTCTATAAACACTGCAGAGATACTGCAGAATGACTAAAGTGGTTCAAATTCTATTTACGTACTTGTCTCGTCACCATGTTCACCGACATAGCCGATAGGATTAGCAAGCTGAAGTGGTAATGGACGGGCCACATAGCGCGAAGATCGGACGGGCGTTAGGGCAGAAAAAAAAAGATTCTAGAGTGGATCACGTATTGGCATGCCCAGCATGGGACGACCACCTGCCAGATGGACCGATGATCTTGTGAAGATCTCAGCAAGTCGTTAGATGCAGGTGGCATCAGACCGGTTACGCTGGAAAGCGATTGGAGAGGCCTATGTTTAGCAGTGGACAAGTATTGGCTGAAATGATGATGATGATTACTTGTCTCGTCGGCTTAATGGCGAATAATTCGCGTAAAGATCACGAAGACGAGGGTCCGAATCCTAGGCCACTAATTTCCAATGTTTCTCCGGAGTTTGGCTTTATCCGGTATTGCAAAAGCTCACCCCTATAACATGGAACAAAGCAAAATATTAAGCGCACCTCTGTAACCGCTGCTTGGAGAACATAGGCATGTTGGTGTTTAATTAGATTTTTTCCATACCTACTATAGAAATGTCATAGAACTGTATCTAGCAACACGCAAATGTGTGTACAGAACATTCAAGGAGGTAAAATTGTGTGAAAGTTGGAAAATGTTGTAAGTGTATAAAGTTACACTTTGACAAAGATAAATGTTGCTTCAATAGTTGGCGCGTTGTATTTGCACACTACAATTTGAATTGCTTTTGCCTGTGTATTGCAACCTACCGCTTGGTAGACACTTTATCACAATGTGTTTGTGATAGATTATCTTTAGCTGTCGGAATTCATAGTTTACGGATGGTGTCTTAAAACCCGGACGCAGTATCCACCTTTTTACCAATCTAAAAGTGCCAATCAGCGATATATGCCTTTATAAACCTCGATTTTTCATCAAAAGTTAGTAATTTTGGTACATAGACTCAAACTCAAATAATTTGTTTTGTATAAACCCTGCGGGGGCGGTTACAAATAGACAATTTAAATTTTTATTTAATCTAATTTAACTAGTAATCTACCACCGGATCGGAACGCGGCCTCCACTGAGAAGATCCTGCGAAGAAACTCAGCGGGCTTGTCTTTTTTATTTACTCCTCTTTCTCATTTTTTCAGTCATATTGTGTGGATAAAATGTTTAGATTACAATTAAATAGTTTACGATCTAGCTCCAGTGTGATGCATTACGATCGAGATATGAATTTATCTGTAAAGAGTGTCTAAAGGATTCCAGATGGACTAGTCCCCACAAGCAGCACCTGTTCACGAGTATGACTGCTGGAACAGCCATCGCTTCCCTCGACCATAAAGGAGGGAAGGGAGTGACCCGCGCTAGACAGCCACCGCAAGCAAAGACATTATAGTGAGTATCACCAAACGGAACCAAACATAGGGTAATTATTGCCCAACGACGGACCTGATTTCTGCCTACTGGTTAGCTCAGAAGTGAACACTAATCTACCAAAGGAGTCTGAACTAGGCAAAGACTTTAAAGAGGCATCGCATGTGAGCGACGCAGAGAATTAATGTAAGAATTATTGATTAGCATAAAATAAAACGTGCCTATAAACTGTTGTAATTTTTTTAATAACATAGTGCCCGGAGCTCATGGATGGTAGCGCTGTGGCATCGCGATGTTTGTAACGATAACCGAGCAGTGTTTCATTCGACCAATCTGAGATGGGCTCTAGGCACGTTCAGCCGTTGGTCCTCTCGAGGTTCAAGTACAAATTGGAAGCCTAAAGAGTGGCTAATTAAATTCCAACAGCAGGCGGCCACAAATCTGCCTCTACCATCGGCACTGGGTCCGCGAGCTGGAGTACATATACTAAAGCCACTAAATTACTAACACTCATTTAACATTGTTCAAGTTGCATCTGGCCGGAATATACACACATCATTAGTATTACGTATACTATTTTGTATTTTGGCGAAAAGTGGACGTTAGAAATATGTAATAATGTGTTCCGAATGTCTAAGCGGTAGAGCCCCGCACCGATGATGATATAAAATATATTAAAAATGGATTTATTGTTATAATTCTATGTCCCTGGTATGCTACTATTGATCAATTAATTTAGTCTAATGCAGCAGAACGTGATCGTTATTAAGATACAATTTATTAAACATGCATAGTTTAATAATTATTGTAAAAAATACATATTATTCAAAGCGATTAAATGCAACTAATACTATCCTCCCTTGAATACAGTGTGTGTGTAGTTGTAAGATTCAATTTTATTCGCACCGTCTCGACTTCCGGTGTCATCCGTTGGGACAGAGCGCTGTATTATAAAGCAGATTGTTTCGCAAATACAATCCTATTTAAAGAAATACCAAAAAAAAGACCAGAGGGCTTAGCACGGAAATATTTACGTCAACGTGACGCTAGAGAGTAAGCGTGCTGTCACGTTCATTCTTATTTATTAAATTGCAGTATGACAAGGATGGCACATCAACTAGTTTTAAGCTAACGTCGCAATTTGCTTGCTAAGCCCTCAGAGAGCTTATCGATTTGATATGTCATCCTTTTCATACCACATATTTACTAAATAAAGAGGTACGTAATAGGATGCTTGCTCAATGACGTTTTCTCAACGACAACGTGAAATGGGTTCTGCTTAAACCTCGGAAGTTTTGAAAAACTTTGAAGCGTCTGGTGGAAACTGCTAACGGCCATAATGCTGCCAATTATTTTGACAAACTCATAAGCATTACTCTTAAACGAGGTAAACATGCTAGCGTTCTAGGCAGCCTTTAAACCAAGAGTGGTGCGAGACTATTAGATTCTCTGTAAATACGGGTTTTTATATCCTTCTTTTATGTTGTTTGTTGGATATTTGTACATCATTGTACATATTGTGTTATAAATTTAAGCAAGCCTCCGATTGTATAAATCTCAACCTTATGGAACTCACATAAATGATTCTGTATTAACTTTGACTAAAAGCTGAATTCATTAAGCGTGAGGATAAATTTCACAACAACAACCTCGCCATGTGAGCGGGCGTGACTCAGCCGATCAAATGGCAAGCCTCGTGCACTGGATTACTTGACAAGCCCTAACGGCAGATTGTTATGCTATAAAATAATTAAATACATTTTAAAACACTTCCTTAATAGATAGATATCATACAATGTAAATCATGCGACATGTGTGACAGAGTTTCATTAGAAACATAGAACAACAACAAGATTTATTCTTGATGTTACTTATGAAACTCCGCACAAAGATCTGCAATACCGTTTGTAGAAGAAAATTCAACAAGTTACAGAAAATTACAAAGAACGAACGAAAAATCCATCTTGATGTCACTAATACACACTTTAGCACGGTCACGCCTAGAAGGGTGTAAACCCACTTTTCTTCAAGGTCGCTTTTTAAACCGGTGGTAGATCAGTAAGGTAAAAAAAAATACTTATGTACTAGACAATTTGTAAGTGCCTATAAATAATAAATGATTTGAGTTTAAGTTTTCGCCGACGATGTTATCTTTAAAAGATCTCGAGATAATAAACAGGTAGTTTATATCGAAAGAATAGTTATAGTAAAGACTCCGGAAATTGAATGTCTGCTTGACCTTTCTATTTGGTATGAGTACCTACCCAATAGCAACATATACAGAAGTAAATAAAAATCAGAAATCACTTCCTGCTCACAGAAGGCCAGACAGATATTTCCTATTAATATTAATAGAAATAAAATCTTTACAGACGGAAGCACAATATTTAAAGCCTTGTGCTTTTGAAAATAATAAATTTGAGTTTTTTGGTTCAGTATTTTTTTTCGTCACATGTTTAATTGTCAAATCATTGCAACATGCCTTAAAAGAGCCCTTGATAAATAAATATTAGTTTTTTTGTACCAAAATAAACGCTATCTGATCCGATATGTGTAGTCCGATATTTACAACATTTAATTTTTCAATTTATTAAACCAAATCATTAGGCATTGAAAATCAGTAAATCATTAGATCCGTTCTGATGTGTGGAGGTTTAAATTCGATGTTCGATGATTAATTGTATTTGATTAATCAACGTGGTATTGTCATAAATATAAGGACGTTCTTAATTAGTTACGATACAACGTTGGAACTTACTCACGCTCTTTACAATAAGAGTAGGCAAGCGACCGATATCGCAATCACTAAGATTTTTTTATTCTTCAACACATCGTCTTATAATGAATCCAAATTTATTGTAACGCCAACGTATGAGAGATATTCTTTTGAAATTTTTATTATCAATCAAGTTGTTTGAATTCCGAGGTTCTTTGTTACATTTGCATAATACGCTAATGTTAAACAGACACCTTGTAGATGAAACATGTTTATATAATATTACGTACTAAATAAGTAAGTACTTCTTACACCTTTTGGACTAGAGTGTGACTAATCCAATTCGTTGTCCCGGATACGGTGGGGCCGGTCGATAATACTTCAAGACAATTATTTCGCCAATAACGTTTTCGGTTTCATTCGAAATTATGTAAATCCGAATCATGTTATTACTACCGAACTAAATAGAATGACGTATTAATTTACTACTATTCAATATCAAAGTAATTCTAATTAAATTACGGTTACGTCGAACGTTTATCTCTTAAAAGTAGTTTACAATGGACAGGAACCCAGATCTATGTTATACAGTCGTCATGTTTAGATCTTGTATTCAAAGTAGCCTATATTTAAAATGTCAGCCTTTTATTTTATTATAGGAATAGATTGGTGAAAAAAAGACGACTTCGCAAACGATGCGTTTGTCCGTAGTAATAAACTTGAATATAGCAAAAATATTAGAATGTCCATCGGAGTATACGAGTACCATTTAATTGGTCGTACATCAGTACTGTTGCGTACTAGCATAAAACCTGCTTCTTTTGGAATTCGTTTAAAGATCGTGGAATTAGTTGCTACAGTTTTCCCTATGGATGAATTAACGTCATAGAAGTTCAATGAACGTATTTTGTACGATGGTACTAATTTTCCACCACTAAGAACATAAAAGTCATTATACGTGAAATTGGATCGATCGTTTTTGGCCTCGTATGTCGTTCGTATTAGCAATCTACCACATTACGCGCCAGTGACTGGTAGGCCTTAGTTAATAGAACTCATTAGAAAAATCATCGACAGTCATAAAAACATCGGAAGGCCGAAACAAACATTAGACGATCAAACGATATTTTCATTGGACTGCGTTGAATGGTCGTGGCCTTAGTGTTGCGAGTAAACGAAATTACAATTATTATGTAGTCGTAATTTTAAAGCACTTAAGAAGTTTTGATGAATGTTAACTTAGAAGTGACTTTGTTTACTAATCTACTTGTTTGTGTTCATGGATTTTATTTAATTAAAAAAAAAAAAAAACCCGTCACGCCTATATTCCCCAGACGGGGTGGCAGAGGTGTACTGAGTACACCCACGTTTCGCCGACGATGTAAGGTACCATGTAATAGGGGCCGAGCCGATTGCCATATACCGGGCACAATTCCAGACTCCGGACTCATACTGGGAATTTTTCTTTAGAAAAACTACATTTGCCCGACCTAGGATTTCAACCCAGGACCTCGTGATCACAAAGCGATGCGCTTTGCCACCAGACCAACGAGGCAGTCAATTTTACTTAATTGAACTAATAAATAGAAAAGCGATAGAGCTATGTCAGAATCATAGCATGTGACGAGCTGTAGTTTCTGCCTACCCCTGTGAATTAAAGTATAAGAGTATGTTCCTTTGAGCATTAATAGAAAAATCTTGTGTTTGTATAGGATAACACAGTTTCTTGTTATACCTCATTTAGTTATGTTATTTTATTTAACTTGAGAACCGTATCTAGAGACCTAGACGTGCTGGATAAGGCAGCTACGGGCTCAATTTACGTGATTCGAGGAATCTAAAATAAATGGATAGTGGGTTTGTCAAGTGATCTATTTTATTTTATAATTGACTGATAGTACGTTTTCTTCAACGCATTTTATTAGGTAATTGCATTGATTAAATCTTGACAAAAAAAGTTGTGTTACAGCATCACAACTTACATGCTCTGAGTCCATACAAAGGTTCTTCGTATAATACACATGTTAATTTTAGAAACGGCACTATTAAAGGAATACATTCAGGCTCTACCTACACATGATTTTGTAACAGGCTCGTTATATTCGTATAAGGTATTATGCGGCTACGTATCTCAACAGAAATGCAGTTTTATAACAGTGTAGCACAACGGAAGACTTGTGTAAATATGAGAATATAGTAAGATCCAGGGAATAAAATCATGGGACGGTGACGGTAGTAGCGAAGTTGATATCTAACTGCATCCAAGGCACGTACCGCGTACGTAAACTTTTTGAAAAAGTTATCAAAATCTTACTCTGCTGTGAGAATGAGATGTGGATATACGCAGTTTATAGCTCTGTCTCGTTTTCACAGCAAACTAAGATGAAAATAGTTTTGCTGAACAGTTATTAGTAGTCCCTTTGGTTATCGATTATGATTTCCTTAAAATACTGAATTTGATATGCATGTTATGTCGACCCAATGCAGTACTTATGACATGGGCTTTATTATTCAAAGAGAACAGGGTAGGTAGAGAATATAGAGTTCCGACAGATTCGTTCCTTACAGACCTCTCTGGCTTCCTCCACTCTCATACACGCTTGCCAATTACGGAAACACTTGACTTGCTCTTTAGATAAGACAAGGTCTATTTGGTCATAGTAACATAGTCTAGACCCGACTTTCGTTTTATATGCCCGTACCAACGGAGCATAGTAAGATGTATACAAAATATCGCATATATAGCACCGACATCGAAATAAATCTATGTGTGGGTCACAAACAAAAATATACGCCACAAAGGGATCGAAAGCGTACGCTTAGACAATTAGACCAAGCCGTCCATCATCAAAACTTTAGTATGCATTAAGGGATTACTAACGCCAATGACCTTGAGAATTTTTGCTTGAAAATTGACAACAGTGAAAAGTATGCACGGAGGACCCAAAATGGAGGTGTTTTTTTTCGAAATAAATCAGATATAATTAATAAAATAAAAAAGTCATCCATACAAATTATAGAGCATATCTTTAGCTTTGTTTTCGTATATATTATAAACATATCCAATCTACCATTGAATAGAACATTCGCAATAATAGAGAATTTTTTGAAAGTATTATTTCGGACATTTTACTCCATACATTAAATTCACGGCCTTTTCATCTTTATTTTTCAGTACATTCATCAACATCTTCTGTAAATAGAGCCTATTTTTGGGAGTTAGGATTAGGTTCCCTGTTAATATAATATGCCTCGTGTCGTTGCTGAATGCACTTCATCTTTAAATTACTGGCCTTAGTAATGGTGAGGCGCTCATAGCGCTGTGCGACCGCGATGTTCTTAGCGATCCCCAGGGTTAAGCAGCGCTAGACTCGGTTGGCCTTAGATGGGTGGTCGTTTGTGGCATTTTCATATTGGAGCGTCACTGTTCTTCGGAAGGCACGTTAAGCCTTTACTCCTGGTTACCACGCAATGTGGTAGTCGTTAAACCAAGTTGGAGGCCTTATAGGCGGCTTGATAAGTTCCAAAAGCAGGTGGCCACAAACCTGCCTCCGCCAATACGCACTGGGTCCGCGTGGTAGAGTACGAACTAATCTCTCTCACCTCGATTTGTGAGAAAACGCCCTGCGACAGTAAAGGCCGATATTATTATTATTATATTATTATAGTAATGGTAAAGTATCACAGTGTAAATATTATATACTGCGGTCGTATCTATCTATAGACTTATAATGTTCCATCCGAAAAGAAATGAATGTCGAATGAGATGAAATGATGTATGAATGAGGCATATTAATTGTAATAAAATGGTTTCAATTCAAGCTTATAGGTGACAAACACACAATGAGACCAAAAACAGTACCTTACCTAGGTACCCAGTGGTAGGTACCTAGGTACTCTTTAAAGTAGCAAGTATGGTATGGGTTTTAAGCGTATAAATTTCATGACTATGCAGTGTGTCGACACAAAACAACAATGATCGATCGATCTCCTTATAAGTTTGTCACAAGGACAGTGAACAAAAATGTTCCGTAAATATATTTAATATAGTTGGTGATATTATGTAAGTGAAAACATGATATATATCTATAAAAAAGTTTAGGTAAATAACTTAGTAGTTATGATTCAAGAGGCCCCATTACTATAATTTTCGCCACATTAAATTGGCGATGATTTGGTCTCGAACCCATTCGCCCCGTTTCGCCCCTGATAGCCTATCTGAACCCGTAGGTCCCTTAAAAGTAAAATGGTTTTATTCGACCCTCCTGTAGTCAATGTCAATGTACAGTTTTGGAGTAGTAGAATAAATAGTAGTCACATTGAAATAAAATTCTGATTACAATATAAGTTTATTTTGAAAAATAATGCTTTTATTGGCCAAGGGGCGACGGGTACTTCATACGACGATTGACGGACGATTTAGCGCAGTGGTTAAGAGCTTAAGCCGCTCCGCCCACTGTATCTAATAGTCGCGGGTTCGATTCCCGCACGGGACAAATCTTTGTGTGATCCACAATTATTTGTTCCGGTCTGGGTATTTGTGTATGTAAATTTTCATGTTTGTAAACGCACCCACGACACAGGAATAAATCCTAGAGTGGGGCTACGTTTTAAAAAAAAAAAAAAATATTAAAAATAAGTTCGCCTCGTGCAGACGGGCGAAAGACGCTTTTAAATTACAGGGGGTGAAAACAGGGTGCGAATGGGTTCATGTATCCTTAAAGATGAAATAATATAATCAATCATGTTTACTTTTTATCGTAGTTTTACTACTTTTTTGTTCGTTTGACATTCATCATTTATAGCAACACTTACTTGAACGAAAAGAGCAAACCAGTATTTTTCCTACCTAACCAGTATTCTTAGAGTTCATGGCCCTTATTCGCTATGACCAATTAAATACGCAACGCGGTGCGTTACGATAACTACATAAAATAAATACCTTTACACATATATTCCCTAAATGGGAGTGGCAGAAGACTGCAGTGTACATCCACTTTTCAGCGATGTTAGGTCCCATGTAATAGGGGGCGGACATAATGCCATATATCGGGCACAATTCCAAACTCCGTACTGATACTGGAAATTTTTCAATAGAAAACCTACATTTCGTCCGACCTAGGATTTGAATCAGCACCACGCGATCACAAAACGATGCGCTTTCCCACTAGACCAACGAGGCAGTCGAATTCTCCTAATGGAGAAGTTGTTTTAATATGCCTATTCTTATTCCATTTCACAATTTGTTTACGGTGAGATATATGCATCACAATATCACCGTTTCGTCAATGGATATAAATACGTTTGTTATATTGAGAAGGACGGGTTTATGTAGTGATTGCTACGTGCATTATTCTCTACTAAACCAACGAGGCAGAAAGCTTCCTGAAATAATCGTTCAATAATGCACCATGGCATACAGAATACTATAATACGGTCATTTCACGAAATTATGGCACCGTGCCGCGTTTTTATTTATAGTTTATTATTTTATGCCGCTCATATAATAAATTCAAACTACTTAATACTTACTACTTGGCAGTTGACCTATATATTCAAACTATGATGTCTAACATATTTGTGATTCAAATGCTTCCATCCATCATCTTGAATGTCGACAGCCATTTCGAATTGTAATAAGCATAAAAATGTGCAAAATTAGGAAATGCCTCTTGAATAGCCTATATGAATTTTATGTACCTAGTGTTCGTCGTAGAGGTTTCTAAAGTATATAGTACACTAATGTTTCATATACGCATTATTGAGCACAATTTAATAATTTTAAGCATTTGTTTATTATTAACTAGGAATTATTCCTATAAAAGGTGCATTCACAAACAAAAAATACACATACACAAACATTCAGACCGAACCGAAAAGTGTGGGTCACATTAGAAGGTAAGCATTCAAAGTAGTCTTTGCTCACATATACAACGTGTAGAACATAAATAGCCCAAACCTCGGACACGCGAAGTCGTTTCTTGTTTTACAAAGTCCACACGAAAAATATAAATTACGGTTTTTACTAATTTTAACACTCAAATTAACTATAAAAACGGATAGAATAATGGTAATAAATGCTAATCAATTTGTTGTATTGCATTTAATTATAGTTTATGTATTTAATACAGCTGACTTAAGAACGATTGGAATGCCTACACCAATTTTAGATAATTTAAGTATTAAAAAAATGTGACAGACATTAAAAATAGTTGCAATCGATTCAGTTCCCGATTTAGAACAGCCTACTTCAAGGTCTTGCCTTGTATATTATACATGTTGTATATATGTTTTAGAAGTAAGTAATATGTACCTGTTAGCAATTAGTATTCTTAGCCCCGTACTAATTGAATAATAAACATTGGTTAGCGGCTGAATAGTTACACAACGCATTTTCTTCTTTCAAATGACAGATAGAGAAAAAACAGTGGGTAACTATTCACCATAGAGGTAGGATATGAACTATTCACCCGCTAAACAATGTTTTATTTAAGGTCGTTAGAATTAAGACTTTAATTACATAATGATAAGGACATATCTCGAGGGGAAACTTTATGTAATTAGTGTTAAATCTTCGTAACTTGCAGGAGATTCGGTTAGATTGCGATCTGACGGTGCACATTTGCAACACAATAATGGACAGAGATTAGTATTATAACATCTGAAATCGCTCGCTAATTACCTTCGCCCATGTACAATTCACTTATTTACTTCAAACTCTTAACAAACATGATTTTGTCGCATTGACAGATGTGTTGGTTTGTAATTAGTGTTACCATTTAGTAAAATTTTCCTTTCCTTAACTTTAGTAAATTTTATAGCAATTCTACGACTGTCATTTTACTTGATGACAACGTTAATTCCAATTTTAGCCACGAGCTAAAAAGTCCTAGTTGCACTGAAGTTTCTACTGTCACAGCCATTCTTATACTCTAAGGTCACAGCTATCAATTTTTGTTGTAGATACTATTAAACATCTACTAAATAACTTTAAGCACTACCAATTCACCAAATTTTATTAAGGAAATACCGACCCAATTCGATGAAATAGCAATCGTTATCTATGTCAAGGATGCAGGCTCTAGACTCCGTTTAGAGGATTAGCGGATTTATGTCAAGGATCAAATGTTTGTTATGGAGAAATGTGAGTGACAAGAAGACTGTCTCAGAAGACAAGTCTCTACTTGTGACCTGTGTAAGACTAACAAGTGCTATATTTTTCTCCGTGTGACAACAAAGATAATCTAAAAAACACCATAGCAATCTATTACAGCAATAGGTTGATAACAACGGCAAAATTTACCAGAAGGTGTCTAGTGCCAGATCATCTCATAAAGAATTATAACCGTGATAATATTTTTGTACGTATATTAAAAATACTATTAAAAATGATGTTTCAAATAGATAGTACGATTTTGCCATTTATTACGAAATCGTTGTCGCACCTTAAGAAATACTTAGCACGCAATACAAATATCTATTATCTACTTGTTAGATAATTGCAATTTCTATAGGTAGAGTTAGATAATCAGTATTATTTATATTTTTGTGGAAATGTCAAGTATCAAATAGCCAATGTGTCTCCTGAATTTAAAGATGGATTTAATAATATTTTAATATCTAACTCATTTAAGTCTCAATAACTCTAAAATAATGTACAATAACTCCAAAATAATGTAATCTTATACGGTAATTTTTACATATTTCAAATAGACAACACATCGCAAGCCCGACTTGCATGCACTTGACCGGTTTTAACTTTATGACCTTCCGATCAAAAGGAAATACGTCCATAAGAAAGTTTTGACCTTGTCCAAAAGGTCTCACTAAACTTCACTACTAAGAATGTAACATTTACTATCAAGTTATATTTATAGACCGAGTCTTATCTGAAGGACAAGTGAAGAGTCTCCGTAACCGGCGAGCGTGTATGAGACGAATTATGAGAGTGGAGGAAGCCCGAGAGGTATGTAAGGAAAGAATCTGTTGGAACTCTGTACTCTCTGCCTACCCCGCAAGGGATCTGGCGTGATGATATAGATAGATAGATAGATTATATGTATGCTTCATAAGCGTGATAGTGACGAAAAATGTTATTTAATAAGTGATCCCATATGCCCCGTGCGTTACGTGCAACGAACCACGCGCACAAATGACACCTCGATTACCCTAAAACTAGGAGTTTCATATAGTACAGGCGGTAAAAATAACATTTCACTTTGGTATTTAATAAAAACGATGCAGCTCAATCGAAACCCGGTACACAAAACAATAGACCATAGGAAAGGACCTCACTCTTTAGAGTCTGGAGGGTAAGGTCGGTCATCGCAGAGTCTAGAGTCTAGACTGTGCGATGACCGACCACCTGTTCAGGAGCCAAGCCAAATTTCTAAACCAAAATTACAAAGGCCCAGCCCTTTAGTGTTGAATAAAGCCAGCGTTCTACTCCCGAAGTAAATTTACACGCGTAATATTATTTTCTTTTTGAGAATATAAGCCTCTTAGGGGACTCGTGATGGCCACCCATGCTTTAAACATGTATGCAATATCGCAACCATAATAAAATATATACTAAATAACAAGATATATAAATTCTTTCTCTCTCTTTTTCTCTAGCTGCGCATCACTATACTGCAAACGCTCAGTCATAAGATTTCAAGAAAAAACTTCCATTATATCTATCTATCTATCTATCTATAACCTCACGCCAGATCCCTTGCGGGGTAGGCAGAGAGTACAGAGTTCCAACAGGTTCTTTCCTTACATACCTCTCTGGCTTCCTTGACTCTCATAGTTCGTCTCATACACGCTCGCCGGTTACGGAGACTCTTGACTTTTCCATCAGATAAGACTCGGTTTATTTGGTCATTATATCTAAACAACATTATAGATTTCATCCGTCCATCGAATATCATATTCTTAGAAGTGAACATTAATGTCGTCTTGTATCATTCAAATTATTATTTAGCCGGCCTTCACTTAAAGATCATATAATTTATATTTAAGAGATTGTGATAATCATAAATATTTCACTTTAAAACATTTAAATAGAGTTCAAATAAAAGGCGACTTCATAGACAACTAAATAATATGTAAGGAACAGAGTTTAAGATTTTTTGATAGTAATGTACTAAAATGAATCAAGTAATATAAGTACCTAAAACCTTCCCACGAGATTAGAATGGTTAATGGATCTCTTAACATCTACATATGGTACACATTTAAGATATGCAATTCCTCTAATCGTTTTATTAAGAACATTATATTCAATAAAAGCTCGTCTTAGGAAGATTTTAATTTGTAATCCTTTGTCTATTTATCTATATCATCAGGCCAGCTCCCTCGTGGGGTAGGCAGAGAGTGCAGAGTTCCAACAGGTTCTTTCCTCACATACCTCTCTGGCTTCCTCCACTCTCATAGTTCGTCTCATACACACTCGCCGGTTACGGACACTCTTGACTTGCCCTTCAGATAAGACACGGTCTATTTAGTCATGGTAAGATAGTCTAGGTCTTCCCCGGTACCTACATCCTTCCACTTTCGCATTGTATATCTGTTTTGTCATTCTTTCTTCTGGCATTCTTTCTATATGCCCGAACCAACGGAGCATACCTTTTCTCATCTTTACACCGATACTATCTTTCATACCTACTCGCTTTCTTACTACGCTGTTGCGAATACGGTCGGTCAGCGTGACTCCGCACATCTTCCGCAGAGATCGCATTTCGACGCCATTTATCCTGCTTTCGTTCTCCTTCTTACATACCGAACTCACACTGCCATATACGAGTAACAGCGTTGGCACAAACACTCCGTTATGCATGGCCTTTTGCTGCGCCTTTTGGCTTAAGTGCCGGCTCCCAAGTAGCCTTCCCATCGCACCATTCACTCTATTCCCTGCATTTACTCTTCTCTCTATATCAGCGGTGTATTTCCCATCCTTACTGAAGGCGCATCCAAGATATACAAACTCATTCACTTGCTCCAGCACATCGTTACCAACCACAAACCTTGCATTCGTTCTGGTTTCTTCCCGTTCAAAAACCATAAACCGTAATCCTTGGTATCTATTAAAATAAATTACCTATCGTACAAACTAACCCATTCACCAAATTTTAAGACGATGGGTTCTAGTAACCATTGAGGAGCTCCCCTAAGTTTAGATGACCCTGGTTCCAGGATTAGGTCAGATCTATAAAATTAATACATGGTTAAGAGATACCAAATTTCAACTTTAAGTCTCGAGGAATGTATTCAAAATCAGCCTGCAACATTTTATATACAAACATAATGGAGTAGGCAGACCCACCACGAGGGGTATCAATGACTTGGTGATGGTCGCTGGTAAAAGTTGGATGCGTACAGGACAAGGCCGGTCGTCGCGGTGATCTGTTGGAAAAGCCTTTATCCTGCTTGTCTTTCAGCTGATAGAAATGATGATATAAACATACTAAACGCACCACAATTAGACGGATGATTTAGCACAGTGGTTAAAAGCTTAAGCCGCTCCGCTCACTGTGTCTAATAGTCGCGGTTTCGATTCCCGTATGGGATAAATCTTTGTGTGATCCACAACTATTTGTTCCGCTCTGGGTATTTGTGTGTCTGAATTTTCATATTTATAAACGCACCCACGACACAGGAATAAATCCTAATGTGGGTAGATCCACACTAGGATTTATTCGTTTCAAAAATAGAAATAAAACTTTTTCTTGAAAACCCAGCATAACTAAATTACGAGACGGAAGTTTCGCAACGACCTAACGCTAAAGTACAAATCACGTAACATTTCCATAGTTAAGATAAAAATCTTCTCAACGAATTCACTTCTAAATCTAGTCATACCATATCAGAGTGAGGAACGAATCATCACGGAGCAGCGTATTGCCGAAAGCGGTGCATCGTGCCGATTCGCACGCGATACGCGAAGCGAGCGACGCGAGACCGAACGACAAAGGCGACGCAGATAAGCCACGGTACGTGAGCGCGCGCTGCGGCCGCCGAAACCTTGAATACCGAGCTCCTTACCACAATATAATAATAAACCGCTCAGTCCGGCCTGAGCCTTTAACGATACAACACGAACGATATTTGTGACATTATCCTTACCTCGACGCGCGAACAAAACGCACGCGTATACGCACCCCTAGTGACTTAACCTGTACTTCCAAAAATGAAGTGACACAACTAGTATACTGATAGTGTATATTGTGATGTTTTGTGCCAATGCCCCTTGTGCCATATTAGGAGGTATTTATTGTGTTCGCAAGTGCAATTATAAAAGGTGAGTGAGTACCCACATTAAATATCACATTATATTAGTTATCGCATGAAGATTGCAATCATACTTGCGAAATATTTAATTTAAAGTTTCCTGATACAACCTTTCAATTGAGGCCGTAATGTATAAACTCATTCTTTAAATAATTAGACCTAAATTATCCATCATTAAATCAACAAATAACAACTTACCTTCATCAACTATTACAAAGAAAATGGATGCCATATTTAAAACATGCATTTAAAACATTTTTATATTATTCGCAATATTTATTTTATTTATTTTTATTTTGACACACAACACAGATCACAATCAAATATAACACTAAGTTCTAAGTAATACAATAGATCTGGATTGTAATCCAAAACATGTGCATTCAGCTAAATAAAATTAACCAACTAACGAAACACAAAAATAAAATATTGTACAATAACATAAAAAAATTAATGAATATTGATAAAACGCACGCACTTCAATCTAAATCATCTCAAGCTACTTGTATCGAACGAAACTCCCGTATTAAAATTCTTAAACTAGTCTTCAGCTAACGCAACACAATGTATCAAGATAAACACGGTGACAAAGTTTACGCGCCGCTAGTAAAACATAGCCCGTCCGATCATTCAACAACATCTACAATGGAAACAGGACATATCAAACGCAAGTGACCTTTATACATCCATACAATCAATCACAATAGCGTCTGCAACTAGAGACTTAACGACTACACACAATAGCCAGATCTTAGTTTGTAAAAAATAAGCAACTAATTTCGAAGTCGCTCAATAACTAATAATAATAATTATTGTTTATTTCTGAATTAAGATAAATATTTTCTAATGAGTAAGTACCAAAAAAGTTACATAACCTTAAAAGTTTACCAGGGGTTCCCAAACTAGGCTCAGCCTGTATCTTGGGATACCGATCACAATTAAAAGAAATAAGACTTAAAAAATAAACGTAATAAAAGAGGACGGAAACATTAAAAATATAAGAAATAAATTAAATGTTGAAAAAACATAGCTCAGTATTACTACCCTGAATTATTTTTTTATGAATTTAAATATAGTTATCTTCAGAGCATCTATGTAATCGATATAATCTGAAAATATTGGGTTCCTTATCGTCACTTTAGCATCTTCTAAAAAATAATATTCAAAGACTTAGTAAGTTTTTGTTTTAAGCATTCTAATATGAAATTTTAAAAGTATGTTATAGTCATCGAGACCTTTATTTATTTGTTTTCTATTTGATTCCAACAAGTATAGTCTGTATTTTTGCAAACATACATCACTTACACTACATTACGTAAATCTTAATCAATATTATTTCATAATAACGACGGTCTTCGGAGTTGTTTCATAGAATGATTAATCATATTCCATAAAGAATCAATGTGTGTATTCTTATTAATGTCTAGTTACTAAGATTTAATTAATTTTGTGAGACGCAGTTTCTAATATTACAACAGCATTGACAACCTTTTAATTAACCTTAATGGTAATCGCACAGCCGTATCTAACTAGAAGCCGCTTAAAAGTTTAGTTTGTTTAATTAAAAGCAAGAAATATCGATTCCATACTACCGGCTTAACCCCCAAGGCCTGCAGTTAATGTTATTAATACGAATCTTTAGATCATGTACGATACTGAGATGTTCTAGTCATTATCTTATTAGAGCTGAAGTTGGTAAACCGCAAATAAGCCTCATAAACTAAACTTGTAATAGCTCCGAATTAATAAACATGCCTTGAAATAACAGTAAATCCGTTCCCACAATCGTCGGGTTTAGAGGCAAATGCCATTCGAAGTAGAAACAGAATTGATTAAATCAATTAATTTAATCAGTATTTTGGAGTAACCCAAACACGATCACAAAAAATAGTAGTCTTTCGCTTTAAGACAAATATTTATTATTTAAATTTTCACATATAAACCATTAAAATACCAGGATTCCAGTTTATTGTATTTATTTAGATGACTAAAATATTAGTGATCTCTTTCGAAAGTGTACCACACGTGTACTCAACCGAAAAAAGCCAAAACAAATTCATTAAGAAAAGGGGAAGGGCAGAATCGAAATAGAAGGCAAACTGCAGTAGCTGTAATTCCTCGTCGGACACATACGTGATTATCTACAAATCAAAAGTTTCTTTTGAATTCATACCTAGTTTTCGCTATATCTTGTCAAAAATTGTACCAAAGATGTTTATTTGTTAAATTAAAAAAATTGTATACGTATAACAACTAAATACGATTAGCTTTAAAATTAATTATATCATGTCGTAATTTGTATAAATTTTGTGAATTTAATGATATATTTTTAGAGCACTAATTGCATTTAGTGAGCTGTTTTGCAAGCATCCATAAAAGTTAGATCCGTAAATATAATTACACCACAAAATTCAAAATGGAGTCAAAGTTTCATAATGCCCTTATCTTTGAGTATTGTGTTAAAGCTCAGTTACAACATCTAAGATTAGAGCTATACAGTTTATAAGCAAAACATGAAAGTACACATTAATTCTAGATTATTTTAAATCTGTTTTGTAATTGATCTGTTATTATACGTTTTATATCATTATACCCAACCTCACCTGGGTTATATACACAGGTATTTCGGCCGCTCCTATCATCTACTAGTTAGAAGTTTACACAGACACAATTGGACGCTGATAGGCGATAACCATGTTAACCATATCTAACCTGGCATTCGATTTAAAATATTAGTTTCGTAGAAATAAAATACAATTTTCATTAGCACATTTAAATGATTAAAATATTATTGCAAATCTGTGTCCAATTGAGATAATCACGCCTGAACCCATTTTATATCTACCTTATTGCACAAAGTTGAAATTACTAAAACTACTACCTAGTAAATTTTAAGACATGAATCAACCATTGGTACCTACTTCGAAAAGTGATACCTCCATAATTACAAACCTATAATAAATTCAAAGTTACCTATCAGTTTGTAGTACTTTGTATAAGCTTAAACTACCTACTATTAAGTTTAGTTTAATATTATTTAATTAGGTGACGGGTAATAATAGTTATGTAGAATTTAATATTATTCAAGAATTCAGTTTTGTCTACAAAGCGGATTTCGCTCCGTAGTCTACAAACAGTACAATATTTACTCAAACAGAAGCGTGTTCATCTACAAACCTTTACTTTACAGGGCCCTTATTTGCTATGACCAATAAAACACTTACCGTGGCGCGTTACGATATTTTCATGAAATGATCGTTTGTAGTATTTTTCACATAAGATGGGTAGTGACAGTTCTAATTGCCAAACGAAATTATACTTTAGTCAATAGGAGACATGACCCGTTTCTATACTTTTGATTTTAAGCCTTAATACTCTTGGATTAAATATTAATTTCGTTTGGCAATTACAACTGTCACTACCCAATTTTTTTTACATAGGATATATATACTACCCATCCTATGTAAAAAAATACTATAATCCATAGTCAAGTGTCATAAAGAATACCATTACACAATCATTTCACGGAGTTATTGTAACGCGCCCTGTTTGTTCATAGTGAGTAAGAGCCCAAACATATGACTTGAGATAATGAATCGTACACACAATTTGCGCAGTCATAGTCAACCCATTTACAAAGTAAATAAATACCCCGTAATAATAATAATTAGTATAATATACGTATTTTTATTCCAAATATACTCTTTATGACTGCCTTGTTGGTCTAGTGGTGAATAATGTGCTTTGCGATCACGAGGTCCTGGGTCGGACAAATTAGTTTTTCTAATGAAAAACTCCCAGTATCAGTCCGGAGTCTGGAATTGTGCCCGGTATATGGCAATAGACTCGCCCCCTATTGCATGGGACCTAACATCATCGGCGAAAAGTGGATGTACACAGTACACCTCTGCCACCCCCGCTTGGGGAATATAGGCGTGACGGTGTTATACGTATGTCCCGAAACGTATACAGTTCACCGACATGTCGTCAAGGTACTTTATTGTTCCAATGTTACAGGGACGCTCATCATTTTTTTCGATAGGTTCTCTTTAAGGCGCTGGTCTAGAGGCAGACCTTCAGCCAGATGGAGTGATTACATCGTGAAGCTGGCCGGAAAATTGTTGAATAGCACAGGATAGCCGTGATAGAGAAGAGGCCTACACTCAGCAGTGGGTAGATACAGGCTGATTGAAGATGATGTTCTCTTTGACCCCTGTTAAAGACACACCGTCACGCCTATATTCCCCAAGCGGGGGTGGCAGAGGTGTACTGAGTACATCCACATTTCGCCGACGATGTTAGGTCCCATGTAATAGGGGCGAGCCTATTGCCATATACCGGGCACAATTCCAGACTCCGGACTTGTACTGGGAAGTTTTCGTTAGAAAAACTACACTTGACCTCGTGATTAGCGATGCGCCTTACCACTAGACCAACGAGGCAGGCACTATTTAAAACGTATGAAGGTTTCTTCGCAATATTTTACATCACCAATAGGAATCCTTAACAAGAATCAAAATAGAATCTAGCAAAATCATAAATCATATCATCATGGTTATAGATACCGACATTGCGTAATCCACTTTTACATATATCATAAGCTAATCGCTTCTCTCCGTATTTAAACTTTGCGTTTAATAATACTTTCTCTCATCAACGTGTATTCACGATTTTAATGGTAATCATTTATTTTGCTCGCGTCCGATGCACCTGCGAACCCGTCTTGCGCTATAATTCGCTCACAACCATTGTTCTGTGTTGCGTCAGCTTCCTATTTTAAGTGTCCCTTACGATTGCATTAATTATTCTAAGCATTTATTTCACACAGAAGTTATTTTATAAAGAAGTCATTACACAAGAGGCGCTCGTAGCGCTGTGCGACCGCGGTGTTTTTACCGATCACCAAAGTTAATCAGCGTTCGACTCGGTCGGCGTTGACCATTTGTGGCATTTTCATATTCGAGCGTCTCCATGCTTCGGAGGGCACATTAATCCGTTGGTCCCGGTTTCCAACTAATGTGGTAGTCGTTGAGCCGAGTTAGAAGCCTTATAGGCGGCTTGATAAGTTCTAACAGCGGGTGGCTACAACCTGCCTCCGCCAATCCGCACTGGGTCCGCGTGGTGGAGTATGACCTAATCTTTTTCATCTCGATTTGTGAGGAAAATCCAGTATCGACTGATATTATAATTACACAAGTGGGTCTTATAGAACCATTATATGGAATAATTTATTCAGGGTCCTTATTCGGGCGGATTCAAAGAAAGTGTCAAATAGGTAGTATTCAATATTTCAGAATTCTCATTAAAAGTAAAGTTTTGGATTGTGAAAGTAAAATTTTGTCAAGATTACATGTGGCTGCGTTATAACTTTATATAGTCACTTCCCGCGACCTGGTTCGCGTTGACTTGACTAGACAGCAACCTAACTTTTTTACAAGATAAAAAGTTAATCCAGGTAATAAACTATCTGTCTATCTGCCTCGTTGTTCTGGTGGCAAAACGCATCCCTTTGTAATCACGAGGTCCTGGGTTCAAATCCTAGGTCGGACAAATGTAGTTTTTTTAACGAAAAATTCCCATTACGAGTCCGGAGTCTGGAATTGTGCCCGGTATATAGCAATAGGCTCGCCCCCTATTACATGGGACCTAACATCGTCGGCGAAACGTAGGTGTACTCAGTACACCTCTGCCACCCCCTCTGGGGAATATAGGCGTGACGGTGTTTTTTTTTTAAACTACCTGTGTTCCAAATTTCATCCAAATCGTTCGCCATTTTTGCGTGATTGAGTAACAAACATCTAAATACACAAACATTCATATTTAGTATAATATTAGTAGGAAGACTTATAAGATCATTTGGCCAAATTAATTGTGAACACTTTTTCTTTGTTTATTATTAAAATAAATTAAGAGCTTAAGCTGCTCCGCCCACTGTGTCGAATAGTCGCGGGTTCGATTCCCGCACGGGACAAATCTTTGTGTGATCCACAATTATTTGTTCCGGTCTGGGTATTTGTTTGTGAATTTTCATGTTTGTAAACGCACCCACGACACAGGAATAAATCCTAGTGTGGGGCTACGTTTTTTAAAAATAAAAATATAATCAACTATTCAATTACGTTTTTTATAGACTTATAAATAATTTATGTTGTGGCCTGCGACACCATAACCAAACGTCTTTGTGACCCTTAAAAAAAAAGGTTTAATTTGGCCGCATTAAACTTGAAATCGATCATTTCACGAAGTTATCGTAACGCGTTACGTGTTTAATTTTTCAAAGCGAATAAGGGTCCAGATCTCGATTTACGTGTTGATCAGCTTTTAATCGAAATTAACGTTTATGGTAAAATATATTAGCTGTAAATAAGAAAATTTATGAGTTAGTTTACTTCATTTGAATCTCTGAGTTGAAAACCCAATAAAGATATTAATTAAAAGGAAACAGTAAATTATTACGGAATTGTAAAATTTTCATCGTAGAAGTGATTGCTTTACACTTTAGATGCAAAATTAACGATCGTGTAAGGATTTTTTGTAACTAACTGTTACCCGCGACTTCAGTCCGCGTGGAATTTATAAAAAATGGTTATTGAGTTGACAAAATTAAAAAAATAACGCTTATTATACAGTTATTTATAGTTATCTATACTAATATTATAAAGAGGAAAGATTTGGATTTTTGTATGTTTGTAACGAATAAACTCAAAAACTACTTCCTTCAACATAGGAAAGCTACCTTATCCAGAAGTAACATAGACCCGGTAGGTGGCGCTGTTACGAAATAGACCGGATACGAAGTCGCGTTACTCCTCATAAAATAAGCTATCTGCCAGCGAAAGTCCCGTCAAAATCGGTCCAGCCGTTTCGGATATTAGCCGAAACAAACAGACAAAAATTTATAAATGTTTGTTTGCTATAAGTACCTATATATTTACATATGTATTTAGTCAAAGCTGTTCTATTGACATTTAAAAAAAGACACTTCAATTATATTTATTTGTATAGATTTTATTGCAACGTTTATAGTTAATGCGGGGTAATGAGTAAATCGTGCTGGGTTTGGGTTCTATTACTTGGGAGTAAGTTACATCTACCAAAATACTATAACCTGTTTATTGGTTACCACCCTAACATTGCTGATTGCAACCTATTACCCTTCCTCAGTAGGAAACCTCCACCTATGTTTAAATTTTATACAAAAATTTTAATTTACAATGTTTGTTAGTTACGTCAAATCTTGCAAGCTGAATTAAAACCTATATCCAACGAAATTGAAATTTGACATGCTGGGTCAACTTCAATGACAATGCATTTTTATGGTAAGCATGGTTTGATTCTACAGACGAAGGAACTCCTTAACAGCCAACAGCTTAAATACAAAATTTTGTAAAAACGTTTTATTTCATTTGCACACATTTAATTCTTTTGCAATATAACATTTACTTTATACAGTGCTGTATACACCTGTAAAGTCATTTTATACCGCATTTAACAAATATTGTTACTTTTATTTAATTACAAGCATTTTGTAATATGTCTTTGGTGTATCTATAAAAAAATTAATAAAATTGACGGCTTAAACTTGACCATTGCCTGGACGATTTAGCGCAGTGGTTAAGAGCTTAAGC
This sequence comes from Phalera bucephala, assembly GCA_905147815.2. Taxonomy (NCBI): domain Eukaryota; kingdom Metazoa; phylum Arthropoda; class Insecta; order Lepidoptera; family Notodontidae; genus Phalera; species Phalera bucephala. The sequence continues at coordinate 11,550,564 of LR990621.1, read as the reverse complement.
CGCTCTGCCCACTGCGTCTAATAGTCGCGGGTTCGAGTCCCGCACGGGACAAATCTTTGTGTGATCCACAATTATTTGTTCCGGTCTGGGTATTTGTGTATGTGAATTTTCATGTTTGTAAACACACCCACGACACAGGAATAAATCCTAGTGTGGGGCTACGTTTTATAAAGAAAAAAAAAAAAAAAAAAAAAAAAGCTGATTTTTAAAACTGTTTTTTTTTAATAAATTATTTTTTTATAGATTTGTACACTCTGGCAAACCCCAAAGGGAGCTGGCGCAATAATATAGATAGATATTTTTTTTTTTATATTTTAGCAGGTCGAGGTTATTTCAAGCCAGGATTTTACAATCTTCTACTATTTTATTATTTTTAACAGATAAAACTGAAACCTTCAACAATCATTTGATTTTATTAAAAATAAAAGTCGATTCCGGAACCGCCAAATTATCTATACCGATCGCTCATTAGATGGTCGACGCGAAGTTGTTTTATCTGATATCTTTCGTGATTCAATCATAGTTAAATGCCAAACAAAAACGGCAGGTGCCAATCAAATTCACACATACCTGGCACCGGTTCCGTGATGAAGGCTTTTTTACCGTGGTTTGTTTTAATTACGTTCGTACGTGAAAAAAGTGGAATTATGCAATCATAAAAAAATAAACACCATCACGCCTATACTCTCCAAGCGGGGTTGGCAGAACTGTACCTTGTACGCCCACTTTTCGCCGGCACTGTTTGGTCTCAAGTTTTGGGGGGCGAGCCTATTACCATAATACGGGGCACAATGCCAGACGCAGGACTAATACTAGAAGCTTTTCTATAGAGAAATTAAATTTTGCCGTCTATGGATTTGAAGTCAGGACTTCGTATCGCTACGGCTTTGTTCGTCACTAGACTAACGTGGCAGTCAATTATGCAATCATCTTTCAAAAAATATTTTTGGCATTTTAGAGAACGAACTATGAGAGTGAAGGAAGCCAGAGAGGTATGTAAGGAAAGAACCTGTTGGAACTCTGTACTCTCTGCCTACCCCGCAAGGGATCTGGCGTGATGTTATAGATAGATAGATAGATTTTAGATAAATTGGGCTTAATCTATGGTAGTTTAAGCCCAATTTCCCTAAAACACCAAATATAATATTAAATGGTTATTGAATATTCTCTCCGTCTGTTGCTTAATTGATATAACTAGTGGTTGCCCATAGGTCGATATTCGACCTACTCTTTCATCGTTTGCTGGTTATGTTTGACATTCAGTAAGACTATAGACAAATAATATTAAAGCCAAACATCAATTTGACGTGTATTGTGTCAAATACGTGGTAGTGTGTGTAATGTTTTTTTTATTGATTTAATGTAATTTTTATGCATAATTTAAAAAAATATTAGCATTCTGCACTCCTTCTCTATACTCTATATAAACTATAAGTGTGGGAAATTCCATACTCCTCCGCCCGCGCAATTTTCGTAAAAAGGGTGTACTAAGTTTTTGCTTCACGTATTAATACAATGATGACTTTACTACACTATCTAAAGATGATAACTCTCATAATTTTTCATCCATATTAATTAAAATTCCAACGTAACGGCAGAGTTGCACACAGTTCATCTACATCTATCCAAGGTATTTTTGGTCCTAATATCTTTCAAAATTCTCCTGGTAATATATTAAAATTATTAATCACTTGCCTGACCAGGAAACTATAGGAGATATGTATATAGTATAACTGAAAGAAGGGGGGTCTTTTACTTGATGAGACCTAAACAATTCTTTCTTTTTTTCGTGAAGAAAAACGTAGCCCCACACTAGGAATAATTCCTGCATCGGTGCGTTTACAAAAACATGAAATTCACGTACACAATCACCCAGACCTTAACAAATATTTGTGGGTCTGACAAATATTTGTCCCCTTGCGGGCATCGAACCCGCGACTCCTTGATCCAGTGGGCTGAGCGACTCAAGCTCTTAACCACCACAACAACCGTCTTATTTATTTTCCACAACCGGATAATCAATTTCCGAAGTGATGAATGGTTGGAGTTCTTTAATGACAATTGACAAGAAAAAATGTTGCTCTGTCATTATACAAAATTAGATGTTTTTTTATGTTTATGGCATCACGACGACGCGTATTTTGTCATTGTCAAGTATTACGAATATTCATTTCTAAATTAATTCAACTCCCCGATGAACTTGATGACAAAGATGATTATGAAATTGATGAAGTGCCCCACCCTGGATAGTAAAGCGATGGATACTTTACATACCAATTGCTATGGCCGTTTTGAGGGAAATCCAAAAGGCACTTTTTATCACTTTGTTATAATTACCTTCACTCATGCACATATAGGAGTACATAATGGTTAATATTCCACCAACATTACACATTATAATTCGAAATAAGACAAGTTTTGGAAATTAAAACAAATTGACGATATCACTCTTCGATTTCCCGTTAAACATATAACGATAACTTCCTGAAATGATTATTTCGTGCGTTCTGTGCACGACAGAAGACTAATAGTACTTTTTTATTTCGTGGTTTATTGGTACTACAATAGCATACAAAATATAATTACATGATTATTTCACAAAGCTATCACACCGTGCCGCGTTTTGTCTGAACAATTAAGGGCTCTGTTTGTTTAGTAATGCTGTAGCACTAGTACTGCTGCGAGACCGCAGTATTCTTAGCGATAACCGAGGCAAAGTATAGTCTTACTTCGCTCGTCTGAGATGGGTATCCGATTGTAGCGTTTCCATTTTCAAACGTCTTGATGACTAGGGAGGCAAGTTATACCATTGGTATCAGCTACCACTTAATGTGGTAGTCGTTAAGCCTTTCTTTTTTTTTTTTTTTTAAAAAAACGTAGTCCCACACTGGGATTTATTCCTGTGTGTGGGTGCGTTTACAAATATTAAAATTCACATACACAAATACCCAGACCGGAACAAATAATTGTGGATCACACAAAGATTTGTCCCGTGCGGGAATCGAACCCGCGACTATTAGACACAGTGGGCGGAGCGGCTTAAGCTCTTAACCACTGCGCTAAATCGTCCGTCAAGGAATCGCGCTCAAGCCGTGAGGGAAGTAAGATCTAAAAGTAAACAGCTAAATACCAGCCTCTGCTAGTGCGCATTGGGCCCACGTGGTGGATCCGCATACACATATATTTATCAAGTTTTATTGACATTTAATTGTAAGCATCTTTATAGTTTCATTTTGAATCCTATCAGCTCTACGATACTGCCGCAATTTACAAATTAAGATAGGTCTTAAAAACATAGAAAATATTTCACCAGCCGATTTCTGATTTAAGCATTTGAAGAAGAATACGGTTTAAGTGACGAAATGTCAAATAATTGCTCACAAACATTTTCGTCACTAAACCCACATGCATATTTTCAAATGTTTAAATCAGAAAAAAAGGCCGTAAATATTGTATTTATTGCTGAAAACAAATCACGATCGCACAGACGCTACACGACGTCAGAGAGTTTAGCACGAAGCATGAATATGAAAATATTATATGACGCATGATCTTGGCATGACGTTGTTGAGTTAATAAGCCATCTTTTTCACTAAACAAATTAATTAAATACAAATGAATGTGACAGCACGCTTCCTCGATAGCGTAACGCTAACGTCAATGTCTTCATGCTAAGCTCTCAAATAGTGGAGTAGCTTTGAAAAAGACTTATTTCCCATATAAACCCTTATATCCCTTATATAAAATACATATATAGTTATATAGTTTTACCATTGAATGTATTTTTGCATTTTCTTAAAAAATGTTAGAAAGCCGTCCCTTTAAAAAATTACACCATCATTATCTACAACTATTTTCTTCATTCTCCGATTTTAAGTATTTACACAACATTATGTGTACACGTGTGTGAAGGTTTGCATATAAAGTATATTTATCTATAGACATTTAGCAAAACCCGTTTGAATATACAATCGGAAACGCGCCATTAACCTCAGAAGGCTACTCAAGAGCCTTGTCTAAACAAATCTAAAATAATTTAAAAAACATAGTCGTGAGAACAGAAGACGGGGCTTATTACCGGTTATGTCATATTCGTAGAGAGAAACAATTTGTAAATACCTTGCTCGGTTATTTAGTTTCACAGACAATAGTAAGAGCGTAATGCAAATGAGTACTTAGTGATACAGTCAGCAACATAAATCGCTTACTTAGACTAGACTTGTCTAGACGCAGCATTGCTGACAAAAATGGAGGCTAAAAGCAGCCTCAGTTACACACTATGAGTGCGTGATGCTAAAGTTAGATTTTTGAAAATTTGTTTAATAGCTGGTCAATGTATGCGTGTGTGTGCGAATGCGTACTACAATTTATAAATAGATAGATAGAATACTCTTTATTGTACACACCAAATACATTATAACAAAACAAAGTAGTTGTTGTAAAATAACATGCACAATTGGCGGTCTTATTGCTAATAGCAATTTCTTCCAGACAACCAAGTCGAAAGAAATACAACAAAAAAATAGGGCAGATGGTGGCGTACATTTATTCAGAATAAAGTAACTATACATATAGCGACGTGGCATGCAGGAGCTGTCGCACAGAAACTGAAACCATGAAGCACGTCCTATGCCACTGCGACGCTCTGGCGGCGCGGCGAATGAAGCTACTGGGAGTGGCCTATCCAAACCCAGAGGAATTTCGGCTCTTCCCCCCTGCTGGAATCTACAGCCTGGTACAGGGAGTATTCGATTCTACAGGTATGTAAGAGCGTTAGGGCAAGGACAGCACAAAAGATCCCAGCGGGTCGAAGTGCGCCTGAGGTCTCCTCGGTCCGATAAGCCAACGACAAGATAAGATAAGATAACTATACATATACAAAATATGACATACATATATAGTAAGAAATATATTAAATTTATACATAGTGCAATAGAAATAAACGTAAAGTATAAACAAGGATAGGTAAGTACAAAAGGTTAGGAATGTATCTACCCTACTACTAAGAGTTGCCTCCTTGAGTTACTGCCTCGTTGGTCTTTGTGCGCACCGCTTTGTGATCACTAGGTCTCGGGTTCAAATCCTAGGTCGGACAAATGTGGTTTTTCTCACGAAAATCTTCCCACTATGAATCCGGAGCCTGGAATTGTGCCCAGTATATGGCAATAGGCTCGCCCCCTATTACATGGGACCTAACGTCAGCGAAGCGTGGGTGTACTCAGTACACTTATGATACCCCTGCTTGGGGAATATAGGCGTGACGGTGTATAAACTACTAAGAGTAGATAAATTTCATGCCGTTACGCGCGCGCGGTGCTCCATATAGAGAAGTAATACATCTAAGGTCGCTTAACATACTTAGATTTTCAAATCGCTTGCACACTTTGGGTTTGTATCAATTCCGTTATTTTTGTTGATCTAAATACATATGGGATACGAGGACTATTTAGATGGTTATGAATGAAGACTGCTAGATGATTTATTTAACGTAGATAATGTTGAAATTACGAGTGTCAAGCGTGATGTATGGAAGACGTTTAATAATATCAGCCTATACTGTTCCAATGCTGGGCAAAGGCCTTCTCTCACAAATCGAGATGAGAGAGAATAGGTCATACCAAGCGGACCAAGTGCGGATTGGCAGAGGCAGGCTTGTGGCCACCTGCTGTTGAAACTTATCAAGCCGCCAATTTTGAATATTGTGTATCTCCACCCTATTTATGCCTGTGTCGTGGTTGCGTTTACAAACATAAAATTCACATACACAAATACCCAGACCGGAAGAAATAATTGTGGAGTGAATCACACAAAAATTTATCCCGTGCGGGTATCGAACCCGCGACTATTAGACACAATGGGCGGATCGGCTTAAGTTCTTAACCACAGCGCTAAATCGTCCGTCTGAATAAGGCTACCAACTTGGCTTAACGACTACCATATTGCATGGTAACCGGGACCAACGGCTTAACGTGCTTTCCAAAGCACGGAGACGATCAAATACAAAAATGCCACAAACGGTCACCCATTTCAGGCCGACCGAGTCGAACGCTGCTTAACCTAGGTGATCGTTATAAACACCGTAGTCGCACAGCGCTACGAGCGCCGTTTGTCAAGATAGAATGATTGATGATTTGAAGGCTGAAGACTGGAAAAAGTAATTATTGCATGATTCAGTTATAATATATAGAAAATGAAACACTATACAGGAAATTTAGTGTATTTTTCTCTATCCCACGACCCCTCATCTCCCCTCAAATATGTATGTGAATATGTTGCTAATAATTTAGTTTTGACAATGTTCACCGACATTTGTAAATAAAGAGTGTGACTGATTTGAAAAATGAGAATTATAAGCGACTTACGTTGCTGGCTGTACTGCTCTGTGTTCTATAGTTTATTGTAGAAACTGTTTGGCCTCCGCGTGACCTCGGCTGCGTCACGGCACAGCATCAACGCAGCTTAGGAACTAGACCGAGTAGGAAGAGGAAAATTGTCTATACACTATATGCTTCTTTGTGCATGCGTGTAATAGCTTCGCAGCAGTTATCTAGGAAAAGGTAAACGTGTTTTATAGTTAGTTGTCGTATTTTAAAGAGGTCAGTAAATCTATAAGGGCGATGTTACACTATACGTTTGATCCGCTCACGCCGTTCGTGGGTCGAAATAAACGAAGCGAACCTAACGGCAATTTTGGGATCGTTATTCAAGCTTCTATTCATAAACAAAAACTTAATGAAAAATTAATTGTTTTTGATTTCCAAAGGACATTGTTTTGCGTCCATACATGATTTGCCCCAGAACCAACAGCAATGAAAAAATACTTGTACGATTTCAAATCACACATAAAATATCTTAAGGCATTTATTAAGAAACGGACAAACGGGGGAATCGCAATATTGCACAAAAAGTATTAGATTTTGAGGTTATAATTCAGTAGCCATTAATACATATGAGGTTATATTGTGTGTTGACATTTAGTAAAGATGTCAGCGACTTCGATATAAGTACTTACAATACTTTGAAATATTCGTTTTAGATTGCAAATTGTCCGTTAGATACGGATATTTGCCATTATTTTAATAAAATAGACAAATAATGATGGCATGGGTCAAATGTTTGTTGGTTCTGGGGCAAGTTTCGACAACGTCCTTTCTAGTTTTGTGACACTTAAGTAGTGGTAGGTGGTAGAACTGTATCAAATGACTCTACTATATAAAAATGTGTCAAGTCCCAACTTAATCGACGCAAAATCAAAAGCCAGCATATATGCTATCAGGTAATGTTACTATCTAGAATGAATATGATGAATGAACACGATGATTCAAAATTCTATATTTATCTGTATATTATAATATAAATCTTATTTGCATGTATTGCTATAGTCAGTTTTTACGCTTTTTAGTAAATATACGTATTTATTTTTAAGTATTTTTAATTTTCATTATGCGTGTTCATATAGCATAACACTAAGCATATACGTCACGATTCCATTGTATATAAATTAATGTGTTACTGTATTCTCATATCTACCTGACTTTTGCAATTCACTTAAAGGAATAATAGATTCTACTACAATTAAACTGCTTCTATTCTACTCTACTAAAGTATATAAATACCTTTTACGTGTTATCTAGTTCCTATATAATAAAGATTACTGATAAAAAGTTATTGTATGTAATACACTGTTACATTTAATAAACATGGTCTATCTATATCAACAAGGTCACAATCACGTACTGTGAGAGTGGAGGAAGCCAGAGAGGTATGTAAGGAAAGAACCTGTTGGAACTCTGTACTCTTTGCCTACCCCGCAAGGGATCTGGCGTGATGCCATAGATAGATATAGGTAGTGACCAGCCTATACTGCCCCAGGTTTGTAGCCACCTGCTCCACAGGTTAGGGTTTCCAACTCGGCTTAACGACTTCCACATTAAATGGTAAACGGGACCTGTACTTAACGTGCCTCTCGAAGCACGGATGATAGAAATATGAAAACTCCACAAACGGTCACCCATCTCAGACCGACCGAATCGAACGCTGCTTAACCGTCAGAATCGATAAGAAAACCGCATTCGCACAGCGCTACAAGCGCCTACCTAGCTAAAATCCGTTAAATTTTACGAGCTACAACTATGTTGCTACGTATTTCTACATATCTAGGAAGAGGTGATTGCTATACATAATGCCTAGGAGATTAAAAGATTATAATCATAAACGTAATAAATGTTAATGGCGAGCAACATTGTAAGACAAGCGCATTAACAGTTCCTACATAAAATTAAACAACAACAAAGAACTAGTACTAATCGCCCGCACATTGTTACTCACAAATTTCATTGGGGATACCTGCTCATGATGGCCGACGCAGATAAATGATATTCATTTCCCACGTTAATTCAGTACAACCGACTTTATGTTGCAATATTTTTTATTGTTTCAAACCGACGTACGAGACCGAGCTTATCTACTCCACCGATCTATCGAATGAATTATAACAACTTTTAATAACATTGAATTAATGACGAAATTATTCAAAAGTGCGGTTACGTACTGCCCGAATCCGACAAATTGTGTTTTTTATCAAAAAATACTACACAGCGGCACGTAGTCTGAAATTAAATAAAATAAACAGCGTCACGCCTATATTCCCCAAATGGGGGTGGTAGAGGTGTACTGTGGTCACCGACTTTTCGCCGATGACGTTAGGTCCCATATAATAGGGGGGCAAGCCTATTTCAACATATCGACCACAATTCTACCAAAAATGGGTATCCTTATTCTTAAAATTCTCATCCGGACTGATACTGGGAGTTTTTCGATAGAAAAACTACATTTGTCCGACCTAAGATTTGAACCCAGGACCTCGTGATCGCAAAGCACATTATTCGCCACTAGACCAACGAGACAGTCTGAAATTGTGCTTAGTATAATCGCAATAGCCTTGCTCCTCATTACATCAACCCTAACTTCGTCGACGATATGTGAGTATACTTCTTCAGCCGAAAGACGTCCACTGCGGGACTAAGGCCTTCCCTAAAGACCGCTACAACGACCGGCTCTGTGCTGTGCTCATCTAACTTCTGCCAGCGACCTTCACCAAGTCATCGGTCCATCTTATAGGGGGCCTGCCCACTCCACGTCTACCGGTACGTGGTCGCCACTCGAGAACCTTTCTGTTCCAACAGCCGTCAGTTCTACAAGCGATGTGCCCCACCCACTGCCACTTATATTTAGCAATTCTGAGTGCTATGTCAGTGACTTTGGTTCTCCTGTGGATCTCCTGGTTTCTGAATCGATCCCGCAGGGTAACTCCGAGCATAGCTCTCTCCATCGCCCTTTGGGTGACATTGAGCCTTCTTATGAGGCCCATCGTAAGCGACCATGTCTCAGTGCCGTAACTAATCACTGGCAACACACACTGGTTAAAACAAAAACAAAACTGTGAGTATACACATCCCTGCTTCGGAATACATGTGGAACATAGTTTTTTTTTTTCATTTCATAGAATGAAAATCCAGCTTATACCTGCGACCTCCACCAGGTCATCGGTCTACCTTGTAAAGGGCTTGACCACTCCGCGTCTTCCGGTACGAGATTGCCACTCAAGAACCTTTTGGTTCTTTGATTTCGGTTTCGTTGGCTGATTTGGTTCTCTTGAATATCTTTATTTCTGATTCGATCTCGCAGGAAAACTCCCAGCATAGCTCTTTCCATTGTTCTTTGGGTGACCTTGAGCCTTCTTATGAGGCTCATTGTGAGTAACCATGAATTTTTCTTGCCTTATCATCATTTCAGCCTATACTTGTCCACTGCTGAACATAGGCCTCCCCAATCGCTTTCCAGCGTAACCGGTCCGATGCCACCTGCATCCAACGATTTCCTGCGATTTTCACAAGATCGTCGGTCCATCTGGCAGGCGGTCGTCCTACGCTGCGCTTGCCAATACGTGGTCTCCACTCTAGAATCTTTCTGCCCCAACGCCCGAAACGCGCCTTTTTTCTTGCCTTATAAATGTGGGTTATTACCCACATTTATAAGGCATCAAAAAGAACTTATAAATATTATAAAAACATGCTTAATAAGTCAAATATGCTGTAGCGAACTCGTTTCGTTTAGTAGTTCCTATGGCCACCTTTCGGATCAATAAGCAGACCCATTTTTTTATTTTATTTCATTGTCACCGAAACTTTATATATGCAGGCAGACATACCGACAAAGCGAGTTAATTAAAAGCTTGTAAAAAAAAAGGTACCTACTATGAATAACAGACAGATACTTAACAACAAATTCTGCTATAAATCCTGTCATTAAGCTGTGGCCTTTGCCATTCATCATCATGAGTAACTGCCTACAGTTCCTTCACAATTGTGAGGTCCGCGCACCTCACGCATCTATAATAACACCCCACAATATATTAATTAACTGTCCGAGGCTTCATACGAACCGGCGGAATTATCTTAATTCTCTTAATGCAGTTATCTTTCTAACATATCTCATTACAGAACCTTGGCTCGAATACCAACTGTCCGTTGTTTTTATACGGAGCTGTCATTTGAGAAGGTTGTACACGAGGCTCAATGTGAACGTGTTACCACAGATCAGTTTAAATTAATAGACTCTCAATAGTCATATAACAAATCGCAAATCCTGTATTAGGCATAGAGGGCGCTGACCCCTGGTCTGAAAACTTTCAGAGCAGCCACTGAAACTAGGAAATTTAAATTACTGTTTCAGTAAAAACTGCATAATATTGTCTAGATTTGTTTAAGAATGTGTAATTTATTGTAAAATATAAAATTAAATTTATACAATATATTATTTTTTATATGTTGTGAATAATTTAAGAACATGGAAACATTTTATGGAATTTATTTCACGTTGATAATGTACCACCATTATACGTTTAACAATAGATTAGAGAAAAGGAATAACGATACTTTGTAAATAATTAATTACCACCATGATGTGTTCATCAACAGGTGGCGTGATGAAAATGTGTTACGGTATTTTGTAGGGTATTGTAAGTCTATTCACTTATATTGGTCTTTGGCGCTACGCTAGTGTTAGTCGATCCGCGGTCGCTGCACAGTTAATGTCGGCACCCGTCACTTGAAAAATGACCACTCCAAGTATGAACCATTTATGCTCTGATACATAATATATCAAACAGAATTATAAATCGTCGAACGTATTCGGACTATTTATCATCAAATTTAATGGACAAAAAATCCCTACTTTATTTTATTTCTGCATCGCATTTTTTTGGTAAGTAATTCAATTTATTTCTATTTCGTATATTTATTTTTATTTCGTAATTTTACACCGTCACCTCTATCACGTCTATCACAGACGTCTTTATTCCCATAAAGGGAGTAGAAAAAGAGTACTGAGTACACTGACTTATTACCGACGAATTAAGGTTCCAAGGTGATCGTGTCGCCATTATTCGGGGCACAATTCCAGACTCCGGACTTAAATTGGGAATTTTTCGACAGAAAAGCTATACTATACATTGCCCAACTTAGATCGCCAGGCTTACGATGGACCAATAGACCAACGAAGCTGCCAGTTTTTTATTCATCTTAACTTATAAAAACATTTCAAAATGATGATGCACAAACTGAATGATATAATAATTCGATTTCATGCGAGATACGTTCAACGTAATAATTATGCATCTAATATTAGTCCGTGGAGGCCACCGATCGATGCAAAATTCTTCGTCGTCACGGTTACGTAATTTAATCAATACAAAATCTAAATATATTGGCCGCACATACTCAAATCTAAATAGGATACGCCCACTATGTTATATTTAGTATTTAGACAAGTGGCAAATAAATGCCAGAATAAATGTTCCGGCACTGTAAACAACACATTCAAGGCTAGCAAACATCTACATCACGAATAAATGAAGTTGTCCACTTTCAATCACGTAGATACGATTCATTAGAATGAAATAGGATATGATTCATTACAATAATACCTAGTTGAAATTCGAAAAAATGGTTAATACTATACCTTGATATCTAGTTAATCAAAAAAATGTATTTTGCAATTATAAAAAAAAAAAACAATTTGTGTATGTGAATTTTCATGTTTTTAAACGCACCCACGACACAGGAATAAATCCTAGTGTGGATCTACGTTTTTAAAAAAGAAAAAATAAGAATAATATTATAAAATTTATCGCGATAACGGCCAGGACTGTCATGGCGTCTGAGTAACGTCACATCATGTGAAACAATCAAATCTATGTATGACAGTTCTTGTTAAAATGTTAACATCAACAATGTAACACTCTCACTGGTGTTCACGGTCAAGTGACTGAATGCCTAATTTTGTCAAATTTATTTTCCAAAAATAATTATTAACTTTTTAATAAATAATTTTGTTTTTTTTACCTTCATATCATGATTAATCATTAGAAACTCCAATTTATCAGTTTTATTCCGAGTAGACACAAGTCTATTGTTTATTTTTCTTTTTTTTTTACAACATAGCCCCCACACTACGATTTATTCCTGTGTCGTGGGTGCATTTACAAACATGAAATTACACATACACAAATACCCAGACCGAAACAAATAATTGTGGATCACACAAAGATTTGTCCCGTGCGGGAATCGAACCTGGGACTATTAGACACAGTGAGCGGAGCGGCTTAAGCTCTTAACCACTGCGCTAAATCGTCCGTCTTTTCAATATACATGTGCCTGTATCCAAGCAGAGTCTCTACATACGTTAATGCTAATATAAAACGTAAATATGTATAGGGATGACATTTTACACCGAAAAGTCACGTGGTCATAACAATGGTCTATCGATTGTGGCTAGAGAATATAAACAAAACACTTGCCTTTTTATTAGGCTCTGTATAATAAGTGGCGGTAAATAATGCACATCGGCTAAAGAAGGAGATGAACGGCTACTTTCGGCTTCGTAGAGCGTCGTGTCTGTCACTCAGTGTGACGTTTTGTTTTGTCACTTTCGTCACTGTTAGTGTTCCGTGCGACAGAGATGACGCTCTACGAAGACGAAAGTAGACCATTATCTCCCTCTTTTGCCGATGTGCATTATTTACCGCCGCTTACCGTACTAATGTAAATTTCTGAGTAAATTTAATTTAACAAAATTCAATGGAAGAGTTCCAGTAAACTATGCGTTTTAAATGTGTACGTCTTATTGCGTATTTTTTTCATCAACCAATAACATAGGTATTAATTTAAACGTACACTTAAAAGATAAGAGTTTATTGCTGTAACTCCATCCTAATTAGGAACATTCGTTTAATGCGTATTTTTATTGCTAATTACTTTAATATGCACAAAAAGGGATGGTTAGGTTGAATGAAACTTTGAAGTCATAAAAAAAATGACAATGATTGAGGTTCTCATTGTTGACAGCAAATAAATGTAAGTAATAAGTAGCTTGTTTTTTTAAGAACGAATTAGAAACAACACAAATATCTACATTCATTATAAAATTAATATGGAAATAATGTTACTTTTACATAATAATTATTAAAAAAATATGAATATAACTGGTTTTGACTTACCGAGATAGCTATGCCCGGCGTTAGGGGAACTCTCATAAATGTATGCAAATATATCCAATTATTGCGTTCCAATCTTAAAAACAAAATGCAACATATAGAACTCTAAGCTACTACGCTTATATACCAACATATCCCTCTTTTATACTTAATCTACTGAGAAGCTTCCTTCGCCTTAAGGTAACCTATAACGTAACCCATAATACCATTTACGTAACAAAAAGTTATTTGACTTAAGACTTAATATTAAAACTGCCTTGTTGGTCTGGTGGCAAAGCGCATCGCTTTGTGATCACGAGGTCGTGGGTTCAAATCCTAGGTCGGACAAACGTAGTTTTTCTAACGAAAAATTCCCAGTACGAGTCCGGAGTCTGGAATTGTGCCCGGTATATGGCAATAGGCTCGCCCCCTATTACATGGGACCTAACATCGTCGGCGAAACGTGGGTGTACTCAGTACTCCTCTGCCACCCCCTCTGGGGAATATAGGCGTGTAGGTGTTTTTTTTTTTAAAGTTATTTTTTAGATATTTTCTACGTAAAGTACCCCGTATTTTTTTGTAAACGTAGCCTCTCTCCAGGAATTATCCCTGTGTCGTAGGTGCTTTGACAAACATGACATCTACATACATAACACCCAGACCAACACCAACATTTGCGACCACACAAAGATTTGTTCGGTACGGGATCGAACCCGCAACTGCTCGAACCAGTGGGTAGAGCGGCTTAAGCTCGTATCCACCAGACTAAGTCGTCCGTCGTATACGGATACGAGTATAGAATATCGAAAACGAAACGCAACACATCGAATTCTAAGAACACACTTCCATACCAATATATCATTTTTATAGTCAACCTAACAAGTATCGTTCACTTAAAAGCAACAACGTGGCTTAACACTTATAACACTTGTGTGTGTGTAACAAAAACTTGTGTGTAACTAAAAGTTACCTTTTCTAACTTTTTCTAAATTTCTCCGTTATTTAATTCCAATTGATGATCAGTGGCAATGTCAATCTCCCCAGTGGTCTAGCTGGCAGAGTACTTGGCGCACGCCGGTTGATGTAACCTGTCCGGCTGGCACGCACCGATCCACTTTAGAGCGGCGATAGACACAAAAGTACCACACAACTGGTTACACTTCACACACACACCATGTTGTTGTTAAAGAAAATATTATGCGAAGAAACACACTGTTACAAAGGCAACAATGATTAGAGATGTTCTAGGCATTCAGAATGTTGTCTTTTCGTACGCCACCATCTTAGATGGCTTAGACATATGTATTTCAAGCGGGTTTGTTTTTATTCGTTTTTGGCAATTGATAGCAGCTTACTCTGACCACGTGTCTATTTATCGTTAAAAGGCGTTTATTTTCTAATTGTTTAACGCTGTTCAAAGGGACTATAAAAAGAGGTCAACCTACCTACAGGCCCAAATCCATTGCAGGATAGTTAGAAAGACCGAGTGCCAACAGGCCTTTCTGATAGACCTCTTGCCCTGTACACTTTCATCACTACATATTATAAAACAAAATCCCCTCCGTGACTGTCTGTCTGTATGTCTGTCTGTCTGAACGCGATAAACTCAATAACTACCGAACGGATTTTCATACGGTTTTCACCAATGGGCCGAGTTTTTAAAGAGGAAGGTTTATGTGTACAATTTAGTCGTGCAAAGCCAGGGCGGGTCGCTAGTAATGTATAATAATAAGATATAATAAGTCAAACTATACCATCTAACAGCTGGACAAAGCCATAATATAACCAAGTTAAATATGAATTAAGCTAATTTTAACTCATCATAATACTACCTCTTACAAAAAGTAGACTATGATTTTATCTGTATTAAGATATAGATCAGAAATTAAATGACCGGTCTGATGCTTGAGAATACGCAATAACTTACGATTTCGTAATATAAGTCGTAAATAATGTTTAATCTAACGTCCGGGGTCAAATAGTGATGTTAGTTTCGATATTTTTTCACGTTTCTATTCCATGAGAACAGAGACTTTGTTAAACGATACATTTCACTTGAAGAGTCTAAATACTATTGTCATAGACGATAAACCTAGCTACTACGGTAATGAAGAGCTAATTGAACGCAGTTAAATGAAACCTTGACAAATAAAATGAGCGACTCTATTCTATTCTGAAATGTATACGATTGCCTAATACTTTTTGAAAATATTTTACTAAATTGTGGTAATTAAATTATAATTTGTACATTTCTTGTGTAAATTTATGTTAATTTACAAAAGTCATTACAGGTACCTAAACTTAATTTTGATTATTTTGTAAAAAAATGTTTTAATCTATTGCTGTTGATCCTATAGAAGATGTTTATTCGAGTTTAATATTTATAAAAATTAGCATACACAATACAAAACTCTTATTTTAAGCGTTGAAGGACAAGGACATGGTTAAAAAAACTCATCTATAATGTGCAAAAACGTATAGTGCCATAGCTCGAGTTGTAATTTTTCACTGAAAGGTACACCACTATGCTTGTGTGTATATGTTACGATCATAACAACTCATTGTTTCCATAAGCTATAACAAACGCGTGAATGGGACTGAAATTAAGCAAAGTTCGTATTCATTACAAGGCTAATATTTGCAATATTAGACGTGCCCTTAGATCCTAGAAAGGGATTTGTTCGGCCACCTCAATACCGTGCCAGCAGTCACGTCCGCCTGTTACTGTGTACATACCCATACATCTACTACTGAATTATCTACCAAGTTTGAAGTGCTATTCGAGTATGTTTTACTGTTTGCAATAGCCTGGGGTAGTTTACTCTACGGACCTTGCAGCGAAAACGTGCGTTCAAGCGTTATTAAAATACCTACTACTAGATTCAAACATAAGACTCACAGACTCCGCTTAACTTTTGTCGCATGCGTAGTTGAACAAATCCTAGTTGTGTCCTACTTTTCTATGCCTAATCTTCCAAATTGTTCGTGTCTTGTGTCTCGCTTTGCAAAATAGGGAGGCGATTTATTTTTACTATTTCTTCTTCTCAAGGGCACAGGCACTTCTTCTGCGAGGCACAAGGGTGTTTCAGGTCCGGAAGAGGATGTTCGGATCAAGTTTTCTCCCTTCGCAACATCGTAGAGAAGCATCTGGCAGTGGGCCGGAAGGTTTTCTGCGGTTTTGTGGATCTGGAGAAGGCGTTTGATAGAGTTGTGCGAAAGAGACTCTGGGACATTTTGCCTGAGTATGGTATAAATGGTACTCTGCTGCGGGCCGTCCAGTCCACCTATGTGGACTGCAAGGCATGCGTACGGATGGGTGGTAACAGGTCACCCTGGTTTGACGTTGAAATCGGCGTCAAGCAGGGCTGCGTGTTGTCCGTTAGACTGTTTATAATATATTTAGATAAAAGTCTTCAAAGACTGAAAGCGATGAATGAAGGCGTACAAATGAGTGATCTAGTAGTAAATCACTATAGACTGCAGATGACGCGGTTTTGATAGCGCCAACAGCCACTGATCTGCAATCACTAGTCACAGTTATGAAAGACGACTGCATGAAAAATGTCTTACATTTGAATGTGAAAAAAACCAAAATTATGGTTTTTGAACGGGAAGAAACCAGAACGAATGCAAGGATTGTGGTTGGGAACGATGTGCTGGAGCAAGTGAATGAGTTTGTATATCTTGGATGCGCATTCAGTAAGGATGGAAAATACACCGCTGACATAGAGAGAAGAGTGAGTGCAGGGAACAGAGTGAATGGCGCGACGGGAAAGCTACTTGGGAGCCGGCACTTAAGCCGAAAGGCGCAGCTGGCCATACATAATGGAGTGCTTGTCCCAACGCTGTTATATGGCAGCGAGAGCTGGGTATGTAAGAAGGAGAATGAAAGTAGGATAAATGCGGTGGAAATGCGAGCTCTGCGGAAGATGTGCGGAGTGAAGCTGACCGACCGTATTCGCAACAGCGTAGTAAGAAAGCAAATAGGTATGAAAGAGAGTATCGGTGAAAAGATGAAAAAGGGTATGCTCCGTTGGTGAGGACATATAGAAAGAATATCCGAAGAAAGAATGACAAAACTGATATACAATGCGAAAGTGGAGGGATGTAGGTACCGGGGAAGACCTAGACTATCTTACCATGACCAAATAGACCGGGTCTTATCTGAAGGACAAGTCAGGAGTCTCCGTATCCGGCGAGCGTGTATGAGACGAACTATGAGAGTAGAGGAAGCCAGAGAGGTATGTAAGGAAAGAGCCTGTTGGAACTCTGTACTCTCTGCCTACCCCGTAACGGATCTGGCTCGATGATATAGATAGATAGATTCTTCTCAACCATCGCAGACGCCCAGCGACGTCTGCGCCCAAAAACTCGTGTTTCTAAAACCTATTTAATCTAATTTTCCGTTCTAATAATGTTTAACGCAACTACAGGCAGATATATACCGATGTTACAAACTGAACATAACCACAAAGATGCTTATAATCCTGACAAAGCTTACACTAAATTATGTAGTAAACATTTAAATTAACGTCAAATTAAAGGAGTTAAGTCTGCACGAGCACTTCACTTTGATCAAAATGTACAACGGGCCGACAGCAAAGCATTACAATTCACAATTCCATAGCAAAAGAGTTACCAAAAAGATATTAATCATAACCAACAAGACGCTGGTTATTAAAATTACTATTAGCATTACTTTATAAATGAAGATTTAAAGGTGAGCCACTAAAATATTCCGTCTGTAAATATTTTACCGACAAGGGCACCGACACTTCATATAAAACTCATTACGGTCGTGTACAACACGCTGAATGCCGATAGTGCATTGTAATTATTTAAACACAAATTACAATAGCTATTCTCCACAAAAACGGTAAAGGCCATCTCTAATATACCGAGGTTTTTTGTAAAACCCTTTATAAAGATCGTGACTTCTTATTAAAATGGAATTTTAATTAGATAACGTTTGGGTGGTTCATTTAAGCTAGATAGAACGTCCAGTACAGTTTAATTATATTTTGATTATACTTAATTAACCACGTCAAGTGATTTCATGCAATACTATAGTACAGTGTCAGTTTTAAGGTTGGTATTTTGTATTGGAAGATAAACAGCGCCCTACACCTAATAAACCTAGCCCGCTACACCTAATAAAATTACCTATTGGTAATTTTATTAGGTGTATTTAAATAGCACCTATGTACTTAATAAGGAGCTGCTACATCTATGATATTTTTAATAGCAGAAAAAATGTGCAACGTGTTAGGAATATCATACCATATTGAATAATCAAGTTTGACCTATAAAACATAGTTATCACCACAGAAATCTTAATATTAAACTCTAGATGTAAAATAGTGCAAGATTTCGTTCAAAATAACTGTCGACAATTAGCAAAACTTGTGTACGGCCAATCATGACGTACTCTTGTGAGGTGTTCGGGCACGCGGCCCGCTCTCACATCGATAGACTCCAAACGGTTCAATCCCGTTTCCTCCGCAAAGCCGTGGTTAATTCGGAACGTCGATCTCAATTCCGATCTCGGTCTCAAACCTATTCACGCCTTTATTAAAAGGCGACAACTCGATATTTCGCGAACGCGTCCGCTAATCGTAGCCGCCGCCGACTACGAACCTAACTCCCCTTCCATCAGCCACTACCGCCGTCCGCGTTATGTTCTCACCGACCCTTCCGATGCCCTTACATTCCTTCTTTCGGATACAGATACTGCACACAAGATCAGACACCGACCTCGCCGGCGCGGTCGAAGAATCTCTTGCCCGCCGGCCGGTGCAGAGCACCACGGCAAGACACCTAGTATACGCCCTCCCCCATAGCGACTGCCCAAGCCGAGGCCGTTCCTCCTTGAGCTAGTTGCCCCCGTGCCCTTCTGGCTCAAGCGTAGTGGTAGCACGCTTGCCCTCTTGTCCGGTGAAGCTGTAAAGGCCCCGCCAACAGCGTAGATCACTTACACACCCACAAACAATATTATTATGATACCTATTATAACAACCGATGACAAAATTCATTAATTCCTAAGAAGACAAATTATGGTTTGATAAACTTCCCTAAGCGCGCTAGGCATTTTGTGTACCTAGAACCTATTTGCCCATAGATTAAGAATTATTCAGAAGAATATTCGTAAAGAACAATTGCTTGATAGTATACTTATGCAGCTCCAAGGTTATCACGTCGAATATGTTTGATATTCAAGCTCGTTACACGTCGGTGCAAAGTGTCATGTACCAGAGATGTGATACGGTCGAACTCTCAGTACATATATGTAGAATCAATTCGTTTATGTTTCAGCTAATTAGAGCAAGAACGTCAAAGGTTTGATGGAAGTATGTAAATTAACAACCTTGCATTTAATATTGCTGACACTTATACAGGTTTGCCGGTACTGATGTCAAGATGAGAAAGAGCGGAGAGGTTTGGGCAATCTTTTCAAAAGTAAACTCGTTTTTTTAATATATTTATTTCTTTTTTTGTTTTAAACGTAGCCCCACACTCGGATTTATTCATGTGTCGTGGGTGCATTTACAAACATGAAAATTCAAATACAAAAATACCCAGGACGAACCAAATTATTGTGGGTCACACAAAGATTTGTCCCGTAATGGTATCGAACTCGCGACTTTTCGACCCAGTGGGCGAAGCGGCTTAAGCTCTTAACCATTGCGCCAAATCGCCTATCTTGTAATTCTCTCTCATTAACGTAGCTCGCAAGGCTATTATACTTCTCTCCAGAACCAAAAAGAAGAGCTGAGTAGAAATTGACTGTAACACTGGCTTAGAATCTTGACTTAGTTAATTGTCTGTACAATTGACACTCTCGTACTTAAACCCTGTAGTCTACTTAGGCAACAGTCGGTATTACTTAAATCGCACACCTCTTTGGTGAAACATGATTTAGCTTTTTGCATTGCCACATAGGAAATGCTGCCTTAGAATGTACTTTGCGACAGAGCAAACCAAAGCAATGAATTCGAGCATTGAATCACTTCACTAGGTTTGAATAAATGAGTATTCAAAGTTGCATTCGTAACACTAAATAAATATAATAAATAATCTTTGTGTAATACTTAGCAGCGTTCAAAATTTTCAAGTCCACAGTAATTCCTCTACAAAACAACTGACTGACTGAAGTGGGGGTTATTTCTCTTTACATCAATGGCCATTAATTAATTATTAATCACTACAATAATTTGGTACTATCACAGAATAAATATTACACTGTGGTACTACTGTGGTGTCATCAATTTTAACTTACATATATACACGTGTGGTAATTCTAATGTTTATGTTTTGAGATTTTTTGGATTTTATTGCGTTTTATTTTTGATTTTTAAGTTCCCGACGTTTCGAGTGTTTTGCAGCGCCCATGTTTACGGGAAGGACAGGAGCTTAAAAATCAAAAATTAACCGCGTTTTAATCCAAAAACTAGGTCTATTTCAAATGTTTATATTTTTTTAAATTTGCAGTTTACACGCAAAGCCTATGGATGATGATAAATAGTATTACCGAATGCACATTATAAGAAACAGAATGACATAAAAAAATATACATGAATACAACTAGTCTATCTATCTATCTATCTATATCATCACGCCAGCTCCCTCGCGGGGTAGGCAGAGAGTACAGAGTTCCAACAGGTTCTTTCCTTACATACCTCTCTGGCTTCCTCCACTCTCATAGTTCGTCTCATACACACTCGCCGGTTACGGAGACTCTTGACTTGCCCTTCAGATAAGACACGGTTACAACTAGTCCTACTAAAATATATAAACTAGCTACGTTATAGGACTACCAGCTGACTGTTATGCCAACATAGCAATATATTATATAAAAACCCGGGCACACAAATGCTAGTCTCGTATAATAACACATGGAACGTGATCCGCATACTCTTTGGAGTCATAAATTTAAGGAGCAAGGCTGAGTCACCATCCGGCGGCGCAAGGTGGTCGGTCGTCCCGACGCCCTCGACTTCGAACGGCCGTGACTCGAGGTCCATGACCACACTTGGAGAACTAATCTGATATGGACACAGGTTTTCCTGGAGTCGCTTCGAGATCATAGGCTTAATTAGAGGGACGCACGTTCTTCGTGTTCCGTGCTTTGATTCACTCATTATTCATTTGTGTTTAAATTGTTATGTTTGAAAATTCAATAGGTTGTAAGGGAATTGTTATTTTTCCATGTGCGTGTTATGTTTCTAAATTATTATTACATATTATAAAACAAAGTCCTGTACTCCACGACCTCTGTCTGTCTGAACGCGATAAACTCAATAACTGGTGAAAGCATATTCATACGGTTTTCACCAATAGACGGAGTGATTCAAGAGGAAGGTTTATGTGTATAATTCACCCGTGCAGAGCCGGGGCGGGTCGCTAGTGTGTTTAACAAATTAACCATCACATTTCAGGCCATCGACCGTTGGCAACCAGTCAAAAGTTAATTAAACCAAATGCATGCATACTAAATCATCCTTTATGCTCACTAATGATGCAAAACATCCTGCTTCGCACAAGATGATCGTCGATTAGAAGCAAGCTTTGCCCTTGCTCCCCGCGACCAGTCAAGGTTAGGCGACGGCCTTGCCAGCAGAACAATGACCCTACACTCACTATGTGGACCCACTGGCCAAAGTTTTATAATGAGAATTTAATAGATCTCATAATCCGTCATCGCCGATTTTTTTAGAAACATTTACGACTAGCTTGTACCCGTTGCTGCGCACACGTTAATTTTATTACAAGCTTTTATTTACGAGACTACCGCCTAGTATTTAGAAATATGATTTTGGACTATATAAGGTGTAACATAAATAATAACGCAAGACCTCAGACACCCCAATTAGATTTACGAATTCAATACGAAAATCAAACTTCCAATTTTAAGGAGTTTTCTACCATTTTTAAGCTCACTGGCATCCAATATATCCATGAAATTTAATAATTAATTTAAAACTTTTAATGCTTTGAATAATTATGAAATTTTGTTTAATACAGCGAACAGAACAATTAACACCTTTTTTTAAAAAATAACAAAAAAAAAACTTACTTTAAAAATAGTTGGAATCGTTTCAGTTGCCGATTTAGAACAAACTACTTTAAGGTCTTGCGTTAATTATGTTACAGCTTGTATATTTAAGAATTTGGTAAAAGGTATACACGATTAAATGAAATTATTACGATAGAAAAAAAATTAAAGTCATCTCTATTTTTTTTCCATTTTCTGATTCCAACACGAAGCGCTTAGGAACTGGTCCATAAAATTTACTTAAAAAACAGCAAATAATTCTAGCAAAGTTCTTATAAACCTTTTTTTTATTTTATAGTGAAGTTTTCTTAAAAAAGATAAACTTTGTTTTTGCACATACGTTGTTGATTTCCGAACGCGCGCTCAATATATCCGTCCCTTATTATTCTTATGTAAAGTAACAGCATCACTGTCACTCTTCCGGTCGATAAATGGTCGATCGGTAGGCAATGTTAGTTTGTTAGTTAGTTTAGGTCAAATCCTTCCTCTTATTATACGCAGTTGAAATCTGACATGTTGATTTAGTTGCG
This sequence comes from Phalera bucephala, assembly GCA_905147815.2. Classification (NCBI taxonomy): domain Eukaryota; kingdom Metazoa; phylum Arthropoda; class Insecta; order Lepidoptera; family Notodontidae; genus Phalera; species Phalera bucephala. The sequence continues at coordinate 11,527,448 of LR990621.1, read as the reverse complement.
ATGTACAATGCATGTACGCATAACCTAAGTTTACATCCAGGATTGCCTACGGGCAAAGGAACTCCTGCACGGTCAACAGCAAAGACACAAAATATTGTATATACATTTAATTTTGATTGGCTGTTTTAAATTGCGCTTTTAAAAATGTTCTTTTAAACTATTAATTTTAATATCTTTATAAATACAATGCGAAAGTGGAAAGATGTAAGTACCGGGGAAAACCTAGACTATCTTACCATGACCATATAGACCGTATCTTATCTGAAGGGCAAGTCAAGAGTCTCCGTAACCGGCGAGCGTGTATGAGACGAACTATGAAAGTGGAGGAAGACAAAAAGAAAACCTGTTGGAACTCTGTACTCTCTGCCTACCCCGCGAGGGAGCTGGCGTGATGATATAGATAGATAGATCTTTATAAATAATAGCCTATGTGTTATTCTGATGTATACATCAGCGTATGCGCTATATTATTGTAAATTTCCATCAAAATCCGTTTAGTAGTTTTATGTGAAAGAGTAAGAAACATACATGTGTGTGTGTGTGTGTGTGTGTGTGTGTAAATGATCTACACTGTTGGCCGCGGAGCCTTTACAGCTACGGGCAAGAGGGCGAGCGTGATATTTCTTATTTTTTTCCCACAAAGATTTATCCCGTGCGGGAATCGAACCCGCGACTGTTCGATCGGGCGGATTCGAGTGGGCGGAGTGGCTTAAGCTCTTAAACATTGCAGCAAATCGTCTGTCAAATTTAACAATCAAAATAATACTCGTAATATAACAAAAATTACTACACACAACCCACAAACTTTGGAGATTATAATATTAGTAAGATGTATATGCAGATAAGTAATATTTAGTAATCTTTCAAAATCATACAATAGGTATAATATCATTATATTACACAGGCGATTAACTTTTCTAGATTACTGTAATTATAAAATGGTCATCAATTGACTGTATATTACAGTTTAATCGTCAATTTGAGGTGGCCTTTATATACTTGTATGTTTAGTTTACATAGTTGCTCTTGATAGAGCCTTTTGAGAATGAATTATAGTAAATAGTCATATTTCTCTTAATTACAAATATTCTTTCTATAATTTTACTAGTTTCTGCCCGCTACTTCATCCACGTTAACCTTAGCCAGGAACCCAACATTTTTTCGGGATAAAAAATCCTTTATGTTAATCCAGGTAATAAACTAACTGTGTGCCAAATTATGATCTAAATCCGTTCAGCCGTTTTTGCGTGATTAAGTAACAAACATGCAAACAATCTTTCACATATTAGTAGAATAGTAGGACTAACGAGTTATCATACAAAAAAACATCACGTCTATATTCCTCAAGCGGGAGTGGCAGAGGTGGTGTAAACCAGACTACCACTGACTATACTATACTATCCAGACTACTACAGACCTTTTGATAGAAAACCCCCACCAACACTTTCTCCGGCTCTCCCCCCCGACCCCTGCCGCCACCGCCGGCCGCGACATGTTCTCACCGACCCCCCCGATGCTTTGTCATCCCTTCTTTCCGCTCAGAATACGGGCGACGACGACGACGTAGTAGTAGATCCCCTCCCATAGCCGGCGGTTGACCGGTGCACTTAGTAGTGCACCCGTCCCCCTACAGCGACTGTCCCAACCGAGGGCACCTCTTCGAGGCGCCCTCGAGTATGTCGCCTCTTGCCCTTCTGGCTGGCTAGAGCGTAGTGGTTGCACGCTCGCCTTTAAGTCCGGTGAAGCTGTAAAGGCCTCGCGGCCAACAGCGTACATCATTCACACACACACACACACACACTTTCTCCGGCATAAATGCGAACTTAAGACCTCTTGATTGACAGCCGCACCTGCGCCAGTAAACTAACAAATCAGTAAATATATACAAACCAACGTTCATGCATATTACACGTTGTATCTAAATACAAAAAGCATTATACTTGAATAGTATAACCTACATTATGTTGAATGAGTATTACATTAAGGAAATATTAAGAATACAAAATGAAATATTTCACTACCTATTATGTCAACTAAACAGCCAAATTACCACAGGCTGGCACTTACAAAAAAAAAGATATGTAAGAAATTGCAGTTATCATTGTCTGACTATTGTGAAACAATATTACTTATACAATTCGATGTAGTTGCGGTTACAACGTGAGTTCGTCTGAACTTTATTGTTCAAGGTATTAAAAAATAAAAGTAGAACTGAGATTACCATACAAAGTAGATATACAATGTAGATACGCCTGCAATAAAGCACATAATTTACATCGATTCCTTGAACTTTACCGACTACTTTATCATAATATTGCTGATATTTAAAAATAAACATAACAAATTATTTATATACTTCCACAAGAACACAGCACACAAGTAAGATATTTAACAAGTGCCATGAATGTTAAATACTTAAGCTTAATAGGAGAATATTAATAGGCGACCTTGTCTTTGCAAATAAACATATATAGAGACAACATTAGTGCCGAAAACGATTTTGTTTCCGCTAGTGCTAATAGACGACCATTTAGCGGCTAACATCGAGTAGCATGTTAATTGTCATATGTAAAGTTGTCTCTTTCTACGAGAATATCATCACTTATATTCTAGTACAAGGCTGTGTTTAATAGTACTGAAAAACATGCTTTGACTTAAAAAAACTGCAATAACAAAACCCGTAAACCGATTTTGTTAAAAAATATCACACGATTTAAATTAGACTACGTTATTATAATGCTAGTTAAGCGCTATATATGAAGGTCCCGTCAAAATTGGTTCAGTGGTTTTACGATAAAGAAACTAACGCGTCAACATTCTTTTTTGTTCAGGGTCCTTTAAATAGCCGATCCCAAACATTTTCTGAATATATTCAATGTACAAACGCAGCACCGCAAATATAATAGGAAATACACTAAACTTTATGGGGAGGCTTTAAGCAATCAGTGGGAAATTTTAATGGGTTAAGAAACAAAGGTACTCAAAAATTTAGGAACCATATATAATTTTTCACTTTTAATAGTTTTATTAATAAGATGATAGCGGTTTGGTTTTAATAATTTTTAGTTAGTTAGTTTTAAGGAGGAGGTTCTATGTTCTGTTGTATGTATGCTTTTTTCTTTTTTTTATGTATGTTCACCGATATTTCCGTCAGTTGTGAACCGATTTTGATGATTCTTTTTGCATTAGGTTCAATATAGCTCCAAAGTGGTCCCATTTTAATTTCATTGGCACTGGACCTTGGACTTTGAAGATACACCAGGGAACTCCTTAACGACAAACAATAGGAATGAGCAAATTGAGACAATATGGGTGTTACGTCAATCCTATAGGTACCCTACTATAGAACTAAGCAGAATGTTAACCGACTTCAAAAAAGGAGGAGGTTCATAATTCGTCTGTGTTCTATTATAACTTATTTGTTTATGAACCGATGTGGATGATTTATTTTTCCGCTGGATTCAATATAGTTTCAAGGTGGTCCCATTTTAATTTCATCAGTATTGAACCTTGGACGTTGAAGATACACCAGGGAACTCCTTAACGACAAACAATACGAATGCGTAGATTCAGATATTATGGGTATTACGTCAATCCTAGAGGTACCCTACCATAAGGTAGGTTTGTAATTTCTTTGCTTATAAACTGATTTTGATTATTCTTTTTGCATAAGGTTCGGCATAGCTCCGTGATTCGATCGAATTTAAATTTTATTGGTATTGGACTTATTGGGATTATTGGCTTTGAGATACACCAGGGGTTTCCTATACGGCAAACAGCATTAATGTGAAATTTATGTTATTATGAGTTTTATATCAATCGTGTAGGTACCTCACTGTATAAATAAGTAGGATAATATAAAGGAGTTATATAAATAATAACAATTAATTCAATCATCATAATTAAAAAAAAAAAATAAAAAAAATAATTATCACTTGCTTTAACGATGAAGGAAAACATCGTGAGGAAACCTGCATGCCTAAGAGTTTCTCGAAGGTATGTGAAGTTCGCCAACACGCACCAGGCCAGCGTGGTGGACTATGGCCTAAACCCTCTCAGATTGAGAGGAGGTCCGTGCCCAGCAGTGGGACAGTTTCTTAACTAGGCTAATATTAATTCACTCATCACTAAAAATTGTAAAATAAAAAACTTTTTAAAAAAAGGAAAACCGACTTGTCAGAACATTTCACCCAACAGATACTAAGTAGCCCTTTAGGATGAATTAACTAAGATTAGACGTACTGATAAAAAGACAGCCAAAACTTAAGTTTTCATGTCGTTATATACAAATGATGTACCCGAAAAATCAAATTGATAACAGAAAATCAACTTAATTAATCACTGAATATAATTACACTAAAAATGTGGAATTCTTTTAAGTAGGATGGTGACATATAACTTCTTCATGGAATAAAAAAAACATAGTAGCATAAAATAAAATAATAATTACTACAGTAGTCAAATCATTATTAAGTTGCACGACTTAAAAAATCGTGTTCGGTTTATACTTGAAATTCTTTGTTTTTAGTTTGAAAATAACGGTTTAGTTATTTTTAGACATTAATGTATTCACACGTGTATGTATGAATAGAATCGGATAATAAGTTCCTTGTCATTCTCGACCTCAATAAGTATGTAAGGTAGACATATCTTGTGGCCAGTAGGGCCTTAACAGTAACCAGTTCTCCTCAATGAAGGTTAAATATATTCTATACTATAAGAAACGTACTAACCTCGATTAAAATTCTTGGAGAAGTTCTTCCGGTATGTGCTACTTGTAAAATGCAGTTTGGCCTGCTTCCGACACGCCTAGCGTACTGATTTATCTCGAAAGGTCAATTACAAGTGATTGATTAGTTTTGATTGCAACTTTAACGTTAGTCTGACAGTTATTAGTATTAAAAACACAGTAAGACTAACGTACTCATACAGGTATGTTTTAACGTGTCTTAGAAATTGCAATTTGCATCATGACTTCCAAATTTCCGGTACTAACCTGGTTCCACTTTCCGAATCTTCAGGAGCAAAAAAATTATAAATAACTCTCTATCTCAGAACTAATACTCTGTAGTACGACTACAACACTAGTAATAATAATCTTACATATTATACAATTGGATACAATTTCGATATTTTCTTAACATATTGTGATTATGACATACAGAAGATTAATTCACTCTGTTTTCCTAAAAATTACCCAATTAGACAATAACAGAATAATTGTGTCTGCCTCATGAAGTAACATTTAACGCGAAATCAGCACTGTTAACCGAATTAAATACTGTTAACTGTCTAATTTGGACGATTAACTGCAGTCAGTAGTCCTTGCAACGCTATATTATTTTAACAAAATTTGCTCTCAATTTCACGCTAGTGGGTTGGTTGCGAAAACGCGTGTAATCGTGAGCGGCGTTTATAGTTTAATTGGTGGTTTTCAGGTGAGTGCACCATAAACCACGATGTACCTACTACATCCGTTTCCCGAAGGCAAGTGTGGCTGCGTTTGCGCAAGCCGCGGGCCCGTGCGCCCGCGCATTCCGCTCACCTGCACCAAGATGTGGTGTGACCGGCTCTTTGCAAAACACTACCGTTTTAAGAATTTGAAATGGAATGTTAAAACGTGAAAATTTGTCGTAAAATCTTACGAACTTTGTTAAATTGCTTTCCTGCACTTAGGTCTAGGAAGAACAGATACGAAAGGTTTTTCTGGAACTTAAATATACCTAGTTACCTATCCCTTAAATATCTATCTATATATACGAGTATTTCACCACGCGAGATCCCTTGACATGTAGGCAGAGAGTTAAGAATTCAAACAGGTTCTTTCCTTACAGACCTCTCTGACCTCCTCGACTCTCAAAGTAAAATATCTCATTCAATTTTCAATTGTCAATGGTCATTCAAAATTTACATACCATCACGCCTATATTCCCCAAGCGGGGAAAAGTAGGCTTGACGGTAAAAATAATATAAAATTGATGAATCCAAACATTCCAAAATGTAATAAATATTGCTTACTTAGGTAAATATCTTACTTATGTTATAATCACTTATTATTTTAATAAACGAGATAGAAGTTTAGCTGCGTGTTCTTATTTTGGTTATGAAGTAATTACTATTCTGATAGGTCGTATACTAAACAATGTCCTTGCGTTATATCTAATTAAGTTTAATTAGTATATTAACCCTAAATTAACAATTACTATAAAACAGGCCATCAAGTATTTTAAAACTATTTCGAATGAACATTTAAGAAGGGACGTTTATAATTATAGTGAAATAAATACTCTATTTAAATTAGGTTGATTACCTACCGAAACCAATAATTTGTTAGAAGGTTATATTTTATTAAATTATCGTCATAAAAAGGGTCTTCGTTTTTATGGAGGTAGTTACACACATTAATGGTTAATTAAACCTGTTTATACATTTTACGTGTGAGGTATTACGCTGTGCGGTACCTCAAAGTCCATGCGAATATTCGTGTCAAGACCGAACTCCTCTTATTAGCATTTTAGAACAGTGCATTTAGTTGCCGGCTGTGTAATTCGCACATACCCTTAAGATGTCTTTACGCAGCGTTGCTTCATCGCTTCACCGCTATTTACATAAGTATTAGTAAGTATTAGCAAGAACGTAAACGTGATTATTATATTTAGTGTAAACGGATAGATACACGACAAACAGCTGTGAAATATGTAATCACTCTATCTGTCGAGAAAATTTTAATATTCTTGACTTTATCCACCTGTCTAAATTGCTACAGGTTACGAAATATGTTCTTACAACTTTGCAACATATATAGAATGAAAATTGCATGAAAAATAAAATATTTAGTGATAAAATGCAAATATATCAAGTTTTCCTCATTGGTACTATCAAAAGCATTAACGATTTGTCGCAACACAACTCGAAGAAATAAAGTTACGCAAACGTACTTTGGTATCACATAAATGAAGAAACATGAACATTTCAGATTATAAGATTCATAACGACTGCAATTATACAACGCCAGCCATATTCTAATTATAATTATTTTACACAAAGCGCAGAGATAACCATAAAAAATTGTTTAAAATATATCTTGCCGCCATCTTTACTGGCAATTGTATTTACCTGTAAATGTATGGAATTTAGGTACGTCCTATATATATCTGGCAGATACGCGATTAACGCATTGCCTGGGTTGTTTTAATTGCCGAACTTTGCATATAAATGTTTATTGGGATTAATTATACCAAGATTTCTGGGGTGAGTGCTCGAATAAGCGATACGTCGTTATCGAAATAGGTACCTGCTTGAGTGGTATTAATAAATTATAAAATAAACAAAAATTGTGCATTTTGATTTAATAAAAACACATCGATAAATTAACTATATCAGAATTTTCAGTATTCCTTTACACCTAAAACGTGTTTAAATCTATCTATCTATCTATATCATCACGCCAGATCCCTTACGGGGTAGGCAGAGAGTACAGAGTTCCAACAGGCTCTTTCCTTACATACCTCTCTGGCTTCCTCTATTCTCATAGTTTGTCTCATACACGCTCGCCGGTTACGGAGACTCCTGACTTGTCCTTCAGATAAGACCCGGTCTATTTGGTCATGGTAAGATAGTCTAGGTCTTCCCCGGTACCTACATCCTTCCACTTTTGCATTGTATATCAGTTTTGTCATTCTTTCTTCGGACATTCGTTCTATATGCCCGAACCAACGGAGCATACCCTTTCTCATCTTCACACCGATATTCTCTTTCATACCTATTTGCTTTCTTACTACGCTGTTTCGAATACGGTCGGTCAGCTTCACTCCGCACATCTTCCGCAGAGCTTGCATTTCCACCGCATTTATCCTACTTTCATTCTCCTTCTTACATACCCAGCTCTCGCTGCCATATAACAGCGTTGGGACAAGCACTCCATTATGTATGGCCAGCTGCGCCTTTCGGCTTAAATGCCGGCTCCCAAGTAGCTTTCCCATCGCGCCATTCACTCTGTTCCCTGCACTCACTCTTCTCTCTATGTCAGTGTTTAAATAACGAAGTAATAATAAAATCAAAACCAAACTACAAGCTTACTTTATTGTTAGATCACTTATTAACATATTTTTCTTTCAATCAGTTTCAAGTGTCAGGTTTCCAACTAGTTCAACTACTTAAATGTTTAACATATGTTCAAACCTGAAATCGAAAGTTCGCTCCTGAGAAACCTATCTATATCATCACGCCAGATTGCTTGCGAGGTAGGCAAAGAGTCAAACCTGAACTTCAGAAAACCATACATGTAACCGACTTAACGTAATTAAGATTTATTATATATAAAAAACAAACATCCCCTCGGTCATCAAGTTGCGCTCCATTTTTTGTTTACATAGATATTGAGATTTTGGATACATTTAATACATAGATTTTCGAAGGGTGCCAGTTCCCAGTCGTCGCCACCGGCTTTGTCAGCACTGGCGACAAATGGGAAAAAAGTATCCCATTCGTTGTCAATATGGGACAAATATGTTATCAAATGACACCAACGCTAGAGTGAAGAGTACGTGTACATAACTCAATGCTTATAGTTGTCTCTATTGTTCCAGGCTGGGTGAGCGATGAAGGGGTGGTTCGACGCGTTCCGCGAGGAAGGCGGGCCGACCCTGTACGCGTACCACAACCGCACGGCAGTAGCGGCCGACGTGCCTGCGCTCGCGCTGCTCCTCGCCGCGCTCACGCTCTACGTCGCCTTCCTTGCCATATTCCCCGGCATCAGGAAAGAGGTTGTATTATATATATAGTGTAGCAACACACTGATATCTCAGAATAAGTGGTTAAAGTATCTAAACATAGCCACTACTAGAGAGGGACTGCCTCGTTAATCTAGCGGCTAATAATGCGCTTTGCGATCACGAGGTCATGGGTTCAAATGTAGTTTTAACACATACCGGCCACAATATTAAACACCGAACGGATAATATGGCAATATGCTCGCCTCCAACTTCATGGGACCTAACATCGTTAGCGAAAAGTGGATTTACACAGAACACCTCTGCCACTAGCGCTCGGAAAATACAGTCAGTGTTTATTTATGTGTTCAAAGATTTTTGGAACACTATTCAGATTTCAAAATCATCTCAAACAACTCACGTAATAGAGGGGAACCCTTTACCATATCATCATCATTAATCGTTGTCATATCATTTTTAAACGATTTTAGAAAGGCGGAGGTATTTTACTTTTTAGTAATATTTTTCGTCATCTATCTATCTATCTATCTATAACCTCACGCCAGATCCCTTGCGGGGTAGGCAGAGAGTACAGAGTCATGAACAAGAAATAGAAGTGGCGATCTTTTGTCTCTTCATGCAGATATACTCTATTATACAAGGACATTAAACCCGTCAAAGTGTACAGGGAGAATATAGTAACATACCAACAGACTACCCCTATATATATAGTTTGCCTCCATCCATAGCTTTGTTCATAGTAGTCTAGTAGTCACTCAGTACATTCTGTCTCCCGCAAGGCATCTGGCGTGATAGATAGATAGATATAATAGTCTAGTCCCTCCCGGTGTCTACCCCTCTTCTTATACTATCACTCTTTATTGTACATTGTTGAGACTGGAGCTGCCGCAGCGGGGGCTGAATCCCTCAAACGGCGCAAATATAGCAACCTTGACTTGTTATATTTTCGAGCCGTTTTGGGGTAGAGACGCTTGGTCCTTGGGGTCCTGGCGCACAGCACAATTTCGGCGATATTTCTAAATTGCTGATCGATGTCACTGGTAACGAGAGGGCTGGTTCTTACCTCGCACAGAGGATAAGCATTCCCATACAATATGGCAATTCTGCCAGCCTTCTGGGCACACTGTCACGCGGCTGCGATTAGGCACAAATATATTTTTTGTAAATATTAATTTAATTTGAACATTTGCTGGTATTTTGTGTACATAGCTTAATTTTTTTTTATTTTAGCGGTGTAAATATGTAATGCTCCTATTATATTAAGTTGCTCTTGTAAATAAATAACAACCTTTGTACATATATATATATATATATATATATATATATATATATATATATATATATATATATATGTATATATTGTGCCCGGTATATGACAATAGGCTCGATGATTTCCTATGTATTAGTAGTTTCACATACAGGAAACTACTAATACATAGGAAATCATCATAATTTTTTTACAAAATATTGCCCTGTGCATTGCATTGCATACAAATGGGTTGAACAATATCTGCCTTGCCATGAGGAAGTAGGAAGTTAAAAACCACTGATAGGCATTACGCGGTTATAGTATTCTTAGATCGATTCTTTTTCCTTATTAGACTTCAGTGAGAATGATTAAGATAAAAAGAGAGAGCTAAACAAGTTGCCTTCTTAAAGACTGCATACTAAAAATATTAGGAGGAATAAGTATACATATTACTGAAATATTTAGGAATATATTACCATTATAATCTACTTAGGCTTATTAAAGTGTATCATATTGGAGGTAATTTATCTATTTGTGGCACTCCAAGGTATTATTACTCGCTAATTTATAACACTTTAAAAGTTAAGTTACTTCCGTAAATAGTGGTCTTTCAGAAAAGGTTCAGTGTTGCGAATATATTTGATCACTTGTCAGAGATAATAATGGGAGTTTCAGTATTTAAAATATTAAAAAAAATAACCCATCACGCCTATATTCCCCAAGCGGGGGTGGCTGAGATGTACTGAGTACACCAACTTTTCGCCGACGATGTTAGGTCCCATTTAATAAGGCGCGAACCTATTGCCATATATCGGGCACAATTCCAGACTCCGGACTCATACTGGGAAGTTTTTCGTTAGAAAAACTTCATTTTTCCGACCTAAGATTTGAACCCAGGACCTCGTGATCAATAAGCGATGCGCTTTGCCACTAGACCAACAAGGCAGTTCATTTATTTATTAAAAAAAAATACAGAATTATATATCTTTATCGACCCGAATGACTTCTTACGACTTAAGAATTTTCGCATGAACAAAAAGTATTTATATCATATGCCCATACGAACATAGAAAATATACATACAGAGCACTTAATATCCAATGTCCTACATCTAAACATTTAGTAACCTACATACGTTATCCACGTGACCATCGCATCGTGTCTTGGCATTGTACTCAAATGTAAGTCATAATATTGAGAGAAGTGGCCCAATGTCGTACTTTCTTGTTGCATACTTACGATCGAAGATATCGGTGGTAGGCAAGGTACATCTTTAAAACTATACATATTACTTATCACGCCTATATTCCCCAAGTGCGGGTGGCAGAGATGTACTGAGTACACCCACTTTTCGCCGACGATGTTTGGTCCCATGTAATAGGAGGCGAGCCTATTGCCATATACCAGGCACAATTCCAGACTCCGGACTCATACTGGGAATGACTTACCTATTGCACTATACTATATACACCGAAATTCACTCGTCATCATAATAATTAAACGAGAATATATTACGAATTATTGTAACAAAAAAACCGTTATGGCTATATACCTCAAGCGAGGGTGGCAGAGGTGTACTGAGTACACCCACTTTTCGCCGACGATGTTTGGTCCCATGTAATAGGAGGCGAGCCTATTGCCATATACCAGGCACAATTCCAGACTCCGGACTCATACTGGGAATAACTTACCTATTGCACTATACTATATACACCGAAATTCACTCTTCATCATAATAAATAAACGAGAATATATTACGAATTATTGTAACAAAAAAAAACCGTTATGGCTATATACCTCAAGCGAGGGTGGCAGTGGTGTACTGAGTACACCCACTTTTCGCCGACGATATTAGGTCTCATGTAATAGGGGGCGAGCCTTTTGCCATATAATAAAAAAAATATACCGGATACAATTCCAGACTCCGAACTTATACTGGGAAGTGTTCGTTAGAAAAACTACATTTGTCCGACCTAGAATTTGAACCCAGGACCTCGTGACCACAAAGCGATGGCCACTAGGCCAACTAGGCAATCTTTTGTTTTATAATAAATAAGAGAATTTATCATTATGAAATAAGAACCTATGCGCACGACAACATTTTCACGGGCCGTCGACGCGCTTAAAACGCAACATAAACGTTAATGATATCACACTCTATGTACCTATGCTCATGTTCAAGAAATGACCCCTACGTTTGTATCGCCGAAAACACGCAGTTAAATCAACGCAGACGCGCAACAGCAACGCGTTGGTAGCTAAAGGAAAGAACAGCGTAAAAGAGATAGAATACAGCGCTCCAAGCCTTATTAAGCCCGTTCGTATATATACAGACGTAAACAGATGGCTTTTTGAAATTTTTCATAGCCGGAACGCGCTGTAGCCAAGCATTACATAACGCCCGTCAACTGTGCGTGAAAAAGTCGTCGTATGTATAAGCCATTAATAAAAAAATTGTGAAACTTATTAAACGAATAATAATTTTTATGAGGTCCCTTTTCTTCCAAATCTAATTAAGAATTTAATTTTTGTTACAGAGATTTTCCACGTTTACTATAGTCACACTTAGCCTGTTCGTCGGCACCGTTATCCTAGGTAAGCATTCGTCACCTCCAAACTTTCCACTTTCTTTGTAACTACTAAAACGTGACCGATAAATGAGCGATGATGGCAATGATTAACACGCTCGCGTAGAGATCAACCCGCAACTATTTGCTCGGAAATTATTTATACTTAACTCACATACTTTAAAAGTAAAAGAAATCTTGCCGTACTTTTTTCTTTAGAAAAGAACCTCTGGGAATTCTTAAATCTGCCTACCCTGCAAGAGATCTGCCGTAATGATATGAATACTTTGCCTTGGCGATGATGACTTTTGTCTAAGTCCTGTATCGTAAATGCGTTTATAAAAAAAAAACAAATTCAACAACACCCACAATATTCGTCACGGTTTGAGTCTATACTAACAATATGGGGTACCTACTTAAAATAATATATCCAGACGCCGCACGCAGTCATAATTGCACGTCGCGCGGTGAAACCAAAAATTCACCAAACGCCCCGCACTCACCGCCCCTCCCACCCGCATAATGTTGGCAGCCCGGAAATATTGCCGCTTTTTGTTGGGTAAATGTTGACGACTTAACTTAATAATTGTTGCGTTAACGGGTATTTTAATGCATATTAAACTCAACAAATAGATATACTTGTATTATCAAGGTTTGATGGAAAAGTCAAGAGTCTCCGTAACCGGCGAGCGTGTCTGAGACGAACTATGAGAGTCGAGGAAGCCAGAGAGGTATGTAAGGAAAGAACCTGTTGGAACTCTGTACTCTCTGCCTACCCCGCAAGGGATCTGGCGTGAGGTTATAGATAGATAGATAGATAGATCAAGGTTTGTAGTGATTCAATGTAGGGAAAATATATTTTCATCATCTTAACTAAATATTAAAACCGTGATGTAGTAGTTAACTATAATAATACCATTTAACACTAGAACTTTTAAAGTCCTTAGCAAATAAAACTCGGGAAAAATAAAAATTTTATACTAGCAACACTAACTAAATGGACACGTCTTTTACTATGCTATTATTTAATTCAAATTAATTTGAGACACGCAGAGAACGTTATTTTGCACGACGGTCACAGTGTTGACACACCTGTGCGAAGCAGGTTGCTTCAATTTGATGCGCGCCCGCGGCTTCTAGATTATATTTATTCTAAGGATACCTACTTGTAATTAAAAATTAAATGCGGACCGATCTGATCTAGTGAGCCCATCAAATCACTTGATCAAGCCATCGGCATCGTCAACTAAAATTCAAAAATTATAAAATTAAAGATATTAAAATCTGCCAATCATTGAGACCAACTACCTTGAAAGCAATTAAATAAACTAATTACTCTCATTTGCCGTGAAAATCCTAATGAACACTTAATTAAAACACAGACAGGTAGGTTGCTTAAGCTTGTGTTAACAGTAGCCTAGACATCAATTTCAGTTTGGTTAAAGTTAATCACAAAATTACTTAACTGTCTTGTGAGAGGTAGATATTGTAAGCGATACATTCGAAACACATTTTTGTTTTTTTAATAACTATGATTGTTAAGTTACAAATTAAAAACATTGTGCAATTAATAATAACATTTATTATCTACATTGAGTTACTATCTGTAGTCTCATAAATTTAAATGTGGTATCTAGGAGATATTGGGACAAAGCAAATCAACACTACTACTTAAAATACAACTCAGATATACGATCACGAATATGAAGATGGGATGGCTTGACAGAAAGCCTTGACGTCATCGTGGTGGGCGTGGTTTACCTCAGTTTGTCATATTACTCGCTCCATTTACGAGTTCGCATAGCCATTAAATATATATATATTTTTCCTAAAAATAAAACCCTTAAAATGAAAGATGAATTTTAACATGTAAAATTTACTTGAATCGACATGTGTGACCAGTCACACATATAATATAACATTTCACTTGAATTTTTTCGAAAATTACTAGAATACTTCTTATAATAAAATTGCCACCTACCGAAACATAATTCAACTTACAAGTGACATTGACATGGACGAACCGTTTAGTTTTTACCAGTCTCCGCTAGATGGCAAATACAAATGTGGGTTGGGCGTAACGTCCCTCTCACCCTGTGGCACCCTGTGCAGTGCCACGCCTGTATTGTATAGGAACATCTTATTACACCTTCTGCTCGTCGTATTTGCTTCGTGTATAAGATACCATCAATCTTCTTTTAGGAGATATTCCAATTTCCGATCATGACCGTTACCTCTTTCTGAATTAACGGTCATGATGGTGGTCAGAAACATTCAGAACACCTTACTTAACCACAAAATCCACTCTCCACCAAAATCATTTCAAACGACCTAAGGGAACTTCGTCCGTGCTGCTAAGCGTGGCACGTTAATAGTGTCGTGATATTATATCTGATTGATGTTCAATAGCTATAGTGCGACAAGGATATTTTGACCCGTGGATGACATTTACAGGGAGGGCGTTGGTGGGAAATTAGGGTTACCCTTTAGTAAAATTTACCTACTGCCACGGAAATATTTCAACAGGTTACTAATTTAAAAAAACTCGGGTAAATTTCATAGCAAACACAACATGAAGTGACATTTCACTTGATAATAGCGTTAGTTCCGATTTTGTCCGCGGGTCAAAGGGCCAAGACCTTTATGACTGTATATTACTTTAGTCGCTTTTTGTAACATCTACATGATGTGGGAGTGACCTTTATATTAACACGTAACTACGAGTCCCGGAACCACCCGAGCCTTATTTTTATGTTAACATGATATTTGACTCAGCTGGGATTTGATATATCAAGCTACCGAACTTGAAGCACACGTTATTATTAGTTGCTTTTGTCATTTCTTTTCATTATGCTGTAATACCTTTAAGTAAGTAGGCATCAAATTCAATTTCGGAAATATTTTACAAAAAATTTCGTAATTAATCCACCATGTCTTCGGGTGACCGACCGAATGGTGAAATCAGCAGCTTGTCTTCTGCCATTGACCGCAATATTTCAAACGTGTGTCAAACGCAATTCTAGTTCCGTGCGTCATTGTAAATGTATTTATCTCTTGTTTAATGCCTTATCCTCTTTATGTTTATATTCGACTAGTCTTACTTCGCCGGTCTTACTTTTACGGTCAGAGACAAAAACCCCTAAAACATTTTTTAAGAACGTCCAGTTAGCGTCAATAAGTCGCTAAACATCCTCAAGTTTTTAAATCGCTTGCACACTTTTGTTTTGTATCAAATCCAGTATTTTATTTAATAAACTGTGTATGGTTAGCTACACATAACGCTGACTTGGCGTTATTACAGTCTTTCATAGATTATGCAAAACACATTAGATTTTTGTTTGAGGGTTAGGTAACAGAATATAAGTTCATCTTGAAGATACGCCCTAAGTTTTTTCCCAATTGACTGTATCCTCCTAGGAATAGGCGAGATAGGAAATGTACCTAATAGTCATCAATGTATATTAGATAATATCACTACATATTATAAAACAAAGTCCCCCCGCAGCGTCTGTCTGAACGCGATAAAATCAATAACTACCAAACGGATTTTCATACGGATTTCACCAATGGACGGAGTGATTCAAGAGGAAGGTTTTCACCCGTGTAAAGCCGGGGCGGGTCGCTAATAACATACAATAGTGCCTGTAGCCAAGTGCATTTTAAATAGATAGAGTACACTTTACTGTACACCAACATAAGCACAGAACAACAGACAAAGAAAAGAAAATATAAATGTATAAAATGCTAGTACAATTCGCGGTTTTATTACTAACAGCAGAAGATTGCGTCTTTGCTCGTCTTATAGACACAGGCAATGCATTTCACAAACGTACAGCTTAAACTGTAGAGAATTTATTAAATTTGTGGAATACATCGGTGTGTTCAGTTTCAGCTTTTCCGATGACCTCCGGCATTTTCGACAGTCTTTAACGCTAATAGAAAACGAAAATAGTATGAAATTGAAATTTTGAAACAAAAGGTCACGTGGTCGAACAATGCACTATCGAATGCGACTAGATAACAGAAACAAAACGCTTGCCACTTATCTAGTCCCTCAGATTATCTGCAATGATTCTTAACTAATCTATAGTGCGACAAGAATCTATTGGCCCATGGATGACATTCACAGGGGGCGTTGGTTTAAAATTAGGGTTAACATTGAGTGTAGTTACTGTACTCTCTGCCTACCCCGCAAGGAATCTGGCGTGAGGTTATAGATAGATAGATAGATTGAGTGTATCTTTTCTGGATGGGTCCGCACGGTTACTAATTAAAAAAAAAGAATTTTTATAGCAAACGGCAACTCTGCGACTGTCATGAAGTGACATATCACTTGTTGACAGTGTCAGTTCCGATTTTGGTCAGAGGCCAAAAGATACTTGTACTGCTGTACCATTTAGTTATTCCCCCGTTATCATAAGGTGTTAAAACATTGAAGTCAATAAATAAATGGAGACAGTGTATGACATTTTACTGTTCCACTTATCAGTTATTCAGACTGAGTCATTATAAATTCAATGCGAGTACCGACAAAATCCGGTTCCAAAAGTTTTATTGAACGGTAAAAAACGATTTGATATTTATTTTTGATATCGAATGTTGCTAAGGGAATAAAAGTAATTGATTATTCTTGTATCTATCTCTTTATATCATCACGCCAGATCCCTTGCAGGATAGGCAGAGAGAATAGACTTCCAACAAGTTCTCTCCTTATATCTCTCTCACTTCCTCTATTGTAATAATTCGCCTCATCGATTGTATAAACTTTAATCATAAAGCATGTCATTGCATAATTCAACAAATAAAATTTTTATTTCAAATATATCTAAAATTAAAATTTTAACGCATTAAATATATTATTTACGACAATGTAATAACACATTTATGATATAATTATGTGACTTCGCAGCTGTTTTAAGTCGGATTCTGAATAATATATTTTGAATTTATTACCGGTCTTTTATATTATTAATCCTACATGTTATATAATACCTTGAATCTACTGACCCCGGTGCGATGGTACCTCCTTTATTTTTCACACACTACTGATTCGCTTTAGGCAAATATCATGTCTAAATTATTACAATGCCGATATTTTTAATTGTTTTCTGAACTTCAAAAAACTTACCTTACTTACTTAATTAAATAAGTAACTTTTTATTTATTGATGAACAAAACAGTTAACAATCGGTGGATATTAACAATTCAATTTATAGTATTGATCTAGATTGCAAACCATAATATGGGCATTCAGTAAAAACAGTATTTAGAAAATGGGTGATATTAAACTATCGTATTAGTGCTAAGCATTAAAAAGTACATGTAATGGTAACTATGTGTTCGATGGAAGATATTTTTTACACAGTTTACACTTCAAATATATTAGAAAATTCTACATGAATAACCCTAGTTATATTCCAAATAAGTAGAACTGTAACTTATATTATACTATAGAACACGTTATGACTATTATCTTCATGTAAGGTCATTAGATTGCGGGAGGCGCTTGTAGCGTATGGGGGTGTTAGCATTTTTACCAAGGTCAAACAGCGCTGGCTGGCATTTTCAAACATCTGCGTGCTTTGGAAGGCACATTAAACCGTTGGTCCCCAACCATTACCTTATTCCAAGCGCTTTTTCAACGCGCGTGTGTAAATCGCTGAAATGAAATAAATGGCTAACACAACATTTTTTTTTAAAAGCGCTGGTCTGTGCTCCATCTACGTGCGTTGAAAAAGCGTCCGTGTGAACGAGAAGTCATTTAGCCAAGTTGGAAACAAGCAGCTTAATAACTTCCAACACCAGGTAGACTTGTGTCCACATGCCTCCATCAATCTGCACTGCGTGCGCGTGGTGAAGTATGACCTAATCTCTCTCCGTCTCTAATCTCTCAAGTCGATTTGTGAGAGAAGGCCTTTGCCTAACAATGGCACAGTAAGCTGAATAATCATCATCAGTTTGTTTGGTCGCATGTTTCAGTGTGCAAGCTCGGCTCTTCATGGCACGTGTCTGGGGCGCGGGTGGCGCGCGCCGCATACCGCGCCTTCTCGGCGGAGCGGGTGGACTGCTGGTTGGCCGTCCACGTGGGACTCGGTCATGTCAACGTCACGCTCACTGGTGAGTTGTACTAACACATTTTAATCCTTGAAACCAGTGGCCCTTATTCACAATGACCACGGAGTATTACGTGTGACAAATTAAACACGTAGCGCGCTTTAGAGCGTTTAAGGTTTAAAGGATTTACAGCACACGAATAGGAAATTACACTATTACTTTATTAAGCGAGAAAGCTATATCTATACTTTTTATACTAATATTATAGAAAGGAATGATTTGTATGTTTGTAACGAATAAATTCATAATTACTGGAGTTATCCACAAGTAACATAGCCTATATAAGATAGACCCGGTAGGTGGCGCTGTTGTCGACCGGGTAGGAAGTCGCGGGAAACTGCTAGTTAACTATAAAACTTTATTAACATTTGACAGATTGGTTAGTTTACAGTTCAATTTTAACCTGTTGCATCTTGCAAGACACTATTCAGTAAGCAAAATAGATCGGAAGTGTCTTTCTTCGGAAGTGTCTTCTTACTTTTGAGACGCCAAAAATGGACCTCGACCGTACATTTCTTTTGAGTAATCTATTGAAGCAGCAATCTATTGCAACACACAGTTGATTTTCAAAAGTGTTCACTTTTAGACTTGTTGAGCGAACTCTATTATAAAAGGTGACGTAATTCAATAAAATAGTACATAGAAGTAAAAATACATTCTCGCCTGTTATTTACAAATATCAAATGGTACTGATTTCCAGCCCTGCCATGGGGTAACACAAGCGCGGCAGATATGGGCGTGGATTACAACGAGCAATTTCGCTGGGAGGAAGCGGGAGCCATCCAGGAGTGGTACCGGGCGGGACTAACGAGAGGCCTGCCTTTCCCAGTGCTGTCTGTGGCGGAACACTTCGCGGTGCAGCACGAGGGCTTCGAGTGGGGAGCCAAGTACCGCGCCGCAGGCTACACCACGTCAACCTTGCTGTGGTAAGAATAAGACCTTATCAATCTAGGGATATGAGGGATGGATAAAAGTTATAGTAGTAGGCGATCCCGAAAGTTATTAATAATTATTTATAGGTGAACTGACGGATACGAGTAATGAATAAAAATAATAATAGAACGCGATCCCGAATGGTTTATAGACTTCTTCAGGATAACAGTAAAATTTATCGCTTAAATATCAACTGCATGCAACTCAGCTGCACATATAGCTCAAAGTCCTGTTTTTCTCAACAATACGGACACTGATTCTTATAAAGTGCAGTAAATAAAACTTGTGAAAACAAGAAAATACAATAAAAAGTTCGCTATCGATAGTGTTATGTCCGTATACGCCGAGGTATTCGCCTATGTTTAATTCTCACTTGAACATACATAGATTTCAAAACACCCATGACATAAATTTGCACAATTTAATAAATTATTATTCTCACTATTTCTATATCATCACGCCAAATCTCTTGCGGAGTACACAGAGAGTACAGAATTCCGACAGGTTCTTTCCTTACAGACCTCTCTGACTTCCTTCACTCTTATAGTTCGTCTCATACACGCTCGCCACTTTAGGAGACAATTGACTTGCCCTTTAGATAAGACAAGGTCTATTTGATCATGGTTAGATAGTCTAGGTAGATATTGTTATTTCTATCAACATAAAAGCTTTTACAATGTTGCAAACTGGTCCCAGCTTACAGAAAAAAAAAATGTCTATGATACCAGGACAGCACTAGCGCTGTGGCTGTTAATGAACCTGCTTCTCGTCGTGGTGCCACGGTACGGCGCGTACGCAATGACGATCTTGGGCGTGACGCTGTGCGCGGCCGCCGGCGGCTACTGGGCGTCGTTACCGCATGTGCCGTTAGTGGTCAGGCTGGATGGAGCAATGCTGTTCTTCTCGCTCGGCTGGTGCTTCTGGCTGGTCTTAATAGCAGGTAGTATTTATTTAAGTCTCAGATATAAGCACAGAATATTTATATATTTTTATTTTTTTAATAAATGTTGCGGAATATACATTTTGTCCAGTATCCTGGGTGCGCTTACAAACACAATTTAGTACCAAACACTTATAGATCACTTGACTAGTCCAAACTAAATTGTTGATTAGGTACCTAGGACGTTATGTTACTTAAAGCGCTACAAGAAAGGCACTATGCCCAAATTTTTTATTCCTGTTTAGGAACAAAAAATCCTCCTGATATATCCCTTTAGGAATACTCCTTAGGGGATATAATCAGGGGGACAGATCGGTTATTTTTTTTGTTTTGCGGGCGGGGTTTTGCATATTTCTAATATTTTGTGGGAAAGATTGGGAAGTGTGGGACTTCACACATATCCCAATCTTTCTCACTATCACACTAACTAACCACTGTGCCCTGGCATCCTTCGTATCGCCATAAGATCTCCATAATTCTCAAACGGAATACTCCAGTGTTTTACTCTTGTGCTTCTCTAGATACGGTTCAAGCAAATTTTAATCAGACTCTTGCACTTAAGGTATATTTTCAAATTCTTGAAGAAGTTTCTTAGTAATAATCGATATACTCTCGTTCTAGGTTGCATCTGCGTGGCAGTAGGTCTTGTAATCGCAATATTAGATCTAATATGGCCTCACCAGTTCTCGACGGTGCTGGAGGTTGACTACGACACTCCGTACGACAGACACGTGTTAATCGTCGACAGCAGACAGAGGGCACGACCACAGACGCAGGCGTCGCTCCCCACCAGAATTCTTAGGTGTGATGTTTTTATAATTAAATATCGAGCAAGTTACTTATTGACGCAGCAGAAGTGTCGGCGCAGCCCTACTGCCAACTGCGGGCGCAGGGCAGGGTACTCTCCTCTGGCTGTTTGGCGCGGACTCCGTTTACGCACACTCAGCTGATGACATGCTAGGCTCCGGGCGATTCTATTGCCGCGACATAAACCTTTAGTGTACAGTCCACTTAGCCTTTTATTTTATGTTCCATTAGGGCTTAATGGTCCTTCGAGCACTGGCTCGAAGGACCATTAAGTTCTGTTTTCACTGGAAAACAATTAGTTACGGATAAATCGCACAACGGATGATTTATAATTCGATAACTTCCGACTCTGCTCACATAATTATTCACTTCAGTAAAGATAGATAGAGCTGAGGGTCCTCAGCTCTATCAATCTCAGATCTATTTAACATTTCCTCTGAAGCGGTGGCACATCTAGAGCGGTATCAAGACCGATGTAACTTTCTACCTCTCTCTTATTTTACATACTACCTATTATTAGTTTGAAAATTTCTTTTATAACAACTACAGAAGACTATCATCGAAAACTCGAGACACAGAGGGACAAGTGTCCATGTCGGTAGTTAGTGAAAACGAAAGAGGCCGAGACAACCCCGCCTTCCAACACGAACAGAGGAAACCCAACTCACCATGGAGGTATCCGCTCTTCAGGAGACAGATAGACAGGTAAGCTCGGTCGTCAATAATATTTTTTTGGACTGCCTCGTTTATCTCATCGCGAATAACGCGCATGGCGCTCACGAGGATTCGAATCGAATTTCCATTATCAGTCCGGATTCTGGAATTGTGGGCGGTATAATGGCAATAGGGTTACTTATTCCTAACATCTTCGGCGATTAGAGGGTTTACCAATACTCAGTTGATTCTATCGTTTTTTTTCTTCTGTTAAACTGAACTTACAGATATTTTATGCCTACCCCGCAAGTGATCTGGCGTGATGATATATAGATATTTTAATTTAATAAGATAATGCAAACTGATATTAACACGCAATGGTACAACTACCGAGAAATAATTAATAAAAATTGGTTTTTCGTTTTCCCTCATTCCAGAGCGGATTCTGCATCAAGTTTGGGTTCAAGCATAAACGGTAACAGTTCCGCTATAAAAATGTCGCCACTAGCGATGGGAGGCACTCCCGTCACATCACCCACCATTCCTCCGCACAGGTACAATTATAAGTTTTGAATGGTATTTACAAATATTCGTTAATGTTGTTACTTATTCATAAACTTGTTCCAAAGACATCTGACGTCACCAAGCCAAAGTTATGTGGGAAGGACAAGGACACAACTCTAAGAGGTATAAATTGTCTGTATTTCAGAAATATACTTACACATAATCCTTCCTAATATATTTATGTATCATATTACCAGAACATTCTTAATAACATGTCATGCGTTGACGACAGACTTTTTGTCTCCCTAGGTAAATGTTTTCTGATTCTTAATACACATCAAGGAAATCGAACGCAATTTACACTGATTTCTTGTGGAGTATAAGTTGATTTGGTAATCAAAACCGGAGACTGAAGGTTTGTCGCTAGCTTTAAATAGCAACAACAAAATTACAATTTCACCTCCTTTACAGGTTCCGTACTCAAATACCGGCTGCGGAACGAATAAAGGATATGTGGTGATAGACAAATAGTATAATTGGGGACGATCAAAACAAATCTAAGTTATTGGAATAACGACTAAGTGCCCTGATCTCCTGAAGGCTTTCAAAATTAGGTGCGCAGAATAGTACCCTTCAAATTTTATAAACATACGAAAATTTGTCGACTAGCAATGGCAGTTGTTACTATCTTTCCATTTATATATAAGGCCAAAGGGTACCATATACAGGTTAAATGTGATTCCAGCTTATTCAGTTGATCCCATCTTAAGAGTGTTTCGTGCTTGCAGCTTTAGCTCATAAAGGTGGAACGATGAATAAAATTTCGTCTTTCATAATTAAGCACTTACTGGTACTTCCTATTGTAAATATGTAAATTATAGATTGTAATCTAAATTATATGTAACGAATCCGTCCAGTGTCATAAATTTAAATGTCTAGAATTAATCCTGTGTACCTCTTTTATAAACTAATGTAAATGTATAACTGCATCGACACAAACAGTTTGTGCCATGTAATGATACAAATCAAGGTATAGGAATTAGAAAATTCAATAAACGTTACTTAGCTCAGAACATTTAGTGAATGTGTGAACACCTTCAGTAATATGATAAGAACGAGATAAGATACTTGTACAAACTTCATAAAAAATTACGTTCCTGTCGAAACTGTAACTTATATGACATTTAATTTGATATTATGATAACATTTTCAGGGATAATCCACATTATAGATATAGGTGAGATACTTGGGAGAAAATAAAATACCTTTACCGTTTGTCTTGAATGTAATACACCCATGTAATATTCCTTCGATGATGTGAAAATTCCCTGTTATTATTTCTGACGATATATCAATTAAAAGTAATGACATCGAACAAATGAAAATGCATAAACGTATTCTATTACTAGAACGAAGTCATTTAGATGTACGCTTAATTTTAAGTTATTTATTTTGTATTTTTCAAGGTGAATGTGTGAAATTAATGTGATATAGTGTGTTAATAACAATCACAAATATCATTCTACGTCAATTTAGGCTTAATTGCTTGACATCACGGAACATTTTCAATGTTGTGAAGATATGTTTGCAACAGTGAATGTGTATACTATTTTACGGTAACTAAAGTGAGAATCTTGGGAGTGAATGTTTTAAATTGTATTTATTGTGATCGAAAAAAATAAAGAAATTTGAAATATGAAAATATTTATTGATGCTGTATTTATTAAGGATACCTACCTATTTCATGAGACAAATAATCTATAATGGCATAATATGTATATTTTAGCCCGTGGAGGACTTTGACAGAGGGGCGTTGGTGCGAAATTAGGGTTATCATTTAGTCATAGAATAACAATGATCCAGAAGCCGCAATCAGTCGTCGATTGCACGACGCGTGGTGAAGCAAAAAAATCAAAAAACGTCCTGCACTCACCGCACTTCCCACCCGCATAATGTTGCTAGTTAAAAATGATTTACTACTTTTTGGGGTAAATGTTCAGTAAGAGATTATAAAATCATTATTATTTCTAGCGGTAACATGTTTCGTTATACATATTAACAGAATAAATAGACGTAATTAACGTAGATTCTTAAAATAAAACGCGATTCCATTAGCAGTAAGTTAATAATGTTTATTTTTTTTATAAGTTAAATGTTATTTTTTTATTTGTGTCGTTGCGTTACAATTTCACGGACGATTTAGCGCAGCGGTTAAGAGCTTAAGCTGCTCCGCCCACTGTATCTAATAGTCGCAGGTTCGATTCCCGCACGGGACTAATCTTTGTGACCCACAATTATTTGTTTAGGTCTGGGTATTTGTGTATTTTCATGTTTGTAAACGTATCCACGACACAGGAATAAATGCTAGAGTGAGGCTATGTTAAAAAAAAAGAAACAATTACAGGACGGAAAAGGTGTAATATTATTTTTAATATTCCTCTTGTTGAATATTTTTTAAATATTGCCTGAAATGTGCACGTGTGGGTGCACGCGGTAGACCTCTGCCACCGCTACTTGGAGAAATAGGTGTCGTTTATGTATCTAACATCGTCGGCAAAATGTAGGCCTATGATTCAACCGGCTTATCATTATATTACTAGGAATAAAATTATGTCCCGACTTTAACTATCTACTACTGCGTCATACACATAAAAGCATCATTCGATACAGCTTTTAGTAATTAAAAGTGGGAAAAATACTTTCGTCATCGTAACTAAGTAGATAAATCATTATGTAATAAGTAACTAAATTAATAAAAGTTAGTACTGTAACAACTAAGGTCCATAGTAAAAAAAGAAGGGAAAAATTACACTGCTGTATTGGCAACACAGACAAAATGGACGCATCATTTTCGGTGCCAATTACGAACGGAATATTTAATTAAATATTTATACAATACGATGTCCGATTGCGCTACTTACACATGGAATGTAATCCTATCCTGTTTCTTTTTGAGCTTGACGGAATTTTTACAGGTAGGAACGCCACAGGACATCATAATTAAATTTAATTTGACACGCGAAACAACGTGCTTGTTTCGCGCGACGGTCGCCGAGTGACTAATCGCGTAGTGTGACTACTTGCTTTGCAGCTACTAATTGTTGCTTCAACTCGATGCGTGACCGCGGCTTCTAGATTATGGTTATTCTAGGCATTTAGTAAAATTTTCTGAAATAAATTAGAAATATTTCAACAAGTGGCACAGTTACTAATTAAAATAAAAACTTGGGTAAATTCCAATGAAAAAGGGCAACTTTGCGATTGTCATGAAGGGATACTTCTCTTGATGACAGCATTATAATAAAATAAAAATCAGAGTGTTCAATTCAATTAGTCATATCTTAATACAATCCACACCAAAATAAATTCGAATAAAAATCAACACCAACTTATAAATTAATACATAATTTAAAATTATAATAACATTTAATATCAGTCTTGTAGGTCTAATCGCTTTATTTTTTACGTCTAATCTGCCGATTTTATATATTTTTTACACCTGATTTTAAGGAGTTTCATTTTCATACAAACATTCAAAACAGGATCCATAAATCGATTAGCCTGATCCATTTTGTATATAGGTAATCTAAAATTTTACAATTATGTGTAAAATTTTGGATTACCTATATACAAAATGGAATAAATATTTCCGCGATATTGAGAATTTCTCTATGTCTGCTCTTTGACGAGATGTTCAAGGTTAAGCTGACACAGGAAAGCATTCCAGTTTACGTAGCCAGCATGTATTTCGGCCTCGGTTTCTGCCCATAGTTTGCACTGGAAAAAATAATTTGAGTTTAAAATAAATGACACCTGATTTTCACCGAAAATCATTACAATTAAAATATAGCTCTATCTATCTATATTATCACGCCAGATCCCTTGCGGGGTAGGCGGAGAGTACAGAGTTCCAACAGGTTCTTTCCTTAAATACCTCTCTGGTTTTCTCCACTCTCATAGTTCGTCTCATACACGGTCGCCGGTTACGGAGACTCTTGATTTGTCCTTCAGATAAGACTCGGTCTATTTGGTCATGGTAAGATAGTCTAGGCCCTCCCCAGTACCTACATTCTTCTAGTTTCGCTTTGTATATCTAATTTATCATTCTTTCTTCTGACATTCTTCCTATATGCCCGAACAAACGGAGCATACCCTTTCTCATCTTTACACTGATACTTTCTAAACTATCTTTCATAACTACTCGCTTTCTTACTACGCTGTTACGAACAGTGTCGATCATCTTCACTCCACACATCTTCCGCAGAACTCTCATTTTGACCGCATTAATTCTACTTTCATTCTCCTTCTTACATACCCAGCTCTCGCTGCCACGTAACAGCGTTGGGACAAGCACTCCGTTATGTATGCCAAGCTGCGCCTTTTGGCTTAAGTGCCGGCTCCCAAGTAGCTTTGCCATCGCACCATTCACTCTGTTCCCTGCTCTCACTCTTCTCTCTATTTTAGCGGTGTATTTCCCATCCTTATTGAAGGCGCATCCAAGATATACAAACTCATTTACTTGCTCCAGCACATCGTTACCAACCACAATCCTTGCAATCGTTCTCGTTTCTTCCCGTTAAAAAACCATAATTTTGGTTTTCTTTACATTCAAATGTCAAGCCATTGTTCATGCAGTCGTCTTTCATAACTGTGACTAGTGTTTGCAGATCAGTGGCTGTTGGCGCTATTAAAACCGCGTCATCTGCATATAATAGATGGTTTACCACAAGGTCACTCATTTGTACACCTTCATTCATCGCTTTCAGTCTTTGAAGACTTTTATCCAAATATATTATAAACAGTCTAGCGGACAACACGCAACCCTGCTTGACGCCGACATCAACGTCAAAACAGGGTGACATGTACGCAAGCCTTGCTGTCCACATAGGTGGACTGGACTGCTTGCAACAGACTGCCATTTATTCCATAATCTGGTAAAATGTCCCAAAGTCTCTTTCCCACAACTCTGTCAAACGCCTTCTCCAGATCAACAAAACCGCAAAAACCTTCCGGCCCACTGCCGGATGCTTCTCTACGATGTTGCGGAGGGAGAAAACTCGATCCTAACATCCTCTTCCGGTCCCGAAACCCCCCTGTGCCTCGCACAACATTAAAATATAGCAGCCCCTTTAATGCATAAAATAAAAAAACAAATACCGAAACCCGTATTTTTTTAAATATCAAGGCTAGCAATTCAAAGTACTGTTAGAATTATCACCTAGTAAAGGGGCAAAGTCTAGCGCAACGTCACCGTGACGCGTGTGGAGTGGGATTGGTGGGGATAGATGCCGATTTGGAAGCGACAGTGTCGTCGGCGCTCACATTTGAAGGGATGCTCGGTCGTGCTGGACGTGTTTAGTGATCCTTTAGTGAATTATTCCTTTCAACTATATCTGTTTTACTTATTATATTTGTAAATGTAAAAGAATTAAAGATTGTGATTTAGGTAATTTTGTTTCCTTTTTTAACTTTTAAAAAACTAAATTTCTTCTGGTTTGTAAAAGTACATTATTATGCCCTAGGTTCAGTCTTTGGGAATAACGTTCTATTAACCTATACTGTCCCAGTGCTAAGTAAATGCCGTGTCTAACGAATCGAGGTAGAGAGATTATGCCATACTCCAAAACGCGGATCCAGTGCGAATTGGTGAAGGCGGGTTTGTGGCCATCTGCTGTTGTAACTTATCAAGCGGTTTAAATGACTTCCAGAATTGCTTAACGTGCCTTTCGAATTACGGAGACGCTCGAATATGAAAATGGCATAAACGGTCACCGATCCCATACCGACCGAGCCAAACGTTGCTAAACTTTGGTGATCGACTATCTGCGAAGTTCGGTCGAATTACATTTAAGCCTACCTCTGTGTCTTTAACGGGCGGCGCGTGGCGTACCACCTTCTGGAAGTCAGCCTCGGTGAGATTGAACACTGGCCTTGTCTGGAAGTCTAGGAACTCCATCAAATCGTCGTAACGAATGTTGCAGTTCTCGTCTTTGCTTAATCTGTGGAGCGTAACAAAAACATTACTTATTATTTTCTTAGTAAAATAAGTCTATTAAAAGATTTGTTTAACCCTTCCCAAATACTGAGAGGAATATTAAATGTCTATAAAGTCTATTCAAAATGATTAAACTTTGCTAAGGGCACTGCTCCTAATCAGCGGGGCTACCGCAAATTCTATAGCAAAACTATTTTAATCTTACTTAGACAGATGGTAGGTCATGTTAACGGAGCTATAAACTGCTTATATTCACGTCTCTTTCTTGCAGCAAAGTAAGATTATAATAGCTTTGTTAAAGTGGTAGTGGTAAGCCCCTGAACCAGTACCCATACACTACTTACACTTGAAGCATACAATCCAAGAGATCCGGGTTGATAGGAAGCCGATGAGCCCGAAGAAGCTGCCGCATGCGATCCATAGATACAACTCCCGTACCGGTATCGTCTGCATGCAGTAGACCCTCACGAAGTCGTTCACGGTCATCCCACAAACCTCTGGTCAGTTCCGTAAATACAAGGGACCTGGAACGTA
Organism: Phalera bucephala; assembly: GCA_905147815.2. Taxonomy (NCBI): domain Eukaryota; kingdom Metazoa; phylum Arthropoda; class Insecta; order Lepidoptera; family Notodontidae; genus Phalera; species Phalera bucephala. Next base: position 11,498,419 of record LR990621.1, on the reverse strand, counting down.
CACACATACGAGTCTTTTAGTTCGATTTATTTTTTTATTTAAGGAAAACCTACCCCCGCTCTAGTAATTATTACAGTGGCATGGGTCGACGTATATTTGTAGGTCATATAAAAAATAGTCTCGTGCCGGGATCAAAGATACGATGCTCCTAACCAGTAGACCAAGCAGTCTGCCGTCTTGTAGTTTTTTTTATTTAGATTGCCTCATTGATCACGCGGCATATAAAACGCCATCACGAGGTCCGGGTTCAAGTCCTAGGTTGGACAAAATGTAGTTTCTCTTTTGAGAAATAGGCTTGGCCCCATTACATTGGAACTTAACATCGTCAGCAAATAGTGGATGCACACAGTACGCCTTTGCCACCCTGCCTGGAGAATGTAGACGGTGTTTATTTATTTTTCATCTTAGTTCTAACTAAGGTACCTTAACATCAACTATTAGGTACCTTATCATCTCTCTTCGTGGACTCTGCTCCTTGCCAGGGTCGCCACGAAAGTATCGAATCAAGGAAAGATACTCATGTTCCGTCATCTTTTCGCACATTACTTCTTTTAATGCTTGTCTGTAAATAGAAATAAATGGTACATGATGACTGGAATGTACCTAATATGAGTTAATAATGTTTAGTGATATTAACTAGAGGAAAATAGAAAAGGTGCCGCGTTGCTTCAGTGGCGCATCGATCAGCTTGCGACTACGAGGTCTTGGGTCCGAATCCTAGGTCGTACAAAGCGTGACTTTACATTAGAAAAAATCTAAATGGCAATGCGGAATCTGTAATTGTGCCTAGAAATAATGACAATAATCTTAGCCCCTTTTATATTGGTATAAGTAAGTACACCATTACCACCCTTTTGGGGAAAGTGTGCTTGACGGTTTTTATTTTTTTTATTCTAAGGCAAGGCCTTGACAATACTCTTTGCTTGATTTGCATAGGTAGGCAAGATAAAAATATCTACATGAACCTTCCGAAGTTAAATATTTTTCCAAAGAAATTAATTTAACAATAGGTGCTACTCACTTGAAACATTTCACAGACATAAGCTCTCTCTTATCGGGTAGAACCGCTTCCATGTATTTAGCTACGAAATTCTTGTAGCCGTTTTCTTGAGATGCTAGAACTCGTCTAATCTTGTCCATTATCAAAGGGATGTTTGCCATTGGATACTGCCAATTAGACACAAATTCATCAATAAACCTAACAACTGCTTGGTCTGAGCGCTAGATAAGTTACCTGTTCGCAGCGTTTTACGATAACTTAGCGAAATGATCATGTAATCATATTCTGTACGCCACTCTCCTTCTGAGGCACTCGTAGCGCTGTGCGACCGCGGTGATCTTACCGATCACCAAGGTTAAGCAGCGTTAGACTCAGTCGGCCTGAGATGGGTGACCGTTTGTGGTATTTTATATTCGAGCGTCTCCGTGCTTCGGAAGGCACGTTAAGCCGTTGGTCCCGGTTACCACTTAATGTGGTAGTCGTTAAGCCGCGTTGGAAGCCTTAAAAGGCGGCTTTATAAGTTCCAACAGCAGGTGGCCACAAACCTGCCTCCACCAATCCGCACTGGGTCCGCGTGGTGGAGTATGACCTAATCTCTCTCACCTCGATTTGTGAGAGAAGGCCTTTGCCCAGCAGTGGGCAGTATAGGCTGATATTATTATACTCTCCTTCTGGTGACTCTCCAAGTAGTAAAGATTAACTAACAATTTTTGGAATTCGTCCTTATCCTGTACGACGCAGACTAGTTGTGCCGCGCTAGCAATGTACGCCACTGGAATACCATTAGTCGATCATTTCACGAAGTTATCATAACGCGCTGCATTAAGTGTTTAATTGATCATAGCGAATAAAAACCCTGGATAAAACGCAGAAATATGCTTCTCGTTATTAAATTTGATTTGCGTTTTTAATAACGTGCCTTTTAAATTATACTTTTTTCGAATGGTGTGTTTGTCAGACAATATTCTTAATTAATTTTTTGTTTTACTTTTGCTGCTTTTAAATTAAAGTAGCAACGTTATAGGATATAGATACCTATGTATCTTATTAAAAATTACTCATTTACGAAAGTCTAATTTCCTGCCATGAAAGTCCAATTTGCTGATATTTTAAACTTACCTCTGCTGCATGTACCTCCATGTATCTTAAAGCATATTCGTCAGCGGCAACGAGACGGAACCGATGCTTATTGATGACCAGCTCATTGCCTACCCACATGTCTTTATCTGTGTAAGCTGGCGGTTCTCTGGGCACGAAGAAATTTACATCCGGAAGATACATTTTGTCGCGACGGAAAAATTTACCACCCTGTGAGAAATTATAAAGGACTATAAATTTTACAGCAGCTTAGATGACTTATGAAAATCGTTAACAGCCAGCTACCAGTATAAGAGATGCTTTAATGAACAAAAATACTTAAAAATAATAATTCAGCATAAGCATATTTAGTATTAGGTATATTTTTTACTACTAATGTGTCCCCCTGCTCGCCAAAGGTCCCCCCCCCCCTTTTCTCCAACGATCTCAATCCCCTGTAATTATCAATAAGGGCTATTCTGTTCGATACGCGTCGATAGGTAGATTGTTAAAGTAAATTTATATAAACCACAAAATTGTCAACCTTTGTTGTTTTGTCCCCACCTTGAATCCAGAATTACGTTCGCCAAGTTCAAACACACCGATGGTATCATCACACAGGAAATATTTGATGATAAAATATCGGCGAGCATCCACAAGGTCGTCGCTGATCAGTCGAGCAGCGAAGCGAAGCACGTGTGAGTCAAATCCGACCCTGATATAAAATCAGTTTCATTTATTATGTCATTTTGTGTCGTTCCCAGTTACGACCAATGGTTATTTCTAGATCAGTGAATTAGAGAATGTAAGTAAAGCCAAAAGCTGAGGATAGGTTAGTTGTTCGAGAATATTATTATTACAAGTCCTTAAGTGAACTTCTTTCTTAATATAACGCCAGGAATATAAAGAACTACGGTGTTTAATTTTTATCATCATCATCAGCCGAAAGACGTCCACTGCACACAAAAGCCTCCCCCTCGTCACGACGACCGGTTTAACTTTATATTTTGTCAAAAATAATGACTTTACCAACCTATCTTTATTAAGAAATTTCATGAAATCTCTATGTGGTGCTTTCGGTTCTACCGTGCGGCAATTTTCAGCTGAATCATCGTAAGAACCATAGCCATTCCACGGAGGCAATTGACGGTCAGCTATATTAGCACTGATGCATTCAGTACCTTCATCATGAGGTAGTGACAGAGGCGTGAACGTATCTAAAAAAATTCAGAATTTGTTAAAAAAATGTGCGTATCTACCACAAAAACATGACCATAATAATTAAAAGCTCTAAAAATGCGTATATGAAAATATCGTATATTGCAATCCCTTGTTAGTAGTACTGAATAAGATCTGAAAATTATTGGTTATTAACTTAATTCATTTAAATTTTAAACAATAATCAAACCCATTTTCTGTTTATGGATTCGCCACTACAACACGCATTGCATTATACTGATATTTCTAAGGTTTTGATTGACAAATCATAATCGGGAGCTGGGGACGCTGAAAAGTGTTTTCCTGAAAAAGGACGGACTGAAGGCGCGGCAGACGCCGATCAGTGTAAACGATTAAAACACCCGACATCTGAGTAACAATAGTGATTTTGATGGCAACAGTAAACGGATCAATAAGTGAAAAATATGTTGAACCTACTTAGGAACTTTACCTAATACAATTATTGTTCAAAATTTACCTTGCACTCGAGCCATACATTCAATAATAGGTAGAATTTCTTTTAGATATGGAGCTTTTTTACTTTCAGACTCTCATAGTTAAACCCTAATTGCGTGTGTGTGTGAATGATCTACGCTGTTGGCCTCGAGGCCTCTACAGCTTCACCGGATTTTTAAAGGCGAGCGTGCAACCACTACGCTCCAGCCAGCCAGAAGGGCAAGAGGCGACATACTCGAGGGCGCCTCGGAGAGGCGCCCTCGGTTGGGACAGTCGCTGTAGGGGGACGGGTGCACTACTAAGCGCACCGGTCGACCGCCGGCTATGGGAGGGGATCTACTACTGCGTCTGCGTCTACGGCGTCGCTCGTATTCTGAGCGGAAAGAAGGGATGACAAAGCATCGGGGGGGTCGGTGAGAACATGTCTCGGCCGGCGGTAGCGGCAGGGGTCGCGAGGGAGGTCGTAGTCGGCGGTGGCTACGATTAACGGATTCGCATGGGAAGATGCGTTCGCGAAGTGACGTGTTGACGCCTTTTTAATAAAGGCGCGAATAGGTTCGAGACCTAGATCGGAGTGGAGGTCGACGTTCCGTACGAACCAGGGGGCTCCTACGGCTTTACGGAGGAAGCGGTTTTGAACCGCTTGAAGTCTGTCGATGTGAGAGGGGGCCGAATGCCCGAACACAGCACACGCATAAGTCATGATGGGACGAACGCAAGTTTTGTAAAGCGTCACCTTATTTCTAAGGGACATTTTACTCCGCTTGCAGATTAACGAATGGAGACGACCGAGCACGCCCTAATTGCGAAAGAGCAGATGCGCTCACTAGCAGTAAATTCTGACAAAATGTTAAACTCACCAAAGCCGTAAGTGACTCGATAGTACTCTTTAGTAAACGGATCACAATCAGTCAACACGACATTGCGTCCAAACACATTGAGCACTGCGCCAATGCTTAGATCCGCAGGGCTGTAGGACGGAACCGGTGGTCCGCCAGTCATTTCTATGCGTGTAGGTATTTTCTGTTAATATTTAAAAAAAATACAACTAGCTTAGTAGTCTGCCCAGAATTAAAACTTTACAATGGTCGTAATTGACGAAAACCTAATTAAAAGCTTAAGCCGCTCCACCCACCCGATCGAGCAGTCGCACGTTCGATCTTTACACGGAACAAATCTTTGTTTTGGTCTAGGTGTTTGTCTATGTGAATTTCATGTCTGTAAACGCACCCTTGGTTTTCTTTTATATTTAAAACAAAAACGAGGGAAGGAAAAAATTCATATGATGAAACTCGCGAGGTCTTCATCCCCTCCGATCTAACATGGAAATGGAATTCGACGTCTTCTGGTGCAGCTTCTTATAGGAGTAAAAACTACCAAGAACAGCAATTATTAACGTATGTTACTAAGACTTCAATTTCTTACCCTAGGCAACCGCATCCTCTTCAAGAACATTGGTCCTGCTTCCATCCCGGAATTCGGTGACATAACTTCTTTTATTTCAATTGTATCATCTGCTAAGAAATAGTGTATCTCCAAATGATGCATAGTACCGAATTCTGAATCACGATCGTCCCAGTAACCATGAAACCTGAAATGAAATTTATTAACATTGAACAATGAGGATCATGATTTATGAAAGGAATTCTTTGTGAATGCTAAAGGACATTGTTCTACGCCCATAGATAATTTGCCCCAGAACAGCAATAAAAAATTCTTGTATGATTTCAAATCACCCATAAATTCTTTTAAGGCATTTATTATTAATCGGACAAGCAGGGGAATCGTAATATTGCACAAAAAGTATTAGTTTTTGAAGTTATCATTCAGTAGCTATTATTACGTATGAGATTACATTGTATGTTGATATGCAGTAAAGATGTCAGCGACTTCGATATAAGTACTTATACTTGAAATATTCGTTTTAGATTGCAAATTGTCCGTTAGATACGGATATTTGCCATTATTTTAATAAAATAGATAAATAATTATGGTATGGGTCATATGTTTGTTGGTTCTGGGGCAATTTTCGACAATGTCCTTTCCATTAGAAAAAGCAAACAGTATGAGCTCAACAAAATCATCCGACTACCGACTCTAAATTCTTTGGCGTTGACGACATTTTAATCCATTTCCTCAGAATTATCAACGCGATATCAAATGATCCATTCATGATCCCATTACTAAGTTAGAATAAAGCCTCAAGCACCTATAAAACACATAAACGTTCAATCAAGAAATATTATGAGCACTTACCTTAATACTTGTCTATCAAAATCTAGAAATTGTCTGAATGGTCTGTGTTTCGGTGGTTTCCTCGTATTCGGAGCTCTCTACAAGCAACGTTTTATCGAAATTAATATAATAATGCAAATCAAAACATGCTTCAACAGTTTTTATAAGTAACAGTTACCTCTATAGCATCAGGCCAAGGGATCGGATCAGGCACATTGATACCGAGCCGATTTAGAAACACTCTCGAGAAGTTATCGCAATTCACTATCTGTTTACGAAAACAAGTAATTAACACAATGCAAATCACATTTTCATACTTCAAGTAGCACAAGCCCACCGTTGGAAAAAAATGTCTGTGCTGGGAACGGAATAAACTCTACATCTACATCATCCATAAAATTAAGGAGTTCAAGGATCAGGAGGTGATTAAAACATCGTCCATAATACAGTAAGCTAACTGTTATGTTAGGTGTCGACGCCGTTCGCACTTTCACGATCAAATTTATATATGGACGGGAGCACTCCAAAATCAAAAAAAAAAAAAAAAAAACCGACTTCAATAAAATAAATGTTTGAAGTCGGTACCGGTTAGTGGAGTCGGTTACTTGGCACCGACTTCAAATATTTATTTTTTTAACTTTTTAAGCCGGTTTTTTTTAAAGATTTTTATTTTGCCATTTTACGTGACAAAAGAATTATTTACTAATATTTATATACTTATATTATATTATTTTGCTGAGTTGTACAGCAAGGTACGTACAGAATTGATATAATAACCATAATAACGGAATCTATACATTCGTGCTATTCGCCGTTAAGGAGTCCCCTGGTGAATCTTCAAAGTCCAAAATTCAATACCGATTTCATTAAAATGGGACCACCTCCAAACCATACTAAACCCAACGCAAAAAGAATCACATCATAAATTAAGACGTTATAAAAAAACACAGACGAATTGTCAACCTCCTCCTTTTTGAAGTCGGTTAATATTCTGATTAGTTCTATGGCAGGGTACCTATAGGATTGACGTAATACCCATAATATCTCAATCTACGCATTCGTATTGTTTGTCGTTAAGGAGTTCCCTGGTGTATCATCCAAGTCCAAGGTTGAATACCGATGGAATTAAAATGGGACCACCTTGGAGCTATACTGAACCCAATACAAAAAAAACATCAAAATCGATTAATAATTGGTGGAATGATCGCGTAACATACATACAAAAAAAAAAACATAGTCTACTTGAGAACCTCCCCCTTTTTAGAAGTCGGTTAAAAATAGTTTCAACACCAGTATTCAGTACGTCCATGTAGTATCCATGAAGTCGTCATAAGCCACTGCTGAAATCGGCTACATTTATTGCTATAGATCTGCATAACTATCACCTGTATAAATAAAACACTAATAAAAGATCTTACCTTAAATACTTTCCCAAAGAATGTAACCTCCCGCCCAATATTTAGATCGAGTACATCGTAGTACAAGTCATAGCTGAACGGAAGTCGGATTCTTTGACGACTGATCAGAGTTCCTTAAACATGGCAAAATTAATTTGTTTATTCAATTTTGTAACTCAACGGTGGATAACTTCAGATAAGTGAGAGCCGAGTTTGGAGATCGCTCGCTTTGAAATCTTTGTAAACCAGGGTAACCCCTAACCCCGGCTTATAGGTACTCTACCTATCTTTGAAACTTAACTAAAGGTAAAGGAATAACATGGTGACCTTTCTAATAATGACACAAAAGTACCTCGGCAAACTTATCAGGAGAACGGACGTGAAAGATAAGAATCGGTCATACCTTGCGACAAGCCACTATTCTGAGTTCTTGGCTCCATTACTTTTATAGTACCATCTTCTAAGAAAAAGAAAATTTCAACTTTTCGCAAAACATGAGATGCGGTGCGTACTTCTTGCAGAGTTTGTTGGAAGAACGCTTGGAACCGCAATATCTAAAGACAGATATGAAAATGAAATACCAAACTTATTGAACTTACTTATTTAAAAAAAAAATGTTTCTTCTATAAATAGGTAGATAATAAATGAAAGTAGCAAGTCGAGCATTGGAAAAAGAGACCTTAAATTAATGGAACTGATTGATGTGTGATCCTAGGTCGGCCAAATATAGATTTTCTATCGAAAAAATTCCTGTATCAGTCCGGAGTCTGGAATTGGACCCGTTATATAGCAATAGGCTCGACCCCGAATACATGAGACCAAACATCGTCGGCAAAAAGTGGGTGTACACAGAACACCTCTGCCACCCCCGCTTGGGGAATATAGGCGTGACGGTGATTGATATAAACCCGCGAAATTAAGTTATTATAAGCCCATGTCAATATAATCATGTTAAAGACTATCTGTCTGTAGATACATTTATAAGAAGGTACTTATCGTCATCATCAACCGAAAGATATTCACTGCATGACAGAACCAGGCCGCCCCAAAGATCACCGCGACGAAAGGTTTTGCGCTATACGCATCCATATTTTACCGCCGACCTTCACCAGGTACTTATACCGATAAAGTTACTTAAACTAATAATACACCTATAAGATAATATCTTGTATTTATGCGTTCTATTTGTTTAAATATATGCCAGTCTTACGTTTTTATCGTACATGATCCATGTAGGAAGATCGGGTGCCTGCTTGCGGCAGTAAAGCGAGGGTACTCGATTTACACCCTCCTGTTTATCGACCAACATGTTCACTTTGTCTATCGATGTGAATACGGGACGTACACCGAAGCTCTTCTTCCCTATCTGTAAAATATTATAAGATTTTTAAACGAGTCAGCACGACAATAATGCATTTATAGTTCATCCTACGAAGGTCAACCTACATTGTTTTTTTTCAAACATAGCCCCATTAGGAATTATACTTGGGTCGTGGGTGCGTTAACAAACATGAACTCACATACACAAACACCCAGACCGAAACAAATATTTTGCGGGTCACATAAAGATTTATCCCGTGCCGGGATCAAATTCGCTACTACTCGATCCAGTTGGCGGAGCGGCTTAAGATCGTAACCACTGTACCAAACTCGGGCTTTTACACCGGGATGTGTGATGGTCATAAATAGTAGGAAAATGATTTGGGTGTGTGTGTGTGTGTGTGTGTGTGTGAGTGATCTACGCTGTTGGCCACGGGCACTGATATACATTTATTTACCTCAGTGGCCACGGAGCCTTTACAGTTTCACCGGAAAAGAAAGTAGGAAAATGCAAAATAAATACTTACTAGTGGATTGCTACCATATCCAGGCAGGAGAGGTAATCTTGGATTTCGTATAGACATGATGTAAAATTGTTTTGTAAGCCAAAATAAATAAATTATGAGTACTTCGAAAGCGAAGTAACCACCAACAACAAACAGAAAATTGTTGCTATGACAATATAGAATATAAGTATATAAATGGTATATAATGTTTCTATAAGGAAATCTCTATCTATCTCAAGATATAAATAATTCTATTTTTAGTTGCCATTTCCAAATACTCCCCAAATCTTAGTTGTGCCAATTTTTTTTACTAATTAGCCCAGATTTCATACTATTTGTAACAAGTCTGCATAATATAAGGCTATAATAAACACTCTGTTCTTGAACGAACAAAAATAGGACTTATTTGACAATCTGGCACCTGACATTTGACAAGTCCAATGTTTATTTCACATGTTTGTTTTTTATTTTAGATTCTTGGGGGCGAAACCTTAACAAAATATTTTAAAACCGGAGTATATTGAAAGAAATACAATATGATTGACGTAAAGACTAAAATTAATTCATTTTTTATATTTAATTCCAATTTTGGTCCTAAGGAAGGCGAGGCAAGTTCATGTTATCCAAAACGTAGCAAGTTGTGTCCACGGTTTGCTTAATTTGCCATATTATTGTTCTAGGAATTAAAGAGGATATTATTTTATCATCCCAATGACACTCCCACGGATGCACGTAAAATGCAAGTCGGACTATGCGAAGCGGTTGTAAAATTCATGTCGTAAGTCTACATTGAATGTTTTATACTTTGTCCTTGACTTTCGTTCAATATCTACCCTCTTCAAGTATATTTTTTGCCGAATAAGTAGCTTCCTATCATAATATATTGTTTGTTTTGGTTGTTATCTATATGTGTACCCATTTAATAAATAAAATAAGATAAATATGTGCCGTTTTTGCATAATATTTATTGTTTTTCAGAACATTTTCTTCAGAGCCTTGTGAGGCTTTACAGACACAAACAAAGAGATACATTTTCTATCAACCTGAGAAAGGCTACTGGATGGTGTTGGTAAATATAAGAATCAATAAGTATTACTAATAAGTATTACAATATTAATTTATAATATAAATGTCAATACTTGTTAATATCGACAGGTTGTAAGAATACCTTACACAACAAAAGCATTGTCAGCCATTGGAGAAAGTCGTGGGGAGATTGTAAGTATTTTATTATGTTCATAACTTTTATCCCATACCTGCTACTCTTCAGTAATATGAGTTATATCACATAATATTTATGGTGAAAATCTCAATTATTTTATTTTTATTTATTTATTAGATCACCAACATTGTGTACATCCATTCTATTTATAATATTTTCCACAATAGTTATAGGCGATGACAGCATAATTTCATTGAACAATGAAAAATAGTTTTTAGAGAAAATAAGAAAGAAAATGGCAAATGTCAGTTAATGAAAAATAAGGTCATAGTAATATCATTGCAAACAAAATATTCATATAAATTAATTTAATATGTTAAAGAAAATTAAGTATTAATTATTGAATAAATATATCAATTTAGCATTTCAGTTTAGCAAACAGTTTAAAAATATACTATATTAAAAAAAATCACATATATTGATGTAAGGGATACAACATGTTATGATATTTCACTCCATCTTTTTATACTTTGCAGTAGGGCAAATTGTGACCATTTGTTAGTAGATTGTTCTGCTATTAGAGTGTTTTATTAAAAAATTATTTAGCTGAAGTCCCTTGATACCAAACTGTAATTATACATTCCAAATAAACACCCCTCTCCAAAAGTGAATTACTAATAAACTTGTTGCATTGTATTATATCAAATAGGTCAGAGGTGCTCAGGGAGATAGAGAGGTTCTATGGACAGTTATATACCTCAGTAGCTAAACCTGTTGTTGACTTGGTAAAAGACCCAAGAGCCAAGCTAACCCGACACTGCACTGAAGATATCCCGGACATCAGCCTGTGCGAAATTAGGATGGCTCTCAAACAACTAAAAAACAACAAAGCGCCGGGTGAAGACGGAATTACTGCAGAACTTCTGAAGGCGGGCGGATCGCCGGTACTTAAAGTCCTTCAGAGGCTATTTGATTCCGTCTTGCTTGAAGGGAAAACGCCGGAAGCATGGACCAGGGGTGTGGTGGTGCTGTTTTTCAAGAAAGGTGATAACACCTTATTGAAGAACTATAGGCCCATCACACTGCTGAGCCATGTTTATAAGTTGTTTTCGAGAGTCATTACGAATCGTCTCGAACGAAGGCTTGATGACTTCCAGCCTCCCGAACAAGCCGGTTTCCGGAAAGGTTTTAGTACCATAGACCACATACATACGCTGCGGCAAGTTATACAGAAGACTGAGGAGTATAATCGGCCACTATGCTTGGCGTTTGTGGACTATGAGAAAGCCTTTGATTCGATCGAGACTTGGGCGGTTCTTAGATCTCTCCAGCGATGCCGCATTGACTATAGGTACATCGAAGTGTTGAAGTGCTTGTATAATAACGCCACCATGTCAGTCCGAGTACAGGGGCAGTGCACGAAGGTGATCCCCATAAAAAGAGGAGTAAGACAGGGAGACGTTATTTCTCCGAAACTGTTTACGGCCACCTTAGAGGACGCCTTCAAGCTCTTGGAATGGCAAGGACTTGGCATCAACATTAATGGCGAATACATCACTCACCTTCGATTTGCCGACGACATTGTGGTCATGGCGGAGTCGCTGGAAGATCTAGGACGAATGCTCGGTGACCTCAATAGAGTATCCCAACAAGTGGGTCTTAAAATGAATATGGACAAAACAAAAATAATGTTTAATGTCCATGTCGTACCCACCGCACTCACCGTTGGGAACTCTACTCTTGAAGTTGTCGACGAATACATTTACCTGGGACAGGCAGTCCGGTTAGGTAGGTCCAACTTTGAGAGAGAGGTCAATCGACGAATCCAACTCGGCTGGGCAGCGTTCGGGAAACTGCGCAACATCTTCTCATCCAAAATACCTCAGTGCCTAAAGACTAAAGTTTTTAGTCAATGTGTGTTACCAGTGATGACATATGGATCAGAGACGTGGTCTCTTACAATAGGTCTCATAAAAAAGCTCAAAGTTGCTCAGCGAGCTATGGAAAGAGCTATGCTCGGCGTTTCTCTACGTGATCGAATCAGGAATGAGGAGATTCGTAGAAGAACCAAGGTCACCGACATAGCCCTCAGGATTAGCATGCTGAAGTGGCAATGGGCTGGCCACATAGCGCGAAGATCGGACGGGCGTTGGGGCAGAAAGATTCTAGAGTGGAGACCACGTATTGGCAAGCGCAGCGTAGGACGACCGCCTGCCAGATGGACCGACGATCTTGTGAAAATCGCAGGAAATCGTTGGATGCAGGTGGCATCGGACCGGTTACGCTGGAAAGCGATTGGGGAGGCCTATGTTCAGCAGTGGACAAGTATAGGCTGAAATGATGATGATGATGATGATGATTGTGTTATAAAATTCCTTAGGCATTTATAGTACAACATCATACCATCCTTGTTTGATATCATTTTCATGAAATATTGTCATTGGAAACCTTTTTTACTAAAAAAATTTAAAATTCATCCCTTGAAATATATGGAGACTTAAAAAAGTTATGTTACAAAATTTTTTTTATATGTACAGGTTGACCCATCAATAATGCATGATATACTTTTGTCTGCATATAAAATGTTCAAGATGTTCAGAGGTCCATTCAAGGATATTGCAACTGAAGACATCTATCCAATGTGTGATCAGTTCTTCAACCCTGTAAGTATCTAAATAAATTAATGAACATACTGTTTTACCAAACAGATCTCAAACAGCCCTTGCCTGATCAATGTGCGATGAATTTTCTCCTTTAGTAGCCATTAACAACATCCACAAGAAATATGAGTGGTACTATAAAAAAAAAAAATGTAAATAAAAAGGTTTGTTTGCCCCATTTATCTAGAGGCGAATAATGCGCGTATTAATGATCACGAGGTCCTGGGTATAAAACCTTGGTTTGACAAAATGTAATTTCCAGATTGTAAACTTCCCAGTATCAATTTGGTATAGTGCCCAATATAATGACAATATGTTCACTCCCTATTGGATTTGGATCATTGGAACCAACATAGTTGGCGAATAGTGGTTGTATACAGTACACCTCTTCTACTCTTAGGGAATATAGGCGCGATGGTGCAAATTTTTTTTAAGCTTTGTATGCAGTTCATTTTCATAATTTTAGCGAAAATCTTTAACAGGTAACATTTTGATCATACTAAGCATATTTTCATTCTTATTTCAAGTACATATCTTCAAAAAACCTCAACAATGATATATCGGATGTGATCCAGGGCATCAACTACCTACCGCTTGACAAAAATTCATTCTTCAAAGTGCTGTGTTTCATAGATTTACTTGAAGTCAATTACCCAGACTTCAAGTGTATTTCATTTGTTTACAATGAACAATTACTTTGGTAAGTTTACACAGTTTCAAATATTTAATAAATAACATATATAAATAATAACACATAATGTAAACTGTTTCAATACTTATTTAAATATTAGATATGTTCTAAATGATATTGCTATAATATACTTACCTATTTCCACATTTAATTATAGTCTTTTCTGTATCGGGATGTAGTCTTCGATAAAATATTTCCTTAGGCATGTGGGACTATTGCTCCTAAAATCCTCACGGATAATGGCTTTCTTCAGGGTAGGAGCGCTCTTGGATCTCTAAGCCGAAAGCACCATTGCCTTTAGAAGCCCGTTGCTTCATTTGATTCTACAAACCCAGTCATCTTTGGGGCCCTTTAGTACTAACAGGGGCTACTATATTGCGTCATTTATTATTTATTTTAAAGTACATAAAATGCTACTGACATTAAATATACCATTCACAAATTTGGAAAATTTATGCTATGCAGGAACGGTCTAGCTACAGATGACATGCTAACATTGTATCAGTATTTAGTTCAAACTTTACTACCGAAGCAAGTGGAAAAGGAGATACAAGGGGGTGCTGTAGCAGCTGCACAAAGGCACGGGCGTTTCATTAGCCCACCCGATGGCATCAGAACTAAGGAGGATCTACAAAAATTAGCTAAAGTACACCTCATGAGAGAAGATGATAATGAAACAAAGCAATATTATTTGGTAATCTATAGGACTCTGAGTGCTACCATTTGTTTTACTGTTGATGGTAAGAAGTTACTTCTTTTTAGTTCTTGAACAATTTATGATAATAGTTATTGGAACAGATGAATGAGGGTAAATACAGTTTAAGCCAATTTTTATAATTTACTGTTTGACAGATGGCATGGTCTGGTGGTTAAGAGTTTGAGCTGCTCCGCTCTTTGACTCGAGTAGTCACGAGTTCAATCCCCGCACCGTCTGGGTGTACCGTCACGCCTATATTCCCCAAGCGGGGGTGGCAGAGGTGTACTGAGTACACCCACGTTTCGCCGACGATTTTAGGTCCCATGTAATAGGGGGCGAGCCTGTTGCCATATACCGGGCACTATTCCTGACTCCGGACTCGTACTGGGAAGATTTCGTTAGAAAAACTACACTTGTCCGACCTAGGATTTGAACCCAGGACCACATGATCACCAATCGATACGCTTTGCCACTAGACAAACGACGCAGTCTCCCAGTTTATATTAAACCTAAATATAACAAAAATGTTGGTCCACGAGGTCCTCGTGATGACAAAGCGATGCGCTTTGCACTAAACCAACGAAAAAAAAAAATATTAATACTTGGCAACACGGCTTTTGCCGTGTTATTTCGCTTTAGTGTGAAGCCATTAATAATAAAGTCCGGAGATATGTATTGTTTATGTTGCAGTTAACACGAATCTCGAACTAGACACATTTAGATCTCTAGACACTTTCATTGGACCGCAACTGTCGACTATAGCGTCGAGCATCAGCGAGCAATGCACGATTCATGCACTACAGACCGCTCAACTTGCCAACTCAGAACACAAGTTTGTTTACTTCAACAGACTTAACTTGGCATTTAAATCCTCTGTAAGTAGTTGTTTTTTTACATATTAGTAGCAGTTTCCAGCGGCTCCAGTCGACAACAGAGCTGCCTACCGGTTTGAACTATAGCCAAGAACCATCCAGGTGTCCCCATAAGTACATAAAAAATCAAAATCTGTCAACCCATTTAGAAGGAGAAGAATCACGAACACACTCACGTCGGAATTTTATAAATAAAGACCGGCGAGTGTGCGCGAGATAAACTATAAAGAGTAGAGGAAGCTAGGTCTGTAAGGAGAAAAACATGTTGGAACTTTGCAGTCTCTGTAGTGTTGTAAAAGCGCTCGAGTCTGCGCTTAAAACGTTCGCGTCTTCTACGTGTTTCAACGCTCGTGAGCGTCGCCTCAGCGCTGAACGCTCGACTTCAGCGCTCATTTTTACAACACTAAGTCTCTGGCTACCCCGCAATAGATAATACCGACGATCCCATAGAACAAAGTTACATATGCCAAACAAAATAAATGGCATTTGCAATTTTCGTGTCCGTCGATAAGGTTATTTGTGCCAAATATATACGAGAGCTGGGTATGTAAGAAGGAGCATTCTCCTTCTTACATACCCAGCTAAAGTAGGATAAATGCGGTGGAAATGCGAGCTCTGCGGAAGATGTGCGGAGTGAAACTTCTACTCTTAGGGAATATAGGCGCGATGGTGCTAATTTTTTTTAAGCTTTGTATGCAGTTCATCTTCATAATTTTAGCGAAAATCTTTAACAGGTAACATTTTGATCATACTAAGCGTATTTTCATTCTTATTTCAAGTACATATCTTCAAAAAACCTCAACAATGATATATCGGATGTGATCCAGGGCATCAACTACCTACCGCTTGACAAAAAATCATTCTTCAAAGTGCTGTGTTTCATAGATTTACTTGAAGTCAATTACCCAGACTTCATGTGTATCTCATTCGCAACAGCGTAGTAAGAAAGCAAATAGGTATGAAAGAGAGTATCGGTGTAAAGATGAGAAAGGGTATGCTCCGTTGGTTCGAGCATATAGAAAGAATGTCCGTTGAAAGAATGACAAAACTGATATACAATGCAAAAGTAGAAGGATGTAGGTACCGGGAAAGACCTAGACTATCTTACCATGACCAAATAGACCGGGTCTTATCTGAAAGACAAGTCAGGAGTCTCCGTAACCGGCGAGCGTGTATGAGACGAACTGTGAGAGTAGAGGAAGCCAGAGAGGTATGTAAGGAAAGAGCCTGTTGGAACTTTGTACTCTCTGCCTACCCCGTAAGGGATCTGGCGTGATGATATAGATAGATAGATATATACAAGGAGTATCGTAAATAACGCAAGACCTATGACACTCCAATTAAATAATTTCTTCACAAATTCAATACGGAAACCAAATTTAAATTTATTACCCCTTTTTTAGGAACGTTTATATCCCAAATAACAATGAAACATACACGTACAAGACGTGTATGTGTGCGTATTGAGAACTACGTTTTAGAAATGCATTTGAAATCTCCGTATTGCTTTGAATCTAGAATAAATTTAGTTTATTACAGCACACTCAGGGAGTAAAAGCATGTTTTGCAAATAAAAAAACAGTACAGTAGTAGTCATCGATTTAGAACAATCTGCTTTCAGGTCCTGCGTTTACTATGTTACACCTTGTATACTGGATTATAGGACTTTGTTTGTTGAACACGTCGTATTACCTTCACTTGTATGCTCTATGTTGTGTCTGATGGAGCAACGACAGCCTGTCAATATTTATCGGAAGAATGTGAGCAAAGTAGGTGATATCGGGAAACCCTCACTAGTTGATATTATTGAATCGTTTTGACGGCCGGCTTCGTCCAGTAGTTAAGAGCTTGAGTCACTCCGCCCACTGGATTGAGTAATCGGCGGAATAATTATTTCCTCGCACGAAGCAAATTTTCGTAAGACCCACAAATATTTGTTTCGGTCTGGGTGTTTGTGCATGTGAATTTCATGTTTGTAAAAGCACCCACGATACAGGAATAATTCTCAATGAGACTACGTTAAAAAAAATACATCCTATTAGTGGCGGGTCCTTTCTCGCACGAAGCAAACTTATGTGAGATCCACAAATATTTGATTCGGTCTGGCTGTTTCTGCATATGAATTTCATGTTTGTAAAAGTACCCACGATACAGGAATAATTAGTAGTGGGGCTACGAATTAAAAAAAAAAATATATCCTACTATTATTACTATAACTGCCTCGTTGGTCTTGTGGCAAAGCGCATCGCTTTGTGATCACGAGGTCCTGGGTTCAAATCCTAGGTTGAACAAGTGTAGTTTTTCTAACGAAAACTTCCCAGTACGAGTCCGGAGTATGGAATTGTGCCCGGTATATGGCAATAGGCTCGCTCCCTATTACATGGGACCTAACATCGTCGGCGAAACGTGGGTGTACTCCGTACTCTCCGTACTCCGTGTACTCTGCCACCCCCGCTTGGGGAATATAGGCGTGACGGTGTGTATTACTATAATTCTACTAACATATTGAATCCTAATAATTAAAAACGTAAAAGTTTCGGCAAGGAATCTGGCGTGATGATATAGAGGGATAAAAAGTTTTAGAAGATGTATGTTTGATGACTTTCATGCAAAAACTACTGAACGGATTTTGATGAAACTGTACAGTAAGATACATAAGCCGGCGAAGTCGCAGGCGGCCGCTAGTAAAATTATATTGAATAGAAAGAAAGAAAGAAAAACGTTTATACAGTGACACAAAATACACAGCAAATAATATAAAATTAAAATTAAATGTGGCACTGAAATGGTAGACACTCAACATAATGCCGGGGCAACTCAAGTGCCACAACGCTGGTCTTCCGTGTATACCAGTTCAAATTGAGAGCGAAACTGCGCGCGATTACAAAACAAAGAAAAAAATATACAAACGGTTTATCAGAGTTAATGTAGATGTAGTTGTTGAATACTAATGTGAAAAATAAAGAATAATTAATAAGAACACCAGTAAACAATAAAAAAATAACAAAATAGAGTTAGGTCGATCCGATGAAGATTTAGGTACACGGCTTGAAGAAAAACAGCTATGGAATTAATTGTTGGTGTAAAAGGTGCTCTTTTAAATTGGTTTTAAATTTATCAATTGAAAATCTATAAGAAATACTTACAAAAGAAGTACCTATAATTGTCCACCATTTTATGGATTGTACTAAAAAATATTTTGTTTCAGCCACCGATAAATAAATTGCATCCATCTACCAGTATTAAGCCTGAAGTCTTAAGTATTATTGCAGGAATACATTCAGAAAGGAAAAGGTAAATTGTTTGATGCATGCTTCATCCAGTCATCTGAGACTAGAATATCGGCTCAGCGCCAATTCCCATTATTTTGTATATTTCCCTTTGCCCAAAGTTTACATGGATTATACTCATATTAAAGTATGATAAGATGGTAGATACCACGCTATATGAATCGAGTAGATATTTTTCTGAAAATATTTAATATTACCTATTATTTATACTTAGTCCCTCGTTGGTTAATAGTGCGCGTAGCGATCACTAGGTATCACTAGGTCCTGGGTTCGGATCCTAGGTCAGACGAAGTGTAGTTTTTCTATAGAAAACATCCCATCATGAGTCCCGAGTCTGGAATTGTGCCCGTTAAAATGACTAAGGGCTCGCTCAGTATTACATGGACTCAATAGCGTCGGTGAGAAGTGAGTGTCCCCGGTACATTCTGTCACCCCTTAGGGAATATAGGCGTGACGGTGTTTATTTCTTTTTATGCGTACACACTGTTCGTCTGAAGAAACATCCACATTTTGAGTGGCCGCAATTAACTCTACTTCAGTAACAATACGTCTAAAGATGTGAGGTCAAGGTTTATACTTTCTGCAACCTCAAGATACAAAATAAGTTCTAAAGTTAATTAATATCTTCTTTTTAACTTTTAAAACGTGTTTATCTAAGCCATAAATTATGATAGCATTTGTCACTCTGCCACTAATACAAGAAAGATATTAATTAATAACGAAGCCTAAAAAAGATAATTGATTTTTTAGCCTCGGAAGTTACGGCGAAATTATAATAAAAACTCCTGACGAATACTGGATTACGGGGAAGTCGTCCAATGAAAGAGAATTTTATGTTATTATACAAGAGAAAAGTGCTAACTTAAAAGAAATTGCAGGTAACTATTATTTAGATTCTTTAGAATGCAACTATAAATCTATAAAGTACTACTTAATACTTGTAGTGCGACATGGTCTTCTGGCCCGTGGATAACATTGACAGGGGGGCGTTGGTGCGAAATTAAGGTTATCATTAGTAAGATTTTCCTACGTCCAAGGAAATATTTCAACAGTGTGTGTGTGTGTGTGTGAGAGTGATGTACGCTGTTGGCCGCGAGGCCTTTACAGCTTCACCGGACTTAAGGGCGAGCGTGCAATCACTACGCTCGAGCCAGAAGGGCAAGAGGCGACATACTCGAGGGCGCCTTGAAGAGTCGCGATCGTAGTCGGCGGCGGCTACGATTAACGGATTCGCATGGGTAGATGCGTTCGCGAAGTGTCGTGTTGTCGCCTTTTTAATATAGGCGCGAATAGGTTCGAGACCTAGATCGGAGTGGAGATCGACATTCCGTACGAACCAGGGGGCTCCTACGGCTTTACGGAGGAAGCGGTTTTGAACCACTTGGAGTTTATCGATATGAGAGGGGGCCGAATGCTCGAACACAACACACGCATAAGTCATGATGTGTCGAACGCAATATTTCAACAGGTGGGTCCCGCATGGTTACTAATTACCAAAAGAACTTGAGTAAATTTCGTAACAAACGGCAACTCTGCAACTGTCATGAAGTGACACTTCACTTGTAGACAGTTCAGTTTTTTGGCCGCGGGCCAAAAGATCGTTGAATGACTACATATACTATTTTTTTTCAGATGAAGTGAAACGAATATGTGAAGCACAAATGAAGGGTATATTTTTCTATCCTATGTAAATGAAATAATATTAAATTGGAAATAAAACTATTTTACGGATTTTATCCCGGTTTATTTTTTTAATTTTTGGTTCCCGACGTTTCGAGTGCTTTGCAGCACCCATGGTCACGGGAGGGACTGAGGTGTTAGACGTCCAATAGGCATAGTTGTTCCGGGGTACCCTCAAACTTCTTAATTATTTTTGTCGTTGTTGGTCCGATCTACGCAGAATGAGCTCACGGTGTTGTGAAGCGTGCTTCGATTAAAACATTTTATAAGCCGCCGAAGAAGATCAGTCAATTTTTACCATCTGTCAAGTGTCAGATCCCTCTACAAGATGCAGGAGTTTACAAGCTTGATTGTGAATGTGGTCTCTCTTATATAGGACAAACAAAAAGACCGGTAAAAACTCGGGTTAAAGAACACATAGCTGACCTAAAACACCGTCGCTCAAAGAAGTCTGCAGTCTGTGAACATGTCCTTGACCGCATCCGCCATAACATCAGATTTGATAGACCACAAATCCTCGTGAAAGAACACCGATTCCTACCAAGGATAGTTCGCGAGGCTATTGAAATTAAAAAACATCCTAATTTTAATAGAGAAGATGGCTGGGTGCTTCCATCGTCTTGGGATCCGGTAATTAATATAATCAAATCCAAAACCAAGCATAACACTGCAAGACCTCAAGACACCGTGAGCTCATTCTGCGTAGATCGGACCAACAACAACAAAAATAATTAAGAAGTTTGAGGGTACCCCGGAACAACTATGCCTATTGGACGTCTAACACCTCAGTCCCTCCCGTGACCATGGGTGCTGCAAAGCACTCGAAACGTCGGGAACTAAAAATAAACCGCGATAAAATCCGTAAAATAGCTTTATTTCATGTGTAATATTCGCGTAAATCTAAGAACTCAATAATATTAAATTTATCAGCTCATCGAAGCTTATTTCCTGCTTTCAATGAATTTGGTAATAGCTGAATATAATGTTATATATATAACTTATTCTATAAAATAAAACTAAATTCTCATAACATGTCTATAATTATTTTAAAATAGTATTATATATTTTCACCGGTATTGAACAATTACATAAGCTTAACAATAATTGTATGCTAGTCAAGTGATACCTTATCATCTTTTCTCGACATTTTTCTATACATTTTTACAACAAGATCTCTATTCTCATATCCCCAAGACAATAATACACAGAACAGGCATATAGCCCCTATTGCTATATGAAGTAACACTGAGTCTTGGGAAAATGTATTTTCAGAAATCTTACATATACAACCAGTAACAAACAATGTCAACAAAAAGAATTTACCAACATAAAGACCTTCCAAAGGCTTGTAATCGGTTCCTTTATATTTATTGTTTATAAAATGAATACTATGCATAATTCTAGCAAACATATTAATACAATTAGATATTATAAAACCTACTGGTCCAAACACGTAAGTTAAGGCATAGGATAATATAAGAAACATTATTGAGAATACTACCATCAAATAATTGTAACTGTTTAATTGGGCACTAGTCATAGTGGCGAATGCATAACATTCTGTAACACCATTAACTGCTAACAGAACTATAGCTAGACAATGACTCCTCAACAACTGTACCGGTAAACCGCTGGAGACAAATGACTCTCCTCCATAGAGTGTCAGCAAAGTACGTGAATAACTTTGGCCATACACCAAAACTATCAAACCAATAGAGCTGACTGTTTTGCAAACATGTGACAACACTGTACATGATTCCTGAATCTTACTTTGATCTTGCTTCTGTAGAGGCAACTCTCTGCTAACCATTTGTGTAAAGTAGAAATAACTACTGTCTTCAATAGGTCTAAAAATAAACCTGGCGGCCAAGCTACCCAAATTATTGACCACATCATAGGTAGCTTGCTCACTGAAAGTCATAACTGGACTTGCAGACATAACATACTTCTCTCCTTCTGTAAGTAGTTGCTTAACAACACCTTGTTTGGCAAAACTCAGAGTAAGAGTACTTAATTTCTTATTAAAACTTGCATTAGCTGATCCTAAATATTTGGGTAAAAAATCTCTAAGAGATGTAAACTGGAAATCATCCATGTTATCATATAGTTTATGCAAAACAGTTTCTGATATAATTTTACCTTTCAAAGCTCCCTTAGCATAAAGAGGTTTATTTTTAATATACCAATAAAAGAATAAGTAATAACATAAAACAATAGAGCCAATGCTGCCTAATTGTGCCACTGAGAACGCAATCAATGCTAATGACCGATCATAAATGAGAATGGATAAAAATAATGTTGTTCGTACAAAAATGTGCAAAGTATCTAGAGCAACTTTTAATTTTACGAAACAAAAAAGTTGAGCTACTAATACCACATTGGCAGAACACAGTTCCAGAATACATGACAAGGCCACACTCCAGCAGCCAAATACATACTGAGATGCATGCTCTGGGTGACCCAGTGGCAACCAGTTCAGCCAGATATATACAAAGACTATTGACAACACACCACTGACCGGGACAGACAACCAAATTTGATTGATTATTTGGCTCCAGCCAATCTCATCTTTTTGTCCTAAACATGCTCTATTGAATGGTTCTCTACTAAGGAACAGTATAGTGCTCTCTAACAACAATAACCTGACATTCATAATTCCCAGCACTTCATGACCAACATTCCTTATTACCCATGCATTTATAACAAATGTAACACATCTAAATAAAACTTGAAATAAAATATTGAATGAGGCATTCTCAAGACTACTCATTAACAAATTACGTCCCATAATTGTTTCTTATATTATCATCAAACATTAACTGTATTTCCTTCGTGTATGAATGATTGAATACTTCTTTTGACTACATATATCTTCTTATTGGAAAGACATATCACAAACCAATGGTCATCATATGTTATAGATATTTTCTTGAATTGGTCATTTGTACCAAATGCTAGAGGATCGACTCTGAAAGTAAACGAAGTTTTTGTTAATTCACCAATAGACATCTAAATAATTATTGGTCCATGCAGATAAATTTCATTGTAAAGAAAGATTAGTAACAGCCGTCGATGGGGGTGGATGCACTGCACTGTATTTAAAATGTGCTCACTTATTAGATATAGTGATGAGATCAGTTATTATTGTCGCAACACGTTCGTCGTTCTCTAGCTCTCCTCCAGATTCAAGGACAGCACCGTCCTCAGTTAGAACCAAGAACCCGATCTGATCAGGGATTTTTTCCATTATAGCTGCAATTTAAAAAAATTCTATAACGCAAAATTTCACCAAAAGTTTACTCGAAAATAATAAAATTTACCTCACACGTAAAAAGAATGACACAGAATTCCCTGACACTTTCCTTGACAAGAATGTGTTTTTGATTGACGTTTCATAATATTGTGTGCTTACTGCTCAAGTGCTCAGCCATTAGCCCTATAGATTGCGTTCCCCTCGGGAATCAAATCGCATCCGCTCACAACCATCACCTTTACCTTTTCACCAGTTTCAGAGCATCTTGAGGTCGCAATTGTTCATCGATCGAAGTGAAACGGTCTGAGGGAGCATTTTGGGCGTTCTAGCGAAAATATAAATTGCAATATTCAAAATGTTGATAATATAGCACACTAGAAACAAAAGAGTTCGTTAAAAACGTCACAATACCAAGATCAGACACCGATCTTGTCGGCGAGGTCGTAGTCTCCCAGTAGGTAGTGATAGCCCAAGGCAAGGCCATTCCTCCTTGAGGCACCCTCTAACTACTTGCTCCCTAGTCCTTACTGCACAAGGGTAGTTGTTGCACTGCACGCTCACTCTATTGCCCAGTAAAGCTACAAAAGCCCCAGTGAGACCAGCAGTGTGGATCATTCACACACACACACGCATCATATTTAAATCTATTGATATAGTAATATTTACCTTTGTTTGATACTGATATATTGAAATGGGTTGAAATATTTCAACTCAGCTCAATATATCGATTCTTGTGAGCGCGGTATTGACAAGAACGATGATATGCTTGCTCAAAAGATATTTAGTGAGCAATATAAATAAGCACCATGTTGATCACACTGCGTTTTGTCCGTTTCCGTGATTGGTCTTTTACGCAGATTGAAATTATTAGACTTGGATTGGAATAAACCATAGATATAGTATAGTACCTGGATTAACCTATCCTACGAGCTGTGAGGACCTTTTGACCCGCGGCAATAATCAGAACTACAATGCGACAAGGATAAAGGAGTGATTGAAATCGATTTTAAATATGGATTATTTATAACTCAACTAATCGATTTCTAATTATTGACTTGTCTATTCCTATTTATGCGTCATCGTCAATCACTCATTCCCACTAGGTGGGAATGAATTTACGTCATGGGAATGAATGAATGACTTCTACCATCTCATAATTTGTGATTGATTTGTATGTGAACAGAAGTTGTGCGAACTTATTTTGTGAAATTTTATGGAAATTACTATAATTTTATGAGTATTCTCTATATTTGTGCTACAATCTATACAATTAAAAAGTGGGGAACCAAAATCTGTAAGTGGTACGAAATTTGTAGTAAACTCTGCTGCATAATTGAATTAAACTGCACACCAATCATTACGAAGATAAACATATGCGCTGTAGAGTATTATTTTGCGTGCTTTCTACGCAATTCTTGGGTGAAATTTGATAGCCTTGATAAAATATTAAATATAATTACCTGGTGATAAGATATATTATTCGTTGTCAAAGACATTACCTGTTTGTAATGAACAAAAAGGTTCTTCCATCATTTGAAGGGTAATATTTTAACAGGTTTCTATATTCTTCTTACCTACTTAATGTATGTACATTAATATTATACAAATTTGATTACAGATTAACTCTAAAGATAATCTGTAATCAAATTTGGATAAGACATACATCACACCAGCCAAATGCATAAAAAACAAAACTAGTGCACAGAATACTAACAAGATTCTATTTATCAAACTATCCATATATATAGACGAATACAGACCACTCTTGCCCTCTGCACTGTCAAAGTATCTAATGCACATGTTACACTTATAAGATTCTTGTCTCATCAATTCATTAGAATACATCCTTTAAAAATATGTGCCATATGATTTGTAATTATTAATTTTAATTATTGCAATGGGTAAATTGGATTTGTATCTATAGTAAGAGTAAAATGGGATTTTGTATTTAATTATAATTTTATTTTCAAACATAGTTAGATGAAAGGGTTGCCGTCCGCACTGTTAAACCATCTCATGCACAGTTTAACTTATAAGATTCTTGTCTCATCAATTCATTAAGATACATCATAATACGAATAATGAAGTAGCTTGTGATACATACCTTTAAAAATATGTGCCATAGGATTTGTAATTATTAATTTTAATTATTGCAATGGGTAAATTAGATTTGTATCTATAGTAAGTGTAAAATGGGATTTTGTATTTAATTATAATTTTATTTCCAAACACAGTTAGATAAAAGGGTCACCATAGCTGGTCATTAACAAAATCCTTATCACTTATTTATTATAAATACAATTCTGTTGTCCAAATGATAAACTCAGTAACTATGGTCTAGTGTAGAACATAGTTACTGTGTTTATCATTAGGATGGCAGAATTGTAAGAATACCATTAATATTCTTGATATTGTAAATGATTTATAGAATCTTTATGTTCTATATCAACAATATTTATCATGTGTTAATTTTAGCAATGTTTTACACCAATATGCAATCTGTTTCCAATTTTGTTTTGCTTTAATACAGCACTCTATTGCATGTGACTAGTGATGGTTATGAATTTTATAATTATAAATCATGCAGCTATTATAATAATAGTAGCCCTGTTAAGCAAATGTCCCACTGTTGGGCATGAACCCTCTCTCAAATTGAGAGGGTTTAGGCCATAGTCCACCACGCTGGCCCAGTGCTGGTTGGCGAACTTCACACACCTTCGAGAAACTCTCAGGCATGTAGGTTTCCTCATGATGTTTTCCTTCACCGTTAAAGCTAGTGATAGTTAATTTTTAATATGCAGCTATTATAATTGTTAATCAATTCTAAAATAGTTTGCACTTCTTGAAATGTTACAATTCTTACTTGTGTAGTTAATTTTTTTTTAGTTTTATATATTACTAGCGACCCTCCTGCTTTGCACGGGTAAATTATACACATAAACCATCCTCTTGAATCTCTCCAACCATTGGTAAAGCTGTATGAACATCTGTTTGGTAGTTATTAAGTTCATCGCGTTCAGAGAGACAGACAGATGTGGTGGGGGACTTTGTTTTATAATATGAAGTGATTTTATAGTGGGAATGGGTTGGGCCAGTACTTAAGAGCTTCAGCTGTTACATCCACTGGATCGAGTAGTGGAGGGGTCAATCCTAATCCACATATCTTTGTGTGACCCACACATTATATGGGTCCTTGTGTATGTGAATTTCATAAATGCCCCCGCGACACATGAGTAATGCCTAGTGTAGGTATATGTTCTTCAAAATAGGTAGTAAATAGATTGAGTACTTTTTGTGCACTATACAAATTATAAAAGTCAAAACAAAACATGATATGAAGGCATGTGGAATTGGTACAGCAAGTGTTCCTCATCCATATCTTGGAAGATGCAACTTTAAGAATAATAGAGGGAAGTTTACAGTACACACTATAAATGGACAAAAATTACAATATTTAGTAGTAAATTTAAAACTTCAATTTAAAGGATCCAGTGTCTTGATGTACAAGGTGTAACATAAATAACGCGAGACCTCAGACACCCCAATTAGATTATTGCTTTACGAATTCAAAACGAAAATCAAAGATTCCAATTTTAAGGAGTTTATCATTTTTTTTAATATCTTGGGTACCCACCCACATTCACCAAAAAAAAAAATTAACTTTTTGCCGTATGTAAGTTACTTTGAATAATTATTAAATTTAGTTTAATACAACAAACAGGAGGAACACAATTTTTTGATAAAAAAAGTAACTTTAAAAATAGCTGTAATCAATTCAGTTGCCGATTTAGAACAAGCTATTTTCAGGTCTTGCGTTAATTATGTTACATCTTGTAGATAGATAGACATAGAGATATTTTAAAATGTCTTTGCAATGATAAAACATCTTCAGTGCATAATATACCTAATAATATGTCAAGGCAACATCAATTAGCAATTCAATTGAATACTAAATTACTTGTTCAATACAGATCACACAAGACACTTCATGTAACCATGTTCTCAATTTAGACATCCTTATGAATTATACATACCTTAACAGTCTACCTGTGCCACTTTGGTTCAGTATTGCATAGTGCGCCTGGCAACCAGATTTGGAAAACTATTGATAGTGTAACTGCCTAAAGTAAATAAAATAATATATTATTGGTATCCCTGCCAATGTAGTTGTACTGATACTATCGACTCTATCAATAGTACTGATTGGCCAATACTGCTGATTGCTGACAATATGATTGATAGTTTCAAGTATAAATGAATACTATCAATAGTATTGATACTATTTTTTTGCAACACTATCAAGAGTACCCATTCTAATAAACTATTTCTACCAATAGTATGTACTATTGATAGTATTGATATTGCTAACTAAAAGTTCCTGGGTGAGTTGCAATGTTGGGCATTATTCAATCTTTTATTTATTGTAGGATCAATCAATTGAAATTTCAATTGCAATTTCAATTGATGAATGAAATTTCTCCCCCTAAGGTACTCCGGAATAACAATGACTTTTGAATGTAAAAAGCATTAGTCCCTCCCCTCCCGTGACCGTGGGTGCTTCAGAGCACTCGCACGCTATGTCGCGGCGTTGGGAATTTAGAAACCAAAAATAAACATACATAGAATCCAGAATATTTAAATTGTGTGTCATCAATGTTTTTACCATTAATTTTTGCCAACTCTGGTGCGTTGTAAGTCTGAAAGTGTCATTGAGATTTTCTGTTAAAGAAAATCTCATTAGCAGTCTGGAATTGTGAGCGGCATAATGGCAAGACTCGTCCCCTCTTAAAATTAGGATCTACATAGTCGGTGAAATGTGAGAATACTCAACACAACTCGGCCAATCCTGCTTGGGGAATTTAGGTGTTATTCCTATTGGCTTTTTATCATTTCACCTTAAACCTACCTACTCTGTAAGGGATCTGGTGTGATTACATAGGTAGTGATAGATTTTTTAACCTTTCTTTTTTTTTCTTTTAGGAAACAATGTTAAGGTTTCGTCCCAAATTGGGAAGTGAACGCAGCAGCGAATGGCGTTGCTGCTTCTGCATTCATGTTAGGACCGGAACTATCTTGTTGGGGACATGGCATCTTGTAAGTTGATTTTCTCCTTTACGTATTTTTAATAATTAATTTTATTATACCTGTTGGAACTCTGTACTCCCTGCGTACCCATACAAAAGGGATCTGGTGTGGTGATAGAGATAGACTATATAGAGCTAGAGTCAAAAAAAAATTAAATAAGTATATATCATGCACCTATCATATTGAGTTTTTATTAAAAATCTCACACAATGTGTCCAACATGAAATAATTTTGTGTACCAGACAGTTGTTTACATGCATAGTTATGCATATGCTTTGTCTAAGACATTGTTGACGACATTCATTATACTAGAGTTAAAGATGATTAAAGGTATTCAAAACAGTTTATCCAATATTGATAAAATTGATTAATTTTATTTTATTTATTATTATTATTAATTTAATTTTTGTTTGTAGATGCTGCACCTTATTGCGTTAGGGTTCCTGGCAGCCATAGTCCGTGATCCCCGTTTACTGGATGAACTTGAGCGCGAATCTGCACCTATTCCTGATTGGAGTGACGTGGGACGAATGAACGACGTCTTGCCCACTCCCTTATCAAACGTAGATCCGCCGCCAAGCTCTTACCCGCAACACGCCGGGCCACCGAGAGAACGGGACCATAGTCTGATATACCGTAAGTTGTTTTCCTTCCTTCTAAAATTGAAATTTTCATTTCTCAGTTTCAATAGGGCGTCTACCTTTATTCTGCTCATAATAAATACACCTGTGTCTAAACTTGCATAGAGGTTTAATCTAAAAGGCTTCCACTTAATCTGCCATCCAAATCATAGATGAAGTTTGGTATGTAAGATTGATAGCCCAAAAGGTTTTTTTGAATGGGTTTTACCATTAAAATGTCTACTAAAACAGGTTTTTGGGTTTCTTGCCGAATATTTTTAATAGAGGCAGTATTCCATTTACTTTATAATCATATTTTTTGACGGACGATTTAGCGCAGTGGTTAAAAGCTTAAGCCACTCTGCCCACTGCGTCTAATAGTCGCGGGTTCGAGTCCCGCACGGAACAAATCTTTGTGTGATCCAAAATTATTTGTTCCGGTCTGGGTATTTGTGTATGTGAATTTCCATGTTTGTAAAACGCACCCACGACAAAGGAATAAATCCTAGTGTGGGGCAACGTATTATAAAAAAAATATTAAAAAAAAAACAACGTCACGCTTATATTCCCCAAGCGGGGGTGGCATAGGGGTACTGAGTACACCCACGTTTCGCCGACGATGTTAGGTCCCATGTAATAGGGGGCGAGCCTATTGCCATAAACCGGGCACAATTCCAGACTCCGGAGTCGTACTGGAACGTTTTCGTTAGAAAAACTATACTTGTCCAACCTAGGATTTGAACCCAGGACTTGCCACTAGACCAACGAGGCAGTTACATATTGTAATGTATTTACCGACAGCATACAGTATATATTATAAGGAAAATTATTGGAATAATTTAATATTCCTTAATAATAAGCTGGAATATTTTGTAAGCCTTAAGGATATACATAGTATAAATTTATTAAACATATCTATATAAAACCGTATTAAAATAAGGTTACTTTAGACATTTAAAATAGAGTTATATACATTTTTATAATATTACAATCTTTGTTTCCTTAAGAATGCAATGTTTCCCGTCTGTGTACCAGATGATGTGGACACAGGAGCGGTGGTGACCGTGGGCACCTTGGGCATTACCTTCTTGCTGATATACGGAGCGGCGCTCGGCAAATCCGCTTACCTGCTACCGTTCTTCTGTCTCCAAATCTTCGATTTTGCCATCACAGTGTAAGTGCTTTAATATACGTATGTAGTAGTAGGTAGGGAGGTCGTAGTAGGTAGGTAAGTAGGTATAAGGAATTTTGATGAACAGCTGCTACGATCGACGCGAGTAAACAATATTATTGGACATTTCCAGATAAAGGCGCGATGGAAATATGTATGAAGCCTATTTATGGGTATGCCCTGTGAAGCTCAGAGATATTCGAATCATATTTTGGTTTTGCATAGAGTAGGTAAAGGCGAAATTGAAGGTCTTTAAGTGCTTTATCAATTCTGATGATTCTGCTTGACTATACGACGAGACAAAAGTAAGCAGATAATAGACTTTATAAATGATTTTCTGATAATATTGAAAGAGCTGCAGTACTTAATAATATTTTAGCTAATCACATTTCACCGGAGGCACGAGTAATTATGTACGTGACGTTTATCAACGTAAAAGCCTCAGCGTAATGCGATCGGCAGTGTTCGACGGGTAAGAGGAGAGGTAAGGGAGAAGAGCAGAGGATATTCCTCTGAGACCTACCAAGAAACTGTATAGAGCGCGCGTATGTGTGTGTGTGACTCTCATTCAGACCGCTAGTACTAAGATGCTCAACTGTTTACATATGTTAACTGTGATATTACAGTCATACAAGAATCTTTGACCAGTGTGTGTTGCCAGTGATGACTTACGGCGCTGAGACATGGTCGCTTACGATGGGGCTCATAAGAAGGCTCAAGGTCACCCAAAGAGCGATGGAGAGAGCTATGCTCGGAGTTACCCTGCGGGATCGAATCAGAAACGAGGAGATCCGCAGGAGGACGAAAGTCACTGTCATAGCACTCAGAATTGCTAAACTTAAGTGGCAGTGGGCGGGGCACATCGCTCGTAGAACTGACGGCCGTTGGGGCAAAAAGGTTTTCGAATGGCGACCACGTACCGGAAAACGTGGAGTGGGTAGGCCCCCTAAAAGATGGACCGATGACCTGGTGAAGGTCGCGGGTAGAAATTGGATGCGTACAGCACAAAGCCGGTCGTTGTGGCGGTCTTTAGGGGAGGCCTTTGTCCTGCAGTGGACGTCTTTCGGCTGAAGAAGAAGGATCTTTTGGCCCGTGGCCAAAATCGGAACTAACGCTGACATCAAGAGAAATGTCACTCCGTAACAGTCTGAGAGCTGCCGTTTGCTATGAAATTTATAAATTCTTTTTTAATTAGTCACCGTGCGGGCCCGCTTATTTCTTTTTGTTACATTTAAACTTTATTAACTTTGTTATCGCTATTTAGTACCTTTACGGCTAATATTTTAAACACTGTAATCTTATCTAATATTTGTGTAAGCCTAACTAAAACACATGTATTTTATACCTACATCAGGCACCAGTCTCTCACAAATGCTTGTATTAGATTATGTTAACTTATATTTTTTTTCTTATATTTTTTTTTCCTTTCAACATTTGTGAAGAGAAAATCAATATTTTATTATTATATTTATTTCTTAAGTATAATTTCTTATAAAATATATATAAAAATATAAAATACAAATATTCTTATATATATTGTATAAAAAAAAAATGTGCTCCACCGACAGCAAGGTCTACGACCCAAGCTACCGGTGGTCAGGGCTCCAAAGAGAGGAACCTCCTCACAATGCGCGCCGTGTCCAACATTACTGCCTTCTGTATCAGGCCCTTCACCCAACTGCCTAGCGAGAGCTTCTCAAGGTGTTTATAGAAGCTCTTCGGTATAAGGCCGTTGACTGAAACGACCATCGGAATAATGATAGTTGAATCAACATTCCACATAGCGGTAACCTCAATGGCCAAGTCCAAATATTTAGATAATTTTTCTTTTTCGGCCTTCACAAGGTTCTCATCATGCGGAATGGTGACATCAACTAGCATTACACGACGCATCGATCGATCTATTATCACGATATCAGGTTTATTGGCTACAATAGTCCTGTCCGTGATAATAGATCGACCCCAGTAGAGCGTGATACTTTCGAGAACTGGAAGAGGCTGGTAGTACGGTACTTATTATTATTACTTTTTTTTTTATAAAACGTAGCCCACCCTAGGATTTATTCCTGTGTCGTAGGTGCGTTTACAAACATGAAAGTTCACACACACACAAATACCCAGACCGAAACAAATAATTGTGGATCACACAAAGATTTGTCCCGTGCGGGAATCGAACCCGCGACTATTAGACACAGTGGGCGGAGCGGCTTAAGCTCTTAACCACTGCGCTAAATCGTCCTTATTAAGATATTTCCCTGAAAGTATGAAAATTTTATAAAATGATAACCCTAAAATCACACCAACGCCCCCCCCCCCCCTGTCAATGTCATCAACCGGCCAAAAGATCCTTGTAGCAGTATAGTCTCGCAGTAGCAGTAGCCTGTCGGTTTGTCGTGCAGGCTGACCGCCACGGGCTACCTGTGCTACCTGCGTTCCATCCACCGTCTGGTGGCGGAGACGCGGCGCGTGCCGTGGCGCGCGCAGCTGCTGCAGCTGTCCGCGCCCGCGCTTGCGCTCGTTGTCCTCTCCTCCTTCCTCGTGGCCGTGCTGCTCAAGGTAACGTTACATACACAACTGTCATAAATGATTTTTATTTTTATTTTCCTAAGTCAAGAGTCACCGTAACCGGCGAGTGTGTATGAGACGAACTATGAGAGTGGAGGAAGCCAGAGAGGTATGTAAGGAAAGAACCTATTGAAACTCTGTACTCTCTGCCTACCCCGCTAGGGGGCTGGCGTGATGATATAGATAGATTTTCCTATGTAAGATTTTACTTTTTGCTGGTATATCAAACTGCTATAGCCCTATCACAATTTGACGGACATATTAAAATCTAGACAGTCAAAATACTCGGAAGTCATGACACAACAAATACCTCAGGGAAATGTATATCAGAAACTTTGATCAGTATGCAGATGCATAATCTACGCTTCGCGTGCATTTTTGTGCAAATAATACTAATAGACTATTGACCAAGTTTACAATCATTTTCATTACGCATACGACAACTACTGACTAGATGTAAAACACTTATAGTATAGTGGGCAAAACAATCATTGCTATACCCATATAAACGTAACTTCCTGTAACAAGGAAATAATGATAAAAATCAGCGAGCCTTACATTAGTAGCATATGATGTGTAACATCTGACATGTTATCCTACTATGAAAAAGATCCGCATCAAATCAAATAGCACGCGCTCATTGATTAAATAAAATAGCGCGCGCTCATTGGTCAAAATAGCGCGCGCTTACCCGGTTTCCTGTTAGCACCATTTCACTGCCATCTCTCCGCCACCGCGCGCGCTCATTGGTCAATTCAAATTGCGCGCGCTTCTTCGGTTTCCTGTAACACATTTCCGACCCTTTTCCGAAATCACTCCCACAAAAAATATCCAGCAAGCGAGAGGAAAGGTGTTACACATCAATAAAAAACAATATAAATTTATAACAACATAAATTTATGCACTCCTACAGCAAAATAGAACGCATAGAAACACTTTTTACTTGTAATCACAAGAGGTTATTATTAAAAAGAAAACACATTATTTTTTGCTGATATTCATAAGTAATACGAACATTTTGACATTCTCTATACCTTCAGTGAAATGTGATACAAGTCGAAAATCATAGTTTTGGAAAATCTACTTTAGTATTAAAAAATTATCTCATTTTTTCTACTGCTCTTAATTGAATATTAATTATTACGGTTATTGATAAACACTTACTTGAAGATTATTTTAAGTAGTTTTCTTAATCCTACTAATATTATAAAGGTGAAAGTTTGTATATTTAGATGTTTGTTACTCAATCACGCAAAAACTGCTGAACGGATTTGGATGAAATTTGGCACACAGATAGTTTATTACCTGGATTAACAAATAGGATATTATTTATCCCGTAAAATGTTGAATTCCGGACTTAAGTCCACGCGGACGAAGTTGCGGGCAGAAACTAGCATCAACTAAAATGTACACTTATATTGTTTGACACATTGGTCTTTTTTTATACTTATTGGTGTAAATTGATGTGTACATTAATTATTACACACCTGGTTTTGGTTTAGTGTCAAAGTGATGTCGAATGATATAAGTATTTGACATGTATAACGTTATTTTAAAATGAGTTCATCTATTGAATAACATTGGTGTACAACTGATGCATGGGTAATTATATTAATTTGCACCATTTTTAATCTATTTCTGTTGATCAAGTAAAAGGGGTTAATTCAAGTTGAATAAGTAATGAAAAAAAAATTGGACCAACAGTTCACTTTGTAACAATTGGAAATATATCACCTTGCTATTGTTAATTCTAAAAAAAGGTTAAGTTATATTAATATGCACAAAAAAAACATCCTCATTTTAAGCTTAAGCCTTAACATGGGGATCAGATTACAAAATTGCGGATTTTTTTATATTGATATATGCTGATGCATAATGTGTAAAAATATTAAAAGTGCTATAACTCGAGTTGTATCACCTTTCATTAAAGGTACAGTATTATATTATCGTTTTAGGTAGATGCTCCACAGACATACGGTACTTACCTTCAATTTTGATTGACGCCATTAATGTACAATGTGGATATACCTAAGTTCCACTAGTAATTATCCAGAAAAATAATATGCTTGATACAAGATAAAACCCTTGGTGGGACAAAATGTAGATGTTCTGTAAAAAATTAAAAATTCCCAATATCAGTCTGGAGTCAGGAATTGTGCCTTACCACAGCCTTACAACACTACCATCCCCGCTTGGGGAATATAGACAAGACCGTGTTTTTAAGAGGCGATACATTGAAAAAACCGTGTTTTTGTATTCCGTATATCTTATGAAGCATGTGACTTAGGGATAGAATATTAGGAAATATGTTTTTGACTATATTCCAGTATCTGGTAAAAGGAATACACGATTAAGTGATTAAAACAAAACAGGGAATAATTGTAGCAAATTTCTTATAAAGCAGTTTTTTATTTTTTTTTAGGAAAACGTGTTAGTCATAAAATTTGTTTTTGGACATACGTCGCGTATTTCCGAGCACGCGCTCCATATCCGTACCTTAATATTCATTTGTATAGTATTTGCATCACTCTCACTCTCCCGGTGGATCAGTGGTCTGGTCATTTATTATTGAGGTGCCCCTTAAATCGCTTCTTAAAGTGGCCTATTGGCCACTTGCATGAATATAATCTGTCAGATCATAACACATGTCAAACACTAACCTTCCCTGTACTTAAAAGACAAAAATTGACTCAATACTACGTGTATAAAAGAAATTATTGCCAAAATAACATTGACAAATTCATTGATTGTTTAAAAAGACTTCCGTGGATAAAGGAAATTGACAATACAAGCGATCTTAATGTTGCATTTATTACGTTTCACGATCTTTTTTGTCTTTTATATAATCTCTGTTTTCCATGGCAAAAAATAAAAATAGCTAATAGAAAAACTGCCCCTAAATGGATAAGCAAGGGAATCAAAATATCAAGCACCACCAAAAGAATGCTTAGGTTCAAATATTATAGACATAAAAATACTACGAACAAAACAAAAATCATAAATATACAAGAGTACTAAAAAACTGTATAACCCAATCGAAAAAGAATGTTATCAGTAAAGTGCTAAAAATGCCCAAAAACAAATGTAAAGCATCATGGGACATTATTAAAGATAAGGAAAACAATGACATAAATTATGACAAAATTCAATGTATTTATAAAAATGGTACAAAAATACAGACACCACTAGAAATTGCTAATGCATTCAATGACTTTTTTATTAATTCAATTGAAACTGGCCAACAATTTAAACAAAAATGCATTTCGAACCTAGATTACTTAAGCTCAAGTATATTTCTGAGGCCTTGCTGTGAAGATGAAGTTATAAAAATAATCAGATCATTAAATAACACTAAATCAGTGGGTTATGATTCTATCTCAACACACATTTTAAAAAAATGTGCAGTGACTATTGCACCTATCCTAGCCTACCTTATTAATCTTTCTTTTACGGAGGGTACATTTCCTGATAGACTAAAAACATCAATAGTAAAACCGCTGCTTAAAAAAGACGACCCACATGAACTTGGCAACTATAGGCCAATTACACTAATTCCAATATTTTCAAAAATTTTTGAAAAGGCAATGCACTCTCGGTTAAACCACTTATTAACGAAAAATAATATTATTAGAATAGAACAAAATGGCACAATTTTTCACTAATAAATAAAGTTACTGAAAATATTGACAAAAGACTTCCAGTAGTTGCAATCTTCTTTGATATGACAAAAGCTTTTGACTGCGTGGAGCATGACATACTTATAGAAAAATGTTTGAGGTACGGTATCCGCGGGCCAGCATTAGGCTGGATCAAAAGTTACATCAGAAACCGTGAGCAATGTGTTGAGGTGACTCGTCTAGATGCACAACAGAATCTCACCGCATACAAATCCTCGCTTAAACCTAATAAATTTGGAGTTCCCCAAGGTAGCGTTCTTGGACCCTTGCTTTTTATAATGTACATAAATGACCTACCAAACATAACAAATCACCAATCTATATTATTTGCAGACGATTTTTCCGTAGTTATTCCACACAATGATAAATCAATCTCGCACGAAAAGGTTTTGAATTCTACTGTGGAATCTATAATAAGTTGGCTCAATAATAATAACCTACGCGCAAATATTTCCAAAACAAAATTTATACAGTTTAATAACTACAAAGGGAAAAAACAAAATCTAAACCTTATGTATAATGGTCAAAATATTGAAGAAGTGTCAGACCTGAAATTTCTGGGTCTCACAATAGACCAACACTGTAATTGGAAACTACACGTAAAAAATACCTCCACTAAACTAAACAGATACGTTTTTGCACTCCGCAGACTTCAGTGTGTAGTGGGCAAAAAGGTTGCTCTTATTGCTTATTATGGCTATGTAGAGTCTATCTTACGATATGGAATACTATTGTGGGGTAATTCAACAGACGCTAAAACTGTATTCCTTGCGCAAAAAAAGTGTGTACGTGCTTTAAACAATGTAGGGCCACGCGACTCATGTAGATCATTATTTAAATCCAACAATATCCTAACTCTGGTTGGATTATATATATTAGAAGTTTGCATCTTTGTAAAAAAATATCCAACCCACTTCACCTTTGCGTATAGTAATTCTATAACAGGAAACAGGGATCCCACTAGATTACTATTTCCAAAATTTAGAACATCTATCTACCAAAAGAGTTCATATATTATGTGTATCAAAGTATTCAATAAAATACCAAAAAAAATAAGAGAAATGCCAGCGCTGCCTATGAAGAAAAAATTGAAGCAATGGTTTATAGACCACACCTTCTACACCCTTGATGAATTCTACTCGGTTATGCAACATAAATAATTTTATTGGGACTAGTATATTAAGATAAAAATATAATAATATGAATAGGAAAGAATAATAGAAAATTATACGAAATTATTATGAATGAATGATATTATTTTAAGTTAGAATATATATTGACATTAATGACATTTTGTATTTGCTATTACCTAATAAATATTTAATATTTGCATACCTGTAAGGTGAAATGTGCTGAACTACGAGATAATGCAACACCTTATTGTAATACCATGTTTCAAGCAAATAAATTTCATTTCATTTCATTTCTTTTAATTCAATTCCCTTCAATGATAAGTTTGATTATCAGGGCTACTGCATCAGCATAGTGTGGCGATGCTACAAGTACCTGACGATGCGCGCGCACGCGCTGCAGACGCCGTTCGTGATCTCCAGCGACGACGTGGTGGCGCCCAGCAACATGGCGGCGTACGCGGCTGCGCCCGCGCCCGACTACTCGAGCCTGCTGCCCGACTATGAGGAGGCCGTCAAGCAGACCCCGCCGCCATCTTACCGCGCTGCCACGCTCATGACCACCGCAGACCCTTCTGTTACCACTGATGTAAGCCCCAAACATATACTAGGCGTAGACAAGAAAAATATTACAACTATATTACTACGAGGAAGCTGTTAAGCAGACCCCGCCGCCATCTTAACGCGCCGCTACGCTCATGGCCGCCGCTGACCCTTCTGTTACTACTTACGTAAGTCCCATATGTATACTAGGCATAG
This sequence comes from Phalera bucephala, assembly GCA_905147815.2. Taxonomy (NCBI): domain Eukaryota; kingdom Metazoa; phylum Arthropoda; class Insecta; order Lepidoptera; family Notodontidae; genus Phalera; species Phalera bucephala. Next base: position 11,459,898 of record LR990621.1, on the reverse strand, counting down.
AGAAGAAAAAAATTTAAAACTATATCACTACGAGGAGGCCGTCAAACAGATCCCCCGACATACCACTGACGTAACCCTCTATACATATACTAGGCATAGAGAAGAAAAATAATTTAAAACTATAACACTATGAGGAGGGCGTCAAACAGACATCGCCGCCATCTTAACGCGCTGCCACGCTCATTGCCGCTGCCGACCTTTCTGTTACTACTGACGTAAGTCCCATATATTTGACGGACGTCTCGGACCAGTGGTTAAGAGCTCAACCCAGCACCTCGCCATCCCCGAATTTCAGGCTGGGCGTTTGGGTATGTGAATTTTATGTTTGTAAACGCACCCACGAAATCAAAAGAATTCCAAGTGTGGGATTTTAATTTGTTTATATAAAAAACATATATATACTAGATTTTTTTCTTAACTTATACTGTTCCACTGTTGGGCAAGTTTTCGCCATAACTTTCCAAACCGATCCGTTTTCAGACATCTCCGGAAAATCCTTTTGAAATGCATCCAAGTCGTCACTGCAACGTAGGTATAGAATAGAAATTTAGAACAAAAATCCATGTTTATAATATATCTACGGTTAAAAAATTATCAATTAAACCACCCGTGATGTTTGAATTTTGCATTAGTATAAAAGTTACTCAAAATAATTTAGTGCGAGCTTAGGTTCTTTTGTACCATCATAAGCAGCAATTATGGAAGAAAAGAGCGTTTTCTCTTGATAAACTTGCTTACCGATGGGTATATGACACGTTAAGCTCATTTGTTATGTAAACCGTTTAAAATAATTTTTGCAAGGCCTGCCAATAAGGGTTATGAACCATAAGAATCTTACACGGCCATTTTTTTGCAAAATGTAACCTATTATGGCTATATATTAGTTGATTTGGTGGTTTCAGGGTTTCATCCAGACGCGTTATAAAAACTTCTCCTAGACATTCTCTAGATTAACAAAAACCCTATAATGTCAAGGTATTTGGCGTAATGATATAAATATACATAAAGAGACATAATATACAAAGTGCTTGCTATTGTGCCTCGTATATCTACGTCACACACGACACGCGTTCCCTAATAATACTTGTGCCACAAGGAAAATTCTGTAATAAATACATGTCGCACTAATGCATACAATGTGCTTTTACAAATGTTTATCTACATCCTGTCAGGTTACTTAACTAATCAATTATTTTAGGAACGGAACTCGCAGAATGAGCAACCTCCGGCGCAGCCACAGGCCACCAACACCATGGTGGTTCTGCCTCAGCTGGGCGCCCAGGCCCGCGTCTGAATCTCACTATGTTCCCTTAACGGCAGCGAGGATTGGAACCGTCTCCGGTGGACAGCCGCTCTGTAAACCTTCAAATAAAACTATGTGTACCTAAATCTAATCTTTACTTATAGAAAAGGTAGATTTCAACAGAATAAAGACGTATAAGGTTCACTGGAAAAGGCTGAAGCGGGTGTAATAACTCATAACAGTATGATGCATAATTACATACACACAGACAGAGTATGCGACGTGTAGGTATGTGAAAGAATCATACCTAATAGTAGATAGTAACGATAATGTCACTCGTACTAATTAATATACCAGTGTTTTTGTACACGACGCCAATCGTTGCTTCTCTTTCTCCCTATCCTAACCCTACTAAATACTACTTCATTGCATAAATATACTCGTACTTATTAATCATATTAACTGTCTAATCCTCGTTGCTTCATCAACTAACATTTCTTAATTCATGATTTTTTAAAACATTATCTTCACATGTCATGTAGATATTTATTTTTAGTGTAATTCTTGTGCTTGTCCTTTATCATGTGGGATTGATATAATAGAAACAGTAGTGGCACACTATTGTAACGTTATAATACTACAGTAATTGTAGAATGATGTGGTACCACGTGTTTTATTAGTGCCATTACGTTACGATTGTTATAAATTTTATTTTTGTACTTCATAAAATCATTAGGATTAAACTTAATCCATGTTATTGACAAACGAGGATAATTATATCAAAGTATTATACTCGATGTAAACCAATCCTATTTTATTAATAATACGGATTAATATTGAAAAAATATTTCTGAATATGCTAACGAGATGTTTCATAGGCATTCGCATTGCACATGACGTAATGCTGTTTGTTATACATCTAGTGACAATTATTTTTATAGGAAATATTTCCGCACGCGTGACTAAACTCGTTAGTATGTCTGTTTGCTGACATTCCTGATCGCTACCTATCTTTCGGAACATTGCCATTCTGATGTCAATTCATGACGTCACGCCGTCCGTTCTGATTTGACAAGTAGTGGCCCTTTCTTCTCTGATATGGAAATATGCTGTCCGATTTCTATAGCTAATGGACTACCAAACTTTTGTTCATATCAAGCTAACAAAGTTAAACCACTACCCGGCAATACATATTAGATTGAAAATAATAACATTAAAATATAATCAACTAAATTTATTTACGAACGATATTAATACAATCAATTAGAGTGCTCAGGGTCATTATAACTATAATCGAGCTTGCTAAAAATCATAACTAACCTTAATTAGGTAGTTTTTGTGGAATAAATTATAATCAATCATAAAAAAAATGTTAAAGTAATGCAGAGAAAATAAGTCGCACTTAAGCTCGGTGCCTTATTAATATCTTTGGCCTGACAGTTTGAACAGCACCCAGACTTAAAATAAGAATTAAATTAGGTACAAAATGTCAAATATATTGTAACAAGTAGTACCTAGATAGATTTGATGTTAATATCGTTAGAAATTTGCTATTGTCATTCGCTTACATAGGTATATGTGGTAAGAAACCGTGAGTAGTTCCTCAAGGCCTAAAATGTAAAAAAGAAACGAATTTTATTTGTCTATAATTATGTATGTACTTACTGCTAATCTTATAAATGTAAATTGTTTCCGTCAAAGCTCAAGATCATAAGTTGTTATAAAAAACAATACTAAAACCCGAGCAATATTGATATCGAAAACAGTTTGCTTATTAAACGTATGAAAATTAAAATTCGTGACAACTTCCTTTGTGTTTTTGTGAATTTATAAGTACATTTAATGTTAATGCACTAATGATCATTAAATAACAAGTAACGTATTATTTAGTAAATTAAACTAATAATATGTAAAATATTCTTGAAATAAATCATGCATTAAAATTACCTACTTTGTTTTAATAGTTATACACCTTAGGCTCCGCCAGAGACTACAGCCACCAGTGGCCGTCGAGCACCACCTCCTTTGGTAACGCGCAAACGAAGGTGGTCGGTGGCAGAGTTGGGAAAAAATTAAGTTACAATTAAAATATTTCGGGTTTTGTCGCCGCTTATTTGTGGTTTTAAAGTTTCGGGTACTTTACAGTTTCGAGTGCTCTACAGCTCCCATGATCATGGAAGGGACTGAAGCGTTGGACGCCCAAAAGTCATTGTGATTGTGATACTTCACAATCACAATGATCAGAGGGATTAATTGAATTACAAATGAAATTTCAACTGAATTATCCTACAATTAAAAAATACCCAACACTGGTCGGTGGCCGCCACAATGTGTAACACTTTATGCCGTAAACGTTCTGTGTAGCGAGTGGACGCGACCGTGGTGTGTCACGGACACTGAGTTGGGAGTAGCCTCTACTCGCTACACATGTACAGCTAGTCCATACAAAACGTATGAAAAATCATGTAAACTGCACAAGCACCGGCAACGCCGGTGGCTTTGGTTGGTGCCTTATTTGCGCGGAGTCTTAAGCCGGGCTTCCACTGTGAGTGGAACGCACTCCGTACGGAGTCCGTTTAACTCGCAATAATAAATTTCATTAAAGTACTTACATTAAGAAAGAGTTGAGCAGTAAGTGTTGAACGAATACGAATAGTTAAAAATGGACTCGCCGCTTAAGCAAATGGAGCGAACTCCGTACGTACTCCGCTTTACTCGCTAGGGTAAATTACATAGAGGCGCTTCCACCGAAAAAGAAGTAAGCGAAACGGACCAAAGGTTAAAACGATTTCGCTGCGACACGATATCGCCGACGATTTTACTGCACACACTCCTTCGCCTCCCGTTGCCTGCTGCGGCCTTTTCTACTTACTCGCTTGCAACGGAAATCAGACCTATTTGTCATTTTCCGTGTAGAGCCCTTCGCGTATTACTTGCTGTCATTTCCCTTTTGCTGTGGAAGGCAAATAATTAAAATAGTCAAAACTCTTTCTTAGTGGAACGCAATACGTATTTAAAGCCGGGCTTCTACTGCAAAGGGTAATGAGTGAGAAATAGTCGAGCGGTTAACTAGTTAAAAGTCAAAACAAGTAGTCACACATCCTACTTCTATAGAAGCTTATTGTCGATGATACATTAGAAACTATCGATAGTTGACCATGAAAATTAGTAGAATATCCAAAGTATCGTTTCTGATGATAGGAGAGATCGGCTAATAATAATATTGATCGCAGACAATATTATCGATACTATTGCGTATCAATAGTTTTAATGCACTAATAGAGTACCGTTTAATAGATAGTATTGGCCGAACAGCGTAAATTGTGATTTACAATACAAATTTTAGTTCTCGTCTCATCGGAGCTAAGGCCAGAAGCGCCGTACGTTATTTTTCTTTTTACACAAAAAATGCACTCAATATCGAGAATAGGCTTTACAACTTATTGTTATACTACCGCATCTTACGCCTCTTACATAAATGCTGGCGTCAGGGCACGGGCCTCTGTCGTCAAATATTACCGAGTTAGCTGGCGCTAAATATTAAGCCAGCTGGAGTTATGGAGGAGTAGTGATAAGACAAACAACTGGAGCAGCTTCTAATATGTAGATATGCCTATGTTTAGGAAATATTCACGATTTATATTATTCAACAAAAAAAAAGGAATATTTCGTGTACTGCGGCTTAAAAGGTCACATTCAGAAGGCAATTTTCAAACAATGGTTTGCACTTGCGCGCGCCGCACTTGTTCTGCAGTAGGTAAACGCGAGGGTCGCGCTCGGACGCCCGTCGCCGGCCGTCGGGACGCGCGCCGTCTTGCATTCTCTATTTATATCGACAACAAATCCCCCGCCTTGGGTCGCGCCTGCGCTATGTACATCTGAAAACGACGAAAGTGAAAATTGCACATCATGGTAGCGCTCGCTGCACCGCGCCGCGATATAGGGCTATTGCTGCAACTGGGCCGCTAATTAGCGATTTGAGCACGCGGAACGAGAGCCGGCGTGTAGTACGCCGCTAGGATGGCCGCCGGGCGCACGGCGACGATCCTCGTCACTACTGCGGTAGTTCTGCGCCACTTATCAGCTGTGTCGCCGGTGAGGGGTGCGCGCTCGTGACGTCTCTAGCGTGTCGCGTGCCGCGGGCCGGCGGCACGATGGCGTCCACCATGCAGCTCGAGTTTACGCAGGCTATGACCGATTTCAAGACTATGTTTCCCGACATGGACGATGACGTGATCGAGGCCGTGTTACGTGCCAACCAGGGCGCCGTGGATGCGACCATCGATCAGCTGCTGACGATGAGCACAGACAACCAGAACGAGAGGTTGCGGCTCGAAATGGAGCGCGTGGAGGGCAGCACCCCGTCGCGACGCAAAGATCGACGCGCAGCTTCTAGAGCCACCGATAACGGCGACGACAACGATACTACAGCACTCGTGTAAGTAAAACGTTTTGTTTGACACAAAATGGTCACGAACTTACACATAATACACTTGCTGAATGTCTGAATTTGAATTTACGTCTTCTGCTGGTGTAGTTATGTTATTATCAGTTAAGTCTAACTAATAAGTCAACCAACTGAATAATGGCAACAGGTTAGCATGATCAGCATTTTCTTCATTTTCGAAAACGGGTAAATACCGGCACAATTAGTAATTCGATAAGGCGAAATTATACTAGAATGATTGAAAGAAAGTAAAAAAAATATAATATATCTAGCTAGATGGGGAAAAGTGAGTAACTTAATTGATTTAACAGCGGGGAGTTAGAGTACTCGAGGTGGTATAAAATGTATAGTAATATCAAGAAAGCTAATGGAAACTTCTAGGTAAAATATTATTTGTTATAGATACATTATTATTAGAATTTATTTATACTACTATAACAATTTATAGAATTTATTTATAAGCAGTGATAGCCTAGTGGTTAGACCGTTGGACTGCAAAGTCAGAGGTATCGGGTTCAAACCCAGGCACGCACCTCTGTCTTTTCGAAAGCATGTGCGTATTTAAAATTAATTATCACTTGCTTTAACGGTGAAGGAAAACATCGTGAGGAAACCTGCATGCCTAAGAGTTTCTCGAAGGTGTGTGAAGTTCGCCAACCCGCACTGGGCCAGCGTGGTGGACTATGGCCTAAGCCCTCTCTGTTTGAGAGGAGGCCCGTGCCCAACAATGGGACAGTTTCTTAACAGGGCTAGTATATATATATATATATAGATACATTGGTTACAAGTACCTATTTAGCATGATTTATAAATAAATATGTAGATGCAATTAATGAAATTAAATCAACAGTGAAGAACCTATTACAGGGAAGTGGACGATGAGTCAATACCATTAGCAGTACGAAGAAAATGGGTTCCTCGGATGTTAGGACCTTTACCGCCCATGTTCCTCCGAATACCGCCGGGAACAGACGCGCGGATAGATCTCAGTCTGGAGATGGACGACGACAAAATCGCTACTTTTCTGCAAAATGAGGAGTTCATGGCCGAACTGCGATGGAATCAAGAGTTTATGGCAGCGTTGGATAGCGAACAGGGACAGAAAACCAAATGTCACGATGACGAAGCCGCTTTTAAAGAGAGGCTGAAAAATATGGGAAAATGTGAGTTATGAACTATATCGTGTCAAGTTGCATAAATATAAGTTACTTAAACACTAAAAAAAGGTATGCTAAGACGCAAATGCGAATACCAAATAGGTACTTTAAATGATTATTAAATCAATATGAGTAGTTTTTTTGATCGGTCTATAAGAAAAGAACCTGTTGGAATTATGTGCTCTCTGCCTACCTCACAAGGGATTTGGTGTGATAGTATAGATAGATAGGTAGATATTAAACCTTAGCGTAATGCTTTATGGGCTAAGACTAGATACTATATCGCCACCATCCACATTATCGATGATGATAATGGAAGTATCAGTTGCTTTAACGTAGGTACTTCTACAACGGGGGTAGTATAGGGCGTAGGTATGTCACGCACATAACCAGAAAATAGACGTGTCCAGGTCGAAAATCCCCTTGCCAATAGCACCACCGTATTAGAATATTCTTGTCCGGTGAATCTGTAAACGCCCCGCGGCCAACCGCGTATATCATTCACAAACACACACACACACACACACACACAAAAGTATAAGAATATTTCTATCGTCCCTATAAGAACTCCCTTGAGTGTCTACCGTAGATACACAAAAGACGATTTAACTCTGTATGTAAATTTCAGCTGACATTGCTTCGATTCTTCGATCTATTGATCTGGTGACTCTCAGGCTAAGTCCTTAAAATATTTTTACTTTCTATTTCAGTGTCCCGTAAGAAATTCGCACAGCTATCAAAAATGTTCTCACGAGGGGGGACTCGTCGGTCGGGTGGTTCGCGGGCGCCTCCCCGCGGGCCGCCCGACAGTCTGCTGCTTCAAGAGGAACACAGCGACGACGACGACCGCCCGCACCATAATAAGCTATAACCAAATCCAATACAGATTTAATAGTTACGACTAATTTTAGATTACCCACACGCAGTATTCTAAAAACCTATTTATTTATGGCCGGTATATATAACTCAAGGGTAAATTTGCTTAATGTCAGTAGTTTTTAACAGTTTTTCAACATAAAATAGGTATGTCAAAATTTTACTGGTAGTTGGCAAATCTATCCTTGACTTAAATATTGAAACCGGCGGTTAATGGACACGTGTTCTGTTAATTTCAAATGCCTTATAAGTCAAGACTTATATTACATACGAAAATTAAGGTTCAAAACGGTTCGCAAGTTTCCCGTTAACGATTTCCAAATTCAAGCACTTTAGTCGTCGAAAAAAAATTTAAAATTCAAGGGGTTAGATGAAATTAGGTATTTATGTAGTAAAAACAACAGGTATTCGATTTCCACTTGGTATTAAATACCTAACTTAAGAAAGGAACAGCCGTAACATGGCCATAGCCCATAGCGCATACATTGATTTAATTAAAAAAAAACCTTGGAAATGGAATGGGAATGGTTGGAAAATGTACTCACTGGTTTTTTATTTAAAAAGTTATAAGTTTCAATGTGTAGAGTAAGTATCCAATTATTTTATTGATATAAAATTCATTTGGATTTCGATATTGCGCTTTAAAAGCTAACAGACGATCGCCTTAGAAAATTACAAGGTTTCTGATAAGACTGGCTCTGTTTTGTATAAAGTAGGAGCAGAATATGATTGTTTATTTTATTTATAAGCTCTTAGGATCGGCCGATAAGGTAAGGTTGGAAAGGATTCCGATAGTGTGTAGGTAGAGTACGTCCCTAAAACGTAGTGTTATAGCAAATACCTCAACCCCATTGTTCTTCTATTGTGTATGCACTCCTCGAAGATTATAATAATATACACTCCTGTTTGATGAGCGATGCAATAAATAACGTTTCACAAATGCTGCTATCTAGCGCATAATATGTCTGATTCTTGAGAACATTACCTACTGATAGCTGATGTATCGAACACAATACTTTATGCCATAAAGTATCATATAAATATTACAAAGTTTATGGTTTATCTGCGAAAAAACTTCGTGATGAATTGTTTCACTTAATGAGGATTTTCAGATATTAACCATACTTAGATATACGTATTATATTTATCTATTACGATTTTTTAGCTTTAGTTACAACGCTTGCTATCTCTAAAGACCGTGTTATATTAATTTACATCTGAAATTGTAAACAAAATGTCAGCATCCAGCCTAATTTACAATTACAAGCAGTGTGTTGAATCTGGTATGCGAAACGAGCGTATTAATAAACCTTTATCTAATATAACATTTTATAAGTGTAACTAGAATTGATATTTCTGTCTCTTAGCTCCGAGCTTAATGTCTGGTAAGTACCTATTGCATATAAACGTCAGGCCTTAACCTATCACCAGACATGGCCACGTGTCAGATGCCAGTTTTTTACTGACTAGTATTAATATAAAGAATGGTATGCCATGCTTGCCATGGCATGTCGTGCCGAAACATGATGACTTACGAACAACGCTGTAGGTACCTACACAAAATAAGTGTTGCCTATAAAGCTATAGAGCGGGTTATGCTAGGCATCATTTTGAACAATCGCATATGAAGCACCGAGATTAGACTAGGGACAAAAGTCCATGACATTGTCTTTTCGTTAAAGTGGCAGTGGGTAGGACATGTTGCTAGACAAAATGACAAGAGCTGGAGTAAGATATTGACAGAATAATTGTCAGTGGCTCGATGGGTCGATATAATATGGGGAGTTAGAGGAATTTTAACAACTATTTCAAAGAGACATACTAGTGGTGACCGGTCATCCTAACGCTCACGAGAGCTTAGATAATTCGGCACAGGACCGCGAAAAGTGGAACAAAAAGGAGAACGCTGATGCAAGGTGTAATGGAAAACTGATAATAATAACCACACAATGTGAGTTTTTCATGGTGCACAGACAGTCTGGGTACGTGTGGCTAACATTACTTTATTTTCTATTGAAAACCTTATCGCTTAGTTAGGTCTTACTCAAATAATTTATTTTGTATAAACTCTGCGGGGGCACTTAACTAATTGTCAATTTCCTTTTTTTCCACCACCGGATCGGAACCCGGCTCAACTGAGAAGATCAGGCGAAGAAACTCAACAGGCTTGTCGTATTTCTTTTCTAGTAAAGAAAAACAAGATTAGACGCTCGCTTGTGTTTATTTTAGCTATACCGTTAGAACAGCCACGCTAATAGAGATGTAGAGATAACTAAATAAGCCCGTATAGAACTTTTTGTACTTCAAATTTCACGGTAGATGTAATTAAAAAAAGGTAGGTATGGTGTGCGTTTCCAAGAAAGGCTGATACAAAGAAATATTGTATAAACTAACTATATTATTAGCTAAGTGTAAATAAACTGTTGTAATTATTGTTGAATAGAATGCTTCGTCGCGATCTTTACAAAAATAATTGCTGTTTGACATTCACTTCGTTTAGGTTCAAATTGGTCAAAATAAAAAAAAAATAACTGTTATACCTACTACTCACTGTGTATACCCTTTAATAATCTTACTTGCACGATTTAGAAAATTGTATTTAACACCCTAAAAAAGAAATTGATTGTCACCAGAACCGTAGAGAAGAGATCTATTTGAAATCACTCATAACACGTAGGATGCGTCGTATTTAAAATGTTTTTGGCGGATGATGTTGTTCTGCCAGGTTTACCAACAAGCTCATATTAGTTCAGTTCCTCGGAATGGAAATACAGATTTCCAATACCTATTGTATTAACTAACTATCAGATAATGATTAACATGACATAACATGATTATGACTGCCTCGTTGGTCTGGGACTGCCTCGTTGGTCTGGTGGCAAAGCGCATCGCTTTGTGATCACGAGGTCCTGGGTTCAAATCCTAGGTCGGACAAGTGTAGTTTTTCTAACGAAAACTTCCCAGTATGAGTCCGGAGTCTGGAATTGTGCCCGGTATGTGGCAATAGGCTCGCCCCCTATAACATGGGACCTAACATCGTCGGCGAAACGTGGGTGTATTCAGTGCACCTCTGCCACCCCCTCTGGGGAATATAGGCGTGACGGTGAATTAACATTTTTCTTAAACAAGCACTAATTGTCGTACGTAATATTATGTCCTTAACCAATATTAATATTTTCAAATAGGCAACCAGTAATTATCTGCTAAAGTCCAGATATAGGAAGATGACGTCTGTTGAATGAATTTGTAAAAAAAATGTGTTAATAACATTCGTTTTTTTTTTAATTCTAGTAAATGAGGACCATCCGCAGAAATTAACGCATTTATTTGGCAACATTCCAATTACAGAGTACTTTTATTTAGATAAAACAAAAAAAAATTAAATGCTCTGCTCTGTTAAGATATACTATTTCATTATTAACCTACGGACTTAGCCTACGAAATATTTCAATAATTCACGGACAACGGTCCGGTTCAATTAATTTAATTTTCTTGGCTACTGCAGTGAAAAATATGTTAAGTACCAACTGTTTAAAATTAATGTTGTTTTTTGCTACCTACACTAAAGAAAATTTCATAATGAAATAAAACTATTTTTTCGGATTTTATCGCGGCCGCGATAAAATCAGGAAAAAATAGTTTTATTTCATGTGTAATATTCGCGTAAATCTAAGAACTCAGTATTTCATAATGAAGCAAACTTTTTTCACAATTTTTTATTTCGCTATTCTAAAAGTAGCCAAGTTTGCCTGCGGGCAGTTTAAAATAGCATCTTACGATGTTCCATATACGGTGTGCAATTCTTATGCAGGGCATACATTATTTCCCTAATTGGTTACGTTTTAAACCGTACTAGCACATTAAAGAGAAATATTTTTTTCTTATCAGCCATCTTTAGGTGTCACACGAAAAAACTCAAACACACTGTTTATCACGGTTTATTAGAAAGAACACATCTATTATACAGAGAGAATATTCAATAGAAAGAAAGAAAGAAATTATATTTGTCTCAATATAGGTACTGTAGTTAATACACTCAATAATTATATATTCAAACGTGATATTTATTAATAAAAGAAAAGTAGCCTCAGTCAGGAATTATTCCTGTACGTTTACAAACATGAGATTTCACATAAACAAATACCCAAATCGAATCAAATAATTGTAGGTCACACAAAGATTTGTCCTGTGCGGGAATCAAACCCGCGACTATTCGACTTAGGGGACGGAGCGGCTTAAAATCTTAACCACTGCGCCTAATCCTATCCTACTAATATCATAAATGTTAAAGTTTGTATGTTTGGATGTTTGTTACTGCTGCCAAATTTCATCCATTTGGATGAAATTTGGCAGGATGCTTTTTATCCCGGAAAAGTGTAACGGTCCTGTCTTAAGTCAATGCGGAAAAAAGTCGCGGGCAGAAGCTAGTATTAAATAATGGAAATTCTTATACGATACCTGTCTATACCTTCAGCACCAAACCACATACAAAGTCATTTTTTTTAAAACCATCATAAAATACACTAAACCTTTAACAAAATCATCATAAGTATCATACTTAGAATAACTATAGTTTATGGTGAAGATATCTAAGGCATACAATTCAGTCGTACAATTTGAAATATTCCTACGATTTTTTTAAAATACATTTTCATTAAATTATGAAGCTGCCCATATAACTTTCGCAGTTTCGGGATACGACGAAAGTGAAAATCCTAATCTTTCCTAAGGATTCCGTTAAAGTAACTTAAGTTTATAATTAAAATCGTACTATTTTTTCGCCAGTTGAAATTTTGCACTTTTTGCGTAAGAACATACCTGCCTAGGTATTGATATCATATGTGCCAATGTCATCTACGTTCCAAATACTTCGTGTTCTCCATATATCAGATTATCCTACATTGAATGCGCCTGTATTCAATTCAAAAAAGATATAAAGATATGTAAGTCGGAATCATTTTAAAATGGACAATCAAAGTCTCAAATGCTAACCACGAAACCTAGGTGCGTTTCTAGTTCTAATCGATTGAACATCCAAACATTATTAAAGTCTGCCACAGACATAGCTATAACATATATTAATATAAATTATATCTATCTATACGGAAATATAATAAAGTAACATCTATCACTGTATAGGTACCACTTTTGTGTGTGTGTGTGTGTATGTGTGTGTGTGTGTGTGTGTGTATGTATGTGTATGTGTGTGTGTGTGTGAATGCTCTACGCTGTTGGCCGCGGGCCTTTACACAGGACAAGAGGGCGAGCGTGCAACCTACGCTCGAGCTAGAAGGGCAAGAGGGCAACTAGCTGAAGGGGGCCTCAAGGAGAAACGGCCTCGGCTTGGGCAGTCGCTATGGGGGAGGGCGTATACTAGTTATCTCGCCGTGGTGTTCTGCACCGGCCGGCGGGCAAGGGATTCTTCGACCTCGCCGGCGAGGTCGAAGAATCCTTTGCCTCCTCTCAGACTGAGATGGTTTAGGCCATAGTTTACCACGTTGGCCCAGTGCGGGTTGGCGAATTTCACACACCTTCGAGAAACTCTCAGACATGGGCACCGTTAAAGCAAATGATTATTAATTTTTAATACGCACATGCTTTCGAAAAGACAGAGGTGCGTGCCTGGTTTTGAACCCGAAACCTCTGACTTTGCAGTCCCACGGTCTAACCTACGCTATCACTACTTGTGTAATAGAATATGACAGTAAATTATTAAAATTGACAAAGAAAGATCAAAAGTCGCTTTCGTACGACAAAATACTATTATAGATGTAAATAAATCAACAACATAAGCATCATTTTCATCAAAGAGCATATGCTCTTAGCAAACGGCAAACGGAAATTCTGCGACTATCGTGAAGTGACATTTCACTTGATGACAGCGTTGGTTCTAATTTTGGCCGTAAGTATATACTGTAGCGTACTGTATATACAGTCTAACAAGGATATTTTGGCATACGGCCAAAATATCCTAATAGAGTTGCTGTTTGCTATGAAATTTACCGAAGTTTATTTTTGTAATTTTTAACCGTGCGTCCTCGCCTGTTGAAATATCTCCTTGGATGTAGGGAAATTTTACTAAATTTCTCAATTTCGCTCCAATCCCTCTGTCAATGTCATCAAAGGGCCACACGATTCTTGTCGGACTATACTTAGTCACTAATACCAAATTACCTAATGAACATTTTCATTTCTATTTTCGGCCGGTGTGTGTGTGTGTGAGTGATGTACGCTGTTGGCCGCAAGGCTTTTACAGCTTCACCGGACTAAAGGGCGAGCGTGCAACCACTACGCTCGAGCCAGAAGGGCAAGGGGCGACATACTCAAGGGCGCCTCTTCAAGGCGCCCTCGGTAGGGACAGTCGCTGTGGGGGGACGGAGTGCACTACTAAGTGCACCGGTCAACCGCCGGCTATGGGTACGTCGTCGTCGCCCGTATTCTGAGCGGAAAGAATGGATGACAAAGCATCGGGGGGAGAACATGTCGCGGCCGGGCTAAGCCAAAATAACATGAAAATTGATATATGTTATTATACCCTATTGAAATTTTGTTTCAAACGTCCCTGGAAGCCATTAATATATAAATATTGTAGCAAGATACGTTGGTGACGGGCTTTAAACTGACAATGTGTGATGAAACCATAAGTAACAGACAGGTGACATCCCTGTCGGCGCGTGCTAGAGAACGCTCATCACGCCAGTCGCCGGAGCGGAACGGGAAAGTCGTATCGGCATCGCATCGGGACGATTGAGACATGCGTGTGATATGTGGTGTGATACCTACTTATACAAAACACGACATATATTTGTATACTACAGAATAATGTATTTAGACAAAAAACTACAAAAGTATGAAATTGCCACCCGCGGCATATTCTTCACGACCTTACGATGCCTTTACCTTCTTCCTATCAGATACCTCACACAGGATGAGACACCGACATCGTTTACGAGGTCGAAGAATCCCTTGCCTGCCGGCCGGTGCCACCCCCCATAGGGATATCCCAAGCCGTAGCCGTTCCTTCTTGAGTACCCTTGAGTTAGTTGCCCCCTTACCCTTCCGGCTCCTGGTGAATTTGTAAAGACCCTTCGCCCAAAGAGCGTAGATCATTTCCACAATAAAACCCCAACAGAATAGCGATGGTGAACACAGAAATGGATTTAAAACGCGCAAGCATGAATACCGCGGTAATGACCAGGTAAGGGAACTTGATCCAAGTTTGGGAATTATTTTAGTTGATTCCATATTGTATTTGCTTATAATATAGAATAAGAGAATAGTGTTTCTAAATAGAAAGACAAAAATATAGCTTCAGGTGGAAACCGAAGCCATAGCCGACATAATCAACCACATAATGTCGACGCACGAGCGCTTTTCAAAAAAAAGTGCTGTTAGACGTTTGTTTAATCCTCTCCTATCAACCGCTACCGCCGTCCGCGGCATCTTCTCGCCGACCCTCCCGATGCCCTTACATCCTTACATCCCTTCCCTGCCCTTACATCCCTTCTTTCGGATACAGATACCGCACACAGGATCAGACACCGACCTCGCCGGCGAGGTCGAAGAATCCCTTGCCCGCCGGCCGGTGCAGAGCACCACTGCGAGACACCTAGTATACACACTCCCCCATAGCGACTGCCCAAGCCGAGGCCGTTCCTCCTTGAGGCGCCCTTGAGCTAGTTGCCCCCCTTGCCCTTCGTGCTCGCGCGTAGTGGTTGCACGCTCGCCCTCTTGTCCGGTGAAACTGTAAAGGCCCCGCGGCCAACAGCGTAGATCATACACATACGTTTGTTTAATACCAGCTCTTTATTAACGTGCGTTGAAAAAGCGCTCGTGCGAACGTGGAGTTGCTGTTACCGTAGCCCAGTAGCAAAGCGGTTGCCGCGGCATAGTGGATTACGTAGTATCGATCCCACCCTGAGTGGTATTTTTTTCTTTCTATTACGAACACTATTCTATAAGCAGAGTAGTTATGTAAAGTTCCCTTCCACATGCTTTTCGCAGACGGAGTTCCCGGCACATTGCTGGGATTGTCATATGATATACTACTAACTGCTACTTTTTGTGCCCACTTCCCTGGATATGACCGTGCGAGTGCGCAAAATGTAAATTAAGCGTTGTTATGGAACAATTTTTCAATGATATTGTACTAACATAATTACAAACCATTACAATCGATTCTTTTACTCTAGATCCCTCGTAATACTTTAATATAAGAGAACCACGGAAGACGAAAAACGATGGAAATGGCCTCAAGTTACGGGACGGGAACAGGTGGAGCCCACGGAAGATTTTTCTTCTGTGCAATAAAACAGAATGCCAACAGTTTTCTATTTCTCTCTTGGGTCCTCTTAAATCTTAAACGCTTGTATATTATTCGTATCGAACATGGATTCCTTTTTATTACATTAATACTTTTGGTGGGATATCTATTAGATAACACTAGTTACCGTCGTAAAGATATATATTAAATACAATATAAAGACACGAAAAAGTTTCAATTGCGTTCTATCATGCTAAAGAAAGTCAAATTACTCGTAAGTGATGTCTTCAGCGGTGACACACATTTTCCATTCTAATAGCCGACACAAATGAATGAATGCCGTACTTAGTACTTTGTTAAGCAGTGTCATACGTACTTACTCACGTATAAGTAATTAAATATCTATTACAAGAGTTTCTCATGCACAAAATACAGGCGGAATATTAAAAACTTTCAAGAAACAATAAGTAATATTTTAAATTATCGAATTGACAACGAAGTAAACATTTTCAAGCGCAGAGAAAAAACTTTAATAAATGTTGAAACATCGAATGTATTGCTTATTTGTCATATTCAATTCACAAGATAACGATTACGCCCATCTATTCGTTAACGTCTCATGACGCAACTTGGAAGCTTATCATCAAAACAAGTCTACGAAACGGCGAAACAAGTGGCCGCGCCGCGGCGGCGCTACCTGCCACAGCAGATTGTAAGGGACCGTGCACAAGCCTCGCTATAAGTAGAGCCACTATGATGACTAGTGTGAGGTGAAAAACGCCTTGCAAAACCCGTCTTGGACAATTCTATATCCTACTTGATTCAGATTAATCGACTTACAATATAGGATCAGACACCGACCTAGCCGGCGAGGTCGAAAAATCCCTTATCCGCCGGCCGATGAAGAGCACCACGGCGAGACACCTAGTATACGCCCTCCCCAATAGCGACTGCCCAAGCTGAGGCGCCCTTGAGCTAGTTGCTCCCTTGCCCTTCTGGCTCGAGCGTAGTGGTTGTACGCTCGCCCTTTTGTCCGGTGAAGCTGTAAACGCAGCCAACAGCGTAGACCATTCACACACACACAAAAAAAAAATTACATACAATTTACGGTTCCACATTGTATTGTTTTCCTTTCATACAGACAAAAATGTGTAAAGTTGAAACGCAATATTAGCATTACTCATATTACATATCTATTTTGTATCCAAAATGTAATAGGTAGGTACTTTCACATGCTCTGTGGTTACCTACCCTGCCTATAGAAGGTGCGAAAATTGTCGCTTGGAAATTTAGGGCCGAATGTGTACAAGCCGTTGTAGCGGGGCGCGCTGCTGTTTGTTCTCATGTATACAGCCCCTAGTCAAGATGCGTTTGCGCATGGAGCACGTGCACTCGTCACGCATCACGATCACCCAGAAATTCGCTTAGTTTGTCCTGAGACTCCGTGCCACTCGCACGCATGGAGTGCCCGTGCTTTTCCCGCGCAAGTGACTATGAAAAAGCAACCTGATGTTCATGTCGTGGGCCTGGCTGTAGTGTTCTCAACGGCAGATTTACCAAGAAGTTGCGCTGAAGAAATATTTTCGTGAGTATCATCATTTTAGGGCCGGTTAGGGCTTTGACCGTCGCTGCCGCAGCGCCTCCTCGGGCTAAAAGAGAGAAGTCGATCTATACCGAACCTGTTGTTCACCTTTTTACGATCGACGAACTCATTTTCATGAAATGATTGGCAGTTTAAATGTTTGTTCGTTACAGTAGTCAGTTTAGGTACTAACCTACTCGTAATCTTAATTAGTTTACATTGGTAGTTAAGATGGAAGAAGTAGGCAAGTATAGGTATACTAAAATACATTATGCCTCATCGAAAATAATTATTATAAGCGTAGGAGTTATTTATTTTTATTTATTTTATTACTTTAAAATGAGATAAGCTAGACTGCATAAGAAAGTTTTATGTGATAATAAGCCATACAATCCTCATAAAATTACCTATTTTATTATATATAGAACAGCTAATCAGGCCTAGGTAATTAAAAAGACATCTTCCTCATTAATAAATACCCCCTTAGCCCTTTAGTGACCTATATCTCTGCTCATCAAAAGGTAGGTTTCATAATGCTATACCTTACTCCTCGATTACATTCAGTCCACTCGTGCGGGACTGAGTAAAGAAATGGTCATGAAGTTGTCAGCAAGCGAGAAAATGCAAACCACGATTATGAGCAAGAAAGTCAACATGAAAATGAGCAATTTCCGTTTCATAACCACTGCCCTGCACATTACCGGGCCCTGCTGAACCACTAAACAAACGATACATTTGCCTAGACTTTTAATGTGAACAAATCCATTAAGCGGACCACCGCTGATCCAATCAATATAAATGGAACTTTACAGATAATTTTATTTACAAGTTTAAGAAATATGTAAGGGCTTTATTAATTATCAACTCGAATTACCGGTACCGTTATTAACTTTATTACCTTGCTACTGGCTAGAGTTTTGAATTAAACAACAGTTAATTCAACTCAAATTATTTATAAGAAGTCAACCGAGGGAATAAGAATCATTATGCCTTTTAAATTATGTATGCAATCGACATTACCTGAGGCCGGTGGCTGGCATCCGCTGCCCATAAACGCACTACTGCCTAGCCGAACAACTTTACTTTCATTTACATAATGCTACCGATTATATATTACAGGTTGCGGGCTATCCTTTTACATGACGTGTGCAAAAAATGCTAGCATTTCATACAACTTCCACTAATTGTAACGAAGGCAATTGTTGTTTTGCATATTGTTTATCCTATTATGATATGTTACTGAGAAAAACTGAGGACAATAATATGAAAAATAATATTATATCGGCACAAAGATTTCCAACTTCAACTTTTCATTTCATCAGAATGGTCTTTGAGGAAATCGCTGTATAATATAAAACAAGGTACCCTTTACAACATAGGTATCCGTGTGAAACTATAATATCAAGTTACCGATAAACAAGAACAGAAGTAGTTTTATCGAAACCTACTCATTAAACTGTTTTAACAAATCTGTAAATTACAATTCAAAGAATAGTCCGTTGTTACAACAACAAATGCTTCACAGACAAACATGACAATTAAAAAGGCATCAAAAGCCCTGCTAACAACCACCTAAAGAAACATGAAATAAAACTATTTTACGGATTTTATCGCGGTTTATTTTTTATTTTTAGTTACCGACGTTTCGAGTGCTTTGCAGCACCCATGGTCACGGGAGGGACTGAGGTGTTAGACGTCCAAAAGGCATAGTTGTTCCGGGGTACCCTCAAACTTCTTAATTATTTTTGTTGTTGTTGGTCCGATCTACGCAGAATGAGCTCACGGTGTCTTGAGGTCTTGCAGTGTTATGCTTGGTTTTGGATTTGATTATATATATCACCAGATCCCAAGACGATGGAAGCACCCAGTCATCTTCTCTATTGAAATCAGGATGTTTTTTAATTTCAATAACCTCGCGAACCATCCTTGGTAAGAATCGGTGTTCTTTCACGAGGATTTGTGGTCTATCAAATCTGATGTTATGGCGGGTGCGGTCAAGGACATGTTCACAGACTGCAGACTTCTTTGAGCGACGGTGTTTTAGGTCAGCTATGTGTTCTTTAACCCGAGTTTTTACC
The DNA here is from genome assembly GCA_905147815.2 of Phalera bucephala. NCBI lineage: Eukaryota > Metazoa > Arthropoda > Insecta > Lepidoptera > Notodontidae > Phalera > Phalera bucephala. The sequence goes on along the minus strand of LR990621.1, from coordinate 11,440,252 downwards.
GGTCTTTTTGTTTGTCCTATATAAGAGAGACCACATTCACAATCAAGCTTGTAAACTCCTGCATCTTGTAGGGGGATCTGACACTTGACAGATGGTAAAAATTGACTGATCTTCTTCGGCGGCTTATAAAATGTTTTAATCGAAGCACGCTTCAAGATGTAGCCAATCTTGTCCGTGTCTCCTCTCATGTAAGGTAGTACAGCGGGGAGACGCTCAACTGTGGCTGGTTTCACTCGGTCACTGTGACGTTGGCGTGGGACTCGAAGCTTATTGTCGTGCAGGACTTGCTTGACATGTTGAAGCTCGGCAGCCAGATGTTTCTTGTCACAGATCCCTTGTGCTCTCTGAAACAAAGATTTACCCACGGTAGCTAACTGTGTTGGATGGTGGTGAAATTCACCGTTTAAGTACTACTAATCGGAACTAAAAATAAAAAATATAAAAAAAAAAACCGCGATAAAATAGTTTTATTTCATGTGTAATATTCGCGTAAATCTAAGAACTCAACACCTAAAGAAAATTCATATATTTATTTATAATAATAAATAATAAAGAATCCTTCACTTCAGACAGTCATCTAATAAGCTTTAAAAGTCCGAGCATATTGCGAATCTAGCTTTTATGGAATATGAACGTCATATCCATAAACGCCTAATCTGCACCATAATGTTAGAGCTCAGCCGTTATTTATTCTCTAGCTAACAAAAGTTAAAGGTTACCTATCTCGAGTTAAACAATTTCTCCTTAGAATATCTTCCGGGGTCAACAAAGCGATTTCGTAATAGCGCTCCGTGCATGCTGTTACCATGAAACGCTAAATGGATGTCCAGCCGCAAAATAGCTCGACGGCCATAAATCATGTGTTTACGACAACGACACACCTGGATAATCCTGCGGGATGGCCCGAGCCCCTCAGAATGTGGTCACCTATAAAATATTTTCTGAGTATATACCTAAATCATGGTAAGAAATTTAGAACATGCGTAATATTATTCAGGTACAACTATTGCTCTTTTAATTGGCTAATTTTATTACTTTGTAACAAACGAAATATTATTGCAAATGTCTAGCCTGTTTTACCGGTTAAACAAATCTGTGCTTAAGAGTTCAAGTTTTTGTCTACAATTCATATTATGTATTGATAGGCGTTTGGTTCGATGCATAGTTATGGGAATTACTTTTAACTATTAACTATTTAATAAATGTACTTTTTTCATTTTTATTTTGCAAAATTCAACCACGGGCCAAAAGATCCTTGTCGCACTATAAAAAAAAATCGAACATTAATTAAGTCGATCGTAATTTTGACTGAGTTGTCATGTACATATTTGATACAGCTTTAATTATGATATATCAATCGCTGTAATAGATAAATACTTAACGTTATGAGAGGACATTTTCAATTTTCTAAATCAACACGCCAGATCCCTTGCAGGGTAGGCAGAGATTACAGAGTTCCAACAGGTTCTTTCCTTACATACATTTTTAATTGTCTTTTTGCAAAACTGTGTGCGTCAAACAGTTCCCAATCTGGGTTATTTTGAAATTTGATATCTACTACGAAAGCCCACCATAGTAAGTAGGTAGCCATCTTTACCTGGCCCTGCAGTCTCAACATAGATAACGCTATTTACCGATTTCGGTTGGTAAGTCCTTACGAATATATTTTAACGACATTAACTAGGATCTACCGTAAAAAATTATTGATTAGTGACGTCGAAAACCACAGGTTTACCAACAAAGTCTTTTATGTTAAATCTAATCAGTCCAGTGTCCGCTACCGGTCTTTAATTTTGAAAAAACAAACCAAGTAACCGACTGCACCAACCAGCACCGACTTCAAATATTTATCTTTTGCTTTTTGAAGTCGGTTTCCCTTTTCTTAAAAAGTTTTTTATTTTACAATTTTTAGTGATGAGTGAATTTATTATTATTATTTATATACCTCCTTTATATTATCCTACTTATTTATACAGTGAGGTATAATATATAACCTACAAGATTGATATAAAACTCATAATAACTGAATTTTCACAGTCATGCTGTTTGCCGTATAGGAAACCGTATAGGAAAGGAGGAGCCTTTTTTGAAGTCGGTTTACATTCTTCTTAGTTCTATAGTAGGGTACTATAGGATTGACGTAATACCCATAATATCTCAATCTACGCATTCGTATTGTTTGTCGTTAAGGAGTTCCCTGATGTATCTTCAAAGTCCAAGGTCCAATACTGATGAAATTAAAATGGGACCATGGGATATTGATCTAGCGACGAAAGAATCATCCAAATCGGTTTATAAGCAAATAAGTTATAAAAAAACAAAGACAAATTATGAACCTCCTCCTTTTTTGAAGTCTGTTAACATTCTGCTTGATTCTATAGTAGGGTACCTATAGGATTGACGTAAAACCTATATTGTCTCAATTTGCACATTCCTATTGTTTGTCGTTAAGGAGTTCCCTAGTGTATCTTTAAGGTCCAAGGTCCAATACCGATAAAATTAAAATGGGACCACCTTGGAGCTATACTGAACCCAATGCAAAAAGAATCATCAAAATTGGTCCACAACTGACGGAAATATCGGTGAACAAACTTAAAAAAAAAACATACAACCGAACATAGAACCTCCTCCTTTTTAAAGTCAGTTAAAAATTATATATAATTCGTTTCTGCCCGCGACTTCGTCCGCGTTGACTTTAGACAAGAACCTTACATTCTCCCATCCTATATGTTAATCCAGGTTATCCAATTATCTGTGTGCCAAATTTCATCTAAATTCGTTAAGCCGTTTTGCGTGATTGAGTAACAAACATCTGAACATACAAACGTTTACATTTATAATTTTAGTCGGATAGTACCTATTTGTTTATATTAAAGTAGGTGGGTATAACTATGTTTGTACCGTCTAAGATATAGTATGCGAATCATGCTACACACTACTTACTAACTTAAGCAGTTGGATTATAAATAAAATTGCCAGAGGCGTATAAGAAACACGGACATAATAACTTATATACTAAATTGATTATACATACTACCTATTAAGATCAGTGGGCCAAATGCGATCCCTGAGGGACACCTAAATTCACAATAATATGTTGCTTTGAAATATCACATTTCATAGAAACAATCTGGCTTCTATTATTTTTATATGATTGCACATGTGGGAGACGGTTACCGTTAACGTCATAACTAACTTACTTATGTAAGTATAAAATGTAACGTAACAACAAAATGTCGAGATTTACTTAATCAAAAGCTTTTCTAAATTCTGTGTAAGTATATGAATCCTGGCCACTACTGGAAAACTCATGACCAAAATAACTTTGATAATAATAATAATAGTACACTTTATTGTATACCAGGAAAAACAATAAATTACAAACAGATTTATACAAAACATAAGTACAAATGGCGGCCTTATTGCTGATAGCAATTTCTTCCAGACAACCGTATGCATATGCAATAAGATATGTTAAAGTGTGGAATCAATTTATCGATGTGGAATTAGTATTATGGTATATATATATGGTATATACGATTAACACAACACAACAACACGAACACAAGCTCAACGTGGTAGTAAGTAATGTGTTAGAATAGTCACTACTGACTCCAGATTTGGGAAACTCCGTTGAAAAGACAACTAATACCGTCGAATATCTAAACTACTATTAACAAATTTCCGAATAATTTATTTTCTGGTTTTAGACTATAATGCGTACACAGTAGCAACGAATAAAGTGTAAATTCTCAGTAGGTAGGTATCTAATCAGTATCAGTAGGTCCCTAAACATAAAAATCTGATCGTCCGTAAGAGGCCTAGGAATAATTACACGCTTCAATCCGTCTATTATACTTCATATCCTTACCTATCCTTACACCCGTTCACGTATGAGTACATAGTTTAATTATAAAGATAGGCACGTAAGCTGCAGACAGAGACACTCTACTGCTTCCTGTGATGGGACAGTTGATTAAAAACAGGTAAAGGGGCTAATTTCCTGCCGATGCTGTTTTATTTTTATATTTATACCTACTTTACTGGTCGAGACAGACTAGCAAACAGGTATGAGATTATCAAGCTATTACTGTTTTTAATCAAACACATTCTTCACATGTCACTTGATCATTATAACACGGGACCATTAATTTTAACAAAATATATGTCTTTTTTTGTGTGTGTGTGTGAGTGATCTACGCTGTGGCCAGCATAACAGCGTAGATCACTATATGTACACATGACAGTTCGCACGAATTAAATAACTAACTATGAGGTAATTTAAACCAGCCATGTAATTACCAATCATTCTCGCGTTTTAATATCGGCAATAGATGCCAAACAGAAAGTGTATCATCACGATATAAAAGAAACATTAGTAAGTCATTATCCACGTAAAAAGTTTGATTAAATGTTGCCAATCAATTAAATCGGAGTTTTTTAAGCTCACTCAAGTGTATAGTTTCATGTTAATTATTTAATGATTATTTTTTGTAAGATAATATGCAATCTAGCAACTGCTACCTCCTGTATTGCGAAAATTTCTTTTTCTTGTGTACAGTCGTCACTTATGCATGAATTTGACTAACGACAGCTAGTAGGTATAAGTTATATCTACAAATTATACGATAGGCCACTGGACAATAACACATCTTTCCTGACGCGTATACCAATGATAAAACTGCAAATATTATAATTGTGCACCACTATAATAGCAAAGTTACTCAAAAACTTTTTGAAATACGTCATTACTTTAATCACTGATCACAAATATTTCCCTGTCTATGATGAACTCGGATCAATTTACGGAATTATCTTTGAAAAGTTTAAATCTCAAATTAGGTAAATCGGTAATAAGTATGTTAGTAATCCTGATTTCTGAAAGGTATAATCTAAATTTCACAATTTCTATTTAGTGCAGCAAAGTATATATTAACACCAATAGTGACCAACCCAAGAGTTTTTAAAACGTTCCAGTTCAGGTCCCAGGTCCCACTTAACAAAAATGTTCGCGGTCGTCGACCTTGCTGCACGCAAATTGCTTGCGCCTATTACCAATGCGTATCTTAATTAGTATGCTGATATTTACGTTATGATTGTCAATCAGGTGCGTAGCCAGTGAAATATCAGTTAAATAATTGTCTGTAACAGTGGAATGTGACGTGGCAGCTGTGTCTCCGCGGTACACAATCAGTTCAGCTGAGTTTCACCCCGAGTATTCGCGCTGTTACTTTTACAACGCGCCGGCGCACACGACAACGCTATGTTTTCCTAAGTCTCATTGTCTTCACTGCATTGAAAGAAAATTTTGACTTTCCATTCGATGATCGCATATTGCAGGGCAATTTACCTAACATTGATGTGTGTAATAAATTAAGTATATTTGTTTATTTTTTATATAGGTAGCTATATTATTTAATTAATGTGATGATCTTTAAATGTCAATTCGTGAGTAAACTCATGTACCACATCACATCATTTTATCATAAATAAGTATTTATCTAGTCTTCCGACTTTACCGTATCACATATCCCCATCATACAAACTTTAAAATGTGCACTATCTATTGGGCATTTACATATCTCGCTTTATTTTAGCGTGAATTGGGATATGATTAGGAACGGCGAATCTTTCGTTGAGCTACTTATTGTCTTATTGTTATATTATTATGCGTAAATTATGAATAACGTAGACTTACTTATGAGGTACTTTTTTCACATGAGACGTATTAGAATAGAACTTAAGAATAAAAAGAATCAATCAATCAATCAATCAGCCTATCGTAGTCCACTGCTGGACATAGGCCTCTCCTAACACGCGCCATTGCACACGGTCCCCCGCCTTCCGCATCCAGTCCGTCCCAGCGACCTTCTTGAGGTCGTCGGTCCATCTAGCTGGGGGCCGTCCTACCTTTCGCTTACCAAGTCGCGGTCTCCACTCTATAAAAAGAATAAGAAATAGAATAATCTTTATTTGTATAAAATGCAGGTCCAATAAGATGGAAATATTACAATATTAGGCTCCCTGTGCATTTCGCCGCAAGCAAGGTATAAATTTTATAATTCATTTATTACATAGATTTGTATAAATTAATTAATGTTACTAGACATTATCATTATCGTCATGACATGTAATAGTCTTAATATGTTTATCATCTAGATTATTTCAATAACTCTGAAAGTGAATAAAACACTGATAAACAAGCCAAATTTTGAGTCTCCTGCCGAAACTACTTTCAGACAGTTCTTTTATATCATTCGGAATTGCATTGTATATACGTCCACACATGGCATAACAGGTTTTTAAATACAGTGATGTTCTAGGCACTTGACGTAGACAATTCGATACGGATTTCTAGTATTTCTTTAGTAGACATCTTTCACATAAAATAAATTAGGATGTTATTTAACAAATTTAGCTGTGTCTCCAGGATATATAACAGGATATACAACACAAAATGAGTATACAGTACTGTTTGAATAGGGATTTGCACAATTCCCATTCCCAGTTATAGCTCTTAAGCACCTTTTTGTGTCAAGAATGCTCTTTAAACTTCTGTGTATAACTCCATAGTTTAGTACTGAGGCAACACACCCATTGCAACTTCCCCTAGCTAGCAACATTATTTGCTTAACTTGTAGAATAAATTTAAACAAATTTATTATTTTTGTCGAAAACTTTTTCAACATGTGTTCCTTTCCAGTTGGAGTAACTATCTAAAGTTTTATACCTACCTAGAAAAAAGTATTTGTCCACCTTTTAATATTCGATTCTCTTATAATATATTTTTAATACGTCTTTATAATATTAGTATAGATAGTTTGCTTCCTCGCAACATGAGAAAAATGCTTCAATATTGAAGCTTTATTTTGGTAGATGTTGCCGTGATAGCTATCTTCAGTTATGTAACACCCATCTACTACGTTTTTGATTTAATATCGTGCAAGCACGAAACACGTTTGTAAAGTGAGTTGGTCTTTGAATACCTAAATATCTTTATTTTTAAATGTGAATGTACTTTTGTATGAGATATGTATGTACGTACCAACGACTATAATTTTAAATAAATAGCTTTTTAAACACAATAAAAACTGTAGTAAGTATCTCAATTCAAAACATCTAATTAATTACTAGCTAGTCGTTTCCAAATGGTCATAGTCTACAAAAGATGGCACTCTAAAACCCACTTAAATGAATACATACATTTTCAAGCTCACTGAGGAGATAAAGCCGTGCTGACCGCAATTCGTCTCGGCGATAGCTCGGATATAAAATATGCATCATTCCCTTTATGGAAGTCTCTAATTCACTTCAGAGATTACGTAGACAGCTTCGCGGAACTAGATCGTGACTTTAAAATTATTATACGAATCAAAGTACACAGAACAGAGAGTATTGTAGGCAGATTTGGTGCGAAAGTAACGGTGTGTGGACTCGGGGCGATCCGACAATCGTACGAGCAAACGATCTCGCCGACCAACGGTACTGTGTAGTGTTATCTTAAATCACCTCCAAATCTCCTCGTGAACCGGGCCCGATGGTTGCTTTGTATCCAGTTTGTTGTGGATAGATCGATCCGATATGAGATGGTGAAGATTTTAGTAACAATGTGCTCTTTATCCTTGCTTAAATACCGATCGGTATAACAAGCGGTTGTAAAAAAGTCTTGCACATTCTGAATCTTATTTACAGACCTTTTTCCGCTCCGATTTTATATTACTTAGGTATTCACAAATATATTTATTTTGTCTGGAGGTTCTGGTTTTTATATAAAAAATAGTACTTGTATCACGAATAGTTCGCAGGAACCAAGTTACTTATCCGATAAACACCACCTCCTTTCTATGAATATTCGTTAAGGAAGAGACAACGATTAACATCTTGCTTGACACAGAAGTTTAGTTAGCTTTTGATGATCGAAGACTTGGTCTAGTGATTTGTAGGCCAGTCTCACGAAATCACGTAGTCGCGAGTTTAATACGTCCACAGGTGTGGTCTGGGTATTTACCATGTAAAAGTTATGTCTACACACGCACCCGCACTGTATGGGTGCGTTAGGTTTTACTTTTGCTAGAAGTATACATACTTCTAATAAAAAAATGTATGGCCCATACACACAGAAGAACTTCTAGTATGAGCTACGTTTTTTGAAGAAAATAAGTAACCTTTTATTAGATAAAATGTTAAAATTGGGTCATTTCGTCCCAATGGAGTCTGGGCTGCCCCTCCTGACTATTCTATAATATTTTAATTAATAAATTAATATTAATTTTACTTTAGAAAAACCTCCGCATTATTCTAATACATAAACAATATCTACTAATGCAGTACTTATAATGGTACAAACATAAATAAAATTTAAATACCAAACACCCACTTTCAGAGAAATTAAATTAGATGTCATTAATCGCTAATCTGTTATCAAATCATTGCAAAAAACAAAATTACCTACGATAAATTTTACATTTAAGTAATGAATTCATCAATAATTTATTTATTTTATTTTTATTACAAAAACTACAGCTCTTGAACATAATTGTAAATGTGAACATAAGTATAATATCTTACAGCCAATTATGGTTTTACAATTTACACTATATTAAGACACAGTCTATTTTAATAATAATTAATGATTGAAAACTAATTGCCGTACCTATAAATTATATGCCGTGCGTGTGTGTGTGTGTGTGTAAGTGTATGTATGCGTATGTGGGTGTGTGCATGTGTGTGTATGTGTCTAAGTATTTGTGTACATAAATATACATGTGTACCCAATAAAAGAAAAACAAATTGAATTATAATTACTATAAACATATTATTTAAATTACTATCAATGTTAATAAATACTAAAGCAGTGACGTCACTTGTTTTTTAAAGATTGCTTTTGAAGTGTTAAATATATCTACCGAAGAAAATGTATTGTTATATGTTCTACGAATGCGGCAAGCGACAGAATTATGTGCATAGTTGGTTGTGCTGGCCGGAACATCAAATAAAGTGGTGTGTCTGGTCCGGTAGGAAGGTGCCCTAAACTGCATTACAAGGTTATTTAATGGAAGGCAATCTATGGCATTGTTACATATATTGTGAAGAAATAGCATATCAGAAATAGTGCGTCTCTCTTCCAAGGTTAGGATGCAATGAGACTTACAGGCTTCGGAATAATCAGGAAAGCTTTTTTGAGTACGATAGTGTAAGTGTTTAATAAATTTAGATTGGATGTTTTCAATTTCCTGTTTGTAAATAATGTAATGTGGATTCCAAACACAGCTGCAATATTCTAAGACACTTCTAACGTAAGAATAGTAAAGAATTTTGGGGCACAACATATCAGTAAAGGGTTGACAGGTACGTATAATGAAGCCTAAATTTTTATATGCCTTATTAACAATAAAAGAGACATGTTCAGAAAACAAGAGTTTCGGGTCTAATACAACTCCAAGATCTTTAACAATACAGTCGCGGCTGATGGTTATACTGCTAAAGCTATAGTTGAAAAGAACAGGTTTCTTTTTGCGGGTAAAGGTTATCGTTGTGCATTTACTGATATTTAGACTGATGTGGTTATCTGCATAATAAATTGCGAGTCTATTAAGATCTTCTTGCATTTTTGTGCAATCATCTTCGTTTTTGATATTCATATAAATTCTTGTGTCATCCGCATACATTAGAAACTTTGCATTTTTAATATGACTACCAATATCGTATACATACGCTGCGTACAGCAGTGGGGCCAGCACGGAGCCTTGTGGCACGCCTGAAGAGACTTTGTTGATATCTGATTTAGCACCACCAACAACAACAGCTTCGGATCTATTTCTTAAATAAGACTATTTCTTAGATAATAATGTCGCTTAATGTAATTAAGTATTAATGATGAGTTTTGTGCAACTGAGTGTAGATAAATAAATAAAGATTTTTTTTAACAGTTAACTTATTTCCCTTGGTCAGATTTAACATCTCACAGGATGTAAATGAGACGTGACAAATTATTACAGTTAAAGGAAAATGGCCTAGGGTATATTCTTCTCATAATTGCGTAATAACTTCAAATGACAAAATATCGAGAGTGAGTCCGTATTTACTAGATAAACTTAGATAAATACAATAGGCAGCTTTGGTACAATCAAACTTAACTTTATTATTGGTCGTAGTTATTCATAATATATACCTAAGTTAGTAAGTGAAACCTAAAATTTCGGATATTTAAATAATTCAAAATTCTTGTTCAGGAATATGTTTTGAATGTATTACCTACATAGGTAGTTAGATAGTAGGCTAAGAATTGCAGGTAACACTATTTAGATATGAATTTTTATAAATATAGAATAATGTATAGATTGATAGATACATAGTACCTATCACATGTCTACCTTAGGACGCGACGCGACGTAATAAACGATAAGCTATTCATCCTCACGGCCCCACATATTACGGCGGACGCATACAACGCAAACGGCCATCTCAGCCCTTTCATTCTTAGTAACATAAAATAAAACAAAAAAGAATACCAAATCGGTTAACTTAGGACTCCTAGGAGGTGCAAGGCGACCGTCGAACCGGTTTGGCCGGGAGATTCTTTGTTTGGTTATCGCAGAGTCGAAACGTCGCGGCCCGGGGAGCAACGTAGGTACATTTCGCCGCTTGACTGACGTTATATTTAACGCTTCCAGAGATTACGAGACAACCGCGGATGTGTCTGCAGCGAGACTCGGGTAGCTGAGGGCCCCGGCGGCTTGATGGCGATAGAAGTGGTGCGCGCCTTGCTGTTGACGGCGGCGCTAACCACGCTCGCCGCCGCCAGCGCGGCGCGCTTCGGAGATCGCCTCGCCCCACGGGTCCCCGCCGCCTATGCTCCACGCAACGCTCCCACTGCGCAATACTTTGCCGAGAACGAGTATGATGATGCGTACGATCAAGACTATGAGGAGCAAAACATATCGGTTGACGAGGATGAAGCGCAACCGGAGACAGAGCCTCCTCTGCGCCGTCCCGCTCGCACCGAAGCGCATAGGCTAGAAATGAGTACAGAGTACTTTGTGATACCGGAACGTATTTCTTCGTCATCGCCGTCTTCAAAAGCATCCACAACGGCTCCGACGCCTAGGCCGAATGTAACCCTCGTATCAGCACCGTCGCCGCATGGCCCCTTGCGAGCTGAATCCTGGGCAGTGCCTATCTTGGCACTTGCTTGTGTCTGCATGGTTACCCTCGGCGGTTTCGAGGCATTTGTAATATGGGGTGCAAGGCGAAAAGCACCCAGTCACCGTCACCTCTTTCTCGGTCAGAGTTTGCTTTTCGGATTATTCACGTGCGCCGCTACCGCCGCGTTGTTCGCGACGACACCGACTGCATTCGCGTGCGGGGCCGTACGTTTCGGGACGGGCGTCGCTTACGTAATTGTGTTCGCCTCCCTCCTCGTGAAGTGTGTATTTTTGTTAAGTTTGAACGGTGGAGTGTATCTCCCGGCAGCGTATCAGGGACTCTTGTTGTTTTTTGCCGTAATGATACAAGTAGCAATAGGCGCGCAGTGGCTGGGTGGCTCGCCGCCAAGAGTGGCGTCAGGCGGCGGTCGATGTGACGTCCAGCTCTCAGATCTACTACTGTCATTATGCTACGCAGCGTTTCTAATCGCGGTGGTGTGCGGAGTAGCGTTGCGATCGCGAGGCATCCGTGATAACTACCGCGAAGCGACGCACATCGCGGGAGCGGGCGGAGCTACAACTGCCGTATGGGTGTGCTGGGTGGCCGCCGCGCTGGGTGCGCCCGAGCGGCACCGCGATGCCTGTGTGGCAGCTGGGCTGCTAGCCACGTGCGCTGTTGTATTCGCTCTCATGTTCGCGCCGAAAGGCCGACGCCTGGCGGCGCTGGGCCGCGAGGGTCGCTGGGACGCAGACCGCGAGGAGGGCTTGAGTTCGCTAGGCGCCGGCGGGTCGGGCTACTCGCCTTCTTTTTTCCACTTCAAGCCGGTGAAATACGGCATGGTGTCGGCGGCCGCGCCCGCGGCGGCGCCGCCCCCCGTGCTGGACCGCAAGGAGCCGCCCGCTCAGCCAGCCGGTTAGTTAAGTATCTAACGTGCGCTACTAGTGAGGACTAGCGCTTCTATGCACGGATTGATCGCAAAAGGACATTCTGTTCGCAGATCTATACGGAGGCATGTTCGCGAGCTCGCCGCACCCGCACTCTCGCGTCTTGTACTCTCCGCCGCACTACCCCATGCACCCCCTTATGCACTATCATTACAACTACCCACCCTATCCTTACCTGCTGCCGCCAGGTAACTGAACTTTATTTCACTTGCTTGGAGTGCAACTGCACCACAAGGATCTTAATTTTTAATGAATACATACAAACCTACTTTGATAAACAGACCAACCTAATAACATCGAGTTATGTAAAAAAAAAATATTACACACACTAATATTGCAAACGGTGCTTGCACTTTTTTCTGATACAAAGATTTTGTAGCCGTTCTAGGTGTTTACTGTTTTTTTGTTTTTCATAATAAATGGTCACCTGACGAGGTTAAAGTTGTTCTGCTAATAAAACTGACAGTGCAATGTTTCCACAGGCGTGATGGTGCATCCTGAGGAGGGCAACGTGTACACGAGCGTGGAGCCCACCTTCAGTAGCAACCCAAACGTATATTTCCAGCGCACGGAGCCGCTGCACGTCGGCATGATGTACTGAGCCCTGACAAACCACAGTTCCGCAGCGAACCTGGCATTTGGCAGCATTCGTTTCACGTCATCGGCCAGCGAGTGAAATACAGCGATTAGGCAGTGACGATATAATATTATGCTGTGTTGAGTTATAAATTTTCTTACTTGTCGGATTGAACGAAACTTCGATTTTTATGTGGTTGCAACTAAAACTAAATAGCTTATTCTTTTAAGATTATCTAATCATGATTTAATTTTAGCTTCTTAGTTATAGGTACTATTTACATATTATCCGCTAGGTCCAAGACAACATCCATAAACCTATGACCCAGTGAAGATCGTGGGTAGAAGACTTTCGACTAGAGACCTATTTAGTATTGAAGTCTCTAAAGCAGTGGTTCCCGAAGTTGATTGGACCGCAAGCAACCTAACAGAAACTCCCAAATTCGGGATTAACCTCTTGGTTTTCCTGAAGAAATAAGGGGCATAACTATGTGCATGAATGAAAGTCTGTTCAAACAAGAAAAAAAACATTCAGATACAATCGCAAATTTTAATACTTAAATACAAGGAGTAGTATTTTTTAATGAGAAGGATGCATTCGTTTCCTATTTCTTTTTAGCTTTAGCATCAACTTCAATTTTAGTTACTTCAAAGTTAATCTCAATGAGTTGGATACATCCAATTTATTTCGGCCTTTAATTTCAATATAAATCATAGCCGAAAATCCCGCCCCACATACTAGGTATGAGGTACTGAAGGGGATGAGGGCTTTCATAGCTTCATCAAACAAAGAAGGATAGTTGTCAGCAACCGAGGGCCAAAATTGAAACTCATTTTCTCAGTCAGTTATTCAGTAGACGCTCGACAGTTACGTGTGGGGCGTTCGCATCGTCCTATATTTCAGGGCCCACCCAATATTAGATCGCGACCGACCAGTGGATCGCGACCCATAGTTTGGGAATTGCTGCTCGAAAGGGTTATCTTGTTCTCAAAAGTACGAAAGTATTCCCAAATTTTATATACAAGGTGTAACATAATAAACGCAAGACCTCAGACACCCCGATTAGAGAATTGCTTCATTAAGTCAAAACGAAAACCAAATTTTCAAATTTTAAGGTATATACCCTTTTTTAAAGCACTTTTATACCCCAATTAACAATGAAACTTGTACGTGTATGTGTGCGTTTTGAGAAATACGTTTTAGGAATGCGTTTAGAATCATCTTCTTACTATGAATCAAGAATAAATTTAATTTTTTATAGCGCACTGAAGGAGTAAAAGCATTTTTTGCAAATTTAAAAAAAATGCAAAATACATTAAAAATTGGTGGAATCGATTCAGTTATCGATTTAGAACAAACTACTTTCAGGTCTTGCGTTTATTATGTTACAGCTTGTATAGCGGCATAATAATAGGAATTTTCATTTTCATTCATTAGAAACTAATCAAAACAAAGTAAAAGCCTCGTCAAGAATGCAGGCTAAAAAATAGACAGTCTCTATTCAACAAAAATTGTAGTTACTCCCACTTGAAGCATTTATTTTCTAGTCAACTTATTTAATTATTTCTAATTATATTTTCTCTAAGATAATACCAGAACTTTAACACAGCATCATATTGTTCTCAAGGAGATATAAACTATTGAGTGAACTTTAAGAGTAAAAACAAAAGCTGTTTGTGATTAATAAAATTCGTACGAAACCCACCCTGATGAAATTGAAAAAACAGCAGTAGAATAAGGTTACTTATTACTAAGTATAAAAACCATTTAACTGTAAGTTTTCCTTTGGCAAAATTGTAAATAAAACTAAATAATGTTTGAATTGTTTTATTTTAAATTATAAAATTATTCTATTTCATTCAATGTAAACACTTAAATAATCGCTGCAAGTTTAGTATACATGCCCCTATAGTATTTACGTAGAGTAGAAGGGGCAGTTATTCTTAACTTTACAAACATGCACCACTCATTCATAGGGTTGCCAGCTATTAGTTCTGATTCAGAATAAAAGTTGTTACTTTATCCATTAATGGCAACCTCATTCACATGAACTTGTTCACTTGGTTCCGGTGGAGAGCAGGGCCAGGAGTCCCGAGGCAACTGTGAGGGAGACAATGTAGTTACTGTGCACAGAGTGAAGGAATGTTCTATTGCAGATTATAATTCATCTGTTACAATTTCATATCTCTTTCGATCTAGTTTAATTGATGTGATGTAATGGTGCTCATTTGCATTTTTTATATTTAGTAACAAATGTTTACCCACCTTATGATGTATCAAAAATTGATATATCACTGGAACTTTAAAACTATAATGTGAGAAATGTAATAAAATATTACAAATTAAAATATGTGAAGACCTAGACTATCTTATCATGACCAAATAGACC
Organism: Phalera bucephala; assembly: GCA_905147815.2. Classification (NCBI taxonomy): domain Eukaryota; kingdom Metazoa; phylum Arthropoda; class Insecta; order Lepidoptera; family Notodontidae; genus Phalera; species Phalera bucephala. The sequence goes on along the minus strand of LR990621.1, from coordinate 11,425,197 downwards.
ATTACTTAAGGGGCCACCATGAAAAGAATGTATTTTTGTACTCTATGCACTTCAAGCAGTATATGGATTAGAGACTTAATATCAGAAATATGACTGAATATTTTAGAATCGGGTAAAAGGAATACACAATTAAAATAAAATTTTCTGGATTGAAATAAAATTTAAAGTCAACTCTATTGCTTTAGATTTTCTGCTTCCAACATGAAATGCTTATGAACTAATCAATAGAATTTACTTTAAAACATAGCAAATAATTGTAGCCAAGTTCTTGTAAAGCAATTTTATATTTCAGAGTAGTTTTTTTAGAAAATGATAAAATTTGTTTTTGCACAGACGTCATTTATTTCCGTGTGCACACTCAATATATTATTATTTTGTATTCGGTCCCTTATTATTATTTTGTAAAGTAATTACATTACTATCTCTCTCGCAGGCGATAAACGATCGAACGCAGTAGGCCCTTAAGGCAGAAAGGTATGTAATGCAAAAACCTGTTGAATCCATTTATACTGCCTACCTGAACTCTGTTAGAGCTGAAGAAAATGTCAAGTAATATTTATAAAAGGATACACAGTAGGTGTGAATGAGCGCAGAATGTAGAAGCTGCTAAGAATGACAATGGTCAGGAACAATGCATTGTTGTAGAAAATGGAGTAAGTGGTTGCTTCATAGTCAGCTACTTCATTCTTCTTCCACAGAATCCTGAAAGTAAAGCAACAACATACAAAAATATTCAAATACACATATATTTAATATTGTTCCTATGAGAATCTAATAAGTGAGTATGTAAATAAGACCACAACCAAGAAGCATTAGATAGTATGTACTTTAAGTAAGATAAGAAACATGGGCAAAATGTGGCTATTTACACCACTCATCTGCCAGAAAATTTCATATTTGTAAATGGACCCACAATCCAGGGGTTATTCCTAGTGTGAAATAATGTTTCTTAAAACGCCAAGCAGGTTCTAATTTAATGCAGATGTAAACAGATATCATATTAATAGTAATTAGGATTTAGAAATTGCAATTACCTCTCATCTTTCTCCTTCCTGCTCATTTTCTTGTCGTCAGCGAGTTTGCGTGCCATTTCGCGAGCAACGGCATCCTCCCGTCGCATGGCCACACGGTGCTTTAACTGGAACTTGGTGTTGCGGTACGCGAGCGCCAGCAACCAAGTGCTGGCGGTGGTCACCATCGCGAACCATGCGAGGGAAGTGCTCACCTCGAGTGCATGAACCCGCCAAAATAGCCCTGTAAGTAGGTCACATATGTACAAGATGCAGGCTTCCAGCTGTCCAAACACTTTGTCTAAAATTTCATAATGAACAGATTAACCATGTATTACGTCTAGAAGATTTAATTGCCACTATCCTATTTCTTTGATTGCTCAAACACCCACACTGAATATTTTGGTTTAAGGTAGGTAACTAGAATTGACTGAAAGTTCGATATTTGACATAATGCGATGAAAGTGTTTCACTAATTATGAACTGAATTTTTATTGTCGGAAAGTTGGTTGCGGTTGCCTGAAAATAATATTATCAAGGATTGGCATCGAAAATTGAGGCACACTTGGACCAACTTTCAAACGATCTTTTACATGATTTTATGTATAAACTACAGTATTAAGATATAATAGCTAAATTATTTACACACTAATGTTTTACTTACATATCGGGATTGCAGACACGATAAAGGCATTGCCATAGAACAGAGCTGAAGACTTCGTCGAGACATTTCGGCTGAAATCTTGAAGTAGCAATTCCTCTTCCTTTGTGAAAGCCTTGTTTACCTTGTTCGACATGATTATTTACTAATTTTAATAAAACTTGTGTACCAATATTAGACACGAATACCTCGCAATATTAATTTATCTGAAAAGAATCACCAATCCCCAACTCAGCTGGCCTATGCGCTGGCGAGCGAAAGCGAAACGTCAAATGACACGTAACCAACGTGTCAAAAATATTGCTATTACATAAAAATAATTTCGTTCATAGACAGTAGTCGATTAAAAGAGGATGATTAGATTTCACCACGAAGTGGCGTATTCAAGGGCGTCAGGTCGGAGTCGGAGTCGGATTCAACTTTACCAGACCCCGACTCCTACTTAGGACGTATAGTGATGCATTCATCGCTACGATAAACATCAATGTATCGATATAATATGATATTGATGTCCTGTAAAAAAATGATGTCATAATGATTGATGAAGTATCAAAAACCTTTAATCTTTTAATAAGCTTTCTTGATTTTTACAACCAAAGGAGTTGAAAATAAACGACTACGGTATCCACCACTGAAAGCCTAAAATATATAACCTGTGACGAACACGCCTCATTGTATAATTAATAATCCTATTAAGCAATTAATTTTTAACCCCTATAATTGAAAAGACTAGTCTCGCAGTGGGGCAGTTATGGATTGTTCTATGTACAAATATCATTACGACAGATCTTTTGCGAGGTGGGCAGATTAGAATACCAACAGATTCTAACAGAACTTTATTGCTTCCTCCACTACCATACTTCATTTCATATATGTAGGTTGTATGTGATAATTAGTGTATAGTAAATAGGACAAATGAAATAACACGTTTATATTAGGCTTCATTTTTTTTTTAAACAACAACACGTAAATCGGAGTCAAAATGTTCTCATCTAAATATTCTCCTCTGAAAGTCTATAAATTGTTTTGGCTTCCCGCAACATCATAGAATATAATATTTTATAATTTATTTTTTTTAAAAAATACGAAACCTAATAAAAACGTGTTATTTCATTTTCCCTATTTCTATACATTTATTATCATATACAACCTACATATATGAAATGAAGTATGGTAGTGGAGAAAGCGATAAAGTTCTGTAAGACTCTGTTGCAGTGATAGTGGTTAGACCGTTGGACTGCAAAGTAAGAGGTCTGGGGTTCAAACCCAGGGACGCACCTCTGTCTTTTCGAAAGTATGTGGGTATTAAAAATTAATTATCACTTGCTTTAACGGTGAAGGAAGACATCGTAAGGAAACCGGCAATGCCTAAGAGTTTCTCGAAGGTGTGTAAAGTTCGCCAACCCGCACTGGCCCAGCGTGATGGACTATGGCTTAAACTACTACTGAGAGGCAGTATGAAAGGAGGCCCGTGCCCCACGGTGAAACACTTCTTAACAGGGCTAATATTATATTATTTTATTAATGTGTCTACCTCGCAAAAGATTTTATTTATTTATACTTTATGCACTGTTGGTACATAAACGGACTTAATGCCTTAGGCATTTTCCACTAGTCTACCTTAGGGTGATACAGAAACAGGTGAAGTAAGTGCAAAATCCACAAGGCGAAGTGAAAAGAAAAATAAAATAGTGGTTGCGAATAATAAATATATACAAATCGATAAATACGCATATAATCATGATAGCATAAATCATATTAAGCCAACCTAGAAATAAATAAATATATACTTATATATCATACATAAGGTATACATATATACAAAACATAGATCTTACGTGATGATTTCTTTTTTATTTGTTATATTTTAGACTTATAAATATTTTTTCTCGTTATTTTGTATTTCTCGTTATTTTGTATTCTGACATCCTAATATTTTTCATTGTCTTAGCATTTCAAAACCATTCGCTGTTTATAATATTTACTTTTTCTTTGTAATGTTGTGCATGTCTATAATGGATGTAAACACTAGTTATTTCCTCTTCCATGAAATGTAGTAACTACATGTTTGTGTTTGCATTGTTGATATGCCTAATAAATAAATAGATGTATGTACATAGAACAATCCATAACTGCCCCACTGCACTAGTCTTTTCAACTATAGGAGTTAAAAATTAATTTTATAATAGGGAATAATACAATGAGGCCAGTTGGTCACGGGCTATATATTTCAGGCTATGATTAAGTATGTTGTGTATTATTCAGTAGTATTCTTGACCTTTCTCAGTCGTTAAATAACCCACTTACACAGTAACACAATTAAAAGGTACAGGAACTCTAAAAATAACAATTATCTTAACGCTTTGAATCGTAGTATATGGGGTGGTCATATGTGCGATAAAGGCGCCCCCAATTTATTTTTACTCTTTTCTGCCAAGCTATACCACTTCCATAGTCTTCTCTAATATACTTCTTTTTTCATTACCACATGGACTTTTCCAGTCAACTTTGTTATACTTTGGAAAGCTAACTCGGCTGTCTCCTGCTGGAAGAAAATTATATTAATTTATAAATAAACATAATATTAATTAAGAAATAACGGACGACCATGTTTGCGATATTTTTTTTCGGCTTATGCAAGGCGTGGAAAGTCACCGCGTTTTACTCTTTCTTGCCAAATTGTTATTCTAACAAACAATCTAACAAACTCTGGACTGATACTGGGAATTTTTCGATAGAAAAACTACATTGGTCCGACCTAGGATTTGAACCATAAACTTCGCGATCGCAAAGTACATTATTCGCGACTAGACTAACGAGGCAGTGTTATAGTTAATTTAATATTAAAATAAAAATAATAATTTGTTATGTATCAAGATCAGTCAAGTCATATTATATTAAACGCAGTAGTAATTTTAAACGATAACTTCAAAGGACATTCCCTCAAAATATGTGACAATGTATTGTACAACTCACTTTGCGTAGGCAGATATATTACAGAAATTGGTTATAATATAAAACACACATGAAAATACTAATAAAATATGTTTGTCATAACGATGACTACATCACTAAACGTCCTAAGTCGGGTCGGGTAAAGTTGGATCTAACTCCGACTCCGACCTAACGCCAATGAAGTGGCGACTTCAAGGAAATGTAATCACCCCTTATACTATGATATTTTATTGATTTATCAAGAACACACGACATACAAAATTGCTTCGAAAAATGCAGGTTAACTCGCTAACCACAGAATACATTTGTATGTGGCTAACGTGCTTACTATAACATCTATATAATAATAATATTTAATAGTAGCCATTGAGGTAAATAAATAGAGCAGCAAACGTCACTTCGGCGCGTCGAAAAAAGTGTAACGACTTAAAAGTATGCCGACGTAGCTATGAATCCAATAAATAATTTGGAGTAAACATATATCCATCCCTTTTACTCTTGTTTCCCACCATACCGACATTACTTCGATCCGATAGAGGTAGCAATATTACTAGTAGTAGGAGGCTCAGTGTTGCTTACTGTGTGATTATTTCCCACAATTTAAATGCAAAATGAATATAAATTTTTAATAATGTTATGAATATAATTTTTTTATTATGTATTTTTTAATTAACTTCGTTACATTTCAGATAGAATCCAATACATGAATTAATAACATAAATTATTATAGTACCTAATTCATTTTATTCTATATGAAATTAGAATTGTTATACAGATTATTTGGATATTAGTTAATAGTGTCTATGAGGGTAAGTGGTCAAACTATGATAATATTATTGAATGAGTAATAAACAAAACACACCTAATGTTATCTATTGCATTATTTTCAAAATATTCAGGTTGATGGTTGCAGTCTATTTAGAGCGGGTAAAATAAATACAAATTTACAAAATGCGTATCTCTTCAACAAACTCAGTAAAACGCTGTTGCCTATTTCCTGTTTCCACTGACGACTTCTTGTCCAGACGTTTAGAGCGTTAGGCCGCTCTGGTTACTAGACTGAATAGTTGCGGGTTCGATTCCCACATAGTACAAATTTTTGTGTGAATCACACATTTTGTTTAGGTCTGGGTATTCGTTTGTGTGATTTTCATGTTTATAAACGTACCGACGTACGACATTGAATAATTACCAGTGTGGGTCTTTTAAAAAAAAAGGAAAGCAAAAGTCTTGGTTAATTCCCTAATTGCTTTCTACGACATGCGTGAGAACAAATGGGATTTACCGGATCCATAAGGCAATTATATAACAAAGAATTGTGTCCAATATTCGCTTTGAGCAAATAGCTTATTTATTTTTATAATATTCTAATGAAATTTTTGGAACTCTGTACTTTCTGTCTACCCCGCAAGGGATCTGGCGTGAAACAAATTGCACTCTTTGGATCCAAAAAAATTAACAAAATAGGTATTCGTATAGTACATAATTATAGGTGACACAATCATCCAACATTTTCCCATAAAGACGGGATCACCAAATGGTGCTTTAATTGGCAACACTGCATCTCAAATTTATTTTTGTAACTTGAAATTGGTTTTCTATTATATTTACTAGTAAATATATGAAAAAACAATAAACTTATGTATGGAAAGTAGTTCCGCTTGCAGTATGGTGATTTTGTGACCTCAAATCGCGTTCTTACACCACGCATTTACCTATTGTGATTTGTTATTAATACGTGTTACTCGAGAGACGTCAGGCAGGCCAATGAATGACAGAAGCTTGAAACTTGGCTGCGGGCTTATTCTTAGCCGACATACATTTAAGCCGTTACTGCTGATCTAGTGTTATGTATATGATAGTAGCCCTGTTAAGAAACTGTTGCACCGTTGAGCACGAACCTCCTCTCAAACTGAGAGGGTTTAGGTCATAGTCCACCACGCTGGCCCAGTGCAGCTTGGCAAACTTCACACACTTTCGAGAAACTTTTAGGCATGCAGGTTTTCTTACGTGTACCTTCACCGCTAAAGCAAACGATAGTAAATTTTTATTGTTTTTATTTATTATAAAATTAACTATAACATCTACAAAGAAAAAAATAAATAAAAAATAAAATAAAAATAGGTTTTCTCAGGATTACATATCGGGATAACTTATAATAAAACACTAGTAGTCCTGTCGACTTAGTCAGCGTTCGCACGATTGCTTTTTTAACGTGTTGTGCTGAAGCTTATAAGTGCTTTAGGAATAGCTGCATAGCTGCTAGCCATTTGTTTCATTCCGGCCCTTTATCGCGCATTAAAAACCGTTCGTGCGATCGTGGGGTGGAAACTTCACAGTACTGACAAAAAAGGTGATATTGGTCCATGAAGCTAAAATTACCTGGAGGGAGTCATACGACGTTGCCGCTCTGCCGGTCATCGTTCAACACATTGTCTTTTTCTCTCTCAATTACACGGATCACCATTTTGAGTGAATAAGAAAGCTATCGTAAAGTTGGCAACGTCGCCCTGTACGTGTGCTTGGTTGCCTGTTGTGACCTGTGGTTAGGTCATAACAAATGCGCCCGTCCGATTCAACGATTAAAATATAAATGAAAATCTATCTATCTATAACCTCACGCCAGATCCCTTGCGGGGTAGGCAGAGAGTACAGAGTTCCAACAGGTTCTTTCCTTACATACCTCTCTGGCTTCCTCGACTCTCATAGTTCGTCTCATACACGCTCGCCGGTTACGGAGACTCTTGACTTTTCCATCAGATAAGACTCGGTTTATTTGGTCGTGGTAAGATAGTCTAGGTCTTCCCCGGTACCTGCATCCTTCCACTTTCACATTGTATATCTGTTTTGTCATTCTTTCCTCTGGCATTCTTTCTATATGCCCGAACCAACGGAGCATGCCCTTGCATATAAATGAAAATCATTGTTATAACTGAATATACTTTAATACAGTGAAATTACATCGTGTTGTGCTGTATTTTGTCAATCAAGGACAACCCAAGGGGAAGTGAAAATTCCTGAATTATCATTTCACACGTATGTATTTTTGCCTCTTATTATATTATTGGGAAGTTTCACAGCAAAATTATGGATTTAACATTAAAGATATACATCACTGACGTCATATAATTAATAAAAGGTAATAATTAACTGTGAGTTTAAAGCTTTAATTTATATTTAAATATGCATTATTTTACGCTTCTCCACTAGTGATGTCCTACAGCGCCTATCGCTTACTGTCGATATTACTAAATTAATACTAAAACATTAACCATTCCTATTTCACGTCACAATGACTAAACTTATTTGGATGAAATTTAGTAAGGATAGGATATCTAGATAAATACCGTCGCGTCTATATTCCCCAATCGGGAGTGGGATATATAGACCTATTTATGATTATTTTATTTTAAACTATAATGGCGTTTTACCTGAAATAAAACGCTTATTAAACTACTTACCGTGTGTGTGTGTGTGAATGATGTACGCTGTTGGCCGCGAGGCCTTTACAGCTTCACCGGACTTAAAGGCGAGCGTTCAACCACTACGCTCTAGCCAGCCAGAAGGGCAAGAGGCGACATACTCGAGGGCTCCGCGAAGAGGCGCCCTCGGTTGGGACAGTCGCTGTAGGGGGCGGGTGCATTACTAAGTGCACCGGTCAACCGCCGGCTATGGGAGGGGATCTACTACTACTACGTCGTCGTCGTCGCCCGTATTCTGAGCGGAAAGAAGGGATGACAAAGCATCGGGGGGGTCGGTGAGAACATGTCGCGGCCGGCGGTGGCGGCAGGGGTCGGGGGGGAGATCGTAGTCGGCGGTGGCTACGATTAACGGATTCGCATGGGTAGATGCGTTCGCGAAGTGACGTGTTGACGCCTTTTTAATAAAGGCGCGAATAGGTTCGAGACCTAGATCGGAGTGGAGGTCGACGTTCCGTACGAACCAGGGGGCTCCTACGGCTTTACGGAGGAAGCGGTTTTGAACCACTTGGAGTTTATCGATGTGAGAGGGGGCCGAGTGCTCGAACACAACACACGCATAAGTCATGATGGGTCGAACGCAAGTTTTGTAAAGTGTCACCTTATTTCTAAGGGACATTTTACTCCGCTTGCAGATTAACGAATGGAGACGACCGAGCACAAATGATGCTCGGTGACGGACCCGCTTGATGTGCGGGCCGAAGAACATGGTACTGTTTAGGGAGACCCCTAGATATTTGACCTCTTTGACCCAGGGAATGGGTCGGTCGAACATGGTCACTTGGCCGAGATTACTTCTAGGGCGGCGCAGGGAGTGGCGCGGGGTGGCACCTCTGGAGAAGAACACCGCAGCGCTCTTGTCCGGGTTCACCTCAATACGCCACTTCCTGAACCAATTCCCTAGGGAATTGGCGGATGCCTGAAGGTTTCTGGTAATGAAACCCTTATTCCTATGCGAGACGTAGAGAGCGGTATCATCCGCGAATAGGGCTAGATGCGCCTTACTCGAACGAGGAATGTCGTTCGTGTAAAGGCTAAACAGGAGCGGAGAGAGAACTGAGCCCTGTGGGACTCCAGCACTGATGGAGTGGGAAGTGGAGCGCGTCATTTCGACGCGATAACGGAAGGAAACTACTTACCTCCCTGCAAGCTTTATATTGAGAAGGCATATGATGGAACTGTTGATTTTCGTGATTTAGAATCCCACCGCTACGCCTATATTCCCCAAGCGGGAGTGGGAGTGATGTACTGTGCACACTCACTTGTCGTTCAACAATGTAAGGTCTCATGTAGTAGAGGATGATTCTATTGATATTATAACGAGCACAGTGTCAGATTCCGAACTAGTTTTTTTTTTTTATCGAATAATTACTATTTTCCGACATAGGATTCGAACCAACGACCTTGTGATCGCTATGCGCATTACCAATGAGGCTTTACTATTGTATTAAATTGTACATCCTAATATCGAGGTTTACAGATTTGTATTATAATACGTATGTGTGAACTTATATAAATTACTCGTAGTAATTCGAAATCATAATTTAGATGTGTCAGTTACGATTTTGCATGAATAAATATTTTTTAAACATAAATTGTATATTCTTGTCGATAAATCCTGTACTAGTAATCACTTGCCTAATCACGCACACTAACGCAGATTCACAAACTCACGCCGACATAAAATTGACACGCTACCGCGGCGATATGCAGTGTCTAGGAATTCTTCGTCTATGTATTTGTCAATATTATTGAAAGTGAAGGATTATCAACATGTCAAAAAATCCATTGACATTTACTTTTCAGCTCAAGAAACGTCAGTCAAATAGACGTCAGTTTAAATTCAAATTAACGTTTTGTTGTACCGCCATCCCGTGTGTTATTATTTATAAACATATTCAATTTTTAATACTATTCTTTGATGTGTAATGTACTTGAGTATTAAGGATGAGCCACTTTGAATTTGCTATTCCGCTCCAAAAGGACGAGCTACTAGAATCCCACGCAGGGCAATATCACGTTGAGGATGTTGTACAACTACGGTTGTTGTTGGCAAAACTGCAAGGTAATTGATTGAAATACTCTATAAATCCTTAAATTTATCGCAAATTTTGCTTTGTGTAGACTGTAAGAAGTATTTAAGTGCAATATACCCTGAAAGAAAGTGAAGAATATTTACAGTTCGCTTTTTGTTATTTTACATAGGTAGTAACTGTGTTATTTTACAGATGCTGCCCGGGCCTACAACACCGAGGGTGTGGAATACATACTAGAACATTTTGATACTTACTTCTCCATCATAGTACATGGAAGCAAACTAGAATGGAATGTTATAAATAAAGGTAAACAAACAAGTGATTGTATAATATAAATGTAGTATTTATGCTATATTATTGACATTTTTTGTTCACTCTTATTCACCTCCTCATCTCTCAACACTAACTGGAAGATAACTCATATTTAAGTTAAATTTGCCTTTATGTTATTTAAAATGTAAACTTTATTTTCTATTAATTTGTATACAATAAAGAATATACTTTAATTTTCTTATTTTATATCTTTAAAATAATGTGAATATATTTTTATGTCTATTGTTTCCAGCATTTGACCATATTGTCCGAGCTGCTAAGAACTTGTGCAGTCATCTTGAGCTGGTATTTCAAGATCAGGAGATAGATGGTGATGTTAGAATTAAGAATTTAAACATTCTCAAGATGATAATGTATCTCTTCACACAGATAATGAAGACCAAAGACACAAAGTTGGCTGCTGATGTGAGTATAATAATTTTAAGTACACATTCAATCTGTCTGTCAAGGATATTTCCATAGCCATTCTGTCTATTCTATCAGTGTTCAGCTAAAAGACGCTCACTGCAGGACCACCTCCTCCAAAGTCCTCCACATAAACCCGCTTTGTGCTGTACCCATCCATATCTTCTACCTGTGACCTTTACCAGGTCATCGTTCCATTAATTCTATACTATTCCTAAACTGTAGACATTCAATATATTGAAAAGTAATGTTAGCTGATTTAAGGTGTTTGTTCTTGGATGTATCTATAAAAATCAGTGGTTACTTGATCTCTGTGAAATAATCAGACAAGTACTGAGGAGAGGTCAGCCCAACTCTTTTAATTTGTTCGGGACCCTTATTCACTATGACCAATGACACCTGACAACATAACAGATTGGGTTTGAGCAGCTCCTTAATCAGCAACATTAAACAAATCCATGTAATACAATTTGAGAAAGAAAAAAATGGTTATCAGGAAGACCAAACAAATTAAGTTAAAAAAAGGTTGTTGCCCGATCTTCTCACTGGAGGCTACATTTGTAAAAAAATTATAAATTTTAACGTTCGTAAGAACTGTTATTTTGGCCTATACAAATAAATAATTATTGACTTTGACATGTAATGCAACAACACATAGACAACTGTATGTTCATATTTTTTGATGAATTAAATATTATTAATATTAATTTCGTGAAGTAATTTTTTAATGGTACACCAATGGCATAAAGAATACCATTTCACAAAGTTATCATGTTATGCAGTGTTTGGTCATAGCAAATAAGGGCCCAGGTAAAACTTAAGGGTAACTAAAAAATTAAATAACTTGCATGTTATATATAGAATTCAACAAAACTAACTTTGGGGAAGAAAGGCAAGAAAGTGACAGATGATGAGGAGTTCTGTGGCTGGACAGAGTCTGATAAGCAAGCAGCACTTGTTACTCTGTACTTGGTGCTACAACAGCCACTTTCCCGGCTCTGGGACCCTCCACTAGCTGAAGATAATTTTGTATCGTAAGTACATGTATGTAGTTTAAAAAAAATATTTAATGAAATACCCATAGGTTAATAGAGACTTAAGGTTTGGTCACATAGCCGCCGGACCGCGCCGCTCTGGAGACCGCCCATCACACAGTGTTCTGCTAGCACGCGTATTAGCGTCTCACTCCCGCCGTGCTTCGTGGGCAGGCATCGCCGGCAGGGATTGTGATCGTATCCCGTCGCGCCGAGCGTGGCAGAGCTGTGTATCTCGTACATTTCAGTACAACTCCCTAGGTCGCGCCACCATCTCGCCCTCGTCTCGTTGTGTCAGCAATGTGGCGAAACCTTAAAAATTGTCAACTTTACCAGTCGTTTTGGAACTTCAAACCGTTTTGACTTGCGGGAAACCATTGGCAATATTTACGAGAAAACCGACACAGTGGTCAGAACGCTACAGGACGTGTCTCGAAAGTTTCTGTGCGGCAAAAGCAAAAACAGGAACTCTTAAACTCTCGGCCGAGACTCTCGAACTTAGGAAAAGTAGACGAGAAATGTCACTTACGCAGACGTCTTCGTCAGATTGGAAGGACTTAAACATTAGAATCCAAAAGCTGATTCGGCGCGACCTCAGACGCTTTAACACCCTCATCGTCGAGGCTGCGATCGAGCAGAACAAGGGTACTAAGGTCTTCGCCCAACAATGATCTGATGAAACTCAAAACTGCAGATGGCAGAACCGTGACCTCGTTCGAGTTCGAGATTCTCGAGGACGGGTAAGGCTACGAGACCCAGTAACGATGACCACAAAGCCCCACTTACGCGCCATTACACGGAAGACATCCCAGAAGTCGATCAGGGCGTGGTCAAAGCGGCTCTCGAGCAACTTAAGAACAATAAATATCCTGGTGATGATGGAATTACTACCGAGCTCCTTAAAACTGGTGGGACTTCAGTTCTCAAAGAGCTGGCGAGCCTTTTTAATTCCATCATCCATCAGAGCCTAACACCTAAAGCGCGGAGCGGGAGTGCGGTGGCTCTATTCTTCAAAAGAGGCGAAAAGCCTTGCTAAAGAACTACAGACTCATCTCATTTCTGAGCCATGTATACAAGTTGTTCTCGAGAGTAGTCCCAAACCGCCTCATCAGAAAACTCGAGTTTCAGCCACCGGAGCAAGCCGGGTTTTGAAAAGGCTTCAGCACCGTGGACCACATCCATACTGTTCGGCAGATTGTACAGAAAACTGAAGGGCACAATCAGCCGCTGTGTATGGCTTTCGTGGACTACGAAAAAGCATTCGACTCCATTGAAACCTGGGCAGTTCTCGATGCTCTGCCACGATGTCGTATTGACTGGCGTTATATCGAAGTGCTGAGATGTTTGTATGAAACCGCCACTATGACCGTCCAGCTCCAGGACCAAAAGACCAACTCCATTGAGCTGCGCAGAGGGGTGAGACGGGGGGATTGTGATATCCCCTAAGCTCTTTACCAACGCGCTCGAAGACGTCTTTAAGACGCTGGACTGGGCGGAATATAGACGGTGAGCGCATCTCGCATCTTCGGTGCATCCTAAATGTAGCCTCTCGACGTGTTGGTCTCGGCATGAATTTGGATAAAACCAAGATCATGTTCAATGAACATGTCACGCCGGGACCAGTCTACGTAGAAGAATCTATGCTCGAATTTGTTTGAGAATACACCTACCTTGGGCAGGTTATCAAGCTTAATAGGAACAACTTCGAGAAAGAAGTCGACAGAATGATCCAGTTGGGCTGGGCAGCATTCAGCATACTATGTCAGGTTTTCTCTTCCCCTTTACCGCAATGCCTGAATAAGTCTACAACCAGTGCGTTCTACCAGTCATGGTCGTTCTACCATGACATACGGTGCCGAGACGTGGACACTATAGTAGGGCCAGACCATAGGCTTAAAGTGGGCGCAGTGGCTAAAGGCGCAGCGAGCTATGGAGCGGGCTACGCTCGGAGTCTCTTTGAGGGATAAACTCCGAAATGAAGTTATCCGGTAAAGAACCAAAGTAGTTGACATAGCTCGCAGAGTAAGCTCGCTAACGTGGCAGTGGGCTGGCCATGACTGTCGAAGAACGGATGGAGCAGACGAGTTCTAGAGTGAAGACCGCGACTCAGCAAACGTAAGGTGGGGCGCTCCCAGCTAGGTGGACCGACGACCTTAAGATGGTCGCAGGGTGGGACTAGATGAGGAAGGCGGAGGACCGTGTATTGTGGCGCGAATTGGGAGAGGCCTATCTCCAGCAGTGGACTGCAATAGGCTGATTTGATTGATTGATTGAGCATTCGTAAATGACTTCTGATTTATAATTTTAATAAATCAATATGACCTTAGGTCTAATATTGGGTGTAATATTAGGGTGAATCAGAGTTGTAAACTAGTAGTTTCTCGTGGGTTCACACCTGGTCGACAACAGCGCCACCTACCGGGTCCAACAATATCTAAGAAATGATTTAGGTGCCCCATAAGCACACAAAAACAGCAATCAAAATCAGCCAAGCTATTTAGGGGGAGGAGAAAAAAAGAAATACACTGGAAATTAGTATACAAAGATTTTCTTAATATATATTTTTGCCTTATAAATGCTAGATTGATTTACAATAATAAATTTGTATCACATTCTATAAGCTGATATTTTTTTTTCTTTCAGGATGGTGGCAGAACCATGTTATAAGGCTCTTGAAGAACAAATAATTAAAAATAAATCAGTTAGAGAAACTGTGTTTCAAGTGCTCGGAGTTTTAATTAAAAGATATAACCATGGGACCTCATGCCTAATCAAATTAGTTCAGGTAAGATACAAACATATTGAGAGCACATTTAATATTTTAGTTATCAAACTGAGAAGAACTTTTCCATCAAAAGTTTTCCACTAGCAATCCAGAGTTTAGAATTGTGTAATAGCAATAGCAAAAGAAGGCTTGTCTCCTATAACTTCATTTTTCTTCAAAACGTAGCCCCATACTAGGATTTATTTCTGTATCATAGGTACGTTTACAAACATGAAAATTGACATACACAAATACCCAAACCGAAACAAATAATTATGGATCACATAACTTTATATGTCCGTGCGGAAATCGAACCCGCGACTATTCGACCCAGTGGGCGGATCGGCTTGAGCTCTTAACCACTGCGCCAAATGGTCCGTCAACATCGGATCCAACATTGTCCGAGAAATAGGGAGGTACTTAATATACCTTTACCACTCCATACTATGTCTGTATAATTAACTATAGTATTTTTCGAATAGAATGGGTAGTGACCGTTCTAATTGCCTAACGAAATTATACTTTTTTCAATGGCAATAAGAGGTATGACCCATTTCTATACTTATGGTTTTATGCCTTAACACCATTGAATTAAGTATTAATTTCGTTTGGAAATTAGAACTGTCACTACCTACTAATCCTATGTGAAAAATATTATAACTACGCGGCTGCGCACGGGTTTATTTTGTAATATCTTTTTATATTATTTGAGGCCCTATGTTATTTATGGATATTGTAGCTTTTTCATGGTGAAAGAATTATTAAAATCAGTTCAGCAGTTTCAGTGATTATCAATTACAAGCAAACCACGAAGCAAATGGGGATGGCAAAGAGGAGATGACATTATTATAATTATCTGTACAATCAAGCGTGTCTCTGCGCGGGATGAAGAGGACATTATACCCCGCCCACTTCTGTATTTCCCATTTAGCTGACAATGATAGACTGACGCAAACCACGCCCACCGCGATGACGTCAGGGCCTAGTTGGAAGACAGTACACAGTTGCTTAGGGCAAACAATCAAATCTTTCCTCTTTATAATATTAGTAATATAGATATACAAGAGAAATGTCTAGTTTTATGTTTGCACCATAAAACAGTGCATATCAAATTGTACTCCGTTTTCTACAAACTAAACTTTGTATATTGCAGATTCTTCAAATGGTCGAGCATGCTGTATCGCCTATATGTGCAGGGGTAGTACAGTTAACCAAAGATTTTGGCCTCGGAACATTTGGCCCACAAATGGTAGGTAACGATTTCTATTTCTCCTCCCTGTGTATATTATTTTAGTAAGTCCGGTATTTCTTTTTTTTTTTTTTTTAAACATATCCCCCACACTAGGATTTATTCCTGTGTCGTGGGTGCGTTTACAAACATGAATATTCACAAACACAAATACCCAGACCGGAACAAATAATTGTGGATCACACAAAGATTTGTCCCGTGCGGGAATCGAACCCGCGACTATTAGACACAGTGGGCGGAGCAGCTCAAGCTCTTAACCACTGCGCTAAATCGTCCGGTATGGCACACCATCACACATTCACGTGCCAATTTATTTTTAAGAAATATTCAATAGACCTTAACATGTCAGCAAATAATCTTACTTATCAGTCGTTATTTGCAATGACAAATGTACATTTTTATAAGAATAGTATAACATTACCAGATATTTTGAACATTTTAAACATGTATGCTTGAATTACTATATTCTATGAAACAAATGCCTATCAAGACGTGGCTTTGGTTTGCCATCCTTACTATATACAAGGTGTATCGTAAATAACGCAAGACACCCCGATTAGATAATTGGTTCACAAATTCAATATGAAAACCAATTTTCCAAATTTACATATTTTTAACCCTATTTTTAGCACTTTATACCCCAATTAACAATGAAACGTGTATGTGTATGTGTGCATATTGAGAAATACGTTTTAGTAATGCATTTGAAAATCTCCGTATTGCTTTGAATCAAGAATAAATTTAGTTTATTATAGCGCACTAAAGGAGTAACAGCATTTTTTTGCTATTTAAAAAAAATGTAACAGACAATAAAAATTGTTGGAATCAATTCAGTTATCGATTTAGAACAAACTACTTTCAGGTCTTGCGTTTATTATGTTACAGCCTGTGTAAGTCGTTGTGCAAATAAACAATGCTCTATACTGCTACTGCCACCACTGCCCGCCAAAAGTAATAAGCAGTTCACATACTCCCTTGGCACTTCAAGTATCTCTCTATGTTTGTAAAAAACATATTTTTTGTATTTTATATATTTTTTTAGGTTTTTATCCTTGTTATATTGTTGATTTGTTTACATGGATTTATGTGTATTAGAATAGGGTACTTTTCTACTTTGTTAATTAATAATGTGGATTAAGTGGGTAGGAAAATAAGATAATGACATACGCACTTTTGTACAATGGCTACCTAGCAAAATACATGATTTACATTGAGTTGGTGTTTTACTAAAGTTCAGGACTTAATAGTGGCGACGTTTGGTAAAAAGTGGTCAAAATGAACAGTAAAGCAGTGAAATTTGATGAGTTTAATCCGCAAAAGGACAATTGGGACATTTATTTCGATCGTTTACAATTTTGTTTTGAGGCAAATGGTGTCGTTTTGGATGCTGACAAGCGAGCAAATTTCTTTACAGTATGTGGATCGCGAGTATTCGAAACATTCCTGGCATTAATTACACCAAAGAAAGCTAGTGAAGTGACATTTGATGAAATACATAAGATTCTTACAAAACATTTTAGCCCAAAGCCAAATGAAATATCAGTGTCCTTTCAGTTTTATAAACGAGATCAAAAACGTGACGAGTCTGCAACGGACTATATAGCACAACTTCGAAAATTAACTTCCGGTTGCAATTTTATAGACTTAGAGCGAATGTTACGGGACCGATTAGTTTGTGGTATGAGGGACGAAAGACTACAGTACGAACTGTTGAAGCGGGACCGTATAACTTATCAGGACGTAGTGGACGCTATGTTGTCATCTGAAAGTGCGGGGCGGGACGTCCGTATGATCCAGCAAGCGGCCGTTGGGTTGTCGTCGGGGCTATCACAGCCGTTCTCGTCGGGGTGTGCTAATACGGGGCCGCCCGCAGTTGTCGAGCCGATGGAGGTTAATGCGTTTCAAACGAAGAGCCTTTATAGTCGTTTATGCTACCGTTGCGGGAATCGACACGCCGGAGAGTGTCGTTTTGTAAATACTGTATGTCGGTATTGTAAGAAGAAGGGACATTTGGAAAAGATATGTTTAAGCAAGAAGAAGACCGTAAACAGAGACGTCAACTACGCTGCAGGTGCGGATGATCGTTTAAATGGAATTTATTGGGTACCGGGTGTAATCACCCATCGAACCAGCCGCATACCGCCCTACGAAGTGGCGGTAGCTCTTGCGGGGGTATCGGTCAACATGCAGGTGGACACGGGTGCTAGTTTTTCAATAATTAATGAACGCACATGGCACTCGATTCGCTTTCGTCTACCACTTGATGCTCTGCAGCCTATCGAACTGTCGCTCCGAACATGGACAGAGACTCCCGTACGTCTTTTGGGACAAGTTTGGTTGCCAGTACAATACAATGAGGTGATCCGAGATCTTTGCGTCATCGTCGCTAGAGGAACTGGACCAAATCTTCTAGGTCGTGATTGGTTTAGCCCGCTAAACATCTCACTAAATATTAACTTTATTGAAGATGGTGCTGAAATTGATAGATTGATGAATAAACACAAAGAAGTATTTCAGGATGGACTCGGTACCTACCGTGGACAGCAAGTGACAATACATCTCAAAGCGAACGCTGTACCTAAATTTTTAAAAGCCAGACCTGTTCCATTTGCAATCAAGGAGAGGGTAGGACAAGAGATAGACAGACTAGTAGAAGAAGGAGTACTACAACCGACGTCCTATTCTGAATGGGCTACGCCCGTTGTTCCGATAATAAAGAAAACGGGGGAAATAAGATTGTGTGGTGACTATCGCAGCACAGTCAACGAAGCAACTGAATCAGATACGTATCCTTTGCCTACCGCAAATGATACGTATCTGATTCAGAAATGAAATTTTCGCCACTGTTGCAGGTGGAAAATTTTTTTCAACTCTAGATCTGGACCGTGCATATACACAGGTGGTTGTCAACGAAGACACCTCGAAACTGTTAACTTTGAATACCTGTAAAGGTCTTTACACTGTACATCGTTTGGCTTTTGGCGTCAAGGCAAGTCCGGGGATTTTTCAGCGTTTGATGACATCTTTGCTGGCTGATATTCCGGGAATAGCTGTCCTAATTGACGATATTATTATTAGTGGCAGGTCTAAACAAGAATTGCAGGACAGACTGGACTCTGTTTTGGGACGGATAGGTCGAGCTGGCCTTCGCCTTAATAAGAATAAGTGCAAATTTTTTCAAGAAAGGGTCGAATTCCTTGGATTTGTCGTAGATGCGGAGGGAATACATCCCGCAAAAAGTAAAGTAGAGGCAATCGTGAACACTCCTAAGCCTAAGAACAAGCAGGAACTGCAGGCATTTCTCGGTTTATACAACTTTTATGAAAGATTCATACCGCATAAGGCTACTATACTAGAGCCATTATATAGGTTATTGGAAAAATCTCAGGCATGGAGGTGGACAGAGCGTGAACAAAATGCATTCGACACAGCGAAACGTCTTATTACTTTTGACTTAACACTGGAGCACTATGACTTACGAAAACCACTTGTACTTACGTGTGACAGCTCAGAATACGGTGTTGGTGCAGTATTGTCTCATGAGACTCATAATGGACAGGAATGTCCCATAGCTATGGCGTCAAGAACATTACATTCACACGAAAGACGTTATTCGCAACTGGACAAAGAGGCGGCATCTATAATGTTTGGTATCACCAAGTTCCATAATTACCTGATGGGAAGACATTTTCGATTAGTGACTGATCACAAACCGCTACTGGGTTTATTTGATCCAAAGAAACCTATGCCTAATATGTTGTCACCTCGATTAACTAGGATTGCCATCGCTTTAACGTCTCACAGCTATGAAATAGTTTATAAACCAGGTGCGCAAATTGGATTCGCAGACAATTTAAGTCGTTGGCCACAACCAGTTCCAGAGGAACCGGAACAACAGCTCGGTGAAATATTGTTGATGGCCGAGTCACCAGAAGATTTTCCCTATGATGTTGAGCAGATAGCGTCGGAAACGAGACGTGATAGCACATTGTCACGAGTCATCTACTATATACAACGCGGTTGGCCCGTTAAAGTCAATGACAACAATTTACGTCCATTCTGGTTGAATCGTTTAGAATTGTCGCTTCAGGACGACTGCATATTGTTGGGTTGTCGAGTGGTCGTACCAAAGTCCATTCGCCAAGCAGTGTTGAAAGCGTTGCACAGAACACATTCAGGAATCGTACAAACGAAAGCTCTAGCTAGAAGCTATGTTTGGTGGCCACGCCTCAATGAAGACATCGAAGACCTAGTCAGCACGTGTACTAAATGTTTGGAACATCGACACATGCCACCAAAGACCTATCATAAGTGGATTACACCGTCAAGGCCTTGGTCCAGAATACATATGGATTTCGCTGGACCATTTTACAATAAGTATTTCTTGATTATCGTGGATGCTTACTCCCGATGGCCTGAACTATTTATGGTCAATAACACCACTTCGGCTACAGTCATTAAACTATTAAGGACGGTATTTGCTACACATGGGCTATGTGATACAATAGTGTCGGATAACGGCACATGTTTCGTATCTAATGAAATAGAGAAATTTTTTACTGCTAATAACATTCGTCATGTGACTACAGCCCCATATCACCCAGCTACAAATGGGTTGGCCGAACGAATGATACAGACAATTAAGGATAAATTAAGGAAAATGGATGACTTGGCATGGGACAGTAGAATTCCAAATCTACTGCTAGGACTTCGGGTCACACCATGCACTACAACAAAGAAGACACCTGCAGAACTGCTCATGAATAGACGGCTACGTACTTTATTGGATACTATACACCCAGATAATCTACAACATAAACGGACTGAGAAACAGATTGATGTCAACAGGGAGAATAAAACGAGAGAAACAAATGTAGGTCAGAACATTATGTACCGCAACTATAATGCTATGGGCCCAAGATGGTTACCAGGTCAGATATATGATAAGAACGGTCCATCTAACTACAAGATTAAAACTGAGAATGGAGCGCTAATCACCCGTCACATTGATCAGTTAATAAAAAAAACATCTACACAATCCGGGCCAGAGGAGGGAGAGAGAGTAGCTGATGATTTAGCGAGTGATGAACCGGTACGAACAGAGAATCCAGACTCTCAGGATTTGGATAAAATTATTGAGATTCCGGATGCGGATAAATGGGCAGAGATATTGGGTATACCTCCATCAGATAGCCCCTTAGTTTCATCTGCACCAGGAAAAGTAAAAAATAAAATAGATCTGCATTCTAAAACTCCATATGACAGACATAGAGATAATCACTATATGTCATAGATGCCTTTTGTGACAGCTTAATTATGTATTGGCATTTGGTCACATAATCGTTGTTCATTCGTTTTATTTATTATACTTAGGGGGGAGGTATGTTATATTGTTGATTTGTTTACATGGATTTATGTGTATTAGAATAGGGTACTTTTCTACTTTGTTAATTAATAATGTGGATTAAGTGGGTAGGAAAATAAGATAATGACATACGCACTTTTGTACAATGGCTACCTAGCAAAATACATGATTTACATTGAGTTGGTGTTTTACTAAAGTTCAGGACTTAATAATCCTTAAGGAATTTTTCCAAATTCATTTTTCCTCATCATTCCAAAAAGATTTCTAAACCCGCCACTATGAGTGTCAGTCTTTTTACTCCTGCTCAAAAAACCGCTAACGAAGCGAGCGCCTGGCAGTGATAGTGTGAGAAGGGAAGAAGAACTTAAGTGGTTAGTATATACGACTAATCTTCCCTCACTTCACGCGGAAGTGAATAGTGTGTAAATTGGGTATTAAAATTGTCTTCCTTTACAATGAAAGGTACGCGAAATAGCAGAGGCATTAGCTTCGTCGGAGGATGAAAACGCAGGCGCCGGCACCGAGCAGGCGGCCGCCAGGAACTGCGGCGCGTTCCTTCTGGAACTCACCAAGGAGCTGCCGAAGGAGATGGCCCACGCCATCGCCACTATACAGCCATATTTAGAAAGTGATGAGGTTTGTGTCGTGATTAGGTGGCCTACCAAATTTGTTTGTTACCAAATTTATGGAAGGTGCTACAATGCCGCTATAGTAAGAGTCAATTAAAAAAAAAATCAATATGAGCCCTGTTAAGAAACTGTCCCACTGTTGGGCACGGGCCTCCTCTCAAACTGAGAGGGTTTAGGCCATAGTCCACCACGCTGGCCCAGTGCGGGTTGGCGAACTTCACACACCTTCGAGAAACTCTTAGGCATGCAGGTTTCCTCACGATGTTTTCCTTCACCGTTAAAGCAAGTGATAATTAATTTTTAATACGCACATATTTTTCGAAAAGACAGAGGTGCGTGCCTGGGTTTGAACCCGAGACCTTTGACTTGCAGTCTAACGGTCTAACCACTAGGCTATCACAGCTACGCGAGTCAGTTAAAAGTTAATTATTATTACTCTATTATTATTCTCTAATTGCGAACTATTGTTTTTTTTATTATCTACTGGCAGTTTTTTATTAGTGCCACATCGTAAATGTGGCCCCGAAGGTTTTCTACGGTTTCGTGGATCTGGAGAAGGCGTTAGACAGTCGTGCGAAAAAGACTTCCACTGCAAGGCATGCGTACGGATGGGTGGTAACATGTCATCCTGGTTTGACTTTAGAATCGGCGTCATGCAGGGTTGCGTATTGTCCGCTTAACTATTTATAATATATCTGGATAATAGTCTTCAAAAGTCTGTAAAAATGGGTGATCTTGTAGTAAACCACCTATTATATGCAGATGGCGCGGTTTTAATAGCGCCAACAGCTACTGATCTGCAAACACTAGTCACAGTTTTGAAAGACGACAACATGAACAATGGCTTACATTTGAATGTGAAGAAAACCAAAATTATGGTTTATAAATGGGAAGAAACCAGAACTAATGCAAGGATTATGGTTGGTAACGATGTTCTGGAGGAAGTGAATGAGTTTTTATATCTTGGATGCGCCTTTTGTAAGGATGGGAAATACACCGCTGATATAGAGAGAAGAGTGAATGCAATTAATAGAGTGAATGGTGATATGGGCAAACTACTTGAGAGCCGGCACTTAAGCCAAAAGGCGCAGCTAGCTATGCATAACGGGGTGCTTGTCCCAACGCTGTTATATGAAGGAAGAAAGAGAATGAAAGCAGGATAAATGCGGTGGAAATGCGAGCTTAGCGGAAGATATGCGGCTTGACTCCGCATATCTTCCGCTAAGCCCGACATTATTCGCAAGAGCGTACTAAGAAAGCGTGTAGGTATGAAAGATAGTATTGGAGTAAAGATGATAAAGAATATGCTCTGTTGGTTCGGGCATATAGAAAGAATGTCGGAGGGAAGAATGACAAAACAGATATACAATGCGAAAGTGGAAGAATGAAAGTACCGGGAAAGACCAAGATTACCTTACCATGACCAAATTGATCGTGTCTTATCTGAAAGACAAGGCAAGAGTCTCCGTGAGCGGCGAGCGTGTATGAGATAAATTATGAGAGTGGAGGAAGACAGAGAGGTCTGTAAGGAAGGAACTTGTTGGAACTCTGTACTCTCTGCCTACCCCGCAAGGGAACTGGCGTGATATAGATAGATAATAGCAGTATTCCCTGTATTAATAAAATCCGTTCACTAGTTTCAGAGTTTATCAATTATAAGCAAATCTTTCCTCTTTGTAAAATTAGTGTCGACTACATTCTTAAACAAACTGACGTCATTGTTTCTGTTACAAGCAGCAGTATTCGAATAAATTAAAAGCGGACAAAATGGGACCTAAAATAATTTCTTAGGTAAATCTACATTAGCACATTGTTAAATAGTCACTTTGGATGCTAAAATTCAAATTTCCTGCGATGTATCTCCAATATACAATGAACAAATTGAATAAAAACGGTTATTGACTATTTCAATGCAGCCAATCTGCTAAGATTATTTAAAACTTAAGACTTTTTTGCTTTGAGAACTTAATGAGTAACTCGATGGATCTTCTCAGTAAAGGTTCCGAAAATGTAACTTAAAAATATCAAAATGACGTTTGTAAGCGAGCGTTCGCACGGACGCTTTTTCAACGCTCGGCGCTGAAGCGCTGTACAGCGCTTTAAAAGAAAATTATGATCTGCCATTTATTTCATTCCAGCGCTTTACGAACGTGCGTTGAAAAAGCGTCCGTGCGAACGCCTGCTAATTGCTTCTTTCTTGGCATATATAAACGATTCTATTACTTTAATGAATGATGTGTTCGTATATTAGTCATACACGCTCCGCATCAGCGTGCTGGGCATGATGTGCGAAGTGCTGAGCGTGGAGCTGCGCGGCGAGGGGCTCACCGACGAGCAACGCGCGCTACGGGACGACTTCCTCGACGACCTGTACGAGCACATACACGACTTGTCGGCTTACGTCAGGCATAAGGTTAACACCACAATACCACGCATATGTTTAGGATTGAAATATTTGCTGCGACTTCAGTGACGTAATTGGTGACTTGAAGAATTGTCCCCTTTTCTGGTTCTTAGGTTTTAGATGTAAATGAAATGTTGATGTTGAGAGTACCCAGTGATGGGCATTTTTTTAATTGTAGAATCTATCAATTGAAATTTCATTTGCAATTAAGTTAAGCCCCCTGTGGTACTCCGGAGCAACAATGACTTTTGGACGACAAACGCCTCAGTCCCGTCCGTGACGATGGGTGCTGTAGACCACTCGAAACATTAGGCAATTCAGAACCACTAGTAAGCCGCGACGAAATCCGAAATATTGGAATTGCAACTTAATCCTTTGACAATTAATTTTTGCCCAACTCTGATGGTACCTATCGGCATGACTGCCGAGCTACGACTAACTGACAAGACACACTAACCTCATACAAAATAGCGCGTACTCATCAAATGTGTTCCTACAATTTGCTGACGATCCTCGCAAGATAGGTACGTCAGATATTACCACATCAGGACTCAATTTAATGAAAAACGAGAAGCAATGCTTCAGATTGTTAATATTTTTTTTGATGGGCAAGTCAAGAGTCTCCGTAACCGATGAGCATGTATGAAACAAACTATAAGAGTAGACGAAGTCAAAGAGGCCTGTAAGGAAATAACCTGTTGGAATTCTGTACTTTCTGCTTACACTGCAAAGAATTTGTCGCGATGATATAGATAGATAGATCTTTTTTAAATGTGTAGAATCCTCTACTTTTACAGCTATCGATCTATTGCTATTTGGGGCCATGAAGTATCCGCAAAGGTGTCCAAATTGTCGCGCCACCATTTCTAAGTCTACCTCGACATCTGCCACCACCGCTTGGTGTCTAGTTGCTGATGGCATAGTATAAAGGGGAGACCTTTGCTCAGAAATAGGACAGTAAAGGAATCTTCTGTCACTGAAATAAACAGCATACTTATATTTTAAAAAATACGGTGTGGATGTCATGTTCCGAAATAAAATAAAAACTCTAAATATAGGTGCTCCAGTTTTGGTGTCGTCTCCAGAGAGAAAACTGCGTGCCGGTGAACCGGCAACGCACGGTACTCGAGCGAGCCATAGGCCGGCTGAAAGACAAGGCTGCGCTTGTCAGAAAAGCAGCCATACAACTACTGAAAGTAAGAAACATATTGATTTACTTTATATATAGATTCTGTTACAGGCTATAACAGCGATGGTGAACAGGCTTGGTGGATCGCGACCCGGCGACGGGTCACAAAAATAAAATACCGGGTCGCAGCATTATCTAATTGTTTACAATCAATCATACTCGTTAATGATCAAGAGACGTGGTGTTTTTGTGTCAACGCGAACACTCTCCGCTGTTGCACTGAGGAGTGAGTGGTCGTCGTCACGCGTCCTGCATAGGTTTAGTCGCCCTGCGCCCCGCGCCCGTGTATTGTTCCCGTCCGGTACCACATGTATATTGACATTGAAATGTTTTTTTATTTTCCCTATATGCAATAGGTGGGTTATAAAACTTGTGGTGGGTCACGATAGGGAAACATTAAAATAACTGGGCCGGGGCATAATATAGTTTGGGAAACGCTGGGCTAGAATATAATGACCCGCTAATCCTTTGCTGCCTATCCTTTGTTTTGATTACTTCTGTTGCCTAAATGTACCTTATTTCTTTTTAGATATTTTTAGAGTGCAATCCATTCTCTGCACAACTCAAATTGGAATTACTGGAAGAACAATTAGAGAATGATCAGAGAATCCTCAATGACCTACAAAAGAAGTTGAATCCAGGCCCCGATGTTGAGCTAGTTAAGAAATGGGAGAAAATCGAGGATGACGTCATAAATGCAATAAAGCAAGGAATGGATGTGTTGACGCAAGATGAACCTGAACTGTCACAAGCTTCACTGGAGAATCTGTATGAAGCAATCCGAAAGCATTTACGAGAGAAGAACTATTACAAGGCGTATTTAATCGTGAAACATACAGAAAGACAATACCCAGATGCCAAACTGTTGAGATGTGATATGGAAAAAAGTGATCAGGTAAGCTTTCTCAAATCGAAATTTAATTATAAAGCCTCATTGGTCTAGTGCTGAAAAATGCGTGTAGCGTTCACTTGATCCTGGGTCAAATCCTAGGTCGGACAAATGTAGTATTTATAGAAATAGAACACTTTTTTTTCTTTTCACAGATAAATTATTTCGTAGCGCTTCTCCGAAACATATTTGTGATACCTGAGCGGCGACAATCCATATCACTCACACAGCAATGCGAAAATGAGTTGGCGTTATACAAGAGACTGGAAGAGAAAGAGAACATAGTGGCTTTCCTACAGGAGTCTGTACATTTCAGTCGCATGGTATCCGAGGCTGTGCCTTTAATTAACTCGTTGCTGATGTCGAAGCAAGCGGGTGATGTCAGCGAGGCGATAGACTTCTTCACGACGGCGCACCACTTCAATATAGAGTCTGCTAAGATGGGCGTGGCTAATATGCTCCTGCTGGTGTGGTCGCCTGATCAGGTAACTTTTAAGTTTATTTATTTATTTCTTGGAATAACAAACAGTAACACATTAAAATTGAAATATAATATTACGAAATAGGCAGAATAATATAAATGCATTACCAACACTGTTACTCACAGATTAAATAAGGACTGAAAAGCAAGGTAGATAAGCTTTAGTGTACATACAGTAAAATAAAATAAAATATTATTGATTACTGCATAGACTAGTAATTAGGAAATAAAGAAAGAAAACATTAATGAATGTAATAATTAACACAGAGTGAGTAAAATATTAAAAATATAAAATAATAATGTATATAAAAATATAAATATGTTATAAAGATTACTCAGAATGCAGCTTCAGAATTACATTGCGCTTAAATGTAATTCTGAAGCTTCTGTTTGGATGAGCCAAGAATATCAATATTAATAAATAGCTTATTATATATGCTTATACTAAGCATCCATAAGATGGCGCAGAGGCATACGTAATCCGGCATTTGTCTTTGAACCTTTAACAGCAAACAGTTTCAGTTTAGTGTGATTAAAAAGTCTCGAGGAGAAATTTGCTTGCTTTGTTCGACATCCAATTTGCCACTTTGCTGTCAGAATAATGTAAGCTTATACAATATTACTAAAGCCCGTTGCACTTTAGCTACAGGCTACAGTATCGGACCTTAATTTAAGTCAAACGAATACATATGAATGGAAATTACTGACTTTCCAAAGTTAATGGAATTATTACTAGGATTAAGTCGCACATATTCTCAGTTCGAAATTTAGTTTTATATAGAAACGATAAGCACTTATGTATCGTTTTTATTAAAAGAAGAACTGTCGCACGTCTGGTTTAAGTGTATGAACACCGCACCATTATGATTCAATCATATACTCGAATTACGCACAGATCTGCGTCCTCATCAACATATCGAAAGTATGTCGCTGTAAGCGGAAACGGGGCCTTTAGAGTTTCACTGGACAAGAGGGCGAGCGTGCAACCACTACGCTCGAGCCAGAAGGGCAAGGGGGCAACTAGCTCAAGGGCGCCTCTAGGAGGAACGGCCTCGGCTTGGGCAGTCGCTATGGGGGAGGGCGTATACTAGGTGTTCCGTCGTGGTGATCAGCACCAGCCGGCGGGCAAGGGATTCTGCGACCTCACCGGCGAGGTAAATTACTGTTCTGAAAGTGCGACATAATGATTAGTAAAATAAAGCGGAACTCTATTCAGTATACTCTCCTAGGATAAACGCGAAGCCGTAGAACGCGCATACCGCGACATGTACCTGGAGTGCGACACCAAGGTGGAGCGGGCGCGGGCCTTCGCCATCGCCAAGAAGCTGGTCTCGCTCATGCTGCACGTGGACCGCGGCAGTGCCCTCGCGCTACAGCACCTCGTCAACAAGTGGATTGAGAAGGGAGACATCACAACGGGAATCATACAGGTATTTTCTTCGATGCCCCACACTAGTAATTTTTCATGTGGTGTGAGTGCGCTTACAGGCGTTAATTATGCATGCACCACTTCCGACCGAAACAAATTACTGTGCGTCACACAAAGGGGTCGAATACACAAGTACTTGATCAAGTGAACAGTCTTAGCCAGACCATTGTCTCAATAAAATCACTGATATTAAAAACGATCTACCATTGCACTACCATCTACTACACTACCATCCGCGAACTACGAAAAGAGGTGGCGTCATTGCGTGGCGCCAGCCCGGAAAGTAGGTCGCACGAGGCATGTAATGTGAACGTTCGTCGCGGGGCGTAAAATGCATCCGTCGGCAGTTTCGAGTCAGCCGATGCCTCGCCAGCTGTTGCTACGGCCCGGCGCGATACACCGCGCCCCGCCGCCCGCAGCACACCGCACCCCGCCGTTCGCAGTACACCGCGTCTCGCCACCTGCTCCACGGCCCCGTCGGTGTCGTCAAACGTAAACACGGCTTCTCCTCGTCGTGATTACGCCGCTGCTGCCGCCCGCGCACCGGAGAGGACAACTGGGAAGGCACGTAAGGTGCCTCGGACCACCACGAAGGGTCAAGTTGATGAGGAAGGCTTCATCAAGGTGGAAAAGAAGAAGAAGAAGCCTCCTCGAAGAAACCGATATGGGTTTGCTCCGGTCGACGATGACACACTCCTGCGTTCAGCAGTACCGACGACGCTGCTGTACGTGTCACGGCTACACTACACCACCAAAGCCGATGACATTGAGGAGTATGCCCGCAAGAAGTCCTTGTATTCTCTGAGGGTCGAGAAGCTGAACTCGCAACACAATGCGGCTTTTAATTCCTTTGTTGTGCGAGTTCCCACTGCCAAATTGGAGACCTTCATGAGCGAGGACTTCTGGCCGAGGGGTGTCGTTTTTAGAAGATTTCGTGGGAGACTGAGAGATACCCCCGTACAGCGCAACATGTCGCTGGCAACACATGTTACTTAATTTATAAGTTTATATATTATATGTATGTTAGTCTGTAAGGTATATATTCTATGGGCCCGTAAGCTTAACAAAATAGTTTTGTAAAATTTCAGTTGCCTGGATTAAATGACTTATTATTATTATTATTGCAGGTATTTATAGTATCTCTATTATGTCTGTATTCCTATAGCTCAATCAGCTATCCTGTAACAGCAATCCATGACTAACCAAACTACCACTACCTATCTCTATCTATCTATATCATCACGCCAGCTCCCTCGCGGGGTAAGCACAGAGTACAGAGTTCCAACAGGGTCTTTCCTTACATACCTCTCTGGCTTCCTCCACTCTCATAGTTCGTCTTATACACACTCGTCGGTTACGGAGACTCTTGAGTTGCCCTTCAGATAAGACACGGTCTATTTGGTCATGGTAAGATAGTCTAGGTCTTCCCCGGCACCTACATCCTTCCACTTTCGCATTGTATATCTGTTTTGTCATTCTTTCTTCTGGCATTCTTTCTATATGCCCGAACCAACGGAGCATACCCTTTCTCATCTTTACACCGATACTATCTTTCATACCTACTCGCTTTCTTACTACGCTGTTGCGAATACGGTCGGTCAGCGTGACTCCGCACATCTTCCGCAGAGATCGCATTTCGACCGCATTTATCCTGATTTCGTTCTGCTTCTTACATACCCAACTCTCACTGCCATATGACAGCGTTGGGACAAGCACTCCGTTATGCATGGCCAGCTGCGCCTTTTGGCTTAAGTGCCGGCTCCCAAGTAGCCTTCCCATCGCACCATTCACTCTATTACCTGCATTCACTCTTCTCTCTATATCAGCTGTGTATTTCCCATTCTTACTGAAGGCGCACCCAAGATATACAAACTCATTCACTTGCTCCAGCACATCGTTACCAACCACAATCCTTGCCACTACCACTACCATTACTACTAAATCAAAAATTCTATATTTTGCAGGTGTTCTGGGAAATGTATTTAAAAAAAATTGACGGAACTACCGACATGGACAGTTACGCCGCGTTATCGCTTCTCGTTATGGTCGCGAAAGCTAAACCGTCAGTTGCGCTCGCTAACCTCGAAGTCATACAAACTCACGGACTAACAGCGGACTACGAAACCAGAAACATGAGCGTCCAGTTACTTTTACCATTGGCGAAGAAAACCCAGAGATATCCGCCTGATCATGTCATATTCACATCTCTACTTGACAGTGTTATGGAAACATTTTCGAAGTTCGACAAGTTTTGTTCATTTGGCGGAAATTCTATAGATCTTATATACGCGATCTGTGATACCCCTGAAATACTCTGTGCGAAGCTTCTGGCGGAAATGTATAAAAAAGTCCAGGAAACGATTACAAAAGAGGTGGAGAGTGAGGAGGACGTCAGCTTGCCAACAGAGTTGTTGACGCGTTTCGTGTTCGCGCTTGGACAAGTGGCGCTGCAACAACTCATTTACCTCGACGTAAATGTATATAGCGAACTTAGAAGAAGGAACCAGGTGATTATATACTAATTTAAAAATCATATCGACGAGAAACGATAGACACAATCATGGATTTTACCAATATGTAAACTCGATCATTTACGTAATAGTAGGTGTTGTGTAGGATAAGTGTTGATTTTGTTTCCTTTATGGTCACTTATTCATACCTAGAAGTGGCGCAATTTTACTACTCAGTAAATGCGCTGAATTTAAAAAAATTACCTGAATATGAATTACCTATTGGTACATACCCTATTTATGCACACAAATTTATTATTAGTTGGAAGAGACTTTATCATAATTTGAAATACAGGTTCGCGAAGAACGCAAAATAGAAGAGAAAAAGAAGAAGAAAGCGGGCGCGTTCGCCACTCCCGGGCGTCGGGGGCGAGTCGACGACCTGCGGCGACAAACACTAATGAACATCAGCAACGCAAGTGCGTCCTCTCGGACGCAGCGATCAGCGAGCGTTACTTCCAATAAAGGACCTTCGGTATGTTCTCATTGATTATTAACAGTGTATGGACACGCACATTATTATTCTATATAGTGATTTTTACTGCAATTATATAACATTTCAGTAGCAATTATGCACTCAAACAACTAACATGTTTTAATTGTAAATTCTAATTAAAACCATTTTAAGTAACAAACAATCTTTATCTTCCACAAACGGGTCACGACTCACCTGTAGGATAAGGAATTAATCACCATACCCCTAAAAACGGTGTTTTAGTGTTATTAACAGCTATAATATCTGGGTCCAGTTCCATAAGCAGTTCGCTTTATTGAATCGACTAGTTACCGGTTCGATACCCACAAAAAAATAAAGATCTTTATATGAGCATATGGTATTATGCTATGTATTTTATTGTGTGTTAATCAAATTTATAAAGCATATACTTACACAATCAGTTTTCAACAAGCAATCGAGCATAACATACGCGTAATTATTTCTGGGAATAGCATATCAAACCAATTGTAAAGCTTTTTTTATTTTATATTATTTCACATCAATCAGTATCAAACCTTTTATAGTTGCGCACTGTAAATCCTTCTGGTCCTCCGAGCCGGATTTGAACGAGCGCCGTATGAATCTACAGTCTTGAAGCTATTGAGATTACCGTGAAAATAGAGACAGCCGTGAATGAATATTCTGTGTAATTAATAGACGAACACGACAATGACGGAAGACGAGGCAGGGCTGGAGGGCGCCGTAGCGGACGACGCGGACGCGGAGTACGTGCGTAGCGTGTGTGAGCGAGATATCGTAGGCAGTGGTACCGCACTCGCCCGCTACGTGCCGCTGCTGCGCTGGCTGCTAGCTGGCGCCGCGCGCTGCTCGCCGCGCCTGCAGGCCGCCGCGGCACTCACATACACCAGGTGATGTACATAGTGTTCACATCGTGGCCAGTGGTACCGCACTCGCCCGCTACGTGCCGCTGCTGCGCTGGCTGCTAGCTGGCGCCGCGCGCTGCTCGCCGCGCCTGCAGGCCGCCGCGGCACTCACATACACCAGGTGATGTACATAGTGTTCACATCGTGGCCAGTGGTACCGCACTCGCCCGCTACGTGCCGCTGCTGCGCTGGCTGCTAGCTGGCGCCGCGCGCTGCTCGCCGCGCCTGCAGGCCGCCGCGGCACTCACATACACCAGGTGATGTACATAGTGTTCACATCGTGGCCAGTGGTACCGCACTCGCCCGCTACGTGCCGCTGCTGCGCTGGCTGCTAGCTGGCGCCGCGCGCTGCTCGCCGCGCCTGCAGGCCGCCGCGGCACTCACATACACCAGGTGATGTACATAGTGTTCACATCGTGGCCAGTGGTACCGCACTCGCCCGCTACGTGCCGCTGCTGCGCTGGCTGCTAGCTGGCGCCGCGCGCTGCTCGCCGCGCCTGCAGGCCGCCGCGGCACTCACATACACCAGGTGATGTACATAGTGTTCACATCGTGGCCAGTGGTACCGCACTCGCCCGCTACGTGCCGCTGCTGCGCTGGCTGCTAGCTGGCGCCGCGCGCTGCTCGCCGCGCCTGCAGGCCGCCGCGGCACTCACATACACCAGGTGATGTACATAGTGTTCACATCGTGGCCAGTGGTACCGCACTCGCCCGCTACGTGCCGCTGCTGCGCTGGCTGCTAGCTGGCGCCGCGCGCTGCTCGCCGCGCCTGCAGGCCGCCGCGGCACTCACATACACCAGGTGATGTACATAGTGTTCACATCGTGGCCAGTGGTACCGCACTCGCCCGCTACGTGCCGCTGCTGCGCTGGCTGCTAGCTGGCGCCGCGCGCTGCTCGCCGCGCCTGCAGGCCGCCGCGGCACTCACATACACCAGGTGATGTACATAGTGTTCACATCGTGGCCAGTGGTACCGCACTCGCCCGCTACGTGCCGCTGCTGCGCTGGCTGCTAGCTGGCGCCGCGCGCTGCTCGCCGCGCCTGCAGGCCGCCGCGGCACTCACATACACCAGGTGATGTACATAGTGTTCACATCGTGGCCAGTGGTACCGCACTCGCCCGCTACGTGCCGCTCCTGCGCTGGCTGCTAGCTGGCGCCGCGCGCTGCTCGCCGCGCCTGCAGGCCGCCGCGGCACTCACATACACCAGGTGATGTACATAGTGTTCACATCGTGGCCAGTGGTACCGCACTCGCCCGCTACGTGCCGCTGCTGCGCTGGCTGCTAGCTGGCGCCGCGCGCTGCTCGCCGCGCCTGCAGGCCGCCGCGGCACTCACATACACCAGGTGATGTACATAGTGTTCACATCGTGGCCAGTGGTACCGCACTCGCCCGCTACGTGCCGCTGCTGCGCTGGCTGCTAGCTGGCGCCGCGCGCTGCTCGCCGCGCCTGCAGGCCGCCGCGGTACTCACATACACCAGGTGATGTACATAGTGTTCACATCGTGGCCAGTGGTACCGCACTCGCCCGCTACGTGCCGCTGCTGCGCTGGCTGCTAGCTGGCGCCGCGCGCTGCTCGCCGCGCCTGCAGGCCGCCGCGGCACTCACATACACCAGGTGATGTACATAGTGTTCACATCGTGGCCAGTGGTACCGCACTCGCCCGCTACGTGCCGCTGCTGCGCTGGCTGCTAGCTGGCGCCGCGCGCTGCTCGCCGCGCCTGCAGGCCGCCGCGGCACTCACATACACCAGGTGATGTACATAGTGTTCACATCGTGGCCAGTGGTACCGCACTCGCCCGCTACGTGCCGCTGCTGCGCTGGCTGCTAGCTGGCGCCGCGCGCTGCTCGCCGCGCCTGCAGGCCGCCGCGGCACTCACATACACCAGGTGATGTACATAGTGTTCACATCGTGGCCAGTGGTACCGCACTCGCCCGCTACGTGCCGCTGCTGCGCTGGCTGCTAGCTGGCGCCGCGCGCTGCTCGCCGCGCCTGCAGGCCGCCGCGGCACTCACATACACCAGGTGATGTACATAGTGTTCACATCGTGGCCAGTGGTACCGCACTCGCCCGCTACGTGCCGCTGCTGCGCTGGCTGCTAGCTGGCGCCGCGCGCTGCTCGCCGCGCCTGCAGGCCGCCGCGGCACTCACATACACCAGGTGATGTACATAGTGTTCACATCGTGGCCAGTGGTACCGCACTCGCCCGCTACGTGCCGCTGCTGCGCTGGCTGCTAGCTGGCGCCGCGCGCTGCTCGCCGCGCCTGCAGGCCGCCGCGGCACTCACATACACCAGGTGATGTACATAGTGTTCACATCGTGGCCAGTGGTACCGCACTCGCCCGCTACGTGCCGCTGCTGCGCTGGCTGCTAGCTGGCGCCGCGCGCTGCTCGCCGCGCCTGCAGGCCGCCGCGGCACTCACATACACCAGGTGATGTACATAGTGTTCACATCGTGGCCAGTGGTACCGCACTCGCCCGCTACGTGCCGCTGCTGCGCTGGCTGCTAGCTGGCGCCGCGCGCTGCTCGCCGCGCCTGCAGGCCGCCGCGGCACTCACATACACCAGGTGATGTACATAGTGTTCACATCGTGGCCAGTGGTACCGCACTCGCCCGCTACGTGCCGCTGCTGCGCTGGCTGCTAGCTGGCGCCGCGCGCTGCTCGCCGCGCCTGCAGGCCGCCGCGGCACTCACATACACCAGGTGATGTACATAGTGTTCACATCGTGGCCAGTGGTACCGCACTCGCCCGCTACGTGCCGCTGCTGCGCTGGCTGCTAGCTGGCGCCGCGCGCTGCTCGCCGCGCCTGCAGGCCGCCGCGGCACTCACATACACCAGGTGATGTACATAGTGTTCACATCGTGGCCAGTGGTACCGCACTCGCCCGCTACGTGCCGCTGCTGCGCTGGCTGCTAGCTGGCGCCGCGCGCTGCTCGCCGCGCCTGCAGGCCGCCGCGGCACTCACATACACCAGGTGATGTACATAGTGTTCACATCGTGGCCAGTGGTACCGCACTCGCCCGCTACGTGCCGCTGCTGCGCTGGCTGCTAGCTGGCGCCGCGCGCTGCTCGCCGCGCCTGCAGGCCGCCGCGGCACTCACATACACCAGGTGATGTACATAGTGTTCACATCGTGGCCAGTGGTACCGCACTCGCCCGCTACGTGCCGCTCCTGCGCTGGCTGCTAGCTGGCGCCGCGCGCTGCTCGCCGCGCCTGCAGGCCGCCGCGGCACTCACATACACCAGGTGATGTACATAGTGTTCACATCGTGGCCAGTGTTACCGCACTCGCCCGCTACGTGCCGCTCCTGCGCTGGCTGCTAGCTGGCGCCGCGCGCTGCTCGCCGCGCCTGCAGGCCGCCGCGGCACTCACATACACCAGGTGATGTACATAGTGTTCACATCGTGGCCAGTGGTACCGCACTCGCCCGCTACGTGCCGCTCCTGCGCTGGCTGCTAGCTGGCGCCGCGCGCTGCTCGCCGCGCCTGCAGGCCGCCGCGGCACTCACATACACCAGGTGATGTACATAGTGTTCACATCGTGGCCAGTGGTACCGCACTCGCCCGCTACGTGCCGCTGCTGCGCTGGCTGCTAGCTGGCGCCGCGCGCTGCTCGCCGCGCCTGCAGGCCGCCGCGGCACTCACATACACCAGGTGATGTACATAGTGTTCACATCGTGGCCAGTGGTACCGCACTCGCCCGCTACGTGCCGCTGCTGCGCTGGCTGCTAGCTGGCGCCGCGCGCTGCTCGCCGCGCCTGCAGGCCGCCGCGGCACTCACATACACCAGGTGATGTACATAGTGTTCACATCGTGGCCAGTGGTACCGCACTCGCCCGCTACGTGCCGCTGCTGCGCTGGCTGCTAGCTGGCGCCGCGCGCTGCTCGCCGCGCCTGCAGGCCGCCGCGGCACTCACATACACCAGGTGATGTACATAGTGTTCACATCGTGGCCAGTGGTACCGCACTCGCCCGCTACGTGCCGCTGCTGCGCTGGCTGCTAGCTGGCGCCGCGCGCTGCTCGCCGCGCCTGCAGGCCGCCGCGGCACTCACATACACCAGGTGATGTACATAGTGTTCACATCGTGGCCAGTGGTACCGCACTCGCCCGCTACGTGCCGCTGCTGCGCTGGCTGCTAGCTGGCGCCGCGCGCTGCTCGCCGCGCCTGCAGGCCGCCGCGGCACTCACATACACCAGGTGATGTACATAGTGTTCACATCGTGGCCAGTGGTACCGCACTCGCCCGCTACGTGCCGCTGCTGCGCTGGCTGCTAGCTGGCGCCGCGGCAAACGCCCACGGGACGGAGACACCGAGCACGTACGGTAAGCGGCGGTAGATAATGCACTCAGTACATTGTGACGTTTTGTCGCTTTCATCGCTGTTAGTGCTCCGTGTGACAAAGACGACGCTCTACGAAGCCGAAAGTAGCCAATTATCTCCCTCGTTAGCCAATGTGCATTATTTACTGCCGCTTATAGTAATTCGTACGACTGACGATACTTATGTCTGTGCACGCTTTGTCGAGCGTTTGATAATATCAATCCTATCAAACACTCAATAACACTAACCACCGACCGTAACCTTCTGTGCTTTGATGAATTTTAACATTTTTAGGTTTATGCTTGTGTCGAATACAGTGTGTGAAGAAGGACTACAACTGATGGTCACTGTACTGAAAAGATCTAAGAATGTGTCTTTGAGAACAAACTTAACGATCGCATTCGCCGACCTAACGTTGCGCTTTCCGAATCTTACGCAGCCATGGACACATCATATCTATCACATGTGAGTTATGTATGCCATTTTTTATCATCCTTGTGAATGTTTTTTCAAACATATGTGGTAAGTTTAAGACCATTATAAGGTGGTCAAAAGAAATACATACCTATCATTTTTTATATTTGATGATTTGTGGAATTAGTTTAAGAAGAGTAGGGATATCCACAAAAGTAAATTTTCTAATAATGTGATAAAAACACATTTTTTTTCAAGCATTTTTTTGATCTCATGAAATTGATAATAAAAAAATATTTATACTTACCCCTTGTTCGAACGGGCCTTTTTTGCTGAAGCGCTGTAAACGCTTGCCCTTTATTACCGCACATTGCATAAGCGCCCGTGCGAATTTTGACTTATTTCTAAGTCTAAATTGCTTGCACTATCAAGGATTTTCCCATGACATAACGTTTTCATTTAGACTGAGCGACGAAGAACTAGAAGTTCGCCAATGTGCTGTGAAAATGCTTTCCTTCCTCGTACTCCACGAGATGGTGCGTGTCAAAGGCCAGATCGCGGACATGGCGTTGTGCTGCGCGGACAAGGACGGCCGCGTCGCCGCCATGACGAGGCTGTTCTTCAAGCAATTGTCGCAGAAAGGCAACGCGCTCTATAACGTCATGCCCGATATCATATCGAGGCTGAGCGATCCTGAACTCAACGTGCCGGAAGACCAGTATAGAGTTATCATGAAGTAAGTTTTGAGAAACTTCAAGTAAGATTTCTTACATGACTACTTGACGGACGATTTAGCGCAGTGGTTAGGAGCTTAAGCCGTTCCGCCCACTGTGTCTAATAGTCGCGGGTTCGATTCCCGCACGGGACGTATCTTTGTGTGATCCACAATTAATTGATCCGGTCTGGGTATTTGTGTATGTAAATTTTCATGTTTGTAAACGCACCCACGACACAGGAATAAATCCTAATGTGGAGCTACGTTCAAAAAAAAACAAAAAAAAATCCCTTCTGACACGATACTTAAAATAGTATGTATAAAAATGTTATTGTTTATTGTAAAACATCCACTATAATTTTAAATAAGCACATGCTTTCGAAAAGACAGAGGTGCGTGCCTGGGTTTGAACCCGAGACCTCTGACTTTGCAGTCCAACGGTCTAACCACTAGGCTATCACTGCTATATATATATATAAAATTAATTATCACTTGCTTTAACGGTGAAGGAAAACAACGTGAGGAAACCTGCATGCCTAAGAGTTTCTCGAAAGTGTGTGAAGTTCGCCAACCCGCACTGGGCCAGCGTGGTGGACTATGGCCTAAACCCTCTCAGTTGGAGAGGAGGCCCGTGCCCAGCAGTGGGACAGTTTCCTAACATCATCATCATCATCTCAGCCCATACTTGTCCACTGTTGAACATAGGCCTCCCCAATCGCTTTCCAGCGTACCGGTCCGATGCCACCTGCATCCAACGACTTCCTGCGATTTTCACAAGATCGTCGGTCCATCTGGCAGGCGGTCGTCCCACGCTGCGCTTGCCAATACGTGGTCGCCACTCTAGAATCTTTCTGCCCCAACGCCCGTCCGATCTACGCGCTATGTGGCCCGCCCATTGCCACTTCAGCTTGCTAATCTTAAGGGCCATGTCGGTAACCTTGGTTCTTCTACGAATCTCCTCATTCCTGATTCGATCGCATAGAGAAACGCCGAGCATAGCTCTCTCCATAGCTCGCTGAGCAACTCTGAGCTTTTTTATGAGACCTATTGTAAGAGACCACGTCTCTGATCCATATATCATCACTGGTAACACACATTGACTGAAAACTTTAGTCTTAAGGCACTGAGGTATTTTGGATGAGAAGATATTGCGCAGTTTCCCGAACGCTGCCCAGCCGAGTTGGATTCGTCGATTGACCTCTCTCTCAAAGTTGGACCTACCTAACCGGACTACCTGTCCCAAGTAAATGTATTCGTCGACAACTTCAAGAGTAGCGTTCCCAACGGTGAGTGCGGTGGGTACGACATGGACGTTAGACATTATTTTGGTTTTGTCCATGTTCATTTTAAGACCCACTTGTTGAGATACTCTGTTGAGGTCACCGAGCATTCGTCCTAGATCTTCCAGCGACTCCGCCACGACCACAATGTCGTCGGCAAATCGAAGGTGAGTGATGTATTCGCCATTGATGTTGATGCCAAGTCCTTGCCATTCCAAGAGCTTGAAGGCGTCCTCTAAGGTGGCCGTAAACAGTTTCGGAGAAATGACGTCTCCCTGTCCTACTCCTCTTTTTATGGGGATTGCCTTCGTGCACTGCCCCTGTACTCGGACTGACATGGTGGCGTTATTATACAAGCACTTCAACACTTCGATGTACCGATAGTCAATGCGGCATCGCTGGAGAGATCTAAGAACCGCCCAAGTCTCGATCGAATCGAAGGCTTTCTCATAGTCCACAAACGCCAAGCATAGTGGCCGATTATACTCCTCGGTCTTCTGTATAATCTGCCGCAGCGTATGTATGTGGTCTATGGTACTAAAGCCTTTCCGGAAACCGGCTTGTTCGGGAGGCTGGAAGTCATCAAACCTGCGTTCGAGACGATTCGTAATGACTCTCGAAAACAACTTATAAACATGGCTCAGCAGTGTGATGGGCCTATAATTCTTCAGTAAAGTGTTATCACCTTTCTTGAAAAACAGTACCACCACACCCCTGTTCCATGCTTCCGGCGTTTTCTCTTCAAGCAAGACGGAATTAAACAGCCTCTGAAGGACTTTAAGTACTGGCGTTCCGCCCGCTTTCAGAAGCTCTACGGTAATTCCGTCTTCGCCCGGCGCTTTGTTATTTTTGAGTTGTTTGAGAGCCATCCTAATCTCGTACAGGCTGATGTCCGGGATATCTTCAGTGTAGTGTCGGGTTAGCTTGGCTCTTAGGTCTTTTACCAAGTCAACAACAGGTTCAGCTACTGAGGTATACAACTGCCCATAGAACCTCTCTATCTCCCTGAGCACCTCCGACCTATTCGACGTTACGTTTCCGTCCTCCATCTTCAGCTTCGTCAACTGGCTTTGCCCAATAGACGCGTCTCTTGCGAACACTTTAGAGCCCTTGTTCTGTGCTATGGTCTCCTCAATACGCCTTGTATTGAAGGACCGTAAGTCTTGTCGCAAGGACTTCAATATCTGTCCATTGAGCTGCCTATAGGACTTAGCATCATCGGAGGTTTGGAGCGTCATGGAACGTCGCTCAGCCATGAGGTTTCGGGTGTAGTTGGATAGTTTTTGAGGTCTATTTTTACGGTGGGGCTTAAAATACTTGGACCCGACCGTATGGACAGTCTCTACCAGCCTGTTGTTGATTTCGTCCACTGATGCGCTGCTGTCTAGCAATTCGAAGCGGTTTGCCAATTCGAGTTGAAAGTTCTCGGGGTTTTGGATATATGCATTACAAGGTCGGAGCGTAGACTTCATCAGACGCGATCTTTCCATTTTGACATTAATATTTAATGTGCCTCTGACCATTCGGTGATCACTGCCGGTTTTTACCCTGTGGATCACGGAGACATCATTAAATATTTGTCGCTTGGTGCTCATTATGAAGTCTATTTCGTTTTTGGTGGAACCATCAGGGCTCATCCAGGTCCATTTCCTATGAGGCGGCTTCTGGAAGAAAGAGTTCATCATAAAGAGTCCCTCCTTCTCCAGGAATTCGGCCAGCCTCTGACCCCTGGGGTTGCGCTGCCCATATCCAAATTGCCCCACTCTCAACTCATCATCGCCCCGTTTGCCCAGCCGCGCATTGAAGTCACCCATAACCACTGTAAAGTGTGTTTTGGAAGTATGTATGGCTCTACTAATGTCCTCATACATAACTTCGACATCATCATCTGAGTATGTCGAGGTCGGTGCGTAGACCTGTATGACCTTCAGCGAATATCTTTTGGATATTCTGAGTATCAGGTACGCTACCCTGCTCGACACACTAGTGATGGACACAACGTTGTCTATGAGTGACTTGTGGACGATAAATCCGACACCACCTTGGGACTGCTGTTCGCCCTCCCGGTAGTAAAACAAATTGCCGGATTTTAAGGTTATCGTGTCCTCGCCCTCTCTTCGGACCTCCGATAAACCAACAATATTCCACCGCAACTTGTTTATCTCTTCTTCTAGCTCAACAAGCTTCTCATCTGTCCTCAAAGTGCGTGCGTTGTATGTCACCAGGGCCAATTTTCGTTTTTGGTGGTAGCCGAATCTCTGCCGGAGATTCTTAGCACCCCTTGTCCTGTCGTTACCATGGCTGCTACCGTGGCCAGGACGATCAGGACCGCCGGGGACTAGGGGCCTGGTTTTCTTCTTTTCTTCCATAATAGTGATTGGGGGGATTTGCCATACTCGCCACGCTTGGCAGGCGGGTTGGCGAGCGCAGTTTTTGATCGCAGAAGTGTTAAGAGAACGCTGCTGCCCATTCCCTAGTTTTCCCTTAGTCGCCTTGTACAACACCCGATGGGATGAGATGGGTTGGTCCTATTCTAAGCCGGGAACCACGCGACGGGTTTCCTAACAGGGCTAATATTATTATTATTATTTATCCACTATAACATTTAACGACTTCTTGGCATTAATAGTTTTGAATTATCTTATTTGGTATAAATGAATTTGTTTACCGTAATAATACTGTAAATGCAATTTCCTTATCTCAGTTATCAAGCACTGTCTCTACGATGATTCGATCGACGCAAACCGGCCGAAATCATACACTCCCAACCATTTCATCTCAAAAAACTTCTTCTCCAGATATATAACATCTCTCATACAAAAAGACCGCCAAATGGAAGCGTTAGTGGAAAAGTTGTGCCAACGTTTCAAACTATCTACAGAGGAACGCCAGTGGCGAGACCTCGCTTACTGTTTGTCCCTGTTCACATACAACGAACGGTCCTTGCGCAAGCTCATAGAGAATCTGGACTGTTACAAGGATAAGCTGCACACTCCTGGTGTAATGGAGTCGTTCACGACGTTGATGAATAACACTTCTAAGATGGCGCGAAATGAAATTAAGGTATGAAGAATATGACTAAATCCAATTAGTGAAGTATTGCATTGAACTTTACTCATACGATCAATCCGCGTCATGTCGCATCGCTTTGCTTGCCTTGATTGTATACACGAACGGCTCGAATAGGCGCCCGACGAAGCGCATTTCAAAATGCGGTAAAGGTAATAAAAGTGTCTGTCCAGTCGTTAAAGTTCATATTTGACTGGAATTTAAACATCTCAAAACCCAGCTGACTGGCTCCTTTCGGCTGCTGTAATGAGTACTTAGGTGTCGTCATCAGCTCAGCCGCTTTAACTATTGTAATTAAAGAATAGGGGCTTAATTATTACATAATGAATAAATTACACGTCAGAACGTCAACACGGCAGCGGTATTAGTTGCACAAGACGTGGGAGCATGGTGGCGAGTACGCACGGATTCCAGCGCCTCCGCACGGACACGGTCGGCTGCCGACGGATGCGCATTCGTTTCGACTACTCCAACGCGCGCCAGTCGATATGAATCATACCGAAGCCACTCTAAAAGACCGCAGGGATCGTGGAGAACTAATAGAGTCAAAAAATACTAAACAGACATTACGACCTACAGGATTTCCATAATTTATATAAGCTATCTATGTATCTATATCATCACGCCGGATCCCTCGTTTTCTTACTACGCTGTTGCGAATACGGTCGGTCAGCTTCACTCGGCACATCTTCCGCAGAGCTCGCATTTTCACCGCATTTATCCTACTTTCATTCTCCTTCTTACATACCGAGCTCTCGCTGCCATATAACAGCGTTGGGACAAGCATTCTGTTATGTATGGCCAGCTGCGCCTTTTGGCTTAAGTGCCGGCTCCGAAGTAGCTTTCCCATTGCACCATTCACTCTGTTCCCTGAACTCACTTTTCTCTCTATGTCAGCGGTGTATTTCCCATCCTTAATGAATACGCATCCAAGATATACAAACTCATTCACTAGCTCCAGCACATCGTTACCAACCACAATCCTTGCATTCGTTCTGGCTTCTTCCCGTTCAAAAACCATAAAACATTTATATAAAAGATTACAATACTCGCCTAAGAGGCCATCATCTGAAACTATGTACCAGCTTTTCACACAATAACCCTCATAAACAATTCTTAACCAATAAAGCCAAACCAATAAATTAATGGTAAGAGCGTGGAACAATCTACCAGAGTACGTAATTTCTGCGCAGAATGTTAACCAATTCAAGAACCGACTCGACAAATACCTTCTTAACAACAAACAATAATCCGAGTAGAGAACAGCAGGATACAGGCATCTACTAGTTGTTTTAACTGCTTGCCTGATTACCTATAATAATAAACTCTCGTTTTGTTAAGTCCGAGCACTTAATTGTTAAAAAAAACCAACCAGATTGCTAGACACTTATTTTATTATTGTTCAACAATTATCACAATTAAACTACACTTGGTAACGCGGTATTTTTGTAGCTCACACGAGAGACTTCCTAAAGGTCTTTGCCGAATTCAGACCCCTTTAGTAGCTTAGTTTTCACTTCTGAGCCAACCGGCAGGTCCAGGTCTGTAGTTGGGCAGCAATTAGACTAATTACCAAATAAATAATGACTGACTTTTGTCCGTCCGAAAATCCGGGGTCTATAAAGGCATATATTGTTG
The DNA here is from genome assembly GCA_905147815.2 of Phalera bucephala. Classification (NCBI taxonomy): domain Eukaryota; kingdom Metazoa; phylum Arthropoda; class Insecta; order Lepidoptera; family Notodontidae; genus Phalera; species Phalera bucephala. The sequence continues at coordinate 11,381,554 of LR990621.1, read as the reverse complement.
ATTGGCATTAACAGAATTGGAATAATGTGGGAACTGCAATTCAGCAATATAGCCGTGGATGTTGGGGATGTAACAGTTCGCACGGGCACTTTTTTAACACTGTGCTGAAGCGCTTTTCAGATAAATGTACCATAAGCCGTTTGTTACCGCCTATACCGCAATGCCTGAAGACTAAAGTCTTCAACCAATGCGTTCTACCTGTTATGACTTACGGGGCCGAGACGTGGACACTCACAGTGGGACTAGTCCACAAACTCAAAGTCGCACAGCGGGCTATGGAGCGAGCTATGATCGGCGTTTCTTTGAAGGATAAAATTCGTAACGAGGTAATCCGACAAAGAACCAAAGTTACCGACATAGCTCGCAGACTCAGTAAGCTAAAGTGGCAATGGGCTGGTCACATCTGCAGAAGGACCGACGGCCGATGGAGCAAGCGTGTCCTAGAGTGGAGACCGCGACTTGGTAAGCGTAAGGTAGGACGGCCCCCAGCTAGATGGACCGACGACCTCAAGAAGGTCGCTGGGACGGACTGGATGCGGAAGGCGGGGGACCGTGTGCAATGGCGCGTGTTAGGAGAGGCCTATGTCCAGCAGTGGACTACGATAGGCTGATTGATTGATTGATTGATTGAAGCCGTTTGTTTCTTGCCAGCGCTTGTTTGATGCACGACGAAAAAGCGCTCGTGCGAACGTAAGAGTGCAGAATATTATCGCGAATAAAATTTATTGACTGTCTCGTTGGTCTAGTGGTAAAGCGCATCGATATGTGATTACGAGGGTTAAAATCCTAGGTCGGTCAAATGTAGTTTTTCTAACGAAAATACTTCCCAGTATGAGTCCGGAGTCTGGAATCGTGCCCGGTATATGGCAATAAGCTCGCCCCCTATTACATGGGATCTAACATTGTCGGCGAAAAGTGGGTGTACTCACCTCTGCCACACCGCTTGGGGAATATAGGCGTGACGGTGTATAAAATTATTTTTGTAGACTCTGGTGACGGAGCTGGGCGATAAAATAGAGGAGTGCTTCGCGGTGCGCGAGGGCGAGGAGGGCACGGAGAATAGCGACAGCGCTGACAGCGAGCGCCGCCCCGCGCGGCCCGCGCCCGCGCCCGCAACACGCGCCACGCCCCGCCGCAAGCCCGCGCCGCGCCGGAATCGCAGACGCTCTTCTTCCAGCCCGGATGAGGTATTCTACCTTTAAGGGGCAACCTAACCCTAACTCCCAAAAATAAGCTCTATTTACAGAAAGTTGATGAATGTACTGCGTATTTATTATAAGATATACATATAAAAATGAAGATAAAAAGGTCGTGAATGTAATGTTCGGAGTAAAAAATCATTTTACAAATTAAATTTTACAAAATAATACTTTACAAAACTCTATCTTGAATATATACGAGGCATGCCTTTTATGTTTTGTCGTTTGAAGAAAAAAACAACTAGAATCTTATAGTACTTTTTATTGTTTTTCATAGTATTCACCACGTAGCTTAATACACTTTTCCATTCGCTCAAACCAGTTATTATAACATTTATTCCACTCTAAAGTGGGGGTGTTCAAAATGGCTGACTTGAAAGCGTCGACTGCTTCTTCACCGGACTGGACCCTTTGATCACGAAGACTTTTCTTAATTTTAGGAAATGTAAAGAAATCGTTAGGGCTTAGGTCAGGACTGTATGGAGGATGGTCAAGAATTTCTACTTTTTCCTGCTTCAAATACTCAATCGTTTAACGAGCGCTGTGTGAGCTTGCGTTGTCGTGATGCAGGATGGTGCGTCGCTTCGATTCGTCACCACTGATGATGTAGTAGACGTGATTTGACTCTCCTCGGTTGAACCTTTGCAGAGATTTCCTACACCATCTGACGCGGGCCGCCATGTGATCGTCGGAAAGCAGATGCGATATCCAACGGCAAACTAGCTTTCTCACACCAAGCGCTTCATGAAAGATCTTCTGAATGGTTGTCCCTGAGATGCCTAATAGAGCCTCTATCTCTCGATACGTCACATGACGATCTTCGAGAATTAGTTGTCTCACAGCAATGATGTTATCTTCAGTGAAAGCGGATTTTGGGCGTCCTTCGCGAGATTTGTCACTAACACTAGTATGTCCACGCTGGAATTCTAAATACCAGCGTTCGACAGTCCACAGACATGGGGCTTCATTACTGAACACAGATGTTAGCTCTTCAAAACACTGAAGCCGTGTCAGGTCTCTTCTCAAGTTGTAGAAAATTTTTGCACGAACATTTTCCTTAGAAAGATTCATTTTCGTACGTAACCTGACAGATTCCAATCGACGCTGTGACTAAACAATAGCATTAATCCTAATACTTCCAACTGTTTTGAGATTCAAAATTTAAACACATTTGAATATAGAACAGTTCCAAATTCAAAATTGCCGGGAAATATGGAAACGACAGAACTTAAAAGGTATGCCTCGTATTGCAAATGTTGTATTCAATTGTAGATTAGATATATATAAAATATACGCGAAAAAAGGTTAAGACATGCTAGAGCATATAACTTGTATGGATGACTTTTTTATTTTCTATCTATCTATGTCATCACGCCAGTTCCCTTGCGGGGTAGGCAGAGAGTACAGAGTTCCAACAGGTTCTTTCCTTAAATACCTCTCTGGCTTCCTCCACTTTCATAGTTCGTTTCATACACGCTCGCCGCTTACGGAGACTCTTGACTTGCCCTTCAGATAAGTCGCGGTCTATTTGGTCATGGTAAGATAGTGTAGGTCTTCCCCGGTATCTACATCCCTCCACTTTCGCATTGTATATCTGTTTTGTCATTCTTTCTATATGCCCGAACCAACGGAGCATACCCTTTATACTATTTTATTAATATTAATTATATCTGAATTATTTGAAGAAAAAAAACCTGCATTTTGGATCCGGGCACACTTTTCACTGTTGTCAAGATCATCAGACAAGGGAAATTTTCTTACAAAAATTGTCAAGGTCATCGACATTAGTAATTCCCTTAAAATTTTACCATATGTTCTAGTGGTCATTTTTAACTGGTGGCTATCAATGCTGAGTGTAGTTCTCTTCCATACCTCTTCCACTCCATTCCCTTCGGTCTTGCGTTTTTCGCTATCCGGCCACCTTCGTCAGGTCATCAATCCATCATGCGGATTGACTTCCTACATTTCGTAGGCCAGTTCTCGGTCTCCACTCAAGCACCTTTTTCTCCCATCTATTTTCCGATCTCTGACATATGTTACAGTAGTACAACTCTAAATTGTTTGAATTAACACTCTAATTTCAAAGCTTTTACGTATAATTTATCTTGTGCTTGCTTTTTAAGTTGTGTCGATATTTTATTTGTAGTATAATGTATTAGTAAGAAAAGTAGGTATGTAGCGGGCCCATCACATCTATTTTCTGATAAACATCCTCTGTCAACTTACATACATCTTATTTATGAAGATTAAGGTTTATAAAAGAACAAAATCATGTTTAATATTACCTAAGAGTCAAATGCGTCCAAACTGTAAATTCACTGTAATTTAATAATAATGTAAATTCATATAATATTTTCAACAGAATGAACCACCCAACAGCGACAAATCACCTCCGTCTGTGAGAAAGTCGAGTCGACAAGCTACATCAAAATACAATAGAGCAGCAAATATTTCTGACGAATCAGGTATTGCATCTATCTACATTTATTTTATCACTAAAGCTAATGCGTAATATAAAAAAAAAGTATATTGAAATCGTTAAATCTAAAACAAAACACAGCGTAGACACTTTTCTATGATGAGAAATAGAGAAAACCTCATAACCATATGATGACGTTGGATCAGGATACCATGCCATTATTATTTCTATCTATACCATCACGCTAGTTCCCTTGCAGGGTTGGCAGAGAATACAGATTTCCAACAGGGTCTTTCCTTACTGAATTATCTGGCTTCCCCCACTCTCATAGTTCGTCTCATATACACTCTGGTTACTCCGTAAACGATTGATTTGCTCTTACAGTTATTAACCATTCCTAATCCGTTCACAGATGATGACGACTTTCAGAAAAAAGAGGATGAAGAAGTTTTCAAAAAGCCTAGTGTTAAAAAACCCACTCGAAGAAGAAAGTAAAATGTAACATTAATATCAACGTCCTATGATATATATGACGTATAGTAACGTGATAATTTTACTAAAACCAGATAACATTATTTTCTTAAATATAGGCTAATGTTTTTTTCATGTTTATTTTGACTTTACTTCCTCATTTTCTTAATTTCTTTTCAGTGGAGCCTACATGGGCTAACGAAGAATTATTTTTTTTTATATAAAATAGTGCATTGATGTAAATTTATAATGCCGAATCAAAGCTTGCGGTCCGAATCACGCTAATAGCGACATTAGCTCATATTAGCACTACAAAACTGTGTAAGATGCACTTAAAGTGCGTTTCACGTAACATTTCCCTTCGGTGATAGTAGAACTGTTACGTGAAACGAACTCTATATATGCCGTTTCGCCACGCATACGGAAACATTAATACGTTTTTTGTGGAGTGGTGTGTAAATGACCTACGCTATTGGCCGCGGGGCCTTTACAGGGGAAAGCGGGCAACCACTACGTTCGAGCCCGTTAATATACTCCACAATATACTCCGAGGCCCCTAATTTCAATATTAGCTAAAATTAGGGATTATATAAGCTACGTAACATCTTCTCGTCCAAAATTCCGCAGTGTCTCAAGACAAAAGTCTTTGACCAGTGTGTATTGCCAGTGATGACTTACGGCACTGAGACATAGTCGCTTACGATGGGCCTCATAAGAAGGCTCAAGGTCACCCAAAGGGCGATGGAGAGAGCTATGCTCGGAGTTACCCTGCGGGATCGAATCAGAAACGAGGAGATCCGCAGGAGGACGAAAGTCACTGACATAGCACTCAGAATTGCTAAACTTAAGTGGCAGTGGGCGGGGCACATCGCTCGTAGAACTGACGGCCGTTGGGGCAGAAAGGTTCTCGAATGGCGACCACGTACCGGAAGACGTGGAGTGGGTAGGCCCCCTACAAGATGGACCGATGACCTGGTGAAGGTCGCGGGTAGAAGTTGGATGCGTACAGCACAAAGCCGGTCGTTGTGGCGGTCTTTAGGGGAGGCCTTTGTCCTGCAGTGGACGTCTTTCGGCTGAGGAAGGGATTATATTCTCTTTGTTAGCTTGATTCGGACCGTAAAGTCTGTTTCACATACCACTACCCTTCGGCGTTAGATTGTTAGGCCTGAATTTGGTGCTGCCAATGAATATAAAAGCATATACCCGAATAAAGGGGAAATTCGTTAAAAGTAGAAAAAACATATCTATCTCATTAATCTATACAAGATGGCTCCAGAAATATAGGTACCTATATCATTACGCTAACTACTTGCAGGATAGGTAGAGAGTACGAAGTTCAACAGAATCTTTTATAAGGTTAATGATCTTAGGGTAATAACAATAAAGGACAATGCCCAAAACCGCCACCCCAAACAATCCACAGACGCCATTTATATTACCAACAATTTGGATGAGATTTATAAGTCCCTGCTGGCAATTTGTAGCCCAATTAGTAGTTACGTTTCAAAATAAAGTATAAAAATAACTTCCATATGTCTAGACAGGTAAAAGGTAAATTTTATGGAGACATACAACCCAGTATTCCCTCTAAACCCTGGTGTTGCAAATACAACTTCATTGATAAGTCTACAACATCCATTGTTTGCCGTTTACGACTAAATCATTCATGTACCCCAGTTTTCTTGACTAAACTTAGGATCAGGGATTCTTCACTCTGTGAATGTGGTTTAGATGAAGGACACGTGGACCACTTGTTCTTTTGCTGCCCTAAAATGCACTCTTCCCTTTATGACGTCATTCCTCCTAATATCCGTGTGTGTGTGTGTGTGTGAGTGATGTACGCTGTTGGCCGCGAGGCCTTTACAGCTTCACCGGACTTAACCTAATATCCCTCGCCCCACTTCCTTTAAATGCCTCCTCCCCCTTGTATTTTCCCCTTTTGTAAAAATACTATTACTTACAATTTTCATTATACATTATTACCGTTTTATCGTATTTTATATGTCGTTGTGTAATTTATTTATAATATTGTTTGTCTATGTTACAATTTTTGTGGTGTTGTTTTAGATTCTTTGTACTGTACCGTCCGTTCGTCCGCTTATAAATCAAGCTGATTTATGATTACATTTTGCACCGGAAAACTGCCTTCGTTTGTTGGTCTATCTACATACTCGACATTGGCAAAATTGTGGCGATCTCCCCACAAAGGCCATAGACAAGAAAGAAGACAAATTGAAGTATTGTTTCTATAATAAATATAAAATTACTATTGTTACTTTAAAGCAATGCTTTAAAGTAACAATAGTGTATTACTAAATATAATTAGCGTTGTTTTCTCTTTGGCGCTGCATATTTCAAAACTAGTAAAATTAAATTTGAAATATGCTAATTAAAAACAAGTCGGGTAGGTGACCAGAAAATAATATAATTTTCTACTGGATAAAGATCGGTAAGTATGTTTCTGTTACAATAATATATTTTACATTCATTTACAGGCATTATAGTTCTTGTGTTTCAGATAAATAAAAATATTAAAAACAGTAGTGATGTACACTCATGATAGATACCTTTCATTTTTAATGTTAATAACAAATTAATGTTGGTTGGTTGGTTGGTAACGATGTGCTGGAGCAAGTGAATGAGTTTGTGTATCTTGGATGCGCCTTCAGTAAGGATGGGAAATACACCGCTGACATAGAGAGAAGAGTGAGTGCAGGAAACAGAGTGAATGGTGCGATGGGAAAGCTACTCGGGAGCCGGCACTTAAGCCATAAGGCGCAGCTGGCCATATATAACGGAGTTCTTGTCCCAACGCTGTTATATGGTAGCGAGAGCTGGGTATGTAAGAAGGAGAATGAAAGTAGGATAAATGCGGTAGAAATGCGAGCTCTGCGGAAGATGTGCGGAGTGAAGCTGACCGACCGCATTAGCAACAGCATAGTAAGACAGCGAGTAGGTATGAAAGATAGTATCGGTGTAAAGATGAGAAAGGGCATGCTCCGTTGGTTCGGGCATATAGAAAGAATGCCAGAGGAAAGAATGACAAAACAGATATACAATGTGAAAGTGGAAGGATGCAGGTACCGGGGAAGACCTCGACTATCTTACCACGACCAAATAAACCGAGTCTTATCTGATGGAAAAGTCAAGAGTCTCCGTAACTGGCGAGCGTGTATGAGACGAATTATGAGAGTCGAGGAAGCCAGAGAGGTATGTAAGGAAAGAACCTGTTGGAACTCTGTACTCTCTGCCTACCCCGCAAGGGATCTGGCGTGAGGTTATAGATAGATAGAACAAATTAATGATACTAAAACTTCTAGTAATTACTACGCATTTTTATATTTTTTTGACACGCAAACTTGTTTTTACAGATGTAAACAATGAGTGGAGTTATTATTATTTATTTTATTAAATTTTTGTATGGCAGTTAAAATGGTATTTTTTTCTTTCTGTATATTCACATCGTTGGAAATTCATTGTGATTACGTAAAATCATTATTCAATTTCATTGTAAGTGGCAGTACTACCTACTGAAACTGGTAAGCTACGGAACCCTAAAAATGTCACATATTATTATCGAGAGATCCATCAAATTTTACGCCAATGCTAGTTTGTTTAAGTTGGCAGCATATAATAATTTTATGTTGGCGGCAATAACATTTAATCTTATAATGGTTGTAGAACATTGAGTGTAAGTTTCATACAATTTGCAATTTCATGCTCTAGTATGAAGTTCTGCCTCTTAAAACGTAGTGATTATATTCTCTTTGATAATTATTATACAGGAAATAAACAAAAGCACTGACACTAGCAATCTACACTGACAAACAGTACTACCAACCTAACGGCGAAGGGTAGTGGCATGTGAAACGCAATCAAAAATATTAAATTAATTAATGATTTAAACAACTCGAGGGGCTTTTTGGCAGGAAATCGAAGAGTGATGTTGTCAATTTGTTTTAATTTCCAAAACTTGTGTTATTTCGAATTATAATGTGTAATGTTGGTGGAATATTAACCATTATGTGTTCCTATATGTGCATGAGTGAAGGTAATTGTAACAAAGTGATAAAACGTGCCTTTTCGATTTCCCTCAAAACGGCCGTCGCAATTGGTATGTAAAGCATCCATCACTTTACTATCCAGGGTGGGGCACTTCATCAATTTCATTATCATCTTCGTCATCAAGTTCATTGGGTAGTTGAATTAATTTAGAAATGAATATTCGTAAACTTTGTACAATGGCATAATGTAAACGCAATTGCCACGAAAAAAAGTAACAACTCGAGAGAGCGAGAGCCATAACTTGGACCCCGGTGTCACGCTCGCACCCATTACGATGTAGTATAGTGATCATAAGGTAGAATTAATACGGACTGTACCTATTTATGGTTTAAATACGCTGTAAACCATTTATAACCAAGTTCAAAACGAAGAAGGTTCTCAATTCGTCTGTATATACAGATGTATTTTTACTATATGGATAAACAAACGGCCCTAGAACCAGACTATCTTTAATTATTGCAGCATTTGGAGCTGAATCAAAGATTTTGAAAAAAATGTACAGCAAGAAAATGGGCAATTTACTCTTTTGAGTAAAGTTTTTACTTTAACTACTAATCATTGGAGATGTGGCATATGCGTAGAAAGAAAGAATTACGACAATAAACAGTAATCCAGAATTATACGTTAATTATATGTCATAAAGTCCATAGTCGTACCAATGTTTGGTCACCCTACTTAGAAAAAGACAAGGCTCTAAGAGTGCTCAATCCGTTTGGGGTAATATATCCATGGTTTAACCAATGACGTGACATTGACTATCACTAAACGAATTATCAAAATAATAGTAGTAAACATTGTAAATGAACATTTTATTAACAGCCTCATTAGTTACGTTAGTTTTATGCACTTCTATGCTTCGACCTTGCCAAAGCATGTTAACACATTTCAAATGTCGTAGCGGGTTATACCCTCGTTCAACTATTGAAAGATTCCTGGTGCCTGACAACAAAGTTAGTTGGTCCACGGAGTTCAAAGAATATAATCCTAGAAATTACACTGCACCTTCAATAAATGGTCAACCCTGGGCTGATCCTGTAATCGGTATGTTTATTAAATTAAAATGTTCTCATGACAAATGAAGCATGTTTTCTATTTTAACACGTTCGTGGGGTGTCATATACTTTTTATTATAACTTCAAACGGTTCAGTTGCTCACTTTTACACTCCTGTTGTGATAATATCTTAGGATATCATTGATATACATGTTAACACCAGATTAGCAATAACGGCATAAATGTATGTCGGTTATGAATATGCCCGCAGCCAATTTACAAGCTTCTGTCATTCATTGGCATGCCTGACGTCTGTCGAGTAACACGTATTAAAAAAAAATCACTAAATAGGTAAATGTGTGGTATAAGAACACGATTTGAGGTCACAAAATCACTACAACGCAAGCGGAACTACTTTCCATACATAAGTTTATTGTTTTTTTCATACTAGTGGTCGCTGGTCGATATTCGACCTACTCTTTCATCGTTTGCTGGTTATGTTTGACATTCAGAAAGACTATAAACAAATAATATTAAAGACAAACATCAATTTGACGTGTATTGTGTTAGTGTGTGTAATGTTTTTTTCATTGATTTAATGTATGTTTTATGCATAATTTTAAAAAAATATTAGCATTCTGCACTCCTTCTCTATATAAACTATAAGTGTGGGAAATTTCATACTCCTCCGTCCGCGCAATAATCGTAAAAATGTGTACAAAGTTTTTGCTTCACGTATTAATATATAGATATTTACTAGTAAATAAAATAAAAAACCGATTTCAAGTTACCAAAATAAATTTGAGATTCAGTGTTGCAAATAAAAACACCATTCCGTGTTCCCGTCTTTATGGGAAAATGGTAGATGAATTGTCACCTATAATTATGTACTATACGAATAACTATTTTATTAATTTTCTTGGTTTCCAAAGGGTGCAATTTCTATCACGCCAGATCCCTTGCGGAGTAGGCAGAGAGTACAGAGTTCCAAAAATTTCATTTGAATATTATGAAAAGATATAAGGTATTTACTCAAAGAGAATGTTGTATATAATTCGTTATTACATAATTTCCGAATGGATCTGGTAAAGAATAGCTCCACCTCATTTGTCCTCAAGCGTGTTGTAGAAAGCAATTGGGGAATTAACCAAGAATTTTTCTCTCCTTTTTTTTAAAAAGCCCCATACAATTCATTATTCTTGTGTCGTGGGTACAACAAATACTTAGACCTAAACAAAATGTGTGCGATACAATGATTTGTACTGTGCGGGAATCGAACCCGAGGCTATTCAGTCTAGTAACCGGAGCGGCCTACCGCTCTTAACGTCTGGACCAAGAAGTCGTCACTGGAAACAGGAAATGGGCACCAACGTTTTCCTGGGTCTGTTGAAGAGATACGCATTTTGTAAATTTGTATTTATTTTACCCGCTCTAAATACACTGAAATCATCAACTTGCGTATTTTGAAAATAATGCAATAAATACCATTAGGTGTGTTTTTGTTTATTACTCATTTAGTAACTTTTCATAGTTTGAACACAACCTAATAGACACTTTGAACTAATATCCAAATAATCTGTATTACAATGGTATCATATTGAATAAAATGAATTACTATAATAATTCACTTTATTCATCTATGTATTGGATTCTAACTGAAATGTAACGAAGTTAATTTAAAAAAAAAATTACACTCATAACATTCATTAAAATTTAGGTTCAGTGTGAATTTAAATTGTGGGAAAAAATTTTATAGTAAGCACACCGACCCTCCCACTACTAGCTCTATCAGATCGACATAATGTCGGTATGGTAGGGAACAAGGGTAAAAGAGATGGATATATGTTTACTCCAAATTGCTTATCGGGTTCAAAGCCACGTCGGCATACCTTTAGGTGGTTATACTCTTTTCGACGCGCCAAAGTGACGTTTTCATCTCTTTTTATTTACCTCAATGTAGGATATTATATTAAATTACTAATTTATAATGCAAAATTGTGTATTCATTTAATGTGTTGCTTTTATTTTATTTTTAGGAGACCCCAAGTTCAGACCTAGCTGGAATAGTATTGATGGAAATGTTAACAGAATCAGCTATATGGGTCAATACAAAATATTAGATAACCACCCTCTAAATCCAATTGGGAGAACTGGTGTTACTGGCAGAGGGGTCCTCGGGCGTTGGGGACCAAATCATGCCGCTGACCCTGTTGTAACACGCTGGAAGAGGCTAACAACTGGTGATCTAGAACTTGACAAGTCTGACAATAAGTAAATTTTGTTATAAATCAAATTAGTTTTCCATTTTTATTTGTGAGCATTTAATAATAAATTAGTGAATAATTTAGGCCTATTTTGCAATTCGTAGCAATTCAACGGCGCGATACAGGTGAATGGGCTTTACCAGGTGGAATGGTGGACCCAGGAGAAAAGGTTACTGCAACTGCTATAAGAGAGTTCCAGGAGGAAGCAATGAACTCCCTTGTTATGAGTCAAGGTTAGTAGAACCTACAACCTACTGACCTAGCCACAAAGAAAATATATAAAAAGGAGTCAGCCTAAGTAACTGTGCACTGTGTATTCTTACTAAGCCGTGGCGTCTTTACGGTGGGCGTAGTTTACGTCAGTCTGTCATTATCAGCTTTTTTTTTTAGTTTAACGTTTTGCTTTTTTGGGTTAACCCACAAGTCAGTTTTGTATTCTGGTAGTCAGACAAAAGTAGTACACTTTTGTCTGATTTAATAGGTGCTTTTATTTATCTCTCGATCAAAGGTGCTTAATTAAATAATTTTGCTACAAATTGGTGGAGGCTTGTCATAAGCAATTAAGTTATTATAATTTAATTAGTCATTGTGTAATTAGACTGTAAGCCTTCCTAAAATAAATATATAGATTGCAAATACAGTAATAGGTGCAGCATAACATCCTTATCATCCCACACCACCATGCACAGTGACACATTTGATTGTAAACGAAAATCTAATAATGCCATCTCTGCTTTATATTTGCTTTATGGAACCAGATATGTCGTTTCAGATTTCAAGCATTTGAAGATAAGATTAACTGCATAGTGGTCTATGAAATAACTAAACTATATTTTTTGAAGCTTTAGTAGAAAACATAATAAAACATGCCTTACTTTTAAATTCATAACTGGTTAGTGAATAATGCCTGAAGCATTTAGAACTATGCAATAATAATATTGTTATCATTTAGTCTAAATGTTGGACCTCAGTACTCTTTCCTTACCCCAAAATATTTTTTATATTTAAAAAAAAGTCATTTTCAGATGAAAAGGAATCTTTAATGAAAAGATTCGAAGAGTTCTTCAGAGGTGGGGATGTGGTATACCAGGGTTACATCGATGACCCACGTAACACTGATAATGCTTGGATGGAGAGTATAGCATACAATTTCCATGATAACAGCGGTTCAACAGTTGGCACTTTGAAGTTGCACGCGGGTGATGACGCAGTTGGTGTGCATTGGGTGGATATTACTCCAGACTTAAAACTCTACGCTAGCCATAAAGACATTGTGTTAAAAGTTCTAGATAAGTGTCTATCAAATTTTTCTGCTTAAAATTATCAATGTTTAAATGAATTCTGTAAGTTCTTGAAATCTCTGGGAGTTAAATGAAATATTTCCTTTATTTGTAACGGCAATATAGGAGCTCTAGAAAAACTCCCAATTTATTTACTTTAAGACTTTAAATACAACATAAAACTTAATATTTACATAGTAAATGATCACCTATTCAAGATATCCTGCAGATTTAGAAGTACAGTATTGGGTATATATCACGGACATGAAATAAAACTACATGTTATAAACAACTAAAACTTTTCATTATTTTAACATTATAGTGTTAATATGATCTAACTCAAGACATTTCATTGATCCAGTCTAATTTGAACTCGCGTACACATATCCCACGTAAATGCAACAAATGCTTTAAAAATATAATTACCATGCCACCAATGATCATTTCAAATATCTAACATCAATTTCACCACTTGTTCCAACATCCTTATGCAGATCATTAATAAACAATGGCTTTTTAATGTAATAAATTCAATTCACGAATATGCGGTGTGTAATATTTAATTTCGATACTGCTGTGTCAAAAGTAAAACAAGATGTTCACGTGATGCAACATTATATACAAAAGAATAATATAAATCTGTTAATTAAAATAAAGCCAACGAGAAGCGATACAAAATTCGTTGACCTAACTTTTAACTACCACCACCACCAATGAAAAATAAATACATGATTACATAACATAATGTCATCATATGGTATTTTTTACAAAAAAACTATGGTTTAATCCTGAATATAAAGGTTTCTCGCACCTTTGTCCACATGTAGTATCCCTTCGCGCTGACCTTACTTCTCAAACCAGATATATACATTGACACTCCTTAAAGGTATAACCAATATTCATATTTTTTTTCTAATGACTAGTTTTCGCGATTCTCTGGGACCACCTCAAAAACTTATCAGGTCCATTTCTATAAATGCAAATACGTGACCTTCATTAGCAAACGTGATGTGATCTTCTACTTTCAATCTAATACAAATGAGAAGCAAGTTGTGTGTAATGAAACAATATACAATAATGTACAGTCTTATAAACACAATTCAGTCAAGTATTTGTCTCTATCATAATTAACTAAGATTAGTTAAAATTGAAGTAGGGTTTATATTCGTTTACTTATTACGTAAATAATATATGATTAGTTAATCTAAGGAACAATATTTTTTTCTCAAAATTTTACACATTCCGTCACGATGCATTAGAATACCAACAAACGGAATACATCAATGTAAGTCCATCCACCATAAAAAAACGAGATTTGATGTTTTCGAATAATAATTGGCCCTCCCCCGCTCACCTTCTCTTTTAAAGTAATGGCGTTTTTAATTGGACACCACGACGCACGAGTTACTATCTACTAGCCATTGACGACCAATGTTTAAGCTCGCTGACTCATACTGTAATGTACTACTTCTAGTCAAAGGGTTTCTCTCACAAATAGAGGTTAGAGAGAATACTCCTATACAAACATTAGAAACTCTAAAAATAGCTTAAACGAATCGCGTAGTAACTGAAACTATTCTTGCTAGAGAGTAATTTACAAACTATTTTAGACGACAATCTTTCCATTTTCGAAACACGTATAATGAAATTTCTCTGATAGCTTACTCAACTGAAATAAATGTTATGGAGTCTCGGATGCACGGGTTAAAGCTTACGCCGAGACAGAAAACGAAGAGATCCTTTGAGAACATTTAATATGCTTACATTAAGCATATTAAATGTTCTGCCGGTATGCTGGCCGGACGGTATGCGGAGGTTAATGAGCTGAAAATGTAGAAACAGTAACCTACTAATTATTATCCGAAGGCGGTCCGAATCCGAAACTCACCGCTCACTAGATGGTCCTTCGAAATGGTCGTCATAAGACAATAGAAGGCAAAACCTCTCTGAGCTTTTTAGAGGTGCTTCTATCACACGCACAGCTCAAACGGCTCCTTTTTGAACGGCCTATCAAGGCAAGGTAGAAAGTCCGTGTGCCTCCTTTTAGGGACGCCAAAATGTGCATTCAGTCCATGGTGTCGTCTTGTGAAATTATGAACGGCATTGTGAAATTAGTTCCGTTGCGCGCGAAATCCTATCAAATTATCTTCATTTTATGCGCGCAAGTTGCGTTTATTACCGATATTTACCGAACTAGAAAGAGTTCATAAATCTCTAAAGAGATGTCTCACATACCCACAATCAATTTGTGTTATAAAATATTGTCGATTTTCAAAGACATTTTTAAATTGGACATGGTTGCTATTTATTCGAGTTTAATTGATTGCTGCATTGTCCCACTATAGCACGGTCGAGGAGTAGAAAGAAACTGGTTGGAAATTCGTCCTTATTTCAATCAATATAAGTTTTTATTTCACTTAAGAGATCGTTCAATGTATTTACACACCTACCCTACTACTCCTACTTGCGCGTCTAGCTTTTATATCCACAGGTCACCATATCTAGAACCATTGTACATAGTTAACATATGTAAACAGCTGAGCAGCTTAATACTAGCAGTCTTAATACTTTTTGGCATCTCAGAGTACTACTCGCTGGAGAGTGCTAACACTTCCGAGAAGCCGCGTAGAGCGCGCGTCTATATGCATGATTCGTACTCCGACTGTTAGTACTAAGATATTTAACTGTTCATGTTAATTGTGGTACAAATGTCAGAAACATATCACAACGTAGCGTCGAGGCCAGCGCGTGCGCGTGTTGCTACGTGGCCATCTCCACGGCCGGTGCCAGCGCCCCGTATGCGCGGTAGCAGTTCACGTCGTTCAATAGCCGGTGAATATTTTGGGTGAATGTTGGAAGATCCTGGAATAAAAATAAATCGAATAGATGACAATTTGCAAAAACGGGTGGCGGCGGGATTAAGTCGATTACATACGAGTACAAGGCGCTCATAGCGCTGTGTAGCGTCCGCAATGTTCTTAGCGGATCTTACCGACTCAGTTGGTCTGAGATGGGTGGCATTCCCATTAGTGATGTGTACCGGGGGCAAAATCAGTCTCCGGAGATTTTAGGAGAATTTGCAACAATAACCGGAGAATCTCTGAAGAAAAACCGGTTGATAACGACGTAATGAAAATAATTAACATATAATAATTAACAAATAGTTCACAGGTAAATAGCTGTAATTACGGATACCTACCTGATTATCTACTACTACTATCTTCACGACTTAAGTAACAGTTCTGAGCTAAAGTGGTGGGATTGAGTTTTCATTTATAAATTCATGTGTACATTAACTACGAAATGAACAATACTTATTTAATTTTAGGACTTACGTAGTACGTAGTTTTATATAATCAAAAAAAAAAATCTGGTAGACAAATAAAACTATACCTAATAAATTTGTACGAAATTAAACATATCTGGATTTGTCGGGAGTTCCTCCTATATGGACAAAATTATGGACTAAGGATGCATTAAAAAAACGGTAATTTTAGTAATTGCCGGTGAAAAACCGATTCATGTGTTAACCGGTAAATCTCCTGTTTTTATAGACCCGGTTCACATCACTGATTCCCATATTTGAGCCTCCGTGGTTCGGAAGGCACGTTAAGCCGTTGGTCTCGGTTACCACTTAATGTGGTAGTAGTTAAGTCGAGTAGCAAGCCGTATAGGTTGTAAGTTGTAACAGCGGAAGGCCACAATCCTGTCTCTACGGATCCGCACTGAGTCCGCGTGGTGATGTATAACCTAAACTCTCTAACCTCGATCTGTGGGAAAAAGCCTTTGCCCAGCAGTGGGGTAGTCTGATTTATTACTATTATTTTGCATGAGTAAACTGAGTATTATAGCTATTGGAGACTCGGTGAACACCAGTGTTTACCAGTGGCGTTTATTGCATATTGCCTATATGTTCCGAGACATGCCTTTTAAGTTCTGTCGTTTCCATATTTCCCGGCAATTTTGAATTTGGAACTGTTTTATATTCGAATGTGTTTAAATTTTGAATCTTAAAACAGTTGAAAGTATTAGGATTAATGCTATTGTTTAGTCACAGCGTCGATTGGAATCTGTCAGGTTACGTACGAAAATGAATCTTTCTAAGGAAAATGTTCGTGCAATAATTTTCTACAACTTTAGAAGAGCCCTGACACGGCTTCAGTGTTTCGAAGAGCTAACATCTGTGTTCAGTGATGAAGCCCCATGTCTGCGGACTGTCGAACGCTGGTATTTAGAATTCCAGCGTGGACATACTAGTGTTAGTGACAAATCTCGCGAAGGATCTCGCCCAAAATCCGCCTTCACTGAAGATAACATCATTGCTGTGAGACAACTAATTCTCGAAGATCGTCATGTGACGTATCGAGAGATAGCGGATCTATTTTTTTTTGTTTTGTTGTAAGAAAACTGCAAAGGTTCAACCGAGGAGATTCAAATCACTCATACGAGATCATCAGTGGTGACGAACCTTGGATCTATGCCTACGATCCTGATTCCAAACAACAATCTACGATCTGGGTCTTTCAAGACGAGCCAAAGCCGACTAAAGTTGTTCGTTCTCGAAGCACTTCAAAGAAGATGGTGGCCACGTTCGTTGGAAAAACCGGCCATGTTGCGACTATTGCACTTGAAGATCGTAGAACGGTTAACGCAGAGTGGTATACCACAGTTTGTTTACCACAAGTCATCGCCAAACTTCGAAAATCTAACTCAAAGCGACGCATCATCCTGCACCACGACAACGCAAGCTCACACAGCGCTCGTCAAACGATTGAGTATTTGAAGCAGGAAAAAGTAGAAATTCTTGACCATCCTCCATACAGTCCTGACCTAAGCCCTAACGATTTCTTTACATTTCCTAAAATTAAGAAAAGTCTTCGTGGTCAAAGGTTCCAGTCCGGTGAAGAAGCAGTCGACGCTTTCAAGTCAGCCATTTTGAACACCCCCACTTTAGAGTGGAATAAATGTTATAATAACTGGTTTGAGCGAATGGTAAAGTGTATTAAGCTACGTGGTGAATACTTTGAAAAACAATAAAAAGTACTATAAGGTTCTAGTTGTGTTTTTTTCTTCAAACGACAAAAGTTAAAAGGCATGCCTCGTATTATGCAGTGTATATTAGGCAGTGCCTACCTCAGTATAATATACTGAATGTATACCTAATAAGATATTTACTATTATTATAGGTATGATGATTGACTTTATTTTTTCTATCTATATAATCACGCCAGATCCCTTGCAGGGTAGGCAGAGAGTATAGAGTTCCAACAGGTTATTTCCTTACATACCTCTCTGGCTTCCTCCACTCTTACTTCTTGGTTTGGGTCTTATATTATAATATTAAATGCTATCATGGCTGTGTCACTGTCAGATAACAATCATAAATACTTAATATTTATAGGACCTTACATTGTAAACTATGAGAGTGGAGGAAGCCAGAGGTTCCTTCACTCTCATAGTTTATATTTTTTATGCAGTAATATCAAAGGTAGTGCAATTTAAATCTTATGAAGTAGGCACTGCTTAATTGCCTATATCCAATGGACGCCACTGGTGTTTACTAATCATCATCATCATTGGTCCGTATCAGTCCACTGTTGGGCATAAGTATCTGCCAAGGCATGCCACTGCCCGGCCTTAGCTCTTTTTCTCAAAGCGCAGCAACTCCAACGGCTGCTATAGTCTATTTCCCGAGATATGGGTAGTGACCTTTGGGATTTGACGTTTCTAGAAATGTGGTAATGATAAAATTGAATGATATAGAATCGATTTAAAAATTATATTGAGATAATCTGTAATGGAGAATGAATCAATTTTAATAACAATTATTTAGCAACAAAAATGTTATTATTTATTTGTGAATCAAATGATTCGTCAGAAAAATCCTTTGGGAAATCGCTTAATTCGTCGTGCACGTAAATTATTATTTAAAAAATCTATGAATGTGTCTATTTTTATGTGTCAAGATGGCGCATCCACCCATTTTTAAATGATTTCTTGACTTTGAGCATACCATGTATTTTAATATACATATAATAACATTCATAAAGAAATCGATAACCGATTTTATGCAATTTACAAAGAATTGATTAATTACAACGATTCCATTTTGTATATGCCTAAAACGCAAACCGTTCCAATTTACATAATTAAGAAATAAGGTTATATAGTTTAAAGTTTTTACGCAATAAAACGCAAATTTATACACAGTATTTGTTTTAAATTCGAACTAAAATAGATTTTTGGTTTATCCTTATATTTTTGCTTATTTCTTATCCCTATTTTAAACATTCCATAATAAAAAATGCGTAAAATGGAATTTGATGACACTTCACCGTACTCATGTCTGGTGAAACTGACTATAGCAGGAAACTAACCGTATCAGTGGGGAACTGCGCCAAGTGGTGCTGGTGCTCGGGCGCGAGGCCGGGCAGCGAGGCGAGGAAGTGCGGCAGGAACGAGAGGCGGAAGGCGGTGAAGTCGACGAGCGCCATGGCGTGCACGGCCGCCGTCACCTCGTCGCGCAGCAGCGCGCGCCACCCGCCCTCCGCCAGCCCCGCCAGCAGCACCGACAGGAACTCCGCCAGGAACTCCGTGCGGAATATCACCTGTCAATGTGAAAAAAACCGTCACTGGAGGTCGTCTTCCACTTGGAGAACCAAGCGGGAGAGGTTTACTGCGTACTCCCACTGTCCCTAACGATGTTAGGTCCCCTGTTATGGAAGGCGAGACTATTGACATTACATTGGGTACAACTCCGGACTGATACTGGAAATCATTCTATCTAAACATTGCATTTAGTCTGACCTAGTATTCGAACCCAGGACCTCGTGACCGCTACGCACATTATTCGCCTCTAGACTAACAGGAAAGTCAAAGTATATTTGCATTTAGAATTCAAATATTTTTTTTTTTTTAGCGCAGTGATTAGGAGCTTAAGCCCACTGTCTTATAGTCGCGGGTTCGATTCCCGCACGGGACAAATCTTTGTGATCCACAATTATTTGTTCCGGTCTGGGTATTTGTGTATGTGAATTTTCATGTTTGTAAACACCCTTTTTTTTCTTTCTTTTAAATTATTTGAATTCTAAATTTTAAACCATATTATTGCGCGCAAATAGAGATATATGTTTTCTGGTTTTTACGGAATAAAATAAATGTTGTCTTACAATAACATCTGTAATGACTTCTTGTGGCCAATTCGATCAGATGCCATAATAATTCCTCACTAACGCCCAGCGCTCACCAACTATCGATAGTGCTAACGATCTATCGACAGTCAACTGACGATAATTTTGCAATTCTAATACCCATATCAGGGTAACATTGAGAATATACTTAGGTGTTATACTTGGCACCGACTTCAAATATTTATATTTTGCATTTTGAAGATTTTTATTTTTCTAATTCTCCATTAATTTTTTTTATAATTTTTTGTATACTGATTTGATACATATATTTTTATATTATACAAAATGAGTGATGTGTTCAATATATCTTAAGTACATCGATGTCTTCGGAAGAAGCGATGTAATCAAAAGGTCCTGTTAGGTACTCGAGTATGCGTGCGACATGCGTGCTAAACGCGAAAGTTTGTAAGAATAGATGTACTTTACAGTAATATAACTTACACATCAGAATAACACATAGACTATCTATCTATCACTACATATTATAAAACAAAGTCCCGCCGTCGCGTTTGTCTGAACGATAAACTCACTAACTACAGAACGGATTTTTCATGCGGTTTTTACCAATAAACGGTGTGATTCAAGAGGAAGGTTTGTGTATAATTCACCCGTTCGGAGCCGGGGTGGGTCGCTAGTAATGTATAAAGATATTACAAAATAAAAAATAATAGTCGAGAATATAATTAGGTGTAAAATAAAATGGAGCGTATGGTTGTGAAGGTCGCGGGTAGAAGTTGGATGCGTGCAGCACAAAGCCGGTCATCGTAGCGGTCTTTGGGGGAGGCCTTTGTTCTGCAGTGGACGTCTTTCGGCTGAAGAAGAGGAAGAAGTATGGGTACCTTATGGTATAGCTTCCACTTGTTGTTGAGCACGTCGAGCGTTTCGACGTTGATGCGCAGTAGCTCGATGTCGGGCTGCAGCAGCGCGCGGCCCAGCGCCGCCAGCGCGTGGCGCAGCTCGGCCGCGCGCCGCGCCGCCTCGCCCGCCTCGCACTTGCTGGGGAAGAAGTAGCGCCAGCGGTGCACCAGCACGCTGCCGCGGCGACACAACTGTACTACACATGTGTCCATCTTTACTGATACCCTCCCGATGTCTTACTTCCCTTCTTTTGGGTAGAGGTACCGCACACAAGATCAGACACCGACCTTACCGGCGAGGTCAAAGAATACCTTGCCCGCCGGCCGCGGCAGAGCACCACGGCGAGTCACCTAGTATACGCCCTCCCCCATAGCGAGTGTCCGACTAGGCGCGTTCTTCCTTGAGGCGCCCTTCAGCTAGGCCCTTGCCCTTCTGGCTCGAGCGTAGTGGTTGCACGCTGGCTCTTTTATCCGGTGAAGCTGTATAGGCCCCGCGGCCCACAGCGTAGATCATTCACACACCACACCACCACTTTTACTTATATAATACAGTGATATGAAACACGAACGAGAAAATTCGAAACGGTTGTACAGAATAAATACCTCATTTGTATCTGAATCTCGATTTTACATTCACCAGTCAGTATACAAAGGCGCTAATCTTATTACACACTCCCCACTCCCGCGTGAAATGATGGGAGGTTAGTCGTATAAACACGCCACTTACGCTCTACTCCCCTTCCCAGACTATCACTGCCTGGCCCTCCCTTCGTTGGCGGTTTTTTGAACGGGTGTCAAAAGACTGACAGGCCGCGCCCACTTAGTGTGGCCGGTTTAGAAATTTTTATGGACAAAAATAATTTTGGAAACCAACGTTAGAAAACAAATCTAAAGAAATATATAAAATACAAAAAATGTGAGAGTAGTGCATTAGAAAAACCATGTCATAGCTAATATAAAAATTGCCTTGCGCATATTTTGATGAAAACAATATCATTTCGAGAAAACAATCTAATGTCGGGACTTCTTGCAAACACAAGAAAAACAAACATGAAAATTCACATACACAAATACCCAGACCGGAACAAATAATTGTGGATCACACAAAGATTTGTCCCGTGCGGGACTCGAACCCGCGACTATTAGACGCAGTGGGCAGAGCGGCTTAAGCTCTTAACCACTGCGCTAAATCGTCCGTCAATTAGCTAATTCAAATGTTCCAAATGAGACATTGGGATTCTAATCTTTGTACTGTTTCAGATTCAAATGATCGAATCTGAACAGTGAGACACTTTTGCCATGTCTAAAACATACATAAGCGAACAGTACATGTGTAGCGACCCCTATACATTTGCTTACCAACCTACCCACAGATGGCGCTGAATATAAAATCGACAACAATTCCCCATGTCTAGAACGCGATATGAAAGTTGTACGACGCATGCCATTTGTTGGTAGGTGGTCACAGCTTTGTAGTTATGTATAGGGGTCGCTTCATGTAGCGAGAATATATAATATGGGATTTGTTATTTGGCTGGTTTCTATATCTATCTATATCATCACGCCAGATCCCTTGCGGGGTAGGCAGAGAGTACAGAGTTCCAACAGGTTCTTTCCTTACATACCTCTCTGGCTTCCTCCACTCTCATAGTTCCATCTCATACACGCTCGCCGGTTACGGAGACTCTTGACTTTTCCTTCAGATAAGACTCGGTTTATTTGGTCGTGGTAAGATAGTCTAGGTCTTCCCCGGTACCTGCATCCTTCCACTTTCACATTGTATATCTGTTTTGTCATTCTTTCATCTGACATTCTTTCTATATGCCCGAACTAATGGAGCATGCCCTTTCTCATCTTTACACCGATACTATCTTTCATACCTACTCGCTTTCTTACTACGCTGTTGCTAATGCGGTCGGTCAGCTTCACTCCGCACATCTTCCGCAGAGCTCGCATTTCTACCGCATTTATCCTACTTTCATTCTCCTTCTTACATACCCAGCTCTCGCTACCATATAACAGCGTTGGGACAAGAACTCCGTTATGTATGGCCAACTGCGCCTTATGGCTTAAGTTTCTATAATAATCTTATAATTATATTAAGAGGAAAAAAGAAGGGAAAGCTTGAATGAAATGAATGATCCAAGCTAATCCAGGAAAAACCTAATATTTGACAAAGATAAAATGAAATACAGAACGCTGCCTGAAGTTCTACGTTCACTATTCGAATGTAAAGTGAGTATGAACGGGCAATGTTTGACGCTATCACAGCACTGGTCAGGTCTGGTCTACTGGTCTACAAGTGGCACATCCGTCACTGTACATACCTAGCCAGCAGGCGGTGCGCAGCGCGCGTGAGGTCCGGCGTGTGCAGGTGCGCGCGCGGCAGCACGTGCTCGCGCAGCAGCTCCAGCACTGCGCGCACTAGCACGCCACCGCCGCCTGCTTCCACTCCCAGCCTCACGCACTCTACCAGCCGCTCCAGCCCACCGCCACCGCCCCTTTACACAGTTATTTATCATTTTAAGTTTGGTCATATAGCCGACGGAGTGTGACGGAGGCGCTTGGCTAACTCTAGGCTGGTCGGCAGCGCGGCGCGCACTAGTGATGTTTACCGGAGGCAAAATTAATCTCCGGGGATTTAAGGAGAATTTACAACAATAACCGGAAAATCTCTGGAGAAAAACCAGTTTATAAAGACGTAATGAAAATAATTAACATATATAAAATAGTTCATAGGTAAATAGCTGTAAGTACTCATACCTACCTGATTATCTACTACTACTATCTTTGCCACTTATGTAACAGTTCTGAGCTAAATTGGTGGAATTGAGTTTTCATTTATACATTTATGTGTACATTAACTACGGAATGGGCAATACTTACTTAACTACGACTTACGTAGTACGTAGTTTTATCATATCAAAAAAAAATTTGGTAGACAAAACAATACTTAATAAATTTGTACCTAGATAAATATATCTGGATTGGTCGGGAGTTCCTCCTATATGGACTAAATTACGGACTAAGGATAAATTAAAAAATATCGGTATTTTTAGGTAAAAAAAATAACGGTATTTACTGGTGAAAATCCGGTTTGTGTTAACCGGTAAATCTCCGGTTTTTATAGAACCGGTTCACATCACTAGCGCGCACACACGCTGCGGGCACAGCGTAGCGCTGGCCAGACGGCCGCCCAACACTAACATCCCCCTCGTAAGCATATTGGCATCTCGCTATCGCTGTGTTTCGTTTGTAATCGCGTAGGGCGCGACGGCGGCCGTTCTGTGTAACGCTGCCCTACATTTCAGTACATTATAACTCCCCAGGTCGCACCAGTCAAGCACCTTCGCGCTGCGTTGGCAATGTGGCGATACATTAATCCTCTTTTTTATGACACACCAAATTTGCGGCTTGAATTACATGAAAGTATACTTACCGACAAATGAGTACAAAAAAATGGCGGCTCTGCGCATTTCTAATCAGGTATATGAAAGACGGCTACTGCGCGCGCAAGATACTGTTCAAGTTATTTGCAGGTAAGGTAAGGTATTTGTCTCGGAAGTTTGCCACAAAATCTCTTTGAATATTCAGAGTAGGTACTATAATATCAGCCCTGTTAAGAAACTGTCCCACCGTTGGGCACGGGCTTCCTCTCAAACTGAGAGGGCTTAGGCCATAAGCCCACCATGCTGGCCCGGTGCGGGTTGGCGAACTTCGCACACCTTCGAGAAACTCTTAGGCATGTAGGTTTCCTCACGATGTTTTCCTTCACCGTTAAAGCAACTGATTTTTTTTTTTTAATACGAACATGTATTCGAAAAGACAGAAGTGCGTGCCTGGGTTTAAACCCGAGACCTCAGACTTTGCAGTCCAACGGTCTAAACACTAGGCTATCACTGCATTTTCAGTGAGTAGGTACTAATGGGACTACTACTCCCAAAAGCTAAAGCTATTTAATCATCCGCAAAAATCGACAGTGTTGGCGAAACAATATCCGGCTAATCTTATCTAAACTATTTTTTTTTTACTATTATTGTATTACTATAAAAAATACAAGTACCCACCTTTGCGCGACTTCCAGAAATACATCGATCGCAGTGTAGGCGAAATTGCCAAGTTGCGGTAGTAGAGCGGTGAATAACGCCAGGAAGAAATCCGTGATCTCCGGCTCGGCTGTAGCGAAAGCGGCTTCGCACAGCATGCGCAGTGCCGTCTCCGCGGCACCTTGTATACCTTCGGCGATTATCTGCGTAATTTTGTTTTGTTCAATTATCTATAGATAAATAAAGACCCTTACATTAATTTGCACTATTTTGATTCTATTCTCTTTGAGGAATCCCACTTTCTCCAGACTAGACCGACATAATTTGTGTATGTGAATTTTCATGTTTGTAAACGCACCCACGACACAGGAATAAATCGTAGTGTGGGGCTACTTTAAAAAAAAATTATTATAATATATATATATATATATATATATATATATAATATTATAAAAGCGTAAGTTTGTGTGGTTGTATGGATGCTTGCCTCTCTTTCGCGCAAACATTATTTAACAGATTTTGATGAAACTTTACAGTAATATAGCTTAATAATCAAAATCTATCAAACGTTTATATACATATAATAAAACTGTAACCGAGCCGAATCTGCATATAGAATATTATTTGCAAATTTTAATTGGGGTACATTTCCTTATGGATATTAGGACCGAAACAATTTTTTTTTGAAACCCTTGTTCAAGCACGCAAAACTACCGAACGAACTTCAATGAAATTTCGATTGGTAAGAACTTATACCCTAACTTAAAATAATAAAAACTTTTTATATTGCAAGCAAGAACCAATCTGGGATAATGGCGGGATAAACTTGACGGACGATTTACCGAAGTGGTTTAAAGTCTCTATCGTCTCTAATAGTCGTGGGTTGGATCCCCGCACGGGACAAATCTTTGTGTGACCCACAAATATGTGTTCCGGTCTGGGTATTTGAGTATGTGAATTTTCATGTTTATTAAACGCACCCACGACACAGGAATAAATCCTAGTGTTGGGCTACGTTTTATTAATGAAAAAAAACAGCGCTTAGACGGACGGCGGGGGACTTAAAAGAAGAGGCAAAGCTAGTGAGCTGACCCTCTGGCTGATCCGCTGCGTCGTCGTAGAACAAGGCAGCGACAGCGTCATTAGCCAACTTAATGCCGCCTTGAGGAGGGTTTGCGGGTAATGGAAAGGGGATTGCCCATCCGCCTGCACACATTAACTGACCCTGGGGAGAGAAGCGCGTGCCACGTGCTCCCGGCACGCCCCTAAATAAAGTGTGCGGAAAGTATTTCCGCCAAGAGCAGATTTTCACCCTAGTGGAAGGTCGCTGGCATATGGCGGATGGTTGCTCACGCGTTCCCGTAACCCGCCGCAGCCACAGCGACGAACTGGAGCACGTGAGGGGATTTAGCCGGTAGGAATCTCGGCATAACCCCTCGCTTCCCACAATGGCGAGCGGGTATACTATTAAGGATCTTCACCATTAAATAAATTCCTTGTGCTCAATGTAGCTAGCGTATCTATCGCTTTACTATTCGGAGTGGGGAAATTCATCAATTCGATTATGATCGTTCTCATCAAATTCATCGGGGAGCTGAATTAATTTAGAAAAAGACAATTATGCTTCTCACTAGACATTGGCGAAATACACTTAAATGAGTGTAAAGCCGTAACTTAAACAAGAAGATGAAGAATGTACTGTGACTGCCTCGTTGGTCTAGTGGCAAAGCGCATCGCTTTGTGTACACGAGGTCTTGGGTTCAAATCATAGGTCGGACACGTGTAGTTTTTCTAACGAAAACTTCCCAGTACGAGTCTGGAGTCTGAAATTGTGCCTGGTATATGGCAATAGGCTCGCCCTCTGTTACATGGGACATCGTTGGCAAAACGTGGGTGTACTCAGTACACCTCTGCCACCCCCGGTTGGGGAATACAGGCGTGACGGTGTAAAAAGAATGTAGCTAGCAGCGTGTGTAGTCACCTTTTTGTGCGGCGTGGGCGCGTCGTGGAATGCGCGCAGCAGCGCGGTGAGCGGAGGCAGCGCGGCGGCGGGCCCGGCGTGGGGCAGCGCGCCGCCCCACGCCGCCAGCAGCGCGCGCGCCGCGCCGCCGCGCCGCAGCGCGCCCGCCACCAGCGCCTCGCGCACCACGCCCGCCGTCTGCGCACAAACACTAAGATATACCACTGTCGACATAGGTACAGTGCGCCAACGATCTTGCGGACCGCGGATAACATTAACACAGGGGCGTTGGTGTGTAATGAGGGTTAATATTTTTCTATTTCAAACAGGTGAGTCCACTTGGTAACTAATTAATAATTTTATTTTAAAATATTTTTTTAGAACAAGCTTTTATGCAGTCAGGTAATGATGCAGTTACAAACTGCCAATCAAAATTAAATACGTTTACAAAATTTCATGTGTATGCTATCTAGGAACCTTTCAGGAGTTCCCTCGTCGAAAGCCAACCCTTAGTACAGTAGCAATGTCATGGTGGAACTTGGAAAAGGCTATCATAATTAAATTTGTATACAACATTTTGTGCCTATGATGTTGACCATACCGACCGATAATTTCGCAAATTTATAAACATATGACTTAAATGCAAATAAAAACATATTATTGGTTTCCTTTATATTCTTGTTTATTTTCTGCATTTCCTATTTTAAATATTCCGTAATACAATATGCGTGAAATGGAATTTGATCAAACGTCACCGCACCCCAACACTCGTAAATAAGACTATAACAAACATTGCACGCTAAATAAAAGTTTGTAAAAAACAACTTGGGTATATTTCATAGCAAACGGCAACTCTGCGACTGTAAAGTGAAATTTCACTTGATGACAGCGCTAATTCCGATTTTGGCCGCGGGCCAAAAGTTCCTTGTACGATTGTATATAAACTGAATCACACACACACGTGTTCTACGCGAATTTTCGACAGGTCTCAGGCTACTACCCGCGGTACACGTCCAACTTGCTGAAAGCAAGCTACTGGAATGGATACGTTAATATTTTTCGGCTCGACGGCACTTTTTAAAGCACGCTTCACGTGTATACATCGCAGTCATCAGAATAAATTGACAACTCAGCAAAACGACTATCCAGTCTACAATTTTTATTACTCTGTACTCTCTGCCTACCCCGTAAGGGATCTGGCGTGATGATATAGATATAGATAGAGAGATAGAATTTTTATTACTTTTATTATGTAGGAAGTAAGTGGCTGTCATTCAGAAAATTTATACAATAGTTCATATCATTTGCAGTGCAATAAAATTAATGGCAACTCATGCATCACTTTATCTGTATAAGTAGTTTATTTATTTTTTTAATTAAACGTAGCCCCACACTAGGATTTATTTAGTTGATGAAACTGTAGTCGCACAATAATGAAGTATTAAGTATTTGACGGACGATGAAGCGCAGTCGTTAAGCTTAAGCTGCCCTAGCGCAGCTTAAGCTGCCCCGCCCATTGTTTCTATTAGTCGCGGGTTCGATTCCCGCACGGGACGAATCTTTGTATGACCACAATTATTTGTTTCGGTCTGGGTATTTGTGTATGTGAATTTTCATGTTTGTTAACGCACCCACGACACAGGAATCAATCATAGTGTGAGGCTAGGTTCTTTTAAATAAAAAACAGACTAGTATGAATATCATACCTAAATTCTAACTTACCTTAGGCTCCAAATAATGTAAAGATCGCTGTGCGTGCTCGTACAAATCCCCGGCGAGAACCATAGGATCGCTGGTAAACTTCACGTTCTTGGATAAACTTAGTAGAAGATGGGCCGCAGCATGACATAGCAACGGTGGTTCCTAAATAAAATACATAAAGATTATAGCCAATTATAAAGACTACCTAGTTTGTGTTCTCTGCCTACCCCAAAAGGGATCTGGCGTCATGATTTAGATAGACAGAGACATTAACACGTTGGTCTAGTAGGCAATAACGCGCATGGCGATCACTACGTCCTAAGTTCAAATAGTCGGTCGGATAAAAGTAATTTTTCGATAAAAAATTCCCAGTATCAGTCCGGAGTTCGACATTATGCCCTGTGTGATGGAGCTCTGCCACCGCCGCTTGAAAAATATTGGCGTAACAGTGTTTTTATTTACGACAAATAGTAAAGCCGAACATTCATTTACTATTGGATACTTTAAAGTTGAATATCGATGAACAACAATACTGTTGTTCAACATTTAACACTCATATAAGTACTTATTCTTTTAAACGTACGGGTATATCGTGCGGCAGAAGGAACGGCACCGCAGACGTGAAGAGGCTCTCCATTGTTTGTACAGACACGCCGCACTCATTCGCATAGCAGCACCATGCGCCCATACACGCGAACATTTCTGCATGCCTGTTCGATAAAACATAATAACATCAGATTATGCAAAGGTAAAGAAGGACTTAATATTAATATGAATATCCTTTCTGCCTCTCAACTTATGAAGCTTATATACAAATGGTTGATTTTATGTTTAGATTGCCTAAATTTTAATGTTAATAGTAACCAAGTGTGGGTGTAGCAGTGAGTGTGTATAAATACGCTCACTAATGCGGACGCGTGTGGCGCACTATGCAGCTACGTACACCGAATATAGTATTTTTCATGGAAGGTGGATACTGTGACGTTTGTAAGTGTCAAAGAAAGTTATACTTTATTTAATAGCAATAAGTGGCATGACCCGTTTCTATACTTATGGTTTTATGCCTTAACACCATTGAATTAAATATTATTTTTTTTTGGCAACTAGAACTGTCTCTTCCTATGTGAAAAATATTATAGTTATTATGTTGCTTCCACATCACAGCACTAGGAACTCCATCTAAGTAAACTGACGACGGCTTGGTCAAGATGTAAATAGCTTAAACCGCTCCGCCTGGATCGAGTACTGCGGGTTCGATCCGCCACGGATCAAATCTTTGTGTGACGCACAAATATTTATTTTAGTCTGGATGTTAGTGCATATAAATTTCACGTTTGTTAACGTATCCTAATTTTTCTTAATAGCAGTGAAACTGCGCGAATATACTAATAGGGGTGCAGCTGTGTAAAAAAGGATGTCCACTTGTTAGTTACCACGGTGCTTTGCACGTAGCACAAGGGACTTAACAAAGTATTCGAGGGGCTCGTAGCGCTGTGCGACTGCGGTGTAGTTACTGATCACAAGGTTTAGCAGCGTTCGACTTCATCGGATTGAGATGGGTGATCGTTTGTGTCATTTTCATATTCGAGTGTCGCCATGCTTCGGATGGCACGGTCTTTCATAGTGGTAATCGTGACCAACTTATCAGGGCGCCTATAAGACTTCTAACTTGAATTAACACATTAGTGGCAGTCGTTAAGTCAAGTTATAAGTCTTATAGGCGCCTTGGTATGTTTCAATAGCAGGTGGCCACAAACCTGTCCCAACCAATCCACACTGAGTCCGCGTGGTGGAGTGTGACCTTATCTCTCACACCTCGATTTGTGAGAGAAGGCCTTTTACCCAGAAGTGGGACAGTATAGGCTGATATTATAATATTATTGGATGCTTAAAGCGCCCATCGCTTTGGCCTGTATATATATTTTTTTCGATTTTATTTATTTATGAATGATACTTTCTAAAAATAATAAATTAATTTAAAATTTAATTATGCGTACCAATCTATGCACATACAATATAATATTACACAAATTGTATGATTGATTAATAATAGTTCTAGTATCAGATTCATCCTCAATATTTTATGGCACAGAACTTGGATTGTACGATCCTTGCTAATGGATACAGGGAAAGATACTATTTTGATCTACTATGGATTAAGAGAGAGAGATTTAGTTGTTTTAATTTACAGACGATGTGTGTAACGTGTTTCGTGAATGGGGTGATTACATAATTACTTTTAGTTAGGCTACTTAGGTTATGGGGAGAAGAATATAGGTTTGGTCAAATAGCCGACGGAGCGTGACGGGAGCGCGACGGAAGCGCGACGGAAGCGCCGAGCGGGGCTGCGCTGTGTGGAGTCTCCCGTACATTTCAACTCCCGAAGCCGCACTACCGTCGCGCTGCTTCGGCTATGTGGCGAATCCTTATGTGTACGTACACAGTGACATGCGCGTGCGCGAGAGGCGCGTGCGCGGCGCGGTGCGGGCGCGTGAGCGCGGCGCCGGCCAGCGCGCTGCCGCAGCGCTCCACCAGCGTGGCGCCCAGCGCCCAGCCCGACGCGCGGCGACCGCTCTCACTCTCTGCCACACGGTCATTATTTATTTTATTTATTGATTTATTTATTCTTCACGCATTTTTGTACTCAGGCGGTTAGTACTTCGGTGTTACATTCGAGGTTCCTAAGGTCATCGGAGAATCTGAGGTTGAAAACACCAATGCATTCCACAAACTTCTTTCACAAATCCTTTACTAGTCAAGCTGTCCGTTTGTGGAATGCATTGCCTGTTACGGTTCGACGTGCGAAGTCTTTGAATTCGTTCAAAAATGGTCAAAGATCACTTTCTCCTGGTTGGATAATTTGTTAATGATTAAATTGGTAATATTTATGTTTTGTGTGTATAGTTATATTGTGTATGTATGTATATAGTAGTAATGTATCACAAGTGTATAACATATTTATCTTTATAGTGTACGCCACCAACTGCCCTCTATTTTTTATCTGTTGCTTCTTCCAACTGGTTGTCTGGAAGAGGTTGCTATTAGCAATAAGACCGCCAATTGTACCTTTATATTTAAATAATACATTGTATATCTCTACTGTATTTTTGCTGGTGTACAATAAAGAGTATTCTATCTATCTATCTAATGCCTGAGGCATTTTTAGCCAGTCTACCTTAGGGCGGTATAGAGACGAGTGTGGTAGGTGCGAAATTACACAAGTTAAAGTAAAAAAAACTAACAACAACTTTGTTTTATAATATGTAATGATAGTGACTAGCTGTACCCGCAAGTTAATTACCGGTATTTTCAGGCGTGTATTTCACACCCGGTTTCACACGGTTTTTTTTAAACAAAAGGTAGCCTACATTCTTCCCCTGGATAAAAAAATATTTCATTGCCGATTTTGATCAAAACCTGTTCAACGGTTTGGGGGTGAAAAAGTAACAAAGAAACACAGTCACACAGAGTTACTATTGAATTTATAATATTATTATATGAAGTATGGATTATACTATTCTGCCAACATTGCGATCCTAAGGCCGGTTTCAATATTTAACTTAAGGATAGATTTGCCTACTACGGATAGAATCTTGGCATACTATGTATGGAAAATCTATCAAAATTCTACTGACAGTAACCAAATTCATCCTTGAGTTGAATATTGAAACCGGCCATAAGTCGCTCCGCCGCGGATGGCACACTTTGTGATAGGAAGGACTCTGGGCGTATACCACAATCTCTTTAAAAAAGCTATTATAACCTTACTTTACTGTAAGAATGTGATGTAAATATAAGCAGTGTAGTAAGATTAAAATATTAAAAAAAAAAAAAATTAAAAAAATTAAAATAACTAAAGAGATGACTGTAACCCCTCTAATTGCTTCAAACACTTATGTCAGAGACTTCTATCCATTACAGAAAGAACCGCTAAATTTGTTTTATGACTACCTTGTTGGTCTAGTAGCGAATAATGTGCTTTTAGATCACGAGGTCCTGGGTTCAAATCCTAGATCCTACAAATTTAGTTTTTCTATCGAAAAATTCTCAATATCAGTCCGGAGTCTGGAATTGTGCCCGGTATATGGCAATAAGCTTCCCCCCCCCCCCCCCCCCCTATTACATGATTCCAAACATCGTCGACGAAAAGAGGGTGTACATAGTTCACTTCTGCCACCCTCACATGGAGAATATAGGTGACGGTGTTTTACCTCTAGCTTTTTTATTCATATTGAAACTGAGACACACTAAGCCTTCTAAATGTAATAATAAATGATGCTTACTGACCGGCCAGCAAGGCGGGCGCGAGTCGTCCCAAGACGCGCGTGAGCGTGGCGAGGTCGAGCAGCGCCGCCAGCAGGCGCTCGCCCTCACCGCCGCGCCCGGCCGCGCGCGCGTGCACGCCCGCCAGGCACTGCCACCGCTCCAGCTGGACGTACACTACCTCTTAAGGTTTGGTCAAATAGCCGACGGAGCGCGAGCGGGGGTTCGGCTGACGCTCGGCCGGCGGTCGGCAGCGCGGCACGCACTGCAGGCGCGACGTCACGCCGGCCAAGCGGCCGTTCAACAATAGCGTCACGCTTGCACGCGTATTGGCGTCTCGCTCCCACCGTGCTTCGTTTGTAAGCACGTCGGGCGTGACATCGGCGGGTTATGACATGTGCCGTCACCCCGAGCGTGACAGCTCTGTGTGGCGTCTTCCGTAAATATCAGTACATTACAACTCCTCAGGTCACGCCAACGTCGCGTTCCCGTCACGCTGCGTCTGCTATGTGGCGAAACGTTGAGGGTTTGGTCAAATAGCCGACGGAGCACGACGGAAGCGCTCGGCTACGCTCAGTCGTGACGTTTGCCGTCGCGCCGAACGGGCTTCGCTGTGTGGCGTGTCCTGTACAACTCCCCAAGCACCAACTGACATTTCAGTACATTACAACTCCCCAAGCCTAAACTAAGTAATGAAATGTCTATAGATATGGGTGTTAGACTAAGCTTGGACACCGTTTTGCAATAACGTACCATTTACCAAAATATATCAATGAAAATTGCGTAATATAAATTGCGTAATATAAATTAAAAGGTACTAGATTTGTACTCAATTAATATTCTATATCGTAGGCCACGTTAAATGCGTATAAAATGGTATTGCTTATCAGCGTCCACTTATACCTGGCTTAAATTGTGCCACTGCCGCTACTATCCGCATAGATCAGTACCGCGGCAGCGTCGACTGTTCACGTACTCCCATCGTACTTCAAGTTCTGTTTCTCTCATGTTTGTGAAAACTCCAGAATCTGAACATTCGATTTTCTTTTAGCCGAAATGATATTGTTTTCGGAAAAAAACCAGTAAGGCAATTTTTATACTAGATTTGCCACGCTTTTTCCGATGGGTCATATTTATATATTTCTTCAAATATTTATAAGGTTTTTTTTAAACTTTTGTTTCTCTATAATTGCAAAAATATTTCTAAACCGGGTACATCCAGCGGGCTGGACCTGGCAGTCCTTTGGACTCCCGCTCTAAAAACCGCCAACGAAAGGAGTGTTAGGCAGTGATAGTGTAGGAAGGGAAATAAAGCGCAAGTGACGCGTTTATACGACTAAGCTTCCCTCGCTTCACACGGAAGTGGGCAGTGTGTAAATCGGATATAAGTTGGAGTAAAAGGAATCCAAGTTCCTCACATCATACCACATTTATCATGACAAACCTAACTCTTACTTACCACAGTGGTAAAAACGTCCAATGGTGCTAAGTCCGCTACACGAGCTATGCATTCTATACAGTGTTTGAGGAATGTTTGCCATTCAGTCTCTCCCTGGAAACAAAACAAAATGATAAAGAATCTAATAAAGCACCAATCAAGGATCTGTTTCTAACAATACGAAAACGTATGACTTCAACTCTTACGCAATTGCAGTAAGGTTTAAATTGGACTATCACAAAATAGTTATAAAGTAAAATGACCATTGTCATGCCACTACCCAATCTACTCGAATATTTGAATACTCACGTCATCATCACACACGTCGTTATCGAGGTGCTGTAGTTGTGCCTTGTTATGTTGGAATTGTATCTTATTCAGTACGCCATTCACTAGTGCTTGTAAAGCTTCCCAATATCTGTATAATATGAAAACAATATTAATTAGTTTTAATTCATTTGTGATGTTTCTTTTCGATTACAACCACTATAACAAATACTGATACTATCATCATTATATTAATACGTGAAGCAAAAACTTTGTACCCCTTTTTACGAAAATTTCGCGGACGGAGGAGTATGAAATTTCCCACACTTATAGTTTTTATAGAGAAGCAGTGGGGAATGCTAAATTTTTTTTAAAATTATGCATAAAGAATACATTAAATCAATAAACAAAACACGTATTTGACACAATACACGTCAAATTGATGTTTGTCTTTAATATTATTTGTCTATAGTCTTACTGAATGTCAAACATAACGAGCAAACGATGAAAGAGTAGGTCGAATATCGACCTATGGGCGACCACTAGTATGTATAAAATAACAAAAAGAATAGACAACGCCCAAGCAGGGAAAGCAGGGACTTCATGGAGAGGGGTTCTAAGTCTAGATCGGACGATATTGGAGTTTTTTATCAAATCTGTCTTAGTCCAGACTCTAGAACTGTGCCAGGAAATACCACATCCTTTTGTATATTATACCTAGGTATGATGGCAATAGGAACACTCCCTATTGTTTAGGGACCAAACATCGTTTACAACGACGGCGCATGTGATCAATAACCACGCTACTAAAGATTAGATCATATTTACTGACATCAACAATACTGAGATGACACAAAATACTAGGTACTAGTTAGTAATACTAAGTAAATTCGCTTAAAATATTATCATAGCAATACTCACTTTGGAGTGTCTTCAGGTTTTAAAATATCTATAAATTGTATCCATATATCTAAACAGTTTACAAAAATAGCACATGTAGGCACCTGGAAAGAAGAACAGATACAATAACACACTTTGTTAAAAAGTACATTAATAAAGAATTAATATATTATAATAATATCAGCCTATACTGCCCACTGCTGGACAAAGGCCTTCTCTCACAAATCGGGGTGAGAGAGGTTAGGTCATACTCCACTACGCGGACCCAGTGCGGATTGATGGAGGCAGGTTTGTCGCCACCTGCTGTTGGAACTTATCAAGACGCCTTTAAGGCTTCCAACTCGGCTTAACGATTACCACATTAATTGGTAGCCGGGACCAACGGCTTAAAGTGCCTGCCGAAGCACGGAGACGCTCGAATATGAAAATGCCACAAACGGTCACCCATCTCGGGCCGACCGAGTTGAACGCTGCTTAACCTTGGTAATCGGTAAGAGCACCTCGGTCGCACAGCGCTACGAGCGCCTCAAGAAGAATGAATAAAACTAGAGAATTCTAAATACATAAAATGATTAAGAAATAAAAGCGAAGCTTAATGCAGATTGCCAAGCGCTCGTTAGCAGAGGTAACTGATACCGGCGATAAAAATAAAAGCTTGTATCTGTGGCTTCAATTTTTTCGTCGGGAACTTAATAATCAAAAATAAACAGCAATAAAAATAAAAAACAGAAAAATAGTTTTATTTCATGTGTAATATTCTCGTAAATCTAAGAACTCAATATGGTTACAATGTTGTTAAATCTGTTTGCTTATAAATTGCGAAATCAAGCAGAGCTCTTTCACTTGGATTATTTATGTGCAGCTTTCGTGCGCTTGGTTCTGCTCACATGATCAGTAGGGTAGTAAAATTCACTCACCTGGAATGTATATTGGAATAGATATGACAAAAACTCTATCGCATCAAACTCTGGCTCCGTTTCCAACCTCTTGAAATGTAATGACACGAATAGTTTTAGAAACTCAGCTAGCTTGCTAAGGTAACTGAAATGGACAATATGTAAAGCTGATGAACATGCACAATGTGTTAAATTTAACACTTCCATTTGTACAATGAAAGACTCATGTTTAAAATGACTTTGTAATATGAATTATACATTTTAAACTTTAGAGAGTCACTCACGCTCTGTTTACATGACGAGGACTTTGGATACCTGATTTAGATGACATTTAAACACCTTTTAGACTTCATATAAAACTTATAGCTTTGTTTGTTTTATCCACGAAGTAATTACAAAGAGATGGCATTATTAGATTACCCTATACAATCTAGCGTGTCATTGAGCGGGGTGACGGGAAGAAGAGGACGTTACACCCCGTTCACTCCTGTATTTGCCATCTAGCTGAGAATAGCAAAACGAAACGTTTCGTCTATGTCAATATTACTCATTGGTACATTCCATTTATCGACATTAGTGTGTGTGTCAACGGCAACTTTGCGACTGTCATAAAGTGAGATTTCACGTAATGATAGCGTTAATTTCATTATTGTTTTGTTACATTAAAAAATAAAGTTTTAGTAGGTGGTGATGACAAATTAATTTACTTTATTAGCATACAGATTACAATCATTATATGAGTAATTCTAAAATGGATGTAGATCGTAATCCAGAACCATGTATACCTGATAGCTTTACTGTGCAATTAATGCAACAAAAGCTAGAGAGCGCTGCTATCATATTTGACTGAAGATTTAACGATATTTTATTAGTTTAAAAAGATTAATGTAAACCAAGTCCAACGCGATGACGACAGGGCCTAGTTGGAAGACACAGTGCACAGTTGCTTAGGCCGATTTCTCTTTATACTTGTTTGGTAGTTTTATCTCTCGAAGGCGACTTAATTGGGTGTAAAGGTAAATATATATTTTTAAGTAAACTTTTTTTTCACTTTTCCATAAACTCTACTTGTTCAATTAATATTGAAAACTAAAAAAAAACCTATTCGCGATAAATAAAATTCAGGCAAAGTATAATAACTCAATTCTCAGTCGCCCTGTATTTATACTACAAACTTGTAACAGTCCGTAGTTTAAAGACGCCTTATATGATGAAATCGCTATGTAATATGAACAGAAAGTGTATGTAGTACTGACTCGTGGTGCGCGCGCAGCATGTTGGTGTGGTCGTGCGTGAGGTGGCGCAGCAGGCGCAGCGCGCAGTGGTGCAGGCGCAGCGCCGTGGCGGCCGACGACGGCGGCGCGTACCGCCGGTACAGCAGCTCGCACACGCCGCCCAGCCCCGCCAGACCCGCCTCCACGCTCTACACCGCACACACTTCGCATCAGCCGGTCTCACACGTAACCATCAATTTCAGCAAGTCTGTACAGTCAGGAGCAGTAATATGGAAGCATTTTTGGTACTTAGTCGCAGTAACATCATATAAAAATGGCACCCTTGAGCTAGTTTCCTCCCTGCTCTTCTAGCTCGAGCGTAGTGGTTGTACGCTCGCCCAAGAGGACAAGAGTCCGGTGAAGCTGTAAAGGACCCGCAGCCAACAGCGTACATCATTCCCATACACAAAAAATGATATAAAAAATGAGCAACTTCCAATGTCTTTTAAAATTATAATTATTAATACAGACATTACAATGACAAAGTACTAAATGCTTATCTATTATTGCTCCTGCTTGTACATAGTAGCTGGTAATCATACATCGTCGTTACGCCGCATGTACAGTACCAGAAATTGTTTCATGATTGTTTACGCACAGTGCAGAGACTTAGAAATCTGTGTGCGTCGTTGTGCACGTTTTATTGAACATGATCCCACAGTCACACGAGCGATTCTTTAACGCACGTTAGTAAAACGCTGGAGTGAAACAAATGGTTAAGGGTAAAAACGCTTACAATGCTTCAAAAACGCTCCTTGAAAAAGCGCTCGTGCGAATGCAGGCTTACTCTACTGTTTATTACGCCCGATTTAAATTGGAAGTTGTTAAGTATACTTGGTAAAGACAGGGATGTCAACCGATTGGACAGTAGCAAGTCAACTTGGCTTGCAGGCTCCCTTTCCAATGCTTAGATTTGCACAAGTTAAATGATAAACTCGCCAGCTTTGCACTGACTCCCTCAATTTCACAGTTGTTCATCAAATTAAATTTCATAAATAAAGGTTTGGTCATTTTTACAGGTAATTGAATAGAAATTGTTGTCAGCAAGGTCATAAAAAGTATTAGTAAATTAACTTGCCTGTGACTGAGTCGCCATACTGCCCCAGTAAAACACAGTGGTCACTAATGAGGGTGGAACATGTGACGACAGTGGTAACCATGAGAATAAATGCTGTAGAGTTGTTAGACATTTCACAACTATTTCCATATTCAGAGACCTAAGACAAAAAAAATACAATTTACTATTTATCTACTTCAATATATACTGGTTTATTGATTTTAAATAGAGTGCTAAGTAGTCATGTAAGGCTTGCTTGCACGAACCAAGGTTAACGTTACCTATTGACGTGATGTTATAACATTAAATTGCCTTCAACTTAACAAGTGGGCGAGCGTTCAACCACTACGCTCAAGCAAGAAGGGCAAGGGGGCAACTAGCTCAAGCGCGCCTCAAGAAGGAACGGCCTCGGCTTGGGTAGTCGCTATGGGGGAGGGCGTATACTAGGTGTCTCGCCGTGGTGCTCTGCACCGGCCGGCGGGCAAGGGGTTCTTCGACCTCGCCGGCGAGGTCGGTGTTTAATCCTGGGTGCGGTATTTGTATCCGAAAGAAGGGATGTAAGGGCATCGGGAGGGTCGGTGAAAACATGCCGTGGACGGCGGTAGATAGGAGGGGAGTTAGGTTCGTAGTCGGCGGCGGCTACGATTTGCGGATTTCTATGATTGGACGCGTTCGCAAAATATCGGGTTGTCGCCTTTTTGATAAAGGCGCGAATAGGTTCGAGTCCGAGATCGGCATCACACTGGAGCTAGTTCTTAAACAATTTATTTGTAACCTAATCATTGTATCTACACAATATGATTGAAAAAAAGAGAAATAGAAGTAAATAAAAAAGACAACCTTGCCGAGTTACTTCGCCGGATCTTCGCAGTGGAGGCCGCGTTCCGATCCGGTGGTAGATAAGTAGTTAAATTAGATTAAAAATAAATGAAAATGGACTATTTTTAATTTAAATTTTTTCTTACTTGTCTGGATGTGCATCATGTGCATTCGCCAATAGATCAGGGAGTGCAGATGTTTGTGGTACACCATTAGTAGGAGAGGGTGGTGGTCCAGATTGACCTTCCTTTTGTACATTCTTTTCTAATATATCTGAAAAATAATATTACCAATATTCTTATAGTGTAAACTCTCAGAGTGTAAACTCTGTCAAATTTTAATGTTTACAATGCAGTATTTATATAAAAACAAACTTAGAATATCACAAAATTATGATATTACAATATTCTAGATCAAACTTTGATGCAACAAACCAAATTACCACAATAGTGTATAAATAATTCACTACTCATATCCATATTCTGCAGAGTGATGTTAAAGAAATATTATAAACTAGCAGTTTCCGGGGGACTTCGTACTTCGTACCCGGTCGACAACAGCGCCACCTACTGGGTCTATGTTATATAGCCTATGTGACTACGTGATAAGGTAGCTTTACAATGGTGAAAGAATAATTAAAATCGGATCAGTAGTTCTGGAGATTACCCCAAACATCCAAACTCACAAACTTTACATCTTTATAATATTAGTATAGATAATTGAATAATATCAACATATACAGTCCCACTTCTACTCCATCATGCAGACCCAGTGCGGATTGGCTGAAGCAGGTTTGTGGCCAAATGTTGTTTGAACTTATCAAGCCACCTTTAAGGCTTCCAACTTGGCTTAACAACTCCACATAACGTGGAAGCACGGAGACGCTCGAAAATGCCACAAACGGTCACCAATCTCAGGCCGACCGAGTCGAACACTACTAAACCTTGGCGATCACTAAGAACACCACGGTCGCAGAGCGCTACTCATAGCGCTCTGCGACGCTCACGAAAGCTAAGAAACATTATATAAAAATGCTCTTTCTATAAGAGGGCATATGATAATCACCACTAAGTGCACTAAGAAGTTGTGGCATTCCTTTGAGCATGAGTCTTTCGAGCTGGCTCCTGCGCACAGATGGTAGCAGAACACCTGTATCGCGAGCGGCGCCCAGCTCTTCACTGGCTGCTTGAGCCAGTACGAGACCTAGGAGGCAACGCCGCCCATCACACCTAATCAACTGTAACAGATTTTAGTATTAGTCCTTTATCTATCTGAGCCGTACTTTAGACAGCCCTAGTGGGGTGTCTAATGCACGGCCCGCAGCTTGTGTTTGTGCGGCCCGCGATATGTTTTTAATCTATCACAAATACGAACACATTCCTCTAACAAAACTTTATTTAATGATTTTGATGGTATCCCTAATATATCTCGAACTGTGAAAATGTGTGAGTTATGCTGTTGTTATCAGACAAAATCTAACATAGATCATGCCAGGTCTTTATGTGATCGGTCCGATAGCTAGACATCTATTAGGTATACACAGTACACTAAGAAAGTTAGGATATTTGTTCTGTGATCCTCTAATCATTAAGAAATTTATATGGGCCCGGATCATATACTATAGTTTGGACAGGACTGCCTTATACCGTAAACCCAATGGCGTGCACTGCATATAAGCAATTAAAGGTTTGGTCTAAAAGCCGACGGAGCGCAACCGAGGAGTTCGGCTAACGTTTCGTCCAGCAGCGCACGTACAACTGCGGGCGCAACGTTGCGCCGGCCTACTGGCCGCCCAACACTAGCGTCCCGCTCGCACGCGTATTGGCGTCTCGCACCCACCGTGCTACATTTGTAATCGCGTCGGGCGCGACGGGGGCGGGTCGTGACGTTTGCCGTCGCGCCTAGCATGGCGGAGCCGTGTGGCGTCTTCCATACAATTCGTTACAATACAACTTCCCAGGGCGCGCCTCCGTCGCGCCCTAGTCGCGCTGTGTCGCCTATGAACGGTGAAACCTTAAGCATTGCCTACCTAAATATATTATACTGAATATATGTGTATGTCTAATAATGATGAATGATATTATATTACTTATTTAGTAACATTTAAAAATAGT
The DNA here is from genome assembly GCA_905147815.2 of Phalera bucephala. Lineage (NCBI taxonomy): Eukaryota > Metazoa > Arthropoda > Insecta > Lepidoptera > Notodontidae > Phalera > Phalera bucephala. The sequence goes on along the minus strand of LR990621.1, from coordinate 11,340,082 downwards.
GTAATTGAATTCATATCAGGTAGGCACTGCTTAATAGCCTATTTGCAATGCATGCTACTGCATAAACTATATAGTCAAGATTTCAGTACAATCACCCCTCATTTGCATGAGTGCTTTTTCAACAAGTGTTATTTAAAGAACTGGAATATAAGAAATGGCTAACCATCAGTCAAGCTTGATCAAACTAACGATTGTGTGGGCATAAATTCCTGGTGGCCACCCAAAAAATTCCTGGTTTAGATACCTTTTACTTATATAGTAACCATGAGTCCTATATGTATATTATCACACATTTTCTAATAACAAAAGAAATAAGCAAATGGCTTGGAGAAAATATATTGTAAGTACAGAGCCTGAATAAAACCCTAAGCTAATAAGTTAATAACGGGTGCCCAATGCTTGTCTTTAAATCATGCTTGGAATTATTCCTGAGTTGAGGATGTGTTTACAAACACAAAATTCACATACACAAACACCCGGAACGAAAACAAATATTTATAAGACACAAAGATTTCTCCCATATAGGTAATGAACACGCACTACTCGATCCAGTGGGTGAAGCGACTCATGTTCCTAACTACTGGACCAAGGCGTCCATCTGTACATGATTTAGTTTATTCAGTATCTTGTGTTAACGCTACAATAACAATTTAATATCTTACCTCTACAATATTACTAAAGAAGTCATCATAAAGATGTGGCCAGTCATAGCGTGCAATAGACACCATCAGTGCTGCCAACTTGTTCCTAATGAAGTACAAAGTTACTTCATGTTTAGTCATTAACTCATTCCATAATGTGAGTCGAATCTCTGTCTTTGTACTATCAGGTAGACTAACCCACTGCTTATTAATAAGATTCTGAAAATATATGGTTTTTAATTATTTCAATTCAATTTAATTTTTTGTGCCTATGACAAACCATTTTATTTATCTTTACTTCTATTATCCTCAAAGAGTTAGTCATACATAACCATTCACAAATGATAAGTATTGCAAATGTTCACTTAGAACAATAAATAACATTTATAAAAATATGATAATAATATATAAGACAAATATAATTAACAACTGAACATAAAATACACCAGTAGAAACATGGTCAGGCCCTGGGATGTGATAATTGATGACTATTTCCCAGTAACATTACATTTCACAAATCAAAAATATTGTAAGGGATCTGGTGTGATGATATAGATAGATAGATAAAAAGATATTGTATTCTTTTTATTCACACGTAAAATATGAACGATTTTACTAAGGAGAATTAAAAAAAGTAGTTTGTAAAAGGAAAAGAATTGAAATAATGAAAAATTTATCCATATCCTTACCTCTAACGTTGTCAATGTAAACATCAAAACATATTGGTTTTGTGACTTTTGTAAGAATAACAAACAATGTTTCCAAGAGTCGCTGCGGTTAGAAAAATTCTCTAGCATGCCCTCAATCTCTCTTTTTCTATAATTACTTGTTGTTGGTGCAAAGAATTCCGACATCAGCATATCCAGCGAGGCCAAGGCCTCGTCTACCGTAATATCAGCCTGCGAAGAAAATATTACAAAATAAAGCTGAAATGTTTTATATTAGTATAAATTATAATAAAAAAATGATGCAGTCACACTTACCATTAATTTAAATTTATTTACATAATACTTCACAAGTAACCTTAATTTATTTTTAACGTTAACATCCAATGTCTTACAGGAATTAATGTAAATCTGATTACCATTTACAAAGCAATTCAATTTCAAAAACTTGTGGTTTTAGTTTAGCAGCATGAAGGAATAATTTCAACCGACAGGCGACAGACAAGACAACCAACATGTCAAGGAAGTGTCAGTTATCGGCTGTCACTCAAATGTCATAAACTGTCTTTGTTTTTTTTATTGTGTGGCGATAGCAAAGAAGGCGATAGGCGCTACCATAGATTCACAGCCTACCCAGGGGCGAAACGCTACACTTATATAAATGCGCTACATAATTTGGCTACGCTACTCTGAACTCCCTGCCTACCCCGCAAGGGATCTGGCGTGATGATGTGTTGTTGTTGTTATACATAATTTGGCTCTGAGTAAGGAAGCAAAATTAGGTAGGGTGTAACATTGTAATTTATATTATACTAGCAGTTTCCCGTGACTTCGTACCCTGTCGACAACAGTGCCACCTACCGGGTCTATATTTTATCGCCTTTGTTACTTCTAGATAATGTAGCTATCTCAAGGTGAAAGAATCATTAAAAACGGTTCAGTTCTTGAGTTTATTCGTTACAAACATACAAAAGTACAAATCTTTCCTCTTTATTATATAACAGTATGCTAGTTTCTACCCGCGACTTTATCTACATTGACTTTAGACAACACCTTGTATTTTTCGGGGATAAAAAGTATCCTATGTGTAATCTAGGTAATAAAATATCTCGGTGCCAAATTTCATCTAAATCCGTTCAGCGGTTTTTGCGTAATTGAGTAACAAACATCCTAACTTCTAAATATCCAACTTTCACATTTATAATATCAGTAGGATTATCTTAATGCAATTTTTGCTTATTTAGTCGAAACAATCTGGACGCAATTCGCAATAGCGCCGTTCGGTGCGTTCATACAAATCGACTCACTTTTTGACATGGGTCACCGTAAACCATGGATTTATTACCCAAAATTTGATTGAGCACTCTGCGAAAAAAACGTGACACAATGATACTCACTCAGAGCCCTACGTCTCTTTCTAAGTAGGGTGACCAAACATTGGTACGATTATGGACTTATTGACATCTAACTAACGTATAATTCTCTCTTTCCACGCATATGCCACACCTTCAATGATTAGGTCATTTTGGGTTAGGTCAGTTATATCTTTACTAAAAACATTTTATTGCTTTGCCACTGTTATGATGTTATACAAGGTAACATATATAACGCAAGACCTTTGACACCCTAATTAGATTATTGCTTAATGAATTCAATACGAAAATCTAAACGTAATAACAGATCAAGTTATCTAAACATGTTAGCCCTGCATGGACTATTACCGAGCCATTTGCTACCCATACGAGACAACATTTGCTTGGACCATTTCATCTTAAAACTTAATTATAAGTTTACGTTAGCACAAATTGCAGTACTAAATACTAGTATAATCGATCATCTCATGATTCTTTTAAGACTTTCGGAAACATATACGAATAACCCTACTCGCAAAATGAAAACTTTAAATCCTACCTACGTTGTCTAACATTTAATTAATAAAATTAAAGAATCTTTAGACGAAAACTCAAAACAAAAAAAAATTCCAAAAAATCAGCGCACTATAAAACCTTGGATCACACATGGCATACACTGTGTATTAAAAACCGAAATGATATTCAAAAGAAACTCAAAACTGATAAACATCATGAAATTCTTAAAATTACCTTCAAGCGTCATCGCAATTATTGCAACAATCTTATTAAAAAATTATAACGTAGATATGAAAGAAATAAACTAACTGAATCTATATATTGTAATTAATCTTTATGGAAAACTGTTAAAACTATTACTCATCTTTCACGAAGCAGAAACGACAACTTTGAATTACTTAATATAAAAGAATCTAGTGGCGACTCCATGAACTTTGTAAATAATTATTTTGCTGAAGCTGGAAAAAGTCTTGCAGAAAACTTAATTATTAATAACACAATTTGTCAAACACCTGATCTTTTCGAGGTGTCGAATACCCACATCTCCTATTTTGTCCTCTTGGACACTTCTACAGAGGAAGTTCATAGCGCTCTAATGAATCTTAAATCGCACAGTCCTCCAGAATGGGATGGTATCACCACACGTTTCTTAAAGTTAGCTAAAAAGGAAGTTATTCCGATAATAAGCCACTTAACGAATCTTTGTTTTGGTTCTGGTAACTTTCCTGTTCATCTAAAGCGAGCATAACTCGCGCAACAACACCATTGTGTTTACTGGCTCTTTTTGGGAAGAGGTTCGGAAAAATGCTGAGCTGGGACTTGCTAGGGTTTCTAAGTGGCTAGAGGTCAGTCTTCTCACACTGAATGCCCAGAAAACTAATTACATCTGTTTTTCTATTTAAAATAATAAACCACCAGACGCCAACTTCAGATTAAGAATTCATAAATGTGGTGATACTCAAACGAATACCTGTACTTGCCCTGTTATAGATAAAGTCAGCAGTACTAAATATTTGGGTATTCTGATCGATCAACGTCTGTCATGGCATTCAAAGATTGACGTATTATCTAGTCGTATGAGAAAACTTATTTGGATTTTTAGAGAACTTGGACATGTGGCTTCTCCGGCTCTTCTCAGCAGAATCCACATAATTATACATCTCTTGCTTAATCAGTCATAATTTACTGTATACCCATATGGGTTGGCGCTTGTAAGACCAAATTTATTGATGCAGAAAGAGCACACAGAGCTTTATTGAAAGTTATGTTTTTCAAACCTTACCGCTACCCACTCTAGTCCACGTGCAATATCTTGACCAGACGATAACTATATATCCTACATATGATCTTAAGGAAACATAAATCTACAAAATTTGATAGAAATGATAAAAAATGGAGAAGAATCCTGAGAATACCCACTTCCATTAGCAATACAGTTTTTGCCACCGGTTAGTGTGTGTGTGTGAATGATGTACGCTGTTGGCCGCGAGGCCTTTACAGCTTCACCGGACTTAAAGGCGAGCGTGCAACCACTACGCTCTAGCCAGCCAGAAGGGCAAGAGGCGACATACTCGAGGGCGCCTCTTCGAGGCGCCCTCGGTTGGGACAGTCGCTGTAGGGGGACGGGTGCACTACTAAGTGCACCGGTCAACCGCCGGCTGTGGGAGGGGATCTACTACTACGTCAACGTCGTCGCCCGTATTCTGAGCGGAAAGAAGGGATGACAAAGCATCGGGGGGGTCGGTGAGAACATGTTGCGGCCGGCGGTGGCGGCAGGGGTCGGGGGGGAGATCGTAGTCGGCGGTGGCTACGATTAACGGATTCGCATGGGTAGATGCGTTCGCGAAGTGACGTGTTGACGCCTTTTTAATAAAGGCGCGAATAGGTTCGAAACCTAGATCGGAGTGGAGGTCGACGTTCCGTACGAACCAGGGGGCTCCTACGGCTTTACGGAGGAAGCGGTTTTGAACCACTTGGAGTTTATCGATGAGAGAGGGGGCCGAATGCCCGAACACAACACACGCATAAGTCATGATGGGTCGAACGCAAGTTTTGTAAAGTGTCACCTTATTTCTAAGGGACATTTTACTCCGCTTGCAGATTAACGAATGGAGACGACCGAGCACAAATGATGCTCGGTGACGGACCCGCTTGATGTGCGGGCCGAAGGACATGGTACTGTTTAGGGTGACCCCTAGATATTTGACCTCTTTGACCCAGGGAATGGGTCGGTCGAACATGGTCACTTGGCCGAGATTACTTCTAGGGCGGCGCAGGGAGTGGCGCGGGGTGGCACCTCTGGAGAAGAACACCGCAACGCTCTTGTCCGGGTTCACCTCAATACGCCACTTCCTGAACCAATTCCCTAGGGAATTGGCGGATGCCTGAAGGTGTCTGGTAATGAAACCCTTATTCCTATGCGAGACGTAGAGAGCGGTATCATCCGCGAATAGGGCTAGATGCGCCTTACTCGAACGAGGAATGTCGTTCGTGTAAAGGCTAAACAGGAGCGGAGAGAGAACTGAGCCCTGTGGGACTCCAGCACTGATGGAGTGGGAAGTGGAGCGCGTCATTTCGACGCGATAACGGAAGGCGCGATTCGACAAGAAGTCTCGTAAGATGAGCACGAGTCTGTCCGGCACACCCAATTGGTAGAGCTTGTAGATCAAGCCGTTGTGCCAGACTTTGTCGAATGCCTTCGCGACATCAAGGAAGAGGGCGCTCGTGTAGATGGGTTTGGGTCTATTGAGACCGGAGAGGTTGTGCTCCGTGATGCGGTGCACTTGGTGGACACAAGAGTGTTTGGCTCGAAAGCTGAACTGCTCGTCGATAAGTATACCCCTGGACACTACAAAGTCTTTGAGCCGCGCCAGAAGTAGGCGCTCGTAGACCTTAGCCAGGGAGTTGAAAAGACTGATAGGGCGGTAGCTCGCGGGGAGATTGCGATGTTTGCCGGGCTTGGGAATGCCTATGACGTCCGCCTCCTTCCACTTAGCGGGGAAGGTGCAGTTCGCCATGGCGGCGTTCAATATGGCCACTAAGAGGCAGATGAGTTGGGTGGGCAGGCATTTTAGAACGCGATTCGAAATGCCGTCAGAGCCGGGGCCTTTTTTAGTGTTGAGACCCATAATTAGATCTTCGACCTCCGTTTGGGTGATAGGAGGTAAGGAATCGACGGGGGGGAGGGATTCCCTGCGCTCGACTTCCCTGTCGACCGCGTCGACGTGGGACTGGTCGACGGACTGAGAGCTGGGGGCGCACTGGCTCTCGAGGGAGTCGGCGAGAAGCTCGGCCTTTTCGTCGTCGTCGAAGGCTGGGGGTGCGCCTGAAGGGCGGGACAGCGGGGGCATGTCAGTCGTGGAGTCGGATTTGAGGCTACGCGCCAGCTGCCAGTAGGCCAGATGCGATGGCGCGATGCCCTCTAGGAAGTCACCCCACCGTTCCTCCCGGACCTCCGCGACACGACGCTTTACCTCTCGTTGTAAAGCGCGCATCCGGGCCCGATTGGCTTCGGTGGGGTAACAGTCGTACGCTTCTTGGAACGAATGAGATCCCTAACATCGTCCGGCAGTCGAAACCGCACGGGGGCGGCGGCGGCCGCTGCGCCTCGCCCGGCCGCGCTTCCCCTTCGGGGCCTTGGGGCAACCGCGATAGTTCGCGGTGTGCCCCTTGGTGCCGCAGAGGACGCAGCTGGGGGGCTCGGCCGCCGTCTCCTTCGAACGGGCGCACTGGGACGTCGCGTGGTCCCCGATGCACTTCACGCATCGAGGGCGCGCGTGACAATTACGGTCAGAGTGCCCGTATAGCTGGCAGTTGTGGCACTGCCCGGGCGTGCCACGTTTGTGGGGGGGCCTCCACGGAGAGGCCAGAAATGTGGCACACGGCCTTTAGCTCGAAGACCCTACGGCCGGACTCGGTGCGGTCGAGGACGACCAGCACCATGTCGTAGGCCTCCTTGGAGCGCCCATTGACCATTCTGTGCACTTGGCGCACAGGAAGGTCCTGGGACTGGAGGTCGGCTTTAATGACGGCGGTGTCCAGCTCCCTAGGGACACCGCGGATTACTACCCTGAGCTCCCTTTCCTCCTCCAGGGGTGTACGTGTGATATGCGATCTTGTTCGATCGCAGGAACGCCGATAGCCGTCGGTGGTCGTCCGAGAACGCCACCTTGACGGCTATGCCTTGCGCGGTGGAACGCGCGTGCGTGTAATTAATTTGGCGATTGTAGATCGCCTTAGAGATGCGCTCCCAGGCGCTCTTGTCCTGAATGACAAGCGGCGGGGGAGTGATGTTCGGACGTGCGGGGCGCGCGAGGGGAGAGGCCCTCGCGGCCGCGTTGGGAGACGGCCGGGGGCCAGAGGGGCCGGGAGAACCGGAGACGTTCCCGGCCTGACCTGTAGTCATGAGACTCGGTTCCCCCCCTTCCGCCCCTCAGCGACCAAAAAAGACGGTGGTGGATTGGCATGCGCTAAGCACGGCCTTGGCGGATGCCGACCCTCCCCCCCTCCCTCTCAGCTCGGACTCCATCCCGTCCCCTCAGGACACCGATCAGGCCGTAGATGCCATCACCGAACACATCCGATCGGCTGTCAGTCGATCGTCTAAGCAAGTCGAGGTGGAAGATCTCAACCTCAACCGCTTTCGACTGCCGGACGATGTTAGGGATCTCATTCGTTCCAAGAAGCGTACGACTGTTACCCCACCGAAGCCAATCGGGCCCGGATGCGCGCTTTACAACGAGAGGTAAAGCGTCGTGTCGCGGAGGTCCGGGAGGAACGGTGGGGTGACCTCCTAGAGGGCATCGCGCCATCGCATCTGGCTTACCTGGCAGCTGGCGCGTAGCCTCAAAACCGACTCCACGACTGGCATGCCCCCGCTGTCCCGCCCTTCAGGCGCACCCCCAGCCTTCGACGACGACGAAAAGGCCGAGCTTCTCGCCGACTCCCTCGAGAGCCAGTGCACCCCCAGCTCTCAGTCCGTCGACCAGTCCCACGTCGACGCGGTCGACAGGGAAGTCGAGCGCAGGGCATCCCTACCTCCCGCCGATTCCTTACCTCCTATCACCCAAACGGAGGTCGAAGATCTCATTATGGGTCTCAAAACTAAAAAAGCCCCCGGCTCTGACGGCATTTCGAATCGCGTTCTAAAATGCCTGCCCGCCCAACTCATCTGCCTCTTAGTGGCCATACTGAACGCCGCCATGACGAACTGCACCTTCCCCGCTAAGTGGAAGGAAGCAGACGTCATAGGCATTCCCAAGCCCGGCAAACCTCGCAATCTCCCCGCGAGCTACCGCCCTATCAGTCTTTTCAACTCCCTGGCTAAGGTCTACGAGCGCCTACTTCTGGCGCGGCTCAAAGACTTTGTAGTGTCCAGGGGTATCCTTATCGACGAGCAGTTCAGCTTTCGAGCCAAACACTCTTGTGTCCACCAAGTGCACCGCATCACGGAGCACAACCTCTCCGGTCTCAATAGACCCAAACCCATCTACACGAGCGCCCTCTTCCTTGATGTCGCGAAGGCATTCGACAAAGTCTGGCACAACGGCTTGATCTACAAGCTCTACCAATTGGGTGTGCCGGACAGACTCGTGCTCATCTTACGAGACTTCTTGTCGAATCGCGCCTTCCGTTATCGCGTCGAAATGACGCGCTCCACTTCCCACTCCATCAGTGCTGGAGTCCCACAGGGCTCAGTTCTCTCTCCGCTCCTGTTTAGCCTTTACACGAACGACATTCCTCGTTCGAGTAAGGCGCATCTAGCCCTATTCGCGGATGATACCGCTCTCTACGTCTCGCATAGGAATAAGGGTTTCATTACCAGACACCTTCAGGCATCCGCCAATTCCCTAGGGAATTGGTTCAGGAAGTGGCGTATTGAGGTGAACCCGGACAAGAGCGCTGCGGTGTTCTTCTCCAGAGGTGCCACCCCGCGCCACTCCCTGCGCCGCCCTAGAAGTAATCTCGGCCAAGTGACCATGTTCGACCGACCCATTCCCTGGGTCAAAGAGGTCAAATATCTAGGGGTCACCCTAAACAGTACCATGTCCTTCGGCCCGCACATCAAGCGGGTCCGTCACCGAGCATCATTTGTGCTCGGTCGTCTCCATTCGTTAATCTGCAAGCGGAGTAAAATGTCCCTTAATAAGGTGACACTTTACAAAACTTGCGTTCGACCCATCATGACTTATGCGTGTGTTGTGTTCGGGCATTCGGCCCCCTCTCACATCGATAAACTCCAAGTGGTTCAAAACCGCTTCCTCCGTAAAGCCGTAGGAGTATCGTACGGAACGTCGACCTCCACTCCGATCTAGGTTTCGAACCTATTCGCGCCTTTATTAAAAAGGCGTCAACACGTCACTTCGCGAACGCATCTACCCATGCGAATCCGTTAATCGTAGCCACCGCCGACTACGATCTCCCCCCCGACCCCTGCCGCCACCGCCGGCCGCGACATGTTCTCACTGACCCCCCCGATGCTTTGTCATCCCTTCTTTCCGCTCAGAATACGGGCGACGACGTTGACGTAGTAGTAGATCCCCTCCCACAGCCGGCGGTTGACCGGTGCACTTAGTAGTGCACCCGTCCCCCTACAGCGACTGTCCCAACCGAGAGCGCCTCGTCGAGGCGCCCTCGAGTATGTCGCCTCTTGCCCTTCTGGCTGGCTAGAGCGTAGTGGTTGCACGCTCGCCTTTAAGTCCGGTGAAGCTGTAAAGGCCTCGCGGCCAACAGCGTACATCATTCACAAACACACACACATAATGATACATATCCCTCTGTACTGAATTATGGGCAACGCATCATCCAGCGATGGGGAGGAGATATGTAACCTCTTTGGTGATATTTTCCATTCCAGTTTTTTACAACTTTCTGAATCTGAAACCAATAATTATTTTATAAATGCCGAACAGCAGTGTGCTATGGTATTGGGTCTATACAAGTTTGTGATGATATGGTTTTTGAACTCCTAAGAACGATCGATGGAAATAAATCTGCAGGGCCTGACAATATCCCTCCTATTCTTATCGGAAAATGTGCTAAGAGCCTAACGACTCCTTTGTCTATCCAATCGGATATAGAAGATCTCTTCAAGACGGCATTGTCCCCATAATATGGAAGAGAGCATTTATTACTCCAGTTCATAAAAAAGGGCCTAAACATCTTGTTGAAAACTATAGACCCATATCCAAACTGTGTCCATTTGCTAAGTTATTAGAGAAAATAGTTTCTAATCAGTTATCTTAGGCACTAAAACATAGTTTTATTGAACACCAACATGGCTTCTTAAAAGGCAGGTCAACAACGTCAAACCTGTTACTTTGTAGCAACTTTTTGACAGAGGTTATGTCTTGTCGTCATCAAGTCGATGTTATATATACCGACTATAGTAAGGCATTTAATAGAATTGACCATCTTATACTGCTACGAAAGCTTCTGTTAGTTGGTATAAGGGGTAACCTTTATAGATGGTTTTCCTCCTACATCGAAAACATACCTTCCGGTGTGCCGCAAGTCTCCCTTTTGGGACCATTGCTCTTTAACATATTTATAAATGACATCGCTACATGTGAAATAAAATCGCTACATGCTTTAAATATTCTAAAATACTTATATATGCTGACGACATGAAAATTGTAGGTACGATTAAAAATCAAGAAGAAGCTTTTCATTTACAAGATGACCTAAATAGATTTCAGGAATATTGTATTACTAATAAATTGAATTTAAATGTTTCGAAATGTTACATATGGTCTTATACTCGCAAGCATAATCCCATAGTACATAATTATATCCTTATAGGCACTGTCACGAGTTTCAGCTACTAGGGATGTGGGAATAACATTCGACTCAAAGCTTCAATTTGATGAACATATAAATAACATTGTAGATACAGTTTCTAAAGCACTCGGTTTTGTTTTATGACTATCTGCTGAATTTAAAAATATTAAGACATTCAAAATTCTATTTAGCGCTTTTGTCCGCAGCCACTTAGAGTATGCCTCGCAGGTTGGGAACCCTAATTATAAAGTTTACATTAATAGAATAGAAAATTAACAAAAAAAGTTTCTAAGATACCTCCAATTCCGATCTAAACAAAAATTCGATAATTATGTACCTACGGCTAAAAGTTCTTACCGCCAAAATTCTTTTGTAATACGAACGTGTAATACGTTTAACGCTGCGCTACGAGAAGTCGATATTGAGCTATTTACCACTAGTGTTTCAACACTTAAGAAACCATCATGTGAACACTTTTTTACTAAAGTTTAACTTAGACCAGTATAAGTCAGTGGTCTTCATTGCCCTGCATCATATCGTAACTCCACCTCATCCAACGCGCTAATTGTTGATAAATGTACCTAATGATAATTTCTTGGTTTCAATAGATGTTATGAAAGTGCTCAGACTGTAAGACAGATCCATCCGTGCATAATACAGGTTTTGTGAGTCGCGATTGTATGTATTGTATGGCTATTGGCGGTCTATTGATTTTAACTGCCCTGTGCTTATAGGGCTTTCTCTTTTCAAGGTTTTGCTTTAAACGTTTAATCCTTTGATCTCTGTGTGGTTTTTTTGTTTTGCTGTGTCAACTTCCTTCGTAAACTCTATTACTAATTTGTAAAACTTGTAATTGGCCTCCTTTTATGTGATTTTACTTATATCTGTTTACTAACTGTAAGTTTTCTTGAGAAATAAAATAAAATAAAATAAATTATGGTCACCGTACTGCATCGTAATGGGTGCGAGCGAGACACCGGGCCCTAGTTTATTACTCACACTTATCATAGTTTCTCGAGTTGATCAAATTATAGAAATTGAGTTCTGTGTCTGTAAATTAGAGTTTAATTTTCTCTAGCACTATTCAATCCGTTTGCCATTATTCAATCCGTTTTGGGCATGGATATATTACCCAAAACGGATTATGCACTTTGCAAAAAAATGACGACAAGGATTCTTCTTAAGCCTTACGTGTCTTTTTAAGTAAGGTGACAAACATTAGTTGGTAACAAACATCTAAACTGCTAAACATCCAACCTTCACATTTATAATATTAGTAGGATTATCTTCATGCAATTTTTGCTTATTTAGCTGAAACAATCTGGGCGCAATTCGCAATAGCGCCGTTCGGTGCGTTCACACACAAGTCGACCCACCTTTTGACATGGGTCACTGTAAACCATGGATTACCCAAAATGGATTGAGCACTCTGCGAAAAAAACGTCACAACAAGGATACTCACTCAGAGCTCTACGTTTCTTTCTAAGTAGGTTGACCAAACATTGGTACTATTATGGACTTGTTGACATCTAACTAACGTATAATTATCGGGCACTGTTTATCGTCGTAATTCTTTCCCTCCACACATCTTCAATGAGTAGTAGTTAAGGTTTGATTAAATTGCCCATGTTCTTGCTGACTGTACATATCTTTCAAAATCTGTAAATTCAGGTCTAAATGTCGCAAAAATTAAGTGTAGTCTCCTAAGGCCGTTTTTTACATCTACAACGGTTGAGATAGCTGCCCTTACTGTCCCATCTTAAAAATCCATCCCGTATATACAGACGAATTGAGAACCTTATTCGTTTTAAACTCGGTTATAAAGGGTTTACAGCGTATTAGCTATCATAAATAGGTATACAGTGAAACCTGAGTAAGTGAGAACTGGGTAAGTAAGAAAACTCTTTAAGTGACAGTAATTGTCCGGTCCCGTCATTTTTAGCCTATAAAACATCTATGTATGAAAAATAGAGAGATAAGAGAGAGTCGTGGACCCTCAGATATTGTTCGTTGACTTCTATAACTGAGACTGCTACTTATCTATAACTCTATAAGCGACAGACGAACATGTACGTACACTTGCGGTTGCTATTTATTTATGTTTATGACACATTGTTAAATTTCTCTGAATTTCACAGTGAGTCTTAATAGCAGCCCTACTGTTTATGTTTGCTAAAATTTCGGGGAATTTAGGTACTTACATTATCTTTGTGCACATTTGGCCCTTACTTTATCAATGCTACTACCTTACTGCAGTTGACTAATGTCAATAGCGAAGAAAGATTCGATACATAAGTAGACATTCCAAAGAAGCTTGCTTCTTTGGAATGTTCCAAAGAAGTAAGAAATTCTAAATGGACTAATGAAGATACACAGGCTTTTTGAGTACTCGGCGGTTGTTGATAAGACAATATTCGATAAAATTTACGAATTACAAAAGCATGTTGAAAATGTAAAAACAGAAAAACAAAAAATAAATTATATTTTTTAAAAATAGAAGTGTAAGGTTTATTGTATCCTTTTTGTGAGTAAAATTTATGTTATATAATACATACATATATTTATTGACTGCAAATTTACTGTATCATTTATTTAACCTCTATGAGTGAAAATGGCCATTTCTGTACCTCTATAAGCTAAAAACTCGGGTTAGCGAGAAACCTCCATAAGCGAGAAAGAGATTGCGGTCCCTTGAACTCTCACTTATCCAGGTTCGACTGTAGTTCGTATTAGGTCTACCTTATGGTTACTGTACTGCATCGTAATGGGAGCGAGCGTGACACCAGGCTCCAGGTTAGCTTTGCTCATTATGGTTTCTCGGGTAGTTTGTCATAGAAAAGTAAGTGTTGTGTGTCAGTAAGTAAGACTTCAATTTTCTTTAGCAATATTTTGACATTGCTCAATCCGTTTTGGGTAATAATTCATGGTTTTGGATAATTAATTCATGCTGTGAACGCTTAGTGCGACAAGCAAGGGTCTTTTGGTTCGTGGATGACATTGACAGGGCCACGTTGGTGTAAAATTAGGGTTAACATTTAGGAAAATTTTCCTACTTCCAAAAACAGGTGGGTTTGCACAGTTACTAAAGAAGAACTTGGGTAAATTACACAGCAAACGGCAACTCTGCGATGTTCATGCTGTGACATTTTACTTGATGATAGCGTTATTCACAATGGATGACACAGAACAATACGGAACACGTTGCTACAACAATACACCGACTGTTTTACAATCATTTTGTTATACGACGAATCACAATTTGGTTACGACGTCGATAAATAATGAAATAAAGAAAAATACAAAACAGTTTTTTTTAATAGTTCGTCTTACGAAAAAAATTAACACCACTGATTCAAAAAGTAACCGTTTCAATTAGAACGAGCAAAACCTGTATTCAATGATTTAATGGTACAAAAAAATTACCATACCAGTTTGACGAATAGAAAAAACATTTCGAACACTAAAAAAAATTGATTATTGTAATAAAATATCGATTAATCTATAAAATATATCGATATTTCGACAAATTTTGCACATCCCTCCTAATCATTTTCTTCATTCATTCCTTTCATTATTTCGTTTTGTGGATTCGCGCGTTTGTGTTGGTGTTGTTTGTTTATAAATGCAAGTAATCTTTTTCTTGTATTATAATTAACATAGCCTAAATGTCATAGTAGTGGATTAAATTTATCTATAATTAGTTGCTAGATAGTTACCGTTAAAAATATCGCACCTACCAAAGTGTATGGTTACCTGTGCGTACACAGCTAATGGTTACAGTAGACCTGCAAGATGCAATTCTATGCCCTTCTTTTATCTATAGATAATACGATATAAACTTAAACATCTCTGTAGTGTATGCAGCTTGATAGTCTAGCTATCCACAGCCCGAAAATGTGCCTATACCACCACCACCACTTATATCCTAATAATTTGTTTGACGAATAAATCATGGTTTACGTTTCAGAACAAGAACATTTCTACGACTATGAGTGCCGTGGACTTTAAACGAAGTTGGGTTGAGTTGATGGATGAACCTGAAGGTTGTGTGAAAATTATAATTTAGTTAAATAAAATACTGATAATAGTGTAGGCAATAATATACAGTGGTAAATCCCATAAGAAAGTTTTGGGGAATATTATATTTCCTTATTATTCTCACCTATGACCATTTCTATATTTACAGAAATTAAGATGATAAAGAGAATAATAATAGAAACAGCCTGTTAGGATTCTGTTTTTCTGCCTTCCATGCAGGAGGTCCGTCACAATACCAACTAAACATCCTCACTGCAGAACTCACTGGCTTCTTCCACTCATATCTTTATTATAAGTATAATATATTAAATAATGTTAGATAACTAGGACTGCCTTGCACTGAATGTCTAAAAGAAGTTATTTTAGGTTATGTTTGAGTACAATAAATACAGTGGTGGATTTACACATTTGCCGCCAGTAGGCTATTCAATTTTTGCCACCACTACTAACCTCTGCAATTCAATACCCTAATTCACAATCATATTAATTACATTTTCTTTGTGAATGAAATTGCAATTTTATGATTTGTGCTCTATCATCATCATTATATCAGCTTTTTTCCATTATTAGTATGATTGTGAACTAAGGGATTGTAGTGTCAGTTCATAGATTATTCTTACAAATCATGATTTAGTGAAGTTTCCACAAGGAATAGTTTTGAGCTATATTTTTGAGCTAAGAAAAACTCAATAATGTACTACATATAAGAAATTTTGTGAGCCAAATTGCCACCCCTCTATAATTTTCCGCCCTTGGCTCCAGCTCAGGCTTCTGGTAAATGTGCCACTGCTTACCAAAATTATGGCATAGCCTGAACATCATAGCTTTAATTCTAGAAACTGTGTAGTCCGAGTCTATTTGTTAATCTTGAGTAATATAACCCCTAATTTCAGATGACAAACCATCCAAGAGTAAATCAAGGACAAGAAATGACAGCAGGGAAAATTCTAGCAGTAGAAAGAGATCTAAACCAAATAACAAGAATGAATCAGATAACAAACCGAGGTACAGTACATTGAAATTCTTACTCTATGGTGTTAGGGAGGAAAGCTATGAAATAAATGGTGATGGTGCAGTTAAATAAAAATCTGCATCCTTGACCTTTTGATGCTTTGGGCTTGAACTGGCAATCACTGGGTTTATATCCAGAATTTTTTTATATTTCATTTAAATGATTTTTTTTTTCTTGCAGCAGGCCACCTAGGAAGCCTTTGGATTTAGAAACTGATACTTTAATTCTTCAGAGACGTCAAAAACAAATAGACTATGGAAAAAATACTGTTGGATATCATAGTTACATCCAAAAAGTGCCTATGTATGTATTTTATTTAGTACTTACATAAATAGGTTACACCCAACATACAGTTCCACAGGGATCTTGAACCAATGCTGTCATCCGTCGAAATGTCATTTCAGGACAGTCACCGACATAAACACACTGACAGTTGCCATTTGCTATAAAACTTAGCCACAAAAAATTTTTTGGAATGTAATGTCATGGCATGCCTTGGGAGAGGCCTATGTCCAGCAGTGGACTGATACGCACTGATGATGATGATGATTTTTATAATTAGTAACCATGGGGATCCAATTGTTGAAATATTTTCTTGAAAGTAGAAATAAAATATTAAACGGTAACCCTCATTTCATACCAATGCCCCCTGTCAATGTTCTCCACGGGCCAAATAATCCTTGTCGCACTGTATTGTTGTTGATAGTTCAAAACCACGTAACCAGCTACAGACAATACCGCGTAAATTAGGTATGGCAAATTCATGAGAGCCAAAAAAAAACAATAATATTTTGTCTTCTGCCTATCTATTTATAATACATGTCTAAATTCTTAGATATTAAAAAGGTTTTATTTCACATTTTTAAACATCTAAAAGTAAGATCAACGATAGGTAGAAGAGAGAATATTTAGTTCTATGGCTCTCCCGTAAAGTGAGCCATATCTAATTTTTGCAGTAGTGTCTGTTGTAAGTTACATAGTTTTGAACTGGCACTGACGATATAATAATATACAGAGTGAATTTTTAAAACGGGGCAGTAAGGGCACCTACCTTAACCATTGTAGCTACAGAAATACACTGACTGTACATTTTTTACGAAATCTGTAAATGCAACTCAAAATGTCGCAAAAAGTTAAGGATAGTGTCCTAAGACTGTTTTCCTGTAGCGACATCGGTTAAGGTAGCTACCCTTACTGCCCCATTTCAAAAGTCCACCTTGCATATTAGGTACTAGTATTAAATCTTAGAGTCTAAGCTTTTCTAAAATAAATATATATGGAATCCACAGCATGAGGTGCATACAAATAGATTAGAATTAATATAGAGTTTATTGGAGTCTTAAGTACAAGTAAAAACTTTAATAGCTTCTGCAGAAATGGTAGCAATATTCAATAGAGATGTCGGACGATATCGCGCGACTTGTTCGTTGTCGCCGACAAAAGTCATGTATGAATGTGGATGAGCAATGTCGTGAAACCCCTTAGGGTGACATGCTACAACCAAAGAACTTTGTGGTTTATTTTAATATTATATTATTTTGTATGTTCTTCCAGAGATAAACGCACAATAGAACACCCCAGAACTCCTGATAAGTACACCAAATATAGTCGCAGATCATGGGACACACTTATCAAAATGTGGAGAATAAAGTTACATGAATATGATACAGAAACACCATCTCATAATGAAGATGATGATGAAGACAATGATGCCAAAAATCCGACTCAAAATGAAGAAGACTATAAAGACAATGATGCCGAAAATCTGTCTCAAAATGAAGACGATTATGAAGACTATACATTTTCAGATGAGTAGTGTTTAGTATAATTTGCTTTTTACAGACTGAACTATATTGAACAGTTAAACAAGAGATTAGCTGATGTCAGGGTTGTTGTCTCAATCGTGTTTCTTATAGATATTCCACTTAAATACAGAACTGCTGCTATTACGGATTATATGTTATTTTGGGCACAATCAGAAATTCTCAGGATTTCGGATTAATTAGTCTTAAAAACTTCTTCAGTGGCTTCATGAGAATAAGATCTCTGTTGTTGTCCCAATTATGGGATAAAATTTAGTTCTAAGAGAAAAGAACCGATTCGGAATAACGTTAAAAAGGCGACAACGTTACCAGCTTAAAAATGAAGTATCATTTTAAAAAAACATTTAAATTAATATTATAGAATATGTTCAGTTATTTACGCCTATTTAACAATACCTAACAGAATCGAATAAATAACGGTACTACCTGTATAACGTGATTAGTTGGTCTTCTTATTTTTCTTGCACTCCGTTCAGTGGTCTCTTTCTTGAAATTTCCCGTGTTGTACCTTTGTAGTACGTAGTTATACCGCGCTGTATGATGGTGTGTGCAACTAGGTAGGATCGATAGGTTTGGCAAGGTGGTACAACTATATTTATGATTACGTTAATTTTGTAATGATAACATTGCGTTCTGTAACTCGATACAGTTATCTCAATAATAATATTAGCCCTGTTAAGAAACTGTCCCTCTATTGGCCATGGGCCTCCTCTCAAACTGAGAGGGTTCAGGCCATAGTCCACCACGCTGACCCAGTGCGGGTTGGCGAACTTCACACACCTGCGAAAATCTCTTAGGAGACAGAGGTTTGAACCCGAGACCTCTGAATTTACAGTCCAACGGTCTAACCACTAGGCTATCACTGCTTTATCTCAAAGTAGCAGAAAATGTTATTGCACCGTTACTGTAATAACGTTTAAGTACCGTTAGGGTATATTGTCACCGGTAACGTTACCTTACACTAATATCAATAGGAAAACGAAAAAATGTCTCGTTCGTAGTCAATGAGACTATAACAGGACAAAATCCGTGTTATACAAATAAACTGCTAATGAACTAGGCATTATCATTAACAATTCAAAATATCCAGTAACATTAACCTTAATGAACAGCTTTTAAAATTATTGGATGTACCAACGTATTCTAAGTACCTAATTATTATAATGACTGTTCTTAGATTAGTCCCTCCAGTGACCGTGCTGCAAAGCACTCGGAACGTCGAGAACTAAAAATCAAAAATAAACCGCGATAAAATCCGTAAAATAGTTTTATTTCATGACTGTTGTTCTATCTATCTATATCATCACGCCAGATCTCCTGCGGCGTAGGCAGAGAGTTCTGTGTTCTTACAGGTTCTTTCCATACGGACCTCTCTGTATGACTGTTGTTACAAGGTAATAATTCATGTGTTGTTAATAAATAAAAGGTAAGATAACATTGGTTTCTTATTTTATTAAAAAAGCCTTTCCACATTGTATTGCTCTATAAATAAATAAATGTACAGAGTGAAGAAATTAGACAAGATGGACATTTGAAAATAGTTAATATATAGATACATGCTTCAATTTATTGGTAATTCGATTCTGTTTAAAATATCGCGAGCTTGTTTAAGGACTGCGTTATTTTTAGTGTCTGTTGTCGCTAGAGCATGTAATTTCTCCATATACTCATCAATATTCTGTTCTGTAGCTCCGGCTGGTCCACCTAGAACAAGATCAGATAAGGCTATAAAACCTAAACAATATCAACATTCTTTCACTTGCTCCACCATACGATAGAACCAATGAACGTTGAAATACATTGCGCATTATGTTTATATTTATAATTAGTCAAGTGTCAGACCTACTTATATAATATAATGTATACGAGGCATGCCTTTTAAGTTCTGTCGTTTGCATATTTCCCGGCAATTTTGAATTTGGAACTGTTCTATATTCGAATGTGTTTAAATTTTGAATCTCAAAACAGTTGAAAGTATTAGGATTAATGCTATTGTTTATTCACAGCGTCGATTGGAATCTGTCAGGTTACGTATGAAAATGAATCTTTCTAAGGAAAAGCTATCTATCTATCTATATCATCACGCCAGCTCCCTCGCGGGGTAGGCAGAGAGTACAGAGTTCCAACAGGTTCTTTCCTTACATACCTCTCTGGCTTCCTCCACTCTCATAGTTCGTCTCATACACACTCGCCGGTTACGGAGACTCTTGACTTGCCCTTCAGCTAAGACACGGTCTATTTGGTCATGGTAAGATAGTCTAGGTCTTCCCCGGCACCTACATCCTTCCACTTTCGCATTGTATATTTGTTTTGTCATTCTTTCTTATGGCATTCTTTCTATATGCCCGAACCAACGGAGCATACCCTTTCTCATCTTTACACCGATACTATCTATCTAAGGAAAATGTTCGTGCAGTAATTTTCTACAACTTTAGAAGAGGCCTGACACGGCTTCAGTGTTTTGAACAGCTAACATCTGTGTTCAGTGATATGATCCATGTCTGCGGACTGTCGAACTCTGGTATTTAGAATTCCAGCGTGGACATACTAGTGTCAGTGACAAATCTCGCGAAGGACGCCCAAAATCCGCCTTCACTGAAGATAACATCATTGCTGTGAGACAACTAATTCTCGAAGATCGTCATGTCACGTATCGAGAGATAGAGGCTCTATTAGGCATCTCAGGGACAACCATTCAGAAGATCTTGCATGAAGCGCTTGGTGTGAGAAAGCTAGTTTGCTGTTGGATACCGCATCTGCTTTCCGACGATCACAAGGCGGCCCGCGCCAGATGGTGTAAGAAAACTCTGCAAAGGTTCAACCGAGGAGAGTCAAATCACGTCTACGACATCATTAGTGGTGACGAATCTTGGATCTATGCCTACGATCAGGATCGTAGGCATAGATCCTTGTTGTTTGGAATCAGGGATTCCAAACAACAATCTACACTCTGGGTCTTTCAAGACGAGCCATAGCCGACTAAAGTTGTTCGTTCTCGAAGCACTTCAAAGAAGACGGTGGCCACGTTCGTTGGAAAAACCGGCCATGTTGCGACTATTGCACTTGAAGATCGTAGAACGGTTAACGCAGAGTGGTATACCACAGTTTGTTTACCACAAGTCATCGCCGAACTTCGAAAATCTAACTCAAAGCGACGCATCATCCTGCACCACGACAGCGCAAGCTCACACAGCGCTCGTCAAACGATTGAGTATTTCAAGCAGGAAAAAGTAGAAATTCTTGACCATCCTCCATACAGTCCTGACCTAAGCCCTAACGATTTCTTTACATTTCCTAAAATTAAGAAAAGTCTTGGTGGTCAAAAGTTCCAGTCCGGTGAAGAAGCAGTCGACGCTTTCAAGTCAGCCATTTTGAACACCCCCACTTTAGAGTGGAATAAATGTTATAATAACTGGTTTGAGCGAATGGAAAAGTGTATTAAGCTACGTGGTGAATAATTTGAAAAACAATAAAAAGTACTAGAAGGTTCTAGTTGTGTTTTTTTCTTCAAACGACAAAACTTAAAAGGCATGCCTCATAAGCCCGAACGAGCGGGCGCGTCATCACACGCCGAACCGGTTTTTTATTTTTTCTGGCTTATTGTTCAGTATTAGCAGTGCACTGTGCAGTGGTATAAGCAGGACTTAATAAAAATAACTGTTATTGACAAAGCTGCTCCCGCATTATTAAAATTAAATGATACCGCAAATGTAAAAAAAAAAAGAAGTAAATCCTCAATATTTTTACCGACAGGCAAAAAATATTGTTATAAAAACATAATGCAATCAAAAATCGAATTTCATCGAAAATATTGTAACCAGGGCTGCACATCTGTGGGGTTCATGAAGCGAAATACAAAAGCATTTAAACACGCTCGTACTAAAATAATCTTGTTCAACTCCCTTGTTAGAAGTCATCTTGAGTACGGTTGTGTAACGTTGAACCCTATCTATTGCATACATTCGCAGCGGATTGAGAATATACAACGCGTATATTAAGAATATACACGACACTTAGCTTTTGTTTCAAGTGGAGTTACGCATCGGTGTAGCTATGATCAAAGATTGGCTTTCTTTAAAATGAACTCTTTACGGGATCGTCTTAAAATGCAAGATGATATTCCTGTACAAGATGGTTACTAATACTCTTAGTTGTAATACAAATCATGATAATGTACTAATTAACTTTCCATACTGTATCCCGCGAAAACCTCTAACACTTTTCATGTTCGGCCTACAAGAACTAACATTGGACTCAGTTCGCCACTAATGTGTAACACATACAATAAGTTTAATAATAAAAATGATAATAATGTTGTCATATTTCATGACTCTCTTCTAATTTATAAAAGGATTATACTGGAATCATTTTGCTATAAATAGATTATTATCCAATCGCAATCGCATATCATTTGTATGACCTTCTCGACTTAGATTTTATGCTTTGTAAAATAGTAAATGATGTGCACACCTGTTATTAGTGTACATATCAGAATGTGTTTCTGTTTGAATATTAGTTTTTTTTTATTTCAATGTATTAATATGTACTCTGTTGGTGTGTCTTAATAAAATAAAAAATTAGTCACGAAATTAGTACCAACAATAAAAACAGGGTTGTTGTACAAAGTCAAAACAGCTATGCCCCATTACTTGTACATGATTATCAAATCCTTCCTAGCTGAACGGCATTCTATGGTCCAGTGTGGAAATGAAGTTACAAAACTTAGTCCAATATCGGCAGGCGTCCCCCAAGGAAGTGTGATCGGTCCTGTTCTCTACCTGCTTTACACTTCAGATCTACCCACAAGTACTACAACTATTACCGGTACCTTTGCGGATGACACGGCTATTCTAGCCATTGACAGTCAGCCTGACATTGCAGCAAAAATGTTACAAAACGGCTTAGACAGCGTAGCTGCCTGGATGAAGAAGTGGCGGATCAAGGCTAATGAAAGTAAATCGGTTAATGTCACGTTTACACTAAGAAGAGAATCTTGTCCACCAGTCACGCTAAACAACAAGGCAGTGCCACAAGCTGATCATGTGCGATATCTGGGCCTCCATATGGACAAACGTTTAACCTGGCAGAAGCATATTTTCACTAAAAGAAAACAGCTTAGTCTACAACTCAGAAAACTTTACTGGCTCATTTGCAGAAAATCTCAGCTTTCACTGGATAACAAAATCCTGCTCTACAAGACTACTCTTAAACCGATCTGGACCTATGGTATACAACTATGGGGAACGGCTTCTCACTCCAACATTGAAATAATCCAAAGATTTCAAAACAAAACACTACGGATACTGACAAATGCCCCATGGTTTGTGACTAACGAACAACTACACAAAGATCTCAAAATGCCTACAATCAGAGAGGAAATAGCTAGATACACCAAGTCCTACAAAGACAGAATTGCAAACCACCCTAATGTACTGGCTCAAAAACTCTTAGACAGGGTTTACGTAGACTAAAGCGCAAAATTCCCCAAGATGTGCTTCAGTGAAGGCACATGATTAGTTAAGGATAGGAAGTGGCACTGGTCGCATTCCTGATCACGTCTCCATAACCCCAA
This sequence comes from Phalera bucephala, assembly GCA_905147815.2. Taxonomy (NCBI): domain Eukaryota; kingdom Metazoa; phylum Arthropoda; class Insecta; order Lepidoptera; family Notodontidae; genus Phalera; species Phalera bucephala. Next base: position 11,316,684 of record LR990621.1, on the reverse strand, counting down.
CAAACCCACGGCTTAATGTTCCATGGCGGTGACAGATTGCTGTGAAAATAAGACAAAAAAAAAAAAAAACAATAAAAACAGTACTGACCCTATACAAAAAAATATTTGGCATAAATCTACGCTCATATAAAGAATAGAAGAGGTTGCATATTGAGAAAGTATTACCTGGGATTGCCAGGGATTGGAGCGCTTGCACCAATGCCGTGACGAGAGTGCGGCGATGCGCTAGCAAGGCCGCCGTACGTTCCGCCGCTGCGGCAGTTTCCGCTCGGAGCTTAGATGTAGCGCCACTCACTTCTTCGGCGTGTCTTTGCAATATAGCATTCTGTAATTTGAATAATTAGCTGAGCTGAGAAAAAAAATATGGCGAAAACAATTAAATTGTTCCAGATTAAAATAATCCGGAATTAATTTTTCTTTTTAAGTTCCCGACATTACGAGTCCTTTACAGCACCCCCATGGTCATGGTAGGTATTGAGGCGTTTGACATCCAAAAGTGATAGTTATTCTGGGGTACCTAACCCCTAAGGGGCTTATAAATTAATTTAATTGCAATTGAAATTTCAATTGGAATGCCAAACACTGTTAATTAGTAACATAGATATCACTTTTTTTCATTATAATCCAACACAAAATAAAAATCATTCATATAAGTAGACATACAATTCCTACATTATTATAATATTCAAACAGAGCAGCAACATAAATATGACTGCCTCGTTGGTGTAGTAGCAAAGCACATCGCTTTGTGATCACGGGGTCCTGGGTTTAAATCCTAGGTTGGACAAAAGTAGTTTTTCTAACGAAAAATTCCCAGGATGAGTCCAGAGTCTGGAATTGTGCCTAGTGTATGGCAATAGGCTCGCCCGCTATTACATGGGACCTAACGTCGTCGGCGAAACGTGGGTGTACTCAGTACACCTTTGCCACCCCCGCTTGGGAAATATAGGCGTGACGGTGAAATATTAATAGTAAAGATTGGGTAAGGTTTACTTACTTGCTGTTCATAATCTGAATTTGCTTTCCTTAACTGCCTCAATTCAGATTCTCTTAACTTGTTATGTTGCAGGAATTGATCTGTGAATATAGGTATATCTGTGTCTGTGAATTCTTCACCCTGTAAACAAGAGGGAAAACATACTGAAATGCCTCATTCCATACCTCTATAACATGTCACACACAAATAGAAAAGCCTGAAAAATGCAAGAATCAAAGCATTATTAATTTAGAGATCTAGAAATCAAAACTGGAATTTGGTACCTCAATGTGAGTTAAACCACTTACACCTACTATCTTTGGGTTAGTCACGTTCTCATCCGACAAATCTCGTCCCACGTGGGTCAGTTGGTTTAACTTTATATTATTAAATTAATTCTTTCCCCAACTGAACTCGCAAAGGTTTTTGTAAAAACCTACGCGGGTCGAGATGGTGAAATTTAAAATAGATTACTTTTAGCTTTCATCAACTCATCCCACTCTTAGTTTTCGTCTAAAAAGTACAGTCGGATAAAAACACTTCAAGCGACTTAATATCAGTCGAATGTGTCTGCTCAATTATTTGATGATTTCAGACAAAGCACATCTAATTTTTAAATCTTTATTAATAGTACAGAAAGTAAATGTAACGTTGGTTTTATACAAAATAACTTAAAAACAATTAATAATTTTACTGGAATAATACAGTAAAAGATAAAATATACAATTTTTTTTTTTTTTTATGCAGATTTGGTCTCGACCAGATTGCCAGATGTTATGTGACCTGACTGAAGATAGAACACAGTGATATGTTTAATCCTAAAACAGTAATAATGTAATCTACAGTTCATATTCATATGAACTGCTTGCTCAATATATTCTGATATAGGATAACTTTAGCATTAATCATAATGAGGTTAATGCATTAAGTAATATATTTATAATATCAAGTTGGTATCATTTTAAAGTACCAGGAAAACATAAATTACCCTAAGCCAGGGGTTCCTCTTTGGCTGCCGGTATTGTTTCGTTAAACTAATCCGGATGGAAGCTGTGGAGGGAGGTCTTTGCCCAATAGTGTGACGATAATGGCTCATTAGAAATAATATTTCGTTGTACAGGACCAACTTTGTAACTATCTATAATTTCTTTTTCATCTCTAATATTTCAGTTTTGTTCAAATTTTTTTGCCATAAGTACAACCTGTTCACAGTGTTTTCACCTGACTGTACTTTTTGGACAAAAACTAAGAGTGGGATGAGTTGATGAAAGCAAAAATTAATTTACTTTAAACTTAACCATCTCTACCCGCATAGGTTTTCACAAAAAAACCTTTGTGGGTTCAGTTGAGAATAGAATTAATTTAATAATATGAAGTTTAACCAACTGACCCGCGTAGGAAGAGATTTGTCGGGTGAGATAGTAACTAACCCCTATCTTTAACTACAATTACCAACCAATCAAAAACCATGGTCACTAACATAATGAACTTTATCATCTCCATATGGTCACTAGGACCTGAATAGTAGTCGATTAATTAATGCAATGCAATCAATTAGCTAGTTAACGCCTCATCAATAACAGTTACTACAGATTTGTGCTCAGAAAAAAAATATAAAAATTTCTTACTGAAGCTGGTGTAATGCAAGGTCTGGGTCGCGGCGGAGTTTGTTGACGCGGCACTGTGACCGGTAGCGGAACTGCATTGCCATTTGTGGTTACAATGGCACTCTGGTCTGGTGCAACTTGTGCTACTGCTGTAAGATAAATAAAGAAATAAGGTCTTACCATATATTCACAGATGATACTATATACACACATATACAAGCAGTGATACTCTAGTGGTTAGACTACAAAGTCAGAGGTCTCCGGTTCAAACCCAGGCAGACACCTGTCTTTTTGAAAGCATGAGCAAGAATGTGCATTTTAAAAATTAACTATTACTTGCTTTAACGGTAAAGGAAAACATCATGAGGAAACTTCCATGCCTAAGTTTCTCGAAGGTGTGTGTAGTTTGCCAACCCGCACTGGGCCAGCATGGTGGACTATGGCCTAAACCCTCTCATTTTGATAGGAGGCCTGTGCCTAACAGTGGGACAGTTTCTTAACAGGGTTGATATTATTATTATATACACACAGGTGCAAAGGCATAATAAGAGTGACCATGGAGTTTCTCACTCTTTTCCATAGCAGATAATCTGTGGTAAGTATTTATGATGATTTATTAATACTATAATGGTTTTAATGGAATAAAAAAAATTGGGCCTCCGTTTCTAACTTCATAGCAGACTTGATAGGCAGGCCATTATCTCATATCATAATTACGCCCACACTACTTAAGACTTAATAAGATAGAACTTAAATCTTAAAACAGATGAAATTCATAAGTACCTGGTGCAGTTGAGGACTCAGGTGGATTGTGTTTTATTTTTTTAGAAATACCAACATCTTTTAGCTCCATCTGTTGTCTTCTGAACTCTTTGTATGCATCAGTTTTTTTATATTCAGCCCACTCTCTGATATACCTGTATTGATATTAGAATATTAGTATTTGGATATTATATTTTGAGTTAAAAGGGGGAGATGCAGCACTTGAATACATATATATTATGCACTAGACATGTTGTGTGCAGTTAAACAATGACAATAATCAATCTCGAACAAAACTAAGCAACCAACCAGGAAATATAATGAAGCACGAGTTTGCTCCCAGCGACTTGAGGCAAATTTACAATTACTATAATGTGAAACCTACACTACATTTTCGTGGCACTCTTGGTTACATTGTTACATTAAAAAAAAGGATATACAATAAATCCTATAATTGTGAATATTGCAGATATTATACATGCTTTGTTTACGATTTATAAAAAATAAATTGAAAATATATATTCTCAAAACCTTTCTTTATCTTGATCCGCTGCATCTAAATACTGTTGTTTCTCCTCCGCTGGCAGCTTACTCCACTCGCTGGCTAACTGACGCGTTAACTCGGCAAACCCAAGGTCAGGCTGTTCAGCTCTCAGTTGATCCCGACGAACATTCAAATATCTGACATAACCTACATGTAAATAAAATTTTTCTATATTTACCATTTTAAGTAATAATACATAACTGGAATCATCTGATTATGACTTAAAAGCCCACCCCTGCAATGGTAAGTGCCAGATATATTTTATCAGAATAAATATCTAAAATCCCTAATGTCAGAAGTTGATTTTAAACAAATAAAGTTTATTATTATAATATGCAAATTAGATTTTCATATTTTTCTAATTAGAGACTGCGTGTATTATTATTTAATATTTTTTATTAATGAGAACCTTTGAAAATACCCTGCAGTAACAAATATTTTTACTTTAGACTCGATTTATTAACATCAAATTGAACACATACAATTTGCCTGTTCTAAGGGGTGTATTCCATTCTTTATAAATCTATTCTAAATGAGAAAGAACCATGCGATCTAAAGGAAATTCAATCAGTTTTTAAAGCTACCTGTTAGTGGCTGACGTGGTGCAGTAACATCGCGAGGAACTTTGGGCTTCCGTTTTTTAGGTTTTTTTGATGTCGGCTTTTGAATATCTTTCGTTGCCGATATAGTTGACGAAGGCGTTGACTCAGTATTATGACTACCTGGGGCTTCTGTTGTGATAGATACATTTTGTTCACTATTTATAAGCTTCGATTCTTCCTCATTTATTCCTGGAAGTTGTTCTGGTGGGAGTTCGGGCAGGACAGTCTCTGGTTCCATTCTAGTATATATAACTGTGAAAATATTTATATTTTTAAACACAAAGTGTTAATTTACAATTTACAACACAAACGCAGGCACCTAACAATACTACTTCAACCAAAGTAGTGTTGCGGCGATAGTGATAGTCTAACGATAGAACCTCGTGTGACCTCGAAAACTATTCAGAAAATCAATAGTTATATCGATTACATCAACACGTGGCAATTAAATCAATATTATCGATAGTATTGGTGATACAAAATGAGCAATACTATTGATAAACGGTGATACTATCGATAGTATTATGTACAATACTGTCGATACTATCGATAGTAATACGAATACTATGCAACATTGTTGACGCAAAACTATCGACAGTATTGCTAGCATTAGATACTATTATACTATCGATAGTCAGTAATTCTTCGATACTATTGCTCCCTTGTTAAAGAAATATAGGTTATTTGATCATTCAAATTCTGCCTTTTAAGGAATGATTAGGAAAGTTATTTATTCGTTTTGTAGAGTCCCTCTGTTATTAAAATCCACGTTCCACTTAGTTTAGTACTCAAATATTTTGAAATTTACATTTTGCCTAGCAGAGGAAATCCCTAATGTGGTAATTTTTCGAATAAAATAGTGACTCACGTGTTGTTTGTAAACTATGTTAACAAACAAATCAATGAAGCAATTCCGTCTTTCCGATACAGATGTTGCACGCAGGCACTAATTTCGCAGTTGATGTATCCCTTTCCCACCGGCCGATGCAGCGCCTCACGGCGAGACACTTAGTATATGCCCACAACAACAACTTTAGCCAAAGCCGTTCGCCCTTGAAACGCCCTAGAGTTAACTTTTCCCTTCTGGCTGGAGTGTATTTGTTGCACGCTCACCCTCTTGCCCAGTAAAGCTGTAAAGGCTTCCTGGCCAACAGTGTAGATCATTCATACAGACATACACACACACACACACACTCAAACACACAAAAGCTAAATTAAGTCACGAGATGAAAATTCGTGAATAGCGCTCGACTAGCACTTTATGCCATCGCTATATATTGTCTTAGGGTGCCAATCTCAAAAAAATGTAGGCAGACCAGGCGGGCAGCGAATGGACGCCCCTCAGTCTACAGGTGAACGCCGCATGGTCAAATAGTAGATCGCGCATGATTAACAAATTTCAGTAGTTGATCAACCATTCCCAACAGTTCTACTTGTATTCAAACGATTCATAAATGTGTCCTTGACCATTGAGCAACTCACAGGCGGCCTGGGTATAGAACTCTCACCCACGAAAAGCGAGCAAGCAGTGTACTGTTATCAAGGGGTCCACATACGAACACTTTGCGAGCGAAGCAATGGGGTGAGGCTGCGGAGATGAAAAGTAAGCGCATTTAGGTATTTAGAAGTCCATACTATCACAAAAATTAGGGCGAAATATATTACCAAGGTTATAACCATTTGTTATGTAGTACAACATATGTACAAAAACGAAGCACAAGAATTCAATCTCCCTTCCTATTGACGACCTACATTACCTTATATTTAGGAACAATAGTATCGAAAACTTGAGGACTATCGATAGCCTTAAACTATCGATGTATGTATAAACAATTGATACTTTCGATAGTTTTACGTCATCAAGTCTAGTACTTGTCTTGTACTAGTCTTTTAACTATACTATCGATTGTATCGATAATATCAAACAAAATAGTATCGATACTAACGATAATCTTGCCTTTACCAATAGTATTGCTCAATTTGTGCAATCGAAATAATCGATAGTATTGATTTAATTGCCACGTGTAAATACAATCGATAGTACTATCGATATTATGACTGATTTTCGAGGTTAGCTATCGATAGTCAAACTATAGATGGGTCCGCAACACAAAAACAAAGCACTTCAAAGAATCAATGATAGATGGAGTTTTGGCGGGAAGTAGAAGATTGAAGTTGTCAATTTGTTTTAATTTCCAAAACTTGTGTTATTTCGACTAATAATGTGTAATGTTGGTGGAATATTAACCATTATGTGTTCTTATATGTGCATGAGTGAAGGTAATTGTAACAAAGTGATAAAACGTGCCTTTTTGACTTTCCTCAAAACGGCCGTCGCAATTGGTATGTAAAGTATCCACCGCTTTACTGTCGGTACTTCATTAATTTCATTATCGTCGTTATCATCAAGTTCATCGGGTAGTCGAATTAATTCAAAAAAACATGATTACATTTCTCACTGGACACTGGCAAAATACACTTAAAATTAGTGTGAAGCCATAACTTAAAAAAGAAGAAGAAGAATCAATGGTAAAAAAAACGAAGCTAAAATTACCTGGAGGGAGTCATACGACGTTGCCGCTCCGCCGGTCATCGTTCAACACATTGGCTTTTTTCTCTCTCAATTACACGGATCACCATTTTAAGCGAATGAGAATGCTATTGTAACGTTGGCAACGTCGCCCTGTACGTGTGCTTGGTTGCCTGTTTAGACCTGTGCTTAGGCCATTACAAATGCGCCCGTCTGTTTCAACGGTTAAAATATAAATGAAAATTATTGTGATAACTGAATGAAACTGAGTGAAATTATGTCGTATTGTGCTGTATTTTGTCAATCAAGGACAACTAAAGGAGGAGTGAAAAATCCTGAAATATCATTTCACACGTATGTATTTATTGCCTCTTATTATATTACAGGGAAGTTTCACAGTAAAATTATGGATTTAACATTAAAAATCACTGACATAATATAATTTATATACGGTGATAATTAACTGTAAGTTTACAACTTTAATTAATATTTCAAATATGCATTATTTTACGCTTCTCCACTAGTGTGTCCTACAGCGCCTATCGCTTACTGTTGATATAACTAAATTAATACTGAAACATTAACCATTCCTATTTCACATCACAATGACTTTCCACTCCGATCTAGGTCTCGAACCTATTCGCGCCTTTATTAAAAAGGCGTCAACACGTCACTTCGCGAACGCATCTACCCATGCGAATCCGTTAATCGTAGCCACCGCCGACTACGATCTCCCCCCCGACCCCTGCCGCCATCGCCGGCCGCGACATGTTCTCACCGACCCCCCCGATGCTTTGTCATCCCTTCTTTCCGCTCAGAATACGGGCGACGACGACGACGTAGTAGAAGATCCCCTCCCATAGCCGGCGGTTGACCGGTGCACTTAGTAGTGCACCCTCTTAGAGGCGCCCTCGAGTATGTCGCCTCTTGCCCTTCTGGCTGGCTAGAGCGTAGTGGTTGCACGCTCGCCTTTAAGTCCGGTGAAGCTGTAAAGGCCTCGCGGCCAACAGCGTACATCATTCACACACACAATCACAATGACTAAACGTATTTGGACGAAATTTAGTAAGGATAGCATATCTAGATAAACACCATCACGTCTATATTCCCCAATCGGGGGTGGGATATCTAAACCTTTTTTAATAATAGCCCTGTAAAGAAACTGTCCCACCGTTAGGCACGGGCATCATCTCAAACTGAGAGGGTTTAGGCCATAGTCCACCACGCTGGCCCAGTGCGGGTTGGCGAACTTCACACACCTTCGAGAACCTCTTAGGCATGCAGGTTTCCTCACGATGTTTTCCTTTACCGTTAAAGCAAGTGATAGTTAATTTATAATACGCACATACTTTCGAAAAGACAGAAGTGCGTGCCTGGGTTCGAACCCGAGACCTCTGACTTTGCAGTCCAACGTTTACCTGAAATAAAACGCTTATTAAACTACTTACCTCACTGGAAGCTTTATATTGAGATGGCATATCAAGCCTCGGTTGCGAAATGAAGTTTTGCCCTTTGGGTAGTACTACTTTTACTGAAGATTAAAGGTTTGACCTCTATATAAGTTGGCATTATGCCCTCCACCCTGCGAGGGTGCGTTGTATGCCATGCCCGTATGTAGATAAATCTGAACCCTGAAAAGCATGTTGATGTTCGTGTGATGGAACTGTTGATTTTCGTGATTTAGAATCCGGGTTTGAGTGCTAAAACGTTTAGAAGGTACCTCCCTTTTTATTATCGCCAGCACGCGGTCGCGGTAAGCAAGTAGGTACGTACCTACTATTACGTAAGCGGTATTATTATTACGTAATAATAATACCGCTTTGTGGAATGCGCCGGCTATTGTTTGATGAACCTGGACTTTTCTATCGATGTATTTGGAGGGTTCGCGTCCGTTCTAGAACTTTCATACGAGTATAAAAGAAACAGCGCTGCGACGGACACAGCCTCTTCTGAAGCGATAGCTATAAAATCGAGAACTAGTGATCTTAGTGTAATACACCGGCGACCTTAGCAGCGATCAACGGATTCAACGATTGACTTAGCGACTTTAAACAATAATAGTAGTACTAGTGTGTATTTAGTACTTGTGTGTACTTGCATTCGACTGACTGTTTTTTGCGTAAAGTGCCTATTCAATAAATGAACATATTTACTACAGATTTTCAGTTAACTTAAGATTTTCTGTTTGGTGAAATAAATATTATTTTAATCATAAATTGTCTTTTACGTCGATAAGGCCTGTCCTAGTAATCACTTCCCTATTAAAGTACACTAACGCAGATCCACAAACTCACACATAAAATTGACACGCTACCGCAGCGATATGCGCTGACCATACATCCTAAGGTCATGACTAACGTGCATTGTCTTAGCGACTTGAAAGCAGTAATTGGGTCCTAGCGAGAGTAGTACTAGTGTGTGTTTAGTACTTGTGTGAAAAAGCGCTCGTGCGAACGTAGGGTAAATGCGATGTAAAAATTATAACCACCGCTACGCCTATATTCCTCAAGCAGGAGTGGGAATGGTGTACTGTGTACACTCACTTGTCGTTCAACAATGTAAGGTCTCATGTAGTAGAGGATGAGTCTATTGATATTATATCGAGCACAGTGCCAGACTCCGGACTAGATTTTTTTTACCGAATAATAACTATTTTCTGACATAGGATTAAAACCGACGACCTTGTGATCGCTATGCGCATTACCAATGAGGCTTTACTATTTTATTAAATTGTACATACTAATATCGATGTTTACAGATTCGTTTTTAAGATTTGTATTATAAAACGTATGTGTGAACTTATATAAATTACTCGTAGTAATTCAAAATCATAATTTAGATGAGTCAATTACGATTTTGCATGAAGTAAATATTTTTTTAACATAAATTGTATTTTCTTATCGATAAAACCTGTCCTAGTAATCACTTGCCTAATCACGCACACTAACGCAGTTTCACAAACTCACACCGACATAAACTTGACACGCTACCGCGGCGATATGCGGTGTCTAGGCATTCTTCGTCTATGGTCCTAGCTCTTTGGGTTGTGCCTTGAAATTTGTCTATGGTAGGTGCTTTTTAGTTTATCAAAAGTGTTGATTCATATCAGTAAATCTATCGATAGTAAAATCAGTAGCTAAAGTCTGTCTAATGAAGCTGAGTGGAAAATGGAGGCAAATTTAATTAAATTGGGTCGTGCAACCCGGGATTAACTCGAATAAATGGGTTTGACACTTGAATACTTTTATGTTAAAAAAAATAGCCAAAAATGAGCATAAGCCAAAAAATTGTGTAAATAAGTTTATAATTCAAATTCTCTGAAAGAGTGTGATATAATATTTGCCACAATTTCGCTGTCCTTTAAGCCAGAGCTTCAGAAGTCCATCATGGTTATAATAATGTTTACAAAGTATGTAGTCAAGGACGTGTATTTGTTTAAAATACCTATATACTATACCTAAATGTCATATATGACAGATATTTTTTTCAACTGAATTGCATTAAGGGCCTACCGCGATCATGCATTTATCGACTGGGAGAGTAACAGTGATGCAATTAATTTACAAAAGAATGATAAAATATATTGACCGCACGCTTGAAAATAAACGACGTATGTATTAAACAAATTTTATCATTTTCTAAAAAACATAATAAAACTGCTTTACAAGAACATTGTTACAATTAGTTTCTGTTTTGAATAGATTCTATTGAATAATTTCTAAGCATTTTGCGTTGGAATCAGAAAATGTAGAGATTTAATTTCTTTCGAGAAAATGTGTATATTTGTAAATTTGTATATTCCTTGTACTAAAGTCTAAAATATACAGTCATAAATCATATTTCGAAATATTTAGTATCAAGTCTATATACTTCTTGAAGTGCATGGAGTACAAAAAACACGTTTTATTCGCGGTAGTCCCTTAAGTGCTTTGACTAATTTCCATGGCTTAGTGCTTACGTGCAAATTGTGTGCTATTTTTATAGTTGTTGCTGTTTAGGTCTAGGAATGTCTAAGCGCGTGTTTCAATATCGATATCTAAACGTGGCGTGAGTACATCCTTACATTAACTTATCATGAAAATAGTTATACCTACACCGTTTTATACCTACTGTTAATTACACAAACCACAAACTGATTGATAAAAGACACGAGCAATAAAATAACAACACAGACTTGTAAGAGAGCAACATAACAACGATCGACGTAAGTGCTTTTTTCATTTGTTATCATTTTCCGTTTGTGTGCATCTTAATTAGTTCATTGTTCGTGGGATTCACAGACATAAACCAGTATGATCTTTGGGTGGCACTGTATTGGTGTTCGTCGTATAAATTAAATTCATAGTGCCTCGCCACGACGTGCTGTTCTTACTGCGCATTAAGTCCTACATTTTCAGTAATATATTGTAATCTTTCGTTCGACGAGTACTTTTTGTACGCCAGTTGTTATTCATTTCTATCTACTTACTAACATTTTACTGTGAATTCAATCTTAGTGTGAAATCGTGTAAACAAATATGGGAGCAGAACAGTCATCTTCAGACGACAGAGGCGACAGGCTTCGCCGGTCAACCAGAAACTCAGAATACAGGAACTCTGAGCCCAGACATAACAGGTTTGTTTTATGAAGATTTTTTACAATCACTCTTATCTTCCATCACAATACAAACTAAAGAAAATATTTCTTTATATAAGTAATGATATTTATTTTTCTTTATTTTGGAAGATACTAATAAAACACTGATAATTTACAAAAAAAACAATTAGAAAAAAGAAATTGCTTACATTGTTATATGCTCCTTCATCCTAAGCAAATGAATATGCATTAATTTATGATGGTGCTTGTAGTTATATAGGCATTTTTTGATATTGAATAATATATTATTAAAAGTAGAATTAATAAAAACAATAATAAGTATGTAAGGAAATAATTGAGGGTATCACATTTTTGAAGTGAAAAGTTCTTTAGGCACGTTGGGCATTTTTTGAGATGGGAAAAAACAACTGAATTCACAACACTGTTACCATTACCAACATCTCTGTATATAAGTATGTACATATATTGTGTATGTACGTACATAGATACATATGCACGTTGGTATTTTTTGAGATGGGAAAAAACCATTGAACTCGCGACACTGTTACCATTACCTCTGTATATATGTATGTTTTCACTTCTGTCGGCACTCCCGGAGAGCCACTGCTGAATTTTTTTTAAATGGTATCAGTTATATCAATTTTCTTAAATGATGCAGGTGTCTGTGAAGGGACTGTTGTAAAAATTCATTCAAGTACAAAAGTATTTGTTTATATTTAGTGGTATAAATAAATATCCCTTGCATACTTATGAATCAAATTTGATAAAGATTAACAAGTTGTTCACAATTGTAGGAATATGAAATGTTGTGTAGTATTCATTATACTATGTTAATTTTGGGTACAGACTATTTCACAAAAGTGGATAACTGCTGTAGAGTGATATCTATGGTAAATTAAACTAAAAATTTACCTTGAACTGATTCTATTCGGTGAATAGTACTAAATGGAACTACTATTTTCAACCAATACTGAATTTAGCTTTCCGCCTCACTTTTGTAACTTCCTATATGGGTAATTAAAAAAAAAAATTAAAATAAGGGAAACCGACTTTATAAAGCGTAAAAGTAAGATACCTAAGTTAAGTAAAACCAAAATAAATGTTTGAAGTCTGGGTCAGTCTGTTACTTGACACAAGTTTGGCACCAACTACAAACATTTTTGAATTTTGCTCATAAGTTAACTGAAATACCTATCTTACTTTTGTGCTTTTTGAAGACACTTTCCCTTTTTTTTAAAGTTGGTCCAAAAGTTTAGTGTGCTAAAGTGTATGGAAGCCACAAATTACCAATTTTGAAAATTATTTAACAAGGGTTCTATTATTTTGTATATTAGACAACACACATCATTTTTTTGAGTACAAATGACCAATTATCAGTACTTTCAGAAATATCTTTTGTAACCTTCAGCAACATTACACAACAGAGAGAGTTCAAACAAAAAAGTAATTAACCACCTCAAAGGTAGTTTTAATCAAAATCAATTTGAAAAGAATGGGAGATGCATCTTGACAAATGTCAAGGTTTGGAAAGCTGTATTACTTGCTTTGATACACTATGTTAATGCAGCATGAGAGCTTAGATGTCTTATATAATAGGAATTTCATAAGCATTGTAGCAGGTTTTTTTAATATACTTGCATGTTACTTGCGATTGAGAAATTATATTTCTCTGTATGAAATCTCACACAAGATGGTTGGGAGGCCTTTGTCCGTGGATGTCTTTCAGTAATGATGATGGACATAATTTCATTAACAGAAGTTATGAACATGATAAAAAGAGGTAGGCAGTGGTGGGCATATATCACTTTTTAAAAGATGAAAGAAAGTCACAACTATAAATATTTTTCCCCTTTTTTGTATGGCAAAACATCTGTATCTATTTTTTTATTTTCAAGGGCGGTATAGATTAAAAGAAATAAAAAGACAAAAAATACCATTCACAGGGGTACAATGGATTCGGCACATGTGCAGCGTATTTTAGATGCACAGAGGACGCTCTATGAGAAGCGATGCAGAGAGATCGTCAACAGTCACATGGCGCAAGCGGAACCCACCAGTGCTCCAAGGTTGGGGTACTTACTTACAGTTCTTCCCACGAAATCCGTTATGTTTTATTGTAAATAGGCGTCAATTGTTTATTCTGTGTTCTGTTTCTGGTGGTATCTATGGCAATGTAGGAGTAATAACTTCCATTGCTCGAATCACTAGTCATAGCGATTATATTTTTAACAACACTTTTCACACAAATCGATAATCGAGTAATAAGTTTCCAATCAATTTTCCATAAATTTGGTAGCACTATATACGACTCTGTGTTACCAATGACTTTGTAATTTGCATTACTTCAATTTTGAGTAGTGTCATGGAAGAAGATGTTGTAGCTGGCTAAAGCTAGGCGTAACTGCATTTTGGCTTTGAATCATAACATATATGTATATATATACATATATAATAATAATTTAAAAATAAAGGAAACTTAGTTCACTCTAACATTATTTTTGTCATACAACTTCATTTCCATTTCAGTTTGGAAAGAAATCGGGCCCCGTACAACTACCGGCAAGAGGACTTACAGAACGCCAGAGAACGGACTTACAGGAGCAACAATATTTATCCAAATCTTTACAATAACGAACCAACGACATCTATGGGTGGACCAAACCCATCTCCAAATGTTAGTTTTGCTTTTGCTGGCCAGGGGAAACCGACACCTTCGGACTTTGTGTTCGTTAACAACAATGGTACTGTGAAGTACGTAACAATTTCTTTTCTTTAACTTTATAGAAATACAGCTATACGAGTGCAGTATATTTTAATAATAGATAAAATAATAGATTATTATTATAATGGTTTAGCGGCAAATTAGCAACCGTTGTTGGCGCTGATACACCATCGTGTTCATCGTGATTTTTACCTCTGAATTTTATTTAGGTCACTCGCGCGATATTGTACAGTGAAGTAGACATGAAAATAAGCAACACGAGTATGTAAATTGACGCTGGTACCTGCGCAGCTTCTTCGACTTCCTTACTCATTTTACATTCTCGTACTGGCCAGTTCTATGAGGTCATAGAAGAGAGCATAGAGAGGTCTCTATGATCACTGCTATGCGAAGGAACTGTATATAGTTGAGAGATTTACTCATATTTGCAACGAAACGGTACATTCATTTTGCTTAATTAACAAGAACTGAAACAACCTATAAAAATAATTTCCATTGCTTGGTTGTTCAATGTCAACTGTCGAGTGGGGATATCTTTTGGATAGAATGTGCATGCATAAGATTAGCATGGACGTAGGTACGTTGCGGATTATTTGTAAATGTCTAAGCATCGTTTTCGGACTAGACATTAAATAATAATTAACTTTATTTCCAGAAACAGCCCTTCGGCTCCACCACGTGATAGATCCGTGTCCAGTTCTAGGTATAAATAGGTTTATTACATTCTTTTATTTATGCTTTGTCATCCATTCTTTCCGCTCAGAATACGGGCGACGACGACGTAGTCGTAGATCTCCTCCCATAGCCGGCGGTTGACCGGTGCACTTAGTAGTGCACCCCGTCCCCCCACAGCCACTGTCCCAACCGAGGGCGCCTTGAAGAGGCGCCCTCGGAGTATGTCGCCCCTTGCCCTTCTGGCTCGAGCGTAGTGGTTGCACGCTCGCCCTTAAGTCCGGTGAAGATGTAAAAGCCTCGCGGCCAACAGGCCATCACTCACACACACACACACACACATTCTTTTACCCAACTAGATTTTTAGAATTCCGTAACTGATTCTACATACTCTACTATTAGAATATATAATTCTAACCTACTTAATATTATAAATGTGAAAGTTTGTATGTTACTCAATCACGCATAAACGACTGAACCGATTTGGATGAAATTTGGCACATAGGTAGTTTATTACCCGGATTAACACAGGATACTTTTTAACTCGAAAAAAATTTTGGTTCCGGTCTAAAATCCACGCGGACGCGGGCATAAACTCGTACTATATAAAATTACTCATGTCACTGTGTTGCACTGTATGCAGTAGGTGTTTCGTTTCTCATAGGAAAAGTAGCCTTTTTAATACCTTTCGGTCATTTATAGACTGTGGGTCAGGGAACCAAAACATTTTTAATTACAGGCAAGAACAAGATTAAGGCTATTAATTATTTTCTAGAAATCGCAACACGAGTGTTGAAGACGACAATCCGAAATGTCCGACATGCAGAGGTGCTTTCGGCTTGTACATCTACAACTGCGCCATTGGCCACAGCTCCTGTAAATCTTGCAAGCTACGTAATGTTCCGTGCGGAATTTGCAATCAACTCATTACGGATATGAGAAATATCACTTTGGAATCCTACGTGGCCGAGGTAATCAAGAAATAGAATGTTTTAATGACATTTATGCAAAAATAGTTGGTATCCTATCTGCATCGGACAGTACCCCTACGTTCGCACAAGCGCTATTTCAACGCGCGTTAGTAAAGCAATGGAATTAAATAAATTACTAATAGTCATTTTTTTTGAAAGCGGTGTTAAGCGCTTGAGCACCGCGTTGAAAAAGCGTCTGTGCGAACGAATACAGGTTTTTTTACTCTTAAATTTTAGACAAAATTTTAATTATTACAAGTTTTTCTGTTGGAAGTATGGCGAGAAATAAATAAACATACATTGGGGATTAACTAAGGCTAAAGTTCTTCATGATTTGTTGCCTGGCTAAAGCTATGTTAATCGAATAATTAAAGTAGCTTAATATAAGCTTTACTTTATTTTTTTTGTTCAGAGAAAAGTACCATGCTCCAACACAGAAGACGGATGTAGGTTAATGATCAAACTGGCCGATATGGAGTCTCATTTGAAAGAGTGTCCATTTAATGAGATGGCATGCCCTCTGAACGCTGTGTTACACAAAAACTGTCCCTGGAGAGGTGAGCTCGATACAATATGATAGTACCTAGTAAGACTTTTAATAGTAATGTCTAATACCATTTATAAAGTATCTCTAAGTACAGTAATTTATATCGAAATAACTGTTTTAGGAAAAATAAATCAGATGTCCGCGCATTTTGACCATATGCACTCCGATCATCGAGCTGAAGAAGGTACAGAACTGTATCTCCCGAATATTTGCACCGAAAACAATTTTGTTTATTTAGTGGTCAAAGGCAACTTTAACTTTCTGCTCAATTTGTGGGTGTCTGAAAAGGAGCGTATGATTTACATGACGGCGCAACTCATCGGGACAAAGATTAGCGCACAGAAATGGATATACGACATCGAGATTTACAACAAAAGGGAACCACGACGGAAATACCAATTCATTGATGTCTGCAACTCATCTAGTGAACCCGTTAATGAAATTTTTAAAGAGTCCAAATGCGCTGCCTTGCCATTGCCTTACGCCATGAATTTTGTTAACGAAGGTGTTATATGCTACAAATTTAATATTGAGAATACCTTTAAAGGCAGAAATAACTTTCAAAGACAGCGGGGTCGCGGTGGCAGGCGCCCATAGTCTGATATTTATACAAGTAATACAGAGATTTAATGCATTTTGAAAATATTTTGTGTCGAGAAACATTATGAAATAAATCCACAAAATACAATTTGCATTTAATCTCAGAACCGAAGCGGGTAGTGGGAGTGAAAGTGGTAGAGACAGAAGTATCGTATTTCATGATTCTACCATAAAAACGCCGCTTATTAAATCCGCTCGAGCCAGAAGGACAAGAGGGCTCTTAACTCAAGGGCGCCTCAAGGAGGAGCGGCCTCTGCTTGGGCAGTCGCAGGGGGAGGGCGTATACTAAGTGTCTCGCCGTGGTGCTCTGCACCGGGCGACGGGCAAGGGATTCTTCGACCTCGCCGGCGAGGTCGATGTCTGATCCTGTGTGCGGTATCTGTATCCGAAAGTAGGGATGTAAGGGCATCGGGAGGGTCGGTGAGAACATGCCGCGGACGGCGGTAGCGGCTGATAGGAGGGGGTTAGGTTTGTAGTCGGCGGTGGCTACGATTAGCGGATTTCTATGATTGGACGCGTTTGCGAAATGTCGAGATGTCACCTTTTTAATAAAGGCGCGAATAGGTTCGACACCGAGATCGGAATGGAGAAGCTACCTTTTAACGGCCCTCTATGACTGTAACTCGATTTCTTAGATTTTTGAGATATGTCTATATCGTTTTGAAGGTGCGTTATGCTTAACTTTTACATATTATACTTATTTTTAGATAAAAGTTATTAAGACTATCAAACTGTATTTATGAAGCTAAGTTTTTCGTTAAGTTAAGAACCATCATAGGCATCATTAACTATTTTATGTAGGTGACGGACGTACGAGCTTTAAACTCGCGGTTTTAAAGAACGCGTAATTTCTCCGCTCGACGTCGGCGACACACGTGCCGACTTGCTCATACTGTTCCGAGATGTCGTACACCGAAGAGGTCTTGTGTTATTTAGGAACAGTATCATATTATGTTATGAAAAACAACAAAAGAAGATGTATTTGGAGAGTCTGGGTAAAGGAATGGTTAAGTAAAAGAGAGCATTTATCACATATGAATTTAATAAAAGAGTTACGTCAGGAGAAGGAAGATTTTCGTAATTATTTACGAATGCCGGAGCCATTGTATGAAGAACTCTTGAAATTAGTTACACCTATTATAGCGAAAGATGATACATGTATGTGAGAAGCTATTCTTTTGCGATATCCAGCTCTTAAAGAATTAATTTTCTTCTTAACATATCAAGTGTTCCATTTGGTTCGACTTTCCGTAAAATATCGAGTAACTTATTGTAACCCTCTAATTTCTTATTTTTATCTTTGTAGTCATTGTTTTGGCCAAAGACATGGATAACTACGAAAACATTCTATGAATTCGATTATAAACTCGTGTGAATAACTTCGAAAATCACTAATTTCCAACAAACTAAATAAAAATTCGTAAGCGTGTCCCACGTGCAACCGATTCGAATTTTTGAACAAAGTGGTGGCTCGCGGCTTGCAGTCCTGCCAGACGTACGAGCCCAGACAAGTTGGATCGCCGACGAATTTGCGACCCTTTGACTCGAATAAGTTCATAATTAATTATATCAGTAAGCTCGTAGAGATAATTTCTGGGGGTAAGGTCTATATTTAGCCGAGGTTTGCAAAAAAAATATTAAAAAACTATGGTGAATTTTCACTTAAAATAAAAAGTAAACGACTCTATGATGATGACGTGTTTTATCTACGTATATATATAAAGTTTGTATCCTATTAGTATTCAAATTCCTACCGCAAACGTAAACGCCTGGATAATCTCATAATTTTTACCCTGTTTTTACGTAAACAAATATTTTTAGGAAATTGTTCATAAAACTTAGACAAATGATTTATTGCACTTTCTAATCGTAAATAACTAATAAATAAGAATGCATCAAATTTTAGGTCATCTAAATAAATAAATAGCTAAAAATACATCGTAAGCTATCGAAAAAATTTGCCTGGATTTCTTGTCTAGATAGGACGAAAGCTAGGCAAATAATTTACAAATAATATTAAGGTTCACGACCTAAGTTTTTGCAAAACATCCTGTTCGTCTCTGCTTGCGTATTAATTTATATGTTACCGATATTAGGTATGCAATATGGCGATTTTGACACGTATAAATTTATACGTTACCAAGTCTAGGTCAAGGTGACATACACGCGAAAAAGATCATCAAACCACAAGTACGCGTACTTAATCGAACGTCTGTTACCCACTTTAAAGTATTGAAGCTGTTCTAGAATGGTCAATTTTATACTCGTTTTACGTAATTATGGACTCTACCCCTGTTATACAATTAATCTCATGAAAACCTTAACAAAAATCTTTTGTATCTTCATCACATAAATGTGTATTTCCTTCTTCATTACAAAAAAATATTAGCGTTGTGTAGAGTTATACCTCTATACGTTATTACACTCGATCACGAAGAAGACTGGACAAAATTGATAAAGGTCCTTCTAAAATCTTGCTAGATTTAAAGTTGATCTAATTACTATTAAATTAGCCAAAATGGTTGATATATAGTAAAATAAGTTTTTAGGATGCATGAATTCGTTAAATGTATTGATGCCATGCATGCAAAACGTCGATACTATTAAATCTTATTACTCTTGTAAGAATAAGCCAGTAAGGGTGTACCACTGGTTATACTAGGACATCTAAGTTTGATTATTTAACTTGATGTCGTTTTGATATGATACTGTGTCGTTATGTCAACATTATTTTGTTCGACGACGATATTACCAGATTTAATATCGTGATTTCATGACTGATATTGATCTTTGAGCTAATCTGGAAGTCTGATACTGATATTGGATGTCTTATTATAATAATCTAGAATTTATTTTAAGTATTTTTTTTTGAAGTTATGGATACCGACGGAGTGACTGAGCGGAGAGTAAAGTGTGGAAAAGTGGTGTTTGTCTTTAATAGTATTGCTGACAGTTTAATAGGAAACGTAAATAGGTAAGTTTTTAAACAACCTTCGTCTCCGTTGGTTTCAGCCGATCCTTAAAATGTTATGATATTTTAACACATTTGTTTCACATATCGGCATTCCCTACTGCTCGTGGAATGTACCGGTTGTGTATATATTTGTAGGTCAGTTATATTTCTTCTTTTATTTTTTCAATGCTATAATTTGTATAATCTATGATTTGAATAAAGCATGCCAATAATATTTGTTTTTATTATTCACTGCATATTGACCCCTATAACAAACACACTTATGGGAATTAAAAAATACATAATTCTTCTATTTCTTGCCGAAACATTTACGAAAAATGAATTCTTTAAAAAAAATTAAAATATGCGTGGCGTCTATATTCCCCAAGGGGGGATAGTAGAGGTGTACGGTGTGCTCCCATGTAATAAGACAGCGAGCCTATTACCACATACCGGGCACAATTCTAGACTCCGAACTGATACTGGGAATTTTACGATAAAAAACTACATTTGCCCGATTTTTTTATATTATAAATTCAACCCTAGCTCTAATAAAATAAAATTAACCATTTTTAATATTATTTTGTAATGAGAAAATCATCGTTTTCTCGTAGGTTTCGATAGCATTTAAAGGCTACCGATAGGTACGTCCAAAATGATGTACAGAGGTGGCTGAGAGAATAGCACTGAACTTTTAATTTGTTTTTGTATGAAGTAAGTGAAGATAATTGTAACAAAGTGACGAAAACTAACTTCAATTTCCCCTAAGTCGCCATTATTATTGTAATCAGGAATCAATGAATTTGTTGCAGCTAAATTCTAGAGTTCGCGGTATAACGAAACGGATCGCCGTTTACTACGCCTAATTATAAAACGGCTAGTTAAGATTTAACCGAATGTTCAGTCGAAATATAGACTACCTATTAGCAGTTTTGGGCATTAATCTATTTAATTTTTCAATTGTAGGATCAAATAATTGAAACATCAATCGCAATAAAAATCAATTCAAAATTTGATTGTTAATTGCAAGTTTTCACAATTAACAATTGATCAATTGTTATTGCAAAACATTGGCCTTACAATTAATCAATTATTAATTTTATGCACGTTTACGATTAAAAAATTAACAATTGAAGACAAAGCAGATTTTTTTTTTGGAACATTGATCCAAGTTGTCGGACGTGACTTTTGAAGTAAAACCTATATGATGACATTTTCGGGGTTTCAGGCAGTGTTGGGCCCTAATTGTTCAATTGTAGGACCAAACAATTGAAATTTCAATCGCAGAAAAAATCAATTGCAATTGACGATTGAAAAATTAATTGTTAATTGTAGGTTCACAATTAACAATTGATCAATGGTAATTGTAAAACGTTGCAATTACCATTGATCAATTGTTAATCGTTTTTTTGCATGTTTACGATTAAACAATTAACAATTAAACACACGACAATATATTTTAAACACATCCAAGATGGCGGCCGTGACTTTTGAAGTAAAATGGGTGTCATTTTTGGGGTTTCAGGGAATACTGATTGCAAATATGGCGTGAATTTTTGGATCTAAGTAAAATACGACGATAAGACTTTTGAAGTAAAATCAATATAGGAGTCACATTTGGGATATTAGGGGATGCTGATTACGAATATGACATTAATTTCTGGATCTAAGATGGTGGACGTGACTTATGTAACAAAATCAATATGCATGTCACTTTTATGGTTTTGAAAGAAGTTGATAACGAATATTATGTTAATTTTAAAATCCAAGATGGCAGATGCGACTTTTTATGAAAATCGATATGGGTATTGATTTCGGGGTTTTATGAGATGCTGATTACGAATATGGCGTTAGTTTCTGGATCGAAGATGGCGGACGCGACTTTTTATGAAAATCGATTTCAAGGTTTAGGGAATGTTGATAGCAAATGTAACGTTAATTTTAAAACCCAAGATGGCGGACGCGACTTTTTATGAAAAGCGATATGGGTAACGATTTCAGGGTATTAGGAGATGCTGATTACGAATATGGCGTTAGTTTCTAGATCCAAGATGGCGGACATGAGTTTTGAAGTAAAATCAATGTAGGTGTCACTTTTAGGGTTTTAAGGGATGCAGAGTAAAAATATAACGTTAATTTAAAGATCCAAGATGGCGGACGCGACTATTGAAATAAAATCGATGTGTGTTTTATGTTTGGGGTTTTAGGGATGCTGATAACAAATATAACGTTAATTTTGAAATCAAGATGGTGGGCGCAACTTTTTATTAAAATCAATATGGGTATAGATTTCGGGATTTCAGGCGATGCTAATTACGAATATGGCGTTAGTTTCTGGAAACAAGATGGTGGACGCGACTTTTAATGTAAAATCAATATGGGTGCCACTTTTAGGGTTTTAAGGAATGCTGAGTACAAATATAACGTTAATTTAAAAATCCAAGATAGCGGCCGCGACATTTGATGTAAAATCAATATGGGTGTCACTTTCTGGGTTTTAGGGGATGCTGATAACGAATATGGCGTTAACTTTTGGAACCAAGATGGCGGACGAGACTTTTGGAGTTAAATCGATATGGGTTTCATTTTTGGGGTTTTAAGGGATGCTGATAAGAAATATAACGTTAATTTTGAAATCCAAGATGGCGGTCGCGACTTTTTATGTAAATCAATATGGGTAACGATTTCGGGGTTTTAGGGGATGCTGATTACGAATATGGCGTTAGTTTCTGGATCCAAGATGGTGGACGCAACTTTTTATGAAAATCTATATGGGTATCGATTTCAGGGTTTAGGGAATGCTGATAACAAATATACCGATAATTTTAAAATCCGAGATGGCGGACGCTACTTTTGAAGTAAAATCGATATGGGTTTTATTTTTGGGGTTTTAGGGGATGCTGATAACAAATATAACGTTAATTATGAAATCCAAGATGGCGGGCGCGACTTGTTATGAAAATCAATATGGGTATCGATATCGGGGTTTTAGGGCATGTTCATTACGAATATGGCGTTAGTTTCTGGATCCAAGATGGCGGTCGTGACCTTTTTTGTAAAATTCGATATGATTTTCATTTTTGGGGTTTTAGGTGATTCTGATAACGAATATAACCTTAATATTGGAATCCAAGATGGCGAACGCGACTTTTGAAGTAAAATCAGTATGGGTGTTATTTTTGGGGTTTGGGGGAAGCTGATAAAGAATATAGCGTTAATTTTGAAATCCAAGATGGCGGATGTGACTTTTGAAGTAACATCAATATGGGTATCATTTCGGGGGTTATGTGCAAGAGCGTGCTCGTTGCGACCCCTGCTAGCCATCTAGGCTGGGTCGTTTCCCCGAGGCGACGCGTGTATTCTAGGGTACCACTGAGCGGTCGTGCCAGCAAGGGGGTGGGTATCTGGCTGTCCCATTGCCTGGCTTCTGGAGTGAGACTATGGCCTGTACGATGCAAGATTCTCTAAGTCCGTTTTAATCCTAAGTCTCACTAGAGTATTTTTGGATGCAGCATACGCTTCCGTAAGCTTGTCGACACACCAGGAGCTTGAAAAGTTTTGGGATAATGTCAGGGAACTTTTGAATCTGACTGATGCAAATGAAAAGGTGATTTTGTGCGACGACCTGAATAAATGGATGGGAACCAGGTGGCAATCTTACGACGTTGCTCTAGGTCCTTATGGCGATAAGAGAGTGAATGATGCGGGTAAGCTCATTGTAGATGCATGTTTGGAAAGAGGTCTTTTTGTGTCAAATACGATATTCCAACATAACGCGATTTATATTACGTGGAGAAGGAATGAACAGAAAAGCATGATAGATTTGATCCTAGTAGATAACCGTCTCCAGAGTAAACTTTAAGATATCTGTGCATATAGAGGTCCCACTCTTGAATCGGAACACTATCTCATAGTTACGTGGTTTAGTGGTTTGTTTAGAAGAAGAGGCACTGGCGAGAGCATATACCCTTCGGAGGCCATAAAAGAATTATAATTGAAAAGTTGCAAGAGTGAGAAGAATGTATGAAGATCTGTTCATAAAGACTCTGGTCCGGGAGAAGCTTTTGATAGCAGGTACTTCGGACTCGAATATAAATGAATGCTGAAATAGCCTAAAAGAGAGTTTGTTAGAATCCGCGAAAGAAGTATGTCGTTGCTCAAAAAAGCAAAGCACAGCGGAAGGTAGGACGGAGAGTTACAAAGCTTCGTAGAAAGTAAAAAGAAAGCGTGACAGGACTGCGTTTCTTCTTTGAATGTAAATGACAGTATGACAGAGCTGAATAAAATAAATATACGGCAATGCAAGAGTGCCACCAAAACTTTAGTGAAAGAAATGTTTGAAAGAAATAGTGCGATTATAGAAGAAAGGCTCGAGGTGATTCGTCAGGCTTAAGCCAAAAGGCGTAGCAAGCCATGCATTAAGGAGTGCTTGTCCTAACGCTGTTATATGGCAGTAAGGGTTGGGTATGTAAGAAGAAGAATGAAAGCAGGATAAATGCGGTCGAAATGCGAGCACTGCGGAAGATGTGCCGTGATTGACCGTATTCGCAATAGCATAGTAAGAAAGCTTGTAGGTATGAATGTTAGTATTGGTGTAAAGATGCGAAAGGGTATGCTTCGTTGGTTCGGGCATAAAGAATGTCGGAAGAAAGAATGACAAAACAGATATCAGTGCGAAAATGGAAGGACGTAGGTACCGGGAAA
The DNA here is from genome assembly GCA_905147815.2 of Phalera bucephala. Classification (NCBI taxonomy): domain Eukaryota; kingdom Metazoa; phylum Arthropoda; class Insecta; order Lepidoptera; family Notodontidae; genus Phalera; species Phalera bucephala. The sequence goes on along the minus strand of LR990621.1, from coordinate 11,291,897 downwards.
TATCTAGACCATCTTACCCCGTTTGATTGGTTATGACGAGTACTATAGATCCTAAGAGTTCCGTTGGCCACCTTCCTGATCCATCATCAGGACGTGGCCGCCATCTGAGTTTAAAGTACTGGTCAAGACAAATATAACGATCTAAAACACGACGGAGTTTCTAAATCTCGAACCGACCGAGACATGTTGGTCTAGTTTTTTCGACCCGCAAAGTCAATTTGTCTTCTTATCACAAATTCAATTTGTCATAAGAATTCAAGATAAACAATAGCAAACAAGGAGCAACAATAGTGTTAAATAAATATACAACGAGAAATATTAAAAATCAATTTTTATTTAAATCAATGTTCCGATTTAATGACACATAATTAAAATGTTTTCTGTATATTCTTTGAATAGGTTAAGTTGCACTTCAACACGACTCTCTTTTCAAACATTTGATCTGATAATCTATGACTTTTTGGTGAATTGGTCATAGTAGCAATAGAAAACAATCTTTCAACTGCTGCGGAAGCTGGTAATGGCGTATTAAATTTTATAAAGACTCTTTTTATTTCTGGGTATTTGTTCAGCAGACTTAGTTCTTCACTTTCTTCAGCAAAAAAGTGTAGCATTAATAGCTCAGCCTTTGTTATAGGCATGTTACTAACGGCAGCCGCTGTAGGTGACACATGAATATTACTATCTGAGTCAGAATCAGATCCAAAAAATTTTTCATTACGGCTTTTCATCATCATCATTTCAGCCTATACTTGTCCACTGCTGAACATAGGCCTCCCCAATCGCTTTCCAGCGTAACCGGTCCGATGCCACCTGCATCCAACGATTTCCTGCGATTTTCACAAGATCGTCGGTCCATCTGGCAGGCGGTCGTCCTACGCTGCGCTTGCCAATACGTGGTCTCCACTCTAGAATCTTTCTGCCCCAACGCCCGTCCGATCTTCGCGCTATGTGGCCAGCCCATTGCCACTTCAGCTTGCTAATCCTGAGGGCTATGTCGGTGACCTTGGTTCTTCTACGAATCTCCTCATTCCTGATTCGATCACGTAGAGAAACGCCGAGCATAGCTCTTTCCATAGCTCGCTGAGCAACCTTGAGCTTTTTTATGAGACCTATTGTAAGAGACCACGTCTCTGATCCATATGTCATCACTGGTAACACACATTGACTAAACACTTTAGTCTTTAGGCACTGAGGTATTTTGGATGAGAAGATGTTGCGCAGTTTCCCGAACGCTGCCCAGCCGAGTTGGATTCGTCGATTGACCTCTCTCTCAAAGTTGGACCTACCTAACCGGACTGCCTGTCCCAGGTAAATGTATTCGTCGACAACTTCAAGAGTAGAGTTCCCAACGGTGAGTGCGGTGGGTACGACATGGACGTTAGACATTATTTTTGTTTTGTCCATATTCATTTTAAGACCCACTTGTTGGGATACTCTATTGAGGTCACCGAGCATTCGTCCTAGATCTTCCAGCGACTCCGCCATGACCACAATGTCGTCGGCAAATCGAAGGTGAGTGATGTATTCGTCATTGATGTTGATGCCAAGTCCTTGCCATTCCAAGAGCTTGAAGGCGTCCTCTAAGGTGGCCGTAAACAGTTTCGGAGAAATGACGTCTCCCTGTCTTACTCCTCTTTTTATGGGGATCACCTTCGTGCACTGCCCCTGTACTCGGACTGACATGGTGGCGTTATTATACAAGCACTTCAACACTTCGATGTACCTATAGTCAATGCGGCATCGCTGGAGAGATCTAAGAACCGCCCAAGTCTCGATCGAATCAAAGGCTTTCTCATAGTCCACAAACGCCAAGCATAGTGGCCGATTATACTCCTCAGTCTTCTGTATAACCTGCCGCAGCGTATGTATGTGGTCTATGGTACTAAAACCTTTCCGGAAACCGGCTTGTTCGGGAGGCTGGAAGTCATCAAGCCTTCGTTCGAGACGATTCGTAATGACTCTCGAAAACAACTTATAAACATGGCTCAGCAGTGTGATGGGCCTATAGTTCTTCAATAAGGTGTTATCACCTTTCTTGAAAAACAGCACCACCACACCCCTGTTCCATGCTTCCGGCGTTTTCCCTTCAAGCAAGACGGACTTAAATAGCCTCTGAAGGACTTTAAGTACCGGCGATCCGCCCGCCTTCAGAAGTTCTGCAGTAATTCCGTCTTCACCCGGCGCTTTGTTGTTTTTTAGTTGTTTGAGAGCCATCCTAATCTCGCACAGGCTGATGTCCGGGATATCTTCAGTGCAGTGTCGGGTTAGCTTGGCTCTTGGGTCTTTTACCAAGTCAACAACAGGTTTAGCTACTGAGGTATATAACTGTCCATAGAACCTCTCTATCTCCCTGAGCACCTCTGACCTATTTGACGTTACGTTTCCGTCCTCCGTCTTCAGCTTCGTCAACTGGCTCTGCCCAATAGACGCGTCTCTTGCGAACACTTTAGAGCCCTTGTTCTGCTCTATGGTCTCCTCAATACGCCTTGCATTGAAGGACCGTAAGTCGTGTCGCAAGGACTTCAATATCTGTCCATTAAGCTGCCTATAGGACTTAGCATCATCGGAGGTTTGGAGCGTCATGGAACGTCGCTCAGCCATGAGGTTTCGGGTGTAGTCAGATAGTTTTTGAGGCCTATTTTTACGGTGGGTCTTAAAATACTTGGACCCGACCGTATGAACAGTCTCTACCAGCCTGTTGTTGATTTCGTCCACTGATGCGCTGCTGTCTAGCAATTCGAAGCGGTTTGACAATTCGAGTTGAAAGTTCTCGGGGTTTTGGATATATGCATGAGTAGGTCGGAGCGTAGACTTCATCAGACGCGATCTTTCCATTTTGACATTAATATTTAATGTGCCTCTGACCATTCGGTGATCACTGCCGGTTTTTACCCTATGAATCACGGAGACATCATTAAATATTTGTCGCTTGGTGCTCATGATGAAGTCTATCTCATTTTTTGTGGAACCATCAGGGCTCATCCAGGTCCATTTCCTATGAGGCGGCTTCTGGAAGAAAGAGTTCATCATAAAGAGTCCCTCTTTCTCCAGAAATTCGGCCAGCCTCTGACCCCTGGGGTTGCGCTGCCCATATCCAAATTGCCCCACTCTCAACTCATCATCGCCCCGTTTGCCCAGCCGCGCATTGAAGTCACCCATAACCACTGTAAAGTGTGTTTTGGAAGTATGTATGGCTCTACTAATGTCCTCATACATAACTTCGACGTCATCATCTGAGTATGCCGAGGTCGGTGCGTAGACCTGTATGACCTTCAGCGAATATCTTTTGGATATTCTGAGTATCAGGTACGCTACCCTGCTCGACACACTAGTGATGGACACAACGTTGTTTATGAGTGACTTGTGGACGATAAATCCGACACCACCTTGGGACTGCTGTTCGCCCTCCCGGTAGTAAAACAAGTTGCCGGATTTTAAGGTTATCGTGTCCTCGCCCTCTCTTCGGACCTCCGATAAACCAACAATACTCCACCGCAACTTGTTTAACTCTTCTTCCAGCTCAACTAGCTTCTCATCTGTCCTCAATGTGCGTGCGTTGTATGTCACCAGGGCCAATTTTCGGTTTTGGTGGTAGCCGAATCTCTGCCGGAGATTCTTAGCACCCCTTGTCCTGTCGTTACCATGGCTGCTACCGTGGCCAGGACGAACAGGACCGCCGGGGACTAGGGGCCTGGTTTTTCTACTTTCTTCCATAATTGGGGGTGTTTGCCATACTCGCCACGGCTTTTAGTTGCTATAATTTGTTGAGGCTCTTCATTGAGTTCTTTTGAAATAAGGGTTTTAAAAAGATTCTGTACCTTAGTTTGGTCTTGATTATCTACGCGAGAAAGCCACTTATTTTTAAAACGGGGATAAGATACAGCAGCTATTGCTGCATGTTCTGCCTCAGCAGTGTTAAAGTTAAAAAACTGTTTAAATCTCGTTTCAACGCTTATTCTGTACGCCTCGATTAAAGGTGCACAGTACATCAAATTGCCTCTCCGTTCAATTTTTTGTATTTTTCTTATCAATGCAAACAGACATGGCAATAAAATGCCATAATAGGCATTGGTTTCACTTTGCATAATATCTAGTGCTTCTGCTACTGGTGCAGCACATGTCAAATATTCTTTCAAGTAATCAAATTCAACATCTTTTATGGGATTACTAATATTTAAAGCTCTATAAAACTGAATTTTTTTTTCTTGAATTGATAAAATTTGTTGAAGTGAATCATATAGGCTATTCCATCTGGTTTCACCCGGTCGACTTAATGTGTGTTGTAATATATCTTGTAAAATTTTAGCCGTTTTTGGACGACCAGCTGCATTCCATAAAGAATTGCATTTTTTTAATGTGGTGGTATGTATATGAGATAATGGAGTACCTATGTCATTTAAAACTTTATTGGCATCAACGGTAGCACATAAGCTTAATGTATGCGCGCAGCATCTTAGATGGGCAGGCAAAAAAAAATCTTCGGATTCTTCTTCGTCCAGACTTGAGTCAGATTCCACATCTATTTCTTCAAACAAAGAATCTTCTGGCTGACTGGTTTTGTCACAACTGATGTTTGTAAGTTCCACGCCAAAAGCGCGAAATGCTTTTACAAAATTACTGCCGTTGTCAGTAATGGTTGCGACTACCTTATTACCGTTTAAGCCAAATTCTGTATAAATTTCTTTAATTAAATTAGTAATACGATCGTAACTATGAATGCCTTTGAACCGCTGACAAGCTAATGCTACTGAAACACGTTTCAAATCTTTTGTGATCCAATGTGCAGTCATACCTAAGAAGCTTCTCTTCTTTCCTGACCAGATATCAGTTGTAGTGCACACGAAATCAACAGTTATTTATGGCAGACATTTTTTCTTCATAATATGTATTTATACGGCGACTCAAACTTCGACGGCTTACAACTTTCAAATTCTTATCGGATATCTTCAAGTTGCTAAACATCTCTAAAAAATATGGGTTTTCAATAGCCGTCAATCAATAAAGAAGTTTATCATAGTTTGTGCAAATTTTTCTTGTGTATATATATATATGGCTGGACCTCTTCAACTTTTCTTAAGCCCCTAGTCGGTATTTTTTTTGGAATGTTTGCACCTTTTTTATCATTTTTCTTTGTTTTTATGTATCTTTTATATTCATTTACACAATCTTGTCCATGTTTCCGTTTGAGGTGACTCAGAAAATTGGATGTACAGTTGTCGAATCCTCTAATTTTAGTAGTGACAGGCGAGCATTTAGTACAGAGCTGTAATTATATGTGCTGTTGATTCTTCTGGTAAATATTTGAAAAATGTACCGTCAAATAGTGCAAGACGCGGGGGTGAAGATATCGACGTGATTGAGCTCGGCCCTGAAGACTGCCCATCTCGATCTAACTGTTCATTGATGTCCGTGTCCAACGTGTTAACTGACATATAACTATATTTCTCTTCATCCATAATGACTATAATGTCCAAAAAGTGTGGAAATATTCGTTGAAATATGCGAATATACTTAATAGAAATGAATTTAAGTTCCTACAATATTCCTGTGTGCGCACGATTCAGACTCACACTCTATGTTTGTGGAAATTAGTTTAGTTTAAACAACTGCTACTAAAAGTACACACACAAAAGTACTCTGAAGTGAGATCGTGTCGAAATATACGCGATACTTTGCGCTCCGCAAAAAAATTATGATAATATTTTCGTCCTAAATCCTCAGGCCGAATGAACAGAGACACGCGGGGTATGTGGTGTGCCCTACCACAGTGTAATATAATACAGTAAAACATCTTAGTACTTATGGTCCGAATTAAACTCACGCACGTCTTCTCGATAGTTTTATTGATATTTAGTAACTCATGTGGTTTTTAACAAATATACTTATATACAATTTCCAAGTAATCTATCATACACACTCTCAATAACAATGAGATTCGAGAATACTTATATATAATGAGAATACTTATTCGTAAAATGAATTTTTGAAAGACGGACGATTTAGCGCAGTGGTTAAGAGCTTAAGCGGCTCCGCCTACTGCGTCTAATAGTCGCGGGTTCGATTCCCGCACAGGACAAATCTTTGTGTGATCCACAATTATTTGTTCCCGTCTGGGTATTTGTGTGTGTGAATTTTCATGTTTGTAAACGCACCCACGACACAGGAATAAATCCTAGTGTGGGGCAAGGTTTTAAAAAAAAAATTGCAATAAAGTTAAATAATATTTAAGCATAAACATTAAAAGCATAAACGTTTTTATTATGCTGTTATTACACAGTCCCTATGGTAAATTATATTACGCTGCACTCATACGAAAAATTACAGGCTTATAACCACTGCAGTAGATAAGTTTTAATAAATGTAAAAAAAAGGTGCTAACCTTAACAACATTCTGACGGGGAGTGTTGGTAATTAGTGGTAAAAACGGCTTAGATGAGTTACTGGATAGATAGATACTGTGGCATTACCGACCGACTCTAGCTACCTACGCACGTGCCCTTTGTCGGCTCGTGCCGGTGCCGAAAGGCGACGAGTAACTAGGGTTGCTACCCGTAGTTTATTATAAAGTACGTATCGTACGTTATTTAAGGTAAGTATACCTTGTACTTTATGAGAACTGTAAAGCGAAAATACTTTATTTCGAATAGTTTGACCTTTTAAGATTCATTTTACGTAAATCATTAAAAAGAAAAAAAATGATCGCAATTAAAAGCAAAGTAGACAAAGGAGCAGAGCAAAGCAAAGTGTCTGGTGTTAAAATCTGAATCTATGGTACTAGATTTAAGAAAAAAACATTATTACATCTAACTTCTCTAACTTAAAGAAAATAGTAAAAACTATAAGCAATTCTTAATTCTTACTAATCTATTCAAGTTAATTATAGACTGTCAACATGCTGTGAAGGTGTTTAGCAATGATAACAGTAACTGAAAAGTTCTAAAAGTAATAATAAATATGTTTTTAAGCAAAATAATAAAGTGAAATAAATAATACTTTATTTTGATACAATGTACTTTTTTGCCTACCTTTAAAAACCAATGTACTTAATTTGCTCAAATAAAAGGTGGCAACTCTACTAGTGACGCGCGCGCACTTGTCGGCTCATGACACTGTCGAAAGGCGACAAGTGCGCGCGCGCTCCTTTAAAGTTTAGGTACCTTTTTATAAACAAACATTTGGTTACCACGGGGGGTTGGCAGAGAGGTGCAGTGTATTGGCCGAATTTCGAATGATTTATGGAACTGGAACTTGTAAAATATTCCATTTTTATATGGACACAATAGAATACTTAATTTTTACAAGCTTTTATTTGCTCCCTGCCTTACTACTGCTTACTGCCTCGTTGGTCTGGTGGCAAAGCGCATCGCTATGTGATCACGAGGTCCTGGGTTCAAATCCGTGGTCGGACAAATGTAGTTTTTCTAACGAAAAATTCCCAGTAGCAGTCCGGAGTCTGGAGTTGTGCCCGGTATATGGCAATAGGCTCGCGCCCTATTACATGGGACCTAACATCGTCGGCGAAACGTGGGTGTACTCAGTACACCTCTGCCACCCCCTCTGGGGAATATAGGCGTGACGGTGTTACTTTTATTTAACTCTTCTGATCCTTTTCTCAAGCACTTACGGTATCCGATTCAGCTGAAATTGGCATACGTATGTAAGTTCGGTGACAATACAATAATATGGTGCCATGGGGATGGTCTGATAATGAAGTTGGAAGGTGGCCATAGAAACATGTGAACTGGACAACATAATCCCCTCGTGTTTAGGTTGGTTAGTTTGATATTGACAAATACAAGTAGATTGATATTGATGTTAAATTAATATGGATATCATTTTTGGGGTTTTAGGGAATGCCGATAAAGGACATAGTGTTTAATTTGCGCGATATTCGTAACCAGCGTACCCTTAAAACCCAAAAACGATGCCCATATTGATTATTCATAAGTCGCGACGCCAGCTTTGATCCAAAAATAAACGCCATTTTAGTTATCAGCATCTCCTAAAATCTCATAGATGATGATGTCTTCTTTTGTCTTGAGTCTTTTTAGAAGGCAAACATACACTCAAGCTTCGTACTCCCGATTCAAGCCTTACAACACCAGACAGAAGTTTACATTGTACACTCCCACATTGGGCCAACGTTAGGTGTGCTTTTTTTTGATGATTAATTGTTGTTTAATCGTAAATGTGCATAAAACGATTAACAATTGATCAATTGTAATTGCGTTGTTTTGCAATTACAGTTGATCAATTGTCAATTGTTTAATCAATTGATTTTTGCCCAACACTGGTTTCAGGGGATGCTGATTACGAATATGGAGTTAATTTTTAGAGCCAAAATGACGGACGCGACCATTAATTTTTGGAGCCAAGATGGCGGACGCGACCATTAATTTTTGGAGCTAAGATGTCGGACGCGACCTTTTATGTAAAATCAATATGCGTGTCATTTTTGGGGTTGTTGGGGAAGCTGATTACAAATATGACGTTAATTTCTGAAGCCAAGATGACAGACGCGACCTTTTATGTAAAATCAATATGCGTGTCACTTTTGGGGTTGTAGGGGAAGCTGATTACAAATATGACATTAACGTATGGATCCAAGATAGGGACGCGATTTTTGAAATAAAATCTATTTGCGTGGTACTTTTGGGGTACATAACAATATAACAAAAACAATCATAAAACCTTAGAATCACCTGCACCTACGCACGTCTTGACAACATAATCGTGACATGTGACGTCACGATCACTAACTAATGGCGTTGCGTTTTGCTCCCTCATATTTTTTTGAACTTTTTAATAATCAAAGAACGATTAAATACAAAAGTATTGTTATAGGTATAATTCTATGGCAGTAAAGATTACAAAAAAATATTATGCCCTTATTTAAATTATACTAGGCATGCCTTTTAAGTTTTGTCGTTTCCATAATTCCCGGTAATTTTGAATTTGGAACTGTTCTATATTCGAATGTGTTTAAATTTTGAATCTCAAAACAGTTGAATGTATTAGGATTAATGCTATTGTTTAGACACAGCGTCGATTGGAATCTGTCAGGTTACGTACGAAAATGAATCTTTCTAAGGAAAATGTTTGTGCCATAATTTTCTACAACTTTAGAAGAGGCCTGACACGGCTTCAGTGTTTTGAAGAGCTAACATCTGTGTTCAGTGATAAAGCCCCATGTCTGCGGACAGTCGAACGCTGGTATTTAGAATTCCAGCGTGGACATACTAGTGTTAGTGACAAATCTCGCAAAGGACGCCCAAAATCCGCCTTCACTGAAGATAACATAATTGCTGTGAGACAACCAATTCTCGAAGATCGTCATGTGACGTATCGAGAGATAGAGGCTCTATTAGGCATCTCAGGGACAACCATTTAGAAGATCTTGCATGAAGCGCTTGGTGTGAGAAAGCTAGTTTGCCGTTGGATACCGCATCTGCTTTCCGACGATCACAAGGCAGCCCTCGTCAGATGGTGTAAGAAAACTCTGCAAAGGTTCAACCGAGGAGAGTCAAATCACGTCTACGACATCATCAGTAGTGACGAATCTTGAATCTATGCCTACGATCCTGATTCCAAACAACAATTTACAATATGGGTCTTTCAGGATGAGCCAAAGCCGACTAAATTGTTCGTGCTCGAAGCACTTCAAAGAAGATGGTGGCCACGTTCGTTGGAAAAACCGGCCATGTTGCGACTATTGCACTTGAAGATCGTAGAACGGTTAACGCAGAGTGGTATACCACAGTTTGTTTACCACAAGTCATCGCCGAACTTAGAAAATCTAACTCAAAGCGACGCATCATCCTGCACCACGATAACGCAAGCTCACACAGCGCTCGTCAAACGATTGAGTATTTGAAGCAGGAAAAAGTAGAAATTCTTGACCATCCTCCATACAGTCCTGACCTAAGCTTTAACGATGTCTTTACATTTCCTAAAATTAAGAAAAGTCTTCGTGGTCAAAGTTTCCAGTCCGGTGAAGAAGCAGTCGACGCTTTCAAGTCAGCCATTTTGAACACCCCCACTTTAGAGTGGAATAAATGTTATAATAACTGATTTGAACGAATGGAAAAGTGTATTAAGTTACGTGAACACTTTGAAAAACAATAAAAAGTACTATAAGGTTCTAGTTGTTTTTTTCTTCAAACGACAAAACTTAAAAGGCATGCCTCGTATGCATATTCCCTATTGAAGAACACAAACGGCTGATATAAAACGAGTCACGATCGTTCAGCCGTAGTACAATCTGGCTAAATATCGATCCGCCCTTTTACAATCTGGCTCATGTAACGCTCACTAAATGCTATATTCTGTGAACCTATATATTTTTTGGACGCGATTGTTTGCGTTTCAGAATCTCGAAAATGTAAAAGCCACAAACAGTCACTTACCTGAGGCCGCCCAAGCCAAACTCTACTCGTTGGTGAACACTAAGAACATCCCTGCCACAACACCCTCACTACTTGTCAATTAACGTATTTTCGTGGTGTGTACGTTGTAAGAGTCAAAGAAAACTATACTTTATTCCATGGCAATAAGAGGCATGACCCATTTCTATACTTATGGTTTTATGCCTTAATACCATTGGACGAAATATTAATTTCGTTTGGCACTTAGAATAGTCACTACCCATCTTATGTGAAAACTATTATAGATACCGTAATCTATGTCTAGCAATCGAGAACGATTGGTAAGTATATCAGTATTTTTTTATATTATTGTATACATATAGAGAATGAAACTAGTCACAATTACTTCCAATTATTTTTAATATATTGAACGATTTGATACAAGCCTTCTTTACCAGCACTGCCATCTAAAAAATCCACCTCAATAAGAATATCGTTATCTTTTTTTAGCAATTTTAAAAATGCATGGATAACCATTTCGTTACTGGTATCGGTTAAACTATTCTCTTTTAAATCTTTAGTATCAACTGAATGTTTATTACCTTCTTGATCATCTGATTCATTAGAAATTTCCGATGTATTCAAAAGATTTTGATTGCACTGGGCTGAAGTTGCGTCATCTGTATCATGTTTGCTTTTCTTTGCCTCTATCTCCTTTCTTTTCATAAGTCTCCTCTTGCGTCTCTGATGTGACCAAGTGTTTGCATTTGCAGTTATATTCAATGATATAGTATTAACTCTTTTTTCAATAATTTTATAGGATATGCTTAAATTAACCAAAATATCTTTTATTTTGTTGAAAGCGGCTTCTACATCGTTTTTATTATTTGGCAATTCAGGTAACAGATAAATTGTTGGTGCAGTCTTCTTCCTTGATTTTTCTCTTGGTGGCACTGTAATAAATATGCAACTTAAAGGCGCCAGACATAATTTCAATATATTATTGAGTTCTTAGATTTACGCGAATATTACACATGAAATAAAACTATTTTACGGATTTTATCGTGGTTTATTTTTTTTATTTTTAGTTCCCGACGTTTCGAGTGCTTTGCAGCACCCATGGTCACGGGAGGGACTGAGGTGTACTTTGAGCGACGGTGAAAGAAGTCTGCAGTCTGTAAACATGTCCTTGACCGCACCCGCCATAACATCAGATTTGATAGACCACAAATCAATTATACAGTTTTTTGTCAGTCTGGTGGTTAATAAGCAAGAAAACTAAATTTTTTTTGACGGTTTGTGTCTGTGAATTACGTCGTTGGCCGCGAAGCCTTTACGGCTTCACCAGCCAAGATTTTTTTCGACAGACGGCTTGGTCTACTGATAAAGAACCACTGGATCAAGAAGTCGCGATTCGGTTTCCGCACAGGACAAATCGTCGTGTGACCCATAAATATTTGTTAGGGTGTTTATGTAGGTCAATTTCATGTTTGTAAATGCACCTGCGACGTTGGAACAATTCTTAGTGTGGGGCTATATTTAAAAAGTAAATGTAGTGAAATAGACAAACCTAGATTGTAAATATCATAATCTTGATAGGTCCATGCCAAACCCCATCTAGTAACACGACCTTGACAAAATTCTGTGCTTGTGTACCTTATTCCTTTTGATTTCAAATCCTGTGTCAATACATTTAAATTGTATTTATGACCAACCATTGTTGTAAATATTCTGAAAAAGTAGATAATCACTTAAACTTGAATGAAGCAATACTATAATCTAAATAAAAGTACGAACAAAGTTGACTGCCTCGTTGGTCTGGTGGCAAAGCGCATCGCTTTGTGATCACGAGGTCCTGGGTTCAAATCCTAGGTCGGACAAATGTAGTTTTTCTAACGAAAAATTCCCAGTATAAGTCCGGAGTCTGGAATTGAGCTCGGTATATGGCAATAGGCTCGCCCCATATTCATGGGACCTAAGATCGTCGGCGAATGCGGCGGGTGTTTTTTTTTTTAAAGTACGAAAAATCAAGTCTGGCAGGTCTGGGCACTACTCTTATTATAGATTATTCGAAAATGAAAATGGGACAATGCATGCTCATAATATCACCGGCACACCACAATGGTACAGTCCAACAAGGATCTTTTGGCTAGTGGCCAAAATCGGACTTAATGCTGTCATAAAGTGATAAAATGGAAATTAGTAAAAATGTCTTAAAAGATACTTAAATTTGTATTATGTTCTATATTTCAATTTGGGTTCCCCCCCCCCCTGTCAATATCATCCACGAGCCAAAAGATCCTTTTCGGACTTACAAGCTTTACTCACAGAACATTATCTCTGTACTGTTTGCTTTCCTTTATGAGTTTTTTACAGAATTCTAACTCTCCTCCCTCTGTGATGAGTTCTTGCGGCGATCCGGTAAAGCCATTCTTAGGAGGCAATCTAGAACATAATGGACGATGTTGTTTATGTATGCACATTATCCAAATAATATATATCACCCATTCATACATTAATATTTTTTGATGAAATACTTTCAGTAGTGGTTTAAACAAGAAAGAATGACAAAAAAGATATACAATGCGAAAGTGGAGGGATGTAGGTACCGGGGAAGACCTAGACTATCTTACCATGACCAAATAGAGGAGAGTCGGCGGCGGCTACGATTAACGGATTCGCATGGGTAGATGCGTTCGCGAAGTGTCGTGTTGTCGCCTTTTTAATATAGGCGCGAATAGGTTCGAGACCTAGATCGGAGTGGAGATCGACATTCCGTACGAACCAGGGGGCTCCTACGGCTTTACGGAGGAATCGGTTTTGAACCACTTGGAGTTTATCGATGTGAGAGGGGGCCGAATGCCCGAACACAACACACGCATAAGTCATGATGGGTCGAACGCAAATTTTGTAAAGCGTCACCTTATTTCTAAGGGACATTTTACTTCGCTTGCAGATTAATGGATGGAGACGACCGAGCACAAAGGATGCTCGGTGACGGACCCGATTGATGTGCGGGCTGAAGGACATGGTACTGTTTAGGGTGACATGGTACTAGATATTTGACCTCTTTGACCCAGGGAATGGGTCGGTCGAACATGGTCACTTGGCCGAGATTACTTCTAGGGCGGCGCAGGGAGTGGCGCGGGGTGGCACCTCTGGAGAAGAACACCGCAGCGCTCTTGTCCGGGTTCACCTCAATACGCCACTATCTGAAGCAATTCCCTAGAGAATTAGCGGATGCCTGAAGGTTTCTGGTACTGAAACCCTTATTCCTATACGAGACGTAGAGAGCGGTATCATCCGCGAATAGGGCTAGATGCGCCTTACTCGAACGAGGAATGTCGTTCGTGTAAAGGCTAAACAGGAGGGGCGAGAGAGCTGAGCCCTGCGGGACTCCAGCTCGGGTGGAGTGGGGGGTGGAGCGCTTTATTTCGACGCGATATCGGAAGGCGCGATTTGACAAGAAGTCTCGTATGATGAGCACGAGTCTGTCCGGCACACCCATTTGGTAGAGCTTGTAGATCAAGCCGTTGTGCCAGACTTTGTCGAATGCCTTCGCGACATCGAAGAAGAGGGCGCCCGTGTAGACGGGTTTGGGTCTGTTCAGACCGGAGAGGATATGCTCCGTGATGCGGTGCACTTGGTGGACGCAGGAGTATTTGGCTCGAAAGCCGAACTGCTCGTCGATAAGGATACCCCTGGACACTACAAAGTCTTTGAGCCGCGCCAGAAGTAGGCGCTCGTAGACCTTAGCCAGGGAGTTGAGAAGACTGGTAGGGCGGTAGCTCGCGGGGAGATTACGAGGTTTGCCGGGCTTGGGAATGCCTATGACGTCTGCTTCCTTCCACTTAGCGGGGAAGGTGCAGTTCGTCATGGCGGCGTTAAATATGGCCACTAAGAGGCAGATGAGTTGGGGCGGGCAGGCATGTCAGAACGCGATTCGAAATGCCGTCAGAGCCGGGGGCTTTCTTGGTTTTAAGACCCATAATGAGATCTTCGACCTCCGTTTGGGTGATAGGAGGTAAGGAATCGGCGGGGGGGGGAGGGATGCCCTGCGCTCGACTTCCCTGTCGACCGCGTCGACGTGGGACTGGTCGACGGACTGAGAGCTAGGGGTGCACTGGCTCTCGAGGGAGTCGGCGAGAAGCTCGGCCTTTTCGTCGTCGTCGAAGGCAGGGGGTGCGCCTGAAGGGCGGGACAGCGGAGGCATGCCAGTCGTGGAGTCGGTTTTGAGGCTACGCGCCAGCTGCCAGTAGGCCAGGTGCAATGGCGCGATGCCCTCTAGGAAGTCACCCCACCGTTCCTCCCGGACCTCCGCGACCTCTCGTTGTAAAGCGCGCATCCGGGCCCGATTGGCTTCGGTGGGGTAAGAGTCGTACGCTTCTTGGAACGAATGAGATCCCTAACATCGTCCGGCAGTCGAAAGCGGTTGAGGTAGAGATCTTCCGCGTCGACTTGCTTGGACGATCGACTGACAGCCGATCGGATGTGGTCGGTGAAGGCATCTACGGCCTGATCGGTGTCCTGAGGAGACGGGATGGAGTCCGAGCTGAGAGGGAGGGGGGGAGGATCGGCATCCGCCAAGGCCGTGCTTTGCGCATGCCAATCCACCATCGTCTTTTTAGGTCACTGAGGGGTGGAAGGGGGGGAACCTAGTCTCATGACTACAGGACGATGGTCAGAGTCGAGCTCCTGGACTACTTCCAAGGAGTGCCGCCGTAAGGTAACACCCTTCAGAAGCGCCATGTCCAGGACGTCGGGTCGGTGGTTGGGATTGTTGGGATAGTGGGTAGGGTGCATAGGTGCGATGACGTCAAAGTCGAGAACGTCGACCAGGGCGTCAAGGCTCCTACCGTTAGGGGAAGTGGTGAGACCATTTCAGGCCACGTGCTTACTGTTGAAGTCGCCCGCCAGAATGACGGCGCTTCCCAGATTGAGGAGTGCTTCAAAGTCACTCCTGAGAACGAGTTTAGTGGGGGAAAGGTATACGGAGGCAATTACGATGGGCTGGTGCCCCGTGAGAGAGATGCGACAGACCGAGTCTTCGATGTTGGTGAGCGCAGGGGGATCGAGAGGGATGCAGTGGAGGGACCTCCTGTAGTAAATGAGAGTACCGCCCCCACGGGAGCCGATTCTGTCATTACGCACGAGGTTATAGTTTGCGATCCTAGGATCGCGTTGTGCGGGCTTGAGGAAGGTTTCCTGCACTAGGAGGATATCAAGCTGGTGATCTCGGAGGAAATCAGCAACCTGATCTCGCTGGGAGCGAAGGCCATCGGCGTTAAAAAACGCCAGGGATCTTTACCTATCCCGCAAGGGATCTGCCGTTATGATATAGATAGATATTGATCTACTTTTTGTGATTTAAACATTGCCATTTTGGCATGGCTGCTGTGTTCTTTAGGATTTATTAAATTTTAGATAAATTATTTTAAGTGGGTTAGCTTAACAAGACATAGGTAAACAATGTGTTGCGTTGTGTTGTTGAAACTCGTTGTGATGCGAATATAAGAAAAAAGGCTTTGATGCTATGCGCCAAGATAAAGTATCTCATATATTATCATCATCTGAAAAATATTCACTGGAGGATGATGGCCTCTTGAAGAACAGCTTTGTGGTTTTACTCAGCAATCAGCTATTTCTCAAATACTACATACATACCTGGCTGGGCTTCTAGATTCATAAAGTTCTTGTATGTTGCTGTAGAATGGGGGATTACACATGCAGAAATCGAAATGGTCCTTATTTTCATCACTAAATAAGTGGTCAATTATAGATGATGTTGTATTTCTTTTCACTGTAATTAAAAATAAGAGCGATTAGTTTAATAAAATATAAGTAAACCACACCTGCGCCACCACAGCATCACTGCTCAATGGATACAAGGGCACATTCTAGTAAAATGGCTATTATATGTATTCGGCTTGTATTAAATGATTTACTCTCACACTATTTGATTTGCTTAATATCCTAATATTCAACATTTGTAATTAAACTACTAATAAAAAAACTAAAGAGGGTTTATCGGGTATGTAGCGATGGTTGGACGATAGGAGGGGAAAGAGTGGTTGAGGGGCATCCATAAATTACATCACATGAATCGTATGATTTTTGAAGCCTTACATTTTATCAACTCCTGTAAATTGTTCTTTTGTACATTCTCTTCAGCCTTTGCAAAGCTTTCAACATCTGTTTCAGTTCCAATCATTTGCCATTTGTTTTTTACAGCTGCTAGTAGTGGGTAGACAGCGCAGGCACCAGTTCCTGCAAAATAAATCTATTAATGAATTCTAGAAATTTGTTCGTGAACAATACTATTGGCATATTATATGCAATCTAAAAAAAATATAACAAGAAAGATTTAGTTTTTATTAAAATTGTACCCAACAACTTTTTTTGTTCTTTATCTTAATTTTGGATTTAGTCATCTCATCACCTTAGCCAATACGTTAATACAATCTTTTCTGCATTCTTATTTATTTGATATTCAGCAATTACATGGTGGTGTAATATGTAACAAATAAAAGATGTAAGATATTAAACGCAAGAGCTGAAAGTAGTTTGTTCTGAATCGGTAACTGAATTTTATTCCAACAATTTATAATGTACGTTATTTTTTTTTTAAATTTGCAACTTATGCCGTTCCTCCTTCAGTGCGATATAACAAATTAAAATTATTCTTGATTCAATGCAATACAGAGACTTCAAATACATTTTTAAAATGTGCATATACACATACAAGTTTTGTTGTTATTTGGGGTGTAAAAGTGCTTAAAAAGGGGGTAAAAATCTTTTAATTTGGATATTTGGTTTTTATATTGAATTCGTAAAACAATTAGCTAATCAGGGTGTCTCAGACACCCTGATTAGATAATAAGTTGCGTTATTTACAATACGCTTTGTATATGTACTGTATACCTTCCTCTAATTATCTCGTGGGCAAGTCTATTGCCATTATACCAGGCAAAGATGGGCAAAATGTAATCAGATTAATGATTAACCACCCTCGCCTGGGGAGTATAGGCGTGAAGGTGTAATAATGATTAACGTTTACAAAAACATTTTGTAATTTTTAACAATTACAATTTTAATCTTCAATCATAATTGGATATTACAAAATGCCATTGTAATAATTAATATGATTACATTTTGCCCATCTCTGATACCAGGTATAATTAACCAGCACTACCTGATTAATGAGGCAATCCATACTAATATTATAAATTCGAAAGTAACTGTCTTTTTGTCTGTTACTTTTTCACACAAACCCGCTAAATAGATTATGATCAAGTTTCGAAAGGAAATAGATTTTATCCAGGGGAAGGACATGGGCTTTTGAAAAAAAAAAATTTAAGTGTGTAAAACACATGCTTCAATATGATACATATGAAGTTGCTGATATAGCAGAAATCTAGACATTGTCACTGTTTTGCGGCATTGGAGAAGGCAGAGGTGCTAAATCAGCTGCTTATAGAGTCAGATCATGCATTGAAATGAAATCATGATTACCAATATCTAATCCTCGAACATCTGTCTCCCTATGAATTGAAGCAAGCAAATCTTCTATCCATAACACATAATTAAGTCGCAATGGAAGAGTAGGCACAAGTCGATTATCAGGAAGATCAACATCTAGATTGAAATCATGTTTAAGTAGGCACTTAGTCAAGATCCGTAGGGAATTTGGATCCTTAAAATTGATGGTAACTTTTCCAGTAACATCCTGCAAGAAAATAAAAAATGTTATAATCTAATACAATTCTAAAGTTACTAGCCAAAACTCAGCAAAATTCCTAGTGTCAACTCAGGCACAGTTTACCGCACCGGCTCATAGTGTTAACTCAAAATTGCGCCATGGCCATGTCTACTGAGCCATCTGTTAATAATCCCATTTACATTTCACGGAGTTGCATGTTATAAAAATGATATAAAATAAGATACATGTATTACCACAAGTGTTCAATACATTTCATTGCATTCTGCGGCAACTCAACACCTTTCGAATTTCCCTGTCCTGTGCTGTGCATCAACACATTTTGAAGTGAGTTAACACTTCCATCGCAGTGAACTGAGTTGGCACAATCGTGTGCACACAGTGCAGTGTTACACATTTTTAAAATTTAGTCCTTTCTTTTACCATACAGAAAGTACTTAGCTGAATCAAAGAATATATCCTTGAACTGGCCGAACTAGAACTATGGGCATTGTTTGTTTAGTAAAACATAGGTCGGTAGTATTTTTATCACCTATAAGGCAGGATAAAAGAAATGTCCCAAAATACTTGCACGTCCTTTGCTCCATCGCGACGAAGCTTCATAAAGTACCTTTTCTATGGATACTTTATACTAGCGAATCAGGGTTTTGTTATCAGGCTACATATATGGAGTATTAACAGGTTCATTGGAAGAGACCCCTTTCGACTTTTAGTCGTGCCGATATCATATTAAAGCTGTCAAGATATTAAGTAACGGTATGAATGATGATCGACGAAGTTCTTTTTCTTAATTAGAACTACTTACCAATTTTGCAACAGCAGAGAATTCTGAATATAGCTTTGCAAGTTCTCCAAAATTAGGACGAGTTTTGTAGATATTACGTGAGTGCATAAATTTATTTAACGCCATCATAAAAATAAAGGTTAAGATTAACCAGACACTTTAAATTAATATACCTTTTAATTTTTTATTTATGTTTATGGCATCACGCACGAAGACGCGTTCTTTGCCAATGTCAAATCTTACGAAGATAACAAATCTACCTTCTTCTTCTTTAAGTTACGTAGTGATTATATACTCTTTGACTCAATCTACCTTTTATTTATTTACTTACTTTTTCTTCTTCTTTAAGTTATGGCTTCACACTAATTTTAAGTGTATTTTGCCAGTGTATAGTGAGATATATAATCGTGGTTGTTTAGATTAATTCAACTCCCCGATGAACTTGATGACAACGATGATAATGAAATTAATGAAGTACCCCACCCTGGATAGTAAAGCGGTGGATACTTTACATACCAATTGAGACGGCCGTTTTGAGGAAAGTCAAAAAGTCAGGTTTCATCACTTTGTTACAATTACCTCATACACATATAAGAACACATTATTAGTCGAAAATCCACAAGTTTTGGAAATTAAAACAAATTGACAACATCACTCTTCGACTTCCCGCCAAAAACCTACTACTACCTACTTACTATTTATATTTATTTATAAAGGTACAACTTAGACGAAGAATGAATAGACGGCGCATATCGCCGAGGTAGCGTGGCTTGCTCTCTTAGGGGCCGTACGCACGAGCGTTTTTTTGCAGAGCTGGAATAAAACGCCGTAGGCGATATTTAATCGTTTGCAAAATAAGTGTTTACACAAGCGTAAAAAAATCACTTGAAAATGTTATGGCTTCACACTAATTTTAAGTGTATTTTGCCAATGTTTAGTGAAATGCTTAATTTAAACAAACACGATTATATATCTCTCTTGAAACTGGCAAAATACATTTATAATTAGTGTAAAGCCATAACTTGAAGAAGAAGAAGATCCTAGCATCGAGATTAAGGGGGCGTACGCACGAGCGCTTTTTTATCACGACCGATTTTAATCGCGCTTGTTCTACTTTCAACGCTCGACGTTTAAGCTGTGATCACACTTTGCGATCACGACTCCGACCTGACAGCCTTGAGACGCCATTAAGCCGTGATCACACTTACCGATTCCGACTCCGACCCGACTGCCTTGAGACGCCGTTACAAGGCCGTCAGGTCGGAATCTTCACCCAACCCCGATTCCGACCAAGTTTTTTTATGTGATGCAATCATCGTTATGATAAGCATCAATGTATCGATATAATAGGATATTGTTGTCGTGTGAAGTAATAATGTGAAAATGAAAATGATTGATGATATATCGAAACATCAATCTTATATTGGGCTTTCTTTATTCGTATGTCTCTCCATCTTTCCTGTCTGGATAAATAGGTAGATTGACAAATAATTATTTTAGATCAGTCAGCGCGCGCGCTTTTTCACAGAGGGACGTGTAGCGTGCAGCGACATGGAATTCAGCACTAAGGGTGAAAACGATATATCGGTGTTATAATATGCAACACATCGACGTTTTAAATTGCGAGTTATTTATGTTTCGATTTCGCTTTATATTTATTTATTTATTTATTTATTCAGAATGGTACACCAACAGCACACATATTATTACATTCGTATAATCATTTATCAAAATACAATCCTGATACGTGAGCCAATAACAGGTGTACACAACATTGGCTAGTTGCTTGCAGATCTTAAAACAATACATTAATCACGAGCACAATAAATATGAATAATATGTGGTTGGAAATATAATATAAAAAATGCAGAATTAATTCAACACAATGGTGTCAAGTCATAATTATAAAAAAATTCGTTGAAATTAAAATTAAAATTGAATCCACTTAAATCATCATTATAATTCATAATATTCTTTCGTAAAAATTAAAATATCGATATTGAATCAAATTATATTATTTTAAATAAAAAAAATCTACAAAAAAAAAAAAACAAAAACGAAAGATATTATTAAAATGATAATATTGTATTGAAGTAAATTTATTTAAAATAATAATGTTGTGTATATAATAGCTCATATCGACAATAATAGTTTCAGCACTTTACGTTTTAGGTTGGGTAATGAATCATAAATTTATATATTCGTATGCTAAATTTCAAGTCATGCAGACGCCCGCAAGTGTTTGAAAAATTGATCACAACTTTTGAACCAGAATGACAACCACGCATTCGAAAAAAAAGTGCATAAAAAAACTTGTGAAATATCGATTTATCGATATTTTTACAGCGATGTTTTTTTTTACAAATCCTCAAATCATACATCGATACATCGACAATACAGAAAGTTTAATAAAAGGTTGATGTTTCGAAACATCATCAATCACTTCCACTTTATATCGATCATTAAGAACAGAGGGTATTATACTGTATGTTTTTTTTTATGTATGTATGTTACGCAAACGTTCCCCCAATTATGAATCGATTTTAGAGTTTTAGGTGATGCTGATTAAAAATATGGGGTTAATTTTGAAATCCAAGATGGTGTGTATTTGAGTACTAACGAGAGAAGTACTAGTGTGTGTTTAGTGCTTGTGTGTACTAGTGTTTGACGAACTGTTTTGTGCGTACAGCGCCTAATAAAGTACTTCGCACGTTAGTCGGCATTTAATTAGACGTAACAGTATAAACAACTCCATTATATTTATTGATTCTCTTAGTTACTTGCAATCTCTGCATGCTAATCCATTTAGCAAACATATGAATGCGGTACAACATTTTGTTGGCCTGGATTCCTGGATATTCGGGTATTCAGAGCAATGAAACTGTGGAAGGTCTGGCAAAACTAGTTAGCCCCCAAGGCCGTTTAGATAGTACTGTTTATTGTAATGACATTCTATTACTTACAAATATACAGGTATTTGAAAATTGGAATCGTGGTTATGTGAAAGCAAATTTATACAAAGCCAAATTTTATCGGACAATTTAATCCGTAGTCCAAACCAACCCTGGTTGTCCGAATTAAAATTGACCCGGGACTCCACTTTGAATTGGGCACCCGGCCGAACGCTAGCGATTTGCCACAGTTGTAAATAGTGTATTATATTTTTCTACTTTTTATTGTACTTTTTTATTTATAGAAGTCTTAAGTATACATACGTATTTAAATCCTATTGTATTAAGTTGTTTTTTCACAAACAAATTTTTGATGCGCATCAATTTTGTTAGAACTGAAATAGCTGTGTTGTCAGTCAAAGTAAACAGTATAATTATAATTTTTATAATTTTGTACAATTATACTATCATGAACGTTTTGTAATAACTTATATACCTATACTGTATAAACGGATTAATAATGTGTATACCGTGAAGTGTGGAACACTTCACGGTATACACATTATTGCCTTTTATTTCAAGCTTCCCTTAAAAAGGATTTCTCTTACACTGCTCATTAGAGTGAGCAGAGAAACTGATCCTGTTGGCCCCCCACAATGATAATATCTATATTTAATTTTGTAATATGTCTATAATTGTCTTTTAAGTTATCTTATTCAATTTATGTTTATATTTCCCTCTTTTCTCAAATCCTTACCTACCCGCTAAACCTTACAACCTCGTCAAACCAATCCTATTTATAATCTATAAAGTCGATCATCTCTAATTATTGTTCATGGGGAAGTTGAATTCTTTTAGAAATCTTACAAACACGATTATGCGTTTCACTTAACATTGGCAAAATACACTTATAATTAATATACTTATAATTAGTGTGAAGCCATAACATTTTCAAGTGATTTTTAACGCTCGTTTGAACACTTTTTTGCCAAGCGATTAAATATTCCGTTTTATTCCAGCGCTGCAAAAAAACGCTCGTGCACGGCCCCTAAAATCTTTGCGGCTGCAAACAAAGAGTATATAATCACTACGTGCTGCAAAACGTGTCTCTTTTGTCAAGGGTTCCGGTTTCACCGCCATTTTCTTTTGTAATAATTCATTCTATTTCATTCGATAGAACGAACTGGGAGTTGGATTTGTTCATTATATTCATTCATTTTCCTTTGACGTCCATCTGTTGAGGGCGCGCAAGGCATTTGGATATCTTGCTAGACGAAATACGTAGTTAATTTATATATTTTATTTTTTCATCTTCTATATTTGGTTTTGCTTGTGTAACCTCATCACAAATAAGGAGAAAAATGGTGGACCAAATTGAAATGGCTCTAGATGACATCATAAAAGCAAACAAGAAGACTAGAGGAGGCGGTGCTGGACGTAAATTTATCTCGAATAAACAACCTGGTTCTGTACGTGGCGGAGGTGGATTTCGAAATAGTCGTTCGGGTGGTGTATTGCGAGGCAGAAATCGTGGCGGTATAACAAAATCAGCTAGTTACACAAGGGTAAAAATCTATTCATGATTATAAAAATTGCAAATGGCGGCCAAAGCGTGGTGAAATGAATGACGCATCATCGAATTCTTATAACTCCGTGCGACTAATAAATTTGTAATGAGGATTTAGTCTATCTGTCCGGACATCTTGTATGTAGCAGAAATTATCTCGTCCTATCGTAATTTATGAATTTGCTCTAGTTATGTGATCTATATTTGGCTTCGACCATGAACGTCATAAAATTCAATATCCTATGTTTATTACAATTTTTTAGTCAAGATCCGTAGGGAATTTGGATCCTTAAAATTGATGGTAACTTTTCCAGTAACATCCTGCAAGAAAATAAAAAATGTTATAATCTAATACAATTCTAAAGTTACTAGCCAAAACTCAGCAAAATTCCTAGTGTCAACTCAGGCACAGTTTACCGCACCGGCTCATAGTGTTAACTCAAAATTGCGCCATGGCCATGTCTACTGAGCCATCTGTTAATAATCCCATTTACATTTCACGGAGTTGCATGTTATAAAAATGATATAAAATAAGATACATGTATTACCACAAGTGTTCAATACATTTCATTGCATTCTGCGGCAACTCAACACCTTTCGAATTTCCCTGTCCTGTGCTGTGCATCAACACATTTTGAAGTGAGTTAACACTTCCATCGCAGTGAACTGAGTTGGCACAATCGTGTGCACACAGTGCAGTGTTACACATTTTTAAAATTTAGTCCTTTCTTTTACCATACAGAAAGTACTTAGCTGAATCAAAGAATATATCCTTGAACTGGCCGAACTAGAACTATGGGCATTGTTTGTTTAGTAAAACATAGGTCGGTAGTATTTTTATCACCTATAAGGCAGGATAAAAGAAATGTCCCAAAATACTTGCACGTCCTTTGCTCCATCGCGACGAAGCTTCATAAAGTACCTTTTCTATGGATACTTTATACTAGCGAATCAGGGTTTTGTTATCAGGCTACATATATGGAGTATTAACAGGTTCATTGGAAGAGACCCCTTTCGACTTTTAGTCGTGCCGATATCATATTAAAGCTGTCAAGATATTAAGTAACGGTATGAATGATGATCGACGAAGTTCTTTTTCTTAATTAGAACTACTTACCAATTTTGCAACAGCAGAGAATTCTGAATATAGCTTTGCAAGTTCTCCAAAATTAGGACGAGTTTGGTAGATATTACGTGAGTGCATAAATTTATTTAACGCCATCATAAAAATAAAGGTTAAGATTAACCAGACACTTTAAATTAATATACCTTTTAATTTTTTATTTATGTTTATGGCATCACGCACGAAGACGCGTTCTTTGCCAATGTCAAATCTTACGAAGATAACAAATCTACCTTCTTCTTCTTTAAGTTACGTAGTGATTATATACTCTTTGACTCAATCTACCTTTTATTTATTTACTTACTTTTTCTTCTTCTTTAAGTTATGGCTTCACACTAATTTTAAGTGTATTTTGCCAGTGTATAGTGAGATATATAATCGTGGTTGTTTAGATTAATTCAACTCCCCGATGAACTTGATGACAACGATGATAATGAAATTAATGAAGTACCCCACCCTGGATAGTAAAGCGGTGGATACTTTACATACCAATTGAGACGGCCGTTTTGAGGAAAGTCAAAAAGTCAGGTTTCATCACTTTGTTACAATTACCTCATACACATATAAGAACACATTATTAGTCGAAAATCCACAAGTTTTGGAAATTAAAACAAATTGACAACATCACTCTTCGACTTCCCGCCAAAAACCTACTACTACCTACTTACTATTTATATTTATTTATAAAGGTACAACTTAGACGAAGAATGAATAGACGGCGCATATCGCCGAGGTAGCGTGGCTTGCTCTCTTAGGGGCCGTACGCACGAGCGTTTTTTTGCAGAGCTGGAATAAAACGCCGTAGGCGATATTTAATCGTTTGCAAAATAAGTGTTTACACAAGCGTAAAAAAATCACTTGAAAATGTTATGGCTTCACACTAATTTTAAGTGTATTTTGCCAATGTTTAGTGAAATGCTTAATTTAAACAAACACGATTATATATCTCTCTTGAAACTGGCAAAATACATTTATAATTAGTGTAAAGCCATAACTTGAAGAAGAAGAAGATCCTAGCATCGAGATTAAGGGGGCGTACGCACGAGCGCTTTTTTATCACGACCGATTTTAATCGCGCTTGTTCTACTTTCAACGCTCGACGTTTAAGCTGTGATCACACTTTGCGATCACGACTCCGACCTGACAGCCTTGAGACGCCATTAAGCCGTGATCACACTTACCGATTCCGACTCCGACCCGACTGCCTTGAGACGCCGTTACAAGGCCGTCAGGTCGGAATCTTCACCCAACCCCGATTCCGACCAAGTTTTTTTATGTGATGCAATCATCGTTATGATAAGCATCAATGTATCGATATAATAGGATATTGTTGTCGTGTGAAGTAATAATGTGAAAATGAAAATGATTGATGATATATCGAAACATCAATCTTATATTGGGCTTTCTTTATTCGTATGTCTCTCCATCTTTCCTGTCTGGATAAATAGGTAGATTGACAAATAATTATTTTAGATCAGTCAGCGCGCGCGCTTTTTCACAGAGGGACGTGTAGCGTGCAGCGACATGGAATTCAGCACTAAGGGTGAAAACGATATATCGGTGTTATAATATGCAACACATCGACGTTTTAAATTGCGAGTTATTTATGTTTCGATTTCGCTTTATATTTATTTATTTATTTATTTATTCAGAATGGTACACCAACAGCACACATATTATTACATTCGTATAATCATTTATCAAAATACAATCCTGATACGTGAGCCAATAACAGGTGTACACAACATTGGCTAGTTGCTTGCAGATCTTAAAACAATACATTAATCACGAGCACAATAAATATGAATAATATGTGGTTGGAAATATAATATAAAAAATGCAGAATTAATTCAACACAATGGTGTCAAGTCATAATTATAAAAAAATTCGTTGAAATTAAAATTAAAATTGAATCCACTTAAATCATCATTATAATTCATAATATTCTTTCGTAAAAATTAAAATATCGATATTGAATCAAATTATATTATTTTAAATAAAAAAAAAAAAATCTACAAAAAAAAAAAAACAAAAACGAAAGATATTATTAAAATGATAATATTGTATTGAAGTAAATTTATTTAAAATAATAATGTTGTGTATATAATAGCTCATATCGACAATAATAGTTTCAGCACTTTACGTTTTAGGTTGGGTAATGAATCATAAATTTATATATTCGTATGCTAAATTTCAAGTCATGCAGACGCCCGCAAGTGTTTGAAAAATTGATCACAACTTTTGAACCAGAATGACAACCACGCATTCGAAAAAAAAGTGCATAAAAAAACTTGTGAAATATCGATTTATCGATATTTTTACAGCGATGTTTTTTTTTACAAATCCTCAAATCATACATCGATACATCGACAATACAGAAAGTTTAATAAAAGGTTGATGTTTCGAAACATCATCAATCACTTCCACTTTATATCGATCATTAAGAACAGAGGGTATTATACTGTATGTTTTTTTTTATGTATGTATGTTACGCAAACATTCCCCCAATTATGAATCGATTTTAGAGTTTTAGGTGATGCTGATTAAAAATATGGGGTTAATTTTGAAATCCAAGATGGTGTGTATTTGAGTACTAACGAGAGAAGTACTAGTGTGTGTTTAGTGCTTGTGTGTACTAGTGTTTGACGAACTGTTTTGTGCGTACAGCGCCTAATAAAGTACTTCGCACGTTAGTCGGCATTTAATTAGACGTAACAGTATAAACAACTCCATTATATTTATTGATTCTCTTAGTTACTTGCAATCTCTGCATGCTAATCCATTTAGCAAACATATGAATGCGGTACAACATTTTGTTGGCCTGGATTCCTGGATATTCGGGTATTCAGAGCAATGAAACTGTGGAAGGTCTGGCAAAACTAGTTAGCCCCCAAGGCCGTTTAGATAGTACTGTTTATTGTAATGACATTCTATTACTTACAAATATACAGGTATTTGAAAATTGGAATCGTGGTTATGTGAAAGCAAATTTATACAAAGCCAAATTTTATCGGACAATTTAATCCGTAGTCCAAACCAACCCTGGTTGTCCGAATTAAAATTGACCCGGGACTCCACTTTGAATTGGGCACCCGGCCGAACGCTAGCGATTTGCCACAGTTGTAAATAGTGTATTATATTTTTCTACTTTTTATTGTACTTTTTTATTTATAGAAGTCTTAAGTATACATACGTATTTAAATCCTATTGTATTAAGTTGTTTTTTCACAAACAAATTTTTGATGCGCATCAATTTTGTTAGAACTGAAATAGCTGTGTTGTCAGTCAAAGTAAACAGTATAATTATAATTTTTATAATTTTGTACAATTATACTATCATGAACGTTTTGTAATAACTTATATACCTATACTGTATAAACGGATTAATAATGTGTATACCGTGAAGTGTGGAACACTTCACGGTATACACATTATTGCCTTTTATTTCAAGCTTCCCTTAAAAAGGATTTCTCTTACACTGCTCATTAGAGTGAGCAGAGAAACTGATCCTGTTGGCCCCCCACAATGATAATATCTATATTTAATTTTGTAATATGTCTATAATTGTCTTTTAAGTTATCTTATTCAATTTATGTTTATATTTCCCTCTTTTCTCAAATCCTTACCTACCCGCTAAACCTTACAACCTCGTCAAACCAATCCTATTTATAATCTATAAAGTCGATCATCTCTAATTATTGTTCATGGGGAAGTTGAATTCTTTTAGAAATCTTACAAACACGATTATGCGTTTCACTTAACATTGGCAAAATACACTTATAATTAATATACTTATAATTAGTGTGAAGCCATAACATTTTCAAGTGATTTTTAACGCTCGTTTGAACACTTTTTTGCCAAGCGATTAAATATTCCGTTTTATTCCAGCGCTGCAAAAAAACGCTCGTGCACGGCCCCTAAAATCTTTGCGGCTGCAAACAAAGAGTATATAATCACTACGTGCTGCAAAACGTGTCTCTTTTGTCAAGGGTTCCGGTTTCACCGCCATTTTCTTTTGTAATAATTCATTCTATTTCATTCGATAGAACGAACTGGGAGTTGGATTTGTTCATTATATTCATTCATTTTCCTTTGACGTCCATCTGTTGAGGGCGCGCAAGGCATTTGGATATCTTGCTAGACGAAATACGTAGTTAATTTATATATTTTATTTTTTCATCTTCTATATTTGGTTTTGCTTGTGTAACCTCATCACAAATAAGGAGAAAAATGGTGGACCAAATTGAAATGGCTCTAGATGACATCATAAAAGCAAACAAGAAGACTAGAGGAGGCGGTGCTGGACGTAAATTTATCTCGAATAAACAACCTGGTTCTGTACGTGGCGGAGGTGGATTTCGAAATAGTCGTTCGGGTGGTGTATTGCGAGGCAGAAATCGTGGCGGTATAACAAAATCAGCTAGTTACACAAGGGTAAAAATCTATTCATGATTATAAAAATTGCAAATGGCGGCCAAAGCGTGGTGAAATGAATGACGCATCATCGAATTCTTATAACTCCGTGCGACTAATAAATTTGTAATGAGGATTTAGTCTATCTGTCCGGACATCTTGTATGTAGCAGAAATTATCTCGTCCTATCGTAATTTATGAATTTGCTCTAGTTATGTGATCTATATTTGGCTTCGACCATGAACGTCATAAAATTCAATATCCTATGTTTATTACAATTTTTTGGCGGTACCAGCTTTATGTGGCCTGGAATGTTATATATAGCTATGTAACATTCGGCTCCCGCTTGACATCATGCAATGTTGAGATGTATCAAGTAATTTGACCGTTCATACGTTGTCTAATGGAGATCCCGATAACCAGCCGAGCTGGACGCTGATGTGTGCAAGTCTCAGATGCACGGGGAATGTGTCACCGTGTTGCCTTCACCTTCACCGAGTCTTGTGGTTCTCCGCTGACAAGACAAGCAGTGGAGGCGAGAAAATAAATTTTGTGGTGGTTTCCTGCTGAGACCGATTGTTGTGTGTGTGCCAGTGCAAAGTTGAGGACAGCTCCTTTATTTTTAAATACCATGTGGGACAATGTAATTTGGGTGTAGTGTTATTTTGAGAATTGTTACTTTCATATATTGTTGTATTCGTCTTTTTGTATGTATTCTTAATATTGTTGAGAGAAATTGATGTTATAATTATGGTATATGTAAAATTGTTTTGTATACTGCATTACACTCTGGTGTAATCATAATCAAAGAGGCATAGAGTGGCCACTCTGCAAGCTCTTTGAAGGACGACCTATTTCAGGGTGATGTTAACAGCACATGGAAACATGACATGTTCAATGATTTCGCTGACAGGAAGATCCAAAGAAGTGGTGGAGCCATCACCACTGGTCCCACAAAATTATTAGTCTCGAATCTAGACTTTGGTGTCTCAGACTCAGACATACAGGAGCTATTTTCAGAATTTGGCATTCTAAAGAGTGCTGCAGTACATTATGATCGATCTGGAAGATCTTTAGGTAAGTGTTAAATAATATTTTCCCTTGAATGTAAAATGAAATATTCCATTATTTTATGTAATCAGTCAAGAATTAAATTTATTTTACTTTGTATATCCACAATTGTATTATTGTGCGAGGCTGTTAAATGAAATGAACATCGGTATCTATCAATTTTATCATCGAAGTAGTTTATTTTACACTCTAGCCTGTGCCCAAAGTCTGCTATTTTTACATGTTTTTTAGTAATGTTATGCTTCTAAAATCGTTCAATTACAATTGTGCCAAGCCTGTAAATGTTTGAACTGGTACCTATGACTATGGAAAACCATAAGAATTTTTGATATGTACCATAAGCATTGGAGATTGAATTGAATTAAAAACTGTCAAAACTATCAATTATGGTGTCAATGATCAACAATTTTATTAAAATTGCCATAACGGACTTGGGGCCCTGCTAAAGTTAATACAATTTCTTGTCACATATAGACACTAAAGATCTCTTTAATTTTGTTGACAGGTACAGCTGATGTGGTCTTTGAAAGAAGAGCCGACGCATTGAAGGCTATGAAACAGTACAATGGTGTACCTTTAGATGGTAGAGCAATGAATATCCAACTAGCAACATCAGAAATTAACACATTTAGAAATGAAGATAGGGGCAGAATAGGCGGCGGTGGCAGCAGAATTGGTGGTGGCGGTGCAAGTGTAGCACCAAGGAGAAATTTGAACAGAGGTAAGGCTTCATATAGCCCAACATATTATGTGACCACTGCCTCGTTGGTCTAGTGGTAAAGCCCATTGGTTGGTGATCATGAGGTCCTGCGTTCAAATCATAGGTCAGACAAATTAAGTTATTTCTTATGAAAAACCTCCCAATATGAGCTTGGAGTCTGGAATCCCCTTATATAGCAATAGGCTCGCCCCTATTACATGGGACCAAACATCGTCGGCGGAAAGTGGGTGTACTCAGTACACCCCTGCTCTACCCACTTGGGGAATATATTTTATTTTATTTTAATAATTGAGAAAACATAGCTAATACAGTGAGTAAGTACATAACAATAAATAGAATAAGGCCAATTAAAAGTTTCCACTTAGAGAATTCTAATAACGCAAGAACGCACTAATGCAAGGATTATAGTTATACCAGCAATCTCTAAACACCTGAGCCGAAGAAATGGTTACACAGTCTTTTTCAATTTAATAGGTGTGAAGGTGTATTATGTGTCTGTTATCAAATTGAAAACAATAGAGAAAAACTGTTTGTGCTCAGATTATTTGCAATGTCAGTGGAACAGTTGTTTCTACATATAATACCAATAGTGTTTTTGTTTGTACAGGGGGAAGCATCAGAAATCAAAGTGGTGGAGTACCGCGAGGAGCCAGTCGTCGCGGGCGTGGTGGAGCTGGACGTGGCAAACGTCCTGTCCCAACTGCCGAACAACTAGATGCAGAACTAGATGCCTATGTAAAAGAAATTAAGTGAAAATGTTTACACAAATGTGATGCAGATGACACTATTTTATATAAGAGCAAGTGTAGATTTAATGAACATTATTTTTCATGTTTGACACCATGAAATTATAATTATAAAAATGACCTGTACAATATTGGTCAAAAAAGATGATTAGGTAATAATAACAAACACTGGAATTGTGGTTTTGACTTATGTTAAAATGTATGATTAAATAAAGTTAAGAATTTCGTACTGATTAATTATTTCTCATAGATGAGTTTGCAAGAAGAATGTGACTATGTAGGTGTTTTATAATTTCAGTACTCACTAAAGTAATTTTAATATTCCACAACCAACTTGATGAAACAATGTACGGAGAGAACTTTGAAGTTACACTGCTTCGTTGGACTAGTGGTGAATAATGCACGTAGCGATCTCTACATCCTGAGTTCGAATCCCAAGTTGAAATGTTTTTCGATATAAAAAAATCGCAGATTAAGTCCATGCTATTATGGCAATAGGCAGGATACAGCGTGGTCATATCTATTAACTTTTTGGTAGATTACCTATTTTGCCTCTAGTTTACCTATATAGTACCATACTCTTCAAATCTACTGAGTTTTCAAAATATTACACCATAATAAAATCGTATTTTACCAAGGTTTGAATTGGGGGTTACGCGGTTTTTTCTTATAAAGGTGGGTACTGACCAGTGTTACGGGGCGTAATGTACCATTCGCAGTGAGCATGTTACGTTACGCCGTGTGCTAAAATCCGTGTAACATGCTCGTTTCGAACTCTGCTCGTCCGTGCTCCAGATTCGCAAGCCTCTCAGTAAAGATGTCGGACAACGAAGTTGTGTTAGGGTCTTTGATTTTACTCAATTATTGTTTAGTGCAAATTGAGAAGGAAAAACAGAAATGTATCTGGTGGTTTGTCGTTAGTAACAATACTTAAAACCAAATGATTACTGGACAATATAAAAACTTTGTGCGCATGTCTCCGATCGACTTTGAAGAATTTGTGAATTTAATTGGACCAAAAGTACATAAAAAAAGATACAAATTACAGAAAAGCAATCAGTGTGACGTAAAAGATAAGCACTAACACTTCTCTTTTACGCTTCAGGAGATTCCTATACTAGTATGCAATACCTTTTCAAGATTTCGAAGCAAAGAATAGGATTTATAATAAAAGAAGTCAGCGAAGCCCTTATTGAAGCCTTTACCTTTTATTAATCAGTAGAAATCGAAAGATATTAAAGGGAGGAAAAAAAACAATATTAATCAAATTAAATCACTAAATTCTGAAAGATCTTAACATAATCCTGGCGACAAACAGTCCGTGTGTGTGTTTGAGTGATGTACGCTGTTGGCCGCGAGGCCTTTACAGCTTCACCGGACTTTAGGGCGAGCGTGCAACCACTACGCTCGAGCCAGAAGGGCAAGGGGCGACATACTCGAGGGCGCCTCTACAGTCGCTGTAGGGGGACGGATGCACTACTAAGTGCACCGGTCAACCGCCGGCTATGGGAGGGGATCTACGACTACGTCGTCGTCGCCCGTATTCTGAGCGGAAAGAATGGATGACAAAGCATCGGGGGGGTCGGTGAGAACATGTCGCGGCCGGCGGTGGCGGCAGGGGTCGGGGGGGGGGGGGAGATCGTAGTCGGCGGCGGCTACGATTAACGGATTCGCATGGGTAGATGCGTTCGCGAAGTGTCGTGTTGTCGCCTTTTTAATATAGACGCGAATAGGTTCGAGACCTAGATCGGAGTGGAGATCGACATTCCGTACGAACCAGGGGGCTCCTACGGCTTTACGGAGGAAGTGGTTTTGAACCACTTGGAGTTTATCGATGTGAGAGGGGGCCGAATGCCCGAACACAACACACGCATAAGTTATGATGGGTCTAACGCAAATTTTGTAAAGTGTCACCTTATTTCTAAGGGACATTTTACTCCGCTTGCAGATTAACGAATGAAGACGAACGAGCACAAAGGATGCTCGGTGACGGACCCGCTTGATGTGCGGGCCGAAGGACATAGTACTGTTTAGGGTGACTCCTAGATATTTGACCTCTGTCCCAGGGAATGGGTCGGTCGAACATGGTCACTTGGCCGGATTACTTCTAGGGCGGCGCAGGGAGTGGCGCGGGGTGGCACCTCTGGAGAAGAACACCGCAGCGCTCTTGTCCGGGTTCACCTCAATACGCCACTTCCTGAACTAATTCCCTAGGGAATTGGCGGTTGCCTGAAGGTTTCTGGTAATGAAACCCTTATTCCTATGCGAGACGTAGAGAGCGGTATCATCCCCGAATAGGGCTAGATGCGCCTTACTCGAACGAGGAATGTCGTTCGTGTAAAGGCTAAACAGGAGGGGCGAGAGAGCTGAGCCCTGCGGGACTCCAGCTCGGGTGGAGTGGGGAGTGGAGCGCGTCATTTCGACGCGATATCGGAAGGCGCGATTTGACAAGAAGTCTCGTATGATGAGCACGAGTCTGTCCGGCACACCCATTTGGTAGAGCTTGTAGATCAAGCCGTTGTGCCAGACTTCGAATGGACAAACAGTCCGTTTGTTCTGACGTATGTGATGCAGGTGCTCCAGAGTTTAATTGCTGTAGATTCGATGAGGCTTGTGAAGTTGTTGGTCGTGTAGAATATCCTTGTAAAGAACTGCGGCCATAATTGTCAACATAGTCATACTCTCCGCGGTCCGGACTAAATAATATATTTGGTACGTAATGCTGTACATAAATTCTTGTTGTCTTTGAACATGACCTTAATTTATTAAATAATAATGCGCCATAGGCATCACATTCGTCCAGCTTCGGCCTCCCAGCGGAGTCGATTCTTCTTCGGTTTCCGTTTATTAAATGTCACAGTAGATGCCATTATCTCTTAAAGGTTTGGGACTACTGTTTTCTTTCTTTTTTTTTGGCAGGCGGAGGGCAATCATTGTCGCTTCTGTTGTCAGGCGGAGAGCAATCAATGTTGTTTTGTTTTTGTAGCTAAAAATAATATTTAAATCACTATTTCAGATGCCAGAAAGAAAGGAACAATGGATGGCTGTAGCGAATATGATATTTTGTGGAATTTTCCCCATTGCCTAGGTGTAATCGACGGAAAACATATAATACTTTATAATTATCTCATTGTGGATGTATGTTTGGAAAGGGGCCTCCTTGTGTCTAATACGATATTCCAACATAGGGATATACATATGTACACATGGAGAAGGAATGAACAAAAAAGCATGATAGATTTGATCCTGGTAGATAACCGTCTCCGAAGCAAACTTCAAGATACACTTGCGTATAGAGGCCCTACTCTTGAATCAGACCACTATCTCGTAGTTGCGCGGTTTAGTGGTCTGTTCAGGAAGTGGAGGCACTGGCGAGAGCGTATCCCCTTCTGAGACCTTGAAAGAATAAAGGTTGAAAAGTTGCAAGATGAGAGCGTGAGAAGAATGTATGAAGACAGAGTCCGGGACAAGCTTTTGGCAGTAGGTTCTTCGGACTCAAATGTAGATGAATGCTGGAATAGCCTGAAAGAGAGTTTAGTAGATGCCGCGAAAGAAGTATGTGGTTGCTCAAAGAAGCATAGTACAACAAAAGGTAATGCGTGCTGGGATGCGGAGTTGCAAAGCTCCGTAGAAAGTAAGAAGAAAGCATGGCAGGACTACGTTGTTTCTTTGAACCTGAATGCCAGAGATGAAGAAAAAATATACCGGCAATGCAAGAGTACCACCAAAACCTTAGTGAAAGAAAAGCGTGAAAGAGCCAGTGCGATTGAGGAGGAGAGGCTGGCGAAGAACTTCGAGAACAACACAACTCTTTTGGAGCAAAGTGAGAAATTCTCGAGGTGATTCGGCAGGTTCCAGAATGGAAAGGATAAAGTCTAAGGATGGTGACATTCTTGCAGATACACGAGCTGTATTAAACCGGTGGAGTGAATATTTTGGAGAAATGTATGGAGATGCCCCGGATACTGGTGCTACAGACGAGCCCAGAGGCGAGTTTGTGGCACCGGAATCAACAGAGGGCATCACTATGGAAGAAGTTGAATGGGCGATAGGAAGTATGAAAAATGGTAAAGCTGCGGGAATAAACCTGATATCTGCCGAGATGATCAAATATGGTGGAACTTGCGTCCGGGACGCCTTTCGGGTCCTTGCAAACCTTTGCTGGAGGACCGGTAGGTTCCCTACAGATTGGCGCCGCGCAGTCATTGTACCCATGTACAAAGGCAAGGGTTTACAATATGACTGCGCCAATTACAGAGCCATTAGTTTGATCAGCTGGGCAGCCAAGGTGTATGGTAAAATTATTGAATGGAGAATGTGCGAGAAGTCCGATGGAATGTTGTGCGAGGCACAAGGGGGTTTCAGGTCAAGTTTTCTTCCTTCGCAACATCGTAGAGAAGCATCTGGCAGTGGGCCGGAAGGTTTTCTGCGGTTTTGTGGATCTGGAGAAGGCGTTTGATAGGGTTGTGCGAAAGAGACTTTGGGACATTTTGCCTGAGTATGGTATAAATGGCACTCTGCTGCGGGCCGTCCAGTCCACCTATGTGGACTGCAAGGCATGCGTACGGGTGGTTGGTAACAGGTCACCCTGGTTTGACGTTGATATCGGCGTCAAGCAGGGTTGCGTGTTGTCCGCTAGACTGTTTATAATATATTTGGATAAAAGTCTTCAAAGACTGAAAGCGATGAATGAAGGTGTACAAATGAGTGATCTAGTGGTAAATCATCTACTATATGCAGATAACGCGGTTTTGATAGCGCCAACAGCCACTGATCGGCAATCACTAGTCACAGTTATGAAAGACGACTGCATAAAAAATGGCTTACATTTGAATGTGAAGAAAACCAAAATTATGGTTTTTGAACGGTAAGAAACCAGAACGAAAGCAAGGATTGTGGTCGGGAACGATGTGCTGGAGCAAGTGAATGAGTTTGTATATCTTGGATGCGCATTCAGTAAGGATGGAAAATACACCGCTGACATAGATAGAAGAGTGAGTGCAGGGAACAGAGTGAATGGCGCGATGGGAAAGCTACTTGGGAGCCGGCACTTAATCCGAAAGGCGCAGCTGGCCATACATAATGGAGTGCTTGTCCCAACGCTGTTATATGGCAGCGAGAGCTGGGTATGTAAGAAGGAGAATGAAAGTATGATAAATGCGGTGGAAATGCGAGCTCTGCGGAAGATGTGCGGGGTGAAGCTGACCGACCGTATTCGCAACAGCGTAGTAAGAAAGCAAATAGGTATGAAAGAGAGTATCGGTGTAAAGATGAGAAAGGGTATGCTCCGTTGGTTCGGGCATATAGAAAGAATGTCCAAAGAAAGAATGACAAAACAGATATACAATGCGAAAGTGGAAGGATGTAGGTACCGGGGAAGACCTAGACTATCTTACCATGACCAAATAGACCGGGTCTTATGCAGATGTCTTATCTCGATATGCAGGCTATCGTGAACGTGGATCTAAAGTAAGAATATACTACCGACTTTGCAGAGCTCGAAGAGTGGTGGAAAATGTGTTCGGCATAATATCTGCGGTTTTTAGAGTTTTGCGCCAACCAATGGAACCAAAAGCCGCTACAACCGTGGTAACAGCAATAGCATACCTTCACAACTATTTAAAAAAAGGTAGTAATTCTCATACACCTGCAGGTAGCTTCGATGAGGAATCAAGCAGGCTTGTCAGATTGGAAAACTGGAGAGAAAGTAACGATAATATGACAAATATGTTATCCTTGGAAATAAGACCGCGAAGAGCTTTAAGAACTGCGCACATTATTCGTAATGAAATTGCTGAATACTGCTGAGTCAGTAATCTAACAAGAAAATTATGCTTAAAATGAAACTTACAATATCTATTGTGGCGCCAGGTTTGTTTCTATCGAGTAGAAACATCATAGT
The DNA here is from genome assembly GCA_905147815.2 of Phalera bucephala. NCBI lineage: Eukaryota > Metazoa > Arthropoda > Insecta > Lepidoptera > Notodontidae > Phalera > Phalera bucephala. The sequence continues at coordinate 11,254,595 of LR990621.1, read as the reverse complement.
TTTGTACGCAAACCAAGTACTATGGTAAACTTCTTCTGGACCTGAAATTAAAATATGATATTTGAATAGTTTCTTCTAGTCGCTTCCGATATTGTATAAGTTAGTTTAGTAGGGATCCTAAAACAATTGTAAGATTCAAATTCGGTATTACCAGTCACAAGTTAGACACTGGTGACTGTTTAGGACCCCTACTAAAATATCATACTGTATAGGAATTTAAAAATACACCCTGGACTAGTGTTGTAACTTAATCAGCCTTTCAATTAACAGCCTAAACTTTTTACTAAGCGGCGCCGTTAAACTTGCGGGCTGAATGATATTCAGCCATTCAATCAAACAGCTAGGTAAAATGACTTGGATCGAAAACGTTTAACTTCTTGCCAAGCCTGGTCCTTTAAATTTACTATCTGGTACTGAAACCCTATTATTATTAAACGCTTTTAATTTAACGGCTAATTAAGCTAGTTGGCTGCGACATATATGCGAATAAAAATAAATGAATAGGTACCTACTAACCTTTTATTTTTTGTTTCTCCCTCCTCAATGAAGCCAATAAGCTAGTCATTTTCTTCTCAAAATTTCTTTTTGACTGCCGAGTAATGAAGCCAATCTCACCCAAACGTCTTCTTTCTTCATTTTGTTGTAATGTTCTGGATGACCATATGATAAACCCGGGTCCCATAAAACAGTTTCTTCTCGAAATTTGTCTATGAAATACAGAGTTTTCTCTTTGTCCCACTCCATTTTTTCAACAGTTAATGATCACAATAATCAATACTGAAGTCCCGAAGTACCTAGAATCGACGCTAGTGCGCTCGCGACGATTCGCTGCGACGTCACTGAAGCGCGTAACACTCAAAGGATTCGCTAAAGAACCGACAGCACCGTGGAGCACTCGCAACGAACCGCTCGTTGCGAGCGCCTTGTTTTCCCGTACTGACTACATAAACGCACGCTGTGTAACACGTTACATTACGCCCTGTAACGTTGGTCAGTAGCAACCTTAGGGGCCGTTCGCACGAGCGTATTTTTGCAGCGCTGGAAAAAACCGTCGAGATGAAACAAATGGAAAACAGTACATGCGTTCACACGTGAGCGATTTTTTATCGCGACCGATTTTAATCGCGCTTGTTCTACTTTCAACGCTCGAAGTTTAAGCGTTTAAGCCGTGATCACACTTTGCGACCACGACTCAGACGTGTCAGAGTCAGAGTTGGATTCAACTTCACCCGACCCCGATTGCGACCAAGGTTTTTTATGTGATGCAGTCATCGTTATGCTAAGCATCAGTGTATCGATATTTATTTATTTATTTGGTGGAAGACCTACAGCTAATACAGTAATATAAAAACCTAAAATAACAACGGAAAGCCAATTACAGATCTTCACGGATAGTCGTAGATTATGAAAATGGTATTGCGTGAGCTATATGAGTAAGAAGTTATACAGAAAGAAAAAATATGGCAATGTGGAAAAAATTAAACAGGTACAGGGTAGGTTATAGTAATTTCCTATATAAGCTATTAGAGTATTTTTATTGAAAAAAATCAAGGCTAAGCTGCCGTCTTGCACATGTAACGCTTGTGGAGAATAAATCTAAATTGTATTGCTTGCTCAACTTATTGAAATTCCTGCTTGCTCGTACGAGGTATGTGTTTTGTCTATAATTAGTGGATACGTGGGTAACATGAATTGGAGGATTATATCTAGTAGCTTTGGGTGGGACATTCAAAAATAATTTATTAAGAAGCTCTGGACAGTCAAGAATACTTGAAGATAATTTTATAAGGAAAGTGCAGTCTGAGATCTCTCGCCTTTTAGAGAGAGGTAAGAGGTAAAATTTCTTACAGACATCTAAGTAGTTTGTATTTCTATATGGGATCTTAATTCGGAAGCACAAAAATTTTATAAATTTCTTTTAGATGTTTTCGATTCGTTCGATGTATTTGTCGTAACAAGGGCTCCATACTTGCGATGTGTATTCGAGATGGCTACGAACAAAGCTGCAATAAAGAATTTTAAGAGTCTTGACCTCGGTGAATGATTTAGAAAGTCGCATAATAAAACCCAATGCTTTAGAAGCCTTTGCAACTATTTGGTCAACATGTGCATCGAAAACTAGTTTAGAGTCATGAATCACTCCCAAGTCACGGATAGAATTATACTTTGGTACTATTTTTCCTCTTAACGTGTAATATGTAGGTAAAACTAAGCTTTATAATATGATATTATAATATGATATTGTTGCCGTGTAAAGAAATAATGTGAAAATGAAAGTGATTGATGATGTATCGAAACATGAACCCTTTATTGGGCTTTCTTTATTCGTATGTCTCTTTATCTTTCCTGTTCAGATAAATAGAAAAATAGGTAGATTGACAAATAATTATATTAGATCAGTCAGCGCGCGCGCTTCTCCACAGAGGGACGTGTATCGTGCAGCGACATGGAATTCAGCACTAAGGGTGAAAACGATATATCGATGTTATAATAGGCAACACATTGACGTTTTAAATTGCGAATTTTTTTTTTTTTAAAAACGTAGTCCTACACTAGGATTTATTCCTGTATCGTGGGTGCGTTTACAAACATGAAACTTCACATACACAAATACCCAGACCGGAACAAATAATTGTGGATCACACAAAGATTTGTCCCGTGCGGGAATCGAACCCGCGACTATTAGACACAGTGGGTGGAGCGACTCAAGCTCTTAACCACTGCGCTAAATCGTCCGTCCGTCCGTATTTATGTTTCGATTTCGCTTTAGGTTAGTACAATGCAGTAAACAGATATAGTGTTGGCATACATACCTCTAAGGAACTATATTATTGCATTGTCACCGAATTTATATTCGTATGCTAAATTTCAACTAATGCAGACGCCCGCAAGTGTTTGAAAATGGATCACAACTTTTGAACCAGAATGACAAACAGACATCCGAAAAATAAGTGCATAAACAACTTCTAAAATATCGATTTAACGATATTTTTAAAGCGATGTTTTTTTTATACAAAAGCTCAAATCATACATCGACAGTAAAGAAAGTTTAATAAAAGATTGATGTTTCGAAATATCACTAATCACTTTCATTTTATATCGATCATTAAGAATAGAGGGTATTATTTAACCCACTTCTAAAAAGGAGGAGGTTCTCAATTCGACTGTATGTTTTTTTTTGTATGTATGTTATTCGAACCTTCCTCTAATTATGAATCGATTTTGATGATTCTTTTTTCGAAATCCAGGATGGTGGACGCGACTTTTTGTGTAAAATAAATATGGGTGTCATTTTTAGAGTTTTAGGTGATACTGATTAGGAATATGAGGTTAATTTTGAAATCCAAGATGTTGTGTATTTGAGGAAGTATTTGAGTACTAACGAGAGAAGTACTAGTGTGAGTTTAGTGCTTGTGTGTACTAGTGTTTGACGAACTGTTTTGTGCGTACAGCGCCTAATAAAGTACTTCACAGGTTAGTCGGCATTTAATTACCTACCCACGTAACAGTATAAACTACCATCCATTATATTTACTGATTCTTTTAGTTTCTTGCAATCTCTGCATGCTAATCCATTTAGCAAACGTATAAATCCGGTAAAACCTTTTGTTGGCCTGGATTCCTGGATATTCGGGTATTCAGGAGCAGTGAAACTGTTGATGGTCTGGCAAAACTAGCAAGCCCGCAAGGCCGTTTAGACAGTACTGTTTATTGTAATGACATTCTATTACTTCCACATATACAGGTATTTGAAAATTGGAATCGTGATTATGTGAAAGCAAATTTATACAAGGTCAAATTTTATCGCACAATTTAATCCGTAGTCCAAACCAACCCTGGTTCTCCAAATTAAAATTGACTAAGAAAACGACTTCTATCCTTTTCCGTCTTAGATGTAATCATTGTTACAGTGCTTTACATCTTTATTATCATACAACTTGAATATAAGAAACTCGCTGTTGTGCGAGTTGTGTGGCCAAGTAATTGGCAACCTTATCCACATTTTATTTTCCTGTCCTCGTTAAAGCTTTTCATCCTTACACCATTTCCTCATTGAATGTGAAGCTCCTCTTGCTTAGAATTTATCAACTATTCTTTCATAATCTAACAATTGATATATTTAAGCTATTGTAAAGTTTTTTGTACATCATAATTGTTGCACCAAATGGTTTGCAATTAGGTTTTAGTTTTCTATAATGTCACTACTGGCACACATGACAGATGTTGTACATTTGAATGACATTCTGTCATTACGATAAACAGTACTATCTAAACGGCCTGCTAATTTTGCCAGACCATCCACAGTTTCATTGCTCTGAATACCCGAATATCCAGGAATCCAGGTCAACAAAATGTTTTACCGGATTCATATGTTACGTGGGGGGGGGGGGTAATTAAATGCCGACTAACGTATGAAGTACTTTATTAGGCGCTGTACGCAGAAAACAGTTCGTCAAATACACAACATCTTGGATGTCAAAATTAACCCCATATTCTTAATCAGCATCACCTAAAACTCTTAAAATGATACCCATATTGATTTTACACATAAAGTCGCGTCCACCATTTTGGATTTCAAAAAAAGAATCATCAAAATCGATTTATAATTGGAGGAATGTTCGAGTAACATACATACAAAAAAATCATACAGTCGAATTGAGAACCTCCTCCTTTTTAGAAGTCGGTTAAATAATACCCTCTATTCTTAATGATCGATATAAAATAAAAGTGATTAGTGATATTTCGAAACATCAATCTTTTATTAAACTTTCTTTATTGTCGATGAATCGATGTATGATTTGAGGTATTGAAAAAAAAACATCGCTTTAAAAAACACTAGTCACAGTGATGAAAGACGACTGCACGAACAATGTCTTACACTTGAATGTTAAGAAAACCAAGATTATGGTTTTTGAAAGGGAAGAAACTAGAACGAATGTAAGGATTGTGGTTGGTAACGATGTGCTGGAACAAGTGAGGAGGTAAGGATGGGAAATACACCGCTGACATAGAGAGAAGAGTGAGTGCAGGGAACAGGGTGAATGTTGCGATGGGAAAGCTACATGGGAGCCGGCACTTAAGCCATAAGGCGCAGCTGGCCATACATAACGGAGTTCTTGTCCCAACGCTGTTATATGGTAGCGAGAGCTGGGTATGTAAGAAGGAGAATGAAAGTAGGATAAATGCGAGCTCTGTGGAAGATGTACGGAGTGAAGCTGACCGACGGCATTAGCAACAGCGTAGTAAGAAAGCGAGTAGGTATGAAAGATAGTATCGGTGTAAAGATGAGAAAGGGCATGCTCCGTTGGTTCGGGCATATAGAAAGAATGCCCGATGAAATAATGACAAAACAGATATACAATGTGAAAGTGAAAGGATGCAGGTACTGGAGAAGACCTAGACTATCTTACTACGACCAAATAAACCGAGTCTTATCGGAAGGAAAAGTCAAGAGTCTCCGTAACCGGCGAGCGTGTATGAGACGAAGTATGAGAGTGGAGGAAGCCAGAGAGGTATGTAAGGAAAGAACCTGTTGGAACTCTGTACTCTCTGCCTACCCCACAAGGGATCTGGCGTGATGATATAGATAGATAGATAGCTAGAGATCGCTTTAAAAATATCGATAAATCGATATTTTACAAGTTACTTATGCAAATTTTTTTCGGATGTCTGTTTGTCATTCTGATTCAAAAATTGTGATCCATTTTTCAAACACTTGCGGGCATCTGCATGAGTTGAAATTTAGCATATGGATATAAATTCGGTGACAATGCAATAATATAGTTCCTTAGAGGTATGTATGCCAACACTACATCTGTTTACTGCTTTGTACTAACCTAAAGCGAAATCGAAAAATAAATAACTCGCAATTTAAAACGTCGATGTGTTGCCTATTATAATACCGATATATCGGTTTCATCCTTAGTGCTGAATTCCATTTCGCTGCACGCTACACGTCCCTCTGTGAAGATGCGCGCGCGCTGACTGATCTAAAATAATTATTTGTCAATCTACCTATTTTTCTATTTATCCGGACAGAAAAGATGAAGAAACATACGAATAAAGAAAGCCCAATAAAAGGTTGATGTTTCGATACATCATCAATCACTTTCATTGTCACATTATTTATTTACACGACAACAATATCATATTATACCGATACACTGATGCTTATCATAACGATGACTGCATCACATAAAAAACCTTAGTCGCAATCGGGGTCGGGTGAAGTTGAATCCAACTCTGACTCCGACCTGACTGCCTTGTAATGGCGTCTCAAGGCTGTCAAGTCGGAGTCGTGGTCGCGAAGTGTAATCACGGCTTAAACGCTTAAACGTCGAGCGTTGAAAGTAGAACAAGCGCGATTAAAATCAGTCGCGATAAAAAATGGCTCACGTGTGAACGCATCTACTGTTTTCCATTTGTTTCATCTCGACGGTTTTTTCCAGCGCTGCAAAAATACGCTCGTGCGAACGGCCCCTAATATTTTTCACATAGGATGTGTAGTGACATTTCGGACTGCCAAACGAACAATATATATGTGTGTTTGATTCTGTCATTGACAAGGGTTGCTAACGGTTGTTTTTTTTTGACGTGTGCCAAATTCAATTTAATTTTTTTCCATTTTAACTTGTGGCTTTCAATTTTTGATATTGTGTTTCTCAAGGATTGGACGAGGTATTTGTCGAATCTTTCTATTTTAACCTCTCTATCCCTTAGGGGAATGAGTGTAGATGAACCCCCTGATGGGGGCGGAGGTTCTTCTCCGGACGTAACTACTAGTACTAGACCCTCTTTAAAGCGCTCAGCTGGTCCTGAGGTTTCCAATGAAGGGAAAAAATCTAGATCCCCAGCAGAATCTATCCAGTCGGTCTACATTAAACCAGGCTTCGAGAACGGCTCTATCCAGCGGTACAATGATTGGGACAAGGGTCCATTCGTGGTTTATGTCTCTCGCTCGGAGAGTGATCCCTCCTCTGGTTCTCCCATAAAATTATTAAAATTTGCCCAATTCCTGCACAAGAATAAAGTATCTGGTATTTTGGAGGGCGGCATCAAATCGGTTGGCAGAAATATTATATCGATTGAATTTAGTTGTGCTGAATCTGCCAACAAATTTGTATCCAGTGATGTTTATGAGGGGTTCTCAGCCTACATACCAAAATTTTTAATATCCCGTATGGGCGTGATTCGGGACATCCCGACTGAATGGTCATTAGAAGATCTGGTGGCTGGGATTGTGATGCCTGCTAATTGTGGCAAGGTTGTTAAAGCGAGGCGCCTTAACATAAAATCAAAGAAAGGTGACACAGTACAATGGATTCCATCAAGCACAGTGATGTTGACGTTCACTGGACAGACCCTCCCTGAGAGGGTTTATTGCTATAACACATCTTTACCTGTTTCCGTCTATCATTTGCCTACCATCATTTGCTATAACTGTTGCAGATTTGGCCACACTAAAACCCAATGTAGATCTCAACCACGTTGTTTTCGGTGTGCTCAGCCGCATCCAGGTGACAGCTGTTCCGTGTCGGATGCAGATGTCACCTGTTTGCTTTGCCGGGGTGGTAGCCACAAGGCTACGGATTCTAAATGTCCAGAGCATTCCAGGCAAAAATCTATTAAAATTGTAATGTCCCAGGAAAACGTCAGTTACAGGGAAGCATCAGCTAGATTCCCTTCTATTCGTAGAGTATCCTATTCGGATGCTGTCGCCAACCACAGCCAGTCAAGTTCGCTCCAAAGCTCACAATGTTTATCCCCTTCTTCGTTGCCAGACTCTCCTTCCTTACCACTTACTAGCTCTTATAGAAAGACTGTTTTCCTCTCCCCAAAACCTCGACCGCAGCCTGGTAAGTCGTATGACTTAGCGGCTCACCAATCTGTTACTAGGTTACCTAAATCTGCCCAGCCCAATGGCTGCGCGTTTCGTGAGAATGTTGTCCTCTCTCCTTCTTCTCCATCTGATATAGTCGAATTATTGGTGTGTAGCTTAATTAAGCTCCTGTCCAATTCTTCGGATGATCTACCGAATAATGTTGTGACATAAGTTAAACAGCTCCTTCAATCGTTGATTGACAAAAATGGCTCGAGCAATCCTGCAATGGAACTGTAGGAGTATCCGGCAAAAAAAACATGAGATTTTATATTTAATAAATCGCCTAAACCCTGTGGTTTTTGCTATCTCGGAGACTTGGCTCAGACCGGGCTCTCGCTTTAGGGTGTCTGGCTTCTCTTGCCTGCGGGATGACAGAAATGACGGCAGGGCGGGATGTGCTTTACTAGTAAGTCGTTCAATTATATATTCTCAAATTTTTATTCCTATCCATGATCCTGGCTTACATATTAAGGCCTTAGGCTTTTCTTTTATTTCCGTGTACATTCCTTACCCTAATCAATCTATTCTCAGAGAGTTTAGATCAATCTTAGGTTCTATTGCTGGTTCTGTAATAGTACTTGGTGATTTTAATTGTCGCCATTCTTTGTGGGGATCGCATACTAACGACCCTTGTTCTTCCTTATTGTTAGATATATTGGATGATATAAATCTGTGTGTACTGAATGACGGTTCTTCTACTCGTAGAGTTTCACCTTCCCAGAATGCAAGCGCTCCTGACCTGTCATTAGTCTCCCCTTCTCTAGTTTCTATCTTATCTTGGTCTGTTCTGCCTTGTACTCATGGTAGTGATCACTTCCCCATTTTAATTAGGTTTTCCAATTCTACTCCTTCCTTACCCGCTGCGAATCCTCTTCTGAAATACCGATTATCTCAAGCAGACTGGGACAGATACTCTTTGGTTTTGGATCAGGAAATTAAAGCTATACCTCCTGGCAACTCGGATTTTATTTGGCAGTATGAACAATTTATGTTATGTGTTCTTCGCGCCGCCGATCAGACTATTCCTGTTAAAAACTCTGTTAGGAATCAGGTTTCCTCTCCTCCCTGGTGGGATGCGGATTGCTCTCAAAGTGTTCGTCTGCGTAAAGAAGCAGAGCGAAGGTTTGCTGCTGATTTAAGCGTTGAAAATTATTTAAACTTGAAGCATACTTCTGCTCGAACTAAAAGGCTTCTTGCGGGGAAAAAACGTTCAGGTTGGCATCAATTTTGCGACTCTCTGTCTCCTCGATCTCCACCTTCTCTTATATGGAAGAAGATAAAGATGTATCGCCGTTCATATGTTGATTCTAACGCTTCCTCTAATGATCCCAGCCCTTGGCTGGAGAGCTTTATGAACAAGTTAGCCCCTCCATTTGTTCCTTTCTTTGATTGCTTTCCATCCTTGGACTCCTCTTCCACCGCCTCTTCAAACGATCCCATGAATGATCTGTTTTCTTTTGCTGAACTTCATTGTGCCCTCGATCATCTACGGGATTCTACCCCTGGCATCGATGGTATTCCTTACTCATTTATCTCAAAGTCTTCCCGTTCAAGCCAGCTTTTCCTCCTAAGTATATTTAATTCTATTCTTGATTCCGCTCGGATTCCGGATGCGTGGAAATCCCAGATTGTTATTCCAATTTTGAAACCTGGAAAAGATCCAAAGGTGGCGTCTTCTTATAGGCCAATTGCTTTATCCTCGGTTTTAGCTAAAATTATGGAAACTCTTATAAAAAATCGTCTGGAATGGATTTTGGAGAATAAGGGTTTATTACCCAAAAGCCAGTTTGGCTTTAGAAGGGGTGTTGGTACTCTAGACAGTCTTAGTATCCTCGTCTCTGAAATACGGTTAGCTTTCTCTGACAATAATAATGTGGTAGGTGTTTTCTTGGATGTGACTTCCGCATATGATAATGTTCTTCTTCCTGTTCTCAGAGAAAAATTGTTTCAGCTAAGTATCCCAGTGAGGTTGATAAATGTCATTTGCAACCTCCTTATGATGCGCTTTATTTTAGTTCGTCATCAAAATAGTCTCCTCCCCTCTCGACTGGTTTGGAGAGGTCTTCCTCAGGGTTCGGTTTTAAGTCCTCTTCTGTACAATATTTACACTTCTGATTTGGATTTATGTGTCAATTCCATTTGTTGTATTTTACAATATGCTGATGATATTGCTCTTTATGTTAAATCACCCTCTTTTGTGGATGCTTCTTCTCGGCTGAATTCTGCTTTACGTTATCTCGACCTTTGGTTAACGGATCATGGGTTGAGTCTTTCGGTGGAAAAGTGTAGTGCTGTGGTCTTCTCTCGCAAGCGCAATATCCCTTCTCTAGATTTGTCCGTAAATGGGGAGCCAATTGTAGTACAGGACCGGGTAAAATTTTTAGGTATGATCTTAGACTCCAAGTTATCTGGTTTACACCATTTAAACAATGTGATTAAAAAATGTGAAGCTAGTGTTAATGTCATGAGGGCGCTTTCTGGTGTTCGTTGGGGCTCTCATCCTATGACTCAAAGGATTCTGTATAATGCTATTATCCGTAGTCACTTCGATTATGGCTGCTTTCTCTTTGAACCTTGTAATAAACTTGCTCTAGCGAAATTGGACAAAATCCAGTCAATATGCCTGCGTATCATTACTGGAGCTATGAAGTGCTCTCCTATAAATGCTCTTCAGGTTGAGTGTGTTGAACCTCCGTTATGTTTGCGAAGGCAATATTTGTCTGATAGGTTTTTTTATAATCTTATTCAGACTAGATGTCATCCCCTTTTATCTGTTCTTAATCTTCTTTCTCAGGCCATGGTTTCTTCAAGTTATTGGACTCATAAAGGTTCTCCTCGTCTTGTAAACAGCTTCAATAAGTTTAAAAATTTACCTTCTTCTGTTTTTCAACTGAATAAACATCCCTTGTTTGAGGTAGATTTTGCTTCTTTAGTCTTTAAGCCAGAAGTTATTGTAAATTTTGGTATAAGTAAACATTGCCCTGAGGCTAACAAATGCTTTAACAATATAATTTTTTCGGAGTGGTTCGACTGGCTTACAATTTTCACAGATGCTTCTAAGCTTTCAGAGGTTGATAGCGTTGGAGCAGCCGTCTGGATTCCAAAGTTCAAAATCATCTTAAGCTTTAAGTGTCCTTCAGTCTGCTCGGTTTTCACTGGAGAAGCATTAGCTATTCTTGAGGCAATTCTGTATGCAGAGTCGCACAAGTTAAACAGATCCATCATTTTTTCTGATAGTTTAAGCTGCCTTCAGGACATATCCAAAGTCCCGTTTCGTTCCCGGGATAACTTTATCATTACCCTCAAAATCAAAGAAGCTTTACTGAGGTGTAACCGTAACAATATTCTCGTTTGTTTAGCATGGATCCCTGGGCACGCAGGCATTTCGGGCAACGAAACAGTGGATGCATGTGCTAAAGCTGCATCTCATACTGGATGTGACACCTATTTTAACTGTTTTTCCCGAGATCTCCGGTCTCTTGTCAAGCCCTCGCTTTTCAAATCTTGGCTCAATTTGTGGCAAAAATCTCAAGCCATCAAGGGATAATATTATGGCAGTATTCAGCCTACTATCCCAACAAGACCATGGTTTTTTAAACATAACGTTAATAAGTTAGCAACTTCTGTGATAATTAGACTACGATTAGGCTTTGTTTGCACCCCGGTATTTTTGGAGAAGATTCGAGTGAGGGATCATTCTCTGTGCGAGTGTGGACTGGCGGAGGGCTCCTTAGAGCACCTGTTCTTTTTCTGCCCTCGACTTAGAACCCATTTATATGATTTGTTACCAGCCAATATACCTCCGAAACGTGGCCACTCACTGTGCGGCTTGTCCACCAGTTCAAGGTCGCTCAACGAGCTATGGAAAGAGCTATGCTCGGAGTTTCTCTTAGGGATCGAATCCGGAACGAAGTTATTCGTCAGAGAACCAAGGTTACCGACATAGCTCAGCGAATTAGCAAGCTGAAGTGGCAGTGGGCAGGTCACATATGCCGCAGAACCGATGGCCGTTGGGGCAGACTGGTTCTTGAGTGGAGACCGCGTGTCGGCAAACGTAGTGTAGGGCGCCCTGTAGCTAGGTGGGGCGACGATATTCGTAAGGCAGCGGGCAGGGATTGGAGAAGGAGAGCTGAAGATCGAGCTCAGTGGCGTGCCATGGGAGAGGCCTACGTCCAGCAGTGGACTGACACGGGCTGATGATGATGATGATGATGATGAATATACCTCGTCCGGTAAACATGATGATGATGATGATGATTATGCTTCATAAGCGTTTCTTTCATCCTCTTTTTTTACTTTTACTTATTTTGACTTTGCCGCAAATCATTGAAAAAAAAACAGTTTTCGTACCTACTTTACCAAGTTTTCTTTATTGCCCAAGTTAATTTGATGTTCTGGTGTTTTATCGTTAAGTTTACCGCTCATACATACTTAAACCGATTGTTCGTCACTTTTTTTTTTCTTTTTTAAACTTGGCAAACTTGACATTGGCAGAATCATCGGTTAACGATGGAGCCATAGATTATAAATTGGATTGGATGTGTGTATAAGTATAGAAGAGAAATGTATATAAGTATAGAAACGGGTCATGCCTCTTATTGCCATTGATTAAAGTATAATTTTCTTGGACACTTACAACGTCACAGTACCCACCTTCCATGAAAAATACTATAGTTGGTAGGGTGTTACATAAATGACTTAAAGGTCAGAAGCTCCACCTCAAAGGGCCAAAAATGAGCACTACAACGAAACTATCACCAAAATATTTGAAACCATGGAATAAGGTAAAGGAATATGCAGTTTGGTTTTAAGAAAGTACAACAGGTAAACTGTATATTTATTGCGATGCGTGCAAACAATAAGAAATACGATTAGGAAAATGTACCGATTTTTCAGCTTAGTTTGCCAGTTTTCTAAAATTATGGTTGGCAAGATTTTTGAAGAATGACAGTAGGGATGGGCATATGAAAAAGTCAATAATAGTATAGTAGAATTTAAATAGTATCGATATATGTAGAGTAAATAATATCGATATTTTTGTCATGTATATATGTGTATGAGACGAACTCTGAGAGTGGAGGAAGCCAGAGAGGTATGGAGGTAAGGAAAGAAGCTGTTGGAACTCTGTACTCTCTGCCCACCCCGCAAGGGAGCTGGCGTGATGATATAGATAGATATTTTTGTCCAAGGCGTGGGTGATTAAAAAACGGTCGGGTCGGTCGGAGTGCTGGAATATATGATACTTAGAAATAAATATCGATATATCATGATTTAGAATATCGACGATATATTACAATTATTTTTTACTTAAATATCGTTTTTTTACTCAAGCCTAAATGACAAAAACGTTATTGTGACTTTATGGTACAACAAAAATACGTAATGCCGAGTTAAAAAACAGTAAAAATTGAGATCTATTTTCGGGGAATTTCAGTGTAACTAGTAGTTGATCAAGCAGGCCCATTCGATGCTACAATGTTTCTTTTATTTCTTATGCGTACGTATTTTAGAGATTAGTGTAATTGAAAAAAATTCAGTTCATTTGTGGGTATTTATCTCTTTTGTGTGTTAATTCAAAGACACATCATGAATCTATCAGGTAAGTTAATAAATACTACGATGTTACAATTTGATGTTTTGCATTTGTTTATTAAAATATAATGAAATGACAGCATTTAGGGATATAACCTTAAAATAGTTAAAGTAAATATGCTCAAACTCAATTAATATCTTAAAAAGTGTGAATCAGGTAGGGAATATCAGCACACAAGCACTTAACAGTTGATTCACCAGCCTTCGATTTTATGAAACTGAAAAACTACCTACGTTTAAATAGCAAGGTGTTATAGGCATTTTTTGATTATAATTAGGAGTCAAATCACTATGTAACTAATAATTTATATTATCTGTACGTCTTTCAATTGTACCACTAAACCATTCCGAACAGGTGGCAGATTCTTTGTTTCTTTTCGGACGACTCATAAATGCTGCAATGATTTACATGATAAATCCAATGAGCCCAAACATGGCGAGGTTATTTTTAATAGTTGGGTGGTTCCATTGGTCACCTTCTGGCTTCATCATTCGACCCTGAACACTATCTGGTTAAATAGTACTCTTCAATACCAATCTCACAAGCCTAAACACAAGGCGGTTATGTTGTATATTTCATATGTTCCTATGGCCACCTTCCGACTCCAACATCAACCAGCTCCATAGTACCATATTATTACTGCATTGTTACCGAATTTACATACCAAATTTCAGCTCAATCGGATACCTGTAAGTGCATTAAAAATGAATCACAAGATTGCACAACTGCAAAGACAGACATACAAACGTTGCAAGTTAAATAAAAGCTTGTGAAAATATTCTGATTTGGGGCCTTTGTTCATGTTTATGATAATATTTTAAAAATATTTTTTTTTTTAATTTGAACAGGTCCCTCTGATGATGACAGTAGTAGTGATGAGAGTGTGGTACCAGCGAAACGTGGTCGTGCTGACACATATGGCGCATCTTCCACTACTTCCCATGGATCAGGTTATTTCAAATTAATAACCATTTGTAACACCATACCGAGTATCATGGCAAACCTGACAAGTTCCTATAAAATTGATTAATAGATGCTAATAAACTTGAAAGCTGTACACAATATTTTTGGGCCTCAAACTAAACATACCTTTTGTTATGAGACTCAAAAGTTCAAATAAGAAAAACAGATATTGAAGTAATGAAGTTTTTTAGTTAATCAATAACATAAAATCGTATGAAACAGCATAAAGTATAATACTGAACCAATTTATTAGGAATTTAGTAATTTTTTAACCAAGGTTTTAACCCTTTAACCACCCCAATCTAAATTCTCTAACTTTTTTAGTTAGAAATCGGTTTTTCTTGATGATTCAGCTACTTTTCTAAGTCAAAGTCAATAATCTCATCTCAATCTTTAGATGTTTGTTATGACCTATTCTACGAATTCTATATCATCACCAGATCCCATTCAGAGTAGGCAGAAAGGACAAGAGTTCCAGCAGTTCTTTCCTTACAGCTTCCTTATGCTTGTCTGTAAATATGATAGAGATATTCTATCTACCAAACATTAAAAATACTTACATTAAAATAACTTGACATGCTAAAAGTATATAAAATACTTATTTGTGTCAATTAAAATAGTAATTGTTTTCTGCTTTTAGTAAAATAATTTGAACTCCAAATCCGTAATAACCTACCTGTGTTGGGCTAAAAATAGACGATGATACAAATAGATAGTCTGAGCAAAATTCTGTAACCCGCTAATTGTTAAGCTGTGTATTCAATACATTTTTTTGCAGAAACTTACAACTAATTATAATCTTGCTTGTTTTCTACAGGATAAAATACTGTGTTTTGGACAATATAGACCACAGATAAGGGCTGTCTTTTGACTCTTCAACAGATTACAATTTTAATAGGGTCTTTTGACGTATTTATAAACTTTATCAAATGTTGGCTCTGGTGGTTTTCTGTATATCTATGATTAATTACCTTTTACTATGGGAATAAGACCTCAACAATAATTATATTATGTTTTAGCATTACAAGAATCAGATAAGGAGACTCCAGAAACTCCAACCATTGACCATTTCGGTGGAGACTTTCAACAAAGTGGTAAAGCACGGACTAGCTACAGGGATCGAAGCCCTGAGGATGATATAAGATTAAGTAAAAGTAGTTTGAGTGAAAATTGTTCATCACCGAATGATCAATATGATGACTATCAAAGACCTACATTTGAGAATGCTGAAGATGGAGAAAGCTCAATGCGTCCCATGTTTCAAGAGCAGGGCGATACCTTTTACAATAAAAACCCAAAAATCTACGAAGATTTGAATGAGACATACAGTACAGAGTATTCTGATAAGTCAAAACGTATGATGATGAGCATGGGTTTTAAACCAGGTAAAGGTCTTGGTAAATTTGACCATGGCCGGACACAACCTGTAGAAGCTTTTACTCAAAAGGGAAGAAGGGGTCTTGGTGCAAAGCCATCTGTAGTGGGTGAGGTACCCCGGGACATTATACATATATCTGAAGAAGCAAAGCCTGACGCAAAAGAAGAAGTAGTGAGTATAGAAAATATTATTAGTATTTTTTATTTTAACATAAGGGCAAGCACCTAAAATCAGTTTTTATTCCAATGTCATGTATCTTTTTAAATTATACACCATAATTGCTCTTATGAATAGTGGATGAGATTGTAAATTAAATAAGTGATGATAATTAAAGGTATTCTTAATATGAATTCAAGGTCACAAATTAGGTATAATCATCTAGGGCAATTGTTAACTTAATTATAATAATCTAGGACAATAATCAAACTAATGTGGGTTGGTTAACTTTTTTAGGTATGGCTCAATTCTGCTCCTGATGAACCTTTATCCGGTGATATTCTTGAAAAGTGGTTGAAAAGAGGTCCTAAGAAATTAACTATTGATGATGAAACATATTTTGTTGATCAAAAAATCTTGAAGGGTGTGTTGGATTCAAAGGTAAGCCTCTGAAAATAATTGATTAAAAATGAGTTAGCCAACTTGCAAAAGTTTTGTTTGTTATGATTTGTTTTACAGAGTATTTTTGACACCTTAGACGATGAAGATTTAAGAAATGCACGTTTTCGCAGTAACCCTTATGAGACTATTGGTTCAGTGATATTTCTTAATAGGGCAGCTGTTAAAATGGCCAATATAGATGCTGTTTGCGACTTCATGTTCACTAATCCAAAGAAACAAAATGGTGAAGAAAGTGTAGACAGAAGAGAAATATTGTATTTTGCAGATGTCTGTGCAGGCCCGGGTGGCTTCTCTGAATATGTTTTGTATCGTAAAGGTTGGAGAGCAAAAGGTATTTTATCTGGCTTGTTTACTTCATTTTATTTCGAAATTAATTGCTTTTTTTTCTTCTCTCTCTAATATTGTTTGTTTTCCAGGTTTTGGATTTACGTTAAAGGGTCCTAATGACTTTAAACTCTCAGACTTCTATGCTGGAACTCCAGAAACATTCAATCCATATTATGGCGTGAAGGATGATGGAAATGTATTTGATCCTGCTAATCTTTCATCATTAAAAGAACATGTGTTAAAACAAACTGATGACAAAGGTGTACATTTTCTCATGGCTGATGGTGTAAGTATACACTTTAATTTGAATTAAACCAGAAATAAAAAAGTATGTAGCAAATAGTGATTGGTAGAACCGAGCAGGAACCTTTACTGAGTTGCAACTCGAATTTGGGCTGGCTCGACCAGATAGTAGCAAACCATCCTCTCAGAAAAAACCGGAGTGAATTCAAACTCAAATTATTTATGTTGAATAAACACTGTGGGATACTTACAAATGGTCAAACTCAAACTCACTTACATTATTTTTATTAACTTACTAATCTACCACCGGATCAAAACGCGGCCTCCACTGGGGAAATCCGGCGAGAAACTCAGCGGGCTTGTCTTTTTGGTTTTATCCTCTATTCAACTTTTTTTCATCGTTTTCTGTATAGATACATAAATGTTTATATTATACAAATTAAGTATGCGATCCAGCTCCAGTGTGATGCTTTACGACTGAGCTATAAGACTACTACTAATTAAGGCCGAACTGAGCGACACTGCACTGCAGTATATAGACACGGCCGATTTTGTCAATTGGTCAAGTTTGCGGCGCCGTGTCGCGTCGCGTAGTTCCGCTGCAGTCCATTGTCGTCCAGTGCGGTCTTGCCTTTACTGAACTTATTACTACGTTTCGTACCTCTGGGGCGGCACTAAGACGCCGGCAACGTATCCGTAACTTAGTTTTGCTGATGTTCATGGGCGGCGATGATGTTATACCATCAGGCTACCCGCAAACTAGTTTGCCTCCTCTTCCATGACAAAAAAATATTTTTAATCTAAATTATTCATCCTAATTTTAACAAAAATATTTTCATTACTTACCGTAATCAATTAAGTAATCATTATACAAATATATTTTGAGCAAATAATATTTCGGTTTCTAAAATATCAATACGGACGATTTAGCGCAGTGGTTAAGAGCTTAAGCCGCTCCGCCCACTGTATCTAATAGTCGCGGGTTCGATTCCCGCAACGGAAAAATCTTGTAATCCACAATTATTTGTTCCGGTCTGGGTATTTATGTATGTGAATTTTCATGTTTGTAAACGCACCCACGACACAGGAATAAATCATAGTGTGGGGCTACGGTTAAAAAAAAAAATAAGTATTATTTTTTCAACAGGGTTTCTCCGTAGAAGGCCAAGAGAATATTCAAGAGATATTGTCGAAGCAACTGTATTTGTGCCAATGCTTGGCGGCGCTTATGCTTGTCAGAACCGGCGGCCATTTCGTTGTCAAATTATTTGACGTATTTACACTTTTCAGTGTCGGTTTGATTTACCTTATGTATAGATGTTTCGATAAAGGTGGGTAGAACATGTAACTGCTTGGAATTAGAATTGCACTATTACTTTAATTCATTCTTCCTATTAAGAGTTGAACTCTTGTTGGTGTAGCTGATGTATTCATCTTTCTTTATTCAACCCTACCCGAAGCGTTTCTTTAAGTTCCTTATACGACTTGATGGAAACTTTATCTATTAATTGACTGGTGTAGCTTATCCTGGGCCTTTCTCTTTCTTTCTTTACTTCGATGATTCCTTCTAAGATGTTTTGAGTAAAACTGTCATGTCGTATAAGATCTCTCTCTCTCTCTCTCTGTCATCTTTCCCCTTCTATTTTCTTTAGTTTCTAATAATAATCTTTTTTCATTGACTCTTATTAGTACGTCCCCATTTGTAACTTTTTCATGCTCTTCCAGCACCATATTTCAAGAGCCTCTAGTATTTCCTTATCTTTCTTTGTCATAGTCCACGTCCCACACGGGGCTGTACTCCAAATATACTATATATATACAAGGTGTAACATAATAAACGCAAGACCTCAGACACCCCGATTAGAGAATTGCTTCATAAAGTCAAAACGAAAACCAAATTTTCATATTTAAAGGTTTTTACCCTTTTTGAAAGCACTTTTATACCCCAATTAACAATGAAACTTGTTGGTGTATGCGTGCGTTTTGAGAAATACGTTTTAAGAATGCGTTTAGAATCTTCTTCTTGCTATGAATCAAGAATAAATTTAATTTTTTATAGCACGCTGAAGGAGTTAAAGCATTTTATGCTAATTTAAAAAAAATGTAAAATACATTAAAAATTATTGGAATTGATTCAGTTACCGATTTAGAACAAACTACTTTCAGGTCTTGCGTTTATTATGTTACAGCTTGTATATATTTCTCAAATTATTTTATTTAGTAAAAAGGGTCCATAAAATCAATGAACAATGAACCTTAAACATTGCTTTGTTCAATCATTGCATAAAAATGCAATTTTCATTAACTAATATTCACTTACAAACTATCGAAAAATTTTATTTCTATTTAATGAATCTAGCGCTAACGCTGTAAAATAAACAAACCGATGTTTTTAAGTTCAGTAGTCTTCCTGTTGGAAGTGAATAAAGATCTATATCGATTCATTCATAATTACTTAAAAAATAAAGTCATAAAGAGCAAAATGCGTTGGCTGGAAATAAAGTACAAACTTTTTTAATAAAGTATAGGTGGCAACCCTAGTGCTATGCGGATTCTCGTATTAGTGGTTAATAATAATATATTAATTTACCCGACGTCCTGGACATGGCGCTTCTGAAGGGTGTTACCTTACGGCTGCACTCCTTAGAAGTAGTCCAGGAGCTCGACTCTGACCATCGACCTGTAGTCATGAGACTCGGTTCCCCCCCGTTCCGCCCCTCAGCGACCCAAAAAGGCGGTGGTGGATTGGCATGCGCTAAGCACGGCCTTGGCGGATGCCGACCCTCCCCCCTCCCCCTCAGCTCGGACTCCATCCCATCCCCTAGGGACACCGATCAGGCCGTAGATGCCTTCACGGACCACATCCGATTGGCTGTCAGTCGATCGTCTAAGTAAGTCGAAGAAGTCGCGGAAGATCTCAACCTCAACATTCCCAAGCCCGGCAAACCTCGTAATCTTCCTGCGAGCTACCGCCCTATCAGTCTTCTCAACTCCCTGGCTAAGGTCTACCCGCGCCTACTTCTGGCGCGGCTTAAAGACTTTGTAGTGTCCAGGGGTATCTTTATCGACGAGCAGTTCGGCTTTCGAGCCAAATACTCCTGCGTCCACCAAGTGCACCGCATCACGGAGCACATCCTCTCCGGTCTTAACAGACCCAAACCCGTCTACACGGGCGCCCTCTTCTTCGACGTCGCGAAGGCATTCGACAAAGTCTGGCACAACGGCTTGATCTACAAGGTCTACCAATTGGGTGTGCCGGACAGACTCGTGCTCATCTTACGAGACTTCTTGTCGAATCGCGCCTTCCGTTATCGCGTCCAAATGACGCGCTCCACTTCCCACTCCATCAGTGCTGGAGTCCCACAGGGCTCAGTTCTCTCTCCGCTCCTGTTTAGCCTTTACACGAACGACATTCCTCGTTCGAGTAAGGCGCATCTAGCCCTATTCGGGGATGATACCGCTCTCTACGTCTCGCATAGGAATAAGGGTTTCATTACCAGAAACCTTCAGGCAACCGCCAATTCCCTAGGGAATTAGTTCAGGAAGTGGCGTATTGAGGTGAACCCGGACAAGAGCGCTGCGGTGTTCTTCTCCAGAGGTGCCACCCCGCGCCACTCCCTGCGCCGCCCTAGAAGTAATCTTGGCCAAGTGACCATGTTCGACCGACCCATTCCCTGGGTCAAAGAGGTCAAATATCTAGGGGTCACCCTAAACAGTACCATGTCCTTCGGCCCGCACATCAAGCGGGTCCGTCACCGAGCATCCTTTGTGCTCGGTCGTCTCCATTCGTTAATCTGCAAGCGAAGTAAAATAGGGTAATTTTTTTAGAAATAAGGTGACGCTTTACAAAACTTCGACCCATCATGACTTATGCGTGTATTGTGTTCGCGCATTCGGCCCCCTCTCACATCGATAAACTCCAAGTGGTTCAAAACTGCTTCCTCCGTAAAGCCGTAGGAGCCCCCTGGTTCGTACGGAATTTCGATCTCCACTCCCCCCCCCCCCCCCGACCCCTGCCGCCACCGCCGGCCGTGACATGTTCTCTCCGATTCCCCCGATGCTTTGTCATCCATTCTTTCCGCTCAGAATACGGGCGACGACGACGTAGTTGTAGATCCCCTCCCATCGCCGGCGGTTGACCGGTGCACTTAGTAGTGCACCCCGTCCCCCCACAGCGACTGTCCCAACCGAGGGCGCCTCGAGTATGTCGCCCCTTGCCCTTCTGGCTCGAGCGTAGTGGTTGCACGCTCGCCCTTAAGTCCGGTGAAGCTGTAAGGGCCTCGCGGCCGGCAGCGTACATCACTCACATACACCCACACACATATATTAATTTATTTTCAAATTTTGTCTTTTATTACTATTTGCTATTTCAGTTTGTCTACACAAACCAGTAACATCCCGACCTGCGAACTCGGAAAGATATCTTATATGCAAGTGGAAAAGATTGAACACGGAGCCCGTTGAGCACCATCTGTTTACCGTAAACTCCATGCTAGCGAGCGGCGTCGACCGCGACGGTGACGTCACACAACTCGTGCCCCTCAAAGTTATCAAAGAAGATAAAAACTTCTACGAATACGTATACCGGAGTAATTGTGTGTATGTAACTAGAAATTTGCATGTAAATTTTGAAATATTAGTTTATATTAGTAGTAATATTTTATTTTTTTCAGGCTCGGTGAAAGGCAAATTCAGAACCTGCTCAAAATTGCTAAATATAGCGACGACAAAAACTTGAAGGAAGCAAGTCAAGGGGAAATGAAAGAGCAGTGTCTAATGCTTTGGAAAGTGAGTGTTCTAATTCAATGTTATATGTACCATTATACAGACCACTTATAGATATGATTCACACCGGGCGGCGCGGGTCTGAGCGGGGTAGAGCGTTTTACGCGCATGCTTTCGTCCGAAGTCGCTGGAATCCGCGCGCGCGCAAGTATCCGTGCGCATCCACCGGCATGCTCCCATGTCTTGTGCGACTAGAAGCGCTGCCGCGTCACAGTTAGTACATTTAATTCTTGCGTGTGTTGACGTGTAATTTATCCATTATACAATCATTACGAGCCTCTTTTGTTCAATCACACAAATCACATGAATAAAAGCTGCCGAGTCGGGCACTGTAGCCGGTTGGTTCCGTAGCAGTAGACTGGGTTCCAAGATGTTTTAATAATAATAATAATAATAAATTCTTTATTTACGGACAACATTGATCCAAAGTGTTAGTATACAGACGACTTATGCCTAGTGTTAGTAAAAGGAGAAAACGAAAACAATACAAATAACTAAAATAACAAATAACGGTCCTAATTGATCGTCCTCCACACCATCTGCTTAAGGATACGAGAAGACACACTCTCCGCCACCATCTCCAGAATGCTGTTACGGCTGCCCCGCACCCTGCGCAGCAGTGATGCAGTTTTCTTACGCATGATGGCGGCAAAGCCATCAGTGTCCGCTCTCGCAAACATCTCTGAGGCACTGCAAAAGCGGGGCAGCCCCAACAATATCCTGAAAATGTTATTATACTGCGTGCGCAGGTTACTCAACGACCTTTTGGTGTACTGGACCCACAAGCTTCCCGTGTACATACCCTGGCAGTAGGCTTTAAAAAGGGTGATTTTGACCTGATCGGTACAGCGGGAGAACCTGCGGGCCAGCATGTTACCTCGGATCGCCAAAGCCCTGCGCTCCCTCTCAATGTCATCATCGTCCTTAAGGTCGTCAGTGAGGAAATGCCCCAAATACTTAAATTTATGGACTCTGTTTATGTTCACGCCATTTAGGGTAATGTCAGGTGTTGTTTCTGGGCATTTACCGGCGGCCTTAAAGACCATGAACTCGCTCTTTCTACAGTTATATATTAATCCATGTGAGGCCGCATAAGACTCACATACCTTCAACATTTCTCGAATACCTGCCGCTGTTGGGCTCAGCAGCACCATGTCATCCGCATAGCTCATGTTATTGACAGGCACGCCGTGTACATGGCATCCGACACGCATACTGCTGAGCTCAACAATCAGGTCATTAACGTATAAGTTGAAGAGCTTAGGAGACGTCAGCCCCCCCTGCCTTACACCGCACTCCAACTTATACGACTCCGAAAGTGCATTCGACCACTTTACGTTATTAGTCTGGTTCGAATACCAATATTTAATAATATTGAGGATCGGTGCCGGTAGACGCCCGTCCCTGAGCTTCTTCCAGAGTACATCGTACGATACAAGGTCGAAGGCCCTGGACAGATCAAGGAAGCAGGCGTACACAGGCGTCCTCCTGTCAATGTAGTATTGGACAGTATGCTTGAGGCCTAAGATAGCACTTTCAGTTGACAGTTCCGGCTGAAAACCGAACTGTGCATCGTGCAAGCTGAGATGTTTTGACAAATAACCATCAAGCAAACTGTCCAATATCTTGGCAGTTGTCGTCGCAAGGGAGATCGGTCGGTAATTTCCCGTGTCCGAGATATCCCCTGTTCTATTCTTCACAATGGGTACCACTACAGTTTTCATTAATTCCGTTGGAAGGTATGAATGACTGACGCACATCGTGAAAAGCAGGGACAGGAGTCTCGGGAGGTGAACTCCCGCAAATTTAAAATGCTCGATACTGAGCCCGTCATGTCCAGGAGATTTGCCACGACTCATGTAATTTATAGCTTCCTTAACTTGTTTGGCTGAGAAAAGTAATGGTAGCTCCTTTCCTGGACAGTCCGTCTCAGCCACAGTGTTTAGAGTCGGTGGGCCCAACGGAGACCTCATTTTAAAGTGCTCCATGAACATATTTGCAATCTCCGTGGAGTCATTCTTTCCTCCCACACTCACCGGGAGACTGGGCCTGACATCTAGTTTACCAGTGGACTTCCAGAATTTTCTGAAATTTTTTGTGGCTCTTTGTTCAGCTATCATATCCATTTTAACTTGTTCTTGGTTTTTCTGACACCATCTCAAACGACTTTTAAAAATTTTGCGAGCCTCACACATTTGGTTATATGATGCTCCTGCCGTCGGCCGTCCATCCAGTACCCAGATACTAAATCTAAGCCCAGCCTCCCGATGCGCGTCTCGTACATGTTTATTCCAACCGCATACTACCCTGGCATGTCTTGGCCAATTTCCACCTCTCGGTTTTGTGTCTTTTGCGGCCTCACATAAAGTTTGTACAATAGTGCTGTATAGTTCATCAAGTATAGTTCTGTGATGGGACAGGCTACATGGCCCGTAGCTACACTTCATGAACTCCCGAGGGAAATCAACATCACGCAAAATATTATGACAGATATCATGATAACGATTGATCTGTGATTGGCTCCTCTCTCCCCAGATGACTCCATTACATGGTTCACTATGCATCAGCAATTTTTGTCTAACAATTTCCAGATTACACACAATAAATAAAGGTAGATGATCGGACACATACACATTTTCCTCAATACCCGCCTTTACAACCGTCTTCCAGGCAGATTGAGAGACCACACAGTGGTCCAACCATCTCCTACATCCATGGGCTTCACTTAAAAATGTGTAGTTGTCCGATTCCATCCCCAAAAGTTCTATGTCTGCACAAATCCAGGATTGATCTGTGCAAAAATTTAAAAGTTGATTGAAAAATAATTCGTGAGGGTGAGCATTAAAATCACCCAATATAAAAACGCTTTCAACATCATTGCTCGCTTCAATGGCACTTATCTCTCCTAGGACTTCAGCAAACTCAGGTAGGTTATCGTGCGCATCCGTTGGCATGTACACTGAGATCACAATAATAGAACGTCTTCCTATGGTTGCCTTAATGGCCACAAGACGCGAATTGGTGCATTCTAAAATTGAAACGGTATCAAAAATGCCCTTTCTCCAAAGAATGGCTACTCCTCCATACGGCCTTCCTACCAGTACACCTGCGGATGTATCTACAGCCGACTTACCTGTGTATTCATAGTCTTCACTTATAGTTCCTAAAAATGGAATGTCGTGAGGGAGTAGCCATGTCTCTTGTAGGGCTACTAAGTCAGACATAGCACAAATACTACGAACACAATCAATAGACCGTTTAATTGATTTACAATTAAAGCTGGTGAATTTACTATTGCTGGTCTTATATTCATAATCTTTATCTTTATACATAATAACAGTTTAATTAGCTTTAACCTTCGGACTTATCGGTTTTGTTCGATACATAAAACGCACAAAACGCCTGAATGTTATGCCATCGGGCCACAGCTGATCATTTAAAAACAGGTTTAATTTGTGCTTAGGAACAAATAATTTATAGGCATTATAATTTTTCTCTGTTTTCATATTTATCAATTTTAAGGTAACACTTTCATTAGTCTTTTCTTTTATATAGCTAATTATATCATCAACACAGGTTTCTTTGCAAACGTTAGAAATAAATATGGGCACTTTAATATCCGCGGCCCTAAATTTATCGCCCGGTGCAATAGAGGCTAAGCCCTTTTGTCCGATAAGCTTATATCGTTTAGCTGACTTACTTCGCACTACCGTCCATTCAGTGTTTGATTCCGCTACTACATGATCACATACCGGGTTCGATTCTCGCCGACTCAAATCCCTCGCTAGCTCGCTCGTATTGACGTTTTGTACGACCGCCGCTGCCCGCGTGATAACTGATTCACACTCACCAGTAGTAGGGGAGCCAACCGTTGCCGTTGCCGTCGTCGCTTGCGCATCGGTACCCGATGCAATAACGGCTTTGTTCGAAACCGCAGTGCGCAGGGCGGCGTCCACTCGCCTCTTTTGTTGATCCGTCTTTCTTACTCCTTGTTGATTGTGTCGTCCCTGGCTGTTTTCGCAATTCGTCTCCTTCACACTGTCCGAAACCACGGTAGCCGCGCGCTCCTCCCGCTGCACTGAATCTTCCGTCGCGTCATTTCGTTCTAGTGGAAATGAGATAGCATTGTCCTCGTTGTTTGCTAAGAGCGACGTATTTTTTTTGTATGAATCAGTGCCGTTAGATCCTGTGTCTTCTGATAAATGTGTCGCCGTCATAGGTACATACTGGAGGCCTATAGGGCCGCTATTTAAAGGGCTGGTGAGTGTACAGGCCCCACGTCTTCTATTCACATTAATGTTAGGTGTAAAATTGCCTAATAACGATGCGTGTTTTATGTTGTCTACCTCCATTTTGAGCATATCAAATTTGTCTACTGTAACGATTTTTTCTTCTAGTACATTTACTTGATTTTGTAGCTTTAGTATGTCCTTTAAAAGGCGCGTCACATCCACATGATCGAAGGTGACGGGGGGAAGCCTATGCAATTCCTTGGCCACGAATATGGGGAACATTTCAGGTAAGGTATTCTTCATAAGACCGATAATATCATCAAGGTCTCGTGACATTTTCTTCTTTCCGTCCTTCCGTCTAACTGGCATCTTTTTCCCGCTGGGTAAAGACTCAAACAGCAGACATTTAGCTGTTACAATATCTTCTGCTGAGAAGGATGTAGTACACAATTGATGGATACTCTCTTCGTCCATAAAATCCATCACATTTCGTAAAAAAGCTAACAGTTCGTTTATCACAACGTTGCAACTAGGGCACTTCACAGTCTTCGAGGCCATTGCACACAGCGAGAAATCACCGTATACACACTGAACGCGTCCGTGCACGGCAGCGCGCGCGCAATGACTGAATGCCATTCTTATATAAATTTTAATAATGATTCGATGTAAACCGCACCTTATGGTTGATTTGAATTTGTAAAATATTCTAACTGATGTTTGAGGCAAAAGTGGATAAACCTACATACTTTGAGAAATAAGTTACGTATGTCACCGGATAATGTGTACCGTTTGGCTTATAATAATTTTAGCGAGATTATAACCCGAAACAAAATCGCGAACGGACATAACAGTTACATTATAACACCAACTGACTGCCTCGTTGGTCTAGTGGCAAAGCGCATCGCTTGGTGATCACGAGGTACTGGGTTCAAATCCTAGGTCGGCCAAATGAAGTTTTTCTAACGGAAACTTCCTAGTATGAGTCCGAAGTAGTGTTGTCAGAAGGCTCGAGCTTCCGAGCCTTAAAGTCGTTGAGAGCTCGCGCATCCATAGAAAGCTTGAGCTTCGACTCGAGCTCTCTATAAAGAGCTCGATTCGAAGCTCGAGCGCCGGCTACAAGGCTCGAGCCGCGGCTCGAACCTCGAAGCTACAAGGCTCGGAGGTTCGAGCTTTAAAGGAGCTCTGTTAACAAGGTTTACGGTAGTTACTTTGAAAAAGACTCTGCTCAGAGTTTAAAGTCGAGGGCCGTAAAGCAATAGTAATAGGTATGTAGAAAGGGTCAATCAATGTTCTCGTAATTTCTACCGATTTTAATGAGTTCGGGAATTAATAATTTCGAAACATGTTCGAAACAAGTAAAGCGAAAACTTTAGGTATTCATAAAATACCACTAACACGGTGTTGTGGGGCTGGTCTAATGGACACGTCTTTTGTACAACATAGCCATGTTTGGGTTCGTTGGATTTGTCTTTACGAGTACTATAGACCGAGATGGTGTTTAAGATCACATGATGGAGCCGGAAGATGGCCTTCAGAACTACCCAACGAGTCAACACAGCCCCATGGCGTGTGGGCTCGTTTGTGTTTTGGCAAGTGCTTAAGACCCAGACGATGTTCAGGGTCTGATGATGGAGCCGAAAAGTGATTAACGGAACTCCGCAACTACTCAACATAGCACCGTCGTGTTTGGAGTCGATTAACTTGTCTTGATAAGAAGTTTCGACTGAGATGATGTCCAGGGTCTGATGATGGAGCCAAAACATAGCCAACGGAACTGCGCAACTACTCAACCTAACCCCGGCGAGTTTGGGATCGTTTAACATGTCTTGATAAAAACTTTCGACTGAGATGATGTTCAGGGTCTGATGATGGAGCCGAAAAGTGGCCAACGGAACTCCGCAACTACTCAACATAGCCCTGTCGTGTTTGGGGTCGTTTAACTTGTCTTGATAAGAACTTTCGACTGAGAGGATTTCCAGGGTCTGATGATGGAGCCGAAAAGTGGCCAACGGAACTCCGCAACTACTCAACACAGCCCCGTCGTGTTTGGGGTTGTTTAACTTGTCTTGATAAGAACTTTCGACTGAGATGATTTCCAGGGTCTCATGATGGAGCCGAAAAGTGGCCAACGGAACTTCGCAACTACTCGACATAGCCCCGTCGTGTTTGGGGTCATTATATTGACAAGTATTTTGGACCCAAATTATGTCCAAGGTCTGATGACAAACGTCACACGAAACACCATCGTATTAGGGTATACCTTATTAGTTTAAAATAAGAATATGAATAAATAAAATAATTATAAAATTTAATACTGAACAAATAAATACGCACAAATAAAGATATTATTAGAGAATAATAATCAAAGTCTAAAACTAAATAGTACGACATTAAATAAAGGTTAATAATCTTTTAAAAACCTTTTTTTATATACTATTGAACTAAAAATATTATTTCGTTTGTCTATTTACCTATATTATCACGCATCTCTTGCGGGGTAGGCAGAGAGTACAGAATTTCAACAGGTTTTTTTCCAAATAGTCTCCTCCCATTTAGTGTTTACAATATTTAGTTAAATATTATAGTTATAGAAGAACCCCCTTGGTTGCTTATTAAAGTTCTTATAGCCAACTGGACTTTCTACAGTCATTAACACTAAAAGAAAACGATCATTCATCAAAATCCCTTAGTTATTACGTAAATACAAAAATCCGAGTTTTTACGTAAATACAAAAATTAATACATCCATCCTCACTGTTGTCTTTTTGTATGTTTCAAAAACCTAGATGTTTTTCGTATCCTTGCATTTGCAGTACCTAATAAGATTTTAATTATCTAATACCTCCTTATTATACTGCAATTACATAGGTAACGCATGTGAGTGTAGGTAAGTAAGTCGCTACAAAACGGAGCCGCGCGGCGGCGGCGATGGCGTGCCCTGCCCTGCGCCCGCACACACTTCACCCCGCGGAATACGTCACTGAGACCACCGATATATATTACAGAGAAACAGATTCGAAAAGCGGGCGCGCGATTTATGTGCTTTACAACATGCGCAGCAATGTCTGTGACAAAGCAATACGGAGATTTCAAATGCATTTCTAAAATGTATTTCTCATTACGCACACATTTATATGCAAGTTTCATTGTTAATTAAGGTATAAATGTATTTAAAAAAGGATAAAAAAAATTAAAATTTTGAATTTTGTATGGAATTTGTGAAGCAATTATCAAATATTGCGTTATTTACTTACAATATATACTTATAACTAGTTAAACATTTACCTATGTTTTCAGTAATATTTATTTCCTCGTCAAATAGCCCTTTAGGAACAGGTAAATATAATAGACGGCCTTAGGGAGTTGTTTCTCTGTACACTTGCTGAGGCGCCGACCGGGCTGCCGGGTGCTCGCGCAAGGGTACCTACATTCGGCAACCAGTCGTATTTTAGTTGCGCGCCAATAACAACGCACACGCTCCTCATAGCACAGAGAGTAATATTTACTGATAATGCTAGGGAACAAAAACGACCAAGATATTGACATGTCTATTGAGACAATTGTAAGTCCCGGGTTAACTTTCAGTGAAGAATCTTTAGTAATATCAAAAAGACAGCGTTTAAGTTGGAAATGGGATAATTTGAAAACATCTTTTGACCGACAAGTACTTGTCAACACAAATGTAAAGAGTCGCAACACGTCGGAGTTATGTTGAGTACTTGGGTTGTGCTGTTGGCCACCTGCCGGCTGCATCATCAGACCTTGGACATCCGTGTATACAAAACTCGTCAAGACAAATCTAATGAGCCCAATCACGGCGGGGCTATGTTGAGTACTTGGGTAGTTCTGTTGGCCACCCTCGGGCTCCATCATCAGACCCTGGACACCATCCGGGTGCAAAGTGCTCGTTAAAACAAATCCAACGAGCCCAAACACAGCGGGGTTATATTGAGTAGTTTGGTGGTTCCATTGGCCGCGTTTCGGTTTCATCATCAGACACTGTACACTATCTGGTTGTATAGTAGTTCTCAATACCAATCTAACGAGCCTTAACGTGAGGGGGTTATGTCGTATAGTTCACATGCCCCTATGGCCACCTTCCGACTCCATCATCAGATCAGCTCCATGGTACCATATTATTGCATTGTTATTGGATTTACATATGTGTGCCAAATTTCAGCTTAATCGGATACCCGCATGTCCTTGAGAAATGGATCTCAAGATTTGAACCCGAAAGACAGTCAGATAGACATACGAACATTGCAAGTTAAATAAAAGCTTGTAAAAAATTAACATCCCCCGATAAAGGGTTTACGAGATATCGGGGTGTATTTTAGTCGTAACATTAACATTCTCTGCCTACCCCGCAACGTATTTGGCGTGGTGATAGATATAGATAAAAATATTCATTACAATATTTGGCTAATCGTATCAAAAATCAAAATATCAGCTTGTATAATTAGTTCTTATTAGTATAGGCAAAATTGAAGGCTCAAGCTTCGACTCGAACCTTTAAGAGCCGAGTCCTAACGGCTCGCGAGCCTTTAAAGCTCGAGGTTTGAAAGCTCGAGCCTTAAGGGCTCCGGAGCCTTAAAGGCTCGAGCGTTGAACGCTCGCGAGCTTCGACTCGGGGTTCGAGCGCTCGACTCAGAGCTCATTTCTTACAACACTAGTCCGAAGACTGGAATTGTGCCCGGTATATGGCAATAGGCTCGCCCTCTATTTCATGGGACCTAACATCATCGGCAAAAAGTGGGTGTACTTAGTACACCTCTGCCACCACCGCTTGGGGTATATAGGCGTGACGGTGTGTGTGTGTGTGTGTGTATTATAACACTAACATTTTCGAAAGTTCGTAAACGTACCATGTTTAGCTGTAGTTTATTAATAACATGATTAAGGAAAAACTTTGAAGAGAGAATAACGCGTCACGAGCTGCATAAGTGCTTAGACGTGTTCAGGAAGTGTTGTAATGAGGTGAACCTGGACAAGAGCGCTGCGGTGTTCTTCTCCAGAGGTGCCACCCCGCGCCCCTCCCTGCGCCACCCCAGAAGTAATCTCGGTTAAATGACCATGATCGACCTACCTATTCCCTAGGTCACCCTAAACAATACCATGACCTTCAGACCGCACATCAAGCGAGTCCGTAACCGAGTAGCCTTTATGCTCGGTCGTCTTTACCCAAAGATCTGCTAGCGGAGTAAAATGTCCCTTAGGAATAAGGTGACACTTTACAAAACTTGTATACGGCCGATCATGACGTACGCTTGTGAGGTGTTAGGGCACGCCGCCTGCTCTCACATCGATATACTCCAAACGGTTCAATCCCGTTTCCTCCGCAAAGCCGCCGGAGCCCCGTGATTCATACAGAATGTCGATCTCCATTTCGATCTCGGTCCCTAACCTATTCGATTCGATATGTCGCGAACGAAAACCATAGAAATCCGCTAATCGTAGCCACCGCCGACTACGAATCTAACTCCCCTCATATCAGCCGTCCGCGGCATGTTTTCACCGACCCTCCCGGAGAGGATCAGACACCGACCTCGCCGGCTAGGTCGAAGAATTCCTTGCCCGCCGCCCGGTGCAGCACGCTCGCCGTCTTGTCCGGTGAAGCTGTAAAGGCCCCGAGGCCAACAGCGTAGTTCATTCACACACAGGCTTAGACATGTTTCAGGTGTTGCTGACTGTAAGTGAGGATATGTTATCTTTACTAGACAGTTTGATTCTAACATGGGAGGTATTAAACGCCACAGGTGATGTGCACAAAATCAACCAAACAGAAAAACATAAGTTTTTTTTATAATATGGAGAATTAAAGCTATACCCTATAAAATTCTTCGAAAATACGTATCAATCAGTTGATGGTGTTAACTCTTGACAAAATTTTGAGTAAAAAATATCACCTATAATTATCAAAGCAGATACAAACTTTACAACACTTAGTTTGAAGACGCGTTTAGGTCAACTCTCGCTCTTTGCCTAGGTCTGCAGTGCGGCCGCAACGCGCCTATAGGAACGTTTGGAAACTACGCGGTGACTACGCGCGCTAGGTCGCCCAAGCCCGTCGTCCTAGTCTCCCGCCTTTGTCAGTTATCCTGTGGCGTAAACGGCAGTTCTATAAATTGTATTATAATTAATTTCATAAACTATTCTTGAATTATAATCAAATTGCTCTCAAGCCTCAAGCTTTTCAAGAAATATGACAAATACCAAAAACCACTATTATTTTCAGTTGCCTGATACAGTGAGAACACAACCTAAACGAAATAACGCAGATGACACTTTGATGACTATCATATCGTTGATGAAGAAGCCTCCCCCTGATGCCAACAACTTGTTCTCTTTGAAATCGAACATTCTAAACAAACAGCCATATTATCTGGAGCCACGGCAAGATCTAAATAAGTTATTTAAAAATATTTATGACTGGCACTTCATGTTTTTAAGTAGTAGTAAAAATACACCAGATCTAAGAATATTTATAGGTATACATTCAATATCATAAAATATGCGAAAAATAAATAACTTAAATTAACTAAATTGAAAATAATTCAAATTATTTTGTAGGTTGTGGAGGTAAACAAGTGTTTCAATTGGAAAACAACTCTTGGAGGACGGTTGTAGACTTAAATCTTACGTTGCCAGCAAAAACACTTCTTTATGGCGAAGTAAGTACATACATAATAGAAAATATTGCTACCAAACCGGAAACCTAGTTTGATTGTTAACATATACATCATAACATACATAATGTCATCCTATACTATCCCGCTGTTGGGCATATGCCTTCTCTCTCTTCTCTCCAGTAATGCTATTCCTATTTCAATAATTAGTTATTTTATGATAACGATATAGAGATACGAGTAGCATCTCTGTTGTTTAAATATTTATAGGTGTTACTATTTTGCTTATCTTATAAGTCGATAAAGTATTTTTTCAGAAAATCTTAGATCCGATCTCTATAGACGTTCTTGATTCCAGGTTGTAAGAGAATTTCGTGGGCAAGGCAATAATCAACTTCATAGCAAAGCTCTTCACATTATCGATGCTATGGTTTTAGGTGGAATTGATATTTCTGGCTACTCATTAACCGATAGGTGTGTATTTTTACTTGGATTGCTGATCTCATTTTAAGCATCTTATTGTCGTATTATAATCCAAATGTTTAGTTTACTAGTTAGATGATTCGATTTAACCGCACCTTATGGTTGGTTTGAATTTTGGTAACGATGTGCTGGAGCAAGTGAATGAGTTTGTATATCTTGGATGCGCCTTTCAATAAGGATGGGAAATACACCGTTGATATAGAGAGAAGAGTGAATGCAGGGAATAGAGTGAATGGTGCGATGGGAAAGCTACTTGGGAGCCGGCACTTAAGCAAAAGGCGCAGCTGGCCATTCATAACGAAGTGCTTGTCCTAACGCTGTTATATGGCAGTGAGAGTTGGGTATGTAAGAAGGAGAACGAAAGCAGGATAAATGCGGTCAAAATGTGAGCTCTGCAGAAGATGTGCGGAGTGAAGCTGACCGACCGTATTCGCAACAGCGTAGTATGAAAGCGAGTAGGTATGAAAGATAGTATCGGTGTAAAGTTGAGAAAGCGTATGCTCCGTTGGTTCGGGCATATAGAAGGAATCTCAGAAGAAAGAATGACAAAACATATATACAATGCGAAAGTGGAAGGATGTAGGTACCGTGTATAAGACTAACTATGTGAGTGGTGAAAGCCAGAGAGGCCTGCAAGGAAAGAACCTGTTGGAACTCTGTACTCTCTGCCTACCCCGCGAGGAAGCTGGCGTGATGATAGAGATAGATAGACTAGTACTTTTATCACAATATCATACCTATTTTATACATTTACAGGATAAATCAATGCAACCTGTTCTGTGCGGCCTTATATAAACCTTTTGATAATAACGCCCTCCCAATGAGATGTAAGAGACTTCACAACATGGAAGACTTTAGCTCTGCTGTTAAAAATTGCGAATATCGTGCTATGAAACGTGTGAAAAGGGCCGTTACCATCGACACCCCAGATAGGATCAATCGAAACGAATCGTTTTATACTGTTGGGTCAGTTCTGTTCCTCAAAGAGATTAAAGGTATCTATGAAAAATTATTACACACATTTGTAACATCACGGCCGATATTTCAGATAGCGTAGCTGGAGATGTGAGTTACTTAAGAAAAATAGAATTTATAATCTACATTATGTGGATTATACATTCCTTTTTTATAGTGTTGTAATAAAGTGTATCTTTAATTATATTGTTACGTTTGCGGGGTAATTAAATGCCGAATAACGTGCGAAGTACTTTATTAGGCGCTGTACACACAAAACAGTACGTGGAATGCAAGTGCACACAAACACAAAACACACACTAGCACTACTCTCGTTAGTACCCAAATACTGCTTCCAAATCGCTGAGTCAGATTCCAGATGCACTGCTAAAGTCGCCTATTCCATTTAGATCGCTTGTTTTCCGTTTTGATCACTATTGCTTCCGAGAAGAGACAGTGTCCGTCCCCGCGCTCTGTGTTCCTGTTATACTCGTATGAAAGTTATAGAACGGACGCGAACCCTCTAAGTATATCGAACAATAGCCGGCGCGGCCCAAAAGCGCTATTATAATTGTACAGGTACAAATAGGTACTTGTATACCGCGACCGCGCGCAGGTGATAATTAAAGGGGTGGAACCTTCTAGACGTTTCAGCACTTAAGCGCGGATTCTAGACCTTTCTAGTCAGATCGGGGACCTAAGTGTATGTAATGTATTTTAAAATTAACATTCCCCGATAAGGGGTTTACGAGATATCGGGGTGTATTGAAGTCGTAACAATATAATTCTTTTTCAGAACCATGGATTGCACAGATATCTAAAAAAAGTGGATGTAAGTATTATTATAGGATGACCAAGGAAGGAAAACCGCTTAGCGAATATCACATCGCGTCTGAAGCTCGCTTAGATATGGTGTCGGCATACATGCGCCGCATTATGTGGCCCTGGGATCCTATTGCCAGTGCCATATTTGAAAGTGAAACACATGAACGTGTATCGTGTGCAGATATGGAACAATATGTATCAGGTTTTGTTTACAAGGCATAGAATTATGTAAGGATATTTTTCTGGAGTCGTCCTTGAAGCCTCGATACTTTGATTTACGGAAGTCATTTTGCTCGGCAATATACTTCATAAAGAGAGAGAGCGAGATATACTTAAAATAAAATATAAATGTACTTGAAAGTATTGGGAGAGGCTATCCTCGGAGAAACATCCAAGTTTTGATAAAATTTTGATTCTGTCCTTAACTAACAAGACAATTATTTTATGTACAAAATTTTCTAAAAAGGTTTAGTGGATAGTTCTACCGACGGATAAAACATCATGATGATATATGAAATTAAAGAGAAATGGTTTTCGGATTCGTACCCAGCGTATGGCGAGCTGTATTATATGGGATGCAGGTGTGCGTGATTTTATGTATGTATATAAAATTTTATGTATACATTTTTTATTTTTAAGGACACAATGCCCTTCCTTATCTAATACTTAAAAATAAAAAATGTATACATTTTTTATTTTTAAGGATGTCTGAAGAAATAACACAATTTATATTATAGTTATTTTTCTAGTAGGTGAAATAGTAAAACTACCTACCGATGTATTGGGTTATAAGTAAAACTGCATTTCTTAAATAAATTTATGTAAAAAATCATGTTTTTCTTTTATTTATTCATAGAGACTAGCCAGAATAGTCTGCGTTAAATTTTATGGTTCCATCTGAAAAATGGCCATCGCAGGATGGTTATTCTGTATCACTAAACCTTATCTATACACGGCAAGATGCAATGATGGCTAATGGAATTAGTCTGAAATCCGATATACGTAGCCCCCGCCGACTACGAACATAACTCCCCCTCCTATCAGCCGCTACCGCCGTCCACGGCATGTTCTCACCGACCCTCCTGATGCCCTTACATCCCTTTTTTCGGATACAGATACCGCACACAGGATCAGACACCGCCCTCGCCGGCGAGGTCGTAGAATCCCTTGCCCGCCGGCCGGTGCAGAGCACCACGGCGAGACACCTAGTGTACGCCCTCCCCCATAGCGACTGCTCAATCCGAGGCCGTTCTTCCTTGAGGTGCCCTTGAGCTAGTTAGTTGCCCGCTTGCCCTTCTGGTTCAAACGCAGTGGTTGAACGCTCGCCGTCTTGTCCGGTGAAGCTGTATATGCCCCGCGGCCAACAGCCTAGCTTAGATCATTCACAAACCTACACAAAAGAATTAGCCTCTGGCCAATGTTGCATATGAATTTAGACCGGCCGATATTTCGTCTTAAATAGTTGGGCGTGTTCGCCAAGCTTTGATCAAGTCCTAAGTGTTAAAAATAAATAAATGGCAGCAGTTGACGAATTACATTTAGTATCTGTTGTATTCAAGCTTAGTACCTATTGAAGGCGGAAAAGGCGATACCGTAGACGCGTCGTGCCGATATCGGTGTCGGTTACTGTCGGCGACGATATCGAAACTAGAAGCGTTTAGTTACCTACTAAATGCATGAGATAGTATTATTATAATCTTTTGATGAGATTGTTGTTCAGAAATGAAATACAGATTAATTTTTTGTTGATATCGTGGTGGTATTGGGTTGTTGCAGGACTGCCGATTTAGAAACATTTTTGTAATTATACGAAAAAATCATGAGGATGAAAATCTAAAGTAAAACACAAGAAATATAAAGATCATGCATTCGGAATAATCTTGGGAAAGCTATTATAAAATTGCTTTGGAGTTATTGTCATGAAAAAACTGATGTGAACCAGCCAAAGGAACCAGCAATATTGTAGATTATACTACTCTTTGATTGTATAACACAGAGCATATAAAAGAAAGATATGTTGTAGATGTAGATTGTAGGCAAAGATTATAATAATACTAATTGTTAAGAGTGATCTTTATATTACATAACTGAAAAAATAATCTATTATTAATAAATAATCAAATCACCTATTATTTATTACCTCAGGCAAGCGTTATTTTTTAAGCGTTACTTATATTACATATTGTCCGACCAAAACCGCCTACCAGCCTGCCACGCGACACAGCGACACTGACGGGCTGGACTTAAGGTCAATTTCACTTAGACGTATAATATTTTTGTCAAAAGTCACGTGTTATATTATGCTCTAAGACAACTACATATGATCTATTTTTAAATGAGTGTCCAGTAATGAAAGTAATATATTATTAGGTTATTTATTATGTTCCGCGCCAATATATTTGTTCGTATTATACGTTATTTATAACGTGTTGGTTACTACGTTAGATTATTTTTTTAATAAAATCAGTGCGGATCACTGCCGTGATCTTGGATGACGTACTTATGCATTTATCATGGGTTTGTGAGGGATTGCGGCGTCGCGTGTCAAATTGTTTGCAAATAAATCGTTGGTTTGTTTATTGTAATAACTGTAAATAAAAGTTAGTTTTAGTTACGTGTAAATAATTAATTTATTAAATATATATTTAATTTTAACGTTTAACAGCTCACGGCGGCGGTGCGGTGTGTTTTGCGACAATAATCAAAAGGCGTCGTTCAACGAAGCGAAGAAATAACTATTATTAATAGCGTAAAAAATAATAGGCGTTTTAAAAGTAGCGTATCGTTATAACGCGTTTTTAATATATAGCCGTTGCGAACACTCCTACTAATTGTAGGTGCCATTTACCGTAGTATTGCCAGCTTATGAATACGTTAAATAACCACTCTCGTCTTTCATTAGACAATGTGCCTAATTTTTATTAAACGGGCACATGCCCATTTTATTCTAAATGTAACGGTGGGTTAACGTATTTAACTTTTGTAGGCATCGTTTCTCGTTTGTTCTCAATCGTAGGTACTTAAAATATATTAAGGAATTTGTATATTTTTGGTAGGATTCGGATTTAAACATCTGGTAGCCCAAAGTTTTGGCGGGTGTTTTTCTTGGATTGCTGTCATTGTCATGTCAATATTGTTGAGGAATTTGCTAGGGAATTTGTTCTTTGGTTGCTTGAATTGTTTGTTTAAATTTGAAATTGATGATTACAAAGCAGATTCTATGTTATAATTGTTAACATTATCTCCAGTAGTATTAATTCTGAATTGGTTTTAATTCTGAATATATTTTAATATAGCCATGACGGTCGGTGAAGTAAATAAAAACTTGCCATGGTTCGTTTGTATTGTGTATTTATATTTGAGAAGTACTTAGATTATGTGAATAAGTTAATGCATAAAATCTTTCTATTGCAGGGTTGAGAAATACCGCCCATCTAAATTGGATGAATTAATTTCTCATGATGATATAATTAAGACAAGTGAGTAGATAATAATTTTCATTTAGCCACCAATACATAAAGGTTAATACTTTGATATGCCGCGCTTTACTTATTTATTGGTTTTAGTAAATCAATTTATGAAGGAGCACCAGCTGCCCCATTTATTGTTCTATGGACCTCCGGGAACTGGAAAAACCTCAACTATTTTGGCATGTGCCAAACAAATGTACACACCTCAACAGTTTAACTCTATGGTTGGTATTTTATTTTTTATATTACTGGTTGTGGTAGAGACGGGTGTGGCAACCTACTTTTGGAACATATCAAATAAATACTGTCACACCTATATTCCCCAAGTGGGTGGCAGAGTAGTGCTGAGTACATCCACTTTTCGCCGACGATGTTAGGTCCCATGTAATAAAGAGTGAGCCTATTGCCATATACTGGGCACCATTCCAGACTCTGGACACATACTGAGAAGTTTCCATTAGAAAAACTACATTTGTGCGACCTAGGATTTAAATTCAGGACCTTGTGATCACAATGCGATGCGCTTTGCCGTTAGACGAATGAGGCAGACAGGCAGTGGAACATATCAAACACCTATTAAGCTTCCAACTAGGTGTAAAACTACCATACTAAGTGGTAACTCTCTCTCTCTCTCTCTCTCTCTCTCTCTCTCTCTCTCTCTCTCTCTCTCTCTCTCTCTATCTATATCATCATGCCAGATCCCTTGCGGGGTAGGCAGACAGTACAGAATTCCATCAGGTTCTTTTCTTACATGCCTCTCTGGCTTTCTCCACTCTAACTAAGTGGTAACTATGGTGGTAATTCATAATGGTCGTCATGGGTGGAAATTAGTCTAAAAACTAGCAGATCTCTTAACAGGTGAAGGTCTTCAGTTTCTTTCAAGCATGCCCACCCTTTTTCAGTGTCATCAGACAAATTCCTTCTGCAAATTTTTTAAAATAATATACCTATCTTCTGTGGTGTACCTATTGCATTGGAAAAATGTAAAGATTAATGATAAATGAATAAATAAATTATTGTTGTGAAATGGCCCTTCGTACTTTGTAATTTACAAGACACATATTATTGTGTGGGCGGGCCACATAGCGCGTAGATCGGACGGGCGTTGGGGCAGAAAGATTCTAGAGTGGAGACCACGTATTGGCAAGCGCAGCGTGGGACGACCGCCTGCCAGATGGACCGACGATCTTGTGAAAATCGCAGGAAGTCGTTGGATGCAGGTGGCATCGGACCGGTTACGCTGGAAAGCGATTGGGGAGGCCTATGTTCAGCAGTGGACAAGTATAGGCTGAGATGATGATGATGATGATATTATTGTGACTGGATAGAGTACATCTTAAACTTATGGCATGAAAATATATCTTTGGAAATGTATTATTTATTATTGTATAATAATAAATAATATCAGCCTATACTGCCCACTACAGGGCAAAGGCCTTCTCTCACAAATTGAGGTGAGAGAGATTAGGTCATACTCCACCACGCGGACTGGTGGAGGCAAGTTTGTGGCCACCTGCTGTTGGAACTTATCAAGCTGCCTTTAAGGCTTCCAACTCGGCTTAACGACTATCACATTAAGTGGTAACCGGGACCAACGGCTAAACGTGCCTTCCGTAGCACGAAGACGCTCGAATATGAAAATGCCACAAACGGTCACCCATCTCAGGCCGACCGAGCCGAACGCTGCTTAACCTTGGTGATCGGTAAGAACACACACAGCGCTACGAGCGCCCACTGATTACTACTATTATTGTGTACTATGTATTATTAAATAAATAAATCAAGGGCAAGTCAAGAGTCTCCGTAACCGGCGAGTGTGTATCAGATGAACTATGAGAGTGGAGGAAGTCAGAGAGGTATGTAAGGAAAGAACCTGTCATCATCATCATCATCATCTCAGCCTATACTTGTCCACTGCTGAACATAGGCCTCCCCAATCGCTTTCCAGCGTAACCGGTCCGATGCCACCTGCATCCAACGACTTCCTGCGATTTTCACAAGATCGTCGGTCCATCTGGCAGGCGGTCGTCCCACGCTGCGCTTGCCAATACGTGGTCTCCACTCTAGAATCTTTCTGCCCCAACGCCCGTCCGATCTACGCGCTATGTGGCCCGCCCATTGCCACTTCAGCTTGCTAATCTTAACGGCTATGTCGGTGACCTTGGTTCTTCTACGAATCTCCTCATTCCTGATTCGATCGCGTAGAGAAACGCCGAGCATAGCTCTCTCCATAGCTCGCTGAGCAACTCTGAGCTTTTTTATGAGACCCATTGTAAGAGACCACGTCTCTGATCCATATATCATCACTGGTAACACACATTGACTAAAAACTTTAGTCTTAAGGCACTGAGGTATTTTGGATGAGAAGATGTTGCGCAGTTTCCCGAACGCTGCCCAGCCGAGTTGGATTCGTCGATTGACCTCTCTCTCAAAGTTGGACCTACCTAACCGGACTACCTGTCCCAGGTAAATGTATTCGTCGACAACTTCAAGAGTAGAGTTCCCAACGGTGAGTGCGGTGGGTACGACATGGACTTTAGACATTATTTTCGTTTTGTCCATGTTCATTTTAAGACCCACTTGTTGAGATACTCTGTTGAGGTCACCGAGCATTCGTCCTAGATCTTCCAGCGACTCCGCCACGACCACAATGTCGTCGGCAAACCGAAGGTGAGTGATGTATTCGCCATTGATGTTGATGCCAAGTCCTTGCCATTCCAAGAGCTTGAAGGCGTCCTCTAAGGTGGCCGTAAACAGTTTCGGAGAAATGACGTCTCCCTGCCTTACTCCTCTTTTTATGGGGATCGCCTTCGTGCACTGCCCCTGTACTCGGACTGACATGGTGGCGTTATTATACAAGCACTTCAACACTTCGATGTACCGATAGTCAATGCGGCATCGCTGGAGAGATCTAAGAACCGCCCAAGTCTCTATCGAATCGAAGGCTTTCTCATAGTCCACAAACGCCAAGCATAGTGGCCGATTATACTCCTCGGTCTTCTGTATAATCTGCCGCAGCGTATGTATGTGGTCTATGGTACTAAAGCCTTTCCGGAAACCGGCTTGTTCGGGAGGCTGGAAGTCATCAAGCCTGCGTTCGAGACGATTCGTGATGACTCTCGAAAACAACTTATAAACATGGCTCAGCAGTGTGATGGGCCTATAATTCTTCAGTAAAGTGTTATCACCTTTCTTGAAAAAGAGTACCACCACACCCCTGTTCCACGCTTCCGGCGTTTTTCCTTCGAGCAAGACGAAATTAAACAGCCTCTGAAGGACTTTAAGTACCGGCGATCCGCCCGCTTTCAGAAGCTCTGCGGTAATTCCGTCTTCACCCGGCGCTTTGTTGTTTTTAAGGTGTTTGAGAGCCATCCCAATCTCGTACAGGCTGATGTCCGGGATATCTTCTGTGTAGTGTCGGGTTAGCTTGGCTCTTGGGTCTTTTACCAAGTCAACAACAGGTTCAGCTACTGAGGTATACAACTGCCCATAGAACCTCTCTATCTCCCTGAGCACCTCTGACCTATTCGACGTTACGTTTCCGTCCTCCGTCTTCAGCTTCGTCAACTGGCTTTGCCCAATAGACGCGTCTCTTGCAAACACTTTGGAGCCCTTGTTCTGCTCTATGGTCTCCTCAATACGTCTTGTATTGAAGGACCGTAAATCGTGTCGCAAGGACTTCAATATCTGTCCATTGAGCTGCCTATAGGACTTAGCATCATCGGAGGTTTGGAGTGTCATAGTACGTCGCTCAGCCATAAGGTTTCGGGTGTAGTCAGATAGCTTTTGAGGCCTATTTTTACGGTGGGGCTTAAAATGCTTGGACCCGACCGTATGGACAGTCTCTACCAACCTATTGTTGATTTCGTCCACTGATGCGCTGCTGTCTAGCAATTCGAAGCGGTTTGACAATTCGAGTTGAAAGTTCTCGGGGTTTTGGATATGTGCATTAGAAGGTCGGAGCGTAGACTTCATCAGACGCGATCTTTCCATTTTGACATTAATATTTAATGTGCCTCTGACCATTCGGTGATCACTGCCGGTTTTTACCCTGTGAATCACGGAGACATCATTAAATATTTGTCGCTTGGTGCTCATGATGAAGTCTATCTCATTTTTTGTGGAACCATCAGGGCTCATCCAGGTCCATTTCCTATGAGGCGGCTTCCGGAAGAAAGAGTTCATCATAAAGAGTCCCTCCTTCTCCAGATATTCGGCCAGCCTCTGACCCCTGGGGTTGCGTTGCCCATATCCAAATTGCCCCACTCTCAATTCATCATCGCCCCGTTTGCCCAGCCGCGCATTGATGTCACCCATGACCACTGTAAAGTGTGCTTTGGAAGTATGTATGGCTCTACTAATGTCCTCATACATTACTTCGACGTCATCATCTGAGTATGCCGAGGTCGGTGCGTAGACCTGTATGACCTTCAGCGAATATCTTTTGGATATTCTGAGTATCAGGTACGCTACCCTGCTCGACACACTAGTGATGGACACAACGTTGTCTATGAGTGACTTGTGGACGATAAATCCGACACCACCTTGGGACTGCTGTTCGCCCTCCCGGTAGTAAAACAAGTTGCCGGATTTTAAGGTTATCGTGTCCTCGCCCTTTCTTCGGACCTCCGATAAACCAACAATATTCCACCGCAACTTGTTTATCTCTTCTTCCAGCTCAACAAGCTTCTCATCTGTCCTTAACGTGCGTGCATTGTATGTCACCAGGGCCAAATTTCGGTGTTGGTGGTAGCCGAATCTCTGCCGGAGATTCTTAGCACCCCTTGTCCTGTCGTTACCATGGCTGCTACCGTGGCCAGGACGAACAGGACCGCCGGGGACTAGGGGCCTGGTTTTCTTACATTCGTCCATAATTGGGGGTGTTTGCCATACTCGCCACGCTTGGCAGGCGGGTTGGCGAGCGCAGTTATTGGTCGTCGAAGTGCTAAGGGAACGCTGCTGCCCATTCCCTAGTTTTCCCTTAGTCGCCTTGTACGACACCCGATGGGATGAGATGGGTTGGTCCTATTCTAAGCCGGGAACCACGCGGTCAGAACCTGTAGGAACTCTGTACTCTCTGCCTACCCCGCGAGGGAGCTGGCATGATGATATATATAGATAGATTAAATAAATCTGTAGTAATTGTAGTGGTCTCACTTTTTTTCAGGTGCTCGAGTTAAATGCATCAGATGACCGAGGCATTGGTATAGTAAGGGGCCAGATACTCAGTTTTGCATCAACAAGAACAATATTTAAAGCAGGACCAAAATTAATTATTTTGGATGAAGCTGATGCTATGACTAATGATGCACAGAATGCACTTCGTAGAAGTAAGTAATAATATAGTATAAAATTTAATAACAATAAGAATAAATGTGGTGATCGGGGAGGCCTGTGTCCTGCAGTGGATGTCCATACTATGCCAATAGTAGAGGTGGGCGATTATGAATGATTTACATAATCGAGACATTTACTAATTACTAATATTGATTATCGATCATGGAATTAGTAGCTTACACATTTTCATAATCGGAAGTCGTTACTAATTAGTATTACTAATTTTAGTTCAGTCATAATCCCGTCAATATAAACCATTCATTGAGTCAATCGTTTGTTATCCCTAGCGTAGCACAGTCGTTTATTGTTTGTTGTGGTTTACTTTGTCTTTTATTTATATTGAACCAAAACTATGATTAAATATCTTATAGGATACTTTTTAAGCGCAAGTTCGTGAATAGTAATATTTTTTTAAATATCTAATTAAACACGTAAAATATACTTTTACAACTCTATTACTGAGGACGTACGTA
Source organism: Phalera bucephala (assembly GCA_905147815.2). Classification (NCBI taxonomy): domain Eukaryota; kingdom Metazoa; phylum Arthropoda; class Insecta; order Lepidoptera; family Notodontidae; genus Phalera; species Phalera bucephala. The sequence goes on along the minus strand of LR990621.1, from coordinate 11,210,406 downwards.
CGTCGCTGGCACAGAAGGTACATGCAGTGAGTCCAAGCCAAGTGCCATCGCATCATTCGCACAAATATATATAATCACTATGATTCGTATCGGCCATGCAGCCGCGCGTGGCGCGTAATCGAGCTTAGCTATTGACTACTAATTCATTACTAATGGTTATAATCGAGATAGCTCGAGACATTTTCATAATCGAATGATTCCATTAGTATATCTCATAATCGCACACCTCTAGCCAAAAGACATCCTTTGGCTAATATATAAGGATTAAGTCACCAATGTTTTTTTAGAAATGTTGTTATATGTGTTATAGGCACTCCTATTGTGCCTATTTTTGTAGCTCTCATTAATTAACTAGTAACATCACGAATATTTCTCATGATTTGATGACCTCAGATATTCAGCATAAACATTGAGAATTAGACAACAGAGACAAGCCCGCTGAGTTTCTCGCCGGATCTTCTCAGTGGAGGCCGCGTTCCGATCCGGTGGTAGATTAGTAAATGAAAAAAAAAATGTAAATATGACCATTTGTAAACACCCCTGCAGGGTTTAGGCAAAATAAACAGTTTGAGTTTGATATTGTGCGTGTTACAATATCTTCGTGAAATTATTGTGTATGATTAGTCTGTATACCACTGGAGGACCATTCACGATGATGTTGTAACATACAGCGTTTTGTTTAATTGAATATAGCGAATGAGGATCTTAGCCCACCCTGAGCCTGTAGCCAAGTGGACTTCCTGCAGTCCTTAATATTAATAAAAAACAAAAAATGTCGTAAATGACATTTTACAATAAAAAGTCATGTAGTCAGAACATCAATATATCATAACAAGATACACAATCACATTTAAAACATACACTAGACAAGTCCCAAAATCCACGTGAGAAGTTATAGTTATGATATAAACATAATTTGGAGCATATTGCACCATACTCTTTTCACCTAAAGTTGTATTTGCAAAAAAGCGGAAGCCTGTTAATTTTTTAGTACCGTCCGCATTTGCCTGCCTTTCGGTGGTGCCATTTTTCTTGCGGCGAGCGTGTAAGTACCTATATTTGATCGATGAGTCAGGCCCACAGAAGTTGTAATTTATTATGATTTCTGTGCTCAGAACAATGTGTTATCGATTGAAGAAATAAACCACTTGACTGGGCTTTCTGACCGGTATCATGCCCGTTTCTCTATTCACGGCCGCGCGAGTGGGTTTTCGGGGGTTATGTAACTCCTTTGTAACTTACAAATGTCAGCTCTGCTCACTGTAAACAAAATCGGTAATTAGTTGCCATGGTTATTTCTATGAAAACAAATGCCTACGCATAAACCTACGACTCAATAATTACTGTTGTCTTAATTTCATAATTAGAAGTATTTTTAAATATAAAATAATTAAAGGTTTTTAATTCGAAAAGGAAATTAACAAGATTTTATCGTTAAATGATTTCAAGTAGTAGTTTAATATGTCGGATAGTGATGGTGAAGAGGTTCAGTGCAAAACAGTTAAGATCACAGTTGTCGGTGAGCCTTCCACTGGAAAAGTAAGTATTTTTTAATTTTTTTTCTTATTATGTGTCGATGTAAATTCTCAACCCATAGATGTAATCTTGTAGCACAAGTACAAGATTATATTATCTTTTTAGGGCTCCAAGTGATGGTCATAAATATTAGATACGTTTGTATTGCGCCCACGACACGGAAATAATTCCTAATAGTATAGGGCTACGTTTTTTAGGGTTTCGTAACTCCACTGATAAAAACGGAACCCTTATTGGACAACAAACAAAGTTATACAAAGTAGAGAAAGGTTTAAAAGAAGATGCAGCAGATAGCTAGGACGACATATAGTGTTTGGTAAGAACAGTATTAATCGGAGTAGGACTACTGGTAGATAAATGTTTTTCCTTTATTAAAAAGGTGACAACCCGATATTTCGCGAACGCGTCCAATCATAGAAATCCGCTAATCGTAGCCGCCGCCGACTACGAACCTAACTCCCCTCCTATCCACAGCCGTCCGCGGCATGTTCTCACCGACCCTCCCGGTGCCCTTACATCCCTTCTTTCGGATTCAGATACCGCGCACAGGATCAGACACCGATCTTAACGCCGACGTCGAAGAATCCCTTGCCCGCCGGCCGGTGCAGTAAGAACAGTAAGAGCGCCAGGCGAGACATCTAGTATACGCCCTCTTCCATAGTGACTGTCCAAGCCGAGGCCGTTCCTCCTTGAGGCGCCCTTGAGCTAGTTGCCCACTTGCCCTTCTGGCTCGAGCGTAGTGGTTGCACGCTCGCCCTCTTGTCCGGTGAAGCTATAAAGACCCCGCGGCCAACAGCGTAGATCTTTCACATACATAAAAAAGATAAATGTTTTATTTGTCATTATTAGATTTTTTTTTCGTCATCATTAGATATCGTTGGCACAGTGGTAAACTACCCACTCTGTAAGCATTTTAAATATGTCCGTCTGCGTTCACGTTTTAAATAGTAATTACTAAGAGTTTTTGATAATTTTTCTAAAGATTTATTTTTTACCTATATTTTTTTTTATCCACATTAAGAAACTGTCCCACTGTTGGGCACGGACCTCCTCTCAAACTGAGAGGACATAGGCCATAGAAAAAAAAAACTAAAAACACTCATTTTGAGAGCCAATTATATCGATATCCTCAACTATTCGATATTTGCAGACTGGCTAGTTTGCTTTTACTGACCTCTTTTTTTCTTGGACCGATGATATATTTTGTTCGTAATTGGTTTAGAGCAGTCTGTGCGGGCGGTACGTGGGCGGCGGGTGCGCGGCGGGCGGCGGCACGCAGGGCGCCGAGGTGATGGCGGGCCAGTGCGTGGGGCTGCGCCCGCCCGTGCCGCTGCAGCTGTGCGACGTGGCCGGCAACGCGCTCGCCACGCACATGCTCGCCAACTACTTGTACGGTTCAGACGTGAGTACACCGGATTAACACTTTAATCCACGTTTGTAACTGAATTTTCATGACCAGCTACATAAGAAGAATTTAATTTCGTCAATACGTAATGGGCTACCAATTCTACTAGTCCTACTAATATTGTTCTAGCCACTCAAGAAAAAATCCACTTCGTCATTTCATAACTGATTACCAATCCTACTAAAATTATAAACACGAAAGTTCGTGAGGACGTATTAAAAAGCTGGCGTTTTTTAATACGTTAATCGACGTATGCCATTATTAATGAGATCAGAACTTAAGCGATACTTCGAGTGGCAGTTTTATGTAGCAAGAAAATATGCTATAAGCATTATTTTGATTATTGACATTATAAACACGGTGATAGTGTTATATTCAAGAATGTTTATTTATTGGCAGTATGCAGGTCCCTACAGGTTTCATATTTAATAATTTTGTACTTTTCAGATTGTCCTGTTTGTTTACGATTTAACGAATCTTCAAAGCTTTGAAAATCTAACCATTTGGATTACAAAAGTCAAAGAAATATTTGAGAATGAAGTAAATAAACCATTGATGGCTTTGTTCGGTAACAAATCCGATTTGGAGCACCAGCGAGCCGTGAGGCTGTCTTGCGTACAAAAATTTGCTTCAGAACACTTACTGGAAAACTTTAAAGGGTCTGCAAGGACTGGAGAAATGGTTAATTCATAATCATAATTATTTTTAATATTTATACATTTGTATCCAACTTCTTCATTAACAGATCTAATAGCTGAGATACTATACATTCCGAAAAATCAATCAAAAGTCAGAAGTGTTTCCTATAGGCCATGGTTATGTAAAGACTATTGGAGAATGACGGGATCTGGTGTGATGATATATAGAAGACATATGGATGAATCGAGATAGTAACATTTACTCCTCTGGCTTTCTTTTTGCCACGCACATGCTTGCCAACTACTTGTACGGTTCAGACGTGAGTACATCGGATTAACACTTTAATCCATGTTTGTAACTGAATTTTCATGACCAGCTACATAAGAAGAATTTAATTTCGTCATTACGTAATGGGCTACCAATTCTACTAGTCCTACTAATATTGTTCTAGCCACGCAAGAAAAAATCCACTTCGTCATTTCATAACTGATTACCAATCCTACTAAAATTATAAACACGAAAGTTCGTGAGGACGATATCCGCAAAAATATAAAGTGGATCTAGAGTTCAAGCAACGTAACGTGAAAGTTCACTTTCTATTTTTTTAAATGGAATTTATTTTCAGGTTAACACAGTATTTACAAATCTAGTGGCCCGTTTGTTGGGCATGGCCGTGCGACGACTCCCACCGGTGACGGTCAATGCCAAGTCCCCGCTGCCCAAAGACCTGAACTTAAGCGCCTACACACCAACGGCATTGCAATCTGAACGCAGCCAGTCCCTGATCATGAACAGGAAGGCGTTGAGGAGAGCTCAACGAAAAGCATCTTCAAAAATCTGTGTTGTACAATAAATGTTTTGTTCTTATTGAGTTTTTTTTTATGTAAACAGTTTGTTATTACCATACCGTTCTATGATGCAGGTCATGATAAGTTTCAATTCAAATTCAATGACATCGACACAGGGGCGTTGGTGTGAAATCCAACAAGATCTTTGTATGACTACTCCAATCCAATCCAATTTATAATCTATGGCTCCATCGTTAACCGATGATTCTGCCAATGTCAAGTTTGCCAAGTTTAAAAAAAAAAAGTGACGAACAATCGGTTTAAGTATGAATGAGCGGTAAACTTAACGAAAAAACACCAGAACATCTTCATCAAATTAACTTGGGCAATAAAGAAAACTTGGTAAAGTAGGTACGAAAAACTGTTTTTTTTAATGAATTGCGGTAAAGTCAAAATAAGTAAAAGTAAAACAAAGAGGATGAAAGAAACGCTTATGAAGCATAATATGAAAACAAATATTAGCTATAACCTAATATGATTTACACTGATAAACTTGTACAAAGTAATAATTAACGGTGAATGCGCCAAAGACAGCATATATGGGATGTTTACCGGACGAGGTATATTGGCTGGTAACAGATCATAAGGGTTGTAAGTGTATGACTACTCATTTTATTACAGTCCCGCTGTACTAGTACAGTAGCGTTGTCATCAAGCGAAATGTCACTTAATGACAGTCACTGAGTTGCCGTTTGCCAAGAAAGGACATCGTAGAAAATTGCCCCAGAACCAACAAACATTTGACCCATGCCATCATATATAAATAATTATATATTTTATTAAAATAATGGCAAATATCCGTATCGAACGGATAATTTGAAATCTAAAACGAATATTTCATGGTATTGTGAGTACTACTATCGAAGTCGCCGACATCTTTACTGAATGTCAACACAATATAACCTCATGTATTAATGGCTACTGAATTACAACCTCAAGATCTTTTGTGCAATATTGCAATTCCCCCGCCTGTCCGTTTAATAAAAAATGCCTTAAGAGAATTTATGGGTGATTTGAAATCATACAAGTATTTTTTCAATGTTGATAGTTCTGGGGCAAATCATGTATGGGCGCAGAACAATGTCCTTTACCCAAGTTCTATTTAATTAGTAACGATGCGGACCTACCTGCTGGAACATTGCCCTAGAAGTAACAAAATTTTGCTAAATACTAACGTTAATTTTACACCAACCCGGTTTTAAGACGTTACTGTGGCAAAGACGGCCGATTTAGCGCAGTGGTTAAGAGCTTAAGCCGCTCTGCCCACTGCGTCTAATAGTCGCGGGTTCGAGTCCCGCACGGGACAAATCTTTGTGTGATCCACAATTATTTGTTCTGGTCTGGGTATTTGTGTATGTGAATTTTCATGTTTGTAAATGCACCCACGACACAGGAATAACTCCTAGTGTGGGGCACACATAATAAAATTTGTGTTTATAGGGATCTACAAAAATCACATTTGTTGTAGTATTACATTTATAATTTGTTTCCAGTAATAGAGAAATACACGGAGAACGTGAGGTTCTGTATAATATGCAACTACTTGGGGAAGATCATTCCGGCGCTGCAGTCCAGATGCACGCGATTCCGCTTCGCGCCGCTACAGCAGGCCCAGATCGTGCCGCGCCTGCAGGAGGTCGCGGCCGCCGAGGGGTACGGAATTTACATACTAACTAATCTATATCCATACTCGTAGAAGTTACCTAGTGTTCTAAGAACGCTCGAGTCGGCGCATCGCTTCGAGTCTTTAACGTGCATCAACACTCATAAGCGTCGACTTAGCTAACGCTCGACGTTCTGCGCTCATTTTTCAACACTAAGGTTACTCCTCACACTGATTGAGGAATCAGTCTGCCAGAATAGCTGTTACTACCGCTGTCAGTGAGAGATTCTGTCTCATCACCGGATACTCTATTTGGAATCCCATGTTAGGCACTTCAAGAGCGTGTAGGGTTTATTTTGTTCAAGGCTTTTTTTATATGAAAAATCATACATAGTACTTCTGCGAGCCTAGGGGGAAACTAACCGGTCGTGTCGGACTAAGTATCTCAATGTCCTATACCGATACGGCTCCTGGATCTCCGCTAGGAACTCACCAGTGCCCTTCTGTGCCTTGTCATGAAGATAACCTTTGTAAGACACTTATAACCTAGATAAAACATAACACTTTCCCTATATAGCTTCTGTTACAAACTTGCCACGTGAATTATGTCGTTTTCTGTTGATTATCTGTACATTTCCTAGTACCGTTTAGAAATTGTGTACAATGTCTAAGAAATACATACATTTCCTAGGAAATTTATATTTTATTAATATTATATTTAATAATTAACCCGGCGTTGTATACATTTTCGGTAACATATACACCACACTTCGTATAATACAATCTAAGTATTTGATTCGACCAGGGCACAGGGGACAGTCTTCTTGTAGATTAACTCTCCTATTTTTGATCTCGAACACTACTACATACATACACTCACGGCTTTATCCCACTGGGGTAGGCAGAGACTACAGTTTGCCACATACTTCGATTCTGACACACCTCTTTCGCTTCATCTACGTTCATACATCTCTTCATACATTTCCGTCGATTAAGAGTGCTACGCATGTGTTTGCGAACACTACTGGGTATCCAATTAACTACCTAGTGGGTAAATGGAATGTTCTACACTATGCAGGGTGAAGATGTCAGAAGACGGTGTGAAGGCGCTGTTAGCTTTGTCGGGGGGTGATATGAGGAAAGTGCTCAACACGCTGCAGAGCACGTGGCTGGCGTACCGTGACGTCACCGAAGACAACGTGTACACGTGCGTGGGACACCCGCTGCGCTCTGACATCAACAACATCCTCAATTGGCTTTTAAACGAAAATGATTTTGCCGCGTGCTTTAAACGTATCCTTTTTTAAAGAATTAAGAATTTGAGATTGAAGATTAGGAAGTGTGGATTTACTGAACGGGATATTTACACGTTGGAACTTTTCAAACTTTGTATTCACGAATAAAGTATATACATTTCACCGGAAAGTTCTAAAGGCAGGCGGCTATAGACATTTAATGCGCATGTGCGTAGCCGAGTCACTATTAGTTATTTTATAAACGTCATTCCAAACGTAAGGGGAAGTTGCGGCTGCAGCGCTGCGGCCACGCTGCTGGCGCTGGTTTTTTTTTGTGTGTGTGAATGATATATGCTGTTGGCCGCGGGGCCTTTATAGCTTCACCGGACAAGAGGGCGAGCCTGCAACTACTACGCTCGAGCCAGAAGGACAGCCTCGGCTTGGGCAGTCGCTATGGGGGAGGGCATATACTAGGTGTCTCGCCGTGGTGCTCTGCACCGGCCGATGGTCAAGGGATTCTTCGATCTCGCCGGCGAGGTCGGGGTCTGATCCTGTTTGCGGTATCTGTATCCGAAAGAAGGGATATAAGGGCATCAGGAGGGTCGGTGAGAAAATACCGCGGACGGCGGTAGCGGCTGATAGGAGGGGTGTTAGGTTCGTAGTCGGCGGCGGCTACGTTTAGCTGATTCCTATGATTGGACGCGTTCCCGGAATATCGGGTTGTCACCTTTTTAATAAAGGCGCGTATAGGTTAGAGACCGGGATCGGTATGGAGATCGACGTTCCGTATGAACTACGAGGCTCCGACGGCTTTGCGGAGGAAATGGGATTGAACTCTTTGGAGTCTATCGATGTGAGAGCGAGCGGCGTGCCCGAACACCTCACAAGCATATGTCATGATGGGCCGTACACAAGTTTTGTGAAGTGTCACCTTATTCGTAAGGGATATTTTACTCCTCTTGCAGATCATCGGGTAAAGACTGACAAACACAAAGGCTGTTCCGTTACGAACTCGCTTGATGTGCGGTCCGAAGGTCATGTATTGGTTAGAGTGACTCCTAGATATTTGACTTGTTTAACACAGAGAATAGGTCGGTCGACCATGGTCACTTGACCGAGATGCTGGCGCTGGGTTCAAGTGTTCGAGCGATTAACTGATGCGCGGCCGCAGCGCGAGTAGATCGCTGCAGTGGCGCGTTTTTTACTTATATGGATTTACAAAGCAGCGCGTCTGCAACCATACAGCCGCGCTGCCTCCGCGCAGGTACTTTGCGGCAAATTTTGAAGGCGCTCTAATATTGTTGGCTTTCCGGAGTAAAAAATAAATAAAGTTTATTTATTTTCTGTTAGAACATATTTCTCATGTGTACCATATTTTCTTAATTGTAATAACAGATATTCAAGATCTCAAGATAGCAAAGGGCTTGGCCCTCAGCGATATATTAACTGAAATTCATACACTTATACACAGAGGTATGTATACCTGGGCCGGATGGTACAACCATAAAAAAATGTTTTTCATCGATTACGTTTTCTGTAACCATGACGTGGCACCATGGCAATTTAACCAGATCGGACTACAGTACCAATTAGTCGCGGGTTTGAATGTCAAAGGACATTGTTCTGCGCCCATACATGATTTGCCCCAGAATCAACAGCAAAGGAAAAATACTTGTATGATTTCAAATCACCCATAAATTCTCTTAAGGCATTTATTATTAAACGGACAAGCGGGGGAATCGCAATATTGCTCGAAAAGTATTCAATTTTGAGGTTATAATTCAGTAGCCATTAATACATATGATATATTGTGTTTTGACATTTAGTAAAGAAGTCGGCGCCTTCGATATAAGTGCTTACAATACTTTAAAATATTCGTTTTTGATTACAAATTGTCCGTTAGATACGGATATTTGCCATAATTTTAATAAAATAGATAAATAATGATGGCGTGGGTCAATTGTTTGTTGGTTCTGGGGCAATTTTTCATCATCATCATCTCAGCCTATACTTGTCCACTGCTGAACATAGGCCTCCCCAATCGCTTTCCAGCGTAACCGGTCCGATGCCATCTGCATCCAACGACTTCCTGCGAATTTTCACAAGATCGTCGGTCCATCTGGCAGGTGGTCGTCCCACGCTGCGCTTGCCAATACGTGGTCTCCACTCTAGAATCTTTCTGCCCCAACGCCCGTCCGATCTTCGCGCTATGTGGCCCGCCCATTGCCACTTCGGCTTGCTAATCTTAAGGGCTATGTCGGTGACCTTGGTTCTTCTACGAATCTCCTCATTCCTGATTCGATCACGTAGAGAAACGCCGAGCATAGCTCTCTCCATAGCTCGCTGAGCAACTCTGAGCTTTTTTATGAGACCTATATTAAGAGACCACGTCTCTGATCCATATATCATCACTGGTAACACACATTGACTAAAAACTTTAGTCTTTAGGCACTGAGGTATTTTGGATGAGAAGATGTTGCGCAGTTTCCCGAACGCTGCCCAGCTGAGTTGGATTCGTCGATTGACCTCTTTCTCAAAGTTGGACCTACCTAACCGGACTACCTGTCCCAGGTAAATGTATTCGTTGACAACTTCAAGAGTAGAGATCCCAACGCTGAGTGCGGTGGGTACGACATGGACGTTAAACATTATTTTTGTTTTGTCCATGTTCATTTTAAGACCCACTTGTTGAGATACTCTGTTGAGGTCGCCGAGCATTCGTCCTAGATCTTCCAGCGACTCCGCCATGACCACAATGTCGTCGGCAAATCGAAGGTGAGTGATGTATTCGCCATTGATGTTGATACCAAGTCCTCGCCTTTCCAAGAGATTGAAGGCGTCCTCTATGGTGGTCGTAAACAGTTTCGGAGAAATGACGTCTCCCTGTCTTACTCCTCTTTTTATGGAGATCGCCTTCGTGCACTGCCCTTGTACTCGAACTGACATGGTGGCGTTATTATACAAGCACTTCAACACTTCGATGTACCGATAGTCAATGCGGCATCGCTGGAGAGATCTAAGAACCGCCCAAGTCTCGATCGAATCGAAGGCTTTCTCATAGTCCACAAACGCCAAGCATAGTGGCCGATTATACTCCTCGGTCTTCTGTATAATCTGCCGCAGCGTATGTATGTGGTCTATGGTACTAAAGCCTTTCCGGAAACCGGCTTGTTCGGGAGGCTGGAAGTCATCAAACCTGCGTTCGAGACGATTCGTAATGACTCTCGAAAACAACTTATAAACATGGCTCAGCAGTGTGATGGGCCTATAATTCTTCAGTAAAGTGTTATCACCTTTCTTGAAAAACAGTACCACCACACCCCTGTTCCATGCTTCCGGCGTTTTCTCTTCGAGCAAGACGGAATTAAACAGCATCTGAAGCACTTTAAGTACCGGCGTTCCGCCCGCTTTCAGAAGCTCTACGGTAATTCCGTCCTCGCCCGGCGCTTTGTTATTTTTGAGTTGTTTGAGAGCCATCCTAATCTCGTACAAGCTGATGTCCGGGATATCTTCAGTGTAGTGTCGGGTTAGCTTGGCTCTTGGGTCTTTTACCAAGTCAACAACAGGTTCAGCTACTGAGGTATACAACTGCCCATAGAACCTCTCTATCTCCCTGAGCACTTCCGACCTATTCGACGTTACGTTTCCGTCCTCCGTCTTCAGCTTCGTCAACTGGCTTCGTCAATAGACGCGTCTCTTGCAAACACTTTGGAGCCCTTGTTCTGCTCTATGGTCTCCTCAATACGTCTTGTATTGAAGGACCGTAAATCGTGTCGCAAGGACTTCAATATCTGTCCATTGAGCTGCCTATAGGACTTAGCATCATCGGAGGTTTGGAGTGTCATGGTACGTCGCTCAGCCATAAGGTTTCGGGTGTAGTCAGATAGCTTTTGAGGCCTATTTTTACGGTGGGGCTTAAAATGCTTGGACCCGACCGTATGGACAGCCTCTACCAACCTATTGTTGATTTCGTCCACTGATGCGCTGCTGTCTAGCAATTCGAAGCGGTTTGACAATTCGAGTTGAAAGTTCTCAGGGTTTTGGATATGTGCATTACAAGGTCGGAGCGTAGACTTCATCAGACGCGATCTTTCCATTTTGACATTAATATTTAATGTGCCTCTGACCATTCGGTGATCACTGCCGGTTTTTACCCTGTGGATCACGGAGACATCATTAAATATATGTCGCTTGGTGCTCATGATGAAGTCTATCTCATTTTTTTTTTTTCTGGCAATTTTTGACAATGTCCTTTTTCGTGAATGCTATTTCGGTGTGTGAAGTTCATACTAACTTGAACAGACCTGACGAAAAGCTGCCTAGCGTATCTTAATGTTAAAGTCATATTGAAGAGGAATTAAGTACTTCGATATTATTCTAATACTAGTCTTTAAGAGTGTTCCGTAGCATAGCTTAGCGTAGCTTCGTTGATTTGCTTGTTGCTGCACGATCCTTTCGTCCCTGACGGCTACTACTCTTCAACTATTATAAAAAAAGAAATCATCGTCTCGCCGATATTCCTCAAGCGAGGGTGGCAGTGTTCTGCACACTCACATATCGCCGATGAAGTTAGATCCCAATTTAATAGGGAGCGAGCCTATTGTCATTATACCGACACAATTGTAACACTCCGGAGATTTTTTTCCAAAGCACACTGGCTATCGTGATTGCCACTCTCACTATTCGCCACGATACCAACGGAGCAGTATCTTGAAGTATTGTTATTTTAATTACAGTTAAGTTACCACCGGAAGTCTTGATAACATTGCTGATTAAGATGGCGGACGCGGAAGCACGTTTAGCGTCAGGTTGCAGCGAGCGCATCGAGCTTGCAGCATTGATTGCCGCCTTCCAAGTCGCTAGAGACCAAGTCAAACTTGAACCAACAGAATCACAGACGAGTCAAGATTAAATTACCTAGGACTTAACTAGTGACAACCATTAGGAAGATTTGGATGTCTACTTACAATATATGTTTTAAAAACTTACAATTGATCAAGTGTAAATGAAATTATGTTTTGGTTTTCGTATAAATTTTTCCAGGCTAAAGTCGGCTTGATTCCCTATTAACAGTTTTCATTTGTCTTTAATAAGCGGAAAATAAAACCACCACATTACAATAAATTATGTTTTATTTAAATTAAACGTACCTAAACTAAATTAATTTATATGTACAAGAGTATAAATGATCCTTTTTAGAGATCCTTATTTGAGGTCATGGGCTATATATTGGTCACACCTACCTACAATTATGCTGCCGTCGAAACGATAAATGCAGTACCTATGTTCTACAGTAGAGCATACTGCGTTTATCATTAGGACGGCCGTTTGTATGGGCTTTTGTATCTTACAATCGCGCGATGATAACAGTTGTGAAATGCGTGTTCTGGACAAGCTCTTAAATAAATAAGTTCATTTTATTGTTATTCGTTCTCAAGAAACGATTAATACAGAACAGCTTTCGTTGAATACGCACATACATTCTTATGCGTACGTGTTCTTAAGATTTAGTAAAATGATTTGAATATAAGTTTGGTATAACACTGGCCAACTACAAGCTGTACTTTGGGTCTACAATACTTGGCATTCTTAATGCAAAGTTATAATACTTAACGAATGAGAACTTAATACATGAGTTTTACAAGGAATCATGTACGTAGCTATTTTGATAACGCATGTCACATTAGACGTAAACAATGTTGTGCTATATCGAAGGAATACGGTATATTCACTCCCATTATTTGTGGTATTTATTAAGTTTATCCAAAGTATGATACGAGGCTATTGAAGGAATTGGTGAGCGATGCGAAGATGCCGGGCGAGGCCGGTGGCCCGGGCGCGGGCCGCGGCTGCAGCGCCACTGGCCGGTAATACGGCCCACCATCTATACGCTAAAAATTGATTTTGTCAGTTTATTACTTCCACCTGGTTTATTTTCTGCTGACGAATCGCATGAGAAGCGAAGGCAGTATAACTAGATAGAACACACTGTCCTCAGATAGATATCGATTTATATCATCACGCCATATCCCTTGCGGGTTATATGCCAGAATATCCCACAAATTTCCCATCCCTAGAAATCTCATATCCCAGAAAGGACAATAGAATAATATCTCACTTGGAAAAGCACACTTCATACCCAACCGTAGCTTGGATTCGTTAAGTCCGAATTTTAATAATTTTTGCTTTTTATATCAAAACAAGGGTGCATCCATTAATTACGTGAGTTGTTTTTCTTTTAATTTGGACCCCTCCCTCTCCCTTGGTGAGATTTGGTGTGACCCCCTAGTCTCCCTTACGTGAGATTTACGCTCTAGTTGTTAAATGATTAAATTGTCGAAGCGAATGTTTTTAAAAGCCATGAGATTTTTTAGCGTACGTAATGGAATACTCTAAGAAAAGTAAAAGCCAAATTAAATATATATGTCTTTTTATTGTGTGTAATAATTTATGTTTTTCAAAAGTTGATGTTAGATTTTCAATTATGCCCGTCCCCAGTTCAAATGAGATTTTACTGGACCCCTCCCCCATATTTTGAGCTCACGTAATTAATGGATGCCCACTAAGCATCGATATTTAATATGCTAAAGCAAGGTTATCGTAAACATAAAAAAGTGAAGTTTCTTACTTACCTAGTGTCCAAAATGAGTGAAAGTAGAAAATTGAAAAATAAAATATGTACAGTTATCTTTACATTTAATCTACACCAAACAACATGCATCACCTAGCAGAATCATACTTTTTGAGAACGAACTAAGTCAACTAAGTAGATAGGTATTAGCTATTTATCGATTTACTTGACATGACGCTATGTTAAATTGGAAAGATTATTATAATACATATAATTACGGATCTCTCAACTAAGAATTACAATACAAGGAAATAAAAATAAATTGATTCATACAAAAGCTTAAGTACATTTTGAATATCTTCATACCTAAGTATAATTGTACTTTTAATATTTAAAGCAATATCTATAATAATTTCCATAGCAGGTACAGTAGAGTCGTTGTAATCAGTCTTCAGGGAACACAAAAGCTCCTTCATTTAATAAGGCAGTGGTGGACGTGTAGAGAGGCTTCGAAGTGGCTGTAGTTCGCCCGCTGCTCGGCGGTATATATCCCTAAGAACCCACAAAAACTATGTGTAACCAGCACCAAATAAGTGGAAACAAGTTAGTAGGAACGTAATATATTCTACTTGGGATAGTATTGATTCGCATATTGATATTAAAAGCTATTTTACAGACTCATCATGGCAACAAAAAAGTAAAATTATTCAGAATAGGTAATGGTATTGCTCCAAGAGCAAGTTCTATTTTCCCTAGAGACAACTACAAACGAGCATGGAACAAGAGCACTAATATTTTCTAATTGAATACTACGCTAAACTCATTTGTGTTTTGAAGATCCCGAAGATATTCTCTACCTAGGATACTGAATTAAGTACTGTAAAAGACCTTCATATACCAGTCTTCTAGACAATCTGTCTAACAAATAGATTTTCTGTAGTTCCAAAAAAGTGTGGTATTTACATATCTACAAACAGTGCTTACGTTAATATTTACACAACATTTTTGTACATATTGTACTTACTTTGGCTGAATGTAAAGTTACATTCAGTAACGTTGGATGGCTGTCTATGACGATAAATTCTACTTGCTGTGGTAAATATCCTTCCGCTGAGATCTGCGAATGATTAAAATTAGGCATCAAAAAATCAGACAGACGGCATGGTCCAGTGGATAAGAAGCTTAAGCCGTTCCTCACACTGGGTCGAGCAGTCGAGGGTTTGATCCCTACACGGGACAAATATGACCCAAAAATATTTGTTTCGGTCTGGGATGTTTGTGTATGTAGATGCCATATTTGTAATCGCACCCGCGACACAGGAATAATTCCTAGTGTGGCGCTACGTTTTTTTTTTATAGAAACAAGAAACATCTTTATTTCTAAAAATGTAGGTGCGCGCTACGCTTGAATGTATTATGTAACGTATTATGTACTGCTCTTAATAATTTTTTTGAAAGATTGAAAGAAGGAAGCTTTAACAGAGTGTAATAAAAGGTTGCCTGGAAGAGATCACTATTAGTGTTAAGGGTGCCCATTGTTAGACTACCTCGTGAATTCATAAAATTGTATTCCTATCTTGTGTCTTTGGTGGAAGAATAAAGTGTTATCTATCTAATATTAATGTAGAAGGTGCAAGTGAATGAATTTGTTTATTTGGGAAGTATAATTACAAGAAATGGAAGGTATGACGGCGATAATGAAAGGAGAGTGATCGCGGACAATAAAGTGAATGGTACCTTGCGCGCCGTAGTGAGTAGTCAGCCTGACTCAACAAAGGCTCGACTGACTATTGACAATGGTGTATTGGTACCTACACTTATGTATGCCAGTGAATGTTAAGTATGGCAAAAGAAGCATGAAAGAGAAGTGAATGCCGTGGACATGCACTATTTACGGAGTATACGTGGAGTCACCCTTGCTGACCGAATGAAGAATAGTGTGGTTAGAAACCGATGTAAGTTGAAGGATGACGTAGTGACTAGGATTGAAACAGGTATGTTGAGTTGGTATGAGCATGTGGAGAGGATGTGTGACAGGCGGCTAACGAAAGGAATATATCGAGCAAATGTGAATGGAAACGTCGGAAGAAGTCGCCCAAGCTATCACTGTATGAAGAGGTGCGTCTGAATCCCCATTGGGAAAAAAGCGTGAGTGTATGTAAGTATGTATACAATAAATTTTTAGTTATCGGGTACGCAATATCTTACGTCAATGCGATAGGTGCCAGGCAGCAGGATGCGCCAGAACTCTCCGTTCATGGTGGTGTGGTAAGTGACGTCACGACCTTTCACTTTGATCGAGGCCCTCTCCACCGGGTTGCCGTTTTCATCCATCACAAAACCATGGGCCCCGCGGTGTGCTTCGGCCAGATATTTTATGAGAGCCTGTAAATAATTAACATACTTACTTTTGATACTATCATTATAGGAACACAATAGATGTTCCTATAATTCTTGACTTCTCTATCTACTTAAATAAAAATGCATAGTAAGTACCTATTAGGTTACGTTTCCAATACATTTCCTGGAGTATTTACGCAACAAAATATCATGTATAATCATAATAATAAGTACGTTGAGCTATCATAGCTTATCTTATTCTACAACACGTTTTCGTAATGCAAGCACGTACATATCTATAGATTTTTTTGTTGTGATAAAAACGCTGATAACACAAGTCAATAATTTATTTGTTACTCGTTAGAACACTCGTGTTTTCAGCAGATTTAAAAATGGGTTTTCGTTGGTTTTACTTTGCTGTAATTTGTGGCGTCGTAGGAAACGTTAAAAGTGAAACTAGAGTAGCGGTGGCTCATCTCCTGTCGCAAAATGTAACCGGCTCTGTTGTTTTCACGGAGACAGAAAACGGACTTCGAGTTACTGGTACAATCACCGGCCTTCCCGCTGGAAGATACGGATTTCACGTGCACGAATTAGGAGATACGAGTACCTGCGACGCTGCCGGAGCTCATTTCAACCCTGATGATAACACTCACGGTGACAGATACCATGAAATTAGACACGTCGGCGATTTGGGAAACGTAGTGTTCGTGGGAGATGGTATTGCAATCGCAAGTATTGATTTTGAAGATACGCTGATTTCACTTCGTGGCCGTAATAGTATCTTAGGGCGTACATTAGTTCTTCATGAACAAGAAGATGACCTTGGTCTTGGAGGTCATGAGACCTCGTTGACTACTGGCAATGCTGGAGCACGGATCGCTTGCGGAGTCATTGGTGTGCGGTCGCCGGCTGGACCGTGGAATTCTGCAGTATCCATCGTTCCTTCAGTAATGTTCTTTATATCATCCGCAGCGTTTATTTCTATTTTATCATAATCTAGTTATCAATAGAATGTATAATATACCTAACTAGCAATTATGATATCCATTTATTTATTATATTTGTCATAATTAATAATATATCCTAATTGATTGCGCATTTAATTGAAGCATTACATAAGTAATAGGTATCTAAAAATGATTTTTATTGTTAGAAGAATTTACAGACTGCTTTCCTTTGGTTAATTATTGTTTTATATAAAAATATTACCATGATAAATAAATATAATAAACGACAAAGTTTATATGAACTATGCAGTCCGAAATTAGTATTAAATAATCACGGTGTTTTAATTAACATTTGTATCAATAGTTACTAACAGGGAGAACAGGAGTATCCTATATAACCCTTGTAGTATTAAGATAAACTCTTGTATTTAAAATACAAGAATAACTTTTCTTTATGAAGTATTTTTGTAACGTAACGTTATAATCATACCTGTTTGTTATCTTGCCAGTACTTGGGCAGCTCGTGCGCGGGCGGGTACTTGCAGCAGGAGATTTCTAGCGTGATCTCCATGCATCCGTGCCACAAGTAGTTGTAGTCTTGCATACCCCCTGCAATACACAAAGTATGTTTTCTGTAATGCCGCTCTACCATGAGTAAAAAAAAAGTTATTTTTTACCTGTAAAATTATAGCAATTATCTAGCTGATCAGAAATCAGATTTTTGTTCCTAACGTTTTCGCTGAGGAGCTGTATTTTTATATAAAAGTTAGCGTGCATTTTGTAAGTGATGATAGAGCTACTTAAAATTTTAAGAAAAAAATACTAGATAGGTAAATATCAATCGAAATTGAGTAGCCTACGTAATAGAGGACAACGATAACAACCACATATCTAAAAAGGTATTTTTTACACCACGTCACATTTATATAAGGCAAATAAAGAAGACAGGTTCTAATCCGGTTACTACGCTGTGTTATTAGTTAGTTATAACTAGAACTAAAGCTAATGATTTCGTGGTAATGCTATAGCATTACCACGAAATAATTATACTAAACGTATTGAAAGTTTGACTTATTAAGACAATTTCTTTTTTTAATTAACGGTTTCGAAGAAAGCAGTGATAGCCTAGTGGTTAGACCGATGGACTGCAAAGTCAGAGGTCTCGGGTTTAAACACAGGCACGCACCTCCGTCTTTTCGAAAGCATGTGGCTATTAAAAATTAATTATCACTTGCTTTAACGGTGAAGGAAAACATCTTGAGTAAACCTGCATCCTTAAGAGTTCTCGAAGGTGTGGGAAGTTCGCCAACCCGCACTGGGCCAGCGTGGTGGACTATGGCCTAAACCCTCTCAGTATAAGAGAGGGCCCGTGCCCAACGGTGGGACAGTCACTTAACAGGGCTAATATTATTTTATTATTAATTCACGGTGTTTCATATTAAGTACGTTTACACTGTGTTTTACAGACACGAATATCACATTCACAAATGGCTGCAAAATAGGTTATACAAAGTACTTGTCTAGTAAGGAGGATCGAACCTGCAAGAACTTCTTTATTTAAAAAAAAGAAAGCATCTACACCCCGTGAGCTGAGCCGTCTGCGTTTACGGACGGGGCCTAGACCGTATTGGGCCAATCAGCTAAATCGACGTCATCCAGTTACAAAATACAATTGATGAAATTTTTATAGACCTATCTATCCTACACATCGTCTCGTGTTATTGTTACTCTGAAGCAAATAACTGTTAATCGAGTTGATTCGTTTACGGGAAGACTGGCTTAACATGCCGAGAGAGTAATACTTGGAAAAAAGAGAAAGTATGATGTGCGTTTGTTTTTATTTTAGCTATCCATCATTTTACAAGCTGAATATGCGATGATGAATTGTTACAATGCTGTTTTTATAATTATATTAGTATTTTTACAAGCTTTTATTTCACTTGTACTGTTCGTATGAATGTCTGTCTGTCTGTCTGTCTTTCCGTTTCATATCTTGTGATCAAATTTTTAAGCACTTGGTATCCGTGTGTGCTGAAATTTGGCGTGCGTATGTAAGTTCGGTGACAATGGAATAATATGGTACCGTGGAGCTGGTTTGATGATGGAGTCGGAAGGTGGCCATAGAAACATGTCAACTATAGGACATTACTCTCTCGTGTTTAGGCTTGTTGGATTGATATTGACAAGTACTATACAACTAGATAGTGTTATATGATTTGATGATAAAGCTGAATGATGGCTTATGGAATCACCCAAGAACTAAACATAACCTCGCCGTATTTGGAATCGTTGGAATTGTTTTGATGATTATTGTAGACCCAGATGGTGTCCAGGATATAATAATGGAATCGGAAGGAGGCCATAGAAACTTCTTAACTAAGCAAGATACTTATCTACGTTGTATTTTGCCTTCAACGGCTAGTTTATAAAAATATTTTTTTTTAAATTAACATTATTTATTATTATTAGCCTATACCATGGAGAAAGGAATAGAAGGCCAATATTGTCCAACTACTAGGCAAATGCCTTCCTTCCCTTCTTCCACCTATCCCAGCCTATTACAAGCTGATGCCACTCCTTTTGATACAAGTTCAGCTCGGCTCGGCAACGTTTTAATAATGAATGAAGGTGTTTAATTTAGTTTAATTAATTCGCTTCGCCAATGGATCTTTCAAGCTTTTGTTTAACTTGCAAAGGCTGTTTCTTCGAATTAAATCTTGCAAGTTGTATTAGAATCACCTCTATTTATCTACAAGAGTTGAAAGATGGTTCAGTTGCGATGAAAATGCATTTCACGGCAAAAATGATTACACCCAGGATCGGTCCGTTGGAAGGAACTGCTCAACGGCCAACAGCATAGACACAAAATGTTGTCTACACTTTTAATTTTGATTGGCCGTTTCAAACTGTATGATAGCTTGTTTATAAAAATGTTTTTTTACTATTAATTTATTTAACACTTAATGTGGTAGTCGTCAAGCCGTGTTGAAAGCCTTATTTATAGGCGGCTTCATAAATTCTAACAGCAGGTGGCCACAAACCTACCCCCACCAATCCGCACTGGGTCCTAATCTCGCTTATCTCGATTTGTGAGAGAAGGCCTTTGCCCAGCAGTGGGTAGGCTGATATTATTATTATTAAAACATACCTGTTAGAGGGTACCAGGCGGCGCCATTAGTGATGCCCTTCTCGAACCTCGGCGAGCCGGATTTGCAAGAGACGCCGCGAGACATCTTGGCGTGATTGTTGGAGTACACCAGCGCGAGGTGCCGGAACACATCGTCGTCGGGCGCGATCGATGGCGTGTGCGCGTAGCTTTGGAACACTGCGTTCAGGGGATATGTTGGACGAAAACATATATTATTAACTAGCAGTTTTCGGCTTCGCACCCGGTCGACAACAGCGCCACCTACCGGGCGACTACCCGCCGTCTTTGTTACTTCTGAATAATGTAGCTTTCTAATGGTGAAAGAATTATTAAATCGGTTCAGTAGGATCAGAGTTTATCGGTTACAAATAAACAAATATTTTCTCTTTATAATATTAGTAATTAAGAAGTATAGACTATAATCTCTTAACTACCGAGATGTACCTAGTATGTAGGGTTGCCACCTTTTATTTGAGCAAATACAGTACATTGGTTTTTAAAGGTAGGCGAAAAAGTACGTTGTATCAAAATAAAGTATTATTTATTTCACTTTACAATTTCATTCAAAACATATTCTTTATTACTTTTAGAAATTTTCAATCACTATTATCACTGCTAAACAGCTTCACAGCATGTTTACAGTCTTAACTTGAAAAGATTGGAGAAAGATAGTAGCAATTTGGAAGTGTTGATAGTATTTACTATTTTCTTTAAGTTAGAGAGGTTAGATGTAACAATATTTTTGTTTAAATCTAGCTTACCTTAGGTACGGATTTTACCATCAGAAATCATCCAGTTTGCTTTTAATCGCGAATACTCCAGTCAAGTCACTTAGCCGTAATACGTAAAATTGCAATTTTTTTTTCTTTTTAATGATTAATGTATAATGAATCTTAAAAAATCAAACCATGTGAAATAAAGTACGTATAAATAAGTATATTCGCGTACTTTACAGCTCTCATGAAGTATAAAGTATACTTAGCCTAATTAACGTACAATAATTTATACTAAAGTACGGGTGGCAACCCTACTAGTATGGTAGGATATATTACTTCAAATCGTTGAGTCTTGGTTCATATTTCTCCGTCTAAGGAGATGTATACGTACAATTATTTGCGGCAGTTAAAGAAATCTAGGTCCGACATTATATAGTAAATATTCGAATCAATTTGATGAAATAATTGAGATAAGAGTGCAAAATACATTAGGTATTTAAGAATACTATTATTACTAATTGAAATACGTCACTGGAACATAAAATGGATGATCTGCATAATCCTGATTGCATGAAAAGGAAAAACGTTTATTTAGGTACAATGTTATGCTGACGTATAATAATAGGTTATCATTATACTGAAGAGGTTAATCAGTCAGTATACTCGGTTGTTATTTTGTTAATTGATGTACCTAAACCATTCATGATTGAAATAATATAACTAGGAACTGGTAAACGCTGGCAATAAAACATATAATTATATTTTGTTCTTTTTTGCTTTTTTATTTTTTTTTGTTCTGTTATTTTTAATTTAATAGTAAACCAATAAAAACTATAAAGAGTGTGTACAATCAGCGACCTATGTCGGTGAACATTTTCGGTTTTCTGATTGATTGCACGCTTTTGTTTCGCCTCAAATCGATTATTTTCTTTCTATCTATCTATCTATATCATCACGCCAGCTCCCTCGCGGGGTAGGCAGAGAGTACAGAGTTCCAACAGGTTCTTTCCTTACATACCTCTCTGGCTTCCTCCACTCTCATAGTTCGTCTCATACACACTCGCCGGTTACGGAGACTCTTGACTTGCCCTTCAGATAAGACACGGTCTACTTGGTCATGGTAAGATAGTCTAGGTCTTCCCCGGTACCTACATCCTTCCACTTTCGCATTGTATATCTGTTTTGTCATTCTTTCTTTGTCATTATTTTATTTGATTTAAGTAATACATAAATATGTTGCTAATGTTATATTGACAATGTTCGCCAAAGTTTGTAAAATAAAGAGAATTACTCTTTTGTATCAAACTTGTGTCGCTGACCGTACCATGACAAATGGCCTGTGTCAGTTTTTAACTAATAGGCAGATTTACTTATTGTGAGTAGTATTTTGACAGTTTTGCTTTGAGCCGTTTCCGTGTAAATATAAGTAAAAATTCCGAAAAAAATATATTCTTGACTTAAAATTAAACCCATCATAAATGGATCTATCGTCATGTCTATCCATTCATGGCTGTACCTATGGTTTGAGTATCTTACAAGGATTAAATGTTGTTCAATAATTTACTATGATCAGAAATATTAAATTATCAGTAGGTACTTACTGGCACTGGGCGTATTGTCGTAAGGGTACGAAGCGACCAGGGCGCCTCCGTGAAGCGAACCCGACACCACGAACTGGATCTTACTGATCCACTCCTTCACAGCTTCAGTCTCCGGCTGCGGTTGCTTGGTGTTAGCCTTGAAGAAGTCCGGAAAGTTCCTGTTCAGGTCGTAGCGTCGAGCGTTGTGTCTGCAATATGTAAGTGAACCATATAGAAAGATCGAAAGATAGAAACACATTTATTTGAGAATTTTATGGTCGAGTCAAAAGGATGAGTGGTCCTAAACGTTCAAAGCCGTGGCAAACACGGTGTCCCAAAATATAAATTCTGTATGGGCTGAAAAACAAAATTTATCTAATAATTTAGAATTTCACCTCTTAGTACGAACGGAGAACCAGCATAAAAAACAGTTTAAGTTTTTCATGAGTGAACGTGTATTATTTCATGTAATTAATGTACCTAATGTATTAGTAGGTGTTTAACTTTATTGCACTGTTGCATGTCTATTTATTCATAAAAAAAAATGGCGAACATACAGCGTAAGCGTTACGCTCTACTTTTTTAACACAGCCAATTAAGCAACAACAGTGACATCAAACACAATAGGTATGCAATGAGACAGATGAAATCACGTAACGTTTGGTTTTTTTTATAGATAATTGCATTAGGTACCTATAGTTACACGTTGTGTCAACTGATGAGTCTGTCCCCCGTTACTTAGTCTGTTTCACATTATTTTTAGTAAGATAAAGACTTTTGGAATTAATTACAGCACTTACATGAATATGTTCTATAGCCAAACTTGGTAAGTAGGTACAATAACTCATGGTAAAGACGTTATTTTCTACGCTCCTAACTATTCCTAGGCGGTAGTTCATAGGATAATGGACATTCAAATGAACAGAGCGGGCAGGCATGTAGAGGTTACAGGTAAATGAGTTGTGTATGTACCTTAGCATTTCCCTGCTCATTGCCGCGGTTTACATTCTCGTAGTAGCCAATTTCAGAGCCATTTCTCTGCTCACTACGATGCCCGAGTGTGCTGAATACATTCCATGGGTTAAGTTATTGCGTCATACCTTCCATAAGTAGTGTCGCACTGGCCTTCTCTCGAGATGGCGAAACCATCAGGGTTCATGGAGGGCATCAAGTGGATCCTGGTGTTGTCTAACAACCATTTGATGTAGGAATCTGTGTCGTATGACGTCACCAAGTGCTGAAAGTGACAATATTTGGATTACTGTTGTTGATAGAATTGGTGTGGGTTTTGTTCATATTACGATATGATTTTTTTTAATTGCCACAATTATATTTTGTTATGTTTATTTTGCAGAAAAAACCCCATGTAAAATTTCGTTACTTAAACCAAAATTTAACTTCTAAATAAGCAAAGTCAAAAACCAACCTTATATGTATTACGTTAATAAAATAAATATTTAAATCTAGTATAGTTAAAAAATAAAAAAAAACGATATACCTACCAAAGTACTAACCAACTAGTCCAACCATTCCCATGTACATCATACTGTATTGTTTTTAAATATAACTATGTAAATAGGAAGCAAAAAGTAAGCAAATTGTCGCGTGTATCGTGTGAGTCTTACAACCACTTACAACTAACCTGTATGAGGTGCAGAAGTAGTTCCCTGCCCACCACCTCGTTTCCGTGTATGTTGGCCACGTACTTGACGTCGGGTTTGCCTATCATGTGCTCGTATGGCGACGCTGACACCACCATCACCCAAAGATCTCGTCCTAAAATTATAAAAATAACAAAATATCTATTTATATAAAAGATTATAAATTTAGGTGATAACCAAGTTCAAATAGGAACGTAGAGTCTGATGGACTGAGTAATGGCGGATCAAGAGCCTCTGAAAATAGCGATCGTGTATGACAGGAATCAGAATGGAGGAGGCTGGAGCGGCTAGTAAAGAAACAAGTTGTTTGAACTGCTCTGCGAGAGAATTACCTAACGATATAGACGAAGAATATCTTTTTGCTAACAAATCAAGGTGTGATACTAATACAAGGAAGCCCTCGAAACACAGAGTAATCATCATCATCATCAGCCCCTGTCAGTCTACTGCTGGACGTAGCTACAGGCCGCGTTTGCCGACACGCGATCTCCACTCAAGAACCAGTGTGTGTGTTCTGCGGCATATGTGACCTGCCCACTGCCACTTCAGCTTGCTAATTCGCGGAGCTATGTGTAATATTTACTATTTATGAACTTCATTTTCTGTGATCGAATAATCCAAGAAGCTGTCTCCTTATTCGGTGAATAGAGAAGTATTTGTATAAATTGATAGCATTCTATTTTCAATACCTACCCATTAAGCGACTAGGTGTTTGTTTGACAAAAGTCAACGAGCAGTGTTTTGTAGAAATAATATAGGCAGTCAAATTCAGGTGCACCTTGAACGCTATTAAGGAGTAGCTAGTGTATGTAATTACCTAATTAAAGGTATGTATTATTATTTATTACCCACCTTGCACCGATTTTCCTATGGAGTAAAGGGCTGTAAGGGCTGGATACTTGGCGGAGATGGCTCGCAGGTACCTTGTCAGCTCATCATGGTCGTGGTAACGGAAGTCCAACTCTGATCCACTATCTCTCGATTCTACTTCGCCAAGATTCGTGGATATTTCGTCTACTAAGAACATGGTGAACATTATATTACATTTTCTAAATATCACCAAAATATTTAAGTACTTAAGTTTGACGTTGGCATAGAGTAGAGTATTAACCACTGGTATTAACAATAGGAAAGATAGGCGAAATGTGTTGCTGGTGAGTTATGTTGTTATACCAGAATAGCTGAGAATAGCTGCACTAATTTTCCTTCAAAACCTTTAAATAATCAGCTGAAGGCCTATTTAGCTGTCTGAGATAATTTTCGATGAGTATGGACGGTTGCAATTTTTGGCCTTAAATTATCATTGACCTGAGACAATGATAATTTAAGGCCAAAAATTTTGACAATGATTTCTCTTGGATAATGCGAAGTTACAGTAAACTCTTTGGGCGCTTATTATCATTCCAAAAACAAACTCCCACTTCCAATAGGGTAGGCAACGAGTAACCTAGAGTAGGGAAGTACTAAAAGGTACGATGATGATTTAGTAGGTATACATACTAAAGATCATAAACATACCTGTAGTGTAACTTGAATCAGATAATGTCTGTGAACATGTTGTTCCAAGAGAGGTCAGCAAAAGGAAAATGCGAGTTATACTCGCTTTCGTACTCCGGG
Organism: Phalera bucephala; assembly: GCA_905147815.2. Classification (NCBI taxonomy): domain Eukaryota; kingdom Metazoa; phylum Arthropoda; class Insecta; order Lepidoptera; family Notodontidae; genus Phalera; species Phalera bucephala. The sequence continues at coordinate 11,184,557 of LR990621.1, read as the reverse complement.
CCATCTGCGAAACAAAGTTGACTCATCGTAAACGTGCTTGTTTGATTTTCCTTGTTTTTAATAAATCGCGACTGGTAATAATGATGATCTTATTGCGTCAGCCGGTTATTCTGATTACGTAGAATAGTTATGCGAATGAGGCAAAATATTTCCTTTTACATAAAATTAATATGGAGATTTATAGAACCTGAATAAAATAGGGTATTCACTAACATTATATAATTTCTAAGTCATCTGCTCGCCTGAGAAATAAGAAGTTTAGAACAAAACAAACTACCAAAACGAAATGTTTCTTTTGTGAACTAGCGAGATACATTAGACATCTCTCTTAGTCACCATTAGTCATTGTCTAGTTTATTTAAAATGAAAAGCAGTAAATTCCATAATTGTGCTCGTTGTAAAATGTATTGGCACCATTAAAATTATAGTTAAATAAACGTGAAAAAAGAATAATAAAGTAAAATAGAATAGAGATCTATTTCATGTTAAGTTCTAATCCTATACATAATCCAATATACCGATAATTATTCAATAGTCAATAAATATCGTGATAATGCCATGTATGTACATCCTAAAAGACACAAGATATGCTGTTCTAGACATTCTAGTTATATTTAGGTTTCAGATTTACAATCGGCAATCCCGCGCATACTTTATGAACTTGGCTTTCCTTTTTCACATTTATGTTTTGCTGGGATATTATTATTTTTAGTAATGTGACATCTTAATTGAAACACACTGAATAAGTAATACATTGTTGATGATGACTGTCATGTTATGTAGGCTTCGGATGTATATATATATCCAAACCAAACATATTGTTCTTTTTTACAAGTGTGTAGGCTACAACCTACTAGGTTTAGATAATTCATTTAGTTTTCCCTTGGCGTTTGAATATAACCGCACCAAAACCAATGTCTTCATTAAGTACTAACCCGTCGTACTAACCCATAAATTGCTGTTTTGTAGAATTGTTATTATATACATAGGTTTTAGGTTTGATTATTAGTGAATAAATAAGTTAGTAAGTCAGTATTGAAAATTGTGATGTTTGGGCCTCTGAGATTTAGAACAACGGTTAGTTTCGTTTATGACTCTTGAAATCGGGATTCCAGAGTACTCTACATTCTCTGGAATTTCCTTATAGACTTAAAATTGTATGCGTGTAGGCTAAATAGATTTTAAGTATGAAGAGTGGCTCCAAATTGTTGGATGTCGCTGTTGTTTTCTTTTTTTCCGAACTTGGCTTGACACACTGCCGTGTGTCTAAAGAAGGGAAAAGACAAAAAAGGAATAATATAAGGCGTAATGCTAGAACGATTTCTAATATAAGGTAGGTACAATAAGAGGTAAAATCTGAAAACTGGTGTCAAGGTGCTAATGTCAGATTTAACGTTACGGTGGGTGGCTTTCTCACTTTTTCGTAATAGTTAAAGAGAAAGTGTTGCAATATTCAAAACTTTTTATTCTTATGAAATAAAGTATCAGGGATAGTTACAAAATAAATGTTCCGACAAAGGTGTCTTTGTCTCATTTACAATGCCCCTAGGAAGTAAAAAGACGACGATGAGATATATCTTAGATTACCCAAATACCCACTTATCAAATACATTTAGTCTCTGGTTTAAATAGAAAGTATAGTTTATAAACGGTTATTTTTTCTAAATTATGAATAAAATCCGTAAAATATGTTTTTAGTAAGTTAATTAGGATGACTTTCTTTTTTAATTGCATGTTATAATAACGTTTGGGAGCGAACGCACTGCTGCGTCGCCGGCGCAACCGGTCGCCCTGAAGGTCACTGGGTCAGTGGACCGACCTTATACAGTAAACATACAAATTACTAGTTCACATTCTAGAGACGTAGACCTAGCATAGCCCCTGGAATTTTAGTTTTTATTAACTACCTCTCATTTAACAAATTGTATAGGTATTTACAGATTTTTATTGCATTAAAGCAATATATAACATGTATACCTATTTACCTCAGTGTTAGTACTTCTTTGACTAGACCAACGAAACACGATACGAGATAAAATGACAAAACTATTATAGGATTTTGATAAGCAGTCAGAGTGAGTTTGGTAGAGTTAAGTCTGATAATATACATGCATACATACGAATAGTTTCTACATCACCTTGTTTTGTTGGTTTTTATTAAATTCTCATGCAATTATGTCGATAAAAGATTTACATTCTTAACTATAAATTCATACTTTGACTAGGTCGAGATTCGCCCGTTTTTCTCATGTTTCTAATGAACGCGTGTTTCTGCTTATAACAAACAACTGACATAACTATTTTTGTTAAATTACTATGATTTTTACTACGTAAAATATTCACCTATTATTGATTTTGTTTATTGCTGTATAAATACTATTACTATTTCTGGACATTTATTTGGATTAAACAGATATTGCGTCTCAAATAAAAATATGGTTTTTATATCTTAATTCTATGTATATGCACGTTCTTCAAAGTTATAGCAATTGATAATTCATTGTATTAATTACTATACATTATACTATAATATTTATAGTGTAATATAGCGATATACCTATCTTTAAAGTAATAATTGTGCTTTAATCATGACATTATTGGTGCACTGCGATCATTATTATGAGGCATTCCAGTTTTCCGCTTAACTGTTTAATGGTAAAATGTACATATATACTCAAGTACCTACTTACTGACATTATAATATTCATTAAAACCGATTTGCACTACTCTGCGTAACACAATTTTAATTGCTGAGATCAAATGTTACAACTTTTTTTGCAATGCATGAAAAGTAATTTTTCTAATCCTCGACGAGAATGTTGATATATCAGTGTAGTTTCTTAGTTGATACTTAGGTTTGATTGATACTAATCGATACGAAATTTCAAGTGACCTGGAAGTAGGTTTTTAATGAGTGGGTGAGATTTGGACGTCAATATATTAAGAATTACATTAGTATAATTTATAAAAATTGGGATTTAGGTAAGCGAGGAAGCCTTAATAGGTAAATCCTTAGCCTTAATAGGTTAAATAGATTTTGAGTTATGGAGGGATTAAATGTAGTTAACTCGGAATTGTTCATGTGATTATTACACGGCCACCGGTGCCGCGGTGTATCGCGTATCGTCGCCCTTTTTTCGGAACTTGGCTTGCTTGCTGCCTTGTGTTAAGATTACTCACATTTGTATTTAGATTATAATATTTAAAATAGTTGTTTTTTTGTGTGTTTCTGACCTTCCAACAAGTCCCAGAGACATATGCATTAATCTTGACCCCGTGAAAGATTATCATTGTTTTTGTATATTGATATAATTGCCGTCATTAAGCTGCGAGTACATGTGTGCAACTTACACACAGATATTACTGTATTTTTGATCACGGATTCTTTTTTGTAAATCGACCTTAGTGATTAAATTGGACTGACAAATAATCTCAATTAGGAAAACAATGTCAAAATATAAGGCGAGAGAAACAACGGCCTCGATAATAAGGTGTTTTAAACTTTGAAGTAGTTTAATCGCTAATATAGGAGCAGTCACGGGAAAAAGAGTGGCGCTATCCTACTATATTGTTGAATAAGACAAGACGTAGCAAGCTGTATTACGGGGCAAATTAATTTGACAGTTTTTTTAGTATATTGGCTCACCAACAATCCATTACACATACACAATCATAGAAACTTATGCTAAAACAATCATAGTGTATCAATCTATTACAGGCGCGCACAGCATGCTCTACAAATTGGTGTTAATAGTCTAATTTAATTTAAATCTTTAGTGAAATATATTTCATTTAATGGCCGTTTCATTTTAACAACAACGATATTTGTGGATAGTTTCTTTTCTACAACACATCTACCTATTTGCTAACTATAGTTTTTCATTGTTGTTAATTCGAATTTTCGAGACAGTAATGCAATTATTCAAGGCAAAGCCCCATCGCATGCCAAGAGGCTAATAGTGTTAATACCGGTTAGCCAGCTTCGCACACCTTGTAGAACCGGTGAGCATAAGAGATATTATCAAAGTAATATTATTTTAGGTATTTACTACGCTTTACTCTAGCTCGGATTTATATCTCGAATAAGAAGAATACAGGTAACGTCACCTACCTACATCTAATCGTTTCGAGAATCGATTAAACAGACCACATTTCTGCGGATTTGCGTCTCTACAATTAAATTTCCTTTTCTCGAAAAGGTCTAAAAGAGGTCTAAGCAGGTTCTAATGTATATTGCACACGTTTTAGAAAATCTATTGCATCATTTTTTCTTTCGAAGATAAATGATTTTTTTTTAGGTTGTTTGTTTACTTATCTTGTATGGTAGCTTGCTCATTGATTTCTACTCGTACATATATTTATGAGCACTTACCCATAAGCTTATGTTACATGAGTTGTAGTCTAGAAATAACTATTTAAGCAGATTTTTTTCATTGCGATAATTTTTAATATCCGCTATTTCAGAAAATTCTGGGGTTTTTTAATTATTATTAAAAAAAAATGACTGCCTCGTCGGTCTGGTGGCAAAGCACGTCGCTTTGTAATCACGAGGTCCTTGGTTCAAATCTTAGGTCGGACAAATGTAGTTTTTCTAAAGAAAAATTCCCAGTATGAGTCCGGAGTCTGGAATTGTGCTCGGTATATCGCAATAGGCTCGCCCCCTATTACATGAGACCTCACATCGTCGGCGAAACGTGGGTGTACTCAGTACACCTCTGTCACCCCCGCTTGGGGATTATAGGCGTGACGGTGTAAATAAAAATTAATATAAAATGTAGCTAAGCTACAAAGGTTATTCATAAACATATTCTTTACACCTACGTTTATATACTCAGATATCCTAAAAAGGAGAAAAAGAACGATAGAAATAAAGTGTTTGATCCGAAAATTAACTTTAACTTGATAGTTATTAATCCTCTTAGTTTATCCGTAGCGTTTCGTATCTTCGGATTTGTATTGTGTATCCTCTTTACAAAGGTTTTAAGTCAGCTTTCCTTCCGATGTTGCCATTGGCACAATAACCCTGTTGTCACTGTCTCGCTAAATTCACAAACAAACTTTCGTTTTCATACGATTTAACGCTATAAAAGTGCAGTGTAAGATTGAATCACGCGAATACCTACGTATGAACAAGTTCGCTTTTGTACTAACTCCTTAATTATATATTGCCTCGTTGTTCTCGTGCCGAATAGTGAGGATAGCAATCACAAGGGTAGTGGGTTCAAATCTTAGGTCGGAAAAAGTGTAGATTTCCCCAATAAAAGTTTGGAAGGTAGCCGTAATAATGGCAATAAGGTCGCCCCTACTACGAGTTGATTGAGACCTAACATCGTCGGCAATATGTAGGTGTACCTCTGATACCCCCGCTGTGGAATATACGCGTGATAGTGTTTATTTTTTCTCCAGTCAAACTTCGACACGATAGAAAATAACATAGCATGCTCTACAAAATTCATAATTTCAATAAATTCTATGATATAGCAGGTCCTTACGGTATATTGTACTACTTAGTGACGCGGTAGTCGTAAACGACTTAATTGTTTTCACAAATAAAGTCATTACCATATTTTCTGTGTTCCATTTATTTTAATCCTACCAAAAAGGTGTATAACATTGGAACAAGATTAATGCTGTTCTATCAGTGTAGCCTGCCTATAGAAGAAACCACCGATTCTTACTAAAGTTATAGATAATGTTTGTATGCATAAGCCTGTCACAGGCATATTTAAAATGTGAAACTACATAGATGCACCTTGCATCGTTAATCATCAAACAATGCAGCACACTTTTTTGTTACGTGAAAGTTTGGAATCTAGTGCGATTTGAATAGGCATGTCGTTCGAGACATTTTGATAAGAACAACAATTTATATGGAATGGTTTTAATAATATATTCATATAAACACTGGATTTAAGCATAGTAGAAGTCTATAAAAATGTAAAGTAACGTGAAATGAATATTTATATTTTAGCTTTTTATACGCTGCATGTGACCTAGTGTAAGTAGGTATGTTTAAACAGATATTCCATATAAATTTTGAAATAAACATAAAGTGCCAAACTTTTACAATAAATAAAAAATGTTTTATAAACCATGAAAATACAATCCAAAAAAGATCTTACCTTGTCCTCTATTGGTCAAATCCTGCGCTAAGTAAACAAACAAGTGGCGATATCATTTAATTTTATTGTTTATACTTTACACTAAAACTGTATGATCGCGGACAGCGTAATATATAAAGCAGAATTACACTAGAACTTATGTGTTTGCAGACGAGCGGACTTCACTCGACTGGCAACCATCGGTGGGCTGGTGTTCGCCGTGTCAGGCCGTCATCTGCGTCATCGAACACGACACACAACCGGAAAGTGCTTTCTCTCACGGCAACTTTGGTAAAATTGCCCCTAAACAGACTGCAATAAGGTCTATATCATTTTCAGAAACATGATCATGTGTTTGACATGAACAGCGGCGGTACTTTCCACTTTAGTAGGCACAGTATAGAAGCTAGTTTATACGAACGCGGAGTTTTCGCGTAGTGACGTAGGCGAAGTATTCCCACCGCTCGTCTCATTTGGCACTTTTCCCGCGGATAGAGTTTCTTTCTCGACTACCCGATATTTAATATGGTGTATCTAGTTATTTAATGTACCTACAAGCGAGAAAATTCTGAATAAAATTTAATAACTATAAATGAAGTTACGAATGTTACGAGTAAGTTTGTTAACCCTTGGTCTCCTTTAGGCTTTTTACACTTCTCTTTTTTTTGTTTTAAGTGACAATTGCTTGGATACTGGTACGGAATAGCTCGTGTTGTAACCGGGTGTTAGAATAGCAACATTTAACGAATATCCTCAATATTACATGTGCATACATTTATTTGTTATGTACAAACTACACTGTTAATTAGAGGGACGTTAAATTAATAAAATATTACACCCAAATGATCTCAAGCAGCTCTTGTAATAGGGGGTGATCTTATATCGTGACAGTAGCTCGATTTCAAGTATTTTTTTATTTCTTCACACGCATTTTGCTACTTTCACTGGAAGGAGTAGCATTTTTCTGATCATTCTCGTTGTCCACCACCCGTTAACAACTACTGGTTGATACTGGCACGCCTTCTTTAAAAGATTTCCGTTGGCCATATATCCTCTTTGTCCATTGGTCAGGGACAACGAAACAACGTTTTAATATTACTTATGTCCTTTTATTAAATCCTACTGTCCACCATTTTATTTTTATTATTTTAGTATCTAGTATCTACATTATCAATCAGCCTGTACGTAGGTACAGCCCACAATTAGCAGTGGCTACCCATCTAATTGTAGGCTTCTCCCCTGCCACGCCATTTGCTCCGGTCCTGTGCTAGTCTATTCCATAACACCAACACAAGTCATCTTATCTAGCTGATGGTCTAATACCTAGGTTACCAGTGAGCATATCATATGCTTCTAATTTTCCACGGATTTGGTGGTAACCATAAGGTTCTGTATATTTCACGAAAGCTGTATGTTCAGGATGTATGATATCTACTTGTTTAACGACTTTATACTTTAATCGACACGCAGAAATGAATTTGATGGGCATGTACAAAACCATACATAAACAATTTAATTTAATGTTCTTAGTAATACGTGTATTCGAAACGCATTTAGGTTTGATGGCTTTACCTATTGAAATCTATAAATAAGGAAAACAGAACTTGTAATGTAATCAGCAGTGTGGATCATGGAAATAAATTCCTGTCTGGAATCTCGTTTCTGATTATTTTTAATATGTACCTATTCTAATTTAATATCCATTATCTCATCCTCATACGGTACGTAAAAATGAGCGTCGGTCGTAAATGATTATGAAATGGTATAAGAGTGTTTCAATTTCAGAATTTTGAAATCTTGCTGTGCTTGCCATGATTGAATTTAATTTTAAAATCATATACATTTTATATGATGCTAATAAACATTTTAAATGATACTATCTAACAACGAATTATCATCTACAATGATTTGAATTATAAGCATCAAATCGAATGAGCCTAATATAGTTTATAAGGGATTTGATAATCGAAGAGTTCAAGGAATATGGATATATGCAGAGATGCGCGCACGCGAACATGTATGTAGAGATTCGCGATTTACGTTTATGAAAAAAAACTGCAAGTTTATATATGAGGCACAGTATTAAAGCAACGACAAAATCATAAATATAATTAAGAGTATTTATAAATTAACTCATGGCGCTTGTAGCACTGTGCGACCGCGGTGATTTCAGCGATCACCAAGGTTAAACAGCGTTCGACTCGGTCGACCTGAGATAGGTGACCGTTAGTGGCATTTTCATAGTCGAGCGTCTCCGTGCTTCGGAAGGCACGTTAAGCCGTTGGTCCCAGTTACTACGTAATGTGGTAGTCGTTAAGCCAAGTTGGAAGCCTTATAGGCGGCTTGATAAGTTCCAACAGCGGGTGGCCATAAACCTGCCTCCACCAATCCGCACTGGCTCCGAGTGGTGGAGTATGGCCTAATTTTTCTCACCTCAATTTGTGAGACAAGGCCTTTGCCCAGCAGTGGGACAGTAAAGGCTGATATTATTATTATCTATACTAATAGTATAAAGTAAAGTTTGTGAGTTTGGATGTTCGGGGTAATCTACTATACTACTGAATCGATTTTAATGATTCTTTCACAATTAGAAAGCTACTTTATCCATAGGTAGTAGAAAGTAACATAGGCAACATAACATAGACCCGGTAGGTGGCACTCTTGTCGACCGGGTACAAAGTCGCGGGAAACTGCTAGTTATATATATTTAAATTAACTGATCATCTCGAGAGCTATAAATATCGTCTGTTAAAGGTCAAGGCTCTAGTTCTATTTCTGTATACCTTTAGGGAAATCTTCTAAATTTGTAAGCTGCTGGGAGTTTCCAAATTTACGACCATGACTTTTATACGATAGAATTGAAATATGGCTGATGGGGACGGCGCCTGATAATCTTTCACTCGTAGAAGAAATAGAGCCGACTAATTAATGATTTGATCACAGTTAGGTAAGGTTTTCTTCTAGTTGCCTTTTACCGTTCATCGTAAAAAAGGACCGTTCTCCTATTCCGAGAACTTAATAGGTTGCGTATAACCGTTATGCTGTTTTTTCATTTTAAAGTGTTTTTTTTTTGTAGTAGCGTCATTTTGTTCCTAATTTTTCATTTTCTATGAAGGATATGAAACTTTAAATATGTTTTTTTTAAGTATTAAAGGGAAATTGGGACAATTTTGACCGGATTCATGACCTAAGAATGTAGTATCAGAGAGCTGTAAGCAGTAGGTAGGTACCGTTGCATCTAAAGGGAAAAATTAAAAACCGTAAAGTATTTTTCAAAGCAAGTCAAGTATTTTGTATTTTTACAAAGTAAGTCAAGAGTCTCCGTAACCGGTGAACGTATATGAGACGAACTATGAGAGTGGAGAAAGCCAGAGAGGTATGTAAGGAAAGAACCGGTTGGAACTCTGTACTCTCTGCCTACCTCGCAAGGGATCTGGCGTGATGATATAATAATAATCTCCGTAACATTGGAGTGTCCCACCGATCTATAAACACACTTAGAAAAGTATTGGTACTGCCGCGCAGCAGTGCTAGTAAAGAGGGACATCTTTTTCTCATAATAGCGGCAAAACCGTCTTTATGGCTCTGTGCGAACATGCCTGAGGCACTACAGACCCAGTGGCCCAGGTATTTAAACTTATACACCCTGCATAGAGGCGTCCCGTATAGTGAGATACAAGGTATATTTGAGTATGTCACATTACCTGATTTAAAAACCATCATCTCACTCTTTGATGTACTCTCTGTGTTATACCTGAGCCCATGGTTCAGAGCATACGTTTCGCAGATGCTAAATAGTCGTCACAATGCGCTGATAGATGGGCTCAGCAACACCATGCCATCAGCATAACTAATATTGTTAACACAAATTCCGTCCACGTGACACCCGATGTTAGTGTTGCTGAGCTCAACTATCAGTCGATTTATGTAAAGGTTGAAAAGTCGAGGTGAACTCAAACCCCTCTCACTCCGCATTCCAACCGATACAATTCTGAGTGAGCGTCCACCCACTTTACACTGTTCGCTTGACCACTATACCAATATTTAAATATCGCAGTTATCTCAGGGGGTAGAGATGTTTCATGTCTTAGTTTTTTCCATAGTATATCATAATTAACGCGGTCAAACGCCTTTGACAGATCCAAAAAACAAGCAAACACCGGCGTGTTTCTATGTGTGTAGTAGTGAACAGTCTGCTTGAGACACAAAATTGCACTCTCAGTGGACAGCCCAGGCCTAAAGCCAAATTGAGCATCGTGCAAATCAAGATGCTTAGCCAATTGTTTATCAAGCAAACTGTCCAAAAGTTTTGATATTACTGTGGCTAGAGATATTGGCCTGTAATTGGTCATATCAGAGACGTCTCCGGATTTATTTTTAACAATTGGCACTGCTGTGGTATACATAAGGTCATAGGGTAGGTAGCTATACTTAAACATAAATTAAAAAACATAGCTAACACTCGTGAGATATGCACCCCAGCATACTTCAGATGTTGATATATGGATCAGAGAAGTGGTCTCTTACAATAGGTCTCATAAAAACGCTCAGAGTTGCTCAGAGAGCTATGGAGAGAGCTATGCTCGGCGTTTCTCTACGCGATCGAATCAGGAATGAGGAGATTCGTAGAAGAACCAAGGTCACCGACATAGCCGTTAAGATTAGCAAGCTGAAGTGGCAATGGGCGGGCCACATAGCGCGTAGATCGGACGGGCGTTGGGGCAGAAAGATTCTAGAGTGGAGACCACGTATTGGCAAGCGCAGCGTGGGACGACCACCTGCCAGATGGACCGACGATCTTGTGAAAATCGCAGGTAGTCGTTGGATGCAGGTGGCATCGGACCGGTTACGCTGGAAAGCGATTGGGGAGGCCTATGTTCAGCAGTGGACAAGTATAGGCTGAGATGATGATGATGATGATACTTCAGATGTTCGATGTTGAGGCTATCGTGACCGGAGGACTTTCCTCTCTTCATTTCCATTATAACTGAAGCAACATCTTTTGCAGAAAATCTAACGGACATGTCATCGTTACTAGCCCTTACCTCGACTACCTGCGATGGCTTTGTACGGAAAGCCTCAACCTTAAAGTGTTGTTGAAATGAATTAGCTATAGCCTTTGTATCATGCATGCCTGCCACGCTTACAGGGCGGCTCGACATGGGGTTCAATTTATTCGTTATTTTCCAAAAAGTACCAAAATACTTTATGGCATGACTTTCAGCTATCATATCCATTTTTATTTGGTGTTCATTGTCTTGACAATACATTAATTTGGTTTTAAAAGTTATCTTCGTGTAAATATATCCCGTAGTGGGTTTACTTGTAGCAACCACGTTTGATAACAAAGTCGAGCATCCCTGTGAGCCTCACGGACATGCATATTCAAGCCTGGTATGTATTTTCTTTTATTATTATGCTCATTACTGGTACTTATATAAGTATTTTCTGCACCTTCTTGCATGATGCATACAAGGTTGCTATACATTTTGTCTAACAGAATATAATGATTGGCATTAAAACATATCTTATTCTGAACGCAATTACAAAATTCAGGTTATCTAACAATCTCAATCATGAATCACAAAATGTTTTATAATTACTAACCTGATCTCTGTCCCCCTCACCCAATCTTATTTTATTACAAGAAGGCGGTGGCATAACTAATTTTGGCATAACCAATGCAATGTTAACTTCTACTAATAAAGGAATATGATCTAAGACATACACATCATACAATACCGACGTATTCATTATCAAACTTTGCGCTGCACTGCTTACCACACATTGGTCAAGCCATCGAAGCGCGCCGTTATATAGATAGATTTTTTACAGCGGAATACGGTGATTGGCTGAGATCATTACACGTTCGTGATACATCGTCAAGGCTGCATTCTCACAGCTGGGGTGGCAGAGTTATATTGTGTACAACCACATATCGCCGGCGACGTCAGGTATCAATGTAATAGGGGACGAGTCTATTGCGATTATGCGAGACTCTGGACTGGACGCGGACGTACTTTATTGAATGATTTATTGCATGCTTATTGCATTCGCATTAATTCAGTCCAAAAATAAAATAAAACTATTCTAACGTTTAACGGGTGCTGAAAAGCACACGAAACGTCAAGAAAATAAAAGTCAAAATAGACCGCGATAAAATCCGAAAAATAGATTTATTTCATGTGTAATATTCGCGTAAATCTAAGACCTTAATATCAGCTAAATCAACTAAATCTAAAACTAAACTACTATCTATATTTTACATACTGGAATGACCACCGAACCTGATTCGTCATTCAGTGCCACCACAGAAATCAGAATAATAAGACAATTCTGATTTCTGTGAGAGCTACATTATACACTATATTGTAGATATGATCATGATTAAATATACACCCGTCCTCTCTATTTGCTACTACCATAACATGACCGTAACTGTTGGCGGGACGTTGTTCTGCTTCGCCAGAAGCGCGTAAACGTACTTTATCGTAGTTATTAAATATAGATATTTTTATTATAACAGAAAATTTGTATATTTTTTTATTGACTTTACAGTAACCCACGTACAATTTTATTCGCACGTATTCATTTGCCGCTAGATGGGGCTATGGGCTGTCAATAAGTTATGTGAGCCTAAGGCGTAACGAATAGCAATGAATAACATAAGCGGCTCTACCTGCACTACCGATATGCCTACAACACACACACGATGGCGCTGCTCAAAAAAACTCGCATAAATAGAATTACAATAGAATTTGTATTATTTTAATCATTATGTTCATGCTCGTGATCGTCACTATAGTGCCTGGCTATGATAAAAATTGAAAAGTTGGTAAAACTTACGCCTTGTTAAAAAGAGTTTGCAGGTTCTATTCACAACTGACACCTCTAGATTTTAAATATTAAGTGTGGGTGAAGATAGGTTTACATTATCAATTTTTTGCTTGCAACTGCTTCATTGGTCTCATTATCATCATCTCAGCCTACATTTGTTCACTCCTAAACATAGGCCTCCCCTCATTGGTCTAGTGGCGAATAATTTTTCTATGTAAAAATTATCAATTTAAGTCCGGATTCTGGTATTGTACCGGGTAATGATAAAAGGCTCGCCCCCTATTTCATTGGGACCTAACATCCTCGGAGAAAAGCGAGCGTATACACACCTCTCCCACTCCCGGAATATAGCAGTGACGGTGTTTAAATTCTTCAGTACCAGACTCAACCTAGTAATGGATGGGGGATTATCTTATTGGGTTCTACACAGTATAACGAGTAATTAGGTTAAGTAATAAAACATGCATGCAATAGGAACGATTATGGTACTGAAGAAAAAAATAATTATCATTAGATAAAAAAATAGCACAGAATACAAAGAGTCGTGTAGTCAGTCAGTCAGGAATACATAAGGGAAATACCTACTTATATACTTTTTAATCTGATTATTAAGTGACTGAATATGAAGGTCCTTCATGGTTTTCCACCCGGCTCCACTAATACTTGAAACATAGTCCTGGACATTTCATCAGTCATTGTGCAATAGGAATGTGTTCTAAACGTCACCAATGGTCCAACCCGTTTTCCTCGAAGGGGTCTTCTTGCAGAATGGTCGTGGAAGTAAAGACATAGATCGACAAGATAGGTCTACTCAGAACTTTTAGACCCTCCTAAATAAGAGTGGCCGTGAATAAGTGGCATAAGTTTTATATTGATTAATTCATGATTTTTCTTAAATATGAAGAGTGGAGAAAGCGGTTAGCAAAGAACCCGTCGTTGTCTCTACTTAAATTTAATTTTCAGACAGTTATGAGTGGGACTTTGGGTATAAGTTCTCCTTTTGTAACACCGGTGAATAATGAACGTTAACGGAACGGTTAAACGCATCTCAGTATACGTGAAGTTATAGTAACCCGATATAAAACATATACTATTGTTAGGTAATTAATTATTTTCTAACTAGTGATGACGCAATAACAATAACAAAGCAAAGTGTGATAATATGACCTTGATATAGACTGGGGCACGTATAACATGTCATACTTAGGCATCTGGGGCATGGAAAGCTTCGAGCGGTGCTTTATTGCGAGGGTGGCGGCTGCGCACTGCACCCCGCCGGATATCGATCGCCCGCCCGGAGTAAGCGGCCCCGGAAACTGGCCGGGCGGGGGCTTGCAGATTTCCCGCGCATGGGTACAGCGCACAAGCACGCGCAAGGCCGGAGCGAGGGGCACGGGAAGGGAAGTCCTCTGAGGGCGCGAGCTCGGCCCGGGATCCGCACATTACGTAACTAACACGCACAGGACGGCGCACAAACAATGTGATTTATTTTCCTTCAATTTTTTCTACTGTTTTTGATTACCTATACAATTTTAGGATTAGTACCGTGATATTATGTTAAGAGACGCGCGATTCTTTTATTTTGCTATCGTTTTAGATGTTTAGCTTAGAGTAATGTTGGTATCAATTCGAAACAGCAGTGATATTTTTTGTGAGAGTTTAGAAAATTTTCTATTGCGCAATAGCCTTAAAATTATAATGGACGTAGTGAAGAAACGTTATTTAACATTCCGTGAATTATAGAAGTGCTTTATATGAACAGTGAAAAAAAAACGAATCAAAAACTGTCGATCAGTTATAAAATATTAGACATAGTCGAAACACGCACAGTTTAGATTTAAGGATGTAAAAAGTTACTTAAAAAAAAATTCGTATTGTACATAACATAACATACATACAATACACATAACAATACGAAATCTAATATTACATTCAAAAATGAAATAAGTAAATAATTATCAACGGAACCCGTTACCACAATATTTACAAACATGACGATGGGTGAGTGTCATAATAATGTAAGTAATTAAATATCTCATATGTTTGCATGATGTTGCATGATGATGAAAAAAAAAGCAGTGATAGCCTAGTGGTTAGACCGTTGGACTGCAAAGTCAAAGGTCTCGGGTTCAAACCCAGGCACGCACCTCTGTCTTTTCGAAAGCATGTGCGTATTAAAAAATTAATTATCACTTGCTTTAACGGTGAAGGAAAACATCGTGAGTAAACCTGCATGCCTAAGAGTTTCTCGAAGGCATGTGAAGTTCGCCAACCCGCACTAGGCCAGCGTGGTGGACTATGGCCTAAACCCTCTCAGTTTGAGAGGAGGCCCGTGCCCAGCAGTGGGACAGTTTCTTAACAGGGCTAATATTATTATTTTATTGCATGATGTTCAACATAATATTTTAATTTTATTTTTAAGCACCAACCGAGGTATCCATATGGAGGGGATTTTTTCCTGCGCATTAATCTTTTTTTGCTACCTACAACAATGTTGCGTAACTATATTTGTAATAATTTTCTACACGTAATGTAGATTATCTTTAAGTAGCCACAATAGCAAGATGTGTTTACAATAGAGTACTACATTACGACACTGATGAGCCTAGTAGACACAACAAATTCTAAAATTGCTACCATAACGTCGTCCCCGGATGGCATCACCGCCGATGGCATCGCTGCTACGTACCTAGAACGCAACTTTAATATAACGTCTGCTATCCAATGTAGTAGCATTAAGGGGGCATCTATTAATAACGTGAGCTCAAAATGAGGGACGGGTCCAGTAATATCTCGTCAAATCTCATTTAATCTGAGGGGGGATCATTAAAAATCTAACGTCAACTTTTGAAAAACATAAATGATTATACGTATAATAGTAAAAATATATTTCTATCTATCTATATCATCACGCCAGATCCCTTACGGGGTAGGCAGAAAGTACTGAGTTCCAACAGGTTCTTTCCTTACATACCTCTCTGGCTTCCTCTACTCTCTATTAAAATATATTGAATTTTGCTTTTAATTTTCTTAGAGTATCCCATTATGTACAGAGTATCTCAACAAGTGGGTCTTAAAATGAACATGGACAAAACGAAAATAATGTGTAACGTCCATGTCGTACCCACCGCACTCACCGTTGGGAACTCTACTCTTGAAGTTGTCGACGAATACATTTACCTGGGACAGGTAGTCCGGTTAGGTAGGTCCAACTTTGAGAGAGAGGTCAATCGACGAATCCAACTCGGCTGGGCAGCGTTCGGGAAACTGCGCAACATCTTCTCATCCAAAATACCTCAGTGCCTAAAGACTAAAGTTTTTAGTCAATGTGTGTTACCAGTGATGATATATGGATCAGAGACGTGGTCTCTTACTATAGGTCTCATAAAAAAGCTCAGAGTTGCTCAGCGAGCTATGGAGAGAGCTATGCTCGGCGTTTCTCTACGTGATCGAATCAGGAATGAGGAGATTCGTAGAAGAACCAAGGTCACCGACATAGCCCTTAAGATTAGCAAGCTGAAGTGGCAATGGGCGGGCCACATAGCGCGAAGATCGGACGGGCGTTGGGGCAGAAAGATTCTAGAGTGGAGACCACGTATTGGCAAGCGCAGCGTGGGACGACCACCTGCCAGATGGACCGACGATCTTGTGAAAATCGCAGGAAGTCGTTGGATGCAGGTGGCATCGGACCGGTTACGCTGGAAAGCGATTGGGGAGGCCTATGTTCAGCAGTGGACAAGTATAGGCTGAGATGATGATGATGATGATGATCCCATTATGTACGCTAAAAATGTCATGGTTATTAAATACATTTATTTCGAAAATGTAGGCTTTTTACAACTAGCGCGTAAATCTCACGTAAGAGGGAAGGGGGGTGCCACCCAATCTCACCAAGGGGGAGGGAGGGGTCCAAATTAAAAGAAAAACAGCTCACGTATTTAATGGACGCCCCCTAAGTACCTAACACTGTTAATAATTTAGGAATCGGATCGCTCGATATGAAAACGGTTGGTTTTAATCGGTTTATTAATCCAACTATTTTTATTACTAGATGTGTACTTGCGCAAATTAGTAAAGGGGTCTGGACAGCTCATACCTACTGATTGGATATTTCATAGATTCATCATCATCATCATCTCAGCCTATACTTGTCCTCTGCTGAACATAGGCCTCCCCAATCGCTTTCCAGCGTAACCGGTCCTATGCCACCTGCATCCAACGATTTCCTGCGATTTTCACAAGGCCGTCCTACGCTGCGCTTGCCAATACTTGTAATTCATAGATTAGTCATTATAAATTCTTTAAGTCGGTGTAAAGAAAGAAATAACTTCCTAAAGATATGCTCAGGTGTGACCATTCCGACTAAATAACCACGCAACACTCCGAATTTCTGATCGCCTACGGGTGAACAAAAAGAAGATACTTTTTCTTAAAGATCCCACGCAACGTCTACGCAATTTAAAAATGAATGATTAAAACTAAACACCTGTCGCACCTGCTTACTAAATCAGCCTCGTGTTGACATTTAGTTCCCCGGCTAGTTCTATTAACCTAAACTGTTTGACCTGAAAAATCTTACACAAGGACGCTTCATTAAACGTGTTAAATTATGTTTGTTAATTAATGACGCAATGTGACGTTTATATACACCCTGTATATCTGAAGCTGACTGAAGTCAGTATGTACCGTCGCGCGCGCAGTGCGAACGTGCGCTTCGCCGGGAAAAGTGCGCATGATTCGCGCGCCCGCGACATCCTTCTCGACTCTTGCATCCTCATAAGAGCATGTACTAACGTAGGACGTCATCCTCACTTGGCAGCGATGGATGCCATGACGTTATAATTGCGACAATAGAACTCCTCCGTGCGTGACGACAGTTCCCGCGTTTTTATCAAATACTGTTGTAACAAAACACAAAAAATTCAGCACAATCCTCTGGAAATCAATGGATTTGTGATAAGTACCCACGTTACTCGAGTGTATGTTGTATCGATAATGGAAAAAAGTGACTCATTCGCTATCTTAGATATTAACATCGGCGATAAAGATAAGAAGGATGCGTGTACTGAGAAAGGAAGGAATGACGATGATACGAAGAAAAAAACGCCCTTCACAACCGTTATTAAAATTCGTAAGTTATTCATATTCAATATCTGATTACTGTCTAAGGTGTACGAACTCGACGAGAATGTTTCTATTTGGTATCTTACATCCGGAAAAAGCTGTCATACCTAACAAATCGTAAACATTATTTCGAAAATAACAACTCTTTCTTCAATTTTTCTAATTCCAGTTTGCACTATAGCACACCGAATTGTTTACAAAGAATGGCTTGCAGTATACAATGGTTATTATCTTTTTGTCATCAATAACAACAATAGTGTTTTATTTATATTCTCTGCGATTAAATCTTGGAAGACAAATAACAGATTCTACTCTACCTATTGTCTGATTGTAAGATCGTGGGAGGCACCTAGATCGCAGTGGCTAATCAAATATTTTTTTTCTCTGTTGTAATAATAAACCTGAATAAAGTGATCCATGTAACGGTTTCGTTACTCTGGTGCCGAATTGTGTGGCTAATGATCAAGAAGTCCTGAGTTTGAATTCTGAGCCAAACAACGCCACGACACAACGACAAAACGTGGGTGTACGCAGCACACCTCTGCTACACCCACTTTATTTAGGCGTGACGGTGTTTGTTTTGTATGTAGCTAAAGTACTATGCATAATATTTACCTACACGATTAGTCATTCGGCTCAATTGATCAAACGCGTTTGATCTCCCTATCTCCAAATATGTGGGACGCCCGGTGACCTCAGTTTCACTACATAATAGATAACAACATCAAATTGTGTGTTCATTGTGGTTAACTGATGAGCACGTTTGTCACTTCCGCTAACCGTCCTCGATATCAGGTGCGTACGCGCCGCTGTCCCTGGATAGCGGCGTCAAGGGAACCTGTCGTGTTCCACTCCGCTGCGCACGCGTTGCAATGCCCTGCTTCCTTGAGCTGTCAGACTCGCACCTTAGTAGTTAGCACACAAAGAGAATAACAAAATACTTAACACGCCACAGCTGCCTTATATACACGCGTAGCAAGCTAATCGATAAACAACAAACAAACCCATGTTATAGGTGTATAAATCTCTTTCTTTATTTTATATTTGATTTATTAGGGCCTCTTTCATTCACCACATTCGAGTAAGGTGTTGGTTAATTACTTCTCGATTAGCGTTCCTAGGCAATTAAAACTGGCTAGTTTATCCGTCGGATAGGACTACTCAGAGATAGTGAAATTCGTACATAGACTTACTTGGAACTTTAATTGTCAATTAATCTACCTCAGTATTTACTCGAGCGTGATGAAAGAGGCCCTTATTCACCTTTAACATTTTGCGGTTGCATTTGTTATATACACAAACATAAATTATGCACGAGTCTAAAACGTTTGGTAAAATGAATGTACTCATACTTATTACTTCATGAACATGAATTAATCAATCATTAAACGAGACAGGAAGCGTTGTTTACTACTAACAAGGTTTTTCGCAATTTGAAACATGTATCCGATCGTATCAATTACTAGTATGATGAAAAAAACGGAAAACTATGAGTAAAAATTGTAACTCTACAAGAATTTCCTTTAGTGGTTACGTAATCGCGAACACTTCAGCCAGTAATTAAAGTACCTACTTTATTATATTGCCTAATATTCTCACAAAAAGGGGTATTAGAGTGTACTGTACACTCTGCCACCTCCGCTTGGGAAATATAGGCGTGTAGCTAGAATGCTTTTGTAGCTTAATTATTAGTAGAATTGCCTGCGCTTTCATTCGTTCGCGTATACCAGTATCTTTACTCGTATTCCCGAGCAAGGCAAGCGATTACCCAAAACAAATATTTGCAGCATTTCCCTGTAAACAATGTTTTGACTTCTGCTAGCAATGTAAAACAGGGTAAACAACCTTGAACTATGTGACCAGTAGGTGACAAACGGAAAAGAAATGTGACCAACAGACAAACATGTGAAAAACAATTAACTGTGTGATAGAGATTTGTTCATCACAAAAAATTGATAATGTTAGAAGTGAGAGGTATGTGCATTATGAATATAGACTCACCAGCAAATATCCTGTTGAGATATCTGCTTGACAAAGGGTTCTCTGTCTGTAGCGACGACATTACCTTAAAAATGTAAATTTTGGTCTCCACTGCTCCTAAATAGCATCCAGTGACTATTATAATCTATTTATTACTAAACTTAGTTTAACGACTGCCTCGTTAGTCGAGTGGCAAAGCGCATCGCTTTGCGATCACGAGGTCCTGGGTTCAAATCATAGATTGGGCAAATGTAGTTTTTCAAACGAAATACTTTCCAGTATGAATCCGGAGTCTGGAACTGTGTCCAGTATATGGGAATAGGCTCTCGCTTCGTCGTCGGCGACACCTATGTGTACTCAGTACACCTCTGCCACCCCCGCTTGGGGAATATAGGCGTGACGGTGTATTACTAAACTTACTAATTAATAACTTATTAAGTTCATATTATAAAAAAAAATTACCTTTAGAACGAGATCGCGGTGAGCGCGACTACATCGGGTTTGCGACACTCCCGGAGCAGGTGCACCGCAAATCGGTGAAGAGAGGGTTCGACTTCACGCTAATGGTGGTCGGCGAGTCTGGCCTCGGCAAGTCCACACTCATCAACAGCTTATTTTTAGGAGACCTTTATAAAAGCAGAAAAATACCGGACGTGCAAGGTAAAAATAAACTCCAAACAAACCCCTAATTTTTGTTATTTATCAATTTATTGCTAACAATTCCTAAACATATCTTGGATAATTACAGACAGAATAGAAAAAACTACGACAGTCGAAAAGAAAACAATGGAAATTGAAGAGCGAGGCGTTAAATTACGATTGACGATAGTAGACACCCCCGGATTCGGAGACGCGATAAATTGTGAAGACTCATGGCGGGTTTGTTCTGCGTACATCGACGAACAGTTCAGACAATACTTCACCGACGAAAGTGGATTGAACCGACGTCACATGCAAGACAATCGAGTTCACTGCTGTCTTTATTTCGTTCCGCCCTGGGCCCATAGGTAACACCGAACATTGTTACATTAGAATACTCACCTATCTAATTTCACTCCAAGCTTTCCCTTTTGTTTCTTTATTTTAAAGAGTCATTGTTATGTCAGATTTGCATGTAGACATAGAACATTTGAACATGAACAATGTGTTGTGTGTAATGAGGCGGATAATGTAAGTAACCTTTTTACCAACGCCCTTTAATATCGTCTTGGTGTTTTGAAATTAGGTATGTACCCACGCGGCATTTGACCTATTTGTTGAACGCGATAGAGCAACATTCGGTTAACGGAAGTCTTAAAATCTCGACTGTCTAGTTAATAAAATTAGATTGCCCCGATTATGTAATGGGCACATGCACTGAGGAAGTATCTCGTGCAGCACTGTCTATTCCCAAAGCGTGGCTACCCATAAGTTGAAGAAGTGTATTACTTTTTATTAGGTCAACCTATGGTCAGAGCTGTAGAGATAGCAATATAATGGGCGCACGTGTTCAGAACTATGCATCCAAAGATGGAACTTCAAAGAAAATAATGTTACAAAAAAGCTGGAGTTATATTTTATAATAATGTTTAACGTATTCGCAACAGCGTAGTAAGAAAGCGTGTAGGTATGAAACATAGTATCGGTGTAAAAATGAGAAAGAGTATGCTCCGTTGGTTCGGGCATATAGAAAGAATGTCAGAAGAAAGAATGATATACAGTGCGAAAGAGGAAGGGTGTAGGTACCGGGGAAGACCTAGACTATCTTACCATGACCAAATAGACCGTGTCTTATCTGAAGGGCAAGTCAAGAGTCACCGCAACCAGCGAGCGTGTATGAGACAAACTGAGAGTGGAGGAAACAGAGAGGTCTGTAAGGAAAGAACCTGTTGGAACTCTGTACTCTCTGCCTACGCCGCGAGGGAGCTGGCGTGATCAAGGCGTGTTTGTAATATGAAATTTATAACGTTTTGAGTAATAATACATCTATACTAATATTATAAAGATGTAAAGTTTGTCATTTTGGATGTTTGGTGTAGATCCAATTTTAATGATTCTTTCACCATTGGAAAGCTACCTTACCCAAAAGTAACATAGGCTATACGACATAGACCCGGTAGGTTGCGCTGTTGTCGACCGGGTACAAAGTCGCCGGAAACTGCTAGTCTAATATAAATATTAGCTTACTTTATCCTATTCACTCGTCAAATGGTTTTCATAAAACATTCTAGAAATATTAAATGACGGTAACGTTTTAAAATAGATATTTTATTTTATAAGTGGTGCCAATGCTAACAGTTAAAATAACCGTACTATACTAGGTACTTATTGATTCAGCTCTTGACATATGATCATATATCGTTTTATGTGATAGCTAGTAATAAACAGATCAATGACAACTCAATATAACGACTGCTATAAAAATTCCTTATGATGGTCTGACAGCCATTTCCCCTCTGTTGCAATTTCTCAATCTATACCGCTCATGATAGGCCCATTGATTCAATCTTGATTTATACCGCACATAAATATTATCGTGTTTTGGTCGTTAGTCGTTAGATGACAATACAACTTCGAAGAATTAAATTGACACAAATTCTACTCTCATTGAATCTATTGGTTAATAAAACCGTATCACTTTAGTTCGATGGTGTGGAAATTATGATAGGAGCCTACATATTTCTCGCACTGATATTGATATAGAAACTTTTCATTTTGTGTAACTCCCATTATTGTGAAACATTGTTTGATAAAGTTTTAAATTAATTAGCTCAATCGAACATTACTTATTAACAATGTTAATAGGTTGATTTTGCTATCAAATATTTCAAGTACTTTTATTAGATAATTCGAATACCTTTATGATTCAGGCAGGAAAACTGAACGCTTAACAAGGATACTAATCTACCTAAGATTCGAGATATAGGAAAAATAATTTTAATTTATAAAGACGATTTTAAAAACAAGCTTGTATAGCTTTAATTGCTTATTTGAGTAGTTCCAATGGCTTCTTTCCGGCTTCATCATCAGACCCTGGACATCATCCGGTTTTAAAGAATTCGTCAAGACAAATCCAACGAGCTCAAACACGGCGGGGTTATATTGAGTAGTTGGGTGATTGACCACCTTTTAGCTTCATCCTATCCTTGAACACTATCTGGTTGTATAGTACTTGTCAATACTATTCATGAGGGGGTTACGTTATATATTTCACATGTTCCTATAGCCACCTTCTAACTACATCATCAGATCAGCTCCATAGTACCATATTATTGCATTGTCACTGTGCATACGTATGCTAAATTGTTAGCGCAATCGGATACCCGTAAATGCTTCAAAAGTACATCACAAGATTTGAACCGGATAGACAGACAGATAGATATACGAACATTGCAAGTTACATAAAACTTTGTAAAAAGAAGTTAGAAAAGTCCTGTCTAAAAGAGTAATCGAATAATATTTAGAACACCGATTACAGCTTGTTGACAATAATTCATCAAATTATTTTTGAGGCACTACTCTGAATGGGATAATACCCTATAATACCGTCCGATGGTGGCGTTACTTCATAAGACATACCGAGTCATCTTCATAAGATATATTTTCCTTCTTCATAAGATATATTATTATAAGTCCTCCACTGCAAGACTTACCTTAGCGGTATCTTTTCGTTGTAGATGCCGCGTCATTATGTTGTCTCTGATGTTCACAGCTTACGGCACGTGGACTTGGAAATGATGAAGCGACTGCACCGGAAAGTAAATATTGTCGTGGTGATAGCGAAGGCTGATTCCCTCACAGCGGCCGAAATAAAGCGGCTCAAAGCGCGTATACTCAGCGACTTGGATGAACATCAAATACAAGTTAGTGTTATCAAATAAAAATTTAATTATTCACTGGATTGAATTAGAATTTAGAGGCGTTGCAAGTGGCATTATGTCAGTCTAAGATGGATGAAAGTTTCTGGAGCGCCTCTGTGTTTTAGAAGGCACGTTAAACCGTTCAGGCCTTGCCATTTTATTTGGTATTTGTCGTTAATCGGGAAGTTAGAAACTATATAAGAATTGTTTGATACTCGTATGTTTTGAGAGCGGTGGCCAACACCTTCTACTGAAAAATCAGCACTTGCCGCGTGTGGCAGAGGACGTACGACCTATCTTTCACTACGATTTGTGAAAAAAGGTTTTCGTCTAGCAATGGGACGCAAAATGCTGATTTAACTATAAAGATTATTGAAGATGCATCGAAGTTGAATTCAATTAAGAATAACTGACGCCTACTAGGATACTTCTATGTACTCTAAATTTATATTTGTAATATCAGGAAAGAAATGCTCTTATCATGTTTCGTCAGTGAGTAGCTATGTAAGTCCATGTTGCTGGGGTTTGTTCAGGTCTATCAATTTCCCGAATGCGACAGCGACGAAGATGAGGAATTTAAGCAACAAGACAGAGAGTTAAAAGCAGCGGCTCCATTCGCAGTAGTCGCCTCGGACGTCGTACTTGAAGTTGGGGGAAAACGCGTGCGAGGAAGGCAGTATCCTTGGGGAATCGTCGATGGTAAGTATAACACGTTTTGCTTCATTAGAAATGACTGAGTTCTCAATATAGAATTTCGAACAATCGTATTCTCAGTAATTTATCTAAGGGCTTAGCACAAACGAATTAATCTTAGCGTGACGATATCTAGTTGATATGCCATCCTTTTTACATCACATATTTACTGAATAAAAATGAACGTGGCAGCCTACTTTTTCGACAACGGTGCGATAACTTCGAATAGTTTGTACTCTGTCCTCTGTTTATGCTTAGGTGATTTATACCTAGGTAGTAGTAGCCATATGCTTTTGATTTACTTTGAAAGAACTTCCTGGATTTTACAATAAGGTCTAGTTTAATACTTAGCAAATATATGCAATCAAACGGACGGCCCATTCTTATTCACTCAATGACGCGATCTCTGAATAGGACAAAATGGGCCATCCGTTGAGATTTGCTTAGAAGCGATACAAAGATACCTAAGTCTCGTGTTTCTTTTTTGGTGTTTTTAAAAAACCTAGCCCCACACTATGATTTATTTCTGTGTCGTGGGTGCGTTTACAAACATGAAAATTAACATACACAAATACCCAGACCGAAACAAATAATTGTGGATCACACAAAGATTTGTCCCGTGCGGGAATCGAACCCGCGACTATTCGACCCAGTTGGCGGAGCTACTTAAGCTCTTAACCACTGCGCTAAATCGTCCGTCGTGTTATGCACGAGTTTACAGATACTAACGTAGGATTGCGTTTTA
The DNA here is from genome assembly GCA_905147815.2 of Phalera bucephala. NCBI lineage: Eukaryota > Metazoa > Arthropoda > Insecta > Lepidoptera > Notodontidae > Phalera > Phalera bucephala. Next base: position 11,159,238 of record LR990621.1, on the reverse strand, counting down.
TTATGATCATAACATTTCTGAATGGATGGTGCGATACTCTGAAAACACTAATGTATTCCTAAAACTCAAGTTTTACCAAAATGGCAATAATAACAGGTGTGTCTATTGCCATGGCAGTGTATTAAGGCGTATCCTACGACTTCCCCGAGAAGTAGTAGTGCTACTTTACAGACTGGACTTTACCTTTTCCCGTCACCACCCGACAACATAGCAGGCACAAAACAAAGCAGACAAAAAATTACATCTTGTACCATATTTGCACAGTGGAGAATCCTCGGCACTCAGACTTCACGAAACTGCGGACAATGCTGATATCCACACATATGCAGGACTTGAAGGACGTCACCCAAGACGTCCACTATGAGAACTTCCGAGCGCAGTGCATCTCACAAATATCACAACACGCTATGAGAGAAAGAGGGTAAGGAAATCGAAAAGACCGATGAAGTTTACGTAGATTATAGAAAAACTGCATAAATTCATCAATCTGATAGTTGCTGAGAACCCAACGTTATTGCCGACGACGCCCATAAAAACGTTTTCCTTTTGTACTAATCAATACGACCGGCATAATATTTTTATTAATTCTTTGACAAAAAGGGTTATAATAACTTCTATCTGTATACCTACCCCCCTCTCTATTCTAATGTTCGTCACATTCGTAACGCTCTTTGACCCCTTTAACTAAGTTAAATTGCCCCAACCAAAAGCGGGTTTACGGAGCAGATCAACACACGAATGATTGCACAAATGATCTTTGAAATGTTAGCACTTGCTTAGATCTTCCTACCTATCTACCTACCGTAATAGAGCAGCTTATTTTTATAGGTAGGTTAAAAGAAGGAAGATACGATCATAACATCACAATATTAAATAAGTTCGTACGTGAAATGGCGATGTAGGATACATTTTTTTAAGCATCGATGTGTTTGTTATGTTATGGAGATATTAATACAATTATGTAGATATCTTTTATAAAATAAAAAAAAGTAAAAGAAGAAATTGCTTCTTGTTTAACATGACTGCATCGCTCCCGGCGCAGATCTTCAGATAAAACATATTATTTAAGTTAGTAGGTACCTAAATATCTTACGGAACAATTTTCCTTCCATGAAAACAAATAAAGTAGATAAGAACGAACGAACTAGGGGGATTTTTGGCGGGAAATCGAAGAGTGATGTTGTCAATTTGTTTTAATTTTCAAAACTTGTGTTATATCGAATTATAATGTGTAATGTTGGTGGAATATTAACCATTATGTGCTCTTATATGTGCATGAGTGAAGGTAATTGTAACAAAGTGATAAAACGTGCCTTTTTAACTTCCCTCAAAACGGCCGTCGCAATTGGTATGTAAAGTGTCCACCGCTTTACTATCCAGGGTGGGGTACATTCATCAATTTCATTATCATCATAGTCATCAAGTTCATCGGGGAAATGAATTAATTTAAACAAACACGATTATGCTACTCACTGGACTCTGGCAAAATACACTTAAAATAGTGTGAAGCCATAACTTAAAGAAGAAGAAGAAGAAGAACGAACTAGTATCCCTTAAAAAAAATCCTTTCCTAATCCTAAACCAAAAAGTCGAGTAACGTGAGAAAAAAATTCAAATATCGAACTCAATTTAAGTAAACCTACGTTGACTGTAGCTTATTTTATCCGCTGTGCCGAGATAATTTATATTTTGATTTTGTTTGCATAGAAAATTGAAGAGAGATTCCATGGGCAACAACAATGACGTCGTGATCACTGACACAGACCGTCTGCTCCTCCAGAAGGATGAAGAGGTTAGTTTGCGTATAGTATAGGTGACCTGTAGTGACTATGTACAGTCGGCAACGCAAGTAGCTTAACATTCTTGGTTTTTAAGTCAGTAATACTCTTTATTCTATAAATTTTGGTAAATATTGTCAAATTCTCAGTAACATATTTAAATTTATTTCTTACAAGAAAAATATTCGATTTGATTCAAAACACAAATGTGCAAGCGATATGTAAAACCGAGAAAGTGGAACGACTTATGTTGCTCACCGTACGTAAATTTACACCAATTTTCCGGGATGAGTACTGTTTTTACCGTGTTCCAAAATTTACTATTGGTGCCTCGCCTCTAGGGAGCATCCACACAGCTACAGTTTGACTATTGTGCCTAAATTCTAGGTCTTAAATTAATAACTATATCTTATTTGAACTTCTTATCTACATTCAATATTTTTTCTTTACAGATCCGTCGTATGCAAGACATGCTGACACAAATGCAAGAGAAACTTAAAGCTTCCGATAAAAAACATGACAGTATTATAGATGTATAGAAATAGACTGCAATTTAGGAATAGCGTAGCGGTATACTAACCCTCTCACTTAGTCGTAAAATTCAAAGAAAAACCTCTTTAGAAATATCAGATGAATTTAGATTTTTGATTCAATAGTTTACTGTGTTGTAAAAATTGCGTCCCCCACAATGATATTAAAAGAAACACAATAGTTACCTCATATGCACCGAAAGTGGTACATGTAAACTAGACTTATTCTTTATGTTATTGTCATCGTGTCGTAGTTAATTGCCTTGTCTCCTCTCTCAAATACAGTCACAAAACTAGTGTTAAGTATTATATCGGCACACACAGATATTAAGCGGAGTCGGCCTAAGCACCTGTGCCAGTGCACAGGTGCTTAGGCTTCCGACTTTTCTCTTCCAACGAGACTCTGACGTCATTGCATTGGGCGTGGTTTACGTCCGTCTGTCATTCCTAGCTAGATGGCAAATACAGCAGTGGACAGGGTGTAACATCCTTTTCTTCCCGCACCACCCCGCGCAGTGACACGCTTGATAGTATAGGAAAATCGAAGAATGCCATCTCCTCTTAACATTTGCTTCAGCGGTGGATTTGAGGGGCTACACCAGCTGACACTAGAGGCTAAACAATGGCTCCTCCACTATGACATTAAGTTTTTATCGTGGTTCGCATTATTAAAAATACACCACCATACGATGATGATGATTTGCTTCGTGGACACGAACAACGAGGTTTATCATTTTTAATTAGTAACAGAGGTAACCTATCTACATATCTCTTATAATTGTCCTATCATTGTCGTTTTAGTTCTGTTCCATTTCAAAATAGTCCGATAAATATCAATCAGTTACTATGTACTTAGACCACGCTCTAGAGAAGGTATGTCAAAGAAAATATTGCGTGCGACTTGATGACCGCGGGATTAACAGGGATTCTTTTGTTTCAACAGAATATTAGTGCGCATGAAGACATACTTTTGAAATAAAACTTAGCCCTTGAAGGAGTCACGTTCCGGAAAGAATCTGAAACGAAGGGAATTAAAGTGTAATACAAATAAATACTAGAGATGACTTATGTAGTACGTAGTACATATTAACTCAGTAATAAATATGGGAGTCGTTATAAAGCAAATATAAGCACTCTACTATAAGCAAACCAATAGCTTGGAAATAGAGGCCCTAATACAATTTCAGCAGCAATTTTAGGTAATACCTAATACCTATTAGTTCAGCTGTATTTTAAAATTAAGTTATTTAAGAAGGCAGCCTTCAGTCAAAGCCGTCAAAGGCAGGTAGTAGCTCAGCTACGTAAAATAAATTTAGCCAATCGAAATATTATAAAGGTTTCGCCACATTACCGACGCAGCGCGGCGCGAGCGCGACGGTAGCGCGACTTGGAGAGTTGAATGTACTGAAATGTTAGGGAGACGCCACACAGCGCAGCCCCGCTCGGCTCGACGGCAAACGTCACGACCCGCCACCGTCGCGTTCTACGCAATTACAAACGAATTACGGGGGAGCGAGTCGCTAATACGCGTGCGAGTGGGTCGTTAGCGTCCGCCGCCCGGCCGGCGCGACGTCCCTCCCTCAGTGTGACGTGTGCGCCGCGCTGCCAACCACCGACCGAGTGCTTCCGTCGCGCTCCCGTCGCGCTCCGTCGGCTGTTTGACCAAACCTTAAAAGTTTCATCCCATAAATTATAGCATACATTTCTTACGTAAAAAGAGACCAGAGGCACGTAAATAAAATATTGATAAAACGTATTACAAACTCGTTTGAGATAACTCCTCTCCTGTTTTGATAATAATATTTTTTTTATTTATTGTCTAGTGTAATCCATTTTTATATTGAATAGTAAATTTTACGTATCGTTTTCATTTTGTATCATAATATGCAATAATCGTGTAAGTAGTTAAAGGTCAAAGTTTTTAAGAATTGTTCATCGAGAAGTTAGTATTGAACAACACGAAAATTATTGCTACAATTTAAATTAGTATCCCTTTTTTAGTAATACTTTGTAGTGTAATATATCGGATGTAAGAATGATCAATCAGCACATACCAAATAATTACTAGATTTTATACATTTTTTTTTATTTAATGGGCACTTTTCCAGAATCTGCAAATAGCTGAGCTTCAGTGGGCGAATTTTTTATAAAAAAAGTGTTTCTAATTTGATTTCAGAGAAGTACTTTTCGTACATATGATTCTGAACAAAACCTTTTTCAAAGATTTAAAGATAAAGCAACATTGAAATAAGACTACCTTTTTTTTGAAATAATTTTAAATTGGACTACCTCGTAGGTCTAGCGGTGAATAATGTGCTTTGCGATCACGAGGTACTGCGTTCAAAATCTAGATCGAAAAAAATATAGTTTTACATTAATTCCTATCATTAATAATATTTTTTATTAAAAACTCTTCTATAACCGAAGCCTGGAATTGAGCTCGGTATAATGGCAATAGGCTCGCCCCCTATGACATTGGCACCTAACATGTTCGGTCATGTGTAGTTGCACAGCTCTACCACCCCCGGTTCTTAATTTCTTTTCATTTAGAAAAATAAGTATTCTTTAAACCTCCTACCATATTATTATTACTTATGTACATTATTGTAAAATAGTTATTTATGAACTTCATTCTTCCCTACTCCACATATTACGCTTTTGTTACAATTTTATAATGCAGAAAGACTAAATTTTCCATAGATTCAGGCGAAAATCCACTGGAATTAAAGCCACCGCCACTACCACCAAAAAATAAATAAAAGTACTAATATTTTAGCAACAGCAACTAAATATGCATGAATACTTATCATGTGTATATTTTTTTAACTTTACCTCTCGAAATAAACACATTTTGAAGCGTGCATGTCTAACTGACGTTCTGGAGAAATGCCCAATAAATTACTACGAATTATTTACTTTAATAAAAACAACCGGCAAAACCGACCAGAACACTACCTATTTAGGTGTAATGTACCAAAGCGTTAAATGTAATGAAAATTTTGTATCGATGTTATTGTATTGACAGTAAATTGGTACTTTACATAATTTGTTTCATTCTACATCTCTTTTCCCCTATTTTTCCTATATATCAAGTCTCCAAAACCATATAAGTATAGATGAAAAACGCGGATAAAAAGCAAAGAAATTGTTGGACTTTGTGCTACAAGTCTGCAAACAGATCGTAAATATATTATATTATGTAATAAAGTGAATCCTAATATACCGGATACGGTTAAAATAGACCGCAAGATAGCTGATGACGAGTTATTGGTAAGTGACGACACTACGGGCCCAATATTCCAAACGGACGGTTAGGCCTCTATATAATTAGCCATCCAATATTTCTATAGATTTCGATTAAACAATTGTAATATAAAATGTTGGTCCATCATTCTCATTACCTTGCGGTGTAGCAAGAGATCTGGCGTAATGATAATATAGTTAGATAATTAATTATATGGACAGAATGCTTACAGTGCAGTGCTGCCATATACAATTCCGCTTGGCGACCGACAGTTATCAATTTGTGTCTAGCGGAACACACCATTATGATCTCGTCCTCTGAATCCTCCTCAAGTTGTCCTCAGTAAAATGTAGTGTGTGTGTGTGTGAGTGATGTACGCTGTTGGCCGCGAGGCCTTTAGGCCGGCAGGGGTCCGGGGGGGGGGGGGATAGTAGTCGGCGGCGGCTACGGTTAACGGATTCGCATGGGTAGATGCGTTCGCGAAGTGTCGTGTTGTCGCCTTTTTAATATAGGCGCGAATAGGTTCGAGACCTAGATCGGAGTGGAGATCGACATTCCGTACGAACCAGGGGGCTCCTACGGCTTTACGGAGGAAGCGGTTTTGAACCACTTGGAATTTATCGATGTGAGAGGGGGCCGAATGCCCGAACACAACACACGCATAAGTCATGATGGGTCGAACGCAAGTTTTGTAAAGCGTCACCTTATTTCTAAGGGACATTTTACTCCGCTTGCAGATTAACGAATGGAGACGACCGAGCACAAAGGATGCTCGGTGACGGACCCGCTTGATGTTCGGGCCGAAGGACATGGTACTGTTTAGGGTGACCTCTAGATATTTGACCTCTTTGACCCAGGGAATGGGTCGATCGAACATGGTCACTTGGCCGAGATTACTTCTAGGGCGGCGCAGGAAGTGGCGCGGGGTGGCACCTCTGGAGAAGAACACCGCAGCGCTCTTGTCCGGGTTCACCTCAATACGCCACTTCCTGAACCAATTCCCTAGGGAATTGGCGGTTGCCTGAAGGTTTCTGGTAATGAAACCCTTATTCCTATGCGAGACGTAGAGAGCGGTATCATCCGCGAATAGGGCTAGATGCGCCTTACTCAAACAAGGAATGTCGTTCGTGTAAAGGCTAAAATGTAGTGAATATATACTCTTTGAGTCCTACTATGAACTTTTTATAATTGCCCTAGGAAAGGGCAAAAAAGAAAAATGACAAATATAGTATTGATATTTTTAAGCAATTTTATATATCGCGAAAAAATATTTATTACCTATTTAAGAATATTTTTCAAGAAATATATTTTCTTCAACCTGTATCTTCAACAGTGCGCCTTTTTATGAAAACAATAGGTAAAATACTCAGACTCACTTGTAAAATAATCTCATTGGCTCTCTATCTAAAAATTAATTAATGAGAGGTTAATAGTTTTTAAGAATATTGATGTTGGTAGATATAAATTAATTCAATACTAATTCTATGATTAGATATTCAATAGAATGTTATAATGTGTAAAAACAGGTAATTATCCTTATTTACAAAAATCATCATTAGTTGGAACTATATAGTACTCTTTGCCTACCCCGAAAGGGATCTGGCGTGGTGATATAAATAGATTTGGGTCTAAAATTAAAAAAAAGAATCAAGAAACTGAGAGTAGCAATACAGGAATGGTCCCACCAACATGGCCTTACGATGTTCCTGCCAAAAATAATTGTCGTTACCAAATTGATGAGCATAAACCCATAATACTCCATGTTGGTGGAGTGGAGTAATGAAAAAATCGAAATTGATACTAAATCTAATTCTCGAAAAAAAATATCAATTATCGATGTCTCGAATCAAATATATTGAGCATACAAATCGATGATTTTATAGAACAAAATATCGATACATTTCGTTCATTCCTACTCTGTCTCAGGGTTCCCAACTTAGGGATTTTCTTCCCAAATTTAGGGGGTAAACAAATGCGTTGGGATTTTTTTGGGGCGTTGTACTTTTAGGGGTATTTTTTAGGGATTTTTGACCTCTTATATTTTTTCCTATTTTTTATTTCTAATTTTTTTTTTTACAAAAATAAATGTATAAAAATGTAGGACCTGGAGTAACGCAATCAAGTGAAATTTAAAGGCCGGCGTGACTTTATAAAAATATATTTATCTATCCTTATTCACAAAATTTGAAAGTTATGCTTAATCAAATCGTAAGTATTTAAATAAATGTCCTCGCTATATTGAAATTTAGTTTTATTTGAAATAGATTTTATTTAGAAGTTGAAGAATCGGGTTTTGGACTACCTGTATGATTATCAGGAGCACATATCTGTGGAGGACATTTAATGTCTTTTTAATGGGATTTTACGAGTTTTTATTGATGCAGTGTTTCAAATAACGTTCGCACATTTAATATTTTAACCGTGTCTTTTTGAAACATGTAATTTATTGTCGAAATATAACTTTGAATTTCATATTTAAATTATTTAAAGTATGATTTTGTCAATTTAAGTTTTAGACTGGATATATTGGGAAATTTCGAGATTTTATAATAGGGATTTCCGGTTCCATATCTTCATAGTGTTCAGTTTGTCAGGTTTGTATTACAATGTTTTAAAAAGTTTATATCGATCTGTTTTATTTAATTGATTTCATCCTGACTTTAATTTTATGCGTGATCTTTTTAATTAATTAAATATATATATATATATTGGAGGAATGATCTGGTTAATTTAGGGGTAATCGTATGTAATTTAGCTTTTAATGAGATAATAAGTATTCCATTTTCGTTGGAAGATGGAATATTTATTGAAGTTGGGGTATGTCCTTCTGGTGAGTCATCCGCTAATATATTGTCTGTTATCTCGAAAAATGAGTCAATATTACTATTTTCTTCGACGGTTAATTTAAGAGTAATCGTATGTAATTTAGCTTTTAATGAAATAATAAGTATTCCATTTTCGTTGGAAGATGAAATATTTATTAAAGTTGGGGTATGTCCGTCTGGTGAGTCATCCGCTAATATATTGTCTGTTATCTCGGAAAACAAGTCAATATTACTATTTTCTTCGACAGGTATTGATTCGTCTAATTTTGGGGATCCTTAAAATTTATATTTACTATTTTGGAGGGTTCTTCAATGTCAATTATAGGGACATCTTTTTGTTCAATCAATTTTAAAGAATAGGTATAATTAATTTTTATTTTTTTGGGGGGTCTTTCAAGGAATCCACCGGAAAATTTAGCGGTGGAGGTATAATACTGTCGGGGCAATGACTACGGTCATTGACGAAAGTCAATGACTTCGTCGATTGCTACTGGCTCATAATCATATGAGTATTCGTCAGTCTTAAAGTCAGTGTCATTTACGTAATCCTCCTATAAGTTTTCTAACTTATTGTTGTCTATTGCCGTCCTCATGGTTACGTCATTATCTAAATTCTGATTTTTATTTACAAATTTATTTGGAATTCCAAAACGGAATTGTTGGTTTGGGTTGGGTTTGAAAAATCCAGACTGTTTATAGTTATTTATATTTAAAGGAAGGCGTTGGTCATTCTTAAAAATTATTTGGGGATTTTGTTGGTTTAAGTTAGGTCGGAAGGCGCTCGTAGCGCTGTACGACCCCGGTGTTCTTACCGATCACTAAGATTAAGCAGCGTTCGACTTGGTCGGCCTGAGATGGGTGACCGTTGTGGCATTTTCATATCCGAGCGTCTCCGTGCTTCGGAAGGCACGTTAAGCCGTTGGTCCCGGCTACCACTTAATGTGGTAGTCGTTAAGCCAAGTTGGAAGCCTTATAGGCGGCTTGATAAGTTCCAACAGCAGGTGACCACAAACCTGCCTCCACCAATCCGCACTGATCCGCGTTATGGTGTATGACCTGATCTCTCTCACCTCGATTTGTGAGTGAAGGCCTTTGCCCAGCAGTGGGCAGTATAGGCTGATAGTGTAGGTCGAAAGTTTTGATTTACTAACTGTCGTTGTGGAAAGTTTGTTTGGGGGTATTTATTTTGGGAAATGCCAAATTTAAATTGTACTGGCATCTGCTTATTAACTGGTATATTATTATTTGGTTTTTTCTTTTATTTTTGTGTCATCGTTTCCCTATGGCCTAAACCCCTATGGACTAGGGCCTAAACCCTCTCAGGTGGAGAGGAGGCCCGTGCCCAGCAGTGGGACAGTTTCTTAACAGGGCTAATATTTCTTTTTTGTGTCATCATTTTGATTATAGAAGTTTACTTCCCCTGTAACTATTCCTAAGGCTGATTCTAAATTGGAGCATTTATTTAATCTTACGATACTTAGTAGATCTTCCGGTAAGTTAAATGGAAATGTGTTTAGCGCTGTATTATTATAAATTATCATTTTAGCGGCTTTAACGCCTTCATCGGTTAACAGATTTACTTTAGCTATGACGGAACTTTTAACATTTTGAATTCTATGGGCTAATTCTATGTATGATTCCCTGATTTGATTTTAATGTTTTCTAATTCTACTGCTATACAAGGTGTAATATAATAAACGCAAGACCTCAGACACCCCAATTAGAGAATTGCTTCATAAATTCAAAACGAAAACCAATTTTTCAAATTTAAAGGTTTTTACCCTTTTTTTAAGCACTTTTGTACCGCAATTAACAATGAAACTTGTAGATGTATGTGTGCGTTTTGAGAAATACGTTTTAGGAATACATTTGAAATCTCCGTATTGCTTTGAATCAAGAATAAAATTAGTTTGTTATAGCGCACTGAAGGAGTAACAGCATTTTTTGAAAATTGTAAAAAATAATTAAGATGCATTAAAAATAGTTGGAATCAATTCAGTTACCGATTTAGAACAAACTACTTTCAAGTCTTGCGTTTATTATGTTACAGCTTGTATAGTCTACTCTTCTAGGATCTCCGATTTTTTTTATTAATAGTTCTCTTAAGCTGTCCCAAGAATTAATATTGGTTCTTTCACTAACTAGGATCGTGGCTTTATCTGTTAATTTACTTGTAACGCTATGGTAAATATACAATTGTTGCGCGGCATTATTTTCTCTAGAAAAGCTTCTAATTACATATTCATACTTTTGTATGAAAAAATTAAGCAACTGTTCATTGTCGTCGTAACGCGGAATTATATCGAGTATTTCCGTTGGAATGATTTGAATTTGATTCATATTAAATACTGATTATTTTCTGATTTTATAATTTTGTGGAACACAATAGAATATAAATATTACACACACACAAATTAAAAAAAATACAATAAAAAAATCACACAAAAATAATAAAAAGAAAATACAACAATAAAAAAATGTTTATAATATATTAAATTATTTTTAAACCTTCTAGGCAGTACAACGTTAATTATTTTCTTTCAATAATATTTTATTTTCTTTCTATAAAAAAGTGACAACGTTTTACGTAAGTTCAGCGATGCTTGTCTGATTCTTACGGCCCTAATTGGTGACCTACGGCTTAGCGATGCTTGTCTCAATCCCGTGAGGTTCTAAGCCTAATCACAAATTAGCGATGTTTGTCTAATAATGTGAATTCCTTTCATCCAAATAATTCCCGTGATTTTATTTATTTATTTATATTAGGCACATCAACAATATTCATACGCCACATTTACAAATAGCATTTAACAATATTATAATCTTGATGAATCTATGAATATCAATTATAGATGTACACAACATTCCTTGATTTACGAGGCATGTCCAGTTATTAAATAACAATAAAAAACATAATTACATAATTAAATTGAAAACAAAATTTAAAAATTAAAAGGTACAATTAAAATAAAAATTTAAATAAAATAAGAGTGAGACATACATCAAATAATAATTAAATTACTACACAAAAATGAATTATGAATTTACATACTAAAATAATTTATCAGACTTTTTCTAAAGTTACTGAAAGATTGGTGAAAAATATCAAAATTACCAATGTTTACTGAGTTTCCGCAGACGGTATTGTACTCGCTACATATTCGAGTCAGGGGTGAGTGTCGTCCAATATTGGTTCTGCACACCGGAATATTAAAGGTTTTCGTAAGGGGATACCTCGGTATTCTTCTTGGTACCGCGAGTTTTATATTTTCATGTAATTGAATACAATCTACCTTACCTATCAAAATTTTGTGCAGAAATAATAGGTCCTGAATAATCCGACGATTGTGCAATGACACCATTTTAAAGGATTTGAGTCTTTCATTATATGGAGCCGTATGTGATATACCGGATGACATGAATGCCAAGTTCCTTGTGAAAGTGCGCTGGATTCGCTCAATTCTTTGTAAATGTATTACGTATGAAGGGTTCCAGACCATACTTGCGTATTCCAAATGACTGCGCACCAAAGAATTGTAGAGCATGATCTTCGTTTGTGGTCAATGAAAGTCCTTCGTGTTTCTTTTAAGAAAACCTAGCATTTAAGCTGATTTTTTTACATCCTTATTAATGTACGAGGTAAACCTCAACTGACTATCTAAATTAATACCTAGATCCCTAATTTTATCTACTTCGTTCAAGACTACTCCATCAATATTGTAGTTTGAAGGAATGGGTACTTTTTTCCTTGAATATTTTATGTGGTAGCATTTATTAGCGTTAAGTGTCATGCCGTTTATATGACACCAGTCTTTGATATTGTCAAGATCGCGTTGGATAAGGAGAGCATCTGATAGGGAATTAACTGAGAGGTATATTTTAAGGTCGTCAGCAAACAAAGAGAATATACTATACTTGATGCTGTCCGCAATGTCATTTATGAATACGGAGAATAATATTGGTCCGAGATGTGAACCCTGTGGCACACCGGAGTCGGCAATGTATACTTTAGACTCATAACCTTTCACGGTTACTACCTGAGGTCTTTTGCTAAGATAAGATTGAGGCCAGTTCAGCAGACTTCCACATATCCCGTGTGCTTTAAGTTTTCTCAGTAGTAAATGATGATTATGGTATATACTGCATCAACCTGTCTACCTTTGTCGATATCTGCGGATAAGTCTGATATAAATGAGATCAGGTTCGTATTGACGGACCGACCAGTCCCAAAGCCATGTTGAGCATTTGTGATAGAAGGACTTAGGTACAATGTAATGATGGGACATATTAAAGACTCAAATAATTTAGAGAAACATGAGAGAATAGAAATAGGACGGTAATTTTTTATGTCATTGTGTTCACCTTTTTTATGTATTGGGACAATCCTAGCTTTCCTCCATTCATTCGGTAATATACCGTTGCTTAGAGATTCATTTATTATTAGAGATAGAGGCAAAGCGATTTTTGACCGGAATTACAGGTTCAGGGTGTGACTGAAATGAGCGATGCTTGTCCAATTAAATTCAAAATAGACAGAAAAATAGGAACATGTGGGAAAGGTCATAACTCACATAATGCTGCAATTTTTCATGCCGAATATCCCCCCTATGAATATCTGCAGGCACTTCTTGACGAATTTCTTTGTTCGACGGTAAGTTCTTTCTAGGATTCAGCCTGGCAATTGTGGTCACAGGAATCAATGCTTGTACTCCTACACGGCGCTAAGCTTGTCAGATATAACCGCTCCAGCACTTATCGCGACTAAAATCCTACCGTTGGGCTGCGCCAGTCAAATATAAAGGCCGGCGTGACTTTATAGAAATATATTTATTTTACAAATATAAATTTATTATAGATACTCAAAATATAACGCAGTCAATAATATTACTTAGAGTTCGTGCGAACGGTAAGAGAGCTAAGACGATATTGAGGTACTTTGTCTGGTGATGGCTATTTATAGGCATCGCCAAACAAACATGTTTACGCGGCGCCACCTACGCAGAGTGCGCCGTATTAATTCATAATTGCTGATTAATCAAAACAGTTAGTGGAAGTGAACGACGACTAAACATGTTCTCTGATATCTATTTACATGATCAATACGCAGTTGAGGCAAGTTAAGCCGAATCATCAAAATAGTTCTTAAAATTGATTTGTATGAGCAATACTTTGTTATTATTGCATCATCTTCTAATTTTTTTAACTTAAGGTTTAGGAACAAATATTTTCGAGAGTTGGTAACACTGCTCTGTCTTCGCCAAAGTCTTCGCTCATTTATGGAAGCATCTGTCAAAATTGTCAAACCGGAGGGAGGAATTGTTGTAATTTTGTAATTCCATTGCAGGTTATTATTTAAGGTACCACTTAAAATTTACGCAAACACGTTGAGGTATAGCTGTTTCGATTAAGAGTATGCAATAATAATATAAAAATAAATCCAAAATGGGTGACAGAGACCTTTCCATGGGTCCTCGCGAAGGCGTAACCTATCCAAGAAAAGTGCAGTATTGTGGAAATTGTTCTATGCCTATAGAATACTGTGAATATTATCCTGAATATGATAAATGTAAGCAATGGCTTGAAAAGAATCTACCAACAGAATTTGAGAAGGTGAAAATAGGTAAGTACAGAACTAAATTAGTTCTTTAGGTTATGTTCCTCATTTGTTCCGTAATACAGCTGTTCTTTAATTTTTTATACTTACCTTGCTTGATACACATTACGCCCTTGCAGTCAGTTGCTGCATACAGCAGTTTTGTGAACATTTCTCATTTAAAGTTGATAAATGAATGTTCTATATCATCATTACAAATATGTATGTACATTTAAAAGTTTAAATATAACCCAATATAAACTAAATTTACACAATTAATATTACTAGTGGTCGCCCATTGGACGAAATTCGACCATAATTAATTTAAATTATACGTTTAAACATTATACGTGAAACAAAAAACCATTGCTAAAAATGCTGTCCATTGAACTTGACATATATATTTCGATAATTTAATTAATGATGCGAAACTTCTCTGTAAACAATTTTTTTTGTAAAAACTCTTTCATCGTTTGCTGGTCATGTTTGACATTCAGTAAGACTATAGACAAGTAATATTAAAGACAAACAATATTAATCTATTCTCAATTTGACTACAGACTTTGACAGTGTGTGTGTCAAATACATGGTAGTGTGTGTAATGTTTTTTTTATTGATTTAAGGTATTATTTATGCATAATTTAAAAAAATATTAGCATTCTGAACTCCTTCTCTATATAAACTATAAGTGTGGGAAATTTCATACTCCTCTGTCTGTGCAATTTGTAGAAAGGGGTACAAAGTTTTTGCTTCACGTATTATTATAATGATGATGATGTTAATTATAATCATCATAATTTACCCCCTATATTTAGCTTTCGTCAATTAATTCGATAATAGCACAGCCGCCATTAAAACACAAAAACTAAAACCTGGTGGCAGGCTGGGAGGAGCGGGGGATTATCGGCGAAGGTAGGAGCTATCGGCCTACAACAGATGCTAGAAGAACTGAATGTATGAGGTCGGACTTCATATGAACATGTCAAAGACCAAGATCATGACAAATACAAGCAAACGCAAAATTTAAGTCGAGGGTGTCGAGATGGCATATCTCTACTTGGGCCAAATAGGAAATCACATGTAGCGTACAAAACGCCTTGAGGAGTTGTTGGTCCATGAAAGAACTAATGAAGGGCGACCTTCCATTGAAACTGAAACTAATGAACATGTGCATTCTCCCCATACTCACTTAGGGAGCACCTGGTCTTTGACAGACTTGCAGAAGTCCACACTCGCAGTTTTTCAGCGTAATATGGAGCGCAGTATTCTAGGTATTAAACTTACTGACCATGTCAAAAATAGTGTACTGCGCTCCATGAGACAAATAGCCGATGTGGGCGAAAAAGCTGCCAAGATGAAATAGGATTGGGCTGGTCATGTCTGTCGCATGCCTGACACATCTTGGGCAAAAATAATAACCAACTGGGTTTCTCCCAATTTTTAACGGCGTCGCGGCAGGCAGGAGGAGATGGCGGGACGAACTGGACTCCTTTAAAAACGATTGGCGCTCAATAGCCCTAAATAGAGTAGTGTGGCGGAGATGGAGGGAGGCCTTTGCCCAGCAGTGGGACACTGTAGGCTAACTAATAACTAATAATAATCATCATTGATCATTAGACTTACTCATTCCTACTTAACTGAAAAGTGGTCTGAAGCCCACCTTTACCTGGACATTATTTTAAACTTAAATAATTATGATATTGGAACCTAACATTCTTGGCGAAATATAGGTGTGCATGGTACACTTTAACTATATTGGCTTTCGGAATGTAGAGATTGATGTGTCCAACAAACAAAGTCCTATAATCTAGTATTAATATTTGCCATAAATAACCTTATCGATGGGCACGGAATTTGCAAATGCTATTTATTTTGTTTGGCATATGTAACTTTGTTCTATGGGACCATCAGGATGATGGTTATATGATTTTTGTTGGATGTTACCCTGAACATTACAGATGAGGAAGAAAATGCTGGTGGTGAGGAAGAGAAGAAACGCCAGAAGCGTGGTGGGAAGGGCATGCTCAAATCTAAGAAGAAGGAAGACGTACCTAAGTTAGTTCAAGTCTCGCGAGCACCTCGTGGCAAGAAAAAGTCTGTTACAGTTGTTTCAGGGCTTAGCACTTTTGGTGAGTTCATAAACATTTTTTCAACAAAAACTTTAAATGTTAAAATTTACCACAAAAATTTGTTACTCATGTAAGATCGAATCCATCTACAATCTGCCTATTTCGTTTTATCAAATTGTGACATACAGTTGGCTATGCCATTTTCAATAACAGACGATAAATTTTCGATTCACACTGCGCGACCACTACCGCCGTGTTGTAGCTCAGCTAAGGATGCCGGGCAAAAGGAGACTATTCTGCGGCTCAAAACAGAACTTATTTACTCACTAGGGAGGATACCTGAAATAAAACCGAGCACGCCCAAAGGCTCTGAGGTGGCATCCCCGCCACTGGGTTAAGGTGTAGTGGGCTAATCCCTCGCTTACCCGAATCGCAAATGATTAATGAAACCGAAACAGTGCAAAACCGGACTGATCATATTACGACGACTTTTGGAAAATAGGACACACAAAATAGGATTACTTGCTGGAATGTGCGAACACTGAGCGAGAATAGCCGACTTGCTCAAGCAGAAGCAGAAATGCTAAGGTACAAACTGCAAATACTCGGTCTCAGTGAAATACAAAGGAACGGATTCGGTGAGCTGAGAACATCTAGAAGCCTTACATTCCTTCACTCCTGGAAGGAAGATGAAGACGTCCGTGAAAACGGCGTGGGAGTCCTCCTTACTGAGGAAGTGAAGAAGAGTCTACTACACTGGAAACCCATCTCAGACTGAATCATAACAGCCCGTTTTAATAGCAGAGCCCGAAAGATCACCATTGTTCAATGCTACGCGCTCACAAATTTGGCTACAGAAGAAGAAAAGGACGATTTCTACAGCGCACTCAACTCGACTTTGAAGAACATTCTCAAACAGGACATAGTAATCGTCATGGGTGATTTGAACGCCAAGGTCGGCAGGAATAACGATGGGTGCCAAAGACATATGGGCAAATACGGGCTGGGCATCCGCAATGAGAATGGAGAGCGGTTCTTAAAGTTCTGTCAGGATAAAGACCTTACCATCGGAGTAACTTTATTCATTCATGGAGATCACCATAAATACACATGGGACTCACCCGATGGAGTCACAAAAAATCAAATTGACCACCTTGCCTTCCTCAAATTGACCTTACCTTCAGCGCGAAATGGCGCTTATCGCTGCTCGATGTTCGAAATCGCCGAGGAGCGGACATTGATAGTGATCACCACCTAGTAGTTGCTGAAGTGCGGCACAAAGTAGCTGTAGCTCGAACTGCTAGCAAGTCGATTAAAGTAGGCAGACAATTTGAGGTCAACAAGTTACGGAACCTAGAGATAGGTGCCACTTTCAACTTGGAGCTGCGTAACCGCTTCTCTGAACTCGGTGCAGATGTTGGAGCTTCAGTCAACACGGAGTGGAATCACATCAAAATGGTCTATACAGAGACCAGCTCCGTCGATCTAGGACTTAAAACACGTAGACGTGAAGACTGGATGTCACAGAAGACCTGGAACCTCATCGAAGAAAGAAGAGAGCTTCACCTGAAGATTCTGATGACCAACGATACGGTAGTGCTGGACGACCTGACGCTGCAATACCGTCATGTCAGAAGATGCATCTACCGTAGTACTCGGCACGACAGAAGAGTATGGAGGGACGGTATCGCTGATACCGCCCAATGTGCTGCCGACTCCGGTAACCTCAGGGAGTTGTACAAGGCAACGAAAACCTTAGCCGGAAATCAGAACCGGAAGAAGAAGCCCCTAAAAGACAATGTGGGCCAACTGATTGTGACATCTGAGGGACAGCTTCAACGCTGGCGGGAGCATTTTGAGGAGATCTTTCGGGTCCCAAATAACCCTTTGACTACCACTACATCTGATAGCAGCTTGCTCTCTCCGCCCACATGACAAAAAGTAGCGAATGCAATCCGATCGCTCAAAAATGGCAAGGCCCCAGGAGTCGATCTCATCACAGCTGAAGTGCTTAAAGCTGACCTGCCAACTGCTGTGAAAGTACCGAAGTCACTCC
The DNA here is from genome assembly GCA_905147815.2 of Phalera bucephala. NCBI lineage: Eukaryota > Metazoa > Arthropoda > Insecta > Lepidoptera > Notodontidae > Phalera > Phalera bucephala. Next base: position 11,141,143 of record LR990621.1, on the reverse strand, counting down.
TACATAAAATCTGGCTGGCCGAAGAGTTACCAGACGACTGGAATGAAGGTCTCCTTATTACCGTGCCAAAAAAGGGAGATCTCAGTGATTACGGCAACTAGAGAGGCATCACCTTGCTCTAGGCTCCTTCTAAAGTGCTCAGCAAGATCATTTTGGACAGACTGTCGGGGGCCCTAGAACCACTCATTCGCCCCTGCGAACTGCGAGGTTCGACTGGGTCGGAATCCAGCCTGCTCCCTAGCAGGCTGGATTCCGACCCAGTCGAACCTGCACGGATCAGATCAATACACTGTGCATCATATTAGAACAGGCATCAGAATGGCAGAGGGAAATTTATTTAACCTTTCTAGACTTTGAAAAAGCCTTTGATACGGTGAAGCGGATATCTATCTGGGACCGACTGCGTGAGATTGGTGTGCCCGAGAAAATTACGAACCTCATCAAGGCCATCTACAACAAATACTCTTGTAGAGTGACGCACGATGGCCTCGTCTCGGACAACATACCGGTACATGCGGGTGTATGACATGAGTGTCTTCTCTCACCTCTCCTCTTCCTCGTCGTTCTGGATGGTGTGATGCATCACACGACCTCCAATAAGCGCCGCGGCATAGAGTGGGGACTCTCTAGCATCACAGAGAATCTAGATTATGCCGACGACCTATGCCTTTTGAGTCACACACGCGCCGATATGCAAGCCAAGCTAGACGACCTACGTCGGAAGGCAATGAAGGTGGGACTTAAAATGAACCACCGGAAGACCCAGGAGATGAGGTGCGGGGCGAAAAGCGCATTGCCGTTGCTCATTGGCACAGAGGCTGTGGAGCGAGTCCACTAATTTACTTACCTCGGAAGTGTCATGTCGGAAACTGGAGGGACCGAAGAGGACATCGCTTCGAGAATCGCCAAAGCAAGAGCAACCTTTGCACGGCTCCGTCCTATATGGCAATCACGAAAATTGACACGAAGAGTCAAGCTGAAAATATTTCGGTCCAACATCAAAACCGTATTGCTGTATGGATGTGAGACGTGGAAGGTTACTAGGGATATCTCGCGTCGACTTGCGTCAACCGATGCCTCCGCCGGATTCAAGTCAAGTCAAAAATCATTTATTTGTATAGGCGAATACATAAGCACTTACAAACGTGAAATATTACATTTTTTACATCTACCACCGGATCGGAACGCGGCCTCCACTGAGAAGATCCGGCGAGAAACACAGCGGGCTAGTCTTTTAATTTAATTTGTTTGGCCTTTCCGATAACCATTTTTTTGTTTTTAAAGATTGTATTATACATCATTTATAAATGTTGCTGATTGAGGAGCTGCTCAAACCCAATCTGTTTTATCGTCAAGAGAATCCGAAATTTTATAATACCCTTTCTTACAGAGTCTAGTTTTAATTGCCTTTTTAAACTTATTGATAGGCATGTTTCGGATATCTATGGGTAATTTGTTGTAGAAGCGTATACATTGCCCCATGAAAGAATTACTTATTCTGTGGAGACGAGTGGACTGTACAATAAGATCATTCTTGGCATATACTGAGAAAATCTCCGACGCACATTTCTGGGAGCGCTGCAATGAGACTCCGATCGCTCAGCAGATAAAACGCCGGAAATAGAACTGGATTGCCCACACGCTCCAAAGAGGCCCTGAACACATACCGCGGCAAGCCCTAGACTGGAACCCCCAAGGAAAGCCTAAACGTCGCCGTCCAAAGAAGACCTAGCGGCGGACAATCATTGCAGAAGCGGAGGCTATAGGAAAAAGCTGAAGCGAGCTGAAGCGCGAAGCTTAAGATCGAACGGGATGGCGGCGCACAGTTGACGCCCTCTGCCCCATCTAGGAGACTTAGGATCTTAACATTAGTAGTGTAGTTGTTATTATAGAATGTTTTATTTTTATCATTAATCGCCACCACAGCACCATCTTCAAATGGCATAAAAAGTTACATAAGTTAATTTTCTTTTTTCAGATATTGATTTGAAAGTTGCAGCTAAATTCTTTGGCACAAAGTTTGCATGTGGCTCCTCCGTCACAGGAGATGATGAGATTGTTATACAGGGAGATGTGAAGGATGATCTTTTTGATATTATACCTGAGAAATGGCCTGAGGTGTGTATCTTTGTCTATATCTATACTAATATTATGAGAGGTAAAGTTGTTTGTAAGAGTATAATCTCTGGAACTACAGATTTAGAAAATTCTTTCGCTGCCAGATAGCTACATTATATCTGAGTGCTATAGGTAAAAAAGCCGCATTACAAAATAAGCATGTGCAAAGCCACAGGCAACAACTAGTAGAAGTAATATTGTTTTTTTTCGATTAAATACCTATCTGCACTATAAAAGCATGAACTATATTATGGCGTATTAAATAATGGCCTGGCAGACACCTTCCAGTTAATTATAATATATAATAATAATGGCCTATCACAAATCGAGGTGAGAGAGATTACGTCATAACTCCACTACGAGGACCCATTGCGGATTGGCAGAGGCGGGTATGAGGCCACCTACAGTAGGAAATTATTAGGCCAATTAAAAGGCTTCTAACTTGGCTTAATGACAACCACATTAAGTGGGAGCCCTGACAAATGGCTCAACATGACTTTGCATGCATGAGATACTCAAATATAAAAATGCCACAAGCAGTCTTCCATCTTAGACTAACTGAGCCAAATGTTGCTTAACCTTGGATGAAATTTGAATTCATGCTTTTTCATAATTTTGATCAAATAATTTTCAAACGAAATTACTACTGCAGACATTACTAACTATATGGAACATGACCAGTCTTGATACTTTATATTTTTCTCCATTTCCAGATTGATGAAGATAGTATTGAAGACTTGGGTGATCAAAAGAGATAATCTCAATTATTGTGAATTCAAGTTGTGTGGTAATGCTTTATTTCCCTGTTATGTTGCAATAAAATATGCAAATAATGTATTTATTTTTAATTTGCAAAGTTATTACGGCATGTATTTTTACATGTGTTTACTCAGACATAACAAAATGCGAGTAAAATGTTAAGAATATTACAAAAAATTACCTAACACAAAATAATAAAGGAAATAAAGCATTACCAATATTTACTTATTTATTTTATGAGCTTCATAAATAAAGACGTGGCGACGTTTCAATGAAACATTATTTTTACTCGAGGTCAATGAGCCTAGTGATGTTTTGTATTCATAAAAATAATTTAGTCATCACCGAACCCAATCCTAGTAAGAAACATTATATACACAGGGGTTTTTTTTTCGGGGGGAAATGCCTTCCGCATACTGCCACACCAGGGTAGGCTTAGTGTGGCAGTTATGTGCGGCTCGCACCCATTAAACCCCCCCGGTGTCCTTCGCTTAGCCGAGTGCTGTCGCAGGGGTCGCCTCGTGGGCATTTCGTCTGCGACAGGGCGGGCCTCGGTCTGAGTCTAATGACGCAGACCACGTCTGTGGTTGTGACTCCGTACAAAGCGCGCGTGACACGGCGCCTTCTCTTCTTGGGCCTGCTGCTGGTCAGGCGTCGGGGAGCCCTCTCCCAACGCCTGCAGGCCAATCTTCAAGGCGGGCGGAGGTCATTACCGGCGTACGCCCTGCGCCTCCGCCCGGCGCGTCTTCTACGGGCGGGATTCGAGGAAGTTTCCTCTCGCTCCCTCTCCGCCTCCTCCTTTGCTGCCATCACCGCCTCGGAAAAGGCAACAGTTGCCGCCCAGGCACTCTCCTTCTCGACCATGGCGGATGTCACGCCCGAAAGCGAGAGCACCCGTTCCCCCAATTCAGCAGCCAGCTGGAGCCACTGCCCATCCCACGCCGGACACACCAACAGGGTGTGGGACGCCGTGTCTACTGGAGCCACACAGTGGTGGCACCCCTCCGTCTCCTCACGACCGATCCGACATAAGTACCGCCCGAAATATCCGTGCCCGGACAGCACCTGCGTCAGCCGATACGTGAGCGCTCCATTGTCGCCGCTCCAGCCATTCCCAGTAGAAAGGCATCACCGCAGCAATAGTAGTATGCCCGGCGCTGGGATGCTCCAGTAGCTCGCGCCACTCTGCAGACAGCTCGCCGGAGTTCTCTCCGCCTGGCCTCCATGATTCCAGGATCGGTATCGGCCTCCCTGCGCCAGCGGTACAATCTGGCGAGGGCCTTCGCCTCTAGATGCCACGGAGGCGTTCCAGCTAAGAGAGAAGCCGCCACAAAGGACATCGTGCAGTATCCTCGGGTCACTCTAACGGCCAGCACGAGCTGCGGTCTACGTAGCAGCGCTGTGCTGCCGGCCTTCAGGCATTCGGCCCAAACCTAAGCCCCATAAAGGGCTTGGGACCGCACGACCCCTACATATAGCCGTCTACATGGCGCCATCGGGCCACCGAGATTCGGTAGCAATCGCGCCAGGGCCCCCGCCGTCTTCATCAGCTTGGGACCAGCGTCTTTGAAGTGGGCCTCGAAGGACCAGCGGCCGTCCAGCAGCAAGCCCAGGTAGCGCAGGTGCTTGCTGATGTTTATGCTGACCCCCCCAACCACTATGCGGGTAACAGGGGGGGGAAGGCGGTCCTCGGCATACCAAGTGCGCTGGGGAAAAAAATCAGGGGGGACCAACGGGCGGAGGGGGTGGCAGTCGCCGGCGAAGCGTTCTTGAAGGAGCCCCCTCCCAAAACTCATAAGCAGCCGGAAGAGACTCGAACAAGAGCCCAGATGGGACTTGTCGATCCGCCGGAGCGCAGCGAGGCGACGGAGCCGCTGCAACACACAAAAAACGCGTTCCTCGAGTTCAAAGCGATCACCAAAGCAACAAGAAGGGTCAATAGTGAGACCTGTAGATCCATCCTGCAAACCTATCACCTGGGCAATGAAGGATTGCTAGAGGTGAAGCTCGAGGAGGCAGAAGCGGCGGTGTACGACAACGACAACTTGACCACGTTAAGAGGAGAAATGTCGGGGAAGTACATGGCGGCCTATAGTGGAACCAGCAGTTTCGTCGAATACGATGAGGAGGAGTCCCGGCGGACCGGCAAATACAAGTTCAGAACCCCCCCTAACGACCCAATAGTGGTTGCGGCGAAGTGCACGAGGGTGGTGCTCGAGGAACGGATACTTGAGATGGCAGAAACCGTCTCAAGTGGCCGGGGTCGGGGGCCCGCAATCGAGCACTGCACCGTACCCAAAATAACATGGGTCAACGGGGTTCCTGGATGCGGAAAAACAACATGGACAATCGCAAATTACAACATCGAAAGCGATATCCTAATAACATCTACAACCGAGGCAGCGAATGACTTAAGGGAGAGACTCGCGCAAAAGGTTAAAACAAACACCAAGAGGAGGGTCCGCACTATGGCTTCAATGCTGGTCAACGGATTGAAAGAAGGTAAAGAGTGCACACGTATTATCATCGACGAGGCACTCATGAACCACTTTGGAGCCGTAGTGATGGCCCTCGAGATAACTGGCGCGAGAGAGGCTCTTCTCGTCGGCGACTGCAACCAACTGCCGTTCATTGATAGGGAGAACCTGTTTCGACTGCGTTACAACCGCCCAGACTCCGTGGCGCGTGTCAACAGGGAGCTGCTCTGCACTCACAGAAACCCAATGGACGTAGCGTATGCCCTCAACGAGATATACGCGGGCATATACTCGTCCGAATCCCTCGTGAGGTCCTTGAGCCTCAGTAAGTACACGGGAGCGCAAATTCCAAAACACCAGGAGAACACCCTGTTTCTGGTGCACACCCAGGCCGAGAAGGAAATCCTCCTCGGCCAGGGCTATGCGTCGGGAAACGGGTCGCACATCCTCGCCGTGCATGAGTCTCAGGGACTAACGAGTGAAAACGTGGTGATAGTGAGAGCGGTCTCCAAGAGACTGAAGCTCCACGGAAGCTATCCACACGCGGTCGTAGCTATATCTCGCCACACTGGAAGTTGCGTCTACTACACAGACAGCTGTGAAGGGGACGCAACGGCTACACTAATAAGCAGGGCGAGGGCAGCTGCGACCAAAAAAATAAAAGAATACAACATTAAGATGGCTATTCGCAGTCGAGACATGGTAGTTGTTAAAAAGCTACTGGAGGCGGAGGCCTAAAGGAAACCCTCACAAGCAGCCAAACACCTACACCACTGAGGCATTCTCGCTCAAAGGCAAGCCAAAACAGAAAGCCTCATTCACTTAGATAATCATTAAAATAAATTAAAAAAATATAGGAAAAGAAAAACCTCTACTGAAGTGATGATGATTGATCCGATCTACTGAAGTACCGCAACAAACAAATACCAATCACTAGCAACAAAACAAAAAAAAAAAAATAAGCGACATGTACCATACGAGTGCATATAAAAGCAACTACTAACAACACAAATTAAACAAAAAAAGGTGCGGGACAAACCGGGCCCGCAGTGTTTAATTATAAATTAAAAAAAAAAATACGAGGGGGGTTACCATAACCTCTTTAGCAGTATTGCTGCAACCTTACTGTGCGTTGAGAAAGACCGCTTTGCTATGTAATTTACCCAAGTTATTTGATTAATTAGTAGGAATGTTTTAACCTAACACCTTTTTTTATTATGTTCTATAATTCATTTTGGTTCACTGCGTTCACATAACGCAGCTTGAGCAAATGCGTCAACTTTCTTAAGTTAGTTACACCGTGCGGACACCTGTTGAAATATTTCCCGGGAATTAAGAAAACATTACTAAATAGAAACCCTAATTTCACGAAGCGCACGGTGTAACCATTTCGATAGAGTTGGTGCACTTCCTCAACGAACTTAATCAAGATTCACCATGTGGACGCCTTAGAATAAAAATAATCCAGAAGCCGCCCATAGATTATACAGTATATCTGGCCGAGTCGTCATTGCACGCCGCGGGTGAAGCCGAAAATTCCGTTTGTTGCCCGTAGTACTACCGACAGGCCCAATAGTAACACGGGAAGCTCATTTTACCCGTGGTACTACCAGTAGTAATATGGGCAAGAATTTTTTTACCCGTTTGTTTCCCGTATTACTACCAGAAGTTACAAGGATTTTCTTTTGTTCTAAGTTAAACCTTTTTGTTTTTTTAGACCAAATTTTATTATATAATAAAAGTTGGTTTATACTTGCTAATTTAAATGCATTTTTATTATATTACTTGCTACTAGGCCTATTAGTAGTAATACGGGAAAGTATTATGCCCGTGTAACTACTGGTAGTAATACGGGTAAAAAATTCTTGCCCGTATTACTACTGGTAGTAAATAAAAAAGCCTTTTATTTCGCGCCTACTAATGGATTTGATACAATTTTTGTATAGATTATTAGTATAAAAAATATCTCTTTAATTACTGGTAGTACCACGGCTAAATTGAGCTTCCCGTGTAACTACTGGGCCAGTCGGTAGTACTATAGGCAAGAATTATTGCCCTACTGGTAGTAAAAGCTGGTAGTACCACGGGCAACAAACGGAAAATTCCGCACTCACCGCACTTCACACACGCGTAATGTTGGCAGCCCGGAAAGATTACCACTTTTTGGGGTAAATGTTGATGACATTAGAGTACATGATAATAAAATCATTGTTACGGTATAAAATATCCGTTATTTTAATGCATCTTAAGCTCAAGACATACTACAAATCTTAATACTTGAACTATTAAGGTTTGTAGTATTTTAGTGTAGGAAAATATATTTCTTAACCAAGTAATAAAACCATGGTATTAGTAGTTAACTATATTAATACCATTTAATACTAGAACTAATAAAGTCCTCAGCAAATAAAAGTAGGGAACAATAAAATTGTTATACTAGCAAAGCAACACTAACAAAATGGACGCGGCTTTTACTATGACAATTACAGATGGAAGAATTAATTCGATATTTAAATAATGCGGCACCTAAATGCGCTAGTTATATATGAAATAGGATCCCATCATGTTTGTTTTTTATCTCTACAGCATTTTTACAGGCTGGAACGACACAAGACGACATAATTCAATGTAATTTGACACACGCAGAGCACGTTATTCCGCACGACGGTCAGAGAGCACAGAACAATAGTGACTACTCGCGTAAACGTGTGACTACTTGCTTTGCAGGTAGTAATTGTTGGTTCACGTTGATGCGCGCCTGCACTTTCTGAATTACTTTTATTCTAAGGTGGACGCAGGAAACCAAATTGAATTAAAGAACAAAATAATAACAAACTGTCTTTAAAACATTCCTACAAATTAAACAAGATATTGTGTAAATTTCATAGCAAACGGCAGCACAGCGAACTGTCATGCAGTGACATTTCGCTTAATGACAGCGTTAGTTCTTAGTTCCGATTTTGCCCGCGGGCCAATAGATCCTTGTCGAACTGTATGTAATACCTGGTTTACACTGCTACTGCCATCACTTCCCGCCGAGAGCAATGAGAGTTGAGTTCATATCATGAAGCTAAAATTACCTGGAGGGAGTCATACGACGTTGCCGCTCCGCCGGTCATCGTTCAACACATTGTCTTTTTTCTCTCTCAATTACACGGATCACCATTTTGAGTGAATGAGAAAGCTTTTTTAAGGTTGGCAACGTCGCCCTGTACGTGTGCTTGATTGCATGTTGTGACCTGTGCTTAGGCCATAACAAATGCGCCCCGTCCGTTTCAACGGTTAAAATATAAATGAAAATCATTGTGATACCTAAATATACTTTAATACAGTGAAATTATGTCGTGTTGTGCTGTATTTTATGAATTAAGGACAACCAAAGGACGAGTGAAAAGTCCTGAATTATCATTTCACACGTAAGTATTTATTGCCTCTTATTATATTATAGAGAACTTTCACAGCAAAATTATGGATTTAACATTAAATATATACATCACTGACGTCATATAATTAATATACGGTGATAATTAACTGTGAGTTTAAAGTACTTTAATTTATATTTTAAATATGCATTATTTTACGCTTCTCCACTAGTGATGTCCTACAGTGCCTATCGCTTACTGTCGATATTACTAAACATACACAATGACTAAACGTATTTGGATCAAATTTAGTAAGGGTAGAATATCTAGATAAACACCGTCACGTCTATATTCCCCAATCGGGAGTGGGATATCTAGACCTATTTATGATTATTTCATCTTTAACTATAATGTCGTTTTATTTTATTTTTTATTTTATTTTATTTGGGATAACAAACAGCTATGTAATAGCGCATACAATATATCAGACTTATAACAAATAAGTAATTACACAGCCAACACCATTATCCACTAAATATACTTATAAGGTTAAGGCACAGATACTACACATAAAGAAAACAAATTAATACATGTAAGTAGCACATACGCCTTTGTAAAGTCCGTAGTAATTAAGGTTGATACTATCAATAACGTACCAATGTGCTTTAGGATAACAAGATGAAAAGAAAAAACAACAGTACAGGTTAAAATAAGTGAGAAATATGAAATAGCATTTAGACATCTATCTTTGACAATTTGTTTATAACAGCATTTCTGAAGTGATTCAATGAGGAAGCAAATATGTCAATTTCAGAAAAGTTATCATTAACGGCTTTCATGATACGGCACAATGGGGCGCGTTCGCCAGCATTCGTTTTACTCGATTTGGGTATAAATACACTGTGAACATAGGTACTCCTAATACGATGAGAGCGACTAGGGATTCGTAAGTAGATTTGGTTGATAAGCTGATTACAATCAAAAAAATTATGACAAATTTTGAACAGAAATATCATATCCAATAGAAGTCTTCTATTGTTCAAAGTTGACAAGGAAAACTTGCTGATGAGGTTATGATATGATGACCTGGTACCAAAGCATTTGAAATTAAGTGAGCGAAGATATTTTTGCTGAACAGATTCCAATTGATCGCAATATTTGTTGTAATATGGATTCCATACCTGAGTGGCGTACTCAAGTTGAGGTCTAATAGATAGATTTGGATAGTAGTAAGTAGGTGTTTGGTTTTTTGAAAGATTTGCAGGTTCTCATAACAAATCCATATAATTGAAAATTAATTAGTGATGTGATTAACATGACAATCAAAGTGCAGTTTGGAGTCAAAAAGTACTCCGAGGTCTTTAATGACAGCAACTTTTTCAAGGAGAGTATTACAAAGAGAGTAAGTATAGGGAGTAAGTATTTTGTTTTTAGTAAATGTGATAGTTTTGCATTTAGACAAACTTAAATGTAATTTATTTAGACGACAGTAGTTGGAGAGACGATCTAAATCTTCTTGTAATATTTGACAATGATTTTGGGTTTTAATACTGCGATAAACTTTGAGATCATCGGCATATAAAAGGAAATAAGAATTTTTGAAACAAATACTTATGTCATTAATGAAGAGGATAAATAGAAGTGGTCCTAAAATTAAAACCCAAATAAACCGAGTCTTATCTGATGGAAAAGTCAAGAGTCTCCGTAACCGGCGAGCGTGTATGAGACGAACTATGAGAGTCGAGGAAGCCAGAGAGGTATGTAAGGAAAGAACCTGTTGGAACTCTGTACTCTCTGCCTACCCCGCAAGGGATCTGGCGTGAGGTTATAGATAGATAGATAGTCCTAAAATTGAGCCTTGCGGCACGCCTGATGTTACTAAGATGTTGTTAGATGAGAAACCGTTTACCACCACTTTTTGAGTCCTGTTTGTGACGTAGGATAAAAACCAGCGAAGTAAATTACCCCGTATACCATTGTATGCTATTTTTTGTAAAAGTATAGCATGGTCCACCTTGTCAAATGCTTTCTCAAAATCAGTATAAACTGAGTCAACCTGAACCCTATTGTCCATATTTTCAAATAAAAAGTTGTTATATAATACAAGATTGCTAACTGTAGAACGGTTTTTGACGAATCCATGCTGCTCCGGAATTATAATGCTATGCAAACTTGAAATAAAACGCTTATTAAACTACTTACCTCACTGGAAGCTTTATATTGAGATGGCATATAGAGGCTTGGTTGCGAAATGAAGTTTTGCCCTTTGGGTAGTACTGCAATATATAATAGTATAGTAATGGCACTGCTTTTACAGAAGATTAGAGGTTTGACCTCTATATGAGTTAGCATTGTGTCCTCCACTCCGCGAGGGTGCGTTGTATGCCATGCCCGTTTGTAGATAAATCTGAACCCTGAAAAGCATGTTGATGTCCGTGTGATGGAACTGCTGATTTTCGTGATATAGAATCGGCGTTTGAGTGCTAAAACGTTTAGAAGGTACCTCCCCTTTTAATATCGCCGGCTGGCGGTCGCGGTAAGAAAGTAGGTACGTAATAATAATACCGCTTTTTGGAATTCGCCGGCTATCTATCGATGTATTTGTAGGGTTCGCGTCCATTCTAGAACTTTCATACGAGTATCAAAGGAACAGCGCGGCGACGGACACAGTCTCTCTTTTAAAGCGACAGCGAGCAAGTCGAGAACAAGCCATCTAAGTGGAATACACCAGCGATCAACGGATTCATCGATTGTCTTAGCTACTTGAAAGCAATAATTGGGTACTAGCGACATTAGTACTAGTGTGTGTTTGGTACTTGTGTGTACTTGCATTCGACTGTGTGTTTTGTGCGTTAAGTGCCTATTCAATAAATGAACATGTTTACTATAGATTCCCAGGTAACTTAAGGTTTTCTGTTCGGTGAAGTCGATAAGGCCTGTCCTAGTAATCACTTCCTATTAAAGTACACTAACGCAGATCCACAAACTCACACATTAATTGACACGCTACCTCAGCGATATGCGCTGACCATACATCCTAAGTTCATGACTAACGTGCATTGAAAAAGCGCTCGTGCGAACGTAGGGTAATGTGATGTAAAAATTATAACCACCGCTACGCCTATATTCCCCAAGCGGGAGTGGGAGTGGTGTACTGTGTATACTCACTTGTCGTTCAACAATGTAAGGTTTCATGTGGTAGAGGATGAGTCTATTGATAATATACCGAGTACAGTGCTAGACTCCGGACTAGATTATTTTATCGAATAATTACTATTTTCCGACATAGGATTCGAACCGACGACCTCGTGATCGCTATGCGCATTACAAGACCAATGAGGCTTTACCATTGTATTAAATTGTATCTAGTAATATCGATGTTTACAGATTCGTCTTGAGGATTTGTATTATAATACGTATGTGTGAACTTATATAAATTACTCGTAGTAATTCAAAATCATAATTTAGATGAGCCAATTACGATTTTACATGAAGTAAATATTTGTTAACCATAAATAAATTGTATTTTCTTATCGACAAATCCTGTACTAGTAATCACTTATAGTCCAGTAAATATAATATAATAGTTAATAAAAATTGACAAATATTTATATTCATTGATTTATCGATAGTTCATCAACTATATATGGCGCGTTTTCGACCGGAGGCACCGGTTGACCTGAAGTGATCCTGTGACGGCGCGCTCTCCGCCCTCTATCTCGAAACCGGTTCACCGTATAAAACATTTTTTAAACAAAATTTGTAGAGAATTTTGTATTCTACAATATTGATAATAAATACAAATTGCAAAAAACCCATAGGAAATGAGATATTTACAAAAAAACCGCAAAAAAAACGATTTTTGTGACCTTTGACCTTGAAATTTAATAGTTGCGTACACCCTACCATATGTAGGTTTTGAGACAACTTTTAGGGTGTCAATATACAAGTATTTACAGACTTACAGCTGGGTATCTCGAATTCCGAGATTCTTACCTAATTTAAGCTTAAATGACTGGACTATTACCAAATCACGCACACTAACGCAGCATCGCAAACTCAACCGACATAAAATTGACACGCTATCGCGGCGATATGCGGCGTCTATGCATTCTTCGTCTATGGTTCATATACTCCCTTCCATTATATTAATATTATTAACTTTACACTTTCTTCTGGAAAGGTACCGCTGCCTCCGAAACTCGACGATCAGGGGTAGGTTTTGCCATCAAGAATCACTTAGCAAAGCATTTAGAGGAGTACCCTGTACATATCTCAGACCGCGTAACCACACTGCGCCTTCACCTGGACAAAGACAACTACCTTAATGTCATCAGTGTCTATGCTTCAACGTTAGACAAGTCTGATGACTTCAAGGAAAAGTTCTATGAGGAAGTGACACATTGCCTCTATAGCTTTAACGCCAGGGAGCAGGTTTTATTGATAGGCGATTTCAATGCCAGGGTTGGACGGGACTATGAGGCTTGGCCTGGAGTTCTGGGTAGATATGGAGTTGGCAACATGAACAGCAATGGTCAGTTGCTGCTCAGTCTTTGTGCTCAATACGGTCTGGCAATGACGAACACTATGTTTAGACTTGCCGCCAAGTACAAGACAACATGGATGCACCCAAGATCTAAGCATTGGCATTTGATTGACTATGCTATCGTGAGACAAAAAGATTTCAGCCAAGTACAGGTCACCCGCGTCATGCGTGGTGCGCACTGCTGGTCTGACCACTGACTTATTGTCACTAAGCTACGAATCCGCCTCCGTCGCCCGCGTAGATCTCTTATAAAAAAGCTTGCTTCTTTGAACTTTGATAAGCTAGAAGATATCGCGGTCAGGGAGAAATACGCTGAAGCCCTGTCTGAAAAGCTGATGCCAGCTAATGAGGTAGGTGATGTTGATGCTGCCTGGGGAACTATGTCATCTCATATTATGGATACCGCTTCAACTGTACTGGGTAAAAAATCCGTCGCAACGAAGACTGGTTTGATGGAAATGATGAAACCCTGCGGGCAGCATTCGACAAACACCGAGATCTCCTGCGACAGCACAAAAGGCTGAGAGGAAGCGTTGCGGTTGTTAAAGCTAGTGACCTCGAATTGCGCAAGCTGTCTCGACATATGAAAGACAAGTGGTGGCAGGACAAAGCTAGTCACATGCAATAGCTCATTGACACAAACCAGCTGGGTGAGTTCTACAGTGAAGTACGTAAGCTGATTGGTTCATCCTACCAAGCTCGGGTGCCTTTAAGGTCTCTAGACGGTAGTCACATCTTGACAAGCAAGGAGGATATACTAAAGCGCTGGGCGGAGCACTTCAACATTCTGCTAAATGTGGATCGATCAGCTGATATGCAAAGTATCGGTTTAATGCCTCAGCTCCCTCTTGCCTTTGAGCTGGACGAGACTCTATTGCGTGACGAGGTTGTTACTGCCATAAGACAGCAACAAAACAAACGGGCGGCTGGCATTGACCTTATACCGGGAGAGCTGATAAGATACGGCGGAGAGGAGTTGCACACGTTAGTGTGGGAACTATTTGTTCGCATGTGGGAGGAGGAGCGCGTTTCGGATACCTTTAAAGTATCGCGCATAAGTGCTCTTTACAAGCACAAGGGTGACCGATCTGACTGCAACTCCTACCGCGGTATTTCGCTCCTTTCAGCCCCCGAAAAGGTCTTTGCTAGAGCTCTCTTAAACCGCCTAAAGAACTTGTCTGCAAAGATTCTGCCTGAAACCCAGTTTGGCTTCCGACCGGACGAGGGGCATGCAAAGCTATATTCTCTGTGCGTCAACTGCAAGAAAAGAGCAGGGAACAGGGCTGTCAGCTGTACCTTTGCTTTGTTGACCTGGAGAAGGCTTTCGACAGTGTGCCTCGGGAAGCTCTATGGTTGGTGCTAGGTAAGCTCGGGTGCACGGAAAAGTTTGTGAGACTTCTTAGACTCCTGCATGACGACATGCAATGCTGCGTTGCCGTAGACGGTGAACAGACAGACTTCTTCCCCGTTACCTGTGGGGTGAAGCAAGGATGCGCCTTAGCGCCTACTCTGTTCGCCTTATACTTTGCGGTGGTAGTTAGAGAGGTCTTACACACTGTTTCTCAGGGATTCCGCATCCGTTTCCGCACAGACGGCAGCCTTTTCAACTTGGCTAGACTTAAGGCTCGCACTAAAGTCTCTTACGCACTGATCACTGAGATCATGTATGCTGATGACTTGTGCTTCCTATCAGAATCCCTAGACGGCCAGCAACAGCTGATGTCCGCATTCCACCAAGCCTGCCGTAAGTTCGGCTTAAAGATCAATGTCAATAAGACGGAGGTGATGTCCCTGGACATACACGGTCACGACACACTGACCATAAAACTTGGTGAGGATGTGCTAAAGCAGGTGGATAGATTCGCTAGGTGGTCGCTAACGGCGTACTCACGTGCCCTCAGTGTGCACGGAGTTTCGCCGCGAAGATAGGCTACATAAGCCATCTTCGAGCGCATCAGCGGCATTACTCCGACTAGGGGTCAAAGTGGTCGCCATGGCCGAAATCGGTCGGATCAATCAAAATCAAATCATTATTAACTTACTGCAAATGGAATCGTGTTTTATTTTAAGAACCTACATAATTACATCTATTACTTACGTTAATATGTATAAAGACACATGTTACCGCTAAAAATAAAAAAAATATAATCTCTGACTGAACATTTACCCCAAAAAATGATAAATCATTTTTAACTAGCAACATTATGCAGGCGGGAAGTGCGGGACAGGAGTTTTGGCGGGAAGTCGAAGAGTAATGTTGTCAATTTGTTTTAATTTCCAAAACTTGTGTTATTATAGTATATCGACTAATAGTGTGTAATGTTGGTGGAATGTTAAACTGTTAAAATGTTAACCATTATGTTTTCTTATATGTGCATGAGTGAAGGTAATTGTAACAAAGTGATAAAACGTGCCTTTTCAACTTCCCTCAAAACTGCCGTTGCAATTGGTATGTAAAGTATCCACCGCTTTACTAACCAGGGTGGGGTACTTCATTAATTTCTTTATCATCGTTGTCATCAAATTCATTGGGGAGTCGAATTAATTAAAACAAACTCGATTATATATCTCACTGGATACTGGCAAAATACACTTATAATTAGTGTGAAGCCATAACTTGAAGAAGAAGAAGAAGAGTGCGGGTCATTTGTTGATTTTTTGTCTTCACTGCGCGGCGTGCAATAGGGTATATGCGTGTATTTTTTTTATATTTTTATACGATAGATTACATCAATATATAACTGCAAAATAAATTTAAGCATCAAAAACAAAATGTAAAGGGCAAAAAAATTTTTTTTGAAGATAGCAAACAGACATTTTAAACGCCCGCCATTTTGGCGCGCTTGGCGTGACGTCAAAGTCTATAATAACAATCAATTAGTGAACAGCTGTAGAAGTATTTTATTCTGTAATTTATTTTTATTTTGTATTTTGCGACTATTATACAATGGAACAACACTGTGTTGTGTGCCTAGGTGTAAAAATACGATTTGAAATGCACCCGATAGGTGCGGACATAAGGAGAAAGAAGTGTAAAATCAGAAAAGTAGACATGGTATCTTCATCAAATTGTTTATATTTTTGCGAATATAACTTAAACGTAAGAATTAACTTAAATAATTTAAACTAAAATTTTGTCTTTGTGTAAATCGACAACAAAAAATAACAATAAAACTAACTCAATAGCAAACATCCAACAAATATGCACTTGTTGACATTTGTATTGTAGACTTTGACGTCATATTCGATCTGACCAATAACCGCGTGGCGTTCCCGCTACTTTGAATTTCCCACTCATTTTTTGTACATTCAATAATTATTTTCTTAATAAAAAAGTAATGTTATTAAAAAAATATTGGTATAGACATTATTCTAAT
Organism: Phalera bucephala; assembly: GCA_905147815.2. NCBI lineage: Eukaryota > Metazoa > Arthropoda > Insecta > Lepidoptera > Notodontidae > Phalera > Phalera bucephala. Next base: position 11,124,504 of record LR990621.1, on the reverse strand, counting down.
AAGATAAAGTTTGTAAAAAAAAATATTTGACCCTTATTTGAATTACACGCATATTCCCTATTACGACTGGACGCGGTTTCTGGATTATTGTTATTCTAAGGTTCCCGCTAAGAAAAACCGCCAACGAAGGCAGCGCCGGGAAGTGGTTGTGAGGGAAAGGAAGCAGAGCGTTAGTGGCGCGGCTATACCACTTACCTACTCGTATTTAATAGCAATACCATCACACCACAAAGGAAATATAGTTTTATTCCGATAACCGCCTGTCGCCTTGAGCACTTCTAAAATAATGTAACCAACAAATTTCACAGCGATCCAAATACTTGTTATAATTTGTTATTCAATCTCATTGATAATGAGTTTCATTGCGTATTTAAACAGAGGATAACATCAATCAGACGGACGATTTAGCGCAGTGGTTAAGGGCTTAGCCCGCCCCGCCCACTGTGTCTAATAGACGCGGGTTCGATTCCCGCACGGGACAAATCTTTGTGTGATCCACAATTATTTGTTCCGGTCTGGGTATTTGTGTATGTAAATTTTCATGTCATTTTCAGAGGCGCTCGTAGCGCTGTGCGACCGCGGTGTTCTTACCGATTACCAAGGTTAAGCAGCGTTCGACTCGGTTGGCTCGAGATGGGTGACCGTTTGTGGCATTTTCATATTCGAGCGTCTCCGTGCTTCGGAAGGCACGTTAAGCCGTTGGTCCCGGCTAACACTTAATGTGGTAGTCGTTAAGCCGAGTTGGAAGCCTTAAAGGCGGCTTGATAAGTTCCAGCAGCAGGTGGCCACAAACCTGCCTCCACCAATCCGCACTGGGTCCGCGTGGTGGAGTATGACCTAATCTCTCTCACCTCGATTAGTGAGAGAAGGCCTTTGTCCAGCAGTGGGCAGTATGGGCTGATATTATTATTATTATTATTATTAATTTTCATTTTTGTAAACGCACCCACGACACAGGAATTAATCCTAGTGTGGGGCAACGTTTTTAAAAAATAGAAATAGAATCTAAAACCGGGCATCGTTTAGTAAGTGGGCAACCGAGGGTATTTACAAAAGTAAAAGAAGATTATATGAATTGTATAGTGAAAGGACATATAATCTGTCCTCAGTTTAAAGAATATGTTAACACATATTCTAAAATACTTAAGGGAGCCTGTTCTGTTGCTAAATCTCATTATTTGAAAAACAAAATAAAAAATGCTTCTAATAAAACTAAAACTTTATGGAAAATAATTCGTAGTGAAACAGGTAGAAATACAGTTCGTAATAATGATTTTCATCTTAAAATTGATAATTTGGACATTAAAGCGGATTTAGATGTGGCGACTGAGATGAGAAGTTTTTTACTAATATTCCTATTATTACAACTAAAACTCTAGATTTTTCTTCTACTTCTGCCGAATCACTACTAAAACAAAGCGTTTCTGAGTGTAACATGTATTTTGAATTTTCTTATATCGATGCAAAAGATATCAGTAATTCATTTAAATCTTTAGACATGAAGAAAATTGCGGACCTGTGTGGGCTGTCCGTAAAAATCATTTCGTCTATAATTGAAGTAATTGCTCCGCGCTTAGCATCGGTATTTAATAGTTGTATTTCAAGTGGTCTATTTCTTGATCTAATGAAAGATAGCAAAGTAATACCATTATTTAAATCAGGTAGTACTTTTAACCCTTCCAACTTTCGGCCTATTTCTGTCCTACCCACCTTAAGTAAGGTATTTGAAAAACTCATTTTAAATCAATTATTAGGTCACTTTTCTAAAAAACAATCTACTCCATAACAACCAATGCGGTTTTAGAAAAAAACGGTTAAGTAGTAGATGCGTGAGTAGAACTGTTACAGTACATATTTGATGCCTGGGAAGAGTCACAGGATGCTCTTGCTATATTCTGTGATTGATCTAAGGCGTTTGATTGTGTGCATCATGAGACACTCCTAAAGAAATTAAGCCACTACGGCATCAGGAACAGCGCTTCCGATGTCTTGGCATCCTACCTAGATAATAGAATTTAGAGGGTTGATATTAACGGTAAGAGAACTGATGGATCTGTGGTCACTTTGGGCGTTCCACAGGGTTCTATCCTCGGATCTTTCCTGTTTTTAATTTACATTAATGACTTTCCTTACTTTGTAGGGGACAAACACAAAATTATTTGTGCACAGATTATACATCTCTCTTTTTTAAAATTAAAAGACAGTTGCAAAATTATGACGATGTGAACAACGCTATTACCAGAGTTGTGCATTGGTAGTAATAATCTCCTACTCAATGATAAGAAGACTAAGTGCATTAAATTTTCGTCGCCTAACGTAAGGCAGGTAGGAGCTAATGTGCAACTAAATAGATTCGAGTTGGATCTTGTTGAATAAACTTCGTTTTTAGGTATTACCATAGATGCCAAATTACAATGAGGCGAACATATTGAAAAACTATCTGGAAAGTTAAGCTCGGCAGCTTATGCGGTTAAAGGAATTAGACTCATAACCGATGTTGAAACGGCTAGAATCGTTTATATCAGTTATTTCCATAGTATTATGTCCTTGCCTTGGGGGTGCTCTGCAAACCTTAATACCATATTCTTACTGCAGAAAAGGGCTATTAGAGCTATTTACAATCTAGCTCCTAAAGAATCTCTCAAAGATAAGTTTAGGGAAATAAACATTCTAACCGTTATTTCACAATTCATATATGAAAATTCGTTATATACGAGAAATAATATTGACAAATTTGAAAAATTGAGTGATATCCACACTGTAAATACTCTGAGTAAAAATAATCTTGCTGTACATGTCACGCGTCTCCACAGAATTAGCAATTCGTTCATGGGCCAGTGTATACGCTTTTATAACAAACTTCCCTACGATATTCGAGATTTAACAATTAATAAATTGAAAACATGTAACTAATTATGTAAGAAAACTTATTACAAAATCTCGGATTACATAAAAGATCTCCACCAAGCCGCACTGGGTCAGCGTGGTGGAGTATAACCTAATCTCTCTCACTTCGATTTATGAGGAAAGGCCTTTGCCCAGCAGTGGGTAGTATAGGCTGATATTATTTATTATTACATAGAAGATAAGACCGCGTGGGATTGAAGTGCCATATTATTGATAGTAATGCTACGTATTGTTCTCTTATAATTACGGCAATGTTAAAGCGTAGCGTGTTCTGCCTGACGAGCTTGGGATGTTGCTGCTTTGTAGACACAATGTGGCTACCGTCTATGGGGTTCTGGTTTGTTCATCTATCTATCTCTATCTATATCATCACGCCAGCTCCCTCGCGGGGTAGGCAGAGAGTACAGAGTTCCAACAGGATCTTTCCTTACATACCTCTCTGGCTTCTCTGGTTTGCTCATGCTCACTATAATGTCTTTGCTTGCAGTGGCTGTCTGGCGGGTCACTCCCTTCCCTCCAATATGGTTGAGGGGAGTGATGGCTGTTCCAGCAGTCATAATCGAGAACGGGTGCTGCTTGTGGGGACAGGAATCCTTTAGACGCTCGTTACAGATAACATCATTAGATTCATATCTCGATCGTAAGGCATCACACTGGGGCTAGGTCATTAACTATTTAATTCTAACCTAAACATTGTATCCACACAATATGATTAAAAAAAGGGAAGGAAAAAAGAGAAAGAGAAGGAAATAAAAAAGACAAGCCCGCTGAGTTTCTTCGCCGGATCTTCTCAGTGGAGGCCGCGGCCGCGATCCGGTGGTAGATCAGTAGTTAAATTAGATTTAAAATAAAAATGTAAATTGACTATTTGCAAGCGCCCCCGCAGGGCTTATACAAGATAAATTATTTGAGTTTGAGTTTACCTTTCGTCACTTCACGCGGAAGTGGGCAGTGGGTAAGTTGGGTACAAAAATTTTGTTTTACACATCCTGTACTCAGACCACGTAAATCATTTATTGTAATCCTAAACAATATTACTAATTTTGTATCCTTTATCGCACTGTACTGCTTAGGAATCTCTTTAAGTTTTTTTACCTGCAATTAGAAGTTGACACTTTCATCGTATGCCTAGATTGTTAATAAAATGGGCGCAATAGTGTATACCTATTAAGCACGAACCACTGCTTGATCCTAGATCCACCTTCCTTTCCTAACATTTTGTCGGACGGCCTAAGTTGGAAAGTGATGGAGAGAGAAATCGATCATCCGACTAAAAGATAGGCTAGGAATGTGTGGTGCTTTATATAGTGTGACATGGATGTTTTGGCTCAAGAATGTCATTGACATGGGTGCGTTGGTGTGAAATTAACATACAATTTGTAATCTTCAATAATTATTGAAAATAGAAATGTAATCGTAATCGTTAAAGATTCACTTGATGACAGTATTAGTTCCGATTTTGGCCGCAGGCTACAATTTAGAGTATAATACCCTATTTACACATCGCTTACTACCGTGTGAAGTGAGGGAAGGTTAGTCGTATAAAAGCGCTACTTACGCTCTACTTCTCTTCCTACACTATCACCCGGTGCCGGGCGCTCTCTTCGTTGGCAGTTCTTTGAGCGGGAGTCAAAAGACAGCCCACACCCGCTTAGTGTGACTCGTTTCCAATTTTTTTTTTGGAATTACAGGGAAAAAATAATATTAGAAAGAAACTTAAGGATAAAAAGTAAAGAAATATAAAAAATACATATAAAATGTGAGATTAGTGCATCAGAAGAACTATGGGAAAGCTAGTATAAAAATTGCCTTGGGGATATTTTTATGCAAACAATATGGTTTCCGGGAAAAGAAAATCTGATGCCCGGAAGTTTTTTGCAAACATAAGACAAACACAAAGCGATGCTTGAAGTATGAAGAGAGTATGTGTACAGTCGCCGCTGCTGCGGTACTGCTCAATGCTTTTGGCGGGAAGTGGCGGCAGTAGCAGTGTATAAACCAGGTGTAAGACTAAAGCATACAGTGACCGTTTACAAAATTATACATTTACATTACTTAGACTTATGTCATATCATAAGAAAGGGAACAACTTGTTTTATACTTGGGAGCAGTACCAATATAGTCATTCAAAGATCTGGAAAACCTTTTTCCGCCTTCTACAATTTCTCGTACTTCATAAGTTTTTGTTGGTATAGCTAGTACTCTCTCTCAAAGTGCAAATATGGCCTTTATTTATAGAACTAATATGCACATTTCAGTTTCAGTTTATGGTACTCACAGGAATCTTACCAACCGCGCTACTATATTTTATTTATATATCGTACGTTAACACGGCCATAACACTGGGTAAGATTATGTTAAATTCTAATGATATCTAAGGATAATTTGTTAAGTTCTTATGTCTCTAAATTCCTGTATTTTTACTCCTGTTTTTGTGTTGTTTACGAATATAATCTCTCAGATTGCCTTTTGTTAGATATTTTAAAACGCTTATGCTGTATGGACTTATGGGTAGACATATTTACTTAAATCATCTTTATTGATAACTTGGGACTAGAATTAGATTCTATGATAATAAACTGCGAGACCGTACAGGATGCCAAGAACTGCAAGCAAATTTTTGCACCGGAACTAAAATTTAAATTACTCTTATTAAATATTCGGAGTATACACAAAAACTTTGATGCTCTAATTGTGGCCCTTAAGCGTGTAAATATACCATTTGACATAGTGATTTTAACCGAGTGCTGGCTTTGCGACTCTGTCATTGTTCCAGAAATACCCGGGTATATCAAATATTAAACAAGTAATAACAAGAATCAGAATGGAGGGGTTGTTACGACCGCCTGACGGCGGGTACAAATAAAACACACAATTATAAAAAAAAATACAATTGTTTATTGTTACCAGGAAAAAAATATATTTAATTACGCAAACAATCAAAAATCGTAATAAGAACAATCCAGAAAATTAAAATAAGTAATAATATTAAAATGGGGCGTGAATTCCCGGCACAGTAACAATATGTCAAGGATATTTGGAGTACTACTGTTTCGGAACCACTTATAGATGATGCTGATTGTCTCACTATAGAAATTCCTCCAGTAATTAATATTTTAGAGATATACCGCTCACCCTCTTTTAGAAATCTGGAGTATTTTCTTTCTTCTCTACACAAAACCTAGAATACTAGTGTTTCATGGCCGAAAAAGGCTTTCTTCCAGCTATAACGACACTCTATCTATCTATCTATAACCTCACGCCAGATCCCTTGCGGGGTAGGCAGAGAGTACAGAGTTCCAACAGGTTCTTTCCTTACATACCTCTCTGGCTTCCTCGACTCTCATAGTTCGTCTCATACACGCTCGCCGGTTACGGAGACTCTTGACTTTTCCATCAGATAAAACTCGGTTTATTTGGTCGTGGTAAGATAGTCTAGGTCTTCCCCGGTACCTGCATCCTTCCACTTTCACATTGTATATCTGTTTTGTCATTCTTTCCTCTGGCATTCTTTCTATATGCCCGAACCAACGGAGCATGCCCTTTCTCATCTTTACACCGATACTATCTTTCATACCTACTCGCTGTCTTACTATGCTGTTGCTAATGCGGTCGGTCAGCTTCACTCCGCACATCTTCCGCAGAGCTCGCATTTCTACCGCATTTATCCTACTTTCATTCTCCTTCTTACATACCCAGCTCTCGCTACCATATAACAGCGTTGGGACAAGAACTCCGTTATGTATGGCCAGCTGCGCCTTATGGCTTAAGTGCCGGCTCCCGAGTAGCTTTCCCATCGCACCATTCACTCTGTTCCCTGCACTCACTCTTCTCTCTATGTCAGCGGTGTATTTCCCATCCTTACTGAAGGCGCATCCAAGATATACAAACTCATTCACTTGCTCCAGCACATCGTTACCAACCACAATCCTTACATTCGTTCTGGTTTCTTCCCTTTCAAAAACCATAATCTTGGTTTTGTTCACATTCAAGTGTAAGCCATTGATCATGCAGTCGTCTTTCATAACTGTGACTAGTGTTTGCAGATCAGTGGCTGTTGGCGCTATTAAAACCGCGTCATCTGCATAAAGTAGATGGTTTACCACTAAGTCACCCATTTGTACACCTTCATTCATCGCTTTCAGTCTTTGAAGACTTTTGTCCAGATATATTATAAACAGTCTAGCGGACAACACGCAACCCTGCTTGACGCCGATTTTAACGTTAAACCAGGGTGACCTGTTACCACCCACCCGTACGCATGCCTTGCAGTCCACATAAGTGGACTGGACGGCTCGCAACAGAGTGCCATCTATACCATACTCTGGCAAAATGTCCCAAAGTCTCTTTCGCACAACTCTGTCAAATGCCTTCTCCAGATCTACAAAACCGCAGAAAACCTTCCGGCCCACTGCCAGATGCTTCTCTACGATGTTGCGGAGTGAGAAGACTTGATCCGAACATCCTCTTCCAGACCTGAAACCCCCTTGTGCCTCGCACAACATTCCATCGGACTTCACGCGCATTCTCCGTTCAATAATTTTACCGTACACCTTGGCTGCCAAGCTGATCAAACTGATGGCTCTGTAATTGGCGCAGTCATATTGTGAACCCTTGCCTTTATACAAGGGTACTATGACTGCGCGGCGCCAATCTGTAGGGACTCTACCGGTCCTCCAGCAAAGGTTTGCAAGGGCCCGGAAAGCGTCCCGGACGCAAGTTCCACCATATTTGATCATCTCGGCAGATATCATGTCTACTCCCGCAGCTTTACCGTTTTTCATACTTCCTATCGCCCATTCAACTTCTTCCATAGTGATGTCCTCCGTTGATTCTGGTGCCGCAATCTCGCCTTTAGGCACGTCTGCGGCATCAGCATCCGGGTCATCTCCATACATTTCTCCAAAATATTCACTCCACCGGTTTAGCACAGCTTGTGTGTCTGCAAGAATGTCACCATCTTTAGATTTTATTCTTTCCATTCTGGAGCCTGACGAATCACCTCGAGCCTTTCTCACCTTGCTCCAAAAGAGTTTGGTGTTGTTCTCGAAGTTCTTCGCCAGCCTCTCCTCCTCAATCATACTGGCTCTTTCACGCTTTTCTTTCACTAAAGTTTTAGTGGCATTCTTGCATTGCCGGTATATTTCTTTCCTCATCTCTGTCATACTGGCATTCAGGTTCAAAGAAGATACATAGTCCTGCCACGCTTTCTTCTTACTTTCTACGGAGCTTTGCAACTCCGCATCCCACCATGCATCACCTTTTGCTGTAATATGCTTCTTTGAGCAACCACATACTTCTTTCGCGGATTCCACCAAACTCTCTTTCAGGCTATTCCAGCATTCATCTACATTTGAGTCCGAAGAGCCTGCTGTCAAAAGCTTGTCCCGGACTCTGTCTTCATACATTCTCCTCACGCTCTCATCTTGCAACTTTTCAACCTTTAATCTTTCAAGGTCTCCGAAGGGGATACGCTCTCGCCAGTGCCTCCACTTCCTGAACAGACCACTAAACCGCGCAACTACGAGATAGTGGTCTGATTCCAGAGTGGGGCCTCTATACGCACGCGTATCTTGTAGTTTGCTTCGGAGACGGTTATCAACCAGGATCAGATCTATTATGCTTTTTTGTTCATTCCTTCTCCACGTATACATATGTATGTCCTTATGCTGGAATATCGTGTTAGACACAAGGAGACCCCTTTCCAAACAAACATCTACAATGAGCTTACCTGCATCGTTCACTCTCTTATCACCATAAGGACCCAGAGCAGCGTCGCAAGTTTGCCGCCTGGTTCCTACCCATCCGTTCAGATCGCCACACAGAATCACCTTTTCGTTAGCCTCAGCCAAATCCAGAACTTCCCTGACATTATCCCAAAACTTCTCAAGGTCCTGGGGTGTCGACGAGCTTACGGGAGCATACGCTGCATCGTTCACTCTCTTATCACCATAACGACCCAGAGAAGTCTCGCATCGCACAGGCCATAATCTCTCACTCCAGAGGCCAGGCGACGGGACAGCAAGATACCCACCCCCATGCTGGCACGACTGCTCTGCGGTACACCAGACCACAGAGCCATCGCTCCATCAGGCAGATCACAGGTTTCACTGCCCCTCCGCTTAGTCTCTGTTACACACAGAGCATCCAGGCGTCTCTCTTTCATTACATCAATCACCTCATGCATCTTATCTTCCATACCACCTCTTACATTCCAAGTGCCTATTCGGCACTCTGCACCCCACGACTCGCCAGTTCGGGCCCGGCGTGATGGGTGGCGGCCCCCATCGCCGCTTCCACCTATATTCGTACCGACGGGGGCGGGCCGGTACGCGTCGCCTCGGGGGGACGCCCTAGCCCGCACTGCGGTACGTCTTCGGTCCAAGATTGCAGCCATAATGACTGGCAGGGGTCGCGACGAGCACGCTCTTGGACAGACCCCCAACGACACCTACCAGAGAATTATCATGTCTCGATCACATTTACAGTAGAAACACCCGCGGTTATCATGAAGTACTTGGAGTTGTTTACCAAGTTGATATAACCGACTACCCTATTACGATTGGGTTAAACCTTGAGGAGTATAAACCATCTCAACCAACCAAATCGTATTTTTATTATAAGGGATTATGATGCAATTAAAAAAGACCTCAGTAGGCTAGACTGGTCTACTGTACTAAGTAGAAGTGATTTAAATGAGGTCACTGAAGCTTTTACCCAGCTTTTATTAAACGTGTTTACAAAATATTCACATGTATTTAAAATAAGTATATCTAAATTTAATTTAAAGCCGTGGATAACTCCAGGTCTAATGCGATGCATGAGGCACCGTGACCGATTACACCTACTTGCAAAAAAGATCCATCGAATAAAATTGCTAATATTACCTACAGACGTTATCAGAACTTTTTTGTTAATTTATTAAGAAATCTTAAAACAGATTACGAGGGCAAAATAATAAGTGCAAGCAAAAATAATATGAAAAAAATATGGCGCTCCATTAAAGAAATTTGTAATTTGAACCATCATAATAAGCAACCCACAGATCTACTTACGGCGCGAGGTGATCTTAATGTAAACCAATCTGTTGACCTTATAAATACACACTTTACCACTATAGGGCAAAAATTAGTAGCTCAAATCTTGTTAAATATCAAATAATCTGCAATGCATGTCGCAGGGAGAGTAAGAGTTAAAAATTCCCCGAACGACTCTTTATTTATGAGCCCAACAGATGGTGAGAAAGTCAAAAGCCTTATAAACAACCTACAAAATGAGAAAGGCCCCTGGAATTGACTGCATTGGAAATTCTCTCATTAAATATATAAAGAATGAAATATTAATTCCTGTCACGTATCTTTTCAATCTTAGTCTCTTAAGTGGAATTCTTCCAGAGGCTTGGAAAATCGCCAATGTCTGTCCAATTTATAAGAGGGGGCCAAAGGATTCCTTTGAAAGTTACAGACCGATCTCACTTTTGACAACTTTTTCCAAATTGCTGGAAAAACTTGTCAATAGTCGCCTTTTAAGTTTTTTAGAAATGCATAATTTAATATTTTCTTATCAGTTTGGTTTTCGGAAAAGTAAAAGTACGGAAGATGCAATTACACAACTTACAACTGCAGTATCCTCGCATCTAGATAATAAACGACGCTGTATTGGTATCTTTTTGGACCTAGCAAAGGCCTTTGACACTGTGTCCGTTTCGATACTTCTTAGAAAACTTGAGGGTTCAGGAGTTCGTGGAGTCCCCCTGGAATGGTTTAGAAGCTACTTGATGGATAGAAAACAGTGTGTAAAGATAGGACAGACTATTAGTAAATCAAAAAGTATTCGATTTGGTGTACCGCAGGGAAGCATTCTTGGGCCAACTCTATTTTTATTGTATGTCAATGATATTCATGTCATTCTCAACATAAATGCCGAGATTGAATCTTATGCCGATGACACTGCATTAATTTTTCATGGCCCTACTTGGCCTGCGCTATGCTCATCAGCTGTGCAAGGTATGGGACTGGTCTTTCACTGGCTACACAACAACCTACTCACCCTTAATAGAACGAAAACAGTGTCTTTATGTTTCTATAAAACTACTGCAATTGCGCTAAAAACCCAAACGATAATTAAGATCCACAGGAAAAATTGCGAGTTGCGGCCCTGTGATTGCGATACCTTACAACGTGCAAAGCGCATAAAACACTTTGGTATTCATATTGACAAGAAACTTACATTCTAAATGCATGTTGAGATTCTTTCGTCCCGAATTCGTAGTTTAATAAGTGTAATGCGAGTTTTAAGGAATGTGGCATGTTTTGAGACACTTAAAAGCGTATACTTTGCTCTCTGTCAGTCTTTTACTACCTATTGTCTGACCTGTTGGGGTGGTGCTGCCAAAACATTTATGATTCGACTTGAAAGAGCACAAAGATCTGTACTATAAGTTATGCTTAAAAAACCGTACAGGTATTGCACTCGAAGCCTATACAAAGACGCCGGAGTACTAAATGTGCGTCAGCTCTTTATATTAAAGACCACAATCTCGGTGCACAAATCCGTGATCTCTTTGTGTGATTACGACTAATTGCGAAGTCGTAGAGTCTTTCGAATTGCTACTCCATCCACGAAGAGTAGGTTTCCACACCACCTTGGCATGTTTATGAATTTGCATATTTATAATAAGGTGGTCCAGATTTGTGACATTGAGAGCAAAACTGTGCCTGAAACTAAAGACATTAACCTATAATGAAACTAAAAATTTATTAAATATTGCGTGTTAGATAAGTCTTTATGTATGTATGTGTGTATATGCATATGTGTGTATGTATACGTATACAGTACGCATGCGTATGCGTAAATATATGTGGGTATAGATAATATATGTGTATATGCATCGATTCTGTCTGCCTTGAATATTACCTTTGCCTAGTATAACTGGAAATCAGGTTTCCTCGATACAGGCTTCATCATTTCAGCCTATACTTGTCCACTGCTGAACATAGGCCTCCCCAATCGCTTTCCAGCGTAACCGGTCCGATGCCACCTGCATCCAACGATTTCCTGCGATTTTCACAAGATCGTCGGTCCATCTGGCAGGCGGTCGTCCTACGCTGCGCTTGCCAATACGTGGTCTCCACTCTAGAATCTTTCTGCCCCAACGCCCGTCTGATCTTCGCGCTATGTGGCCAGCCCATTGCCACTTCAGCATGCTAATCCTGAGGGCTATGTCCGTGACCTTGGTTCTTCTACGAATCTCCTCATTCCTGATTCGATCACGTAGAGAAACGCCGAGCATAGCTCTTTCCATAGCTCGCTGAGCAACTTTGAGCTTTTTTATGAGACCTATTGTAAGAGACCACGTCTCTGATCCATATGTCATCACTGGTAACACACATTGACTAAAAACTTTAGTCTTTAGGCACTGAGGTATTTTGGATGAGAAGATGTTGCGCAGTTTCCCGAACGCTGCCCAGCCGAGTTGGATTCGTCGATTGACCTCTCTCTCAAAGTTGGACCTACCTAACCGGACTGCCTGTCCCAGGTAAATGTATTCGTCGACAACTTCAAGAGTAGAGTTCCCAACGGTGAGTGCGGTGGGTACGACATGGACATTAAACATTATTTTTGTTTTGTCCATATTCATTTTAAGACCCACTTGTTGGGATACTCTATTGAGGTCACCGAGCATTCGTCCTAGATCTTCCAGCGACTCCGCCATGACCACAATGTCGTCGGCAAATCGAAGGTGAGTGATGTATTCGCCATTAATGTTGATGCCAAGTCCTTGCCATTCCAAGAGCTTGAAGGCGTCCTCTAAGGTGGCCCTAAACAGTTTCGGAGAAATGACGTCTCCCTGTCTTACTCCTCTTTTTATGGGGATCACCTTCGTGCACTGCCCCTGTACTCGGACTGACATGGTGGCGTTATTATACAAGCACTTCAACACTTCGATGTACCTATAGTCAATGCGGCATCGCTGGAGAGATCTAAGAACCGCCCAAGTCTCGATCGAATCAAAGGCTTTCTCATAGTCCACAAACGCCAAGCATAGTGACCGATTATACTCCTCAGTCTTCTGTATAACCTGCCGCAGCGTATGTATGTGGTCTATGGTACTAAAGCCTTTCCGGAAACCGGCTTGTTCGGGAGGCTGGAAGTCATCAAGCCTTCATTCGAGACGATTCGTAATGACTCTCGAAAACAACTTATAAACATGGCTCAGCAGTGTGATGGGCCTATAGTTCTAGAGATGGGGTAAGAATTATCACCTTTCTTGAAAAACAGCACCACCACACCCCTGTTCCATGCTTCCGGCGTTTTCCCATCAAGCAAGACGGAATTAAATAGCCTCTGAAGGACTTTAAGTACCGGCGATCCGCCCGCCTTCAGAAGTTCTGCAGTAATTCCGTCTTCACCCGGCGCTTTGTTGTTTTTTAGTTGTTTGAGAGCCATCCTAATTTCGCACAGGCTGATGTCCGGGATATCTTCAGTGCAGTGTCGGGTTAGCTTGGCTCTTGGGTCTTTTACCAAGTCAACAACAGGTTTAGCTACTGAGGTATATAACTGTCCATAGAACCTCTCTATCTCCCTGAGCACCTCTGACCTATTTGACGTTACGTTTCCGTCTTCGGTCTTCAGCTTTGTCAACTGGCTCTGCCCAATAGACGCGTCTCTTGCGAACACTTTAGAGCCCTTGTTATGCTCTATGGTCTCCTCAATACGCCTTGCATTGAAGGACCGTAAGTCGTGTCGCAAGGACTTCAATATCTGTCCTTTAAGCTGCCTATAGGACTTAGCATCATCGGAGGTTTGGAGCGTCATGGAACGTCGCTCAGCCATGAGGTTTCGGGTGTAGTCAGATAGTTTTTGGGGCCTATTTTTACGGTGGGTCTTAAAATACTTGGACCCGACCGTATGAACAGTCTCTACCAGCCTGTTGTTGATTTCGTCCACTGATGCGCTGCTGTCTAGCAATTCGAAGCGGTTTGACAATTCGAGTTGAAAGTTCTCGATGTTTTGGATATATGCATGAGTAGGTCGGAGCGTAGACTTCATCAGACGCGATCTTTCCATTTTGACATTAATATTTAATGTGCCTCTGACCATTCGGTGATCACTGCCGGTTTTTACCCTATGAATCACGGAGACATCATTAAATATTTGTCGCTTGGTGCTCATGATGAAGTCTATCTCATTTTTTGTGGAACCATCAGGGCTCATCCAGGTCCATTTCCTATGAGGCGGCTTCTGGAAGAAAGAGTTCATCATAAAGAGTCCCTCTTTCTCCAGAAATTCGGCCAGCCTCTGACCCCTGGGGTTGCGCTGCCCATATCCAAATTGCCCCACTCTCAGCTCATCATCGCCCCGTTAGCCCAGCCGCGCATTGAAGTCACCCATAACTACTGTAAAATGTGCTTTGGAAGTATGTATGGCTCTACTAATGTCCTCATACATAACTTCGACCTCATCATCTGAGTATGCCGAGGTCGGTGCGTAGACCTGTATGACCTTCAGCGAATATCTTTTGGATATTCTGAGTATCAGGTACGCTACCCTGCTCGACACACTAGTGATGGACACAACGTTGTTTATGAGTGACTTGTGGACGATAAATCCGACACCACCTTGGGACTGCTGTTCGCCCTCCCGGTAGTAAAACAAGTTGCCGGATTTTAAGGTTATCGTGTCCTCGCCCTCTCTTCGGACCTCCGATAAACCAACAATACTCAACCGCAACTTGTTTAACTCTTCTTTCAGCTCAACTAGCTTCTCATCTGTCCTCAATGTGCGTGCGTTGTATGTCACTAGGGCCAATTTTCGGTTTTGGTGGTAGCAGAATCTCTGCCGGAGATTCTTAGCACCCCTTGTCCTGTCGTTACCATGGCTGCTACCGTGGCCAGGACGAACAGGACCGCCGGGGACTAGGGGCCTGGTTTTCCTGCTTTCTTCCATAATTGGGGGTGTTTGCCATACTCGCCACGCTTGGCAGGCGGGTTGGCGAGCGCAGTTATTGGTCGTCGAAGTGTTAAGGGAACGCTGCTGCCCATTCCCTAGTTTTCCCTTAGTCGCCTTGTACGACAACCGATGGGATGAGATGGGTTGGTCCTATTCTAAGCCGAGAACCACGCGGATACAGGCTTCACTAGTGAGGAAACCAACTGATAAAATTGTTATAGGGCTCCCTGCAGGACATGGAGTGCTGCTGCGTGTTTAGTGTTAAATTTTTATTTTGTTAAATAGAATTAAGTACCTACTACGTTGTAAGCAATGCTCGATGTCATGTTCTGTAGCAATAAATATTTTTAACTTCTTTGGGGTAATTTTGTTTTGACATTATAACATAGGGGGATCTTAAAAAAATCTTACTCTTAGATTCATAGACCATACTATAGCACGTTCCACGTACCACTACCCGTCGGCGTGATAATACCTCACTCTTTCTGGAGTCATCTTGAATGCATTATTGTGATAGATACGTTTTTTTTCATTTTTAACGTATTTCCCCGTTATTCGGGGTATATGCTTTTATGTTCATTGGAAGCACCAAATCAAATCATACCAACGTATACTACCAGGGGTAGTGGCATGTGAAACGGACTATAGTGTTTTCCCCATTGAGGTAAATACATAGAGAAGCAAACGTCACTTCGGCGCGTCGAAAAAAGTGTAACAACTTAAAAGTATGCCGACGTAGCTTTGAATCCAATAAATAATTTGGAGTAAACATATATCCATCTCTTTTACTCTTGTTCCCCACCATACCGACATTACGTCGATCCGATATAGGTAGCAATATTATTAGTAGTAGGAGGCTCAGTGTTGCTTACTATATGATTATTTCCCACAATTTAAATGCACAATGAATATAATTTTTTATTATATATTTTTTTAATTGACTTTGTTACATTTCAGATAGAATCCAGTACATGAATTAATAAAATTAATTATTATAGTACCTAATTCATTTTATTCTATATGAAATTAGAATTGTTACACAGATAATTTGGATATTAGTTAATAGTGTCCATTAGGGTATGTGGTCAAACTATGAAAATATTATTGAATGAGTAATAAACAAAACACACCTAATGTTATCTATTGCATTATTATCAAAATATGCAGGTTGATAGTTGCAGTCTATTTAGAGTGGGTAAAATAAATACTAATTCACAAAATACGTATCTCTTCAACAAACTCAGTAAAACGTTGTTGCCTATTTCCTGTTATCACTTCTTTATCCAGACGTTAAGAGTGGTAGGCCGCTTTAGTTACTAGACTGAATAGTCGCGGGTTCGATTCCCACATAGTACAAATCTTTGTATGACTCACACATTTTGTTTAGGTCTGGCTATTTATTTGTGTAATTTTCATGTTTGTAAACGTATAGGTATATACGGGCCAGCCCGTCCGTTTGCATCATCAGCATTTTTACGTCACATGCACATTATATTATTAAGATCATCAGTTCGCAATCGGTTAGCAAGAGAATCGCGCGCGTGCTCACATACATACATATATCATATCATGCATCAATTCTCATTTATCATTAAATCATAGAATAGTGATAATTTGGACTATCAATAAACCTTTTAATTATTACAATATCAAGTGTATCATCTTCAAAAAACGCTGTACGAGTACAGTCTAACGCGTACAGTACCCACGACATTGAATAATTATCAGGTGGAGCTTTTTAAAATAAAAAGGATAGTAAAAGTCTTGGTTAATTCCCCAATTGCTTTCTACGACACACGTGAGAACAAATGGGGTGGTGCTATTCTTTACCGGATCCATTAGACAATTATGTCACAAAGAATTGTGGACAATATTCGCCTTGAGTAAATAGCTTATTTATTTTCATAATATTCTAATGAAATTTTTGGAACTCTACTTTCTGTCTACCCCGCTTTGGATCTGACGGAAATTGCACCCTTTAGAATCCAAAAAATGATTAAAATAAATAATCGTATAGTACATAATTATAGTTGACACAATTATCCAACATTTTCCCATAAAGACGGGAACACCAAATGGTGTTTTAATTGGCAACACTGTGTCTCAAATTTATTTTTGTAACTTGAAATCGGTTTTTTATTTTATTTACTAGTAAATATATGAAAAAACAATAAACTTATGTATGGAAAGTCATTCCGCTTGCGGTATAGTGTGTGTGTGTGTTTGTGAATGATGTACGCTGTTGGCCGCGAGGCCTTTACAGCTTCACCGGACTTAAAGGCGAGCGAGCTGTAGGGGGACGGGTGCACTACTAAATGCACCGGTCAACCGCCGGCTATGGGAGGGGATCTACTACTACGTCGTCGTCGTCGCCCGTATTCTGAGCGGAAAGAAGGGATGACAAAGCATCGGGGGGGTAGGTGAGAACATGTCGCGGCCGGCGGTGGCGGCAGGGGTCGGGGGGGAGATCGTAGTCGGCGGTGGCTTCGATTAACGGATTCGCATGGGTAGATGCGTTCGCGAAGCGGCGTGTTGACGCCTTTTTAATAAAGGCGCGAATAGGTTCGAGACCTAGATCGGAGTGGAGGTCGACGTTCCGTACGAACCAGGGGGCTCCTACGGCTTTACGGTGGAAGCGGTTTTGAACCACTTGGAGTTTATCGATGTGAGAGGGGGCCGAATGCCCGGACACAACACACGCATAAGTCATGATGGGTCGAACGCAAGTTTTGTAAAGTGTCACCTTATTTCTAAGGGACATTTTACTCCGCTTGCAGATTAACGAATGGAGACGACCGAGCACAAATTATGCTCGGTGACGGACCCGCTTGATGTGCGGGCCGAAGGACATGGTACTGTTTAGGGTGACTCCTAGATATTTGACCTCTTTGACCCAGGGAATGGGTAGGTCGAACATGGTAACTTGGCCGAGATTACTTCTAGGGCGGCGCAGGGAGTGGCGCGGGGTGGCACCTCTGGAGAAGAACACCGCAGCGCTCTTGTCCGGGTTCACCTCAATACGCCACTTCCTGAACCAATTCCCTAGGGAATTGGCGGATGCCTGAAGGTGTCTGGTAATGAAACCCTTATTCCTATGCGAGACGTAGAGAGCGGTATCATCCGCGAATAGGGCTAGATGCGCCTTACTCGAACGAGGAATGTCGTTTGTGTAAAGCCTAAACAGGAGCGGAGATAGAACTGAGCCCTGTGGGACTCCAGCACTGATGGAGTGGGAAGTGGAGCGCGTCATTTGGACGCGATAACGGAAGGCGCGATTCGACAAGAAGTCTCGTAAGAAGAGCACGAGTCTGTCCGGCACACCCAATTGGTAGAGCTTGTAGATCAAGCCGTTGTGCCAGACTTTGTCGAATGCCTTCGCGACATCTAGGAAGAGGGCGCCCGTGTAGATGGGTTTGGGTCTATTGAGACCGGAGAGGATGTGCTCCGTGATGCGGTGCACTTGGTGGACGCAAGAGTGTTTGGCTCGAAAGCCGAACTGCTCGTCGATAAGGATACCCCTGGACGTTACGAAGTCTTTGAGCCTTGTCAGAAGTAGGCGCTCGTATATCTTGGCCAGGGAGTTCAGGAGACTGATAGGGCGGTAGCTCGCGGGGAGATTGCGAGGTTTGCCGGGCTTGGGAATGCCTATGACGTCCGCCTTCTTCCACTTAGCGGGGAAGGTGCAGTTCGCCATGGCGGCGTTCAATATGGCCACTAAGAGGCAGATGAGTTGGGCGGGCAGGCATTTCAGAACGCGATTCGAAATGCCGTCAGAGCCGGGGGCTTTTTTAGTTTTGAGGCCCATAATTAGATCTTCGACCTCCGTTTGGGTGATAGGAGGTAAGAAATCGACGGGGGGGAGGGATGCCCTGCGCTCGACTTCCCTGTCGACCGCGTCGACGTGGGACTGGTCGACGGACTGAGAGCTGGGGGCGCACTGGCTCTCGAGGGAGTCGGCGAGAAGCTCGGCCTTTTCGTCGTCGTCGAAGGCTGGGGGTGCGCCTGAAGGGCGGGACAGCGGGGGCATGTCAGTCGTGGAGTCGGATTTGAGGCTACGCGCCAGCTGCCAGTAGGCCAGATGCGATGGCGCAATGCCCTCTAGGAAGTCACCCCACCGTTCCTCCCGGACCTCCGCGACACGACGCTTTACCTCTCGTTGTAAAGCGCGCATCCGGGCCCGATTGGCTTCGGTGGGGTAGGAGTCGTACGCTCGGATAGAAGCATTCTTGGAACGAATGAGATCCCTAACATCGTCCGGCAGTCGAAAGCGGTTGAGGTAGAGATCTTCCGCCTCGACTTGCTTGGACGATCGACTGACAGCCGATCGGATGTGCTCGGTGAAGGCATCTACGGCCTGATCGGTGTCCTGAGGGGACAGGATGGAGTCCGAGCTGAGAGGCAGGGGGGGAGGGTCGGCATCCGCCAAGGCCGTGCTTAGCGCATGCCAATCCACCACCGTCTTTTTGGGTCGCTGAGGGGCGGAAGAGGGGGAACCGAGTCTCATGACTACAGGTCGATGGTCAGAGTCGAGTTCCTGGACTACTTCCAAGGAGTGCAGCCGCAGGGTGACACCCTTCAGAAGCGCCATGTCCAGGACGTCGGGTCGGTGGTTGGGATTGTTAGGATAGTGGGTAGGGTGCATAGGTGCGATGACGTCAAAGTCGAGAACGTCGACCAGGGCGTCAAGGCTCCTACCGTTAGGGGAAGTGGTGAGACCGTTCCAGGCCACGTGCTTACTGTTGAACTCGCCCGCCAGAATGACGGCGCTTCCCAGATTGAGGAGTGCTTCAAAGTCACTCCTGAGAACGGATTTAGTGGGGGAAAGGTATACGGAGGCGATCACGATGGGCTGGTGCCCCGTGAGAGAGACGCGACAGACCGAGGCTTCGATGTTGGTGAGCGCGGGGGGATCGAGAGGGATGCAGTGAAGGGACCTCCTGTAGTAAATGAGAGTACCGCCTCCGCGGGAGCCGATTCTGTCATTACGCACGAGGTTATAGTTTGCGATCCTAGGATCGCGTTGTGCGGGCTTCAGGAAGGTTTCCTGCACGAGGAGGATATCAAGTTGGTGATCTCGGAGGAAATCAGCAACCTGATCTCGCTGGGAGCGTAGGCCATCGGCGTTAAAGAACGCCAGGGATAGGTTGTGGGGCTTATGGCGGGGAGATCGTAGATCCATTATTGGGTGCGGGGGGGTTGGGTTCTGAGAGACGCCAGGACGTCATATACGTCCCTGTATTCCGCGGCCAGGAGAACCTGGTCCGCCAAGTTGGTGGCGGCGCGGAGTCGAAGGGCGAGTTCGCGGACTCTGGGGAAAAGTGCGGGGCTTATCACCGCCGAGACGCTCATGATGAGGTCGACGTCCTGACTGACGTTAGTGGGCGGAGGGGGACAAGCTGCCACCGGCTGGATCGCCGGCGCGCGCTTCGGGGGGCGGGCAGGGCCCACTGACGCAGGGTGGGAGGCCGCGGTGTAGGGCAGTAGCTTCACCCACGCGTTGGCGCCGAGGGACGGCCTGAGCGGCGGGGGAGGGGGGGTCAGCTTCAGTGGCGCGGGAGCGCGGGGAGCCGTGGTCGCTGGCGCAGAAGGCACCGGACGAGGGTGCGCTGAGGGCGCGGGGGGGTGTTGCGCTGAGGGCGCAGAGGGGGGGGCAACCGCGCGGGGGCGGCGGCGGCCGCCGCGCCTCGCCCGGCCGCGCTTCCCCTTCGGGGCCTTGGGGCAACCGCGATACTTCGCGGTGTGCCCCTTGGTGCCGCAGAGGACGCAGCTGGGGGGCTCGGCCGCCGTCTCCTTCGAGCGGGCGCACTGGGACGTCGCGTGGTCCCCGATGCACTTAACGCATCGAGGGCGCGCGTGACAGTTACGGGCAGAGTGCATAGCTGGCAGTTGTGGCACTGCCCGGGCGTGCCACGTTTGTGGGGGCCTCCACGGAGAGGCCAGATATATGGCACACGGCCTTCAGGTCGAAGACCCTACGGCCGGACTCGGTGCGGTCGAGGACGACCAGCACCATGTCATACGCCTCCTTGGAGCGCCCATTGACCATTCTGTGCACCTGGCGCACAGGAAGGTCCTGGGACTGGAGGTCGGCCTTGATGACGGCGGTGTCCAGCTCCCTAGGGACACCGCGGATTACTACCCTGAGCTCCCTTTCCTCCTCCAGGGTGTATGTGTGATAAGCGATCTTATTTGATCGCAGGAACGCGGATAGCCGTCGGTGGTCGTCCGAGGACGCCACCTTGACGGCTATGCCTTGCGCGGTGGAACGCGCGTGCGTGTAGTTGATTTGGCGATTATAAATCGCCTTGGAGATGCGCTCCCAGGCGCTCTTGTCCTGAATGACAAGCGGCGGGGGAGTGATGTTCGGACGTGCGGGGCGCGCGAGGGGGGAGGCCCTTTGCGGCCGCGTCGGGAGACGGAGACGGCCGGGGGCCGGAGGGGCCGGGAGAAACGGAAACGTTTCCGGCCTTTTGAATTTTGGGCGGCGGCGAGTCGCGCGGTTTGCGCGCACTACCGGGGAGACGCGGTGTGCCCCTTCGCCTTAGGGGCGAACGGGCGGCACCAAATCCTAACTGCTCCGGGGCGAAGAGAACCGCCGCACGGAGAATAGGATAGCGGGATGGGTTAAGGTAGGGTCCTGGCGTAATGGGGCCCACTTTAAGATGTTGGCCCCAAAATTAGTCAGAGCAGCGGGAGCTCTCAACCGGCTCCTGCCAAATTTGCGAGGCCCTAGCGCGAGCTGTCGCCGCCTTTATACCGAGGTGGTGCGATCGATGGCCCTATATGGCGCACCGGTGTGGGCGAACGCTCTGACCGCCCAGAACAAGACCCTGCTGCGACGGCCGCAACGGGTCATGGCGATCAGGGTGATACGTGGCTACCGCACTATATCGTGCGAGGCGGCGTGCGTCCTAGCCGGGACACTACCCTGGGACCTGGAGGCCAAGGTGCTGGCTGCCGTCTATCGTCGTAGAGCGGAGCTCCGAGAAGACAGTGGCAGCACGATGCCAGAGGACCTGGTTACATGGCGGCGACAAGCGCAAGAAAGCGCAGTGAGTGAGTGGCGGGAGCGGCTGATCGAGCCAGCCGCCGGCCACTTAACCATCCGGGCGGTTCGTCCAGTCCTCGCGGAGTGGGCAAACCGAAAGCACGGGGTACTTACCTTCCGGCTGGTGCAGGTCCTGTCGGGGCACGGCTGCTTTGGCAGGTACCTGTGGAAGGTGGCCGGGAGGGAAGTTACGCCAAGGTGCCATGAGTGTGGCGCCACTGAGGACACTGCGCAACATACGCTGGAAATATGCCCTGCCTGGGCGGCCCAGCGCGGTGTCCTCACGGGTGTAATAGGGAGAGATATCACGCTGCCCACTGTAGTGAGAGCAATGGTCGGCAGCGAAAGGTCTTGGCTGGCGGTAGAGGCCTTCTGCGAGGAAGTTATTTCGCGGAAGGAGGCGGCGGAGCGGAGCAGGGAAAATGATCCCCTCGCTGCTCCGAACCGTCGTCGGAGAGTCGGGCGGAGGAGGCGGGCGGCTGCCGACCTCATGCCACCGTGATGGGGGCCGGCGGACGACAGCAACGGGGGTTGCTGTCGTCTATGCAGAACATTTGGCCCCCGAGGTTGGAGGACGCGGCAAGTGTTCCGGTGCGCCCTCACCAAGTAGAAGGACCAGGGCGGGGATACCCTGATAAAGTCGAGTTCGAAAAACGGACAGCCGCTGACGGGTCGCGGAAGTATGTCCGCGTCCCCGTGACTCGCCTCTATAGCGGGCGATGGAACACGGTGGGGTTTTAGTGGGTAGGACTTGCTCCAGCGACGGCCGGATATACGCCGACCGTCGCTGAAGCGAGTAGTCCCACATAACCTGTTAACGTCCCCGTCGTTAACGGGTATCCAAGAGGATTTCCCCACTAAAAAAAAAAAAAAAAAAAAAAAAAAAAAACGGTCCTTGCGTAATCAAGAGCCCTGATTAGGGAAGACCCCAAGGCCAGAGCTCAAGCCCTTCCGAGTTGGCCGCCCTCTGAAGGAGGGAGGCGAGCGCTCGGGTCCCGCTCAAGCCCGGCTTACGACACCGCTAGGCGTCCACCGGACTTACCACGAACGGACAAAAGACGTGGATTTACAATACAACACTAATATTGAAAACCGTTATGAAAATAACCGATGAGAAAAAAACCGCGGGAGGGCCGGCCGCGCCGTTAACCGACGCGGCTGCCTAGCAACCCACGTAGTTGGTCACACCGGGCGATACGCGAACCGTACCTACACGAGACGCAAAAGCATACGCACAGCGAATGCAATTACGTAAACACGCAAGCACAAAACACGTAAGCACAGCCGCGACAAACCACGTAGGTCTCGGAAAACGACCGTTACGAAAACGCGGGAAGGCCGACCGCCGTCAAAACGGCGTGTCTACCTATCGGCTCGCCTTGTTGCTACGCGCGAGCTAGACGCGGGGAAATAATGTCGCAAGCCTGTATATATGTACGTATACACGTATATCGAGCCGGCGAGATCACCACTCCACGCAAGCGCAGGCGTTTCCAACAGAGCAAGTCGAAATCTAATACGTACGTAAATACGAAAATAGCGAGCGGGCGGGCAGCGCAGCGACACGACCGAACGCGCGCAAGGCACAGCCAGAACTCGCGGTATAGCAGCGTTAGCAACTTGAAGTGGACTGACTATCGTACCAGGGGCGTAAAATTATCGTACATGGATCGAAATTATCGTATTTTTTAGGATAATGTCTATTATAGATAAATAAATCATATAAATTGTAATATTGATATGCATGCAAGTACTCTATAGTTTATCTTTTTTAAACCACCGCTGTCAAATCAACAGAACACTGAAACCCAAATGTTTTACACGTGGTACAGACCTGAACTGATTCCCTTTCCACTTTAAGTTCAATAAACGCGCCAAGCTTAAAATTCACTCAGACAAAATTTCACTGTTCCCCTGCAAGTTGGGTATGAAACACGCCAAAATTTTGTATTTATAAAGAAGAAATGGATATGAATGGGTAGTGTTTATTGGACAAAATAAAATCATGCTACTGTGATGTAGACTATCAGCGCATGAGTGGAATAATATAAATTCTCAAATTTTGCATCATGATAGAAATTATCGTACAATCTGCGTACGATAATAATATGCTATCGTACATCGTACGTAGGCACAAAATTATCGTTTGTGTACGATAATTATCGTACGGTTCCGAACGCTGCGGTATAGTGATTTTGCGACTCAAATCGCGTTCTTACACCACGTATTTACCTATTTTGTGATTTTTTATTATTACGTGTTACTCGGGAGACGTCAGGCAGGCCTATGAATGAGAGAAGCTTGAAACTTGGCTGCGGGCTTATTCTTAGCCGACATACATTTACGCCGTTACTGCTAATCTAGTGTTATGTATATCAATGGTTTTCCCATACAACCGCGAAAGCTTTATCGATAAAATAATTCTACTTATGAGCCTAAAATTAAATATTTTAGACCATAAAAAATATCCATGTATCTTGTACAGAACGACGTCTGTATAATTTGTATATAATAGATTAAGTTACTGTAGTACATTATGTAATTTAAGTTAGAAATAAGATAATGTCATAGAATCCTAGCGCATAAGCATTAGTATAAAGATAGAAGAGTGTAACCCTGAAAGGGATAGGAATAATAGAAGAGTGTAACCCTGAAAGGGATAGGAATAATAGAAGAGTGTAACCCTGAAAGGGATGGGAATAGTAAGAAGAGTGTAACCCCGGAAAGGGACAGGAATAATTTATTATGATTGGTTTATTGGATTAATAAACTCGGTACAAAGCCCACTAGTTGTGACACAACAAATAGTACTTAAGAGCGCGAAAAACCGCGCCAGACGCGTTCGAGCGACTGGACATTAGAAGATAATAGGAAGAAACTCTGCGCGAAGAGGGTCACAACTGGTGGGTGGAGCACTGTTTCAAGACTATTCGGCTTTCATTGAATTCTCCTTCACGACGCATACCAGCCACAGCAGCAACAGGACGCACGACGTACTAATCGTCCTGTTCATTTGGTCCTTCGAGCCGGATTATCGTCGTCAAGAGAATATAGAAGACGCAAGAGAATATAGAAGAATCAAGCTGAAAAAGGAAGAAAATAGAAGAAAGAAACATGCCAGTCACACGCTCCACCACCAGTAGACCAGCAGCATCGGCCCCAGTCGCCGAATCGTCGGGGTCGACTACAGCGACAGAGTCGACCGCCACGTCAGAGTCGACCGCCACGACAGAATCTACTGTCATGACGGAAACAACCGCCACGGCAGACACTTCTGCGACGGAGAAAACAAAGAAGCCTGTGTCCAAGAGGACTGGCACAAAGAAGACGCTCTCAACAAAGACGCGAAGATTGAAGCTCGCCCGCGCCAAGGAGGAGCTACTAGAATTGCAAGTCCAATTAGCAGCCGCGAAAATATCACGAATCGAAGCCGAAGATGAAGAAAGCGAGAGTGACGCCGACACGTGCATATCAGACGAACAAGAAACAGAGAAAAGAGTCGGGAGCTGGCTGAACGACTCGCGACCTCACGTCCTGGCCATCGCCGACAGGCCACACGACATAGACGTGGGGCGCACCATCGATGCAGCGCCGCGGGCGACAACGCCGTTGCCCCCTGCACCGATCCAGCCACCACCCATCGCCGTGTCGAAGAATGAAGAAACGGCAGTCGCGACGCCGCCACAGCAAATCGACTTGCGTGAGCTGGCGTCCGCAATCACCCTCGCCGCCCGGTCCGGGAGCGCCCCGCACCACCGCTTCGCTACTGAATTGCCGTACTTCAGTGGGTCACACCAAGAGTGGCTCACCTTCAAAGCTGCTTATGAAGAATCTGCGCCGAGCTTCACGGACACAGAGAACGTCGCGAGACTACGAAGAGCGCTAAAAGGTAAAGCTAAAGAAGCCGTCGAGAACTTACTCATATACAACGCCAAGACAGCTGACATACTCCGGGCGCTCGAAGCACGCTTCGGCCGACCAGATTGCATCGCGCTGGGCGAACTAGAACGCCTGCGCGCGCTGCCCCGACTCAGCGACAACCCGAGAGACATCTGCGTGTTCGCCACGCGGGTGATGAACATCGTCGCGACGCTACGCGCACTCAACCGCGTGGCGTACCTGTACAACCCGGAGGCTGTCAAAATGACCATCGACAAGTTCACACCGGCGCTCAAGTATAGATGGTTTGACTACGCAGCGGAAGAACAGACAGAAGAACCCGACCTACTGAGGCTCTCTGATTTCCTCAGTAGGGAGGCTGACAGGTGCGGGCGCTACGCACCTCCCGAACACGTGACACCCGAACGGGAACATACAGCGAACAGAAGACAGACGAACAAGACTTATAGCACAGCTGTATCGAGCCCGAGGAAAGAAAAATGCGCGGCGTGTCACGACACAGAGCACGAGGTAACCAAGTGCAAGAAATTCATTGAGTCGACGGTCAACGACAGATGGGATATCGCGAAGGCACGAAGACTATGCTTCGCGTGTCTACGCTTCAGAACGAAGAGTCATCACTGCAAGAAGCGCACTTGCGACACCGACGGGTGCAAATACTCGCACCACAGACTACTTCACCACGTCAAAAGCGAAAGGGTCGCCGAAGACGACAACGCGGAGAAGCAGACAGTCGCGTCAACGTGGACAAGAGGCTTCGCATCGTATCTCAAGATAGTGCCGGTACACATTTCCGGACCGGCGGGAGGAGTAGACACTTACGCCCTCCTCGACGACGGGTCAACGGTGACGCTCATCGACGCCGAGCTCGCCAACCAGACAGGCGCGCGCGGCCCCCGCGAGTCACTGCACATCGAGGCGATCGGCGATTGCAACGTCCGGTCATCGAACTCCCGTCGGGTCCAGCTGACGTTAAGAGGTACGTCCCAGCGCGCACATCGGATTCTAGCGCGCACCATAGACAACTTGAAGTCGACGCCACAAGCCGTCACCGTGCAAGACATCGCCGATTGCAAGCATCTGCGGGACATAGAAAGCGATATCACCTACAGAAGAGCGAAACCCCAGATACTCATCGGCCAAGACAATTGGCACCTACTGCTGACGTCAGAGGTACGCCGGGGGCAGCGACATCAACCCGTTGCCTCCCGGACCCCTCTCGGCTGGGTCGTACACGGTGCGCGCTCACGACGCACGAAACAGACTGAAGCGCCCACAGTACCTAGTGCAAATCGACCGCGATTCGAAACTGAACAGAAGGAAAATAGACAGGAAAATAGAACAGAAGATCGACCGCAATTCGATATTGAAGAAATGAAAACACAGAGAACAATTCGACGCCCTCGTCCCAAAAGAAAACGCCGAGCCCGCGCGAATAAAATAGATCAGACACGACAGACGGATGATCGGGCTCAGCGAGGAAAGATAGACGGAACGAGTACTCGGACTGGAGTGGAGGCCGGACACCGACGACATCGGGTTCAACATCGACGCACGCCTCCCCCCGGGCATACTCGAAAAGCCGACGCCGACGAAGCGGGAGACACTCCGCATACTAATGTCTCTGTTCGACCCGCTCGGAATCGCTTCGCCCAACACAATAAGGGGCCAAGCAGATACTACAGGACATATGGCGGCGCGACACAGCATGGGACGACAACATCGACGATGACCTAGCACAACAGTGGGTCGAGTGGACCCAACACCTGCGGAGTCTGCGGGACATCCTCACATCGATCCCGAGACTCGAACTGCAAGCCGCCGTACTGGGTAGTCGCCTGGGCGCGACTATCATCGCCGAACACGACAAGAAGCCAAGCGCAGTGACCTACTGGACGGACAGCCGTACCGTCATGACGTGGCTGAAGACGGGCGCGCGATCCTACCGCCCGTTCGTCGCACATCGCATCGCCGCGATAGAGGAAAACAGCGCCATAAGTGATTGGAGGTGGGTGCCCACGAAGCTAAACGTGGCCGACGACGCGACGCGCGAAGTACCCAGGGACATCGGCTCTCATCACCGATGGTTCCTTGGGCCCGAGTTCCTGCGCGAGCACCCATCAACATGGCCGGCGGAGCGACCGACACTCGACGCAGCGACGGGCGAGGAACGGACACACACTATCACCGAGCAACGGCCCGTCTCACCG
Source organism: Phalera bucephala (assembly GCA_905147815.2). Classification (NCBI taxonomy): domain Eukaryota; kingdom Metazoa; phylum Arthropoda; class Insecta; order Lepidoptera; family Notodontidae; genus Phalera; species Phalera bucephala. The sequence goes on along the minus strand of LR990621.1, from coordinate 11,096,487 downwards.
CGATCAGCTGTTCCGGATCCAGCGCGCTTCTCTACGTGGGAGCGCCTGCTACGAGCGACGGCGCGCGTGCTGCAGTTCATCGACCTGTGCAGTGTGAATAGACAATCAGTGAACTATAAGAGACAGGCTAGGAATCGTGAAAAGGACCCGCAGTGGAATAGTGTTAAGAATAGGAATAAGTGTAGCGATAAGTGTAGAATTAAGTTTAGTGATAAGGACAGTGTTAAGTGTTTACCGCTCAGTGCAGAACTATTGATAAGAGCGGAGGCGTTGTTAGTGCGTGTAGTACAACACGACTCGTATTATAGCGAACTGAGTAATAGTGATAGGCTATCGAAGGGTCGCCTCCGCCCCTTATCAGCGCAGATTATCAGTGGAGTGATAAGGATCAAGTCGCGAATAAGTGCGACGCCGGACATCAGCGACGAGCTACGGTGCCCCGCAGTGCTGGACGGAGATCATCGCGTCACCCGCCTGTACATCGAGCACGTACACCGACAGCTGCACCACGCCGGAGTAGAGGCGACCATCAACGAGTGTCGAGCAAGGTACTGGATAACTCGATTACGTACAGTAGCCCGGATGGTCATACACAAGTGCTACAGCTGTCGCCGAAGAAGAGACGCGCCTCCAGAGCCGAGCACCGGGAACTTGCCGCCCTGCAGACTGGCTCACCATCAGAGGGCCTTCACGTACACCGGCATCGACTATTTCGGACCTCTGACTGTGACAGTGGGTCGGGGCACACAGAAACGCTACGTAGCTCTCTTCACCTGCCTGACTTCACGCGCCGTACACCTGGAAGTCGCCGCATCACTCAGCACCGAGTCAGCTGTGATGGCCCTACGACGGTTCATCGCCCGCCGCGGCTGCCCGACTGAAATATGGTCGGACAACGGGACCAATCTCCGCGGCGCCGACAGAGAGCTACGGGAGGCGCTGGACAACGCCACCCGAGAAGAGGCCACGAGAAGAACCATCAGCTGGCGCTTTATTCCCCCCGGCGCCCCGTTCATGGGTGGCGCATGGGAAAGACTGGTGCGCAGTGTGAAGACGGCCCTATACGCGATCCTGACGGAGAGGCACCCGACAGAAGAGGTTCTCACCACACTGCTGGCGGAGGTCGAGTTTACACTAAACAACCGACCGCTCACTCATGTACCCGTCGACCCTGAGGACCCAGAGGCGCTGACACCGAACCACTTTCTGCTCTACGGCCCAGCGCGCAACCCGACACCGGGGACCTTCACTGACACTGACCTCATCGGCCGCACCCATTGGAGAGCGGCACAGAGACTCGCGGACATGTTCTGGGAACGATGGATAAGGGAGTACTTACCTGGACTTCAGTACCGGCGGGAGCCCCATGGACGCGGCGCCGCCCTGAAGGAGGAGGACATCGTCCTCATTGTTGACAACGTACTCCCCAGGAACATGTGGCCTCTTGGGAGGATAATAAGGACCTTCCCTGGAGAAGATGGAATTGTGCGTGCGGTGGACGTCCGCACCAAGGGAGGAGTTCTTCGGAGGCCAGCGAAGAAATTGATAGTGTTGCCGACGTCGTCCCTCCACGAAGACTTATGAACCGTCAGTGAAGCCGACAGTTCACGGCGGGAGAAATGTACAGAACGACGTCTGTATAATTTGTATATAATAGATTAAGTTACTGTAGTACATTATGTAATTTAAGTTAGAAATAAGATAATGTCATAGAATCCTAGCGCATAAGCATTAGTATAAAGATAGAAGAGTGTAACCCTGAAAGGGATAGGAATAATAGAAGAGTGTAACCCTGAAAGGGATAGGAATAATAGAAGAGTGTAACCCTGAAAGGGATAGGAATAGTAAGAAGAGTGTAACCCCGGAAAGGGACAGGAATAATTTATTATGATTGGTTTATTGGATTAATAAACTCGGTACAAAGCCCACTAGTTGTGACACAACAAATAGTACTTAAGAGCGCGAAAAACCGCGCCAGACGCGTTCGAGCGACTGGACATTAGAAGATAATAGGAAGAAACTCTGCGCGAAGAGGGTCACAACTGGTGGGTGGAGCACTGTTTCAAGACTATTCGGCTTTCATTGAATTCTCCTTCACGACGCATACCAGCCACAGCAGCAACAGGACGCACGACGTACTAATCGTCCTGTTCATATCTCATAATGCCTATTATAGGTGCATAACTTCCTTAGGTCTTGTAGTAATCAAAAATAGCAATTTTATCTCGTTATTGGCAAAATCTTAACAATGTTGATATTCGCTATAGATTTGAAGAATAATAAAGAAAATTGATCCTTTCATAACGTTTTTACTAATTTCAATGTTAGAATAAATCTAATCCAGAAGCGTTGTGTGTGAATGATCTACGCTGTAGGCCGCGGGGCCTTTACAGCTTCACCGAACAAGTATCCAAAAGCCGTATCCAGCCGTAATTGCACACCGCACCGTGAAGCCAAAAATTCAACGAACGCCCCGCACTCGTCGCACCATGGATAGAATCTGCTTTTTAATTAATCTGCCATAGAATCCATGAATAGAATATAATCATATACCCGGTATGAGCGGTCCCGCGACAGCGTCGACTGTTCACATATTCCCTTCGCACTTTAAGTAACGATGGGCGATTATTACTAAAAACAATCGAATCATTCGATTGTTCCTTTTATTCGAATGCAATCGAATGACAATTATAATGCTTCGATTGTTGGTCGATTGTTAGATTGTTGCTTAGCGTTTTAACCACGCGTGCGTAAATTTAGTAACGAGTGTGCAATCGACGCACGAATCGAACGCACTATCGATTATATTAGCATTGTTCGATAGATTTGAATCAGGACTTGTTTTTTAATTTTTTTATAAAATAGTTTTATGAATTGTACTTATTTACTATTCGTAAATATGTATACTACTATTAGTAAATAGGTATAATTCATAAAAAAAATACTTTGGAATTCGTGGTATTTTATCATCATGCCAGATATCCTGCGGGGTAGGTATAGTGATAATAATTACGTTAGATTTATTTTAATTTATCTATAATTCAATCGATATTTCCAACTTACTTTGCCTAAGCCCTTTACCAACAGTAATTACTGATTAACTGAAAGTCATTGCTAACAATCGGAACATTCTCCCCGTATCGAATGTGACCTGCGCATTGGCGATGCGCCGTCGATTTTCATTCGTTGGTCGATTGTTATTCGAATATATTTTTGTGAGGACGAATGAATTGAAAATCGAATGTGTGTAACTACAATTGTCGATTCATTCGATAGTTTTTTTCGTAACAATCGCCCATCGCTAACTTTAAGCATTACTCTGTGTATCTCTTATGTTTGCAAAAACTCCCGACATTAGATTTTCTTTTACCCAAAATGGTATTGTTTTCATCAAAATATCTCGGAGGCAATTTTTATACTACCTTTCCCATGGTGTTTCTGATGCGCCACTCTCACATGTTATTTTTGTATTTTGTACATTTCCTTCGATTTTTATCCTAAATTTTTTCCATATTTGTTTTTTCCCTATATTTGCAAAGATATTTCTAAGCCTACCACACTGAGTGGGCGTGGCCTGTCAGTGTGGCAAAATAACATGAACCTAAAATTACCATTGCATTCTTCGTCTAAAGCCGTGATTATACTTTGCGACCACGACTCGACCGACCGTCTCAAGGTCAAGGTCAAGGTCGGAGTCAGAGTTGGATCCAACCGCCGACCCGACCGCGACTGCGACCAAGGACATTTAGTGATGCAGTCATCGTTATGATAAATATTAATGTATCGATATAATACTAGCATGATACTGTTGTCGTGTAAAAAAATTATGTGATAATGAAAGTAATTGATGATGTATCGAAACATCAATCTTTTATTAAGCTTTCTTTATTATCGCTGTATGATTTCAGGTTTTGTAAAAAATTATTGCTTTAAAAAATATCGATGTATCAAGAAATTGATATTTTACAAGTTTTTATTTCCCCTTTTTTTATTCGTATTTCTGTTTGTCATTCTGGTCCAAAATTTGTGATCCATTTTTCAAATATCAATCCATCCTTCCGGTCCGGATAAAATAGAGAAATAGGTAGACTGAGAAATAATTATCTTCGATCAGTCGTCACGCGCGCTTCTTTACAGAAGGACGTGTAGCGTGCAGCGTCATGGAATTCAGCACTAAGGGTGAAACGATCGATGTTTTAATAGGCAAGACATCGACGTTATAAATTGCATAATATTAATGTATCGATTTTGCTTTAGGTTAGTACAATGCTGGAAACAGATGTAGTGTTAGCATAAATACCTCTAAGGAACTATATTATTGCATCGTTAGCGAATTTCTGTGCTCAATTTCAACTCATGCAGATGTCCGCAAGTGTTAGAAAAAGGGATCACAAATTTTGCACCAAAATGGGTGAAAAAAGTAATAAAATCTTGTAAAATATCGATTTCTCAAAGCATCGAAGCGATTTTTTTTTACAATCCTCAAATCATATATCGATATATCGATAATAAAGAAAGCTTAACAAAGGATTGATGTTTCATTTCCACATTACTTTTTACACGACAACAGTATCATATTATATCGATACATTGATGTTTATCATAACGATGACTGCATCACTAAACGTCCTTGGTCGCAGTCGCGGTCGGGTGAAGTTGGATCCAACTCTGAATCCGACCTGACCGCCTTGTAATGGCGTCTCAAGGCTGTCAGGTCGGAGTCGCGGTCGCAAAGTGTAATCACAGCTTAAGCAAAAAACTTATAAAGTAAGTAGGTACTAGTACATGAATTCCTTGGTCTTTTGACTTCCGCTCAAAAACCGCCAACGAAGGGAGCGCCTGAGAGAAAAGGAAGTAGAGCGCACTTACGCTCTACTTCCTTTATACGCCTACCTTCCCTCACTTCACGTGGAAGTAAGCAGTGTATAAATACTTTGAGTTTGGGTCAATATATATAATATAATAGTAAATTATAATTTGACATTCCGCCAAAACTTCTATAAAAATAAACTATTTGGTGCAAGAATAGAAACAAAATGCATTTTATTATTTGTTTTAATGCTAAATATTACCATTCTAGTATATTTTAGCAATAAAATTGATGGCTATGGTATTCTTATTTTATTTACTTGTGGCAACATTGTCAACTACTTCGCAAAACAACACAAAATAAAATCACTTTACTCATTTTGCATTCGTTGTATGTTGTGTTTTGGTGTAACGAAAACGATGATACATTAGTGTAGCATAAAGTGAAATTAATATTTTTAAATGGAAACTTGGAAGTGATTAGCAGCTTGTTGTGATCATAATGTAGCGCTCAGTCAAGTTCCGAAACCATTATCCCCTAAAAATTATTGATCCTTATTGTATGAGACTGGAAATAAATATATAAACTCTAGTAAATATGTCTGTGGTTAAAGGAAAACTTGTGAAAATGGAAGTCATCCAAGTTGGTGAATATGAATTCACCAAACAAGACATAATAGGACATGGAGCCTTCGCTATGGTATACAAAGGAAGGAAGAGAAAGGTGTGTATGATCTCAGGCTTCCTGCCATGCCATTGTTCTATCTCCCCCAGATTCCTTAGCTAAACGTTAAATATTTGCAGTCGTATTTCGTCATCCGTGTTATTATAGCTTAATTTATGTATTGATTTGTTTCGATCGTGGGTGGTGGTGGCAGTACGTTGTGTGTTTTCATCGACGACACTGACTACGCACTTGAGCTTTTTTACAGTACAGCAAATTACTAGAATGAATATATTTGTATTGATAGTATATCTATCTCTTAATACCAATTATTTTAATAACAAACTTAGGAGAAAAATAAAAATCAGCTGATAAATAACCTACAAAATTATATATTATGTAAACAACACAAAATGTCTATACCTATGCAACATATAAATTTTAATAAAACTCAACAAAAAATACAAACAATAAAACTAAAATAGTGAATCACAAAGGATTACAACACATCTAAACATTAAACCACTAGAATAGCATACAATTTTTACACTACAGTTTTTAATTTGTTAATATCTTTAAAACATGTATGTGTCATTAGTAAATTTAGTTGAACTTTGAAACTGGTCTAGAAACATTGCCTCAATTTAAGTGAATATGATATGAGATGAATTTTAGAGTCCTTAACTTGAAAGTGATAAATCTTGAAAAGATATATCGGTTAGGTTACTAACAGATTTATCTTTTAAGTAAACAACAGTTTGTTTAAATCCTAAGGTTGTCAACAAAGTTTACGTTTTGCATTGTTATTATCTATTGTAACTGTAAAAAAAACATGTTTCCTGTGCTTGGTTTCCTAGTTTACAATAATATAGTTTTTGTTATTTTTAATTTATCATTATTTTGATGCTAAATCATTAACAGGTGGAATGAAGGCACTATGTTAACATTTTGATCTTATGGTGTGAAAGATATATATAATATTTTGGCTGTCTGGATGCCCCTTCATTTCGTTATGAGGTAGGGGTAAGATGTGTTATTGTAATCTAATTTTTATTCTTTGCTGGAATAATACTTTACTTTTTGGCAAGTTGTACCTAACAAATTGTGCCAAATTTTAACACTTTACATAAAGCTTACTCACAAACACTTAAACAAATCAAAACCAATTCATTTTTGATTCATTGATGTAAATAAGGTTTCAGAATCAGAATATTTTTTATCATGTGAACCATTATAGTATTTATGAATCATCAGAAAAGTAACAAAGGCTACCACCACTTCAGAATATCATTCCTGTGGAGAAGAAGGGCAAGAAACTCTATGGTTACTCTTTTAAAATAGTATTTTTACAATTATGCAAGTAGTAGTAGTATTGAAAAATTTTTAAATATTTAATTAATTAGTCATTTTCAATAAAATAATTCTACTACCTAATTCTTGAAAGAAATTTCAAACAAAATTGTAATCTTTAAAACATATTATTTCTATCTACCTATATCATCACGCCAACTCCCTCGCGGGGTAGGCAGAGAGTACAGAGTTCCAACAGGTTCTTTCCTTACATACCTCTCTGGCCTACCATAGTGTTTAGAACCATGATTGACTACAGGAATATGAGATATTCCTTGGCTATAATGTTTTTTTCATTTTTTGATACTTCTTGAACTGTACTAAAGCTGTAACATAAGAACAAGTCTCACCTTCAGAATGGTATAGGCTTAACGCAAAAATCTAAGAAATCGAGTTACGGTTAAAGAGACAGTATGCCCTATCAGGTGAATATTAAAACAGCGGCGTTTATATGGGAGAATTAAGAAATACGAGACTTCAGTCTCTTTCACTTTCCCTTCCCTTACCTGCACCACTCGGTTCTGAAGGGACGAGACTAGCTTTCCAAAAAATTGATTTTTTTTTAAATAAGAATTGTTCTGAAGGTGCGAAGTGTATTGTAATCATTTTTATACACTTGATTAAAGTACATTGATAAAAGTAGATAGTTGAATAACTTTATAAAATGGACTTAATTGACCCATGTTGGGTTAATTATAACCACATAACTCATAATGATAATACACTATTATTACAATTTCTGTAGTTATCATAAAGACTGCAGCTTTATTATAACTACATTACCTAACTATACCTAAATTATCGTAAGTCCGATTCCCAAACAGCAAACTCTATTGGGTGCACAACTATATTACGCCATACCATATTGTTATTACTCCATACCTGTCTGCATTGCCTTTTTCTTTTTTTAATGTCTAGGTGAGCTTATAATTATCATTCTGCAATCTTATATGCATTTATGCTGATGTTGATTTATTTGCTGACTAGTTACTTTCACTTCCATCATTGCCATTATATTATCTCATTAAAAGACTTAACCTTTTTTTGATTTGGAGCGGTAACCATAAGCTGACTATCTGCTGTCTATATAAATTGGTTGGGCAGTCTTAGTAATGTGGCTTTGTGTAAATTTGTGTGCAAGCTTTGTTGTACAATTCCATTGTCCCTTTGTCAGGAATCGACAGTTTTTTTACCTACTATTTGCGTCTATCTTTACTGAGTGGGTATGTTCTACACCTCCATTAAATTAATGCCAATTTCAAACTAAGCGCGTCCTAGCAGCTGTTCAGCTATTCCGGCTTGTGTTTGCAGCTGGCTTTAACTAGGTTACTTTGCACGCGTCCTTAGTAACTATCTACATACCTATATTAGCAAAGTTCAACCGCTCTCTACAGCATTGTGCTTACCTGCTCTCATATGGATTATTTCTGTTTTTAAAATACTATCGGCTTTCGAAGACAAAACATCTTTAAAGCTAAAGACACGAATATCACGCAGCACCGCTGTCATAATCGTCTTCATTAACAAAAAGCACGCGGTATAAACGAATTCCGATAATAAAACATGCCCGGTTGAGAGCGTCAAGTTATCTGTTGTGTAATAGTTATTTAAATAAAACTGTTATTCTTATAGAGATGTAATGTTAAGTAATACCATTAGGTACCACTCAAAGCTATACCTCAAGGTATAGCCTTGTGTGTGTTAAACGATAATGGGCCGTGGAGGTAAATTAACCTGAATGTTATAGTCTCCCGTAACTACTCAATGAAATGTTTATTTCAACTACAAAGATAAGAAAAACTGCATTCATTGATTATTTTAGCCACTTGTCCAACCGACACATGTAAACAAATACTAACCTGTGTTTTATGATTCAAATGATTGGGATAAGTGATATGGATCAAATAAATATATAAATTATGGCTTAAATCTCTCTATGTTTCCATTATTAAATATTTCTTGACTATTGCGCCTCTGTCCGTCCTATACACGGAAGAAAAATGGATCTTCCGTAGTCATTACTAAAGGTTAGCCGTTCGAACACTAATGTTCTAACTCTGATGAATAGATTCGTTGCTGGTTTCTTCCGTCGCACAACCCTGTAAACGATGAAGTGCGCACTGACGTCAGACTATCCTGTCCTGTCGGTTAAGTGTGGCCAGTTCCGGCGGTCGGAGAGTTGGGTTTCACCGCTTTGTGCGAAGCTCACCGGACAATAGATCACCCAACAATAAGATACGCACTGTGCGCACTGCGGCCCAAGGGCACTATACTAATAGGCACGTGCGCTGGACTTAATTAAATAAGTCTGCATTATGATAGCGTTTGTTTTTAGAAGCAAAATCTTATTGTTACAGCATTTCGACCTTATAACTTATGCATTGCGGTTCTTTATTCCGTGGCGGTAATAATAGTAGTAATGTTTTGGTTTTGTTTATTACCATATTTTATCTGTGTAATAAGTGTAGATATATACAAATCAAAATCTTCATTGATTTTTTGTACCCTATATATCTAGATAGATAATCTAATTTGGCTTGAAGTGACATTTGTGCCTAGTGATGTAACGATGTTCCTACGTTGACACATTGGCAAATGAGAAGTACAGCAGTAGGTGCTTATACTAAGCGGCGGTGACCGTGACCGAGCTACCAGATGCCACAATATCAGTATAGGTATTATTAATACAAGTAGGTGTTTTATTATAAATGATAATTTTATTTGGCGTAATCAATATTCATATCAAATCTATACTTGTAATAAATATGAAGATAGGATAGTAGTTTAATACTACTATCCTATCTTCATATTTATTACAAGTCAGTTAAATTTGCACCCCTCTGCCTACCCCGCAAGGGTTCTGGCGTGATTATATTGATAGATAAATAGTTAAATTTGTAATTTGAACAAAATTATATCCACCAATATCTACCCTTGTAACATTTTAGTAAAATTCCATGTTAAGCAAAACAAAAAAAAAAAGTCAGATTAAATACGAATAAGGCCTTTATAGCCTTATAGCCTAACACGCATTAGCAACTTCTCTCACCATAATAAGTATCCCTTTATCTAGGTGTGTGTGTGAGTGATCTACGCTTTTGGCCGCAGGGCCTTCACAGCTCACCAGACAAGCCCTTTATCTAGGATCAGCACATGCTACTTCACAATTATCCATATTTAAAATTAACTCTGTCTGTCACCATTTCACGTCTAAACCGCTCAACAGATTTTGATAAATTTTGACAATGCATCCTGGGTAAGGATATAGGCTACATTTTCCCTAAATAAACGCAGGCGAGGTCGCGGGTAACAGCTATATTATTAAAGCTGAATAAATGAATATTATTAAAACTGAATAAGTTAGCCAGTGGTCGGAAATGATCTCGCATGAGGCTCGTGTTAAAATCAGGTCAAATTGTAATCTTCACGAGCCTACGGAATGTAGGGCGGGCTAATGTTAGACTACATCGACGCAACGCCGAGCCCCCCCTCTGGATAAAAGCAAATCGAACCAAAACGCTGCGTTCACTTTAAATAAACACACAAATTCAGACGAAGTGCTGAATAAACGGTAATGATCTGAACCATACTGCGAAAGCATGAATCTGGATTCAAACAACCTGTAAAGTAGTGTTGGGAATTAGGGATATTTTAGGTTGTTCTTTACTATTGCCCATTTAAGCTCGATAACAAGAATTACGGTATTAATTATTAGTAAAATTTTACAATATCACATAAAACTTGCACAGTATAATTTAATACAAGACCGTCCGCGGCTTATCCTGGGTAAACCATTGCGTTAAAAACAATATAATTTGACTATTTAGGTCAAAACTACTGTATAATCGGGCTGTACGACTGGTTCTACCCAATAGACTTTTATCAAATAAATTGCACTATAATATGCATAAAGTCAAACTACCTTTATGCTATCTAAATGTGGAAGTACTACACCGTTTTTTAACCGACTTTATAAAGGAGAAGGTTCTATGTTCGTCTGTGTGCATGGATTCTTTTGTATTAAGTAATTGTAGACCGATTTTGATGATTCTTTTTGCATTGGGTTCAGTACAGCTTCAAGGTTGTCCTATTATAATTTCATTGGTATTGGACCTTGGACTTTGAAGATACACTAGGGAACTCCTTAACGACAAACAATACGAATGTGTAAATTGAGATATTATGGATATCACGTCAATCCCATAGGTACCCTGCTATAAAACTAAGCAGAATATTAACCGACTTCACAAAAGGAGGAGGTTCATAATTTGTCTGTGTTTTTTATTACTTCTTTGCTTATAAACCGATTTTGATAATTATTTTTGCCATGGGGTGGGTAATTTTATTGATATTGGCCCTTGAACTTTGAAGATACACCAGAGGACTCCTTAACAGCAAACAGCACGAATGTGTTAATTCATTTATTATGAGTATTATATCAATCCTGTGAGTACCTTACTGTAGAACTAAGTAGAATAATATGATACACGCATCACTTTAAATTGTAAAATAAAAACTTTTAAGAAAAAGGGAAACCGACTTGTCGACCGAAAGGCAAAAAATAAATATTGAATTCGGAAGTAACCAAGCGACTGCACCAACCGGCGCCGACTTCAAATATTTATTTTTTGCTTTTTGAAGTCTGTTTCCCTCTTTTCGTCCAGTTATTTTTTAAACGTAGGATCAAGTTTAGTCTATCCCAATCAATTTCTTTAATAAGTTTCGAGTTGCAACATTTTAATATCCCACTACTTACAATTCTCGCACATAGCGTACTAGTAGATCCTTGCCTTATTTATATAGATTTATTGACTTTTTGATATTCTAAAAACATTCAGCGTCACCGTCATACGACTGTCCGCATACACCAATGACCAGATAGGAACATATCTTTATGACCTAGACAAAAGAATCACCTGTGCTCAAAGCTTATCATTTATTTGCTTTAACATCAGTGACAACTATATTTCTTCATACCTACTCGTTGGCATTTGAAAAAAATCTGCATTCAACGCGCATTGCATATAGAACACACTTGGCAAACAGTTCATAATTCTATGACCGCTCTACATGATGTACAACTAAGTATATACGACAACAGCCAACTACAAATTTGCTCATAAATACTGCTACTGTAATATAATAAATAGTTTCCTCTATTAACTTTAACCGAATTCCCAAAGTAGCCTCTTCGATGGTATTCAAGTTTTTACATCAGGTTCATTGAACAAAAGGCAATTCATGGTAAACCGATACAAAAAACCTGCGGGATCACTCGATAAAAACCCATCACGACAGTCCAGAGATTCAATTCTACCTACGAAATTATTTCATGTATTGGGTTAAAAGTTTCATTATATTTTATACTCTGCATACTATGACGTTCGCTTAATTAGTCTTGTGGTTTAAGTTCGACTGACTAAATCAAGTTTAGTGGTCGTGCGCTGCGTCCTTGCACGACACGACAAGTATTTATCTAGTTTTTTTCAAACAATTTTAGTTTTCGATACTGGAATAATATCTGGTGTGGAATATTTATAAAAAAATCATAAATGAGAAATGTACACATCCACAAATCATTAGCAGCACAGTAGACACTGGTTGAACATTTTGAGTCGCTTGTGCGAATTTTCAACAGATCATATTAATTAACTAGCAAATGATATAGAGATAAGCGTGTATTTGTTATAAATAATAATAGCCTATATTGCGACTTAATGTACCTTTGTTTAAAGACTTATGCCGTCGAGTGTAGACATCAATGTACCCTAATTGCCATAGAGACAAAAGACCTTGATGCAAAGTGCATACACGGTACTCCCACCTGCAACACGACGTCCTTATGCAACGCTCAGTGCACTTACATTATTATTTTACAATGGCGACTTATAATTAGAAATTATTAAAGATATTTTTTCGTAATAGTCGTTACAAAAACATAATAGTATACATTTAGTATCACAGGTTATCAATATTAGAGGTCGAATATAAATTGGCGTCTTAAGCTTAGTTCAGTACATTATATTCGCCTGCATAATTCAAAATTTTGAAATACACGACGCAGGTGAATCAAAATTGAAAATATCTTATACAAATTCTAATAGATAGGGTCAAGATTAGAATTAGGGGTGCGACCAGCAATAAAACTTGAAAGACAAAAGAACCCGAAAGTCATGTGGAATACTTTCTTCGGTAGGAGTCAAACCGTATGGTATTCGGTACAACCGCTATTCGGTGAATCACTATTGTTAACTATTTGCCGGTGTTTCCTTTGTTGCTTGTGTAAGCACTTGTTTACATACATATTATTATAACAGTACTTTCGGCCAGCCCGCAAGGGATCTGGGGTGATAATATAAATAGGGAATATTATAATATATAGTTTGTCAGCAGTAGTCCAGAGTGTAGAAGCGTACCTCGTAAAATTACAATAGGTTCGCCCCTTATTGCATTGGGACGCAATATCGGCGGCAGTGAGGGTGTACACAGTAAATGCCCTACCAACCCCAATTGGGGAATATAAGCATGACGGTTGCGAAATTGTTGTTACAGAATGAAGAATATTATTGGAATGTCAATTTCCTCTATGAGTCAGTCAAATGTGCTAATTTAAGTATATTTTGTTCTAGAATCCGTCGCAAGCTGTAGCTGTGAAAGTAGTGACGAAGAAAGGTATACAGAAGGCGTCGGAAATTCTCGTAAAAGAGATAAAGATCCTACGCGAGCTAACGGCCCTTCACCACACGAACCTCGTTGCGATGCACGACTGCATGGATAGCCCCGCCTATGTGTATGTTGTCATGGAGGTGAGTAAACGTTATTAATATAAACTAAAAGGCGACTAGAAGGCTTTGTATCTAATCATTTGTAAAACATTAGTGATTTGGCATTGTATTTACGACCGGCCACTTAGCAGACGATCGGTCCCGGGTCAACATGCTTGTTGATCATAACTTTAGTTTTATCTAAGTTCATCCGGAGACCGATTCGCTGAGACGAATTAGCAAGGCTGTTACTATAAAACACAAGATCGCTCAACGAGCTATGGAAAGAGTTATGCTCGGAGTTTCTCTTAGGGATCGAATCCGGAACGAAGTTATTCGTCAGAGAACCAAGGTTACCGACATAGCTCAGCGAATTAGCAAGCTGAAGTAGCGCAGAACCGATGGCCGTTGGGGCAGACTGGTTCTTGAGTCAAGACCGCGTGTCGGCAAACGTAGTGTAGGGCGCCCTGTAGCTAGGTGGGGCGACGATATTCGTAAGGCAGCGGGCAGGGACTGGAGAAGGAGAGCTGAAGATCGAGCTCAGTGGCGTGCCATGGGAGAGGCCTACGTCCAGCAGTGGACTGACACGGGCTGATGATGATGATGACTTAGCAGACGTCAACCCTTCTCCGGGTTTAGCAGTAGTCCAACTAAGGCTAGGGCTTTGGATACCATGCTATTCTAAAGACTTGTTCTACTTTCGACAACACTCTGCCAAACGAGCCTTCCTCCAACGTGGCGTCTGAGTAAGACGTCATTGGTCTACCGCTATTTGCGTTATTTATTGTTGGATTTAGTCGCGTCTCACGACACGCTGTTGTGTATGATACGGTAGGGAATCTATATTCCATACGGATTATGTTTGAATTATTGTTCATAGCAAAAAAAAAACATTCGTCTGTACCTATTCATTATGTTCCCTCTACTGTGAAACAATAATGACTCATCATCCATTTAAAGTTTAATGCCTTGAAGAAATATAAGGCGAAACGAGCAGTTTCGTGATTGTTATACCTAAAGCTCTTTTGTTTATTTTGAACACGAATGTGTCACACAGTTCTACTTTATGGTTTTGCTAAGACGCAGACGTCTGTGCGGTTGTTGGGCATTTATCACATGTTGCCATTTATCATTAATATTTTGTAAACAGGAATCTCGCGGCGATATCACTTTCGTGTTTGCTTTTATTACATTTGAAAGTAATAAAAACAAACACACCATATTTACTACAACTTAATTTCTTAATATGTATGTACGACTGTATGTCAGTTAATATGTTTAGTCTTGTAAGCTGATTTTGGACTACTTCCTCTTGGCTTATCAGGTTAAAACTTTATACACTCGGTTACTTCTAGTCACAATACTTTTATTAGATGATAGATAAGTGATAGATGAGGCTATTCTATAAAATTCGTGTCGCCGCGTCGCTTTTGTTGAGAAACACAAGTCACAGAATGTAGACATGTGTTGCGCAACAATATGGACGAATGATGTATGAAACCGACATCTTCGGGCTACATGGTGCAACCAAGACGACATCGGTCGCGAAACAAGATGTTCAGTGATGTCGCCCAATGTCGTTCGACTTTGCCCGACATCAAAAACTACACGTGTCGCGAGACATTTGAATTTTGCGTTTATTTTTGGAAAATAAAAAGATGGCGTATGGCCGTGACCATAGGTCGGGACTATATTATGGCCGATATTTTCTATACCTTACGCTATCAAATACTCGATATTTCATCTGGTCTGTATGTAGAGGCGTTATCTTGATGAAGAAAAATTCTACCGCGAGTACTCAAGAAACAACTAACTGAAAAACTGTTTTCATAAAACAAAATAAACAAAAAACGTCACGCCTATATTTCCCAAGCGAAGGTTGCAGAGTACACCCACTTTTCGCCGACGATGTTACGTCCCATGTAATAGGCGGCGAGCCTATTGCCAGGCTCCGGACTGATAGTGGAAACACTATACATTTCCAGGCTCCGGACTGATAGTGGAAATTCTTCATTAGAAAAACTACATTTGTCTGACCTAGGATTTAGACCTTAGAACCCAGGACCTCGTGATCGCAAAGCACACTATTCGCCACTAAACCAACGAGAGAGAGAGAGAGACTGTTTTCATACTTTCTATAACCATCTTTGTACAATAAGTCAAGAGTCTCCGTAACCGGCGAGCGTGTATGAGACGAACTATGAGAGTCGAGGAAGCCAGAGAGGTATGTAAGGAAAGAACCTGTTGGAACTCTGTACTCTCTGCCTACCCCGCAAGGGATCTGGCGTGAGGTTATAGATAGATAGATAGATAGATCTTTGTACAATAATCCGTCCGCCCGAAATATGAGGATATACAATCATCTCTTTTCGCCCGCTTCGTCTTCTATATCGTTTTTGTAGGCAATTCTTCAGAAGGAAACAGTTACAGTAAAGACTGTTTTAAAGTAAATCAAGGTTTTGTCAAACGTAGTTAAACGTTTGGTTTTTGACGATGTCAAATACAAAGTTTAAGGCACAGCCGTCGAAATTTAATAACATTTCGCAGTCCTAATCAACGCCATGCCATTTTCGGGGTTCGGAATCTATTAGAGCTATCTAATAGTTTGATTTTTGATTACTTTCTTTTTTAAAAGCTTTTATTTAACTTGCAATGTTCGTATATCTGTCTGTCTATCAGTCTATCTGTTTAACATGTGACTATAAACCGTAACCCCCCTCATGTTTTGGCTTGTTAGATTGCTATTGACAAGTATTATACAACCAAATAGTGTTCAGGGTCTGATGATAAAGCCGAAAGGTGACATATGGAACCACCCAACTACTCAATATAACCCCGCCGTGTTTGGGCTCGTTGGATTTATCTTGACGAGTACTATAGACCCTGATGATGTCCAATGTGCTAATGAAGGAGCCGGAAGGACACCATAGGAACTCCTCATCTAAGCCAGATGAGGAGTTCCTATGTTTTCACCATAAAAGTTCGTTTTTAAAAAGATCTTTTTAAAAATTTCTTTTTTCGATGTTTTGAAACTGGTAAGTTTATCAGTATCACTATCATATCTGAGTACCCAGTGTTTATCGTCAATAGTAAATGCAATTAATAACTAGCATTACCCATTTAACTTCCTTATAAATTCGCTTTGTCTGTGCATTAGAATTGTCTTGTAATGCAGAATCATTTTTAAATGCTAATCATTTCTTCACCCGGTTGTGTAGACAAAGAATTCTTTGTATAGGTTCAATTTTTATTTGCCTTTTACTTTTTTGCACCGCCTTATGCACTCATGATATTATAGGAAGCTTTATTTGATTGCCAAGTAGGTGCCTTTGCATTTGGTTATTTTATTTAATGTATATTGATTTTAGGTACATAAACAATATACACATAATACATATGGTGTATATTATAGAGCAGTGATTTTAATAATAATAATAATAAAGAAACTAATCGCTTCTATGAAAACCGAATGCCATGTTGGGCATTCACTATAACCATTGACCTATAGAGGCCGGTGGCTGAAGCGGTAAATTTTGTTTAAGTTTTGAAGCTGTAGTTAGTGCAGTATTAGGTCTTCGTACATATTTAATTTGAAAATAGTTTTGATGGATTGTAAAACATAAAATAAACAATAAAAAAATTAGCGAAGCGTTACGACGTATGACACTCCGCAGTTTCGACCTTTCCATAAGCGATCAAATCGTTGATAGTTTGGAATACTTTAACTCCTGGATTCAAATCCTATCAACATATAAAAGATATTATTGTGAATTTAATGCAATTATTTATAATACAACACAATGGAAACTTAATCAACGATGGGTTGTGTTCATGTGTTTTATCGCGTGTGGATTAAGGGCAAGGCCATCCGGTTTAAGGGCAAGGCTACGAGGTTACGGACAACGTTCCTTATAGGTACATATTACTAATAACCAGACGAATGCTTCTAGCATTGGCAATTTTTACGAAGCAGCAGTGCATTGTATGTTAATTATGCCACGAAACGGAACAGGTTTTAATGAAGTTTTTACGGCGGTGTGACTTACCACCTATCACATTGGGACGAAATTATCTGTGCGTTAGGTACCTGGGTTATGCTGTGTGAGAGGTTGTACGTTTCTTTTTGTTACTAGGTATTAAAGTTTGAATTATCTATACTTTTTTATTACTAAGATATAATACTTTGGTTGTTGTTTGATCTTGTCGACGTTGTCTACTTAAGCTAGCAAGCTATAAAGCAAGAATATAGAAGCTAGCAAGCTAAATAATAGCTTAGAATGAATATCATCTAGAAGCCGCGGGCGCGCAACAATTACTACTAGCAAAGCAAGTAGTCACACGTTCATGCGAGTAGTCAGTCTGTGTCCGTCGTGCGAAATAACGTGCTCTGTGCGTATTTGAGAAAATTAAATTGAATTATGCCGTCTAGTGTCATTCCCGCCCGTAAAATGTGCTTGTGCTCAAAAAGAAACATGATAGGATCACATTTCATACGTATCTAACGCTTTCAGGTGTCGTATTATTTAAATATCGAATTAATTCTTCCGTCTGTAATTGTCATAGTAAAAGACGCGTTCATTTTGTTAGTGTTGCTAGTATAACAATTTTAATTTTCCCTAATTTTATTTGCTAAGGACTTTATATTAAATGGAACTAATATAGTTAACTACTACATCACGGTGTTAATATTTAGTTAAGATGATGAAAATATATATTTCCCTACATTAAATTACTACAACAAGTGTATCTATTTTTGGAGTTTAATTTGCATTAAAATACATGTTACCACAACAATGATTTTATTATCATGCATTAATGTCATCATAATTTGCCCCAAAAAGTCGTAATTTTTCCGCGCTGCCAACATTACGCGGGTGGGGAAGAGCGGTGAGTGCGCGGCGTTTGTTGAATTTTTGGCTTCACCGCGCGACGTGCAATTACCACTGCGCGCGGCTTCTGGATATATTATTCTGAGCTAAATAGCAAGTATATACTAAAGCAAGTATTTATTGCACTTTTTGTGGTTGTTATTGTTGAATTTGAAAGCTACTTAATAATGACAAATACATAGGTAGTCTAACGAACTCGAACCTCGTATAAGTATCTCTCAAATAACCAATGCGATATTTATTTTAACCTTGTCTTAAAAAAACTGTTTGAAATACTCTTGCGGATATCATTTAAAACGACGTGTGTTACGAGGGTATTTTATTATAAGTACCCTATCGGCTTGTCTTAACGGCGTTATCCGTAAAAAATGGTATAATAAAACGAAAATATTGGACGTCGCGTCGACAGCTACAGCCGTGTGTAGGCTTCCGCATAACCATTGCGCGCGAATCCGAATCAAGGTCACTACGCATTAGATAAATAGTCCTCAGACAGAGACAGCACGCAGCGGCAGCGTGTGACGACTGCTGTGTCATCGCACGCCACACGCTCGCTGTCGGTCCCCGCCGATTACCTAAATTCATTTAACTCTACGTTCTAAATATGACTCGCTTCGCTCCAACAGTGAACGAACTCGGCGACGTAAACTATTGCGCAGTTTAATGCTGTAATAGGTCAAGGGGATATTGGCAAAAAAAGATTACTTAGAGATAATAGAGCAGATATTGTATGAATCCTTATCACATTGGCAACCGTAAAGCGATCGGTGTAACGTCGTATCGGACCCGGCTAATGGCACGAAGTTGCCCTACTAACCTCTATATCATTATTAGGACTCCGTTAATGATATTTATCGCGATACTTTAAATTAAATAAAACATTAATAAAGTAGGTAGTAACAAAAAGAAAAAATGTATTCCTACCTAATATATAGAATACATATTTATATACATATAATAATAGATAGAATACATTTTTTTTTCAGTAAAAACACATACTAAAACTTACTTAATGAAACTGCGTACGTAGTTAATCACCTTTTCATTATACTGACACATTGAATAATAATGCTGTTTGTTTTCTTTCTGAAAAAGAAACGTAGACTCAAGCTAGGATTTATTCTTGTGTTGGGTGCGTTTACAAACACGTAAATTCACACACACAAATTCCCTACCTAAAACTATCGAGTAGGGGGCGGAGCCCTACTGCGCCACTCCCTCATTATTTTACTAGATTAAATCTAAATTAAAACATAGTCTATACAAGCTGTAACATAATAAACGCAAGACCTTAATGTAGTTTGTTCTAAATTGGTAACTGAATTGATTCCAACAATTTTTCTTTTTTTTTAAATATGCAAAAAATGCTTTAATTCCTTCAGTGCCCTTTAAAAGACTAAATTTTTTCTTGATTCATAGCAAGAAGAAGATTCCAATTGCAATCCTAAAACGTATTTTTCTAAATGCACACATTCACGTAAAAATTTAATTGTTAATTGGGGTATAAAAGTGCTTTAAAAAAGGGTAAAAAAATTTGAAAATTTGGTTTTGTTTTGAATTTATGAAGCAATTCTCTAATCGGGGTGTCTGAGGTCTTGCGTTTATTATGTTACACCTTGTATACATGTGTTTATTGTGCTCAAACCGTATATGTATGAATGTGCGTATGTACAGAATGTAACAAAACAGGTAGCGGTACAGACATCATTGTGGATACATAGCATTTTAACCAATAATATTATAGACAATTTGTTTTAAGTAAACGTTCACTTATTCCACACTGACTATTCTATTTATTTTAAGTAAAAATCGCATCGATCAATGTATTCTGCACCACAAATTACCCTGAATACTTTGATTCCCAATATTGAGTGTATACCTGTCTGTTATATGCGATATGACAACAAATTATGAAAGTGGAGGTCATAGGCAGCATTGAGTCTGGTTGCACTGAGTTCGTACTGCACGCGAAAAGGCTAGTATGACATTATTGTAATCATATTTAGGACGCGGGTATCATCGAATCATTCCAAGCAAGATATTTAAATCGATTTCCCACACATACATACATACATACACACACGTGTACATAATTAGCGACGCCTACTTACTTGTTGTATAAATCGTCACTGTGACGCAATTACTTATTACGTCGTTCGATTATGGTGACTGCATGTCTGTCAGGATATCCACATGTCTCCGAAGTGCGCCTTATTATTGCCTCGTGGAACCAGAGTAAAATTAGACATAACACAGTTATGTACTTCTTACTGATAAACATAATTATTTCGCGGAAACGACGCTTGTTGTCATCAATACACTCAAATCTCTTATTTTACGTGCACTTTGATTATAAACGACCATATATTTGAGTTTACGGGTTTAGTAGATGTCAGCGTTCAGAGCAAATAAAGCGTGACAAAAATAAAGGAAATAAAACGCCGTCACTCCTATATTGCCTAAGCGGGGGCGGCAGAGGTGTACTGAGTACATCCACTTTTCGCCGACGATATTAGGTCCCATGTAATAGGGGGGGGGGGGGGAGTCTATTGCCATATATCGGGCAAAATCCAGACTCCGGACTCATACTGGGAAGTATTCGTTAATGAACTCGTGATCACCAAGCGATGCGCTTTGCTAAGTAATACCAAGGAGGCAGGCATAAAGAAAATGCTTTTGAAAAGTTTTTTTTATTTAAACACAGCCCCACGTTAGGAATTGTTCTTATGTCATGTATTTCACGAACATCTAAAGCAAAAGCGAGCTAGCGAGCGGCTTACGCTCTAACCAGTAGACCAAGCTGTCGTTGTTATTGTGGGGAGAAATGAAATATTATTTGAGTTGACCACATAATATAAGGCGAACAGGTACGGCGAATGATCACCATAATCATATACTTGTATTAAAATAGATAACAGTGCAATATATAGGTACATATAAGATTGTAGACGACGGATAATAACTTAACAATACAAAACTATAAACACATCATGACCAGAACAATATTTTTGTCTCTTTAGTCTGTCTTACAAAATGAAATTAACGATTTCATTTTGTCTAATATTATATTACTTTTTGTATATTTTCAAGGATATTTGTGCACTTAAACACCGAACATAGAAGAATAAGTAGGCGGATTGCATCATAAAACTATCTATCGCACCTCAGTGTCTGCCAAATGATGAGACAAATTCAGATACGCTCTATTGTATATGGTACATATGTATGTATACGTGTCTGTATTTAATGAAGTAACGTATATAATACTACAAACTATACGTCGAGGTCTATCTAACGTACTTATACATGGCCCTGTAAGTGTATTGCAGAGAAATATTTTGAAATGTATTCCTATTATTTACTTATTCTAAATGTATATATTTATATAAACCTGTAAAGATGGGTCAGTGGAGCGAAATCTGTAACTCTCAGATGTGTCGAAATTTGCTCTAGTGAACCATGATCTCAACATTTAATGGTTTTCATAAGTTTCGCACACGAATTAGGCAACGAAAACCTAGTCACCCTGGTCATAAAATTTCTAATGATGAAGTTTTTTTAATAAAGATTCACAGCAATAACGTACTTTATTAACCAAGTGTAGGCTAGACATATATCCGTGTAAGAGTCAATTATAATTATTGTTTTTTTCCATAAGTACATTATGCCCGCGGTAAAAATATCAATTGTTGCTATTTCTTATGTGTCGTGTCATTCATTCATACCTCTAATATTCTGCGTTCTTTAAAGAATTGTATATTGTCGTTCGACTTTGAGGTAAACATAGCCAGATTTATTTCTGATTCTCTCCAAATGAATGTCTTTATATTATAAATAAATTTCAAGGGTACGCGAGTCGAGTGGAAGTCGCAGGGCAGCCACAAAACTTAGCCGCGGTTTAATAGACAAGTCTTTGGCTGGGTGGGGCTTGTTGAGTACAATATTACGTAGTCTTTTTTGTGCCGTAAAAACTAAATAAGCAATGCCCTCATCACACGATACAAAGCCAAACTCAAGTTCATTGGCACGATTTCCTTTTGGTCGAGGTACGCGTAGTCGCCATGACTGCCGTGGACCATGACTACGATAATTGGCATCGTTAACATTTTGGCCGCTTATTTATAAATTGACATTTGGAGCTCAGAATACTTCATATATTATTTCTAGGTACATGTACTATATAAAAATATAATATTTTTGTTTTATTTTAATATGAAAAATAATATGATACAAAAATACCTAATCTAACAACTCCTGTCCAAGCGGACTGGTGGCAAGAATGTTGGCTGTCTCCCATCGCTGAATAGCCAAACTAATCTTTTAAGATAGGATGTTGCCACTCCTGTTGCGACCTGAGGAGGCGACCAGTCGGGTTTTATGTTGTTTATAAATTCTTTTGTGCTAGATCTTCATGGGCCCAGCGTTTCTACGACAAACGGCATAAATATCATTATTATATAGAGCGTGAAGCTCTAAAAAATAAATAGACCCCCTCGGCGTGTCCTTATTTTAAGGCCTTGTCCCTGCTGCGATCAGTTCGCTGTTTATATTTCTTCATTTTTGGCAACAGATCTCAGCAGGTGACTTACATATTAACATCTCGCTATGGGGCTCTATGTCTTGGGCCAGTGTCCCCATGGATGCCTTCCAAAGTAAAACCCGTGAATCCCAGCGAGTACATAATATAAAAATATATCCTACCTCATCGTTCACGAGTGAAGTTATCACTAGCACGTTACTAGAGCGATGTATATTATGTATGTTGCAAAAAAGAACCCGGAAGGCCTGCCTTCTATTGCGTCGTTTAGCCTAACTCGAATGTGTCGATGATCGTGTCTATTTTTTTATTTAAAATTCGGACCACTCAATTCGATTTAAATGTGTACTTGCTATGTTTTATTGTATATTTATTTTATTGGGTACTAGCATTTCAACAGTGCCACCTACCGGGTCTATGTTATATAGCCTATGTTACTTCTGGATAAGGTAGCTTTCCAATGGTGAAAGAATCATTAAATTCGGATCAGTAGTACCGGAGATTACCCCGAACATCCAAACTCAGAAACTTTACTTATTTATAATATTAGTATAGATTGCCATGTTTTAATTTTATGGATAATGATCGGCACGCTGTATTGGCATGCTTATAAACCAATTTAATATTGGCCACGTTGGTCACGTGCGAATCAGGCTAAAGCACGTGCAGACTGTTGTACTATCGTCGACGTCATCCACTGTGCCATTTGTGCCCCGATACTGTCAAAAATTGTAAGTTATACCGTTACATACATGAACATGGAAATAATCAATGAATAAAATAATATTTTGGCATTTGGCACTAAAAAACATGGTCACCTGGAGGAATCATTGAGGCGATGATACCTGGTCAATGGGGGCAACGACCATTAGCGCATAGTATTAGTTTATTGTTATCATGAGAATTAATATTAATATATTTTTTGCAATAATATTAAAATATTCATTCCATGATCTTTGGCGCGATTTAAAAGGGTGTAGTTGTGAAACTATCTTGTCGTTTATTGTGAAAACGAGCACATTCACTGCATGCAGCATTAACAGCACTAAGGTCATCTAACGATCAACTGTCTTGCGTGCACGTTTGATTTCATGCCGGATGCAACTGAATCACAACATAAATGATTGCTTATAAACAGATAATGTTCTCAATATCGCAGACAGCTTTCGTTTTTATGCTTACCGAATTGTTATTGTTGCAAGTATAAATACTTGAATCATGCGATCTGTGCTCTAATCTGAGCAACTGCAATCAACCGTCCGAAATAATAATATTCACGCCAGGTTTCTCAGGAAATCGGCAGTAAGCCGGCATCTTAGAAATATATAAATTGTATCTAGAATCTGGATCAATCTAATGTCATGATCTTCTACATGTCTAGGTAAATCACGAAACAATTCACAGTTTAAGATTAAAAGAACTACATCCTTAAACATGTCCGTTACTTACTACAAACTTGCTTATCGTTCGTAGTTTATAAAACACAAATAATACTTATCATGCGTCTTACAATATAATGCGGTCTTATCAAATCAATTTTGTACATTTATATCAGTAACAAACTATTGGTAAATCTGTGTTAAATCAACAGGACCTACAACCTGACCTCTCGTTATATAACGGTCTGAATTGCATAAAAATGGGGTCAAGGATTCTAGATTATAATCAGTATACTTAAACGTACAAAATCATGAAAAGATAAAAAGCGCAAATAATTCGGATCAGTATCCATATATATTAAAAAAAATATTCATATGATGAAATCATGTCAATCACAACATTATTACGAATATAGCACATAGTAGTCTGGTAGCGACCTCGCGTTCTCATTAATATGCCACTGTTCTCAGGCCCTACAATCTAGCACGTGGCCGCCTTGGGCCTCACCCCGCAAACTCCATTTGTGACTTGGCATATAGAATAATATTCTAAGATTTGTGAAGTAGACTTATGTCGATCTTTACTGATACATTACAGTGATATGAAACATGAACGAGAACTGCAAGAGTCAAAACAGTTGCAATCTCGATCTTACATTCACTAAACTTGCCGTACACTACAGAACGAACGAATACGCAACGCGAGGTCGGTATTCGTTCGTTCGGCCGACTGTGCTTTAATTTAGCTGATTCAAATGTTCCAAATGAGACATACTGAGATTCGAATCTATGCACTGTTTTAGATGCAAATGATCGAATCTGAACAGTAAGACACTTTTGCTATGTCTATTGTGAAGGGTTTTTAATGTATGTAGTGTTACATAGTTTTACATAACCAGACCAAATAGACCGGGTCTTATCTGAAGGACAAGTCAGGAGTCTCCGTAACCGGCAAGCGTGTATGAGACGAACTATGAGAGTAGAGGAAGCCAGAGAGGTATGTAAGGAAAGAACCTGTTGGAACTCTGTACTCTCTGCCTACCCTGTTAGGGATTTGGCGTGATGATAAATAGATAGATAGACATAATTAATATACAGCACTTGAAAATTGTGTAATTTCGTCGTTCGTTAATTTAGCTAGCTTTTACACTAGTGTTTTATATTAAATATGGTTCGCAATGAAATAATTTATTTACAGCAAATATAATTGATGTAGACATTAAATATTTCGCTATGCTATGCACCAGTCGACAAAAACCGATCACCAGTCGACTAAAACCGATTACCGGTCTAGTCAAATCGGCATGCTCTATTGCATCAGACTGGTTTCTCCTACTCGATGCGCCCCGCCCAGAGCTGGAAAGTGACTTGACGGTAACCGCAGCTTTCTATCTACTAGCGTGCCAGTTCAAATTCTGACACAAAACACTAATATTTTATTTTTTTGGCAACTCTGTCCTTGTTTCCGTACCTTATTTCGTTACATACTTATGTTTTGTCATTTCATTACTTTATTAGATTCGACGTAAAGAATCAATCATAAATCAACAATGTAATAATAACAATATATAATACAGACGAATAGAGAACCTCGTTCGCTTTTGAACTCTGTTAAAAATTGATTTCGGACCATGAAATACATACAACTTAAGGGCAAAACCGACCTTTGTGAGTAGGTACTTTCTTAGCAAACATTTATAACTCACGCGTATAAGCCAAGAGCCAAGGTCTCATGAGATCGCCAATCCCCGATGTGCACCTTACGGTATCTGTACTGATTAATGCATAATGTAGTTTCTTTGTTTAGAAATTGCGCTGGCATACTGTAATGTAGTGTTCGATTCATATCATTCAATTCCATTACTATTTATAACAACGTAATCATCCGCCATTTATTAAATACGATAAAATTAATAAAGATATCATTAATCTTAGCCAAGGGTCTGGTTAACCATGGTGACCTTGCTATCTACATTAAATTGTGAATTTTGTCCTTTATTCGATATACATAATTATGCTGTATAATAAACTATAAACCGGATTGCTCATGAAGAAAGGATTGCTTAGTTTAAAAAATTCTTATTACCATTATATAAGTAGCTACGGAAAAGTATTTAAACTTAACAATAAAGTTTTTAGAAAAATAAACACTAACTTATAGTCGTTTATTCTTATTCAAAATAGTACCCTTGACAACCTACGCATCGTCGCATTTGATTAAACCACTGACCACCACATTCTTTCTTCCAAGTTTCAAAGTCTTCTGGTAATGGTCATTTCGAACGGAACCATCGTTTATTCGGATGTGATAGGATTATTCCTATCACATCCGAATAAACGATGGTTCCGTTCGAATAAAGTCTCAGTTTCAAGTTCGTGACGTTATAGTAAATGACCCAACAATTAATTGTAGAACATAGGTGTCCTGACTGGAGGACCTGACTCCATCAATACATACTCAAGTTGTTAGTAAGGATGAGCGTGCTGAGGCGTTGTCCAGATGAAGATAGATTCTGTTGGTATGGCCTTTCTCTCAAACTGGGACACATTGCATTTACTATTTTTCTAGCTATTAACCGTTCCTTTAATCACATTTTGCAATACCAATCAATGCCACGGCGTTTTCAGCTTTCGGTGAATTTGTACCTGCTAAGAGGTAAAATTCTTACAAGTTATAATAAAATCTTACATGACATGTTCTAAGCTGCATAAACTAGCTCGAATCTGCTGATAGGTTAGGTTAGGCTCTTGATAAACCATTATGAGGTACACAGCTTTGCTGTTATTGTCGGCTATCTCTGAACTAGAACCTCTCACGAGGATCATCTGTAAGATTGATATGACCAAACTTAAACTCGATAAACCAGTTACAAACGGTAGCACGAAATGGGGCCTCATCATGAAATGCCAACCGAAGTCTATCAACTTTGTTGCCGACCAAAACTACAAAATATCATACACCTTACATTTTCTCGTGTTTGTATCATATCGCACAATTTCCAAATGTTGCAATGTACCTTTTTTTTCAATGTTGTTGTTACCATAGAATAAGGATGCTAGTCTTTTTTGTTGTTGTTAATGTAATGGCAAGCTATCATTTTTTTTGTATCATCCTCGTAGTATGATTTTATAAAACGTGTTTTAGAAACATAAATCTACAGATTTACAAAACCGGTAGAATTTTGTTTGGGTTTCGAACCGGAAATGTAAGTTCACGTGACCATTCAGCTTGAGAGAGAATGGTGAGAACCATTTTTAGTCGACTGCATCTCGGTGTGGGTATAATTAAGAATATTTTAACGTAAACCATATAGTTTACCTTATTATATACCATGTATTATTAGCAGTAGGTTTATACGTACTGATATCATATTTCATGTATAAAGATATTGAGAACGAGTTTATGGAGAAAATGAACATTTTAAACCAGTAAACGGGGTCAATGAATTTCCAGAATTGTTGAACATAAATGTGAAACGAGGGCACTGCACTTGAGTCACACACACTGCATATCTCACGTGTCGTTGATCAAAAGACGAACATTGTAGACATAAGGCGAGTTCTGGTTCAATGTGCACATTGCTTCACAAACACTACGCACTTCGTATTTGCACCGGGCACGTAGACCTTATGTTACTAAATGTTAACGACCCTATAATTTCACTTATATTTGTTAAGGTATTTACGCTCATTGTGTACTTTTATTATTACCATTATGATGTGCCAAAATAACAAGTATATTTCTTACGGAGAAGTCCACTATAGTTGGTGTAACGGGAGCCGAGGAAAGCTGACAAAAGTATGATGATAGTACGTTTTCTGGGTTCAAGTAACAATTGCCGTCATCAAAAATTTGTAGTAAACTCGATTCATGAATAACATTATGCTATGAATGAACTATGTAATCAACGAAAACAAGCGATATTCTTAAGCACTACCTAAATTTACTTAACCCTGGTGTACGCTTAAGTGTTTTGCTAACCTTCTTGTATCGTGTCATGGTTACTGAACTGTACGTTTTATTGACTACGATCACCATATTGTTTTGAGCGTGGCCGAAAGTCAAATAATAAAGCATCCGCGAGAACTTACCATTGTTTGTAGTTTAGCGGATAACTGTTCACTATGGTACAGTACAAGTTGTTTGTCAGGTAGTCAGCCGCGCATTCAGCTTTGCTCTTCTGTTATTCTCTCGCTGTTATGGCCCGGTTTATATGTTAGCATTTCTATTTACATAAACTTTCATCCAAAGCTCATTATTGTTGTGCTGTATATATACGATCTTAGTGGATCTAAAAATATAATTTAAAACTAACAATGTTTTCTCTTTTATTTTCGATCGCAATGATCCGTGAGTATTATATGATACTGCGCAAAATATTTTAGATAACGTAATACAAAATAAACAAATAAATTTCGTGTTAACTGTGCTTATCCGTTTACCTATTTGTTTTGTTACTTATTATCAATGCGACGCGGGAAACATCACGCACGGTAAAATGACAATAAACAATGAGCTAGTCTGCGCAATATTTTATCGTTCACTTTGATACGCTCACGTCCTAAACACGCATCTTGGAAAATGTAAAAATAATAAAAAGAACGAGTTTATTTTATTTATAACAGTTTGTGAAACAATTAACTCGTATAACACGGAAATACATGCGGCTCTAGCATATATACAAAAACGAAACGAAGTGCTAGTAAATAATTAAAAAAGCTTCGTTACATTTTTATCGCCCGATGCTCACGTGGTAGTCACGCCGCTTGTTGACGGTCGTGATGCTTGATACCTCAATCCCAATTTAATGTCAACAAACTCCATTTATTTTTGTACCTGTTTTAATGTACCATCGCGTCCAATTCACAAAAAGATAGCGTTTTTATAATTATAGTCATGACAGATATGACTATTATCACTCTGAAAGATTAGTCACCAGAATTACATTTCTCTACTGATTTCTCGTTTCGATCTATATGCCTAGATAAATTTATTAAGCACTGAGTAGTGCTAGATACGGGTTAGACAATTTTGCCGCTATTGAGTGCGTTCAGTATTTTTTAAATTTTTTTTTTTTACCATTCATTAATATTTTTTTTTGTATATCATATAGTAATTACGTTGATTCCTTCCATACTTATGTTTTGTCTAAAGACTTTACCTTTAATTTAAGAATACTGGTTTATTAAAGTAACTATGATTTATAAGCATATAGCTATTTATTTGTTACATAGGAAATGTTCTGATTGTCAGTAAAACAAGTGTAAATAAACACTTTGTTTATTGCCAAATTATTCTTAATTATTTCAAAGTATAAAACAAATATGCATGTAGCTTTTGTAATAGTATGTTAAATTATTTACAAAATACAATAGCAACATGTAAAACACTTAATCTACGCCCATATCATACTTATTAGGTACTATTAAATTCATTCATACCTACAAGATATAATTTCACCAGTAATATAAGGAAAATTTATCAAAATGGGTTACGACCACCGATTTAGAGTAAAACCTCTTAAACTTATTTTAGATGGAGAAGGTTGGTATTATTTTTTCGACAATAAATAACATTCAGATCGAAACCATTACATACATCACAGCACAATCGAACCAATTTTTGCTTAGACAGGTGATTTCTCTTGCAGCGGAACTTCTTCAGGCGAGGTGCCGTTTGCGCTGACACCTACACGCTCATTAGCTGTTCTCGGGGAAGAACTGAATCTGTTTTTGATAGAACTCCAGTTCTTTTTAACTGTTATTCCTGCAACCACCAATACCATTCCAGCAACTATTATTCCGATTACACTTTTGTCAACACCTCCCTTCTTTCCTTCAGATGCTGCACCTACGGATATGTCAGCATCGGCGTTATTCGCTACACTGGAACTTTCAGCTGTGTTCGATGTTGAATCTTCAACAAATGCTTTATTGATCGCCGAACGAAGTGAAATCTCGGCGCCCGATGTGGCATTTTCATTGCCAGTTGTTTGTACAGTCGTGGATAATGGTGCTATTTCATTAGTTGCTTTTGTATCGACCTCAGTTGCAACAGATTCAGAGCTTTGTTTAGTTAGGATGTCTACTCCAGCCGGATCAGATTCATCTTCGTGGCCTGTACTCAATGCAATTAAACCTGGCAGCGCAAAGTCTAACAATCCATCTTCCATACTGGGTGGCGCATCTGGACAATCAAACGTTTTGCTGTTGCAAGATCCAGTACATACAGTTTCTAGAGACTCTTTAAGTGACGCACACAAATCTTGTACCAAGTCCGCTGAAGATGTGGGTAAAGTTAATTTGCGAAGTGATACGAAGTTTGTGAAGGTTTCAGGTTTGAGATCCTGAAATCAAAAGAAAACACAATTACTTTTTTTTTTAATTATCATGTTTATTTTATGCTTTAAAAAATATATGATTTGACTTGAATGTTTTAGTAAATAAACTATAGTGTGGCTTATGTGGTCATCATAGATAAAACATACTAACGAAAAAGGGAAGCCATGTGTTAAGAAAATTTTATTTACCGTCCTCATGTCGTTGCCGCCCAAGTCAAGTTCTTCTAATTTCGTCAGCCCAAAACTGTTCTTCAAGTCTTGAGGATATTCTATTAAACGATTGTTGGCAAGCTTCAAAGTCGTTAATTCTGGCAATTCACTTACAGACTGAAAATCAAAATATGAATTTTAAGGGTTATCTGGATACCGAAGTAATAATAAAATTACTTTGCGAACAAGAAAATCCGTGTCATTAAAAGTGATACCATTGTCATTATTAGCTTATGATGTTAACTTTGCTGGACGAAGATGTATCCCAAGGTTACATGACACTGAGATATACTTAATTACAGCTGTATACATGCGATTTCTACATACTTGTAAGTCATTAAGCGATTGAAACCGTTGTCGTCACATTGTCGAAGATCTTAATAATGAGTTTTAGAACACTTATTTGTATTTGTAACCAATAAACATAAATGTGTATTATATCTTATCAAACAACGATACTAAATAATTCATTTGACATTGAATAAATGAAACTTACGCCAGAAACGATCTCCATTATTTCGTTATTGTTAACATTTAATATTTTCAAATCCTTGAGAGCAGATATTTCTTTTGATATTTGTGTCAACTTGTTGTTTTGTAAATTTAGCTCTGTGGTTTTAGAATCCAAAGGTTTAGGTAATTCTGTTAATTCATATCCGGAGCAGTCCACAATAAATTTGTCTGAATCTCCTTCGATATTGCACGTACAAGGCTTTGGACACGTTCGCTCTTCAACAATAGGCGCTATGAGATCTGGTAAGGAGGATTGTAATTGAATGTCCTCAAGCAAAGGCGGTGATGTCAATTCTGTTGTAGATGTCAGTGGTTCCTCTATGACACCCGCCCCACTACCCTCTGCCTCATTCCCTTCAGATTCAGAGTGATTATCTGGCGGAAATTGATTATCATTTTCATAGGGAATATGTAATTCAGCATCGTTTTGGGCGCCCGTTGTCCTGAAAATTAATATTATTGCTGTATTAACATGTGACTTTATCGAATTTATCACAAGGTGACGCAGATTTCTTATAAATAAGTAGATGATAAAAATCGCGATAAGTAAGTACTACAAGGGCGTAACTAGAACAGTGTCTTGAAATATGATTGATAGTATGAAATTATACACATTCATTCAACTTTCCATAAATGTATAAAATTTGACCTAAGTTAGAAATATGTTAACCAAGAATAGTAGTAGTATTAGCCCTGTTAAGAAACTGTCCTACCGTTGGGCACGGGCCTTCTCTCAAACTGAGAGGGTTTAGGCCATAGTCCACCACGCTGGCCCAGTGCGGGTTAGCGAACTTCACACACCTTCGAGAAATTCTTAGGCATGCAGGTTTCCTCACGATGTTTTCCTTCACCGTTAAAGCAAGTGATAATTAATGTTTAATACGCACATGCTTTCGAAAAAACAGAGGTGCGTGCCTGGGTTCGAACCCGAGACCTCTGACTTTGCAGTCCAACGGTCTAGCCACTAGGCTATCACTGCTTATACCAACGCCTAAATATTTTCACTCAAGCACATTTTAGAGATAATAGAAAAAATATTGCGTTCTGCCAGCTGGCTGCTTGATAAATCTTGAAGGCATATATTTGACATTATACTTATATTGAATCGAACTACCATCATTTCATATCAGTAATATTACTCATGAGTAGGTACTTCATTTGTGTTAAAGCCAATAAGGCGTTTCCAGCATGTCACCATTCAGCAACCTAATCGTTAAACATATAACATAAATCAAATGAAATTAAAGATAATTATAACATTGACACTTCTACGTTCCTATACTTAGGGCGAACTTAGAGTAATATTTTTATTAGCTTTACGTAACGAATTTAATCAGAAGTCTCGGAGTCATAGGTTCAGTTAAATAACTAGTGTATACTCACGTGAATAATGCCACCAACAGGATAAGAAGGAATTTTGGCGTCATCGTCGCTTAATGGAAACACTTTGCAGAGAACCGTGCCAACTGAATTCGGGAGTTGTTACCTGTTGTGGCACAAGTACCAGCGTAGCGTAGAGCGCATAACTCACTGACACTTATAACTATTATCACTCAATGATAAGATTACAAGCGGCATGGCAGCTTATCGCGAATCAAGTACGATAACGGCGCTCTGCATAAACGAGAAAATATTGGACGGCCGATTATCAATATCACCTTCGACGACAAAATACCATAAATACGTGTGTAGTTACACAAATGTATGTGTAAATGATAGCGCACGATACGCAACGCTGGTCGACATTAACCACCAGTTGCTAATTCTGTCGTATACAAAACCGAACTTGTGAATTGACTATAAAAGCAGACATTACAATATATCTCAAAAATATTGTACACGTTTTCCAAGATGCCGTCGGATTATGTCAACTTCTAGTGAAGTGTGTTATCGCCGTAACGGATACACTTGATTCACACTTTTTATCGAAATTCACAGTTAACACTCGCACTTTTCCGTCTTTCTCAAACTAATGTAATTGATACATACACAAATATGACTACATTCAATAGGACCAATCACCACGACTCTAAGCAGCATTGTATGATTGCCCGCCACAAACATATTAACTTTGTGTGACGTTTGCATAGGAAAATTAATTGCTCTTTGATTTAAAACATCATTGTTCTTGCCGCGCCATCTTAATATTCCATTAACCACGCATTTTACGATGTGTTCAAGGTCGTTTATCCATTTATAGATTGGCCTACTTCTGATAATTCAGTCCATAGAAACAGTACTTTAAAAACGTACGAAACGTTTTCGCTGCATATAATGTATGTACCTTTTATATGATTCAATGTAATATGCATCGTCATACAGACACTTCGGTTGAAGTAGACTTTGCAACACCTCACATCACATGAAAAACACTAATTCATATAAGTAATTTTTCATTCATATAAAAACTTTAAAACCGACATCCAACTAACGACCGAGCGTCCGCCGAGTTAGGCTGGGCGGGCAGTCCTTCTATCATGCGATATCGGCGTTTCTGTTCGGCCTCCTTCTGAGACATACAACACAAAAGGATGTCACGGCCACCCACCCCGATATCCTGCCAGCATAGCTGGTTCTATTGCTAAAAGAGGTCCAGTTCCAACCGGTCGACAAGGATCCGCCACTCATGGTCCCATGCTGGACACTATTCGAGCGTGTGCTGCGTGGCATCCCGGTCTGCGGTGCGGTGGCATAGTCTCGCTTCCAATCTTCCTCAGATAATAATAATAATATTAGCCCTGTTAAGAAACTGTCCCACCGTTGAGCACGAGCCTTCTCTCAAACTGAGAGGGATCAAACTTCCTCAGATAATCACCGAAAAACCGAGACCGGTGATTATCTGTACAGGCTCGATTTTCTTCCGCTTCTGCCAGGCGGAAATTAGGTATCTGTTCTAACCTAGCGACTAGCTTAATTTTAGTTTAAGAGCTTCTTTTAAAAGAAAAAGAGTTCCCTTGCGTGGACATGAAACTAAGGCAGGATCAGGTCATGTCCACCAAATAATAATATTGTCATAGAAAGTAAATGAGTAAACTAAATTTCAACCTGATAAGTCCAGAGTAAGTCGTAAAAAAGCTTGACCGATTTGTTTGATAAATAGAGACGTTTTTAAATACTAATTTTTTCTTCCAGTTAATTACAAGTATTATGGCAGAAAATTCAAGTATAATATTATATATATTATATACTATATATATTTCATTCTGCGAGATTTATGTATTAAATATACTGGTTCCATAAAAGATGCAGATGCAATACAAGTAGCATCGTATGTTTCATATAAGTTCATTTTTTCTCCTTTGACGTACAATGACGCATTCAAAGAAAAATAGCTACTGGATGTAGTCCAATAGCTCCATTGGCCAACATGTAGATACGTTAATTACCTTTTTGTATTGTTCAGTACTGCAACGGAGGCGACTTGGCGGACTATTTACAAGCAAACCGCCTGCTGAGCGAGAGTACCATCCGATTGTTCCTGCAGCAGCTGGCCAGAGCGATGCGCGCCATACACGAAAAAGGAATTGTGCATCGAGATCTAAAGCCCCAGAACATTCTCCTTACTCACAACGTCACGCCGCCGCGGACGCCACAAGCCTCCGACATTACACTCAAAATTGGTACGTTCAAATCATCACAATATGTAATGTGTGTGTGTGTGTGTGTGTGTGTGTGTATGTGTGTGTGTGTGTGCGTTATACTCTTAATTATGTCATTTTTAGAGTGGCACGTTGATCGTTGTGCTCTAAGACAAAGCGGTCGCAGTGCCAAACGTTGCGCATAATGGACTGTTAATGCCGATCCATAATCATTTAATTGGTATATTTTCGGTCACGAGTTTTTTTGTATCCTTGAGAATGCTTTTCGAATGAACAGGTGACATTTTAAGTATTTTCGTCATCTTTTACCACTCTACACACGTCATCTTAATAAGTAGATACTATATCATAAACATCCTATTTTAAGCCGGAACAACACGTAATAGGTATGAATTCGCAATAAAAACACTTATCTTCTGAACATTAAGAGATTGGGTGCTATCTGATATTCACCGCCGCTGTGATGACATCATCTATCGTAGGACTATTTGACATATTAGTATGGAATAAAATATACATAGAGGTGTAAAAAAATTTCGCGTCTCCCAAACGGAGGCTAATCAGATGATTCAAACGAAGGTCTGGGTCGAAAAGTGACAGATTTGAGCCCTGCATGGGACTTCCCACGGATATGTATTATTCGATCCCTGTGGAACATATTTTGTTTCGGTACGAGTCTTTGTACATAATGAACATGATGATTGTAAACCCACCCACAACAAAAAAAAAATTACGTACTATCATGCAAAGATTTTTCTAAAACTGAATTTATGTAACTCATTCTCTGTAAGGTAGTAGGCAAGTCATTAATTGTTTAATGAATATTTGTATATTTACTCTAATTCACAGTAAAGTTATTTGAGGACAAAAAATTAGCCACAATTGTTCCTTTAAGTGGTAAAGTTATTTGGTTTTATCATATGCTAAATAAGATTTTCGGGTATTCAGATAAAGCTAATTTAAAAACCATTACAAGTTTTCTATGACTCTTCATCCTAGAGTCGTGCTCTTGAGACTTTCTAATTTCAGGAAGATTTTTTTCGCCAGTAAGGACATTAATAGCTTAAACAATTGAAAACCCATTTCTACGATAATCTCAGACTAGCGGCTAAATGTAAAAAAAAATATCTTTCACTTAAAAATAAGTGACAAATGCTTCATGACGCCTAGTCTCTGATATATTCATAAATTTATTTTAATGTTATAAGATCGATTTTTTATTTTATACAGCTGACTTTGGTTTCGCAAGGTTCCTCGAAGAAGGAAACATGGCCGTTACGCTCTGTGGATCGCCGATGTATATGGTAATAATTTAATTCATTAATTTCCAGTTTTTCAGTAGTTCGCTACAGTTGATATTTTATGTATATACTATACAAAGTGGATATTGTCATTATACTACTAAATTTATTGAGTTCTTAGATTTACGCGAATATTACACATGAAATAAAACTTATTTCATGTGTAATATTCATTTCATACTAAATTTATATTATAAAGATGTGTGTTGTGAAGATTTCATATTTTACTTTGTTCTCGTACATATGATTAATTGCGTACTATTTCCTTACAGGCTCCAGAAGTTATAATGTCACTTAAATACGACGCTAAGGCAGACTTGTGGAGCCTGGGAACGATAGTGTACCAGTGTTTAACAGGCAAAGCGCCCTTCCAAGCCACTACTCCGCACGAACTCAAAGCGTTCTACGAAAATAGCGTTGATCTCCAGCCCAAGTAAGTACCTACCGTACAACGTAATATTTATTTGATACATCCGAATTACTTTAGAATTGCTCACGTATTTTTTTTTGCATTAAAGTAGTCACTTTGTTTAGAAATTCTTTACGTCTCTCTTAAGTAGCTTTGACGTTCGACCATAAATAGTGAAGCAAATTGAAAACTCATATTTATCGTTATCACGACTCGTTGCCGGCTGGGAAACTCAAAATTGAAGAATGAAGTAGATATTGAAGTAGGGCATTTTTTGTGAGCTTGTTTGACAATAGTTAAAGCAGTCTGTGTTCACGTTCAAGGTCTCTATCTACAGATAAGTTTCAATCGACTGTTTGACAATTTTGTGTTGTAAGAAGACCGTCGTTATCGTAACATTTTTGTTTTAAGACCCTATAAAACATTGGTGATAGTCATTCATTACTCAGCTATACAGAAAAGAAATACTAGTTTTTATCGTAGAAGCTGTTCTTCTTGTTAATCGTGATATCTTTGACTGATATCTTTATTTATATTAGTTCGGAAAGTGATTTTATTGCATTGCTTTACAGAATGCCAGCAGGCACAAGCCATGAATTGTGTAGCTTACTAATCGGCCTCCTTCGACGAAGTCCTCGGGAGCGGATGGCTTTTGAAATGTTCTTCAATCACCCTTTCTTACAGAATCCGCGGACTGCTTCCATAACTAGTGAGTTGATCCTGTTAATTACCTAATAATCATCATATTTACACTTTAACACTAAGTCTCAACTGATACAATTGGGGAACAAAAACTTATTTCAAATCAAAGTTATGTCATACAGAATAGGTGGTTGGTGCTTAATTCGTTACATGCTTCATTTGTACTAATTTATGTTAATAATATCATCACGTTTCCATCCCTATGGTGAATTGATATTATAATATAATCAAGTTAACAACGCGACAAGACAAGATGTGCGGAGTGAAGCTGACCGACCGTATTCGCAACAGCGTAGTAAGAGAGCGAGTAGGTATGAACGAAGTATCGGTGTAAAGATGAGAAAGGGTATGCTCCGTTGGTTCGGGCATATAGAAAGAATGTCAGAAGAAAGAATGACCAAACAGCTATACAATGCGAAAGTGGAAGGATGTAGGCACCAGGGAAGGCCTAGACTATCTTACCATGACCAAATAGACAGAGTCTTATCTGAGGGACAAGTCAAGAGTCTCCGTAACCGGCATGCGTGTATGAGAGGAACTATGGGAGTGGAGGAAGCCAGAGAGGTATATAAGGAAAGAACCTGTTGGAACTCTGTACTCTCTGCCTACACCGCAAGGGATATGGCGTGATAATATAGGTAGATAGATAGAAGTTAACAAAATATCCAGTGTTGAATGTGAAGATGCGCGCAAGATTAAGGATCGGATCGGACATTAAATCGGACACAAAGAACTTATTTTATTTCACCAGTTCTTTCACGTTTAAACTTATTTTGGACATATCGCTACGAATGACCTTAATTTAACCCATCGATATATTAATTGTTAAACCTCACTGACTCATTAATCTGAAGCAATAACATTGAGTTAAGTTGAATACATGAAACTATAATCTGACCGTATGACTAATAATCTGTGACCTGCGCCATTGTTTACACTTTCGAAATACTGTATTGCGTATTTCTTTTGTCGCTTGTATACTAGTATTTTGTATATTCTGCTTCGCGTATTTACAACGATTTCCCAAGTCGCGGCCAGAAACATCGGCTAAGTTTTGTGAACGTGCACATTTCGCAAACAGTTCAGTTAGATCCTATTATTAGCTGTTAAACCTATTGATGTTATGATGAAATGCACGAAGATATATGATGCTATATGATAAAATGTTTTCTATTCTGTCACTCGATGTAATCTTTAACGAGCAATCATAACAAAATCATGTTGATATTTCTTACTCCGGTTGACTACCTGGATCATCTGAATCTTTTTTAAATCATCGATGTGTCTCTGATTCCTTTGTGAATAACATAACAAAGTAATACTTAGATTATTGAATCGCGCGCTCTATCCTATATCAATGAACATATTTTATTATTCAGACTAGCAAGATTAAGAAATCTCATAAATTATGCAGATGTAGCATGCGTAA
Source organism: Phalera bucephala (assembly GCA_905147815.2). Taxonomy (NCBI): domain Eukaryota; kingdom Metazoa; phylum Arthropoda; class Insecta; order Lepidoptera; family Notodontidae; genus Phalera; species Phalera bucephala. The sequence continues at coordinate 11,057,591 of LR990621.1, read as the reverse complement.
ATATGTTAATACTTACCACAACAACGTGGTTCTTTATTGACAAACCGGTATTAATTATGTTGATTAACATCAGTCATAAATGTTACCGGGTACATATTTGTGTTTGCTTAGTTATAATTAGTATCTCACAGTGATTTACTTACTAAAATATACAATTTTATAACAACACGGAACATTATAATATTCTTTCGGTTTCGCCTGCGCGATCTTAGTGCGTTCAAAAACATTTATAACACTCGAAACGGATAAACTCGTAGGTCTAGTGGCAAAGCGCATCGCTTTGTGATCACGATGTCCTGGGCTCAAATCCTAGGTCGGACAAGTGTATTTTTCTAACGAAAACTTCCCAGTAAGAGCCTGGAGTCTGGAGTTGTGCCCGGTATATGGCAATGGGCTTGCCCCCTATAACATGGGACCTAACATCGTCGGCGAAACGTAGGTGTACTCAGTACACTTCTGCCACCCCCGCTTGGGGAATATAGGCGTGACGGTGTGTGTGTGAAACAGAAAAACTGACAAAAATGTTCTTTGTTTTGTCTTCAGACCCCTCTATACAAGGTGTAAAATAATAAACGCAAGACCTCAGACACCCCGATTAGAGAATTGCGTCATAAATTCATAACGAAAACCAAATTTCCAAATTTAAAGGTTTTTACCCTTTTTTAAGCACTTTTATACCCCAATTAACAATGAAACTTGTACGTGTATGTGTGCGTTTTGAGAGATACGTTTTAGGAATGCATTTTAAATATCCTCACTGCTATGAATCAAAAATTAATTCAGATTTTTATAGCGCACTGAAGGAGTAAAAGCATTTTTTGCAAATAAAAAAAAATAATATACAATAAAACTTGTTGGAATCAATTCAGTTGCCTATTTAGAATAAACTACTTGCGTTTATTATGTTACACCTTGTATGGATGATTGCAATGATTATTTTTAAATTGTGTTGAAGTACAAACTTAGCCCCTTTACCATTTATAATACCTATTTGGGATACATACGTACCTATATAATTACAAGCTACTTTGAAATAGTATTCTAAAGGCCACGTTTTAACGACTTACAATTCAGATTTTATCACAGTTTCAACCACTCATATTTTCAAGAATACATATTGTATTCTGGAAATTTTATCAGTTAGTTACACTAACTACCATTGTTCTTGTTCACAACATCCAAGACACTATTTCGCCAAAGTCCGTATTTAGTAAAACAAACATCACTTAGAACTAATCACCTCATAATTTAATTGTTTACGTTATCGTAGCAGTAACTCTGGTCCATGAAATTTTGAACTATTTATATGAATATATCAATATGTATTTACATAGTCACGGTGTGTAAATTGTTCAGGTTTGGACTCGGATCTGCCCGATATATTGGAGAGCGATCTCGAGGGTCCAGCCGTTACTAACTGTTACCTAGAAGAGCCATGGGACAGTCAGGGTACAAGCTCACTTATTCAGTTCGCTTTAGTTGTGCATGAGGTGGGGCTGCGTGCGTATTGTAACCGTTATGTATATAAGTGTTGGTTTGAGTCGCCATTAGTACCTACTCTTAATCTGTATTCTCTTATCTTAGTCGCCATTAGTAATTAACGTTATCCCACCAACCATTTTGCGCAATATCACTAGCAAAAGATAGATATGTTGAGTGACTCTTAGATCCGAAATGGATGGTATAGTCAAAAATTTGATTTCTCTGCATAGGCAATATTGATCTACTGCCGAATCGGAGCACTGCTTTCGTGGAGATCATCCGTGAAGAATATCAGTGACCCTATCCTTTTTTTTACAAACGTAGACCCACCCTAGGATTTATTCCTGTCATGGGTGTGTTTACAAACATAAAAATACACGAATACCCAGACTGAAACAAATAATTGTGGGTCACACAAATATGTCCCGTGCGGGAATCGAACCTGCGACTATTCGACCCACTGGGCGGAGCGGCTTAAGCCTTAAGCTCTTGTAATAGATATGTAATTGACTAGTAACGTAATTATTTCAACAGTTATCAAGCACCAGTATATAGAGTAAATATTTCTTACGCATATTAAATTTGATATATAAGTCAATTAGTTATGCAAATGAGTACGTACGTGAGTCAAAAGCGCATCAATTAACATTGTGTATTTTTATAAATTTTTAAGTAGGTACCAATGGCGTCGACCGGCCGGTCAATGATGGGCTGCACCGTTCAAAAATTTCAAGGACTATGAGGTCATTTGCAATCATCGCATTCGCTTTATACTTATGTATCGCTTTGACTTGTCATATTCATAATAATAAGTATTACATTTATTTATGAAATATCCCATTATATGTAAATGGATGTAATAAATTATGTAAGTATGTATACAGCTGTGGAAATCAAAACATTTTCTACAAACAATGGGAATACATCTTGCTAGGGCGGAATATGATATTGTGAAAATGTATTGTATGTATTAATATACTTACATGTAAATATTGTTTGCTATTTACAATCCCAGGAACTATATGAAATTTCTTGTCTGAGTGCTTTGAATAACGTTTGATTTTTCGTTTGCTCAAACATACCTATACGAAAGCCGCACATAATAATGCATGAGTTTTCTTCCCCATTTAACCGAGCACTCACTCTTACAATATGTAACTGTAACCGAACCGCTACTGTTACGATCAATGACTGCCGGTTTTCAGGTCAAAGGTTGACGTAAGCCGTGCGCTGTTAGACCACAGCTAATAATGTATACAGTTTAGTGTCCGAAGGTCGATTTTAGGCCGAAGCCGAAGCCGATTAATAGGCCATCCCCAAAACCTTTAGCCAAAGCCGAAGTTTGTATATAACCCTAAGAAATTTGGTTCGTTTGAAATTTTTTTAAAAATTATGATGACTGTATTAACTTAATTATCTAATTAAAATTACCTACAACTGGTTCAAAATGATATAACACTGGAATAACATCATTTATAATATTTATTTACTTTAAAGCATTCATAAGTCGTAAATCGTAATAGATCGTTTAATTACTATGTTTGCTGGAAACTTTCGGCATCGCCCAAGGCGTAGGATTGGCCGAAGGTGGTAATTTTAGCCAAAGATGGGCGAAGTCGAAGCTTCGGCCGGACACTAATACAGTTGAATTGAACATCTTAGTACCAGGGATTTGGATAAGAATCATATACACAGACGGGTTTCTCGGCGGTTCTCAGAGTGTTCTACCCGCTATACCCTTCCGAGAAGCCGCATCTGTGAGCGTGATTCTTATCCAGACCGCTCGTACTAATATGCCCAACTGTTTATGTTAACTGTGGTTGGACGTTGGAAAGACAATTGAGATTCGCTACTGGGTTACGTTCAAAGTTCGCTAGTGAGTGCTCGGCTATAGCATTGCGAGCAAAGACAGTGTAATATGTACCAGGACCGAGCGTGAACCCCAGCGCCGCGGCGAGCGCGTCGGGCGCGGCGGGGACAGCTGGGGCGGCGTCCAGCGGCGCAGCGCCGCGCGGCGCAACGCCACGTATCACCCACCCCGCGCCGCAGCTGCTGCCCACACTACAAGCGCATAAAAAACCACACCAAACATCCTCCGGTAAGTCTTATACCTAATACGCTGTCGACTCCCGCCTGAAATGAGGGAAGCTTAGTTGTATAAATGCGCTAATTGGGCTCAACTACCCTTCCCACACAGTCACGGCCCGGCGCTCCATTCTTGGCGGTTTTATGAGCGGAACTGATAAACCGAACCCAATCAGTGTTGCCGGCTTAGAAACCTTATTTTTAATTATGGGGATAGAATAATTTTATCATCATCATCATCTCAGCCTATACTTGTCCACTGCTGAACATAGGCCTCCCCAATCGCTTTCCAGCGTAACCGGTCTGATGCCACCTGCATCCAACGACTTCCTGCGATTTTCACAAGATCGTCGGTCCATCTGGCAGGCGGTCGTCCCACGCTGCGCTTGCCAATACGTGGTCTCCACTCTAGAATCTTTCTGCCCCAACGCCCGTCCGATCTACGCGCTATGTGGCCCGCCCATTGCCACTTCAGCTTGCTAATCTTAACGGCTATGTCGGTGACCTTGGTTCTTCTACGAATCTCCTCATTCCTGAGTCGATCGCGTAGAGAAACGCCGAGCATAGCTCTCTCCATAGCTCGCTGAGCAACTCTGAGCTTTTTTATGAGACCTATTGTAAGAGACCACGTCTCTGATCCATATATCATCACATCATGTGTGTTACCAGTGATGATATATGAATAATTTTATAAAATATATAAAATAAAAAAAATGCGAAACATCAGAGAAAGGGAAAGCTAAGATAAAAATTGCGTTGGGGCTATTTTTATGAAAACAATATCATTTCAGGGAAATAACTGATGTGGAGTTTTCACAATAATAAGGAAAAATGCAAAGCGATGCTTGAAGTAGGAAGTGGTTAATGTCAACGGTGGATGTTACCGCGGTACTGCTCAATGCTTTATGCGGGAAGTGGCCGCAATGCCAAAATTTAAACCGGGTATTAAGATTACATCTGGCCAGCAGCGTCAGAAAACCGTAGTAGTGAACAGCGAAATGCATATGAAACAGCTTTGCGAACATGTAAAGTTTATTTACCTATTGGTTATAAAATTTATTTACACTGCCGCGCGAGCGAGCTGAATGTATTTTAGGAGTTAATACACTCAATAGATTAAACGAAATGGAAATTAAATTGGGATTTTTTTCAAGGCAAAAAGGCGTCAATATATTTGGTAGAATTTCGGCATTTAAGCCGATTAGTGGGTCGGATACAAATATTAAAAGCTTCCGAATAGCTACCATGCAATGAATATACGGCACATTCCTAGTTGATAAATAGATAATAGGTATGGATTTGAGTGTCGTGATATTTCACAAGGTGCTGGAAACGTTGTGCTTAAAATGATACCTTACAAAGCTTTGACAATATTTTTAAGTATGTAACTTCTATATTTGCGTATTAAAACCAATTTATATAATACTAGCAGGTTACCGCGACTTCGTATCCGGTCGACAACAGCGCCACCTACCGGATCTATGTGTTATAGCCTATTTTAGTTCTGGATAATGTAGCTTTGTAATAGTGAAAGAATCATTAAAATCGGTCCAGTAGTTTTTGAGTTTATTCGTTACAAACATACAAAAATACAAATTTTTCCTCTTTATTATATTAGTGTAAATACCATTAATTTTTTTTTTAGATAATATGAAAAGGAATGCTGCCTAATTTAATTTGACACTGACAGTTGTTAATAAATAATATCTGGTGTGATTACAATCTGTAACTATAGAAAACTCAATATTTTCAAGTATTTACATAGGTAAATTTTAATATTCTAATAATATCACATAAACGTAGCAGCATTATGCATATAATACAAGTCAACACCCATATGTGGATTAATTAGCCTACCTAAATAACCACCTTCACCTAGTGGGTGACTGTAGACTGCGGAAGACGGACTGAAATACAATCAATAGTATTATATATACTTAGATGTCTGTAAGAAATTCCACCTCTTACCTCTCTCTAAAAGGAGAGATCTCAGACTGCACTTTCCTTATAAAATTATCTTCAAGTATTGTTGAATGTCCAACCCAAACCTACTAGATATAATCCTCCAATTCATGTTACCCACGTATCCACTAATTATAGACAAAACACATACCTCGTGCGAGCAAGCAGGAATTTCAATAAGTTAAGCAAGCATTTCAATTTAGATTTATTCTCCACAAGCATTACATGTGCAAGACGGCAGCTTAGCCTTGATTTTTTTGAATGATTGAATGATTTTTGACTTTGATTAAAAAAAAGGAAAGAAAGAGAAGTAAATAAAAAAGACAAGCCCGCCGAGTTTCTTCGCCGGATCTTCTCAGTGGAGGCCGCGTTCCGATCCGGTGGTAGATTAGTAGTTTAATTAGATTAAAAAAAATGTAAATTGACTATTTCTAAGCGCCCCCGCAGGGCTTATACAAAATAAATTATTTGAGTTTATTTAATTTATTCTATCTATATATATCATTACGCCAGATCCCTTGCAGGGTAGGCAGAGAGTACAGAGTTCCAATAGGTTCATAGTTCGTCTCATACATGCTCGCCGGTTACGGAGACTCTTGACTTGTCCTTCAGATAAGACCCGGTCTATTTGGTCATGGTAAGATAGTCTAGGTCTTCCCCGGTACCTACATCCTTCCACTTTCGCATTGTATATCCCGAACCAACGGAACATACCCTTTCTCATCTTTACACCGATACTATCTCTCATACATACTCACTTTCTTACTACGCTGTTGCGAATACGGTCGGTCAGCTTCACTCTGCACATATTCCGCAGAGCTCGCATTTCTACCGCATTTATCCTACTTTCATTCTCCTTATTACATTACATACCCAGCTCTCGCTGCCATATAACAGCGTTGGGACAAGCACTCCGTTATGCATGGCCAGCTGCGCCTTTTGGCTTAAGTGCCGGCTCTCAAGTAGCTTTCCCATCGCACCATTCACGCTGTTCCCTGCACACACTCTTCTCTCTATGTCAGCGGTGCATTTCCCATCCTTACTGAAGGCGCATCCAAGATATACAAACTCATTCACTTGCTCCAGCACACGGTTACCAACCACAATCCTTGCATTCGTTCTGGTTTCTTCCCGTTCAAAAACCATAATCTTGGTTTTCTTTACATTCAAATGTAAGCCATTTTTCATGCAGTCGTCTTTCATAACTCTCATTTGTACACCTTCATTCAACGCTTTCAGTCTTTGAATACTTTTGATGACTTGACGATAAAATAACATTCAAATAGTAATGTCAAAAAGTTTTGGTAACCCCCCAGACCTAAAAAATATTTGCCTAGCAATGCCACTAAAGCTCATTAGTGGTGGGACAAACATTGACCGAAGTAAATAAATATGCAACATGATACAATTCAAATGTACATAAAATATTGCTTTGTGTATTGTAGAAATAAATAAATTCGATAACCTAACTAACCCGCCCTTGGGGACCTGGGGCCGGTATCAGGTTTATTAATGTAAACTGGAATGATTTATGTCTTTCCGGCATTTTTATATGTTAATGCACCCATTTATTTGTTGCTAGGAAATAATTTATGTACAGGTCTGAGTTGTAAATGTTTATAAATGAAAGATTATTTATATTTTATATTATATTTTATATTATATTTTATCATTATTAGAGGTTAATTAGTATATTAACATCCATATTTCTATACTACATGTTAGTCGGTAGTACGACTAACCTTTATACAAACTTTGACAAACCGCAGAGTGCTAATACAAAAGCGTCCTAATTTATTTTTATGTTCGACCTAACCATGATGTGCCTTAAAATAGTCTTAATGATAGGTAAGAAATGTAATCTTAACACTCATACATCAGCATCTATATTAGTCTTACGTAAGGAAACCATAAAATTACCAGTTATTCTAACCCAGTGCCTGCCGAAAGATCTTATTTAGTCCATAGAAACAGACCTGACTTAAAACTACAATACTTAATAGGTAGTATTATGATACATTAAACCCAGATAACTTGACCTTTAACATCACTACTCAACCCTACTATCGGACTACGTACTACGGCGAGGTAAAGCTTTATCTCCTTAATCAACGTTTTTTTTTTTCAAACATTAATACTTTTTAAATCAGATCATAGGTGACCCAGATATGAGGGATACATTAAAATAAATTCAGTAAGCGTCTAAATATGTTTAGACATAAAATAAATAAAATAGCCTTTATTGCTGTTATCTTTTTTACAATGGATGCCTGCTTATTACTAATTACTAATATTATAATTCTATGCTTGTCTGTAACAGCTTGTCTGTCGACAAATGCCTCCTCGAAAGATTTCCACGTATTCCGTTGTTAAGGCATATTCACATTTAAATTATTACTCATCAAGTCAATATGTTACGTTAATAATGTCGAGGTTGTGAGGTCTCTAGGTTGAACTAGTTTCCAATCGAAACTAAGCTAACCGCCGGCTATTGTTCTGTGTTTTATTAGCATTTTGAAATATCACATCAGTCACTAGCTAGAGACTTAACTAATTAAATATTATCGATCAAGGCCGATTGTTTAAGGAAATAGGGTTTTACTTTGTAATACATAAAGAGGTGGGAAGGTTGATATATAGATAATATCAACTTTAAAGTTTCGTGTGCTTAACCACACTGTTTGGGTGTTGGTCGGAAGGGCGTTATAGAGAGGGCTCGATAATTAAGGATATCTTTATGTGCCCTAATTCATTGAAATCAACATCACACATCGTAGCCTAGAATTTTGTCACGTGTGGACATCGTAAGCATATAATAATGTCTATCATTATGGCCCTGGTCCGAGTGACGCTAATATCGGTATTAGCGTTCGTACATATATGTGTGTATGGTGAAACGGTGTAAGATCATCAACGAATTGCTACTATTACGATGTTTTTGTAACACACATAAAAGTGCTAATATTCGGGTCGCAACTTATCGCATTCACAGATATTGTAAATCTATATGAATGTGTAAAATATTGCGTCATGACAATAATGCTCCTGAATGTTGAATGCAAGCCCTTAGAATCTTCGTCCCAAATAATTATAACCGTAACAGAAAACACATACTGTTCGCTGTTCCTTCTTTGCGCGCCGTGTCTCGTGCCAACTTACCTATACCTCTCACTTGGACGCAGTTCTAAATTGAGATTTGTTTGCTGACGAATGAAAGAAAATACTGTCGGTTTACTGTAAAACTGTGAGAAGACTGTATGATTGACGAGATCTTAATTAGTGTAAGTGGCTCATAGCCGTTTTAATTATGTATAACTATAATAAAGACTAGTCACCACGACACGTGACCAAGAAGGCTGACACGTATCTTGCGCAAAGGATCAGCATTGTTTCTGGGCACCCTGCCGAACGCCAGCGATTTGGCACAGTTGTAAATAGTGTATTATATATTGTTACTTCTTACTGTATTTTTATTTATTTGAAATAGGTTTATAGTTCTTTTTTTGATATTTTACATTAAGTAAATAAATCTATCTTACCATGACCAAATAGATCGTGTCTTATCTGAAGGGCAAGTCAAGAGTTTCCGTTACCGGCTAGCCTGTATGAGACGAACTATGAGAGTGGAGGAAGCCAGAGGGGTATGTAAGGAAAGAACCTGTTGGAACTCTGTACTCTCTGCCTACCCCGCAAGGGATCTGGCGTGATGATAAAGATAGAAGTTAATAAATATTTGTAATGGCAGCCGAGTCGTCTGATACGACATGGGCGGGCGAGGACGACTTCGTGCTGGTTGAGGCGACGGAAAGCGGGTCGGCGGAGTGCTCAGGCGCATCGTCCGGCTCGGACGCGGCGCCGCGGCCTCGCTCGCTACCGCTGGGCGCCGCGCCGCACCCGCAGCCCGCGCCCGCGCCCGCGCCGCTCAAGCAGCCTGACACCGCGCCGCAACCACCTGCGCCGCACGCTCGAGTCAGTACCCACTATACTTCAGTTGTTATATTTTGTGTTGTAAAAACTACCGCTGAACGTCAAGCGATTAGCATTCAGTCGACGCTAAAAAGTGTTGAAGCACGTTGAAGACTAGCGTTTTTACAACACTCATTATATTACTAACTCCTCCGGCAGTGTTAAGTAAATGATAACTCTTTTCTTCACTATATACCAAAATCGTAGAATTATACTACTGATGTAACTATCTTGTTATTTCTTGTATATATGTACATAATATTGTCTACCAATAAAGTTTGATAACATTTAAAATATTATGTAAAATCCTAACTATTTTTTATGTATACCTCCAAGTATTTAGTTGCTTACCTCGTGAAAGTGTGCTTTAAAATACACTCATTCAAACCTATGTATATGTATCAGACTATATCTTACACCTTACTTAACTGTCACCACTGCTTAAGCTATATTATGTAGTTTGTTAGAGACTCCACTTCCAGAAATGTGACAACTACATTGTGTACATTGCAGAACCCACACGCCGTACCATCTAACAATAACATACCACGATCACAACCTATCGATGTGCTCCGATCGAACTACAGTCGGAACGCGACCAACATAGGATCACTGTCGCCGCCGACTGTGAGTATAGCTCAGCTATTTACACTAACAACTCGTCACCACTTCATTATACTTCCACTACTTTAGATTTTCTTTCATCGTTTTCTTTCAAGTTTCAATAGAAGTAGCTATAGACAAAATACAAGTTCGACCACTCCGACTTGTATATCATCTAAGACTGGACTAACTAACCTAACGCATAGGATAACCAGAGTTGCCACCCACAGTTTTTTATAAAGTAAACTATATCTGATACATAATTTTAAAGGGGGCTAAACGTCATTAAGTGAAGTAAGAAGCAGTAATATAATTTATACCTAGTATTTTTTCTTTGTTAAGATAAAATATTATATAATTAATTAACTCGAATAAATGGTGGCAAAATCCACGCGTGATCGGGAACTTACACATGCATAAACACGTGCCAACGGCAAGTTTACGTCGTCATCGTTATGTTTTATTTGGTTTTTTTATATTGTGTATATTATTATATTCAATATTAATTCTTTATTCAGGTATCCTATTAATAATTATCGTAATTTATATTCACATCAGTTGCTCAAATAAAATATGTTATCTCAATTCATATTTATGTGTAGTGTATAGGTGTATTAGTATGTACAAATTTTTAGTTTGCATGTACATTAAAGTCGTAACAACTCGTAAAATATCTCCGTATAGATTCGTAGCTTTGTTGTTCCAACCCTGAAAAATATTGCATGCAATCATGAAAAGTAAAATAATGTATGGAGGCACTGAGGAGACCTAATTTCATTTACTACAATGAGAATGATGGAGTTGAAAGAAGTCAAAACTTTTTAATGAATAATCTCTGCCATACGAAGGTGCATGCACATATAATAAAGATGTACAGAGCGATAGATATTTTAGTTGTTGGTTTAATGCAGGTGCCTTTTACAATGACCCCGCCATCGACCCGCCGTCGCAGCAGTAACTCTGGCAGCTCTCCACCGCCTTCCCTGTGGCAGGTTTCGCCGACCTCCAACGTGAGCCCGCTACGACGATCAGGTCAGTCACCGCAGCTTTTACTTACTTTATATTATGTATGTGATCGATTCATTTAGTGGTCTGAGCGTAAACCATTAAATCGCGTTTTGATATACTAATGCCTTATCCAGAATGGGTAAAGTCGATAAAATTTCGACCTTTCAGCTCGCTAGTAGTCGCGGGTTCGATCCCCGCACGGGAGGACCGCAAATGTTTGTTTCTGTCTGGGTGTTTGTACATGTGGATTTCATGTTTATAAACGCACTTACAAATACAGGATTTAAGAATAATGTGGGGGCTAAAGTTTATTTTAAATATTTGATTTGATGGGAGGCAGAAGTAATATAAGATGTTCTTACGTCAGGGTCGTCTCCGCCAGTGTCGCTGGCGCTGAAGGCGAGCGGCGAGGTGCTGCCCGACGCACTATTGCGTGGCATCAAGCTGCACCAGCCGCCCGACCCGCCCGTCTACATCCCCAACTTGCAGGAGGAGACCATACTCGCCGTCAGTACTCTATTTGCACATACCATATGCCTTATATTACTGAACCCTAAACACACCGATTTGCTGGGTTGCCGGGGAGCGAGGAAGAATGTCAATTTTAAAAAAAAGTTAAAGAAAGAACACGGACGATTTAGCGCAGTGGTTAAGAGCTTAAGCTGCTCCGCCCACTGAGTTACTAATAGTTGTGGGTTCGATTCCCGCACGGGACAAATCAGAAACCCACAATTATTTGTTTCGGTCTGGGTATTTGTGTATGTGAATTTTCATGTTTGTAAATGCATTCACGATACAGGAATAAATCCTAGTGTGGGGCTATGTTTTATAAAAAAAAAGAAGAAAGAAAAATTGGATCTTATGTTTGTATTTCGATCTGACATGGCAGATGTTAATGTTATATTCTTGTATTAGTTATTGGGAGCATTCATAGCGCTCATATATCGGAGTATTCGTAGTGATCACCAAGGTTAAGCCGCATTCAGTTCGAACGGTTAAAGATGAATGACCGTTTGTGGCATTTTCATTTTTGAGTCTCCGTGCTTCGGAAGCCACAATAAGCTGTTGGTCAGGACCAGCATTACGTTCTATCCAGGGTTAGCTCCTCGTGTGGTAGTAGTTAAACCAAGTTTTATGCCTCAAGGGCTCTTAATAAATTCCAACAGGGAGCCACAAACCTGCCTCCGCCAATCCGCACTGGGTTCGCGTGAAAGAGAACGATCTAATGTCTCTCACCTCGACTTGTGACAGGAGGCCCTTGCCCAGCTGTTGGACAGTACAGCCTGGTTTTTTATTTTTGTATTAGACAGCCCTAATGGTTATCTTATCTTGTTGTTGGCTTTACGGACCGAGGATCCCTCAAGCACACTTCTACCCGATGGGATATTTTGTGCTGTCCTTTCCCTGATGCTCTTACGTACCTGAAAAACCAAATACAGGGAGTATTTGGTTTTTCAGTAGTACCAGGCTGTAGATTCCACCAGGGGGGCAGAGGCGAAGTTCTTCTGGATTTGGATAGGCCACTCCCAGTAGATTCATTCGCCGCCAGAGCGGCGCAGTTGCAGAGGACGGGCTTCATAGTTTCAGTCTCTGTACCACAGTTCCTGCATACCACGTCGCTGCAGAGGTTCATCTTGTGTAGATATTCTTTTGTGCCACAGTAGCCTGTATATGATCCAATTAGTTGCCTTAATTGCAGTCTACTGTGTTTTAGTAGTCTCTTGCTGTCGCTGTCACACCATGTGGAGAGAAATTCCTTGGAGTGTCTCAGCCCTGTATTTGTTATGTGATGCCCTAATGGTTAATAAGATGGTTTTGTTTGTGTCGGTGCGCAGGAGGAGCATAGCAAGGTGTTCTCGCAGCTGAACTTCGTGCTGATGCTGGCGGAGCTGCTGGCCGACCTGGCCGTCTCCTGCGGCGCGCCCATTGCCGCGCTTATGGACGTCTCCGACGGTAATGATTACATTAGTTAAATAACGTTTATTCATCATTAACGTTATATCTCAATGTAAGACTATCATATACTTACCTCGATTTGTAAGAGAAGGCCTTTGCTCAGCAGTGGGACAGAATAGACTGATTTATTATAAGTTAGACCATTAAACATAGCAAATTTTTGCTGCAGACTTCATCTATTACATGGACTGATCAATTGTCTCAGAATGAATCGTTAAAGGAAACGCTGTTTTATGTTATGTGCTAAGCTAAATTACTTGTTCTACAAATTATCTACCTACGGAATAGATAAATTTAGTACGCACATACACGCGCACGCACACATTGTCAGCATTTAAACAAAATTTCAAAAAATCGATCACTGGCATCACGCACTCATCGTGTTTAACTGAGGCGAATGCTTTTGGGTGCCATTTTTGTTAGCAATGCTGTGTCTATAATCGTGTTCACAAATCCACGAACAACCTGACAGGTGCAAATGTCAACACAAAAAAAAATGTTGCCATCTAGTGTAGAACTAACAACTTAATCAATCGACAAATTTAAAAATATTTATTGTATTTATTATATTAAGGTTGAATTTTACTCAGTGTACATTAAAATAATAAATAGAATATATATTGAAACAATATACTACACAAATGAATTTATTTTAGATATATATGCCGATTTTACTTAAGTTTTTAAGCAATATAAATTGTAAATGAAAAAAATATTGACCTCTTTGTTAATTTCTCTTAACATTAAAAACTAAATGAAAATAATTTTAGTTGTATAGTATTAATTTTAATTTTATTTCTTTTATCACATAGCACATATCACGTGGTACATGACTATTTAAAAAGTGACAATTTCTGACAACACTTAAACGTGAACCTGTCTGTAAAAAAGTGAACACGAATATAGACAAGTGTGAATGTAAGGTTACCCTCTCGTCCGGTGAAACTGTAAAGGCCCCGCGGCCAACAGCGTAGATCATTCACACACATACACACACACACAGAAGTGTAAGGTAATGTGGTGATTCGTGTAGAGCGCTGCAACGACAGCGTGCGGCTGGGGCTGCTGGTGCAGGCCATGCAGGCGCTGGCGGCCGGCCTGCGCCTCGCCGCCGCGCACTTCCGCAGCCGCACGCTACAGCCCACGCCGCAAGTGCGGAATGGTAAATATATCTCCGGCGTTTCATTTACAATGCAAATTGTAGTGATTGACTTTTAAACAACACATAGACAAGAGCTTAAGCCGCTCCGCCCACTGTGTCTAATAGTCGCGGGTTCGATTCCCGCACGGGACAGATCTTTGTGTGATCCACAATTATTTGTTCCGGTCTGGGTGTTTGTGTATGTGAATTTTTCATGTTTGTAAATGCACCCACGAGACAGGAATACATCATAGAGAGTGGTTACGATTTAAGAAAAAAAACTTGACTGCCTCGTTGGTCTAGTGGCAAAGCACATCGCTTTGTGATCACGAGGTCCTGGGTTTAATCCTAGGTCGGACAAATGTAGTTTTTCTAACGAAAAATTCCCAGTATATGTCCGAAGCCTGGAATTGTGCCCAGTATATGGCAATAGGCTCGCCCCCTATTGTATGGGACCTAACATCGTTGGCGAAACGTGGGTGTACTCAGTACACCTCTACCAACCCCGCTTGGAGAATATAGGGGTGACGGTCTTTTTATATAGACACAACAGTAAACTAGCCAATCTGAAATTTCAGCAGTTTAGTTATGCCAATCTGCGTTAACTTTTTAATATTAATTAAGTGTTTTTGATATTTGTTTTAAACTACTTATATTTTTGACTTATAAATTTCTAAAATTAAAAAAATTTTAAAACAATGATTTAGGATACTATTTTTTTTTTCTTCTTATCTCCTCAATAATGCGACATTTGCAGATTGGTTTGTTTTCTTTTGGACCGTCGATATAATACAGTCAAACCTGAGTAAGTGAGAAGTGGGTAAGCGAGAAAACTCTTTAAGTGAGAGTAATTGCCTGGTTCCGTCATTTTTAGCCTGTAAAACATCTATGTATGAGAAATAGAAGCCTCTATAGGAGAGAGTTGTGGACTCTCAGATATTTATACGTGGACCTCTATTCAGTCATAGACTCTGCCACTTATCTATAACTCTATAAGTGACAGTCGAGCATGTGTACACACTTGTGGTTGCTATTTATATATGTTTATGACACATTGTTAAATATCTCTGAATTTCACAGTGACTCAAATAGCAGCCGTACTGTTGTTGTTTTCTAAAATTTCCGGGAACTTAGGTATTTATATTGTCTTTCTGCACATTTGGCCCTTACTTTTATCAATGTCAATTTGCGATTGACTAATATCAATAGCGAATAAAGGTTCGATACAGAAATAGAGAACATTCCAAAGCAGCAAGAAACTTTTAATGCACTTGAGAAGATACACAAGTTTTTTTAATACACGGCGGTTGTTGATTAGACAACGTTCGATAAAATTTACGAATTCCAAAGTCATGTAGAAAATGTAAATAACGTATTTTTTTAAATAGAAGTGTAAGAATTATTGTTTCCTTTTTGTGAGTAAAATGTATGTCATATAATACATACATACATTTAATCACTGCAAATTTACTGTATCATTTATTTAATCTCTATAATTGATAATGGCCATTTCTGTACCTCTATAAGCTGGAAACTCGGGTTAGTAAGAAACCTCCATAAGCGAGAAAAAGATTGCGGTCCCTTGAATTCTCACTTACTACCGCAAGTCCTGGAAGTATTTTGGTCTAAATTGGTAACTGAATCGATTTAAACTTTTTTTATCTAGCCGTTACCCGCGACGCGTTTATTTTGTAATATCTTTATATATTACAGCCTATGTGTTATTCTGATAAATAAGATATATAACTGTATAGTTTCATTAAAATCCATTCTGATATTGCGTTAAAAAGTAACATCCTCATACATTTTCGCGTTTATAATATCAGTAGGATAATCAGCATTTTACACCACCTAATGCCCTAATTTCGCGCAATTAGAAGGATATTAACTAATTGACAAGCATTTTTTTCATATCACTTTTTTATATTGTAATTGTAGCATAATCATAAAATACGCTGATACGTAGATACTTGATGCCAGATAATTCGCATAACAATAGCCCTATGTTTGCTCGCGGGTAACAGTACATTTTATTGAAAAGTGCTTACAGCGCTTCAGCGTAACACGTTGAAAAAGCGTCCGTACGAACGATGGTTAAAGTTCTAAATTCCCTGGCCAATCAAAGAAGCTAGTTAGTTCGCTGTGACGATAATTGTTTTTCCCCCAGTCGTTTCGCTGATGAACGGCAAATACAAGTGGATCGTCAACGAGTCGCGCCGGCTACACGAGGCCGGCGTCACGCCCGCCGTCTGTGATAAGATCCTTTACGAGCACGCTATTGAATTGGTAAGTTCATAAATAATAAATATTTATAGTAATAATATACGGGTATATACACTGCTACTGTATCAAAAAAATCAAAATCAAAAATATATCTTTAATTAAAAATCTAGATATTAACAATGATATTGTGGTGACTTTCCTAGTAAGTATGAAATACCTGTAGCAGGAAGCCACCGCTCTTCCATCCCGTGTTTGCACATAGATTAAAATAAAATTATATTAAGAACATTAAATTTATCTAATATAAAAGCATGCATATGTTTATGTGTGGGTGGGTGTGTGTGTGTGTGCGCGCGCTCGTGTGTGGTAATTAAAACTAGTTATGGAGGGTCTATATATTTTAAATCAAAATATAGATATATACATATAAGTAGATAAATATTACTATGTTATTTTCTTTAATAAATTTTCTGTTTCACTGTATAAACCGGTTATATTATTGTTATATAGTATTATGTTTTATTGTAAAACCTAGTGTATAACTGTTTGCTGTTCCTCAATAAAAATTAAATACTGTCGCCACTTCCCGCCAAAATTAATGAGCATTGCCGCGGTAGCGTCGACTGTTTACATACTCCCTTAGCACTTCAATTATCCCTCTGTGTTTATCTTATGTCTCAAAAAACTCTCGACATCAGATTTTCTTTTCCCGGAAACGATATTTGGGAGAAAATGCCTCAGGCATTAAGTCCGCCTTTGTACATACATATGTGCATAAAGAATAAATAAATAAATATTTTACTCTGTACTCTCTGCCTACCCCGCGAGGAAGCTGGCGTGATGATATAGATAGATAGATAGAGATAGATAGATATTGTTTTCATAAAAATATCCCCAAGGAAATTTTTATATCAGCTTTCCCAAGTTTTTTCTGATGCACCAACCTCACATTTTTTTTGTATTTTATATATTTCTTTCGCTTTTTATCATTAAGTTCTTTTCCAAAATTATATTTTACCCATCATTCCAAAAAGATTTCTAAACTGGCCTCACTGAATTGGCGTGGCCTGTCAGTAATTAGACTCCCGCTCAAAAAAACCGCCAATGAAGGCAGCGCCCGACAGTCATAGTGTGGGAAGGGAAGCTCCCTCACTTGACGCAGAAGTCAGCAGTGTAAATTGGGTATAAAATATAATAAGAAAATATTAAAAAAGTCACGCTTATATTCCGTAGCAGTGGTGGCAAAGGTATTATATGACGACCAATATAATGGGGCGAGGCAATTATAAAAAAAAAGACATTAAAAACAGTGCGTGCGCGTGTGTGTGTGTGTGTGTGTGTGTGTGTGTGAGTGAGTGAATGATCTACCCTGTTCGCCGCGACCGCGAGGCCTTAACAGCTTCGCCGGACAGAGGGCGAGCGTGCAACCAACAGCCAGAAGAGCAAGGGGGCAACTAGTTCAAGGGCGCCTCAAACAGGAACGGCCTCGGCTTGGGCTAATGGGGGTGGCGAATACTAAGGGTTTCGCCGTGGTGCTCTGCACCGGCCGGCAGGCAAGGAATTCTTTAACTTCGCCGGCGAGGTCGGTGTCTGATCCTGTGTGCGATATCTGTATCCGAAAGATAGCGACTGATAGGAAGGGAATCAGGTGCGTAGTAGGCGGCGGTTTATTAAGGGGTTCGTATGGTTGGACGCCTTCGCTAAATAGCGGGTCGTCGCCTGTTCAATATAGGCGCTAATATCGGCGCTAAAATCGAACTAGAGATCAACATTACGCATGTACCACGGGGCATCAACAGCTTAGCGGACAGCTTGAAGTCTGTCGATGAGAGAGCAGGCGGCGCACGATGGGCTGGGAATGATAAACATAGTGTTCTTTTGAAAATTTGAACGTGTTATTATTGTATTCACAAATGCAATTACTTTTTGTTTCTATATCTTTCTAATTGTCCCAATATCTTCGGGGTTATAACGCTAAAAACATTTTTTTTGTATGGATAAAAAGGAATATTGGTCTATATCTTAATTTTCTCAATATTTTTCAAAATATGATGTATTAGTTTGGATAGCTGAAAAGCTAAACAAATGTATGTGGTCAAACACTTCGATATTCTAATTTGAGCAAACTTAATTTCTGTTAATGGGGGTACAAAAACAGAAGTGGACACTATAACTGGATTTCCTCAGGCTCTTTGAAACAATTGTATATTGATTCTTATAGTCAACGCCTAAAATATAATAGTTACTAGGTTACACATATGCCCCAATTTTGAGCAATTTTAACTTTTTTAATATGATGTATATGGATGACATTGTTGTCCTATCACCCCTCTCCATCTTAAAGGAAGAGAACCAAAAGCGTTTGTTTTCTTTAGTGGTTATCCCTATAGACCTAATCTATATTGTCAGATAGCAGGTATATCATGTTATATAGTGTCGAGTTTACGATAAAACATGACGATCATTTGGCAAAAAAAAAAAATCTTAAGAAACCTAACGCTTAATTATTCAAGCTCTGGCTCAGTTGCTGTTTATATGTTCTGGATGTAGCTAGTAATATTAAGAATGAAAATTAAGATCTTTTATTTTATCAGAAAATTTTCTATGGTTTTGATTAAGTATGAGTTGTTTTATTGAAATATAATTATGGTATTATAATATTCTGACCGATTAGTCGAGACAGTATTATGTACAGTCCTTATTTCGCGAATTCTTCGGATAATTTTTAATTATAATTGGACCAAAATTATCAATCACAGTTTGCTGCTGATGTGCGACGACCCACCCCTACAAATATGCATATAATTTCATGGTACTTTCAGCATATTCCTTGAGATTTATTATACTGTCCTCCGACAAAAATACTTGTAGTATCGAATTATATTGATCGCAAGTCTTTTTTGTAATCGTCATCGATACCAGTTACAGAACTACTGGTTTCACATTCTGCAAGAAATATTTTGACCGGATTTTCATCGTAAGTTGTAGGTACCGTGGTCTTATTTCACTGGTGTAGAATAAAGAGAATTCTATCTACTATTGAACCTATTTGATCTTTGAAAGCGTCCTTGACACTTTTCTACCTTTTTTCCACAATAGTCTTATGTTCACCCTTTACAATCCATGTATTCAGGTCTATCTATCTATCTATATCATCACGCCAGCTCCCTCGCGGGGTAGGCAGAGAGTACAGAGTTCCAACAGGTTCTTTCCTGTCTAATTCTATTACTATTCAGGTCTAATTTGTAGTATATATGAAAAATACACTCCATTACGCTTATCTACATGTGTAATGTTGTTGGAGAATCTAGAATTGAATGGTTTTTGAGACCAACTCAAATCGTCATTCTTTTTGGAAAAAGCTTTACATACATACGGATTGGTCATGCTAACTAAAACGTCTATGCTTGCATTGGCTATTTGGTGCAGGTCACTTTCTTCCCTCTTATATGGTCGAGGGAGGTGGTGGCTGCTCACGTGTCGTAGTCTTACTCGTGAACTGGTCTGCTTGTGGAGACTGGTCCACCCAGAATCCTCTAGCTGTTCATTATAACGTATATTTAAAAATATTATTATTAGTCTTATATCTCAGTTGTAAGGCATCACACTGGAGCTGGATGGCATAAATGATTTTGTATAATATAAAAATCTATGTACCTATACAAAAGAATGATGAAAAAAATAAATGTAGAATAGGGTATATGCGTGTATTTTTTTATATTTTTATACGATAGATTACATCGATATCTAATTGCAAAAAAAAAATGCCCTATATAACTATATAACAGACAAGAGCACTTTAAACGCCCGCCATTTTGGTGCGCTTAGCGTGACGTCAAAGTCTATAATAACAATCAATTAGTGAACAGCTGTAGAAGTACTTTATTCCTTGGTTTATTTTTATTTTGCGACTATTATACAATGGAATAACATTGTGTTGTGCCTAGGTATAAAAATACAATAAGAAATGCATCCGATAGGTGCGGACATAAGGAGAAAGTGGTGTAAAATCAGAAAAAGAGACATGGTATCTCCATCAACTTGTTTATATTGCTGTGAAGATCACTTTAACGTACAAAATACAAAAATACAAATACAATACAAAAATTTATTTCTTTAACTTAAAATCATATTACAAATTAGCCGTATTTAGAGACTCCTTTTAAGTATGTAGTACCTGTGCTAGGAGTCTCTGCTCTTCCATAACATACAGTACTTGTATACTATGATTGGTAACATAATCAAAAATAAGATAAATTTAAATTAAATTCTAAACTTAAGTTAAAATGTGTGTGTGTGTGTGTGTGAGAGTGAGAGCGTGCATGCCTATGTGTATGTGTGTGAGTTATATGATTCTTTGTAGGAGTCTTTCGGTTTCATCGTAATTTTTAATCTTAAGCCATTCCACAAGGGATGTTTTACAGTCATGATAGGTAAGGGGATGTATGTAGATGTATTTATTAATGAGGTTATACAAGGACGCCGATAGTATTTTTTGTTGTCGCCTAGCAAATGTGGTATTCACCAAAATTGTATAACTTAAATAATTTAAACTAAAATGTTGTCTTTGTGTAAATCGACAACAAAAAATTACAATAAAACTAACTCAATAGCAAACATCCTACAAATATGCACTTGTTGACATTTGTATTGTAGACTTTCACGTCATATTCGATTTGACCAATAGCGTGGCGTTCCAGCTACTTTGAATTTCCCACTCATTTTTTGTACTTTCAATAATTATTTTCTTAATAAAAAGTAATGTTATTAAAAAAATATTGGTATAGACATTATTCTAATGCGATAAAGTTTGTAAAAACAATATTTGACCCTTATTTGAATTACACGCATATTCCCTATTAGACAAAAAAGACAAGCCCGCTGAGTTTCTCGCCGGATCTTCTCAGTTGAGGCCGCGTGCCGTTCCGGTGGTAGATTAGTAAGTAAAAAAAAATGTAAATATGACCATTTGTAAACACCCCCGCAGGGTTTATGCAAAATAAACTATTTGAGTTTGAGTTTATTACCTACTATTAGGAAATTGGTGAAGCCTAGTTGGTAAAAAACCTACATATTTTTTTATTTGCTTTTTACCTTTTCTAGTAGGTACTTATTTATTATGAAATAAAACTATTTTTTCCGGATTTTATCGCGGTTTATTTTGATTTTTAAGTTTTTAAGTCTGTGAACATGTCCTTGACCGCACCCGCCATAACATCAGATTTGATAGACCACAAATCCTCGTGAAAGAACACCGATTCCTACCAAGGATGGTTCGCGAGGCTATTGAAATTAAAAAACATCCTAATTTCAATAGAGAAGATGGCTGGGTGCTTCCATCGTCTTGGGATCCAGTAATTAATATAATCAAATCTAAAACCAAGCATAACACTGCAAGACCTCAAGACACCGTGAGCTCATTCTGCGTAGATCGGACCAACAAAAACAAAAATAATTAAGAAGTTTGAGGGTACCCCGGAACAACTATGCCTTTTGGACGTCTAACACCTCAGTCCTTCCCGTGACCATGGGTGCTGCAAAGCACTCGAAACGTCGGGAACTTAAAAATCAAAATAAACCGCGATAAAATCCGGAAAAAATAGTTTTATTTCATGTGTAATATTCGCGTAAATCTAAGAACTCACTTATTTATTATGTTAACAAATGACGTCATGATGTAACAGCTGTTAATTAAACGTGTCACGTGTCTGGTTTTGGTTTATTTCAAAATTCGTATTATTTTTATCATTGCGACCTATTAGATATTACGATTTAATAACAATAATGAATAAATGGTTGTATTGTAGCAGTTACACGACATAAAATATTTACCATCGCGTGGTTACGTACTAGTCATTAGATTAAAAAATAATAAAACCTACAACATTTCGGGGTATTTAACTACAATTTTGTCATATCAGTATATACGTTCTTTTAACAATCTTTTAGAAATACGAGAAGTAAAAAAAATACAAAATAGTAATACTTTTGTATGTGAATAACTCTAAAAGTATAGTTGCAGCCCTTAAGTCCCAACTTTAAAAATTCAGCCCATAGTGCGTCGTGCCCGAACACCTAACAAGCGTACGTCATAATGGGCCGTGCACTAGTTTTGTAAAGTGCCAGCTTATGCCTAAGGGTAATTTTACTCCACTTGCAAATCATTGGGTAAAGACGGCCGAGCATAAAGACGGTTCGGTTGCGAACTCGTTTGATGTGCGGTCCGAAGGACACAGTGGCGTTTAGGGTTACCCTAGACATTTGGCCTGTGTGGTCCAGAGGATAGGTCGGTCGAACATGGTAACTTGGCCTAGGTTTCTTTCGGGATGGCGAGGAAGGGGCGTAGGGTACCACCTCTGGAGAAGAACACCGCAGCGCTCTTGTCTCGGTTTAGCTAAATACGCCACCTCCTGAACTATTTCCCTAGGGAATTGGCGGCGGTCTGGAGGACGCTCGTAGTCCCTATTTCTCCACCTCTACCACCTCACTCCAACCAGAAATGTCGTTCATGTAAAGACTAAATAGAAGAGGTGAGAGAGCCGAGTCTTGTGGGACTCCAACTTTTATTTGGCGGGTAGATCGTGCAATTGCGACGCAATAATGAAAGGTACGCTTCGACAGAAAGTCTCGTAAGATGTGTACGAGTCTATCCGGCACCCTTATTTGGTAAAGTACATAAAAAGCCATCGTCGAATGCCTTCGCAACGTCGAAGAAAAGTAAACATAGTGTATTATTCGGCAGTGTCAAATGGCCGCTATCGAGGAGCTGTTCGGCGACATGAAGGAGTGCGAGCGGCGCTATATGTCGGCGCAGGTGCTGCTGCACTCGCTGGTGCAGCGCCACCCGCTGCACCCGCAGCACCGCACCACGCTCTCCAAGTGTGAGTATTGTTGGTGCGAAGTAGCCTTTTTACACGGGGGAAGTCGGAATCTTACCAGCTAAAACCCCTCGGTGACTGGTATTGACACTTTGGAGGGGCTCTGTGGAGCACTCCGGGAGGAAACTAGAAACTCCTTCCCCAAAAACGACGAGGTACGCGGTTGTGCCAAGCCGCCGTTGGACTCGTGCGTGTTTAACATATTCTATCAGACATTACGGGGACGACTTCGTAATTTAAACAGAAATTATGTCGAGTTTATTATAGCACTAGGTATATATACCACGAGTTATAATACTTGCAGATTGGTTAGATATTAACATGCAAGCGTAGGTCAAATGTTCAATATCTATACAATTCAATGGTTTCATAAAATTGCACCTTTTGGTTTTCAGACCGAGACGCAGTGCAAAGGCGGCTCAACTGCCTCAAAGGGCCGCGCAAAATAATGGACGTAAAACTTGAGGCCGGGATCTCATAATACAATACACTACCAATCGCCTAGGAATAAGTGGACACGATGCAACATGAAAAGTGATTTTATTTTGTTCTCAAAAATGACTTGGTGAGAAACATAACATGTTTAATCTAAAAAAAATGTATAAAAATATTAAGTGAATGATATCAATTAAATCGATTTTAATTTAGCGATGAACGGAAATGATGATTACCAGAGATTGCAATAGTGAATAATATTTTTTTATATTCAGTAAATTACAAAGAGTTCGTAGTAGATTATCATAGAATCGTCTAGAATATTTAGTGCTGAACGAATTTCAGTAAACGCTTTGTATTGATTATTATATAGTTTGATAGATGTGTGTCTTGGATTCCTTTTAAAATGTAAAAAAAGGTTGTATAATTTAGTGAGTTTTAAAATTTTAGTACTAAGCACACTACCTTCACCTGATGTAGTAAAGTGTTCTAAGTTTCATAGAACAATGAATATAATATAGTTATTTTTTCAGTGGTCATACATTTTAGTGAATTGTAATAATAGAAATTTAAAAAAAAAAACCTAAAATAGAGTAGAAAATGTAGTATTGTTTCCAAATAAGTCTCATATTAACATCTTTATTACTCCCAACTTGTAGTTGATTGTGTAAAATAAAATTATGAAGTAATAATGTCTCGGTATGAGTATGCTCTAGATCTCATTGTCGACCAATAACAATATTATGGCATTTTTAGGTTAAGCTAATGAAATGTGATTTGAAGTATTTTCCCAGAAAAAGATGATGGTATGATTGAATGATCTTAGCTTTTTTTTCTCTAATCACTACCTAATTGTTTTGCCCAAATTGTGATCCTGATTTATGTATCCTCCAAATATGTTTACTGCTTTACTGAAATAAGAATAAAGACTGTTGTATTATAAAAGTATTTTGTTTTATTTTCTTAATACATTATTATAATATTCACAAGCTGTCTACAGTCCACTTTTACAGAACACAGGAATAGTAATTTGTCACACATGCGTCTCACGTAGGAAACCTTACATTGTCGCCAGGTAGGTACTTCTTTCTTTCGTGGGTACAATCGTGGTCACTGAAGGAATTAAGTATATTTTCTTTGTTCTTATTATACGAGTTACACCATAATTACACTAAAAGTGAATCTCATGTATGTTAATTTGATTCAGCTGAGAAACTTAACTATTTCTTCATATTTGTGCACATTTGCTTGACGTAATTTTTGCTTTAACAACATCAGAAGAATGAAAAAACATTGATTGTTTAAGTAGCAAGGGCCAAAAAAGTGTTTCTGCGTCGGAATCCACTTTGTTTTTTGATTACAATTTTCCTGCTGTCCCGAATAAAGGTAAAATAAAGTACTTACCAACGATGAGGCAAGGAATGGATGCGATAGCGAGAATTGAATGCGATGCATAATTGGATAGGATGCTCGATAATTAAAAAAGGCACATCACATCGTAGCGCCGCGAATTCTGCCTTCACCAAATACGCGATGCGTGCATTGCGTGGGCGCAGCGTCTACACTAGACACAGTGGCATAGATAATATACTAAGCACAGTGGTACAGGGTTATTGGTAATTATAATAGTTATTAACATCTTGACTCGAAGCAACGTTAGTGCAGATTGTTAATTTTAGCGAAAGTTCTAAGAAATTGACACGGCAAAATGTATGGAACAGCTGGTGTCTACACTACACTACAGCCGGATGGGCAAGGGGGCAACTAGCTCAAGGGCGCTCTTAGGAGGAAGAGTCTCGGTTCGAGCTATCGCTATGGGGGAGAACATGCACATACGCGGAGCACTGCAGCGGCCCGCAGGCAAGGGATTCTTTGACGTTGCCGGCGAGGTCAATGTCTAATTATGTGTGCATTATCTGTATCCTATAGCAGAGTGGTAAGAACATCGGCAAGGTCGGTGACAATATGCCGTATTCGCGAAAAAGGAGTCGTCGTCTTTACGAAACAGGCGCGATTAGGTTTAAGAACAGAATCTGATTGGAAAACTAGTCTTATGTGACTGGACCCTTAGACTGAACTGGAGAAAACAGAATAGTAGGTATTGAAACAATGACATCATATGAATCATTTATTATTTATTTATTAAAAATTAATACTGCACAAAAATTCCAGTGCCTTGTTTCAAAAATTTGTATGGTTTCACTCTGTTACGACCTCGCACTGGGCTAAACATCACCTTGTCGGGTGGGAACTCTGAAGAACCACTAGTTTCCAAAAGTATATCCAGACATGTTAATAATTTCGTTATTTGAAACGAAAGAGTATGCTGCGTTTTATCTTCTGTACCCCAATCTGTATTGATAACTCTTTCGATATCTCTGATATCGTCGTTAATTCCTGCGTGATGAGTTCCGTTCCAGTGCAAGGTTAAAGAGAACATTGGGGCCTTTTTAGGATAATCGCTTCTTAAAGCTACAAATGCCACCAATTTCGCGGACTGTCTAGTTATAATCGCTCTATAGAGCAAATCATTTGGATTAACCAAACCTTCAGATATCAAAAATGCTGTTGAAGGAGATTGGCTATATTCAGGCCAGCCAACTGATTGCCACTGGGTTAAAGATCCAGATAGTCTCACTCGAGCAGGTAAGTTACCTTTCGGTGGTAATATTTTCCCAGATTCCAAGTCTTGCAATTCTTTCATCAATGCAACCCGCGATTTTAATCTTTTCTTTAGGGTTAGTATGAAGTTTTCAACTGTTGTCACACTGAGTGAAGGGCATGGTTCAATAACCTTATTTGATTCATGATTACCTACCAGCATGGCCATAAAATCTAAACCGCACAATCTTTGCGCCCATATATAGGGCCTTCCAATTTCTGGTATGAAATGTTGGAAATTATCAGTGATACCAGCAGAATTGAGCACATAAGTAGTGGCCGGGTGGGGCGAGTCATTTCCTGTGTCCCCTGGGTACAATTCATTTAAAATACAATGCCCATTCAGGACATCAGCAGCTGAAACTCCTGTCACTGGTTTAGGTAAGGATACTGTAAATTTAACACCTACTATCTTAAGGTGCAAAATGTATGAGAAGATCAAATTCAAAGCTGTGCCATCACTAACTTTGACAGACAACTGTACACTCAAAGGATGTTTCCTCAGGACTTCCTTCTTCTTTGCCTCTGCTTTCTCTTCTTTAGATATCTTAGCAGTTCTATGATGACGCTTCTTTTTATTGTCTCTCTGTTCCTCATCATTGTTTTCTTGATCAGAATCAGAATCGTTGGACACACCTAAATCACTGTCAATGTGATTAAGTTGGTCAAGCCTTTTTGCTTCATCCTCATCACCAGATATACCTATAGCAATAAAAACAAATTGAATATAGATTTGAATGTATCAAGAGATCAAAGTTGACATACAAAAAAAGGCAGGCGGAATCTCGCTAGTGCTAGTGAAGCCCAATAGTGACTTAGTTTATGTGTACTCTCCTTTCACGCACTTTATTATATTGCTACAAAAACTTGTCAAACGAGGTTTGATGCGTAATGGCGGCTGAGTCTTACCATGGTGCGAGTGTGTGCATTTCAGCTTGTATGTGCATGCAAACTGACTTCACTTTTTGTTTAGCGAGATTCCATCGGCCTTTTTTTATATATGTAAGAATTGCATTAGTTGACTGCTTGCCCAAAACCCTTTTAAAAGGAGTAAAAAAATATATATTCAAAGAATGGTGCTTGTTGTCTGGGACCAAAATGACAGTTATAGAGATATCTTTAATGCACATAAAAATAATCATAATACCCACCAACTGTAACTGTTTTAGCTCCCAATGCATCAGAATATGCACTGGCATTAGCAAAAAGTAAAAACAATGGTCTTGGAAGCAAAGCGGCAGCCCTTGCTTCATCTCTCCTGTCATCAAGTCTGAGTGCCATACATTCTTGCAATGGTTTAGTAGCTTTAAGAACATCTCGAAGGTGGGGCACCAATGCGTCTAGCCGAGATCGAGCGGCGGCAATGGCGGCGGCGACTCGTTCTTTTGACGCTACTAGTTCATTGCATGCTGTGGATAATTCACGACGTTGGCGAAGCTCCCATTCCAACCTTGCAAGTTGTAATTGATGTTCATCTGATTTAGTCACATCCTGTAAATAGTCATACAGTTATATTTTTTTACGAATTCATAGAACAACCTATCATATAACATAATTACATAACCTCTACTCATATTTATAAAGAAGAGAAATTAAGCCTTGCTAACTTGCTTTCCATTTAGATAAGATATTGTTTTTGTTATTTTTTTTAAATGTAGCCCCACACTCAGGTTTATTCCTGTGTCGTGGGTATACAAACATGAAAATTGACATACACAAATACCCAGACCAAAACAAATAATTGTGGGTCACACAAAGATTTGTCCCGTGTGGGAATCGAACCCGCGACTATTAGACAGCGGAGCGGCTTAAGCTCAGCCACTGCACTAAATCACCGACGAAATTATTCTATCTCAACAGTAAATCATAAGACTCATAAAATTTTGCAGATCTTTTAAACTAAGCAATAATTATTCTATAAACATATTAGAACAAAAAACTTACATGACGAGAAATGTCTGCTGGTGCTTCTTTATAAAAGTCATCAAGTGAAACTAACTCAATTTCTTCATCTTTAGATTTAAATTGCAAGCATTTCGTGACTTCTTTATTCAGGTGATCTGCTTCATACAGTAAGTTTTGTAGTAACAAATGAGTGGAATCCACCCTCTGCTTTTCCTTATGGAGGGCATCTCGCCCAGCCCTCGTACGTACTTTCTCCAACCTATTGAGCTTCTTTAGAGCAACTAGATGCAATGATGCTTCTATTCTCTTTGCATTGATTTTCTCCTTAGCCTATAATTTTCAATAATGTTCATGATTACCATTAACTGTGTAATTACTGGAATTTAGAATATAGGATGGAATCCCTTTTTACTTTTGAATGATTACTCCCAACATTAGTGTTCCATACTCTAAAACTATAAAGACTATAATGAAATACTTTTTTACCTCTTCAGTATCTTTGGTTTTTAATTCAGCGATGTCTCCAAATAATTGTCTAATATCATGACAGATTTTCTTAAAAAATGCAGCTGGACGCAACTGGGCCTCTGCCTCTTCAAATTCTACCACACGCTGAAATTATTCATGTAACACATATACACATGCTTTAAAGTTCACAAATAAATGCGTTTATGTTAATGCCTGAATAAGTTAAAAAACACGATTGTCTCAAGTTCAATTCCGAAAAACATAAACCAACCTTATAAACATCGACTGGTAACTGCTTAGCAGGTTCATTAGATGTACCAGTATTTATTTTGCGTCGCTTCTTAGTTGTTACATCTTCTTTTCCCATAGTTATTACTGTGAATAAAACCCTACGAACTGAAACTGTTATCAATTAGTTACTATTTTATTTCCACTGTATTTCCCAAAGAGTATATAATCACTACGTTTTAGTATTTCCCACTTTGCTCGCAAAAACCAAGCAGAAACTCTGGAAGAAACTGATCAAGATGACCACAGAGCAGATAAAGACAATCGGCAGCAGTATTATGTTATCTATGATTGAAAAATCACGGATGGATGCGTTCCTCTAGTAGCCCATAACGACAACGATATAAAAAAAAAACAACATAGTTTAGGAGAAAAAAAACGTGGTGACAGTTGGAACAAAAATCTTCTTAATCTCTTATTAACATTCTCATCTCTCAACACTTAAAGGTTCGCTGGAAGAGAACTCATATTTTGAGTTAAGCTCGCCTTTGTATATCACCTGTGAAATTACAACTGTAAATGTACTGTATACAATAAAGGATTAAATAAATAAATAAAATCGATCAATAGGGCAACACTGATTTGATTGACGATTGCTAATAGCTTATGTGTCATCAAGTTGTTGTATAGCTTCTTGTTTGGCCTTTGTTTTATGGCGTAATGGCAACAAGAAGCCAATTTGTTTGTATTCATTAAAATAAGAAGAAGAAGACATCGAGTTTTATTCCTAACTAATTTTCGTGTTTTATTACGATTCAAAGATTTATGGACCACTGGTGGCTCGCCTATTTATTCAAAATGAATAAACCTGTTAGTAGTTGTGATAAAAAAGTGAGTAATAAAGTTTTTCTGTGATGGTCAGCCGGGATAAATGTTGTCCAAAATTGGAAATGCTTACAAAAGAACTGTAGATATGACAGGTATTTATCAATTGTATTTAGCTTCTCGCAGCCAATGAGATCTTCATATTCCTTTTGGAATACCCAGTATTATCGATAATATTAGTTTTTATTGTCTTGCATATTTTTTGTTATTGGACATATCGTGTATACCTTAACTCAGTATTCTTTATACTTGATAGATGTACGAATTAATAATTAGTTGTTGTATTTATCAGATAAAATGTTTAAAACGGTGAAAAAAAAAGTCTACGCCCGGCATAAGCCGAAAAAATATCGCAAATGATGTCGTCTTAATTATGTTAATTTATAAATTAATATAATTTTCTTCCAGCATGGTAATGAAAAAGAAAGAATATGATAGAAGAATATGAAAGAGGTATATACTATAATGAATTCGATATCAGTCTTAGAGACAATAATCGCACCAATGAGACATTACATTCAGAAGATTAGATACTATGATGTTGCGGGAAGCCTAGACTAGGTATTATTTCAATTTCCCTATTACTATACATTTATTATCATAAACGACCTATGAAATAAAGTATAGGAGTGGAGGAAGCAATAAAAGTCTGTAAGAATCTTTTAATATTTTAACCTGCCTACCTCGCAAAAGATCTGAGGTGATGATATTTGTACATAGAACAATCCATAACTGCCCTACTGTGAAACTAGTCTTCTCAATTATAGGGGTTAAAATTTTAATTTCGTAATAGGATTATTAATGTGTAGAAAACCAAAATTATGGTTTTTTAACGAGAAGAAACCAGAACAAATGCAAGGATTATGGTTGGTAACGACATGCTGAGCTAGTGAATGAGTTTGTATATCTTGGATGCAACTTCAGTAAGGATGGGGATTATACCGCTACAATGCAGGAAATAGAGTGAATGGTGCGATGAGAAAGCTACTTGGGAGCCGGCACTTAAGCCAAAAGGCGCAGCTGGCCATGCATAACGAAGTGTTTGTCCCAACGCTGTTATATGTCAGTGAGAGTTGGGTGTGTAAGAAGGAAAACGAAAGCAGGATAAATGCGTTCGAAATGCGAGCTCTGCGCACGATGTGCGGAGTCAAGTTGACCGACCGTATTCGCAACAGCGTAGTAAGAAAGTGTGTAGGTATGAAAGATAGTATCGGTGTAAACATAACAAGGGGTATGCTCCGTTGGTTCGAGCATATAGAAAGAATGTCAGAAGAAAAAACAGATATACAATGCGAAAGTTGAAGGATGTAGGGGAAGGCCTAGACTATCTTACTATGACCAAATAGACAGAGTCTTATCTGAGGGACAACTCAAGAGTGTCCGTAACCGCCGAGCGTGTATAAGACGAACTATGAGAGTGGGGCAAGCCAGTGACGTCTGTAACGAAAGAACCTGCCTACCCCGCGAGGGAGATGGCGTAATGATATGGATAGAGGATTATTAATTATACAATGAGGCGAGTTCGTAACGGGTTATATGTTTTAGGTTTTTTTATCATGACGATATTGTAAATAGCGACCGGAGTGGAGATTGCTTTCGTTAAGTAACTAATATATCTTATGATTAATTATTTTATGTATTATTCAGTAGTATTCTTGACCTTTCTGAGTCGTTTAATAACCCATTTTGCTTCACAGTAACACAAATAGGTACTCACATAGGTACAGTAATACAGGAAAAGTCTAAAAATAGCAAGTATCTCAACACTTTAAGTCGCAGTATATGGGGTCATATGCGCGATAAAGGCGCCCTCAATTTTTTTCACACTTTTTTGCCAAGCTATACACAGTTTTATACAAAAATTACAACCGACGCCAAGTACACTTGTGTAATTATAGGTATGATATAAATTTGAATTAGGGGAAAATCTATCTTGTTTGCGTCACTTAAAGTTGTATTTGCAAAGCAACGTACAAAAAGAAATAAAATTTAAATTACAACCGAAGTTCGCCGACAGAACATAAAAGTAAACGGAGTCAAATATTGTTTTATTTATATTTTTTTAGACACACAACTTTATTTTTTAACAGTTAGTGAAATGTGTTTTAAACGTTTGACTTATTCACGACGACTACTTGGTGCATTGGTTGATTGTCGCTTCACTCACAAGACCAAGCAGTTGCAGGTTCGATCCCCGCACAGGACAAATTTGGGTGAATCACAAATGTTTGTTTTGGTCTGGGTGTTTGTATATGGGATTTTCATGTTTCATGTAATAGAGGTGAGCCTATTGATTATACCGAGCACAGTACAGTACTCCGGAATGTATTTTTTTTTTATCGCAATATTACTATTTTACGACCTAGGATTCAAAGCGACGACCTCGTGATCGCTATGCGCATTACAAGACGCATTAAAATTTTACATATTAATATATATATATATATATATATATATATATATATATATATATATATATATATATATATATATATATATATATATATATTCCGATTCGTTTTTAAGATTGGCATGAGTGCGTATGAACTTATATAAATGACTCGTGTAATTCAAAATCTTAATTAACACTTAATTTGAATTGAATATTTTTTAATCATAAATTATATTTTCTTATCGATAAATCCTGTACTAGTATTCACTTGCCTACTCACTCACACTAAAGCCGTAATCACATTGCAGGACCCCGACTCCGATCTGACAGCCTTGAGACAAGGACGTCAGGTCGGAATCGGAGAGGGAGAGATTGGAATCTAGTCATGCGTTGGATCAAACTTAGGATATTTAGCGATTCGGTCATCGTTATGTTAGACGTCGATGTATCGATGTATGATTTGATGTTTTGTAAAAAAAAAACATTGCTTTAAAAATATCGATAAATCTATGTTTTACAAGTTTATTTTACTACACTATTTTTTTATTCGTATGTCTGTTTGTCACAGTGGTTCAAAATTTGTGATCCAATTTTCAAACACTTGCGAGCATCTGTATAAGCGGAAATTTACCATACGAATATAAATTCGGTGACAATTCAATAATATAGTTCCTTAGATGTGTGTATGGCAACACTTTACATCCGTTTCCTGCATTGTACCGACTTTACCTCGGCGATATGCACCGTCCATGCATCCTTGGTCCAAGGATTATATTCTGTTTTTTACGCTAACTGTCAGCAGTTATCTGTCACAGTCACTGTATTGTTTCCGACTTGTCAAATTAAAATAAAAACCTGAAAAATAACTATATTTTTTATATAAAGTAATTTCTTGGTTTAAATTGTATAGTCATGGTGCGAGTTACTTCGATTCTAGCTCGAGTCCCTGTGATAAAATTCCGTAAAGGTGGTGCCGGAGCGCCGAGAGCCCCGAGCGCGCCTGCCTCTGCGCCTGCTGCTAAAAGTTCCCTCGGCTCAAGCCCAGTTGGTGTAGGTATATTCTTATCATATATCAACAATATAACACTTGTTAAATGATTATTGATAACAAGAAAATTGTTTACATAACTATCATTCAATGCAAGGACAATTTACAATGATGTCACATGTCAAATACTACAGAATTTATTTACATTTCAGTGTGTGCTAACAATTTGTGTAACAATTATTAAAAAGTTAAATTGATACCTCTAGCCCACTAGCAGCTAATTGTAGTCATATAATATACTTTATGATCAATATTTCTAATAACTAATTTTTACACATCTAAATAGCAATAAGTGAAATGAGTAAATTTTTATGTGTATAATCTTATTTAATCTTGTATCAAAATATATTTTGCAGGGTCAGTCTCAACCTGTAGCAGCAATGAGTACTGGGCCGGCTATACCTGACATTGACCTCCCTGCACGGTACAGAAGACAGCCCCTTTCAGAGGAAGAGATTGCACACATCAATGGAGGAGGAATTGTTTAGTGGCTCACCTTACCATACAGTAGCCTTGCTCTAAAGTAGATCTTTATCTCACATTATACTTATTTAGAGTTGGAAAACTTGTTTGTCAATATGTTGCTACTTCTTTTTTGGTTGGATCTATAATTATTTAAACTACATGATAATGTAGATAGTGAGATTCTTAGCATGCACCATTATTACATAAATGATATATTGTTTTCTGTTATTATAGTCTTTTAATGGTAGACAATGGAAAAACAACTATTTACTAGAAATTTTCAAATGTGATGGATTTATATTTACTGTTGTTCCAAAAGTCTCTGACCACTCTGCTTTTGTAATAACAGTTGTGATAAATATATGTTTTTGTTATTTAGTAAAGTAGGGTTGTTTAAATTATTTCATTTCTATTAATGATTTTACTGATCTTAATGCCTGAACTGTTGATTATTAAATGTTTCAATACTAATTGCAGAAAGAACCTTACTCCACTCGCCATACAGAAAACTATCCTCAACCTCAAGCTGTAGGGGTTCTTAAAATACCACGAGGAATTCTTTTAGAATCAAGCAACAAAAAAAGAGAAGTTGTGTCTTTGAATATCACCATACAAAAATTGCCCCCTCAGTAATAACAATAATGATTTAAGAAAATTTAGAAAGCCAATCTTAAAAATAATATTTAAAAAATGTTAAATAAATAAATCCATGTAACGTTTTTTATTTGATTTATTATTATCTATCAATTTAATATTTAGGCGTATAATCTACATATAAAATATAAATTATGTATAGTAAAGAAATCACAAGAAACACTCTAATAATACCTAATATTGAGTTTTTCGCTCTGGATGGACCACACCTGTGCAGCCGGCCCATCGTAAGCGACATCACTATTGCGTTCGAATTTTATTATACCAAATTTAGCAAACTGGTTTTTCCACTTAGGCGATTGTGGGAGAGTGAGCAAAACATCTGTAATGGCTTTCTTGGTCCCCTCTGAAATAGATATTTAAATGATTATTAAGATTATGCTGTGAATTCAACAATATATCTTAGCACTATATATGCTGCCAGAACGCCCTCTAAAAAGATGTCTTTATACATATGTTGAGACATACTGCACTTCATGATGTCATGAGGTGCAATATTGTGCAAGTGCAGGGATTCTGATATAAAATCCCTTTTTATAGAAAATCTTTAAAATGTGTATGAGATAGCAAATAATAAAAATCCTTTTTTAATAATTACATCCCTTATTCCGTACTCAGTTCACCAGAGGTCAACAGCGTTAAGTATTTGAGGTGGCGATGAAGATAGTGGGTTGGACTAGGTCAACAAAAAAATATTCTGTTCTTAAAATCCCCTTACAAATTTCAAAATGTATGATTATGAATTGACGTTGGTCACCAAAGCCATCGGGACCTGCCCTCAATATAGTAATAGTCACGTAATAGGTACAAGTTTTTAGTCAACATTTGGTACCTAATAACCTTAGACTTGTCGAAATAAATTACCTACCTGCTTACTGAGGGATGACTAATCAGTCGAAGTTTCCTAGTATTAAATCCGAAAAAGACTTAATTAAAACCGAAAAATACACTTGCCTTCTAATTTAGCATTAATCACAATAGGATAAGGTGGCAGGCGTCCCAATGTTTCCAATGTTATTATGTCTTTACCACCATCATACAAATACTTTTTTGAGTATAGAAGAGTAGTTGAATCAACTGCAGCCCATTCAGCTTGTTTGGACAATACCATTTGAGCTGATGCCAAATGCGACCCTGACTCTGAAAGATTTAAAATAATTATTAATATTTTTCTTTTTTTTTTAATTCACGATTTAACAAAAGTGAAACGTTACTCAATAGGGATCCAAAAAACGACGCATTTTCTCCCTTTTCCTTTAAAGTTTTCAAAACAATCCTACTTCCGCTCAGAGATTCCTCGTCGCTGTAAGCAAATGTGCACCCACGTAGATCCAGTAACGTATTTACATTATGAGCCCTGTAATTAAAGAAACAACTTATTATACTGATATTCAGATAACACAATGTTAGCGTGGTGGCTAATTGTAGAATAATAGAAATCCTCTTATCACAAGTCAATGACATGCAGATAACATTTTTATCTTTCGTGTATTTATTAAAGCGAATTCAAAGTTCGATATTAGACAACATCTTATCTTTTATGACGACCTATTAAATAATGGACTACGTCCGTACATTCAATATATAACAAAGAAGAAAATCTACTAGCGTCTGGACACAAAATGACTAAACCGATTTTGACTGAAACTTCACATATGGACAGCTTATAAATTATAAGCTGGCCAATGTCCAGTTGTCTAATTATAAGTTATAATCTGAGCTAAACGTTTTAAAAGTTTGATCAGAATCGGTAAGATAGAACCGGAGATCTAACTTGACCTCATCGTAATACGCGCGCAGGTACTAAGGAGAGATCAAGCTACCGGAATTAGCTAATAGGTATGATAGATTTTAAGCCAGACCTGTTTTTCATGGTTCACACGGTTGACGCTTTGAGCAGTCTAGTAAATAAATTATTAGGTATACTTGTCACAATAAATATTTTAGTGAATAGTGTTAAAAAAGTCTCACTTCTTATCGCCGTTGATAATAATGTCTGAGAAATATCCAGGTTTGTTTTCCACGTTCATTTGATGTGCAAATACCGGAGTGACCGGCAGTAACTCAATAGATGAGTTTTTCTTTTCTCGTAGTTTCATATACGCTGCTGCGGTCATGAAGGCTGAAAGTTGCATAATCAATTAACCATCATTAACGCATCCTTCACTTCAAATAAAAGCGTATTAACATAAGGTAATGAGAGAATATGAGAGCAGACACACTTAACTCCTGGTTTTTTTGATAAATATGTACATTATTTAAATTATATTTAAAAAGTTGATATAATTTTTGGTAATCATGTAATTTGGTAGTTTTCACGCCTAGTAAAAATGTATAGGCAAAAAATGGTTCACATTATTCACTTGCCTAACCTGTTTCTTCGGTGTGTCATTTGAGGAAATAAAACATTGGGTAAAAATTATCAGAAATAATTGCTTTTTAAGATGGATCTGTAACTTTAATTATAAAATCAAGGTAAACGTAAAACAGCTTTTGCCACCCTCGCTTGGGGAATATATGTATGTAGGTGCGACAGTGTTGTGGTGTTTCAACTTTCTGTTTTCGCTTTTATGACAGTACAAAATCCACGAGACGTGTTCCCGTGTTGAACGAAGGTGACTCGATCTCGTTTAAGGGGCCGACATCATAGGCATCCCCAATCCCGGTAAACCTTGAGGGAGAGGGGTTCAAAGTTTTTAATAGAACGCTCCATTGAATCCCCCCCCCCCCCCCCCCACCAATTGTAAAGGTTTAAACCAATAATTAATTTTACAAAAGAAAGTTTATCGTTTACCTATCTACTAAGGTATACCGACGTTTGTGTGAGTTATCATCCATATCAAACAAGATAACAATTTATATGTTGAAAAACTTACCCAAATCAATCTTATCATTGAGAAATGGATCGGAACGATCTGGAAAAGGTCCTGGACTTCTACTTTCATACTGCAATGTAGTATAGCAGTTTAATGCCTCTTCCAGTAACTCTAAAATCAATTCGTACAGTTGGACCGGATGAGACGGACACATATACGTCACTATGCGGAGTTCTTGTTTGTTTTGAGCCATTTTATTCGTATACAAAATCAATGCAAAATTTTTAACACGATTTCCGTTCTCTATAGTCTTAATGCATCGATTAAAATGAGCTCGTTGTGTACGCACATAAAAGTAACGAGTTAGTTATTTATTATCGTAAATACACGCGATAAACATTGCACGGTCATGAACTATCCAGTTTCTAGAGAGCCTGTCGAAGGTGACGTCAGGTGCACGCGGTGAATGCGTGTTTGTGGCTTCCGCCGTTTCGCGGTGGTAGGGTATTGTAGACTGTTGTTTACTCGCTCGTTTTCAAAGTTAATTTCTCATATACCTAACTAACTTGGTAGATGTTAGCCAATGTGCAATTCAAATAATTATCGTTCCGGCTAGTTTCACTCGAGAACATTATAAAGGTGGCTCTTTATATAAATTTTATAAAAATATATAAACACCGTCATGCCTGCATTCCCCAAGCGGGGATGGCAGAGGTGTACTGTGTACACCCACTTTTCGCCGTCGATGTTAAGTCCCATGTCCCACCGGACACAATGCTAGACTTCGGACTGATACTGGGAATATTTCTATTCAAAAATTATATTTTGTCCGACCCAGGATTCGATCATAGAGGACGACCTCGTAATCACTACGCGCATCATTCGCTGCGAACCTTTCTAACTTGAGTCGGCAAACTAAACGCTGCAAACTGTTGTAACGTGGTATAAATTATATAGGACTATAACAGTCAGTCGCAAACTATTTGCCAAATGAGTCCGAAACGTCAATGACGTCCCAGGTTAGATTACACAAAGTCATTTCGTTGACTGCTTTAGACAGATATTAATAATAAATACATTGTGATAATAATATTTTTATTCAATGAACTTTCAGATACATTGATTGAATTAATTTTAAAAATAAAGTATCTTAAAATTTAAATAAATAGTTTTACATACAATCTTCACTTGTACATACACTACAGCCATAAAAAGTAATCTCTTAAAAAACTAATTTTAAAAAAAATGTGGTGAAAACAGACGCAACATTGCTACATCTTGTACATTGTATTCTTACATAAAATGGATACTTAAAATGCTGTAAACAATTAGATGTTATGACTCTCTAAGAGCACATTCAATGCAGTCACTATATTATAACAACTAACAATATATCAGAATATGCTCTCATCAAATACTGATAAAATTTAAACGGGCCTGCGGAAGTTCTTTCCAGCGTATTTAGCGGCAGCGCCGAGTTCCTCCTCGATGCGAAGGATCTGGTTGTACTTGGCGAGGCGCTCGGAGCGGCACGGAGCGCCAGTCTTGATCTGACCGGTAGACAGACCGACTACGAGGTCGGCGATGAAAGTGTCTTCTGTTTCACCAGACCTGGGTTCATTTAAGTAAACATTAATATGGTGTTGTTAAGTTCCTCTCTACTTATAAATTACTCTTTACTTATTAGATGAGACCAAATAAGTTTCAATTCTATATTTTTACATTAAAAAAATGCCCCAAAAAAGCTAAACTGACAACACGCATTAAGCGAGTGCAATGTAAGCAAGCATTAAGCACAGCACTTGAACGTACAGACCGACAATTATTACTCGGCCCGCGACCAAAATAGGAACTAACGCTGTCACTATATGACAGTAACAGAGTTGACGTTTACTATGAAATGTACCCATTTCTTTTTAATTAGTAACCGTGCGGACTCGCCTGTTGAAATATCTCCTTGGAAATAGGAAAATTTTACTAAATGGCAACACTTTCACACCGGCGCCCCCTGTCAATGTCATCCACGAGCCAAACGATCCTTGTCAGACTATACTTGCACTTCGACTCCCGTTATACAAAACCGCCAACGAAGGGAGCGTCGGGCAATGAGAGCATTAAGATTTACCTATGGGAGACCATGGTGCCCCAGCCATTGCTCTTGGCCAGCAAATGAGCGGCGATGGACTCGGTGACGCTGCCGATCTGGTTGACCTTCAACAGCAAGCAGTTGCAAGCCTTCTTTTCAACAGCGGTCGCGATACGCTTAGGGTTGGTGACCTGTGCACACAGAAAACAGATTTTCATCATTTATGAGTGGATCAATTGGAGACAATATAACTCTAAGTAAATAAAAACAATAAAGTGAAGTTCAATTTATATTTCCCTTCACTTTTTGTTCAATATTCGAGTCTTAACTCGGAATTTAACAAAATATCTACATATACTGAATATTGGTTTTAACTTCTATAACTTCTATAAGATATACTACATAAAAATTAAACCTAATTTTAACTTGTGCTAAAGAATTAAAAAAAATTGTGACATTATTTGTCTGAAAGCAATAGTGTGCATTAAATAATTAGTTTATTATAACATTTGGTTAATAAAACTGAAAAGGTTGGGAAACTGAAAAGTGACATTATAAACCTACTGAAAATTATGCATTAGACTTGTATTTCTTCATTTATAATAGCAGATACAAACCGTAAGATCGTCTCCGACAATTTGGATGGGTGTGCGGGAGGTGAGGTTAGCCCACGCAGCCCAGTCGTCCTGGTCGAAGGGGTCCTCGATGGACACCATTGGGAAGTCCTTGATGAAGTCTAGGTACACATCGGCGAGCTTTTCTGACGACAAGTAGTCGGCCGGGTTTGATTTCGGGTTCTTGAAGTCAAGATCGTAGGTGCCGTCCTTAAAGAACTCGGACGCAGCTACATCCATACCAATGTCAATCTGTAAAGTAATCATTTATTATAATAGGTCTGAGAGAAAATATATCGTTATACTGTTTGGCACATTTAAAAAAGGAAACTATTTCACGCAATTATATTTCTATTGACTATACGGCCAAACCAACGCGTTCAGTCGCGTCCGCGGTGGCGTACCCAGCGGCCATCACGATGGCGATCAGTATCTCCCTATGATTGCGCGTGCAGACGCCGCCCAGATAGCGCGTGCAGGACGCGTTGGTGTGAACATTTCCATACAAATATTAACGCAGGAGCTAATCGCCACCGTGCACGCCATCGCGGACGCGGCTGGACGCGTTAGTTTGACCGTACGTTTACTGTAAGATTACTGAAATTAACAAATAAACTAAAATTCTAAATAAAATAATAACATTTAGAATATTTATTTCAGTAAAACCGTAGTAAAACAGTTGCGAAAAAAATGTGCAGTGGCCCTAATAAGGTTAAGTAAGTTAGACTGTCTATGCCGGATTGGCCACAAACCAAATATATCACATGCCTTTTTTTACATAAACTTCCATGCTATTATGGTCATTATCTTGGAAGAGATGGTTAATTTTCTACATACTAGTTCTAAACATTTATTGATCATTAAACTGATCTTTATCAGTTCTAATTAATGATTTTAGTTTTAACCATAATTGGCCACAGGACATCTTAAAGCATTTTTCGTTGTTTTGAATTTCGCCATCGACACCAACCTCAAACATTCTTCCAGTAAATGAGAATGTGTTAATTACCTTTCCTTTGTAACCAGCCTGCTGGATGGCATCCTGGATTAGGTAGAGGGCATCCTTGTTGTTCAGGATATTGGGTGCGAAGCCACCCTCATCGCCGACAGCGGTGGAGTCCAGTCCAAACTTTTCCTTGATGATCTTCTTCAGATGGTGGTACACCTCAGAGCCCATGCGCATAGCTTCGCTAAATGAAGTCGCACCTACGATTTATATTTTCAATTAAGACCTTTTAACCAAAATCAATTTTGTTCACTAATTGAATGCTCATGAAAGGTTGTGCTGCCATCAATGATGCATATTAGAATGGAGAGATAGAACCTTAGTTTAGTCAAAAAAGTCTGTAGCAGGGCAAAACTAAGGTCATACTATAATATGGTCATATTATTATATAGGTACATTATCGATTATATTTACATGTGTTATCATATATCCATGTTGTAGGAAATGAATCAAGCATCATTTGCAGTTATTCCATAAACAATTATAGGCTACATATTAATTACCTGTGGGGAGAATCATGAACTCCTGCATGGCAAGCTTGTTGCCAGCGTGAGAGCCTCCATTGATGACATTGAAAGCTGGTACAGGCAGCACAATCTCAGTGTTGCCAGCCAAATCTGCCAAGTGTTTGTAGAGGGGCACGCCCTTTTTGGCAGCGCCGGCCTTGGCGACAGCCAGCGACACGCCAAGGATGGCGTTGGCGCCAAGCTTGGACTTGTTTTCGGTACCGTCCAAGTTGAGCATAACCTGGTCAATCTGTTTAAATAATGCTTTTTATTAATCTATGATGAAGAATGCTTTCAGATAATAATGAGTGGAAAGTAAATGTTATGAATTTATATTGCCTCTTGGATTGGATGAGGAAAAAAATATTTTAAAGGATTGATGTTAATTAGTTTAAAAAAAATATAACAATTCAGCTAATGGCCAAATATTTTTTTGAGCCCTTAGCATTCCTTAAGGATCTAATACACTTTAATACTTTAATTAAACAAGCATGTTCAAATTTAAGAAGGGGAAGAAACCAGAACGAATGTAAGGATTGTGGTTGGTAACGATGTGCTGGAGCAAGTGAATGAGTTTGTATATCTTGGATGCGCCTTCAGTAAGGATGGGAAATACACCGCTGACATAGAGAGAAGAGTGAGTGCAGGGAACAGAGTGAATGGTGCGATGGGAAAGCTACTCGGAAGCCGGCACTTAAGCCATAAGGCGCAGCTGGCCATACATAACGGAGTTCTTGTCCCAACGCTGTTATATGGTAGCGAGAGCTGGGTATGTAAGAAGGAGAATGAAAGTAGGATAAATGCGGTAGAAATGCGAGCTCTGCGCAAGATGTGCGGAGTGAAGCTGACCGACCGCATTAGCAACAGCATAGTAAGACAGCGAGTAGGTATGAAAGATAGTATCGGTGTAAAGATGAGAAAGGGCATGCTCCGTTGGTTCGGGCATATAGAAAGAATGACAAAACAGATATACAATGTGAAAGTGGAAGGATGCAGGTACCGGGGAAGACCTAGACTATCTTACCACGACCAAATAAACCGAGTCTTATCTGATGGAAAAGTCAAGAGTCTCCGTAACCGGCGAGCGTGTATGAGACGAACTATGAGAGTCGAGGAAGCCAGAGAGGTATGTAAGGAAAGAACCTGTTGGAACTCTGTACTCTCTGCCTACCCCGCAAGGGATCTGGCGTGAGGTTATAGATAGATGTTCAAATTTACTAAAATTGTAGCTGATACAACTTAATTCTCAACCAATGTACATTGATTCATTCCACATAATTCTACATAGCATAATCTAATAGAAATAAATAGATGGACCTCTTTCATATTTATCGTAACACATTTACAAGAAAAAAATATGTACACAGTATATTGTTGTTTTGTATACTAGTGAAAATGATTAAACATATAATAGATGGAGTACTTAATTAATCTACATCACTTATAACATGCTGTTTGTTTTGACCATATTTTTATGTATTAGACAATAAATAAAAAAAAACCTTTTAAATGAATTCCCTACAATAATGCTTAGCCTGCCCTGAGTGCACGCGCTCATTGCCACACACGTGGAGTAAGCAGCACACAAACTTATTATTATATATCAATCATTTTTTTATACCGGGTCTTATCTGAAGGACAAGTCAGTCTCCGTAACCGGCAAGTGTGTATGAGACGAACTATGAGAGTAGAGGAAGCCAGAGAAGTATGTAAGGAAAGAACCTGTTGGAACTCTGTACTCTCCGCCTACCCCGTTAGGGATCTGGCGTGATGATATAGATATTGATTTTTTTATAACTTTGTGTTCAGTGTTAACAGTAAAACTCATCCTAATAAGTGTACGCTATAGGTGTAAAACAACAGTCTGTATATCTATAAAAATATTGACACTTTTTGTGTTTAATTACTAAATATTGCAACATTGTTTAGACTTAGATAAGCAATATGAAATCATATTAATGTCTTATACCAATCTATACCTTAAAATTCATAAAATAACGTTCAATTTAAAGAAATATTTAATGTTATTGAATAATTATCACATGTTTTGTTTACCTCCTTCTGCTCAGTGACTTCGAGGTTCTGCTTCAAGAGTTCAGGGGCAATGATCTCGTTGATGTTCTTGATGGCAGTGAGCACACCCTTGCCATGGTACTGGCCCTTGACATTGTCCCTCAGCTCCAAGGCCTCATGGACGCCGGTAGAGGCGCCGGATGGCACAGCCGCACGGAAGAGACCAAGCTCAGTAACCTATTACAAATTTTATTTTTTTATCAACTTTTGTAAATACAATATAACATTCCACAATTCTTCATCATTTGTATCGACATATTAAAGATTTGTGCATGCAAATGTAGGCAAAGGAAAGAATGGATCAAACTATACTTACTAAGTCAACTTCAACCGTGGGGTTGCCGCGGGAGTCGAAGATCTGGCGGGCCTTGATAGATTTGATCGGCATTCTGGATATGAAGTAAGAATAAGTCCTGCTTGTAACAAAACAATATATTATTTAAAAATACAATGTGATCACATAGCTACATATTGTAATTAAATCAGGGGGTATCTACAGTATATCTCTGCCACACCCACTTGAGATATATATAATATATCTCAAGTGGGTGTGGATATATATAATATAGGGTTTAAAATATAAATCCTCACTCACACAAGAATTGATTAGAAACTAAATTAAACTTAAATTAAACAAGTATGATGGAAAGGTTGAGAAACCTCTTGGATTTCAACTCTTCATAACCCAAAAAAGAACCAGGTGGAATGATATCACTACATAATATAAAACAAATTCCCCTCCCCCCCTGTTGCTTCTGTCTGTCTGACAGTGAGAAACTCAATAACTACTGAACGGATTTTTATATGGGTTTCACCAATGCAGAGAGAGATTAATATATGTTCAGATTCAAGAAGGGTTATGTGTACAATTAGCCTGTGCGAAGCCGGGGCGAGGCGCCAGTAGATAAATAATTCTCAACAGATCTCGTAAACATAGGGGGTATGCCTATTGCCTTTAAAATATTAGTCTGCTTGCTTATAGTTTTTAAAGGCTTTTATGATAGCTTATCAAATTGTAGGAAAAAAGTGGCGGTATTTTACAATCCCATAATTAGATAGATCCTTTATATAGAATATATAATATATAAGTTCAAGCAATTGTAATCCTACCTACCTCAACGTTTTGTAAATTTGGCAAGGTCAATTATAGGTTGTTCAATAATGAAAAAATTAATTCATTTTATGTATTATATATTGATTAAAATAACAATACATCTTACAATAGCGCTGTCTGTATACATTAATAAATGTAAAAGTACGCAAATATAAAAACCAGACTGCATGTATCCCGGAACAAGAAACATTATGTA
Source organism: Phalera bucephala (assembly GCA_905147815.2). Classification (NCBI taxonomy): domain Eukaryota; kingdom Metazoa; phylum Arthropoda; class Insecta; order Lepidoptera; family Notodontidae; genus Phalera; species Phalera bucephala. Next base: position 11,012,735 of record LR990621.1, on the reverse strand, counting down.
AATTTTCTTTAAAACCTATGGTTTTTGTTGAAGTTTACATAAATTAATGATTATTGTATTACTGTCAAGTAACATGAACAGATTAAATAATCGTACCTGAATAAAATTCTGTAAATTCAGCAACTATTGAGACTCCACAAAATTTGCCGAATATGCCGGATTGATGGAAGGAAATGTCTTTGCCCTTCACAAGGTGAAACTAGAGAGTCGAAACTCCTACTAATTAATTACATTATCGATAAGATATTAGTATCAGAATAAAATCGATATATTTTGTACGAAGGTATATATATCACGAATTTATTACCCAAAATGGATTGAGTAATGTCAATATATTTATAGAGAAAATTGAACTCATACTCACAGACATAACACTGAATTTTCTGTTGTTGTTTACTCGAGAAACCATGACGAGCAATAACCTGGAGCCCGGTGTCACGCTTGCACCCATTACGATGCAGTACGGTGACCATAAGGTAGGTTTAAGTACGCTGTGAACAATTTTTAAGCAAGTTCAAATCGCATAAGGTTCTCAATATATACAGAATCGATTCTAAAACGGGACTGTAAGGGCAGCTATCTCAATCGTTGTGGATACAGAAAAGTGGTCCTAGAGGGCTATCCTTAATTTTTGGAGCTGACTTTACAGATTCTGAAAAAAATGTACAGTCAGCAAGAAAATGGGCAATTTAATCAAAAACTTTAAGTACTATTCATTGAAGATGTGACATATGCGTAGAAAGATAGAACTAAGGCAATAAATGGCGTCCAAGAATTATACATTAGTTATATATCAACAAGTCCATAATCGTAACAATATTTGGTCAACCTACGTAGGGCTCTACGTGAGTATCCTTGTCATCACGTTTTTTTCGCAGAGTGCTCAATCCGTTTAGGGTAATATATCCATGGTGCATATATCGCAACATCTCTATTTATTGCCAACAATATATAGCTAAAATTTAGTTTTGCAATATTGTCTACCTACCACTCTGTCAGTTTTTCATTACCACAGTGACAGATTAGGTACCTTGTTGTTGATTATTACAACACAAATAACTTCAGAAATTAAAAGAAGGCAAGACTTATCTAAGAAGGAGATCGCTGTTTCATTACATTTCCTTGTTTTTGAGAAGCACATAATGAGTGACACCGAATCTAAAGCCACTGAAAAGAAACCTATTGTCATCAAAAATGCCACAGACTTGCAAAGATTAAAACTAGAAAAACTTATGAAAAATCCCGTAAGTAATTTAACTTATATACTGTTAAGACCATCATTGCACTATATCTACAATACTAAGAACCCTTCGTATTGAATTTTTTTTCTTATAAAGGACAAACCGGTGATAATCCCTGATCCACCGAAGTCGAAGACTTTAGCTGCGGCTCCTGATTTTGTCCGCAATGTTATGGGATCAAGTGCTGGAGCGGGTTCCGGCGAATTTCATGTTTACCGCCATTTAAGACGAAAGGAGTATGCTAGACAGAAGTTCATACAAGAGAAAAGTGAAAAGGTAATAAAAATACCTATGAGCTTTTGCACAAAGCTAAACCCAATTGTGTTTTTTTGTAATTAGTAAAATATTACTAATCACTAATATTACTCTGTACTCTCTGCCTACCCCGCAAGGGATCTGGCGTGAGGTTATAGATAGATAGATTACTAATCAATCACCATGTTATTTAATATGAGAATTAGTATCGATATGTCCTGCGGTCAGTCTTTTAGCTGATGATGTTGAATATTAGTGACAAAGTATTGTACTCAAATACAGTTGAACCTGAATAAGTGAGAGTTTCAGGGACCACAATCTCTTTCTCGCTTATAGAGGTTTCTCACTAACCCGAGTTTCTAGCTTATAGAGGTACAGATGTGGCCATTATCACTCATAGAGGTTTAATTAATGATACAGTAAATATGCAGTAAATAAATGTTGACTCTTCTTAATATTTCCGTCTCCTTTAGATCACTGGGGCTTTATAGAGTCTTTTGATTTGAAAATTTTATAGTAGGTGGATTCTGGTAGACCGAACTCACTCTGAATTTCATTACGTGATTTTCCACATCAAAATGCATTCACAATTTTATGTTTTTTACTTAGAGATAACACTTGGAGTTTTCTTTTAGACATGATGTAGGAACGAAGCTTTATTCGCTATTAATATTAGTCAACTGCAGTAACATTGAAGAAAGTAAGGGCCAAATGTGCGCAAAGACAATGTTAGTACCTAAGTTCCCTGAAATTTTAGAAAACAAACAGTATGGTTGCTATTTATGACTTACTGTGAAATTCAGAGACATTAAACAATGTGTCACAAACAAATAAATAACAACGTGTGTACATGCTAGACTGTCGCTTATAGAGTTATAGATAAGTAGCAGTCTCAGTTATAGAGGTCCACTCACAAATATCTAATGGGCCACAACTCTCTCTTATAGAGGTTTCTATTTCTCATACATAGAGGTTTTAGAGGCCAAAAATGAGGGGCCAGGCAATTACTCTCACTTTTTTTTTTTACAGGGTTTTCTCGCCTACCCAGTTCTCACTTACTCAGGTTTGACTGTATTTATATACATATCACCAAGGCCATATCCTCTAATAAGCGCTGGAGTGAAACAAATGACTAAAAGTACATTTACAAAAGAGCTTACAGTGCTTAAGCCCAGTGTGTTGAGAGAGTGCTTGTTGACTAACTTGGGAATAATCCCGAATCAGTTAACCAATGCTCTGTCACTACTCTGTTTTCTGTTGTTTTTTAGTACTGTTATTATTTTGGCCTATCTCACTGAGAGAAAAGACTCTTTTTCTCTGAGTATGATTTTGTTTTGTCTTACTTTGTAATTTATCATCACCAGTCACATCAACAGTCCGCTAAAATGTGCTAATGTAAGATCAAGGCTAGCTGTCTTAAGCCAACAAACATGCTGAGTTCGGACCCTTTTTATGATACACATTTCTTTCTAACAGTTGCTTTACTTCTTGTCATGTTGTTACATACATTATTTAGTCATAATCTTTCATGGAACTACCTGTTGCAAAATAAATTTTATTATTATATTATATTATTAATGGTACAGGCCATAACCATGACTTAAAATTTATCAACAACACATTTAGTAAAAAACTGAAATTTTATTATTAGTGAAATTGAGTTATTATTAGAATTTATCTGATGCTTAGTCTAGTCTTGGTCTTATTATAATATGATATAATATAATATGATAGATCAAGATCTAATTATAATATCTAATCCCAAATAAATTGTTCCTATAGGAAAAGCTTAATGAAGAATATCACAGAAAAATAGAACAAAATAAAATAGAAGCTGAAAAAAGGACAGCAAAGAGAAGAGCCAAAAGACTTAAGAAAAAGGAAACTGCAAAACAAAAAGGTAAAAAGCCAAAGATAGATGTTAAACAGGATAATATATCATCAGAGTCAGATAACAGCGGGGAAGATGAGGCAAATGATGACCATTCTGAAAAGAAAGAAACAAAAACTGAAGAGAATGAAACAAAAACTGAAGAGAATGAAATAAAAACTGAAGAGAATGAAATAAAAACTGAAGAGAATGAAACAAAAACTGAAGAGAATGAAACAAAAAGTGAAGAGAATGAAACAAAAAGTGAAGAGAATGAAACAAAAAGTGAAGAGAATGAAACAAAAAGTGAAGAGAATGAAACAAAAACTGAAGAGAATATTGAACGTAATGAAATAAAAAATAGTACAGATGAAAACTCTCATGGTGCTTCTGATTAATAAAACATCATCAGTTAATAAAATCAATACTTTTATTTGCTTGTTTAAAGAAATTTTTTTTAGTACATTTTAGATAAATCTGTAACAGGTGTTGTGGTAGGTTCACAAAACCTTCACTCCTCTCAAAAGAATATAGGTACATACAAATTACAAACCTGTCTCATCTCAAACAAATAAAGAAATCCTAAACACATATTCCAAACTCTACTGATTGGAGAACTACATTGAAAGCGCCAAAAATAACATTTTAGTACTTTGTCATAGTAACATCATATGAAAAAGGCAGTTCTTTAAAAACACAGAAAATTGATCTCTTCCATTTTTAAAAATATTATGTAACTGTGACTTAGTACTTAAATGCTTACATATTATTGCTTATTACAGTACTTAGTTTATTATACATATACATACAATTGAGAGTGGAGGAAGTCAGAGGTCTGTAAGGAAACAATGTGTTGGAACTCTGTACCCTCTTCCTACTCCGCAAGGGATATGGTGGTGATATAGATAGACATACAATGAATATAGACATGTATGGAAAAGTTATCATACATAACGAACTGAATCGTCATAGAAATATGCAGCGGAGAGTGGTGGAATGGAAATAGAGAAGCTATCATGATATGTTTTATTCATGTTGTTCCAAGACGCTGTATATTGTACTGCATCCTCTTTTGAACCCTTAGAGCGACAGCATGTAATTACACTTAACCTGAAAGTGTTCACAAAAAAATAGCATTAACAATTAATACCTACTACTCCTTTGTTTGACACGGCGAAGTTTTCCCAAGAGGCAGGTAGTCCATATGATTCTTTATATAAACCATTGTGTATCCAGGAATACGCACTTAATCGAGATTCAAAAAATAAAGTCAGGCATTCCGGAAACCATGTCTTGACACTAACGTAAGTGACTGGTTCTAGCTCGTCTAGTTCTAGGTAGCTTCTACCTACTAAACCATGGTTAAGAATATCTAACGGCCGCGCAAATCCTGAAAGATCGATTGATGTCTATTTTAACGAGATTATAAAGTTTACTTACACTATTATCAACATGGTACATGAGATTAAGGCAATTGCAATTATTAGCAGCCATTCCGACATCTCCAGCATCTTATAAAGGGGTTAAGTAATTTGAATACACTAAAAGGTTTCTAAATTCGTAGGACACTGATAAACGTGAAAAAAGTTAACTAATTTTTTTATATACGTCCATAATATTGTCGAAGTACCCCCATTGAATAAACGTGGTTTATAATGTAACACCGTCACGCCTATATTCCCCAAGCGGCGGTCTGGTACTGAGTGCACCCACGTTTCGCCGACAATGTTAGGACCACAATTCAAGACTCCGGACTCGTACTGGGAAGTTTTCGTTAGAAAAACTACGCTTGTCCGACCTAGGATTTGAACCCAGGATCTCGTGATCACAAGCGATGCGCTTTGCCACTAGACCAACGAGGCAGGTTTATAATGTATTACTTATAAAATGTGTGCAAACTAATATACTTCTGTCTGTGTAGGGGAATTTCAGTTTGTAAATGCATCCACGGAACACGACACAGGCATCTATGAAAGAAAGCCTATCCTAGATTTCTAGGATTCGCGCATTCTAGATGGAAATTAGCAGAAGGATCGGGATGGCAAAAGGCGCCATGTCACAGCTGGATAAGATTGGAAAGACAGAAACATCTCTACCAACACCAAAAGCAACTTAGTCCGAGCATTGGTGTTCTCCATATTTATGTATGGTGCCGAGACATGGCCCTCAAGAAGGCTCACCGCGACCGCATTGATGCCTTTGAGATGTGGTGCTGGAGAAGGATGCTAGGTATACCATGGACAGCACACCGCACTAATGTGTCAATCCTAGCTGAACTCAAGATCCAAACTCGACTGTCCACTACTTGCCTGCGCAGGGTTCTAGAGTATTTTGGTCATATTGCTAGGAAAGACAGTGACAACCTCGAAAAACTGATGGTCACCGGTAAAATTGAAGGGAAGCGACCACGAGGAAGGAGCCCAACACGCTGGACGGATCAGATTCGCACAGCTCTTGATACCGCGTTTCACGATGCTCTGCACTCGGCTGCAGATAGGAGTGGATGGCGACTCATCATCCGCAGAAAACTGCTCTCTAACATATGACCACGACCCTCAGTAATGAGGAAACCGACGCAAGGAGGAGGAGATTTCTACGTGTAGGGCAACTTCTTTATTAGAAAAAAAAACATTGCACAATCAGTATATTTTTATTAGAAATCGAAAATTAATACAGATAGAATGTTAATTAAGTAATTCTAAAGTCGTATATTACGTCTCTACTGCACAGAGGCCATTACACTGTCTTCGTTCTTCTTGAGTATCACAAAGCCCTCCATGACCGGGGAGAGGGGGATGTACTCGTCGGTGGCGAGTTCCGCCCGTTCGCCGAATGAAAGTAACACTGGGGTGGTGTGTGTGTGTGAGCCGGCAATTGTTTTAGGTGTTCCGGCCTTTCCAATGACGTCAACAGCCTAGATATACAATTATAAAAATCAGTGTAATACAAAAACATATTAAATTTATCATAATTATTTCAAAACAGTGATAATTTACCTGACCAACACGGACGCTGACGTTAAGAGGCTGGAGGTTCTCGTCGAGTGTGACGAGCCAACGGGGCTGCATGGACGTCGCCAGCACGTACAGCAAGTAGTGAGATTTACCTAGGATTACTGAAAAACAAATAAATTGGAAATTATTACATAGAATCTAATTTACAAGATAAATTATGTTATGATATCTACCACAATACCTATCTCAGACTAACTAATTCGTTTACCAGAGACATTCGGATAATATTATATAGTATACATAACTGATGATGAGCCATTGCCGAAACATTGGACACTTAGTGTATGTCAATGTCCTCTTTTATACAGTTAAATTGGCGATACTATACTGATAAATTCAAGAGTCTAAACAAACTCATTAGGGTCTTCATTTATTAAGCTTTCTTTAATTTAATCTACTGCCATAGATATATGATTGATAGATAGATAAACTCTTTATTGTGCACCAATATTGTAACAAATGGTAAATGGATATTAAACATTATAAGTAACAGAAAGGGCGGCCTTATCGCTAATGAGCGATCTCTTCCAGGCATCCTTGTTTGTTGGAGAAGCAATTGGTAAATCTTACAAATATTATAAACGAGGAAGTTTGTTAGGATGAATGTATGTTTGCTACTATTTCACGTAAAAACTGTTAAACGGATTTTGATGAAAATTTACAGTAATATAGCTTATACATCAGAATATCACATAGGCTTTTAAATCTACAGTGCGTCAAGGATATTTTGGCCCACAGATTACATTGGAATGTTGTAGTAGTGGTTAGACCTTTGGACTGCAAAGTCAGAGGTCTCGGGTTGAAACAGAAAGACAGGTGCCCGCCTGGCACCTCTGTCTTTTCGAAAGCATGTGCGTAGTAACTATCACTTGCTTTAACGGTGAAGGAAAGCATCGTGAGGAAACCAGCATGCCTAAGAGTTTCTAGAAGGTGTGTGAAGTTCGTCAACCCGCACTGGGCCAGCGTGGTGGACTATGGCCTAAACCATCTCAGTTTAAGAGGCCCGTGCCCAACGGTGGGACAGTTTCTTATCAGGAGTTGGTGTGAAATTAGGGTTATCATTTAGTAAAATTTTTCTACTTCCAAGGAAATATTTCAACAAGTGGGTAAAACAAGAACTGGGGTAAATTTTATAGCAAATGGCAACTATGCAACTGTCATGAAGTGACATTTCACTCAATGACAGTGTTAGTTCCGATTTTGGCCGCGGGCCACAAGATCCTGGAATGACTGTATAAAGATATTACAACCTAAACGCGTGCGCAGCCGCAGGTAACATATAGTTATTCATACGTACTGTTTTTACAGTCGAGGAAGGCAGTGAGCACGACGAGCAGTCCGGCGAGCGCGGGCTGGTTGATGAGGCGGCGGTCGGCGTGTGTGGGGCACAGCGTGACCGTGCCCTTGCCGGCGTGGCACAGGCCCTGCGCCAGCCGCACCATGAACAGGTGCACCGGCGACTTGCCGTGGTACAACGCCAGCGCGCGGAGCATCGTCGCCAACCTTACGTTGGACAAGGGTGATCATTGATTAAGGCGTCCTATTTTGTGGAGTTTGAATGTTGCCTAGCTCTTTGGAATCGTCGTCAATCTTATATTATTTAACAATGGTAATTATGAAAAGTATCCTGCTTTTTGGAGTTTGAATTTTGCTTTATATTATTCAACAGTGGTGATTAAAAGTATCCTACTTTCTGGAGTTTGAATATTATCTGAGGCTTCTTTTGATTTTAAATTTCGATGTATTCATCTACATTTTGGACAACTGATTTAAATATGATATGGACGATGACTGCTATATTGAGCCTGATACAATGATATATGAATTTCGAGCTGTAAAGCTCTACACATGCATTGTCTCCTTGCTGGCTCATTCATGTTATAAAAATGAGCTATATCATCATCAGGCAAAATCCCGTGCGGGGTAAGCAAAGAGTACAGAATTCCAACAGGTCCTTTTCTTACAGACATTTCAGATAAAACTTAATATGAAGCGGCTTACTTCAAAAAATATTAAGTAAAGTGTAGTAAAGTGAAGAAGCAAAAGTGATCGATATATTACTACTCCACTATGTCTGTGTTGTTACCTAGCATTGTTGGTACCAGCTCCGACGAGACCCATAGCGAAGATTGCGTTGTACGCGACATCATTGTCGGAGTCGTGCGAGTATTTGTTGAGGACGTCGATGACCGCCAGCTGCGGGTTGGAGATGGAGCACAGCGCGATGGCTAACGGCACTGCGCGCCGCACCGCTGGCTCGCCGTACCGACCCTGTGGTCGATGGAATTTAATTTTAAATAAATGTTAGTTCTTTTGATCATTATTTATAGTGGACGCATAGCTGTGTTGTTACATCCCTAACTCCCACGGCTATATTGCTGAATTGCAGGTCCCACATTATTCCAGGTCTGTTAAAGCAAATAAGCAATATATGCCTTTATATACCCCGACTCAGTCATTATTTATTTGGTAATTAGTCTAATTGCTGCCAAACTACGGACCTGGTTTCTGCCTGCCGGTTGGTTCAGTAGTGAAAACTAAGCTACCAAAGGGGTACCTTATTTTACAACTACTTCGGGAAAGACTTTCAGGTCTCGCGTGTGAGCGACAAAGCACCGCGTTATACCAGTGTAGTTAATGAATAATAATTGTGGAACGAATAATAAATAAATGTCATCTAGTTATTTTTTTTTGACAACTTAGTGTCCGGACCTAACAGTACGTATATCATCAGACGCATAGAGAGGACGCATAACGTACATACGTATATACGTTTCTTCGGCTTCTTACTTAAGCGTGCTCTTGGACTTGGGAGTTATTGTGATTACGTATAGGGCATCATCTGGACTAAATATTACATACTTACTTACACACATTTACATATACGACATAATAATTATTATTACTAAATATCTGTACACTAATGTAATGTCTAAAATAACTCACTCCAATATTTTTATATTTGTAAAAAAACTATCATAAATATACAATCAATCAATGGAACCCCGTGTTTGTCGACAAATATTCAGTGTGCGTAGATGCTAAAGCCCAATTAAATGGGCAATGGCGTGCGGGAGGCCTTATAGTCATGCAACTTAGTAATTCTAAATAAAGCGTTGATATCATTATATTTTACAGCCACGTTTAAAAGAAATTTGACAAAATGAAGTATAATATTATAAAATCTAATTAATTGCAAACATTTTTAAATGAATTTGGTTTTATTATAAAGGTTTATATATAAGGCGTCGTGTCCACTGACCAGCTGTCCGAATATCCTGGTGCACATCTCGGCGCCGGTCTCCTCGGCGAGCGCGATGACGGCGACGCCGAGCGTGGCCACGGCCTGCACGGCCGACAGCTCCTTGTTGGCTTCCTTTTCCTTGTCCTTCTCCTTGTTCTTGCCGTCCTTTGATGACTTGCCTGAACAAACATGTGTATAGTTAACGACTGCCTAGTCTCGCCAGTAAAGTGAGACATTTGATGTGGAGTTAAGAGGACCATAGGATGGAGTTACCCATTTACTACATACTTTTACTTTTATCGTCCTTTGAACTTCCGGCAGAGCTGCTTCCCTCTTTGGCATCTTTCTTATCTTGTTTCTTGAAAGCAGTGTCCTCAGTAGATGATTGCTCGTTCTATGGCACAAAACATAAACTGAAAGTTAAAAATACTCTTGGATATTTGCTTCAGTGAGATTGGCAGGAAACTTAGGACTTAGAATTGTTCAGTTAAGATTTTTAAATCAAATATACCAATACCAATAAAGTTACTGGCTTTTGTATATTTTATTTAAAATATATTTATTGCACAATATTAAAATTACAGACACGCTCTGGACGCGTTCAGTGTCTTCCAAATGTTTTTAGTTACAGTGTGAAGAAGAAAAAAGCATGTTCAATACCTATTCTTACGTACTATTAATAATTATAATTCATTCTGCAAGTGATCTGCACTTCTTTAAGTGACTGACACATCATGAAAAATAATGTATTATAGCACGTACTTAACTATTGCGCAAGTACCTACCAGTATTTAGGGATTTTCGAATCCATAAGTTTAATACATAAGAAGAATGAATCTATAAGACAATTAATGAATAATATTAACCCGTAAGATTGTAATTCCGATAGTATGTAATAATTTAATTCTATGACTTAACTGGTGTGTGAGTTGTTGAGGTGCCTTTAAATAAATAAATAAATAAAAGTATCGTAAGTTATAGATAGGGTCTCGACTTCGTACCGGAAGACGTAGAGTGGGCAGCCTCCCCACAAAGGGGTTCGATCGCCTAAGGAAGGTATAGTATTTTTCATATATGATGGGTACTGTGACAGTTGTAAGTGTCAAAGAAAATTATACTTTATTCAATGGCAATAAGAGGCATGACCGGTTTCTATACTTATATTTTTATGCCTTAACACCATTGAATTAAATATTAATTTCGTTTGGCACTTAGAACTGTCACTACCCATCCTATGTGAAAAATATTATAGTAGACGTTTTTCGGATGATGATGAGGATGTCTGTTTTTTTTTTTTATCTTTTTTTTTTTAAATGTAGCCCCACACTTGGATTAATTCCTGTGTCGTGGGTGCGTTTACAAACATGAAAATTCACAAACACAAATACCCAGACCGGAACAAATAATTGTGGATCACACAAAGATTTGTCCCGTGCGGGAATCGAACCCGCGACTATTAGACACAGTGGGCGGAGCGACTTAAGCTCTTAACCACTGCTTTATCGTCGTCGTTATATAACACGTACATCGGTTTCGTAATGTTTGGAGCAGATGTGCAACATCTGTTGCACGACGAGCACGTCGCCGGTGCCCGCGTACGCGCACATGGACAGCGTGGTCTGGCACAGCGACTGCTGCGGCTCGGGCAACACCTCTAGCGCGGCCATGGTCGCCTCCGTGCGCTCCTTGCATCCTTTACATCAAAATTAACAATAAAAAAATATTGTTTCAGTACTCTGTACCGTCAGAGACAGATACAGTACTAGTGTTGTAAAAATGAGCGCTGAAGTCGAGCGTTTAGCGCTGAGTTGACGCTCACGAGCGTTGAAACACGTAGAAGACGCGAGCGGTTTTAGGGGCGACTCGAGCGTTTACAACACTGTACAGTACTCATTTACGTACACCGACGAAAATATACTTAATACAACAATTGGCAGTCCTATTGCAAATATAAGATTTATTGTGCCATAAGTCGCTAAACATTCCAAATTTTACAAATCAAGAATAGTTATTGCTTGCATATACTAATGTATAGCTCGATAATAAATAGTGTCCGACCGAAGCTTCAGCTTCAGCCACTCGGCCAATCTTTAGGCTCTAAAGGACCGAAATTAAACGATCTATTACAACTTACAAATGATTTAAGTAAATAAATATTATTTTTTAGGCGAGTGCTTTTTTTAGTGTGTATAAGACGAACTATGAGAGTGGAGGAATCCAGAGAGGTATGTAAGGAAAGAGCTTTTTGGAACTCTGTACTCTCTGCCCACCCCGTGAGGGAGCTGGCGTGATGATATAGATAGATAGATAGAAATACTATTATTTAAAAAAAAACCGCCTCACCCTATGATTTATTCCTGTGTCGTGGGTGCGTTTACAAACATGAAAATTCACATACACAAATACCCAGACCGGAACAAATAACTGTGGATCACAGAAAGATTTGTCCCGTGCGGGAATTGAACCCGCGTCTATTAGACACAGTGGGCGGAGCGGCTTAAGCTCTTAACCACTACTCTACATCGTCCGTCAAAATAATATTATTTCAGTGTTATTATTTTGAGCCAGTATTATATAACTTTAATCATCTCGGTAAGTTAATACAGTCAACACGACTATTTAAAAAATTTAGACAATCGTGAACAAAATTTCTTAGGGTTATTAAACCTTCGACTTTGGCTACAGCTGAAGGTTTCGGCAATGACCTTTTAATCGTCTCCGGCTTCACCTTCGGTCGGAATTTATATTGGACGTAATTCATTGCTTGATCGAGTGGGAAACATTGCTGAAGCAGATTGTTACCCAAATTGGGTGGGAACTGGGAGGTTACGAGATAATCTTTAATGCTCTATTAATGTTTGTGCGCACAGAAAAAAGGAAGCTATGCCCACAGAATGAAGTCTATATTATTATAAATAAATTACTTTTTAAGTTATCTAGTTTGCTATCGGATATTCTTACCTAAGAAGCACAATCCAAGCCCCAAATGCAAAAATCTGGCATAAGTAGACGAATGTAAGTCTTTGTTGTCGTCGATAAGGCGCTGAATAATAGCGCACGTTATCTGTAACAGAAAACGAAAAATACATTATCCATAAGCGCGCTGGGGTTATAACTTATTGTTATTTTATTTTTTTCTGTACCCCTATAAACACATTAGACTTGCCTATCGCTGCTCATAAGACATCCTAAACACTTTCATCTCGATAGAATAGAATAATTTTTATTGTACATCAACAAAATGTGACAGAAGCAGTAGGACGATAAATGCCGATTTATTTGCCTAATTTTGTGTTAAAATGATGTAGTGTAAATAATTGAGTTCTTATGTACTAGAGAAGCCATGTTAAACAAATAAATACCTCGTAACTTAATGACCATGGTGTTAAGGAGGATTAGTGATACGACTCGAGCCATGTTTTCACTTGAGTGATTCGAGTGAATTTGTCTAACTGGCTAATCGAGTAAAAATAAATTATACTCGAGGCTGCTTGCACTCGAGTTATCGAGTCAAAGAGTAGATTCGGTGAGCGATAGATAGATGTCACTTTACTAGTTCACTATAGTATACGTCGCGTCGCGCGCGACTTCACCAGGTTATAAACAAATTCAAACTTGCATATTGGAAAATTAACAAACAGTTTTTATTTAATCACATATTTTTTATTTAATAAAGGTTAACCTATTTAAGAATGCTTTAACTACAGTAATCGAAACTCTCAACTCGAGTGATAACTTTCACTCGAGTTGCTAGGATTGTAAATAGTGAACTCGAGTGACGTAATAAAATAAACCGAGTGACTCGAGTCACAATATCCTACTCCAGTTGCATCACTAACGGGAATGTTTATGTTTTCATATATAATAACTCTTTTGTTTCTAGATGACGAAAATGGCTGCAATATTGAAATCCAAGATGGCGGACGTGACTTTTCATGTATAATCAGTATTGGTATCACTTTTGGGATTTTAGATGCTGATTAAGAACATGGCGTTAACTTCTGGATCCAAGATGGTGGACGCAACTATTAAAGTAAAATATTTTTTTTTTTTAAATCGTGGCCCCACACTTGGATATTTATTCCTGTATCGTGGGTGCGTTTACAAACAAGAAAATTCATATACACAAATACCCAGACCGAAACAAATAATTGTGGGTCACACAAAGATTTTTCCACAGTGGGCGGAGCGGGTTCTCTTAACCACTGCGCTGAATCGTCCGTCGAAGTGACACGCATTTATTCACATACACAAATACCCAGATCAGAACGAATAATTGTGGAAAACACAAAAATTTGTACCGCGCGGGAATCGAACCCGCGACCTTTAGACATAGTGAGCATAGCGGCTTAAGCTCTTAATCAATGCGCTAAATCGTCGAAATATGTATTCACCACAAATCGAAATAGTTCCAAAAAATGTCACTAGATAGCGTTAGTATATACTATCTATCGCGTTGTAATATATTTCACCGACATTAAGGCAAAATTATAATTCTTTTATATTATCATAAATTAATAATTATATTAATTTATGATAATATAATATACACGCATTCATTCACATACACAAATACCCAGATCAGAAAGAATAATTGTGGAAAACACAAAAATTTGTGTAATTTCCCCTCTGGGGAATATAGGCGTGACGGTGTTTTTTAATAATTATAAATAAACAATTTTCGTACTTTTTCCTTTACTTTCTCTCTGTGTTTCTTTATATATCATCACGCCAAATCCCTTGCAGGGAGGACAAAAAAGTATAGTTCCACAAACTGTCACTAGAATCTATCTTATAAAGCGCTATCTTAATTTTCCATCGGATTTGAGGGAAAATAATAATATCTTTATATCTTTTAGTTATAAACTGACAATTATCGGACTTTTTTCTTTACTTGTACTTTAAAACCTTGCTTTTTGCCAAATTCCATGATTCTAGGTCAACAAGAAGTGCCATATAATTTCTGATGAGTGACTTTGAATGGCCATATCTTTTGTTTGGGTTTACTTAGAACCTTTGTTTTATTACACCAGTAGGGGACTGTAGACCTTCGTATTTGATATTAATTTCAACATAATACTTCTAGCCGTTCGTGAGAAAAAGGGTGATAAGTGTCGGACAGATGGACAACGAAGTGCACCTATAAGGGTTTCGTTTTAGGTACGAAACCCTAAAAACACTTGAGGTGTCTTCTTTAGTACATAGTACACAATACCTCAATGGTATAATTATACTAACTTCTCCGTTGCAGGAACCGACGGCGATGAGTCCGCAGGACACGGCAGCTAGCGCGCAGATTTCGGCCGGCGCCGACGAGTCACTCAGGACTGGCAGCAGGTGCGACAGCACGTCCTCGCGCTGCGTGCCCGCGTACGCGATACCCAACCCTAACGGAGTACATATGGAGTACATTATCTAACTAGTTGTAGAGGAAGTCCACAAACATCATTCGTTTTAAAGTAATACAAAAATAGTAATGTGAACTCTCCATATATAAATATACAGGTTCTTCTCTTACAGATTTCTGGTGCTTTCTCTAAGTAGAGGTAGCAAAAGAAATCTGTAAAAACCTGTTGGATCTCTGTATGCTCTTCCTATCTCGCAAGGGATCTGGAGTGATAATATGAATAGATAAAAGAGATATATTACGAAAACAAAATGTGAAAACTTGAAAAATGATTTAATATAGATGTTTGCAGAGAGAATAAACATAAAACTATAATAAAATTAAGGATATTGAGTTTGAATTAAATAAAAACTTAAGTGATTTTTCACAGCAAACAATATTAGATCCCTTGCGGGGTAGGCAAAGAGTACAGAGTTCCAACAGGTTCCTTCCTTACATACCCCTGGCTTCCTCCCCTTTCATAGTTCATTTCAAACAATATTATAACAGGTTGTAAATTCAACTACTTAAAATAGAGTCATAAGAAACAGAAAAAAAGTATTATAACTAAAGCAAACTTGACTTGCCGCAGTATGTGTGGTAGCAAGGTACCAACTCAATGTATACTATGCTTAACACCGATTTTCAGCTGGTCCCAACCATTATCATAGTACAACAAATCCCTACCATCATCTAAACTAATATTAAAAAGAGAAAAGATTTGAGACAGAACTAATCATTATATTAATACGTGAAGCAAAAACGTTGTACCCCTTATTACGAAAATTGCGTGGACGGAGGAGTATGAAATTTCCCACACTTATAGTTTATATAGAGGAAGAGTGCAGAATGCTAATATTTTTTAAAAGTTATGCATAAAAATACATTAAATCAATAAAAAAACATTACACACACTACCATGTATTTGACTGACATATGCATATATATTCTTTTGTTTATTGTTAAAGTCTGTGGTCAAATTGAGAATAGATTAATATTGTTTGCCTTTAATATTATTTGTCTATAGTCTTACTGAATGTCAAACATAACCACCAAACGATGAAAGAGTAGGTCGAATTTCGATCAATGGACGACCACTAGTTTTAATAATTCTTTCACCATTAGGAAGCTATATTATCCAGAAGTAACATAGGCTATATAACATAGACCCGGTAGATGGCGCTGTTGTCGACCGTGTGTAAAGCTGCGGAAAACTGCTAGTCAGAGATACAATATAAAAAATCATAGTTTAATATGATTGTAATTGAATCACTTACCCAACACACTGCCAATTCTAAGATTGGTGCTGGAATGCAGCACGTAATCCGAGAGCAAGGCGAGGGCAGGGTCGCACTCATTGCGCACGCCGCAGTTGACGAGGCCGAGCGCCAGCAGCGCGCCCGCCTTTATGTGCTCGTCCGCCGTGTACAGGTACTTGTCGATGGGTGTTAGCCCGCCGTCCACGTCCCACAGGTGGATCATGCCGAGGGAGGCTGCAGCCGACAACATGCCTACGGGACAGGAGCTCATTTACTGATTGATGAATTAACTGATATAATGGTGTTAATGTGACCTAATGACTTTCTTGATACAATAAAAATGTTATGTATGCAATCTAGGTATAAACAAGAATGACAATTAGATCGACCTGTCAAATGTGTAAAATTAGAAAATTTTTATTGGAAAATGATTTTGCATGCATAAAACTTTTTACTACATAACCATCTTTATCAACGCCAAGTTTTAAAAATAACTACTAAACTCTGTACTCTCTGCCTACCTTGTAAAGGATCTGGCGTGATGATATTAAGACGGACGATTTAGCGCAGTGGTTAAGAGCTTAAGCCGCTCCGCCCACTGTGTCATTGACACATAGTCGCGGGTTCGATTCCCGCACGGGACAAATCTTTGTGTGATCCACAATTATTTGTTCCGGTCTGGGTATTTGTGTAAGTGAATTTTCATGTTTTTAAACGCACCCACGACACAGGAATAAATCCTAGTGTTGGGCTAAGTATAAAAAAAAAATAGATAGTTGTTTTAAAAATGATTTTAAAAGATGTCACAATATAGCGGAAAGTCGTTCCTTTTCTTATTTGGATCACATAGTAGGTACTATGTCACATAGTAGGTATATCCCTTTTGTCAACAGGACTCTTAATGTAGCATATGGGGAATATATGTTTAGCAGATAAAAATATGTTTACCATGATCTTTATTCTTGTACATCCACTTATTTCCGTCTTCAGTGGTAACTAATTTGTCGCGACCAAAGCCAGCATTCACAAAAGCATTTACAAAGGTTGCTGATAAATTCTGCCTGGCGGAGTCGACAGGGTGCTCTGTGAGAAGAGACGGCCGGAGCGCTGAACCAGCAGACTCTAACCAAGTCTTGTACACTTCCTCTGGAGTTTTGGGTTCCATAATGTCAAGCTAGAAAGAAAATTACAAATTTATTGAAACAGAACAACATTTTTGTTTTATCTTACCTATATTCACCCTCAAGAACAACACAAACTCAATATTACCCATACTCAACCTTGACCTTCCTTACCATAAGCTTGACTTCCTATTGAGTGCTATTAATTCAGATTGTATAGCACTTACTTATTCTATAATAATTATCACATTTTCAAACACATCATGCAGTACCCATTTTACTAGACTACTGTAATCAAACATTATTATATTATATACTGTAATATAACATTCGACGAACGATTTAGCGCAGTGGTTAAGAGCTTAAGCCGCTCCACCCACTGGGACTAATATCCACAATTATTTGTTTCGGTATGGGTATTAGTGTGTGTGTGTGTGTAAATTTTCATGTTTGTAAACGCACCCACGACACAGCAATAAATCATAGGGAGAGGCTACCTCTTTAAATAAAAAAAAAATAAAAAATGAGTTACATATTGCAAAATGATGCTGTAATGTTTTTTGTACTTACCTCTCTACCCAAGCTAAGGAAATGATCATTGATATGCGCATTAAGGAGGATGGTTCGCAGGTCTTCATCTTCAAGGTCCAGTGGTATGTACTGGCGTGCAATCATGTAGCACAATTGTTTCTTTATCAAGCTGAGGTAAAAATGTTTACTATTATTAGGATAGCCAAGATAAAATAATTGTGATTAAAAGAATGCCAGAGGCTAAACTGTGTATCGAATGGGTCCCACAACAAGTCGCCGAGCTAGGCCCAGGAATCGATGGCTCGAATGTCCTCAACGGGTACTGAGCAGAATGGGCATTATTGACAGGGGATCCAGACCGTTGGAGAAAAGATGGGGATACCTTTGGCGAGCTGTGGGACATTTTACGTTTGTTAAAAAAATTGGTGGTTACTTACGGATCAGAGCAGGAATTCAAAACATCCTCACACTTGGCTCTGTCTTGCAGTTGCATAGCGACGAGCATGGCGCGCGGGTATTCGCCAAAACGGAGATACGTGTCCAACACACCTTGCAGGATTTGAGTGGACTCAGGCTCCACAACATAACTTGCACAGCTTAAAATTATATTAATTAAATTAAGTAATATAAGGAATAATAACTTCTGATATTAAGGGGCTGCCACAATATCTTCAGCAAAATTATTGTAGTCTAGTTTGCTGTAAGAAAATTATGTGAGATCATTGATGATCGGTGATGTGAGAAAAAAGAGATGTGAGAGATAACAGCTCTATCTTCTCACCACAAAGTAAAATTACGACAATACGTTTTGAATCTAGATCATGGCCCAAATTGAATTAAAACCAATATAACATACCACATCAATATAATATAGTCTAATTTACTTGCAACCTTTCAACCTATTTTTTATAATATGGACAGATACGAGACCTAACACCAATTGTAAATCACAATTTTACAAAACTCCACTTACCCAATCAAATACAAACACACTCTGGGGTAGTTGCTCTGATCCATGTGTTGTGTGAGAAGGTCAAGCCGGTCAATCTCCATCAGCAAATCACATGCCTGGATCTCAGCCGAGTGCTTCATATCAAAGGAGATGACATCACGCACAAGTTGTAGAAGAGTGTCCATATTATCTACGTTCCATTCTTCAGCTATCTCACCCTCTAACTGCCTGTTTGAGATTTAAACAAATATATGGCCAGTATTTTCACAAATTATGTGATAGGAATCTAAGCTTGTTTTTTTCTGTTTAACAATTTCATAACAATGGATGTTATGAATTGATGCTGTTGATATCCTATTGCTGTGCAAAGGCCTCTCGCCTATGCACAGCAGTGGGATATTAACAGCTAGATATTAAATAAAATGTCATGAATACTTTTGTTTCCAAATCCAAACTGTTTTTGTTTTGGTAGAGCTACAGATATTATTATAAATCAACTATATATTAGATAGACTATGCTGCGATGATATTTACATTTACAAATATTTTTGTGTTAATTGATAAACTGTGATAGTTGAGGGACGATTTGGCGCAGTGGTTAAGAGCTTAAGCCACTCCGCCCACTGCATCCAATAGCCACGGGTTTGATTCCCGCACAGGACAAATCTTTGTGTGACCCACAATTTTTTGATTCAGTCTGGGTATTTGTGTTTGTGAATTTTTATGTTTGTAAACGCACCCATGACACAGGACTAAAACCAAGTGTGGGGCGGGGCTATGTTTAAAAAAAATTAATATAAAAAAACAGAGTGAAGGTTTGGAAGGATCTTTACAGAGTTCTGTAAAGATATCTGTTAGGTTCTATACTCTCTACCTACCCTGATAGGAGTCTGGAGTGATGTTATAAATCTTGTTCATATACTAATAGAAATATAAATTACAAACAATATAAATATATTGTAATATCCTACCTCACATATTCATGTCCCCAGTCTCCTACATTTGACATAGTTCCCAACAGGCAGTACTTGAGACATTCCCTTTTTTCTGCAGCATCCTAAAAAATATCAACTTAATATTGAACAGGGTATATAATTCTTTGTAAGAAGATTGAATAAATAAGAGTTATCTTGGGTTTCAATATATTAAAAAACAAAGTGTTATGTTCAATAAATGTTATAAATAAATCATATTATAATTTAAAAACTTGGATTTATTCAATATTCAAATAATAAAGCCACATAAACAATGCCATAGATTTATGGTCTTAAATGCTTGGTCATAGTGATTGGGCTTGGCTTCATGTGATACTGGAACCAAATAGTTTATAACATTTATTTGTAGTAACATATGAAACCAAGTATAATAATTTGTAAGAAGTATTATAAATCTAACAACGAACAAAAATCTAGCAACTCCATTTGAAGACTTTTTTTATTAATTCTACAACTATATGAAACAGTAGCTGAAATGACAAAATCCATATAATAGAGGTCAGTGCATTCATAACAGAAACCCAATGGGTTTATACTTCAATGGGGGTTCGGGGCAGCCTAAACAATTATAATTAGTCTTAATTGTTTACAAGATATTAAGGAGAGTATTTATGATCAATTTTTGTGTCTGCACACAGATGTTTTTGAAGAAACTACATTATACTGATTTACCATCACACCTATATTCCCCAGAGGGGGTGGCAGAGGTGTACTGAGTACAGCCACGTTCCGCCGACGATGTTAGGTCCCAAGTAATAGGGGGTGAGCCTATTGCCATATACCGGGCACAATTCCATACTCCGGACTCATACTGGGAATTTTTCATTAGAAAAACTACATTTGTCCGACCTAGGATTTGAATCCAGGACCTCGTGATCACAAAGCGATGCGCTTTGCCACCAGACCAACGAGGCAGTCATTCCAATTATACTGATTTATATTACCAATTACTTAAAAATAAATGTTTTAATGATGTGGTATAACTTATCCTCTAAAAACAGGAATTAAGCACATGTTATACATGACAAACAACACTCACTGGTGCTCCACTGACTCCCATAGCAAGGACAGACACTACATCTGCACAGAATTTCTTTGTCTGCCCATCTTGTATCTTCTCATATACCTCTTTGAGAGCTGGGTAGTGTTCCCTCAAAAACTTTAGAGGTTTTGGCACTGACGTCATTGACGTTGTCGAGGTTCTGATGAGTTTACTCAACATTTGCAAGGCTGGTAGGTATAGATCCACATCGGGACCCTAAAAAATAAAATAGGTTAGGATTTGATTTACTTTATATTCCTATATCATAAGAATATTGTTCCATACATACCGTCAGTTTTTCCACTAGCATATTCAATTCTTCTTGCAGACGTTTGTCTTCTTCGGACTGTAAATAAGTACATAAACAATAATTCAAGTCATTCCCAGTTTTAATGACGATGTTATATTTCATATTATACTTACCAAATCATCATTGGGAGCTGGTGCTGGTTCAACTTTTTCCTTTTTTGGTTCTTCGGTCTTATTCTTTACAGTCATTTTGCAAAATTTTAAATTGTTTCAATTTGCAATCCAATAAAACAATCTTCTTCAATTCTTTCCTCCGTGAGTTTTACAATTTTGACAAGTCACGACGGCATCGGGGTGACCATATGAAATAAGTAAAAAACTACCATGACTTAACAAATTATCTTTATTATCCCGTTTAAATACACTTGCAAAAACTCCCGACATCAAATTTTCTTTTCCCGAAATGATATTGTTGTTATAAAAACATCCCTAAGGCAATTTTTATACTAGCTTTCCCATAGTTTTTCTGATGCACCAACCGCACATTTTTTTTGTATTTTATATATTTGTTTAGATTTTTATATTTAAATTTTTTCCAAAATTATTTTTTTCCCATAATTCCAAAACTATATCTAAATCGGCCACACTGAGTGGTCTAGGCCTGTCAATTTATTGACTTCCGCACGAAAACACGTTAACGGGGGGAGCGCTGGGCAGTGATAGTGTGGGAAGGGAAGTAGAGCGTAACTGGCACGTTTAAACGACTTACCTTCCTTCAATTTACGTGGAAGTGGATAGTGTGTAAATTGGGTATCATAATATTCTGCTTACTTATGAGGAAAGCGAAGTCATGCCAAACATGTAAGGTCATTGCTTTCCCTCATCACGAGTGTCCCGTGCTCTCCAGGTTTGCGACTTCCTTATACCGAATTTATAATAGTTCCGTGACATTGTAGGTTCATGCTCATGCTTTCAGGCTGACTTTATATTCGAAAGTTTAATGTAGATAGAAAACTTTTAAGTAGAAAACTTTAAGGAGTGCCCAGTGTTTCTTGTTGTTTCTCAAATCTCCCCTTATTTCATCTTTCTTGCATCTTTCCCATGTTTCATTATTTATATGACGCGTCATCGTTACATTTTTAGTTTAATTTAGATTTTTACCCGAATAATACCCTATGTATTCGCATGTAAAGTATACCCGTATATAGGGTCGGACGCCAACCTCGCCACGAGAGTCGAGGTTGTAGAGTCCCTTATACCGCCTTCCGTAGTGTTTCTTCGAGCAGATATCGTTCTTCTATCTTATTCAATGAAATGTAAAGCTGTAAAAGTCCCTGAGTGAACAGCATACTCATTATAATAATAAATTTACTAGGACTGTAAATTTATTGATCTTTATATATTATATTATTGATAAAGCAATCTCTAAAACTCCGCGTTTTTGGAGATAACACGAGTAAAAAAAAGTTGCAATTTAAATTAGGTACGCTACTAGTTTAAGCGCACATAGCCTTGCAAGTAAGACACTAGTAAAGGAGAATGCCGTCTAATGTATGGCGCTTCGTACCAAAACCAAATTGCGTCAAAACCAAATTTCCTGTATTTTGACGAAAATTTTATACATTTTTGAAATCTACTTCCATGATTTGTAGTTATTATCGATCGAATATTTTAAGGTTAGTTTTAAAAAAATTCTTGACCTATATAAGCGAACTTTTTTTCAGTGCAGGTATTATTATGGTTTCTCTTGCTGTAAGAATATAACAATGTCTGATATATTATGTCTAATTGTCATAGTTCCAGAGAACGTACGTACTTAGAATAAATATAAACCAGATTCACGGGCGCGCATCAAATTGAAGCAACATATACTATTTCCAATGAGAGGAGTGACACGTTTATAATATAATATATATGTAAGCGAGTAGTCATTCTGTCAATTCTGTGACCGTCGTTAAGAATAACGTGCTCTGCGCGTGTCAGATTAAATTACGCCTTCTTGTGTCGTTCCTACCTGTAAAAATGCTGTTGAGCTTAAAGTGAAACATAATGGGATCACATTTCATATCTAACTAGCACAGATGCCGTATTATTTAAATATTGAATATATTAAAGGACAAGTCAAGAGTCTCCGTAACCGGCGAGCGTGTATGAGACGAACTATGAGAGTGGAGTAAGACAGAGAGGTATGTAAGGAAAGAACCTGTTGGAACTCTGTACTCTCTGCCTACCCTGCAAGGGATCTGGCGTGATGATATAGATATATTAAAATACACGTTACCGCAACAATAATTTTATCATCATCTCTCATGTCATCAATATTAACCCCAAAATGTGGTAAATTTTTCCGGGCTACCAACATTACGCGGGTAGGAAGTACGGGGAGTTGCAGTTGCAGTTGCCATTTGTTGATTTTTTGGATTCACCGCGTTGCGTGCAATTACAACTAGTGGTGGCTTATATTTATTCTAAGCGTACATGACGTATTCAAGTTTTTGTTCGAATTTACAACGAAAATGAATCCATACCGCGATTTAATTTGATCCTAGCGCCATCTGTCGCAGTCGATGTTAAACTTCTGGCTTATTGGTGTTAAAACTTTGTCGATTCCAAAACTGACGACTTCTGTGTAGCTATAAAAAATTGGAATAATTTCATTGTGACGCAATTGATACCGTCCCGTGGTATTCTCTTTTTTCTTCAAAACAAGTTTCATATCACTGTAGGTAGATAGAGGTAGGTAGGTAGGTATCGGATTACGGTTGTCAGCAACATACATAATTCACTGAATTATTATTACCAATTCAATGGGATTTTACCTGAGAACAATATGTGAGCGTTCTAAAACCGATACTCAATTTAGATTCAGTATATCATAAGACGTAGCCCACACAGGTAGCCCTATCACGTAATATTGTCCATTTTGATTAAAACAGATCCAAAATTTATTTTCAGTGGTAATATATTTAGTACCTGGGGTAATAGTTAAAAAGAGCGAAAATATATAGTTTATATATAAGTGAAAGTAAAAACAAAGGAAACCGTAAGTTATTATCAAGTACTTTTTTTTGATGTATTGATATTGATTCCATGTTTAATTTATATTATTTATCATTTCTACTTGGCCTATCATTCCATTCAGAATGATCTACGCTGTTGGCCGCGGGGCCTTTACAGCTTCCATATTACATGTTGCATTGTGTGTACGTTCATATAAACGCTCAATTAACGGACTTAACGGTTTTATGCACTTCGTATGCAAGTAGTAAATACTGAGTAAAAACAGTAAGAAGTCCGTTTTGACTTATGAAACAGACGCAAAGAAAAATGACGTTAAACGAAAGGATATAAGGTGTATGTCATCCAAATTTACGTCACTAAATCTTTAAACATTATGTCCACCATTGATATAATAAATATTATATGCATACAAATGCAGTTGTCAGTCGTACTTCTGATAACGATACTACTTATAATGTAGTAGAAGTTGATACATTTTTGATTTATTATAAGTAGTCGAACCTTTGAGTTGAACTAACGACTGCCGTATCATTCATTGTATCAAGATTATACAAGTAACGGGTTTGTTGCCTTTTAATAAATTAATTCATGTATGCATTAAAAAAGTAACGTTATGGCTTTTTTCTTACGGACGTGGATTGTGTAGATACACCCACATTTAGCAGGCTGTCTATTTTTTTTAAATAAACACAGCTCCGCACTAGACATCATTTCTGACTCAGAAATTCATAAACATTAAAGTTTACATACACAAACAAAGATTTGGGGGTACATAAAAAAATATCCCTTGCGGGAATCAACACCGCGACTACTTGATCCAGTGAGTACAGCGGCTTGTAAAGTCGAACCGTCAAGAATGTAAATGTGGGACGAATCTATTAACCTACGCACGAGCGTTTCTTCAACGCGTGTTAGTCCTGCGCTGAAATGAAACAAACGGCTAACAGTACTTTTTTGAGAAGCTCTTACAATGCTTCAGCTAAAAGCGTTGAATAAGCGTTACCTTTAACTTTGGGTACAATTTCTTGAAGAATTTTTGAAGAATATCTGTAATAACAACATTCAGTCAGGGTCCTTATTCGCAATGACCAAACCATGGTTACGATAAATCGCGAATGATCTTATTACGGTATTCTGTATGCTACTAGTACTATTAAACGATAATTTCACAAAGTTATCGTAACGTGGCGATATGTGTTTTATTTGGCAATAGCGAATAAGGGATCTTATCAAGGATGCGAAGCCTGGATCTTGAGGATCGTCAGCCGCATTAATATCTCTTATTTCCAGTCCTGGCTCGTTTTCTAGTAACGAAAAATGCGTGAAAAGTGCATTCACTATTATTATGATTTCTGTAGTTCAAATTCTAGGTCGGCTACATATAGTTTTTCTGTTCTTCCCAGTATCAGTCCGGAGTCTGGAATTGTGCCCGGTATATGATAAAAGGCTTGCCCTAATACATGCGACCTAACATGGTTCACCACTTCCCCTAACGGTCGACCAGCACGATTTTGACGTCATCGCGCCTATGCACCCCACTCACTCTCCGGACAATATCGACCACCGTCCTGAAGTCCTGGACATGGTGCTTCTGAAGGGTGTAACCTTCCGGTTGCACTCCTTGAAGATAGTCTATGAGCTGGACTCTGACCACCGACCTGTAGTCATGAGACCCGGTTCTCCATCCACTCCTCAGCCGTTCAAGAAGGCGATGGTGGATTGGGATGCGCTGAGCACAGCAAAGGCGGATGCCGACCCACCCGCCCTTCCCCTCAGCTCGGACTCCACCTCGTCCCCTCAGGACACCGATCAGGCTGTAAAAGCCTTCACCGCCCATATCCGATCGGCTGTCATTCAGTCGTCATAGCAAGTCGAGACGGAGGATCTCAACCGCTTTAGACTGCCTGACGATGTTAGGGAACTTATTCGGACTACTAGCTACTAGCCTACTGGAAGCTGGCGCATACCCTTAAATCCGACTCCATGTCTGACATGCCTCCGCTGACCCACCCCTTTGGCGCAACCCCAGCCTTCGATGACGACGAAAAGGCCAAAGCTCGGCCTTTTCGTCGTCATCCTAGAGAGCCAATGCACTTCCAGATCTCTGCCCGTTGACCCGGCTCATGTCGATTCGACCGACAGGGAAGTCGAGCGCAGGGCACCCCTTCCCCCCACCGATTCCTTACACCCCTATTACTCACACCGAGGTCGAGGTGATTAAAAGTCTTAAACCGAAAAAGACCCCCGGCCCTGACGGCATCTCTAATCGCATATTCAAATGTTTGCACGCCCAAGTCATCTGCCTCTTAGTGGCCATCCTTAACGCGCCATAACGAATTGCACTTTCCCCACTCAGTGGAAAGGGGCCGACGTCATAGGCATCCCCAATCCCGGTAAACCTCGTGACCGCCCCACGAGTTATCACCCCATCAGTCTCCTCAACTCTCTGGCTAAGATCTACGAGCGCCTGCTTCTGGCACAACTCAAAGATTGTATTGTCCAGGGGTATTCCCATCAATGAGCAGTTTGGTTTTCGAGCCAAACACTCTTGCGTCCATCGAGTGCACCGCATCACGGAACACATCCTCACTGGCCTCAACAAACCCAAACCCGTCTATGCCCTTTTCTTATGTCGCGAAGGCGTTCGACAAAGTCTGGCACAACCGTTTGATCTACAAGCTTTACCAAATGGTTATGCCGGATAGACTCGTGCTCATCTTACGAGACTTCATGTCGAATCGCGCCTTTCGGTATCGCGTCGAAATGACGCGCTCTACCCCCACTCATAGTCAAAGAAGTATTGTTTGTCTATGTCAGTGACATTTGTAGTGTGTGAGGTAGTAACTAGAGAGCGCTATTTTAATTTTTCATCAGATTTCAGGGAAAATAATATTTTTTATTTATATGTTATAGTTATAAATTGACTAATATCGAATTTCTTCCTTTACTTGTATTTTCAAACCTTGCTTCTTGCCAAATATCACGATTCTAAGTCAACGGGAAGTGCTATATAATTTCTAATGAGTGTCTTTAAATGGTCATATCTTTTTTACACTAGTAGGGGACCGTAGACCTTCGTATTTGGTATAAAATTGAACTTCTTACTTCTAGCCGTTCCTGAGAAAATAAACCCTAAAAAAGGTGATAACCGTTGGACAGACGGACAACGAAGTGTTCCTATAAGGTTTTCGTTTTAGGTACGAAACCCTAAAACTTAGCCTATGCCATTCGTACATCAATCCATGAAACCACAGAACATACGCCCGCTTTCCTGTTCTTTGGAAGAGAAACATCCATTCCTCCAATTGGTATCAACGACATCGCCAACGTATACACCTGTGCCCGGTATGAACCTATAGCTATTGATACTCGGGAATACTGCGATAACCTCCAGTCTAGACCCGCACTACCTAAGGCCGTTAAATTGAAATTACAGGCATCTCATGATAAAAGACTGAAATTCTACAACCAAAAGCGCAACATTGCTAGTTTTCAAGTGGGCGATGTAGTTTGGAAAAGAAACAAGTGTCTTTCGAATGCAATACACAAGTTCATGGCTAAGCTCGCACCCAAATTTGAAAAAGCCCTCATTGTAAAGAAACTGTCACACAATGTTTTTGATTGAATAATGCTTTTGGTAAATCGATTGGAGTTTGGCACGCTAAAGACATAAAACCCTTGTGGGGTAGTTAATAATCTGTAAAGAAATAAAATATATAGGAATATATTTTTTTCTTTCTTTCGTTGGGGGAATATCATGTTAGATTAGGATAGGTGTAACAAGCTCAACAGCGAGACGCAAGTTCAAACCCACGTTTAATAATTTGTCTTTTTGTTTCCGCAAAAATTAATATTTTAATATTAGAGACATGACTGCATGAGCGGACCAATACGGGGCACTCGGTTGCCCGACAACGCGGTGTAAGGAGTTAGTGTTGCCAAACGCCCACCTACCGTCATAATTAAAGTAAAAATATTATAAATGTAAAGTGCATAATTTGGGTCATTCAAATTATTAATTATAGCTATTTTATATTCCATTATACTAAATAACTAACGCATTGTTTTGAGTGAGGTACACAAAGGGGTAAGTAAATTGTATTATTTGAAGTAGATAAATGTACGTAAATGTTCATGATAGGATTGAGATATCTTAACGAATCTAACTAAAGATTTCTCAATTGTCGTAGCTTACGGAAACGCCCTTTAGGATTTGATGCACAAATTGGTTACGATCCTGCGCCTATAGCCAAGTTGACAATCTACAGTCGTTAACGCTAAAAGAAAGCGGAAAAATGTATTGGAATGACATTTTGCAACGAAAAGTCACGTGGTCAAAACAATGCGCTATCGATTGCGACAAGAGAATAGAAACAAAACGCTTGCAACTTGTCTAGCCCTCTGAGCTGTCTGCTAGTCGAGGCTTGGTTTTGGCAGAATTCCGCACTCGGACAGAAAAAGAATTCTCCTGACGTCCCAATTTAGGATTAGTTTAGGCTACATTGCATGCATTTCCAATATTACATGTTCGTAAATCTAACATAGTTGTCAATAAAGGAAAATTTATCCCGTTTGCTCCGCAAAGACTTCGAAGCCCCGTGGTTTATACGGAACGTTGATCTCCATTCCGATCTCAGTATTGAACCTATTCGCGCCTTTATTAAAAAGGCGACAACCCGATATTTCGCGAACGCGTCTAATCATTGGAATCCGCTAATCGTAGTCGCGGCTGACTACGAACCTAACTCCCCTCCTATCAGCCGCTACCGCCGTCCGGGGCATGTTCTCACCGACCCTCCCGATGTCCTTACATCTCTTCTTTCGAATACAGATACTGCACACAGGATCGGACACCGACCTCGCCGGCGAGGTCGAAGAATCTCTTGCCGCCGGCCGGTGCAGAGCACCACGACGAGACACCTAGTATATATCCCCTCCCCCATAGCGTCTGCCCAAGTCGAGGCTGTTCCTCCTTGAGGCGCCCTTGAGCCAGTTGCCCTCTTACCCTCCTGGCTCGAGCGTAGTGGTTGCACGCTCGCCCTCTTGTCCGGTGAAGCTGCACAGGCCCCGCGGCCAACAGCGTAGATCATTCACCCAACGCGACCTAACATCGTTGGCTAAAAGTGGGTTTACACAATACACCTCTGCCACCCCCGTTTGGGGAATGTAGGCGTGACGGTGTGTTCGTGTATATTTCTATAAAATTCATGTTTATTTCCATGTTATATGCAACGTTAGCAAGATTAATGTCACGGTTTCTTTATTTTCAGAAATAATGCATCGACTGAAATCTGGGTTGGTTCTCAAAACTATGCTAACAAAAAGATATGCTGTGTCTACAGCCAGTCCTTCAGCGCCACTATTGACTATGGACGTTATTCCTAGACCAAAACATTTGCCTTTACTTGGGACAAAATTAGAATTTATTGCTGCAGGAAGTGGAACGCAGTAAGATATATTTTTCTGCCGGAAAAAAATTGTATCAAAGAGAAGGGTTCAATAATTTAAGGAGGCATATTAATGCCTTGAATTAGATGCCTTGCCTTCTCTATCACTACATATAATAAAACAACGTCCCCCCGCCGCGTCTATCTGTCTGTCCGAACGCGATAAACTCAATAAATACCGTACGGATTTTCATACGGTTTTTACCACAGAAATCTCAAATGATTTCTTTGGTTTTCACATTTGTGAATCCACCTTCCTCCTTAACACTCCGTCCATTGGGACGAAGTGATTAAAGAGAAAGGTTTATGTGTATAATTCACCCGTGCGAAGCCGGGGTGGGTCGCTCGTAAAACGTAGTGATTGTATACTCTTTGGTCGCTCGTGTTAAATAAGTTCTATTACTTACATTGTAATTTACTAAGTGTAATATGAATACCTCACTTCTGTAACTGATAATTGAAATTGATACTTTCATTACGAAACTCATCAACATTGAAGAAATTATTTAATTGACATTCAAACTCTTTTAAATGGGTGCTTTTCTGAAGCGCAAGAACGTGTTACCCTATGATTGCCCATTGGATTCAAGCTTAGATTGCTTGATACACTTTTTGGTTAATGATTCGATTCATATGAAAGATAAAATAAAAAAATTGTTTAATTTTTCTTGTTTTTTTTACTGTTATGCTTATGTAGATCGCTTCCAAGCCTTCCAAGCCAATTAATTCGGTATATGTTTTTGTACATGGACATGGGAGGCGTTTCCTAGGTTGGAACCATCATCAAAATGATTTCTAATATTTCCATAGCGTAGTAACAAGATTGTCGACATGTTTTAATTTGTTACAGATTACACGAGTACATCCATTCCCGACATAAGCAATTAGGTTCTATATTTTGTGAAAAATTGGGAGGCAATACAGATTTAATTTTTATTAGTGACCCACAACATATTAGGACGCTTTTTATGAATCTCGATGGAAAGTACCCGGCTCATATTTTACCTGACCCTTGGGTATTGTATGAAAGACTGTATGGATCAAAACGAGGTCTATTTTTTATGAATGGGAACGAGTGGCTGGAGAATCGAAGGATAATGAATAAACATTTACTTAAAGATGATTCGGAAGCTTGGCTAGAAGCACCAGTGAAAACAACAATAGAAAAGTTTATACAGAAGTGGAAATTGGAAACTGAAAGGGGCGTTTTTGTTCCTAATCTGGAATCTGAATTTTATAGATTGTCTATAGATGGTACGTTAAATTTACAATAAATTGAAAGAGCAGCGGATGTTTTAATAGTATCTACAAACCCAATAGGTAGATATCTACCTAATGTAATTTTTATCTTACAGTTATAATTGCAGTAATGCTGGGAAGCAACTCATCAGTAAAAACAAACAAACATTACGAAATGCTTATAAACATGTTTTCGGATTCAGTGAAAAAGATTTTTCAAACAACAACTAAACTATATGGATTACCAGTACAATGGTGTCAAAGATTAAATTTAAAAATGTGGAGAGATTTCAAGGAATGTGTCGATATGTCGTTATTATTGGGTATGTATAAACACGCACTTCTTTGTGCACACACTAATTGTAGGGTATTTTTTATTATTCTAAGATATTATGTAAATGTAAAATAATATGCTTCCGACGAGGTCCTTGGTTCAAATCCTGGGTTGAACAAATGTAGTTTTTCTAATGAAAGATTCCCAATATCAGACCGGAGTCTTGTTTTGTCCGGTTTTATGATTGTGCCCTGTCTTAACATCGTCGGCGAAAAGCGGGTGTACACAGCCCTGCCACCCCCGCGTGAAGGTGTGAGTCTACCTTTCAATTAATGCTTTATGTTGTTCCAGCGAATAAAATAGTTGACGAAATGCTAATATATAAGCATGACAGTAACGGACTAATAAACAAACTAACAAACGATAATGTAACAGACGAAAACATTAAAAAAATTGTAGCAGATTTTATTATTGCTGCGGGAGATACGGTATTTATATATTATTTTCTTATGATTGAAGCAATAGCGACACCCAGTGATGTGACTCTCTATCTCTACATAATTACGCCAGATCCCTTGCGGGGACGTCAGCGATCTGACGATGTGCTTTTATGTATTTTCTGAGTACTGTGAACAATATTGTTTTTTTTAAGTTTTAACTTGTTTATACTGTCCTTAGTTTTCTTTTAGACATCCTACACAACATTATGGACGTTATTTTTACTGGCAAAAAGCGATATTACAAAAGATGAACTGCGTTTAAGAGAACATTCGTATGCGAAATACGCAGTCAAGGAGTCAATGCGTCTATATCCTGTAGCTCCATTTTTGACAAGAATCTTACCGAAAGAAAGTGTTTTAGCATCATACATAATTGATGCAGGGGTAAGCTATAATATCTTTAAACTATAAGAATATTTCAATGCTCCATTAATGTTGATCTATAGGATAATAAGAAATCTTCTAAATTGGACAGTACCTAAATGTTTATCGGCAACATAATATATACGGCGACATTATTAGCAGAAAATTAATAGTAGGTATACCACATTCCCGAGAGCGTTTTTTCAACGAGCGGATCGAAACGCTTTTTTAAAAATGTACTATGAGCCATTTGTTTCATACCAGCGCTTTATTAACGCGCGTTGAAAAAGCGCTCATGCGAATGCGGATTTAGGCGTAAGTAAAATCAGTGTTCCCACTATTGGGAATTTCTCATGTCTTTAGGACAAAGCAAATGATAATACGTATGGTTAAGGGATATTTTATATTAACGTGTGCGATACTTTAAACAACGATGACGGACCAATTAAACTTGACTGGCTGTAATGTAAGCGAGTAGTTCCAGACTATTGCCTGTAGCAATTGCCCTTGTACTTGCCACAAGACATGACCAATGTAAATCGAGCAATATTACTTCACTCTAAAGAGTTTCTACCTATTACGTATACGTAATTTAACCTTATTAAATTCAGTATAACAGAGTTTAATGCTAGAGCTGACATATAATAATTCAATGAATTTTCTCATATCTTCTCAAACAAAGAACGCCGGTTAGAATAGAAATATTTGAAACTAAAGCCGACGTTGTATGCATTTTTGTCTAATAAGTGTTAGCAAAAATGTCGGCCAACAGCAATTGTAGCGCGCTTCCAGTAATGTAGATTGTAAATTAAGTACTCCTATCACCATTCCTACCTCTATGCCTATCACGTATTCCATTAATTATATAGAACTAGAATATATTCTAGTTAACTATTCTATAGCTTGGTCCCTAGCAGCGAGCCTAGTTTAATTTTTTCCTTAAAAAACTGCCGGAATAAACGATGGTACTACAATAAATGTCCCTAACGTGGTCCCAAGTAACCAATGACTGTATGATTGAAAAAAGGTTATACCTATTATTAACCATTATCTATCTATCTATCTATATCATCACGCCAGCTCCATTATGTATCCTTAGGTATATGTGCATGAGTGAAGGTAATTGTAACAAAGTGATAAAACGTGCCTTTTCGTTTCCCTCAAAACGGGCGTCGCAATTGGTATGTGAAATATCCATCGCTTTACCATTCAGGGTGGGGTAATCATCAATTTCATTATCATCGTTGTCATCAAGTTCATCGTACCTATCTATAAAGAATACAACTAATGACGAGGCTGTATGGGCTGGATCCCTTTGCCTTCCCCAGAAAACGAAAAATTAAAAAAAGATTCACTGACAGCCGAATGAGTTTGGTCCGGTTTTAACAGTTTTATAGGTTAGAAATGAAGTAATAACAATCAATAAAAAAAAAAAAAGTAAATATGAGTTACAGCCAACAAATAATTAGGTTTAAAACAAACTTTACCTCATTGCATTTACGGAAATTCAGTGCAGTTTGTAGTAATCATGTGGAACGACGAAGAGATGAACCATTTATCCATAATTCAATGCTGCACGAAAAAGTAATACTAAAACAGTTTAATAGAAATATATCTATGGAAGGATTTGTGAAATGGCAAGAACAAACTTATGCCAGTATATCCAACAGCTATCCCGTAAATATCATGCAAGATGGACTATTATATTTTCATGATATAACAGGAATGACTTGGTGGACTACAATAGTTACATCTACAATACTTATACGATTGCTAATGACTTTGCCACTCACAATATATCAAAACTACATATTAGCAAAAGTAGAAAATATTGGTTTAGAGCTCAAAGACATGGTAAATGAACTAAAAAAAGAAACTGCCATTGCAAAAAAAGCATACAATTTAACAGATAAACAAGCTATAATTTTGTATAAAAGATCATTAAAGAAGCAGTGGCAGAAGCTGATTGTCAGAGATAACTGTCATCCATTTAAAGCGAGTTTAGTGATATGGTTTCAGATACCAATATGGGTTTGCATGTCATTTGCACTCAGAAATCTTGTCTATATGCCGCATGGAGATCCAGCCTCCCTAGTCACTTTAATGGAGTTATCAGCTGGTGGAATAGGCTGGATTCCTAATTTAACTGAGCCTGATCACTCTTGGATATTGCCAGTTGCTTTTGGCTTGACAAACTTGTCAATTATTGAAATACAGAGATTGTCAAAGCTCAGGGATCCTTCTAGGCTCTACAATATATTCACAAATGTATTCAGAGTTTTCTCAATAGTTATGATACCTGTAGCAGCTAGTGTGCCATCTTGTATGTGTCTCTACTGGATGACTTCTAGTGGTGTTGGCCTGGTCCAGAATTTAGTACTCTTATCGCCACCACTTAGAAGAAAACTAAGGATACCTGAAGCACCTAGTGAGCTGGAAGAGCCCTATAAACATATAAAGGAAGGATTAAAAATTCCATTTCAAAAAATTATACCAAAGAAGTCATAATAAAACATTTTACAGCAAATCTGTTTTTTAATACCAAAAGCAGTATAGCTAGAAATGATAGAACTTACTAGTGTTTATAGTTAAGATGCAGAATTAAGTATACAAGTTGTTGCAGACCCCAGTTATAGCTTCAATATACACATCAGGCCGTGATGAGCAAAATTTTAGTAAGGCCAATCAATTCTTGCCTTATCGTTGGGATAGATCAGACCTACGGAGAAAAGAATTAAAGAATCATGTGTCTTCCGCATCCTTACCATTTGCCTTGGGTGCTAGATCATGTATAGGCAAAAAACTTGCCATGCTCCAGATTGCAGAAGTCATAACTCAGGTATATTTTGAATACATATATTTTATCATCCCAATTTTGGGGTCGTTTTTATCAATTGATGTTGATTTATAATGTTAGTTGTTGTTTAATGTGGAGGATCATGGGGGGGGACCTTTGCCGAGCAGTGGGACATAATAGGCTAACAAAAAAAAAGTACATTCAACATGTTGTCATTCATCTCCTATATTTAAAAACAATTTAGCGATGGACGATTTAGCGCAGTGGTTAAGAGCTTAACCCGTTCTGCCCACTGTGTCTAATAGTCGCGGGTTGGATTCCTACACGAGACAAATTTTTGTGTGATCCACAATTATTTGTTCCGGTCTGGGTATTTGTGTATGTGAATTTTCATGTTTGTAAATGTACCCACGACACAGGAATAAATCCTAGTGTGGGGCTACGTTTTTTTTTTAAATATGAATTATTTAATATTGAGCAGCCTTCCACGCTTAAAAGCTCACCCTGAATATGCAACCTGTTTGAAATCATTTTAGTGAAATGAGTTTGGAATGATAACATAATTATTCTGAAGGACTTACCAACTTACAATAAGAGTATGGTTTTGATGGTATATATTTTTAAAATTACAAGTTGTAACAGAATAAATCATATTGAGTTCTTAGATTTACGCGAATATTACACATGAAATAAAACTATTTTACGGATTTTATCGTGGTTTATTTTTTTTTTTTATTTTTAGTTCCCGACGTTTCGAGTGCTTTGCAGCACCCATGGTCACGGGAGGGACTGAGGTGTTAGACGTCCAATAGGCATAGTTGTTCCGGGGTACCCTCAAACTTCTTAATTATTTTTGTTGTTGTTGGTCCGATCTACGCAGAATGAGCTCACGGTGTCTTGAGGTCTTGCAGTGTTATGCTTGGTTTTGGATTTGATTATATTAATTACCGGATCCCAAGACGATGGAAGCACCCAGCTATCTTCTCTATTGAAATTAGGATGTTTTTTAATTTCAATAGCCTCGCGAACCATCCTTGGTAGGAATCGGTGTACTTTCACGAGGATTTGTGGTCAAATCTGATGTTATGGCGGGTGCGGTCAAGGACATGTTCACAGACTGCAGACTTCTTTGAGCGACGGTGTTTTAGGTCAGCTATGTGTTCTTTAACCCGAGTTTTTACCGGTCTTTTTGTTTGTCCTATATAAGAGAGACCACATTCACAATCAAGCTTGTAAACTCCTGCATCTTGTAGCGGGATCTGACACTTGACAGATGGTAAAAATTGACTGATCTTCTTCGGCGGCTTATAAAATGTTTTAATCGAAGCACGCTTCAAGATGTAGCCAATCTTGTCCGTGACTCCTCTCATGTAAGGTAGTACAGCAGGGAGACGCTCAACTGTGGCTGGTTTCACTCTGTCACTGTGACGTTGGCGTGGGACTCGAAGCTTATTGTCGTGCAGGACTTGCTTGACATGTTGAAATTGTAGAAAGGAAACTAGCGGAGAACAACATGCCAGCGGAATACTTAGAACTATTGAGACACTGCCTTACATCTGGCTACTTATTGTGGAAGGAGCAGTTCTACAAGCAAGTAGATGGCGTGGCGATGGGCTCCCCTGTATCTCCCATTGTTGCCGATATATTCATGGAAGACTTTGAGGAGACAGCCCTTCGTACCTCACCAAAAGCCAAGTTTCTACAAGCGGTACGTAGATGATACTTTCACAATATTACCATCTGACAAAATTTATGTATTCCTAAATCATCTTAACTCCATTAACCCTAAAATTCAGTTTACAATGGAGTTGGAGGCAAATAATTCCCTAGCTTTCCTAGATGTGTTAGTAATCCGTAACCCCAACAACACCTTAAGCCATACGGTTTATCGTAAAAAGACCCATACTGATAGGTACTTAAACGGTGAATCTCACCACCATCCAACACAGTTAGCTACCGTGGGTAAATCTTTGTTTCAGAGAGCACAAGGGATCTGTGACAAGAAACATCTGGCTGCCGAGCTTCAACATGTCAAGCAAGTCCTGCACGACAATAAGCTTTGAGTCCCACGCCAACGTCACAGTGACAGAGTGAAACCAGCCACAGTTGAGCGTCTCCCTGCTGTACTACCTTACATGAGAGGAGTCACGGACAAGATTGGCTACATCTTGAAGCGTGCTTCGATTAAAACATTTTATAAGCCGCCGAAGAAGATCAGTCAATTTTTACCATCTGTCAAGTGTCAGATCCCTCTACAAGATGCAGGAGTTTACAAGCTTGATTGTGAATGTGGTCTCTCTTATATAGGACAAACAAAAAGACCGGTAAAACTCGGGTTAAAGAACACGTAGCTGACCTAAAACACCGTCGCTCAAAGAAGTCTGCAGTCTGTGAACATGTCCTTGACCGCACCCGCCATAACATCAGATTTGATAGACCACAAATCCTCGTGAAAGAACACCGATTCCTACCAAGGATGGTTCGCGAGGCTATTGAAATTAAAAAACATCCTAATTTCAATAGAGAAGATGGCTGGGTGCTTCCATCGTCTTGGGATCCGGTAATTAATATAATCAAATCCAAAACCAAGCATAACACTGCAAGACCTCAAGACACCGTGAGCTCATTCTGCGTAGATCGGACCAACAACAACAAAAATAATTAAGAAGTTTGAGGGTACCCCGGAACAACTATGCCTATTGGACGTCTAACACCTCAGTCCCTCCCGTGACCATGGGTGCTGCAAAACACTCGAAACGTCGGGAACTAAAAATAAAAAAAATAAACCGCGATAAAATCCGTAAAATAGTTTTATTTCACAGAATAAATCATTTTTGATTTTGATATTTGTAGAACAAAATAATATTATATTGCAGTAGAATCACATACATGATATTATATCACCCTTAGGTCCAGTTAGTGTTGTGAAAACGCTTGAGTCGGCGCTTAAAACGCTCGCGTTTTCTATGTGTTTCGACGCTCGTAAGCGTCGAATCAGCGCTAAACGCTCGACTTCAGTGCTCATTTTTACAACACTAGGTCCAGATCATTAATTTTATCTGCCCCAAATCTTTGTTACTACTTATTTAATTTGATTTACTACTTATTTTCAACCTTATGTGAACCTACTTTTAGGTTGCTAATTGACTGTATAGAATAAGACATTTTTTGTTTGTTTTCAGATTGTAAAAACCTTTGATTTTAAGCGCTCAGGTGGGAATGATGTGACTGCAATAACTTCACAGGTGTTAGTACCTAACAGGAATATTGATCTTGAGTTTACACTTCGAAATCCAAGCAATGACATGTAGATAATAATCAAATCAATTGTAAACTTTTTTGTAGCTTGTACTTGCGTTGATATAATATTATATTGATTGTAGTCATCTGCATATGTATGAACATTACTTATTATTACAGAAATCCAAATAATACAACATTTTATATTGAATACATTTAATATTAAATATATACATTAATAACTATCACATTGTTTATTATTTGAAAATTACCTATTTATTATTGATATGTATGCAATAATGTTTATAACAAGGTAAGTGCCTATAAATATGAATAATAATAATAAACTTTATTGGCAAAAATGTTTACAACCTTAACCTATCTAATTAATACAATAAAGTGTAGCAGTATAAATACTTACATGGTTGTTTGATCACGAATCGTACTGGCTTCCGTACTAGTATAAAACTGAATACATAAGCCAAGTTGAGAAGCTTTCACCATCATGGCTTTAATAGAATTCATTATTGTAATATTCTTTTATTATGAAAATATGAAATAAAAAATCACCACAGTAATCTTTATCATTGATTGGTTCATTTTAAAAGCAGTGCATAAATCAATCCATCTTACAAGGATAGTGTTATCAATTATTTAGAGATCTAATAATTTAAATACAAATCATCTAAGTATTTATTACATTACAAAGGATATTGTTTTGCGTCTATACATGATTAGCCCCAGAACCAACAGCAATGAAAAAATACGTGTATGATTTTAAGTTACCTGCAAATTATCTTCATGCATTTATTAATTAACGGACAATCTGGGAAATTGCATTATTGCAAAAAAAGTATTAGCTTTTGAGGTTATAATTTAGTAGCTATTAATACATTTGTAAAATCGTTATATAAAATTACACTAGCAATCAAATCGACTATTGTTGAATGTAATCGATTGAATATAACCGATTGATAGAATTGTCATCTCCTACCGTAATTCGATAATGTTGGCATTCGGAACGTTGGCGACTGTGATTTAAGTACTTACAGTACTTTGAAATATTCGTTTTGGATTGCAAATTGTCTGTTAGATATGGATGTTTGCAACTATTAAAAGAAAACAGATAAATTATTATAGTATAGGTCACATGTTTGTTGGTTTTGGGGCCATTTTCGACGATATACTTTATAATTAACTAACGGCTTAAAATTACGCTATAAAAACAATTAATACGCTATATACAAAGCATTCGCTGATAAAACTTAGAAACGATTTAGGTGGGACATTATTTCCAATGCATTTTATAAGTAAAATTAAAAGTAGGTAACAACAATAAAAATATAAATCATAAACTATACAGCAAATGCTTAAAAGTAAGACTCAATATAATGCTTATAAGGCATATATGCTATGAGCTAAAATTACATTTATATTATATTATTTATTTTACATTTATATCCCACTAGTTTCTGCCCGCGACTTCGTCTGCGTTGACTTTAAACAGGAACCTTCCCGGGATAAAAAGTATCTTTTGTGTTAAAACCAGGTAAATTTCATCCAAATCTGTACCGCCGTTTTGCGTGATTGAGTAACAATAGATGTTTCGATATCTAAACATACAAACTTTCGCATTTACAATATTAGTAGGATTGGGGTTAAGATACCTAATTTGTCTTACTGCAAGACCGACATATCTTTTACCTCTTTCAGAATTAAAACACTAATTTTTTACCCTCCGTTAAAACCTTAATCTATCTAAACCATTACACCAGATTCCTTGCAGGGTAGGGAGAGAGAACTGTTACGACTTCAATACACCCCGATATCTCGAGAACCCTTTATCGGGAGATGTTAATTTCAAAACGCATTACATACCCTTAGGTCCCCTATCAATCCGTCAAAAGAGATCTAGAATCCGCGCTTAAGTGCTAAAACGTCTAAAAGGTTCTTCCCATTAAATTAACGCCGGCGCGCGGTCGCGGTAAACAAGTGCCTACTGGGTCACGTACAAATAGGTATGTAATAATAATACCGCTTTGTGGGCCACGCCGGCTATTGTTCGATTTACTTAGAGGGTTCGCGTCCGTTCTAGAAATACTCGAATGAAACGAGTATAAAAGGAGCCCTCAACGAGGTGACGGACACAGTCTCTTTTGGGAAGCGACAGCGATCAAATCGAGTACAAGCGATCTAAGTGGAATACCTTAGCAACGATATACGGATACTACAGTATTTGGGTACTAACGAGAGTAGTACTAGTGTGTGTTTAGCACTTGTGTGTACTTGCATTCGACTTACTGTTGTGTGTACAGCGCCTAATAAAGTACTTCGCACGTTATTCGGCATTTATTTACCCCGTAACTTAACAGTACATAGTTGCAACAGGTACTTCCTTACAGCCTCTCTTACTTCCCCTAGTCTCATAATTCGTCTCACACACGCTCGCTGGTTACGGAGACTTTTAAATTTCCCTTCAGATTAGACACGGGATATTTGGTCGTGATATGATAGTCGGTACCTACATCCTTCCACTTTCGCATATCTTTTTAAAACCTTAATCTTCTAATAAATAAGAAGTTATGTAAAGCTGTCCAGCAACATCTTTACTTAACCAACTGCCTTAATATCATAGACTTGATGTCTTCCAGCCACTGTTCTTTATATTCTAAATTTAAAATGGATTTAAAAGATCTTACTCGTTCTGTATCGTTCATTTTCCCAGTCAGCAAATAAGCAACTGCTTCCACGCATAAGAATCCCATGCCCTCGTTTAGGGACCACACATAGATTTTGTCCGCTGTATCTGGACCCAATTGAAATTGTAGAATAGCGCTACTCAACAAACCTTTGAGTTTATCAAACAAAAATCTATCAGCTAATAGAAGCACTTCTAAATTTGTTTCTAATTGCTCAGCCATTGGGAATACTTGTACTTCACATTTCGGATTATTCAAGCCGCAATGCAGTAATGTTAACAGATATTCTAACGCGAGTTTACTAACGTTCTTAAGCCGCACGCATTTTTCCACTGACTCTTTGAAACAACCCATTAACATGGCACTAAATACTTCTGAGTTTTGACACAAAAATACCCTATTTGCCTTAACTGTCGACAGATCATCCAACTCAAAAGTAACTATTTCATCGTGTGATAAATTATCTAATATAGGGTCGTAACTTACGCAGATTTGGTCTTTGAATCTATTTTCCAGGGTTTTAGGGTTTTTTATGTGAACATTATTAGCTAACTTGACTAAAGCGGTAACGCAATTTTGGACGTCTTCCTTCGACTCGGCGATAATTGTGAATAAGAAGTTCAGTGCACTGCAGTCTATAAAGAATTTCTTCAACGGTTTTTCAGTCCTGTTAAAGGAAAAAAAATGTTCGCGCATTATGACTCGTGTCCTAAGCTAGAATAAAGCTGGTTTCAGAGCGTTGCGTACACTCTGTGCGGTTTTACCCAGCTGATTACTACCCTAAGT
This sequence comes from Phalera bucephala, assembly GCA_905147815.2. Lineage (NCBI taxonomy): Eukaryota > Metazoa > Arthropoda > Insecta > Lepidoptera > Notodontidae > Phalera > Phalera bucephala. The sequence goes on along the minus strand of LR990621.1, from coordinate 10,971,210 downwards.
AACCTTCTTGCATCTGTCATAAAAAGGTTTTTCACTTAGTTGAAAATAACAATGTTATATCAAGCGACCATCAGTTCAGCCATCTACTAATAATTGATCGATCTGTGAAAAGGACATTGTTCTGCGCCCATGCATGATTTGCCCCAGAACCAACAGCAAAGAAAAAATACTTATATGATTTCCAATCACTCATAAATTCTCTTAAGGTATTTATTAATAAACGGACAACCGGGAGAATCGCAATATTGCACAAACAGTATTAGATTTTGAGGTTATAATTCAGTAGCCATTGATACGTATGAGGTTATATTGTGTGGGTTGACATTCAGTAAAGATGTCGGCGACTTAGATATAAGTACTTACAATACTTTGAAATATTCGTTTTAGATGGCAAGTTGTCCGTTAGATACGGATATTTTTCATTATTTTAATAAAATAGATAGTTAATGATGGCATGGGTCAAATGTTTGTTGGTTCTGGGGCAATTTTCTACAATGTCCCTTATTATGGGAGAAAATTATGGAGATTTGTATGTATCATTTTTATAATGTTATACTAAAAGTGCTGAATAAAATATTAATGTATGTTAGTTACCTCACAATATAAGGCAGTGTCAAAGATAATGTCTGCTTCATCGAAGAACTGCCCTTAAGAAGTTGATAACTAATTTCACCAATTCCATAGCTGGACTCTGCTAGTATTGTCAACTGACTCAACAGCTTCGAGCTTAGTTTCACGATCTGGAAAGTATTTAAATTATTAATTAAATTCTAATATTCGTTCTGTTTATTTGGTGGTAGAACCTATGCCTATTAAATGGGGCAGGTTGAGAGTTTACAGGTTATGAATCTATAAGTTGATAAGTTCGCTAAAGTTTAGTTACATTAGGACCTAAATAACACAGAAAATCGATTCGGGGATAATAGGCGAGAGAGGTACACACATTCATTATATAAAACAACATGCTGAAATAAATATGTTGGTATAAAGAAACTTACTTGTTTACACTGTCGACACTTAGTGGGTGGATGTTTTGAACTTACAGACATATTATGTAATCTGAGAGCTAATCTATGTTTCAATATACTCATTAAACAAAGGGCATTACTGAAAAAGATCATAAATATTTATATTTAAAACAGGCAGAAAAAAGATTATAGAATATAATTAAATCGCGCTAATATTTATTATATTTTGAATAGTAAATCATTTTACTTATCATTACTATTTTAATAAGGATAGTAAATATTTGCATTATAATTTTGTACAAACTGACTAAACACCTCATCTTCATTTTTATCAATATTCTCTATAAATTCGATATTTAGGATTTACCTCAACACTCTAGCGAGAATACGAGCAGCTCTGCCCCAAGGTCGCTTGCACTTCTCCACATAGTCGAGTAAAGCGTTTAGACACTCCGGGCCAGTTAGTAGCTCCAGTGTTTGGTTCGGCACCGGCTCGTCGCGCGGCGCACCGAACGAGTTGCACGCGCCGTGCGACACGCGGAACAACAGCACTAGCACGCAAGCTATGCGAGACGACTTAGTATTCGTGACGATTTTATTAGTGTCAACTGTGAAATAAACAATACTGTATTTTTAACAGACTTCAAAAAAGGAGGAGATTCTCTATTTGACTGTATGTTTTTTTTTTGTATGTATGTTACGCGATCATTCCGCCAATTATGAATCGATTTTGATGATTCTTTTTGCATTGAATTCAGTATAGCTTCAAGCTGGTCCCATTTAAATTTCAGCAGTATTGGACCTTGGTCTTTGAAGATACACCAGGGAACTCCTTAACGACCAACAATACAGATGTGTAGATTAAGATATTATGGGTATTACGTCAATCCTATAGGTACCCTACTATAGAAATAAGCAGAATATTAACAGACTTCAAAAAAGTTCATTTATAACTTCTTTGCTCATAAACCGATTGTGATGATTCTTTTTGCATTGGGTTCAGTATGCTCCGTGGTAGTCCCATTTTAATTGTATCGGTATTGAACCTTGGACTTTAAAGATACACCACGGGACTCCTTGACCGCAAACAGCATGAATGTGTAAAATCAGTTACTATGAGCATTATATCAATCCTGTAAGTACCTTACTGTATAATAATATAATATATTATTATACAGTAAGGTAACTGTATAATAATATACAGTAATGTATATTAATGTGAAAGTGGAAGGATGCAGGTACCGGGGAAGACCTAGACTATCTTACCACGACCAAATAAACCGAGTCTTATCTGATGGAAAAGTCAAGAGTCTCCGTAACCGGCGAGCGTGTATGAGACGAACTTTGAGAGTCGAGGAAGCCAGAGAGGTATGTAAGGAAAGAACCTGTTGGAACTCTGTACTCTCTGCCTACCCCGCAAGGGATCTGGCGTGAGGTTATAGATAGATAGATAGAATATAATATATGTATATAAATACACATAATTGATTTCTTATTACTTAAAATTGAACAATTAAAAGCTTTTTTAAATTAAAGGGAAACCGACTTGCACCGACCGGAAGCAAAAAATAAATATTTGAAGTTAGTGCCAAGTAACCGACTGCACCAACCAGCACCGACCACTTTTTTTGAAAAGTTTTTTAATTAAGGTTCAGGTTCAAATAAGAGCTGAGCTAAAGTTTTAATTGAATATGCCAGATTGTTCCTGTTAATCTCTTAGAACCAGCCAGACAGATAGAGCCAGACGGTCAGCTTGGTCCAGTGGCTTAACCCTTAAGCTGTTCGACTCATTCGATCAAGTCGTAGCGTATACTATCCCCCCCCTCCGGACAAATCTTTGTACAACCCACAAATATTTGTTTCAGTCTAGGTATATGTGTATGTCATTTTAAAGAGTAATTTATTATAAACTTAACCGCTAAATTCTAAGTTTATCATAACCACGTACAACTTGTATTTAGTGAATTTCATGTTTGCACCCAGAACTTAGGAATAGTTTCTAGTGTGGAGCTATGTTTAAAAAGAAAACGAAAGCCAATTAACGTGTCATAATAATAATTGTACCTTCTAGTGGAGCTTCCTCTTCAACACTCTCATCGTCATCCATAATGAGCTCGTCCAAATCGTGCGCGACTTGCGCGGCGTCCAGTTCCGCGACGGAGCTAGTAGCCGCTAGGTTTACCGCCTCGCTCTCCGTATCACTGCACACCGGCGAATACCGGCCAGATATTTCTGAATCGGAACTGTCTAGAACAAAAGATTTTGTTACCAACTCAAAATCGGCGCGGAGTGTTAAAAAAACTGCAGCGACTTGGGAGTACTATATCGTTTACACATATGGTACTTATCAAAGAAAATTATATAATGTTAGGGAGTTGTTAACTCAATGTTAAATTTTAGTGCACCTTGTACTAAAATTTTCATGAATTTAATCATTTCTGTACCAGGTTTGCATGCTCAAAGCAGGTAAACTCAGTAGTCTGACTTTTACTTAAACTTTACACTATACACAACTTACTCTCGTCAACACTAAAAGGTGAAGTAGGGCCAGAGCTACTTGGACTCCATTGATAGTCAGTCCTATATGGTGATGACGAACTTGTGTCTCCAGTGCTGACCCCCGATTCTGGGCTCCAATCCCATCTAGCTCTCTTATTGGATGAGAATCCTCTATATTCTGGACTGAATCCAGATTGATTGCCATCTGAATATGGGGACAGTGGTCCATGGTCTCCTCTATCTGGACTCATTGAAGCGCGTGATCCGGAAGCTTGAGGTCCAGAAGGCCACTCAGGACTCTTAGGCTCCCAATAAACACCAGCTGACCAGTCCTTGCTAGCCATTTTGATAAGTTGGGATTTCTAAAAACAAATGTAGATGTAGGTTATTCTTTATGTCTTTACCACATAAACAGTGCAAGAAAAATGTAGTTTATTACATACCTTTTTTAAAGTTTTTGGACTTCTAGATCGAGCTCTTTTGAGACCCCTACGTCGAAGTGGTGTAGCTTCATCTTCGCTTTGGCTGTCGTCAGTAGCGTCACTGTCAACCGCATCAACGAATCCAACGATCATATTGTCCCTTTCTATCACCACTTTTAGTTCATCTTCATTTTTACACGACAACTGTCCTTTACGACGTGCAAACAGGCTGATTTTACTATCTTTTGCTGACAAATCATTTGCTTGTCGTGACTGTGTTTCCAGTTTATCTTTTTCAGTTTCTTGGACTTTCTCTGCAACCTCACTTAACATATCAGCATGCTCCATATTGTTGTGTTCATAGTTCATTGACGTAAGATATTTTGTCAGTTCATCTGTGAGTAAGCTCACAAGACCTTCATTTACTAGGATTTGGAATGCTGTAATGTGAAATAAAAGGTTTACAAAAGTGGATGTACTGCATATAATAGGTATTGTGAACCAAACTATCCTGTCACCATCTTTAGGTTCCAAAATATAGTTTCGGATATGTATATGTTTCCCAAAAACTCAGTGGAGTGAGCCCAGATTTCCACCCTGGACCTGCAGATAACTAAGCAAATGTCTAATCAACTAGACTACTACTATGTTGCATTTTACAGATACCAAAATAAATTTCAAAATAGTAATTTTATACTTTATACTGAATGATGAGTTTATTACCATTATTAACTGCTGTTAATAATGGTAATAAACTCATCATTCATTACATGTAAATAGTTTTTAAAAATGTCTTGTAATAAGATAGAATAACTCACATGTATCATCGAACACATACTGCAAAAGTGCATGCATAGAATGCGGATACACTCTGGCAGCCGCCACAAGCAGAGGTAAACCACCGCAAATACGTAACCGAGATCTATTAACTGATTCACCATTGAGCTGTGACAGTGCGAGGGCTGCTCCTTCAGGCCATAATGACACATCTTTAAAGAAATAATATAATTATTAATGATTATTAAATTAATATTAAAGAAAATAATATGAATCTGATCATGTGATCAAAATATTTTAAAAACAATTTTTACCTTCAATCTTCTGCAATATACCAACCAGACATTCAACAAAACCAGCAATGCCTAAAAGTGGACGACAAGTTGAAAGGTAACAGAGGTTCATTAGGCATTTTAGAGCTAGAGACTCAAACTTTTTAGTTAAGGCTACGAGGCACTGATAGCCTCTGCCATCACCTTGTATCTGAAAGACAAGTATATCATAAGCCCAGAACTACCTTAATTGTCAGTATTTATATGAAAATCTAATATTAATATTAAATACAAATAGTTGGGAGAATGATGTCAGAAGCTAGAAAAACTAAAAAAAGTTTGAGGATATTAAAAAAAAGGATTAAAGTGGCATATAATAATGGAATGAATGCCAAAAGCATAGATCAAAAACCATACTTCATATATGTCTCTACTATATAGTGGAGGAAACCAGAGAACTTTGCCAATCTGGCGCAATGATGTAGACTGATGGAGAAATATTTTTTTACCTGTTCTGCACACTGTACAGTAGAGTGTGTTGTAAAATATCCCAAGCATTTCAATATGCCATTGATTAGCTCCTCTTGACTCTTCCTCAGTCCCTCAGTATCTCTTGGGGGATTTGTGGACTTAATTAAACCTGCTGCCTCACATTCTGTTGTAAGCAATATTGCTATACAGCGTACTGCATTCAAACTGAGCATTTCATCTCTTTTCTCAGTTACCATCCAAAGTTGCCTATAGTAGTATATCATATTAGTATTTTTAAGGCATAAATTTCAACTAAAAAAATGTAACATAAAAAAGTTTTCATGAGAACTACTGTTTCTCTTGATTTTGCCCAGCAGTGGGACAGATTAATCTATTTTCAAGAATTAAAAAAGGAAATAACATTTTATTAGGTACCTTATTGCCCTCACAGCCATAGTCAGTGTTGGGTATGATGTATTCTTATCTCTGCTTTCAATTAGTGTGACCAGAGCTGTTACCGCACCATTGCTGTGCAAACCTTCGGCATTTGAACTTCTTTGAGCCAGATTGCCGATAACACGGCACGCTCTGCCAACTATACTGTCGCGACATACGGTTTTAATTATATTTACTAAAGGTCCAAAGATGTATAGTTTTCCTACCTGTAATATGCAATATATATGTAGATTTTTATGGGGGCAAAGTACGGGGGAAAAGGCTCACGTACGTCTAATGAATGTTGAATGCAATATTTGCAACCGTCAACACATTCGCCGCATCTAAAGAGTTGTAATACCAATATTTATACAATACTTATGTACGTCAGTATAAAACTATCTTACCGTTAGACTGCATTCTTCCTCTAGACAACAATTACCGAGTATGCTTAGTGTGATATCAAGAATTCTTTCATTTGGTTTGCGCAAATGCGGCAGTAAATATTCTAGGCCACCACTTTCACGAAAAAGCTTTATTCCACCATCGTTTATTATGATTTTACTTCTTATTTTCAATAAAGTTTCTTGAACACGACTTGACGAAGAAGATTTTAATCCTTCAATTGTAGATTTCACATAGTTTTTATCCATTTTTGTATGGGTAGAAAAATTTCAACAACAAAGACTTGACAGTCTTGACTCTTCAACTTTAATTGACATTTTACTCTCAAGAAACAAGACAGCTGTTTTTATCTATGGAAAAATGGAGATCAAAAGGCATGAACCTAGAATTACATGGACAGCGTCATACGCTTTTGCCGCTCTACCGGTCATCTTTCAATACATTGTCTTGTTTCTCTCATGTACCCGGATCGCCATTTTGAGTGAATGAGAATGATATTGAAAGATTGGCAACGTTGCCCTGTACCTGTGCTTGGTATAATGTTGTTACCTAGTACTAGGCTATAACAAAATGGGCTCCACCCGCTTCAAAGGTGAAAATATGAATTAAAATCGTGAATTGTGTCGTTATGAATATTAAAAATCCTTTTAATTTACTTTTTGTCCATCAAGTGTCAACGAAAGCAGGAATACATGAACTGGACTCGTCATCTTACAAGTATATCTTTATTGCCTAATTTTGCATTCATAACGACCTTTTATAGCAAAATATGCATTTCATATTAAGATATAGCATAGAGGTTAAGGATATACGTCATTGGCGATATATGATTACCGTATGGTGGTCATATATGGATTTAAAGTTTCAATCTAGGTTTATAAAATGCATTCTTTTACGTCTTCCTAACAGTGATGTACCTACAACGCCTGTGGTCTATTATCGATATTTGCCAAATTCATACCCTTCCTAGCAAGTTTACAGTGAAAAATTGACCGTCGCTATTCACGCCTAACGCCTCGTTCGCACGGAAGCTTTTTCAACGCGTGGCGCTGAAGTGCTTTACAGCGCTTTCAAATAAATATAGTGTAAGCAACTTGTTTCATTCAAGAGCTTTACTAACGTGCATGAAAAAAGCGCTCGAGCTAACGTAGGGTAAAAGTTATGTTAAAATTATAACCACCGCCACGCCTATATTCCCCAAGCGGGAGTGGAAGTGGTGTACTGTGTACACTCACATGTCGTTCAACAAGATAAGGTCCCATGTAGAAGAGGATGAGCCTATTGATATTATACCGAGCACAGTGCCAGACTTCGGACTTTTTTCCGACCTAGGATTCGAACCGACGATTTCGTAATCACTATGCGCTTTATAAGACCAATGAGGTTTTATCATTGTATTAAATTGTACATACAAATATTAATGTTTACAGATTCTTTTTTAAGATTTTTATTATATTACCTATATGTAAACTAATATAAATGACTCGTAGTAATACAAAATCATAATTTAGATGAGTCAATTATGATTTTGCATGAAGTAAATATTTTTTAACCATAAATTGTATATTCATATCGATATATCCTAGTACTAATAATCATTTGCCTACTCACGCACATTAACGCAAATTCACAAACTCTCATCGACATAAAATTGACACGCTACCTCGGCGATATGTGCCGTCTATGCATTCTTCGTCTAAGGCAAATCGAGAGTTTTGAACACATAGAGATAGGAATTCAAGAGGCTTAGAATTGTAACTCTTTGGGCATTTCAGCAAAGAATTTAAATCTTGACGTAGAGGGAGAATCTAATTACCGATTGCTCGCAAAGCCAATAAAAGATGGAGCATATGTATCCACTCAACGACTGTAAGGATGTGATTATATATACCATGATTATTTCATGATTTATATATTCAAAGAACTCCGAAATTTAGCAGGCTCCGAAACTCTAACTTTGGTTTACCAAAGCTTATGTGCATCAATAATCACCTATTGCATTCCGGTATGGGGAAGTTGGGGACCACATAAAAGCCTACTGCCTCTAGCTAATCGTGCACAAAGAGCAATTCTAACGATTATGCATTTTAAGCTTAGAGACTATCCTACTTCCTTGTTGTATTCTGAATCCCAGGTACTTACTGTGCGACAACTTTTCATATTGCGTTGTCCTACGTCGACATTCTACGCTCCCCCTTGATTCAAACATCCTTCAGAGGCGCCGGGGTCGGCCGGTTTGTGATGGCATTGCAAGTCGCCAGTACCCAATCCTAAGTGCACGCCTTTATAATACAATTAATCGATTGATATATTTGACGGACGATTTAGCGCAGTTGTTAAGAGCTTTAGCCGCTCCGCCCACTGTGTCTAATAGTCGCAGGTTCGATTCCCGCACGGGACAAATCTTTGTGTGATCCACAATTATTTGTTCCGGTCTGGGTATTTGTGTCTGTGAATTTTCATGTCTGTAGGCGCACCCGCGATACAGGAATAAATCCTAGTGTGGGGCTACGTTTTTAATAAAAAAAAAAAATATACACATTAACCAAATTCAATGTCAAAATCAAGCTTACTAAATGGTTGCAGACATTGTCGTACGACTACACGGAGATCATTTTAACTATTCCATCATAAATGCTCCAAAAACGTTGAGCTATCAGAATAGTGAAGATGTCATATTTTTCTCACAGGAGAAAAAATGGCTCCTGAGATACAAGTATTTTTTAATGAGTTTCGGAGTCAGTTGTTTTAGTATTATGATTGCTGTTTTGTAAAGATTATTAAATATGTATGACTACAAACGTGGTATATCTCGAAAATCAAGTCGGCTACAAATATTCGTCTAACATCTTTATGTCTCGTTTAAAATAAAACGCATATAATATGTTATCTTTACTGAAATCTTTAGATGATTTTATTTATACCATGATTTATGGACTGTCGAGAACTTTAGGGCACGGAGATAATTTATTGAATATAATATTAATTCTAATAGTAATAGTTTGCGAGCCGAAAAGTTAATAATGAAATAATTAGCTGGACATAGCACTTATTTATTTATTCTTTGCTGTATACAGTACAGGTCTAATTGTAATTTTCGCAAGTGATATACACAGGCGAGCAAAATATGAGTTCTCCTGCAGCGGACCTTTGAGTGTTAAGAGATGAGAAAGTAAATAGAGTTATATAACCACACATTCAAACAAACAATAAAATAATCATACATATAAAGAAAATACACACTATACAAATAAAATACATATAATAAATATCTCTCTCATATCACGTTCTAGATATGTATGAAGCATTGTTGACGATTTTATATTGGGTGCCATCTGTGGGTAGGTGGTAAGCTTTGTAGTGATGTGTAGTGGTCGCATGGCTGTCCTCCGAGACCGAAGGCCGTGATTCTTGAAGTCGCTGCGCCGTGCTCGTAGTGATGAACTTGTAAGTGACAGGTTGCGCGTAGTCTGTTGCGGTCGGTTGCGGTGCATCGAGAATGAGGTTGGAGTGGCGACAGTTGGTGGCGAGTCCATATGATGACTGTGGTCCACTGAGTCGGTTGAGTGTGATAATGAGTCGCCGAACTACGGTGCCTGTTAGTAAGCTGCCAAAGGTCCATTGAGAATAATAAGTGGCTTGCTGTGTGACTGCTGCTGTTGAATCTGAACAACTTATTGTTGAGGGATGTATAATGATGATGTTGCTAACTCTGCAGAAGGTTTGTTAGATGCCCATATCAGTGGTTACCAATTTGGCAGGAACGTTGTGGCAGGATTTGTCAAAGGATAGACCTTCCAGCTAGGCGGATTTTGTATCTGGCGGGGCCTGTAACTCCCCATCAACAATCTGATAAAGAATATAACCTGATGAATGATTTTTCTTGAAAACCTCCAGAGAGGAGCTATGTACAGCGTGCTGAAATGAGTTCCACAGACGTACACCGCAATCAGTAAAAGACTTATTATAGCGACTGGAAAAATAAAGAGGAGCACAAAGAAGGAGGAAAGCAGCAGTACGACATACCCTAATATTAGGGACATGAAAACTAAAACGCTTACGTAGATAAATTGGGTCTTTAGGGTTATGAAGAATGGAGAAGAGAGTATATGTAACCAGACATACCCGAATATGCAATCATCTAAATTTTCCCCGGAACTCAGATACGTGATCATATTTACGCAAACGGATGTACCGATTCAGCAAACGTTCGAGCATATTAACTAGCTCTTTAGTAGCATCAAGGAAAAAGACATTACCATTGACTAGAAATGGTAGGAGAAGAGATTAAGCTAGGCATATTTTAGTTTGGAAGAGCAAGAACTTTTGAAGACGTTTGAGAGACTGAAAGGAGCCGTAGACCTTTTTGCTTACCTCTGCAATGTGAGCGCTCCATTCGAATATGGAGGCCATAAAAACACCTAGATTTGTCATAGTTTTTAGAGTAGGGTGGCCTGTACCATTCTGTGTATGAATTTGAACATTGTTCTGCATAGGCGTAGGATACTGTATTTATGTTGTTCTGTGGATCTACCTTTATCAAGGAACTTATAAACTAACATTAAAGTTCCTTGACCTTTATTGTTCTACAAAAATTCTACTCTATTGTTTATGCATATTATATTTTATCTACTTCTTCATTTAATCTGTGGTTATTTAAAAAATAAGAATTTGCTCAATTTGCAAGCAAAGCGATGACAGAATTCGTAATACGTTTAAAACTGATAAAGCTTTTGAATTAATTATATTTGATTGTATTGTAACATAAATTTGTCATGACATCGTTTTCGAAGAGATGAGTGTCTTCGGAGATTTTCAGCGCGTGTGGGTGCAACGTTTTCCTGAAAGTGCTTTACCAGCAGCTTGGGAAGAAGATGTCAGGGCCAATTTGGCTAAACACAAACAAAAAGTAGCTATATTGAGAGAGGAATTAGAAAAAGAAGAATTTTATGTGGAATACTTAGAGACATTACTTTCTGATGTTGAAAAACATAAGACTGCTGCACAAGGCAACAGGACGGCTCCGCCCTCGGGGGGTGACGTGAACGATGTAGATGATAAGATTTCTGATAGCAAGCAGGTAACCCTTTATGAGTACTAATTAGACTTATAGATTACGCTCCTAAAGAACACTTGGTACTTTGTTTATATTTGTCAGATCAGTTTTATATACTTTTTCAATCTAGGCTAGATTATAACTATCAAATGTCTTGTATTATGTTATATCTCATTGGGTCTCAGTTTATCTTGGTTTTGTAGTAATTTGTAAAGCTCATACAATTGTAGGCCCTATGAGTTACTGTGTACAGTCATTTTATTAGTCTCCTTCGAGGACATGAAAGGTGTGGGCTATTAACATTCATGATTGGATGTAATGTAGCTTTATCACATGCATGATGTGTCTCAATAATAAAAAAGTATTTAGCTGTGGATTGCATAGTTAAACTTGCATTAGATAAGTTAATTAAGGTAAATAAATGTAGGGTCTCATTTTTTTGTGATATTCAGTCTATCATGATAGCAATAAATTACGAAGTTTCCATAATACACAAACAGATCAAACTAGGTTTAAAAACATTTATTGATTTTGTACTAGCACTATATTATCATTATACTTGAATAAATCATGAACAAATATACAGTTTATCAACAATTATTAATTACTGGTCACTGAGAATAAATATGGGCTGGCCACATAGCGCGAAGATTGGACGGGCGTTGGGGCAGAAAGATTCTAGAGTGGAGACCACGTATTGGCAAGCGCAGCGTAGGACAACCGCCTGCCAGATGGACTGACGATCTTGTGAAAATCGCAGGAAGTCGTTGGATGCAGGTGGCATCGGACCGGTTACGCTGGAAAGCGATTGAGGAGGCCTATGTTCAGCAGTGGACAAGTATAGGCTGAAATGATGATGATGATGAGAATAAATAATATAATATTAACATGAGTGACTTAACATGTATGCGTTAAAAATGTTTCGTGCTAATCAGTAGTCTAAACTGTGAAGTATCTGTCCTACTGATCATACTATACCTAATTGTATAACTTCATTCTTAGAATGATAATTTTAACAACACATTGGCATTTGACCATCTATCCATTATTTATTTATATTTATTTTAAAAATAAATAAATCTATCTATAACATCAAACTAGACTCCTTGCAGGGTAGGCAGAGAGGACAAAGTACCAACAGGTTCTTTCATAATGTAGTTTCAATATGTCATTGATTTCTAATATCCTTATTTAATACTTTTGTGGGTAAAAGCTAAATATCAAAGGTGTACCTTTAAAGCAAGTACTATTGAAAATTATATGTTAGATAGCAACCTAAATATTATATATTATAGTTCACTATTATTAAAATGTTACTATTTCTGTTTGTAAAAGAATTTTTGTATTGGTATAGCGCAATGGCCCAACATAACCCAAGATATATGCCTCCATTACAAACTGAGAAAAACAGATGTATTAGTCATAACTGTGTTATAAATATTAATGATATACAGCAATTATTCAAGCATCGGTGTTAATAAATTAATATTTAATGTTAACTGTTAATTGATTTGTAAAGTGTGTGAAAGCAGCATTAAGTTTGACCTGGTTCATGGCTACTCATTGAATCTTGCAACATGACTTGTCTACAGTTGGTTATACAACCACACCAAGCAATGATGAATCATCAGTAAGGATGTAAATAAGATGATTGTTGTAAGGCTTTGAATACAAATGAGTTATACAACATTATATCAAATACTTTAAGCATTTTAACAATAATATTTTATATTCATTCTCAATGGGTATAAGATTAAAAATCCATGCATTAACAAACTACAATTATTAATTATTCCATTAAACTTATGTATTGTGTTTTTTCCTGTGTTCTCAATTATTCATGGGTTTGTTGCAAAAGTGACTAGTCAAATTTTAAGGCATGTTATTGTGTTAATAAATAATTAGGGTATGAGTTAATTGGTCACATTGGCGTTCACATAAAAGGCAAATTAAGTACCCGGTTGACACACCTACCTAAATGACAGTGTTGTTACACCCACTTAATTAATAATATGAAAGTGTTTCAGGTTAAATGTTTGTTTTGTTTTTTCATAAAATATGTGACTTTTGTATTGATTTTAAACACTATTAATTATGTATTTCTGTGAATAAATTGAAATTGAGTCAGAAATTTTATTATTTTTAGGGTTCCAACACTGACTCGCTATCAAAGGAGAGTGAAGCAAGTATTAGCAGCAACAAGAGTGATGAATCAACAACAGAGGCAGCTGAGTCCCAAGAAGTGCAGCTACGGTATAAGCCAGTTCGTATTGGCGAGAGAAGTTCAGTTAATCAGTGCATCAATGAGATCTCATCCAATCTGGCAGCTGAAGCTCGGAGGAGATGCCACAGTGAAATAGTGCAAAGAACTGATGCTAAACAAGATAGTAAGTAGACCACATTTTTTTAAATATGTGCTAAATCACACTTATTGACTGTGTATATTTTTCTATGTCTTTCTGTATAGAGTGCTAATCTTATGTTATTACATGTTAAAACATTATCTTTACAATTTCATAATCCCATTTTTAGTAATTAGCTTTATAACAAAGCATTTAAATCTGTTTTGTGTCACCGTACACTATCCAAAGCCATTCCTTTGTTAAAGCATCAGTAGAACAAACAAGTCCAAATCAAGCCAAAAACCGTCCAACATCACAATCTGGTGATTTTGTAACAGTCATCGAAGTCAATGGTCTGAAGTTAGCAGAGACTGCATCTAAGAAGGCTGATGACTCTGTGCAGTCATCAGAAGGCAGTCCCGTCGATCCTGCAGCAATCGCCAAGAAAAAAGTCCCACCTAAGTAAGTCCCAGTTATAGTAGTTATATACGTAGGATGACATATTAAGTTAACTGTTTTAATATTGGAATTCGTTACTACATACAGTATTTTTTATTTTTACATATACTTAAAAATTGCATGTTTTTTGTGTGCCTAAGATAAAACATTATTGCTTTTAATATTATTATTTAGATATGAAATAAAACTGTTTTTTCGGATGTTATCGCGGTTTATTTTTGATTTTTAAGTTTCCGACGTTTCGAGTGCTTCGCAGCACCCATGGTCACGGGAGGGACTGAGGTGTGAGACGTCCAAAAGGCATAGTTGTTCCGGGGTACCATCAAACTTCTTAATTTTTTTTGTTGGTCCGATCTACGCAGATTGAACTCACGGTGTCTTGATGTCTTGCAGTGTTATGTTTGGTTTTGGATTTGATTATATTAATGACCGGATCCCAAGTCGATGGAAGCACCCAGCCATCTTCTCTAATGAAATTAGGATGTCTTTTTAATTTCAATAGCATAGCGAACCATCCTTGTTAAGAATCGGTGTTCTTTCACGAGAATTTATGGTCTATCAAATCTGATGTTATGGCGGGTGCGGTCAAGGACATGTTCACAGACTGCAGACTTCTTTGAGCGATGGTGTTTTAGGCCAGCTATGTGTTCTTTAACCCGAGTTTTTACTGGTCTTTTTGTTTGTCCTATATGAGAGAGACCACATTCACAATAAAGCCTGTATACTCCTGCATCTTGTAAAGGGATGTGACACTTGACAGATGGTAAAATTGACTGATATTCTTCGGCGGCTTATAAAATGTTTTAATTGAAGCATGCTTCAAGATGTAGCCAATCTTGTCTGTGACTCCTCTTAAGTAAGATAGTACAGCAGGGAGACGCTCGACTGTGGCTGGTTTCACTCGGAATTTCTAATCTTCACACTTTCAAATCTAAGAGCATAGTATTATTATTTAGTTCAGAATCAGTCAACATTGATCAAACTTGTAAGTTGTTACAGCAATAGGCTATATTCCGTGAGCTCATTCATTATCTTAAAATAAAGTGGGATTGGTGAGAGAAAACCAATATTTTTTACATTTAAAATTTACACTGTTTACATTGATAAGGAAAATATAAAGGAATTACTATGCTATCGTTCATATGGATGATTATCAGAGCCTTGATACAATTAATATTGCATTAAAGCTGGCAGTTATTTACGTTGATAAATTATTCGTATTTTGTGTACAGACCACCACCAAAAGTGTTCAGTAAACGCGGTGCCTCTCTTCCGGAGTCAGGCCTAGTGGACGATAGTCCGCCATCTTCATTGGGGCGTAGAATCCGCAGCGCCGAGTCTCGCGAGAGTATCACCAGCCGTGCTTCAACGCCATCCATAAGTGAGAGAGTAAGTGAAATAATTTTATATTATACTCGCTATTAGCAGGAAGATATTAAATATAAGTATTAAAAAGGCTAGGTGATCATTAATTCTTTTTGAAATATCTTACTCCACTCTTGTAATTTTCCCTGTGTCATGGGCGGTTTAGCAAAATAAAACTCACATACAGTAACACCTAGACCGAAACAAATAATTGTGTGTTAAAATTTGTTCCATACAGCGATCAAACCCATGACTACTTCGTCCAGTAATCCGAGCGGCCTATGCTTAAATCACTAGACTAAACAGTCATTTAAGTTAGATCTAAGAAATTTTGCAGGGAAATCTCATTTAAGACATAAACAGTGTGGGCTGGCAATGTGCTTTAAAAAAAAGAAAATCAGTTGTGTTTCCCATTTGAAGCAATTAAAAATACCTATTGACATTGCCAACTTTATATTTTTATTTCAATACTTAAGTATTTCCTTTAACACATAAATAACATTATAGTTTAGGATTCGAAACAGCCGTCTATAATTATCTTTCCTGTTGACACGGTATGACGCATAAGACGCGTGTGGTTTTTATAGGTAAAAAGTTATGAATCAATCAACTCATTGTCTTCGGAGCGCAAAAGATCAGGCGGCGCGGCGACCCCTCGCTCGATCGACGAGGAAGTCACGTCTACTACACCAGACTTACCCGAAGGCACCGACGCGGATAAATCGGCTCCAATATCCTTGGAGAGCATACCAGCAACCGTCCCTGGATCTGAAGACGAACCTTATTATGATCAAGTGCCTGTAGACATTAATGATGGCGAATATGTTTATATTCAAGCAGGTGAGCTATTTTTCAAGTGTTTGATATTTGGTGAATGCCTCGTTGGTCTGGTGGCAAAGCTTATCGCTTTGTGATCACGAGGTCCTGGGTTCAAAACCTAGGTCGGACAAATGTAGTTTTTCCGAGAAAAATTACCAGTATGAGTCAGGAGTCTGGAATTGTGCCCGGTATATGTCAATAGGTTCGCCCCCTATTACGTGGGACCTAACATCGTCGGCATAAAGTGGGTGTACTCAGTACACCTCTGCCACCCCCGCTTGGGGAATATAGGCGTGACGGTGTTTATTGATATTTGGTATGTTTCTCATGTAGCCCATTTTTCTGGTTGATTTGCAATGCAATCAATGGTTTATCTGAGCTATTTGCAATAGTAATGTCAGTGATCACTTTTATGTATGTTTCTAAATTCGTATTTACAGCAGTGAAGGCATGTGTTGATGTGTACTTAGTGATAGTATGCTGCATTGTATAGCTTCCTTAGCTTCCCTTTTCTATTTTTCTTAATTCTTTGCACAAATCCCAGTTAGAGAGAACAGGTCATACGTCAGTATGTACTCTCTAACAACACACGGACGTAGTGTGAATTGATGGAGGCAGGTTTGTTGCCACATGCAGACGAAACTTATCAAGCCGTCCATAAGGCTGCTAGCCATCTGAAGTATGGAGACATTTGAAAATGTAATGTCATGCTGTAATCTTGCAGCGCTTCGAACGCTTCGTATCAGTTTTAGGCATTTCAAAGCAGAGATGGGCATGATTACATTTTGTAACACTTTTAATAATTATTATCATATTAAATTTTAAATCTTCTGTCATGATTAAAGATTACAAAGTGTAATCGTAATCTGTTTCAAAATTTGTTTAAGTATAGTACTTAATATTATAGCTTAATATTGATTTTTCATAATAGATGGTTGACCTAGCAAGGTTGGGTGTTTTGCGGATCGCTAAATTTATAAGGGTGCGTCCCTCAAATCGGTAAAACTGGAATTCTTAAAGGATTTATTATTACGATTTTCTTTGGTATTGTGCGATGTATGTGATGATGTCAGGCGGTACAGGCACGGGCACAGGAGCGAGCGCTGGCGCAGGGTCGAGTGCCGATGACGCTTCGAGCGGCGCGAGCACGTTGGCGCTGAGCGCAGTGCCGCCCTCTGCCCCCACGGCACCGCGTGCGCCTGACTCACCCCCTTGCGCCGCAGCGCCCAACTACGTCAACATACACTACTTTATACAGTAAGTACCTTACTTATACCTCAACTTGGTAATAGGGTCACCCTGTTACATTGAGACCTAACATCGATGGCGAATAGTGGGTGTCAGCACACCTCTGCTTGGGGTAGCCGAGATGTTGTTTTTTTAAGGATTGGACATTCAGTTTAACTAGCTATCTCTTAATATGCTGGAGGCACTGACTGGTATTATATACATAATGTGTAACAGACTATAGTAAAGCTTTTGAGAGGATTGACTACAATATCCTTAAACAAAGCTTTACAATATAGATATTAGGAGTGATCTGCTGGAATGGTTTTCTTCATATTTTGAAAATAGATCTCAGGCTGTCGTGGTCAGCAACTTCGTATTAAATTGGGTCCTGATACCTAGCGGACTGCCACAAGGATCTTTAATGAGTCCGTTGCTCTTCATTATTTACGTTAATGATATAGATTCCTGCTTTAAAACCTCTCAGTTGCTGTGTATCGCTGATGATATGAAGATATACTCATCTATATCATCATTCGATGACATGGTAGCCCTTCAATCTGACCTTTCACGACTAGGTGATTATTGCCAAATTAACAAATTAGATCTCAATCCTTTATGCTCCGTAGTCTCATTCAGTCGTAAGCATTCCCCAATATCTACAACCATTAGCTACAACCTATAATCTTAAAGATCAGGTATTAAGAAGATGCGATGTACGTGATTTAGGCGTCCTTCATGATTCTAAGCTAATGTTTAACGCTTATATCCATGACGTAGTGGCTAGGGCTTCTTAATTACTTGGTTTCATTATAAGGATCTCTGGGTGCTTTAAACGAGCTTAAACCTTTAAGATATTATATTGCACGTATGCAAGAAGCCACCTTGAATGGCTGGAAAATATTCAAAAACGATTTTTTAATTCTCTTAACATTACTTGGCTTAATATAAAAAAAAAAACACATCAAACCTCTCGTAAACCGTCGTCGTCTGGCCGACTATACATTTTGATTAAAAATATCTAATCAAATAAACAGTCCTAATAATCTTCAAAAATTGCACTTCAATGTTCCCCGCAGGTCGACCAGGTTTAATCCTCCTATCTCTATTTCATTTTCTTATTCTAACTTTAGACAAAATTCTTATCTGGTGCGAGCAAGTAAAGACTT
Organism: Phalera bucephala; assembly: GCA_905147815.2. Classification (NCBI taxonomy): domain Eukaryota; kingdom Metazoa; phylum Arthropoda; class Insecta; order Lepidoptera; family Notodontidae; genus Phalera; species Phalera bucephala. Next base: position 10,952,524 of record LR990621.1, on the reverse strand, counting down.
CAATGAATTATGTAAGGAGTTCTCATTTGATGAACACCATGAGTCACACGCCAAGAAATCAGCCTAACCTTATTTTTTTTCATCGGTTTAAAATTAAATAAATAAACATATCAAATGAGGTTCATATCCTATTTTGAAATAACTGGACAAGTGCGAGTAGGACTCGCGCTCTGAGGGTTCCGTACCGGTTTTGGATTCGACCAGTTTCAGCGCAAAATTGTAGTTTCGGTTTCGGCAGAAATCCAGCCTAATTAAATTAATTTTAATAAAATCTATCTTTGAATTAATTCTAATCGAGTGCACAAATCGATTTTCGTGTTTGAGTCTGTTGGATTTGTCTTGATTAGTACTTTAGTTTTAAGTGACCCTAAAACCTTATCAACTAAACAAGATAGCCCCATAATGTTTAAACTTCTTGGAATTGTTTTGATAAGTTCGTAGACTACAGTTGCCAAACTCTTGTGGTGGAGGCAGAAAGTGCGTATAGGAATTCGCCTTATATATAACGTAACTCTATCGTATTTGGGCTCGTTTGATTTATCTAGAAAAGTACCATTTACCCTGGTGGCGAGCAGGGTCTAAGCCGGAAGGAGGCCAAACTCCTCAGCTTACTAAAATATCTCCGTCGTATTTTCACAATAAAAGCATGTTGAAACACAGGTCTCAACCTAGTTCAGGCAAGCCATTAATTATACCTACTTAAATAAGTTCCGACAAGATTGTTACGCGTACTGATTTTGTATGAATAAATGATTTATTATTATTTATGTTTTATTGTGACAATAGGACGTAACATAAAAATCGGATTATAAACGAAGAAGTTATGGTCAAACATACATTAAAAAATATGTGTACAGATTAATTATTTAAAAGTATCCTTTTTTCGCGTCCGTCAATATTTCGTTTAGTTCTATAGTAAGGTAACCTATAGGATGGTCATAAACTCATAATAACTCAATCTAAACACTCATATTGTTTGTCGTTAAGGAGTTCCCTGCTGTATTGTGAAATACCAAAATCCAATACCAATAAAATTAAAATGGAGCCTGGAGCTACACAATAAGCCCAAAGCAAAAAGAATTATCAAAATGTTTCATAAATAATCTTTTAAAGAGTTATTTGACGGACTTTATTTGACGGACGATTTAGCGCAGTGGTTAAGGGCTTGAGCTGCTCCGCCCACTGTGTCTAATAGTCGCGGGTTCGATTCCCGCACGGGACAAATCTTTGTGTGATCCACAATTATTTGTTCCGGTCTGGGTATTTGTGTTTGTGAATTTTCATGTTTGTAAACGCACCCACAACACAGGAATAAATCCTAGTGTGGGGCTACGTTTTTAATTAAAAAAAAAAATTGAAATCAAGATTTTATAGCATAAACGCTATGGCAAAAACACAACGGAGACTGACAAGTACTATGGTTATATAATCCTACAGGTTGCACTAATTAAACCGTATTCTAAAGATACCGTAATCTATTAATATACATCACGGATCTAATGATCTTGTGATCTGTGCTTACGATCTAATCATACAAAAAAAAATATGAACTCATATAGTCCATAGATTTTTTTGTGTGGTTAGATCGTAAACACATCGAACAGTATATAGTAATATAAAACTTATTACCGCGATTCACAGTTCCGGGGGTAGCAATGAGCGCCATCTAGCGAGGTTATATGGACATAAAAATGATATAATTTTTATAATACGTAAATAATGGTACTTGTCAAGACGAACGGTTGTTATGGTGTGTCGGGGTTAGGGTGAATAGTTGGATAATTCCGTTAGCCTCCTCCCGGCTCCATTATCAGGCCCTGGACATCTTCTGGATCTATTAAACTCGTCAAGACAAATCCAACTAGCCTGAACACGGCGGGGCTATGTTGAGTAGAAAGGTAGTTCCGTTGGCCACCCTCTGGCTCCAACATCTGACCCTGGACATCATACGGGTCTACAGAGCTCTTCAAGACAAGCCCAACGAGCCCAAACACGGCGGGGTTATGTTGAGTAGTTGGGTAGTTCCGTTGGCCATCTTTCCACTTCATGATTCAGACCCTGAACATCATCTGGTTGTATAGTACTTGTCAATACCAATCTAACAAGCCTTAGCGCGAGGTGGTTATGTTGTGTAGTTGACATGTTCCCTCCACCACACCACACGCCACTTTTCAACTCCATCATGAGACTGGTTCGGTGCTGGTTACATGGGTTGTCACCGAACTTAAGTATGGCAAATTTTAGCTCAATCGGGGATACCCGTAAGTGCTTGAAAAATGGATCACAAGATTTGAACCAGAAAGATAGACATACAATCATAAAAGCTTGTAAAAAGTTACCTATGCCCCGTTAATCTGTTGATGAATAATGCGCGTAGCGATCACGAGGTCCCGAGTTCGAATCCCAGGTCAGACCAAATGTCATTTTTCGATCGAAATAATTCCAGTATCAACTGGCATTTTACCCGATATAATGGTATTATGCTTGCCCCCTATTGGATCAGACCTATCATCCGACCTTGGGGAATATAGGCGTGACGATGTTTATTTTTATATTTTACAATTTAAATGAACAACCTTGATATTCAATTATTTCCGTATATAAAAGGGACTGGCAGAGGTGTACTGTGTGCGCACACCAACTTATTGCTGTGTATGTAAGGTGCCAATGAAATAGGGGCGAGGCTATTGCCATTATACCGGGCACAATTTCGGACTGGGAACTTTTCTATAGAAAAACTACATTTTGCTCGCCCCACAATTTGTACGAGATCCTCCGCGATCTCTAAACGCATTATACGGTACCTACTAGACCAACGAGGCAGTCTATAAAAATACCTTATAATAAAAGCCCTCTTTCTTTATAAAATTTTAGCTGTAATTAAAGTACATTTAATTTTCTTTCTAACTATATAAACATAAAAGAAGAAATCGACAATTGATCTAATTTACTTCCGACACTGTACACAGATGGCGCCACAGATATTTGTTCACCACAAATCAAAATAGTTCCGCAAAATGTCACTAGATAGCGCTAATATAGTTGTTGTTAGCTAATATAGTCGGCATTGAGGCAAAATAATATTTTTTTATATGATATAATTATAAATTAACAATTTTCGTATTTTTTCCTTTACTCTCTCTCTCTCTGTCTCTTTAATCATCACGCCAAATCCCTTGCGGGAAAGACAAAGAAGCACAGTTCCACAAAATGTACAGCGCTATCTTAATTATTCATCGGATTTGAGGGTAAATAATTATTTTTTATATGTTATAGTTATAAATTAACAATTCTCGGATTTTTGCCTTTACTTGTACTTAAAACCTTGCTTCTTGCCAAATTCCATGGTTTTAGGTCAACGGGAATTGCCATATAATTTCTGAGTGACTTTTTATGGCCATATCTTTTGTTTGGGTTTACTTGGAACCTTCATTTTGACCCCAGTAGGGGACCGTAGACCGTAGTATTTGATATAAATTTCAACTTAATACCTCTAGCCGTTCCTGAGAAAAAGGTTGATAACCGTCGGACGTCATTCCCATCAAAACCTACACCTGGAATTTAATTAGTTCTCATTAAAGTCTATGTGAAAAAGTGCTTTCATTCCATTTCCAAACGACTTATTTCTCTATACAAGTCTATATATAGTCATACAAGGATCTTTTTATCCGCGGCCAAAATCGGTCATCAAGTGAAATGTCACTACATGACAGTTGCGGAATCGCCGTTTGCTATAAAATTTACCTTAGTTCTTTTTTTAATAAGTAACCGTGCGAACTCACCTGTTGAAATATTTTCCTGGAAGTAGGAAAATTTTACTAAATGAAAACCCGTATTTCACACCAACGCCCCCTGTCAATGTTATCTACGGGCCAAATTTCCTTGTCGCACTATAAATACTTTAGCCACTGATTAATTATTTTTTGCAGTCTGAAAAAGTGATACTATGGAAATAAGCCCTTTTAAAACCTCACTCTTCAAATACTTTGAACCAACTATAGTTTCGACCGGTATTTCAGAATGAAAAAGTACCTACTTCAAATGTAAATTTTGTCTGTATCATCACTTCAGATCTGCCTGTGGGCAGGCAGAGAGTGCTGCAGAGTTCGAACGTTTTTTTTTTTACAAAGCTCCTGGCTTTCTTTACTCTTATAGTTCATTCTTTCACTCTATCAATCTATCTATATCATCACGCTAGTTCCCTTGCGGGGTAGGCAGAGAGTTCAAAGTTCCAACAGGTTCTTTCCTTACGGGCTTCTCTGGCTTCCTCCACTCTCATAGTTTGTCTCATACACACTCGCTGGTTACCGAGACTCTTGACTTGCCCTTCAGATAAGACACGATCTATTTGGTCATGGTAAGATAGTCTAGGTCTTCCCCGGTACCTAAATCCTTTCACTTTCACATTGTATATCTGTATTCTTTTAATAGTTCATCTCATGTCATCATTTACATTTGTAAATTCTATTATATATAATTACGTCCACAGGCAAGGGGGCGATGGAACAGAACCAAGTGAAGCTGGAACAGATCTTGCGGATTCCAGTGATACCCCTCTCTTTCTGAGAGCCATTTCTTCGGACACTGAAGCTAGTTCGACACCACCCGCTTTGAGAAAACTTCAGACTAAGGTAGGTGTTTTAAAATATTAATGCTATGTACCCAATTAATAATTCACATACAATACCTAGGTGGATTATGTATGTTGTAAGCGTAGTATGTGGCAAAGATTTCATACCTAATCTGTGTTACGTGTGCTGTAAAATAAATGGTACGTTTATGTACGTTGTTTCCTAAAAATGTCAGAGTAGGAAAAAATAATTTCCGTGTATAGGGTCAGATAATTGGACCACTATGTAAGTATTTGATCACATTTTCACCAATAAGCATATAACATAATAACATATCTGTTTCAGCTTTTTTAATTTCAACTTATTAAGTTATGTACTTAAGGTTACACATTACACAAATAAAGGTTTTATTACTATAGTTTAGTTAGGAGTACTATATTATCTGTACATGTTATCTATACATATAATAAAACTGCAAACGAGCCAAATCTGTACTCTGAATATTTTTTGAAACATTTATTTGTGGTGAACTTCCTTACCGATATAGAGACCCTAACATTTTTGTTGGAATTATTGTTTGTGTCTGTCCGTCTATCTGTCTCTTTGTGTTTCAATCACACAAAAACTACCGAACGGATCTCAATGAAATTTGGTATGGTAATAACTTATATCCTAACTTAAAATAATAAATAAAGTATTTATCCCAGAAAAATAAAGCAATCCGGGATTATTGCGGGATAAACCATAAAACTTTATTATTTTTATTATATGTATCTCGCTGAGATTCACGGGTTTTACCCGGACCTTGGAAAGGCTTGCATGGGGACATGGGTCCAACACGTAGAGGCCCTTTGCGAGAAGTTTATGTTATGTAAGCCACCTGCTGAGATCACTTGCTGAAAATGAAGAAACATAACCAGCGAACGAACCCCGACAGGTGCAAGGACTGTTGTAAATTATGGAAAGAAAACAAGGGCTATGTAAATGAGGTTTGATGGACACAAACTGGACTATTTCAAAGGGGACGGACACCGGCCATAATTAGTGATACCTAATTACCCGTGGCCGGCGGTGACTCGCCGCTTACTAGATGGGCCCTCAAACGGTCGTCCTAGGACAACTGAAGGCACCACCGGTGTGAGCGGCTCAGGGGTGTAGAGATGTGCTGCGCTTTCTCCGAAGTTACTCGCGGCGTTATGCCCTTTAACACTTTCACCCCTGGAGTACATCGACGTAGGAACGCATTATCGTACCTAGCTCTCACAGCTCCTCTCTGGACGGCCAATTAAGGCTAGCCAGAGCCGAGAGTCCTGCGGGCACCCTTCGGTTTCCACTCGACCGACGAAGACACGCCGAGTTGGGGGCCCTGAACGACTCTGAAGAACTCGGGTTCGTGGTGTCGTTACTCACCAACAGCTCGCCACAAGCTGCACTGCGGGCTTATTTTTATTATTGTTAGTCGCAGGCTGCAATGTTGCGATAAAATGTGTGATTTCGCCCACACATTAATTTCTTCTTGAAATGACAATGGGCTCAGTTTTGTCTTCTCATGAAGAAAGTCTTCAGTGGTTAATAGCACCGTCACGCCTATATTACCCAGCGAGGGTGGCAGCGGCGTACTGAGTACACCCATATTTCGCCGACGATGTTAGGTCTCATGTAATAGGGGGCGAGCCTCTTGCCATATACCGGGCACAATTCCAGACTTCGGACTCGTACTGAGAAGTTTTTCGTTAGATAAACTACACTTGTCCGGCCTAGGATTTGAACCCAGGAGCTTTGTGATCAATAGCACGTGCCCGAAATTGTTTATGCACATTTGATTTAGATACTCAGATATGATTTCTTGCATCAGTCGATGATGAAGTAAGATTGTCCCTTCGGGAGTGAACTCTTTAAAAATGATTGCCCCGGACACGAATGTTTGCAAATTCTGTTGTTTAAAGAAAAAATGCACGATTCTTGCGGGATAGTTTTTATTTTTTAAGATTCTCAGTATGGAGGCGTCTTAGGTCAGTACAGGATCTGTGCCATCCCAGAAAGGCCGGTCTACCTGTGTCAAATTACAAAATAAACGCGTGCATAGCCCCGTAACAGCTAGTCTATTATAAATATTTGGGTCGCTGGTAATAATACATTCACAATTATCATAACATTCCTTTAATGCGAGAATTGCGTAAGCGCACGTGTATGTCACTCTGTTTTACCTTAACGATGAATTCAATTTGAGACATCCAAACTTATCTTTATCCTTCATTTAACACAAACATAATCTTCACAAACTTGGCCAAGCTCCTCTTATCTAAGAATGTCGTAACAGATAAGAAAACTTCCTAGAATTTACACAATACTTTTTCGTCTTAGCAACTTTTAATGGTAAACCGTAATATGATGTTTTTAATTTCTTAAAATTTTAATAATGTTTTGTATATCGTTATCATTAACATATAAAGGAAATTTATCGTAAGCTGTTTTGTTTTCTAAATTATTAGGAGTACACTTCTTCTCGTTCGTTAATAATTTGTACTTGCAGTATCGAAGTTGGCATTTGTCACTTTCGCATAATGTATAATAGCAAATACCATCTACACAAAATGAATTAATTTCTAAATTTATTATTAATTTATTCATAAGTTTGGTTGTGTACTTCTCCAACATGGAGTGGATATAATGCTTCATATTAAAATCTACTTTGTTGATGAAGGATGATAGTAAATTTGAATCGCTTGTTTGATTTATACCTGGAAAAATAAATAATAAATAATTTAGAGTCTGCTTCACTATTAGGATATATATTCTTACAAAAAACTGTTATTTTGCAAGTAAAAAATACACATAAACCTTGGTATACAAGGTGTAACGTAATAAACGCAAGACCTGCAAGCAGTTCGTTCTAAATCAATAACAGAATTGATCCCAACAATTTTTAATGTGTCTTAATTATTTTTTTTAATTTGCAAATAATGCTGTTACTCGTGTAGTATTCTTGATTCAAAATAATATGGAGATTTCAAATGCATTTCTAAAACGTTTTTATCAATACGCACTATGTGTGCGTATTGATAAAAACGTACAAGGTTCATTGTTAGTTGGGGTATAAAAGTGCTTTAAAAGGAATACAAAATTTTACACACCCTCACGCCTATATTCTCCAAGCGGGGGTGGCAGAGGTATACTGAGTACACCCTCGTTTCGCCGACGATGTTAGGTCCCATGTAGTAGGGGGCGAGCCTATTGCCATGTACCGGGCACAATTCCAGACTCCGGACTTGTACTGAGAAGTTTTCGTTAGAAAAACTACACTTGTCCGACCTAGGATTTGAATCCAGGACCTCGTCATCACAAAGCGATGCGCTTTGCCACTAGTCCAACGAGACAAAATTTTAAATTTTGAAAATTGTTTTTCTTATTGAATTTGTGAAGCAACTCTAATCGGGGTGTCTGAAGGCACAGCCAATCCAACGCGTCCAGCCGCGACCGCGGTGCAATGCAATAGTATTTGTTTGGACCACCGGTTCACACCAACGCGTCCTGCGTCCTGCACGCGCGATCAGTGCAACGTCTGCACGCGATCATAAGGATAATAGAATAAAGCACCAATCAATAATTATTCACTTTAAAAAACAATGTTATCTCTATGTCGCTAAAGTTTTAATTTGTAGATACCGTAAATTGTTTTCGATCAACTATGTCCACTTTAATGTCGGTCCTGATATTCGAATTTAAAAATGCTGCCCACAATGATAGTAAAAGAACGGACATGAAACGCGCTACAATTTTGGTCTATAAAAACTGCCATTTGCTGTCGAACGCAATTCTGAGCCGAAAACTTTACTAAAGTGTCAGTGTGACATTTTCGAAAAAAATAAATTCCATCGAATGTATATCCGGATTGTATAATAGTCATAATATTACGGTAAAAGATTCCTGTTAGAGATTCCTGTGACAACAAGTAAAAATTATCGTGACATCACGTCGTTTACATTTCGACGGACGGATAGGTGGGTGTAGCATAAAGCATTTTGTTTCTCTCCCTCTAACTATACATTTATATAATACATAACTATTGATAGAAGAATAGATTTAAATAATACTAATAGTAGAAGAATTTTGTACCAAATTTCACTATATTCCGTAATATTTAATCTTTGACGGATAGTACAAGATCCGTCTGTACTTTGAGTTTGACATCTTTCGCTTACGCCTACTTAATTTTTGTTGTTGAAAATCCAAGTTTGTAATTTTTTACGATGAGGGTTTATTAAAATACCAGTTTTCTTGTTTATATCTCGCATCCGACTAATCTTGTCAAAAAGGTAACTTTACTTCGGCATGCTATGTACTTATGTGTTTTACTTTAGATTGGTAAGTACTAACATTTTAAATACAAAGGATGTTGCCGGAGTTATTGAAAAAGCAGTGAAATTAATTGCTTATCTTGCTAGGATATGGGGCGGCAACGCTAGTGCGTTATGTTTCCATATTTATACTTGATATTGCATAGATAATCACTAGGAAAAGAATGAGGGAATGTGGTGACGGTGTCTTAGACTAGGACGCAGATATCGCTTGACTGAACGCATTGATGTGAACGACTTTTGCACGCAACGTGATCGGACTGATCGCCACCATGTAGGCCATCGTGCATGCAGATTGGACGCGTTGCTTTGGCCGTACCTTTAGGTCTTGCGTTATTTACGATACACCTTGTATATGTAGCTAGTTCTTTCCGATACTAACGTATCAGACGTTTTGAGATAATAGCAAAACCTCACAAATATATTGCAGGAAAACGACTAGTCATTAAACAATTAAAATCTAACCACATATTCTTAGTTGTTAATAATTAATCTATGTAGGAATTTTATACTGAGCATCTATAGATTTACCAATTATAAGACAATATTTTTTTTTTTTGTCATCGTAGTTTTTAGGAGAAACATTATGCTAGTTAATCATTTTATAAAATTTGATATGACCTTATTTAATTTTAAGATTAATAAAAGTCATCGATTTGGGATTAGTGAGTGGTTAACGTTTTGTTAGGCGACAGGAAAAAAATAAAATTTTATTACTGACCTGAGTTTTGGGAACTGTCACCTTGTCGTCTTCTGGTTTCGTTTCAACATTTTGTGTTTCAACAGTCGACGATAACATAGCTTCTAATTGCAAAGGGCGTTCGTCTGTTGGAATATAGTCTTTCAGAGTTGAAGTTACGTGAACAGTAGACGTATGGGGTATTATAGTTTGCGTTTCCTTTGGTACTAACTCTGTAGGTTGTACCTTATTATCGTCATCCGTAGCGGTTAATATATTGTACTCTCTGCATTCTCCACGTAAATCGGTGTCGTAAACATTACAAGTTATATTTTTACACCCGAATCGGTCACATTTCATAGTTGTACAAATTTGGTCGTTACAAAAAATAGTTACATTGTTTTTTTCATTTGCTGTTGATGGAATTTGCGTTGTAGATCCAACAACATCGTGTTTTCCAATTTCAGTGGTAGCAATTTCCGTTCCAATTAACTGTTCGGTCACGGGCACTTGTTCCTCGACCCCAGATCTCCACCAAGTAAACGGATATGTTATCCAATCCCATATAGTGGACATGAACCCGCGGCCTTGTGTTAAATAATCTGTAAGCGTAGTTAGTTGTATTATTAAAACCCCCTCGGTTATAAATGCAAATACTAAATTATATCGTATGTAAAAAACTTACTTTCTGGCGCAGATTTGCTTACACACTCCTGTATGAAAACTAGGGCAAAAATCACAAATAATGTCTTAGAAATAAACATGACGACAGCTAGTCAGGGTATTCGTAACGGTAATAAATGTTTGGATAGTCCCAACTCTCCTTTTTATACTTACCTCGGCTAGGTACCTTATTATCTACAGGTAGATAAGGCTCTGTAGGGAATGTTTACTTAATGAGCAACAAACAACCACATCATATAAACTTTTAATTTAAACAGTTTTACTATTTTGTTAAATGTTTTGTTCCAAAATGTTCACACGTTGTTGGTTTTTCAAATGGATCATTTATGTTCACTTCGCATAACGTACAATGGCTCTTTATATTGGGACATGCCAAAAATCTGCACATACTTCTGGATTTATTGCAGTTTGTCAATATTTTCAACTTTTTATCAAAATTAGTCGATTCGTATACATTAATAATATAATTGTGCAATTCGTCAATAATTTCGTTTACTGATTCATCCATCGTCCTTAGTGCTTGTATTGTTGATTTTAAAGTGAATAACTGATCTTTACCTAATTCTTTCAGTTTATATGTACCATCTGATCCGAATTGTATAATTTTAGGATGCACTTTGTTTATTTTACTCCAAGGATTGAAATAAATATCTTCACTGATCTGTCACAATAGTCACATTTGGAAAATGTATTAATTAGTCACATTTGGAAATAAATGGTCATAAAAAATAGACGTAACAAATTAAAATAAGTACATACTGGATTTGATGTTGATGGCAAAATAGCGAAACTAATTATTAAAAAAAGAAACGTCAATATTAAATTCCTTACTCTCCATATTTTAAGAGCTCCTTTCATTTTAACGGATATCGTTTGACTAAGTCACTTGAAGTCTGCCTCCCTATCAGAACTTTAATCGCGATTACTAGGATTTTTAAAACAAAAGTTTTTGCACTCGATATATTTATTAAACATTGTTAGAACTTACATGATTTCCACATTTTTGATGTTATAACAATGGCCTATTGTATTCAGATCCTTGCTGAAACACCTAGATGTAATAAAGTTTATCATGGACGGGTCGAAAGTGATGCATCTGGAGTTATTACATTGAGTCACTGTTCTGAATAACATTCCTAGCATTTTGTTTTGTAAAATATCATCTATTTTAAAAGCAATATTAGGTAATTCCATTATTAATATCATTGTGGCTACGTTCTCCTATTACCTAAACTCTGTTCATTTAAATTTAGCGACGGACGATTTAGCGCAGTGGTTAAGAGCTTGAGCCGCTCCACCCACTGTGTCTAAGAGTCGCGGGTTCGATTCCCGCACGGGACAAATCTTTGTGTGATCCACAATTATTTGTTCCGGTCTGGGTATTTGTGTATGTGAAATTTCATGTTTGTAAACGCACCCACGATACAGGAATAAATCCTAGTGTGGGGCTACGTTTTTAAAAAAAAATAAAGGTTAACATAAACACGTGATTCATCATGGGTATCAAACCTTTTTACCACCATATTATTTACGAAAAATACATCACTTTGAAATAAATTCTGTTTTTGCAATACGACGACAAAACAGCATTTATTTCAAAGTGATGTATTTAATTGCGCAATATTATTGTGCAATTAAATACATCACTCTTGCTTTTTGCTTAAACTAGTCCAGTCAGTCCATGTTCAAGTTTACTCATTCTTTGATAAAATACGATAATTTAAAACACAATAAAAAATAAGCAAATAAGATAATTTTATAAAATGAATTAAAACAAAATTGTATGCACTTTAATTCAACAAAATAATAAATATATAATAAGTTTGAGCACTAGTATTTTTGGGCGCTTCGTGATCGATAGATCATAATACATTAAAATGTAATCAATTGGTTTTAAGCCATTAAAAAAATGATTAGAAATAAAATTGTTGACTGCCTCGTTAGTCTAGTGGCAAAGCGCATCGCTTTGTGATCACGAGGATCTGGGTTCAAATCCTAGGTTGGTCAAATGTAGTTTTTCTGACCAGTATGAGTCCGGAGTCTGCAGTTGTCCCCGGTACATGGCAATAGGCTCGTTCCCTATTACATGCGATCAAACATCTTCGGCATAAAGTGGGTGTAATCAGTACACTATGCCACCCCCGCTTGGGGAATATAGGCGTGACGGTGTGTGTTTATAAAAAGTTTATTTTTTTTAATAATAAAATAGGATATTATTATATTGTTTATGAAGACATTTAATTTAGGTACAACACACTTACTACACACGGAACGGCAAAGTGACGTTAAAGAAACTTATTTTTGATTTGTTTACCTTTAGTGTCAAACCAAAAGAAGTATAGACATAATTTGCTAAAAAGAAATTGAACGAATGAAACAAGTTGCTAGGAGGTTCTATTTTTACAACCGTCGTTCATTTCAAGTTTGAAAATAATAATCAAACAAGTGCGAGCCGAAGTTAATAATTACGCAACTTATTGTTTGTATTGACACCGTCTGGAAACTCCGCCAGAAAAACAAACGTGTAATTTACACCATCAGGTCTAAAATTTTTGTGTCATCTGCCATGCAGCCTTGACTTTACAGCAAACTGATTAAGAAGAAAACTCCAAGGAATGCTTTTAAGGCGCTTACGAAACAGTGCCTGCTGTCAAAAAAACCGGAGAAGTTACCTTTAAGAGTTTGCCTACTACTACTCTCAGTTCATTGAATCAAACATTACAGTATGTTTGATTTGACGCCTAAAACCGTATCAGACCTATGATTAGTCACATTAAATTTAAACAATATTATTTATTGCACTCGATATCTTTATTAAACATTGTTAAGACTTACATATTTTTCACATTTTTTGTATTTGAACAATGACCTATTGTATTTAAATCCTTAATGGAACATCTAGATTTGATGAAATTTTTCTTAGAAGCGACGAAGGTAATGCATTTAGAGTTAATACATAAAGTCGCTTTTCCAAATAACTTTCCTAGCATTTTGTTTTGTAAAATATCCACTATTTCAAACGCAACGTTGGAAGGCAAATCCATTATTGATTCCATTGATGCGACGCTATCTGTAATTTCAAAAAGGATTAATGTAAAACTGATTAGGACAGTGATATTATACATGAATGAATGTGTATCTTTATGGTTTCTGGAACCTATGCCCCAGATTGAAAGACTAGCTCAATTCTGTTCTCCTTTAAATGTCATTGGAGATAATTTTTCGAGCATCTTGTTATATAACAATAAATTCGTAAGATACAATTTAGAGTGATGATTGAATTAATTATTTATATACCCATACTATATTATTCTGCTTATTTCTATAATAAAGTAAGTAAAGGATTAAAACAAAATTCATAATAACTCTACACATTAAAATTCGAGCCCATAAAAATTTCATCCCCCTATATTTCCCCCCTTAGGGGTAGTATTTCTACTTCAAATGGAACCAAACGGGATGTATACCCTCTCAGACATCAAAAGTTTTTTGCAAATCGGTTCATAAATGACGGAGTTATGAGGTAACAAACAAAAAAGAAACAGTCGAATTGAGAACCTCCTTTTTTGTGAAATCTGTTAAAAAGTAGTTTCTTGCTTATCATACAATTTGTGTAAAATACTTTTATCAAAGTTCTCACCTGTAGTCTTGGATCCGAGGCAATGACCCTTGTTATTTAGTCTCTCCGACGGAACACAGACTCTGTGAATACATGTCTTCCTAGCACATTTCATCGAGTGGCAGACGCTTTGAGAGCAAAATGTTAAGACGCCACGAATGTATTTTCCTACAAACGACATAAAAGCCGGAGCAACTGCATCCATATTATCCCAATCTACTTCACCAAAAATTGCTTGCTCTAACGCTCTTGTGTGGTTATGCCGTATGGTTTCCTTGCTCATATTGAGCTTAGACTTTTTATGTTCATTTTCTAGTATTATAGTTGTAATATTTTTAGAATGTGTAAAAATATTGTTCTTTGTGATATTAGGCCAGTACAATAATTCTGTATCAGATAGTACGCCTTTTTCAGGTTTCTTAGCAATATTTTTGTCTTTGGTGACGTTTGGTGTGAGTGAAATATGAACATTGTCTTCGTTAGAAACGGCACGTTTTTCACGCATATTCAAAGGAAACTTTGTAGTTATATTAGAAAATACTTTTGTATAATCAGTTTCAATACTATTTTCAAGTTTATGATTATCATCTGTTGTGTTGTCGTTACTATTGGATATGTTGACCATTAGATAAATACTCTCTTCTGTCCGAGTTTCATTAACAATTTCGTCTGTTTTATTTAATGTAGGTATAAATTCTGTTTGCGTGAAATTGAACTCTGAATTATTGTGATACATCATCTTACTAATATTGTCCTTTTTATAGGAATCACTTTTGTTGTTTTCATCAAAATGAGCTGAAAATACTTGTTGTGGTTCTAGTTTGATATTGTGGAAAGTTATAAGCTTTTTCCGGTGTTTCTTGTTATTATTATTTACTTTAGTCTTTTTCTTCTTATGTATAGTTATTTTATGTATTGGCAAATTATCATGTTTCGTATATTTTACGTTTTTTTTGTAACCTAATAGATCCATGGGAATTGGAAAATTGAAATATGGCAATGGTACGTTGATAGCAGATGAGAATTCTTTAGAATTCAAATCCTCCGGTTCCAGAGTCTTATCACGATTATGCAGTTTAAAATATTTCCCCAAAACTTCTTGTGTTTTTGGTAACTGCAGATCGACCTTAATACGTATGTTAAGTGTATTGTCTGAAAAATCTTTACCAATATCTTCAATGAAATGATCTTTCCCAAAATTGTCATAAAGTAGAGGAATAGGCAGCGGAGATTTCTCGTGGTCGGGCCAATGTAACACATGATTACGAGGTAAGGGCTCGAAAGGTATTATACATTGTTTGCAATTACACTCGCATGGTAATTGACCGTTTTTACAATAGCAAGAAGATTTTATGGATTCGAACGATGGCGTATGTATTATAGGTGGCAATTTTAAAATTTTCTTTTCGTTTAGTACTATTTTCTCAAGCGGCACAATATCTTCATGATTCACCTTTGGAACTGCTGTTGTAACTTCAACTTTATTCATAAATTTCCCTTTTGAGTTGACAGGAATAAATACATCTAATGGATTATTGAACGATGTTTGAGAAAACCTTAGTGTACCCGGATTGTAATAATTATTAGAATAAAACATATCAGTGTATTTTGTATCTGGCGTTGACTTCGTTTTGGGATATTTATCCCGACGCAAAGGCGGTACTTTGTTCTTAGTTTTTTTCTCCATATAGTTCATTTTTTGTTTGTGAGCTTTATCTAAATGGTGTTGATACTCCGATAACAAGTCTTCTATATTCTCATCACTTTCACTGTCACTATTCATAAGTGCGTCGTAAGGTGCATTCTGTAAATAATGTAACTTAAAACGTATGTTTAAAATATCTATATTGTAATAATAATATCTTAACAATATTGAAGTTATAGTTATAGCATACTTACGCCGTTATTCTCAAATTCATTTATGATATCCGCAATGTCACTGTAGATAATGGTATCGGAAAATGGAGTCACTTCAACTCGATTAGTTTCAAAGCCTGCAAGTTAAGTTAACAAGTTAGTTTATTAACGTGAGAACATACGTTACCTCATTATAATTATAGTTATTAAACCCACTCTCAGAATCATAGCAATAAACGACATTTGACCGAAGTATAATGAAGAAAATAAATGGAAGTTGAATCGGCCACATTCTGTGGAGAAATTGAAACGCAATGACGGATCTTGGTTCCATGTTAATCGCGATGCTTACATTTTCTAGCTGTTTGTTGCCCCAAACAAAAGACTTAATAGCTATTGTGTACTGTTGCGCGACTTATTATACAACTTCCCTGATTGCGAGCTAAAATGTTACTTTACAATTGATTAAAAATATAATTATTTTTCAGGAATCAAGTGGCAATAATGCGGAGGCGGAACGGCTGACTATGCATCGTTGCATAATAACGAGCATTATCGAGAGTGAAACCGTTTATGTTGAATGTCTTTATGTCATGGAGAAGGTAATATTGCCCCATTATCTAATGACTAGCTTATCGCGTTCTTATCCCCGAAGAACTAGGTAGATTTCTACGAAATATTTAAATGACACGTTTCACCGTGTTATTATGGTGGCCTGCTTTACGTCATTCTTTGGTCAAATTATTTCAGCTATATGTCTTTAGAAATTTGTTAGGTTCTCTCAGTTTTGATAGTTAAAGTGCACTGTAGTGCTTGCCAATTCGTTCGATCTGTCATCTGCGGCCAATGGTATTTCACACTTTTAATATAAATATATTCTAACCGTTTGTAGAGGGATCAACTCACATGACTAGTGTAATAAACTATATTAGGTAAATTATTAATATTATTTTTTAATCCTTTTGGAATAAGAAAAATAAATTCGAAATTTGGATAACTAATGTTTACGGAAGTTATTGCAACTGAATTTCATTTGAAAAAAAAAACGTTTTTCGTTTTTAAAAAAAACTCATCCATAGCTCCACTAGGGTTTATTCCTGTGTCGTGGGTGCGTTTACAACATGAAAATTCACATACACAAATACCCAGATCGAAACAAATAATTGTGGGGGCACACAAAGATTTGACCCAGATTTTTATTCGACCCAGTGGGCGAAGCGGCTTAATCTCTTAACCACTGACTATTTATTTTATTGTTTTAGTATATGAACGCTATAAAAGCAACACTATCGACATCACAGCCAGTTATAACGGAGGAGGAATTTAACACGATTTTCTACAAAATATCTGAACTACATGAGTTACATAAGAATTTCTTGGAAGGATTGAAGGCAGCCCTAGCTAGTTGGGAGGAGCCTCTTTCTGTTGGAATATATTTTAAAAAGATGGTAAGAAACCACTTCAATATAAAAATACGTTTACACTGGTGTTATTGGTAAATATATCTGTGTTGTACGTAAATGCAATAAAATTAAAATTCCTGATCTGGGGAAGCCCTTCCCCGTCCTTGTCGTAGATGGTCATTTGTATCATGTACACCTCCTGCCCTGGTGTCGCGTCGCAAATTTTGCATTTTCAACTTAAAAGCTTTTAATAATACTTTAGATTTACACATGTGACGTCACGAAACTTATGATTCGTCCCTCCCTTGTCACCCGATATCACACTTTAGCCCTTCCCTCCCTCTTAACGTGTGAAGTGATTTATAGATTTTCGATTGCTTTGCTGCATGCATAGCCCTCCCAAAGGTAGGCAAGGCATAGCATTCAGAATACCAGGAACTTATTGATTTAAATCATTTTAGGCGAAAAATATAAGCATTTACGGTGCATTCCTACACAATTACGGTGTCTCAGGTTTTTTTTTTTATACAAATTTTATTTTCAATATAATTTAGGCGGAGAACATAAATATATACGGCGCGTTCTTGCACAACTACGGGCGCGCGACGGACGCGGTGCGGCGGCGCTGCGGCACGTCGCAGAGCTTCGCGCACCTCACGCGCCAGATCTCCTGCCACGGACAGCCCATGTCGCTGGACGACCTGCTGCACAAGCCCGTCGCCAGGGTGCAGAAGAACGCACTCGTGCTGCATGTTAGTATTACACTCATAATAAATCAGTCTATACTTTCGCATTGCTAGGCTGGTGCCTTCTCTCACAAATCGAAGTGAGGCCTCCACCACGCGGACTCAGTCTGGATTGATAGAGGTAGGCCACTTGCTGCTCATGGAACTTATCAACATAGGCTTCCAACTTCGCTTAACAACTACTTTCTGTGGTAACCGGGATCCCAACGGCTTAAGGTTTGGTCAAATAGCCGACGGAGCGCGATGGAAGTGCTCGGCTGCGTTCGGTTGTAACGTTTGCCGTCGCGCCGAGCGGGGCTGCGCTGTGTAGCGTCTCCCGTACATTTCAAGACAATTCAACTCCCCAAGCCGCGTCACCGTCGTGCCTAGCGAGGCTGTGCTATGTGGCGTCTCCCGTATATTTCAGTAAATTTCAACTCCCCCATGCCGCGCCAGCGTCGCGCCGAGCGGGACTGCGCTGTGTGGCGTCTCTCGTACATTTCAAGACATTACAACTCCCCAAGCCGCGTCACCGTCGTGCCTAGCGAGGCTGCGCTATGTGGCGTCTCCCGTACATTTCAGTAAATTTCACCTCCCCAATGCCGCGCCGAGCGGGGCTGCGCTGTGTGGCGTCTCCCGTACATTTCAGTACATTACAATTCCCCAAGCCGCGTCACCGTCGTGCCGAGCGAGGCTGCGCTATGTGGGGTCTCCCGTACATTTCAGTAAATTACAACTCCCCCAAGCCGCGCCACCGTCGCGCCGACCAGGGCTGCGCTGTGTGGCGTCTCCCGTACATTTCAGTACATTACATCTCCCCAAGCCGCGCCCCCGTTGCGCTCCCGTCCCGCTGCGTCGGCTATGTGGCGAAACCTTTAGTGTGCTTTCCGAAGCGCTGAGACGCTCGAAAATGTAAATGCCACAAACTGTCACCCATCTCAGATTGGCCGAGCCGAACGCTGCTTAACCTTGGTGATCGCTAACAACTCTGCACAGTGTTACAAGCACTTTTTTTGTGAAATTAATGTCTGATTTATATTCTGCCCACTCGCACGCAACGCGAGGGTTGTGCATTTATGTAAAGGGGGCATTCATTAATTAGGTAAGCTCAAAATGGGGGGATAGAATGAATAGCTTGGGCATAATTGTCTAACGTCAACTTTTGAAAGACATAAATTATTATATGCATAATAAAAAAAAAAAACGCTTTTACTTTTCTTAGAGTATCCATTTTGTACGCTAACAAAATTTCATGGTTATTAAAAATATTCGAGAATTTAGTCTCTTAACAACTAGAGCGTAAATCTCACATACGGAGTCCCACCAAATCTCACTAAGAAGCAGGGAGGGCTCGAAATTAAAAGAAAAACGGCTCACGTAGTAAATGGATGCCCCAAAGTATGTATAGATAGATAACTCTTTATTGTGCACATAGATATCAAAATATAAAAACGAAAATAACTAAAACTTATACATCCTTAGGCTAAGATTTTCTGATGACCTGAGGCATTGGGTGTCAGTGCTTTTCAGGTACTCGAAACGTTCTTTAAGGTAGGGAGGTAAAGAAGGGTTAAATAATATATTATAAAGTAGAGAAAGAATATGCGCGTTCCGGCGAAGTCGAATGGGTAGCCACTTGAGTCTTGTACGAAATTCGGATACATGGTCATATTTGCGCAAGCCAAATATGAACCTATTTGCAAAGTTTTGGAGTCGCTCAAGTTTATCTACCTGGTTCTCCGTTAAATCTAAATAGCACACATCGGCATAATCTTGAATAGGAAGGAGGAGAGATTGTGCCCGAGCAACCTTAGTGGCAGTGGGTAGGAAATTGCGAAGTTTTCGCAAAGAGGCTG
Organism: Phalera bucephala; assembly: GCA_905147815.2. Classification (NCBI taxonomy): domain Eukaryota; kingdom Metazoa; phylum Arthropoda; class Insecta; order Lepidoptera; family Notodontidae; genus Phalera; species Phalera bucephala. Next base: position 10,932,772 of record LR990621.1, on the reverse strand, counting down.
CTGTAGTATATGTTTTACAACTAACAGCTTCTAGTTGTGGACCCCATGTCAGACAACGGTCTAGCAAAACACCAAGATTTTTCACGGAATCGCTATACGTGATCTGCGTCGCGTCCCTCGCCATCGCTTGTAGGCGCCTCCTTCGTTGTGTTTTTTAACAGGAGTTAAAGAATTGAAATCGTGAATACGATTAAGCTCATACGCTCCGCTCATTTGCTAAGTTATTGTTACCATTTTGAGGTCTTGGCAACTTTTGTTACCAACAGAACAGGGAATGGAAGAATGGAGCGAATTAGGAGGACTGGTGGGGGTGTCGTTTAATAAGTTGATAATTTCGAATTGGCCTATGTATTGGTTTGATATTATTTACCTAGATCCAACTCATTTTTGTCGTTTGTTTTGCAGGATCTTATAAAATACACACCGGCTAGCCATCCCGACCACGCGATGTTGACTGAAGCTTTAAATATGACACAACATTTCCTAGACGAATTCAATATCATACAAACAAAATCCCTGTTCCCGGTAAGTATGAGTGTAACAAATATTCATCAAAATTATTTTCATTATTATTTGCTCTGCATTCATTGTTATATTTCTTCGCAGAACGCTGATCGTGCGCAAAGGAGGCTTGTTAAGAATTCGTTTATCGTCGAGCTTTCGGATGGTCACAGAAAACTGAGGCATTTGTTCCTGTTCAATGACGTCATCGCTTGCGCCAAGTATAAAGTTAGTTAATTAACGAAACAATGCAGACATTGGCACGCATATTATCTGTATGGTATTTTATCTATGACTAAACATGGGTCGCATTCATAAGAAATATGTGATAAACATTCCATAAATGCTTAAGTATGATACAACTAGTTAAGCATAGCATATGTGTTATGTATTAGTAAGTTATCGAAATCTATCTATCTATATCATCGCGCCAGCTCACTCGGGGTTGGCAGAGAGTACAGAGTTCCAACAGGTTCTTTCCTTACATACCTCTCTGGTTTGCTCCACTCTTATAGTTCGTCTCATACACACTCGCCGGTTACGGAGACTCTTGACTTGCCCTTCAGATAAGACACGGTCTATTTGGTCATGGTAAAATAGTCTAGGTCTTCCCCGGTGCCTAAATCCTTCCACTTTCGTATTGTATATCAGTTTTGTCATTCTTTCTTCGGGCATTCTTTCTATATGCCCGAACCAACAGAGCATACCCTTTCTCATCTTCACACCGATACTATGTTTCATACCTACTCGCTTTCTTATTACGCTGTTGCGAATACGATCGGTCAGCGTGACTACGCACATCTTACGCAGAGATCGCATTTCGACCGCATTTATCCTGCTTTCGTTCTCCTTCTTACATACCCAACTCTCACTGCCATATAACAGCGTTGGGACAAGCACTTCGTTATGCATGGCCAGCTGCGCCTTTTGGCTTAAGTGCCGGCTTCCAAGTAGCCTTCCCATCGCACCATTCAGTCTATTCCCTGCTTTCACTCTTCTATCTATATCAGCGGTGTATTTCCCATCCTTACTGAAGACGCATCCAAGATATACAAACTCATCAAAATGTCATATATAAATGAATATCTGCACTCAACTAATGAAGTTGAGAAAATAATGTGTCACACATAAAAGTGACTGCAACAACTAGGTACAATTTAAATAAAAAATGTTATTGTATCGTGTAGAAACATAAATTTCACGTCACAAACACTCCGATAGAATCAAATATTTCTGTGACACAAAGATTTTTTCTACCTTTCTAAAACAAAGTTAATTTAAACAGAAAGTGATATTATTTGTATGGCTCAGGCGTCAGGTCGCGAAAAAATCATGTTCGAGTTGAAGTGGTTCATCCCGCTTCCGGACATCGTGGTCGTCGAGGAGGAGGGCGCGGGTGCGGCCGCGGCCGAGGTGCGGGAGACCTCACCCGCTAACATCGTGGCGCTCAAGTCGCAGGCCTCCACCGTTCGCGACCAGATCCTCGCCGAGGAACGCGCCGCTGCCGACGACAAGGTTAGCCTCCATCATCAGCTGATAGACGTCTGCTCCAGGAAAAAAGCAACCCCTAAATATCGTCACAACGACCGGCTCGGTCAGTCGGCCTATGAACTCCTCTAAATTCAAAGCATTTCGAATATTTGTCGAATCCTAGGTCGGACGCAACATTTGGCCTTTTAGCCTAGTGGTTAGACCGTTGGACTGCAAAGTCTGAGGTCTCGCGTTCAAACCCAGGCACGCACCTATGTCTTTTCGAAAGCATGTGCGTGTTAAAAATTAACTATCACTTGCTTTAACGGTAAAGGAAAAACATCGTGAAGAAACCTGGATGCCTGAGAGTTGGAGGTGAGGATGCTCGAAGGTGAGTGAAGTTCGCCAATCCGCACTGGGCTAGCGTGGTGGACTACGGCCTAAAAACCCTCTCAATTTTAAAGGAGGCCCGTGCCCAATGGTGGGACAGTTTGTTAACAGGGCTAATATTAGGTCGGAAAAAGTTAAATTATTCTATCGATAAATTTTCAGTGGCCGTTTGTGGTATTTTCATATTCGAGGGTCTGCGTGCTTCAAAAGGCTTGCTAAGCCGTTGGTCTCGGTTACCAGGTAATGTGGTAGTCGCCAAGCCAAGTTAGAAGCCTCATAGGCGGCTTGATATATTCCAACAGCAGGTGGCCACAAACCTACCTCCACCAATCCGCACTGGGTCCGCGTGATGGAGTATGACCTATTCTCTCTCACCTCGATTTTTGAGAGCTTTGCCCAGAAATAGGGCAGTATAGGATGATATTATTATTATAAATTTTCAGTATTAGTCCAGATTCCGAAATTGTGACCGGTCTAATTTGAACAGGTTCGCCCCTATTACATTATGACCTAACATTTTCAGCGATATGCCGCCATTGCTTAGGGAATACCAAGCGGTGGCGTTTTATCGCTCGTCGTCCTAAAGGCGTGATGGTGTTGTTATATGTCGATTAACTTAACTCGAACAATTAATTCTAATTTCTTGCAACTTTAGTGCAACTTAAAACTTATTACGATAGCACGTATGCATATCGTGCTCTCTTAAGACGTGTTATAGAATAGAATAGAAAACTCTTTATTGTACACCAAATTATAAATAAACAATAATGTAAGGTAAAAAACAATATAGGGTACAATTGGCGGCCTTATTGCTTATAGCAATTTCTTACAGGCAACCAAGTCGAAAGAAATATAACAAAGTAGAGGGCAGTTGGTGGCGTACATTCATTAAGATTAAAAGTAACTAATAAAAGTAATATATGTATATATATAGTAAGAAATAAAAAATATAATAATATTTATATACAGTATTTATTTAATCATGACAGCGTCTCACTGGTGACAGCAGAGAGGAAGTGGTTCTTAACCATATATCTATCTATCTATCTATCTATATCATCACGCCAGCTCCCTCGCGGGGTAGGCAGAGAGTACAGAGTTCCAACAGGTTCTTTCCTTACATACCTCTCTGGCTTCCTCCACTCTCATAGTTCGTCTCATACACACTCGCCGGTTACGGAGACTCTTGACTTGCTCTTCAGCTAAGACACGGTCTATTTGGTCATGGTAAGATAGTCTAGGTCTTCCCCGGCACCTACATCCTTCCACTTTCGCATTGTATATCTGTTTTGTCATTCTTTCTTCTGGCATTCTTTCTATATGCCCGAACCAACGGAGCATACCCTTTCTCATCTTTACACCGATACTATCTTTCATACCTACTCGCTTTCTTACTAAGCTGTTGCGAATACGGTCGGTCAGCGTGACTCCGCACATCTTCCGCAGAGATCTCATTTCGACCGCATTTATCCTGCTTTCGTTCTCCTTCTTACATACCCAACTCTCACTGCCATATAACAGCGTTGGGACAAGCACTCCGTTATGTATGACCAGCTGCGCCTTTTGGCTTAAGTGCCGGCTCCCAAGTAGCCATATACATGATGAATACTATACAATCCAGTAATCTGAACACTCCAATAATCCGGCACCCCCTAGTTTTTAATATTGCCGTATTAGTAAGACTCAAAGAAACAATATTATTTCATTATTTTTAGCCAGTTGCAGATAATTTTAATCGTCTCGTTAAGATAATACAGCCAACATAATTTTTTAAAAATTTAGCCAATCATGAAGCAAATTTCTTAGGGTTATTAAATTAAACCTTGGGCTTCGGCCAAAGGTTTTGGCGCTGGCCTATTAATCGGCTTTGGCTTCGGACAAAAATCGACCTTTGGTCGGTCGGATACTAATAAAATCCCACTTGACGTCACTCAATTTAGTGAAAATAAATTCAAATCTTGTATTTAACGCACGTTCTCTAAGCGAGCTTATTATACTCTAGATGATTATTTCGACAGACGACGGAGATTTATTATAATAGACGGACGATTTAGCGCAGTGCTTAAGAGCTTAAGCCGCTCCGCCCACTGTGTCTAATAGTCGCGGGTTCGATTCCCGCACGGGACAAATCTTTGTGTGATCCATAATTATTTGTTCCGGTCTGGGTATTTGTGTATGTGAATTTTCCTGTTTGTAAACGCACCTATGACACAAGAACAAATCTTATCTTGTGGGGGCTACGTTTTAAAGAGAAAAAAAAAATCAAAGATAAAAATGCTTGGATAGGTGCTGTTCCAGCTCCACCTGAGTGTGGATAGCACGTTCAGCTTTTATTATTTATCATTCCCTCTCTTCCTTCTAATAATTTAATAAAATTGATCATTTTTCTATCTCATTTCTTTCCCTGTAAATGAGAAAACCATGTAGCCATTCTCACGAATAGTATAACTTGATTAAATTTATTTAGACTCCCCTGATACTACATTGTTCTCCCATACCCCACAACAAAATGTAGGTGGAAAAAATTGAAAACTACTTTTATTTATAAAACCGTGGGGTTTCTAGCCCATCTCCACAGAAATGACATCCCGATGTGGTGGTAGTATGTTACTTTTCTGACGATTCATAAATACTGTAATGGTTTTCATGAATAAAAATATTTATTCTTTATTGTATAAAAATTACAAATTCGTAATTACATTTACATATATGATGTGCTAAAGACCTCGGAGTGCATGTAGAATATTTGTTGTAAGTGAAGGCAATTGTACAACAATCTATTCGATAATTTCAAAGAAAAAAAAAATTGATTCGTTTTCAGAAAATAAGGCTGGGTGGTCGCGGCGCCGCGGAGAAGCAGCGCAAGAAGCTGGCGGAGCTGGAGGCGCAGCTGGTGCTGGCGTCGCCCAACCTGGTGTTGCGCGTGGGAGCCCGAGCGCCCGCGCCCGCCAACTCGATGTCGCTGCAGCGACAACACATCTTCTTCCTCAGCTCCGAGTACGAGCGCACGCAGTGGCTCGACTCCATACACGCGCTGCAGGTCGCTCGCACATACACTTACTTGCTGACGTCCAGTAGGCATGACGATTTAGTTACTGACGTCTAGTAGGATTACGACAATTTATAAATCTATCTTTGAATAGATTCTCGATTAAATTGAGTGTTAAAATATCGATTCTTGATTAATCGATTCGAAGTATTTTTATTTAATGTGCTGGTTGAATAAAAATATTTTTATCTCTATCATTGCACCATATCTGAGTGCGTCCAATTCAAGGATTATCAAAATCACCTGACTCAAAAAAATGTTTTCAAATTATTTTAATACTTGACGTACTTTATTGAATGATATTGTCGATTACATCTTTTTTAAATTTAATTTGAATTTATTCAGTTAAATCGTTTCAATGTTTCCAGTGAATCTAAAAAATTAATTATTTGACAAAAACAAGACAATTTTTAATCCTCATGACTGCACACGCCACTGATCCTAAAGACATCGCTTTGTTCTATCATTGCATAATAACGCTACTATCAAAAGCTGGCTGAGTTCTTGTTTTAAATTGGTTTACAGTAGACAGTAAATCTATTAAGTGGGCAGGAATACCCGGCGATGCGAAGTCTAGGATTAGTGGTATGTGGTTCCACGGTATACGACCTAGCTTAGACGCTAACTCGACTGCCAATAAACGCTCCGTGAAATGTGTAAAAATCTAAAATCTCTGTCACCAGGCTTCTTCAGCGCCGCCGGCGGGCTCCAGCAACATCTCGATGCTAGAACTGCAGGCGTGGGTGACGGCGTGCCGCAGCTATTTACAGACTGATATGGGCTCGTATCTGATGCGCAGCGGACGGGACGACTCGCTGCTTCTCGGAGACTTACAGCTATACATCGGTGGAATGACTGCGCCTTTGGACACCTCGGCTGGTGATTTACTTTTTAATAATACATTTATAACATTTTTTAAGACGTCAGGACGCGTACCACAATCTCTTTAACAAAGCTTTTGCAATCTTTCTTTTCTATCAGGAAGAGATGTGGGTATACGCAGATTTTAGCTCTGCCTCTCTTCCTAGGCAAATTGAGATTAAAATTGTTTTGTTAAAGAGGTGGTGGTATCGCCCAGATGGATTCTTTAATAATCAGAACTCATCTCACTCAAAGCGAAACCTCCCTTTGAGTGAGATAAGTAAAAATATTAATTCAAATATTAACAAATATAGAGTGACTAAATTGTAATACAGAAGACAGACTAGAATAAATAATGTATTATTTAAGACTCAGGCGTGTATTTCATACCCTTAAGCTTTTTTTGAGACAAAAGGTATCCTATTGCCTTCCCCTGGATAAAATCTATTTTCTTGCCGAAATTGATCAACATCTGTTGAAACGGTTTGAGCGTGAAATGGTAATAGACAGACAGAATCACTTTCGAATTGGTATATTAGTATGGATGAAGGAAATAAAAGAAAAATATTCATTCTGATATGTTTAGATTACTACATAGTGGTAGAAGTGGACTCGTACGGCCATTACTTCCGGAAGGCGAAGTCAAAGCTCGTGTGCAGAAGCGCGCAGCCGCAGTGGAACGAGAGCTTTACGCTCGACCTTGAGGGCTCGCAAAACTTGCGGCTTCTACTTTACGAAGATGCGACGAGGCCAGTACTCCGCGGCAAGTGCACCATCAAGGTAACGCTTTTGAACTTACTGGAATAATATTATAGCGTAATTAATAATAATACCTATGCACATTCAGTAGATCTAGTATCAATTTGGCAAGAAGCAAAGTTTAATAGAGCACATAACAAAAATCCGAAATTTGTGAATGTGTAAAATCTTTTTTCCCTTAAACAATAGCGTCATCAAGTGGCCGTATACACACTTGTCCAATTTGTTTGAAATAGCTTTCTCAAAATTAAGCATAACGGTCGTAAAAAGTTTGGTAAGGGTGTGCTTTTCTCGTGAAATATGTAGCTAGTTAGTATCAGTAATAGCTAGCTAGTATCAGTATTGATCTGCAGCTGTATCGAAGAAAGAAGAATACAGGCAATATATGTACTTTTCTTGTGATGTAGGAGCAGTACCGCGGCTGCGTCGACTGTCCACATATTCTCTTCGTACTTTTGCAAAAAACTCCCGACATAAGATTTTCTTTTCCCCGAAACGAAATTGTTTTTGGTGGTATGAAAGATAGTATCGGTGTAAAGATGAGAAAGGGTATGCTCCGTTGGTTCGGGCATAAAGAAAGAATGAATGAAAAAAAGAATGAAACAGATATACAATGCGGAAGTGGAAGGATGTAGATACCGGGGAAGACCTAGACTTTCTTACCATGACCAAATAGACCGTGTCTTATCTGAAGGGCAAGTCAAGAGTCTCCGTAACCGGCGAGTGTGTATGAGACGAACTATGAGAGTGGAGGAAGCCAGAGAGGTATGTAGGGAAAGAACCTGTTGGAACTCTGTACTCTAGTTCTAGTTGGGGTGTAGCTATAGGTGACGTGTGCCCCGCAGCTGTCCCGCGAGTGGGTGTCGGCGGGCGGCGCGGGCGTGTCGCGCACGGTGTGCGTGGGCGGCGGCTCGCTGACGCTGCGGCTGCGGCTGCTGCCGCCGGAGCGCTCGGCGCGCCGCGTGCCCTCCGCCAAGCCCGGCGCGCTCTTCGGCGCCAAGATCACGCTCGTCGCCAAGTCAGTCACACACGTCTTGCAAACATTGCTATATTTATTACTATATTTTATAATAAAATTCCACTTGACGTCACTCAACTTAGTGAAAATAAATTCAAATCCTGTATTAAACGTACGCTCTGCGAGTGAGCTTACTATTCTCTTGATGATTATTTAAAAGATAAAAATGCTTGGATAGGTGATGTTCCAGCTCCACCAGAATGTGGATAACATGTTCAGCTATTATTATTTATTATTCCCTCTCTTCCTTCTAGTAGTTAAATAAAATTTATCATTTTTCTTCCTCATATCTTTATCTGTAAATGAGAGAGCCATGTAGCCATTCACATGAATAGTTTAACTTGGTTAATTTAATTTAGACTCACCTCATACTACATTGTTCTCCCATACCCCACAACAAAATGTAGATGGAAAAATTGTAAAAATATTATTTTAAAAGAGTAACCGTGGAGTTTCTTGCCCTTCTTCTCCACAGGAATGACATTCCGAAGTGGTGGTAGAGACTTTGTTACTATTTTGACGATTCATAAATACTTTAATGGTTTACATGAATAAACAATATTCTGATTCTGATACTAGCAGCTTCCCGCTACTTCGTACCCGGTCGACAACAGCGCCACCTACCGGGTCTATGTTATATAGCCTATGTTACTTCTGGATAATGTAGCTTTCTAATGGTGCAAGAATCATTAAAATCGGTCCAGTAGTTTTTGAGTTTTATTGTGTACAATTACAAACATACAAATCTTTCCTCTTCATTATATTAGTGTAGATTAATATTTGAATGTGACATTAGCTATCTTACCACGACCAAATAAACCGAGTCTTATCTGATGGAAAAGTCAAGAGTCTCCGTAACCGGCGAGCGTGTATGAGACGAACTATGAGAGTCGAGGAAGCCAGAGAGGTATGTAAGGAAAGAACCTGTTGGAACTCTGTACTCTCTGCCTACCCCGCAAGGGATCTGGCGTGAGGTTATAGATAGATAGATAGATAGACAATTCCGATGGCTGTTTATACATTTATTTGGGACTGGTTAGCTGTTTAATTTTTATATCATATTTAATTATATTTTCTCTGGTCATAGGCGCGAGAAACGAGACATACCATTCATAATCAGCGCGTGTGTACGTGAGGTGGAACGACGCGGCATACACGAAGTGGGCGTTTACAGAGTCTCCGGCAGTGCTTCCGACCTTAACAGGCTCAAGAAGAGTTTTGAAACCAGTTAATATATTTTTTATTTTTTTAATAACGTAGCCCCACACTAGAAGTTATTTCTGTGTCGTGGGTGCGTTTACAAACATGAAATACACAAGCACAATCGCAAAAGTCCGGAGCAATTATTTGTTTCGGTCTAGGTTTTTGTATATGTGAATTTTCATGTTTGTAAACGCCCCTACGACATAGGAATCAATTCTAGAATGGGGCTTTAGTTTAGCTAGTTTAAAAAAAAATGGAAACCGTCACGCCTATATTCCCCTAACAGGGGTGGCAGAGGTGTACTATGTACACCCACTTTTCACGGCGATTTTTTTTTATCCGTAGCCCACACTGGGATTGATTCCTGCGTCGTGGGTGCGTTTATAAACATGAAAATTCACATACACAAATACCCTGACCGAAAGAAATAATTGTGGGTCACACGAAGATTTGTCCCGTGCGCGAATCAAACCCGCGACTATTAGACACAGTGGGCCGAGCAGCTTAAGCACTAACAACATTTTCTTGTTCTGGGAAAATTCTGCATAGGACTTCCGCAAGCCACGGGGGAAGCTCACGAGGCGTGTCGGATTCCTACCGCCTAAAAACCCCGGGGTGGCCGACATCAGCACTTTGGAGGGGCTCCGGGATCTCCGTATGGAACGCACCGGTACCCCTCTTGTGCCGCGCTCTGAAAAAAGCTCTTAACCACTGCGCTAATTCGCCCGTCAAAAGTTATGTTGTTATGATGTTAGGTCCTATGTTATAGGGGGTGGGCTTATTGCTTAACTTGAAAGGTTATAAAAAAGGTTACTTTTTTCCAGATCCTTATGAGGCCGAGCAGCTACTAAAAGAAGTGGACATCCATTCTGTTACTGGCGTATTGAAATTATACTTACGTGAACTACCAGAGGCTTTATTTACGGACGCTCTGTATCCCGAACTGCTGAAGGCGTGGGGCAGTACACAGGTATACATCAATATTTTCAGGTAGAATAATATTCCCCGCGTAAGGCCTCGGACACGAAGTCAGCGGGAGCGGGGCGGCGGTGGTAGCGGCGCGGCAACGCTGTACCCGGTCTCGAAGCCAGCGGGTAGACCGCACGGCGCTAGAGCGGCATAGTGTTGTGTTACGAGAAATTAGTACCGAAATTGGACCGTCTTTGTTGTTCCATATTGGTGTTCTATCAAAAATCATTGTAATAATTTGCTCCTACACGTCGGCGGGCATTTTCAAACTTCTGTCGTTAAAAAGCAAAAAAAGAATACTACAACTCAACACTACGTCAATGCAGACGCGCGGGCACCGCTAGATTGGCACGCACCGCTCGTACGCCGCTCGCCGCGCGCCGCTGCCTTCGAGGCCAGTTCTATATAAATGTATGCATTGAAACACGCCGCTCCCCGCGCCGCCGCCGCCTCGCTCACGCTGACTTCGTTTCCAAGGCCTAAGGGGACTAAGTGTAAAAACTACATCATTTGGTGTCCCTTAAAACTGAGTAACAGTTTATTGACAATCCTGTCTGAAATTTTAATGGATACGGCAACATCAAACTATACAATACAATACACCATACAATTTGGTTTAATTTTATTTTAATATAAAACTCAATCGGAATTGCAATTATCTGTAGCCAATAACAACGGGCTCACTAGATTGTCGCTTTTATTTTCTTAAAATATGTTGAAATTATAATTGTTGTAGGGCGCAGGGACATCTGTGGACTCGGCGCCGGCGCAGACGAGACGGCACGCGCTTCTCAAATGCTACGCTCAGCTGCCCGATCTTAACAAGAACTGCATCGACTTTCTTCTAAATCATTTTGTCAAGTAAGAATTATTTATGTCGTATACGTAAAATAGATATTGTATGAATTCTGGTAACACTAGTTTGTTCACTTTAGTGAGCTTAGTCATCGATGCAAAAAGTATTTTCTCTTCTTATTGGATCACTACTTTAGTTGTTTTCATGATATGCCTTTCATTAAGAATTGCGTTCCACCATATCAGATGCCCCACATAAACAGGACCATTTTACCTTGGTCCATGTTGCTTTTTTCATAAGAACAACAGCAAGTAAATTATCGATATTCCGATATATCTTATGTTGAGCCAAAGTGTTGAACATTGATTGAATTATTGGAAGTGGCGCACTATGGTTCGAAAATCACTTCTAGTGGACTTAGAAATCAACTTAGCATATATTATAGTTTTTGGGTCTTAAATGGTTTATCACTGCTATATCTATTAACTTAATGCTATTTAAGATTATAATTTTGCGGTTTCGTACACATTACGGGGCTCGAAAGAAATTTTTCTAAGAAAAACATAAAAAAGTTTATGTCAAAAAAGGTAATTTAAAAAGACCTTTGAAAAGCCAAGCTTAAGCAAAAGCACGACAAAGATATCTTGCTTAGTTGAGGAGTTCCTATGGCTTCCTTCCGGCTCCATCATCAGACCATAGAAACCATCCGGGTCTAAAGTCCTTATCAAGACAAATCCAACGAGCCTAAACACGGCGTGGTTATATTGAGTAGTTGGGTGGTTCCATTGGCCACGCTTCGGCTTCATCATCAGACCCTGAGCACTCTCAGGTTGTACTGTACTTGTCAATCAACAAGCCTAAACACGAGGAGGTTACATTGTATAGTTTACATGTTCCTATGGCCACCTTCCGGCTCGAGCATCAGACCAGCTCCATGGTACCATATTATAGCATTGTCACCGACTTTACATACGTACCAAATTTCAGCTCAATCGGATACCTGATTGAAATTGCAAATGCTTGAAAAATGGATCACAGGACTTGAACCGGAAAGACAGATAGATTTTCAGCTAGATTATACTCCATATTTTTTTCGATTTTTACACATACCACACAGTAGGTTGTGTGGTAGGTTTTTAAATTTAAAATTATATTTTAAATGGTTAATTATTGATGATTGGTTTGATAAATAGTATGATAATAATCTTAATTATTACTTTGTCTACCTTACGTAATTTTAGTACATGATCTATCTATCTATATCATCACGCCAGAACCTTTGCGGGGCAGGCAGAGAGTACAGAGCTCCAACATGTTCTTTCCTTACATGATATTCACTAAAAATCGCACTATTGGCGCAAAGAAGACCGTGACAGTGAGCAATATATATATAAATTAAGGAAAGACGGAAAAGAACATTTGGCAGCAGCTTTAGAACATTTTACAAAAAAATCCTTTGAATGCAAAGAAATCAAACTATCTATTGAATATGCATTCCTCAAGTTATCAAATAAAAAAAGTAAAATCCTTGTGAAATCCTCCAAAATATCTCTTCAAGCTTGCCTTTATATAACAAATAGAAATCCATACATAACAGAAGAACATTGAAGTGTCTTCCTACTAAGGTAAGTTACCTTATCAATCTCTGAATTTAACATCAAAGCAAGGTTTTGATGATTCGTCAGGCCAGTGATACGTAGATGATTGAAGGTGAGGCTGATCAAGACATCATCGTTATGACTGTGGTTCCTTTGGAATAAACATCTGCGTTAATAAAAATTCTTTAAGGAAAATTCCAAACCAAGCTCTTTAACATAAAGAATCTCAAAAATATATTTTTAAAGAAAGTGGGTTATTAGGCATTTATTATATAAAGCAGTCAATACTGAGGTAACACAATCTTATAAGGACAACGATGATAAATAGAAAGTTTACACATGTTTATCTGAAGGTGGGGACAGTCGCTGTAGGGGGACGGGTGCACTACTAAGTGCACCGGTCAACCGCCGGCTATGGGAGGGGATCTACTACTACGTCGTCGTCGTCGCCCGTATTCTGAGCGGAAAGAAGGGATGACAAAGCATCGGGGGGGTCGGTGAGAACATGTCGCGGCCGGCGGTGGCGGCAGGGGTCGGGGGGGAGATCGTAGTCGGCGGTGGCTACGATTAACGGATTCGCATGGGTAGATGCGTTCGCGAAGTGACGTGTTGACGCCTTTTTAATAAAGGCGCGAATAGGTTCGAGACCTAGATCGAAGTGGAGGTCGACGTTCCGTACGAACCAGGGGGCTCCTACGGCTTTACGGAGGAAGCGGTTTTGAACCACTTGGAGTTTATCGATGTGAGAGGGGGCCGAATGCCCGAACACAACACACGCATAAGTCATGATGGGTCGAACGCAAGTTTTGTAAAGTGTCACCTTATTTCTAAGGGACATTTTACTCCGCTTGCAGATTAACGAATGGAGACGACCGAGCACAAATGATGCTCGGTGACGGACCCGCTTGATGTGCGGGCCGAAGGACATGGTACTATTTAGGGTGACCCCTAGATATTTGACCTCTTTGACCCAGGGAATGGGTAATATATTATGGGTATTACGTCAATCCTATAGGTACCCTACTATAGAATAATTCACTGTTCACTTAAAATTGTAAAATAAAAATCTTCTATAAAAAAAGGTAAACCGACTTCAAAAAGCAAAAAATAAATATTTGAAGTCGGTGCCAAGTAACCGACTGCACCAACCAGCACCGACTTCAAATATTTATTTTTATGCTTTTTGAAGTCGGTTTACCTTTTTTTATAAAAGATTTTTTATTACTGGCTGTTTTCTTAAAAAAATATATAATCTTTCCGCAGTATTACTATCGCTAGTTATATATATCACTTCACAATATCTACTAATATCTATTGACTGCAATATCGATAACTTTATTAGTCTCACCATCTTCAGTTATCTGCTTGTAATTGCTCTGGCCTGATGAATCATCAAAACCTCGCTTTGATGTTAAATTCTGAGACTGATGAGTTATCTTAGTATGACGACACTTCAATTTTTTTTAACTGTTTTGCACGGATGCTTTTAAAGGCAAGCTACAATTGACCTTGAATTTGGAATTCTCGCGAAGTAGTATATTTCCACTTAGCTGGTTTGAGAGATATCGTTAAGCCTGGTTGTTCCTAGTGCCTGTTCTCTGGTGTAAAAGCATGTTTTTTTACTGTTTCATTACATTTTCTTTGCATTCAAAGGCTTTTTCGTGAATTTTTTTAAAGCATAAACAAGTTCGTCACTGTCACGGTTTTATTTGCAACAATACTACGTTTTTTTTGTTTCTATCTATTTTTTAGATATCATGTACTAAAATAACGTAAGGTAGACAAAGTAATAATTACGATTACCATTTCACTGTTAATATGACAATAATCAATAATAATTTATTTAAAATATAATTTTATATTTAAAAACATATATTATTTTTATGGCCAACTTTCATGGTGACTGTGTGGTATGACTAAAAATCGAGAAAAATAACAAGTATAATTGTGCCAAAAAGAATAACGGGCAGTTGGTAATTTATTGAGATATATCGTACTTCGTTTTTATGATTTTGCCCATACAAAAGTTTCTTCTGAGCTCCCTTTGACTTGACAAATCTTATAGACCCAAAGACTATAAGATTTGCAAAGTCGATTTCTAAGTCCACTAAAAGCGATTTTTGATCTAATGTGTGGCGTAGACGCCCAATCCAGATAAAAATAATTAAGAACTTGTACGTTTTATAAATGCAAGGAAAGAACCTGTTGGAACTTCGTACTCTCTGCCTACCCCGCAAGGGATCTGATGATATAGATAGATAGAGATAGAAGTTTTCTGAACATCCACACCAAATATGGTTCAAACAGCCACTTAATTCTAATATAAACATACGTACTATGAAAACAATGCGCGTGCAGAGTGAACCAACACGAGGGCGAGAACAAGATGTCGTTGCACAACCTGGCTACGGTGTTCGGTCCGACCCTGCTACGGCCGTCGGGTGCGGGCGCGGGCTCCAAGCAGCGCACCGACCTGCTGGCGGCCGGCACCGTGGACGCCATGGCGCAGGCCGGCATCCTGTACTGCCTGCTGCAGCAGCGCCAGCTCGCCGCGCAGCTCTCATCGCACCACCGTGCGCCCGCGCTGCTTGACTAGCACTCGTGCCGTCTACCACAGTACTATTCACCTTACAACCGGTTTACATACTGCCACTCCCGGCACTTTCCGCCTAGAGCAATGAGCAGTATCGCGGCAGCGTCGACTGTTCACATACTCTCTTCGCACTTCAAGCATCGCTCTGTGTTTCTGTTATGTTTGCAAAAAATCTCTCGACATAAGTTTTCCTCGAAATAATATTGTTTTAACAAAAATATACCCAAGGCAATACTAGCTTTCCCATGATTTTTTTGATGCGTTATCCCCACATATTTCTTTGTATTTTATTTTTACCCTTAAGTTTTTTCCCAAAATAATTTTTCCCCATAATTGCAAAAGCATTTCTTAACCGGCAACTCTAAATAGGCCTATCATTTTTTTGACTGTCGTTAAAAAAACCGTCAGCGAAGGGAGCGCCGGGAAAGGAAGAAGAGCGTAAGTGGTGCGTTTATACGACTTACCTGCGCTCACTTCACACGAAATTGGGCAGTGTGTAAACCGGGTATTACAACCATTGAGTTACAATCTACTAGAGAAGCTACTTCAAACAAAAAATGGCGCGTTACTTGCTGACGGGATGTTGGTTGAGGCTGTTTGTGTTTTCATAGATAATAAAATCTTGTTTTTCGAGTTCTTTAAACTAAGATACAGTGTACATGACCGCATATTTTTTAATGAAACTTAGCACTGGAATGTGTCGCGTTGCAGCAAGCACCTGACATAAAGTGAGCTAGAAGGTATGCACTTTAATTTTTGCTATAAAAAACGTTTTTTTTTTGTATGTATTGCAATTAAATAACTAAAAAACAAATTTAATAACTCAATGGTTACAGCATTATACTTTTGTTCCAGTATTATAAATGTACGATTACTTATTTTGGTATCAACAAGACTACCCGAAACTTTACGTATTTACACAGCTTGCTGTCAGATAAGTATTTATAATTTTCTTTAACCAATTCGGTAACTAGCCAGACAATATGTTAACTATGTTAAGAAGTTGGGCTATTGGAATGGCGACGATTTCTTTATTATCTGTACTGTTAAATATTTTTACACAGGATTAAGATTTTCTTGCTTTTTCGCTTTTTTGGGCGTTAACCTAAATGCTGCTAATTTTAGACATGAAATGTATTATTATTATCAGAAATAATGTGACCCAGATATTTTGCGTGGCATCTAACAAAATATAATAATAATTATACGATATTATCAATGTTCTGAACTTGGTTGATGGTCACAATTTATACCTATTCATTTAATTACATTCCATTAATTATGACAACAGACTGATAACTAGATATATTATCAATGTTACATAAAATTTAGTAACTGAAATATTAAAGCAGTTATTCATACATAGCTAACATTTTAACGTTGCTATCATTATATCATGTGTACCTAGAGTGGTTGAAACCGAACTTCACACACTTGATTCCGGTTGTGACGTTGGCAGCTAGACGTTGCCACGATGGAGCGCACTGTACACAATCCACTTCGATACAGTTGTTCAAAATAAGAAATGTTTTCATACAAGTATTATGAAGCGGGACCGAAAATAAATTTAAAATCTATATGGTAATAAAATCATTAGCATAAATTGGAGCAGACTGATAATAATAATTGTGAATGCGGTAGTGTATTGATTGTTTATTCGGAGAGTCCACATTCGATTTGATAAGACTTTTTTTTTTATTTTATATCACAATTACATTTAGGTACTATCTGAGTTAAGTAAATCATACAGTACGTACATTATGTCAATAATTTAATATTTGCATTTGAAGGCTAGATTACTGCATAATTTCAGAACGAATTACGTTTATAACCAGTGTTGGGCATTTTTGAATTGTATGATCAATCAATTTATATTTCAGTTTCAATTAAATTAATCTCCCTAAGGTACTCCGAAATAACAACACTTTTGGACGTCAAATGCCTCAGTCCCTCCCGTGACCATGAGTGCTGTAGAGCTCTCGAAACGTCAAGAACTTAAAAACCAAAAATAAACCGCTGTAACATCCGAAATATTGTAATTTAATGTTTAAGAAAAATTACTTCCCAGTACGAGTCCGGAGTCTGGAATTATGCCCGGTATAAGGCAATAGGCTCGCCCCCTATTACATGGGACCTAACATCGTCGGCGAAACGTGGGTATACTCAGTACACCTCTGCCACCCCCGCTTGGGGAATACAGGCGTGACGGTGTTTTTAATGTTTTCACAATTAATTTTTGCCCAACTCTGTTTATAACCCCATGTACTTGTAGATACCATAGATGTATGATTTCTGACTCTATGGTACATACGTAATTATAAAAGGGACTATAAATTGAAATAATTATATCAAGATATAAACCTGAAATTCGTCCATAATGTAGCATTGTACATGCTAGTCGTGTGAGTTATTATTTAGAAGCTATATGTTATAACAGCACCATTTAGAAAGTATCACATAAATTCCCTGGAGTAGTGGGCGTGTCACATAAAAATGTTAATGTTAGTATAAAATAGTGTTAGGCATTTTATTTCACAAATAGTTTTAGATGGAAGGCGTTATTTTAGTACTTAAAAGGAAATTCTACCAAAAAATAAAAATTCTTAGAACAATGTTAATTTCATATACATACATATAATTTGTGTTTATTTTGTTGAAAGACACTTAATTTACAATGGTTTATGTTGTTGAGTAATATATTCAGATATATATATATATATAAGGAATCCCATGTTATTTTTACCAACCCTGATACAATGTTCTTCTTTTGGCCAAAGAGCACTATTACACTTTATTTTTGTCATCCAAAGGGAAATGAAAAAAAAAAAATTATATCGTCATCTCCCTATTGTAGTATTATTTATTAATGGCTACTATAAATTAAATGGAGACCTTTCACTGCAACTCACAAAAATATCAAATATCTGACTTTTTCAAGTAATTAAAAATAAAAACGATTATTTACAGCTTGAAAACTAGATATAAAATAAAACAAACAATAAATAAATAAATTTAGGCTACATAAAATAAATCAACAAGCTACTAAATCTGGGTGACCAAAAGATATTATGGAAAAACAACTTTGTAAATTTTCCCCACATACGTATCAAAGCGACAGTCTATCTTCAAATGATTTTACATCAGTTTAAGTTTGGATGAATATAACAAATTTTTAGCCTTAAAGAAGATTACATCAACCTACAAATGTGATGCTATTGTTTACATTATTTTTTTTTAATATGTGTTTGTGACGATTCCCAACTATATTTGCTTTACAACAACTTTGTGTTAATCTGTTTTGTTGATACTTAAAAGCATTAATGTTAGTCAGTTAGTGAGTTCTGCCTTTATAAATAAAATTAAGATTTTCTCTTAAGGTTTTATTATAATGTAAAATGCAATTAGTTACAGCTTCGTTACATTACAGAACACATGTTTGCATGAACAAATTAGCACTTTGATTTGTAATCAGTCATTATTTTTTTATAAATATTGCGCCTTGATGAACAGTTCACCAGGCTCCCCAGATTTTTAAGTTGGTATGTTTTCAACTCTCCAAACTCTTACTTACCATATTCAAATTACTAGGTTTTCTACTGTTAAGTAACTGCATTTTGGTTCCACCAATATTAATTCGCTGACTCCCTCGTTGCAAAGCGCATCGCTTGGTGATCACGAGGTCCTGGGTTCAAATCCTAGGTCGGACAAATGAAGTTTTTCTAACGAAAAACTTCCCAATATGAGTCTGGAGTCCAGACTTGTGCCTGGTATATGGCAATAGGCTTGCCCCCTATTACATGGGACCTAACATCGTCGGCGAAAAGTGGGTGTACTCAGTACACTCTGCCACCCCCGCTTGGGGAATATAGGCGTGACGGTGTGTCACTGCCAATTTTAGTTCGAGATGCTAATCTGTGAAAAGCATGACATAATAAATATTTTTTGTAATTTAGTACATATTAATTAGTTGTTACAGCGATACAAATAGAACCACACATGCCTTAAAAGGGTGGCACTGATATCTGAATACAAAAATTACTACTAAATTGTCTCACTTTATAGTCATTTTAATATTTAATTTAAGGTTGACCTAATTAGCGGTGTGACATAAAAAAACTAATGTATTTTTTTAAATTTTTCACCGTATTATGGTTTCTCAATATACCTTTGTTAAACTTAGAAACTCATCAGTTAAGAACCTGGTGAATTGACAATCTGGTGAGTGGAGATGCAGGTGAATTATGAACCTAATGAACTGTCCATGAAGTATATTTAGGAGTTATCTTTTGTCAGACTGAAAATGTATACCTGCGCTTGCTGTTGCCAAATTAACCATTGCCAATTTTATTCTTGATATTAACATAAGATTGCCCTTACATTTTGCCTAAATATCCCTCATTTACATGTCTACATCAACACTGTGGATTATTTTCCACAAAATAGTGATGTAACATTAATTAGAATTCTAATTTCCAGGATACATTGTGAAAAGCTTGTATTACATGTTACCTTTATTTTCAATGTCAAAATGGAAGTTTGTTATTTATACTACCATAAACTACTATACTTATGTTAATAAAGATGGGATTTAACACATAATTTAAGAACTGATAATATTTTCTTGATCTGGCCTCTAATTATTATGCCCAATTATTTATAATATAATTTATGTGATAAATCCCTGAATGAGTAATTGTATGATATTAGTATTTCCACAATTTGATTATACCTATACTTTGTATTTAATTTTTGTATATAAATGACACTAAAATGTAGTTATGTAACTTTTGCAATAAAATGTATTTTAATACACCTTTTCAAAGACTTTGATTTGTTATTCATGTAAACCATCCTAATAAGACCTAAAAACAGATGAAAGTACGGGATAGGAAAAAAGAAGGATAATGACTAATCATTACAAGAGCTCAGTAAATTGTATGATGATTTAATTATATACACATACACATTACAAAGGACAGATAGGTTTACTTATATTTAACCTTTGCTACATTTATTATAAGTTTGTCTTAAAAATACCACTACACATATAAAGATCACAACAAAGGTAACAAAACCTCATAAAATTGTCTAATACATTAGAGTAAAAAAATTAACTCTGTACATACATTAAATTTAAAATAACATCTAACAAATTTATGGTTAATTTCTTTTCAGAGTAGTAAATATAAAAAGATATAATTAAGACTACTACTGAAGCTAAAAATGTTGAAGTACGGAGCATAAAAATAGTAATGATGAAGAGACCAATATATAATGCTAGTCTTCTGAATGAATTTATAAGTATGGTTTGTTTTAGGTCATCATCTAGACACATGCCAGACCACAATGCTAGTTTAGGTTCACATGAGGTGCAGTTATTAGGTCCCGCCCCATTACATGTTTTACAGGATAGATCACATTCTGTACAGCTGAAAGATCCTTCCTCATTCACACAATATTCATTAGGTTCGCATGCAGACAAAGAACATTCATTTATATCAGTGCATACTCCCAATTCCATATGCCATCCAGTATTACAAGATTTACAAGCTGCAGCACCATTATCTGTACAACCATTACAAGATTTATGGCATGACATACAGCCACCAGTGCTGGTTAAATAGAAGTTCGTGGCACACTCATCACAAAGGCTCCCTGTGTAACCGTTCTTACATATACATGTTCCATTTCCTTTGCGTGTTCCGTCACCATCACACCTGCCATTTCCACTACATACTTCATTGTCTTTATTAAGTGGGCAAAGTGTGCAAGTGTCACCAAAGTGACTTCTTGGACAACAGTGTTGTAAAGTTTCAATACATAACCAAGTATACAAGTCAACTGAATCTGGATCCTCATGAAACCACCACTTTTCTAACACTTGTTCAGTTTCCTCTGCTAAACTATAGCAAGGATTTTGATGTACTTTCAGCTCAGAACACAAGCCCTCTTGAATCTCTACTAAACGAATTTCACTTCGTGAATATGATTTCAACTTTGATTCCTCCCAAGCGGCATCTCCACCTTCATACTTTCCTCTAGAAGTTTTTGCCAACCAGTAACTAAAGGAATCTGTTAGAACTTTACAACGCCGGCATTCACTTAGTTTATTTCCACCTAAACTTTTAGTCGGTCCCAGTCTTTTGCAAACTATGAGTTCGCAGAAGAAAATCAAAATTAGAATAAATCTCTTTGGTATCATATTAACAGCCATTTATTATATTATTAAAAACTACAAATTTTGAAAATGACAAATTTTGATCTGATGAATACCAAAAAAGACTTATGGGCGAACACCTGTGGCCAACACAGGGTTTAAAACTTCAAATTGACAGATGTCAACAAAATTAGTCAAAATTGTTAAATGGTTATACTAGTGACACTCAATATACGTCGATGTATCGAAAACATGAATGTTTACTGTTCGATGTATTTCATTCGATTCATAGAAAGAATGCATAAGTTCTTTTGATACCATACGTTATTAGTTTTAAACCAAAAAACAGTAATTTGTATCGCTATACGTTATTTTTCTCCTATTACATTTTCCTTATAATGAAATAATTATTTTAACGGTGTAATCATGTCCAAAACTGAGAGGAGTTAAATAGAAATGATGTATCAGGATAGTAAAATTTTGGGAGCGTGAAAAACCTGAAAAAGTGCTGTTAATTTTCTTATAATGATTATGATGACAAGTTGCCGCCATGATAGGTAGGTAAAATAATGTTATGATCCTTCCCTGTATAAAAGATTCTGTTAAGCTTTGTACTCTCCTATTCTGTAAGGCGTGTCGCGTGGTTTTATAGACAAGTCTGTTCTGGAGTCATCTTGAAACGTATTTCTCCTTTATTCGGGGTATATGCTATGTTCATTGGCAGCACCAATTTCAATCGTAAACCTATACTACCAGGGTACGTGAAGCCTACTTTACAAAGCACGTTCCAAACCTTGAATATGATCCTAACTCCTAATTATAGCTGAATAGGATTATAGGGGTGAATAGGAATCCAGGTGTGAATAAGGACAAATGTAGGATTTAAATTCATGGTTTAATAAATCTAAGAAGTTACCAACTATAGCTTATTTAACGGCAAGAATACTTACGAAACCTACCTGTGATACGAAAATCGATATAAATTAAAAACCTAGGATTTGAACCCACGACCTTCATGTCACTATGCGCATTATTCGCCACTAGATCAACAACTACAAGGCAGATATAAAAAGAAGAAGAATATAATAAGCTATGAGTTGGAAAAAAAATACAGACAAAAGAAAAAAATACCTTTGAAATTGATAAAGGTGTTAAGCTCTAAGTATTCTCAAAGAGAATATAATCACTACGTTTTGGGTATACTTGCAGAATAAGAGTCGATTGTTTTTAAAAATCGATTAAAAAACTCAACGATTATGCATCACAATGTACAGTCCATCCGTTTTTATATGTACTCTGTGCATCTCTATTTTATGCAACAACGAGGTACAATATTATATTTTCAATTCAATTTGATTTGAAAGACACAGATACATCATTTTTATTTAAATTTTACGTCTAATTCAGTTTATATTATATGGTCGCTCTGTTCACTGTTCAGTGCAAACGAAAGGTGTATATACGTATACGCATATCTAACCTCGAAGATTTCTACGACGTATTTCTATCTATGATTGCAATAGTCAGCGGCAGTCAATACTCACCATGACAGATAAAATAAAGTAAGTTGGCTGGTCTCTTATATATTTACCAATTAATACCACTTTATTCTTTCCCAGGACAATAATTGACCTGGGATATCATTTGAGTTGCGCTGTTTGCTTTTTGTATACTTATCCAAAAGTTAGTAACTACAATTCGTTTATGAACGCCCATCCGATTGCAAATGTTTATAAAGTTTCCCTGTGATAACTAATAATGCTTCAAGGTTGGATGCAATTTTCTGCAGGAACGTCTAGCTAATGTTTAGTATTATAGTTTTTTATGACAATATGTTTTACTACATTTTTATAACAGATATCCTTATTTTTATAGGGTTAAGTCCAACTTTGACAAAAAGGGCAATTATGAGCCTTCTGATTCAGAAGATGAATATACACCTCATGAGAAGAAATTATTGGAGAAAGTAAGAAAGAGAAAACATGATGATTCTGGGAGTGAAGAGGAAATGTATGCTTTCTCAGAATCTGATGATAATTCAGATGACCAAAAAGAAGATTTAGGCATTGCAGACAGTGATGTTGAAGGGCAAGAAAAATCAGATGATGACTTACCAGATTCCAAAGCATGGGGAAAGAAGAAAAGATCATACTATGCCACTGACTATGTTGATGAAGATTATGGTGGTTTTGGAGATGATGAAGAGGCAGCGCTTATGGAGGAAGAGGAAGCAAAGAACATACAGAAAAGACTTTTGGAACAACTAGGGGATGAAGATTTTACTTTAGATTTTTTTACCAAACAGGTTGCTGATGTCGAAGAGAAAGAAACTGTAATAAAAAGTGACTTAAGTCAGATGTCGAAGAGGCAAAAATTGCAGCTGCTTGAAAAAGAAAGTCCAGAGTTTGCAGGTCTTATTGATGACTTTAAAACAAAATTAACAGTGGCTAAAGATGATTTACATCCTGTCCTAGAACTTGTCAAAGATGGAAAACTTCCTAAATGTCCAGCCTCCAAATTTGTTAAAACAAACTATGATCTTATTTTAAATTATTGTACCAATATTAGTTTCTATTTATTGCTTAAAAGTCAAAGGATTAATATTCAGAACCACCCTGTAATAAAAAGGTTGTATCAGTATAGGCAGATGCTAAATAAAATGGAGCCCATTTATTTGGAAGTGATAAAACCACAGATAGACAAAATATTACTTGCAGTGAAAAACAATTTGGAATTACATGTAACTGAGATCAAAGAAGATAAGTGTAATGGAAATAAACGTAAATCAAGTAAACTTTCACCTGAATCAACACCCAAGAAGTTGAAACTTATCACTGCAATTGAAAAAGATGATGGGGAAGATACCGGAGTATCAGATAATGACGATGAATATGAAGGGAATGACTTCTTTAGACCAGAAAAGGATGCAGATGTTCATAGGAACAATGATGAATCGGAAGAGAGTGGGTTTTCTGATAACGATGAGGCTTCACCAAATGAAATTGAGAATGAAAATAGACCTTCCACATCATCCCAAGATATTGTTTCTGAGGAGCTTGGTGAAAAGCGTGAGATTACTTATCAAATTGCCAAAAACAAAGGTTTGACACCACACAGAAAGAAAGATCAAAGGAATCCTAGGGTTAAACACAAGCTCAAATACAGGAAGGCTAAGATTAGGAGGAAGGGTGCAGTTCGTGAGGCACGGACTGAGATCAGTCGATATGCTGGAGAGGCATCAGGTATAAAGGCGAATGTGAAAAAGAGCATTAAGATTAAGTGAAACTGTTTATTTTAATATAATAATGTAACATGTTCTGTAATAAAGTTGTATTTCACCTGTTTCTTCGTTTTCAATGTTGCCATCTGAAAAAGTGTGATAAATTACTTAATTTATCATGTCTATTGTCTATTTCATCTGTTATGGACTTCCATACAGATGAAATAGACAATAGACACAAAGAAAACAACAATAATATTATATGAAAAGAACAAGGTGTATGTTACTAAGCATTTAGGTTTACATCAATAAATCTTTAAACATAATGTCCAGATGCTGAAAAATTGGACTTCATAATGGCACTACTATAAATAACATAGGCCTGTTTCACACATTTAAATCTATGCATCAAAAACAAAATTTAGCATATTATACATACAATTTCAAAACTTTATCCTTTCCTCCTGATGCGACATAAGCTCCGTCTGGTGACCAATCTACAGCGTACACTTCATCAGCATGTCCCGGTAAATCTAGTTCTAATTTCTTTGTTTTCATGTTCCAAACTACAAAATGAGCAAATATAACAACATAACAGTAATGGAAAAATATTCAAAGGCTCGGTTCACAATTGATAAGTAATTGTGAACTTGTAAGAAAATAATAAACTCTAAATTATACTCCTACAACACATAACGAATATAAGGATTGTGGTTGGTAACAACGTGCTGAAGCAAGTGGACGAGTTTGTATATATTTCTAGGATTTTGAAACTCAGTATAATCTTAAAAAAAATCTGCTGATAGATATATTTCACGCGCGCGCTCAAACGTGGTCACTAACCGAGGCTCAAAAGTCCAAACTCAAGGTTTGCCAGCGAGCAATGGAGCGTAGCATCTTAGGCCTAAAACGTATCGATCGAGTACGGAATACGGTGTTACGCTCCATGACCCGCATTGTAGACGTCGGAGTTAAAACCGCGACATTAAAATGGAATTGGGCGGGTCACCTGAGCCGAATGGATACAAATAGGTGGGCCAAACTGTGTACCGAGTGGGTTCCACAACAAGGTCATCGTCGCCGAGGCAGGCCCAGGAAGCGGTGGCGCGATGACCTCGACGCGTATCGAATAGATTGGCCATTATTGACAGAGGATAGAGATCGTTGGAGAAAGGAGGGGGAGACCTTTGCCCTGCAGTGGGATACAATAGGTTAATAAATAAAATAATAGATATATTTATTTTGCGCGTGGCAAGATGACCATGACATTGTAAGGACCATTAAGTCGTAATATTGTATCTTGCTGAGATTTACGCATTTTATCTGGACCTTTGGAACCCTAGCGTGGGGACATGACATAGGTCCTTGATGTAAGTCACCAGATAAGATCAATTGCTGCAAATAAAGTAAACTTAATCCAGCGGGTACGGTTCAGTTTACTGAGGTATTATAAATTATAGAGAGAAAACAGGGCCTATGGGAATTTCCAGTGGACAAGAGCTGGGCTATTTTAATGGAGACCTATATCGATAATTAGTTTGCGTCTCTCTCTATCATTATACTTGCGGGTTAGGTAGAGAGTGAAATTTAATTATCCTTGTTCAGCGGTAACACACCGCTCACTAGATGGGCACTTTCTCTAGACACACAATTAAAGCAAGCCAAAGTCAAGAAACCTGCGAACCCTCTTCGTTTTCCACTCGATCGACGTTGATACGGGTGGCGTATTTTCGTCGATCGAGTGCCCTCATTCACTTCCTAACGACAACATGCCGGTAAATTCCTAAATCAGTTTTATCTCAGAAAATAATTGCCAGCACCTTTTTTGAGCCAATTGCCATTGTAAATTAATAACAATCCACAAGATTTTTATTACCGTGGTTCAGGATCAATTAGGTGTTATTAAAAATATTGATACTAAGGTGCCAGAGAGGTCTGTAAGGCAAGAAACTGTTGCAACTCTGTAAACTCAAACTCAAATAATTTATTATGTATAAGCCCTGCGGGGCGCTTACAAATAGTCAATTTACATTTTTAAATCTAATTTAACTACAAATCTACCACCGGATCAGAACGCGGCGTCCACTGAGAAGATCCGGCGAAGAAACTCAGCGAGCTTGTCTTTTTTTATTTAACTGTACTCTCTTCTTACCCCGCCTACTACCTTATAATATTTGGTGTAAACCGAGCCATAAATCAAAAAACAAATACAAACCTTTCAATGTAGAATCGGCACTAGAGCTTAAAAGCAACCTCGAATCTGCTGACCACGCCACCATGTACACCGCCTGGACGTGCCCCCGCAGTGTCGTGATAAATTTGCCTGTAGTGGACTCCCACAGTTTTACAGATTTGTCAAATGAAGCAGATGCTATAATCCTGTAAAATAATAAAAGAATATTTCATAACGGAAATATTTATTTATTTTAAAATATTTTTACCATGACGATTGCCATGTATTGGCAATCGTCATGGTTAGTTTTGGCATATCCCATTAAGATAAATTTTGGGTTTACGCAGCATATGATAGTAAACTTTAAGGTCAGTGCAACCTTATAGAATTGTCGATGCTTACCCTCTTAAACAGGTAGTTCAGTGCAGGTTTATCAAAAAATTACTGGATTCATTTCCCATGGTAATTAAATTTCAACATTATCACATTCAAATAGATATTAAATTTGTAAATAGCTTTTTGATAAGCAAAAGATATTTCTTTTCACCGTCACGCCTATATTCCCCAGAGGTGTACTGAGTACACCCACGTTTCGCCGACGATGTTAGGTCCCATATAATAGGGGGTCGAGCCTATTGCCATATACCGGGCACAATTCCAGACTCCGGACTCATACTGGGAATTTTTCGTTAGAAAAAGTACATTTGTCCTACCTAGGATTTGAACCCAGGACCTCGTGATCACAAAGCGCTGCACTTTGCCACCAGACCAACGAGGCAGTCAAATATTTCTTTTCCATATTATATATTTATAATATCTATTTGGATATAGATAAAGACTATATTAAAAGGAGAGCGTAAGAAACACCGAGATTGGACAACGGACAAAAATCTAAGACATCTCTTCATGAAGTGGCAATGGGAACGGCATGATGTTAGAAGAAATGACAACAGATGGAGTAAGATACCGGCAGACCTATGAGTCGATGGCTAGATGACATATTGAGCGTAGGAGGAAGAACTTGAAGTAGGACTGCGAAGAATGGCACAAAAGGGAGGAGTCTTTTCCCTGCAATGGGTTGTAGAAAGCTGATGATGATGAAAAACTATATTTAATCATCAGTGGGAGAATACTTGAACAGTTTGGCGTTTAATTTGAGCTGACCCTACGACATTATCACTTTACGCTAAAGGCCTCAATATATTAAGTTCAGTATAGCGAATACACATGCAATTGGGTAATTTCTACCTTACCTAGTGTCTGGAGAGAATTTGACGTCATTGATCAGCTGTTGATGTCCAGTCATTCTAGCTAAAGGTCTTTTCTCCTTCTCAGGTAGCCAAAGAAACAGGGTGAAGTCATCTGAGCCTGATACTAGCCGCTCGTCGCCTTTTGTGCACACTGCTTCATACCTTTCCAAAGCACGTTGTTGAAGAATTTGTTCTAAAACATTAAATTCTTTATTACAGCAAGGATATATAGTGCGACAAGGATCTTTTCGCACATGTTCAAAATCGGAACTAACGTTGAATGTCACTTCATAAGAGTTCGTTGAGTTGCAGTCTGCTATGAAATATACATAAGTTTTTTTTTAATTAGTAGGAATATTTTAGAAGACTTTTGTTTTATTTTGTTCTATAATTCAATTTGGTTTACTGCGTCCACATGATGGAGCTAGATTAAGTTTATTAAGCAAGTGCGATAACTCTCTCAAGTTAGTTACACTGCAGACCCACCTGTTGAAATATTTCCCTGGGAGTAACAAAATTTTGCCAAAAGATCCTTGTCGCATTATAGGTAATTAAATCAGGTAAATAAGATCAGAATCATGTACATACCGTACATTTTTAAAATAATAAATACTCCAATTGAACTTACTGTCATCAATGTAACCATGTTGGTCAGTGACAGGGTGAAATGGTCCCGTACGCAGCACATAGTCTGTACTCAAAGCTAATGTGTTTACCCAATGGGCATGTCCTTCCAAAGTCCTGCATAGTATTCCATCGTCGGACCTCCATACCTGTTGTGTAAAATTTTTAATAATAATAAAATTTAATCATTATTATATTAGATTAGAGAAGAGTGAGTGCAGGGAACAGAGTGAATGGAGCGATGGGAAAGCTACTTGGGAGCCGGTACTTAAGCCATAAGGCGGAGCTGGCCATACATAACGGAGTTCTTGTCCCAACGCTGTTATATGGTAGCGAGAGCTGGGTATGTAAGAAGGAGAATGAAAGTATGATAAATGCGGTAAAAATGCGAGCTCTGCGGAAGATGTGCGGAGTGAAGCTGACCGACCGCATTAGCAACAGCGTAGTAAGACAGCGAGTAGGTATGAAAGATAGTATCGGTGTAAATATGAGAAAGGGCATGCTCCGTTGGTTCGGGCATATAGAAATAATGCCAGAGGAAAGAATGACAAAACAGATATACAATGTGAAAGTGGAAGGATGCAGGTACCGGGGAAGACCTAGACTATCTTACCACGATTAAATAAACCGAGTCTTATCTGATGGAAAAGTCAAGATTCTCCGTAACCGGCGAGTGTGTATGAGACGAACTATGAGAGTGGAGGAAGCCAGAGAGGTCTGTAAGGAAAGAAACTGTTGGAACTCTGTAGTCTCTGATATAAGAAAGATAGAAAAAAATCAAGTATCTGACTAGACTCTAGAGCAGGGATTATAGGAAGTATTATTGTTGTACTTTACTCACCTAATCAACTGCAACGTTATTAAATTGGTAAATATTTTGTCTCAATAGAAAAAAAAATAAACATGGGATTTTTAAAGCAATTTGACTATGGGGGTCTGAGGTATCAGTTCATTTTGGAAAAGGGGGTCTCTTGCCAAAAATAGTTTGGGAATCCCTGCTCTAGAGTCTGGCATTATGCCCGGTATATTGGCAGTGGGCTTGCCCCCTTTTACATGGAACATAACATCGTCGGCAAAGTGGGTGTACACACAGTGAGTATATGTGACGATGTTTATTTTTATTATCCTACATAACAAAAAAGTTCATTATACCAAAATTACATACTTTAATTGTTCTATCCTGAGAAGATGTGTAGATAAGTCCAGTTCCACCCCATTTTACTGAGGTTACTGCTTTCCCGTGACCTGATAGACTCAATATAGTGAGGCCTGTCACAGTGTCCCATATTCTGACATCGCCATCTTTTGATGAGCTAGCCAATTTCTTGCATTCAGGATTTCTAGATAAAACAAAATGGATTAGACACACACCCCCTCGCACCCTTTTACTAAATTCGTTAGTTAAACATCCTATTCAAAAGAATAGGAAAAAATAATATGAAAAAAAGCAAAATTGCTGAATAGTGGCAGCACACAGTAAAGCTGATCATTGTGACGATTTTTGGGGGGTCTTTGTTCTGTATTGGTAGTTATTAAAATTGTCATCTACATTAATATAATAAGGAGGAAAGATTTGTATGCTTGTAACAAATAAACTCAAAAACTACTGGACCGATTTGCATGATGATAAAGCTCCATTATCCAGAAGTAAGATAGGCTATAAAACATAGACTGGGTAAGGGGCACTGTTGTCGACCGGATACGAAGTCGCGGGAAACTGCTAGTGATATATATGCAAAATTATGTTTACAAGAAATTATAATAAGTTTATCCTATCAATCACTAATATGTTGATAAAAAGATCAAAAACAGTGATCAGCACCTGTGATAAGGTTCCCATGCTAATGCAGTCACCCACTGTTTATGTCCTATCATTGTTTTCCCAATTTGATTACCAGTTTTTGGGTCCCAGAGCATTATTCGGCCTTGTTTACAAGCTGAAGCCAATTTGGAACCATCTGGTGACCAGCTTATACATAGCACCCAATTTGAATGTCCTGGAAATAAAAACATAGTTCACATATGTATACATTCATAGCTGAACAAAGCAATAAGCTAAAGCAAGTCAAATCCTAGTAAGCATTAATTTAGTATACTTATTATCAAATGAAAATTTGTAAAAGCCATTCTTGGTACATTGTTAATTATTGTTTTGTCTATCTATCTATATCATCACGATCCCTTGCGGGATCCCTAGCGGGGTAGGCAGAGAGTACAGAGTTCCAACAGGTTCTTTCCTTACATATCTTTCTGGCTTTTCTCCACTCTCATAGTTCGTCTCATACACGCTCGCCGGTTACGGCGAGGACTTGTCCTTCAGAAAAGACCCGGTCTATTTGGCCATGGTAAGATAGTTTAAGTCTTCCCCGGTACCTACATCCTTCCACTTTGTATATCAGTTTTGTCATTCTTTCATCGGGCATTTGTTTAATACAGCTTGTGTGTCTGCAAGAATGTCACCATCCTTAGATTTTATCCTTTCCATTCTGGAACCTGACGAATCACCTCGAGACTTTCTCACTTTGCTCCAAAAGAGCTAAGAATTGTTCTCGAAGTTCTTCGCCAGCTTTCACCTCCTCAATCGCACTGGCTCTTTACGCTTTTCTTTCACTAAAGTTTTGGTGGCATTCTTGCATTGCTAGTATGTTTTTTTTCTTCATATCTGTCGTACTGGCATTCAGGTTCAAAGAAGAAACATAGTCCTGCCACGCTTTCTTCTTACTTTCTACGGGGCTTTGTAACTCCGCATCCCACCATGCATCACCTTTTGCTGTACTATGCATCTTTGAGCAACCTTCTTTCGCGGATACTACTTAACTCTCTTTTAGGCTATTCCAGCATTCATCTACATTTGAGTCCAAAGAACCTGCTGTCAAAAGCTTGTCCCGGACTCTTGACTTCTCACACTCTCATCTTGCAACTTTTCAACCTTTATTCTTTCAAGGTCTCCGAAGGGGATACGCTCTCGCCAGTGCCTCCACTTCCTGAACAGACCACTAAACCGCGCAACTACGAGATAGTGGTCTGATTCCAGAGTGGGGCCTCTATACGCACGCGTATCTAGGAGTTTGCTTCGGAGACGGTTATCTACCAGGATCAAATCTATCATGCTTTTTTGTTCTCTTTCTTTCCTGTGTACATATGAATATCCTTATGTTGGAATATCGTATTAGACACAAGCAAGCCGCTTTCCAAACATACTTCCACAATGAGCTTACCTACATCGTTTACTCTCTTATCACCATAAGGACCCAGAGCAGCGCCGCAAGTTTACCGCCTGGTTCTCCCACCCATCTGTTCAGATCGCCACACAAAATCACCTTTCCATTAGCCTCAGCCAGCTCCAGAACTTCTCTGACATTATCCCGAAACTTCTCAAGGTCCTGGGGTGTCGACGGGCTTACGGGAGCATATGCTGCGACCAAAAATACTTTAGTGACACCCAGTTTTAAACGGACCCAGAGAAGTCTTGCATTGTACAGGCCATAATCTCTCACTCCAGAGGCCAGGCGATGAGACAGCTAGATACCCACTCCCATGCTGGCACAACTTTGCGGTACTCCAGACCACAGAGCCATCGTGCCATCAGGAAGATCACAGGTTTCACTGCCCCTTCACGTAGACTCTGTTAGACACAGAGCATCCAGGCATGAATAACCTCATGCATCTTCTATACCACTCCTTACATTCCAATACATGCCTATTCGGCACTCTGCACCCCACGACTCACCAGTTCGGGCCCGGCGTGATGGGTGGCGGCCCCCATCGCCGCTTCCACCTATATTCGTACTGACGGGGGCGGGCCAGTACGCGTCACCTCGGGGGGGCACCCTAGCCCACATTGCGGTACGTCTTCGGTCCAAGATTGCAGTCATAATGACTGGCAGTGGTCACGACGAGCACACTCTTGGACAGACCCCCCACCCTTTGTTTTGATTTATTTATAAAACTTTTGATTCGTTAACATAGCCCCACATTAGGATTTACTCTTGTGTCATAGGTGTGTTTATAAATATGAAAATTCACAAATACCCAGACTGTAACACTTAATTTAAATGCACAACAATTTGTCCCGTACGGGAATCGAATCTGCGATTTTCAACCCAGTGGGCGGGGTGGCATAAACTCTTAACCAAATTTAAACAATTAGATTAATGATTAGGAATACAAGCTGAACTTTTTTTTTAACATATTTAAATAATACTAGTAATTTCCTGTAACAATAATCATTTTTAAAAGATCTTTGGTTTTTAAAGATTTTTTACCTTTACATACATGCAGTGGTGTCTGTGTGTGTAAGTCCCAGAACCTCACAGTGGTGTCTCCTGAGCCACTGGCTAACTGTTTGCCTGAAGGACTAAAACTTGTTGAGATAACGGCTTCTGCATGGCCTGGTATAGAGCTGTGAAATGTTTAGAAAGGCATAGTTGTATTTTAAAGAACGGTAAATAATTTACCAAATATCTCAAACTAATAAAAATATGTACATATATCCACCGATGCATCGCAGAAGGCAAAATGTAAAAAGTAAATTTCTAAAAAAATTGTTAACATGATTTTTTTTAGATAACTAAAGTTTGTGACCAAAACCGGATTTAAATATTTGTTTATAACATATAAAATCTATGAGGGCATCTAACAGTTTTTATAATGTTTTGGTTATATTTAACATATTTATAGATGACATACCTTGAACATCTAGTGACAGGCCTTACTCTGAAAACAGCCTGTTGCTGATAGATTATTTCAACTACCTCTTCTGAATTCAATATTTTGATGTCTAGTGCATCTTTGAGTGTATTTGTTATCTCCACATCTTTGACAAAAAACAGGAATGGTTTATCTTCCTGTAAATCACAATTTTACATGGTTATTAATAAATAAAAACCCATGTGTTCATACTATTAATTATATAGCATATGAGAGAGGCTGAAAGGGCAGCAAAATATATAAGACCTCTTGTAATAATGCATTGCATATGAGCTGCAATTGCTCTCTGTTAATATTTAACGGTAAGTCCAAAGTGCCGCCTGCTTCTTCGCCAGTGTCTGACTTGAGTTTAGCTTGCACACAACTAGGTAAATCAACTTCCATTGTTTTATTTCCTTACTATAAACATGGATATAACCTAAAAACTCGTGTTCATAAATCGAGACAGGATGACAGGTTTAAACGTCAAAACAAAAAAAAATGTTACCAGCTTAACAAACAAAAACATACTTACATACAAACAACATAGAGACAAAAATTAAAATAATCAACATAACAATAATATTACTATATAAACATCTTTAATGTTTTTATAATATTTTTCACATAAGATGGGTAGTGACAGTTATAAGTGCCAAACAAAATTTATATTTAATTCAATAGTATTAAGGCATAACACTATAAGTATACAAGGCGTAACGTAAATAACGCAAGACCTCAGACACCCCACTTAGATAATTGCTTTACATATTATATACGAAAACAAAACTTCGACTTTTAAAAAGTTAATTACCTATTTTGTTAAAACTTTTATATCCTAATTAACTACGAAACATATGGACGCACTACAAATAAACACACTACAAGCGCAGCTGCTACGCACGCACACGGTCGAACACCGGGTCATTCGCTCAACTATCGATAGGTTGAGTAGTTCTGCTTTTGTAATATTGTCCTTATTACATGCGCATAAGGTACACTTTCCTTTACACTCGCAAGTATTATTAAGTATGGTTTCGCAAGTATTTCACGCTAATTCCCGATTTAAATGCATTGCACGGAAATGAACATGAGAGTAAGTATTTTGTATTCTTATCTGTCTATCACACTTTCCAGGCTTTGGACTGACAACTTACTGATTAAACACTTGACACGCCAATTCCACCTTATCATCACATCGAGCTAGTGTTCGCACCATTACAGTGTATTGGATACAGGCATTGATATACATAACACTAGATCAGCAGTGACGGCGTAAATGTATTTCGGCTAAGAATAAGCCCGCAGCCAAGTTTCAAGCTTCTGTCATTCATTGGCCTGCCTGACGTCTCTCGAGTAACACGTATTAATAACAAATCACAAAATAGGTAAATGCGTTGTGTAAGAACGCGACTTGAGATCACAAAATCACTATACCGCAAGCGGAACTACTTTCCATACATAAGTTTATTGTTTTTTCATATATTTATTAGTAAATAAAATAAAAAACCGATTTCAAGTTACAAAAATAAATTTGAGATGCAGTGTTGCCAATTAAAACACCATTTGGTGTTCCCGTCTTTATGGGAAAATGTTGGATGATTGTGTCACCTATAATTATGTACTATACGAATACCTATTTTGTTAATTTTTTTGGATCCAAAGGGTGCAATTTGTATCATGCCAGATCCCTTGCGGGGTAGATAGAAAGCACAGAGTTCCAAAAATTTCATCAGAATATTATGAAATTAAATAACCTATTTGCTCAAATTGAATATTGTACACCATTCTTTGTTACATAATTGCCTAATGGATCCGGTAAATCCCATTTGTTCTCACGCATGTCGTAGAAAGCAATTGGGGAATTAACCAAGACTTTTACTCTCTTTTTTTTTATTAAAAGCTCCCCACTGGTAATTATTCAATGTCGTGGGTACGTTTACAAACATGGAAATCACACAAACAAATACCCAGACCTAAACAAAATGTGTGAGTCACGCAAAAAATTGTACTATGTGGGAGTCGAACCCGCAACTATTCAGTCTAGTAACCAGAGCGGCCTACTGCTCTTAAGGTCTGGACAAAGAAGTCATCAGTGGAAACAGGAAATAGGCAACAGCGTTTTACTGAGTTTATTAAAGAGATACGCATTTTTTAAATTCGTATTTCTTTTACCCGCTCTAAATAGACTGCAACCATCAACCTGAATATTTTGAAAATAATGCAATAGATAACATTAGGTGTGTTTTGTTTATTACTCATTCAATAATATTATCATAGTTTTACCACATAGACACTATTAACTAATATCCAAATAATCTGTATAACAATTCTAATTTCATATAGAATAAAATGAATTAGGTACTATAATAATTTATTTTATTAATTCATGTATTGGATTCTATCTGAAATGTAACGAAGTTAATTAAAAAAATACTAACAAAAAAATTATATTCATAACATCATCAAAAATTTATATTCATTTTGCATTTAAATTGTGGGAAAAAATCATATAGTAAGCAACACCTCCTACTACTAGTAATATTGCTATCTCTATCGGATCGACGTAATGTCGGTATGGTGGGAATCAAGAGTAAAAGAGATGGATATATGTTTATTCCAAATTATTTATTGGATTCAAAGCTACGTCGGCATACTTTTAAGTCGTTACACGTTTTTCGACGCGCCGAAGTGACGTTTGCTTCTCTATTTATTTACCTCAATGGATATAGGTATACCTAAATGCCATAGCACGCAATTTCGCTTCGATTATTGCGTCATAAAAAAACACAAACAAACCGATCGGAACGTACAAGACAACTGGCCGACAACTTTCTATTTTTTTACTATAATTATTCCAAATCTTATTGCGTTTTAGTGGACTTTCGGCAAGTGCGCGGGATGTTGGTGGGGCGCGGGGATAGGAAGGTAAAGGCGCCATTTAATTTCGCTGAAATTGTCACGCAGAAACATTTTATTTAAATTACAAAGATAATATGATGGAAAAGGATAGTAATTAAGAATTGATTTAGGTTTTTATAGAAACAAAATAAATATTATTAATTGAGTATTGAAATGTGTAATTCTTGAATTTGTTTGATGCCGCTTTTGTTCGCTACTGGGTTTTTATTTACATACTCACATTATTATTTTTTTGCCTAATTTTTTTCCTGTTAGGAACAATATCGATGGGTTTTCAACTTCATTCCTTTACTGTCTGATACTTACTGAATGTTGTCTAATCTTATAAATAATGTTTCTAAATAGGATCTTTTAAAAAACTAAACTGTCAAAGTATACAGTATACACTTTACTTTTGTGATCCTTGACATTTTTCGAAAATATCGGATATGATGTGGACAACGATGCAATTACCTTAAACTAGCGTACGCGTAGAAAATCGTAGTAAGATTCATTCAACTTTTATGGATGCAGACAGCATTAATACAGCTGATTGAAAAACGAATGTTTGTATTTATGTGTGTAGTTCAGAGAATGTTTTTGTAGTGTGATGGAAATCACCGTATTGCTTTGAGTTATGGTTGATTTTCTTTAGTACAGCTGATTGAGGTGTTAGCATGTATATTAATGGGAAAGAGTGACCATAATTTTAGCTAATTTGAGTAATTTTGGGCTTAAATCTTACATTTGTTTTTTTTTATAGTTGGAATCGATTTAGCTGTCGATTTAGACCAAACTACTTTCAGGTCTTGCGTTAATTATGTTACACCTTGTAGAAATAGGTCATGCCGCAGGCGTATTGCCATCAAATAAAGTACAATTTTCTTTGACACTTACAAGTACCCTTCCTACATGAAAAATACTATGGTAGGTATTGATGTTGAATTTTACTCAGTGTACATTTAACAAATAGATAGTGTAGTATTGCTTAAGAATTTCCAAGTTATTCAGATTCTAAATAAATAATGACGATATATTTTACACCCGTCATAATATTATAAACGAAATAAGGATGGCAATTATATCTGGTTAGAAGGTATTTTTATTCACATAATGGTTATTAGCTGTGCAGCTTGTCTTAAAACCATTCGAACAACATCATATCAGATAAAATGCATCAATTGCACCTGCTTGTACCATCAATTATGCGTAAATTTAGATTCACGTAAACTAAATCAAGATCTAAAGCTGAACTGGATCTGCCCTCCCTGCTTATGCAGCCAAACTAAGAAAAATAGAACCCCTGTGCAAGCGTCAGGTGTATCCGCAGCTGGCAGCACCAATACACCTCCATGCGTTTCTAGAAGTGCTTCAATTACAAACTTGTCCTTCCAATGACTTGCTTCTACGGAAGACCAGTACTCGCTGAGCTCCATTGCTTCTGAGGTGTCACTTCGTCGAGATTATGTTCTAGATATAAAAACTCAAATGAAATCTCTAACGGAACATATTTTGCAGTGCAATGCCCGCCTTGATGACTATGAAACCAAACTAGGAAGTGCAGAAGAAAAAATAAATTCTCTCGAAAAGAATGCCACTCACGTCAAACAATTAGAGAATACAGTCTCTCAACTACGGCAACAACTAAACGTCCAGATTCAATTTTCCTTAAAAAATGAAATAGAAATATGTGGAATAAATGAAACCCCGAATAAAAGTCCTTTGCATCTTGCAAAGAAATTTAGTGTTTTGCTTGAAGACCAGGACTTAGACCCGCGTTGAATACAGGCGTCAATACAACTCCGACGGTCCCGCAGAAGATACACACAAAGTACCCCGTCCATTAGTTGTACGTTTCGTAAGACGAGCTAAACGGGATGAATTTCTAACCGCTGCTAAGAGCAGGAAAGGTGTTACCTACTCCTGTATTGTGACGTCCGGGCCTGACAATATCATCTACGTCAGCGAACGACTATCTTCTGAGGTTCGTTATTTATTTCGTACAGCTCATCTACGGGCGAAGGCTGCAGGATTCAGCTTCTGTTGGGTCAAAAATGGTTCAATCTATGTCCGTCGACGCGAAGGTAGTTCAGCAAAAATCATCAAAAACATGGCAGACCTACAGCGGCTTTCTAACTCTCCGGTGGAATAATATCTGCGACAAAGATCTATGTCTGTTTATTATTTTTTATTGTCTTCTACTATTAAATTTCGTTTTTTCAGATTATTAATTTACTATCTTACTCGTAGTTATTTCTTGTAACCAGTGATGGGCAAAATGTAATCAGATTAATGATTACAATTGCATTTTGTAATATTCAATTATGATTCAAGATTAAAAGTGTAATGGTAATTGTCGAAGATTACAAAATATTATTGTAATCGTTAATCATTAATTCACCATCATGCCTATATTC
The DNA here is from genome assembly GCA_905147815.2 of Phalera bucephala. NCBI lineage: Eukaryota > Metazoa > Arthropoda > Insecta > Lepidoptera > Notodontidae > Phalera > Phalera bucephala. Next base: position 10,894,134 of record LR990621.1, on the reverse strand, counting down.
CCCAAGCGGGGGTGGTTAATCATTAATCTGATTACATTTTGCCCATCTCTGTTTGTAAAACATTATTTTGTGCCTTAATACGTAGATACTTACATCATAATACGTCTCTAAACTCTAATTCCTCAGTCTGTGACTCTGTCAAACACTTTGCTTACACTTCACACACAACCACACACACACACACACACACACACACACACACACACACACACACACACACACACACACGCACACGCACACACACACATACATACACACACACACACACACACACACACACACACACACACACACACACACGCGCGCGCACACACGCACACGCACACACACACACACACACACATTCTCATTATTACCGGTACACTCGAACTCGTAACACACTATACTCATAACACATTGTTTGACCATTATCGCGTGAAATTCTCTTACGTTACGCGTTACATCTCTATCACATTAATTTTATGCTCGTATGGATAAAATGCATTCACTTTATGTTGACAGTCTTTTTGAATCAATATTTCTCAATACTATCACACTATTATAATGATGGCTTTACTTAATCTAAGAGACGATTTAGATAACACTATTTCGATAGACTGTCATTCTCTTGATACTGTTGAACATCTTAACAAACTATATATAAATACCGAATTGAACTTCATCAATATAAGAAGCTTTAAACATAATTTTGATAGTTTCTTGGTTATGTTTCAGCGCATCTCATTCAACGTGGACGTCATAGTATTGACCGAGTGTTGGCTATTTGATGGTTTAATCATTGACTCATTGCCTGGATATACTGCTTTTCGTACTGCTTCCCAGCTAAATAATGATAATTCTCGTTAAATCTTACTTTAACTCTGTTGTATTTGAACCAATCTTAAATGACGCTGACGGTCTTCTGATTACTATTGATGACAAAATTGCTGTCTTAGGCATTTACCGTTCCCCGTCTACTACCAATATCAACCCATTTAAAAACGCATTAGATTCAATTTTAATTACTCTAGTCAGCTACCAATTCGTATTTGTAGCTGGTGACTTGAATATAGATATTTGCAACACATCTATAAACGAATCATCTGAACTTCTTTGTCTCATGGCCTTTCACGGTCTTCTCCGTGCTATTACCAAGCCTAACACAGAACTCTTATGTTTGGATCATATTTTTGTCAAAAGTAGTACCAAAAGCCTTCGAGCAGTATGTTCTACAAATATTACTGTCCATGATGTGGTTATAGCTGGCCCCCGAATAACCAAATCAACAATTAATAAGCCTTCAAGACACATGCATAAAATAGACATTGATGCCGTCGTAAATGAACTAAATACAGTAGATTGGTTTCCAATTCTTAGTGATTTTGACGTAAACTCTGCAACTTCAAAATTTCATGAATAAATTTAATAATATCGTCAAATGTGGTCGTAAGATGATAAGCATCAAACGGTGGATAACACCGGGGCTAGTTAGATGTATGCGGCACCGAGACAAACTAAAAAACGACTCCAAAAAACTCCCAAATGATCCTCAACGTCATCTTATTTACACTAGATACAGAAATTTTTGCAATAAACTTTTACGTAACACAAAAATTTAATACAACAGAAAATTAATTAATGATAACAAAGATAATACTAGAAATCTCTAGAAAGGCATAAAGTCTATTACTGAAACATCAGACAAAATTAATGACCCATCCCCTCTATTACAATCCAAACATGATAAAATAAATTCTCTTAATTCTTGCAACAGTTATTTTGTTTCTGTAGGAAGGCGTCTCTCAGATGATATTTTAAGCAAGCTATCGATAACTGAAGAACAACTAATCTCCTGTTACAAACCTACAACTAACTCTACCCTTTCCCACTCGCATGTTCCTTCACCCCACTAGTCCTGATGAAATCACTATAATCACGTCTAATTGGAAAACAAATAGTGCTTCCGGTTCTGACTCAATACCTGTCATATTAATTAAAAAAGCTTTAGATTGCCTACTCACTCCACTTACCCATATTTTTAATTTGAGTCTTGAGAAGGGTATATTTCCAGACTATTGGAAAATTACAGCAATATCTCCCATTTACAAAAATGGCTCTAAACATTCACCTGATAGCTATAGGCCTATAGCACTACTTAATGTCCTGTCTAAAATGTTAGAAAAGATCGTAAATAACCGCCTGGTTTCTTACTTGAATAAAAATAATATTATTTCTGATAGACAATTTGGCTTTCGAATGGGTAGATCTACTGAAGATGCTGTTACTGTATTAGTTAATCTAATATCATCGTACAATGAGAACCGTGAAAACTGCATAGCCATTTTGCTCAACCTTGCAAAAGCTTTTGACACTGTCTCAGTTGGTCTGCTCCTAAAGAAATTAGAAGCTATAGGTATCAGAGGAAATTGTTTAAACTGGTTTAAGAGTTACTTGACTAATCGCGAACAGTACGTTGAATTGGGCAGTAATTCCAGCAGCCAACTACCAATTAAATTTGGCGTTCCTCAGGCCAGTGTACTCGGTCCCTCTTTATATACGATCTACATCAACGACATTTTAAATTTTCACTTTAAGGATGCTGTAGTAATATCATATGCAGATGAAACTGTAGTTCTGTTTAAGAATAAAAGCTGGGAACAAGTACACTATCTTGCAGAAGAACCAAACCCTACCGAACTAACCTAACCTTAAATCTAACCAAAACTAAATACATGGCTTTTTCTAAGACATCCGTCTCCGCTCCTCTACCAACCTTGTCACTAAAATTTCATACTTGTCATAACAGCTCTGTAAACTCCCCATGTTCCCAATGTTCCTGTTTGCAACACACTCCTTGCATCAAATACCTAGGCATACTTATTGACGAACATTTAGTATACAAAAAACATATCTATGCGATATCTGGTAGAAAAATCATACACACCCTGACACTCTGAAACTTCTCTACGTTGCCTTCGCTCAGTCGCTTATACAGTATTGCATAAGTGTATGGGGAAGCGCAGGCAAGACTTATCTTCTTGAAATCGAAAGGGAACAGAAAGCACTCATTAAAGTCACATTAAAGAAAGCCTTCCGATACCCAACTGACCTTTTGTATCATGAGTTTCAAGTGCTAAGAGTTCGCCAGCTTTTCATTCTATCCGCTACCTTAAAAATACACAAAAGTTTAAAAAACAGGGATGATTATAACTTAATTATTTCAAGACGTGTGTTCAGAATTCCGCTTCCTGAAGTTAACTCCCTTATGGCCAGACGTGCTCCTATCTATGCTCTGGTTAACACCTATAATAATATTTACAAGATAATAAACATCACACACTGTTCCTTGTACTTGTGCAAATCTATTGTAAAGAGTATCTTGTTAAATATGGGATACGACGACACCGAGAAATTTATTTGATAGTTGGGCCAAAGTCGAATCAACCGCATAGACATGACCATAGAATCCTACTCAGTAACTGACGATTAACTGTTCACTCCTCTAATTGCTCGCTCACGCATATACCCTAATACACACACTCGTGTACACACACACACACGCACCCATACACACATGCACACGCACACACACACGCACGCACACACACACACACACACGCACGCACACACACACACACACGCACATAATCACATACACATAAGCCTTGCGCTTACAAGTATTAATTACTACTTTAGTTTTATTTTCTTTTATTATTTTACTTTTATAATATGTCTTTAATTTCCAGCTCGCGTTAGTAATTGTAACTAAAATAAGTATACTCATACTTTAACTCTACGGGCCCCAAGATACAGACTTTTCGTCTAGTTTGGGGCTCTCAGATAATGTCACTTAGTTGCTAAGTCATTTCAACAATAAAATTATTCTTATTCTTATCTGGATGTATCCGAATCATATCCGAATCTAATTATGACGTTTTTGGTGAAAATTTTCTCACTGACAACATTTTATCTAATGTCTAGCTACGGCGTTTCACATACGTGTTATGTTTATTTTATTTCAACTTTAACTTATAAGTTACCTGGTCTATAAAAATGAAGTTTATTTATTTGTTATTCATATTGTGGACAGTTGTTAATTGTGACGAACATACACACTCGTATAAAAATGGAGAGCAAGTAGTGCTGTGGATGAATACAGTCGGCCCATATCACAATCGCCAAGAGACGTATGCATATTTTTCATTACCGTTCTGCGTCGGTACTAAAGTAACAATCGGACATTATCATGAAACGTTATCCGAAGCGCTTCAAGGTGTCGAATTAGAATTTAGCGGACTCGACATCACATTCAAGGATAATGTACCGGCGCAGCAATTTTGTGCCATCGAACTCAACGATCAATCCTACAAAGCGCTCGTCTATGCCGTAAAGAATCATTATTGGTATCAGATGTACATCGACGATCTCCCGATATGGGGAACTGTTGGAGAAATCGACGGTGACCACTACTACATTTGGACCCACAAGAAATTTGACATTGGGTACAATGGCAATAGAATCGTGGAAGTTAACCTTACTGCAGAGAATAAGGAACGACTCTCTCCCGACGCTAAAATTCCATTCACTTATGAAGTTAACTGGAAGAAGAGCAGTATTCATTTTGAAGATAGATTTGATAAGTATTTGGACCCTAATTTCTTTCAGCACAGGATTCACTGGTTTAGTATCTTTAATAGTTTTATGATGGTGATATTTTTAGTAGGACTCGTCTCTATGATACTTATGAGAACACTCAGGAAGGACTATGCAAGATATTCAAAAGATGATGACTTAGATGATTTGGAAAAAGATTTAGGTGATGAGTATGGTTGGAAGCAAGTGCATGGTGATGTTTTCAGGCCAGTCCCACATCTGGCATTATTTTCAGCATTGGTCGGCTCTGGGTACCAGCTCACTGTAGTCACTTTAGCTGTTATTATATTTACCATATTTGGTGAACTTTACACAGAGAGAGGGTCTTTGTTATCTACAGCTATCTTCATTTATGCAGCAACATCTCCTGTAAATGGTTACTTTGGTGGGTCTCTGTATGCTAGAATGGGTGGTAAGCTATGGATCAAGCAAATGTTACTTTCAGCCTTCTTGTTGCCTGTACTTGTATGTGGCACAGCATTCTTTATAAACTTTATTGCAATGTACTATCATGCTTCTAGGGCTATCCCATTTGGCAGTATGATTGCAGTCATGTCCATCTGTACCTTTGTGATATTACCACTAACACTGGTGGGAACGGTACTTGGACGCAATTTGGCTGGACAGCCAGATTACCCTTGCCGAATTAATGCTGTTCCTAGACCTATTCCTGAAAAGAAATGGTTTATGGAGCCCCTTATAATAATTATAGTTGGAGGTATTTTACCATTTGGTTCTATATTTATTGAAATGTATTTCATCTTTACATCTTTCTGGGCTTACAAAATTTACTATGTCTATGGATTTATGCTACTTGTATTCCTGATCTTGATGATAGTGACCATCTGTGTGACAATTGTTTGTACTTACTTTTTGTTGAACGCTGAGGATTATCGCTGGCAATGGACTAGTTTCCTTTCTGCAGGAAGCACAGCCTTGTATGTCTACTTGTATTCTTTCTATTACTTCATTTTCAAAACAAAAATGTATGGTTTGTTCCAAACTACTTTCTATTTTGGCTACATGGCATTGTTCAGTGTAGCTTTGGGTATTATTTGTGGAACAGTGGGATATATGGGAACTAGCATATTTGTCAGAAAAATTTATTCTACAGTAAAAATTGATTAAAATATGATAATGACTTCATTAGAAATAACATGTATGCTGTTTGATGAATTTGTTGAGGATAACTGCATTACTCTTCTTGCTGTCAGACATTACTGGCAGTTTGATCAACAAAGCATTTAAGATTGGTTCAGTTACTCTTAGTGAAAATGAAAATTACAAATTAATAATATTCAACCAGTAAATTTGGAAACATTCCCTAGAAAATTTATAGTATGTTCTGTTAAGCAGTTAGGATACAGTAAGCAAATTTGAATTGGTTGAAGTATGATTGAGTGCTTGTGTGCATTAAAAAAGTATTTTTAATTATTTTTATTGATCATGTATCTCACATATTTGTATGATTTTACTGCCATAAAAAATGAATTGGAAAGATGTCAAAATTTCAGGACTAACTGTTATTATTTACTTTCTAAAAAGAAAGATTAAGTTGTAACATAGTGTGCTACCATTTTTGAGTGTTGTGGAGTATGTTAGTTTTAGAAATAGATGCTAACAAGTAATTTACTCTTAGATTAATCTATTTACATGGGCCACCCTGTTTTTATGCTGTTATAATTGCTATTTGTAACTATAAATCTAGTTCATTGTTTGTTTTTTTATCAGTATGTAAATATTCTCCCAGTCATTCTAGTGTTAATAACATTATAAATGGTGTTAAACCAAAATTCACAAATAGTTCAATGACTGGTGTTACCTAATTGTTCATTGCTCTAAAACAAGTTTGTATTGAGGGTTTAAATATACTTTATTGTATATCTTTATAGTCATATATTTAATTTATTGATAAAGGTCACTAGATACATTTCCATGTTGCAAAATAGTGTAGTTGCATAATGTCTAAATGTGAAGATCTTGTCTTTTAAATTTTGTAAATACTAGGACATTATTGTAACCAAGCTATTATGATATCTCACGAGATTTTTAATATCATGTACATTTAGTTTGTTAAATCGTCATATGAAGGTAACAAAATTGTAATGATTCACCTAACTTTGGTATAAAAATAATTAAAGGCAAAGTTCTCTAATTTTGTTTTTCTACTTATTACGTTATGTTATAGAGAAATAAATATTACCCAAGAGATGTTTTATCTTAATTTATTTACATTGCATCATTATCTCCTTCAACAAATTTTTCGGCATCAATCGCTCCCTTCCTAGATTTTTTTCCACCTGGTGTTTTTGCGTTAAAGGCTTGGGCTGTTCTCTTTCTTAACAAGCTAACATCTTCATTTTCATCGCCTTGCTCCGCCCATTCTAATACTAATCGTCTTCCGTAAAGATGAGTTGATTGGCATAATGCCTCAAATGCAGACTAAAAATACAGTAATCATTAATTACACATCAATATGAATAACTAACGCGTAAATATTGTGCGGCAAACGAGTATAATATTACCTTTGCGTCTGCTTTAGAATGATAATCTACAAATGCAAATCCACGGTGCTGGTCTGACCCAGGTGATAATTTCTTAGGCAACCTCAATGTTTTTATTTCGCCAAAAGCTCTGTGAAGTAAAAAATCATTATTATAACACCATAAGCAAAGAAAGAGGACGCTCTGCAAGAAAAAAAGATCCCGTTGGCACTCTGTCCTCTCCGCCAACCCCGCAAGGGATCTGGCGTGATAATATAGACGGATAGAACATCACTACATAAACAGCGCTTGTTATGGATATCATACAGTTAACTATTATGACAAATAATTCAAATTACTTCTCGCTTATCATAAAGCAGTTCCGTGACAACATTACGGCGGAGGTAGCATTTCAGGCATTGTTTTTACGTTTATGAAATTTCCCCACATCAGAATATGTTTCCATAAAAAAACCCTAAAGCAATTGTTTGCTAGCTTTCCCATTTTTTGAGTGTCACTTTTTGTCCTAAGTTTTTCTCTAAATTTTTTTTTCCCCCGAAAATTTCTAAAAAGACCCAACAGATCCGTTTACATAGATCGGCTTAAAGAGGAAATTTCTTAATTAGCTCCGAAGAAAACCATCCACGAAAGCGTCGAGCAGCGAGGGTGAGAGAGGTGGCATTGGTACGTGGATTGCACAAAGTTATAAGGAATAAGAAAATTAAATTGTGTTTTTTCTAGATTTTTCTGCTAATCGTGTAGAGTACACACTAGTTTCCTGATAAAATATTATAGTCTAGGAGATCGATGAACACTTAGAAAAAGGCTTGTTAGGTACATACCTAAAAATTTCGTGTAATTCGTTTCTATTTGCTTGGAATGGTACATTGCGTACCAATATTTTAGTACCATTTTGAACTGTATCCTTGTTGGTTTTCTTAGACGTTTTCACTTCATTCCTGTAAGGCAAGAACAGTGAGAGTTCCGAGAGGTTGCATATGCATAGTCGCTAGAAAAGAGTTATAATAAAAATACCTTGCATTATAAATTCAATAACTTATTTCTTTCAATAAAGAGTAGTGTAGTAACGGATGCTTATCGTACTGGACGTGAATTAAGGCACGTATCTGTGTTACATGCCGCTAAGTTAAATCTCGCGTATTGTTCGGATGTTTTTCTAAGGACACCCATGATTGCAAATGTTACGGCACGTATCTAAGCTACATGCCGCTAACTTCAATCCGGCTAAGTTAAATCTCGCGTATTGTTCGTATTATTTTAAGGACATCCATGATTGTTTTATGCAATATAATATATATCCAAATAAAACAAGCTCCGTGATTACTCACGGACGATATAATTTTTGATAACAGTCATAAACAAATCACGAGTTTGAATAAAAAAAGCCGAAAAATTTCGAAAGATCTATTACTCATTCGTCAGTCTTTTACTATTTTTGAAATTGCGTTTGGACGCCCACATTACACCCAAATTGCCTACATTGGGTATTGTTCGACACTATTTCCTACTAATTACGAACATACCTGAAGACACAAGATGCTTTATAGCGGCATTATTATCGAAGCAGTGTATAAGATCGTATGAACTCTAAAACAAAATGTACACAAAACAAATAATATCGTCCGTTATAACGCATATGCATGGTTGTGGTAAAATTTTTATTCGAATGGGAATATTATATTAGGTTTTATCGTATTGATATTATCACCCGGAAAGTTTAAACGGCGTTGGTATTAATAATGTTTGACTAACGTGTTTCCCCTTTCTGATCGCTTTAATTCCAGCGTTTTTCCATCCAATGTCGAACTTTGTATTAACTTTAGTGCTTCATTAGCACACTCTTTCTTGTAGTACTGCACGAACCCGTAGCCCATGGATAGAAATTGTCCAGGATTTTTCGGGTCCTTCTTTTTCGCTATGGTCACGTTGTATACATTACCGACTTTAGAAAAGTGCTAAAAATAATGATAATAAATTAGTTATTATTTGGGATCGGCAAAGAAGTAGATTAGTAGCGAAATAGGATGAGGCAGCGCCGTAACATGAAATTGGACTTGCTAAATTTTTGGAGGATGAAGTAACCGGCAAGCGTGTAAGAGACGAACTATAAGTGGAGAAAGCCAGAGAGGTTTGTAAAGATAAAACCAGTTGGAACTCGGTACTCTCTGCCTACCCCGCAAGGGATCTGGCGTGATATATAGATAGAAGTTAAGTCATGAATACTGTTTTGACGGCATAAAATGGGTGTTACAAAAAAATAACTATTTTGTTATTTTTTTGTAACACCCAACGCCCCTTTAACCCAAAGCTATACCATACTTAATTTTAGAGGAGTTGTTTTTGGTCCCAATGTGGGCGAAGGGGCGAGTCTCGCTATTCCACATCATTCATTTTTTTTGGGTTCTTTCGGGCATGGAAGTTTTCTAACAATATTTCAAATCTGGACCTCGTGAATACAACGTTGTATGACTAAGCTATCATTAATTAAAACACAAACATCGTCACGCTTATATTCCCAAAGCAGGGGTGGTAGAGGTGTACTGTGTACGCCCTATCAGTGTTTTTAATTAATAAATCCAAAAACCAAGAAATTTAATTATTGAAATATGTAATTTTCCAAGTTTTAACTTCTCTGTTACGGTATCGCTTAGAAAAACGACTGCTACAAACGGTACAAATCATGCCAACTGATAACATGTTACACTGAATTCCAAATCGTAGTGATTATCGTACGATTACACTTTTAATCGTAAACGTTGAAGATTACAAAATGTAATTGTAATCGTTAATCATTAATACACCATCACGCCTATATTCCCCAAGCGGAGATGGTTAATCATTAATCAGATTACATTTTGCCCATCTCTGGTTTCCACAAATAGATAACATTATTTATTCTTAAAAAAAACCGAGTCCCATTTTAGTAATTTTTCATGTGTCGAGTGGGTGTTTACAAACACAAAATTCACTTACATAAATACCCAGACCGAAACAAATATCTGTGAAACACACAAAGGTTTGTCCCGTGCGGGGATCGAACCCGCGGTTACTCGTTCCGGTAGGCGAAGCGGGTGAGGCTCGTAACCGTTGAACCAAGTTAGCCTTTTTTATTCTTAAATAAGCACTTACTGTTTTAAGGCTATCTTCAGTTGTCTTGAAATTAAGGTTTTTAACAAACAATGTGGAGTCATTTTCCGGTTCTTCCGTTTCATCAATAGCATCGTCTTTTTGGTTTTCATTAATGCTATTTTCATCATTATGTTTTTCCGAATCAACGGAAGCAACTGTTTCTTCATTTTTGGAAATCTTTTCTTCAATTTCTGAATTTTTAGACTCCTTTTTACTAGATTTTATAAATACGTTTTCGGGTGCCCATTCTAAATACAAAGGCCCACTTTTAAATTGTGAATACGCTAACTTAGTGAATGCCTTCTTCGCTTCGAATGGTTCGATAAAATCAACGAGTGCTGTAATGCCGTGTTTCGGCATTAAAAACCTCGCTATTTGGCCGTGCTTTTCAAACAATAATTTAATTTCATCTTTATCCGTGTCAGCGGGTAAATTTTTTACTAGAATGCAAGTCTTTGATCTCTTGTTAGCTGGCTGTAAAGAAAAATAAATACCATTACCCCAATAATATTTAATATTTTAGAATATTTCCCAAATGGCGCCCTCATGGAGGGTAATGTGATAGGACGCAACTCTATTGTCATCATACCGGACACGTTTTTAGATAGGATAGTAGCAGGCTACTGAGAATTTTTGATACAAAAAACCCACGAACACAGTCTGATCTAGGACTGAACACAAGACCTCATAATGTGAAGTAAAATAAGAAATTATGCTAAACCACTAGAAGCGCGAACTTCTTATTGGTGTTCGGACGATACGGAAGAAAATGGACTGGGGACCAGCTACAGGGACGTTATTTTTGAATTTTAAAATTTCCATTTAAAGCTAATCTATCTAAAGATAGTAGTTTATATATGAATTAAAAATCATATACCTACAAAGAATGGTCTCTGCAACTAGGCGTGACATTTTAAAAGTTTCGATAAATCTACATTTATTAACTGTGAGTAAGATTTATTGTGTTATCTCATTACCGTGTATAACGGACTACGCGGTCACAGCGTTACCTTCAGAAAACCAACAAGCGCGGTAGCGCGAACAAATATCGACTCTCTGACATTGGTTTAAGGTTCAAGGTGTGTGTGGGTGGGTGTAACAGATAGTGTGATGTTCTCAAATTGCTCACCAATGAAAAGGGGGTATAGTAATATTCGACCAACCTAGTTATAATATTTTTCACATAGGATGGGTAGTGACACTTGTAAGTGGCAATCGAAATTAATATTATAGAAACCGGTCATGCCTTTTATTGCCATTGAGTTAAGTATAATTTTCTTTGACACTTAACTGTCTCAGTACCCATCTTACATGAAAAATAAAATAGTAGTATGTACAATCGTTCAAATATGAATTATTCAAAAACAGCGATTAAAATATGTAAATATGCACATAAAGAGTTTAGATACTCTCAAGAACACTTGATTCATGAAACTAAAAGTTATAAATTATTATTTAGACTAAAAATAACATTTGAAGTTTGCAGTGTTTATATATTATTTCTGTTCCTGTACATAGATTTTGTGTGTGTGTGTTTGAATGATCTACGCTGTTGGCCGCGGGGCCTTTACAGCTTCACCGGACAAGAGGGCGAGCGTGCAACCACTACGCTCGAGCCAGAAGGGCAAGTGGGCAACTAGCTCAAGGGCGCCTCCAGGAGGAACGGCCTCGGCTTAGGCAATCGCTATAAGGGAGGGCGTATACTAGGTGTCTCGCCGTGGTGCTCTGCACCGGCCGGCGAGCAAGGGATTCTTCGACCGCGCCGGCGAGGTCGGTGTCTGATCCTGCTGTACATAGATATCGTTACTTCCGACTGTAGAATGCGCTGACAAAAGAGTGTATTTCTTTGTTGATTAAATTCCTTAGGGTAGATTTAATTCCGTCTATCCTCCTAATTAAAGTCTGAAGGAATATTATCGAAAGTACTTACTCTATTAAAAGCATCCAAATACACTCCATTGCTTTCAAGAAACTTTCTAGTTTCGGCAACTAGTTGTGTTTCGCCGAGGGCCAGACGCACGGCCGCACTCGTATCTGCGATGTATTGATAAACAGTACAGCGAAATTACATAAATAATTATCATTTGATAACGATCTTCAACAAGGTCATTTGGTCACTAAGATAATATTATTATGGTTTAAATTGAGTTCATTATGTTTCCATGTCAGTCATTAAAGATCTAATCGCACTTATCATTTCACAATAGTTTATCTACATTAGATTAACTGGAAATATATTTAGAATAATGATATGGTAGTTTCCTGTTTGTAAAATAAAAGCAGGATATAGAGCTTTATCCAACAATAGGTCAATTAAATTTAAACATTTGTCGGTCTGTACCTATACAAAAAATCGCAATAAAATTAATAAGTTGTCAATATTCATTATACATATTCATGATAAAAAGCAGTGATAGCCTAATGGTTAGACCGCACCTCTGTCTTTTCGAAAGCATGTGCGTAATAAAAATTAACTATCACTTGCTTTAACGGTGAAGGAAAACATCGTGAGGAAACCTGCATGCCTAAGAGTTTCTCGAAGGTGTGTGAAGTTCGCCAACCCGCACTGGGCCAGCGTGGCGGACTATTGCCTAAGCCCTCTCAGTTTGAGAGGAGGCCCGTGCCCAACGGTGGGACAGTTTCTTAATAGGGCTATTATTATTATGATATTCATTATTCATACAGAACCGTTATTTACTATGCATATACATGTTATTACGCCAGAAGAACGTGTCATGTAGCGATCTACGTAACCCCGTATACTGTTAGATTATAATATTAGTTTTTGTGTAATGGTAGCCATTATATCGTCGCCATAAGCGTATATTTAAACGAGGTATTGAATTTAGTAAATTTAAAAATGATAGATTGTAGAAAAGATCTGCCCCATAGCGCGGGTGTGCGATGCTAAACCAGTGCAATTAAAATATAGGTGGCATTGTAAAAGGTTCTTTTAGACCTCTTAAAAATATTAAGTGGCTTACGCACAATAGTTTGCTAGGTATCTATTCAATTAATGTAAACAGGAAGGTATTTTTACGTTATTTGAAAATTTCACCTGTTCTTCACTTCGCATAAGTATATACTACCATCGGGAAGTAGATCTACTTGTCTCACTCATGTAAGATGGCGCGTGAAGCTTACCTCGTTGGAACGGACGCTTTTTTAACGCGCGATACTGAAGCGCTGTACAGCGCTTTCAGAAAATGTAGCTGTTAGCCATTTATTTCATTCTAGTGCTTTACGCGTGTTAAGAAAGCGCTCGTGTGTCGTAGGGTTATAATAAATTCCGCCTTTTCTGTATGATAATGATTGGTCGGCGACATACACATACATATTAACAACTGTTAACCTAGAAGATCACTTTAAATAAATCGAGATAATAAAAAACCTAGAATGATCTATAATGTACTATGCTCAATAAAAAATAGTCGGAAATCTAAAAAAAAATATTTTGTTTACGCCTAACAATAATGCTATACCTATAAAGTGTTTTGTTGCATTTTATTACCTGATGGGTAGTAAAATGTGAGTTGGTTGGAGGCTTACTTTTATTGTTATCGCTTAGCAACTGTTCCTTGGTGGTGTTGTAGTTGGCGGCGACCACGTCGGCCACTGCGTTCGCGCCGAGGAAGAGCACGTTCCAGTTGTGTGATGACTTCGCCTGTGCCTTTAACTTCTTAGCCTTTTTTTCTTTAAATGATAACCCTTCTAAAAAAGAAATAACAGAGTCAAATAAGAAACATCATTGTGGTTATATGTTATTTAGAAGAGGAGCACGAACAGTACTACTGATAAGTTAAGGTTTATGAAGTGGAATTTTAGAAATTGTGAAATGTTTGGGGCATGTAAAGATGTCTGACGCCTTAAGGATTTAATTTTTCTTTTAGAACAAACCAATGCCACACCATTACGTTTGCATTTATATATGCCAGTCCGAGGAAGCATACAAAAATGTATCCATCGTTACATTGTAAAATGTATTTTTGATCGCATGGAGTCATCTACACTAATATTATAAAGAGGAAAGATTTGTATTTTTGTATGTTTGTAACGAATAAACTCAAAAACTACTGGACCGATTTCAAAAATTCTTAACCATTAGATAGCTACCTTATCCAGAAGTAACATAGCTATATAACATAGACCCGGTAGGTGGCGCTGTTGTCGACCGGGTACGAAGTCGCGGGAAACTTCTAGTAATATATATATAATACCTATTACCTATGCTTTGTAGACATGATGGAGAATCTTATGAGTAGAACAGCACCATTTTCACACATATTATATTCGTTAGTGTTGTATGCAATCAATATGTGCTAAAATGTGTTTGTGAACATGTTTATGGGGATATTAAAATATAGGATCTGTAAGAGAATAAATATTTCATTTCAGATTTGACATACCATCATCGCTTTCATTATCAAGTTTTTCGCTTTTGGCTGGTAGCAAGTGGAGCATTCTGCCACAGAATGCTGTTCCATCCAGTTCAGTGTAAGCTTTCGCTGCATGTTCTGGCATCACGAAAGTCACTGTGGCAAAACCCTTTGGTTGCCTTAATATTGGATCTATAGGCATGTTGACTTCAGCAAGAGGTCCTGTTAACAAATAAATACTTTGCAAACCTATTATCGTCAATTAAATGGGGTAATAGGGTGGATACCCTATGTTTCCCATATGTTTCATGTAATGGATTGCATGAGTTTATTAACCAGGATAAAGGGATTAAGTCATAGTTGTTCCTTGTAGAATGCACTTACCATATTTCTCAAAAAGTTTTGTCACTTCCTCTTCAGAAACCACATAAGCTAAATTCCTAACAAATATACTACCACTTTCACCAATGCTCTCTTCATTATTTGACTTCTAAAGACAGAAAAAATAGTAATGTTAGACATATAAAATGTTGAAATTTGGGCAATATGCTTAATGGATAAAGTAAATGTTTACTGTTAGAAAGTCACTTTGAGCAATAAAGTTTTAAACAACTTTTTCATATTGAGATTCTATAACTTGATGATTAAAATAAATATTGGAATGTGCCTTTTACTATAGTTAACATTTTTGCTCATACATTTATGTATGTCAATGTAATATAGTTACCTCCTCCTGTTTTTTTTTGTGAGTTTCTTGTAACTCCTCTGCAGCAAATTTTGCTTTATCTTCATATTTGTGTATATGAATTCTGTGGTTGCCTATAAATAATATTTTAGATTTAAATATAATACTGTATTATTTATTAAGTATTGGAAACTCGCTCCTTCTATCTTAATTAATTGTCAAACATACATTTATCTTCAACTAGTGGTTGCCCATTGCTTGAAATTCGACCATAATTAATTTAAATTATAAGTTTGAACATTATTAAGGTTCTATTGTCAGATACTTCTATAATCACAGATTTCGCCAAGGGTACACTGTTAATTTGCCTATTTTTTTCAAACAAAAAAAAACAAAAAGTGATTAAAATAAATATTACCATTTCTTTTTTATTGTAACAAAAAACCATCCGATAAAGAAAATGCTGTCCATTGAACTTGACATACATATTTCGATAATTTAATTAATCATACAAAACTTCTTCGTATGCGATGTTTTTTGTAAAACTCTTTCATCGTTTGCTGGTTATGTTTGACAAGTAATAATTTGTAAGACTAGACAAATAATACTAAAGACAAACAATATTAATCTATTCTCAATTTGAAGTGTATTGTGTCAAATACATGGTAGTGTGTGTAGAGTTTTTTTATTGATTTAATGTATTTTTAATGAATCATTTTAAAAAAATATTAGCATTCTGTGCTCCTTCTCGATATAAATTATAAGTGTGGGAAATTTCATACTCCTCCGTCCGCGCAATTTGCGTAAAAAGGGGTACAAAGTTTTTGCTTCACGTATTAATATAATGATGATATATTTATTTTACTTCATGAATCCTCGTCACTTTTCAAACTATTCACGAATAAAGTACAAAACCAAATAACATGCAGACTATCCCATGCTATCTACATCTTCTTCCTAGTGCCCTTTGATTAAATTTCACAATAGTACAGTTTCTTCCCAATAAATACATACCTAAAAACAGTTTATCTTTGTTCAGTGCTTTCTTCAACTCTTTTTCTGTTCTGAATCCAACATAGCAGAAACCAGCTAATCGCTTGCCTTTGCCCAGTGGAAGTCTTATTGAGTATGGTACGAGAGGTCTGAAAAATTCTTTTATATCTTTCTTTTTACATTGGAATGGCAGGCCTGATATCTGAAAGAAGGTGCCGCTTATTAAAAAGAATTCACTTAGGTTGGACAAATGAAGTTTTTCAAACAAAAACTTCCCAGTTTGTCTGGAGTCTGGAATTGTGCCCGGTATATGGCGATAGGCTCGCCCCCTATTAAATGGGACCTAACATCGTAAGCAAAAACTGGGTGTACTCAGTACACCTTTGCCACCCTCGCTTGGGGAATACAGCCATGATATATTTTCTTAGTGCTTCAGGATCACACATTGAAAATGTCTCTGTGGGAATGCAGGCTTACTGACTCACCATGTTGTTGTTTTGAGGAAATGTAAGTGTTATATAATGAAAATATATAGAAAAAGACTTATTTATATTGTATACGTACCTTAACAGTAAACAAAGGTCGATTTCTGATTTTTTTTGGCTTCTGTTCTTCCTCACTCTTTTCAATGTTTTCCGCATTTTTTTCATCATTAGAACCTCCTACTTTCTTCATCAGTAGTTTCATATACTTTAATATTAAAAAATTCTTTGTAATCAAAGCAGTGATAGCGTAGTGGTTAGACCGTTAGACAGCAAAGTCAAAGGTCTCGGGTTCAAACCCAGGCACGCACCACTGTCTTTTCGAAAACATGTGCATATTAAAAATTAATTATCACTTGCTCTAACGGTGAAGGAAAACATCGTAAGGAAACCTGTATGCCTAAGAGTTTCTCAAAGGTGTGTGAAGTTCACCAACCCACACTGGGCCAGCGTGGTGGACTATGGCCTAAACCCTCTCAGTTTGACAGGAGGCCCGTGCCCAACAGTGGCACTTTTGTAATCATATAATAATATATATACTATATATATATATATATATATATATATACTATATATATATATATATATATATATACTATATATATATATATATATATATATAATAATAATCAATAATATTACGTGAATCTCATCTATCTCTGCTAGCATTACTGATGCTCAAGGAAGGGGTTAAAGTAAGATTTTAGAAGAATAAAATCACAACATTATTAGAATATGTTGCTACAAATTGACCAAAGACTGATTTGGTGCTAAGGTTGAGATGAAAAATATCTTCATTCCATTCTGATCTTGGTCTCAAACCTATACGCACCTTTATTAAAAAGGCGACAAACCGATATTTCACAAACACGTCCAATCATAGAAATCCGCTAAAAGTAGTTCCCACTGACTAACCTAACTCCTCTCCTATCAGCTGCTACTGCCATCCGCGGCATGTTCTCACCAACCCTCCCGATGCCCTTACATCCCTTCTTTAAGATACAGATACCGCACACAGGATCAGACACTGACCTCGTCGTCGAGGTCAAACAATCCTTTGCTCACCGGCCAGTGCAGAGCACCACAGCGAGACACCTAGTATCCCCCATTGTGATTGCCCAAACTGAGGCCGTTCTTCCTTGAGGCCCTCTTAAACTAGTTCCCCCTTGCCCTTCTGGTTTGAGTGTAGTGTTGCACACTCGCCCTCTTGTTCAGTGAAGCTGTACAGGCCACGCAACCACCAGCATAGATCATTCACACATGGAAATATCTTTAAAAAATTTACCTCAAGATCACTTATTTGCTTATTGGCAACTTTGTCAACATTTTGAATTTCACTTGTATCCTTTTTACAGATTACTTCAGATTTTTCTTCATTGACTTTTGGGTTTTTTGTGTCAGTATTTTCTGTATCTTCATCCACACCACTGTCATCTTCGTCACTCTTTGATGCCGCTTCTAAAGCTTCCTTTATCCAAGAAGTCTTGTCATTGACATGGGCTTCAATAAACTCTGCAAATAGTGGATCATCCTTATGCTGAAATAAAATACATTTATCTAAATAAGAGTACATGTGCTAGTCCAATACTAAGTAAGACTTATGGATTGAGTGTGATTACACTTTCAAAAAAGAGAACTACTTATAACAGACCTTCTAAAGGTTCATTCTCCAATCAATTATAAGAAAACTGAAACAAACTCATGGTGGTAGCATTTACAAAGCTAAAGCAAGTTCTTATCAAGCAGAGTTTAGCAATTACCTTCTTGAGAAGCTCTTTTATTTTGTTTTTATTCTTTTCTATTTTTTTCACTTTCTTTTCAAGCTTCTTTTCTTCTACTTCATCTTTGTGATTTTTTTTATATGCTGTGCTATCGGGTGCGTATTTACTCCACGCCCGCGGTTTTTTTTCATCACCTAAATTCGCGCAAGTTTGTACTTGTATTTTCATAGAATTAACGCATGTGTCATCAAAATACACCCTCGCTGCAGTAGCTTGTTCCTCTGTCCTGTATCCAATGAAACCGAAGTTCCTAAATTTCCCATCTTTCGTATATTTTAGCTGTACATCAGTCACTTCACCTTTCTCTTCGAAGATATCCTTCAGCTTTTCTACAGTAACCTAAAAGAAATTGGAACTAATAAAATGTATACATATGGGGAACAATTTTTATAGTAATATAAAACAAATGCAAACCTTGTTTGGCAGATTTTTTACTATAAGTCGAGACATTTTACACTAAATCAACATAAATTTAATGTAAATAAAACATACACGTGCAATACGCATTTGCGTTTTGGTTCTTGACATCCATCAGATTGACATTATTTTGTTATGACAATTAAACTTTCGTTCATTACTTAGAGTATAAGATTAATCTATGGTTCATTATAGATATTCTATCTATCTATATCATCACGCCAGCTCCCTCGCGGGGTAGGCAGAGAGTACAGAGTTCCAACAGGTATAGATATTCTTATATTATTTTTATTACCTAAAAATCAAAAGCATAATAAACTTTGTATTTTAGAATTAATTGATTACATAATCACAGACTACATCATACGAGTGTGTTATAAGTAGTAACTATTAATCTATATTTTTTAGTTTCTAGACGCAACAAATATCCAAACATTACGTTCCATTTAACCGACCAAGACTTACACCCTACCGATCATGACATTTGTCGTTTTACAAGCTTCTCAATGTGACAATTGTACACCTTGTGGTATGGCTTGAATCTGTGTTGACAGCGCTCTCGTTAATCTACGTTAATCCAATTTTTGATATGAGTCGCCGTGGGCGTATCGTGAATCAAATTGATGACGTTTTTGTTGCCCGGAACGATCACAGTCGATAAGTGGTACGGCTAAAGGAATGCTGTAGGTGATTTTAAGCAGCAATTGGAACGCACTGTATGTGTCAAGTTAACGTCAACTGTAAATAAAAAAAAGTTTTATAGGCGGGAAATCGAAGAGTGACGTCGTCAATTTTTTTTCAATTTCCAAAACTTGTGTTATTTCGAATTATAATGTGTAATGTTGGTGGAATATTAACCATTATGTATTCTTATATGTGCATAAGTGAAGGTAATTGAAACAAAGTGATAAAACGTGCTTTTTCGAATTCGCTTAAAACGGCCGTCGTAATTGGTATGTAAAGTATCAATCGCTTGACTATCCAGGTTGGGGTACTTCATCAGTTTCATTATTATCGCTATCATCAAGTTCATCGGGGAGTTGAATTAATTTAAACAAATATAAGACTTGGCAGTATGGCTTTGTACCTTCGCCTGTCCGTAAAGGACGAATATTACTACTACTGTAAATAAAAAACTTGCCTGTCAAACTGAAACTAGATTTTGTTATAATTATCAGCTGTGCCGAAGTCTGGAAGTAAATAAAAGAAAAGGACTTTGCTTTCAAAGGAAGAAAACGTTATATCGCGTAAAAAAGTGATTCGTAAAGCTCTTTTAATAAGTTACTTTGTTATTTTTTTTATTAAAATGTCGACTGCTATGACTTTTGGACAAAAACAGTTCATACCGACCCCTCCTGATAAGGGGAGTTTTCCTTTGGACCACGAAGGTGTATGTAAGAAAACTATGACGAAATACATGAAGTGTTTGTTTAATAACAACAGTAATAACTCCCTGTGTCGAGATGAGGCGAAGGAATACTTGGCATGCAGGATGGAACATAACCTAATGGCTAAGGAAGACTGGTCCAAGTTAGGATTCCAAAACGAAGTCACGAACCAAGATAAATGACTGTTCATGTAAACATTTAGTTTGGTAAGAGTTGAGTTATAATTATAATAATAGTGAGATATTTAATAAACTTTAGAATTACCCGTTTTTTTTTATTTCACAGTGAAGTTTTGCAAAACCAGATAAGCACGATACTTCAGTTTGATATCTCTATATATTCTCACCACATTATTGGCTGTTCAATTAGGTTTCATAATTTATTATCTTTGGTCTGTCCTCTAACACATCTTAAGGGTAATTTAAACTCAAAATAAACACCTAGGAGGATTATTATGAGTCCACAAATCTGCTGAATTAATATCTAAGCTTAATACCTAACCTATCTCATGCATCAGCAACCTAGATAGGTTGTAAAATAGAATGTAATGAGATAATGAGATCATTACATTCTATTTTTGTGTCTTGATTTGGTGGTGACTTCTAATTTATTCATACGAGCAGCTTTCTAATTAGCGAAATTTTATTAATGTTTGAATATTTTCAATTTAAGTTACAACTGGTGAATACTAATTCTAAAATAGCTTATTTCTTTTGTTTTAATTTAGTATGGACTAAGTTAAAACAAAAGAAACAAGCTTTTTAACATTAGAACAAACAATAAGCATCTCAATCTATTTATTTCATAACACTAGATCCCTTATGGGGTAGGCAGGGTGTACAGAGCTCCAACAGGTTCTTTCTTCAATAAGGTCCATTAGTAGTTAACATTAACCAACACTTTGCAAGCAGCAAATTGTAGAGGTCTTCAACCGTTAAAATGGACTATAGATGTTGTTCAGTTGTCCTAATCTGTTACACAGTACTTGGGTGTTCTTGTCAAATGATACCTTATTTAGCTGTAGTATAATAATGTTAAGAGATATTTACAGTTTTCGTTTTAAGTTCTTTATTTTGTCAGACATTTTGTATTTATTTAATAGATTGTTTTATGTCTATGGGAGCAGGTAGTAAGTTGTAAGATTTTTACAGTCTTGAGTGATAATGATGACAAAGTTTTTTTTTTTTGCATGTTTTTATATTTGTACTTACTTATTATCATGCTAGGTGTATGCCTGCTAAGTCAAGTTATGGGAGGGTAGGAGGGTCCTGTTTGAGTCTGCAAAAATATGATACCCAAACATCACCTAATATTTTGGTGGATTTTCTTGATATATGCATGATATGTTTTTATTCTTTTGTTTAAGAATTTTTATGAAAGTATTATGTGTTCCGTTTGATGTCCGAAGTCCATTTATGAGAGTGTCATCATCTTTTGCCACGCTTCGTCGCTAGATGGAGCTATTTCCGTCACGTGACTCGGCCTCCAGCACCACTTTTGGCCAAACCTGGAACTAACTTTTTACCACAGAGCAAGCCGCCATACTTTTGTCATTATTGCGTCGTCTTTCGTACCGCGTAGTTCGTTAGATTTGGTTCTCGGAAATTAATTTTTATTTTGTTACAAATTTTTCTTTTAAATGTTTACTTTCGAGATAGTTACAGAACATAGAAAGTTACAGAATTATTTTTTCGTTACGTGAAATTTTGCACGTTCATTGTTAAAATTAGCCAATCGGATACAACCTACCCCTATACAACAATATCAGCCCTGTTAAGAAACTGTCCCACCGTTGGGCACGGGCCTCCTCTCAAACTGAGAGGGGGTATCCCTATACAAAAAGTGTTAATACCCGTGTGGCGCCAAGAGTTTATGTTACCATCGTTATGAACGTGTTCAAGTTCGATTGAAGAGGAGCCACCAGTAAAATGATGGAGGCTGAGTCAATTTCTTGGGTTATTCAGTTTAAAGTATTGCCGCAGCAGCTGGTGAGTCACTTCAGTGATATATTTTATTCAAATTACGGTGCAATACAGTATAGTAAGTGGTATCATCCTCTATACCTGCCCTGCAAATAAATCTTTAGAACCGTTTTTTCCAATCGTCAATTAAAGCATAGGTCATTGATTAAAAGAATCTCATTGTGTAATGATTGGCACTTTGAACTCTGACTCCAGCGTTCCGAATGGAGATCTCAGTGAAATCTATGCTTTAATTATTTAGCGTTTTTTGGATGGTTATTTTGATTTTATTTTAATGTTTCGGATCGAAAAAAAGGTCGGGGGCGTAGAGTGGTTAACGGGAGAGTAAATTCCGTAAATTCAACCACCAAGACTATTGAGAGTTGAATTCTCAAGCCCCTGCGATCGAACTCTTATCTTTTATATCCTCACTTCCTATCGAATTCTGCAACCAATGCAGAGAGCGATATCCATATGTTAAACCGGCAATAGAATTCTTCACCTCTAGGTTTGAATATCTATCTACAATATCACTCAGGGGAGTAGCAAAGAGTATAAAGATACATAGAGGACCCCATATCTTATTCTGTTTACTTATGGTAAGATAATCTGGATCTTACCCGGTGCTTACATCCTTACATATCTTAATACGCGGCGGCGAAGGCGACCGGCAGCTGGGCTCTGAACTTTTTGTCGTAAAGCTCTTATATCGACGACATTCAACCTGCTCCTTGCATGCCCATATCTCATTGTCATATTACAGCTTTGAGACAAACATCGTTGTGTATGAACAACGGTCAAATTAGGCTTAAGCGTCAGTTCCCAAGTAGCCCGTCCATCGTACTATTCCCTATTTTTTGCGAGTGCAAAGAGTGAATACTCTTCTCTCTTTATCAGCTGTGTATTTCCCGTCCTTAGTAATGTTTACTGACGTTGGGTCTCCATCATCATCATCATCAGCGAAGCCTATACCCGTCCACTGCTGAACATAGGCCTCCGCAATCGCTCTCCAGCGCAAGCGGTCTGATGCCACCGGCATCCAACGACTTCATGCGATCTTCACAAGATCCGTCTTGGTTGTGTACTTACTGTTATCGAAATATTTATATGAAAAAATCTGTACGAATGACAACAACGTGTATAGAATTCATAAGAATTGTCTGGGATACACAATTTAAACTAAGGTTTGCCATCACAAATCGTTTCCAAGATCCGTCAGTGCCTATAGACTCTCTTGGGAATCGGCGATTGAAACCACTAGTAGGCTCGTGCCTCATAGGTTATCTAAATTTTTGCGACGTTCAGCATTCACTGAATAGGTTTGCATTGCCATACATTGTAGTATCACAGCAATCGTCTTCAGTCTGGGACAATAGTTCAATTCCAAGAAGTTCAAGTTCAAGAGTTTGTCTCCAGAAGATCTGACAGTGCCAGTCAATAGGCATCCACCAGTTGGACCTATTGAATGACCGTTACATCTTTGCGTCCTTTAGCATCTACGGGGGAAGTTTGCATTGCCATACACTGTAATGCCGGAGCAATGGTCCTCAGTCTGGAACCACAATTCAACTCTAAAGTGTTTGCTTCCGGACAAGGCTTTCAAGGTCCATCAGTGCCTACTGACGTGCTTAAAAGCCACCAGTCGAAACCATAAACAAGCGCAACGCGTCAGAGCATTTAAGCTTTGAGACCTTCGTCACCCACTAGCGGAGTTTGCATCGCCCTACATTGCAGCGCCAGAGCAATGTCTTCAGTCTGGAATAGACGATCCAACTGTGAGAGTTCGCCTTCAGTCAAGGTTTATAAAATCCATTAATGCATATTGACGCGCTTTAAAGCCGGCTGTTGAACCCATAAACAAGCGGAATGCCTTTTAAGGTATCTCAACTTAGCAACCTTCATCACCCATCGAGGAAGGCCGAATTGCCGCACGCTACGGCACCCCAGCGATGTTCTTCAGAAAGAACCCTCGCTATTCGTTCGAATTCAAGACTGAATTCGTGTAGTGTAGCAGTGATAACCTAGTGGTCATACCGTTGAACTGCAAAGTCAGAGATTTCGGGTTTAAACCCAGGCACGCACCTCTGACTTTTCGAAGACATGTGCATATTAAAAAATTATTTTTACTCGCTTTAACGGTGAAGGAAAACATCGTGAAGAAACCTGCATGCCTAAGAGTTTCTCGAAGGTGTGTGTAGTTCACCAACTCGCACTGGGCCAGCGTGGTGGACTATGGCCTAAGCCCTCTCAGTTTGAGAGGAGTCCCGTGCCCAACGGTGGGACAGTTTCTTAACAGGGCTATTATTATTAGCAATGTTAATCATTTATCCGATACAAATTACTAAGTGTTTTGTCATATTATTTTTGTTTTCTTTATATCACTTTGCTACAACACAATTTTGGTCACATTGTTGCATTCTATTGAAGAACCAATCAAGCAAGCAACCAGGAGATAACAAACACATCTCTCATAAATGGACTCCGGATAACAAAAGGAACACACAAAATAAAAATTTTACCTGAAAATAAAATTTGTATTGTTTCCTGGGGTGTCCGAAGTCCAAATAATTTCTTCCTGATGTATACCATCATCATTATTATCATTATGAGCTGAACAATGACAAAAGTATGGATGTACTCTTTCATAAATGGACTTCGGACATCCCAGGAAACAATACAAATTTTATTTTCAGGTAAACATTTTATATTATCGTCAGTATGCATTTCAGATTACATATGACTTCTTTTTTATTGGTCTATCTATTCTTTTTCTTTGGTGTAGCAATAATTAGGAAAAACAAATTAAACAAATTATTATAGAAAGTTTTTTATTTTGACTTAGTTTAACATATACTATTACTTATAATATATTACTTATAAGAAATTACATTGAACTAAGATTATTTCATTGAGTAATTTATTATAGAAAGACTTTAATTTTTTTATAGCCAATGTCCCATGGCGTTTCTTTTTTTTATAAAAGTAAATATCACAGTTATCATTAAATTATTTGTGACCAAGGAAACTGTAAAAAGCTAATGTAGCCTATATTATACTAATATGACAAGGGACTTGAGAGGTATAAACAATGATTTTATTTACAAGTCACCCCAAATAATGGACCATTTAATTTTATATAAAATAATATATTGTTACTGTTGATTGCACAAGATTAAACATTTGCTGAACAATAATACATTCATTCTTATAATTAAGTATAAAAGATTATGGAAGAGAGGTAATCTACTTATTTGAATATGGTAAACATCATTTCGAGACACAACATACAAAAATATCCAAAGTTAATTTATTCTGTACAATGACTAACTATATTAAGCACCATATTCATTCTACCAAGTTTCACTTTTACTTTCCGCATTGGCGACACATCTGGATTACACAATTTATCATATCATACACCCTTCGCTTTTCACAGTACACATAAGGCAATCTTTTTATAAAATATTTTTAGTACATTGTACTGTAATATGATAGTGTTAGCTATGATTTATATGGCATCTACTTATAATTATTCATACATCATTACATTCCATTAGGTATATGTATTATATACAAATTACAGTATATGT
Source organism: Phalera bucephala (assembly GCA_905147815.2). Classification (NCBI taxonomy): domain Eukaryota; kingdom Metazoa; phylum Arthropoda; class Insecta; order Lepidoptera; family Notodontidae; genus Phalera; species Phalera bucephala. The sequence goes on along the minus strand of LR990621.1, from coordinate 10,868,196 downwards.
GTACCTCTTTTAACCAGCATAAGAGATAAATAAGTTACTTAACTATATTTTATTAAATGAGAAGTTGTGAATAAGTAGGAGTATAAATTGTTTTACACCATTAATCTACAAATGCATAATATTATGGTATCTGATAACTAAGGCATTTATGTGTTTCTTTTGTATCTGTTACATTATGGCTTATATACTGTACTATATGTTAATACAAGAGATTTTCCTTAAAAGTGACTGTATATTATACATGGACATCAATGAACACTACAAACTGTACAGAAGCTAAATGAATGGTGTTATATACCTTACGTGACTTTAACAAACCAAGCACTCGATCATATTGAGATCAAAATGTACATATAATAGAAATAATAAATCATATTTTTATACTTACTAATAAGTTTACGATTAGTAATTTAATTTTAAAACTAAATTATGTAGATATTTATTTAATACTAAACAGGCAGTGCAATTTTGCGCAATAGTTACTTAAGTCTAGTCTTAGTTCAGACATATTCGATATGTACTTGTTGATTCAGACATTATGCATCGGTGATTATAAACCTACTCACACTGGAGCAAACACTACAGTAGCACTTTTAATGACCGATACAATCGCCAGCCCATCTAACTATATTTTTTACGAATACGATATATAAGTAGGTAAATATTTTAGCAAAAATATACACCAGTGTAAATGAACAAGGAAATTCGTCAGTGAAAGCTCATAGCTGTGGCGAAGTACTCGAAAATCATTATGTACACGAAAAGCATATTGGTATTTAAAAAAGAAAACGTAAGTTTCATTAGTGTGTCGTAATCGTAGAAATAAATAGATGGGGTAACGTGTTATCAGTATCGCATGTAGTTGGCGAGTAGGAAGGCGAGGGTAGTGAGCAGGGGTAGCGTGAGAGACGCGTGCGCGGCGGCGGCGGCGCTGGGCGAGCGCAGCGTGGAGCCGGGCGCGGGCGGCGCGTGGAAGCGCGCGCGCCGCTCGGACGCGCAGCCCATCCAGAACGACGCCGACGGGTGTTGCCGCTCGTGCTCCACGCGCATCTGCAGGTCGTTGAACTTCCAGAAGCCTTTGCCTTTGAAGAAGTAAGTCTTGCCTGGAAGTAAGTAAAATATTTAAGCGTTAGTGTATCAGCTACAAAATTACCCCTTATTCATATGAATTATCTAATTATCCAGTACCCATTATGCATTAATCCTATTATCTGCCTACACCGCAAGGGATCTGGCGTGGTGAAATAGATAGGTAAATAGTATCCAGTAGTAACTATTATATTTTAACAACATTTTTTAGGCCAACTAAAATGCACTCAACAGAGGAAGAAAGAGAAACGATAGTAAATTAACCTCGACAATACAGTACTTTATTTTAAAGTAGGGATAACAATCCACCAAAATATACATACGTCTTAGAGCTAAAGCTCATATCTTGAAGACCCATTACTGATTAAATGATATTCTCAAGTCTCAAGAAGTTAGTTTCAGATTTCTTCATGTTAAGGACCACAATGGTTATGACCTGCATTTAAGATGTTATTTATATACTTTGAGTTATGCTTACCATCTTTCCATTGGAAGACGCTATCAATGTTGTAACCCACTCCTTTCCACATAGCCATGTTTCGAGGGTAATCCAGTTCTACACGACCTTCATCTTCATCGTACCTGAAAATTAGACCAAGTTAGTGTATCGAAACTTGGGAGAGATTTTAAATATATAATAATGAAAAATTAACTTCCTCGTTGATATCAACGAGGTTGATATCACTATATAGTGGCGAATAACGCGCATAGCGATCACGAGGTCCTGAGTTCGAACCTAGGTCGGATAAAATGCAATTTTCGATAGGTTTTTATTTAAGTATTCGTCCGGAGTCTGACCTTGCATCTATTGACATATGTCTGGCCTCAAGACTGAAAATTATGGCTTTCGCTTCTACGTTGTAAAAGACACGAATATAACAGAACATATATTTTAAAAACTAGAATTTAATGCGGTGCTGTAGCTATGTAGGACAATTATATTCGAACGAGTGTTGTAGTTAAATATATGGATTGAATAGGTTACTTACTTCCAATACATAGTGCCACTGTAGAAGTAGGTTTTGCCGTTGTGGCCCCAAACCATAGCAGCGTCTAGCTTTTCCAAGCTCTCTGGCAAGCCGAGCCTGACTAGTGGCTTCGGGTATCCCGGCAGCAATATTTGTGAATCGAACAAGTACAATTGTTTACCTGAAATAAGAATAACATTAGGTGAATGACGGGCTAACTATATCGTGTTTACCTATTAGATACGATTCACTCCTTGTTAAGACTTAAACTGATACTGATTACAAATGAACAACTTCTATTCTTTTAGGTCTCGCAGAATGTGCCTTATACTCGATTTTTCGGATGAGAATTAAAAAAATATCTAACATGGAAATATAAAAGTGAACACAATACCCACCTATGAAAAATGCTATTTTTCTATCAGGCCTTTCATAAACAGCATCAACGTGTGTAAGATCCTTTGGTAGACTAGCCCACATTCTTGTTATCTCCATTGGATATCCAGGGTACCGACCTTGAGCCCCTATCCTCCAGTGGTACTAAAATAGAAATAAAGAAATAAGAATTGTGAATCTTAATAAAATCTTATCGCTTCGGATGGAAATCGAGTCATCTGCTCGAACAACAGAGGGCCTAGACAAGTTGCAAGCGTTTTGTTTCTATTCTCTTGTCGCAATCGATAGCGCATTGTTTTGACCACGTGACTTTTCGTTGCAAAATGTAATTCCCATACATTTTTCCGCTTTCCATTAGCGTTAACGACTGTAGATTGTCAAGTTGGCTATAGGCGCTGAGATATTTAAATTAGTAAAGTGATACGATAAAAAAGTATTTTATTAAGAGTTATATATAGCATTACTCACCCGATTTTTGAATATAAATAGTTCGCCACGTATAAGAGCGACCGCATCGTAACTGGTGTTACATGTATCAGGCTTGTCTGAAGGAGTTGTCGTGATCGGCCTCTGCGTGGTCTTCTCAGGGTAATACGGCTTCCTCGGGTTATCTCGATTCGGGTCGTTAGGATGGTTAGGATAGTTTGGTCGCGGGTAACTCGGGTATTCCGGTCGTACATGGGGGTACCGCGGTCGGTAGGTTGTGGAAGTCGTGGTAGTTTCAGTAGGACGAGGGTAGTGTTGATTGGTCCGTCGGGGATGTTCTTCTGGGTAATGACGATCGGGATTGTAAGGACGTTCAGGGCTATATGGTCGTTCAGGGCTGTATGGTCGCTCGGGGGTGTGCGGTCTTTCAGGATAGTACACGGGTAATCTGGTCGGAGCACGTGGATACGGAGTGTAATGCCGAGTGGGATATCTTTCTGGGTGCCTGTTAGGATGTCGATGGTATGGCCTCCGTGTCGTCGTTGTGGTAGTGGTAGTAGTTGTCGTAGTTGTGGGTGGCGGTGTTTCAGCTGGCCGATAAACAGGTATTTTCCCCCACTTGGTAAAGGTTTTTGGACCTGCGAAATTAAGTGTGTTACAAAAAGGAATTGTTTATGTAAAATCATGTAAAAGGACATTGTCAAAAATTGCCCCAGAACCAACAAATATTTGACCCATGCGATCATTATTTATGTGTTTTATTAAAATAATGGCAAATATCTGTATTTAACGGACAATTTGCAATCTAAAACGAATTTTTCAAAGTATATGTCGAAGTCTCCGACATTTTTTCTGAATGTCAACACTCAATATAACCTCATATGTATTAAGGGCTACTGAATTATAACCTTAAAATCTAATACTTTTTGTGCAATATTGCGATTCCCTCGCTTGTCCGTTTAATAATAAATGCCTTAAAAGTATTTATGGGTGATTCGAAATCATACAAGTATTTTAACAGAACAATGTCCTTTAATAAGTATAAGTGTTTGGGTTAGCCACTTACCATACATCTGCTGAATGCCATTACGATCGTCTTCAGGCAACACGAAGTTGGGTTGGATGCCTTGGTACCACGGGAACATAAGCGCTCCTTTTACAGAGCTATGGCTGAGACCAAGTGAATGGCCGAATTCGTGCGCAGCCACGGCGAACAGCGAAGTTCCTGGAATTACAAAAAAGTGGTTCAGTGGACTTTTCTGGAAGGAAATACCCACTAAATGCAGTTTTTTACTTTTAAAAAGACCCATGTAGGTTTCTACAGAAAAATTGAGGCTTATATATGCTTATACCTATCTCGCTGTCGCGCTTATAAAATTGCTTACTGTTTTAGTCCGGAATATTAAAAAAAACATCGTAAACCATATCGGCTTATGCAGACTATGCATTGTAACAGCAAAGTAAAGGTGGATATTTACACATGACTAGCCAAATACAATTCGCGGCGGCGGCGCTGTAAGCGTCCGTTGTTCGTGTAAATTATCACGCGCGCAGAGCGGGCGTGGCGCGCACGGTAATCGCAGTAGGCTAGGGTTACCAACTCTACTATTATTAGACACAAATCTAAGTTTTAGGAAGCTATATTTCAGCTGAGCTATAAGTGGGTGCCTTAATCTACCACCAAAACGGGGTAACACAAGTCTGAAAAATCATATGTCTGTTCATGAAATCATAATATGCGCGATCCGTCTTTGTCTTGAACAAATTCAATAAGAATACAAAATAAGAAAATAAATGATTGATTGCCACACATACAGCTACTTTTACAGAGTATATACTTCAATACTGTAGTGTTACCAACTATTGCGATCATCTTATTATTATATTTATAGTATATTACCATGCTAGGAGTCTTTGTAAATTCACTCAGAGTACAGTGAAATAAGTCTATCTCTGTGTCAATAAGGTTAACCATGCGGAGAGCGCGCGTCAGCGGCGCCTCTTTCAGTAAGTTGTCCAAAAAGCTTTCTAAAAGTCCAAAAGGCTTTATATTGATTCAAAGTTTATTAGCAGGACCCTTTAGAGAGAAACCGTTGGTAACCCTACAACGAGCGTGTCCTCGCTGCGGTTCCGCCACCTATCGGCAGCCGGCCGTGTTTACACTATACATGCAACTGTGCAATGGCCACACTTGCTACAGCCGTACACTACATACATACTACGTGAATTAATTCCACGATGCAAGTTTGATAGCGGTGTGCCAAGGATAACAGGGTTAATATTTGATATACTAAATGTCAATTTGCTAATCTGTTAAAATTACTTATTATTTAGAATGTGGGCTTTTTCAATATGATTGTTTATTGGATTGGATCTCTCCAAACCGCTCTATGAACGTACTGTCATCGTACTTTAATTTTAATCAAACCGATACCTACCACAGATATCTGTGGTATTATCACAGTTGTAAAAATATCTGTGGTAGTATTGTAATAATATTACGCCTGTAGTACTACAGAGAAGCCAGAGAGGTATGTAAGGAAAGAACCTGTTGGAACTCTGTACTCTCTGCCTGGCTAGAGCGTAGTGCTTGCACGCTCGCCTTTAAGTCCGGTGAAGCTGTAAAGGCCTCGCGGCCAACAGCGTACATCATTCACACACACACACACACTCTCTGCCTACCCCGCGAGGGAGCTGGCGTGATGATATAGATAGATAGTACTACAATACTGTGGCGATTAGTCATTCGCTCGTTTGTATAAGTAGATACCTAGAACGTAAGTTCCTGCCGAATCAAAGTGCACGTAATTCAGTCGGTTGCTTTCGATATTTGCATGTCAAAACATCACTGACCGTAACATGCTCATTTCTGAACGGCACACGTAAAGTTTTCATGGAAGGTCGGCAACTTCATTGGAAATCTAATTAAAGTTGCCTATTCTGAATCACTTACGCGTACCTACACTTAGTTACTTTGTACCACTATATAGTGCTGCACTAAATAGTGTGTTTTTTTAATTTAGTACGGTATTGGAAAGGATTAAAATAACGAATGTTAGATTAGGAACTCAGTATGTTATATTTGGTACTCGGCCCTTCGAGGAGGACGGCGACGTATTGTGGCCCACGCCGCAATGAGCACCGCGACGGTGCAGGGGACCGGGTTAATAGGCTTCGGATCACAACACGGAGGGGCACCGGTGCGTTCCTAACAGAGATCCCGGAGCTCCTCCCCGAAGTGTCGCTGCCGGCCACCGTTTTAGTCTTTTAGGCAGTAAGAGTCCGACACGCCCGTCGCCGTCCCTCAAGGCTGGCGGAAGTCCATGAGGATTTCCCCACGTAAAAAAAAGGTACTCGGCCCTATTTTTTCATGTAAAAGAATTTATTCAATAAAGCCAGGACTTACTCTTATATACATATATGAGGGTAGTTAGGTAGTGGTAGGGAGCAATATATACCTATATATATAAACCATTGTAAATGTAATATTATAAGAATTATTTACGGTAACATAACCCTAGATTTTGCCAGGTCAACTTTTTCAGCAAGAAAAAATCGCAGCCACTGTTATATTTCCAAAAAGTGGCCAAGGGTTACTTTGCTCACCCACATATCGTAGACTATATTAGGTGCCAATGTCTTAGGAGCCGAGCCTTATGCAATTATACCAGGCAGAATACCGAAATCCGCGATTGACAGTCATTTTGATAGAGAAAGCACACTTCGTCCAACCTAGGATTCGAAAACTCGCACTTATTAAAATTAAGTACAACTATTTCATTATATGAATTAGCTTCTGGCCGCGACTTCGTCCGCATTGTCTGACAGGAATCTAACATTTTCCCGGGATAATAAACTACCTGTGTTTCAAATGTCATCCCAATCCGTTCTGCCGTTTTTTCGTGATTAATGGCCGGTTTCAATATTATATATCAAGGATAGATTTGCCTACTACGGATAGAATGTTACATATTTTGTTGTGTTGGAAAATCTCTCAAAATTCTACTGACAGTAAGCAAATCTATCCTTATGTTGAATATTGAAAGCGGCCATAAGTAACAAACATCCATACATACAAACTTTCACATATATAATTTTAGTAGGATATATATTACTTACCGTCTTCATCATCATCTCTCGGCTGCAGCAACCATAGCTCGTCGTCGTCGAAATGCGCGTCTCCGCCGCGGCCACTGCCGGGGAAGAACGCGTGCGCAAGGATCGAGCCGCGCCCGTCGAACGGGTACGCGTCGTCATGGTAACGTCTGTCGACAATACAATCTCTAATTTACAAAAACATATAGTATTTTAAACGGACTAGGAAATTAAAAGGACTCCGCGCCGCTCACGCCGATAGTGAAGGACTAAGTATGCTGATATGTTTGTATATCAACTCTCACTGACACATCACTAGATTGCCACATACGCGGCACGACTGCGTCAAGTGAACCATTTTTGTGTAGTTTCTTTATCTATTTATGGTTCTTGTTGATTTTGTTTATTTTAGAGTATAATTTTATAGTAGTTTTATTTCTGATTTTATAATAGTTTTTGTTAAGTATGCCTGTAGTTAAAGTCCGAAATTGCTGAACGCGGCCTTATCGCCTTTGAAATTTTTCTGTATTTTAAATAAAATTTAAGGTTTTTTGATAATCATACTGAAAAGGGCACGGACATGATCTGCTTTCGCTTTAATACATTAGCCAACATTAGCCAACAAATTGAAGGTAAACGTAACTAGATAGCGCGACAAAGTTGCATTAGGCGTCCGCTGTTGACGAAAACAGTCATATCTGAGTAATGTATTCATCTGGCAGCAAACAACATGGTAGATGGAGCGGAGTCTACAGCGCAATCAAACTTGCGTCCCTCGGGTCGCGCGGCTACTGCCCACCTAATCATTTTTCGCGCCAACAAAACAACGGAAAGACCTCACCCATGCATATTTCACGCTATATTAGCTGACCGCCGCGTTATTGAGTTTCCATGCGAAAGTTCTGCCATTAGCCGATATGGGTGGGTTGCGCAAATAGAGAAAATATTTCAGTACTTCAGTGCCTCCGCATTATAGTAGTTATTCGTTTATGACTTAGGTGGTTTACGTAATAACAGTTGGGATTCTGTGGTTTTCAGGACTTATCAGCTTAGCCTCTTATAAATACTTATTTTAAGATTTAGAGTAAAAGGATAGATAGCGACACTCTTCCCTCTATGTGTGCTTGTAAAATGCTACGGATTGAAGCTAAACTAGCTCTTTACAGGTGCTGAAGTTTTAATATGTGATACTTCGTAGCGTCAACTCTACCGAGTAGGTATCTTTTTATAGTCACCTACGAAAGAATTAGGGAAAGAGAAATTGATAGGAGAGTACAGAAATCGAGTGCACCAAAAAGAAACGGCCTAATATTGTATGAACTTTACATTTTCAAAATATTCATACTCGTGGTTATGAATTTTCTTCATGATGTCACATTAAAATATTACATGTGCTTCTAGATTGCACGCAACTTCTAGTAAGCTTATCTATTATAATCTTTTTCACGAGAAATGGGTACGGTAACATAGAGGTAGGATTAAAAACATAGAGGGATTATAAACGCAGTACGCAGCCGTACACTTTTTCAGGACACTTGGTACCATTTAGGTAACCAATTCAAAAATGTTTGTATCTACATGGTTCGCAGTTCTTTTTTTTTTAATTTATGACTTGTCACTTGGCTTGACGTAGGCTCCACGCAAATTTATCAGTTAATATTTGTTTGTCTAGTGACTGTGTTCTCGGAGACTTTTAATTTGTTTTCAATTAATAAAAAGATATAGAATTAAAATGTTTATAAAACATGGTGTTACACAACTGAAATATATTTATATTGGAATGCATGCATGCTTTATATTGGAATGCAAATCTTATTGGTCTAGAAAAGCAGGTGAAGCTCAATTATGTAAGCTTCTGCCGGTGTATAAAGGTATAAAGGTTTTGCTGTATAAAGATGTAAAAAAGATGTAACTAGTTATAATAACTACACCAGATTGACTGTTTTCCTTGAGCATAAATGATTAGATTTAGATAGAATCTTGATAATCGTATTCCCAAAGAGATTAGTCATATTGATGGGAGAATTTCCATGGGTATCGATAGCATTTTCGAAAATTGATAATTATGTAATTATTAACGCATGTTTTTTTGTTTTAGTATGCCTACAGATATTGCAGCCTAAATGAATAGTGTGTTTATGCAATACTAAGAGCACATTAAAACTCAGTATAGTTACATTTTTTCAAAACATTTTACGAAAGAGTGCTTCGATGTTGGACTCAAATAGCGAAGATTACAACCAGTAGCAGTTTCAATGTAAAATTAACTTCAAATTGTTCTCTTTTAAATTAATGATATTTTTTGCGATAAGCACACATAGGTAAACAGGCATATAAAAATACGTCTAAAATCTACTTTACTTTTAATTTAAATTATAAACTGTTCATAAATTTGTGTAATTATTTAAAGAACTTAAATCTTAATCAAACTATTTTACTCAATTATGTAAATTGTAACGGTTTGCGTTTTAGGGATTGACACAATGAAATCGTTATCAGCGATATGTTGTTTTTAAACTGTACAAAATCAATTGCCGATTATTTTACAAATATATCATTCTGTATATTTGACAAATATTTAGTCAATAAATTCATAAATACACGTGGATGCGCTATCTTGACATATTCAAACAGAGTTTTATAGATTTTTTAATGATAATACACATAAGCGTCGAATCAAGCGATTTGTCAGGCGATTTTTCAGACCAATGGCTTGATTCGTAAATAAATAATGATGAATGAATGAATTATTTATTTGTCAAAACATAGGTATAAAATCAGATATTGATACAGGAATAGTCTCACTATATTTCACCCTTAGGGTATACAAATTTCATGCTAATAATTAAAAGGAACATTAATCAAATAAAAAGAATATAACAATAATCAGATGATAACCAACATACAATCAAAATAATGTGTAACAATAACCTCAATTGAAAAAATATGTCAACAACAACAAACCATACTATATGTCATACTATAACAAGTCATACTGCAAGTCAAATTAATATGTAAGTCAAACACAATTTAGATGTCATGGTCATTCAGAAAGTCGCTTATACTATAATAACATTTTTCTATTAAAAATATTGACAATTTAGATTTAACTTCTTTTAGATGCAAACTTTTCAATTCATTCGGAACTTTATTAAATATTTGGATGGCCATACCTAAAACACTTTTTCTGGCAGCTGCACTTTTACAAGCAGCTTTATTTGTGATTTGGTATTTATATTGCTTTCTAATTGGTAACTTTCTCACATCTGCTATATTGTTAAATAATTTTGGGTTCTGTATTACAAAAATTGCCATTTCTAATATATATAGTAAAGGCATTGTTAAAATTTTTAGTTGTTTAAAAAAAGGTACACAACTATCTGTCATTTTCAAACCACAAATTGCCCTCACACACCGCTTCTGTGCTTTAAACACAGCTTCTCTATTGGTTGAATTTCCCCAAAATATAATGCCATATCTTAATATAGATCCAACCAAACCATGATAAGCAACAAGTACTGCTTCTCTATTTACAATTTTTGTTAGATTGTACAGTGTGTATACACATTTATTTAGTCTTTTGCAAACATGCTCTATTTGTGGTTTCCATGTCAACCTGCTGTCGATGTGTAGGCCTAAGAACATTGTCGTATCTATTTGCTTAATTTCAGCTTCTTTGTATTTTATCGTCATAGATGATGTATGTACTTCTTTCGAGAAATGCATTAAATTTGTCTTTGTTAGGTTAATCTTTAAATTATTTCTATCCAGCCAATTTATTAATTCAGATACCGACTCCTTAATACTTTTTTCATATTCATTTACGCTATCACAACTTACTAAAATGGTACAATCATCTGCGAACAAAACCATGGGACTCTTCACTTTTTGGGGGAGATCATTTATATAAATCAGAAATAATAACGGACCCAACACCCTCCCATGTGGGACTCCATATTTAATTAGTCGCTCACATGATTGAAATTTTATTTCTCTCCCGGTGTTGTGACATACCCTTGTTACTTCGGTAATTTGTTTCCTATTAGAAAGATATGATTTTAACAATTCAAGTCCATTACCTCTTACACCCATTGCATATAGTTTGTCCAGTAACAGGTCGTGTTCTACATAGTCAAATGCCTTAGTCATGTCTGCAAATATTGCACATACTAATTTTTTTGCGTCTATATTTTTTATTATCTTGGACAAGAAATCATAAATAGCTAAATTTATTGTCTTATTTTTTCTGCATCCCTTTTGTTCGTCACAATATATTCTATATAACAAAATATATTCTACTATGAGATTATTTTATTTTGTTCTCTTTCCTAAATTATTTTTATTAATATCGATTCATTCTTCGTTAACTCACCGCATTTCTAGAAACGTCAAATTCTAAACGTCAGCGTACCCATGACTGATGAATTTTCTTTGAAAAGGACTTTAACTTGCTTTTCATAGTGTGCGTGTGTCATATCTACGACTATTAAGACATCTTTGATGCAATTATATGAACTAAATGTCGTTAAATGAAAAAAAAACGCCATTGCCATACACATATTTATGTTTTTTACATAGGTGGTTTAAAATAATATTTTTCTATCTATCTATCTATAACCTCACGCCAGATCCCTTGCGGGGTAGGCAGAGAGTACAGAGAACTCTGCACCCCACGACTCGCCAGTTCGGGCCCGGCGTGATGGGTGGCGGCCCCCATCGCCGCTTCCACCTATATTCGTACCGACGGGGGCGGGCCGGTACGCGTCGCCTCGGGGGGACGCCCTAGCCCGCACTGCGGTACGTCTTCGGTCCAAGATTGCAGCCATAATGACTGGCAGGGGTCGCGACGAGCACGCTCTTGGACAGACCCCCACAAAATAACATCAATATAATATTTTTCCTTCTAGAATCTACATAACCTGACGTAGAATGACAACACTTTTATTGAGTGCCTTTTCAGAGGCACAGGTAGTGGAATGAGGAAGTGTCTGGCTGACATGCGCCGTCAAATATAATGGCTTCAGAATGGAAAGTTTCCGAGTTCGGTATGATTTATTGCTTTGATGGTATCTATCTACCCTTAGCGACACAGGATCGACGTATGTGTATGTCTATTAAAATGGGTCAGTGTGCATTTTTAATAGTACTTTTTACACACACCGTCACGCCTATATTCCCCAAGCGTTGGCAGAGGTGTACTGAGTACACCCACTTTTCGTCGACGATTTAAGGTCTCATATAATAGGGGGCGAGCCTATTGACATATACTGGGCACAATTTTAGACTCCGGATTCATACTAAGAAGTTTCCGTTACAAAAACTTCATTTGTCCGACCTAGGATTTATACCCAGGACCTCGTGATCACCAAGCGATGCGCTAGACCAACCAGGCAGTACATTATAACATTAAATTATAATAATATTTCGTCTTAGATGCCGGCTTAGTTACCTACTTTAAGAAAAAAAGCTTCTGAAACTGAAATGGTGGCCGTACGTGCCTAGTTTTGCAGAGCGTGCGTTTGTGTGTATGACTGATATTAACGTGTGTGCAAGTGCATTTGTAATAACAGTTATGTTCTTATATGAATATTTGTATGTTTGTTTGTTAGATTTAAAGTAAGAATGGTTTTATATCGGTGTTGAAGTGTGTGTATGAACGTATTAATGAAGTGTTGAAGTTGTAATACGACACATACATGAATAATATCTGTAAGTGTAAAAAGCTGCCTAATTAGGTTGCCTATACTATACACGGTGTAGTTTTAGTCGTAGAGCGAAAGCCCAAGTGATGTATCCAATGCCTAATGTTCGCGGTAATAAAAAACGAATAAAAAGAAAAAAAAAAACCTGATTTCACCAGCGGGGGTGGCAGAGATGTACTGAGTACACCCACGTTTCGCCGACGATGTTAGGTCCCATGTAATAGGGGGCGAGCCTATTGCCATATACCGGGCACAATTCCAGACTCCGGACTCGTACTGGGAAGTTTTCGTTATAAAAACTACACTTGTCTGACCTAGGATTTGACCCAGGACCTCGTGATCACAAAGGAATGCGCTTTGCCACTAGACCAACGAGGCAGTTTTAATAAAAAGAACACTTGACTAATTAACATCTATTTACTGACCTATCTGAATATTATATCTTGTAATGATCCTAACTGCGAAATTATGAAATTTGTCTCGACTATATTCCCCGTGAAAATGTAGCTAGGGTGTAAGACTAAAGTACTGGACGCCAAACTATTCTTAGTTTTCTTAGTTTACGATAGCATTGGATCGGAGTGTTTTTTTTTTATACCGAGCAAGCACTATTCTATTGACTGATTTACATCGTGTTTACTGGGAACCATATGTTTTGGAGTACAAGGTACTATCTGTACCTCGGGGTACGGGCACTTTGTGTTCAATACAGTTGTTTGTATGTGTGTGAATGCGTTGTTGTCTGTGAGGCTAGTGCAGCTATTTTTCTTTCTCACTCTTTTTCGCCACAGCCAAGGGGTAAAGAGGGTATAACCAACTCCAGGGCGCCACTAGAAGAAACGGGGTCGTTTTCAGAGGTTGAGGGCGTGCTTAGACAATCGTCATGGGAGAGGGTATGAACTAGGTGTGTGTATTCGCAGTGGTGTTCGGCATCAGCTGGCGAGTAATAAATTCTTTGGTCTTTAAAGCAATTGTCATGCCCGAGAATCACGAGAATGCTTAAAGTAGTATTTTGTGCTGCAATACGTTAAAATCTGAAAGAGATATTTTATAGACCTCCGGCATACGAAAGTTATTAGTCTTGGGATTGTGACTGCAAAAGTATTTGCAGTCAGCCTATTGCGGCTGATACTGTGTCAGCAAATAACAATGCTTGAGATTCAGCTGATATTAGTCACTAATTCTGGTGCATCTCCATTATAACAATTCGAGGACAGTCCCATTCTTGAGCATAAGTTAAAATTGGTATAATAATACCATTATTGTTTGGCAGAAACCTGTGGATGATGGAAAATGACGGAAAATGCGGTAACTTCAAGGTTAGCCGAGCATGGAAGCGGTGATGATAATGGCGTATTGTGGAGAAAATATTGTGAAAAAAATTACCATCCATGTTACAGTGATCTCTTCGAGGATCAGCTGGGCATGTGGTGGTTGAGTTTAATGGACAAAGGTGGCAATGATGGTGATGATGTAACAGTGGTACCTCGATGTTGGGATCAGCCGGATGTGCGATGGTTACATGTGGAGGTAACTTGCGGTGGTGATAATGTCACAGTGGTACCTCGATGTTGGGATCAGCTGGACGTGCGATGGTTACATGTGGAGATAAATTGCGGTGGTGATAATGTCACAGTGGTACCTTGATGTTGGGACCAGCTGGACATGTGGTGGTGACGATTAATAATGATAATAGTAACTCATTTAATTCAGGCGATTAAGTAGTCATTTTGGGAAAGTAGTCATTTTGGGAAAGTGGTCATTCTAAGCCTATATAAGGTTACTAGATTTGGTGGTTGATGATGCTGAAGATGTCGGTAAATATTATGTGCAAAATGTAAACGAGATTTACTTTCAGGTCCGAAGGAATGGTTAACGAAATGTGCGCATGATTGGCGCCCGAGGACGGGCGCATGTCAGGTTGGCCGTGTCGGCGTGGTTATTATCTGTGGAAAATAGTGCGCGGGTCGTCCGCTAGTAGGCGCTACGGCCGCGTGCTGACGGAACGCGAGAGTCAACAGGATTTTGAATTAGGAAGATGAACAGAACATGGAGAACGATGCGATGACGACGTGTCAAAATGGTCGCCCTGCCTTTTGATAATTAAATGGTTGATATTGTGTTTCATGTGGATAAGTTATGTGATTAAATAACTGATGGGCAATTATTGTGTTTAGCTGTTTGGAAACCTAACCCCGCGCATGTCTGAGTCTAAAGATGAGCTCTTGTGCTAGTTTGTTTGGCCATCTGACGATATATAGTTCGTGAAAAATGAATTAAAATTCAGACTGTATTTTCCGGGATTAGCCTGAACAGAAGGACAGAAACTGCAGGGGACTGTGTATAAGCATGTTTAAATACTAGTCTACTGCTTTAATATAAAACGTGTACACATGATTGTTTATATAATCTAAAAATACTATAAGGTAACTTTTACTTTTATAGAAATACAAATGTTGAACTGAGTAGATCACGGAAAATAAATACAAATCGTTTTACATCTTGGATATTTTAAGCAGTTATGTGACGCAATATTCGGTCTCAAGTCTATTGGAAGACAACTTTCCAATGGAATATTGTAGGAAACGAAAGACTTTTATAGTGTGTAATATAATTTAACGGTACGCATAAAATTCGAGACAGGTAGGTCTACGCACCGTAGCGTTTGATTGCGCCTGTGCTATGTTATGTGACTTCTATAATCTACCTGCATTGATATCTGTATTGGTACCTTCGCTCATAAATATTTTCTTGAAATTAGTTTAAAGAGATCTTGAAACAACTTACCGTTTCAGACAGTACAGAATAACATCTTAACTTTATAATATAATATCATCCTGTTCTATCCCACTGCTGGGCAAAGGCCTTCTCTCATAAATCTTAATTATACCTTAGAGTAATCAGGTGATTATGGCAGACTAATTATGTCTAGGCCAAGTCCAGATTTACAAGTGTTTTATTATTTTCCACTTGGATAGGGCTTTGGGACTGTCATGAAAGCTGTCGCGGAAAAAAGCGTCTAGTTTTTTTTCTTTAATGGATACACTAAGCCAACTTTTATATTTTACCGATAAGTATATTATTATAATTCGAAGTGCGAGCTCAAACACATATGAAGAAAAGATGTAATTATGAAATAAACAAATAGTTATAATATCAAAATAAAGTTTATAAATACTACTGCAGAACATTACCAGTTAAACAATATCGAAACTCGAGAATAGAATTTCTTATTCCCAAGTAATGTAATCCCAAAAAAAAAAAACTTTGACTATGATAAAAGTGTGACCGCGACGTGACCACCGGCGCCCTGGAGTTGCAAGAAAGAAAAATAAAACTATACCTATTAGAAAAAAAATATGCAGAAGGCGGTGAACGCGGTGAAGTTGCTGCAAGTTTTCAGCTTTGAGCGCGCACCGCAATATGGCGGCAAGCAATATGTCCACTAGTCGCGTTTTTGTCGCCGCTACTTTCTCATATCGTCGTATACGGTGATCTAATAAGCGAAACTTTGTCCCACACTCATTGGATATGCGAGTCTTGTCGGGAACTCTGCGTCATTTGTCAGTGGGTAGCGTGTATCTAAGTCTTATGTGCTTTACTTCAGGACCTAATCGTGAAAAGTGTGGCGTTGGTCTGTCTCCAAAGGATAGGTAAATACTATTTCTAAATAGAAATCTTAGAATCGAAAGGTCCATGAATGGAACTCTCACAGTTCTTGACAAATTGAAATTTGGATTTGAGAACCTGCTCATAATAGGTATAGTAGGTATATGTTTCTTCTTTCTTCATCTTTACTATTGGAAGCACAGAAGGGTAAGGAAGATGGGAAATAGTTATATCTTTAAGATATATTTCTGGATCGCTGGATACCATACATTATCTTTCTAGCTGTAGTAGTTGAATTTTGTCTGGCTTTAACATGCCTACATTTTTACATTATGATGGAGTTTTTTCTATACCTTTTCTAATCCATCCATTTTCTAATCCCGATATTAACAGTATGCAGAAAAGAAGAACTTGTGTAAAATAAATATCTTTCGCGTGAAATGAATACTGAATAGCCTCGGAAGATGTGAGCGCGGAGTTACTACGAGTAGTTAGGTAAACTGGAAGGGGTAGGTACTTCCGTAATTTAATGAATGTTATATTAAAATCCACCTTTCTGCACATAGTTTCGTTGATGATGTTCTAATCTTTATTTGGTTTCCAATATGGATTAAAAATTTATAATCAACAACAACAACATTTTTTTAGAACTCTATATGTACATACACCAATAAAAAATATATTACAGCGCGTAGAAGAAAACACGCTGCTTCATTCAATCACTGTCCTGGATGGCCATGTTTCTTATTTTTCAAAACGTGTTCTAGATAGAAAATAAGATAAAGTTAAATTACCTATAAAACTGTATTAAGATACAGTGAACCTACCGGTAACATTGTATCATTATTAGATAAGTAGCGAGGTAGATTTGGCGTCTCGTCACGTCCTCTGAATGAAAGTGAATCGTGCTCGTGAACGAAACCTCCTACGCTTTGACGGGACCGATGCGTTCCAATTTTAACTTTTATTAGGACTTCTTACCGGTACCTGACTTGTAGTAATATAAGTTTTCTTAACATTGGTGGTGTAATTCCATAGAAGAATGGAAATTGTATTATCTTGGTATTAACATCTGGTGCCTTTATAAATGTGAATGTTTTTATATATGTGTTTTTTTTCTTAATTCTTATTTCAAGAGCAATGATAGCTACATCTTATTAAATTGATTGTGTCTTCTACAAAACAGTCACGCCTATATTCCCCAAGCGGGGGTGGCAGAGGTGTACTGAGTACACCTACTTTTTGTCGACGATGTTAGGTCCCATGTAATAGGGGGGCGAGCCAATTGCCATATATCGGGAACAATTCCAGACTCCAGACTCATACTGAGAAGTTTTCGTTAGAAAAACTTCATTTGTTCGACCTAGGATTTGAACCTAGGACCTCGTGATCACCAAGCGATGCGCTAGACCAACGAGGCAACTTAAAATTTTATTGAAAATTTATTTTAAAGTTAGGCCAAAGTTCTAAACTTTTGATTATTTAAATCAAACAAGGCAATTTTTATCATAAGGTAATTTCGATTAATTATTTTAAAGAAAATTCCTAACAGTTTTATCACTTTTTACTGAGCAAAGAATCCATGCAAGTTTTTGTTTCCGTAAATATGTATGCCAGCTTCTAGCTTCGCTGTGCAATGTCCGACCCTATTCTGATGCCTCGCACGAGGAGCACAAATCCCCTTAAAATGGATAGGACGTTTCTCGAAATCCTCACTTGATTATTATTTATTATCAGCGCAATAACTCAACCAACGAAGCTCAGGGATATTTAAAGAACTCTGCCGAAGATTTTGTTTGTTTTGAAGAGTAATAGCGCAGCAGAGTGAACTTTGAAACTCTATTAATTCTAGTCTTTGTGGACGCTTTACGTTGAGTTTGAAACGAGACATTTTGCAAGTGTAACTTATTTCTAAAATAATGTCTTAAAATGTTCTTTCCAAAATATATATTTCTTATAGTTCTTCGAAAATACTCCTGAAGTGTAAAATTTTACAGAGATCGGTTTAGAGCTTGACATGTAGGTCACAATCAATCTGATAGAGTTGTCTTTGTAAGTTTGTGCCATTTTTTTTATAAATTATACCTATCAAGCTATTGCTCGCAGTTGGTATTTAATTCACCGGATGTGATGGTGAGCGCTGGAGAATACCACAATGTCATTAGAAAGGTTATGGCAACTTAATAGAACTTCGCGAGCATCTTGGCTTGGAAAGTAGCTAGAGGAACTAATGGCGTTGATACTGACTTTGCAAAGGAGACGACGATGTCCGCCTCATCTGAATTAACTTCGGTGAAGGTAAGCCGCGAAGCTTGTGCCCAGACGTCGAGGGCGCGCGACAGCACGCTGCGGGTCTCGTAGGGGTCGAGCTGTGATGGCCGCCGGGCTGACGAGAGACTGTAAACAAGAAAAACAAAATCAGAAACAGAATATTTTTTAATCATGTAAATCATTTTAATGTTTATGAAACGTCAGAAAAGTACAAAGACTCTACCACCACTTCGGAATGTCATTCGTGTGGAGAAGGGCAAGGAACTACATGGCTATTTTAAAATAGCATTTTTGCAATTATTCAAACTACATTTTGTCGTGGGGTATGGGAGAACAATATAGACTGGACACTGAACAATGTATCTATCAAAGGTGGGTCCATCAGTTTAACCTTTGTACTCATTTAAAGATACGGTTGAATTCAATGGTGCATTTCGTAGTGACCATAGAGGTTAAATGGTATCCAAATCGGTAAGTTTGTAGACACGAGGCCGTTTGTGGTATTTCTATTCGTGAACGTCTCTGAGCTGCAGAAGGCATGTTAAGACTTTAGTCCGCAGCCGGCATACTTAGAAACACAAAATGTATGATATCGTAGATATGACCATCTATTATTTCTATTCGTGTCTATTAATTGATTGTGTGCGGGAAAGTATGTTTTTTTTTAAAGATTAGTGATTAGTTTATGTGTAGCCTCAAACCATTAAAAATAAAAGTCATTGGCAAAGTATTAGGTAGGAGTTTTGGCGGGAAATCGAAGAGTGATGTCGTCGATTTGTTCTAATTTCCAAAACTTGTGTTATTTCGAATAATAATGTATAATGTTGGTGGAATATTAACCATTATGTATTCCTATATGTGCATGAGTGAAGGTAATTGAAACAAATTGATAAAACGTGCCTTTTTGATTTTCCTCAAAACGGCCGTAGCAATTGGTATGTAAAGTATCCATCGCTTTACTACCCAGGGTGGGGCACTTCATCAATTTCATAATCATTTTTGTCAGCAAGTTCACCGGGGAGTTGAATTAATTTAGAAATGAATATTCGTAATACTTGACATTGGCAAAATATGCGTCGTCGTGATGCCATAATCATAAAAAAAGTATTAGGTAATATAATGAAATTGCACCAAAACACTAAGTGGCGAGTTAGTAAAACAGATTAAACAGATTTGTTCACTCCGCAGCGAACTTGGGACGTTATAATGGTTGCCATTCGTCCGTTTCGTGGCTTACGTTGTTGTTTTATTATGTTTTTATACAAATGTGTTGTACATCAATCTTAAAGTTCCTTACTAACATTGGTAGTATTTATTGTAACGATTGGTGGAATTACGGTCGTGGCCTTTTAAACTGTTACCTTAGGAAGAAGCAAGCCTCTATCATACTAACGCATTGCATGAATATTGACCGTTATTTGCACCTTTGTGGTAGAGGTAGGTACTATGTATACTAAAAAGGTAGGTAAAATGTATTATTTTACAGTACAGAATAAGTAAATTAATTAAATCATGTTAATTGGTAAAATTCGATTGGTATAGGTATTATTTGAAGTACTACTTTCTTAGAAACATTCTAATGTGTGTTAATACCAACTAACATAACATTCTAAGAAAGTAGGAGTTCAAATAATACCTATATCAAATACTTTCTATCCAAGTTTTCAACTTAAAGTTAGATGATTCTTTGAACCTTATATGCCGTGAGGTTACCATTCTGAGAAGTAATTACCTTGCTTTTTCGTAACAACTTTCTTAGTGCAAGATTAAGCTCAGTAATGTTCAGAGCGGCACTTAGTGGCGAATGAATAGTTGACGAGAGTGGACATTACACCTGGCGGGCAGGTAGTAAGTGCCGAGCAAGTGTTTCCATGCTGCTGTGCGTTTTGCGGCCACACTGCTCCCGTAATGGAATAATCGCATTGTGGACAATTTGAGTGACTCGGCTCTATTTAACGCTGGCTGCGTTCATTACACCGGATTTATGCGTTGTCATGTACACAGGGACCTCATTAGTTCTCCGCAGGTTTTAATTAGTGATCAAGCTCGAGCGTTGTTCGCAGCTAAGCCGGTATTTGTCGAGATGACGCAAAAACTGTTGTTCATAATGAACTGATTATTCGATAACAGAATAAATCGGGCGGATAGTGTTGCGGTTGCATTTTGCCTATATTTGCGCGGCACATTTTGTCGGATAAAATATCGTATCCGCGGGTAATTAAAACAAACCGACGCGGTGTCGTTGGCGGCCTACGCTGTTAACAGTTATTTTAATAAAATGATTAGGGGACACCGGGGAAATTAAACAGCCAACGTGGATATTACCTATGTGGAAACGTATTTCAAGGCAAAGTCTCTGGGTATTAAGCGCGGGTGCTCTATGCTAAATGGAATGATGTCTGCAAAATAATTCATCGAGTGTTTTTAATGGAGCGGGCCCCAGGACAGTCGGGCGTCCGTTGGAAACCGCTCGAAATTTATTATTACCATATTAACATGGACTGCCGCTGGTGCAAGCACTATATCAGCCAACTAGTTAATTGCAAGCCTTGGATGAAACTCGCAACCGCATTTCGAAGTTAATGTTGTTATGTCAGCCCAAAATAATGAGTGTGGTCGAAATGCATCAGGGAATTTTCAGTATAGACGCTTGTGAGTACGTCAGTTGTTATCTATGAGCGCTGCCATTTCAAAGAACTTATATACAGTGAGGTTGCTAAATTTGGAACTACTAAGTAATGTCAATCTACCTATAGCTATGTTTATGAAAAAGAACTTATGTTTTGATTCACGTATCTATTAATGTAGATAGTACAGGAAATTTCAATTTTGACAATATATCTATCTTAATCATCACGCTCAATCCTTTGCCAGATTTTATTATCTAATTAAATTGTTTTGGCAGAAAAAAGAAAGACGTTTCCATTTTAGGAAATAGATAACTAGGATTGTTTAACAGGACAGTGTTACTCTTCCTTCCTGTAGTGTATGTAAATAAAAGCGAAAATATCAACTTAGTATTATTGCACTGGGTATATCTATAACATGAGCTATTTGAAATCGTAAAAGTGAATTATGAACAGTCGTCACGTTATATTTGCTGTTCTGAATCACTGTCCACCTTAACAGGAATGGGTCATGAGACCATAAAACTACGTATATAAGTATAAAGTAATCGATTATGTAACGCTAGACTACATTAAGCTGTCCGAGGGCGGTCATCAGTTGTCGGCGTCCTGCCGCGGACCACGTCATTGCGTGTCGTGTATCTTTACACCCCATTACACTAATTGTCTGATAATCAAATCCACACACGCTCGACCCATAGATATTATGCGGGGACGGGCTTAATGTATAGGTACATTTTACCCATACTGTATCTACTTGCGATTACACAGCTAACTTCGACTCCTTATTCAGTCTAATAGATTTTTTATTAATCTAAATTTATATTTAGAAAAAAATATATAATGTTAATCTATCTACATAATCTATTTTACTTTTATTACATATTTTGAAATGTGCCTGTGGTGTTCCGATTCCATAATTAGGTTAAACTTTTCGCTTTTACTGGCCAAAGAATTGCTCAGTCTTCACTTAGTGGCAAAGTTGCCGTGGATGAAGCCAGAAAAATGACGAAAAAAATCCGAATTGAGGCCGGTATCGTAATAATTTTCATTTGAGTCAAACACGTGAGTTCGTAAATAAGTTTGTAGAGAGTTTGAAGGACTTCACGTCACGTTGTGTATCGGTCGCTTGAAGGAGTTCAAAGTAAACAGAAGCCAAGGTCCGGTGCCCAGGCGTATGTACGGTCGGGACACGTGAGGGTGGGGCGCTGCCGACCCTGGCCACGTGAGCACGTGCCTCCTAGCTCACAATGCCTGTCCCAGCCCCACCCGCCGTCTACAATCTGGCACAGTTAGTCTACGTAATAAATATTAACCAATACTGCTTCGTGGCAATCTGATATTAATAAAATACACTTTAATATAATTGTCCATTTCAAATTGTAAAAGCATGCAATGGCTGTTTAATACTTATTTATCGTATGCACCACATCGACAGTCGATTGACACCCACCCGCATGAGTTCATGAATAACTTTATTCCCTATAAATAAGTCATCGTTATATTTATTGGTAATAAACTGTCATGGTGAGCGTCCAATACTCATATTAAAACGTTTCTGTATAATTTAGCGGAGGGAAGTTGCGTTTATAGCGCTTAATAATAAAACATGCGATACGGTGACGACATGGCGACGTCTTCGCAACGAGACGGACATTATCTCGTTACGATGTCATAACAAACAGATTTGTAAGCACGAATTTTATGGTCTGTGTCCGACGAGCTAAAATTTAATTTTCGGAAATAATCTGTCAGCGAGCTATTAAAATTACTCGCCCGTGTACACAGCCCTACAGACGTTACACTTTATTGTTGGGAAAGATGTTACGGACGGGACACGGCGACTAACTTTGTCGGCCAAGTATTGCTTTATTGCTGTATGTCTTGGAACTTATTAGCCGTGTATGTTATTGTATGAAAGTTACAACAAGGATCACATTTTATTTTCGTTAGTAAAATTGTAAAATTAAAGTCAAAGCGGGTGTATAAAATACAACGGCATGGCGCGGACAGATGTATCCCGGAATATTTCAGCCGGCGGAGAGGACAGAGATACCAAATTACATTTTATTTTACTGCTCGAAAGGGGGAATTAGCATAAAAATAATAAAACGTCAGTGGGATAAGGTCCCCTGTGGCGCGGCGCGGCCTGCCACCGACCGCCTGTCAAAACGATTGTCAGCTCACCACCAATGACGACAACCAGACGTGGAGTTGTTATCTCCCCGTTGTTAATAAATAGAAAATATTAAATTAAACTTCATGCTTCGGTGTCATAACGCATGATAAAATTGACCGATACAGACTAGGCCCGCATCTGGAAATCGACTGCTCACACGTTGATTGAATCTTCAATATTGGCTCGATGACTGATGAATGCCAGATGGTAGAGTCATGACAATCTTCAATTGATTTTATTGTGACTTTGTGAATTCATAAATTGACAAATTGGTTATAAATTCTGTCCATATTTCTCAAATGTTATTACATAAACTGTTCTAAGTAAATGTATTTCTGTGAATACATACTTAAATATATGGATAACATGAGAAGTGACTCAAACTAATTAATCGGCGAAGATTTGTTTGAAACAGTTTTGTAGTATGCACCTGTGCATAATAAGTAGTATACCTATTTTTATTTTGGATAGTAAAAGACTACGCTATTTCACTAGTTTTTTTTTTAAGATTCTACTTATTCCCCTACCTATATCTAAGTTCGATCATCGAAAAACCTCGTATGTGTCGTACTTCCCGCGTCCTTAGATCTCAAACTATCGAAAACTCACTAGCGTTTAAGTGACTTTCATAAAGTTGAATATCGTATCAATA
This sequence comes from Phalera bucephala, assembly GCA_905147815.2. NCBI lineage: Eukaryota > Metazoa > Arthropoda > Insecta > Lepidoptera > Notodontidae > Phalera > Phalera bucephala. The sequence goes on along the minus strand of LR990621.1, from coordinate 10,844,182 downwards.
AGAAACGACAAAATTTATTTAGTTACAAAAATGTTAATTGTTTTCCAGCGATTGCCGTAATTGTTTGGCCCGCTGCAGTAATGCACTCCTTTGAAATGGCTTCCCCTCCAGGCCGCCTAGCCTGCTCTCACGCCGTACATTGTAGATAAGCGACGTGGCAATAGGCATTGATGCTCACTGGGGATTTCAATAGGAGTCTACTTACTCAATTCTTTGATGTATAAAAGGATTTAAAGAGACTCTTCAATGCGAGGAAATTCCAATTTATAATACGATGCATTCCTGTTTGCGATTTATAAACAAAGATCATTCAATACGTAAGGGACTCGTTGGCACTTAGTTCTCGGGGCACCTGTAGACGTGCAGATATTGTTAGAAAAATCGCTTGTTAACGTACTAATATGTACTACTAACATTTTTAGGCCTAAAAATGTTCGTTATATAATTTTATATCTATTTACTTAGTCCTTGTATCTAACTTATATTAACATCCTGTCCAAAGAATGAAGTTCGACTTGTCGTCATCACATTGAAACAAAGTTCCTAGATATTTGGCTGTAGATTCGTAATTTTTTTCAATTAATTTAATACCGGGCAAATGGCTAGCAAGATAAAGTTGATATCTTATTCTAATTGACTTTTATCTGCGTTCTCTTTCGAATGTTCGCTGACAGCTTTTGGATCTAACGTGCACTATTGTGGAGGAGCCATTGACGCTCCTGAGGGATTTGCGAGGATTTCTAGACAACGCTTTACCTTCTCTCAATAGACGTCGGTTTAAACGCTAGTTCCATCTCTATTGTGTAGACGTTTACGTGTTTATGAAAAGTTATAGTAGGTGTGTAGCGAGTGTTTGGTTGGATTATACATAAATTGCTTTCTTGGGTTTACAAAGGTTATACGTAATAGCTTCGATTTAGTTTTTGAAAATGCTATAATTAAGTTTTTCTGAAAATTTTGTTCATACTTTTCGATTTCCACGAGTAAAAAGTAATCAAATTAGAAATATTTGCGTGTTTACTAAATAAAAGCGGGGTATACCAGGGATGTAAACTGGTCTTACTTAAGGGTTCCTTTAGTATTTTAGAAACACGTCTGAACTTTTAAGGCCTAGTTTTTTGGACAGCTTCATGAACTTCCAATTTTTTCGTCCAATCTCCCGCTCCTACTATCTCATCGTGTCAGCGATACATACGTCGTGTCTGCACGGGCGACGCAGCGCCAGCGGCGGAATTAAGTCGAGAGTAACCTTGTTATGAACGTAATGGCATATTACCGCTCGCTACGTGCGGACATTTTCCGAGCGCGGGCACAGATACAAAATTGAAGCGATTTTTCAGTGATGCGATTGCATCGGTAATCGGTGATCGTGCAGCTTTACATTCGCGTCGAATACAGTGGCTGAATTATGTTCTGACTTTGATCGATTTCAATCGTATATCGGATTGATTTCGGTATATGCAAATTTGAAAATTGGGTGTGACGCGTGACTATAAAAGTACGTAAAGACAACGTAGGGGTATATTGGCGCTTGTATTACAATTGGAATTTTTGCTTAAGCGAATTTTATTGAATACGAATCAGACGCTAATATGAAAGTAGCCCTATTTTATTATTGGTGTATCGCATTAAGTTTCTACCCAAATAATACTATTTGGGTATAAACTTTATTCAATTTAAACTATTAAAATCAGAGTATACACTCTGATTTTAATATTTATGAACCCCAGTCATTCATATTTGTACCTACTGAACACTCAAGAAAATAAAAATACATGGATATATATAGAAAAATGTTTCTCGCAACAACCGCAACCAGGACACGTAATACAGAAGCCAACTGTTTGAATCGAGTTGTCGATTAACAAAACAACACCATCTTGGTGATATTGCTACGAAAACGTGATCTAAATTACTTATGGGGTTAAACGACGGAACCATTCTCTTAGAATACCGCAGCTTAAAGGATGTTCACTTCCACCAAGCGACGTCATAACCGACCGTTAAAAACTATTCCTCATCACAGGAAAGTTGATAGTACGAGTACGTACAGAAAACTTTTATAATCACTTCGATTTTATTGGAAGAGCTTTATAGTCATGTAATATTAGATCTTATGATTAAACTCATAACGGTGGCCGCTAAGAGCGAGTTAAAGACACGCGCCGTTACAACTTTTATATGAGTTGGTTAAACCAGAAGATATAATTGGAAACTCGAGACAGCTGTGCAGTGCTCCGCTGTAGTGGGTGCAGTTACGACCATAATTTCGGCGATAAAATCGCAGTTTTTCTTCGGATAATCGGTTAATTAAGTTTTTACACATGTATTACATACTAGCCAAGTTAATAAGCCTTGATATTAATGAAAGCATTCCTGATAAGCTTCGCATACCACCATGCTGTGTCCACACTGATTGAACAAAGCTTTAAATGTTGGCTTGTTTTGTTTTGGTATCTAGATTAAAATTGTTAAATTGATCTGATCAGCACTCTATGCGTTAGGATGTTGATAGATTTCTATTTTGAAATAATTATTAGGCTATTATTAGCGTCGTTAATTTTTTCATAGTCTTTGGTTTTAGAATCCTCTTCATAATTTTTTTTGTGCTTAGTCCCTATTTTGAGTGGTGCACAACTGGCATTTCCTTTGTCGATTTGATATGGAAACCGGTAACCAATTTGGTATTATCATTAAAGGCCAGAGGGTAATTATAAAAAAAAAACCATTCTACCGAAACAGCGTCTGTGTACCGGAATCGACCTCCATCCCGATCCAGTGAACCAACATGGGATAATCTAATATTCACGTATGTAAAAAAGAACTACCTCGTTTGTCTGGTCGCGAATAATGCAGTTCGAAATCACGAGGTCATGGGTTCAAATCCTAGTTCGGAAAAGTGTGTCGAAAAATTTCTCATATCAATCCGGAGTCTGGAATTGTGTCCGGTATATGGCAATTGGCTCAGCCACCCCCTTTTGGGGAATATAGGTGTGACGGTGTTTACTTATGTAACTTGAACACGTGGTTACCATTCATCATTATCCGCCATAAGACGTCTTTAGCATGACCTAAGTTTCTCCAAAAGATCGCGATGGAGAATATGTAGGACAAGGTATACTGTAAGGTAACGCAGAACGAGTAAATATTATAATATAATAACATAAGACACATCATCTTTATCCAAGAGGCAATTTACATAAAATATTTCTTCCGAGATCAAGAGCTTTATGTTGGAATTTAGAGCGGAGATACTCGGTGCTTGAGTGAGATACCTGATTTTTGTGCGCTACAAAGATATTGGTGAATTATTATGTTGTTAATAATTAAGGTTCATGAACTGTGATGGCTCTCGGTATTGTTTATTAGTGGGTGCTTAATTCATCTACCAACTCTTATTCCATAAATAAATCATGTTCTTTGTTTTGATATAATCCTTTAATGACGTTACAATAACATGCCAATCTGAAGTCACCGCTGTGATTTTTATTCTGTCGTCCAAACGCATTTTCAAAGAATTAGAACTCATCATTAACAACGATCAATAATAGATCTCTAAAAGCAATCGAAAAACTAGCATAGGGGTTAGCACGAAAAGAATATGTAACCTAAGCGTGACGCTAGCAAGTTGATATGCCCACCTTTTCAGACTTTTACAAATTTACTAAATAAACATGAACGTGACAGCACGCTCTCTCACTAGCGTCACGCTAACGTCAATCTTTTCGTGCTAAGGCCTAAGTACATGTGAGTTCAACAATACAATTTCCTAAACGTTCGATAGGCGGCGCACCGCACCGGGTGGCGCGGGCGCCGCGTTCCGCCCGATAACCGCCGCGACGCGGGGCGGATGCGAAGTGGAGCCACTTTATGAATATTCCCGCAGCTTTCTGAAGCCCGGCAGATTAGAGAGCGCTGCTCTCGACTGTACACAACGTATCCTCACCAAATGCTAATGATTTTTTGAGTACGGACAGATAGTGTAATGAGTACGATATGGGAGTTGTGTTGTGGCGTTTGTAAAACGTAGCCGTGTGTTAGGGCATATTTGTTGGTAGGTGAATACATAGGTGATTATTTTTCCAAACGTTCAGGTTAAAGATAAAGCACCGTTGGTATCCTAACGGATAGATATATATATATATAAACTTCTTGAGTGATTAGGGTAAGATACACTAAACTATGTTGCGGAAACCAGAAAGATTGAGTGGCACATACATACATACATATTAGTTTAGGAACCGGGGATATCTATTATATTCATTTCCATCATTGTTAATGCATTGGGTGTACGAAGTACACCTCCTCCACACACGCTTGGGGAATATAGGCATGACAGTTTGTTAATGCAGTTTATCTTCGGAATGATAAACTGTTTATATTTCGACAGCTTACACGAAAAGAACCTAATCCTACAGCTACAAATTTATACCTCCGAATTCAAAACAAAACTATCTGGTACTTCTTGTATGTTTAAAATGATGGGTTTAAAATGGGTCTCAATATATCTATTCGAGGACGCCATCGGCTAAAATAACTGACGTTCAGAGTTCATTCCGCCAAGCACCAAGTGTCTCAAGTTATTTCTATCGCTCGCTAACCTCGCTGCACTAAAAGCGTTTGTCTTGAATTTTTAAAGTGCCAATTGAACTTCTACGGACGTAGGCACCGGTTAAATTTCTTAGCGATACAAAACTTTAATTTTAAAATATGGACTGTGTAATTACGAAAGGGGCGCGAAGTTTCGCTGATAACTGCAAGAGGCAGAGCTTTGTAATTTATCTATGTTAAGCTGGGAATACGCACATTGTCATCTTCTCGTGTGGTTGCCGGTTTAGAATAGTGCTTCGTCTTGTAAATGTTTGTATGGTGAAGTCGGATAATCAACGAACGCAGCGATTAGCAATACAATATGATGACGGCTGCTTATAGCTTACACCACATTGTCGCATTACTTTGATTGTTAATGTTTGTAAGGAAATCATCAAATACACCAACTACGAGACTACCCTACGTCGTGAAAGTGTGCACGCATCATTTCGTAAACAAAGGGCAAACAGTAGGCATTCGAAACGGCGGCGTCGCGGCGGTCGATTGCGGAAATGACAAACCGATTAGTTGCAGGTCTGTGCGCCACGAGAGAGATATATCCGGCGGAACCGAGTGGAATTACTTCCCGCGATGCTTCCGATGCACCGCAACAATGTCCAAGCAAACTGCGCAATTCGATTTAAGAAGCGGCGAAAAGTCCGCTCGGCGTTCTAAAGTTCGCTCGCTTCATTAGAATCGAAATTCCCACGGTTCATTAGGATTCCCCGGAATTCTCGCCGTTCATTAGAAATACTCCGGCGGCAGTGGACCCCGGACGTAAATAAGTGATTAACGCAGTTGGGATTGTTTTCAGACGCTCCGGCGCGGCGCTGCAACTAGTTGGAGCAACTCTTGATACATTTAGAATGAGCCATCGCTCGCCCTCAGATGAACGTGCTAATGTTTAATTAAATTTATTTACCTGCGTACTTTTTATATTTTTTTTTTTTGGTTCCCTTTAAATGTGTTTATATATGTAAGTTGGGCAAAATCTTTTGAGCTAAGTTTGATCCGATTCCTTCTGACCTTATTTATTTATTTATACTTAATGCACTAATGTACATAGGCGGACTTAATGCCTACGGCATTTTCTGCCAGCCTACCTTACCTTCTGATGATCCGATTCCTTCTGACAATACATTTATTTCATATGATATGGTCTTGTAATCAGGACTGATTTCAAACGAAATAACTTCTGAACGTTTAACATTACCGGTTTATTATTAGTTCGAATGGCAAGGTATAATTATAAACATAACAATGGTCTTGTGTCAGAACCATTACTACGGGAAGGAGCTCCTATAAGGGTATTATTATCGTTTTGCGATTCTATATATTCGTACAGGTTCGTTTCAATGGTACCTCCCACGTCCGCTTTCCCCGAAGTGATAGGCTAATATACGTAAGGCGACTAAATATACCTAACTCACCAACTAGAAAATATTCGACAAATGAGTAGGGAATCATTTTATTTTACGCAGAATAAGTAGTGATAGTCTAGTGGTTAGACCGTTAGACTGCAAAGTCAGAGGTCTCGAGTTCATACCCAGGCACGCACCGCTGTCTTTTCGATTAATAAATTAACTTAATAATAAGATAAATAAATTAACTATCACTTGCTTTAACGGTGAAGGAAAACATCGTGAGGAAACCTGCATGTCTAAGAGTTTCTCGAAGGTGTGTGAAGTTCGCCAACCAAGCCATCGTGGTGGACTGTGGCCTAAATCCTCTCAGTTTGAGAGGAGGCCCGTGCCCAACGGTGGGACAGTGTCAACACAGATTTAATATTATTTTTATATTATATGAGTCTTCATTTTATTTTGTTAAAAACTTTGCTGCGCACGGGGAAATATTCCTGTCATAGGTGCGTTTATAAACATGATTTTCAAATGCACAAATATTTATCCCAAGCTGTGATTGAATTCGAACCAACTCTATAGTAATATGATTAAATTTAACATTATTTTTACTATGAGAAGAAATAAATGGCAAGAGTTTGTGAAAATGTTATGCAAAATAATATACCTATCTGTTTACCCTGTTTTGTGCTAAAACAGTAGCAATTTATTTATGCCAGCGCAGAAACAAATTCATAGCTCATCTTTTAAATATTTCCATATTCTGAAAAGGTAGGTAGTATATTTATACAAAAGCTACGAGCGGTGGTTTGTTCGTAATGGGTGTTTTTAAGCTGAATTTTATTACGTCGCCATGAAAGAGGGTAAGATATAATCCCAGGTATCAATGCAGATTTTGAACTATATTCCGTTGTAAGTTAATATTTAGAGTATACTTGCATAACTGATTTATATCTACCGCTTTTTTGTAAAGGAACAGACATTTTTTGACGCTCAAATTTAAAAAATACTTTTATCTTCTGATAGCGCGTTTTGTATATACTCGCAGGCATTGTTGCTCATTGTTTAAAATACTATGCTATTGTTATATTATTTTGCAGTCGCAAATCTTATATTTTAATTTAATTTGTCTGGTAATTGTTGGCATATTCGACGTATAAGAACATAACAGTAATTTTCCGATTATTGTATTTCCGAATCAATTTTGTTCTTTCGTAGGTAGTGAGGAGGCAAGCAGCGTCCGCAGTATTACAAGGGCCTAATAGTATTCCTGTATTGTGGAGTAGGCTCACGTTTGTACTAAGGCGAGGTGTCCCTTTTGTATGCCCAGCTAACTCTATTTGCAGTAAGCAAGGGAGAGTAACGGTTTGAATTCGGTTTAGAAGTGCGTTCTGGTTTTCAATGTCATTGGAAATTTGCTGGAAAAGGGTACTTAAGATAGATAAATAACCTCATCCCCTACCATTTTTGTCCGTAGGTCGGCGTTGATACTGCGAATCAATTGTCTAGGTATATTTATATAGATATTCTTAGAGGGAGAAGGATATTAGTTTAGAACATAATCAATATTATTGTTTAATTAGTTGTGAAGTGCAGGCATTAGAATATGTTCCTGCCCCAACTACGTTAACGCTAAAGTCGGCGTCAAAATGCGTTATAACCAAGGCCCTAAAAATAAAACGGTGCTATATTTCAATTAACGCATTAAATATTGGATACATATGCGTAGTGTCTTTCTAAGCGGGTCATTTAACGCATGCAACTCCTCCCCATGATTAATAAGTTGAAAACTGGTTCGTGATCGAGGCAGCCGTAGTATTTTCTATAATTAGGTATAGGCATCGTTACAGTCTACCGACAAATTTTATCATGTTGTTGGTTATTGGTGCTTGCACAGAAGTTAGCGGTTGGTTTAGGGACTAAATGGACCCGCACGTCCGGACAAACATCGTGGGAATTCGCAACTCAAACAAGTTTAAGCAAATTTATAACTTCCGGATTGGACGCAGGCTGTTGCCTTCTTGCGCGCGCCGTTCCTCCTCACATCGTCGTCGTATCAAATTCAGTTATAGGACGGACTAAAAGCGCCATTATCGAGTTATTAATACACGGAAAAAGTACTTTGAAATTAAAGTGATCTAATGTACCCATTAGAGAGAGTATGGAGTAAAACGTCTTTTTGCTTATCCGATTGTAAGATTAACTTATGTTTAGGTTAAGTATAAGGTAGTCAAATATTTTCGTTTATTTTGCGTTTTCAATGCCAATTTTCTTTAGTTTATTGTTATAGTTTGATACGTATCGTCATTACTGTTAACTTTATTGTTGTGATGTTGATGATGAAAACTAAAGAGGATTCGACATGTGAATATTTGTTAGTTTATATTAGTTTATTGTTTTAGTGAATGAACTGTAGCTCCCATAAGTTGCTTTTCTCGAGTATCCTTATTCCAAATTTCGCTAAACATTGCGCTAAAACTTTTTTACTCTCATCTAACGTATAAAGGGTCATGACTCTAGTTATCTTCGTCACGTTGTCATGCAATTTGAATTTTCTATGAACGAGCGTAAGTAAGGAGGAAAACAATAAACACATTTTATCGTTGAAATATTTTTATGCATGTTACGAATGTTTTTGAATGCGAAAGAAGTGCAAACAACCATTGTTGTAAATTCAACGGTGTGCGGAACTTTCTTAGTGATAAAGCTGTGAGAAATGATATGAAGATAGTTTCCTTGTAACGGTCGATTCACCGTTGAAAGGAAATAAAGAGATGGAGTGTAAGCGCGAAGACCGCGCGATCGCTGCCCGCATGCATGCATATGCCATAGAATGAGTTATGTGTGCTGTGCATATGCAGTATTATGTAATGCTTCATATGTACTTATCTCTTACTTTGAGGATAGTGTTTAAAAAAGTAAGTATATTTAAATGATAGTTATTCCTTTCATTTTCGTGTAGCGTTTAGTTGAATTTAGCTAGGGCGTACATAATTAATAATGTATAATAGAGTCTATTCGAATACCTATAGTTTTTTTACACATATTGGTTTTTAACTCTCACTTACTTTGTAGTCTTTGCCTACGCCGCCAGGGATTTGGCTAGATAGATTGATTGGTTTTTCAAAAATAAGAAATATTTTTTTCAGCAGACATGATCGATTATCCTCCTGTTATTTTCCAGACATGTACTATAAAAAGGAATGGCGTTACGTAAAAGTGTATTATCTCAAATAGAACAGTGTAGATAGAGCGGGGGTGCAAGACCCCGAGGGCGGTGCCCCGCGCTCACACGGGGTGCTTGCCCGGACTAGCACCTTTTGTCATGTGTACCTGGGCTATTATTCGCAATTAAAGACGTAACGCAACGCGTAACGATAACTTACTGAAATTATCGTTTAATGGTACTTCAGCAGCTTATTTTGTATGTGAGATTGACTTACGCTGTTGGGCGCGGGGCCTTTACAGCTTCGCCGGACAAGAGGGCAAGCGTGTAACCACTACGCTCGAACCAGGCCGGTACTCTTGTAGTATTACACGATCATTTCACGAATTTATCGAACCGCGCCGCGTTTGGTCACAGCGAATAAGGGCCCCGGTGCATCCGTGGGACACTGAATTACGCCACTAAGTTGAAACGGGGTAACGTTCTAGAAACATAAATAACTGATTCGCAAATGAATCCTGAAAAGCGAAGATATAAAAGTGTTGGATTTATAGGAGTTTTTTAAATGAATGAATTTGGATTCAGTGTTTTCAACTTTTGTGTTTCCTTATATTTAGGACCATTTAACTCAAAAGCAATGTGGAGCAGCATATATTGAGCGAAAATATATGGTGCAATGAAAATGCTATTATTCCAAATAACTTTTCGGGGATGTGGTTATAGGTACATTCAATGACTGTTATTCACATGTTACCAACTCTTTGTTTTTATGTAAATCTATGCATTGGCTTACAAAGAAATTGCATAACAGCCAATGTAGTTGATTTGAAATGTCGTCGACTGTGAGGTGAGTGAACACGCGCGGGTTCAACAGCTCCTGGGCGCGAGTTCGGAGGTCAGAGTCCGCAGATTAAGTGCTTTGGTTATGTAACACGCGGGGTGTTTCGCCCATCTCTACAACTTTATATTTCAGGGGGCTTAACATAGAGACCGTTAGCGTAACGCTATCAAGAAAGCGCACTATCACTTTCATGTGTGCCATACTTTTACACAATAAATTAATTAAACAAATTAATTTATTGTGTAAAAAGTATGGCACATCTACTCAAAATCGTCTTGCCTACGTCAATGTCTTCATGCTCTTTGAGGGCTTAGCAAGAAAACTTCGACGTTAACTCTCCGCGTTAAGCGTGTTGTCTCACTCATGTTAATTAGGTTTTTTTTTGTGTGTGACAAGGATGGCTTAACTCGCTACATTTACACTAAAATAAATCTTTTTGCTCCCTGATCTCATTTTTTAAAGCTTTTATTTAATTTGTACTGTTCTTATGTCTAACTTTCCTGTTCAAATTTTGTTATGCTTTTTTCAAACATATGCGGATATCCGATTGAGCTGTAAGTTGGCCTACGTAAGTTCGGTGACAATGCACCATAGTATATATGGTACCCTAGTAGAGGTGGTCTTAGGAACTCGCCAATTTCTTAACAGAACCCTATCGTGTTTGGGCTCGCTAGATGGTGATGGCGCTTGGTAGTGTCCATTGTCCAGGGTCTGATAATGAAGGCGGTGGGTGGCCATAGGAACCCCTTAACTAAGGAAGTTATCTACGTCGCATTTAAGTCATAAAAGATTGTACTTAAATTTTTTTTTCGCAAATATCTATATCATCACGCCAGATCCCTTGCGGCAGAGAGTACTGAGTTCCAACCGTAAGAGTATTTTTTAAATATAATTATTATTTATGTACATAAAATTATTCCGAGCACTTGATTCCTTTAGGGTTACGTATTAAATTTCTTTTCAGAGAAAATTTTATGAGTGAGTGCGGGTACAAAATTCTCGGCTGTTTCTTTTGCAGGGCATTTAGTTAATTTTAAAAGACTTACGGTTTGCAAAGGTGAAACATGATTATACAAGTGCCTGTATAAATTTAGAAATTCTTTACATGAAACTTGTCTTGTTAAGAAGGTTAAAGTAAACAATTGTCACGATACATTTGTTAATGATTGCACTGCTATATATCTTGGCATATAAATATTTCGTCGATTAGGCAATGCGCTGGTACTTTCTTTATTTAAACAAAAGTAATATAAAACTCCGTAGTACTGTAAGTACTGACTTTGAGCAATAAAAGAATTCAACGTATGATAATATTTTTTATCAGTAATGTTTCACAGAGTTCGAGACTTGTTGGCACCTAAACATTAAATAATTTCGGCTGTCTTTACGACCATTCCCCAAATACACGGAAACAAGTTTTCACGTTCAAATGAAGGTGAGGTCAGTTTGTGTAGAATAGAAGCAGTATTGCGTGCGATAATCTCTTTCATCTGTTCGACTCGCTCGTATATGAAGCTGAGAAAGGTTATCAAGCTTGTGCATATAAATTTAAGAACTAGGTATTACGAAAAACTTAATTAGTAGCGTTTCTATTCGGACTGGATTAATGTTTTGTGATGTAATGTAATGTTTTATGTCATCAAACTAAACTATTGTTATAATTGCCTACCTGTTTCAGTGCACAAACGACTGCTCTGAAACCATATTTAAATGAAGTCCTACATTACAAAGCAAACCTCATTTACGTTTACAAAATGCAGATTATATTTTTTCTTCTGTGTGCTCCAATAGAAAGCGGTGTAATATTATTTTTTGTCTCGAAGCGAGCGCCGCGCGCGCCGCATAAAGCCTGCCCGGTTTTGTATTCGCTTCCTCACTCACCTGGAAAGGAAAGAAAAGAAAATGTTAATTAAGAGCCACTGAACAAAATTGATATCGTCGGGAGTGAAGCTTTTGCTGTTATTGTAAACGGATGCCAACGGTTCGTTATAGCGGCTACGAAAAAAATATACATTTTATTTTCTCTAAAGACCACAATGTTTGCTCCAGTATCTAAAGGAAAATCACAGTTTACGAAAAATAAAACTAGAGGAGAGCGTAATATGAAGCCGTATAATGGCTTGATATTTAGGTAATGTGCCGCGAGCGACGGCAGCGCCCGAGCAATGCCAAACGAGCCTGAAACGTACATCTCATTAACACGTAGCGGTGACGATATTTAGGGAGCGGTCGCGCGCGGTGAGCCGCGAACTAGCATTTGGCAATGCGCGCGCTCGTCCACAGCCGGTTCTGTAAACTAAACAACTCGTAAAAGTGTAAAAGTCGTAACGATAGTGGCGGAGAGACCGCCTAATATGAGCGGCGGCTGGAGCCGCGCCAGTCGCGCTCATTATCAGATGGGACGTTCCGGCGCAACCCTTTCGTTTTACGATTGGCCTCTAATTATACGGGCGCTCAAGGCGGCGCGCTTTTTCGGTGGATACGAGTGCGGAGCGGGCGCGCACTGCCAAATGGATATATTTATCGGCGCGGGCCAAATCGTTTACGCAGTTCGACCGCCGCGTCCCGGACGTCGGTTCGTTGAAATTTGCAGCAGTTTAGAGATATGAAAAATCCTTCTGAAAATGTCGCACCCGGCTGCAAAAACAGACGACGTTGGTTTACGACAGGCCACCTGATAAAGGCAGCGCTGTGTGCGGCTTGCCTTAACGACGTGTTGCCAATTTATGTTATGCGATAAGCTGAGTTTGTTTAGCCGGAGGCTGAGACGAATTACGAGTGCTGAATCACGTCAAGCCATAACGCTCGTTTTGACTCGGGGCGGGCGACTTTGTAAATGGGAAAAGTATTATGAAGCTATTAAGTTTGTAAAGGAATAAATGTGACTACTGAAAAGTAGGGAATGAAGAGGAATTTTGTGGTTAACTGTTAAAAATATAGTGTGTTATCGGGCGATGAAAGCATTGTGCCTTGGTATTTAGGCACCGAGCGTCAGCAGGCAGGAGGTACACCGCAGCGGTAGGTAGCGGTGGTTGTAACATATTCAAGATGCTGGTTGGCGCACAATCGGAGCGGAGTGCCGACTGGAATTACATGGAATCGCTCGCAGAGAACATTAGTATGCCGCTGGCGATCGCCACTGGAATGAGGCGACGTGACGCTACCCGGCATCTTCCTAGTTGCTACGTCAAAGTGCAATAACATGAATATCTTAAAGCGGGGGCGAAAATGTATATCGGTAAACGGTATAAGATATTTAGATTGATTTATAATTTAATGCAATGTTGTTTACGTTTGGAATAATTTAGATTTTGCTGTAAACGATGACATCACACTGAAGTATTCAGTTAACATGTAAAGCATTTAAACAACAGTTTTGATTCATCCAACTGTCGCCTTGGGTGGTAGGTATGTGGCTGGTACCGCTGCATCATCAAATATCCTACAAGCAAACCTAGATGTTTGTTCCAAATTTAAGACGCATTTGTGATTTTTATAAAACGTATTCCAGAATCCAACCCTTCGAAATCATCGTTGGGGACACTACAAAGTTTTAGTAATAAGAATTCAGAACTTATTGCTTACTGATACTTCTCATAATATGTACGTAATGGGATAAAATACGTCAATAAACTTGTATAAAACGTGTTTATTTACGAAAGTATTACACAACAGGAAATAGGAAGAGGATGATTTGATAGGAGTGATGACAAACGCTATCAACATCCCGTTGGGTATCGTTTAAAATGTAATAACGCCTAATATTTGTAACATTATAAATGCAAGTTAATTAAAACAGCGATGTGATGCGTGTAAATGAGGTATTTTCTAAGGTTGTGGTTACATAACGGGTTAGCGTATAGCGCGGTGTTTGAAACGCAAAAGTTATGAATCTTTTTTATATTGTGTAGATAATTGTTAAGTATTGTTAAAAAAAACAATTTGTAATTACAGAATAGATTCCCATGGGACATGCCACGCCTCGAATAGGGATCAATGCATTTTTTTTAAAGTAGACATGAAGACAGTTTACAGCGGTAAGCAAATAACGTGACTGTGTCCTATATTGCATATATATGTATTTCTTACAAAAGTAAATCACTGGTGAGTTGGTCATATAACTCATTCTATATATTTATTTTGATACAAGCTCTGCTACCTATCAGGAGTCGCGTAGAAATGTTTGAAATTAGTTTAGATATGTTTGAAATTAGTCTTACAATCGAATATAATAAGGCCCTAAATACTTCAACATTTTCTTAACTTACCGTAGAAACTATTCTATATTGTATGCTTAAAATTAATGCAATGTTTTAAAATATTATGAAATTAATAAACGTACACTAAATTAATAGTGTCTTCGAAAAGGGTCAAGTATGTAGCACTCTTCATCGATGGAAATGTATGAAGAGATATATAAACATAGATAAAGCGAAAGAGGTGTGTCTATTAGCGCATAGTATGCCTACTCTAAGTTGATCATCGTATTCGACCTTCTCTCCAACTTTATCCGTTCGGAACCATGCATCTGTAGTAAACCATGAACGTAGTATACGATCAAATTTATGGTCCCGTAGCAAGTGTAGACCTCAAACTGTTTATAGCTGGCTGCACTGACCGATTAGTTACATAGTCTAGACCACCGTTAGTGCTAGTAATATGATTAGAACGTCCTGTGTTTCATAGGACACACTAAGTAAGGTGCCCGTTGTATGCTGCTGTTGGTAGGACAAGGCAGAGTAGGTTTTGGCGCCAGTTTGGCCAGTAACTGGCAATGTTGAAGCATATCACGTGTATTTTATATTTAAGAAAATCGACATTAAAATTCAAATTTCTAAATAGCTAGATTGTTGTAATTTGATATATCGCATTATTTTGATGTCAAATAATGGTGCCGAGCGAAATATTGTAACTTATTCTTATTCAATTAACGTTATATTTAACGATAACAGTAAATATTACAGAAATGGTGTTCAGAAACCATTGGTACAGTAACAACATACAATTTGAGGATCCTATTGCCAAGATAGCAAGCTGTGTAGTGTAATTTTCCACCATTTAGTAACATCTATGGGGGAAAACAATGTAATGCCCTTTAACTACAAAGACCTCTGTGCTCATATCTGATAACTTTATGAACCCGATGACCAATCTGTCCCACGGCAACATATCATTACGCTGAAATCTATATGCGAGTTTAACCGCCACGCTACACGCTCCACTTACGCTAGCCCGCAGACCGTAGCCTAATATCTCTCTGAGCTCGGCCCGCCGCCGCTCGCCGCCCTGTGGGGACCTTCAACTCAATCTTGCCCCATTACGCGCGACAAATTGGAAAAATATTCAATTACACCTCGCTAAATATTGAATTATATCATAGCAAATTACAATTTTACATTGGGGACGCTGCACTATGATGTATTTTAGAAGGAAGTACGGCAATGAGTTTAAATTCAGTATTTAAGAAAAAATAGGAGTACTGAATGATAACCAAGTTCAGAATCGCCGCCTTGTATTTCCTCGGCCTTCTGTTTGTATTCTGGCTTGCACGTTTGAGTTTTTTGAAAACTATGCGCTTGACATTTGCCTATCGAGAGGAAACCTTTAAATCTAAGACAATTTAAAATATTTTCGGCAAACATGTGAGATGATATGCTCATTCGCTGTTACAGTGGGATCATAAATTATAGCCACAACGGTGTACCTGCTAATTGGATTCACCTCCAGATTTCTACAAGTTTTGTGAAGCAGTATAAACAATTTGGATCATTACGCAGTTCTCGGAGTGTTCTACGGCGCTCCTAGCACACGATCAATTTATTTACCCGATGGAAAAATAATATGCGAGCTTAACACGGCGACAAGTGGGCGCGGGAATTACTCGCCAGTCAGAGTAATTGGCAATTAATCACCAGCCGTTTTCTATTTCAGCCATGGGGCGCCGGCGTCGCCTCCGTACGTGCTCCACGCTAACCGAATTGAGACTGCATCGGCTGTGTGATTGGGACGCTTACTTATGCCAAAAAAACTTGTGAATGATAAAATTAGGGCAAATTATAGATTTAGGACAAGTATTAAAAGCAGAGGTGTATTCTCTGGGTTATAGAAGGCGAACTATTGACTATTACACCGACCACAATTCTCCAGACTGCGTAACAAAATGTTTCCATGAAAAACTCACTCTGTTCGAACTAGGATTTAAACCGCCCTGGGTTTAATAGCTACTCACATTATATACAGACCAACAAGGCAGTAAAGTTCATATGATAAAATATATAAAATAATTGAATAGGATGAAACGGCACTGTCTGTCGGTCTAGGCGATTACTCTTCCGGTTCCAAGCGCACTTCATCCTGATCAGTATCTTAATATAATTAAGTAAATTTCAAAGTCGTCGCGCTCCATCTCCGAAATAATAAGAGCGAGAGCTTAGATAACCCGCGATTTAATACAATTTTCCGTTATTTTCCCATCTCTTGTAATTAGGAATTTCCTTGTGAGTAACGAAATTATTCTTCGTATGAAATTATTTTTCGTATCAAATCCTTTGGGAAATGTTAAAATGGGAATCTCATTTCGTTACTTCAAAGACGTCGAGGGTACTACCTACTTCTCGGAATCTGTGAAAGCGGAGGCCGATTGGACAATGATCGACTTTGCCTTTATTTGAAAAGTTATAATAATCTATTATTGATTCGCGATGGATGAATGCATCTTCATTAGCGTAATTTGGACATATTATCTGTTATGAATGAAAATTATTTTAATGTAAAACATATTTATCGACTGGATAATGTTAATGAATTTCCCTGTGGTGTGGCAGGGACCCGTTGTATTACATAACAAAGGAAGAGATAATAGTATAAATCAAGCTTTCTTTCAGTGGGTATACATTTTTATATACTTCGTAAAAGGAGACTAAATGAACTTAAACCTATGTAATACCTTTATAATCGGACATTTTGTTTTTTTGATAGAGTCAATTATTATTTCGTAAGATGTTTCAGATAACCAGTGATAACCTAGTGGTTAGACCGTTGGACTGCAAAGTCAGAGGTCTCGGGTTCAAACCCAAGCACGCTGTCTGTCTTTTTAAAAGATGTGCGTATTAAAAATTAACTATCACCTGCTTTAACGGTGCAGGAAAAAATCTTGAGGAAACCTGCATGCCTAAGAGTTTCTCGAAGGTGTGTGAAGTTCTTCAACCCGCACTGGGCCAGCGTGGTGGACTAAGGTCTAAAACCTTTTAGATTGAGAGGAGGCCCGTGTCCAACGGTGGGACAGTTTTTTAACAGGGTTTATATTATTATTTATATTATTTATTATTATAAGATATTTCTATAATTTAGGTAAATGTAACATGGAAAATTGTAAATATTATGTTAAGGTTGTATGGTGAAGAATTTTGTTAGTACACCTAAGTAGATCATAGTTTATACCTTGATTACTACAGAAAAAAGTGTTGATTCCTCACCATATCAGTACCACAAGTCTTCTTTGATATTGTCTTTACATTGTTCAAAATAAAAACGACATCGAAATGTTATTGACACAATCGAAGCCACAACATCAATGTCGGAGCTTTCACAATATCGTTACCGACGAACGCGGCGCCATCAACTCGAAGATGTTGTTTAAAGACATGTCCAGTTAGGTAAATGGGTTGAGCAGGTTATTTCCTCGGAGTGATTTATATCCAGGTTATTCTAGGCAGTGTGTTTGTATCGACTGATCGTTGAGTGGATTGCGCCGGGACACCTTTCAAATAAATTGTCTTGAGACCGTCCGGAGACAGTAAACAACTCAACCCTATGCAGATATTC
This sequence comes from Phalera bucephala, assembly GCA_905147815.2. Taxonomy (NCBI): domain Eukaryota; kingdom Metazoa; phylum Arthropoda; class Insecta; order Lepidoptera; family Notodontidae; genus Phalera; species Phalera bucephala. The sequence continues at coordinate 10,826,403 of LR990621.1, read as the reverse complement.
GCGCCAAACCAAACACCTTCAATTTTCTCGAGGGGTAGTGCCCTAAAATTGCACTCGACTTTCGTTTCTTCGAGTAAGTGACTTGGGGGCTTTTTATTCAAACTGCAGAGTGAAACTGTTTAACCAATGTGTCGTCATGTGCGCATGGAGTGTCTGTGTTTTTCTATGAATCGATGTTTTAGATTTTCAGTCCGAGATCAAAGTACTGCATAACGTGACTATGACTTGCAATGAAAAGTTTTTGGTTAGGTTATCACCTGTATGAATTTTAAAACGTGCTGGTTTACAGTGCCTGTGAACGTGAGAACTATGTGTACATGCGTGGTTTACCCGCGCAGGCTGTTGCAAGCACTGATCTCATCTCGTGCATTTAATTACGCAGTATTCATGTATCGCGCTAGTCACTTGTTTACTTGTATCGTGTACAAGAGCTAGAAATAAAAAGATTCAAGGCATGGAGCCTGAACTTTATGTTACGAATATGTGACATACGTTTTGTGCGTGACTCTACATAATTGATCTACTCGTATCTAGGCCCGTTAGACTCACATATGTAGAGCACTGAGACTCATTTTTGGTGGCAACTACCGAACGAGTCGTTTGATATTATATTGAAATATTGTGAGTCATTTTTTTTTCATGCGTTACGTATCTTTTGATTTTATCTAAGTATGGATTAATATTTTTGAGAGAATTTTGTAAATAACTGTGATTTATCTATTAAATTTATAAATTAATATTACCTAATAAAATATTGTTCTGAAGATTGTTTAGGATTGAATATTATGTGTTATATGATATAAAAAAAGTTCTGCCAAGTTATATCATCACGCCAGATCCATTGCGGGGTAGGAAGAGAGTACAGAGTTCCAACAGGTTCTTTCCTTACATACCTCTCTGGCTTATTCCACTCTAATAGTTCGTCTCATACATGCTCGCCGGTTACGGAGCCTCTTGACTTGTCCTTCAGATTAGTAGTAGTGGTACCAAGTTATTAGTAGTAGTTTGACTATCGGAAGTACCTGGCACTGTTCGGCTACATACACACATTGCACAATCGGGAGTTTGTGACTATTGCTAAACCAGTTGCATCACAACCGGTAAAGGGGTAAAAGTAAAACCGCAATTGTGAATTGACCAGTTCAGGGGTCGTAACAAAGTTCGAATGTGAATGTGAATTGAACGCGTATCCACTCACGTTGGCTAATTAATAGTATGAATCAATTAACGCAGCGTCAAATAATGTAGTGTTAATTGAAACGCAAGCATTTTATGTGTCAATAATGCAGAGTCATTCGGCCGTAATTGTATGTTCTTCTTGAATAAAAAATAATATAAATAAATAATATCAGCCTATATAATGTCTCACTGCTGCCTTCGCTCACAAAATGAGGTGTGACAGATTCAATCATCCGGCATTGGCTAACGGCTACCACATTACGCGCTAACGGTGACCAACGGCTGTACTTGCCTTCCAAAGCCTGTGCTTTGGAAGGCAAACTCAGCCGACGCGTCGTGGACGTGACGCGTCCTGAGATGAGTGACCATTTTCATATCCGAGCGTCGCGACGCTCGAATATAAAAATGGTGACCCATCTCAGGCAGACCGAGCCGAACGGTGCTCAACCTTGGTGATCGTTAAGAACACCACGGTTGCAAGTGCTACTTTAATACACCTAGCAAAACATTGTATATTTTCTTGCACGCAGATATGAAAAAGTTCTTTGCACACCTATTTAATAGTATATCTTTCTATATACAAGGTAATATACCCCATGATAATAATAATAAAAAAGTGAACACAAACACACGGTTATTAGTAAAGACATTAAAGTGCGACTATCTAATTGTTAGGGCGGGTGCATACGGTCGACAATTTGGCAGCGACTAGCCCGCAATTATTGCTTTACCAATTTCATACCGACAACGGCCATCTTGAATTACTTTTGTTTACAAAAATTTTGTTGCAAGTGTGCTGCAACCAAAGTATTTAATTGTCGCTATTAAAAGAGAAGGTGTGACAGTGAAAATCCAAGGGGAAACAAACTTATTATAGGAGATAGGATTCCCACGAATAGACAAATCTTAAAGATTGGTGAAAACATGCATGATATGAAAATATACGTAAATAATAATTGTTTAAGGTAGCTGAGTGTATAAAGTAAGTAACATATATTCAGACGCACTGTTTAGTCGAGTGCTTAAAAGCTTAAGTGGCTTCGCAGACTAAATCGAGTAGTTGTGGGTTCAATTTCCGCAACGGACAAATCTTTGTGTGATTCATAAATATTTGTTTCGGTCTGTGTGTGCGAGTGTGTTTGTGTTTAATTCATATTTGGACGCACCTACGACACAGATATAATTTATATTGTGAGGTACTTTTTTAAAAAGTTATAGCCAGCAATTTTTAAACACACTACGTGTATAATTTCTTCAGTTAACCTTAGGTATTAGCTATATGTTAAATATGCCTATATTTAACATATAGCTACATAATAAAATTAACATATAAATACAATTCATAAGAATTATGTATGTATTTGTAACGTTTTGAACTCTAGACAATTTTAGTCAATCATAGGTCGTAATTTAACCAAAGCGTAGTCCTCTTGGAGTCGGCTACGGTGCGGCGGCGTAGCACGTCGGTTAATATCGGCTTAGCTCGTAGCAGGCGGCTAGTTGGCAACCGCTACGAATGCTCAAATTGCCAGCGCTTGGCGGATAAGCTACCGTTACGTACATCTGGTAAGACACGGGCCGAGGGTTACCATGCTAAACAGGCATTTTATAAAATACTAGATGTACCCGCAACTTCATTCGCCTTATTTTTAGGCGTGCATTTCACCCCCTAAAGTTGGTTTTTGAGACAAAAAGTAGCACATGTCATTCATTCCCTTGGATAAAATCTATTTTCTTGCTGAATTTGATCAAAATCTGTTCAGCGGTTTGGGCGTGAAAAGGCAACAGACACAGACCGACAGTGTTACTTTCAAATTTATACAACGACTAAAATTAACTCTATATACTACTTCACTAATATAAATGTGGTTATGTATATAAAAACGAAAATAACCACCAATACGCCTATATTCCACAACCGGGGGTGGTAGAGTTGTACTGTGTACACCCACATATCGCCGACGTGGTTGAGTTCCAATGTAGTAGGATCGAGCTTAATGCCATCATATCAAAAAACCGACTCCAGACTGCTGAGAAATTTTTGCTAGAAAACAATTTTCCCGACTTAGAATTTGAGCAGGATTGAACTTAACTCGTGATCGCCACTCGTACTATGTATGCATCATTAGACAAACAAAGTCGTCAATATACAATTTCAAAACTACAATGCATCGTCAATCGACATTGCGTCATTATGATGTTATAGGTATTTGATTTTGGTTCAATAGTGTAAATATCTTTTTATCACTATAGTTTATGGTGGAGATGTTTTGGAAGTTAATGCGGCCAGTAACTGGCTAACTATCTAGGGGCAAATAGTGACGATAATAATGGAGCGTCGTTTTTTGTTCCTCTTATTCAGTCTAGTCAATTGAGATGTCCACTATCGATATAATACCCATCAAAACCACAATTTTCATAATATGGCTACCCTACATAGGTAAGGCAAATTATAAGATACACGTATAGACTAAGGCAAATATGCTAATATGGTTATGTAGAGATGAATTACGCTCTTGATAGGCTGGAAATTATTTTACGGTTCATAAAATAATGTAGACGCGTGTATTACAAGGTTTACTTTACCACTGATATATTTACAACCTCAAGGTTGTAAATGTATCAGTGGTTCGGAATATAAAAACATGCATAATTTTAATGAATATTTAACTTTATTGCAATGAGAGTTAATGTCAAAATTAGGTATGTAACCATCTCTCAGAAAATGTCTAAAATTAACAAGCCCGCTTACGCCATTTTTTTAAAGTATAATGTCCCACTGCTGGGGAAAGCTCTCCCTCAGAACCTTACAGACCGATCTGTTTTCAGCCATTTCCGTCCAATCCTTCCGAAATGCATCCAAGTCGTCACGTCAACGCTAAAACCCCTTAAACCATTAATAATATGTAAAAATGAGTTATAGATCAACTTTATTTAATACTTAAATTAAATGAAAATAAATAATTTAATATGGAAATTGCAAATATTTGTCTAATTATTGTGGTGTACAGTTACTTATCGTAATGTATGACGATAAAACTTTCCTTAACAGTTCCTAATTGATTGAGTGTTCTTAGCCAAAATGTGTCGTTTCTAGTTATAGTACAATTTTTAGATGAATGTAGGATTGTATACGACACCCAGTGGAGAATTTAACATGTAGGAATAAAAAAATTGGAAATTTCAGTAACAGATTTATTTTCTGTCCGCGTATTTTTTTCATTTAACACGTTTAAATTCTATGCGCCTACACACCTGATCTTCTCTGAGGAATACAGAGACGCATTGGGAGCTATCTATCCATATTCGCCTGTTCTTATCTCCAGTAAATATGCCAGGCAAAATTATACCATCTCATGTGCGTCATTCTTCACAATCGTTATTTAAATAATTATGTCAGTTTAATAGCACCATTGAGTGTAATGGAGGCACTCGTAGGTAAAGCGTTACGACGGCCGCGGTGTTTTTACCGATCACCAAGGTTAAGTAGCTTTCGGCTCGGTCGGTCAGAGATAGGTGCCCTATTATGGTATTTTCATATTCAAGCGTCTCCCTGCTTTGGAAGACTCGCTAAGCCATTGGTCACGGTTATCACTTAATGAGGTAAATGTAAAGCTGAGTTGTAAGCCTGCTTTAGGATTTTTGTGTAGCCTATAAGCTACAAAAAATTCTAAAGCAGGTGGTCATAAAACCTGCCTCTATCATTCCGCATGGGGTCCGCATGGTGGATATGACTCAAGTTCTCTTACCTAGATTTGTGAGAAAACCCCTTTTCCCAGCAATGGAACACAATAGGTTGATTTATTATTCAAGTTAATACGCAATCATAACAGTACAGACGCAATCAGACAGGTGTAAATCAGTACAATCATTGTTTAAGTACGAGGCATTGCATGGGTAATCAGGTGCGACTGCATATCAATGCGGCCAGGTGTGACCGACTGATACGAGAATCGCTGTTGGTGACTGTACCGCTGTATATAGATTGTTGTTTTGTATTCTCGGGGAATTCACAGGAGTAGCTGTACTAGTGATGCTTAAGACAAATTAATAAAAAATCAAGAAACTTATGCTAGCTTTCCTATTTTTATAATTTAAAAAAGTGGTTCCACGATATTGGTAATGCCCGTACGGTTGGGTCAAAGAAATCTACATACCCACCGCGTGGTAAAGTAATTTTGACTTCATTCTGATTTTCTGTCAAATGAGTATTAGTAAAATAGAGACAAAATATATAATAATATTATCAGCCTATACTGCCCACTGCTGGGCAAAGGCCTCTTACAAATCAAGGTAAGAGAGATTAGGTCTGTTGGAACTTATCAAGCCGCCTTTAAGGGTTCCAACTCGGCTTAACGACTACCATATTAAGTGGTAACCGGGAACCACGGCTTAACGTGCCTTCCGAAGCACGGAGACGTTCGAATATGAAAATGCCACAAACGGTCACCCATCTCAGGCCGACCGAGTCGAAATCTGCTTAACCTTGGTGATCGGTAAGAACACCGCGTTCACACAGCGCTACGAGCGCCTAAACATATAAACTGGCTAAATTTTAAGTAGTGCAGAATATCAAGTACTCCGTCTATTATGTATCCCATTAATTCCGCGAGACTATAAAACAACAATCTGTATACCTTAAGGTATGCTTGTAATGTTATTTAAGTACATCTTAAGCGCGTCTGAACTAATGAGGGAAGAATGCAGGTTATGGTATGACATTTGTGAAATCGGTATGGATAGTCTGACATACTCGTACATACTTTATTTATCTTTATATGGTAGTGCATACAATGTTGTATTTAATTCTTAGCCTGTTTGGAATCCTATTCCTTTGGACTGTATAAATTATGAGGTAAAAAGGGAATTCTAATGTTATTCCTACATATTTTAAAGGCTGTCTTACTAATATTATAAATGTGAAAGTTGGTATGTGTAGATGTTTGGATGTTAGTTACTCAATCACATTTAGTTGGAACGGATTTAGTTGAAATTTGGCACACAAATAATTTATTACCTGGATTAATACATAGGCTACTTTTAATCCCGGAAAAATGTTAGGTTCCGGTCTAAAGTCTACGCGGACGAAGTCGCGGGCAAAAACTAGTAATTTATAAAAGGAACCTATCCAGCACATATGGAATGCTATGTAATCCATGCTTAATTATATTTTTAAACCGTAGAGTGCTCCGCCCACTATATCGAGTAGTCGCTGGTTTAAACCTAAGCCCAGAACAAGTCTTTGTGTCACCTATACGTGGTTGTTTCCATCTGGATGTTTCTGTACGTGAATTTCATGGTTGTGGTGAATTTCATGATGGTCATGGTAAACGCACGCACGATACAAGAATAATTATTGGTGAGGGCTCCTTTTTTAAAACAATTGTTGATGGAAGTTAGGCAGTTTTAGGACCTATAGACGTGCTTTTTATCTAAATACACATACATAAGTGCTATTTTACAGTCTCTGTAGAGTCAAGTCTTAAAAAAGTCGAAGTGATATTAGTGTATTATAAATAAAATTTCACTGTTACATTTATAATCTGTGATCATCATCATCATCATCAGCCCATGTCAGTCCACTGCTGGACGTAGGCCTCTCCCATGGCACGCCACTGAGCTCGATCTTCAGCTCTACTCCTCCAATCCCTGCCCACTGCCTTACGAATATCGTCGCCCCATCTAGCTACAGGGCGCCCTACACTACGTTTGCCGACACGTGGTCTCCACTCAAGAACCAGTCTGCCCAACGGCGATGGATGGATTTGACATATGGGACCTGCCCACTGCCATTTGAGCTTGCTAATTCGCTGAGCTATGTCGGTAACCTTGGTTCTCTGACGAATAACTTCGTTCCGGATTCGATGATACATTATTCATATTAGAACGGGCGTGTTGACTTGTATCCGATATTTCTGTGACGTAAATGTAGAGAACTTAGGAATATATGTATAATAAGGAATGTGAATGCAATCTTACTGCGTCACGGTTTACCTACACAATCATATTATATAAACTCGTATTAAACTTCTTGCTTGTTATTATTTAAACTTAGTATTGGAGTATATAGTACTGGTTGTAGAAACTGGTCCGCGCAGAAACATTTAGATTGTTCTTCTTTATTCTCCTTTCTGTTATATTCTATTTATATATTAGTCGTAAGTCTTTATATTAAAAAAAATAGAAGGGAGATTAGATAAAAAAGTCAAGTTGAGGCTGTGTTCCTCGCCATATCTTCTCAATGGACCTGGTATCCCGCAGGGTTTATACAAAATAAATGATGTGAATTTGAGTTTTGAGCTTATTTATACTTTGTCAATATAACATAGGTTCGTTGGTAGCGCTGTGAAAGCGCTTGTATCTTGTAGCGCTGTGCGATCGCGGTGTTCTTACCGATTACCAAGGTTAGGCAACGATCGACTCGGTCGGCCTGAGATGGGTGACCGTTTATGGCATTTTCAGGCACGTTAAGCCGTTGGTCCCGGCTTCCACTTAACGTGGTGGTCGTTAAGCCAAGTTGGAAGCCTTAAAGGTGGTTTGATAAGTTCCAACAGCAGATGGCCTGCCTCCACCAATCCGCACTGGGTACGCGTTGTGGAGTATGACCTAATCTCTCTTACCTCGATTTGTGAGAGAAGGCCTTTGTCCAGCAGTGAACAGTATAGGCTGATATTATATTTTATATAACATGTAACAAATATGATTATTATTCTTAGGTTTGGCATATAACATGTATGACAAATCTAACTACTCGCCCCCTATTATGTGGGACCTAACATCGTCGGTGAAACGTGGGTGTACTCAGTACACCTCTGCCACCCCCGCTTTGGGCATATAGGCGTGACAAATCCAACTACAATACTCGATATTACTTATAATCGTTTATTATAACACGTTTATATGTTTCATGTAGTTGTGTAAAACATTGTAATCGTGCGCATCACTAAAGTAAAATAAAACTTGAAAGCTTAAGTACTAGACCCTCTGGAAGTGTAAGCTACTTGATCCGAACATACGCTTTTCTCGTAACCATGTTTGTGAATCCACTTGCCAACACAAAAGCAATACTTTGCAGTTGCATTCAATCCCACCTGTTCGGTAGATTTGATGTTATAAAGTGTTTTGGTCATGGTTTATATCTCGTATGTTTACAGGATTTTGATTCAGAAAGGGATTGTAAGGATCGTTTGAGAAGGTTATTATTGCATGCGGTCAGTTCTTAATTTGCAAACTGAATGAAGTAGAGAACGTTATATTTTCGATTTACAATAAGATGTTGTTGATAACATTGATAAAGGAACAAAGAGACACCATATTTTTTGTAGTAGTTACCCTCCTTACTCCTTAGGTTCAACGTAGGTTCAACATTAGCTTAATGAAATAATGGATTCTTAGACACATATTGATTGTCTTGGAATTGGGGTATCATGCCGATCTATACAACTTTTGTCCTATAACTTTTTTTTATTTTTAAATTCCCTTACAAGATCAATTTGTATTAAAAATTAAAGAACCATTTGCGAAAAAAAAATGTTTTACATCATTTGTTCAGACTGACGTATAAAGAAAACAACTTTCGGCATTATACTATCCTTATATATACCTATCCCTAAAGAATTCAAGATAATTCGTAGTTTTAGCGTGAAGTTAAGTTATGAACTTAGAAGCATGATTCAGATGGTCCTCGCCTTTCACATCGTAGCCTAAAGCGATTCTCCTAAATATTTATTCGCATTCTTTTCTGCTTCCTGATCAATGTCTATTGTTTAATCTGTTTCGTAGTTTTGACAAATGGCCGGATTATTCTGCGTATGATCCTCGTTCTGCGGGTGTCGTAAACCGCCAGATTGGTAACCAATAACGTATAAATCACGAAATAGATGCGCGCCTGTTTTCTGTACGTTCGTGATGCTATTTTTGCCGGCCGCGTCGGCCAATCGTTTTTCTATCAAAACTTCGACAAGGTAAATACTTCTTCGAATATTACGGTACTACCGCCACTACCGCTTGTTATGTAGTTAAAAGTCTATAAAATATTTAATTACGTAAACAGTAACGCGCCACGGTTTTGAAAGTTGAAATATCGCGAGTTATTGGGCACGTTTAGATTCCTGCCGTGTGACTCATTCCGAACAGGTGAGCACGTTTCGATTATGGATTCGGAATTTTATGGAGTTTTCGTTTTAATAGCTTCTGAGAAGTTATATTATGAATTACAATGTGAAACTAATTTTTTAGCAAAATTAAAGCGTATCACAAAGGTCAAGTTAAGAGTCTTCGTAACCGGCGAGCGTGTATGAGAGTGGTGGAAGCCAGAGAGGTATGTAAGGAAAGAACCCGTTGGAACTCTGTACTCTCTATCTACCCCGCAAGGGATCTATCTATATAGGGAGATTAAAGCGTATCACAAAGTTGATTAATTGGTGATTCACAAACATAGTTTTCGCTGGAAATATTTTTCTTCTTGAAGTAAGATAATTCCATGATTTGAAATACAATAAAATTATTAATGATTTACTGTGCATAAAAAGATCGACATAGTAAAAAAAATTATTTTATACAGTTTTTGAGATTTTGGTATTATGTTTTTGATGTCTTCAGTTCTTCGGGTACGGTGGTGGTCAAGTCCACGATCGCTCACTCAAGGAGGTTGTGATGGGCCGAGCAACTAGTGCACACATCACACCCAGGTTGAGTGAGTAACCGGGTACGAGATTTTTTCATTCTTCTAGGTTACTTCAAGTCTTCATATCTTCACTCAGTATTCATGTATGTAAACCATAACTTTGATCGTACGCCAAATTCAAAAAGAATATTCTCACGGAGAAGGAAAATCTATCGCTCTTTTGGTTGTACCAAGCAGTTGTGCCACGGAGGATAAACGCATGATCATGTACTTTTAATTTTAATTTGACAGTTTATCACGTGTTTTTATAGTTGGGGATTTGCTTTTAATATTGGAAGGGTAACTATACCGAAAATGTAGAAACGTCCCGGTTTTCTTTTTATTTTCTATGAAAATTTAAACAGGTAGCTCAAATCGTTGTTTAAATCGGTAAGAACGATATTGGGCTGTTGTTTGATGGAGCGATGAAAATAGCTCGCTGTAAAGCTGGTCGAACGTCTCACTTCAACTATTTCGGCTCCAGCGAAGGAACGCGGTGTTTTCACATCAAACAGAATGATTTTCACCTTTGATTCTTGACCGATACTTGGTATCGAACACATTAATTTAAAAACACGATTTCTATTTACTTTTATTAACATTTTATACTAAAAGCACTACAATGCGTAACCAGTTATGTTTTATTTTAGTTTTGAACTCAAATATTAAACGCAATATAGTATATTCAAATACGAATAAAATAAACAAGATGCCGCGTGCACCATAACAATCGATTTATTTATTAACTACCAAAATAATGCAATACACGACACGTTTTATACGACATTTTTATACGACAAATAAAATTGTATTGTAAAGGGGTGCGGTTCGATGCCAACGCCATCTATTATTTACAGTACGCACGGGCCCGGCCTACCCTCGTTTACATCACAATTAATTTAATTTGCTTTTTCACAGGCTTCTTCCATTCCCTCATTGTGGCGTCGAGGGCTGAGGGCGTGAATTTTCTCGTGATTTGGTAACGGAGGCGGTAATTACAGCAATCGTGAGGTTTCTCCATTTGTTTTTAACTGTTTGTTACCGAGCGCGGTTATTTAGAACATTCCACGAATTAGTTTAATGTTGCATATCGTTTTAACTTTGTATTAGCACTCGTTGTTTGAAAGCTGTCTACAGCACAGGAGATTTATCGATGTGTTAGAGTATTAACTTCTTGACAATACTATGTGGTCGGCAGAGCGTAAGTCTATCCGGGCCGGCAACCCAACACCGTATGGCGAGTGCGGCTCGCCGTTTCATGGTATCGTGTGTCGCCGAACATGCGCAAGCGCGGACGGAAGCCGCCCACTAGCGCACTTCCGTCTGTGACACGTCCGGATGCCTGCTGGAAAGATATGATAAGGCTTCCTGGCTCAAAGATTAATTTGTTTTAAATATGTTTATTTATAACAAATAGGAAAAAAACAACTTATTATAAATAGGAATTATCAGTACCGCAGCGCTTATTGATTTAAGAACGATAATATGTGTACATGTTGGATACCTATTTGTTTTTGTGGCTGTACCCACACATAGTTAGGTAATACACTTCGAAAGTTGAACACGCTGTGTGACACAGTGCCAGGCGGCTAGGCATGCAGGAGCAGTGCGAAGTTGCCGTAAATCTTGGGCTAAGAGAGCCGGAATACAGTTTAAGCACGCGCTCGCGTCGCCGCGTCGTCGCCTTCAATCTAACTTTGGCCGAGCGTCGCCTGTCCGCTACACCCCTGCATAATGAAATGGGGACTGTCCTAGAATCCACCGAGTTGTCCAATAATCGATAATTACATTCACGACGTTCCAGTCTACGATCAATAATTCGCGTATTATAATCTCTAGTGCACTTTTTACAGGAGATTTTCCCGACCTTTTTATGCGCTCCACCCTTATCTAATGCGTCGTAACATTTATCTAGTATCTGTCACTTAAAGCCTTTGCTCTCGTGTAAACGGGCGACCTTATTTTTTACTGAAGGGCCGGAGCTATCGGTCGGTCCCGCGGCACAATATTACCCTGCACGGCGATATATCGCGTTCGAATCATGTCATCGTTCACCCGCTGCCAGGGCGTGGCTGCTAAACGATGAGTTTGCGGGGAACTTCCCATAATACTCGCGCCAGATATGCCTGCCGCTGTTGCCAACCCTACGTGCGCGTGGGGCTGCCACCAAATGCTTCATGTTTTAATATTTAAATGCTGATATGAAAAATATAACAGTCGGCCACGTTTCGCAAATACACCAAATTGGTGAAAAAATATTGCGTCAATTTTCATTAATACGGAAGGTTTATGAAATAATAGTCTGTATTGTTAGTGATATTTCATCAAAAGTTGATTTTTTCACAAGTAATTAGTCAACCCTGAGCACTGTGTTATTCAAATACTTCTCATCTCTCTAACAGTTCTTTTGCTATTTAGAAATATTGTCAACTTACCTACTTAAGCATCATGTTTATTTACCTCATTTCTAGATGCGGAGGCTTGTTAATGGCTCTCTGGCTTTATTTATCTATACCTCCTTTGTTATATTAGCTGTGAGCCTCCCAAATAAAATAAATTAAAATATTGTTTAAACACAAACGAAAACATAGTTAAAGTTATTTTAATAGCAAGTCTTCTGAACTGTTCTAACGTATTACCCAACATATTTTAGTTTTTTTTAGCTTGTTAATTTATGCTCTATAAAGTATAAAACTAACATGATTATTACGTGGGTATACTACCCTAACCTAAATTAATACTGGAAGTGTCGCCAAGTAAGCCTCGTATGATCCAAGTATTATATCATAGCGAACATAACACATCCGTTATAAACCTACATTGGACATCTGCACCGACGAGACTTATGAATCCGGCGCGTGATGGATGGATTGGAGCGAACTCTGTGCGGCCAATATTTTGTATATATATCTACATGTTGGTTGTCTAGCTCTTTGTAAGAACTCTAATCTATGTGATAGTTATATATTTCTAAATATATCATCCTGACAGATCCATCGCGAGTTTATTTCTAGAAAATTTATAAAATCTTGGAAGTATTATGGTATTCAAAAGAGTACGGTAAACAGGATGATATCACATTAAGTTTAACTTCTTTGTTTATCCTCAATAAGGTTTAGCTGGTATTTAAGTAACCATTTATTGATTCATATACCAAATTATTTGGCAAAAAATAACTAAAGAGTATGAGTATGATTGATATTTCTGTTTGGTACTTAACATTTAATATATTCGTATGTAAAAGAAGTAATTAAGTAAATTTTGGGTCATAAAAAGTATTAACAAAAGATTTCTGAAGCATCATCTAAGGGCCACATTGAATAAGGAATTTCAGTAAGGGATTAGATATTCAGCTAAAAACTTTAAAAGCATTTGTAAAGTAAATTAAGCGTGCCAGTGGAGTAATTTGTCGAACGTTTCCTTCCACCCTTTTGCGTTGAACGACCTAGAAAAACAAGCTCTATCTCTCTCACAATGTCCCGCGAAATTAAGTAAAGTTCAAGACAAGCTGTCATTTACACGTTAAAACTGGTGTTAGAAATGAAAACCTTGGATATTAAAACCGCAAACATATTGTTCTCTGGGTCGTGTCATTTCAGTTTTAGATTTAAAGTAATTAGACGACAATATTTAACAGTTAAGTTAGCTAGTAGTACTTGCTTTGTACATTTTATCATAAGTTGTTAAGTAAAAGAAACATCGTGAGGAAATCTACATGATAAAGTAAGCCTGAACAGTTAAATAAGAACAGTAGACAAGATTTATTGAAAACAATGTGCCTGAAACATGGTGATAGGATAAGTAATTTTTGAAAGAATATCTCAGCAAAATGAAAATGTATTTTCTATACCACGTCGATAATGATGTGCGAAACATAAAATATATAATATAACACGACAATTAAAAGAAAATATCTTGTTACAAAAACATAGGCTATTCATAAAGAAATAGTTTTATAAATAAGTTTAACATCTTGGGATGTACCTATAACCGTTAGGAAGCCTGTTATGTCTCTAAAACTTGAGTCTTATGCTTTTCAGGTTATATAATTCCAGATATCGTGCTGTAAACAGGGAGGAAATGAGGCAGTTGATTATAATGCGATGGTACGACAGCCGAGACAAAAATTCAAGCGATTTTAGCACATTATTCTATAAGAAGGCAGGTTACCGATGAGGTCGCTCACCTATCGTTTAGGATAACGTGGCTACGTTATTTGCAAACACTATATTCATATCGCTCAATGAATACTATTATTATATAATTTAAAGTGAAAGTCTGGAAAACCATGAAGCAATATCGAATTTGCTTCATTGGAAAACGGCCGGAATATAAAAGCATAACTATGGTCTTTTTTCGAATTAGTTCTATCCAATCTTAGTCAACGTGAGGATGCTCTAAAATATACTATCATTATAAGACGATTTGAAGTCTTTAATCATTTAAAACTAATTTCTATAGTCGCTAGCTACGAGTAGGTATAGATACGTTAGTACATCCAAACGCGGCTGTTTTTGGCTGTAATTTTGTTCGTATACATGAATACAGAGTTCGCGTCGATGGTAGAGTATGTGCACATAGTGACGTATCTTGTCCTCGCATTACTTTCGACGTGTATCTAATGGTGTTACGTACATGTATGATATATTATAAGCGACACTACGACAGAGCACTTAGCGGGGCGCGTTCGAGGCGGGCTCGCATCAATCACAACACAATTTTATATCAAATGTCGCTCTCAATCAATTTATACCGGGATCGTATTCCCTACTATACCAACTAGCGACGCGCATCTTCATTTTGTGATAGGAAACTTAAGGGATGATATGTTTATATATTTAGTTATAAATAACCTAAAATATCCTTTTGTTTACAAAAAATCATGTCATACTTTCTTGGTAAATGAGATCGGGAACAAAATACGTTTCTTCAGTAATGTTTATATCTAACAAATATTATCGATGATTTTCCGTAAAGTTATGGAGAGTAGTGTATTTAGTTACCTTCTGCGAAGGAAAACGCTATTTTTTGTAATTTATCTTGTCAATATATTTGAAATCGGTGCGGTTCCGAAAACATACGCCTAAATTTACGTAAGCTGTTTGTGATTTTTTTGTGTGAAATTGTAAATCACGCAACCACTACTCTAGGTATATGATCATAATTCTTCTGCTCTACAAGTGTAAATGCCTGCATCAAAATACTTCAAGCATTTTGACGCGTATAAGGCGTTAAAAAATAACGCGGTTCTTAATGCATGCGTTACAACATTGACCAGTTCTGCATAATGTCTTAGTTAACGTGTTAAATAACGCATTACGACGAATATGAAGCAGGAGCATGACGACAATTACAGTATATTTACAATAGTAAGTAATTTTGTTGTATGTTCTCTACAATATTCGGTCTCTGATACTCTCACTCACTTTCTGATACTCCTGATAGAGATACACTTGATAAGGAACAAAGTAAGTTCACCAGTAAAAACCTCTTCTATAGTCAAGCAATGTAGGTACTTGGTTGGTTGGGTGCCGACTGCGAGTGCTGGTTCTGGCACTACATGTGCAAATGGAGATAATATAAATTGAAAAGGATGTGTATTTAATGTTTTGTTATTATCCAACCAATAATAGTACCCATTAGTTTGGCAGTAACTACTGCTTCCTTTGTCCCGTTCGTTGTATCACAGACTGAGTAACCAATCTACTACGTCATACAAATAGGTATTCTCGATGACATTGTTTGTTACGATTTTCCTCAAGGCGCGCACATGACTAATATCGTATAACGGTGTAACTCGGTTCGTGGAGCCCCGGACGCCAACTTTCCTAATGGATACCGTAGTTTTGAGGAAACCACTACAGATAATTACAGAGTTAGCGGCTCGCATGACTGTTCCTAATTGATCAAGACACTCTCACATCACTATAACTCTACATTGCGAATGTTTTGTCTATCTTTTCATTAATCTACGCTTCGTGTGCGTTATGAAGGCAACATTTTGAACAATTTGAATTTCAAATGTGTTTCAATTTCTTGCGGTTGAATCGTACATGTTTTCAGAGAGTAATAATAAGGAATTACAATTCCTTATGATATGAGTAAATCGAGTAAGTTATGAGTAAGAACGAATGCCACACAAAGGCGTTTGTTTATAAAACAAAACAGCACGGTTTCTTGGTTAACGTATCGAGAGACTATGAAAATAATGGTCTATTTAAAGAGCTAGGTAGCTCCTTGTGCCTAGGGCTCTATTGTTCTCTAGTCGTTGCACTCGCGCGAGCATGGAATACCAGGAAAATAGCGGGTAATCATTCCGCCACATACTAATTGCTGGCTCATTTTTGTGGATATAGCCCGGCTCTACGTGTTTCGCATTAATTGAATGTACTCGCGAATTCGGGAAATAGAAAACAATAACATGTTTGTCGCGGAGATCAGTCGCCGTGTGTGTTGTGATAAATTTGTCGATTTACCGGGAAATTACTCGGCTGACTATGAGGGTCAAACTCGCTGCATTAGATAAGGCAATGGAGATAATTCACCGTCGCCGATAATGATATCGGTATTATACCATTATTTCTAATTGTTAAACCATTATTTATTTACTTAAACTCTGCACAGATGTGACACCTATTTGGAAGTTTTCGGGACGAAAAAAATCAAAAGTAAACAATGACTGGATACATTTTAACCACACCTATTTGCTATCTACTCACAAAGAGCATATAATCACCGTTTACCAGCTCGTTATTATTTCGTCATAGTTGAAAGATTAAAAGTATTTTCGTTCATACACCTACAGGGTTTGAGAGTAATAGAAAAACCTACAGATGGATACAATCCTATTAAAATTATAAACGCGAAAGTACGTGAGGATGAATGTATATTTTTTATTCCTTCACGAAAAAACTACAGAACGGATTTTGATGGAACTTTACAGTAATAAAGCTTGTACATCAAAATATCACATAGGCACAATCAGAATATTATTTATAAAATTATTGCGTGTGAAGTCGTGGGCAATAGCTAGTTGATACACGATATTTCGGTATGAATATATTCATTAATACCCAAAAACACTTACGTCAGTTTACGTACTAGTAAACAGCTCTCCTTATTTAGAAAAGGTTCTTTACCGATTTATTTCCTCATTCGATTATTAATCTTATCTGTGTTAATCTTTCCGTTAAATGCAGCGCTCAGTGTCATCTTCATGAACTATGTTTTTTTTTCAGGTACCAAGAGAAGTGCGGGGGGCGGCCCGACGAGATAACGTATCTTATCAGTGGCTATCTAACCAAAGGGAAGCCCTGAATCGATACGAATGAAGCGTATTATGGGAATATAATGTGAGACGCTATTAGTGAACTGTATAATGGGGGTGCTTACGATAAGTTCATTGTGCCTTTTGTTGATTCTCAAAGTATGCTTGGAATCTTGGAGATGGCTCAGACGGCAACTCGTCTGTTGTGATAAAGCTTTGTGAGACATTGTCGTGAAGAGCTTAATTCTAAGACGAGAATTTGATAAAAACATTATGAAAGTATATTTTTTTATTTCATAGAGATTGTATTTTATTTAAGAACTATATAAATTATTTATCCTAATACAAGGACATATCTCATGACATATTAAAAAAATCTAGTTACAGTTCTAACTTTATTTGTCTATAGATTTGTCTAACGGTAATCATAATGGCAATTAAATGATTTCAAACTTTTGTCTAATATTTCTATATACATATATTCTGCCTCGTTGATCTGGTGGCAAAGCGCATCGCTTTGTGATCACGAGGTCCTGGGTTCAAATCCTAGGTCGGACAAATGTAGTTTTTCTAACGAAAAATTCCCAGTATGAGTCCGGAGTCTGGAATTGTGCCCAGTATATGGCAATAGGCTCGCCCCCTATTACATGGGACCTAACATCATCGGCGAAACGTGGGTGGGTGGGTTTCTTTTTTTTTATATATACTTAAATTGACTCCCTTAAATTTGTTCATCACTTTAAGTTCAAAACGCGGGATTACCTATTTCATCATCATTTTCACTTCCCACAGCTTGTATCCATTGCTGGATAAAGGCCTCCTTTTGTTTGTACCAGTCCTATGTCAATCGTATCCATTATTATCTAACAGGTTTTACTCGGAATGGTTGTGAGAAATTAATCTAACGTAAGCTATTCGCCGTGATCAATTGCCGAAAATGAATTGATATTGTTACGTACTAGCAAAAAACGTAAATGTAGATTAGATACACATTAACCGTGAATAGAACAACATTATTATTAGGACAATAAATATTGTCCTCTTAGAGCGGACAGTTAAACGATCTAATAGAAAAGATGTCCGCTGTTGATTGGGTCACAATGCGCGTGAGTGACCACCATCACGAGTCACGCTGTTATTAAAGATTTATTAAGCCATCGTGACGACATTGACACTCATAAAAGAATGTATGTGAAGAATTCATATATTGTATAAGAGTATATTATTGTTTTGGATACAGGGAAACTGAGAGAAATTTAAGGGTGTAATGTTAGCTTTTATTTATACATAGACGTAAAGCGTTGTAATATAATAAAAAGGTAGTTAAGTGTAATAGATGGGTATAAACGAGTGTAAAAAAACCAAATTGATAAATAAAAAAACATTGTATAACATCTTTAAGGAGTTCCTACAAAAATATTACAAGCTTTAAAAAATAAATACTCATAAAAACATAATTTACTTGAAAACAAAATGAATTCTTATAAAATATTCCAACTCACCATTACGCAGCCGGCTTCCATTTTCACTTACGCACAACAAAACCAATAAAAACAAGAATAACAACGAAAAAATAATACAGTCCGCGTTGCTCGAGTGCAATTGCATTAGGAGACGCGAAATAAAAACGAAAATAAAAGGCTGCTGTAATAAAACTGAGCGCGTTATCGCGGGAGTACAATTAATGGAATGTTTGATTTGAATTGCTTTGCGTTGTCAAGCGCTCAGAACGACCGCGGTTTGCGGAGGCCGAGAGTGATATGGCGGGGCTTGGTTCTCGCTTCTCGAGCACGCGAGTCCGCGGGCCACAGCCGGCCGCCGTGCCGGGCGGGCGGTTATAAGCGACGGAGCGGGGCGGCGCCGACAAAATAATGCGATAATATCGCGTTACATACCTATTAAGAGATGCAATTGACATGACTATTAACGAATTATCGTTATTGGACATATGGTAAGGCCGGTAATCTGCAGTTGAACACTTTTTAAACATAGATTTCGTAATTGTTTTATCAGTTTGTGTTCTCCAGCCATGATATGTTAGGAAATGTGAAGGCAACAAATATAAAATACAGGGTTCTGAAATAAATTTTGTATGTAATAATGATATCATAATTTGAGAGTAGAGGAAGTCAGAGAGGTATGTAAGGAAAGAGCCTGTTGGAACTCTGTACTCTCTGCCTACCCCGTAAGGGATCTGGCGTGATGATATAGATAGATAGATATCAGAAAAAGTCTTTAGGAAAAAAAGCACTAGATGATGAGGATAATTTACCTTAGTAATTCCGACATGCCGATCATTCAGTGATTAAATTATAATTGAAGGTATAGTATGAATGATGCATGCTTTAGAAGTCTATAGTATACCAATTGCAAAAAGAAAATCACAAACTATTCATTTTTCTGACTTTTTGGTATAAAGAAAACGAGTGTTAACAAGAATGTAGGGGCATTATATATTTTCTTTTATTCCCGTATTAGTGCGGAAACGTTTCGACATATTTATTTATACAAAGTTTCCCCATCACAAAGTATAACTTACTATGAAAGCTCCAAAACCTGCGTACAAGGGAGCACATTGATAAATCTATATAACTTTTGCAAAAGAATCGTGTCTGTATTCGAAGAATCTACCTATATTTAGATTACAATATAGGCTATTCTAAGGTAGATATCTATTCGTGGAGTAAACAATATACGTAGATGGTGTCCCAATGTAGTGTGATTAATTACCTAATTAGGTAATATGATCTTAATATAGGCGCAAGGATCCAATTATCTAATTTGGTGCTTACACACGTGTTGTCCTCGACAAAAATATACCCGTTTATATGATATTATAGAATTTATAGTAGAATCCTGATTTGATGGACATTTTACAAGAATACCAAATAATTATGGAAGTTTGAAAAGAGTCGGTTTTGAAAGCCTAATAGTTAGAATACACTAGCTAGTTTCTCAGGCTTATTACTAGAATAATTGCGGTGTGTTGAAAAAAATCGGGAAACAATTGATAAGATATGATATATTAAGTTTGTACTCGTATGAGACTCAACGGACCCCAGAGTTTAATTGGTTCACATTGTGCATTATGTTGTTTTCTAAATAATATGAAAACGTTATGGCATTAGAATGACCATTTTTCATTGGGATATACCATCGTCGTTGTAAATTTAAATATAAATAGTACATCTTCCTCTGCTATCCTCTCTTGAGGAATACAGGCATTACGGTGTGAATTTTGCCGAAGTAAGAGAAAAAACCCATTCATATCGTATGTATCACACTCAATATGCACAATATCTTTATGCTCTGAGTTGTAACGAATCATGTTTTTAAGTACCTATGTAAGAAAATGTTTCTACATTTTCTACGAGAACTCTTTCTCGTTAGAAAAAAACACATTCAATTTAATAAGAAGCAACAGTTATACGTTAAAATGCCAATATCGTAATCCTATATCGTATACGTTGATAAATGCGTGTGTCAGTATCCAG
Source organism: Phalera bucephala (assembly GCA_905147815.2). NCBI lineage: Eukaryota > Metazoa > Arthropoda > Insecta > Lepidoptera > Notodontidae > Phalera > Phalera bucephala. Next base: position 10,805,798 of record LR990621.1, on the reverse strand, counting down.
TGAAGGCCAAGATATGGCTTCGGCGGTGTAATGCCGCCGAATTGTGGCTTCACGTCCTAGGGGTAGATAATCTAATGATGGAAAAGTAGCGACGTTGTAATACTTCGGTCATTGCAACTGGGGTGAATAGATAATTTGAAAGTTTTATTAGTTTGTGAAAAACCAATGACAGGTTTTGTAGAAGGCTTGCTTTGTGAATACGAGCATTTTAACTCTGGTTATGTAGAAATAAAACATGTTTGGTAAATGTGGCAATCGACGAAGAAATGTAAGAAATGAATTACTTAATTCTTCGCAGATAATAGATTTACTAGACATTTTCTCATATCATCCTTATTTGTATATGATTTTAGGCTCGGTTTCCTTAAGACGCCCACAAATTTCATTATTAATACCAATCAGTTGTTCCCATCATTCAAAATTATTGCTGTTTGGTTTTAAAAGTCTTAGCTCGCATAAAATTAAAGGTTATGGTACTTCCATCGATTATGGAAATCTATGGGTACTTCGATAAGAAACATAATTTGAATTCTCGGTGAAAACTTTGTAGGTACAACCTGTGTTACAACTGAATATCGATCTATTCCTAAAATACCTTGCGCCTCCACACGACAGTTTACTGAGAAACACCCACGTTTGATACTAACATTTTAAATATCAAACTTGACGGACGATTTATCGCCGTGGTTAGGAGTTTAAGCCGCTCCACCTACTGTGTCTAACAGTCGCGGGTTCGATTCCCGCACGGGACCAATCTTTATGTAATCCATAATTATTTGTTCCGTTCTGGGTATTTGTGTATGTGAATTTTCATGTGTAAGCGCACCCACGACACAGGAATAAATCACAGTGAGGGGATACGTTTTAAAAAAAAAACAAAAATTCAAGCAGGTAAGTAGCCCAAAAATCGATTCGTTGAAATAACAATATCAGTCTTTACTGTTCCATTGCTGGGCAAAGGCCTTCTTTCACAAATCGAGGTGAAAGAGATTAGGTCATACTACACCACGCGAAACCAATGCGTATTGGTAGATGCAGGTTTGTGGCCACCTGTTGTTGAAACAGATTAAGCCGCCTGACCCAGGAATGATTCCTAGTTCGTGACTACGTTTTCCTTTAAAAAAACATAGCTTAACGTTCCACATTAAGTGGTAATCGGGCCCAGCGGCATAGCGTGCCTTCCAAAGTACGGAGATGCTAGAATATGAAAATGCCACAAACGGGTGACCATCTTGGCCTGAGCGAGCCCAACGCTGCTTAAACTTGGAGATCGCTAAGATTACCGCGGTGAATATGACAGATTTTTTGTGGTATATAACATTTAACTACATATAATTGAAAACATACCTGGCATGTAAATAAATTTCCTGGTATGCAGCGTATCCGTAGTCGTGTAACTGGGTACAAATTCTGACAAAGCGACGCCGACGTGGAGCGTATGGGGATGACGTCAGTTAGCGGCTATCATGCCTTGGTATATACCTAATTAATTTGGCCGAAAATCAATAATGGCCGAACTGCCTTGTTGGTCTAGCAGCGTGGCTGACGATCAGAAGGTTCTGGGTTCGAATCCTAGGTCGGACTAGTTACTAGTTGATTTTGGGTTTTTTTTTCCATCGAAAACATCTAAGTAGAAATGTTTGGATATGTGCCCAGATAGTGGCAGTTGGTTCGCCACACTAGGATTAATATCGTCGGTGAAATGTGCGTGTATAAGGTACTCCTCTGCAACCGCCTGTGGAATATAGGCAATAAAAGAGGCGGTCTTCATTTTCAAAATCTATTAAATTTGGTACCCTTATTAGCATGAATTAAAAGAAAATTTTCTCACGCGTGTCATTAATTTAAATTATGTCAGGTCTATATAGTTCAATGATATTTCATCCAAATATTTATTTGCAGTTTCAGAAGTCCCGTTAAAATTACGCAGAAATGAACTTCATATATCAAGTAATTCTTGACAACTACAGTTAGAGATCACGTCAACGTATAACCGAGTTCGTACTTAAAGCAGTCGTACGTCATACAAACAGGCGACGCTTAAATTGTAATTTCACGGCTCGGCGGAAATTTTCATTGGCGATTAATTCTTGTTCGCGATTCGAGCTCACGAGGTGCGCTAAGCCCCGGGGCTCGCCTCAAACAGTTCCCGTCCTTACATCATTTGTACCGCCCGATGTCGACGCTGTATCATAACAATTAATTTGTTTTTGTTTCACCTCTGTGAGTTCGAAGCTTTATGTTAATACCACCCGCGGTCCAACGTATGAGAAAGAGAAAGGGTGTTCTACTTATTACATTTGAACGCTCTCTCTCTCATGAATTGAATTCAGTAATACTTTCATTAAGTTTATATATATTTTTATTTAATTTTACAGTGGATGATGAAGGATTTATTTCTGAGACAATTACGTTTTTTGGTTGTCACCCATTCTGTGAATTTTTAAATTCAATAACTAGTTCCAATAAAAGGGGTCTTTGTGGGACTAGCTGTGAACTAACTGATACTTTGAGAACATCAGTGTTTTTGTTACTAGTAAATTTATGTTGTCCTACTAAATAAACTGGTGTCGAAGGTTTTTAAGGTTCTTTTGTTTATATTTTAATATATTACTTGTTATTTTATGTTAATGTAGTCCTACGCCAGTACATACTTTGCGTGTAACCTAGTTCATATACGTACAATTGTTCGTAGTGGAGCTAAATAAGCTCGCCTTATTACTGGGGTTAATATAAACAATTGCGGTATCCTAATCCGGTGTTGGTAACCGCCGTCGGTTGTGCGGGCATGTTACAGCGGGAAAGTGGACGTTACAATACTCGTACTGCCTAGCGAGCTCAAAAAACAAAGAAAGGACGGCAGTTTCGACGCTGCCACAAATTGTGACAAATCGTGTTATTGAAATTTATGTCCGGCAGTTTTGAGACATAATTGGATGCGGAGAGTCGGCGGCCATGTTCCGACAGTGACGTCACGCGCTCTAATGACATTTATTACGGACAGTTCATTGGCGCTCCTCTACGCAAAACGCAGCGGCTATGCTCGCATTTGGAAATTAATTTTCGCGGTATTTTGTGAGCCGACGCCACCGGCCGACGCATCAGCCTGCGAGTCGAGCGTGGTGGAATGAACCCGTTTGAAATTAAGCTGGCATCTTGGTTTTCCAGTATTAGAGGTTTGATTAATATTGTGTGGGGCTATTATCCTAGGGTGAACTTACTGCTATGACGAGTTTAGGTTAGGTACGTACCTGTAACAGAAAATAAAACATCTTTAGATTGTTCTATATTAAAATTTTTACTAAATTACAGTTACAAACAACAGCTACAACTTAGAAATGTTATTTGTATGGCATGGCACTCTATAAATATGTTTATATAATTGATATCTCAAGGAAATATAAATAAAAAAGGTTGATACAGCGCGGGGACGTGGACAAACTGTACAAAATGACCGATATCTACGTCGGCGTAAATCTGGATCCAATAAAAGTAATAAATCGGGAGGCATCCCACACAGGTGCCGATGCTTTTTTCTACAACAATGTGAAGATTGCGTCTATAAATAACTGCAGTAGCATGAGACGTCCGCTCCGTGCGGAGGCACCTGAGTGATTGCGTTGAGAGCAACATATTCAGTCGATAGATGGCGTTGATTAAATAATTAATCACGTCACCAAGCTTGGTAAAACAATTTCTGTTTGATTATTTTATTGGAAAACCGGTCTTTTATTAACGGGTATTTTTCGTTGGAGATATTTATACGCGTTCTCCATTTCATGTTGTCATGTACTATGTTAATATAAGAATACTTGACTACTAAATTGCCACACTTGTGTACAAAAGGATATTCAAGTAATTAAACATGGAGAATTCAAAATTACGATTGGTACCTAATTCAATCTTTGTTTAGACCTGTGGCGGCGCAGAAGTCTTATCCAAGTCCACCTACACTTAAACATTTTTTATATATATAAAAAAACAATATGACAGCTGCAAAGTGGCAAGCTCGCCTTACTGTTTGTTGCTCATTTAAAGCTTAACAATAGACCACTATTCTCTACAACTGCATTATTACATAAAACGCGGAAAGTTCATAGCCAAGCGACATCCAATACTGTCTATCTCTATCCTCCATTGTTATTCTCGGAAAATAAATTCTTAGTCTGCTTAACTGTGAAAATCCTACGCGAAAACGTCTATTTTCAGAGCAAAAATTAGCTCTTTATCCCGTCATAATATAACATTGTTTTTCTTTCGTCGATATGTGGGTGGAGTGGATAAGGATGGTTGAAAACATTGGCGAGGAGGAGTCGCTTTCAAACCTGTCAAATTTGACAGGAAAAAGGGCGGGAAAATGTCAGTATAATGGATGTGTCACCGGCACCGCGGAATAACGCGACCCGTTGGCGTGCGCAGCCTCAGACCCACTCCCAGCGGATTAAATAAAACCTACCAGATTGGATGAACATTTTAATATATCTAGGTGACACCCGACCACATAAAGAACATCTTAGTAAGTTCCTTTTTAATACAATTGGAATTTAATTTAGAGTAAGTTAATTTAAAAAGGAGGTAAACTGTACACTCATTTACACAATTCTAGAGTACTGTACATCTCATTGAGTCATAATTTCCATAAGTTTTTAGTATTATATTTTATATGTATCATATTTTTTCAAGAGTTTCCGTAACCGGCGAGCGTGTATGAGACGAACTATGAGAGTCAAGGAAGCCAGAGAGGTATGTAAGGAAAGAACCTGTTGGAACTCTGTACTCTGTGCCTACCCCGCAAGGGATCTGGCGTGAGGTTATAGATAGATAGATAGATCATATTTTTTCTGTTCTGAGCAGAGCATCATGTGAATTATATAACATTGCATATAACGTGTTTATTGTTAAAAATCAATAGGATTCACGGGCTTTACCCGGACCTTTGAAAGGCTTGCATGGCGACATGGGTTCAATACGTAGAAGCCCTTTGCGAGAAGTTAATGTAATGTAAGTCACCTGCTGAGATCAATTGCTGAAAACAAACAACGAACTGACCCCGGCAGGTGCAAGGTCTATTGTAAATTATGAAGAGAAAACAAGGACTATGTGGATGAAGTTATTTCAAAGGGGACGGACACCGGCTATAATTAGTGATACCTAACTACTCGTGGTCGGCGGTGACTCGTCGCTTACTAGATGGGACCTAAAACGGTCGTCCTAAGACAACTGAGGGCAACAAGGCTTCTCCGAAGTTACTCGCGGCGTTCTGCCCTTTAACACTTCCACCCCTGGAGTATATCGACGTAAGAAAGCATTACCTTCCTACGTCGATATAGCTCTCACTGCTCCTGTGTAGACGGCCTTGACTGCTCCTGACTAGACTTTAGGCAAGCCAGAGCTGACAGTCCTCTAGGCACCCTTTGGTTTCCACTTCACCGACGAAGACACGTCGAGGTGGGGGCTCTGACCGACTCTCTGGAGCACTCGGGTCCGTGGGGTCGTTGCTCACCAACATCTCGGCACAACCTCCCTGTGGGCTTATTATTATTATTTTCTAATTTTGATGTTATAATTAAACGTTTTATTTTTTGAATATTGCTGGGCACGTGAAGGCAAGTTGAGATTGCAGTTGAAGTGTAAGTTTTATCAGTAATCAGAATAATGATTTTTCAGCGCATTTTAGTCAATAAATACGGTTCGGAAAACATGTCCAAACATGATGGATGATGAAAGCGTCGATCTGATGAAAGATAGAGATAGATGTTTGCTAATAGTCTTGTGCAAACTATGATTACTTTGATTTTAAATAAATATTTTTATCACTAAGCTCTGCCATATATTTCTTTTATATAATGCCACTGACATTACTATTAATGTAGGAGCATGTTTTCAGTATTTCTCTAGGGGATAGATTACCGAAAGCAACGTACATATTATTATATTTGCGTGACAAAAAGAGCTTACAAGAAATGTTCAATGGGAACAGTGAACCTTGAAGAACTGTGGTCCTTGAAGTTACTCCAAGGCACCTTTTTACTTTTATTCACTCCTAAAGTAGGAGTGAATAATTCGAAACTAGGACAGGAATACTTAATTCCACGTGGCTGGATTACTCAATATTATCGAGTTGACATTTACCGACGGCCATATTGGTCGTTATCTGTCACCGCCCCCTGCGATCCGTTTCACTTGCAACCCGATAGGGGGCGACGCTGGGCGGCGAGTCTACTCGCCCCGTAATGGCTACCACGGCCCCTTTTTTATTACTGACCGCTAGTAAACAGATCATTCGGGTTTGTGGTGTTATAAAAACGAAATTAACTCTGACCGGTAGATGTCCAGATACCCTCACTCACTGCTCTACTATTAACATAAAATCGCGTGTCACGCACATTCCGCAGTTTAAAGCGTCTCAGAAGCATTACGAGCGCCAATGCAGCGAAGCAATAACCCGGGGAGAGTAGTTACTCCGACCCGAAATATTCTAATATTTCGGTTGAGGCGGCCTGTCATTTGAATTTCTATCTTAGCTGGCTCTAAACGCGTCGGTCAATATAATATCTGTTGGCAAACACAGACTTTCGAAGAAACTACGAACCCTCATACTGCAAACATAATATCGTATATAAGTAGAGATTTTTCGGTGAAATTATTCGCTTTCAGGTATCAAATAGTACGATATTTTAAAATATACATTATCCATAACGTTAGAACAACGCCACTGTACCATATCGTAAAATACAACTTAAGGGGCATTAACTATTAGGCATTGATTTAGAAGCTATTTAACGTTGTTTATTTCGTATAATAAATGCTGTTTGGGACCATTTTCATGAATAATGGGCAAGTCCTTTGTTCGGAATGACTCTAATCACTCCTTCGGGAATATGTTCGCATCATAAAAATACGTTAAATTTTATAAATATAAAATAATGATGTCCTAAATTAGTCGAACACAAATGGCTTAAAATCGAATAAGTAAAAACTGGGTACTGATCACTGAAATATAAGTAGGTACATTTGTGTTTTAATGATAAAGCTGTTTAGTCCGCCTAGTAGGTATCGCAGATATTATTTAGCAATTCCACATTCCTATCATTTCCTATGCGTCATCCGCCGCGTCCCCGATATTCATTATAACTGTAGATAGAAGTATAGGCACAAGGTAGGTATGCAGGGCGACCACGGCCGCTTCCATTGTGCACTCCGATATTGTGTTAATAGATAAATCCAATCAAAATATTAATTCCACAACGCAGCTCGTTCGTACCTATTTACATTTCAGTCGCTCGATTTATTCGTTGATTTGGAGATATTCATTGACAGTCGCGTTTCATCGAATTATCGAACGCATAAATATGGTCTATGAAGTGCGACTCAGTCGCATTCATTTGAATATTTAAATTTCTTTTATTTTATTTCATCCATATATTATTGTGAATTCTGAAAATTAAGAGCTTGTACTCACATTTCCAAATTACTAGTCTGGAAACGGAATATTAAGACATACACATGAAGGAAATTCAAGCTCTCATTTTGTTTGGGCAGGTTTAGTTTGAGATACTTAGTCTTAATAAAGGGTAGCTTTGTACTCAAAAATAATAAAATCGAAAACTTATATTGAATAAAACTTCTATGTGAAAATCTATAATAATCATTTATTGGAAAGGAATCGGCACCGCAACTGGAGCCCGTAAGGCGAGCCGCGTCTAAGGCTGCCTTGGGACCCATGAAAGCCGCTGTTTTAATAAGGGTATAACTGTAAGGATTGCTGCCAGAAATAGCACTTTGTTATGCCATTGCCGATCAAGGATATAGCCCGGAACCGAGCAGTTATGTGCTACGATATTATCAAAATTAATTCACAGAGCTCTGGTACTCATCGTTAAATTAAACGATATCTAATAAGCTGAATAGGTATTATGTGCCATTATAGTTGTATTAGTACAATTTCTGAATGTGAACGCAAATTGTAAATTATCCAGAACCAGTGTGATGGCGCGTGCTCTCCCCTACCCGCTCGGGATTAGAGTCCCAGTTGTGCGTTTGTGCTGTTTTTCCAGTATTCACGTATAATATTCCTCTATTGTTTCTACTAGAAAAACCTTTTGATATTTCATTTCAAAGCGTTGGGGAAATACAAAAAACTGGAAGCAAAGCTTTTAATTACCAAATGTATGAGTCGCTTTTCTGCTCTTGTATTTTCTAATCCCAGTATATCGTAACAACCCAGTCGATCAAAAAAGTTGTTAAAGATGTCGCGAGCGGTCATTCGGCTCTACCACGAGACAATTGAGTCCATATGGGACGGCGATAACGGGGGATAGCAGAGATGAAACGAGTCGGGGTCACTGCGCGCTCTCAGGACTCAATATTTGCGCTGCAATACAACCTTTATTGCGAGGATCAACACGATCGTACCGAATATAGGCGCCGAAATGACCATCGACCGTAACCTTTTTAATGAATAGGCTGATCAAATCACGTCGAATATATGAAACGTTATTTTCTATGTGGACTTTAGCTATTTTCGCAAATTGCATTAGACGGTTTCTCCAGTTCACGAACCCTCTTGCAACCACCGCACCAAGACAATTTTTTTCTAGTGTCATTTTTTGGAGTCGCCTTGAATTGGATGATATTACGTCTGTGTGACGAAGACGAGCGTGTACCAGAGCACTTCGCAACTGCACCGACGACAGCTGGTTCTCTTTATTTGATTTCCAACTGTGCGAAGGAGCATTCAAGTTTTATGTCAACGTTGCGACACATTCGAACATTTGGAAGCGAATATCGTCTCTAATGAGGTTTCGGATTTATACTTGAGATTCGATTTTATATCAGTTTTCACTTTGCGCCGCTCCTACCAGCGGTATCTACATGCAAACATTTCTGTAGCGTTTTTATCAATTTGTTTCATCTGGGTACCGTTTCGGGTACTCGACGCACATTACTCGACCGGCGATTGTCCCCAGGAAATTGTTTAGAGATACGTATAAACACTAAAACCTTTGTTGAACAAACGTGGGTCTGAAACAACGTGCGTGAGCAATATCGTTTAGGCCAGATGTCGAAGGGCGGGGTGTTTGCGCTGGACGGTCAACACGGGCGGCAAACCCGCGTGCGAACGGCTCATGTGTCGCCCGCGCTGTTGCTGTTTTGTATCAATAGGTCTTGGTTCGCGACCAATTTGCAGCTCTATGATGCGGTGCAAGCTTTGAAGTGGTTTTCAGCTCATTTGCACGCTTTAAATACACAATATGTTGTGTATTTTATGTTTAATGAAAATTGTTTGGAGACTGAAATACGCGCAACTTACATAAAACATATCAAAGCGGCGTTTTTTAGAAGTTGATGCTATGAATCAACAATAACGTTTTCCATGTGAACTTAAAATTTACAAAACTATAGGAATGTGAGTAACTTTTTTGTTTTTTAAGTCTTTGTTATAATTGATAAACTAGTTTTGTATTGTATAGAATACTGCATTTAGGGTCTTTCTTCTAAGGATAGTTGCAGATTGCTTACAATAAAACTCAAAATTGAACGTTGTCGTTGTTAAAATATATATACTTTTAAAATAAACCTATATAAACTGCATGGCGGTTGATAAGCCGCATGCAAGCGTCCATGTTCATTCGCGCGCACATTTATCATCGTTGGGTTCAAAGTTCGAATACAATAACCTTGTTAGTAGGTACATGAGTGTCGGTTTTTGTGTGGCTTCCACATATTCCTACAGAAAAATATAGACAAACTAAAGACATATCATTTCCACGTGAGTCATAGAAGGCTGAGCTGGAAATATTGTAGATGCTAGAGGACGTGAACAAAATAAAAATGTTATGTACTCAATAAAATATTTAGAGCAATGTGCGTTTTGGTGAAATATTATCTCGAAAGTCTATGTTTTTCATATGCATGAAAACTTTTTAGGGTTTTCGTGCATATAGAAGAGGGGTTACGGTGGCTATGTAGGTCGGTTTTAGGAAAGTGCGTTTTTGAAGTTCCATCTATTCTATCAACTTTTAAGCTTTATATTAGTGTTTAGTGGGAATTTGCTCTCTCACTTTAACGCCCCAACGATCTTCTAAGATATTTTCTAGAGGTATTCCAAACGAGATCTGACTAAGTACGTGAGTACTCCTCATAACGACGTAATGGAATTCGCGGACGGACATGCACACATTTAAATGCAAGGAGTTTTGTAATAAAGTCCATAAAGACAGCAGGGAGCAGATAACCGTAATTCCTTTTTCAAATTGCAGCGCCACGAAGCGCTGATGGAGATTCATTGAACCAGCGCATCATTTATCAAGCCAGCATTTCTTACTCAGTGCTATAGCGCCACCCTAGATTTAAACTTTATTCCGCTCACTAGTTAAAGCGCCGCGTACTATGATTGCGGTCTTATTTTCGGTGCTCTTTCTGTGTGTTTTACAGTACGACGAATGAGGATTTTTTAGTTGTTGACTTTTCAATTTTAGTCTTGGATTTTTCTGTTTCAAAAATATAAAACGAAAGAGCGCGCTTTTTGTTTACTTTTTTTTCGGTTTGATGTCTCCGGGATGCGAGAACCACTATCTAAATGGTTTTGGGTGGCGTGAAGCGACATTGTGCCTCGGGTGATCAATACTACGGTGGTGTAACGCCAAGAGTTGACGCTGATGGCACTTGTTAGTTTTATTTCCTTTAGCTCGTTTGCTCCCGGACACGAAACAAGTTTGCGAACATATATACGCCGCCATTTTGAGAAAATTGACTTTAGGAGTGACAGCTGCCAAAGTCTTCATGTGCATTGAATTCCTTGTGAGTACTGTATGAAGTTATGTTTTGACACACCTACAGACCTTTCGCTAGTATGTGCTATGGTTTAACTTTCATAGTAAAAATGTTTCAACGTTTCCAGCAGACAATCTCTTCCTTTCATGTGAATATATTACAAAATTAATAATTTAGATATTGATTTGCTATTCAGCGCGGCAATGCTGCCAGCGTTCTAGGTACACTGCCAACTGACAGTGGCGTGGAACCATTTGGCCCTATGTAAATAGGTATTTTCCTTTTTTACACCCGTTTTTATTAATAATTATTTGCTGTTTTTTTTTATATAATTGTACATACTGTATATAATATTCTTCTTTGTTTAAATAAATATCTTACTGTTAATTAAAAAAAAAAAAAAAATTTAGATATTCACAATAAGTATTATAATAATTCAATAATTATTGCACAATAAGAAACAACCGCGAAAACTTTCGTGTTTGCGTTTTGTTCGAAACAATATTAAAACAGCAATATATAACTGTGAAGTATTGAAAAATCCGCGGAAACATCAGTTCGTTGAACAAAACCGGGACACGAGAGAAGAAGTTCTACTGTTGGGCCGGCGGCGTTCCGGTAATACCAACTTTGAGCTTACAACTGGTGCTCGCGCCATGTGGAACTTTCAGCTACTTAGTTTTATTTCACACCCAATTTATTCCCGAGTAGCAATCTAAACGCGATAAACGTAGTTCCCTCTTACTCTTTTATTGCCTACCTGTGGGGCTAATAACTTACCATAAACGCCTGCTTGATCTAATTCCAATTTAAAAGTTGGATTCTTGAATACTCGCATCTGTTCGATAGAGCTTAAATTGAACAAATTATTTCATTGTGACCCTTACTTCAGTTTGTCATCTGTTTGGTAACATATACACAAAGTGAATGTGTATATTTATTGATGAGAGTATCATAGAGTAACACAATCGTTTATATTCAGAGAAACCAACGCCTAATGCCCTCGTGGCTAGTTTTTGTTTTAACTTGGTTTGGTGACACGTTTTTGCGCACACATCGACTTACCATTTCACTGAAACTATGAAACCGTTTTAATAAAGAGGCTTTCTACGTATAAAACGAGTAATATCGTAAAGCATAAAAACATAAAGACGCAATATTGGTTTGAACATAAACCGCGCTTGATGTCCAAAAAACCCTTAAAAGTAGTATCAATCCAATTTCCCTATAGGAGCTCGGAGTGTCACCGCATAAAATAAAAATACCTACGTAAAAGCCACTCCGCACCCCCGCGCAGGGTGGTACTTGTAATAAAAACTCGTTAATAGCTTTATTAACTACATTAGTAGATGTACATATGAGTGAGTGAACCTCATATGGTGCTATGAACGGCGGTTTTTTCCATACTCCTATTATGTACCTACCTCTAGTTAAATGTAAGAAAAAGTAAATAGGTCAGTCTATGTTATTTTCCAGACATACTAATGTGTGCGGAAGGGCTTAGCATGATAAGATTGACGTTAGCGTAACGCTGTCGAGATAGCGTGCTATCATGTTCATCTTTAGTGTGAATATGGTGGCATATTAACTCGATAGTGTTACTTATCCAAACTTACGAGTAGAATGCTTAGAAATATCTTCAAGAATAGGAAGAAGTGTTTTATATGTTGGCTTAATTAACCTGGGTCTGGTGGTTGAACGTGAGGCAAAATATGAATTTCTGTCTAAGAAGTTTGAGTGCGTGGACATCGTAAATTTCTTCATCCAGCCCAATTATTCAATCTCGTTTCCACCGGAGATTATTAAAACAACATAACCTCCACCTTCCATTAGGATACCATCCAGATTTTATCCCGTTAAAAGCATTAGGGTTTTTGGCAAACAATATAGTCGATTAACTGGTAAACTGTTATCAGTGGCATTGCCCACTCATCACGGTCAGTGTAATATGTAAGCGAGCCTTCCGTTTTGGCTAATTCTCTTCGTAAATAATAAAAGAATGTTTGTCCCGCTTGGTTCGTGTTGAACCTAGCTATGCTTATTAAGCTTTTTAACATTGAATTTTTGTATCCTTGTTTAGTGAGCGTTTTGGTAGAGTACCGTTTCGTTCTGTGGTCTTAGAGCTTAGCAGGAAAAGATTTAAGTTACAGTGACGCGAGTTGATATGCTATCCGTGTCGCACTAAAAAGAATACTAAAAAAATGAAAGTGACAGCATGATTACTCGCTACTATGCTAACGACAAAGTTTTCGTGCTATGTCTTCTGCTTAGCTACGTCCAGTACTGTTACTTTTATGACGATAAGTCACTGTGTGTTTTAATGAGCAGTACATTGTTGTCTGTATACCAATCCTTTTGTACGGTCGTGTATTCTTAACCTCTCTGACTTTAATGTGATATCGTGTCTACATAAAAAAGGAAAAAATATACACATGTCAAGACGTTCGAATCATCATAAAATATGATAGAACGGTGGTTGGACGATTCGCCGATAGTTTCTAATGGAAGTGTAGAGTTCATTCAACTTTAATTGCCTCGTTAGACGGCTCAAACTTAACATTTCCACGACAGTAACTTTTCATTTTCAATAATATTGAAGAGTTTCTGTATATGATTAAGTGAATGCGTTTGAAATTAAATCATCAGAGAGATTTCTGAACAAACGTTAGGTATCTTTGTGTCTTTTTTTATTCAAGGTAAAATAAACATGCTTCTGAAACTTCCCTTTTTATAAATAAAGGTTGTGGCAGATTATTGTGATAAAATATATCGTGTCCGTATAGGTAACTCATAGAGTATAGCTATGTATACTATGAAAAATATCTAACATCAAAGTAACCATCGTAAAGAGGACACAAAAGAGGCCAATCATAACACTAAACAAAAAAAACCGATCAACACAACTCAACTACAGAAAAGAATATAATATAGCACAATGTAAAAGAAGCATAAGAAGTAAATAATAAGTTTTCTGCTTATGCTGTCGGCTTCACTGCTTAGACCTAGTTACGTGATCGAACCACCGCAGGTGTTCGCTACCAGGTGGACCGTAAGAAGTTTCAGTTTGTATGAATCAGCACTTCACCATCCGCAATTTTTTCTATTACCGGACTTAAGCCTGATATTTTCCATTTCACCGATCGTCACGCATTCCTCTTTTTCGTATATGAAATTTTCCCTGCAATCCCAAAATTTAATTAACTTGTTTGCTGACTCCGAAAAAAAAACCATTAATGTACTTAATTTTGGCAATTAAAATTTAATTTGATTGCGGCGCGCGGCTACCACGGCTCCACCTGCAGGCGGACCAAGTAAAATGAAGTAATTCGACTCGTTGTGGCACGTCCCCGACATTACTTACCATCTAGCAACAATTTGTTTTTTTTTCCCACCCTCGAGAGAAACTCGAGCAAGCGCCCTGCTTTTTAGTCCCAATTTATTCTTCCAATAAACTTTTCCGCTTTGCTTTTTGCACGGAAAATGTGCCTAAAATATTTAAACAGTTTATGCTTTCCTTCATATCCTTATGTTCCTGCTTATGAGTTCCAAAATTCTTCGTTGATGCCGTTTCCGAACTCTTAACATCATTCGCGCCGAACCATCTTTACGAATCGTAAGTACTTGCGAGCATATTTTGTATACGAGTACCACTTGTGAAGGAATTTGTTGAATGTTGTTTACCGATTTTTGTGACTCTTTAACAAAACGCTACTAATTTTAGATTTGGAATAAAATCAGGGTGGTACGAAACACTGGAGAAATTGAAAAAAGGAAGAAGACAATCCATGACAGTCGGTATTTGAGGGTACCTATGCGGAGAGCGGCTGTACGCCCAGTGATTCGCGGCTCTAACGGGCCGTGACAATCGCTTCCATGCTAAATGTCATGGTGGCCATTGTTCTACCCGCCTTCCTCACCCCTTCACTTGGCCGCGCCACCCTAACTTTCCCTACTGAAGCACTGGCATTTATTCCCCACACCCTTACCTCTGTTAATGAAAAATGTAGGACTCGGGATATTGATTATAGTTTTTACGCATGTTTGCTACGTAGAAATATTTTATCGTGGGATTGACGGAAGGTAGGGAAAGTTTTGCAATTAAAAAACTTGAAATATGTTGGTAAATGAAGGTATGGTTTTATATTTCATATTAATGAGATCTAATGATCTACATTGTGGAGCTTAGTAAATTATGACAATGAATGGTGAATTTAGTGAGTCGGAGTGAAGTAAAAGTGAAGGGGGCGGAGGAGAATGTTAACTTAATATGGCGGGGGCATCACGGCAATTTGTTCGAGACGAACCTCCAGTCTGGCTGAGTGCTGGCAGCCAAGGGTTGGCCTCGCCACTATTATTGTGAAGCGCTAAGATTATTATGGTGTAGAATGTTAGGAAAATGTATGTATTTGGATACTTAACGATGCGTTTCGAGGACGGGAATATGGTTAGCGATGACGTACATGTTTGGTATGTTCCTACTTATTTTATTAATCAACTAGCTGTAACCCGCGGCTTTGCCCGCGTAGAATTTATCAATAAATCTTTTCTTTTTCTTAAATAAAAGTAGCTTAAGTTACTCCTTATAACATCAGCTATCTGCGCGTGAAAGTCCCAACAAAATCGGTCCAGCCGTTTTGGAGATTAGCCGGAATAAACAGCCAGAGACACAAAAAATTAAAAAAATGATTTTTTGTTATAAGTACCGTATATACTTTCATATGCATTAAGTCAAAAGCTGTGATTTTGAGGTTACAAACAGACTTCAATTTTATTTATTTGTATAGATTTGTACTTTATAGTATATACAAAGTGCTAAAAACTACAAACTATCTAAAAATAAACTCATGAAGAGTCCCGAAGATGTAGTAGCAGAATAATTGCGAATGTTAGCCATGCGCTGACCTTTGATCTCCATGTAATGATTTGATAAAACTACTAGTAAGGGCCTATATGTCTATTTTTAAAAATCTCTATAAGTCTATATTTTTGAAGATATAATGAGAGATGCTTAGAGGTATTCATAAACCTTTAAATATTCTATAATACCTAACATCCGATTGGTGGTTAATCGATTGATTCACAAATTGATTGATAGATGTCAAACTTTTACTCTTTTTTTCAGTTACTATTTCCTATATCGACAGAAATAATAAAACCGGATCACCAATATTTTATGCTCCCAAGGCAATGATCATCATTATCATCACATTCACCTCATTCCACCCACTGCAGGGCATAAGCTTACTCCCTCTTACGCCACTTATCCCCATCCTGAGCCAAAGTAACACAAATAAGTTTACCAATAAACCACACATAGGTAATGTACCTACATTTATTGCTTGCACAATATTTTTAGTGCACATCGTCACCCCTATAACGAGTTTACGCTTGCGCTATCGAAGGAAATCGCACGAAAAGTGATTATGGATCGGCAAGATCTTAAAACCTGCATCTACCCTGAACGCGAACGCGGTACTCAGTGTGTGGGCGTGCGTCATATACGCACACAGCCGACCCGGCGACAACTTCATTAGGAAGCCATAAGTCGGCGCGAAGTGGCATCACCCGATAGACTTTATGTACCTACTAAACGGTTTGCTCGACTTATTGTACGTAATCAAGCGAATTAATTCCAAATGTTACTCTCCATTAATACTCTGGTAATAATCATGGTTCACGTGTGTGGGAAAGCTACCTATATACCTACACAGTATATAGGTAAATAGAACATTTGAAGTGATGAAAAAGTATGCGGGGAATGATGTTTTTTTGGAGTGTACAGAGTTAGTAATTGTAATACAAATTATGCAATGAAAGGCTTGAAGTTACCGAGTAAATTTTATTAACAACCACATTAAGAAAAATACAAAACAAAAGTGCGATTCAGAGATTAATCCTAATAAAAGAAATGGGGAAAATATGTAATAGGTAATTTTATCCATAAATTTTTAGGTACTGTATATATCTATACATAACCTACAATACTGAGTTCTTAGATTTACGCGAATATTACACATGAAATAAAACTATTTTTTCGGATTTTATCGTGGTTTATTTTGATTTTTGGTGCTTCCATCGACCATAATCAAATCCAAAACTAAGCATAACACTGCAAGACCTCAAGACACCGTGAGCTCATTCTGCGTAGATCGGACCAGCAAACACAAAAATAATTAAGAAGTTTGAGGGTACCCTGGAACAACTATGCCTTTTGGACGTCTAACACCTCAGTCCTTCCCGTGACCATGGGTGCTGCAAAGCACTTGAAACGTCGGGAACTTAAAAATCAAAATAAACCGCGATAAAATCCTAAAAAAATGTTTTATTTCATAATCCACAATTTTAAATTAAAATCACAACATATTATTTCCGCACAAAGGATATTTTGTTACTATGCCTATAGTTAACCAGATACACGATGACTACATGCTTTAACGCCTCCATCGTTCGATTAAAACCACAAAAAGTGACTGTTATAATTATTTGCATTTACCATCAACGATCTTATTCGAAGCACAATTCAGTATCAATATTAAACGTGACCTCATAATTATTTATATTTATGACCTAAATAAAAACCATTTCAACTGCACTCCACCTCGACACGGCATGAATATTTCTTGGTCGAGAGCATTCTTTGCATTGTATTTTATGCGAGCAGGGAGCACCGTCCATAAAAATCATAAAACTAAGGGCGTCCCCCATTTGTTCCACTATTTGCATACGATACAAACGAGTGAAGACAACGGCGTCCTCTACAAAGATCGTTGGCCGACAATAAAAGTGTATTTGCGAAGAAATTTAATAAAGCGGAAGTGGACTGCTATTAGGGAGCGCCCTCACGAGTCCTCGACGTACAGTCCGCGGCGGATATGGAATAGCGGTCAAGGTATTCGTATGATACTGCGCGTCTAAAGAATTGAGAATATTTTCAGAGGCCGAGTTGCCCTGTTAGTATTGTGCATTGATAGCGTAAAACTATATTTTTCCGTTTTTGTCACGTTTATTTTAACATTTTCTTTGGGTGATACCCAAACAAAAAAATGTTAAAATAATCGTGACTTACTTACTATACTTCCCCTTCTAAAAATTGAGAATATTTTCAGAGCCGGAGTTGCCGTATATTTTTACGTTTTATCACGATTATTTTAACATTTTTTTTGGCTATCATGTAAACTTATGTTATAAGTATAAATAATAATAATATTTATTGCCAAGATTACAATTTTACAGTCCAGATTCACTTAGTAAATACAGGTTTATTTTATAGGTACATTAGCTTAATAAATTGTTAAAACTTGGTTATTCTATATTGCTGCCACCCAAGCTAAGAATAAAAGATTTACGCTTAGTCATGAAAATTATGACGAATATGGAGTTACATTTATTGTAACATTATATGAGTACCAATATTGGTCTCACTTCAAGATAGACTTCAATATAGACTTCAAGGCCTCTTTCAAAGATCACCAGAATGATTAGCTTTGTACAGCAGGCATCCAGCTTTTAGTCACGAATTTCCCAATGAATGAGGTTTCTATCAGTAAGCCAAATTTCTTGAGCGGGAATTTAAAGTAGTTTTCGCAGGCATTGATTACTGTAATGTAATTGCCAATGTATAATAGTGCAGTTCACAGGACTGCTATAGGATAATGACTTTTTTTTTCTTAATGAATCGTCGGAGTTTCCCCCAATATGTGTTGGGGACCTTGTTTTGCATATTATATTGCAACAATTTTTTTTTTTTTTTATAACCGTAGCCCCGCTCTAGGATTTATTCCTGTATCGTGGGTGCGTTCACAAACATGAAATTTCACATACACAAATACTCAGACCGGAACAAATAATTGTGGATCACTCAAATATTTGTTCCGTGCGGGAATCGAACCCGCGACTATTAGACACAGTGGGCGGAGCGGCTCAAGCTCTTAACCACTGCGTTAAAGCGTCCGTCAAATTATTGTTTTCTGTTTTTTTTTTGGAAGTTTTAATATTAATTTTGACTATTGTCCAAATAAACGTTTTCTTAATTAACGTAGAATAATGACGTTAGCAATAGATAAAGACGCACTGAATATTACTATATAAAGCTTTATATGTTGACTGTACCAAAGTGTAACGGACTCAGCCGGCCTTGTTACGTGCTGCGAGGGTGATTCATATTTATTTCAGGCGACCATCGATTGCGGGCAGCGACGTGTGATAACACGTGCTGCCCCTATCATTACAGCGATATCATTCTAGATGGACGAGTTGGACCTGTGTTTTGTGTTTTAGAAGTAAACTGTAGTAGGTATAGGCAAGAACGCGAGATTCTTAGTAAGCTTTAGATTAATACATAAATACGTAATATATTGATTATGAGGCGCGTAAGATACCCGCTGATATAGGGTAAAACCCTATACAGATATTCTATCTACCTATGTCATCACGCCAGATCTCTTGAGGGGTAGGCAGAGAGTACAGAGTTCCAACAGGTTCTTTCCTTACATACCTCTCTGGCTTCCTCCAGTCTCATACAGGCACAGATACAGATATTCTACGTTATAAATACATGAGTTATATGTAAAGTTCGAATTTTTTGTGCAGTAAAACTTTTTCTAAATATTCAAATTTGTCGTAATTTTAATTACATTGATGATGGAATACAAATATTTAGTTTTTTAATAATTCCTTTTATAGCATTTTCCCTAATCACCCTTACAATTTGTAGAGGAAATATGTCTGTAAGGTACGGGTAAAATAAACTTATTTTCTTTAAAGAAACGGAATGATTTAGTTTCTCCAAGGATTTGCATTTTTACAGCTGACCTGTTCCGATTTTCCATTTAGCACATCATTTAGTATTCATTAGAATTCTTGAATTAATTTAAACACCGTCACGCCTACATACCCTAAGCGGGAGTGACAAAGGATTACGGTGTTCACCCAAGTTTTACCCGGCAAGCCTGTTGCCATTTAATTTCATGCTGCTTGGTTGGTCTACTAGAGAATAATGCACTTGGCGATCACGAGATTCTGAGTTCAAGTCCTGGGTTCGAAAAACTCCCAGTATCAGTGCGGAGTGTGGAATTGGGCCTGCTATGTGGCATTATGCTCGCCTCTATTATATGGGACCTAACATCGTCGGTGAAAACTGCGCGTAAACTATACACTTTTGTCACGCCTGCTTGGGGAATATAGGCGTGAAGATGTTTATATATTTTTGTTATTTTACAATATTATACTCCGGACTGTAACTGAGAAATTTTTGGTGCAATGACTCCAATAACATTTTACGATTTGAAGCTAGGATTTCTATCACCATCCGCACCATACCACCACAGCAATGAAGCAGTAAAACTAATTTATTAAATTATAAAAACGTTCCGTCACGCCTATATTCCCCAAGCGGGGGTGGCAGAGGTGTACGGAGTACACGTTTCGCCGACGATGTTAGGTCCCATGTAATAGGGGGCGAGCCTATTGCCATATACCGGGCACAATTTCAGACTCCGGACTCATACTGGGAAGATTTTTCGTTAGAAAAACTTCATTTGTGCGACCTAGGATTTGAACCCAAGACCTCGTGATCACCAAGCGGTGCGCTTTGCCACTAGACCAGCGAGGCAGTCTATTATAATTATATTTAATTATAATTACACGTATTTTACCTAGCGTAATAGGTTATAGGAAAATACGAATCCCTGAGATGTTAAAATTAATTAAGATACTGATTTAGTTAGGCATGAAGTAACGAATCATAGCAAGTTAGTTAACTTATATTTAGAAATGGGTACGGAAAGTAAACAAATCTATCTGTCTATCTATATCATCACGCCAGATCCCTTGCGGAGTAGGCAGAGAGTACAGAGTTCCAACAGGTTCTTTTATTACATACCTCTCTGGCTTCCTCCACTGTCATAGTTCGTCTCATACAGGCTCGCCGGTTACGGAGCCTCTTGACTTTTCCTTCAGATAAGACTCAGTTTATTTGGTCGTGCTAAGATAGTCGAGGTCTTCCCAGGTAGCTGCATCTTTCCACTTTCACATTGTATATCTGTTTATGACTAAGAATATAAGAATGACTTCTTTTATCTGGCATTCTTTCTATATGCCCGAACCAACGGAGCATGCCATGTAAACAAATCATTTACGAAAAAGTGGGTTTTGTAAATATTACCTAATAATATAGCTAATGTATTTAAACCTACGTAGAGTAGTAGGAACTTCTTTATTCTGTGGTAGAGACAGTATACGGTGTAACGCTCGTAGCGACTCGTAGCATTTTCGTAGTTTATAGCGTCTTATATGACTGACTGCCTCGTTGGTCTAGTGGCAAAGCGCATCGCTTTGTGATCACGAGGTCCTGGGTTCAAATCCTAGGTCGGACAAATGTGGTTTTTCTAACGGAAACTTCCCAGTATGAGTCCGGAGTCTGGAATTGTGCCCGGTATATGGCAATAGGCTCGCCTCCTATCACATGGGACCTAACATCGTCGGCGACACGTGGGTGTACTCAGTACACTTCTGCCACACCCACTCGGGGAATATAGGCGTGACGGTGTTTTTTTTTTATAGCGTCTTATATGTTTTGTTAGTCATTAGAGAATAGAGGACATTATAATATGGTGTTTACAACGTCTTTTAAAGATTATAAGTTAATAATAATATAGTAGTAATTAAAATTTATTGGTTGTACTATAATATATACTTATTATTCGTAGTAAGTGACATACGAACAATATTTTGTTGATAGTATAATAAGTAGGATTTATAGCGAAAATTTGATGTAAAAAGCATTTCATCTACAGATAATTAACACTTACATTTTGATGTAAGATCGATATTAAGTAAAAAGCTCTATCAAAAATTTGATCATCGCTTAAGTTTATTTTACCAATTGGTAATAAAGGTGTCCAAAAAATATTGGAATTGACTTACACAGAACGAATGGCGTGTTAGAGGAGAAATCTATACCTAGCCGTAATACAGGCAAATGCGATCATTTATTGACCAGTATATATTGATTACATGTGGCCCGTTACGATAACTTTGAAATGATCATGTAATGGTATACCAAAAGCATACAGCATACAGTATGATATTAGTATATCATGCGTGCTGCATGCGCGGTATCAAATATGCTATTAGTATGCACATTAAATTACCTTACGAAGTACTTGTAACAGTCTTAGCAAATAAGAGCCATCGAAATACTTTCTAATTTATAGAAAAAAATTTATACATAAAGAAATATATAGCAGCAGCTGTAGCTATTCCGCTACGCTCTCTAAACGCTCCGCTATTCGTTACGCTGTAGCAGAATCACAGCCTAAGTGCGGCACCGCGGCGCCGACGCGTCGCCCTACTTGTTGCTGAACGCGCCGCCACCGCCCAGGGCCTTATTCTTTGTGACCAAACGTGGCGCGTTACTATAACTTTGTGAAATTAAAGTGTGATGTTTATTCTGTATTTCTTAAACAAGAACGTGCCCCACACTAGGCATAATTTCTGTGATGTGGATACGTTAACAAACATGAATTTCAGATACGTAAAAACCTAGACTGAAATAAATATTTGTGAGCCCTATTAAACTCTGTTCCGTGCGGGAATCGGACCCCCGACTACTCGATCCAATGGGCGGAGCGCCTTAAGCTTTTAATCACTGGACCATGCCACTGAAGTACTATTAAACGATCGTTTTATTAAGTTATCGTAACGCGTCACGTTACGTGTTTAATTGGTTACACCGAATAAGAGCTCAGCAGAGTATTTACGCGCCAAACAATATCGACTCTTTCACTAAGCACACTCGATTGTTATGCCCCTATCTCCATACTATATAATGCCGGTATTAAACACGCTCCTACTATCGGTTCTCGGACGCGTATCAATAGAAGAGTGAATAGAGGTTTCTCAGAAGACGTAGAAGTTATCGTGACGCTAGCAAGTAATCGTGCTGTTACTTAGTACACTAGCTCTTACCCGCGACTTCACCCGCGTGGAATTTAACAAAAAATCTTTTTCTAAAGTAAAAGTAGCCTAAGTTACTCGTTATAATAGCATCTATCTATCAGTCAAGGTCTCGTCAAAATCGGTCCAGCCGTTTCGGAGATTAGCCGGGACAAACAGACAGACAGATAGACGGAGAATTTTTTTTTTTTTGTGAGAACTTCTGTAAAGACTTCCGCATGCATTTAGTAAAAAGCTGTCATTTTGACATTAAAAACAGACACTTCAATTTTATTTATTCATATTTGTAGATTTGTAGTGTGACAAGGATGGCATATCAACTTGCTAGCGTCACGCAAACGTCAATCTTTTCGTGTTAAGCTCTGCAGAAGTTGTACAATTTTGGCGCTGACCTTTAGGAATCGTAGGGAATGGAGGTATACCATAACGTTTTCGAAATGCATTTAGGTAAATAATGTCCTAAGAAAAAGATTATAAGGAAATTCGAATATCGAAGCATCTGAATCTAACTGATTTTTGAAATGGATTAGGAACTCTATAATCCTTTTAAGTGTTTTTTTTCACGTTCATAAAAAGCCTATACTAGGAATTATTACTGTGTCGTGGGTGTGTGTACAAAAATCGCTTTTACATAGATAAACACCGAAATCGAAACAAATGTTTGTGGGTTACACAAAGAGCGGGGATCAAACACGCGACTTCTTGATTCAGTGAGTGAAGCGGCCTACTCTGTAACAACTAGACCATGCTGTCGTCAATTACTTCAGTGCATAAATATAACTATCGATATGCTATCTCAAATATTCCTGACTAAAAACGTTTCCATGTTATAAGAATTTCCAAAATGTCACGTAATCACACCCTTTTAAATGGAAAGGTACCTGGATACAGGTATTTCATAAACATTTATCCTCCTTCAATATCTGTTTTGAGAAAAAAGGACAATAAACCTAACCACATTCTAAAACAATATAACTTACATGCAACTTTTGCGAACCGTAATCAGGTGTGCTTTTTTAACTTAACCCAAGACATCCAGTTACAAATTTTCTGATTCTGAAAAAAATGATTCTACCACAAAACCGCAATTCGTAATCACTAACGCGACAGAGTATACCTTACACACGCCCAACAAAGTAATTTGCATTGAGGCGAACATCTCGAACGTACGAGAATTCGAGTTA
Source organism: Phalera bucephala (assembly GCA_905147815.2). Taxonomy (NCBI): domain Eukaryota; kingdom Metazoa; phylum Arthropoda; class Insecta; order Lepidoptera; family Notodontidae; genus Phalera; species Phalera bucephala. The sequence goes on along the minus strand of LR990621.1, from coordinate 10,781,883 downwards.
AGGGTGATAAAAGACGGACGGCCGTATGTAATTTGCGTCTCTGCGCAGCTCATCACGACCAGATTGAAATTCCTTTCGCAGCCCCACGCCACCGACAGGCTGGCGCCGACTCTACTTGTTGCGCACTAAAACGTCATAACTGCCCTTACGTGACGCTATTATCTGATAGTTTGTTTTATTTCCGGACCGCTTATCAGATTAGAGAGAACGATGGTTAATGAATATTTTTAGTTGGTGTGGCGGTTAATGGTAGGGGTTGTTTGGTTTGACAAGTTGGTGCGAAGGACGCCGTCCAGGAATTTATGTTGAAGTTTCGGTGAAATAGTCTGAGAATTATACATGATGTTATGTAGTTTATGAGTGTTATGCTAATAAGTAATTAAATATTTTGGGGTTAGTTATAACTATGAAAAAAGAACAATTTTTGTATTGTGATTTTAATGACTTAATTGTCTATCTATCTATCTATCAACACGCTAGATCCCTTGCGGGGGAGGCAGAGTGTACAGAGTTCCAACAGGTCCTTTTCTTTTTTAACCGACTTCAAAAAGGAGGAGGTTCTATGTTCGGTTGTATGTATGCTTTTTTTTTTATGTATGTTCAGCGATATTTCCGTCAATTGTGGACCGATTTTGATATTTTTTTTTGCATTGGGTTCAGTATATCTCCAAGGTGGTCCCATATTAATTTTATTGACATTGGACCTTGGACTTAGAAGATACACCAGGGAACTCCTTAACGACAAACAATAGGAATGTGTAAATTGAGATATTATGGTTATTGCGTCAATCCTATAGGTACCCCACTATAGAATAATTCACTGGTCACTTAAAATTGTAAAATAAAAATCTTTTATAAAAAAAGGTAAACCGACTTCAAAAAGCAAAAAAATAAATATTTGAAGTCGGTGCCAAGTAACCGACTGCACCAACCAGCACCGACTTCAAATATTTATTTTTTTGCTTTTTGAAGTCGGTTTACCTTTTTTTATAAAAGATTTTTTTATTTTATTGACACGGTCGCCCGTTACGGAGACTCTTGACTCTGTTTTTGTTGTATATGTATGTAAAATGTTCAGTTCTTTGAGTACTATAAAACACCCTTAAATCTTTTATGATCTCTCATTTTTACACTATATTTGATTGTTTGGAGATTCACTACCGAATATGCGATTCTGGACTCGTTAATTAACATTCCACGTGACAAATGACTGACTTCTCGCGGTTATACTTTTCTCAGTATATGATTTAATATAAAATCTGTAATTCCGTTAACCAACTTCCATTTCATATAATTACCAGTGAGAGACGGATTTCGATCACTATTCCCGCCACGATCTTAATATCTTAGGTAACAAATACACCCAGTTTAGTTGTAATTGCTTAATTATAACTTATTCACAACTTGGTACCGCTGTGTCGAACGATGTATATTAAATACATTGAGAAGTAGGTAGATTTAAGGCTCAATATTAGTTTAATTGACAATGTTTCGTTATATGATTCACTTATTTAATTTAGAAGTCCGATCAATCGGACTAAGCAGTCGGACCACGCGGTCACAGAAGAATATATATTTTGTGTCTTCCTTCAAAAACGTCGCCTAACACAAGCAATTATTTCTGTCTCGTAGGTGCATTCACAAACATGAAATACACATGCAAACACACCCAGACCGAACCAAATATTTGTGGGTGGGTCATATAAAGACTTTTCCCGTGCGGGGATGCAACCTGTGACTACTCAATCTCATAACCGCTTTTTTTTTTTGGTTTGGGTGAAATCCTGCATAGGATACCTGCTCGCTAGGGGGAAGCGAGGGGTTATGCCGAGACTCCTAATGGCTAAAACTCCACCGTGCTCCAACTTGTCGCTGTGGCTGGGGCTGGTTACGGGAACGCGTAAGCAACCATCCGCGACCCGCCAGCGACCGTCCACCTTTGTGGACATCCTCTTATAGGGGTATCAGTTTCCACACACTACTTTTAAGGCGCGTGTCGGAAGAATGCCACTTGTGGTACCAATCTCTGCCGTCTACAAAAAAAATGCAGACAGTACAAAACCATTTGTTGTGAACCTTTGGGGCCCTTTGTTTTTTTAGGGCCTGTTGTTAGGCTTTTGTTCTACAGTAAACGCCTTTTGATTTCATGTTCTTATAGAAGACATAGCCTCCCCACGAGAATCAGGTTTTTATACCTGCTGGATATAAGTATTGTTATTGATCTTACGGAATCCGAGTTTGGTAATAACACTATCTATATAAGTGAGAACTTATGTTACGAAAGACATGTGAAAACGTTCGTTCATAAATAATTATGTCAAGATGTTTGTTTGATATTTTGTATTATTACCACTTATTGCTATAGCAACCATGGTTGTCAACATAACAATGCTTTGTAACGTATTTTACTATAGGTATTTAGAAATAATTATTGTATCCCTTATTTATATCATGTTTAGTCAGGACAGGGCAGGGTGTTGTTGTCGAGAAATCGTGTTCATCGTCACGCTAACTTCTATCTGTTCATGCTAAGCTTTTCATAATGTGAACTAAGTCCTTTAGTCCCCATAGTGATTATATTCTCTTTGCTTTAGTTTTACTCTATCTTCTATATTATTCTTTATATCTCGCTATCTATGTATGTTAACACACCAGACCCCTTGAACGAAAGTTCAAAAGAACCACCGTGTTTACTAAGGAGTAAATTTAACTGTACCACTGTAGTAAGGTTGACGCTACACCAAAACTGACCGGTAGTTATTAATCTTTTGAAAATCTCTAAATTGCAGGATAGTTTTCTTTATTAGGTATTTTTTTCGGTGCATAGCCATCTGTCGGGGTATGTCGTAAACCATTAAACTACTTTCGTGACAAATATACAATATTTCGCCCAACACCCCTTGCGGGTTAGGCAGAGGGTTCTATATCACTGATAGAAGTAAATATATTTCGCTATTAAGATCCAATAAACCAATTTCAGTTGATAGACGACAATAATATCGTTCGAGGAATAGTCCAAATAGTAGTAAATCATAATTTGAATTATCGTTGGTGTTGTATAGCTCAGAAATTGGCTCGGATTCATATGAATGGTGTTTTGGTCGCAGCGTAGGCAATGCGTCGCGTCTTATGGTTCTGCACAGTTATATACTGCATTGCTACTAAAAATAATCTTATGAACCTAAAGTAAATAACGATGAACAAAGGATTCATGGTAGAGGTAGTTTATGTCTTCAAATTCATCGAGTCGGAAAATGATTTTCTTAAGCAGTTATACTACAAGACTTCAAACATAAGTAGTCTAGTATTCGATCATCTAATGACGAACCATTTGTAAAACTGTAGCTATAGCACAGCTGCTGGGCTAACGTTGTATGGTGGGTTAACCAAATCACCTGCTTTGCTGGAGGGTGATAGTACTGTTTTGCAAGCCACAGGCAGAGTTAATGATAACTATTTCAATCACCATGATTCAGGAACATCTCTCGGTAATAATTTATTACGTGAAAACCCTATAGATGCTAACAGAACTTAAGGAGGTGCTTACTACTCAAGTGTTGACATTCTTGAATACTGCATACGCAAGATATTTCCAGCAAATGCTTACTCTGCAGTAATGCAGATGCACGAATAATTTGAAAAAAAAATCTAAATTGCATAGAAAATTCTCGACAACTTTTTTATATTCAATAAGCAACACGCGAAGCCTTCCGATGCTTTCATGGAAGTAACGTAATGAAATGAAACTTCAGTAAACAACAAATTCGTTCTTGCGACGAACCAATCAGTTTCTACTTCGTTCTGAGAAGTCCACGCGAGAGTGGCTGATTAATGGCGGGGTGTTCAGATGTTATTAATTAATTAGTATACAAATTAATATTGTAAGGCTTGCAGTTGACGTTGCATATGCGACGTGCGTCACTGTTGCCCCGTGATTGCGCTTTCAGTTATTGCACTCGAGTTTAATTAAGGAAGACTTAGAGTTTGGTTATGCACATGTAACTAATAAGGGCTGATGGAGCTGCGGGCGAAGTGAATCCTGATCAATGAACGTAGTTAATTGCTGGTGTCTGATAACCTTCGTTTGAACGGTGTATTAGCTATTTGGCGGCACCCAGTTCTGTTTTATAAGGCAAATCGTACACAGTAAGTTTGAGGTTAGGTATACTGACAAATTATCTTGTAATAAAAACCAGAACGAACAGGAATAGGTTTACTGAAAGATTCTGTAAGGAAAAATATCTGTTGGAACTCTGTACTTTCTGCCTGTCCTGTAAGAGATCTGGTGTAGATAAATGGATGCTTAAATTGCTTTATTTTAGTGTGATAAATAGGCTATTTTTTTAAATGTGACGTACTAGTCTAAGGCCTAGCCTAAGACGCATTTAAATGATTGGACCTTGTTTGGTAATTTGTGAATTTCGTAACTGAATACCATGAGAATATTTTGGTAGTCTTACTCATATGTGTAATATAATCTAATGTATAAATTTTAATTTAAACTATTTTATTGAACATGTAAGAAACAAATATGTTTATTAGTGTCGATGTGTAATTTCATGGAGTTTCGTAACGTATATTCATACATATTTATAACCTTATTACCATAGATATATAACATAGAATATTTCAACTTATTATTGACTTGTCTGAACTTTCGCCGAAGATTTATTTGAAATAAAACTATTTTACGGATTTTATCGCGGTTTATTTTTTTATTTTTAGTTCCCGACGTTTCGAGTGCTTTGCAGCACCCATGGTCACGGGAGGGAGTCCAGTCCCTCCCGTGACCATGGGTGCTGCAAAGCACTCGAAACGTCGGGAACTAAAAATAAAAAAATAAACCGCGAGAAAATCCGTAAAATAGTTTTATTTCATGTGTAATATTCGCGTAAATCTAAGAAGATTTATTTGTCAAAAAACATACAGGTTCATGCCACGTGTACAAATTGTAAACTTATATTATTTATACTTATAGTTGTACAGTAAGTAACATAAAAAGAAAAAATAAAACTCTTATATCGTAAAGATGGAAATCTTAGCGTGTATGAAAGAAAAACAGACATTTTTGAGGGCAACGAAGCCCCGAGCGGGCACTTAGCTTCGGCTATTAAGGGCGCTGTGACCGCCAGCGCGACGAAACGACGAAAACTATAAAACCGTTAAAGCAACGTTTCAGCAGCCGTAAAGAGCGTCGCAAGATCTGTTGACAATGTCGCCCCAACCCGCCATAAACCGTATGCACCCGGCCAAGCTGTAAAACTTAATGGCACTCTGATTAAACTTATCTCTGGGGCTGGCAAATCACGACCTACGCTAATCGCCGAACGAATTCAACTATTTTTATTGGTCCCATCTTTAATCGGGTTGTTTCCAGAGATTCATAACCTATTGTTTTCGAAAAGAATATCTTTCATACATTCGTTTCCAGGACTTCCACGACGGTATATTTTCTTTGCCTCGTCATCCATAAATAATTGTTAAAGTATAATTTTTTTTATGACGTAGCAATCTTCTATAAGAAGTATGTTTAGCAACCAAGTAATCTTATTTTGTATGTATTTATTGAAACAAGCAGGAAACTAAAGATTAAAAAATGTTAACTATAATAATTTTTAACGCAAAATTCCTCGAGTATCTAGCGATTATCATAAAGAGGTGAAAAATGAAGTATGAAAAATGGGTGTTTAATCCAAATATACCCAGTATTTTCGTTATAGTTATCGAGAACGCACTTTCTCTCCCTGGTAATGCTGACTGTACTGTATATTTCTTGGATGCCGTGGTAATTATAAAGTATACTTAAATTAAAGTCATGGAAGTGGTGGGAATAAAATTATGGAAGTCTGGGAACACGCCCTTTAAAAGCGACGTACGGTACAAATATGCGTGCGGAGTGGGTTGTTGGCGCTCCGCCCGCGCTCTCCCAGCTTCGACAATGGTTTGGTGTTCTAATAAGTTCAGTTGCTTCCTACATTACTAAAACGAAATGGTTTAGGTTGCTCTATAAATTGCGTCGGTTCATACTGCACATGTCTTGTGACTTAATGATTCGAGCTGTATTTTCTTGTAGATATTAGTGTAAAAAATAATACCAGCCTGTACTGCCCCATTGCTGGGCAAAGGCCTTTGCACCTCATAAATCAAAGTGAGAGAGATTAGGTCATACTTCAGCACGCGGACCGCGACATGATGTAAAACTGAATAATATTTCAATGGTTTGTAGTTTTAAGCTTCAAAAATAAATTGCATTATCATATTTATCAAAACGATACTTAGTACTCATAGAAACTCAATTTTCTTATAACCAAACAAAATTTCTTCCTAAATGCAGAAAGATGGAAGTAAAATTTTCAGTAGCAAATATTATCAGAAGCGTTTGGCGAGATCCAGAGATAAGAGTTCTCCTAAGCGGGTGGACTAACGAGGCGTAACTTTAAAATACTTTCATTTATAAGAAGCGCTGCGATACCCGCTACAGACGTCTTTATGTACAAACTTATATACTCAGACGAGTGTATGATCACACTGAGACACCAAAAAAGTCCAGATAGTGCGGGGTAATGTGAGGTCGCATAAAACGGCGAGGACTCTCAAAACGTTTTACAAGTGCTGGAAGGATGTTATAAAGGTTTTACGATAGCGTTCCGTCAGTAAACGTTGCATTGGTCTTAATGGACGACCTAAGTGCATAGGGACATTCATGACAGCGGTAAAGCGGTGAGAAAACGTTTGCAATACGAATGGTAATAACACTAACGGCTCATTAAAAGGAAATAAGCGCCGTCAAGCCCGGGAGAATGTTTGTTGACGCTTACTATTATGAGTTGAGATGCTATCTTCATTGATACCACTGACAGTCTTTTTGAGTGAAATGAAATTTGGCATTCCGAAGAATAAAGGAAATGATCAGTTAACAAGTATTTTTGTTATTTCCTTTCTATAATATGATTGATGATCTTCATAGTGTTGTAGATTATCATTAACTTAAATACATACCTATTATTTAAGAAGTGTTTCTTGATTTATTTAAACCTGCGATTCTATTACATTAAATAGGCATCAATATGAATAAATGTCAAAAACTGAGGCGGTAAAATATATTTTCCAAAGTTACGTAGGTACCCACTTTCATACACTTTAGGTACATTAATTTGGATGAGTCATCGAATTTACAAACAAATGAACGATTACCGCTCGTTTAACAGTACGTTCCGAGCTGAAATAAAATGCAAAACAAATAGTATGTTGAATAAAAAGCTTTCGGGGCGTTCTCGATTCGACATTTGATTTACTTTGCGTCGAAACGTTTATTGAGAGTGATTCATCACGTTGGACAATAATGAGGGAGATTTAGTTCGGAAGTAAAACAAATCCCACGTCATCGACTTGTAATTCGAGACATTCGGCGTATATTCTATTTTCCATTCGCCGGCGGGCGGCGAGCGGCTCTGTGCGCGGCTGTACGTATGAGCCGATCGTGTTTCCCTAAGTGGAAACTGACGTTTTAATTATAAATCGTCCTCATCATTTATTTTCGTTTGACAATGCCGAGAGCTTTCATGAATTCAATATTTTATCATATCGACTTTAATTATAGCTGATTTTTTTATACACGTATATAGTATATATACGTGTATAAAAAAATCAGATAGTTAAAGAAATATTTTTTGTCTGATGTTTTTTATGACAGATTTACCCCAAATCCTTCGTGTAAAATGATCGATGTGATGGATTTATAAAGCTTTTTTTACCATTCGTGCATATTTCATATTTATAAAACGATATTTCTTGGCGTAAACTGAGGTAGTCAATAATACATTACTACTTATTTATGACTTTGTGATCAAAAGAAGTTTGGGGTCACCCTTATATTCACACAAAAGTACACGTAGAGTTGAACAACGTCAAACTACTCCACCGAATACACTCGTAACTCTGCCCTTTCCAATCCAATTCCATAAAACACAGCGCTATTTCAAGTTTCAATCAACATGTCCGGGAATCGTTTTACTGGGTCATTGTACCAGGAAAACAGATACTCGCAGGTACATAGGCTTTATAGAGGGTGTGCTAGGCAATGGCTAGACAAACGTCGGCTCCGGGCTTATTTTAGCGGCTAATCGATACCCACCGACCGGCCCACCGCGCCCTACTTTGCTGGTCACAACTCTATTTTCTTTTGCCCCTTAAATAAAACGTTGAATTTATTATGAGTAAACTCTATTCCGATTATCTACCTCAAGCATTCCTGTAGTTTGAAGCTCCATATACATAGTAAAAGAAGATATTATATTCAATAAATAATTCAACGTTTGCAAAAGGAATAGGAATCGTCCAATATAATTCCGCTGTATTGAAAATAAAGTAAAAAAAAATTGGGCGCCGGTGATGTTATCGTACGTACAATTTTTCATTTCAGTCTGTTAAGTGGCGTATTCCATTTTAATTCTCGGTTTCGTCTTGATATTTTAATGGAAAAACGAAAAGCTGGTGATTAAAAAGGAGCAAAGCGACCACAATGTGGTAGGTTGAGGAACAAAGTGACAGAAGTCGACGCTCTAACGGGGCTCAACAGCTAATTACAAAGAATAGTCGACGAGCTTCGTGCGACATTATTAAGTAGCTACTATGAACTGTGTAAACTCGAAAGTAGGTTGGAACTGCCCGAATTTTTGGCATACTTGCGACAGCCAGTCTATAGTGTCGTTCGAGAATTTATGGTACAACGTAAGACCCTGACAAATGAACTTTACGCAGTTTGACGCGACGTGACGCCAAAGACAATGTGCATGTAAAATGGTATCAACAACATAAATTCCCGTTGTGCTATTTTATCCAAGTCGCGAATGTACTAACTCAAATATTACACGTATTAAACTTTGGGGTTTTCTTATTGATAAAGTACAAGGATGTCAAATAAATGGTAAGAAATAATCCATACCTGTGAGCGGTAGTTTTTGAGCTATTAAAAATTACTTGAAATTCGTAGAAGATTTCATGCTGATGAGCTCTGACACACGAATTGAACAGATTTTATCTTTTCTTAAGACAACACCCGAAAGGACAGACGGAAAGTTATAATAATAATCTTAAACTTCATTTTGTAGAATTGTTGTTAAATGGAGTAATGACGCTGTAATAGCTTACTTGGTATAAAACTCGCTTTATATTCCATTTCTCAGAACCTGTCACCGAGAGAACGTAAAAATACTGCGAATGATGTCTAGAAAAGTGGAAACATATTCTCCCCCTGTCACATTGGAACGCAAAATACTTTAGCGAAGTGTGTCCTTATAATGTACACCTCTAATTATTTCTTCGAAATTGTACTTAACGTTCATTTTGCAGTAAATGTTTAGCGTAAAAAGAATCGCATATAAACTCGATAGCGTTACGTCAATCTGTTGGTGTTAAGCCTTCTGTTCATTTATGTATAATATGAATAAAAATTAAAACACTAACATTTACAAATAACAAAGTCCAGTAACGGCATCGGGGGTTGGCGGTCTCATAACTGCTCGTGTGCTGTTTCTGCGCTCGACTTGTAAAAGCTTTTCCTTTACGAGAAAAACTTTTATAATTAAAGGACATCAAAGAACAGCCGCGATGGGGTTACACTTCGGATCGTTATTCAAAGCGGCTGTAACCGAGATAAGGGATCTGTTAGCGCCTTTTCAATGGGAGTTTATTTTATGAACTGTGACAAGGAGATAAATTTGTTAGTGAAATATTATAAATTTATGTCATTGATAACTTTTCGTTTTTATTTACACATAATAATACTAAGAGCACTGAGAGCCTAGTGGTTAGACCGTTGGACTGCAAAGTCAGAGGTCTCGGGATTAAACCCAGGCACGCACGTCCGTCTTTTCGAAAGTATGTGCGTTATTAAAATTAATTTCCTAAGCCTAAGAGTTTCTCGAAGGTGTGTGAAGTTTGCCAACCCGCACTGGGCCAGTGTGGCCAGCGGTGGACTATGGCCTAAACCCTGTCAGTATGAGAGGAGGCCCGTGCTCCACGGTGGGACAGTTTATCAAAAGGGCTAATATTATTAATAATACTAATATATAATAATAATACTAAATAACCTTCAGGTTTTCGAGTGTCAGAAGAATTAAAATAGTAAACCAAAAAACAATACCTCTATATGACACACACATATTAATAAAAAAACATAATATTGATAAATATTATGTACGCATAAATATCGCAATAAAATTTTACAAAGAAGACTGATGCTGACAAATAATTAAATATATCCAGATTTTGTACACAAATTTGACTATTGAATCAGACCACCAGATGCAGTGTTCAATAAATAAAAAAAAATCCTGTGGTCACTTTGAGCGGTTACTTACCAGACCTTATTTATTCAGGTCCCAAGGGATCTGTCGGTTTGGCATGAACATATTAACGTTAGCGTGACGCTATCGAGTTGATATGCAATCTTTTACTTGAAACAAATGTACTAAATACAGATGAAAGTGACAATACGCTTTCTCGATAGTGTTAGGCTAACGTCAATGGCTTCATGCTAAGCTCTCTGGCGAGACGATGTAGACATATTGCGATCTTTTCAGATTTGAGGTGCATCTCAAAGATACTTATCAATAAGGATATTATGCAAAAATGTATACACACTGTTTAACTATTTTATTGTTATAAGTTAGTTTAATTGTTCATTACAATTCAGACTGGTACGATGCACGAGGTAAGCAACTATTGGATGCATTGATACCCTGCGCTCGTATCCCCCAATCACCCGCTGAATACTAAAGACGTAATCGTAATAATACGCATACACTGATGCAGTCGGACAATATCGTTAAGTCTACATCAGTAGTGAACCAGTAATCAACTCCCCACTGGCGACTGGCTCGTAATTGATTGGACTCAGACGCAGACAACAACAGATAAAGCCGGGTCTCGTGGTAAATGAATTTGTCAACTGCTGTGCTAGTAATTAAATAAATATATTAGTTTTATTTTTGTGTATAGTTTCTATGCGCTGATATCTGGCACCCATATGTCTGGTGTCTTCAGCACTCATTTATAATTGTGCTAGGATTGGGTTGAATCGGTCAAATTAATTAATTAAATATTTTGCTTAGTGAACCTCTAGCATAAGGGCCAGGCTTGCTGTTAAATAGCTGTACACATATCTAATATTTATAAGACTCTAAATATATGTCATTGTAGAAACATTTCGAATATATAAACGCATTCCAAAATTCTATAGATATAAAAATGAAAGTTCGCAAAATTTGACATTTAACGCTCTTATGTGAACCGAAAAATGAAGTGGTACTATTATGAGTACAATAATTACCTACCTTTGGCAAAGGTTGTATTTATCGATAAATGGAGAAAAATCAAATGGACTTACGATTGCTTTATCGAATATATCGATCGCCAATTAAGTAACAGTAATAACCAATTCATATAGGTACTCATCTTTTTATTTAAAGTTTTTAATAATGCCAGTAAAGATAAGCCATTACGATCTACTTTCATGCTCATATAAAAGGCTCTTGAAACCGAATTTTTAGAGGTAGGTAGGTGCTTAAAAATGTAATATAAAGTTTAACGACTTCAAGTATGTTCTATATCACATAAATCTGTGTGGGGTAGATATTATAGAGCAAGGGGTGGCGCGGGGGGAAGGGATGGGACATCAATCACCGGGACCTTTTTGTCAAGTTGCCACTTCGACACGTTTCCACGATGTTATGGTTAATTCAAGCCGCCCTCGAGTACCTACCCGGTATTTCGGTGATTTTGATCTTCAAATGATATATTTATAAAGGAAACTTTGTTACGTCATCCCTATTCTAGAAATTTAGTTTGTGATTGTATATTTTGGAAATAGAGTATGATGAAATTTATCGTGTTATGACTAAAGAAGGACTCGAGTTTCTAAATTCGCCACCGTCATAAATCTCTTGGTATCTGTAATTTGTAGGTACTTTTTGCCCATCTTGCAAGGGATCTGGCGTGATGATATATACAGATTATAGAAATCGCCGCTGAGTGGAGAACAGTACTTATCGGGATTCTTCTCTCTGTGCTTACCCTAAGAGACCTGGCATTAGGACACGTGTTTTGAAAATATTTATTTTCACAATATCCAACAAAAAAAGGTACTTGTTCAATTGATATTTCATTCACGTTCGTAAAACGTATTAAAAAACATTATAACAAAATCCAAAGAGGCAGTAATAACCCATAGAATAAGTAAATAATATCACAAAATCAATTTGTTAAAACAGTAAGCCCGCAACGTTTTGTAACAAAACATCACGTTATCCCGAAAAAACAATTTATGAATGGAAATCCCCTCAAACTTCGAATGTATTTTGATACTCGGGAAAGAGGTTTATGAAATTAAAAGCTGTGTAACGATAATGCCGATCAACTTTTCCGTGGCTTTTTAACCGGTTTCGCCAACAAGCGAGGCGCCCTCACCGTGCTCACCTGAACCTTTTATATGCGCTCGCAACCTTTAACTTTTTAAAACATCTCTGTCTACTGGCAAACAGTTTAACCGTAGACTAAGATTTGTCTAGACTGAGCATTGGTAATAGAAACTATGCCTTAAAACGGCCTCAGTTACGCAGTATGTGTGTGTGATGCAAGTGTTCGATTTTTGAAAATTTGTTTAAACGTGTCAATGTGTGTCTACGCGTGCGTGTGCCTGCTGCTAGGTCCGGGCACTCAGATGTCATAAAAAAACAAATATATTGCTAGACACTTATTTATATATATAAATAAATAATTAAATAACTACACTGGTAACACGGTACTTTGTCGCTCACACGCGAGACTTTCTGAAGGTCTTCCCCGAATTCAGACCCCTTTGGTAGCTTAGTTTTCACTGTTGAGCCAACCGGCAGGCCAAAACCAGGTCCGTAGTTGGCCAGCAATTAGACTAATTACTAAATGAATAATGACTGACTTATGTTAAAAACTCGGGGTTTATAAAGGCACATATTGTTGAGTGACTTTAAAGGAATTGGAATAATGTGGGAACTGCAAGTCAGCAATAGTGGGAGTTAGGGATGTAACAGTGCATACTATAATTTATCTACTTTTCTATGTTTGTGCAAATATGGACTGTATGTTGTCTGAAATAAACAATTTTAATTTTTTTATTCATGGGTACAAACATTCTATGCTGTTTTCGCGCGCGCGACGTTCCATCTAGAGAAGTAATTTATCTAAAAATTTAACATAATAACTTCACCGTATAGAGTATTCAGAGATTTCACTCAAAAGTTCAGTGGCTGTGAAACAACATCGTCAAAGAATGAAACAACTAGCCGTTTTAAACGATTCGGAACTTTAAAGTTGTTAGCGTAATGATTATGTGGTGAATGAACTATGAGTAAATACTTGACACGTCGATCTCAAAAGTTTCGCGTCAGGTTTTGGAGCGAGTGTATTTCACTTCGGAGAATGTAGAGACGTTCGAAGCCACGGATCGAGTTAAACTAACTTTAATGGAATTAGGGCGGGTTTCTTGAGCGATAAAAAATTTACAAGTAACACTATTTGATTATGTAACTTTTTGGTCCTTTGTTATGTATAAGTAAAGTTTAATCTACACATATATGTATGTACTTGTATATAAATTGTTTAATGTACACATATATGTATGTACTTGTATATAAAATAACCAGCGAAATGCAATTAGTGAATTCAAATAAGTTGAATCAGAAGGATCAGTGGGCATAAAATTTGTACTTTTCTGCCAGGATAGGTAAAACTCAACTTGTATCGACACTTCTTTCGCCTCGTCAAGTTTTCTAGATCAAAGGTTTTTTATGTTACTCACGATCGCAACAAAAACCCTGAATACCCGGTATGTATAATTTTATATTAAAGAACGCAAGATTCCTCGCCAATCATCGTATCGAATAATTTCGAATCGTATTTCTTTGAAAAATATAGCGCTGGGGAATACAGTAGAAAGCTTAATCTTCGTTATTAAGAAAGTCTTAGCCGATAAGTGCAATGTGTGTAATAGCCCCCTGGCGGGCGGCGAGGTCCCTCCATTAGGCGGCGTGTTCAACGGAACCCCGCCACGCTCAGCGTGGTTCCTTACATTGCCTTCAACGATCACTACTTACCTACTTTTTCGCAGACGCTGCAAATTAATATAATCAACTCAATGCCGATCTATTCGCTGTTTCAAGGAACAAAACAAAATTGCAATAAAATAAACAACATCTTCACACCTATATTCTCCAAAAGGGGTGGCAGAGGTGTACTGTGTACACCTACTTGTCAACGACTATGTTAGGTTCCACGTACTAGGGGGCGAGTATATTGCCATATACCGGGCACAATTCCAGAAGCCGTAGTGAAACTGGGGATATTGCGATAGAAAAACTACATTTATCCGACATAAGATTTGAACCTAGGAACTCGTGATCGCAGAGCGTATTATTTTTTACTAGGCCAACGAGGTCATTATGATCTCGCATTAATTTCTGATTAGGAAGTGTACTGTGCGAGAAATCTTAAAAAAAATGCTGAAGGAAATAAAAGATCTGTGTTGAATGAAGTAGAGGAAATTATAGACAGTTTATTACGGTTTTTTACTAAGTTATACTAAAAATATGTAAAGATTTCAATGGTATAAGGAATCTAATGTTTTTTAAGATATATTATACAGTGTTCGCGCAACCCCGCCACGTTCAGCATGGCTCCTTACATTACCTTCGACGACCACTACTTACCTACTCTTTCACAGACTGCAAATTAATATAATCAACTCAATGCCGATCTGTTCGCATTTTCAAGAAAGCAATCGTATCGATTTCTTATTAAGAAGTGTACTGTACGATAAATCTTTAAAAAATAGTTAAAGGAAATAGGGACGCTGGCTTGAATGTAGTAGAGGAAAGTATAGACAGTTTTTTACGGTTTTTACTCAGTTTTATAACTACTAAAAGTGTGTAGAAATTTATCAAAAGCATAAGACTGTGATATTTTGAAGGAAAATGATAAATGTTTTTATTAACCTACAGAAATTTTCACCACTTCGATTCTTCGAAAATTGCATATTTTTTACACTTATTTGTTGTTAGTTTTCGGTAACTTGCAGATACGTTATTAAAATACATTTGGATCATTCAAAATGGTGGTTCAGAATACTAATATGGCAGCCGTTAAATTTCCAAAGCCCAAATAACAAAAGAACTGCCGTTGATTAAGTTGATTATCATTTTTTTTAAGCACAAAGTTTGTAGAACACAGTTAATATCCCTCATTTGAAAAAAAACATGAATGTGCGCCTTACGAGTTAGTAGAGCTGGGCCCTTATTCGCTATGACCAATTAAACACGTAACGTGGCGTGTTTCGGTAACTTCGTGAAATGTCGTTTAATGGTAGATACATCATTATATTAATACGTGAAGCAAAAACTTTGTACCCCTTTTCACGAAAATTGCGCGGACGGAGGAGTATGAAACTTCCCACACTTATAGTTTATATAGAGAAGGAGTGCTGAATGCTAATATTTTTTTAAATTATGCATACAAATAAATTAAATCAATAAAAAAACATTACACACACTACCATGTATTTGACACACACACACACACGCATATATACTCTTTTGTTTATTGTTAAAGTCTGTGGTCAAATTGAGAGTAGCTTAATATTGTTTGTCTTTTAATATTATTTGTCTAATGTTTTACTGAATGTCAAACATAACCAGCAAACGATGAAAGAGTAGGTCGAATTTCGACCAATGGGCAACCACTAGTAAGGATAATTTGACCTGTGTCAAAAATCGAAACTAATGAGAAAAGTGTCACTTCATGACAATCCCAGTGTTCGTTTGCCATTAATTTTCCCAAGTCTTTTTTAATTAGTATCCGTGCCGTGCCGGAAAAGGTGGGTCCCATCTTTTGAAATATTTCCCTGAAAGTAGGAAATTTTCACTAAATGATAACCCTAATTTCGCACCAACGCCTCCCTGTCAATGTCATCCATGGATCAAAATATCCTTTTATTGTAGCACTATACTTCAGTGGCATACAGAATACTATTACACGATCATTTCACGAAGGTAGACCGTGTCTTATCTGAAGGGCGAGGTCAAGAGTTACCGTGATTAGCAAGCGTGTATGTGACGAACTATGAGAGTGGAGGAAGCTACAGAGGTCAGTAAACAAGAACTTGTCGGAACTGGCGTGATGACAGATGGATTTCACGAAGTTATCGTAATGTGGTAATCTTAAAGCCAAGTTCGGAAGCCTTACAGACGGCTTGATAAGTTCCAAAAGCAGGTGGCCACAAACTTGCCTCCACTATTCCGCACTGGGTCCGCGTGGTAGATCTCCTAATCTCGCACATAGATTTGTGAGAGAAGGCTTTTGACCAGCAGTATAGGCTGATATTATTTACCGTAACGCGCCGCGTTTGGTCATAGCGAATACAGGCTCAGGCTGGCGTTCGTAAGTTTCTCTCGAACATAGGATAATTGTGATAACCGCATTTATCCGTGTCCGAGCAACTCTATGTAAAACTTAATCGAGTTATTTCCTACCGCGGCTCGCGTTCCCGGACCGTTTCTATCAGATCTTGCCTACACTGAATATTAAAAAGTTTTATGTTGTTGTTCCCTTTCTATCAAGTAGGATTCATGCAAAATATTTATTAAAAAAGAATTTGTTGATAATGTATATTTGCTTTTTTAATATCGGTAATTTACCCACAAGCTTGGTTGAGGCATACAACAGTAGTTTAACTATTGCACAAACGGTTTGGTTTGTTAAATTAGATTTCCTAGAATATATCAAAACCAATTTATAAAATTAATGAAGAAAGATTTCCTGCGTGGTTATGATGATACAAAAATGTTTTTTTTAAAGAAATAAAACAGACTTCAAAAATAAAAATAAAAATTTGAAGTCGGTACCGGTTAGTGCAGACGGTTATTTGGCACCAACTTCAAATATTTATGCTTTTTGAAGTCGGTTTAATATTTTTTTTAAGATTTTAATTTTGCAATTTTATGTGACTAGTGAATTATTTACTAATATTTATATACCTATATTATATTATTTTGCAGAGATTGATATAATAACCATAATAACGGAATCTATACATTCGTGCTGCTTACGATAAGGAGTCCCCTAGTGTCTCTTTAAAGTCCAATGTTCAATACCGATTTCATGAAAATGGGACCAGATCGAAACTATGCTAAACCCAACGCAAAAAGAATTATCAAAATCAGTTCATAAATATAGACTTTATAAAAAAACACAGACTAATTGTCAACCTCCTCTTTTTTGAAGTCGGTTAATATTCTGATTAGTTCTATGGCAAGGTACCTATAGGATGGACGTAACACCCATAATATTTCAATCTACGCATTCGTATTGTTTGTCGTTAAGGAGTTCCCTGGTGTATCTTCCAAGTCCAAGGTCCAATACCGATGAAATTATAATGGGACCACCTTGGAGCTATACTGAACCCAATGCAGAAAAAAAAATCAAAATCGATTCATAATTGGCGGAATGATCACGTAACATACATACATTAAAAAAAAGTCAGTCGAATTTAGAACCGCTTCCTTTTTAGAAGTCGGTTAAAAATATTTAAGCACCGGTATAAAGAGTCACTTTAAATCATTAAAATGGATGTATTTTTGTAATACGATTCAGCGAAGGTGATGTATGTAGTTACCTTAATATATAAAATTCCGGTGTTCGTAATTCTTCCCCTTCCTAACTTGACCGATTTCGGTTTTTTTTTTACCTATAAGGTGACCTGGACGTTGAACCTAGAAACTGCAAGTATATAGGTAATATAATATAAATCAGTAGAGAGTATTCTAAGTATTTTTTGCTTTACACCGACATTAACGACGACATTACACCGACCGAGACGAGCATGTGCCACTCAGCAAACGTGTCATATACCTTAAACCAAAAGACAACAGCATTAACTATTCCTTTACTCCATCACTCGGCATAGTATATCGAAAATCTGCCTTATAAAGTAATTCTATCAAGCGAACGGTTTCAATAGCGTGTAGACTATTGGACGGTGAGTTAATGCAAAAATGCATAAGAAGATAGATTTTCATGCTCAAAGAATTCCATTCACGACGTGCCGCTGTCCGCCAGATTATGTAGAACTTCGAATGAAGTTTGGTATAGAACTCATTTCGAATATTAATATTCACGCGCGGAACCTCAAAGGTATTATTTCTTAGATTCTGTTAGTACGGTTGGGATATAGGGAAACAAGTTTTACATAACATTAAGGTGGTTTATTTAGATTAAAGTGCTATAGGTACATATGCTTTGTGTCGATAATTTTTATGAAGTTGAGTACTGTTTTCTTGACAACTGATATATCTGAAGGGCCAGTCAATAGTCTCTGTAACCGACGAGCGTGTATGAGACGAACTTTGAAAGGTGAGGCATCCAGAAAGGTCAGTAAGGAAAGAACCTGTTGAAACTTGATGCATTACCTCAGGATCTCAGGATGGCTACCAATCGTCTCTCATTTAAAAAAAAACTGCAGGACTATCTGTTGACCAAAATGTTGGTGGATTCTTCTAAACGCTAGTTGTTTCATGTCGTTATGTCATACTGTCTGTTTCATATATAGTATAGTTATATGTGTATGTATATGTATGTATTATACCTGTATGTATTATATGTTATTTATATACAACTGCTTTTGTTGTATGTATGTAATTAGTTTTGTGTCTTTCAATATTATAATTTCCTTTTTTTTTAATTGTAATTGTGTTTTTAGTATTTTTTTAATATTTTTTTTCTCTAAATAACTCATAATTTTTGGCACCTACTACAGCTGTTTCCACATCACCTCAAGGTAGACTGGCAGAAAATGCCTCTGGCATTAAGTCCGCCTATGTACATAAGTGCATAAAGAATAAATAAATAAATAAATAAATAAACTTTGTACTCTCTGCCAACCCCGCGAGGGATCTGGCGTGATGATATAGATAGATAGTGATAGGGATATTCTTAAACATGCAACCAATTTATATGAGACAAGCTTAAGTAAAAAATCTTTTATTTTTTTTAAAACCGACTTTTTAAATCAAGAATTAAATATTTGAAGTCGGTACCGGTTAGTGCAGTCGGTTACTTGGCACCGACTTCAAATATTTATATCTTGCTTTTAGAAAGTCGTTTTTTTTAAAAAGATTTTTATTTTACAATTTTAAGTGACAAATGAATTATTTACTAATATTTATATACCTAGACGATATTATTTTGCTAAGTTGTACTGCAAGGTACTCACTGGATTGATATAATAACCATAAAAACGGAATCTAGTATACATTCGTGCTGTTCGCCGTTAAGGAGTCCCCTGGTGTATCTTCAAAGTCCAAAGTTCAATACCGATTTCATTAAAATGGGACCACCTCGAAACTATACTAAATCCAACGTAAAAAGGATCATCAAAATCAGTTCATAAATAAAGACGTTATAAAAACACAGACGAATTGTCGACCTCCTCCTTTTTTGAAGTCGGTTAATATTCTGATTAGTTCTATGGCAGGGTACCTATAGGATTGGCGTAATACCCATAATATCACAATCTACGCATTCGTATTGTTTGTCGTTAAGGAGTTCCCTGGTGTATCTTCCCAATCCAAGGTCCAATACCGATAAAATTAAAAAAAGGACCACCTTAGAGCTGCACTAAACCCAATGCAAAAATAATTTTCATAATCAATTCATAATTGGCGGAATGATCGCGTAACATACATACAAAAAAAAACATACAGTCGAATTGAGAACCTCCTTTATAGAAGTCGGTTAAAAAGAAACCTATTTTACTGCATTATTTTCAATCTGCATTTCCAACAATTGCCTTGACTATTTTTATTTGTATGTTACTTTGTAAGTACCTACGCAATAGTATAAAGTCGATGCTACGTGTTCAGACTACCTATTATGTCTGCAAACATATCGTTTTTGAATTTGAAGAGTGCAATTCTTTACACAAACAAGAGTGGGTTTGTAAATTCCTAGTGCACACATTATATCAACGAGATTTCAGTACGCACGGGCGCGGGCGACGGCGCGTCTAATTACAAGAGTTGAATGATACTTTTTGTTCGCCCAGGTTGTCGGACCACCGCTGTTATTCACTTCAAATTGAATATTAAATCTTCGATGCAATACTACGAATTGTAAAATGCTTCAGCTGTAGGTTATTCCAATATGTTTTAACTGGAGGAACTTTTGTACTTGTGCGATGTTGGCAATAAGTACATGGTTTTATGTAGGTTATATTCTAAATACGTGCGTTTATGTAATAAATATTAATACGAGCATTTAATTTACATTTACGTTGTAAATTAATTACGGAGATTATTCTAAATTCAGGTAAAACAAACATGTTTAATTACAGTTGCATTGTTGTTAGGTAGAACGTAAGTATCGTCGCAGCTATTTCGGCGATACGACTGCATAATCCGCAGCATCCTATTTTGTAGCGGCTGCATAGCGTAATAATCTCAGCTATTCGGTGGGCTTCGTCAGCGCTCGGCTCGACAGGCACTCGAGCCGGCTCGAGTCGGCTCGAGACTCGAGCCACCTCGAGCCCGCGGCCTAAGAGTGCTGGCGCGGCGGAAGCGCGCCCTTACGTGCTTGTCGTCACGACACGCCGCCTTTGTCCACCCACTAGGCTTATTTGCTGAACAATGCAAAAGACGAAAGCCTCTAACATATTTCTACGGAGTTTCTACGATGACTACGAGCAAAAAGTATTTATCGCACAAAAAATATGCCATGATTCGGAAATAATAGACGACGCTCCCCGTCAGTTTAGAAATTCATTGTATTGATTGATGAAAAGGCTATTATGAGATTCCACCAGATTTTGTGAATTTTTCATTTTCGTTTAAACGCGACTTTGCAATAAATCGATTTCGGCTCCAATTTATCAACCTCTCTAAATACTCGACTTAGGGTGTCGCGACTGAAATTGAGAGGAACATTACGAGAACATCAAAAATTATTTTAACATTCTTACCGCATATCGTTTTAGTCGCGAGCGTCAATTAAATTGGGGGAGTAATTTCGTAGTGGGTACGTGTTTCTTAAAATGTTATTAAGTAGAATCCTGATTTGCTTCTAGCGTTTGCGTCGTCGTCTCCAACGTATAAATACAGAAATATTTATATAAACTAAATTTGGAATTCGGGACGATAAATGCGGCTACTGGCGAGTCTTTTTTCGTGATTAGTTACGCATTTCAATTTCGCAATTCAGTCGGTCTGTCACAGTGCGTGAGCGATGCGCGCGTCCGCCCGTCGTGACAGTAACCCCCCAGCGGCTAATTCTCACTTCTCCCTATCGCCGAATGTTGTACAAATACCAGAGTATTTTGGACCGGATTAATACTTAGATAGGGATTATTAGAAACAGCATTTAGTTTAAACAAATTTGGTGAAATATATTTGAAATTCTGGATTTTAAACGGAAAAATAGTCACGTCTTCACACTTTATGCTAAAAGTAGTAGAAGTAATCCTACTAATATTATAAATATGATATTTTGTATTTTTAGATGTTTGTTACTCAATCACGCAAAAACGGCGGAATGAATTTGGTTGAAATTTGGCACACAGATAGTTCACTACCTGCATTAACACATAGGGTTTTTTATCTCGGAAAATGCAAGGTATCTAAGTGGTCTAAAGTCAACGCGGACGACGTCGCGTGCAGAAACTAGTAAATATAAGTATCTTTATAACGTAAACAATTTTGTAATACTTATTCATTTCTTACAGACTATAGTCTGTACAATAGTTAGGTACGGGTTTAAGTTGATTATGACGCTTATAACGTATAGCAGGTCTGATGAGTTTATATTCGAATATCTTACAGTCAACATGTTATGGATATAGTCACAAGCAGCTCTAAAAATATCGCAAATCAATTAGTTCCCAGAAATCCCAGTTTGATGTTCGTCATGTTGTCATTCCTTACTGGAATCCCTGCGCGGTTAGAATCAAATATTCGTGGAAATGTTGATTTCCGTACATACAATTTTTCCGTACGTACGTATAATGCACAGAGTAACTCATCACTCGGATCGCTGGTTTTTGTAATGCAACAGTTTCGTGTACGTATCAAGAATTGAAGGCAGCTCGCCTTCAATTTATGAAAAGAAAAGCACGCGATGGAGTCCGCTTCTATCCACTGTCAACGTTTGAGTAATCACAGTCACGAAGTGAACTTTGATATGGGGGAAGTATTAATTCTGTTTCGTTCCGCATAGTGAAGTTTCTGAAAAGGGGGCTGCTACCTGTCCGCTATCAGCATTTAAAAATCATGTCAAATCAAGCGATTTTAATATGGAGGTTCGCGGCGGAGGGCTCTCGAAGCGAACGGAGGGTCCGAAGTGCACTCCTCGCGAACCCGGCACATTATTCGACCTACTTAGCGGCGGCAATTGCGGAGACGAGCTCGAGGTGTCGCCCAAACCTACTTGATATTGTCGCACTCGTCGTGGATATATTTTTATGAAACCTTTGTGACAGCCACCAAAGGCAGCGATAGCTAGTCTCTCTCCAATAGAGGAACGATGATACTTTGTCACGTTTATTACACTCATTTTCATTCTCTACAATGCTTTGCATTACGATGAAAGAAAAAAAGGCATACTCATAATGTTACTTGTAACAATCGACGTACGATATTACGCAACTCATTTGTATAAGTTATAAAATGTTATGTTTCGTACGTGCTGTATATAGTAAGTGTAATATTAAAAATAAGAAAATACAGCCTCGACGAAAATGAATTGAAAAATTCAGTGGACTGAATTACGGGATAGCTCCTAATGCCGAGATTAAGCAGGATCGTCTCCGCTTGAATATTTCCTTCGAGTTCTGTAAATACACCCACACCTATTCGGTAGATTGAGAGCTCAGCGACACAATTTACTGTTTCTTCTTTTTTCACATATTTTGTCATTACTGGGCAACGGTCCCTCTCGATGTTTTTCCGCACTGGTTCTGTGCTGTCTTAAGCCATTTTTCTTTATAAGCTGGGTTCCAACAACTTTTAGGGCGGTGTAATTTTTTTGTAAATTTATCCTATTTCGTCTACTTATGTAGGTATTTTTATTTGTAAATAAATGTGCAGAAATGGGTACTCCTTTAAACAACCCAAAGTGGTGAATAATCTTTTACAAATTTGGAGTATAATATTAAACTGGGCTCTACAATTCGAACTCGACTTTTATTATAAAGTAATTTCCTTTAAAAATCTGGTCAAGTATATCGACTTTAGATGATACGAGCGGTTGGATATCGGTGGGCGAGTGACAGGCGGCCATATTGGTCGCATAAATCAAGCCTGGCGGGAAGTGACACGGCGCTCCGTAAGCGATCGAGTGTCAGCCCGTCTAGAAATAAAAGCAAGAGAATTTTTCACTACTTGAGTGGTTTGGTCGCAGGCATGCGGCGAAATTTGTCTCCGGAGCTATACTTACTCGCTGTTTGTGTTTTGTCTTATAATTTACAGAGTTAGATACTTTGGAAGCTGGTAGGGTTTGTTGTGTGAATGCGGGTGCGAAAATGTCAATGTATGTGTAGATTACCTAAGAGAGGTTTGTTTAAGGTTTCGTAACGAGTATGTAGTATAATTTTGCTTCGTTTTTTTTTTAAATTAAGTCATATTTTCATATAGGTAAATGTTAGTGAGAATTGGACAGACACCCCAATCAAAATATGTTCAACTTGATATGCTCTTTTTGCAGGCACATATGGACCTTTTTCTACTTTAGGAGACAGGGTATCGCCCTACTTGCGTTTAGCCTAGTATTTTAAATTGTTTTGCTCCTATATATTTTCTGTGTTCTTACCGGGCTTAATGTAATAGATGTGTATTGTTTTTGAAATAAATTATTATTATTATATGTATGTCGTTGAGATTCACGGGCTTTATCTGGAACCTTTGAAAGGCTTGCATGGGGACATGGGTCCAACACGAAGAGGCCCTTTGCGAGAAGTTAATGTTATGTAAGCCACATGCTGAGATCACTTGCTGAAAATTATCATTATTATTTTGAATGTTGTTAGTTTACAGATTCAATACGAAAACCAAATTTCCAGTTTTATACAGTTATTTACCATTTAGACTGCCTCGTTGGTCTGGTGGCAAAGCGCATCGCTTTGTGATCACGAGGTCCTGGGTTCAAATCCTAGGTCGGACAAATGTAGTTTTTCTAACGAAAAATTCCCAGTATGAGTCCGGAGTCTGGAATTGTGCCCGATATATGGCAATTGGCTCGCCCCCTATTACATGGGACCTAACATCGTCGGCGAAACGTGGGTGTGCTCAGTACACCTCTGCCACCCCCTCTGGGGAATATAGGCGTGACGGTGTGTGTATTTACCATTTTCTTATGAACTTCTTAATCCAAATTAACTAGGTACGAAATCATCGTATTGCTATGAATTACTTATAGTTAATTTTGTTTAATACAACGGTTTAAAGAACGATTGGAATGAGTGATCAATTTATTGCAAAAATGCAAGACATTAGAAAGTTAGAAATAGAATCGGTTCAGCTGCCACCTTGGAATAAACTATTTTGCCTTCTTACGTTAAATTAAGTTATAAGGTGTAGTCTTATGTTTTGATTGTATTATAAATAGAAAACTATAGCAAGTCTAGTGGCTGGCTGTCGCTGGGAAAAGACATCGATACTGAGCGGGCGAGTCGAGTTTCGCGCGGTCGCGCTAGCCGCAGGCTATGCATTCCCGCGCCCGGTACTTATTCTTGTTACTAATTTATCAAACATAATACCCAGATACGTACTTGATTTTATTCATTTTTAGGTTGCCATATTTCATTCGATAAAAACGGTACCTTTATCCTGTATTAGAGCCTTTTTCTGAAGAACTTGAAAGAACAATGGCGAGATTCTACCTGAGTGTCTTATTAAGTGTATTAAAATACGACATGTGCAAATATTAGTGATATAATTCTGTCGGTTTTTACACAAAATAAATTTTGTTAGTAAACTCGCACAATAATATATTTTTTAAATTTAAGTACTTTATTTGACTAAATTCTTCTTCTTCTTCTTCTTCTTCAAGTTATGGCTTCACACGAATTTTTAGTGTATTTTGCCAGTGTCCAGTGAGATATATAATCGTGTTTGTTTAAATTGATTCGACTCCCCGATGAATTTGATGACAACGATGATAATGAAATTGATGAAGTACCCCACCCTGGATAATAAAGCGGTGGATGCTTTACATACCAATTGCTACGGCCGTTTTGAGGGAAGTCGAAAAGGCACGTTTTATCATTTTATTACAATTACCTTCACTCGTGCACATATAAGAACTCATAATGGTTAATATTCCACCAACATTACACATTATTAGTCGAAATAACACAAGTTTTGGAAATTAAAACAAATTGACGACATCACTCTTCGACTTCCCGCCAAAAAACCGAAGTAATGTCCGACTAAATTCATATTCATCCATTTTATTTGAATTGCCATAATTGCCACATTTGGAAAAAATAAATGTCAATAGTAGAAACTAATAAACATTTGTAAAAACTCTCGTAATGTTTTACTTTTAAATAGTTGCAAGAATTTCTAAATAGTTAATAACAAAAAAAAATACACAACGTATTTTAAATAGTTTATGGAATTGATTGAAAAGAAATGTAGTGGCAATACTTCGTAATAATGGCATTTGTGTTAACAACTTCAACTTACCAAAATATTTTACGGTATTCTTTTTATTCCTGGTTATTTGATTTGTTTTTAGTTTTAAACCTTGCAGCTACTCGATTTTATCGTACGAAACTGATATTTTTTTTTCTAAACGGACTCCGATCGTACCTCAAGAAATTGTGTAGGTACGCTTCGCTCGGAGGCGGAACGGTGTGACAGACCTACACGCATTATGTGCGTGCAAATGTTATATTGGAGTCAATAATGCTTAGCAATGTAAGTCTTGGATCAAAATACGAGAACACGCTCCACAACTAGACTCTTAGCTATTGTATGTGACGAATATTACATATTTATAAAATAAATCTTGAAAACCATTTTTATTTACCTGTTTTATTTTGCTGAAAATAATGAATCAACTAATTCTGTCCCACTGCTAGGCAAATGTCTCTCAAAGCGAGATAAGAGATAGATCATAGTCCACCACCTTTACATATTTCATATGAAAGTAAGTGAATACTTAAACGTAGCGCCTACTATTATAATGTCTAATGGGTGCAAGTTACCCCTGTTTAGAAGGCTCGTAAATACAAATCACCAATGACCCAATGCTAACTACCTATTAAGAGGTAATTTCATTAAGTTCATAATTATGTAACCTCAAAACATGAAACAATATACTATTATATTTTTTATGGTTACCGCTAAGTGTTTTAGATGCCTCAAAGTTATAAATAGCTCATTATTCCTAACTATTTAATGTCTTGACATATAAATATGAATATATAGAATATTTACATAACCTTAAAACTAAAATGTTAATATGTTTTTTTTCGATGTCTTAAATAAAAATTCTCGGTGTTTAAGTTTAAGTAATGGAAACCCTATAGTTTTCACATTTTTTCATTCATAGACGCTTCAAATCGATATCAGGCAAAACCATGTATGGGATCCTGCCAATGTCCTTTATGTAAGTCCGAATATCTCTAGTCCCGTTACACTATAAAAATTGGAATTTCTTAGTCGATGAAATCAACAGATATGGCCAATAGAACTTATTCAACTTAACACATCCGGCTCGCGCTTTTTTTCTTAAACAGGCCCAATCGGATAGTTACAGTCAAAAAGATTATTTATTTCTTTTGTTTTATGTTTAGCTTCGTGCACGTTTAAAATGTCAATTCTAAAAATACAGAGGTTTTCTCTAACAATTCTCTTGGGATTCTATAATCATATCATCACGTAGAGTAATTAAGCAGCGATCATCTGTGGCAATTCCATTTTTAAGTTTCCCCATTCTCCGAAAGCCACATTAAGCCGGTCTCGGCGGCCACTTAATGTGGAAGTTGTTAACCACCAATTAGGTTTCCGTAGGATTACGACCTTACCTTGATTTTTGGGAGAGGAGTAAGCAAAGGCCTTGTGTTCGAAAGGAAAAGGCTCATCAGTGGACATATTAGGCTAATTTAGTTAGAGAATGACAAACCTTAGTGATTATATTTCCATAGCAAGAAAGATGACTTAATAAGTGAGCCTATTAAAGTCTTAACCAGTTGTATATTTTGTATCTCGACGGGCGGCTGGGTCTAGTGGTTAAGAGCTTAAGCTGCTCTGCCCACTGGATCGAGTAGTCGTGTGTTCATCCAGTGTGGGAAAACGTTATTAAAAAAAATCTTTGATATTAATTTAAACGGCGGATGCAGCAGCGCTTTTCTACTAAACTGGTAAGTTTTAAGTTTTAGAAACCATGCGAGCGCTTAATGATACAACATTATTAGCTTCCAATAACTGCCTTCTCCTAACATATATACTATGAAAGATCATCATACATCATACACCAAGCCGGGACCGAATATCCCGATCTTCATGACCCTGTCAATATTACCCTATCTATTTCTTTTATGCTAAACCAATTTTTTCCAGGGTAAAAATCAAAATAATCTCAATGTGTCTCTTAGTTTGGTGGGCCGCACCAAAATACGGCCAACTTTTGAATCATAAAAACAACTCTACCGTACTTGATATCCAATATTTCAATAAAGCCAAGTTTGGGGCATGAGAAAATGGAGAGGCGAGAAATTACATTACGGAAATCTAGGATATATTTTGGTTCTCTTTTAACATTTGGGAACGGTAAGTGGGGCGAGGTGACGACCGAAGCCCAAATGAAGTTATTACAAGCATTGAGCTGGTCATATGAAGATTTTTATTATGGGGTTTATAAGCTGCTACATCAATATTCTGATTTGTTGGTGTTGTGATGGTTTGTGTCTGAAGATAACGAGGTCCTAGGTTTAAATTCTAGTCGGGGTCTTTTTTCTTTTGTAGAGGAAAAACCTTCAGAAGATTCTCAATCTCCTATGAGGAGAACTGATATATGTGGGACTTTTGCCACACTAAAAAACCCTCGTGGTGACCTCCGGTAGGTCACAAAACGATGGGGTCCTCCAGGATCTTCAAACGGAGCGCACTGGTGCGCCTAGGTCGGATCTAAATAATTACATTTTTGAAGTGAAATCTTCTTTAGGCGCGATGGGCATTTTTTGAGATGGAAAAAACAATTGAACTCGTGACACTGTTACCGTACCCCGACAGCTCTGTATATAAGTATGTACATATATAGTGTACGTACATAGATACACATGCACGTTAGCAATATTTCCTGACAATTCAAAAAATACACACGTACTTGTTCAAGTTTTCACTGCTGTCGGCACTCCCGGAGTGCCAGTTTTTTTTTTTTACTGATATTATACGATTATAACCCCTATAGGTTTTCAATTACATTTAAGAAAAAATAATTTCAGAAACACTATAAATTTAGGTTATTTATTGCGACAATGGTTTGTCATATTGGAAATCTCTATCTTTGTTTAAACTATACAGCGTATTTTACCAATATCGATCAAAAATATTATAATAACTGGTTTTTTATTACAAATACAGTAAAAAGGTTAAAAAAGCTTCTAGATAAGCTTTACAATGCAAGAATTAATTAGACGGAATTCTGAAATTCATATTATCGTAAAATTGTCATTTTTTTTTTCGACAGAAGTCGCGGGGAGTCGCTCTCTCCGACAAATGTAAATATCTGCTAACGTATACATTTTACGTAACAAGATTCCCGTCAAGGGAGCACAAATATGTATACCTACCTATTTTCATAAAGATAACTACGTGTAAAGATATGTACACATCCACAGTTCCAAATGAATTATGAATTATTCGAGGTCAAAATACTGCGTAACAAATCTGTTGAAGTTACGAATGATAAAATATTCAAGAGGACACGTGTAGCTTTATTACTGAATCAGAATCGTATTAAACAATTTTCGAAACATAATATTTCGAAGACGCCCTCTTCCCGTATATTGTTTTATTGAATATTGTAAAAGGCATCGTGTAATTCGTAAAATATTCCGCTCGCAGTTCTCTAAACGTTTAATATTGGATAAAATACACCCTAACGTACCTCCGTATTCCCCCGTTGTTCATATCGGCATGTTATTCAGATTATACACGAATATTTCAATGCTTTCTACTAAATTACAGCTCACGAAACTCTTTTACTTAATGTCGTACGACGACTCGAGTGTGCCTCGTTGTTTACATCATGTTATAAGCGACGGCGACATTAATAACGAAATATGTATTTGAATTGGAGTATATTGCTATTCGATTCAAAATTATAAATGCATGTTTAAATAGACGCTTTTCGACTATGTTCTGATTGATATGCATTGAGCTAGATACTCCATTGCTTTATCTATAAAGTTAAAAGTTATGACGATTTTGAATTCATCTCACGTATGAGATATAGTATATATCGACTTGATGATTGATAATGATTTGGTAAACGGCTTGCTCCAGTGGATAGGAGCTTGGTTCGCTCCGCCCACTGGGTTGAATAGTCGCGGGTTCGATTCCCACACGGCAAAAATGTTTGAGTGATCCACAAATATTTGTTTCGGATGTTTGTGTGTGTGAATATGTAAATGCACTCACGACACAGTGGTGCCTAGGGTGGGGCTACATTTAAAAAACAAAGAAAAATGAAAAGAAAAGAAAGATGTTAAGTCATTGTATTGAAATACTACTAGTTAAGAAACAGAACTAGTTCTTACAATTCATATGTATTTATAAAACGTAATAGATGTGTTAATATTTAAATATGGAGTTGACGATGTTATTACTGAATACCTCTGTCCGCTCGCTGAGCGCTCCACACAATTTGCATACCGTTATTATAGACGAAAAATTGCAACGCATTAGGCGGCTCCGTCTTAAATTGTTAGAGAATGGATTTCCTTGAGCAAATACGCCCGTTTCATTATCCTAAACAAGGAATAAATTTACCGAGGGAAAACAAAACAATTGTATTCATACTGAGCGACCGCGGTAGCTGCATTACTTGATCAAATTATTCATTCGTACTTTCTTATTTTTTTTCTTTCTGCTCTACGTTATTAGCTTCCGAAGTCTAAAGAGTATCAGTGGAACAACCGAAAACAAACCAATTAAGTCCATTGGGGTGGCTATGTGACGTAAAAAAGCGTCAATGGCAACTGTCAGCGTTTTGGACAGAAACGGTTCTCTTTAATTAGATTCGAACCGGACATAACCGGCTTATTCCAGCTTAGGCCGGGTGCCTGTGTATAGGGCCGTGCCACTGCAAAAATGACCAACTAATTGGCTTAGAACATTGTGTGCTACGCAGTTTTTGTATCCAATATTCTGTTTAATGGTACTTCGTTAAAGGCCGGCACGAGTTTTTTGTTATTAGGTGGAATTTAGGGTATACCTATGTGTTTCGAACATTCTCTTGTGTGGACAAAAAGCAGGTTCTCAATTCAATTCGAATGGATCAAGTGCTATATCTAATTCTTTGTTTGTTTTTAGTAAAGAAAAATTGTATCTACATAATGTCAAGAGTTTGTAGGGATTCCCCCAAAATAAATATTGAAAGAAAAAGTTTATTAATACTAGGAATTATTCCTGTAGGCGTGCGTAAATACTTATTTTATATGGACTAAACGAGTCACAAGAATTAGTCTTATTTCGAATGAGAAACAAAGATTAGACCCATAGGTGACTCGAATTTGAGACTAATCGATCAAGCAGAGCGGCTTAGGCCACCATATCGTCACACAATTTTATTTTTTTCCTTGAATCGATCATCAAAGAAAAGAGGAGGAGACTTTTGCCCAGCATTGTGAATCGAGCAGTTTTGTTTTTTGACATTTATGCAAATCTCTATAGTGTGTGTATACAATGGAAGTACACGTGCGAGCTACATACGAGAACTGATCGGGCGGATAGCGTCACGGTATAAGTATGCATGAACACTAGAGTCGAGTGTGTTTAAATTTACACGGTATTTTACATAAAAAACCCGCGCAAGTAACATCGTGTACGACCGCCATTAAATGCCAAAGGTTTGTGGGTGCGCCGCAAGATGGTTTGTTGGCGTGATTGTCGCGGTGAGCCCAGTTCCGGTTGCCGGTGCTTGTGTACCGGATGCGTTGCGTCTCCCGCGTCTGCCGGTTGTTTCCAACTCATCTTGTTTCTTAGTATGTACTTCAACGACATAGTGAAATTGTAGGCTTAAGTATTTTGCTGTTTGCTTGCTATGCATAATGGATGTAAGCGGCTTATTGAGTAGCTAAATCTTTTTTTATGTTTTAAAATGCAAGTATGTATTTCTCAGTATTAACACACTTGAAAGTATATTTTCTGTGTATGTGTATTTGTGAGTGCAACTAGATATTCAAGTAGCAGTTAGATTCTTATATTAGCAACATTGATGTAAAGAGAATGCGATTATAATTTCACGGAAAAAATGTGAATCATTATTCCGCTAGTGCCAGAAAGGTCCGTAAGGAAAGAACCTGTATAACGAATAACATTCTAAAATTATACCATTTACTATTTAAATTTCTCTAGTCTCAAATATAAAAAACTGACAAAAGTTAAATCTTAAAGCGAGTGTAAAGAGGCGCTATTCGGTGGCTATGTTAATTTAACGGGCGTTTATTAAGCAAATAGCCGAGTTTCTAACACAAATGTAAGTGTTGTTAGGCCGTTTAGGAGCCGAGAGGCGCCAGTTATGTTAGCCACACTTGGTTAGCTGCCATACTAACGGTTTAGGGAATATGCACAAGGATTTTTTCGGGGATTTTGAATTTCTTTGTGTTATCGGTTATTGGATTAATGAATTTCAATTTCTCTGTGAATTCACGAATGCTTGCGAAACTAAGCTATGTCAATTTAAAGTCCATCAAGCAGAGTATCTTACCATAGGTTCTCTTCCTACCGAAGTCTCTACTCTTTTATAATTGTATACAAATATGAATACTCTATATTGTAAATGGCTCTTGTTTTAATTTCTATAGGTAAAATACAATTTCGTTTGTACAGTATGCCATCCATTACAGTGGCGAGTTTCTCTTGTTGAAAATAAGATCTTCGTGATTTCTGATGAAAACGTATACAACCAAAAATTTTAATATGATATTCCTACTCTATGAAAAAAAAAAACTCATGCAAACCCTATGCGTTTAAAAAATATGCGCATCTCTATTTACCAATTTTCGAGCAACCAAAAGTCAAGCGTCAAAAAAAATCTTTGTGTCCCGTTATGAAGAACATTTTTTTACATCTGCACTTCTATGTTCGGTAGTGATCACATACTACAGTTAACCCCAAATATTTTCGTATGCCCAAAATTAAAAAGCTTCTTAAGTACTACAGTATCTCACGCATAATTTCCTTTCAATTAGTTTGCCTTTAAAGTCTCATGACACGATTATAAAATTTCACACTTGAGTGACGCTTAAAGGAAGTATATTTTAAGACATACGGCGGTACTGGAAAGGTAAAATTCGATCGCTATATTTAGCAAAGTTTACGCGGAAATCTGTTATTGTAAGTGCTTTAAAAGCACTTACAATTTTAACTAATACGAGAACTAGGAGAGTGAAGATAACGAACGTACTATGAGAGTGGAGGAAGCCAAATAGGTCTGTAAGAAACGGACCTGTTTTCTGCATATTTCATCGATTTGGTGTGATTATATAGACAAATAGATAAATAATGATTAGGTACCGCTATGTACGTTGTAGTAAAGAGCAGTCGTGTATGAAAACCTCGTTTTCCCAGCGTTTTTGGTTTTGTGTTTTCGAATGAGCTCAAAGGCATTGCTCGGACACCCCTCTAATCCTAGGTTATAACAACATTTTCTTAGTTGAAAACTGCCAAAAACCGTATTAATATAATCTGGTTATATTTCTGACTTATACTCCGTATTCGAAAGGTGGACCGTGGACGTAGTACTTCCAGCAGCCAAGGGAGTCCCGAGCAGTGACGGCTAGAGAAAGGGATGACAGCGCGAGTGCCAACTTTACATGACTGAGCTGCCCTCGCTTGTCGCTTACGCGAGTCAGTAGAATATAAACCAGTTAAAAGAACTTTTAACTATCGGGAGACGTGGAGTGGGTAGACCACTACGACATGGACTGATATCCTGGTGAAAGCCGCGGGTAAAAGTTATACGTGTACAGCACAAAGCCGATTGTCGTAAAGGCCTTCGTCTTGAAGTCGTCGTCTTGCGGCTTAAAATAGATAGATATAAGACCTTCACATCAGACTAAGTTACATAAGCAATGACTAATAACCCGGGTCATTTCATTACAGTTCACGAAAACGCTTATTCTGTCACCGCTTTTGAAAAAACACGGCAAACTTAAATACTACCAAGCTCTCGGCACAAATAAAGCTTCATCTCCACAATATCATTGTTTCAAGTACGTTGAAAATAGAAAAAGTGGGATAGCGGTGAGCGTCCCAGTTACTCCCATTGCTTGTTTCACTCCACCTAAGCACAGGGTTATCAACAAAAACATAATTACGACCATATATCAAATATAAAAGTTATCGCTTGTGTTTATTCCGTAAACTTTGTGTTAAAATTGGATGCAAATTACCAAAAACATTAACAAAAATGTTTTATTAAAATTTTAACTTATAGGTTGATAAATTTTAATATTCAGAAAAAGTTTTTATTATTTCTCACACCGTCACGCCTATATTCCTCAAGCGGGGGTGGCAGAGGTGTACACCCACGTTTCGCCGACGATGTTAGGTCCATGTAATAGGGGGCGAGCCTATTGCCATATACCGGGCACAATTCCAGACTCCGGACTCGTACTGGGAAGTTATCGTTAGAAAACCTACACTTGTCCGACCTAGGATTTGAACCCAGGATCTCGTGATCACAAAGCGATGCGCTTTGTCACCAGACCAACGAGGCAGAGGCAGAGGCAGTATTATTTCATACATAACCGTATAATGACAAAGAAATAATCGAAAAAAGTTCTTCATATTTAGGTCAAAAACTCAAAATTAATAACATCGCTAGCGTGATATAGTATAACCCCAAATAGTCTAATCCTGGTTGAATATTGTCAATAGTCTGTGTTCTAGGACGTAAGCCGTAATATATGTAAATTAAATACATTACGCCAGCCCTAGCTACACACCAACTTAGTTTTAGTCGAGTCACCTCAAGAAAGCTTTCGCGTGTATTAAACCTATAACAAACTGTGAACTTCCACTACAGGGCCTCAGTAGTAAATTTTGGCGTTTTATTGAGTCGTTTTTTTGGGTGGCTTTATGTGGAGACAGAGTATGCTCTATCTGACAACACGATACATTCAACTTTATATAAAAACGTTGAACGGATTTCGTGTATGAATGGTAATTTAAATTTAAGAGTTT
The DNA here is from genome assembly GCA_905147815.2 of Phalera bucephala. NCBI lineage: Eukaryota > Metazoa > Arthropoda > Insecta > Lepidoptera > Notodontidae > Phalera > Phalera bucephala. The sequence goes on along the minus strand of LR990621.1, from coordinate 10,747,390 downwards.
ATGTTCTAAATATGAATAGAAAGTTCTAAGTATGAATAGAAAGTACCATTTCATAATACGGCTATGATGAATATCTTTTACAATCTTAAATTTAAGTAGAAACAATAGGGTCGTTAGATGTTTTTGAATTAAGTTCTTCATTCGCGGAAGCAAAATTTTATTATTTCGGTTAATAATTATTTCACTTCAGTTTTATTCATCCTTTACGATTGATGTTCGAGACATTTTGTATTCTATAGATTACATAATGAATAAGACACATTGTATTCGTAGTTTCATGCATATTTTTTCTCGGCTCTATCATTTTATATGCAAAAGTGACGAAAAGTTCAAGTAAGCGGAGGTGAAAGTTGTCGTCAAAGTGCATTTATTTATCAAGAGGATACTGATAATTTAAGGTTATAGCAATTATTACCTTACACACTTTCAATATTCGATCGTCAATAAACATCATTGTAGGAAAAAGGGATTTTCCCCTTTTTACAGCAGAGGGTCACACTAGGTTAGTAAAAAAATATGAAGTCAATAATTATGGAACTTTTTTCTTTTAGAATCGAAGTATTTTCATTTTTATTAAATAATTAGGTACTAAGTGGTCTAACCTACGCAGAATACTATATTTAATACCTGAATTGAGTGTCAAGTAAATGCTTAACGCTATACTGAGTCTGTCCCAATGATAACCCATTTCCACGTATTTAAATAAATGTTGTGTACAAATTTCGGTACGCGCTTAGCCTCTGTGGTGAGCGACCCTTTATGTGTGTATGACCTAAGATACATAAAACACACACAAGAGGCGCAGTGTACTGTGTATTGTAGCTATTCATGTAAAGTTTGATATATGGGGTACCGTCATGGCCAGCTGGTGTAGTTGTCGACACTGCTGCCTATGGCTGTAACTACGATTACTCGATTGCAAAATCGATGGAACAATAAATGATTCGATATGTGAGTTTCGTTTTTGGGCTTTTGCCTTTGTTATCATAACTCTACTATCTACTACTCTACAGCTTTAAATAAAGCATAAAGCAGCTTTTAAATTTCTTTTCAAATATCAAATGCAAGAATTATTATATAGACGGCGATTCTTTACGTACATAATCGGTGCAAAATAAATCTGAAACGTTTCTTAATAGAACACCATATTTTTATCTGTAAGCGGATATTTCGGTAATACTTCATTGTAACATTTTCGTACTGAATGAAAACTGCGATGTAGAAATAAAGATAGTCGTAAAAATGTTTTTATACGTAGCAAACGATTCTTCATTATTCCGCGTTACCTTGTAGCCATTTTTTTACTGATTTCTCTAAAGTAGCTAGTTCGTTCACCCTCCGGAGGGGTTGTTTGTGCTTTGAAGTGTGACATATTTGTACTTATTACTGGTGAAGCTTAAAAGCAATATTAACAAATAAGTATCTGTTTACCTCTTACGACTCTATTGGTTGTAATTTCTTTATATTCTAGACTTAATTTAGAATACTTTAAAAAGTAGTACATACGTATAGATATTTTATTAATATGGGAAACCTTTTCAAACAGCTTATGCGGTCATAGTTGTGTTTTTCGCCGATACGTAATATTACCCTATATAATCACGCCACATTTCTTACGGGGTAGGCAGGGAGTACTGAGTTTTAATAGGTTCTTTCTTTACAGACGTCTCTGGCTTCATTTCATAAACGCGCGCCGGTTACAGACACTTGACTGGCCCTTCACATAAGACACGGTTTATTTGGTCATGGTAAAACAACCATTCCCGATCAATATTACAAAAATATATTTGTTTATATCGAGTTTTCCTAGTAGCTGTGTGTTGTATATTTAAATAGAGCACAAGGCATGCATCGCACGCCATATCGCCAGACAGCCGAGCCGGCGCCTCGCGCTTTAAATCTTTAATTACTCCCTTTTATTGTACAGTCGGAACAGTTTCCGATGACTCGTAACCAGAACCAGGTTTATTTATTGTCCCCTAGTTTTTTCACAAAGAATTCTTCAATTATTTACTTGTTCAGGTTCGGTTTAAAAGTTTTTGGTTAGTGTTTCAATTTATTGAATGTATTGTTATGTTTTCGATATAACCTGCACCGGAAATTATAAACATACGAGGACCGGTTAAAACATTTTCACGCCCTCTCGTCCAATCCAGTCGTGTTCTGAGTGACTTCGTATATATATATTTACAAAATTATACATTCATTAATAGAATTCCCTACACTGTTATCTCAATTAAATATTAATACCAACAACAGATGCCGTAAACCAAACGTTTTTACCCTAAACGTATTTTGAAATAACATATCTTATTTTAACCCCATTGTTTGTATGTGAAGGCAATACAAATTGTATAAAACTGATAATTCTTCCGTTGCTTTAGATTTATTTGGAACTAATAATTTTTATACTTACAAGAGACAAACCCGAAAAATTCTCAAAGATGCTTAACTTGCATCAGATTCGTTTCTCTGGCCCGGTTTTTAAAGTGAGTTAATTGGTTACTCCTTACCTTAATATTTTATATGATGTGTAACAACAATATTTTTGGTATGATACTTTTATCGTACATATTCATAACGCTTTCCGAAACAAGTTGTTGGATTACAATTATATTCAGCACCAAAAATCATAAGTTCTTATCATGTCGTGATTGTAATCTGTTTTGTGTTTAAATAAATAAATGGAATATTCCTAGTTGGGATAAATGAAAACAATTCAACTTGTAAAATAAGTTCACAACTACCATGTTGTATTCCCGAAGAGATTTCAAAGACTTATGTAAGATTATAAGAGTTTCAAAATGACTGCAATGGATATTAATAGGTTTTAAATATGAGTAAATATTTCCCAAAATTTCATATAAACTGCGATGTAATGCGTAAAATTTTGTTACATTCGTAATAGTTCTCTACACTAGTAATTACCTTTACGTCCTTATATTTACAGGATTGAGTGGTACCTAACTCAATATCTCCATGGCAAAGGCAACAATGAATTCCCAAGAGCAAGTGTACAAATTAATCTCTAAAACCACAAACATGCAGGCCGCGGCGCGCTGCGGCCACGAAGCCACGTATCTCTACTATAATAATTTAGTCGATTACCCGAAGCGCGTCGCGTGCCCACCACTACAAATAATTCATACGACCCGTCTCGTAATGGCCTTTTAGCTGCCCGTCTAACTTCGAATGTAGTTACCCTGATGTGGTCACAAACTATTGCTATTAAAGTAGTCACTATAACCTTCAATTTAGGCTTCATATAACGCCCTGTACCTGCTTCTGCCAATCATTTATAATTTCTTTACCATCTAGACGTAAGTGCTTGTGGTATACATTTACTTTTGCCTAATTTAGCTTTCTATCGATTCATTTAAGCAGTATTAGGTCGTTGAGTGTTTTAGTCACATGCAATACAAAAAGTTATAGACTAATATTAGTATGTCAAATCGCTCAATCATCAAATCCAAATTACACGATCCATACAACAACAAAAGGAAATCAAAAAATTTAATAAGTAAAATACACTCGGCCCAATTAATAAAAGATAAAAATGTACGATGAATAATTCAATAAAATATTCATTATATGCCCACATTTTGTATTGATTGTGAATATTTTCATATTTTCCAGGGGCGAATTGTCCCAGAGGGCGTGGACTATCATAACTAAAAGCTTTCAATTATTAATTTTATCGTTGTGGTCGGGAGGGCTCGGCAATCATTTTAGTGGCGTTATAATTTGCGCGCCGTCTACATCAAGTTCCCTGTTTGGGACATGTTTAACTTCATTAAGCATAATACTCGCTCACAACATACTCGTTTAAGTCCAATCTAAGTTGTGCGAGAGTTTACATGTGAATAAATTATTATCTTGCAGTCGACAGAGTTCGGTGCGAAACCTCGGCGTTGTCGATGTCAGCTCGGTGCTCGAAATGTCTTTGCTTTGGTGTTGTTGTATAACTATTTACTATGCCCATAATAGGAGCATAACGTTAGCTAAACTTTGTGCTGCCAATTATCTATGTATCCTACTTATTTTATAAATAGAATACAAAAATGAATTGACCAGAAATTTTGTATTCTAACAGAATACCAAGTGGTTAAAGTTTTTGTAGTTCTAAATGCTGGCATTTTAAGCAACACATATTTATTTTCAACATAACGATTAAAAAACAATTAGGGTTACGATATTGTTTGGTGTTGTGTGTGGATTTACTCAGAGATTTTTCCTGTGCTGCCGTGGAATATAATAGTTTAGTGCTGTTATGATCTAGCGCTACTGAAAAATTATTTATTCACGACTTCAACATTGCCACCTCTTTTTTGCTTTCAAAGTTATCTTTTCAGTATATCCAAAGCGAAGCATCATTATGCGATTCCAAGTTTCATTCGGGTTTTCAACACGGGTTTCATAAACCACAAAGGGGTTGTTTAACCAAATCGTAAGTACCCTGAAACTCAAACTATTTTCTAGAAGCCTTTTATCCTGAACAAAGGCTGACATGATAACACAATCTCTTTTAATATATTTAAGAAAGTCACAGTCGCATTCTAGGTAGGTAAAATTTAGGTAGGTGGCGATGACGTCACACGGCTATATGTCGGGTAGTGCAGGTGACGTCATTCTGACTCAGTCGCTGGGTAGGTATCATCTTTGCGGCAACACGTGTAAGATTTGAGTAGGACAAAGGTACATAATGTAAGGATTTAGTAAAGTTTTAGTAAATTAATTAACTATCTATCTACCGATATATCATCACGCCAGATCCCTTGCATTGAGTACAGAGTTTCAACAGGTCTTTCCTTACAGGCCTCTCTGGATTCCTACACTGTCATAGAAACAAAACAACCCCTAAACAATAAATTATAATAAATGTTATTTGTTATGTTAAGTCTTCTTAGTTAATAATGAATTTGTTGGTAGGATTGTGTACATATGTATGTTCACAATCCTATAACATTTTTGTCGAGTATTTAGGAATAAGTGCAGCAGTGCAGGAAGCAGTGATAGCCTAGTGGCTAGACCGTTGGACTGCAAAGTCAAAGGTCTCGGGTTCAAACCCAGGCACGCACCTATGTCTTTTCGAAAGCATGTGCGTATTAAAAATTAATTATCACTTGCTTTAACGGTGAAGGAAAACATCGTGAGGAAACCTGCATGCCTGAGAGTTTCTCCAGCGTGGTGGACTATGGCCTAAACCCTCTCAGTTTGAGAGGAGGCCCGTGCGCAGCAGTGGGGCAGTTTCTTAACAGCGCTAATATTATTATGATTATTTAGGAATAAAGAAATAAAACGTTCTTTATCAGAAAAATAACGTATTCTTAATTACTGCCATTCTTAATGCTGCTGCTGTTGTAGTTCAACGTCAGTGGAATAGTTCGGGTTCTTAAAACATATAATTAACCATGTCATAATAAGTTTTGTTATACAAATAAAATATAGCTCATAAATTACTCGTAGCAAATGAGGGTCCAATAAACTTCAGCATTAAAAATACACATTTTCTTGCTCAAACTTACGTTACCTAAAGAAATTCTCAAGAGATTCCTTAGATATTCACTTACCCTTTGCCGGGAATTTTCTCGTTCGAGAGATTACGTAATGTTCTGTTTTAGGATATTTCCAAAGTTTTCGGTTAAGCGCTGCGCCTATTGATATTATGGTTCATTTCACTTTAATCACCTAGGTGGTCGCTAGTAATTAGTGCCCAATGATCACCCAGTGGATAATCACCAAGGTGATTATTTTCCACACAACATGATACGACCTATACTCTATCATACAGATTTATTACAGTTCAAAGTTGTAAAAAGGCAGACACTTCCTCTCTTAAGGAGCAGTTGTGCTTCTTAACTCGTTTCTTATGTGATTATTGGTATTGCCAGAGAGGTTTGTTAGGAAAGAACTTGTTGAAATTTTGTACCCTTTGCATACCCCGCAAGGGATCTGGCGATAGATAGATTATTGATGTGCCAACAGCTTTACATACTGTTTTAATCTCTGATTTTGTTTTGATAAGGGTCGATTCAGAATACGCTATCTTATTTAGTTAGAGGCAGGTGCTGGTATTGTGTATAGGAGAATTCATACGGGCATTTACGACTTCGGCGTGATTATTATTATGGACGAAAATAAACAAAATCTATATCACTACCTATGTTCAATATCAGGTTCTAATCCCGACTTTAATGAGAAACAATAAAGTTAATATTATAAGAAAAAAATGTTGGTGGTTAAATCGTTATTCTGTGGTAAATAAACTATAGTGCTTTAATATAAGTTTATGAACCCGATTAGTATTATGTCATCATTGAGCTTAACATAAGTGGTTTTCATAATAATAAACTGTAGGCCAAGACACTATTTATTTTTTGCAGACTGGCGTATAGGTTAATCTTTTGAGCTAAAGCTCTAAATGAAATGAGTACTCTCTGCTTATCATCACGGCAATAACAACCGAGAAAGCCATATACTAATTTATTAACAATTCCAATTACATCTTAACTACGAAACAACAAAGTAATTAATTTAAAAACTATTATTTGCCAACTCGGCCATGTTTCATAGTTCTAACAGCGGCGGACGAAGTTGTAGTGCAATAATTTGCGAGTTTATTTGCGATGTGGCCATTAGCCTGTTAATTATTCAGGGGCGCAAAGTTTGAGAGCGAGCGTATGTGGCGCCCTGATAGTGCTAGTCGCCGGTTTTAATAATTTTGAACGCATTGTGACAATGTCAAAACAACGGTATTTTATCTTGGCAAATGAAGTCAGTCGTCCTATTATTACTTAAAATATCAACTTTAAACCTTATCTCACAAATCGAGGTGAGTATGGGTCACTTTCCATCACGCGGACCCAGTGCAAATTGGTGAAGGCAGGTTTGTGGCCACTTGCTGTTGGAACATTAAATGGAGACCAGGACTAATGGGTTAATGTGTCTTTTGAAGCACGGAGACGCTTGAATATGAAAATGTCATAAACGGTCACTTAGCTGAACACTGCTAAACCTTGGTTAAAACAAGATTTGAAAAGTTAGCGTATCATCAAGCGGTCTTCATGCCTAATCTTTAGGGTATAAAAAGACCAGATTAATTACTTGTTGGGACCCTGTAATCTGTGCCTGTTCTGCAAGTGACCTGGTGTAATGGTATACGCAAATAAAAATTACCTACTGGGTTTTCAAACGCTGATTGAAACAAGAATAATTTTGTATTAAAATGAAATCTTCCACAGTATACTTAAGTACCTTGCGTTAAAAAGTAATCGTGTACCCAATTATAAAACAGGGTTACCCATTATGTCATAAGCTGCTTTAATATCTTGCTGTGTATGTTAAATTTGGCATATTATACTATGATCCTGTAGCGCCGGCACGCGACTCCCACGGGAACATAAAATGGGGAAAGTTAAGCCTACCATGAAGGTATAAAATAATCTATCTCTACATATACTATATGCTGGAAATTGTTGGTTATTTAAGGGTAATTATGGTACATAAAAACCAAAAATATCTCTGCGAAATTGCCTACAGTCCATTTTTGTGATGACCAATTTAGTAAACCACTTTTAGTGACTATCTTTAAAATAATATAAATAACAAAATTGTCTTCAAATAAATGTTTGTTAGGTGATGTTTGTCCTTCAATTGTATATGACAGCAATCGCTTTTTTTCATGCAAAGATTCTTTACCAAATTGGTCTTCTAAGAAAATGGCCTAGAACCTTTGCTTAAACCAGCAGAAAGTTATTTTTTTAAATCATGCCGTGGGTGCGTTATGTTGCTGTAGGTGCGTTTATAAACATGAAGTGCACATAGACAAACATCCAGAACGGATCAAATATTTTTGGATCACACAAAGATTTGTCCTGTGCGGGGATCGCTGAAGTTCTTAACCACTGGACGTCATCTGACAAGTCTAAGGGCGATTTTGAACGTATTTAGAACTTCACCAAAACTTCTTTTCATCGGCCTACCCTGCAAGAGATCTGGCGTGATGATATAGATAGATAGATACTATTTATCTTCAGACGAGAGACGTCCACTGCAGGCCTTCCTCAAAGATTGCCAAGACGACCGGCTTAAAAATTACTACGTAACGTAAACTACAAATTCCGTAGCAAACCGCTACGCCGTAGCAAATTGTAGAGACTAGACACTAGCTGTCGTAAAGAATTTTTAATGAAAAATATATGGTCACAATAAATATTATTGTAAAGTATTACACGGTGCCATATATTTTCCGGAGCAAGAGGCAAGTTTGTGCAGCGATTGTCACGCCTCGCTGCGCGGGACGTCTATGAAATGGTATTCTATGTAAGCAGAATAAAATTGGTCCATATTCCCCCGTTTAAACGTCTGTAGTAAAAGAACGGTTTACGGGTGCTGATACTGATATATTTCTGATTTATTTTCATGGATGTAAATGATTATTTGTTTATTGTTTGACGGACGATTTGGCGCAGTGGCGCAGCTTAAGCCGCTCCGCCCGCTGTGTCTAATAGTCGCGGGTTCGATTCCCGCACGGGACGAATCTTTGTGTGATCCACAATTATTTGTTCCGGTCTGGTCATTTATGTATGTGAATTTTCATGTTTGTAAACGCACCCACGCTACAGGAATAAATCATAGTGTGGGGCGACGTTTTTAATATAAAAAAATATGTACGTGAATGTATATATAAAAAGCTTAATAATAACCAAATTTGAAAATAATGTTAATAATATTAAAAATTACATTTATTTCTCAAGATGGACGGCTTAATCCAGTGGTTTGGAGCTTAAGTTGATTCGCCGGCTTGTTTGAGTAGTCGCGGGTTCGATCCTCGCATGAGACAAACCTTTGGGTGACCCACAAATGTTTGTTTTAGTCTTGGTGTCAATGCATATAAATTTAATGTTTGTAAACGCACCTACAATACAGGAATAACTCCTAGTGTGGGACTACACTTGAAAAAAACCTAACACATTTGGGGACTATAGCATTTTTCACATAGGATGGGTAATGACAGTTCTAGTTGCCAAACGAAATTAATATTTAATTCAATGGTGTTAAGGGATAAAACCATAAGTATAGAAACGGGTCATGCCTCTTATTGCCTTTAAATAAAGCATAATTTCGTTTGGCAATAAGAACTGTCACTATCCTTTATAAGTGAAAAATACTATAGTGATGGGAGATGCAAGAGAAAATGACTTAACAACAGTTCAAAGTGTCACTCCTGATACACACGTGTAACATTAGACCGTTGGAAATGAAAGGAAGTCTAAAAGTAGTCACTGTATTAAAGGAAGATGGGACTTCAAAGTAAATAATTGGAACGTGGGCTTTGTATATAATAGTGTACGTGATTTTTTTTATTCAAAATTAAGAAAAGTCAGTGTATACGTAAGTATACGAGATAAATATAAAATAAAGAGTAGGCGCGGGTTCTATTTCGGCACAGGACAAATTTTTGTGTGCCCACAAATGTTTATTTCGGTCTGGGTTTCTGTGTATCTGGATTTCATGTTTGTAAATGTGTCACGATAGAGGAATAGTGTGGGACTATGTTTTTTATAAAAGAAAAAATGAGATCACCAATTTACAATGCTCTTTTCAACCTTCCTTCCTTTCCTTTCATTCTTCCGTAACTAGTTATGTTACTCAGAAATCACCGTTTCTAATTCCTGTGAATATCGTAAAAGGCGAATAAAGGAGAAAAAAACATTTAACATCGATTAAGTAGGCTCTTAAGACGCCACTTACTTCCCATTACCTAGCCTGTGTGAGTTAATTTTGGTGAAATGAGGGTATTTGAAGACACAAATAGTATTCTAGTCGTCTTTGATATTCTTCTCTATGTTAATAGTCTTGGCGATGGTGCTCTGGATTTTTACGTAGAATATTGAGTAAGAACAGAAGGGTTTTACACGGAAAGATTGACGTTAAGGTTTCACCACATAGCCGACGCAGCGCGACGGGAGCGCGACGGGAGCGCGGCTTGGGGAGGTGTACTTTACTGAAATGTACGGGCAGCGCGACGGCAAACGTCACGACCGCACATAGCCGAGCGCTTCTGTCACGCTCCCGTCGCGCTACATCGGCTATTAGACCAAACCTTTAGTGAGTAAGCTTGCAGTCGCGTTCATGTTTATTTAGTAAATTTTTAGTGTGTCAAGGATGGCATATCAACGCGCTAGCGTCATGCTAACGTCAAACTACTTCCTATAACCTAAGTGAAAAGGCGTTTGGAGACAAATAATATTCTAATCGTCTTTGACGTCCCTCTATGTTAATAGTCTCGGTGATGGTGCTTCGGTTTTTCACGTGGAATATTGAGTGATAACAGAGACGTGCTGTCACATTCATGTTAATTTAGTAAATATGTAGTGTGACAAGGATGGGATATCAACTCAATTTAATCTTTTTGTGCTTTACTCCTTTTGCTAGCAGGGCCCTTCGCTATGACGAATTAAACACGCAAAGCGACGCGTTATGGAAATGATCTTTTAATGGTACTCCTGTGACATACAAAATACCATTACACGATCATTTCACGAAGTTATCGTTAGGCGTCGCGTTTAGTCATACCGAATACGAGCCCAGTAAGTTGCATTGATTACCTTGTATTGGAGGCGATAAAAGTTTTATGTGATCTGGAATTGAACAGATATGGAGAATGTATGTTGATGTATTCATTCTCTTGTAGATTTTATTGAGCTAACATTTGGTAAAAGAGTTTAAAAAGATACAACTAAACTTGTTGGTTGTAGAGATTTGTGTAAGCAATGAACAGTAGCTAAATTCCTATTACTATGTCTATCTATCTATCTATAACCTCACGCCAGATCCCTTGCGGGGTAGGCAGAGAGTACAGAGTTCCAACAGGTTCTTTCCTTACATACCTCTCTGGCTTCTTCGACTCTCATAGTTCGTCTCATACACGGTCGCCGGTTACGGAGACTCTTGACTTTTCCATCAGATAAGACTCGGTTTATTTGGTCGTGGTAAGATAGTCTAGGTCTTCCCCGGTACCTGCATCCTTCCACTTTCACATTGTATATCTGTTTTGTCATTCTTTCCTCTGGCATTCTTTCTATATGCCCGAACCAACGGAGCATGCCCTTTCTCATCTTTACACCGATACTATCTTTCATACCTACTCGCTGTCTTACTATGCTGTTGCTAATTCGGTCAGCTTCACTCCGCACATCTTCCGCAGAGCTCGCATTTCTACCGCATTTATCCTACTTTCATTCTCCTTCTTACATACCCAGCTCTCGCTACCATATAACAGCGTTGGGACAAGAACTCCGTTATGTATGGCCAGCTGCGCCTTATGGCTTAAGTGCCGGCTCCCGAGTAGCTTTCCCATCGCACCATTCACTCTGTTCCCTGCACTCTCTCTTCCTATTACTATGGTTGTCATTAAAATGATTAAAAGGAGAAAAATGTATAGAAGCTATGGAGATATGAAGTAGCATGTCACTTTTATATTCATTTAGTAAATTTGCATTGTGACAAGGCCAATATCAACTCGCCAGCGTCACGCTAACGTCAATCTTTTCGTGCTAACCTCTTTAAGGGCTATACACAAACCGACTACCGAGGCGTTATCGAGAAAGCGTGCTGTCACGTTCAACTTATTAAAAAATATCTGATGTGAGAATGATGGCATATCAACTCGATAGCGTAACTCTAACGTCATTTTGTTTCATGTCATTTTTAATCAATGAAAAATTGCTTTAAGCTTTTGAGTATTGAGAATAAGGCGACATTGTAGAACCCAGCTATAAACGTAGACGTTCTTATTTATTTTTAAGCTATATCGCATCTACTTCTACAACTTACACAACCCACGACCAACGACCTCAGTATAAATGAACTTAGCTCGTCAACTAATATCTTCTTGAGGTTTCATTTAATCTCGACTTAGTGGCGTCTGTTATATTACAAATGTAAACTTTGAACTTATTCCTTAACTTAAATTAATGTTCAACTGAAAGTGTACACGTTAAAGTTTTCGATAATTACATTCATAAACTTGCGATCATATTCCCATAGGTTGAAGACATCCTAGCTTCTAGCATCAATATTATCTGTTTTAGGTTAAAAGGTCCGAAAAATTAAGAAAGAAACGAACAACTAACGCACTGGTATGGGTGTAGTCTAATTTCGAATTAGTTCGATCCAACCATAGCCAACTTGAGGACGCCTTTAAACACTACAGTTTTCTGAAACAACCCTAATAAAAAGATCTGAGGTCATTATATAGAATAATAAATATGATGCTTCGTTGGTTAGGGCATATAGAAAGAATGTCAGAAGAAAGAATGACATAAAAGATGTACAATGCGAAAGTGGAAGGATGTAGGTACCGGGGAAGACCTAGACTATCTTACCATGACCAAATAGACCGGGTCTTATCTGAAGGACAAGTCAAGAGTCTCCGTAACCGACGAGCGTGTATGAGACGATCTATGAGAGTGGAGGAAGCCAGAGAGGTATGTAAGGAAAGAACCTGTTGGAACTTTGTACTCTCTGCCTACCCCGCGAGTGAGCTGGCGTGATGATATAGATAGATAGATAGATAGAAATATATATTGATTCTGATATCAATTAAATATCCTTAAATATTTTTATTCCAGTTTTTTGCCGTAGGCATACGTACAAAAAGGTAGTAGCGTAGCTCTTCGAATAATAACACCAAATTCCTAAGTTCTATAATAATGCAAGTAACGTTCATAAAATTTTCTTTACGTGACAGGTACAAGTTTATACGATTATGGTTTGTTCGGCGCGTTCTAATTAAGTAATCTAATTGGGTCAGGCGCAGTCTTCTCTATAAATAGTAGTCCATACGGCACTGGATTTAATGGCGGGTGTCCGTGGTACTGTCTGTTTGCGTTCGTTAAAATATTTTATTTGCCCCCAACCTTCTGTTAATATTAAGTGAAATTTGTTGGTATTTCTAAATATTTTTAGTGATGATGATAGTTGAAAGAAAAATTAGAGGAGGCTAAGTTTAGTGAAAGCTAATAACCGTTTCTAATATCCATCTACCTAGTAAGTAAACTAATTTACTTCGAATTTGTCGTTCTATTATATTAAAGCGATTGAATGGCTTCCCTGTCTGTATGTTAAAAATTAAGTTAAAAATTATTTAGTTGCCATAACGTAAGTAATTGATACTTATTGACCATAACCGATCATTTTGATCAAAGGTACTACGTGTTGGACACATTAGGTAAAATTCATCTATCTAAGGATTCCCCTATTGATTTCGCTCTTGGTCTTCCCCATGCAATAAACCCGTCGTATGGAGCGCACGCGAATCAAATCTATTTAGTTTTATTTAACTAAGAAATATAAAATTAATAAAACAAGAAAAGTATAGAGAAAATATAATATATTTTCTATTTACTTCCTAACATATCTCAATCTCAATTTTAGAATGAGAAACGTTCGCAAACTTAAAAATTTCGCAAACGTCGAAAACAGCGTTAGCAGCCGACGAAATCTCCGGGCTCCGTGTGTAATGGTGCAAGTTGGGCTAAGCCCGGCAAGCCCACAGACGTGTGAGGAATGCGCCCACCCCGCCTTATTACATACGTGATTCTTATTTATATTATATTCCCGCGAAAACACCCCGGTATCGGCGGGATTAACGCATTGCCCGCCTTTTAGCTGTTAGTACTCAACTTTGTAAGAACCTTACAGAGTTAAGAACATTGTCGGAAAACATTTTATGGTTATAAGTTCGCTTTATAATGTAATGTATTTGATAGCTCTAAAATTGTAGCAAAGGGGTTTGTATGGGATTTGTAGCGATAGTAATTTTTTGATAACTGTGTTCTCTGTGAGTCGATAAATGGTTTTGTATGTGGGGTAGCTCGTTTATAGCGAGTAGTTTAAAGCGCCTGAAAGCTTATGAAAAGACGTAAAATATAAGCTTTTACTACTTGCAACTTTTAAATATTTAGTTTTAAGTTCGGTATTTGTGTCTAGATTTTTCTACCTATTAAAAACTTTTAGGTAATCAAAACCCAAGTCTCTCAGATATTTTAATTGTTTGAAAATGACTGAATCCTCATGTTTATGGTTTAGTTATTGTACTAGTGAACGTATTGACTTTTGTTATTGGCCAGTATCGATAATATATTAATGCTGGCCAGTAACTTAGACATAATCTCTAAACGTCCCAACTTACTCTCAGCATTCACGATCTTTCAAAAAACAGCTTTAAACATTTCCCCTAACATTTTATTCCCATTCAGTGAGTGAGAATCGATATAAAACATCCGCTAACAATATATCACATGTGAGAGAAACCTTTATAAAGTATTTCGGCAGTGTCCTGCGGGCATGTTCGAGTTGTAAGAAAATCCGGCCCTTCCCAGCACCGGATGTAGCGTTTCCGCTCCTCCCAATGGCGACAACTGGTTGAATTCTTTGTGCCACTTATATTTGGGAAAGGATTAGTACTAATAAATAGATAGACTGTAGAAAACAGTCTCAGTTATAGCAATTTCGGAAATATTTTGTCGCATTTTTGAAGACAGGTGATGGTCTTTCAAAGGCCACACGCTTTGACATTGGCCACATTTCAGGAGCCTATTGTATTCATTTGTAAACAAACTCATGCCGATATCCTACATTTGTAAATAGAAATGAATATAGCTACAGGATTACCGTCAATTTAGAGCGCTTGATACTGTTGAGTGCAATAATTTGGTCCTGGTATTTGAAAATTATCTAAATTTAAAGCAGAAAGTTTATTCTTTAAATTGCTTGATAAACGTAGATTAAATTATTCGCTTAATCCTAATAACTATTCCTTACCGTATCCAAAAACACTGGCAATGTAGTCTGGAATACGAAATACGTACCTGAAACAGAAAATAATCGTATTTAAAACTTCTTCATTTTATATCATAAACAATTCTCGAATCTTAACACAAAGATTTGATTCACGCCAAGTTTGTTATAAAGCCGGATTTTCATTATGAAAGCAAATTCCGTAGTAATATATCAAAATAATAATTATTAATTGCGCTGCGCTATACATTTTCATATTCAGACATCATAATAAATCGCGCTTATACCAATTAAGTTGCGGACGTAGATACAAGTTAAAAAGAATATATAAACAACATAAATACAATTTAAGCCGTGTAATATCTGTCTAAATTATAACGGAGAGCAATTACTCAAAATTAATGGTGAAATTAATACTTTCACCGTCCATGTTAATTACGAGCTTTATTTACTGAATTTGTGTTGGTGATGTTTTAATTACATTTGAGAATTTGGAAATGTGAAATTTAGACATCATTGACACGCGAAATGAGAACCATACCATAAAAGGTTCGGGGTAAGTTCGTTATAAATTGAAACAAAACAACAAACAGTTTCACTTTATTTAGAAAATATTGGGGCTATGAACTCATTGCAATTAAAGCTATAGAGAGGATATTTGGTTAGGGGGAGATAGTCTCAAGTTCTAGTTTTCTTAGTTGTTGTATCTGTTATAATCATAATATTAGCCCTGTTACGAAAGTGTCCCACCGTTGGGCACGGGCCTTCTCTCAAACTGAGAGGGCTTAGGCCATAGTCCACCACGCTGGCCCAGTGCGGGTTGGCGAACTTCATACACCTTCGAGAAATTCTTAGGCATGCAGATTTCTTCACGATGTTTTCTCCTTCAGTTAAAGCAAGTGATAAATTGAAGATAATAAATAAATCTTAGTTATACTTTGTTTTTTTTTTACACTAATTATAATGGCGACGTTATAGCGACGGGCCAGATGAGACAGTTTTCAATTCAATCACTACACAGTATAAAGAATATATTTTCTCTTTCATTTATTTCCATATAGAACACCAGAGGAAAGGTTTTTACACAACAAGTATGTAACAGATTCTTTAAACTCTACAAAAGAACTGAGAGGCTGAAGTAATTGTAAATACAGTCAGGTTTAATTCGAATCACGAGGCCTTTTGTAGGGACCCCAAAAGAAAATGAACATTCCGTGAAGCAAATCGGCAACAAAAAAAAACAAGTGAAAGCTTTCTCTGCTCGGAAATCTGTTCAGCGGCTTCATTCACAGTTAATATTACTAGTGGTCGCCCATAGGTCGATATTCGACCTACTCTTTCATCGTTTGCTGGTTATGTTTGACATTCAGTAAGACTATAGACAAATAATATTAAAGGC
This sequence comes from Phalera bucephala, assembly GCA_905147815.2. Lineage (NCBI taxonomy): Eukaryota > Metazoa > Arthropoda > Insecta > Lepidoptera > Notodontidae > Phalera > Phalera bucephala. The sequence continues at coordinate 10,731,186 of LR990621.1, read as the reverse complement.
AAAAATCAATTTGACGTGTAATGTGTCAAATACATGGTACTGTGTGTGATGTTTTTTTCATTGATTTAATGTATGTTTTATCATAATTTTAAAAAATATTAGCATTCTGCAGTCCTTCTCTATATAAACTATAAGTGTGGGAAATTTCATTTTCCTCCGTCCGCGCAATTTTCGTAAAAATGTGTACAAAGTTTTTGCTTCACGTATTAATATATAGATTTTCTCTCTCAGAATGTATATAGGTTCCCTATCACAACTGACCGCATTATCTGCGATAAGTTTTTAAATGAATTAAATGTTGTGTACTGTTTTCTTGTACTGAGACATTAGTAGACAAGGTTAAGTTCTGCAGATGCGGTTTGGTGTAGGTATGGTCCAAGGCTATGGTCTAATTATCTTCATAAACCGTGGCGCATTTACCAGCAGGCTGAGTAGGCTGGAGCCTTGGGCGGCAAATTTTAGGGGGGTAGTACATGAATGAGCTTTTCTTAGCTCAAAAATATACCTGAAGACTATTTCTTGTGTAAACTTCACTAAATCGTGAGTTGTAAGAATAATCTAGAAACTGACACAACGATCCCTTAGTTCACAATCATACTAATAACGGGAAAAAGCTGATGTAACGATGACGATTGAGAACAAATCATAAAATTGCAATTTCGTTGACAAAGAAAATGTAATTAATATTAGTGTGAACATTAGTGTGTTGAATGCAGAGGTTAGTGGAGGCGGCATAAATTGAAAAGCCTACTAGCGGCAAATGTGTAAATCCACCACTGTTCAGAAATGTTTAGAAATACATTATAAGCAAGGATTTTATATTAGTTGTCGCGTGAAGCTTTAAAATGTATATTGAGTTTCTTCACATTATTTACATATTGAGAGAAATTAAATCTAATGAACAATTATCCGCCCTTTTGTAAGCACAAAATAAAAATACCGTTACTTGCGGCCTAATTTCTGTAAATAAAAAAAATACCTATCTATCTATCTATAACCTCACGCCAGATCCCTTGCGGGGTAGGCAGAGAGTACAGAGTTCCAACAGGTTCTTTCCTTACATACCTCTCTGGCTTCCTCGACTCTCATAGTTCGTCTCATACACGCTCGCCGGTTACGGAGACTCTTGACTTTTCCATCAGATAAGACTCGGTTTATTTGGTCGTGGTAAGATAGTCTAGGTCTTCCCCGGTACCTGCATCCTTCCACTTTCACATTGTATATCTGTTTTGTCATTCTTTCCTCTGGCATTCTTTCTATATGCCCGAACCAACGGAGCATGCCCTTTCTCATCTTTACACCGATACTATCTTTCATACCTACTCGCTGTCTTACTATGCTGTTGCTAATGCGGTCGGTCAGCTTCACTCCGCACATCTTCCGCAGAGCTCGCATTTCTACCGCATTTATCCTACTTTCATTCTCCTTCTTACATACCCAGCTCTCGCTACCATATAACAGCGTTGGGACAAGAACTTCGTTATGTATGGCCAGCTGCGCCTTATGGCTTAAATGCCGGCTCCCGAGTAGCTTTCCCATCGCACCATTCACTCTGTTCCCTGCACTCACTCTTCTCTCTATGTCAGCGGTGTATTTCCCATCCTTACTGAAGGCGCATCCAAGATATACAAACTCATTCACTTGCTCCAGCACATCGTTACCAACCACAATCCTTACATTCGTTCTGGTTTCTTCCCTTCCAAAAAAAATACGTTCCAAAAAATTAAGTTCACTGATTTTTTTTTCTCCTGCATCCCATTTTAACGTGACCACAAGATTGGATAGAACCACCAGTTAATAACAACAAGGTGTGAATAAAAATGCGTTGGTAACAATTCCTTGCATTACCGATCCCCAAATATTCTGCACGTGTTTTATAATTTACATAAACCCAGACATCATTTCAAATGTATTAAGGATAATATTATGTTTGGATATTGTGTTGTGGCGATGCAACTCGTGTGTTCGGAATAAAATGGAAACCACTATTCTTGTTTCGTGTTTCTGTCTTGTTTTCTTATAGTTATAACAATTTTCAGTGCTATGATTGTAGTTGCTTTTCTGTTATTATCAATTTGCAGCAGAATGAAAGGAAAATAGCGAATGCGTCTGATTGCATTGAAGCAATCAAAGTGAAGAAAAGTTTGCTTTGTGTTACTTGAGTTATTGAAAGCAGTCAAAGATATACTAGTCTAACATTCATATATGTACCTGCATATACGGTAATTTTATCGAGTTTGGTCTTTGGGATTGCCTTCAGTTTATTCTGTAGTATTGTTATAACAAGCCTTAAAACCTGCTCCCTTTCCGGTTCAAATATTGTGAACAAAAATTTCATTCACCCATAGGCCAAACCCAAGTAGTTCTTGTAAGCGTTCTTGCAAAACTTTTCGAACAAATTGTATTATATAATAACTAGAGCGAGAAATGATAATATTTCCGGAATCAATGTGGCATCCGAACATCTAACCGGAATTATTGAAAATTCCGTACAAAGTTTTCGGATTGTTATCTTTCAACGAGTACTTAAACTAAAGTTTCTGTTGGAATTATTAGAGTATTAATATAAATTACGAATTCTGTGTAAACTGTACTTTCGATAAGGGCGTATTTTTAATATAAATTTCACTCAAACATTACACATATAATAAATTAACCTTTACTGTCCCACTGCTGGGCAAGGCCTTTTCTCACAAATCGAGGTGAGAAAGAACGATACCCGGTATTAGGAGGGTACGTAGAGTTTGGTATAGATGTATAGACGATAATATCGAGAGATGGAATTACCGCTTCATTAGTCTAATGGCGAATAAAGAGTGTAGTGATCACGAGCTCCTGGGACCAAATCTTAGCTCGAACGAAATGTAGAAAAATGTCCGGTGACAGCCCGGGGTCTGGAATTGTGTCCGGTATAATGACAATAGGTTCGCTCCTTTTTATATGAAACCTAATATCGTTGGCGAAAAATGGCTGTTCTCCTCTGCTGCCCTATCTTGGAGAATTTAGGCGTGGCAATATATTTTTTCTTTAAACTAACTCTCGTCCTCACTGACATCAAACAAACCGCAGTCTTTTGAGTCCGGTAATGCGATAGTTTCTTTGACATGATAACGACGCGCCCTCGCCAGCTCATATCAACCGAATACATTATATTCTATTGACGTACGCCTCAACTATGAGGGAAACTGGAAATATTGAAAAATACGAAGTCGCATTTCCTACTTATTCAAAGGATGGTATCAAAAAATAATCCAAAAGTATCGGGTCCTGTGTTTGAATACTAGGTCGTACAGTGTTATTGGGGTTTTTCTATTAAAAATGTCTCAGTAGCAGTTCGGGGTATGGAATTGGTATAGTGGTTTGTGGGTCACTAAGATTTGTCCCGTGCTGAGAATCCAGCCGTGACTATCCCATTCAGAGAGCGAAGCGGCCTGCGCTTTAACCACTAGAACAAGCCTCCTTGAAACCATTCACATATAGTTTCCAAAAGTGGAGGGTTGATGATTCTTGTGAGTACCTGGCTTGACCACAAAATAGACAACAAAAATCTACCCCTGAAACTCTACTGTCACTGTCCATATAAAAAAGTTGGTAAAAATATAAGCGTTCTTATTTATCTAGCGTCAAAAAGTCTGGCAATAGAGAGGTCAGTAAATAAAACGTGAAAAATAAAAGGAATGTAATCCGAGTCAAGCTCGGTCGCTAGCTGCGAACCGAGCCTAAGCTTCAAAAAAGATAAAAAAACTTTTAATTGGATTTTTTTTGTAGATTAAAACAATTATTACTGAGGAGTTCGTCAGAAGTAACGCTAAAGGAAAATATGAAATTTCGGAGTGGCTCTATCTATGTAATTGGCCAGATATTTTAATTAAAAATGATGTACCTAGTTGATAATTGGGGATCACAGAGTGAAGGCGCTGGATTATACATATGGATGGTTTGTAATTTTAGATGTTCAAGATAAGAAAACACTTAAATACGGTTTGAGTAAGAATAATGTTATATTTTGTTTTCTAGATATTTGACAAGTTGCTAGCTGATTAAAAAAAAATAAAGTAGTTTTACTAAAAGTAAGTAACTTAGTTAAGCCATGGTTGCCTTGAGTTATTAAATCAGAAGTCGGTCAATGAAACAAGACGTCATATTTAGATGTAGTAAGATGGATGATTTTGTTTATTTCATGGGTTGTTAGCTTTATTTTCATATAATATGTGTATATACACACGAGCTTACCGCCAAGTCATAGAAAATATGGAATTTTATTGGCCTCTCTAGTAACAGATTTCAGACAACTGAGAAGGCTAAACCTGATTGGAATATTTCCGTAGTCCAGGGAAGAAAATAGTTTGATGATTATGCTATCCAGAGGAAGTATTCAATAAAAATAAAAGGCTAATAAGGCGGGATTGTCAATTGATTAGGATGAAGAGGATTAAATTATATTTGAATATCAGGATAATAGAGACGCCATTGTCTTCCAAACTGGCGGGATAACGTGGACAATAGGTACTTTGTGGACGCTCAGTGATGCGTCGATTGCAACAATTCGTTGAGCGGGCTGATTATATTAGTTTTATCGTATGATCGCGTTCGAAGCTGAAGCTTATTTATATAGCGATGGAAATTGATCGATTACGTCAATGTGCATAACCAGTGGGATCCAGTGAAAATTGAGGCTATATAATTTAATTTGTTTTTCTATGAGAGTCGAGGAAGCCAGAGAGGTATGTAAGGAAAGAACCTGTTGGAACTCTGTACTCTCTGCCTACCCCGCAAGGGATCTGGCGTGAGGTTATAGATAGATAGATAGATTAAATTTTTTTCAAATTGTCAAAAAATCTCTTCTTGTGTGTAATCTAACAAAATGGTTCACTATTGGCCGGTTTCAATATTCAACTCAAGGATAGATTTGCTTACTGTCAGTAGAATTTTGACAGATTTTCTATACAGAATATGTCAAAATTCTATCTGTAGTAGGCAAATATATTCTTGAGTTAAATATTGGAACCGGCCGTAAGTGATTTATGGGGTCTAAGCTCTATTAATCTCGTCGGTCTAGAAAAGTTAATTTTGAATTTTTAAATTAAAACGAATGTTTATAAAGGGATGCGACAGTAAAATCTAATTGCAGCAAGAAATGTCTTAATTCCTAACCAAACATCGCAGAGGGGAAAGTGCCGCATTAGCCGCGTCAGTCATCAGCAGAATGAATCATTACTTGAAGAGTGCGCCAGTGGCTCGTGTCAAAGAGCCTGTAGCTCAAAGGTCCTTGTGCCAGCCTCCCCCCGCAACATGGTACCCGCCCCGCAACCCCTGCGCCCGTAAGGAAGGGCTGATTGAAGGGCCACTCTCAAACCTCGGCCACCCGCTCGTTCGCTCGCATTCAAGGGTCGAATCCGGATTATAGGGCGCCAAACCCTACACCTTCATCAGATATGTATAAATTTGTTTATAGCACGGCAATTGAAACGCCGAAAATTGTAGTCTGTTTGTAATTCCGCCCTATTCAGTGTGCAAAAATGGCAATGGTGATTTAACTACTGTATCGGTTGTGTGGGATTAAAATAATCAGAATTAGAATATTTTTTATTCATGTCAATCATTAAAGTATTTTTGAAACGTCAGAGAGAAGTAACAAAGATTTTAACACCACTTCGGACTGTCGTTCTAGTGGAAGAATGGCAAAAAACCTCACGGTTCCTCTTCTAAAATAGTATTTCAGACAATTTTTCCCACCTACATTTTGTTGCGCGGTATGGGAGAACAATATAGGCTGGTCTATCAGGTAGGTTTAAGTTAAATAAAGTAATTGATTTTTTTTTCTCTAGGTATGCCTCTCTAAATAAATATGCTATTCAATCTCATGAATGCAGTGTTGACCAAGTTGCAGCAGTGCATACAAGAATAGGTATGCGGAAAGTAATCAGATATGAACACAGATGACATCGAGCCCTGGCTTCACGGCTTCACGGTGCTACTGAATGTTCTCAAACTTGGGTTATAATATACATAATTGTATGCTCATAATAAAATTTATCTACACAGCTTTGTGATATAAATGTAGGTATGTAGCTTGCATGGGTCTGAATTACCCTACATACTGTGAGCGATTTGCCTAGAAAAGACAAGCTTCATTACCGTGTTTTTCACATTGTGGATTATTCCTATCGTGGATGCGTTTATAGACACAAATTTTCACAATCTTGGGAGATTGTGAAAATTTATCGGCGTGGGGGCCGAAACAAATATCTGTGAGTCACACAAAAATATGTCCCATGCGGGGATCTCAGATCCGTAGATCAACCTCATGTTGATTGATTGGTTCTGCTGACTACAAAGCTAACAGAACCAGCAAGTGCTATTTTGCATCATCCGATGAATACCTTTCCAATATTTTCCATAGCAACTACGTAGGGTAAAAATCAGATTCACTATAACGTTAAGAGACAGTTTCTAGGTAACATAAGCCATCCCTTTCACACACATTGCCTTAAGGCGAAGTTACCGTGTAAGTTATTATAAGAGAGGTGCGCCGAGGGAAATGAATGTCGAGTAGGTCGACCCGTTGTCATTCATATTAGCTGCGAAAGCCTAAATTTGTAATCACACTGCGCCAATTCATGGCTGTAGCGACGCATAACTGTGATGAAAATAGGGAAACAGAAAGTAAGCGGCCACAGTAAAAAATAAATACCGACGTTGATAAAATTGAGGCCGAAGTGAAGGAGGCGACGGTACACAGAGGACGTTACTTTAAAATAAAATTGGTAGCCATCATGTACGTTTTGATAGGACCGGGTTTCTTTTACGGAGTGGATTACTTGATAAAATTTGATGGTATGCTAGGATGAGATAATCTACTTCAAAGAGTTTTATAAGTACGATGGATCGTTGGAGTTTTCAAGGGTTCCGGAATATTTGAATGAGGAGAATTGTTATTGGGGAATTTTTACAATCAACCTGTGGTGGTTAATGTAAACGTTGTGAAATTCCAATAGCTTTGTTACTTATATAAATTATAACACAAGGAGAAGGTTAGCTCAAAATTGATATGTAGCTAGAGGTAAAGACACTTTTCTTCTTCTGGTCTTCTTTTATACTTGGTTTGTATTCTGCCCACTCGCGCGAGAAGTGTCTTCACTTAGAGCAGCGTAATCATAGAGAGTACTCAGTAAGTTACTGAGTATAAACCGGTAATGCGACCAGTATTGTCATGGAACTGCTCTATAGTTTATATGAGAAATGGTGGTAGCGACATCCACAAGATGAAGCGGAGGTCTGGCAACTAGAAAAATGATTCCGAACTCCAAAAATTCATCCCTTTTCAAAGTAAATAGATACACGAACACTTTAGTAACACTCACGGGTGACGGTGTAGGTTCGCTGTAACACAAAATGATTACACACATAAAGGACCTTATCTCTTTACAGTGTACACCGGCATAAACCGGTTACAGTCAGGCACAACCGTTCCGCAACCGCTCGAATGTTTACGCGAGTTTTACGCACCAATCTCGCCGCCGACGCCCCCGCTAGAAATTGAAAACGGAATTATGATGAAATAAAAATGGCACACAAAACGCCGTCGTAACATTGCCCCGATGTTGCCAGATCGTATTGGATAAAAATCTGGACGAAATTGCCAGTCGATGTAACATTATTTTTTTAGTTTTGTTGTTTAAATTTCTAAGTTGCACAACGTATTTGAAGTGACAAGGTATACCAATTTGCTAATTTTAAAGGGCTATTCTTTATAGCACTGCTGGGCAAGTATTTACGGTTAATCTACAAAAAAACTAAAGTTATATTTAAAACGAACTTTTATTCTCATATACTTTAATTAAGAACTAATCATAATCTTATCTGAAATAATTATTTTCATCTTAAAAAAATGTGTAAAATCTGACCAAATATTTCTATAAATAACTAAATTATTAAGTTAATAATGTAAACGATCTCATTGCACAATTAGGTATGCTTTGTAAAAAATAAAAAGCATAATAAGTCCAAAACACAGAGGCCCATAATTGACCAGAAAAAAAAAGTTATACATAAAAGAATCGTGTATCACCGTCATCGGGGCATGCAGCGTATACTCAACTGGCGACTAGACAGCAGGAAATGTACGATGTGCCGCCGGATATCGGCGAATGTGTTCGAATTTTAAGTGAGCCAACGAAAATTGATTCTGCTCAATTTTACGTAAACATGATGAGTGGATGCACTGATTGAGCTAAATCCGGATTGGATTCGCGCGCGCCGGGACCGTTGTCTGTGGTCGCACGCGAGACAGACGCTCCTGTACACACAGCTTTCAAATCGAGATTACACCTGGTTATGCCTACTTTGTATACTCACTGATGCCGTTCCAGTGATTAGATGGGTTGATGTATTGGTACTCGATAACTATACTGAGAGCTTAGCATGAACAGATTGAGTTAGCGTGACGCTATATGAACTATCGATAAGTTGATATGCTGTTCTTTTACACTACAAATATACTTAACATAAATAATAGTGATAGCACGTTTTCTTGGTCACGTCAAATGGTTTGTGATTAGCCCTCTCAAGTCGATAACGTCGATTCATGTACCGTATCCTGACATCATTTTCATGCCAATTAGATCCACAAAATCGCGACATTAGTGGCGCAACGGAACCTCGGTGCTCTTAGTGATCATAAAGGTTCAACAGCATCTGGTTCGGACAGTCTGAGAAGGGCGAGCTTTCTTGGCATCTTCATTTTCATGTAAGCCGTAGTTCCGGTTACCGTTTCATTTGGTACTGAGTAGAAAGGGCTTAATATTAAATTCCGACAGCAGATGGCCACAAATAGTCCTCCACCAATCCGCATTGGTGAAGATGGTATTCTTTGTCAACCTCATTTGCAAGAGAAGACCTTTGCCCAGAAGAGGGACAGTATGCGCTGATTTAAAAACATAACTTTAGGTCTAACTTGCTTAGAATAAAAACTTTGGCTTCGGTCCCAAGCAACCTGTACTTACAAGTAATGTTTTAGAAAAGTAAACTGCGTGCCTTCATAAACTAATACAATGTAAAACACGTAAAAGTGTCAATAAAGATAATCCTTAAAACAATCAAATCAAAATGAAACAAAATAACCCACATATTAACAAACGCTCACGTCTCATCAAACAAACAACAGTCAATAAATGTGTTTTAATTATCACAGGGAGGGATGAAAATGGATGTAATTTGATCTGCAAACTAAGCGTTTTAGCCTTTATACAGTCTGTGTTTAAATAGAACAATTAAAAGCGGTCAAGCGTTGTACGTAAACATTTTTACCGCCTGTTGTTACTATGTAGTGATTGGAAAAGTAATAAAATGTAAATATCGATATCGATAACGAGGTTTAAGTGAACGAGATATGGGTTGAGACGCTTAACTTAAAATATGTTTCATCAAAACCTAGGCAATAAAAACTGAATTGTAAGAAATGTAATTTTTGAACTATTATAATTACAGGAACGCTGAAAGCTCATGACATAAAAGCACTTATATAATATGATGATAATTAAATTAATTGAACGATCGATCGTCGTGGCGATCTTTTAGGAGGTTTTTATCCTCAATGAATGTCATTGGGCTGAAGATAGAATTAAATAAAAAAATGGTGTAAAATATGAAAGATGCTGGTATGAAGACCTGTAAAAAGGCTTCGGACCCGGTCCACAACAGCGCCATCTACTTGGTCTTTGTTACTTGTAGATAATGTAGCTTTCTAATGGTGATATAACTATTAAAACCCATTCAGTATTTAAGTAGTACTGAAAATACCGGAGGCCCTGCGGCATGCGTTTTGTTTCTATTCTCTGGCCGCAATCGATAGCTCATTGTTCTGCATAATGTAAAATGCCATTTCCGTATTTTTTCGTTTCTGTTAGCGTTAACAACTGTAGAATGTCCACTTGGCAAGAGGTACAGACTTTATATATTAGTAGTAAAGAAATTTAATTACAAAGTATTAAAAACATCGATAAAGTAAGACCATCCCTATCACCGGGTTGGAAATTTGCATTTTCGCCGTCGCCCATTCGCTTGCATCTGATTCCGCACTTCATTGCAACTGGCAATTAGCAAAGAATCAGTCGTCTGGTTTTATTGATGCAGCTCGTATCTTAATTAATGGGCTTTCCTTTAGCTATATTTTTTGGGTTTTTGTGCACCATAAATTATTATTATCACTCTGTTGTGTTGTTAGCTTTACTCGGAGATTTTTGATGACGCAGAGATTTGTTATTGACTAGGTGTTACCCGCTCCTACGCACGCGGCTTTTTGTAATTTATTTTGTAATATCTTTATAAATTATAGTCTATGTACTAATTTGTTTAAGCCCTATTATTGTATGTTTTTCTCAAAATCCATTGGGTACTTCTTGGGTCAAAATGTATCTCAAAGAAGCAAACGTGTCATTTTCAAAAATCGTTAATTTTACCTGATTACATAACATTGAGATGTTTGATATAGATATTTTAATATTGATTTGCATTGCATTTGATATCGATATTTTAATAGTTAAATAGTTTTCAATTACCAAGCTAGAAGTGGTTCATAAAAGCTGGGTTTCTGGCCAGTTCAATTCGCGTGTGGTAAACGAGAATTCCCCACGAATCGCAGTATGTATGTAATGCGGTCGTTGTTTTGTGGGCCGACTCTACCTGGCTAGAGCCTGCAAAATAGAACTGCCTTCAAATCTGATTCTTTTTGCTGGAAAAACAAAGCATTCAAGCTAGCAAAGTGAACTATTCGAATGATGTTAGTTCCACTACTAGTGAAATAGACTCTGTCTACTTAGATCCATTAAATCGCTTCATAGATGGATAGCACTATAAAATAATACTTGTTATAATAACTAATAATAATATCTTGTTTACCAGACAGATTCAAATAAGAATATTTTTATTCATGCATACCACTATTATAGAGCCATCAGTTTAATCAGCTTGGCAGCCAAGATGTACGGTAAAATTATTGAACGGAGAAAGCGCGAGAAGTCCGATGGAATGTTGTGCGAGGCACAAGGGGGTGCCGTGACCCGGGGCGGGGTAGCGTCGGCGATAAGTCTGGACATCGTCAATGCCTTTAATTCCCTGCCTTAGGGCGCGATCCTGGGGGCGCTGGAGCATCATCGCGTCCCCCCATACCTGCAGGTCGTGGTCAGGGACTACTTATGCGACAGATACGTCCAGTACATAGGACAGGGCGGTACATTGCACCGGAGGGAAGTGTCTTGCGGGGTTCCGCAGGGTTTTGGGTCCGGAAGAGGATGTTCGGATCAAGTTTACTCCTTCCGCAATATCGTAGAGAAGCATCTGGCAGTGGGCCGGAAGGTTTTCTGCGGTTTTGTGGATCTGGAGAAGGTGTTTGACAGAGTTGTGCGAAAGAGACTTTGTGACATTTTGCCAGAGTATGGTATAGATGGCAATCTGTTGCGAGCCGTATATTTGGATAAAAGTCTTTAAAGACTGAAAGCGATGAATGAAGGTGTACAAATGGGTGACCTAGTAGTAAACCATCTACTATATGCAGATGACGCGGTTTTAATAGCGCCAGCAGCCACTGATCTGCAAACACTAGTAACAGTTATGAAAGACGACTGCATGAACAATGGCTTACATTTGAATGTAAAGAAAACCAAGATTATGGTTCTTGAACGGGAAGAAACCAGAACGAATGCAAGGATTGTGGTTGGTAACGATGTACTGGAGCAACAGTGAGTTGAGTTTACCAAGATATACATCTTGTATGCGCCTTCAGTAAGGATGGGAAATACACCGTTGACATAGAGAGAAGAGTGAGTGCAGGGAACAGAGTAAATGGTGCGATGGGAAAGCTACTTGGGAGCCGGCACTTAAGCCAAAAGGCGCAGCTGGCCATACATAACGGAGTTCTTGTCTCAACGCTGTTATATGGTAGCGAGAGCTGGGTATGAAAGTAGGATAAATGCGGTGGAAATGCGAGCTCTGCGGAAGATGTGCGGAGTGAAGCTGACCGACCGTATTCGGAACAGCGTAGTAAGAAAGCGAGTAGGTATGAAATATAGTATGGGTATAAAGATGAGAAAGGGTATGCTCCGTTGGTTCGGGCATATAGAAAGAATGTCAGAAGAAAGAATGACAAAACAGATATACAATGCGAAAGTGGAAGGATGTAGGTACCGGGGAAGACCTACCACTATCTTACTACGACCAAATAGACTGAGTCTTATCTGAAGGACAAGTCAAGAGTCTCCGTAACCGGCGAGAGTGTATGAGACGAACTATAAGAGTGGGGAAAGCCAGAGATTGCCAGCTATGTAAGGAAAGAATCGTTGTTGGATCTTTGTACTCTCTGCCTACCCTGCAAGGGATCTGGCGTGATGATATAGATAGAGATAGATATATAAACCACTACAGTATTGATGAATCGTCAGAAAAATAACAAATGCTCTTCGGAATGCCATTTCAGTGGTGAAGAAGGGCAAGAAAAAACAACTCTTTTAAATTAGTATTTTTAAAAAAAATCCATCTATATATATTGGTCTGGGATATGGGAAAACAATGTAGACTTATATATCAGGTAGGTCTCAGTTTAATACATTTTTAAAATATATTCTTCTTTAATTCATAGAATTATGTGTATATTTCTTTCTTAAAGATCGAAGCTACTATTTTTTTGCTAAACCAATTATTTTCTTAACATGTTACGTTTTACACGAACCCCAAACTGGATTGTACATAGTTGCAACCGATTTCCTGACGTTTCTCCTTCCAACAGTAGGGGCTAAAATATTGAACGAGTTCAGTCTGTCGGTAAACATTTTTGATTGAGCTGGTACTAGCAACATTTTCTTCAAAATTGCCGTAAGAATTCCTCCACATTTGCATTTACCTTTGGTAGGGGAAATAAAATAGAATCGATTATATATTTTTAGAAAGGCCTATCCGAATAGGTCTTGTCGAATATGGCTCGGGTAATATTGCTATGAATTATGACAAACTAGTTTTTGCCCGCGACTTCGTCTGCGTTGACTTTAGAGAGGAACCTAACATTTTTCCGGGATAATAAGTATCTATAGTATTAAATATATATATTTAATTCAAATCCTTTAAGCCGTCTTTGCGTGATTGAGTAACAAACATTCAAATATCCAAACATTTCTCCGGTGGATGCAAATAGTTGACCCTATTGCTCAGCATAAGTACAAGACTGTACAACTGCTGCTAAAGATTTTTCGATAGAAAGGCGTTGATAACACTTTTCGACCAAGAATTAAAATCCAGAACCTCAATCGACAGTACACACTAGCATATTAAAAATGAATACCAAGAATTATAAAGCAGGTCTTTTGTATTATTTTTACAAGGTACTTTGATACCCGAAAACTTAAGAAATTAAATCATTTTCATCTCTCCACTAATTTTTCATTAACACATTAGATTTGCCTTGAGTTGCTTTTAAATATTGCAGTCGATTGAAAGAAATTATGCACATATTACTAAGAATATTAAGATTGAAATAAGGAAGCCTTACAACACCTTCTCGCATATTTAAATTTCTAAGACCTAATGAAATTAGTTTTAAATTATATCTTTGGATTTTACGCTGCAACTCCAAATGTGCGGAATACAGAATGACTAAAAAACTGAATCAAATAATGAAAATTTCAACTAGGAGGGGAATATCCCAAATTGAAAGGAAAACTTTGGTATTATTTATTCACGTTTTTGTGTAGTCATAGCCCTGTGATTTCGTAGTTTTTCTGTCTGACTATTAATTGGCGCAGGACGTCCAACGTTATAATTTGTAAAGTGAATAAAACGCGGATAGTTTTTAAATGTACACTTGTATAAGTATAAAAATTTTATGTACCAACTAAAATCCTTTTACCAACTGATTATACCTTAAACTTTCGAATTTTGCTTACAGCTTTTTCATTTGTTTTGTCTTTTGTCATTGTGAAATATTTTTCTAACCAAGCGAGTGAATCTAAATGGCAGTCATAAACTTAAGACTATAATAATATTAGCCCTGTTAAGAAACTGTCCCACCGTTGGGCACGGGCCTCCCCTCAAGCTGAAAGTGTTTAGGTCATAGTCCACCATGCTGCCCTAGTGTGGGTTGGCAAACTTCACACACCTTTGAGAAACTCTTAGGCACGCATGTTTCCTCACGATGTTTTCCTTCACCGTTAAAGTAAGTATTAGTTAAATTTTGATACACACATGCTTTGGAAAAGACAGAGGTGCATGCCTGGGTTTGAACCCGAGACCTCTGACTTTGCAGTCCAAACACTACGCTATCACTGCTAAACATAAGACTAAGACTGTTATAAATATTAGTAAGTGTAAATAAATTTAGAGCAATTAATTTCATTCAGTAGCTATTCATAACTTTTCCTGCTAAACAAGCGAACCTCTAATACGTTTTCTCTTTTATTTTTCATTCCCAAATTGCTATGGAAAAATAATTTCCCTCAGCAATTATATTTTATTTACGCAAACTTTATGTTTATTCAAACGACGTACATCTGTTTAAGATAACTCGCGAACGCCAACAAAATTCAGTATCAAAGCAACAATTAAACAGAACATTAAAAGTGAAACGAAACCTCCACCTTTAATTACGGCAGCTGCTTTCTTTCCTTATCGCAATTTTATTACAATGACAATAGGCATGAGCACGCCTATTAAATTATTTTGTGGAGGTCTAAAGTTGTGGCGTTATGTCGAAATTACTTATTGTGGAAAAAACGTTTTGGGTAAATGGTGTCAAATCATCTGTGTTTAGTGGGAGTGCGGGGCGCTCGCGTAAATCCCGTGTAGCGAGTACTAATATTTTTTCGTAACGTAACGATATGGAGATTACATGCCATCCCACTCACGCCACAAGTTTAGCAAATAAGGATGAACGTAATAGTATGCTATGTAGATAAGTAGTAATATGTTACGCGGATTATTCGTGCTAGACCCTCGTTCGTAAGTATGCAAGTACGGGGAGGATGTCTTCGCAGTGTCGCGTGTGTAATTCAAATGCGACTCGCGATGGTTTTCAGCGAAAAGTTGAGCTTTCCACACATTTTGAAATTGTACTCGGTTATGTTACGCCAGTGTAAATATTCAGAAATTTTACAGTTTCTTTTATAAAATGTGTTACTTTTTGGTGTATAAGGCATGATAGGTACGTAGGTTTCGAAAGGATTTGATCATTGATGGCTGATCATAAGTAGCATAATCTCAAAACTTCATAATAAAATACTCGTAATTTATGTGATTCTTATTTAAAACCGAGTCTTGTGTAGAGTTTAACGTATACCTACATAATCTAAACGTTAAATGTGTGTGCAGGTAAAATGGATTAAGAATAAAGTTCTGACAAGTATATAATTTTATACATAGATAACCTTGTTTTCAAAATCTACGGATACTTCGTAATGTTGTAAAACATCATAGGTTATGGACAGTATGAAAACGCTTCATAGACAATTTACATTTCTATTCCTTCTTTGAAATGTGTGAATAAAATATGAAAAATAAAATATTTCCAGCTACATTCCCGCGTAAAGTTCAAGTGGCGCACATAGTGGGGTTATGAATAATAGCCGAGTGTGAACGTACTTGGTATATGATGTACTGTACTTTTATGTATGTAATAATTGTCCTTGGTTACATGAATCTAAAATTCATGCTCTAAAAACAGGGCTGCACGACTGAGCACACACTTGTGAACTTTTATTGCGCACCACACAGAAGCAATCTTAGCCACGTTGTGACTGACACTTGTCTTTATATAATTCTTTAAAAATTTTTTTTTTCAAAGAGCTAAAGGATATTTGGAGTTGCCAGGTACGGGAAATTCATTTGTGACTTTAAAAATTAGAATAACGTAATCTTCTTTCTTTTTAAAATCTATTTAAATTCACATTGTCTGACAGTTACATATTTGGTGTCATTTTTTATCTGATATTCTTTTTATGTTTTAAGCTGGTTTGTAGCATAGCTCTAGTTATGTGCCCTGGTTTGTAGAGTTAAGAATCATTGATTTAGATTGTTTTGTAGATTTAGTGACTCAGATGGGGCTGGCGATCTCAAGGTCTTAGGTACGAATCTTAGGTCGGGTAGAGTATTATAATAGCATTATTTCTATTTAAAATTTCCAATCACGGTCCGTAATCCAATATTATGACCGGTATAATGGCGGTATTCTTGCCCTATGTTACATTGGGACAGAAAATCATCGGCAAAATGTGGGTGTACACAGTACACCTCTGCCAGCCGCACTTGGGGACTATATGGGCATGCCATTGCTTTTTATTCTTTTTTATATTATATTTCTACCAAAAATAAATAAATATATGGCGGTGGAAACTATCTCACAAACGATTTTACTTTTATATAACGTTTATGGAGTATCGTTAGTATTCGTTTTAGTATCTAGTCCGGAGTCTGGAATTGTGCCCGGTATATGACAATAGGCTCGCCCCCTATTACATGGGACCTAACATCGTCGTCGAAAAGCGGGTGTACTCAGTACACCTCTGCCACCCTCGCCTGGGGAATATAGGCGTGACGGTGGTTTTATTTTTTATTATAACGTTTATTTGTTGAGATCGACAATGTTACAGAAATAATAATAGGGTAACAATGTGTTCGGTTACTGAATACAAAAAGGAGGCATCTGAACATTTCATTAGAGCTTTTTCAACGAAAAATTTAAAGCTATCCAGCTGAAAAACTCAGTAGTTTATCAAAGAATGATGAGATTTTATGAAAAGAGATTTCAATCTAGATTTTGACCTGAATCGTTTCAACAGTTTACGGTTTAACTTGTGTTAGTTAAGCTATAGTTCAAGAGAACTAGGTGCAAATTTAGAATGCAACGTAGTCATTTATAAAGAAGTCCGATTTCATAGTCCAAACAGTATAAGATACAACAAAATTCCTTCAACAATACGCCAAAAATAACCGGATCCGCGATAACCCTAATCCGTAAATAATTCCTCTATACTATTTCATTAACGAGCGCCCGTTTAACGAATCCCACTGAAATAAGATCGTTCGGAACAGACGCAAGACGTTTTAAAACAATGCGCATCATTCAAATACCCCATTAAATCGCACGACTTAGCCCGTAGAAACGGGTTCGGGTGAAATTAACCAAATTAAGAGCCCGCTCCTGAGACAGTAATTACTCTGTGCCTACATTTGGCCAACGACCAAGTACGCCTAGTTATATTACATCCTCCCACGATTTATGAGGACGCGATTTTCTGATTTTCGAAAGTAACTCGATTGGTTCAACCCCCATGGGCACGTTGGGTTATGAGCGGTGCGCGTACAGCGTCAACGATTTCGGTTCGATAGCGTTAGAAAAAAATATATTTGTTTTACGTTATTTTTATTTTGCGATCAGTTTGCTGCGGTCGTGCCACTTCAGTTATGAAATTAATCTCTACGAAAGCTCGATATTCCGCAGTTACTGAATGCAGTAGATTCATAATTGTGGTGCAAAAGCTAAATAAATAAATTCATAGCCGGTAAGGCTTTTATGCTAAATATGTTATGATCCGAGGTAGTTCAGCTCAGTAAAGTCTTCTAAACGCCACATGATTGAAATATTCCAGAAAGACCTGACGTGGTACAATTGCATTAAAAAAGTTTGCTATCTCAAATTCATTGGACGCGGAATCGAGTCAACCGTTCTTCCAGTCATCTGGAAATATAATAAAAAGTGCGTGAACCGCGAGATTAACGTGGAAATGCCACGTTACCAAGTAAAACAGCTGTAGTGCAGGCGCGGGAGGGCGGGCGGCGCGGCTCGACCTATCGACTCGGCCGCCCGCGCGTGCACTCACTCACCTCAAGGTCACCGCCGGCGAACACCACCCGCACCGACCGAACCCTACGCGACCCTTACATTACTACTTTAAAAATTTAAAGTAACCCTCGTCCTTCCGGCACATTTTCCAGGGCGGGCGACCGCCACCCGCGGCGTCCCTGGGAAAACTGACGGACGTCGCCGGTTCTCCACGCGTTATATACGCGCCGGCGGGGCGGGGCGTCGGCGCGAGTTGCGCCGTCGATTCGCGAACTCGATAAATAAATTAATTAAAAGTGCAAGTGAATGATCGGCGGTGTGCAGCCGACCTGCGAACTCGTCAAGCTTCCCCCTAATTGGAATTTCAGAGCCACCGGATACTTGGCGAAGACGGGGATTGTTTTTCAGTTTAAGAGGCGTTGGCGATGACTTGATGGTTAAGACCCAATCGGTGTTGATGCACCGGCGTAAGGTTAAGTTCTCACTTAACCTATCTTTAACGGGCGTTGGGACCAGACGGTGTATCTACAGGGTAGATTTACGACGCGATGGTAAAGCTCCGAGTGCTCCGCTTGAGATTCGACCTGATTTACGAGTATATCATCCTGTAGAACCTAATGTTAGGGGTAAACAATACTGAGTCGATGCGTACATCGGTGGATCTGCGCGTCTCTTGTTGGTACACTGGTAGAGCATAAAATTGTGCTATAGGCTAATCTAGGTAGTAATGTACATATTTATTTATTTATTCTTTATGCACTAGTGGTACAAAGGCGGACTTAATGCCTTAGGCATTTTCTACCAGTCGAAAACTACACAAGGATGAAGAGAAAAAGTGTGGTTGCGAAAAATAAATTTAATATATTTTATATACTTACAATACATATACACATACATACAATACATTAATATAACATATTATAGTTGAGATGATTCTACCAACATTTTGTGCAAATAATCCTGGACTCTTACTTTGAAAGAAAAGCGATCGGCCGCCATCCTGAGATCCTGGGGTAGTGCATTCCATAGCAAAATGGACTGAACAAAGAAAGAAGAGTGTAGAAAATCTGTTTGGTGAGAAGGGCATTTAAGCAGACGATAATTTAAGGATCGAAGACTTCTATTATGATTGGAGCAAAGGTATTGAAAATGGGAAGAAAGATATTCTGGCGAAGTAGGAGAATCAAGAATGGAAAACAACATTGTCAGTGCCCTCAAAACTCTGCGTTGACGAATAGGTAACCAATTTAATTGAGATCGATGCTCAGATACGTGGTCAAATTTACGCAAGTTATAGATGAATCGAATGCAGTTATTAAGGAGCCGGTCTAGTTTGTTGAGGTGATCTGCATTCAGGTCGAAGTAGCACACATCACCATAGTCGAATATGGGCAGGATCAAGGTCTGCACAAGCATTGCTTTTGTGTTGGAGGGGAGCAAATTTTTAAAGCGGTAAAGATGTCGCAACATACCGGTGATCTTTTGACCGACGGCAGCGATTTGAGTTTGCCAACTGAGCGTATTGTCAATATGTAAACCGAGGTCTTTAACGCTGGAACTAAAGGGGATAATTGTCCCATCAAAAACAAGTGTAGGTAGAGCTGCAGTGTTCACCTTGCTTATTGTTCTAGAACTACCCACAAGAATAGCTTGGCATTTCGACGGATTTACTGCAACTGTACATATATCTCATAAACTAATAACGGTTTGGTCCAGTGATCAAAATGTAGGACGCTCGAATCATTTTAGTAAATGAGTACCTACTAACTCATTAGGAAGAATGCATAAAGTAATTTTACGCATTGTTTTTGATGAGTAGGTACATGTAGAATATTCACTGATCAGTATGTATTTCATTGATCTAGTAGTAGCAGGTTCGATCCTCGTAGGGCACAATGTTTGCGCAAAATTCATGTTTTTTAATGCACTAGCGATTCAGGAATAGTTCATAGTTCTTCATTCCTTTACTTAAGACATGTATGAAGATGGATAAACAGTATGGTGTTGTAATAAGGATTTCATTCATTTGCAAGTTCCAACAGGAATTCGCTAGCTATACTATTCAACTCACCCGGTTCAAGTCGGACAAAATTACCGTACCGTAAAGCGGAAAACTCATCTTCCTACAGCATGATAGAACACTGTACATTTAGGTAATAATATTACACCGAACCAATAGTAAAAGAACGTTAAACTTCAATGTATGGGAGTAGGTCATGGCAAGCGACGGAATTTTCCGCTATGAGCTTACTAACTTTCTATCAGGGCTCTTTTTCGCTATTACTAAACGTAGCTAGACATGATAGCTTCGTAAAACGATCGTATAATGGTGTTCTGTATGTCAATGGAGTACCTTAAAACGATAATTTTACGAGGTGTAACGCGACGTAGTTGTGTATCTATATCATAACGCCAGTCCCTTGCGGGGTAGGCAGAGAATACAGAGTTCCAAACAGGTATTTTCCTCACATACCTCTGGCTTCTCCACTCTCATAGTTCGTCTCATACACTCTCGCCGGTTACGGAGACTCTTGATTTGTCCTTCAGATAAGACATGGTCTATTTGGTCATGGTAAGATAGTCTAGGTCGTCCCCGGTACCTACATCCTTCCACTTTCGCATTGTATATCTGTTTTGTCATTTTTTTTTTAATTTCTTTCTATATGCCCGAAGCAAAGGTGCATACCCTTTCTTATCTTTACACCGATACTATCTTTCATACCTAAACGTTGTCTTACTATGCTGTTGCGTATACGGTCGGTCAGCTTGACTCCGCACATCTTCCGCAGAGCTCGCATTTCAACCGTATTTACCCTATTTTCATTCTCCTACTTACATACTCAGATCTCACTGCCATAAAACAGCGTTAGGACAAGCACTCGGTTGTGTATGGCCAGCTGCGCCTTCTCTATTGTAAAAGTTCTTCGCTAAATTCAGGTCCAGGAAGCAAGAAAAAAGAGTTTTGCATGGGGCGCAATCTTTCCTACGTCATGATTGGAGGGTTAAGCACAAAAAAAGACGTTAAAGGGACGCTAGCGGGTCGATATGCCATCCTTGTCACACTAAAAATACACTAAATAAATACGAACGTGACAGTTCGCTTACTCGCGTGAGTTAGGCTAACGTCAGTCAGTACGTGCTAAGCCCTCTGCTGGTCGCCGTGGCCGAAACGACTAGGACCTATGAGCCTGTGAGTGTGTGTGAGTGAGTGAGTGAGTGAGTGAGTCCAGTATAGTGGCATAAGGCTTGGCCACTTCCCGAGGCGACGATCGCGTAAGGGTACGGCCAAACCAACGCGGTGAGCCGCGGTTGCGGTGGCGTGCACGGTAGCGATCAGCTCCTGCAGTAATATTTGTATGGAAATATTCACACCATCGCGTCCTGCGTCCTACACGCGCTATCTGGGCAGCATCTGCACGCGCAATCATAGGGAGATACTAATCGCCAACGTGATCCCCGCCGGGGACACCACGCTTTTGGTTTAGATGAACCTTAAGTGTTAGTCATTTCCTTAGAGAAGTGAGATTGTATTGAAGATTTTTCGACTGCGAACCAAAAAATAGAGTCTCGCATTCGCATTCGTATACATTGGGACCTAACAGCGTCGGCGACATGGGAGTGTGTATAGTGCACCTCTACCACCCCTGTTTGGTATATGTAGGCGGAACGACGCTTTTCAGAATTTTTGTTTCCCTACATAAGGTTTTATCTCATTTAAAACGCTTTAATATTTATGAAATGCTTTTAAAAACGCAGTTACATAAAAAAATTTGTACAAAAGTTTTTTTCATAGTCGAATGAACTTTGCCAGCAATGTTTAAAATCACGATTAAAATGCATATGAAACGAATCGAAAAAAAAAATATATATTTTATAAAATTGACCATACTTATTCTAATTATGTACATTCATTAAATTCTATAAAGTCAAATCGTTGTAATTAGTTCGTGACTGCGTAGAATATGTTTTACTTAATATAATATTAGCCCTGTTAAGAAACTGCCCCACTGTTGGGCACAGGCCTCCTTCCAACTGAGAGGGCTTACACCATAGTCCACCACGCTGGTCCAGTGCAGGTTGGCGAACTTCACACACCTTCGAGAAACTCTTAGGCAGGCAGGTTTCCTCACGATGTTTTCGTTCACCGTTAAAGTATGTGAATGCTTTCGAAAAGACAGAGGTGCATGCCTGGGTTTGAATCCGAGACCTCTGCAGTCCAACGCTCTAAGGCTATCTTACTACTATCTATCACTGCTGTTTTACTTAATAGGGACAAGGAATTCGTTCATACCGACCCACTGTTAGGTTTGCCAAAAAGGCCTTCTCTCACTAAACGTGGCGTGAGAGATTACATGCGGTCCCATTGGTAAAAGCAGGTTTGTGGCCACCAGCTATTAAAATTATCAAGCCGCCTCTGAGGCTTCCTTGGCTTAACGACAACCACATAAGTGATTAACGTGCCTTCTGAAGAACGGAATGCTTGAATATGAAAATGCCACTAATGGTTACCCATCTCAGACCGACCGAGTCGCACGCCGCTTAACCTTGGTAATCGGTAAGAACACCGCTTAACCTTGGTAATCGGTAAGAACACCGCGGTCGCACAGCGCAAAAAATTTTTTAGTTAAAATCTAAGCTCGTGTTGATCGTGATTAATATAATACATGATGTCTGATAAAGACTCTTGGAAATGATGTATGTACCATAAATATTTATTTATGGTACATACATCACTTCCAAGTGTCTTTATCAAACACACAATACCTATAAAACCCACGTTCGTACATATTATTGCTTCCAATCAGTAATACTGATACTACGAAATCAGATACTTTCTAGGTAGATGTGTGAAAACGACTTTTTTTACAAATGGCAGGCTAGCTGGAAATAGAAAAAGGTATTGTCGGTGCAGGCAATAAGTGAGTTAATCACTACGTTAGAGGCAGTAACGTGAACCTTACAGAGGACTTAGCACCAATCGATTGATGTCGCGAGAAAGCATTCTATCACGTTCATCTTTATTTGCTAAATTTGTAGTCTGAGAAGGACAGTGTATCAACTCAAGAGCGTTACGCTAACGGCAATCTGTTCGTGCTAAGCTCCAAGATACCAGAGGTCTTAGCATGAACAAATTGACCCTAGCGTCACGTTATTCAGAAAGCATGCTATCACGCTCATGCTTATTTGATAAATGTTTAGTGTGAAAGGGATGGCATATCAACTCGATAGCGTTATGCAAACGTCAGTCTGTTTGTACTAAGCCCCAAGATTCTAGAGGGCGTAGCATGAACAGATTGACGTTGGCATTACGTTTTAAGAATGAATGCTGTCACATTCATATTTAGTTGGTTAATTTTTAGTGTGAAAAGGATGGCATGACGGTGGCACATCAACTCGTTACGCTGAAGTTAACAGGTTCGTAACAAGTCTTAACAAGTCCTAACATTGACGTTAGCATGACCTTGTCAAGATTAAACACTGTCACGTTCTTCTTTGTTCAGTTAATTCTAGTAACTTTGTGAAAAGGATAACATATCAACTCGATAGAGTTGCGGTAACATCAATCTGTTTTTGTTAAGCCCCAGGGTTCTAGGAAAAGGGAATGCGACAGGTGACGTCACTGCAAACACCTAAGGCTTAGACTGTGCGTAGTTATAAGGCAGAGCTATATTACCTTTAGGTCGCCCACGGTGGTAGGTAAAAATAAACTATGGTAGAGAAAGATCTTGTGGAATTTTTTCAACCTCTGCTAGCAGTTTAAGGTCAGGCAGTCAATTCTAGCAACAAAATTACACAAAAAGCGAATTCTCACCTGCTACCGATCAATGTTTTATCTGTATCTGTATCTATACGAAAATAACTAACGGTATCGCTCAGCGACGGTTAAGATTTGAGTTTTTCACATGTATCAAAGTACAGTACACCAATTTTAAAAACAATCTGAACTCATAAGAACAACAGTTATTAACTTACATGAGAATTCCATAACAATTAATTTAGATATCTTCTCATCCAAAATACCTCAGTGCCTAAAGACTAAAGTTTTTAGTCAATGTGTATTACCAGTGATGATATATGGATCAGAGACGTGGAGATCTCTTACGATAGGTCTCATAAAAAAGCTCAGAATTGCTCAGCGAGCTATGGAGAGAGCTATGCTCGGCGTTTCTCTACATGATCGAATCAGGAATGAGGAGATTCGTAGAAGAACCAAGGTCACCGACATAGCCCTTAAGATTAGCAAGCTGAAGTGGCAATGGGCGGGCCACATAGCGCGAAGATCGGACGGGCGTTGGGGCAGAAAGATTCTAGAGTGGAGACCACGTATCGGCAAGCGCAGCGTGGGACGACCGCCTGCCAGATGGACCGACGATCTTGTGAAAATCGCAGGAAGTCGTTGGATGCAGGTGGCATCGGACCGGTTACGCTGGAAAGCGATTGGGGAGGCCTATGTTCAGCAGTGGACAAGTATAGGCTGAGATGATGATGATGATGAATGTAGTTATTACATTTATTGTTGGTCCGCCGCACAGTTGATAATTACATCATTTACATCGGCACAGAAATACACTATCAACCTCTACTAAACTAACGACAATTACAGTATTCAGAACTTATGATATTATTTATAATAAAATGGTGTAAGATTTACTGTAAAATAATAAAAAAACAATACGAACAAGTTAATAAACACGTTATATTAATGCCGTTGGCAATAATATATTCAAACTATTAATAACTTGAAACTTTAAAATAAAAAGTTAAAATAAAGAAGGTAGATTTAAACTTCTACGTTAATGTTGTTAAAGTCAACATAGATAAGCTCAACTAGATGATGACTAGATGTGTCATCGTGTTTAGTTAATTTTTTTCCCGGATTTTATGAAAGATATAATTTTAATTGCTTTTGATACATAGCCATTGATTTCATGCCTTAAAGTTTTGGTCAAATCTTATTTTTTTGGGTCAAATATCCGACGGAGTCCGTCGGAAGTGTTCGGGTGGCGCTCGGCCGACGGTCGGCAGCGCAGCGCGCACGTCACGCCAGCAAAGCACTAGCGTCCCGCTCGCACGCGTATTGGCGTCTCGCTCCCCCCGTGTTTCGTTTGTAAGCGCGTCAGGCGCGACAGCGGCGGGCAAGCGGCGGGTTATGACGTTTGCCGGGCGCAGAGCATGGCTGCGCTGTGTGGCGCCTCCCGTACAGCTCAGTACATACAATTCCCCAGGTAGCGCCACCGTCGCGCTCCCGTCGCGCTGCGACGGCTATGTGGCGAAACCTTAAGTATATGGCGTAAGTTATACTTGGTTTATGAATTCACTCGCATAGGAAATGAGGGCAGCAAGTTATTTAAAGGAAGTTTCCTGTCACTCCCCTTTTCATCACTGCCAAATGCCTCGTGAACATACTATGCATATAAAACATTTTTCTTTAGAAAACGTAGCCCCACACTAAGATTAATTCCCGCGCTATGGGTGCATTTACAGACATGAAATTCAGCTCTTAACCCAGTGGTTAAGAGCTGAATTGACGGACGGCATGGCCCAGTGGCCATGCCGTCCGTTAAACATTCTTTATGAGTAGTCAGACCAAGTTCGAAAAGCAGTTATGTTACCTATATAAGGTGTAACCCTGGATATATTACAATGGATTGAGCACTGTCAAAATATTTCTAAAGAAAATTAAACTCCTGCTCACAGACATAACATTGAATGTTCTATGATTTAAACAACTCGACAAACCATGATGATTGAGAGCAATAACCTTGAGCCCGGTGTCACGCTCACACTCATTACGATGCAGTACGGTGACCATAAGGTAAAACTAATACAGACTATACCTATTTATGATATGATTTAAATACGCTGTAAACCATTTATTACAGAGTTCATAACGAACAAGGTTCTCAATTCGTCTTTATATACAGGATGGATTAAGATGGGGCAGTAAGGGCAGCTATCTCAACCGTTGTAGATACAGGAAAACGGCCTTAGGAGACTATCCTTAATTTTCAGATTCTGAAAAAATGTACAGTCAGCCAGAAAATGGACAATTTAATCAAAAACTTTGATTACTACTCATTTAAGATGTGGCGTATAATATGCGTAGAAAGAAAGAATTACGGCAATAAACAGTGCCCGAAAATTAAACGTTAATTATATGTCAACAAGTCCATAATCGTACTAATGTTTGGTCACCCTACTTAGAAAGAGACGTAAGGCTCAAAGTGGGTGGACCCCTGTCATCACGTTTTTTTCGCAGAGTGCTTAATCCATTTGTAATATATCCATGGGTGTAACATATATAACGCAAGAACTTGGACACCCCAATTAGATTATTGCCTTACAAATTCAATACGAAAATCAAACTTCTAATTGTAAGGAGTCTTCTACAATTTTTTTAGGCTCTTTGATACCCAAATTTACCATAAAATTTAATAATTATTCCACTTTTGTGTGCATATTGAGGTGTGTGTAATAGAGATACGTTTAAAATAGCCATAATGCTTTGAATAATTATTAAATATTGTTTATACTATACATATTAAATATTGTTGCGAACGAGTAACATCTTTTTGTAATTAAAATAATAATAATTTACTTTAAAATTAGAACAAACTACTTTCAGGTATTGCGTTAATTATGTTACACCTTGTATATATAATATAAGCCTATACTTCCAACTGCTGGACATAGGCCTTCTCTCACAAATCGAGGTGAGAGAGATTAGGTCATACTCCACCACGCGGACCCAGTGCTGATTGGCGGAGGCAGGTTTGTAGCCACCTGCCGTCGGAACTTATCTAGCCGCCTTTAAGGCTCCAAATTGGTTTAACGACCGCCACTTTAAGTGGTAGCCAGGGCAACGGCGTAACGTGCCTTCCGAAGCACGAAAACCCTTGAATATGAAAATGCCACAAACGGTCACCCAGTTCAGGCCGACCGAGTCAAACCTTGGTAATCGGTAAAACACCGCGGGCGCACAGCGCTACGGGCGCCTCTATACTGTTACCTATATGCTGTGCTTTTAAAACTAGTTCAAGACCTAGTTTCAAAAATAGCTCCGTATATTACCAAATTCTGTGCGAACCGGAATAGGTGAATCGATATGAATTTCTAACTCAATTTGTGGCATTGTTTCATATTATTTTATGTTCTTAACGCTGCAAATGTGAGTAATATAATAATAATAATATAAGAAAGACTTTTTAATAGTTCTTAGGTATTATTACATTTTGTAATTTTTTGTGTTCTCTATCTACACAGTACCATGTCCTTCGGCCCGCACATCAAGCGAGTCCGTCACCGAGCATCATTTGTGCTCGGTCGTCTCCATTCGTTAATCTGCAAGCGGAGTAAAATGCCCCTTAGAAATAAGGTGACACTTTACAAAACTTGCGTTCGACCCATCATGACTTATGCGTGTGTTGTGTTCGGGCATTCGGCCCCCTCTCACATCGATAAACTCCAAGTGGTTCAAAACCGTTTCCTCCGTAAAGCCGTAGGAGCCCCCTGGTTCGTACAGAACGTCGACCTCCACTCCGATCTAGGTCTCGAACCTATTCGCGCCTTTATTAAAAAGGCGTCAACACGTCACTTCGCGAACGCATCTACCCATGCGAATCCGTTAATCGTAGCCACCGCCGACTACGATCTCCCCCCCGACCCCTGCCGCCACCGCCGGCCGCGACATGTTCTCACCGACCCCCCCGATGCTTTGTCATCCCTTCTTTCCGCTCAGAATACGGGCGACGACGACGACGTAGTAGTAGATCCCCTCCCATAGCCGGCGGTTGACCGGTGCATTTAGTAGTGCACCCGTCCCCCTATAGCGACTGTCCCAACCGAGGGCGCCTCTTCGAGGCGCCCTCGAGTATGCCGCCTCTTGCCCTTCTGGCTGGCTAGAGCGTAGTGGTTGCACGCTCGCCTTTAAGTCCGGTGAAGCTGTAAAGGCCTTGCGGCCAACAGCGTACATCATTCACACACACACACACACTTAGCGCGACGCTATCTTTTGTGAAAAAATAAACAATATTTGAAGAGGTTCATAAAAACATAAAAAGATGCATAGCAGCAAGTTAGTCTTAGAAAAATTCCTATTAATTATTAACTTGGGCTTTTATCAAGGGACTAGGAAATTATTATTTTGATCCATACATTCGGTGACCACATGGTCTGATAGGAACTCAAATTTTCCAAATTTTAAAAGTTATTAAACGTCATATTGATAGTGATATATAATTTCGAAACAATCTATAAGAGCCCGGATAGCTCAGTCGGTAGAGCATTGGACTTTTAATCCAAGGGTCCAGGGTTCAAGTCCCTGTTCGGGCGGCTCTCTTTTTGCTCTACCTATTTTCTGGAGTTTTCTTTTTTCATATTTTGATATAAACTCATATTAAGCACTGTGATTTAGGGATAGAAAATATAGTCTGTATTTTTAAGTCAACTGTTATAAGTTTAAATATTACAAAATGGTTTGGTGAATTTTAATGTTGTTTTGGATAATATTTGTACTTATAATATAAAATTTGTACTTTATACTGACTATTACTTAATTTTGGTTATTATCTTCAAGCCCCTGTGGCCTAATGGATAAGGCATCGGCCTCCTAAGCCGGGGATTGTGGGTTCGAGTCCCACCAGGGGTAATCAATAACAACGGTCTTCCTTTTTTCACGCAAATCAATTTAAAAGCGTGTTAATAAATTAACGTACCCCATATATATAAAAGTTGCCAAAAACATCACATGTTAAATGGATGACCCCTTATGCTATGACCATTTAAACATCGTGATATGATCGTTTAATGATCTCCAGGGCTTTTTTTGGCGGGAAATCGAGGAGTGATGTTGTCAATTTGTTTTAATTTCCAAAACTTGTGTTATTTCTAATTATAATGTGTATTGTTGGTGGAATATTTACCATTATGTATTCTTATATGTGCACGAGTGAAGGTAATTGTAAAAAAGGATAAAACGTGCCTTTTCAATTTTCCTCAAAACAGCCGTCGCCATTGGTATGTAAAGTATCCATCGCTATACTATCCAGGGTGGGGCACTTCATCAATTTCATAATTATCTTTGTCATCAAGTTCATCGGGGAGATAAATTAATTTAGAAATGAATATTCGTAATACTTGACATTGGCAAAATACGCGTCTTCGTGATGCCATAAACATAAAAAAATGATCTCCAGTTACATACGTAATACTATTTATTACATGATCAATTTACGAAGTCATTGTAACGCATCGCATTTGGTCTGGTTGGTTATTCACTTTTTGTTGCACCATCATGACATGTGAATAGTTCTGTTACGCCATTTAAAGGCGGCACTCGCGATTCGCTTGAGGTACTTTATAAATTGTAATAAATTTGGCAATAATATAAATAAACTCGATATAGAAAATGGGTTTTGTGTTTAATAGTTGAGTTACCGAGTACTTGAACTAAAGTAGTCATAGACGTAAAAAAAGGCGGACGGAATCCCGCTAAATAAAATATTTAGCCCTATAGTTAAGTCAGTTCATGTGTTTTAAAGCTGATCTCAATTCTGATTGTTAGTTCCATGATTCGCTAGAAGAACTTTACAAAATGGTATGA
Source organism: Phalera bucephala (assembly GCA_905147815.2). Lineage (NCBI taxonomy): Eukaryota > Metazoa > Arthropoda > Insecta > Lepidoptera > Notodontidae > Phalera > Phalera bucephala. Next base: position 10,701,763 of record LR990621.1, on the reverse strand, counting down.
ATTCGTATTTAAAATTTGGCAATAATATATATAATCACGATATAGAAAATGAGCTTTGTAATTCAAATAGTAGAGCTACTGAATACTTGATATAATATAGTAAGTCAATTCACATGTTTTATTGCCGATCCTAATTCTGATTTTGAGTTCCTCGCGATTCCCTAGAGGCACTTTACTAATTTGAATGAATTCGTATTTAAAATTTGGCAACAATATAAATAATCACGATGAATGAATGAGAATGAGCTTTATAATTAATAGAAGAGCTACTGAGTACTTTATCTCAAATACTTTACATATAGCGGGTGAGCTTAGTTATAGATGACTAAACCCGCCTCACATTCCTATTACTGTAACTCCTGTAAGCCAGGATCCACAATGGTATCCATAGATGACACCAAGGTCTGCACCTCTGTGTGTGCCGGGGAGCATTTTAATTGTCTCGGAACCGGCAACAACTTAAAAGAAATCAGAAGGAGTAAGAACTTAATATATATGTGTGTGTCTACGTAGGTATGCTTTGACTGCCTCCGTCACATATTACATTTGTTAAAATTAAGGGCGATATTCTCCCACACCGAAACTAGCTCCAAAAGTTGTGCGTCAATAAATGCCAGTGTAATTAAAAAGTTAGAAACATGGACCCAAATAACTCAGCTACCTGACGCAGCATCTACCAAAGCAAAGATGGATGAAGAGAGATGTTTCGCAAATAACCATTAGATTATCATTTTCACATCTCTCCGTTTAGTTTAACACGAAAAGATTGACGCTAGGGTGACTCTAGCGAGTCGATATGCCATCCCTGTTCCACTACAAATTGAATAAATAAATATGAAAGTGACAGCACGATTACTCGCTAATACTAAAGTCAACTTTTTTCTTGCTTAGATCTTTGTTTACCAAATTGATACTTCATCACCCGTCTTAAACAGCATCCAAAATTATAACAAGATGATGCACAGATTCCATGTCAGTTTACTACATCCAATACACGTATAATAAGCTCTTTATTACGTCGTACAGTCGCTGTAAAGACCAATAGAAATTGTGAAATGCCTTCAATATTGAAATGTCGACCCAGTTCGCGTGGCCGCGGGGTGCCGCGGGGGTGCGGCCGGGGTGCGGGACGCGCTATGGGGTGGGTCGCTAAGTCACTACAATTAATAATGGGTCGTCATAGTCCTCATCTATTTTATTACCCAAAAATAACACTTCTCGTGGTCGTTATCCCATACGGGTGGTGCGTGGAGAAACTTTGTATGGTGGTCGCCTAGGGTGTAATCAACGATTAATGTGAGATAAAATAAAAAATAATTTTACCCTTATTTTTAATAAGTGAGATCAGGGTACCTTTTTATTTTGCTCGAATGTCATTTCTTTGCATATATTTTTGGGAAAATTTCAGGACATTCGAAGCGTGAAAGCTGTGGATGAGGTAAAGCAGAACTGTGCTGACTGCTCGGCGAGGGATCTGATCTGACATGCCAATATTAAAATTTTCTTATTTAAATAATCCCATGTTAAATATACCGGAAACCAAAAAAACATTTTAAATGTAATTTTTCTGAAGTATGTACATTTTATATATTTCCTTTTGATAAGCAGTTTGAGTTTCACAGTAATATAATCGTAGTGTTGTGTAGAGTGGCGATGACAGCGCCGCGCGCGGCGGGGGTCGAAATGCGCCTGTCACTGGGCTGTCAGCGACATTGTAAAACAATACCGTTATTTCCATGTAATAACTATCGTTATTGGACGTCTAAAACATAACGACGTTTGTTTACATTCAGTTCTGTACCTACCGCTGATAGAAACAATTTAATTAATTATTTTGCACTTAGGCAAGCATTTAATACGAGTGCAGGGGCATAGTTACCCGTAGATAACTAGTGTACTAAATGTAACTTACGTGTAATGTCGAGAAGATTCTTGAGCAACAGATGCGTCGTACCTAGGTGTTCTAGGTACCTACGTAATTATACCGGTTTCTCCGAATCCGTAGGTAGATATTATTGGAAATTGTGACATCGAAATCAATAAGCCGGACTTATTTGCTTTTGTCTATTTTTGAATGTCTGCAAATATAAGCAGAACATATTTCGGTTTTAACATTTCTATGAAATATCCAAGTACGTATACAATTAAGAATAATGACATTTACTTTATGAAATAAATTCTTCGGATGAGTATGTGGTAGTATTATTAAGTTGGTCAGTTATTATAGAACACAATTTTATTGACATAATAATAGGGGTGTTGATTTATCCGTTAAGTAATGAGTGCATTTTATAATTACCACGTTTTTATCAACTTGCTTGCAGTGTTCGTCTGTTCGGTACACATTTTGCAATCGATTTTAAACTGAATTCCCGATAAGCTAGAGATTGAAAAATAAATGAGAACTAGATGACAATGCAATAACATGGTACCATGGAGTTGGTCTGATGATGGAGATCGAAGGTGGCCATAGGAACTTCTAAATTAAACAACATAATCCCGTCGTACTAGGGTTCGTTGGATTTGTCTTGACAAGTACAACAAGTAATTAAACGACATAGCCCCCTGTTTGTCGTTAAATTTGCCTCGACATGAACTACAGATCTGGGTGATGATCAGGGTCTGATGATGGAGTGGAAATGTGGCTTTAGGAACTCTTCACCTAAACAAAATAACCTCGTAATTTTTTTATTTTTATGATTTTAATAGTACACGAGACTAGTAGAAAGAGAGAGAGAGAGAGAGAGAGGGAGAGAGAGAGAGAGAGAGAGAGAGTAGAAAATATTTTTTTAATAAAATAAACTTTTTAATATGCCACGTTTTTAAAAAGATTAAAACGAAAGTACGTTTAAATCTTTTTTACAAGTTTACTAGAGTAAACCTATTGTAGACAATACATCTAGCGTGATGATATACAGATATTATTTCATACTTCTTAGTCCATTAAACCACATAATACAACAATATATTAAAAAGTTGTTTTTTTTATAAAATAATATTTTTAGCCTAATATCAGTTCGTGCGCAGCGCTAAGGGCGGGCGGCGCCGCGCTCTCGTAAACTCACCGCGAGATGGCATCGCTAGTTTTATTGCTTGTTTGCACAACAAGCTGTAATGGAGGACTACAATATTGACAGACCATTAATTCGACAGGAAATTGTGCTGAGGTTGCGGTCTGCGCAGGTGATTGTGAACTTTTCAAATTATCCGCGTGCACCACGGTTGTTTCCACTTGAAACGACTAGCGGGCGGCTCCGGCTTTTCACTCTTGGGATATCAAGTTGAATAAACTCGGCAGGCTACTACTGGAGGGTAGAGCATCCCCACGCCACATTTATATATCTGTCCTTGCACAAGGGTATCGATTTTTCTAGAACATGTCAGTTTAGTTTATACTACTACAAACTATGCTATCTTAATTTCAACTATATTGTTTAAATTTATTACAAATCTACTTTAGCAAAAAAAATTTGATTAGATTCTAAGTAATACGGTAGCCATTTTTCTTTCTTCTGGGCGAATAATACTTAATATGAAACATGAAGACGAAAGTTTGAAATGTATTAACTGTAATTTGTAATTTTAAATTATCTGTGATTGAACCGCATTCAGATCGACATTAGCCTAATATTTTTTCACTATATATGTACTTTAAAAATAACTCAAAATACCTAACGATGGATATAGTATAGACAAATTCAAAGTCAAAGGATAGGATATCGTTCAGATATACTGTCCAAAGCCTTAGTCAATCTCTACTAGGATATTTATCTATACCTACATGAATAGCATGAGACAAGCGATTCTAGCTGCCAAACTCAATTTCAGCGCTCACCTGATCCACTCTTGGCATTGCATTTTGTATATGGGCGATTTGGACCAAGACGCTGGACACATGCCCATCTCTACCGTAAGGACAATCCCTTCCTTAAGTATTAAATAGATAGGCATAAAGGTTACTTACCTGTCTACGTACCTACCTATCTACGTACGTACCTACCTAATGGTATAAGTAGGCATACATTATGGTAAAGCACAGACGTCTTTTTGTGTATCGTAAAGAAACTTTTGGTCAAAAAATTATTAATTCAGATTACTAACTGGCTGTGCTATCTGTTAGCAAGGTTTGATGAACGCCACATAAAATAATTAAAGGTTACGTTTAATTCAACTTTAAAATTCATATAACATATTTATCAATTATAATGATAGTCTAGTGAACGTCTGGGTGCCCACAAAATACCTAGAGATCTTAAAAATAAAATATTAAAAGCCATGTAACCCAAAATATATCCAATAAACGAATAGGTATCATGCATAAGTGTAATGGAAAGTTAGGTGATGATTTTTATTCGAAGCACGAAATATCGTCTTCGGCAGGCGTCAAAAGGACATAATATTCTTTTAATTAAGCGACGCGGAAAGCGTCGTAACTTTTACGAGGTCCGTGATTTAACTATTATTTGTCATCAATTTTATGTGGTCTTAAAGCAAATAGTACAGACGGAACTGTTCGACATAAAAAGTGACATTACGGATTCGTTATTTCTTTTTGTTAAGTCTGTCTTGTATTATCCACATAATATTATTTTGTAAGGAAATGTTTATGTGTATAAGTCAATATAGGTACGGTTTTTTAATTATTAATAATTTAGCGGGAAGGCGCAAGCAACATCGCTTGTATCAAACAGACTGGTCTTTCTAGCGACCTCTATATTTCATATTGGTATCAGACCAGTCGACTTGTACCATTTCAAGGTGTAGTTGTATAATATCAGCCTAAAATTAATATTTGTAGAAAAAAAGTGGACCACTTATTAGTAACGTTTGAGAAATGGCAAAAATAAACACTATAAACAAAAGGAATTTAGTATAAATAATTATTTTTATACTAATTGCATTTATTTGGTAGCTCACTCCTGTATCTAGTAGCATTAGTATTAAGTAAAGTCTGTTCAACAATATTTCAATTAGTTTAGCATATGCTCCAAAGATGGCTCTGACTAAAAATGCTTATAATTCGACACGAGATGGCGCTATTACTTTAACGCCGAACAGTTACAATAGATGGCGTTGTTCAAAGTATTTATAAAACTTGAAATATATTTCGATAGGTAATTAAATAATTTAAATAAAACTTACCTCCATGTTAGATTGGTGTGTTTCCATTTCTCTCCTTGGACTGCAAATCTTTTCCTTCTCCGCCTGGTCTCGTCGTCGCCATCTTCACGGTCAGGTCTCCCGCATCGCTTTTGCTTCATTAACCCCTTGGTAGCTTCGTCTATCTCTCCCGTCACTGGGATCCCACCAAATTCCTGGAAAAATAAATAAGAATATGTGACAACGGCCTCCCCAAAGATCCAGGAGGACGGGCTTTTTGATTTAGGTATTTAGCTTAATAAGAAATAAGGGAATCATTGACTTGTTATTAGGCTCTTCAAGGTTTTTACTATAGAAACTTCAATTTACCTAGCGTTTTTATAAAAATGCACGTGCTAATGATAAAATAGTTATAACCGTTTTTTCTCGTGCTTAAAATGTCCCGAAATGAAGTGTTCAAATCAGTATCCGAGTATTTTGTAATGAAAATTTAGAGCAAGGATTTTTATTGGATCCTAATACAAATTATTTAGGTGGGTATTTGGTAAATCGACTATCGCACTAGCCATACAAACCTGCAGAGTTTTAATCGCAATCCTGAAGTCGTCCTCATAAGCTTGGTTGTTGTCCATGAGTTGCAAGTTGCCGACCTCCGGCCGACCCTTCTTCAAGTACCCGAACGTCTCAAGGTAACTCCTCTGAAAGTAAACAAGGTAATTATTACCTCTATTGAAGTCTATTTTGCGTGTAGCTTAAAACGTTTCGTTGTTAGTAATTTTTTCGTCATTGAAATGTAGTTGGAACTGCGTGTATTTTTTCCTAAAATTAGTATGACGGTTTAGTCTAATAATCTTATTTTACGTGGACCAAATCCTGAGGGAAGCTCGCAGGATGTGCCGGTCTTCTACTGAATAAAAACCTCACGCTCAGCATTGACACTTCGCAGGAGCTCCCGGATCTTTGTTAGGAAGTGCCGTACTCCGTTGAGTCTCCCCTCTTTTTTGTGATTCGAAAAATCTTTCATAGGATGAATGATTTCAAGGGGAGGGAGGGGTCATGCCGAGACTCCTACCGGCTAAAACCCTCACCATGCTCCAGTTCTTCGATGGGGCGGGTTACGGGAACGCGCGAGCATACATCCGCGAAATCTAATTGGAGGCGCGGGGTATCAATCCCGGTACCTGTCTGATGCTAAGTGAGCGCTCTACCGTCTGAGCTACGCCCCCATAAACTTGCTGCCCCGTGCACCGACGTGATGGTCACGACGAGCTTGTCCGGTAAAGCTGTAAACGCACTGCGGCCAACAGCGTAGATCAATCACACATACACACACACACTCAAAAGGTCACGACGATGGGGGCCATTTTACAGCGACGAACTCTTAGGGTAGTCTAGGCACCTGAGTTAAGATGGATCAGCTGATTGGTAAATTATAACGTGATAATAAAAGATCGCAAGAATTATTTATTACTGCGTAGGACAACTTGCAGAAATGTGTGCTTTTTTTTTCATTTTTGTCATTGTGTATGTATTCCTATAGGATATTGAAATATAAACGTTAACCACAAAGTATTAAGCTTAAATCCGAAAATGTACATCTAAAAGTTTTAGGTTCATGATTCAAAGTAATGTAATCAAAAAATAATGTTGTTTGTTTTCGTTCGATCGCTCGTAATCAGAATCAAATCAACCCTTATGTAAGTCGGTCACAGAGGTTGTAGTAAAGATTTATTAATACAATAATTAACATTTACATTTTCATTACTCATTGAGTATATCAAAGAATATGCCGAATCATAATACCTATTACTTACTTCATAATATTTTATTTACTTGTTTGAGCTTACAGTATCTTATCTATTATTATTATTATATTTTTCAAGGTATTATTTTTAAGAAATAAATGTCTATCTGCATACCAAACAAAGAAGTTTTCTATAATTAAATTAAACTAATTAAACCATTTAAATAAGGCTTTGGATTTATTAAATAAGTATCGAGACACAATTATGTATATTCTTTGAGAATTAATTGTAACGTTGCAATTTTAATAAATCCATACTAGCTGTAAATAATTAAAATCTAATCATTTTAATTTAATTTATAATTTTTTTCTTTAATAATATAATTTTGCCTGTTCGTTTGGACCATACTTTAAATAACATTATTTATTAAGTAAACTTAAATTAGCCGCGTGGTTCCCGGCTTAGAATAGGACCAACCCATCTCATCCCATCGGGTGTCGTACAAGGCGACTAAGGGAAAACTAGGGAATGGGCAGCAGCGTTCTCTTAACACTTCTGCGATCAAAAACTGCGCTCGCCAACCCGCCTGCCAAGCGTGGCGAGTATGGCAAATCCCCCCTTTGGGGCGGCCTATGTTCAACAGTGGACAAGTATGGGCTGAGATGATGATGATGATGAAACTTAATAAATAATGTTATTTAAAGTAATCATATGATATCTTAAAAGATATCATATGATCACATACAATGTACCTAACATCGACCACAAATTATTTTGTTATTCGAAGCACTTTTAAAGCTTTATTTCTGAAACAGTAACGAACTCGATTGTATCAATATTACGTAATATTTTCGTATGTCCAACAATGTATTAGGTAAGTATAGTGATGATGACAGCTGGAGGATTTTGAGCTTAGCGTATTAAGGATTCCTTTTGGTGTAGGGATCACGAAAACGGTAATACGTGCCATTCGCAGCGCATCCGCTGACGTAATAAATAAACATTAGTGGGTTAGTTGATTATGTATTAACATTATTTTTCGGATTTTATCGCAGATTATTCTTCCCGAAATTTCGAGTGCTTGGTACCTTAGAATAATTGAGGAGAAAGTTGCATAACCTTGGTAATCATCTAGAAAGTTCATTTGTACCCATTGGATGACTCCATTAATGGATACTGGTGCGCTTCTTCCTCTATTTGAATCTATCATGCGAATCAATTTCAAACAGACTACGCAGCGTTACGGGCGCTATTTAACATCAACGCTAAATTAAATAGAACATATATTAGGTATCATCATCATCTTTATCATCTCAGCCTACACCCGTCCGCTGCTGAACATAGGCCTCTCCATTCGCTCTCTAGCGCAACCGGTCCGATGCCACCTGCAGGAAACGATTTCCTGCGATCTTCCCAAGATCGTCGGTCTATCTGGCAGACGGCCGTCCCACGCTGCGCTTCCCAATACGTGGTCTCCACTCTAGAATCTCTCTGCCCGTTATGAGGCCCGCCCATAGCTACTTTAGCTTGCCCATAGGATAAGTAAGAGCAATATAAAAAAAATAATAGCAAAAAATATTTTTTTTTAAGACAAGCTGTAAGGTAAAGATATAATTTAAAACGACCAATGAAAATTAAATGTGTAAACAAAATTTCGTGTCGCTGCTCTTGAGGAGTTCCTTCGTCTGGAGCCAATCCTAGTTATAGGATCAAGTCATACTTAACAGTAAAAAGGCATTGACATCGGAGCTGAACCAACATGTCAAATTTCAAGTCCGTAGAATAACAGAAAGTGATTATATTTCAGTTTGCAAGATTTGACCTAAACACTAACAAAGAGTGCAAGTTAGTTGAATAAAAGCTTGTTAAAACAGTAGATATATTAGGAATGTAATATGATTGAGACCCCTACAGTGTTAGTTTCTTTGAAAAATCGTTGAATATAAACTCAGCTATCTACATTTTAAATATCCCCGTTTCATCCTAAACCAACTTTATTCTGTTCATCAAACATCCTCTTTTTGCTCTTAATTAAAACCACAGTTGTGGCTTGACAATGTCGGTTAAACGAGTCCCCTTTGTGTTTTTTCTGAACCTTACCTTTTGGATTTTCTTTGTGTTTTTTAAGGGATACGGAGTCCGTATTTAAAAAGTATTGTGGTCTTGTTTGACAGATAACGTCAGTTAGTGCACCTTCGGATGCGGGCCGTAATTTCTAAACCAAGTCAACTGCATTTAACATTTATATTCTATTATGATTGACTCGTTGGTTTAGTGACGAATAGAGCGCTTAGTGATCTCGTGATCACTAAGCGCTCTATTCACTTTAGAACCCCTGACCTCGTGGTCAGGGGTTCAAATGCTGGGTCGGAAAAAAGTAGTTTTTCTGTCGAAAAAATCCTAGTATCAGTCCGGAGTCTAGAATTCTGCCCGGTGTATGGCAATAGGCTCGACACTATAACATGGGACCTAACTTCGTCAGCAAAGTAGGTGTACACAGTACACCTCTGCCACCCCCGCTTGGGGAATATAAGCGTGAGGGTGTCTTATTCTATTATTAATTGACATTGGCGAAATACATTGTTTCAGTGTCGGGTCATTTATTAAAATTAGAAAAAGAAAATCGTTTTCTCTGTACAGAGTATAAAGGGGCCTGCCCCGCAAGGGATCTGGCATGATGTTATAAATACTTAAGTCTGCCTCGCTGGTCTAGTGGGGAATAATGCGCGTAGCGATCACGAGGTCTTGGGTTCGAAGGTTTTAAGGTTACGATTTCAAATTATAGCAATGGCGATGGATTGGTAAATAATAATTAAACTACTATTTATTTTCTTAGTAGTAAAAGTACTTATTAACGTAAATATTAATTTTCTTGCTAAATTCAATTCGCAAATTGGCGTGATAAAGTTCATACATCGACCGATTATTCTAAATAAAACAATAATAGTAAAAATATATAATCAAATAGGTTTATAGTTAGTCAATACAGTGACTTTGAAAAGAGAATTTTATGTTTAAATGGGTTATAATCTGTTGCGCGTAACCGGGGTGGTAAGCCAATGTGTATCAAAAGGCGGATCGGATATATACTTAATATGGATCAGATTTTAATCTTCTGTGTCTTTTTAAATAAATAATAATAATATTAGCCTAGTTAAACTGTTCCACCGTTGGGCACGGACCTCCCCCAATCTGAAAGGTTTAGGCCATAGTTCACCACGCTGGCCCAGTGCGGGTTGGGAAACTTCTCAAACCTTCGAAAAACTCTTAGGCATGCAGGTTTCCTCACGATGATTTTCTTCACCGTGAAAGGAAGTGCTAGTTATTTTTTTATATATATAAATAAAATATGTATAATATCAGTGGTTGCCTAGTGGCGTATAACGCTAGTGGCGATCACTTGGATTCAAATCCTAGATCGGACAAAATGTTTTCTATAGAAAAATATCAATCGCGTTTAGGAGTCTAGAATTGTAGTAATAGGTCCATACCCTAGTTATAGTCGGCACACCTCTGCAACCTCCGCTTGGGGAATATAGGCGTGACGGTGTTATTGTGTTTGTTTTTATTAGAATTAGCATTAAGCCTACAATCGTGTTTATTTAAAATTGTATATTGACTGCCTTGTTGGTCTAGTGGAAAAGCGCATCGCAGTGATCACGAGGTCCTGGGTTCAAATCATAGGTCGGACAAATGTAGTTTTTCCGACGAAAAAATCTCAGTACAAGTCCGGAGTCTGGAATTGTGCCCGGTATAAGGCAATAGGCTCACCCCCTATTACGTGGGCCCTAACATCGTTCGCGAAACGTGGGTGTGCTCAGTACACCTCTGCTACCCCCGCTTGGGGAATATAGGCGTGACGGTGTATCGTAAATAAACGTAGACGGTGTATCGTAAATAAACGTAGATACGATAAACTAGATATTTGATTAGATAGCTACCGTGTAACTCAAATGTTCGATCACACAGCTGATGCACAGCACACTTCACATTCTACCTACTGTGTACTGAACACCTCTGCCACCCACGCTTGGGGAATATAGGCGTGACGGTGTATACTGACCATATTGTGTAATGTTATGGTTTTGTAAAGTTTAAAATAGATGTACCCTTTCTTGTCAGCTGTAAAAATAACCGTCGATTTAAGCGTTTGTACACATGTACTATGTGACCTTGTATTTTTTAAATTGGTCGAGCTAATGGGCAACTAGGGTACAATATTAATATGCATCATATGTCGCCGACATGTCTGGCGACGTCACGCGATCCTCCAAGATATAAAGAACCATTGTTTTCTAGGACACACTTATATTATTATACTAGCTATTACCGCGGCTGCGCACGCGTTTATTTTCAAATCTTCACCAATCTTTCTGTCTGCAATATCGTCCGAGTTGACTTTAGGGATCCCTACATTTTTTCGGGATAAAAGTAAGTTAATCCAGATAATAAAATACCTGTGTGCCAAATTTCATCCAAATCCGTTCAGGCGTTTTGAGTAACAAACATCTAAACATACAAACATTCAAATTTATGATATTAGTAGGATTCGGAAGTAACTCTGTCGGCCTGTTTGTCTGTTAATTTTTCACGAGCAATACACTGAACAGATTTTAATCAAAGTCGGCAAGCAAATAGATTTCATCTACGAGAAGGATATAGGCTACCTATTGTCTTAGAAAAGAAATTTGGGGATGTGAAATACACGCCTGAAAATAACGCAAACAAAGTTCTAAGTACAGCTAGTATCTTTATAAATTATAGCCTACTAGCTTCTGCCCGCTACTTCATTCGCGTGGACTTTAGGCAGGAACCTTACATTTTTCCGGGACAAAAAGTAATCTATCCAGATAATAACAACTGTGAACTAAATTTCATCCAAATCCGTACCACCGTTTTTGCGTGATTGAGTAACAAACCAATAAACATCCAAACATACTTTCGCATTTATAATATTAGTAGGATGTGTAAATCTGATGTATAAGGTGTATGACTGTAAAGCTTCATCAAAATGGACTGACGGACGGCTTGGTTCAGTGGATAAGAGCTTAAGCAGCTCCACTGGATCGAGTATTCGCGGGTCCAATCCTCGCACGGAACATGTCTTCGTGTGACCCACAAATATTTATTCGGTCTGAGTGTTTTTGAAAGTTTCATATTTGCAAATGTACTCACCATACATGAATAATTCCTATGATGTGGGCTACGTTTTTATTTCAAAAACAAAAACCCGAAGAAACATACCTACATCCATATCCATAAACTTTCGCGTATATAATATTAGCAGGATTATAATATCTGCTTAGTCGTAAATATTAAGAGGCAATAGCGTTTAGCAGTATTACATTTTATTATGTCAAGCATGCGAGGTATCGTGCAGTTTTCAATCTTCTTAATCAGAATCGTTATAAATCAAGAAATATGTCTAGTTCAATGAAGTCATTGGTCATCATGATTTGACGTGTTGCGGTCACAAAAACACATAACATATATATAACATATGATTTTAATTTAAAATGACATTTTTAGAAACAAGCTTTTATATCAAAAACACTACAAAGATATCTTGATTAGTTGGGAAGTTCCTATGCCTTCTTTCCAGCTCCATCACCAGACAAGGATACCCTCCGGTGAGTCAAAGTGACTTTTCACAAGCTTTTATTTAACTTGCAAAGTTTGTATGTCTTGACTGTCTTTCCGGTTTTATCTTGTGATCCATTTTTCAAGCACTTATGGGTATCCAGTTGAGCTAAAATTTGTCATACGTACTTAAGTCGATGACAATGCAATAAGATGGTACCGTGGCAGCTTCATGATGATGATGGAGTCGGACGTTAGCCATAGGAACATGTGAACTACTAACGTAACCCCCTCGTATTTGGTCTTAGATTGGTATTGACAAGTACTATACAACCAGATAGTGTTCAGGGACTGATAATGAAGCCAAAAGGCCTATGGAACCACTCAACTTCTCACCGCCGTGTTTAGGCTCATTGGATGTATCTTGACGAGTACTTTGGACCGAGATGCTGTCCAAGGTCTGATGGAGGAGCCGGAAAGAAGCCATACGAACTCCTCCACTAAGCAAGACATCACCGTTGTATTTTTGCTATAAAAGATTGTTTTTATAAAGATCTTTTTAACTGCCTCGTTGGTCTGGTGGCAAAGTGCACCGCTTTGCGATAACGAGGTCCTGGGTTCAAATCCTAGGTCGGACAAATGTAGTTTTTCTAACGAAAAATTCCCAGTATGAGTCCGGAGTCTGGAATTGTGCCCGGTATATGGCAATAGGCTCGCCCCCTATTACATGGGACCTAACATCGTCGGCGAAACGAGGGTGTACTCAGGACACCTCTGCCACCTCCTATGGGGAATATAGGCGTGACGGTCTTTTTAATTTAAAATTATTTCTGCCCCAACAAGAAAATAAAAAAAATGTTATGACTTTTTTACATCACTCCAATCGCATACCAATCGAAATAGATTTGGTTGTGTAATACCTATTCTTAACTAAAGGTGAGCATCTAACAACAAAACTTTTACCATATTTGACACAGATCACCTATAATTCACCTACTTATAGGTGTTTAAGAAGTAGGTCACATAAATTACAAGGAGCGCGGTCATTTTCCGGTCACTTCCGTGCCGGGTCACTGGGTAGGTATCTATCTCGATATATCTCTCTCAGCAATAAATCGTTCGCATAAAACGGAATGCAGAATATTTTATGAAATTAGGTTAATATCTTAGCCAGTGACGGGCCATTCGGTGCAGTGGTTCAGAGCTTAAGCCGCTCCGCCCACTGGATCGAATAGTCGTGGGTTCGGTTCCTGCTCGGGACAAATCTTTGTGTGACATATAATATTTGATTCGATTGAGGTGTTGCTAGATTTCATGTTTTTAAGTTAGTGCCTCGTTGGTCTAGTGGCGAACAATGCGCGTAGGGATCACGAGGTTCGAATGTTAGGTGGAACAAAATGTAATTTTTCGGTAGTAAATTTTCCAGTATCATTCCGGAGTCCGTCATTGTGCCCGGTAAAATTACAATAGACTCGCTCCGTATTAGATGAGACGTTACAGCGAAAAGTGGGGGTACACATTTCATCTCTCAAAAATCCCCAGTATCAGCCCGGAGTTTGGAATTGTGGCCGGTATATGGCAATAGGCTCGCCATGTCACATGAGACCGAACATCGTCGGCGAAAAGTGGGTGTACTCAGTACATCTCTGCCAACCCCGCTTTGGGAATATAGGCGTGATAGTGTAGTATTTATTATTATGATTATTTCAATTACTGTATTTTATATTATTAAGTTTGACATTTATCGCATATGGTACTTACATTATCTGTGATGAATAAATTTAAATTTGAATATATCGATGGTTACGCTAAAGTGAATTTGTTAGTAGCCGAAGCCCTCTGATGGATAGTAGTATTAAGCTACATAATCACTCTTTACACATAGCATCGACTGCCTCGTTTCTAGTGGCGAATAATGTGCTTTGCGATCACGAAGTTCCGAGTTTAAATCGTAGGTCGGTCCGAGTCCGGAATCGAACTGTGGCCGGTATATGGCAATTGGCTCACACCCTATTACATGGGACCCAACCATCGTCAGCAAAAAGTGGGTGTACATAGTACGTTCTGCCACCCCCGCTTGGGGAATATAGGCGTGACGGGGTGTCTTAACACATCGCAGTAGGTGTATATTGATATGAGTATTTTTTTAAGTTTGAGATCACTTTATCGTCCATCGCAGACCGCAGATAAGGATCCGCGACACTTTTAATTTGATGCTGTTAGTCCACTTTGTGCGTTATGCAAAGCGCATAGAGTTTTGTTTCTAACGACAAAAAGGTACGGCGAGGACAATCCTCTTCTGGGTGTACAAAAAAAGAAATAAAATCATCCTTTTTAAAAAAAAAGAAATCCCACCATCAACCAAATAAAATGCCTGCGCGAATTCTTCTCGATACAAAGCAATTTCGTATTACAAATGTAATACAAAATGTTTGAGGGATATTTTTTGCATTCTATCGCGATGTTCCCTACCATCGGTCAAGAGGATAAGATGTGGGTAAAATTAATCGCGAACCAAAAAATAATGTTCTCGGAATCGTATGATTCGAACTTGATACGAATTGGCTTTTCGTAGCGCCCAAAATGTATGTGGTCTTCCTGAATCGTAAATCAAGTACTGGTTTATAATAAATTATTGGTGATTAGAAATTTCTGCTAAGGTGCAGTACCGTTAGCAAAATCCTTAAGATAAATTTTATTTTTATTTACGTTTCAACAGGATAATATAATTTGAAAATCGTGTAATAAATGTAAAGTCAAATTGTGAGTGCTTAGACCTCTGGCACCATCAAGTTTTTTTGAGCTCTTCCTTAACTTTTTGTATACATTGGGGCTGTTTTAAATTAATATTTTATTTCGACACACTACAATGTACAATTACATTCGCAGGGCAAAATAAAAAACCCATTTTTCCTATTCCCTAATTACAATGTCGCGTGTTGTACGCACGAGTGCTAGTAATGATAAACTGTTATCTAGACGACTGTCTAAGTAGGGACGGTAGGGACAACCGAGGACCCCTTAATGTAGGCCATTACAGAAATCGTAATAACAATCGTAAAAACACTAGAAGTGAAATAGCGGACGATTGTGTGCTAATCCACTATCGTCGCTTTGCTATACATGTGTAGTTTGAAAAAAGTAGACACAGACTCACTGTTAGGTCCCATGTAATAGAGGGTGAGCCTATTGCCATATACCGGACTCCGGACTCATACTGGGAATTTTTCGTTAGAAAAACTACATTTGTCCGACCTAGGATTTGAACCCAGGACCTCGTCATCACAAAGCGATGCGCTTTGCCATCAGACCAACGAGGCAATAAAATAAAATAAATAAACACCATCACGCCTACATTCCGCAAGTGGGGGTGGCAGAGGTGTGCACCCACTTTTCGCCGACAATGTTACGTCGTATTTAATAGGGGGCGAGCCGATTGCTACTTACTGGGCACAATTTTAGATTCCGCTATGATATTGGGTATATTTCGACAGAATAACTACATTTGTCCAACCTAGGATGTGAAGCCAGGACCTCGTGATCACAACGCGCACTATTCGCCACTAGTACAGATACAAGCATTGGAACACTGGCATACCAACTAGACATGAGTAACTAAGCGAAATTCATTGCGTTAATTGCGCAGTTTACTGCGCCGGCTCATTGCGCCAGCTTAAAATTGTTTCATGGCGCAACAAAATAGAACGCGCCAAGTAAGCAGTAAGGCGAACATACTACAAGTATACTGAGTTCTTAGATTTACGCGAATATTACACATGAAATAAAACTATTTTTCGGATTTTATCGCGGTTTGTTTTTGATTTTTAAGTTCCCGAAGTTTCGAGTGCTTTGCAGCACCCATGGTCACGGGAGGGACTGAGGTGTTAGACGTCCAAAAGGCATAGTTGTTCCGGGGTACCCTCAAACTTCTTAATTATTTTTGTTGGTCCGATCTACGCAGAATGAGCTCACGGTGTCTTGATACTACAAGTATTCAATACTTTCATGTATTCTGCAGGCAATTGAACACCTTTCGAATTTCCCGGTCCTGCGCTGTTCGCCAACCGGTGATGGGCAAAATGTAATCAGATTAATAATTAACCATCTCCGCTTGGGGAATATAGGCGTGATGGGGTATTAATGATTAAAGATTACAATTACATTTTGTAAGTATCAGCGATGACGATTACATTTTTAAACTTGAATCATGAGTGAATATTACAAAATGCAATTGTATTCATTATTCTGATAACATTTTGCCAATCTCTAGCGCCAACATATTTTGAAGTGAGTTTAACACATTCGGCGTAGTGAACTGATTTGGCGCAATCGCGCGGCGCGGCGCAGTGTTACACATGTTTAATAGCAACTTTAGCCGCTGTATACATACACACATTCCACTCCTTGCGCCGCCCTAGAAGTAATCTCGGCCAAGTGACCATGTTCGACTGACCCATTCCCTGGGTCAAAGAGGTCAAATATCTAGGGGTCACCCTAAACAGGACCATGTCCTTCGGCCCGCACATCAAGCGGGTCCGTCACCGAGCATCCTTTGTGCTCGGTCGTCTCCATTCGTTAATCTGCAAGCGGAGTAAAATGCCCCTTAGAAATAAGGTGACGCTTTACAAAACTTGCGTTCGACCCATCATGACTTATGCGTGTGTTGTGTTCGGCCCCCTCTCACATCGATAAACTCCAAGTGGTTCAAACCCGCTTCCTCCGTAAAGCCGTAGGAGCCCCCTGGTTCGTAGGGAATGTCGATCTCCACTCCGATCTAGGTCTTGAACCTATTTGCGCTTATATTAAAAAGGCGACAACACGACACTTCGCGAACGCATCTACCCATGCGAATCCGTTAATCGTAGCCACCGCCGACTACGATCCCCCCCCCCCCGGCCCCTGCCGCCACCGCCGGCCGCGACATGTTCTCTCCGATCCCCCCGATGCTTTGTCATCCCTTCTTTCCGCTCAGAATACGGGCGACGACGACGTAGTCGTAGATCCCCTCACATAGCCGGCGGATGACTGGTGCACTTAGTAGTGCACCCCGTCCCCCAACAGCGACTGTCCCAACCGAGGCGCCCTCGAGTATGTCGCCTTTTGCCCTTCTAGCTCGAGCGTAGTGGTTGCACGCTCGCCCTTTAGTACACACACACAGTTTGTACACACACACACATACACACATTGGGTTCGCGAGCCCTGAATCTTTTGTGATAATTTTCTTACATGTATGACGACAAGTTTCCGTGGATACTTCCAGTGTCTTGATCTTGTCGGTCTCTATGTAGGCCACAGACGGTAAGTACAAACCACCCCGGTAAGTTCGCGTGACGCTCGCTACTTTGTCCTCTAATTAATTAACAAATCTCAGTCATCAACCTGTGCCAGTTCCTTGGCTGTTGTTTCAAGTCAAAAGTCTCTATTTAGGTCGATTAGAATAATGTATGTAATTGTGTTCGCTGATTGTTTTGATTATGTCGTTCGTGTTTGATGTTGAGGAAGACGACAGTAAAT
Organism: Phalera bucephala; assembly: GCA_905147815.2. Lineage (NCBI taxonomy): Eukaryota > Metazoa > Arthropoda > Insecta > Lepidoptera > Notodontidae > Phalera > Phalera bucephala. The sequence continues at coordinate 10,683,824 of LR990621.1, read as the reverse complement.
AGCATTTGCCTTAATAGATTGTTAAGTTGTTTGTCTACTTGTAATTATTTGTTTTATATTTTGTTATTTGTTTATACCCTGATTTTGTTATTTGGTTACCGTTCATAGTGTACGTAATGTAAGCACAGAACAAAGAAAACTAGTACTTTTTAACAAGCTTTTCAAGTCAGTCAAGTCATATTTGTAATGATTAACAACAGGAAAATTATCGGTCCTTATTCTGCATGCACCTGCCTGGTACCTGCCTTCTTATCCGTGTGTTAAAGTACTAAATTAGGACTAGGTTAAAGCCTAAAATTGCCTTAACCTCTTGTATGCTTTGTCACCGAGATTTCGCGCTATTTTGCGTTTTTCCGCAATCGACGAGATAATAACTGTAAGAATAAAATATCTGTAAATAAATATTACACTTCAATCCAACATCATCTATTTTCATGAGAATCCCGTATAATTAGCGTGGTCATTACTATGCACCGGGCGTCATCGCCCTCCGAACTACGCAGTACCATAGTACACAGCCGTGCATCATATGCGGTTGTCATCGGGACCTAATCAAGCGTCATGCGAGGGTTGACTGATAAGGGGTGCAGTAAGGCTAGTATAGGTGGCGTGTCAAGACATATGTTACAGATTTTGTCGTCTTAGGCGTGAGATAACAATGTTACCATACCGTACCGATATAACTCGTTTATGAATTCAATTATAATGACGTATAGACGAGACCGCGCGTAGCGATCACGAAGCTTTTGATTCGAATTCTAGGTAGGACAAGATATAATTTTTTATAGAAAAAATTCCAGAACCAGGCCGGACTCTAGCATTGTGCTCGGTATATGCCCTATTACAGGATACCTAACGTCGTCTGCGAAAAGTAAGAGTACACATAACACCTCTGCTATTGGGGAATATAGGCGTGACGGAGTGTGGTCAATATTATTTTGTCTTTTACGAGACTCAAATAACGAACGGATCGACAGAGTTTTGTCCCGCGCGAGAAATGTCTAGCTGGTCGTGATAGCCCTGCAAGGGTAAGGGCCTGACGTGTATCGTTGTACCCATTGTACCCCATGCACCCCATGTACCCCATGCACCCAATGATTGACGTAAGCTGTCACTCCACACGCCCTCGATGAATATTAATTACACCAAAGGGTTTAGCACGAACAGATTGACGTTAACGCGACGGTAGCGAGTTGATATGTCATCCTTGTCACACTACAAATTTACTAAATAAACATGAAAGTGACAGCATGCTTACTCGCTAGCGTTATGCTAACGTCAATCAGTTCATGTTAGGCTGTCTGGCCCCTAATTTGCGACGATTGAACGCGGCGAGTTACGATAACTTCCTGAAGTGATCCTGTAATGGTATTTTGTATGCCACTGTAATAGTATTACACAATCATTTCACGAAGTTATCATAACGCGCTGCGTTTGGTCATCTATCCTACTAATATTATAAATGTAAAAGTTTAGATGTTTGGATGTTTGTTACTTAATTATGGAACACAGCTGAACCGATTTGGATAAATTAAGCACACAATTTATTACCTGGTATAACATATAGAATACGTTTTATCCCGGAAAAATGTAAGGTTCCTGTTTAAAGTCAACGCGGACAAAGTCGCAGGCAAAAACTAGTGCTATTATAATAAAGCTGAAGAGTTTGTTGCAGCCTAGCAGCAGTGGTAGCCTAGTGGTCAAACCGTTGGACTGCAAAGTCAGAGGTCTCGAGTTCTAACCCAGGTACGCACCTATGTATTTTCGAAAGCATGTGCGTATTAAAAATTAACTATCATTTGCTATATCACGGTGAAGGAAAACATTGTGAGGAAACCTGCATGCCTAAGAGTTTCTCAAAGATGTGTGAAGTTCGCCAACCCGCACTGGGCCAGCGTGGTAGATTATAGCCTAGACCCTCTCAGTCTGAGAGGAGGCCCGTGCCCAACGTTAAGTTCTACGCGATAGTTTCTTAACAGGGCTACTATTATTATTACGAGTTTGTTTAAACGCGCTGATATCTAAAACTAACCAGTCGGATTTGAGAATTCTTTTAGAAGGTTGTAGGCTGTTTAACTTCACGCAGCGAGCCTTAGGAATCGAGCAAAAAGAAAAAAAAGTCAGGAAGAACGTTAATGCGAATGGAAATAAAAGGGCGCGGGGTTTTTTGGCGGGAAGTCAAAGAGTGATGTTGTCAATTTGTTTTAATTTCCAAAACTTGTGTTATTTCGACTAATAATGTGTAATGTTGGTGGAATATTAACCATTATGTGTTCTTATATGTGCATGAGTGAAGGTAATTGTAACAAAGTGATAAAACGTGCCTTTTCGACTTCCCTCAAAACGGCCGTTGCAATTGGTATGTAAAGCATCCACCGCTTTACTATCCAGGGTGGGGTACTTCATCAATTTCATTATCATCGTTGTCATCAAGTTCATCGGGGAGTTGAATTAATTTAAACAAACACCATTATATGTCTCACTGGACACTGGCAAAATACACTTAAAATAGTGTGAAGCCATAACTTAAAGAAGAAGAAGAAGAAGAAAAGGGCGCGGGCAATTATTTGCGACCGTGTTAGCTACTTAGTAAGCTGCGGGTAAATCGCGGGGTACAGCTAGTAGCGAATAAGAGCCCAGAGACGTAAATTTGTAATTGGTTTTAATCCGTGAACACCTTCTTTCGACCTTAATATTATCGTTTTTAAACGAGTATTTTTTTGCAAACACTTAATTGAAGTTATTCAAGAAAGGGAATAAATGTGAATGGAATTATATTTTATATTAATTTCATTTGTCAAAGTGAATGCTGAATGAGTTTAATATTGTTGTATTTTAAATCACGAGCTCGTATTTTAAAGAAATGCTCTGAAATTAAAGTGAATGGTAATTAAATAGTAAAATTATCTTGCTTTGTTCACGAAATTATATTTTTGTATCAAAAACAGCACGTCTAGCAATTCGAAATGGTATGGAAGTGATTGCTGAGAGTGGTATCATTATCATCATCAGCTGAAAGAGTCTACTGCCTGCAGTAGACTAGACGTTAGCATGACGTTAGACGCATGACTAGCCGATAGATTGAAGTTAGCTTGAGAAGCTTAGACGATGACGACGTTAGCATGACGAGCTTTGTGGTGTATGCTTTTCAGCTTTTTCTGGTGACTTTCATCTGCCCATCTTGTGGAGGGCGTACCAAGTTCTGAAAGACTGGGAGTGCCACGGCTTCGTGATCGGCACTCTAAAATCTCTCCATCCCATCGGCCGCAGCCATCAGTTCTGCGAGCAATGTACCCCGCCGATTGCCACTTTAATTTGGCGATGGGTATAACAAGATCAAATGTAGAGTGAATGCGGTGAGAATGCACTCTCTGCGAAGTATGTGTAGAGTAATTTTTGCAGAACGTACGATATATGTATGTTATGGGGTATGTATTTTATGGGATCGGCTTATGACTTGGCGACGAAAATGTGAGAGGGTTGACTATAGTATTAAAAAGTGGTCTGAAAATGTTAAGTGAGAGATTATTAAGGAAACCAATTTAATGAGAAAATGTGGGTGAAGGTTGCGGAAAAGGGAGCCCCAGAAAGAGGTATCTTGATTAATTTAATGATTTCTTTAGAAAAGGTTAATTATGAAACTCACACGTGACTTGAGCTACAAACATTTGTTACCGCTCGGCTGTTTGTTTGTGTGAATGTCTTGTTTGTCAATGCACGCACGACACGGGGAAATTTTTGTTAAAAAATTGAAAAGCCTACAGATTTTTGTTTCAAAAAAGTATGGTATTAATATATTGATGTATGTACGTTGTGTTGTTGTGAACATCATAATTACCAAACTTGAACGGAAGTCATTTATACCGTATTTCAGGAACTGCACGCTACCCATGTTAAGGAACGCAGAGATACATATTCATGATCCTGCTTAAGTACTAACTGATGAATGAATGCAATGGTACAGGCATTACTGAATGAACACTTACATAACGGTTCGTGTGAGTCAACCACGCAAGGTACATTCATGTGTATAACCATGTGTATTGGTAGGATATGAAAATTTGATACAATAATGCCGTTGTTACTTTTTTTTAAACGTGGTTCCACACTATGAATTATTACTGTCGTGGGTGCGTTTACAAACATCTCATTAAAACCCAGACCGAAATAAATGGTTGTGGGTCACATAAAGATTTGTCGCGTGCGGGGATCGAACCCGCGACTACGCGATCACGATTTTTTTAAATTTATAACTATCATGAATCAACAATTAAATATTATTATCATTATTATTTATATTGTTGCTTCTTTCTCTATTTATTACATATACGATATTTGTTTTCTGTGTCCATAGTAGGTGCGATTACGTCGCCATTAAGAGTAGCTATATAGATATAAAATCCGTTTGAAGAGGAGCTTGGCTGATAATCAGCGTTGTAGACCCCCGTTCCCCTCCAGCACATACTGAGCCAAACACCTCACACCGAAGCAAACAATACTTATGGTAGTAGCTCATTGTATCTTATACTTTGTTTGTTTTTTTTATCCCTCTATCTTGCTGATTATTATTGCGCTGAATAAATATTTTACATTTCATTTTATCCAGTGGGTGGAGCGGCTTAAGCCCTTAACCACTGGACTAAGCCATCTGCCGTAATCTTGGGCGTACTCCTAGTACTGCCTGTAGTAATAGCCTGTTTTTACCCACAGCTGGTTATAAACTTCCATTAAGTAACTCTAACTAGCTCCAATTTGTGCTAACTTCTTTAGTTCTTTCTGACATTTTTCCTAATGTAATCAATCCATCTCGATTTTGATTAAACCCTGTCAATTCGAATATTCTTATTCCGTAGGAGAAAGTACGTACTATTTTTTTAAGACTGAGATGCGGTATTGAATTATACCCACTTGTAATTGTTAATTGGTTATTGCTTCACGTTTATCAATGGCGGCGAGCTATGCACTTATGTCCCCAGATGATAACGATGGTCTAACGACCTTCATCTGTTGTTTTTCTTAGAAGCTCTTCCTAGTTCCAACAATAGCGATGCTTTGCTTTATAATTATAGTCAAACTTCTCTATCAAACTGCACTAGGTACGCTTGCTTATGTCCTACTCTTTTACCTCAATGAATGACAGTACAAGTTGATTTTTTTAACAGGCATTATCATCTCACTTGTTGGGCAAACGCCTTCTTCCCCTGCCTGCATCCATTTGCTTCTGCTTTCGGCTTTTAAACATCAGTCCTTCGGGAATAAGCTAATTTTTTACATTGTAACTTCAGATGCTATAATTTCTCCTGTTGTAAATGCTATTCATTTCCTTATATCCAAATTTACAAGTATTTACTACAATAATTTAAGTAGTCAAGGCGAAATGTGTTTTTACCGTGATCAATAGGTATATTCGCCTTTTCAAATACTTATCAATGTATACATTTATCAAGATATCTTGCCAATCATTTACGTAATAGTTGAGTACATTTGATTTTATTAACTTTCCTTGGACGTCATCCAACATGTTAAGCGTGAAAGAGCAATAATCAAATAAGCCAACAACAGTTTCACTTTTATATGATTTTCTTAGAGGAAAAGCGGTTTTCTCGTAGAATATGATAAAAACACAAATTACTCTTTTACTTTTTTTGATGACGGAAATTGGTTATGAAAATTGGCTCACTATATATATCGACTCACCGGGTACCATAATACATAATATGTAAGCGTATAAGTTGCTTTTAAATTAAACTCCCCGATTAAATGTCCGTGTGAATTGTCCGTGTGAATTTTCATGTTTGTAAACGCACCCACGACACAGGAATAAATCCTAGTGTGCGGCTACGTTTTTTTAAAAAAGAAAGAATAAAAGAAGAAATGATATAATAAAGCGTTGGATATTATCAAAACAAATTACGACTGGTATCTTGGGGGAAATTAAGAAGTCAGTCTTTTCACTTTGTTAGTATTGCCTTAACTTATGTTGTTCCATTAAAAATATTCATTATTATTTAAAACAACACAAATTTTAGGAATTGAAACAATATTGTCATCACTACTCTTTAATTACCGCCGAAATTCCTTTTATTGCTCTTCAGTGATTTCTTCCAAATATTCATAGTTGTCACAAAGATGCTACAGAATAAAAATACTCACTATGCGAAGATACTCTCTCACTAAAAATAATAAGTAATATACAGCCCAGACAGGAGTAAAAAATATATTAATTATTATATTACTTGATAGAAAAATGATGGATTGCTCGCATTAGCGAAAGAAGCCCGTAGAAATAGTAATTCAAGATAAATTATGTTGAGGCTTAAAGGCTAATATCACACTAGGAGCTTGACTGCTTTGTTTCCATTAAAATTAATTTTACGGTCTCGTAGGAATTATGGAAACAATTTATTTTTATACTATGGGCTATTTAAAATGCAAATTTATTAAGAAGATAGAAAATACTATTAAGTAGTGCGCAATTTTGGGATTGTGCACTCCAAAATAAAACTGGCTCGGCCATATTTCAAAAAACTGAAAATGGCACAATTTAACAATTATTGTAACTGAAAAATGACACAATTTAAATTTTTTTACAATAGGTGCCACAAGAATCTTATGGACGGTGGATGACATCGACAGGGGGGCGCTTGTGTGAAATGAGGGTTACCATTTAATTAATTTTTTTTCTACTCATCATCGGTTACTAATTCGTAAAAATAACTAGGGTTAATTTCATAGCATTGTCAAATTGTTATTTGTTATATTAATAGTTATTTTTACAAAAAGAGACCGGGTAGGTAGAGTGTGAAGTGTGCTGTGCATCAGCTGTGTGATCGAACATTTGAGTAACACGGTAGCTATCTAATCACATATCTATGTACGAGCATGCACTAGGATCGTACAACAGCTGAATCATCATTTTAGTGCAATACGCAAATTAGTTATAATCCAAATTTAATATGTAACAAATCAGTTCGTCAGCGGTAATCAAGTACATCGCACGTTCTCATTAGTCATCAGATCACTCATTTACCCTTTAAGGAAAGATCTAAATATATCAGTAATTTTATTAGTTTATCGGTGTTTCAGTTTATCAGACTCTATCAGACTATCAGACTCTATCAGACTCTATCACACTCTATCAGACACTATCAGACTATTAGTACGGACATCCCCGTACAATCTAGTTTATCGTGTCTACCTATATACAAGGTGTATACCTATATAATAAACGTAAGACCTGAAAGTAGTTTGTTCTAAATCAGTAATTGAATTGATTCCAACCATTTTTAATGTACATTACATTTTTTTTTAAATTTGCAAAAAGTGCCGTTACGCCTTTCGCGCGTTATAATAAACTAAATTTATTCTTTATTCAAAGCAATACAGATATTTTAATTGCATTTCTAAAATGTATTTTAATATGCACACACACGTACAAGTTTCATTGTTGATTGGGGTATAAAAGTGTTTAAGAAAGGGGTAAAAAATGTTATATTTAGAAATCTGGTTTTCGTATTAAATTTGAATAGCAATTATCTAATCGGGGTGTCGGAGGTCTTGCGTTATTTACGATACACCGTCACGCCTATATTCCCCAAGCGGCGGTGGCAGAGGTCTACTGAGCACACCCACGTTTCGCCGACGATGTTAGGTCCCATGTAATAGGGGGCGAGCCTATTGCCATATACCGGGCACAATTCCAGACTCCGGACTCGTACTGGGAAGTTTCCGTTAGAAACACTACACTTGTCCGACCTAGGATTTGGACCTAGGACCTCGTGCTCACAAAGCGATGCGCTTTACCACTAGACCAATGAGGCAGTCAACGATACATCTTGTATATGAACATCATAAGATAGAGAACGGGCGTTGTCTCAAACATTATGCCATTTTTAGGTTTACAGTTGAAGTAAAACCACACAGAGTGCCACCAGCTAGCCATATTAACTTGGTAGGTACTATAGCATTTACTGTACCCCAGTTCTTGTTATAACCCTAACTACAAAATACCAATGATAATCAAGATCAGCCGATAAGAAACACAAAGCAAAACGCAAATGCAAGCGGGTGACAGCAACTTGACAAATTGTTTGCCGCCAAAATACGTTATTAGCTGTCAAAATAATGTAATTCGTTTGAGATAAACATGATGAATGTCGGTGCATTAGGATAATTACAATCGAATATCCAATACAATTCATCATCATTCGTTATTACAATTGCTGAATATGTGCGTTCTGTGGACTATAAACTATTAAATAATAGCTCAGAGCAATAAAAGACGTCATGTTATTTTCATTAAAATTGATTAATTATTTGATAATATTAAATACTGATTTAGAACGCATGAAAATATTGAAAAAGCGTTCTGAATATATAAAGTTTGGATTTTTTTCTGACAGTTCAATTAATGTTGAATTTTAATTCTGTTATTTTTTAGTTCCGTGATTTTTGTACAATTGCCCTCACTTCCACATAAATAGTTTCTCTTCCCTAAAAGGTTAAGTGGTAGATAACTCAAATTGAGTTAAGTACGCCTTTGTACATCTTTTGTCTAAGTTGTATCTAATCAGTGTTATTTTGTACAATGAAGAATAAATAAATAAAGTATTTGCGTTTAACACAATATTCTGTTCCCAATAAAATATTTGCTGGTTATCTACATACTGAAAATTTTCCTAATAAATAATTTTTATTGAAATAAATTTTACCTAAGGGTTATTACGAATAATATAGCGCTATTTATAGTATACCGCTATACGGCCCAACGGAAGACCAGCGCTGGTTACTTAAGTAGCCAGCATTATTCTGAGCTTGGACCGTTTTTTGTGACGTGGTCGTATAATTATATTTTATTATTAAAGTTCGTAGTAGCTGAAGGGGCAATGGGCGGACCACATACCGCGCAGATCGGAAGGGTGTTGGGGCAGAAAGATTCTAGAGTGGAGACCACGTATTGGCAAAGCGCAGCGTGGGACGACCGCCTGCCAGATGGGCCGACGACCTTGTGAAAATAGCAGGAAGTCGTCGGCATTGGACCGGTTACGCTGGAAAGCCATTGGGGAGGCCTATGTTCAGCAGTGGACAAGTATAGGCTGAGATGATGATGATGATGATTACGTTTCAAAATAAACTTTAATTTATTTTCTTTTATTTTTTTAAATCGCAATAACCTGACCTCACTATACCTAATATTATCGAAGGAACTTATGTTGCAATCATGCTCAATATATTATTTATTTACTTGTAAATAACATGCTTTGGAAAAATAAATTTGCTTTGGCAATTCTGCAAATTCTCTCACTGTGCGTAATATTATGATTATTTTATAGGCAGGCTTCCTTACTGACCTCTCTTAAGACTGTTGTCGATTAAATATACAAAAGGTAAATTGCCCAGGGAATTTGTAACTACCAGACGAGGTGGCTCGTTGATCGTAAAGCGTCGGTTCTACGAATGCTACGAATAAGTTAATTTAAACTGTATTTTATTGCGACAATCCCTCTCGGGGAAACATTTTGTATTATTGACTACTAATAATAGAACTGCAATATAATTTAACCAATAAATATTTTATTCCTAATGCGCATATAATAATTGGTCGTGGAGTAATGAAATGAGCGGTCAATATTAAAGCGGAGCGATAAACAGCGTAAGCAGTTATGTTTATTGGTTTTAGCGATATTTAGAAAAATTTAGGAAACTTTCTTAACGAACGGCTTGGTCCAGTGGTTTAGAGGTTGAGTCGCTCTGCCCACTGGATTGAGAAGTCGGGAGTTCGATTCCCGCACAGGACAAATCCTTGTGTGACCCACTTTGTGTGAATTTCATGTTTGTTAACGCACCCACGACACAGGAATAATTCAAAGTGTGGTTCTTCTTCGGTCTTCTTTTTTAATAAAAAATATGAACGTAGTTTTGTTAATTATATATATAGATAAATAGACTAATATTTCCGTGGTTTTCCTCTCTGAAAAACGTTCTGGGACAATAAACATGTTATGTGTAAGTGTTCTGGGAAATTCTGCAAAGTGACGCGTATGTAACCGTAAATGTATCTTACAATGTAGCACAATAATCGCCGCATTAATGGCCACCCCCTAATGCGTTGGTTCCATGACGTGTCGCGGGGTACGAATCAAAACAATAATTCGAATTAAGGGGACAATGAGGGATGAATTTGAATATCAAATACGTCAGTGACACATGAAATTGAATGGAATTATTAGTGAGACAATGGCGCTGAATTGTTACTATAATGTTTGTTCCGGCGCTTATAGCTGTAAGTATGCAACATGAGTCCATTCACTGGAATTATAAGACAATTTTCCTGTTGTACCCGGTGTACCAATTAGGATAAGTCGGTGACGCGTGACGTTAGCCACAATTTATCCGTCAAAGAATAAGGAGTAAAATTGAAATGCTGAAGGTATAAAAAGACTTAGATGAAGGGTGAATTGAATCGTCTTCCAAAAGTGTCTGGATATTAATATTTTTAAAATATTTTTGTTGAGTGATTTTTTTAATATTGTTGGAACTCTGTACTCTCGGCCTACGCCGCAAGGGACGATGATATAGATAGATTGATTTTTGTTGACATGTTGGTATCATTTCACACGATTTTTACGTATTGGAATTAAATCTATCAGTCAATCGTAATACAGATCGTAATACAGAGAATATAGATTTTTGTGTATGTGAATTTTAATGTTTGTAAATGCACCCACGACACAGGAATATATCCATGAGCGGGGCTACGTTTTTAAAAAATAAAAAAAAAGAATTTTGTTGCTCGCGCATTTGCTATGGGGCTTACATTTCTATTTATTTATTTTTGTATAAAAAATGACAAAAATATGAACGATTGATCTTGATACTGAATATAAGTTTCTGTAATATGAGTTTCTGTACTGAATATAGTACATGCTACTATATCTACAATAGCAGACTTAATGTCGTGTTTATATGTAGTGAATGGAATATTGTTTGGAAGGGGTTAGTTTTATAAAGGCTGAAAGTCAAAAGAGTGGACAAAATGACCATCTGTTTTACTTTGATTTGATTGTTGCTTTACGTCATAACAAGATTTAATATACGCGTCAAGCTCTACATTAATAAGTGGAATGGACTTTGGCCTAAAATCTTCTGACTTTTACTAAGAATTTAATAATATAATTAATGAGTGCAAAGTTTATTACGCATGTTAGCCCATAGGTACAGGCATAGTTTTATGAGCGCTTTGACTTTGGGTAGATCGCAATGTCGGGCATAAATTTTATTTTTGGTGTCGAAAGATTTTATCAAATTAATCGTTTTCGTGTTATGTGTCGCTTGAATATTTTTGTGTAGCAATTAAAATAATTAATGTGAAAGGGTTTCTAATTTTAGTGACGTTCATACGTTATTAAAACTAAAGTCTCCAAGAAATCTACCTCATACATATTTTAAAACTAAACGTACCCTTAGTTTTAAATTAAGAGTGTCTTTAATAAAGGATGCCAAAGATCTCAGATAGCAAACAAGCTAAGGAAGATTTTCGAAGAATATTCTATCTATATTTTAATAGATAGATTATCTTCTATTGGAAATCCTTTTTATAAAAGAGAAGCTAGTGGAAAAAGATATAAAATTAACACCGTCACGCCTATATTTCCCATGAGGGGTGGCGGAGGTGTACTGTGTACACCCACTCTTCGCCGACGATGTTAGGTCCTATGTAATAGGGTGCGAGCCTATGGCTATATACCGGACACATATGCAGACCTCGGATATTGGCAAATTTTCGAAAGAAATACTACATCAGAAAAGAAGCGGGATATAAAGGTCCCTATGGGCAAAGGCTTTTACGTGGGAAATGAATGGATGATCATAAAGTTGGCAAAAATTGTCTTCCGCGACACAAATCAAACGACAATTATTCTTTATCTGCCCTTAAGTTATACTTAAAAGTAGAACATCTAATTTTTTTTTTATAAACGTAGCCCCACACTAGGATTTATATTCCTGTGACGTGGTTGCGTTTACAAACATGAAAATTCACATACACAAATACAAATACAAACAAATAATTGTGGGTCACACAAAGATTTGTCTCGTGCGGGAATCGAACCCGCGACTATTAGACACAGTGGGCGGATCGGCTTAAGCTCTAACACTGCGCTAAATCGTCCGTCTAAAAAAGTATGTCTGCGTGTAATTGCATGTAGTACATTTTCTTTAATTTAGTTCCACCCTAGGAATTATTCCTGTATAGTGGGTGCGTTTACAAACACGAAATTCACATAAAAACACCGAGACCACTAGACCAAGCTGTCTTTAATATTGTATCTATGTATATTCCATTCCATTCTCCGTTTATTATAACATAACCCATATCGACCAGATTCCAATAGCACTTACCAGTTTCCTATTTAAGTATTAAACACATTGCTTAGTACTCGTATCACTAAGGTAAATTAAAGTGTGGTACATACATTCAACCGCCTTCGTAATTGGTGCTAAGGCATTGTATATTTAAGTAAAACTATAAACAATAAGTTCTATGTGGGTCTGTTATAACCACGGAGAAAATATAAAGAGGAGATGGTATTATACGATTTTCCTATACAATCAAGCGTGTTACTGCGCGGAGTGGCGCGGGATGAAGAGAATGTTAGATCCCACTCATTTCTTTATTTGCCATCTAGCTGAGAATGACAGACTGACATAAACCACGCCCACCGCGTTGACATCACGGCCTAGTGAGAAGACACAGTGCACAGTTGCTTAAGCCGACTCCTCTTTATGTTTGGTTGGTGGTTATTACTCTCTTTAAGCCGTGTACGACAGACGTTTTACGGCGAGTAGTGGCTATATTGTTTCAGTTTTATCGTCTTTTTACTATTATATTCATAGAGCCATGATTGTTGTAGATGTTGAAATTTTGTTACGAGACCTCTAAATGTAAGCAATTTGAACGGTATTCTACTAATATTATAAATGTGAAAGTTTGTATGTTTGTTACTTAATCACACAAAAACGGTTGTATGGATTTGGATGAAATTTGGCAAACAGATCGTGTATTAACTAGATTAACACATAGGACTTTTATCCCAGAAAAATGTTAGGTTTCTGTCTAAAGTCAATGCGGACGAAGACGCTGGCTGAAGCTTATAACTAATAGAATTAAAAACTGTCTCAGTAATTTATATTTTCATCTATGAACTTTTTTAATAAAATGCGAAGCTAAGCCACCTATCATCAAGACTATTCTCTACAAATGGCAAAATACTGCACGAAATCTGAACGTTACCATTTCAAAGATGTTTTAAATAAATGCCTTGCCTAAGTGGAAGGATGTGGATACACCGTATTTTGAATGGTGAGTCAGTCAAGGGTATCTGTAACAGGTAACCGTGTATGAGCCAAACGATAAAAGTGGAGGAAGCATGGGAGGTCCTAAAAAGATAACCTTTTGGAACTCTGTACTTACTGGCTAGTCCCAAATAGCCCAAGTGTTTAGGGCTCACTTCCTTCTGTTGTTACATCCTTTTGTTGTGACTCTAATTTTCTCTTTAGTGATTCCTATTTACAAATATATGTTTTTACAATTTTCCATTTCACCTTGCCTCATACAAAATGAAAAAAACAAACCAATAAATTCTACAAATAAATACGAAAACCAATAACAATTTGGGTTTTAGTTTTGGAATATATGAATTTCAATAACGCGAAGCTCACACGGGTATTCTCTACATATAATTAATTTCGAAATGTTTTAAATTGGACTAAGCCAGAGTTTAGTCAAAGTAATTTCGAATGTATTTGTTGAAATAGATCCATGCGAGTTTTATCTAAGCAGACTAATAGCTTGAGTGAAATAAGTTTTTTTTTATTATCATTGGCTGACCCTTATATTTTATTCAGCGTTAAGGGTTACCCTGGACCTATATAGTCTAGACTTTGAAAGTTCAGAGCTTTCGCATTAAATAATAACTCATTTACCCACCTTTGATACGCCGAGGTTTATGAAAGGCGATCTCTTTACTACGATTTATCGGTCGGTGTGGAAAACTATAGGTACCAGTTACCTATATTATGACAGTGATTTTTCGAGATTTTTCTATGCATTAGTAATTTTACAAGCTGTTACTTGCAATGTTTGTTTCTTTAGGTCAAATCTTGCAAGTTGAATAGACCTACTTACTCTTGCTCTACGGAGGACGGATGTTCCATTGAATTCCATCGCCTGAAGCAAATCGTGGGTGTAGACACCGACGATTGGCTCCAGACGATGGAATTCCTCAATGGACAACAGCACAAATACGAAATTTTGATTAGCCGTTTTAAGTTGCATCATTATCTGGCTGTATAAAAGCTTATTTTTAAAATAAAAATGATTTTTCTTACTATTAATTTATTTGCTGTGCGGATTATGCCGCAAAGCTCATACATTATTTTAATTTTCGATAATTTATTTAAGTTCCAGCAAACCGACATAACATTTTTTTTTAATATTACCGCAACGTTGTATAAAATATTTAGTCCAAAATAAGTGGGTCCCGGTAACGAATTTTTGCGATAGCCGCGTGAGGAAAACGATGGCACAGTTTTAAATTAAATTTAATATTATTCCGCTTTGAGTTTCCGCCATGTTGACTTCAGTACATTTTCTGGGTAGTGTTTGGAGATTGCCTTTGTTCACCTGATTGCTGGCTCGAAGCCAGAAGACATGTTGTTTGAGCGATGACGACTTTATTATAATAAGCCATCTTAATGAGGAGGGCAATAAGAATTATAATTTTATAAAGTGTGAAGAAGAATATTGTTATAATGAACGCGACTGTATTAGTAAGATGAATTGAAGAAACAATACATTTTTTGTGTTATTTTTATCGCTGGAAAACTAACCAGGTAATTGATAAGGTATAATACCTATATCAAGCTTATATCTTTGTTCTGTGGTATGCACCTACATATTTTATTAGAAAGATGGAAATAACAGAGCTTTACTTTGTCCACCATTTTGCCAGCGATGTTTGGTCCCAGTGTAATAGGGGGGGAGCCTAATGTCATTATACTGGAAACAATTCCATAGTCCGATCTACTACTGAAAGTTTCTAAGAGATTCTTTTAGATAAAATTTAGTAATAGGTTTCCAATGTAGAATTCAAACTCAGGTCTGTTACTGAGGATTTTTCAACAGATTAATACTTAAGTTACATTTTTTCGATCAAGAATTCTAACCCAGGATCAGCTGCAAGACGAAATGTACACAATGTGTTCCAAGTAAAAAATATTTTACTTGGAACACATTGTGTATTTCATATCATTCGCCTTAAAATCGCGTTACTTACTAATGCACTTCAGTATATGTTATCGGTTCGATACTCCAATTGGGATCTGATTACTATCGCGTTTCCATCCAACTGTGAATGACGGCCATTCAAAATATCTTGATGCGAACTGCTGGGAATAAACCCTATTTAGTTACATGAGCTTTTAAAAATGAATTTTATATGAAGATAAAGTCTTTAAATGTGTATTTAATAATTTGAAAGAGTCATATTGATATTTCACACGCTTTTGGTGTGTATTTTTTTGTAATAGGGAATATGCGTGTATTATTTTTAATATTTTTATACGATAGATTACATCAACATATAACTGCATAAAAAAATTAAGTGTCAAAAACAAAATGTAAAGGGCAAAAAAAATGTTGAAGATAGCAAACAGATAAGAGCATTTTAAACGCCCGCCATTTTGGCGCGCTTGGCGTGACGTCAAAGTCTAATAACAACCAATTAGTGAACAGCTGTAGAAGTATTTTATTCTGTAATTTATTTTTATTTTGTATTTTGCGACTATTATACAATAGAACAACACTGTGTTGTGCCTAGGTGTAAAAATACAATAAGAAATGCACCCGATAGGTGCGGACATAAGGAGAATGTGGTGTAAAATCAGAAAAAGATACATGGTATCTCCATCAACTTGTTTATATTCCTGCGAAGATCACTTCAACGTAAGAATTAACTTAAATAATTTAAACTAAAATTTTGTCTTTGTGTAAATCGACTACAAAAAATAACAATAAAACTAACTCAATAGCAAACATTCAACAAATATGCACTTGTTGACATTTGTATTGTAGCCTTTGACGTCATATTCGATCTGACCAATAGCGTGGCGTTCCCGCTACTATGAATTTCCCACTCATTTTTTGTACTTTCAATAATTATTTTCTTAATAAAAATGTTATTAAAAAATATTGGTATAGACATTATTCCAATGCGATAAAGTTTGTAAAAAAAAATATTTGACCCGTATTTGAATTACACGCATATTCCCTATTGAATATATGTAAACCTAATGTGTTTAATAATCAGTATTACATTCCACTGAGACTTACGAGTTTTATGCGGATCTTCGTGAGGCTTGCGTGGAGACATGACTCCAACATGTTAAGGCTCTTCGCGAAAAGTTGATGTTATGTAAGTCAACTGTTGAGGTCAATGTCTGGAAATGACGAAATAAATAGCGACTTGACCGCATGAGATTCAAGCACTATTTATTATAAATGATGATAAGAGAACAAGGACTATGCGAATGAGATTTGATGAACAAAAGCTGGTTTATTTTAAAGGGGACTGACACGGGCCATAATAATAGTGATAAGTACCAAATTCAGTATCTAACAAGCTTTCGAACATATATGCGAAAACAGTGTAAATGTCTATTACTCTGAACTAAAGTGTTATTAGTTAAGATATGTTCTTACTGTTCTGTTTTCCAAATAAAATAATTACCTGTGGCCGGCATCGTTGTGTTATTGTTACAAGCGACTGTTGTCCCACATCTGGACAAAGGCTTTCCTCCACTATCCTACTAGCCTCTGCTATCCCAGCCTACTTAATTCACTCTAATGCAACTTAACACAATTTATATTCCATACATGTAGTACCTACGTGCACATCGTTGCCTTTTTGGCCTATATTGCTTTAAAGTATTCCAACTATATTTCGCAATAAACGTGATGTACGTACATATAATATTCACTGAAGGGATTTCTCAGCAGTACTCAACCCATTTTTAATGCAGCTAGAAATAAACCGGGACGCCTTAGTGAAATTAATTCACAAGTGCTATCGTGCGTTTGCTTTCTAGACAAGTCTTGGTACACTCTTGAACATAAATAAGTAGCGCACGTAGATAATATGACTAGCGGCCGCCTGTAACTTCGCTGGGTATGTGCCTTTATAAATTATAGCCTATTATATTACTGGAACACGCACTCCACCTGGCAAGTGAACGCAGCAGATGGAGGGAAATTATAAAAAAGTCCAGCAACGGAGACATGATTCTCAGTAATGAGGGAACGATTGAGATAGATATTACAATGAAGTTTCATCAAAATCCATCATGTAGTTTTTGCGTAAGAGTCCTCCATACATCCATTCTTACAAAATTACCCGTTTGTAATATTAGTAGGAGAAAGAATGTGTTGGAAGAAAGTCTTTTCGGATTCCGTATGTTTAAAATTGTAAATGAATCTTTTTGATTGTGCTGTTAAGAGTTTTAATTAAGTAAGAGTAATACCCGTTATAACACAAAAGCTGATATGTCTTTATATTGTCTACGACAAGACAATATAAAGACGATACAATGTAAAATCAAAGGTTCAAAGAGTTTATTATGTGGAACATAGACTGAGACGATACAATTTTATAGTGCCCCTACGTCCTGCCTTCCATAAGGCGTACATATGTCATACTTGTATTATAATTTTATACAAAATTGTGAAATACCCTCTATAATAAGCACAGTCGGAATAATAAAATTAGGCATGTCATTAAGTTGAGCCGATGTAATGTCTCAATTGAAATAAAGTGTATGGCAATGCAATTACTTAAATTAATTTACATCTGGTTTATCATTAAGGTGTTCCCCGTCACGTAGAAATGTATTTTCGTGGATTACAAAATCGGAAGGGCCAAATAGGTATATCGCTCATGTAGATGTGTACACGAAGTAGGTCGTCATGGCGGTCTTTTGAGGAGGCCTTTTTCCTGCACTGGACAGCTTTCGGCTTTTATTTCATGCTGATATATAATTAATTAAAATCTTATTTCCCTTTATGAAGAACTACAAATACAATAAACAATAACTAATTATTTGTATATAGGCGCAGTATTAAACCATTGGTGACGTATGTTCTGAGGCCTTACTTTGTTTCGTATTCATTAACACTTTAGTTAACTTAAAAGGGGAAACAACACATTGATGTCCTTATTTTAATTAAGACGGAAGAACAACAACAGTTGGTCTGTTGCCAGAAAATGATGACTGATATGGCGAAGAAAAACACATGGGTGTACCTTTATTTCCTATATTAAAAAAAATATTGCTATGCCTACATTCATCAAGTAGCAGACATGATCGACGATATTAGATCCCAAGGTTATAGTAGATTATTATCATACTAAAAAAAGTAGAATGGATTTTTGTTAGTCACATGTAACAACCGACTGTAGTAGGCTACTTTTCATCGCATGAAAACCAGTTTTAACAGTTAATTGGAAATTCATTATCTTATTTATCAGAAAAACACATCTTTAAGATTTTGGCTAACTTGCACAATGCTGGCATGTTTGAACCCTTGACGGTAGATCTGCGTCCAATAGAGGGTACTTAAACCCGCGTCATAAAACCTAAACTTAAATAAAGAACAATTAAAAGACAATTTTTAGTTAAGAGGGAGATAGAATAGGTACAATGACATCTTTAACTTTTATAGGCCCATATATTCGTTTAAGTTGTTATTGACGGCGACTGTACGATGTTTAAATGCATTCGTGAGTCGCTTGCGCATTGCATCTTCGGTGTACACATTCTGAATGCTCGATTTGTTAGCGCCGTGAGAAAAGGCTGGGAAGGCGCCTGTACGTAGATGCAAGCGCGATATAATCGTGTGCAATTAATTTTGAAATTATTTTGGGGACGTGACCTATATTGTTGCTAATGTTTTTTATATCTTTAGCTGATTTGGACAACATACATAGAAAATCTTTTCATAAAAAATAAATAATTCCGACATCTAAAAGCAAAAAATAAATTATTGAAGTCGGTACCGGTTAGTGCAGTCGGTTAGTTGGCACAGACTTCATTGATTAATTTTTTGCTTTTAGAAGTGGGTTCTATTTTTTCTATAGTTTTTTTTTTATTTTACAATTTTAAGTGACAATTGTACCAATAGGAATTATTTACTAAAATTTATATAACAATATTATTTAGCTGAGTTGTACAGCAAGTCACCTACAGGATTAATATAATAAACATAATAACGGAATCTATACATTCGTGCTGTTCCCCGTTAAGGAGACCCCTGATGTATCTTCAAAGTCCAAAGTTCAATACCGATTTCATTAAAATGGGACCACCTCGAAACTATACTAAACCCAACGCAAAAAAGAATCATCAAAATCAGTTCATAAATAAAGACGTTATAAAAAAAACACAGACTAACTGTCGACCTCCTCCTATTTTGAAGTCGGTTAATATTCTGATTAGTTCTATGGCAGGGTACCTACCATAGACGGTAGGTACCCTGCATACGGTAGGTATAGGTATACGATTAACGTAATACCCATAATATCTCAATCTACGCATTCGTATTGTTTGTCGTTAAGGAGTTCCCTGGTGTATCTTCCAAGTCCAGTATCCAATACCGATGAAATTAAAATGGGACCACCTTGGAGCTATACTGAACCCAATGCAAAAATAATCATTAAAATCGATTCATAATTGGCGGGATGATCGCGTATCATACATAGAAAAAAACGTACAGTCGAATTGAGAACCTCCTCCTTTTTAGAAGGCGGTTAAAATAGAATTATTTTTGATTATTTTTTTTGTAATAATACTTATCCAACTTTTAGTAATTTGTGGCATTAGATGATCATAAAGACAACTGCTTCAGAAAACAAAATAATTTGTCAAAACATACTTAGCTTACTCGCTATCCGTTTATTATTTTTTCATATATGATTGTCCAAAAAAAATTGCTATTAGCATTAATATCGTTAATTGTAGATTTGTTTGAAATGTACTAGTTTTTTACTCTACCACTGCTGAGCAGAGGCTTTTTGTCAAAAATTAAGGTAAGAGAGAATAGGTCATACTCTATCACGCGGACATGTAGAATGGTGGTAAAAAACTTTCTATAATATTTATGAATAACTGTTACTCGATATAAATAGTACTTAAATCTTCTTGTATCTTGTAACTTATGGACACCTAAGGCGATTAAGAATGCAAATACGGTTTGCTTCTGTACACAAAGTGGCAGAAACTTTCCCAGTATTACCAAGGTGAAAAGCCTGATAAACCTCTAGACCAAACAGCCCGCGGCCACGCTCCTCCAAGTTTCAGTTATTGCCGCAAAGTAAATATTAATATTGGCTGCCCTGCACTCTAACTTCGCGATATTGGTAATACTGAGATGTAGATTTATTTATTTTGTGTTGCTATGATAATGGTAGTCAATATATTTAAAAACTTAGGAAAATTTGATTTTTTTTTTAAATAAGCAAGTATTTAACGACTTTTTTAGACATTTTATAGCAATATTCATTACAAAGATTTTTGGCTTATTTTCAAAAAATTCAGCCTCTTAAAAATATTACGGTAAAGCGCATTTATGGAATATTTCATCAAAATAGATGGCACCTCAGCAGATTTCCAACAAAACCTATGTAAAAATACAGAAAAAATACCCCTTTCAGCTACCTGCTTGGGTAGACTAGTGGTTTGAACAATCGTGTCGGCTTGGTGGAGAGTGTGGGTTCAACTCCCATTCACTCCAATAAGATTATATTTTTATTATGTATACGCAAATCCGTCATGCACTTAATAATACTGCCACGTTGGCGTAGTGGCGAATAATGCGCGTGGCGATCACGACGTCCTGGGTACAAATCCTAGGTCGTACAAAATGGATTTTTATTATTCGATAGACAAAAATCCAGTATCAGTCCAGAGTCTGGTATTGTTTGGTATAATAGATTTCTATTATACCAAATGTTAGGCGAACCTATTTAGGCTCGCCTAACATCATCAGCGTAAAGTGAGTGTACACACCTGCGTCATCCCCACTTGGGGAATATAGGCGTGACGTGTTTTTATCTTTAGAAAAATCCTATGATTAAGATTCTTTCACTATAATTTTCTTCATCATGTGCAATACATTTGTAGGTAGCAAATGTATTGCAAAATTTGTGTTAAATGTACAAGGTATACGAGTTACTTCCTTCATGGGAGCTTAAATATTCCACTTTACTGCAGCACTTACGTTGTATTTATGAAATTGTTATAATATTATCTGAGTGAACGTTACCATGAATGTGTGTGTTTATAGCTACGGGTCGGTATAAAAAAATATACTTTTACGACATTATTAATCAAGACCAATATAGGGGAAGAAGATGGGAATATTACCTTTAAGGTGATGCGATAAGGAACAAAATTATTTACGATTTGTCTCGTCGATGTAGTTAAATTGAATGTTCGTATTACGATACCCACTCGAGTAATCTAAGTGCTTATGTTTTGTTTTGTATATTTTTGTTACATAAACCTTAAATAGGGTATTTCATTATGTGTTTTATGTACCTCTACTTAAACCGAAACAAATTCACCGAAAGCAACAATAATCAGTGTGTCCTATCGGTTATGATATATGGAGCCGGTAGGACTGGTCCATACATTTAATTAATTCGGTGAGCTAAGGAAGGATATTCTGAAGGATAGTATACGGAGTAAAGTAATCTGACAGAGAACCAAAGATATCGCTCACCGGATTAGTAAGCTGAAATAATAGCGGACTAGCCACATTAGTCGAAAAACCGATAACCCCTGCTGTAAAAGAGTGCTTGTGAGTTTGAGTAGAGACCATGGATTGGCAAACGTAGTGCAGGACGCGTTTAGGCTAGGTGGAGCGTTTATCTTTGTACGCCGGCTCGCAGAAATTGGATGAGAGTAGCTGAGAGTGCACTAAGTGGCATTCAATTGGAGATTGCCCTTCCATATTTTGGAACTTGAACGCATTGTGGAAATAAGGTTTAAATGATGCAGATTAAATAACACCATTGATGGACGGCTTAGTCCAGTGACAAAGAGCATAAGCCGCTTCGCCCACTGGATAGTCGCGAGTTCGATCCCCACATGGGATAGTTTTTGTGATACTCACAAATGTTTGTTCCGGTACGGTGTTTCTGTATGTGAATTTTATGTTTGTAAACATTCTCAATGTGACGCTTCGTTTTAAAATAAAATATTCCAACAATTTTTCTTATTTTAACCTATATTGTCCCAATGCTGGGCAAAGGTCTCCCCCATAACCCTCCAGACCGATCTGTTTTTAGCCATCTCCAGCTAATCCTTCCGGAATGCATCCAAGTCGTCACACCAACGCTTCCTGGGCCTGCCCCGACGTCGATGCCCATCTGCAGGTACCCATTGCGTAACCACTCTAGCCCATCTCTCAGGTTGCACTCGACTAACATCGGCCCCTCCCATTTGAGCTTTGCAGACTTATTACCTACATCAGCGATTCCCGTTTTTGAGCGTATTGTGGTGTTACGAACGCTGTCTAGTAACTTAATACCCAACATACTACGTCCCATGCTCTTTGGCAAATCTTGAGTTTGGACTTTTAAGAACCGACAATTTAAACCATGCCCTATGTAGAAAATATCATGATTAAATAATTATTGTTATACACGTTCCTTATGAAACTCATTAAATCTATAAGAAACCACTGTTTACATTAAATTTAATGCTGCACTCATTAGGTGGTGTATCTACCCGGTGATTCAACGACAGCTGCCACCGACGGTTATGGCAAATGCGCAGGAGCTTAGCTACTGTGTCTACTGTAATAAGATCTCATTGGCTCATGATTTATTGCCTTTATGTGCAAATTGTGTGGAATATATCGTTCTTAAACGATGATTCGTAAGATAGATTGGAATAAATTAAGTTCACAATAATGTGTGTGAATATTGTGGCTATCTTTGGGAGACCTTTGTCTTGCACTGGACATATTTTTACTCAAGAAAAAGAAGAATAATGTACTCTCTAGAAGTGTTTTATAAAGGCTGGTATAATTTATACTGAATAATTTATTCGTATGAAATATATGGTGTAAAAATAAATCTATGAATAAAATATACGATTTGGCGCAGTGGTTAAGAGCTTAAGCCGCTCCGGCCACTGTGTCAAATAGCAGCGGGTTCGATTTCCGCACGGGACAAATTTCGTGTTACCCAAAATGTACACTATATAATTATATTTTTATGTTTGTAAACGTACTCACAAGACAGGAATAAATTCATACGTGGGGCGTCGTCTTAAAAAATAAATTTAAGAACTCCGGGGCTTAAAGCAATTTAACAGGCAGAAAGAAATAAGTAAGAGAAATTAATATCCAGCTAATATGAAACTCAATAAGATTATATGAGATAGATACATTTTTGAGTCTTATCTAGGTATATTACATTGAAAAAAATATATATCTGGGTAAATAATATTGAAATAAAACAAAGTATTGTTTAATGCCCTCGCTGTCATACAAAAAAAAATAATATAATTGTGAGTTATATACGAGTATACATTGGGTACATAAAACACAGTCTGTGTTAGGTTAAAGCCAACCGCAACGTCACTAATGAAGACTGAAGGCAGGTGGAAAATTGAAAAAAAGGTCTGAATTAGTGAAAAGTTAATTAGCACTAAAACAATTTATGTGAATCAAAAATTCAGTTCGGAGCACACTCCCGTAAAAGTAAGCGCTAAAATTAGCAGAATGTGGCGAAACTTAAGGGCCTTTTAATTAACATACGTTTTGAAATAAGCTTTAAATATGGTAAAAGTTGTCAAACCGTCCGTGCCAACTGAACTTTGTTTTAACACTGAATCGCACTCTGCTAATGATTACACGTTGAAGGATAAGTATATTTTTTGTTTTAAGTATATCTTGGTTTATACATAGTAGACATGATGTTTACCGCCTCGTTAGCCTAGTGGCGAATAACATGCTTTGCGATCACGAGGTCCTGGGCTCAAATCCTAGGTCGTACAAATGTAGTTTTTTTTCGAAAATCTCCCAGTATCAGTCCGGAGGAAATGTGCCTGGTATCAATAGGCTCGCCACCTATTACCTGGGACCTAACATCGTCGGGGAAAAGTGGGCGTGCACAGTACAGCTCTGCCACCCCCGCTTGAGGAATGTAAGCGTTTATTTGTTTGTTTGTTTATTATTATTTTTATTTTTTTTTATAAAAATAAGTAATCACTTATTTTCTTCCAGCGACTCCGCCACGACCACAATGTCGTCGGCAAATCGAAGGTGAGTGATGTATTCGCCATTGATGTTGATGCCAAGTCCTTGCCATTCCAAGAGCTTAAAGGCGTCCTCTAAGGTGGCCGTAAACAGTTTCGGAGAAATTATGTCTCCCTGTCTTACTCCTCTTTTTATGGGGATCGCCTTCGTGCACTGCCCCTGTACTCGGACTGACATGGTGGCGTTATTATACAAGCACTTCAACGCTTCAATGTACCGATAGTCAATGCGGCATCGCTGGCGAGATCTAAGAACCGCCCAAGTCTCGATCGAATCGAAGGCTTTCTCATAGTCCACAAACGCCAAGCATAGTGGCCGATTATACTCCTCGGTCTTCTGTATAATCTGCCGCAGCGTATGTATGTGGTCTATGGTACTGAAGCGTTTCCGGAAACCGGCTTGTTCGGGAGGCCGGAAGTCATCAAACCTGCGTTCGAGACGATTCGTGATGACTCTCGAAAACAACTTATAAACATGGCTCAGTAGTGTGATGGGCCTATAATTCTTTAGTAAAGTGTTATCACCTTTCTTGAAAAATAGCACCACCACACCCCTGTTCCATGCTTCCGGCGTTTTCTCTTCGAGCAAGATGGAATTAAACAGCCTCTGAAGGACTCAACAGCTTTACAGGACAAGTATTATCATTCTGTCACGTCAACGGGCCGCTTAAAAGTGCCAACGGAGGATCAGCGATGGCTGTCTTCAGTCAGCAAACATGCTGAGTTAGGACCCTTTTTGTGATGCACGTCCTATTTCTATCTAATAATTACCTTACTTCTTGTCATTTTGTTTCATGGAACTATATGTGCGTTGCGAAATAAACTTTTATTATTATATTAAAGCTAAAATCAGGTGCTGGATATGTGTGCACTTAATTTTTTTTATCGAACAATCCTAATAGTAGTCCTGTATCTCAATTTGTACCCGGTATGGTCACAGACTTGCTCCATATTACATTGGCATCTAAAACTGTCGGTGAAATGTTCATGTGTTACAGTACTTCTTTGTCGCCTCCGCTTAGGGTATGTAAGCGTGGTAGAGACTATTTTTAAAAAAAAATGACGTCATAGCGTCATACCAAAAACGAGATGACCTTTTGACGACGCATTTCCTGTTTGAATTCAATTGTCATTAAAACGCATTGAATCTTACTGGACCAAAAGACGGGCGGCTTATATTCAACACTTCTACTTTTCTATACAGCTCCAAATAGGGTAAAGGAAAAAATTCAAGCTACAGACTTGGATATTGAGTGGCGAGTCACGCATTCCCACCGGGATTGGAAGTACGGGAACACGTCAGCGCGCGAGTGGCGCCCTCTATAGGGACAGCGCCAAATAGGGCGTCGCCTGGCGGGAACCGACCGCACCAACGACCCAGTGTATGCTAGGGTTAACAACCCTTTGATATTTTTGAAATTATATTATGATATGACACACATTGGAGTGGACAGGATGAACCAATGACTTAATGAAGGTTGCGGGCAAATGGTGGATGCGAACAGTACAGAATTGGTCTTTCACTTGAAGATAGATGACATACAATTTATGACCAAACAATTAGTCTAATCGTTAAGAGTTTGATCTCCGCCCACTGGATCGAACATTTACGGGTTTGGGAATCAAACACGGGACAAATCTTTGTGTGATTCCATAAATATTTTTATGCGTTCTGGGTGTTTGTATGTATGCGAATTTCATGTTTGTAAACGCACTCACGAAACGGGAATATTATTTTTTTATAAAACAATAGGATCTAGTATTTATTCATGTGTCGTGGGTGCATTTACAAACATAAAAATTAACATACACAAATACCCAGACCGGAACAAATAATTGTGGATCACACAAAGATTTGTCCCGTGCGGAATTCGAACCCGCGACTATTAGACACAGTGGGCGGAGCGGCTTAAGCTCTCAACCACTGCGCTAAATAGTCCGTCAAATTGTTAGGTTAGTTTTTAAATAATTAGTGGGTTAGTTTTAAAAGAAAAAAGAAGTTTAATACAAAGGGTACTAAATACGAAAGTGTGGGTCTTTCCATATGCACACAATACTTTTAATACATAGAACTGGGTTAAATTTGTATTTATCTATAAAACATTTATAAGGTACGTTAAATTGAAACAGTAAACATAAAATGGTCACTAGTACAAGAGCGCATTGAAGTGACGATCGCTTTTATAGATCAAGCCTGGTCAAGCTCAAAGACATTGAGATACAACGGGTCGCTTATCAGCAACTTAAAGCCGACTATCTTTTAACAACCCTGCGATAACCCAGGCATGCTCAAACGTTAAGTCACCTAATTCCACTGTTACTTCCACCATAAATATCAGAGTAAGCCCTTAGAACGTTCTAAAACGACAAAAGAGACAGACAAAGCATTAAAAACGTAAAAATACTATTAGTGTCACTCGACAGGGGGTGTCGTAAAACATTAGGACAGTGTGTGTTTGTAAAACAATTTACGATCGCCAAGATTACGAGGGATACATCAAATACATATTGTGCTGTGTACCACGTAACGGAGTTATTATGACAGAATTCTTGGCAGCCAATATTGTTTCTATTTAATGATCCACGTAGCATCAGTCATTGAACTAAAGACTGGACTGATTCCCGGCCAGTCTTTGCAGTACAGTAATAGCAATAAACGCTATTGAGTGATTCATTCCCGAGAGAAAACAAACACACATAAATCAACTTCAATATAGCTTTCCTTGCGGAATTTAACAATAGTAGACTGTGGTGTGTGAAAGTGCATTATGAAAAAAGATTTTTAGAAATGGCAAAACCGATCAACTAAATTACTATAATATAATTGAATCGTATCGGATAAAATATTTGTTTATTTTTTTTTGTATAATTTAGGCGCACCAAATACTAATTTATCTATGAATATATCTATGAGTAATCAAACCATGCATTTGGCGCCGTATAATACGTTTGATATTTATAATTTATACTTGTTTAGGTAAAATAATGTTAAGAATCTGTCCCACCGTTGGGCACGGGCCTCCACTCAAACTGAGAGGGCTTAGGCCATAGTCCCCCACACTGACCCAGTGCGGGTTCGTGAACGTCACACACCTTCGAGAAACTCTTAGGCATGCAGGTTTTCTCACGATGTTTTCCTTCACCGTTAAAGCAAGTGATAATTATTTTTTTTAATACGAACACGTTTTCGACGAGACAGAGGTGCATGCCTGGGTTTGAAGAAGAAGACCTCTGACTTTGCAATCCAACGGTCTAACCACTAGGTTACCACTGCTTTCTTGTTTAGGTAATTTGGTCTAAAATACAATCACCAACGTACATTATCTGGTACCTTTAGAGGTTGACTGGAAGAGATCTCTATTACGAACGGTTTCAATCTTCAACGCAAGGATAGATTTGCCTACTACGGATAGCATTTTGACATATTTTGAATGGTAAATCTGTCAAAATTCTACTGAAAGTAAGCAAATTTATCCTTGAGTTGAATATTGAAACCAGCCATTAGTGAATAGGCCGCCCATTATTAGAGTACCTCGCAATTTATAAACTTGTATTTCCACATTGTGTATCATTGGTGGAACAATAAAGTGTTATCTTTCTTTTACAAATACCGTTTGTTATGATATAATATTTGCACTGAAACGAATTTGTTTCCACAATCTCGCATTGATCCCGATTTCTTATATCAAAAGCGCTTCTAAGCAAATTGGGTCGTCGTGTCGTTACACGCTCTTATTAAAGAAACTTGTAGGTCGTCGACCGGTTTCAAATTCGTCGATCATATGGCGCGAGAAGACTTGAACGGCAATACCAAGGTCGTCACGAAACCGAGAATAATTCACATCACTATTATATACTGGATGCATTCTATCGCGAGATATTGCTATTGCAAAGTTGTTATTTGCATATTCTGCATATTTTTGGAGCATTGAGAATGCATTAGTATGTACATTGTTATTTACTAGTCGTATAAACGGGATGCCGTGGTAATCTTCATATCCTTTTTTTAAGACTTTAGCAAGGTCCCTTACGTCGATAATAATCCTTAATAACATCGTCACGCCTATATTCCCCAAGCGGGGGTGGTGTACTGAGTACACCCACTTTTCACCGACGATTTTAGGTCCCATTTAATGGGGGCCGAACCTATTGCCATATACCGGGCTAGATTCCAGACTCCGGACTCGTACTAGAAAGTTTTTGTTAGAAAAACTACACTTGCCCGACCTAGGATTTGAACCCAGGACCTCGTGATCACAAAGCGATGCGCTTTGCCACTAGACCAACGAAGCAGTCGCAATCCTTAATAACAGATCAGCTTATACAGCCCACTGCTGGGTAAAACCTTCTTACACAAATAGAGGTAAGATGTCTGACAGAAAAAGAAAAAATATTCGCGCTCGCTGTGTAGTATTCAAGAATGAAGGAGAAATACTTTGATTTATGTTTTTGCTTTTTCGTTTATGCATGAATGATGACAAGACGAGCTCGATCCACATTTAAACTTGCATTAAAGAAGTAAGTAAGCTATTTTTTTTTCGTTAAAGCTAGTCCCTTTATACGGATTTAAAATCTCTAGAATTTTGCGTAGGCACGCATTGTAAGCTTTCTAAACAGTAATTAATGACAACTACGCATTAGTATTGGCTTTTATCTAACTTAAAATACTGCGAAAAATTTGGGATACTTATAGTTCTAAATGGTTTTAACAATTCTTTGATTACAGAAAAAAAACTATAATTTTTTTGACGTGTATTAATAAATTTATTACAATTTAAATAAATTGCTAAGGACAAAATCGGTCTTTTTTTTTCTTTTTTTATAGAAAACGTAGCCCCCACACTGAGACTTATTCCTGTAACGTGGGAGCGTTTACCCGGCCCGTAACAAATAATTGTGGGTCTGTGCGGGAATCGAACCTGCGACTATTAGACACAGTAGGCGAAGCGGCTTAAGCTCTTAACCACTGCGCTAAATCGTCTATAATTTTTATTTTATTGGTACCATATTAAAAACTTATTTTTTAATTGATGTAATAGTCAAAATAAGTCTAATAATAGGTGAGAAAGAACATGGATAAAATGTGAACATTATGATCGGAGTAACGGAATAAACATAAACAATATAGGACCATACAGAACTAAATCTTTTTATCTTGAATTTAGATAATAATTGAACTGGATTGCACCAAATACAAGCTTTCTGAAGTCAGTTACCCTGCAAACCAGCATTCCACACTCGATTATTATTCCATCTCTATCACCGCAAGATAACCATCTAAACAAAGAAGCAATTTGTCTGGAACTAATTTTACCGGGAGTTGTGAGGTTACTCTCGGACGACCGCCGATATTAACTTTAGTTTAAGTATACAGGAAACTTGTGGTATTATAAAATATTTATTACAACCTTTTTCAACTGTTTAAAGGAGTCAAAAGTTAGTGAGTGAAGAGTGTATAAGAAACGAGAATTGGAGAAAATAGTTAAGTGTAAAAGGATAGAAGCTTTTAACACTTCACTGTCAGCGCTTCCACCACCACATGATTATAATGTTGGTTCAGAACTAGTGAAGACATTCGTGTAGGCCACGAGCTAGAGTAGCCAAATTACCGACTACTCGCGGCTTACGCGTTTAATTTAAAATATCTTTATAAAGTCTATAGAGAAGTAGATATTAGCAGTGATAACCTAGTGGTTAGACCGTTGGACTGCAAAGTCAAAGGTCTCGGGTTAAAACCTAGGCACACACCTCTGTCTTATCTAAAAGCATGTGCGTATTAAAAATTAATTATCACTTGCTTTAACGGTGAAGGAAAAACATCGTGAGGAAACCTGCATGCCTAAGAATTTCTGGAAGGTGTGTGAAGTTCCCCAACCCGCACTAGGCCAGCGTGGTGGACTATGGCCTAAACCCTCTCAGTTTGAGAGGAGGCCCGTGCCCAACAGTGGGACAGTTTCTTAACAGGGCTAATATTATTATATTATTATTAAATTATACCCCATACGTTATTCTGATGTAGAAGATATGTTACTGTGGAGTTTCATTAATCTTTTTTCAGTAGTTTTTGTGTAAAAGAGTAACAAACATCCACCCATCCTCACAAGCCCGCATTTATAATATTAGTAGGATTAATTGTACATTAACGGGGTCAGTGGTCTTATATAGTATGTTTAGATCCAAAATCCGTGATACGAACCAATAAAGTATTGCCTTTCGTAACAATCCTATCTATCAAACGACCCTTAGATTAGCTTGTTAACCTGGCCCTATCTATCACGAACACTAACGTCAAACTTGGCAAACCGCAATTTATCTTAACTATTAATTGCCGAGTGGACGTTGTGACAATACTGTTATAAATTGAAATGGTCCTTGGGTATATTATCGTCCCTTGGACGATGAGCGTGATTAATTACAGTGTCATGCACACAGACGGACTGGCCAATTCGGGTTAACGCAGTTCACTGACATGGTGGAAAGCCGACAGCCGACGGTGGCAACACCCGTGCATTGAATGCATATTTCGAAAGAAACCAATCAATAGTGTATTACCAATACTCAATGTCTTACACAAAATCAAACTCTGTGATATAGTAGTAAAGTTTAATTTTGTAAATAACATGCTTAGTGTTTGATGGTGTATTGCTAAACGTATTTGTTAAAGGTTTGTACAGTCATCGACAGAATGCAGTGACTCAATTTTCGTGTGGGAATTTAATGTTTGATATTGCGAAATTTGAGCTTCGTTTGCTGTGATGGTCGAATCGTATGTGGCAACCGTTACTTAAATATTTGGCAGGGATAAGTAATATTCGGAAACTTCACAGGAATGTAATTTTAACTGTAGTTGTTACTTCACAAAGCAGAGGATCGGTATTGTGTTCTGTATAAACATTTCTAAAAGGATATATAATAAAATAAAAGTAAGGTATAGAAGGTTCGAGACGAAGATGGCGTGACGATGTGGACACTTTTTCGGAAAAGAAATGGATACTACTAGCTAAGGATCGATCTATGTAGAGACGTCAAGGCGAGGCCTTTGCCACGCAGTGGGACACAGTACAGGCTATTAAAAAAAAGGTAAAGAAAGACACCAGCTGCTGGATATTATCTACAAAAGGCTTGATTATATTGGTATCTTTAACTTCGTTAATTTTCTTATTTTTTCTATCTAACTACTACGTCACGCTACTAGATCCCTTGCGGGGTAGTCTTTATTTTTCTAGTTATATTTTTATACTGATGGAATAGCTACAGTGCATTTAAAGTTTAGATACTGAATATCGAAACACTGATCAACATGTAATACTTCATAATAATAATGAATCGGCTTAAACGGTCCTACGGCTGCGCAAAGGCCGTCCTGACAAATCGAGGTGAGAGAGATTAGGTCATATTCCGCTACACGAACCCGATGCGGATTTGTGGAAGCAGGTTTATGGCAACCTGTTGTTGAAACTTATCCATAAGGCATCCAACCCGGCTTAACGACATTAAGTACCAACAGGGACCAGAGGCTTAACGTGCCCTTCGAAGTATTGAGAACCTCAAAAATGGTATTAGACAATTATTTCGTTACTTCTTTAAAGCACAATCGTATACACGATATTTATTATACTCTCCTTAATTCTTGCTACGTGACATGTGATCTTAAGCCGTTTAGAAAAAGTGATTGGTTAGGTTAGTGCTGGTTTATTATATCTATCTATCTATCTATATCATCCCGCCGGATCCCTTGCAAGGTTGGCAGAGAGTACATAGTTCCAACAGGTTCTTTCCTTATACCTCTCTGGCTTCCTCCACTCTCATAGTTCGTCACATACACGATCGCCGGTTACGGAGACTCCTGACTTGTCCTTCAGATAAGACCCGGTCTATTTGGTCATGGTAAGATAGTTTAGGTCTTCCACTTTCGCATTGTGTATCAGTTTTGTCATTCTTTCTTCGGACATTCTATCTATATGCCCAAACCAACGGAGCATACCCTTTCTTATCTTTACACCGATACTATACTTTCATACCTACTCGCTTTCTTACTACCCTGTTGCGAATACGGTCGGTCAGCTTCACTCCGCAAATCTTCCGCAGATCTCACATTTCCACCGCATTAATCCTACTTTCATTCTCCTTCTTACATACCCAGCTCTCGCTGCCATATAACAGCGTTGGGACCAAGCACTCCGTTATGGTTTATTACATAGAGTTAAAAAATCACTATCCGTAATTCACTTTTGTTTTCGTGTAGTCTACAAATTAATTTATTAAATAGTAACCACTCCACACGCACATGTACAATAAAAAAACCATTTGGAGCGAAACAATGGACCATTTATATGAAACATCATAATATTTTGAACCGTGTTCAGCACTAGAGAGCTGTAACATGTTACTTGTCTTTCTTTATCAAAGAAAACTATAAAATACTGTATCGTGATCTACACATAGAATAGTTTTGAATAAACGTAAAGCTTTATTAAGCTTTGAAGTTTTTATTTTTATAATTATAGTAACAATGCCTGCGGACCTATCCAGATATGGATGGAGTTTTAGTTGTAGTATAAATCTAGGTATAAAAACGAGTGAAACATACGTAGTGCTGTGCGACCGTGGTGTGCTTGGCTATCACTAAGGTTCAGCAAAATTCGTCTCGGTCAGAGATGGCTGACAGTTTGTGATATTTGCATATTCAAGCGCCTCCGTGCATCGGAAGGCACGTTAAGTAGTGTTGTAAAAACGCTCGAGTCGGCGCTTAAACGCTCGCGTTTTCTACATGTTTCAACGCTCGCCAGCATCGACTCAGCGCTAAACGCTCGACTTCACCGCTCATTTTTACAACACTAACGTTAAGCCGCTTGTTCGGGTTACCATTTAATGTGGAAGTCGTTAAGCCAAGTTGAAAGTTATAGGTGGCTTGATAATTTCTAATAGCAGGTGGTCACAAATCTGCTTCCACTTATCCGTATGAGAGAAGACTTTTTTCAGTAGTGGAAAAGTATTGAATGGTTTTTATACAAAGGGGAAACATTGCCAGCCCTCCGGGTACCTATCCTTGCGATAGTAATGGCAGCCTGAAGGTTTTTTATCTATTTGAATTTAGTGTTTAATGCAATCGAAATAATGATATCGGTAATACCTACAGAGAAAATCTTATCAAGTATACACTCGACCCGATCTAATTTAAATTGCTCAAACGTGATGTGAACTTGTGATAAACTAACCGTGTATTTACGATTATAAGATTCAAGCGCCTCACTAATGTGTTAGGTACATTCAACATTGACACTTAT
Organism: Phalera bucephala; assembly: GCA_905147815.2. Taxonomy (NCBI): domain Eukaryota; kingdom Metazoa; phylum Arthropoda; class Insecta; order Lepidoptera; family Notodontidae; genus Phalera; species Phalera bucephala. The sequence continues at coordinate 10,650,159 of LR990621.1, read as the reverse complement.
TGCGTACGTATTAGGAATAATAATTTCGTACACGATGCCTCTTATGTATTCACTCGAGGTTCGAATGTGACGCGACCGCCCGTGGAGCTGTTAAAACTTTGTGGCCCACACACGCGGGAAAATTATAGAATACGAGTACGTATATTCGGGAAGAATAGATATTTTTTTGTGGCATGTTTGGGACAAATAAGAGATGGGGGACTCCTTAAGGAGTTTTTATTTTTATATATCAACCTTATTATATTTAAAAAGGATTGTAAATAGTGACTACCTCGTTAGTATAGTGGCAAATAATGCACGTAGCGATACGAGGTCCTGAGTTCGAATCTGGAAAAAAAATATTTTTTCGGTAGATAAATTGGCAGTATCAGTCTGTTAATTTACCCGGTGTAATGACAGTAGGCTCGCCCCCATGACTGGGATCTGACATCGTCGGTGAGAAGGGGTATACACAGTATACCTTCTGAAGAATATAGGCGTAAAGATGCTTATTTTTTATAAATAATAAGAAAGTATGAAGGAAATAATATACTCCGATTGTACAATTGCCCTCACTTCCACATAGTTTCTCTTTCCTCAAAGGTTAACTGGAAGATAGCTCAAATTGAGTTAAGTTCGCCTTTGTACATCTTCTGTGTAAATGTTGTTTCTGTGTTGTATTGTACAATAAAGAATAAATAAATAAATAAAATAAATCCGATCGTCAGCAGTGAGTGACTATTTAAAATTAATGACAACTTTATTTGAATTGGATTAAGGGCGGTATTCGATAATCAGTGGAGAAATGCTGGAGCAATTTTACCTATAATAACCCTATGACGTAATATATAATAAGTGGGTACTGAGAGGTTAGTCCACTGATAAGATAATCTCGGATTTTAGTGATTACAGAGCATCTCCATTTTCAAAATATTATCTATATAAGTATTGCAGCAAATTAGAGATATTACTTAGCCAAAATCTCCTTAATGGTGGGGATTCATATTTATGCCAAAAACTTTTGAAACTAAGTTGTATTTAATGTAACCTTTATAATAGTAAGCACCAATAACAAAGCATTATAAATATTATAGTTAAATATTAGTCTCGTAAACGTAGAATAACTTTGAAATAATAATAAGTTCAAATTTACGTTGAGCATAAAGCCAACACACCAAAGCTAATAAAGTGGATTAGAATTTTATGTAAGTAAATAACAATATTTCTAGGGATTATTCAAGCAATATTGTTATAAGTACTCTTGGAATTAGAATAATGTTATTATAAATTATATTTTGATGAGACCAAAGACATGGTCGCTGACGATGGGCCTCATAAGAAGGCTCAAGGTCACCCAAAGGGCGATGGAGAGAGCTATGCTCGGAGTTACTCTGCGTGATTAAATCAGAAACAAGGAGACCCGCAGGAGGACCAAAGTCACTGACATAGCATTCAGAGTTGCTGAACTTAAGTGGCAGTGGGCGGGGCACATCGCTCGTAGAACTGACGGCCGTTGGGGCAGAAAGGTTCTCGAGTGCCGACCACGCACCGGAAGACGTGGAGTGGCTAGGCCCCCTACAAGGTGGAAGGATGACCTGGTGAAGGTCGCGGGTAGAAGTTGGATGCGTACAGCACAAAGCCGATCATTGTGGCGGTCTTTAGGAGAGGCCTCTGTCCTGCAGTGGACGTCTTTCGACTGAAGAAGAGACCAAAGATAAGATCTTTTTATTATTTGCTACTAGTTTAGACATAACATTTTTCCGGGATAAAAAGCATCCTGTGTGTGCGTTAATCCAGGTGATAAACGATAAACGTAGGAATATAAAGGATGGACTGTTCGCGTGTAAAGTTTTCAATCACGAAATCGACTGGCCATAATTACAGCCCTTTTTAATGTTCAGCACAGCTCTATTACGCCAGTTTATCCATCGTTAAGGAAAACTGTTTTAGGTGCCAATTCCCCCTGTGCAAGGTTGTATAAGATTTTGACCAAGTGTAGTGATAAAAGCGACTTACATTTTGATTCTTTAACGAAGCAGAGGTCTATTTTCAACAATGTATTAAATCTTGAATAACCTTAATCGTAAAGCCTATGTTATCTGTAACCTTATACTGACTAAAATGTATTTGTCTGAACTATTTATATTATTGCATGCGGTGTTTACCTTTAAGTAATTGTTGTACTGAAAATGTTCTTGACGCATGTATTTTTAAATTGTGTTAGAGTAAATAATTGCTGGTAAACCAAATAAACCAAAAATATAACCTGTGCCTAATTTCGTCCAAATCCGTTTAGCCGTTTTGTGTGCTTGAGTAACAAACATACAAACTTTCATATTTATAATATTTGTAGGATATAAGCTCCTTGTTGTATCTCTAATATAGTCTTCTGACTGAGGGTGCGAGTGGAATAACATGATTGCACGGTAAAAATCATTCACGTACATATGATTTATATAAGTACATACAGAACTACATAGTAGATGAGTACACAACCGGGGGTGGCAGAGGTGTACTGAGTACAGACACTGTCACGCCACGCCAACAATGTCAGGTCCCATGTAATAGGGGGCGAACCTATTGCCATATACTGGGCACAATTCCAGACTCCGGACTCATTCTGGGAATTTTCTTTAAATAACCTACATTTGTCCGACCTAGGATTTGAACCCACGACCTCGTGATCACAATGCGATGAGATTTAATTATCTATATATGTAGATGAGTATATTTATGCCACTTTTTATTTTTGTTATTAAAAAAAATATATGTTGATAAATTATTAAAGATTGAGGGGCTTGTGTTATTCATTCAACACATACACTCAGAAAAATGCAAGATGAAGCGGAAAATGCTCAAGCTACGAATTTAAATGTATTATTTACAATGACACTGGATAAATATACGTATCGGGGAAGTCTTAAACTACCTTGTCATCTATCTATATCATCACGCCAGATCCCTTGCGGGGTAGGCAGAGAGTACCGAGTTCCAACAGGTTCGTTCCTTACACACCTCTCTGTGTCGTCTCATACACGCTCGCCGGTTACGGAGGCTCTTGACTTGTCCTTTAGACCCGGTCTATTTGGTCATGGTAAGATAGTCTAGATCTTCCCCGTTACCTGCATTCTTCCACTTTACCTTGTCATGACTAGAAAAAGCCTGTAGGAAATCTGCTCTCTCTTCCTTAGAAAGGGATCTGGCGTTATCACGCCATAGATAAATAGATTTTTTTTTAAACATAGCTTCTCAATAGGAATTATTCTTCTGTCGTGGATCACATACTCAAACTCTAAGTCCGAAACAAACGTTTGTGGGTTACGTAAAGATTTTTCCCATGCGGGAATCGTATTTGCGACTATTCAATTCAGTGGGTTAAGTTCTTAACCACTGATACAAGCCGTCCGTCAAATTTTGTACTCTCGTACACTGCACTGTAACTCTCTACAACCTTGTAAAGGCGCAACCACGTCATAGATAGATAAATAGATTATCTTATTCAATTTTGACCTACTAAAACTGGGTTTAGTAATTGTATATATTATATATGGCATTTTGGTAAGCGCCTCGGTCCCCGATGTAATGAGGTCGCTCGCGGGTGAATCAGCGCGTCATCCCACCGCGGCGCCGTGTTTCGAACCCAAGACTTCGCGACATCGATTCCCGGGGGAATTTAGTTATTTTACCATTCAAACTATGTAAAAACCTGCGCCCATTAGTTAAAAAAAGATATGGGAACGTCTCACGTATGTTTTATGTTAGGGATCTGTTGAATTGCTTTTGTAAAATTAACGGTGCAGGGATAACTCTATTCACTCGTAATTTTTTTATATATTTGTATTTTGATGTGATTGGTATAGAATGCTCTATACCAATGCTCGGCGTTTCTCTACGTGATCGAATCAGGAATGAGGAGATTCGTAGAAGAACCAAGGTCACCGACATAGCCCTCAGGATTAGCATGCTGAAGTGGCAATGGGCCGGCCACATAGCGCGAAGATCGGACGGGCGTTGGGGCAGAAAGATTCTAGAGTGGAGACCACGTATTGGCAAGCGCAGCGTAGGACGACCGCCTGCCAGATGGACCGACGATCTTGTGAAAATCGCAGGAAGTCGTTGGATGCAGGTAGCATCGGACCGGTTACGCTGGAAAGCGATTGGGGAGGCCTATGTTCAGCAGTGGACAAGTATAGGCTGAGATGATGATGATGGTATAGAATCATGAAATTTGACACGTTAGTAAGTTAAATGTTTAAATCTTAAAAAGCTCTGTTAACCTTGATCAGATCTTTATTTTCTTTTAAGAATAAGACTATAAATCAACCCATAATAATATAATAATAATTTTTTTTTTTAATAATGAATTCAGTTATATCAGGTAAATGTAGTCATAATGAAATACTTAATTACGAATAAATGTCACATGTTATCTAATTTAAAATTAACAACCTATCTAAATCAAATTTAAATTTCGAATAACTAACGTGTCTGACGTTCCACCCCTTTATGCATACAACAAAGAAAGCTTTACCAGATAACAATATTATAACTTAACGTTTATTACGTCACACAACGGGTGACGGAGCTTTCTCGCAAATAAGACTTAATTAATTTATTCGGTGCGAAGTTATGACGCGTGTTACAGAATTAATAAAGCGTATTTTAACTAAATCCGCATAAACGCGACGCCTCATTTTATACAGCACGATGTGGATAATATCTTAATCTATAGTTGATGTTATAGAAACGTTTGAGAAAATAATAATTGTTTGAAAAGTAATGAACTCAGGGCAAGTTAGCTATAAAAATTGCAATAATCTTCAATTAATACTTTTAAAACTAACGAACTATAAAAATAAGGATTTCATCACTAGAATTCTCCTGCGGCTCTGCTTGTACATTGATCGTACGTGATCCTGTACATTGAAAAAGATTTTACTAAACAATTAATATTTAAGCAAATCTATATAGCAGCTTGCGTAGGTACTACGCATAGACCGCCCCTAACTAACCAAATTTCATTCTTTCTTGTTTTATTTTTAAAAAATGGGTGCGTTTACAAACATGAAAATTCACATACACAAATACCCAGATCGAAACAATAATTGTGGGTCACACAAAGATTTGTCCCGTGAGGCTATCGAACCCGCGACTATTCGACATAGTGGGCGAAGCGGCAACATTGAACTTTTTAAATCAGACTATAGTTACACTATCCAAATGTGAAAGTTCCTTTCAAAATAGATTCAGCTATGTTTGCATGATGCCCAAACAAACAGGTGAAAAAAATTATATTGTCTAATACAAATTGTTTTGTGTTCAGATGTATCTTTAAAATGTGACTACATCCCATCTTTTAAACTAATTTCAATTTTATTATAGCATAGATACCTAATTAAAAAGCTATTTTTTATAATTAAAATGAAATTTATTACTTCTTAAAAAGTAAGTTAATAATATTTGATTAAGTAGTAGTACTAACCTTTGCCAGAAAAAAAAATAATGAACTTTGCAGAGCTTATTACAGTTATTATTTTATTTCGCTCGTAATATGACCTTTCACCTGATGAAAAACTATATTAAAATGTAGACTAAAATCATTTCTAATGTGTTTTATACGACATAATAAGAATACAACGCTACTTGCAATATTACGGTTGCAGTTTATTGCCTCATAAAAGATGAATAATAGTTTATTACGATATAATATTATAAGTAACCTATAAACTTTAGTTACATCAACAAAATTGTGAATTATCCCCAAAGGACGTGTCAGAGACAATCAGATAAAAATAGCCCTACCTTTATGGTTTTCTGTGTCTGATTTAGACGTTTTGAACATATTTTTATTAAAATGTTTGATTAAACCGTCCCTTGACGACTCTCCAACTTACACCACTGGCCAACGTGCCAGATTCCTCTTGACGTTTCCGACACTCACTTCCCTCTCATTGCATATAAATACCGACCTTTTCCTGGCGAGATCGAAGAATCATTTGCCCGCCTGATAATGCATAATATTACAGCGAGACATTAAGGCGCCCTTAAGCTTGCCTTTGCCCTTCTGGAAGGTAGTTGTTTCTCGCTCGCACTCTTGTCCCGTGACGTTGTAAAATCTCCTCGGCCAAGAACATACTTATTCGCACACACAAAAGCATATAACAATAATAATATTAGCCTTGTTAAGAAACTGTCACACACAGGCCTCCGCCCGTGCCCAATGGTAGGACAGTTTCCAGTGTGGGCCAGTGTGGACTACTATGGCCTAAGTCCTCTCAGTTTAAGAGGAGTCTTAAACTGAGAGGACTTAGGCCATAGTAGTCCACACTGGCCCAGTGCGAGTTGGCGAACTTCACACACCTTCGAGAAATTCTTAGGCATGCAGGTTTCCTCACGATGTTTTCCTTCACCGTTAAAGCAAGTGATAATTATTTTTTTAATACGCAAATGCTTTCTGAAATCCAAAGCTGCAAGAGACCTCTGAGTTTGCAGTCTAACTGTCTAACCACTAGGCTATCACTGCTAACTAAAGCATATGTAGAGTATTATTGTTCTTTTACTATCATTACATTTACGTAAAAGTAATCCACGTTGTATAAGATTATAGATCTTGGAAAATACATGAATAATTATATACTGTAATTCTGATTATCTCTGACCATTGATTCTAGGTTGTGGCCGTTGAAACAATTCATTTAGGTACTTTTGTGATTATAGGTTATTCACACCAACCAGTAAAGTAGATATACAGTTGCAAATACAGGTAGGTACTTTATAAATTATTTTTCCTTGTAAGTAATGCATTTACTCAGAAAACTCAATGTCATCCATTGCTGATTAAGTTATAATTAAATATATATTCCGTTTCACGTATTAATGATTTAATTCCGTTTGTAAAACTGAAAATTGCCAGTAACATGGTTTATTTTGAGATTGTATGTTAATATCCAAAGGGCAATAATATGACTAAATTCTTGTTAATGCACTTTTAAAATTAACTCTACGTTTTATCATCATCGTTTATTTTATTTTATTTATTAGACGATAAATGTCCATTGCAGGGGAAAGGTCTGACTGTCTCGTTGAGCTAGTGGCAAATCGAATCGCTTTGTGAACACGAGGTCCTCAAATCAAATCCTAGGACGGATAAATGTAGTTTTTTTAACGAAAAATTACCGGTCCGGAGTCTGGAAGTGTGCCCGGTATATAGCAATAGGCTCGCCCCCTATTACATGGGCCCTAGCATCGTTGGCGACAAGTGGGTGTACTCAGTACACCAATGGCATCCCTGCTTGGGGAATGTCTCCCCCAAATATCGTTACGACCACCGGCTTCGTGCTGTATGTATCCAGCTTTAACCTGCTGTGGTCCACCTTATGATTCTACTTTACCCCCATATTAAAATTAGGAATTTATGTAGCAGTAGCTTAGATGAATAACTTGTCTTGGAGCATCGCCTGCGCGGAAACGGCATAAAAATTATCTATACTAATATGATAAATTTCGAAAGTAACTGTCTGTCTGTCTGTTTTACTTTTGCCTCAAAAAAGCTTAGGGTGTGAAATATACGCTTGAAAATAACCCGAACGAAGTTGCGGATTCAGCTTGTCTACCCATAAGGTAGATAAATTGTAGTGCGCACGTATACATTCATCATCATCATCATCATTTCAGCCTATACTTGTCCACTGCTGAACATAGGCCTCCCCAATCGCTTTCCAGCGTAACCGGTCCGATGCCACCTGCATCCAACGATTTCCTGCGATTTTCACAAGATCGTCGGTCCATCTGGCAGGCGGTCGTCCTACGCTGCGCTTGCCAATACGTGGTCTCCACTCTAGAATCTTTCTGCCCCAACGCCCGTCCGATCTTCGCGCTATGTGGCCAGCCCATTGCCACTTCAGCATGCTAATCCTGAGGGCTATGTCGGTGACCTTGGTTCTTCTACGAATCTCCTCATTCCTGATTCGATCACGTAGAGAAACGCCGAGCATAGCTCTTTCCATAGCTCGCTGAGCAACTTTGAGCTTTTTTATGAGACCTATTGTAAGAGACCACGTCTCTGATCCATATGTCATCACTGGTAACACGTATACATTAACATTTGATAAATTTTCAATATTCGAACACTGGCATCTCGCACACATAGTGCGTATCTGGGGCAGCTTTTAGGCAACATTTTTAATAGTAATGCTCCGACTAGACAAGTAATAGTCTAAAAACAGTAGAATAGGATCACATTTTCTTTCTATGGTTATAATTAGGCGTAAAATACGTTTTTTGTAACCGTGTGTTTTTTAAAAATGACGCTGTTCGTACAAATTATCATTTTCTTAGAAGAGGAGAGCTGTCAACAAAGAAGTTTGAAACAAGCTGTCAACCAAGGATCGATGGTGGCCAGCACAGATAATTATTATACTCGTTCTAAAATATGTGCAGTATACCTTTGAGTATAACTGTATTATTTATGGTGAAAACGTGTTACAAGTATTTGTTATTTGTATTTTTTTGCAACAGGATAGTACTCATTACTAAATTTCGATCATCATCATCATCATCAGCCCGTGTCAGCCCGTGTCAGTCCACTGCTGGACGTAGGCCTCTCCCATGGCACGCCACTGAGCTCGATCTTCAGCTTCAAATTTCGATATTAAGCTATTATACTAAAACAGAAAAAGGTCCTATTAACAACAGTATATTATCTATATTATTAGTATATATAAGTTATACAAATTATATTTATTAATAGTTATGTTACATAAATATTCATAAACATAATTAAATAGGGTTATTAGATATACATATATCGTATTAACATATAATTAATTATTTCGTACCTTTAATCACTTATTGTTTTTAGTCATTGATTTCTTATAAATGAATAACCTAATATATGACATTAAATATTTCAAATTCCTGCTGACGCTCTAATTAACCGAATCCATAAAATTGATGACATAATCCGAGGCAAATGTTTCAATATTACTCACGATATTACGAGTATTATGACAGAGATATTTGACGTCTATCGAAATTTTACGAATGTATTACCGGTTTAGGTATATTTACGTGTTATTTTGTATTTGTTTTTATTTATAACATACGTATAATAAATTTAATATAAAATCATGTCTGTAATGGAGTATTGTTATGTCTAAAAACATACAATGCTGACTACCGTTTCAAAAATAAAGAGTATTAATAATTTGATAAATTATAAATTGTTTTAGCACTTCTCTCAATGACTGTACATGGTAGGTATTATATGCTGACTAACTTATCCCTGAAAAAGAGGTTTAAGGATTACGTGACTTGTATTAATAGCACTTTCGAATATTGAATCGTGAACATTATCGATTACATTAAAATTTATCACGCGATTTACTGCGGTAGGTAAGTTGTAATAAATTTTATTTTCCCGTCACGACCGGCGGCAAATCTGTCACCGGAACCCACCAAACGGTCTCTTTAAAATTATTTACAGCCCGCATAACTCTTTTGAATATATTTTATGTCGTCATTGTTGCATTGCACCGTCCCTGTGCAAATTGAATTACGCGAAAAGGTCGGCGACGCGCGGCTCATGTTTTAAATTTACTGTCGCACTCGCATATACATTGTCCAATACTCGCATATACAGTACCTATGTGGTAAGCATGATTTTTTTGTGAGCAGATACCTCAAAAATTTTTTCTCTTATAATATTTTTTACATAAGATGGGTAGTGACAGTTCTAAGTGACAAACGAAATTAATATTTATTCAATAGTATTAAGGCATAAAACCATAAGTACAGAAACGGGTCATGCCTCTTATTGCCATTGAATAAAGTAAAATTTTCTTTGACACTTACAAATGTCACAGTACCCATTTTGCATGAAAAAATACTATAACGTGAAATCTCTCTCACCTCGATCTGTAACGCCTTTGCTCATCAGTCAGACAGATGGATGATGTATTATTATTTATAATGTGAAATTTATATATCATTCATATTACCACTACATGCTTTATAAATCAACGCTGTATCTACTATATCATCTCGCCAGATCCCTTGCGGGGTACTATATAATAATACAGATGGTGTACCTAATAATATATTTTTCTTTACGTTTCATTAATCGGATTCTACCTATTATTCCTAATATCTGTCAGAATGGAATAGAAAGAAGTTTATTGGAAGTATGGAGACGAGATAAAATATAATTAAAAAGAATAAAAGAAAAGACCAAGTTCGGAAAAGTACAATCAGTCTGCAGAAAATTAAAATGGCAATGGACGGGACACATGTTGAGAGAAAAGAAAGAAAAATGGACCACAATAATAACTTAATGATAGCCCAGGGAAAGTGAAAGAAGTAGGGGAAGACAAACAAAACGATGGGAGGACGACTTGAAGAAATTAGCCGGTCCAAATTGGCTACGTGCAGCAAAGGACAGAAACAAATGGAAAGCCTTAGAGGACGCCTTTGTCGAAAGACAAGCTGTAAAGAGAGGAGAACCACCGAATGCTGTGAATACAATTTAGTTTAAGTTAATTACTTTTCTGCTCTATTTTTCATTTTTAATTAATATTTGTCAAATAAGTTAAAAACTAACAGCAATAAAGGCTTATTTTATTTTAATTTTATTTATTTTACCTATTATTTGTTTATTGGCACATAAATGTAACCTACTACATTACTTATTGTTTCTTTCATACGATGAACCTTACGAAAATCAGAATATGCAGTTTCAGGAAAAGTTGTTGGGTATTTTGAGCATTATTCTCGCAGTAATTAAATTGCTTTACAATATTTGCTACATGGATTTTCCAAGAATAATACTTCAATACTTAGGTATATACTGTGGAAGGTACCTACTCAAAGAAACAAACATGTGTGTAAACATATAGGGTAATTTGAACAAAATATTAACGCACGCGGTTTGTTAATCGTATATATTTAAAACTGCCTCGTTGGTCTAGTGGCAAATATTGCGCGTAGCGATCACCAGGGTTCAAATCCGGACAAAATATAATTTTCGATAGACAATTTTCCAGTATCAGACCGGAGTCTGTCATTATGCTCGGTTTAATAGCAATATCACCCTCCATCTTATGGGACCTAAAATGGTCGACGAAAAGTGGGTGTACAACCTCGGCTGGGGAATTAAAGCATGACGGTGTTTTTTTATATTTATGGCATCACGACGACGAGTGTTTTGCCTATGTCAAGTATTACAAATATAACTGTTCATTTCTAAATTAATTCAACTCCCCGATGAACTTGATGACAACGATGATTATGAAATTGATGAAGTGCCCCACCCTGGATAGTAAAGTGATGGATACTTTACATACCATTTGCGACGGCCGTTTTGAGAGAATTCGAAAAGGCACCTTTATCACTTTGTTACAATTGCCTTTACTTATGCACATATAAGAATGCATAACGGTTAATATTCCACCAACATTACACATTATAATTCGAAATAACATAAGTTTTTGGAAATTAATACAAATTGACGACATCACTCTTCGATTTCCCGCCAAACCTCCATGACGGTGTTATTTGGTATTACGAAAGGCTTTAACTAATCTTTAGAGATGTGATCACCATGATAGCATGTTTGTTCTAATATCAAATGAAACATGCAGACGGAGTTCTGCATAAGGAACAACATTGTAACAAAACATTACAAAACGATTCAAGAAAACAATAAAATATTTCTCATATCCTGCCTAATATGGCGGGTTATTTTTTTCCTGTAATCGCTAAGCCTATGACAAGCGCTATTATAATTAAGGACTGGTGCACAATGGACGTCCGGACACGTCATCGTCACGTTGCAACCTAACGTCTGGCCGGCATCCTCACCCATGCACTATTAATCACGGCTTAATGTACAGACATTGTAATATAATCATTATTCTCAATTCATAAGGTTTAATTTACAGTGATGTTAGGTATTGACCCGCAAGCATTGCGCTGGTGTACGGCCGACAGGCGCCATGGCGGCGTGTAAAGATGTTAGGAAATATAATGATGTTAACAAAGATCTTAATCATCGCTATATGTGACAAAGGCCTGTGGAAGCGTCTGTCTGTACTTTTTTTATTGTAATAGTCAAGTTTTTGGAAACTTATCTGGGCCCTGATACGCTATGATGAATTAAACACTTAACGCGCCGCGCTTGATCACATCGAATAAGGACCCTGGTCTGAGTCTGTAGATGTTAATTTAATTTTGCAAATTTTATAGTGAATTTCATTATTTGAATAAAATGAGATTTAATAATTTTGTGTATTTCATATTTCAATGAGCCATTAGCGACTTTTTTGAATTTGTTAATGATTTGTTGCGAAAGTTTTCACAGTATTCAGAGCGACTTGACCAGACAGGCATAAAATTTCAGCATATATTTTAGGCACTTTTAGTATACTGAGGGCTTAACACGAAGAGGTTGACGTTGTAGGAGTGGATATGCTATCCTTTTCACACTAAAAAATTACTGAATAACGAGGAACGTGACAGCATGCTTTCTCAATACCATCACTATAGCGTTAAATTGTTTGTGGTAAGCCCTTTGGTTATACGTGCCGAAAAATCATATAACAGTATAGCTGGTGTAAATGAGAAAAGACCACGTCTAGACAAACATTGTGGGATATACTCTGACTTAATGGAGCAATAATCTGGCAAAAGGCAGGCAATAACTAGACGTGAGGAATCTACAATCGAGCTTAACTAGTTTACTGAATATTAAGAAAATTGAGAAAGATTTTTAATAAATTGATGTCACTTTATACTTTTACTGGCGCTTAACGAGACAGAGAAAATACCATTTCACTGTTTGGTAATAAATTTAATAAGGACTCTGATAGTTAGCCTTATACTTTTGAAAATTAAATGCTTTTGAATGAATCGTTTAATAAATAACCAATATTAAGCACAGTGGTAAAGAAGATCATAATTATTATGTAAGCTAAAATATAATAGTGAAGAAGTATTAAAAAGGGCAGACGCATTTTTATATACTAATAAAAAAAAATAATGAGTTGTAGTTATTTTATTCTAAGCCAAGAACATTTAAATTTCGTAGTCGTTACATTAGATACTCGTAGCCACAAATCGTCTCAAAATGGTTTTACCCGCAGAATGGCCCTGATTTATCAAGAACTTTGAAACAGAGAACCAAAATCATGATCAACTCTGGCACAGATAAAGTCTAGGGCCACCGAGGTCCCATAAACTTTAGTTCGGACAAAGGAGACATTGATAAATGGCGAGATTATCATGAAATAGTCGCCTTCACGAACTTTCATTCTCACAAAAAAGGGAAAAATCGAAGGAAGATTTTTTGTAAATAAAAACTTATAGTGAAACTTTTATTTTATCGTCTCTACATTCCTATAAGTTCAGTCAGTAAGTACGTTCTAATAGGAATTGATGGTTTTGGGATGTGTTTTCCTTGTTTGTTGTGTGTGTGTGTGTGCGTGTGAATGATCTACGCTGTTGGCCGCGGGGCCTTTACAGCTTCACCGGATAAGAGGGCGAGTGTGCAACCACTACGCTCGAGCCAGAAGGGATCTTTGTTTGTCTACTACATTCTTCCCTTACATTTCTGTCGAATGATATGAGGGTAAAGTTGGTTATGCACCACCTTAAACCAATCAGCCTGATCTCCCATTCGCAATAACAGGTTTTTATTTAACTTGCTTTGTTCATATGCCTGTCTTTATAGTCAGAATTTTGTGATCCCTTCCTTAATTCCTGATACCCGATTGAGCTAAAATTTGACATACTATGTACGGAGATGACAACCCAATAGTTTCGTAGCATGGAGCTGTTCTGATGATGGAGTCGGAAGGTGGCCACACGAACACGTCAACTGCAAGACATACCCCCCTCGTATTAAGCTCTTTAAATTTGTCCCATTAAGTTCTAAAGACCCAGCTAAGCGTTGGAACTCCCTAACTAAACGACACAACCCCATCGTGTTTAGCCTAATTAAATATGTCTTCACAAGTTTCGTAGTCTACAGTGGTGGTTACAGTCTAAGAGTTGCGCCAGAAGGTGGTCATAGGAACCTAGAACTAAGCAAAATATCAATATTTGAGATAAAAACTTGTTTTTAAAAAAAGTTTTTTCAATCATAATTTTTATTGTCATTCTGTGATTATCTATAATTTACACTTCGATACCTACTTACCTACTTGGATGCAATTTTTTGCAACAGCTGATAAGTATTATGAATCCTTCAAACGGGATGTAGGCATGTTGATTATCGGTGTGTTTAAAATTAGTTACATTATCCGGCTGTATGAGTCGATTATCATTGTGGAAAAAAATATCTGTGGTTTCAGTGGGAGAAGGGTTAATGCCATTAATATGATTGTCAATGCCTCGAGCTTCGGTGAATTATTTGGTTAAATCATTGATGGCAATCTTTATACTGAATTTATTCTTATGATGCGAAAGTGGAAGGATGTAGGTACCGGGGAAGACCTAGACTATGTATATTGATGAAATAAAACTATTTTACGGATTTTATCGCGGTTTATTTTTTTTATTTTTAGTTCCCGACGTTTCGGTAGTCCCTCCCGTGACCATGGATGCTGCAAAGCACTCGAAACGTCGGGAACTAAAAATAAAATAAAAATAAACCGCGATAAAATCCGTAAAATAGTTTTATTTCATGTGTAATATTCGCGTAAATCTAAGAACTCAATATATGTATATTGAGACAAGTTTTCGGTTAGAATTCTTAAAGTATAAAAACATCTAGTGAATAACGTTTTTGAATTCGCTCCTCTAAGCTATTTTCTAAACCAAATTGTTCTGGTGAAGAATAACGACATTTCGATATCCTTTTAAGTTACTGCATTCTTACAAGTAGGGTGTCTCGATAGTTTCCATTCGTATAAAATTGGCTACAGATTTATGGAAGTACGTGCCGTAATGTTATTATCAGGTTATACTCTTATTTCCTGTAGGGACAATGAAGTTACATTTACATACGTTTTTTGATTATATGTGTGTATGATATTATATTTTAGTATAGTTATAATTTATGAATATATTGTGCCAATCAGACGAATTATAATAATCAGTCCATGCCACCCGCGTCAAGCCGGGGTCGAATCTTTTTATTCTTTTACTTTTGACTTTTGAATAAAAAAATTAAGCGTTCAAATTTTATCTGTACAACCATGACGAGGACTACTCACACTGAAGTGTTAAACCAGACACTAAAAATACTAAATAAACAAAAAATAAAAAAAGTATTCTTTCTACAGTTTATCGTGGCAAATACCCCATTGTCGTGTTCACGGTTCACAGCCAGCCCTGAAGCAAACTAAAGAAGTCGTGCGTTACACGGTGCAGTTAAACTGAAATGCACTGATTGATGGGAGCCCATAAAAAGTTCCCTGAACCTTAAAATAGATGGTCAAGTGCGAATTGAAGGCACGCATCTATGGTCTTTTTACATGCCATCACACTACAAGAATACGAATACTATATTATAATTTGATTTTAAATCTGTGACCACGAACATATAGACGACGTGACGATATCGATTTGATATGCCATCCATAAAAAATTACTGAATCAAAATGAACGTAACAGCAACTTTCTTGACAACGAAATGCTAACGTCACTATATTCGAGCTAAGCCCTCAGAGGGCTAAGCATAAACCGTTTAACGTTATAGTATCGCTATTTAGAAAGCATGCTGTCACATTCACCTTTATTAAGTAAATTCGCAGTGTAAAAAGGATGGCACATCAATTCGATTTCATCACGCTAATTTCAGCCTTTTCGTGCTAAGCCCTTGTAGTCACTTTTACGACATCCGTAGGGAAAATTGTTACTTTATTGCTAATCAAATTCTGCATATCAAGTAATGGATCCCTAAAATTATTGATTGAATCTGCAGTTTATTGACACGCCAATAAATTCACTTTCAAAACCTAAGTTAGTGTTTTGCTGTGAAATGTAATAGGAATTGTAGTAATATCAATTTCCTGAATCGTCTCTTGGAAATATATTCTTGAACTCATTGTACCCATTTAAGTGAAATACCGCGCTAGCGTACCTATACTAATATTACAAATAGGAAAGATTTGTTTGTTTGTAATCGAAAATATATATTAATAATTATTTTATATATTTTTTATTTAATATTTTTTTAATAATTATTTTACCTTTATAAATCTACATTATCTAGAAGTAACAAAGGCTATATAACAAGGCCCGATAGGTGGCGCTGCTCTCGAAGCCATGAAAACTGCAAGTATTTAATACAAAAAATACTTTGTCATCCTTATGTGATGAATTTATTTTATTTATTATTTAATTTCCAAATAAGGACAAGCGAGTATTGTATACTTTCATATATTTCTGTACTTTTATCCTGTTTTCAATGTGTAACCCGACGTTATTCCAACAATTGTTAATTATTTATTTAATTTGAACATAGAATACAATATGAATTATTTGTTCAACTGTAAAAATAACTTTTACCACTAAAATTATGCTTTTAATAACAAACAAAATATTATTTTGAAATTGCTCTTGTTTACAAGTCGAGTTTGAAGTGAATTCAACCAGAATTTTAAAAGCAACTCAACTCTGCGTAGAGTTAGTTAACTTAGCCTTTGGATGAGCTTACTAACTTTGAGATAAAACGTATTGAAATAAAACTATTTTTCGGATTTTATCGCGGTTTATTTTTGATTTTTAAGTTCCCGACGTTTCGAGCGCTTTGCAGCACCCATGGTCACGGGAAGGACTGAGGTGTTAGACGTCCAAAAGGCATAGTTGTTTCGGGGTACCCTCAAACTTCTTAATTATTATTGTTGGTCCGATCTACGCAGAATGAGCTTACGGTGTCTTGAGGCCTTGCAATGTTATGCTTGGTTTTGGATTTGATTATATTAATTACCGGATCCCAAGTCGATGGAAGCACCCATCCATCTTCTCTATTGAAATTAGGACGTTTTTTAATTTCAATAGCCTCGCGAACCATCCTTGGTAAGAAACGGTGTTTGACGTACATATGTGGTCTATCAAATCGGATTAAAAAAAATTGAATGGCTACATCGAACATTGTTTTTCCTTGTCTCGAGTCTACCGATCAGTGAATACAAAATAGGGTTTCCAAGCGATAAGCTCTGCCACTAGTAACGTATCAACGTTCAGCGAACCATAAAAATAGACACGTCTTAACCTTCGTCAAGAAAAAGGTGAAATTAGCGGGCATCTGATGCTATTTTTTTTCGTTACTGATTACATCCTATTGTTAATTTTCGCTCTAGTACTTTTTCTCATTAACTCTAGAGAGACAGCTATTATAATTGGCAGAGATCTTTCCTGTTTTAATGGTAGAAATGCGATTGGAAAATCTTGTGCATATAACTCATGGTTACCTATTATTCCTCTAATGATTTACTAGATTTTCTTAGTTGTAAACTAATATTTTTTATGCTTTGATTTTTTATGCTACTTTGGTATATTACACTTACACGCACTCTATTTATTAAACTCATGCTGTATGGAGTTAAGAGATTGAACTATAAAAGTTATTTATGGTGTTCAAGATGAAAATTATTACTTCTGTTGGTATGACTATTCTAGGATTAACGTTGGCTTTCAAATTATTACATAACACTTTTTAGGATCCTTTATGTACGTATGTAGATATAAAACCTACTCTTAAAGAAGAGGTAATACAGCTACAAGAGTGCTCGCTATGAGTACAAAATGCGCAGTAAGCAAGTGAGTATATTTTATTGAGAATTTTAATTAAAAGGAGTTCCTGTGGCTTCCTTCCGGCTTCATCATCAGATCCCGAACACTATCTGGTTGTAAAGTACTCGCCTATACCAATTTAACAAGCCTAAACACAAAGGGGTTACGTTGTATGGGTTACATGTTCCTATGGCCACCTTCCGACTGCATACATATTCAGACCAGCTCCATGGGACCTTAATATTGCATTGTCATCGATTTTACATACGTATGTCAAATTTCAGTTCAATTGGAGACCCGCAAGTGCTTAAAAATGAATCACCAGATTTGAACCGGAAAGACAGACATACAGACATACGAGCCTTGCAAGTTAAAAAAAAGCTTGTAATAATTATATATCAACATCAGTTGCATCCTATAATGCACCTGTAACCACTTGCACAGCAGTTTCTATCCAAATACAATCGTTCACTTTCATTGTACTACACATTTCGGTTCCTTCACATTTAGGTCGAGTGTAAATTACTACATACTATGTCTAAACATAATTACTTTCCACATCGTATCACTCAATTTGAACTCCAACATCGTTTCGAAAATTGAACAAATATTTTTTGTCTCACAAAATAAAGTGAAACAGAGTATCTTTGGATAATCTATCATCGCTTCAAAGTGCATCAGCCCTCGTTTTAACGGTGGGTTGTAATGATGGCACTTTTATGGGGTTTCGTTCGGTGCCCATTTTAACTTGAACTTTATTGCTCAGACATGCAAGCGTTCAGTAACGGAAACATAGGGTAATTGCGTCACAAAGTAACAAATTACTCAAGAGTAAGTGATGTACTTATTCAAGGTGAAAAAGATACCTAAGTATGTCGAAATGAAATAGATGTATAAGCTGGATGCGTATAGCACAAGGCCGATTGGATCAAAG
Organism: Phalera bucephala; assembly: GCA_905147815.2. NCBI lineage: Eukaryota > Metazoa > Arthropoda > Insecta > Lepidoptera > Notodontidae > Phalera > Phalera bucephala. Next base: position 10,631,513 of record LR990621.1, on the reverse strand, counting down.
GTCTCCTCCTTTGTGGACGTCCTTCCGCTATTGATAACTATTATGTAAAAATAAAGCACCATTCATTATTCCTGTATTTATTGTAAAATAGTGCTAGTAAGGTTCATTTAGTGTCAATAGTGCTAGTGAAGAGTCATTTAGAACAAATAAACGTAGGCAGCTTAAAATAATTTAGGTGAAATATTGATTTTTGGAATACATATTTATATAAAAATAATAATAAGCACCGTCACGCCTGTATTCTTCAAACGGGGGTGGCAAAGGTGTATTGTGTACAGTCACTTTTCGCCGACGATATTAAGTCCAATATAATAGGGGGCGAACCCATTAACATATATGCGGCACAATTCGCACTGGTACTGGAATTTTTTCGATAGAAAAACTAAATTTGTCTCGACCCAGGATTTGAACCCTCGTGATCACAAAGCGCATTATGAGCCACTAGATCAACGAGGCAAGCAGGCAGTAAGAAAAGTATTTTCTCTTGAATTACTTTATTTGGCAATCGCACAAAACCTTGCTATATAACCTTTGCTTGACACTCAACAGTCCACCTGGAACCCTTAGTCGATTAGATGTTATCAAATTAATAGATGTCATACAAATAAAATTTATTCCTAATATCCATTATACAAATTAATATAATCGCTTGTGACACTGTGACAACAGCTTTTAACCTTACAGTCTGTCCATTCAATCTAATAATGACTTGTAAGGTCATTGCTTCACAACCCACTATCTGTGCCGTATAAATTTGAACCTTATCACTATCGTTAATATGGTATAATTTAAATGAGTCGTTATAGTCTCCGATGGCAAGTTCAGAAAGCTCCTGAATGGATGTGATAGGTTACATCCTGTGGTTTCAATTACATTGAAAGTGCAATTTATAGTTTATTGATAGGGACGCGGGTGAATAGAGATAAACCGCCTCAATGGATCTGTCCACAGCTAATTAATTGCGGCTGTGGCTTGATGATGTTGTTAAGGCTAAGTATTATGAGTTGAGTATAGTCTTATTGTCGAAACTATGCATTCAGCAATGCTTTTATTACGCGTGCTATGCAATTCATATACAATGTGTATCGTAAAGAAAATTTATTGTAGTATATATAAACTCAAACACACATATACATACGCACACACGCACATCCACACACGCGCACGCACGCACGCACACACACACACACACACACACACACACACACACACACACACACACACACACACACACAAACATGGCCGTTATCATAATTTTGTTTTCCTTTTATGTATTCTTCTAAAGCATTTAAGTTAGCAACAAAGCTAACGTATCTAATATACTCATTTATTTAATGTAACTATATTTTATTTTGGCAAATTTGAACTCAGAGTCTCAAAACACAAGCCATGCTTAGTTTGAGGCTCAAGAAAAATGGTAAACTATTGTTGTTACAAACTTGTGAATAAATAACGCAAGACCAAAGACGCCACAATTAGATAATTGTTTCAGAAATTCAATACAAAAACCAAATTTCCAAATTTAAAGCTTTGTACCCTTTTTTCAAGCACTTCAATACCCTAATTAATAATTAAACTTGTATGTGCATGCGTGCGTATTAAGAAATACGTTTTAGGAATGCATTACCAATCTCCATATTGATTTGAATCAAGAATAAAATTAGTTTGTTATAGCGCACTGAAGGAGTAACAGCATTTCTTGCAAATTAAAAAAAAAGTTACATTAAAAATAGTTGGAATCAATTCAGTTACCAATTTAGAACAAACTACTTTCAGGTCTTGTGTTAATTATGTTACAGCTTGTATAGGGTGTTAGGGACAAGCGCACAAAATCTGAAATAAGTGACAGTACTTATTAATATGAACAACTTTCATTACGGTGAAACTTACCGGAAATAAAAAAGAAAAACAGCAGGTTCATACATTAAGGTGGAATAGGTATCAACATATTGTATGACAGAGCTTTTTTATTTGCTCTATCACATGTATAAGCATATAAAGTATAGGGAAGTGATTCAGAAATACACACAGAACAACCACCCTAATCTAAATTGTAAAATTTAATTTAGACATAGTAAGATAGTCTACTGTTTCGAATATCTTTTAATCATTAAGAAGAAATATCATCGAGCTAGATCCCTTGCGGGGTGGGTGGGTACAAAGTTCCAACAGGTTCTTTCCTTACAGACCTCTCTACCTCATTCACGCTCGCCGGTTACGAAGACTTGTCCATAGGATTGGATCACGATTGGACAATGTCTATTATTTATGATAAGTCAGTTTTCTACCTAAATTCCAAAAGCTTTAAGCGCTTTATAAAAATTAAACTCACCGGCGTTATATAAGTCACTGTTAAACGGTTGTTATAAAAACAGTGATTCATATAACAGGTACGTCGATATAGCGATTTGTCTCGCTGTTATCGCGCGGGAACAGGCAACGGGCAATAATCCGGGCGCCGAAGGTAGTAAAACACACGTGTTTGGATTCATTGTTAAACAGTACCATATCTTGCAATGTTGCTTGAGTTGGAACATAGCGTAAACATTGGGCAAACGGTGTAACTCACTTTTATTATCATTTTTAACCCGTAGCCACCCGATGCTGAGTGTAGGTATCTTCTATGGCACTCCATTCCCTTCGGTATTGCGTTTTTCTCATCCAATCCTTTTCGGCTACCTTCGTCAGGTCATCAGTCCATCTTGCATCAGTCTTCCTACATTTCGATGGCCGGTTCGCGGTCTCCACTCAAGCACCCTTTTCCCCCATCTGTTGTCCGATCTCCGGCATATGTGTCCTGCCCATCTCCACTTTCTTTCCGCTATCACTTGGGCTACGTCGGTAATTTTTGTTCTTTTGTTATTTTTATACACGTAATAGTATACTGTATATGGAGGCGGACGGCCCCGGGGAATTCTTTGCCCAGCAGCGAGACACAGAATAGGCTATTAAAAAAAATATACAAGCTGTATCGTAAATAACGCAAGACCTCAGACACCCCGATTAGATAATTGCTTCACAAATTCAATACTAAAACCAAATTTGCAAAGTCTTATCTGAAGGTCAAGTCGAGAGTCTTCGTAACTGGCGAGCGTGTATGAGACGTACTATGAGAGTGGAGAAAGCCAAAGAGGTATGTAAGGAAAGATCCTGTTGGAACTGTGTACTCTTTTCCTATCCTGCAAGGGATCTGGCGTTATGATATAGATAGATATATAGAAATCAGAAAATTAAAAAAATTTACCCCATTTTTAAGTATTTTCCCAAATACCCCAATTAACAATGAAACTTCTACGTGTTGTGTGCGAATTGAGAAAAACGTTTTACAAATGCATTTGAAATCTCCGTATTGCTTTGAATCAAGAATAAATTTACTTTATTTTAGCGCACTAAAGGAGTAGCAGCATTTTTTGCAAATTAAAAAAATGTAAGGTGCAATAAAAAATATTGGAATCAATTAAGCTATCGATTTAGAACAAACTACTTTCAGGTCTTGCGTTTATTATGTAACACATTGTATATACGGTCTCGTTGGTTCAGAAGTACATGAGCTGGAGGTTTTGTGTTTGAGTTCTCAGTAGCAGTCCAGAATCTGGAATACTGCCTGGTTTAATACCTCTGCTACCCTTGCTTGGGAAATATCGGTAAAATCTGGGTGTACACATGACTGCCCTTCTGTCGGTGTGCTTAATTAAAGATAATAAAGAATTTTAGTTAAAATTGCTAAGAAAGTCAGCTAGTAAAAATTTGTTTACATAAATATCTTTTTAATTTTCTTAGAATAATGTAAAAGATAACAGAACCGTGAGTCTTGGGAGCGTCTATGGAATTTTTAAACTTACAATTGATCGTCATTTTTCGTCGGCCAGCCACTAAAGTACTTAGTATTATTAATGGGCCCTTACTGAGTCAGCGAGGCACATCTTCAGTCTCACCAAAACTTTCCATCAGATGAGATAGGGGTAATTCGCGGACCATTCCTTTTAAAAAACTAAAGTACTTATATATGTGATTTATCTACCGTCTCAAATCCCAATAGGCGTCAGTAGCTATCATGTTTTGTTAGCAGTATTGTGAAGGCTTAGTACGAAAAGAGTAAAGGTTTCGCCACATAGCCAACGTAGCGCGACGGGAGCGCGACGGTGGCTCGGCTTGGGGAGTTGTAATGTACTGAAGTCTACGGGAGACGACACACAGCGCAGCCCCGCTCGGCGCGACCGCAAACGTCACAACCGAATGTAGCCGAGCGCTCCCGTCGCGCTCCGTCGGCTATTTGACCAAACCTTAAGCGTGCTGTAAAGTTCATACTTATTAAATAAAAAAGTAGTATGATAAGAATGGCATTTCAACTCGCTAACGTCAAACTTTACACCAAGCTCTCTATATAAAATATTAAGTATAATCTATTTTTTTCCGTTAGTTTGATTTTTATCTGTGTGAGCTTGTCTGACTGCCTCGTTGGTCTGGTGGCAAAGCACCTCGCTTTGTAATCACGAGGTCCTGGGTTCAAATCCTAGGTCGGACAAATGTAGTTTTTCTAAAGAAAAATTCCCAGTATCAGTGCGGAGTCTAGAATTGTGCCCGGTATATGGCAATAGGCTCGCACCCTATTACATGGGATCAAACATCGTGGGCGAAACGTGGGTGTACTCAGTACACCTCTGCCACCTCCACTTGGTGAATATAGGCGTGACGGTGTGTGAACTGGTAATTTGAAACATTGTTTTTTGTTTGTTTTAAAACATCATTTTCGTAATGAGTCTTACCTAAAATAACGAAATAAAATTAAATGAAATAACCGTATCTTTCTGAAAATCAATCTAAATTTCCTATCGTAAAGACCAGTTGATTCATTACATAGATTAATTTGGAGTGATTAACAGGCCAGACAATTCAATCGTGCACTCGACCTCCTGGGCCCAATGATTAATAGTCTCATGTGACTAACAATTCCAAAAGTACAGCTGACCCGATGTAGCAACATTTGTAGAGATCACGCATACCCGTGGAACCGGTGGATTAATATTGACTAATTTGTTTCAATCAGACGTTACTGCACTAAAATTTACAAATATATATAATCAATGTTGTGATTGAAATTACAGCTTTACAGGAGTTTACTTAGAGTTTAAAAACAGGAGTAGCATGAGCCTAAAAACGTACCTTTCACATATGTTCTGGGTGAAAATAGGATTATCAAAATAAAATTAAAGTAATCGACTTTACTACAAGTAGACGTTTTTACAATGTGGTACAACCAATTTACTTTCAGGGCTCTTATTCCCTGTGACTAAACGCAGCGCATTGACATTGGCATCATATACTATACTAGCAGTTTCTCGCGACTTTGTACCCGGTCGACATCAGCGCCACCTACCGGGTCTTTGTTATATAGCATATGTTACTTCTGGATAAGGTAGCTTTCTAAAGGTGAAAGAATTTTGAAATCGGACCAGAAGTTTTTGAGTTTTTGTTTGAGTTACAAACAAACAAAAATACAAATGTATACTCTTTATAATATTAGTGTAGATGTGGATAAATAATCTTCATCATACATGAAATAGATTCGGGAAAACAGTTAACTAGAACATCTTGAAATGCCATCCAACTAATAAATTATTAAGAAGATCTGGATTGAGACTAGTTTCCTCGAAAATTCTGAACGATACCAAAATTTATAAACTGATAAAATTTTGAATAAAAGCACTTGGGTATATTGCCTTAAACGAAAGCCATGGAAAACCAAACAAACCTCTGGATTGCGATATAAAATATTCATTTACGTCCTATAAAAGTTATTTATAGATTATTTATTTTAAAAAGACAATACAACATTTTATAGGATACTAAATTTTGAACGTCTCTTGAGGTTAAGCAATACGTCAAAACCACAACACAGATGTAAATATTTTATTCACAACAAATTCAATACTTACAATCTTTATTACGTTTCTGATTTAAATTTCAAATAATGACATCGGGGTTGCTAAATATTGAAATTCTGATATTTATTCTGCAATGTAATACGGTTTTTGCCTACTAAAATAAAGAACAAAAAAGTTTTGAGTTTAGATACTTACGTAATTAGAAAATCTGCTAACTCTAGCTTATGGGGATTTAGGAGAAGAGCTTTTTGTGAAACATGTAATTTTGTTAGTCCTGATGTTACATAGTTATATTTTTGTTATGTATACACCGTTACGTCTATATTCCCCAAGCTGGAGTGGCAGAGGTGTACTGAGTACACCCACTTTTTGCCGACGATGTTAGGTCCCATGTAATAGGGGGTGAGCCTATTGCCATATACCGAACACAAAAGCAGACTCCGGACTCATACTGGGAAATTTTCGTTAGAAAAACTACATTTGTACGACCTAGGATTTGAACCCAGGACCTCGTGATCACAAAGCGATGCGCTTTGCCACTAGACCAACGAGGCAGTCATTATTGCTATGTGTTTATGTAAATGCCCACAATATTTTAATAATTATGATTTAGTAGTATTTAGTCTGGCGTGATGATATAGATAAATAGATAGATAGTAGTAGTAAATTGATTTTGTTTCTAGTTAATTAAATTACCATCTCGTAGCTTCTATCTATCTATCTATATCACCGCGCTAGATTCCTTGTGGGGTTGGCAGAGAGTACAGAGTTTCAACAGGTTCTTTCTATGCACACCTCTCTGGCTCGTGTCTCATTGCTCTTAATAACTTTTCCCAATGCCAAAACGGTACTACTATATTAGAAACACATAGACAGCTTCTGTTTTTAAATAGATACAAAATATAATTTTACAATTCACAAGTTGAATTACAAGTAATAATTACAATGATAAGTAAAACTAAAATGCTTAATACGAGACGAAACAAACATACACGGATGAACTATAACATTGACACACATCAAAATTACCAACACAGTAATTAAACTTTAACCTTTAATAAGGTATTAAAAAGACCTCATTTATTAAATTAATTACTTACTCAATGTTAACTCGCATAATAATTCCGTTTATCTTATTGAAACGAGTTACTGCATAAAGAAAGCACAGATAATATCGATGTCCTACAATTGGCGCCATTTATGATTAAGAAGAAGCACACGTGCCCCCTCCGGCTAATAAAACGGTAGTAAAGCCGGTGCCACACTCACTGATCGAATTATACTTCATAAACGCTAATGCGCGCTTGACGCGCGCAATAAAAACTTCAACAGAGAAATATTTATGTTGGAATAGGGCTGTTGATCTCGAAAGAACAAAAAAAGTGTGTGTGCTTGGTGGAGAATAGGCGGTGACTTTACTTGTATAGTAAAAAGAAACAAACGTGTCACTGTTCTTTGGATCAATGACATTTGTATCATATTTCTAAAGAAAATAAACTTACTGTGTTTTTCCTATTTTATAAACACACATTTTAGAACGACACTGTCGTATGATCCTTTTTTTGCCAGCTTTCAAAAGAATGTGTAAATAGTTTTAGTATAACTATCAAAAACAAAATTCAATACCATCTTCCAACCTAATAATTATATAAACGCAAAAAGTTTGTGAGGTTTGTTACTCTTTCATGCAAAAAACTCCAGTAATATAGCTTACACATCGGAATGACACATAGGTCATAAATTATAAAGATATCACAAGAGTCACGTGCGCAGCCACGGGTAACAACTAGTATTAAATAAATAAGTTATTTCGTAAACACAAATAATGAGCTTACAAGAAGTAGATATTGGCAAACCATCTCCAAACTAGGCAACCCTAAATTTAAAACAAAGCACACATCCCGCAAGTACTGACAGACGGTACTTCGCGTACATCACTTGTAAATAAACTTTTTATTCCTGTTTTGATTTCACTGTAAGATCTCAGTGTAACGTTACACTTCATGCAGATAAGCTTTTTATTTATTTTCTTTCGCATTTGAAGGAGGACTCTTGTGAATGCTAAAAAATGTTATGACAGCTGTATATTTTTTAGGGGCAATGATAAAAGCGGAATTGCCGACGGATGCATTTTATTTTTCTGTTTTATTGGCAGCGTCCGACCAAAGCGTCGGCCACCTTCGGCCAAAAATATGGCCCATTTTGGCCAGAGCTGATATTTTTGGCCGAAGGTGGCCGAAGCTTTGGTCGGACATATTTAGCCGAAGTAGTATATTTAGCCGAAGCCAAAGGTTTCCAGCAAGCACCGAAACTGAAAGATCTACGATTTACGACTTACGAATGTTTTAAATTAAATAAATATTATAATATAATAATAATATTAGCCCTGTTAAGAAACTGTCCCACTGGCACGGGCCTCCTCTCAAACTGAGAGGGTTTAGGCCATAGTCCACCACGCTGGCCCAGTGCGGGTTGGCAAACTTCACACACCTTCGAGAAACTTTCAGGCATGCAGGTTTCCACACGATGTTTTCCTTCACCGGTAAAACAAGTTATAGATAATTTAATTTAAATAAATATATATATTATTTCAGTATTATTATTTTCAACCAGTTGTAGGTAATTTTAATCATCTCGTTATGTTAATACGGTCAAAATAACTTTTTAAAAATTTAGCCAATCATGAACCATATTTCTTAGGGTTATTAAACTTTCGGTTTCGGCCGATGGTTTCGGCGATGGTTTCGGCGATGGCCTATTAATCGATCGGTTTCGGCCAAAAAATCGACCTTTGGTCGCACACTAGTTATTGGATATTGGATATGTTTAAAATTAATTCTGAATGTAAGAACTTAGTGGAAATAGTTATCTTAAATTATCAGCAAAAAACCATTTGCGTGCGTTCGTGTGTAGATATAATACAGTGTTACATGCTAGGTGCTGGAATATAATGAAAATATACATTTTATAGCCATTCCAATGGAGTTATAATTTAAAATTTAAAAATTTTACATGGGCTATCTACGTTTTATGTAAATTTAAAAACATACTATCATTTCAGGTACCTCGCGGGGTACGCTAGAGGTATAGAGTAACGCATGGATTCCTATCTTAACACAAATAGTTAATAGTCTCCAAGACCGACGCGCATATGATATACGATTCTTCCGAGTTTGAGTGTTCCTCCCTCCTCCGAGCTCGATCAACAAAGGTATTTAAATTTAATGAAATAAGATTACCTACTTTGACCAATAATAACGTTATTTAACCTATAAATAAAATCAGCCTAAAATGCACTTCTGGGAAAAGGCCTTCTCTAACAGATCGACGTGAAAGAAATTAGGTTACATTCCACCACGCGGACTCAATGCGGATTGGTAAAGGTATCTGCCCACCTGCTATTAGAACTTATCAAGCCGCCTATAAGGCTTTCAACAGGACTTATCAACAACCACATAAAGTGGTAATCATGACCAATGGCTTCACGGAGACGCCCGAATATGAGAATGCCACAAACAGTCAACCTTCTCTGACTGACCGAGCGCTGGTTATCCTTGGTGATCGGTAAGAACACCGCAATTGCACAGCGCTTCAAGCGCTACAGGTTGTATACTAACAATAAAATCAAAAAGAAGTCAAAAATTTATCTCGTCACGACCCATCCTTCACGAGAGAAATTAAAATTAATTCCGCGCGTCATTACGCTGGCACGGGAGCATCGGATCGATTAAATAACGTAATGACAAGTTAATAAAGCAGTCGTTCACCTATCGGGATGAAAACTCTGGCTCAATGCCTGCCATTGATTCTACGTACGATCGGTAACAAAAGTCGTAAAAAATAATTATGATTACATAGTTCAAAAGTCAACCGCACTCGACAAAAGTTCACCAACATGAGACTGAGTCCGAGGCTGTCAGCGTTACGAAGTTTATTAATTCTAATATCGCTGGCTCTAATTTTATTCTATTATCCTACTTCCTACTAATATTATAAATGTGAAAGTTGGTTTAGGTGTTTGGATGTTTGTCACTCAGTCACGCAAAAACGGCTAATCGGACTTGGATGAAATTTTGGACACAGATAGTTTATTACCTGGATTAACTAACACATAGGATACTTTCCCGCAAAAATGTAAAGTTCCTGTCTAAAGTCAACACGGACGAAGTCGTAGGCAGAAACTAATGGTAAAATAAAATGTTACACGAGATTTTTAATGAAGCATGAACGGTACGGAATGCGGCATGTGTCAATTCGATTAGAGAAGACAAACATTTATAATTATAAAAGTATGAAAATAATTGAAGCAGGCAAAATTATATACGCAGTTGCAATGAAACAGCATCGATAATTTTGATGAGAAACAGCGTAGTTTTAAACTTAATTTTTAAAATGGAAATTATTTTGGCAATTAACCTTTCCTTACTACTGGATATCATATTTAAGTAAAGTAATGTTATAATCATATGACAAAAAATATAAAGACATTTCTTATAAGCTTATTACAAATGTTCAATGATTTGTGTGGCCGCTAGTACTCGCGACGTCTATCCATAGTGTGATTGATGAATGCTTGATGTTAAAACAACGACCCGCGTCTCTTGTGCGACCAGTCAGCGTTATGAATTATGGCAATAATTGTACCCTGATTTATTACATACCATATAAATTACTTCCTATATCATTTCTTTTAACCTTTTGATATTGAGAATTAACATGATATCTACTTAAAACCTATATTGAAAAGATAGACGATTTGGCGCAGTGGATAAGAGCTTTAGCCGCTTCGCCCACTGGGTCGAATAGTCGCGGGTTCGATTCCCGCACGGGACAAATCTTTGTGGTACCCATAATTATTTGTTTTGGTCTGGGTATTTGTTTATGTGAATTTTGATATTTGTAACGCACCCACGACACAGGAATAAAGCCCAGTGTTAAAAGCTACGTTTAAAAAAATATCGAGAGTAAGAGTCTATTACATTTTTTCTTCATAATCGTAGGTAAAGTCTACTTAATAAAATATAATATGAAGTACTTTAAAGCTATGTTTTTATAAACGCGACAGTAATTTATTGCCTTCATTTTGGTATTAATTCCAAAATATAAGGCTGTATTGTTTATTTATCGACGTGCTATTAGTAATTACACTAAAATAGATAGATAACTCTTTATTGTGCACCAATTACATAGATATCACAATACAAAAAAAGAACTAAAAGTTACAAAAAGGGCGGTCGTATCGCTAAAAAGCAATCTCTTCCAGGCTACCTTGGGATGGAGAAAACGATTAAGTTGTGGAATAAACGAGGGTGCACTTATTACACAGAAGTTTTAACTTATAGTAATAAATACTTAAATATATACAAGCTGTAACATAATAAACGCAAGACCTGAAAGTAGTTTGTTCTAAATCGATAACTGAATTGATTCTAACTATTTTTAATGTACCTTACATTTTTTTTTAAATTTGTTAAAAATGCTTTTACTCCTTCAGCGCGCTATAGAAAACTAAATTTATTCTTGATTCATAGCAATAAGGAAATAACAAATTCATACCTAACCCGTATTTCTAAAAATGCACACATACACGTACAAGTTTCATTGTTAATTGGGGTATAATAGTGCTTAAAAAGGGGTAAATTTGGAAATTTGGTTTTCGTTTTGAATTTATGAAGCAATTCTCTAATTGGGGTGTCTGAGGTCTTGCGTTTATTATGTTACACCTTGTATAGTATAGTAATAAATAATACTTAACAATGTTGACGGACGATTTAGCGCAGTGGTTAAGAGCTGAAGCCGCTCCGCCCACTGTATCTAATAGTCGCGGGTTCGATTCCCGCACAGGACAAATCGGTGTGATCCACAATTATTTGTTTCGGTCTGGGTATTTGTGTTTGTGAGTTTTCATGTTTGTATACGCACCCACGACACAGGAATAAATCCTAGTGTATGGCTACGTTTAAAAAAAAATATATATAATATAAAAATGCAAACACTTACTACAAAATACAGTATGTCAGAGACATATACTACAAAAATTTTACACATACACATAATTAACTATCACGATACGACAGCAGAACCCGGTGAACAAGTAGATAAGTAATACTTCCTCACCTGGCCCTTGAAGCTTAAAAGTCACTTAATAAGTTAGTCATAAAATTGATAGTGTTAAGGTTAAATTTATTTTTAAGTCAGTTTTTATATTACTATACGTCGATAACATGTTTTGTGGTGTTTATATTTATGTAGATAAGAATGGTAAAGTGCGTAGAATGTAGCATTTTAAATGAACAAATGGTGATCGAACTAAATTGAAGCTCTTTCGGAGGGCGCTTAATAGAGTAGTCGAGGTCAAAATGACGTAGTCGACAGTAACGTTCATATTTTTGCACTACGTACTTCCATGTCTACTTCGCTGCATACTGCCGTGCAGTATGAACTAAATGTAATCCATATGATACCAACATATCATTACGAATATAACCAACAAAGGGCTGGTTCAAGATCTTTTGAATATTATTCATATTCCATACGCCCACGTATCACAAAACTACTCATTAACTATTTGACTGCCTCGTTGGTCTAGTAGCGCATCGCTTTGTGATCATGAAGTCCTGGGTTCCAATCCTAGGTCGGACAAATGTAGTTTTTCTAGCGAAAACTTCGCAGTACGAGTCCGGAGTCTGGAATTGTGCCCGGTATATGTCAATAGGCTCGAACCCTATTACATGGGATCTACCAACGTCGGTGAAACGTGGGTGTACTCAGTACACCTCTGCCACCCCCGCTTGAAGAATATAGGCGTGACTGTGTTTTTTATTTACTCCTTAACTATTATTATTTACAAAAATATTAAAATCATGATTGGTTGATTTACCTCAAGTTAGTAATGAATCCGTGTATACACTATCCTACTGCAGGCCTTAGACGTTATCTTTCAAATCGAAGTGAGAACCAATTGATCATAAGTCAGAACTAGTATGGATTTTATGTACCAAACCCATTAAAAATAGGTTACAAATCCGGAACCTATCTAGATTTCTTTGCGTAAAACAAAAACTTACTAACGCGAATAAATCGCAGAAACGCAAAGCTCTACGGGGCTCTACTCATAAATAACATGGCGCCTAGCTCTATAATCCATCACTAATACATTTTAAACTACCTATTATAAATATATCGATCTCGTTTATCGTATGTTTGCTATCAAACTATAAATTACAGAGGTGTGAACTTTCGTCGACCTACATATGTAACAGTGTTTTAAACTCTTTTATGAGTCATAGCGACTATTATCGTGGCCATAAAAAGCGTATGAATATTATTGGGTGGGATAAGCTATTGAACTCCGTTCGATCATTATTTAGGTGTGTTAACGTATGGCGATAGACTAAATAAATAGTTTGGAAGTTTATGACGTAGCGTCTTGTAGAATAGGTCAGAATATATCATCGCATTTGATGCATTGCAGCTTTGTTTGCGAAATAAACTTATGGTGTAGATCGTCCCACGTTCGTAGAAATCAATCAACATCTTAGTATAAAATATATTTATTGTCTAAGAAATAAGTCTCTGAAGTCGATAAATATTTATAGGAATAAGAACGGAGTATTTAAAATGTTTTTTTTTATTTACTTATAATTACAGATCATAATAATACACCAAATTCCATTCTTTATGCACCCATCATCTCGAAAAAAGAAAACGCCAATTTCCCTTATGTCATAAAAAAGCGTAACTATTTTTTGTTTTGTTTATACCTAGACCCGCACTAGGATTTCTTCCTGTGACGTGGGTGCGTTTACAAACATGTAAATTCACATACACAAATACCCAGACCAGAACAAATAATTGTGGATCATACAAAGATTTGTCCCGTGCGGCAATCGAACATTAGGCACAGTGGGCGGAGCGGCTTAAGCTCTTAACCACTGCGCTAAATCGCCCGTCGTATTCAAACAGAACGTCACTCGCGTACACATATAATTACACAAATTATCCCGCACCCAATAACATTCAACCGTCGATCGCTACCATTATTAACAATATGTTATCTAAGCGGACAAAATGATCCCATTCGAATGTCAACAAAGCATTGGTTCCACTGGTTCATTATACGCATCACTGGCGCGGGGCCAAAGCCCTGCACTTAAGGCTGTAACAATAGTGAACTGCCAAAAATACGGCTGATTTACAGAAGATTAGAGAAGGTCCGTTTTTGTTGGACCAACAAAAACAAAAATAATTAAGAAGTTTGAGGGTACCCCGGAACAACTATGCCTTTTGGACGTCTAACACCTCAGTCCTTCCCGTGACCATGGCTGCTGCAAAGCACTCGTAACGTCGGGAATTTAAAAATCAAAATAAACCGCGATAAAATCCGAAAGAAAAAAAGAAAAAAAAATAGTTTTATTTCATGTGTAATATACGCGTAAATGTAAGAACTCAGTATACAATGTATTGAACAAAATTTAATCTAAAGTGTTCAAATTTCCGAAATAATTGCTCCTAATAAGCCCTTTTTTAAATATAAATTGCTTTATAATTTGCTGACCGGATGTGCATAAAATATACGTGAAAAGAAAGCTTAAGATATACACTATGAATTGTATTGATAACTTTTTTATTTGTATCGATTATATCGAAGTTATTTAAAAACAACCTGAAATGTAGGTCGTTGGGCATACGTTTTACTCTTGTCAAGGTCAGCAAGCAAAGGAAATTTTTAAACAAAAATTCTCAGGGCCATTCACGTCAGTATTCCCTTTAATTTTTCCAGTCCTCGGCGGATTGGCCATATTTTCTGCCTTCCCTCACTGTCATGGGCAACGGTTTATTAGTAAACAAGCATTTACACGCGGAGTGAGTCAACTGCTATACTTAAATAGAGAAGTGCTTAGTATTATTGCTATTACTAACATGTGATTAAAGATTTACTTATTACGAGTTCAAGCTCGGCGCGATTTTGGAAGTTTGTGTGTTTTAGATTTATGGAAACGTAACTTTATATTTGTCATACTTTTGATCTTTAACGGACCATGCGGTCACAGAGTAATGCTTAATGTCTATCTATCTATCTATAACCTCACGCCAGATCCCTTGCGGGGTAGGCAGAGAGTACAGAGTTCCAACTGGTTCTTTCCTTACATACCTCTCTGGCTTCCTCGACTCTCATAGTTCGTCTCATACACGCTCGCTTAATGTCACGTTTTTAAAAGCCCAAAAACTTTACACACGACAATAGTGGTTATTGCTGTGTATATGTTAAGTTGTAGATGCTTTTAATTTAAGATCTGTGAGCAAAAAAAAATGTTGCTAGTTTTTATGAAGGTGCTAACAATGTAAGTAGACATTTCACGACTAAATAAACTTTTGACTAAAGCTTTTCCAAGGGTTCTTCGATGTGCAATTTTATAATCTAGACGGTTACCACAGTCTCTTTAACAAAGCTATTATAATCTTACTTTGTAACTGTAAGAAAGAGATATGAGTATACGCATAATTATAGCTCCGATTTTTTTTCACGGCGATATAAGATTAATATACCTCTTTAACAAAACTATTTTAATATATCAGGGGTTACCCCTTGGTACAAAAATAGAACAAAATCGTCATAAACTCAAGCAAATGACCAATCTATTTTGGTAATCACAGCAAAATATAATCCAATTTCAGGTTTAAGTAAAGGAAGCCATAAGAATGCAGTCATATAAAAAAAGAGGCGCGAGAAAAATATAAACTTGATCAGAAGAACAGAGCCGATTGTCGGCTTTGAATCCAAGATAAATTCATTTGCCAAGTCGTCGTCGTTCAAGTGTCATTCGTCATTTGTCGCAACATGTGTTTCAAGGACCTAATAAAGAAATTAAGCGACTGCATGACACAAACATTTGTTTCAACCACAGACGATTTAACCAGAATATGTCACTTTGTTCATTATCAAAAGTAAGCGTGTTGCAGGAAAAAACGGACCTTTTAATTGGTTTATATGTATATTTGATGCGTTAATATTCATAACACGGGCGAGCAGTGATACCCGGTAATGCTTCTAACTGACAGTAACATCCTATTATAATTTTCCGTATCATGTAATTAATAAAGTTAATAAACTGTCCCACCGTTGGGCACGGGCCTCCTCCAACCACGCTGGCCCAGTGCGGGTTAGCGAACTTCACACACCTTCGAGAAAAAGGGAAACACAACTCTCGGGGATGCAGGTTTTCCTCACGATGTTTTCCTTCACCGTTAAAGTGGCTTTCGAAAAGACAGACGTGCCTGGGTTTAAACCCGAGACCCCTGACTTTGCAGTCACCAACAGACCAACGGTCTAACCGCTAGGCTATCACTGCTTAGCTCTACAGTATCTAATTATTATTTTGCCAAAATGCATATCGGTCAGAATTGAGGCCTAAGCACAAACCATATATTTTATATATTTATCGTGTGAATAGGATGGCATATTAATTCACGATAGCGATAGCGTCACGCTAACATATTAATGCTAAGCTCTTAGGACAAATAATGAAAAAGCTGTTTGTACACCAACGTATTTTGGCACATAAATACACCTGGTTTATGCTTCTTATTGTGGGTATGAAAGAAAAAGGTAAGAAAATTATAAACCAAAAAAAAATACTTTCTTGTTAACTTACTGGTCGTTGCCCTAAAATGTTTTCAACAATAAAAATCACTGATTATTTATTTTCCTTAAAAAATTACAAAGCTTTCACTTTACAATACAAATTAGTACATTTTTAATGACAAACAAGTTGATCAGCTGGCTCAAAGGTCAGTTCCCGTGTCGTTGACCCCGTCCAATCGATCGCGCTTCCCGCCATGGCTGTGCCATCTCCATTGAATAATATCGATGTTCGTACACTCGATGCAATAATTGCCGAATTGTTCGAACGTATTGAGAACGATTGATATTTTAATTTGTTACGTAAGAATATCAATGTATTACAACAGAGCAATCAATTTTTTTTTATAGAGTATGTTTCGATACATCGGGAGCGCATACATAATATTAGAGGTCATTCTATGAATGCAAAGTCAATAACGGAATGTGTATCCAAGCACATGAAAAAAAAATTACGATTTCTACTCTGCAAATTGATTTAGCTGCAAAAATTATTTCAAAGGAATCATTTTACGTTTCTTCTTTACACTTATGGTGACCCACTATTATTGTTTCTTATAAATGTGTTAACCTTTCTATATCATCACACCAGATCCCTTGTGGGGCAAGCAGGGAGTACAAAGTTCCAACAGGTTCTTTCCTTACAGGTCTCTCTGGCTTCCACCACTCTCACAGACCTATTAATGATATATCTAATGATAAAATATTCTACTAACACATGTTACGTTACTAGAGTTTAAATTTCTAAGGCCACCTTATTATGATTGCCACCTTGTTGCATATTTTTGTCCAATTGGACACACTAGTTCACCTATCTCTATTAGGCATCTGTTAGGCATGAATGAATGCAAGTGCCTAACAGTTCGACTATGTGTATTGGATGTGGTACCTATATTATTTGGCGCGAAAATTCTTCGGTTCACTTAACTGCGTTCAAGGTAAAATCGTTTAATTCATTCATCACCTTGGTTGTTAGTACGTCATATTAAAGCTCGATGAAATATTTGTTCGAGAGTATTTTTTTTTTATGGGAATGGACTCTTTATTTTAGCATCCTATAAAAAGTTACTTTTTTATTTGCGTCAATTGATTTCTTAAAAGGAATGATGCACGTACCTTCTTGCCCATATGTATCGTTACTATGTATATTTCCCATTACGCCAGATCCCTTGCGGCGTTAGCAGACAGTACAGATTTCTAAAAGGTTCTTTCCTTGTAAACCTCTCTGGCGGTGTTCATTCTCAAGGTCCTATTATCCGACGGTTTATCTTAGACTTTACGGTATACACTAGAATTTATTCCTATGTCATGGGTGCGTTTACAAACATGAAAATTCACATACACAAATATCCAGACCGAAACAAATAATTGTGGGGTTCGATCGACAAATCTCTGTGTAAAAAATCACACAAAGATTTGTCGATCGAATCGAACCTTTAGACACAGTGGGCGGAGCGGCTTAAGCTCTTAACCACTGCCCTAAACCGTCCGTCAAATATAATTAAATATTATGAAATATTTTTGCTTTTCATGCTTAGTTTCAACCCTATGAAAATGTTGAAATCACATAATGTACTTCAAGCAATACCAAGAAGAGAGCACAAACGTATTTATCAATCGCACGATCCCAGTTTCCCTAAAGCTAAGTGTACAGGAGAGCTTGGCTTGAATTATTTGACGTTATAGATACGTTGTCGAGAAAGCGTGTTGTCACTTTCATCTTTATTTAGTAAATTGGTAATGTGAAAAGGATAGCATATTAACTATGTAGCATTACGCTAACGACAATCGGAGGAGCTCGTAGCGCTGTGCGACCGCGGTGTTCTTACCGATCACCAAGGTTAAGCAGCGTTCGACTCGGTCGGCCTGAGATGGGTGACCGTTTGTGGCATTTTCATATTCGAGCGTCTCCGTGCTTCGGAAAGCACGTTTAGCCGTTGGTCCCGGTTACCACTTAATGTGGTAGTCGTTAAGCCGAGTTGGAAGCCTTAAAGGCGGCTTGATAAGTCGAACAGCGGGTGGCCACAAACCTGCCTCCACCAATCCGCACTGGGTCCGCGTGGTATAGTATGACCTAATCGCTCTCACCTCGATTTGTGAGGGATGGCCTTTGCCCAGCAGTAGGCAGTATAGGCTGATTTTATAACGTAAATCTGTTCGAGTTGAGCAGGGACTGCGAATGCTAGTTGGTACTTCTTGTGCGTGATGTTAAATATTTTTGTAGGAGACGCTTGCGTTTATAATATCTTTTTCATTTCTTTTCAAAAACGCCCCACTCTAGGAATTATTACTGTGTCGTGGGTGCTTTAACAGACATGAAATTCACATGAACAAACATTCAGGCCGATTTTTTTTTAAAGGTACCCCCGCACGCTGATTTATTCCTGTGTCGTGGGTGATTTCACATACACAAATTGTGGGTCACACAAAGATTTGCCTCGTGCGGGGATCGAACCCGCGACTTCTCAATCAAGTGGGCGGAGCGGCTTAAGCGATTAACCACTGGAACAAGCCGCCCGTCAACATCAAGCGCAGTTTGACAATGTATCGCTTGTGTGATCATTGTTTTACTATAAAATATTCTAAGAAATGCACCATTTTTCATGTTGTACATTAACTTGTTTGCTTTTTTATTACGGAGGTACTACTTTTGTCGGCCAAAAATATACAGCTTTTATTCTATGGATAATGAACTATGAACTCAGTTCTATTGTTCAGTATTAAACATACAACAAATTTTGTTTATCATTGACATTATTAATCACTATCATACGTCTAAAGGTGTTAAAAATCACTTACCGAGGGGCAAAGTATCTAATGACTATGGTAACTAAGGAACAGCAGTACAGCGACTGTATAAGAAGGGTAATGAACAAATAGAAATCAATGTTGAACAATTCCGCGAAAACAACGCGAACGCTACATTATTTCGTCCGCTTTTATCGAACACAGGTAAAACGGCCTAGGTTAAAGAATTTATTATTCCTATAAGGAGTACCTTTATTATACTATTCTACGCTTAAATTAAGATAAATGAGTACGTAAAGCCATTAAGTTACTAAAAATTAGTTATTCAAGGCAAAGTATCTAATCACTGTACTAATCTAATGAGAAGTGTGTTACATTTTTCACCCCTTCGACAAAACCAATGAAGATTAACAAACAAATAGAAATCAATGGTGAACAACTCCACGAAAACAAGCGAACTCTACACAGTATTCACTCGCTTTTATCCAACAGAGGGCTTAGCACGAACAGATTAATAATAGCGTAACGCTATGGAATTGATATTTCATAATTTTCACACTGCAAATTTACTGAATAAATATGAATTTAAAAGCACGAGTTTACGACAGCGATTTGTGCTTAGCCCTCAAGCAAAATAGCGAAGGTGTAGACTGTGCCTATCAAGCGTTTAAAGACGTCTTATGCTCAAGTTATACGCAAGATAAATGCCTGTAGATAATTAAAAATAGTTCCTCTTCATTCACTATCTTCACAGGAAGTGGGCACGTACGGAATACGATATCTTGATATATTACAGGGGAGTTAGTGGCGCGTTTTTACAACCCCCAGGGGCGTCTATCTATTTATAAGGGCGTAGGGTGGTGTCGACCTTTACAAATACATCTCCAACCGATATACTCAACAAACTGCCGTCATAAAATTCGTACGATAGTACGATTAATGGGTTCTAAAAATGGTTATATATATTTGTACGAACGACGGTGACGACTAATATTGGGAAAACGATAAATTTTGGGCAGCAAAGTCAATATGTTGCACAAGAATATAGCGAGATGTCTGGAGGTCTCAAGTGGGCTTTTATAAGGTATACTTTTGAGTTACATGAGTGTACGTCCTTTAGCGCTTACGCGAGGTACAAAAATATTGTGATGCAAAGATTGATATAATTACCAGAGAGGTCTGTAAGGAAAGAATCTGTTGTGACTCCATACTCTCTGCCGTCCCCGCAAGTGATCTGGTGTGATATAGATGAATAACTAAATAAAGCCCCACATTAAGAATTATTCCCGAATTATGGCTTCGTTGCCAAATATGAATTTCAAGTACACCAACCCAGACTATAAAACATTTGGGGGTCACACAAAGATGTGTATCTTGCGGAGATTGAACTCGCGACTACTCAATCATGGTCCAATATAAATACAAAAACTACTCAAACTTATGCTAGAGTTACTGATAATAATGTCGTGAAGACAATTTTTTATCGAAGAATAAATGAACGACTTATTTTGGACTATGAACTACGAGTATCAGCCTAATCTGTACCATAAGCTTCGTCTATGGCGCGTAAACAATTTGATAAGGAATACGAAACAATGTTGTTGGCTTTATCTAAAGTGCTACAAATGTGTACGGTCGTTAGTAGTAAAGTAAGGTCATGGGGAGCTGTCAAACCGCCTACGATTAAAACCAATGTTGTTTAGCTTTAGCTTTTGTAATGTTTAATAATTATATTTTTAATTATAATGTTGTTAACAATACAGTTTCTGCACTTTAATAAGAGGAGCAAAACTACTTTTTAATTATTTATTTAATTATAATAAGGAATGTGTAAATGGATCATATAACACACGGATACCTTCAGTCACTATTATAATTAAAATATTTGTAGACTGTGTGACGCCAAAATGTTGTAAAAAGTAGAAAATTATTTAATAAAATTATACTCCTAATTGGCGAAAAATAAAATTACCAAATACAATAGAACTTTAACATGTGAAAAATAAAAAATACACTGGAATAAATCCTAACATATTCCAATTATTTTTATAGCATAGTATAGGTGTAATTTCATATTTTAATTTCTGTATATATCCTTTTATCATTTTCCTGTTTTCAAACATCATAACCTACACCATAATTAATTATAGTAATCCAGTTTTAATTAACAAAAAGGTGAACATTAAATATAATAAGTACCTAGTAACATTTTATATCCGTTGGTACGGTTTAGATTCACAAAAGATGAAACAAACTAGAATTTAACAAACGTAAGAACTATGCCGTGGTAAGGTAATAAACATTTTTATGCTACGTTTAGGCGGGTGTTAGAATATTTTTATTGCTTAAGCAGTGATCTGTTGCTCCAATTTGGCAATAAATTGTTTGCCTTTTTATTACGAAGGAACCACTTTTTTTTGGCCATAAGTATACAGTTTTTCTTCCATGCAGTCACCATACGACGAAGCAAGGATTTATTCACTGCACGGTGCATGAGTGCGAATACTACTTAGAAGTTCTGGTGCGTGATCTTGAATATTTTTGTAGGAGTCGCCTGGGTTGATAATATTAAGCACAGTTGTTCAATAAATCGCTTGTGTTATCATTGTTTTACCACGAAATATTTTAAGACATTTACTATTTTTCATGTTGTGTTTTAACTTGTTTGCTTTTATTATTGATATTATTACGAAGGGACCTTGCCTTTAGGGAAGGCTTTTGGTGGCCAAAACTATACAGTTTCTTGAAGTAGTAGAAGCAAGGATTTATTCGTTGAGCACGGTGCATGACTGCGAATAGTAGTTAGTAGTTCTAGAGCGTGATATTGAATATTCTTACAGGATTCCTTTGCGTTTATAATATCAAGCGCAGTTTGGTGTGTGATGTTAGAATATTTTTATTGCTTGAACAGTGATCTGTTCCTTTAATTTGGCAATATGTCATATGGCGACGAGTCATGCCCTCTAACGGTGAAAGTGGGCACTTGTTGCAGTTAAAGGCGCAGGCGCAGGTATCCCCCTTCGCACCGTCTACGCGTCTGTCTAAACTTAGAGAATGACGGTGCGTGTCCTCTGCATAAGGAAGAGCGAATAATACGCAAGATCTACTAATAAAAATTTAGTTATGTAAATATTTTCGTGGCAAAAATACCTCTTGAACTATAATGATCGTCGAAAACTAATGGATATCATTTAAAAAATAGAAATTATTTTGTCCTTTACAAAGTGACATCAAGTCGAATTGAGGACGACAATTTTATTAATGAGGTAAAGTACATTATTATTGAAACTAGTCTGTTTCTTGTAACAGTCATAGTACTAACTTTATCTTATCATTACTAACGGGTCCCTTTATGTATTTCTTTGAAAGATTTTGTGTTCCACCTACACCTAACTGTTCTCATTATTCATTTCACGTATTTCATGTATTTCTTCGAAAGATTCAATGTTTTTATTATATTTACTTTAGTTTTCTTAATTGTCATTAGTTATTATTTGCATTAATAACGCTCTCGCGCAACCACGAAAGTTACTTCCTTAGAAATTATATTAGTCGACTGCGCGCACGCATCGACCGCCTATACGCCCGCGCCGCCCTCTCTGTCTGCATATGTACATATTTGTATTCAAACAGATTATCGTCTTGCTTTCTAGTTTATGAACTCTGAATATAGCACCCGTCAATCCAATGAAATCTGATCATATGTAAAGCTAATGTATCATTAAAAGCGGATTTGTGTAACTAAAACCACGGAAGGGACAACCACACCGAAAAATGATAAACCAAATAGAGTTCATAAAACGAGACCAAAAGACTAAGATTCAAAATTACACAAATAACTGTAACGCTTCTTTGATAAGAGTATTAGAGCTTAGTGTAATAAAAATCGCATTTAGAATCGATAAGAATCACAAGAGAAACATATACAGGTAGACAATATTTCAAAGATGTTGACTAATTGAAAGAGAATATAAAGGAAATTATATTAAACGTATATAAAACAATCCTTTTCGCAGTACAAGTAACCTCAACAAATTTCGTTTATCCTCGGTGGCACAACTGCTTGGCACAATTTATTAATAATACTCGTAATTTAGCTCAATATAATTCAAGACTAAGCCCAGACTTTTACCTAATCAATTTATCTTATAAGCTATAAACTACTTGTAAGTTGATAAATAACACATTTACTTTCGACGTTTATATATATATAATGATAAATATTCATTTTGGCTTTACTGCCAAACAGAATAATTATATTTGACAGTAATAAAACCGAATTATTATCATAAGAGTTACCGATCGGCGGGACGGGCAACAACGGGCGCGCTGTCTCCCAAACACGAGTATAATAGCGGAAACAATGCTTTATATGTACTGTCGATTTTGGAACTTTCCTTTACACCTTTTTCGTTATAAATGTCACTATAACTCATGTTGAATTCATGAGTAAAATAATTTAAAATGTCTGATTCAACGCGAGGAACGAAAATGGCAGAAAAGGAAATAGTCAGTATTTCAGTTACCTGCCTTTAGTCGTGTATAACATTTTTTCTGTTAAAAACATTCATATATTATAGTAACATTTCTAAGGAGGTACAGGATATACTACCTTAGCCTATTTCATATCCCTTACAACAATGAACCAACATCTCAGAAAGAAATACCAATTGCGAAGTATGCAGATACCAGTGGACACTTTTTCACCTCTACCATACTTTCGCTCTTAAAAGAGTATGAGGTGGGACTGGACTGAATCAAGCTTAGGCCAAATGAGCCTATAAATTTATAAGACGAACTAGGACCGATCAAGGTATTATAGGTAAAGAAGGAAACCCTAGTACTCTGATAACAATAACAACTCTTTCGTCCATTGTACTTGATATTTAATAATATCAAGCAGCAAATTCAACAACATTAGCTGTAAACAATAAATCACTCGGTCAGTTCACACACCTATTAATAAATTATGCAAAAAGCTCCTTCGCACGTGAACTTGCCAGTCACGTAGTGCGTGCGCCACCTAAATAAGGTAGCGACACAGAGGGCAACTGAGCAGAAGCGGGAAATGTCAGAACCGCCGCCATAAACATTCCACATGGCGTCTAGACTTACGTTAATGGATGGCTGTAAGTGTGAAGACAGAGCGTCTTTGTTTTTATTTAACTGCAGACATAAAGGGGTGAAGTTTAAGCCCTTTGTGAGTATAGCGCTACTAAACCTTAAGACCCTTCGTCTACTCGTAAGTCTTGATAAGTTATAACTGTGTGTAAATTCTAATATAAAAAATAAGCAAAATTCAGAATCAACAATAACCTACGTTATCTATCATTATTCATTTGACTATTTCGGTGATCTAGCAATTGATGATGCAGAAAGCGTTCGAGTTCCCTATATAATGGCCTTAAGACTAAAGTTTTCAGTCAATGTGTGTTACCAGTGATGATATATGGATCAGAGACGTGGTCGCTTACAATAGGTCTCATAAAAAAGCTCAGAGTTGCTCAGCGAGCTATGGAGAGAGCTATGCTCGGCGTTTCCCTACGCGATCGAATCAGGAATGAGGAGATTCGTAGAAGAACCAAGGTTACCGACATAGCCCTTAAGATTAGCAAGCTGAAGTGGCAATGGGCGGGCCACATAGCGCGTAGATCGGACGGGCGTTGGGGCAGAAAGATTCTAGAGTGGAGACCACGTATTGGCAAGCGCAGCGTGGGACGACCGCCTGCCAGATGGACCGACGATCTTGTGAAAATCGCAGGAAGTCGTTGGATGCAGGTGGCATCGGACCGGTTACGCTGGAAAGCGATTGGGGAGGCCTATGTTCAACAGTGGACAAGTATGGGATGAGATGATGATGATGATGATGATGATGATATAATGGCACAAGACTCTCCCTATTACATAGAACACTGTACCTTTCTAGTACCCCCGCTTGTAGTATGCAGAAATGGCAACCTTTATCTCTTACTAGCTACTCCTATCATCAATGCTATCAATGTGGCCACCTTCTGGGCCGCATCTATATAAATATAATTCTATTTTCCGTCAAAACGTTACGAAGAAGATCGTCAACAGTCTTCTGCATGACAAAGCTCTCCCAAAGATCGCCACAACGACCGACTTTGTATTGTATGTACACCTCTAGCTTTTAAGCCTTACTATACTAACAAGAAATATGTAGATGACCCTAGAAATCCTATTACCTTCATACAGTTTATACTCATGTCCTTATTGTTTATGACAAGTTCTAAAGACAGATCGGAGAAAACAGGCCCATTTGGAGAAAAAGTCAATAGGCCATTACCCGGCTCGCTGCAAAGCGGTGACGTAACTAAACCCGGTATACGCGAGTTTTTCTTAAAGTCAATGCCAAATATGTGGGACGAGTGTCCCATATGTGCCAACTGTTGTCTGCGACAATTAGAGTTCGTATTAGTGTTTTTATAACTAGGCACGTTAATTGTAATGTCTTGTAGATAAATACCAATGTGACAGAGTGATACCTAGACCTAGCGCTAATTGTTTTATTTTTTTGCAGAGCTCTGCTCCCAAATTATCATCCAAACAATCTGCGTCGCTTATAGTACTATTGTAACAGTTTTATAATACTGATTTACATAAATTCGATTAATTATATTTTAATATTGGTATTGAATCTAAGTATGCATCGTTAATATTTATCGCATGTTTCAATCTTCGACGAGATTCAAATTACGAATTGAATTAGTAACAGCAGTTTCGAACAGTGTGACCAATACAAAAACATTTAATCTGGTATAAAGTAAGAAAGACACGTAACAAGCCCGAGGAATAAACTTGACCATATAAAAAGGGCGGGTAACGAGAATGCAGTATGCACTTTTAAGGTTACAAAGCAACTACAACGAAAGTACACTCGACGATGCCGGCGGTGTATTTATAAAACAAGCTATTTTAGTATTTTTTACTATGAGTTATAGACTATTTCTCTTTGTGTCTGAAATACTACAGTTGCAAGCTTTGTGGTCGATTGCGCCTAGTTCAAGTGAAACCCATGGAGCGTTGGTGACATAACAATGCGCAAACAGTCAAGATAGAAAAAAAGGAATGATTCAAGAAAATGCTTGTTGAAGAAACCTTTCGTTTACTAGATGTGATTAAGTTTATTTTTTATATGAGTTGAAGTGCCTACTGGCAAAGATAATGCGAAAGAACTGTCTGTAGAAAATATAATTATACTTTACACAAAGTATGTTCTTTTTATATGAATATCTTTTAGAAATTTTCATATTTGTCTCATTACCTAGTAGACAAAGAAGTTTAGTTAAGTTTCCTAAAATAACCGGTTCTAACTCCTAAGTCTATAAATCTATTCCCGTATAAAAAAGCAGTCCTATCGCAATTTCTTTTATCAAACTTGTACTTAGTGTAAATACAATTTCTATTTTGCGTTGAACGTAATGCAAACTTAAAAGCAAGAGACAAAGAAATTCAAAGAAAAAATGTGATTACTCATTGAAGTTCAGACATTAAATTGTTATCTTCACCGCCTTTAATTAGGTCTTAACAGATTTAAAGTGTTCTTAGAATTCGCATAACTGCACAATACAGACAAATAAATTTTTTGTTGCACGCGATTGAAGTTTTTAATATTTATATAGCCAATTACTTAATGGCATGGACGGAACTATAAATTTCGTGTACAATATTATTTATGAACATTGATTTCAATAACTTGCCCACACAATTGCATCCCTTGGGAGTAAAGAGACCACTGGTTTACCATTCCTGTTAGAGAGAGCAATAGATATACTGGTTTTTTTTAAGGAAACTGAGCTAAGTTGATTGAAAAAAAAAAAAACTTCCTTCCCAG
Organism: Phalera bucephala; assembly: GCA_905147815.2. Lineage (NCBI taxonomy): Eukaryota > Metazoa > Arthropoda > Insecta > Lepidoptera > Notodontidae > Phalera > Phalera bucephala. The sequence continues at coordinate 10,604,383 of LR990621.1, read as the reverse complement.
TGATATTTCCATTTTAACAACAGAATTAAATATAAATAAAGATTTGGGTCAACGATACATCAGACGTCGCGGACGAGAAGTTAAAAGATTCTAAAAATACAACACTAAAACATATTTAGAATAACAATAGGAAAGCGGTATAGAGCTCTAACATTTTTTTAATTGCATGAAAGAGAACGCTTAATACAAGGAGCTAAAGTTGAAAATACTCTGGATGATGAATAAAATGGACGGATGCAGTCGTGAGTCACCGGAACATTGAGCCCAATAGTGTCCGGACTTCACCTGGGAATCAATGAAGAACAAGAACTGAATACTGATCACCGAATCCTCAGACTTCTGTTGCCATTATGACCGAAGATACCAACAGCTAATTGTTATAATTTACATTGTAAAATTTTTATACATGAACATCATTTGAATCTAAATTAGGTCCGCCAGATGTCAATATTTGAGTTACTGCTGACGTCCACGTGTTTAAATACATACAAAGATAATTATTTTTAACTAGGCTAACAGTCGCTAAATTAGTGTTATATTTTTTTGACACGTCACGTTCATATGTATAGTATGATTCTGAAATACATAGGCCAAGGCGACTCTAATTGACGTTGCATGTGGTCACAAAACATCACTATCAGCGTACGAATAACCCAATTATCACCAATTCTCATGTAAATAGACTAAGACTTAACTTCTGAAATATATGCATCTCTTTCTGGCAACATCATCGCCGCATCATTTTTGTATGTCCGTCACTGTTTGGTGTCTATATTTATCTCGCGAGCTCCGTTTCCGGCCGCAGCGTGCCATTCGGCAGGCCAGTTGCATTGCACTGAATTTAAATACGAATTAGCGGGAACCGTAAACTTCCTCATTAAAACGGCTATTAAAAAGTTATCTGAAGGCAATGTGTTGTAATTTGTAAGTACAAAGTTGATTATTTCAAGAGTTCAAGAGCGCTTTTTAGCTTTTCCTTATTCCTTCCTGGCGTAACTTTCATGGATAAATAAATAAAGTTGAACAGAGTATAATGTAAACAAATTTGATTTAGTAACGTGCCTGCATAAAAAAGCAATGAAACTTTGATGAAGATTATGATAATAATGAAATTGGTTCACTTGTAGTTGTAGTAAATACACATCAGGGAATCATGCTTGGAAATGAAAATGGATCCAGATCCTCTCCTCATAAATCCAGAGTGTTTAAAACTGGCTCAGTCATGTTTATGAGACGAAATATGAGAATAATATATAACTTGATAATATCATCGCCTATTTTTATAGTATATTATTATTATTTAATGTAAGTAGGTATATTTATTTTATTAGCATTATAGTCTCGTTAGGGCCTGTTTCACCACCCTCGAGTAAAGTGCTAGTTAAGTACTTCTAAAATAGCGTCTGGTGCTTACTCGGCAATTAAACTGGCTAGATGAACCGTCGGATAGGACTACTCAAAAATGGTGAAATTCGTATATAGACTTACTTGCAATTTTAAATATCGATTTATGTACTTTAAACTTTACTTCTTGGCGTATTTTACCCAAAGTTTAAAAAGGTTTGCTTTTAAGACATAGGTCCTCTTGGCGCTTGTTATTATTGGATTGTGATCATAATTATAATGCGCGGAGCAGTTACTCCACATCGCGTGTCTGCACCTTGCAACCGATAACTTTGTGTTCTTATGTCATCGTTATCAGTGTTTGTATGGCCGTGCATCTTATCTACAACCGGTTAATCAACGGTTATCGCCGAGGGGCTCGGATCGCGCTAACAAAAGCCTTCAGAGCTCGTCTTTAGCGCATTGTTATGATGCATTATTTCACTGTTTTGTGTACTTTGTTTATATTGTTTTTGTAAAGATATCTGTAGCTCTACCGGGAGTTATCACTGTTTATACGCGCGTTTGTTATAATTAAAAAGTAAATAAACATCGAAACGCCTATACTTCCCAGGCGAGGGTGAAGTGGTGTACTATGTAAACTAACTTATTATTGATATTTAGGTCTCAGTGTATCAAGCGGCGAGCCTACAATAGATATATATACTATAACTAGATACAATTTCACATTCTAGACGGTGACTAAGGATTATTGGATAACAAACATACTTTGTACCACCAAGGATTCGAACCCAGAATCCCACGATTGCCACCCGCGTTATATGCTTTTAGACTAATTAGAACACACCGTCACGCCTATATTCCCTAAGCGGGGGTGGCAGAGGTGTACTGTGTACACCCACATTTCGCCGACGATGTCCCATGTAACAGGGGCGAGCCTATTGCCATATACCGGGCACAATTCCAGACTCCGGACTCATACTGGGAAATTTTCGTTAGAAAAACTTCATTTGTCCGACCTAGGATTTGAACCCAGGACCTCGTGATCACCAAGCGATGCGCTTTGCCACTAGACCAACGAGGCAGTCTAATTAGAGATTAAGTCATTTATTAAAAATAAGCCATAAACAGTGGGGATGCAATGATACGCTAACGATCTAACTTTAAGAAAACGGTCAAATATGACTGAATTCCAGACCACATTTGATATTACTTAAGTTAATGTACTTAGGGTGTATTAAGTATTAATGAGAATACGTTTTACGAGTTAAGTTCTCGGAATAGCAAAGATTATCACCGTCTGCAATCTGCAGAACTGACTAATATATGAGTATTAAAATTGTTTCGAGACATACGAAGTCGATGAAGCTTTCAGAAGGATTAGCACGAGTTGATATGCCGTCCTTTTCACACTACAAATTTACTAAATAATATGAAGGTGACAACACGCTTTTTCGAGAACGTTTAGCTAACGTCAATCTGTACGTAGTGTCTTCTGAGTATATGTAATAAACGCTTGAAATATTAAAGACTTGATGACGATCCGGAAAAAAGGCGGCATTCTGAAAATATCCGTGTAATGTGTGCGTTCAGGAAATAACATAAGCGATATTCGAGGTACTTGCATATTATGCTTCGCGTGTGCTTCGCGTGTTTTTCTTCCCGTGGAAATTAACTTTTGTCTTGTGCTTTTATGATGCGTCACATTTGGTTTCTATGTATTTCATCATCAGCCCTTGTCAGTCCACTGCTGGACGTAGGCCTCTCCCATGGCACGCCACTGAGCTCGATCTTCAGCTCTCCTCCTCCAATCCCTGCCCACTGCCTTAGGAATATCGTCGCCCCACCTAGCTACAGGGCATCCTACACTACGTTTGCCGACATGCGGTCTCCACTCAAGAACCAGTCTGCCCCAACGTCCATCGGTTCTGCGGCATATGTGACCTGCCCACTGCCACTTCAGCTCGCTAATTCGCTGAGCTATGTCGGTAACCTTGGTTCTCTGACGAATGACTACGTTCCGGATTCGATCCCTAAGAGAAACTCCGAGCATAGCTCTTTCCATAGCTCGATGAGCGACCTTGAACTGGTGGACAAGCCGCACAGTATGTATTTAATTTTTAATGTATTTAATTTGCATTAATTACTAGTGACCCATGCCATGTAATAACTAGTACATACAATTATCGATACACACACTACTACAGAAATAATTTTCTTTTTATCACCACTGCAACAAAGAATGAACTTTATGAATTTGAAATTCTACATTGCGACCAAAATAGTATTGAAATGTTTTTGTTTGTATTTAAAGTTGAAAATCGACACCTCTCAACCTATTCCTTAAGCTATAACTGCCCTAGAAAGTATTAGTTAAGAAAAGGAGCATTGATAAAAGGATAAAATTCACCTTGACATTGGTTAATCCGTTCTGAAGCTACAGGCCGCAGACGGGCATACACTTTTAACTTTGAACAAATTACTTTTTATCAGAGTTTACTAGCTAACTATAAATAACTTAAAACCTTTAAGTTACAGCTTTCGAACAAGAGTTTCCAATTATGCAAATATCTGTATCTGAAAGCTTAATTACAATATTCACCACTTAATTACTTTGACGTAGCCCGGTGACCAAACTGATTATATCAAAGACCGTGCCTTCTGAAATGCAAATAATAATTTCACGTAATTTAGCAATAACATATTAAACGTAAACAACACCACTTGAAAGTTCAGCTTTATAACGTGATGTTAAAGTTTAAATTATAATACGAAATATGTGTTAGTCAACACATTATTTTGTAGATACGTCGAAATGCTAACGCATTGATGCGGTCAGCTACACAATATAGTTATTTAACACTCTGTTAACTTATGATTTTCGTGTCATAGCTAATCGACCGATAGAGGTCGTAACTGAGTCAGTGTGGTGACAAGTTCGATAAAAGCGCGGTCAAACTACACGCTGTCTGATTAGTTTTGGGTCAAATGATCGTTGTGAATTACATCTTATCTATAGTTACTTATGTTAAAATTTACATTGTCGTTAAGTTTCTATCAATTAAACGTTTTAGGGATAACATGGGTCATCTCCTTAAAATGTATAGTACCTAAAGAGAAACGTGAATATTGAAATTGAAGACGTAATGTCAGACGCATATGATGTATGTATGGAACTCATATGAGTTATTATTCAAAAATAGTAAATATTTGAATACTGCGTAGTTATACTTCAAATATAATATAAATGTGAACATGTTGTTATAATGATTAAATTCGCAAAAATTCTTGAGAAGTAAAGTATATAAATCAAAATTTACACAGTAAACTTAAGTCATAATACCAAGAAATAATGTGAAAAACATTTTATGTATGAGTCGTTTTGTACATAATAGATTGATAAAATGAAAATTTCTAGTCAAGTAAACACTTGATTTTGATTGGCTTGGTTAATGGTCAGTTCTGGATATAAAGACTAACTACTGGGGTCGCAAAATCATCCACTTGTGTATTCCCGAGATAATAACCAATAAACTTAACTGTCCCGAAATCATGCATGCGGATGGAATTTATCTCAAGATATAAAATAATAATAATATTAGCCCTGTTAAGAAACTGTCCCACTGTTGGGCACGGGCCTCCTCTCAAACTGAGAGGGCTCAGGCCATAGTCCACCACGCTGGCCCAGTGCGGGTTGGTGAACTTCACACACCTTCGAGAAACTCTTAGGCATGCAGGTTTCCTCACGATGTTTTCCTTCACCGTTAAAGCAAGTGATAATTAAATTTTAATACGCATATGCTTTCGAAAAGACAGAGGTGCGTGTCTGGGTTTGAACCCGAGACCTTTGACTTTGCAGTCCAACGGTCTAACCACTAGGCTATCATTGCATAGATATCTGCTAGGCTATCATCTTAAGATATAATGTGAAGTAAACTTCACATTATATCATTATATGACTGACAGTCCGTAAAAAAAGGGTTACTCACACACTATGTGGGATGTTTGAAAAATGTGGACATTCCGCAACAACTCAAATATTTGTAACTGCCCAAGGACAATTAAAGGATATTCAACTTTGATATTTATCTAAGGGTACAGCAGTACCTCCCAACTATTTCAATTCTAAAGGCAATGCTTCCTTTATTATTTTATTCATTATGAGTCCAGGTAGGTGCAGGGATGCCCTTGCGTCCAACACAGTAACATTAAAAAGGTATAAATGTCTATAAATGCGACTTGCCTCGTTTTAAACGTCACTAACTGCATTTTTGCAATTTTCTGGGAACTGAATACCGCTTAATTAGATTTTGTCTACGCAATTAAAGGAACCATTTACGTGTATGAAACAAAATTAAAAGTATAATTAAGGTATCCAGACACATTATGTCGATCATATCCCAGAGGGGTGACAGAGACCTTCAAAATACTGTGCGTATTATGACTACGCTTACACCGCTGCAATGCCTTTAGTGATGATCAAGGTTAAGCGCCGTTCGGCTTGGTCAGTCAGAGATGGGTAACTGTTTGTGGCATTACCATTTTGGAGCGTTTCCGGACTTTGGATTGTACCTTAAGATGTTGGTCCTGATTACTAATTAATGTGGTAATCCGAAGCCCAATTGAAAGCTTTTATGGATGGCTTAGTAAGATCCAACAGCGAGTGACAACAAACCCGCTACCAATCCACACTATGTCCGAGTGATGCAGTAAAATTGACTTATTCTCTCTCACCTCTCACCACGGTTTGATAGAGGCACTTAGTAATAAATCACCCTATCAAAGACCTTTCACACTGAGGTGAGAGAGACATTCCTACGTCACGTGTAAAATACTGACATACTAAGTTATCGCATGTTGAATATAAAAGAAAAAATCCATCTTAATGCTCCATTCATCAAGTTAAGACGTTCATTTTCATATGTAACACGTGATAAATATGTTCGAACAATATATTTAGTCAGTGGTAATGTCAGTGCGAGATTTGGTTCAAACGATGTGGCGAATAGGATGCTATAGATAGCGTAATGAATATTTGGGTCAATAACGATGGCCTCCAGCGCTGTTTCAATTTAATTATGACTCACGTTAAATTTTCACTTCTATTGTTCGTTGAACGTTAACACCATCAAGAGTTATTCATGTTACATTTTTCTTTGTAAATTTAAACGTAAATACTCATGGCGTGCTTTGTATTGTAAAAGTTCTAAGAATTTATTTTTTGAGTCAATGTTTGAGTTGTGCCATCAACCGGAACGCTACGAAATAACTACAGTCGTCACACCCGTAGTAACTTATTCTACATTTCAACCCCCTCTCACAAGCCCGGCTAGCTCAGTCGGTAGAGCATGAGACTCTTAATCTCAGGGTCGTGGGTTCGAGCCCCACGTTGGGCGCATCTTTTTTGTATTACCTTCAACATTTTTCTGTAGTAAATTACTTGCTCTTATCTTCATTCAAGAAATAACGCTTCAACTCCTCAAGTTATGTACATTCGCGTGCAATTATCACTCGCGTATGTACGCAATCGCCACTGACCTCGTTCTTAAACAGATTATCATATCCTAGTTTGTCCTTCAGCTGCTTGCATGGGTATTACTTATGTCTTACCACTATGGATCGAGGCATACATCAAAGTCAAATTAGATTCACGTCATTATTTTAGTTAGAATTATGTTTTCTTACTATACTTAATTGCATTTAGTGACTAATAAATATTATCATTGGAATGGTTATCTAGCACCTCCAATAGGTGTCAAACCACGGTTAAAAACAGCGTGAGATAAAATAAACTGAAATTTGTCTATACTAATATAATAACGAAAGATAAAGATTTGTGTTTGTTTGATTAAAATGATAAACTCTGAACCGATTATGATTAAAACCTTTATTAAATGAAAGCCATATTATTTAGAACTAACATAGGCTATATTGTATTTTACCAATAGATAGATAGATGACATTTAATTGTTTCACCAAAAACACAATAAAGAAATATTGTATTTATAAATATACTAGGTAGTGTAACAATGGGCGGCCTTATCACTCATAGTGATCTTTGTCAGGCAACCTTTCCTTTTTAATAAAAATCTTTAAAAAAAAAGGTAAACCGACTTCAAAAAGCAAAAAATAAATATTTGAAGTTGGTGCTGGTTGGTGCAGTCGTTTACTTGGCACCGACTTCAAATATTTATTTTTTGCTATTTGAAGTCGGCGTACCTTTTTTTTAAAGATTTTAATTTTACAATTTTAAGTGACGAGTGAATTTAGTAATATTTATGTACCGATATTATATTATTTTGCTGAGTTGTACAGTAAGGTACCTACAGGATTAATATAATGACTATAATAACGGAATCTATACATTCGTGCTGTTCGCCGTTAAGGAGTTCCCTCTTGTATCTTCAAAGTCCAAGGTCCAATACCAATAACATTAAAATAGGACCACCTCAAAACTATACTGAACCGAATGCAAAAAGAATCATCAAAATCGGTTCATAAGCAAAGGAGTTATAAAAAAAGGACGAATTATGAACCTACTTTTTTGAAGTTGGCTAATATACTGCTTAGTTCTATAGTAGGGTACCTATAGGATTGACGTAATACCCATAATATCTCAATTTACATATGCCTATTGTTTGTCGTTAAGGAGTTCCCTGGTGTATCTTCTAAGTCCAAGGTCCAATGCCAATGAAATTAAAATGGGACCACCTTGGAGCTATACTGAACCTAATGCAAAAAAATCATCAAAATCGGTCCACAATTGACGGAAATATCGCTGAACATACACAAAACAAAAAAAGCATACATACAACCGAACATAGAACCTCCTCCTTTTTGAAGTCGGTTAAAAAATATAGAAATATATTAAAAAGCAAACTCGCACGCCGCCGCGTTTGACAGCTAGTATTAAAAGGGACATATTGAAGAAATTTATAGAATCTTTACGTTACGTACTGACTAGTTATTGAAATAAATTTCTTACTTGTTCCTATGAAATTTCCACTATTATACAAGTAATGTTTGGAGTAATATTTCCAATATTCAGGCTAATTCAACCAGAAATAATATAAAATAACATGTTTGTTGTTTATTCAAAAACGATATCGAACGACCATCTTATCTGTAGTAAACGTAAAAACTAAGTTAAGTAGGCACTCATTTTCTTTTTATTAGTGCAATATTCCAATAGATAACTAACATGTTTGTATAAAATAACCCTTATACCGTAAAATCGGTTTTCTTATCTAAAGTTATCGGCTTATATTGAACTACTGGCGGGTACACATCAAGCGTTTATCAGTACAAAATTATGTAAACGCTCACAGTTTGTATTCAACCGTATCGTAGGTAGGTAATACAATACTTTTTTGGGATGGTTACCATTTAAAAAAAAAACACCGTCACGCCTATATTCCCCAGAGGGGGTGGCAGAGGTGTACTGAGTACACCCACGTTTCGCCGACGATGTTAGGTCCCATGTAATAGGGGGCGAGCCTATTGCCATAAACCGGGCACAATTCCAGACTCCAGACTCATACTGGGAATTTTCGTTAGAAAAACTACGATTGTCCGGCCTATGGTTTGAACCCAGGACCTCGTGATCACAAAGCGATGCGCTTTGCCACCAGACCAACCAGGCAGTCCCTAATAGTCGCGTTACCATTTTAATGTGTTCAAAATTATTAGACACGAAATCATGACCCCATCATCACTCCAGAACAAATTAATATATTTATATTAATAAATCTGCAAATTATAGAGATATGAAAATAAGTAATGTTAAATATTTGGATTTATCATCTATTCACATAAAACCAAGTAATTTACATCCATTTTTTTCGAGAGTTTACAGACGAGGGACGCTTTATATCAATGGCAGGCGTCAACGGTCCCTGTTTGTCGTTAGCGACACATCACAACAAACAGCCCTAAAAGAGAAAATATCACGCACGTACGTTTATTTTTAAAACCCAAGAATTACCATTTTTATTGCTTTAGTTTCAAAAAGACCACAACTGTCACCGATATGCTGACGACTGCCAAATACGGTCACCGGCGATTGCTGACGACAGGCGGCTATCGTCGCTCGTCTGCGAACTCGCTCAATGTAAACGCACACTTACATACAATATACATCTACTTTCGTATATGCGTACATACCAAAGGTATGGGTATGACACGTATCACGAAACAAAAGGTGTCTGGGACCGGATAGTAGGTACCCAGTAAATATCCTACAAACTACGGGAGATATGCATTGTCTGCCGTCCCTACGTCGGATGAGAGCTGTTTTATTTCTTGCGTATATTGTACCTAGTTCAGATATGTAGGTTGATGCTATCAGGCTCACATAAAATGCCTTGTCTAGTAATAAAGAGAAAATACATAAGTACAAATTCTAAGGGACAAGATTTGCAATTATTTTTTGGTTTGATATTTATTTGGAGTTACCAAATTTTGGTAATTTTTACTTACCCTACAATACACTCACTGTACATTACACTGAATTATATTATTTCTCTTCTTTTATTGTTTATATCTTTATCATAGTACAATTTATAGATACTAGTACGATATGTAGATATAGACGGCTTTGAATACTGACTGATATCCCATAAACTAAATCACAACAACAACATAAGCACTCGTGTCTTTAAAACTTTGTTTAATATGTGATTAGATGAGATGTTAAAAAAGTAAACTGAAATATCGAATTATTAACATTAATGTTGCGATCAATCGACTCTACAACGCAAAAGAAACCTGGTAAGGCGGTAACTCAATGTATACAATAATTATATGTAAATAGCTTGTACAATACCTGACTCCTACGCGGCCAGTAAACTGCGGGACGGAAAGTGAGGGTGTCGTGATTGCAGCGTATAAAGTGCACCATGGCTCTATCGGAACAATGTTATTTACACCGTATTCTTGTTAAGTGATCGTTGTAAATCCCGTGAACTATGTTTCACGTTTATACTAAGATGCTTGTATTATATTGAACATTTCAATAATAAGGCAAGTCGATAGAACACGGCTCGTATATTTCTACTAATATTATAAATGCGAAAGTTCGCAATAATATAGCTTAAACATCAGAATAATATATACGCTATAATTTATAAAGATATTACCAAATCTATCTATCTATCTATATCATCACGCCAGCTCCCTCGCGGGGTAGGCAGAGAGTACAGTGTTCCAACAGGTTCTTTCCTTGCATACCTCTCTGGCTTCCTCCTCTCTCATAGTTCGTCTCATACACACTCGCCGGTTACGGAGACTCTTGACTTGCCCTTCAGATAAGACACGGTCTATTTGGTCATGGTAAGATAGTCAAGATCTTCCCCGGTAACTACATCCTTCCACTTTCGCATTGTATATCTGTATATACATTCCAAAATCAATTACAAAATTAACGCGTGCGCGCAGCTGCAGGTGACACCTAGTATGAAGATAGTTTTTGAATTCATGTAAATCATCATTTGAATTTATTCTTTCTCTAATCCTTATAAATTCTTCTAGGAGTTTATTATATAACTAGATGGTGTAAGGAATAACTTTTTATATTAAAATATGCCTTTTACACGAGTTACACGTGCTATAGCCGGATCAATGACAAGCTTACTTAGGGATATGAGTTGAACATATAGTCATCTAAACATATTCATTTTCTATCTTTGTATCATTACGCCAGATCTCTCGAGGGGTAGGCAGAAGAGGTAGGTTTTATTATTATTTAATATGGATACTGCAGAGAACCTGTTGGAACTCTGTACTCTCTGCCTATCCCGTAAGGGATCTGGCGTGATGATATAGTTAGAGATAGATAGATACTGGTTAACTGATGTGCGATTTAAATGAGTAGGTATTCGGATACTGTCATTGGCTTAAGGTTAAGTCTTAATTCTAAAGAAAACTTTCCGGTGTGAGATAAAAGTGTTTTTAAAACTAATTTCTACACTAAGCTGTGAATAAACTGAAAATCCGATTAAAAGTGTCGTGTTTTTAACGAAATATAATAGCCTGAAATCCGCGCCGGATATCCGGAGACGGATATGGCCTACTTTTAATTTCACGAAATAGACGGATTAATTAAATTAAAACTGATCGTTGGAATAAGGTTGCACTCATATTTTATCAAGAAGGTCTACATACTTTTATATATTAAATATTAATAATAATTTAACACAAAACAATTTTTAAGAGAACAGAGGGCGAGAAGAGAACGAGCGGATTGATGTACGCGTAACCCTATCGAGTTGATTTGCCATCCTTTTCACATTAAAAATTTACTAAATAAAGATGAACGTGACACAGGATCAGACACTGACCTCGCCGGTGAGGTCGAAGAATCCCATGCCCGCCGGCCGGTGCAGAGCACTACAGCGAGAAACCTAGTATATACCCTCCCCGATAGCGACTGCCCAAACCAAGAAGATTCCTCCTTGAGACGCCCTTAAGCTAGTTGCCTCCTTGCCCTTCTGGCTCGAACATGGTGGTAGCACGCTCGCCCTCTTGTCGGGTGAAGCTGCAAAGGCCCCGCGGCCAATAGCGTAGATCACTCACACACACACATACACAAAGCTTTGGCGACAAAGATATAATATTAACGTCAATCTGTTCGTGCTAAGCCCACAGATACTAGATTATCGTCAAGTTAAGTATGAGAGAAGACGATCTTATTTTTTATTGTAAGGATCAAATTATCTGCTCATGATATTAATGCATACTTGCATCCACAGTTAGTATTATTGTGACATCTTTAATCGGATCAACAAGATAGGGTAGCAAGTCAAGAGTCCCCGTAACCGGCAAGCGTGTATGATACGAACTATGAAAGTCAAATAGGCAAAAGAGGGAGGGGTATAGACGAGACACTTTTTAAAACTTTGGACTCTGTTTACTTAATTTGATGTAATGTTACGCTTAATATAGCTCTTGCTTAGTTTTCATGTTTGATCAAACTAAGTCTCTTATGTATTATAAATAACGACAAATCCGATAAGTAGTAATATATCTAAGTCTTCTTAAAAACTAGATATTAGATGAAAATTAAAGAGATAACTTATTGAAACTGGAGCGCAGAAAACTAATAACCTTGCCAAGTGGGTTATGAGCACTGCACCATCCGATCTCTCTACTTGCAATGATGCCAATTAAATTACGAGAAATTCTTCGATATTATGGTATTAACCGTTTTAATGATTTAGTAATTATTTATAAATTAACAATAAGTAATACGCAAATTAGTGAAGTATGGAATTACCAAAGCGAATACATAACCAGTAGTTTTCCTGCACGAAATGCATCAAAGAAAATAAGTTTATTGAGTTCTCAGATTTATGCGAATATCACCCATGAAATTCCCGACGTTTTTTTCAGTCCTGTTCGTAACCAATGGGTCCTACAAAGTACCTGAAACTCCGACTACCTAAAAATAAACCGCGATAAAAAGAAAGATTAGTTTTATTTCATGCAAATGATTGACTGTGAGAGTGGAGGAAACTAGAGGAGGCAAAGAACCTGTTGGAAATTTGTACTTTCTTACCCCGCAAGGGATCTGGCGTGATGATTTAGATAGCTAGATAGAAAATGATTTATTAAGAGGCATCTTATTAATTCTATTTCCTTTCAAGATTTATTATAATAGGACAATAAATAGTTTTAAATGAATGTTTAGATCTTATTTTTTTGCTATGTTTTGTATATAGTTACATCTATTGTATATAATTTGTGTTATAAATACATGTGGTAATAGGTTCAAAGTCAATACTATACTGTATTCTGGAGCTTTATTCTCAACACTTAATTATGATTAGCATAATTTCCAGACAGGGAATGCAGTAGCGCGTGTAAGTGTATTACTGTTTATTGGAAAAACTACAGCTACAAATTACAAATAATGTTCATTTACCTACAAGCCTCTACAAATATTAGTATACATTTCCTAAAGTACTAAATTGTGTAGAAAGTAACCGGCATTACCGAGGGCTAGTATTGCAATGGACCAGTTATCACTTACATAACTAAAGTTAAATACAAACACGACCCACATGCGCGCGCGCAGGAAGCCGCTAACCATCGCGGTCACGCCGTATTTAAACTGTAATTAAATCGGGTTCAAATCTGATCCAACTCATCCCGTTCGACCTGTCTAATTTATCTCTTGGTGCTCCATTTTTTTAAAGTCACGCTTATATTCCTCAAGCGGGGGCGGCAGAGGTGTACTGTGTACAATCTCTTGTCGCCGGCGATATTCTACGACGATTGTAGGTCCCATTGTAATATAATATAATAATAATATTAGCCCTGTTAGGAAACTGTCCTACCGTTGGGCACGGGCCTCCTCTCAAACTTTTAGGCTTTAGGTCATAGTCCACCACGCTGGCCCAGTGCGGGTTGGCGAACTTCACACACCTTCGAGAAACTCTTAGGGATGCAGGTTTCCTCACGATTTTTTCCGTCACCGTTAAAGCAAGTGATATTTTTGTTTTTTTTTTAATACGCTAATGCTTTCTAATAGACAGAGACCTCTGGCTCTGCAGTCCAACGGTCTAACCACTAGGCTATTACTGGTCATTGCCTTTGCAATAGGGTTGTGCTTATTACAATGGAAATAAGCACAACTCTTGTGCTATAAGTCGTCGAAAGTTTGGAATGGTGTCAATATAATGATATTGACCCCATTCCAAACTTTCGACGACAAGTTACATAGTACACTTTTTTCCATTTAACATTCAAACCTATTTAATTATTAATTTAGGATTGTTTTAATTCTTTAAAACTAAAACTTTAAAACTACTGTATTTTTCAATAGTAGGCTGATCAGTGATCACAAAGACCAATAAGAATCTGAAGTTTCTCCTTAAAACGAACAGACGTCCGTCGATCATAGTTGGGTTGACACAAAAAACCTTAATTCTTTCGAAAACTCATAACTTGCACCCCATGCTTGTATTCAATTTACGCAGATCCCGATTCTAGATTTTTAAACTTATAAAAATGGCCTATTACAAACAACTCACTTTTATTCTCTTGTTGACCTGTGTAACTAGGCCAATTCTTGCCTCTAATCAAGCCGCTAATCCGCAAGATTTTATTGGTGTCACTATGATTTCACAAAGACTTTATAGATATCTCTATAGTTTATATATGTTAAATCATAGTTAATCCAAAAATATAATAATACTCATTAAATAGGATGAAAGTAGGTAGGTAAATATATATGAACATAATAACTCAAAAAATTATTACTTGAATAAGCACTCTAACTATATCAACTAAAAGATTGATTTTTCTTGTCCTTGCTTTATGCGTTATGTCACATTCAGCCATTCAGCCATTAATTATTTCAGACGCTTCCCAAATATTTATTGTACAGAATATCCTCACCACGTGTCGTCTCTAACGAAAATTAGTCGAATTTTTCACTATTTGTAACGGTCCAAGAAATAAATGAGCGGGATGTCTTCCGAATGGCGGAGGACGCTAGGCATGCCTCCCACTCGTCACTTAGCCCATTAATCTCCTCCCAAACGGTCTGTCCGTCTGTCACTGCCAGTAATCTAATACGACACGCCAGCTTTTTGTCCCATATTACTTGCACTCAGTGGAAATACGCCTTAAAACGCTCGTTAATCCGTCAGTGGATAACGGCCCCTTTTAAGGGAGAATCAAACATTCCCGGGATGAAAGGGACCTTCATTGCGAGAGCGACGCGGGAATATATCCTACATAACGTCACGATTGTAATCGAATAACGTGAACCGAATAATGATAGACGGTAACAGACAAGTGTCTTACAAACAAGCAGGTAGCTAAAGTACCTATAATACAAATAATAATTACACACAGTTCCATCAAAATAAAAAATAATATGCGAAATTATCTGTATAACAGAGCAGCTTTACCTAAAACTCAGTAATACCAAAAGTAGTATTTACCAAACGAGCCTCCTTTGTTTTGTATAAAAAACTCTCACACAATCTGTGCAAGTGCTCGAAAAAATGGCTATGTACAAAAAGACATTGTCTGGTAAATCAGACAGATTCAGATAACACAGACAATGCCAGGATAATAAGCAAGACATTTCCGGCGAGCTCGAGCCGGGACTAAAGTTTATAAGTTGTCAGGATATACGTACATATTAGACTGTTTAGTATGCATGAGCCGGAATATAAGGGCCTTACTGAGTAGTATAAATCGTGTTGCCATTGTATCTATATCCTCGGGGATACGCCTACGCAGAATCAGATTGATTTTACTCATGAAGTAACTATTGTATGTGAGAGTTTAAAAACTTACCGCTGATTTTTCGTGATGAGTATTCCGCGTCGGTCGGGACTTTGGCGACGCCGCGGCACACGTCGCCAGCATCGCCAGGAACAACCCCACAACGGCTATAGTGCGCACACGGACGCCCATTGTCCTCCCGTTCGTTTTCAACCACTCCTGTGCATCCCATTTAAATTTCAAATTAGCGGCCCGCCTTGAACCGCCGAGCTCGTCAACAGCAACCCTCTTTCTTGTAATCGATTCTTTTCCGTATAAGTCTTCTTTCTTATGCAACACGCTTCGTACGTAGTCGGCGTCTGGTACGAGGCGTCGCCTTTCGTATTGACAGTTCAATTCTTCTTTACTGTGTATCCTACATCTATCTAAATCAGTCAATTCATGAATTTCGTCTAAATTATCATTGGAATGATTATTATGTGTATTTCTATCAACATTTGGTGCAGCACTTGGAGCATGTGTCTCGGTGCTGGCGTGTATCGTAACGTTTGTAATGTGATTCATATTGAATGAGTTTTGTGAGAGTGTTGAAGTCGCTTTTAAGGTTTTAATGGATGGATGAGCAGACGTGTTGGGTTTGTTGATGGGCGTCTGTGTCCGGGGGCTAGACATTATTGTGGTAACTACAGCGCGTTGTTCGCAGGTGTCAGCTAAGCATATTAGAGAGGTTCGGAGCGGTTCCCTCGTCAACACTGACATTACAGCGTGCTCTCTATCGGCATGTTTCCTGTTACCGGGCTGTGTTATCTCGCTTCGTGGGCGGTAAGCCTGTTTGTTCTATACTTTTAATATTCTTGTGTGCACAAGATATCCAAGCGATTTCTGCAACAAAAGAAAGATTGTTTATAACTTTTATAGTCAGGTAAAGGCTAAAACAAAAGAATTTTACGTGTGGGCGTAGGGTTTACTTTAATTAGTAATAATGTTTGTCCAGTACATTAATAAGATTCTTTAAAAACGACTAATAAAGTATGAGGTCATCACTTTGTAAGTGGCGAATTGAAAACAGGATATCCAGATAAGGGAAGCTCTCCCTGGTCGATGAGTAAGTGGTAGGTAGATACATTGTGCGTTGATAGCAGTGAAAGTATGTATTAAATTATACTTGTGATAACACCTGCGCCCTCGACATAAATCTTCGTTGATGTTTTATAGCAAAGAGATCGGTTCAATCGATTCCAGTTCATATATTATATGACTGCCTTTCTACTTAAGCCCGTTTAGAGAGATCTATATGTAGAGACTATATGGACTAAGAATATATGATTTAAAAAACGTTGTTGGAATATAAATATTATTTTAGTCAATACGTAATAAATATTCTTAAGTACACTAATAAGTACCTAATTCTCTGTGAAAAATTTAAAGTATAATGGGACAAAACAACTGCCATTGGTTGGAACCACCTGCCTAATGGTCAGTTAAGGTTCCAAAGAATACGATGCATAAACGACCTTAAACTTTTTAAAGGTACAGAAATCAGCGAGATGTAAAATAAAAAGTAAGCACCTTCAATCCTATATTCCCCAAGCGATAGTGGCAGAGGTGTACAAAGTATACCCACTTTTTCGCTGACGATGTTAGATCCAACAGCCATCATACCGGTCACAATTTATTTATTTAATATACAAGATGTATCGTAAATAACACAAGACCTAAGACACCCCGAAGTAATACGTATTTCATTCACTGTTCGTCTTTCCGAATGAATAAGCTAAGGAAAACACTTCCAAATAAAACGTGGCAGACATACAGATCCGATATTTATAAGGCGTCGCCGACATTTAGAAACGTAATCGAAAAGGGTAACAATAGAAGAACAGGATATTAAATTTTAGTCATCAGCCCCACACTAAGATTTATTCCTGTGTTGCGGGTGCGTTTACGACCATGAAAATTCATATACACAAATACCCAGACCCAAACAAATAGTTGTGGGTCACACAAAGATTTGTCCCGTGCGGGAATCGAACCCGCGACTATTAGACCCATTGTGCGGAGCGGCTTAAGCTCTTAACCACTAGACCAAGCCGATTGTCTAAATCTGGTTTTTGTTGCACCGTTGATATGATAATTTAAATGTTGATCTATATAAAAATTGTATCGAAAATAACGCAAGACCTCAGATACCCCATTTAGATTATTGCCTTACGAATTCAATATGATATTCAAAGTTCCAATCTTAAGGAGTTTTCTGGCATTTTTAAGCTCTTTGGTATCCAAATTAATCATGCAATTTTATAAGTAATTAACTTATGTATGCATATTGAGGTGTGTAAGAGAAATGCATTTAAAATAGCTATAATGGTTTGAATAATGATTAAACTTTATTGAATACAGCGAAATGAATGAGTAGCGGTATTCTTTGATAATAAAAATCATGTAACATAAATTAACCACTGCGCTAAATCATCAGTCAAATAAAACTTCTAAATAAAACGTGGCAGAAATACAGACCCGATATTTAAAAGACGTCGCCGACAGTTAGAAACGTAAACGAAAATTATGATAATACAAGAACAGGAGTTAAATTACGGGATTAATTTTCAGTCATTATTATTATTTATTTATTTATTTATTTTTATTTGGACTATATTTTATTCGTGGAAAGACGTCTGCTCCAGGTCAACGGGCTCCCCATAGATCGCCATAACGAACGGCCTTGTGCTGTATGTATCTAGCTATACCCTTAAAATTTACTAGGCCGTGACAGATTTCCAGTAAAGTGGACAAATATTGTACAAAAGACATTGTCGAAAATTGCCCCAGAACCAACAAAAATTGGACCCATGCCATTATTATTTATCTATTTTATTAAAATAATCGCAAATATTCGTATCTAACGGACAATCTGCAATCCAAAACGAATATTTCAAAGTATTGTTATTACTTATATCGAAGTCGCCGACATCTTTACTGAATGTCAACACACAATATAACCTAATACGTATTAATGCTACTGAACTATAACCTCAAAATCTAATACTTTTTGTGCAATATTGCGATTCCCTTGTCCACTTGTCCGTTTAATAATAAATGCCTTAAGAGAATTTATGGGTGATTTAAAATCATACAAGTGTTTTTTCAATGCTGTTGGTTCTGGGGCAAATCATGTATGGGTGCAGAACAATGTCCTTTAGATCCTGTATTGGTATCCCGATATCCCTTTATTTACTCAGGGAAATTAATACTATAAGTATCCAGAACTTTTATATTACAATTTACACCTTGGACGATTTGGCATAAGGGTCACCAAGTCCCGTATCCTAACTTCGTAGGCGTAATGTGAGCGTTCACAGTACACCTCTGCTACCCCTACTTCGAAATAAAGGCGTGACTTGATACCACCGACTGCCTCGTTGGTCTAGTGACAAAGTCAAGTGAGTCTAAGTTGTGATCATGAGGTCTTGGGTTCAAATCCTATGTCGGGCAAATGTAGGTTTTCTAACAAAAAATTCCAAATATGAGTCCGCAGTCTGGAATTGTGCCCGGTATATATCAATAGGCTTGCCCCCTAGTAGATGGGAACTAACATCGTCGGCGAAAAGTGGGCGTTTTCAGTTAACCTCTGCCAGCCCCGCTTGAGAAATATACGCGTAACGAACTTATTAAAAAAAAATTGATACCACATGCGTCTTTATGTATTTAATCCTTTATTGTATACAGTACATTTACGTAAGTGATATACGCAGGCGAGCTTAACTCAAAATATATGGTTCTCTTCTAGCAAACCTTTAAGTGTTGAGAGATGAGAATGTCAATAAGAGGTCTTGATAACAAATTGTTTTTAAAACAGCAGTTATTTATTACTTCCCTTACACTTCCCCAAGATCCTAATCCCTCAAGAAAGACTCGTTCGTCTAGTAGCGGTGCAGAAGACGATGACGAGATTTCGGGTTCGATATATAGGTCGAACAAAGTATATTGGGGTTTTTCAATAGAAACATTTTCAGTTGCATTCAGTAGGCCAATTCTCGTTTTTAAACGACACTAAGACTAAATCTTGACTGAATTGAGATTGAATTATGAATTGACGCATGTTTGGTATTCTTTTCCACTAAAGTATCGATCCGATATTCGTATCATCTCAGTTTAATTTCAATATAATATCAAGTTGTTTAATTTTTAATCATTTGTTGATCACATGTTAATCTTAGCTGCCACAGTCTAAGTAGAAAATATATATATAGCTGAAATCTTCAGTTTGATGATGTTTTGTATTTGTTGTTCATGTCAGTTAAATTTTTATCGGAAACCGTTTAAATTTTGTTCAATTTTCGATCCGATTTCGATTTGGTCAATGTCGATATTTTACCAAAATACCGTTTGTGAGATTTATGACATTGAGATTAGATAGAGACTGCATTTTGAACACTTCTAATTACGAGAATTGGCTTTTTGGAGTCTGAAAATGTACTCAGTATGACAGCAATAGGTTTGTCTTCTATTACGTTAGCTCGTAAGTTCGTCGTCGAAATATGAGTGTACGCACACCTCTGGTTGTAGAAAGATGACGTAAAAGTGTTTATTATCTTAACTTTCAATTACTAAAACACATCACGCTTCAGATTAAACATACATTAAAAATAATTATGATGGTCTATCTATTCAACTATGACAGGATTGTTGGAATTTATTTAAGGCAAATTTATTTGAGCAATCAGAATGCAATTAATAAATTTAATTGAATTTTCGCGTAACAATGTTTCGAAAATTATTTTACGTGAACTTTTGATGGTTCAATAGATTTACATTTCGTAAAATTTAATAAGTAGGCTTTTGTAAGCTTAGTCGGTAATAGTATGGTATCAAATACCAAATAGACCGTTCTTTATCTGAAGGGCAAGTGAAGCGCCTCCATAACCAGCGAACGTATGAGACAAACTATGAGAGAAGAGGAATCCGGATAGGTCTATAAGGAAAGAACGTGTTGGAGCTCTGTACTCTCTGCCTACTAGGCAATGAATCTGACGATGATATAAGAATTAGAATCATATTTTGTATACATGTTAATCATGATAGTATTCATGATTCGTCGGAAAAGTAACAACTCTAACATCACTTCGGAATGTCATTAATGTGGAGCAGACGGACAATAGATCGACCGACGATTTGGCGCAGTGGTTAAGAGCTTAAGCCGCTCCACCCACTGTGTCTAATAGTCGCGGGTTCGATTCCCGCACGGGACAAATCTTTGTGTGACCCACAATTATTTGTTTCGGTCTGGGTATTTGTGTGTTTTAACTGTCATGTTTGTAAACGCACCCACGATACAGGACTTAAAACTAGTGAGGCTGGGGTTTAAAAAAAAAAAAAAAATTAAATTGGGAGACTACCGGCACGCCAATCCCCAAGCAAGGGTGGAAGAGATTTACCATATACGAGCATACATAGTACATCACACCGTCACGCCAAAATTCCCCAAGCGAGGGTGGCAGAGGTGTATTGTGTGTACCCACTTTTGCTGACTTTTAAGTCCCATGTAATAGGACTCATACTAGATTTTTTCGTTAGGAAAACTACATTTGTCCGTCGTAGGATTTGAACACAGGACCTTGTGATCACAAAGCGATGCCCTTTGCCATTAGACCAACGAAGCAGTCGAACAATCACATTCAAAATATAGTTTTCATATTTAAATCGCATGTATATATATCTACATGAAGTAGTAGAACTAGTCTGTGGCTATAATTTTTTTCGAAAACCCTGTTGTAGTAATCAACTACTAACTGAATCATTTAATCGCTCCCATAACAAATTAGAAAGTTAAACAACTTTACTAATCAAGGGTATTTTCTTTAAGCGAATTTTCCAATACCCACATCATATAACTTACTTCATAAATGAGAAAACCTACCTGTATAGGAAAAATTATCGATCACCGATAAATTTGACTTCACAAAGGAATAACTTAATCAAATAATACACGACATAACTAACACACGTGGAAAAAAACGACAGTACTTTTAAAAACGCTTAAAGCAAATGATAACGGTTGTTACGAATTAGAGGTTTCCTGCCACTTAAGGTTGTCATGACGTGTTAACGGTGCATTCAATATCTCAAGCTATACATTTATACTTGTAATAAATAATTCAGTAGTGTATGTGATTTCAATGTAAACATCGAACGAGGTTAAATCAGAATTTACTTATGAAAACATTATTATTTCCTTTTTTTATTAATTGTGATGTTAATGAAATAAAAAGACATTGGAATTTAAAAATCCCATGTAATAGGGGGCGAGGCTATCACCAAATGCTGGCTGCGATTCCAGTAATTTGTAGATTTTACACAAACAAATTGAAAATAACACTTACTTACAACAAGCTTTTAACATATTTTTATGGATTTCAAAAGTAAGTGCGTACTTTGTTTGAAGTGTCTTTTAACTTCGGAAATTAGTAAGGATATAAAATAATACATGGAAAACATCATTTTAATATTATAGGTAGGTAGGTGTGTATTTAATTCAAATTTCTCTCAGTGTACGTATAATGCGAATATTAACTATAATCTTAAAGCTTCTTTAAAGTTAGCTCTTGGCACAAGTTGCACGCAAGTAAGTCTAAGTGGGGACTATTTATAAACCGACTCCAGTCTAATTGGAGTCGTCCACATGACCGAGAGTGATCTACAAATAAATCATAACACAAACCGTAAATCATTTTCAATTTCCAATAGATAACGTGCGAGAGTAAATAATCTATAATAAATCAATAAACATTGCTTCTTAATTACTTGTAAATAAATTGTACTTAACTGCAAAATAATTAAACTATAATAACAAAATAAAAAAACTTAAAGTTATAAAGCCAAACAAAAACACTTACATTTTCTTAATCCGCTCTACATAAATACAGCAAAGAAAATTGTGAAAACAAAACAACGCTCCCTGTGCAGTCTGGCCTTCCTTTCCCTTTCAACCCAAATGAGAGGGACAGCAAATAAGCTTACACAGCTGACACTGAAAGCACTAACAACTTTACAATAATCACACTGAGACTTTGCATCCAATGAATTTTGTAGTCGAAAATAATGAAGTTAATTCGGAGTTACGAAAAATCGATAAACATAATCGTGATAAAAGGCACAAATATTTAGTCATACGTACAAATGCTCTAGTACTTAATTCAACTAACGCACTGTTTCTGTAGAAATTCGAATTTAGTACGAGTGTATCGTAAATGAATATAAACTGTTTGAATGAGCGTGACGCCCGCACGCGTTCACCGCGACCACGCGCGAGCTAAATACTAAACTTTGGTGAACGGAACGGCTCCGTTATGCTGGCTCTACACTGCTCTACACACGATCCAACATTTGTCACGTTCCATGTTTTGTCTCTTTCGTTTCGCAGCCAGCGAGGGGAAAGGCGGCATCGAACGTGCCATATGTAATCTCATCACCGAGCTGAAGTGAACTTTTAGTGCATGCGCCCCCGGTCATTCCATGTGTGCCTCGACTGTATATAAAATATCTTCAAACAAATGTGGGTATAGTGCTTTGTGGGTTATTATTGTCGAAGCACAATGCGTGCAAGGAGCAATTTCGTTTGATTAAAATTTCTTTCGGTTTTTGCGTGGCTGCCTTTGTTTAGCGTCCATCCGGAGCTTCTGTAGGGTCTTTGTGCGATGAGCTTAGGGGAACTTATTAGTCGGCAGTTCGATGTTCGATGCGTACAATTAACACCAGTACACTACGATGAATAAAAAACCGAAACAAAAGAGACCGTCGAAAAATAAATCGAGAGTGGCAATTTTACTTTCGTACTAAAACGAGCTCCGGAGATTTGGTGATTTAAAAGAGAGCGAGGCGGTGACTTAACGAAATTGAACTTGGTTAGTGTGACCCTGTCTGGTTTCTTACCGAAACAGGTCGGCTTCAGAGTCCCCCGGAGCGTCGTCTAGACTCACAGTAACTAGGTATACGAGACTTGGTTTTCGAACATAACATCTGGTCTAGACGTGAGGTGGTTGCAAAATCGTATCATTTATATAAACATTCGCACATTGATCAATCTGAAATAGATCGCAGCCTAATTCGAACAAATAAAAGCAACAGATTCTTGCTGTGGGATCTGGAACCATTACAAATTTAATGGATATCTACAAAGGGGCTTATAAAAGTAAGTTTTAAAAAGTAATAAAGGAAACCGTTTTTAGGGCACAGAACACGTAACAGGAAATGTACCGATAGCCCGTATTAATCATAAGGAACTAGTATTTGATATTAATATTTTTATAATCACTACATTTCCTTTCCAATAACAATAATCTGATTCTTCATAGTGCGATGATGCAACCACAATAATATTACACCTACTTGGTGCAACTTGTTGAAGAGAATGTGGTGGAATTGATTAAGCGATTGTTTTGATTAAAGTGAGTAATGAAAACAAAACATTCTATAACATTAATTCAACGGTAATAAAGTTAGAAATAATAAAGGACATGTTTTTGCAACCTGATCATTCCTGACCTGAACCTAGTGTAAATGTGATAACATCAATGGATGTTGGAGTGCCACATAAGAATAAAACTCAAGATCTATTCATTCATGAACAGGAACGGTAAAGATAAGATGGGATATCTATCAAGTTTATCACAAGATGACGAACATACTTATATCGAAATCGACAATGGACTGAAAGACATTAAAGAAAATAAATATTCTAACGTTTCATCAAAGGAACCGTAAAGAGCCTGAATATTTTTTGTCATAAAGTATAATGAAATATAGAGATATATTGAAAATAACCACTACAAAAACATACAATATAGAGATATATAGAAAATAACCACTACAAAAGCAAAGTGCATAATAGCAATGGTTTATAAAAACATTTTAAAAACCTATTCTTGGGTAATTTAAGAGTAACGTCACATTATTCTGATAGGTAAGTCAAGAGTCTCCGTAACCGGAAAGTTTGTATGAAACAAACTATGTTATCTAAGTAAGCAATACAGGTCTTTAAGAAAAGAATCTGTTTGAACTTTGTTTGAATCTGTTTGGAGGCTTGAGGACACGCCCCCCCCCCCCCTACTATATCATCCTTTAAACAAAGGATGATATAGTAGGGGGGAGCGTGTCCTCAAGTCTCCCCCCAATGGCGGGCTCTTCGGAGAGCGGCACAAGAGGGGCACTGGTGCGTTTCATACAGAGATCCTGGAGCCCCTCGAAAGTGCTGATATCGGCCACCCTTGGGTTTTTAGTTGGTAGGAATCCGACACGCCCCTCGAGCTTCCCCCGAGGTTCGCGGAAGTCCTAAGCAGGATTTTCCCCAGGAAAAAAAAATACGGGTAATATAGTAAAAATATCCTGAAGAAACTTCAAAAACTTGAGTATGTCTAGTATCTGGAAAAACAATAAGTTACAAGACCTCATTTCAATTAACAAACATGACAAATAATACGAAATAATTAGTTGAATACTTTGAAGATGACTTTCTGGGCATTATGAGCGTGTAAACAGGAAAACCTTTTGACCAGCGCACGCGCATTATAATGCGGCAGCTTGCTTGCTGTGTTTGGATAGACAGGTAGACGTCTACGGTGATAATATTTCAATGCCTATATGGAATGATTATAAAATTACGGTTTATAAATGGATTGGTTAGATATACACGTGGTCTTTCATCGATTTTATAATGTTAATGCGGCGGTAATGTGCTGATTAAATAGATTTAGATTTTGACATGTAAAATATGAATCAAATTATTTCGGTAACTGCAAAGAATCTGGAGAGATCAAAACATCACACAAACAATAAAAATAAAACTCGTACACTCTGATTTTCTCCATTTTCTTGTACGGAGCGGAAACATGGACTCTTAAAGCATCAGATCGTAAGCGCATCGATGCCTTCGAAATGTGGTACTGGAGAAAAATACTACGGATTCCCTGGACTGCGAAAAGGACAAACGTATCTACACTGCGGCAACTGAAAATCAAGACAAGACTAACATCGATCTGTCTTCGCCGCACTCTCGAGTACTTCGGTCACATCGAACGTAAAAACCCAGATAGTCTAGAAAGACTCCTAGTCACAGGGAAGATCGAAGGAAAGAGACCTCGGGGCCGCAGTCTAACACGTTGGACCGACCAGATCCGCTCAACACTTGAAAGCCAAGTACACGTAGCTCTACACACTGCCGGAAATCGCACAAAATGGAAAGACGTCGTGCAAAAGGGAATACTGTCTGCATCCCGCATCGGAGGACACGACCCTCAGCATTGAGGAAACGACGCAAGGAGAATTTCGGCTATCTACTTATCTACGAATGCATCGTCACACAAGATCCTTCAGGCAGATATTTTGGATATTTATAATAATATGAATAATGTATCCCTAAATAATCAACTCTTGAAATAATATATAAATATCTCTGTGTATATCATCACGCTAGATTACTTGCGGGTTGGGAAGAGTGTACAGAATTTCAACGGGTTCTTTCCTTACAGACAATATACAGTCTTAAATCTTGTTTTATATAAAATATAATTAAGTTAATACGTAACAACTTAACATTGCAGTAATATACTCCACTTTCGGAGTTAAAATAGCTTTAAAAATTAAAGCAACATCGAATTTTCAATATTTTAATGTCATATTTATACAGTGGAGACCTCGTATTGGCAAGCGTATCGTGGGATGGCCGCCTACCAGATGGACCGAAGATCTTCTGAGGGTCGCAGGAAATTGTTGGTTGCAGGTAGCATCGGACCAACTGCGCTGGAGAGGGATTGGGGAGGCCTATGTTCAGCAGTGGACAAGTATAGGCTGAGATGATGATGAAATTTATAACAGTGGGAATTGGTTCGGGCATATAGAAAGAATGCCAGAGGAAAGAATGACAAAACAGATATACAATGTGAAAGTGGAAGGATGCAGGTACCGGGGAAGACCTAGACTATCTTACCACGACCAAATAAACCGAGTCTTATCTGATGGAAAAGTCAAGAGTCTCCGTAACCGGCGAGCGTGTATGAGACGAACTATGAGAGTCGAGGAAGCCAGAGAGGTATGTAAGGAAAGAACCTGTTGGAACTCTGTACTCTCTGCCTACCCCGCAAGGGATCTGGCGTGAGGTTATAGATAGATAGATAGAAGTCTTACTATTTAAATGCCAAAAAAAAGGAAATAAAAATTGAAAAAGTTTATTACAAAGAACCAAAAGCCAACATCACGCGGTGTTCCCAAGCGGTCACCCATCTAAGTACTGACCGCGCCCGACGTTGCTTAACTTCGGTGATCGGACGAGAACCGGTGTATTCAACGTGGTATGGACGTTGGCGATAAGATGTTTGAAACAAATGTACTCATTATAAATACCCATTAGTAATGTGTTTTAGTCTAAAATAATATAGTAATCTATAAAGTATCATCTATAGAGTATAAAATGTAGGTACCTATTATATTATTATTCTCTAGTTTGTACGTGAAAGAAATATAAATAACGCAATCAAACCATTTCTTATTTTGAATGACACATCGAAACTTAGCGGTACAAGATTAATCACTGGTTCCCTAGCGAGCGAAAGTCTTGCATTGTCTCCTAACGTGACACGTAGTCGGGAAACAGTTAATTTCAAGAATAACGACGGCGTGACAGTTTTGTCGCAAATTATAGTGTATTTCCACTGAAGTTTACAATTTTCAGCTTTAAGACAGTCTCCAGGGACAGAGGGGTACCCATATAAATTGCAATAATAAGGCCAGAATTTGTGTGTGGTGTGTGAATGATCTACGCTATTGGCCGCGGGGTCTTTACAGCTTCACGGAACAAGAGGGCAAGCGTGCAACCACTACGCTCGAGCCAGAAGAGCAAGGGGCTACTAGCTCAAGGGCGCATGAGGGGGGAACGGCGTTGGCTTGGGCAGTCACTATGGAGAAGGGTATAGTAAGGAGGAAAGGGATGGGGATAAACTAGGTGTTTCGCCGTGGTGCTCTGCACCCGCCAGCGCGCAAGGGATTCGTAGACCTCGCCGGCGAGGTCGGTGTCTGATCCTGTGTGCGGTATCTGTATCCAAAATAAGGGAAGTAAGGGCATCGGGAGTAAGGGCAACAATGTATGTGCTACAGTGACTAAAGTTGGTATGAAAGTCTTCGAAAACTTGTAACAGTACTTACGAGTATAAGGTAATACAATTTCATCGTAAAAATCTATACTAATATTAATTATAAAGAGGAAAGATTGTAGTTCTGTTTGTGTCTACCCGGTTCAAATCTTGTGATTTATTCTTCAAGCACTTGCGGGTATTCGATTGAGCTGGTATTTAGCACACGTATGTAAAATCTATGACAATGCAATAATATGGTATCATGGAGTTGGTCTGATAATGGAGTCAGAAGGTGACCATAGGAACAACGTAACCCTATTTTTACCAAACGGGGGTTGCAGAGGTGTAATGTGTACACCCACTTTTCTTTGACGAAATTAGGTTCCAATGTAATAAGCGAGCCAGCCTCTTGCCGTTATAGTCTCTGGACTGATACTGAAAATGTTTCCATTGAAGAATTACACTTTATTTGACCTAGGTTTCGACTCTAAGATCTCGTGATTGCTACGAACATTATTCGCCACGAGGCCAACGAAGCAGTCAGCATACAATCCATTAGGCCAGCGATAAAATTAAATAATACAATATACCTGTGAAGTCTAAAAGTCAACATAATCTGTATCCTACACAATTGTCGCATATGGTGTGGTACGTGCCTGCGAGTGACCGGCTGTCCGTGTTGCGCAGGCGCCGGGTGGCGCCGCGCGGCGGCGCGCGCGGACGCAACGTGACCGAACGACCGACGTTTTTATTCTGACCATCACGCTGTTTGCATACAGTTACTTAACACATTTTCAATTTGAGATGTGATCATTTTTATAATGGTGCTTAATCTTGAGGGTATTCTCTATTATCACACCATATCTCTTGCAGATTCTCGCTTCCTCCACTGCCATAGGGTAATCTTGTGATTATATAAAGGAAGTACAGTGATTTTTATAGATAGGAGGATAGGGATCAAATCCACGTATTTTGTCCTAACCACTAAGTTACCGATGAAACTTTTTTTAGCTTTCTCGACATACGATATTTTACTGCCATAATTGATTTTGTATGCCTACATTGCGGGATATAGAGATTCCTAATACTATAGTTGAATACTAACATTGATTCTACCTATCCTACTTATAAATGTGAAAGTTTTTATGTTAAGATGTTTGGATGTTTCTCACTCAATCACGCAAAAACGGCTGAATGGATTTGGATAAAATTTGGCACACATCATTTATTACCTGGATTAAAACATTGGATACTTTTTATCCCGGAAAAATGTAAGATTCCTATCTAAAGTCAACGCAGGCGGCGTTGCGGCCAGAAGCTAGTTGTTTATAAAGACTAAAGGAATGAATTATTTTCTTTTACCGAAAATATAATAAAGTGTACGTTTAGGTACATAAGTGTACTACACTGGAGGGCAAGAGGATTAGAAGGCAACAGAAGGAATGTGTAATGTTATATCCAAGTCGGTTGATACATCCGCTTATCCGCTACCAAAAAGGGATCTGAAACAATTATCCATATGTATGCAGATGCATAATAAGTAAATGTCCATATTATA
The DNA here is from genome assembly GCA_905147815.2 of Phalera bucephala. NCBI lineage: Eukaryota > Metazoa > Arthropoda > Insecta > Lepidoptera > Notodontidae > Phalera > Phalera bucephala. The sequence goes on along the minus strand of LR990621.1, from coordinate 10,575,121 downwards.
ATCAGCCGCTTCCGCTTGCTCTATGCGTCTTTCTTGTCGCAACAAATACGATCTAAGATAATCATTATTCAGTACAGTCATGTTTATTTATCAGGTGAATGACAAAACAGATATACAATGTGAAAGTGGAAGGATGCAGGTACCGGGGAAGACCTAGACTATCTTACCACGACCAAATAAACCGAATCTTATCTGAAGGAAAAGTCAAGAGTCTCCGTAACCGGCGAGCGTGTATGAGACGAACTATGAGAGTCGAGGAAGCTAGAGAGGTATGTAAGGAGAGAGCCTGTTGGAACTCTGTACTCTCTGCCTACCCCGCAAGGGATCTGGCGTGAGGTGATAGGTAGATAGATAGATAGATCAAATTGCTCAATATTTGGTATCATATATATTTATTGCCTCGTTGGTCTAATGGAAAAGTGCATCGCTTTGTGAACACGAGGTCTTGGGCTGAAATCCTAGGTCGGACAAAAGTAGTTTTTCTAACGAAAAATTCCCAGTATGAATCCGGAGTCTGGAATTGTGCCCGGTATATGGCAATAGGCCCCCTAATAATAATATTAGCCTTGAGAAATTATCCCATCGTAGGGCATCGGTCTCCTCTCAAACTGAGAGGGCTTAGGACATAGTCCGCCGCGCTGGCCCAGTGCGGGTTGGCGAACTTCACACACCTTCGAGAAACTCTTAGGCATGCAGGTTTCCTCACGATGTTTTCCTTCACCGTAAAAGCAAGTGATAATTAAATTTAATTTTTAAATTAATACGCACATGCTTTCGAAAATACAGAGGTGCGTGCCTGGGTTTGAACCCGAGAGTACTTTGCAGTCCAACGGTCTAACCACTAGGCTATCACTGCTTTTATTTATTTCATAGGACCTAACATCATCGGCGAAAAGTGGATTTACTCAGTCCACCTCTGCTACCCCCGCTTGGGGAATATAGGAGTGACGGTGTTCTTATATCTATTCATATTTCTGGCAAATAGTACAAATCTTGTAAATTTCTCTATAGACCCTGTTTCCTAGTTTCACTATGAACACCTGTTCATTCTATTTATCACATTTTACTAATCTTAATGAACCATGACGTCATTAAACTTATCGGACGCCATAACGCTCGCTTGACGGTATGCCTAATGCCTCTATAGTTTTCGCTTATATAACCCTTTCTTTCTACCAACTAACTTCCCTAGATGTTGTACAAAATTACAAATACCAATCACACAATTGGAAGGCTTAATTTATGCTTATACTATCAACATTTTGTTGGTAAACTTGTACAAATGATAGTTCGCACTTTGACTTCGAAAACTTAGAGAATTAATTTGGAAATTGGTCCTGTGAAGTTTTATAACCCTTGTTTGAACGACTTTTATATCTAACTCCGCTCATTTATTTATATAGTAACTTGCGTACCTAAAGCCGGACACACTTAAATGTAGACACAAGTATTTTTTTTTTTTTTTTTTTTTATTCTTTATTGTACAATAGAACACAGAAACAACATTTACACAGAAGATGTACAAAGGCGAACTTAACTCAATTTGAGTTATCTTCCAGTTAACCTTTGAGGAAAGAGAAACTATGTGGAAGTGAGGGCAATTGTACAATCACGGAACTAAAAAATAACAGAATCAAAATTAAGAGTTGACAATGACAAGTACATAAATATATACATATACACAACTATGAATTTATAAAATAAATACACAACACATATATATATATATATATACAATAAATATTAACTAGAAAGGAAATACTCTTTAACTCGTTATTGTATCATTCTAAACAGTAGGTATTTGACCTACAAATTGGGAGTGTTGACTAAGGCAAGTTGTTCAGCAAATTTCTAAGTACTTGACCCAGTTAGAATTTACAATGTGTATAAGTTGACTAATCCAATTATATGAAAGCTTGAAATTTTCCATATAGGAAATTTATTTTACTATAAGCACATATTGTTAAATAAGGTCTCTACATATTTGTAGAGACACAGACTATCAATGCAAATCTTTACGCTACTTAATAGCTTCACAAGATTTTTTATGTAATTTAATTCATAATGAAATACAGACCAATAGTAAACTAGAATCAGATTCCTATATTAAACAAGATTCATTGCTGTATTACGGGATGAATTTCCAAAAGGTCGTGTCGGGTACTTTCGACAAAACACGGAATTTGCAAATTCCACGCCCCTGATGGTATGTTCTGAGAATATATCAATCAATCAGGATTTCAGAACGCTTAATCGACATAGATAAATAAAAACACATTTTTTATACATAGAAACGAAAAATGTATTTAGAATTTCTTTTCAATTTGGGACACATAATCACAAAATCCTCCGTTATCAATATGAATGTTTTGCGCAACATTTCAGTCTCCATTAAATTTAAACAAGCACAGTCGTTGTTTATAGCGATGCACTTCAGACTACTCTCCAGAGGCATACCTAGAATTGACTTTGAGTTTCTGCGAACTTAAAAGATTCTTTTTATTGACTATGAATTTTTGCATAATGTAGTGCGTGGGCCAGGTGAATCAGAATTCAGAGACACGTGGAATCTGAATTTAAATGTTGTTAGGTATAATATTTGACTATCTCGTTAGTATAGCTGACGATCACGAGATTCTGGAACCGTGCAAGGTATTCCTGTTAAAAAAAAATTCAGTATTCAGCCAATATGCAATAATATGGTGCTGGTCTGATGGAGTCGGAAGGTGGCCATAAGAATATGTGAACAATACAACGTAACCCCCTCGTGTTTAGGCTTGTTAGTTTGGTATTGATGAGTACTTTACAACCAGAATGTGTTCAGGGTCTGATGATGAAGCCGAAAGGTGGCCAATGGAATCACTCAAATACTCAATATAACCTCACCGTATTTGGGTTCGTTGGATTCGTGTTGACGAGTACTTTAGATCAGTATGGTGTCCAAGGTCTGATGATGGAGCCGGAAGGAAGCCATAGGAATTCCAGAATTAAGCAAGATATTTTCGTTGTGTTTGCTACAAAGGCATCTTTTACAAAAGGGTTTTTTAATTAAAATTATATTACACTAGTAATTCTTCCTGTGTCGTGGATGCTTTAACAAACATAAATTCACAGGCCCGACGCCCAGACTGAAACAAATATTTGTGGGTCACACAATATATGTATATGTAGTTAAGCATATAAAAAGTATATTGTTACAATATTACAGTTTCGCAAACCAATGACAAAGAACTTGATACTAATACAAATCGGAAGTATTTAACTTTCAAATATTTGTCGTATAAATCACTTCAAGTAACTAGGATCTCCGCAACCAGATAGAGAAGTTGGAAATAATTAAATACATTTCACGTCCGTTTAACTCTGCCAAATTTATCTATCTGTAACATCACGCCAGATCCCTTGCGAGGTAGGCAGATAATACTCTTTATAATAATATAATAATTAAATCAGTGTATAATGTCTCTCTTTTAATCTAATGTCCCAATGTTGAGCAAAGGCCGCTTGTCACAAATCTAGGTGAGAGAGATTAGGTCATACTCTACCACGCGGACCCCATGCAGATTAGTAGGGGCAGCTTTGTGGCCTGCTGTTGGAACTTATCAAGCCACCTATATGACTTCCAACTTAGCATAACCACTACGATATTGAGTGATAACCGGGATCAACGCTTCACATATCTTTCAAACCTCGGAGATGCTCGAAAATGAAATACCACAAACGGTCACCCATCTCAGACCTACCGAGCCTAACGCTGCTTAACCTTGATAAACACTGCGGTCTTTTGAATTAAACGATAGAAACAGAATAGGCAGTATAAAAAGGTTATAATATAAGTATTTCTATCTAGATACAGATCTTCTATCTAGTCGCAGATGAAATGAAAATTAAATGAATAAGTTCCTTAAATGATCATCATATTAATTTTACGTTTAAAGCATAAAGATTATAATGTTAGCCGTTAAAACGGTTACATATTTCACGAAGCACCTGAAAGCTATGTTCCTTTTTATCACCGATGTTATTACCAAGACGGACGGCTTAGTTCAGTGGTTAAGAGATAAAGCCGCTCCGCTCACTAGATCAAGACGTCGCGGGTTAGATCCCTGCAAGGGACAAATATTTGTGTGACGCGCAAAGATTTGTTTCACTCTGGGTGTTTGTGTACATGAATTCCATGTTTGTAAACACAACGCGTTTTCTGCGGAAGATGTGCGGAGAGAAGCTGACCGACAGTATTCGTAGTAACAACGTCGTAAGAAAGCGAGTAGGTGTGAAAGATAGTATCGGTGTAAAGATGACAAAGGGTATGCTCTGTTGGTTCGGCCATATAGAAAGAATGTCAGAAGAAAGAACGCCAAAACAGATATATAATGCGAAAGTGGAAGGATGTAGGTACCGGAGAAGACCTAGACTATCTTACCACTATCAAATAGACAGAGTCTTAACTGAAGGACAAGTCAATAGTCTAACCTAGAGAACTATAAGAGTGGACGAAGCCAGAGAGTTATGTAAGGAAGGAACCTGTTGGAACTCTGTACTCTCTGCCTACCCCCAAGGGATCTGGCGTGATGATATAGATAAACGCACCCACGACATAGAAATAATTGCTAGTGTGGTGCTTTCGTGATTTTAGCCTATAATAAATTTCTACATATACTTATGATTACCATGACATGCAAATTAGCAGTGCGGACGATTAAAATTTAAGTGTAAGCAATTCAAGAGTCAAACTGATCTTAAAAAACTAAAACACGTGTGAATTCTCAATTCTATTACCAATAATAAATACAAAATACATGCTAAAAATAATTACAAAAAAATAGATACAACCCAAAACGTGACATAAATATAAATTTTACTACTGACATAGAGAAATATAGACATGTTAAAAAAAGAAATATTTATTGAAATCTGCGTGTCTCGTAGTCATATTAAAGTCACACGTGAGGCCCGTATTTCGTCTGCCGAATCCCTAACTCATACCTACAGCGAAAAAGAAATCAATCCACAAAATATTTTTTTCATTTGCTTCAATGTATTATTATATTGCGTGCACGTTTTACTCTTTAGGTTGAAAGTCGCAGAGCTTGACCTTATTCAGGTAAGTACTTCTGTAGTTTGCAAGGATATACTGGCCCTTAGCATGATGAACGATACAAAAACATGACCAGAGGTCTTAGCATGAACAGATTAATGCTAGCGTAACACTATCAAGTTGATATCAGGATGGCTCCTTTTCATATTACAAAGTTACTAAATGCAGATGAACGCTACAGCGCTTCCTCGGCAAAGTCACGGTAACGTCAATCCGTTAGTGCAAAGCCCTCATTTCATTTTCTACATTAATTATTTTGAGTGAGTTTGATGTACGATATACCTTTATGATGCTTCTTAAATTATGCAATATCTTGACCTATCAGTGCTCTTGGTTAATCTCTACAGCATATTTGAAGAAAACAGTTTTTGAATTATTCAAAATTCAGTTTTTCTTTTTATTATTCGGCTACGCGAAATCAATCCACAAAATATATTTTTTTCATCTTCTTCAATATTATATTGCGTGCACGTTTTTCTCTTTACGTTGAAAGTGGCAGGATTGACCTTATTCAGGTAAGTACGTCTGTAGTTTTGCTAGAATATACTGGCCAGTATGGCCTGGCTTAGCATGAAGAACGAAATAAAAAAATCTTTTATAAAAAAAGGTAAACCGACTTCAAAAAGCAAAAAAATAAAAATATTTGAAGTCGGTGCTGGTTGGTGCAGTCGGTTTACCTTTTTTTATAAAAGATTTTTATTTTACAATTTTAAGTGACCAGTGAATTATTCTATAGTAGGGTACCTATAGCATTGACGTAATACCCATAATATCTCAATTTACACATGCCTATTGTTTGTCGTTAAGGAGTTCCCTGGTGTATCTTCTAAGTCCAAGGTCCAATGTCAATAAAATAAATATGGGACCACCTTGGATATATACTGAACCCAATGCAAAAAAAAAATATCAAAATCGGTCCACAATTGGCGGAAATATCGCTGAACATACATAAAAAAAAAAAAAAAAAAAAAAAGCATACATACAACCGAACATAGAACCTCCTCCTTTTTGAAGTCGGTTAAATATGACCAGAGGACAGTATAAATTGATTGACGTCGATTGACTTAAAAAAGATGAACATGACAAAAGTCATGTTCATCTTTTTTTAATAAATTTGTAGTGTGAAAAGGATGGCATATCAACTCGAAAGCGTATTTTTAAAGTCAATCTATTCGTGCTAAACCAACATTTCATTTTCTGCATAAAATATTTTAGAGTAACTTTGACGTACGATATTCTTAAATTATGCAATATAATATATAATCCTGAGGCGCTCGTAGCGCTGTGCGATCGCGGTGTTCTTACCGATTACCAAGGTAATCGGTAAGAACACCGCGACCACGTCACCCATCTCGGGCCGACTCGGTCGGCCCGAGATGGGTGACCGTTTGTGGCATTTTCATATTCGAGCGTCTCCGTGCTTCGGGAGGCACGTTAAGTCGTTGGTCCCGGCTACCACTTAATGTGGTAGTCGTTAAGCCGAGTTGGAAGCCTTAAAGGCGGCTTGATAAGTTCCAACAGCAGGTGGCCACAAACCTGCCTCCATCAATCCGCACTGGGTCCGCGTAGTGGAGTATGACCTAATCTCTCTAACCCCGATTTATGTGAGAAGGCCTTTGTCCAGCAGTGGGCAGTATAGGCTGATATAATTATATTATTATATAATCCTTGTATATCGCTTTATATCGCTTTAGGCCGAATCCTTTTTTTTATGAATTATTGTCTGTCTTTCTGTCTGTCTCCTTGTGTTTCAGTCACGCAAATACTACCGAACGGATTTCAGTGAAATTTGGTATGGTAATATCTTACACCCTAACTTAAAATAATAAATATTACTTTTTATCCCGTCAACAAGAACCAATCCGAGAAAGGGGCGGGATAAACCACACATACATACATACACACAACTTTATTATTTTTATTATTGTTGTTAGTCTTGAGCTGTAATGTTACGTTATAATGTGTGATTTTGCCTACACATCAATTCCTCCATGAACTTATATTGGCGTCTCCTTACAAGAAACTCTTCGGGGGTTAAAAGCACCAACTTGAAATTATGCATACACGTTTGATTTTAACACTTAAACATTTCATGCGTGAACCGCTGATGTATTCAGGATTTTCTCTTCTGGAGAGAACTCTTTATTGGTGAATGGCCCAGACACGAATCTTTCTATATTCATTTATTTGAGATATCTAAACAAGATCTTGATCATGAACATGAACTGTATATATATAGTCTTATCTGAAGGACAAGTCAAGAGTCTCCGTTACCGGCGAGCGTGTATGAGACGAACTATGAGAGTAGAGGAAGCCAGAGAGGTATGTAAGGAAAGAACCTGGTAGAGCTCTGTACTCTCTGCCTACCCCGCAAGGGATCTGGCGTGAGGTTATAGATAGATAGATCAAATTGCTCAATATTTGGTATCATATATATTTATTGCCTCGTTGGTCTAATGGAAAAGTGCATCGCTTTGTGATCACGAGGTCTTGGGCTGAAATCCTAGGTCGGACAAATGTAGTTTATCTAACGAAAAATTCCCAGTATGAATCCGGAGTCTGGAATTGTGCCCGGTATATGGCAATAGGCCCCCTAATAATAATATTAGCCTTGAGAAATTATCCCATCGTAGGGCATATAGATAGATAGATAGAACATGAACTGTATATTCTTACGAGAAGACTGACACGAAATGTACTGACAAAACTTTGTTACCTCCTAAGCTCGCAATGTAAGTTTTTCAAATATTATTACGCCAGATTGCGATCTTTGGCAGGGTAGGCAGAAAAGGTTTGAACCAGGCATTTTACCAATAATTTTATAGTTAATAGATAAACTGGTAATCCATAAAGAAAGTACCCAGGTATTGTAAGAAACTTAGTATAAAGGTGTCTTAGGTCTTGGAGTAGTGCTATCTTGGAAACACCTGTCTACCTATGTCAAAATACAAAATAAACGCGTGCGCAGCCGCAGGTAAGAGCTAGTCTATCTATATAAATGAAAATGAATTCCTAAATGTGTTGTTAAGCGCAAAACTTGAGAACGGCTGGACCGATTCGGCAATTTTTTTTTGAAATATTCGTTGACGTCTGAGGAAGGTTCTTATGAGGAGAAAAAATGGAAAAATTGCACGGAAAAAGGTAAAAAACGCATTTTTCTTTTTCCCATTCAAACGCGTGCGCGGGTAACAGCTAGTAATAAAGAAAATAATGCCGGAGCGTGTGCGCAGAGCGGGCGAAGAAAGTGGTGAGGAAGGCGCGGGCAGACGGTGCCGGATTATTGGACGTACCGAACTACTAAAGTGCCGGAACTGTATAATAATAATATAGAGGACAATATTAATAAATATTAACATTGTTTACCTTTTTTTGCACTTCACCAACAATTTTTTGCACTCCAACAACTATTTTTTGCACTCCAGCAATTTAACTAACCCAATGTTTTTCACATAGTGGCTGGCCTGACTTACAACTTCGATTCTAAGAACCGCGGAATGCAAGATATATCCTTTTAATTTCTATATATTCTTGATTAATGATCATAAAGATGTAGGATGCCGCGAATTCCACAATGAGTCATGTTAAACATGGCTTTAAAATATATATCCCTACTTTGCGGTAGCGATAAACTTTGTAATATACCTATTATACTTTCCAGTGTAAAAGATATATCTCAAACATATACCACACATACCCACTGAGAATGTCACATCCATAGTAAAAGCACACAGAAGCAAGATTTTAAAAATTGTCAGTATTTTGTTATTTTTTATAAACGTAGGCCCACACTAGGATTTATTCCTGTGTCGTGGGTGTAGTTACAAACATGAAAATTCACACACACAAATACCCAGACCGGAACAAATAATTGTGGATCACACAAAGATTTGTCCCGTGCGGGAATCGAACCCGCGACTATTAGACACAGTGGGCGGAGCTGCTTAAGCTCTTAACCGCTGCGCTAAATCGTCCGTCAAGTAAATAATATGCGTCCGTATGATTGGGTCAAACGGGTTCTGAAGATCACTTGGTTCAAATTTCACATGTTCAAATATCACCCAAAAAAAAAACTTACAAAGGCGTAAAACTCATTTAAAATCTACGCAAAAACAATGGCATAAGCCGTCATACTTTTCTACACCAGCACGCCTATATTCCTCAAGCGAAAGTGACAGAGGTGTACTGTGTACACCCACTTTTTACCGACGATGTTAGAACCCATGTTAACGGGACAGGAGGAGCCTATTATCATCATGCCGGGTACAATGCCTCCGGACTGATACTGGATTTTTTTCTATCGAAAAATTACTTTATTGTCCGCCTTAGGTTTGAACCCAGGACCTCGTGATTGCTACGCGACTAGACACACGACACAGTGATACCAAGCAAGGAATAGCTTTCTCGGCTGCTTAAACACTAAAATTGCAAACACAAACAGCCTGTTACTAAAATGTTTCGATTAAAAGCAGTCGATCATTGTAAACAACAATAAGTGCGTCTTTAGGCTTATATTGACGATGACAGGAAATTGAATTTATTAACAGTTTGCCGTGAATTTATTAGAGTCAATTAAAGGAAGTGGGTTACAAGTTATGGATGATGACTAATGAGCCATACTCGTAATGTCACTGCTAAATACAATATTTTGAATGGAGAACTAAAATTTACAATACTGGTTTCAGAGAGCTAATATTATGAAAATACTAGCTTTGGAAAACTGTGAAATTCAGATAAAACGATGGAAAATGCAAATGACTAGTTAGACACTAGAAAACACTTGATTATCAAGCAACTGAATGTCTGCTTATACCAAATCGCTAACATCTTCTAGACACACACTCACACACACACGCACACACACGCGCACACAAACTGTATAGCCTCTCTATTTTATAGAAAACTTTCTTTAATTTGTTACTTAATATATTCATCACACATCTAGTGTATGTGTGTGTGTGAGTGATGTTAGCACACATCTAGTTCATACCTGATCTAATACTTAATGTAACTTCAAGTTTCGGGGGCCTGGTGACCCGTAACACAGGTATTCTTTTATCTATCTCGGGCACCAGTCCCTCACAAATGTCCTATTATTTAATTAGATTAAGCTCGTACTAGACTAATGGTGCACATTTGTGATGAGAAAATTAATTATTTTTATTATTATTAGTGAGATTTTTTCAGGGAAATGCAGATGTATGTAGCTTATATTAGAGTTGTGTTAGCTATTTGAGTCAACTTCGAACCTTAGAGCCTTTTATTGTTCCAGTAAGTAGAATCACTTTTTAGACCCTTGTACTCTTATATATAAAAAAAAAATCAGCCAATACCGTCCCACTGTTGGGCAAAGGCATTCTCTCACAAATCGAGGTGTATACTCCACCACGCGGGCCCAGTGCGGATTGGCGGAGGCAGGTTTGTGGCCACCTGCTGTTGGAGCTTATCAAACCGCCTATAACGCGTTCAACTTGGCTTAACGACTACCACATTACGTGGTAACCGGGACCAACGGCTTAGCGTGCCTTTTGAAGCACGGAGACGTTAAGGAAAATGCCACAAACGGTCACCCATCTCAGGCCAACCGAGTTGAACGCTGCTTAACCTTGGAGATCGCTAAGAACACCGCGGTAGGTGGAGCGAAAGCCCAGGTGATGAATCCAATGCGTACTATTCACTGGTACTAAGAAGATGACAAAAAGAACACTTCAATAAGTAATTACAGAACACCTATGCCAAGCACAAAATGAAATTAAAGGGTGGCGCGGCTCTTTATCTGACCGCTAGATACCTTGGGTGTTCCGAATTTTTACCCTAGCTATGATAATCGGATAGGTCAGTAGGTAGATGTTACTTATAGAAATGTTCTATTTATTAATTTTTTTATTACCAGTGAATAGTAGGCATTGGATACATCACCTAGGCTTTTGCTCCACAACGACTAAAATAACAGCGTGTATATATTTGAAATAGCTATGGAACGCAGTATGTCAGGTGTCAATCAGATAGACCACATCAGGAACACCACTCTGCGTTCCATTACCCTAATTACAAACGTAGGTATAAAATCTGAAAAGCTGAAGTGGGAGTGGGCTGGCCACGTAGCACGCATGGACTCGCAGAGGTAGGCAAACGCCATTACCAACTGGGCACCAAGTGGAGGTCGCAGACGACGAGGTCAACCTAGAAAAAAGTGGCGCGACGATTTGGACACCTTTGCGGGTGCTTCGTGGCCCGAAATAGCAATAGATCGACAGCTGTGGAAGTATAAGGGGAGGCCTTTGCTCAGGAGGAAAAAAATATGTTTGAAATAGATGTATATAAGGTTGCCTGGAAGAGATTACGATTAGTGATAAGGCCGCCCATTGTTACACTACCTCGTAAATGTATAAAATTGTATTTCTATTTGGTGAAACAATAAAGTGTCATCTATCTATCTAAAGAAATAAACAATTTTGAATTAGCGAGGGTTGATATGTTTGCAAAATGAAGATTCCTTTATACTTATCCTTACCAGATCAAGATTTTGTTTTATTAGCATTGCACATTACACGTAAATCAAATATAAGTTTATAAAGAGACGCTGAAACAAAACGACTTAGTAGGGGAACTCAAAATCATACGTTCAAAATAATCCAATTACATCACCGAGTTCAACTGAAATCATAACAGGAGCTGTATAAAGCAGTGTTTATTGCGAGAGTCGAACTTGAAAGCGTTCACGATTTAGAAAGTTATACGTTGGCAGAAGTTCAAAAAGGGAAACACGGACCGAATTGGGCAACAGAAACCTAAATTGGGACGTTGGCGTATAAAGGTCGTTTTATACCAATGTGTACCAAAATAAGATTCTCTAAACTTGTCTACCACTTAAACTTAGATATGGACTGTCAAAAAATATTGATTACTATATCATCAAGGGCATAAAATACATCGCAGTCATTTGGACTTACGGAGACTCCTGACTTGTCCTTCAGATAAGAACCGGTCTATTTGGTCATGGTAAGATAGTCTAGGTCTTCCCCGGCACCTAGATTCTTCCACTTGCGCATTATATATCAGTTTTTTCATGCTTTCTTCGGACATTCTTTTTATATGCCCGAACCAACGGAGCTTACCCTTTCTCATCTTTACACCGATACTCTCTTTCATACATATTTGCTTTCTTACTGCGAATACGGTCGGTCAGCTTCACTCCACACATCTTCCGCAGAGCTCGCATTTCCACCGCATTTATCCCATCCGCATTGCTCCAGCTCTCGCTGCCATATAACAGCGTTGGGACAAGCACTCCGTTTTGTATGGCCAGCTGCGCCTTTTGGCTTAAGTGCCGGCTTCCAAGTAGCTTTCCCATCGCACCATTCACTCTGTTGCCTGCACTCACTCTTCTCTCTATGTCAGCGGTGTATTTCCCATCCTTACTGAATGTGCATCCAAGATATACAAACTCATTCACTTGCCCCCGGCACATCGTTACCAACCACAATCCTTGCATTCGTTCTGGATTCTTTCCGTTCAAAAACCATAATCTTGGTTAATTAATAGATAGTATATTAATGGGCTACCGTGAAAAAAACGTGATTTTGTACTCCATACACTTCAAGAAGTTTATGGACTAAAGACTTAATATTTTTAAATATTATTTAGACTGTATATTTTAGTAACTGGTTAAAGAAATACACGATTAAATGAAATTTTCTCGATAGAAAAATATCTATAGTTATCTCTATTGCTTTACATTTTCTGATTCCAATGCGAAATGCATATGAACGAATCAATAGATTTTACTTAAAAATATAGCAAATAATTGTAACAAAGTTCTTGTAAAGCAGTTTTATATTTCAAAGTGCAGTTTTTTGTAGAAAATGATAAATTTAGTTTTTGCACATACGTCGTTAATCTTCGAGCACGCTCAAAATACCCGTCCTTAATTATTCTTTTATAAAGTTATTGCATCACTATCACTCTCCCGTTTGATAAATAGTCGATCACGGTAAGCCCTTAATTATCAGCTCGACCGTCGTAACAATAATAAAAAAGACATATTCGTCGTAAAACAAGTAATCTATCAAAATACCACTAAACAACAAGATTATAACAGATGAAACCCACACATTACTTCCAACAATCCAACACTCTCACATTACAACATAACTCATGAAAGACTACCAAGCACCTACATACTGATCGTAGCGATGTTTCGAATTCGACAACTTTACAAAGAAATGACCTGGAATGGCGCTGCACCGTTCTTATATAAATTTTATGACGGTAGTCAATTGATCAACAGTCAAAGACATAAATCAGTGGCGCCATTTTAGCACACATGTGAGTAAACTATTTTATCAATCTATTTATCAAATAATTGTGTTCAATAATTAACAGAAGCTTTAATAGTATTTTGCTGTCTAACTTTAACTTTTAAATGTCAGAATTTGAGATAGGCACTACGTCTCGTTGTGTCAAGACCATTACGTAAAATTGATTACGAGTTTATTTTGGGTTGCTAACTGCTCACGTTAAAAGGTCGTACTTTTTATAAATTTCATTATATAAAAAAGTTATGTGAATGAAACAGTTAATTTATTGTGCTCCAGAGGGCCGAGTGCGAATCGAAATCTAATTTACTAAGTACTTTGGGCTATATAAAAGTAATTACTGTAACTCCAAAATGTGATTACGAATGATCATTTGCTTTTTTATATCTGCAGAAACCCTTAAATCGTGACTTAATTCGTTTTAAGGGTTTGTGGCCATCGGGGTGTATACTTTAATGTTCTTGGAGTACCAAATTGAAACAAAATCCTTATACGTGTTACATTCATGGAAAAAAGTACTTGGAATTTCGGCATGTTTTTGAGAAACTGTACGAAGTATGGAGTAGGGTAGACATCATTCATGGACCAATGTATTTGAGTGTGTATGTAAATACTATGTAATTATGTCTACATTTTTACGTATTTCTTCTTTGTTGTAAACTGATTCTGACCTACTTATCTGTATAGAATTCTACTAGGGAGGGTCAGTTGAATATACAACATATTATAGCATCTTAAGAAGAGGCCTTATCAGCTATCAATAAATGCTGCAAAGAATGCACCTTGATTTTTTTTCTTCTTCATTATTAGAATTCCTCATCAAACTTAAACATTTTAGGTCAGAAATATCAAAATCAAAATGTTTTTTATTCATATAGACCAAAAGGCACTTATGTCAAAAAGAGAAAATTATTGATTACTTAAGACTATCACCCATTCGGAAAGTCATTCCTGTGGAGAAGAAGGGAAAGAACCTCCAAAAAAACAAAAGAAACGAGCTAAATAATGAGCTTAAGTATAGATTAATCAGAAGTGTACTTAGATTCATGGTATCGGTCAGTGTCTACATAGTCCTCTCATTTACAAAATAGAGATGTTGTAGAGGTATATAATAAAAAGTATAATAATAATAGTAAGAGAAAGGGTTACCGTAAAATATGTAAAACGAGCGTACAAAACAGCTGGTTATAGCTCCAGTGTGATGCCGAACAAGACAAAATTCAACAGCTCTACGGTACACGTTGAATCACTCAAAGGACAGAGGACGGACCAGTCCCCACCAGTAGCACCCGTTCACGAGTATGACCTGAGAAGCAGCCATCATACGTAATTTTTCTATCGAAAAATTCCCAGTATAAGTCCGGAGTCTGGAATTATGCCCAGTATATAGCGATTGGCTCGCCCCCTATAACATGGCACCTAATATCGGCGGTGAAAAGTGGGTGTACACAGTACACCTTTACCCCAGTTAGGGGAATATGCGAGACGGTATAATTTTTTATTCAAAGGTTTTACAGATTCACTGAACGAAAGACAAACCAAAGCATAATATATGAAACGCAACAGTAATTATCAAGTCCACATAATATATCGCAACACAATTTATAACAATTAGCTGCGGTTGACAGAACGTCGACCCGCGCCGACATCCTGCCCAACGATAATGTGCCGATCGTAATAACTAAACTAGAACACTAACGGTACCGACCCCGTATCATTTACTTCACTTTAATTCACTACGTACCCATTGATCAAATATACTCGCTCGCCGCACGAAAAATGGCACCACCAAAAGGCAGGTACTAAAAAATTAACAGGCTTTCGCTTTTTTGAAAATGCATTTTTAACTGATACGAGTAAGGTACAATGTGCCCTAATTTATGTTTATATCATAACTATAACTATTCACGTGGATATGGAGACGTTTTAGTGTAACTTTTGAACGGGACTGTGTATCTTGTTATGATATATCGCTGTACGTATCAGAGAAGACAACTTAACCATCGATATATTATATCATACTAGCTGTTCCGCTACTACGCCCGCGTGGAATTTAACAAAAAATGTTTCATAAATAATAATAATAATAATAATATCATTTTATTTCTCGCCACAATATAACATTACATGGGAAGATTGCCATATTACAATGCAGTTTTTGTTGTGGGAGACTGGTGCCTAAACTAGGTAATACCTGTATTTCAGGTCACCAGTGCACCTTCCCCATATGGGCTAATTTCGGCTCTCTCATAATCTGAATAACATTTCGTGTTAGTCGAAAGTGGTGTCAAGATTAGAGCTGGTAGTGTGTGTGTGTGTGTGTGTGTGCGTGTTTGAGTGTGTGTGTGTGTGTGTGAGAGTATGTATAAATGAAAGTAGCCTATGTTACTCCTTACAACCTCAGCTATCTGCCAGTGAAAGTCCCATCAAAACCGGTTCAGCTGTTTCGGAGATTAGCCGGCACAAACAGACAGACATTAACAGTTTTTTTTTGTTATAAGTACCGTATATGCGTTCAGTAAAAAGTTGTTGTTTTGACTTTACAAACAGACACTTCAATTTTATTTATTTGTATAGCTTCGTACTAGATAAGACTCATTTGTTCGTGATCCATAAGATCAAAAACAAAATGACAGCCAAAAAACCGCCGCGTTTGAATATATTTATGCATCTATGCCAACTCGTAGCTAGCAATACAGTAGAAATTAGTTTTAAATTATTAATAAACTCTTATTTTTCTATTAATAATCTTTTTAGTATGGCAGTTTTAGCAAAATGTAACATTAAAACGCACCCTAATGTTGGCTATGATTGTATAGAACTATTTCAAAAAAGACCACACCCATATTTGTGCTCTTATTTTTGGCCGTTTTTTTTGCACTATCACCTTTAGTACAAATAATATATGGACGACCTCAACATTTTTTTTTGTAGGTGCACATTTGTGTGTGTATTATACATTCATATTAAATTAATTCAAGGACAGTATTGTTTTATCTATCTATCTATATCATCACACCAGATCCCTTGCGGGGTAGGCAGAGAGTACAGAGTTCCATCAGGTTCTTTTCTCGCATGCCTCTCTGATTTCCTCCACTCTCATAGTTCGTTTCATACAAGTTACGAAGACTATTGACTTGTCCTTCAGATAAGACACGGTCTATTTGGTCATGGTAAGATAGTCAAGATAGAGGTTTTTACCCCTTTTTTAAGCACTTTTATACCCCAATTAACAATGAAACTTGTACGTGCATGTCTCCGTTTTGAGAAATACGTTTTAGGAATGCATTTGGACTCTCCTTATTGCTATGAATCAAGCATAAATTTAGTTTTTTACAGCGCACTTCAGGGGTAAAAACATTTTTTGCAAATTTAAAAAAAGTGTAAGATTACATTAAAAATAGTTGGAATCAATTTTGTTACCGATTTAGAACAAACTACTTTCAGGTCTTGCGTTTATTATGTTACACCATGTAGATACTATTTAAATAACTGGAGAACCTAGCACTTCGTGCTCGAGACAAATAACGCTATCTATTAAAACAAAAACCACCACGGTAACCCCTTAATGTGGTAGTCGAAGCTTTATAAGCGGCTTGATAAGTACCAACAGTAGGTGGCCATAAACCTGCTTCCACCAATCTGCACTGGGTCCGCGTGGCACAGTATGACGTGATCTTTCTCACCTCGATTTGTGGGAGAAGACCCACTGGGACATTTTAGGTTGACGATTATTATATACTGTATAGAAACAGGCGAAAAAATCAGCTAACTCACAAATTTTTAACAACACAAAATATTTACTAAATAAAACATGCATACTAAAGAAAATATTTAGGCACTAAACCCAGGTAGACTGTAAACTTGTTAAAATTCGGCCAACAGACTGTTAATAGGCAAACGTTTCAACGTCAGATGAAAATAGAAAATCGGTCAAAGACCACGGTTGCTATTCAGCTGCCGCTCCAATGGCCGTTTGTTTGCACAACAATATCTGCGGATTATCTCGAAAATTTAAATATCCGCCCGAGCTTTAAAAATAAAAGCTTTAAAATAGCGCATCCCAAAATGGATGATAATGCGGCGCGCGGATATGCTGCATCAAATATTCAACTTGAAAGATTGTCTTGAAAGTTTTATGCTTAAAATCATACGTATTAAGTGAGTTGATTATATCTATATATTAATACGTGAAGCAAAAACTTTGTACACATTTTTTGGAAATTGTGCGGACGGAGGAGTATGAAATTTCCCACACTTATAGTTTATATAGAGAAGGAGTGCAGATGGTAATATTTTTTTAAATTTATGCATAAAACATACATTAAATCAATGAAAAAAACATTACACACACTACCATGTATTTGACACAATACACGTCAAATTGATGTTTGCCTTTAATATTATTTGTCTATAGTCTTACTGAATGTCAAACATAACCAGCAAACGATGAAAGAGTGGGTCGAATATCGACCTATGGGCGACCACTAGTTATTGTAATAAGTTGAATTATTGAATTCAACCTACATTCGAAGCAAGTATAGTCAACTTTATATATACTTACCAATACGAACAACTTTTACTGCAGTAATACTTACCGGAAATAAAAAGAAACAATAATTTTAGTAATTTTTGCGTATTGGTGGAATAGGCATGTTGTATGAGATCGTCTTTTTTTTTTCTGTGAGTACTTTAAACCTGTTTCAGGTTTGCGGGAATGTCAGGGATTAAATATACTGTAAATACAGAAATGACGGACGACTTAGCGCAGTGGTTAAGAGCTTAAGTCGTTCCGCCCACTGTGTCTAATAGTCGCGGGTTCGATTCCCGCACGGGACAAATCTTTGTGTGATCCGAAATTATTTGTTTCGGTCTGGGTATTTGGGTTTGTGAATTTTCATGTTTGTAAACGCACCCACGACAGAGGAATAAATCCTAGTGTGGAACTACTTTTTTTAAAACAAAAAGAATACAAAAAGAAAATCATAAAAATATTACGATTTATGTGACTGTAAGTGTTGAAATGATACATTTAGTTACCATTTAATGCACTGGTTTAGCTTTCATCATTTTGAACCAATGTCTATCTAAAGCATCACACTAGATTCCTTTTCTGGATATGCAAAGAATACGCACAGATATTTTGGCATATACCTGTACGATGTTTGTGCATAACAATGAAACATAAAAACATAGTATAACAATGAGAGTTGAGGAAGCCAGAGAGGTATGTAAGAAAAGAACCTGTTGGAAATCTGTACTTTTTTTCTGAATCAGAATACTTTTTATTCATGTAAACCATTACAGTATTTATGAATCGTCAGAAAAGCAAGAAAGACTCTACCACCACTTCGAAATGTCATTCCTGTGGAGAAGAAGGGCAAGAAACTCCACTCTTTTAAAATAGTATTTTTACATTTTCTTTTTCCATCTACATTTTGTTATGGGATATGGGAGAACGATGTAGGCTGGTCTATCAAGTGGGTCTAAGTTAAATTATACAAATTATACTATTCATGTGAATGGCTACATGGTTCCCTCATTAACAGAGAAAGAAATGAGAAAAAAAAGATACAACGTACTAAATTAATAGAAGGAAGAGAGGGAATATTAAATAATAATAGCTAAATAAGTTGTCCTTATTCAATCAAGTGGAGCTGAAACAGCCTCTATCCAAGTATTTTTGTCTTTTAAATAATCATCTTGCGTATAATAAGCTTGCTTACTAAGCGTACGTTTAATAGAAGCTTTGAATTTATTGTCCCTTGTCCCTTGTATTGTAAGTTTAGTGACGTCAAAAAGAATTTTATTATAAAATCTAACACAGTACCCCATGAAAGAAGTGTGAATTTTTGACAGACGAAATTGCGGTTGATCTAATTTATTTCTATGTCGCGTATTATCGCAATGCCTATCGCCTAACTGATTAAATAGATCTATATTTTTTCTTGGTCTGCCTCGTTGGTCTGGTGGCAAAGCACATCGCTTTGTGATCACGAGATCCTGGGTTCAAATCCTAGGTCGGACAAATGTAGTTTTTCTAACGAAAATTTCCCAGTATGAGTCCGGAGTCTGGAATTGTGCCCGGTATATGGCAATAGGCTCGCCCCCTATTACATGGGGCCTAACATCGTCGGCGAAACGTGGGTGTACTCAGTACACCTCTGCCACCCCCTCTGGGGAATATAGGCGTGATGGTATATTTTTTCTTGTATACATTATGTTTTCATAAATATACTCTCTGCCTACCCCGCAAGGGATCTGGCGTGATGATATAGATAGATAGATAGATAGTACAACAAACTCGACTTTACCTGTGCGTAGCTTTGATGTCTATGTACGTCACCAGAGTTAAACCATTCCAAATAAAAAAAATATTACCACAATTAGTCAATATTTATTCCCAAAAAGGTCCGCTACACCTCTAATTCTCGTATCTATCCATTCTGGAGCACGTTAATTATGTTCGGAAACGGGACTGAACCCAGCAATTTCATGACATTTCGATGTCACGCGGTCGAAATCTCTCGGAATAACCAGCTTACGGTTATGAATCACTGTCTCTACATACACATTAATATTTAGTGTAATGTGATTGACGCATGTTTTTTCAACTGGTTTCATCAACTGCGTTTGCCTTTTTAGATACATAATTATTGGTCTGAATGTATTTCAATAGTGTATTTCTTTCTTTTAAATCGACTTCAAAGAGAGGAGCTTCTATGTTCTTCTGTATGTATGCTTTTTTTATGTACGTTCACCGATATTTTCGTTAATTGTGAACCGATCTTGTTGATTCCCTCTCCGTTGGGTTCAGTATAGTTTCGAGATAGTCCCATTTAATTTCATTCTTATTGGCCCTAGGACTTTGAAGATATACAAGTGAACTCCTTAACGGCAAACAATACGAATGTGTAGATTGAGTTATTAGGGGTATTATGTCAACTCTAAAAGTACCTCGACTGCCTCTTTGGTCTGGTCGCAAAGCGCATCGCTTCGCGATCATGAGGTCCTGGGTTCAAATCCTAGGTCGGACAAATGTAGTTTTTCTAACGAAAAATTCCCAGTATGAGTCCGGAGTCTGGAATTGTGCCCGGTATATGGCAATAGGCTCGCCCCCTATTACATGGGACCTAACATCGTCGGCGAAATGTGGGTGTACTCAGTACACCTCTGCCACCCCCTCTGGGGAATATAGTCGTGACGGTGTTTTCTAAAAGTACCCTATCATAGAACTAAGCCGAATATGGACCGACTTTAAAAAAGGAGGAGGATCACAATTCATCTGTGTTCTTTTATGACTCCGTTGTTTATGAATCGTTTTTAATATTTTTTTTTTGTGTTGGATTCAACACAGCTCCGAGATGGTCCCATTTAAATTTAATTGGTACCTTGGAATTCGAAGATCCACGAGAGGACTCCTTAACGGCAAACAGTCCTGTAGGTATTAATAAACTCATCACTTAAAATGGTAAAATACATAACTGTTTAAAAAAGGTGAACCGACTTCAAAATGCGCAAAACTAAGATACCTTCGCTAAAAACAGAAAAAATATTTGATGTCCGTGCCAAATAACTGACTGCATCGAACGACTGGCACCGACTTCAAATATTTCTTTTTTTTTAGTTAGCTTAGGTAGTAGGCTTAGGTCTTAGTTTTGCGCATTCTGAAGTCGGTTAATCTGGAAGCGCGTTGGAAGTGCGCATCGCATGGTGATCACGAGGTTCTGGGTTGAAATCCTAGGTCTACTTCCCAGTGTGAGTCCGTAGTTTGGAATTGTGCCCAGTATATGGCAATAGGTTCGCCCCCTATTACATGAGACCTAACATCGTCGGCGAAAAGTGGGTGAAATCAGTACACCTCTGCCTCCCCCGCTAGGGGAATATAAGCGTGACGGTGTGTGTGTTAATCTGGAACGGTCCAGATTACTCCATAGTAATATTACAATTTCGAAAGTAACTTTGTTTGTCTGGTACTTTTTACGCCTAAACCGCTGAGCAAACATTTATGAAAATTGGCAAGAAATATATAAATTGCATTCTAGACAAGGACAAAGGCTATCTTTTGTCTCAAAAAAAATTTAACCCTACCGAAGTCGCGGGTCTACCTATCAGCCAGTTTACAAAAAAGAAAAAAATATATACATCGACACGTCTACATTTCTCAAGCAGTGGACGCAGATGTGTATTATGTCTATCCAAGAAGCAGGATGTTTTGCTATTCCCCATATCGAGACACAATTCCATAATCCAGAGATCATGCTACTGAATTTTTTTCGATAAAATACCTCAAGACACTTGGACTCAAGACACATCCTCTTGGTACTAAAGATCGTGCCACTAGACCAAGGAAGAAGTTTTATTATCTATACTAATATTATAAAGAGGTAAAGTTTGTGAGTTTGTGAGGTTGTAGGGGGTAATCTCTGGATCTACTGAACCGATTTTCAAATTTTTTTTACTAATAGAAAGCCACATCATTTGTGAGTGTCATACGCTATATATTAACCCGCAAAATGAAAAACTTTTTCGTAGTAGTCGTATTTGCAAAGTAAGTTGGAGAAAAAACAGTCGAACGAAAACGTTTCTTACGAACGCTGCCTTAACGATGAGAGATATATGATTCAGTTCTAGAGAGTAGTTTTAGAGCTTGATAATGCCTACAAAAAAGTCAGCGACAGCATATATCTAACTTTCATATTTAAGTCACAATAAGTAGTTTTTTATAATTTAAAAAATAATTTTAAATCGTTAGGTGATGTTTATTGGTCATATTATCGACAATTATGAATTCTTATCAAAATAAGTAAATTTATTGTCTCAAGTATTTAAAACAAAAGACTTTTCCCTTTTACTACATATAATTTGGACAAATGGTTAAAGAGATAATACGACATAGGTATGGAACCGCGACCGTGTCGTAATCTATTGAGTGATATTTCTATTAGACGGTTTTTTACATGTCAATCTTTTTAGAAATAAATTGTTTTATTACCAAGAACATTTTATTTAGATTCTCCAATTCGGCCACATAACAATGCATCGGATGTAATACTGACACGTTCGTACGACAACAATGAGTTGTTAGTTTTTATTAATGAAAATTTACCGAAATTAGTTAGAGACCAAAGACAAGCTTTTGTATGCAATTATTAATACTGTGCTAAATAACAGGGGTACAATTTTTCTGGACGCCCCAGGACGCACTGGGAAAACATTCCTCGCAAATTTGGTATTGGCAAAAGTAAGATAATCCGGGGAAAATGGGCTAGCCGTTGCCTCTTCAGGGATTGCCGCAACTTTATTAAATGATGGGAAAACAGCACACTCCACCTTTAAGCCACCACTGACAGTATCATTGGAACAACAGTCAGTATGCTCCATACGTAAAAATGGTCCACTCGGGAAACTTTTACAAGAGACACCTTTAATTATATGGGACGAATGTACCATGAGTCATAGAGCTCATGTTGAAGCAGTAAACCGAACGCTCAAAGACCTCAGAAACTCAGATGCTGTTATGGGTGGTGTTACTTTTGTTTTTGCGGGCGATTTTCGGCAAACACTGCCTGTAATAACAAAAGAAACACGCGCCGATGTCATCAGGGCATGCTTAAAATCATCTTACTTATGGAGTTCCGTTGAAACTCTCAATTTACGAACATTCATGAGAGCCCACTTGAGCGACAACTACGATAACGACTTTCCGCATCAACTACTGAATCTTGGAGAAGGAAAAATTAGCTGTCCTAACATCAACAGTACTAGCGATGACATTAAACTTGACGATAGCACGATACACATATTAAACGCCAGATTAGGTCACATAGATTAGAACATCTGATATACGCGATATATCCCGGTCTTGAAAATTTATTGGAAAGAGATTATCATTGGCTTTGTTCTAGGGCAATAGTATCACTCAGAAACGAAACAGTAAATGATATAAATAAAATGATTTTAGAGAAAATTCCCAGTCCATTGACACGGTGCGTAATATTGAGGGTACAGTGCACTATCCTCAAGAATTTTTAAATTCTTTGACCCCTTCTCACTTACCTCCTCACGATCTTATGTTAAAAGTTGGCATACCTATCATGCGTTTCAGGAACTTAAGACTAAAAAGAAAATTCTCTAGCGTCCACAACAATAAATTTAATTTAACAAGCCTTTTTAAAAACTAGCTTTTATAGCAAACACAACGGAAATATCTCGCTTAGTCGTGAAATTCCTATGAATTCTTTTCGGATCCATCATCGGACCTCGGCCACCATACGGGTCTAAAGTACTCGGCCAGACAAATCCAACCAGCTAAGGTCTCAACTCGGTGAGGTTATATAGAGTAGTCGGGTGGTTCCATTGGCCACCCTCTGACTTCATCATCAGACCAGCTTCATATTACCATATTATTGCATCGTCATTGACTATACATACTTATGCCAAATTTTATAACAAAACCATTTTAATATTTATTAAAAGGATCATCAAATAGTCATAAACAAAATAAGAGTAAGAATAAACTAAAATAATGCTGACTTATTTAAACGTTGCCTCAGCATGCTTTACTCATGACCATTAAATTAGTTAATAACAACATCATAATCCATGAGGTATCATTGACATATTATTAATTATAGCTAATATTAATGAATAACAACAGAATTTCCAATTCGTCATTTCACTAAAATTGTTGCCTTATTTAGATTTTTACCTTATACCAACATTGTAAGTTACTGACATAATAAATAATTTCTTTACAAGGAAAAACGGGCCTCGGGTCAACGCAGCATAACCCTAAACCGCTAATTGCGGTCAGACAAGTCCTTTGACGTCATGTCATTATGAATCAATCACCTTTAGGAACCAACGACGCGCGTCAATGTCAATTACTATACACAAAACAAATCTAGGAAGGGAAAGAAGTGTTGAGGAAACTGAAATTGTGTCACGGGAAGTTTGACAATGTATGTTTCTGTCTACCGTCCCACAGGGATCTTTTGTTCTGCGGTTTGAATCGGAATTAACGCTGTCATCAAGTGAAATGTCACTTCATGACAGTTGCAGTTTCCCTTTGCATGAAATTTACCCAAGTTCTTTTTTTAAATATTTCGGACACGCTGACCCACCTTTTGAAATATCTCCGTAACAGTAGAAAATTTTTACTGGATGTTTACCCTAATTTCACACCAACGCCCCCCGTCAGTGTAATCCACGGGCCAAAAATTCCTTGTCGCACTGTAGTCTTAATTTTTTTTTGTATTTATTCATAGGAAGATCAACAGCACATGACATAGTACATACAGATGCATTAATTGTAAGTTTAAGCAGTAAAAGGCCAATTACTGATCTTCACATTTAAATACAGACAATATAGATTAAGATTATTACGAACCTGACCAAGAAAAATCAACTTAATTTAAAAGAAGTGGGAAGGAGAACCCTATTGAAAAAACATACGTATTTTATTTTTAAAAAAAGTTACATACATGAACATCTCCAACTCTATCCTGCGGAATACTTACATATTATCAGTTTATTAATCTAATTTACCTACTAATCTATCACTAGATCGAAATGCGGTCTCTACTGAAAAGATCCACCAAAAAAAAGTTTTTGTAAATATTTCATGCACATAATTACCTACACCTTATTTTGAACACAAAGAAATGAGACAAACATTTCTTTAGGCCTAGCTCTAGGTAAGTATGCACACAATTTAATTTTTTTGTTTATAAAACGTAGCCCTACGTATTATTCTCGCTTCTAATGCATTTACATACATGAAATCCACATACACAAACACCCAAACTGAAACAATTTTTTATGAGTCATACAAAATTATTTGACCGAGCATGGATCGAACCCATGACTACTTGATTGAGTGAGCGGAGCGGCTAATACTTTTAACCACTAGTTCAAGCTATTTGTCAATTATAATAGCTATGGTGAATGTGCGTGTTCCTTGATGATTCGAATACAGGCCTAGCTAACCTGTGATAAGAATTATATAGGAAAAAGATAAGGATATTATTGTGCGACAAG
Source organism: Phalera bucephala (assembly GCA_905147815.2). Taxonomy (NCBI): domain Eukaryota; kingdom Metazoa; phylum Arthropoda; class Insecta; order Lepidoptera; family Notodontidae; genus Phalera; species Phalera bucephala. Next base: position 10,549,666 of record LR990621.1, on the reverse strand, counting down.
GATATATTGGCCTGTCAATGTCATCCCCGTGGACGACATGGACAGGGCATTAGTGTCAAATTAGGGTTATCATTTAGTAAAATTTTCCTACATCCAGAGAAATATTTCATAAGGGGAGTCCGCACGATGATTAATTAAAAAAAGAACTTGAGTAAATTTTATGCGCAAACGGCAACTCCGCGACTGTCATGAGCTGTCATTTCACTTGATGACAGCCTTAATTCCGATTTTGACCGCGGGCCAAATATGGATCATTTGTATACCTGTAAATACAAACACAAGATTGGCATTACCCTTAGCTTAGCCTAACATTCCTACTCATTGTTTTGTCCTAGTAATATCATAAATGCGAAAGATTGTAACGATATATGCCAAACAAAATACATGGCATTTGCAACTTTCGTGCTCGTCGATAAAGTTATTTATGGCAAGTATAAATACTGGATTATAGGACTTTGTTGGTTAGGCTCGTCGAAATGATTGTTACTTTTACACGCGAAAACTACTAAACGGATTTTATTGAAAGTTTACAATCCCATAGTTAATATATCAGAATAACATATAGGCTATAATTTATTAAGGCATATACACAGACAAAGTCGCGAGCGACTACCAGCATAAAAAATAATAATAATAGGGGGCGAGCCTATTGTCATATACCGGACACAATTCCAGACTCCGGACTCATACTGGGAATTTTTCGTTAGAAAAACTACATTTGTCCGACCTAGGATTTGAACCCAGGACCTCGTGATCACAAAGCGATGCGCTTTGCCACCAGACCAACGAGGCAGTTACTACTATAATATGTAGTTAAATGGTTAACTACATATTATAGGCTAGCGGCCGCTAAAGAGCGAATCAAAACAATAATTATTACAATCTAGTGTAGGACGTGGATAAACAAAATCTATAACTCCGTTCCCATCTTACGACAAAGTTAAATTTATTTGAATTTAATTAAATACGGTTAAAGCAGTTGCGGTAGCTCCCCAGTTAAGGCGCGATTTAAGTTCATTTGTTTCATATATCTCGTATAAGTCGCATCATCTGAAATTGCTCATATAACGCTGCCATTTGATTATGAAACCTACACACATGCAGATATAGTTTCATTTCCCTCTCATAACTTGAAACGTTTTTTTTATTTTATTTTTTATTTAATAGTCCGATTGATCGGACCAAAGGGAAATACGAGTTTTCATTGTTCGACTCGTAAGACCACGAGTAAATGTAGGAAGTATAATAATTAATATAATAATAATATTAGCCCTGTTGAGAAACTGTCCCACTGTTGGGCACGGGCTTCTCTCAAACTGAGAGGGTTTAGGCCACAGTCCGCCACGCTGGCCCGGTGCGGGTTGGTGAACTTCATACACCTCCGAGAAACTCTCAGGCGTGCAGGTTACCTCACAATGTTTTCCTTCACCGTTAATGCAAGTGATAGTTAATTTATAATACGCACATGCTTTCGAAAAGACAGAGGTGCGTGCCTGGGTTTGAACCCGAGACCTCTGACTTTGCAGTCCAACGGTCTAACCACTAGGGTATCACTGCTTTATCTGCTGCATAATAATTAATAAGTTATGAAAATAAAATCGATTCCAATACCTTAATTCCTTATTTCAAATTTATTGCACGATCAAGAAGCCGATCTAATGACTTGTTTCGAATTGCTGCAATGAAATGTCAATCGTCGTAGTTACTTTTCATGTAGCACCCAGAGGAAAAACGGATCTAAAATGAGAATAGTTTTCAGTCCGATTCTTTAATTGGACCAATAGGAATAACAAGTTTACTAGGTCCGATTGGTCGGACTTCTATCTATCTATCTATATCATCACGCCAGATCCCTTGCGGGATAGGCAGAGAGTGCAGAGTTCCAACAGTTTCTTTCCTTACATACCTCTCTGGCTTCCTCCACTCTCATAGTTCGTCTCATGGTCGGACCATTCGTTCTAAAAAAATAGTCCGCACAGATCGGACTAAGCAGTCAGACCACGCGGAAACAGGGAATACGGATACGGCTTACGAGCGAGACGCTAAACTTTGCTTACAGGAAGGTTTCTTCTAAAAAATGTTGCGCCCAACGTGGGGCTCGAACCCACGACCCTGAGATTAAGAGTCTCATGCTCTACCGACTGAGCTAGCCGGGCTGATAAATGAGCTTTGAAAATTATTTATCATTTTACACAAAAAGTCCTATTTTTTTAAGTGACCCAAATATTGAGACTAACAAAAAATAGATTTGTGAACTGAAATAACGTATTGATTGCTTTAGATTGTGTATAAATAAGCACAAAAACTACAATACAACGTGAAATTTACTTACCTACTCGAGTAGTTGCCATTAAAAATAAACGTGGACAGTTTAAAATATTAAATTGTAGTTGACTTGAGACAGGAACTTTACATTTTTTCGGCATAAAAAATATCCTATATATTAATCCAGGTAATAAACTATTTGAAGACTATAAAGAACCTGTTGGAACTCTGTACACTCTGCCTACCTCGCAAGGGATCTGGCTTGATGATAGAGATAGATATATGGATAAACTTTGTGCCAAATTTCATTCAAATCCGTTTAGCCGTTTTTGCGTGATTGAGTGACAAATATCCAAACATATAAAAAACATACTCGTATTAGTAGGATAATAATACTTAGATTCCGCACTGCAAACAGAAGTATGATGATAATAGTATGTACAGTTCCGCAAGGATCTTTTGGTCCGCGATCAAAATCGGAAGTAACGCTGTCATCAAGTGAAAAGTTGCCGCTTGCTATGAAAGGATATTGTCGAAAATTGCCCCAGAACCAACAAACATTTGACCCATACCATCATTATTTATCTGTTTTATTAAAATAATGGCTAATATCCGTATCTAACGGACAATTTGCAATCTAAAACGAATATTTCAAAGTATTGCAAGTACTTATATCGAACTGACTCTGTAAAAAGTAGTAGGCGTAGTAGTTAACAAGACAAGCAATCTAGATAGCTAATAAGCTATCTAGATTGCTTGTCTTGTTAAACTAAATACTTATATAGATAGTTCCTTAGTGAGTCAATAGCCATCTATAAAAATTCAATTAATCTTTAAATCCAGTCAATATATTTTTGTACTACACAATATAACCTCATATGCATTAATGGCTACTAAATTATAACCTCAAAATCAAATACTTTTTGTGCAATATTGCGATATCCCCGCTTGTCCGTTTAATAATAAATACCTTAAGAGAATTTATGGGTAATTTGAAATCATACAAGTATTTTTTTATTGCTGTTGGTTCTGGGGCAAATTATGTATTTATTACCCAAGTTATTTATTTAATTAGTAACCGTGCGGACCCACCGGTTAAAATATCTTCTTGGAAGTAGAAAAGAATACTTTTATGTTAACCCTAATTACATACCAGCCCCCCCCCCCCCTCCGTCAATGTCATACACAGGCCAAAAGATCCTTGTCGCACCATATATACATATGGTGCAACAAGTATAATCTTAATAAAGTATATTCCCTCTATGCTATTAAGTCCTATCTCTATAATATATGTATATATATCATAGAAATAGGACTTAAAAGCATAGAGGGATTATAAACACAGTTCAGATGTACACTTTTTGTGGACATTTGGTATGTAGATAACCAATTTAAAAATCTTTGTTCCTACATGGTTCGTCCTTCCTTTTTATTCAAAATATTATGGCTATGGAGCCTTTCCACGCGATTTTATCGGCTAATATTTGTCTATCTAGTGACTGTGTTCTTGATGACTTTTTATTTGTTTTGAAGTAATAATTAATGTCAAACTGCCTCTTAGTCTAGTAGCAAAGCGCATCGCTTGGTGATCACGAGGTCCTGGGTTCAAATCCTAAGTCGGACAAATGAAGTTTTTTTAACGAAAACTTCCCAGTACGAGTCCGGAGTCTGGAATTGTGCTCGGTATATTGCAAGAGGCGCGCCTCCTATTACATGGGACATAACATCGTTGAAAAGTGGGTGTACTCAGTACATCTCTGCCACCCCCGCTTGGGGAATATAGGCGTGACGGTGTTTATGTTGTTTATTTTTTATTAATAACAAAATAAAGTGTACAAGAGTGTAACTGATTATGTTACATTTGTCCCCTTTCTTATCACTGACATGACATAAGTGTAAGCACTGCTTACACTTATGTCATTTGTACTGGCAAATATATAATCTTGTAAATGCTCCCTCTCTGCTTCAAGTACCTCTATGATATATATGTCATTTAGATGAAATGATAAATCAGCCTAGAGTGTCCTACCTACTGCTGGTCAAACGCGTCACACACAAGTCGAGGAGCTTTCACAATGGGAAATCAAAGACTATTAAAAAAATATATATATGCTGGCAACCTACTTTTGGCCGGCTTCAATATATAACTAGGATAGCAATGCGAGTGGAAGAAGCCAGAGAGGTATGTAAGGAAAGAACCTGTTGGAACTCTGTACTCTCTGCCTACCCCGCAAGGGATCTGGCGTAATGATATAGATAGATAGCAAGAGATAGGATTCCTTTACGGTCCGTATTATTTCAACACATTTTCCATAAACGATATGTCAAATTCTGCTGGTAGTAGGCAAATCTAACCTTCAATTAAATTTTTAAACCAGCCATTAATGAAATTTAAAGGATAAAGGTGCTGTAACCCGTACTAAACCTACCTATAATAGTGTACTGTGTAGTCACCAATCTGTGGTCCTACACTGTGTCATCGTGTTTATATCAATACCTCTATGTTTACAAGTGAGTCATGCGTACATGCAGCGAAGCGCATGCGCCTGCACTGTTTCTTCAGCCCACTGCAAATCGGCACTATAAAACTGAGAATTTGATAGATAAAAGTACCTACCTAAACACATAGTTATAAAATTGTAAATAATTATAAATTTTACATAGTAATGAGTACTTTGCAAAGCAGAACAAACCACACCGTCGTCGTGGCGATATGGGGTTGGCTTATGTCTTACAGTAGACGTCTTTCAGCTGAAAAAGAAGTAATTTAATGTATCAAAGGGGACTAAATAACTTTCGACATATGTCAAGCAGTCTACCTACTATAGCATTAGCCTCATCCCCAACTACGAGACTTGTTTGTGATCTTGTAAAAATAAATGTAAAAGACGATCATTTAAAGGTCTTAATTTTTTACTTATATTAGTTCGAGCAAAGTATCACAGTACATAATAGGTTCAAGAGTCTCCGTAATCGGCGAGCGTTTATGAGACGAACTATGGGAGTAAAGGAAGCCAGAGAGGTGTGTAAGGGAAGAACCTGTTAAAACTCTGTACTCTCTGCCTACCCTGCAAGGGATCTGACGTGATGATTTAGATAGATAGATAATAGGTTCACGAGTACTTAGTACGAAGCTTGTTTGAAATCATTCTGGAAAAACGTTGACGTTTGGAATACTAAATTATACCAAAAATTCTGACTGTCCTCTCTAAGATAACCATGATAACGGACGTTATGTTTTGTGTGCATGTTGACCGAATGGACAAATTGGGACAAAAGCTATGGCAGGAGATATCGAATTTTAGTGTATCATTTTTTTATAAAAAACGCAGCCCCACACTTGGATTTCTTCCTGTGTCGTGGATGGAAACATGAAAATCACATACACAAATATCCAGACCGAAACAAATAATTGTGAGTCACACAAAGATTTGTCCCGGGCGGGTATCGAACCCACGACTATTAGACACAGTGGGCGGAGCGGCAAGCTCTTAACCACTGCGCTTAATCATCCGTTATAAATTAAAGTGCTAATTCATATAATCACGGTGTGAATTTTGTCTTTTTACATTTAGTCGGCTGAATGTAATAAAGGGGGTAAAATAGTCGATAAGTTTTATCTATGCTCGGCGTCTCTTTGAAGGATAAAATTCGTAACGAGGTAATCCGACAAAGAACCAAAGTTACCGACATAACTCGCAGACTCAGTAAGCTAAAGTGGCAATGGGCTGGTCATATCTGCAGAAGGACCGACGGCCGATGGAGCAAGCGTGTCCTAGAGTGGAGACCGCGACTTGGTAAGCGTAAGGTAGGACAGCCCCCAGCTAGATGGACCGACGACCTCAAAAAGGTCGCTGGGACAGACTGGATGCGGAAGGAGGAGGACCGTGTGCAATGGCGCGTGTTAGGAGAGGCCTATGTCCAGCAGTGGACTGCGATAGGCTGATTGATTGATTGATTGAAGTTTTATCAGAGTAAATACAAATAATTGTCGACGGTTTGGTTTAGTGGTTCGAGACTTATAAGCCGCTCGTTCGAATAGTAGCGGATCCGTTGTCTGCACAAGGCAATTCTTTGCGGGGCCCCAAATTTATGTATTGGTTTAAACTTAAAAACATATACATAAATACACCTACAGCAGTAAGGAATAATTTCTGGATTAGATTAACGTTTCTAAACAATATAGACCGGACAAACTCATTTCAAACATATCACAAACAGCTTACGCTTTCTAAATGTAAATGTCGAAAATTACGACTACAAGCAAACACCATTTACATCCATCAGCTCATTTGATTGAGATATATTTAACGTTAAACAAACGTCCAACCACAGACACAACAAAACTCATAACGGTTCAATTCAACTCGAAAAAAAAGGCCTTGCGGCCCGCCCTGTCTCACAATCACTGCCTCATAATTCTCAATACCTACTAAATTAATTACGATACGCATCTTGGTCGTTACGATGACTATAAAACTGGCTGGTCCCGATCGTAAAAGGGGTGAACGGTACGATATGCGAACGTTCTGTCATCGTACTGAGAAACGAATGTAATGACAACCAAATTAACCTTTATTGCAACGTTTTATACGATACATTTGGAATTATTGGTATGTTCTTTGAAACTGTATTGTTTATTTGAATTTTATTATTTGCTACCCTGAAGGAGCACTATGATGATGTTGACGTGTTTGGTGTAAGAGTATTTGAGTTGAAATTTAGGCTTGTTACAGACTTGTGTAATTCTATTAGGTACCGCAATTTTCATGTCTTATTTAGTAAATTAGTTAATACTAAGATGTACGATCTTAAAGATGAAGTACAATCAACATGAGCAACAGATTTTAAAGTTATCTACATATATAGATTCTTCCAAAGTCATGTCTACATGTGACGTAAAAGAAAATAATATTTGATATTTATTCATATTTGTATTCGCGCGCAATGATGGGGGGTGGACAAGTCTGGGAACAACCTGAAATTGAAAGACACGTGTAATCTCAATCAATTAAAATATTTATGCTGTATTTGACAATAAAGGTATTCGGCTCCTCTCATGGTCCTCTGTATGCGAACTAGCGCTAAATATTTTTTTTTACTACCGTCCAAGGCAGCTGAAGATAATAAACCACGGATTAGTGTTTAAGGTTTAAGAAAGAATGCAAAAAAGGGGGTATACACTTAGGCTGACTAACATACTTATAAAGTATCTTGTTGTATATAACCCCAATAAGTTGTGTGCAAACAGCTATTTTAACTTATTTGTATTATAGTAAATATGACGTAAGTCATATTTACTACTACTACTACGTTACGTGTAAAGAAATTTTACGTTAATTACAGACATCTTTACTCGTTAACACGCATATTTGTACCTCACCTATTATTAAAAATTGAAATAAGTGCACACGAAACACCAAATTATAAAAGTAAAGTGTCTGTTCTGTATTATGTCCAAAACAATCACTTTCATCTTGAAATATATTAAAGAGTGTTGTGTGGGGTTTTCGGTTTTTACTAGTATTGTTATACAGGATGGATTTCTTGTATGGGGTAGTAAGAAGGGCAGCTACCATGACCGCTATAGCTACAGTAAAACTGTCTGATGAGACTATCCATAACATTTTGATGCATTTTGAGCTGCATCCTCAGATTTGGAAAAAAAATGTACAGCTGACATTAACACTTCGGAGAGGCTCTGGGATCGATTCGTACCGACTAAAAACTCTAAGGTAGCCGACATCAGCACTTCGGTGTGGCTCCGTATAGAACGCACCGGTGCCCCCTTGTGCCGCACCCTGAAGAGCCTGCCATTGGGGAAGACAGACGACACGCTCCCCCCTGCACCGACGTGGTACTCACGGCGACGTAGGCCACCCCAAGCCGTCCTCACCGGGGAAAGCTAGTTAACCTAACCTCATCTAATACCTTCTCGATCGGTTCTTCATGACTCCCCAGCACAGTCAAGTTTTGCCCCAGCTCTCCCCGGCTGTCTGTTTGATATATATTGAGCTAACACACAATAAACTTATATAAAATGTTTGTCGTTTGCCATGTTGGCCAGGTTAGGACAATTATGTTCGAATCGTAAGTAAGACAAAGTGTAATTTTTCTATAGGAAAATTGCCATATCAATCCGGAGTCTTGTATTGTACCCGGTATAATGGCAATAGCCTCACCCCCCTAGACCTAACATCGTCTACGAAATCCCCCACCTCCGCTTGGGGAATATAGTCGTGACGGCGTTTATTTCTTTTATGTTACAAAATGTTTATACTTCCAAAAACATTCCCTGTAAAAAGCGTTACTCATTGTCATGTTGTTTACAAAGTAACGTGCAATTTGCGAAATTCAACCCGTCTTGTACCTTTCATTTCGCCTAATTTCTTTCACGTCCACGTGTAATGACTCATTGGGAAACACGTCCGCATATTGCTAAGTCATTTAATATAAAAACCACAAAACAAATAAAACGTGTGTTCTAAGAGATCTCGGAATAGGTAGTGGGTCAGTGATTAGTCGGTGATTCAAAACGGAAACCTTTAATTGAGGTTCAGAGAGGTGGTTTTAAATGAGAATTGACGCATCTACAATATTTGTAGAACTAAGTGTAATTTGTACGTGCAATGGTCTGATACATAATGATCCTTATTTCAATAATAAAGCTCACATACCGCAAAAGCTTTTGTGAAATTGGTACAAGTTTTCGTAATCAGAAAAAAATAATAACCGGATTTAGATGTAATATAAGCAAAATATTTGATGGTGATTTTGAGCCAGCTATGAAACCCAGATTAAGTAATCAGGTCATTCAATTTAGTTTGTATTTAGTTTTAATTCAATGTACCATCGTAGGAAACGATGGCTAAAATGCTAAAAACATTACTGAAATAAAAAAAAAACAGATAGACACAATAATCTTATAAAACTTCCGTTCTTCTCCTCTTCAGTTTCTAAATTAACCGCGTCTAGACTTCAGCAAATTGCTCTGAAACTCTCAATAATAGTCTCCGGAGCCAAGGCCGAGTGACCCACAAATCGCAAACAGATGGTTATCGGCGTAATAATCGGCTTGTACCACATGCTTAGATCATCATGGGCGAGTAAAAGCTAACTGTCCCGGCGTGCCACTTCCTGCGAACATCACTATACGAATACTAATCTTCGTAGTAACGTCACGCCCATAAGTTTATTGACTCTCGCATTAATATGGTTTAATAATGTTGCAATTGTGAAAAATACGTCATAAGTTTGTTGACTTTCTTATAAATAAGGTTGCATGTTGTTGTCAAAGCGGAACTTGCCGATACTTTTAAGGTGCATGGGAAATGGATGCTTCTGGTGATAATTCTGGTTCTTATTAAAGAAAGGACATTGTCGAAAATTGCCCCAGTTTGCCCCAACCAACAAACATTTAACCCATGCTATCATTATTTATCTATTTTATGAAAATAATGGCAAATATCTGTGCCTAACGGACAATTTGCAATCTAAAATGAATATTTCAAAGTATTGTAAGTACTTATATCGTAGTCACCAATATCTTTGTCTATGTCAACCCACAATATAACCTCATATGTACTGAATTATAACCTAAAAATCTAATACTTTTGTGCAATATTACGATTCCCCCGCTTGTCCGTTTAATAACAAATGCCTTAAGAGAATTTATGGGTGATTTGAAATCATATAAGTATTTTTTTCATTGCTGTTGGCTCTGGGGCAAATCATGGGCGCAGAACAATAGCCTTTAATAACATAGGCAGTCGTCTTTTTTGGTAGATGGAACGATCTTGAAGAAGAAGGCGGACGAACTTCATTCCCGAATACTCTGGCACGAGAAGGATGCCCGAACTTACATAAAAACATGTCAAAATATAAAAAGACGAGAAATGCTTTTGATGAGCTGCAGCTACAAGACGGGTTGTGGTGCTAGAATTCTTTTATTGTAATAAAATGATTCTAGAAAAATAGAAATTGTCCAGTTATTTGACGTTATTCATTTCTATTTAAGTGCGAGTAGGTACCGAAGGCGCGTGCAATGAAGATTCCCTACAAAAATATTTTTGTCTATTTCCTAGCTTACCTGTCACATACATTATTTTTAGATAATGGTCAACGTTCAATGGTAAGACGTAGACCCCAAGATTTTGGTATAGTTGCAACTTACTGATTCCGATAGAAAGGGCTTTGGTAGACAGATGGACAGACACACGAGTGATCTCATATGGGTAATTTTTCACTTCGGATTTTTTATCTTTAGTTTACATCTGGAAGTTTGTTACTCTTTCACGTAAAAAGTCCTGAACGGATTTTGATAAAACTTTACAGAAATATACTCGTAGCTTATGCGTGAGAATAACACATAGGCTACATTTGCATAGTGCTACATTCGATCAAAGAATGTCGGAAGAAACCGACATTCTTTCTATATGCACGAACCAGCGGAGCATACCCCTTCTCATCTTTACACCGGTACCATCTTACATACCTATACGCTTTCTTACTACGCTGTTGCGTATACGGGTGGTCAGTGTGTCTTAAGTGCTGGCTCTCAAGGAACTTTCCTATCGCACCATTCACTCTATTCCCTGCATTTACTCTTCTCTCTATGTCAGCGGTGTATTTCCCATCCTTGCTAAAGGCGCATCCAAGATATACAAACTCGTCCACTTGCTCTAGTACATTGTCACCAACCACAATTCTTGCATTCGTTCTGGATTCTTCGCAGCACTTTATATACATATCACAAAAAAATACAAAATGAACCCGTGCGTAACAGCGGGTAGCAGCTAATCTATAATATGTATAATAAATCTTAGTTTTATTTGTTTAAATGTGTTAACCTCTGGATCCGCCAGTCGAATTTGAAAAATGCTTTATGCATTTGATAATCCAGTTCTAGAGGAGGGTTACTGGCAGTACAGGGTTATCTTAGGAAAGTCAGAAAGGTCGCTAAGCGAAAACATAGTTAAAGCGCGGGTGGGCGATATGTAGCCAGTGATGGGCAAAATATAATCAGATTAATGATAACGATTACATTTTGTAATCTTCAATCATGATTGAAGATTAAAAATGAAATCGTAATCGTTGTAGATTACAAAATGTAATTGTAATCGTTAATCATTAACCCGATTACATTATGCCCATCGCTGTATGTAGAGACCGTATTAGCTTCGTGGTAAACGGTGGTTAAAACCGCGGGGCGCAGGTATTTTTAAATAAATATGCAATTTATTTATTTGATATGTAAACTTAAATTAAAAAGTATGCTCAATTGCTCACCCGCTTTCGATAATACACTTCTGTCGTTGATGATACGCACGTGGTACGGACGCCCGACGGCGCCATCATTTCCATCACCTTCGAATTATAAATTAATTACCTCTAACTTTATTGAGTAACATCCTTATATTGAGTTCTTCGATTTACGCGAATATTACACATTATTATTAAAACTAATTTTCGGTATTTATCGCGATTTATTTATGATTTTTAAGTTCCCGACGTTTCGAGTGCTTCGCAGCCATGATCACGGGAGGGACTGACATGTTAGACATCCGAAAGGTATAGTTATTCCGGGGTACCCTCAAACTTCTTTATTATTTTTGTTGGTCCTTCTTACGTTTAACTTCCAAAATTTTATGTGCATACATAATTATAATTATGTGGGTCCTGATTACCGAAAACTGCCTACTTAAATTGTTATTTATGTAAGTTAGAAGTCCCGAGCACTTTTGAATAATACTCCCTTGTGCACTTTTTTCTAAGTAAGCAATTGATTGTAATCTGTTTTAATGATCTAACCTCGACTTTACGATGAAAACTTTGACGTTAGCGTGACACTAGCCAGTTGATATCCCATTCTTGTCGTACTACAAATTTACTAAATAAACATGAACGTGACAGCACGATTACTCGCTAGCGTCACGGCAACGTCGATGATTTCGTGCTAAGCCCTCGGATTATCTAAACTAAATCCGAGGGCAGTGACTACTTTTTTCTTTTATTTACTCTACAATTTTTTTATAAGTCAACCCTATAAATAGTAATCCCTAATTTCGATTTGTAAGTGTAAGCCCGGCTAGCTCAGTCGGTAGAGCATGAGACTCTTAATCTCAGGGTCGTGGGTTCGAGCCCCACGTTGGGCGCATGTTTTTGTTTAGCATAACTTCATTTTTTGCTCATCGAATCCATACATTTTATCAGCTGATATTAAATATATTTTTTAACAAAAAAATTAATAATTTTTTCTTAGTCTGCGCAGCGGTGAGGTGTTCTGAGAACTCTTGCTTACATCAACATTTAAGACAAACTTTAGTGAAATAAAAAAATAATAATATTAAGCTTCCTACAACATTATTTAAAAATATTTAAATCTAAAAATAAATTCTACATCACGGTTTATTTAATGATTAGCAAAAAGCCAACATCACGCGGTGTTCCCAAGCGGTCACCCATCTAAGTACTGAACGCGCCCGACGTTGCTTAACTTCGGTGATCGGACGAGAACCGGTGTATTCAACGTGGTATGGACGTTGGCAACATAATGATTGAAATTTTGTTACATGTGCTGGTTAATATGTTGGATAATAACTTTACAAAATTTAATAATTTAAAAATGAAATATACCCGTACACATCTATGTTATAAATCGATATATTACATTATTAATTCAACGAGAAAATACGAACATCGTACTATTTACTCACGAGGATAACAAGTCAAGAATAACTTTCAGACGTAAGTAAATTTTTGATTCAAGTTTTAAGAAAACATAGCTGTAATTTATTACAAACATTCAGTTCCACAGTTCCTTACGGAGAGAACTAAAGTATTCTATCCTTATTCCTTATTATTCCTTATTGTAAGTAGGGCGCCCACAAAGTAGACCGATGACCTGGTGAAGGTCCCAGGTAAAAACTGAATCTTGGTCAAATCTGGTCTTTGTGGCGACCTTGGGGGGACACCTTAGTCCCGCAGTGGATGTCTTTCGGCCGATACTAGATTTATATAAAACTAGCTTCTGCCCACCACTTCGTCCGCGTTGCCCATAGACTAACCTAACATTATTCCGGGATTAAAAGTGTCCCATGTGTCAATCCAGGTAATAAACTATCTGAACAGGACGAATTATGCGTCGTGCGCCCTGTTGCACTTTGGCCAGTGTGCGTCGCGGGGAAAGATTCAAATGAAAAGCTGAACAATTGTTGAAACAGTGCTCCACCCACCAGTTGTGACCCTCTTCAGACAGACGCGCAGAGTTTCTTCTTCACATATGTAGTTGCCCAGTCGTACTATTTAGTTAAGTACTATTTTATTGGGTCACAACTAGCGGGCTTTGCATCGAGCTTTATTAGTCGAATAGTTCAATCACACGTTACAATTGTCTATCCCTTTCTAGGGTAAACTCTTCTAATTCTACCTATCCCTTTTCAGGGTTACACTCTTCTAATTATTCCTATCCCTTTCCAGGGTTACACTCTTCTAATTGTATACTATTGCTTATGTGCTACAACTCACTCTATTACAATATCTTATTTCTAACTTAATCTATTTTATATACATCATGAAGACGTCGTCCTGTACACTATCTGTGTGCCAAACTTAACCCAAATCCGTTCAGACGTTTTTTCGTGATTGACTAACAAACATCCAAACATGTAAACTTTTACATTTATCGTATTAAAAGCTTCTGCCCGTGACATCGTCCGCGTTGACGTTAAGCAGGAAAGTATTCCAGGATAGACATTATTCCAGGATAAAAAGTATCCTATGTGTTCATCCTGGTAATAAACTGTGTGCCAAATTTCATCCAAATCCATTTTAACCGTTTTTGCGTGATTAACTAACAAACATCCAAATTCAGATTTATAATATTAGCAAGAAGTAGGATTTTGAGTACACGGACAATTCAATAAAGGAGCTTAAACTGCAATAAATTAAATGTGCGATTACCTTCGCACACTTTCTTAGTGAACGGACCACGGATCATATGAGGAACGGACATATAAGGGCATGCGCATTGTGCAGTGCATACGCCATACACTAGCTGCGGCAAAAACGGACATAATTCCTAATTATCAATACATTATCGACGGGATGTAGACAAAGTAAATAATATGTAGGGTTCTGTAAAAAAATATTGGAAAATCAAGTTAACGTTGGTAGCCTTTTTGGTGCACAGTGCAATCATGAGATTATGAGTACAAATCACAGCCAAGACTTCAATATCCAATGATCCGTCGGACAAACTGTAGTTTTTATCGAGTAATCCTCAGTATAATGAAAATAGGCTCACTCCTCTTTTACATGTCGTAACACTGTATATATTGGGCTACGCAACAGTACACCTCTACCACTCCCGCTTCTTAAATATGGGGTTTCAACCGCCGGCGGGTGCAAAGCACCACGGAGCGACACCTATGCCCTCCCCCATAGCGACTGCCGAGGCCATTCTTCCTTGAGGCGCCTAGTTGCCCCCTTATCCTTCTGGTTCGAGCGTAGTGGCTGCAAGCTCGCCCTCTTGTCCGATGAAGCTGTAAAGGCCCCGCAGCTAACAGCGTAGATCATTCACACACAATTAATTTTTTCAAGTTGACTCACTCCTCATTCATTCCTTTATGCTTAATTTTTTTATTACCTTTGTCATAAGAATACAAAATTCACCTTTAAAACTTTAAAACGCGTTTTTGGACCCCATCCACGGTTCTTTTTACAGGTAGTACAGGCACTGTATCAAATTTAAAAAAAAAAACAACTCGAAAGTAATCTTCACTTTAACTCTTTTAAAATTTCCTATTACGGTAACACCTTTTCGATCAATTTATTTCTGCAATCTGCCGAGCGTTGCTAGAGTATAACTACTCGATTAGCGAGCTATTTTGAAGGTCTTATTTAAAGTATTTTTAAACACGGCTTCAACATTAATTAACACAGGAGGAACTCCTGCTCCTCACTATCCCTACATATGATAAAACAAAGTTCCCCCGCCGCGTCTGTCTGTCTGTCTGAAACTCAACAAATACCGAATGGATTTTCATACGGTTTTCACCAATAGAAAGAGTGATTTAAGAGGAAGATTTGTGTATAATTCACGCTTGCGGAGCCAAGGCAGGTCGCTAGTAACAATTATAAGCTTATAATCAAAAAATTTGGAAGACGTCGGCATAAACCCGTTGGTTGCAGAAACTTGCGAAATCGCGTCAACTCGCCGTGATAATGCATGCTAGAGGTTAAGCCCGATAGATCATCTCAACAGTACATATTTTGTCTATAAGAGTATCGTCTTATCGCTCGCCGAATGGATACAAAACAAAATTTTTTGTTAGTTGAATGGTGACTCTAATTTCAAGATTAAAAAGCTTGATTTCCCCTGATCTCATTTTTTAGTTGTCACTATTCCATTCAGCCAGCGTTATATGCCGGAGTCGTCGTGGAAGCAATCATTAAAGTAAAATAAATACATAAAATTTGACGAAAACTGTGACAAGCTAAAATACTGCATGATTTATTATGCATTAACCACAACATATGGAACCCTTAGCCAACAGGGGGCCAAGTTCGCGCCGCATCAACTTTTTATGCGTTGCAGTAATCAATAACATTGCACCGCGATGTGTCAGCCACTGAATCACTCCCGACATTGTTGTCTGCCGTCCTATCTAGTGCACTGATAATGGAAATTATTCATTATATAATGAGCCTGAAATTCACCGTCGCCATGCCGTTTATGGTCAGTCGTTAGTCATTCAACAATTAATTCATGCTAGAACGGCCTACCCCTTCTGGGAATCTTTTTCTTCGAACATGAGATATATTTCTCTCTCACGTCTCTGACGTGGAGTGAAGCATCTAATATTGTTTTGTTTTGATATTCTAACTACGCTAAGGATGGACAAGTTTAGTAGTCTGTGACAGTGGCGATCTATAAAAATTATTTGTTTTCTTAAAAAAAATATTCTTACCATGCAGTGGATGTGTTTAGAAATTTAAACTTTACATGCACAAGGACCTGGACAAGAATTTCTTTGACACACAAATAATTGTCCCGTGCTGTGACTGAATTGTTATTATTTACTTATTTAGCCTGCCTCGTTGGTCTGGTGGCAAAGCGCATCGCTTTGTGATCCCGAGGTCCTGGGTTAAAATCCTAGGTCAGACAAATGTAGTTTTTCTAACGAAAAATTCCCAGTACGAGTCCGGAGTCTGGAATTGTACCCGGTATATGGCAATAGGCTCGCCCCCTATAACATGGGACCTAACATCGTCGGCGAAACGTGGGTGTACTCAGTACACCTCTGCCACCCCCTCTGGGGAATATAGGCGTGACGGTGTTGGTGTTACTTATTTAGAAAAACAACATAATGCATAATGTTTAAATCATAGCCCCAAAAACTATGCAACCAGTTTGACTGTGGGGTCAGTTGAGTCATATTCTAGATACAAACTACCCGTGGCTAAACCCGTGTAGTCGGAAATTCTCTATCCAGTGAGCCAAGCGGCCTACGTTCATGTTAGGAAATTAATACATCTTCTTCCCTTTTTTTTTCAAAATGACATACCTTTTTTCTCAAGACCTTGCAAAATGGCAAGATTACACTGCCGAATGTAGTGCGCGTTTCCCTTTGAACCCAGAAAGGGAGAGGTCGCAGGATGTCTGACTTGCTAACACTAACTCATAGGTTTTAGGCCCGTATTATAAACATACAACAGTTCGGTAAACCGATTTTTATACTAAAACATTCGGTTTAATACTAGATTTACGACTGATTTTCGTTTTGTAATACGGGCCTTAGAACACTTAATCTACATTTAGGGCTCATCTATCAAAATAATAAAACAAATACCTCATTTTTTAAGTAAGTTAATTATATCATTTTGTGTGTAAAATCCGCAAAGATCACATTCCTAAACGGGTCCTCCTTAAAGGCTTCGATTTTACGCGGAATACCTAAATTCACTTTGAATGCTGCGTCTAATTATGCCCATTCCACGTTCAGAACAGCGTTCGGAACTTGAAGTGGACTGACTATCGTACCAGGGGCGTAAAATTATCGTATTTTTCTTTCTTTCTTCTTTAAATTATCGTATTTTTTAGGATAATGTCTATTATAGATAAATAAATCATATAAAAACGATAATAATATGCTATCGTACATCGTACGTAGGCACAAAATTATCGTATGTGTACGATAATTATCGTACGGTTCCGAACGCTGGTTCAGAATAGCTTTGTTTTATTCTCTAATTTTAGATCTTGGGAATTGGATATGCCGACAATGGATCAAAGCAATTGCATAAAATTAGATATATAGAAAAACATTATGATAAATTCCTGTTTTTTTTCATGTTCACGAAATTATAAAAACGTTCCCTATCTGCAATATAACCAGTGAAATTTAATTATGTGTGTGGACCATTCGGTGATAACCTAGAATAATGCAGCCCATTGGATGTCATTTTCTAGCCTGCGGAGCTGCAACAAATGAACAAAAGATCTTATTTACTAAAAGAATATATTACCCACCCGGTGGGAAACGACGATGTCGTCAAAGAGATATCGCGCTGGCTTAGATTACCTAAAAAACATATGTGTAGACCAGGGGGAAACCGTTGGTAATTCTGAAATTCAGCCTGGCTGCAGATGATAAATGATAAATTATCATCACAGAACGAATTATTCCGTGGTTATCATAAATCGGTACCTACTAATTACTCATGTATTAAAAGATGAGATAAGATGAATGATAATATTTATCTAAAATGGATTTTTGAAAAATGTAAGCATGGTTAATATTTAATACAGCGACCTCTATGTTTATATGTACAATTATTATGAGAATACACTGCCATCTATTATCGAATAGCGAATCCACATCACTTCAACTTAGTAGTTCCACCATATTACTCATAGATGTCATGTCGGCGTCAACGAATAATTCAAAACGAACATGTGCAAACATCGTATATTTGATCATGTTAGCAAACTTAAATTTATTTTACATCGCAATGAAACTATTTAGAGAAGTATAACTACCTAAGAGAAGATTTACAAAAAATATAGTTATACGGTATAGTTATATACCTAAATTACAATAAAAAATCTAATCCGTAGTAGTAGTAATTACCTATGTAATCTTACACTACAGTAAATTGGGCAAAGACCACAGAATTTAATTAAAACTAGCAGTTTCCCGCGACTTCGTACCCGGTCGACATCAGCACCACCTACCGGGTCTAAGATATATAGCCTATATTACTTCTGGATAAGGCGGCAGTATTTGTATATTATCTATGAAGGTAGCTTTCTAATGGTAAAGAATTTTTGAAATCGGTCCAGTAGTTTTTGAGTTTTTTCGTTACAAACATACAAATCTTAGTATAGAAGTATAGATAAGTAAAAATATATATAAAATTAAAAAAAGAAATAGTATATATAATGTTTTCAATGATGGCAACATTTAAACAAAAAAGTATTATAACATTGTTCTAGTATGTGTGGGTATATATACAATACAAATAATTTTTAATTTTACACTCATTAGTACAGCCGAAATAGCTCAGTTGGGAGAGCGTTAGACTGAAGATCTAAAGGTCCCCGGTTCAATCCCGGGTTTCGGCAAACCCGAATCTTTTGTTCACCATTATTATATATTATAAAATTTAATAATGAAATACTATCTCACGATTACGCCAAATCCCTTGCTAGGGTAGGCAGAGAGTAATAAAAAAATTTAGTTATCTTAACATTTATCTAATTAGTATTTGCAAAAGCAAGTTTTGTACATGTATATAAATAAATTTTAATCATACTTATGACGTTAGATTTTATTCTTTTTCCGCTTTCTAGTTTCTTCGAGTCTATGACTTAAAATCATGAACACACTTAAGCCCTGAATTTTAATTATTACCCATTGAGTTAAAACTCAAAATAGACATAGGGTCTACTACAAAATTCACGAAGTGTTACTCACGCAATTCTTTAAAATAATTTGAGTCTTACAACTTGAAACTTAATGTTCATTGTTCCATAAGTAGTTTTTACACGTTGTCACTATGGCATTATAAAAGTGTTGTAATAGCGTGTGTGTGTGTGTGTGAATGATGTACGCTGTTGGCCGCGAGGCCTTTACTTCACCGGACTAAAAGGCGAGCGTGCAACCACTACGCTCTAGCCAGCCAGAAGGGCAAGAGGCGACATACTCGAGGGCGCCTCGAAGAGGCGCCCTCGGTTGGGACAGTCGCTGTAGGGGGACGGGTGCACTACTAAGTGCACCGGTCAACCGCCGGCTATGGGAGGGGATTTACTACTACGTCGTCGTCGTCGCCCGTATTCTGAGCGGAAAGAAGGGATGACAAAGCATCGGGGGGGTCGGTGAGAACATGTCGCGGCCGGCGGTGGCGGCAGGGGTCGGGGGGGAGATCGTAGTCGGCGGTGGCTACGATTAACGGATTCTAGCATTGATGTACATGTTGTAGTATTTTTCATGTATTATGGGTACTGTGACAGTTCTAAGTGTCAAAGAAAATTATACTTCATTCAATGGCAATAAGATGCATGACCCGTTTCTATAATTAACTATGGTTATGCGTTAGTACTATTGAATTAAAGATCAATTTCCTTTGACACTAAGTACTGCCACAGTACCCATCTTAAGTGAAAAATATTATAGTTGGAAGGTGAACGAAGACTCACGCGCGTGTATGTCTGGCTCAAGCGTGATGGTTGCACGCTCGTCCTCTTGTCCGGTGAAGCTGTAAAGGCTGTAAAGGCCCCGCGGACAACAGCGTTTATCATTCACACATACACAAAAGCGCGTGTATGTTTCTCTTTTAGCATTTTGTTCCTCCTTTGGTTTGGACTTTTTTGAGCGCGGATACGAAATTCGATAGTAAGTCAATATGGATTACCTAAACCAAAAAACACGTCTTCTTCAGCCGAAAGACGCCCACTGCAGGACAAAGGCCTCCCCTAAAGACCGCCACAACGACCGGCTTTGTGCTGTACGCATCCAACTTCTACCCGCGACCTTCACCAGGTCATCGGTCCATCTTGTAGGGGGCCTACCCACTCCACGTCTTCCGGTACGTGGTCGCCATTCGAGAACCTTTCTGCCCCAACGGCCGTCAGTTCTACGAGCGATGTGCCCCGCCCACTGCCACTTAAGTTTAGCAATTCTGAGTGCTATGTCAGTGACTTTCGTCCTCCTGCGGATCTCCTCGTTTCTGATTCGATCCCGCAGGGTAACTCCGAGCATAGCTCTCTCCATCGCCCTTTGGGTGACCTTGAGCCTTCTTAGGAGGCCCATCGTAAGCGACTATGTCTCTGCCGTAAGTCATCACTGGCAACACACACTGGTCAAAGACTTTTGTCTTGAGACACTGCGGAATTTTGGACGAGAAGATGTTAAAAAACACGTAAGTGTTAAAAAAGAAAAAAATATAGATTGCATCGACCGGGAATCGAACCCGGGCCGCCCGCGTGGCAGGCGAGCATTCTACCACTGAACCATCGATGCTTGTTAATATAGTGTAAATATTTCGTATATATGAAAATATTCGCAACGCGTACAATTTCTTTATTTTATATCGTGAGTCATTATTTTTCTTTTATTAAAATGATAATATATTAAAATAAATAATAATATTCGTGCTTAAATTAATCTTCATAAACGTTCATAATAGGTGATAACATAATGAAAAATAAATTCGATATGTATATCGCCAACGTCCATACCAGGTTGAATACACCGGTTCTCGTCCGATCACCGAAGTTAAGCAACGTCGGGCGCGGTCAGTACTTAGATGGGTGACCGCTTGGGAACACCGCGTGATGTTGGCTTTTTGCTTGGGTACTATATAAAAATGGCATGATGTCAGATTTAATGATTTTTGTAAGTATTTTGGTAAAAAGCGCGCATCTTAACCTTGTCTGGGCGCTTCCTCACATGGGGATTTAACGATCATTATTACCTATAACCACCCAAAGGATAACCTCCTTGTGTTTCTTGAAGTAACTAACTACCTAGTCTTTTGAAGTAACTTCGCTTAGCTAGTTTAGGCATATAAATATGATGATTATTGAATCGCATTCGTGGCCGCAATAATAGCATTCTAAAAGTAATAGTTGAACAATACGACTCCTTTATAGTGGGCAGGTTAGTAAAGAACTCTCCACTCATCACATATATAAATTAAAGCACGGTTATATACAGGCTGAACTGATCAGGTAAGGGTATCTGATTTGGATTTATATTGGTATTGTGATAATGGATTCTATATTTAATTGTAATTGTATGTTACTAACACTTAGACCTTAAGCCTACTAACCGATAATG
This sequence comes from Phalera bucephala, assembly GCA_905147815.2. Lineage (NCBI taxonomy): Eukaryota > Metazoa > Arthropoda > Insecta > Lepidoptera > Notodontidae > Phalera > Phalera bucephala. The sequence continues at coordinate 10,528,058 of LR990621.1, read as the reverse complement.
GACCATATTGTTGTCTGATAAAAATAAAATAAATTAAATTAAATTAATATGACTTAAATAGTTGTGAATGCAAATATCGCGTTACTTTATTTTGTAAATAGGTACACATTTGTTTAAGTTGTGTGTATAGATTTTAGTACTATTCATTTTCTTTGTTGACTGCCTCATTGGTTTGGTGGCAAAGCGCATCGCTTTGTGATCACGAGGTCCTGGGTTCGAATCCTAGGTCGGACAAATGTAGTTTTTCTAACGAAAAATTCCCAATATGAGTCCGGAGTCTGGAATTGTGCCCGGTATATGGCAATAGGCTTGCTCCCTATTACATGGGACCTTACATCGTCGGCGAAAAGTGGGTGTACTCAGTACACCCCCGCTGGGTGAATACAGGCGTGACTCTCCGTCAAGCCTGTTTACGGTGTTTGTTTCTTTTAAAAATTACCTAAATAAAAAGTAAGACCCGCGTTACTTTTGTGTCATACATAATGACTCATATCACTTTCCTGAAAGGGTAGCCTAAAAAAATATTTTGATAAATTGTGTTATCAGGTATTTCTTCCTTGTACATTTACTATTAACAATCAATAAGGAAGTGCATTAAAAGAACATACCATGACAAAGTTGCGATCGACAGATAAAGATCATTCAATCGATTTTTCAAGTTTTAACTATAGTTGAACATAAATAAGCAAGAACATGTGAACCAAATGCACGTAACATTTCAATTTAAACACTACTCGTATAGCAACAACATTCAATTTTCAATAGCACATTTTTAGTGCTTGACACATTATTGCTTATCAGTGTTCAGCTATCTATGAGTAATGAATTTTAGGTTTAAATGAAGAAGTACTTTATGTACCTACAAATGATCTAAAATTTGATATTTTTTTTATAAAATACTAGGAACAATATCTGTGTCGTGGGTGCGTTTACAAACACAACATTCACATACACAAACACCCAGACCGAAACAAATATTTGTGGGTCACACAAAGATTTTCCCGTGCGGGAATCGAACCGGCGACTACTCGATCCAGTAGGCTGAACGGACACTCACATACATATACATATGTCACGGTGCAGAGCAACACGGCGAGACACCTAGCTTACGCCCTCCCCCATAGCAACTGCCCAAGCCGAGGCCGTTCCCCCTTGGGACGCGCTTGAGCCACTTGCCCCCTTGCCCTTCTGGCTACAAAGTTGCATACTGCGTTTACCCTCGTGCGAGTTAAATCGTGCGAATCGATAGATCCTAATAATAGATCCCAATAAAAGGGGCAAGAGCGTATTGCAATTAAACCGGGCACAATTTGAGACTGCCGACTCCTATAATAATAAATAATAATATTAACCCTGTTAAGAAACTGGCCATAGTCCACCACGCTGGGCCAGTGCGGGTTGGCGAACTTCACACACCTTCGAGAAACTCTTAGGCAGGTTTCCTCACGATGTTTTCCTTCACTGTTAAAGCAAGTGATAATTAATTTTTAATACGCACATGCTCTCGAAAAGACCGAGGTGTGAGCCTGGGTTTGCACCCAAGAACTTTGACTTAGCAGTCCAATAGTCTAACCACTAGGCTATCACTGCTATTTCCGACTTCTGTTTACTTTTTTAAATAACTCATTAATTCTTGGTAGAGCTCTTAGTTATTATTCAAGACAAACGTTAACTATATAGAAATAAGGATAGCCTGTTAATCTCATTTAACATGACGTCCTTCTTGTATTATAAATGTCATACTTTGTATGTTTAAATGGGTATTACTTAATCACGCAAAAACGATCGAAATGGATAAAATTTGGAACACAGATAGTTTATTACCCGAATTAACACACATATCTCTGTAGAATGTTAGTTTACGGTCTAAAATCCACTCGGACGAAGTCCCGGGTAGAAACTATTTCAAAATAAAACTCCAAAGTTTATAGTATTTTTCACATAGGATGGGTAGTGACAGTTCTAATTGCCAAACTAAATTACACTTTATTCAATGGCAATAAGAGACATGACCTGTTTCTATATTTATGGGTATAAAACCCATATAATTCATGGCCTTATAATAATAACTAGTTGTCGCCCATTGGTCGAAATTCGACCATAAATAATTTAAATTATAAGTTTGAACATTATTAAGGTTCTATTGTCAAAGACTATACTTCTATAATCACAGATTTCGCCAAGGCTACACTGTAAATATGCCTATTTTATTCAAACAAATTATATGATATTTAAATAAAAAAAAAAAAAAAAAAAACAAAAAATGATTAAATTACAGAATATCTTTTTTTAATTTTTGAAAAAACCAGAAAGAAAATGCTTTCCATTGAACTTGACATACATATTTCGATAGTTTAATTAATGATACAAAACTTCTCTGTAAACGATGTTTTTTGTAAAAACTCTTTCATCGTTTGCTGGTTATGTTTCGACATTCAGTAAGACTATAGACAAATAATATTAAAAACAAACAATATTAATCTATTCTCAATTTGAAGTGTATTGTGTCAAATATATGGTAGTGTGTGTAATGTGTTTTTTATTGATTTCATGTATTTTTTATGCATAATTAAAAAAAAAATATTAGCATTCTGCACTCCTTCTCCACATAAACTTTAAGTGTGGGAAATTTCATACTTCTCCGTCCGCGCAATTTTCGTAAAAAGGGGACAAAGTTTTTGCTTCACGTATTAATATAATGATAATATTAGCCCTGTTAAGAAACTGACCAACCGTTGGGCACGGGCCTCCTCTCAGCTCTCAGTCTGAGCCTTTGACTTTCAGGCTTTGACCATAGGTCACCACGCTGGCCCAGTGCGGGTTGGCGAACTTCACACACCTTCGAGAAACTCTTAGGCATGCAGGTTTCCTCACGATGTTTTCCTTCACCGTTAAAGCAAATTATAATTATTTTTTTAATACGCACATGTTTTCGAAAAGCATCGGTGCGTGTCTGGGTTGGAACCCGAGAGCTCTGACTTTGCAGTCCAACGGTCTACCCACTAGGCTATCACTGCTTTTATGCCTTAGAACCATTGAATTAAATATTAATTTCGTTTGGCAATTAGAACTGTCACTACGCTTCCTAAGTGAAAAACACTAAATTTTAAATAATTAGTCGGCCTATATATAATTCCTCTGTTGGACAAAAACCTGACGAATCGAGGTAAGAGAGTTATACTTTACCACGCGGAGCCAGTGCAGATTGGCGGAGGCAGGTTTGTGGCCACCAGCTGTTGGGTCAATTAGTTTTCTGGTTGGTCAAGTCGCCTATAATGCTTCCAAATTGGCTTAACGACTACCACATTAAGTGGTAACCAAGACCAACGGCTTAACGTACCTTCCAAAGCACGAATCAAGAATTTATCATTGCAATATTTTAATAGGTAATTGATACATTGCTTTTCATTGCTGCATTGATTGCTTTTGCTCTCATGACGAATAATGCGCCTTGCGATTACCAGGTCCTGGCTTCCTGGCGAAAAGTGAGTGTACACAGCACACCTCTGACACACCCGCTTGGGGAATATAAGCGTGACGGTGTTCATTTTTTAACACTTTTATGAGCTTAACCCGTAATTATGTGTCTATGAATCTATGCAGGTAACGGAATTTTTCAACGTGATTTTCACCACCTGCAAGGCGTCCGATTAGCTTGTGTATTATTGCTTTTACCCATTTAGGAGTCGAATACCTTTTTAACATGAGGCACCAGACATGATATAAAGCTATTTTAAATCGCCGGTAGAGTTCTCAGAATCATTCCAATATTGTCTCATAAACTTTTATATCGGGCTCACGAACCATTGTCGATGCGCGGTTTATGAGATAACCGTTAGCTTTTATTCGCTTGTTCGCAGAATACAGAGGTTATGATCTGTAGCATAATTTAAAGATGCTACCTTTATATCTCCGATATTTCGATATCCGATAATAGTATTCGGTAGCCGATACTAAAATCAATTATCGTAAGTGCCTGACAGACGAGAACATAGCTGGAGGTTGACCACTGTGTGGCTCAATTTCTCACCGGACATCCGGCAACTATAAGAGTAAATTATTCTCTTTTAAACTGGTACCTTCACTGCTATGTCCGTGTTCCACGTCTAACTGCGAGTCTGAACAATCAGGTCACCACGTTCTTTGAGAGTGCAGTATCTGGCACAACGAGCGTACCATTATGGTAAACAGCCTGCGAAATACGTCTGGGGTAATCTGTTTTACGGATCTTGTCGAAACTTGGGATAATTTCCGTGTGTTCAAGCGTTTTTGCCATACCTATTACTGGAATCAAACATGAGGCTCACAAATAAGCTCTGTTAATATTTTTTCGTATCCGTGGTGCTTTACAACGGGGCTTATTCTAGTTTTAGTCTCCTTTTCTACGGCTGATGTGCCAATTTTTTGTGTCTTCGCCTTTGCAAAGGAGGGAAGTGGAATTTTATTTATCATACTCTTCCTGTTTTTCTTTCTAATTCAATTTGTTGCGAGTTCCAAGACAATTAAAGCGCTTCTCGGGACACTTCAAGGTTCAAACTTTGGTGTCATCTAAGGAGACCATTGTGGAGCCTGGCTTACCGGAATTACAATGGTGGGAATGTGTTAAGTCCGCCACATGCCCGTCCCATTAAAAAAGACGTCTATGTCGTCGTCCATTGGTTAAGAACTTAAGCCGTTCTACCCACTGTATCAAATACTAGTTCAAATACTGGGTTTGATCCTCGCACAGGACAAATATTTGTATGACCCCACAAACATTTGTTCCGGTTTAGGTGTTTGTGTATGTAAATTTCATGTTAGTAAATAATTGATGAACGACAGAAATAATTCACAGTGCGGAGTGACAAAAAGAAACAAACAGACTGGAACGAATAAGCGTGGATCACACAAAGATGTGTCTAGTCCGGGAATCGAACCCGCGACTATTAAACACAGTGGGCGGATTGGCTTAAGCTCTTAAGCCATTGCGCTAAATCGTCCGTCATAAAAAAGTTATTTTGACGTGAATTGAAAATAAGATCATAAGTTAGTTTTAATCTTACTGACCTTTTACTGTGTCATTGTCAGTGCAAGTTTTATATTTTTTATACGCACGAACAAACTACTAGGCTAAACCTTCACTAAACCAAAGTTGATTGACATGAATTGGTCCCATGCCGTAATCCGAACTCTAGCCCCAGTGAGCCGGCTCATGCCTCTAGAGCAGGGATTCCCAAAGTGGTCAATATCGACCCATTGGGGTCGGTATCGGTTTCCCATTGGTCGATATAAACGAAAACTGATCTTGGGGGTCGACGAGGTCTAAAAATCGCCCCTATTTATTACACAAGTTCTTATTTGAAACTTTCAAGATACTGTATAAGTTGTGTTACGTGTACCAACTTGTTATAAGAATGACTAATATTTTAGTAAGAAGTATCATGGTTTTATTTATTTAATACTTTATGCACTGTGGGTACATAGCCGGATCTAATGCCTGAGGCATTTTCTACCAGTCTACCTTAGGGTGATGCAGAAGCAACTGAATTAGGTGCAAAATCCACAAAGTGGAGGGGAAAAAAGGGAAGTTGCGAAAAATAAATATATACAAATGATAACATAAATCATATAAAGCAAACCTATGAATAAATAAATATATACTAATCATACATAAGGTATATACAATACATACACTTAGACAAAATTAACGTTGAGATGATTCTTCCAACATTTTGTACAGATAATCCTGGACTTTGACTCTGCGACAAGAGCGCTCACTTGCCATCCTGAAATCCTGGGGTAATGCATTCCATAGTATGATGGATTGAACAAAGAAAGAAGAGTGAATGAAGTCTGATTAGTGAGAAGGGCATTTTAGAAGACTGATGATCTGATGACTGAAGATCACCATAGTCGATTATGGGAAGGATCAAGGTCCGTACAAGCATTGCTTTTATTTTGGAGGGAAGCAAGTTCCTAAACCGATAAAGGTATCTACCGATGCTGCTAGTCAGACCCCAGGGATTCTAGTGCCAATTCGAATTCGGCGAAGTAATCAATAGTAGGAGGACAATACACGGCACCAACTATAATTTTACTCCTTTTGACCCAAACCTCAAGGAAAAGGAATTCTAAGGAGGTTGAATAGTTGGAAGAAGATATGGCTACAACTTAATAAGGGAGGTCACTGCGCAGGTATACTGCAACACCACCCCCACCCTTACCAACCCGGTCGTTACGGATAGGAACAAAGCCAGGAAGGGCGTACGTGATTGACAGAAGGTTTAAGCCATCTCTCAAAAAGCAGGATAGTGTGAACATTAGTATTATTAAATGTGTCATACAACTCGCTGTGATGACGAGGTATACTATGTGCGTTGATATGACAGACATTCAGCAAATGGTTCACAAGTTCGTACAAGACGAAAAGTCACACTGATATATATATATATATTTATTTTGTTAAATTTTCATGAGAAAATGATGTCAAGTTTACTTACTTACAATATACGAATTTATAATTAACAACATCCAAAGTCAAAGGCATTCTTTGACGCATCTAAACAATTGGTTACCGTAAGTCAAAAATGATTAGAGGTGACCGGACGGTAACTTTCTTGAGGTTTTTAGAAGTCATGAATGACCACAGGCTCTGGTTATTACGATTACTACTTATAGGTGCGATGTTTATTAAAAAAACATGCAAAAGGTATAGTACCGGACTACGGGTAAACATTCCAATGTATACTTATACCTTTGTGTGTGTGTGAATGATCTATGACGTTGGCCGCGGGGCGTTACAGCTTCACCGAACAAAGGGACGAGCGTACAACCACTACGCTCGAGCCAGAAGGGCAAGGCGGCAACTAGATCAAGGGTGCCTCAAGGAGGAACGCCCTCGGCTTGGACAGTCGCTATGGCGGAACGCATATACTAGGTGTCTCGCCGTGGTGCTCTGCACCGGCGGGTGGGCAAGGGATTCTTCGACCTCGCAGGCGTGGTCGGTGTTTGATCCTGTGTGCGGTATTTGTATCTTAAAGAAGAGATGTAAAGTCATCGAGAGGGGCGAGCGGTAGCGACTGATAGGAGGGGAGTTAGGTTCTTAGTCGGCTACGATTAGCGGAATCCAATGATTTGACGCGTTCGCGAAATATCAAGTTGTCGCCGTTTTAATAAAGGTGCTTATACTTTAATAACTAATATTATAAAGAGGAAAGATTTGTTTTAATGAAATGAAACAGCTTATAAGATTTTAATAATTATTTCACTATTAGAACGTAACATTAACCAGTAGTAACATAGGCTATATTGTATTTTAGTAATAATAAGATTTTAGCCATGTAATATTGATATTTGTAATAATTTATAAAGATACAAAATAAACACGTCCGCAGTCATGGGGTAACGGCAAGTGCCTAGTAAAACCGAGGATCATTTTGTTAATCAATTTCTTTATTAACAAAATTGTCCTATTTCAACTTACATGTACATATTTTTTCCTTTTTTATTAGAATTCCAGTGCAAAATTATGAATTATTTAATAATTTATTAATGTAGAGCCATTAATTCTAAAATTACAGTAAACAGAACTAATTATTTGAGGACGGAGAACTAACGCAGGACGGATTAATCAAATAATAAAATGGATTGTTGTCTATGAGAGTCGGCTTAAAAATACACCAATCCTTGATTTTTTAATCTATTTCGGCTGAAGCGAATTCTCAAAGAAATATTTATATTTTCACAACGGCGACTTCAAAGAATCTGTTTGTAGCGTTATCGAAAATTGTATATCTCTCCGTATGCCGTCTATTGAACTGTTCAAAATGTTCCATTATAAATAACCCGCCTACTTACTAAACACTAAAAGACCGTCTGTTGTTTTTTACGAAATCACGATATTTTACAGACGTCCGAACATTCACCCTGGGTTATTGTTAATTGATCAAAATAATATAAATGTTAAAAAGAGTTTGATTGTTCTCTGGTTTATATCAATTAAATTTATTGGTAGGTAAACGATTAATAACTGCAATCTATCTGTAGTCTACCTATCGTAGATAGATACTTATCGTTATAGACTGCAGGTTTTAATCGTTTATTACTCCAATGGGTTTAGTAACACATAATTCAAGAGGAAAATCTGCCTACATACTATACCTACTATTATATACAATCTACTACTCGAATACTAATCGAAAACATTGAAAGAACGACTGTTACTGCTATTTGGTTGCGATTTATATCAGAGATTCTTTACGACGAATATCTCGAAAGGTCTATAAACGTTATAGCGCTGAAGAAAAAACTTAAAAAACACGATTCGGCACAAGCTGCTGCAAGACAAAAGTAATGAAGCAACAACAAATCTATACCATTACGCCAGATCCCTTGCGGGGCAGACAGAAAGTATAGAGTTCCAAGAGGTTCTTTCCTTATAGACCTCTTTGAGTTACGTCACTCTCATAGATCAAATCATACACGTTTACTGGTTACGGAGAATATTGGCTTGCCATTTCTTAAAAAAAATTCAACTTCTTCGCAGAATCTCCGCTACCTATATAAAAACATCATTATGTCTAACCCATCCCGTGAGAGTAACCTGACATAAAGGCCGATATCGCTCACGTGTCGGTCGCCGTGTCCGCTCCCAGCGACAAGGTCGGCGGCGAGGTCGCGCCCGGCCCAATTCCTTATTGTCCCTAACAAACTGCTCTTGAAACCGGCTCAAACCTTACCCTGAACTGCCAAATTATATCGCGACAAAAGATTCACAAGATTAAGACTGGTGGCTTTTATCTCCCCTAGTTTCTTTATGTTAGTACATGTATACTACGCAAATACAAGGGCTTTTCTCCGCCATGGCTGAGAAATTCTTCCTAGCCACTTGAATTACCAGTTGAACAAAATTACTTATGGAAACTGAACACGATGCCGACGCGGGGCTAGGCAGCTTATTACTTCATACGTCTCATGAAACATTGGGTGAAGAAAATCCTACATCGCAATGGATCTGGCGTGATAATATAGAGAGAAAATCCTTCAAAGGGTATCCTATAGCGAAAAACGACGAGTAATGTAGGAGTCTTCCTAACCATGGAAGATTTTCTTTTGTGCTCCTATCAACCACCACTGTGCTTCAGCTGGACTCTGTAGAGCGTGTTACGGATATGCGTGAACAAACTTCCGCGAAGCACTCTCCGCATATTACTGCAGCCTTTAGCTTTTTGACCGCCCCTGTCGTACTTATCCTAAATTTTACGTCTTTAACGTTCTTAATTGCATTTTTTTCGTTTAATAAACTATACGAAAGCCCAATACTATGAATTTCTATACCTAAAAGTATTAAAAATAACTATTTGTGTTGATTTTCCTATTTGTTCGGTGTGACCTAAACAATTTCCTATCTTATATTCTGCTCTGCCTGTTTCTACACCTGTATGTAACAGGACTTGGTGGCTGCTTCCGACAATGCAGTCAATGAGGCCGTGTTTTGGACCGCATTCATTTAATTATAGTTGAAACACTAGCAAGATTTTGTCGATTTATAAAGCGATCAACATGCCGATACGGCTTTCTAAGGATCAGACGCTGACCTAGCCGGCGAGGTAGAAGAATCCCTTGCCCGCCGGGCGGTGCAGAGCACCACGGCGACACACCTAGTATATAGCCTCCTCCATAGCGACAACGCAAGCCCAGGCTGTTCCTCCTTGAGGCGCCTGCTTAAGTTAGTTACCCTCTTGCCCTTCTGGCTGGAGCGTAGTAGTTGCACGCTAGACCTCTTGACGGGTGAAGCTGTAAGGCTCTCACAGCCAACACTCTAGATCATTAACACACAAAAGGTCACGTCTACAGAGGGCCTAGCCAAAAGGTGTTATGTTTCTACTCTCTCGCCGCAACCTTGCCGCAACCGATAGCGTATTGTTTTGACCACGTGACTTTTCCTTGTAAAATGTCATTCCCTTACATATTTTCATTTCTATTAGCGTCAACGACTCTATAAAGTTTACTTGGCTGCAGGCACTGATATAAAATTTAAGTAGTTAAAAGGCTTACTTAATGAGACCTAAAACTGTTTTCTGGTCTGAGAATTTCAAGATAAACGCCGCGTCGTGGTTTTCCCGTAAGATACCCGTATATCTCGCAGGATAATAGCGCATTTCCTACTTCTTGGTATAGGCAAAAATATAAGTGCACATTCTCAGTTTTTCAAATCAGTAATATTTTTGACTAGTATCTACCCGCGACTTCGTCTGCGTAGACTTTAGACAGACCTTACATTTTTCCGGGAAAAGTATCCTATATGTTGATCCAGATAAACTAAATCCAGATAAACTATCAGTGTGCCAAATTTCATTGAATCCCTTCAGCCGTTTTTGAGTGATTGAGTGATAAACATCTAAACATGCAAACTTTCACATTTATAATATTAATTTAACTTATATTGGGAAATATTATCGAAACCAAATTATTAGCAACATATCTATACATCTATACAAATAAATATATTGGAAGTGTCTGTATGTAATGTCATAATAACAGCTTTTTACTAAATGCAATTTTTAAATTTTTTATCTGTCTGTCTGTTTTAGCTAATTTCCGAAATGGCTGGACCGATTTTGAAGAAACTTTCACTGGCAGATGGCTCATGTGAAGTGCCTTGGGCTACTTTTGTTTTTGAAACAGATTTTTGTTAAATTCCACGTGACGAAAGCGCGAGTTACAGATAGTTTTAAATTTAGTTCAAAAAGAACAATAGATTTGATGCAAAATAAAGTGTGCAAGCGATTTGAAAAACTGTCAATTCTAAGCGACTAATATGGCAACGTACGTAGCCCCATGATTACATTTAGCTCCCTCGCACGGCAATGAGCTAAGAAGTGAGCATGGAACTGAACAGCGCGAGATTGTTCTAACTATTTACATAACGGTTATTTGAGTGCCTTTGACGCTTTACAGCTTTAATGAAAAACTAGTTTACTTTTCCTCATTGGCGCGATTGGCACTAATGAGGTCCTGAATTCGAATAGGGAACATGCATAAAATTTAAATATGAGCCAAATTCTTTTTTTGCCTACCATCATATGCTATAACTGTTGCAGATTTGACCACACTTAACCCCAATGTAGATCTCAACCACGTTGTTTTCGGTGTGCTCAACCGCGTGTGTGTGTGAATGATCAACGCTGTTAGCCGCGGGGCCTTCACAGCTTCACCGGACAAGCATCCAGGTGACAGCTGTTCCGTGTTGGGTTCAGATGTCTTCTGTATACTTTGCCGGGTAGCCACAGAGCTACTGATGTCCAGAGCATTCTAGGCAAAAATCAATTAAAATTGTAAGGTCCAGAAAAACATTAGTAACAGGAAAGCATCAGCTAGATTTCCTTATATTCGTAGAGTATCCTATTCGGATGCTGTTGCTAACCACAGCCAGTCAATTTGTTCGCTCCAAAGCTCGCAATGTTTACCCCCTTCTTTGTTGCCAGAATCTCCTTCCTTACCACTTACTAGCTCTCACAGAAAGACTGTTTTGTCTCACCTCGACCGCAGCCTGGCAAGTCGTATGACTTTGCGGTTCACCAATCTATCACTAAGTCGCCTAAATCTGCTCAGCCCAATACCTGCGCTTTTCGTGAGTATGTTGTCCCCTCTTCTTCTTCATCTGATATGGTCGAATTACTGGCATATAGCTTCATTAAGCTTCTGTCCAATTCTTCGGATAAACAGCTCCTTTAATCGTTGATTGACAAAAATGGCTTGAGCAATCTTGCAATGGAACTGTAGGAGTATTCGGTAGAAAAAACGTGAGGTTTAATATTTAATAAATCGCCTAAATCCTGTGGTTTTTGCTATCTCAGAAACTTGGCTCAGACCGGACTCTCGTTTTAGGGTTTGTGGCTTCTCTTGCCTACGGGATGACAGGTATGACGATAGGGCGGCGTGTGCTTTACTAGTAACGGCCGGTTCCTTTATTTAACTCATGGATTTGCCTACTACGGATAGAACTATGACATATTTTGTATGAAAAATCTGTTAAAATTCTACTGTCAGTAAGCAAATCTATCCTTGAGTTAAATATACATAGTAAATCGTTCGATTATTAATTTACAAATTTTATTCCTTTTCATGATCCTGTTATATTAGCTAAATATTTTAGCTGTTAAGACCTTAGGCTTTTCTTTTATTTTTGTTTACATTCTTTACCCTAATCAATTTATTCTCAGAGTTTAACTCTATCTTAGGTTCTATCGCTGGTTCTGTTATAGTAGTAGGTGATTTAATCTGTCGACATTCTTTGTGGGGGTCGCATACTAGGGATCCTTATTCTACTTTCTTATTAGATATTTTGGATGATATCAATCTGTGTACGCTGAATGATAGTACTACTTGTAGAGTTGCGCCTTCCCAGAATGTAATCGCCTCTCATCTGTCATTAGTCTCCCCTTCTCTAGTTTCTACCTTATCTTGATTTGTTCTGCCTTGTTCTCAAGGTAGTGATCACTACCCTATTTTAATTAGGTTTTCCAATTTTTTTTACTTCTTACTCGCTGCGAATCCTCATCTGAAATACCGGTTATCTCAAGCAGACTGGGACAAATTAGCGACGGACGATTTTGCGCAGTGGTTAAGAGCTTAAGCCGCTCCGCCCACTGTGTCTTATAGTCGCGGGTTCGATTCCCGCACGGGACAAATCTTTGTGTGATCCACAATTATTTGTTCCGGTCTGGGTATTTGTATATGTGAAATTTCATGTTTGTAAACGCACCCACGACACAGGAATAAATCCTAGTGTAGGGCTACGTTTTATTTAAAAAACAAAAAAAAAAAAATACTGTTTGATTTTGAATCATTAAAGCTATTCCTCCTGGTAACTCAAATATTATTTGGCAATATGAACAATATGTATTATGTGTTCTCCACGCTGCCGACCAGACTATTTCTGTTAAGAATCGGGTTTTCTCTCCCCCCTGGTGGGATGCAGGATGCTCTCAGTGTTCGCCTGCGCAAAGAAGCAGAGCGAAGGTTTCCTTCTGTTTTTGTTAGCATAGTTTGAAGCTTTGAAAATTATTTAAACTTGAAGCATACTTCTGCTTGAACTAGTAGGATTCTTGCGCATAAAAAAAACGTTTAGATTAGCATAAATTTTGTGATTATCTATCTCCTCCTTCTCTTATATGGAAAAAGATAAAGATGTATCGCCGTTCATATATGGAATTATAACGCTTCCACTAATGATTCCAGCCATTTATTCCTTTCTTTGATTGCTTTCCATCCTTGGACCTCTCTTCCACCGTCTCTTCAAATGATCCCATGAATGACCTGTTTTTTTTTGCTGAACTTCATTGTGCCCTCGATAATCTACGGGATTCTACCCCTGATATCAATGGTATTCCTTACTCATTTATCTCAAAGTCTTCTAGTTCAAGCCAGCCTAAGTATATTTAATTCTATTCTTGATTCCGCCGTAATTCCGGATGTATGGAAATCCCAAATTGTTATTTCAATTTTGCAACCAGGAAAAGATCCAAAGGAGGCGTCTTCTTACAGGCCAATTGCTTTATCCTCGGTTTTAGATAAAGTTATGGAAACTATTATAAAAACCGTCTGGAATTGATTTTGAAGAATAATGGCTTATTACTCAAAAGCCAGTTTGGCTTTAGAAGGGGTGTTGGTACTCTGGACAGTCTTAGTATCCCTGTCTCTGAAATACGGTCAGCTTTTTTTGACAATGATAATGTGGTGGGTGTTATCTTGGATGTATATTCCGCATATGATAATGTCCTTCTTCCTGTTCCCAGAGAAAAATTCTTTTGGCTAAGTATACCGGTGAGGTGAATACATGCCATTTGCAACCTCCTTATGATGCGTTATATTTTAGTTCGTCACCAAAATAGACTTCTCCCCTCTCGACTGGTTTAGTGAGGTCTTCTTTAGGGTTCGGTTTTCAGTCCTCTTCTATACAATATTTACACTTCTGATTTAAGTTTATGTTTCAATTCCTTTTGTTTTATTTTACAATATGTTGATGATATTACTCTTTATGTTAAGCCACCCTCTCTTGTGGACGCTTCTTCTGGGCTGAATTCTGTTCTACGTTATCTTGACCTTTGGTTAACGGATCACGGGTTGAGTCTTTTGGTAGAAAAGTGTAGTTCTGTGGTCTTCTCTCGCAAGCGTAATATCCCTTCCCTAGATTTGTCTGTAAATGGGGAGCCAATTGTAGCTCAGGACCGGGTGCAATTTTTAGGTATGACCTTAGACTCCAAGTTATCTGGTTTACATCATTAGATCCGTGAGATAAAAAAATGCGAGGCTAGTGTTAATGTCATGAGGGCGTTTTCTGGTGCTTGTTGGGACTCTCATCCTATGGTCCAAAATATTCTGTATAATGCTATTGCCCGTAGTCACTTCGATTATGGCTGCTTTCTCTATGAACCTTGTAATAAACTTGCTCTAGCGAAATTGGACAGAATCCAGTCAAAATGTCTGCATATCATTAGTGGAGCAATGAAGTGCTCTCCTATAAATAATCTTATAGGTTTTTGTATAATCTTATTCAGACTAGATCTCATCCTCTTTTACCTGTTCTTAATCTTCTTTCTTAGGATTTGGTTTATTCAAGTTATTGGATTCTTAAAAAAACTCCTCGTCTTGTTAACAGCATCAATAAGTTTAAGTTTATTCTGTTTTTTAACTAAATAAAAATTCCTTGTTTGAGGTAGATTTTGCTTCTTTAGCAGCCAGAAGTTATTGCAAATTTTGGTATGATTAAGCATTGCAATATGCTTATGCTAATTTGCTAATTCTTTAACAATATCATTTCTTTGGAGTTGTCCAACTGGCTTAACATTTTCACAGATCCTTATAAGCTTTCAGAAATTGATAGCGTTGGAGCAGCTGTCTGGATTCGACAATTCAAAATTATCTTAAGTTCGATGTATCTTTCAGTCTGCCCGGTTTTCACTGGAGAAGCAATAGCTATTCTTGAGACAACTCTCTATGCAGAGTCCTACAAATTGAACAGGATCATCATTTTTTCTAATAGTTTGAGCTGCCTTCGGGGCATATCCAAAGTCCCGTTTCGTTCCCGGGATAACTTTATCATTACCCTCAGAATCAAAGAAACTTTACTGGGGTGCAAGCGTAACAATATTCTGATTTGTCTAGCATGGATCCCTGGGCACGCAGGCATTTGTGGTAACGAAACAGTGGATACTGGTTGTGTACTCATACTATTTGTACTGTTTTTCTCGAGATCGTCGGTCTCATCTCAAGCCCTCTTTTTTCAAATCTTGGCTCAATTAGTGGCAAAAAACTCAAGCTATCAAGGGAAAATATTATGGCAGTATTCAGCCTACTATCCCAACAAGACCATGGTTTCTTAAATATAATGTTATAAAGTTGGCAACTTTGGTGATTATTACACTTCGATTACATTCGATTACAAAGCTTTGTTTTCACCCCGTCATTTTTAGAGAAGATTCGAGTGAGGGATCATTCTCTGTGCGAGTGTGGACTAGCGGAGGGCTCCGTAAAGTACCTGTTTTTTTCTGCCCCCCTGCCTGCCTCAGAACCCCTTTATACGATCTGTTACTAGCCAATATCTCTCGATCGGTAAACATCCCATATATGCTGTCTTTGGTGCATTCTCCGTTAATTAATATTTTATACAAATCATATATATAATATCAAATCATATCATATCAGTCGAAATCATAATAGGTTATGGCTAATATTTGTTTTCATAACATGTTTCATAAGCATTTCATCCTCTGTTTTCTACTTTTACTTAACCTTTTATTAACTCTGCCGCAATTCGTTAAAAACAGTTTTTGTTAACTATTTTACCAAGTTTTCCTTTTTGCCCAAGTTATATTGATGTTTTGGTGCGTTTAGATCAATTTACCGCTCAATTCGTGCCTGCACCGATTATTTGTCACTTTTATTTAATAACTTTTCAAACTTGACATTGGCAGAATCATCGGTTAACGATGGAGCCAAAGATTATAATTGGAGGAATAGAATAACTAATAATCGATTTTTACGTCGTCATCGCATCGTTTGTGCAAAGGATTGTGATTAATTTGCACCCAAGAAATGTTTTTTTCTTTTTTTTTCGTGGCAATTGCGTTTACATTATGTCATTGTACAAAGTTTACGAATATTCATTTCTAAATTAATTCAACTACCCAATGAACTTGATGACGAAGATGATAATGAAATTGATGAAGTGCCCCACCCTGGATAGTAAAGTGATGGATACTTTACATACCAATTGCGATGGATGTTTTGAGGGAAATCGAAAAGGCACGTTTAATCACTTTGTTACAACTACCTTCACTCATGCCCATATAGGAACACATAATGGTTAATATTCCACCAACATTACACATTATAATTCGAAATAACACAGGTCTTGGAAATTAAAACAAATTGACAACATCACTCTTCGATTTCCCGCCAAAAAGTCCAAATGTTATTTTACTGAAATAAATGTTTAAAATTAATTTTTTATGAAGAGTTTATGTCGCCATTTTACTTGTTTTTGAGGATTGTATTGAATTACGCTACATGTCCGTATTGGGCAAGAGTACGCACCCAAAGAGTACGCATGCGTACTCTTTCGGTATTTATATGTGCTTTTTTGCTTGCTTAATTATGTGCTATAACTAGTAACATGGGCAAATATACACAAAAATCAGATGGTAAATTGTTTTTACGGAAGAAATCCTGAAGGACGTAATAGAAAAAATAGCAAGACAGCAAAGCAAGAGATCAATTGCAGAATCGTTAAACATTCCAGAAGCCATTTATGAAAACGATTAAAAGCAGGCACCGTGCCCTAGTCGCTAGACAGATTTAAAACCGTGTTCAGTACCGATTTAGAAAAAAGCTTGGCTAATCATTGCAGAAAATTAGATTCATGTTTTTACCGACTCACGAATATTATATTAAAAAGAATTGCATACGATATGACAGCTAAAAAAAATCTATTTAAAAAAAACCCCCGGCTTCAAAAAGCAAAAAATAAATATTTGAAGTTGGTACCGGTTAGTGCAGTCGGTTACTTGGCACCGACTTCAAATATTTATTTTTTGCTTTTTGAAGTCGGGTTTTTTTTAAAGATTTTTATTTTACAATTTTAAGTGACAAGTGAATTATTTACCAATATTTATATACCTATATTATATTATTTTGCTGAGTTATACAGCAAGGTACCTACAGGATTGATATAATAACCATAATAACGGAATCTATACATTCGTGCTGTTCGCCGTTAAGGAGTCCCCTGATGTATCTTCAAAGTCCAAAGTTCAATACCGATATCATTAAAATGGGACCACCTTGAAACTTTACTAAACGCAACGCAAAAATAATCATCAAAATCAGTTCATAAATGAAGACGTTATAAAAAAACACAGACGAATTGTCGACCTCCTCCTTTATTGGAGTCGGTTAATATTCTGGTTAGTTCTATGGTACCTATAGGATTGACGTAATACCCATAATTTCTCAATCCACGCATTCCTATTGTTTGTCGTTAAGGAGTTCCCTGGTGTATCTTCCAAGTCCAAGGTCCAATACCGATAAAATTGAAATGGGACTACCTTGGAGGTATACAAAACCCAATGCAAAAAGAATCATCAAAATCGATTCATAATTGGCTGAATGATCAAAAACATACAGTCGAATTGAGAACCTCCTCTTTTTTAGAAGTCGGTTAAAAAGAGTCTGGTGCTTATATTTAATAGAGATAAAAAGCAGGCTAGTAAGCAATGGGTGGAAACCTTTGCAAGAAAGCATAACCTCAGTCTTCGTCAGACAGAAAAGACCAGCTTGGCTCGTGCTGCATGCTTTCAAATGTTGTGTCATATGCCTTCATATATGAATCTGTCCAACGTGCGTACTCCTAACTTCTATGAAAGGATCGCAACACGTACTCGTTGCCACACAGCATCCTAAGAGTGCGCACGGGGCGAGTTCTACAAATCTATTTATTTTTAATTTCCCTAATTGTTTAGTCACTTTGTGTGTATTTTTTACATTCCTAAATAACCAAAGTTAACGTCAAATTTGATTTTTCTACAAATATAGTTAAAAAAAGTGCGTACTATTTGCTGGGCGTGCGTACGTACCCCATTATTATTTAGTGATTGATGGATAGGTAGGTAGATTGTTACCAAAAATAAGATTGTATTTTAAGGGACTTTCAGAGTGTAGGAAGTCAGACAGGTCTGTAAAGAAATAAGCTATTGGAATTCTGTACTCTCCCTAGCCTGCAAGGGATCTGACGTGATTATATATTAAGATAGGTATTTTAGGTAAAATTGTATTAGTAAATACTAACTCACAGGGTAAAATTATTAAACAACATAAATAGGAAAATTAATAGTGACACAGTATGAATACTACGAGTATATTTACACTGTGTTAGAAGGTACCTATCACCAAAAAGTGGACTTTTTGTTTAAACTAACAAAACCAGCAATGCCCGAATTGGCCACGGGCCACGGACCATACAATCTTCCCTTATCATTTTATGTTTTACTGACATAATCAGTTGCCCATTTTGTTTTTATCGCTGTGGCCGGCCTGGGGCGATGCAGTTCGGTTTGGCTAGAAAGTGAAACAGCATAATATTCTCTTTGAACAGCATACAACCGACTACGCTCAGTAGTGCCGCTGTTACTACAGGATAAGTAATTAATTGAGTTTACTCCGATTCGGTTGGTTTATGCCGGTGCGTTCCGATTATATGTGACAACAGATTTTTACATCCAGCCAGTCCGCAGACACGCGTCGAGCGGAGAACGCGTTTGTATTTGCAGTTCGTAATTCGATTAATAAAACATCGCGAGAATATTGTTATCATTATGTTTTGAATAAAAGTTCTTTTTAGTGAAGTTTTTTTATAGAGACATTTTCGAATTTTACATAAGTAAATTCTATTGATTAGTTTTCCTTTTTGACCTAATTTGCCGCAACTGATTTTTTTTTATGCCCGAAGAAAGTTTTATGCTCAAATGTAAGTAATTGAACCATTATTTATTATTACACTAATATTGTTTTTCGATCGAATGCCATACTCATATATTCTTGTTCTTTTTATGAATAGCTACATTCCTACGAAGATACGCATCTGCCGGTAGGTGCATGGTATTATGAGTGACCATAAATATATTTTATTTAAAATAAACCAGTAGTTATTTAAGAATTTAAGAAGGTTATTTTAGAAGTCACATTTATTTAACTAATAAGAGACCTATAGTTTATTTAATGTCGTAAAAACAAATTCAATAAAAATAATTAATAGATAAACGATAAGTAAGATATTTTTTATATGTGAATTAAATAATTAATTAGACAAAAGTATTTAATGATTCTAATAGTTGTATCCAATTGTATTATCATGTCAGATTCCCTGAGGGGTAGGCAGAGGGTACATTTGTTCAACAGTTTGAACTTATCAAAAACAAAACTGTTTGGTTTTTCCTCATAATAATACTTTTAGAAACATAATGTGAGGAACAGTGTAAATATGAACTGTGGGTAGGAAGGTGCTTAATCTTGTTTTGCTTTTCTTTTTCTTTATGGAAATATTTATAGTCCAAAATAAATGACGAAATAGATCGTGTTTTATGTGAAGAGCGAGCGAGCGTGTATGAGACGAACTATGAGAGTGGAGGAAGCCAGAGAGGTATGTAAGGAAATCCCCTGTTGGCACTCTGTACGCTCTGCCTACCCCACGAGGGATCTGGCGTGATGTTATTACAAAGAGTGCTTTGCTAAATTATTAAAAATATATACAAAACATTTGAATCTACTGATTTAAGAATGAGTGATAATCGCGGAATCTAATAAGTAACCAAATAATTATTTATTTGTAAGTCAGTAGCCAAAAAAAACTGTAGTATTTGTAGTGTAATAATGAGATAAATAAAGACTAATTTAAGTGTAGGTATGTATTATGTATGTCTGTATATACATATATATGTATTATGTATGTCTGTGTATGTAGCTTAGTATGTAGTTTAATTAAATGTTAATAATTCGATGATAGCGTACGCCACCAATTACCCTATTTCTCTTTACAACTCTCTAGGTATGTTGGCTGTCTGGTAGAGATTGCTTTTAGTAATAAGACCGCCAATTGTACCACCATTTTAGATATGATTTGTTTTTCATTGTTGTATTTGTGTTGGTGTACAGTAAAACTGTACTCTTTCTATGTAATTTTATTAAGTTGTCAAATTTAAGCATAACGCCAAAAATTATGATTTAATCTTAGACAAACCCTTTTTCAACCGACTTCTAAAAAGGAGGAGGTTCTCAATTCAACTGTATGTTTTTTTTGTATGTATTTTACACGATAATTCCGCCAATTATGAATCGATTTTGAAAATTCTTTTTGTATTTGGTTCAGTATAGTTTCGAAATGGCTATAGGCCAACTTTATCGGTATTGGACCTTGGATTTGGAAGATACGGAAGATACTCCAGGGAACTCCTTAACGGCGAGCAGCACGAATGTATAGATTCCGTTATTATAGTTATTATATCAATCCTGTAGGTACCTTGCAGTACAACTCAACAAAATAATATAATATAGTAAATAATTTACTTGTCACTTAAAACTGTAAAATAAAAATATTTATTTAAAAATAAAACCGGTTTAAAAAAACAAAAAGATTTTACCTCAGATATTCGTTATACTTTTGCAATCTCGAGAAATTATTAATGTTTGGTTTACTAAAAAATTAAATATATGGTACCTACTTAAATAATGATGAATAATAATGTCGAAGGATGTAGAGCGTATGTGCAAAATTAGTATTATATTCGATAGGAGTGAATATTGGATACTAATGACAAAAAACTGAAAGAAGTATCAGACATGGTTTTCCGACCCTCGCATATAATATTTACTAGTTATTACGAAAAAAACAACTTTATCAATTTGATTACAACGGAAAAGTTAGAGACAACCCGATTAGTAAATAAGCAAAACAAACAATAAAACGACTTGACCTCTTGTGTATAGGGTTGCTAATCGTACTCTAGGATATTGGCTATATTTTGTATGCAACGCATTTTTATCCCGCAAAATTTAAAGACAAAAATTTTTGACCAGTGTGTCTTGCCGCTTATGACCAATGGAGCTGAGACGTGGACTCTCACGATGGAACTGGTCCGTAAGTTAAGAGTCGCTCAGCGAGCTATGGAGAGAGCTATGTTTGGAGTTTCTATACTAGATAGAATCAGAAATGATACTATCCGGCATAAAACCAAAGTCACTGACATAGCTCTGAAAATCAGCAAGCTAAAGTGGAAATATGCTGGTGTAGGACACGCGATATGGAGCGACGACATACGGCGGATAGCCGGCAGGAACTGGATGCATAAATCCGAGGATCGGGCTCTGTTGCGCATATTAGAAGAGGCCTATGTCCAGCAGTTGACTAATTTGGGCTGATGATGAACGCATTAATACTCTATTTACGCTAACTTTTATATTTTGGCATAGAGTTAAAAAAATAAACACCTATATTCCCTAAGCGGCGGTGGAAGAGGTTTACTTAGTACATCCACGTTTCGTCAACGATATTAGGTCCTATGTAATAGGGGGCGAGCATATTGCCATATAACAGGCATAATTCCAAACTACGGACTCATACTAGGAAGGTTCCGTGAGAAAAATTTTTGTTAGACCTAGGATTTGAACCCAGGAACTCGTGATCACTAAGCAATGCGCTTTGCCACTAGACCAACGAGGCAGAGGCAATATACTTTATTTCTTCTAAAAAAAGTTAGCAACCCTACTACAGATAAAAGAATGAGTGAGCGAAGTGTGTTCATTGATTAACCCACAGTATATTTATCTATTAACCCGTCCTTACGCACTTCTTATCTACATTTATTTTGAATATTTTGTAATATTTTAATGTCTCATAAACAATTATAATTGTTTACGTCGGACTCGAAAGTAGAGTACCACAGACCACTTATTCCTAGACGTCCGTCGCATTGCTAGGCGGGGTGTCTTATTTATGTAATGTCCTGTTGAACATGTCAATGACCTGCTAAACATACAAATAAAAAAAACATAACCGCCTTCTTTACATCCTAAGAACTTTTTCCAGGCCATTATGCTGCGCCCATACATGATTTGCCCCAGAACCAACAACAAAGAAAATATATTTGTATGATTTAAAATCACCCATAAATTCTTTTAAGGCCTTTATTATTGAACGTACAAGCGGGGGAATCGCAATATTACACAAAAAGTATTAAATTTTGAGGTTATAATTCAGTAGCCATTATTACGTATGAGGTTATATTGTGTGTGTGTGTTAACATTTAGTAAAGATGTCGGCGACTTCGATATAAGTACTTACAATACTTTGAAATATTCGTTTTAGATTGCAAATTGTCCGTTAGATATGGATATTTGCCATTATTTTAATGAAATAGATAAATAATGATGGCATGGGTCAAATCTTTGTTGGTTCTAGGGCAATTTTCGACAATGTCCTTTGCCTAATAAAGACTGACTCGCTGGTTTAGAAGTAGATGGCGCGTGTGGATATTGCGAGTTCCAGGGTTCAATTCTTATATCGAATAAGGTGTTAATGAGATTATTCTACCTGGGGTTTGGAGTCTAGAACAGTGTCCTTTTAAATTAGGATCTAATATTGCAGGTGAAGTGGCTGCTTATGATATATAGGTTCAGGTTCAGGTCGTTTTATGCAATGATTTAACTAAGCGATGACTTTAATTAAGTGCTTTACGTGAATAGTTATAAGTAAGGCCAGTATTGTCGTAACGGTGCGCTGTCACGACAAATTTGCCCTTAGTTTTTATAATTTCTCATGGCTTTTCATAAACATCTTTCTTACTCTTTATTCCTGTACGTGAAAGCAGAGATGTATATAATAAGCCACGTTTTACGGATCTAGTTTGGTCTCAGTGATGCTCAAAAATTATTATGACGTTTGAAATCATATGACTTCAAAGTCTATCGGATATGGAGTTTTTCTTGTGACGTTAACTAAGCAGGGACAATAACACGTATCTGGATTTGGAAAAATTACAAAAGTAGTAGGTTAACATTTTAAAAACAAAAAGTAAAACATACCGTTGCCTCTAAACTATTCCTATGTAGAAAGTGTATAGGTAGACGTGAAATTCACATACACAAACACCCAGACCAAATAACTCTGGATGACACAAGGATTTCTTCAATGATAACTCAATCCTATGATCCGCTCTAAGCGGCCTACACTGCAACCACAAGACTAATCCGATATCAATGCTCGATCGTTCAAATAGATTTTTTACAAAAGAGGTGTAAAAAAACTAAACTATGAGAGTCGAGGAAGCCAGAGAGGTATGTAAGGAAAGAACCTGTTGGAACTCTGTACTCTCTGCCTACCCCGCAAGGGATCTGGCGTGAGGTTATAGATAGATAGATAGATAGGTGAAAAAAAATCCGCTATACAATCCGAAAAATAGTTTTATTAATGTGTAATATTCGCGTAAATCTAAGAACTCAGTAAGAGGAGTGTTATAAGTTTTACATGTGTCTGTCTGTGGAATCGTAGCTCCGAAACGGTTAAACCGATTTAGAATTAGTTTTTTTTTGTTTGAAAGGTGACTTCATCGAGAGTGTCTTAACTATAATTCAAGAACATTTGTTCAGCCGTTAGAAGATCCGCTCTTTTCTAATTGTTAAGGGGAAACAATTTCTACTAGTCTGCTCGTTTCAAAATTTAATATCCTGTGACTTTAACGATATGACAATAACACGATCACCTTGAACTATTGCTGCAGCATCATCTGGAATTAGCAGGATACCCAACTACCCTCACCAACTTACAGCAGAGGTATCGTGTTTGAGCTCATTGGAATGGTCTCAATAAATAGGTTATAGATAGATAGATGGTGATCAGGGTCTGATGATGAGTCGGGGGATTTTAAATTTTTAATTTAATCTTGTTACTCTTTCAACAGTTCTTGTTACTCTTACAACAGCTCTCATAAAAAATTCAAGAATTGCTCAGCGAGCTATACGAGTAGAAAGATCTATGCTCGGCATTCCTCTACGTGATCGAATCAGGAATGAGGAGATTCGTAGAAGAACTAAGATTGCTGACATAGCCCATAGGATTAGTAGGCTAAAGTGGCAATGGGCGGGTCACATAGCGCGAAGATCGGACGGGCGTTGTGGCAGAAAGATTCTAGAGTGGAGACCACGTATTGGCAAGTGCAGCGTTGGATAGCCGCCTACCAGATGGACCGACCATCTTGTGAAGATCGCAGGAAGTCATTGGATTCGGGTGGCATTGGACCGGCTGCGCTGGACAGCGATTGGGGAGGCCTATGTTCAGCCGTGAACAAGTATAGGCTGAGATGATGGTGACTCTTTCAACCGTCGTTTACCGCATTCTGTTATAGACTAAGTTGGCATAGTTAAACACCGCCTATATTTCCCTAGCGGGGTTGTCATAGGTTCACCATAGTGGTGTTCTGTGTACACCCATGTACATAAAATCTTATTCCAATCCTAAGCTCAGACCTGTTATTTGTGGTTACTTGTAAGGTCAAAGTAATTGTTTCACTAAAATACCTGAGTAGCTTACTCACGATTATTTCATAGGATCATGACATGAGGTGTATTGCATATAATTTTGTGTCTACGATAATTCAAATTATGTACTCGCGTTCACAAGTAAATAATTACACACAAGTAGGTCCGTGTCTTATCTGAAGGGCAAGTCTCTGTAACTGGCGAGAATATATCAGACGACCTATAAGAGTGGAGGAAGCCAGATCTTTAAGATATCTTAAAGGAAAGAACCGGTTGGAAGTCTGTACAGATAGAGATGCCTACCCGGCAAGGGATCTAGCGTGAATCTAGATAGACAGATAGGTCCGCAGTGTCGAGAAGGTGGTCAAATAGAGAAGTGATCGCAAAGTTTGGAAAAGGTCTCTTACTTTACCAAAATGTTACACAGCTAATGCTCGATATCGATATCGTCGATAAATTACTAGCGGTTACCCGCGGCTTTGTGCACATTTATTTTGTGATTTGAGATAAGTAGGTAAGTATCTTAAGCGCGACCTTATTCAATTTTCTAAATCTATAGCGTGATCTTATTCAACGCTAACGCCGTCTCATAAAAAAAAAACATACAATACCTGGGTACTTTCTTTTTGAAAAGGATTACCAGTTTATCTGTTTATTATAAAATTATTGGTAAAATGGCTGGCTGAAACCTTTTCTACCTACCCTGCCAAAGATGGTAATTTGGCGTAATAATATTTACATTGTAAGCTAAGTATGTAACAAAGTTTTGTCAGTATATTTCATGCCAACTGTATATTCTTGCGAAAAGACTTTCGCAAGAATATACAGTTCATTTTCATGATCAAAATCATGTTTAGATATCTTAATTAAATGAATATACAAAGTTTCGTGACCAGGCCATTCATTGTTAAAGAGTTCTCCCCAGAAGAGGCAATCCTAAATGCATCATCGGTTCATGCACAAAGTCATATTTGAGTATTTAAATCAATTGAACGCTTTTAACCACCGAAGAGTTTCTCGTGAGGAGACGAACATGAATCCAATATCAGGATAAATATGGAGGAATTCATGTGTAAGCAAAATTACTCATTAAAACGTAACATCTCAGCTCGAGACTAAAAATAATAAAAGTAGTAAAGTTTTATCCTTCGATTATTTCGGATTGGTTTCTGGGATAAAAAAAGTATTTATTATTTTAAGTAAGGGTATAAGTTATTACCATACATACATAGTTTATAAATGATTGAAACACAAAGAGACAGACAGACAGACAATAATTCATAATTAATTAAAAAAATATTCAATGTACAGATTCGACTCGGTTACAGTTTTGTCATTCTGATGTCTATATTATTGTAGTATCATCAAAATTCGTTAAGTAGGTTTTGTTTGAAAGACTGAAAGGGTAACAAACAAACATGTAACTTTGGTGTTTCAATTATTAAACGGCGACTGCATCCATTGGTTAAGAGCTTAAACTGCTCCCATATCTGACTCGCAAATATTTATTTCAGTCTGGGTGTTCGTTTATGTTGTAATGTTTGTAAACGCTTAGAAATTATCTTAATTTATGTTTAATAAAAAAATTTGAAGCAAAAATTCAACAGCTTGAAATTATTCCTGTTGTAATTGTAAATGCAAACATTAAATTCACAAACACCCAGTACTAAAAATAAAGTCATTCAGACATCACAAGAGCGTCTCATAATTTTCCTCGATGAACGAACGAATAAATCTTATTAGAACAGCAAATATAAACAGATTAAAACGAATCCAAATACTCTTACATAACATAATTGGTAACTATATCGGAAAATAATTATTGCAAAACAGCGCGGCAAAAAGTCGCGGATCGTACGCAACTGGCGGCATTTGCTTACCCACGCTCCACTTGTAATTTTCTTGTAATAACTTCTCTTGAGATCATATTTTGTAATGCCGCCATTTACAGCAGAATGTAATAAAGACACCATAACCTAGAGCGTGCTTTTTCGTAGCGTGATAACAATAACGCATCGTGAGTTTTATTAGTTGTATACAAATATTTAGGATCGATGTATATCGGCACGCAAGATCTCTTGCGGTGGGCAGAGAGTACAGAGTTCCAACAGGTTATTTCCTTACAGACCTCTCTGGGTGCCTCCACTCAGTTAGTCTCATACACGCTCACCGGTTACGGAGACTTGTCTTTCCCTTTAGATAAATTTAATTTATTGCAGATAAAATCAAATTAATATGAAGTTAAAGATTATTTATTAAATTAATAGACTAAAATAGTTCAACAGACTGAAGAGTTCGGTAGGAATACCAGACTGCCCCAGGATAACAACTTGACCCTGTCTTTAATTACCTGAAATTGTAAAAAATGCTAACCTTTGGCATGCTTTATTAACCAATTTGCAATGACTAAATATTGAACATAAAACAGCTATATTTATTTATTCATCACTTCTAATTTCTAACCAGTAAAGAATTGCGAAAACAAAATGTATCAAAAGTTCCCACGGTATACAAAAGGGCCTGTCCGGTGAAGCTGTAAAGGCCACGCTTCCAACAGCGGAGATCATTCACAGACACATAAAAAAGGGCAAAATCTGCCCCATAATCAATAAAAAGATTCTATACCCTCAGCTATCCTCTGCATCTCGCACAATTCAATGACCCTGAACGAATTGAAATCAATATCAATTTAAATTCACTTTCTCTAATACATAGATTAGAGAATCAAACAAAAACGGACAATTTAAGTTAGAACAAAGACGTGCGTTGCGTGATGTGAAAAATCGCAATGGAATATTTTATAAAAACAAAGCCATCACGAGTTACGTATGTTGTCGTCTGGATCTCTCAAATAAAAGTAAAACGCGTTTTCTTTGCTGGGAACTTTTATAAGGATACATAAGTTCGTCTAACAATGTGTGTTTACACGAGTCCCAAACTCACAGTGGAATTTATCCTGTAGTCTGTATTCGGGATAATTAAATTATAGAGACTTGTCCATTGTGGGGATCGACCCCGCGACTATTCAGTCCAGTGAACGAAGAGGCCTATGCTTTAGTTAGAGTATGCAAACCGTTGTCAAAAATATTAAAAAATAATCTGTCCTTCTTATGATGCAAACATCTCAGAATAATAAGATTCAGAATGACAAGGATTGCAAGATGACAATATCGCAGTGACAACATCCCAGTTTTATGTGTGAAATATCAACACTGTTGCCTCGGCAACAGCCATTACAGTTACCGCGCACGGGAGCAGGCGTGATACATCAACGCTCCTAACGTAAGAGCAAGGGGACAACTAGCTCAAGGAGAAACGGCCTCGGCTTGGGCTGTCGCTATGTGTGAGGACCTTTTATTAGATGTGTTGCCGTGGTGGGCCAGCGCGCAAGGGATTCTACGAGCTCGCCGATGCGGTCAATGTCTGATCTTGTGGCGCGAATAGGCTCAAGACCGAGATCGGTATGGAACAAGATTGCAGAACGACAAGCAACTGGCATAACTACAGACGTATATCTGGAATGTTAGGTCAATCAAATATGACCAATATAGTTACGATGACCAACGGATTGTCGTTATCAGCTCCGTTGCTGCAAACATTTGCGGGCAGGGTTATCAACGTGGGTTTTGCCTCTTACGATGCATTTTACGTGCATTGAGAATTCCTTTTATACATATTTGGCTTCTTAAATACATGAGATCGTTTTGCTAATTGCCTACCTAATTATATGTACGTTGGGGCCCTTCCTCGATTCACTTTTTCTTACGTGATGCCCAAACAGACACACAATAATATAAATATTATGTTTGCAAATTGTATTTGTTTTGCGATAGTAACTAGTAACTTCTAAATAGATGATATGTTTTTATTACGTAATGTCTTAATTTACAATATCCTAATCGTGTACATAGAAGAAAGAAACTTTATGGTTATATTAATGATAATTTATACTTATTAAGGTAACATTTAATAAAGCTGGCAACCTTGTGCCTCGTTCTAAGCATCGTAAACTGCGAAATGTAACACGATAAAACAATAACAGTAGGTCCTATCGAGCCTACAGAACTCGTGTTTACTTTCCTTGTGATCTGGGTCACTCTGCTATTTCCCTGTAGTTGGACGTACAAAGGCCACTAACATTTCTTTTATTACCCGACGCACGTTAATATGCGTGCCGCCCGCAGTTAACGTTTTACTAATAAACAAATGGATTTTATAATTTAATTTCCCATTCCTCCGTTGGTCACGGGCTGAATTTTAATGACCGTGTTGTTATCTTTTACTTTTTTGCTCCTTCAATTTTGTTGCATATATTTTGCACCCATATTTTTTTCATGACGCTTGTAATGGACGATGTTTATATAAATTATTTTTAAAATGGCAATCTCATTTTAATGTAAACATGATAAATGAAATGTTCGGCACTTTTGTTTGTAAATGTTTATTAAATAAAAAAAATAATAATATAAAAATCATTATCATTTTAATGTTATAATAAACATGATAAACGAAGTGTTCGGCACTTGTGTTTTTAAATACTTTCTTAAATTAAAAAAATATATAATAAAAAATATAACTTCTTTGACGCTTGTACTGGACGATGTTCTTTAAATTATTTTTAAAATAGCAATCTCATTTTAATGTAAACATGATAAATGAAATGTTCGGCACTTGTGTTTGTAAAAACTTATTAAATTGAAAAAAAAAATTATAAAATCATTACTTAGTATATTTATCAAATCAATTCAATTTATTTGCGAAAATGGGATAGAATGGGATACAGTAAACTAAAAATGGGTTAAAGTTGCATTGCTCGTACGCCATAATCTGACTTTATTTATATTTTTGCACAACTTAACTTATTGAGGTTAATGAATTTTCATTTAGTAACAATTAAAGTCTATCTGTGGTAACCTATAGGATGGTACCATGATAATCGTATCTAAAGTCCTTCCGATAAAGGGACTACTTCTCTAATCTATGAAGGATACGTCCGGAGGATTCTGAACGCACCAAAACTGCATAGAATCGTGTTAGTCGTACTACTTTCCTCTTTATATAAATAGACAGTCACGCCTATATTCCCCAAGCGGGGGTGGCAGAGGTGTACTGAGGTCACCCACGTTTCGCCGATGATGTTAGGTCCCATGTAATAGCAGGCAAGCCTATTGCCATATACCGGGCGCAATTCCAGACTCCGGACTCGTACTGGGAAGTTTTCGTTAGAAATACTACACTTGTCCGACCTAGGATTTGAACCCAGGACCTCGTGATCACAAAGCGATGCGCTTTTCCAGTAGACCAGCGAGGCAGTTCCCTCAACCCCACAACCCTCTTTATAACATATTATAGACCAAATAGACCGTGGCATATCCGAAGGGCAAGTCAAGAGTCTCCGTAACCGGCGAGCATGTATTAGACGAACTATGAGAGTGGAGTACTCGCTGGCTACCTCGCAAGGGATCGGGCGTGATGATATAGATAGATAAAATATTGATAATATAGTCAGCTTTACTCTTATTATTATCATTTTACTTTTCCAAAGGTACACATAATATTTGGACAATAAAATCTTCAGTCTAAAACCATTGTAAGTAAATATAATTTTTCACATAGGAAGGGTAGTGACAGTTCTAATTGCCAAACGAAATTAATATTTAATTCAAAGGTGTTAAGGCATAAAACCATAAGTATAGAAACGGGTCATACCTCTTATTGCAGTTGTATAAAGTATAATTTTCTTTGACACTTACAACTGTCAGTACCCACCTTACATGAAAAATACTAGAGATACCTACATCTCATCATATCCTAGATAAAGATACTGCTATATACTTTTACGAAAAGGCATTGAATTATTCTAATAATTATACCGACCGCATTAGCAACAGCGTAGTAAGAAAGCGAGTAGGTATGAAAGATAGTATCGGTGTAAAGATGAGAAAGGGCATACTCCGTTGGTTAGGGCATATAGAAAGAATGCCAGAGGAAAGAATGACAAAACAGATATACAATGTGAAAGTAGAAGGATGTAGGTACAGGGGAAGACCTAGACTATCTTACCTCGACCAAATAAACCGAGTCTTATCTGAAGGAAATTCAAGAGTCTCCGTAACCGGCGAGCGTGTATGAGACGAACTATGAGAGTCGAGGAAGCCAGAGAGGTATGTAAGGAAAGAACCTGTTGGAACTCTGTACTCTCTGCCTACCCCGCAAGGGATCTGGCGTGATGTTATAGATAGATAGAGAGATAATAATTATACAAATGATTGATTTTTTCAATCATCAGATAAAAGTGTATCCATCAATTAAATTATAACCCGACTGATTATGAAAGTTAAACAATCGAACTGTTTACTAATACAATTGTAATTTCCAATTTGTGGAAGTTGTTTTTATCTCAGGCATAACTTTCATCTCATGATTAAAAAACTAGGTTTTACATTACCTCCCTTATTATTTACTGCCTTGTTGGTCTGGTGGCAAAGCGCATCGTTTTGTGACCACGAGGTCCTGGGTTCAAATCCTAGGTCGGACAAATTTAGTTTTTCTAACGAAAAATTCCCAGTATGAGTCCGGAGTCTGGAATTGTGCCCGGTATATGGCAATAGGCTCGCCCCCTATTACATGGGACCTAACATCGTCGGCGAAACGTGGGTGTACTCAGTACACCTCTGCCACCCCCCCTGGGGCATATAGGCGTGACGGTATGTGTGTTAGGTTTTACATTAATTAAGTTCGTATTGGTATTTTACCTGCTTATATAACTTAACCCTAAATCGCCTGCGTTACCTATTTTACCCTAAAGTAACATATTCTAGGTTTACACTTACTCTCGTTGTATTGAAATTACCTGATGTGATTTCTACACTTCCACCGCACTATCGACTTTCCCGCTAACAAAGATTAGTATTCTTTCACTGTCCTTGCATCTCATGAATATTTCTATTTATGTCCGTTCGATTTTATCGCTGGTTACATAGGCGTTAAGTTACCGATTTTACTTGTAACTACACGAAATTATAAAGTTATTTGAAATTATCTGAAGAGCGAATCGAGTGTCTCCTAAACGGTGAGCATGTATGAGATGAACTATAAGAGTGGAGAAAGCCAAAGAGTTATGTATAGAATGAACCTGTTGAAACTCTGCACTCTCAGCTTACGCCGCAAGGGATCTGGCGTGATGATATATAGATATTTTTACTAGAGTAATAGAATATTTTTTTTTAAAATAACCCAATTTGGGGCAAAATAAATACCGTCCCGCCTATTCCCCAAGCGGGAATACACCGTACCCAGTGTACACCTTTTCGACGACGATACTATGTCCCAAGTAATAAAGTAGTTAGCCTATAGTCATCATATCGGACACAATGCAAAACTTAAGACTGATTCTGGTTTATTTTCTATCAAAAATATTACATTCTGTCCGACCTAGGATTTGAACCCAGGACCTCGCGTTCGCTATTAGATTATTATTCGCCACTAGAACAACGAGGCTGTTAGCGCTCTACACGTTTTGGTTTCTCGACAGTTTTAAATGGAACTTATTCCTACTTCATTTCTGTAATTATTACTAGAGTAGCATTATTAATAGATCAAAAATTTAACCCAACTTCTTGCTCATCAACTCCTCAAATCTTTATCACTTCAAAATGGGCAGTTAATAGTTACAAAGGCATCAGGGAAGCAATTAAACTCATTGCCTTAATGAGACCCACTCAAAAGGGTCACCAGCTGGATTCAATTCAAACAACTCGTTAACTCGACTCGTCTCTTTGACTCGACTTATGCATTTTGCTTCAATGCATATGCTGTAAAGTTGCATGCACTAACATTTTAGTAATGGTTGCTGTAAAAATACATCGATTATTAATGCACAAGTGACAAGTTGAACTATGAGAGCTCTGTAATGCCCAATTTACACACTGCCCACTTCTGTATGAAGTGAGGGAAGGCAAGTCGTATAAACGAAACGACCCACACTATCACAACCCGTCGCTGCCTTCGTTGGCGATTTATTAGCGGGAGTCAAAACACTGACAGGCCACGTCCACTCAGTGTGGCTATTTAAGAAATATTTTTGCAATTATGGGGAAAAAAACAATTGTGAAAAAACTTGAGGTTAAATTCTAAAGAAATATATAAAATACAAATAAAAATGTGAGGGTGGCGCATCAAAAAAACCATGGGAAAGCTTTGTTATAAATTGCCTTGGGGATATTTTTATGAAAACAATATAATTTTAGGGAAACGTAAAACCGATTTCTGGAGTTTTTACAAACATAAGAGAAACAGAGCGATACTTGAAGTGCGAAGGGAGTATATGAACAGTCGATGGTGCCGCGGTACCGCTCATTGCTCTCGGCGAGATATGGCGGCAGTAGCGGTGTATAAGGAAAGAATCTGTTGGAACTCTGTACTTTTAGGTGGGTGATAGACATACGAGCTTTAAACTCACGGTTTTAAAAGAACGCGTACTTACTCGGCTCGACGTCGGCGACACATGTGTCCGCGATGTCGTAGGTACACCGAAGAGAGCTTGTGTTATTTAGGAATTATATCATATTATGTTATGACAACAAAAGAACAACTACAAAAGAAGATGTAATCGGAGAGACTATGTAAAGGAATGGTTAACTAAAAGAGAATAAAAATTCGTAAGCGCGTTCCATGTGCAACCGATTCGAATTTTCGAATAAAATTGCGGCTCGCGGCTCACAGTGCTGTCACCCGCTTTAAAGCGACTTAGTCGTATTCTGGCATATTGCCTGGAGTTGCCATACGAGGAGGCGGGTCTACTCCATCACATCTGTTCAAAACTCGGTCTAACTTCCGTCTCCTTCGCCTATTTCAGAGTAAATATGCTACCAATTGCTGATTCAGCTATCTACATCTTTGGCCCCATCGTCACTTACCATCAGGTGGTATAAAGATCAATTGATTGCTAGTCCTCAATAAAAAAAAGATTAAGAAAATGGTTTTTTATGTTCTATAAGGTGTCCTTACAGATCGGGCATGAAATTAAACTAACAAGTTTTACCACAAAACTGATACCAATATAACATTATAATCATTTGTTGTGCTTGCAAAACACACGCGCTTCACAGCACCTTAATAAGCCTTGCATTGCTGAATGGTGTTATTTGAATTTGATTTTAATTTTCTTATCTCTACTCATTATCCTAAGCGTTCGTTAAGGAACTTCATTAGAGGCTTTATTAGCACGAACTGATCGTATCAGAAGACAGGCAGCAACGTATTGTCGGATATATCCTGTTTATATCTATCTGAATTTGCATTACAAAGCGTTTGGTCTATTAACCGTCCACGTGAGTCTTATTTACCATCGATATACTATTACATTACAGATTAAGAACAAAAGAACAGCCAAAAACAGCTTACTCGTAGCTAGCATTTGTAAAAATTTGTTTTAAATTTGTTAAGGACCTCAGATCTTTTTATTACGGTAGTACCCTTTCAACGCGTCTCTACCTTGGCTATGGTTGGATCCAACTAATTCAAAATAAAACCACGCCTACACTCAGCTCTTATTTTTCGGCCCGTTTATCGAACTGACACTTAATCTAGTACAACGAATATATATCTATGAACCAAGAGCAACATGTTAGCTTGCGTGATTGACAATAGATGGTAGATAAGTACAGCAAAAGATGCGACTATAAGCCTATGGTATTTATTATCTGTTAGTCGAAAATTTAAATGTATATGACGGACGATTTGGCGCAGTGGTTAGGAGCTTAAGCCGCTCCTGTACGGGACAAATCTTTGTGTGATCCTATCCAATTATTTGTTCCGGTCTGGGAATGTATGTGAATTTTCATGTTTGTAAACGCACCCACGACACAGGAATAAATCTTAATGTGAGGCGACGTTTAAAAAAAAATACTATGGTATGTGACCTTCCACTAGCTTGCGAGCGTTATCATCGTTCACCAACGTGGAATGACTTTTGGGGGAAATTATGAGCAATGTTTCAGAAAACGGTAGAAGGGATTTTAAAATAGAGGTTATTTGGTTTATTAAAGTCTGCATTACGAGTATATCATAAAATTGTTGTATTAACATCAAATATATTTTCAGAATTAGTCAAATACAATGTACCTGATTTTATTTCCGATGTCATTTGAATCCCTGTGAACGTTGTCTAGACAAAAGCAATGCCATCTTTGCTTATCCATGGCGACTGTAGTTGACAAATGGAACGGCAGAAGAGGTGTTACTTGAAACTGCGAATGGAACGTTGGGTGCATTCTATTCGCAGCTTCTAGTAGAAAACTTGTTTGGCAGCGTAATAAGAACAAAAAAAAAACATAATATTATGGCCTTACGAGATCTACTGGTCATAAATATTATTTTACGAGATTGATAATCCCATGTAGACGCTGTATTAGTTGGGTAGCATCATTCATAAATTACATGTAATGAAGTCATTTTAAAATTAATCAATTAATATGTTATAACAGCAAATAGGTTCATTAAGATAAGCTCGTTCCGACTCGCTTGCGGCAAAAGAACAATATTTAATTAATACTGTTATTTTATGGAAATTACTATTTCCTCTTTCCATCATAAATAAGATAATCTACATAGTACGTGTGGTCCATAGCTGTGAAAATTTAAGGTACGACATTGA
The DNA here is from genome assembly GCA_905147815.2 of Phalera bucephala. Classification (NCBI taxonomy): domain Eukaryota; kingdom Metazoa; phylum Arthropoda; class Insecta; order Lepidoptera; family Notodontidae; genus Phalera; species Phalera bucephala. The sequence continues at coordinate 10,492,834 of LR990621.1, read as the reverse complement.
TTGGATGTACATCCCTATATTGCTTTGGGGAAAGTGAACATAGATATATTTATTAGCATCACTTCAGATAATTTGTTTAATGTAAGATCCCGCCGGCTATGTCTATCTATCTATCTATCTATAACCTCACGCCAAATCCCTTGCGGGGTAGGCAGAGAGTACAGAGTTCCAACAGGTTCTTTTCTTACATACCTCTCTGGCTTCCTCGACTCTCATAGTTCGTCTCATACACGCTCGCCGGTTACGGAGACTCTTGACTTTTCCATCAGATAAGACTCGGTTTATTTGGTCGTGGTAAGATAGTCTAGGTCTTCCCCGGTACCTGCATCCTTCTACTTTCACATTGTATATCTGTTTTGTCATTCTTTCCTCTGGCATTTTTTCTATATGCCCGAACCAACGGAGCATGCCCTTTCTCATCTTTACACCGATACTATCTGTCATACCTACTCGCTGTCTTACTATGCTGTTGCTAATGCGGTCGGTCAGCTTCACTCCGCACTTCTTCCGCAGAGCTCGCATTTCTACCGCATTGATCCTACTTTCATTCTCCTTCTTACATACCCAGCTCTCGCTACCATATAACAGCGTTGGGACAAGAACTCCGTTATGTATGGCCAGCTGCGCCTTATGGCTTAAGTGCCGGCTCCCGAGTAGCTTTCCCATCGCACCATTCACTCTGTTCCCTGCACTCACTCTTCTCTCTATGTGGTCGAATACAATTATTAGAATGAAGAATTACAGTGATACAGCATGGAACTACTGATCGGGTCAACTTCTTTTACGACCTGGAACCTAACAACCTAGTCTTTTAATTAGCAAAACTGTATTTTATGGATTTGATTAGAATTAAAATAGTCACGGGTAAAAAGTAGACGCGTCCAGCACAAACCCGGTCGTAAGACGGTCAGCAAAAGACCTTTGTCTTGCATTGGACGTCTTTCGGCTAAAGATAGATAAGAATTTCGAAAAAATATTTTAATAGACCTGCTTCGTTGGTCTAGTCACAAATAATGCGCGTTATGATCACGAGGTCCTGGGTTCAAATCCTGGGTCAGACAAATCGTAGTTTTTTCTATCAAAAAATTCCCAGTATCAGCAGGAATTATGCCCGGTATATGGCAATAGACTCGCTCCGTATCACATATGACCAAAGATCGTATACGCAAAGTTACATAGTACACCTCAGCCACCCCCACGTGTGAAATATAGGCGTGATAGTGTTTCTATTTGGTATAGTGTTTTCCAAAATATTGCTATAACGGCCAATATAAATCCATCAGTGTGGATTACTTAGCGTTTGCAGACCCACGTGTAATCTCTGATAGTAGGTTTGAATTCGGTTTGAATAAATTCTGCCTGAATATGATCCACATATATCCTCACAGACTCTAATCCCATTATTGATCTGTTTACAAAGCAACAGACGCGAGCGTTCGGTCACGGCCGTCTCCGTCCGACGCGCGTATTTCCTTGTTCTGTTTACATAATATAAAGGAAATACAAAAACGGGTCAATGCCATGAGGATGATTAATGGGGAAATTATATATTTAAAATTGTTCTATCTATCTATCTATCTATATCATCACGCCAGATCCCTTGCGGGGTAGGCAGAGAGTACAGAGTTCCAACAGGTTCTTTCCTGACATACCTCTCTGGCTTCCTCCACTTTCATAGTTCGTCTCATACACACTCGCCGGTTACAGAGACTAAAATCGTTAATATTAATAATTCTTTTATCAGTACAGTTGTCTTAAGAACGGTTTGGCCCCTCTAATGATAAGTCACCCCCGGACAAGGGTATCGCTTATTATGACAGGTGTCCTTCCCCTTTGAATTAGACCAGTTTTTCCGCCAAACCTTATTCACATAGCCCTTGTTATCTTTTGATAATTTACAATAATCCTTGCACCGGTTGCGGTCAGTTCCCCGTTTATGTTACTTCCTTTATATAGAACACGATTGCGAATTGCATTCGCGCCTATATTAAAAAGGCGACAACTCGACACTTCGCGAACGCATCTACCCATGCGAATCCATTAATCGTAGCCGCCGCCGACTACGATCCCCCGACCCCTGCCGCCCCCGCCACAGCCGGCCGCGACATGTTCTCACCGATCCCCCCGATGCTTTGTCATCCCTTCTTTCCGCTCCGAATACGGGCGACGACGACGACGAAGTCGTAGATCCCCTCCCCTAGCCGGTGGTTGACCGGTGCACTTAGTAGTGCACCCCCTCACCCCACAGCGACTGTCCCAACCGAAGCCGCCTCTTCAAGGCGCCCTCGAGTATGTCGCCTCTTGCCCTTCTGGCTCGAGCGTAGTGGTTGCACGCTCGCCCTTAAGTCCGGTGAAGCTGTAAAGGCCTCGCGGCCAACAGCGTACATCACTCACACACACATACACATCACAAACACACGCGAATTGCATTTTAGTACATACGTACATGTTTTAAGTTAAATGCATATTCCAACTATCGTCAAATTATGTATCTCCTTGAGACACTTGTTCGATTAAGACATGTATTGATTTCTAAAAAGTTTTTGTCCATTCTATGTAGCATGTTGTTGTGTCATTATTATGGTTAAAAAAAGAGTAGGCAAAATTAAAGGTAAGTCTGTAAATTATCAGTAAGTAATTAACGATACATTTCCTACTGTTCAATTAAAGTTACACATACAGACATTAAAAAAAAATCCTCTCAAGCCCGTATTCTAGGGGGATCGACAGAGGTGTACTTAGTACACCCAAATTTCGCTTGTCACCAATGTCCGAACACATAATTTGAAATCGAAACTTCATCTCTTGAAAATCTCTGGGGATCTTTTGAACATGGAGATTTCTTAGCGATGTTTTTGTACACTTTCGAAAATCCCAAAGGTGATATCCGGAATTTAGAGCCTCACGAATTCAAGGTGATCGTCCTAGTATACTGGACTACCACTGCTAAAGATTTACAAAGTTCTATAATAAAATTTTACTAAACGAATATTCATTTTAATTTCACATGTTTAATATACTATCTACGACAGGAATGCACCGGTTCCTTGCTGAGATTTTATCGCATAACAGATGTACATTACATTGAAGGGAATAATCTCGATTACCAACGGGCGGGCTGCGCCGGCGCATCACCTTGATCTCCTGATAACTGAGCTAAATGATACCAACATACCCTGTGGGTATAGTACCAACTAAACGCTTACGAGTTACATTTTTCCTATCCATCTCAAAAATCTATAAAAATTTTATTTATTTATTTATTTATTATAATTACAACATCCTTACAGTTACCCAAATCGATGCTATAACCCACAACATTATGTATGTTTAAAAATTTAAATCATATTATTATTAATTTGTTCTAAACATCTAGTTGCGCATTCAATAAATTTCGTCTGGCTGAAACTAAAAATATCAATTTCTTTATGTATGAGATTCACAATACGTTTAGCGCGAGCCACAGGCGAATACATGAGTAAATTAGTGCGAGCTACCGGAACACTCAGCAACGGAGGCCGCCGGCGCGCACTGACATAATTATCAGGCGCGCAAAGCTGGAGCTCCTCTAATATCTCCGGGTGATGCACTTTCCCCTTCAAGACGTCCACTACGTACCTAGCGAGGGTAACGTCTCGTCTCACGGCCAGTCTGGTGTATCCGGTCATACCCAAAACGAACAAGCTCGGATACATAAGCGGATAAAAAGGATACACGCCGTAATGTTTAAGATATAAAAACCTTAAAAATTTATTTTGAATTTTCTCAATCATAAGGCTGTACTTATTTTCATGGGGATTAAAGATTATGGCATTTGTTTCTAAGTGACTGCGTACCAGTGCATTATAGAGGACCTGAACTGTCAATACATTGCCCCAATCCTTGCCTATTCGAAGTACCAACCCTAAATTACGAAAAGCCTTTTTGCAACATTTTGTAATATGATAGCTAAAATTCAAGTCTGGTGCCATCTCTATCCCGAGGTCTAGCACGCGGTGGACGCGATCTATGGGTCCGACAGAAACAGTTAAAGATCGTCAGCAAACAGTAAGCACCTCGAATTGTCAACCACCTCAGACAGATCGCTAATCATCAATACAAACGCCAGAGGGCCAAGATTGCTACCTTGACTTACCCCCGAGAAAGTGTAGTACGGTGCGGATTCGTATCTACTGTATTCCACGTATTGTCTCCGGTCACTGAGATAACTCGCAAAAAAAATGATTAAGTTTGGAGTGAATCCGTGTGACGCAAACTTTTCTAAAAGGATGTCATTATCCAAAAAGATTATCGAGCATAAGGGTTCGAATTTGGCTGACAATATTAAAGAAATAGTCAGTTTTTTTTTTTTGAAACATAACCCTATTCTTAGTGATTATTCCTGTGTCATGGATGCTGCGTTCCGTTCAAATGCACGACCCCCAAACCGAATCAAACATTTGTGGGTCACCAAAGATTTGTCCTGTGCAGGGATCGAACCGGCGGCAGTTTAATCCAGTGGGCGAAGCACACAGATATACATTAACATGTAATTGTTATTTATATTTATTATTGTTAATCTATGATATGTATATATTGTATGATTTATTTGATATTGATTCTTTGTGTGTGTGTGTGAATGATCTACGCTGTTGGCCGCGGGGCCTTTACAGCTTCACCGGACAAGAGGGCGAGCGTGCAACCACTACGCTCGAGCCAGAAGAGCAAGGGGGCAACTAGCGCAAGGGCGCCTCAAGGAGGAACGGGCTCGGCTTGGGCAGTCGCTATGGTGGAGGCCGTACACTAGGTGTCTCGCCGTGGTGCTCTGAACCGGCCGGCGAGGTCGGTGTCTGATCCTGTGTGCGGAATCTGTATCCGAAAGAAGGGATGTAAGGGCATCGGGAGGGTCGATGAGAACATGCCGCGGACGGCGATAGCGGCTGATTTGATGCTTACAATATATTACATATATGTAGGTACTAGTTTCTGCCTGCGACTTTGTCCGCGTTGACTTTAGACAGCAACCTTATAATTTTCCGGGATTAAAAGTATCCTATGTGTTAAACCAGGTAATAAACTATCTGTGTGCCAAATTTCATTCAAATCCGTTCAGCCGTTTTGGCATGATTGAGTAACAAACATCCAAACTTTCACATTTTTAATATAAGTAGGATATTTCTTATTAAAGAAAGAGACACCATAAATCATAGCAATTATTCCTGTATCGTGGGCGCGTGTGTTTGTAGCTCGCTCCGCTTACTTGACTAAGTATTCGAAGGTTCGATCCCTGCAAGGGACAAATCTCTATTTTGGATAGGGTGTATGTGAAATATAAACGCAAATGAATAGTCCTAATAGTAACTTAATTTATAGAAAAAAAGATAGATGGCTTCCCCCGCATTCCGCTAACTTTTTAACAATTGCGATTCTATGCATTAATCGAACAAATATGTGTTTTAACGTTTTAGTAGACTCTGCTGTAGGTACTTGCTTATTTTTTTGTCAGACTATAAATCAATTATTTTTTCATGGCACCTATAGGCACATTAGCTTATCTCCTTTTATAATGAGGTTTTTATGTGCCTGTCTAAAAAAATGTATCAAAGAAATGCGTTCCCAGCGCTTTATACCTTGCAATATTGTATTACAAAAACTTGCCTGGTTAAAACTTCATAATAAGGCGATTTTTCAATCTTTAAAAAAATGATATCCACCGATTAAATTATTAAACTATAATTTTCAAATTGTATATGTTGTATGTTATCCTATGATGGCTGCCTCGTTGGTCTAGTGGCAAAGCGCATCGCTTGGTGATCACGAGGTCCTAAGTTCGAATCCTAGGTAGGACAAATGAAGTTTTTCTAAAGAAAACTTCCCTGTACGGGTCCGGAGTCTGGAATAGTTCCCGATATATGGCAATAGGCCGCACCCTATTAAATGGGGCCTAACATCGTCAGCGAAAACCACCGTCTGCCACCCCCGCTTGGGGAATATAGGCATGACGGTGTGTGTGTATATTATCCTATGAATAAGCTGTCATCTAATAAAATTCAGTCCTAAGGATGAAAAATTCAATAAGTTGATAAACATACCTAGAAATAACGGTGATAACTCAAATTCTTTAATAAGAAACATTCCTATAGCCTGTCCTGTTCTTTCGGCTGATCAAGTTGTAAGAACATTTTCTTAGAAGGAAACCTTCGATATCATTTTTTTAACGATTTTTTTAACTAACTAAAGGTAACAGATGTCACTTCACTCATTGGTCTAGTAATGCATGGTGTGACAGGCAATCACCAGGTTCTAGGTTCAAATCCAAAATGAAACAGATTTCCTTTAAAAATATCCAGAAGCAGTCGAGATTCTAGAATAATAACCGGTATAATTTCGTCTTGTTTCGTCTCCCCTTTATAATGGGATCTTACATCGTCGGCAAAATATGGGTGTACCCTGTATCTGTTGGGAAATATAGGCGTGACGATGAATGACACATCAATTAAAATCCGGCGCATATAAAGTTATACTTAAGTAAATCATCAAACACCAATCATATCGTTTAAAATGTAAAATATAGTGATATAGGAATCAGAATATTTTTTATTCAAGCATACCGTTACAGTATTTATGAATCTGTTGACGTACACACACATACACATGCTTTATAAAATTAATTTACCCATGACGGTCGGTCGTTAATCAAGCTCCGCCAATAAAACCACTTAATACAACTTAGAGGACTATTATACGGTCGGTCACCCAATGTTTAGTTAAATTCTATACATAAATGACTTACTACTTACATAATATACGACCTGGTGATGTAATCGAGTCATGGACCTTTATTTTTATTAGCTTTCGTCCGCGCCTTTAGTCCATGCGCGATATCTTTTTTTGACTCAATTTATATAGCCTATACGGTTTTTTTAATTAAGACTAATTTTTGCTTTTCATAAGAGCGCCATCTATTGATATCAATCCGAAGTGGCAATTCCCATACAAAATTACTAATCTCGATTTTTTCGATTTTTCAACTGTTCCTTTGGGTTTTCCTAATTTTCTTTTTTTTATAAACCACCCCAGTATTGAGGTGAACAATACAAACAAAAGCATTCGAATCAGTCGGGTCATTTTCGAGTTTCAGTGAGACTGACGCACGGCAATTGGTTTTATATATATTGGTCAGAGATTGACTCCTACCTTACCTGATAAAATATAACGATGAGGCCGAAGATGTAGCTTGCTGACTTAGTATTGCTGACTGCTATTCACTCTGAAATAGGCTGAAGAGAAGGAAGTTAGATCGAGTTCCAATCTGTAAGATCGGGCTATACCCGTCCCCTCGTGAGGCAACTCCGGCTAAAATGCCAGAACATGATTGGGTCGCTTGGCGGCATGACTATGCTGGGTGGGCACTTACCAGCTAGGGGCAGTAACCTACCACTTTTGGAGGTGTAGCTCGTTTAGCATTGCCCAAGGACCACGTGTGGGGAATCGAGAGTAAGATTTTTTTTACTCAAATTTAATTAGCTTATTTGTTATTACAGCTTACAATCTAAAATTCTGTGCAATTTCAAGTTTTAATATTCAGCCATTTGGATATAATTGAGTAAGAAATATCCGAACATCTGAACTTTCGCATTTATCCATCACGCCAGGTCCTTTGCGAGGGTAGGCAGAGAGTATAGAGTTCCAATAGATATCTTCCTTACAAACCTCTCTGACTTCCTTCACTCTCATTGTTCGTCTCATACACGCTCGCCAGTTACGGAGACTCTTGACTTGCCCTTCAGATAAGACACGGCTTATTTGGTCATGTTAAGATAGTCTAGATCTTCCCGGGTACACACATCCTTCCACTTTTGCATTGTATATTAGCATTTATTATATTAAATAGAATTTATTTATTCCATGAAATAAATATATAAAATACCTTTCACGCCTGTAATTAGATAGCGTAGGCAGAGGTACCACTTTCGGCCAAATCATTTTTGCCGTAACAACACAGTTGGTGACATTCTTCGAGCATATTATTTCGCGATTTTAAAAAACCCTATCACGTTTTCTCTTAAATGCTACTCTCACAGCTAATCAATCCCACGGCTAAGCAAGTGACAATCGCACATACGAGACCACCCAGAAGTACGCGTTGGAATTTGACCTCTGAACGACGTATGACATGAATTCAACTACAGAATTATACTATGGAAAACGATTAACTACATATTGGCCAGTCTAAGGGCTAAGCACTAACCATTTGACGTTATAGTAACATTCTCGAAAAACCGTTATTTTCAACTTTATTATATTATTAGTAAGTCTAGTGCAATAATTTTAATTTAAAAAGAACTTTTTAAAAACAAGCTTTTATAACAAAAACACAAGGGAGACCGACTAGTACTATAATATATAGTACTTGTCAAGACAAATGTAACGAGCCCCAACACGTCGATTATGTACAGTACATGAGTAGATCCGTTGATCACCCGCTGGCTTCATCATCAGGCCCTGGACATTATCCGGGTCTACAGAACTCGTCAAGAAAAATCCATTGAGCCCAAACACGGCAGACCTATGTTGAATAGTTGGGTAGTTCCGTTGGCCACCCTTTGGCTCCATCATCAGACCCTTGGTACTATCTGGTTGTATAGGACTTCTCAATATCAATCTAACGAGCCCAAACACGAGATGGTTACGGTGTATAGTTCACATGTTCCTGTGACCACCTTCAAGTTGGAAGGTCATCAGACCAGCTCCAAGGTACCATATTATTGCAGTCATTAGACTTACATACGTATGCCAAATTTCAGCGCAATTGGATTTGAATTGCAAGTGATTTGAACCGGAAAGACACATAGACAAACAGACATACAAACATAGCCAGTTAAATAAAAGGTTGTAAAAAAGATGGTATGTCGATTCGATAGAGTAACGGTAACGTCAATTTGTTCATGCTAAAGCCTCAGATTACGTCTTCATGACGTAACTGAGTCGTTAAACTTTAGTTTTTATGGAGATGTTTATTTTTCCAATAATATATTAATTAAATTTTTATGTAGGTAATTATCATAGTAAATATCTTGTTAAGGTAATCGAACTCAAAAGAATTTGGCGATACGTATAACAATATTTATATAGAGTATTTTTATTTTTATAGAGTATTTCGTTGGTCTAGTGGCAAAGCGCCGATGCGCTTTGTGATCATGAGGTCCTGGGTTCAAATCCTAGGTCGGACAAGTGTAGTTTTTTTTAAGGAAAACTTCCCAGTACGAGTCCGGAGTCTAGAATTGTGCCCGGTATATGGCAATAGGCTCGCCCCCTATTACATGGGACCTAATATCGTCGGCGAAACGTAGGTGTACTTAGTACACTTCTGCCACCCCCGCTTGGGGAATATAGGCGTGACGGTGTATAAAGTATTTTATGCAATTTTAATTCATATTTTGTGAGGTAGTCTAATATTATTATTTGATATAGAGATATTTTATTTTATATGGCAATTATTTTATATATTTGTACGGAGAAATTTCATTATGTTAGATAAGGAAGTTGATTACTATCGATCATTGTTAATTACTAAATATCGTTTATCTTAATGTTTTTATGATGAAATTTGTAGTGTTCGATGCTTTTTAGGGAGCAAAATAGTTGTTAGGGTTTTTTTATGGAAAAGAATTAGTCTGGACTGCGACTAATTTAGGCTTGAATTATCATCACGCCAGATCCCTTGCGGGGTAGGCAGAGAGTACAGAGTTCCAACAGGTTCTTTCCTTACATACCTCTTTGGCTGGTATAATGATCGTAGTCCTGCCAGCTATTAATTTGGGACCTAACAAAATAATAATTGCGTGTTAGTACTACAACTTATTTTATATTAGTAAAATATTATATTGAGGCATTACGAAACATAATTCATCTAAGGAATATTTATCAAGCCCCGCGTCTGACATGTAGCTTGATAAATCTACCTATAGTAGGTCCATCCAACCTCTCCGCAAATAACCTCATGATGCTGTTGGTGCTTCCTTGCACTCTGTTCATTACTGAAGCAACTTTCTTATGCATTATAGCATAGTAGTCATCAGTATGCGCATCTGCGAACATACCTGATGCACTGCAGTAAGGTGGAAGTCTCAATCAAACAAACCTAACGATGTTGAGAAAACATGTATGTACGCAATACACATTTTTTGTGGTTTGTGAATGATCTACGTTGTTTGACGGACGATTAAGCGCAGTGGTTAAGAGCTTAAACCGCTGAGCTAGTGTTGTAAAATTGAGCGCTTCAGCGCTCACTTGACTTCAGACAAGCGTTTAGCGTTGAGTTGACGGTCATGAGTGTTGAAACGCGTAGGAGACGCGAGCATTTTAAGCGCCGACTCGAGCGTTTTTCCAACACTACGCTCAGCCCACTGGGTCTAATAGTCACGGGTTTGATTCCCGAACGGGACAAATCATTGTGTGACGCACAATTAATTGTTTCATTCTGGGCATTTGTGTATGTGAATTTTCATGTTTGTAAACGCACCCACGATACATGAATAAATCCTAGGTATATTCCTATAGTGAAGGGCTACATTTTATTAATTTTTTAAAAAGAGAGAGTATAACGTTCCTGGCTGCGGGGCCTTTACAGCATCACCGGGCAAGAGGGTGAGCGTGCTACCACTACGCTCCAGCCAGAAGGACAATGGGGGAACTAGCTGAATTACGCCTCAAGGAGGAACAGCTTCGGCTAAGGCCGTCGCAATGAAAGAGGGTGTATCTGCTACTTCTTCTTGGGGAATAATGGAGTGACGGTATTTATATTTCACATAAAATAAAAAAAATTACCGACACGTCTATATTCACCAAGCGGGGGTGGCAATTTTCATATTGTTAATGTAATTTTGCGGTAGAGTTTTATTAATATCAGACCAGAGCCTGGCATTGTGCTCCGTATAATGATAATAGGCTTGCTCCCTACTACATGTGACCTAACATCGACCTCAAAAAGTGGATGTTGTACATCCAACATAAAATTTTACAAAACATAAAAAATATTAATGTAATTATTAATTTACGTTTCTTATTACATGGTAAATTATGATAAAAAAAATTTTTTATGTTACAATTAACCTGTCAAATTAATTAACTATGTATTGTTTCTGTCGGTATACACTTTGCAAGTAGTAATTACAAGCGACTACTGTAATAACAATAGCGTACTCCAGACTGTTTGGTCATATCCGTTTGTTGGTTAATTAGATTGTTTTACAACGAAATTTGCCTACTAAAACATTTGAAAGTAACGAAATAATAATTTCGATTATTGTAGTTGTTATTTTAATATAGTCTGCATTTCAATGACTGACTCGAAGGTGGCGATTCGTGCGATTCAACTACCAAAAATATTAACGTGGCGATTCACACGATTTATCATCATCATCATTTTCTCAGCTTATACTTGTCTACTGCTGAACATAGGCCTCCCCAATCGCTTTCCAGCGTAACCGGTCCGATGCCACCTGCATCCAGCGACTTCCTGCGATTTTTACAAGGTCGTCAATTCATCGGGCAGGCGTTCGTCCTACGCTGCGCTTGCACATACGTGGTCTCCACTCTAGAATCTTTCTGCCCCAACGCCACTTCAGCTTGCTAATCCGGAGGGCTATGTCGGTGACCTTGGTTCTTCTACGAATCTCCTCGTCAATTTGTCAATTTGCATTCACACGATTAGTGCGGCTGAAATTTGTGCAAATTGACTACTTAGCCTATATTAGGTATATACCGACTGTGACTATGTGTCTTTTTTTTAATAAAATACCTTCTGTAATTACTGATAGGGTCGTCTCTATCGTTGGATGAAAATTGGGAGTGTAGGTTTGTACCTACACCCCCATTTTTCATCCCAATATAATATTTCCAACGTAACGCGGATGAGCATGATGCTATAGAGATAGAAGAATAATTATGGAGCATCCATATGTATTTAAAATTTTCAATATATATTACAGACATGTAGTATTTCTCACAATTTTTTTTTTGCTGTGAAATGAGGTTTCTACCGTCGATTACAAAGCGCGTTTTGATAATTACACTAATTACACTTTCATTTTATCTATAATTTCTTTAAACCTACTTTCAAGAACTCTACATTGATCCTGGCCAATTTGAATATGTCCTCGTTTACGATGATAAAAAAAATCCTAATGGTAAGTTAATTATTGTATGTAAAAATATTATCTCTATGTACATGTTAATAGCTTTACAACCATTGATGTTATCGGGATAATTAACACATTTTTGTTTTGTCCTCGTTTGAAGTACCTACTCAAATAGAAAGCCGTAGCGACATTATCACCTATAGACATCCTATCATATCATATCTTGTAGGTCAGTTCTCCTTTTTTCTCTCTTAGAAAAAGTTGATTTACACTATTGACTATCATATAGGTACGGTCAGCAACATAATTAGCTTAACATTCTCAATTTTTCAAATCAGTAATATTCCATATTTTACAGACGTTCGTAAACATTGTCAAAGCCAAATGATTAGCATCAAATTCAAACATATATATATATATATATAGATCAAGAAAAATACTGACTGCGTCGTTGGTCTAGTGGCAGAGTGCATCGCTTTGTGATCACGAGGTCCTGGGTTCAAATCCTAGGTCGGACAACTGTAGTTTTTCTAAGGAAAACTTCCCAGTACGAGTCCGTCTGGAATTGTGCCCGGTATATGGCAATAGGCTCGCCGCCTATCACATGGGACCTTACATCGTCGGCGAAACGTGGGTGTACTCAGTACACCTCTGCCACCCCCGCTTGGGGAATATAGGCGTGACGGTGTAAGAAAAATGGATTTGATGCAAAACAAAAGTGTGCAAACAATTTCATCATCATCATCATCATTATCTCAGCCCATACTTGTCCACTGTTGAACATAGGCCTCCCCAATCGCTTTCCAGCGTAACCGGTCCGATGCCACCTGCATCCAACGACTTCCTGCGATTTTCACAAGATCGTCGGTCCATCTGGCAGGCGGTCGTCCCACGCTGCGCTTGCCAATACGTGGTCGCCACACTAGAATCTTTCTGCCCCAACGCCCGTCCGATCTACGCGCTATGTGGCCCGCCCATTGCCACTTCAGCTTGCTAATCTTAAGGGCTATGTCGGTAACCTTGGTTCTTCTACGAATCTCCTCATTCCTGATTCGATCGCGTAGAGAAACGCCGAGCATAGCTCTCTCCATAGCTCGCTGAGCAACTCTGAGCTTTTTTATGAGACCTATTGTAAGAGACCACGTCTCTGATCCATATATCATCACTGGTAACACACATTGACTGAAAACTTTAGTCTTAAGGCACTGAGGTATTTTGGATGAGAAGATATTGCGCAGTTTCCCGAACGCTGCCCAACCGAGTTGGATTCGTCGATTGACCTCTCTCTCAAAGTTGGACCTACCTAACCGGACTACCTGTCCCAGGTAAATGTATTCATCGACAACTTCAAGAGTAGAGTTCCCAACGGTGAGTGCGGTGGGTACGACATGGACGTTAGACATTATTTTGGTTTTGTCCATGTTCATTTTAAGACCCACTTGTTGAGATACTCTGTTGAGGTCACCGAGCATTCGTCCTAGATCTTCCAGCGACTCCGCCACGACCACAATGTCGTCGGCAAATCGAAGGTGAGTGATGTATTCGCCATTGATGTTGATGCCAAGTCCTTGCCATTCCAAGAGCTTGAAGGCGTCCTCTAAGGTGGCCGTAAACAGTTTCGGAGAAATGACGTCTCCCTGTCTTACTCCTCTTTTTATCGGGATTGCCTTCGTGCACTGCCCCTGTACTCGGACTGACATGGTGGCGTTATTATACAAGCACTTCAACACTTCGATGTACCGATAGTCAATGCGGCATCGCTGGAGAGATCTAAAAACCGCCCAAGTCTCGATCGAATCGAAGGCTTTCTCATAGTCCACAAACGCCAAGCATAGTGGCCGATTATACTCCTCGGTCTTCTGTATAATCTGCCGCAGCGTATGTATGTGGTCTATGGTACTAAAGCCTTTCCGGAAACCGGCTTGTTCGGGAGGCTGGAAGTCATCAAACCTGCGTTCGAGACGATTCGTAATGACTCTCGAAAACAACTTATAAACATGGCTCAGCAGTGTGATGGGCCTATAATTCTTCAGTAATGTGTTATCACCTTTCTTGAAAAACAGTACCACCACACCCCTGTTCCATGCTTCCGGCGTTTTCTCTTCGAGCAAGACGGAATTAAACAGCCTCTGAAGGACTTTAAGTACTGGCGTTCCGCCCGCTTTCAGAAGCTCTACGGTAATTCCGTCTTCGCCCGGCGCTTTGTTATTTTTGAGTTATTTGAGAGCCATCCTAATCTCGTACAGGCTGATGTCCGGGATATCTTCAGTGTAGTGTCGGGTTAGCTTGGCTCTTGGGTCTTTTATCAAGTCAACAACAGGTTCAGCTACTGAGGTATACAACTGCCCATAGAACCTCTCTATCTCCCTGAGCACCTCCGACCTATTCGACGTTACGTTTCCGTCCTCCATCTTCAGCTTCGTAAACTGGCTTTGCCCAATAGACGCGTCTCTTGCGAACACTTTAGAGCCCTTGTTCTGTGCTATAGTCTCCTCAATACGCCTTGTATTGAAGGACCGTAAGTCTTGTCGCAAGGACTTCAATATCTGTCCATTGAGCTGCCTATAGGACTTAGCATCATCGGAGGTTTGGAGCGTCATGGAACGTCGCTCAGCCATGAGGTTTCGGGTGTAGTTGGATAGTTTTTGAGGTCTATTTTTACGGTGGGGCTTAAAATACTTGGACCCGACCGTATGGACAGTCTCTACCAGCCTGTTGTTTATTTCGTCCACTGATGCGCTGCTGTCTAGCAATTCGAAGCGGTTTGCCAATTCGAGTTGAAAGTTCTCGGGGTTTTGGATATGTGCATTACAAGGTCGGAGCGTAGACTTCATCAGACGCGATCTTTCCATTTTGACATTAATATTTAATGTGCCTCTGACCATTCGGTGATCACTGCCGGTTTTTACCCTGTGGATCACGGAGACATCATTAAATATTTGTCGCTTGGTGCTCATTATGAAGTCTATTTCATTTTTGGTGGAACCATCAGGGCTTATCCAGGTCCATTTCCTATGAGGCGGCTTCTGGAAGAAAGAGTTCATCATAAAGAGTCCCTCCTTCTCCAGGAATTCGGCCAGCCTCTGACCCCTGGGGTTGCGCTGCCCATATCCAAATTGCCCAACTCTCCATTCATCATCGCCCTGTTTGCCCAGCCGCGCATTGAAGTCACCCATAACCACTGTAAAGTGTGTTTTGGAAGTATGTATGGCTCTACTAATGTCCTCATACATAACTTCGACATCATCATCTGAGTATGTCGAGGTCGGTGCGTAGACCTGTATGACCTTCAGCGAATATCTTTTGGATATTCTGAGTATCAGGTACGCTACCCTGCTCGACACATTAGTGATGGACACAACGTTGTCTATGAGTGACTTGTGGACGATAAATCCGACACCACCTTGGGACTGTTGTTCGCCCTCCCGGTAGTAAAACAAGTTGCCGGATTTTAAGGTTATCGTGTCCTCGCCCTTTCTTCGGACCTCCGATAAACCAACAATATTCCACCGCAACTTGTTTATCTCTTCTTCCAGCTCAACAAGCTTCTCATCTGTCCTCAAAGTGCGTGCGTTGTATGTCACCAGGGCCAATTTGCGTTTTTGGTGGTAGCCGAATCTCTGCCGGAGATTCTTAGCACCCCTTGTCCTGTCGTTACCATGGCTGCTACCGTGGCCAGGACGATCAGGACTGCCGGGGACTAGGGGGCTGGTTTTCTTCTTTTCTTCCATAATAGTGATTGGGGGGATTTGCCATACTCGCCACGCTTGGCAGGCGGGTTGGCGAGCGCAGTTTTTGATCGCAGAAGTGTTAAAAGAACGCTGCTGCCCATTCCCTAGTTTTCCCTTAGTCGCCTTGTACGACACCCGATGGGATGAGATGGGTTGGTCCTATTCTAAGCCGGAAACCACGCGGCATTTTGAAACCCTTAAAATGTTAAGTTACTTATGTTGCTAACTGTACACAAACACCTAGACCGAAACAAATCTTAATGGGACAAAGGTAAAATTAACCGGTAATTAAGCCTACCGGTTAGTAGTAGTAGCCTACCGGTAAGTTATTGCTCTTCTTCTTCTTTTCGTGTCAATGGTTAATATTTGTCCGGCTAAGTGAGTGGCTCGTTTGATTGCGCCGTCTGCGCCGCGCCCAGCTCTTCCTTTGTACAGTTGGGGCATAAAGGGCAGACTAGCAGGTGCGACATAGTATGTGAAGTCGCACCACAGTCGCAGGCTGTCAAATTTGAATCTCTGAATCCCCATGTACACAGATTTTGCCTACATCTACCTACATGTGTGCGAAGCCGATTTATTGATTTCCACACCGGCCAATCCAATTTAGCTCTAACGCTAGATCATACTCCAGCGTTAGATCAATATACCTATAAAGGTTTTCCTCTTCGTTGATACGTACGTATTTAAATATTAAAATGGATTGAAATATAATTATTTAAATAAAAATTTAACTTAGCATTTTTTGCCTGCCTACATACAGACAGACAGGACACCAATTCAACTACCAAACGACGCACACCACCAAAACGACGTACGATTTAGCGTAGTGGTTAAGAGCTTAAGCCGCTCCGCCCACTGTGCCGAATAGTTGCGGGTTCGATTCCAGCACGGGACACATCTTTGTGTAATCCACAATTATTTTTTTCGGTCTGGGTATTTGTGTATGTGAATTTTCATGTTCTTAAACCACCCACGGCACAGGAATAAATCCTAGTGAGGGTCTAAGTTTGAAAAAAAATCTAGTGACAAAACTTCGCAAAAACCGAATCTCAACCGCGCCGCCAGCCGTAGTACGTTTTGCTTTTTTAACTTCTAGGGTACGGAAACATGGTTTGAGGTTTAGATCAGTTTTAGCGTAATTTTGTTAGTAGAATTGAGGCCTTGATATCTGAACACCCGAGTCTAAGATATATTTTAATTCTACCGAATGTCCCTACACACATGTGCGATAATGTTTACATCCTAATCGATCATTTGCAAGTCACTAGAACTCAAGCATTTTAGTACGTGGTCATAGTAAAGTCTATATTAAAAATTCCGGTTACTGTGGTAAACACCGTCACGCCTATATTACCCAAGCGGGGGTGGCAGAGGTGTACTGAGTACACCCACGTTTCGCCGACGATGTTAGGTCCCATATAATAGGGGCCTTTTGCCGTATACCGGGCACTATTCCCGACTCCGGACTCATACACGGAAATTTTTGTTAGAAAAACCACATTTGTCCGATCCAATCCGATATATACTATACATACTTTAAATACAATACAAATATACATTAACACAATAGTGTTGCTAATCGCAACAAAGAAATTAACAATCGAGCACACAGTAAATACATAGAAAATCGATAAATAAGCGGGTATGCTAACAAAGAATTCCCGGTAGATAGGCCTTGTCACAACGGCCAACTATTCCACATGCGTGTACTGCGCGCTTTGCATATTTTTGTCACACGTTTATCTAATGTAAGTGTTTGCCAACACTAACTAGGTAATACCATCTATGGTTGTTACTAGATGCATATTTGCATTGTTAGATAAAAAAATGTCTAAGGTTGCCACACAATCCTAGGGGATTATTGTAGTTATTGATTAAAGAAGCATGAATGTAAGCATAATAAATATTGAATTTAACACTTAAAAATCGACCATATACTCGTTTCACGATATATAATCTCCGATCTAGGTCTCGAACCTATTCGCGCCTTTATTAAGAAGGCGACAACACGTCACTTCGCGAACGCATCTACCCATGCGAATCCGTTAATCGTAGCCGCCCCCCCGACCCCTGCCGCCACCGCCGGCCGCGACATGTTCTCACCGACCCCCCCGATGCTTTGTCATCCCTTCTTTCTGCTCAGAATACGGGCGACAACGACGTAGTCGTAGATCCCCTCCCATAGCCGGCGGTTGACCGGTGCACTTAGTAGTGTACCCGTCCCCCTACAGCGACTGTCCCAAGCGAAGGCGCCCTCGAGTATGTCGCCCCTTGCCCTTCTGGCTCGAGCGTAGTGGTTGCACGCTCGCCCTTAAGTCCGGTAAAGCTCTAAAGGCCTCGCGGCCAACAGCGTACATCACTCACACACACACGATATATAATATTATATATAAATATAATAAATATTAAGTGTCTATTTAATAAGACAAAAGTTAACATTCTTTATGACTGATCGACCTATTTAAGTAACTTGCAATTCTGAAACATCTATCTAAACCTGTTTTTTTCCTGTATTGGATTTATGTGTCTATTATGATCTTAGTTATTTAAGTCACAGGTCACGTTACTCGTAGCTTTTCGCAATATTTACCCCCAGCCAGATACAGAAGTATTAGATTAAAATTCGTAAGAGAAAAGTCACTATGGACGGCTAGTCTTCTTCTTCTTAGCGTTTCGACGGCAAACATAATACAATTATAGGGATTGGGCCCAGAAAGCGGCCACACTAACTGCATTTTCGGAAGCAGACATCAAGTCTTCCTGCGTGCAGGAGTTAGGGCACACAGGACACGATACAAGGTGAGACATAGTTTGGGCTGCACCACAAAAACACTCCAGATTCGTGCTGTTAGTGAGTTTCCACCTTAGCATGTTTTCCTTGCTCCGACCGACCTGGGTCCGAAGTCTATTTCAAGACTTCCAAACCGGCCATGGTAATTTATGCCCAGGTGGAAGGCTCTCAGCAGGTGAGACAAAAGGATTAGGTAGCGATGCTTCTTTCCTCCAACGATTGCACCTCGCTTTTGTTGGCTCCAGGGTTAATGGGTCGACAGAATTTATGAAACTTTTACGACTCTTCACCCTTGCGACAAAAATTCAAAAAAGTTTACTAATAAAGTAAATCTTCAAACGTGGCTAATTAATTTCTAGTCCCTACCAGCCCTACTACCTACATAGTGGTGCATAGAATCCAGAATTCTGATCTGCGATCCGACACATGTATTGTTTACGCGCATGCGCTAGAAAGCCGGCGCGCGCGCCGGTTTGTTACATACGCACTACGCACCAATGCATGCCATTTGCCATTATGCTGGCGCATCCAAACATAATGCATAACGCAAATTCCGTTTCATTATTACATTATGAAGTCATTATGACATGCAAATTAGGCGTTGCAGGTTGACATGTATTAACATAGGTATTATACAGCAATAAATGTTATATATATACTGACGTTAATTTAGCTGTGAATTTTACTATTGTGCCTAAAAAAGCAAAGCAATATTTTTTTCTGGATTTTTTAGACTTTACGATGGACTAACGATCCACACATTATCTTACTGGTTTTTTTTATTGGAAATACATACAATTATATACATAGTGCGTGTCATAAATTATACAGCAAGCAATTTATTTATATTGATAACCTTGACGATAGTAACAATAGATGGACGATTTAGCGCAGTGGTTAAGAGTTTTAGCTGCTCCGTCCACTGTGTCTAATAGTCGCAGGTTTGATTCCCGCACGGGACAAATCTTTGTGTGATCCACAATTATTTGTTCCGGTCTGGGTATTTGTGTTTGTGAATTTTCATGTTTGTAAACGCACCCACAACACAGGAATGAATCCTAGTGTGGAGTTACGTTAA
Source organism: Phalera bucephala (assembly GCA_905147815.2). Lineage (NCBI taxonomy): Eukaryota > Metazoa > Arthropoda > Insecta > Lepidoptera > Notodontidae > Phalera > Phalera bucephala. The sequence goes on along the minus strand of LR990621.1, from coordinate 10,473,112 downwards.
AAAAAATACAATAAGTAAAGCAATATTTTTTCTGGATTTTTTAGACTTCCCGATGGGTTAACGACCCACACATTATCTTACTGGGTTTTATCGGAAATACATACAATTAGATACCTAGTGCGTAGTCATAAATTATACTGCAAGGAATTTATTTATATTGGGAACATTGACGATAATAAAAATAAATCTGTCTATACTATCCTATCGCTGGGAAAAAGCCTTCTCTCACAAATCGAGGTGAGAGAGAACAGATTATATGCCTCCACAACCACATGGACCCAGTGCGATTTTTTATATATTGTAAATACCTAAATAGTTAAATTAGAACCTTCATTGAAAAATATATATTCAACTTCAAACTCAATTCCTTCCCTCTAATATGGTCGAGGGAGGTGATGGCTGCTCAAGTAGTCGTACTCGTGAACGGGTGCTGCTGTTAGAGACTGGTCCATCCAGAATCCTCTAGCTTTTAATTATAACTGCATGCTGTCATCTGGTCTCCGCATGAAGCAAAATACAGCCTTACGTTGGAGAGAGTACAAAATAAGTTCATTAGGTACCTGTACATGAGGATGTATGGAGTTTATCCGTTTTACCCATTAATGTACCCCAACTTGTTTATACTCGGCATGGTAGGATATAAAGAACTAAGAGTCAGGAGAGAACTTGCACTTACGCTGTATGTTTTTAAAATCATGAGGGGGAAGGTGCATAACCCGGATATACTGGCAAAGATAGGTTTGTGTGGCGACGACGCCGACCGAAGTTGCTAGCGGAGCCATGCGCGCGCACCAACCTACTGGCACAGGCGCCGCTGACGCGAGCGCTTCGCACTCTTAACCTCATTGCCAATGATATAGATATATTTTTTTGTACTCTGGGTTAATTTACAAAGTTAACATTACAAAGTTAGCGACTTTATGTTATAGGTAGGCTAGGAAGATTTTTTATATAGGTATTTGTACATTTTGTTTATTAGTTTTAATTGTTATTTTTTTATTATTTAGAAATGCAACACTATTGTATTGGGGAAACCTGTAAAGATAGTGCTAGGTTTGGATAAATAAATAATTAAATTAAAAACATATATTTAAAAATATTATTATTAGTCTTCTATCTCAGTCGTGAGGCATCACAATGGAGCTGGATCGCATAAATGATTTTGTATAATATAAAGTGTATGTATCTATACAGAAAACGTAGAAAAAGAACATTATGAAGAATTAGACGAAAAGACAAGCGCGCTGAGTTTCTCGCCGGGTCTTCTCAGTAGAGGCCCTGTTCCGATCCAGTGGTAGAATAGTAAGTTAAAAAAATTTAAATATGACAATTTGTAAACAGTCCCGCAGGGTTTATGCAAAATAAATGATTTGAGTTTGTGTTGAAAAAAAAAACAGTATAATATAAAACGCGGATGTTATTATATATCCGTACGTACATTAGTAAACCGTTTTTCTTCATAGAATGTACTCATTTATTGCCATTGGTAATTCAATCATAACAATCCAAACATGGATGGACCAGTCCCATGGGCTCAATTCACTGTGGTGAGATATAATACAGCGGTCAAGGTATCGATGTGCGATACCTTTGATGGAGCTGCGGATATAGAAATTCTAGATATACTAATGAAGATATATTGCAATATGAAACTGGAATCAGTCAATGATTTCTGTAGCAAATGGATCACAAATTGCTATCGTTGTGACGGTGACATTTTCATGGTGACGGTGACATGTGGTGGTATTTTCTAATCTATTACAGTTGCCTAGCTTTAGCGTTAAAGGATGCTTAATCGAGTTGTGATATTGGATTGTTCTATGGATAAACTGACAAAAACACTATACAACTAGAACGTGAATTTTAAGTAATATTTGTTGTGTGTTTTTATTGATGTAGCTATATTAAAATCAAAACACTTAATAATTTTAAGGACATTTTACGTTATTTTACTGAATATTCTGCTTTGTATATATATAATAATTTTTTCCATAAAATTTGTATTTAAAGGCAATGAGAACTCCCTTCTGGTTGAGATAGGAGCCTGAAATTTTATACACATAATGACACAACATGTGTATAAAAACCAGGGGGTGGTGCGACTTCTACGCGATATTTTTTACCCATACAAACGTGGACCACTCTAACCTACATGGTACAAATGGTTAATCAATTATTTTCAATCTCATCTTTGATTTCGAGTCTTTATTTATATAATAAAGTAATGTTGTAATTTTAGCTGTATAAACCCACCTATTATTGTTGTCTATTATGCCTGCTTCCTATCAACAGATTATTAAGAGTACAAAAAATAACTACAAATTACCGTTTTATATTTTTTGAATTGAGTATTAGTGTAATGAAAATTCCGCAGTGTCTCAAGACAAAAGTCTTTGACCAGTGTGTGTTACCAGTGATAACTTACGGCACTGAGACATAGTCGCTTACGATGGGCCTCATAAGAAGGCTCAAGGTCACCCAAAGGGCGATAGAGAGAGCTATGCTCGGATTTACCCTGCGGGATCGAATCAGAAACGAGGAGATCTGCAGGAGGACCAAAGTCACTGACATAGCACTCAGAATTGCTAAACTTAAGTGGCAGTGGGCGGGGCACACCGCTCGTAGAACTGACGGCCGTTGGGGCAGAAAGATTCTCGAGTGGCGACCACCAAGGTCCCGGGTAGAAGTTGGATGCGTACAGCACAAAGCCGGTCTTGTGGCGGTCTTTAGGGAAGGCCTTTGTCCTGCAGTGGACGTCTTTCGGCTAAAGAAGAGTATTAGTTCCGATCTATAGTTTTTTTAAGTGCCTATTAATCCATAACTAAGCTACAGTCAAAGTCTACAAAACGGAGGTCATTAAAGACCATAAGTACGTTTCGATACCAATCGATGAAATTGGTTCATCCACATACTAATTAGATATTCGTCAACATTGACTTTTGACTGTTTAAGTTTATTTCTTAATTAAGAATTCGAGATATGTAAAAAAGAGATTTACCGTTATATTTTAAATTATTTAATATTGATCAATGCAGTCTTATACATTGGGTATTGCCAAGTTAAGTCAAGTACAGGAGCTTAACTCTGCTATTGCTGTTATAAAGTAGTGTTGAAAGATTTGGTAATCTAATAACTAAATGGTATCACTATGGGTTTCTATAGGCATACCACTAGGAAATAATTGTTGTTATTTGGTAACCTGGTAAATAATGACAACTCCATTGTTTGTTCATTCGGTACTCTGTTATTATTTTGACGGTTAAATGCAATGATCGTCTTTTTCACACAATCAAATCGTAATCGTTTATTAATACTATTGATAATGTAATAGAGTACCAACTTCCGGCACAATATCAATTGAAAGAATTTAGCGCAGTGGTTAAGAGCTTCAGCCGCTCCGCCCACTGTATCTAATTGTCGCGGGTTCGATTCCCGCACGGGACAAATCTTTGTGTGACCCACAATTATTTCGGTCTGGGTATTTGTATATGTTAATTTTGATGTTTGTAAACGCACCCACGACACAGGAATAAATCCTAGTGTGGGGCTACGTTTCGTTTAAGAAAGAAAATTAATGATTATTGCAGTCTGTAATAATGACAAATTACGTAAAAATAGCAGAGTTGAGGCCCAGAACTTATTAAATGTTCTTCACATAAATACCACTTGTGTTGCAAGTGACCCAGTAATTTAGTTTAAACCTAAATTACTACTTACTGTTTATAATTGTACCTCACAATTATAAACAGTAAGTAATGAATTCGAAGTTTTGTAATAAACATGATGACAGACAGATTGGTAATAATCCCGATCGAATTCATTACGTTAACAAACCAGCTGGTGACCATATATTTGCGTAATCTTAGGAAAATTGATTAACGAAATTGCACTTATAATTTAGGTATTCAAATTTCAATCGATTATTTAGCAACATTTTAGTGGCATTTCCAGACAATTTTTTAAATGGATTACGAAGCCACATATAATATTATTTAATTATTCACAGACAAAATAAATAAAATTTAAGTAGTAATTTGTAGCTTTTGAAGTAATTTATGGATAAACGGGTGCTTGAAGGTATTCTGAGGAGTGACAATAAATCTTGTATTTAATTAATAGTGTTTTAATAACTTTGCTCATATAATCGCTTTATTTATAACTATGATTGACAGATGATATCATGTCACATTCAATATGACGGACGGTTTGGTCCAGTGGTTTCTTAGCCACTGGCCCAGTGTCCGTCATATTGCGATCCTGCCCACTAAATCGAGTAGTTGCAGGTTCGATCCCCGCACGAGACAAATCTTTGTGTGATCATTGAATGTATTACAGGATATTAGTCCCTAGCAAATACGAGGCTATAGACTACGTCTCATCCGTATTATTATGTAATTTTAACCTCTGGAATTTCTTCCACGTGCATGAACCATCGAAGGTTGCCCTCTCTCGATTTCAAGAAGCAAGTCGAATTTTCTCGTGGTGATCTCGTTTTCCTGGATTCAAATCCTAGCCGACGGTGTAATTTTTATATTTAAAAATTCCCATTATCAGTCCGAAATCTGCGAATCTCTGGCATTATCGGCGAAAAGTGCGTGTACACAGTATACCTCTGCCACTCCCACTTGGGAAATATAGGTGTGACAGTATTTATTTTTGTAGATCTGAATTTTCCGTTAAAACGTATAGTACGATAAAAGACTAGAAGTCGATCGGCATGCACGAACCGACGCCCGTCCCGTCTTGCATCGCCAACGAGGTGTTTCACTTTTACTAACTGAATTAATATTAGCTGTGTCAATAGCACATGAATGAACGTTACTAAATTCTATTTCTACTTTATGCTGATTGAATCCAAACATTATTATAACTAACGTAACATAAAGATTATCATCAAAAGCTATTTCAGCTGTTATTTTTAAAAGCAAAGTAATACACTATAAGTAATAATTGCAGTTATACCTACCTAGCCCAGGGTTAAACAGTGAAAAAATATTTTCGCAATTTCCTGAGCATAGAAATCAAACACGCGATCTCTAAATCCATGTACTGAGGGGAGCTCTTAGACCATTTTTGTGTGTGTGTGTGAATGATCTACGATGTTGGCCGCGGGGCCTTTACAGCTTCACCGGACAAGAGAGCGAGTGTGCAACCACTACGCTCGAGCCAGAAAGGCAAGGGGCCAACTAGCTCAAGGGCGGCTCAACGAGGAACGGCGTCAGCTTTGCAGTCCCTATGGGGGAGGACGTATACAAGGTTTCTCGCCGTGGTGCTCTGCACCGGCCGGCAGGCAAGGGATTCTCCGACCTCACCGGCGAGGCCGGTGTCTGATCCTGTATGCGAGATGTAAGGGCATCGCGAGGGTCGGTGAAAACATGCCGCGGACGGCGGTAGCGGCTGATAGGAGGGGAGTTAGGTTCGTAGTTGGCGGCGGCTACGATTGGCGGATTCCTATGATTGGACGCATACGCAAAATATCGGGTTGTCTGTCGCCTTTTTAATAAAGGCGTGAATAGGTTCGACATCGAGATCGGATTGGAGATCGATGTTATTTATTTACCACGGGGCGCCGATGGATTTGCGGAGAAAACGGGATTGAACAATTTGTAGTCTATCTAATATAGTATATATATAGTTACCGGGAAGCGTGCATAAGACGAACTATGAGAGTGGAGGGAGCTCGCCGGTTACGGAGACTCTTGACATTTCCATCAGATAAGACTCGGTTTATTTGGTCGTGGTAAGATAGTCTAGTTCTTCCCCGGTACCTGCATCCTTCCACTTTCACATTGTATATCTGTTTTGTCATTCTTTCCTCTGGCATTCTTTCTATATGCCCGAACCAACGGAGCATGCCCTTTCTCATCTTTACACCGATACTATCTTTCATACCTACTCGCTGTCTTACTATGCTGTAGCTAATGCGGTCGGTCAGCTTCACTCCGCACATCTTCCGCAGAGCTCGCATTTCTACCGCATTTATCCTACTTTCATTCTCCTTCTTACATACCCAGCTCTCGCTACCATATAACAGCGTTGGGACAAGAGCTCCGTTATGTATGGCCAGCTGCGCCTTATGACTTAAGTGCCGGCTCCCAAATAGCTTTCCCATCGCACCATTCACTCTGTTCCCTGCACTCACTCTTCTCTCTATGTCAGCGGTGTATTTCCCATCCTTACTGAAGGCGCATCCAAGATATACAAACTCATTCACTTGCTCCAGCACATCGTTACCAACCACAATCCTTACATTCGTTCTGGTTTCTTCCCTTTCTAAAACCGTAATCTTGGTTTTCTTCACATTCAAGTGTAAGCCATTGATCATGCAGTCGTCTTTCATAACTGTGACTAGTGTTTGCAGATCAGTGGCTGTTGGCGCTATTAAAACCGCGTCATCTGCATAAAGTAGATGGTTTACCACTAAGTCACCCATTTGTACACCTTCTTTCATCGCTTTCAGTCTTTGAAGACTTTTGTCCAGATATATTATAAACAGTCTAGCGGACAACACGCAACCCTGCTTGACGCCGATTTTAACGTCAAACCAGGGTGACCTGTTACCACCCACCCGTACGCATGCCTTGCAGTCCACATAAGTGGACTGGACGGCTCGCAACAGAGTGCCATCTATACCATACTCTGGCAAAATGTCCCAAAGTCTCTTTCGCACAACTCTGTCAAATGCCTTCTCCAGATCTACAAAACCGCAGAAAACCTTCCGCCCCACTGCCAGATGCTTCTCTACGATGTTGCGGAGTGAGAAGACTTGATCCGAACATCCTCTTCCAGACCTGAAACCCCCTTGTGCCTCGCACAACATTCCATCGGACATGAGAGTGGAGGGAGCCAGAGAGTTCCGTAAGGGAAAAACCTGTTGTAACCTGTAGTTTCTGCCTAGCCAGCAAGGAATTTGTCGTATTGATATAGTAAGACAAGTAATACTGAATAAATATCTTTTGTTGCAGATAATGTTAACGAAAAATCTACTAGCGTTAGCGGCTACCATCACAACGATAGTTAACGCCGTAGTACCCAACTCGGCTGGTGGGAATGAGATCAACCAGCAGGAGAAGAAGAAATATGGAGGCACTATCAGCGGTACTTTGTACCCCCAAGCAACAGAAACAAGAGACTTAAAAAATCTCGACGGAATATGGAACTTCAGAAAGTCGCCTTTCGACTCAGAATACGGGTACAGAAACGGGTGGTACGAACAGGATCTCGAAAAGGTAATATATTAGGTAGTATATTTCCTACTTAAATACCAGAACGTAAGTAGCTACTCCATTGCGGTATATACGCACTAAGAGACTACACTAGTATTATAAAATTGTGCCCTGAACTTCAAGCGTTTAGCGCTAAGTCGACACTAATGAGCTTTCAAGGACGTAGAAGACAAACGTTTACGGCCAAACCAACGCGTTCAGCCCCGTCCGCGTTGGCGTCCCCGGCGGCGATCACGGTAGCGATCAGTATCTCCCTATGATTGCGCGTGCAGACGCCGCCCAAATAGCGCGTGAGGGACACAGGACGCGTTGGTGCGAACATTTCCATACAAATATTACTACAGGAGCTGATCGCCTCCGTGCACACCATCGCGGACGCGGCGGGACGCATTGGTTTAGCCGTACCATTACACGGTTATCAGCGAGCTACACACTAATATATTGACCTCTTCTGAACGTTGTCAAGAAAGCGCGTTGGCACAACTATCTTTATTTAGGAAATTTGAAGCAAAGGATGGTAAAAAATAAAAAGGATGGAATATCAACTCGGAAGCGTTACTATGTATGTAACATCAATTCGTTCGTGCTAAGAGCCCTCGGATCATGTATTCATGCGTAGCATGTTCATTTATTGCTGTAGGCTTAGACCTGTGGATGGTCCTACCAACATTTTTATACACTCGAAGCGTGGCGTATCCTTGCGTCGGAATGGAACAATGGCTTTACAATAAAGTCGTGTTACCAGGTGTATCGTACACATGTATAGCACGTTTGTCGTAGGCATTTTCCATCCAAAATATTATAATACTTATAAATAGAATACGGAACCGGTTCCACATACCGCTTATCGGATTTGCCGGGTCGACCTACGGCTTGGTTGTGTAATTTATATTGTGCGGATCGCTTTCGCAGGTTCCTTTAGCGACGAATTAAATATTTATATAATCTTTATTTTACAAGTGAAGAGCACAGGGCCTTGTTTATTAAATGACACGGACAGATGACAGGTGTCAACCTGACAATTTGCCAAATTTGTCAATTATAAGCCATACAAAACCGCTTTATTCACGAAGCAAATATTATGAAATTAAATAACGCCTATCGTGACCATGCGATAATTTTGTTATTTTTTATTATACACTACACACATACATTTTTCATTTTTTCCCTAAAATTCGAGAAATAACTATTTTTACGTTTCGCGCGGGCTGTGACACGAATGTTTACGAATCTAGGGTTAAACAAGGTCGTCATATTATTTTTAATGAGCTCAACCAAAATATGACTGTTTTTCTCTTCTAATTCACATATCATGAGTACGAACTATAGGGTCTTGCTGAGTTCTTAGATTTACGCGAATATTACACATGAAATAAAACTATTTTACGGATTTTATCGCGGTCTATTTTTGATTTTAAGTTCCCGACGTTTCGAGTGCTTTGCAGCACCCATGGTCACGGGAGGGACTGAGGTGTTAGACGTCCAAAACAACAACTATGAACAACTATGCCTTTTGCATATCCTATTGCATCAAAAACAAACCGCGATAAAATCCGTAAAATATTTTTATTTCATATAGGGGCTTGATTATCAAGGGAATAAATCAGAAATCCTAGCAAAATGGCGTCTAAGAATAAACGCAAACCAACCTCTGCCTACACAAAGTTGCGTACAATAACTAACTATTCTGTAGTATTGATAAATTATGACTCTACCCCACCCACGTCTACTTAAGGCGTATTGAATTATATAAACACAAGATATTTCGAGTTTGACTTGTTGAAAATCTATAAGCTTTGTTTCCTTAATCAAGCATAATGATCTGGCTCGAAACACTTGGTAATTTAAATAACTCTAGGTAATTTATGTAGGTTATATATTACACGCAAGATGCCTTAAACCAGTATATTATTATAGTAATTTACACAGAATTTCATTTATTATACACAATTCTTTAGTGAAGAAAGTCTTACCCGATAAAAACATCTATCTATATCATAAGGACAGATCCCTTGCAGGGTGTCCTCCCATAGCCGGCGGTTGACCGGTGCACTTAGTAGTGCACCCCGTCCCCCCATTGTCCCAACCGAGGGCGCCTCTTCAAGGCATCCTCGAATATGTCGCCTCTTCAAGGCATCCTCGAATATGTCGCCCCTTGCCCTTCTGGCTCGAGCGTAGTGGTTGCACGCTCGCCTTTAAGTCCGGTGAAGCTGTAAAGGCCTCGCGACCAACAGCGTACATCACTCACACACCTACCTTGCAGGGTAGGCAGAGAGTACGGAGTTCCAACAGGTTCTTTACTTCCAGACCTCTCTAGCTTACTCAACTCTTATAGTTTGTCTCATACACCTGATTATGGAAACTCTTCACTTGCCCTTCAGATATGTTATATTTGGTCATGTTAAGATAGTTCCTAATAAAATTAAATAATAAAAAGCACCTTATTCCATACGGTTAAAGATTATTTTACTTTTTAACCTGGCTTCAGATGCTTGACCTTTGGTTTGAGCCACCCCCCCATCGTAGAGACGAGCTTGGCTGTAAAGTACCAAAGCAGCCTTGGATTCAAGGATAAGTGGTTTGAAAATGACCTAGTAAAGGTTTACAGTCAAAGATTTTCGCATGTTGCATGCTAGTTTTTTCAAGCAAGCTTTTACGATCGGAGACTTAAAAAGTACCACCTTTTTTTTTCGAAAAAAAAACCTAATTGGCAAAGATCATTTCATATTGATACGTTAATCCTACGTCTATGTAGTGTAAGTACATGCGATTAGGTATACAAATAATTCACATTTCTCTTCCACACTCAGTTCTTCTCATACAAAATCGACTGTTAAACTCTGTTATTGAGATTGTTTCTTAGGATACAAAGTAAATATAGATACGGGTGGAAAATTTTTAAACATTTATTTGTATTATTATGCTTAAAATTGGGGGAATCAGAAGATATCCCCTAAAAATAAGAACATCTTAAGAGACATTTATATCTCAGTAGAGCTAAATTTTTTAATCACTATTCGAAAACTAAGTACCTACCTATTATACCTTATCCATATAATTATATTATATCCCTATAACAGTGTTAATGGTTAAATTACAAAATCAAACGAACTTCTTGAAGTGAAGTTCGATTGGTATTATATTAGTCACTTCATTCGAAGATATAATAAACCATGTAGTACTTTTATCCTACAGACAGTGTTTTGCACGAATTTTTAGAGAATTAAAAAGGGGTGTTTAATGACTTTTTTGTTCACTTAAATTTTCAACACTCATTCGGTCATTCAATCATTCCTACCTGCTCCCTTGTCACATCGTATCCCTCATTTCTTTAGAGTTTAATGTTATCAATCCCTGGGCAAAACTATGCAAGGAGGGGGTGGGTGGGTTTTGTATATCCTCGAATGAAGTGACTAATATAATACCAATCGAACTTCACTTCAAGAAGTTCGTTTGATTTTGTATTATATTGCGTCACTTCATTCTTCAGATATAATAAACCATGTAGATGTTTAGAGTTCAGTTTTGCCCTTCTTAATGATTAAGTTTTGTAAATAAAATATTGATAAATCAGTTTAACTTTTATTGATTAGTTTTAAGTTACATTACTTTTTATGATAGGGTTTTATTACACATAACCGATTTTGCAAAATCATCTTGTGTTATAATTGGTCTATTGTAGAATTTGGCAAATGCCGTGGATTGGGACGACCAACCTGCTGTTTTCCGAATGGTCTCCAAGGAAACCCCACGCGAGCACGCCGTGGACGTAGCAGCATGTCGTGTGCTGTGCGCGCTGAACACTGTCACGTCCACGCCACTCTCCGCCAGCGTCTGCTTTATCCATCTGCTTATGCTCTGAGCAGACGCTGCTTGGTGTGGCTTTCGGAACGTTATGATAAGATTTTCAGTATTATTTGGCCTTAGCGTTCTCGTTATGGTTAAGTAGTCCATCATCATAGTAGCTGGACAAATGTTTTGGTTGTCTGGGAAGAATGGTATTGTAAGTATTGGTTGTTCTCGGCCCGCAGCAGACGTTTTAAGAATATCTGAAATAACTAATTTTATACCTGTTGTTTCTATTTTAATGTTCTGGATTTTTAACAGTGACAAAGTTTGAGCTCTATGTGCTGTACAAAGAGCTAATAAAATTACTAATTTTTTAGTTAACCTCTCTAGAGATTGATCAACATGTGGTATCCATTTGGACACATGATCTAATACGACTTGCGGGTCCCATGTACTAACATACTTAGGCACCGCAGGTCGTAATTTATACACTCCTTTCAGAAATCTTTTTATCTGGTTGTTACTACTCAATTCCTGATGGAGCAATAAAGACAAGGCCGACTTGTGGCTATTTAATGAACCGTATGCGGCGCCTCTGTTATAAATATCTAACAAAAATAATAGAACGTCTGATACCGACGCAGAGAACGGATCAACTTTTTTATTATTACAAAATTGCCACCATTGTTTAAAAGTTGTGTTATACTGCGTTAACGTATTTTTGGAGAGAGAAGCAATCATTATGTCGAGGGTGTCCATAGGGGATCCTGCTTTTAAGAAAGTGATCCTGAGAGTTTCGCTACAGCCAGGGTAAATCTGAGGCGACGGTGTGTCCTGGAACCAGACCAAATAACAAATTCGTTAGAGTCAAGGTATATTACGTCCGAGACTATCATAGATTGGATAACGGGAAACCAAGCCTGTGAAGGCCAGTATGGGTAAACAAATATTCCCTTTGCTTTTTCCACTTGAATCTTCCTTAGACATTTTAGTATTAAGGGGAAAGGCGGAAAAGCGTAAAAATAGAAGTCTTTCCACTGTATGGTAAAAGCGTCTACAATCACCGAGTCTGGGTCTTTTTTCCAAGAAACATATTTCTCACATTTTGCATTGGTGCGAGAGGCGAAAAGGTCAATATTCGGTTTACCGAATTACTTGTGATTTTTTCAAAACCAGCTTTTGTGATTTGTAATTCTGTGTCTGGGTTTCCTTTTCGGGATTCTTTATCAGCTATAGTATTTTCCTTTGTGTTTATGTATGACGCGAAAATCCATAGCTTTCGCCTTTCACACCACTGCCAAATAGACCTGGCCAAATCATTTAGATGCGGGAATTGTATTCCGCCGAACCTATTTATATAACTAATAGCTGTAATATTATCTAATCTGAGTAAGATACTGCAATTTGTACAGTGCTTTGCAAAACATTTCAGACTTAAGAATACCGCTAAAAGTTCAAGGTAATTTATATGATGTTGAGATTCTATAGGTTTCCATCCACCGCCTGTGCGTGAATCGTTACATGCAGCCCCCCAGCCTGTTCTAGAGGCGTCAGTGAAAATTTCCATCGTCCAGTGTTTAGATTCAAGAATGTTATAAGATTCAAGTATGTGACTAGCCCACCACTTGAGGTCCGGTAATATTAAGTCCGACGGATTAAATTTTGCATCATAATTATTATTATTACGTTTTAAAGCGAGACATTTTTCTCTTTCTAATCGTTTTATATATACCCAACTGTACCTAACTGCTGGGCTAGCTGCTATCAATACCCCAATTAAATGTGAAAATTCACGAATGGTAACATGTGGTAGATTAAAAAACTTTTGAACAAGGTTGGCTATATACACTTTTTTCTCTAACGGTAGATTAATTGTCATATCAATGGAATTAAAAACATATCCTAAATATTTACAAGATGTAGTTGGCTGTAATTTACTTTTATCATAATTGATAACGAAACCTAAACATTCCAGTACTTTTTTTGTTTGGTTAACATTATATTGACAATTTTCAAAATCAGATCCCATACACCATATGTCATCTAGATATGAAACTATTGTTAAACCTTGCCCTCTTAGGTGCGCTATAACCTCCTTCATTAATTTCGTAAAAATTCTCGGGGCGACTGATAATCCGTAAGGCATGGAGGTAAACTCATAAGTTGTAATTGATAATTTTTCCAATGAATTTCGAGGGTTTTTATTAGTTTGTTCTAAGCAAAATCGAAGGTATTTTCTATGATTATTTTTGATCGGTACAAGTAAATAGGCTTCTTTTATGTCTATAGTTGCCATAAAGCAATTTTTTGTAATTAAATTCGATACAGTTCTATAATCCTCCATTTTAAAGTGCGTTTTTTTAACGTATTTATTGAATGATTTTAAATTTAAAATAAATCTAAAGTCACCGTTAGATTTAGGTGTTAAGAATACTTTTGATATGAATTGATCCTTAGTTGGAACACAGGATCTTATAGCTCCTAATTTATGTAATTTATCCATCGCTAAAGACAAATGGTATTTTTCTTGTTCTGATAAAGTATCACAGTGTGTGATGTTTTGACTATCTTGTCGTGATTTTCCTATTAAGGGAATGGGGAAGCCATCCCTGACCCAATTTAATACTAAACGATTTGAGGTAATTTTTTCCCAGCAGCTATAAAAGTAAGTAATTCTACCTCCATGTACCTTTATGTTTGATGACTGTTGTGGGCACGTTGATATCGGTTCGGCCACGTCCGGGATTGTGTGTACGCAGAAGTCGGCGGGTATCTGCGATTGAACGCCGTCTGTATTCTCCCCGTAGATCTCGGTCCTCCCCGCCCCCCCCTGTTCATCGAGCGAGAAGGACCGCGCCAGTTTCCCTGATGTCTACTTGAGTGAAATGTTGAAGATCCGGCAGTATTCTTCGGATCAGATTTTTTTATCTGAAAGCTTTGCCTCTCTATGGCTTTTGAAGCCTTTATTTTATCTGGCAGATTTATACCGAATAAGGTTTCGTCACGTTCACAGTCTTGAACGACGTTAAGAAAGTTTTTGTCTAGTCCTGTCATTAACATTTTTGTACGTTTTTGAGTTTCGTCAAAATGTAGATCTGAAAGTATTCTAACGGCGTCTGAGAGAATTTTTACCGCTGGCGATAAAACTGAACAGGTTTTATTATCTCCTTTCAATAGAAGAGACATGGCACGGTTTGCTGCGCTAATACCTAGGCCTAAAATTTGCTGATTGCCTTCCAATTTTTTATCCCGGGCTCTTGCAATATCTGAGGAAGCCGCGGCTATCTCTGGATTCAGAGAAGGAGCTCTTAATAATTTACAATTTGATGGGATGTTGTACTCTTTTAATAATTTCTCTTTTACATTTTTATCGAGCCCTTTTCGCAAGATTGGTATCCAGCGCTGTGCTAACTCGGGCAATATATCATCTCCATATGTAATTTCTTCCGTCATTTGATCACCTAGAGCTGATAATAGTTCTGGATCCAATGTATCCACTGTATTTTCAGGTAGACTCGTAGAAAAGGGATTATTTTCTACCGTGTTGGGCTCTTGTCCAACTTCTGTATTATCCATAGGCATGATCAAGTCATTATTTGAATTATTGCTCGGGTTGGTTTCGACCTCTATAAGAATAGTAACGAATAAGAAAGGGCAAAAATAAATTTCTAATTTTTATTTAACATGTGGGTACTTTGAAGTTTGCCCCGTATAACTTTGGTGTTAAACCTCGATTAACTCGTCCAAAGTTTTAAGTATTATAATTTTACAACAAGTATTTTGACGTCAACCCGCAGTTGACACGGTCAAAACTTGTATTAAATAAATAATTATGCATATCTTTGGTGTTAACCCACGGTTAACTCGGCCAAAATATGATCGTAATACCATAACGTTTATTTGGAGCATAAATACTAAAGATTTTCCATAATAGAAATCAAATTTCTGTGTGAGGGTAGGCCATCGGTGTTAAAAAATATTTCGATCTTACTTACCGACATTCTCTTCGAAATCTGACGAATCACTATAAACAATAATTCGTTTTCGACGACAATTTTGTTCTTCTAACTTTTGTATTTTGCGTTTATAACAACGAATTTTTTCACTTGCACTGCGCTTAGACATTTTTACAATGTGAAGTGTGCGTTCACTGTCTTGCACGATAAAAGAATGAGGGATACGATGTGACAAGGGAGCAGGTAGGAATGATTGAATGACCGAATGAGTGTTGAAAATTTAAGTGAACAAAAAAGTCATTAAACACCCCTTTTTAATTCTCTAAAAATTCGTGCAAAACACTGTCTGTAGGATAAAAGTACTACATGGTTTATTATATCTGAAGAATGAAGTGACGCAATATAATACAATAATATAGTGACTGGAACCAATAAGTATAAGGAAAACCTAAGGATACAAAAAGTCCCTGTTTACTTTTGAAACATTTTATTCAACTTTGAATAACGATGTACATAACCAAGTTTTTATACGTTCAAAGTTTTTGTCTGTTCTGCGATTGTTCTAAGCAAATAACTTAACTAAATATTTAGAATAATTCTTAACGTGGACCCAGACGGCCTTGGCGACTATGCCTTATTAATATATTATGCAATAGATATATCATTGTATATAAGTTGAAAATGTACACGTAACATGCTAATAAATATCACTTTACATTTTTAATCAGAATATTTTATTGAGTTATTATTAAGGTTTACGCAAACATACAACTTATCGGGTTTTATAACAGTTCGTAATTTATTTAAAAATTCCGATGTTTTGAGTGCTTTAGAATACGAAGACTTACCATGATCATGCTGATACCCATACCCTTTAAGATTTTCATATATAAGAAAAATCTATTTGGATCCGCAATTATTATCTTGAATCTCTATTGGAAAACATCCATAAGCAGTTTTTCGAAACTAAAAATACCTCACTAAATGTAATAACTAGTTAACTTTTGCCGCTAAATATAGGTACACCATTATAGTCTTCCTCGAATATAGATTCCCCGTATAATCATATAATCATCAATCTCCCAGAGCAAGACGTTAAAAAGATAACTCACATGAAAAATGATTTTAAGAGTCACTATAAATCATGTTAACAATATAACTTCACGTCACACATGTATATTAAGTGCATTATATGTATTTTTAACATTGCATATATCCAAGGTCATATAACCCAATATTTGAATTGTCTATTGGCACTTGGCACATAGACGACATAAATAAGGATGTCCTTTAGGTGAACGCAGTGAAGTCAAACATTACATTTTTTAGAAATCTCGAGTCACCTTTGCTGATAAATCTATAAAGTCTAAATCGAAAATCTGTGTTAGCCTAGTGGAGAATAACGTGCTTTGCAGTCACGAGGACCTGGATTCAAATCCTAGGTCGGACAAATGTAGTTTTCCCAGTAGTAGTTTTTTCTAGTACCGCCAGACTCCGGACTTATCAGTTCGGAGGCAGTGTGCCCGTTAAATGGCAATAGGATTACATGGGACCCAACATTGTCGGCGAAAAATGGGTGTACACAGTATACCTATGCCACCCCCGCTTGGGAAATGAAAAAAAAACACCGTCAAAATTATTACATTTTTTACATGTATCACCGGATCGGAACACGATCTCCACTGAGAAGATCCGGCGAGAAATTTAGCAAGATAACTTCGTAACTTCTAACGTCTTTTACCCTCTAAAGTCTTTTAACTTATATTGCTTTATTAACTGACCTTTCCGTTTAGCATTTTTAAACAAATGTGTCATTCGTTAACTACGTCTAATATTGAATAGGTATTCTTTTCATTAAATTCTTCCCGGAAATCGGTCATGGCCTTTCTTGATTTTCACAAAATTTAAGGTAGGTAATAATTTAATAGAATCAATGTTTTTTATAATATACACTTTAACACTATAAATCTCAGAATTCTTTATTTACATAAGGAAAATTAAATATTAGATGCAAGTTATAAATATATTACTGATATTAGAACTTCACATTTGATTGATTGACTGGAATCTATAATTCCTTACTTATGAATATAATACAAGACTAACCATAAACTTCTATTTGGAAATATAATTATTTTCTTCGGAAATAATAGTAAATTAGAGAAAATACCTATGAATTTCTCCATAACATAAATATGAAAGCAGATGTTATATTTAATGAACGTGATTTCACTGGAAGAAATCATAACTATATAATTACACAAGTATTAATTACTCAGGTATTAAGTACGCACGTATTAAGTACCCAAGTACTTAATACTTGAGTACTTAACTACACTAGTAAAATATAATAACAAATTGTTACTGTAAACAAACGTACTAATTTATTTATATATTCATAGTCAACAAAGAAAACTAATATGTTAAAGACTTAATTGTTACATAGGTAGTAGATACATTTGTATTTTGTTACATTGCGTTTTTCTTTCTTTC
Organism: Phalera bucephala; assembly: GCA_905147815.2. NCBI lineage: Eukaryota > Metazoa > Arthropoda > Insecta > Lepidoptera > Notodontidae > Phalera > Phalera bucephala. Next base: position 10,455,648 of record LR990621.1, on the reverse strand, counting down.
ACACTAGGACATAGTCAATCAAAACACAGCCAGTTTGGTTTTGAGACTGATTACTTTCAATTAATATTTCGCACATGTGCACCAAAAATATAGTTTAGCATGAAGAAATTGTGTGTCGCCAACGAGTTTACATGCCATTCTTGTCACACAACAAATTTACTAAATAAACATGCATCACGATTGCTCGCTAACGTCACGCTTACGTCAAAGTTTTCATGCTAAGCCCTCTATTTGATTACAGGCAAAAGTCAATTTGTTTACAAATAAAATCGACATTTCTCTATAAAATAAAACATCACCCTAACATTTGTTTTTATCTATAACAATATTAGCCTGTTGGAACTCTGTACTTTCCGCCTACCCCGCGAGGGAGCTGGCGTGATGATATAGATAGATAGAATAATATTAGCCCCGTTAAGAAACTGTCCCACCATAGGGCACGGGCCTCCTCTCACACTGAGAGGGCTCGAGCCATAGGCCCAGTGCGGGTTGGCGAACTTCACACACCTTCGAGAAACTCTTAGTCATGCAGGTGTCCTCACGATGTTTTCCTTCACCGTTAAAGCAAGTGATAATTAATTTTTAATACGCACATGCTTTCGAAAGATAGAGGTGCGTGCCTGAGCTTGAACCTGAAACCTCTGACTTTACAGTCCAACCACAAGGCTATTTTTTTTTATCTATTAATGCAATTTTCTTTATCTTTTTAACGATATTTAAGTGAAATAGATACGGGATACATGTTCTGTTGATTCATGATATCATGCATTTATTGGTGTCATCGATAAGGAATAATGTGATTGATTGCGGATATCCTTTTTAACCAACCTTGTAACGCTTTGGTTAGTCCAGCCGCTTGTCACACAGAAAGGGATGCAGTTATAGATATAGAGAAAATACTACTCTTTTGAATATATAAAAGTCATTTTTTGTACATACAAGCTTCTTGAACATCTAGGAAGAAGTGACTGAACTCTCCATATAGTGCATCGGGAACTCAACAATAATTAATAGCGTTAGAATTGCCTCTCACAGTACTCCTTACCCGTACATATCCTAAAAATAATTAATATAATATTATATTCTCCTAAAGTACCTCCTCGTATTCGACTTATGTTCCTGCGAAAGCTTTCTAAAGGACCGGGATCTCAGAAGTATACATTGTACCGGGGAAGCTCATGACTCTTGGAAGGGATAAATTGTATCATAAAGTCACGGGTTTTACTGATTTATTAATTATGTAAATACTAATGGCTATTCCACCGCGGTTGGTTTTCCAAAATAAGCTTCAAGCGGACTACACTACTCAACCAAATTAACCAGTCGTCATGAAAACAGACCACACAACAGCACAATTTACTTCTAAAACCCACTTCCACTTATGTAAAGACACTTTATGTTCACAGACTGGTTCCGTGATTCCGATGCCAGTTCCCTCGTCGTACAACGATGTGGGAGAGGATGCATCTTTGCGGGACCACGTGGGGCTAGTGTGGTACGACCGCCGGTTCTTCGTGCCGAGCTGGTGGGGCGCCACGGAGCAGCGCGTCTGGCTGCGGTTCAGCAGCGTCCATTATGCTGCCGAAGTAGTAAGTACTGATGATGATAACGATATAGAATAGTTGGTTTGATTTCATGCTTAAGATTCCATACTGATATTTAGTGTCTAGTGTATTTTTGTGTGGTCATTGAGAGTGTACAATGAATGATTTAAAAAAAAAAAAAAAAAAAACAGTCCCACACTAGGATTTATTGCTGTATCGTGGGTGTGTTTACAAACATGAAAATTAACATACACAAATACCCAGACCGGAACAAATAATTGTGGATCACACAAAGATTTGTCCCGTGCGGGAATCGAATCCGCGACTATTAGACACAGTGGGCGGAGCGGCTTAAGCTCTTAATCACTGCGCTAAATCGTCTTTGTTTATACTAACTTTATAAAAAAATATTTTCATTTCAAAAGATATTTTTAAAAACCATACTTTATTGCCGACTGCCTCGTTGGTCTGGTGGCAAAGCGCATCGCTTTGTGATCACGAGGTCCTGGGTTCAAATCCTAGGTCGGACAAATGTAGTTTCTTTAAAGAAAATTTCCCAGTATGAGTCCGATTTATGGAATTGTGCCCGGCATATGGCAATAGGGTCGCCCCCTATTACATGGGGCATAACATCGTCGGCGAAAAGTGGGTCTACTCAGTACACCTCTGCAACCTCCGCTTGGGGAATATAGGCGTGACGGTGTAATAGTTCTTTCACCATAAAAAAGCTAATTTATACAGAAGTAACATAGACTCCGATAGGTGGCGCTTTGTTGATCGGAAGCAAACCCGCGGGAAACTGATAGTTAACCATTAAATGTATGAAGAAATGAACGGGCAGTTTCAAAAATCTCCCATTCACTTTTTATTCAGTTTTTGTTTATCTTTAAGGGGTAATTAACTCTTAATCTTCGGGCTATATATTAAATGACCTAACAGTAAGACACGATAGTACATCGTTATTAGTAAAGTATGTAGTATGTAACATAACAACTCTTTTTGTCTCAATATTGAGATCAGAACTAAATACCAAATTAAGAAAAAACGTCGCATTCCACGCGTAATTCCGCAGTGAGTACCCACCAAAAAATAAAATTTGTGCAACAAATCATAGAGCCCCAAATTCAAACTCGGGCACGGATTGAACACGAATTAATTTTCTAGTTCGCTGAGAACGCTGACACAGAACCCGTTTCACGCATATTTTGTACGGTTACATTAATAAAAGTCGGAGGCATAACAATTATGAAACTGATAACTAGAGTATGCCAAATTACTACGTTGAATACACAGTTGTTCTAAATGAAATACGTTTTGATAAAATAATCTACCTACAAAGAAGAACACGGCGGTAAAAGTAGGAGACCCCATATTTTCACCAAGGAATAAAAGATTTATTATGGCAAAAAATGTAATTCAACTGGGGCTTGCACCTTTGAACTTCGCGCTTACAAATCAAGAAACTGTGCGGTTCATTTTTGCATTACTATAACAATATTCTTAAGTTAAATTTAACTAAGACAAAATTTTGTAAGAAACCTCATATATTATTTGAGTTATGTAACTTAAATTTTTGCTTTCCAAGTCGTACTTTTCACAGAAGTACTGTAATTTTATAATGTATACAGCTGGTTCATAATTCGCATTTTTCTTCAAGTCATGATAAAGCTTAATCGTCTTAAAGAAAGGATATGGACTATAATTAATTAAAATACGTTTTACCAGTACCCACTGACCCACTTACGGAATATATATTTTAATCTTAAGAGATATTATAATACCAGTCGTACTTTTCTCAAAAGTACTGTAATTTAATAATGTACACAGCTGGTTAATAATTCGCATTTTTTTAAGGCATGATAAAGCTTAATCGTATTAAATAAAGGATATGGACTATAATAAATTAAAATATGTTTTACCAATACCCACTGACCCACTTACGGAAAATATATTTTAATCTTAAGAGATTCTTATTATAATACCAGATTTTCATTACGCCATTGCCGCCTTCCCGCATACCGGTTCATACTATATTCTATTTTGTTATAAAATATTCTGCTCCCAACAATTGAAAATAATACCCCACACTGGCAACACTGGCTAAACAACTGAGTTCAAAGTAATCTCTTGACAGTAATCACGCAGTAAATCTTTGACTCCTGCTTAAAATCACTTATGAAGGTAATACCAAGAATGATCAATAAAGCGGTGACACTGCAAGTGACTTTACACGAATGCACTGTCCTAGCATTCCTCTACCTAAGTATAATGAGTGACTTAGTTTACACCACTGCCCTGTCTTCGCTTTTCTCGCAAGAGGGCATAATATAAACCAAGTACGTATAATGTGCAACAGCCCTAGTTCAATGCCTTTACTCAGAAAGAATACAGTACAGCTTAAGTTCACACGATTAACATATAAACGGTTTACTTGTCGTTACATCATCTTTTAGACACATCCTTCTTCGGAATCTATGTCCAAAGAGGCGATGAATGTTAAACAGGGGACCGTCGGTGCTAGCTGGATGTATGTTCTTCTTATTTGGTTATAGTAAACATTCTAGTGACGTTACGTAAGGAAGGTTGTTGAAATCTGCAAAGAGCATATAATCACTACGTTTGAAATCTGTTTAAGGTTCATGAAATCGGTTGTGTCAGAGTTATTATTTAGAATTTCCATCAAAATAACATTCAATTCAAAATACCGTGTGAATGAGCTGTGAATCTATTGCAGTGATGATAAGTTCCGCTTGATTAATAATAAATGGTTTATTAAACAATCAAAATATCCTTCTTTCTTTCGACTTTAAACAATAGACTGAAGTACATACATGATTCAATTATTTAAACACTAACCACATTATACCCTGCAGTGGGTTCTAAATAGCTGATGCTGATAAACAGTAACTATATTTAAGTTTGTGCAAATGAACCTATATATAGGTCCGGTTAGCAACATAAGTTGCTTAACATTTTCACTTTTTTAACTCTCTTGCACATATTTGTTATGCATCTAATCCGTTATTTTTTACCGCTCTAAATATACTTGAATGTGTTGCTAATGAATTGCTCTTAACAATGTTCACCAACATTTGGAATATAAAGAGTGTTAATGATTTGAAAAACTGAAAATGTTAAGCGACTACTACAACTACCAGATCCATTGAAATATCACTAACTCGGACTATTTACGCTAATAATAGATACTTGGAATTCTATCTGTCAACAATTTTAACCATTTATTTTTAAACACGTGGCCCCACCCTAGGATTTATTCCTGTGTGGTGGGTGCGTTTACAAACATGAAAATTCACATACACCCAGACCGAAACAAATAATTGCGGGAATCGAACCCGCAACTATTAGACACAGTGGGCGGAGCGGCTTAAGCTCTTAACCACTACGCTAAATCGTCCGTCAAATCAATAACCTCAATTGAACAAACTCGGTCAGACAAGTGTAATTTTTGATCAAAAAATTCCTAGTCTGAATCCAACGTCTGGCCTGTACCTGATGTAATGGAAATAGCCTCGCCTACATCGTAATCATACATCATTGGCAAAAAGTGGGTATCCACAATACACGTCTGCCACCCTCGCTTGGGAATATATGCGTGACGGTGTAACGCAATTGAAACACTAATTAAGTAAATTCTAAGTAACCACAAACACAATAACCATAGGAATTATTTTTTAACCGACTTCAAAAAGGAGGAGGTTCTATGTTCGGTTGTATGTATGCTTTTTTTTATGTATGTTCAGCGATATTTCCGTCAATTGTGGACCGATTTTAATATTTTTTTTTGCATTGGGTTCAGTATATCTCCAAGGTGGTCCCATATTAATTTTATTGACATTGGACCTTGGACTTAGAAGATACACCAGGGAACTCCTTAACGACAAACAATAGGCATGTGTAAATTGAGATATTATGGGTATTACGTCAATCCTATAGGTACCCTTCTATAGAATAATTCACTGGTCACTTAAAATTGTTAAATAAAAATCTTTTATAAAAAAGGTAATCCGACTTCAAAAAGCAAAAAAATAAATATTTGCAGTCGGTGCCAAGTAACCGACTGCACCAACCAGCACCGACTTCAAATATTTATTTTTTTGCTTCTTGAAGTCGGTTTACCTTTTTTTATAAAAGATTTTTCTAAATTGTACTCCGTTTTGCATTATAACAGAATATAGCGCAATCTGGCTAGAATTCGCGCAATGACTTTGAAGATTGTAAGCAATAACCTTCACACGAGCGATAAGTCTAGTATATTTCAACATTACATGTAATTGCACTAAGTATTCCATTAATCGATAAAAGTAATCGTAAGTTATGTTGATTTCACGCGATTCTCATCGCCTTGAAGATGTTGAGAAATTGCTTCACGGTTTATGAATGGAGAAAATAAAATCATACAGTTAAATTATAATTGATGAAATGCTGAACTATATTAGGACTGATCCTCCTTCGAATGGATATAGGCACATACAGCAAATGGTATAAAAAATTTTATCAGACACTGACCTCCCGGCGTGGTCGAAGAATCCCTTACCCGCCGGCCTCTGCACGGCACTGCGGCGAGACAACTAGTATATGTCCTCCCCCTTACCGACAGCCCAAGCAGAGGCTTGGACTATCGCTAAGGACAAAGCTGGAGGACAAAGGAATGGTCTCTACCATTCCTTTGTGTGTGTGTGTGTGTGTGTGTGTGTGTGTGTGTGTAAATGAGCTACGCTCTTGGTCGCGGGGCCTTTACAGCTTCACCGGACAAGAGGGCGAGAGTGCAACCACTACGCTCGAGCCAGAAGGGCAAGGGGGCAACTAGCTCAAGAGCGCCTTAAGGGGGAATGGCCTCGGCTTGGACAGTCGCGTATACTAGGTGTCTCGCCGTGGTGCTTTGCACTGGCCGGCGGGCAAGGGATTCTTCGACCTCGCCGGCGAGGTCGGTGTCTGATCCTATGCGGTATCTGTGTACAAAAGAAGGGATGTAAGGGGATCGGAAGAATCGGTAAGAAGATGCCGCGGACGGCGGTAGGGGTTGATAGGAGGGAAGAGAGACCATTCCTATTCGAGGCACCCATTAGCTAGTTGAACCCCTGCCTTTCCGGCTAGAGCGTAGTTGTTTTGCGCACGCCCTCTTGCGCGGTAAGTTGTAAAGGCCAATGGTGTACATCATTTAAAGACACATGAAAACCCCTATTTTGTAAACAGCTGTCGACCAGCAGATGGCATCGCAGAAGCTCGCCAATCTATCCTTCGTTGGAATGCATTGCCTCAGGAACTCAGGGTCGTAACGAACCGTCTCTCTTTTAAAAAAAAACTACACGAGTACCTACTCGAAATGTTGGCAGAATCCTCTCAATGATAGTTTCATGTCATTATGTATATGTATATATATATATATATATATATATATATATATGTTATTATGTATAACATTATTATTAGTTTTATATAAAAAAAATTAATAATAATACTATAGTATTATTATTAATTTTTTTTTTTTTTTTCTTACAATTTTTAGCCACGTATTTTCGCACCTACCACACATGTTTCCACACCACCCTAAGGTAGACTGGGAGAAAATGCCTCAGGCATTAAGTCCGCCTTTGTACATACATATGTGCATAAAGAATAAATAAATAAAGCTTGTATATCGTAGGTAAATATTACTTGTATTAATATTATACCTGTAAAGTTTTAAAAATGTAGCTAACAATCCTCCATTTTACTATCGACATAGTCTTTAGCCACCCTCAGGACATAGGCGCTGTAATATTGATGAGCACAGACTAAAGAAATACAAATCTTATCATCATCTTATCAGCTTATAACGGTCCACTGCAGCTGGACTTAACAATTTACGGACGGCTTAGTCTAGATTGGAGTCGCGGGTTCCATCCCCACACGGGACTTATCTTTGTATTTTTTTCGGTTTGTAAACGAATCCACAGGAATAATTCCTAGTGTAGGGCTACTACAATTTTTAAACCAAACGATACAACCAATTGCACGCCATTAAATACAAATAAAATACAAAATCCGATTTCAAATCAAAATTCAAAATTAATCATGAGAATCAAATCATATAGCCGGATAAAAAAGGACTTTGCAACAAAGTAATAAGGGTGCAGATTTATTGACGAACCTTGTACCCAGGTGTCGCTAGGCGATCACGCGATAGTTATTGAACAATTTGTCAAGTGACACCGGTCTCGCGATCTCGCGCTCGTTCGACCCGATCTGCGGACCGATATAATAGGGGAAAGAGACTTACTTCGGTGTACGGAAACTGAGACTATGTATTTAACGGTAATATAATGCCTCCCCAAGGCTATCATCAAACATTATTATCCTTTGTTGGTTCTATTTTCACTTCCTTAACACTTAATAATGTTTAAATAGTATTTCAATTTAGAGACAGCCTTATCTAGAAATATGTACAATTATTTTCCTTATGATAAAGTCTACACAAGGTTTTAAGGGGAGAATATTTATTTACAACAGATGGTAATATCTCTGCAAAGATTTGCCTCAAGCGGGGATCAAAGGCGAGTTAACTCGATCCAGTGATCTCAAGTCTACCTAGGTACTCGTAGTTACAAAGTAACCTCTCCATAAAGCAGTCGCGTCAAGTGTTGGTGTAGTTATCTGGCATTTTATCTATTTAGCAACCTTATACTGCACCTATCTTACACATTCTTACAATAACTGAACATTAATATTTGTTTGGAATTACAATTATGAAACATTTATATCCTTTCTATTTATAATATGAATTTGAATTTATCCATGAGCGCTCGTAGCGCTGTGCCACCGCGGTGTGCTTAGAGATCACCAAGATTAAACAGCGTTCTGCTCGGTCGGTCTGAAATAGGTGACCGTTTGTGGTTGTTTTATATTCGAGCGTCTCCGTGCTTCGGAAGGCACGTAAAGCCGTTGGTCCCGGTTACCACTTAATGTGGTAGTCGTTAAACCAAGTTGGAAGCCTTATAGGCAATTTGATAAGTTCCACCAGCAGGTGACCACAAAGGGTTCACAGGAGCCGCAAGGTGGAGTCATACTCCTAATCTCTCTCACCACGATTTGCGAGGGAAGGCCTTTGCCCAGCAGTTGTAGAGTATAGGCTGCTATTATTATATTATGTTTTGCTCCACATTCGCAAACCCTGATATCTAAACGCTTGTATTATCAAGACCAATTACAGAATACAATGAGATATAATTCTTAAAACACACAACAAGCTCGAAGCACTTTCTGACATAATAAATGTTGTAGACGGGCGTCATTCAAACGCCAATTGTGCTAGCCTAGAGGGCAAGAATCACTGACCTCGCTTAACCGACATTACTCAATCAGCTTCCTACCGACACTCCTCGAGTACTCATCAATGGTACATCAATCTTTTAAGAAAATACATTGGAATTTAGTCTCTTTACTTTTGTTGCCGAAGGCCAATTTTCTGATACATAGGTAATGGGATTAGTTACCTGGTTTAGGTATTTAGGTTTAGTTGAAGCAGACAAAAGTCTATATAAAATTTTCCGTAGCTCAAAGGTTTATGTTATATACAGACTGTTGTTTTGTATTCTCGCAGAATCTAAAACTATTTTTATTTTATGATTTACATATTTTTAAATAAATACTGACCTGTTGCCCCACCTATGTGGTGACGGCCACGGTCGGGCCAAGAAAAGCATACATAAGAATTCAAATTGCAAAGTTTTCCATAGGGGTTATGGGGATAAATAGCCTTAGCGAATCAATCACCGAAAATTGGTCCTAAGTTTAATTACCCTTGTTAAATTCATCCACAGTCTGAGCTCAAGGTATTTTAAAGAAAGCCATAGATTTACCCTGACAACTATTAAATGCCCATGCTCTCCTCGGTGCGAGAGTCAAATGTTAAACCCTGGTCATCGAACCACTACACTCTCATGCACTTTGCAAAATTACGACTCAGGTAATTTCGTTTGAATAGAAAGATTGATAACCCACAGATCATCTAATGACATTTGATTGATTATCACTCTTTAAATCGACATGTTATTGAACTCTTTTGACGTTAAAGTTCAAGGTGGTTTTGAGGAAGGATGTGCCTCACGTGTACCGTTGAGATCGGTAACCTAACACGACTCGGAGGTCATTTCTTAAATAATAGTCATCGAACCCGAACGACCTGGCCCACCTACTCGCCTACGTATCCTGTACTTTGAATACGAAACAGACAAACTGATAAAGACTTAACGCCAACGGAACCTCACTATAAGTAACTAAACATGATGGGCCATTGCAAAAGGTTAACAAACTAAGGCATCTCTACGACCTCATCCGCGAAGGGCTGGAGATACTGGAGATATTAGGAACTCAAAACGTATTCCGCAATGTTCTTATTTCATCAAAATTATGTCAAACAGTTTGTTTTGCAGTAATGCAATATATTTAAAAAACCTTACCGACACGGAATTATTCTTGCACGGCCATATTGTTACGAATAATATATCGATGTGTACGACACAAGTTGCGTTGTCAGGTTCTGGATTCGACTTCTGAGTATGAAAAAACATCGCAGTACCAGCCCGTAGACTATTATGGTATCCCATATAATCACAATAGGCTCGCCCATTACAATATCTATTACATTGGGTTCAAACATCATCGATGAAATATATATATACAGTACACTTCTGCTACCCTTGTTTGAGAGGGTGACGTGAGTTGATGGGAATGTAAGCGTGAAGGAAACGGTATCCCAATTTCAAAGGTCTTTCGACCTTCAAATAGGACATTGCGATGCATTCATTAGTGATCGGCATGTAATGTCCGTATCTACAAATATACTCATAGCTTTAATAACTACGTCATCTAAATGTTGACCTTATAATGTTCCAATGTCAGTGAAGTTCAAGGTTGTTGGAAGGCAATATCCGAGGAAAACATTACTTAATACTCAATTATTAATGTTATAATATATTTTTATACATACCATTAACGACATTATGAGCTCATTGACACCAAAAATGTACTACAATTTTATTTCTTTGTACTCACTCACTAAAGACAAATTATTGATGTAACACTGATTAATATGTCGTTTTCTTTCATGATGTAATCAGCTAAATATGTACGGAATGACAGGAAAATATTATAAGAAAATACTATGGGTAACAAATATTCACCACACTTTATAAAAATACGAGATGTTGGGATCACCTGGTGAAGGAAGCGGTTAAAATCTAGATGCGTACGTACAGTTTCCGACTATTTCTAGATGTGGCCTCTTCCAGATTTGACTATTTCTGGATTTGTCCACTTGTTTTTACCTACCCAGTCCGGGTTAAGTCTGTGTCTGGTTTTGACTAATTGGTAATGCATCACCAAATTATTCGAACCGTTGATGGAATATCAACGGTTCGAATAATTTGGTGATGCAGACTGGTGTCACTTGACAGACGTAAACACTTTAAAGACAAAATTATTTTCTACATCCATAGTACGAAAATAGGATTATGAAACATTCCGTAGGTTGATGAGTCCCAGCACTCGGAGAGTATAAGAAAAATCTTTAACGACCGTTTTCCTAATAGGAGTTTTGACAGACGAGTACATAATACATTCGCATTTCACTAAGTCGTTTTAAAACTGAATTTATCTGAAGTTTACACAAACAAGGTCAAATGTTATGAAATTCATTCATTCTTGTCGAACTGATTTGACAATCTACATGCGAACAAGCCATAGCTCAGAGTTTATGCTCGTCGGGATGCATAAAGAAAGCTCAATCACCCGCATAATAAACTTTACATATTCGTCTTGAAGATTTATTCGTACAATACACTCGTACAGCGAATGACGCATAGTGCTATGGATTTATAACATTCTGGGTTATATTTGGAGACTGTTATGAACGCAGAGTAATCTATACATATAATAAAACTGTAACCAAGCTTAACTGTACATTGAATATTTTTCGAAAATTTGAATTGGAGGTAAATTTCCTTATCGATATACAGGCCGAAAAAACTTTTTTTGGAATTATTGTCTGTCTGTCTCTTGCTGTTTCAATCACGCAAAAACTACCGAACGGATTTCAATGAAATTTAGTATAGTTATAATTTATACCCTAACTTAAAATAATAAAGACTTTTTATCCCGGACACAACAATCAATCCGGGATAATCGCAGGATATACCGTAAAAAATTATTATTTTTATTATTGTTAGTCTCGATGTTATGTTAAAATGCGTGATTTTGCCTACACTAGAATTATACATGAATTCCTCCATGAATTTATATTGGACTCAGGTTCGTTTCCTCACGAGAAACTCTTCGGTGGTTAAAAGTTACGTTTGATTTAAACACTTAAACATGGTTTCGTGCATGAACCGACGATGCATTCAGGATTGTCTCTTCGGGAGAAAAATCTTTAACGATGAATGGCCCGAACGGTACACGAAACTTTGTATAATAATTTATTTAAGATAACTAAACATAATTTTGATCATGAAGGCTTACGAGAAGGCTGACACGACATGTACTGATAAAACTTTGCTACATACTTAGCTCGCAATGTACCTTTTTCAAATATTATATCGACAGATTCCGATATTTGGCAGGGTAGGTAGAAAAGGTTTAAAAGTACCCAAGTATTGTAAAAGTTTTTTTTTATGAAACGGCGTTAGCGTTAAATAAGATTGCGCTTAAGAGACCTTTGTTAAATTACAAAATAAACGCGTGCGTAGCCGCGGGTAACAGCTAGTTACATCATAAAATGATACATTAAAACGTGAATAATAGAGAATTCCCAAAAATACGCACCAGTTACACAACATTGTTGACGAATTTCCTACATAATAATTTGCTATACATATGAATTTACCTTGGAATAATATGTTTATTCTAAGGAATTTACCTATAACAATAAAATTAAGAATGTCATGATCATATAAACCTGTTCTAAATTTGAATTTGTGTATAAAATAGTGATTCTAATCAACGTAATAAAAGTTTCAAGGAACTATCAACAAACATTATCTAAAAATACACATTATGACAAAATCGTGTACTGTCTGCATTTAAAAATCTTGCATAGAATTAAGATGCACAACAGTAGTACTGTTACTTCGAGGTTTTATTCTATCTTATTCAATCTTATTCAGGATTTTGGACCTCTAAAGATCATCTAACGGTCATACATAGATATCCCCCCCCCCCCCCCTCTAATGCCGCCCACCACCTTCCTCGTAATGCGCTAATTACTACGCTAACAAATGCAGATGTCGCCAAAGTTCAACGAGTTAATTGAGACGCGATAGCGATAGCGAGTTAATTTTTAGCGGTTTGTATAAAACGCATTTTGATGCAGACGTCAACACTAACGTAAAAGCGGGTGGGACAGGAGCTTCGATAAGACGCAAAAGAGAAAACACGACTATTATAGCCATTAATACAACTACAAAAACAAAAATATATATTTTGCAGTACAACATCTGCGGAATTAAATTCGTGTAGGTACTCATGTCGGTTTGTGCACGGCGTGCATGATTTGTATTCCGCGCATTAACACATGACGGGTTAAAACGTTTCGCACAGATCAATTTTCGCCATTCACCGTACGTATAACATAATATGAATAATGATTTGCATTGATTTAAAATTTTCACACGATAATCTGTACATGCTATTGTAAGTGCATCTTTAGAATCGCTACCTATATATTATAAAAAACGACTTCTCATAAAAGCTTATTTTCACTAACCGTTCTTCGAAACTGCAAAAAGCTCTAATGAGAAAAGTCGATTTGTAAAGGAAGCATTATTCGAAGTCTTATTTTTATGAAAACTAAGCCGATTTTTACAGTCCTTATATAGGATTGAAGGTCTGAAATAGTATGCTAGAATCTTTAACTTTTAAGTTTTGAATGAATCCAATGGCAGAGGCATGAATTTGACGCGGCATACAATGACTTTATACAAAAGTTCAGAAAACGTAGCATGAGTTTATAACTTACTAGTAGCTTTCCGCGGCTTCGCACTGGCGTGCAAAAAGGCGTGCCCGGTCGACAACGGCGACACCTACAGGGTTTATGTTACTTCTGTTCCTGTTCTTCCATTCGTAATTCTAATCGTGAAACAATTATTAGAATTGGTTCAGTGGATTCAGAGTTTATCGATTGCAAACAAATATATCGTCTTAATCAGTCAGTCATTACTATCGTCGTAGTATCAGCCCAGCGAGCTATGGAAAGAGGTACGCTCGGCGTTTGTCTGCGTGATCGAATCAGGATTGAGGAAATTCGTAGAAGAACCAAGGTCACCGACACAGCACATAGGATTAGTAAGCTAAAGTGACGATGGGCGGGCCACATAGCCCTAAGATCGGACGGCCGTTGGGGCAGAAAGATTATAGAGTGAAGACTACCTATTGGCAAGCGCAGCGTGGGACGACCTCCTGCCAGGTCGACCGACGGTCTTGTGTAGATCGCAGGAAGTCGTTATGGATGCAGGCCGAGCTGGAAAGCGATTGGGGAGGCCTATGTTCAGTAGTGGACGGTCGTTAGCTGAGTTGATGATGATAATGACTATTAGTATAGACTAGTGGTCGCCCATTGGTCGACATTTTACCTACTCTTTGATCGTTTGCTTGTTATGTTTGACATTCAGTAAGACTATAGACAAATAATGCAGCCTGAATAAGTTCAGGCTGCTGGAAATAAATTTCTCAACTGTTTACATAACAACTAACTGTAATAAAACTAATCAAGCGGAGTAAAATGTCCCTTGGTAATAAGGTGACACGTTACAAAACTTTTATACGGCCCATCATGACGTACGCTTGTGACAAGGCGACAACCCGATATTTTGCCAACGCGTCCAATCGTAGAAGTTTGCTAATTGTAGCCGCCGCCGACTACGAACCTAACTCCCCTCCTATCAGCCGCTACCGAGGTCCGCGGCATGTTCTCACCGACTCTCCCGATGCTCTTACATCTCTTCTTTCGGATACAGATATCTCCGCACACAGGATCAGACACCGACCTCGCCGTCGAGTTCGAAGAATCCCTTGCCCGCCGACCGGTGCACGTGTAAACGCACTCCCCACAGCGACTGCCTAAGCCAGTCCAGTTGTCCAGTGAAGCTATAAAGGCCCCGCGGCCAACACCGTAGATCATTGACACACACACATACACACACACACACACGCAGGCAGGCACGCACACCCACACGCACGCACACACACACGCATACGCACTCACGCGCACGCACGCGCAAGCACACGCACGCGCGCGGCACACAAGGCAAAAGAGAAAGAGAATTAAATAAAGAAGCCCGCCGAGTCTCTTCGCCGGATCTTCTCAGTGGAGGGCGCGCTTCGTGATTCAGTTTTATTAGGTTAAAAAAATGTAAATTTAAAAAAAAAATAGTTTATTTTCTTTATCTGCACTTAATCTACTTAAATTAACAAAAGGAGCCCTCCTTTTAAGCACATCAATGCCTTTGTTAGGAGGCCCCGTCTTCTGCTTAAAGATAAATTGAGATCAAGTTTTGTACAAAACTAAAGTAATTGTAATAATTTCTTAATTAACAAAACTAATTAAAACGATAGGTAAGTTACTTTAAGTATAAAATAACAAAACGACAACTTATACAGTATAAAGGAAGTAAGTGGGGTTAATGTGTACCTATATAATATGTTTTAGGATGTTGTTTATATTAATATACAGATGAGTAACGTTCACATGTTCTTATTAAGCAAAACTTTTAACCATGCCTTGTGTATTAAAACTATGATATTATGTTTAAGATATTATGTCCATAAATGATTCAGTTCATATGTTATAGGTTTAAGCCAATTTGTTAATATCATTTTGCAGTTATATTTATTCATTTAAAAATAAATTTTTAGAATTGCGTTTAATTTATTATATAGAAATGAAGAACGCTTAGCATACTGTTGTAGAGCAAAATGAGTAGAAATGGGGTGAGTGGGCACAACATTTTCATATCTTCTCCTATTGAGTAAATGTTGATCAAATTGTATAGTTCTATGTAGTCTTAGTATAAAATATAAAATATATAATTTTCTAACTGATAGAAGATTGCTAAATTTATAAAGTTCTGTGGTAGAGAATGTATAAGGCTGGAAATACATTACTTTCAAGAGCGATCGCTGTGCTCTTTCAAGCTCCAAGAATTTAATTTTTGAAGCTCCACCCCAGATAGGAATACAGTACACCAATATAGGTTCAGCTAATGCAATATATATTTTATTTATTAGATCCTTTGAAGTAATATGCCGAAGAGTTTTAAATATATAGATAAGCTTTCTTACTTTGCTACTGATAAGCTCTATGTGAGAATTCCAAGATAGCCGTTGGTCTATGTAAATACCTAGATACTTTATTTTATCAACTTTATTTAATGCAGTACAGGAACAGGTTGAATTTAGAGAATTATTACAGTTATGAATCTTAACATAAATATTAAATTTGGGTTGGGATGATTTATTTATAGAAAAACAAATATAGTTAGATTTATTAGTATTAAGAGTGAGAAGTTACATTTTAGCCATGTTGAAATCCTAGCTAGTCCATTTTCCGCATATTCATGTATAGCTTCCGATGTGTCACCATAGAAGATGACAGCAGTATTTTCTGCGTAGGAGATAATGTTTCCGGCCTCAATTTTCATGTTGCATAAGTCGTTAATATAGAACAAGAACAATGTAGGGCCGAGAACACTACCTTGAGGTACACCGAAGGAGATGTTTGCTTCCTGACTAACATAGTTGCCTATTTTTACTCGTTGTGTACGATTCTGTAAATAACTTTTAAAAAGTGCCAAAGGGGTACCTCTAATTCCAATGTTTTTAAGCTTCTGAATAAGAGCGGGCACCGACACTGTATCGAAAGTTTTTTTCAGGTCTAGGTAAACCGTCATACCCTTTTTACCGCTATCCAAAGTATTAATTATCTGAGAGGTTAATGCCAATACTGCGTCTTCCGTAGAAAGGTTTTTCTAAATCCGTATTGAGCAGATGATAAAATGTTGTATTTGTCTAAAAAAGAAAGTAGTCTAATATTTATTATTTTTTCGAATATCTTTGAAATAGCGGGAAGAACTGAGATTGGTCGGTAATTATTAAAATCTTCCCAGTCACCACTCTTATAATTATAGACTGTTTTAAGGCATTAGAAAATACTCCAGACTTGAAACATAAATCAATTAACTTACTAATTATTGGGACTAAAATATTTTTGGCTTGCTTTAGAAATGTAGTTGGTATATTATCCCAACCAGGAGAGCTGTTTGAACTAAGATTCATAAGTATCTGTTCCACTTCCTTGGGGTTTGTTTCAATTAAACAAAATGAAGAAATCTGAGTATTAGGTAAAAATCTAAGAGAATTGGTATATTGTGTAACACTATTTCTTTGTATATTCTCAGCTAAAGATTGTCCTACGTTTACAAAATAATTATTAAGTGTGTTAGACTATATGTAAGTGCCCCCGTAGGGTTTATACGCAATAAATTGTTTGAGTTTGAATTTAAAAATGGAAATCAGTTCGACTGCTACAAGATTAAAATATTTTTGTTTGCGTAACGGTGTGTTAAATTTGAATTTGTAGTTATGATTGATGGCTTATGCATATAGTGTCTATTCATTATCATTGTTGACAACATTATCACGACCTGGTTCATTAAATAATAATCAGTGCGTTCCTCTTGGTGTAAAAATTGTACTCGCTGCGTCTTTCTCACTATTCCCTTTCAACAAACTGGCGAATGAGCATTGTGATCATTTTGTAAAAACAGTGATGGTGGGTTTTTAAAAATAATTATCGCCCCAAGCGGGCGTTGGAACGAGCAGATTGTCATTGGGTATACCGAACATGATTCCAAACTCAGGACTGTGAGCATTTTGCGATATATTTACCTGGATTTTTCTTTTATATAATATATGCACAATACTAAAATTTATTTTTCAAAACTGTACAAAGTAAAGTAGGTATATTTTTATTTTAAAAAGAATATCACCGTATTTCTCAATGGCCCACGTCGACCCATCTCTTGACATGGGTCATTGTGAGCGCGGTACAGGCCAAATCGATGAGGTATTCGCTTCGCCCTTGATGTGATTGATAAGTTCAATGGCTGAAGAGGTGGAATGGGCGATTTTAACTCGTAATGGAACTCACCCATTATATTGGTTTGTAACCTCGGTCAGTCAAGAAACCACACACTTAGACTACATGCCAAAGCTTTGTATACCGTTTCGGTATAA
The DNA here is from genome assembly GCA_905147815.2 of Phalera bucephala. NCBI lineage: Eukaryota > Metazoa > Arthropoda > Insecta > Lepidoptera > Notodontidae > Phalera > Phalera bucephala. The sequence continues at coordinate 10,437,817 of LR990621.1, read as the reverse complement.
GTTCCGTATTTCGTGTATATCTTTGTAAGTCTAGTTAATTCGTGATTCAATATAACAAATAACGTCACTTGTCTTTTATGTCGATCTCACTCAAGGACCAGTAAAAGAGTGAAACCTATTTTGGTATCAAAGAAACTACGAATAGGCGGATCCTTATTATGTCGATTCGGAACTCGGTTTAACTTTCGTCTCCTCAGCATATATCAGAGTGAATAAGCTACCACAGAGTCATAGAGCCACATCTTCTGCCCTACCGTTACTTTCCATCAAGTGAGAGAGGAGTCAATCCCTGACCAGTCCTTGATAAAAATTGAAAAAATATACTCATAATTGATTTTTTTCATTTTCAAAGGAGTCAAGTTCAAGGCCTTTAGAAGTTTTAAATATTTAATGACTTCTTTTTTAAAAAGAAACTTAGTCCCACAATACGATTTATTCCTATATGGTGGGTAGGTTTGCAAACATAAAAATTCATATACACAAATAATTGTAGGTCACACAAAGATTTATCTCGAGCGGGAATCGAACCCGCGACTATTCGACCAAGTGCGCGATGATTATTTTAAGTGTCTCTTTCCGAAATATTATGTAGGTAAACTTCCATTCTAAGGTTGTCCATGAAGTAGAAAACCAATCATTTATAAAAAAAGAAATGGTTATATTTTATTGTACACACAAATAATTACAAAGAATTAAACCATAAAGTAAATTAATGTACAAAGGCAAGCTTATCTCATTGTCGAGTTCTCTAACAGCAAACCTTTGAATAAGAAACAAATCATCAAATCTTCTCAATTCTTCGGACGTTCCCATTTAACGATATCAAAAAATCAAAGTAAGCATCGACCATCCCTAATTTCGCCACATCATTATTTCGGTTCACTTTCCATTATTTGATTGATGCGAATCTAAACTTTGCCCTTGGTATTATAAAAAGGTTAAACGATATTTCAACGTTTCCGCCTTAGACCTTTTAGTATTAAATTTCTTATATAGCTTTATTTAGTCACGACACGCGATTCAAACTACACTCGTAAAAGCTTTTGTTTGAAAAGATTTTGAAGATAAAATTCCGACTGTATTTGCAACAGATCCTTTGTATATGTTGCCACGTGTCGTGGGTGCCGCATTCATCCCTCATGATTTATCAATGAATTGTGTTGCAATATCATAAATAACTTACCATATTTATTTAAATGTAGACTTAGGCCCTTAGATCTAGTTTTTTTAAGTCATTATTGAGTATATTGATGTCGCTCCTCCCCGAGCTTGATTCGCTATTTTATTCCTTGGAGTACAGAGGTGTGTACTCTGAAAAGTAAACTACTTATAAAGGAATACTTTTTCCAGAGTATGTTTAGAAAATTCCACTTAACAGCGACGGTCACCACTCCACATCAAGAGTGAACACAAGGATGTAAAATAATCGTTCTTACCATGTTACCTACAAAAAAAACGGTTTTGTATTAAAAAAGAAATAGTTTTCCACTTTTACGTGATGCCCGATCAAACAGAAATATCGAAAAACAGATAAAAGTAATGACTTGTGATCAGAGACCTCTAAATATTGATGCTAATATATTTTAATATACTTACAGACACATTCCTTTTACAATTTAACAATATTAAAAGAGATGAGATCAAATAAAATATTGAACATAAGTTAAATATACTTAAATATGTTCATAAATATGGACATCGCATTCGACAACATGTAAGCAATACTTTAAATATATATTAAATCTTTAAAACCCTAGTCCACTAAAATATAGTTAATCATGTCAAGTGGAAAGTTAATAAAATTTTCCTTCTAACATGTTTCATATTACGCGCTACACTATGAACTCTACAGAGGCCTTAGCACAAAAAGATTGACTTTAGCGTTACACTATTGAATTGATATGCCATCCTTTTCAAACTACAATACAACAAATATGCTAAATAAAGATTAACATGCCAGCATGCTTTCTCAACGTTACGATAATGTCAACGTATTCGTACTAAACCTTCTGAGCATTTTTACGACGCCCACGCATCTTTGTTGCACCAGACTTTTATTAAAATTAAACCCATGTTCTTTCGAATGTTTTATTTCATTTCCAGCACGTATCTTGTGATATGTATAGCATTAACTGCAAAACATGTTTTACGACAGGACTTTCCAAAAAGGAAATGTCAGTTACATTATTATCATTCAATCTTTGTAAAAACAATTAAATTTGAGGTTGTAAATAGAATAGATACGGTGTTCTATGAGTTATTTGAGTCGAAGGCCACTTACAACTACTCATTTTGTTTTATCTGTTTTAAACTATTTGTAGCGCTAAGTAAGTATTCAAGCTATATAGCCTGGTAGATAGCTAGTATTTTTAATGACAAACAGGTAATCAGGCAATCCTCACTTTCCAATTACCTAGATACTTTCACTTAGAAACACTGTTTTCGTGGATCAACGGTTGACATTATTATAGATGCGCGTAGGCAAGTCGACCAGTGTTACAACGTTCTGTGAAGAATTTTGAAATAATATAGGTACTAGATACATTCGTTCTGGTTTACTATAAGATTCAAACAAAGTAAAGGTTTTATAAAGTTAGTACAATAGCCCTTAAGAGCAAGTGCTTCCTTTAGTTCCAGAGGGAATAAAACCGTGCTTCACAGTCTTGAACTAATATAGTTTCACAAATTTCACAACATATTCTTTCAAAAATTACTAAGTTCATTCGATCATTCAAATTATCTCACAATAATTTTATTCACAGTTTGATACCAAACATTAATGGCTAATTTGCTATTATTACTTACTCGCAGCTGTCCACGACATAGACGGCGTATTTCAAAATTCCGTTAAGTGATTTTTGCGTGAAAGAGTACCAAACATCCATACATCCATTCTCACAAACTTCCTTTATAATATTAGCAAGATTAATTACAGCAAAACAAAAGTCATAGGTAAAAGTAAAACTAACAACATAATTTTGTTTCCGTGACTTTTATCAGTCGTAAGTTTATCTTATCATAAGTTATTCTACTTACGTTATTCCCATTAGTATTACTCGTATTTACGAAACGTTAGTCTTTTTTCTTGTAAATTGTGCGTGACTGGCATGAAAACGCTCCAATATGAGGTGTAGTGAACAAACACCCACAGAGTTTATCATACTTCTTTACTCCGTGGTTTATCATATCTCCACGGGGACCGCAAACAACAAAACACCAACGCTTTCGTAATTAAAGTTTAAATAGTCTCGTTTTTATCGTTACGAGTAACTATGTTATGTGTAAATACACTTACGATATCGTTACTGGTCAATTGTAACTTGATAATTTTAGATAATATTAGAACAAGTCAATTTATCGCTTCAGCTACTTGCTTCGGTAGCTCAATGATTAGATCTATCGCCCCGGCGATATCGCGGGTAAAATATCTGAATCAGAATATTTTTTATTCGTGTAAACTGTTATAGTATTACAGGAAAGCATCAAATACTCTACCAGCACTTCCGAAGAAGTGTTCGTGTGAAGAAGAGCGGCAAGAAATTCTAGTTGGATTGAATAGTTGAATAACTCAATTAAAGTTATATAAATGTAATTACATTTTAACAACCACAATAAAATAAAAGTTATCGTTTAATTTATCCATTCTTATTCTTCTTCTGGTGCCTCTCCAACTAGTGGAGGTTGGCTATCAATTTTTGAATTTCGTCCTTATCCTGTGCGGCACGGAAGAGCTGTGCCGCGCTAGCACTTCCCGTCCACTCCCGGATGTTATGTAACCACGACTTCTATCTGCGACCTACACGCCTTTTACCCGCAACTTTGCCGATCATAATGACCTGTAAAAGATGATATCTATCGTGCCTGAGCACATAAAAAGACGGGTCATCAAAAGATGAAATTTTAGTCGAATACGGCAAAGATATAAATTTTATCCGGGGAAAAACATCAATCAATCAATCAATCAGCCTATCGCAGTCCACTGCTGGACATAGGCCTCTCCTAACACGCGCCATTGCACTCGGTCCTCCGCCTTCCGCATCCAGAAAAACATAGGCTACCAAAATCTGAGGATGTAAAATACTAATAACGCGAATGAAGTCGCGGGTACAGCTAGTTTTGTTATAAATTATCTATATCGCGTTACTTATCCCTTTTACACTTCAATTACAAAATACTCCAGTTTATTGCTGAACATTGCATCAATGAGCAATTATGTCACATGCACAATTAATTTTCTCTGTTTAAGAGTTCCTTAACAAATGTAATAAAACGCATGGGTAGATGCGTTCGCGAAGTGACGTGTTGACGCCTTTTTAATAAAGGCGCGAATAGGTTCGAGACCTAGATCGGAGTGGAGGTCGACGTTCCGTACGAACCAGGGGGCTCCTACGGCTTTACGGAGGAAGCGGTTTTGAACCACTTGGAGTTTATCGATGTGAACACACACACACGTTTATGGGTAGGGATTTCAATAATCTCCAATTTAAACAATATACTATTAAAGTGTTATTTTCGCTTTGGTAAAAGCGAAAATAATTTATTGTTTAGGATAATTATTTAATTTTTTAAATACAAGACATCAGTACTTTTTGAATAGTTGTTTAATTGTTATTTCTCCTAACTTCGTACGACCACATAATAATTACCCCCCTAATATTTTTTAAATCACTACTTTTCACCACAGAACCCACCTTAAAAATTACATACTGTTTTATAGACAGTAAACAGATAACAATAAAGCACCTGTAACTGTATTAAAAATCTATTGCAAAATGAGTGTCTGTCACATAAAGTGCAAGACAAATATGTTGTTAATAATTATATTTCTTGTGTAGGTATGCAACAGGTCTGTTCTGAAAAAAACATTCTATGGCTTATAAATGTAACTAATTACTTTGAGAGACTTCTTCGGACATTTAAAAAAATCGCGTAATGAAAACGTCTCTCAGGATCGAGATGCTTTTTAGGCTTAGAGGATATCAAGAACCCTCCTGATTTTGTACAATTAGACCTAAATCGGCATATAGTCCGACAAGGGTATTTTGGCCCGCGACCAAAATCGTATGTAACGCTGTCATCAAATGAAATGTCACTACATGACAGTCGCAGAGTTGCCGTTTACTATGAAATTTATCCAAGTTCTTTTTTGTAATTAGTAACCGTCCAGACCCATCTGTTGAAATTTCTCCTTGGAGGTAGGAAAATTTTACTAAACGATAACCCTTATTTCACACCAACCCCCCTGTTATGTCACCTACGGGCCGAAAGATCAATGTCGCACATAGGTCTTTATGAGACATCGGTTGAAACTGACAATTGCGAATCCATTTCCGTCACGAACTAAAATTTAAAATACTACTTCATAATTTCGTTTAGGCAACTCGTACAAAGTTGCTTGTCTTTAGTGAATAGTACAGTCACGAATAATAATATTTTGTAAGCACTTTAGTACATTTTCATTATAATGTAATTTTATTGTAAGCCTAGCCCGTTAAGCGCCGGTATTTAATTAAATGGCTAAACGTAAAAATATACACCACTTCTACATTACCCGACCGAGGTTGGCAACGATGTTAGATCCAACGTAATTAGAGGGATAGAATATTGCCTTGATATGGATAAAATTCCAGGCTCTGGACTGCGATCAAGTTTTTTCGATAGAAAAACAATTTTACCCCACCTAAGATTCGAATCCAGAATTTAGTCATTGTTGGGGGCGATATCAGTTTCCCAGGGGTCGACATAAACTAAAACTGATTATAGGGGTCCACGAGGTCTAAAAATCGACCCCATTTAATTAACACAAGTTCTTATTTGAAACTTTCAAGATACTGTATAAGTTGTGTTACGTGTACGAACTTGTTATAAGAATGACTAATAATTTTTTAGGAAGTATCATTGTTGTACTTCACTCACTTAACCAACCGTAAACTTTTTTAATTGGAAAGTATTTTGTATCAATAGGAAAAAAACTAGGGATAGGATTTTTAAAGTAATTTGGTTATAGGGGTCTGAGGTATCAGTAACTAAGGGTTACCAATATAGTAAAATAGTTTGGGCAAGAGACCCTTTTCAAAAATGAAAAGAGTAAAGGGGAAGGAGAAAAAAGGGTCTCTGGCCCAAAATAGTTTGGGAATCCCTGGTTTAGACAATTTGACGAACGAAAGGAAACGAAATGGTATTCGTCACTGCCATCAGAAATCGATTAACTTTAGCGTAACGATATTAAGTTGATAAACCATCCTTTTCACACCACAAATTTACTAAATAAAAATGAATGTGCCAGCACGATTCCTCAGTTCTATTGCTAAATTAGCTGTACATTTAAATGTCTAAAAGGGTTAAGTTCAAGTGGTTAATATTTTTTCGTCTTTCAGTTCGTAAACGGCAAGTCGGTGATGTACCACGAGATCGGGCACCTGCCCTTCGAAGCCGAGATCACTAACGAGCTGAGCTACAACAGCAGCAATCTTCTAACTGTGGTGGTCGACAACACACTCCTCAGCGACACTGTTCCACAAGGCTCTGTCAGAGACGTACAGATTGGGTAAGTAAGCACAATTTCTCTATCATTCAATTCTTGAGGTTATTCAAGCTCTTTAACAAAACTATCTTAAATCATACTCTCTTTCTTACGGCATAGTAAAATTAAAATAGTTTTGTTAAAGAGGTACGAGGAACGTACGGACCCTTTTTTTGTTTATTGGTGGGGAAATCCTCATGGATACCCGTTCGCAGCGGGGACGCGAACGGGTTATGTTGGACTCCTTGCTCCAGCGACGGTCGGTGTTAACGGCCGGCCTTCGCTGGAGCAAGTCCTACCAACTAAAACCCCACCGTGTACCTTCGCCCGCTTATCGACGAGTTATGGGTACGGAGACTCCTTCCACGACCCGCCAGCGGCTGTCCGTTTTCCGGACTCTCCTTATGCAGGGTAACCCCGCCTTGCTCCTCTCCTTGGCGAAGACGCGCCGGAACACTTGGCGCGTCCTCCAACCTCGGGGGATAGTACGGACCCTAACTCAATTCTAATTTGCGCTAACTCCAAGCCAAGTTGTCTATTTGTAGATTAACAACGTAAAGTCTAGAGCATCCGTCCAAAAAATGGCTGAAAGTATGGCGAATAATTGCTTCACAATCGCTTTGATTTTACCTAACTATTCCAAAGCCTCGTATACCGGTAAAATTAGCCGCCGCATACCTTAATGACTTAACACCAATTCAACTTTAAATAAAGCAAAATGTGAAGCTATATCGTCTCACGTACCGTAATTTTTTAAGAACAATCATTTAGATTTTGGATACATTACTCAATAAAAGTAAAAAAATATAATTGAGATCACATTTCTATGTTGTAATTTAATCAACTTAGTGTCGCTAGCATTCATAAACATTGCGAAGCCGATTACATACTCTTTGGCTAACATCTCATTCATATAGTCGATTATTTAACATATACGTTTATTTTGACCCGCCATTTAAGGAACTTAATTCAAGCCACCTTTACGAGTACATTAATCAGGCACCTACTTACCCAGATTCTTGACTACTCTTTTAGGGCTAAAGATTGCGAGGTATTACTTTTCTGTGCAGTTAATTTTGGACTGTCGAAAAACGTTGAATCACCCAAGTATAATTATGTTCAAAGAGGTAATTTATTATGGAATTAGTATAATATGTATCTATGTATGTTCATAACACAAATACGTAGCCCATGTTTGATTCAACGAGGACGTCTGGCCATGTTTATGTTACCCGCATCCGTATTAAGATCAATCACACGTACATTTTGTAAACATTTTTAGCCCGAATCGTGCCTATACGAGCATTGTTAAACCACCACCATCGTTACATTAAATAATAATACATAACAACAGCTTACAATGATTAAACGCAAGTGAAGTGCCATATCTACCAAAATTCATCATCATCTCAGCCTTATACCCGTCCACTGCTAAACATCAATCTCCCCAATCGCTCTCCCGCACAATCGGTCCGATACCACCTGTATCCCACAACCTGCGGTCTTCATAAGATCGTCGGTCAATCTGGCAGGTGGCCCTCTCACGCTTGCCAATACGCGGTCTCGACTCTAGAATCTTTCTGCCCTATCGGCCGTCCGATCTTCGCAGTATATGACCCAAATTGCACGACCGAAATTCTCGCCCAAAATTAGGTCTGTCTTTAATTCAAAAGTAATCATGTATCATTCGCTCTAGTAGCTATCTTGGTGTACACATCCACGTCTAAACTTAAACTATTTCCACACATCCAAGTCAACATAAAATGCCATACATAAATATGTATGGCATTAGCTATTATCTTCTTCGGTCGTTACCTACCATTATATGTTGGTACGGAAATTGAGCAACTATAATTTCTAGACAAAGGTGCAAGAAACTTAAAACCTAAACAAAACCTGAAATAGGTTATACCTAGTACCAGCACTCATCGATACGATCAGCTATTACTATTACTATGATGATACTTATCGGAAATGAAAAAAAACAGCCCTTACAAATGTATTGGTGAAATAGGTATCAACATTTTTTTATTTCTCGCAAGTGTCGCTATTGTAAAATTTTACTTTGAACATTGTTCTACTATGCGCAATTCTTTGCGCACTTGTCTTTCACAACGTGTATTTTGTTTAAATCGCTTGACACAACCTCAGTAAAAGTAATTCGGACCAGCTATATTTTTTGCGTCATTTAAAAAATTCTACCTATCTATACTATCACGTCAGATCCATTGTGGAGTAGGCAGAGAGTACAGAGTTCCAACAGATTCTTTTCTTACAGGCTTCTTCCACTTTCACCATTCGTTTTATACACGCACGCCAGTTACGGAGACTTGCCCTTCAGATAAGACAGGAATTAATTTGAGAATTTAATAAAATTTATTTTGTTGCTTATCCATAGACCCAACAATCTCCGTCACGAGCAACAGTACACGTTTGACTTCTTCAACTACGCGGGCATCCATCGCTCCGTATTCCTGTACACCACGCCGCAGGTTTACATCGATGACGTGATTGTCAACACTGACATACAAGGACTAACAGGTATGTATATCTGTAATATTTTTTATTTTCCCTTTATTTCCCATTTCTAATTGTACGGATGATTATGGTAGGTACTAGAGATAGTACTAGTTGTACATTAGCACACAGTTGATAATGATGACAATTATTTGTTTCGCATAATCCTTATATTAACTGAGAGACGTCTATTTCATAGCAAATACCTTCTTCTAATGGCTATCCAGCCACTACGACAAGTGGCTTTGACGTCTGTATTCGAATTTGGGTCTTGCTAAAAGCTATAAAAATATCTCGAATATCCTGACAATTAGAATGGACCCATCTCCGTAGGAATTGTGCATTTGCTTGCATTTCATTGTCGTTTTTTGTTCTTAACAGGTTTCATAGTATACAACGTTACCTACAAAGGTACCACACCCAATAATGTGCAGTGTCTCGTGCAAGTGTTTGATAAGAACGACAGCCAAGTGACGTCATACCACGAATGTGCTGGCTTGCTGGAGATCGGCAACGCTAAGTTTTGGTGGCCGTACCTCATGCACCCTGAACCTGGCTATCTGTACACTTTTAAGGTATAATATCGATGCTTTAAAGGCAAAGGGGGATAAACCATACGACAGTTGAAGGACTAATAGACATAAGACATTTGATGACATTTCTCTCATGGTTTTTAGCCTAACCGTCGGTTATGTATGTGGGCTTAAGTATCAAATCTTGATAAGAGAGTTGGAGGGCAATTTTAGCAGCCTAGATTACATTCAGCCTCCTTAGTTTATATTTAGCTCACTCGTGTTGTAGTAAGCAGAGATATGAACATACTCAAGAAAACCGCAGCAGTGAGCAACAAGGTGGATATGAAAACGAGCAATGCTAATGTAACTTCATGTCAACTTCCCTGCGTATTAACGCAACATGGTCTTGCCGGAAGACCACCGCTACAACCTCTAGTACCGCTGCAGCATTAACTAAGGCAGGGGCCAATTTTGATCTCATACAATAATTACTGTCTTCCGATTGCTCCATTTTTTTCCTATTATTTTTATCGATAGGCATTTCCCGGTTGTGTAAGCATAAAATAAACTATTTTTCTTTCTTTTATGAGAAGCCCGTAATAAACTATTAGGTTCACCCTTATTTACAACACTTGTAGCGTAGGCGAGGTGGCTTATCACGAGATCCCTAGGGAACCTAAAATGATTGCTGGCTACGCCGGATACATTTGCAATCTGATATCGGCAATTTAGCACTGATCCAGGAATACCTATTTTTTTTTTCTTTCGCAGGCCACGTTAATAGGATCCCATGGAGAGATTATAGATACGTACAGCCAGAAAATAGGCATTAGGACCGTAACATGGAGTAATACTACTGTTTACATAAATGAGAAGCCTATCTACTTGAAAGGATTCGGTATGCACGAAGATTCTGATGTGAGTATTTAGAACAAAAACATCTTTAGAGTCGCTAAACTTAAAAAATAAAAGCAACCAATTTCGTTTTTAAAAAAATTGTCGCATCGCACTAAGAATTATTCATGTCTAGGGTAAGTTTACAAACAAGAATCTTACATACACAAACACCTAGACTAAAACAAGTATTTGTTGTAGGAAATTAAAATATAACTTTTTTTTCTTCTCTTTTTAAAAATAAACGTAGCGCCACGCTAAGATTTATTCCTGTGACGTGGTTACGTTTACAAACTTGAACATTCTTATACACAAATACTCAGACCGGAACAAATATTTGTGGATCACCCAAAGATTTGTCCCGTGCGGGAATCGAACCCACAGCTATTAGACACATTGGGCGGAGCGGCTTAAACTCTTAACCACTGCGCTAAATTGTCCGTCAAATTACGAGGTTTTTTTTAAAGTATAACTAAGCTAAAAATATTTTTAACCTGTATTCATTCGGCTGAAGCTAAAAATCACTTACTGTTGGAGCTGTAATGTAATGTTGCTAAATTCAACGTAATCCAATAATATAAATATCTTGTAGTTGAGAGGCAAAGGCTGGGATCCAGTGCTGTGGGTGAAGAACTTCAACCTTATCAAGTGGTTGGGCGCGAACGCGTTTAGGACATCTCACTACCCATACGCCGAGGAGATTTATCAGATGGCTGATGAACAAGGCATCATGATCATAGACGAATGCCCCGGTGTCGATACCGAGTAAGCGCAGTTTTAACTCTTTAATTCTTATTTGGTTGGTAGATTATATAAGGTGTAACATATATTACCCAAGACCTGAAAGTAGTGTGTTCTAAATCGACCACTGACTCGATTCCAAAAATTGGTATTACTCGTTCAGTTTGCTATATTAAACAAAATGTAATCATTATTCAAAACAATGCGGCTATTTTAAATGCATTTCTAATGCATATACCTCAATAAGCAAAAAAAAGAACAGGTTTGGTGTTTGATTCAGATACCAAAGAGCTTCAAAAAATGGTAGAATAATTACACCGCCATATTCCCCAAGCGGGGGTGGCAGAGGTGTACTGAGTACACCCACGTTTCGCCGATGATGTTAGGTCCCATGTAATAGGGGGTGAGCCTATTGCTATATACCGGGCACAATTCCAGTCCGGAGACTCGCACTGGGAAGTTTTCGTTAGAAAAACTAGACTTGTCCGACCTAGGAATTTTGTAGAAAACTCCTTAAAGTTTGTATTTCGTATTGAATTCGTAAGGCAAAAATCTAATTGAGGTGTCTGGTCTTGCGTTATATATGTTACACATAGGACACCTTTAACATCGATTGCAGGACTGGCAGGGAACAGAGCTTATGTTTATGGAAAGTCATTGGTGAAATTAATTTATTGGCTAACATGTTCAGAATAGAAATATATAGGGTTTAACTAAGAACCAAGTTCAGAACTTCACAATTATGTTTAGAGTTATTTTCATTTAAAGCATGTTACATTTCTTATTACAGAGTAAAGAATATGAATAGAGAGAAGATAAATTCGCTTCGGGTAGTGGTGGTAATCGATTCCCACCTGAAGCGATATTTTTGCCTTTCCATTTAGAATCACTATTTTTGTCTTCGTAATTACTTAAAGTTCAGATCAAACTACAGAAGTACCGAAGGTACTTTTCTTAAATGTTAAATTTTAGTACCTATTTTTCCTTTTCAGCATATTCCAGGAATCTCTTTTGAAGAAACACAAACAGTCTTTGACGGAGTTGATCCGGCGCGACAAGAACCACCCGAGCGTCATCATGTGGTCCATCTCCAACGAACCAAGGTCCAGCAACAAACTATCTGATAGATATTTCGAGTGAGTACTTTACGCTTTATTATCTTTTATTAAAGATCAACCTAAATTTCTAGTAAGTAATCGTATTTAAGGAATGACTTTTCAAAAGTTAAAATTATTGAAAGGAGAATGCGCGATAAGTCGGATGGAATGTTGTGCGAGGAACAAGGGGGTTTCAGGTCCGGAAGAGGATGTTCGGATCAAGTCTTCTCCCTCCGCAACATCGTAGAGAAGCATCTGGCAGTGGGCCGGAAGGTTTTCTGCGGTTTTGTAGATCTGGAGAAGGCGTTTGACAGAGTTGTGCGAAAGAGACTTTGGGACATTTTGCCGGAGTATGGTATAGATGGCACTCTGTTGCGAGCCGTCCAGTCCATTTATGTGGACTGCAACGCATGCGTACGGGTGGGTGGTAACAGGCCACCGTGGTTTGACGTTAAAATCGGCGTCAAGCAGGGTTGGGTGTTGTCCGCTAGACTGTTTATAATATATCTGGATAAAAGTCTTCAAAGACTGAAAACTATGAATCAAGGTGTACAAATGGGTGACCTAGTGGTAAACTATCTACTTTATGCAGATAACGCGGTTCTAATAGCGCCAACAGCCACTGATCTGCAAACACTAGTCACAGTTATGAAAGACGACTGCATGAACAATGGCTTACACTTGAATGTAAAGAAAACCAAGATTATGGTTTTTGAAAGGGAAGAAACCAGAACAAATGTAAGGATTGGGGTTGGTAACGATGTGCTGGAGCAAGTAAATGAGTTTGTATATCTTGGATGCGCCTTCAGTAAGGATGGGAAATACACCGCTGACATAGAGAGAAGAGTGAGTGCAGGGAACAGGGTGAATGGTGCGATGGGAAAGCTACTTGGAAGCCGGCACTTAAGCCATAAGGCGCAGCTGGCCATATGGAGTTCTTGTCCCAACGCTGTTATATAGTAGCGAGAGCTGGGTATGTAAGAAGGAGAATGAAAGTAGGGTGCGGAATGCGGTAGAAATGCGAGCTCTGCGTAAGATGTGCGGAGTGAAGCTGACCGACCGCATTAGCAACAGCGTAGCAAGAAAGCGAGTAGGTATGAAAGATAGTATCGGTGTAAAGATGAGAAAGGGCATGCTCCGTTGGTTCGGGCATATAGAAAGAATGGCAGATGAAAGAATGACAAAACAGATATACAATGTGAAAGTGAAAGGATGCAGGTACCGGGGAAGACCTAGACTATCTTACCACGACCAAATAAACCGAGTCTTATCTGAAGGAAAAGTCAAGAGTCTCCGTAACCGATGAGCGTGTATGAGACGAACTATGAGAGTGGAGGAAGCCAGAGAGGTATGTAAGGAAAGAACCTGTTGGAACTCTGTACTCTCTGCCTACCCCGCAAGGGATCTGGCGTGATGATATAGATAGATAGACTTTTCAAATGGACATAGGTTTTCCACTGTAACACCTTTTTTCAGAATGTGCGAAAACTTCCAAGCAATGAAAAAAGAATACTGAGTTCTTAGATTTACCCCAATATTACACATGAAATAAAACTATTTTTCGGATTTTGTCGCGGTTTCAGTTCCCGACGTTTCGAGTGCTTTGCGTTACCCATGGTCACGGACAGGACTGAGGTGTCAGACATCCAAAAGGCATAGTTGTTCCGGGGTACCCTCAAACTCTTTAAGTATTTTTGTTGGTCTGATCTACGCAGAATGCGCTCACGGTGTCTTGAGGCCTTGCAGTGTTATGCTTGGTTTTGGATTTGATTATATTATTCACCGGATCCCAAGTCGATGTAACTTAAAAAACAAAAATAAAAAGCGAGAAAATCCGAAAAATAGTTTTATTTCAAATGGAAAAGAAATTTATATAGATTCGTATTGTGTAGAAAAATAAGTCGTTTTGTAATGGAAAGCAATTTTTAAACGACAGTAATAGGAACTTGTATGTCGATTTGGACCATAGTAAGATAGGATAAGTGTAAAATAACATGTTCGGATCAAATAATATTCAAACATTAGTTTTTCCAAAATAGGAAATAGATCCTTTCGAAATACCGTTGACAAAACTATCCGAAGACTTCCATCTTGATTAATGTACTGATGTTGCATATATTCTAATTTAAAACAATTTTTCACAGAGAAGTAGTGAAACATGTGAAATCAATGGATTTGTCAAGACCAGTTACGATCGCTATTTCTGTTACTCCTACAAGCGACAAATCTGTAAGTACACATAATCGTCATAGGTATTTTAACAAAAAATCCTAACAACATGTAATAATTAAAGATTGATGAAAAGTTTGAAATGATTTTGGATTTATACCTTCGTTATTTCAGGCTTAAGTTAAGACCTAATGTCTATCGACCATTCTTATGAGGCAAAAAGACTTGTGACCATATTTAAAATCGACCTTAAAATCGAAACTTGCAACCCAAAATTCTTTTCATCAAAAGTAGTTTAGACCGGGAAAGAGTTTCGACTGAACTCGACAATAAACATGTAAATACATTATATTATACAATTGGTAACAAGTTATTTGCACGTCTCTGATGGAAGGCCGCCGCATTGAGGTCAAAAATCGCATTTGCCATTTGATATTGACACATCTGATATACCAATATTTTTGTCACGGTCCAAGTGGTTTATAATTCAGAATATTTTACAAACCTGTTTCCTGTTGATCATAAATATCAGAATTGAATAACTTTTACAAGAATACTTTCGATAACATTTTAAATCACGGAAAGAACATTGACACCGGTTAATATCTATTATTATTTAATAGGTGTCATCATGTACGATTTTCTCTATCAAAACAGAAACATCCACTGCAGGACAAAGAAAGATCGCCAATGCGGCTCACAACTATAGCTTCTAGTAAATACCATAGTCCTAATATCACATACAAGTCTGTCTGCA
Organism: Phalera bucephala; assembly: GCA_905147815.2. NCBI lineage: Eukaryota > Metazoa > Arthropoda > Insecta > Lepidoptera > Notodontidae > Phalera > Phalera bucephala. The sequence continues at coordinate 10,422,604 of LR990621.1, read as the reverse complement.
ATTAAGTACCTGATCTCATCAGGCAACCGTCAAAGCTTGACAGACGATTTAGCGCAGTGGTTAATAGCTTGAGCCGCTCCGCCCACTGTGTCTAATGGTCGCGGGTTCGATTCCCGCACGGGACAAATCTTTGTGTGACCCACCATTATTTGTTTCTATCTATCTATCTATCTATAACCTCACGCCAGATCCCTTGCGGGGTAGGCAGAGAGTACAGAGTTCCAACAGGTTCTTTCCTTACATACCTCTCTGGCTTCCTCGACTCTCATAGTTCGTCTCATACACGCTCGCCGGTTACGGAGACTCTTGACTTTTCCATCAGATAAGACTCGGTTTATTTGGTCGTGGTAAGATAGTCTAGGTCTTCCCCGGTACCTGCATCCTTCCACTTTCACATTGTATATCTGTTTTGTCATTCTTTCCTCTGGCATTCTTTCTATATGCCCGAACCAACGGAGCATGCCCTTTCTCATCTTTACACCGATACTATCTTTCATACCTACTCGCTGTCTTACTATGCTGTTGCTAATGCGGTCGGTCAGCTTCACTCCGCACATCTTCCGCAGAGCTCGCATTTCTACCGCATTTATCCTACTTTCATTCTCCTTCTTACATACCCAGCTCTCGCTACCATATAACAGCGTTGGGACAAGAACTCCGTTATGTATGGTCAGCTGCGCCTTATGGCTTAAGTGCCGGCTCCCGAGTAGCTTTCCCATCGCACCATTCACTCTGTTCCCTGCACTCACTCTTCTCTCTATGTCAGCGGTGTATTTCCCATCCTTACTGAAGGCGCATCCAAGATATACAAACTCATTCACTTGCTCCAGCACATCGTTACCAACCACAATCCTTACATTCGTTCTGGTTTCTTCCCTTTCAAAAACCATAATCTTGGTTTTCTTCACATTCAAGTGTAAGCCATTGATCATGCAGTCGTCTTTCATAACTGTGACTAGTGTTTGCAGATCAGTGGCTGTTGGCGCTATTAAAACCGCGTCATCTGCATAAAGTAGATGGTTTACCACTAAGTCACCCATTTGTACACCTTCATTCATCGCTTTCAGTCTTTGAAGACTTTTGTCCAGATATATTATAAACAGTCTAGCGGACAACACGCAACCCTGCTTGACGCCGATTTTAACGTCAAACCAGGGTGACCTGTTACCACCCACCCGTACGCATGCCTTGCAGTCCACATAAGTGGACTGGACGGCTCGCAACAGAGTGCCATCTATACCATACTCTGGCAAAATGTCCCAAAGTCTCTTTCGCACAACTCTGTCAAATGCCTTCTCCAGATCTACAAAACCGCAGAAAACCTTCCGGCCCACTGCCAGATGCTTCTCTACGATGTTGCGGAGTGAGAAGACTTGATCCGAACATCCTCTTCCAGACCTGAAACCCCCTTGTGCCTCGCACAACATTCCATCGGACTTCACGCGCATTCTCCGTTCAATAATTTTACCGTACACCTTGGCTGCCAAGCTGATCAAACTGATGGCTCTGTAATTGGCGCAGTCATATTGTGAACCCTTGCCTTTATACAAGGGTACTATGACTGCGCGGCGCCAATCTGTAGGGACTCTACCGGTCCTCCAGCAAAGGTTTGCAAGGGCCCGGAAAGCGTCCCGGACGCAAGTTCCACCATATTTGATCATCTCGGCAGATATCATGTCTACTCCCGCAGCTTTACCGTTTTTCATACTTCCTATCGCCCATTCAACTTCTTCCATAGTGATGTCCTCCGTTGATTCTGGTGCCGCAATCTCGCCTTTAGGCACGTCTGCGGCATCAGCATCCGGGTCATCTCCATACATTTCTCCAAAATATTCACTCCACCGGTTTAGCACAGCTTGTGTGTCTGCAAGAATGTCACCATCTTTAGATTTTATCCTTTCCATTCTGGAGCCTGACGAATCACCTCGAGCCTTTCTCACCTTGCTCCAAAAGAGTTTGGTGTTGTTCTCGAAGTTCTTCGCCAGCCTCTCCTCCTCAATCATACTGGCTCTTTCACGCTTTTCTTTCACTAAAGTTTTAGTGGCATTCTTGCATTGCCGGTATATTTCTTTCTTCATCTCTGTCATACTGGCATTCAGGTTCAAAGAAGATACATAGTCCTGCCACGCTTTCTTCTTACTTTCTACGGAGCTTTGCAACTCCGCATCCCACCATGCATCACCTTTTGCTGTAATATGCTTCTTTGAGCAACCACATACTTCTTTCGCGGATTCCACCAAACTCTCTTTCAGGCTATTCCAGCATTCATCTACATTTGAGTCCGAAGAGCCTGCTGTCAAAAGCTTGTCCCGGACTCTGTCTTCATACACTCTCCTCACGCTCTCATCTTGCAACTTTTCAACCTTTAATCTTTCAAGGTCTCCGAAGGGGATACGCTCTCGCCAGTGCCTCCACTTCCTGAACAGACCACTAAACCGCGCAACTACGAGATAGTGGTCTGATTCCAGAGTGGGGCCTCTATACGCACGCGTATCTTGTAGTTTGCTTCGGAGACGGTTATCAACCAGGATCAGATCTATCATGCTTTTTTGTTCATTCCTTCTCCACGTATACATATGTATGTCCTTATGCTGGAATATCGTATTAGACACAAGGAGACCCCTTTCCAAACAAACATCTACAATGAGCTTACCTGCATCATTCACTCTCTTATCACCATAAGGACCCAGAGCAGCGTCGCAAGTTTGCCGCCTGGTTCCTACCCATCCGTTCAGATCGCCACACAGAATCACCTTTTCGTTAGCCTCAGCCAAATCCAGAACTTCCCTGACATTATCCCAAAACTTCTCAAGGTCCTGGGGTGTCGACGAGCTTACGGGAGCATACGCTGCGACCAAAAATACTCTAGTGACACCCAGTTTTAAACGGACCCAGAGAAGTCTCGCATCGCACAGGCCATAATCTCTCACTCCAGAGGCCAGGCGACGGGACAGCAAGATACCCACCCCCATGCTGGCACGACTGCTCTGCGGTACACCAGACCACAGAGCCATCGTTCCATCAGGCAGATCACAGGTTTCACTGCCCCTCCGCTTAGTCTCTGTTACACACAGAGCATCCAGGCGTCTCTCTTTCATTACATCAATCACCTCATGCATCTTATCTTCCATACCACCTCTTACATTCCAAGTGCCTATTCGGCACTCTGCACCCCACGACTCGCCAGTTCGGGCCCGGCGTGATGGGTGGCGGCCCCCATCGCCGCTTCCACCTATATTCGTACCGACGGGGGCGGGCCGGTACGCGTCGCCTCGGGGGGACGCCCTAGCCCGCACTGCGGTACGTCTTCGGTCCAAGATTGCAGCCATAATGACTGGCAGGGGTCGCGACGAGCACGCTCTTTATTTGTTTCGTTCTGGGTATTTGTGTATGTGAATTTTCATGTTTGTAAACGCACCTACGGCACAGGAATAAATCCTAGTATGGTATCCTACGTTTAAAAAAAAAACTTTGGTCAGCCAAAAGGCCCTCTCCAAAGATCACCGATGCGGCTTTATATCATGGGTCCACCTTTTGGGAGCCTGCCACGAAGTAGTATCCTGTGGGGCCTACCGAAACACGTTGTGTGGGTACTCAACGTCTTACGGTACATCACCCTCATTTCCAGCATCTAAATTTGTCTTTATCACTAGGGCCGTCACTTAGACGTAATCTGCTTCAATCGGTACAATGGCTGGTACCACAACGCGGGCTCGCTGTGGCAGATCACGTCCAACGTGATCGACGAGGCCACCGCGTGGCACCGCATCAACAACAAGCCTGTTATCATGACGGAATATGGAGCGGACACTATTGCTGGATTACATCTGGTGAGTTTAAAATTAACACCTACTAATGTTATGCTGCTTAAGAGTTCTCTCCCATTGGTCACCTCACCTGTGATTACATGAAATTAGTCGCAAATGTCCCGAAGTGCATTGGAGCTAATTGCCACCTCGGTGGATATTACTGGTGCGCACACAGCATTGTTCGACTCCTGATAGGAATTGTCCAAGGAGTACCTACCAAAGAGTGCACAATGAGTAGATAGTTTAAGTATTACACATGAAACTAATTAGCTTAATGGTATTTTAGCTGTGGTTAGTAGGTACCCTAATTTGGTACATTGGTTGTCAATAGGTAAGACCTATAAATTAACCACAAATGCAAGAGAGGGAATTAAAATATCTCTTAAAAACAAAATTCTGCAGACGTTCAACAATAGCAATGTTACAATGCAACTGAAAATGTTTTACATCATCTGTTGTTATTGTTCCCCAGTACCCAGAATATGTGTGGTCTGAAGAGTACCAGACTGCAGTATTGTCGGAGCACTTCAAGGCATTCGACCACCTGAGGAAGGCAGGCTTCTTTGCCGGAGAACTCATCTGGAACTTCGCCGACTTTAAAACTGCGCAAAGTTAGTATCCACTTATATAATACTTACTAAGAAAAAATGAGGAAGGGAACCGGCGTGATGATATATATACAAGGTGTAACTTAATAAACGCAAGACCTGAAAGTAGTTTGTTCTAAATCGCTAACTGAATTGATTCCAACAATTTTTAATGTATCATACATTTTTTTAAATTTGCAAAAAATGCTTTTACTCCTTGAGTGCGCTATAAAAAAATAAACTTATTCTTGATTCAGAGCAATAAGGAGATTTCAAATGCATTCCTAAAACGTATTTCTCAAACCGGCCACATACACGTGCAAGTTTCATTGATAATTGGGGTATAAAAGTGCTTAAAAAATGGGTAAAACCTTTAATTTTGGAAATGTGGTTATTGTTTTGAATTGATGAAGCAATTCTCTAATCGGGGTGCCTGAGGTCTTGCGTTTATTATGTTACAACTTGTAGATAGATAGAGATAGAAGAAAAACTATTTGACTAAGTAGAATTTCGGTGTCCATATTAAAAAAAAAAGTACCATAATCGAAAAGAACTAGAACTTAGATGCTGCAAAGTTTAAGTAGTCGCCACTGTGACCTTTCATTGTATCGCTAAACGTAAAGAAGACTGAAACACAGGAAATAAAACTTAACAGTTTCTAGTTAAGCGGTGTAATGCACTTAACCGACACAACTGTGCAACAAGTTTGACGAGAAAATGTAACAAAAAAATTGTCAACACATTCTTAAACCAAATAAACAAGACTTCACACTATTGTTTAGGGAAAGGCTCAAAGAGCCACCGCGAGGGCCTACGATGGAAAAACCGTCGGGGCAAATGGCTACGGAGTAAGCATTGCCAGTGACGATTTTAATGCACTTAAAATATAACTTAATAGTGGTTGAGCATTAATATTTTAAAACAATTTGTTATGGGCATGTTTAGAACTGTAAAGAACAGAACTTTACTTTTGATTGTTTGTATATTTAGCCTCTGTTGCTCCACTGGGACTCGTCTTCTTTTACAAATTGATATGAGAGAGAATAGGTCATACTCACGTCATACGCCACCCCGCGGACTCATTGCGAATTGATTTAAGCAAGTTTGTGGCCGATTGATGTAACAATTACGTTCCATATTAAATGGCAGCCGAGACCAACGGCTTCAAGTGCCTTCCGAAGCAAGAAGACGCTCCAAAGTGTAAACACCACAAACAGACCATTTTAGACTGACCAAGCCGAAAGAAGCTTGGCCTTGTTGATCGCCAAGAGCACGACGGTATCACAGCGCTATGAGCGCCTCATTTTTTACTAAATTTCTTTAATATACCGGCGAGCGTGTATGAGACAAACTATGAGAGTCGAGGAAGCCAGAGAGGTATGTAAGGAAAGAACCTGTTGGAACTCTGTACTCTCTGCTGCCTACCCCGAAAGGGATCTGGCGTGAGGTTATAGATAGATAGATAGATATACCTAGTACTAAAAATGAATTATAGGTGCACCTTCATTATAAAGCTCTAAAGTTGATTCGAATCGGAATCAGAATAAAGTAACATTCATTCATTCATAAACAACATGTCATTCCTGGGGAGAAGAACTCCACGGTTACTCTTTTAAAATAGTATTTTTACATTTTCTTTTTCCATCTACATCTTTGTTGTGGGATATGGGAGAAAAATGTAGGCTGGTCTATCAGGTAGGTCTAAGTTAAATTATACAAATTATACGAATTATGTCCGAATGCAATAGGTAGTCGTTTTAAGATAGGTAGGAGCGACCACGGGTAGAAGGTAGTTTGAAGTAAATAATGTGTAATGAAAGTTGATTATGATAATGGTGATGCTGCATCACAAGCAATACGCATGTCAATGAATATTTTAAAATGTTTAGCATGTGTTGTGACTGATGTGCGAAGATCCACTTCGGCCGCCTATGAGTTCGTAAGCAGTCTGATCAATGTTGCATGACGAACATTTGAACTTTTGTATTTGAATAAGCATGCAAAAGAAATTGAAGTATTTGTATAAATATTGAAAAAATTGACTTTTAAAACACAATGCATAGCATTTTATTCGTTGCAGTTTTATAGCAAAATTATACGACTTAGTTTTTAATACATGCTAAGCATGTTCCTGTAATGCTCATAGTAACTGACTGTGAGACACTAGCTCTTAATTATATACCTATAATATAGCTAATTTTACTTTCTTAAAAAAAATCCCCAAAGTTTCACACTTAAATAGGTCTCATGCTGTTAGGTTTTCAATTCCAACTCAACATGCTATTTGTGGATAAATTAAATTGAAGGCTATAAGATAGGCCTCGTTGGTCTAGTGGCAAAGCGCATCGCTTGGTGATCACGAGGTCCTGGGTTCAAATCCTAGGTCAACAAATGAAGTTTTTCTAAGGAAAAAAAACAACTTCCCACTATGAGGTCGGAGTCTGGAATTGTGCCCGGTATATGTCAATAGGCTCGCCCCCTATTACATGGGACCTAAAATCGTCGGCGAAACGTGGGTGTACTGAGTACACCTCCGCCACCGCTAGGGGAATATAGGCGTGACGGTGAAACTCTACCTTACAAGAAATTTCAAATTGAGATGACTGTAGGTATTTAGTTACTTTTCGATTCATAACTGGTTGTCAATAAATGCAAATTGTTATACGTTTGATTCAGAGATTAATAATGCAAAACCGCCGTGTAGGAAGTAATCTCTTGGTAATTGTACCCGTGCCACAGGAGACGAAGCGACACAATGGTGTCGTAATATTTTCTCTCTCTTGTTTTGCATAGTGCATACAATATCCATACATACATAATCAATGTGACCGACGATTTAGCGCAATGGTTAAGAGCTTAAGCCGCTCCGCCCACTGTGTCTAATAGTCGCGGGTTCGATTCCCGCACGGGACATTTTTGTATGTGAATTTTCATGTTTGTAAACGCACCCACGACACAGGAATAAATCCTAGTGAGGGGTTTACGGTTTTTATAAATAAAAATAATGTAACACAAACAAAGGCAATATGTATTAGGGTCTTATTGTCCGTGTACAAAAGTGTGTATGAAATGCAATCATGCCAAAGAATTAAGCCTAGTGTTGTAAAATGAGCGCTGAAGTCGTGCGTTTAGCGCCAAGTCGACGCTCACGAGCGGTGAGACACGTAGAAGACGCGAGCGTTTTAAGCGCCAACTCGAGCGTTTTTACAACACTAATTAAGCCCCCTGGAATGTCGAACAACATATGAACAATTTAAACTTCAAGCTGTATAATTAGTTGTGGCCTGTCCAATGAAAACAAGACTTAAATCCGAGCATGTATTTGCATATTAGAGAATTAAAATTTTACATACACAAACGCCCAGACCGAAAGAATGTGAGACACAGATCTTGGAAACTGCGATAACACGATCCAGTTAGCCGAACAGCCTACGCCTAGGCTATTAGACTAAGCTGCAGGACCTAGCACAGGCGGCGCGACACGACACATGTCACAGATTTAGTTGTTTCAAACGTAAGATAACCGTTTTTTTCTACGTCCATGTCATGCCGCGACAGAAGTGACAGAACTGGTTTCTAGAATTATGGTATAGATGTATAGACAACACTATTTTGACTTGCGTACAAGACTAGTCCTGTCACAAAATTTTGTCTAGCTCAAGTATTTATTACCGCCCGTGCTAGCCCTGCTATTTCTATATCTTCACGTCAGATTCCTTACCGGGTAGACAGAGAGTACAGATTTCCAACAGGTTCTTTCCTTACCTAGGCCTACTTACCTAGACCTCTCTGACTTCCTCCATTATCATAGTTATTTCATCATCATCATTTCAGCCTATATTTTTCCACTGCTGAACAAAGACCTCCCTAATAGCTTTCCAGCGAGTTATTTAACTACTAATAAATCTAATTTTCAGCTATAACCCGAGTAGGTGGTAACAAGAAGGGTATTTTCACTCGGTCGCGGCAACCCAAGGCGGCCGCGCACCACGTGCGCGCGCGCTACCACGCGCTCGCCGCTGCCGACCACGGCGTCGAGACGCCGATCACAAGCTACTACGTCAGCGACAACCAGCCCGCCAACCACGAGGAGCTGTAATCAGCGCCTTGCCATAACGTGCACCAAATAATTTAAGGCCTTGTACACTGTTAGATACAACACCTCATGTCCTGCCATTGAGTAATTCCGTACTAGAGATGGGCATGATTACATTTTTAATTTTCAATCATTACATTGCAAAATGTTATCGTAACCTATAATCTGATCACATTTTGCCCATTTCTGTTTCGTACTACATGCTCGAGCAGCTATTTCAAACATATAAATTAAAAGTAAAAATATTTTTAAGAACAAGCTTTTGTGCAGCCCGATAATTGGGTAATATAAAATGGCCAGTCAAATTTAAAAATGTATACAAAATTTCGTGTCTATGTTGCCGACCGGTGAAGAGTTCCCTTCGTCTGGAACCAATCCTGGATGTCGAATTAGGTCATGCTTACTATAAAAATGTCCCACCAACCAACCATGTTAAATTTCAACTCCTTAGGTTAAAAAGAAATGTTTCTAATTCAGCTTCCAAAATTTGACCGAAACAACAAAAGCTCGTAAAATGACGCGCAACTCGATGACGATGGGGCACGTGCAGACTGAGCGGAGATATTTGTGTTTTCATAGATTCCTATTTTTCTCGAGTTGTTTAAAATACATCTCAGTGTACATTAAAGCATATTTTGGAAATAAAAATTAGCACTCGAACGTGTCACATTGCGGTAATCATCTAGCACTAGAGTAATATGCTCACTCCAAAGAAAATTGAGGTGTCCTCTAGTACGCAGTACATAATAACCAAATGTGTGGTGCTAGTTATCGGTCGCCATTTCTTCGCAATTTTCTCCACCGCCATTATAATGGAATTGAACATAAAAATAATATTGAAAAATCTATGTTATATATCAATTACTTGCAGGGTTGCCAATTCCAACAGGTTATTAGAAAAATATCTATTAAATTATAATGAATTGGGGAATATAGGCGTGAATGTGATGTTTTTTTTGAAATTATAATGAAATGTTCCGTATTACAGAACGTAAATCCTTACTTACTCACTCTTAACTCTAGTGAAATTAGACTATTTATATATTATATTAAATTTCACTAAAGTTAACAAACTACTTCATATTTTTTTAATACCGTGTTCATGTTGTTATATAATATCAGACTCAGTAAGATAGTGCACAACGGCCGATAAATATAAGCCCCCATTTTCTAGTTCAAATGCCATGAAACGAGCAGTTTACTAAAATTCATTAGCATTTAGTATAATTTATTAGTGATTGCTCGTATGTGCCACAAATATGCGTGTTTACGCATTGGTACTTAATAACAAAACTTGGCACTTTATAGGATACATAGATTTTATTGACAGTATATTTTATAAATTAATTAGATAAGATTATAAAAATGTAAGATAACCCGACCAAAATGTTTATTACTTATGTTTATTTTTAATATGATTATTTTATTAAAGTAGTGTGGTCCATAGTAAATACTGAATATATATACTAAAATGCCAATAATTTTTAAAAATGATTTTATAGGTAGGAACTAAAAATAACAAAACTAAAGCACTCAGAGGCCATAGCACGAAAAAATTGACGCTAGCGAGTTGATATGCCATTCTTGTCACACTACACATTTACTAAATAAACATAAACGGGACAGAAGGTTTACTCCCTAGGATTACACTAACTTCTTATCTATTCTATCAACTCTGATCGTTGAGTCTCGCATTGGATGACAATTAGCTGTATAATGATGGTTGCAAGAAATCAACGAAACATCCGCATGGCAAAGTGCTTTATTTTTGTGGCTAACCCGTACGTATTTGGGTAAGTAGTAATTATAACTCTATATAGTGGATTTTACAACTTAAGTTTGGAGTGTAGGTACCACCTACCTACCACTCGCACATGTACCGCCGACCTTATTACCTTGCGAGAAAACTGTTGTATTTTTATATAAATAAATACATGATTGATTATTAAGAATCCATATGATTGTTATTTGTATTCAATGTATTAAATAAAATTGAAATGTGTAAATATTTAGTGTAAAAAATAAAGTACAAAAATATTGTCTTTTTGTTATTTCTTTTCTCTTTCTAAACTCTACCTACGCTATTTTGTTTAGTCGAGGAGTCCCTATTTCGGATTTATCATCCGACCTTGGACACCACTTATATATTTCGTACCTACTTGTTAAGACAAATGAGCCCAAAGACTAAGGAGCCCAAAACACGAAGAAGCTATCTTGTTTGGTTTAGAACTTCCTATCCTCCCTTAGACTTCATCATCAGACCCTTGGCACCGACAAGGGCTATAATACTCGTCTAAATAAATCCAACGACGAAGGGATTGTCTTTTATAATTGAGATGTTCCTATAACCACCTTTCGGCTCTATTATCAAACCAGTTCCATAGTAGCTTATACTAACATAATCATCCAGTCCTGAGCTTTTGTTTAAAGTTTTAATTCATTCATTATCGTATACCTAGTTAATTTAACATCGTTTGCAAAATTTGCAGCGAATAGCTTGATCCAGTGATAAATAAAAAAACTCCGTAAAATAGCACAACGAGAACAGAACCCACATATCAAACGCTTACTTTACCCTCGTATTAACTATATGCAACTCAAAATTAAAACTGACATAAAAGCACATAATGATAATGTATGGAACAAAAAACTATCGTAAGTAGACAATCCCAGCTCGGATCTCTGGCGTTTAGTTAAGTCCATTAACCACAAATCATCTGTCATCCCTCCACTCCAAACATCAGAAGGATGCTACACGTCCAACACTAAGGAGCAGTGTGAGGTACTAGCCGGCACTTTCCTGCAGAACCTCCTTTTACTAAGAACTGGCTGAGCGATCTTCAAACAGAAGCTGCCGTAAAGAGCTCTGTTAACAGTATTAATTTGTGTAAAATGCCTAAATTAACTAACTTTGTAAGACCGTATGTAGGGCGTAACATCCTTTATAAACTCAAAATCCGAAAGACCCCTGGAATCGACGGAATCAATAATGGTTTACTAAAAAACCTATCCCAAAAAAGCATAGTTTATTTAACTAAAATTCTTAACGGCTGTTTAACCATTGGCATATTTCCTCTATGTTGGAAAGCAGGCAAAATAATACCTATCAATAAGCCTGGCAAGGAGGACAACTTGGCAACAAGTTATCGCGCTATTAGCTTACTACCCAGCCTAGGCAAATTATTTGAAACAATCATTTTATCTCGTCTCTCCAAAGTGGCTGACCCCATACTGATCCCCCAACAATTTGGGTTTCGTAAAACACACTCGACCACACAACAACTAACCAGAGTAGTGGAGCACATAACTAGTGGCCTAAATAAGGGTGAAACTACTGGCATGGTTCTTCTCGACGTAGAGAAGCATGAAGGCCTTTTGCATAAACTATTTGTTAACAAAATACCAATATACTTAATTAAAATCATCCAAAATCATCTTACTGACCGCACTTTTACTGTTTTTATTGGTTCCGAATCATCTACGCCTAAAGTTACACCTGCCGGAGTACCACAAGGCTCTATACTCGGTCCTTATATTTTTCTTCTTTATCTTAACGATATTCCCAAACAACTGCACACCCACTTGGCTATTTACGCCGACGACACAGCTACTTACACAACCTCTAAAGATATTGATATAGTTATTTGGCTTCTCCAATTCTCGCTTAGCCTCCTTCATGACTTCTTTTTGAAATGGAAACTAAAACTAAATAACTCTAAAACCGAAGGTATTCTTTTTAATCGTAAACGTTCCATTCCTCGTAGACGGATCAATTTTGATGGGTTTTTAATTCCTTGGAGTCAATCCATTAAATACCTTGGCGTCACACTTGATAGGAGTCACCTGGAATAATAATATCAACAATTTTCGAGATGAGGGCCTTAAACCTTAAAGCTTTGAACTCCCTTTCCCCGATTCTAAATCGTAAATCCAACCTTAGTCCTGCAACTAAACTCCGTATTTACTCCTGCCTTGTAAGACCTTGCATGACTTATGCAGCCTCAGCGTGGTGCAGCGTTGCGGAATCCCAATATAATAAACTTCAAATTGTCCAAAATAAGGCTATTAAAATTTCATATAATACTCCGTTTCGAACTAATTTAAAAAGATTGTAAAAGTGCATAAAATTTCCTTCTTTAAAAGAATATATACTAAAACTATCGCGTAAATTTTACTTACATAAAACCCCATTGCATAAAAATCTACTGGTGTCTAAAATTGGACAAAGTAGATACCACACGTCTCGTAACTTAAAAACACATGATCGATATCGCTTGCCTCATCACTACTTTCTGGGCGCATAACAATAGCTACCAGACCGGGGACCGGCCCTCACGGCTAATATAAATCTACCCTCTCATTGTTTTTGTAATTGTAATTTATTGGTACGTCCGTAATCTTTTTATACGCAAATTACTACATTAAATAATCTTAACATGTCTCACATCATGGTCATGGCTTGATACCTGTATACTTGTTATTCGTAACCATATGGTGATTTGTTGTAAGCTCATATTTATATATATATAATATTATATATTATATATAATTGTATTTTTGATTTTTTGGTTATTTAGTATCATATTGTAGTAACTTTTTAATTAAATATGTATTATGTTCAAAAAGGCGACCGAGCCTCAGTAACTATGTTATTTTTCTTAAGCTCAGTGTACAATTAGAATAAAATCTTCTCTGTACTGTTTATAAGTTTATTGACTTAAATAAAGAATAATAAAAAATAAAAAAAACCGCTCCGCCCACTGGATATAGTGGCGGGTTAGATCCGCGCACAGGACAAATCTTAAAGTTTAGTCAAATAGCCGACAGAACGCGACGGGAGCGTGACAGAAGCTGTCACCTACGGTTGGTCGTGACGGTTGCCGTTGCACCGAGCGGGGATGCGCTGTGTGGCGGTTCCCGTACATTTTAGTACATTACAACTCCCAAGCCGCACCACTGTCGCGCTGCGTCGGCAATGTGGCAAAACCTTTGGTATCACCCACAAATGTTTATTCCGGTCAGGGTATTTATGAATGTGAATTTCTTATTTGTAAACGCACCCGCGACACAGGAATGATTCTTAGTATGGGGCTTCGTTTTATAAAAAAAGAAGACCGAATAGACAAACAGACAAGAAAGCGAATTGATACAAACTTACCTAGTAAAATAAAGATTTTGTATAGGCCGTGGGAGAGAACTCCTACAGTACAGTCCTAAAATAAAAATTAGATATTTAAAACTCAAACTCACATGATTTGTTTTGTATAAACCCTGCGATGACCATTTGTAACTTACTAATCTACCACCGGCTCGGAACGCGGCCTTCACTGAAAAGATCCGTCGAGAAACTCAGCGAGCTTGTCTTATTCTCCATTTTTTTTATTATTTTTGTATTGACATACATTTTTATATTATACAAAATTAATTATCCGATTCAGCTCCAGTGTGATGGCTTACGACTGAGATATAAGACTAATAATAATATTTTTATAGTATGATGAACTAAAGGATTCTGGTAAGTCCGAAACCACTCTCGTACACTCAGATTAATATACAATATGAATCTATTTTATACAAACGGCCCTACGCTTTATCACCGTTTTCCAAGAAAGTTGTAATTGTTTTAATCCGGATTCCATTGATTCTTTGGTTACTATCAAGGTTATTATCATGTAGTGATTATATTCTCTTTAGTTATCATCATGAAGTTATAACTGACTTGTCAACTTTTTGGCGGGAAATCGAAGAGTGATGTCAATTTGTTTTAATTTCCAAAACTTGTGTTATTTCGAATTATAATGTGTAATGTCGGTGGAATATTAACCATTATGTATTCCTATACGTGCATAAGTGAAGGTAACAAAGTGATAAAACGTGCCTTTTCGATTTCCCTCAAAACGGCCGTCGCAATTGGTATGTAAAGTATCCATCACTTTAAGTATCCAGGGTTGGGCACTTCATTAATTTCATTAGCATCTATGTCATCAAGTTCATTGGGGAATTGAATTAATTTAGAAATGAATATTCGTAAACTTTGTACAATGGCATAATGTAAACACAATGGCCACGAAAGAAAAAAAACTGACTTGTCAAACGCAAGTTGGAAAAATGTCAATGTCAAAATTGTCGTAACAAAACAATGTGGATTTATGATTTAAATTGAATTAATTATTTATTTACAAAATTAAGTAAAAGTGAGTCTGAAGAGCCGTATTTTGCTAAATTGTTTATTGTACCTTATTTCGAACCTCGTAAATCAATAGAACGCCATGAGTTGCATACAGTGCAGAAAGATTTCGGTATACAAGTGTCCAGTATGTAGACAACCATAGTAAGTAAAATAAAACTAAAAAATATGTAAATGACAATATCTATATAATGAATAGTCTCTAATACCACTTCTTTTATATCTTCACAGTTGTTCAGTGCCTTGTTATAAGCAACACAAGGAAAATCCTTGTTTGCCACCACCTGAACCACCAAAGGAAATGGAAGAAAAAGAAATTGAGAGGGAGTATGAATATCCTACTGAAGACACAGTATCTATAGAAAAATTAAAATTATTAGGTAAAATAAGGTATCAAATCATATGCTTTCCTGTCATGTGAACCTTGTTTGCAATATATAACTTTTTCAAAGCGTAAACCCTTTTTGTACCTGCCCGTGTTCGAGGGACACAAGCAGGTTATATCAGAGTCCTTGATCCATCGACACTCCAAGCAAACTCTGGCTGACGATGGGCCAAGTGTACCAACTAAAAACTGTTCAGTGACATCCACTTTATTGCAGCTGTCGAGGTTACGGGTATGCCATTAAGCACCCTGACATGACCCACCTGAAGAGTATAACCTATAGTCCTTTTCACCAGTCATGGTTACGCTGACATTTAGTATTTGACGTTTCTAAAAATGGTGAGTATGAAATAGAATCGATTGAATATTATATCGCGAAAATTTATAACAAAGAATGAATCAATATTAATAAAAATAATTTAGGAACAAAAA
Organism: Phalera bucephala; assembly: GCA_905147815.2. Taxonomy (NCBI): domain Eukaryota; kingdom Metazoa; phylum Arthropoda; class Insecta; order Lepidoptera; family Notodontidae; genus Phalera; species Phalera bucephala. The sequence goes on along the minus strand of LR990621.1, from coordinate 10,407,108 downwards.
AAGAACAAAAAGTAATCTCACTATGTATTTATGAATCAACACATTGGTTATAAAAATCGTCTGACAAATCACTTGATTCGTCACTTACATGTATTATTATTAAAATAATTACAAAACTGTTTTAATATGTCAAGGTAGCGCATCCACATTTATTTATAAGTTTCTTGACCATGAGAATACTAAATATTTCAGTCAGCTACATAGAATAATATATTCATAAAAAATCAGCAATCTAATTGGTACATTTAAAAAAACAACATATCGATTATAACGATTTCATTCATCATGCCAGTCCCCTAAAACACAAACTGTTACAATTTAAATAATTGAGTAATAGCATTTTCTAAATAATTACGCAAATTTATGAACAGTATATGATATAACTAAAGTAAATTTTTGATGTATTTTTATATTCCTTTTTATTTTATGGGGTCTATATTTTTTATATTCTTAAATACAATATGTGTGAAATGGAAGATGATCAAATGTCACTGTACCCATGTCTCCTGAAAAGACTATTACCTGTTGGAACTTCATACACTCCACCTACATCTCATGGTGTTTAGTGTTATGATAAAGATAGATAAGCAAACAAAGGCTAGCAATGTGAATAACATTAAAGTAAGCCCCAAGGTGCTTAATGTGGTGGTCGTTAAGCCAAGTTGGAAGCCTTAAAGGCGGCTTGATAAGTTCCAACCGCAGGTGGCCACAAACCTGCCTCTGCCCATCTGCACTGGGTCTGCATAGTGGAGTATGACCTAATCGCTCTTACCCCAATTTGTGTATAGGCTGATAATATATTATATAAGTCCCAAGGCTTGTTATAGATATGACACTAGTATATTTGCCTTTGCAAAAATGCCTGTAAAATGTAGCTATTGTTCAGCATTCATATTGCTTGAAATGTATTTTATAAATTATAGCAATAGACATGAGACAAGGAATTTCACATACTACAGGTCATGTCAAATCCCTCAAGCTACCCCAAGCCATCGAAGGCTTAATTATGTTTGCCATTAACGTTTCCCAGGAGCTTGAGTAGGTATTGTGTCCACACAGTGCTTACTCACAACTTTTGTATCATCAATACCTTTGTATTCTAATGAAGAGCTAAATCAGTGTTTATATATATATATATATATATATATATATATATAACAAGTATACATACTGCAATTTGTATTTAAACTTTGGTATATGTAGTTTATAATTTACAGGCCAATCAACAGAACTAAAGAAATGCTTAGAGAACCCACATGTGAGAGAAATACTGAAACTGCTGGACAAGTCACCACATCCAGACAGGTTGATGCAGGAGTACATGCAAGAGCCTATCTTCACAGAATTTGTTGATGCATGCCTCAATGTTGTACAGCCTCAGGAGGATAGTGATAAGTAGATAAAAAATAAATAAAATAAATTTTATTAAATTTTGTCTTTTTTTAAATAAAAACGACTAGTATGCAATAAATTATTAAATACAAGCTTTACCCCACACCTCGTTTGCGTTATTTTCAGGCGAGTATTTCACAGCCATAAGTTTTTTTTTGGAAACAAAAGGCAGCCTATATCTTTCTTTAGATAAAATCTATCTCCTTGCCAAATTGGATCAAAATCTGTGAACAGTTTGGGCGTGAAAAGGTAACAGATAGTTCCTTTCGAATTTGTAATACTAGTATGGATGTAACAATATGAGAGGTAAAGTCTGTAGGAACGAGACTACCTAACTTCCGACAAAAGATATCCACTGTAGGACAAAGATCTCCTCAAGAATGCCACAATGACAAGTTATGTACAATATACCTCTGCCTTTTAGCTGCAACTTTCATCAGGGCATTGGTCCATCTAGAACGGGGGAACTATCTTAACATTAATAATTTGACTATGCATCCGGTCAATGTGTATATGATTTATATGAGGCAAGAAAGGTCTATAAGAAAAAAATCTTTATAAAGTCCTTGGCTACCCAAGGAGTTGGGCATGAAGTAAAATTAATTGTAGAATATCAGATTATACATCCCAAATATTGCACATTCGTCAATATATGATAACTATCTTTTGAATGTCACAAACTTTTAAGAGACAAGATTCTATATAGGCGACCTTTGTTTAATTAGCAATCTGCAATCACAAGTACCTCCACCATTCGTGGCGGTGTATGACCTTCTCTCTCTTTATTTTGCGAGAATGCCTTTGCAGCAGTTACAGTAATGGCTAAATTACAATTATAAATAATGAAAATTTAGCGTGGCAACTGAAAAAAAAGACCTACCACATCGCCCCTTGAAAAACAATAATGCTCACAGACTTAAATAATAAAACAAATAAGGCAGAAATCAATTATTTTATTATAATCTAACAAACATTAGTATAGTTCATACAAATAGCTTTTCATCCTATCACCGAAAAATCAGCCAATGCAGCTTTCAGCAAGTTTTCTAATTCTACAGACTTCTTTTTCTCCTCCTCAAGTTGTAATTCAAGCTGCTTAACAGCTTCTGTGCAATTGTTATACTTAGATATGCTATCATCAGCTTCTTTTATACTTTCATCAACCATCGTTTGATCCTTATCTTCTAACATGAGGTATTCTAGTGAATCCAGTTCTATTTTTCGGCGCTTTGCTTTTATATAGTAATCAATATCGTCTTCATACTCTAATGCCTTATGTTTTATTTCCTTTATCTCACTTATTTCAAACAACCAGGGGGTGTTGCGATAATCGTCCAACACCGATTTTTCGTATACAGCGTACCGGTTGTCGAAATTCTTCAATCTGTTAATCTTCTCATAAACTACTATATTTAAAAAATCTATCAGATCATAGTGAGCAAAGTACTCTGTAAAATCTTCACGAGGCATTGTCACATCTGACAATTCATTTGGTATGACAGCAATAACCTTAGATACCACATCTTCAGAGTCTTCAAACCAACCAATCTGATTGCAATATGTTCGCATTTGCTGTTGCATATTGATAGCTGTCAGTGGATTAAACTGAAATGAGGCATTTGGCAATTTAAGTTGCATCATAATCCTTTTTATTGCCAAAATATTTTCAGAGTTTTTCACGCTACTCGGAACAAACTCATAAGGTTTTGGATAAGGAGATGCGCTATCGAAATACTTTTGAAATTCCAGAGGAAAAGATGAGTAATTGAATAACTCTTCATTCGTAATAACCTCGGTCAATTTATCAACAGCAATATTATAGCACTTGATCAGTTTGTGCAAGTCTTTGAGGACGACATTTATGCGACTATCTCGTTCGGATCTGAGCATACACCATATTTCATTGCCTAGGTATCTTTGAGTTATTGATTTCAAATAATCTATTTCTAGCGGTGGGACTTGAGGGAAATTTTTCGCTAACCATTTCATTGCACGTTTAGTACATGCATTTAGTGTTTCGAATACATTTTGCGATTCAACGAGGAATATTCTGAATCCTGATATAACATTGTTTTTTACGAGATCTCCTAAAACAGATTCAATCTGATTCTTGACAGTTACATCAACTGCAGTCGGAATGACGACTGCAACTGGAATAATTTGATATGGATATTTGTGTTGAAGTGTTTCATCTATGGTTTTTAATAAGTTGTTTTCATTCTCAGTCATATAAAATAGCACGCCGTTAGCACCTTCGATCGCCTCGCCATGGTAAGGTGTTCTATCTTTACTGGCTAAGGAAACAGATATGGCGAAATCCATCAAATGATTCCAGGATTGTTTTCCAACATGTATCAAAGTTGCAGACACCTCATGCTTCCTCTTATCACTAAAAACATGTAGTAGCCACTTTTCTATATTTATCTTTTTGTACAACCACTTCATTCCGCCCGGAGAAACTATAGTAAGTTTCCAAAAGAAACATTTGTTGTATGGATAGTTTATTTGTTTCATGCGTTTTAGTAATGGGGAACGAATAATTTCCATTATATTATAAGGCTCAGGAGTTGGAGCCTGCTTCAGTTCTCCGATAAATTTGTAACCCCTATGAATAGCATTCATATTTTTTAATGCCGAATTTTCAACAAATCGCCTCAAATAATTTGCCTCTTGTAGTGGAGTCTTTTCAGTCAACCACACAGGTGTATCTTCAAGAAGATTCCGTCTTTTAGTATTTCTAATATATTGTTTCCGCCAAACATGAAACCATTTCTTCATAAGTTTCTTAGTCCAGATTGTTTCAGCTTTCATTTCAGACTCGCATATTTCATTACACAATTCCGTTAATACTTCTTCTGTTACATTACTCGCATAATTCATTAGATTCTTGAACTTGTCCATTTCATCTTTCAAAATATCAGCTACAGTTTCATCTCCCACTTCATTAACCAATTCTTCAATAATCTCGCCAGATTCCCGTTCTACTCTCTCCTTAAATCTCTTTGCTTCTTCTTCTGCCTTACGCTTCAGTTCAGCCTTTCTTTCTTCTTCAAGTTTTTTCATTAATTCTTCTTGCTTTCTCTGTTCCTCTTTTTTACGTTTTTCTTCTAAAGCTTTCAACTCCTCTTGTTTTTTACGTGCTTCTTCTTTACGCCTCAATTCTTCTTGTCTCTGTAGTTCTCGTTGTCTTTCCTCTTCTTGCTTTCTCTGCCGCTGTCTTTCTTCTTCTTTTATTCTTTCTTCATATAACCGCTGCATTTCTAGTTGTTTTTGTGCGTCCTCATCATTTTGATTGAATTCGTAAACGGCAGCGCTTTGAGCATTTACTGAGTTTAGAATGTTATCAGCAACAGTTTGAGCTTTATTTTTACTTTGAAATATTGAATATCCTTTGGAGTCCGGACCATTTGGTGGGTTAAGAGCACTTTTGAATAAACTACCGGGTGATAAATTATTAGAGGCATCACCATTTGAAAATATAGATTGTGCTTTGTTCAGAATTTCGGCGTTATCGGGTTTTGCAAACACACTGTTTGTAGTTGGTTGACCAAAAGCGCCAAATATATTCGACGACTGCTTCGCATCATCTCCACTTTTAGCAGAATTTCCAAATATGTTACTTCCTTTTTCAAATGTGCCGCTTTTAGCGCCAAAAATATTTTTTCCGCTAGTAGATGGTTGGTTATCACTATTTTCAATCTTGCTAGCAAACACATTTGTATTTGGAGTAACTCCAAAAACATTTTTGTTATTCGCTTCGATCTTCTGACCAAACAGCGATTTCCCTTCAGGCTTTTTAAACAAATTATCACCAGATTTCATGCCTCCAAACACAGAATGTGTATTTTGGCTTTGCTTCTCAATATTTGTCTTTCCAAATACATTATTTGCATCAGTGGTAAATTTCTTTTCAAACAAAGTTTTTACTGGACCTTTACCAAACAGGCTACTTCCTGCAGTTTCCTGAGGGGGAGAAAATGAAAACGTACTTTTTGCAATAGCGAACACCTTTTCTGGGGAATTCTTTATGATATCAGTAGGTGCTACAACTATAGCAGGTTTAAATGAAAACGAATCAGTTTCATCAGACACGACGGCTGGAATCGAAAACAGAGTCTTTGGTGCAGGTTTTGAAAATAAATTTCCTCTGGGTTCTATGGGTTTTTCTGCCACGGATCTAACCATATATCCGGACATTTTTCCACCTTGATATATTCTTTGAATTTCTGCTTTCAAAGCTTTCAAATCTTTATTACTATCATTAGTCGTATTATATCCTTGATCTTCAGCCACAAGTGCACTTTCCTTTAATTTACCATCTTGTGTGAAACTTGAAAAAATCGCCTGCTCTGTGTATTCTGGCAGTCTTCCCCCAGCGATTATCTCACCAACTGATGAGTTTCTTTTAGATTCTATAAGATTTATAGCACGTGCGATAGGGTAAGGGTCGCTGTCCTCTATAAAGTGATTTCTATCGAGAATAATTGATAATTCTACATCATCGGTTCTAGAAAAGCGTAACCCGTAATGAGTGATGAAGGAATGTAAACTTTCAAGTGATTCAAAAGCGAGGGCACTCATTATATCTTCTGCTGGGTAACGAGATCCTCCTCTGGGCGCAAAGGCTTTTACTACCCGAGCGAGCGCCCGCGCTCTGACGTCATTAAAGTACCGCAAGAGGATACAAGCTTGAAGGTATGTCGCTTCATCCCTGACCAGTCGAAAGAATCTCACGTAGTTATTGTTGTCAAGGGCATTGAAAACTTTTATAGCGAAAATAATGGGCTCCGACTTTTGAATTTCGATGGGTAGCTGCTTGATCTGTAACAATACATTCACAGGTTTATATGTTGAAAACCAAATAATGCTTTAGATTTTGTAATAAACGAATGTACTGCAATATTTTGGGCGCTGTTTTAATGCAAAGCATAGACACGCTACATTACGTGTATTATACTCATCCCTGACCAACACTGTGTTACTTTGGACGTCCGACCTATTTTCTATGCACATCATACGCCGCATTAGAGCCACTTTATTTTTCTTATGATATTGGTAACAATATTCTGAAGCAATAAGTAATTTCCAAACAGTACCAAGTTATCAAAAAAATTTGAGTTTAAAAATACACCAACCTCCCACCAAAAGTTAGCGTCACCAAGATTGAGCAGTGCTATGTATCCTCTGAACTCGGACTCCCTGGGCTTCTGCTCTGGACTGACGTCGGCATACATGTGTTTGAGCGTCTGCAGGCACTTAGTGAGGTTGTCCGTGTTCAACTTCTGGTCGAACTGGGTGTGCTCCAGGTCGGCCAGGCGGGCCGCGCAGTGAGCGTGGAAACGGGCACACATCTCCACTAGACGAATGGATTCTGCAAAATTCAAAAATCATTTATTTGTATAGATCAATAAAAAAGCACTTACAAATGTCCAAATAATTTACCACCGGATCGGAACGCGAGAAGATCCGGCGAAAAACAAAATATATACCTTGAAAATTAGAGCTCAGAGAAGAAGCCAAGGGTTTACAATTAATATTAGAATAGTTCAAAATAATAATCAGGAATCTAGTGTAATGATACTTGGGTGCCGGCACTTAGGCCAAAAGGCGCAGCTGGCCCTACATAACGGAGCTCTTGTCCCAACGCTGTTATATGGTAGCGAGAACTGGGTATGTAAGAAGAAGAATGGAAGTAGGATTAATGCGGTGGAAATGTGAGCTCTGCGGAAGATGTGCGGAGCGAAGCTGACCGACCGTATTCGCAACAGCGTAGTAAGAAAGCGAGTAGGTATGAAAGATAGTATCGATGTAAAGATGAGAAAGGGTATGCTCCGTGTGTTTGGGCATATAGAAAGAATGCCAAAACAGATATACAATGCGAAAGTGGAAGGATGTAGTTACCGGGGAAGACCTAGACTATCTTACCACGACCAAATAGACCAAGTCTTATTTGAAGGACAAGTCAAGAGTCACCCTAACAGGCGAGCGTGTATGAGACGAACTATGAGAGTGGAGGAAGCCAGGTATGTAAGGAAAGAACCTGTTCGAACTCTGTGCTCTCTGCCTACCCCGCAAGGGATCTGGTGTGATGATATAGTATTAGTAGTAGTAGTAGTAGTATATACTATTTGACTAAATAATTATAGAATTAAGAAATGATTTAATAGCAACGGTTTAACTCCAATAGCACATTACAAAATCACTTTAGCAAGATTTTCATTAATAGGACAAGTTACCTGCACAACACAGAGCCTGCTGTGTTATATCCTTACGAATACTCCGAAATCTGTCCCACATGAAATGAAACCAATCAGCTAATGAAACCTGAAAAATAGAATAAATAATAAAAGTAAAGATTCGTAGTTCGAAAAAACAACTAAGGTCAGCGGTAAAAAAAATTGTGGCAAAGATAACGATTATTTGCGTAGTACAAAACAACGAGTATCATAATACTCTGTGTACACAGTGTAACTTATACACAGTATAACTTTATGACTGATTCCGACAATACAATTAATGATAATGACACACACACACACACATACCGTCACGCCTATATTCCCCAAGGGGGGGTGGAAGAGGTGTACTGAGTACACCCACGTTTCGCCGACGATGTTAGGTCCCATGTAATAGGGGGCGAGCCTATTGACATATACCGGGCACAATTCCAGACTCCGGACTCATACTGGGAATTTTTCGTTAGAAGAACTACATTTGTCTGACCTAGGATTTGAACCCAGGACCTCGTGATCACAAAGCAATGTGCTTTGCCACCAGACCAACGAGGCAGTCAGGCATGTTAATGACGTTTATTTTTTAAGTCTTACTTCATTTAATTGTAATCAGTATCCCAAGATACCTGCTGAGCCTCGTTTTGGAACCCCTGGTTACCAATTTTTAGGTTATGTAACGTTTTTGGTACTTACTTATTAGAAAATATGCATCTTAATTCAGACATAAACAATTATTATTACTATTATAATGTAGCAGCATTTTAGACCGCTTCCATATAATTCAGTGCACAATTATATCATGTTTGCTGTTGAAACATGGACCCCTCCCCACTATTTTTTTAACAAAGTTATTATAATCTTACCTTACTGTAGGTAAGAGATGTGTTAGTTTATAGCTGTCTCTTTTTCAAAGCAAAGTAAGCTTATAACAGTTTTGCTAAAGAGGTTGTGCTGAGCCTCTCGCCGTATCGTCTCAGTGGAGGCCACATCCGATCCAATAGTAAATTAGTAAGTTAAAAAAAATGTAAACTTGACAACTTGTTAATGGCCCCGCAGAGTTTACACAAAATTAATGATTTGGGTTTGAAACGCGAAAAATAATTTCAATTTAAAAAGATCTTTTTAAAACAAGCTTTTATAACAAAAACACATCAGAGATATCTTGCTCAGTTGAGGAGTTCTGATGGCCTCCGTCCGGATCCATCATCAGACCCCGACACCATCTAAGTCCACAGTACCAGTCAAGGCAAATCCAACCAGCTCAAACATGATGGGGTAATGTTAATTAGTTCGGCATTTTCATTGACTGCCTTGCGACCCAGCCATCATCAGACCCTGAACAGCGTCTGGTGGTATAGAACATGTCAATACCAATCCACAAGCCTAAATACAAAGGGATTATGTTGTGCAGCTGACATGTTCCTATAGCCACCTTCCGACACCATCATCAGACCAGCCCCATTTTACATTGTCACCGAAACTTAATTTCAGCACAAATAAATAAAAAATGGTTCACAAAATTTCACCCAGAAAGACAGTGCCTGTTAAAAGCTTGTAAAAAAAAAGTGTACTAACCGGTCGCTGTGTGTCTGCGATCTCGTGCAGTAAATAAGCGCATGTGCGCGTGAGCACGCGCGCGGGACGCAGCTCGTAGCACATGGGGATCTCCTGGTCGGCCGAGCTGCGGCTGTACTGCTTCACCGCGCGACGAGGTTCCAATAAGCCATCGGAGTCCACAATCGTCTCCAGAGTCATCACCTGAGAGAAAACATCTGGTAATTAGTTTTAGAAAATACTAGAACTATGAGAGTGGAGGAAGCCAGAGAGGCCTGTAAGGAAAGAAACTGTTGGAACTCTCTACCTATCCCGCAAGGGATCTGGCATGATGATTGACATATATAGAGAGAGAGAAAAACAAATATTAGCCGTTAAGCCGTCTTAACACCAATAACGTAATATATGCAATAACCACGAAAACAAGTTCCTATTGCCAGGATATTAAAACGGCGGTCGGTCATAGTGCTGCCCAAACTTTTTGACAGAAGATGTACTAATAACTTTGTAATGACTAAGTAGTAACCATAGTACACACACATTACACCTCTGCAACCCCCATTTGGGAAATATAGGCACGACAGTGTAACGATAGTAACAGTTGGGCATTAAAATTGCTTATCGGCCGCAAATTCATTATTCCCAGGGACAAACATGTCCTAATATAATTACGACATTGCTTCACACCCGGTCGACATGAGTATAAAAAAAACATCAAAATCGATAAAGCTGTTTAGGACAAGATTTACGAACACACACACTGAATTTCGTATAAAGATGAGGTGGAAGAACCATGTAATAGGGGGCGAGCCTATTAATTTTTTTTAAAAAGATTTTTATTTTACAATTTTAAGTGACAAGTGAATTATATACTAATATTTATATACCTATATTATATTGCTGAATTGCACAGCAAGGTACCTACAGGACCTCGAAACTATACTTAACCCAATGCAAAAAGAATCGTCAAAATCAGTTCATAAACTAAGACGTTATAAAAAAACAAAGACGAATTGTCAACCTCCTCCTTTTTTGAAATCGCTTAATGTTCTGATTAGTTCTATGGTATATATAGGATTGACGTAATACCGATAATATCTCAATCTACGCATTCGTAGTTTGTCGTTAAGGAGTTCCCTGGTGTATTATCCAAGTCCAATACCGATGAAATTAAAATGGGACCACCTTGGAGCTATACTTAACCCAATGCAAAAAAAGAATCATCAAAATCGATTCATAATTGGCGGAATGATCGCGTAACATACATACAAAAAAAAACATACAGTCGAATTGAGAACTCAATGCATTCCACAAAAATATACATTTCTTTTATAACATATACTTCTTTGTACTGTCCACACTGAAACGTCTTTATGGTCACACAGAGATTTGTCTCGTGCAACGCGACCGCTACTATTCGAACCAGTGAGTAGAGTCGCCTACGGCCAAACGACTAGACTATAGCGTCGTTATAACCTTGCTTGTTATAACCACGATTTTGTTTTGCCTTACAAACCTACTCGAGTTAAGGGTCTCTCTCTATACACCAAGAGGAATTAGTTCCATCTATATACGAGTATTTTATTACCTGATGCTCAGCTTGTCGGTGCAGCAACTCCTTTTCAGGACACATGTCGGGACACGTGCCGATGGTGGCGCCGCCCACCTTCACCCGCGAACCAGCGCCGCCCCAACCTCGCAAGATCCTGCCACCAATGTCACATAATGCTTTACAAATTAAACATAATGCAAAACTTTGATGCCAGCTTTTTCGACTGTACTATACAACACCAAACATTCTGGTAACAGTTTTATTTGATGAATGGTATGTCTGCGTCAATCAGATACTAGAATGGTATTACACTTGTTTTATTAAAGATCATTGCCCCATGTAGATTTGTTCAAAATCTATTAATTTTGATCAAATCTAACAGAAGAAACCCTTCTGCTTTCGTGTGGACATAAGTCCAACATATAGTTTGTGACAAATTACTATACAATAAGTTAATAGTCGCGGGTTCGAGTCCCGCACGGGACAAATCTTTGTGTGATCCACAATTATTTGTTCCGGTCTGGGTATTTGTGTATGTGAATTTTCATGTTTGTAAACGCACCCACGACACAGGAATAAATCCTAGTGGGGATAGGTATTAAAAAAAATAAAAATAAATAAATCAGTTCCAAAAAATGAAGAATCTATCTATCTATACCATCATGCCTTGCGGGGTAAGCAGAGAGTACAGAGTTCCAACAGGTTCTTTCCTTACATACCTCTCTGGCTTCCTCCACTCTCATAGTTCGTCTCATACACGCTCGCCGGCTACGGAGACTCTTGACTTGTCCTTCAGATAAGACTCGGTCTATTTGGTCGTGGTAAAATGAAGATAGACGGAAGAAAAGCGCTAATTGAAAAATATTATCTACTGTGTGTACAATAAGAGATTTCTTTATATGTAATACAAGAGCTGCTTGTTTTGGCAAATCTGTAAGTGCAGCGAGCAATGAAATTATAAATAAATAAGAAGTAACACATTACCATTATCATTATCAACTCGCTACACAACTATGTAAACATGGCATAAATAGGGTTTCCTCTTAACCTTTTAAGGTATTAACCATTAACTACAACAACAATATCACCCAAACCGCCCACTGCTGGGCAAAAGTCTTCTCTCACAAATCGAGGCTAGAGACACTTAAATAATCACCTTTAATACTAGCCCACCTGTCTCTAGCATCCAAAGTACGCCACTGTTCGTCGGGCGTCAAAGAAATCCTGGAGCGGAGCTGGAAGAGTTCAGCGGCCGCCTCACTAGTGCTCAGGCTCGTCTGTGTGGTCGATACTAACACTGGGGATTCAATGCCACTTGTTGATTGTGACCTGATGAAAAGTAAACGTTTGCCCAATAATATTATTAGATACAAATAAAAGGACATTATAAAGTATTATAGCCCATGCTCAGAGTTTAATTGTGAAAAAATTACATTAAAATTAAAATATTTCTAGTTTTCTCGCAGTTCAATTTAGGTCTAGTTTCAGACATTTCGAGTGGTCTACAGAACCCATGTTCACAAGAGGGACTAGAACGTTTAGCATCCAAAAGTGATTGTTATTACGGAGCACTTTAGGAGAATTAATTCTAATTGAAATTACAATTTATTGATGCCACAATTTAAATATTGAATGATTAATGCCCAACACTGCCTATACTGCTACAACTGCTGGGCAAATGAGAGGACTATGTAGACACTGACCAATACCATGAATCTAAGTACACTTATGATTAATCTATACTTAAGCACATCTATTTAGCTCGTTCTGCATTGTTCTCCAATACCCCATGAATGCAATGTACACAAAAAGAATTGTTCTCATTTTTAAAAAGAGTAATCATGGATTTTTGCCCTTCTTCTCCACAGGAATGACTTTCCGAATGGGTGGTTAGAGTCTTAAGTAATCAATAATTTTCTCCTTTTGACTATTCATAGGAGCCTTTTGGTCTACATGAATAAAAAAACTTTTGATTTCGATTTCTTGCATGGGTGCTCTCTATTAAATATAGTTCAACTCTGCAGTTAAAATATAGGATGTATGAAGAAGGCTGGCTCAAAACTTCAGCTGGACATAAGACTTCAAACAAGGGTCTAATATGTACAAAGATATGTAGATTCATAAAAATGACATCCATTGATAATCATAATTTTAAATTCAGGATTAAAATATACACTAATAGTTTGTCCACCATTTAGTTGTAAGCAAAATATTAAACAACATTAAGTTCCAATTTCTATAAGTCAAGACTTACACGGGGGTCTTCTCCACTTTCGCTGGTATTTTCTTCTTTACTGGTGGTGACTTCTTTAATGGTGACTGTTTCATTATTACTCTGGATGGTAATTTTACTTTAGATAATGGAGATTCCGGATCAACATCCATAACTAAAAATAAAAATGCTTCTGAAATTTCGTTTTTTAATTCAAACATTTACTAATAATAGTAAAGGAACAATGTGTTCTGTTGGTGTCTTAAAATAATAAAACTAATATTTATTCTCACAGATTACCTTTCTGTCTGGTCACTCTGTAGGCGGGAGCTCCTCCCATTGCCGAGAGTTCCTCTTCCACTCCTGGGTCAGGGACCCAATCCGGATCATCATCTCTCTTGCTATGTCGCCTCCTGTAGAATACAAGTAATGCCTTCTTTAAAATATAACTAATACTCAAAACTAAAACTAAAAACTTAAACTCAAAAGTCAATGTATAAATTGATTGTAAAACAACTGCATAAGTGGATTACGAAAACAAATACAAAACATTGAAACAACGGTAAAAGTTTGTAATAAATGCAAGGACCACAGCAGACTTGCTACTTTTAGCTTCAGAGATGCCTATCTCTTTAGTCGCAATTTGGAAACTCAATGCTGTGCCTAAGTGCTTTTATCTGCACACATACAAGCACCAGACAGGGGATCATGTCACTTTTTGGACCCATGATGCAGCAAGACTAAGCTAAGTTTTATACTGAGATCAAATGCATCAAAATGTGCAGCCCTAAGAAATATGATTTTGACAGGTACCAGGATCAAATGGAGCAAGTCACCAAAACAAAGTACAAACAATGAAACAAAATAACAAACTGGGCATAATTTTCAACTCCTATAATATGTAATAGTATATGAAATATAATATGTAATAGTATATAAAATAGTATATACTAAAATGAAATAAATTAAGATATTCCTTGACATACTTACACTCGAGCCTTACTCCGAGTGACATCAAACATGAAGCCATCAAATGCCCCAGCATTTAGTACGGCTCGTTCCGCAGAGGTTGGTTCCTCATACTCTATCACACACATATGACGTTTGGGCAACAGCCTGATCCGATGGACCGCACCAAATTTACTGAAATGCTTCCTGGCTGCAGCAGGATCAAACAAACCCTCAGGGACATTTGAGCACCTGGGAACAGTGGACAAATAGATTGAAATACCTTAAAAAGTCTCATGAAGTAAATATGAATATAAGGTCATAGAGATGGTAAAAGTATGAAGATTTTTCATAAGGCCTAACAAGATATAGAAAAAGATATTTATCTCTATCTATATCATCACGCCAGCTCCCTCGCAGGGTAGGCAGAGAGAAAGAAGAAAAAAGATATGAAATCCCCATATGAACAAAATATATTGTTTGTCAAAAAAACTTACACCTGCATGTTACTGTAGCAACTTTGCCTTTTTATCGTCAATATTACAATTTATCTTTATCAACATTCATTTACTTTTAGATTTACAACAAAAGCTTACTGGATCATTATTACTTAATTACTTTATGCTTGCTTAATGTCTTTGTAAATCGTGATTTTTACGTCTGATATTAAAAAATATTTATGTTATATACACTACCTTTCAAGAGTCTCCGTAACCGGCGAGCGTGTATGAGACGAACTGTGAGAGTCGAGGAAGCCAGAGAGGTATGTAAGGAAAGAACCTGTTAGAACTCTGTACTCTCTGCCTACCCCGCAAGGGATCTGGCGTGAGGTTATAGATAGATAGATAGATAGATGGATATACACTACCCTCAATATGATTAAAAAAGCCACTCACGTGACGGATGTTTTGGGATTAACGGCTCCATCTTGCCCAGGACTTTTCAATTTCTTCAACTTCGAGAGGGGGCTCGTTGATGGCAGCATATTCAAAAGTTTTGTTTATAAAATAAAACACATTACATCATTGTGAATAAATAGACGCTTAAGTTATAGACGCACGAGGTCATAAAAATACGTTTATAACTGAAATTGGTGTAATTCCTTCAAAAGTAACTTTGATAATTTCTACGCCAAACTGTAATAAAAACTGTAATAATAGTCACGTGCAACTTTTATAACTACTTTATTATAATAAATTTAATTTTATTTGGAAATAATGTTAACGTTTAGAACGGTTTGACATTTTATGGCGCTGACAATTTTGACAAATGTCATTGATCGTGAGGGTTGTACCCTTTTCTGGACATACTTATCTTCTATTCGATTTATGATAAATTATTCGACTAACTTACAATAAAAGATATTAATTTAGCTTAAGGTTAATTTTAACGTGCAGCAAGTGTTCATCTAAACCTGCAGTTTATATAACGTATCCATTAGGTAGGTATTTATTATTATGAAAAGGGGCAATTGTAAAACTTATAAATAAGTATTTATAAATAAGCCGCGCTTGGTAATCATGTTTACACACAAAAATCGTACTAATTATCATATCCGAATCTGATTTTCATTAGGAACAGTGGGAATTGTTAGTGGTTGTACCTGGACTGTATTTAATTTTAACTAACTTGTGAAGAATGGCAATAGATGACGCCACTTGTGATAGGTGTTTGCAAAGAAGTATGAAACAAGGTGTTTGAGTATATGCATATCTGTCATAATCGCGCACTGAAGAGGGTATCCACATAATAAATGTACTTATAATGTTGTGATTTTATAAAGCAATAGCCCTACGATATGATTCAATAACATTATAACTACATTAGTAGTCTCTTCAATAAGTAACCATTACGAAAATGCACTACCACTGCCTATACTTTACTTTAATATTGTTATCTCTACCGTAATCCATATGAACCCATCGTTAGATATAGAATTAGAAAGCTCCCACGTGTTTACCTAACAAAGACATGCCTGTTATTTTATTAATGCAAGACGCCTAAAAACTGTGTGACAAAAGCTAGTGTGACGGTGATCGTGGATTATGTAACCGCATTCCGTCTCGCAAGACCGCCACAGTTCCGGATCATGCCGGATGTAATACCTGTCACTTTCTAACAACGCCAACGTTTTGGAAATTTCTATATATACCTACTTGTTTATATATCTACCTACTCGAATATTGTAGAACAGCAAAAATATTTTGATGACTGAAACTGCCAGTCTAAAGTTGGCCACTACTACGTGATATAATCAATACTTCTGAAAAAGTAGTAAGTTCCCAAATGACGTGACGGAACTTATTTTAGAATTACCTAATTCGATCATTAATTTACTTTTATGTAGGTACTTACACCAAACATGTTATAATTTCATCAGATGAATAAACTTTAAATCGTATTGTAAGGTGTCTAAGTGTCAGGTTTTAATACCAGGACCATATAAGTTCACTCACTGGTAAACTAAATTTCAAAAAAATTTGCAGCTATAGGTACCTAGTAGTTTTTTTCTGCAACTGTAGGTAAGAGTTGTCGTAGTAGTCCTATATTGCATCAGTTACTTCCTAATTGGCGATATGTGGCGCGGGATACGATGCGGCACATTCGTAGACACTGGACTTATGCACTCATTTACACAGCCGCTTATACGATGCTAATAGCCCGTGCGAGTGACTCAATCCGCACCAGTTACTTGCACCGTGTTCAAACACCATAAAGTTAACTGGCATGTTTGAATAAGAAAGATTCGGACCTATCTACCTGAACCTGGATATAAGACCTATAGGGTAGAATATTTCATTAAATTTTAATATTTAGCTTATAAGCCATGTACCACCATAGTCTTACTTTTCAGGACTGTTATCTCCGGAAGGGTGATCATATTCAATTTGTCCGCGACGCTAGCCTGTAAAACACTTTTTTTTTCCTTACATATTTTAAGTTTTGTGTTATAACCAATGCTTATAAATAATGAACCATATACCTCAAAGATAAATTTCTATACTTACATGTTTTACCACTAGTTATGATAAAATATTTTAGGCGTAGAAAGGCTTTTATAATATTTTATTAACATCATTAACATTTTAAGTGCACCCCGCCAATGGGACCACGTACCGACATGGCCACGGGGCGTGACGAACACTCTTTATACTTAATATTAATTGTAATAGAACCAACCACATCAACATTTTAACACAAGGTTATTAAATATTTTTAGAAAATATAATGATACTACTATGGAACTCTGCACCCTCTACCTACCCGCAAGGGATCAGGCGTGATGATATAGATTGATTATAAATAACGATACCATTACCGGATCACAGAATTAGGGTAAAGTCACTTTTAGATTTTTCTAAAATAATACATAAATAACTCTCACGCTCTTTTTTCCTCAAATGCATAAACGGAAGTGTACATATGTATGCCCAATATTGGAACCAAACATACTATATAAGTCTTCCCTAGAGGTGAGAGCTTCTAGGAGCCTTCCCGAGAGGTTTTGAACTTCAGACATCATGAATTTATGTCAAGCTTTTTCTAAGTACTAGGCTAATACTGATACAGTAAAAATAATGTAAAGAAATATTAAATCCGACTAAATATCACCGTTATATAGCATTAACTTCAAGTGTGAACTCTAACACATGTACTCTTGTTAAATATATAAAACACCCTCAGTACTGAAGTAAAGATACGTGCAAAATAGCATGTCCATGATTAATTGTAGTACAATATTATATACATAATTTTGGTGTTTCTTTAATTCAAGGACTATTATAATTTACATACAAATGAGACGACCTAGGGACTCTATGAAATCCCCCTGGGATTTACCCAATGACATTTTGTTTAACGTCATTCGTTCAACTTATTACTGGCCGTATCATTATTAGTCATACCTACATTATTTTATATTATACAGGAAATATTAAATTCTATAAGTGATATGCACCTATGTGGACTGCAAGGCATGCGTACGGGTGGGTGGTAACATGTCACCCTGGTTTGACGTTGAAATCGGCGTCAAGCAGGGTTGCGTGTTGTCCGCTAGACTGTTTATAATATATTTAGATAAAAGTCTTCAAAGACTGAAAGCGATGTATGAAGGTGTACAAATGAGTGATCTAGTGGTAAATCATCTACTATATGCAGATGACGCGGTTTTGATAGCGCCAACAGCCACTGATCTGCAATCACTAGTCACAGTTATGAAAGACGACTGCATGAAAATTGGCTTACATTTGAATGTGAAGAAAACCAAAATTATGGTTTTTGAACGGGAAGAAACCAGAACGAATGCAAGGATTGTGGTTGGGAACGATGTGCTGGAGCAAGTGAATGAGTTTGTATATCTTAGATGCGCATTCAGTAAGGATGGAAAATACACCGCTGACATAGATAGAAGAGTGAGTGCAGGGAACAGAGTGAATGGCGCGATGGGAAAGCTACTTGGGGGCCGGCACATAAGCCGAAAGGCGCAGCTGGCCATACATTATGGAGTGCTTGTCCCAACGCTGTTACATGGCAGCGAGAGATGGGTATGTAAGAAGGAGAATGAAAGTAGGATAAATGCGGTGGAAATGCGAGCTCTGCGGAAGATGTGCGGAGTGAAGCTGACCGACCGTATTCGCAACAGCGTAGTAAGAAAGCAAATTGGTATGAAAGAGAGTATCGGTGTAAAGATGAAAAAGCTCCGTTGGTTCGGACATATAGAAAGAATGTCCGAAGAAAGAATGACAAAACTGATATACAATGCGAAAGTGGAGACCTAGACTATCTTACCATGACCAAATAGACCGGGTCTTATCTGAAGGACAAGTCAGGAGTCTCCGTAACCGGCGAGCGTGTATGAGTCGAACTATGAGAGTAGAGGAAGCCAGAGAGGTATGTAAGGAAAGAGCCTGTTGGAACTCTGTACTCTCTGCCTACCCCGTAAGGGATCTGGCGTGATGATATAGATAGATAGATAGATAAGTGATATTCAATGCGCTATAACACCTAAATAGCCTGATACAAACTGTGGGAATTACTTTTATGATGCGCAGCTATTTTCTACCACCAGTAAAGCCATGCCAAAATTAAAAAATATTGCTTGCTAGTGAATTATTTATAACCGACTTCAAAAAAGGCGGAGGTTCTTAATTCGACTGTATGTTTTTTTTGTATGTATGTGACGCGATCATTCCGCCAGTTATGAATCGATTTTGATGACTCTTTTTGCATTGGGTTCAGTATAGCTCCAAGGTGGTCCCATTTTAATTTCATCGGTATGGGACCTTGGACTTTGAAGATACGCCAGGGAACTCCTTAACGGCAAACAAAACGAATGCGTAGATTGAGATATTATGGGTATTACGTCAATCCTATAGGTACCATGCCATAGAACTGATCAGAATATTAACCGACTTCAAAAAATAAGGAGATTGACAATTCGGCAGTGTTTTTGATAAAGTCTTTATTTATGAACTGATTTTGATGATTCTTTTTGCGTTTGTTTTAGTATAGTTTCAAGGTGGTCCCATTTTAATGAAATTGGTATTGATCTTTGGACTTTGAAGATACACCAAGGTTCTCCTTAGCGCCGAACAGAACAAATGTATAAATTTCATTATTATGGTTACTATATCAATCCTGTAGGTACCTTACTGTACAACTCAGCAAAAAAATATAATATAGCTATATAAATATCAGTAAATAATCCACTCGTCTCTTAAAATTGTAAAATAAAAATCTTTTTAAAAAAAGTAAGCCGACTTCAAAAAGCAAAAAATAAATATTTCAAGTCGGTGCCAAGTAACCAAATGCACTAACCGGTACCGATTTCAAATATTTATTTTTTGCTTTTCGAAGTCGGTTTACTTTTTTTAAAAAGATTTTTTAACATACAGTTTACACTTAAGATTTTAAGGAACATGAATACAAACTATTTCGCAAATAAATAAAATTTGGAATAACTAATCCCATTGACACCTACTATTCATTCATTCAACGCTATAATGCGACAGGGAACAGTGTTAACGAATATGCCAAACATATTTCAATCCACGTGCCCTCTTAATAATTTGATACCATGACATTTATCCGGCGTCAAGATGATCTCGTTAGCTCATCAATAAGCGGCAAGCACATGGCAGGCCATAATGGAAGTAGGAACCGTTTAGCCCGATCAATGGTGCCGTGATTCACGTCGGCGTGACGTCACCACTATAAATTCGGCTGTCGCATTCCGTCCGCGGCGCGAGGGCATGGCAGCGGTTATATAAAAGAAAGTGGCGCGGCCGCGAAGCGACCTTGCGCGGTGAAAGGCGTGGCGCAAGTAGCACAGCCGGAACTCGGTCTTCCCACGGGCCGAACCCGCGCCTCTCGCCCGCCATGCCGTTATGCGCAACTTTCGGTAACCGGTTTGATGCTGGCGAAAAAATTGCACTAGCCACGGTTGGACCGGTGCCAGAGCGGTGGACATAAAACACGGAATGTTGCAAACGATCCGTATCGTTACATAGATGTGAAAGCTCACTCGCGCCGGTGCAATTTTTGTATAGCAGCTTTATAAAAATTGGCGTGGACTGCGTAGGCACACGATTTGTGATAGGGCTACCAATTCTATGCCTAGATAGAATATAATTAACTTGATTGATATGATTTTTTAGTACCCAACTATCTATATTCACAGATGCCAGAGAAATGTAGCTTTTATTTATTTGCAATGGCAGAGTTCTGTATATCTGTCTGTAATCTATGTGACAAATAACTAAATTGTTTTTAAGGCTCTCTAAATTTATTTGGTTTACTTGTGGCAGTACCTAAGTAAAGAGGATCTGGTTATATAAGTTTGTCCATCTGCATTTAGTCAAAGATGCGATGTTAACTATAGAAATGAATTAATTTCTACGAATATGTACCTTTTAACTCTAATTATTTCTATGAATAATAAACATTTTATTATAATTTAACAACCCTATGTAGTGAGTCACGCCGAGATTTCATGCTGAAACTTTCACCGAGCGAAAAATATAACTTTCAGAACCGATCCATTGTTCAGTTAGAATTAAACTTTCTCGTCATTGATTTAAATAATGATTGATCGAACGAGACAATTGAGAATATTGGTTGTTAAATTTAAATTCGATGAAGGACGAACGTAGAGTAATAAATGTGTCGTCACGTTACATTTTTATCTTTAACCGTTGATCACGCGCTTTCACTAACCCGCTACTATAAATCTATTGAAATAAACATTAAACCTTCGTTGTCGGCACAAGTGAAATTAGAGATAGGTATGTGATGGAAAAGCAATGTCTGGCACGCATAAACAACAGTGTAGGCATACAATATAATCATCTACCAGTATTCTCACAGAGTATAGGTTAGGGTATCTATGAGAGTAGAGGAATCCAGGGAGGTATGTAAATACCTCCCTGGATTCCTCCACTCTCTTTCCTTACGGAAAGAACCTGTTGGAACTTTGTATTCTGCCTACCCCGCGATCTGGCGTGATGATATAGATAGATGGATATAGTTAAGGGTAGATTTAAGATAAAACTGCTTAATATTATCTCTCTTTTAGTTTTGTCAATAGAATGTATAAAATATTTAACCTATTAAGAAGGAAGTAGATATTTGGATAGTTTTATGTCATCATATTTCTCTCACCTGCTGACAGAGAGATTTGGAACATTATATAGTAGTTTTAAAGGAATTCAAATATATTTAAATCTCTTATACTTACTTGGTACTTACCTAAATGTTTGAAAATATATTATTTTAAACAAATTTTTGTATATAAATGACTGAAATAAGTTATATTTCCTTATACCTATATGTTTCCTTTGGGTAAATAAATAAATATTAACGAAGGCATCAAATGTTAGTGATGCCAGCTTTATTCATCATTTATATTGTTATGATCATAAAATAAACACAAATATTATTTCAATATGGCCAGAAAATTAAAAGCTTTTAAACTGATAGGTTGGTACAAAATGTAATGTTTCTTGTTTTCCTCGAAAAGGAGCCGAAACTTTAAACTGTTCCCTTATGTTTAACAGGTAAAAAAAGTATGTTAGGTGTCAGACGGACTGACCACATCAGAAACACCACTCTGCGTTCCATTACCCTTATTACAGACGTAGGTATGAAATCTGCAAAGCTGAAGTGGGCAAATGCCATCACCAATTGGGCACCAAGTGGAGGTCGCAGACGATGAGGTCGACCTAGGAAAAGGTGGCGCGACGATTTGGACACCTTTGCGGGTACTTCGTGGCCCGAAATAGCAAAAGATCGACAGCTGTAGAGCTATGAAGGGGAGGCCTTTGCTCAGGAGTGGGACACTTAAACAGGCTAGGAAAAAAAACTCTGTCACGCCTATATATTACCGGGGGTGGCAGAGGTGTACTGAGTACACCCAATTTTCGACAACGATGTTAGGTCCCATGTAATTGGGAGCGACCCTATTGCCATATACCGGGCACAATTCCAGACTCCGGACTCATCTTTGAATCTTTCGTTAGAAAAACAACATTTGTCCGACTTAGGATTTGAACCAAGGACGTTGTGATCTCAAAGCGATGCGCTTTGCCACTAGATCAACGAGGCAGTCAGTCAGCTTAACAGGTAAATCAGTAAATAATATTAAAGGCCATATTGTTAATACAATAACTGAACAGAGTTCGAAGTCCCGATAACAGGAGACAAGCATTTAGGTACAGACATTATAATAGGTACAGCCAACCTAGTCATAAAAACAACAATTAGCGGAAATCGTTATCAAGTTGTTTTTTATTCCGCTTATAATACCACTGTTATTAATCATGTATGTATTTATGTATGCATATCGAAAATAGAATTCGTAAGTTATATCTAGAAGCCAAATTCTAATGAATGATTCTGAATGTTTGCGTGGTTGCCTAATATTTAGCACGCTTCAAAAATGGTTATACTCGTCCATATTTCGAACGAGGCTTGTAATTGTGCAAGTGAGATGGAATATAGCGATGTTCATAGTCGTGCTGGCCTAGAATTCAGACAATTTCCGATTGCCACGGTCGGTACGGGCGGCGCGGGCGGCGGCGGCATTGCCTAGCAACAGATAGACACTATCTGCGCTCACCAGACACTTACAAGTAAGGAAAATCGTCTTTATACTAGCGCTGTACTTGGAGAATATCACAGAGGTGGAAAAGAGACAAGCAATTTTGAGTTTTACGTATTTTACAAATGTTAGCGATTGACGAAAACATGTTTGTTTAGGTGATGAATTGCTGTCGTCATCCGCGTACATTTGTCGTTAAGGTTTTGGTTATCGGTGACAATCAGTGTTAATTAAATACTTCACTGATTTTCTGTTGCTTATACATGGTTTATACTCATAATGTGCTTACAAACAATTAATATTTAAGGTGGTTTTTAGGTGGTAAAGTAAACATATTGCAATTTACATCCCATGTAGAGTCGCTTTATTTAATTACCTAAATATTTTAAAAACATAAAACATAGTTGTTGATTAATTCAAGATCTAGGGCAATAAGCCGCAATAAAACACTCAATCTGATAAGGTATCTAATCACAGCAGATAATATAGGTAGAAACTACATATAAAGGATACCTCCATATGGTACATGCATTTCTTTGTTTTAATATTGAATAATCTATTGTTTTTTTTACAATTTATTTAACACTATTTTTTTTTAATCTTATTTATTTAGAGGCTTTTACCCTACAAGGTATCATACCCTAATCTAATATATATAACACTATTACACAATCAACTGAAGTTATTGTGATGGAGAAAGAGGTAATGCTGCGTATCGCACCATATCATAAAGATATTTTGCTGCATCGGATATAGGCTTAGACAAAACCCTTATAAAAGCTCCTACGTCGTATTTACTAACTTGTAGTTTCTGCATCACTACTTCTCTTTCCCTCTGGTTCCATCAGCAAGTGTTGGACATCTTCAATTTTACCACATACTTCGCAATCAGGCGATTTGACTTTTTTCATCAGATATCCGAACTTTCTAGATGGAAACTGACCAGAACGTAATCTATGTGCCATAACAACGTATGATCTGCTTATTTTAACAATAACCCGGGACCCGCGGAGGCTCACATTGAATGGTTTTATACCATATGCCTTTTTCTTTACTCCTCTAGTCGAAATATTCCTTAAAAATTTAACACTATTGTGCCCCGCGGTTTCACCCGCGTTTGCCACATAGCTAATACGGTCGCAACGCATCACCCGGCCTCGCTATTACTTCGTTTTCACTAAGCGTTCTATCTGACTTTTTTCTTTTTGCTCGGGTCGTAGCATATAACCTCATACAAACTAAATCTTTAGCTTTATTATATTACTATAGAATCGACATTAATTGTGACGTTAGACACGTGGATAATTACGAGAATGTACATTAATGTTCTCTGGCCACGCTGTCTTGCGTCGGGTACACCGCTGCACATAGGTACTTGA
Source organism: Phalera bucephala (assembly GCA_905147815.2). Taxonomy (NCBI): domain Eukaryota; kingdom Metazoa; phylum Arthropoda; class Insecta; order Lepidoptera; family Notodontidae; genus Phalera; species Phalera bucephala. The sequence continues at coordinate 10,382,741 of LR990621.1, read as the reverse complement.
CCTTTGGAAGACGTCTGACGGCAAGTAATCGCGTCACTTGTTTTCTTCTTCAATCTAAATAATCAACATTTTTTATAGACTATACCTATTGCAAATGGTACTCTCTTGAGTGCATGAATATATAAATAACTTCTACTACATTGTGATGTATATTTTGAATTTGATACATTCATTAGCACACAAATTATGCGTGATACAAATTAATGCGAATTCTTTGATCCCAGTTAGCACAAAAATAAAACGTTCATACTTTAACAATAGTCGACAGCTAGAGCACCACGTGTATGCAATAACATGCACATGGTCCACATTATAAATAACCTTAATTTCTTTTATTTCTATAAAAAGGTCGTGGACCGAGACGTGCGACTCGCAAACTGAAATAACAACTGTCTGCAATGAATATGAGATAGGATATTATAGAGGTTTTCCATCCAATGAGAGGTTTACCTGCTTCGGTAAAGGCTCAACAATATAAGGTCCTTATTCTGTATGACCAATTAAACACGTGACGCGGCACGTTACAATAACTTCGTGAAATAACGGTTTGGTGATACTCCTGAGGTATACAGAATACTATGACACGATTATTTCACAAAGTTTTCGTAACGCGCCGCGATAGGTCATATCGAATAAGGGCCAAAGGCGGCGGGCGGCACGCGTGCGCCGGCCGCGAACCCGGATGCGGCTGAATGACGTAACGCAGCCTTCACCCCCCCGCCGCCCGCGCCCCGCCCTGCGACCACCGCCCCCTCTCTCCTCTTCGCGTCTGGTCGGCCGTCTGAGCCGCTGCCGCGCGCTTTGATCTCAATGTTAGCCTGTCTTGTCAATGGTCTACTTGTTTAATTAAACCCTTATACGGCGCTAGACAGTCTTCCTGGGTGTAACTATCTGGGAACAGACGGCGCACAGTACAGTTACATTTCCTTCGATTATGGCTTTGATAGATATCTATCTTTTATTGTGGACCGAAGGAGTGAATGTTGTTACTGTTAGATTTTCAGTTATTTAAGCGATAATAAGATTTGAATCACTATTGAAATTGCATGGAATTGCTATCTGCATCCTCAATATAGGTTGCATGTGGGATGAGTGGGGAGAAGTAGATACTACATGCACGATAATTACGTGAATCATGTATGTATACATAGTTCCAATTGAACTTAAAAACTTTTAAAACTTTTTTTACTCAACCTAAAAACGTCGATTTCGCAACAGCGTAGTAAGAAAGCGAGTAGGTATGAAAGATAGTATCGGTGTAAAGATAAGAAAGGGTATGCTCCGTTGGTTCGGGCATATAGAAAGAATGCCAGAAGAAAGAATGACAAAACAGATATACAATGCGAAAGTGGAAGGATGTAGGTGCCGGGGAAGGCCTAGACTATCTTACCATGACCAAATAGACCGTGGCTTAGCTGAAGGGCAAGTCAAGAGTCTCCGTAACCGGCGAGTGTGTATGAGACGAACTATGAGAGTGGAGGAAGCCAGAGAGGTATGTAAGGAAAGAACCTGTTGGAACTCTGTACACTCAGCCTACCCCGCGAGGGAGCTGGCGTGATGATATAGATAAAAACGTCGATTTCTAGCTAACAGCATTTTCATTTCGATGGCTTCACAAATACTGTCATACTGTAATTCTTTATATCACACTTGTTATAGATTGCAATCACAAATAAAACATCTAAAATTGGTATTGGTTTGTTCAAATTTGATTGGAATGGACTATATACAGAATTTAATGTAGCAAAGTTATCCTGTCCAGGGTAGGGCTTTAAAAAAGTGTGTGGTACACATACATCACAATACTGATAAGGCACGGGTTGTGGGCAGGAACAAGGTGGATCATTGACCTGGTGAAGGCCGCAGGTAAAAAGCTGGATGCTTATAGTGCAAAGCTGGTCATCGTGGTGATATTTTGTGAAGACCTTTGTCCAGCAGTGGACGTCTCTCGATTGATTATCATGATAGGACAGAGGTTCCTTTTTGATTTAGTTTTGGAACAAAATATTTTGTCCGTTAAAAATAAAGGGTGGATAATTATTAAAAAATATCATCTCTTAAACGCTTATGGTGCAACGAAGGAAATTATTCGGAGGCTAATTAGAGAACATGGCTGGTAATATAATTATTATTTGGAATTATAAAGTACGCTCGCAGGCCGTCACAGTGGGTGCGCGCGGGACGTTGACGCGGCTCTTTTAATTATTTCTTTAGTTATGATTTCGTTTTATGACCCGAGATACTTGGACGTACAGTTTTTAATCGTGTATTAAAATAAAGTATTGTGATGTACATACTTTTAAAAATGTAATGTTCCATAGCTCTACATGAGAGCTGGTTTTGATTTTCATCTATGGTTTAGTAATTGATATTTCAAAATGTACTTAGTTCCTATTTGAAGCTCTTATTCAATACTGATACTGTTTGATGTTGTGATTTTGATTACTGTTTAAAGTTAACAACAGTTTTTGTAGCTTATATTGAATCATATTTATGTCCAAACTTAAACAATTTTTGTCTTAGTCTGTAAGGTCGACAAATCGACTCTACAAAAGCTGATTTCATCTACGTCTCACAATGTTGTCTAATACACAATAAAATTACGTATAATAATAGTTAGTTCTTTCAAAATTATAACCAAAAAAGTCCTAAGCCCAATAAAATCATTGGTAAACTTCTAGGAATCGCGTGTAAGCCAGTACGCACAATAGTTTTAGAAGAACGAGGTCGCATCGTGGTGTGACTGCGCGATGAGCATTACCCCGAAATAAAAACAACCTTGTGTACGATCACAGTGAAATGGGCAGATCACGCAACCACAGTGAATCATACCGGCGCAGGCGCACACAAAGAGTTAAGGTGAGTCAAACTTAGTGTTACCGTCAGTCCGTATTTTGCCGGATCTGTCCTAATTGTGAAATTGAACTAGTTGCTTGTGAAATTGGTATAGATACCGCATTCCGATATGTAGAAATTAAATGACGACAAAAAAAGAAGTTTGGACGCCTTTTTGTTTTCATGGCATATCCATTATGTTTTCATGGCATATCTATTATATCTGTATTTAATTAGACTGATGATTAACATCGCAGATTATCTACTTTTTGGACAGGTGGTTATTTTTATGCCAAATATGATACAAATACAACTTTATAGTTTTGTTAATCAAGTAATTTTACAATTAAATTTCATCCTAATCTTTTAACTTGTAAGTATAATAAATTATTCTTTATTGTACAAAATAAGGCTGATTAGTTATAACGTTTACATAAAAAATTTACATGGGCGAACTTAACTCAATTTGTGTTATCTACCAGTTAACCTTCGAATGTAGAGAAACAGACAACAGAACCGAAAGAATATAGAACATTTAAAGTGCCATCTCAGTTTTTATATTTTGATGGAAGCCCTATAAAAACTCCGCGAATTGCATCATTATCTGGTGGACGTCGTCGGTCACTCTCCCAGCCAGTGGGGCATCAACACGCACACGATAAATTAAATGAAATCACTGTATAGTCGACTTCCTCGTTACCGGGAAACGTTGGACAGCGTTAGTAATGCCTAATAATAACATTATTTTATAGCATTGATGACAATTTTGTTATAAAACTTGTTCTACGCAAGATTTTGCACTTAGTGCCTAGAACTGAATAATCAAATCCAAAACCAAGCATAACACTGCAAGACCTCAAGACACCGTGAGCTCATTCTGCGTAGATCGGACCAACAAAAATAATTAAGAAGTTTGAGGGTACCCCGGAACACCTATACCTTTTGGACGTCTACCACCTCAGTCCTTCCCGTAACCATGGGTGTTGCAAAGCACTCGAAACGTCGGGAACTTAAAAAACAAAAAATAAACCGCGATAAAATCCGAAAAAATAGTTTTATTTCAACTGTATGCAAAATGTTAAGGCTATTCCAAGTTCCAATTAAAAGGATATTCGTCGAGTGCATCACATTACTACCATTACTAACTATACATTAAATACAAGGTATTGTAGAGCTGCCTTTAAAAGGTAGACAAGCATAAACCGTGAGAGCCATATATTTGGAAGTCTAAATATTTGGAATGGTGTTATATCTGCGTGGTTTGGTGGCCCAAATTATACGAGTTATCCAAACCGTCAAAAGAGCGACTACTATGATGCTAAATAAATTTAAAGAGCTGGTATGGCACTATTTTACAAATTTCAAGTAGTTCTTTGTATGTATTATGTATATATAAAGTCGAATAAATTGTAACTGCACAACATTAATTATATGATCATTAAATATACACACAATATTACAATAATTACAAAGTTCGACTACGAGCTCGATTAAGGAACTTTCTTTTCAGAAAAATACCTCCTTAAATTTACACCATGATTACCAGAAATTCTACGTAACATAGCCTTAAGAATAGAAATCTAGTGTCTCAACATATTTCTTCCAGAATAACTTAATGTTAGTCACTGCTGCTTCATGAATCTCCCAGTTACCAACAAATTCCGCTTTTAAATAGATTCTAATTAGAATCAAAGTAGGTATTATCATAAAAAAGACAAGAGTGTGCTCTATAATAGCCAATTAATATAGACTAGAGCAGTTGTGTCGGACGAGATGAAACTCCAGATACGATGGTATCGCGATGTGAGACCGTGCCTCAGCCGCGAATCTAGCCAGATATTACGGAACTTATAAACAAAAAGCCTTTCCTATGAATTCATTATACACTGACCGGTGTCTAGCACTTTCTTCAAGGCAATCATTGGAACATCTTAATAAAAGAAGCAATGGTAGATTCATAGTTTAAACCTCCTGAGTTTCTCACGCTCGCAGTAGATGGGTGGCATACAATGTGAGGCGACGGCATTCCTCAAGGTCGGTCGTTCCTTCCCCGTAAATATCACGTAGTTGTTATGTTGAACACTTATTGAATCTAAATTAACACTGTATCGTTCGACGGACATGTTTTTAAAGAGCTTTTAAAAGTTTGATGCCTGCATCTCTGGCGGATATGAAAGTGATAAAATAAGTGATTATGGAGCAAACTCTATAGTTAGGGTTTCATTAGAAAAGATTTGCATATTTGAAGAATTTCATTGTTTGACTGCTTCGATGCTTTAATAGCGTATTATTCACGTAGCGATCAGGAGGTCTTGGGTTTGAATCCTAGGCCGGATAAGGTGCAGTCTTTCTAACGCAAAATTCTCAGTATCAGTCTGGAGTTTGGAATTGGTAAAAAGGCAATACGCTCGCTTTCTATTACATCGGAACCTAACATCGACAGTAAAAAGTTGGTATATATAGTACTCCTCTGTAACTCCTGCTTAGGGAGTATACTAGATAGATACTCTTTATTGTACACCAGTAAAATTACAATTAATCAACACAGTGTTATTGCTAAAAGCCATTTCATCTACATAACCAGTACATTCGAAGAAGCAACATAAACAATAACATAGTTATAACGGGATTTATTTGTTCGATTTTTTACAATAATAATATTAGCCCTGTTAAGAAACTGTCCTGCCATTGAGCACGGGCCTCCTCTCAAACTGAGAGGATTTAGACCACAGTCCACCACGCTGGCCTAGTGCGGGTTGGTGAACTTCACACACCTTCGAGAAACTCTTAGGCGTGCAGGTTTTCTCACGATGTTTTCCTTCACCGTTAAAGCAAGTGATAGTTAATCTTTGATACGCACATTTTTGAACCTGAGACCTCTGACTTTTCAGTCCAACGGTCTAACCACTGGGCCATCATTGCTTAATTTTATATTATTATTTTTTCCCTAGTTCGCATCTGTCGACTGCGTCATCAATTAAAGCTTTACTTTCCCTGTAGCTGTAGGAAAGCGTGCTCAGTAGATGCGAACCATAGATCTTGCAATCTAATACTAAATTCTGCGTGCCTCCGCATATCAGTAAATCAATACATTACAGGCCTCGATAATGTCCTTAGAGGACCAGTAAATCTATCTTCTCGCGGCCAGCCGCATGCCAGCGTCCGCCAGCCCGATGGGACAGATCGTGCCAGCCTCTACTAATGTAATGTTATTGGGTGAATCGTGCCATACAGGGTTGGCAAATGCAAAGTTCAGTACTTTAATATGATTAATTACTGAAAATATTTCTTGATGTATTTTATGTAACTTATTTTCTTCTTTATTTCAACTAGATTATTTTGAACATAGAGTATAATGGAGCGACAATGTAGCAACTACATTATAGTATTTTTCCCATAGGATGGGTATTGACAACGACGAAATTAACATTTAATTCAATGGTGTTAAGGCATAAAACCATAAGTATAGAAACGAGGCAAGCCTCTTATTGCCATTGAATAAAATATAATTTCGTTTGGCATTTAGAACTGTCACTACCCATCCTATGTGAAAAATACTATAGTGTATTATTACAAATGAGGGGGTGAACTCTGTTCTCCTACATAGGTTATAAAATAAATATATATTTGATTATGGGTTTAATTATACTTGTGTGTTGTGATAGGTGAGTAGAATTATTCTGTCTCGAACCGGAAGTATTTTGAGATATGACTGCTTTCTGGCAGTCCACGCAGAGTTGATCATCTCCGTTGAGTCTGTACCTCTGTTTTCTTTTCCTGTTGGCGTTTCTTCTGTTTTCTTTGCAAAATGTAGCATTCTATTATGATAATACTTGCAGCCGTTTATGCCGCAAGTTCTGGGACGGCAGGTGTGCGTCTTACTCTTGTAGCGGAGGCACCTGAAGCACAGACGGCGATTCTTCGCTATGTTCCACCTCTCGGAGTTATTAGTTTTCTTGAATTGTTCGCAGTCTGATATATGGTGACCCCCCTCGTCACACGCCATTTAGTACTATTTCTGTATATTATTATAAGCCTAAACTGTACCTTTGCAAGACTCTATAATGTAATTTAACAAAAAAATAATATTTTTTTTAGACTGCAAAGGTGTTCTACTGCTGTGGAAAAACTTACCCTTTACATTTCCTAAAATTCTACATTCAATCAGCTGTAGCCACGTATTGCAATGGTGCAGTAATATGAGTCATCGTTGCAATATTTGTGCTCGTAGTGCCGTAGGTTCGGAGTGTTCATAGCTATCACTAAGCTTAAGCAGCGTTCAGCCTGAGACGGATTTAAATTCTTACTAGGACACTTTAGGCATTGATTCACATTAATACTTAATCTGGTAATCGTTCAACTGGGTTGGAAGCCTTGTTGACGACTGGATACTTCGGGACTACGGGATACATTCCTGCCGTCAACAAGGCTTCCAAACCAGTTTAACGAAAACTAGTAAGAGAAATACAAATACAAAATGCTTTATTCAATAACAATTCGGTACAATGTTTCAGTATCCGGGACCTCCTTTTAAGTATAAATTTAACTTGTGTTAGAAGATCCCGCTCTTCCATATCACAATATCAATAATACCGTCGGGTTATACATTTTTTTATGTGTATGATATGATCTATGTATATTAGAAACTTGTATTTTGATTTTTGACTACGAAAGTCTGTGAAAAATATGTTCGACTTCATTATAGTCTTTAGTTTTTAGCCAATTAGTAATAGCGGCTTTACATTTGTACAGAGGTAAAGGATATAAATTTAATTCTTTATTTAGAAATCAGTAAAACCACGGGCTGTGGCCCGAATTGAGAAGTTCAATGGCAGGTGACCACAAACCTGCTTCCACCAATCCGTAGCAGAGCATGAACTAGTGTTTCTTACCTCAATTTTTGAGATAAAGACTTTGCCGGTCAGTGGTGATCTATACTATTGTATAGACTGATTTATTTATTTTTTGTTATTCCTTGTCTTGTAGCGCTTCCCAACAAGTCTCAATTAGTTTTTTGGTAACTCTGTCTAACATCAATAGATTGATAGATCATTATAAAATGCAATAAGTCATTCCTATGTTTGTTTTATTAAATCGATATTAATGAACTTTCCTTTTTTAATTCCGCTCACTAAATTCAGCGACGGGCGTTTAACAATATGCAGGATCATGCTTGTATATTAATCACAGTACTTATACATATTATATATATATATATATATATATATATATATATATATATATATATATATATATATATATATATATATATATATATATATATATATATATATATATATATATATATACTATAAAACTAAATTAACCAAACCTTAATTATTAATCCTACGTGTAAGAAATTTAAAGGAAGAATATAACAATTTCGTAAATTAATATAAATATTTCTTTGTCAACTCTCTCGTGTGTACAAATTTTAAGATCAAAAGACGGAGTTTTTTCTTAGTCCTTTAAGCAGGAGTCAATATTGGGTCCATAATTTAGTAGCCCAATTTAATAGGAGGCAAGTTAAACATTTTTAATAATCATTTATAGAGCACAATTCTTGTCGCTGGACTGATATAAAGATTTTTTGTTAGATAAACTCCAACCACGCTTTGGCCGACCTAGGATGTCAAGATTACGGTTCAAAAATTGTATTATAATCTCTACAGAGTCAGATAATATTCGTACTAGTAAAGTACTAAGGAAGACGTTCTATCTATCTATATCACGCACCATAACACTTGCTGGGTAGCACTGAGCACGTGATGTAGGTAATGCATTCCAAAGACTATGCAGAATTATAACGGCAATTATTCCAAAGAACAGCAAATGAAGTGCAATAACACGACGTAAGAAACACCTACCTAGGCTGACAAAAATTAGGTATATCATTATCTGCAATTCTGGGTATTTGTGTATGTGAATTTTCATGTTTGTAAACGCACCCACGACACAGGAATGAATCCTAGCGAGCGCTACGCATTTAAAAAAAAAAATATGTCTTACATTCTCAAACCCGTCCGGGCCTTCTCTTTCGCAGTAGAAAAGACTCTTCAGAAAAGTCTCAATTCTCTGTGGATAAGACTGAGGAATGTGAGAACTTTTATTACACTAAAAACACTACGGTGGCTTCCTTTAACAACACCAACAAATTCCTTTCTATTTCTTCAAAAATGAAACATAGAACCACTCTAGAAATTCCTTTATCGTAGGTGCGTTTACAAACATGAAATTTACATACACAAACACTCAGATCGAAACAAATATTTGTGGGTCACACAAAGATTAGTCCTGTACGAGGATCGAACCCGCGACTGCTTGATCCAATGGGCAGGGGCGGTTTAAGCTATTAACGACTGGAACAAGCTGTCCGACATGGAACGCACTGGTGTTACTTTCTTATATTTGACTCGGTTGAGCACATTTTGGGGAATTCGAATTGCTTCCGCACCCTTGCGGTGCTCACAGCGGCATGATGCCTCTTACGCCACTGTTCCTCTCGGGATCGCTCCGACAACTGGACCCGTGGGACCCACACTCCAAGTCGTCTGAGAAGCCTCGACAGCCCTACGGGTATTCGCCAGTGCAATGGCAACAACGGTACCTGGCCTCCACTGCGGTTAAGGGCGAGCCCTGAATGTCGTCCGACTAGTTTCTCCTTTGCGCGAGGAATGTCACCTACATGCTATATATCTTATGGGATTTCATTTGCTAAGTGCAATTCCGGGAACTTTATTGCCTGAAGACCACGATTTGCTCTATAAAGATATTTAAATTATTCTGTTATTTCTTGCCCCAATTTTTTGCAAGGTTATGGCAAATCTTTGGAATGCCCAAGGACTGTAAACATTACGATTTTATCAAAAAATATCGGAAACAACTTGTAGTTAACTTATTGCTAAAGGATTATCTTTTAATCTATGACCTACATTATATAATAATATTAGACCTGTTAAGATATAGTCCCACTGTTGGGCACGGGCATCCTCTCAAACTGAGAGGGTTCAGGCCATGGACTTCACACTCCTTCGAGAAACTCTCAGGCTTGCAGGTTTCCTCACGATGTTTTCCTTCACCGTTAAAGCAATTGATAAATAATTTTTTAATACGCACATGTTTTCGAAAGGACAGAGGTGCATGCCTGGGTTTGAACCCGAGACCTCTGACTTTACAATCCAACGGTCTTACCACTAAGCTATCACTAGTTTTGACCCACATTACATTTAAAAATTACAATGCCGTTTATTTACGAATGTCTTATTAAATCTTATAAAGCGATTGATCGGTAAGCGACAAATCCGTCCATATAAATAAAAAATGAGTTCAAATCGATCAAGCAATAAGAACAAGTAATTACAACTTCTACAAGTATTAAAATGATAAGCTTTACATTACACTTCTTCCGGATATTCAAAATGATAATATGTACTTATAGTCCGAACTAGATAAGTCAGTAAGCCGTTCGTTGTGGTGGTCTTTGGGGGAGGCCTTTGTCCTGCAGTGGACGTCTTTTGGCTGATGATGATGATGATGGTGATAGTCCGAACTTCTACAAACTCTTAAGATAAGATTTTTATAATAATCTACATTTATAACCATCCTTTCAACGAACGCGGACGTAGCCTCGTTTATATATCTTTAAGTATCAATGCATTCGTACCAGCTACTAAATATTTATATAAGTGTACAATTTTTGTACAATTATCTCCAAACCAAATATAACAAAAAAGTATAAAATTTTAATGGTAGGTAGACTTTTCGCAAGTGATAAGAGCATTATGGGCGTCGATCTGGTTATGTAGAGTTGTCTCAACTGGGGGCGACTCACGCGCAGAGAAATCGGCGTTCGATAGCTGTTGCTAAGCCGAGCTGCGCCCGCGCATTTAGATACGTAGATACACCAGTTGTACGTATTTACACGCAAAACGTAATTAAAATCGATAATGTGTATATCTGCGTCTGTAAGAATATATTCTCTTACAAAATAAATGCGATAAAAACGTTGGATTAAGTTATGATTAAAATAAAATAAAATACAAAGTGCAGATTATATTAAAAATGAAGGTGACAAATATCTATAATAAAAGGTATGCATATAAAATATAAATATGGAATTTCTAGATAGAGTCATCTTATTATTCAAATCGTAACATTTCAGTATAATTTAATAACACTAATTTCTACAGAAATATATCAAATTTGTCTGACTGCTAAAATGATGGCTATTTTTGTTGTTTTATGCAAATAACATAGGTCATTAAATTATTAAAATCAAGTTAGTAATCTTTCCCGAGGTAGCCCCAGGAATTAAAACCTTGATTTCTCATTACTTTTCTCTATACGCTCCTTTTACAGATATTTGGTTAGGTTAAAAGAATATTTCCTGAAACAAATAAAAATTACCAGGAGAAAACAGAATAGTAAAAGATTGGTGTATTGAAAACTAGTTAAAGACTTGACGAGTATACCACAGTATGTATACCGTGCAATAAAATGACGTAGGAACTCCCAAGAAGGGGCTATGAGATGCTATCCCGCCTAAAAGAATGATAGCAGCTTGCACAGAAGACATAACGCGCGCGCTCCGTGACGAATCCAAGATGGCGGATTGGCGCGGTTTGGCGGTCATTCACCCGCACCCGGTCGAATCTCAACTACATGCAACATTACATTTTGACAATTCACCGAGATAATGTTGAATTAAATTTTATTTTTGGAAAAATAATATTATTTTATTTTCTTGGGCAACATTATTTTTTTATTGCATAGGTAGTGAATGCATGCAGCAATTTAATTCTTATTGAAAAGTAAATTGGACGATATGATGCACCCAGAAGTATATACAGTTTGACTCTCAGTTTACTTTTCTAAATCTAAGAGTAACACTGAATCCTGAAATCAAATATTGTAAGTAATCATAAAAGAACATAAGTAATCATAAAAGACAACGTGACATGACTCTATCCTACTCGTCCACTCATCCCTCAATTAGTTGTTATTTTTTTATTATCATCATTTGAGTTCATTTAGGAATACTTACTTAAGCTCAAACAGATTATCTCTAACTGTCCATTTGGAGATAAGTAGGCGGACGACGACCTCCTCCCGTATTGGAAGACCACTAAATTCTTAATAATAGTCTAAAAACAGTAACATAACGCATTACTTCCAGAGAGAAAATCAAAATCATAGAACAATAGTATAATTAAATCGTAAAATCATAGGCCAATATTTACCATGTTAAGATAACATAGCATACGATGGTTAATGACAAATAGCAGAAACGGGTCCCAAAACAAAAATAAAAAGGCTTGTGATATGTTGGTATGCGGGGGCAGGGTGTTGGACAGTTAGCCGGGCCAATGGGGGGGGAGCGATGACGTCAGCGAACGCCTCCCCAACGCGTGACTCACTGAGGACGCCCGCCGGATTTGAAAGTGGCGCGAACGCAGTCTACTAAGAATATTGGTATTACAATAAAAATATATTCAACTATTCATTTGTTTTAATCATAAACATGGAATTTGAGTTAGTAAAGAACTTTGCTGTAATAAATTTATAGTAAAAACACATTTTCACAACAAGCTTTTATGCAGCCAGGTCATGATGCAAAACTAAACCTGTATTCAAAATTTCATGGCTATGCTGTAGGTCGTTGGGGAGTTCGTTCGTCTGGAGTAGGAATCCTGGGTGTACAATCAGGTCATGCTTACTATAAAAATTCATTGTTGCAAATTTTCATCGAAACTGAACCAACTTATCAAATTTCAACTCCTTAGGATAAAAGGAAGTTCAAATTCAGCTTGCGAGATTTAAATAACCAACCAACTTACAACCCTTAACAAACTAACAAACATTGGAAGTTAAATAAAATCCTTATTTACCTTGTTTTTATTTTATTTCTCTTTTTTATTATTATCACATTTCGAAAAAACATATATGTTAGGCGAAGGTAAATTCCCCTAAAATGCTACAATTGTATTACAGCTAGTCACTTTTTCATGTCATTACATACAATTAACACCATCACGCCCATATACCTCAAGCGGGGGTGGCAAAGGTTTAACATATAATAAATAGATAATATTTAAAACCTTTGTCTTTTTGCCGGGTGGTCTATGGCAAACAACGAGTTTATTTAAATTTAAGAGAAAAATGCATACTTATTTTCTATATTACATAATATCTATCTAAAAAACAAGACACAAATTATTTATGTCTAACTCAAAAGAAAGATATCTAGCAATATTATTTAGTGCTTAAGTTTTTAAAACTCCCGATCGATTTATAAACATCATTAACTTGTTATTTGATAACTTGCTTTTCGAACTTCTGCTATAAAATATATCCATGAGTTATGTGGTTGGCCATAAACATATAACATACTTAATATATTTAATAACATAATAGAAAAAATCGACTGATTTATCGGTTGTATTTGTATTATTAGTAACAAGTACAATCCATTTAAGTCTAGAGTCACTATTTGCACATAATATCTAAAAATTCGAACAATATCTCTATAAAAAAATACTAAACATACATCACACCTAATCCCTAGTAGGATAGGCAGAGAGTATTATGATACTATCTCCAAAATTTTTTTCCTTCATTATTTCTAAATTTATTATTATTTTACAAATACACATTTGAAGAAATTAGCATAGTTTAATGAATATCTTGACTTTTTAAACAAAATAATCGTAATAAGCATTAAAAAGACGCTTTACTCTTAATCTTAAAGCCCCAATAGTCGCGTAAATTAGACGACTTAGATTTTATAATCATAATTACTATAAATATTGATATCCCATGAAAGACTTCAACGAGGTTATTAATATAAAAAAGTCTGTTTTGTACAAAAAATAAATATAAAAAAATCATCAATAAGAATTGGTCTCGTTAGTCTAGTGGCAAATAATGCAACTGGCAATTATGAGGTCCTGGGTTCAAACCCTAGGTCGGACAATGTGTTAGATTCTCAGGTTTCTGTATCAAAAAATGTCCAAATCAAAGTTTGTTCGGTATCTAATATCTTCAGCAAAACGTGGGCGTACATAGTTAACCTCTGCCACCCCAGCTTGTGGAATGTAGTGATATATAAATATTTATATACTCGTATTTAAATATATACAACTTATATGCAAAATTAGATTATTTGCGTGCATAGATAAAAACATTATTTTATGACGCTACTAATTTCATTTAATAAAGATCTCATACCATATGTGAGTGTTATTTTTAGAAACCGTGTATATTCTGTAATACCGTGGATATTGGAAAACCACGATCCTTCAGGATATACAATTTTTTTTAAGCCAGATCCGTTCTTGTATAGGTAATGCTCTTTTAAATTGCTACATTGCTCCTGAAGCATTGTACCTAATCGAACTCTACAATATGACATTTCCTTTGTAGCTAATATAGTGTCAATGTTGGACGGGGACATTGACCTACAAGATATATACTAGGTATCCGGTAACCATCCGGTAACATAATCAACTAAATGAAATAATTTGGCAAAGAAAAACAATCTCTACTCATAGCCATTCCAGTATTTCCATTATGAATAATGCATTACAATAGGAATACTTACTATAGGAATCAATGAGATAAATAAATTAATAAGAATACGGTCTATTGACCAAAGAAAGTTAAATTCTTAATTCTTTATTGTACAAATAGTTACAAATTATAAAATTAAAATTAAAGAATAGGTAAATGTACAAAGGCGAGCTTAACTCAAAGTCGAGTTCTCTACCAGCAAACCTTTGAGTGATAGAGAAACAAATCATCAAAAGGAGGATAGTAATAAGTGTACAACACAAAAGATATTAGAGGTATAAACTACAGATATATATCCATAAATACACTACATACTAAACAATACCATAAAATAATATACTACATTGATATATACAGACATACATATAAACATCTTACAGTTGGGAGGTTACAGGAAATGTTGCCTAATTCTTCTCTTGAAAATCTGTAGAGTAGGGCTATCACGTAAAGAGTGAGGGAGAGAGTTCCATAAACGCACAGCACGCACAGTGAATGAGCTATCATATCAACTTGAGGTATGTCGGGGTGTACTAAGTAAAAGAGAAGAGGTGGAGCGACAAGGTTTAAACTTAATGTTTACAGTAAATATACACATAAAATATAGCTATAAGGATTGGTGCCTAGTCTCCTTAACTAGATGTATAAACCTGTGACTTAGGAGTCAAAAAGGTAAGTATTTGATAGAACAATAGTACACAAATAACGGTGATTTGGCGCAGTGTTTAAGAGCTTAAGCCACTTTGCCTACCAGGTCAAATAGTCACGAGTTCGATTCCCGCACAAGACGAATCTTTGTGTGACCCACAATTATTTGTTTCGGTCTGGGTATTTGTGTATGTAAATTAACATGTTTGTCAACGCACCCGCGATACAGGAATAACTCCTACTGTGAGACTACGTTTTCTACAACAACAAACTACTAAGTAGTTTAGCAGATTATGATGTATATTTAAATGTGGATTTCATAAAATGAATAAACATAAATAAAAAAAAAATATTATTATTATTATATTATATCAACAAAATTAACCGATGTCTTCATCAATATCATCAACCGACAGACGTCCATTGTAGGGAAAAAGCTTCTCCCAAAGATTGCCACGACGACCGATATACTTACATATACGTAATAAAAAACGTGTAATAAATAGTTCTTCCCGACTTTTTGTCATAGGCTAAATTATCGACTTACTATAGTAGTGTGTAAAAACTAAAGCATTGTTCAATTTTATTGTGCCAGGATCTAGTTCATAATAATTTAAGATCTGTCTCTCTGCAAGGTCGCTGAATCAAATTAAGGAGTCTTCGACAGCGCACTTTGTCCGCGACAAATTATACCGACATGAACCACCTAAGACCAACACGGATGCATTATTTACGAACATAATACATCGCTGTTTTAGTAAGCAAAGACCTTCCTTATCGTACAGTAAAGCCTCGATCTAACTCAATTTATTGAACCGTGTCGAATTCAGATCCGTAAATGAGTTTAAGGATACCGTAGAACCAGATTTGTAGGCAGGTGTGACTCACACATCAATTATATGTATACATAAAGTTATTATTTATTTGGCCGTGTCCACTTCGCCGCATATTTTGGTCGGTACACCCACTAACAATAGTTTTAAAGAAGCTAGTTTCGTTGAGATATTTTAGTAAAGTAGGACCGGTTTTGTTACTATGGCTTTTGTTAGAATGAATTGTCTGTGTCTATTAATACACACAGCAGTAGTCTTTCATAAGCAATTAATATATAGAGATTTATATGTAAATAAAAATGCCTTGATAATATTATGTTTGTTATTTGTTTTTACACTTAGAAAGTATGTGAGCCATGATGAAGTGAATCGATTAAAACAAATGTGCTTGTTAGACTTCTTTTTGTTAAGACAAAAATAGACTGTAAGGATACTATTACCAGGTGTTATAAATGACTCTACCTACCTGTATAGATTTTGGAAAGCTGTATCTATGTCTCCAGTTAATCTTAAACAAGTAACTGAATGTATGACATATAATTCCATAGTAGTTCTAGGTTCTAGTTAATATAGGTATGCATAATAGAAATTCCAATTAACATGTTGCACTGTAGGAAAGAATAAGGAAAAAATACAGAACTTTAATAAAATCCGATGCTCAACCTTTGGTACAAAACAAGAAACATCGAGAACACGAGATCTGAAAAATCTTATCAGATCTATTATATCTTATGAAAATAAAAATGTTTCCAGTTGTGGGTCGTGGCGTGTTTGTTCTTTGTTGCGGCCGCGCACCCGGCGCCCGCGCCGGTGAGTCAGGGGGCGGTGCCAAGGGCGCTACGCCCTGTCCCGCCCGCGCCCCGCCCAGCCAGCCATGATTTTGCCGCGCTTTTTTTCCAATCAGGTCATGTCCGCGTCATACTTAATGTGTTGCCAAACAGTGGTCGTAGTCACGCCAATGACTTGCCCCGACGGTGAACAGCATTCATCATAAATAATATCGTGAGTCGTGATACTTATATTTGTCTGCCTTTTTTCTCATCTGCTTACACGTGTTCGATTGAGAGCTGTGAAGTCTGGAGGTTATTAAAACTGTGTATTATTTTTTTAGGAAATTCTCTGGCTCAGTTTCGCAGCTGTAGGTATCGAGAATATCAGTTTTTTGTTATCCGCTTAGATAAACGAGTTAATATAAAAGCTATTAAATTAAGTTGCTTATAATAATTTATTGCTATTTATTTTCCACCCACGTAATTGTAACGTATTCAATATTTTGTTTTAAATATATTAAAAGTAAGGTAGAATTTAATGATAGTCCGTAATTCTATTAGCATATTATACATATTTTGATTTCTAGTAGCTAGTCAACTAGAATCTTTAAATTACAGAGATTTATACATAGTTTAGACAATATAACATATGCGCAGCATTATTTGCATATAACCTACATCCTTCATACTCTATTTTTTTTCTACTTAAGCCTGTCTGCTACATTTTTTCTTCACTGCAAGCCATTATTAGTAATATATAATAAAAAAATTAGAGCAAAAATGATAACCATTATATTTGTTAATTACTTTATTCTAGATAGACTCTTCGTAATATTTCTGACGTCACCACACTGTTACTCATAAGTTTGAAACTAGCTAACGACTAACTAGGTATGGCTGCGTCCTCTTCATATATAAAACGACTCTAGCATACACTTTACTTAAGAAAGTTTTCCTATATCTATCAGCTACTCTTATTATATTTAGTGTATTTACATGCCCACTCAACCTATATACCTACCCATCATGAATACGACGAATTTAACTTAAAAAGATTAACTCTACAGCACTGTGACAAGAACGATACATGTCAAAAAATCATCAAACACCCATTTTCCTCATAAAGCTTAAAATTCCGCTCACGTATCATACTGCCTGCATCATGTAAATTTTATTAATATGAAATACCGGGCTAACCACTTTAATTATATCCAAGTATTCGCTCTCTTTATTAGAGAGATAAGTATCGGAGATGTTGAACAATGTTTGTTAGAAAATGTAAGAGAACGTACTTGTTAGCTGTACGAAAGGCGCAATAAATCGCTCGGTGGAGGCGGACCGCTAGAGTTTCTGTTATGTTTATGATAAACTAGCGATGTCTACCGGCATCACTCGTTGTAGCTATGAGGAAGAATACCGCATAAGTAATTGGATTGTAATTTTTTTTCTTAACATGATTAGCAGCTCCTTTAACATCGTCGTTGTAGTCGTTTAATAATATTATGGTAGTATTTTTGATTGTTGATTATTTCAGACGATTCTTTTTAAAAGTTGAATTCTTTCTTGAATAGGTATATTTGGCTGATAACAATGTATTTGTAAGAAGTTTTTGAAGTCATCGCAAGAAATCCCCAAAAAATGTCAAGATACCTGTTGTCATTATTTCTTAAAAACATATTTGTAAAATTCTACTACAAGTTTATGTCTACAAAACAGAAAAAGTAAAATACCTAATCAACTTTAAAAGAAACTCATTTAGAGTAAAGATACTGCCAAAAATAGGTTCCTTTTGTTTTTAAGCAAACATAGTTGCTTACTTAGATAACAGTTTTTTGATGACTTCTAGATAATTTCTAACTCCAATTTGGTGCGTAAGTTCACACGTCATAGATGTTTCCTATTTTTGTATACCTACAAAGAAAACGCCCACTGAGTCATTACGAAATATCACGAACTACAAGATCTTTTCTGTACAATCTTTTTTATTTAATTTGGTTTCTAACCGTTCACTAAGAACAGATTTCTCAAAATTTCCATAGTAGGCTGTGATTATTTTAATTTATTATCATACATACAGACTATGTCTTATCTGAAGTGCACGTCGAGTCTCCGTAACCAGCGAGCGTGTATGGGACGAACTATATCAGTGGAGGAAGCCAGAGAGGAATGTCAGAAAGTAAGAAAAGAACCTGTAGGTACTCTGTACTCTCTGCCTACCCTGCAAGGGATCTGGCGTGATCATATAGATAGATCATATTTTATGTTATACCCATATAAACTCGGTAACATATCTACAAAACGACCTTCATGAATTGATAGCCAATAACGTCATTGTCTCCCCACTACCATCTTATCTGTTAAATGTTTCAATGTTCCGTTGTCATACATATTGTTATTCCTCTTATAAAAATCAACATAGCGGTTACAGAGATTACCCTCAAACAAGCGGTTTCACAAAAACAAGCGGATTAGATATTTATTTTAATACTAAATACCGTTCCCATGCTATAAATATACAGACATGGAGATCAAAGTTTATGAAGCCGAGCTATGTTTTCTATAGATTTAAAAAAGACATAAATAGAAGCAATATGTATTATATTGCATGACTTTTATTATTGTGAGAAATCATAGAGTGCCAATACACGACATGTTTTGAACCTCTTTTGTATATAAAAGGTAATCTTTAGCTATCATACTTTGAAAGGCAACTGTGCAAATAAATGCTAGTACACAACCAACTACACATTTATGTATCGTTAAAGTTATGATTAGCGATTATATGCCTATTTAAATTAGGTACCCATGCTTTGCCGAAGAAGTAGTAGAGTCACACGGCCAACATCGGAATTAATTAACGCTGTCATTAATCGAAATATCACTTTATGAAATTTAGTCAAGTTCTTTTTTAATTAGTAACTGCGCGGACCAACCTGTTGAAATATTTCACTGAAAATAGGACAAATTTACTAAATGACACACCAACGCCCTGTCAATGTCATCCACGGCCTAAAATATCCTTGTAGCACTAAGCACAACGAAATACACATGTATCTATCGCTAGAGTTATAATCAGCGATTGTATAACTATACAAATTAGGCATCCATGCTTTGTCAAAGAAGCAGTAGTCATTTTTTGAGACTTTTATTGTCTCTTTATTAAGCTCGCACCTCTTTCATATCAGTGATGATTCAAAGTGAATCATCAATCATTTGACTTGGTCCTCTTTAGAGCTTAAGCCATTCCACCTACTGGATCGAGTAGTCGCGGGTTCGATTCCAGCACAGAACAAATCTTTATGTTATCCACAAATATTTGTTACAGTTTGGGTGTTTGTGTCTGTTATGTTTGTAAATGTACCCACGACAGCTTGGGACTGCGTTTAAAAAGCAGATTTGAAGTTTCGTTCACGTAACACTCGGAATAGAGATCGAACCACGCGGTCACAGGAGATACTTGCGCTACATAACGTGTATCTACACCTTATTTTGCACTAAAAAAATCACAAATAAGCCAAGTAGGTAACATAATGTGCCAGCTCTGATTTCCGGGCTGTAAAAGAATGTATCACCCCAGGGATTCCAATTTCTTGGAGTAATGGCCGTAACAGCTTATTTGACGGAGCAATCTAGTTAATGTGACTCCTGGTGTATGTGACTCCTCGCTCCACCGAGAACACCGTAGGAGTATAGGGAAAACGATATTAAATCCCAAGATGTGCATAATTGAGCAAGGCACAAGAGAGACGTCTGTGTGTTCCCTTTGGAGATCCCTAAGCCCAATAACGTGTCGAAGGAGGAAACTGTAACGGTATTTTATGCTGTAAGTGTCCTATATACCACAGTCTTCCCCACAAAGGACTAGGAATCTTCTGAAGATTTTTCCAGTATAAAAGAGAAAAAGAAAATAAGTAGTGAAAGATGCTTGTTAAATATGAAGTAGTACACTTTTAGTCACTTTTTACAAACACTGAAGGACCCTGCAATTCTGCGACATATATATTCTTATTTAATTTAATATATATTGTTTTTTAATAAAACGGAGCCCAACATTAGGAATTACTCCTGTGCCGTGGGTGCGTTTCCAAACACGAAATTCACATACACAAACACCTCACAAAGATTAGTCCCGTGCTGGGTTCGAATCTGCCATGGATCCAGACGGTGGAGAGGCTTAAGCTAACCTCGTCATTCTATTATATTCTAGTATATTCTATGCTGCAAACACCTACATATATTAGTACATACTTAGATATAATATACAAATTACCTTTATATTTCTTCGATAAACTTCCTCGACAGTTTTCAGTATCGAATCATTCAAAACTCCAAGAACTGTTAGTCGCATACATCAATTAGCACCACAGCATGTAAATCAAAATGTAATGCTGGCAATAAACAGAATCCTTATTAGTATTTTTATCACTTCTATGAATATGTTACGTCTACTGTAAATAAGTATCAACCGATGTCGTTTATTTGCATCGTGTAGGTACATCTTATGTTTAAGTAATTTTGATGACATTTTGTGGCGCAGGTATACGAATAGGGTATATTTAATAATTCTGACACTGCGACTTATTCTTTAGAACATCACAAAATCGTCACATTGTCACTATTATACACGGTGTAATTTTAGTCGTCGTGGAGCGAAAGCCCAATTAATGTATACAATGCCTACTATTCACTGGTAACAAAAAACATCTACCTACTGACTTCTCCGAATATCTTAGCTAGGGAGAAAATCCGAAAACCGAAGGTATCTATGGGCCAGCTGACGAGCCGCGCCGCCCTTTCATATCATTTTACGCTTTGTATAGGTATTTTTAATGCACGAAATAAGTATATTTTTTTTTAGTACCAATGAACAGTAGGCATTGGATGCATCACCTGGGCTTTCACTCCAGGACGACTAAAACCACACCGTGTATAGGCATTGACAAATTTGTAAAATTGAAACATTTTCACATGTCGCCTGTCATTTTCACTTTTATGAAACCGAGCCCAGGTATTAGCCAAGTGACATAACTTTTATTTTTTTTTCTGCAAACGATAGCGCATTGTTCTGACTACGGGACTTTTCGTTGCAAAATGTAATTCCAGTGCATTCTTTTAGTTTCCACTGACGTTAACGTCTGTAGCATGTCAATCTGGTTACAGGCAATCTTAAATGTAAGCTATCTCTCAGGACATATTCTGCAAATAAAGGGTATTACGTAACGCAATTTATATGTTTATAGTACTTTACTTATGAAGGGGTGGGAACTGTATTTACAATATATAATTTAATTGTTTTTTAATCCTTTATACCGAAATACCACGAGGAGTTCCAATGACATCCTTTCAACTTCATCATTAGACCCTGGGCAACGTCTGGGTGTATAGTACTTATCAAGACTAAATCAATGAACCTCAACAAGACGGATTTATGTCGTGTAGTTGACATGTTCCTATGGCCACCTTCCAGTTTCATCATTAGACCAGTTAAAAGCATATCATTGCATTGTTACCGAAGTGACGTATGGCAAATTTCAGCTCTTTTTGATTCCGGCAAGTCCTTGAAAAATAAATCACAAAATTTAAAAAATACGAACATCGCAAGTTAAATAAAGGCTTGTAAAAAGTCATAAACATCAGAGGTTAACAAATAATTAAATTACTCTTATATTCAAGCTATAACATAATAAACGCAAGACCTGAAAGTAGTTTGTTCTAAATCGTACGTCGATTAATTATCGTCGTAATCATACGTTACATTTTTTTTTAAATTTGCAATAAATGCTTTTATTCCTTCAGTGCGCTATAAAAATCTAAATTTATTCTTGATTCATAATAAGGAGATTACAAATGCATTCCTAACCCGTATTTCTCAAAATGCACACATACACATACAAGTTTCATTGTTAATTGGGGTATAAAAGTGCTTAAGAAAGGGGTAAAATCCTTTAAATTTGGAAATTTGATTTTCGTTTTAAATTTATTAAACATAAATTATATTGAATTCTACTATACTATTCTTTCTGAACACAAAACTTTAAAACACCGTGTCTGTTTATTCGTACACTGTGCAGAAAACTATCGAACCAAACCTAACATAACATTATCATTTGGATAGCATATAGTCTGACTTAAATGTTCCATGTGTATGATTAAAATTGATTAGGTAAAAGAGGACTTCGTCCGACCTACCATTTAAACCCTCGTGATTGCAAGCCGCACAATACGCCACTATAAACGAGACAGTCCACCAAATTAATATTACTATTGGCTAGCCGGAAGACATTCACGACCGGCTTTTACTGTTCACATCTAGCTTCTACCTGGAACCTTCACCAGGTTATCTATCCACCTTGTGGGGGGGCCTGCCCACCTCACGTATTCCGGTACGAGGTGCCAGCACTATTCTTGAATATTTCTGCCCCAATGGCCATCAGTTTAGTGAATATTAAAATTAAACAAGTTATTATTTAACTTATTCATATGATGCACAAACAAATAATAATACAAGTCAACACGAATTTTGACTATGTTAAGAGAGGATGAATTGTTGATAGATTTATCGATAGTTAAACCAAAAAAAATATGTGGCCTGAAAAAGTTTCCTTTTGTATTCAGGAGAACGGTTAATCAATATTTTAGAAAATCCATAGGCTACATTTTTATTTATTGATAAATTGAAACAAATGTACTTATATATAATTTTTGATCAACTTTTACTATCATTTCAAATTACAAATTAGGGAATAAACGTTTCAAAGTGAACCCTATTACTTTTTCTTTCATGTTTATAAGTACTTGCTCTCACCAAACTCTTAATGTAGTCCTTCATCATATTTTCGTTGTATTGGCCCTGATAACGTTGTTTCAATTGCATAATATCTTGATGAAGACGTTCTTGTGAGTATGCCCCCAGGTTATTTTCAAATTTATCTAAATGAGCATGCAGCATATGTGCATTTACAGATATTCTGCATAGTATTAAAGTCTTCTAACAAGTTATCAACTAGCTCTCAGTAATTTTCAACGTTGTTATTCCCTAAAAATCTAAAAACTACTCCTGTAAGTCGGAAAAGCCAATTTATTTGGAAATTTATTTTGTCATTTAAGAAATTTAACCTGGCTAAAAGTTTACCAACATCATACCACTGTATATAGTGGCATCTTTGGCAATTACTGCAAGCAACATGGAGAGCCCAGGGTTTGTCGAGATTCCGAACCGGACAGTTAAAATAAGCTTCGTAGATTTTACAAAGCTTTTCACATGCGGTTTAAATAAAATTCTATATCTCGTACTTTGATTAATATATTTCAAATGTAACAAAATCCATCAGCATCATATTAACACTTTCTAGACGACATTTTAACCTCTGAGTCTTCTGAAAAACAGTTAATTGTTCATCAATTATAACATACATAACTACCACACAGCTTCTACCGATGTCACTTGACATCGGTAGAAGCTGTCTGGTAGTTATGACCTCTTTATTCTTTTACAGTATTTTTAAAAATACCAAAATTTAATACTATTCTGCTACATACGATAACTCAAGAAAAAGTATTAGTAACATAACAACCACAAAAGCAAACTTTTTAAGGAATATGGGTATTTTTCCTTTATTTTGTACCATAATGAATAGAAAAATTTTAGGTCAAACACATTTTTTTTGTAAAGTTGTGTAATAATTTTGAATTAAAACTCCGTATTTAAATAAAATCTGAGTTAATATCTTCCTGGATATTAAATAAAATGTAATATCTAGGAAGAATATATTTGAATTCTGTGTATTTTATATTAATCTATCTATCTATAACCTCACGCCAGATCCCTTGCGGGGTAGGCAGAGAGTACAGAGTTCCAACAGGTTCTTTTCTTACATACCTCTCTGGCTTCCTCGACTCTCATAGTTCGTCTCATACACGCTCGCTTTATATTAATTGTACATATATTATGTGTTAATCAGTGTTGGGCATAATTCAATAATTTTTTTAATTATAGGATAATTGTAGGTAGCAATTTGAATTGCAATTAATTAACGCCCCTGAAGTACTCCGGACTAACAATGACTTTTGGACGTCAAACGCCTCAGTCCCTCCCGTGACCATGGTAGCTAGTAGTAGAGTACTCGAACCATCGAGAACTTAAAAACCAATAAAACACCGCGACAAAATCCGATATATTGGAATCGCAATTTAATTGTTTTGTGTTATTTTGGAATAGTTAGAATTTAGTTGTCAATAATAATCAAATGATTGATATAACTTCCAAGTTACTTCGTACTAATACAAATTATTTGATAAAATTGATTAGCAACGCAATGTGTTTTGATATGGTAGCAAATTCCTAGAAATGACTATCAAATAGTTCAGTTTTATTTAAAATTATCTGTTGATAGTGTTATTTCTAGGTATTCGACTAACTGTATTATTTATTCAAAGCAAACATAGATATATATTTAGATTTATCCAGTCTGAATAGGACTAAATTTTATTTAAATATTCAGGTTTGGTTTTATTTAGATATCACCCCCACGAGTATATTTGGTTTTTTTTTGCTGTCTTTTTTTATTTATTTATTCTTTATGCACTTATGTACATAGGCTACCTAAATGCCTAAGTCATTTTCTGCCAATCTACCTTAGAATGGTGTAGAGACAAGTGTGATAAGTGCGAAATTACACAAGTTAAAAGAAAAATCGTTTAGAAAATAAATATAAATAACAATTAATCAACTATTCACAACACTTAACTTAATAAATATAAACTATATGTGACGTATTATACATACATAAAACATTGTCACGCCTATATTCCCCAGAGGGGGTGGCAGAGGTGTACTGAGTACACCCACGTTTCGCCGACAATGTTAGGTCCCATGTAATAGGGGGCTAGGCTCGCCCCCTGCCATATACCGGGCACAATTCCAGACTCCGGACTCATACTGGGAATTTTTCGTTAGAAAAACTACATTTGTCCGACCTAGGATTTGAACCCAGGACCTCGTGATCACGAAGCGATGCGCTTTGCCACCAGACCATACTTGTATATATACATATATCACAAATGTATACATAAATATATAATATATACATAAATTAAAATCGTGCGACATAAAGACATGAAACAACGAACACTGAAAGGGATCCAACATTTTGGACATATAGTCTTGCAGACTTGTTTCAAAGATGTATCATTGGTAGCTATCCTGAGCTTTAGAGGCAAAGCATTCCAAAGAAGAATAGACTGGATAAAGAAGGACGAGTGAATGAAATCAGCACTAGAAAAACATCTCTTCGTCGACTTCTTCAGTGCAAGGGGGGCACTCCTTGCACTGAAGAAGTCGACGAAGAGACTTTTTTCTTCGGGACTAAGCCCACCATTCATTCCCACCACTGTAGCTGCTATAACTTACAGCCTGTAAGCTAAGATCCACAATGGTCTCCTTAGATGACACCAAAGTTAAAACCTTAGAGTGTCCCGGGGAACGGTTTAATTGTCTTGTAACCCGCAACAAATTTAATTAGAAAAAAAATAATAATTCCATACCCCTCCGTCGCTAAGCGGGAGTTACATAAATTTGCAGATCAGCCATAGAAAAGGAGACTAAAACTAGGACAAGCCCAGTAGTAAAGCACCACTGACGCGAAAAAATCTTATCAGGGCCTTTTTGTTAGCATCCTGTCTGATTCCAGTAATCAGCACGGCAAAAACGCTTGAATGCATGAAAATTATCCTGAGTTTAAACAAGGTCCGTGTTTCATTGCTGCCTATGAGAACACGGTACGGGAACCTTGTGTTATGCGGATGGCAACCTGCGCTGAAGAAGCTTAATCTTGATCGTAATATACCGAAAGCCTGATCTTTGGTATAATAACACGGGAACACCATAGAGATCCATCGAATGACAGAGACGACAAGGAGCCATTTATAAATTATGTCACATGTTAAGGGGGAAGGGAGTGAACTAACAAAGCGTGACATCATGTTATAATGAGTGGGCGACTCATAAGTTTCGTGACGTCACATGTATTAATCTAAAGTATTAAAGCTTTAAAGTTTAGCACATAATTTCTAAGTTTAAAATTGCAAAATAAGTGACGGCATATCGGAAAAGAGGGAGTCGAATAAAAGTGGCCTGTGGCAAGGACGGGGGAGAGCTCCAAGAAACATGAAATTCGTGAGACGTCACTTATGGATGGCCCCCAAAGCTGAACAGCCATCTGCGTATAGCAGTCACTACCCTTAGAACCTAGGATTACGCAAAATACCATTTCCAGCAGGAAATTTTCTTCAAAGGTCGTAATCATACCTGCTTCTAGAAATGTTCTGGATAACAACATAAAGCAATCTTAAACAGCCTACATAATGATAAACTTGCTCCACCAAAATCATCCCTATTACATAAGGTGTTTAAGATTGTTTTAGTGATTGGTGAACTTTTGAATTTACAGGCTGCTACTATTGATCCAGGATGCTAGTTATATAACAAGAATTATTGAGCCTAGAGAGATGAAGCCCGAAGAAAAACACAAGTCACAAGCAACTTAGCCAATCTATAGTTTTCAAACATGACTAATCAATGCTAGAGAATGCGGTGAGCGGTATGACCTGATCCGTATAGGGCTGACACACAATCCTACTTATATTATAAGCCCGAAATATTTTGAAGATAAATGTGTAGGTGCTTGTTACTCTTTCACGCTAAAACCACGGTATGAATTTTATGAAACTTAACTGTAATATAGCTTATACATTAGAATAACACATAAGCTATAATTTATAAAGCTATATACGCCGACGAAGTCGATAGTATCTAATTAAAATCTTTTTTTTTAAATAAAACCGACTTCAAAAAGCAAACGTCGGTACCGGTTAGTGCAGTCGGTTACTTGGCACCGACTTTAAATATAGGTGTTTAACATTCCTATGCCGCGTAAATTTTGACAAAGTTTTGCCATCGTTATTAATAAAACTATAGTATGACTTAACTACCCTACACAAATATAGAAAACCTTATACCGCCTAGGGTTAAAAATGCTCTCTAACTGTAGTTGAAGGGGCAGTTAGGGGAGCACCTAGGAAGAAGGTAAAGGCCTCGGCGTAGAAAGTCGCAGGAGATTTAAGTATCAAAAAAGAACGGAAAAATGTAACCTAGGTGTAAAATAATTTGTAGAGAGTAAAATCGTAATAATATCATTAGGACCCAAATGGAATGAATTATTAACTATCTAAGGCTTTCAGTATCCTTTACATTTACACTTGTAATTTCTTTAAAAATCTCTCCTCGTTATATTGATTTTATAGAAACCCTATGTCATGAGCATAAAGAACTGCTGATTGGACTTTTAAGTTATTAGGTGAGTATATTTTAATTATAAATTGACCTTATGGTTTTGTATAAGAATAACTTTTTGTACACTACAGAAAGCGGAAAGTGAATAATTAGTTACACGTCACCATGTCTCTACAACCACTCTTGAAGCGAGTTCACCTACTCTAATTATGTAAGTCGGAATATATTCACAACTACATACATTATAATCATAGTATAATACTGTAGACGCCTCTATCTGCACGAGAACTTACAATAAAAGAATATTCCAGTACAATAAGTATACTATTTATGAGCAAGCATCAGCCCTATGAATAAATGAAGGCGGAATGCGGTATGACTAGCTTCTAAAGAAAGAGAGATCCTCCGGCGAGTGCATGAATATCAATCACGTTTGTTGACCAATAGCGAAGCTACCGGGAGTGCCCGGCGCCAATTAAAGATCTGAATTGATGGTACTAATTAGTTACTATACGAGACCTAACAAGACCAGTAAATAGATAGAGTTCTCTCGCCGAAGAATTTCTTCTAAAGTTAGATTCTATATACTCTTTCGATATCTCTTCTGCGACTTTCCATGCCGAGGCCTTTACCTTCTTCTAAGATTTGCCTTTGAAATAGTTGCTCTTCTAACTGCCCCTACAACTACAGTTACACTTTGAAAGCTAGGCATTTCCTCCGGCAAATCTATAAAAACATCATAAGGCCAAGTCGCGAAGGAAAAAAAATGTAGCTTATTCTCAATTGAGCGCATCCAAATTTTTCTAACAAAAAACCTAACACTATAAAAATTTTCACCCAAAGACAAAGATGTGTAATACATTTCTAATAACAATAAAGGTAATAATTTTAATTTAAATAGACCTTTTAAAAATAAATTTTTATAACAACAACTTAACAGAGATATCTTCCTTAGTTGAGAAGTTCCTATGGCCTCCTGCCGGTTCTTTCATTCCGGATCCAACGAACCCAAGCACGTTGGGTTATATTGAGTAGTTGGGTGATTCCATTGGCCGCCTTTCGGCTTCATCACCAGACCCTGAACACCATCTGGTTATATTATGTTGTTGACAGGTTCTTATGGCCACCTTCCGTTTCCATCATCAGACCAGCTTCATGGTACCATATTATTGCATTGTCACTGAGCTTACACACGTATGCCGAATTTCAGCTCAATCGGATACCCGCAAGTGCTTGAAAAATGGATGACAAAATTTGAACCGGGAAGACAGACAGACATACGAACAGTGCCAAGATACGTAATTATATATCACAGTCACTCATGTAATAGGGCGCCACGTTTCTGATCACCCTTAACGATAAACCCAAATAATGTGGTGTGACGAAAGCGGAGCGATGCGAGTACGATTGTGTTTATGTCATGTAGGTGCTATCGTTGTTCCATTGTTGTACACATATATGTCAGTGCCCGGGTACTAATTAGCTATGTAAATTATCGTATCGATACCTACATCAACATACCTACTACGGCTGGCCTGGATGAAATACTGCGAATGAGGAAAATTGTTTCACCTTCAAAAACATTTTACAGATAAATTTGAAAGTTTTTTTATTCATTTTCCTTTCCATTTTCCTTTTTTTGTGGTCTAGCATCTCTGATCTGTTCTATTCCTCTCTCTCTCTCACTCTCTCTCTCTCTACACGAAACAATCGTAAACGAAGACACACCATGCATCATATCCTTTATTCACAGACAAGCATGTACCGTCTATTAGAATCTCTTTATCAAAATTATCGAAATATCTTATTAAATGACGCGTCTATGACAGTTACCAACTCATTTACTTTAATAATTGTATCAATGCGTTTCACGTGTTAATTATTCATCTCTATATTACAAATACATTATATGTCTAGTAAATTAATTTATTCTGTTGATCAATTGAGTCTTCAATTTAGTTAGGTAAAAGAGGTTAAAAATTATCACATAGATTTTCAGAAGTTATTAATAAAAGATTAGCCTACAGTAACATTCTCAGTTAAACGTTATAACGTCCCCCTAGAGTCGAAAATGCCTTCTCTCAGAAATCGAAATGAGAAATAATTATTCTAAAAACAATTGATTATTTCAATAACGAACAATTTATATTATCTTGATCATTCCAATAATGCTGCTAGCTACTTTCTTTGATGGCTGACCACCCAACTCATAGACAAGTCAGACGTTTCGGCGCTAGAGTTATCAATGAGAATAGACAATTATAACGTTTTCTTTATGGTATATCTCATTCATGGTGGCTGGGGTTTGATTCAAGTAAGCAGTAACATTTTCAAAACTCTATTAATAATATATAGAAAATCATTAAAATTAAACCTGTTACGTAAAGGAAAATTTGTTTGTAAGCCCATTCAACGCAAACTTATAAGTGAATCACTGTAGAATTTTGATAAGAACTTAAGAACATTGTGGGAATCCCTGACAATAGTCATTATTATATTGTGTATGTTAGCTATATATATATATATATATAGTAGTAGAATAAAGTAACAATTACGCCTAACTTTTAAGGCGTACTCATTGACTCTACCTTATAGCCAAAGTTGATATACCAGATATAATGACCAGGCAATGGTACCTACAGAGTAAATTTCCCTCCTACACCACTCACCAAGGTTAATTACCGTCAAGAATGGAAACTGAATTAAAGTTAAATTTTACGAGTCGAGACTGAAGACCGTTAAATGTCGTAGAAAGCGGCGATGGTGGCATGACAGTCGAGAGGTGTGATTCAAAAATTTAATTAAACTTTTACGGCGTATGGTTGTGGCAACCGAGAGGCGTTCCGCAGGTGCGGGGACATTCGTCAGTCACGGGCAGCAGTTCACACGGCGAAGTCGCAAATTCGCCGCGTCGCACAACGGAACAGCGAGCCGCGCTCTCCGTCACCAGCGCGAGCGATTGGTGCGCGATGCGAAAGAAAAACGCCCGCGACGATGAAACATATTCGCGAGACGCTAATTTTTCAGAGGCACACTGGCGAGCGCGTGTCCCCCACCACCCACCACCGTATGACAGTGACCCAAATGGAGCGCCGGCGCACTCAGTTCCGTGAGCGCGCGCAAGCCTGGCCGACGTCCGTGCGCGCGCCGCTTTCGTCGCGCGCCAGCCTCTACGCCGGCGGTTCTAGTGTGATTTACGATCGGTTATTACTGTGCACAATGCAGTGAGTGATCACTGGCCAGAGCGCCGTGCGTGTGTCGTCTTGACCCATGTGGATGATGACCTCGCCGAGGTAAGACACGAAAAATAAATTACACCTGCGAAAATTGACGTCAGAATTCGGCAAAATGGTGGTTGAATTTCTAAATGAGTGCCGAATAGGCAGAATGGAAAGTGTGCGTCGCGAGGCGACGACCGCGCCGGCGTCGGTGAACGGGGTGATGAGTCAGCGGCATCTCGAATTTTCCTCGTGCACGGTATTGTCATAGAGGGGGTGTCGGCGCTAGCGGGCTCGGTCGCGCGGCGCCCGGCGACAGGTATCAGCCGCGCGGAGCCGCCGACGACTCTCTCGGCCTCGCGGTCGCTGCAAGCTAACGGAATCGGATTCCTCGCGGCCGAAATTCCGCCGCGGACGTTCACGCCGCGACCGACTGAAATAAATCGGTCGTTTAACACAAATAGCACGACATTGTCGCCGCATTGACAGACCGACGAGCATTTCCGCTTCTCTATTTATCTGCCTCTCTCGCCTGCTGGAGCCACTCAAAGAAGCGCTTCCTCTGACGTAAGCGAGTGTTCCGTCAAACTTGATTCCGTTAATTTATTATTTACGATGCCGAACACTGACATTGAGGAAAGTAATTTGACTCACAGACACGCTTGACCGGGAATTATGGAAAGAAATTTGACTCCCATATGCGGTAGGTATTTTATTCATTTAATAGATGTGAGCGTAACGCTAAACTATCAAAAGTAACTTTACAAAGTTTAAAACTAGATATAAAAACTTAGCAATGAATGATGTAACCTAATTTACCATCAAGCAAAGCAGCTGCATTAATTTGTTCCGTAGGTCACGAATCCTCGATAAATAGGTTATCAGTTGGCAACCGCTGTATTAACACTCGTAGATATTGGCGAAAGACTGAGACTTTTCTACAGAAACAATCGTCTGTGCAACAACTATAATGCACCTATCATACGAGTGACGTCAGAGCTGCGGCTGCGCCTGCGCCGCGCTGCGAACGCTGTTGAACTTTGCGACATTTTCACTGATAACAACGATTTATAACTAATTCCGAATGTCCGTCGAAGATATTAATTACCAACAAAGTTTTCCTTTGTAGACGGTGAGCTCTTCTTGCAGAAATTATTCGAAGATTCATTTGACTGACCGAATAACGGAATGCATTGAATTATAACCTATTAACTGACTGAGCACATGGTCCTATTTCATACAATATACCCACATCGGATTGTACACGAAATTATCATAGATTAATGCATGTAAAAGCATCATAAAATTAATTCTAAATGTTGGTAATTTTGATGAAGTAGCACAAGTTAATGTTTGACAAGAACAAGAAAAAAAAGTAACTCTCTGGTCAAGCAACAAAAAGTTATAACTTTTATAAATGATTCGGGGTTATCGTGAGGTCTCCGGAGAGGGCGATCGCCTCCAAGCTTCAAGTCGGGACCTGTCGCGGTCGCGTAATGCCAAACAATTACTCATCTACTGAGAACAAAGAAGCTCTGAAACCAGGTATCTTTTGTTAGGCCTCAACAGCAGAGAATTATTTCACTATTTTCTTTGTTTATGTCTTTATTATTTCCAATTTACAATTTAATTTGAGGATTTAAACGCAAGAAAAATACCGTCATACCCTCAGAGCAAAATCATTGTTTTGAGGTCACACCTACATATATTCCCTAAGTTGGGGTCACAGATGTATGCTGTATACACCCCTACTTTGCCGACGATGTTACTCTACACATTAGGTAGATATCAGACTACTAGCAGCTGTGCTACTAGTGAGAAATTTTACGATGAAAAATCCCAATAACAGCCAAAATTTGGCTCCAGGTTGTTACGATTACAAGGCGGCGGCCATGCGCCACATGAGCAACGAGGTTGTCCATTTCGAAGAACGTGTACAAAATATTGAATTAGTAGTCAAAATTCAATTGAATATAAAATGTCTGTATAGGTTTTGGTATCGTGTTTGCAGAATCGCGGCTTGGTCCCTCGCTATGAGTCACACAGCCGGTTCCGATGGCTTTAACCAACGTTGGCCTTTTGCACATTAGAGCTGCGTGTCTCGCACACTCCTTGCATAGCTAAACGCGATATATTGAAGTTGTTTAATGCCGCACCGTAACATTCTCCATGTTGTGCTGGTCCTTCGTAATTTATATAGCTATATAAAATATGTGTTTGGTAAGCTTTGTTATTCATATTTTTATTATTTTTCTTTTTTTTTTTAAAGTTTAAAATTTTAGGCGAAGAATTCATTTCTGATCTCTTCATGAATCTCAAAAATCACTTATATAAAAAACAAATTATATTATGAAAAACTAAAAGTAAAGAATAAAATGATTGATAATCAGAATACAAGCACTGACATACCTGAATTAACTAACGCTCAACTCCATTACTCCAAGGTGGTAGATGTCCATAATTTATTAATTAATGTTCTTGTTTGAGTTAGTGCAAAAGAAAAGGTTTAATTGCAGAAATGTTAGGTAGAAAACATGAGACCGTTGAAAGTTTTAATTGGATTGCATCCATTAAATTTATTTTCTCTTTAATCTTGAGTATATTAGATGTAATAAAATCGCAATTATTTGAAGCAGATTTAAATTACTGGATATAATAAACTCTTATCTAATAGTCATCAATATCTTTCTCCAGGCAAAACATATTATCTACATAGTGATTGATTTCTAGGTAAATAAGTCCATCTCCATAAACATTACGAAAATACTTTGGCTTCAAATAGTTGGACTACGAACAAGAATTAGATATCTTACTAATAGATCTTACGACGACCTTTGTGTATAATTTTAGAGATGTTTACTAAAATTAATGTGACATTCTTAAGTTCAGTAATAGCATACATAATGTTGGCGACAACAAAGCATTTTATTTTACGCAATAATAAAAAGTGCGCAGTTTTAATTTTAATTGCAAACAAGGTGGCCTGTATACTTATTAAAGAATTTGCAATTCATATATTTTTGCTTTTCAAACAATGTGGAAATATAACACAAGATATATACCTATCACATTAAAGATGGATCCAGCAGTCACGTTCTTTGCATAGCTGCGAGCGCGTATATTCTAAATTATGTGAATGGATTTCGATAAGAAATTTTATCAGTGCTATTAAAATGGAATAAACATGGGTTCATGAGGCTAGATGAACATTTATTATTTACAAGAGAAGCAGGCACATGGGGCGAGAGCCGACGCGGGCGGCGCGGGGCGGCGCGTGATTTAGTGGGAGCTGACGTGGGCAGTGCCGCGTCACCGCACGTCACTATCGCACGATTGTCAGTATCGTCACAAATATATTTAGAACGGAATGTGGAAAAATGTTCTATTCACATGCCTGTTACGCCTATAGGTTTCCGGATAATATTGGCTCAGTTCCAGGGACTTTCTAAATTATGAATACCGGCGTTTCGTAGGCCTATTAAACGATGTGTTATGGTCAAAGATTTTTATAAGTTAAGTGCGCCTCTGTCCACATTTTACCAACTAATTCGTATGAATTAAAATTAATTACCTTGTACAATATGATGCTTAACAGTAGCAGTACGGTTACTGAAAAAAGAATAATAGCTGAAGAACATAGTTTTATGGTACCTGGGTAGGTACCATAAAACTATGTTGGTTATTTACCTATTAAATTATTGTATCGTATACGGACTGTCTGTATTAAATTAATTGAAACATGAGCGCGACAAGAAACTGACCAACGCACAATCTTAAACTGTAACATACGAGCGTCAAGAATTAATTAGGACATAAAAATTAAATTCGCCTGTACCGCGCACACTGGCGTGTCTGCTATAATATGATTTATTTCTGTCCTCTTATTTACAAGAAATATGACGCTCCTTTATTACATGCATGCATATATACTATAAATGAATAGCTGGGCATCATCCACATTTCTCGGCAATTATGTTTGTTAAATTTGTAAGCACATTTTCACTATGAGCAACCTGTAGAGCATGTTTGTATATTGATTTATTCAAAAAGATTTATTTAATTTTGACAACGTTTTAGTAGTAAACACAAAATTATTTGAAAATTGAGAAATAATGATATCATAGCGACTTCACATAAAAAATATCGCGTCAAAGAATTATCCATTCGTGATGTAATATGTACGCATGAAGTCATTTTCGTTTCGCATTTCCGTGCTAATCGTCATCGGGCAGGCTAACTGAATAATTTAAATTGAATAGAATCAGAATATTTATTATTCATCCAAACTATTACAGTAGTTATCGTCAGAATAGTAACAAAGACTCTACTTGCACTCTACCATCAGGCATTTCTGTCAATAGTCATTAAACCCCGTCTGAGAAAAGAACCAACGACTTTAGTTTCTGACATTAGTTTACCTGTCGTATCTATATCGTAATAATGAAGGCTTTAAACTGAAAATATCTTATTAATTAAGTGGTGTTTGTTTCAAAATTGTCATTTGCCAATAATTATCATACTATAGGTATATTATTGAAAATCTGTTTGACTATTTTCAGGTGGGTGCTTTTTACTATTCACGTTTTGTACGTACTTTTCTTGTACGCTGTTCAATCTACATCATGTTCGAGTGGCCTGTTAACTATAGGTTTAATGATTAAGTTAACGTATCCAATTTTCTAAAGATAACGTTTTAATTTTCTTCTCTTATAATCGGAACTTAAGACCTTCTGCAAACGCCTACCAATCTGGATATGTAGTTCTGGTTTAGTGCAAATTTCTCGCCTCAAAAACAAATCTACACTAATATTACAAAGAGGAAAGATTTGAATTTTTGTATGTTTGTAACGAATAGACTCAAAAACTAGTGGACCGATTTTTTCACCATTAGATTGCTTCATTATGAGTAACAAGAGTTATATTTATTACTAAAAAAATTAGGGATCCCTACTAAAACTTTTTTCAAAAGATTTTATCCACCCGTGCGAAGCCGGGACGAGCCGCTAGTAAAAATAATCAAGAAGCATAAAGGAAGCGCTGTTAAGGCGGACCTCCTACATTGTTGAGCTCTTTGTTACTTGTCCTAACAAGTCCAAACTCGCAGTATATTGCTGGGACGCGAACAAATCTTTGACTTCTGTCGTCAACCGGATATACTATAAGCTCTAGGA
Source organism: Phalera bucephala (assembly GCA_905147815.2). Taxonomy (NCBI): domain Eukaryota; kingdom Metazoa; phylum Arthropoda; class Insecta; order Lepidoptera; family Notodontidae; genus Phalera; species Phalera bucephala. The sequence goes on along the minus strand of LR990621.1, from coordinate 10,346,411 downwards.
TTTAATAAATTTAATAATGTAAAGTGCCTTGATATATACACAATTTATTTATCAAATCTAACTAAACAAAACAATTAAGTAACACCGCGAAAATGATGAATTGGTTGCAAAAGCGATCAAGACTGCAGATTTTTTTTTTTAAAGGTTGTTTTATTTTAAAAATGGGCGAAGTGTTTTTGATTTCCAAATTTAGTTAATTATTTGAACTCACATTGACTTTAGATATAAACATGTGGTATAAAAGGCATGAGGTTCAGGCCCTGCAGTGTGTGGAATAACTTGTGAATTATGATAAGGAATTGTAATTTCCTTATGTTGAAGCTTTATCACTGCCAATTCACAAAAGTAAATATTCGAACAACGTTTCTTTAGTTAACTGAAGAATTAAAACTTCAGATTATTAAGTATAGTATCTGATTATAATTTTTTATATCTCACATTTGTATTATCAAATATTTTATGCGGCATTCAGACTCATAATAATAAATTAAACTCAAGTACATACGAGGCTCAAGGTTGTTTTTGACAGCTCTTGTTAAATACAGGTTTATATTGATCTGTAAACTGGATCAAGCTCCTGGTGCTAAAAAAATGGCACCAATATCTTGACAATGTTGCAGTATACAGTTGCAATATACTGCTACTTTTTTTGGTAAGTGTAAACTATCTTTAGCAAGACCTTGACAGCTCTGAACTTTATTGAAACTTACTGATTTGCTGTTTTAAGGTAATAATTAAAGTAAAAAAATCACGCGCTCTTCGTACTTTGCATACTTACATATGCATTTTACCAACATACTAATTATACTACATATATCAACCAAAATGCTACATACTATACCAACGACTTGAAGATAGAAAGTAACAAACATTAAAATTAGTAATACAAATACGCTTGTTGTCTATACTTTCAATTAGTGTTGTAAAATCTGACTTACCGAACCACTTAACTGGATCACTAGTATCAACCTCATCATCATATTAGCCTATATTTGTCCACCATAGGCCTCCCCAAACGCTCTCCAGCGCAGCCGGTCCGATGCCACCTGCATCCAACGACTTCCTGCGATCCTCACATGATCGTCGGTCCATCTTGTAGGTGGCCGTCCCACGCTGCGCCTGCCAATACGTGGTATCCACTCTAGAATCTTTCTGCCCCAACGCCCGCCCCGCCCCATTATTTATTTATTCATATTTAATTGAATATATATCATCACGCCAGATCCCTTGCGGGGTAGGCAGAGAATACAGAGTTTCAACAATAGTTCGTCTCATACACGCTCGCTGGTTACGAAGACTCTTGACTTTCCCTATAGTTTTATTAATGTAAAACATAACACATGCTCTTTTAACACTTCGGAATCTAATTCCTATAATGAAGAAACGCTAAAAACTTCATGGTTACTCCCCGCACGATAAAAGCCCGCATGGGGACAGGTTGCATTGGCTAACACAGATACTTATTAGCAACAGTGAATCATTAGTAACACTCGATAAAATCTTACAAAAGACCACCCAATAGTTGTAGCAAGTGGAATGGCACCGTAAACAATGTTATTTTAACTCAGTGACAATAATAGACAAGCACTCAATGTGCCAAAATTACTCCGAGTGAGTGCAGAGTACTGCGCGGGCGCCAAAAGTACACCTACCTACGTGTCAGACATATTTTATAAACATTACCGGGCTAAACTTAACTAATCTGTTGGCCAAATGACAATACTACCTTGTTGCATTTTAGTGTTTTTATTTCAAAGTTCTTTGAACACAATCACTTGTTTAGACCGTGGCTTAAATACGTCTTTATTCTACCTGAAAAATGCTTTACATATTTGTTACCTCTATGGCAATTTAATAAACACCGTCACGCCTATATTCCCCGGGGGCGGCAGAGGTGTCAGTACACCTCTGCCTACGCCCACTTTTCACCGACGATGTTAAGTCCTATATAGTAGGGGGCGAGCCTATTACCATATACCAGGCACACTTTCAGACTCCGGATTGATACTGAAAATTTTTCTTATAGGAAAACTACATTTGTGTGTGTCTATGGTAATTCTAATGATAAAAAGATATGGCTCTAGGTGCCACAATCACAAATTACTTTTTTTCAGAAATGGTACACGTAAGGAACAATTAAGATTTTCATCTGGATAAAAATAAATGACCCCATTAATCTTATACGACCAGGTAGAGAAGTACTCTTATCACTTCTTAAATATTGATAAACTGTGGTTTTTATAAGTTCACAACTACTCTACAGTCAATCGCACTTTGCAGCTCTATAATAGTTTAAACCCTATTTGTATTAGCAATAGATTATTTCGGTCGTGTTCTATGTACTTGTTCCAAAATTTTCACACTACAACAATATTAAGTGACAATATTTTTTTAACAATTTAGTATTGTGTACGGTACGGCATATCCTCAACATTTTTGACGTCAGAGGTAGAACACCTTTTTTTTATAAATACGTTTATATTAGATCATATAAGAGCTTTCCGCGTTAGAAAAACATTTTACCTCTTTATTTTTAATCTATGCGCACTTACCAATTATTGGAACTTTTCAAATTTCATCTTGTAATCATTGTGTTATTATGTACTAGGTACTAGTTTTTGGTAACAAAAGGTACAGTTCATATAGTTTCATTTCAAAGATATGCCTTCATGTGCACTGAACATCGATCAAATATATGTGGATCACCGCAAGAAAAATGTTACCACTATAAGGCCGGCAAAAATACAACTTTAAGTGATACGAGTAAGGTACAAAATTCCCTAATTTATATTTAAATCATAACTATAACTACTCTCTTGGATTTGGGGACGTTTTTAGTGTAACTTTTGAACGGAGAGACTGTTTAAACAACTCTAGAAACACAAGAATTTATTATCTATGAAAACACAAACGTCCCCGCTAATCAGCGGTCATTCAATTACGCGCCATTTGGTTTGACCTAGCTTCTCTAGTACGTAGCACATAATATAGTACGACAAGGATCTTTTGGCCTGTAGATGATAATAACGGGGAGCATTGTTGTGCAATAAGGGTTATAATTTAGTAAAACTTTCCTACTTCCAAGGAAATATGACAACAAGAGGGTCCGCACGGTAACTAATTAAAAAAAGAACTTGGGTAAATTTCATAGTAAACGGCAACTCTGCGACTCTCATGAAGTGACATTTCACTTGATGACAGCATTAGTTCCAAATTTGGTCGCGGGTCAAAAGATCCTTGTATGACTGTAACTTAATGCTTTTAATCGATTCTTAAAAGACAAGCTTCATTACAGGAGTAAAATAGTCTAATACATAATTCCATATGAACCAAAACTCTTTTGGCTATCAGTTGTTTTAATTATTTATTCCACGTTCGATGCCAAAGCCCAAACAACAATCGTAATTTTAATGATCCTCACCTTACATAACAATATTTCACATTCATAATATTATAGAGAAGTGCCAGACTTCCTTTCGTTCATCCGTTTTACCAAATACACATGGCCTAATTTTTATAATTATTAATTTAGAATTCTCTAAGCAAGCACTTACTCTAGTACGCTTGACGATAACAATTGAAGCCATATTATAATAATTCCCATTATAATAATTTCTGTAAGTAAGCCAGGATCTAAGATAATGATACTGAGCTTAATGATTGGTGCAATAAGATGACCAACAAAATAGAACAACATAGAAAGGAAAATAGAGAAAGAGAATTAAATAAAAAAGACAAGCCCGCTGAATTTCTTCGCCGGATCTTCCGGATGCCGCGTTCCGATCCGGTGGTAGATTAGTAGTTCAATTAGATTAAAAAAAATATTTGTAAGCGCCGCAGGGCTGTACACCCAATAAAATCTTTAGAGTTTGACCATGCTCCGTAAAACTTAACTGTTTTAAGGTGGCAGATTCGTACATATACGTGTCAAGGTGTATTCCTGCTAGAGTATCTGCCCTTTGATACATGTTGAAGTATTATGAATATATAAATGTATCTGCGAAATACGTACCATATTATTTTTCGCTAAAGGCCATCAGCGGCCAGCAGCTTATCCCAGTTTGAAAAGGTCTACGCCCGTATACTTTGCCACGACACATAGCAAACAGTTCGACATCGATGTCATTACAGAAGTATTCGCTTGTTTATTTTTCAAATTTCTTCATTCTAAGAACCAAATAAGTATATTTTTATAACTTGACACCCTACAAGGTTTTTTGTACAATAATCTGGCAACTGCAAATAGAGTACGACATGACAACAGAACAGAAGAATGCTCAGCTATTTAGCTCGGAACGTATATTCAGGTAATTATGTTTTTTTATCGGAGTTGGCACCGCGCGTTGGCGTTCCCTCAGGAATGCCGTATCGGAACCAGTTTACCAGCTGTACCGGCTGATGTAACGATAACAGGCTTGTTATCTGTTATTTTTGTCATCGTACGTCATTTAGAGTACAAATATTGAAAGTGTATAGGTGGAGTTATTATTAGTTACCAGAGTAACTAATTTTGTAGAAGGCTCGTGCTTCGTATATTACTTGTGTACAAATAATGTGAAGAGAATTGTCAATTTACCAACAAATCTTCTGAATAAATTACAGTAATGTCCAAATCAATTCATTAATACGTCTACATAATAATCAATTCGCACTGTATGTACCTCCACCACAGACGGCCCGACACATTCCCAGCAACAAATGTTATTAAAGAAGAGTTCTACCTGCTCCAATTTAAATACAGTTTTCTATTAAATATTTAATAAGAACAATAATGTACCAATGTTAAGATCTTTAAGTTGCATCTCCAAAAAACAATTGAAATAATCTAAACTATTCTCTATAATGTGAAAACACAAATCTATCTTCTCAAACAAGAAACCTGTTTATCTACAAGTATATGGGCTAGGTCCAAAAACCGTCCGGCGTCCCAGCTGACGTTGACATAACGATAGCGCACACAGCCGCACGCGAGTGTGTGCTAGCCTCATCGCCACGTAGGTGTGCGCTTGCGCCGGCCCAACAACAAACACACAGTCATCATCATTAGAATTTAAATATTCAAATGCCAATTTCGTAAATAACATACTTAATGTTTGATAGAAATACAGTTTCTACAAAACTCGGACTTTTGAAATTGTTTGGGTGACGTTAAAGAGACCACTGACAATAACATTATACAGGTATTTTCTAGACTAAATAATATTTAAGCCAGAGAGGTATGTAAGGAACGAATCTGTTGGAAAGTTGTACTCTCTGCCTACCATCATATAGATAGATAGATATAATATTTGTCATTACACCGGAACACTTCATGTAGTAAGAATGTCCACAACTGTACCTAAAGGCACCTATTAATCACACGTGGACAAAACCAAAATGTCTTAAAAACTCTTAATTTAATAACAAACCAGAATTTACATAAGAACTCCCACGCAAACTGTTAAAAACGATAGAAAAGGGCTTTGTATTGATCAGAAAATACATAATAGAGCCGTAGGACGTGAGAAGTCTAAACATACCATATATAATTAGTTTATTCGCTTATAATTCATTGGATAGAGTAATGGATAGAGTAAATGATTCTGTCGGCAGTCACATCTATCAATTTCTACTTAAAACCCTTATCCTACATAAAACATCAATAATCACCCTAATTGGTTTAATTGAAAACCTTAGAGGCAGTTAAACAAGCTCTATCGCTCTTCGTCAGCTAAGTAAGGGCACGTAAGGCCGACTAGTTACCTTAAGCCGGCGATTCACACATTAAATATTATTTGCTTTAGGTTCTGACCTTACAGGTAGAACGATTCAGAATTTTAAGATAAGTTGACAGTTCATTTGTTTATTAGCCAATTTTAAAGCCTACCCTCGGAGGAACTCTCGTAAAAACAAGGAACTCAATATATACAGTCTAGATTTTTCCAGATGGTCTAAAATATCGTTGAAACCATATAAATCGTAATACCAAGTAACCAGATTATAATTATAATTTACCTTATACTAAAATAAATAAGAATTACAACTACCGATGAACTGCAAGTATACAGTTTATTTTATTATAGGTACTTAATATAAACTATTTTCCTCCGACGAATATCTTATAAAAAATTTGAACATGGATGCAGCGATATAGACTTATTAGACTACCAAATCGTAGTCGTAGCTACTAGTTATCGCATGGTACACAGACGAACTCTTTTCTGTCAAAAGAACTGAGATCTTTCTCTACAAACAACTAAAAGTAGAATTACTACTCACATTATTACCATTACACAAACAAGTGGAAAAAATTAAGGTTCGCTATACTGAAAGCCCCAAAGGAAAATACATGTCCTATTTGAGTCATACCTAACATACAAATAGGTGACATCATGGAATTTGGTGCGTTTGTGTGTGTGAGATTGAGTTCACAGTCGGATGCTCGTGCGCACCCGCGCTGTCCGACGTGCCGCGCCGCCGTTCGTTTCCTCCAACACACGAATTATTCATAAGGAAACATTATATAATTTTGGAATAGTTATTATCTAATTAAAAAAAGAAACACGCCTTAACTGCTCCCGAAAATTTAAATCATTCCTGTTGATGGTTCATGGCACAGTACCTGAACCGTATGGTGATATTTTTTATTATATATTATAATATGCAAGTATTATGATTTGTGCTTTAAGAACTATGTCTGTTCATAATCTGGAACTATATAAATGACAGTAACTGGACTTAACAAGTCTGGAGACGAACAAGGTGATATATTAAAAATGTAGATACACGAAATTTATAACTCGAAATTCTTGCAGTTAATGATAGACTTCTATAAAACTTGGGACGCATTTAGATCCCAATAGTTTCTTTGGCAAAGCCTGAATTTCTTTAGTCCTTCATTTTATTTTTCACTTTTATACTTTTGGAATACCCATCATAGATACACCAAAACATATGTGTGAGTTAAATAATTATGTCAATTTTACACACTCCCACGTCATATATTCTTGAAAAGCCGATGGAGGCAGCGGTATATTGCGAAATAAACTTTTCACCTATGTTGCATCCTCTGAAAATCGTTGTAAAGATGAATAAATTTCTTTTTCTTTTTCAATGTAGGTAATCGTAACTAAAACTTATGTAATAAATACTTTATTACAGCACTAAGTTCATCTAATTCCCATGTTTGTGTAGCAAGTAAATATAAAATAATTGACGGTGCTTTTTTCTTTTGTTTTAGATCACTGGAAACGGGTTTACCGAGAATCACGAATCACCAAAAGCTCTGGTAATGGTCAAAATAAAAACTAGTGCTTCTGTGTATGAAAAATGACTGTTAGTTAGGCTTATGATGTCAGCTTAACAACCAATAGAAGGATAAAAATATACAAAAATATAACTCCTGGTTAACCTCCTGGTTGCTCTAATGGTACATAATGGACACATCAAGCGATCACGTGATCCTAGGTTCGAATCCTAAGCCAAACAACGTGTATTTGGAATTATGCCCGGTATGAAGGCGATAGGCTTGCTCCCTATTAGATCAAGACCTAACATCGTCGGCAAAATTTGGGCATACATAGTACATATCTGCCACCACTAGGAAAAGACTAGACCACTGGAATTAGGGCTAGGAAAGTCGGACTATGCCAAAATACTTTTGGTGGCAATCAGAAACTTTTATAAGCTCGCACTTATATAAAGATCCCTTAACTATCTTCTCCTCCGTTGAATACTAACAATAACAACAAAGAATTTTAAAAACTACACTGGCATACCTATATGATATTGTTTATAAACTTCAATATTATGTGGAGAAAAGTTAGTCAAATAATACATATAATTTTAGTGTTTAATTCCAAAAGGCTATTGAATCGCTGCTTGCAATGTTATAGCTACTAGCTAAATTTGCTTCTATATTATATGAGTAGTGCACAAGTTTTATGGTTAGGTAGTATCTGAATAGGGAATCTAATTTGAAAAAGATATGATCAAATACCGAGTTAATAACCTCCATCATTCGTGTATCTACGTCAAAACCGCGTATTCTGTACATTAAATCAAAGTATATGACTTAGAGACCGACAACTACCCGTAATTATAACCATCATAATATATTTTTTATAATAAAGAAGACAGTTTGGTTTAACAAATAAAAAAAAAATAAACAGTATCATTCGCCCAGATTCTTAATCAACTCTACCAAATTCCTTCCAAAATAGTTCAGACGTTTTAGAGTATTTGAGAAACAATCTAACCTTCATATATCAATGTGGTAAACATTTTGAATATATAAAAAATTGTTAATTTTAAATTAAGGAAGTATATTTGGAAAATAATAAAAGCCTGAGAAAAGTAACACGATGAAATAGAAAGTTGTAAGTGCTTCTCTTTTTAACATATAATAATATCTTTCTTTTACTGACAGTTAAATTGTTAGTAACTAACCTTAGCCAGGGTTCATAATATATGATGAACCATAAATATTATATAAGGGTCCGTCGTAAAGTCATAATGGTATCGGTACAGCCGATAGGATCGTGTTTTGAATGATAATCGAGAAGGGCGGAAGGACGTGGCCACGTAACTGAGGTCAACCGCCGAATTCTGGGAAAACTACTTTACTGTATGGTTCACGACGCGACGCCTTGCAAACTGACAAAGCTAATTTGCTTCCAGAAATAGAATACTTGCTCATTTGTTTCCAGAAATAGGTATATAAAGTCAGTGGCTAACGAAATAATAGTAAGCTAACAATTATTTAGATTAAAATACGAGCTCTGCATAGCTCTACATAGCTCTACAACTTGTTAATTTTCACATAAAATATTTGACACAAAAGTCCAATTTAATGTTATGATAGGTTCTCACTTTACTGGTGCGTATCGTTTGGAGGTCCCAAAGGCCTTGCACTAGGTTAAAGGGGGGACCACAACGCACCCACACATACACTACATAGATATAGGAATAATTCCAAGGGTGGGGCCTTGGAATTATTGCGATGCGTTTTCTTAAAAATGTTAACTCTGTTATCTTAGAAAAATACACTTCAGCATTTCCCACGGAGGATTAGGGATCTCCCGTAACTTTTTCTCTGAAAAACTAAAAACAATAAGTAAATATAGACAGAAAAAAAATAAAATTTATATCGACTAGTTTTTTTTAAGGTTATCTTTGCAATTAAATTTTTGTATTAAGTATTAACATTCAACAGTGGATTCTCCTTGTATTTTAAATATATTTAAAAGTGAGCTAAAGTATAGCGTAAATTTAAAAACAAAACACATATTTAATGCACTAAACAAAACACAGTCTCTACAGTAATATTTATGCAGGCTACCTGCGCTATTATCATAAAGTTGTGTTGTACCGTTGCCCTGGATCTTTCGTAACATTAGTCACAATATTCTTAGTATAATTTTCAAATGAATGGCTTACAACAATTACTAATAGATCGAATGTATCCAATATTTTACGAACAGGTGACCGCGCCTGCGCCGACGCAGCGTGATTCATAAATCCCGGACGCATGCCCAATAAATATTCATTATTAATTTAAATAAACAAATAAATCATGTAAGAACCTAAGTTTCTGGCACTTAATATAAGATTTTTTTTGATAGAGCAGGTTTTAACTGGTTGCTACCTCATATAATACCAATCAGATGTTGATTAAATTCGGTGACTACAATAACTATATTTTTTTTTAATATTTTTCTAGAAACCAGATGTATAATTATATGCCTTTACAATCTTGAATATACAGAGAAACACATAAAAGAGTGTGAATTTTAAGTAGACTACGGATTTGATGCAATAACACCGTTTTCCTCTTACGTGCATCAATAGTTGCATGAAAAAATTACCAGCTAAGTCATAATTGCATAATAAAATTAGTCACCCTTTCAACTGAACCGATGAAATATATTGCTAAATACATTGCTGTAACGTTGTTAGTCGAAACTTTAGATTTGAATCGTTTGAATGAAATATATTTTAAAAATAAAACAAGTCGGTTTGCTAAGTTCACTATAAATAACTACGTAATATATATTCACTCATAGATTTTCTGCAACTTAAAATAATCTGAACAACATTCATTTTCAACATTCTTCTATAATCGTCTTAAATGAATAATTTTTATGTGACAAGCAGAAAAAAGTCTTCATTTTGTTAGTTGCAATAACAATATAATTAGCTCAGAACAATGAAAAAACAGTCAATAGTTTTTTCTCGCTCTACCACAATAAATACGTTCTCTACCATAGACAACGTTTAAAGTTGCAGCTAACAGTAGGTTAAGTTAATGGGGATCACACACCGATCACAAAGGCGCCGATCGGGGGTCAAGCGCGTCGAAATGTGATAAAAAGCGGCGTAAAATTGTGTGCAGGCGCACTAGGTATTGTGACGTGAACCGACCGGCGGGTTAACGACACCTGACTCACGTCCTGCGCGCCGAAGACACTCGCTGTGTAAATGATAAGTAGCGAATTGTTTTTCACGCGTACATGTATTTATTCTATATCCAAGTGTAATGATATTTGCGATGTAATTACATATAGGCACGTGGAATTTGCAAACTTTAAAATAACTAGTGCTGACGGCTGTACCTACAGCATTTTATAGGCATAGATAGCGTTATTTTTATTTTGTAATAAATTAAAACAACATTGTTAAGCATACGGTACTTAATAACAAGGATTTTATGTAGTAACACTTTCGTAGATTTTATAGGGAAAGGCCGTTTTACGAGCGGCGTCGCCTCAGAAAATTTGCTGTCCAGTTTCATACAAAATATTAATATTGAGAATATAACAATTATATGCTTATACGAATGTATCTAGCATTACTCACGCTTCAGAAATCTAGAAATAGATCTGTCCTCAAACACATCAACAAGATTTTCTAAGAAATGAGCATCGCATGTGCATTAATCACAAACACGACCTCATTATGTAAAGCGCTGCCCCGATAACGTGCACATCTAATAATTAAGCAGCAAACATAAGTAAAATTATTAATTCATTTCAAATTTGAGGCCGACTGGTTCGCTGTGACTCATAGCAACTGGAACCAGCCCCGCAGCTTTCGTTTAGAGGTCGTCTATATTCTTAAATAAACACGGACTTGTGGTTACTTGTTTGTGTCGAGCGGCAGTTAAAGGATACTTATAAAATATATTGCCTAATATATAGCAAAAAATCCGGGCGCGCGACGTGACTCATTTTAGGACTTCAATCTAGAAATTTGATAATAGAGGTCTGGGAAAATGAATGATGATGTGAATTATTCTTATTTGAACATAATACAATATTTGTATTTAGTAAAATATAAAATGATTTCACAGTTAATTTTTGAAACTAGAGGTCTTGTTAGCTAAGATTTGGACACTGTATTCCTAGAAATCTCTACATTTAAGCAAAAGGATCTTAAACATCCCTATTTTCGAGGTGATCAACGTTTCATTTTTTTTTAAATCTTACATTCATTAAATATCTTTTACAAGATTCTACATATGTACCCTGTATGTACATAAAAAATGCCGGAAGGTATAAATTTTACTTCCCAGTTAGGTACGTCACCGATACGGGTAATTACTTTAAGAAAACAAAATAATAATAAATTATTATGAAGGAAAATAACAATTTAAACGTAAAAATATTATTATTTTTATAGTTAATTAGATGACATCAAATGGCAAGGCCATTAACGAAAATATATGCCACTGTGTGACAACTTCATCCGGTATTATTGCACCAAAGACAAATTACTTATCTCTACCATATCGGTCACTTCAGTTCACACTGATTATTTTTATGACGATTGCGTCAATTGTATGATAAAAGAAAACACAAGAACTTTATAAACATACTTAAATATACTTAGCCATAGTGAATATACAATAGAACAGTAGTGTAGGCTACTAACTGGCTAGATGATTAAGCCGTTTGTTATACATAACTTTCTCTACGTGTAGAGAAAGACGCAGTTATAAATCTCTTTATCTATATCGTCACGCCAGATCCCTTGAACATATTGAAATTGCAAGAAGCTATGTATATATAATTAAAAAAAATGAGAGGAGTGGAAAATGTTTGAGTTTAACGTATGACATAAAAGACCGCATTCCTCTCTGGCATTAGCATGATAACTGTGTCAATTGTTTAGTCAAAATAACGAATAGGCTATAACAGTCTTATCTTCTATCACCTTACCTATTTTAGTTCTTACCAAGAACATTATTTATATAGTATTTAGGGGGTGTATTATAGTGGTACTTAGGCGCGTCAATAAATAAATCAATTATTATATTCTTACGAGCTAAGCTCAAGTGAAATAGCAGTGTGGAAACCTAACTACTACCATATCTATCTGTTACCATAGGTATCTGTTTTCTGTTAAAAATCTGTGTTTTATGGAAATTCTGGCTTATATTTTTAATACAAATAATTTATAACTAGTAAGTTCCAGTATTAAAAAACAACCAGAAATGTATACAGATCATTCATTTATATCAATCAAAAGCGTGGAAAAAAACAACCGTCCCAGTCGGTGTGATTCACGAGACGATTAAGTTAATTAGAATAATCGCACACCGATGATTTATGTTCCCGCTACAGATTGCAACCGAGACGAACCATTTTAGGCAGAGGGACAGGAACCTCTGATTAATTCTATCTTGCAAATAAAACAGCAATCGCTCGTAAACGGAAAATCATACTACGTACCGACTTTTAAAATTATGAAACTAATGTTTTTTGTAGAACGAAGACCCTATATAGACGCTTTATGTCAGCTATACAAATATTATAAAGAGTTAATGTTTGTGAGTTTGAATGTTTGCGGTAATCTCCGGTACTACTAATCCAATTTTAATGATTCTTTCACCATTGGAAAGCTACCTTATACAGAAATAACATAGACCCGGTAGGTGGCGCTGTTGTCGACCGGGTAGAAAGTCGCGGGAAACTGCTAGTAAGGTTATAAAGTTACGTTTAATAAATTAGTATCATAAATTCAATTGTGAAGAAACATAGAAAGGTCTCATTTTGAAAAAATAATGAAGATTTTCATTTAGGTTTTATATAAGAATCGTAATATTTCACATGTCTTCATAACCATCTCAAAGGTATATAAATTTAAGTCCAAGGTATTTTCATTGTAATAATATTATTTTCTTACTATACACATACAGAGTGTAATTTATAAAAACAATCCAGTCACCGGTTTTTACCAGCATACGCTTAATGGCGGACAATAGATCACTTTTATATGCAAAATATAGTCCCGATTTTAAATACTTTACACAATAGAAATCCCACTGAATCATTTACTACTCATCTTACTTGAAGAACTAGTTATTTCATTCAACTGCGTTTTCGTTTCACTGCAAAGAAACCTCTTAAGGTTAAAGGTAAATTCTTAATTTATGGAATTATCAAATTAAACCTTTAAATTTGGTAACTTTCGATTACTGTACCAAGTGATGCTGAGAACAAAAATTAGGTAGTTTCTTATTTTTAAAGAGACCATTTCTATTTCATTGCTCGTCCCCAATTACATGGGGTCTAACATCGTTGGCGAAAAGTGGGTGTACACAGTACACGTCTGCCTCCTCCGCTTGGGAAATATAGGCGTCACGGTGTTTATTTATTATTTTTACTTAAATATTTTTATATCGGTGTCCGAATTAAATAAATATGGATCAAAATTTTCTATATCCTTTGAATCGTTATCCTTAAAGAATAAGGACTACGGCGTAGCACGCAAGGTGCTACGAAAAAATAGAAACTAGAATTGTGATTTGTTAATTTTATATTAAATTAGTAATATTTATTTATTATACTATCAAACAATTTACGTAATCATATATTCTGACTATGTTGAGGTTACGTTTGAAACAACAGATGAAATATCTCGGTATATAGAATTGCGCCCATTATTTTGCTTGGCTCACTGTAGACTTATAAAGAAATATAGTAAAATACGAAAAAATATTTAAAATTTTACTCCACTGTGAGCGAAAAATTTTAAAATATTTTTTCGCATTTAATTATTTTCTTCTATACTAGATTTCTATATTTTTTCAGAATACATCCGCGTTTAAATAAGCAGTCAAATAAAATATGATTCTTACATTTTCTTAAGAGCTATTAACTCAAGTTAATATCGTTAAGTTAAAAATATTTATAATGGAGAAGTAGTGTTACTTACCCTAGATAACTTGGGCGGTCGAGAATAGAGATTAATTTCGAATTCTAGGTTGGACAAGGTGTGGTTTTACTACCAAAAAATCCAATAACAGTATAAGCTTGTCCTGTATTACATTGACGCCTAACATCGTAGACCATATATGAATATAATCTAATATACGATTCAATATATAGACAGGCACAGATTAAGTAATATAACTCCGCAACGCCTATATTAGACCAGTTCAAAAAAATCGACTATTTTTTTTTCTACACCACTACTGAAATACTACCCACTACTAAAAGACGCCTGTTAAAGCGGAGCTCTTTATATTAATATTCAGAGGTCGCTTATCGCTAATTTCTGTTTCCCATTTAAATGCCCGGAACGGTGGTGGCTGAGATGTACTGTGTAATCTACTTTTCGCCGACGATGTTAAGTCCCATATAATATAGACCGAGCCTATTGCCATTTTACTGGGCACAACTCAAGACTACGAACTGATAGTAGATATTTTTCGATAGATAAACTGCGCTTTGTTCGACCTAGGAATCGAACCCAACCCCTCGTGATCGCTACGCGCTTTCCACGGGCAGTCAGTTACTAGTCGAATTAAACTATTCAAATGAATCCCTATTTGATACCGTCACGCATATATTCCCCAAGCGGGGGTGGCAGAGGTGTACTGAGTACACCTACGTTTCACCGACGATGTGAGGTCCCATGTAATAGGGGGCGAGCCTATTGCCATATACCGGGCACAATTCCAGACTCTGGGAATTTTTCGTTAGAAAAACTACACTTGTCCCTGATCTTGTCTCGTGATCACAAAGCGATGTGCTTTGTAATCCCTATTTGAAACTACGCAATCTTTATCCATTTAACGATTACTAATATCGTACCAATTTTAACACACATTTTACATTACGGTATATTCAGGTAATCTTACAATAATGTGCCGCATATTTAGGTATATAACAAAAAAAAAATCGCAAGACAAAATTAAATGAGTTTAACTTTGCTGATGTACATATGTAACTTGTGTGTCTTAGAATTAGTAACAATTTTGCTTTGCGAGGCTATTGCTGCTGTATCCAATTTCAACGAAATGGTGGCGACTGGCGGATTCATGCGCCCGCGCCGCCGGGGCGGCACCTCGCCTGCGCTGACGTCACGCGCTCCAAGTTGCATCCGCCATTTTGATAATAAAATAGATAATTAGTGCCTACCTAACAATGTGCGATCATTTTTCACCAGAACTTCGTTTCATTATGTTCCGGACTAAAATTAAATTTATCATAGATATACTTAAGTACCCCCTCCTAAGTATACTTATTATTATTGTCTGATTAACTGGATATAGCACAGTATATACTCATTTCTTTATAGAATGTATGAACTTATTGCTTATTCGTATTGTACCTAGGTCTAGGTATAGTTGCTATAGCGAAAGTAAAAACCAGTCAGACTTAAATAAGGAAAATGAGATAAAATCTCATAAGCACCTTACAGAGTACGAACCAATCATTTAATAGTACATATATTTTAAAAACATTACAGTCAGGCTCTTAGCAACAGTGTAGTATTTTATGTAGCTGCTAAGTTGTGTAGTCAATGACAAAGTTATTTTCAATGTACAATTTTATTTGCCCAGCTTTTAAAACACATTTTATCCTTATTTAGAACTAGTTTCGCCTGCGTTGACTTTAGACAGAAACCCAAGATTTTCCGGGATAAAAAGTATCTAATGTGTTAATTCAGGTGATAATCTATCAGTGTGCCAAATTTCATCCCAATCCGTCCAATCGTTTTTGCGTGATTGAGTAACAAACATCTAACCAAACAAACTTTCACATTTATAATATTAGTAGGAAGTATGATTAAAATAACATAAAATACTAGGTACTCGCTAGTTTTCTGCGCAGATAGAGACACCTCTACGCATATTGCAGACGTACATAACTATGCATTTATATTGGGAGCAAATATAACTATGCGAAATGGTAGAACTAAATTTATACTTAAATTATTATTTCAACACATGATAAACCGCGCCGAATATTACGGGCGTAGTGTTTTATCTCTACGCCTTGGGCAGCTAGTCGCTCGAGCATGACCACATTAGCGTTTATCTATTCGTGCAAGACCACAGCCAACTTCTTATTACCAAGTTAATTGAATAATTGAAATGGGTCTTAACTTTGTATTAAAATAGAATTTTATTTTAATCCAAAAAGTATTCCTTGTACCATGTAGAGCAGTCTTAAAATATATATATTTGTTATAAAAACTAAGAAAGGTTTATGGTTTAGCAAGCAACTGAGGTCCAGTCTAATGAACAAAAGAACTTAGTTTAATACATGTCCGTGTGTCATTCACAAGACTACGTCGAAAGGTCGTCACGCTGAAATCGTGGTGTTGCCGACGCGACGACAGCGCCACACCGCGGTGTGCGTGCGACGTTCAGAGTGGTTCAGACGACTCGTTCCCGCCAAAACAGTCGCAGGCTGTGGCGCGAAGGCTCGTGACTGGTCGGCGCGGGCGGCAGCAGCGGCGCGCGCGCAAGGCCGCCGGTTTTCCCGCGAACAATGCCAAATGGTGCATTTGTCAAGGTGAGTTCGTTCACCGCCGACGCCGCGCGCCGGGCGCCGCGCGCTCCTCCGTCGGACATTCGCCACAGCATTCGCTCGCTTCGCGCCGATCGAAGGTCGACGGAAGGCAGCCGAGCGCTTATTTCACTCCGCACCGAATCCACAACCATTAGCATCCGCTCTTTAATACAGGTGAATAACTTGTTTTCTTATTTCAATTTATTTAGTACGTGTGCTCAGAGTAAATTTAAATTTAAATATCTACACAAATAGTACTAGGTAGTCTGCCATTATTGAGGTAAAAATTTTGTAATGAATTTAACCTCGTTCAAAATGTAAAATTGTACGTTCTTTGTAATTAACTAACTATTTATACTGTGCAAAATTATGATTCGGATTGTAATACAAGAATACGGAAGACTCATGAAGAATGAAGACCAGTATCAAGTGCTACGCCCGGACGAACTTCCCAGCTCGGCCGACATACACGGGTCGGTGGGATCTTCGTCCGTTTGTATCGCTTATACGTTTATTCTACGTTCAACAGCGAAGTAAACCAGAAGAGAATCAACGATAACAACAGTGGAACTTGCTTTCCAGGTGTGAATAGCTAAATATTTACACCTGAAAAGCGATATAGCGACATCGACGGCCTACGAATACCGACGGCTTTTGGAGTCGACGCTTAATGTTTTAATACGTGATTTTCAACATTTGGTTTTTCGTAATGAAAATCTATCTTCATCCTTAAAAAATTTCTACCCTGTATAATACGATAAAATATTTGTATATCTATACTAGGCCAGTCCCTTGCGGGGTAGGCAGAGAGTCCAAAATTACAACAGGCCCTTCCCTTAGTATTAGTACGTATGTACATACTACTCTTTTAGGTTGTACCTAGTCATTACTGCACAATGGTATTGAATTTTAATAAATGTAGATGTGTATGTTAACTATTTATATATTTACCTACGCAATATATTTATTCTTAAGGTTGTTTTCAATCATCAGATAAAAGTTATCTATCGACTAAATTATAACGTGACGAAATATAAGAGTGACACAATTCAACTATATTTCCATTTTTCTGTATAATTGTAGAGTTATTTTTTGTTATTATTAACTGTCATTTTGGTATTATTAAATGTCATTTTTAGTTTGTTTATGTTGTATTTTATCCGATTGAAATATCAGCCCTTAATGAATTTTTAATATTAATGAATGTACAGTGCCATTATAGCTATTTCTTCAGTCGACAGAAAATGGGATTTAAATTATAAAATCGTATTTGTCAACACGAAGTGACATTTTTACAACTAGTGGCGATATTGTCAACTGAACAGATAAGTTGGTGGCTCTCCAAGAATTGGTTAAATGACTCAATCTTCTATCAGCGCAAAGCAATTATTTACGCTTTCAAAACCTGACACTTAATTTTCTAATTTAGTAAACTGTGTTCAATTATAAAGATTAAAAGAACTGCCTTGTTGATCTAGTGGCTTATGATGGGGCTCTAGGTCTGAATCCTCAATTAGACAAGTTGTTACTAGAGTTCTCCAATCCAAAATTATCAGCTACATCCCGAAGTAGAGAATTGTGGGCGGTATAATAGAAATAGACTCGTCTCCTTCGGGACCTGACGTCGTCGGCTAAATGTGTTTAGTTTACATCTACCACCCCCGCTTAGGTAATGTTGGCGTATTTTTTCTTAAAACAATGCAAATAATTCATGTGTCAATGTGCATCTATTATGTAAATTTAGTTTACAAAGGTATATATGGTTATATAGAAAATTAAGAAAAAGGTTGTGTCCAGGAAAACCTAAAGATGTAAACTTTTTTAATAGTATTAATCTTCTATTGTTATAAATTTTGTCGCTTTACAACAATCTGCCAACGTATGTATTAAAATTATTAATTGAGTGTTAGAGACCACAGAATAAGTGCTTATTGGTTCTGTGTTAGGTGACCGACTCTAGGGCTCGTTTATTCCAAAACGTATATACGAAAATACTCATAAACAGTACTTACCTATTGTGTTAATGTCTTAACGGTACTGTTACCGTTAGAAATATATTACAATGGGTGAAAAATGTTGACTGAAAATATAAATGCAACTTTATTTCTAGACGGGCTGAAGCTACGACGCGTAATAATGAACATACAATTAATATTAAATATTACCGCATACTTTTACATAGAATAACATCTAAACAAATATTTTGCCGAGCGGGTACATGTCATGCTAATTTTTTACAAAATATTACTTGCGACAAAGTTCTTACAATATTTCAACGTAGTTTTACCTACATAACGGTCTAGTAGTTAAGAGCGACGGGCGGCTTGATCTACTGGATTGAGTACAAATCTTTGTGTGATCGACAAATATTTGTTTCGGTCTGGTTGTTGTGCACGAGAATTTTGTGTTTGTAAACGCACCCACGACACGGTAATAATTCCTAGTGTGGGACTACGTTTTTTAATTTAAATAAAAAAATAATAATAATGCAGGCTGTTGATTAGCATATTGACAATAACTGGCACGTTAGAATTTGACAGATTTTGGTAATATGGTCGGTCTTAACCAGAACCTTAGTATATACAAGGTGTAACATAATAAACGCAAGACCTCAGACACCCCGATTAGAGAATTGCTTCATAAATTCAAAACGAAAACCAAATTTTCAAATTTAAAGATTTTTACCCTTTTTTAAAGCACTTTTAGACCCCAATTAACAATGAAACATGACGAGTATGTGTGCGTTTTGAGAAATACGTTTTAGGAATGCATTTGGAATCATCTTCTTGCTATAAATCAAGAATAAATTTAATTTTTTATAGCGCACTGAAAGAGTAAAAGCTTTTTTTTGCAAGTTTAAAAAAATGTAAGATACATTAAAAATTGTTGGAATCAATTCAGTTACCGATTTAGAACTAACTACTTTCAGGTCTTGCGCTTATTATGTTACACCTTGTATATATAAATTTATTCTAAGACCAGAACTTATTACACACACATACGCATACATCTGGTTCTTCGAATTATAGAGTCGTAGAGCAGTTTCACATAGTGTTGTAAAAATGAGCGCTGAAGTCGAGCGTTTAGCGCTGAGACGACGCTCACGAGCGTTGAAACACGTAGAAGACGCGAGCGTTTTAAGCGCCGACTCGAGCGTTTTTACAACACTAGTTTCACACCGTACACTTGCACCAGCTAAGCAGTAGTCAGCTCCAAATTATCTATATCATCACGCCAGATCTTTTTCGGTGTAGGTAGCGAACAGAGTTGCCACATTTTCTTTTCTTACAGACCTCACCGACTTCGTCTCAATCTATTATAAAAACAATTGCACTGTTTGTGTTCACATTAACTCGAAACGAACTTCGAAGAATTTTTACTGTTGAGTATTGTATTTTGATTATCGCAGTAATTATATTCTCTTTGTTTTGGATTGTATCAATAACATAGTACAATAAAAAAAAATGTCTCGCCTATTTCCCCTCAGCAGAGATAGCAGAGGTCACATTGCGCCCCCTATGTTAGATTCCAATGTAATAGGGGGCGAGGAGCATTTCAATTTGATTCAAACCCACTACCTCATAATGACCAGCCCCACCATGCGCCACTCAACCAACAAGGCAGGATGTTTATTAGATAGGATGTTTATTTTTAGATGGACGGACTATAATAAGTATTTTTGCTTATCCATCTAAGGCCTAGATGGAGAAGCAAAAATACGTCTTATAGCTTTGAAATCAATAAATAGTCAATTAAGTTGGCAAATAAATGACTTCACAGATTGCTATTGCCATACAAAAACTGGTCTCGCACCCGTTCGCCCCGTTTGTTTTACCCCTGATATCCTAAATGAACCCGTTCTCTCCTTGAAACTTAAAATAGTCCCGTTCGACCCTCCTTTAGTCTATGTCAAAATAAGGTTTTAAAAAACTTATAATTTGTTTTCACAGTACAATAAAATAATTTGTCACAGTAAAATAAAATTTAGACTACAATATACATTTATTTTGCAAAATAATGTTTTTATTGAACGAGGGGCGAACGGGTACTTCATAAATATTAAAAATAAGTTCGCCCCGTGTTGAGGGGCGAACGGGTACCGTAAAAAGGGGCGAAAGATGTTGTTAAATAACAAGGAAGCGAAAATAGGGTGTGGCGAAAATCGCTTTTTGACAGCTCATAAAAAGTGTCAACTACCCAATTCATACATATGCGGCCCTCAGTTATACCTCACATTGTTATATGTGGCCCTCGACCAGAAAAGTGTGATACCCAGTAATCTAGGGGTTTGGAGCCACTAGTCAAAAGGAAACCACCAGTGATAGATAGAATAGCAGTATTTACTATAAAACTTAGATGAATTACTTGTCTAAATTAAGAATCGCGCGCGCGATTAGGGCATAAAATGTATTTACCAATATGGTAGATAAATTGAAGTATGCACACAGGCGCGCACGCACACATTACAGCTTTTGAACAAATTTTCACAAATGTGGCATCACGCACACAGTGGGTAACAGACCGCTTTTAGGCGCCATTTTTGTTAGCAATGCTCCGTCTAGACAAGTCTTAGTCTAAGCTATAAGATCACCTACAATAGCACGTACAAGTAGATAATTAAAATGCGTTTTGATAAAAGTAAATTATAAGACGTTAATATGCGCTAAATAGCTCCACGATGTCGTTAGAAGGCAAGTAGACATATAGTTATTACTAGTTTCTTCCTACGACACTGCTCTAACGATCCGGTTTCGGGTATATGGTCTTCAAAAGGGAGCATCAAGCCAAAATAAGCATACTACTCCCCTCCTATCAGGCGCTACCGCCATCCGCGGCATGTTCTCACCGACCCTCTTGATGCTCTTACATCCCTTCTTTCGGATACAGATACCGCACACAGGACCAGACACCGACCTCGCCGGCGAGTTCGAAGAATCCTTTGCCCGCCGGCCAGTGCAGAGCACCACGGCGAGACACCTAGTATATGCTCTCCCCCATAGCGACTGCCCAAGCCGGGGCCGTTCCTCCTTGAGGCGCCCTTAAGCTAGTTGCCCCCTTGCCCTTCTGGCTTGAGCGTAGTGGTTGTACGCTCGCCCTCTTACCCGGTGAAGCTGTAAAGGCCCCGCGGCCAAGAGTGTAGATTATTCACACACACACACACACACACACACACACACACAAAGGAGCATACTTTTGAAGCTTTTATGTTTGTAGTTGAGTGGTATTTGCCTTTTATGTGTTCTGTTTATGGATCGCTAGTGTAATTTAATTGATTGTATAGACATACTTGTGTTCGCTACTGGGCGTTAATTCGTTATGAGTACGTGTACGTCAGATTCACTTCGTGAAACGATCGTGTATTGGTATTCTACAGAATACCAATACTTATAGTGCGAGACGGCTCGTTTGGCCCGTATATGACATTTACAGGGAGGCGTATAGGTAAAATGGGGTAAACCATTTAGTAAAAGTTTCTTACGTCAAGGGAAATATTTCAAAAGGTGGCTCCGCCCGGTTACTAATTAAAAAAATAAATTGGGTATATTTCATGGCAAACAGCAAGTCTGTGACTGTCATGAAGTGAAATTTCACTTGATGTCACCGTTAGTTCCGAATTTGGCCGCGGTCCAAAAGATCCTTTGGGACTGTACTCTAGTAACATACATGCCACTAGTGTAAGTACCACTAAACAATAATTCCACCATGTTACCGTAACTTACCGAGTTATATGTTTATTTAGTCATAAGGGCCCTGTAATAACACCAGTGGTTTATTCAGTATAATTAGATGATTACCGCAAGCGTGCTTAACACTGAGAAAATTTATTCCGTAGTGCTTACGCCAGCAAATTGTAAAAAAAAAACAACAAATTATGAGGTTACCCCCTCTTGTCTTCGTAAACGATATAAATAGAAGACGCGTCGCCGCCCAGTTACGTCTCTCATTAGTCAGCGTATTCATTTTTTCATCTGCGTCATACCACCACTATCATACTCACACTATTAAATCGAAAAATAGATGTCGACGATTAAGCGTTCAATGGCGGGGTTTAAATAAAAAGAATAATGTTTAAACAAATCAATATTATTTCGAATAAATTTATCAGTACATCCACATTGAATGCATATTTATTTTACTCCATAAAATACAACATAAAAGTCTTCCATTGAACTAAATAAGAACGAGTGTAAGATACAAACTATTTACAATAAGGTGGTTTAAAACACAAAATAAAACATTGAACATAACAAAAATCAGTGCAACAATAAAATAATAAATATTTATAGACAGTGGACTTCAACGTGGTAAAGTTATAGTAATTCTAAAGATATAATTATTCAATCGTTAATCGTTACACAAGTTTGTTACAAAATTATCTATTGGCCTTCACATCACAGAGCTAAGCGATCTGAGGGTCGACCGACTGCACTGCCTCGTGGGGAGGCTCGGCTTGCCGAGTCGCGTCTAACGAAACATAAACGATACTCTCGCATTCAAATAATAAAACTCAAATTGTTATAACTCACCAATAACTAACAAGCGGCACGAATAATATTGAAACGAAACAACGAACCTACTTACACAAACGCCTGCTCGTAACCTGTGAGCCTCTCGAACGAAAATGCTTCTATGCTTCAGCACAACGTCGCAACTATATAAAACATGAGAGCTGCGCATAAATGCGACCACGAGACGGAGGGTCGTCAAGACTTATTTGTAAACAAGCTCTACAATTGTATAAAAGTTAAGAGCACAAACGCCATGCAACCGACGCTACGTCGATTCTAAAGACTAGAAAAATGCAAAACATTCGAAGAAACCTAACATCCGTGTCCGTCGACGAGTAAATGCCCACACCGTGTAAACCTAACAATGATATGTTTAGCTTCCGAAGCGATGCGATGACGTGATTGCTGCGACCCGCGACTCGCGACACGACCCTATCATACACATAATAATAAAAAGATGAACACACTATCAATATCATTACCTAAAATATTCAACAAGGGAAATCAGCTGATTCGAGTGGTCGCCGAACGTGGCTCGGCGGAGAATTTCGACAAACCTCGTACAACAATAATTACTATAACTTAGGACAGTCGTTAGGCCTTAAAATTTAAAATGTACAGTTATTTATTATGGCAGATATCAACAATCAATTTATACTCTATCGATACGATACTGACACTTTTTACAGAAACAATACTAGGTTATATACACTGATGCGATAACAACGTGCACCACCCGCGGCGACGCGCCGCCTGCTACCGATGGCACTCCACCCCGGCCGCCGCCCTGCGGGCGCGCGGACCGACTCTATACTAATATATACTTTAAATTATCCTAATCCATAAATATCAAAACCCCCGGCCGGCGGTCATCTATTCGAAGCGAGGCGCAGAGGCCGGCCCGGTCGTCACTATCGGAAACGTCGAAGCTCGAATCGAATCGAAGCCACAGAGAATATCAGGAGAGTGAGCAAAGAATCGGAACGCGGGGACGTCCGGGACGCGCGGCGGCGTCGCGGCCGAGCCGGGGGCGGGGCTACGCGTACCCGGGCGGGTCCCACGTGGCCGTCCATCAGGACACGTGCGGCAGCAGCAGGTAGTACACCAGCGCGGCCAGCAGCGGCACGGCCAGCGCTAGGACGCGGTGCAGGCTCAGCAGCGGCGGCTTGCTCTGCAGCACGGCCAGCTGCGCCGCCAGTTGCGCTCGCTCGGCGCTCACGTCAGCCCAGCGCTCCTTGGCGCGCACCAGCTCCTCCTCGAGCGCGTGCAGCGAGCCGTTCTGCAGCGTGAGCTGCAGGCGCTGCTCGTCGTCGAGCCGCACGTACTCGCCGCCGGGCGCCGCGCCCTCACCCTGGCCGGCGTCCACACGCTCCTCCTCGTCCTTATTGATCTCCGTGACGGCGGAGTCGGTCTCCTCGTCCTCGTCGTCGAAATCCAGCCGGAACATCTCGTCGATCTCCGCGGAGATCTTGCCGGCGTCGATGCTCCGCTCGCCAACGCTCTCGTCGTCCGCCTTCCGCAGGTCCTCCAGCGATCGGCCGGTCGCGACGGCCTTGTCCATCGAGCACTTCTCCTTGCTGGGAGCGATCTGGAGTCGCTCGATTTGCTGCTCCTTGGCGAGAAGTTCGGTTCGTAGCGTGCCGACGACGGCGGTGAGGTCGTCGATGTCGGCGCGCGTCGGCCGGAACGCGAGTTCCGCCTGCATTTCGGCCGCGCTCGAAGCCAGCCGCTGAATCTCGGCGAGGTTCGCTTCCTCCGCGACGGTCGAGCGAGTAAGCTGCGCCTAAAATAATTTAAAATATTTTCATCGTGTCATCATCAAACGCTATTGTTGACGTATATATATTCTGGCAAATTTAAGTAATAGTTCCGACTATCTCAACTACTTGAGGCTTTAGAATTGTTTACCTTTAAAAAATCCCTAGTTGTAGTCATAGCAATAAAAATCTAACCAAAGAAATATAACCCCAACCACAACACAAATTTAGCTATTCAGAAATCGGTGTTTGATGATCTAAAACACCTTTAGAGAATGTTCACGAACATTCTAAAAACACAAAAAAGTTTTGGTGAGTTGATCTCTCGACCGCTTTATCACGACATATTCCGTTTCGCATGTATCTACAAATTAAGGATCGAGTATTATTAAATATCGTGTATTGTACCTGCAGGTCGGCGATGCGTGCACGGAACGCGTTGGCGTCGTCGGGCTCGAGCGGCGGCGGCTCGTGCACGTCGGGCTGGGCGGCCAGCAGCTCGTCGCGCGCGCCCCGCAGCTGCTCGTTGTCGGCCAGCGCGCCGCTCAGTCGCTCACGCAGCACCTTGATCTCCTCGTTCAGCCCCGCCATCACGCGAAGAATATTCGCATACTCCACGCCTGCTTTACTCTGTACGAGACGAGTTTTCAACGAATTATAGCAACAGGAAAATGTAATTAATTGTATTACTGTTATTGATTCTTAAGTTACGGAGACCGAATCATAGCCTACGTCTGTAGAAAAACACTTAGTCATAAGTACTTTTATCTTATTAAGTCGACTTATTAATGTGTCTGTTAAATGTAATAAAAATATATGTGCAAACTCCATGTTTTAACGAAATCATTCCTTACCTACCGTCTAACTTATACCGTCAGATAGGCATGAAACAGTAACAAATCCAACGGTTTTCCTTATTTATTTCTTCAAACTTTAGGTAATATTTCTAATATCGAAGTGTATGTAACAGTGATTACATCATTTCAAAATAACAGTATGAATCAGCATACAATAACTTTCAGAGTCTATAAGCCTGGGAATTTTCAACAAATCAGTGAGTCACGTAATAAAATTGATGACAATTAATTTGATGATGATGATTGATGAAAAGCGCATGCCAAAACGAATGAATGACTCCAGGAAACAGTCGTTATTAATGCATTGCGTAGTAGAATGTGCCCTTAGATTTTTCATTTTATAAATGTCACTCATTTAAATGGCATGATTTCCGGATCAATAAATCGCAATGCGATGTTTCCGGGACCTTAACTAGGTCAAACAGACATGCCAAACACAGAGCCTTGTGTATTGAGTGGCAATGACGGGCGATAGGTCACAATGTGACAAGTTTGTCAACAATAACAATTTTGTAATTATCTGGCAATTACCCCTCGTTCGCATGGACAGTTTTACAACGTTCGGTGCTGAAGCGCTGTACAGCGCAACAGAAGAGGTACTGTTAGACTATTATTTTATTACAACGCTTTACTAAAGCGCATTGAAGAAGCGCTTAGCTACAGCGCTAGCTACTACGCATTGTCAGTTTTATTAAATAGGGCCATCGAAAATGCGAAATAAAATTCACGTAGCAATTAGTCGGCACTTAAGAAGCTTCCTGGGTGCGGCGAGTGGGGAGGTACTGGCGAATGCATCGAGAAGGGGGCGTGTGGGCGGTCACCGCCCGCCGGTGACTCACCGCGCCCGCGCCGCGAACAATGCGCCCGCGCTGCCGGGAACCCAGCGCGCCGTGAAATTGTACATTAACATACGTAACCACAACCCTGCACCCTTATTCATTATAACCAAAACGTAACGCAGTGGGTTATGATAACTTCATAAAATCAACGTTTATTCAATGCTTCAGTGGTATACAGAACACCATTACAAGATAATTTCACGAAGTTATCGTAACTCGCCGCGTTTGGACATAGCGAATAAGGACCCTGTTGCGTTCAGACATCGCTCTCTGGGTAGATACTGTAAGGCTAATGACACACCCAACACCGAAGGCCGACCGGTAGATCTTCAGTCAAACATAATATATACGATCTGAAGTTCAGAAGCAATTAGACCATAAAGTTTGTTGAAAGAAGGCCTAGGTACCGAATAGAGTTTATTATCGTAATATTAATAGTTTCAAATATAATTATTCATTGTTAGCTTCCTTTTAAGGCGTTATGCTCTAACTCTGAGCCTATACATCAAATCAGGGCAAAATTCAGTGACCACTCGCAGAGTAAACACTTAAATATAAAATAATTATATAAATCCGTCAAAAAATGCGAAAAGTATGAAGGAACACATAAAAACAAACGAGTTGAGAACCTTCTCCTTTTTAAAAATCAGTTTGAAGGAAGCGTATGTCACGCTGCAGCCCTTTCTTATCCGGTGAAGCTGTAAAGGCCCGCGGTCAACAGCGTAGATCACTCACATACACAAAAATCTGCAGCTCCCTATCTTTCGAAATATCAAGGCGATCCGTTACTCTCACGGTATTGATCGAAACACGAATATTTAGATAAGTTTTCCGAGAGAAAAAATAGGACCTGTGAGTGTCATCGAGCTCTCTAGTCCTGTGCAAAAAGCACGTCGATACATTTTGCATATGCATGAAGAACAACTATTTGCAATGTAGATAGATTCCAAAGAGAATAAGCCATGAATTTGGGATATAGAGTAGGCTATGTCAGGGCCTTGCAACGACTTCTGTGCAAAAAATTCGTCGATTCGCTACACATATTTTCGCATTTATAATATTAGTTAGTATAAAAACTAAAATAATTAGAATTTCATATTCCATTGTTTATGTTAGGGAGCTATTCCACTTATACAATATCTTTGTCCAATAACAATTGCATGAGCCTAATATGTATAATAGGCGCTCGTAGCGCTGTGCGACCGCGGTGTTCTTACCGATTACCAAGGTTAAGCAGCGTTCGACTCGGTTGGCCCGAGATGGGTTACCGTTTGTGGCATTTTCATATTCGAGTGTCTCCATGTTTCGGAACGTTGCTCCATGCTCTATGCACGTTAAGCCGTTGGTCCCGGCTACCACTTAGTGTGGTAGTCGTTAAGCCGAGTTGGAAGCCTTAAAGGCGGCTTAATAAGTTCCAACAGCAGGTGGCCACAAACCTGTCTCCACCAATCCGCACTGGGTCCGCGTGGTAGAGTATGACCTAATCTCTCCGACCTCGATTTGTGAGAGAAGGCCTTTGTCCAGCAGTAGGCAGTATAGGCGGATATTATAATATGTATGATGACACATTAAAAAGATAACAATTTAAGAAATTGAATGATTTTATACAATAAATGATCAACCTAACACTTAGGCTGCTAATTGACTGAATAAAATCGGAATTTCCGACACTTTTTTAATAAAATGTAAATTAGGAAAACATACTACGAACGTAATATCACCTTTAGATAGCAGACAGTACAATGTTGGCAGTAGGAGGTACTTAAAATAATACTTTTTATCATCGGCGAGATACTGGGATCAGAGGTCGTATCCATGGCAGGACTTGGTAGCTAATTTTACGTCATGCGATAATGAAACTGTTCTTTCTAACTGTAGTCATAACAAAATTATTAAACACGCTGATAGAATTGTTCTAATATTCGCTAATCAATCATACAGTAATGCTACTATGTATCCTACTTTGGATTTATGTTACTCAATCACGCAAAAACAGGTGAACAGATTTGGCGACCTCTAAACATCGCTACATAGTTGCGACTACCTACCAGTAGACGGTGCTGACGAGTCGCCATACATGTCTAAAACGCGATATTAGAGTGTGCACGACGTGTAACATATATACAAACCCCCGACAACAACCCTAGGCCACTCCGATCTCGGTCTCGAATTTATTCGCGCCTATATTAAAAAGGCGACCACTCGACACTTCACGAACGCATCTTCCCATGCGAATCCGCTAATCGTAGCCGCCGCCGACTACAAACCCCACCCCTGCCGCTACCGCCGGCCGCGACATGTTCTCACCGATCCCCCGATGCTTTGACATCGCTTCTTTCCGCTCCGGATACGGACGACGACGACGTAGTCGTAGATCCCTGGCCTAGTCCGCCGACCGGTGCACTTAGTACACCCCCTCCCCCCGTAGCGACTGTCCAAACCGAGGCCGCTCCTCCTTGAGGCGCCTTCGAGTATGTCGCCCCCTTGCCCTTCTGACTCAAGCGTAGGGTTGCACGCTCGCCCTTAAGTCCGGTGAAGCTGTAAAGGCCTCACGGCCAACAACGTATATCACTCAAACACAGACACAAACAACAACCCTAGGGGAGAGGGGCAGGCCCCGCCAGACACACCACCCGTCTGGCTGGAAGATCTTCGCTTTGACAAATCCTGCCACAACGTTCCTGCCAGACCTGGATTAACACATAGGATACTTTTTATCCCAGAGAGATGTTAGGTTCCTGTCTAAAGTCAACGCAGGCGAAGTCGCGAGCAGAAAAGCAGGTATCATAATAAAACAGTCTATACTGCCCCATTGCTGAGAAAAACCTTCTCTCACAAATCAAGATTAGATCATAATCCACCACGCGGACCAAGTGCGGATTAGTGAAGGCAGGTTTGTGGCCACATGCTGTTGAAAATTATCAAGCCGACCATAAGGCACCTTAGCTGAACAACTATTACGTGGTGATCAGCCTTATGCCTTCCGTAGCATGGAGACGCTCGAAACGGTCACCCATCAGAGATCGACCGAGCCGAACGCTGTTTAAACTTGGTGATCGCTAAGAACACCGTGGTCACACAGCGCTATAAGCGCCTCTTTAATCATACAGTCAAAATAATAAATACACATCTTTAAAGGAATTACTGAAGCAGTTTTCTGAAGTCATGTGAAATCTTCTTATAACACATTATAGACATTTATATCGCGCGATACCTTATGACTTATTATCGCTACAGTAAAAGGGCTCTAGTAGAGTCTTATAGCAAAAGTTTTATCTACATTTTTACATTGCAGCTGGCGTGTTGGACGAGTTACTTTTATTTTTAATAACCTACTGCCTCGTTGGTCTAGTGGCAAAGCGCATCACTTGGTGATCACGAGGGCCTGGGTTCAAATCCTAGGGCGGACAAATGAAGTTTTTCTAACGAAAACTTTCCACTATGAGTCCGGAGTCTGGAATTGTGCCCGGTATATGGCAATAGGCTCGCCCCCTATTACTTGGGATCTAACATCGTCTGCGAAAAGTGAGTGAACTCAGTACACCTCTGCCACCCCCACTTGGGGAATATAGGCGTGACAGTGTTTAATAACCTATTTTGTCCCACTGCCGGGGGGTCTCTCCCATGACTCTCTACTTAGCCCGATCTTTGGCTACTGCCGGCCTTTCCTTTTCATAAGCGTCCAGGTCATCGCGCCATCTTTTTCTGGGTCTCACCCTGCGTCCGTGTCCATCTGGTTTGCATTCAGTGGTGATTTTGACCCGCCATTCAGAGCTCAATGCTCTAATAATCCGCACATCCCCACTTGAGCTTGGCAGTCTTAAAGCCAACGCCAAAAATGTCAGTTTTGGAACGCAGTATGGTGTTACGAACTCGATCAGATAGTTTGATTACAAGAACACCATGGCATATATGTATATATTATAATAACAAAATTTCTAAGACGCGTTGGTCGACGGAAGAAATCATGGCTGTGGAACACATTAGGAAGTGGACCGGAATTTTGCCGGTGCTGGCTCAAGAAAGAAGAAAAAAGGCCCAAAGCATACAAGATCGTTCTAAGCTACTTTTTCGATCCTGCATCTCGTTTTGCGACTTTCTGTTCTAGTTTGATTGCTGTTAATGTTGCCAAAAAGCGGACTCGACGCTATATGACGTCAACAATATTACAAGGCTGGAGATTATAAACCTGCTGAAAAAATTGTTTTAGTAGCCAATACTTTTTTAATGCCACATGTTTATGAAGCCGGATTTGACTTTTATAATAAAAAACGAATCGGTAACAGAGTTTACTTATTTACAAAGTAAATGCGAATACCATATTGGTTACAAAATTAAACAGTTTTCTCTATCTATCTATATCATCACGGCAGATGCTTTGCAGGGTAGGCACTCTCTACAAAATTCCAACAGGTCTTTCCTTACATACCTCTCTGGCTTTCTCCACTCTTAGTCCACTCCTTAAACAGTTTTACCTAACAATAATCAGTCCTACCATCAATTATAGATATTTACCACATGCAAAGAGTTACACTGATAAAACTTAAACTGGACACAAATATTTGGACGTATTTGAGCGTAAAAAGCAAACATGTCGGGTTAAAGCCGGCAGCCTGGCAACCGCTATGGCGGTAACAGAACCACTAATTATAGCAACGGTCTTTTTGGCGGGAAATCGAAGAGTGATGTTGTCAATTTGTTTTAATTTCCAAAACTTGTGTTATTTCGAATTATAATGTGTAATGTTGGTGGAATATTAACCATTATGTGTTCCTATATGTGCATGAGTGAAGGTAATTGTAACAAAGTGATAAAACGTGCCTTTTCGAT
This sequence comes from Phalera bucephala, assembly GCA_905147815.2. NCBI lineage: Eukaryota > Metazoa > Arthropoda > Insecta > Lepidoptera > Notodontidae > Phalera > Phalera bucephala. The sequence continues at coordinate 10,314,835 of LR990621.1, read as the reverse complement.
TTCCCTCAAAACGGCCGTCGCAATTGGTATGTAAAGTATCCATCACTTTACTATCCAGGGTGGGGCACTTCATCAATTTCATTATCATCTTCGTCATCAAGTTCATTGGGTAGTTGAATTAATTTAGAATATTCGTAAACTTTGTACAATGGCATAATGTAAACGCAATTGCCACGAAAAAAAAAATTATAGCAACTGCATTTGCAACCTCGAGCTTAAAAAAGTGATCAAATCATTGAGAACCTATGCTAAAACCATCGTGTTTATACCAGCCCTAACGCGTGCCACTTAAAAAAACGTAATCTTAACGTTTCTACTAGATAGAACAAGCCACTCGCCCTGGCTTCGCACGGGTAGCACGGACAAATATTATCATAGTTCGGTTTAGGTTTGGTCCATTTGCACTGAAATTCATATGATGATCGTGAATGAGTCTATTGATTGGTAAAACTGAAATTTGCTTAGAATAACATGTACACACAAATAGAACAGATGGAACACGTGATTTGAATTTATCTATCTCTATCTATCTATCTATATCATCACACCAGATCCCTTGAGGGGTATGCAGAGAGTACAAAGTTCCAACGGGTTATTTCCTTGCAGACCTCTCTGGCTACCTCCACTCTCATGGCAGACGATTTAACGCAGTGGTTAAGAGCTTAAGCCGCTCCACCCACTGGGTCTAATTGTCGCGGGTTCGATTCCCGCACGGGAGAAATCTTTGCACGATCTACAATTATTATTTTTCGGTCTGGGTATTAGTGTATGTGAATTTTCATGTTTGTAAACCCCACGACACAGGAATAAATACAAAAGAAAGTTTGTCTCCTACGTGCTCGCCAGTTACAGAGACACTATAAATTTTTTTTTTACTTTTTTTTTTAAACGTAGTCCCACACTAGGATTTATTCCTGTATCGTGGGTGCGTTTACAAACATGAAAATTCACAAACAAATACCCAGACCGGAACAAATAATTATGGATCACACAAAGATTTGTCCCGTGCGGGAATCGAACCCGCGACTATTAGACACAGTGGGCGGAGCGGCTTAAGCTCTTAACCACTGCGCTAAATCGTCTGCCATGAGAGCATATTAATACAATATATAAATGCACTTACAGGTGAATCTTCTCTAGTCCCCGGCTCGCTATACGTAGAGTTGGCGTTGTTGTCAGCATGCAGCTCGCCGTCCAGCGGGCTCGGACACTCGCCCTCGTGCCCCGTGTCTGTGCCAAATACGAAAATATTCAATTACATTATCTATACACAATTCACAAAACAACATTAAAATTAGTTATATTTAGCATGTGAAAACATGATAAATCTGCAACCATGAACACGAACATGTGTACACCGAAACTTCGCTAGAGATGTTAGGTGCCAATGTATGTAACAGTCATGTGAATCTCAGACTATGGAATGCTATTTGAAGTTTTCTTTTTTATTATGTACCCTATAGATTGTGTAGTTTATTTTCCTATATTTGTTGCTCGTTTATTATATTTACTATAGTTATTATATTATATTCATTCTTAAATTTTTACTCATTTACATATGAACTTGTGGAATCGTCGATATGGCATCTGTGACGTCACCTTTTTCATAGATGCTGCCAGAATACCAGCGCTGCACCATAAGTGCTTTAGGTGCAACATGCTTAGGCAGAAGCCTGTTTAGCCCCACACAATCTCTGCCATACGGCTACAGGGCTGTATTTTGTATATTTACCTTTTGTTTATGTGTAACATACACAGAAACAAAAGGTGTGTGGTTAAATTAATGTATTTTCTTTCTTTCTTCTTTCTATTTACTAACTAAATATCTGTACGGTCTGCCTACCCCGCAAGGGATCTGGCTTCATGATATATATAGATAAAAATATATAGAAAAATAGTATTGGTGTAAAGATGAGAAAGAGTATGCTACGTTGGTTCGGGCATATAGAAAGAATGTCTGAAGAAAGGATGACAAAACAGATATACAATACGAAAGTGGAAGGATGTAGGTACCGGGGAAGACCTAGACTATCTTACCATGACCAAAAAGACCGAGTCTTATCTGAAGGACAAGTCAAAAGTCTCCGTAACCGGCGAGCGTGTATGAGACGAACTATGAGAGTGGAGGAAGCCAGAGAGGCATGTAAGGAAAGAACCTGTTGGAACTCTGTACTCTCTGCCTACCCCGCAAGGGATCTGGCGTGATGATATATATAGAAAGATAAAAAACCCATCCAATGAACAATTATTTTTTTACCCATAGTTAAGAGCTCAGGACCTGACTATTTTGCTTATTTGCACACCGTCACGCCTATATTCCCCAAGCGGGGGTGGCAGAGGTGTACTGAGTACACCCACGTTTCGCCGACGATGTTAGGTCCCATGTAATAGGGGGCGAGCCTATTGCCATATACGGGGCACAATTCCAGACTCCAGACTCATACTGGGAATTTTTCGTTAGAAAAACTACATTTGTCCGACCTAGGATTTGAACCCAGGACCTCGTGATCACAAAGCGATGTGCTTTGCCACCAGACCAACGAGGCAGTCTTATTTCATCATCATCATCAATCACGTATCTACCCACTGCTGAGTCTACACTCAGAGAGATAGAGGAGAGGCGTAGGCCTCTCCTCTATCACGCCATTCGTTCTAGTCCTGCGCTAATCTATTTTACCATTTGCCAGCCACTCTCACGATGTCATCGCTCCATCTAGCCGATGGTCTGCCTATGGATCAGCATCCTGTTCTGGGCCACCACTCTGTTACGGCCTTGGCCCACCGGCCATCTTCACGCCTCATCAAGTGTCCCGCCCATCTCCACTTTAGCCTTGTGATCCGTTTACCAACATCTTCAACTTTAGTCCGCCTTCGGATAATATGTTTGGTATTCGGTCGACAAGGGAGATGCCCAACATGGCTCGCTCCATCGCTCTCTGTGCCACTTTGATTTTATAAAGGCTACCTTTTGTATGCGACCAGGTCTCGGCACCGTAAGTAAGGATGGGCAAGACACATTGATTAAATGCCTTGGTTTTCAGGCACTGTGGGATGTCTGCGTCAAATATACTAGCAAGTTTTTCCATATGCAGCCCAACCTAATTGGATACATCTAGCGATCTCTTTGCTAATAGACTCTGAGCCAAAGGATAAACAGTTCCGAAGATAAATGTAATCGTCTACTACCTCTATTTGGGCGTTACCTATCATGATGTTACCTTGACTGGTGTGGCGATTTGACATTATTTTTGTCTTGAACAAGTTCATTCTGAGGGTTCATTCTGAGGGGAAGCATCTCCAAGGGTTGACACCCTTAGAGATGCTTCTTGCAATTCAGAAAGCATGATCTTGAGATCTGCATCGTTCTCTGCTAGGAGGGCCAGGTCGTCGGCAAAACGCAAATGAGACATAAATTTACCATTGATATTGACGCCTCTTTTACCCCAGTCTAAAGTCTTCATTACATCCTCTAAGGTATTGGTGAAAAGCTTGGGAGAAAGGGTATCACCTTGTCGCACGCGCCTTTTTAGTTGTATTGGTTGAGTTAGTTCATGCATGCGCACCCGCATAGTGGCTGATTCATAAGCTCCCGGAAGATATCTACGTATCTTTTATCGACATTGCAACGATGGAGAGAATGCAAGACGGCCCAATGTTCGAGACTGTCGAAAGCTTTCTCATAGTCGACAAAAGCTATCCACAGTGGTCAAACATATTCCCTGCATTTCTCCATCACTTGCTTAATGGTATGGATATGATCCATCGTTGAGTAATCTCTCCGAAAGCCAGCCTGCTTAACCGGCTGATATTCGTCTAAGGGTAGAGTCTTATTTACATTATTATATTTACATGCTTATTTACATAAGTACAAATTCTTATATGGCGGATGGATGATAGAAACGGCATAAAATGTATCTACCCATAGGGTAGATAGATATATTGTATGATACAGTATGTAGTACACATACATACTGTATCATCCCTAACTAAATAAGTGTCTAGCAATTTTGTTTTTTTTATGACCGGACCTAACAGTACGCACACATTGACATATTTCGAACAAATTTAAAAAAAACGAACACTGGCATTACGCACACATAGTGCGAACTGATGCCGCTATTGGCGCCATTTTTGTTAGCAGTGCTTCTTCAAGACAATCTTAGTGCAAATTAATGCTTGTCATAAAAGAGCCTCGTTGTAGACTACTTCGTTAGTCTAAGGTCAAATGGTGCGGTTGCGGTGCTAGATCGCAAGTGTTATTCGGGTTTTCCTATTTAAAGCTTCCAAATAGCAGTCCGGAGTCTGAAATTGTGCCTATTGTAATTAAAATACGCTCCCCGCCCCCATTACGGTTACCAACATAGGTCACTTAACATTCCCAGTTTTTTAAATAATAATAATATTAGCCCTGTTAATAAACAGTCCCACTGTTGGGCACGGGCCTCCTCTCAAACTGAGAGGGTTTGATTTCCATCAAATTCATTATTTTTTGTTGTTCTAAATGTATTTAATACATTCCTAATAATCTAGTTTTGACAACGATCACAAACGTTTGTAAAATAAATAGTATTATAGATTTGACCAACTGAGAAAGCTAAGCGACTTACGTTGCCCACTGGACTTTTGAATCTAAGATCGTCGGCCAAATTAGAGGGTGCACAGTATACCCTTGCCAAGATGACAGTGTTTATTTTTTTGGAGCGTCTTAACAGTCTCGTTTCTATGCTATGGGGGTTAACGGTCTAGTTTCTATGCTATGGGGCTTATGAACGATGCAGACTGTCGTACCATGGTTGAGTCGCGACTGTTTTTCGTCGTCCGTACACAAGTCAGGCTCACCGGATTTCTCTTCACCACTGCCGCTCACACCGCCTTCCTCGGTATGCTGCTTTTCTGTAAAAAAGATTTATTTCACTCGTATCAACTAGAACGGAGGCGCTCGTAGCGCTGTGCGACCGCGGTGTTCTTACCGATCACCAAGGTTAAGCAGCGTTCGACTCGGTCGGCCTGAGATGGGTGACCGTTTGTGGTATTTTCATATTCGAGCGTCTCCATGCTTCGGAAGGCACGTAAAGCCGTTGGTCCCGGTTACCACTTAATGTGGTAGTCGTTAAGCCGAGTTGGAAACCTTATAAAGGCGGCTTAATAAGTTCCAACAGCAGGTGGCCACAAACCTGCCTCCACCAATCCGCACTGGGTCCGCGTGGTGGAGTATGACCTAATCTCTCTCACCTCGATTTGTGAGAGAAGGCCTTTGCCCAGCAGTATAGGCTGATATTATTATAACTAGAACGGATGTCTTGAATTGAGCGGCCTACGCTCTAAACACTAGTCAACCTCTAATCGTTTTGCGCTTGGATACTTATATAACTTCACGACCCCATTATCTTCGAAGAGGATATTATTAGTAATCCGAGTTCTTGCACTATAACAAAATAGTTTTACTATTCGAAATAGAAGAGATTGTATGACAAGGCCACAAGCTACTTTATCGATGTAAATATTCTCTAAGTCGCTTCATACGAGTAGGAAGATGGAGCGGAATGCCTTAAGTATCTACATGTCTTACTGAATAATAACCATGGATATATTACAATGGATTGAACACTGCGAAAAAACGTGACGACAAGGATACTCACTTAGAGCCCTACGTCTCTTTTTAAGTAGGGTGAACAAACATTAGTACGATTATAGACTTGTTGACATATAATTAACGTATAATTCTCGGGCACTGTTTATTGCCGTAATTCTTTCTTTCTACGCATATGCCACATCTTAAATGAGTAGTCAAAGTTTTTGATTTAATTGCCCATTTTCTTGCTGACTGTACATTTTTTTTTCAGAATCTGTAAATTCAGCTCCAAGTATCGCAAAAATTAAAGATAGTCTCCTGGGGCCGTTTTTCTGTATCTACAGCGGTTGAGATAGCTACTCTTACTGTCACAACTTAATTAATCCTGTATATAAAGATGCATTGAGAACCTTGTTCGTTATGAACTCGGTAATAAATGGTTTACAGCGTATTTAAACCATATCCTAAATAGGTGTAGTCCGTATTAGTCCTACCTTATGGTCACCGCACTGCATCGTAACGGGTGCGAGCGTGACACCGGGCTCCAGGTTAATGCTCTCACTTATCATGGTTTCTGGAGTTCTTTAGATCATAGAAAATTCAATATTGTGTCTTTATGTAAGAGTTTAAGTTTCTTTAGCAATATTTTAACATGATAACTGTTAACCCATTGTTATATATCCATAATAATAACATAGCATTTATAAAGTTGGAACTCTGTACTCTCTGCCTACCCCGCAAGGGATCTTGCGTGGTGATATAGATAGATCGATAGTTATAAAGTTATATTTACTTACCCTTACTTTCTGAATTATAAATATTATTTTTCTTCAATATTAATTCAAACTCTTTCGACGATTTTCCTTCGGCAGATATGGCTTTTATTCCAACCTGAAACAAGTAAGATAAATAACTAAGTAAATGTTGCCTTCTAATATAGTTTCAATACTACCGAATACTAGAGATGGGTCGTATTAGGTAAATCAGGTACTAAGTAAACCCCTTTCTAGACTGCATAAATACCTAATCCAAATACCTATTCCACCTAATCCACCTAATCTCAATGATCTCATACACATACCGTTCCTTAGTGATCTCAATCCGCCTATTCTATATCAAATCCTGATATCGTATTATCGATATTTTAATTAATTGAATGTTAAATTGTTTTGTTAGTTAAGAACGGGTACAGTCATTATAACACTTTTAAGAAAATGGAAGTTTCAAAATGGAATCAAATTTATTTTTTTGATTAGATTAGATATTAATATATATTGGTTGATATTAATATATATAATATTAATATATATAATATTAATAGATAGGTAGTAGATATTAATATATATAATATAAATTGGTTGAATAAACTAATACTTGTTTTCTATTTTATCATTTAATGGTATATTAGTGATGAATCTTCCCTTCATACTTTTTACAGGCTTAGGACTGGTAACTTACGAATGTTTTATATCAATACGCGCTGTCTCGCTCTCTCCACCCTTACACGTAAGCGGGATAGCAAAGCGATAAGCATATGAATGAGTGAAAGTGCGCGGGAACAGGTGTGAGTGAAAACGGCTAAACGGCTAAACATTAGTTTATAGTTTTTATTGAATATGCATATTAGGTGGATTAGGTATCGTCAGAATTGGATTAGGTGCCGCCTATTCTCGTCAAATACCTGTTCTTTGGATCTGTTCTAATAAATACGACTCATCTCTACCGAATACTATTAATATTTTTTTTTATACTGAGTTCTTAGATTTACGCGAATATTACACATGAAATAAAACTATTTTTTCAGATTTTGTCGCGGTTTATTTTGATTTTTAAGTTTCTTTTCTAACTTCTTTCGCTCAAAGAAGTCTGCAGTCTGTGAACATGTCCTTGACCGCACCCGCCATAACATCAGATTTGATAGACCACAAATTCTCGTGAAAGAACACCGATTCCTACCAAGAATGGTTCGCGAGGCTATTGAAATTAAAAAACATCCTAATTTCAATAGAGAAGATGGCTGGGTGCTTCCATCGACTTGGGATCCAGTAATTAATATAATCAAATCCAAAACCAAGCATAACACTGCAAGACCTCAAGACACCGTGAGCTCATTCTGCGTAGATCGGACCAACAAAAATAAAAATAATTAAGAAGTTTGAGGGTACCCCGGAACAACTATGCCTTTTAGACGTCTAACACCTCAGTCCTTCCCGTGACCATGGGTGCTGCAAAGCACTCGAAACGTCGGGAACTTAAAAAACTTAAAAATCAAAATAAACCGCGGTAAAATCCGAAAAAAGTTTTATTTCATTTTTTTTATTTAAACGTAGCCCCACACTAGGATTTATTCCTGTGTCGTGGGTGCGTTTACAAACATGAAAATTCACATACACAAATACCCAGACCGGAACAAATAATTGTGGATCACACGTTTTGTCCCGTGCGGGAATCGAACCCGCGACTATTAGACACAATGAGTGGAGCGGCTTACGCTCTTAACTACTGCGCTAAATCGTCCGTCATTGTCCGTCCGTCATATGAACCAGGACCAACGATTTGAAGTGATTTCCAATTGTTCGGTTCACTGTGCAACCGAACACCGCGTCAGCAATTTACGCGATTGAGCAGCATGCGTGCCGTTCGATCGGTGCAGTTTAAGCCAGGCTGTCGGACGCGTCGCTGTATCATATCAATTTTGTATTAGTTTAGCATTCGTAAATCATATCATTCACGATCATTATATCATAGAGCTATCGAAGGAAATATACAGTATTTATCAAACTTATCTGTGTGTTATCTAACTATCATTTATCAGTCACCTTCCGGCTTCATCAGACCAGCTCCCCATATTATTACATTGTCACCGAACTTACATAAGTATGCGAAATTTCAGCTCAACCGGATAATCGCAAGTGCTTGAAAAATAGATCACAAAATTTGAACCGAAAAAATAGTCATAACTATATAAGTTAAATAAAATCTTGTTAAAATAGGAACGCTCGAAATTGGAAACGCCACCAACAATCTCAACTCTCGGGCTGATCTAGCCGAAAGCTGTTGATGACCGAACCTCGATGACCACTACAAACAACGCGGTCCGAATGCGACGAATTTCGTCAAGAGAATTCATTAATAAGTCCCGGAGAATTACGCAGATGGGTATAGAGGGTGATCTAATTGGGTGTAGAGATATCGTAAGGCGAGCTACATCAGCCTCCAGCGTCGTGATCACGACCACTCTGTTAAGGGTGAAGCGAATAACAAGTGTATAGAATATGTCCTGTAAAGAGTAGATCCTTAGCGGAAAATGCCGAGAGCAGTGTTCCAAAAAAAAACTGTAGAAACTGAAGCCATGAAGCACGTCTTTAGCAAATGTGAAGCACTGGCGGCGCGGCGAATGAAGACTACTGGTATCTAGCTCCAGAGGAATTCCGGCTCTTCTCCCTGCCGAAATCTATCTGAAGAATAATCTAATCTGAAGGCACGTAAGAGCATCAGGGCAAAGAGCAGCACAAAAGATCCCATTGTGCCGAAGTGTGCTTGGCCCTACATTAGCCAAAAAAAGATAAGACAGTGTTTTAACAGGTTCTTTCCTTACAGACATCTCTGGCTTCCTCCTTTTTCATATGCGTAAAAATAATCACCGTCACGCCTATATTTGATAGATAGGCTATATTTGATGCAAATCAAGAGTCTCCGTAACCGGCGAGAGTTACTAGTAACTATGAGAGTGGAAGCCAGAGAGTTATATAAGGAAAGAACCCTTTGGAACTCTGTCCTCTCTGCCTACCCCGCAAGGGATCTGGCCTGATGATATATATAGAGACGCCTATATTCCCCAAGCGGGGTATACAGAGGTGTACTGAATACATACACTTTTCACCGACGATGTTAGGTCCCATGTAATAGGGGGCGAGCCTATTGTCATATACCGGGCACAATTACAGACTCCGGATTCATACTGGGAAGTTTTCGTTAGGAAAACTACATTTGTGCTACCTAGGATTTGATCCCAGGACCTCGTGATCACAAAGCGATGCGCTTTGCCACTGGACCAACGAGGCAGTCTCATAGGCATCCTATGTAAATTGTGTATGTACCTTGTTGAGCAGGTTCTGCGGCAGCAGCAGCTTGATGTAGTCGGGCAGCGCGCGGACGGCGTCCTCCAGCGAAGCCCCGCGCTTGGCCTCCAGCAGCTTGTTGCTGTCCGAGCTCACCACCAGCATCTTCGCCTCGCCGTTCTGGACCGAGTACTGGGGACACCGACATTGCTTGGTTACAGACGACTCACAGGATGCTATACTAGCTTTCCTATAGTTTTTATTTTTTTTTTATTTTAGAAATGTATACATTCTTAATTCTGATTCCTTCAGTTTTTTCCAAAATTATTATTTCCCCATAAATCTAAACAATTTTTTACACCGGCCACACTGAGTGCGCGGTGTCACTCCCTATAAAACCGCCAACGAAGGGCGCGCCGGGCAGTTGCAATGTGGAAAGGCAAAATAAATGGACCGTAAGGCGTAGTGCGCTTGCAACGCTCGCGTCTTCTACGTGTTTCAACGCTCGTGAGCGTCGACTCACCGCCAAACGTTCAACTTCAGCGCTCATTTTTACAACATTAGTAAGGCGTTTGTAGGTCTAAGCTTCTCTCAATTGACGCGGGAGTGGGCAATGGGCGCTGTGTTGACCGAGTATAAAGTGATTGTGCAGTGTACTGACGGCGAGCGGCAGGCGGTTGCGCACGGCCTGCTCGCGCTCCTCGGCGGCCGCGATGGCGAGCCGCGCCGCGCACATCTTGCGCTCGCACCGCGCTGCCAGCTTCTGCAACACACGACCACTACATTTAATACATCCAGTCGCAATACGTTTGTCTACTAATGACTAGTGTCCGACTTAAGTCGTCTTTTGGCCGAAGCCGATTAATAGGCCATCGCCAAAACCTTCATCATCATCTCATCAGCCCGTGTCAGTCCACTGCTGGACGTAGGCCTCTCTCATGGAACGCCACTCAGCTCGATCTTCATCTCTCCTCCAAAACCTTCGGCCGAAGTCAAAGGTTTTAATAATCCTAAGCAACTCGGTTTAAAATTGGCTCAATTTTTTAAAATTTTGTTGTCTGTATAAACGTAACGAGACAACTGTCTCAAAATAAGGACACGGAAATAATATTTTTTATAATATTTATTTACTTAAAAGCTCGGCGGTATTATTGGCCCAAGCCGAAGCATCGGGCGGACACTACTAATAAAACGTAACCTTCCCCTATACAAGAGCTCTCTAACATACCATAAGCTCACTAGTTTTTTTATAATTACACACATACATGTCATACTTCTCTTCTTCTTAAGTTAGGGCTTTACACTAATTTTAAGTGTATTTTGCCAGTGTCCAGTGAGATGCATAATCTTGTTTGTTTAAATTAATTCAACTCCCCTATGAACTTGATGAACACGATGATAATGAAATTGATGAACTAACCCACCCTGAATAGCAAAGCTATGGGATACTTTACATACCAATTGCAACGTTTTGAGAGAAATCGAAAAGACACGTTTTATCACTAATAATAATCATAATAGTTAATATTCCACCAACATTACACATTATTATTCGAAATAACACAAGTTTTGGAAATTATGACAAATTGACAATATCACGCTTCGACTTCCCGCCAAAAAAAACACATACATGTTTGTGTACCGCTCTATGTGTACCGCATAGGGAACACTGGAATGCTAACATATTAAGGTTAATGCCCTTACCGACGGGCGAGGTTAACACACAGCCCGCCAAGGCGGCACCCGTCACACGCTATCGAGCTATGTGTTTCTCTGGTATAGCGCTGTACATTAAAACTACCGACGCGAGTTTGGCCATCGCTTCGCCACACCGCTCCGTCGGATAGGTGCCCAAGCCTTTAAATATAAATTAAAACAATCTATCTATCTATACCATCACGCCAGATCCCTTGCGGGATAGGCAGAGAGTACAGAGTTCCAACAGGCTCTTTCCTTACACACCTCTCTGGCTTTCTCCACTCTCATAGTTTGTCTCATAAATGCAAACAAAACAATTGAAACAACTAATTTTTTTCAGACTACGGTACCCCAGCAGCAGTTACTGTTCATGCGCCATGGCTCTAGTGGTGCGGTTACCTGTAGCTCGGCGAGCGCGTTGTTGGCGGTGAGGCGCAGCGCGTAGTTGTGTTGGTGTAAAGCGGCCACTTCCCGACTACGACGCTCCAATGTCTCCTCCAACGCCAACCTCTGCTCGTGCGCTGCTCGCAGACTCTCCTGCGCCACTTCCTATACACAAACATCACTCATAACTATGTTAAACGACGGCTTAGTCTAAAGGTTAGTGTTGGCCAGTCCACTCACTGGACAGAGTAGACCTTAGCTTGACTCTCCACGCTGGACAAACATTTGTGCAAATTTCTTCCAGCCTGGGTGTTTGTGTATGTGAATTTCATATTTGTAAACGAACCCGTTTGAACGTCCGCACGACACAGGAATAAAATTTCAACTGTGGGATAAGTTTTTAAAAAAATTGTGGCCTGTAAGAATTTGGACAACATGGGCATGAAGAAGACCTGGTGAAGGTCGCAGGTAAAAGCTCGATGCGTACAGCACAGAGCCGGTCTGAGCTAGCCGAAAGGCAGCGATATCCTGCAATAGAATTCTTTCCACTGATGATGTGCAGGAGGATAGCATGTACGTACCTGGTAGTTCCTCTTATCGCTGAGCAGCTGCGCCACCTGGTGCGCGTCAGGCTGCTTGTCGACGGCGAGCATGGTCTCGAGCGTATGCACGCGCATGAGCAGGCGCTGCTCGCCCACGAACAGCTCCCACGACGCGTGCGCCTGGGCGCGCGTGCGCTCCACGCACTCGCGGAGCGCGCGCAGCCGCGCCTCCAGCATCTCCTCGCGCTGCACCGCCTCCTGCGCACACCAATGCCAAATAATATAATGATGGGTATCATTATATTATTTGTACTTGAATTACGGTGACAGTCCGAAAAACGAAATGTGTGAATGATATACGCTCTTATTGGCATCGAGGCGGTTACAACTTTACCGGACAAGAGCACAACCACTACGCTCCAGCCAGAAGGGCAAGGAGACAACTAGATCCAGGGCGCCTCAAGGAGGAACGGCCTCGGCTTGGGCTGTCGCTATGGGAAAGGGCGTATACTAAGCGTCTCGCCGTGTTGCTCTGCACCAGTCGGCGGGCAAGAAATTCTTGGAGCTCGCCAGCGATGTCGGTGTCTGATCCTATGTGTGGGGTATTTGTATCCAAACGTGACCGTTTTTTTTCTTTCATTTTATCGTGATTCCCGATCTAGTACGCCTAATATGACGATGGCTGACGCTAACTATACCTAGGTCGGAATCAACAGCGTAACTACTCACACTTTTGAAACATCTCCCCACATACATCACATATTTTGTAAAAATAGACTAATATATTTATAATCTGCGAAATAGAGAAGCGAGCAGGCCACATAGCATTTTAAATATGCTTTCAGGGTCTGTTTATATTCCCACTGCTCGCTACAGACGGAGCCTAAACATTGTTCACAGAGAAAATCTGTTAATTTCGTTTTGAAGGTCCGCGAAGTCGCGGGCACAGCATTACTCACTTTCGCTAATAATAAGTACCTATTGATAACTTCCTATTATTTGTTATCATAAGCAAATATTAATACATCAATGTAAATAGTATAAATAATACCCTTTCTACCCTTGATCAAAACTTTCATTGATGGTGCATTGTCGAGGCAAACTACCATTATGTTTTATTCGTTGCGTGGTAAGCATAAACTTATTTTCAAGGTTCGTCTATTTATAACCCCAAAGTATTAGAATATTCTATACGAACCTAATGTTAGCATAACTTTATTCACAGGACTGGATTATAAATTTAAATTATACATATTGTAGAATGTGTTATACTTTCTACAATAGTTAAAAATAAACATTTGGAATGGAACGGAATTCTATGCAACAAAACTTTCAAGATAAATGCATCGATTTTAATCATACTAAATTAATGGAAGCGGATACTAAAAATACAATTTAATTAGCATAATTTTAGAAAATTAACACACTATAATATTAGAAAAAACGCTAATACTACCTGAACGATTGTCCCGTTATTAGTTAATATATGCAGTACTTATATAAGAATTTGTTCACGGATGACGTAACACAGCGAATTTTATTACCAATATCGAAACTGAAGAGACTCAGTTCGATGACCAGACGTGAAAAAAAAAACACAAAAAGCGACTCCGGAACACTATTATTAAATATACCAACTGTTGCGCGCGACATAGTCTACGTGATCTAGTAAGATTTTTAAGAAACTATACATATAACAACTAATTACTGATGCCTTTTCTATGTCGTTGGGAGATTTAATACATTTTTGAAAAACGTGGCCCCACACTAGTATTTATTCCTGTGTCGTGGGTGCGTTTACAAAATATGAAAATTCACATACACAAATACCCAAACCGATACAAATAATTGTGGGTCACAAAGATTTGTCCCGTGCGGGAATCGGACCCGCGACTTCTCGATCCAGTAGGCTAAGCGGGTTAAGTCTGGCGGTCGCAAACGGCGCCAAAGGGTACGTTTACAAACATGAAATTTCACATTAACTAATAATTCGGGGGCACACAAAGATTTGTCCGTTGTGGGAATCAAACTTAAGCTCTTAACGACTGCGCCAAATCGTCTGGCGAATTAGGTCTGGTCTACTTTAGGCGCCAGGAAGAAAAGCACCACTCCTTTTTTGATGATCAAAAATTTTGCGGTAGGAATCAAATCGGTTGCACTTGATAACACATTGTGGCACTTATAACTGCGTTGGTTACGATAATTGACGACGGAATCGATCCCCGCACGCCATAACCGCTAATATATACTTCGGGCTGAGTGATTGTGTACGTAAATTACCCGAGATACAGAAGCAGCACCTGGTGTGAGGCCGTTTTCAAAATATGGGTAAATTTAAAGGTAGCTTCTGAAAACCTACATACCATCAAGATCTTTACCCCAAAAGGAGTGGACGGGAACACAAATTTTGCAGACGCATTTAACCAAAATGATCTCAAACGAACCTGCTCGATCGATGTCACTAGAATAGTCTCTACACTTACAAATAGTTATCCGAACGCATCTGTTTTAATTGAGAATAATTATTACAAGACACTATGCATAGCTCACCTGTACGAAATTGTTGAGCTGGTACAATTCTTTCAGGTGCAACGGCGTCGTCATCGTGGGGCTGAAGGACAGCTTGGCTTCCTTTCCATCGGGGTGATACAGCTTGAGCAGCGCGACCACAGGCGGAAAAGTGTTTTGCTTCGACAATAGTACAAAGGGAACAAATTATTTATCTTTCCAAAATATCACTACACTCTAAGAAGCCCGGTTTCACAGATATGTAAAATAAAAGAATAATTACATTTAATAAAAGGAAATGAGACATTAAGATATATCATTATTTAAATTTACGTCATTATTCACTGGCTAGGAACCAGTGAATAATGATATTAGATATTTAACTAGAAATACTAGAAACAGATACGATTTGTCTACGACTAGTACAATTTGGACATACATATATGGAAAATATGAATATCAGAAGACTACTAACAGTAAGCGAATCTATTATTACATAAATAGTTATCATAGAATAATAATATCAATATCATAACCTTCCTTTTCCTTTTTGTACCTAAATAGGAACCGGCTAAAATCTTTGAATCTTAAGTTATATCTATCTATCTATATCATCACGCCAGCTCCCTCGCGGGGTAGCCAGATAGTACAGAGTTTCAACAGGTTCTTTCCTTACATACCTCTCTGGCTTCCTCCACTCACACAGTTCGTCTCATACACACTCGCCGGTTACCGAGACTCTTTGACTTGCCCTTCAGATAAGACACGGTCTATTTGGTCATGTTAAGATAGTCTAGGTCTTCCCCGGTACCTACATCCTTCCACTTTCGCATTGTATATCTGTTTTGTCATTCTTTCTTCTTAAGTTATAAATATTACTATTACATGCAGATGCATCTGTGAAATCGGGATTCTTGTAACGGCAGTACTATAATAAAATAATCACTGTGTTAGGATTTCCTTTCCCTATTGGAAATACTTGGAAAGTACTGAGCAGTCGAAAAGACCGCTTCAGGCCACGAATGCATGACAAACTGCAATCTTAGAATGTAGTAATAATGGCACTGAGTGCTTAACTGACCTTGTTTGTGTATGCCGACCTTAGTAAGTGGTGAATCAAAGATAGGTCAGATTGGATTAAAATACATTTTAAATGTCATTCAAGTTGTGACACGTATGTAACAGATGGACGTGGACCATGCGATTACTAAAAGATAACTTTAGTAAAACTATGCACATATTCGTTCCCTATTGGGACCTAATACTATCGGCGAAATGAGGATGCATACAATATACCCACCATTTCACAATTAAGGAGTATAGGCGTGACGATGCGTTTTCAGGTCAAATTAATTATGACAGAAAAGGCTTAATCTTTCTATCAATAGAGGTTCGTACTAATCGTTAATGCAAACGTATATAATACGTGCAAAAGACAATTTTGGAATTCTGTATAATAAAATCATGAGAATAAGTACTTAGAATTCAAGGCAAACCTGGCCAATAATCACTATAATGTGTTGCAATAGATTAGGTTGATGAACTTGTAGCACCAGCAGAATGTAATATGAATGGATTGGGATCTAAGATTGAAACGTACGTGTGATGGATATTTATTAGAGTCTGCTGCAATGTACCCGTGTATTGTATAAATGTGTGGTTATAGTTTCTCAAGAAGAATAAATACATTAATTTTCTTCTTTCTTTCTTTAAATTTAATAAGTCAGCTTATTTTGTCCTATATGCTGGGCAATGGCCTTTTTTTTACAAATTGAGGTGTGAGGGAATGAGTTAATTTTGTCGATCTACGATCATTTGATTTATTTTAAATGAATATATTGGAGTCAATTGGAGACATTTTTAACCACAAGTACGTATAAAACACATTTTACCTTTTTTGATTTTGGATTGTTAAAAGACAAAAGTTATTACTATCTGCGTCTAGTGCCTACGCTCTTAGGCGCCGTTAGGCCATATTTTTTTTTCTATCGGAAAATTAAAAAGGACAAGTTTATACATGTTAGACGCCAAGACATCATCAAAACATACATCAGCGAGCGATTGAAACCGAAGATCACAGACGACGAACCGGTTAAACTACTTTGCACATGTCCGCTGTATTTGTCAAAATTATAGCCCCGTTGGAAACAGGAAAACACACTTGATGCGGTTCTTTACGATCATTTATCTACTTCTTTTGAATGCGAAAAATGTTTCTATATTTTGCGAAAGTTAATTAAAAAGTGCGGAGTAAAATCAGAGTTTTTATTCTTTAAATATGAAGTGTGCCTCGTTGGTCTAAAGGTGAATAATGCGCTTTGCGATCACGAGATCCAGGGTACAAATCCTTGGTCGGACAAATTTAGTTTATAAGCGGATAAATCCCAGTATCAAGAAATCTCGAATTTTACCCATTGTCATGTGCCCGACCTAACATCGTCGGCGAAAAGTACACAATACACCTCTACCACCCCCGCAGAAATTGTTAAATATAAGCGTGAAGGTGTCAAGAACAGAGATAAATTCTTATAATGTACTTAATGTTTCCCATCCTCATATTATTGGACCTAACTAAAAAAATAACGCACGGCATGTCAAGCAAGTATTTCAGTTGAACGCTTACTGAGCCGCAATACAAATCCGTTATCGCCAAACATCAAGTCACAATACGAAGAAAGGAGTTAATACTCCTAAGCAAACTCACCTTCTCAGAATTACTGGCATTCTCGACGACTGGAATGCCGAACTGCACCACGTCACCGGAGAACACCTCGTGTGAATCTTGCTCCTTCGATATGGAGCACCGGTTATTGTTAATGAACGTCCCATTGCTGCTCTGATTGTCCTGCAAACAAATGGCCGCGTCATATCGATGACTTGAGTTATAACAATAACAAATTGTTTACAAACAACCTTGTTTTCAAAGGGAAGTGTTGTAATAATGAACTGTGTATTTCGTATAAGAATGGAGCCATCAACAAGCTATTTTCCCCGCATTCCATAAGTAGTAAAAGGTAAGCATAGTGTTTGCAAAAATCCTCCCGAATGACACCTTATAAGTACAGAAATAGTTATGTTTTAGGGAAACAATGGGCAATCCTTTCGTATAATAAATATTCCGGGCATTAGGTTTTAAAAACATGTTCAAATATATTTGAGGTTGATACAATAAAAAAAATTAGGCTATACGGTCCCACTGTTAGGCAAAGGCCTTTTGTTATATATTGAGTTGAGGTATATATAGAAAGATATGTGATTAAGGTATATATATCATACTCAATCATGCAAACCCACTGCAGATTGTTTAGAGGTTAGTGGCCACCCGCTGTTGGACGTTAACCAGCCGCCGATAAGGCTTCCAATTTGACACGACTTCCACATTAAGTGGTAACCAAAACCAGCAGTTGAAGGTGCCTTGAAGCAAAAACACGCTAAAAAACGGTCACCCATCTCAAACTGACCGAGTCACCGCGGTCCTGAGATTGATTTAGCGTACATACACACGTATGCCTATGATAAATCCAACATCAGGTACCGAATGGACAGGACGAACACAGAAAACGTTAAACAGTTAATAAAATAGATTGCTATCTATAACAAGTTTATCTAAGCAGTGTAAATAATGATCGGTAGCAATCAATAAATTAATCGTCTCGAAAAAGTTTTAATCCAGTTTCTTAAATTAGCATACTTAATTTTAAACGAGTGGATATAAGAAATAATACTCGAATGTTTAATATTTAAATATATTCCAACAATAAGCGTTTCGAGTTCCTTATGTTTCTCCATGATTTAATTATCTACAAAGCGATACAACAACAACGATTGTATGACCTCTTTACATCCTACGGCCTTCTAGTAACGCGGAATTTGGCACAGCTAGGAGAATAATACGGAAAACATTCGATTAAATACATCTATCTATCTATAACCTCACGCCAGATCCCTTGCGGGGTAGGCAGAGAGTACAGAGTTCCAACAGGTTCTTTCCTTACATACCTCTCTGGCTTCCTCGACTCTCATAGTTCGTCTCATACACGCTCGCCGGTTACGGAGACTCTTGACTTTTCCATCAGATAAGACTCGGTTTATTTGGTCGTGGTAAGATAGTCTAGGTCTTCCCCGGTACCTGCATCCTTCCACTTTCACATTGTATATCTGTTTTGTCATTCTTTCCTCTGGCATTCTTTCTATATGCCCGAACCAACGGAGCATGCCCTTTCTCATCTTTACACCGATACTATCTTTCATACCTACTCGCTGTCTTACTATGCTGTTGCTAATGCGGTCGGTCAGCTTCACTCCGCACATCTTCCGCAGAGCTCGCATTTCTACCGCATTTATCCTACTTTCATTCTCCTTCTTACATACCCAGCTCTCGCTACCATATAACAGCGTTGGGACAAGAACTCCGTTATGTATGGCCAGCTGCGCCTTATGGCTTAAGTGCCGGCTCCCGAGTAGCTTTCCCATCGCACCATTCACTCTGTTCCCTGCACTCACTCTTCTCTCTATGTCAGCGGTGTATTTCCCATCCTTACTGAAGGCGCATCCAAGATATACAAACTCATTCACTTGCTCCAGCACATCGTTACCAACCACAATCCTTACATTCGTTCTGGTTTCTTCCCTTTCAAAAACCATAATCTTGGTTTTCTTCACATTCAAGTGTAAGCCATTGATCATGCAGTCGTCTTTCATAACTGTGACTAGTGTTTGCAGATCAGTGGCTGTTGGCGCTATTAAAACCGCGTCATCTGCATAAAGTAGATGGTTTACCACTAAGTCACCCATTTGTACACCTTCATTCATCGCTTTCAGTCTTTGAAGACTTTTGTCCAGATATATTATAAACAGTCTAGCGGACAACACGCAACCCTGCTTGACGCCGATTTTAACGTCAAACCAGGGTGACCTGTTACCACCCACCCGTACGCATGCCTTGCAGTCCACATAAGTGGACTGGACGGCTCGCAACAGAGTGCCATCTATACCATACTCTGGCAAAATGTCCCAAAGTCTCTTTCGCACAACTCTGTCAAATGCCTTCTCCAGATCTACAAAACCGCAGAAAACCTTCCGGCCCACTGCCAGATGCTTCTCTACGATGTTGCGGAGTGAGAAGACTTGATCCGAACATCCTCTTCCAGACCTGAAACCCCCTTGTGCCTCGCACAACATTCCATCGGACTTCATCGGATTAAATACATAGTATTGTTATAAGTCTGTCTAATCGTATATTGAACCTTTTGCTAGTAGTATAAATGCTCCAAAAGTATACTCCGCTGGTCTGGCCATATAGAAAGAATGTCGGAAGAAAGAATGACAAAACAGATTAACAATACAAAATTGGAAGGATGTAGGAACCGAGGCTGACCTTACCATGACCAAATAGACCGTGTCTTATCTGAAGGGCAAGTCAAGGGTGTTCGTAATCGGTGAACGTGTATGTGATGAACTATGAGACTGGAGGAGGCCAAAGAGTTATGTAAGTACCTATTCGAACGCTGTACTCTCTGCCCACCCCACCAGGTATGTGATCGTGATGATATAGATAGATAAATGATTATATTCAGATACATAAATGTGAAATTGTTGAGTAATACATTATTTAAGTTTTAGTAATTTTAGTGTAAACTATGTATTTCTTTATTGACACAATTTGATTACGCGTCTGGTCTACACGTTAATGTCTCGATTTAAATTATGTATCATTATGAAAATAAGATGTAAACTTCTAGACTTGTTTAATTAATAAAATATGTTTTTAGGATTACTAATTTGTCCCGAAGATTAAAAAACCAACACTGCATGACATAGGGCATTAAACCAACACTGCATGACATAGGACATTAAATCAGAGTGTCATAGGTCAGTCTGCCATTACTAGCAACTCCTAAATACATCTCATAATGGTTTTACTCGTTGAATTCAGGATCACAAAATGGTTTGAGTTTTACTTATCAGGTTCCGGATCTCAAAATAGTTCGAGTTTACCTAAGGGATTTATTGGTTCAGAATCTCAAAAAAAATCGGATTTCTTTCATATTGGCTTCAGTATTTGAAAAGAATTCGGGTTTTACCTGTTGAGTTCAAGATCTCAAGTTTTCAGAACGAAGAAAGCTAGCGCCATTCGGCTTACTCATTAGATTCAGAATCTCTAAAAAGTGCAGGTTTTGTTTGTTAGGTTTAAGATCATAAATGTTCGAATGGCCCTTTATATCCCAATATTTTTCGTAAAAATACCGGTATCCACTTTCAAAATTACGATATTTAAGTAGCTACACTCGTGGTGCATGCGCTTGGACAATCACTGCACCAATCAAACATTGATTACCAATATCCCACAGCACGGATTTCCCGCCCTAAAATTCGAGGCGTTATCGAACGTTACGATCAACCGGAGTGTCTTAATTCCGTACAATTGTGGATTTTTACGATACCACGAACAACCTTACGCGAACAATCCAACCGTTTGTAGGCAAACAACCTCTAAAACCGGAGACGCAGTTTAGTAAAACGAAATTAGCATAAAGACAACGAACTGTGCGCTCATAGAAATCGCCTGTGGGCGGAAACGGTGAGAGTCGAGCAGCCGAATTACTCCTAGGCCTAACACGTAATCAGTACAAGGTTCTTTCATTATGTTTTTAAATGTGGGAAGTGTTCACGTTGTCGTAACATCAACATATGTATCTGTTACGTGAAAATGACGTAACAAGATTCGTAATTTATTATTGTTTTAAATAATGACCGATAGTCCGAGTAATTGACATAGTTTCTTTAAATAGTCATGGACTAACAGCGTCGTTGGTCATATAATATGCGTCTCTCAAATAAGTCAATGATACCTTGGTGAAATATACACCTCTGCCAAAAGAAGGGTGTTTAAATAATATTAGTGTAACATTACTGCACTTCCTTGCAGCTTATGACTGGTTTATACAGTACAGCTGGAATAGTCCAGTAGTACTTGTAGGCAGCGATGGGCAAAATGTAATTAAATTAATGATTAATCACCCGCGCTTGGGGAATATAGGTGTGATGGTGTATTATTGATTAATGATTACAATTAATTATTGTATAATTTTGTAATCTTCAATAATTACGATTACACTTTTAATCTTGAATCGTGATTGAATACGAGGCATGCCTTTTAAGTTTTGTCGTTTGAAGAAAAAAACACAACTAGAACCTTATAGTACTTTTTATTGTTTTTCAAAGTATTCACCACGTAGCTTAATACACTTTTCCATTCGCTCAAACCAGTTATTATAACATTTATTCCACTCTAAAGTGGGACTGTTCAAAATGGCTGGCTTGAAAGCGTCAACTGCTTCTTCGCCGGACTGGAACCTTTGACCACGAAGACTTTTCTTAATTTTAGGAAATGTAAAGTAATCTGTAGGGCTTAGGTCAGGACTGTATGGAGGATGGTTAAGAATTTATACTTTTTCCTGCTTCAAATACTCAATCGTTTGACGAGCGCTGTGTGAGCTTGCGTTGTCGTGGTGCAGGATGATGCGTCGCTTTGAGTTAGATTTTCGAAGTTCGGCGATGACTTGTGGTAAACAAATTGTGGTATACCACTCTGCGTTAACCGTTCTACGATCTTTAAGTGCAATAGTCGCAACATGGCCGGTTTTTCCAACGAACGTGGCCACCATCTTCTTTGAAGTGCTTCGAGAACGAACAACTTTAGTCGGCTTTGGCTCGTCTTGAAAGACCCAGATTGTAGATTGTTATTTGGAATCAGAATCGTATGCATAGATCCAAGATTCGTCACCACTGATGATGTCGTAGACGTGATTTGACTTTCCTCGGTTGAACCTTTGCAGATTTTTCTTACACCATCTGACGCGGGCCGCCTTGTGATCGTCGGAAAGCAGATGCGGTATCCAACGGCAAACTAGCTATCTCACACCAAGCGCTTCATGCAAGATCTTCTGAATGGTTGTCCCTGAGATGCCTAATAGAGCCTCTATCTCTCGATACGTCACATGACGATCTTCGAGAATTAGTTGTCTCACAGCAATGATGTTATCTTCAGTGAAGGCGGATTTTGGGCGTCCTTCGCGAGATTTGTCACTAACACTAGTATGTCCACGCTGGAATTCTAAATACCAGCGTTCAACAGTCCGCAGACATGGGGCTTCATCACTGAACACAGATGTTAGCTCTTTAAACACTGAAGCCGTGTCAGGCCTCTTCCTAAAGTTGTAGAAAATTATTGCACGAACATTTTCCTTAGAAAGATTTATTTTCGTACGTAACCTGACAGATTCCAATCGACGCTGTGACTAAACAATAACATTAATCCTAATACTTTCAACTGTTTTGAGATTCAAAATTTAAACACATTCGAATATAGAACAGTTCCAAATTCAAAATTGCCGGGAAATATGGAAACGACAGAACTTAAAAGGCATGCCTCGTATTACTAAATGCAATTGTAATCATTAAACTGATTACATCTTGCCCATCTCTGCTATTAGGTACTACCGTGCATGGACTGTCATAATGTGAATGTAATGATAATGCAAGTTACTGCGAGTTTGACAGCCATAGCCTATCTAATGTTAACTAACTAACGTACCTAATCGAAAGGTCGTTCTCCAAAATTTTTTCGCGTTAAAATCAGGTTGAGATCAAAGATAATAACCACTACATTCAGTGTATATGAGAAATGATATGACAAATTAATGCTTTGCAATGTACTTCTTTGGGCCACCCAAGAATCTATTCGAATTTACAATTATTCTTTTAATATTGTTACTATAGTATTTTTCGTGTAAGATGGGTACTATGACCGTTGTTAATGTTAAAGAAAATTATACTTTATTTAATGGCCATAAGAGGCATGACCCGTCTCTATACTTTTGGATTTATGCCTTAATACCATTGAATGAAATATTAATCTCGTTTGGCACTTAGAACTGTCACTACCCATCTTATGTGAAAATTATTATAAGGGTCAGTTCTAACCACGGAAGGGCAATTTTTTTTACGTTGGTTCCAACAATTTTCGATGTCACTCTTGTATTACAACTATAAACGCGTGTGTGGCTTCTGCCTGGAAATTATGCTAATATAATCAAGAACAAAGCCCCGGTCTGTTTCTAATGTCACATAAATTCAGATTGCCCTAGTTGTAAAATTATTCCAGTGCAACAACTAAATAAACTCATGGTTATGCTACGGTATGGTTTGATATCATATAATTTGACGGACGGACGGACGGATTTGACGGACGATTTAGCGCAGTGGTTAAGAGCTTAAGCCGCTTCGCCCACTGTGTCTAATAGTCGCGGGTTCGATTCCCGCACGGGACAAATCTTTGTGTGATCCACGATTATTTGTTCCGATCTGGGTATTTGTGTATGTAAATTTTCATGTTTGTAAGCGCACCACGACACAGGAATAAATCCTAGTGGGGCTACGTTTTTAAAAAGAATGAATGAATGAATCATAATCTAATCTCTGTCTAGTGAAAATATCTTTTTAGACAAAGAAATCGGAATTGCACAATTGAATGGTGTTTCGAAAATAGTATACAAGTTTGTTGTTTTACGTGTGTGTGTGTTTTTTTTTATCTAGACCATTCATTCTTTTGACTCTCTCCGCAAGAAAGTTTATTTGATGCGGCTACTTTCAACAAAACATTTTCCCAGAAAAAAATTTCATTATATGTTGCAAGTTGAGTACTGGAATATATGCAGGTCACCAGATCCATATTTAGATCAAATTTCTATGCTAGAAAAGTAAAACATATAAATAGATACAAAAATGGCTTAGAATATTGTGTAGATGCAAGCTTTTAAGTAATTAAACCAACCTTGCATGCTCTGTCTGAAATGAAATGAAAAATATTTATTCAATCTATCTATCTTCAGCCAAAAAAACCTCCACTGACAAACAAAGGGCCCCAAAGGCAAGCATGCTCACTTCATACAAATCCTAAATATGTGTTCTATACATTAAAAATGAAATTAGCTCCAGAAATCAAGATCTATGCCATAAGTGAGCTATACCGACCTCCACATGTGGCGCAATGTCATGTTAATACGTGCCGTTATGGAAAGAACTTCGCAAACCTGATTGACGACAATTGATCAATCTACATCACTAATATGAAGAGGTGTATCCTTTGTTCTATTGTTTTGCCCGATCTCAGACACTACTGGACGAATATGATTTTTTTTAGGTAACACTTTAGATAACACTGTACTTCTTCATTATAAATTAAACCATTAATACTATACAATGATAATTACACATAAAATATGATTTGAGATCAAAATAATGAATTTAAAAAAAAATAGCTACGTAAAAGTCGTATTTTATACGAATGATACTTTTCCTGTTTATACAATACGGAAAACGCTTGAGTGGTCTCGTTTCCATACAAACGTAAAAACTTTTTAATTTACAAACAACAAATGGAACAAAAATTAAACTTTGCAAACAAAATTACATAAGCCAGCCAGCCAATAAGTGGCAGATTTTTTTAATAGCATTTAAATATTATTATATTTTCCTATTGAACATTCTTACAATCAGAACCTTCTCATGTGGCGCATTTGCATTCCAATACAGAAGTTGTACTTCTATACCATCATGTTCTTTGTAAATTGAAACAAAAAGAAATGTATTAAAACCTCCATGTTGTAAGAGACTGATTCTCTCACAACCTAGAGTATTTAATTACACACCGAAATTACGCAACTTTCCTGTCGATCTTAAGAAATTGACTAAGCCCTTATTCTAGTAACAAAATTGCCGTGAAACCGAATCTTAACCGAAATCAACGAATATTTTCGTATTCTATCTAGTGGTTACTCTCTTCCCGCAAGTCCTAATGGACTCAGTCCCATTGGATTTGCGAGGAAGAGAAACGACCTATGCGCCTGCATACGCACTAAAAATATTCGTGCGCAGATGACTGCATCTTCACTAACATCACTTATCGAATAATAGGTAAACGCTGTTGATCAGCCGCGCGGTGACGTTTCGGTTTTAGCGGAGTTTAGGAGAATTAAGGCCCAGAATTTTTTTTTCTAGTAAGACAACACAAAAAGAATTATCATTAAGTTAAACGTAACACAATCATGCAACGCTAGGTCTACGAACTCATAGCTTGAATTGTAGCCGGCAATTGGTCACACAAGTTATATGGCAATTTGTACTCACCACAAGGTAAAAGTGGCCCTTGTCGTAATAGAGCGTGGCGTGGTGTCGAGAGAGCACTCGACATTCGAATATCGTGTTCGTCGGGCTGGGAGTCGCGCGGTACACGTTGCGGCCAATCTGAAACAGCGCAGCGTTTCAATGTAAGGAAACGGAAAAGTAACAATGAGTAAAAGAAGAGAAACAAAATGAAGGCTACGAATACGGCTCGAAAAATAAGAGCTTAAGTCTGGGTATAGTCTTATTTCAAATTAGTTCGATCCAACCATAGATAACGTGAGGACCTGTTACATTGCTACAGTTTGCTAAGAGTAGCATATTCTAGTTGTTAGCTACTAGTAGATATACCTAGATGCGTAAGTATATCCGTACGTATACGCGGTCGTTGTTTAACTGTCATTTAGTGATCTGTAATCTACAACGAATAATATATCGACGACAATCCCCAAGCAATAGCGTCAGTGATGTACTGTTTACATTTGCATATATTTCATCGACGATGTTAGATCTCAATGGAATAAGTGCAAGCATATTGCCTTTCTTTCAGACACAATAATTCTAGGCCACCTTTTTTTCGGATTTGTGGATAAATTTGGAAATACCCTAATAACACTTCGTCCCACTTAAACCCAGGACCAGACACTGGAGACAAGTAAGAAAAAGGACTATAGAATATTTTTCACACCGATTATCCCCGAAAAGACAGAACAGGGTATGTATACATAACGACCATAAACTCTTGATAGTATAACAGTCAATAAGGAGAATAGTTCTCTATTGTTCGTCACTAATAGGTTAAAAGCAAACCTTGACCCGACACAGCTCGTCAAGAGGGTTGGGCTAAGATATCCAAGCGTGAAGTTGCAAATATGTTCATAAGCTTTTGGTCTTAAATTAGCATTCTCTTTCAATATTAGATGTGCAGTTATAGTCAGAAAAAAAAAAAAAAAGAATCTCTTAGGCAAGCAGGTTTCCTCACGATGTTTTCTTTCACCGTTAAAACGTGATAGTTATTTTTTAATACGCACACACTTTCGAAAAGGCAGAGGTGCGTGCCTGGGTTTGAACACGAGCCCTCTAACTTTGCAGTCCAGCGGTCTAACCACTAGGTTATCAACGGCTCTGATAGTCACGTTTTAATATCACTTTCGTACATGCTGACGGCCTAAGTACTTGTGAGAATGACTGGAGCAAGAAAAAAATAGAAGCTTGTAAAAACCTCTCCGATTCTAAATTTACTGTACCAAATAAAAAAGGACCAAATATAAAAATGTCTTGTTTCAGACTCTGATAGCTACGTGCTAATATTACTTTCGTATATGCGAAGTTTTTCGACCTAGCATTACGAGAATTACTTGCTAATGAATAGGCAGCCGCGGTATCATGAGCTGTGACGTCATACCTACATGAATTCGTCACGTTCTTTCCTTGCGAAAGATACATAGACACATATTATGTTATTTTACGTTACTTATGTAATACTGTGCTGCTTTTCCCAAAATATGTAACAAGTTAATATCAATATACCATATGAGTCACGCATTTCGCATCGTAATTGTTATGCATGCTAATCGCTTACTACGATTATGACATTAATCTTGTGTAGTGAATTCATATTCATAGAGACAGCTTTTCAACTTGAAGTGATAGCGTCTGTCTAATGAAAGCTGAGAGAGGAAAATGGCGGCAAATTTAAATAAATTAGGTCGGTAATACCGGTTGAACAGGGAATAAATGGATTCGATACCTGAATACTTGTAAGACCTAAGTAAAATACCAATATAGTCGAGAATAAAGCAATAAATTGTGTAAATAAGTTTAAGGATTTTACGGAACACTTAAGGAAATGAAGGGAGTAGGGAGGGAGTAACGAAGAAATAATAGCATCCTAACGTTTTACATTCTTTCATTTCAAAAAGTCCTTGATTTTCTGCTATGACTACCTCCATAGAAAAAAACATTGTATTTTAAACTGGAATCATCGATATACAAAATAACCTGCATGTAGATGACAAGCATACAGAAATTAAAATATAATTTTCTTTTATAAAAGTCATTTATATTTAGTCCACAACAAATTATAAAATACTCGGATAGTTATTGCTTTTCAGATATGAAATCAATTCCTTCAAAGTATTTAATTTTTACAAGCTTATATTTAACTGTGTTAGTGTTCGTATGTCTGTCTGTCTTTATGGTTCAAATCTTGGGATCCATGTTTCAAACACTTGTGGGTATCCGATTGAAAACTGAAGCTGAAGCTGAAACTTGGCAAACGTATGTAAAGTCGGTGCAATAATTTGGTACCATGCGCTAGTCTGCTAATGGAGTCGGAAGATGGCCATAGGGACATGTGAACTATACAATGCTCATGGTCTGATGATAAAGCCGAAAGGTGGCCAATAGAACCACCCAACTACTGAATATAGCTCCGCCGTGTTTGGATTTGTCTTGACGAGTATTTTAGACCCGGATAGTGTCCAAGGTTTGATGACGGAGCCGCAAGGAACTCGTCAACTAAGCCAGATATTTGCGTAGTATTTTGCTATAAAAGCTTGTCTTTTAAAAGGTCGTTTTAAATAAAAAATATTTAATTAAAGTACGTACTGTCCGAATACTATACGGAATAATAAAGGGATTATCGGAAGACTCAAACAATCATCAATGCAATGGCACGGAATTTAATAAGATTACACATTTGGAGGCATTAAATATAAATCATGTAAAATTTTACGGAATGATAATATAATATTAAATAAATCATGCAGGCAGGCACCTCTGTCTTTTCGTAAGCATGTGCGTATTAAAAATTAATTATCACTTGCTTTAACGGTGAAGGAAAACATCGTGAGGAAACCTGCATGCCTAAGAGTTTCTCGAAGGTGTGTGAAGTTCGCCAACCCGCACTGGGCCAGCGTGGTGGACTATGGCCTAAGCCCTCTCAGTTTAGAGGAGGCCCGTGCCCAACAGTGGGACAGTTTCTTAACAGGGCTAATATAATATTAAATAAATATAGCACGTATCAAAACCAGTTCACTATATGTGGTAGTTCACTAGCACAATAGGTAACATTAGTAATTTTTTTGTTTTTTTTTAAATATGAACTTAGCCCCATACTATGATTAATTCCTTTGTCGTGGGTGTGTTTACCAACATGAAAATTCACATACACAAATACCCAGACCGGAACAAATAATTGGGGTTCACACAAATATTTGTCCCGTGCGGGAATCGAACCCGCGACTATTAGACACAGTGGGCGGAGTAGGTTAAGCTCTTAACCACTACGCTAAATCGTCGGTCAAATTGGCAATACAGCCAGCTTATGAAAATGCTAAAAAATTACTTTCAGCTTTCATTAGACAAACTCAAGTGGTCGATACATAATGTTAGTTAGAGTTGCCAATGTCTAATTTTTCTTTCCTCTAAATCTGATCTTTATATACCCTAAAACTATATACTTCAACCCTGCAAAAAAGAATTATTGAATGTAATTTTGGCAGTGGAACCACAGAAATCTCAATAATAGTAGTATTAGGATAGTACTAATTATTATTATTATTATTATTACGAGCCATTTGTGTCCCACTGCTGGGCAAAGGCCTCCCTCCACTTTTTCCACTCCTCTCCGTTCGTTGCCATGTCAGGCCAGTCCCTCGAAAAGTGGTCCAGCTCGTCCCGCCATCTCCGCCTGGGTCTACCGCGTTGCCTTAACCTTAATAATAACTGACTGGTCCCCACGAAATACAAAAAGGCAACGCGGTAGACCCAGGCGGAGTACTAATATAATAGTAATATTATTAAGATTAAGGAAGGATGTAGGTACCGAGGAAGACCTAGACTATCAAACCATGACCGAATAGACCGGGTCTTATCTGAAGGATAAGTCAGTAGTCTCCGTAACCGGCGAGCATGTATCAGACGTACTATGAGAGTGGAAGAAGCCAGAGAGGTATGTAAGGAAAGAACCTGTTGGAAGTCTGTACTCTCTGCCTACCCCGCAAGGGATCCGGCGTGATGACATAGATAGATAGATTATTAAGATTATCTTGAGTGGAACCATGTAGGTTAAAAAATTAACCGTATTTCATTTAGGCATTTAATAATGGTGACGAACTAGATATGGAGAATATTTGCTGGCAAGATTCAAGTAACGCAATTAATTGTAATTGCAGATTAAGGCTACCAAATCGTGGTTTACGATAACACAATTCTTGAGACAAAGCTCTTGAATCAAATAATAAATACGAGACAACGCCCTCGTAAGCGATACGATCTTTCTACAGTATTCAAACCAAACTCAAGAGCATTATTAAATCATTACAAACCATTGTCGTATCTAGAATCCCAGCTGAACGTAGCCGTTACCAATCTTATGCATAATTCATAACATTATTAAGACGAATCATGTGTGCATTTATTACGTACAAACATAATAATAATTACACAGATACACGCACTATTTACAGGTTATTAATTCATGACCGTATCAAAGTATCGTGGAATTGATACGACATGTTCGTAACGACTCTCTTATTAATCACGAGAACAATTTTGACAACAACTGAAGGATGTTATAAATTACTTAAAAGAACGCGGGATATGAGGTGGTTTCAAGTCGTTTTGTGGGTGGGGTTGGGGTCAGCTTTGTAACTTTCAAAGATTAATCGTATCTTCGTTCATCATCAGGTTCATCATCAGATCAAATGGCTCCCCCAAAGATCGCTAAGAGACGACCGGCGTTGATGCAATGAGTACAGCACCCATTGCATCTTTGTTGAAATACTAAAATATTTTTTTGCCTATAAAAATATATGACTGCCTCGTTGGTCTAGTGGCAAAGCGCATTTGTGATCACGAGGTCCTGGGTTCAAATTCTAGGTCGGACAAATGTAGTTTTTCTTACGAAAAATTCCCAGTATGAGTTCGGAGTCTGGAATTGTGCCCGATATATGGCAATAGGCTCGCCCCCTATTACATGGGACCTAACATCGTCGGCGCAACGTGGGTGTACTTAGTACACCTCTGCTACCCCCTCTGGAGAATATAGGCGTGACGGTGTTTTAAAAATATATTTCAGGTCTTTATGTAACAACGGGCGATCTTGCCGCTATCTTTTGAACACATCATTTCACATAATCTATCGATATTTTTTTTATTATATTTCTCTTGATATGGACGTATTTCGCAACGATTTGCTTTCGCTTATAGTAGGAAAAATTGCACATAACTTTTGCCATCCTTGACAAACGGGAGTCGGCGTTTGAACCGTGGATCTCTTAAATACAAGGTAAACGTTGTAACTGCTCTACCTGGCAGTAACCATGGTCTAACTAGACCATCACTACTTATAGTATTTCTATCATTTTTTCGGGTTCTTACACCACACTTGAATACTATCGGCCTTTTTGATAAATGATAGACAGATAGGGCAGATCATTCAAGATTATTATTTAAAAATCTTCACATTCGCAACATGTTTACCTTATGAAAACTAGTTTCAATATCAAAGGAGGCCTTTTATTTTCGTCAAAACTAAACTTAGATTTTTTTGGAAGTCATTTCTCTATATAACTACATACATGATACACAAAAATATTTAAAGAAATATACATATACAGCCATCGCACGATATTAACATCAACTCCATAACATCGACTGCGTCTAAAAATAATTACAGTACGGTAGAGTAGTGTAAGTGTAGGCCTAATTAAACCATATCAAGGATAGACATGGTTCATTACACTGCCTCTCCCACAATCCCGCAACAAAGTATGTCGGTATATGTACTTCAAATGATGTAGATAACACTATCAACATTGGAATTATTAAGGTATTTGCCTAAGATAATCTCGGGCTTTTGTTCAGCCCATGCTAATAACACTATTAAACCAACAGCGACCTTCTCTAACGTTTATTAAAGGTTCAAAGTGAGGTCAATCCTACGTATCCTTCAACCGCAATGACTTCAAACGCGAATCATTTTTGATAACAGACAAAAATGAAAAACAATGAGTCACAACAACAGTACTAGATCAATGTTAGTAATACTAATAATCGAACATACACAAGCTATTGTTTCCGATAAAAGTATAACTTGATTTTATACTTGCACATAAAAGCTTCCTGCACGATAACATATAACTGATAAGTATCAACTTCCTTGGTACTAGTCTGACGTGTAGTCAGAAATAGCAATTTAATCTCATTAAATTTAATTGCCAATGTACAATTGTGCCTCAAGCACCTCGGGTCACGCTGAGTCAGGCATGCCCAGGCGCATACCCGCAGTTAACAGACAAGCGATTGCTTGGACTGCATACAAACTAAAGTATGGATAAATGCGATGATACGTATGTGACGCGATTGTCAATTGAGTATATTTTAATGTTGATTGAACAACAAAAGAAAAAAGGCGAAAAGTAGCAGACCTCATTTGTTAAAAGTCTAGTAATCAAGTATATAGGTAGTCCTGATTTCAACATTGCAATTTTATCTATATATTAATACCTGAAGCAAAAACTTTGTACACCGTTTTACGAAAATTGCGCGGACGGAGGAGTATGTAATTTCCCACACTTATAATTTATATAGAGAAGGAGTGCAAAATGCTAATATTTTTATTTAAATTATGTATAAAACATACATTAAATCAATGAAAAAAACATTACACACACTACCATGTATTTGACACAATACACTTCAAATTATTTGTCTATAGTCTTACTGAATGTTAAACATAACCAGCAAACGATGAAAGGCTTTTTACAGAAAACATCGCTTACAAAGAAGTTTTGTATCATTAATTACAGTATCGAAATATGTATGTCAAGTTCAATGGACAGCATTTTCTTCATCGCGTGGTTTTTTGTTACGATAAAAAAAAAATAAAAAAAGGTATTCTATTTATCTATCTATATCATCACGCCAGATCCCTTGCGGGGTAGGCAAAGGGTACAGAGTTCCAACAGATTCTTGTCTTACACAAAAAAGGTATTCTTTATTTTAATCGTTTTGTTTTTTTTTTATTAAAATTTCATATAATTTGTTTGACAAAAATAGGCAAATTAAACAGTGTACCCTTGGCGAAATCTGTGATTATAGAAGTATAGGCTTTGACAATAGAACCTTAATAATGTTCAAACTTATAATTTAAATTAATTATGGTCGAATTTCGACCAATGGGCGACCACTAGTATGAATAGAAATAACAAGACAATTCTAAAAAAAATTGCTAAGTTTCTAAAATTACTTGTGGAAGTAGTCAAAACATCATGCATGAGCTAAATATTGGAACACAAAACTAGTATAAATATAACAGATATACATATAATTACTGGAATATACCAATGGAATACTAGTAATCACCTAATTAGTTTCTCAATATCAGTTGGTGAGAATGGACTTAGTATTGTAGAACTGCACCCTGATTACGGAATTACATTGTGTATTGCATCATTAACACTAAATATCACCAAGTCTCTCTTTTGTGTCATCTTTGTGAAACTAAAAAATACAGTAAAATATTTTAAAAAATTCACGAAACCCACAAATAAACCTGTTTTCCAATAAATACAGTTAGATTTCCTTATAAATTATTCCACAAGGGATCTGGCGTGATGATATATATAGAAAGAGAGGGATTTCCTTGTAAATTTTACCACATTCAAATTCGTTTCCTCTATATGAAAAAGGAAGGAAAATGTTTACTGTTCATGTTTTATATATAAGTATGTCAATGTACTAAAGTTGAAGATGTTGGTAAACAGATCACAAGGTTAAAGTGAAGATGGTCAGGACACTTGATGAGGCGTGAAGATGGCAGGTGGACCAAGGCCGTAATAAGAGTGGTGGCCCAGAACAGGACGCCGACCCATAGGCAGACCATCGGCTAGATGGAGCGACAACATCGTGAGAGTGACTGGCAAATGGTGGAATAGATTAGCAGGATCGGAACGAATGGCGTGATAGAGAGGCATACACTCAGCAGTGGGTAGATGATTGATTATGATGATGATGATGATGTCAATGGCTTAACTTTTTCATTTCATACGAAACAATTAAGTACTGTTTGTAATTATTTTCAACAATAGATACGTTCTTTAGCTTGAAACATTGTGACAATGATTATCCATATCAACACGCCAGATCCCTTGCGGGGCAGGCAGAGCACGGAGTTCCAATAGGTTCTTTCCTTACATACCTCCATAAATATTTAATTTTAAATTAAATAAAAATATATACTAAAAAATATTTAAAAAAAAAAGGTAAACCGACTTCAAAAAGCAAAAAATAAATATTTGAAGTCGGTGCTGGTTGGTGCAGTCGGTTACTTGGCACCAACTTCAAATATTTATTTTTTGCTTTTTGAGTCGGTTTACCTTTTTTTTTTTAAAGATTTTTATTTTACAATTTTAAGTGACGAGTGAATTATTTAGTAATATTTATATACCGATATTATATTATTTTGCTGAGTTGTACAGTAAGGTACCTACAGGATTAATAGAATGACTATAATAACGGAATCTATACATTCGTGCTGTTCGCCGTTAAGGAGTTCCCTCTTGTATTTTCAAAGTCCAAGGTCCAATATTATTAAAATAGGACCACCTCAAAACTATACTGAACCCAATGCAAAAAAAATCATCAAAATCGGTTCATAAGCAAAGGAGTTATGAAAAAAGGACGAATTATGAACCTACTTTTTTGCAGTTGGCTAATATACTACTTAGTTCTACCCTACTAGGTACCTATAGGATTGACGTTATACCCATAAAATCTCAATTTACACATGCCTATTGTTTGTCGTTAAGGAGTTCCCTGGTGTATCTTTTAAGTCCAAGCTCTAATGCCAATGAAATTAAAATGGGACCACCTTGGAGCTATACTGAACCCAATGCAAAAAAAATATCAAAATCGGTCCACAATTGACGGAAACATCGGTGAACATACATAAAAATAAAAAAGCATACATACAACCGAACATAGAACCTCCTCCTTTTTGAAGTCGGTTAAAAAGGCAAGTACAATATAATAATCTCAGCCTTCTCTCACAAATCGAGGTGAGAGAGATAAGGTCATACTCCACCACACGGACCCAGTGCGGATTGGTGGACGCAGGTTTGTGGCCACCTGTTGTTGGAACTTATCAAGCCGCCTACAAGGCTTCCAACTCGGTTTAACGACTACCACATTAAGTGGTAACCGGGACCAACGGCTTAACGTGCTTTCCGAAGCACGGAGACATTCCAATATGAAAATGCCACAAACGGTCACCCATCTCAGGCCAACCGAGCCAAACGCTGCTTAACCTTGGTGATCGGTAAGAACATCGCGGTCACACAGCGCTACGAGCGCCTCTAGTAAAAGGCAAGTATAATAACATATTTTTATTTTATGTAGGTGTTTGGATGAATTCAGTAAATTTTTCTAGACTTGTAGAACCTTAAAATTCTATTTTATACAGTAGACATAAATAAAAGAATAAAATTCATCAATCCATCAATATATCTCTTTAATAAACTTTAGTTGACAATGGACAGTGGGACAGACAAAAAATCTTACTGCAAGGGTTGGTGGGACAAACAGAAATAATTTTTAATAATAAAATTATTTGATTCCTATTCGTACCATAAGTGTGGCAAAAACTGAGATAAACAGGAATACACAGAAATGTCAAGAAAAGTCAAATCTATACGGTTTTAAAGATCAGTCACTAGGTGATAAAAAATTATCAAACCATATCTAGTATGTAGATAAAATTCATGTCACACTTAAGCAACAGGTTACATTTGGTGTGAAGCAGGCATGGTAATACAGAAAAAGCATAAAAATCACATCATAAGAAACTGAAAGTATGAAGAAATGAGGTGTGGATGAACCCTTCATTTCAATAAGTAAATTTAATAAAATCTTTATGATATTTTGACATCTCCAACATATTATTATGGATTATTTTTTGTGGTTACTTTATATGGCAAGTATTTATTTAAGGATGGAACATAATTGAGAATCCTGGTTTTGCTTAAGGTTCTTATAAACTATGAAACTCTTTAGTGACACTGCCATCTTGTCAGGTGAAGCTGTAAAGGCCCCACGGCCAACAGCATAGATCATTCACACACACACACCCAACGTGACCAAGTTAGTGATTCCGGGATCATCAACTGGACATCCTTCTGGTGCAGGAAACCTTCCTCAAGCCGGCCCATCGCGTTCTTAGGATCGCAAACTACAACCTCGTGCGTAATGACGGAATCGGCTCCCGTGGAGGCAGTACTCTCATTTACTACAGGAGGTCCCTGCACTGTATCCCTCTAGACCCCCCTGCGCTCACCAACATTGAAGCCTCGGTCTGTCGTATTTCACTCACTGGGCATCAACCCATTGTGATTGCCTCCGTCTATCTTCCTCCCACGAAACTTGTCCCCAGGAGTGATTTCGAAGCACTCTTTAATCTAGGAAGCGCCGTCATTCTGGCGGGTGACTTCAATTGCAAGCACGTGGCTTGGAATTGCCTCACCACTTCCCCCAACGGTAGGAGCCTTGACGCCCTGGTCGACCAGCTCGACTTTGACGGCATCGCGCCTATGCACTCCACTCACTATCCGGACAACATCGACCACCGTCCTGATGTCCTGGACATGGCGGTTGCGCTCCTTGGAGATAGTCCATGAGCTGGACTCTGTCTACAGACCTGTAGTCATGCGACTCGGTCCTCCGTCCACCCCCCAGCCGCTCAAGAAAACGGTGGTGGATTGGGATGCGCTGAGTACAGCCCTAGCGGATGCCGACCCCCCCCCCCCCCTTCCTTTCAGCTCGGACTCCACCCCATCCCCTCAAGATACCGATCAGGCTGTAAATGCCTTCACCGCCCATATCCAATCAGCTGTCAGTCGGTCGTCAAAGCAAGTCGAAGCGGAGGATCTCAACCGCTTTTGACTGCCAGACGATGTTAGGGAACTTATTCGGGCTAAAAATGTCTCCGTCCGAGCGTACGACTCTTACCTTACCGAAGCCAACCGGGCCCAGATGCGCGCCTTACAACTTGATGTAAAGCGTCGTGTCGCGGAGGTCTGGGATGATCGCTGGAGTGACTTCTTAGCGGGGCCTTACGCTATCGCATCTGGCTTACTGGAACGGCTTACGCCGAGCTTCTCGCCGACACCCTCGAGAGCCAGTGCACTCCCAGCTCTCTTCCCGTTGACTCGGCTTATGTCGATTCGATCGACAGGGAAGTCGAGCGCAGGGCGTCCCTCCCCCCCACCGATTCCTTACCCCCTATTACCCAGACCGAGCCCGAGGACCTGATTAAAGGTCTTTAACCGAAAAAGGCCCCCGGCTCTGACGGCATTTTTAATAAGACGCGTACTCAAATGCTTACCCGCCCAACTCATCTGCCTCTTAGTGGCCATCCTTAATGCCGCCATGACGAACTGCACGTTCCCCACTCAGTGTAAGGAGGCCGACGTCATAGGCATCCCTAAGCCCGGTAAACCTCGTGACCGTCCCACGAGTTACCGCCCCATCAGTCTACTCAACTCCCTGGCAAAGATCTACGAGCGCCTGCTCCTGGCACGGCTCAAAGACTTTGTATCGTCCAAGGGTATTCTCATCAATGAGCAGTTTGGTTTTCGAGCCAAACACTCTTGCGTCCATCAAGTACATCGCATCACGGAGCACATCCTCACTGGCCGCAACAAACCCAAACCCGGGTCTACACGGGTGCCCTTTTCTTCGATGTCGCCAAAGCGTTCGACAAAGTCCGGGACAACGGCTTGATCTACAAGCTTTACCAAATTGGTGTGCCAGACCGACTCATGCTCATCTTACGAGACTTCCTGTCGAATCGCGCCTTTCGGTATCGCGTCGAAATGACGCGCTCTACCCCCCACTCCATACATGCTGGTGTCCCACAAGGCCCAGCTCTCTACCCCCTCCTATTCAGCCTTTACACGAACGATATTCCTCGTTCGAGTAAGGTGCATCTAGCCCTATTCGCGGATGATACCGCTCTCTATGTCACGCATAGGAATAACGGTTTCATTACCAGAAACCTTTAGGCAGCCGCCAATACCCTAGGGGATTGGTTCAGGAAGTGGCGTATTGAGGTGAACCCGGACAAGAGCGCTGCGGTGTTCTTCTCCAGAGGTGCCACCCTGCGCCACCCGCCCTGGGTCAAACAGGTTAAACATCTAGGGGTCAACAACAGCCTTTGTCCTCAGCCGTCTTTACCCGATGATCTGCAAGCGGAGTAATATGTCCCTTAGGAATAAGGTGACACTTTAGAAACCTTGTATACGGCCCATCATGACGTATGCTTGTGAGGTGTTCGGGCATACCGCCCGCTCTCACATCGATAGACTCCAAACGGTTCAATTCCGTTTCCTCCGCAACGCCGTCGGAGCCCCGTGGTTCATACGGAATGTCGATCTCCATTCCGATCTCGGTCTCGAACCTATTCGCGCCTTTATTAAAAAGGCGACAACCCGATATTTTGCGAACGCGTCCAATCATAGTAATCCGCTAATCGTAGCCGCCGCCGACTACGAACCCAACTCCCCTCCTATCAACCGCTACCGCCGTCCGCGGCACGTTCTCACCGACCCTCCCGATGCCCTTACATCCCTTCTTTCGGATACAGATACCGCACACAGGATCAGACACCGACCTCGCCGGCGAGGTCGATGAATCCCTTACCCGCCGGCCGGTGCAGAGCACCACGACGAGACACCTAGTATACGCCCTCCCCCATAGCGACTGCCCAAGCCGAGGCCGTTCCTACTTGAGGCGCCCTTGAGCTAGTTGCCCCCTTGCCCTTCTGGCTCGAGCGTAGTGGTTGCACGCTCGCCCTCTTGTCCGGTGAAGTTGTAAAGGCCCCGCGAACAACAGCATAGATCATTCACACACACACACACACACACCCACACAAAAATTAGACTGCCAATGCAAAAACCTATTTTTGTTCTATTGTCTCTCCATTCCTGCAACTTGAGGATTTAGAAACATAAAAGTGACTTTTGTCTTATAAGAGGACAGTTTTATAAATAAAGCCTCAACTAATATAATTATTTTTACTATACATTTTTTATAAAGAAGCCAGGAGGCAATAAAAAACCAAACGGCGAATTGTTATTTAACAACATCATTTTTTACTAAACCCACACATTCATTAAGAAACATAACATCCTCATCAAAAGGAGGTCAAAATTAGAATATAAGTATTATTTTATAATAATACTTCTTAAGAAGGCTTTAATTTTTATTAGTTGTCAATGCATAACTAAATTTTCAGGACAGATAATAAAGAGTATATGGAGCTGACCTTACCAGCACAGCCTATTTAGAATGATGAAAATAAAAGCTAATGATGCAAAGAACACACCTGTTCCTTACATATAACTTTTTTCTCTATGCAGTAGAGAGAAAGGTAAAAGTGCCATAAATCACACACTATTATGTTTCCATAACAAAGTTATGATTCATATGTAAAGTGTTAGTACAGCTCAGCTAATAGTAAATGTTTGACCTTGCAATAGTTACAACATTAACCTTCATACTTATCTTCACATATATATGAACACCACATATAAAATATTAATTAAAAGTTAATTTATTTTTCAAAAGTACCTACTTTTTTATCTATCTATTTATATCATCATGCCAGATTCCTTGCTGGGTAGGCAGAGAGTACAGGGTTCCAACAGGTTCTTTACTTACAAACCTCTCTGGTTTCCTCCACTCTCATAGTTTGTCTCATATATGCTCGCCGGTTATGGAGACTCTTGCCTTACCCTTTGCATAAGACACGGTCAATTTTTTACTTTTTAATAATAATTTTATTTATTAATTAAAATTTGATACTCTCTGCTCAACCCACAGGGATCTGGCATGATGATATATAGAAAGGGTTGTTGCAAGATACTTTTTGGTACAGTTCCAATCAATGATCTAAGGAATTGGTTTAGCTCCTCAATGCACTAGGGAATATTTTGTTGAAAATCTATCACCGCCCCAATAATTTATTACTTTCCATTGTGTTACAAAGGTAGATAGTAAGAATTTGTGTATCTATCTATCTATATCATCACGCCAGATCCCTTGCGGGTTAGGCAGAGAGTACAGGATTCCAACAGGTTTGTTTGTTCCAATTTGTATATGTAAATTAAAAATTTGTTGTGCCTTACAGGATCATAAATGATCTCATTTATGGACCCTGTCGGGACACAACAAATTAGGAGAGAAAGCTGGCTAATGTAATATAATTACATAAAATATATAGTTTAAAAGTATATTAATATTTCGATGAACAATGTCCTATAATCCAGTGTTTATATTTGGGCATAAAACCTTACCAAATGGCATGAAAAGTTGTAAATCCAATTTATTTTGTTTGGTATATGTAACTTTACTCTGTGGGACCATCAATTTGGTATGGCCTTCTTTGTACTATGTATTTATTTAGCCTACTTTATGAATTATTTGAGCATTATATTTATACTCAGAAATGTTGATATAGGCTGACAGATGATAATAATATTGTTTACTATACTATAGTATTTTCCTGCCTAAATTTCACATGTCTCCTCCTCCTTCTTGCGTCAATATCCTCGATGTTGAGGGTTGTGACCTCCAGGAACAATGATTTTGTGGATTATGTTCCGCCAACCAGCTCGGTTCTCAGCCATGTGTATCGCATCAGAAATGATGGTGCCCAGGGCGGATCGGATCTGATCAGACTAGCTCATAGGGTAACGACCTCTTGGTCTCCTTTTGAGGTTCACATGTCAACTAAAGACAAAATTAGCTGACAGATGTATTATATTAAGAACTATTATATTATACCATATTTATCTGACATAAATAAATTTGAATACACTATTTTGAAATCAATGATTCATTTAAATCCCTAATTTCAGTTGTATGTCACTATCATAGAAAAATAGCTTGTCATGACATTTAATAAAAATTTAATGTACAAAATCTAACTTAGTACATATTTAAATTTAACACTAGCTATTTATAAGATAGTAAAATGAAATGATACCTAGGCAAATTATTTAATTGTATTTCCCAGGAATATCTAGTTGGTCATGACCAGATAGAAAAAGAAATTATATAAGCATACATGTTAGGTGGACAGCTTGATTCAGTGGTAAAGAGCTTAACACACTCAGCCCACTAGCACCAGTAGTCAAGGTTTTGATTCCTGCATAGGACAAATCTTTGCATGACCCACAAATGTTCATTTCGGCCTCAGTGTTTGTGTATGTGAATTTTGTGTTTGTAAACGCACCTATGACACAGGAATTGTTCCTAGTGTGGAGTTACATTTAGACTACTGTTCTATGTAATAATAAATCTACACACACACAAATACACAAATACATAAACACACACACACACACACATGTCACACGCACATTCTCACAGGTAAGTATATCCGCATGTAAAATTTGTAATTATTATATTATTCTAATTTTTAAATTGTAATTTACTTTTTATTTTGAATTCTCTATGTACCAATTTGCACTCAATAATATTATTTCTCTGTACTTATTGAAAGGCGTAGGTATCTGCCATACGGTTTTCTATAACTAGTACAGATACCACCGCACCTCAAAGTTGTTGCTCTTGTTCTCTTTACTTTAAGTACATATAGTAACTGTGATGTGAAAAATGCCTCTGAACAATTGAATAAATTTATTATTATTATTATAAATACATCTAGCACTATCACAATGAATAGCGAAACAAAATATACAAATGTATGTATATCTCCATGACACATACTAAGATAAATATTTCTAAGATAATGCTAGCAGTATAAGGAAGTTTGTATTTACTTGTTGCTACTTTTTATTTTTTTTCAATCTGTGCAAGTCTAAAGTACAAGAACTTGCCAACTGACAAATGAACTCTAAATACAGATCATTGCCTAGTAAGTACATCATTATATACATACTTAGTTCTTGAAAATCTACAGTCAACTATTTATTAACATCAAGAGTGTCACTTCTACAAACTAGCAACTGTAATATAAACCTATAATACCTTGACTGGTTGCTCCAACGTGACGCGCCTCTCCTCAAACGGCAGCGAGTTCGAATGAGGGATGAAGATCGCCCTGGGCACACCACCCTCCAGGTTGTTAGGTGGGTCAGGCCCAGGTGTCCAGTTGTAATCCATACTTTTAATCGTGTTATTCATGTCTGGTTTAACTTTCTTGCTCTTTGCTATCACCATCGCACACACTGCTCCACAGAGTCAGCATCCGGGCCTCGTATGCTATTTAACGAGCAACACATCGATGACCGAAACCAAAATCTATTCACTTGCTGCAAGGTGAAAGGTGACCACTGATCACTGCCATTTTGGAGACTGAACACTGATTTGAATAAAATGTAATCAGAATGATACAAGTGATTAGACGTTCTAAATATCACAGCAATTATGCAAACACCATTATTTATGAAACTTGATTCCTTTCGTCTACGTAGGTACTGACGATATGTGGAAAAAAAATCAAAATTGGCAGGGCATTTACGAAAAGATATTGACTGTTATTTAAAATGTCTAAGACTATTCATATGTGCCCAGGTTTAGCGGAATTTTATTAATTTCAGGGCGTCAATCTAAATTATCATTTGAGGAACTTACGAAATGGGCGCACGATTCGGACATTTGTTTTGTTGAGTTAGAGGTGACCAAAACTTAAATTGTTGACAATTAGTAACATTTTGTAGTCGATAATAATTACACTGACGGATGTGGGATTTATTACACAAAACGGATTGAGCACTGCGAAAAAACGTGACGACAAGGATACTCACATAGAGCCCTACGTCTCTTTTTAAGTAGGCTGACCAAACATTGGTAATATTATATATTTGTTGACATCTAACTTACGAATTTCTCGGGCACTGTTTATCGCCGTAATTCTTTCTTTCCACGCATATGCCACATCTTCAATGCGCTAATGTTGTATCTTTACTTACATATTTTATTGTTTCTGCTACTGTTATGATGATATACAAGGTGTAACACAATAAACGCAAGACCTCAGACACCCCGATTAGAGAATTGCTTTATAAATTCAAAACGAAAACCCCTTTTTTAAGCACTTTTATACCCCAATTAACAATGAAACTTGAATATGTATGTGTGCGTTTTGAGAAATACGTTTTAGGAATACATTTGAAATCTTCATATTGCCTTGAATCAATAATAAATTTAGTTTGTTATAGCGCACTGACGGAGTAAAAGCATTTTTTGAAAATTAAAAACAAATGTAAGATTCATTAAAAATTGCTGCAATCAATTCAGTTACCGATTTAGAACAAACTACTTTCAGGTCTTGCGTTTATTATGTTACAGCTTGTATATAGTGATAGTGGAGGCTTATAATGACCAATTTGTTTCTATTTGCCATTAACTAGTTTTCTGGTGTACATAGTGTTGCAAAAATGAGCGCT
Source organism: Phalera bucephala (assembly GCA_905147815.2). Classification (NCBI taxonomy): domain Eukaryota; kingdom Metazoa; phylum Arthropoda; class Insecta; order Lepidoptera; family Notodontidae; genus Phalera; species Phalera bucephala. Next base: position 10,271,409 of record LR990621.1, on the reverse strand, counting down.
GAAGCCGAGCGTTTAGCGCTGAGTCGACGCTCATGAGCGTTGAAACACGAAGAAAATGTGAGCGTTTTAAGCGCCGACTCGAGCGTTTTTACAACACTAGGTGTACATTATATTTTTACATATGTATTGAGGTGAAATGGTCATAATGTTATACCATAGCAATATCAATGAAATTAAAATGAAATCATCTAATAGCTATACCAAACTCAATGCAAAACGAATTATTAAAATCGGTTCGTAAATTAAGAAGTTATGTCTTAACATACATATAAAAATAAAATATATAGAGGATGGAATTTTGAGTCGGGGCAGTAAGGGCAGTTACCTCAACCGTTGTAGCTATAGATAAATGGTCTTAAAAATCAAATTCAATCCTATAAATGACAAAAGTTTTTTTGTGATTTCTGATTTTTCTAGTACTCCAATCTCAGTTGATCCAGTAGAAGTTTTTGATCCTTGTAAGAAACAGGATCGATTGGCATCAAAAAAGATTTTGAGTAAATTGCCAATTTTCTTGCCGGCTATACATTTTTTCAAAATCTATAAATTCAGCTCCAAATATTGCAAAATTGAAGGATAATCACCTAAGACCGTTTTTCTGTAGCTCCAACGGTTGAGATAGCTGCCCTTTTTGTCCCATCTTAAAAATCGATCCTTCCTCGATGAGTGAACCATGAGCATGAATTTATTACCCAAAACGGATTGAGTAATGTCAAAATATTGCTAGAGAAAATTGAACTCTTACAGTCATAACACTGAATTTTCTATGATTTGAACAACTTGAGAAACCATGATGAGTGAGAGCCATAACCTGGAGCCCAGTGTCACGCTCGCACCCATTACTATGCAGTACGGTGACTATAATAATAATAATAATTTGTCCGTCCTCTTTGAAATAGTCCAGTTTTTGTCCATCAAGCCTCATTTGCATAGCCCTTGTTTTCTTTCCATAATTTACAATAGTCCTTGCACCTGCCGGGGTCAGTTCGCTGGTTATGTTTCTTCATTTTCAGCAAGTGATCTCAGCAGGTGGCTTACATAACATTAACTTCTCGCAAAGGGCCTCTACGTGTTGGACCCATGTCCCCATGCAAGCCTTTCAAAGGTCCGGGTAAAGCCCGTGAATCTCAGTAAAATAATAATAATAATAATAGCCTTTATTTAACAATCTTACATAAAATATATTTACAATATAAACTTATTTACTCGTTTGACACCGGTCCGTGAAGATTGTCTTGCTGTCCAGCATAGGCCTCCCCTAGAGTACGCCACCGAGTGCAGTTCAGAGCTTGTCTTCTCCAAGTATACCCCGCTATTTTCACAATATTGTCTTCCCATCTACGTCGCTGTCTCCCTTTCTTTCTTTTGTGTTGTCTCGGGCACCATTCTGTTACATCCCTAGACCATTTATCTATGTTACTCCTAATTATATGACCTGCCCACCTCCATTTTAGTTTTTTAATGCAGTACGTGTGATCTGTTTTGCTCCTTATAGTATCTAGCTTAATTTTATCTTTTAATTTAATGCCCATCATGCTTCGCTCCATACTGTGCTGGCAAGTTTCTAATTAGAAACTTGCCAGCACGGTGACTATAAAGTAGAACTAATACGGACTATACCTATTTATGATATAGTTTAAAAACACTGTAAACCATTTACAACCAAGTTCAAAACGAAGAAGTTTCTCAATTCGTCTGTATATACAGGTGAATTTTAGGATGGGACAATAAAGGCAGCTATCTCAACCATTGTAAATACAGAAAAACGGCCCTAGGAATATCCTTAATTTTTGCGACATTTGGAGTTGAATTTACAGATTTTGAAAAAAAAAATGTTTAGTCAGCAAGAAAATGGGTGATTTATTCAAAATACTTTGACTACTACTCATTGGAGATGTGGCATATGCGTAGAAAGAAAGAATTACGGCAATAAACAGTGCTCGAGAATTATACGTAAATTATACACAAAGTCTATCTATCTATCTATAACCTCACGCCAGATCCCCTGCGGGGTAGGCAGAGAGTACAGAGTTCCAACAGGTTCTTTCCTTACATACCTCTCTGGCTTCCTCGACTCTCATAGTTCGTCTCATACACGCTCGCCGGTTACGGAGACTCTTGACTTTTCCATCAGATAAGACTCGGTTTATTTGGTCGTGGTAAGATAGTCTAGGTCTTCCCCGGTACCTGCATCCTTCCACTTTCACATTGTATATCTGTTTTGTCATTCTTTCCTCTGGCATTCTTTCTATATGCCCGAATCAACGGAGCATGCCCTTTCTCATCTTTACACCGATACTATCTTTCATACCTACTCGCTGTCTTACTATGCTGTTGCTAATGCGGTCGGTCAGCTTTACTCCGCACATCTTCCGCAGAACTCGCATTTCTACCGCATTTATCCTACTTTCATTCTCCTTCTTACATACCCAGCTCTCGCTACCATATAACAGCGTTGGGACAAGAACTCCGTTATGTATGGCCAGCTGCGCCTTATGGCTTAAGTGCCGGCTCCCGAGTAGCTTTCCCATCGCACCATTCACTCTGTTCCCTGCACTCACTCTTCTCTCTATGTCAGCGGTGTATTTCCCATCCTTACTGAAGGCGCATCCAAGATATACAAACTCATTCACTTGCTCCAGCACATCGTTACCAACCACAATCCTTACATTCGTTCTGGTTTCTTCCCTTTCAAAAACCATAATCTTGGTTTTCTTCACATTCAAGTGTAAGCCATTGATCATGCAGTCGTCTTTCATAACTGTGACTAGTGTTTGCAGATCAGTGGCTGTTGGCGCTATTAAAACCGCGTCATCTGCATAAAGTAGATGGTTTACCACTAAGTCACCCATTTGTACACCTTCATTCATCGCTTTCAGTCTTTGAAGACTTTTGCCCAGATATATTATAAACAGTCTAGCGGACAACACGCAACCCTGCGTGACGGCGATTTTAACGTCAAACCAGGGTGACCTGTTACCACCCACCCGTACGCATGCCTTGCAGTCCACATAAGTGAACTGGACGGCTCGCAACAGAGTGCCATCTATACCATACTCTGGCAAAACGTCCCAAAGTCTCTTTCGCACATCTCTGTCAAATGCCTTCTCCAGATCTACTAAACCGCAAAAAAACCTTCCGCCCCACTGCCAGATGCTTCTCTACGATGTTGCGGAGTGAGAAGACTTGATCCGAACATCCTCTTCCAGACCTGAAACCCCCCCCCCCCCCATATACAGAGTTCTTAGATTTACGCCAATATTACACATGAAATAAAACTATTTTGCGGATTTTATCACGGTTTATTTTGATTTTTAAGTTCCCGACGTTTCGAGTGCTTTGCAGCACCTATGGTCACGGGAAGGACTGAGGTGTTAGACGTCCAAAAGGCATAGTTGTTCCGGGGTACTCCCAAACTTTTAAATTATTTTTGTTGGTCCGATCTACGCAGAATGAGCTCACAGTGTCTTGAGGCCTTGCAGTGTTATGCTTGGTTTTGAATTTGATTTAATTAATTACCTGATCCCAAGTCGATTGAAGCACCCAGCCATCTTCTCTATTGAAATTAGAATGTTTTTTTAATTTCAATAGCCTCGCGAACCATCCTTGGTAGGAATCGGTGTTCTTTAACGAGGATTTGTGGTCTATCAAATCTGATGCTATGGTGGGTGCGGTCACTGACATTTTTACAGACTGCAGACTTATTTGAGCGTGAATCATCGGGAACTTAAAAATCAAAATAAACTGCGATAAAATCCGCAAAATAGTTTTATTTCACGTAAATTAATGTCAACAAGTCCATAATCGTACCAATGCTTTGTCACCCTACTTAGAAGGTACTCTCTGAGGCTCTAAATGAGTATCCTTGTCGTCACATTTTTTTCTCAGAGTGCTCAATCCCTTAAGGGTAATATATCCATGATCATGAGTGAACCATTTACATAGACGAACTGGTTTTCATCATCGCTAGATTTATTTATTGTTGTCATCGATATATTGTCACAAGATACACAGTCCCGTTCAAAAGTTGCACTAAAGAACTTCCACAAATCGATATGAGTAGTTATAGTTATGGTATAAACATAAATTAGGGCATATTGTACCTTACTCGTGTCACTTAGAGTAGTATTTACATTGCAATGACCAATAAGCAATAACATTTTAAGACCGAAGCTCAACGCTAGATCACGAAACAAGTAGTCCGCACCCAAGAGAGAAAGAGACAGATGCGGACTGCATACGATGTTATAAATGAAGTGATAGTTACTTAAAATAAAAGAGCCCATTATTTTTTAATACACGTCCCAATTTATTTGAATTTGCAGCCCTTCTACACTTAGCTTTCATTAAACAGACTTGTTCGCACGGACTCTTTTTCAACGCGCACTGCTGAAGCGCTTTACAGCGCTTTCATAAAAATATACTGTGGGCAATTTGTTTCATTCTAGCGCTTTACTAGCGCGCGTTGGAAAAGCGTTTGTGTGTACATAGGGTAATACACACTATAAATGTAATCGAAAAAAATCCACAATGGTTGAAATTCCAAAAAATATTGACTACTACTCTATAGATATTTTAAATGCTAGCAACTATTTCAGATTGTGCTTTCCCGCTTCAACATGTGTTTGTATGAATCTTCTATCTTTGTTTAACAGTTAGTGAACTTATACGCCACAGATGGCTCTGCTCAGCTAAATGTCGAAACTTGAAAGAAAATCGAAATTTCATGTTGAATTGGATTGGTGGGTGAGTTTGAGCCATTGCAACGAAAACGGTTTTCTGCCTTGGGTCTTGTGTGAAGTGTGATTGTAGAGTGCGTGATATTTATTTTACACAAAAGTGAAATTTTAAGTGTTTTTGTGGTCTGTAAGTATAATTTCATCTACTTCCGAGTTATCTATGCAATCCTTGTACAAAGTGCATAAAAATATCTGCGTAGAGATCCACTGATATAAGGGTTCAATATGGCCGTTGTTTTATATTTTCTGTATTATTTTTAGATAAAATATCCATGAAATAATGTTTGGATTACAAGTTTTAAATGGGCGGAGACCTACCCTTTTCCGAAAATATTTTAGATTTGTACATTTCGTTGATGTGGCAAAATGACAGTAACCGTATTGGTTTTGACGTTTGATTTCTGACTCATTTTACTGCATTCTCATTTTAGCTGCTTTTTTCGTCAGTCGCGCCATGTATGAGGCAAGGTAACCAAATTATTTTCTAAAAATTGTTTAGAAGTAGCACTAGTTAAGATATGCATATAAGTAGGACCGGTACGTCGATGCTTCATAATTACATAAATCTTGCAGGCACAAGCTCTTTAGAAATTTTCACTCGTTTTATTAGTTGTGACGGTCTGGTGTACAAATAATCGCAATCGGAAACACCTGCTACTTCGGTAATTCACTTGAGCTGTACCTATTTATTGATAAATTATAAGTGTTTCCTATATCCTATTTCACAAGTAGGTGTATAAATATGATATTGTTATTTATTTATAATTGCTAACCAAAGTACCTTATAGTCTTTTGATTCCTATATTTGTTATTCAATGCTTGATATGGATGAGATGTTATTATTTACCATTGTCATATTTTTTTAGTGTATAAAAACTATTAGCATACATTGGATAGTTACGACCACCACTACCTCTATGCCATAGTATGCAGCATTATTTCTATCAATATCATCACTGTTGATCTCGTGCGAGTTAAATAGAAAGTACAGAGTTCCAACACGTTCTTTCCTTATAGACCTCTCTGACTTCCTCCACCCTCATAGATCAGAATGATTTCAATACCCTAATTAAAAAAAATATTGTGAAGCACTTGAGTTAAGAGTCAAGCATTATCGAAGATGATAACTGAAGTTTACTATGTTTATTAGGGTGACTAACAAACTTGGTCTTACCCTTGACATAGAAACCATACATGTTTTTATTAGCCTCAAATTACATGTGCACAATAAGGCACTTTAAAACTCAGTCATTAAGTGAAACCTTATGAGTATTGATGGTATCATGAAAAACTACTTACAACCATCTGTTCTTTTTGCAAGCTGGTCAAGAGTGAAAATGAATAAATTCATCTTCACCAGCCTTTTTATTTGTGTGCTACTGTGTATGATCCTCGGCTAATCCTCCTATTTATGCCAGCTCTATAAGATCATTGCTCAAGGAATTGCTTAGAAGATTACACTGTTCCTTAATATATGCAGTTTTCTTCTATAGGCATAAAAAAGAAACAAAAACTAAAACAAAAATAAAATGAATAAGTACCTTATCCTTATTGTCTTATAGGAAAACCTAAAATCCCTATGAATAACTTTATGGTATGCCAAGTCTATGAAGAAGATGAAAGGAGTTAGGCCAACATTATTCTCTCATACACGTGTACAAAACATAGATTAAAAAAATTGTAAAAATGATTATTAATTTTGTGCCATTCTTCTTCACATGAATGACATTCCGAAGTGGTGGTAAAATATTGTTAGTTCTCTGACAGTTCATAATACATATGGTTTACATGAATTAAAAAATATTCTGATCTCAATCTGTTGGCTCCTTAATTGTCATAAATTTTACTAAAGACCAAGTATAATATTAAACTGTTAGATTATTTTCCAAATAATCCTTTTTTTTCCTTTTACAACTAACTTGGTTTAGTCGTTTTAGTGAAGGTTGCTTATTGAAAGAAGTAGATGTGGGGTTGGTCCCTGAACCCCACAAATCTTAGTGTGACCCATAACATTTGTTTTGGTCTGGGTGTATGAAATTTGTGTTTGTAAATGCACCCACAATACAGAAATCATAAAAGATTTCTAGTGTGATACAAAATTTTTTTTATAAAGAGAAATAGCAAAGGACAACTTACATGACATAGATAACATATAATTGATACTAATATTATTAATCTGAAAGTATCCCTTTTTATCTGTTACCTTTAAATTCCTAAACCGCTGCATAGGTTTTGAAGATATATACAGATCCGAGGCACTTGTAGTGCTGAGCGACTGCGGTGTTCTTACCGATTACCCAGGTTAAGCAGCTTTCGTCTCGGTGGGCCCGAGATGGGTAACCGTTTGTGTCATTTTCATATTCGAACACCTCTATGCTTCGGAATGCATGTTAAGCCATTGGTCCCGGCTACCACTTGAACATTGTAGTCGTTAAGCCGAGTTGGAAGCCTTATAGGCGGCGTGATAAATTCCAACAGCAGATGGCCACAAACCTGGCTTCCTCAATCTGCACTGGGTTCACATGGTGGAGTATGACCTAAGTGGGTAGTATAGGCTGATATTATTATATACAGATTAGGCAAGCAGATAGACATCATCTTGGGGAAGAAGATAGGCTACCTATAGTCTAAAAAAGTTGAAGTTGCAGGTAACAGCTAGTATCTTATAATTTTCTAATAAGATTCAGCTCAGAAACATGACAATAAACTGGTCAATTTACATAAAACTTGGCAATACTGAAACTGTTAACACTGCTCGCACAGTCCACTTTCATGTCGACTTCCCTTATCCAGTGTCATGCAATGCTAATTAATTTATTGTAAACCTATTATAAACACTGTTATCCCAAAAAATTCAATAACTGTCAAAATATAAAATGTCGTAGTTTTAGTGGAGAATAATGGGGGTAGCAAGCACTGGGGTCCTGGTTTAAAATTCTAGGTTAGATATAGTGTAATTTATTGACAGAAAAAATCCCAGTATTAGTATGGAGTCTTGTATTCTGCCTGGTTTAATGACCAACATCATTGGCGAAGCTGTGCCCCAAGTCTGCTAATTTTACCTGTGTTTTGTAATCATGACATGCTACAAAAGTTGTTAAATTACAATTGTGCCAAAAGTTGGCAATTGTTTGAACTGGTGCCTATGACGATTAAATATCTTAAGAATTATTGATAGGTACCATAAGAATTGAATTAGTAGATTGAAAACTGACAATTATGATGTCAATGAACCACTATTTTATTAAAATTGCAATAATGTACTTGGGGCCCTGTTATAAACACTACAGCTCTGCCACCCCTGCTGCTATGTACCCATAGGCGTGACAGTAATATCAAATCTGTCATAGCAACAGAGTCTAGGTATTATTTTCTATAACTGCCGCTTTAGTATATCCTACTTTAATCCAATAATCAATACCTAAAGTAGAACTTCTACCTAGTTTTTCTAATGTTACATGCTTCCAGGTCAATGACATTCATGATAAGAGTCATCAACCTTTTCAAACTGTAATTTGTTGGATGAAATTAAATTCATTGATTGTATAATTGAGTATGTATTTCACATTCCTACCTTTCTCAAAGTCATAGGTTTATTGTACACAGTTTCGCGTGGGGTGAACTTATTGCATATTTAACATGTCTTGATAGCTGGTTACATGTGTAAGTTTCTGCATTCCAAAAAATAATAATCAAAATTATTAAGTATTAGAAATTAGTTAGGATTATTATAATCATAATATATAAAAGTTGGTTTACATCATCTCCAGGACTGTGTATTCATAAATACATCATGCTCAATGGTCAGAGCATGCGACAATCATGGACCCTGTAGGGCCCAGCAATATGTGATAGGTTTACCTAATTAAATTTAATTAAAATATATTTTATACTCTTATTACTATCTCTACTACTCTATACTTATATTAAGAAATTATTGTTATTGCTGGAATAAAGACAGCATGTGTCTATATGTGTGCGCATGTGTATGTGTGCGTGCGTACGTTTTGGATTAGGTGTTTTTGCATTTAAAAATCATGTTTGTTAACGCAACCACGACAGTCTTAATTTCTAGTTTGGCCAATGTATTGTTTAATAGATATAATAAAGAAAATAAATCTGCAAGAAATAATATGTCAGCCCTGTATTGATGTTACTTTGATCAGTACTAAATATTTTGGCATTGTATAGCATGCCATGTTTATTCCATTCCTTATTTAACCATTTAAGTAACTAAGTTGAATTTGACAAACAACAAAATACCTTAACAACGCAAGTAAAAACCATAATCACATGTTAATAAGATTCATATTGAAACAAAATTCGATTTCCTTGAAATGTAGTAAAAATCTTTTTGAGAACTTGAAATATTGTCCTTATACCAAACATAGTGACACTTGAACATACATTTTAGCTGATGACTCACACACAGTGTTTATGTTAATGTAATGAATGATGTAATGCAACCTTTATTCTGCCTTCCTCATGTCTTAACACACTCATTTCATCACATTAACAGTCAGTTGCACCAAATTTCGTGACAGTTGATTTTGTAAATTAATCATATTTGTTAAGAAGAATATCAGGTTGTTATACGACTTCATTAGTTCACTAATGCATTTTAGGTATATCAAAAGAGGAGTTAATGTTTCTAAACTGAGAATTTATTGGTTAGTTCCATTTCTTAATGATCAGTATATATTTTGTGTGGATAACATTTTTAAGTTTATTGGTTTATATAATCTGCTTAAGTGCTCTTTAAAGGGCTTATGACTGCTCTTTCCTACATACGTCCAGTTTTCATTTTGTTACTGTTTTAGGTACAGAAACTCAGTATTTGACTGGGACTGACTTGTGTTTTAGTAGGCACTGGATAAGCCACTCAGGATATTCCATGACACCTTTTTTTCGTGTCGGGGAAGGCCTGATCAGGACATCTGCGAGTCTAGGGGCCAGCTGCTGTGGGGTTTTTAGTCTGCTTGCTACATACTAAAATGCCACAGTAGCTAGTATCATTCAGAGGGGATAATTCAGAGGGACTAAGGTAGTTACCTAGCTCAAAAATTATTTAATAAAGTGACAATGACAGCTTATAGGTGTCAATTTGACAAATTTGTCAATAATAAGCCATACAAAACCGCTTTATTAAACAATGCATATTGTGACATTGTTAATTTTGTCATTTTCTAACAAATATGAAGAACTAGTCTAGCCCGCGACTTCGTCCGCGTTGACTTTAAACAGGAACCTTACATTTTTCTGTGATAAGAAGTATCCTATGAGTTGATTCAAGTGTGTAAACTGTGTGCCAAATTTCATTCAAATCCGTTAAGCCGTTTTTGCGTGAATGATTAACAAACATACAAACGTTTACATTTATAATATTAGTAGGATTGTTAGTTTTTTTTAAACGGGGTTAGAGCCCTAATATATTATGTATTTTATTACGCCAGTTAGCGTTCGAGTAGCAGCTATTAAACTACTGCAATGCAACTGCTGCCATTGGCCCAACGTGAATTGCGAATTACTGTCATGGGTGATTCAATCAGATATTGGAACAGGCATTATACAGTAATTCGACATCTAGTGATCGGTTCACGATAAACAATTAAATAGTGATAACACCAAAACTTGACATATTGTATAGTCCTTTATTGGCAATGGCTTAGCCTTACCATTATTTATTTTATAGTAATGATGAGATCGCATATAAAAGTTCATTAAAATAATCTTAACTGGACTAAAATTTGATTTTCTCAACAAACACCTTCAATGTTTTATGACCGGTTTCAATATATAACTCAAGGGCGAACTTGTGTACTACCAGTAGAATTGTGACCTATGTTACATTATGGAAAATCTGTGAAAATACTACTGACAGTAAGCAAATATTGTATAGATCCATTGCTTAAATATTAAATCCGGTCCAGTCAAAGCCCGCAACATTTTCTTATAGCCAAAAAATAAAATATAATACTCATAACATTAATCTTTAAAACGTAAGTTATAGGAGATGTCATGATGTGTTCGTTATATACTATAACAAAAAAAATGTTAATAGAAACTATATTCCGAATGTATTGCGTGATTAAGCAACACACGTAATATGAAGAATAATGATACCGTTCAGTAAACATTCAATCAGGGACTTGCGTGAGATTAGTGGCCAGTTGATGGTCTACTGTCTGTGTACCATATCAATTGTTTCTTATGAATGTATGTCGACGAACTATCCGCCAAGATACAGTTCTTACTCGTACATACTTATATAAAATGATTGCTAGAATTGCAAGTTCCACCTCCAAGAATGCCCTTCATAACCAATTGAAATTTAAAAAATCCATATCCTCGTGCTTTGAATTTTTCCTGTACCGTGAGCGCGTTTTACATGAAATTCACATACGCCCAGACCGTAATAAACATTTGGGTGACTCAATCATTTATCCTGTGCGAGAAGGGAATCCGCAGCTACTACATCCAATGAGCGGAGCGGGTCTACATTAAACGAACTTGTCGAATCACTAGACTAATCCGTCTAACCAATATGCAGTCGCTTAACTACTGGACCAATTTGTCTAATCACTATAACAAATCGTTATCAAGTCACTGTCCCATAGGCCAAGTCGTCTAACCACTACACCATCTCTTCTAAACAAGTCGTGATGTGTTTTATAATGAATATTTTTGTGATTGTTAACAGGTGTGATAATGGCAACGGCGTTCCCGCCGCCGCCCGCGTGATCAAGTGAGACTTTAGTGCAGTGAACTACAAGGGCCCGCCGCCTCAAGCTTCACCCGACCACGATGAAAATGGTGTTGTCACAACGGCAACGAGAGGAGCTGTGAGTACTTTTTTGTTTGAAAACATAGCTCCACACACGAAATTATTCCCGTTTGGATTCGTGCCTGGTATAAAGGCCACCCCAATTTTTTTCCTTTAAAAACAGTCCCGCAATAGTGTTAAGTTCCTGTGTCGTGGGTGGGTTTATTGATATGAAAATCACATACACAAAGACCCAGGCCGAAACAAATATTTGTGGGTCACACAAAGATATCCCGTGCAGAGATAGAACCCGTGAATACGTGATCCAGTGGGCAGAGCGGCTTAAGCTAGCACTAAACCAAGCCGTCGTCTTTTCTTATCTGTGTTATTTACTACATCTTGTTATCTTTACGTTTTGTTGCTTCCGTATTAAGATTGCCTACGAAGATCATGAATGTCGCATCATGTATGACAGTATCTATTATTATTACGTAAATTAAATGGTGATATGGTTGGTTCGGGCATATAGAAAGAATGTCAGAAGAAAGAATGACAAAACTGATATACAATGCGAAAGTGGAAGGATGTTGGTACCGAGGAAGACCTAGACTATCTTACCATGACCCAATAGACCGGGTCTTATCTGAAGGACAAGTCAAGAGTCTCCGTAACCGGCGAGCGTGTATGAGACGAACTATGAGAGTGGAGGAAGCCAGAGAGGTATGTAAGGAAAGAACCTGTTGGAACTCTGTACTCTCTGCCTACCCCGCAAGGGATCTGGCGTGAGGATATAGATAGATAGATAAATGGTGATATTTCTTTTGAGACAAGGACCGTAAGTTTCAGAATTTTAAAATGAGTTGGGTGGCCGAATATCCCTTTTATTTTTCTGAAAGTTGGTTGTTGTTACGAAGTGAGGCTAATAGAACCAAAAATATTACTAAAGATATGTACAATAATTGTAATTACACAGATATAAATTGGTATTTTTGGTTAAGAATTATTTTTAAATCTTACAGCTATCAAGCAAAATATATGAGATATTCGGTTCGTCTGCCATGGAGCTATTAACGTAGATAAACTTCACATTCGAATACTCTTTTTGAATGAGAAAATAATTTCTTCAATAGTACACAGTTAGTCGATACTTTATACGAACTTAAAAAAATGAACAAAGCAATTCTACAAACTCTAAAATAGCCACGTCAGTCTATAAATTGAGTGAATAACTGTGTGAATAATTTTATTAAAGTTTCTTATAGGTCTGGCTTCAAAGAAATAAAGAAAAAATCTACATAGCTACTAAGCTTTTTCTGATACACTGTTACAAAAAAAATGTGCTAACTTTACTATTGTAGTGTGGAGAAGCATTAAAAACCAAGAGGCTTGTAATAAAAAAAAACTGACGATTGAAAAATATGTTGCTATAAACAATCGCACTCGAAAATTAACTTAAGTGCATTTTTAACTAAAAATATTTATGTGAAAGACACACCAAAGAATTATAATTAATTAAATACAATCATTTCCATTGAAGAACTGCCTTATAAAGTCTGTAAAAGAGTAAGTAAAAGAATATCTGCTGTGTAACTATCGAGGCGAGTTCCCCCGACATTGAACCAACGATCCTTACTTCTCACCTTCTCATCTGACTAGTAACTGTACATTAATTATTTGCTCCGCGCCGAGGTCACATTAGTAACAATTTGCTCGTAAATAGATGTTTAAATTGACTAGAAATCCGGAATAGAAAGCTGTGGTGTTTAGAAATTACTTTGTCTTATTGCGTTGTTTGAGTCTTGCACAGTGCGACATACCTGATTTATTTTGTGCTCTTAACTTTGCCACCATTAAAGATACGCACGTATCTGAGAATAATTGCAATTGTGGCCAGTGCATTGTCTTCAAAATGTACGGTTGCGTTTTTGGAACAACAGAATTGAGTTTCAATGAATTCGGTCAAGCAAATAGTTGCGGCGGCAACAAGGTCGCGGGTACGCAATGTTACCGATATTCTAGTAGAAACTCTGAATTCGGTATTAATTACTAACTAACCTTTATTTACAACCTTATTATATAATTATTAACCTGATAATCTTACGAAAGTGACTATTTAAAGTTAATTCTTGATAGACAAATTTAAACTGTTACGAGCATTGTAACCATTTCGAAATCAGTGCGGACAAAAAAGCTAATTTAAAAATAATGCCGATTACTTAGTTGTCAACGAAATATAAATGTCCTTAGGAACAGTTACGTTACTTACTGTGCTTGATTAAAAAGCTACTGACATGCATAACACGTCGGACTACCTTATTTTAAATTGCTGGGTATCCAAACTAGTTGGATTTGAGTAACCGTATAATCAGGATGGACTTAGGCGTTTGATTGCCGCCCACGAAGGTATCATGAGAACTCAAAACATAATGCACTTTATTTCATTACTATTTAAAATACTCAATGACCCATTAATGGACACAGACCTTCTCACAAGTCGATCGAGTTTACTATGTCGGCCTACTATGCGCTGGCTTTAGACGCCTTTCGAAAACTTGTCAAGTCTTCCCAGACCGTTCCAGTACGGGTTTATTCAACGTACTACCTAAGAGATTCAGGCAAAAATATTACGTTTACGGTTCTGCACTCTGACGCAGCCAAAATAAACATTTGCCAATGCCAAAATACTATTACTTTTGATTAAATTTCTTGAGTATACGGACTTCTCATTTACGGTCACCAATGTATAGCACAAATTTTATCCTCGTTTGGGGAATAAAAGTGCAAAACAAAACTGTTAATAGTGCGCTAGTCCTCTCATAATTTTTACTTATTTTTTATATATATTTCTTCATACTAAGATATTTGCGGTCTCCCCGACCTAAACATAATTATTGCTCATCGCTTCCTCGCTCAATATCACGTACATACATACATGCCTTAGATTCAAATTAGTTATATTTTTTTGTTAAACCTGTTATTACACTATCAGAATATTATCGATAGATCGAGACCGAATAATTATGTCATACAAGAGGGCCAACAGAACGAGACAACCTGCATGCCTATCGACCTTTGAAAGTGACAGTAGTTCTTATAGCGCCATGTCGTTGAACCCGCGTCGCCGCCGGCGCCTTCCTCGGAATAATGTTGGTGTGCAGCTTTCATCGTGAACCTAGAAATCCCATCATTATTACAGGTCCACTACAAAAATCAAGCACTTGCTCACATCAACATTTCTTTAATCAAAACCATGTATTTGTTTCACTTATAATATAATTGATGACAAAATATGCATCAGACATGCGGGTGACGTAAAACAAGTTACGTTAGTGAGATGCATAATTCGGAAATCAACGAAATGTCTAAGTAACAAATCGTCTATTTTTTGTAGTTTCTGTGTACTCGACTATAGATGTTGCAATTGTGAATAACGGCTCACCTGTGCTCTACCGCTGATTGTGGCCTAGTAAGAAACTTATCTATACTTGTAATTTTAAGACGAGATAGTAATTTATTCTACTATAAACTGCGTAGTAATTGGTTCGTAAATCGCAACTACACAACCGGAAATGATTGTTGCTGTCAATATTCTATTCCATGTTTTTTCTAATTGAAAAAAACATCGTGACGCTTACCTACATTCACCAAGCTTTGGTGACAAAGGTATTGCGTACACTTGGGTCTTAATGTTATAGAAAGTAATTTCTATGGTCATAATTCCAGACTTCGTACTGCTACGAATTTTTCAATAGAAAAAACCGATAACACTTGTGCCTAACCTCGGATAATTATCTTCTACAGACATAATATCTTTTCATGAATGATTCAAAATATGGTACGTACTGCGTATCGGCTGATTGTGTTCCTTTGTAGGCCGCTAAATTTACTATTAAAGTTACTATGTGGTACCTGCGATGCATGCTCTTACATAGTATAATATTGACTTTGCATTGTTGGTCTTTGAATGTAAGAGAGAACATTAGTGAGAAGATATCTATTACTGGGTATATTGTTGGGCGCTCTTTCATATTACCAATATTTCCAACTTTTAGAGTGTGCCATTTTTTTATCTTTTATGAGATACTAGATTTTGACCGCAGTTTTCCGCCCGTACAATATATTTTGACCAAGTTTTTGATGTCCCTCCCCGAGATGCAATCTGTTGCCAAATGTTATTTTATTTTACAGTCATAATATTAGTCCTAAGGCTTCTAACTTAGGGGTAAGGGTAGATTCTCCGCTACCAAAATTAATTTAAATCTGTTCAGATGTTTAGATGTGACTGAGATACAACGATTCAAACCTTAAAACTTTCTCATTAATTTTACTAATTAAGATCAGTATATTTCCGTGTCCAAAGGATGATACCGATTAACTCCGATACATATAAAAAGCCCCAACCACTAGTGTATCTCAATTGGGATTTTTCTGAAACTATATGGCACCATCCTAAGAGTTATTCCTGTGCTTGTATAAACATAAAATTCGCATACACAAAGGCCCCGATCAAAACAATCATTTGTTGGTTACACAAAATCTTGTTCAATGCTTATGCTTTCAACGACTTGATCTATCAGTGAGTATAACTAATGGACCAAATCGTCGTCAACCATCACATTCAATAATTTTTCCTTAATAATTACAATGTAAAAGTGTCGAAACACATCGATTACGTTGTTATTACGTAGGTATGATTACCAGCATCACGGATTACACATTTAATTCTCCACAATATCGTTTCGGCCGTGAACCCGTGACCCAAAATGCCCTAACATACCTTATACCCTTTAGCTCGCCTCACAAGAAGTGAAAGGCGCACGGAGATCTAATTCGCGATACTTTTGAACCAAGATGTGGTCATGCTGTTCACACGCCATTGTTATACGAGTCCAACACGTCCAAATTAAAAGAGTCCACGTTATGTAACTTCATTATACAAATGGGATTACCACTAACTTAGTTAACTAAACTTGACTGTGCTGTCCTAATATGTGATTAGGAATAACACTGTGTGGTAATTGTAATTGTACGGTTTTTTAATCCTATCCTAAAAAATTACTGGCCCGCACTGAGCCAGCGTGGTGGCCTATGGCCTAAACCCTCTCAGTTTGACAGGAGGCCCGTGCCCAACAGTGTGACAGTTTCTTAACAGGGCTTATTATTATTATCATATAAAATTAAAAATTTTGTTAATTATCATAACTAGTGGTCGCCCATTGGTCGAAATTCGACCTACTCTTTAATCGTTTGCTGGTTATGTTTGACATTCAGTAAGACTATAGACAAATAATATTAATGGCAAACAATATTAATCTATTCTCAATTTGTCCACAGCCTTTACAATAAACAAAAGAGTATATATGCATATGAGTGTGTCAAATACATGTAGTGTGTGTAATGTTTTTTTATTGATTTATTGTATTTTTTATGCATAATTTTAATATTAGCATTCTGCACTCCTTCTCTATATAAACTATAAGTGTGGGAAATTTCATACTCCTCCGTCCGAGCAAATTTAGTAAAAAGGGGTACAAAATTTTTGCTTCACGTATTAATATAATGATATTAACCTTGATCCGGTCAAATAGAAGAAACTACTTAAATTATTTAAATGATAAGGGATATGAAAAATAATAATATATTATTTTATACTATGCTATACTGAGCTTTTTTTTTTTCGTCGTTGGTCTAGTGGCAAAGCGCATAGCGTGATCACGAGGTCCTGGGTTCAAATCCTAGGTTCGACAAATTAAGTTTTCTAGCGATAACTTCCCAGTATGAGTCCGGAGTCTGGAATTGTGCCCGATATATGGCAATAGAATCGCCTCCTATTACATGGGACCTAACATCGTCGGCGAAAAGTCGGTGTACTCAGTACACCTCTGCCACTCCCGCTTGGGGAATATAGGCGTGATGGTGTTATACCGATCCAAAATCTCATATTACTTGTAAGTATAGATACTGGTTTGTTCAGATGCCAAACCTCTATAAACGACACTTGTGGACTAAATAAAATTAATATTATAATTAGAGAAGACAATTTGTGATCAATATATTTTCACTTCCTCCATCCCGAATTCCATAACGAATAAATACTCTATAGTGCGTGGCAAAATTATTCGCAAGCGGCAAGTTTCGAAATAACCGAGTTACCGAGTGATATCTTCTTTACTGGTGTTCTTAATAGTTTATTCCGCGTTCCGAATCTACCGTAACGAATCGGGGTCATTGAACGCCTCAGTTGATTAGAAATAACGATCATAAATTAACAACAGAAAGCACAAATTGCGAAATGAATGTGCACTTCACACTGAAGCTTTCGGGTCGTATACATTTTGTGGTCTGTTTTTCGCATACCGCCTTATTTGAATAGCGCTAGAGTTACGTCATTGTGGTGTCAATTGTGGTGTTGCCATTGATATATCTACCAAATTGGTAAAAAGTGTCTGCATCGCATCTAAATTCCTACAGATTTCTGTCGAGAATTGACAAAAGTTTCAGCATTATAAACGGGTTATATCTGTACATTAAATATATTAAAAGAGATGATTAGGGTCGAATACTTTGAGTTCACATAAGACTTTAAAATGATTGTCGGTTGTCTGTTTGGCTGTTTATTCGGCCCTCACGCAAAATTCGTTAAACCGATTTTAAGTACAATTTAATTTAAATCGTGTGTTTTTTGAGTTAAATAATGCGATATGTATAATGTGAATCGGTTACGTCGGACGGAGATGCAGTTCAAGCTGCTCTCCTGAGTACGTGGGCGAATATCAGGACAAGGTCAGGCTATCTGGTTTTGTTTCAGGTTTTAAGTGCGATAATGTTTCTCTATGCACTAGGTTAAGTCGCAAGCAATGTCTAATATTTATACGACGTCCAACACAACTGATTTTGTCTCAAAACATATTTTGGGTCTATTGGTTGTAAAAACTGTCAACCCCTCTAACTCACACTTTATTTGATTTATTTCTTGTTGATCAATAAATGAATTATTGATTTAAATAATATTAAATACAGGGATCATGGATCATATCAATAAACATATCCCGACACGGCATCACACAACACAATGATGTAGTTAAGATTGCTCTGCCCAGTATTGATTTTCTGTTAGCTGCCAGAAGTAGATCAGGATACGTACGGTACGTGCTATGAGTATGGTGCATTTGAGAGCCTCAAGAATCTTGAAGACGATGTCCTTGACTGGTTACTTATATATATATATATATATATATCCAATAAAAAGATGCTGTTCTTATCGCTGTCTTTCAAAATATAATAGATTAGATTTTTGTTATAGCGTTTTGCAAATGTTTTAGACAGCTTCGTTAACCTGTATTAGTTTTTTATAAATAAAAAATTGACCTCTGTTAATTTTTTAAAAGACTCGAAATGATGCTAGTGAAAGTGGGCGAACCAAACGCGAAGTGCATATTGCTATTTTAATATTATTCAAATTTAGAATGATTAAAATCTAACACCGCTCGCTTTTCGAGACCTCCTATTGGCTCCGAATGAACGAGGTCATGTCGAGAGTTGTCTTACATTCTGTACCCAAACAGCAAAAACCTCTTGCGTCATATCTAGTTATTACCATAATCGATCAAGATCAGAATCTTTCTTACATAATCGTCTCGATGTTATATTATAGAAAGCTGTTATTAAATATGTAGATCACGGTAAATTGATTTCGCCGGTGTCGTTGACGGGTTAACACGTGACTATAAATAAACAAAAAATGCTGTCTATGTAACCGTTGTTCTTAAAATAATTCGCTTTTCTCGAATTAGCGTGGCTGGCCTTGAGTGTGGATTTCGTCGATGTTAGGTATGTCCGACGTATGCACGTCTTAATAAACTTTACGGTAGTCCACACGGCACGCATCGGACCTGCGAATGACGAAGCGTGAGTCATCGTGGCATATTGTCGACGTTGTCGTCATATAGAGCTGCACTCGATAGAGATGCCAACTTGATCTCATTGGAGCATTGTTTATGGACTTCACAAGGTTGTTCTTAAGTAAAAGTTTCTGACTAAATTTTTAACTAAAATTTACATTACAATAGCAGTGCTAGCCTAGTAGTTAGACCGTTGGACTGCAAAGTCAGAGGTCTCGGGTTCAAACCCAGGCAACCACCTCTGTCTTTTCGAAAACACGTGCGTATTAAAAATTAACTATCACTTGCTTTAACGGTGAAGGAAAACATCGTAAGGAAGGTGATGCAGGTTGCATGCCTAAGAGTTTCTCGAAGGTGTGTGGAATTCGCCAACCCGCACTGGGCCAGTGTGGTGGAATATAGCCTAAGCCCTCTCAGTTTAAGAGGAGGCTCGTGCCCCACGGTGGGATAGTTTCTTAACAGGGCTAGTATTATTAATATTATATTTCATTGAAATGATTTTGGTTTGGTTGGTCGTTCATTGGACTAACAAGTTCTAGTGCCACTTTTTTCACACTTTAGTTTCAATCGTTAATTTGTCGGTACATTCAACAATCAATCTATTTAATCAGGTGTTTATCTGAACAATATCTTATCGTAACAAATACTAGGACGCTTTATCGCGCTAATGTTTGAATCAAATCAATGATTGCAGTGTTACCGCGATATTATCATAATTTAACCTAAGTTATTAAAAAAAACAAAGGGCTAAGCACAAATTACTTGACGTTAGCGTCAAGCTATCGAAAAAGCTTGCTGTCACGTTCATGTTTATCTGGCGACAAGGATCTTTTTGCCCATGGAAGACATTGATAGGCGGGCGTTGATGTGAAATAAGGGGTTAACATTTTCCTACTTTCAAGGAGATATTTTAACAGATTGTCCGTACGGTTACTAATTAAAAAAAGAATATGGGGAAATTTAATAGCAAACGGCAACTCTGCGACTGTTATGTAGTATTTCACTTGATAACAGCGTTCGTTTGTTTTCATTTTGATTCAGTATTCAGTAAGACTGTATTTCGAAAATTTAGAGTGTGAATCTATCTATCTATCTATATCATCTCGCCAGATCCCTTACGGGGTAGGCAGAGAGTACAGAGTTCCAACAGGCTCTTTCCTTACATACCTTCCTCTACTCTCATAGTTCGTCTCATTCACGGTCTCCGGTTACGGAGACTCCTGACTTGTCGTTCAGATAAGACTTGTATAAGTGTGAAAAGGATTAATTATCAACTCGCTAGTATTACCTTAACGACAAACAGTTCGTGCTAAATCTTCAGATGTTTTCGTTTAAAAATATTCCCTAATCAAAGTAGTCCCTAAATAAACTTAATCATTAATCAATATACTTACCAGAACCCATACTTCACTGTCAAAATTTTGCTAGGACGGATGTATAGATGTTTGTTACTCTTTCACGCACAACCTACTTAACGGATTATGATAAAACTTTACAGTAATATAGCTTATACATCAGGATAACATATAGAATATAATTCATAAAGATATTGTGTAAATTTTCCAAATTATAACGATATGTGTCTTGTAGTTAATAAACTAAGGATCGCGGAATGTAAGCCATTGTAAAGTTCAAGAGCCGGTGTCCATCCGCTAAACTGCTCTGGGCTGGCCGCGGACCGCGAGGAATGCCGTCCTCGCCCGGCCGCGCTGCTCATTCTGCCGCCTGCATACCGTCCTGTCAGCATAATTATATGTACCTGTTCGATGCACTATCATATTTTCTAAATATAGAATAACTATTATAGATAGGTAGATAAATAGATAACTCTTTATTGAGCACCAATTACATAGATATTAAAATACAAAAAAAAGACCTTAAAGTTACACAAACGGCGGCCTTATCGCTAAAAAGCAATCTCATCCAGGCAACCTTGGGATGGAGAAAACGATTAGGTTGTGGAATAAACGGGGGTGCACTTATTACATAGAAGGTTTAAATTATAGCAATAAATACTTAAATATAATATAAAAATGCAAACACATACTACAAAAATTTTACCACACATACACATAATTAACTATCACGATATGACGGCAGGACCCGGTGAACAAGTAGATAATTAATACCTGGCATGCCTTTTAAGTTCTGTCGTTTCCATATTTCACGGCAATTTTGAATTTGGAAATGTTCTATATTCGAATGCGTTTAAATTTTTTAATCTCAAAACAGTTGAAAGCATTAGGATTAATGCTATTGTTTAGTCACAGCGTCGATTAGAATCTGTCAGGTTACATACGAAAATGAATCTTTCTAAGGAAAATGTTCGTGCAATAATTTTCTACAACTTTAGAAGAGGCCTGACACGGCTTCAGTGTTTTGAAGAGCTAACATCTGTGTTCAGTGATGAAGCCCCATGTCTGCGGACTGTCGAACGCTGGTATTTAGAATTCCACCGTGGACATACTAGTGTTTTAGTGACAAATCTCGCGAAGGACGCCCAAAATCCGCCTTCACTAAAGATAACATCATTGCTGTGAGACAACTAATTCTCGAAGATCGTCATGTGACGTATCGAGAGATAGAGGCTCTATTAGGCGTCTCAGGGACAACCATTCAGAAGATCTTGCATGAAGTGCTTGGTGTGAGAAAGCTAGTTTGCCGTTGGATACCGCATCTGCTTTCCGACGATCACAAGGCGGCCCGCGTCAGATGGTGTAAGAAAACTCTGCAAAGGTTCAACCGAGGAGAGTCAAATCACGTCTACGACATCATCTGTGGTGACGAATCTTGGATCTATGGCTACGATTCTGATTCCAAACAACAATCTACAATCTGGGTCTTTCAAGACGAGCCAAAGCCGACTAAAGTTGTTCGTTCTCGAAGCACTTCAAAAAAGATGGTGGCCACGTTCGTTGGAAAAACCGGCCATGTTGCGACTATTGCACTTGAAGATCGTAGAACGGTTAACGCAGAGTGGTATACCACAGTTTGTATACCACAAGTCATCGCCGAACTTCGAAAATCTAACTCAAAGCACCATTCTGCACCACGACAACGCAAGCTCACACAGCGCTCGTCAAACGATTGAGTATTTGAAGCAGGAAAAAGTAGAAATTCTTGACCATCCTCCATACAGTCCTGACCTAAGCCCTAACGATTTCTTTACATTCCTAAAATTAAGAAGTCTTCGTGGTCAAAGGTTCCAGTCCGGTGAAGAAGCAGTCGACGCTTTTAAGTCAGCCATTTTGAACACCCCCACTTTAGAGTGGAATAAATGTTATAATAACTGGTTTGAGCGAATGGAAAAGTGTATTAAGCTACGTGGTGAATACTGGGAAAAACAATAAAAAGTACTATAAGGTTCTAGTTGTGTTTTTTTCTTCAAACGACAAAACTTAAAAGGCATGCCTCGTACTTCCTCACCTGGCCCTTGAAGCTCTCTAGCGACGATGCACGCCGTATACTGATAGGTATAGTATTCCACAGTCCAAGTTCCAAGTATTATCTTTATATCGTTACGACGGATCCCTTATGGGATAATCAAAGAGCATATAATTTTAACTGATTAAATAAATAAATATTTTGCTATGAGTAATCTACATCAGTCTCATTGGTCTAGTGTCTGCTGCGTCTGGTTTTCTATCGATTATTACTCGGCGGCAGTCCGGACGAGGAATGTTGTGCCCGGTATAATGGCAGTCACTTCCCTCATGACATTAGGAACTTACAACGTCGGCGAAATGTCGGAGTACACAGTACACCGCCTTGGTTAGAGGAATGTAGAGGTGACGGTGTTGCTATTTCTTTCATCTTTTACATTCCAAATGTCTGCTGTACAACTGTAAGTTCTAAATTCATGCATAATACTTAAATATCGCGACCTATCCAGACCGACCAAGAACATCGCTGATCAGAATTATTCTACTTCTTCTATATAAATTATTAAGCCAGATTCCGTACGGAATAGGCGGAGAGTACATTTACTTCTATCATAAGACATTTTTACGAGCAAAATAATGTATCAGAAAATCTAGGTTGGTCTTTAATGCGGCATAGCAATTAATTTAATAAAGAGTCTTATAGATATCCGCAGTAGCTTTTTCCTGTTTTCTTTTCTCATTATTGTCCCGCTAAATCCTCCGCTAAGTGCCAAATCGGAAGATAACATCAATTCGAAAGTCAAGACCAAGAAGCCTCGTTCTCAATTACGACAATAGCAATAAATTTATTGTTAGAATACACTTCAGATATGGAAACAAATAATTTATTTCGTTGGTCGATTAATTCGTGGTCTTATGGACGTTCGCAGGAAAATTGACGACCCACGGAGAAATTTTAAAACGTTATTAAGAAGACCATTCACCTGTTTACTGCGAGGCATTCGTACGTCCGGTCACGAATGTAATTAAATTACTTACTATGTAGAAACTTCCGTGTCTATGTAAACTTCTGTCACTGTGTTATGTATACTGGCTTATGGTTTCTTTAGTGACAGTCAAGTCTGCCATTACGTAGAATTAATTAAGTTTTAGATTTCCTTAATAAATTTTATATGCGAAAATATTGCCTATGAGCGATTTTAGTAAATACTTGTATATTGTCCTTTGTGGTATTTCAATGCTATTATTACGTTTCGGTAAGCCGAGTTGGAAGCCTTAAAGGCGGCTTGATAAGTTCCAACAGCAGGTGGCCACAAACCTGTCTCCACCAATCCGCACTGGGTCCGCGTGGTGGAGTATGACCTAATCTCTCACCTCGATTTGTGAGAGAAGGCCTTTGTCCAGCAGTGGGCAGTATAGGGTGATATTATATTACGTTTTGTGATGTTTAACTGTATACCTACTTACTGTGAGAGTAATATTAATATACTAAATACTTTTATGCCTTGAAGTAGTTCACGTTCTAAAAAAGTTATATCCGAAAATGCAGATTTTTTTAAAATTGACTTCTATCTAACTATGAGAGTGGAGGAAGCCAGAGAGGTATGTAAGGAAAGAACCTGTTGGAACTCTGTACTCTCTGCCTACCCCGCAAGAGATCTGGCGTGAAAATATATATAGAGAGAGAGATTTCTATCCATCTCTTCTTAATTTTTGCGAGAATAATTCCCAGCAGTGGATCAATATAGGCACATGATTACGAGTTCATCAGAAAGAAAGTCAAATCGGTTAAGTTTTCCGTAGCATCAAATACCCGGGTGCTAGCTAGCGTGCAAATCAACAAGTATTTATATACGTACCTTTTAAGTAGTCAGCTACATTATAACGTTATTGCTTTTACAAAAGTCTTTAACCTTTCCCCTAGCAAATATCATGTTGATGATATTTACGCCCCTGCACGTCCAGGTTTTCCCAATGTTCCCTTCAACCCTCGTTTACGTCGCCATGAAACCTGCGCTCATATAAACCTAATGTCACTAAATTAAATGCGTATTCCCCATTCAAAAGGGCCTCGGTTACACCCCCAACTACTAAGTTATTTCATTAAATACAAGGGAACTATATTAGTTCTTTAATCAAAACTAATTTATACAGCAAAACATCGTCATTATTTTTATCATGTTCTTTGGGGATTGTTCTATTATTTGCTTCGTGAGGATCCTTTAACTGAGAAAAATTGGTATTTGTACCATTACGAACCCCGGGGAGGTTGATTGTGTGGGCTTGTTGAAAAGGGATTCGTAATGACGCAGTTTCGCTCTGACGTAGCCGGCGCCTGGTGGGGGCGATCGATATGCCAAGTCGCGTGGGCGGCCTCCCCTTCATCCCCATCACTGAATAGCGAATCTATACCTTAATAGTCAACGTTTAAGAAATAATTTACATTAGTATAGTGTCTTATTCTCCACACCAACTAATAATGTTAACTAATTGATGTGATTCTAATCAATTTAAGGACTGGAGAAATTTGAATATTAATGAAGAGAACACAGGTTTAGAATTTTAATTTTTTCATAGGGTTACACCAAAAATTCATGAATACTTTCATTAAACGTATTCTTGGTCCAAATATATTTCCACTAAATATGAAAACTATCTACGTTAGACTAATTTAAACTTTTTCTAAAAGCAGGATTTGCTCAACCTCTTAATTTTCATCAGAACCTTGAACTTTATTTATCTTTGCGTTAGGTTTTGAAAGTTACTGATTAGTAAGATTGAGACGTGACAAGTATTGTAGCCTTGACTAACAGTATAACTCGAGAATAAATAAATAACATTAAACAAACAGATGTTTCTTGTACCCAGCTTAAAAACGCTTAGGCCTTACATGTAATATAATATAATCTGTGAACGATTTTTTTACAAGCTTTTACTGCAATCTTCGTATGTCTGCCGTCTGTCTTTTCGGTTCAAATCTTGTGATCCGGTTTTCAAGCAATTTCGCATACCTATGTAAGTTCGCTGACAATGCAGTAACATGGTAACATGGAGTTGGTCTGATGATGAAGTTGAATGGTGGCCATAGGAACATGTGAACTATATGACGTAACCCCCTCGTGTTTAGGCTTGTTAGATTGGTATTGACAAGTACTATACAACCAGATTATGACCAGAAATAACGAAGAACAGAAACAGTGTTCAGTGTCTGAAAGTCTGAAGTGGCCATAGGTGGCCAATGAAACCACCTAACTAATATTGATTAGTCCAACAAGCCCTAACACGGCAGGGTTATATTGATAACCCTACCGTGTTAGGGCTTATTGGATTTGTCTTTAAGAGTACTTAAGACCCGGATGGTGTCCAAGGTCTAATGATGGAGCCAAAAGAAAGCTATAGGAACTCCTCAACTGAGCATGATATTTTCGTTGTGTTTTTGCTGTAAAAACTAGTTTAAAAAAAAGTCTATTATTAAATTCCCTACTTTAAAGAACAAAAATGTTAGCATGCATTGATACGTGGGTGGTTACTGAACCAAAATAAAGTATGACGTCTACTTATTAAGTAAGAAAGTACTTATATGGATCTTTTAGTAGAATCGAGCCAGACAACTGTTTGACTACGAATATACACATGCATTGACGCATGAGTAGATGAGTGATTTAGTGTGTGCATATGATGCCCACTGTGTATGGACAATTGGGTCATCATTTCTTTCCTATCAAAACCTGAACCCAAAATTAAAACAAATTATGGTAATATTGTTTTCTAATCAGAAATTAATGGTTTCGTTAATAAACTTGGCTCTCCAACGTTACGCCACAAAATACACCACGTCCGAAACGAATTGCCAGAACATCCTCTCGATGCTTGCCAGAAGTTCTAGCGAGTAATATTACATTTCTAATCACGTGCGTATGCAAATGTTGACTTGTTACGTGCTATTCGTACGGATACTGTGAACAGTTCGGATTCTTCTACACTTGTAACATTGTTCCGCCTCGCTACAACCATCCCGTTGTATCCATAATTTGTGATTCCGTTACGCCGAATGCTCTATTTCATCACAATGCATTAGGACTGAAAAACCGTCTATTATGTAAAATAAACATGCTTAATGTTCCAATTATGACACCGTATTTAACGATGCTGAGCTTTGATACTCTTTATCGTATTATAAAAAGAAAAAGTTGCATAATATGAACACACTCGGGCGCTCCTATACTGACCAAATATAGGGGAGTTACTGTAATTTATTTAAGAGGCTCTCATTAGCGTTACTAGTTGTCGTTATATATTTATATATTTTAATAATCCTGGGCTTTGTCATTAGTTGAAATATTTTAAAAACTTGTTCTACATCGAAATATTTTAAAAATCTTATTACGTTTTTTTTCAACCGACGCAATATTCTTGCAAGTTCGTCGAATCAATTGTTTTACCCTGATATTTCATAGTACACGACTTCCAGTGAGGTCGTTTAACTCCACCATCGAATTGGATTGAAAATTAATTCGATACAGCCTATGTGGTCTATTAAAATTGCCTGTCCGAATGAAACTTAACAAAAACTTGATACTTCTGAAATAATTTTACATTTTATTAAAATTTTGCATTGAAACGAAGATAACGGTAACCAGAGGACTTGGGATGTCATTTAAAGTTTTAGTTTAGGCAGTTTGTACTTGTGAGATTGTACGTGAGGCAACTGTGTTACAGAGCAGGCGTCATTTTTCTGTTTTTTTTTTTTGTAACAAAGCGTTTTATACTTTTAGATGGTAAATTAGAACAATTATACTGTACTCTACTTATCCCGCAAGGAATCTAGTGTAATAGTATAGACAGATAGGATAATCACAATTTGAGATTATAAAATTTATGTGCTTGTATGAACTAAATATCATTGCTAGTAGTCGTTGACTACCGTAATATTCTGAATAAATACCCTAGGTTTACTAATAACTGAAACAAGCTTTTGTCGACGAGTAATCTGGTCAATCGGATGGCGAAACCAGTCAAAAGCGCGTATCCAAGGACGTGACAGGAAGACTCACCAAGATGCTTGGCCATCGTGGTGTTTTATGGCTAAATATAGGACCTTAATTGGTACTTTATTAATCAGGTTTACTTGCATGCGTGTGTGTGTGTGTGTGTGTGTGTGAATGATGTACGCTGTTGGCCGCGAGGCCTTTACAGCTTCACCGGACTAAAAGGCGAGCGTGCAACCACTACGCTCTAGCCAGCCAGAAGGGCAAGAGGCGACATACTCGAGGGCGCCTCTTCGAGGCGCCCTCGGTTGGGACAGTCGCTGTAGGGGGACGGGTGCACTACTAAGTGCACCGGTCAACCGCCGGCTATGGGAGGGGATTTACTACTACGTCGTCGTCGTCGCCCGTATTCTGAGCGGAAAGAAGGGATGACAAGGCATCGGGGGGGTCGGTGAGAACATGTCGCGGCCGGCGGTGGCGGCAGGGGTCGGGGGGGAGATCGTAGTCGGCGGTGGCTACGATTAACGGATTCGCATGGGTAGATGCGTTCGCGAAGTGACGTGTTGACGCCTTTTTAATAAAGGCGCGAATAGGTTCGAGACCTAGATCGGAGTGGAGGTCGACGTTCCGTACGAACCAGGGGGCTCCTACGGCTTTACGGAGGAAGCGGTTTTGAACCACTTGGAGTTTATCGATGTGAGAGGGGGCCGAATGCCCGAACACAACACACGCATAAGTCATGATGGGTCGAACGCAAGTTTTGTAAAGTGTCACCTTATTTCTAAGGGACATTTTACTCCGCTTGCAGATTAACGAATGGAGACGACCGAGCACAAATGATGCTCGGTGACGGACCCGCTTGATGTGCGGGCCGAAGGACATGGTACTGTTTAGGGTGACCCCTAGATATTTGACCTCTTTGACCCAGGGAATGGGTCGGTCGAACATGGTCACTTGGCCGAGATTACTTCTAGGGCGGCGCAGGGAGCGGCGCGGGGTGGCACCCCTGGAGAAGAACACCGCAGCGCTCTTGTCCGGGTTCACCTCAATACGCCACTTCCTGAACCAATTCCCTAGGGAATTGGCGGATGCCTGAAGGTGTCTGGTAATGAAACCCTTATTCCTATGCGAGACGTAGAGAGCGGTATCATCCGCGAATAGGGCTAGATGCGCCTTACTCGAACGAGGAATGTCGTTCGTGTAAAGGCTAAACAGGAGCGGAGAGAGAACTGAGCCCTGTGGGACTCCAGCACTGATGGAGTGGGAAGTGGAGCGCGTCATTTCGACGCGA
This sequence comes from Phalera bucephala, assembly GCA_905147815.2. NCBI lineage: Eukaryota > Metazoa > Arthropoda > Insecta > Lepidoptera > Notodontidae > Phalera > Phalera bucephala. Next base: position 10,242,344 of record LR990621.1, on the reverse strand, counting down.
TAACGGAAGGCGCGATTCGACAAGAAGTCTCGTAAGATGAGCACGAGTCTGTCCGGCACACCCAATTGGTAGAGCTTGTAGATCAAGCCGTTGTGCCAGACTTTGTCGAATGCCTTCGCGACATCTAGGAAGAGGGCGCCCGTGTAGATTGGTTTGGGTCTATTGAGACCGGAGAGGATGTGCTCCGTGATGCGGTGCACTTGGTGGACGCAAGAGTGTTTGGCTCGAAAGCCAAACTGCTCGTCGATAAGGATACCCCTGGACGTTACGAAGTCTTTGAGCCTCGCCAGAAGTAGGCGCTCGTATATCTTGGCCAGGGAGTTGAGGAGACTGATAGGGCGGTAGCTCGCGGGGAGATTGCGAGGTTTGCCGGGCTTGGGAATGCCTATGACGTCCGCCTCCTTCCACTTAGCGGGGAAGGTGCAGTTCGCCATGGCGGCGTTCAATATGGCCACTAAGAGGCAGATGAGTTGGGCGGGCAGGCATTTCAGAACGCGATTCGAAATGCCGTCAGAGCCAGGGGCTTTTTTAGTTTTGAGACTCATAATTAGATCTTCGACCTCCGTTTGGGTGATAGGAGGTAAGGAATCGACGGGGGGGAGGGATGCCCTGCGCTCGACTTCCCTGTCGACCGCGTCGACGTGGGACTGGTCGACGGACTGAGAGCTGGGGGCGCACTGGCTCTCAAAGGGAGTCGGCGAGAAGCTCGGCCTTTTCATCGTCGTCGAAGGCTGGGGGTGCTGCGCCTGAAGGGCGGGACAGCGGGGGCATGTCAGTCGTGGAGTCGGATTTGAGGCTACGCGCCAGCTGCCAGTAGGCCAGATGCGACGGCGCGATGCCCTCTAGGAGGACACCCCACCGTTCCTCCCGGACCTCCGCGACACGACGCTTTACCTCTCGTTGTAAAGCGCGCATCCGGGCCCGATTGGCTTCGGTGGGGTAGGAGTCGTACGCTCGGATGGAAGCATTCTTGGAACGAATGAGATCCCTAACATCGTCCGGCAGTCGAAAGCGGTTGAGGTAGAGATCTTCCGCCTCGACTTGCTTGGACGATCGACTGACAGCCGATCGGATGTGCTCGGTGAAGGCATCTACGGCCTGATCGGTGTCCTGAGGGGACGGGATGGAGTCCGAGCTGAGAGGCAGGGGGGGAGGGTCGGCATCCGCCAAGGCCGTGCTTAGCGCATGCCAATCCACCACCGTCTTTTTGGGTCGCTGAGGGGCGGAAGGGGGGGAACCGAGTCTCATGACTACAGGTCGATGGTCAGAGTCGAGTTCCTGGACTACTTCCAAGGAGTGCAGCCGTAGGGTGACACCCTTCAGAAGCGCCATGTCCAGGACGTCGGGTCGGTGATTGGGATTGTTAGGGTAGTGGGTAGGGTGCATGGGTGCGATGACGTCAAAGTCGAGAACGTCGACCAGGGCGTCAAGGCTCCTACCGTTAGGGGAAGTGGTGAGACCGTTCCAGGCCACGTGTTTGCTGTTGAAGTCGCCCGCCAGAATGACGGCGCTTCCCAGATTGAGGAGTGCTTCAAAGTCACTCCTGAGAATGGATTTAGTGGGGGAAAGGTAAACGGAGGCGATCACGATGGGCTGGTGCCCCGTGAGAGAGACGCGACAGACCGAGGCTTCGATGTTGGTGAGCGCGGGGGGATCGAGAGGGATGCAGTGCAGGGACCTCCTGTAGTAAATGAGAGTACCGCCTCCGCGGGAGCCGATTCTGTCATTGCGCACGAGGTTGTAGTTTGCGATCCTAGGATCGCGTTGTGCGGGCTTCAGGAAGGTTTCCTGCACGAGGAGGATATCAAGTTGGTGATCTCGGAGGAAATCAGCAACCTGATCTCGCTGGGAGCGAAGGCCATCGGCGTTAAAGAACGCCAGGGATAGGTTGTGGGGCTTTTGGCGGGGAGAACGTAGATCCATTATTGGGTGCGGGGGGGTTGGGTTTTGAGGGACGCCAGGACGTCATAGACGTCCCTGTATTCCGCGGCCAGGAGAACCTGGTCCGCCAAGTTGGTGGCGGCGCGGAGACGAAGGGCGAGTTCGCGGACTCTGGGGAACAGCGCGGGGCTTATAACCGCCGAGACGCTCATAATTAGGTCGACGTCCTGACTGACGTTAGTGACCGGAGGGGGACAAGCCGCCACCGGCGGGATCGCCGGCGCGCGCTTCGGGGGGCGGGCGGGGCCCACTGACGCAGGGTGGGAGGCCGCGGTGTAGGGCAGCGGCTTCACCCACGCGTTGGCGCCGAGGGACGGCCTGAGCGCCGGGGGAGGGGGGGCCAGCTTCAGTGTCGCGGGAGCGCGGGGAGCCGTGGTCGCTGGCGCAGAAGGCACCGGACGAGGGTGCGCTGAGGGCGCGGGGGGGTGTTGCGCTGAGGGCGCAGAGGGGGGGGCAACCGCGCGGGGGCGGCGGCGGCCGCCGCGCCTCGCCCGGCCGCGCTTCCCCTTCGGGGCCTTGGGGCAACCGCGATAGTTCGCGGTGTGCCCCTTGGTGCCGCAGAGGACGCAGCTGGGGGGCTCGGCCGCCGTCTCCTTCGAGCGGGCGCACTGGGACGTCGCGTGGTCCCCGATGCACTTAACGCATCGAGGGCGCGCGTGACAGTTTCGGGCAGAGTGCCCGTACAGTTGGCAATTGTGGCACTGCCCGGGCGTGCCACGTTTATGGGGGGCCTCCACGGAGAGGCCAGATATATGGCACACGGCCTTCAGATCGAAGACCCTGCGGCCGGACTCGGTGCGGTCGAGGACGACCAGCACCATGTCGTACGCCTCCTTGGAGCGCCCATTGGCCATTCTGTGCACCTGGCGCACAGGAAGGTCCTGGGACTGGAGGTCGGCCTTGATGACGGCGGTGTCCAGCTCCCTCGGGACACCGCGGATTACCACCCTGAGCTCCCTTTCCTCCTCCAGGGTGTATGTGTGGTAAGCGATCTTATTTGATCGCAGGAACGCGGATAGCCGTCGGTGGTCGTCCGAAGACGCCACCTTGACGGCTATGCCTTGCGCGGTGGAACGCGCGTGCGTGTAATTTATTTGGCGATTATAGATCGCCTTGGAGATGCGCTCCCAGGTGCTCTTGTCCTGAATGACAAGCGGCGGGGGAGTGATGTTCGGACGTGCGGGGCGCGCGAGGGGGGAGGCCCTCGCGGCCGCGTCGGGAGACGGAGACGGCCGGGGGCCGGTGGGGCCGGGAGAAACAGAAACGTTTCCGGCCCTCTGGATTTTGGGTGGCGGCGAGTCGCGCGGTTTGCGCGCCCGCTTCCCATTCGCGATGGGAACGAAGTCGTCCTCCGACGAGAGCAACGGGGACGGGGACCGGGCGGGGGCGGCGCGTCGCGCGGACGCGCGCTCGACCTCCATATCCGAGTCCGAGAGAGGCTCGGACCCGCATGGTGAGACGGGGCGGTCGGCGGGGGTCTGGGGCTGAACCCCTACATCAGTTCGCGGCGCGGCGAACGGAGTCGCGGGGCGCGCAGAAGGCGCGGGGTGCGCGGGGCCGGGGGCCGACGCGCGCGCGGGCGACGCGTCGGGCGAGGCGGGCGAGTACGTCGCCCTGAATTCCCGGACTATGTCCGGGCAATGAGAGAGGATGTAGTTGGTGAGGTCCCGGACGAACTCCGGAGGGAAGACTTCCGCCATTTCCAGAGGGGAAATGGCAGGGCGAGTTAACTAAAAACAAAAGGGGCCCTAAGACCCGGGCGTGAACGATGCACTTGCATGCGTGTTATCAGTCATATCAATAGTATCCATTAACGTTGATTGCTGTTTATGACACAGAGATATCTAAAGGAACGTTTCCGTTGTTTTATGTTGAAAAGGACGACAATAAGTTCACCAACCCTTGTTAAATAGTTACTTGTGGTCATTTGGTATTGGTCATTACTGTTTTAAATATCTCGGACAACAACTGTTTATGGATATAATCAAGACTTATTGACCATATTGATGCTTTTAGGAAGATACTCTAAAATACAACATTCCTGCAGTATTATTTTTAACCGACTTAATGAAGGAGGATACATAGAACCTATGTCTTTCTTTATGTATTTTTTTGTATGTTTACCGCTTAAATATAATTTATTTATATTCGAAGGTTCACCAATATTTCCGTCAGTGGTGGGCTAATTTTGATGATTCTTTTTGCGATGGATTCAGTATAGCTCCGACATGGTGACATTTTAATTTCATGTTCCTTAAATGAACTTTCCTAATTGTTAAAAATTGTCGTTTCCTATGTTTTTTTCCTATAAAGTTTCGATACGTGCAATTAAACAGTTAAAAATTAAAGTATGGAAATTCTATTCAGTTTTCACAGTTAAAAATCCTGTAAGCCAGGATGTAGCGTTGTTTCAAACCAAATAAGAAAATAGAAACCCAAATAAAAATAGCTTCTTTCCTTAACAAAGCCACAAAACAACCAATTAGGCGGGCAGCAACAGAAACGACGCGTTTCCGACTGACAAACTATTGACTGATAGAATATTGATATTTTTTTACCCTTTTACTGAAGAGAGATTCAGAATTTAAAACCATTCATTCCACTAATATTGTAAACGTGAAGTTTGTGAGGGTGGTTATTTGATACTCTTTCACGCAAAAACTATTGATCGCATTTTGATAAAACTGTAGTAATATTTAATAATATACTGTGTTTGATAAAACTATAATAAGCTTATACATCAAAATAACACGGGCTATAATTTATAAAGCTATTAAATAAATTACGGGTAACATCTAGTATTGCGAACAGACTACTGAAACTCATTGCCGCCGTAATCATTCATAGATTCAAATTTAAAGTGATGGATATGGGTAGGTCTTTAGCCCTTAGCCCTTAATACAACTACAGCCGTACAAGGATCTTTTGGCCCGCGGCCAAAATCGTAATTAACGCTGTCATTAACCGAAATGTCACTACATTACAGTCGTAAAGTTGCCGTTTGCTACGAAATTTACCCAAGTACTTTTTTAATTAGTAACCGTGCGGACTAACGTAACCGGCGAGCGTGCATGAGACAAACTATGAGAGTGGGGGAAGCCAGAGAGATATGTAAGGAAAGGACCCGTTGGAAATCTGTGCTCTCTGCCTACCTTGCAAGGGATCTGACGTGATGATATAGATAGAACCGTGCGGACCCACCTGTTGAAATATCGACTTGGAAGTAGGAAAATTTTACTAAATGTTAACCATAATTTCCCAGCAATGCCCGTCAATGTCATCCCCGGGCCAAAAGATCCTTGTCGGACTATATCTACCTCTTTACGTTTAGGTACGTCAGCCTGTTCTACAGCTTTGTGGTGTATACCAAGATCCGACAATCCTGTCTAGATTAGACACATGGAGAACCCAATTTTGTATGTACATTATAAAATCAGCCGTAAATGTGTCTATTTCGGAGATTAAATGGAGGAGATTAAACATTTCAACCAGTCGTAAATGAACTCACAACATGAAACAAACACGTCGACATTATTCAATATGAGAACCGGGTATATCTATTTGAATTGCTAATCGATTGTCACGTAATATTATTAATGTTAATGACACCACCATGCAAATTGGGCAATGGACTGGATTTTGTGCGACGAACATTCATTCAGGAAATTATTTACTCAACAATCTAATCTGATTACCGATCTGCTACAGATAAATGATTTGATGAATTTCATAATAGTATATTTGTACGTATATAATAACACATATTAAAAGAGATAATACTCAAGAGGATTAGATAAGTTTGCCTAGGGTGTTTTATCAAATCATCACAAGCAGATGACGCAACAGAGAGTGGGTTTATTTAATAACATGTGGCTTAATCTATTAAATCGCTTTTGTGCCTCTTTAAGTCGGCCCACAGAAGTAAAAAAATGCTGATGTGTTTTATAAATAACCAAAAAGACATCGTTATTCTCATACCTCCCATTCGTTAGCTCCTGTAGACACAGTTCAAGCTTAGAAGAGAAGAAATGTCTTATTTAATTTCTTTGCGACGAATGCAGCGGAGACAAGGTGTAAAGGGTGCGCTACGAGCAGGCAGCGGTAATGAATATTAAATAAAATATTATTCCTTTAATGTAGAGTCACGGAGCGGCGCGCACTCAACCTTCTTTTGTGAAAACACCATACCCGCTATGCCGCTTTTATTGCTGTCCTCTTTCTAAGATTAAATCAACCACTAAAATGTAATAATGGCAAGAATTTGGTAAACAAATGCACGCACCAGCAACAGCAAGCCAGGCCTCCTGCGATCCCTATTCCTGTGTTTCCAAATTGAAACCATCCACGCATCGATATACTTCTATTTGATCGATGCATCCACCGCGTTTAATTTGCGCGAAAAACAAATAAACGTTACTGCGCGTAATCTCTTTAAACTTTCGAGATGGGATACGACTTACAATAAAAGATTTATAATACAACACAAAAAGGAAATAAAGGTATTCACATTGTTATAGGTACAGTAAGGCGGCTTCATAGCTTATAGCGATTTCTTCTAGGCAACCTTTAAGTAAAGGACAGAGATGGTAATGATTAAATTTACGTGTTAGATCAATCTCTTAAAAAAGGCAATCTCTCTAGAGCGAGATTGTATTCCCAAGTGGTAACCGACCGAGCCTTAGCGTTTGTTTAACATGTGTAAAAAAGGTGTGACAATATTATACTTCTCGGTATTTCTCCGGGTCTCTGTAACCTCGTAGAAGTCGTAGTCTACCGTATTTTACACCCTCAAACAAAGTCCTGAGTTATCTGCGCCACTTCTCCCTGCAATCAGAGTAATAACGTCGGAAATGTATCGTGAAAGTTATTTTCTCATGCGGTCCCAGATCGGCCCGCGCCTCTAGCTCTACGCACGAAACCACTTTCGCTGTGCCCCAACATTGCTACTGAACTCCTCACTGTCCAAGATTCGTATAATTGGCGACTCGAGCTACTTCGCTTCAGGAATTCATAACCTTCGATCGTAGTTTACTAGCATCAAAACGATTAGCAGGTATCCTGAATTACCCTGAAGATATTAACATGTTTCGCTTACAGAGCTTTTCTTTTGACTCGTCAATCTTGTATAATGACTGTGAACTACTATCGATCATAAGAAGTTTGTCCAAACCCCTATACAGTGTTATGTAGCGGCTGTTCTTCTTTACGGTTTTGGAAACTCAGCAAAGAATAATTTCTAAAGAAAATGTTAAATCAATCTGTTAGCATAATTGTTCCCATCACGCAAACTGTAGCAGTGAAGGAGATAAGAGATGTAAAGAATATTTCTGCTTAAAGAGGCAGTCTTTAAAGTAACCTCAACTTTAACAATTATTAAAAAAATAAAGTCCCGCCACATGCTCAACATGCACTAGATTGCTCCTACCACAGGTGTGCAAGCAACCCGCTGTAATCTTTTCACTTGAACAAAACAAACGATACTCGTAACTTGATTGCTCCCACGCGAACAATAGGGACAGCCGCGAGACTGATTGTCTTTGGAATCGATTCGGTTTCACAGCACTGATACTGAGGTCTGACATAGTAATCGAGCAAGAAATAAGTTTCATTCAACAAACGAACTTGTACATGTAGTACTCCACTCGTCATGCCATTTAATTTTAATGATTTCGCCAAATTCCGAGCTGAATAGCAAGAAAGTAATGCCAATGACAGTATAACCTATGGTACGGATAGTGAAGTCCGTTGCATAATCTAATTATGTCCTTTGCGGATAAGAAGTTATTTTATCAGCGGTGTAAAGTTTGTCGTTAAAAGAACGTGTGAAGTTACGTAATCATCGGTCATAATACTTGGAGCCTGTTTTCTAAATAAAATAAAGCTGGTTTGTCCGCGGCGAGGTCTCCTTCACGCACGCACACTCACTGTACAAATATGTTCTCTGACATCAAGACAAAACTAGAGAACTTGTATCTATATAACATTCGTGACTCACTGTGTTGTTCCAGATGATATTTGGTCATTTTAATTGCTTAATACTTAACGGAATTGGTCGATTCCTTTGCTCGGCCAGATCAGATATAGATTGATTTTTTGAGGGAATCCATTTTTGAGCAATGACATTCCATTGTTACATTGCCAAAGAATTAAGGCTCCGTACAACCCGTGATCATTTAACACATTTTGGTTTCGTTTGGGATTAAGTATAAAGTAATTTCAACATCTGCCATGCCTTCTTTAGTGTGCAGTGTATCATATTAGAATTTGGCATTGTTTTTATGATCGGCCACCTACCACAAGTCAACCTTTTTGGAAAATTAGCAGTAACTCAAATAACTAAGGGTGTGGTGTCATAGACGTCGTCATTTCTAAGTGTGTTTCCGACAACACCCAGCCCAATAAGCTCTCCGAAGAAGTACGACACTACTATTTCGCTTGACGCTATTTGTGTTATTTTGTAACTCCCATTAATTTCATTGACTAGCTCGTTATCATTAACGTAACGTAACGCAAGTCAAGAGTCTCCGTAACCGGCGAGCGTGAATGAGACGAACTATGAGAGTGGAGGGAGCCAGAGAGCTATGTAAGGAAAGAACCTGTTGGAACTCTGTACTCTCTGCCTACCCTGCAAGGGATCTTGCGTGATGATATAGATAGATAGATAAACGTAACAACGATTATTATCTTACTAAGAAATTAAACACATTCGCGATTTAAATTTCATGAAATACCTTCGGGCAGTCTCAAGATTCTACTGCTCAGAGCGTTTATTAACATCGCGTCATGCTATATCAACGTGCACATCCAGACTCCCCCTTATATAGTGGTATTACTGTATTTTATATCTTATAATCACGATAAAAACAACATTTTGCTTTAATGTAGTGGACCTGTGTACTAAGCATTTCTCTTAGAAAGTTGGCGTGGGCGTTTACAATCCTTAGCAATTAATATCGCTACTTTTATTGACAGGTATTTGGCAGGTGATATAAACAAATACAACGAGAGCATGATTGTTACGGGCTTATTTTTAGTCATGCTTATTACAGTCGATGTCATTTATATGATATCAACAAACATTGGTAGGCAATAAAATATGTTAATATACCAACTCTTTCAACTTTTAAGTGTAAAAAAATTATTGTAATGTCAAACAAATATAAGCTCACCCAACGACTTTAATCTTCAATTGATGACCTCATCGACGATTGAACACTTTACATGTCATGTGATATAAGCAGACGTCAATAGAGAAGGGAGTGATGAATTGACTAAATTAAAAGCGAGCTTTAAAAAAGGTGTCACGTAACACTACTCAATTGAGCGTTAAATATCTTGTTAAGTTCTGAATAAAATATAGTTACACCTTCATAAACAAAGCCGAGGTAGTGTTAAAATAGACAGACGCCCCTGTGAATTACAAATTGCAATGAGTTAAATGCGACGTAAGTCTAAAAAATAAACTTGAATCGTATAAGAATTTTACCAAAAATCATTTATTGTAATGAATCGCCATTCGGTGCAAACCTAATTGTTTTTCCACATGTTTGATATTTAATGAAATCCCCTATCTCTTTGGTGAGGTATAGTGCGGCTGGCTATACCGATATCTTGAATTCGCATCTAGAACAAAGTGTTATAAGAGTTTTTAAACGATAAATTCTCAGTAACCCTCCGAAGTCTAGAATTGAGCTCCGTAAAATGGCAATAGGAAGCCTCTTATCACATTAGGATCTTACAGCGTCGAAAAAATTTGGGTCTACAATAGTATGTACGCTTCTGTCACCCTAGCTTCCAGAATGTAACGTTGATTATAAACACATTAAGTTGCATAAATACAGTCTTTGATAAAGTAAAATGAGAAGTTTAATGTACTTATACCCGCGGCAAACCTCGTAAATGTCACCTTATAGAAGGTTCTCATTGCACTTGCAACGATGTCGTGACATAGAAAGGTACAATAATGACGGATACGGACGATTACTGCGACAAGGGCACTTTATCGAATTGGGACAAGTTCGATGTTTGCTTTGTTATCGTAACCGTGTAGTTCAAATTCGTGATCATTATTAAATAGAAAGGCCACACCATTCAAAGGGAGAACATTTATGCATACAAATAAGAACTACTTAAATTCATAAGAATTCAACAAGTGTAAGGAGAGCTCACAGATATCACTGAAAATGATGAAACCGTTTCACAAAATAAATACAAATTGGGAGACAAAAAGCGAAAAGGAGTGTCAATAACAAATTGGCAGACAATTTTTCTTATTGTTCCAGATTGATTACAATAAATCGAAGTTAACAAGATTTAAGAAATATTCAGTCAACCATGTAAAACTTTTAAACATTATACTGTCCTTGTTTTCTGTTGTATTTTAATGGTATAAATCTATTTGCAATGGCAACTGGACCCGCCGAGAACAGACTCGTGTTGTGTGTTACAAGAACATGATCAAGTAGGCCCCCGGACACGAGGGATCAATCCATTACATCAGCTGATATCCTATCCTATAGTAATAAAGTATAATAATCATGTGTACAGAGTAATGACGAGCGCATTCCATTGTTTCTATAACTAGTTGAGAACATACCCTGTTTCCTAGCTATGGCACTAACCTTGCGAGGTGCGTTACTAGAATTTAAATGAATTTAATGTTTACAATGACTGCACGTTTTTTTTGTTTCCCATGCGATAATAAATTATGTACTTGAATCTAAACACATTAATGTTAAAATACGGAAACAAACTTGTTGGACGTGTTGTAATATATTGATAAACGAGCTGAGAATTGGTGAGAATTCAAGTATTTCCCCGTTGTACAGTTTTAAAGCGGATGCTGTTACTTGATTAACTAAATTCCGATTTTTAAAGAGGCAACTACGGAAATCCTGCGCTCTTGAGATGTTCAGCTGTTAGTTTTTGTTACATTTTTTGCCCCAGCACAGTTCTTGAGTCTGCATCATACTTGTAGTAATATCCGTTATCTTGTTACTGTTTAGATCTCGCGTATTATTAACTTATATAATAGAAGATTGATAACTATTTATTAGCCGTTAGATTTTTTTTATTAAGTAACTTGGCTGTCAAAACAAAAATGACACTAAGACAACGTTCTCTAGTTTTGTTAACTGAAGAAAATGTATTTTTGCGTAGGTATTGAGAAGTTAGCAAATACTACGAGTGATTTATATACTAAAGCATTACGTTTTAGCATAAAGTTATTAATATACAGTTTTCAGTATTACGATATTGTTCGGATCCCTAGATCCTATTCTGTATATTCTTAAAATTTTACAACCAACTAAGAAAATTGTCGTTTTGTATTCAATTGAATTATATTGTTACAGGAACAAAGCGATCGCTGACTACTTAGGTAGCAATGGCTACACGGACGCGCTCGAAGCGTTCAAGAAGGAGGCCGACATGACCGGCGAGATGGATCGCAAGTATGGCGGCCTCCTGGAGAAGAAATGGACTTCCGTCATCAGGTTGCAGAAAAAGGTAATCATCACAGTTTAAACCTTAATAACTAGAGATAACTTAATACTTAACTAGAGATAGTCAAGAGTCTCCGTAACCGGCGAGCGTGTATGAGACGAACTATGAGAGTCGAGGAAGCCAGAGAGGTATGTAAGGAAAGAACCTGTTGGAACTCTGTACTCTCTGCCTACCCCGCAAGGGATCTGGCGTGAGGTTATAGATAGATAGATAGATAGATAACTTAATACCTGCAGGGTATCTCTACCAACTTCCTTTACATACTTGTCGCGACTTTTATCATACATAGAAGCCAGTTTAAAAAACCTTGTCTCCAAATTTAGTTTCCCACATTCATTACCGACAAACATAATGAAAGTAGGATATACCTGCCAAGGAAGTGTCCATTTCAAAACAGATTTGATTCAGACCGACGTACATTCGATGTCTTTCAAACACGTCGTATTATTACAACCATGTTTTCCATCTCGATCACGTTCATATAATAGACTTGTTTCAAAAACTTTGAATTCAACTGTCATTTAATAATTTAAGAGGTATCTGCCGAGTGCAATATACTTAGTCAGAGATTGTGAAGCACAATAATTATACTTATGAAACTAGGTATCAATAAACTTCCTTCCTGGTTATAAGCAAAATCATTATTTATTCTAAACGATCTTTTTGTGTTCTCTTCATTGTAGTTACAAATTGGGGAAAGTATCAAATAAGAAATAAATGGGTTCAGAAGCTATCCAATCTTCTTCGTGAAAATTTAATGGGCGTGAAATTTTCAAAATTGGTTAGGATTCTTTTTGAAATACGTACTTCATGCAATAGTTTCTCATTGTGGTGCATAATAACAAGTAAAAACTGTGGATATACTGTTTTAGTAATATTATTTTATCACAAAATATCTTCATCCCAACCGTACCATTCATCTTTGTTTATGATTCTTCACATAGCAACTAACTATATTTTATTGTCAATATGTTGAAGTGAAATCTTTAAAGCTTTCTATAATTGATTATACGTAATCGATGTATGAACAAAAAGATGATGCCGCCTTTTAGTGTCCCCATACGCAATATGCTGGTTACATCATCAAACCCATTTATATCTCGGACGTATCAAAAGTCGTTGCTAAACCGCTAGCGGCTAACAAATTGATGGTTAAAACATATACAGTACAATTTGTAGAGACAGCAGGGTCCGGGTTAAGTAATGTTCCCCATCGATCTGTGGCGTGACCGTTTCTAGGTCGCACTCGGCGATTTTCCTGGGCGGGCGGTCGATGTCTACGGACGTTTTGCTCTTGTTAGAGTGAAAACGTACAACTGTTTTGCTGTGTTGCAAAAATTAATGCCGCACCTTTTTGCTTTTTTGTGTGTGTGAATGATCTACGCTGTTGGCCGCCTTTACGAGTACAGCTTCGCCGGACAAGGCACCTTTTTGCTCTGACAGTATATGCCATTGAGAAACCTTTATGAGATAGTAGTAGGGACTTTTCCCGTACTGTTTAATTATGAATATTGTTAGCTCTCGCCGTTTATGCACAGTGATCTGTACTTACTCTATGATCGTTACTCGGGAATTGAATAACTTTGTGAAAAGTACAGACAAAATAGCCTTTCGCTAGATGGATAACGTTTTAGCATAGGATTCATCATCATCTATCTCACTGTAGCTTTGTTGTGCAATATCCTGGCTTTTAAAGCCACTCCTCTAACAGTTACTAGATCAGTAAATAACCATCTGATGGGAGATTGAACTTGTGTACATCTCTCTGCTATGAAAATCTAACAAACACTAGGAGTAGTAATCCTAAAATATGGCCTTATTATCGTGTCACGACATCGCTGCACTGTCAACGGCTAAGCTCTTGAGTGCCGCGACACGTTTTATCCATTGACCATTGGCTCCAGAATTGATGCCAACTAAAACGAATAAAACTCAAGGTGACGGTAATCGGGTCGGTGCTCTGTTTTTATCTTAAACGTTGTTCTACTAAACCTTGATTGTTTAGTAAACTATTCTGTGCGCGAATCTTCGGAAAAGTGTATTAAATGTCTTAATCAGCACGTACATATAAATTGATGAATTGAATTCTGTCATCGACCACTTCAATATGTTATCCATTTATTTTTTGTACGTAATACATGTACTCATGCAGCTTAATATGAGAGTAGCTGTACGTTATGAGTTGTTATCCATCATGTATGTTTTTAATTTATATTGTACTTATGTACCTACATGATTGGGATAATACGTTTTGAGAAAGGGTATGCTCCGTTGATTCGGGCATATAGAAGGAATGTCAGAAGAAAGAATGACAAAACAGATATACAATGCGAAAGTGGAAGGATGTAGGTACCGGGGAAGACCTAGACTATCTTACCATGACCAAATAGACTGAGTCTTATCAGAAGGACAAGTCAAGAGTCTCCGTAACTGGCGAACGTGTATCAGACGAACTATGAGAGTGGAGGAAGTAAAGTTTGTAAGGAAAGAACCGGCTGGAACTCTATACTCTCTGCCAACCCCGCAAGGGATCTGGCGTGATGATATAGATGGATAGATGATGGGGATTTCCCAGTTGATTTTATATTTTTATCAGTACTCACTGACAACAGATGGTTGGTTTAATTTATAGCGTTCTTTCGTTGACAATTTACACAGAGCCTCGTGTAGTTTTTTTGCATTTCTTTTTTCTACATTGGGAATAGATTCCGCAGAGGTGTTAAGTATTTGTTGCTTTTTCATGAAGTTTTTGTTATTAGTTTAGATGAAAACATTATTTTGAAACATTAAGTTAAAGTAGGTAACTATCTGCTTCAAGGATCGTAGTATTGTGTGTGGGCTCCTGGCGTCCAGTTAACAAATCAATCCAGAGGAGTAACGGCGTGAGAGAGTGACGCTATGGTGAGCATCGGGAGAAGGGGACAGTAATTTTGTTTCCCCAAAATGTAGTCAGTCGAGCAAAGCACAAGAAAAGTAATGTTTCTCTCAGAGAGCGGCACCGGTGCATTTCTTGGCAAAAAAGGATGGATTTTTAATGTGGTAAACGTACCTAATCTCATAATCTTTTGAAGATTTGTTCTTCGTGTAACTACAAAGAAGTTCCTCATATTAGGTCAGCGCGACTTTAATTTATAGCAGACTTCTTCAAGACCGATATTTGTGAGTCACTAAGTTTTTCTGGTTTAATGTGAACAACTGACGTGCAAGTTGATGCTACCTTAAAACCAAAACGCCTTACATATGAGTAATTTATATTTCAGTATCGTACATTCATAGTGGTGATAGGTACTTTGAATATAACTGCTGAACACTTCAGTAAAATTAAAATTAAAACAATAAATTATATATTCTCATCTCTCTCCATCTATCTATATCATCACGTTGGATGCTTTGCGGGGTAGGCAGAGAGCACAAACTTTCAACAGGTTCTTTTTTCACAGCCATCTTAGCATTCTGAAATGCCCTTTTCCTTCGTCGTTTCGTTCACATGGCGAATGGGACAGGGAAGCGACGATTTTGCATCTGTGTAATTACGCTCATAAGTTAAGGTGAATTTTTTCATCAAACAAGCTCAGTTACCAATTTTGTTTATGGTTCCTAGGTAATGGAGCTGGAATCGAAGCTGTCGGAGGCTCAGAAGGAGTTTATCGAAGGTGCGCCGACGCGCGGCAAGCGCACGCCAGCCGAGTGGATACCGCGACCGCCGGAGAAGTTCTGCCTCACCGGCCATCGGGCCACCATCACCAAGGTAACATTCTTGTTATAAGTATTATTATTTAATATTGCTATAATTATATGTATTGCTATCATACTAATTTAGTGCACCCTCGTACGTTCCTATCACTTGAAAAATTTTCCATCCTAAGGTTACCTGCAAGCGATCGCTCATTAGATATAAGGCCGCCCTTTGTGTTACTTTAATGTTGTTTATGTCCAATTACTGTTTGTTACATTATTGGTTCACAATAAAGAGTAATCTATTATTATTATAAGAAATTAGGTGAACTTAATTCCAGGGGTGTTACCACATTAGCAGTATTTATTATTGTACATTGTATTTTTCCGTAAATAAAAGACGCATATAGAGCCGTATCTTTCTCAGGACAAAGTAAGATTACAAAAATATTGCTAAAGTGGTAGTGGTAGGCCTTCCCGGTCGCGTACAACCAACAAAAGCAATTATAATCGCACTTTGCTACGCTCACATTAATACGCAGATAGGTCTTGTTTATTTTTAAAGGCACATCAAGATTAAAATAGTTTTGCTACAAAGGTTGTGATAACCCCCCTGTTCGCCTGCCGACTGCGACTGCTCATCGGTCATGCCTTTCATATGTATTATCTTCCACTATATATGAATGGGCTACAACAGGCGACTTGTAATTGCGTTTAGGGTTTACAATAAAAAATTGAGTATGTCACATTCCTGCACTCCTAATTTTCGTTCGAGAATTACATAAATAAAAAACCTGCAATTTATGTTTATGAAATGCATAAGTTAACGCAACTTCCTGTCTACTCTTTGCACTACACTGAGACCTCTTAGAAAGTACCTATTAAAGTTTACAGAAAATCGCATATACACTATCATAGGAATGACTTTCTAATCCAATGAAAGCACATTTCATAGTGTATTGTTTTAGTTTTTGCATCTAATTCTTGTGATCATCGACGAGAACAATAACAATCTATATTGTGACTATTGTATTTTTTCCATACCTGTTGGATGTATTCGCAGTAGTGTTGTAAAAATGAGCGCTGAAGTCGACCGTTTAGCGCTGAGTCGACGCTCACGAGCGTTGAAGTCGAGCGTTTAGCGCTGAGTCGACGCTCACGAGCGTTGAAGTCGAGCGTTTAACGCTGAGTCGACGCTCACGAGCGTTGAAACAGGTAGAAGACGCGAGCGTTTTAAGCACCGACTCGAGGGTTTTTACAACACTGATTCGCAGTGGAATACCACTGTACTATAATGTGATCGTATTTTTCTTATAATGTTGAAATATTTTTGTGACTAACTCCGTCTCTTTCTCACCACTGTTACTCCTGCAAGCCAGGATCCACAGTGGTCTCCATAGATGACACTTAAGTTGTTAACCTTTAGGTCTCCTTGAGAGTGTTTAAATTGTGTTGGTAAATGTTGAAATATATTAAAAATATGGTAATGATGAATATTTTCAGGTAATATTTCACCCAGTGTTCAGTTTGATGGTGTCCTCAAGCGAGGACGCAACCATCAAAGTGTATGACTTTGAGAGCGGCGAGTACGAACGAACCCTGAAGGGTCACACCGACTCCGTTCAGGACATCGCCTTCGACCACCATGGAAAACTACTGGGTAAGTTGCTGGTGACCTACATCCATTGTGCTTTAATCACAATCAATCAATTTACATGCTTAAGGAATAATTCTTCACCTATAAAATAGATGTCATCCATAAAATAACTGGCTTAAATTGGAGGGAATCAATTGAACTTTTTGTATTTTATCCTCTACTTTATGTTGCTTTTGATCCTTCGAACAACATTTTCCGATGACTGAAAAATCAGCCCTTAAAGGGACAAATACGATCCACAAGCACATTATCAAATGCTTTGAATACTAAAAAAGAATGAATATAACAGATGTAGTTACTTAAAAAAAATAACAACCGATTCTAATACGGCGTAAAAACTAAGTATTTGGCTTTTATGGTGTTTTACGGATTGGGTCCTTTCAGTTTAACTACATTCAATTAACTGAAAGCCATTCTTTCCGTAATCATATGGGAACGCACCAGTGTCATAAAAGCATAATGGTGTTAAATAATGAAGGCACATAAAAATAATCGTATGGACTCCTAAGCGCACTGGCCGATAGCTTGCTCAGGTGCATTTGATTGGCTGAATTTAAAAATACTCAGGTATTTCATTGTCTTTAAACTCACTCAATGATTTGGAATTCACGACTCATCTTTTTCAGAATTCTCTCATAAATTTTATCTCTTTAAATCACACTTTACTGAATAAACAATGTTAGACCGAAAAAATATTACAAAGACTTTGCAAATGCCATATAATAATTATTATGATTTCAATGGATGTAGTTGCGGTCATGACCTCACTCCAAATCATAATAATCTGTATAAACAGATGAAAATAAAGTACTTTCGAAAAATTTTGTTTTGAAATACTGTTAACCTCCCACTACGCAGCCAACATAAATCGAATCCTTCTATAACTTTGACTGTTTTAAAGTCCTTGCGGGATAGGCAGAGAGTACAGAGTTCCAACAGGTTCTTTCCTTACGGACTTCTCTGGTCTCCTCCACTCTCATAGTTTGTCATAATTTAAAATATGTCTACTAAATACTTTTAAAGGATGCTTAAATAAGCAAGACAAATTCCTCTTTATATCATAATTATGAATCTTGTCTTTTACAGTGTCCTGCAGTGCCGATATGTCGATCAAGCTGTGGGACTTCAACCAGACATTCGAATGCGTGAAGACGATGCACGGACACGACCACAACGTGTCGTCAGTGGCTTTCTCACCGAGTGGCGATATCGTGTACTCCGCCAGCCGAGACAAGACTATCAAAGCCTGGGAGGTGGCCACTGGGTAGGACATGCATTATCTATTTATGTATATTCAATTTAAAAAAAAAAAAAACAACAGAACCACCGTCACGCCTATATTCCCCAAGCGGGGGTGGCAGAAGTGTACTGACTACACCCACGTTTCGCCGACGATGTTAGGTCCCATGTAATAGGGGACGAGCCGATTGCCATATACCGGGCACGATTCCCGACTCCAGACTCATACTGCGAAGTTTTCGTTAGAAAAATCACATTTGTCCGACCTAGGATTTGAACCCAGGACCTCGTGATTACAAAGCGTTGCGCTTTGCCACTACATTAACGAGGCAGTCTCAATTCAATTTAATTAGCTTGAATTTGCATGTTTGGGTGTTTGGTCACTCAATCACGCATAAACGGCTGAACGGATTTGTATAAAAATTAGCACAGAGATAGTTTATTACCGGGATTAACACATACGATACTTGTTATCCCAGAAAAATGTTAGGTATATGTCTAAAGTCAACGCGGACGAAGTCGCGGGCAGAGGTTAGTCTTATATAATTTCCACATAGGTTAATCAATCAAGCTATTATTTCTACCCATTTATTTGTTAAATTTAAATAAATTTGGTATTTATTACTTTCATGTCAATAAGTAATGAATCTTAAAAGTATACCTATATGAGGCATGCCTTTTAAGTTTTGTCGTTTGAAGAAAAAAACACAAGAAGAACCTTATAGTACTTTTTATTGTTTTTCAAAGTATTCACCACGTAGCTTAATACACTTTTCCATTCGCTCAAACCAGTTATTATAACATTTATTCCACTCTAAAGTGGGGCTGTTCAAAATGGCTGACTTGAAAGCGTCGACTGCTTCTTCACCGGACTGGAACCTTTGACCACGAAGACTTTTCTTAATTTTAGGAAATGTAAAGAAATCTGTAGGGCTTAGGTCAGGACTGTATGGAGGATGGTCAAGAATTTATACTTTTTCCTGCTTCAAATACTCAATCGTTTGACGAGCGCTGTGTGAGCTTGCGTTGTCGTGGTGCAGGATGATGCGTCGCTTTGAGTTAGATTTTCGACGTTCGGCGATGACTTGTGGTAAACAAATTGTGGTATACCACTCTGCGTTAACCGTTCTACGATCTTCAAGTGCAATAGTCGCAACACGGCCGGTTTTTCCAACGAACGTGGCCACCATCTTCTTTGAAGTGCTTCGAGAACGAACAACTTTAGTCGGCTTTGGCTCGTCTTGAAAGACCCAGATTGTAGATTGTTATTTGGAATCAGGATCGTATGCATAGATCCAAGATTCGTCACCACTAATGATGTCGTAGACGTGATTTGACTCTCCTCGGTTGAACCTTTGCAGAGTTTTCTTACACCATCTGACGCGGGCCGCCTTGTGATCGTCGGAAAGCAGATGCGGTATCCAACGGCAAACTAGCTTTCTCACACCAAGCGCTTCATGCAAGATCTTCTGAATGGTTGTCCCTGAGATGCCCAATAGAGCCTCTATCTCTCGATACGTCACATGACGATCTTCGAGAATTAGTTGTCTCACAGCAATGATGTTATCTTCAGTGAAGGCGGATTTTGGGCGTCCTTCGCGAGATTTGTCACTGACACTAGTACGTCCACGCTGGAATTCTAAATACCAGAGTTCGACAGTCCGCAGACATGGATCACATCACTGAACACAGATGTTAGCTCTTCAAAACACTGAAGCCGTGTCAGGCCTCTTCTAAAGTTGTAGAAAATTATTGCACGAACATTTTCCTTTGAAAGATTCATTTTCGTACGTTACCTGACAGATTCCAATCGACACTGTGACTAAACAATAGCATTAATCCTAATACTTTCAACTGTTTTGAGATTCAAAATTTAAACACATTCGAATATAGAACGGAAACGAAATATGGAAACGACAGAACTTAAAAGGCATGCCTAGTACCAGTTGCGAGTTGTCAAAATGAGCGTTTATCGCTGAGTCGACGCTTCCGAGCGTTGAAGCACGTAGAAGACGCGAGCGTTTAAGCGCCGACTCGAGCGTTTTTACAACACTGAGTATACCATCACACTAAGGCCCGTATTAGAACTTGAAACGTGTACTAAAATGTTAATTTTAAAACTAGATTCACGACTGATTTTCGTTCTATAATACGGGCTTAAGTGAGATAATCGTACTTAGCAAAACGATAATGGTGTGAACTCGCAAATAACAGAGCGCCAATGTATGTTAGTTTTAGAGAATAGCCACCATTATATCGTCCCCAAGCGGTGGTGGAAGAAGTTTACTGCATATCCACATCTGTTTCGCCGACGATGTTAGGGCCATTGTAATGGAGATGAGAAAAATTGGTGAGAGAGCGCAATTATTACGTCTGAGGGCGTACTGACGTGTTTCTGGTGTCGTTGCAGGTACTGTATCAAGACGTACAAGGGGCATCGCGAATGGGTGCGCATGGTGCGCGTGTCCGCGGACGGTGCATTGCTGGCCTCCTGCTCCAACGACCAGACTGTGCGCGTCTGGAACGCAGACACCAACGAGTGCAAGGTGACCATTTAAACCATTTATTTTTGCTACATACACAATACGGGAAATGTAAATATACTATTTTTAAAAGAGTAACCATGGAGTTTCTTGCCCTTCTTCTCTACAGGAATGACATTCCAAAGTGGTGGTAGAGTCTTTGTTACTTTTCTGATGATTCATACATACTGTAATGGTTTACGTTTCCGTATGTTAATTTCTGTTCCTTATTACTAGTATCTTACTTCACCGTTCACATAGTGGCAACATTATTATATGGTAAACTGTGGATAATACTGTGGACTGTACTGTATTTATATTATAATAATTTAGAACTGTATTGTAATACTTCTGTACAGTTGTTTGTTGTCCCAATTTTTGTAGTTGTTTAATTAAAGAATTTTATTTTATTATACATGAATAAAAAATATTTTGATTCTGATGTTGACAAGAAAAAAATAAAGTGGAAAGAACTACAACTTAACATGCTGCAGTACGTGTAGCGTACGTGTAGCCACATACAAAAAATCCCTTACTTCATACAAAAAATGGTTAACAGAAAGGCCAAACAAATTAATTTAAAAGACTAGCCCGCTGAGTCTCGCCGGATTTTATCAGTGGAGGCAGCGTTCCGATAAATATAAAAAAAAAAATATTTTGACATTGTAAGAGCTGTTGTATTGGCCTTTATAAATAAATAAAGTTTGATTTAACTTCACGACGCATCCTCCAACTTACGATTTACATCATCATCAGTTGCTAAGAACCATTTTTATTTTAAAATATACTCACACTACGGATACTTGTGTATGAATTTAGGTACAAACATGAAATTCACAAACGCCCAGACCGAAACGAATATTTATGAGTTACATAAAGATGTGTTAAACGAAATAAATATTTCATTCAATGGTATTAAGGGCTAAAACCATAAGTATAGAAACAGGTCATGCCTCTATTGAGTTCTTAGATTTACGCGAATATAACACATGAAATAAAACTATTTTACGGATTTTATCGCGGTTTATTTTTTTATTTTTAGTTCCCGACGTTTCGAATGATTTGCAGCACCCAAAGTCACGGGAGGGACTGAGGTGTTAGACGTCCAATAGGCATAGTTGTTCCGGGGTACCCTCAAACTTCTTAATTATTTTTGTTGTTGTTGGTCCGATCTACGCAGAATGAGCTCACGGTGTCTTGAGGTCTTGCAGTGTTATGCTTGGTTTTGGATTTGATTATACTAATTACCGGATCCCAAGACCGGGGATCCGGTATATCCGGTAAAATAGTTTTATTTCATAGTTCATGCCTCTTATTGCCATTGAATAAAGTATAATTTTCTTTGACACAACTGTCACAGTACTCATCTTACATGAAAAATACTATAGACAAAGCCGTCCATACGAATTACCATCACCAGTCCCGATTACCACTTAAAGCAAGTTGGAAATAGGTGGCTTGATAACTTCCAACAGCAGGTGGTTACAAATTTGCCTCCATCAATCCACAACGGGTCCGCGTGGTGGATGGAGTGAGACCTAGTTTTTCTCATCTCGATTTATAAGAGACTTTTGCCCAGCAATGGGACAGTGTAGGCCGATTTATTAGTACAGTACCTGTTGGAAATCTGCCTACCCCGCAATGGATCTGGCGTGATGTTATAGATACGTTATTTACGTTTACTGTTATGGGTAACAGCGGCGTATTTACCAACAGGCTGTGTAGGCTGGAGCTTAGGCCGGCCAATTTTAGGGGGGCGGCAAATTTGGCTCACAATTGTTTTTTTTATAAGAAATACATGATTGAGATTTTCTTAGGTCAAATATATACCCAAAGACTATTTCTTGTGTAAATTTCACTAAATCGTGAATAACAATAATCTAGGAACTGACACAACAACCTGTTAGTTCACAATCATACTAATAACGGGAAAAAGCTGATGTAACGATGCCGATAGAGCGAAAATCATAAAATTGCAGGTTCATTGGCAAAGAAAATGTACCCTAGTTCACAATCATATTAATGATTGTGAACTAGAGTGCAAAGGTTAGTAGGTAATGTGTAAATCCGCCACTGATGTGTAACGTTAGTAGTAAAGGTAAATGGGTCTTAGATCTACCAAGTTGAGCGCGGAGAATCTACTAGGTTCATACCCAATTTAAACACTGCTTTCGCGTGAAGTGAGTGAAGGCTAGGCGTATAAACGTGCCACTTACACTCTACTGCCCCACTACCACTGCCGGGCGCTCCCTTCCTCTCTTATCTCCCCCCTTGAGCGAAAGTCAAAATACTGATAGGCCACGCCCACTCAGTGTGACCGACATAGAACTCGTTTTGGAATTATGGGGAATAAAATAATTAAAAATATATATATATATATATATATATATATATATATATATATATATATATATATATATATATATATATATATCTAAAATTGCCTCGAAAATCTCGGGTTTCGTTGAAAAGAAAATCTGATGTCGGGAGTTTTTTGCAAACATAAGAGAAACAGAGGGATGCTCGAAGCGCGAAGGGAGTCTGTGAACAGTCGACTGTAGCAGTAGCAGTGTATTAACCGGGTATCACGTGGTGCAGATGGAGTTGCGCGAGCACGAGCACGTGGTGGAGTGCGTGGCGTGGGCGCCCGAGGCGGCGGCCGCGGCCATCAACGAGGCGGCCGGCGCCGACAACCGCCGCGCCAACCACGCCGGGCCCTTCCTCGCTAGCGGCTCGCGCGACAAGTCCGTCAAGGTAACCTACGCACACAACATCCGGACAGACTGGAGATACCAATGGCGCCAAAAGCGGACGTGGTTAGCGGGCGTTCGCACGGACGTTTTGTCAAGGGGCGGTGCTTAAGCGCTGTAAAGCGCTTTTAAAAAGATGAAAGCTCTGCCATTCATTATATTCCAGCGCGTTGGAAAAGCGTCCGTGCGAAGGCCCGCTTACGCACTATGTGTGTGTGATGCCAGTGTTGGATTTCTTCAAAAGCTGGCAATGTGTGCGTGCGCGTGCGTGCCTGTTCCTATTACAACAACTATCCTATCGGTAGATAAATTTGATGACGTTTCCGCGCGCGTGCGATGTTCCATCTAGACAAGCAATTCATCTAAGCGATAGTCCAAGCCGAGGCCGTTCCTCCTTGAGCTAATTGCCACCTTGCCCTTTCTAGCTGAAGCATAGTGGTTGCATGCTCGCCCCCTACAAAAACATACATTCTATAGAATGTTGGGCAACAAGGGATCTCACTCGAGTAAAATTCATCATGTTTTGTGTCTATCTTTGACCGAAAGACGTCCACTGCAGGACAAAGGCCTTCCACAAGGATCGCCATGATGCCAGCTTTATGTTGTACGCCAACTTTTACCCGCAATCTCTAGCAGTTGTTTTGTGTAACGAACGAATATATAAGCCAAGGAGCCTTGCAGTTTCACTACATTCCTTACGATTTTTCACTTTAATATGTAACATTAGTATAGTGCGACAAGGATATTTTGAGCCGCGGATAACATTGACGAGGGGTGCGTTGGTGTCAAATTAAGGTTACCATTTAGTAAAATTTTCCTACTTCCAGGGAAATATACCAACGGGTGGGTCCGCACGGTTACTAAAAAAAAAGAACTTGGGTAAATTTCATGGGCAAACGGCAATTCTGCGGCTGTCATGAAGTGACATTTCACCTGATGACAGCGTTAGTTCCGATTTTGGCCGCGGGTCCAAATGCTGCTACTACCCGCATCAGTTCAGGTACATTCGGAGCGGACAAAAGATTGGTGAGCTGTAATAGTCTTGAATAACGCGCGCGAATCATTAAACACTAGCAATTCGATACGATTTCGGTCGAAAAATCACTTTTAGTGAGGTCCAGTCTTTATACGTCAAGAATCAACAATTCAGAGATCATACAATTGCAAATGCTTCAAGATATTTTTTGTTAATTCTAGGTTATCTTGCCTTTCGGCGTCATCGGAATAGAATCTTTTGTTATTTGGATGATTTTTTATGTTGGTGACTGTTAGATCTGGGACGTGAGCACGGGCCAGTGCCTGGCGACGCTGGTGGGGCACGACAACTGGGTGCGCGGGCTGGCGTGGCACCCGGGCGGGCGCTTTCTGTTGACGGCCTCCGACGACAAGACGCTGCGCGTGTGGGACGTCGCGCACACGCGCTGCCTCAAGACGCTCTACGCGCATCAGCACTTCGCCACCAGCCTCGGTATGTGCACGGTTGATACCCGTTTTATACGCTGCCACTACAGTTTATTAGCCCTCTTAAGAGACTGTCCCATCATTGGGCACGGGCCCCCTCTCAAACTGAAAGGGTTTAGGTCATAGCCCACCACGCTGGCCCAG
This sequence comes from Phalera bucephala, assembly GCA_905147815.2. Lineage (NCBI taxonomy): Eukaryota > Metazoa > Arthropoda > Insecta > Lepidoptera > Notodontidae > Phalera > Phalera bucephala. The sequence goes on along the minus strand of LR990621.1, from coordinate 10,217,451 downwards.
TGTGGGTTGGCAAACTTCACACACCTTCGAGAAACTTTAGATATGCAGTTTTCCTCAGGATGTTTTCTTTCACTGTTAAAGCAAGTGATAGTTAAATTTAATACGCACATTTTTTCGAAAATACAGAGGTGCGTGCCTGGGTTCGGACCCGAGACCTCTGACTGCAGTCCAACGGTCTAACCTCTAGGCTGCTCTTTACCATTATCAATCAATCAAGCAATCAGCCTATCGCAGTCCACTGCTGGACATAGGCCTCTCCTAACACGCGCCATTGCACACGGTCCTCCGCCTTCCGCATCCAGTCTGTCCCAGCGACCTTTTTGAGGTCGTCGGCCCATCTAGCTGGGGGCCGTCCTACCTTACGCTTACCAAGTCGCGGTCTCCACTCTAGGACACGTTTGCTCCATCGGTCGTCGGTCCTTCTTCTTCTTAAGGTTTGGTCAAATAGTCGACGGATCGCGACGGAAACGCTCGGCTGCGTTCGGTTGTGACGTTTGCCGGCGCGCCGAGCGGGGCTGCGCTGTGTGGCGTCTCCCTTACATTACAACTCCCTAAACCGCGCTACCGTCGCGCTCTCGTCGCGTCGCGTTGGCTATGTGTCGAATCCTTTATTCACCGCTATAGAAGAGCGGGGCTTCCTGCCACAAGTTTTGTACGAAACTTACTAGGAGGACCCATCAACTAAGAATTTGTGTAAGGTGGTTTAAAGAAATAAACGATTATTATTTTTTTATTTATGCCACTGTCGCCATTACCCGCCTAGATCAATGAGCAGTACCGCAGCGTCGACTGTTTACACACACTTTCACTTTAAGCATCCTTCTGTATTTCTCTCATGTTAGTCAGATTCGTACGATGAATCATGCCAATAGAAAAACAAAAGTTTGTTTTCCGATCGATCGGACTAAGCGGTTGGAGCACGCGTTTACTGGCGCATTCCACATGTCTGTGTGCGTTGTTTTCGGAACGTTAATACTAAGATGTCCAACTGTTTACATATGTTTAGTATAGTATGTATATCCAAGATATACCGACACGCTTGGCCCTGCTTGCCAGGTACATCTGATAACAGTAGGTCTACCATGAAACGTAATTCCAAAGTTTCGAATCGAAATTTCGAAAACCGCTTGTGACGTTTCCTCTGTCGCTAGCTACCATGAAGTTATCCGAACAAATGTAGTTTTGGCATTTCGACAGCACTTCTTTTGTGATTTCAACCTCAATTATACGAAAACTAAAGAGGTAATGTTTTACTTTAGTAAGTGTGGATTTTATAATTTTGGATGTTTTAATTTAAACACCAGTGGTTTATCCCAGTGGGATATCTAAAAGCAATAAATGCGTTCAAACTGAAATTATTTGGTGTTTTTATAATATCATTATTGCTACTTTTATTGTAAAGTACAAAAATACGAAATAGCACGTTTTTTTTCTGAAAATACTTTCAAAGATCAAAAGCAGAAGGGCAGGGCACTAGGTTGCGGTCGCTTGTTTCGCATAATAAATCTTGTCGAGTTGCTTTTGCTCTTCTGCTTTGTTATCGTTCCCAAATTGTAAAAATACAAAAATCAAATAACATTTATTGTGAGTTCGCACTCATATCGATTTCTATTGAATGTTTGAAAATATTAACGTGCCATTTTAGCTTAACAGATAGTTGAGAAATTTGGAAACATATGAATAGTTCGCACGTTTGTCATGACATTGCATTTAATAATTTTACACAACTAACTTGGAATGTTCATAAGTTACCATGTGTCTGATAAGAAACGAATGCACTTTAGATTAGGTTGTTTTATGCTATTTCATTTATTACTAACTTTTTCCGTAAAAGGAAACATACTTCTCGTCTGTCATTCATTCACGAACACAGTCTATGGTGCCGGACCGAAAGAAATAAATCCGATACAACTTCATGGTAGGTACACGCATCGTATTTCGTTCGTGTATCGTTTCGTGGCGGATTGAAACTTTCATGGTAGACCTACAGTACCCTGGGGTGTTCACATCACTTAATGATTATTACTAAAAATATTATAATTCGTTTTAGACAACTCATCTTATTAATTGTGGCTTTAGGTCAAATGTGCGATGTTCAAAAATAAATGCTCCAAACAATTGTGATCAACCCTTGGACAATAAAACCCGCATTCAAACGAGCGCTATTTAGACGCGTGTTTTTGAAGCGATAAACGTGCTTTTAAAAACTGTACATTTAGACATTTGTTTCATTCCGTAAATCTATAAAAGTTTTAGATTAAATTGTATACTTTTTTTATCATAACCACACTTATAAGTTGTATTTGTATTTCCAGATTTCCACAGGAGCTTGCCATACGTGATATCGGGCAGCGTTGATCAGACCGTCAAAGTTTGGGAGTGTCGTTAGGAGCGTTGCCATTTTAGTAACTTAAACTCACCGATGATATCTTTATCATTATTTTGCGCGTTGTACCTACAATGAGACCGATACGAGCTGCTGTACTGTCGATCACACGAAGCCGGGGGCCGCCTGTCCCCCCCTTCTGCTCATTGTAGTATTATTTTTCGTACATCTGACGATGCTATGTCTCTATATTTCTAAATTGGCGATACCGTTGCCCCCCATTCTCGTTACGTGTTCATTTACTTCGGTTTAGATACACACATTCCATTAAAGTATAATGGCTCATAGTTTCTGTATATTTTTAGTTGAATTGTATTCTCGGATTTTGTGAAAATTCGAAGACGCCTCGCACTAGTTGAAGCAGCGACGTAGCATTCGTCACGACTGTACCCGCTCGCAACGATGGAGTGAGGAGTGTAGCTGTGTTATTTAAACTTTCATTATTCTGTTTTATTTTATAGTTATTGTTTATTCGTAAGCCGTTTAGATATAAATTTTATTTGTTATGAATAAGTAATTTGATTTACCCGGCCAATCAAATTTTGTACCTTGATTTCTATTATTGATAATTTTAGTTTTTATTAAATTTGATATTGATAGATATTCATGACAAGCATACCGTTACGAATCATATATTTTGGTGAAACACGCGCCAACTCATAATTAGCTCCATCAGTAATGTAATGTACATAAAGCTTTTGATGTTTGTCTCAGCTCGATACGATCTTCATTATGTTTGTTTGCAGCTGTGCCAACAACATTAATGAATATCTATGGAGACAAGGAAACCGAACGCGGTAACATTGCAGTGAGGTTTATAGAAAAGTGATTTTTATTCATCGGTTTCATAGGGACTTATTTTAAGTTTTGGCGATTCAAAACTTTAACTATAAGTTAGTACGTTATATTTTTAAAATTTTATTTATTTATATCGTCACTTTATTTCCTTCGTCTCAAACAAATTTCTCGTTAGCATTCGATTGCTATGTGGGGTAATGTAATGCAGTTCACATTTTACGTTAATATTAATAATCTGATTTTAATTTTAGGTCGATTTACTTCTGTCATCATACGTCTTAAGTAAATTAATGTGTGATATAACGTTTAATTGATAATTTGAATTACGGGCCTGTTTAAGGTAGCTAGTTCGAAAGATAATCTTTACTGTGAAGCCTTTTACATTCAATAGTTATTTATTACGGATATTAATTTCGTTGCCTGGTATTGTAGGTGTTAGTTGTAGTGTAGATCGCATAGGTACGTTGATACTGTTAGAAACTGCTGTGTTTAGTGCATGACGACAGTGTACATTGCTTGCAAACCTTGCGACGGTCAGTGACTCCACGCTATAAATAATATGGGATTATTGCTTACAATATGTCATTATCGCTTTTTGTACTTTTAATCGAGATGTATGTATCGTGCGCCGCAGTTGTCGGGATATTTGCTAAACATGGTAACTAGTTTCTTATAAAAAATCATAATATTCGCTTGTCGGTGTAAATTCGTAAATACGCGGAGACCAAGGAGATTATACTTATTACTCTACTACACTGACGTAAATATAGAGAGCGCTCTGAGCCAGTTTCCCATTTACATTTGTCTACTGATGACTAATAGCCTTAAGCTTGTAATAGAAATGCCTAGGCAATCTACAATAGGCAAAGCATTGGCTTGATTGAGGCGTATTTTTTACCAATACATCACAATATAGTTTTTTCTAGTCATTCTTTGCAATCCCTTTCTCTAGAGTTTAATAACTTTAGATAGAAAAACTTATATTACGTAACTTTATAGATAAGTGAAGAAAATGGTAAAATTAATTCCGAGAGATTTATGCGTGTGTTTGTAAAGTCCCGAATCCCGATCATCAACGGCAGATCCCTGACATTTTTAAAGCGTTATGTATTTCCGAGAACGAGGAGCCTGACTAACTAGTCAGTTATCTTCGATGCGTGTGCGTGCATAATATCAATAAGTAACTAAATTAATCATAGCATTGAAGAGATTCAACTTCATGTTACAGGACTCACCGAGCGCTCTCTATTATTACGCGTGCTATATTATCTTGGCATAGTGATATAATCTCTTTGAAATGAGGCATTCGCCTATTATACATACCCAGCAGAACATTATTAAGTCCTACAAAAAATGTTTGTATTACTATTTAAAATAAGTATCCTGCACTTTATCAAAATGTAATTACCGTAAGAATAATATCGTCAGCATAGGTTATCCATATGCAAAATTCTCTTGATACATAATAACAATGGTAGTTGAAATAATTCCTATCAATCTTAGAATGTAATTAATACGTCTGCAGCCCTTATTAGAGAATTTTGCAGGTACTCAATAAATGCTATAATTTGTCGAAATTAATTACCAAAACATAATAGAATTTGGTTCGTGTTTTCTGTAAATAAACAAATATCTAATTTATTTTATAGTGAGTTTTATTAAACCCTAGCGACCACCACCTCGCACGGGTGGTCGCTCGCTATATATATATAATACCATTTTCCTTCCAAATAACAAGCCTGGTCCAGTCTGACGACGACTTAGCATGTTCTAGTGGCCATATCACGTTGGCTCACCGGGTTCAATCCGCGTACCACATTGTTTTGCCTATTCAAAGATTTTTATTATGCTCTGAGTGCTTAAAATTATTCGAAAACGTACTCATGGTATAGAAATAATTCCTAGGGTGTGGCAAAGTTTTCATTTCGATAAAAAATCGTTTTAAGTTGATAGTTTTAGCAAAGATTTTCGAGTCGTAGCAGAGAAGTGGTAACTCAATTTAAATGTCGCAACTATAATGTCTGTGGTGGCAATACATATTGAATGTCATTATATCAAAAGTAGAAAGTAGTACCTACAGTGCGTTTTATGTAAGAGTTCGGCGTTAGATTAGCATGAGTGGATTTGGTGGTGCCAATGAATGTAAAAGCATATACCTACCTAGAATAAAGGGTAAATATATTGAACATATCTATCACACCAATCTATTCAAGATTACGCCAGAAATAGAGTAATCTATATCATCACGTCAGATCCCTTGCGGGATAGGTAGAGGAGAATACAGAGTTCAATAAGAGCTTATATAAAGGTAAGAGTCTTAGTGTAATTAAAATTAATCTGTATTGTTCGATCTATACAAGAAAATTACATGAAATAATTAATAATCATTTTGCAATGCTTTTACACTATAATATAATAATAACTAAAACATGGATTCTGGTAACACTATTACACCTACCTATCATGGCGGCAACCTGTCATCGTAATCGTTATAAGGGAATTAAACGCTCTTCCTCAGCTTTGTCACAGTCACATTGTTTTCTATTTTAAGCACCATTTCTCTTTTACTGCCTTTAATGGTTTGGGCATGATTTCACTGTTATAATAATTGAGAAAAACTTAGGAAAGAAACAAAAGCCTTTAGACTAACAAACAGTACTACCTACCTAACCACGAAGGGAAATTAATGTAAAACGCTATATACTACGGTAGTCGAATAATAAATACAACAAATAGATTCACATTTAAAAATCGACTAATACTATATATTTTTAATCTGTAAACATGACGACAGCTGCCAGGTGCTAGCTTGGCTGATGACGGTGACAGAACTGACAGAAGAAAGGTCACGGAAAACGGGAATGGGATTTACTGCACATTGGTTTTGATTTATAGCGTTTTAATTGTGAAGTAAATATTTATTGTCATTTTAAACGCGGTAAAAATGGACGTGGAAGAGTGTCTCAAAGAATGGGAGGATTTAGTTGTGGACTACAAACGTTTGGAGGTATAGTATAAAGTGATTCATATTTATTACACTTGCGATTGTAGTCTGTTTTAGATTATAATTCGTGAATAGATTTTGTGATTAATAATTTAAACTCAAATCTTTGTACTGCGATCAATACTATTAGTTATTGAGTATGAAATTCTATATTTTGTTAACAGTCAAAATATTTTATTTAAATTTACGTACCGGTATTTAAACATACTAAGCATAGGTGTCGATTATGATCAGACTTTCAAATTATTTTCGTTTATCTCCTTTACTTTATAATTTTACATTAAAATGGTTTGTGTACATAGTTACGTACGGTCAATATTATTTTGATTTTCAACAAAAGAGTGGCATTGTAACCTTAGGCATAGGTACATTTTGTAATTATTTAAAAAAAATTTGCCTATATGCGTCTTCACGCAGATACGTCTATATGGTTTAATAGATATTTATTATAAAGGTAAAAAAAAGAAAATATTACATTGTTTGTGATGTTGTGTTAATGTACTGAAATTTTAATTTTAGACTGTAAATAAAGAATATGTGTCAAAACTGGAAGAGGTGGGTGAGCTGCAGGCAACATGCATGAAGGAGATTGACCATCAGAAGTATCGCATGTCAGTCATATCGGGAGCACTCAAAAGGTCAGGATAACATCCATTGGCATTGCTTTATCTAGTGTTGTGATAATGAGTGTTCCTATTTACGAAATAGACTTAGTTCCACAGTTATAAATGAATAAGATAACAGTACAGGTCCCTTCCTGGATTTGCTCAAGGAAGTGAGTGATAATAAGCAGCAACCTTAAACTATTCACTCACCCATACACAATAATTTTAGTGAAAGTATAAATTAGTATAAGTTACTGTACCAAATCTCATAATTAGTTTTGTTCTTATGATTCTTAGTTGATAATTTCTCTATTTAAAATACAAATAGATAATTAAAAGTTATAGTAAGGCAACTATAGGCAAATGGGGTAGGCACCCCATGAGGGATCTCCTATGATGATTGAAGTTTTAATGTTTGTTACTGTTACTATCATGATAACTATTTAACATAACTATAAAAAAAAACATTAGGGTCAAAAAATATAATTTGTAGAAAAATAGCAGCATTTTACCTGAAATAAAACCCTTTTTAAACTACTTACCTCATTTGATGCTTTATATTGAGATGTCATATCTGTTTCTGTAATTTTTTATCAGTTTTCGCACTTTATTCCCATTTCCAGTCCAGTGGTGACACCTGGTGCTCATGCGTCTTTTTATGTTTCTTAATTTGTACCACGCCATGTTTTTCTCATTGGCTCAATATCATCAGGCAGGGATAGAAGTTAAAGCTCCAGTGAGGTAATTAGTTTAATAAGAGTTTTATTTCAGGTAAAATGTTGCTATTAAACCACCTTACCATCATAACTGTAAGCTTTACATTGAGATTTTGTTTGTTTTCTCCTGGTGTTGCTACCTAAAGAAGATAAGTAACACCAATGTGACAAATAATTTAGAAAATTTTATGTACAGAAAACCAATTCTGGCTAAGATTTCGTCCAGGGAATTATTTTTCTACCAACCTCTTGAAAGCTACAGCTGATCTGATGCTTCCTAAAGTTGCAGTTGTGCCTGCCTCCTAGAATAGGCTTTTGACCAAGCCTGCTATGACTGCACAGGATGCAGGTTTTGCTACACCTCTAATTGTAATAAATAGATTAATTAACTTGGATGTGTTAAGCCTTTAATTTATTGCTGTAATGCATTTTTCTATCCAGATCCCTATATGGGTTTTTATTAAAATGATCATTATTTAAAAGTAACTTCAAACTAGACTGTTGAAAATTATTGTTATCTGTTTTTGAACAGAATTGAGGCCAAAAAATTATGCTAGTGTCAGATCGAATGGAGTGATCAGGATCTTAAGGTATCAGGTGGGGTCAGATTGTGTATACGTCCACCAGAGCAGGGTAATAATAATACGGGCTTATGACGGGATATTTTCAAATTCTACTTACATTTACAATGTAGGTTTTGAGTAATGTTATAAGTTGATTAACGTCACAGGCTGGATCCTTCGAGTTTTTTTGCGGTTTTTCAAAGCAATCGATTTTAAGAAATGTGTCACCAACACATGCGAACTTATTTGACTGGATGTTTCAGCATTACATAACATTGATATTGCAGACTTTCAAAAGTATTGTATCATACATGATGTGGGATTTATCATATTAACAGTTTTTAGAATTAGAACAGGAAACCTAAATTTCCAAGCCATCCCATAGGTTTTTAGGGTAGACTTTCTCCAGGAATTTTATTTTTTAAGCAACAATAACTGTTCAGTATTTCATCATTCTGTCGCCTCGGACCACCCCCATATTTCCAGACTTCGAAAATGATGTTCTCGACTTTCGGAGATGGTAGTCCAGTCGACGTATTGATTAGATGTTTCTGTAAGTTATTCAGGGTTAATGGAGCTGCCAGCGCTCGAGACTTGAGGTCTGCACGCCAAAATATCATTTCCCATCGAGCAACTATTACCAGGTATATGCAGTTTGACTGATTCAGGTAAATTAGGACTTTGGGAACTAGGAACGGTGATGGGAAACCCATGCTAGCTGATAGTTTCACGGCGCAATGAACGCGTCGTGAAAAAGGGCTTGTCGGTCTCACAGATCCCGGGACACATACATTATTTATTGCGAGTTACATGTGCTGTCTTTGACGCAAACAAATCTATCACCGGATTCGCCTACTTTCCGATCACTTTGTTTACACAGGTTGGCAGTATGGGTATTACTCGAAGTGTATTTGATTTTAATAGATACGTGACTGCAGACCTCTTGTCGCATTGTATGAGAATCAAGCTGTTGCGTAGCATGTGTACTTGGTTTTAGATTGCATATAATATTGCTTTTATCTCCTTTTGATTTCTATGTGTAGTAATTTTTCTTCTAGTGACTATTTTCCCGGGAGAGTTAGACCGTTCACTTGTTTCCCAAGCCTGATCTAAGAGTCTGTTGCTAGAAAGTATACCGTAGTAGGATGATGCAGTGGAGTTGACTTTTGACAATTGAGTGTCCACCGTTTCAGTTCGTCGAGAACATGTTGTGGTAGTTCTTCGATGCGAACTTTGGTAATGAGTTCATCAATATTATTAAATCTATCTATCTATAACCTCACGCCAGATCCCTTGCGGGGTAGGCAGAGAGTACAGAGTTCCAACAGGTTCTTTCCTGTTATTATTAAATGTCGGTGGTTAAATCGACCTCGAGGACCTGTAAAACTGGCAAAGGTTAGGTGACCTACTCTCTTTTGAGGGTTGAGAACAGATTTTTTTTGTAATTGATGTGCCATCCGAGTTCCTCGTGAATCTGACATGTTCGCGAAGCGTGAGTACATTTTGATGTACAATCGCGGAATCTGTGGTTTTGACAGTTTTGATAATCTATTAATTTTCTATTGGAGGTTAAATATAGGCCGGGCAGATCGGTCGGATTTGGAACCAGAAACAGAGGAGATATAAAACTTAGGGACGTTTGCTCTACTTTTAATACGCCCTGTTTTTAGGGTTTCCTACCTAAAACGAAACCCTTATAGGATCACTCCGTTGTCCGTCTGTCCGACGGTAATTATCTTTTTTTCTCAGGTACGGCTAGAGGTATTAAGTTGAAATTTATATCAAACACGAAGGTCCCCTACTGAAGGTAAATGAAAAATGAAATGTGTGAAGATAAAATGAAGGTTCTAAGTAAATCCAAACAAAAGATATGGCCATTTTAAGTTACTCATTAGAAATTATTTAGCACTTCCCGTTGACCTAGAATCGTGGAATTTGGCAAGAAGCAAGGTTTTAAAGTACAAGTAAAGGAAAAAGTCCGATATTTGTCAATTTATAACTAACATATAAAAGATTTTTTTTTACCCTTAAATTCGATGAAAAATTATAATAGCGCTGTCTAGTGACTACTACACACACAACAACTACACTTCTTCGTCTATGTGCTATCAGTGTATTTTTCTACTATAGGGCCCATACTAGCAAACAAAATACCTAAAAAATATCATACCACTTCAGCACAATGTGCTTCAAAATCACAAAAAAATATTCATGAACTTTTGACACTAGATTCATGTAGTACTAATGAAATTACTAAAATGATTAAAGATCTCGATCCGAATTCAAGTAGCGGTATAGATAAAATTAGCACGAAAGTTATAAAAAATGTACAACATTTAATCGCGAGTAAGTTAGCAGAGTGTTTTAATACACTTATGAGTGGCGGTGAATTCCCAGATACTTTAAAAGTTGCAAAGGTAACACCGATCTATATATCGGAATCGACCCTGGAAACTATCGTCCGATCTCTGTGTTGCCGATTATGTCAAAAATTTTAGAGAACGTATTACATAGACGTCTGTTAAGCTACTTAGAATCTTTTAATTTCATATCGGAACGCTAATATGGATTTAAAACTAAAAACAACACCATTACAGCCACTATATACTACCAGAAACAATATCGATAAGAAATATATTGTTTTGGGTATATTTATTGATTTAAAAAAAGCCTTTGATACCGTAAGTCACAAATTACTATTAGAAAGACTAGGAAACTTGGTATCAGAGGCAATGCTCTCAAAATTCTCCAATCTTACTTAACAAACAGATCCCAGATAGTCAAAATAGGTAACGTCGAAAGTAGTCCTTCACAAATAACGGCGTCCCGCATGGATCCATATTGGCACCATTACTCTTTTTGACATATATAAATAGTATTACAGAACTAGAGCTACATGGTCATTTAACTCTGTACGCAGACGACACATGCTTATTTTATTTCGGAGCTAATGTACATGAGGTTATTTTACGTGCCCAAGAAGACCTTAAAATTCTGTTTGAATGGTTCCAATATAATCTGCTAACCGTAAACATCTCCAAAACTTGTTACATTATGTTTAAACCTAAAAATAAAGTAATTCCACTTCATGACCCATTAACTATTGATAACATCCCATTAGAACAAAAAACTTGCGAGAAATACCTTGGCTTGAGAATGGATAATTACTTAACATGGAACAAACAAATTGACTATATTAAAAATAAAATCTCCTCACTTATTGGATCTCTTCGCAATATAGGCCCCTGTATAACTAAAAAACTGCGTTTCACGATTTACAATTTTCTTGTTAATTCACATTTACTGTACCTCATAGAAGTATGGGGCAGCGCTAGTAAAACTAAGCTACAAGAACTACAAAGAATACAAAATAAGATCATAAAAACATTATTCCATTATCCATACTTAACACCAACGAACAAAGTCTGTGAGGAAACAAAACTAATGGATATTAAATAAATTTATGTGTGTAGTACTTGTATTTTAATTAGAAAAAATATAGATAAAACCATTGACACTAACATAACATTTATTAAGAAATGTCAAATAAGTAAACGTAGTCTCCGTCGACCTAGTTTACTTGTTCTACAAAGATACGTACAAATTATGGTAAGAAAAGTATTACCTATGAAGGAGCACAACTGTATAATAATTTGCCGTCTTATATAAGCACGTTTAGCGGTTTTAAATATCGAAATATATAATTGACAACAAATATCACAAAAAACGATACCACCCTACTAGTTGATGGTAAAACCGATGAACGTGCAACCGACCAATTCTTTATCTTTATGGTGTCTTTCGGTGACCATTACCTAAAATAAGTTTATTATGTCAATCTATATTCTCATGTAAGTGGCTTTTTGTCTTTTTGGGGAATAAATTCTTTAAACCTAAAATTTCCTAAAGTCTCTTTCGCACAACTATCAAACGCCTTCTCCAGATCCACAAAACCGCAGAAAACCTTCCGGCCCACTGCCAGATGCTTCTCTACGATGTTGCGGAGGGAGAAAACTTGATCCAAACATCCTCTTCCGGGCCTAAAACCCCCTTGTGTCTCGCACAACATTCCATCGGACTTCTTGCGCATTCTCCATCCAATAATTTTACCGTACACCTTGGCTGCCAAGCTAATTAAAGTGATGGCTCTATAATTGGCGCAGTCATATTGTGAGCCCTTGCCTTTATACAAGGGTACTATGACTGCGCGGCGTCAATCTGTAGGGACCCTTCCAGACCTCCAGCAAAGGTTTGCAAGGACCCAAAAGGCGTCCCGGACGCAAGTTCCACCATATTTGATCATCTCGGCAGATACCTATTCCCGCAGCTTTACCATTCTTCATTACTTCCTAGAGGGCATCGCGCCATCGCACCTGGCCTACTGGCAGCTGGCGCGTAGCCTCAAAAGCGACTCCACGACTGGCATGCCCCCGCTGTCCCGCCCTTCAGGCGCACCCCCAGCCTTCGACGACGACGAAAAGGCCGAGCTTCTCGCCGACTCCCTCGAGAGCCAGTGCACCCCCAGCTCTCAGTCCGTCGACCAGTCCCACGTCGACGCGGTCGACAGGGAAGTCGAGCTCAGGGCATCCCTTCCCTCCCCCCCGCCGATTCTTTACCTCCTATCACCCAAACGGAGGTCGAAGATCTCATTATGGGTCTCAAAACCAAAAAAGCCCCCGGCTCTGACGGCATTTCGAATCGCGTTCTGAAATGCCTGCCCGCCCAATCATCTGCCTCTTAGTGGCCATATTGAACGCCGCCATGACGAACTGCACCTTCCCCGCTAAGTGAAACGAAGCAGACGTCATAGGCATTCCCAAGCCCGGCAAACCTCGTAATCTCCCCGCGAGTTACCGCCCTATCAGTCTTCTGAACTCCCTGGCTAAGGTCTACGAGCGCCTACTTCTGGCGCGGCTCAAAGACTTTGTAGTGTTCAGGGGTATCCTTATCGACGAGCAGTTCGGCTTTCGAGCCAAACACTCTTGCGTCCACCAAGTGCACCGCATCACGGAGCACATCCTCTCCGGTCTTAACAGACCCAAACCCGTCTACACGGGCGCCCTCTTCTTCGACGTCGCGAAGGCATTCGACAAAGTCTGGCACAACGGCTTGATCTACAAGCTCTACCAAATGGGTGTGCCGGACAGACTCGTGCTCATCATACGAGACTTCTTGTCAAATCGCGCCTTCCGATATCGCGTCGAAATGACGCGCTTTACTCCCCACTCCACCCGAGCTGGAGTCCCGCAGGGCGCAGCTCTCTCGCCCCTCCTGTTTAGCCTTTACACGAACGACATTTCTCGTTCGAGTAAGGCGCATCTAGCCCTATTCGCGGATGATACCGCTCTCTACGTCTTGCATTGCAATAAGGGTTTCATTACCAGAAACCTTCAGGCAACCGCCAATTCCCTAGGGAATTGGTTCAGGAAGTGGCGTATTGAGGTGAACCCGGACAAGAGCGCTACGGTGTTCTTCTCCAGAGGTGCCACCCCGCGCCACTCCCTGCGCCGCCCTAGAAGTAATCTCGGCCAAGTGACCATGTTCGACCGACCCATTCCCTGGGTCAAAGAGGTCAAATACCTAGGGGTCACCCTAAACAGTACCATGTCCTTCGGCCCGCACATCAAGCGGGTCCGTCACCGAGCATCCTTTGTGCTCGGTCGTCTCCATTCGTTAATCTGCAAGCGGAGTAAAATGTCCCTTAGAAATAAGGTGACGCTTTACAAAACTTGCGTTCGACCCATCATGACTTATGTTCGTGTTGTGTTCGGGCATTCGGCCCCCTCTCACATCGATAAACTCCAAGTGGTTCGAAACAGCTTCCTCCGTAAAGCCGTAGGAGCCCCCTGGTTCGTACGGTATGTCGATCTCCACTCCGATCTAGGTCTCGAACCTATTCGCGCCTATATTAAAAAGGCGACAACACGACACTTCGCGAACGCATCTACCCATGCGAATCCGTTAATCGTAGCCGCCGCCGACTACGATACCCCGAAGGGGATACGCTCTCGCCAGTGCCTCCACTTCCTGAACAGACCACTAAACCGCGCAACGACGAGATAGTGGTCTGATTCAAGAGTGGGGTCTTTATACGCACGCGTATCTTAGAGTTTGGTTCGGAGACGGTTATCTACCAGGATCAAATCTATCATGCTTTTTTGTTCATTCATTCTCCACGTGTGCATATTGTTCATTATTAAAAAAATAGTGAAAACCCACATTAGACACAGCTTATCACGTAGTACATCAGAAATTAAGAAAGATTGATAATTCTTAAACTTGCCATAAATATTCAATATCAGTTTTGATAAGATTGAATATTGACTTTGGAGTTATATGATTGCACTTGAATATATAGTAAACTAGCTGTAGATACCCGCAACTTAGTTCGCGTTATTTGCAGGCGTGTATTTTACTCTTAGGATTTTTTTGAGACAAAAGGTAGCCTATGTCCTTCCTCTGTACAAAATTCTATTTCCTTGCAGAATTTGATCAAAATCTGTTCAAAGGTTTTGGGCGTGACAGACAGTTACTTTTGAATTTATAATATTAGTATGCATTACAGTCATATTTATTGGTGGCAAATATATTTTACATGCAGTATGAAACATCGTAATGTGGAGTAGGCAGACCCTTTCACAAGGTGGACCGTGATTTGGTAAAGGTTACAGGTAAAACCTGGATACAAACCAAATTACCCGGTCATCATGGCAATCTTTGGAAGGCCTTAATCCTGCCGTAGACACTCTACTAATTATAATAAAAACATCTTGTACAAAATAACTTGCATTGTCTGTCACAATCCTAAGTTTTTGCTTTACAAAGAAAACAACAAACAAAGCATAGCAACACAGAACTTTATTTATCACTGTAGATGTATTTAACCTTTGATATGGATTTGCAATAAGTGATTATATATATATAAATATAAACTTGATAAACATGATACGACAGCAAACAAATCCATTTAAATATAATATCTTGATGAACGATTGTATAAAGGCATGAACCATTTAGATTCAAGTCATAAAATGAATTATTTTGCTTTAGTTAGTGCTTAGGCAGATGGAGATAAAATTGTCCACAAGCCAGATTACAATTAAATTATGTTTCTGACATAATAATCACTTATACAAAAACCAATGGTTATCTTAAAGATTTTTTTTACTTATGTCTCAAGACCGTAGGTAATTCCAAATTTTAAGATTCAAGGTCATCAGGAAGTATGAAAGTATTAATAAGGCACACAATGAGACACTGTCGCCTCCTTTTTCTAACATATCATTCTGTTCTTACTGAAAATTACACCGTCATGTCAATACAGGCGGGTAATATTCTCCAAACTGGGGTAGCAGAGGTGTACTGTGTACACCGACGTTTCGCCATCGATGTTATAAATAAACTGACAAAATAATAATATCTGTAAAGAATTAGTGAATTAACTTAACATATGCCGTCTGTTTCTAAGCAGTAAAGTTAATTACAAAATTAGATAAACAATTAAAATTCATATTTCGTACCGATTATACAGTTTAAAATGGCCGCCCTTTGTATCCTCAGATCACGCGTTTGTCTCAACGCGGTTTAACAATGTACTTGGACTTTAGCCATTTACCTGATATGTGTTTCTTATATGATTGGTCATTGTTGTTTTATGAAAACATACAAAGGCTAAGACGTCTTACAATTTTATTTGTTCCTGTAACATTCCTTAAGTGTTATGTGCTATTCCAAACAGCTCAAATGTCTAGGGGTCACCCTAAACAATACCATACCGCCGCATATTAAGGGACTCCGTAACCGAGCATCCTTTGTGTTCGGTCGTCTTTACCCGATGATCTGCAAGCGGAGTTAAATGTCCCTTAGGAATAAGGGACACTTTAAAAAACTTTTGTACGGCCCATCATGACGTACGCTTATGAGGTGTTCGCGCACGCCGCCCGCTCATGCATTGATAGACTCCAAACAGTTCAATCCCGTTTTCTCGGCTAAGCTGTCTGAGCCCCGTGGTTCATACGGAACGTTGATCTCCATTCCGATATCGAACCCATTCGCGCCTTTATTAAAAAGGCGACAACCCGATATTTCACGAACGCGTCCAATCATAGGAATCCGCTAATCGTAACCGCCGCCGATTATGAACCTTACTGTCAGCTGCTACCGCCGTCCGCGGCATGTTCTCACCGACCCCTTCCGATGCCGCACACAGGATCAGACACCGACCTCGCCGGCGAGGTCGAAGAATCCCTTGCCCGCCGGCCGGTGCAGAGCACCACAGCGAGACACCTAGTGTATGCCCTCCCCATTAGCGACTGCCCAAGGTAGCCCTTACCCTTCTGGCTTGGGCGCAGTGATGGCACGCTTGCCCTTGTGTCCGGTAAAGTTGTAAAGGCCTCGCGGCCTACAGCGTAGATCATTCACACACACAGTTATGTGCTATTAAAAGAGAGCCAGTCTTATATTAAAAAAAACTAGCATTTATTCCTGTAACGTAGGTCTGTTTACAAACACGAAATTTACATACATACAGACCGAAACAAATATTTGTGGGTCACACAAATGTCGCATACGGGGATCGAACACGCAACTACACGATCCATTGGCCGGAGTGGCTAAAGCAGGACCAAGCCGTCGTCAATTGAAAGAAATTTATGTACTGGCGTACATAATGTCCTGGTGCATATATAAATTAATAGTTGCTGCCCACGATTTAGTCCGCGTTGACTTTAGGCAGGAACCTAACATTTTTGCGTAATAAAAAATATTCTATGTGTTTATCAAGGTAATAAACTATCTGTATGCCAAATTTCGAACAAAGCCGTTCAGCTGTTTTTGCGTGATTGAGTAACTAACATCTAAACATACAAACTTACCCATTTATAATGTTAGTAGGAAAATAACATTACTTAGGCTGCCCACCTACGTTAGACTTTTTGTAAGTCTGACAATCTCGGCGGATTTTTCTTTTTCTAGGACGCGTGCGTTTGAATATTGCAATCTATATGTTTAATTTTTTGCCGACAAAAATCGGTCACCGATCGTCGGATGTGGGCGGGCATAATAATGACATAGTGTTAGTTCTAGAAAAAATAAGCTGAAGGTTGTTTATGTTCATATTAACGTGACAACGGACATAAATCGATGTAATAGACACTTGACATGGTTGGAGTGAAATTAAACAGATAATAAGCAAAGAGTGTACTTACTTGAATTGATTTATTTCGTTTCATACGTTATTATAAGCAACTAGAAGGATATGCTTGGGCACAAATTATTCGCTTCTGTACTATCTGCCTAGCCCAGAACCGATCTGGGATGATGCCGTTGATAGAATAAACAAAATACCTACCATCTATTGAAAAAATAATCAATTATATTTAATTATCCTATTATACGAAAGTTTGTGAGGATAAATGTATGGGTGGTTATTATTCTTTAACGCACAGATTACGGAACGGATTTTGATGAAACTTTACGTCGTATAGCTCAGACATTAAAATAACATAGAAAATACATAGGCTATCTATACTTATATTATAAAGACGTGAGATATTAAGGATTTATTTGTTTGTAATCAATAAACTGGAGTTTATAAACTGCTATTAATTTATAAAGATACATACGCAGTCAAATTCGCGGGTGGCCGCTAGTACGTGATAATATTCTGTATTCTTAGATATCTAATTAAGATTGCCTCTAATTTCTAAGTTAATTAAGTATATTTACAAAGAAAGTTGTATATTTCTAAAATTTAACCTCATTTATTGACGCGCAGACTAGAAAAGAAAGGCGTAACAAAAGATGACCGCATTGCGAACCTCGAGAAGGAAATAATGAAACGGAAAGCGATGCTGCACGAGATCAAGGCGACGCTGCCCAAACAGAACAGCCTGTACCTGCGCATCATACTCGGAAACGTCAACGTGTCAATACTTAACAAAAACGATAAGTGAGTAAAGTTGTACCCACGAAACAAAACATGGAGAGGAGATGGCATTATTACATTTTCCTATATCATCAAACGTTTCACTACGCGGGGTGGCGCGAGAGGAAGAGGACGTCACACCCCGCCCATTTTATTTGCTATCTGCCATCATTGCCATATATTTGCTTCGTGGTTGTACCATTGGTACAAGGCATATTTTATGACAAGTAACTCATTGAGTTGTACAGAACAGGAGATGGAGTTATTATCATCATTTGTATTTTTTAGTAAAGGCAGTTACTTCAACCGTTGTAGCTACAGGAAAACGGTCTTAGGAGGCTATCCATAACCTTTTGCGACATTTTGAGCTGCATTTATAGACTAAAAAAAATGTATTTTTGTTTGCTGACTGAGCAAAAGAATGGGCATTTACACAATCTTTTTGATGCCAATTGATCCTGTTTCATAAAAGATTCAAACACTTCTATTGGATCAACTGAGGTTGGAGTACCCATACATTTTGTAGAAAATCATCACTTTTGTAGATTGAGCAACTATACATTCTCCAATCTCTTCACGGTAGATTATCCTTCCTCACGCCCCGACTAAATGTCAATATGTTTGTATGCGACCGGTGTATGTTCAATTGATTATCATCATTGTAAGAATATTTTTAAATCACAAATCCTATTGCGCGTCATCTTGTCTATTGACGCATTGGTTAAGTCAGTATAAGGGGCATCATAGAATTATATTATTATTATGTACCCACATTATTTAATACGCACATAGTAAGTAAATAAACGTGAGTACTTATTATTTTAAAGCGCCTATTAAACAACTCGGCTGGGCAGCGTTCGGGAAACTGCGCAACATCTTCTCATCCAAAATACCTCAGTGCCTAAAGACTAAAGTTTTTAGTCAATATGTGTTACCAGTGATGACATATGGATCAGAGACGTGGTCTCTTACAATAGGTCTCATAAAAAAGCTCAAAGTTGCTCAGCGAGCTATGGAAAGAGCTATGCTCGGCGTTTCTCTACGTGATCGAATCAGGAATGAGGAGATTCGTAGAAGAACCAAGGTCACCGACATAGCCCTCAGGATTAGCATGCTGAAGTGGCAATGGGCTGGCCACATAGCGCGAAGATCGGACGGGCGTTGGGGCAGAAAGATTCTAGAGTGGAGACCACGTATTGGCAAGCGCAGCGTAGGACGACCGCCTGCCAGATGGACCGACGATCTTGTGAAAATCGCAGGAAATCGTTGGATGCAGGTGGCATCGGACCGGTTACGCTGGAAAGCGATTGGGGAGGCCTATGTTCAGCAGTGGACAAGTATAAGCTGAAATGATGATGATGATGATTAAACAATGTAGGCATCTATTTCCATATGCTAATGCATACTATAGTTAGAATATTAATTCTCAAGAAAAACCTTGTATGAATTTCATTTACAATTGTTTTAACGAATAAATAATGTTCTACATTATTTATTCGTTAAAACAATTGTAAATGAAACTCGACAGATCATTATATCACTTTAGATTTGATTTTAATTTATCAGGAAGTATGTAGGTGTTGTATAAAGATGGAAAGAAAAACAGATCACACCTTATATTAGCTTCTAGATATAACCGTCCACAAAAACGATTAATCCATTACACATTGCCATTAAAACACATGAGAATCAAGAGTAAAGAATGATAATGTGTTATTAATATTATGATCATCTCATAACAGAAAAGAGTCTCTGATTTATGATAAATATTACCTATAAAACAAAAAAAAACAGATCACACTTAATATTAGCTTCTAGATATAATCGTCCACAAAAACAATCAATCAATCAACATTGCCTTCAAAACACATGAGCATCTAGATCGAGAAATGGTATTTTGTTATTATTACTAGGATCATTAATTAAAAACTATTATCCATTTTAAATACACAATGAAGAGGTTTAATGAAGTGATTAAATAAGATTTTTTCCCCGACAGGTTCAAATACAAAGACGAATACGAGAAGTTCAAACTTATTCTAAGTGCGATAGCATTCGTGTTAGCTGTTGCAAATCTTTGCATAGATTTCAGGTAAATAAATCAGACTTTCTTATAACCTGTATTAACGACCGTAGCCGTTAATATTTTCCTCACCTCCTGCGATTCATAACGATTTATTTTTATTTTAAAAAGAAACGTAGCCCCACGCTAGAATTTACAACTATGTCTTGGGTGCTATAACCATTAAAATTCATATACATAAATACCCAGATGGAAACGAATAATTGTGAGTCACACAAAGATTTATCCCGTGCGGGAATCGAACCCGCGACTATTCGGCACAGTGGGCGGAGCGGCTTAAGCTCTTAACCACTGCGCCAAATCGTCCGTCATTTATTAAAAATAATTATTATTGCATTGTTGAATGTGCTTGCGCAGTTTACATGGTTTTTTTTAAAACATTCATATACACACATACATCCCGATGAAGGGATCATATTCGCGACTCGTCGATCCAGTGGCTTGAGCCGATAAAGCTCTCAAGCAAAAGAGAACAAGTTTTAAATTCTGGGTGCCCTCTAAACTTTGATTGTCTGCTATTGGTCAATGGTTCGAAGCTAGATGCGCTAGAATACAGTGGCACCTGACTCACGTGAGCGAGATACTCTACCAATACGATGCACTCAATTATAACCTCAATAGTTCTATTTTTATCCAATGTTTATTATTAGCGTGTAATAATGTTTCGGTGGTTCAGACATGAAAGCCGGAAGAAAGATTGACAAAACATAACTATTTCATTTTATTTTTACAATATTTGGAAATATATTGCCTAGGTAAGAAGTACTTAGACAACTATTATAGGAATAGATGACCATTTATAAGATTTTGCTGGCGAATAGACAGACTATTTTACGATGATATCAAAGTGATCGGCGAGCATGTGTAAAACAGATTATGATAGTGGAGAAGCCAAGAGATAGGTATCTGTAGGAAAAGAACGTATTGGAGCTATTGTGGTTGTTGTTGTGAGAAATGTTTCATGCTATACAAGGTGTAACATATAAACGCAAGACCTGAAAGTAGTTTCTTCTAAATCGATAACTTAATTGATTTCAACAATTTTTATTGTATCTTACTTTTTTTTATTTTGCAAAAATGCTGTTACTCCTTTAGAGCGTTGTAATAAACTAAATATATTGCTGTTTTAAAGCAATGCAGATAGTGTTGTAAAAATGTCGCGCTGAAGTCGATCGTTCAGCGCTGAGTCGACGCTCACTAGCGTTGAAACACGTAGAAGATGCGAGCGTTTTAAGTGCCGACTCGAGCGATTTTACAACACTAAATACGGAGAGTTCAAATTCATTTCTAAAACGTATTTCTCAATACGCACACATACATGTACAAGTTTCATTGTTAATTGTGGTATAAAAGTGCTCGCAAAAGGGTAAAAAAAATAAATTTAGAATATTGGTTATCGTATTGAATTTGTGAAGCAATTATCTAATCAGGGTGTCTTAGGTCTTACGTTATTTACGCTACAGCTTGTATATTACTGCCGGCTTGTTCCAGTGGTGCAGAGCTTAAAACGCTCCGCCCATTGGATCCACTACATAGTTCACGTGTTGGATCCCCGCGCGGAACAAATCTTTGTATTAACTATAAACGTTTCTTTGGGGGTATTTGTGTGTGAGTTTCATCTTTGTAAATGCACTCAGGTCCCTCTCGAAGGTCATACGGAAAATGGTACGGAGGGACCTCCGGCGCTCAAACGCTCGCCTAATTGAGGAAGCCATAGAGCAGAATAGGGGGTTCCAAAGTATTTACCCAGAACCTCGGGAGGAACCAACTTACCAAGCTTAAGACCTCAGATGGCCGTCTAGTCGCCTCAAAGCCAGAGACCCTTGCCGAGATTGAGGACTTCTGCGGCCAGTTATACGCCTTACAATCACCGCAACCTGATCCCAAGTGCAACGACCATCGATCTACGTTAACCCGCCACTACACCGACGACCTTCCGGACATCAATCCAAGCGAGATCGAGCTGGCCTTTAGACAGCTCAAAAATGGGAAAGCCCCCGGAGAAGACGGAGTCACCACCGAATTACTCAAAGCTGGAGGAGCCTTAGTACTGAGGCAACTCCAGAGAGTATTCAACTCTGTCCTCCAAAGTGAGAGAACCCGGAAAGCGTGGCATAGGAGTATAGTGATCTTGTTTTTTTAAGAAAGGAGACAAAACGCTACTTAAAAACTATAGGCCCATCTCACTCCTAACCCAAATTTATAAGCTGTTTTCAATACATCGAGGTGTTGAGATGACTTTACAACGCCCCCACGATGACCGTTCAAGTACAGAATAGTCAATCAAGGCATATTCCTTTGCACAGAGGCGTGCGACAGGGGGATGTTATATCCGCAAAACTGTTAACTGCTGCAATGGAAGATGCCTTCAAAACTCTTAACTGGAAAGGACGGGGTATAAACGTCAACGGCGAGTACATCTCACACTTAAGGTTTGCCGATGATATTGTCGTCATGGCTGATACCTTGCAGGATCTACAGGAAATGCTGGACAGCCTAAATGAGTCCTCCCGACATGTCGGTCTCAGGATGAACTTGGACAAGACGAAAGTCATGTTTATTCTTCATGTGACGTGTGTTGTCGACGGAGCTACTCTCGAAGTTGTATAGGAGTATGTTTACCTTGGACAGGCATTGCAGCTAGGGAGAAACAACTTCGAGAAGGAGGCCGGTAGGAGGATTCAGTTGGGCTGGGCAGCATTTCGGAAACTCGGTCATGTCTTCTCGTCACCCATCCAATAAAATCTAAAGACGAAAGTCTTTGACCAGTGCGTCTTGCCGGTCATGACCTACGGAGCTGAGACGTGGACTCTCACGATGGGACTGGTCCGTAAGCTAAGAGTCGCTCAGCGAGCTATGAAGAGAGCTATTCTTGGAGTTTCTATGCTAGATAGAATCAGAAATGAGACTATCCGGTATAGAACCAAAGTCACCGACATAGCTCTGAAAATCAGCAAGCTAAATGGGCAATGGGCTGGTCACATTTGCCGCAGAACGGACAACCGTTGGAGCAGACTGGTTTTGGAGTGGAGTACCACGAACTGGCAAACGCAGTGTAGGACGCCCCCCCCCGCGAGATGGAGTGACGACATACGTCGGATAGCCGGCAGGAACTGGTTGCATCAAGCCGAGGATCGGGCTCTGTGGCGCATATTGGAAGAGGCCTATCTCCAGCAGTGGAATGATTTGGGCTGATGATGATGATAAAATGCACTCACGACACAAATAATTCCTAGTATGGCGGCTTTTATTTTTAGTAAAAAACTTTGTCAGTTTTTTGACAACTTCTTTCTTTGTTTCGGTGGTAGAATTCCGAATGATAAGTGGAGATTGATCGGTTGATTTCAGACACCTATAAACTTGTCTTTAATTGTATTAAATGATTGTAGGCCGTTGCAATTGATACTTTTGTTCCTCCTGGTGTGGTACTACTGCACGCTCACAATACGAGAGAGCATCCTCAAGGTGAATGGCTCCAGGATCAAGGGCTGGTGGCGACTGCACCATTTCATCTCGACAGTGGTAGCGGGCGTGCTGCTCATCTGGCCGCAGAACGAACCTTGGGCAATATTCAGGCATACCTTTATGTGGTTCATCGCTTATATCAGTAAGTTTTGACTGCCGATTTTTAATCGACTTATAATGAAGAGGATTTTCTATTTAATACATTTTATTCTTATATAGTTCCCTATATTTCTTGATGAATTTGTTCATTATTATTATTATTCTGAAGAGCTTATTGCCGATGTGTCCTTGACAAATTATGTTCGTTTTGATGAGAAGTTACAGAGGTAGAGCACTCTTAAGGCGAGTGAAATAGGTACCGTTGGACACTATAACGTCGCTATTTATTAAATAATTTTAGCCCAGTTAAGAAACTGTCCTACCGTTGGGCACGGGCTTCCTCTCAAACTAAGATGGTTTAGGCCATAGTCTGCCACGCTGGCCCAGTGTGGGTTAGCGAACTTCGCACACCTTCGAGAAACTTAGGTTTCCTCACGATGTATTCTTTCACCGTTAAAGCAAGTGATAATTAATTTTTAATACGCACATGTTTTCAAAAAGACAGAGGTGCGTGCCTGGGTTTGAACCCGAGACCTCTAACTTTGCAGTCTAACGGTCTAACCACTAGGCTATCACTACTTTTTTGATGTTTATGTATATATTTTTTAAACATGTTAGTTTTTGATGTAGATCCATACTGTAACCGAGTATTTTAACCTGCAATCTGTTGAGCAATAACCAAATGCGAGTTGCCGTGGATTTTATTTACATAGCCCATTTATTTCACAGGCGTAGTACAATACATGCAATTTAGATACCAAAGTGGAGTGCTATACAGGCTAAAGGCGCTAGGCGCAAGGCATAACATGGACATAACTATTGAGGGATTCCACTCATGGATGTGGCGAGGACTGTCTTATCTATTACCCTTCCTATTCGGAGGCTATGTATTTCAACTCTACATCGCGTATACACTCTACAATCTTAGCTATCATCCGGAGGCTACGTGGCAGGTATGTCCTTAACATTCTTTCTTATTACTGTACAAATATGGCTATATATTCAAATTATTTAACGATGTTGATCGAAATTACGTTTAGACTTGTTGTCGATCTATTTTGTAGTAAATATCACTTTACGTCATGTAGTAGTTTTCCATGTTAAAATGTATTATTCTGCAAATATATATTATTAACCGATAATGATGACACCATGACGTCTTAACAATAAATATACGTATATTTATTTTATTTGTCCGCTATTTACGTAATCAATGCAAGTCAGTGTTACCTGTAATCAGGTAATAAATATAAACATTTAAAAGTATCACTTTGTAGCTTAAATAATATTTGGAATATCAAAATGTTGCATTTTTTTATGTGTATGTTATTGTAAAGTTATGACACTATACTAGTGATTATACTTATTTATAATAATGAATAGCTTTTAATACTGTCGGTACCTGTTGGTCGAATTCAGGTAGTAAAGTATAATAGAGCGATCAGTAATTACTAGTGTTACATTTACATATATCTTATCATTACAGTATTTATTTTATTTAGTTTTAATGTAACTGTAGCATTTGAGGAAATTAATTTTTTATATTACATACTTTTTTATTTGGTGATTAAAACCAAATAGATTAATATAGTCAGGCGCCGTTCCTGACAGTATGGGTTCATCTAGTGTTCAGTACAGTTACTTTGAAGATTACATAAAAATTACTTCTTCGAGTAGTTTTGGAATATCTGTTTGTATCTTGAGCATAAAACATGTTTTGAGGAAATTTTGGGTCTGTTTTGGGGTCAATCGATAATAGTGGTGTAACGAATATTCGCATATTTTTTGACATTCGTAATCGCATGCGCACAATTTATGCAAATGTTTTGCGAATATCTACTTCCGAAAAAATATTATAAGATGTCATAAAATCTCTTATAGATATAAGATGTAAATAGAGTTTGCATCTAGCTCTTTTAGTATCGCAAAACGTAATATTTCATTGGAAACTGATTTATTCATATCAAAAAATGACTAATCACACTTTAACCTCAAATTCACGTATATTTAGTAACGATCTTTTGATAAGTAAACATACAATCATTGATCGGCCTTTTTCGGATCAGCTTGACAATGCTCGGAATAAGATGCAAACGATGACAAATGTATGCGTGCGACTGGCGCGGCAAGTCAGCTGTCAAAATAGAACCATAGATAAATGGCGCCGAATTTAAAACTGAATACTCGCAGTCGCATTCGCGAATATCGGCGGCAGATATTCGCATCCGCATTCGTATTCGCCAATGCTATAAAATTGATATTCGTTACATCACTAATTAATCCCTTTACTCCCTCCTAGGCTGCGCCTGAACTAAGATAATATGTTGTAAATGTTTGATGACGGTGAAATTGTTCGTCGATTTTATCAATTGATTAAATCAATATCAGTTTATAGTCCATTACTATCGAGATTAGTAACTTTGACTCAAGGCAGTCTTTGTGAAGAAAAATAACGATACACGCGACTTACTCTTCAGAATTTGTGACCTTAATATGTAAGTGGTAAAATCGACTCAATTTCATCAATCATCAATTAGTCGATTATAATGCATTCTCCTGTAATACACCAACTGACAGGTGCCAGCGTTAAGTATGTCGTTCCTGCTGATCGGCATCGGGAACACGGCAACCACACTCATAGTGATACCGCAGAAGCTCAACGAACAGGTACAAATGAACTGAGGACGCTCCGCGACGCGCGGCCGGCGAAGCACCCGCGCTTGTGTTGTTTAGTTAGCTGTAGATCGAAAGATGCAGTGCTGTGGTTACGATTAGCCTTTAAATTATTTATTTATTTACACAATAACATAACAGCTGTCCCCACGTAGATGTTATTATGTGAAGGAACAGCAACTCGGTGACTCAAATATTTTTTAATGACAAAGAATTGCTTCGATTTTATTTTCTAAAATTTTACTCATGGTATATTAAAATTACGCCTTAGAATAAAAATAATCCAGAAGCCTCGTCCAGTCGTAATTACACTCCGCGCGCTTTTTTATTTTTATTTTGTATTTTGCCACTATGATACAATGGAACAACACTGTGTTGTGTGCCTAGGTGTAAAAATACAATAAGAAATGCACCCGATAGGTGCGGACATAAAGAGAAAGTGGTGTAAAATCAGAAAAAGAGACATGGTATCTCCATCAACTTGTTTATATTGCTGTGAAGATCACTTTAACGTAAGAATTAACTTAAATAATTCAAACTAAAATTTTGTCTTTGTGTAAATCGACAACAAAAAATAACAATAAAAATAACTCAATAGCAAACATCCAATAAATATGCACTTGTATTGTAGACTTGACGTCATATTCGATCTGACCAATAGCGTGGCGTTCCCGCTACTTTGAATTTCCCACTCATTTTTTGTACTTTCAATAATTATTTTCTTAATAAAAAAATAATGTTATTAAAAAAATATTGGTATAGACATTATGCTAATGCGATATAGTTTGTAAAAAAAATATATTTGACCCTTATTTGAATTTCACGCATATTCCCTATTACAGACGGAAGAATTAATTCAATATTTAAAAACTACGGCATCTGAATGAGCTAGTTAGGTATGAAATATGATCCCATCATGTTTCTTTTTGATCTTAACAACATTTTTACAGGCAAAAACGACACAAGACGGCATAATTCAATTTAATTTGACACGCGCAGAACACGTTATTCCGCACGACGGGCACAGAGTGACCGCTCCCATGAACGTGTGACTAATTGCTTTGCAGGTAGTAATTGTTGCTTCAATTTGATGTGGGCGCTCCTAGATTATTTTTATTCTAAGAATTACGCACAAAGTTTTGGGAAGTAAAATTGGATATTAATTCGGATACATTATTCAAAGCCGGTCGTCGTGACGATTTGTCCGTCGTCCTGTCCTTTGTCCTGCAGTGGACTTCTTTCGCGTAAAGATAGATAGATGCGTATTACACACCAAAACCTTGTGTAATAAATACCATGAGAAGTTTCAGATGGAAAAATCGAAGTATCATAAATCATGGTTGTGATAAAGGTAATAAAAGTTTCGGACCACGTACATAACGTGGTGGCCAACTTTACAGTTATTTTTATAGTAATCAAATCTATTATTTTTATGTCAGACATGTTTATATAGTTAAGGTGCTAGTCAAGCGATTTGTATTTGTCTAATATGAAAAACTTAGTTGCCGTTTCTACGCATAGAACCCCTCCAAAGTAACCTTTCAATGCGCCATCGTGGTGTTTTATATTGTATAAATTGCGAGTTAATATGGTGCATTGCCAGGATCATTAGGACCGTAAACAGCTTACCGCATAACAGCTTCAGAAAAGAGCTCGTGGGTCGATTGTTGCCTGCCTTAAGGCTTGTTCAGATATAAGCGAATTTGCTACCGCCGTGGGTAGCGAAAAATACCGAAGGGTATCTTGCTGGCCAGAGTTGGGCAAAAATTAATCGTGAAACAATTAAGTTGCAATTAAAATATTTCGGATTTCATCGCTGCTTATTTGTGGTTGTCAAGTGCCCAACCCTTTTTAGTGCTCTACAGCACCCATGATCGCGGAAGGGACTGAGGCATTTGATGCCAAAAAACCATTGTTAATCCGGAGCATGCCAGGGAAATGAATTTAATTGCAAATGTAATTTCAATTGATTGATCCTACAATTGAAAAATGCCCAACACTGTTGCTGGGTAGTAGATATTTGAAATGGAGCTTACTCTAACCGCGGAAGTTCATAAAGTTATTATACTTATAATAATGAATAATTGTGGAATTAGTGTGGGTATTGGTAGAGGATTACACACGGTGTGATCGAGTCAGAAATACGGAGATCCGTAAAAGAGCTCAAGTGTAAAACGTCGGATCCCGTATATTTCGTCTCAAGTGAAGACGGACGGGACACGTCGAAAGGTGTGGTGACGGCAGGTGGAGACGAAATGGCAGTCACGGAAGATATACGATATCCCTTCCGTAACCGCCATTTCGTCACCATGATATGATTGGTAGAATTCAGGCAGTAAAATATAATAGTGCGAGCAGTAATTAATGTTAATACAAGTTTTAAAATTTCCGGCGGGATATCGCTGGGTGTTTTTCGCTACCTACATATTATAATGTGCAGCGGTTCCGAATATCGCTTATATTTTAAGAGGCCTTTAGCTACAAACCTGACGCCTTGCTGTTTTTCAAACTGAAACCACAAATTCTATGTGGAAACTCACGAAGCCGCAAGTGTAATGCAAACGCGCTACTATATTTTTTAAGACGCAATTATATAGGGTACGCTTTTAACTATGTAGATAACGTGTTTTGCGATAGACCGCTTTGGACAATGAAATATTGAAATCCTAGTTTAACTGTTTAATATCTCAATTGTTACATACTTGCTTTTTACACTTCAGTGTATTCCTTCTCTACTTGTAAGTTAAATTGGACCTATCTTGTGGAGTTAAAGGGGCGAGAAGGAAGTGGGACTGCGCTAATTGCCAGTATGTGTGTTCTAGATAACCTTATTTACACTTATCTAAGGAGACTTACTTGTCCCTTTGAACTATAGAGGTTACCCAAGTTTACGCTGATAGAGTAAAAGTAACATAAATAAAAACTGAACTCAACATAGGGCCATTTCTCTAAGCGCACCGCTCTGTGCTCTCGCGCGAAAACTCCAATTCAAATAAAGAATGTACCGTAAATTAATTCAAATGATGGCTTGGAAGGGAATATTCGTTATCCAAGGAGTTTTATGCAATGTTCTTATCCAAAGATTATTTTGATTTTAGGCAATGTCGTAATCGCTAATGTTGCATGCATTTTCCTTGAAAAGCTTTCATTTTTTATGCAATACGTGGTAAGTTACAGCAAGACCTACTATTCGTATGTAACTATTCAATAAAACTTTTGAATTCTTTTTTCTCACATTTTATGAGTTCTTGTTTGACTTACCGCATGCGTACCACATTCTGAATGGAGTCTTTAGACTTGCTGTGGTTGTACCTAACCTTTTTTAATAGTTAAATTGGGATGCAACAAAAGCACTGCCAGTAACCGTAAACAGCAGCAGGATATCCTGAAACATTACGACGTCGATCTGTGTATACACGGTGTAATTTTAGTCGTCCTGGAGCGAAAGCCCAGCTAATGTACCCAATCACTACCGTTCATTAGTAATAAAAAATCAATAAAAAGAACACTTTAATATGTAACATCTACCTTCTGACCTATCCGAATATCATAGCCAGGGTGAAAATCCGAAACACCGATGGTATCTACCAACCAGCTGGCGACCGCGCTTCCTTTTAATGTCATTTTAAGCTTGGTATACCTAGGTGTTTTTAAAGCACTAAATTAGTATTGTTATGGTGATGTTACTTATTGAAGTGTTTTTCTTTTTCTTTTTTTTAGTACCAGTGAATAGTAGGCATTGTATACATCACCTGGGCTTTGGCCTTGGCTGGTGAAGCTGTAAAGGCCCCGCGGCCAACAGCGTAGATCATTCACACACACAAAAACTGGGCTTTCGCTCCAGTACCACTAAAATTACACTGTGTATACAAGCTGTAACATAATAAACGCAAGACCTGAAAGTAGTTTGTTCTAAATCGATTCCAACAATTTTTAATGTATTTCACTTTTTTTTTTTAAATTTGCATAAAATGCTTTTATTCCTTCAGTGCGCTACAAAAAATTAAATTTATTCTCGATTCATAGCAAGAAGAAGATTCCAAACGAATTCCTAAAAGGTATTTCTCAAAACGCACACTTACACGTACAAGTTTCATTGTTAATTGGGGGTATAAAAGTGCTTTAAAAAAGGGTAAAAAGCTTTATATTTGAAAATTTGGTTTTCGTTTTGTCTTTATGAAGCAATTCTCTAATCGGGGGGTCTGAGGTCTTGCGTTTATTATGTTACACCTTGTATATAAAACTAGCAGTTTCCCGCGACTTCGTACCCGGTCGACAACAGCGCCACCTACCGGGTCTATGCTATATAGCCTATGTTACTTCTGGAGAAGGTAGCTTTCTAATGGTGAAAGAATTTTTGAAATCGGTCCATTAGTTTTTTAATTTACTCGTTAGAAACATACAAATCTTTCCTCTTTTTAATATTAGTATAGATAATGCCCATTGTGGCAGGCTCTCAATTAATATTGAGCAAATGTTAATGGATTATTAAATTTATTAATATTTTAGTCGATTGCTTATCGTATTTTAATTTTCGTTGCATCCCTATTTTAAATAGGTAATTAAAGTTAATGTTTATACAATCAGTTAACACTTAATAGTCTAAATGCCCGCCTGAATATTGCTCTGATACAAAATGAAGTAGAGGTATACAGATGGGTGTTATTATAATATCACACATTAGATTATGAGGAATTTAAATTATGTATTCATTTTATGTACCTGATGTTTCTCTACGATTACTTATTTGTAAAAAAAAATCAAGGATTAGCGAAATTGGACACTTCATATTGCCTGACAAAATATGGAAGTCTAATACGAATAATTAACAAAGATGGGAGCTTTAACCTTCGATATTCTTTATTAGTTACTTATCTAAGGCCGCTGGGAGCCAATTTAACATCTATTTTATTTGTATCAGAGCAACACGACATTTCGGAATGAACTCGAATACCTTAGTATTGTAAAATACTTTCCCGTGGACCAATTTGTCCTATTGTGTAGATCTTTAGATTTTAATTATTTTTAGCGAATGAATCTATACAGCTTTGTTGCTTGTCGACGCCAAACGTGATGATTTTTGTTAAAAGATATTCTTATTTTATCCCATGTAACTATTGATATTTCATCTTACGACGAAAATCATCGAATAGATAAGTAATTTATTGTTTACTTACGTTCTGTATATTTAATTCTGAATTTGGAATTCTTTTGAAAAAACTTTTTTATATCCTTGTTTGTCTAAGTCTAGTTAATTTTATTAAATTTTCTAGGCACTGTTTAAGTTATGGAAATATATGTATAACAATAATAGTATACATGCTTACAATAATGTATAGTTATTATATTAGTAAAATGAGCTAAGTACGCACATTGGGACTTTTAAAGACCTGAACTAATTACGTTTTACTTTGTCTATACTTTTACATAAATACTGTATAGTATATGCAATATATTATTAATCAATATTATATCCGGATATATCTAATACGTACCAGAAGATGTTGAGTGGGTAGGCCCCCTACAAGATGGACCGATGACTTGGTGAAGGTCGCGGGTAGAAGTTGGATGCGTACAGAAAAAAGCCGGTCGTTGTGGCGGTCTTTAGGGGAGGCCTTTGTCCTGCAGTGGGTGTCTTTCTGCTGAAGAAGAAGATATCTAATACCTAGCGAACGAACTAATCATACGTGCTTTAGTATTTATCATTTCCAAAAAAATAAAATGGACACTGACGCGCAGTTATATTCTATTTTTTGATTTTGAATTACACACGTAATAGATTAATTAAATTAATCAGTTGCTGAAGCACTTTTAACTCGAATAAATTCTCAATTTATTTTGTATGCAACATCCTTGCTTACACACGTTGGTCACGTAAATCATTAACATATTAAGCAAGCCAGACGTTATCAATTGAGGTAGCTAGGTTATTGAATTAAACTTGATCAAGTGTTTACGTAGTACCTATTTTATTTTGCCTGGGTTTGTTATGTATATGAGTGGACGTTTTCTTATCCTAAATCTACTTAATTTAATTTCTAATCCCTAAAATAGTGTTTCCCAATTAGTAATACGCGTACCCCCGGGGGGTACGTGTAGTGACTAAGTTAATTTAATTAAATATAAACAATCGCCTAAATATATTTTGCTAAGCTTGACCCTCGTGATGGTAGCGGGACGCAGGGCGGGGTGCGCTTGACCAATCAACTCATCTCCCGGCTGTCTGTTGGCGTACAATTCGTAGCTTATGGGGTCCGCGAGTTTAGAGTTTATTTTTTTAAAGGGGTGCGTAGAAAAATCTAGTTGGGAACCACTGTCCTAAACCATACGGGATCATGATTGCTGTTAATATTCTAACCGATAAGCGATACTAGCTCTGTAGCCAAGTCAGGTTTCCATTTCTTTACAGTAAGAAAATGACGCTCAAAGTGTATAGGTATAAAGGTAAAAATAGGTGCGCATTGTGTTTTTGTACAAAATAATGTCAGTCTATACCTATTATTAAAACTAACTGGATTGTATAGACAAGGAACTATACGTGTTGTAGCCTAGTTTGAGACACGTACTACTTATTTATATGTATGTACGGACTAGATCGTCATCACAAGATCGAATACGAGTTGTGTTTTCAATGTTTAGAATGCACATTAAAGACTTGACTAGTCATAATTATTTTATGCCGCCGCCGATATATAACAGGTGGCGTTTAATTTAGGTAACTTAATAGCTAGATACAGACCCACAAGGATCTTTTGGCCCGCGGAGAGTTGCCGTTTGTTTATGATGAAAGGAGATCGTCAAAAATGGCCCCAGAACCAACAAACATGTGACCTATACCATAATTATTTATCTGTTTTATTACAGTAGTTGCAAACATCCATATTTAACGGACAATTTGCAATTCAAAACGAATATTTCAAAGTACTGTAAGGACATAAATCAAATTCGCCAACGTCTTTTCCGAATGACAACGTTGTTATCAAATAATGGTTGGAGATATCAATCCTATTAATCGGTTATATTCAATCGATCATATTCAATAATGATCGATTTGATTATTGCTAGTGTACTTTTACATAACGATTTTACAAATGTATTGTTGGCTACTAAATTATAACCTCAAAAGCTAATACTTTTTTGCAATAATGCAATTCCCCCGCGTGTCCGTTTAATAATAAATGCATGAAGATAATTTGCAGGTAACTTGAAATCATACACGCATTTTTTCATTGCTGTTGGTTCTGGGGCAAATCGTGTATGGACGCAGAACAATGTCCTTAACCCGAGTTCTTTTTTTAATTAGTAACCGTGCGGACTCATCTGTTGAAATATCTCCTTGGAAGTAGAATTTTTTTATTAAAAGGTAAATAACCCTCATTTCACACCCCCCTGTAAATGTCATCCACGGGTCAAAAGATCCTTGTCGCATAGTAATCGTAATTTATGTTATCGCTATAAGCTGTTCTCGAAATACTGATATCGTAGGAGTAAAATATAACTGGGAGCTAGGGGATTAGTCTACCTACGATAACACGACCGTTAGATGTCTCGAACAAATAGATACCTGCTACTTAAATAGTAATTTATATTAGATTAATGTACTTATGTTTTGTATATTTGGTTACAAATTATTAATGGTTGTCTTTGGCTGTCATTTTTGTAATGGATGCTATGTATAATTGTATTGCCGTTTTAATAAATTTGTTTTTCAGCGACATTTTGGTTTTAAGTTATTTCTTTATTTATTATATGTATGTTTATGTCATTCGACAGCTTCCATTCCTGGCGGCTTTGTTTCTTACGTTGCACTGTTTCAACATGTACACGATACTGACGACATTGCGCAAGAAATTACAGGGCGGCTTGAAACTACGATACAAATTGCGCGCGATCGCCTACCGCCTGTCCAATGAGATCGCCACATTGGTACGTGCATGATGTATATTATAGCACTGTAACCTTCCTATTCTGAGGTAATCAGACACACTTAGCTCCACACGAGTTATAAATCTATTCTTGTATTTATTTCTTTTATTTTTTATAGAAGAAAGTGAGCTGTTTTTGTGATATCTGATTACAACAGAATAGGACGTCGAGAAGGTATTCTGAGAATAGGATCGGTGCGGTGATTGTATGTTGTTCACGTTTGCTTACCGCTGGTATTTACAATACCGAACGCCGCCTCGACAAGATCTCGTTTTAACAGCCTACAAGGCGTTGTCCACGTGTATAATAAATTAAGGATATACCATGACCCCATACAATTCATTACTTCACGTCTTGGACAGATTGTCGTCTCGGCGATCCATTTGTTGTGGTGAGGATGGGCTTAGAAACGACGCTGTAATTTTCAGTAGTGATTGGCCCAAGGGCTTAATGCTTATACCGACGCTAAAGTAATTTACCTTGTATCTTTTAATGCACTGTGCATAATAAGACGCATATTCAGCTAAATTGCCGAACATGAAACAATCAGTTATAATGCTTTCACTTTAAGTAAAAAAAACAAGGCTACTCGTCCAAAAGAAAAAAAATGGGTAAGTTATATAAGAGTTGTTTGTGTATAGTTATTATATTGGTATAATACTTACACATCATTAATACATGAAATAAATTTTAGGTGTGATTTGAGCCAAATTAACCCAATAGAGTTGTAGTTTGGTGTGGGATATGGTAATCCGTCAATGTTGCAATTCTGTAGGTTACCTTTATTTACCTGCTTTTTGCTTTTTCATGCTAGTACATTTACGTTGGGTGACTTTTCTATATTTTTTTTTAATCATAGATTCCTCCAATCACACCGCAAGGGCTTTGCTATAAGATTATTAAAATCCACAGCGCCCCTATTGAATACAGTAGGAACTAGGAGGACGGAAGGTGTTTTGATTTAGTGTAAAGAACGCGCATAAAACCGATGGCTTATGGTAAAGGCGGTGTGGTTTGTCCTTTGGGCTGAGATGCATGGGTGTCGTTAGTACGTAACATTGTATTTGGTGTGTAACATAGAAAGTTTATACAGCATAACTTTTAACGTGGTAAATATTAAAAGATTATCCACAATATTTACTATACTTATAACAGTTATGTAAAAAATAGGATAACTAATATTTATAAAATGAAGTTTTGTTTTATATGCGTTAACGGCGCGCAAACAACCTACCTTGTTTTCCTAAGGTAATTTTTACATGTTTGCTTTAGGATCGGACACGGTATACCTATTATCCCCATATATTTACCATGTTTATTAAAAATCATGTTGTATACTAATAGAATAGAGGAATCATTTAATATTAGCTAGTACTGTAAAGGGGTGTGGTCCTACTAGAAGATTTATTTGGTTACATTATAAGACGTTCATTAGTCGCATGCTTATTTTTTTTATTTAAATTAGGTTAAATCGATTTAGCTGGACTTTAATTAGTAAGTAATTTTTATGTATTAATTACAGGAACAAAAATGGCGACAAAATAAAGTGGATACGAAAACAGACTAAATGTTGCGTTACATGTGTGATTAACGAATGAACTTAATATTAATAATTTTAATAGATCGGTGGACAATTTATATTTTCATATTTCATGGCGTTTAAAACTGTATAATGGCGTTATATAACTTATGTAAATATACTTGTTTAACTTTGACCTGTGGCATTTTTATTAACTTTTTGGTGTAATAACTCTTATGGCATGGGGAACCTAACATCTTACATTTTACTCGCATGTGTTTCGAATTAATCCAATTGTCATCAAAATTGATCATGCCACGCTCACACACAAAGACACATCATATCTATGGAAAATATACTTGGTGTTGATGGGTATTCTTGTGCAATTTATAGAATACTTATTAACAGACGGAGTACTTAAATTACATCACTTCAATTTGTCATTTTTTCACAGTGAATCAGATAGCCCAGCTGGTGAGGAGATCTAGTAGGGCTAAGTAAAGGTAACTGGCGGAATAACTGCTCAGTCCAGCGGTGCCGTTCGGGCAGCTCAGCAAACATGGGGCAGCACACGAATTTATTTAATTTATAAATGTTGACATAAAATTACTAATTGTAATTTACACCTGGCCAATTCCAAATTGTAAGAGCAGTGATAGCCTAGTGGTTAGACCGTTGGACTGCAAAGTCAGAGGTCTCGGGTTCAAATCCAGGCACGCACCTCTGTCTTTTCGAAAGCATGTGCGTATTTAAAATTAATTATCGCTTGCTTTAACGGTGAAGGAAAACATCGCGAGGAAACCTGCATGCCTAAGAGTTTCTCGAAGGTGTGTGAAGTTCGCCAACCCGCACTGGGCCAGCGTATACTATGGCCTAAACTCTCTCAGTTGGAGAGGAGGCCCGTGCCCAGCAGTGGGACAGTTTCTTAACAGGGCTAATATTATTATTATTATACACCTATTTTCCCCAAGCGGGGGTGGCAGAGGTGTACTGAGTCCCACGTTTCGCCGACGATTTTAGGTCCTATTTAATAGAGGGCGAGCCTATTGCCATATACCGGGCACAATTCCAGACTCTTACTGGGAAGTTTTCGCTAGAAAAACTACACTTGTCAGACCTAGGATTTGAACCCAGGACCTCGTGATCATAAAGCGATGCGCTTTGCCACTAGACCAACGAGGCAGTCAATTGTTATTTCAATGTTTTTTTTTAAGAATTCTTCAGTATTAGCAGTCTTCCTGGAAATTCCGTGAGGATACAAATCAACAGTCGGTATAATGTGTTCGGGAACATGAGACCGAAGAACAACTGTTACGAATGTGAGGGATCCCTATAAACATTTGTATTATGGGTTTCTAATAGGCAAGGGTAATAATAAAATAAAAGTTTCAGAATCACAATTATAATATCTTTTAAATATACTAAGAACACCATGTTACACCTCTACTGAAATGATGTCATAACTCAATACTTTTTTTCATAATTTTATGGTTAGCTTCTTGAAAAAACTGAAAAATAAAATAAATTGCATTTTTTTGCTGCAATTTGCTTTGACTTATGACACTATTTGAGCGAAAGGGCGATGTATTGATATACTCAACAATTACATTGAAGGCTATCTAAGCCTCAGGGTTAAGAATTAACTTATGACCCGCGGTTATTAATGATACAGAACGTATCGGCATTTTATTACTTCTTATTCCAAATTATACACAGGCATAAAACCTCGAAATAACAAACAAAAATATACATACACTTGCTTTAACCCAAATGGGGACTAATGTTGTCATCAAGTGAATTGTTACGTCACAGTCGTTTGCTATGAAATTAACCAAAGTTAATTAATAACCGCTAGTAACCACTTGTTGAAACATTTCCCTGGAAGTAGGAATATTTTTAACACCGTCACGCCTATATTCCCCAAGCTGGGGTGGAAGAGGTGTACTGAGTACACCCACGTTTCGCCGACGATGTTAGGTCCCATGGAATCGCAGGCGAGCCTATTGCCATCTACCGGGCACAATTCCCAACTCCGGACTCGTGTGTATGTGTGTGTGTGTGTGTGAGTGATGTACGCTGGTGGCCGCGAGGCCTTTACAGCTTCACCGGACTTAAAGGAGAGCGTGCAACCACTACGCTCGAGCCAGAAGGGCAAGGGGCGACATACTCGAGGCGCCCTCGGTTGGGACAGTCGCTGTGGGTGGACGGGGTGGACTACTAAGTGCACCGTTCAACCGCCGGCTATGGGAGGGGATCTACGACTACGTAGTCGTCGCCCGTATTCGGAGCGGAAAGAATGGATGACAAAGCATCGGGGGATCGGAGAAAACATGTCGCGGCCGGCGGTGGCGGCAGGGGTCGGGGGGGGGGGGGATTGTAGTCTGCGGCGGCTACGATTAACGGATTCGCAAAATTGGTTTTGTACGTATTTTGTAAGTATTTATTTTACTAAATGATAACCCTTATTTTCACACCAACGCCCCCGTCAATGTCGTCCACGGGTCAAAATATCCTTGTCGCGCTATAGGTGTACCAGGATGTTTAAGTATAGAACCAAGTTATAATAAAG
This sequence comes from Phalera bucephala, assembly GCA_905147815.2. Lineage (NCBI taxonomy): Eukaryota > Metazoa > Arthropoda > Insecta > Lepidoptera > Notodontidae > Phalera > Phalera bucephala. Next base: position 10,179,120 of record LR990621.1, on the reverse strand, counting down.
TTAATTCTCCTGTAGATAAATAGTTTACTACAAGCACGCCATTCGTTTTTCGGTAAGCGGAAATCCATTTGGGTTATCGAAATTAGATTGGAAATAATTTAAGCTGATAAAATGCCATTCTGTCCTGGTGGGCGCCGGCTTTAAACCGCTTCTGTATGAGCATGCATACACCGAACTAAATGTTACACTAATTAACACCACTCTTTATTTTACCTATATTATTATGTATTTACACTAGAGCTGTAGCAAACCGTATGTATTCGATACCGAGTAACGGGTACGCCATTTAGTACTGAGTACCGAGTACTCACGAATGCATTTCGTTACTCGCAACTTTCGTATTTTCGTACTGTTGTTAGCTTAATTGATTCTTTATACAAACAAATACAACTGTTTCAGTTCGCGCAAATACGTTGATGCGTGAATTGGGTATTTGCATGAACACGATATAACAACAAACAATTCTTTGATATATATAAAATTTGTAAAAATAACAAATAATTTTTAGTTACATAAAAATGGTCTAAAAGTCACGTGACGTGAAACGCAATCCGATTGGTATGACGTCATTGTGCACATTTCCTGCGCAAAATTTGAATCCATAACAATACTGGTGCAAAATACGGTAAAGTTAAAAAAATGCAGCTAGGTATGTAACGTATGTGTTTTCTACAAAATACGAAGGACGCGACGTCAACGTCATACCGTACGCAATACGCAACACGACTCGATGCGATGCTCTGTTATTAGGTATCAAAAGTAACGAGTAACGATACGAAAGTAACGAATACCGATTGTTATAGTAACGAATACATACGAGTACGCTATTTTTCGTTACTTTTACACGTCTAATTTACCTTACATGTACTAAACTTTATAAATACAAATAGTTACATTTCACATTCAAGACAAACGATATTCTCATAGCTAAATAATTATAGCATACAGTTATATACACAATCATAATTATTATGATTTTTTGGCGGTTTGTGCAAGAACTTACTAATTATTTCAGTCAAATTATATGTACACATTAATGTTTTAAGCAAATCATTCATTATGTTCTTCGCCTGAACTATAACCTACGTTCTCATCATCCAAGTCCGAATGTTCACTGTCCTCAGTCACGTCTAGACGAGGTTTCTTCACAAGTAAACCTTGTTTTTGCAATTTCTCTATGGCCGCTATAGTGGTCTGTTTCATTGTGTTCGTTTCACTTTTTTCTTGAGTTTGCATTTGTTGTTTAGCTTGACTAGTCTTGACAATTTTCAGTCCAGAATTATTGCTGAGCCTACTAATTTGTTGCGCGTTGGCGCTCACTTCCGATTTCATTTGAGTGGATGTAACAACCGAGTTGCCTTTTACTACTTTAGTGGTGCTCGTGAAATTGGAGCTACTGCTATGCGAGGTTGAGGCGAACTGAGCTACAGACTCGCCACTGAAATTCGCCACATCTGGCCCAGGAATTAGAGACTCCTTCGGCTTCTTAAAACAACTAAATGGCCCAGTAAGTTCTTCAGTATTGGGTCTTTTACCCGATGGTTTCATACTCATCGCATTAGGCGAAATTTTTAATGGTTTTCCTATGACTGGTTTATGTGGACTAGGGGTAGGTTTTCTGACTACTGACATCCGTGGACCGCTTGGCCTCGCTATATTTAGTCCTGGTCTAGCTGGAACTATTTGTTTTGACCTGATTAGGGTTCCAGATGGCCGAACTTTCGGCACAGAATTGCCTATTTTAGCTCCTACAGGCGGGGTCGCATGCCTTACGATGACTCCCTGGAGTGAACTAGATGGATTCGGTCTAACACCTTGAACCCTCTGTGGTTTAATAGGTATATTAGAATTGTGGCTAGAATTTCGTATTTCTTGTTTCATTGTTTGGTTAACGGTCTTTATTGTTTTTGTCACAGTTGTTGTGATCTCCTGTATCACAGTTTGAGTTTGAAACGTTTTCACGGTAACTTCTTTATTGATGGTATTCACTTGATTCGAAGTCGAGGAGGATTGCTTTTGATTAACAGATCGGCTGGCCGATTGTTCTACTTGAGCAACATTTTTAATATTTCTATTCACAACCACAGCCTCATTTTGATTAACTTTTGCCGTTTTTTTTAATGTATTAATGGATAACTGTTTTTTGATATTACTAGGGTTCTCGGGAACTTCTTGACTCTTAGATGTACCTTCATTGTCGTTGTGATCATTCAAAGATTTAATTGTTATATTTTTACCTAAATTTTTTAAGGTATTTAGTAACACGGGATTTTTATTTATATTGGTGCTACTTTGTGGCCTTTTTAATGTGTTTACTTTTATATCATTTTCGTAATCATCTACTTCATGGTCGTCGTCGCTACAAGAATCATTTGGCGACTGAACTATTGCGTTACTGGTATGTTCTGTATTATTTTCGATATTTACATCATCTTTGCTCACGTGATCTTCAATTTCTGTAATTTTAACTCTGCCCAAGTTTGATTCCGAATCACTTCCTTCGTGTGCATCGACATTAGAATCTTGCGAATTCTGGTCCTGAGATTTAATAGACAAACTAGGTGATGAGTTTCTTGATTTTACAGTAATATTTTTTCCTAAATTTTTCAACGCATTTTGTAACGAGATATTTCTGTTAGAAATTTTCTGGCTACACAATTTTGTAGTCGTCACTAAAGTTTTCTTCGTGTTAATAGTATTAATATTATCATCTGAATCGTCCGTAAATGTATTATGATCATCATCCTGTTGTTCTTCATCTGATTGGTATTCATTTTCAACTTTAATTTTTTTCTGAATGATTTGTTGATTCGCAGACTTCACTGTGACGTTACTGCTAAGATTTTTAACTGCAGCAATAGGTTTTATAGTAGATTGTACTTCTGATTCTTTATTGCTCGCGTTATCTTCATGTTCATCATCAGAATCGTCAATGTTGAAAATTTCTATTTCACCTTCCTTTTGTTGCGGAATAATTCTGTTCGGTATTATTGTAGGTTTGCAAATAATTTGTTCAACTTTTTTAGAAGCTATTGGTTTTGTTATAATATTTGTAAGGCGTTTTAAAATATTTGCATTTTCATTTTTAACACAATTTTCTGAATTAGGTTTTTTAATTTGTGAGACACTTATTTGTCGTTCTGTGTAACTTTTGTTTGGAATATTTAATGGCTTTACTATTTCAGGCTCGTTCTTATCATTTTTTATAGTCTTAATCACTGCATTTTTACTTCCGACTATATCAGCAACATCCATATTATTACAGGTTTCTTTTATTGTGTCATTTTCTACATCACTTTCAACTTCAGATTCATATGCGTCAGTCCCTATATTAGTTTTTAATGGTTTTGGATAGGATTTTATAGTAATATTTTTGCTCAAAGTTTTTAATGCATCTAATGTTGGATCTTTATTATTTATATTTTGTTTGACTGCATGTACTTCTTTATCATCAGGAGCAGGCAAGGGTATAGGTGCTTTAGTATCCCTTATTGCATTTAGATCACTTTCATCATCAGTAGTATCTTTCGCTGTCATATCATCTACAACGGGAGGAATTGTTTTATTTTGACTAACAGGTTTAACTGTTATCAGATTACTTAAATGTTTTAGAGCAGTCAAAGAATTGTTAGCTGAGTTGGAAACACCTTGACATTTATTTTTATCGATTTCATCTTCTGTTTTATCGTAATGTTCATCGTCATTGGCTTCGTCATCTGTATCAGACATATCATCTCTTTGAATTGTTTCTTGTTGTTCATTCTCCGACACTTTATCTTCATCATCGTTACTGAAATTCGAGGGTTTAACAACGATATTGCCTCTATTCTGAAGACTTATAAGAGTATTTTGAGATTTGATAGATTTTGGTGATTGAACCGAAGTATTAGTGTTGTTTGGAGGCCTGATAACTACAGGGTTTTCGGTATTTGAATCAATATCTAATTCATTATCAGGCGTCGCAGTTTTGGAGCAACTAACTATTCTAGATGGACTACATTCTTTTTGAGGCAAAGAATCCTGGGAGTCATGACAAGAACTCTTGATGGTGTCATTTTCTTTTCTACTAGCTGTATCTTTAGTTCCGTCTACATTATCTTCTTCATTGGACTCTGGCTCAGATGTTTGTTTCTGTACTGCTTTAATGTCTTCAAGAGCAACGTTTTCATTATCAGCTGTTGTTATTTCTGGCGTCTTTTTAGTTTCTTGAATTGTTTTTTCTTGAGAAGATTTTTTAACGATTTTAATTTCATGATTACTTTGACTCATTAGTTTAGATAATACATCATCAGATGTATTTAATTCCAAATCTGGTTTTGTTTTGTTCAATGCAGTTTTTTTAGCAGTATTAATAATCTTAGCACTGGCAGGTACTCCTTTTAAAACTTTGATGCCACGAACAGCAGGATTCTCATTCACTTTCCTTTTGATAACTATACCCTGTTGTTTTAACTTTTCTAGTTCTAAAGGAGTAACTACTTTTGTATGAAGAGATTTTTTGTTGTTTTTTAATCGCTTTGTAACAACTTTCGTGGGTACTTCCTCAATGCCTTGGAAGTCTAAGCCTTCGCCAAAAACATCTGTATTCATACTTAAGAATTCATCCAGTGTTATAGCTGATTTCTTAGATTTCTTATGTTTCTTGTGTTTTTTAGTCTTTACAGACGTGTCATCTTCTGACTGATCCATTGCCAACTCCAAGAACTTATCCTGCAGTAAATAATATTCTTTTTAATGAAAGTATTAATTTACATAATGAAGGCGGGGTAAAGTGAAGGCAAAAAATACTTACAATGCCTACTGAATTAATAGCAGTTTCGGCATCATCCGGAGTTTCCATATTTTCAACTTTTTCAACCATAGGTGGCAGGGACTCCAGTGAAAAGTCACTTAAATCACTGTACCTGAAATAAATGCAAATAAAATCATTATTATAACACAGATATAAATTAAAAACAATACAGATAAGATTGATTTGCTGACGTAGACAAGATTTTGAGTCAGGTAGGTCCATCGAAAATTAGTTCCTGAATATCAGATGATCTTACTCCACTTTTTAAAAACCTTCTATGATGAAGAATAACAAATGATTGAATATTAAGAAACAAAGAGCAATTAAATAAAACTAATGTTTAACGTAGATACTTGAAATTTATAACAGTATTTACATTCGAATTTAAAGCTTTTCTAAATCCTGATGACATAAAAAACAACTTACAACTCATTTTTTATACTGTACAAGTCTTCAGGCGTGTGAAACGTGAGGTGAATTTCGTAGGCATCTAGATGATAGAAGATGGCTTCGCACAAAGGACACCTCAGCACCTCATCGGGGCTCTGATTTTCATCACTATGGTCATCTGTGATGTGTTTCTGTACAAGAAAAGATACGTTACAGTGTAAGAAACGGCGGCCTTAACCTTTGCGAAGACTGGGCAGCAGATCTATATGATACTCTGGTCGTCTGTTCGAAATATGTGAACTGTGGCTTTTGCCCACCAGTGGAACAACAATGGCTCGTAATGATGATAAAAATCTTCATTTTATTATTATAACTAAGGCTAAAGATATTTTTATCTTTAAATATCAATTTATTGACTGTGCCTTATAGGAAGGGCAAGTCTAAGAGTCTCTCTAACTATGAGAGTGATGGAAGCTCGAGAGGTCTGTAAAATAACCCCTTGGAACTTTGTACTGTCTGTCTACTCCATAAGATATGATGTGATGATATAGATATTTAGAACTTTTTCTAATCGAGTTGTTTGGCGAAAAAAGAGCAAGACCTCGGGCGATTACCTAGCAGGCCATTCCCTAAGGCCACCACAGGATAAGCAACTAGAAATTGAAAAGAAGTGGTGAATACTAAGTAATGAATAAGTATGTTTTCAAATCGTTGTGCACATTCGGCTTTGGGTTATAAGCATCAACTCATACACTGAAGGAAATAATAGGTAGGAGACCTATAACTCTGTCTTTTTTAGTGAAATGTTGTTCGCTCTTTAATTAATAAATAAATGTAGATTTCATAAGAATATTCTTGTAGGTGTTATCAAAGGATACCACCAAAAAATAATTTTTATCATCTTTTATCCAAATAAATGCAATAATATGGAGATAAACACTCAAATTATATGTTTCAACGGTGCCATATACAGGGTGTCAGCAGTGGATTTCTTTAAGAGAACTTTAAATACTTAATGTTCCTGAAAGACTGTCAGAATAAACAGAAATTCTAGAACCCGTTGCAAACAATATTGCAAAATATGCAGTAGACTCAAGTAGGAGGTGATGGTCAAATGTAGCCAACTGAAGGATGTGTTACTTCAACAAAAAAAATAGCATTGTTTTTACATTCAATCAATCAGCCTATCGTAGTCCACTGCTGGACATAGGCCTCTCCTAACACGCGCCATTGCACACGGTCCTCCGCCTTCCGCATCCAGTCTGTCCCAGCGACCTTTTTGAGGTCGTCGGTCCATCTAGCTGGGTTTACATTGCCACAAACATATCGATGGATGGTCCCATAGACCAGTTACATATGCCAAACAAAATATATAGGCATTTGCAACTTTCGGCCCCGTCGATAAGGTTATTCATGCCAAATATAAAAACTGGATTAAAGGACTTTGTTAGTTAGACACGTCGATATTTTGGATCATATACTGGACTGCCTATTGGTTCTATACAATGTAATAATGGTGTGAGTAACACCGCGATAAGTACCAATTTTAAAATAATAATCACTTACAAATAAATTGACTTTGTTATCATATTCTTCTCCACAAAACGCACAATAGAAGATCGGTATCACTTCCTGTAAAAGAAAAAAAAACGAATGTTTAAAATATTTTCTTTCTGATGGGTTGGGCAAAACTGCCTTGTTAGTTTAGTGGCGCATAGTGTGGCTGGCGATCAAAGTAGAGTTTTCTCTCCAAGGATTCCAAGGTGGAAATTGTGCCCAGTATATTAGCAATAAGCTTACTCTCTATTACATTCAGATTTAACATCATCGGCAATATGTGAGTAAATAGTAGATCGCTGCTAGTCCCACTAGGGGAATATAAGTTTTTGTGTGTGAGTGATCTACGTTGTTGGCCGCGGGCCCATTACAGCTTCACCAGACAAGAGGGCGAGCGGGCAACTACTACGCTCGAGCCAAATCGGAAAGGGGGAAACTAGCTCAAGGGCGCCTCTAGGATGAACGGCCTCGGCTTGGGCAGTTGCTATAGGGTTGGGCATACACTAGGTGTCTTGCCGTGTCGCTCTGCACCGGCCGGTGGGCAAGGGATTCTTCGACCACGCCGGCGAAGCCGACCAAAATCTTATCATGTGTGATGTATCTGTATTCGAAAGAAGGAAAGTAAGGCCATCGGTAGGGTCAATGAGAATATGCCGCGTGCGGCAGTAGCGGCTGATAGGAGAAGGGTCAGGTGCGTAATCGCCGGCGGCTACAATTAGGGAATTCTGATGTATGGACGCGTTCACAAAGTAACGTGTCGCCTTTTTAATATAGGCGCAAATAGGTTCGAGACGAGATCAGAATGGAGGAATATAATCATGTATTAAAAAAATATGGAAATGGATCAAATGTTCTTTTATTTTAATGACTCATTTGTTAAGCAATCAAGATCTACTTCAGGATCAAACCTTGGAATGCGCGAATACATCATATAGCGAAAAGATCAATAAGCAAGCAGAGTCAGTTTGGGCGATCAATAAATCGTGAATAGAAAAAATAATCTATAACACAGAATTTACTCTATGGTCTAGAATAACATCATTAGAAAACATAATTATATAGTCCGACTAGGATCTTTCGGCACGTGGATGACACTGGGGGGCATTGGTGTGAAGGGTTAACATTTAGTAATTTTTTCCTACTTCCAAGGAGATATTTGAACAGGTGGGTCCGCACATTATTAATTAAAAAAGAACTCTAGGGTAACTTTCATAGCAATCGGCAACTTGACTGTCATGTGTCATTTCACTTGATGATCCCTGTAGGACTGTGTTAATATAATTTTGAAAAATGTCCCTTTTCTAGAAAAAGTTACGACATCATCATCATCCTTACTGCATTCAGTTTGACGCAGCTCAAAGGCCAACTTCAAACATTTCCTATTAATACTACCATTGTGGGTAATTAGCTTTTACTTGCAACCTTTATAAGATACTTAGTGCACCTGGACCAAGTAATTGAGTGAGTTGATATGATTAAGGCATCACCCTCCAATGATTCAATCCAAAATTTAGTAAAAAAACCTAGATATTTTTAATAACAGTGTGCTTATGAAACAAATTATGAGAGTAGAGGAATCCAGAGGTAAATAAGGAAAGAACTAGTTGGAATCCTGTACTCTGCCAACCCACACGGAATGCGGTGTGATGACATAGTATTGTTTAATCATATTTAATACCTGGTTGTGCAATTTAAACTTCTTTGACTGCCCTACATCAGGCATGTCTGTGTCTTGACGATGAAAGAATTTGTTATGGTATGCAACAGCTGATGGTATATAGAAGTCCACATCACAGGAATCACAGTGGAAATTTTTATCATCCGGTCTCTCTGTACCGCTATGATTTATCTTCATATGTTTGTTGTATAAATGCTGGAACGGAACCAATTTGTTATGTTTGAGTTTACAAGGAACTGGATTAAAATCTTAATTTTTCTATAGATAAATTCATTGGGATAGCACATGATTATTCACTATTCACAAAAGATGAAATTGAAAAATAAATTTAAAGGTCTCAAAACTACATTAAATATTAAAATTTGCTTTGTTTGCTAAAAGTACAGCCAAACCATCTAGGCGTGTCCGTGGCAGCGATCAGTTATTGCAGTAGTTATTGTCTGGAAGTGTTCACACTGATGGGTCCTGCTTCCTGCGTGCGCAATCAGTGCAGCATCTGCACATGTGATCAAGGGTAGGCAAGGTGATCACCACTGCAGGCATCTGTGAGCATGATGGTGTCATCATGCTCACAAATTGGACATATTGGTTTGACCGTACCTAGATCAACTAAATGATCTATGTGAATGGACCAAGGTAATGTTAACACACTGTATTCAAATTGCCACCAAATTATAAAAACAGATTGATGCAACAGACTTATAATACCCCATTTTTTTAATAAAGCAATAAGTTGAAGCAACTATTAATAGAATTTTAACATTCTCTAGTTCTAATTGGATTTTCTATATATCTATCTAAATATTCATATATTTAATATGGATATGTTATTATCAGAGGGTAACTTAAAAAGGTTGGTTAAGTAGTGGTAACATATGAGTAAATAATATTAATGACATTAGATTACTATACCACTTTATATGAAAATATTGTGAGGTTTAGGTTATCTCGTAAAAGAAATTAATATATTGAATGAAGAATTGAACAATAAAAGTTTTCAACTTGATAAATGGCATCACTTATGATAACAATAGCGTGCATAGTGGGGGGAGGGCATAGATCGTGTGCCAATCATAGGACAGTTAACATTTGGCATTAGGATCTAAAGGTCTAACCTTCATAGTGAAGAGTTTCCCGCACCAGGGACAGAAGTACTTCGCATCGTGGTCCGGGTGAACCTTGTGCTTGTGAGTTATCGCCTTCGATATCGTTGTAAACACTTCCGAACACACATCACAGCCGACCATCTCGACATTATCACTTGGCTTCTCGCTAGACATCTCGGAATCATTTGGAAACCGACATCTATTCTTCTGATTGAACTTCGGATCTCCGTGTTTCCTAAACAGAAACATTCATGTATAGGTAACTCCGCCGCACGGTTGACGCGAAATAACCAAATAACATTGGGTTTAGTTACCTAAAATGAATTTGTAACTCCTCTTTACTTTCGAACACGTCTTTGCAAAAGATACAATTGAATGTTTGCTCTGAAGTCATGACGAAATTAAATTACTATTATTCAGAAAAGTTATTCACAACCACTATGGATGTTATTTACGCCATTATCTTCAAATTCATTCGCCACATTCCTTTTGTTTTAATAATATTTGCCACTGTTATCGTTATAAAGCATACTTAAAATACTCAGCGATATCTTTGAACCAAATTCATCGAAATGCTAGAAAATCGAGATTTGAGAGCTAAACAAATCGCAGGCCATTTTGTATGATTGGTGTCATTTTTTTTTAATTCTAGTTATAGAGAGTCAACTTCGGAAATTGGATATCTTAGTCGATTATTGTAAATCGAGAATATCCTTTTATGCTATTGGATAATTCAGTTGTGTGTGGCACAAAACAAGTATTGTTTTCAAATAGTTTTGTATTTGAACCATGCTATGTGGAATATTTTGCCTTTAAATACAATTATAATTGTCAAACAATTTATTTTGTATAAGCCCTGCGGGGGCGCTAACAAATAGTCAATTTACATTTTATTAAATCTAATTTAACTACTAATCTACCACCGGATCGGAACGCGGCCTGAGAAGATTCAACGAAGAAACTGAGAGGGCTTGTCTTTTTCATTTACTACTCTTTTTTTCCTTATCTTTTTTTTCAATCATATCGAGTGCATGCAATGTTTAGGTTACAATTAAATAGTTTACGACCTAGCTCCAGTGTGATGCCTTACGATCGAGATATGAATCTAATGATGTTATCTGTGAAGAGCGTCTAAAAGATTCAAGATAGACCAGTCCCCACAAGCAGCACCCGTTCACAAGTATGACTGCTAGAACAGCCCTCAAATCCGCGCCAGACAGCCACCGCAAGCAAAGACATTATAGTGCGCATGATCAAACCAGAACCCCAAAGACGGTAGCCACATTGTCTACAGAGCATCAATACCACAAGCTCGTCACAGGCTGGCGAAAGTCTTGTAGACATAACGATATATACTGGAGTTGCTGTCTTTTTAAACCTGTTGAAAGCAAAAGCCGTCAATACGTACTATATAACTGTCTGCTTTTCAATTTAGGCGCATTATACTCTTCTGCTATATTTAATCTGATATGTCAATTCAAATTGTCATTTCGAATTGACACATTGAAGTATAGTATCTGAAATACATTTTAAAAATTATTGTTAATTTGAAAACAAATGGTACTTTAATATCCCTTTGTAAGGTGTATTACTAAATATAATTAGTGTTGTTTTCTCTGTGGCGTTGTATATTCAACAAAATTAAATTCGAACTATGCCAAGTAAAAACAAGGTTTTTTGCCGTAATGGCGACAAGAAGCCAATTTTTATAATTTACTGTTATACTCTATTATTACTTGACATTGGCGAAATACACTGTTAAAGTGTGGGCCATTCATTAAAATAAGAAGAAGAAGTAAAAACTAGTCGGGTAGGTGACCAGAAAATAATATGGCTAAATTTTCATTGAATAAAGATTGGTAAGTATGTTTCTGTTATAATACTATATTTAACATTCATTTACATGCATTATAGTTCTTGCGGTTCAGATAAATAAAAATATTAAACACAACAGTGATCTACAATCATGTTATCGATACCTGTCATTCTTAATGCTAATAAATGCACTAAAGCTTCTAGTACCTACTATGCGTTTATCTTTTTTTTTAACACACAATTTTTTTTTAAAGATGTAAACAATAAATGGCGGTACGTGGAATATGAAGACTTGCGTATATTTCTATAAAAAAGCTGTATCATTTCAATAAATCAATTTTTTTTATAAACACCGTCACGTCTATATTCACCAAGCGGGGGTGGCAGAGGTGTACTGAGTACACTCACGTTTCGCCGACGATGTTAGGTCCCATGTAAAAGGAGGCGAGCCTATAGCCATATACGGGCACAATTCCAGTCTCCGGAATGTACTGGGAAGTTTTCGTTAAAAAAACTACACTTGTCCGACCTAGGATTTGAACCCAGGACCTCGTGCTCACAAAGCGATGCGTTTTGCCACTAGACCAACGAGGCAGTCAATTTTTTTTTATGGTAGTTAAAATGGTATATTGATCTATCTGTATGTTCACATCATTAAAAACAAAGTTTGATTACGTAAAATCATAATTTTTTATTTCATTGTAAGCGGCAGTACTACCTGCTGAAACTATTAAGCTACGGAACCCTAAAAACGTTACATATCGATAGATCCATTAAATTTAACGTCGAGGCTACATCCCTATCCTTTTTTTATGTTGGCAGTATTGTTTATTAGGTTGGCAGCATATCATAATTTTATGTTGGCAGCAATAACATTTAATCTTATCATGTTGGTGGAACTTTGCTTGTAAGTTCCATACAATTTGCAATTTCGGGCTCTAGTATGAAGTTCCGCCTCTTATAACGTAGTGATTATATTCTCTTTGGCTCGTCAGGCAGAACACGCTACGCTTTAACATTGCCGTAATTTTAAGAGAACAATACATAGCATTACTATTAATAACATGGCACTTCAATCCCACGCGGTCTTATCTTCTATGTAATCGGAGATTTTGTAACAAACTTTCTTACATAATTTAGTCTTAATGATGGTTTTAAATTTATTAATTGGTAAATCTCGAATATCGTGGGGAAGTTTGTTATAAAAGCGAATCCACTGGTTCATAAACGAATTTAACCTTTAGACTAGGAGTCGGCTCGTCGGATATTTTTGGCGTGCGATTTTTTTTTTGCCTACGTTTGCAAAAAAATGATAATAAAAAAATTATAGCGAAATTTCACTTGAAATAAAAAGTAAACGACTCTATGATATTGACGTGTTTCATTGACGCACAATTTTAAAAAGTTTGTGCCCTAGCCCTATCAACATTATTAGTTCGAACATAAATACCCGGAAAATCACAAAAACATATCCTGTTTTCACGTAAACAAATATTTTTAGGAAAATTTTCATAACACAGACAAATTGTTTATTGCACTTTCCAATCGTAAATAACTAATAAATAAGCATGCATATCTATATTTAGGTCATGTAAACAAATAAACATCTAAAAATACCTCGTAAGCTACCAAAAAACTAGCCTGGATTTCTTGTTTAGATAGGCTGAAATCCAGGCAAAAGTTTTACAATAATATAATACTTATAATAACCGACTTAATTTTTAGCAAAAATAAAAAAAATACATCCTATTTTACTATTGAATAAATGGACACAAATAAACGTTTATTTTACGTAATTAGACCTAAATTGATACAAAGGTGACTTACCGAAGAAAAGGTTACTCCTTCCGTTGAGAATCTCAAACAAACACTTTTTATCACTCACACTTTTCAAGGGCTTGTAACATTTTATACACAAAAGTATTACTAGCAAGTTCCTTTAAGAATTCTAATAAGATTTATTCATCAATTGGAATGACGAATTTGTTTATTTACACGGGCGACACTTGAGACGCCACATAGCGGGAACACGCATCTGATGGATGTTTACGTTATCCAATTACGTAATCACAAACATAGACTACCAACTATTATACATCAACAGAACGTAAATTTTATCCTCTACATTTTGTTAGAACATTGTCTATGGCTACAATTTAGTGTTGGCCCACAATAAATCGATAACGCAATCGACTACCGCAACGTATGAAACCATACGTTCCCGATTCTAGGCGTTAAGTGAATGTCAGCACGGATTTAGATCCAGTAAATCCACCACGAGTAATCTTATTATCTTTGTTGACTATGCTGTTACAGAAATGGACAAAAACAGGCAGATAGGTGCGGTCTATTTTGACTTTAGGAAGGCTTTCGACCGGGTCAATAACGATATGCTACTGAAAAATGTTCGGCTATAGGATTTACACCAAAGTTACTTAAACTATTCTCTAACTACTCGGGTAATCGGTCTCAGTACGTTGAGTTTTCTGGCTTTTGGTCAAAGTCATATGACACCTGTTCTGGCGTAAGCCTGGAAAGTACGCTAGGACCAACGCTGTTCCTGATCATGATCAATGACCTGTGATGATGATCAATGCGGTCGTGGAGTCAGCTAAGTGTCTTATGTTTGCTGATGACCTCAAGCTTTTCTTGGGTGTTGGAAATTTAGACGATTGTAGTACACTACAACGCGATATTGACAATGTTGTCAAGTGGAGTGAATACAACAACTTAGAATTTAATCCTTCTTAGTGTAAGGTAGGACCTTTTAGGTCTCGCTCGCCTAAAGTGTTCACCTACAAGGTGTCTGCAACACAGATGGAGCGGGTTGCGGAAATACGTGATCTAGGTGTAATTCTTGATACAGGTTTGACATTTAATTCGCATATCACTGGTTTATGCAGTAGAGCTTATAAAACACTTGACTTGGTCATGAGACAAATAGGTCCATTTCAAGATAAAAATCTATGACGTTATTGTACTTCACTTTGGTCCGTAGCATTTTGGAGTATAATTCAATTATGTAGGATGCTTATGAGTCAAAATATAAAATAATGTTAGAAAGGATTTAACAGAAATTCGCACGTACTCTTTACATAAAGCTTTAAGGATATTATCCGTACTTGTATCCATCCCTGTTTGTTGCAGGTATGGTAGGCTAAAACACATTAAAACTCAGGCGAAAGTGCGCTGTAATGTTTCATTATTATTTACTCCTTAACGGTAAGATAGAGAACCAACCAAAAGATAGAGAACTCAATTTCGTCTGTCTAAAATTCACACGTCTTTCATGGGGTACTGTGTTAGATTTTATAATAAAATTCCACTTAACGTCACTCAACTTAGTGAAGATAAATTCAAATCCTGTAGTAAACGTACGCTCTGCAAGCGAGCTTACTATACTCTTGATGATTATTTAAAAGATAAAAATGCTTAGATAGGTGATGTTCCAGCTCCACCAGAATGTGGATAACATGTTCAGCTATTATTATTTATTATTCCCTCTCTTCCTTCTAGTAGTTAAATAAAATTTATCATTTTTCTTCCTCATTTCTTTATCTGTAAATGAGAGAACCATGTAGCCATTCACATGAATAGTTTAACTTGGTTAATTTAATTTAGACTCACCTGATACTACATTGTTCTCCCATACCCCACAACTAAATGTAGATGGAAAAATTGTAAAAATATTATTTTTAAAAAGTAACCGTGGAGTTTCTTGCCTTTCTTCTCCACAGGAATAACATTCCGAAGTGGTGGTAGAGTCTTTGTTACTATTTTGACGATTCATAAATACTGTAATGGTTTACATGAATAAAAAATATTCTGATTCTGATTCTGAACCCAGCAGCACTATCGCGCTGCTATCTGTCCGCTCCTGCGCAGTACGCGCGGCTGCGCGCGTGCTGTTTGCTGGCGGCTCCGCCGGTCCGCACGTACACAGCGCAATATGTACCAAAATCTGCAGCAATCTCATTACTAAATGCCTTAATTGCTCAGAATCCAAATTTAGACATATTCAATTCAATGTCAAAACAAATTATAAATTATTGTATAAGTTTTTTAACCTAAGCGAAAAATATTTTCTACTGTGTGTACTATTAGGAATTTCTTTTTATGTAATAAAATAGCTCTCTGTGCGTTTTGACAAGTCTGTAAGAGCAGCGAGCAATGGAATTATAAATAAATAAATAAATCGAAAACGCAATTGACTACCGCAACGTATGAAACAATACGTTCCCGATTCTAGGGGTTAAACTAGTAGTACTATACAATGGCACTTTTAACAGCTTATAATAGTGTAGGCCACTAGCTTAGGTAGGTATAGGTGTCCGGGCATATCATCCGCACACACATAGATGGTCTTCAAAGTGACCAGTACCAATCCCTCCGCAAAGCCGTATGTACGTAGATCTCTATTCCTATCTCGGTTGCGAACGAAGTTAACGCGATGCCTGTATCCAAAAGGTGATGACCCGCTTTTTAGTGAACGCGTTCAGTTACTTAAACCCTCAAATCATAGCCGCCGCCGACTATGCACTTGATTATTTGCCGTTATTGCCAGATTTACTACCCGCAGCATATGTATTCTCGCCGACTCTCCTGATGCCTTTACGTCCTTTTTTTTCGGAACAGAAATCGCTCAAAGTATCAAATACAGACTTTGCCGATGAGGTCGAAGATTCCCTTACCCGCCGACCGGTGCTGAGCACCACAGTGAAACACCTAGTGCATGCCTTCCCCCAAAGCGACAGCTCAAGCCGAGGTCATTTCTCCTTGAGGTTCCCTTTGGCTAGTTGTCCTTGCCCTTGCCTCCGTGCCCTTCCAACAGGAGCGTAGTGATTGCACGAGCGCTTCCTGCCCAATGAAGCTGTAAAGGCTCATTGGCCAATTGCGTAAATTATTGAAACACGTACAAAGGGTACATCCTTAAACCAGTTATCAGTAAGGATTTATTTCATTTTAATATTTAATTTGATTGTTTGTTTTCCAGAAGGAAAAATAGTACAGCATTAAAATGGTTAATTTATTTACTACAGTTTATAATGCAAGACGTTTCTACTCCGGTGTAAGTGGGAAAATAAGGGCACAAAAATATGTTCTCACAAAGTATTTTCAAGGTGAGCCAAAGAAAAGCGATTTTAAAATCGTTGAAGAAGAATTGCCGGAGTTAAAAGATGGAGGTAACATTTTTAAGTTTTCGTGAAACTTACGTAATATTTAATGAATACCCAGTTAAGATGTTTTAATTAAGCTTAACTTAAGTAGCAATCTGCCAAATAATTTAACCAAACCGGCTCTGAATACAGATGGATTTACTTTTATTACCTTTTTTACAGATATACTGACAGAAGCGGAATATCTTAGCGTAGATCCCTACATGCGAGCTTACATGATTGGATATAAATTACCAACTGATATGATAGGCGGACAAGTAGCTAAGTCAGTTGCGTTTTTTATTTGTACCTAATTCATTATTATTACTGTGATATTCCCACAAAGGCCAAAATTAGATAATTCGCATTCAATGCTTTACATTTTTTATTCCTATTTAATGCGGAAATTATCTGGGGAAGTATAAAATTGTCCTCTTGTTAAGTTACTACCGACTACTATAAAGATTTAATCTTTTGTACTTGTATCAAGTGTTCAGTAAGGTAGGTATATCACCGCAGGGAAAAAAACGTTATTTTTACATAACCATTTCAGAATCATTGGAACACGCAATCAAAAATATCCAGTCGGAAGTTACGTCGTGGCGCCTTTCGGATGGCGGACTCATACCATTTGTAATCCTGATAAAGTTTCTCAAGGGGGATTGCTGCCTATTACACTTTTGCCGGATATCAGTCCGCATTCCATCTCTTTGGGACTAGGGGTCTTGGGAATGCCTGGGTATGTATTTGGGAAAGATCAACTAATTTCACATAATTATAATAATTTTAAATTACTTATTGACGCTTAGTAGTTACTTATTAGTACTACTTAGTAGTTACTTAGTAGTTACTTAGTAGGTACATTTAAAATGCTTTAAAACCTTATCAAATGAATGCCTGGAAATATGCAGTAATATATTCTAAGGCAAAAGACCGAGCGAAAGTTGGCGAAACATATTCCGATCTCAGTCTCGTACCTATTCGCAACCTTATTAAACCCCATATTATGCGAACGCGTCCAATCATAGGAATCCGCTAATCGTAGCCGCCGCCGACTGCGAACATAACTCCTCTCCAATCAGCCGCCACCGCCGTTCGCGGGATATTCTTCCCGACCCTCCCGATGCCTTTACATCCCTTCTTTCGCATACAGATGCCGCACACAGGATCAGACACCAACCTCGCCGGCGATGTCGAAGAATCCCTTGCCCGCCGGCCGGTGCAGAGCACCACGGCGAGACATCTAATGTATGCCCTCCCCATAGCGACTGCCCAAGCCGAGGCCGTTCCTCCTTAAGGCGCCCTTGAGCTAGTTGCCCCCTTGCCCTTCTGGGTCGAGCGTAGTGGTTGCACGCTCGCCCTCTTGTCTGGTGAAGCTGTAAAGGCCACGCGGCCAACAGCGTAGCTCATTCACTCACACACACACACACACACACACAAAATTGGCGAAACATAATACGCTATTACTTTATTCCGAGGTAACGACGTTCAGAATTGACTTAAAATAGAAAACCGGTCCAGATTACCAGTTCTCTAGTTTATTATCCGCCTCCTTACTTGGATTTTCCTAATGTTGAGGGTTCTATCCAGGGTAGATCTCAAGGTGCATGAAAAGAGCCCACCTTGCTTTTACATAAAAACATAAACCTTGTTTTGTTTTTATAGGAATACAGCTTACTTTGGACTGAAAGAAATATGCCAGCCCAAGCCAGGTGAAACTATTGTTATAACTGGAGCAGCTGGTGCTGTAGGCTCGCATGTTGGGCAGATCGGTAAAATAATGGGTAAGACCTTTTTTATACTTTTACTGCCTTGCGAATGCAATACGCAGTACAAAATGAGTGGTAACAACAAAGTATGGTTGCACAATCGTTTTAACAGAAGAGGTAGACAGAGACTCAGACTGTGGAAATGTCCATATATAAACAAAATGAGCCATATAGTCACTAATAAGAATCTAAATGTTTCGTTTTAGGTTGCCGAGTCGTGGGTTTCGCTGGAACTGATGAGAAATGTGAATATTTGGTGAAGGAGCTGGGTTTCGACCGTGCTTACAACTACAAAACTCTTGACATTAGAGGCGCCCTCAGGGAAGGATGCCCTAAAAGAGTGGATTGCTACTTTGATAATGTAAGACACCGCTAATATCTTAAATATCTTTTGTAAACTGAGAACATTAGTTCTGTATGGAATTTGATTTCAAAATTCGATATTGTTTCAGGTGGGCGGCGAAATAAGTTCCACGATCATAAACTACATGAATAAAAATGGACGAGTGGGTGTTTGTGGATCTATATCATCTTATAATGACGCTACATTACCAAAAGGTTTATTTATTGTGTTTATTAGTTTTTTATACAACTAATAAAAAGTAAAAATCGTAATATAAGATGAACATATAAGTCCACTTTTGTGTAGATATTCTCCACGAAAGAACAAAAACTAGTAAACTATTTATCTTCCGTAATGTTTTCTGTATGTGACAGTTATTTTTATGAGAAACAAGTTTAGGCTAATGGCTGGCCGGTCAGAATATGAAATAAACTAGAGAGCAGGGCCAGCGGCTTAACGTGCCTTTTGAAGCACGGAGACGCTCTAAAATGGAAATGCCATAAAATCAATCGTCATATGGTGACACCCATCTCAGCTTGGTCGAGTCGAACACCGCTCTAGCACGGCGCTACGAGACGAAAACAACGCATTATTAATTCAGTCTTGTGATCAGAATATTAAACTTTTGAGCACAGTTTCCAGATCATCATGTCATTTAAATTATTTCAATTTTCAGTGACGCTTTTACAACCAGCAATAGTACTGAAGGAACTAAAAATAGAAGGATTTTTAGTTAACCGTTGGACTACGAGATGGGATGAAGGTATTAACGCCAATCTCAATTGGATTCGTGAAGGAAAAATAAAATATCAAGAGAAAATATATCACGGTTTTGATAATATGGTGGGGGCTCTCGTTGGAATGCTGCGAGGAGAAAATACAGGAAAAGCAGTTGTTAAAGTAAACTAAATGGATTAATGGAATCTGAGGCTATCTTTTGCATAAGGGGCTCTATTTGTTATTTATACAACCCAAAGATTAACCAAAATACATATTTAGCTTTATTTCGAAAATGGATAGGTCATTAAATTCTATTATGTTCATATTATGTCAGTGTCATCGTATTATTTTTTTTGAGAATTATTTCTAGTTTGTCGAAATACGTTTTATTTTAATATAATTCGTGCTTAGTAAGCAGTTTATATTATTTCAAATATCCAGTTCTAGATTAAATACCTCATAATAAATATCTACCCATCTTTATCATCACGCCAGATCCTTTGTTGGGTAGGCAGAGAGTACAGAGTTCAGGTAAATAACAGGTAAATAAATATTTAGTCAGTATTCTTTGCCCTATTTTACACGACTTCCCAAGTCAAGTCCAAGACAGGAAGTGTTATGTTCTATTTCGATATCTAGAGTTATTTTAATGTATTGATCCTCATATACATATAGGAACCTATAATTCTTCAATATTTTATATTATTTAATAGAAGTACTTACAAACTACTATTTCAACCTCTCAAATTAGGTGCCGTATTAGTTAGTCTGGAGGCATCATACGATGGCAATTTTGACAACTTACAATGTTCAATTATAAGATACTTCATGAGCGTGCAAACGAGCCAGTCGTAGTTTTGCACCATGAAGCTAATAGTAAGCTTCATGGTGCATGTTTTGCACATTGTTGTGGTACATGATCAATTCCTGTTGCTACTTGCTTCTGTTTACATCATAATGTAGAGATTGGTGAGTGTAAACATCGTTATCGTTATTCCGTGATTTTAGACTGTGTTTTTTTTTGGTTTCGATTCAGCAGATATTGCGTAAACTACCTCGCTAGTGGCACATTATGTAGCAATTAGGAAGTTTTGAGTTCGAATTATAGGTCGGATGAAGTTTATTTTAACACGATACGGGAATAAATCCTAGTGTGGGGCTAAAAAAAAAGACAATTTTCTAGATAGAAAAATTCCCAGTATCGGTACGGAGCCTGGCATTGTACCCAGTATAATGGTAATAGGCTCTCTATTATAATGCGAAACATAGTACACCTCTACCACTCCTTAGAGCTTGGAGAGCACACAGCTTGGAGAATATAGGATGCGTGACGGTGGTTATTTATAATAAGAATAACATTGAGTTATCATGTTCTACGTACTAGAAAAGATCCCTGAACTAAATTATTTGCACGCGTTAGAGTGCATACACTCTGACTCGCTTAGTCTGGTCCAGGTACTTGGCGCCATCTTGGCGCATTGTGACATATTCTTGTGCTAAGTTTCAACATTTTATTGGTGGGTGTACTCTTTGCCTACGTCGCAAGAGATTTGGGGTGACGATATAAAATGGAATATTTGGTGGATTTGACTGTAGTTTTTAAAATATTGATCTACTATCGTAACCAATGATTTTTTTTTTTTCATTTTATGGTTAAACCTGTGGATAAACCATTGGATAATACATACCATAATATACGGACGTTATGGCACGTTATACGCACAGCACGCTAGGACCACAACCTAGATAGAACGCATAATTACGTACTATAGATGTGGTGCCTAGATTCTATGAATTTAGTGTCAACTGGGTATTCGTGCAAAGAGAATATAATCACTACAGTCCTACAAGGACCGTCCTTTTCGGACATATCACTACATGGCAGTCGACGAGTTGCCGTTTGCTATGAAATTTGCCCAAGTTTTTTTTTTAATTAGTAACCGGGTGGATCCACCAGTGGATATAACTCCTTGGAAGTACGAAACTTTTACTAAATGTTAACCCTAAATTCACACCAACGCCCCCTTTAAAATTTTATCCACCATGAAGCTAAAATTACCTGGAGGGAGTCATACGACGTTGCCGCTCCGCCGGGCATCGTCGTATGACTCCATTGTCTTTTTTCTCTCAATTACACGGATCACCATTTTAAGTGAATGAGAAAGCTATTGTAAGGTTGGCAACGTCGCCCTGTACGTGTGCTTGTTTGCCTGTTGTGACCTGTGGTTAGGCCATCACAAATGCGCCCCGTCCGTTTCAACGATTAAAATGTAAATGAAAATCATTGTGATAACTGAATATACTTTAATACAGTGAAATTATATCGTGTTGTGTGTGTGTGAGTGTGTGAGTGATGTACGCTGTTGGCCGCGAGGCCTTTACAGCTTCACCGGATTTATATATCGTGTTGTGCTGTATGTCAATCAAGGACAACCAAAGGAAGAGTGAAAAATCCTGAATGATCATTTCACACGTATGTATTTATTGCCTCTTATTATATTATGTAGAACTTTCACAACAAATTTATGGATTTACATCACTGACGTCATACGCTTCTCCACTAGTGATGTCCTACAGCGCCTATCGCTTACTGTCGATGTCGAAACATTAACCATTCCTATTTCACGTCACAATGACTAAACGTATTTGGATGAAATTTAGTAAGGATAGGATATCTAGATAAACACCGTCACGTCTATATTCCCCAATCGGGGGTGGGATATCTAGACTATTTATGATTATTTTATCTTTAACTATAATGGCGTTTTGCCTGAAATAAAACGCTTATTAAACTACTTACCTCACTGGAAGCTTTATATTGAGATGGTATATAGAGCCTCGGTTGCGAAATGAAGTTTTGCCCTTTGGGTAGTACTGCTTTTACTGAAGATTAGAGGTTTGACCTCTATATGAGTTGGCTTGTGATCGCTATGCGCATTACTAATGAGACTTTACTATTGCATTAAATTGTACATACTAATATCGATGTTTACAGATTCGTTTTTAAGATTTGTATTATAATAGGTATATGTGAACTTATATAAATTACTTGTAGTAATTCGAAATCATAATTTAGATGTGTCAATTACCATTTTGCATGAAGTAAATATTTTTTAAACATAAATTGTATTTTCTTATCGATAAATCCTGTACTAGTAATCATTTGCCTAATCAAACACATTAACGCAGATTCACAAACTCACACCGACATAAAATTGACACGCTACCGCGGCGATATGCGGTGTCTAGGCATTCTTCGTCTATGTTATACACGAACCAAATGATTCTTGGAGGACTGTACGTTTTATTCGTTTTTGAAATAGTTATATACTTACCTATAAATCAAAAATCAGCGAGATCACTCAAACAAAACAGTAGAAAAGATACCAATTATTTTATTATTAATTGATTTTGCACGTCGTCAATATCATTTTTATCTCTATGATCCATATCATCAATATCATAGAGGTAGGATTAAAACATAGAGAGAGCATTTACAAGATTATATACTTGCACTGCTTACACTTACAACATGTCAGTGATAAGAAAGGGGACAAATTCATCGTTACCAGTTACACCCTTGTACATTTTTTTGACATAGACTATAGACCATACTTGTATTTTCGCATAGGTGTAGTATTGACACTTTCCTATATAACTGCGAAAGATTTATCGATGAAATCATTTTGTATATATGTCGAAAATTAAATATTTTTTACAATACAAAATATCCCTGTATCTCATCTTGCCAATTATAGATACGTAACTTACTTAAGTTTTGTAGTAATCAATAATAGTAATTGTATCTAAAGAATATTGACATTCGTTATATGTTAAGAAGTTGGATAGTTTCATTGGCCACCCTCCGGCTCCATCATCAGACCCTGGTCACTACCCGGGTGTAAAGTACTCGTCAAGACAATTCAACCAGCCCAAAGACGGCAAGGTTATATTGAGTATTGTGTGCTTCCATTGGCCACCTTTCGGTTTCATCATCAGACCCTGAATACTATCTGGTTATATAGTATTTCTCCTATCTCCGACTGCCTCGTTTGTCTAGTGGCAAAGCGTATCGCTTTGAGATCACGAGGTTCTGGGTTCAAATCCTAGGTCAAACAAGTGTAGTTTTTCTAACGAAGACTTCCCAGTACGAGGCCGGAGTCTGGAATTGTGCCCGGTATATGAAAATAGCCTCGCCCCCTATTACATGAGACCTAACATCGTCGGCGAAACGTAAGTGTATTCAGTACACCTCTGCCACCCCCGCTTAGGGAATATAGGCGTGACGGTATAGTATTTCTCAATACCAATATAATCAGCCTAAGTATGAGGGGGCTATGTTGTATAGTTCACATGTTCCTATACTCACCTTCCGACTCTATTATCAGACCAGCTTCATGGTACCATATTATTGCATTGTCATCGGATCTACATACTAGGAGGGATCAAAAAGTAGTGAGAATGAGATAGAATATAATGAATATTGATAACTTAATAATTTATTTCTCTACGTAGTTTCCGAGTCTCTCTACACACCGAGTCCAGCGCTTTTCCAAGGCTTCAATCCCTTTCACAGAAAAAGTTTTGTCTTGGTCCTGCAAAAAGCTCTCCACGGCATCCATCACCTCGTTATCGTCTTCGTACCTGTTTCCCCTTAAGTATTTTTTCAATTTGGGAACACATAAAAATAGCTAGCCGCCAGATCTGGTGAATAACGGGGGTGGTCAACCAATTCGAAGCCAACTTGCTGAATGGCAGCCATCGCAACTGCCGACATGTGCGCGGGTGCGTTGTCGTGATGAATTAGCACGCCCCTTCGAAGTTTCCCTCTCCTTTTCTCTTTGATGGCATTCCTCAACTTGGGAATTAAAGCTGCATAGTATTGGCCTGTAATAGTAGTTCCACGCTCCAGGTAATCAATCAACAATATTCCTTCTGAGTTCCAAAATATTGAGGCCATAACCTTGCCAGCCGATGCCACGACACGAAACTTCTTCAGGGTCGGTGATGATGGCCGTTTCCATTGCGAAGATTGCTGTTTTGTCTCGGGATCAAATTGATGGACCCATGTTTCGTCCATTGTTACGAAACGAGACAAAAAGTTTTCAGAATCTTCTTGAAACTTGTCCAACAATATCTTCGAAATGTCAAGTCGATTTTGTTTCTGACTGTCGGTTAACATTCTCGGCACCCATCTTGCGGAGACTTTTCTCATATTCAAAGATTGTTTTAATATAGATTGAATACTTCCATATGAAATGCCCGTTTCTTGAATTAATTATCGGATGGTAACTCTTCGATCGCTCAATACAATTTTCTCGACTTTCGCAACATTTTCTTGGGTGACTGACGTCGATGGACGGCCGCAACGATGTTCGTGTTCCGTGCTCATTCTCCCTACTCGAAATTGAGAAGCCCACCTTGCGACAGTGGAATACGGCGGAGCAGACTCTCCTAATGTTACCTCCAAATTGCAATGAATCTCTTGCGTCGTTAACTTTTTTAAACAGAGGTATTTAATAACGGCTTGCACTTCGTTTTTCTCCATTTTCGAGAACACGTTCCGACACGAAGCAAACAAATGACGACATTCTGAAAAAAATCAAAAGAGAATCGAAGATTTTTTTTTATTAATATTACAAAAATGCCTCTGAGCTATGCCTGCCAGTATTTCTTTTTTTACCAAGGTGTATGTCGTTTTCACTACTTTTTGATCCCTCCACGAAAATTTGGCATACGTACGAACGTATGCCAAATTTTAGCTCAATCGGATACCCGCAAGTGCTTGAAAAATGAATCACAAGATTTGAACCGGAAAGACAGACAGACAGACAGACACATACGCATACGAAAAGTGTAAGTAAAATAAAAGCTTGTAAAAATAAAATAGAACCTTTCATAACATTTTTATTTATTTTAATATAAGCGCGAACAAAATATTTAAGAACAAACCTATTGCAATATAATTAATTTAAAAAATAATAATTTGAAGTTAATGTTACATTGAAACTGCTATTGGTTGTAATCGTCGCTATTTGAGTCCAACATCGAAGCACTCTTTTGTAAGATGTTTTGAAAAGATGCCATTTTACTGAGTTCAACTTTAATGTGCTCTTAGTATTGCATAAACACACTATTCATTTAGGCTGCAATATCGATAGGCATACTAAAACAAAAAAAACATGCGATAGCTATTATTTAATTACCAATTTTCGAAAATTCTATCGATATCGATGTAAGGTTCCCAATCATTATGACCAATCTCTTTGGGAGTACGATTATTAAGATTCTATTTAAATCAAATCATTCACAATCTATCTAATCATTTATGCTAAGGGAAAACAGTAAATCTGGTGTAGTTATTATGCATCTTCAAACTAATTACATCTTTTTTAGAAAATAAATTTTATTTTTACCATGATACAGCAAAACCAAGTCACCGGCCGAAGCTTACATAATTTAGCTTCATCTGCTTTTCTAGACCAAAAAGATTAGAATTCCAATATAAAGCACGGTATTTTAGTTGTGTAGCACCATGTTTTTACAAACATTTTAATTATATATTTTTTATTAATTGAAAACAATTTGAAAGTCTCCGAGGACCAGTCACTAGGCAAAAAATATTAACCGATAAATTTGCGTGGAGCCTTCGTCAAAATGACAAGTCATAAATTTTGAATAAAAAGGAAGTTCGAACCATGTAGAAACAAACATTTCTAAATTGGTTACCTAAATGGTAAGAAAAAGTGTACGGCTGAACTGCGTTTATAATCCCTCTATGTTTTTAATCCTACCTCTATGATCAATATATAGCCCATAGAGTATAGACTTGGGTATAGATTATACAGCCGACTACTTGTTACCCCACAGAGTATTTATTTTATTTTGGCGGGTTCCTTCCTTGTTTGTAAATAATTGAAACATTATTTAATTATTTGTTGTTTACGCGAGAACCATGTCTGCCTCAAATATCATCTCTAAATATTTGAAGAACACTTCAACAGAAGTTTATATAACAATGTTACATTCGCCTGTCGGTAAAGTAACTGCCGCCGCCGATGACGATCACCTTTTGATTGTATCCCTTGAGGATTCAAAAAATTATGAGAAAATTTTCGATTCTCTCGCTAATGAGTTGCGGTGCAAATATGTAGAAAACAAGAATAAAGTGTTACAAAAGTTCGAGGAGGAACTTACAGCTTACTTCGATGGAAAACTTAAAAAGTTCACAGTACCAATAAAACCTTTGGGCTCCGAGTTTCAAAAGGTGAGGTGATTTAAAAATGCAATAATTAGAATTATATAAATCTTCACTTGCATTGTATAAAAAAAACCATCTGTGAGTATTTACTTCCCACCTTTTTTTTGTCTTTTTTTTTTTTAAACGTAGCCCCACACTAGGATTTATTCCTATATCGTGGGTGAGTTTACAAACATGAAAATTCACATACGCAAATACCCAGACCGAAATAAATAATTGTGGGTCACACAAAGATTTCTCCCGTGCAGGAATCGAACCCACGACTATTAGACACAGCGGGCGGAGCGGCTTAAGCCCTTTACCACTACGCTAAATCTATCTATATCATTACGCCAAATCCCTTGCGGCGTAGGCAGAGAGTACAGAGGTGCAACAGGTTCTTTCTTTACATAGCTAAATCGTCTGTCAAAATAACATATACGTGCCATATATAATGCAATAAAGTAATAACTGTTTTTAATTGTATTTAAAAACAAAAAACTGGTATTAGTGATTTCAAATAAAGTCCATTTTTTTTTAGTACATAAGGTAAACAATCTTTAATACAGAAATTGTACTTAAAATATTACAAAATATGTAAGCATTTTAGCACTGTCATAATATTGTAATGTTGTAAAGACCTACCACAAAGGATCTGGCATGATGATATAGATAGATAGATAAGGACCTATGCTATTCATATATACATCTTGTTAAAACAAGGGCCTAACTAAGGTGCCAGTGACTACTAATACTATAATATATTTTTATTAGAGGTATGTCGAATTGGTATGGGCATGAGGAGAGGATATGTGACAGGCGGCTCACGAAAGCGATATATCAAGCAAATGTGAGTGGAAGGGTTGGATGAGGTCGCCCAAGGAAAACCTGTCACAAATAGGGACATAGCAATCTTAATCGATAGAAATGTATGAAGAGATGTATGAATATAGATGAAGCAAAAAAGGTGTGTCAGAATCGTAGTTTCTAACAAACTGTCTACCCCAGTGGAATAGAGGCGTAAGTGTATGTTTATATGTACTAGTGGTCGCCCATTGGTCGAAATTCGACCATAATTAATATAAATTATAAGTTTGAACATTATTAAGATTCTATTGTCAACGACTATACTTCTATAATTACAGATTTCACCAAGGCTACACTATTAATTTGCCTATTTTTTCAAACAAATTATATGAAATTTAAATAAAAAAATAATTAAAAAATGATTATAATAAAGTATACCTTTTTTAAATTTTTTTTTATTGTTACCAAACAAAAAACCAAAAAGAAAATGCTGTCCATTAAACTTGACATACATATTTAGATAATTTAATCAATGATTTTTGTAAAAACTCTTCCATCGTTTGCTGGTTATGTTTGACATTCAGTGAGACTATAGACAAGTAATATTAAAATGAAACAAACAATATTATTCTATTCTCAATTTGAAGTGTATTGTGTCAAATACATTGTAGTGTGTGTAATGTGTTTTTTATTGATTTAATGTATTTTTTATGCATAATTTTATGCATAAAAAATACATTAAATCACACTTAAAATGCATAAAAAATATTAGCATTCTGCACTCCTTCTTGATATAAACTATAAGTGTGGGAAATTTCATACTCCTCCGTCTGCGCAATTTTCGTAAAAAGGGGTACAAAGTTTTTGCTTCATGTATTAATATAATGATATTAATATTATTGATATACAACTTATAATGGTTCATATTCTTTGCAGGCTGTATGGGACAAGCTTGTTGAGTTACCTTTTGGATTTACTCAAACATATGGAGATTTAGCAAAGTCACTAGGCCGGCCAGCCAGTCACTCACGAGCAATCGGTGCAGCTTGCGGAGCGAATCCCCTCCTGATTATTGTGCCTTGTCATCGACTTGTGGCATCGGGTTCAAAAGGAGGTTTTAGTTGTGGGGTTGATCGTAAAGATATACTGCTAGAACATGAGAAAAAATATGCGTGATGGCTTATTACATGGATTGAAAAAAGGACTTTGCATCATTCATATTTAAAGTGAAGAAGAAGAAGAAGAAAAAGAGAAACACCATAAGTATGCCGAACTGTTTGTACACACATACCCACAATTACATCACTAGTATGCCAGCTTATGGAAGACTGTAACTAGTGAAAAAATGTTAGTAATGCATCTTATGTAGTCAAATAATTGTACAAACAAAAACATGTTAAGAATTATATATTCTTTATAATCTGGTGGCTTTAGTCACACATATTTTGGTAGGGTACTCTCCTCATTATATACATAGTTTTCCTTTTCTTAGTATATGGTTTATAACTTCTATTTTGTAAATAAAACCACATTAAAAATCACGTTATTCATTTGTTTATAATCATTCCAATTTTGTTGTATGTAATATTAATCTAATGGAACATTGATATTGTTCTTTTTGTGACTGTTTTTGCTTCAGTTGAATGTGGGCATGTGATATTTAGTATTATTACAAAACTATATACTAGAAACATTTTCATATTATACATAATACTGCACAATCCCTATAATTATAATTTCAGAATTTTATAGTGAGTGCAAAATGGTGCAAGCAATATGCAAGTCTCAAAAAATCAAGTTGCTTTGCTCGGACTTCTAGCCCTATTTGGACCTGCTTATTAAGTAATAAGTCAAAAAAATAATGGGGCATCATTATTCATTTTCATAGTACAAAAATGACAAGTTACCATAGTTTAGTTTTATTTTAATACATAAGATTTGTGCCATATATATGTTACATATTAGAAATAAAGCATAATTCTGTTTACTAGTTGTCATCATTACTATAGATATTAACCTGCTTTGTTATGTTTAAGGGGCCAATTTTACCTATACCATACGCTTTTTTATGCAAGCATCCTAATCTCGGAATAATCCTTTATACCTAATATACAGATTTCCGACGTACCAAAAGTACATCCATGTACTGTAAGAAAAAACGGACTGATTTTTGATATGAAACGTCTTTAAAATCACACCGAAACATCACGTAGTGATTATATTCTCTTTGCGAAACATACGGATACGGTCAGAAAAGTGGACCGTACCGCAACGAAAAGCTCTACATCGTCTTACCTTGAATTAATTCACGCTTTGCAATAAAATTATCGTATATGTCACTACTACTGAGGCGATGGAAACAAGCCAAGAGTAATTTATCTCAAATACATTCGCCATGTTGAAAGAGATCGGCCTCTCTTGCACCAAGTTGCGCAGCTCTCCCATCACCCTTTGTAGATCTTCACCTGTTTTGTATAAAAATTGAAATAAATCGTACTTATCAGCAAACAGCAAACCACTGAGATGTCTTTAATAAGTCCTAAACTAACATTATTTTATATCGACAATGGTCGATGTTATATAATGTTAGTTATGGAGGGAGGCTGATGAGCCTGTCACGGTCAAAACGCATTGTCAAGCTCACCCCCCTGTTAGGTACTAAATAAAAATAAGTTTTAGTTGCATAAAATTAATTTTTATTTTTATTCTATTATGTACCTACGTGGGCTGTTTGAAATCATCTTGGTGAATTGTGAACGTTTTAAATAGTAACGTCCCGACATGCTATGCGAGCCCGACCTCGCCGGCAAGGTCGAGGAATCCCTTCCCCACCCCGACCGGGGCAGAGCTCCATGGCGAGATACTTAGTATATGCCCACCCAAATACCGACAACCCAAGCCGAGACTGTTTCTCTTTGAAACGCCTTTGAGCTAGCTGCCCTCTTGCCTTTTCGGCTCGAGCGTAGTCGTTGAACCCTCGCCGTCTTGTCCGGTAAAGCCGTAAAAGTCATATCTGGGCTCATTGATATACATGGGCTATACTGGTTTTAACCTTCGGTGAAGCAGCGCTAGTGAATGGTATAAACGAGTTTTAGCGTAACATGAACATTTATGTACCTGTAAGTATGTAGACTCTAAGTACTCTTCTTTCTACACTATTGTGGCCTTATGTTAACAGTAATTAATAAGCATGACACCGATCAATTAGTTTGCCATCAATTAGTTGAACAAACACTTACTAGGGTTTTTGTTAATGAGAAGATGATCAATGATATTGATTAGTCTCTCTTTCTGGCGGTAGGTTCGCTCGCAGTGCTCCACTAATCCGCTCAGCATCGCGATACAGGTGAGAAGGCGCATCACACTAGATATCGCAGGGAAGTAGCCGGATTTGTAAGGCGTTTGCTATTGCAAAGAAAATACACAATGAGTAGTACCAAGTAGGTATATATGGTCTTAATTTTCCGTTTAGAGCTCAAAACATGATGGTATCAGCGGAAAAAAATCGGCTCGACCGAGTATTGGAGCCTCGCACAGAAAACTTTGTTATTGTTTCGGTAAAATAACGAACCAGGAATAATTTTTGGTAAGGGGCAACTTTTATTTGATATTGGACCTACAGCTAGTAATATCGTAAATATACTATGTGGGGTGCAGCGACTCTTAGCTACTGCGAATATAGGGGCTGGCGACCACTGGTAGAAATCTCAACCCTTTACAATACGATACTCGATATTCTAACAAATAAGTTAACGGGGCGCAAAATTCAATCTATCTCTGGTCGCTTGACCTTATAATTTAAAAAGCTGGTGGTCGCACAGTCTCTGGTAGAGGAGTTTGAAAAGGACCTTATCCTCTCATGTTTGGGGGTTAACTGATTAGGTTGCGGATACACTTTCAGTCCACAATATAGCCATGGAACAAGTGTTGCTCTCATGAGCAACAAATTGTAACTGAACCTCATGGTTCAGTTACAATTTTTATGGATTATTTACTTACCTGAGACCCACTAGCAATCCTGACAGCCAAGTTCGTAAATCTCACCATATCTATTAGTAAGCTAAGACTGTTCAGTACAATCTGGAAAATGTCAAGTATCTAATCATATTGAAACAAAAGTTAGTTAATAAAAAAAATCTAAAATAAATTTAAGTACATGTGCATTTTTATATGTTAATGTCTCTTATCTTACCCTAAATCCGTACATGTTGTTGATGAAAGCCACTTGTTCCGTTAACAAAAAATAACACCTGATTATGGTTTTGATTTCGTGGTTCTCCTCATGGATAGGACGAGGCTTTATTTGCAATGTTCTAGTACTTCCATATGAATAAAGCCAGTCCCTATTATTTAAACAATCTGCCACTGACCCAGGCGAGGCTTTCACGGAGAAGTAGAACTTTTCCATCATATCGCCCATTATATTCAACCGAGTCTCGATTAGCATCACGTGACCAGTCAAATTTAATATCGTAAGAATTTTAATGAATAGAAAAATGTATGATACAAAGTATATGATCGGAGCTATCCATCCATAACTGAAGACCCAAGCTATGAAGTCACTTGCTGAACTAGTCACCCAAATAAGTGTAAAAATTCCCAATAATTTTACAAGGTTCCATTTAATCATGGCGTAATCTGCGACGTCGAGTAATTTATCAATTAATTCATAGTGTTTGAAGTAAACGGAAATAATATGCCTTCCGTATTTGTAGACGAAGTATATATCAATAATATATTGAAAATAATCAAAAATCATTTGGACGAAATCGGTGAGTTTGATGGAAAGGACGATAGAGTCGTAGATGTAAGTTATTTTGTAGTACAAAGAAAAGAACGTTAAAGCTCCCAGGGTTATGACAGTAGCAAAACTTTTGATAATTATAAATGACGATTTATGTTCTGAATTACAACTTAATGCGAATAAATTTAGAAGCCACGTTAAAGGAGCCATCGAATTATTCGTCCTATTTCTTTCAGCTTTCAATTTTACGCTTACTTGATCACTTATTTGCATGGTTATAATATCATTTAATAATAATATAATTGATTTTCTCAACAAAAATGGTTGCTTTAAGGTTTACAATACTGCCGTAACTAGATCCCACCTTTGTGAGAGACTGGTGCCTGACGTAGGTTTTTGAAAGAAAACCTGTGTTACAGGTCATCTATTTATTACAGATATACGAGCTCTGCGTCGCGGTTTGTGAACGGTATTGGTAATAGCCAAGTCTACATAAATTATTATACACGAGCAAATATGATTTATGATTACTGAGTAGTTACCCAGGTAGGTACTTAATTATAGAGGCAATCCATAAAATACACAAGTACCTTTTACATAAAATTAAATTTGTGAATGTATAGTATGGTTACGGCAGCAGATTAATTTTAAATTTTACTTAGGTAGAATTTAGATTCTTAATTAATAGATAGGAACCATGTGCCTATAGAAGTCAAGAAATTCTGTGTCTTACCTTCGTCTTCCTGCATTTGAAGTTTTTCTGATGCCAGTCCATACGGTCCCCTAGATAAACGTACATAGGATTCGCAACTACAAAGAAAAAAAATCTTTTATAAAAAAAGGTAAACCGACTTCAAAAAGCAAAAAAATAAATATTTGAAGTCGGTGCTGGTTGGTGCAGTCGGTTACTTGGCACCGACTTCAAATATTTATTTTTTTGCTTTTTGAAGTCGGTTTACCTTTTTTTATAAAAGATTTTTATTTTACAATTTTAAGTGACCAGTGAATTCTATAGTAGGGTACCTATAGGATTGACGTAATACCCATAATATCGCAATTTACACATGCCTATTGTTTGTCGTTAAGGAGTTCCCTGGTGTATCTTCTAAGTCCAAAGTCCAATGTCAATAAAATTAATATGGGACCACCTTGGAGATATACTGAACCCAATGCAAAAAAAATTATCAAAATCGGTCCACAATTGACGGAAATATCGCTGAACATACATAAAAAAAAAAAAAAAAAAAGCATACATACAACCGAACATAGAACCTCCTCCTTTTTGAAGTCGGTTAAAAAGGGAGTTTCCTTCCTCCCTTTCCTTCTTTGTAGTGGCGAATCCTATGTAAGCCACAGCAGATATATCAGCAACCGTCTTTATTGTAAATTATGTTTGGGGGGAATATTATTACGATAACCATAGGGCCGAATGTACTTACTTAAATATCTTCTGACACAATCTATGGAAAGAGTGGGTGGACTACTAATATGTTATTTACTAGGAGCTAAAAAGAGATACGTTAGATATCTACGTATCATTGGGATTGTATCAGGTGATACGCACTGTAGCTCTGACTGGCTGGACTTGTACCTAATTATATATTTGCCAATTTATCATTTCGAGAAAATTATCTCAAACAGGTCACGTAATTGTGGGTGAGCCTAGTATACAAACAGAGGAGTGCCGCTATTCAGTCACCTAATAATTACAACTACACCGGCAAAAATGGCTATTCTGTTTAAACTTTACTGTCATGTGTGTACGTGCATTTTTAATAACGTTAATAGCAACCAAGAGCGTGCTCTCATTTATTATTCAGTAAACTGACATGAATTGTGTGAAATTACTAGTTATTAGTAGCTACGTACAGGTCGAGCAACTACTAATCTGTTAATAAATTTGTCGACGTGACGTCGGAACCCGTGTAAGTTTGTAGGTAGATTTTACGGCTCAGTACAAAGAGAATATAATCACTACGGCTCAATAAAAGAGCACTACTTGTTAAAACAAAGTGAAAGCTCACGAATGCTTGCGGAGTTTATAGAATACGGAATAGAGAGAGTATTTACTTAATTATTTTTACATTTTAGGGGGTCTGTCGAAGAGCGTGCTCGTCGCGATCCCTGCCAGTCATTATGGCTGCAATCTTGGACCGAAGACTACCCGTGCGGGCTAGGGCGTCCCCCGAGGCGATGCGTACCGGCCCGCCCCCGCCGGTACGAATATAGGTGGAAGCGGCGATGGGGGCCGCCACCCATCACGCCGGGCCCGAACTGGCGAGTCGTGGGGTGCAGAGTGCCGAATAGGCACTTGGAATGTAAGAGGTGGTATGGAAGATAAGAAGCATGAGGTGATTGATGTGATGAAAGAGAGACGCCTGGATGCTCTGTGTGTAACAGAGACTAAGCGGAGGGGAGTGAAACCTGTGATCTTCCTGATGGAACGATGGCTCTGTGGTCTGGGGTACCGCAGAACAGTCGTGCCAGCATGAGGGTGGGTATCTTGCTGTCCCGTCGCCTGGCCTCTGGAGTGAGAGATTATGGCCTGTGCGATGCGAGACTTCTCTGGGTCCGTTGAAAACTGGGTGTCACTAGAGTATTTTTGGTCGCAGCATATGCTCCCGTAAGCTCGTCGACACCCCAGGACCTTGAGAAGTTTTAGGATAATGTCAGGGACTGGATTTGGCTGAGGCTAACGAAAAGGTGATTTTGTGTGGCGGTCTGAACGGATGGGTAGGAACCAGGCGGCAAACTTGCGACGCTGCTCTGGGTCCTTATGGTGATAAGAGAGTGAACGATGCAGGTAAGCTCATTGTAGATGTTTGTTTGGAAAGGGGTCTCCTTGTGTCTAATACGATATTCCAGCACAAGGACATACATATGTATACGTGAAGAAGGAATGAACAAAAAAGCATGATAGATCTGATCCTGGTTGATAACCGTCTCCGAAGCAAACTACAAGATACGCGTGCGTATAGAGGCCCCACTCTGGAATCAGACCACTATCTCGTAGTTGCGCGGTTTAGTGGTCTGTTCAGGAAGTCGAGGCACTGGCGAGAGCGTATCCCCTTCGGAGACCTTGAAAGAATAAAGGTTGAAAAGTTGCAAGATGAGAGCGTGAGGAGAATGTATGAAGATAGAGTCCGGGACAAGCTTTTGACAGCAGGCTCTTTGGACTCAAATGTAGATGAATGCTGGAATAGCCTGAAAGCGAGTTTGGTGGAATCAGCGAAAGAAGTATGTGGTTGCTCAAAGAAGCATAGTACAGCAAAAGGTGATGCATGGTGGGATGCGGAGTTGCAAAGCTCCGTAGAAAGTAAGAAGAAAGCGTGGCAGGACTATGTATCTTCTTTGAACCTGAATGCCAGTATGACAGAGATGACGAAAGAAATTTACCGGCAATACAAGAATGCCACTAAAACTTTAGTGAAAGAAAAGCGTGAAAGAGCCAGTATGATTGAGGAGGAGAGGCTGGTGAAGAACTTCGAGAACAACACCAAACTCTTTTGGAGCAAGGTGAGAAAGGCTCGAGGTGATTCGTCAGGCTCCAGAATGGAAAGGATAAAATCTAAAGATGGTGACATTCTTGCAGACACACAAGCTGTGCTAAATTGGTGGAGTGAATATTTTGGAGAAATGTATAGAGATGACCCGGATGCTGATACCGCAGACGTGCCCAAAGGCGAGTTTGCGGCACCAGAATCAACGGAGGACATCACTATGGAAGAAGTTGAATGGGCGATAGGAAGTATGAAAAACGGTAAAGCTGCGGGAGTAGATATGATATCTGCCGAGATGATCGAATATGGTGGAACTTGCGTCCGGGACGCTTTCCGGGCCCTTGCAAACCTTTGCTGGAGGACCGGTAGAGTCCCTACAGATTGGCGCCGCGTCATAGTACCCTTGTATAAAGGCAAGGGTTCAAAATATGACTGCGCCAATTACAGAGCCATCAGTTTGATCAGCTTGGCAGCCAAGGAGTACGGTAAAATTATTGAACGGAGAATGCGCGTGAAGTCCGATGGAATGTTGTGCGAGGCACAAGGGGGTTTCAGGTCCGGAAGAGGATGTTCGGATCAAGTTTTCTCCCTCTTGGGGCGGAAGGTTTTCTGCGGTTTTGTAGATCTGGAAAAGGCATTTGACAGAGTTGTGCGAAAGAGACTTTGGGACATTTTGCTAGAGTATGGTATAGATGGCACTCTGTTGCGAGCCGTCCAGTCCACTTATGTGGACTGCAAGGCCTGCGTACGGGTGGGTGGTAACAGGTCACCCTGGGCGTCTACTCGCAAAATCGACAACGACATATTCGAAACGATACGACATTACTCCGAATGTATCGCACATGCCCTACTCTAACAAATGTTCGAATCTTATATCGTTTATCGTATCCATAGACTAAATACTTTGTTTATTTTTCCTATGTTCGGAGCGAATGATAAGTATAGCTTGTCAAAAATTTCGAAAAACTCTTATTATTGGCTATGGTTTCTTGTTATGTTTGTCAAAACTTGCCGACAGTGATTGGAAAGCGCTATATTTTAAAAGTGATTTTAATATCAATTTGAAACTTTTTCGTGACAAGAGTGTACCTTAGAAAATGTGCACAAGGTATGTGTATATAATTTACATTTATTTATATTTTAACTTTAGATTCATAAACATTCGTCTTACAGACCGCGCGAAACGTAAACTTGTTTCTTATTTCTCGAATTTAAGTGCGCCTCGAGTACCTTTTTAAGTGATACGGTCATTATTATCGCTAGTGCACTTTACTTTCAATAACGTGTGCTTGACAAAATACATAGCTTTGTTCATCTCAGGAAGGGATGTTTATTGATCATGTTACGCCTGTGTGGATTAGACATATTTTTGTTTTGTTATATTGTTTTTTTAAATAAGTAACTGAACAAGTTGTCATTATGTTTTTCTTTTCACAAAGTTATGAAAACCTTTACCTTAACATGTTTGCCTACAAGATAAATGTTTATGAATAGTGTTACCCCCACATATGTTTATGAATCTAGGGTCGAAGAAGGAAACCTAGAAGAAATAAATATGTTAGTGAGTTTTTTATTGTAGCTTAGTGTTTAAAGTTGTATTTAAATATTTTATTGTTGTAGATGTATCCGTCTTGCAGAACCGACTAGTTAAACACATGACAAAACAAATGCTGTAGCTCTACGTAAATCTCGTGCAGGGACAGGTGGGGGGCCATGTCCTGCTTCTCTTGCACAACGAGAGCTGCGGGTGCTGAACATAATGGGTGAAAGATTCCATGGACCACAAACCACAGCTCGAGAGCTAGCCTTCCCCACAATGGTATGTATTTTGATAACTTGAACAATATATTTAAAATAAAATAGTAATATTATAGAGTAAAGAATTTAAATAATAAATTTGTTATTGTTTTTTGCAGAACATAATGAAGAAGTGGCTCAGTACAACTCACAGCAATTATTCCATCTCCAGTGGGTCATTTTGCTGAAGATAAACCAACTGAGGAGATTCCACCACCATTGCTGGAGCCCCTCGCTTAACCACCAATGCCACCTTCTCCAGTACCAGTTGAGTCCCAGCAAAATAGATAATCAACCCCTGCATCTTCCACATTTATTAATCGTGAGTACTTTATGTCATGAAACTAGCTTAACTCTCAACATATTACTAATTTATTTTAATTATAAAGAATACATCTATCAGGTCTATGCTTATGCTTTACTAAAGCAAGTGACACAAGTGTGATAAATTCTAATGTTCAATTGTTTTTAGGTGTATCCTGGCATCTAACCCACTGTCCAGTCCAAGCTGGGAACAACATCAATGAGAAGTTGCTCCAATTAGAAAAAGAAGAAATGGTGATGGGATAATAATTGAATTGTTGGTCCTGTTGCAACTCTGTACTCTCTGCCTACCCCGCAAGTAGTCCGGTGTGATGATTACAAAGATAGAATAATAGCTGTCTTGTGATTATTGTAATATTTTTTGTTGCTTAAATTTATAATGTTTGTTTCTTTAAATATTGTAGAATTTGTTATTAATTAAGATACTTATACAGAATTTTATTATAATCTGAGGCTTTTATATTAAAAAAAATTCAATGTTATAATGTTATGGTAACTCCCAACAAAAATATATGTTAGATATTAAGTTTAAATTACAATGAGGGAATGATTTTTATATAAATAAATTTCCTTTAAAAGCATTAGAATAAAAACATTTGATGAAATCTCAATTTTTGAGTATGTTTAATGTTTACCAGTACAAATTAATAAGTTTATTTTATTTAATAATAATAAAAAATAGACCATCTATTTTATAATTATTTTTTTTGGCCTTTTTTTACTGTAACTTTGTTTTATTACTACACGCCTGAGCAAAGGCCTTTATATTCACAACTGTCGATCTTTTGCCATTTCGGGCCACAAAGTACCCGCAAAGGCAATTTTATAATTACACTACAAAAAACTCTGCTAATTATATC
Organism: Phalera bucephala; assembly: GCA_905147815.2. Taxonomy (NCBI): domain Eukaryota; kingdom Metazoa; phylum Arthropoda; class Insecta; order Lepidoptera; family Notodontidae; genus Phalera; species Phalera bucephala. The sequence continues at coordinate 10,140,522 of LR990621.1, read as the reverse complement.
ATGAATACATTAAAAATAATCAAAATTTCGACTAATAAACACTAAACAACTTATGTTTAGTATTAGTTTAAACTAAAGTCGACAGCATTAAAGAAAGAAAACTCCACAATCGCAAAATATCACAAATTAAATTTGAAACGATAATACCGACGACGTCCTCTGAGGTGTCGTTGAAATTATCGTATAAGTGTCGTTTAGATCGTTGTCGAATTCGAATATTCGTAACTGACATTTACTACTAAGAGTAGGGTTACAGACGATAATGTCGAATATTGTATCGTTCGTTCAATCATCGTTTCGACAGAATAAACGACGTAACTAAGAGTAGGATTCGACACGACATATGCCGCGATATATCGAATATCGATTTTGCGAGTAGACCTGCAGGTTTGACGTTAAAATCGGCGTCAAACAGGGTTGCGTGTTGTCCGCTAGACTGTTTATAATATATTTCGTGGAAGACTCAAGTGGCTGCCAATCCGCCATCGCCGGAATGCTAATATACTATCGCTTTTATACAACATTTTATATAATCCGACAACTCCCTCTTACCTCAAAAAACGGTTTAAATTCCTTCATGAAACGCTTTCGAGGTTCCTAAGGTCATCAGAGAATCTGAGGCTGAAAACACCAATGCATTCCAGAAACTTCTTTCATAAATCCTTCACTAATCAAGCTGTACGCTTGTGGAATGCATTGCCTGTTACGGTCCGACGTGCAAAGACGTTGCATTCTTTTAAAACAATGGTTAAAGATCACTTTTTCCTGGTTGGTGAATTTAATAATTGACGCATAATTGCATTGAATTAGATTTATATGTTTAGTATATTAAGTCCTGTGTATCAATATGTATGTAGTAGTATCTTATAGTATTTTATAGAATATATATCTTTATAGTGTACGCCACCAACTGCCCTCTATTTTTATCTGTTGCTTCTTCCAACGTACTGGTTGTCTGGAAGAAATTGCTCTTAGCAATAAGACCGCCAATTGTGCCTCTATCTTAAGTTAATATCACATTGTATTTTTCTGTTCGCTGGTGTACAATAAAGAATACTCTATCTATCTATCTGGATAAAAGTCTTCAAAGACTGAAAGCGATGAATGAAGGTGTACAAATGGGTGACTTAGTGGTAAACCATCTACTTTACGCAGATGACGCGGTTTTAATAGCGCCAACAGCTGATCTGCAAACACTAGTCACAGTTATGAAAGACGACTGCATGATCAATGGCTTACACTTGAATGTAAAGAAAACCAAGATTATGGTTTTTGAAAGGGAAGAAACCAGAACGAATGTAAGGATTGTGGTTAGTAACGATGTGCTGGAGCAAGTGAATGAGTTTGTATATCTTGGATGCGCCTTCAGTAAGGATGGGAAATACACTGCTGACATAGAGAGAAGAGTGAGTGCAAGGAACAGAGTGCATGGTGCGATGGGAAAGCTACTTGGGAGCCGGCACTTAAGCCATAAGGCGCAGCTGGCCATACATAACGGAGTTCTTGTCCCAACGCTGTTATATGGTAGCGAGAGCTGGGTATGTAAGAAGGAGAATGAAAGTAGGATAAATGCGGTAGAAATGCGAGCTCTGCGGAAGATGTGCAAAGTGAAGCTGACCGACCGCATTAGCAACAGCGTAGTAAGAAAGCGAGTAGGTATGAAAGATAGTATCGGTGGAAAGATGAGAAAGGGCATGCTCCGTTGGTTCGGGCATATAGAAAGAATGCCAGAGGAAAGAATGATAAAACAGATATACAATGTGAAAGTGGAAGGATGCAGGTACCGGGGAAGACCCAGACTATTTTACCACGACCAAATAAACCGAGTCTTATCTGAAGGAAAAGTCAAGAGTCTCCGTAACCGGCGAGCGTGTATGAGACGAACTATGAGAGTGGAGGAAGCCAGAGAGGTGTGTAAGGAAATAACCTGTTGGAACTCTGTACTCTCTGCCTACCCCGCAAGGGATCTGGCGTGAGGTTATAGATAGATAGATAGATTCTACATTTTTCTCTCTGCTTGCACTGCAAGGATCTGGCGCGATGACTTAGACCGATCGTCGTAAAGTTGTTTGTTTTTAGCCTATCATCATTATCTCAGCCTATACTTGTCCACGGCTGAACATAGCCCTCCTCAAACGCTTTTAACTTATATTAAAAAAAAACTGTTACCCCTATATTCCCCTAACGGGAGTAGGTAGCTTAAGACCTTAGGGGACTGTGGTGTACTTGGGGACCTGTGTAATACACGATATGTACACCACACACGTTAGGTCCCATGTAATGGGGGGTGAGCCTATTACCATTATGTCAGGCACGATGTCTGACGTCGGACTGATACAGGATTTTTATTTATCGAAAAATCACATTTTGTCGTACTTAGGATTCCTACAACTTCTTAATTCCAATCCAATCCAATTTATAATCTATGGCTCCATCGTTAACCGATGATTTTTAAAAGAATGGTTAAGGACCACTTTCTTTCGTTAAGCACCACTTTTATTCTGTAATAAGTCACGTACTATCATGCCGTTTCTTTATTCCTACCTTTATTATATTTGTATATTGTTATGTATCATATATATTTATATCATATATATATACCTATACCTATTAAAGTAAAACTTAACTAATAAATGTACGCCACCTACTGCCCTCTATATTTTGTTTATCTTTTTGTCTTGTTCTTTCTGTTTTGGTTGTCTGGAAGAGATCGCTATTAGCGATAAGACCGCCAATTGTGCCTTTGTTTAATTTTTTTTTTCTCTATGTAAATGTATTGGTGTACAATAAAGAGTAATCGGTTTTTTTTTTTGGCGGGAAGTCAAAGAGTGAAGTTGTCAATTTGTTTTAATTTCCAAAACTTGTGTTATTTCGACTAATAATGTATAATATTGGTGGAATATTAACCATTATGTGTTCTTATATGTGCATGAGTGAAGGTAATTGTAACAAAGTGATAAAACGTGCCTCTTCGACTTCCCTCAAAACGGCCGTCGCAATTGGTATGTAAAGTATCCACCGCTTTACTGTCCAGGGTGGGGTATTTCATTAATTTCATTATCATCGTTGTCATCAAATTCATCGGGGAATTGAATTAATTTAAACAAACACGATTATATATCTCACTGGACACTGGCAAAATACACTTATAATTAGTGTGAAGCCATAACTTGAAGAAGAAGAAGAAGAGTAATCTATCTATCTATTCTGCCAATGTCAAGTTTGCCAAGTTTAAAAAAAAAAGTGACGAGCAATCTGTTTAAGTACCTATGTATGAGCGGTAAACTTAACGAAAAAACACCAGAACATCAAATTAACTTGGGCAATAAAGAAAACTTGGTAAAGTAGGTATGAAAAACTGTTTTTTTTTAATGAATTGCGGCAAAGTCAAAATAAGTCAAAGTAAAAGTAAAAAAAGAGGATGAAAGAAACGCTTATGAAGCATAATATGAAAACAAATATAAGCTATAACCTAATATGATTTACACTGATAAACTTGTACAAAGTATTAACTTCTTAATTATTTTTCAATAAGATTCAATATTTTTTAAAAATTTTATTAAAATAATTGCAGCCCTAAGTCGCAGCCAATTGCCAATATCAAAAGGACAACAAAAAACTTTTAGTTCGTTCGTTCCATAGACAAGAGTAGAATCTATTGGTTCTATTTTTGTTGTTTTATTTCATTCAAATTCATTCATTCTGTCATGTCAAGTTAGAATGTTGACTTAATTTTTTTGCAAGTTTATTTACATTTACACTAATCATAAAATAAATAATTGTGTCTTAATTGAAATTTAAATATAACATATGCCTCTATTTTATGTTGCATGATACCGTAAAACATAAAATCGTGCAGGCATAGTCAGGTATTATTAGGTAAGTATGCCGTTTGTTGTTTATGTCTTGCCCTTTGATGAAATAATCTGTTTTCTAGTCATATTGAAGAGTTAGTGGTGTCTTATTCGCGGTATAGTCGAGCCGACTGTCCTGGTCGTTGACTAATACTTAGAGTATGATATATGTGGTTTATTCAAGAGAAATCTCAAATAGGTTTTAGAACAATGAAGTAAAGTTTGTCTTAATTATAAGCGTTATGCGCACGTTCTAATTTTGAGACCAAACGACGAGTTTTACTGACAGCTTGGTAAGCTATTAACCACTGGCTTAAGCCACTCCAATAATTAGACCGAGTAGTCACGGGTTTAACAGTTTGTTTGTATAACCCACAAAATATTTTGGTTTTGGTCTGAATGTTTGTGTATGTAAGTTTTATATTTGTAGACAGACCCACGACACAGGAATAAGTCCTATGGTAGGGATAACTTAAAAAAGAAACTGAAGGAAATGTGGATTTATTGGGTATGATACTGAGTTCTTAGATTTATGCGAATATTATATTAATAAAATGTGATAAAATCCGTAAAATAGTTTTATTCCATTTTATTAGCTATGGTTTGCTGTGTTGCTATTTGAAAAAAAGGAAAGATATAAAAGTATTTGTTTGTTTAGTTGTATATTATATTGACATATTCCAGATAAGTAATCAATATGGGAGGCTGTCGCTGCTCATACCGCACCTGTACATCACGCAGTGATGGAAAGACTCACATGTTCCACTACCCAGTGTTCGACAAAGTCCGCTGTCATCAGTGGCTGACAAATGCACATAAATTGGAGTTCCTGAATTTAAAAGTATCACAGTTGAAGAACAGAGTAGTCTGTCAACATCATTTTAGAGATGACAATTTTATGAATTTTAAGGTATAATATTCCATCTGCATTTTTATATCATTATGCTGGATCCCTTGCAGTGTTGGCAGGTGGTACAGAGTTCCATCAATTTATTTTATTTAGTATTCAAGAAACTGGTGTAATAGAGAACAAACTAAGTGGGCAGTGCTAGGACAACTTACAAAAATGTAATAGTATTTTTCATGAAGGATGGATACTGTGACAGTTGTGAGTCTCAAAGAAAATTAGACTTTATTTCTATCTATCTATATCATCGCGCCAGATCCCTTACGGGGTAGGCAGCGAGTACAGAGTTCCAACAGGCTCTTTCCTTACATACCTCTCTGGCTTCCTCTACTCTCATAGTTCGTCTTATACACGCTCGCCGGTTACGGAGACTCCTGACTTGTCCTTCAGATAAGACCTGGTCTATTTGGTCGTGGTAAAATAGTCTGGGTCTTCCCCGGTACCTGCATCCTTCCACTTTCACATTGTATATCTGTTTTATCATTCTTTCCTCTGGCATTCTTTCTATATGCCCGAACCAACGGAGCATGCCCTTTCTCATCTTTCCACCGATACTATCTTTCATACCTACTCGCTTTCTTACTACGCTGTTGCTAATGCGGTCGGTCAGCTTCACTTCGCACATCTTCCGCAGAGCTCGCATTTCCACCGCATTTATCCTACTTTCATTCTCCTTCTTACATACCCAGCTCTCGCTGCCATATAACAGCGTTGGGACAAGCACTCCATTATGTATGGCCAGCTTCGCCTTGCGGCTTAGGTGCCGGCTCCTAAGTAGCTTTCCCATCGCGCCATTCACTCTGTTCCCTGCACTCACTCTTCTCTCTATGTCAGCGGTGTATTTTCCATCCTTACTGAATGCGCATCCAAGATATCACTCATTCACTTGCTCTAGCACATCGTTACCAACCACAATCCTTGCATTTGTTCTGGTTTCTTCCTGTTCAAAAACCATAATTTTGGTTTTCTTCACATTCAAATGTAAGCCATTTTTCATGCAGTCGTCTTTCATAACTGTAACTAGTGATTGCAGATCAGTGGCTTATGGCGCTATCAAAACCGCGTCATCTGCATATAGTAGATGATTTACCACTAGATCACCCATTTGTACACCTTCATTCATCGCTTTCAGTCTTTGAAGACTTTTATCTAAATATATTATAAACAGTCTAGCGGTCAACACGCAACCCTGCTTGACGCCGATTTCGACGTCAAACCAGGGTGACATGTTACCACCCACCCGTACGCATGCCTTGCAGTCCACATAGGTGGACAGGACAGCCGCAGCAGAGTGCCATTTATACCATACTCAGGCAAAATGTCCCAAAGTCTCTTTCGCACAACTCTATCAAACGCCTTCTCCAGATCCACAAAACCGCAGAAAACCTTCTGGCCCACTGTCAGATGCTTCTCTACGATGTTGCGAAGGGAGAAAACTTGATCCGAACATCCTCTTCCAGACCTGAAACCCCCTTGTGCCTCTCACAACATTCCATCGGACTTCTCGCGCATTCTCCTTTCAATAATTTTACCGTACACCTTGGCTGCCAAGCTGATCAAACTAATGGCTCTGTAATTGGCGCAGTCATATTGTGAACCCTCTCAAAGAAAATTAGACTTTATTTAATAATAGCAATAAGAGGCATGACCTGTGTATACATATTCATGGTTTTATGCCTTAATATGAATGAATTAAATGTTAATTTAGTTTGGCACTTAGAACTGTCCCTACCCATCTTATGTGGAAAATACTATAATTGGTACTATGTACACTCACATCCCTGATGTTGTTAAGTGCTAATGTAATAGGGAGGTGCTTATTACCATATATTGGACACAACTTCAGATTTCAGACTGGAAAAACTGTTTTTTTTTTTATATAAAAAGATTCAGATCACCGTAGGATCTGAATCTTTTTATATAAAAAAAAAAACAGTTTTTCCAAACTAGAAATGGAACCCGGCCCTTGTGATTGCTAGCTGGACTAGGGAAGGATAATGCAATTTTACAGTGGTGTTAAAAAGGATATTTCATAATATTTCTGCAAGCATCTGCTACTGAATCGGTTAACCATCTGATAAGCAGACACAATAGAAAGAAAATGCTAGTTTTAGACCAATGGTCTAGTTAAAAATTCTTTGGTTTTTAATGTTTTGTTAAGAAACAACTATTACTAACTAGTAAACAAAGTAACTAACAACTACTTGTCCTTAAATTTTTAATTTACTTTATCTCTGCATCATCAGTCTTCTATCTGAAGGCTAATTCTTGTATTTAATTGACACTGAGACTGAATCTTGACCGCATTGAGTTTTAATTATGAATTGACTTACATTTATTATTCTGCTCCACTAAAGTGTCGATCCGATTTCAGTATCATTTCAGTCCAATTTCGATAGTGAAGTATATTCAGCCGGAAAATAACTTAGACACACGTTTACGTAACGCATTTATTCACAGACAAAAATAATAGACAACAATCATTACGACTACCTACTATACAATTATTATTTGCATACCTTACACCTCCACCCTTAATCTAACACCTTCCATAAACAATAAAGTCGTATAGAAAATATTAAAATAAATACCTACTAACTAAATTTAGTTTTCCATTACAAACAATTCCTATTTGCGAAACCGGTCGACCGGCTTAGGCATACGCTTGGGGTACTTTACCGATGGCAAGTCACAGCTGGGCGGCGTGGTTGCCGCGAGTGGTGGCGAGGACTGTGGAGGCGTCCCAAAAACCTCAACAGGCTCATGCGTAACGTTGTGCTCACCGCTATCGCCTTCCTCCCCACTTTTACCCCGATCTATCGCAGATGGACTTATTCGGGTGCTGGATGCGTCAGGAAATTGAGCTTCCTCTTGTTTATCTGTAGTTTCCACTGTTACACCGCAATCCCCTGGACAGGTAACATCAGACATGTGTGATCTTTTTCGTATTTGGTCCATGTGATTAGTGTGCTGTCGACCGTTACCTTCCCTAACACAGAACCGACGTGATCCATTCTTATGTACTACGGAACCCTCTTCGCATTTCTGTTGACCTCTATATTGTCTGAACCATATAGGGTCCCCCGGCTCGAGTTCGCGTAAGTTGCCCCGCGCGTATCGGGCCTGTCGCCGCTGCGCCTCGCTCACGCGGTCCGCGACTGCACACTCGCCTCGCAACAAATCTAACCGCGAACGTAATGAACGTTTCTGCAATATATTTGCAGAAGTTTCCCCCATCGTCGCGTGTATTGTGTTTCTATAAGTCAGTAAAAATGTTCGAAGAGCTGCATCGATATCAACTCCATCCGTGAGAGCTTTCTTGATCGCATTTTTACACAATTTAACCGCGTTCTCCGCTGCTCCGTTTAACGCCGGATGGTACGCGGGGGAAAAAGATTGTCGGATTCCGTTATTTTTAAGGAATAATTTAAACTCTTTGCTCGTAAACGGTGGGCCCTGATCTGATACCAATTCTATTGGCAGCCCGAACCTCGCAAATGTAATTTTGATTACTGCCCCTGCCGTAGTGCGTGACATTTCAAAGACTTCTAACCACTTCGATGTGGAATCAATAATGACGAGAAACGTCAAAACACGCAGTGGACCCAAGAAGTCGACATGTAGCCGCGACCACAGCTGCGCCGGGTAGGGCCAGGGTTGCGGGGGCGCATGTGCCGGCGCCGGCAGTTCGGCCGCGCAGGTGCTGCACTGGCGGAACAGCTCCTCTATGTCCCTATCGAAATTCGGCCACCACACGTAACTACGAGCCCACGATTTGGTTTTTACTATTCCCTTGTGGCTACTATGTAGTTGTCGAAGGATTTGTGACCGTAACGTTAAGGGCACAATAATTCTGTAACCCCACATGAGACAATTTCCTTCTATCTCTATCTATCTATATCATCAGCTCCCTCGCGGGGTAGGCAGAGAGTACAGAGTTCCAACAGGTTCTTTCCTTACATACCTCTCTGGCTTCCTCCACTCTCATAGTTCGTCTCATACACACTCGCCGGTTACGGAGACTCTTGACTTGCCCTTCAGCTAAGACACGGTCTATTTGGTCATGGTAAGATAGTCTAGGTCTTCCCCGGCACCTACATCCTTCCACTTTCGCATTGTATATCTGTTTTGGCATTCTTTCTATATGCCCGAACCAACGGAGCATACCCTTTCTCATCTTTACACCGATACTATCTTTCATACCTACTCGCTTTCTTACTACGCTGTTGCGAATACGGTCGGTCAGCGTGACTCCGCACATCTTCCGCAGAGATCGCATTTCGACAATCAAACAAAGACAATTTCCTTCACAATCAATTTCATTGCGCCGTATAAAATACGGTCTCAGACATTCCTCACTACACTGTGCCGGCCATCCCGTCTGAGTGTAAATAAGTATTCTACTTAACAATGTATCCGCAGCCATCGACTTGTGAATATCATTGTGAGTGATCGGTAAAAAGTCCTCAAGGAAGTTGAGATAAGTGATTTCCTGCAAGTTAACTTCTTTACTACGTTGCGGGGGTAAACGCGATAGGGCATCTGCGCTGTTCTTAGCCGACGATATATACTGAATATCGTAGTCGTACCCCGATAACAATACTCCCTACTACTAACCCCACCTTTGCATACGACTAGCGGCCATCACGGGAATGCCAGCTTTACTTCCAAATATTGATGTTAAAGACTTGTGATCGGTTCTCAAAGTAAATTTCCGACCATATAAGTACTGATGAAATTTCCTAATTCCATAAACAATAGCCAAAGCCTCCCTTTCTATTTGTGAGTATGCCCGCTCGGCCCTAGTGAGCGAGCGCGACGCGTAGGCCACGGGGCGCTCCCCGCGCGGCGTGTCATGCGATATCACCGCGCCCACGCCCACGCTGCTCGCGTCTGTCGTCACTATCAGCGGTAGGTCTGGCGAGTTGTGCGCAAGTACTTCGCTGGAAGCCAACAAACGCTTCACTTCCTTAAATGCCTTTTCGCACTCCTTACACCATGCGTACGTTACCCCTGATCGCAACAAATTATACAAAGAAGCTAAAATAAAACTCATATTTTTCACAAATTTGGTGTAATACATCACCATTCCTAAAAATGATCTCAACTCTGTCACATTTCTAGGTACAGGGGTGTCTGCTATAGCCTTAACCTTGTCCGGACAAGTATGTACTCCCTTGTTCGATACTTTTTTTTACCTTGAGACCGTTCGACTCCAATATTTTAAAAACCTTATCCAAATTATCCAAGTGGGATGCAGTATCTAATCCCGTAACAATAATATCTAAGAAAACTTCTACATAAGGCAAATGAGCAATTAGTTGTTCCAATTTCTTTTGAAAAATACCCAGGCTGGATGCGAGTCCTTACACTAAACGGTTATTGCATACCTTACAGATATGATTTCGAGTTGTTTAATTTAAAATATTTTGTTAATCATTTGTTGATCATATGTTAGTCTCAGCTGCCACAGTTTAAATAATAAATATCTAACTGAAATCTTCAATTTGGCGATGTATTGTATATTTGTTGTTCATGTTAGTTCAACATTTTATCAAAATCCCGTTCAACTTTCGGTCCAATCACGATTCGGTCTATGTCGATATTGTACGAAAATACCATTTGTAAGATTTATGTCTGTGAGACTGCATTTTGAACACTTTTAATTACGAGAATTGGCCTTCTGGTTTTACCTACTAAAAACAAATCCTAGAAAATAAATAATAAACAGCTTTACAATTTGTAAGAAAAATCATTCTCTTTCAAATTAAATAAATTACCAACACATGTATATAGGTAAATTAATGAATATGTTCTTTTGATATTCCAGAAAGACAAACTCACTTTTGAAGCTGTTCCAACAGAAGATGGACCATATTGTGACTCTAGTCAGATCATTGAAATCCCTACAGAGCAAGAAGTTGGAAAAGAATATACCATAGTCTTGGAAGACATAGAAAATGAATACCTAACATTGAATGATAAAAAAGCGAACTTCTCTGTCAAATATGGTGATTTCTTAACTAACTGCGACATAATGGATTTGAATAATTTGAATCACATTGATAACACACTGATAGATTCTAAAGAAAAAGTAATTTTGGAACCAAATACTATCATTTTAAATGATAACATTGACAGAAATTTACAGGCCAATAATGAATTAGTTAAAACCAAATCTGTAGCTATTAGAAAACTTGATAAACAAATTATGGAAGACAAAACCAAAACAAAGAGTGTTACGCCATCTGTTACCAACATGGAGTTTGATGAAGTGTTTAAAAGTCAACAGAATAAAAAAGAAAGCACCAATCAAAAAGCAGTTATTAAAATTGATTGCAATGTTAATTCACAAAAAGATATCACTACTAAAAGTGCGCAGAAAGAAAAAAAAATCAAAATAATATCAGAGCAGAAAGTCTCTGAACCAGTCCCATTGCAAGGGAAATTTGAACCATTATCACCCACTAGAGTTCTGCCTTTTCCCAAGAAGCAAAGGAATATAGTAGCAGATTCCAATAATACAAATAAAACTATGATAGAAATCTCCATTGATAACTTAATCGAAAATAATGTTCAGGAAGTTAGTAACAAGCCTCAAGAGAGAGAGAAGCAAAAGTCTCCTTCACCAAAAATAACTAGAAGTTTAATTAAAAAAAATAATGATGAATTATTAAATAGGACATTAGTTACAAAATACAACAGAGTACCTTCTAACATTATATCCCCTGAGAGAGTGGCTGTTATTGAAGAGAAAAGAAAATTCAATATGAAATTGAGAGATATAATTGAAACATGTTTGGATAAATTGGATGATCAAGAGAGGGTGGATGAGAACACTAAATATGTACCAAAATTAAAAAAGGAACAAATTGTAAAGGACCCAGTAGGATCTTACCTTGAAACAGAGCCTAAGTTAGCTCACCTTTCGACAGAGCCTAAGTTATCTAAACTTTCAACAGCTCCTAAGTTGCGTCATATTAATCAGTACACTATTACCTATTTAGAGGATAGAATGAAGAAAATGGAAGATAACCTAATAAATAAAATCAACCAAAACTCTCTTAGAATAATGGACTTGAAAAAAACATTTTCGGCTTCAAATATTGAAAAGAAGACAGTTCATACACAAACAGCAGTCCATGAGGAACTGCACAAAAAGCATTTATTCCAGGAGATATCAAAGTATTTGAGCCCAGATGCTAATAATTTGATCTATGAGGAACTTTTTATAAATAAGTATGTACAGAATGTACCAAAGAGTGAACCTTTAGCTAAGCGACGCAGATGTAGATGATGAATTAAATCATTCGCTAGGTTGTTGTAAATAAGAATACATAATTTAATTGCAAATATATTAATAAGTCAAAATAAACATGATCATGTTACTTTTACAAGTGCTTTTCCAGTGTTTTCTCCGCTAAATAACCCTATAAAAGCATTTGGGGCGTTTTCAAACCCTTCAGTAAAATGCTCTCTGTACCTCAATTTACCCTCTTTCACCCACTCCAGATTCTGTTTTACACCTTCTAGGGATCGTTCAGCAAACCGATTGACCAGAAACCCTTCGATCTTCAATTGTTTTCCGACAATATAAGGCTGCAGTATTGTTGCTGTAATGAAAGGAAATAATCAATTTTACCGATATAGTATAAAATATATTTATGTAAACAATTGAACCGTCATGTAATAGTTGGTGTTGTTGTGTTTTTTTTTAAGTATATGACATTTTACCTTTCCGTTTCTCAGGATCAGTTTCGTTGTAAGATGAGATCGCGCCGCAGCAAGCCACTCTGCCATACTGATTCATTCGTGATATGACAATACTGCTTATTTCACCTCCTACGTTGTCAAAGTAGCAATCTACGCCATTGGGTGCGTTTTCCTTAAGAAATTCAGTAATGTTCTCAGTTTTGTAGTTGCATGCACTATCAAAACAGAGTTCGTTAACCAGCCATTCGCATTTCTCGTCTTTACCAGCGATACCGAGTACTCTGCATCCTAAACCAGAAATCGGGATTTAAACAAATCGGGATTTAAAGAAATCACGTTACCAAACATTCGAGAGCATTACCTATACAGAATATTTACCGATTATTTTAGCTATCTGACCGACGTGAGAACCAACCGCGCCTGCCGCACCAGACACGACTACGGTCTCTCCAGATTTCGGTTGGCAAATTTGTGTGAAGCCGAAATAGGCACTGTTCCTATTTACAACATTTAAAAATAACTGGAGCTTAATTAAATACATGAAATATCTTGGAATGAAGTTTCAGAAGAATTGACTGTTAACAATCCAAACTACTTATATAGCAAATTCAAACAATTTATAGTATAGTGAGTTAGCCCACTATGTAATGTTATATTAAGGTTATATTTTAATGGACAGCAGTAGCAGGACGTAGTGAAGCTTTTCTTCCAGTTAAAAGATTTGCATTCAACATGCGTTTCGCCTCTACAAATTAGGTACCTCGTCAAAAGCAATTCATGACCCAAATAAGAATATCTTACACTTGTCTAAGTTCTTACCCAACTCTCCCGCAAACGCCCAGTCCTAGAGATAAGGGAAGGTCTCCGAAGTCGGGTAATTTGTACATGTAAGGTTTTTGCATACAAAACTTTTCATTTTCCGGTTTCGTGACTGTGTGTGTTCTCCAGCCGAAATGTCCCATCACCCATGAGCCTTCTGGGTAATCGGGATTTTTGCTTTCTGTTATTCTAAAGACACAGAAAAAATAAACAGTATTTCATTCTGGTTTTCTTTTTTTTTAAGATACAGGAGGTACAAATACATTCTACGCAACTCGAGGCGAGATAGGTATGTTTTAAATAATGGCTATCTATACTTAGTTTAATAAGTACTTACTTGGCAATTTGACCACCAATCATGTCACAAGGATATTTGTCTCCAAGTTTCATCCGTTGATATGGATCAACACTAATATAAGCTGCCTCAGCTAAAAATTCTGTGAAGGGATACAAATATTTCATTCGGTACTGAGAGCTTTAACTTCATAGGTAATAAAAAATTACTTATCTTTCTTACCATTTTCTTGCAGAGGAGGCAGTTCTTCTTCAACTATTTGGAAGTCACTTTCCTTAGGTTCTCCTTCAAAAGGAGTCACTACAACGAACTTTTTCGCTTTAACCATGGTTTGCTGTTAACTATAGAATTGGCCGATAACTTTGTACTTTGTGCAATTTATGACACTTCTTGTTTTATTTTATTAGGAATCTCTCTCTTATTAACATTAGGTTATATATAGGCGTGTTGGTGCAAATTCGCTAAATGTTGCGTAAACTACACAATAGCTTTTTTAGGTCTTAAAAACAAGTATGGTAGTTATAAACGTAATAAATAAATGTATATTTATAAGTAAGTACTGTGTAGGTATCAGGTGATAGCTAAGTGATAAAAGTGAAGATTAAATAAGTAGGTATAAACAATAAACCGAGTCATTATCGGTAAAGCAATAAATAAGCCCCTGTTTATTTATTATATTTTCTCGTAAATTAGATACAATTGTGTTTCGTTAAAATCGTGCACTAAATTTTATTTTTTGAATCTAGATATAATTAATACTGGGCCTATATATGATAATATATGTGATTCATTGTCTGTGGTAAAAAAGCGGCAATTTCAATTTGAGTGGGCGCCATGAAATTTGGAAGTGCGCGTGATATAATGTTTAAGATTTTCACAATTTATAGAATTTTAAGGCATTTAAGTATCTGTAAAAAACAATTTTTTTTAAATAACCTTTCATTACTTTCTATCGTCTGTTACGGACTGTTTTATTGTCACTTCTCATTGATCTTATAATATTGTACCGACTAGATCGATATCACTTCTGATGAAGCCCCACTTTAGAGACTAAAATAGCTATCTATATCATCACACCAGATGCCTTGCAGTGTAGGCAGAGGATACAGAGTTCCAACAGGTTCTTTCCTTGCAGAATAACGAAAATATTTTATTCATAATTAATCATTGAGGTAAATAAATAGGGAAGCAAACGTCACTTCGGCGCGTCGAAAAAAGTGTAACGACTTAAAAGTATGCCGACGTAGCTTTGAATCCAATAAATAATTTGGAGTAAACATATATCCGTCTCTTTTACCTTTTTCCCCACCATACCGACATTACGTCGAACCGATAGAGGTAGCAATATTACTAGTAGTAGGAGGTTCAGTGGTGCTTACTATATGATTATTTCCCACAATTTAAATGCAAAATGAATATAAACTTTTAATGATGTTATACCACGTCTCTTTTTCTGATTTTACACCACTTTCTCCTTATGTCCGCACCTATCAGGTGCATTTCTTTATTTTATATTTTATTTTGCGTTCAACAATGTTGATTGGATGGTAACATTGATCAGCTTAAAAGCTAGGTAACAATCATGGACCCTGTCGGGCACAGCAAAGTGTTTAGGAGAGAGGAAGACTAGTAGGAATTTTAGTTTGAAAGTATTAAATATTATTAAATTTTTATATTGAAATACTTAGCTACGAACTGTTATTGTTGGTAGGAAGTCAGTAGTGATAGATTTTTTATAGATATATTATGTCATTTATATTAGTTTTTTTTTATAAATATATTATTATTATTATAAATGTCTATTATTATTATTATAAATGTCTATTACTATTATTATAAATATCTATTATTATTATTATAATTGTCTATTATTATTATTATAAATATATATTACTTTTGTTATTAATGTCTATTATTATTATTATAAATATCTATTATTATTATTATTATAAATGTCTATTATTATTTGTCTGATACCAACAATGTACTTTACTTAAATTAGTTTGCTTTAATATAATAGATGGCGCCACTGTGTCGCCTGTGAATCGCGGTATGGTTCCGTAGCAACCATCTTGTATGTTATTGACATAAGTTCGAATAAAAAGCCAGCAAATCAGATCAATAGATCAGTACACAAAAGTGGTTTTATTTACAACCCTTTTGGTGTGCACACCTCAGTTATTAAATTGAGGGATTTTTGTTCATGGTCCTTCGAGCCGGATGTGGTCCACTATTTTTGGAAACAAAAAACGGTTCAAGGCTTGAACTAGCCCGTACTCGCAGTGGATCGCTGCGGCAAAAGTACTGGGAGCCCACAGCAGCAGCAGCAGCAGCAGTGGACGAGAGCAGCGCGAGCATTTTAGTTCAGCATGGCAGCCACAGGGGGCGCCACTTGCAGTATCACCGTGATTGTTTGAGTGAGTGAAGTGAAAACGTGAGTACATTTACATTATATCTTTGTGTTTCCAGTAAAGATTTTCAAGCAATTCTGAACTTTATGTCAATGAAGATTTTAACTTGTAATAATCGAGTAGCGAGTAAGAACTTTATAAACTCTTGTGCATGTTAGTTAAGAACTTAGAATAGTTTCGAAAAAAAACGAAGGAACGGGGAACCTATGCCCGATTTTTTGCCAATTTATAAGTGGTTTTAAAAGACTTGTAAATTTTTAAGAATTTGCCCATAATTGCATTGACTTAGAAAATTTAATATTATTTATTAACTTGTAATTTTTTAAGATTTGGAACTTGGAGTTGATTGTTTGTTTACATTGTTATTATTGTTTAAAAAGTTTATAAACATTTTACATAGTTAGGAATAAGTTAAATAGGTAGAAGTGGTTATTTTCATTGGTTTACAGTTGTTATTTTTCGTTTTACTTTTGTTGTTGTTTATTTGTAACATGGAGGGAATAATTAACGTTCTAAGAAACACGCAAGAAGTGATAACTAAAGGTTTGACTAATTTTAAAAAGAGTCCTAAGGATAGGTTGACTGTAGAATATATAGAAGCAAGGTTAGAGTTATTAGAGAAAGACTGGCTTTTGTTTACAAATACAAATTCTAAACTTTATGAGAGTTTCAACCTAGGAGATATTGGACAAAAAATAAGTGATATTTATGAAAGTACCGAAGATACTTATATAACGTATAAAAGTTTAATGAAATCTATGCTTAATACGAAAAAGCCAACACGGCAGAGTCGTGACTCACCTAGTTGTGAACCGAAAGCCACTACTTCCTTTGTCAAATTACCAAAGATCAGTATACCGATATTCTCTGGCAAATATTCTGAATGGACAACTTTCCATGATCTATTTACATCTTTAGTACATAAGAATGTTGCGATAGATAATGTTCAAAAATTGCATTATTTAAAAGGTCATCTCTCTGGCGAAGCCGAGCAATTGATACGGCACACCCCAACAACAGACGCTAATTACGGCCAATGTTGGTCTCTGTTAGAAAAACGGTACAGTAATAAAAAATATCTTAGTAATAGTATTTTACAAAGATTATTCGGTCAAAAACGTATGCAATTAGAATCAGCTTCATCTTTGAAGGATCTTATAGACACAACATGTGATTGTTTAAATGCGCTTAAGAACTTAAATATCGACGTAAGTACATGGGATGTTATTATCATTCATATTGTAACGTTCAAATTAGATACCGAAACACGAAAACAATGGGAGTTAAGTGTTTGCAGTAACGAGTCAAGCAACGATTTGCCAACCTTTGAGCAATTCAAGCAGTTTATGGAAAATCGTTTCCGAGCGTTGGAATGCGTAGAACCCAAAAGGGCAATGGTTCATCAGGTCAATAATAGTTCAAAGATTCATAAACCGAGGGCGATGTTAGCTACCAGTTCAAATATCCCGTGCGAATACTGCTCAGAGTCGCACAAACTCTGTTTTTGCAAGAAGTTTGTTAAAGAGTCCACAGAAAATCGACGCCAATTTGTGGCAAAGAACAAAATTTGTTTTAATTGTTTGGGCAGTAATCACACGGTATATGATTGCAAAAAGCGTACCACTTGCAGAATTTGCAACAAGCGCCATCATTCTCTACTGCATCCCGCAGAAGATCACGAGGCTAAGGGTCGCGACAACTCAACGAAGCCTGCTATCGATAGCATCGGTGCTTCAGCCAGTACTAATCAGATAGTGTCATGCCTATCAACAGGCAAGGTACCCAAACCTAGACAGGTTTTATTAGCCACAGCACTAATAAAAGCCGAGTCGAAGACCGGTCAATATCAAACGGTTAGAGCTTTACTCGACCAAGGCTCACAAGCCTGTTTTATCACGGAGGCGACAGTTCAACTTCTCAGACTGAAAAGGATCCCAATTAAGGGTTTCTTTTCGGGACTGGGTGATAGTAGGTCAACTGTTGTAAAATACATGGTGCATGTTACAGTTCAATCACAATTAAACCCCGATATCAAATCGCATTTGAAGGCTTACGTGTTAAGTAACATAACGTCATACTTACCTGAGCAGAGCGTAGGTACAGATGCTTTTGATTGGATATGTACTGATGATTATCGCTTAGCAGATCCAGAGTTCAACACACCCAATAAGATAGATGTTTTGTTGGGTGCAGATGTTTACAGTAGCATTATTCAGGAAGGGATATTAAAGAGTCCTTCTGGTAATCTGATAGCACAGAACACTGTTTTAGGCTGGGTTCTGACTGGTGCTGTTGATTCTGTAAGTGAGAAATCTAATAAAATTATTACCATGCACGTAAATATGATGGAAGAAAATATATTAGAGAAGTATTGGTTAATAGAAGAGCAAACTAGTTCAATAAAAATACTTACTCCAGAAGAGAAGAAGTGTGAAGACTTTTACAGAGCGACTACAAAAAGAGATTCCACTGGTAGATACGAAGTAAGGTTACCTTTTCAAGACGAAGATCCTCCATGCCAAGGTGGAAGTTCCCGCGCTATCTGTGAAACAAAGTTTAGAACACTGGAAAGAAGGTTAGAAAGGAACAAGGAATTAAAGGAAAAATATACAGAGGTAATCAACGACTATTTACAGTTAGGACACCTAAGACCGGTTAAGAAAGATGATAGGAAGAAGGAAATAGCTGTCTATCTACCACATCACGCCGTGATACGGGACGATAAATCAACAACGAAGGTTCGTGTTGTGTTTAACGCCTCAGAAAAGAATAAAAAGGGAGTGTCATTGAATGATACGCTAATGATCGGACCCACCTTACAGGCTGATTTAAGGCACATCGTGTTAAGTTGGAGGGTGCATTCTATAGGAATAGTAGCGGACATCGTTAAAATGTACCGTCAGGTTAACATAGCGGACAAAGACACAATGTTCCAGCGGATTCTTTGGCGCGACAGTACTGATAAGGAAATCATGGATTACGAGCTTACCACGGTGACATTTGGAACAGCATCTGCACCGTATCAAGCGGTCAGGACCCTACATCAGGTAGCATATGATGAAGGCGAGAGATTTCCTCTAGCGGCGGATATGGTCTTAAATTGTTTTTATATGGATGATTTGATGACAGGGTGTGATAGCGTAGAAACCGGTATAGAAATATACAAACAAATGACAGCATTATTAGGAAAGGGTAAATTTACCCTACAGAAGTGGAATAGTAATAACAAGGAAATATTAGAAAGGATAAGGTCAATGGAATTAAAAGAACCTACAAGGCATGCATACATAAAGGATAACACAGGGGAAGAAAAGGAATCAGTGGAAATCAAACTAGATAATACTATAAAAATTCTAGGTCTTACCTGGAATCGCAACGAGGACACCTTCCAGTACTCGGTGAATCTCCCGCCGTTATCAACTGCACCGGTAACTAAAAGATCAATAATTTCGGACATAGCTCGACTGTTTGACCCATTAGGTTGGCTAGCACCTAGCGTGGTCTTAGCTAAGGTCTTCATTCAAAAATTATGGCTTGCAGGTATTGGTTGGGACGATGAACTTAGTACAGTACTAATAAAGGAGTGGAGTACATACCGCGACCAACTGTCTCTACTTACCAGACTCCAGATACCCCGCTGGCTTGGCATGAAGCCGCACGATGATCTGGAACTGCATGGTTTTTGTGACGCATCTAAAACAGCCTATTCGGCAGTAGTTTACGTAAGGATAATAGACGCAGAAGGAAAAACACACGTGTCTCTCGTAGTTGCAAAAACTAAAGTAGCCCCCGTCAAACAGCTAAGTATTCCTCGCTTAGAGTTGTGTGGAGCAGTACTGTTGTCAAAACTTTTGACTGAGGTCGCACGTATTTTAAATATTCATAATGACAAAATTAAAGCATGGACTGATTCGACTGTTGTGTTGGCTTGGCTTAATAGTCACCCAAGTAAATGGAAGACATTTGTAGGAAATAGAACCTCTGAAATTCTGATGACGATGAAGGCGTCTCAGTGGTGTCACATTTCGACAAAAAATAACCCTGCTGACTGTGCCTCGAGAGGAATGCTACCAAGTTTATTTATCGATAACACATTGTGGTTTTCCGGGCCAACATTTCTCAAGGAGAAAGCTATAACATATTCAAGACCGAAGGACTTTAATACAGATTTAGAGGAGTCTTTTAAGGTGCTTACTGCAACTGTAGTCCCTGAAAGTGAATTTTCATTATTCGAACGCTTTTCTACCTTACAAAGATTAATAAGAGTGATTGCATATTGCCGACGGTTTTTAAAGAAGGACACTACAAGTTTTACTATGAAATATTTAGGAAAATTAGAACTACAACAAGCATTAAACTGCTGCATAAAGAAAACACAAGGAGACATATTCACCACAGAGTATGTACAATTACAGAAGAAGGGATATTTACAATTGAAGTCAAGTAAACTAAAATCACTCAGCCCCTACCTTGATGATAAGGGCTTGATAAGAGTTCGAGGTAGACTTGAGAAGGCACAATTAGACGCCAGTGCGAAGCATCCAATAGTTCTACCTAACCGTAGCCATCTGACTCACCTTATAGTTGCCGATGCTCATCACAGGACTCTACATGGGGGTCCTACCCGGGGGGGACGGCCTACTGGATTATAGGGGTAAGAAACCTAGTAAAAACCTGCGTTCATAAATGCGTAATTTGTGCAAAACACAGAGCTTGTACCAAACCGCAATTGATGGGTTCTCTGCCAGCCGTTCGTTGTACTCCGGCTAGACCCTTTTTGCATAGCGGTGTGGACTACGCTGGTCCTATAAATATCAGAACAGCGAAAGGTCGCGGGCACCGGTCTTACAAGGGCTATATATGCTTATTCGTATGCATGTCCACGCGTGCGATTCACTTAGAGGTAGTTAGTGATATGACCACGCAAGCATTTTTAGCCGCCTTTAGACGGTTTGTATCTAGGCGAGGACACTGCGCCAAGATATGGAGCGATAATGGTACGACGTTTGTAGGTGCTTCCCGAGAGCTTCAACAGTTGGCTTCAATTCAGCCGGAAATGGTTGAACATCTAGAGGCAAATGGTACCGAGTGGCATTTTATCCCCCCTTCCAGCCCGAATTTTGGCGGCCTTTGGGAAAGGGGAGTGCAATCCACGAAGTTTCACCTTAAACGCGTCATTGGTGAGGCTACTCTTACCTTTGAGGAAATGACCACACTACTCAATCAAGTGGAAGCGTGCTTGAACTCACGGCCTATGAGCGTTATAGATACTACAGACCCTGGTGAATCATTGCCTTTAACCCCTGGACATTTTCTTATCGGAGAGCCGATAGTAAATGTACCAGAGTATAACTACGAAGGTTCAAATGTAAATTGCCTGACCCGCTGGCAATTTCTTCAAAGGATGGTGCAATCGTTTTGGAGACGCTGGTCCCAAGAATATTTGTCAACCCTAATGAATCGCTATAAATGGACTTCTCGCGTTCCAGAACCAAAAATTGGAGACATAGTTTTAGTGAAGGAGGATGACTTGCCGCCAAGTCGTTGGTTATTAGGTCGCGTAATCGAAAAGCACCCGGGGGATGATAATATCACCCGTGTAGTTACGTTGCGCATAAAGTCATCCACTATCAAGAGGCCAACATCTAAATTATGTATTTTGCCAGTAACTCATTAATTAGTTTTAACTGATTATTTATTATTTTGTTTTACATATTTGTTAAGGTTGTCTTATGATATTTTCTGTATGGTATTTTAGTTAATTGTATAAATCACTAGATCAAGTTATACCACTTTGTTTTACCTTTATACAATTTAAGTTCCAGGTTTACTTGTTGGTTTATTTGTTTTTTTTTACTATTTATAAGTCGTTACATTGTTTACATTTTTATATTGAATATTTTAAGGTTTACAAACTAGTACAACAAACTTTCCTAAACTGAGCTATTGAAGATCAACGTGTTATAGTTTTTACCACGAATTTTACAGTTTAGTTCATATAGAATATATTTTATCATCCTTTGTAGAGTGTGCTACAAACGGATATAAAGTATCAGTTTCGGTTGTAACAAGGTAAAGTGCAAGGTTGATGGTCAGATTTTACCATTCAGTTCTGGAAGGACATTTCGTCAGTAATGTCCTTGGTGGGCGGTATGTCTGATACCAACAATGTACTTTACTTAAATTAGTTTGCTTTAATATAATAGATGGCGCCACTGTGTCGCCTGTGAATCGCGGTATGGTTCCGTAGCAACCATCTTGTATGTTATTGACATAAGTTCGAATAAAAAGCCAGCAAATCAGATCAATAGATCAGTACACAAAAGTGGTTTTATTTACAACCCTTTTGGTGTGCACACCTCAGTTATTAAATGGAGGGATTTTTGTTCATTATTATTATAAAATGTCTATTATATTAAGTTATCTTTTATGCCAGCGTAAATTATATTTATTATTATAATAATATAGTTTAGTCTACGTCACACGCAATTTAAAATATTCTGGTGTTTATAGGTAGTGAATTTATTTGCGATGAGCATTTCTTGGTCATTCATATATTCGTCAACTGTGTAAAATGCTTTTGTGATTAGTAATTCTTTTGTTTTATTCATAAATTTACTAAAGTTAGGTTCAATTTTTATTGGGTCAGGTATTTTATTGTATATCTTTATAGACATCACGTATGGGCTATTTGAGTGCAGTGTTATCCGAGAAGCGGGTTGAACCAGTCTGTTTCCATGTCTCAAGGATCGGTTTTTGTATGTGTCTGCTCGTGTTGTGAAAAAAGTGCTATGCTTCCTGACAAATTTGCATATTTCAAATATGTAAATACACGGTAATGTTAATATTTTATGTTTTTGGAACAGAGGTTTGCAACTATCGGTTTGTTTGATATTACCAAGGATGCGTATTAGCTTCTTTTGTAGAATAAAAAGTGTAGTTGCATTTGTACTGTTTCCCCACATTATAATTCCATAGCTGAGCCAAGCATATGCATAGGCGTAATAGGTTGATAATGCGGTTTGTAAGTCTGTCGTTTTTATGATTTCGCGTAACGCATAAATGAATTTTGAAATTTTTGTTGCTATATTTTGTACGTGTGCTTTCCAGTTTATATGTGTGTCGATGGTAAGTCCTAATAGAGTGAATGCATCCACTGTTTCTATATTTGTATTATTAAATGAAAATTTCATCGGTAATGGTGATTTTTGATAAGGATAGAAAGTCATTAGCTTGGTTTTTTTATAATTTATTTCTTATTGTATTTTTACACCTAGGCACAACACAGTGTTGTTCCATTGTATAATAGTCGCAAAATACAAAATAAAATTACATTACAGAATAAAATACTTCTACAGCTGTTCACTAATTGATTGTTATTATAGACTTTAACGTCACGCCAAGCCCGCCAAAATGGCGGGCGTTTAAAATGCTCTTATCTGTTTGCTATCTTCAACATTTTTTTTTGCCCTTTACATTTTGTTTTTGACGCTTAAATTTTTTTTGCAGTTATGTATTGATGTAATCTATCGTATAAAAATATAAAAAAAATACACGCATATTCCCTATTATGACAGTGGAGGAAGCCAGAGAGTTTCCAACAGGTTCTTTCCTTACGAAAGAACCTGTTGGAACTCTGTACTTTCTGCCTACCCCGCTAGGGATCTGGCGTGATGATATAGATAGGTAGATATAGATAGGGAGCTCAAATGATAGACGATGATTTTTTGAAAAGTTGTGCGATAGCTGTCAATATGTGCATGCACACGCATGCGTGCTACAATTTATCTACCCAATGGGTTACCAGGGCATTTTTCAGTTGTAGGATCAATCAACTTTTTCTTCAGTTCTTAAGTTTTAATTACACTATTGTATATGTATAAATAAAAAAATAAAAAAATTGAAATTTCATTTGCAATTAAATTAAACCCGCTGAGGTACTGCAGAATTACAATGACTTTTAGAAGTCGGACGCCTCAGTCCCGTAGGTGCTGTAGGGGACTCATATGGCGAGCACTTTAAAATTACAAATAAGCCGCGATGAAATCTGAATTGAAAAAGAAAATGATTATCAGAAAGGCCAAATAAATTAAATTAAAAGACTAGCTCGCTGAGTTTCTCGCCGGATCTTCTCAGTGGAGGCCGCGTTCCGATCCGGTGGTAGATGTAAAAAATGTAATAATTTTGACGTTTGTGAGTGCTATTGTGTATGACCTATGCAAATAAATGATTTTTGATTTTGACTTTAATATTTTAATTGCAATTTAATTTTTTCATAATTAATTTTTGCCTAACTCCGTGGGTTACCCTCTCAGTTTGAGAGGAGACCCGTGCCCAACGGTGGGACAGTTTCTTAATAGGGCTAATATTATTATTTTATTTTATGGGTTATGCCATGTCCGCGCCCGCCATGTTCCTTCTAGGCAAGTAATTCATATTTAGCAGCAGTTCCACACGATCTCCCGATCAGGAAATGATTCGGAGTGAGCGCTTCTTTATCTGGGTTGTCGGCCAGGTGAGTGAGGGGCCGAGAGTTGACGATGTGCTACGCCTCCAATAGTAGAGTATGGAGGACCTCTTCTCTGGGGTAAGCACAGTCCTGCAGTGTGGCTTCTAGTGCGAATTTGATGGGTCGTAAAATCTCTCCCATGCTCCCCCCATGTTCGGAGCTCCCGGCGGTATGAACTTCCACTGCACTCCGATCTTCTCTGCTTCCAGGGCGATGTCTTTTTTCTTCAGCTCTTGGAAGGCTTCTTTGAGCTCTGTGTTCGCGCCAAAGAAGTTAGTCCCGTTGTCGCTGTAGATCGTAGATGGCATACCTCTCCTTGGAGCGAATCTTCTCAATACCAGTATCATCGAATCGGTCGACAGGGATGGGGCCAGCTCTATGTGTACTGCTCGTGTAGTAAGACAAGTGAACAGCGCACCCCATCTTTTCTCGTGTCTTCTTCCCACGGTCATGGGCCCGAAATAATCGACTGCCGTGCATGTAAACGGCGGGGCACCATGGTGAAGTCTTTCTGGTGGGAGGTTTCCGGCTGGTACTTCTGGTGGTTGCGACTTGCGTATGTTGCACCACTGGCAATGATGCTGGACTGCTCAGACTGTAGACCTCATGCCTAGTATCAGGAACCTCTGTCGAAGCTCGTTCATTACTGTCGCGTTATTACCATGGTTGAATCTTCTGTAGTAATACTCTGTCAGCAGTCTCGCGTTTCTGTTCTTGTCGTCCAGCACTATCGGTCGTTTGTAGACGTAAGCCACACCCTGGATCGCGTGGATTCTTCCTTTTAGTCGTAGGAGGCCATCTCTTACTTCTACATCCAACTTCTTTAGTTTGCTGCTGCTTTCTAACTGTTTCTCGTGTTGCAATCGGTGGAAGTCTTCTCTGAAACTTTCGTCTTGACTTTCTGTAATAACAGAAGTTCGGCTTGTTCCAATAAACTGTTCTCTATCGGTATGAACTTCACGCTTGACAACTTGACTTCTCGAGTTTTCTTCACTGTCACTTTCTTTCGCCCGTGCTTCTTCCAAGAGGGATCTTCTTATTCTAATTTTCTGGAGATGTTAACTTGAGATTTCTTTCTTCTGCACAGTTCAAAAAATTTTAGGACTCTAGCTGTGGATCGCCAGAGCCTCTTCCAGCTGGAGAATCTTTCTGGTGCCGGGCAAGCATATGGAGTGGGCTTGCTGAGCACTGCTGCAACGTTCACGTCCTTCTCTTCTCCAGTCTTCTCCTTTTTGAACGTTCTTACTTTAGACCAGGCCGGTGAACCAGCGATGATCCAAGTATCATCGCTGGTTCACCGGGTCATCGCTGGTTCCGAAGACTTCTTCAAGGAGAAGTCTTCGGGAACTTGTCTAGTCGCGTCGCCCGCAGGATTCCCGGTGGTTGGGACCCATCTCCATTCGTGCGGTTTTGACAAATCTTCTATTTTCGCAAGTCGGTGCGCTACGAAGGTCTTTAAGGTCCTGGAGTCTGATCGTATCCAGGACAGAACTATGCTGGAGTCCGTCCAGAAGACTCTCCTCTTCACCTGCAGGTCCAGTTCCTGCTGCACTGAGCTCGCGAGTCTGCTTTCCAGTAGCGCCGCTTGCAGCTCCAATCTGGGCACGGAGACTGGCTTCAGCGGCGTGACCCTCGCCTTACCAGCCACCAAGCTTGTTCGAAAGGTGCCGTCTTGCTCTCTGGTTCGCCAGTAGACTGCTGTTGCGTGCGCCATCTCACTCGTATCCGAGAAGACATGAAGCTCCCCCTCGGTGCAGAGATAATCGTCCATGTAATGGTTCCTCTCAATCGCCTTTGTAGTCTCTGGGTACTGTTCTTTGACGTCAGCCGCGGTCCTGTTCTTCACGAAAATCGCTGTGCTTGGAGATGAAGTCGCGCCGAAGATAACCGATGTCATCCTATGCTCTTTCGTAGGTATATCTCTTCTGTCTCCTCGCCACAGGAATCGCAGACTGTCTCCGTCTTCGGGTCTTATCTTCACTTGCAGAAAAATTTCTTTTATGTCCGCTGCCACGGCCGTTGGTCCCTATTGGAATCTTAGTAACACACCGAACAGGGATTGCAGCAGATCTGGGCCGGGCAGAAGGGCGTCGTTCAGGCTCTTCCCTTGACTCTTGGACGCTGCATCGAAGACGATCCTGACCTTCTTCTTCAGCGGATAAACTATGGAGAAGTGAGGTAAGTACCAGGTCTTCTGGAGATTCTTCTTCTCAGGGGCTTCTTCGGCGTAATGGCTGTCGAGCAGGTGTTGAATCTGCCGTACTCCGTCTTTAAGTAAGGATCTCTGTCTAACTTCTCCTCTATGCTTCTTAACCTCTTCTCGGCTGAATTGTAGCGCTCCGGCATCTTCTCGTCTTCATTCTTCCACAGCAGTCCAGCTTCAAATCGACCGCCTTCAAGTCTTCTCTAAGATAGCGAGTGCCCTTCCTTCTAAGCCAGTTGTCGGTCTTCTTGGCTGTACTCCCAGGGCTTCTTTGATTGCCTCGTCAATTTCCTCTTCGATGGAAGCAATGTGCATGTATCTGTTCACGTAATGTACCGGCTTCGCTCCTGTCGTGTCGAATCCGTGCAATACCTAGCCCAATTCTGTTAATGACGCAACTGGTTGACCAGGCTTGCCTTTATTTATGTCTCGTGACACGATCAACTCCTAGTTGTCCGATGAGGAGTTGAGGCGACTCGGACTCGTAGTGGAGGATCTCTGACATGTTCTTCACATGGGGATTCACACTCCTCGATTCTTCTCTTCTCTAAGAACTGCGGGGTGAGCTTCCGGTCATCAATCGTGCGGACTCGATCCAAATTCTTCTTGTCTTCTTAATGAACCCCTTTGATCAGCAGATTCAGCTTCTGGGAGTCCTTCTTCTTAATAAGCTTCTCACCGACAGTCTCCAAGACCATTACCTCTTTCTAGCCGTTGGCACTAATCTCTTTGGCTACTTTGGAATCGAGGAGGGATATTGTTGACCCCTCATCCAGTAGCGCTAAAATCGTCTTTGATCCTCTGGGTCCGTAGATCTCGACGGGAGCCATCTTCAGGTAGGCTCGGCTTGTCTTCATTGCGTGCACGGGCGAAGCTCCATTCGTAGTCACTTCGCGACTTAATTCTTCTTTATCTGAATTCTTCTGATCTTCTCTCGGAATGAAGCAGCTGATGATGGCATCTTCTGTAGATCTTGCACGGGAGTCTTCTGCAATTATCCTTCCTATGTCTTCCAAATAGACACTTAAAGCATAAGTTCTTTTTGGTGACTATGGGCCACCGCTCCTCTACTGGCATCCTCCGGAATTGCTGACACTCGTATAGGTAATGTTTTCCTTGACAACAGGAACAAGACTTGTCTATCTTCGGTGATTTCTCTTGCTTTGCTTCGGTTGCTGCGTGCGCGACGTGATGAAACGGTTTTCTTCTGAAGCTCTTTTCTTCTGTCGCGAACGCGCTGTCGGCTTCTATGTTCAGGAACTTGGAAATCACTGTTAAATCGGAGAATTCCTCATCTTCATGACTGGCGGTGAAGTCATACCACCTGAACTTGCTGCGGGAATAGACATGATATCTGCCGAGATTATTAAATATCGTGGAACTTGCGTCCGGGACGCTTTTTGGGTCCTTGCAAATCTTTGCTGGAAGACCGGTAGATTCCCTACAGATTGGCGCCGCGCAGTCATAGTACCCTTGTATAAAGGCAAGGGCTCACAATATGTCTGCGCCAATTACAGGGCCATCAGTTTAATCAGCCTGGCAGCTAAGGTGTACGGTAAAATTATTGAACGGAGAATGCGCGAGATGTCCAATAGAATGTTGTGCGAGGCATACGGAGGTTTCAGGTCTAGAAGAGGATGTTCGGATCAAGTTTTCTCCCTCCGCAACATCGTAGAGAAGCATCTTGCAGTAGGCCGGAAGATTTTCTGCGGTTTTGTGGATCTGGAGAACCCGTTTGATATAGTCGTGCGAAAGAGACTTTGGGTTATTTAGCCAGAGTATAGTATAAACAGCACTCTGTTGCGAGCCGTCCAATCCACCTATGTGGACAGCATGCGTTCGGGTGGGTAGTAACATGTCACCTTGGTTTGACGTTAAAATCGGCGTCAAGCAGGGTTGCGTGTTCTCCGCTAGTCTGTTTATAATATATCTTGATAAAAGTCTTCAAAGACTGAATGCGATGAATGAAGGGGTAAAAATGGGTGATCTAGTGGTAAACCACCTATTGTATGCAGATGACGCGGTTTTGATAGCGCCAATAGCCACTGATCTGCAAACACTAGTCACAGTTATGAGAGACGACTGCATGAACAATGGCTTACATTTGAATGTGAATTTGGCCTTCATTTGTGTGACCGTACGCTGCGTGAAGCTAGTATCAGCTGAGTGCGTTGGTTTATTTTTTATATAGTAAAAGGTGTGTTTATATTCTATTATTTATTGATAAAAGTTTAACAATTAAATGTGTGGACAAGTGAAAGAGTTATACAGTGTATTAGTGGAGGACTAAGGACAAAAAAATACAAACTAAAACAATTTACAAACTACACGCTACTTAATCTAGGTACCCTAAATAAAAAAATAATATATTATACACAAACACTCGATTTGACTCGTAAATAATAGTGTATGGTGCCCCTAATGCATACTAAGAAAGCTACGGGTGTGTTGTGACCTGTATGGTGTTACGTATTGTTTATTTATAGCGTAATTTGCCATAACGACATTCCTTGGTACAACGCCATATCGAGCTTTCCGGGACACGCTAAGCTTAATCGATAACAAGTAATTATGCCGTCAGTAAAGTATGGCGCGTGCGCAAAATTTTTGTCGCCGCTAGAAGGCGCTAAATGCGTTACATGTGATGCTATATTTCACCGGCTGTGCGCATCTTTACCATCTACTGACTTTTTGGCCCCTGTAAAGTCCATACGCAAAATAGTGACCAGACAGAGAAAACAATTAGTGCAAGCGCACTAAACTGTCACTGAGACATCTACCCTGGACATAGCCGCCGTGCTAAGTGCATTTAAAAAGGATTTGTGAAATTAACTTCAGGTTATGCTAAGGGAAGAATTGCAGTGCGAATTTCAAAAGTTGCGCGATAATATGGCCCAGCTTCAGGTTGACAGATACCAACTAAAGGCAGAGGTAAGGGCATGTAATGAGAGATTGAATGTCCTGGATGCAAGAATGAGTGCTTCAGAGCAAAACATGAAGGGGCAGACAGGAACAGAGGACGCGGTGGCTTAACTCAGGCGGGAATTAAATGACCGAGACCAGCAGCTATTGGAAAATGACATCGAAATTGTAAATATACCCGAAGTGAGTGGCGAAAATCTAAGTCACACGGTGAAACTAATAGCAACCAAATTAGGCGTCAATATTGACGACCGAGATATGTGAAAATGAAAGTGATTGATGAAGTATCGTAACATCAACCTTTTATTGGGCTTTCTTTATTCGTATGTCTCTTCATCTTTCCTGTCCGGATAAATAGAAAAATAGGTAGATTGACAAATAATTATTTTAGATCAGTCAGCGCGCGCGCTTCTTCACAGAGTGACGTGTAGCGTGCAGCGACATGGAACTCAGCACTAAGGGTGAAAACGATATATTGGTGTTATAATAGGCAACACATCGAAGTTTTAAATTGCGAGTTATTTATGTTTCGATTTCGCTTTAGGTTAGTACAATGCAGTAAACGGATGTAATGTTGGCATACATACCTCTAAGGAACTATATTATTGCATTGTCTCCGAATTTATATTCGTATGCTAAATTTCAACTCATGCAGACGCCCGCAAGTGTTTGAAAAATGGATCACAACTTACAATCCTTACATTAAGGATTGTGGTTGGTAACGATGTGCTGTAATGTAAGGATTGTGGTTGGTAACGATGTGCTGGAGCAAGTGAATGAGTTTGTATATCTTGGATGCGCCTTGAGTAAGGATGGGAAATACACCGCTGACATAGAGAGAAGAGTGAGTGCAGGGAACAGAGTGAATTGTGCGATGGGAAAGCTACTCGGGAGCCGGCATTTAAGCCATAAGGCGCAGCTGGCCATACATAACGGGGTTCTTGTCCCAACGCTGTTATATGGTAGCGAAAGCTGGGTATGTAAGAAGGAGAATGAAAGTAGGATAAATGCGGTAGAAATGCGAGCTCTGCGGAAGATGTGCGGAGTGAAGCTGACCGACCGCATTAGCAACAGCATAGTAAGACAGCGAGTAGGTATGAAAGATAGTATCGGTGTAAAGATGAGAAAAGGCATGCTCCGTTGGTTCGGGCATATAGAAAGAATGCCAGAGGAAAGAATGATAAAACAGATATACAATGTGAAAGTGGAAGGATGCAGGTACCGGGGAAGACCTAGACTATCTTACCACGACCAAATAAACCGAGTCTTATCTGATGGAAAAGTCAAGAGTCTCCGTAACCGGCGAGCGTGTATGAGACGAACTATGAGAGTCGAGGAAGCCAGAGAGGTATGTAAGGAAAGAACCTGTTGGAACTCTGTACTCTCTGCCTACCCCGCAAGGGATCTGGCGTGAGGTTATAGATAGATAGATAGATAGATCACAACTTTTGAACCAGAATGACAAACAGACATCCGAAAAAAAGGGCATAAACAACTTCTTAAATATCGATTTATCGATATTTTTAAAGCGATGTTTTTTTTTTACAAAAGCTCAAATCATACATCGACAATAAAGAAAGTTTAATAAAAATTGATGATTCGAAACATCACCAATCACTTTGGTATTATTTAACCGACTTCTAAAAAGGAGGAGGTTCTCAATTCGACTGTATGTTTTTTTATATGCATGTTACTCGAACATTCCTCCAATTATGAATCGATTTTTATGATTTTTTTTTTTATATCCAAGATGGTGGACGCGACTTTTTGTGTAAAATCAATATGGGTATCATTTTTAGAGTTTTAGGTGATGCTGATTAAGAATATGTATGGGGTTAATTAGGAAATCCAAGATGTTGTGTATTTGAGTAGTGCTCGTGAGTACTAGTGTTTGACGAACTGATTTGTGCGTATAGTGCCTGATAAAGTAGTTCGAACGTTAGTTGGCATTTAATTAACCTGACATTATAAACTACTCCATTATATTTACTGATTCTCTTAGTTGCTTGCAATCTCTGCAAGCTAATCCATTTAGCGAACATATGAATCGTAATGGTAAAACCTTTGGTTGGCCTGGATTCCTGCATA
The DNA here is from genome assembly GCA_905147815.2 of Phalera bucephala. NCBI lineage: Eukaryota > Metazoa > Arthropoda > Insecta > Lepidoptera > Notodontidae > Phalera > Phalera bucephala. Next base: position 10,108,801 of record LR990621.1, on the reverse strand, counting down.
TTCGGGTATTCAGAGCAATGAAACTGTGGATAGTCTGGCAAAACTAGCAAGCCCCCAAGACCGTTTAGATTGTACTGTTCATTGTAATGACATTCTTTTACTTCCACATATACAGGTATTTGAAAATTGGAATCGTGATTATGTGAAAGCAAAATTTTATCAAGGCTAAATTTTATCGGACAATTTAATCCGTAGTCCAAACCAACCCTGGTTCTCCAAATTAAAATTGACTAAGAAAACGAAATCTATCCTTTTCCGTCTTAGATGTAATCATTTTTACAGTGCTGTACATCTTTATTATCATATAATAATAATTTGAATATAAGAAACTCACCGTTGTGCGAGTTGTGTAGCCAAGTAATTGGCGATCTTAGCCACATTTTATTTTCCTGTCCTCGTTAAAGCTTTTCATCCTTACACCATTTCTTTATTGAATGTGAAGCTCCTCTTGCTTAGAATTTATCAACTATTCTGTCATAATCTAACAATTGATATATTTAAGCTATTGTAAAGTTTATTGTACATCATAATTCTTGAAGCAAAGTGGTTTGCAATTAGGTTTTAGTTTTTTATAATCTCACTACTGGTACCCATGACAGATGTTGTAAATTTGAATTTAAATATTTTCACAGAATGACTTGAGAAAATTTTTGATTGGCAAAAAGTTTCTTAGAACTGAAGGAGCTGTGTTGTCAGTCAAAGCAAATAGTATAATAATAATTTTGTTACAATTATACAATCATGAACGTTTTGTAATAACTGATATACCTATACTGTATAAACGGATTAATAATGTGTATACCGTGAAGTGTTCCAGCCTTGTATTTCAAGCTTCCCTTAAAAAGGATTTCTCTTAACTGCGCATTAGAGTGAGCAGAGAAACTGATCCTGTTAAACAATAAGGATCTACGGATCTCTGCTGTTGGCCTCCCACAATAATAATATCTATATTTAATTTTGTAACATGTCTATAATTGTTTTTCAAGTTATCTTATTAAATTTATGTTTATATTGCCCACTTTCTCAAATCCTTACCTATCCGCCATACCTTACAACCTCGTCAAACCAATTCTATTTATAATCTATGAAGTCGATTATCTCTAAATATTGTTCATCGGGGAGTTGAATTCTTTTAGAAATACACGATTAAGCATTTCACTAAATATTGTCAAAATACACTTAAAATTAGTGTGAAGCCATAACATCTTTAAGTGATTTTTTAACGCTCGTTTGAACACTTATTTTGCAAGCGATTAAATATCTTCTAAGGCGATTTATTCCAGCGCTGCAAAAAACCGCTCGTGCGAACGGCCCCTTATCGATTGCATCATATTTGCGGCGCGGGCGCGTGAACCGAATGGATGAGCGAGACACAAGAATGCACTTATATTAATAGGAATTAGTAATAGTTTATGGTAGAAATGTATTTGACCACTTCGTGTGGCAAAAGCGTCTTTTTATTTTGATTTTTTATTTTATTAATGTTACTTTTTGTCCCCGCGAATTGCCGCGCGACTGGCTCGTTTGAGAAGCAAGGCTTCATGCACGCACGTCACTTGGGGTTGGGAGTGATCGTTATATTACATAACTGAAAAAATAATATATTATTAATAAATAATCAAATATCCTAGGTCGGACAAATGTAGTTTTTCTAACGAAAAATTCCCAGTATGAGTCTGGAGTCTGGAACTGTGCCCGGTATATGGCAATAGGCTCGCCCCCTATTATATGGGACCTAACATCGTCGGCGAAACGTGGGTGTACTCAGTACACCTCTGCCACCCCTTCTGGGGAATATAGGCGTGAAGGTGTGGTATTTTTGTCACAAGTCACGTGTTATATTATGTTCTAAGAAAACTACATATGATCTATTTTTAAATGAGTGTCCAGTAATGAAAGTAATATATTATTAGGTTATTTATTATGTTCCGCGCCAATATATTTGTTCGTATTATACGTTATTTATAACGTGTTGGTTACTACGATTATTTTTTTAATAAAATCAGTGCGGATTACTGATGTGATCTTGGATGACGTACTTATGCATTTATCGTGAGTTTGTGAGCGATTGCGGCGTCGCGTGTCAAATTGTTTGCAAATAAATAGTTAGTTTGTTTATTGTAATAACTGTAAATAAAAGTTAGTTTTAGTGACGTGTAAATAAATAATTATTAAATGTATGTTTAATTTTTAACGTTTAACAGCTCACGGCGGCGGCGCGGCGTGTTTTGCGACAATAATCAAAAGGCGAATGTTCAACGAAGCGAAGTAATAACTATTATTAATAGCGTAAAACATAATAGGTGTTTTTAAAGTAGCGTATCGTTAGACGCGTTTTTAAAATATAGCCGTTGCGAACACTCCTACTTGGGGTACTACTGAAAATCAGCGCTGTGTTGTGGTTATGCTGTAACACAGCTTTACCTTTTTTCTTTCTGAAGAAACCAAAATTATGGCTTATGAACGGGAAGAAACCAGAACGAATGCAAGGATTGTGGTTGGTAACGATGTGCTGGAGCAAGTGAATGAGTTTGTATATCTTGGGACCCGGCACTTAAGCCAAAAGGCCATGCATAACGGAGTGCTTGTCCCAACGCTGTTATATGGCAGTGAGAGTTGGGTATGTAAGAAGGAGGACGAAAGCAGGATAAATGCGGTCGAAATGCGATCTCTGCGGAAGATGTGCGGAGTCACGCTGACCGACCGTATTCGCAACAGCGTAGTTAGAAAGCGAGTAGGTATAAAGGATAGTATCGGTGTAAAGATGAGAAAGGGTATGCTCCGTTGGTTCGGGCATATAGAAAGAATGACAAAACAGATATACAGTGCGAAAGTGGAAGGATGTAGGTGCCGGGGAAGACCTAGACTATCTTACCATGACCAAATAGACCGTGTCTTATCTGAAGGGATTGGTACGCTCGACTTTCCTGTCGATCGAATCGACATGAGCCGAGTTAACGGGAAGAGAGCTGGGAGTGCATTGGCTCTCGAGGGTGTCGGTGAGAAGCTCGGCCTTTTCGTCGTCATCGTAGGCTGGGGTTGCGCCTGAGGGGCGGGTCAGCGGGGGCATGTCAGACATGGAGTCGGTACGCGCCAGCTTCCAGTAAGCCAGATGCGATGGCGTAAGGCCCTCTAAGAAGTCATTCACATGTAAATAATCCTTACGATCTATTCTAACTATAAACACAAGTTGTCTTATACTATTCTTATACCTATAAAGTATATAAACCAAAAATCCTTAAAAATACGACACAAGTGCGGACCAACTTATCTATAACACATGAAATTCTTAACTAATCTTATTAAAATTGTTACAGAAAAAAAATGTTTGAGGCAATTCTCTTGGAATAAACCTCATTTTATAAATCAATGCCACATTGTCATCTTTTGTGGCAAGGTTGTGACTTGTGACATAACTTGCTAAACAAAGAGCAAATTAAAGGAGAATATTTGGAATATAATCACTGCTTCCAACATGAACCAGTAGCACGGTTTTGATATCTTGGGAGAAGATACACAGCGTTTAGAAAACCATAACATTAATAATTTATGGCTTATTAAGCTATCTAACTTCTAAAATGGCACGCAATAGCAGATCTAAATCCAAGTATGTGAGTTTTACCTTATGTACCTGCCTTTAACTATTCCTATACCGCTGTGAGAAAAAACTAGATAGGTATATTTTGTAATTAATAATTGCCCTTGAATGCTAGGGCATCCAAGGGCAATAAATAAAGGGCGTAGAAAATATCCAATTTTGAAACAAAACTATTTTTCAGATGTTATCCGGGCTTTTTCTTGATTTTTAAGTTCCCAACGTTTCAAGTGCTTCGCAGCACCTATAGTCATAGGAGGGAATAACCAATAGTTTTATTTCATGTGTAATTTATATATTTTTTATTTAGTTGCGGAAGCGATAATCCACATCAGATCTCTCCTCTTATGTAGGCTAGACTAGGCTTTGTACTGATGATAAGCGAACTAAATGTGGTCTCTTTTGCGGCGACATAAGGAACCCTCGATCTCCAAACGGAACAGACAGATGGTGACCCTTTCTTGTGACAAGCTCGTTTGAGAGTCAAAGGGAAACAAAAATTGCTCCCCCAGACTCTGTAAGATAATTTACCTATTCTCTGACTTATTTTCGAAGTCAATTTTTTTATATTTTCACAGTCGAGTGACAGCAAAAAGCACTAATATATTTTTTAACATTCTCAGTGATAGGAACGAAAATAAAGACGAAGAAACTGTTCCAAGTATATCTTATTTTACATTGGTATAGTATTATTTTCTTATAGTACTATTGTGTTTTTCTAGTATGCCTCCGTATTTTCTACTAAGTACTTTATCACGGTAATAACCAGTGATTGTCAAAATTTAAGCTATTGTAAGAAATTTTTACTTTAAGGGTAGCCACAGGCGATACCGAAAGGTTTTATTTAGTATCATTACTACTATCGGAATAAAATAGGACTTTCCAATATCGCTATCACTGGGGGTATAAATTGCTATCATTGGGGGTGAGAGTAGGTACTATTTTTACTAAAGAAATGATTGATACACAAAACTGTTCATTCTCCGCTAATATCTTTACTTTCAGTACAGATTTGCATGTAAATGGGAAAGATGTCTAGTTACTATATCTATGATAGCATCGTTTATTTCTGGTGCAACATTACCTTACGCTATAACACTCGTCGCCAATGTGTTCCAAAGTATGATTACCTATAACAAGTCAGTGCAGGCGGGAAACCAGGACAGCGCTCGGTTCCTGAAGAGTATGCACGACTTTGGAGTGAATTACTCATGTGTTGGCGTTGTTCTGTTTATTGGTGGATATTTGGGTACAGCCCTTATGAACATTACGGCGATAAATCAGGTTGGCAAAACAATAAGCTTTCTTATTAAACTAATTCTGTTGTGTAAAACGGATTCTTTTCCAATAATGAATACCTCAAGCTGTAACAATAGAAAAAGAATAGTAGGTACAATAGAACCACAATAGGATACAGTCTCGGTAGTCTTGTGTAACTTCAAAAATTGTTACTGACTATCTTTGAGGTTATGGCAGCAAGAGTTTAAGTGTTTAGTAGTTTAAAACTTTTTTATTAGGCATAAAGTCTGACATCTTTAGGGTTGCGTTACCCTCCGGGTCAGGGGTAGGTAACCGCTTTCTAAAGGGATAAAATTTCCAAAGATTTAAAATTTCTAAGCATTACAAATAAAACCAATTATTTAATTTGTTATAGATATTTAAAATCAGACAAGCATATTTAACTGCGGTACTGAATCAGGATTTCGCATATTTCGATCTCCATAAAACGGGAGATTTCGCATCTAAAATGGCGGAGTAAGTGCTTCAGTAAGAATACCTATTATATAAGTGTGTATAACAGAAGGAAACCAAAATCGGAATAACAGGGTGTGGTGCCCAACATTAGGTGTGGATGATGACGTAATATATGAAGATACTATTCTCCTTTGTAATCCATCCGTCGGTCTCAAACAGCAGTCATGAAGTCATTGGGTAACTTGAACAAATCTGACGAATGAAAGAGTTACTTTTATCATCAAATCCGTAAACGCAGAAAGGTGGTTAACGGCCACGTATCTAATAAGCTTTTAACAGGCTGTTCGTGACAGGCTATTCGTTAGATATTTAATGATTTTTACTCTTTAGTTTAATTGGCCGAGGGATCTTTACAGCTTCACTGAGTGAGCGTGCAACAAGTAGCTCAAGGGGGAACGACCTTGGCTTGAGTAGTCGGTGTGAGGGAGAGCATCTACTAGGTGTCTCGCCGTGGTGCTTTGTACCGGCCGGCGGGCAAGGCATTCTTTGACTTCGCCGGCGAGGTCGGTGTCTGATCTTGTACCTTTAGGAAGTAGAAGTGTCGTTACTCTACTGCCCGAATTCTCGCATAACGTGGGGAAGGAAAGAATACCAAAGGATTTTGTGCGTGTTTCAGTGACGTCATAAAACTAGAGGAAGGTATCGGAGACAAGTTATCCTCGCTAGTGTACAGTGCGACGACAGCCGTTGGGTGCGTGCTGATGGCTCTGCTAAAAGGATGGCAACTTGCATTATTGTGTCTCGCTACGACGCCCGTTACTTTCGCGTTGGTTGGACTTACTGGCCGGGTAAGATGCTTGCAGTTGTGAAATGTGTGGACTAAAGCGTTTGTATAACGGGTATTTGAACCAAAAAGTAACGATCTTTTACCCGTCCACAATTGTATTTCCCATAGGGCTTTTTCAAACTGTGTTCCGAACGACCTATTCATTATGATATGCCCAAACAGCTCTTGCAACGGTAACACAAGGATACGATATTTTGTAGTAGGCAGAATTAAATAGCATATTTCAGTATCTGCCAGATACTCAAACATAGAACGCCCAAAAGAACGATCTCCAAAGATACCAGTGTACGGCTACAAAATTGTAGATGGTAGGTACCTAAATGTGTTTCAGATAGCGGATCGTTTGTACAAAAGAGAGGCAATACAAACAGGCAGAGCCAGCGCAATAGCACAGGAGGTGTTGAGTTCTATACGCACGGTCTACGCTTTCAACGGACAACAAAAAGAACTAGAGCGGTACAAGATACCTCTCGGTGAAGCTAAGAAAATATATATTAAGAAAGGTATTAATACGGTAAAGGCACCGATAATAGAAAGTGTTAATGTCTATGTCTCTTAAAGTAGTTTGTATCTGATAGGAATTACCAACTCTGCAATCCATAAACCTATTTGTATCTACTAACACTCTGAAAGATGAATGTTACGTAATTTTTCAGAGTTTTTTACTGGTCTCTCCATGGGCTTTTTGTTCTTCTGTGTCTTCTGCTCCTACGCGCTGTCATTCTACTTCGGAATATACCTGATTATCAACGATCCGTTGCACTATAATGCTGATGTTATGTTTTCGGTAAGTTAATATGACCATGTTCCTATGGTATTCATATTTCTGTCTTGCAAGAATGACTATTACTGATGACTGATCGATGCTAAATTACACATTGTTTCTATACAATTTTTGTGTTAAATTATTTCCATCGCTTTAGTAGCTAGGGTGTATGTTTTATTGTTACAAGCAACGTTACATTATCGTTACACGTGTATAATGATAGAACAAATACACCCACAGTACATCGCAGATTTGCACTGTAAGCGATTGATAGAAGGGGTGGGTCGTCGTTGCGGATAAAATGATCTATGGTATTCGCTATTTACATATATGAGTCGCAGCATTATATGCCCTCGATATCTGCAGTTATGAAATAATCTTGGCGAAATGTAAGCGTACACCCACTTTTGCCGATATACCTTCTTTTAAAGTAAGAAAACCTTTTGGTCCTCATTTGACTAGGGCCGACTCTGTAACCATGCTTCATGCACATAATTTCAGAAATTCACATACCTTTCGGAAGTGGAACGGAGCTAGAAAAATGTTAGCTATATACACAATAAATAATTCTGAAGACGAGAGATAAATTTATATTGCTAAATATTTTCCTAGTTCCGCATCGCTTAGATCCTTTCCACTCCAGCAGTTAGGCTAACTATGAGAATTTATTTTAGGTGTTTTTCGGCATAATGACTGCACTCGGTAACTTCGGTGTGGTAGGTTCACTAGTCCGATCGTTTGGACTGGCTAAGGGTGCAGGCGCACAAATATTCCACCTGTTGGACAACGTACCAACAATCAATCCACTGTTGGATCGGGGGATTAAACCTCATGTGATAGAAGGAGCTATTGAATTGAAGAATGTCGTTTTCCAGTATCCCTCTCGACCGGATGTGCCTGTAAGTGATAAAACTTTTGGTTTATCTGGTGTTCGTTCATATTTTCTTAAGAAAACTGTAGCTCACCTTTTAAGGTTTATTTGTAAGAGCTAGATATTTTATTTTTATTCGTTTAACAGGTATTGAAGAGACTGACTTTGAGCGTAAAGCGAGGACAGTCTGTCGCCCTCGTCGGTCACTCCGGCTGCGGAAAGTCTACTATCATTCAGCTCATCTCCAGATATTACGATGTCGTTAGCGGAAGCGTAAGACAAAGAATTATTTTTAAATTTTACTAATAAATAAGCCATTCACCATGATCTTATTGTGTCAGCCCACTACTGAATTATGAGTTTTCTTGTTTGCGGACTTGGTTTCCACGCAAGTCTAGTGTGGAGTGAGTGACACATAGAACTGGTACAAGTTATAGATTTGAGGTCCTATTGATACTCAACTGAAATTATTCGCATTTTGCTATGTTGTATATGGTGCTGAGCTGCTGAGTCTGATTGTTGGCTGAAAATATCTTCTGGGTCCTGAACATGTCATTGATCAAACTTGGGGAGATTTTAATGATACATTTTCGTAACAAGTAATTATAATTGAAGATTGATAAAATCTTGGGACCAATCAACACAAAAGCTTTATAAAACAGGCTTTGTTTACAACAGGTACTTATAGATGGACATGATGTGAGAAAATTATCGGTGCGATGGCTTCGGTCTCAAATAGGCCTCGTAAGACAAGAGCCTGTACTGTTTAATACTACAGTTAGGGAAAACATACGATATGGGAGAGAAGGGACCACAGATGAAGACATAGAAGCGGCTGCGAAGCAGGCCAACGCTCATATGTTTATCACGAAGTTGCCAAAGGTATGGATAACTTACAAATTACAAGCTGTATCTCATAATAACCAAGATGGGATATGGAATGAGGTCTTTTGGAGCATTTGGCTTTAACTTGGATAATTTCGCGTGAAGTATCACGGATCGTAGACGTTGCTATTCTACTTCGCGTTATAACTATAGAATTAGATTTTTTAAACTTTAAGGTATAAAAACAACTCGATAGGCTTCTTTGGTGCTGTGTGTGTGCCGCAAGAATAGATCGTAAGTACATCTAGACAAGTCATTTGGGTGCTGAACATTTTGTAAGCATTTCATGGCGGTATTTTTGTCACTGTTTGATGGTATCACCGTGACTTTTGTGTGAATGATTTACGCTACTTCCGAGGGGCTTCTTGTTTGATAATGTTGGTTTGTAGTTCTACGATACGCTAGTGGGCGAAGGCGGTGCGTCACTTTCAGGCGGACAGAAACAGCGCATAGCGATAGCCCGAGCGCTGGTTAGAAATCCTTGCATTCTTCTGTTAGACGAGGCCACCAGTGCACTTGATACAGCATCAGAAGCTAAAGTGCAGCACGCACTGGATGTGGTATGAGTTTATCTAATACTTAAATTATAATTGTCATTAGTTGCCAGTGGTAGTAGACATGAATCTGTGGTCGCTTGAATTCCATTTGTAGGTCTTTGCATCGTAGTGGTTATGGTGATCGTTTACTTTTTATTTCATTGTTCACTTTATGTATGGTATACCCATTCTAGGGTTCTTTATGGGCCCGTTTGCTTGATTGAAACAATAAGTCCTAATGTGTAATATCTCCTTGAAATATGAATATTAAACCTTATACTAATACCAATTTGGGAACTTACACATACGTTTTTGAAGTCGCTTACCATAGAGCATTAGCCATTAGGTCAAGCCATTGATCTTTGTCAAGTTCTTTGCATTATCATGAGAATTTGTCGAAAGTGATAATGCTAGGTAGCGGAAGGCCGTACGACGGTAGTGGTGGCTCACCGTCTGTCCACAATACGCCATGTGGACGTCATTTATGTGATGAAACTCGGCGAGCTAGTCGAGTCAGGAACCCACGAAGAACTGATGGCTAAGAAGGGACACTACTATGATATGGTGGCGTTACAAGAGCCACAGGATATTGGCAAGGAAGGTAAGATTTTACTGCTTTTATTTATTAGGATAAGTTCTTTTGTAGGGTATAATTTAAGAAACTACTCCCCGTTTGACTAAACGCATTGTGGTGATAGGTAGAATTGCTTCAGAGTCCACACGTTGTGTTTATAGATGTTACCTGAGATCCCGCAAATTATAGCTAGCAAAATATATACTAGCGTGCTGAAAAAGATATTTGTAAAAAAAACGTGTATTACCGTTTTATCGATGGCGTCAGGTTCCAATATAATAGGAGCAAGCCTGTTGGCATTTTACCGGGCATAATTCCATAAACAGTAATAACTCTGTTGCGAAGTTATTTATCCCTCTATTAGATACTGTTATCTAAAATTACAACTGATATTAGAGTGTAAGTAGTGCACTGAAATATATATTTGCTGTGCGCCATGTATTCATTTACACTTTTCTTTAATCTTCAGTGGACAACGTTTCCATCAGAGAAGAGTCCAAATTGTCAGAAGATGTTGATGATACGCTGCCCATGAGTGTAAATATCCTTCACAAATTGTAGGCTTTCTTAATATGTATTGAATTTTGTTGCGAATAATTATAATGTTACAGTAAATGTTAGATATCGTTGGCTGAATGGGATAGTGGATAACCAAAAAATAAAAAACAGAACAAATGAAGCTTTAAAGATGTTAAAATTAGAGTATTTATTCGAATTCTATATTTTTTGTGACATTATACATTCTGCCAGTGATATTTACTTTGAACTTTGATAAATATGCTTTATCCAAGGCTTCAGAAGAGGTGAAACAGACAAATGTACCGCGTCTGTCTTTCTGCCAAGTGATGGCTTTGAAGAAGCCTGAATGGAAGTGGCTGGCAATTGGTACGCTATGCTCTGTGGTGCTCGGGTTCTCGATGCCAGCGTTTATCGTTATTTTCGGAGACTTGTTTGGTGTGAGTCCTACTCCTTGTATAGAGACTTTTGATTAATTTAGATACATTATAGACAAGGGAATTATAGCAATATTACACTTGAACCGGAATATTACGCACAGATAACATAATTAACACTTAAAACAGCTGTAAATTTATAGTCTTTTTTAACGACGTTTATAGAAGTAAAAAAGCATGTGCGTATTAAAAATTAATTATCACCTGCTTTAACGGTGAAGGAAAAACATCGTGAGGAAACCTGCATGCCTAAGAGTTTCTCGAAGGTGTGTGAAGTTCGCCAACCCGCACTGGGCCAGCGTGATGGACTATGGCCTGAGCCCTCTCAGTTTGAGAGGAGGCCCGTGCCCAACAGTTGGACAGTTTCTTAACAGGGCTAATATTATTATTATTATAAAGAAGTAATGCAATTTTTACTAATTTTGGGTGCATGTTGTGTTCTTCCTAGTAGTGGAATATCGACGTAGAAAATCGAAAACCTGGATTATAATCCAGGTTTTCGATGTTCTAAGTATACGTCAAATTCGGATTTCTGAATGTCGTGGACAATCAGAATACCCATAGGTATTTCGATTGTCCACGAGTCTTTCTTAGAGACCAGAGCTTAGCCACATTTTTAAAAGATGTAGTAGTAATATCAGTCCTAATCCAATAGTACATCTCTGATTCCAGACTATGTCTGATCCTGATATGAAAAATTTAATGGATAAAGTGAATCGAGTGTCTGTAATGTGCATCATCATTGGTGTGGTGATGGGGATCGCTAATTTAACTGAGGTGAGTTGTAGTTAGATCAACTATTCTTTTTTTTAGTTGCAAAACAGTGCCATCCTTGGCTCTTGATGAGTAGAGAAGATTTACCATTTATCAAACAGCTTTACTTCACGATTACTAGACTTTCCTTCTTTTGAGTCTTTCGTTTGGTGGCTAGATTAGTGTCGCAGTTGTTCGAGCTTCGATCGAATTCTGTATAACACTTTTCATTAACAAGCATGTTCACTAATTCATTAGGTATGTATAAAAGAAAGTTCCCGCTCACTGCGAATTATTCCTGTTTCGTGAGTTCATTTACAAAACTAAAGGAAATTCATATAAAAACCTAAATGGGTCACAACCTCTTTAATTTCCAACCCAGGAACTTAAAGCTCAAACGGTTCACGCTGCTATGCACGTAAGCTATATTTTTATAAATGTAGTTGTAAATTTCTTTCAAGGCTTTATGTTTCGGGATCGCTGGCGCACACTTGACGGAACGACTGCGCTCGCGCATGTTAGAGCACATGCTGAAGCAACATGTCGCGTACTTCGACGACCGAGCTAACTCCACGGGCGCTTTGTGTGCCAAGCTTTCTGCTGAAGCTACTTATGTTCAAGGGGTGAGCGATTTCCGTTATAAAACAAGATGTACTAAAACTAGTTTTAACCAATGGTTTACTTAACCTCTATGCTCACTAAGTTACAAATTTGTCCCTGCCAAAGTCATAGACCTTATACTCACTAAGTTACAAATTTGTCCCCAAATACTGCTGGTTTAAAAAGTCCATTCTAGTATGAACACGTGATCTTGTAGACATACAGTTTGTTCGGACGAAAGATGGCGGAGTTTACGTTCTTTATTTTGGTGTATAATACTTGTCTTAAATCGTCTGTGAGCGTCGGCCATTAATTTTTCAAAACTCGTTAGAAAAGACGCGCGTCAACAGTTTTTACGAAAAATTACAAAAAATTATTTCGAGTAGAAGGTGAGTGAATTATGTAATAACTCTATTATAGAAATATGTATTGGACGTTCAGGCAAGTTATTGTATATAATTTGAATAGAATGTGCAATAAAATATTAGTTTTTTTTCATTTTCATTGTAATGGTAACGGGTTTTTTTGCGTTCAGAGTTTGCCGGGTATATTTTGACGTAAATAAACATTTGTTAGTGAAATGAGTGGCATTGTAATGCTAAAATAATATCCTTCTTTATATTTTTGCCTATATTTTAGATTGAAAACCACACATTTTTGTAAATATGTGCTTTTATTTGTAAATGCGCGATAGGTACGACCGCCATTTTCTCATACAAAATTGTACTTACTTTGAACATTGTTTTGTTTGATTATTTGTTTGAAATGCATAATACTTAATATTTCAGAGCAATATATCACTATTCCACTATATAATATCTTGTTTTATTTAACCTAAACACCACCCCCGTATGAGTATAGGAGACGAAAAAGAAACTAGGTGCAAACTAGATGACTTTCACATTTTACCTCATTTATCTTTTTCTGTTGATTATTTATCTATTTCAATGTATGTTACAATAAGATAAGTATATTTCCTTCCAACTTATCAAATTTTTTTATCTATAAGTTTCAATATCATAAATTACTTGATAGTACAAAAGGTATCTTGCCATCTTACCATCAGAAAAAGGCCTTTCTTCTCTAAGGCGTTCTGGGCGTTATGTTGTTTAGAAGACATAAAACTAGATATGCAGATTTCTTTGCTACTTATCCTAGATTACAAAAAGTATAACTTGTTATTTAAAAGTAGCGTAATATTCACTAAAAATAAATTACATATACAAATAAGACACAGTAACATCATATCATGAAAATACTTTCTATTTCAAGTCAAAACGTTAGGTAGTTTTTGAATGATCGTCGTTTTTATAAACCTCGGATAATTTCTGACCGCGCGGCCGTGACCTTAATGAGCATACTGGTATAACGTCTTTCGTCGCGGGTGGAGCAGAAGGGTTAAAGGGCTTCTGGAATATCAGAAATGTATATGACATTGTATAAAAATGTATGACATTTGGCTAACGGGAAAGAGGATTTCCCTCTTTGCCGTTAGCAAATCTTAATGTGAATGATGTCTTTGAAGCGACATACGCTGCCTTTGTCCCATTGAGACTTAAATCTAATGCGAAAACATGCGTATACTAGTACACAAAAAACACAAAGACAAAAGCTCTTTTTTGTAAAATCGTTTGTTATGTGCTTTTATGACTTTTGTAAATTGTCTAAATGTTGCGCATCACTGTTCTTCGCACCTGGCGCATTATCCGCGACGTTTGTACCACAGATAGCCGTTGGTCACTGCCCACAAAATATAGCCTTATGTTAATTATCCTTCAAGATTTTCGAAGGTACTTACTCCTGCTCCTTTCATACAAGCGTAACAAGTATTTTAACCTCTCGGCAGCTTTGCGACGTTGTTTAGAGGCGATTTCGCGTGTTTCCGCACCCTATAGGTTAATCAAAGTCTTTCGCTCGTAGGCCACTGGACAGCGTATAGGCACGTGTCTGCAGGGCATCGGCTCCATAGGACTGTCAATATGCTTGGCTATGGTGTTCGAGTGGCGTGTTGGCCTCGTGGCTTTATCGTTCCTGCCAGTCATAGTGGTGGTCGTGTACCAGCAGACTAAGGCCACCAAAGAGGAGTCCTTCGGCAATGCGAAGACTCTTGAAAGTAGTACAAAGGTAATTCTTGTGCAAAATATTTTTTTTTATAATCTACTTGATGCAGTACGCCTTGCAAAGTTTTTACGGTGCTACATTATGTTCTAGCCACACGCTTTATTTACTAGCCACAACCGATTTTAGTAGAGAGACTAGGCTAGGTATCTTTAAATATAGGTTATAAAACTGTTGCTTGTTTATAAACTGCCGGCCAAAGATATACTTATAATATTTTTCTAGATAAAATATTTTTCTGATCAGTAAAGGTTTTTTATAAATACCTTGTTTGCGTAAGTACTGGGCTTACCCAACATGGTTATACTTATTAATTAGGCCTAAACAATATATGAAGGATCTATCTATAGCCCTGTGAACTAATTAGGTGAACTTTGAAAAGGTAGGTACAGGAATAGTTGAACATGCCTAACTGGTATCTATACCATCAGATAGCTATAGAAACGGTGCCGAACATCCACTACAAAACAAGTTTGTGCTAACATGACTGGGCTCCTATTCGCAATGCCCAATCAAACACGTAATGCGGCCGTTGCGATAACTTAGCGAAATTATCGTTTAAGGGTACTTTAGTGGCAAACCTATAGCATTGCATGAAGTCATTGTAACGCGTCGTGTTTGGTCATAGTTAAAAGGAGCCTGGCGCCATCGATGTATTATTTGCCTGGTATTCAATAACGCCAGATAGCAATAGAAGCGGTGTCGAACATCCGCACGGTGGTGTCGATCGGTCGCGATCGGCAGTTCGTGGCGGAGCTGCCGCTCGCGCTGGCGTAACGTACCTTACTGGAACTTATTAATACTAGTTAGTGGTGTCGAGCATTGTAGGTATATAGGCAATTAAGCAGTGCCTACCTCAGTATAATACACTGAATATAGGTATACGTTATTATTTACGATACTTAAGTTAGTATGATAATTGATATTATTTTATTTATGTAGTTATATCAAGTCAATAACACTACTCTTAAATATTAAGGGTAGTGTTACTGAATTATGAAGTAGGCACTGCTTAATTACCTATATGCAATGCACGCCTCTGCCAGATAGCAATAGAAGCGGTGTCGAACATCCGCACAGTTGTGTCGATCGGAACTAACATAACTGAGCCCTTATTCGCTATGTACAATAAAACAAGTAAATCGGCGCGTTGCGATGACTTTGTGAATCTTCTAATTGTACTTCAGTGGCAATTAGATATACCATTACACGAAGTCATTGTAACGCGCCGTGTTCGGTCATAGTGAAAGGAACTCTGGTACCA
Source organism: Phalera bucephala (assembly GCA_905147815.2). Taxonomy (NCBI): domain Eukaryota; kingdom Metazoa; phylum Arthropoda; class Insecta; order Lepidoptera; family Notodontidae; genus Phalera; species Phalera bucephala. The sequence continues at coordinate 10,093,344 of LR990621.1, read as the reverse complement.
TCGATGTACTATTTGCCTTGCTAGCGTAAAGTACCTAAATAGTATTCAATAATACCAGATAGCAATAGAAGCGGTGTCGAACATCCGCACGGTGGTGTCGATCGGTCGCGAGCGGCAATTCGTGGCGGAGTACGTGGCGGAGCTGCGGCCATCGCTGGGACCAGCGCGGCGCGCGGCGCACTGCCGCGGCTTCGTTGCCGGCCTCTCACGCTCCATGTTCAACTTCGTCAACGCAGCCGCTCTCACTTATGGAGGTCACCTCATTGTTGCCGAGGGTGTTGCTTATGAACATATTCTTGTGTTAGTATTGAGTGACTAATTTCCATCAAGTACGGACACTGTGCGACACACCACGACAAAAGTGGATGTCTTGGATGGGGGTAATAGCAAGGGGGGGCTAGGTTAATAGAATCGGGCGGGGTATGTTTTGAATGCACTCTGATAGTTAGGCCGGAGTCGTTTCATAATAGGTTAATGAAGGTGGGCAACAACACCAGGGCAGGATCAGGATGCGATGGTATGAAGATATGAATGCATTGTAAGGATGGACGAGAAGACCCAGCAGTGGGATATAGGTTAGTCGTTAGTGGTACGTTATGTAACTCGGAACGAACGACAAGTTTGACCAGCTTGCTTAAAACGATTGGTCCCCGTTTCTCAGTCGAGTAGTTCAGCTGTTTTTTCGACATTGGGGTTGGTAAAATTTATTTAAAATTGATCTAAGCAGCATGTCGTTATAAGCACAGAGTACATTATACATATGCATAGTTATGAGATCATTTTGGACAAACAATCAACACGCGTGATCTCTGTCTCTACAACGCTGGTATTATTAGTGTTATTTTTACAACGGAGTCTCTAGAGACTATCCTAGTAGTCCTCAGACCGGAGTAAATTTCGAAAAAAACATTTCAACCTTATCTTTGTTAGAACGACTCAATCGCTGCAAATGGCGTCAAGTCAGGCACAGAACGCGTTCACTTTCGCGCCGGATCTGCAGAAGGGCATCAACGCCGCCTCCAGGATCGTGGCGCTACTCAAAACCACACCCAAGATATGCGATCCTGAGACACCTGCCGTTACACCATTTGTTAGTTTAAAGTTGAATATTTTTAGCCGAATATTCTATGTAGACACGAAGTAAGAAAAGAGTATTTATTCCCTATTGGAAGCTGGCTGGACTAGTAGTGAGTCTTAAGAGGTAAGTAAACTGCAAATCCAGAGTTTCAACAGGGTTTTTCAAATCGAATTTTTACACATTATAAATTAGGAAAAATGCGTAGCATGTTTATCTGACGCTATTGAATTTTAAAAGGGTGCTTTTACATGCACTTTTCAGCTTGTATAGTATGTATTCTTTTTAGGAACCTAGTGGGGAGGCGAGTTTGAAGGCGGTCGAGTTTAGATATCCTTGCAGACCCGGTGTGCGTGTGTTGCGGGGGTTAGACCTGCAGGTAAGGTCCTATGATACGATAAAATATTAATTATATTGTAAAGGTTAGAAGCCTTAGAAAAATAGGATATATTTTAAAGAACAATGAGGAAACAGCCAAGCGTTTATTGGAATTGGAAGATCGGACGGCCGCCGAAGTCATTTGTCAATGAATGGCATCGGAAATTTTAAAAAATGTTGGTGGAAATAACGCCGGAAGTAAAACGGTTTTGGTTTAGCTCTTAAACTGGGTCCTGAAGCCTCAGATGAAGATGGTGCGAATGGTCATTAAACGAAAAACAAACGATTCGATATCGATAATGGTCGTCAAAAAAGGGGTTTTAAAACAAAATTTTTCAGCCTTTTTTCACTATAAACACAATTCATTCTTCAGTGCGTTTTCCCTTGCTATGTTTGTAAAGTTTAAGTTCCATAAGCGTTTTTTGTAAATAATAGCGAAACTACGTTTGTAGGAAAATTGGATCTTACTGGGGGCAAATAGAACTCCTTTTTGTGCAGATATGCAATAGTTGCTTACATTATTATCCAATCATGTTGTTAGGTGGATTGCGGCCAAACAATTGCGTTGGTAGGCCACAGCGGTTGCGGTAAAAGCACCATCGTGCAACTGCTGGAAAGGTTTTATGACCCTGAGGCCGGAGGGGTGGTTAGTGATATTGATTTTTATAAGATGCGTATGATTAAAGGTCGGCCAATGAAAGACCAACGAAGATTAACGATAGTCAAATTTGGTAGGGACTAGGGCGGGTGGCATACGGATTAATATAGCCTAAATGGTTCCAACCATCGAACAGGCCAATGTAATAATTAGCGCATTGATGTTGCCAACCATCTGTTACTAAAAGGGTAATAAGTAACTAATTTTGAATCATTCACTTGTGTCGTAGCTGGTTAGTATTAGCGTTCCTTTAATCGGATTAATAAGAGGTTAAGGGATTCAACCGATGATGACGCCTAAGCTGTTGGCCGGAGTCTTATAGGTTTGACCCTTTTTAACATTTGAGTAGTTATTTATTACGAATCGGATTTACTTTAGTCATTAGATATCTACTAAGGCATCAGAAAACGACTATTGTTTCTTTTTTGGTGTAAATTCGGCGACTGTATTTTTAAGTGATATTATGTACCTAAATTACTTAGGGTCTTTTTCATCACCCTCGAGTCAAATAGACTAATCGACAGTTAAATTTGGAAGTCTTCGTACGAATTTCCCCATCTCTGAGTAGCCCTACCCTACGGTTAAACTAGCCAGATTTAAGTGCCGAGTAACTCTAATCGACACTAACTAACCAGCACTTTACTCGAGGCTGGTGAAAGAGACCCTTAGCTATTAAGAAATCATATAATTAATCTGTATACGATACCAATGCCAGTGTTTGGATGGTATACCCTTGCCACGGTTACGGTTGCGGGATGCGCGCTTTGCGTTTGGGTTGGTGTCCCAGGAGCCAGTCCTATTCGACTACAGTATCGCAGAGAACATCGCATACGGGGACACCTCCAGAACTTTACTCCAGGAAGAAATCGTCGAAGCGGCGAAGCAGGCCAACATCCATAATTTCGTTATATCATTACCACAGGTATTATGAGCTTCACTATCCTACAGCAGGTCGGTATAACGATTGCTGGCAATTTTTATTAATCAGTTATTCAGTCCTAAAAATTGAATTTCAAGACAAGAATATTTCTTTTCCATTTTGTAAGGTTTCATTCAAAAGTTACCAGAATAATGGCTGTCATAAAGGGCTAAACATTGTTTTGTACTGAATTCGTCGACTGTTGACGAATTCGGTTACTATTTGCAGATAATGATATCAATATTTGTAAACACGAGTTAGTTTTCATAATCTTTGTAATCCATAAGTATAGAACCTGTTGGCACTTTGTTCTTTTTGTCTGCCTCATAACAACTTTCTTATTACTCGCGAAAGAAAGCGGTGGCGCACCGACCGCGTCGTGTATTAAGCAGAATGGGTAGGAAAAAAGAGGGGGAGATCTTTGAAGCGTACTTCTGTACTCCAGGCCAGCCGAAGTTTTAGATCTTCTACAACAATCTCACTAAATACTTAAGTTCTTTGCAAGGGCTATGAGACAAACATCGGGTCCAAAGGCATGCAATTGTCCGGAGGACAGAAGCAGAGGGTGGCCATCGCCCGGGCGTTGATCCGTCGACCGAAAATATTGCTACTCGATGAAGCTACTAGTGCTCTTGACACTGAAAGCGAAAAGGTATATTGCTTCTTTATATCGCTACATTTTATAAAAGAAAGTCCCCCCGCCGCGTCTCTGTCTGAAGGCGATAAACTCAATAACTATCGAACAGATTTTCTTACGGTTTTCACCAACGGACGGAGTGATTCAAAAGGAATGTTTAGGTGTATAATTCACCCGTGCGAGCCGGGGTGGGCCGCTAGTAATAAAATTCGGTGTGCGTGTTTTTAATTCTTCTGCTTCTGAATAAATTATCATTTATCGTTATCATTATCGTGACCGCCAATCATTATCGTTATCACTAGAGCATATATAGTTGAAACCAGTAGGTGGCGATGTTGCACACGTGCGAAGGCGGGGGATTTAAGGTACCTGTCCTTTACAAAACAGATGAACCAAATTATTGTTTCGTTAAATCAGATTATTGCTGAGGTGTAGAAACAAATTGACGATACCTTAACCTGAATGATTTGATGAAATTTAGAAATATCCTCTATACTATAGGTTCTGTTCTTAGTATAGTGTGTACGTACAACTTTATGATACGAATTTATAAGTTTGGTAGCAAATGGCGTATAGCACGAAACCGGTCGTCGTGGTGATTTTTAGGGAAGCCTTCACCTTTGTCCAGCAGTGGACAATTTTCGGCCGTTGATGATGAAGTTTCTTAGTAATATATTCATATTAAGCTGAATATAGGTGGTTCAAGAGGCGTTGGACTCTGCGAAGGCAGGTCGCACCTGCGTCACGATCGCTCACCGCCTGAGCACGGTGCGCGACGCTGACGTAATCTGCGTCGTGAGCGAGGGCCGCGTCGCTGAAGCGGGCTCGCACCAAACTCTGCTCGCCCTTAAAGGACTGTACTATAGCTTGCATTCTACTACTAATTAAATAGTTCACAGATATTTTCTTACTGTTTCATGTATTTCGTAGTATTCACTTCCTCTTCTTCTTAGCGTTTCGACGGCAAACGTAATATAATTATACGAAAGCCGCCTAGAATGCGGCCACATTGCTTGCCTGGTTGTGACATCGTTTCGGTCGCACCCAATTCATAGACAGTCCCAATATGAAATATTGGGACGGTCTATAAATCTCTACCTGAACATGTATTCTTACCTACAACACTATGTTGCCTACTTATGAAATGTGATTTTATAAGGTTTTGATAAAGTTCGGACTTTGTGTTGGGACTTGTGAGAGCATGTATCCAGATATACCTATGCCTACATACCTTTTTTTTATTAGGTACAGTAAGCCAGCGTTCGAACGGGCGCTTCTTCTACGCGTTGTTCTGAAGCGCTGTAAGCGTTGTTTTTTTTCAAAAACGTACTGTTAGTTATTAGGTTTTTTCCAGCGCTACTAACGCGCGTTAAAAAACTGGTGTGCGAACGAGGCCAAAGGGTACGTTAATATGTTGGTATGTTAGAGGCGCAGCGCAATGGTAGGTCGCTTTTTGTGTCTTTGGAGAGCCTTTGCAACTTTACAGGACAAAGGGGCGCACGTGCAACAACTACATTTAAGCAGGAATGGCAAAGGGGGTAATTAGCTCATAGGCATCTTAAAAAAGATCGAACTCGGCTTGAGCAATCGCTACGGGGAGGGCATGAAATAGTTATCTCGATGTTTTGCTCGGCATCGGTCGACAGAGAAGCGATTCTTCTCTTCGATCTCGCCGGCGAGGACGGTGCTCATCCTGTGTGCGGTAGATGTAATTAAAACGAGGGGCGCTTCAAAGCGCGGCATGATATTTATTTATTGACTATGTGTACCTGCTACTTTGTTCGCTTGATTTTCAGGCAGTGGTTTTCAGTCAGGCATCCTTAAGTTCTTTGGTGTCAAAAGGTAGCCGACGTCCCTTTCCCGGATAAAATCCATCTACTTGGCAAATTTAATCAAAATCAGTTCAGCGGTTTATGCATGAAAATGCACCTAAAAGACAAATTGTATAGTGTACATGTATTGCGCAAGGTGGCGCCGTCAGCATTTCCCAGTCGGCGCATCGCAACACCTTCATTTTATATAATTTAAGTTGAGAACGCAATCAACCACCGCGCGCTCATTACCATTTTCATTGTTCACGTATAACCTTCGCGCGAGCGTCACCATTTTCATTCATTTTAAATTAAAGTACCAGTAAATAAACCATTATTGTTTCTAATTACTGATCTTCTTACTTTTACCATAAACTGACTCATAAACCAGACCCTTACAATAATAGAACTATTCCGTTGGCCATGTGTGTAGGAGCTGCATAGTAAGTAGAGTACACTTATTTTTAATATTTCAATCAATATGTAGATATAATGTGTATAGGGTAACAATAAATTGAATACATTTATAGTTAACACAATTTTAATGATGTCAGCGTAATATTAATAATAATCATGTCATAACTATACCAAAATTAAGTTCACGTTAATCTCTGGTTATTTTTTAATTTTGGCACATTTTAGGTAATTAAGTCATTTTACTCGAAATATAATTACGAACCCATAAAGAGATAAAATTGTTATTTTTAATCAAAATAACTAAATATCTCCCCATTGTTATTTAGATAAGTAGATATAGAACCGATGTCATCGTACAAATCAGTGTGTTACGAAAAGTCTAGCCACAGAATATTTAAAAGGGTGTAAGAGGTAGGTGTACATAACCTGAGAAAGGTGATTGCACCCATTAATGCGGTCAACTATTATAAGACTATCTTCACCGGAAAAACAAGCATTATAAACCTTAGAATATAATTAAATATTCTAAGTTTCATTTAATATGTTGACCTATACCATCACAATGTATAAATTAACTGTCTTATTTTTCATTTCTGGTCAGTATCGCCGTAGTTAAAAGGTGTTCGTATTGATCATATCACCCGTTTTACATTTTTTATACCTATCCCTTACGCCATGTATAGGTGAGTGGCTCAGCCGAGGCTATCTCGTTTACCTGTAACATGTAAATGAATTCTTAATAATAATAATAATAATAATAATAATGTTTATTTATTTCTCAAAAGTTCCAGTACATTTTTTACACAAATATATATCCTAATCTTAGGCAAATGTACACAAAAGTGTTAGCATTTGAGGCTGAACTAAGCATAGCCTGTATTCCAGCCCTCAACGCCAATCCCCTTAAGTTACAAGAAAATAATGTAGGTATGTTTTTAGTGATCTCGCAAAATTGTACTAGTTAAAATTTAGATAACATGGAAGAAAATAGAAAAAAAATAATAATAAAAAAAATAAAAAAAAATTGAAAAGAAAACAATACTAGTAATACAGTTGTTGGGTGTGTAGTCTGTCCTCTCTTTGTGTGTTATGAAGTGTGCATGAGTGAGTGTGAGAGGGTGTGTGAAGTTAGAGCGCATGTGTTACTGTTACATTTTAATTAATTTGGTATATATGTATAATAATCAAATTTAAACAATTGATTACATAAAAAAAAAAAAAAAAAAATATAACTATAGTTTATATTTTTATCCGTAGCAATTCCTCTGTCTCCTCGTACGTCAGTTTCTGAAGGTATTCACTTACTTTAATTTTGCAGGATTTCTTACTCAATGGGTAAATGTTAAGAGATTTGTTTATCTTGTTGTATATGTAAGGGCCCATAAAAGGGAGAAATCTGGAGCTGAATTTTGTTTTAAAAGGGGTTGATTGGGGGCAAACCAAGTGTTTTCTGCGTCTGTTTAAAATCCCAGGGTCGTAGATTAATTTCTTATGTTGCGTAATTATTACATTTTGAAGATAAAGCTGTCTTACGCTTAGGACTTCACAGAAGTCGTAAAGCAGTGAGGTGGGGAACTGTATCGGTTTAAAGGTGCACACTTTCAGAACAGCACGCTGGGCAACCTCCACTGGTTTAATAGTGGTTTTAGGAGAACCTCCCCAAGATGTAATGCAGTAAGTGATAAGTGACTGGCAGAGAGCATAGTATATTCGCTTCAGTACATGGGGTTCAGCGACGTGTCGGAGGGTCTTAAAGACGTATACTAATTTTCTGATCCTACCACAAAGTATCTTAGTATGGCCTTTAAAGTTCAGATTGTTATCTATGGTAACACCTAGATATTTTATTGTTTGAAGACGTTCTAGTTTAGAACATGAGCAGTTTTCTTTACAAATACATTCGTGTGGTATAATATTAAATAAATCGAGATTGATATCTGTGTTTGAGCGTATGCTGAAGCAAACATATTTGGTTTTGTTCACATTTAGAGTTAATGCGTTGCCCTCAAGCCATGTCGTCACAATATCAAAGCCTGATTGGGCAGCATCGAAAGCCTCTTCCCATGTATCGGCAGAAAACGTGAGAGCAGTGTCATCTGCAAAAGAAATTATTTTGCCATGGGGAAGCTTGAGGCTCGCAAGATCATTTATATATATAAGAAATAGGGAAGGCCCTAGGATGCTGCCTTGTGGAACTCCGTGTGTAATTGGTAGGTCTCCACTATTAAGATTGCCAATCCGAACACACTGAAGCCGCCCGACAAGGTAACTTTCGAACAGCTTCAGTTGGGTACCTCTGATACCAAGTATTTCCAGCTTTTTGAGTAAGATTGGTACAGAAATCGTATCAAAAGCTTTTGCCAGATCAAGGAAAATTGTAATGCATTTCTTTTTTTTGTCAAGGCAATTGCTAATGAAGTCGATAATAGAATTAACGGCTTGTTCTGTTGATCTACCTGCACGAAAACCGTGTTGGTTTTCTGAGAGCAGGTGTTTCGTTTCCAGATACCCCACAAGTCTCGTATTTATGATTTTTTCCAGAAGTTTCGATAGCGATGGAAGGATTGAAATTGGCCTGTAGTTGATAATACAACTTCTGTCACCGCTCTTATAAATAGGGCACACTTCAGATTTTTTAAGACTATCAGGAAAAATTCCTTTTTGCAGACAAGAGTTAAATATGAAGGTAAGCGGAGGAACTAAAAAGTTTTTAAATGTTTTTAAGAAGGAGTTGCTTATTTTATCATGCCCAATGGCACAATCCGTTTTTAAACTAACAATGAAACGTTCCACCTCTTCCTCATTGGTGCTTTCTAAAACGAACGAATTTAATTGAGTGGGAGGGCTGTTATTTATAATTAAGTTCGTGGTGGTACTAGGTTTGGCCGCTCTTTTTTGTTTAATCTCATCAGCTAGCGACTTACCTACATTTACAAAGTAATCGTTTATTGTATTTAGTGACGATTGAGGAGAAGTTGACAAGGACAGGAGCTCATTCGGGGGGTTCGTATTTTTGGAAGTGTTTGTGATTTCCCTTATTACTTTCCATAATCTCTTGTTATCCCCCTGCGCTGCTTGCATCAGTCCTTTTTCGTAGGCTCTTTTAACTTTTTTCAATAAGTTGTTACAGTAATTTCTATAGCGTGTGTAGATTGTTTTTAGTATAAGATTGTCTGGGGAGAGTTTAGATTTTCGATGTAACTTATCTCTATTTTTAATGCAACGTAGTAGGCCTTGCGTAATCCACGGCTTTATTATCTTCTTTCGTCTTGATAGGGTTATTATTTTGGTATTGTTTTTTATGGCTTTCTGAAGATTTTCGGTAAGATAATTTAGGGAAAAATTAGGATTAGGTGAGTCATAGATAGGATTAAGATTAATGTTTAATATTTCATGTTTTAGCCTTTCTGAGTCAATTTTTTTTATGGTGGTTAGAGAGTATTGAATATTTTTCTTGAAGTTTAAATTTAGCAGGACAGGGTAATGGTCAGTCAAGGATGTATTAGGAACAATAGTCATAGCAGAGCTTTTAGTTTTTAGTAGGGCATGATCAATGCAAGTATCACTTTTACTCCGTGTTATTAATGTATGAGCTGGAAGAAGGCCATGAGTAGCCGCGAGGGTAAGGTACCGCTCCCCGTTTGTATCCAATTTATTTTCATTAATTGCAATATTTATATCACCCATAACTACAATGTTTTCAGAATTGGAGTATTTTGTTAGAACGTCATTTAATGATTCTAAAAATGGGTCAAGGTTTTGGAAAGATGGTGAGCGATACATAGCAATTATTGCCGTGCGATTATCTAAAGTAGCTACTAAACAGTTACATTCTTCGAATTTTGGTTCTATTACTTTTAGCCGAAGATATTCTCTATAATAAATCACTACTCCATCGTTTTGTCTTGGATTTCTTTTAGTTGCCTCAAAATGGTAGCCATTTAAATTAGGAATCACTGGTGTGCACGATAGCCAGCATTCGGTAACTATAATTATATCGCAGTTCAATTTTAGTCTAGTAAGTAATATTTCCAATCCTGGCATATTGCAGTTTATGCTACGTATATTTTGCGTCAGTAATAGGAGGTTATCCAACGATGGTGTTATGAGTTTGTGACAATCTTCAATATCAGCAATTTGGGACTCTGAGACTTTCACCTTATCAATGTCTTCCGAAAGTTCGTTTAGATTATCGAATGTGAATAATAAAGGACATTTTATCATAATATTTTTTCATTACCATGATTGGTACCGCACAACATGAGTTACGAGTTAAATTGTTATAGTAAAAGAGTTTGCAAGCCGCACAATAACAATAACAAGAAAGTGGTTGTGAGAATCGCAAAAAATAATTCGATGTAAAATAATAAGGAAAATATTTTGTAAAGAATATTATAATTGTTGACTTAATAATAACAGAGTATTTCACCATAGGGTTTTTTTTAAAGATATATTTTACAGTGGTCCTGAGTATATAGGGTTGTGCGCAATATAAAACTGAGAAAGTATGAATTTTGTAGAGTGTGTATGTGTAAAACAATATTATAATATAAAATATAACATAACGTAGAGTCCTATTTACTAGAATATAACTAAGTTTAGCCAATGTTAGTCATTCTAAGACTCTTAATTTATCTAGATCCAGTTCGTTGGTTATGCGAATCTGGGAAGTATCTACGTTTTTCTTGAGATATACTATACCATTTGAGGTCCAGCAAAAAGTATATCCATAATTCTTTTTAAACATCCTAGCTTGGTAGTACAGCTTTTGCGTCTTTCGGGTTAACGTTTCGGAAATAAAGATTGGTTTAAATGGGTGATCGGGTTTAATGTGAGTTGTGTTTAGTTTATCTCCTTTTATTTTGGGCTTATTGAAGCTTTTCACCCCTCGCAAGACACTTTCTTTGGTTAAAACGCTGGTAAACTCGACAATAACAGGATTTGAGCCATCTTTTGCGGGAGTTCTATAAATATCCCTAATTGTGGCACAATCAATTTGAAGGTCCAGTGTTTGGCCGAGTTTAATGATGTCGTTGCATAGGTTGCTTTTCGTTTCTCCACTCATTTTTGGCAAATTTCTTATTTCTATTCCAGTTCCACGCGACTTTCGCTCCTGGGATTCCAGCTTCTCTTCTAGCAGTTGTATGGTTTTTTTATCTTCCAGCCTTTCAGACTCGAGCAGCGTTATTTTTACTAGGAACTCATCGTATTTTTTTGACATTAGCTCAACGCTCCTGCTTAATTCAATATTTTGAACACTAAGTTCTTTAATCGTGTTATTTAATTCTTGAAACCGGATTTCCTGTTCTTTTGAGAATGTGGCAAACATGTCCTCAACCACAGTAGAAAAATCGCATTCATCTTCATCAAATTTACGCTTCTTTCGTTCTGTGAGAGTTGATGTAAGTGAACGAAGATCAGGCGCTGATTCGCAGTGTAGCCGAAGGAGATCACTAGATGATGGTGTCAAAGTTACAGTCAGTTGTTTCCTGTTTACTACTGGCGGCACTTCGGCTTTCGGGGATGGCGTAGCGGGGGGTGTCCGGTTTAGTGGCATAGTGATTTGAATTTTTCGCTCTCTAATTACCAGGAGATTATAAGATTATAGCAGTTCAAGTTGCGTTGAGGAACAAAGCAAGCCAGTATAGTCAAGAAGCATGTGACGTAGTTGAGTATTAAAGTACCAGGAGCGCACAGGCACTGCGGAGGTAATAGTTGCGACCGCACCGCCTCGACGCGCAGGCGGAGCTTTTGTGAGCAAGCAGGAGAGAGGCGCGGGAGCACGTTTCGGCAGACGTCAGTATGCGTGAGTATCAGAAGCGCATAGGCACTGCGAAGGTAGTAATAGCGACCCCGCTACTGCGATGCGTAGGCGGGGCTTTTGCGAACAAGCAGGGTAGTGGCGCGTTACCGCAGATATCAGTATGCGTGAGTGTATTGAAGTACTAGGAGCGCATAGGTACTGCGGAGGTAATAGTAGCTTCCACTCTGTTTCGATGCGTAGGCGGAGCTTTAGTGAACAAGCAGGATAGAGGCTCGTACCTTCGTGTGACGTCAGTGTGGGCGGGTAGCCGTGCAAGGAAGACAGCAGGATATCGCGGCAGGATGGTCGTGCGCAGGGGGCGGACCTTGGTGGTCACAAGAGAGTCTTCATACTTCAATGTGTTATGCACTCCTATTTTTTTACTTGAATTTTTACGATTTAATACCCAATTTAAAATTAAAGAAAAATTATTGTACGGTAACATAAAACACGTCTACTCGTATTCGAGATCCGGGGGGAAAACCAAATTCTTACTTATAATGTACTCTTATCGAACAATGCTTCTACAGGGATTTTTCAAATTCCGAATGAAATTGTATGTGCGCCGTACACTTATAATCAGTGCCGAACATTGATGAGAATTTCCCTTTATAAGAAGTCAGTAAGATTCTATTAACACCAAGTCAAGAAGTAGCTAAGAAATACACTAATGAACTTATAGATTTAAGATAATAGCCGAATTTGTCAAACGGTCGTTTGTTACGAGAGATCCAGGATTGAATTGGACTGGAATTTCGAGGGAAATCGTAAATAGACATGTTCTAGAGCAGCAATTTCTAAAGTGGTGCCACGGTTTATAAGGACTACGTTGAAAAGTCACCGCGTTTCGGCCCAATTAAATTTATCATTGGATCGTTCGATAATTCCATAGTTAGAAATATCATTTCACGTCGAGGCAAATCCTGGTAATTAAACAAAATGCAATTTCGATCTAATCTCAATGTCATTCAATGACATCGGCCGAATCCAGACCGGACCGAAAATTGAAAACAATATATAGGGTATTCTGATAACATGCTGAATAGACATAAACAACAAATACAAAAATAGCGTCAAATTGAAGATTTTGGCAGCTAAGATTATACACTCTTTGGAATATGGATTGATACTTAGTGTAAATTAAATACGAGAATTAGCCTTCTGCTAAATAATTAAAACACAGTTACAAATATTATTTTTATACACATAAGTAACTAGTATCTATCTATCTATCTATAACCTCACGCCAGATCCCTTGCGGGGTAGGCAGAGAGTACAGAGTTCCAACAGGTTCTTTCCTTACATACCTCTCTGGCTTCCTCGACTCTCATAGTTCGTCTCATACACGCTCGCCGGTTAGTAGTAGTTAGTAACTAGTAGTTAATGAAAATTCAGCCCCAACATACAGCGCGGGTTCAGCTCAGCGAGTTATAGAAATTGCAATGTAAACAATAACACTGTATCATTTAATATTACTTCAAATCAAGGTTATTTTTACTTTTAACTAAAGTCTCTTCTATATGTGGGGTTCCATAAAAGAAAAAAAATCTTAGTGTTAAGTTACCTTCAAAGTTTAGTAACCGCTGTCCTAGAAATCTCAATCTAGTTTTTAAGAGAAATGTGGTAATAATGTGTACGAAGAGCAACGAAAGGTAGATTTATCATGCTTATAAAGTTCCGAAGTAAATTTTTAAACGTAATATATATACACGGTGAAACGGCAATGGATCATGCCGAAAGTTTTTGTATTGAAACGTCAGTGTAAACAACTTTTGTTCTACTTGGTAATTTGCGAATTGTTTTAGTTTTAAATAAAAATTGATCAGCTGATCAAGTTCAAGAAATTCTATGGGAAAGTGAAAAAAGTTCGCGAATAAATAAAAAGTCTTAGAACAAATGTTGTTAAGTATTGATGTATAAAAGGTACCTTTGGGAAAACACCCTCTCTCCGTGTCACCGTGTACAAAGTTCGCATTAGTAAGTTAACTTACTTAAGGTGTTGGTGCCACCATAGCGGCGGCAGTCATCTGCGCGATGAGGCTGCCGGCTGCCACGTTGCCGTAGAAGGCTTGTGCGGCAGCAGCCAGCGATCCAGCCGCTATACCACCACTGGTGAAGCCCAGCATTGGGCCCACGATGGGCAAAAGCAAGCCGCCTGTGCCGTAGATTAAAGCTCCACCCACGACGTTCACAATAATAGCTGCAATGAGCCCCATTGGTATCTGAAACAACAAAACATGAAATGTATAATTTTCACTGTTATGTCTAAAGAAATAGGTGTATATTATGCACCCACATTTTTGTTAGTTTCATACTTGCTGTAAAACAACAAAAGCAACAGCAAAACAACGCCTTCTTCTTCGTGATTCTTATATGCTATTTCGGAAATAATATTAGCTTATGAATCGTGTAGGTAACAAGGGAAGGTTTTCTTTTATTTTAGTTTTCGGTTCTAAAACAGTTTTATTAAGACGACGCAGTACACGACTAATTTTTATAACAAAGCATATTAAAAGTACAAGGAACTTAAACGTGATTTGAACTCGCACAATGCGTGTCCCTACGGTATATCATTTCGGGTTATAGAAACTTTATTTCTCATAAAGAATTAAATTCCCTTACATGAGAACACAAGGTAATACAAATACAACATTATGTCGGGCAGCGTAACAAATACAATAAATAAAATGTTCTTAGCAACAAGATAAAAAATATTTTATATTGAAAGAGGGTAAGTGTGAATACTTCGGCAGTTAACAAGCTTTGTTAAATCTGTAAATACAAAGATCAAGCGTAGCAGGATGTGTCATGTATTTGAGTTAATGAAAGTGTTTTGCAATGTTCATTTTTTGTTCATAACATATTGTTTTAAACCTTTTTTAAATTTTAGCATGATTATTTCTTCTTTTATTTGCTTTGGTAACATATTATACATTTTCGCACCATCATACATTATATGTTTTTTCCCATAGTTGGTACGAGGATTTAGTTTAATATCATTGGCGCATATCAATTATAATTTTAATTTTGGCTCAACGAGCTTTTGCTGAACAATTAATTAACGATAACGATTCGTGATGATGGCGGTACGATTAAACAAAATGGCACCGGTCACCGAATATTGTTGTCGCAGTATTATCTCTTTCAGTATGATTAGATACGTTTTTATGTTCCTTAGTCTATACTATAAAATATGAAAAGCAATAATGACTTACCAAATATTGTTAATAAAAGTCGCAGTAGTCTTTCCAAGAGGATTCCTTAGATAGGTACCGTATATTAAATATGAATGCACCGCAAATTCACCGGTATGTGGAAATTAAATGAAATCCACTCGCGCTTTCGGCACAACTTATATAGACTATGAGATCCACTGCTGCCAACCTTAAAAATAAAGGCAGACATGACGCACATCTCGCTTTACAGAGCCAATTTAGAGTTCCGTTTGAAATCTGAAATTTTCATAAAATTTAATGACTTATGTTTAAATTAAATTAAAATAAATAAATGACTGCCTCTTTGGTCTAGTGGTGAATGGTGTGCTTTACGATCACGAGGTACTGGGTTCAAACAAGTTTTTTTATCAAAAAACTTCCAGTATCTGTCCGGAGTCTGGAATTGTGCCCGGTATATGGCAATAGGCTCGCCCCCTATATTTGCTATGGAACGCACTTCCTCAAGATATCAGGAGGCCCACAAATCGCTCGTCTTTTAAAAATAAAGTACAGGATTATCTTTACAAAACTTTGGCAGAATCATCTCAATTTATTATATTGTTTTTTTCTCTCTTTATTTTTAATCTTCTATGATTTTGCACTTACTTCACTAGTTTTTGCATCACCTGGTAGACTGGTAGAAAACGCCACAGGCATTAAGTCCGCCTTTGTACCTATAGTGCATAAAGTATTAAATAAATAAATAAATGGGAACTGACAAAAAAAGTGGTCGGTGAAAAGTGGGATATATAGGCATGACGGTGTTTATATATTTTTAATAAATAAATTCAAGACAATATTCCTAACACGCATGATGCTATCGGGTAAAAAATTACTAACGGAATAAAAGCATTTAATATCTATCAGACAGCGAGGTGTCACGGAATACATCGGATTAGTCTAGTGGTTTGACCGCAAGCCGCTTGGATTATTAGATCGAGTAGTCGAGGACACAATTATTTGTTTTAGTCTGGACATTTGTGTATGTGAAAGTCATGTTTGTAAACGCACGCACGACATAGAAATAATTATTAGTGTGGGGCAAGTTCTAAAAAAATTTAGTCGTGTGAGATCGTGATACATTGTTCGTAGAGTACTGGCTGTGCCGCCCGCGTGTTCGGTGGTGTCACTGCGCAGCCCGCCCGCCCGCTCGCTATCTCTCGCGCGTATTTAGTCTCGATTTATTTGCGTAGTTGGTCTCGCCCGCGCTTGTGTGATTACGTTTTTACATTTGCTTGCGCATATGTAATTGCGTTTTTGCGTTGGCTCGCGTGTAATTAACTACGTGAGTCGACAGGTAGACGCGCCGTTCTAACGGCGGTCGGCCTTCCCGCGTTTTCCTAACGGAGTTTCGTGTCGTGTGCCCACGTGGTTCGTCTCGCCGCGCTTACGTGCTTGCGCAATTGCGTGTTTTCATTCGCTCGCGCGTATGCAAGTACGTCTTGTGTGATCACGTCTGTGCGTTTCGCTCGCGTGTGACTAATTACGTGGGTCGATAGGTAGACGCGCTGTTCTGACGGCGGTCGACCTCTCCCGCGTTTTTTTTTGTAACGGTTTTCGATTAGGTAGTAGTGTTTGGTTTAAAAACCACGACTTTTGTCCGTTCGTGGTAAGACTGGTGGACGCCTAACGGTGTCACTAAGCCAGTCTTGAGCGGGACCCGAGCGCTCGCCTCCCTCCTTCAGAGGGCGGCCAACACGGAAGGGCTTGAGCTCTGGCCTTGGGGGCTTCCCTAGCCAGGGCTCCGGATTTTTCCAGGACCTTTACCTACACCCATCCCGCCATCCTGTTCTCCGTGCGGCGGTTCTCTTCTCCCCGGAGCAGCTAGGGTTTGGTGCTTGCCCTTCGCCCATAAGGCGAAGGACACACCTGGTCTCCCCGGTAAGTACCTCCCCCCGCCGCTATCGGTGGGGGGGATCGGGGCACTGTTCACGTCGGGTCTTACGGCCCTTTTTTAAGTTCACCCTCCCTGTCATTTCCCCTCAGGAAATGGCAGACGAGTTCCCTCCCGAATTCCTCCGGGAATTAGGAAGATACTTCGCGCGGAATTGCCCGGACATCATTCGCCAATTCAACGCGACGTACTCGCCCGCCTCGCCCGACGCATCGCCCGCGCACGCATCGCCCCCCTCTCCCGCGCACCCCACGCCTTCTGCGCGCCCCGTGACCCCCTTCGCAGCGCCGAGAACGGAGATCGTTGCGCCGCCCCCGACCCCCGCCGACCGCCCCGTCGCGCCATGCGGGTCCGAGCCTCACTCGGACTCCGATATGGAAGTCGAGCACGCGTCCGCACGACGCGCTGCCCCCCCTCGTCCCCATTGTCATCGTCGTCCTCGTCGGAGGACGACTTTATTCCCATCGCCAATAGGAAGCGAGCGCGCAAGCCGCGTGACTCGCCACCTCCGAAGGTGCAAAAGGCCGACGACGACGGCGTTCCTCCCGGCCTCCTGTTACGTTGTAACAAAGTTTTAAAAATATAAAATAATAAAAAAAATCTTTACACACAAACAAACAAAATAACTAGTTGTTACATCGAATGGAAACCGCGCGCCTTAATTAGTGATAGCATCATAATGACCATATAAGGTATTCGTTGGCACCGGAAATCAAATTCCTTCTAGAACATCTAATAAGAAACGCCCACAACATAGAAAGATCTAGAAATAATACAATAGCGAACAACGGGACAATGATCCTATCTCGCTCGGTTCGATTATTGCTATCTTGGTCCCACAAGAATTTTATAAAAAACAGACAATAGTCTAGGGCGTGCCTTGCTTCGGTTGAGCTGTTCTTTCCATATCTCTATCCTCGTCTCAGACGAAGGATCAAGAGATCTGGGGAGTGCGCACTGTTGCCTCAGGCAGGAAGTAGGCCGTCCTGAGACAGTATATAAAAACGAATTCACGCAGGAACAAAGCCTTTTTCGACGCCAGAGCTCGCACGACAACAATTCAGTTCAGTTCAAACAGTGCTTTATTAAAATAAAAAATAAAAGTTTAGATTAGCAACATTTTTCAACCCCCTTGAAAACTGGGGGTCCACCGTACGGGTTGCCAAAGTACGGTTTGGGAGACAGCAGGCCACACTTCTGCCCGTCGACTCCCGCTGACCTCGGCGGCTGAGGGCCTTCTATAGGGCACCTCCAAGTTCCCCACCTAGCCGGTGGAAGCTGATTACCGAAGACCCCCCACGCGTCACGGAATCGAGCGGCCGAAAGTTAAGTCCCCAGCGCCCATAGGTTTATTTGTGTGACCCGAAAACTCCCCTGTGCCGAGAATTCACACCCCGGGTGAAAAAAAAATTATTACTTATTTTAATTTTTCTTTGTTTCTTCTTATTACGATTTTTATTTGTTATCGTTTATTTACATATATTTTTTTGTTTTCAATAAACAATTGTATTTTTTTATAATTGTGTTTTTTTTTGTACCCGCCGTCAGGCGGTCGTAACACCCCCCGGACCCCGGCCGTCTCCTAACGCGGCCTCCCCCCTCCCGCGCTTCGTACGTCCGACCATAACTCCCCCGCCGCTCGTCATTCAGGACAAGAGCGCCTGGGAGTCAATTTCTAAGGCGATTTACAATCGCCAGATCAATTATACGCATGCGCGTTCCATCGCACAAGGTATAGCAGTCAGGGTGGCGTCCTCGAACAACCATCGACGGCTATCCGCCTTCCTACGATCTAATAAGATCGCTTATCACACGTACAGCCTTGAGGAGGAAAGGGAGCTCAGGGTAATCATCCGCGGTGTCCCTAGGGAGCTGGACACCGCCGTCATCAAGGAAAACCTCCTGTCCCAGGACCTTCCTATGCGCCAGGTGCACAGAATGGTCAATGGGCGCTCAAAGGAGGCCTATGACATGGTGCTGGTCGTCCTCGACCGCACCGAGTCCGGTCGTAAGGTTTTTAACCTTACGGCCGTTTGCCATATCTCTGGCCTCTCCGTAGAGGCCCCGTGAAAACGTGGCACGCCTGGGCAGTGCCACAACTGCCAGCTGTACGGGCACTCTGCCCGTAATTGCCACGCGCGCCCGCGATGCGCGAAACGCATCGGGGACCACGCGACGTCCCATTGCACCCGCTCGACGGCGGTCGAGCCCCCCAGCTGCGTCCTCTGCGGCGCCAAGGGGCACACCGAGAATTATCGCGGTTGCCCCAAGTCCCCGAAGTGGAAACTCCGCACTAGACGCAGGCGCCGCCGCCCTCGCGCGGATGCCCGCCCTCCTGCACCCTCAGCGCAACACCCCCCCGCGCCCTCAGCGCACCCCCATCCGGCGCCTTCAGCGCCCCTCCCCCCAGGGACCTTAGCTCCCCGCGCCCAGACGCTGATGTCCTCCTTCCCTCTTAGGCCGTCGCCCGGCGCCAACGCGTGGGTGAAGCCGCTGTCTTACACCGCGGCCTCCCACCCGCCAATAGGCCCTGCCCGCCCCCCAAAGCGCTCGCCGGCGTTCCCGCCGGCGGCGGCTTGTCCCCCACCGTCCCCAAACGTCAGTCAGGACTTCACCCTGATCATGAACGTTTCGGCAGTAATAAGTCCCGCGATGATCCCCAGAGTCCAAGAACTCGCCCTCAAACTCCGCGTCGCCACCAACTTGGCGGACCAGGTTCTCCTGGCCGTGAAATACAGGGACGTCTCTGACGTCCTGGCGTCCCTCAGAACCCAACCCCTCCGCACCCAATAATGTATTTACGACCTCCCCGTCTTAAGCCCCGCAACCTATCCCTGGCGTTTTTTAACGCCGATGGCCTTCGCTCCCAGCGAGATCAGGTTGCTGATTTCCTCCGAGATCACCAGCTTGATATCCTCCTAGTGCAGGAAACATTCCTCAAGCCCGCACAACGCGACCCTAGGATCGCAAACTACAACCTCGTGCGTAATGACAGGATCGGCTCCCGTGGAGGCGGTACTCTCATTTACTACAGGAGGTCCCTTCACTGCATCCCTTTCGATCCCCCTGCGTTCACCACCATCGAAGCCTCGGTCTGTCGCATCTCTCTCACTGGGTACCAGCCCATCGTGATCGCGTCCGTATACCTTTCCCCCTCTAAGCTCGTCCTCAGGAGTGACTTTGAAGCACTCTTCAATCTGGGAAGCGCCGTCATTCTGGCGGGCGACTTCAACAGTTAGCACGTGGTCTGGAATGGTCTCACCACTTCCCCTAACGGTTCCTACCGCCTTGACGCCCTGGTCGACCTTCTCGACTTTGACGTCATCGCACCCATGCACCCTACCCACTATCCCGGCAATCCCAACCACCGACCAGACGTCCTGGACATGGCGCTTCTGAAGGGTGTTACCTTACGGCTGCACTCCTTGAAAGTAGTCCAGGAGCTCGACTCTGACCATCGACCTGTAGTCATGAGACTCGGTTCCCCCCCTTCCGCCCCCAGCGACCCAAAAAGACGGTGGTGGATTGGCATGCGCTAAGAACGGCCTTGGCGGATGCCGCCCCTCCCCCCCTTCCCCTCAGCTCGGACTCCATCCCGTCTCCTCAGGACACCGATCAGGCCGTAGATGCCTTCACCGACCACATCCGATTGGCTATCAGTCGATCGTCTAAGCAAGTCGAGGCGGAAGATCTCAACCTCAACGCTATCGAGCGCCGGACGATGTTAGGGATCTCATTCGTTCCAAGAATGCCTCAATCCGAGCGCACGACTCTTACCCCACCGAAGCCAATCGCGCCCGGAAGCGCGCTTTATTACAACGTGAGGTAAAGCGTCGTGTCGCGGAGGTCCGGGAGCAACGGTGGGGTGACTTCCTAGAGGGCCTCGCGCCATCGCACCTGGCCTACTGGCAGCTGGCGCGTAGCCTCAAAACCGACTCCACGACTGGCATGCCCCCGCTGTCCCGCCCTTCAGGCGCACCCCCAGCCTTCGACGACGACGAGAAGGCCGAGCTTCTCGCCGACTCCCTCGAGAGCCAGTGCACCCCCAGCTCTCTGCCCGTCGACCAGTCCCACGTCGACGCGGTCGACAGGGAAGTCGAGCGCAGGGCATCCCTCCCCGCGAGCTACCGCCCTATCAGTCTTCTCAATTCCCTTGCTAAGATCTACGAGCGCCTACTTCTGGCGCGGCTCAAAGACTTTGTAGTGTCCAGGGGTATCCGAGCCAAACACTCCTGCGTCCACCAAGTGTACCGCATCACGGAGCACATCCTCTCCGGTCTTAACAGACCCAAACCCGTCTACACGGGCGCCCTCTTCTTAGACGTCGCGAAGGCATTCGACAAAGTCTGGCGCAACGGCTTGATCTACAAGCTCTACCAAATGGGTGTGCCGGACAGACTCGTGCTCATCACTCCTTCCGATATTGCGTCGAAATGACGCCCTCCACTCCCCACTCCACCCGAGCTGGAGTCCCGCAGGGCTCAGCTCTCTCGCCCCTCCTGTTTAGCCTTTACACGAACGACATTCCTCGTTCAAGTAAGGCGCATCTAGCCCTATTCGCGGATGATACCGCTCTCTACGTCTCGCATAGGAATAAGGGTTTCATTACCAGAAACCTTCAAGCAACCGCCAGTTCCCTAGGGAATTGGTTCAGGAAGTGGCGTATTGAGGTGAACCCGGACAAGAGCGCTGCGGTGTTCTTCTCCAGAGGTGCCACCCCGCGCCACTCCTTGCGCCGCCCTAGAAGTAATCTCGGCCAAGTGACCATGTTCGACCGACCCATTCCCTGGGTCAAATAGGTCAAATATCTAGGGGTCACCCTAAACAGTACCACGTCCTTCGGCCCGCACATCAAGCGGGTCCGTAACCGAGCATCCTTTGTGCTCGGTCGTCTCCATTCGTTAATCTGCAAGCGGAGTAAAATGTCCCTTAGAAATAAGGTGACACTTTACAAAACTTGCGTTCGACCCATCATGACTTATGCGTGTGTTGTGTTCGGGCATTCGGCCCCCTCTCACATCAATAAACTCCAAGGTGGTTCAAAACCGCTTCCTCCGTAAAGCCGTAGGAGCCCCCTGGTTCGTACGGAATGTCGATCTCCACTCCGATCTAGGTCTCGAACCTATTCGCACCTATATTAAAAAGGCGTCAACACGACACTTCGCGAACGCATCTACCCATGCGAATCCGTTAATCGTAGCCGCTGCCAACTACGATCCCCCCCCCCCCGACCTCTGCCGCCACCGCCGGCCGCGACATTTTCTCTCCGATCCCCCCGATGCTTTGTCATCCATTCTTTCCGCTCAGAATACGGGCGACGACGACGTAGATCCCCTCCCATAGTCGGCGGTTGACCGGTGCACTTAGTAGTGCACCCCGTCCTCCCACAGCGACTGTCCCAACCGAGGGCGCCTTGAAGAGGCGCCCTCGAGTATGTCGCCTCTTGCCCTTCTGGCACGAGCGTAGTGGTTGCACGCTCGCCCTTAAGTCCGGTGAAGCTGTAAAGGCCTCGCGGCCAACAGCGTACATCACTCACACACACACACACACACACACACATTGTTCGTAATACTTTAATGTACTACTACTACCTTTGGAAATAGGGTAAAATATAATAGTATACTCTTTCTTTAGAAACTAGCTTCGTCTAAACATAATACTGTTTATTATGAATTACCTATACCTAGCTTATTTCACGTATGGTATCTATCGGGTAAAAGGAGAGCGCCTTGACTCTTTTTTTTCTAAAGGCTAGTCTGAGGTCATGGAGAATAATTGACGGGCATAATGCGAATGTTTTAGGCGTTTCTGACTATTTTGATTAGTGATACGAGAAATGTGATGACGAGGCCATGAAGTCGTGATGGTATAATGATGAATAATGATCCCCAATTAAATTTTAATAATAATTTTATTCAAGTTTAAGTAATTACCAAATCTATCATTTATTTAAATAAAGTGGGGTACTTACTGTTAGGAAATTATGAACGATCTTTCCTTACGACGCTAGTAGACTTACGAGAAGAAGAATTAAAGTAGCTCATACTTTCTCTGCTAAGATAACATTTGCTAATCGCCAATATATAAAGCAGTCCAGCTCCCTGTTTAATAAAATAAATAGGATATTAAATAAATACCCAATGACACTATATTACTGTAACAACCCCATGATATTGTGTGGCTTGTCCCTCGATTATGATGCAGTGGAGGTATTATTACAATCAGTTAGTTAATTTATTAACACATACATAAATCACAAAGCATATTTAGCATATGGACGATTTAGCGCAGTGGTGGACGATTTAGCGCAGTGGTGGACGATTTAGCGCAGTGGTTAAGAGCTTAAGCCGCTCCGCCCACTGCGTCTAATAGTCGCGGGTTCGATTCCCGCACGGGCCAAATCTTTGTGTGATCCACAGTGATTTGTTCCGGTCTGGGTATTTGTGTATGTGAATTTTCATGTTTGTAAACGCACCCACGACACAGGAATAAATCCTAGTGTGGGGCTTCGTTTATAAAGAAAAAAAAATAAAAATATTTAGTTAACTACTACTAACTTGCTTGCATTCCCACACACGTAGTATTCAAACACACACACCTTTTTATTTATTTTAAAAACCTGTTTTTCGATTTATTTTCTAGGTTATAAGATTCTATAATTTATTTCAGCAGTGTTACACTGAAAGATAATGGTTATGGAAGAGCGGAGTGTTCCGGCACGATTATTTGTGATATTTAAAAGGAGGCTCCTACCTCTGTTTTCATATGTACCTACTTTATACTGTTGAAATAAATATATATATTTTTTTAATAAAAATCTGATGCTGCTAATTTTCTTCACATACCCATTAATACGGCCAACTATCAAATGTTGGGCATTATTAAATTAATTTTTGAATTGTAGGATCAATCAATTGAATTTCGATTGCAATTAAATTAATCCCTCCAAGGTGCTCCGAAACGACGATGACTTTTGGACGGCAAACGCCTCAGTTCCTCCCGTGACCATGGGTGCTGTAGAGCACTCGAACGTCAGGAACTTAAAAAATAAAAATTAACCGCTATAAAATCCCAAATATTTTAATTGCAATCCAATTTTTTCATCATTAATTTTCGCTCAACTCTGCTTACCGGAAATAAAAGAAACAAGCGGTTTCACACATCACACAAATTGTGGATATTTATTCAACAAAAATGACGTATGAAGTGTGCCGAATGTGCTATGGCTGCTATAGTAAAAGTTTACTTCAAGGTAAGTATATTTATCGCCCGCGTCCGATGAACCTGTAAAGGCCCCGCGGCTAACAGCGTAGATCATTCACACACACACGATATATTTATCATTTAGATACGAGTGAAATTATTTATTTCATAAATGTACGGAACCGTACCATCAAAATGTCGATAATTTGGAAATCAGGGGAAGACACTATCATAGACAAGACAAGATATCAATCGATTACATCGGTATGTGTTGGTTACGTTGGCTATATCCCGAGCATAGATAAGAACAGTTTTTTATAACGTAGTTAGGAACAAAGAAATTGATAGTACCAAGCTATAATTAGGTATTTAGGTACTTCAAACAATAAAAATCAGTATTAAAGGTGACTGACTCATATTTTTCTAACATCATAATAAAAAAAATTTAACAAATGAAGAACAAACGATAGTCCTATTTTTAGAAATAAAAATAAACACCTTCACGCCTATTTTTCCTAAGCAGGGGTGGCAGAGGGTTACTGTGTACACCTAATTTTCGCCGACGTTGTTGGGTGCCATAGAATAGGGGGCGAGCCTTTTGCCATATACCGGGCATAATTCTTGATTCCAGACCTTTTTTTTTACCTGGGAAATACTTGCATAAGACTTCCGCGAGCCTCGGGAAAGCTCACGGGGCGTGTTGGATTACTACAGACTAAAAACCCTAGGGCGGCCGACATCAGCATTTTAGTGGGGCTCCGGGATCTCCGCATGGAACGCACCGGTCACATTTGTCCGACCCAGGATTTGAACCCAGGACCTCGTGATCGTAAAACACCTTATTCGCTACTAGACCAAGGAGGTAGTCCTATTACTTTGTTTTTATTTTTACGTAAAATATCATGTTAACAAATGGTTGTATTTGTTTAGGTACGAGTACCATTTCTGGTAGAGAATGTGGTTGGAACGGATAGTACCAATATTTTTTGTTGTTATTGAAAATGGTTTATTTCTACGTAATTAGCTGAATGGCCTATACACTGTCGTTGTCAGGGCAAGTAATTAATCGTTATCGTGATAGATAACACACGCCTTTTTATTAAATGTATTTTGCCGGTGGATATCTATGTGGTAGGTATTATAAGCCTTCTAATTTCAGAGGTGTTCCTACTGACCCTTTCCAATCTTACATGCTATACTTAGCTATGTGCGTATGTATACCATCAAAAAGAAAAAAAAACAGTGGCACTCCAGGAGTGCCGAAGTGAAAAGGGGCCGTTCGCACGAGCGTATTTTTTCAGCGCTGGAAAAAACCGTCGAGATGAAACAAATGGAAAACAGTACATGCGTTCACACGTGAGCGATTTTCTTATCGCGACCGATTTTAATCGCGCTTGTTCTACTTTCAACGCTCGACGTTTAAGCGGTGATCACACTTCGCGACCACGAATCCGACCTGACAGCCTTGAGACGCCATTAAGCCGTGATTACTCTTGCCGATTCCGACTCCGACCTGACCGCCTTGAGACGCCATTACAAGACAGTCAGGTCAGAGTCAGAGTTGGATTCAACTTCACCCGACCCCGATTGCGGCCAAGGTTTTTTATGTGATGCAGTCATCGTTATGCTAAGCATCAGTGTATCGATACAATATGATATTGTTGTCGTGTAAAGAAATAATGTGAAAATGAAAGTGATTGATGATGTATCGAAACATCAACCCTTTATTGGGCTTTCTTTATTTGTATGTCTCTTCATCTTTCCTGTCCAGACAAATAGAAAAATAGGTAGATTGACAAATAATTATTTTGGATCAGTCAGCGCGCGCGCTTCTCCATAGAGGGACGTGTACCGTGCAGCGACATGGAATTCACCACTAAGGGTGAAAACGATATATCGGTGTTATAATAGGCAACACATTGACGAGACAAGTACTAGTGTGAGTTTAGTGCTTGTGTGTACTAGTGTTTGACGAACTGTTTTGTGCGTACAGCGCCTAATAAAGTACTTCACAGGTTAGTTGACATTTTATTAACGTAACATTATAAACTACTCCATTATATTAACTGATTCTCTTATTTGCTTGCAATCTCTGCATGCTAATCCATTTAGCAAACATATGAATCCGGTAAAACCTTTTGTTGGCCTGGATTCCTGGATATTCGGGTATTCAGAGCAATGAAACTGTCGATGGTCTGGCAAAACTAGTTAGCCCTCAAGGCCGTTTAGATAGTACTGTTTATTGTAATGACATTCTATTACTTCCACATATACAGGTATTTGAAAATTGGAATCGTGATTATGTGAATGCAAATTTATACAAGGCCTAATTTTATCGGACCATTAAGTCCGTAGTCCTAACCAACCCCGGTTCTCCAAATTAAAATTGACTAAGAAAACGACTTCTATCCTTTTCTGTCTTAGATGTAATCATTGTTACAGTGCTGTACATCTTTATTATCTTATAATTTGAATATAAGAAACTCGCCGTTGTGCGAGTTGTGTAGCCAAGTAATTGGCGATCTTAGCCACATTTTATTTTCCTGTCCTCGTTAAAGCTTTTCATCCTTACACATTTCCTTATTGAATGTGAAGCTCCTCTTGCTTAGAATTTATCAACTATTCTGTCATAATCTAACAATTGATATATAAATATATTAACTTAAAAGAGCACAAGCTAAAAAGCTACAACAACTTAACTGATCCTGTTAAACAATAAGGATCTACGGACTTTTGCTGTTTTGTAACAGGTCTAAATTTGTTTTTCCAATTATCTTATTCAATTTATATTGCCCACTTTTCTTAAATCCGTCAAACCATTCCGTTTTATAATCTATGAAGTCGATCATCTCTAATCATCTAAAATCATCTAAAATCTATTGTTCCTCGGGGAGTTGAATTCTTTTAGACTACTAGAATCTTACAAACACGATTAAGCATTTCACTAAACATTGGCAAAAGTAAGTATTTGTAAGATTTCTAACAGAATTCAACTCCCCGATGAACAATAATTAGAGATGATCGACTTCATAGATTATAAATAGGATTGGTTTGACGAGGTTGTAAGGTTTGGCGGATAGATAAGGATTTAAGAAAAGTGGACAATATAATCATAAATTGAATAAGATAACTTAAAAAACAATTATAGACATATTACAAAATTAAATATGGATATTATTATTGTGGGGGGCCAACAGGATCAGTTTCTCTGCTCACTTTAATGCGCAGTGTAAGAGAAATCCTTTTTAAGGGAAGCTTGAAATAAAAGGCTGGAACACTTCACGGTATACACATTATTAATCCGTTTATACAGTATTGGTATGGTATGTAACCAAAACTAAATACATGGCTTTTTCTAAGACATTCGTCTCCGCTCCTCCACCAACCTTATCACTAAAATTTCATACTTGTCATAACAGCCCTGTAAACTCCCCATGTTTCCAATGTTCCTGTTTGCAACGCACTCCTTGCATCAAATACCTAGGCATACTTATTGACGAACATTTACACCCGTATTTTAAGAAGTTACCTCGATAATTCCTCGACCTCGACTCAACCGAGGTTACCTTAAGAATCACCTCAAGAAATACTCAAAATCGGTATTTTTAGTTGTAACTCGATCTTGCCTTGAGGTAATCTTAAGGATCCTCGAGTGAGGTTGAGTCGAGGTATTACGTCATTAAATATAAATAATTATTACTTAAACATAAAGAAAAAATGGTTTTCTAAACGCCTTAAACAAAGTTTTACTCACTTGAAAGTTTCCAGTCGCATAAAATCTTAATGCAATCAACAACTGAAGTAAAGGGGGAATGGGTAGCCCTCTGTTGCTGCATGTAGTTATGTTATTGAACAAAAGCGGCAGTAATATATTCAAAACAGTTTCTTTCTTGAAACGATTTTGAAATTCTTCATTAACACAAAATTCCATTGGGTATTCTGCATCGCGTAAATAACACCGTTCAGGATAATCGTATGGATTATCCATACGATTATATCCGTACAAATAATTTAAAAAGCGTTGGAAATCCATTCTTAATACAGACACAAACAATTACTGAAGAAAATACTCAAATATAAATCAGTTCTATTTACATGTATATGGGCACAAAAATAAAGTAACAAGTAACAATGGCGTAAAACTTCCTCGAAAGTTCCTTAAGGTAGATCGCGACGTACCTTGACTTTGACAGTTGCTTCCTCACCTCGACTGAGGAAAAATGTTGAGTGGCGTCGAGTGGAGGAGATTCTTTACAACTAAGAATACAGATTTCCTTGAGTGAGGTTGAGTGGAGTCGAGGAATTTTCGAGTTAACGTCTTAGAATACGGGTGTTAGTATATAAAAAACATATCTCTGCAATATCTGGTAGAGTCAGAAAAATCATACACATCATGCGCAAACTCCGGGACAGCGTGCCCCCTGACACTCTGAAACTTGTCTACGTTGCCTTCGCTCAGTCGCTTATACAGTATTGCATAAGTGTATGGGGAAGTGCAGGCAAGACTTATCTTCTTGAACTCGAAAGAGCACAGAGAGCACTCATTAAAGTCACAACTGACCTTTTGTATCATGAGTTTCAAGTGCTAAGAGTTCGCCAGATTTTCATTCTATCCGCTACCTTAAAAATACACAAAAGTTTAAAAAAACAGGGTTGATTATAACTTAATTATTTCAAGACGAGTCGAATTCCGCTTCCTGAGGTTAACTCCCTCATGGCCAGTCGTGCTCCTATCTATGCTCTGGTTAACAACTATAATAATATTTACAAGATAATAAACATCACACACTGTTCTTTGTACTCGTGCAATCTATTGTAAAGAGTATCTTGTTAAATATGGGATACGACGACACTGAGAAACTTATTTGAAAGTTGGGCCACAGTCGAATCAACCGCATAGACATGACCATAGAATCCAACTCAGTAACTGACGTTTAACTGTTCACTCATATAATTGCTCGCTCACGGATATACTCTTATACACACACTCGTGTACACACACAAACACACACACACACACACACACATACCGAACCAGGCACGCTAGGCTCACGAGTATTAATTATTCATCATCATCATTTCAGCCTATACTTGTCCACTGCTGAACATAGGCCTCCCCAATCGCTTTCCAGCGTAACCGGTCCGATGCCACCTGCATCCAACGATTTCCTGCGATTTTCACAAGATCGTCGGTCCATCTGGCAGGCGGTCGTCCTACGCTGCGCTTGCCAATACGTGGTCTCCACTCTAGAATCTTTCTGCCCCAACGCCCGTCCGATCTTCGCGCTATGTGACCAGCCCATTGCCACTTCAGCATGCTAATCCTGAGGGCTATGTCGGTGACCTTGGTTCTTCTACGAATCTCCTCATTCCTGATTCGATCACGTAGAGAAACGCCGAGCATAGCTCTTTCCATAGCTCGCTGAGCAACTTTGAGCTTTTTTATAAGACCTATTGTAAGAGACCACGTCTCTGATCCATATGTCATCACTGGTAACACACATTGACTAAAAACTTTAGTCTTTAGGCACTGAGGTATTTTGGATGAGAAGATGTTGCGCAGTTTCCCGAACGCTGCCCAGCCGAGTTGGATTCGTCGATTGACCTCTCTCTCAAAGTTGGACCTACCTAATCGGAATGCCTGTCCCAGGTAAATGTATTCGTCGACAACTTCAAGAGTAGAGTTCCCAACGGTGAGTGCGGTGGGTACGACATGGACATTAAACATTATTTTTGTTTTGTCCATATTCATTTTAAGACCCACTTGATGAGATACTCTGTTGAGGTCACCGAGCATTCGTCCTAGATCTTCCAGCGACTCCGCCATGACCACAATGTCGTCGGCAAATCGAAGGTGAGTGATGTATTCGCCATTGACGTTGATGCCAAGTCCTTGCCATTCCAAGAGATTGAAGGCGTCCTCTAAGGTGGCCGTAAACAGTTTCGGAGAAATGACGTCTCCCTGTCTTACTCCTCTTTTTATGGGGATCACCTTCGTGCACTGCCCCTGTACTCGGACTGACATGGTGGCGTTATTATACAAGCACTTCAACACTTCGATGTACCTATAGTCAATGCGGCATCGCTGGAGAGATCTAAGAACCGCCCAAGTCTCGATCGAATCAAAGGCTTTCTCATAGTCCACAAACGCCAAGCATAGTGGCCGATTATACTCCTCAGTCTTCTGAATAACCTGCCGCAGCGTATGTATGTGGTCTATGGTACTAAAGCCTTTCCGGAAACCGGCTTGTTCGGGAGGCTGGAAGTCATCAAGCCTTCGTTCGAGACGATTCGTAATGACTCTCGAAAACAACTTATAAACATGGCTTAGCAGTGTGATGGGCCTATAGTTCTTCAATAAAGAATTATCACCTTTCTTAAAAAACAGCACCACCACACCCCTGTTCCATGCTTCCGGCGTTTTCCCTTCAAGCAAGACGGAATTAAATAGCCTCTGAAGGACTTTAAGTACGGGCGATCCGCCCGCCTTCAGAAGTTCTGCAGTAATTCCGTATTCACCCGGCGCTTTGTTGTTTTTTAGTTGTTTGAGAGCCATCCTAATTTCGCACAGGCTGATGTCCGGGATATCTTCAGTGCAGTGTCGGGTTAGCTTGGCTCTTGGGTCTTTTACCAAGTTAATAACAGGTTTAGCTACTGAGGTATATACCTGTCCATAGAACCTCTCTATCTCCCTGAGCACCTCTGACCTATTTGACGTTACGTTTCCGTCCTCCGTCTTCAGCTTTGTCAACTGGCTTTGCCCAATAGACGCGTCTCTTTCGAACACTTTAGAGCCCTGGTTCTGCTCTATGGTCTCCTCAATACGCCTTGCATTGAAGGACCGTAAGTCGTGTCGCAAGGACTTCAATATCTGTCCATTAAGCTGCCTATAGGACTTAGCATCATCAGAGGTTTGGAGCGTCATGGAACGTCGCTCAGCCATGAGGTTTCGGGTGTAGTCAGATAGTTTTTGAGGCCTATTTTTACGGTGGGTTTTAAAATACTTGGACTCGACCGTATGAACAGTCTCTACCAGCCTGTTGTTGATTTCGTCCACTGATGCGCTGCTGTCTAGCAATTCGAAGCGGTTTTACAATTCGAGTTGAAAGTTCTCGGGGTTTTGGATATATGCATAAGTAGGTCGGAGCGTAGACTTCATCAGACGCGATCTTTCCATTTTGACATTAATATTTAATGTGCCTCTGACCATTCGGTGATCACTGCCGGTTTTTACCCTATGAATCACGGAGACATCATTAAATATTTGTCGCTTGGTGCTCATGATGAAGTCTATCTCATTTTTTGTGGAACCATCAGGGCTCATCTAGGTCCATTTCCTATGAGGCGGCTTCTGGAAGAAAGAGTTCATCATAAAGAGTCCCTCTTTCTCCCGATATTCGGCCAGCCTCTGACCCCTGGGGTTGCGCTGCCCATATCCAAATTGCCCCACTCTCAGCTCATCATCGCCCCGTTGGCCCAGCCGCGCATTGAAGTCACCCATAACTACTGTAAAATGTGCTTTGGAAGTATGTATGGCTCTACTAATGTCCTCATACATAACTTCGACCTCATCATCTGAGTATGCCGAGGTCGGTGCGTAGACCTGTATGACCTTCAGCGAATATCTTTTTGATAATCTGAGTATCAGGTACGCTACCCTGCTCGACACACTAGTGATGGACACAACGTTGTTTATGAGTGACTTGTGGACGATAAATCCGACACCACCTTGGGACTGCTGTTCGCCCTCCCGGTAGTAAAACAAGTTGCCGGATTTTAAGGTTATCGTGTCCTCGCCCTCTCTTCGGATCTCCGATAAACCAACAATACTCCACCGCAACTTGTTTAACTCTTCTTCCAGCTCAACTAGCTTCTCATCTGTCCTCAATGTGCGTGCGTTGTATGTCACCAGGGCCAATTTTCGGTTTTGGTGGTAGCCGAATCTCTGCCGGAGATTCTTAGCACCCCTTGTCCTGTCGTTACCATGGCTGCTACCGTGGCCAGGACGAACAGGACCGCCGGGGACTAGGGGCCTGGTTTTCCTACTTTCTTCCATAATTGGGGGTGTTTGCCATACTCGCCACGCTTGGCAGGCGGGTTGGCGAGCGCAGTTATTGGTCGTCGAAGTGTTAAGGGAACGCTGCTGCCCATTCCCTAGTTTTCCCTTAGTCGCCTTGTACGTCACCCGATAGGATGAGATGGGTTGGTCCTATTCTAAGCCGGGAACCACGCGGCACCTAATTAATTATTACTTTAGTTTTATTTTCTTTTATTATTTTACTATTATAATATGTTATTAATGTCCAGCTCGCGTTAGTAATTGTAACTAAATTAAGTTTACTCATAGTTTAACTCCACGGGGTCCAAAGATACAGACTTTTCGTCTAATTTGGGGCTCTTAAATAATGTCACTTAGTTGCTAAGTCTTTTTCAACAATAAAATTACTCCTATTCTTATTCTTATAGGTATATAAGTTATTACAAAACGTTCATGATCGTATTTGCACAAAATTATTATTATACTGTTTGCTTTGACTGACAACTGAACACAGCTCTTTCAGTTCGAACAAAATTTTTGCCAATCAAAAATTTTCTCATCTCATTCTGTGAAATCTGTGAATCAATAAAAATATCATATTATATCAAAAAACCTCAGTCGCAATCGGGTTCGGGTGAAGTTGAATCCAACTCTGACCCCGACCTGACTGCCTTGTAATGGCGTCTCAAGGCAGTCAGGTCGGAGTCGGAATCGGCAAGTGTGATAACGGCTTAATGGCGTCTGAAGGCAGTCAGGTCGGAGTCGTGGTCGCGATGTGTGATCACGGCTTAAACGCTTAAACGTCGAGCGTTGAAAGTAGAACAAGCGCGATTAAAATCGGTCGCGATAAAAAATCGCTCACGTGTGAACGCATGTACTTTTTCCATTTGTTTCATCTCGACGGTTTTTTCCAGCGCTGCAAAAATACGCTCGTGCGAACGGCCCCTTACGTGTATATTCTTCTTCTTCTTTAAGTTATGGCTCCACACTAATTTTAAGTGTATTATGCCAGTGCCCAGTGAGATATATAATCGTGTTTGTTTAAATTAATTCATTCCCCGATGAACTTGATGACAACGATGATAATGAAATTAATGAAGTACCCTGGATAGTAAAGCGGTGGTTACTTTACATACCAATTGCGACGGCCGTTTTGAAGGGAAGTCAAAACGGCACGTTTTATCACTTTGTTACAATTAGCTTTACTCATGCACATATAAGAACACATAATGGTTAATATTCCACCAACATTAAACAATACAAGTTGAAATAACACAAGTTTTGGAAATTAAAACAAATTGACGACATCACTCTTCGACTTCCCGCCAAAAACTCCAACGTCTGTATTTTTTGAATCGTCAGGAAATATTTTTTGATTTTTTTTTATATACGGAGGTGTCGGTAACGGTGTCAGTGTCGCGAGTTTAATGGTTTCTTCCCATCTCAAAAAATGCACAACGCGCCTAAAGAAGTTTTCCCTTCAAATAAAAATAACGAAATGAAAAATACTTGTCCCCGTCTGCGTGTTTGTAATCTTGAAAATCATGTTAGTAACTTGGTTTGAAAACGCATCTTTAATTGCTAGTGGGCGAAGATTGTTTTTAAAAGCTTTTAATTATCTTGGAATGTTCGTATGTCTATCCGTCTGTCTTTCGAGTTCAAATCTTGTGCCCCATTTTTCAAGCACTTGCGGGTATCCAATTGAGCTGAAATTTGGCATACGTATATAAGTTCGCTGACAATGGAACAATATGGTACCATGGAGCTGGTCTGATGATTGAGTCGGAAATCTACTCAATGTAACTCCGCCGTGTTTGAGCTCGTTGGATTTGTCTTGACGAGTACTTTACACCCGGATGGTGTCGATGGTCTGATGATGAAGTCGGAAGGAAGTCAAAGGAACTCCTCAAATAAGCAAGATATATTCGTTGTATTTTTGCTATAAAAGCTTGTTTTTAAAAAAACTCTTTTTAAATTAAATATATTTACTCCATCCATCATTAAAGGCGACTAAAGGGCTTGAGACTAATCAAAATTATTTATTGAGATCTTTGAGCAGCCTGCACACCAATTAG
Organism: Phalera bucephala; assembly: GCA_905147815.2. NCBI lineage: Eukaryota > Metazoa > Arthropoda > Insecta > Lepidoptera > Notodontidae > Phalera > Phalera bucephala. The sequence continues at coordinate 10,059,221 of LR990621.1, read as the reverse complement.
TTCGTTGACGTGTATGGCTTGAGATTATTTTGGTGAAATGTGTACCTACGTTATAAAACGAATATCGAATAAATAATAATAATATAATAAATAAATAATAATAATATAATATCGAATTATAAAATATCGAAGTGATTCAAACGTATCTGACGAACCCTCCTCGGATAACGGTCGTGATAACATGTCTATGGTAGGTATTTTTAAAATGAAAGGAAAACCTTGCATGTTTTTATAATTTTATTGATGAAAACACAATATCTTAATTATGATACCTAATGCTTTACAATATGTTAATAAAGAAATCAAACATTAAGGTAAGCTAAGTAGGTAGGTAATGAAAAAATATTATCATCATAAAATTTCTTGAATCCGCATTTTACCTGTAACAAAGAAATGGTTCAGTACTTTTCAAAATACATAAATTAAGTACCTATTCCGTTGGTAGATAAGTGTAAGTTCCTAGATGAATTAAAGTCTTAGACTAAGTGTAACGTGTTGTCTAAAGGTAGGGCCAAACCAACGCGTGGCGATCAGCTCCTGCAGTAATATTTGTATGGAAATGTTCACACCAAAGCGTCCTGCTCCCTGCACGCGCTATCTGGGCGGCGTCTGTATGCGCAATCATAGGGAGAGACCGGTCGCTACCGTAATCGCCGTCGGGGACGCCGCCGCGTCGCGGACGCGGCTGACCGCGTTGGTTTGGCGGTACCTCGCATCGCAAATACCTTGTGGGGAAGGCAGACATTACGGAATTCACACAAGTTATTCCGTTACAGACTTTTCTGGCTTCCTCTACTGTCATAGTTCGTCTTATATACAAGGTGTAACATAATAAACGCAAGATCTGAAAGTATAATATAATAATATCAGCCCATGCTGCACACTGCTGGGCAAAGGCCTTCTCTCACAAATCGAGGTGAGAGAGATTAGGTCATACTCCACCATGCGAACCCAGTGCGGATTGGTAGAGGCAGGTTTGTGGCCACCTGCTGTTGGAACTTATCAAGCCACCTTAAGGCTTCCAACTCGGCTTAAAGACCACGTTAAGCCGTTGGTCCCGGTTACCACATAAATGGCTTAACGTGGCTTCTGAAGCACGGAGACGCTCGAATATGAAAATGCCACAAACGGTCACCCATCTCAGGCCGACAGAGTCGAACGCTGCTTAACCTTGGTGATCAGTAAGAACACCGCGGTCGCGCAGCGCTACGAGCGCCTCGTAGTCTGAGTGTTCTAAATCGATATCTGAATTGATTCCAACATTTTTTAATGTATATTTTTTTTTTTTAAATCTCCAAAAAGTGCTGTTACTCCCTTAGTGCTACTGCTAAACTAAATTTATACTTGATTCAAAACAATACGGAGATTTCAGATGAATTTCTAAAACGTGCCTTTTTTTAAATAGCGTCGCCCCGCAATTGTATTTATGTGTCGTGGGCGCGTTTACGAACATGAATCCACATACATATAAACCCCCAGACCGAAACAAATATTTGTGGGTCACATAAAGATTTATCCGTGCGAGGATCGAACCAGCGACTATTCGATCCAGTAGGCGGAGCAGCTTAACCTTTTAACCACTGTACCTAGTCGTCCCGTCAATTGGACATAGCGAATAACGGCCCAGTGAAGTGAAAGGCCAAAAAACGCGGATCTCGTTACATGGGTGTGACGAGTTGAGAGATCTTACGATTTAGGTGCCTTCATGCCGACGGCAGTCATCTTAGAGATGACGCTGCCTGAAGGTACATTCCCGTAGTACGCTTGCGCGGAAGCTGCTGGCGAGCCGGCGGTGATGCCGGCGCTGCCGAAGCCCAGCTTGGGAGCCACTGCTGGCGCCAGCATCTCTCCCGGGCTGCTGAGAGCGGCACCACCGAATACGTTGACTGCGAGAGCGGACAGGAAACTCATTGCGAACTGAAATTACATGACGCCAGTTAACCCAGAACCCGAAGAAAGAACCAGTTGACACTCTTTACTCCCTGCCTATCCCGTATTCTGATAGATAAATGATTTCTTTGGTCAAAAAGATATGTGGTTTATCTATAGGGCAAGTCCAAAGTTTTTGTAACTAGCGAGCGTGTATAAGACGAACTATAAGGATGGAGGAAGCCAGAGATGTATGTAAGGAAAGAACGTGTTGATACAAGAACGTGTTGATACTCTGAACTGTTTGCCTACTCTTCAAGGGGTCTGGTGTGATTATAGATAGATTAATTCCGTGGTTTAAAAAATCGATTTATCCAAATTCTAAAAGGTAAAAACTTCAAAAATCGTTTCAAATCATCTCCACGGTAGTCGCAGGGCTCTAGGATCTCCAGATCTAACGCACTGGTGAATCTCTTGTGCCTTTTTCGATTAAGCAACACACAAAAGTGCATCTTTGTCAATTTCTGCTTATTTCGATCAATTAATAAAAGTTAACTAGTGGTTCGTGTTCACGTGTATATCAATGGTTCACTCCACTCCGATCTAGGTCTCGAACCTATTCGCGCCTTTATTAAAAAGGCGTCAACACGTCACTTCGCGAACGCATCTTCCCATGCGAATCCGTTAATCGTAGCCACCGCCGACTACGACCTCCCTCGCGACCCCTGCCGCTACCGCCGGCCGAGACATGTTCTCACCGACCCCCCCGATGCTTTGTCATCCCTTCTTTCCGCTCAGAATACGAGCGACGCCATAGACGCAGACGCAGTAGTAGATCCCCTCCCATAGCCGGCGGTCGACCGGTGCGCTTAGTAGTGCACCCGTCCCCCTACAGCGACTGTCCCAACCGAGGGCGCCTCTCCGAGGCGCCCTCGAGTATGTCGCCTCTTGCCCTTCTGGCTGGCTGGAGCGTAGTGGTTGCACGCTCGCCTTTAAAATCCGGTGAAGCTGTAGAGGCCTCGAGGCCAACAGCGTAGATCATTCACACACACACACACATCAATGGTTCACGGCAATACGGTAAAACAAAATGGCGCCGAGTAGTAACCCTTTGAGGATGATTACGTTTTCTTGCACGCTATTCTATAAAATATTAAATAAAATATATACCTACAGACAGCAATAAAGACTTACCGAATGACGTTCTTGTTTTTAATCAATCAAATAATATATATATAGGTAGTACTATTCAAAGTGGACCGTTTTGTGGAATTTTAATGACATCCACCTTCGACGCACCTTATATATATGTAGAATTTTGAGATCCACCGCTGCCAACTGAACAATTACTAAATGCTAAAAACAGACCTGACGCATGGTACACTCAGAGAGCCAATTTAGGGTTCCGTTTGAAATTCCTAATATCCATATAATGCAATGACAATATGGACTTAAATAAATCCATAACCTATCCTAATGACCGTTATCAGAAACGTTTTGAGATTTGTTTGTTTGTTTGTAATAGATAAACTTTGAAACTATCAAATCGATTTTTAATTTTTTTCCAGCGTTACAAGTATATATTATCTAGAAGTAGACCCGATAGATGGCGCTGTTGTCGACCGGGTGGTCGCCGCGGAAAACTGCTAGTACATAATATTTTTAAAACGTGTGATCCCAAAGAAACCACGTGATAGTGGGTTAGTCCATACGTGATGCTATCGGGTAATAGAATAAGGTCTCTCATTGCGACCAGCGAATTAAAACCATTTAATATCAACCAAACAGGGAGATTTCAAGGTAAAAGGACGGATTAGTTTATCGGTTTGAGCACTGTTCCGATTATGAGATAGCATGGAAACGCAGAGATCATCGATATATTATATAGAGATCATAACAATACATGCAGCAAATCTTTGTGTGGCCCACAGTTATTTGTTTCAGCCTAGATATTTCCGTATATGAAAGTTTTTGATTTTATACACCATTCGTTTAGTGATAGTGATAATATGATGATGAGGTCGTGAGTTCGTGATCGTATGATAAATAATTTTTTTCACTCCGAATCATGTGTAAGTTATCATTTATTCAAATAAAATCCGATTTGGATGGTTTTCTATACAGGGTGAAAGGAACGTGCGCAAACCTGAAACAGGCGATAGTACCCATCAATAGTTCAAATATTACAATGAAGACCCATTGAAAACAATAAACGACACAAGCGATTTCACACAAACTGTTGCTACCTATTACACCAAAATGCAAGGAATTGTGTCTTTTTTATTTCCGGTAAGAAATTATACATATATATGAGGTGTAACATAAATACCGCAAGTCCTCAGACACCCTAATTAGATTATTGCTTAACGAAAATCAAACATCTAATTTAAAGGAGTTTTCTACCATTTTTTTAAGGTACCCAAATTAACCATAAAATTTAATAATTAATTAAGTTTTGCATTTAATGTGTGTGTAATAGAAATACATTTAAAATAGTTGCAATGCTTTGAATAATTATTCATTTTTGTTTAATACAGTGAACAGAACGAGTAACATTTTTTGAAACTTAATAAAAAAATAACTAACTTCAAAAATAGTTGAAATCGATTCAGTTGCCGATTTAGAACAAACTACTTTCAGGTCTTGCGTTTATTATTTTACACCTTGTATACACGTCATATTACTTTTACTTCAAGGTAAGTTCTGGCTAGGCTTTTTAGCGGGAAATCGAAGAGTGATGTTGTCAATTTGTTTTAATTTCCAAAACTTGTGTTATTTCGAATTATAATGTGTAATGTTGGTGGAATATTAACCATTATGTATTCTAATATGTGCACGAGTGAAGGTAATTGTAACAAAGTGATAAAACGTGCCTTTCGATTTCCCTCAATCGGCCGTCGCAATTGGTATGTAAAGTATCTATCGCTTTACTGTCCAGGGTGGGGCACTTCATCAATTTCATAATCATCCTTGTCATCAAGTTCATCGGGGAGTTAAATTAATTTAGAAATGACTATTTGTAATACTTGACATTAGCAAAATACGCGTCGTCGTGATTCCCTAAACATAAAAAAGTCCTGGCTATATGTATGTTAATTATTGAAGTACGGGTCAAATTATTTATTTCATAAATATACGGAACCGTATTTCGCTACCATCAAAATATCGAATACTTTGAAGTCGGGGAAGTCTCTGCCATAGACAAATTATTGATTGCAGTGTGATGTTGGAGTGTTGACCATGTCGAGCATAGATAAGAAAAGAACAGTTTTCGTAACGTAGCAGACAGACTTGGTGGTGTAGGGTGGTATTATGTAGGTATTTACCAAGTATTTACCGACTTCGAACAATACAACACAGTAGCACCTATTTACTTATATTCCTAAATACCGTAGAAACAAGAAAATACGCCCTTATCCTACTCAAAGAATTTGAAAATCTTTTTTAAGTTTTTACAAGCTTTTAGTTAACTTGTTCGTATGTCTGTCTATCTGTCCGTCTTTCCGGTTCAAATCTTGTGATCCATTTTTCAAGCACTTGCGGGTATCCGATTGAGCTGAAAATGGCATACGTATGTGAGTGGACTCTGGAGCTACTACTATGTAGCTGGTCTGATGATGGTGTCGGAAGGTGGCCATAGGAACATGTAAACTATACAACGTAACCGCATCGTGTTTAGGTTTGTTAGATTGGTATTGACAAGTACTGTACAACAAGATAATGTTTATGGTCTGATGATGAAGCAGAGAGGTGGCTACCACCCAATTACTTAACATAACCCCGCCGTGTTTGGGCTCGGTGGAATTGTCTCGAAGATTACTTTGACCCGGATGGCATCCAAAGGCTGATGATGGAGCAGGAAGAAAACCATAGGAACTCCTCAACTAAGCAAAATATCTTCGTTGTTTTTGCAATAAAAACTTGTTCTTCAACGGACTTTTTAAATTAAAATTATTATTTTTACAAAAAAAAAAACTGTGTTCAAACTACAATTACGTGTTCCTTATTTTCTATCTATTGACCTATATTATCACGCCAGATCCCTTGCGGAGTAGACAGAGAGTACAGAGTTCCAATAGGTTCTTTCTTTACACACCTCTCATTTTGATCACAGAATAAGTCTAGTCTTCCGTAAGCGTGGATGAGACGAACTATGAGAGTGGACGAAACCAGAGAGGTAGCACAGCGGTAGCGGCTGATAGGAGGGAAGTTAGCTTCGTCGCCGCCGTCGACTACGAACCTAACTTCCCTTCTATTAGCCGCTACCGCTGTCCACGGCATGTTCTTACCGACCCTCCCGATGCCTTTACATCCCTTCTTTCGAATACAGATACCGCACACAGGATCAGACACCGATCTCACCGGCGAGGTCGAAGAATCCCTTGCCCGCCGGCCGTTGCGGAGCACCACGGCGAGACACCTAGTATACGCCCTCTACTACTGCCCAAGCCGAGGCTGTTCCTCCTAGAGGCGTCCTTGAGCCAGTTGCCCCTTGTGCTTCTGATTCGAGCGTAGCACGCCCGCCCTCTTGTCCGGTGAAGCTGTAAAGAACCCGCGGCCAACAGCGTAGATCATTCACACACACAAACGCCGTGTGCCGAATACAAGAAATCCGTATCGTCAGATACGATAATGATTTCTTGTATTCCCTGATGGCAACGATGATGATGATGAAGCCTCCTCTTAAAAAAATTATGCCTGTGTCAGTATCTATATAATTGCAAAATTGCAAGAGGCTCGGCTGTTTGAATTTTATAATGCACCGGTACCGGTGAATACCGGTGAATTAACAAGGTGCGTCCTATGTGCGTATATAAAAATATCCGGCTAATAAAATTGTTCGTGTATTGGTCCACGAAATAATTTTTCATGGAGTCTTCTAATACAGGGATAAAGACAAGAAATTGTTCCGTGGTCGCTACCACGGAACAATTTCTTGTGGAGTCTCGTAATACAGGGGTAATTTGTTTAAGAGTGGGCTTCAGTCACTAAGTATTGCAACACAAACGTTTGTTAAAGTACTTAAATAAAGAATTATTATTATTTTCTAATTATGTTCTAAGCATTAGAGGTGACAAAAGGAGTTATTATTATCTCGCTGAGATTCATGGGCTTTACCCGGACCTTTGAAAGGCTTGCATGGGGACATGGGTCTAACACGTAAAGGCCATTTGCGAGAAGTTAATGTTATGTAAGCCACCTGCTGAGATCACTTGCTGAAAATGGAGAAACATAACCAGCGAACTGACCCCGGCAGGTGCAAGGACTATTGTAAATTATTATTATTATTATGAGCCACTGCTGGGCAAAGGCCTCCCGCTACTTTTTCCACTCCTCTGTTCGTTGCCATGTCAGGCCAGTCTTTCGAAAAGTTGTCCAGTTCGCCCCGCCATCTCCGCCTGGGTCTACCGCGTTGTCTTTTTGTATTTTGTGGAGACCCGTCAGTTATTTAAGGTAATTTATTTAAGTTACAATAGGTCTTAACATTAACTAATAAGTTACTAATAGTAAAAGTAAATAATAAATAAGTTAATAGTAGTAAAAAAAAATCTTAAAAACAATTTAAAAGGGCCAATCAATATTTATTTATTTATCAAAAGATACACCATCGACTCATCACATCACACACATTTATTAACAACACAAGAAACAGTCTGAGTTGTGTGATCTTTTGCTCTACACGCCTGTAACGGCTTGTCACCTTGTGGTGACAAGCTTTTACAATCGTAAAGAGCGAAAGATTAATAGTTAGTTCGAGTAACTACTACTATTATTTAATGTTTATACAAAATTTCCTGTATATGTTGTAGGCCGGTAAAGAGTTCCCTTCATCAGGAACCAATCCTGGGTGTAGCATCAGGTCAGGCGTAGCATGAAAATACATTGTCATCGAAACTAAGCAACATATCTTATTTAAACTCCGTAGAATAAGAGGAAGTGGATCTAATTCAGTTTGCAAGATTTAAAATAAAACAACAAACATTGCAAGTTAAAATAAATCCTTGTAAAAATCATTGAGATCGATTGAGGAGCCTGCCACATATAATTTGCCCCACCGGTTGGGATTAAATATAAAAAATAACCTCAATGGGCGGACCACTTCCCAGTTATGCCCTACCAGGCTAAATGTAACTGCAGGTCACAGTAACTGGTTTGCCCCTACAGAAATCAAATAATAAGTGTTACACTACAAACTAAATGGATGAATACTATTTGCTGTATAATCTCTTTGTTGCTTTAAATCTGAAAGAAGTATATTAAGTCTTACTTACCTTACCGTACCGTACTTACTTTACATAGGTACCCTACCTATGTAAAGTATCCATCGCTTTACTATCGTTTTCATTAAATTCATCGGGGAAACACGATTATGCATCTCACTGGACATTTACACTTAAATTTAGTGTGAAGCCATAACTTAAAGAAAAAGTATTTTAAAAATGTAATGTTCTCTTTTTGGCGGGAAATCGAAGAGCGATGTTGTCAATTTGTTTTAATTTCCAAAACTTGTGTTATTTTGAATTAAATGTTGGTGGAATATTAACCATTAGGTGTTCCTATATGTGCATGAGTGAAGGTAATTGTAACCAAGTGATAAAACGTGCCTTTTCGATTTCCCTCAAAACGGCCGTCGCAATTCGTATGTAAAGTACCTATAATAAAAAATATTCTGATTCTGATTCTGACCTATCGCTTTACTGTCCAGGGTTTTGAATTAATTAAAACAAACATGATTATGCTACCACTGGACACTGGCAAAATACACTTAAAATAGTGTGAAGCCATAACTTAAAGAAGAAGAAGAAGAATGTAATGTTCTTCGATATATAAACGTGTTTGTTTAAATTAATTCAACTTCCCGATGAACTTGATGACAACGATGATAATGAAATTAATGAAGTACCCCACCCTGGATAGTAAAGCGGTGGATACTTTACATACCAATTGCGACGGCAGTATTGAGGGAAGTCAAAAAGGCACGTTTTATCACTTTGTTACAATTACCTTCACTCATGCATATATAAGAACACATAATGGGTTATATTCCACCAACATTTCACATTATTAGTCGAAAATACACAAGTTTTGGAAATTAAAACCAATTGACAACATCACTCTTTGACTTCCCGCCATAACACCAAAATGTAATGTTAATAGGCAATTGGAGTTTTGGCGGGAAATCAAGAAGGTGATTGTAACAAAATGATAAATCGTGCCTTTTCGATTTCCCTCAAAACGGCCGTCGCAATTGGTATGTAATATATTATATCCACCACTTAACTATTCAGGGTGGGGCACTTCATCAATATCATAATCATCAAGTTCATCGGGGAGTTGAATTAATTTAGAAATGAATATTCGTAAACTTTGTACAATGGCATAATGTAAACGTAAGTGCCACAAAAAAAAAATATTAATAGGCAATAGGGAATATGCGTGTATTTTCTTTATATTTTTATACCATAGATTACATCAATACATAACTGCAAAACAAATTTAAACGTTAAAAACAAAATGTAAAGGGTAAAAAAAAATGTTGAAGATAGCAAACGGATAAGAGCATTTTAAACGCCCGCCATTTTGGCGCGCTTGGCGTGACGTCAAAGTCTATAATAACAATCAATTAGTGAACAGCTGTAGAAGTATTTTATTCTTTAATTTATTTTTATTTTGTATTTTGCGACTATTATACAATGGAACAAATAAGAAATGCACCCGATAGGTGCGGACATAAGGAGAAAGTGGTATAAAATCAGAAAAAGAGACATGGTATCTCCCTTGTTTATATTGCTTAACTTGTTTATATTGCTGCGAAGATCACTTTTATTACAATTACAACCAGCAAGCATTACAATTTTAAAATTTGTAAATTTTATGAGAAGAAATAAATGATTATATTATTATTATGTATATATTTATTACGTATAATTTCTTATAAAATATATATAAAAATATAAAATACAAATATTCTTATATATATATTGTATAAAAAAAAATGTGCTCCACCAACAGCAAGGTCTACGACCCAAGCTACCGGTGGTCAGAGCTCCAAAGAGAGGAACCTCCTCACAATGCGTGCCGTGTCCAACATTACTGCTGTATCAGGCCCTTCACCCAACTGCCTAGCGAGAGCTTCTTAAGGTGTTTATCGAAGCTCTTCGCTATAAGGCCGTTGACTGAAACGACCATCGGAATAATATTATTATTACTTTAACGTAAGAATTAACTTAAATAATTTAAACTAAAATGTTGTCATTGTGTAAATCGACAACAAAAAAATAACAATAAAACTAACTCAATAGCTAACATCCAACAAATATGCACTTGTTGACATTTGTATTGTAGACTTTGACGTCATATTCGATCTGACCAATAGCGTGGCGTTCTCGCTACTTTGAATTTCCCACTAGTTTTTTGTACTTTCAATAATTATGTTCTTAATAAAAAAAGGAATGTTATTAAAAAAATATTGGTAATAGACATTATACTAATGCGATAAAGTTTGTAACAAAAAATATTTGACCCTTATTTGAATTACACGCATATTCCCTATTGTTTGCTGTTCCTGACGGTTCGCTCGCTATGTGAGATCGATTTAAAAGGGTTGATGTTATCCTTACGACTTTCCTTTTACCCATTTAGCTGTGGTTATTCCTTTTTCAAGTGTGTTTATCATCATCATAACTTCCTGCTTATTTCACCCACCACGGCATAACAAACCTCCTCCCTCCTACGCCACTTATCAATCTGGTGAAATGTAGAAGTTTGGAATGTCAGACTCGAACGTATCTGATAAACCCATTGATTTTCAGCCTGGGATAACGCTCGTGATGACATGTCTATGATACATTTCTGAATTAAAGAGGTAGGTACATACGTCATCATATTAGCCTATATTTATCCAATACTGAACATAGGCCTCCCCAATCGCTTTCCAGCGCAGCCGGTCCGATGCCACCTGCATCTAACGACTTCCTGCCATCCTCACAAGATCATCGCTCCATCTGGTAGGTGGCCGTCCCACGCTGCGCTTGCCAATACGTGGTCTCCACTCTAGAATCATTCTGCCCCAAAGCCCGTCCGATCTTTGCGCTATGTGGTCCGCCCATTACCACTTCAGCTTACTAATCCTATTGGCTATGTCGGTGACCTTGGTTCTTATACGAATCTCCTTATTTCTGATTCGATCGTAGAAAACGCCAAGCATAGCTCTTTCCATCGCACATACGTAAGTAGGTATAATCATTTTCAAAGCGAAATGAAAACAAAGTAAATTGCAAGTATTTATTACAATTTTATTGATGACAACACAATATCTTAATTACGATAGGCAGCGAATGCCTTATAAAATTTAAAAAAATAAGCCAACTTTATGGTGGTAGCTATGATATAAATGCAGCGAATGGAATTTCTTCAAAGTGTACAAATTTTTCAGTACGTAATCAAGATTTTATTATCATCATCAGACCGGTTCACCTGTAACAAAGAAATGATAACGTATGATTACTTCGTGATAGGTGTATAAGGTTGTTTTAGGACAGGCGAGCTTTAGCAAAAGCTAAAGAAATCACTCGCACTGACTTCTCAACGATAGCATTGCACAGATTGTACCTACAAACACGCCATCTCCAAACATTTGTAGGCATCGATATGCATGAAGGTATGTTCGTGAGTAATTGCCAATTAAGATCCATCCGAGAGAGATTCGAGACTGTCTAAAGCGTTTAATCGGGCGAGTTAGTTGCAAAATGGCAAGCATTTTGCCGCAATCGATAGCATGCTATACTGATTTTCTTATATCATTTTATCAGATTCCTTAGCGTTAACGACGTAGAGTCTATTTGGCTATTGGAGAAAAGGACAAGATTTGACGTACCTTTGCAACCAACAGTTCAATCAAAGACTCTAATAATCAAAAGGGATAATATACTTTCTAATATGCCATCACTAAAACCCATTTTTAATTGTTTGACGGACGGCTCGGTCCAGTCGTTAAGAGCTCAAGCCGCTCTACCCACTGGATCGAGTAGTCGCGGGTTCGATCCCCGCACGGGACAAATCTTTGTGTGACCCACAAAAATTTGTTTCGGTCTGGGTATTTGTGTGTGTGAATTTCATGTTTGTAAACGCACCCACGAAACAGGAATAATTTCTAGTGTGGGGCAACGTTTTTTACGTTACACGTGCAACTGAAGGAATCTTACGGAGTAGGTGCTGCCATAGCGACGGCAGTCAACTGCGATATGATGCTGCCTGCGGCTAAGTTTCCGTAGTACGCCTGGGCAGCGGCTGCGGTTGAGCCAGCGGCGATGCCGGCACCGCTGAAGCCCAGCATCGGAGCCACTGCCGGCGCCAGTAGCCCGCCCGTCCCGTATATAACGGCACCGCCAATTACGTTGACTGCGAGAGCGGCCAGGAGACCCATTGCGACAAGGAACTGTAATTACATTGATATAACGAAAATTAATATCATGTCTTCTTCCCAGCAGGGCTAGCATAGGTCTAGGAAGGTGCGCAGAAACATTCGCAGGGAGATCCTTGGGGTCGTGGGACGCTGGGGTGGGGGCCCTAAGTGTTCTTTACACGCCACCTCGAGGACGACGGCGTAGTGTGGGCCCACGCTGCCGTGAGCACCGCGTTGGTGCAGGGAGAGCGGGTCCATAGGCTTTACACCCGATGGCGGGCTCTTCGGAGCACGACACAGAGAGGCATCGGGGCGTTCCTAACGGAGGTCCCGCAGCCCCTCCGAAGTGTCGATGCCGGCCACCTTGGGGTTTTAATCGCTAGGACATGCCCCGCCAGCTTCCCCTGATGTTGGCGGAAGTTCATGAGAATTTCCCCATGTAGAAAAAATAGGCCAAGGAAGGTGGGGCACGGATTTTCGAGGTTTTTGTCGCTCTAGCTGTGAGATAACTTTTGCATAGCGTGCCTTGGCAAAGTTTGGAACGAGAAAACTCGTTTCAAGGATTGTATTGTATTAGGGTCATTATCAAATAGTTTGTACTTGTACTTTTATCAGGACATTTTTTTTTTTTTTAAACGTAGCTCCACACTATGATTTATTCCTGTGTCGTGGGTGCGTTTACAAACATGAAAATTCACAAACAAATACCCAGACCGGAACAAATATTTGTGGATCACACAAAGATTTGTCCCGTGCGGGAATCGAACCCGCGACTATTCGACACAGTGGGCGGAGCAGCTCAAGCTCTTAACCACTGCGCTAAATCGTCCGTCCGTAATTGAGCATGAATTAAGAATATATTTAAAATAAATTGTATCTATGTATATTATATTTAAACATTCAAGAACAAAGTTTTGCTAAATTTATCTAATCAATTATAATTTTATTTGGGAGGCTTACAGCTAGCAATACAGGTTAGTTTAGTGATTAGCAGTAAGAAGCCATTTACAAGCCGCAACAGTTAAAAAGAACATGTGCTGAATTGAGTCGGAATACTAAATAATTAATTATTTAGTAGGTTAAATACATAGCTGCAAAGTCCTATGATAACATGGAGGAAGGAAAAACACTTTTAGTCAAATAGTTTTTGAATGCTGTTGGGCTGCTGGAAAATAAATCTAAAGCTGTATGGGTAGAACCAATCGTTTCATTAAACATTTTAGATGAGCGTATGAGGTAACTATTATGGCGATATAGTGTGCGTGGTGTTTGCGGAACATGGAGCAGATTTCTGGGTCGGGAGTGGCGTGGAGGAACGTTAAGATATACTCGTGCAACAAGTTCTGAGCAATCAATTTTAGATTGAACAATTTTTGTCAAATAGGATATGTCTGTAATATTTCTACGGATTGACAGTGGGAGCAAATGTAAGCGAGCACAGCGTTCATCGTAATTTTTTTGAGGTATTTTAAATTTAAAAAATAATATATAATATATTATTATAAAAAATAAAAAGACCAGCTATTGGCACGTTCTGTTCCATACAAAATTCTGTGTCCTATTTAGTTTAATGAAGGTGAAAAAAGTAAATAATTACTAACCGAAGATGTAAATGCGAAAAGAAGGTTTTTACGGGACTAGTATGCTGAGAATTCACCATTTGATATAATAATTAATAAAACACAACTATAGATGTCTATATAATTACTTAACGTCCTCAATTTGACTAATATCTGTTACTTCTGTGTGTTATGCGATTATTGTATTTTATAATGAACTAATAATAATTCTTTACACAGCAAACTTGTGAAGATGGCATGACTTTTAACAGAGGGCTATATTGTGTAAAAGATTTATGTGAAAAGTTTTGGCGCGGAGTGTAATTAGGCAATAAGTTTCAATATTTTAGGTAAGATGTTTTGAAGTAACGGCGTGTACTGATTGTTTTATAATTTACATGCGGGACAATGTCATTACTTATGCTACAAATATGATTTCCTGGAGAAGCATGTAAAACTGTGTCTGTTGATATTTTTTAATGTTAGACACGTGTATTTTTTCATATACATTATCCTTTCTGATACTTTTTCGGTGACGTGACATATGAATAGGTTAAGCCTTGTTTACTTTGTCATATCTGAAAAAAATTGAATATAAAGAAAAGTAATATGTATTATGTTAATAAATTAATACTTAAATATATTTTGACGTTTTTTCTTACAGAGTATTTATAAAAAAGGTATAGTCATCAATTTTAGAATTTTGGAATATGTTTGACAGGTCTTTGTTTTTAATACACATCACATCTGCCAATGTGCCAAACCAGGCCAGTGCCCGTGCACGGGCCCCGTTGCATTGTGGTGTGTCAAAAATTACGGGGCTTAGACTTTTAGGGGGCGTCCATTAATTACGTGAGGTGATTTTAGAGATTTTTGGACCTCCCCTCCCCCGGTCAGATTTGGCTCAACCTCCCCCATCCCCCAATCTCACGTGAGATTTTTTAAAATGCATGCATATCGCGTAAATGCATCCGATTTATTCTAAAGAGGAAAAAATATAATTTTCTTAATATTTTTATTTAAGACTAATCAAGTCATAGAATACTACTAATAATAATTACAGTGAAAAGTAAACAATAAAATACTTAAATCGTTTAACGACTTGTGCAACTTTGCGGCGTTCGAAAAATCTCGTGAATAATTGAATATATCGTATTGAATATGATTTGGCCATATTTTAGTAATTCTTTTAATTAATTAAATACTAATTCCTCGCAATTTTACTCTGTTTCTTGCGAAAAAAATTATGTGATATTTGCAGAGACCCCCCTCTCCCCAAAGTAAGATTAGATGAGATTCGAGTCTACCCCCTCCCCCCCTTGAACACTTCACGTAATTAATGGACGCCCCCTTATGAAAATTCTGCACCATAACACTTGTTTAAGGTAAAGACTTTCCAAAAAATTATAGATACTCTTATATCGATATGACAATATTGAAGTTAGTTTTAGTAGTACTTTAGTAATTAGGCATTACAAGAGAATCGATACCTTAAATAAATGTCTATTATTCCAAATATTTGAATAACGGCTGATTTTCAATCATCAAATAAAAGTTATTCATAGGATACAATAACCCGTAAATTAAAAAGTCATTCGTATTATCACAATACTTCAACTCATATTATTTTACTTTCATATTTAGTTAAGTAATAATTTATTTGATAGATACATTTTAACTTTCGAAAAATCACCCTTTAAGTATTATATTACTTTCTTCCTTTTACAACACAGTGTATAAATTTGCTTTAATGTTTGTTAAATTAGCTTAAATGCCTTAATTTTCCTTTCTGTTAAAAGGAAAGGCAAATTAATTATCACATCTGTTTCATATCCGGAAAGTACAAACTTTTTGATAATGACTCATTACCATATTATATTACAAGTCTATTTGGACTCGCATACAAGTCTCGAACTACGGGCTGCCAAAATTTTTTCTCGTCCGAGGGAGAAAATCTTTCCGCTCATGCTAGCTCTGCTGCGCGAAAGAGCGGAATATAATAAGATTAGAACCGGCAATACAAAGCAACAAAGAACTACCTATTGTGAGATGGTAACACGAGTTGTGTACACATTTTCATAAGACATTTCTTCGAAAACCCATTTTTACGATGCCAGATCATTGAAAACACTTGAAACTAGATAAGCTATTTGACTGACTGGTAATTTGGGCGAAGGGAAATTTAGCTTGTGCAACAAAATGTCGGCTTCAAACTGACGTGCTTTTCGTTTAAATTTATGTTAACCGTATTGATCACTTAATTATGTTTCACCCACGTAGGTGCTAAGCAAATGCAAATAATACCTACCTCTTTGTATGCCTACATATTTATTTATTGCTAAAAATGAAAACAATTGTATAATGGCTGACTAAACAAAATGGCTGATCAACAACATCCAAAGAAGTATGAAACAAACAACATCAAAGCAAACAGGTTGCATAGCAAATAATTGTTTCTATCCTATAATGGTCATAAAATATTGATAATATAGAATATATTTTGCATTTAGTCTTAATTTTCAATAGTTTTTCAGAAATATAACCACTCACCGAACAACGCCGAATTGTGAAAAGTAATTTCAAATACGCTTCTCATCCCCTCTGACGCAGCTTATATAGACTTTTGAGATCAAACCATAGAGCAGACTGAAAGTGAAATTACTACGGTAACTCACTTCGTCGTAACTCTTTTATTAGTCACTCATTTCATTAGACGTAATTTTAAAATATCATTGAGTTCATTGTAAAATTGCGGCAAATTTCAGAAAATCTCACTCAAATAGCCTTTACGTGGTGGTCAAAAAGCCTCTCAAAGTTTCGGGGATAGCCAATCAATCGAAAGACGTCGACTAAAAGATGACGCTTCCCGCCAAAATCAACGACGGGTTTTTGTTGTGTTCGCATTCAGCTTTTATCCTTGACCTTCACCTATCCGTATTATGAAAGTTCTCCCTATTTCACGTCTTCTGGTCGCCACTCGAGAACCTTTTGCCCAAAGTCTGTGTGCCACTTAAGTTTGGTTAAGCGGGACAGGATCTCTCAAAGCTCTCTCTAAAGCCTTTTGGGTGACGACCCGATATTTCGCGAACGCGTCCAATCATAGGAATCCGCTAATCGTAGCCGCCGCCGATTACGAACCTAACTTCCGTCCGCCGCTTCCGTCGTCCGCAGCTTGTTTTCGCCGACCCTCCCGATGCGCTTACATCTCTTCCTTCGGATACTTTGGGTCGCCGGCGAGGTCGGTATCTGATCCTATGTGCGGTACATAGGATCAGACACCGACCTCGCCGGCGAGGTCGAAGAATCCCTTGCCTGCTAGCCGGTGCAGACCACCACGGCGAGACACTTAGTATGTGCCATCACCCATAGCGACTGCCCAAGTCGAGGCCGTTCCTCCTTCCCCTTCTGGCTCAGCGTAGTGGTTGCACACTTGCCCTCTTGTCCGGTGAAGCTGTAAAGACCCCGCGGCCAACAGCGTAGATCATTCACACATACGCCTTTTGGGTGACTTCATTTGAGGATTATCGTAAGCGACGCGCGATAGTAATGCGCTGGAATGATATAAAGGGCAAACAGTACATTTTGTTTAAAAACGTTGTACGCGTGTTCACTTGTCCGGTGAAACTGTAAAGGCACTACGGCCAAGAACGTAAATCATTCACGCACACCGCGTGTTGAAAAAGCGTTCTGTGCGAACGAGGGGTTAGGAAGATAAACACAAATACACTATTTCCTATCGTGAGTAACTATAGTAGTAGTTATCAAAATGTACTCTGTGGTAGTTTGCGAGAGCGAGAGGTGGTCAACGGTAAGCTAATTTAGGGTACCGTTAGCTAAAAATATTAATAAATTTTAAAATTTGTAAAAAGACCTTATATTTAAAGACAATAAATAAAAGCTTGTAAAAATAAG
This sequence comes from Phalera bucephala, assembly GCA_905147815.2. NCBI lineage: Eukaryota > Metazoa > Arthropoda > Insecta > Lepidoptera > Notodontidae > Phalera > Phalera bucephala. Next base: position 10,041,476 of record LR990621.1, on the reverse strand, counting down.
ATTATTGTAGGTATGTACATTATGAATAACTCGAAAGTTTTCTGGTGATTATGGTTAAATATAAATTTCTTTGGTACGTTCATGAATATACCTGCTGAGATAACAATATAGTCGTGATGTTGCGTAAGTATACATTTACATATGTAACACATCGTCACGCCTATATTTCCATCCAAAACTCCCTCTTTTTAATAAAAATATTAAATTTCAATGGGATTTACCATTAGATTTTTTGACTTTCTATTTAGCTCCCACAGGAGACGATATTACAAAAATCCTTTCCTAGTGCAGCGTTATATAATGAACAGCGCAAAATTTAATGCTTGCTGACCCACCAGTTGAACTTGGCGTTGTCTGCTAATTGGTCATCGTTATGTATTAAGGAGTTTGCTTAAAACGTTAGATCTTTGTTTTAGCAAAACGTATCACCGAAACAAATAATTGTGGATCAAACAAAGAATTGTCCCGTGCGGGAATCGAACCCACGGCTATTTGACCCAGTGGGCGAAGCGGCTTAAGCTCTTAACCATTGCACCAAATCGTCCGTCAAATCTGTCTCTCCATCTATATAATCACGTCAGATCCCTTGTGGGGTAGGCCGGGAGTACAGAGTTCGCACAGGTTTTTTGCTTACAGACCCCTCTAAGTGAAAGGTTAAATCGAAATAATATATAAACATACGTGACCATTAAGTTTTAAATGTAGCTCAAGTGCGGCCTAAGGTCTTATTTTAAGTGTAATAGCACAAAAAAACGGCAATAAGCTTCAACCACCGCGGTTAGAGGAATACAGGCCTGACGATGTTTATTTGATTTTTCTTTAAAGCCTTTTTCATGAGTATACAAATAGATATTTTTTAAATTAGACTCGTTGTCGTTACGAAAAAAATAATCCCGTGGCGTTAATAAATATAATGACCCTAGAATTCGTCGACAAATAAGTATTGAAAAAGTAGTTTGACATTCTAACGTGAAATTGGCATATAGCTAGATGCCAGAGTAAACACGTAACGTGTCTAACTCCTTAGTTTTAAATTAAATCGAATCATTCATCATTCAAACAACATAGAGAGGTCTGTAAGGAAAGAGCCTGTTGAAATTCTGCACCCTCTGCTTACCTCGCAAGAGATCTAGCGTGATGATATAGATATTTAGATAAAACAATAATTATGTAATAAATTACCAACTATACGGAATCCGATATTTTCGAGCTTTTTATGAGGGGAAGTCCCTACCATAGAGTAAAAGATAACCTTATTGATCGTCGTCAAATATAGATATATAACAGGTTTTAAATGTCATATAGATATTTAGGTATAATAAATATTATTAATTTTGTTTAAATATTTCTTGGGCATATTTTTTCAGATTGAAATAAAATAATTTAATTTGTTGTTAGCGCCATCTGTTGAATATTCTATGGACTAATTCTATAAGAGCTGTGTGAACGAAGTAAGCATTAAATGAAAAACTAAAAAAAATGTTACCAACTACATCTATTAATTGTTCTAAAAATTAGCTTACTCTAGTTTGTATTTCATTGCGACTATTTGCAACAACACAGTTTTTGAGTTAGTAACAATTTACACCGCTAGATGTTACTATTAGTTAACAAGCTAGAGATTCTAAAAAACTGCATACGGAACAAAAATATTTTAAACACGTTTAGTGTATTCCTGTCTCGGGCTGTTCGATTATAAAATCAGAAGACAAACACCGTCATGTCTATATTCCCCAATCGGAGGTTGGCTGACGTGCTGTGTGTACACCCACTTTTGGCCGACGATGTAAGGTCCCACTGTAAGAGGGGTGACCTTATTGCCATTAAATTGGGCACTGAACTGATACTTTTTCTATAGAAAAACTACAATTTGTACGACTTAGGATTCCAACTCATGACCTCGAGATTGCTTACCCGCATTATACGTCACTGGCCCCTGAGGCAAATATTTCTTGAGGAATTTTGTCGACGATATTCACAAGAAGGAGAGTCAACTCTGCTATTCAATAAAATCCTAGATATCAAAAATAAAATACTAGTTTCTCCCCGCGACTTCGCCTACTTTGACTTTAAGACAGGAACCTTATATTTTTCCGGGTTAAAAAGGTATTCTATGTATTAATCCAGGTAATAGACTATCTGGGTACCAAATTTCATTCAAATCCGTTCCACCGTTTTTGCGTGATTGAGTAACAAAGATCCAAACATACAACTTTTTGTTTTAAATAAACAGGAAGGAAAAACAAACATTACGGCTGAAAATGAATCAAATCTGTAAACAAATAATTTCATGATCATAGTCGGCGGCGGCTACGATTAATGGATTCGCATGGGTAAATGCGTTCGCGAAGTGTCGAGTTGCCTCTCAAATAAGGCACAGTCTATTTATAAGTAATAATAAGTAAAAGCGGAAGGTAATACAACTTCTTCATAATTTTTATAAGCGATTATTTAATTTGCACTGTTCGTATGTCTGTGTGTGTGAGTGATGTACGCTGTGGGCCGCGAGGCCTTTACAGCTTCACCGTACTTATACGTATGTCTGTTTGTTGTGTTGTTCAATCACTTTTAGGTGTCCAATTGAGTTGAATATTGGCAAACGTGTGTAATTTGGGTTACAACGGTGAAAATACACCTCTGCCACCTCTGCTTGGGGAATATAGGAATAACGGTGTATATTTTAAATTGAAATTTTATTCATAAGAGAGGTAAATACAAGCTTCCATTTCCACCGCCACTTCAGTGTTGTTTTACTAATATGTTTTTGAAAATTTGTAGGTACTTATATTGAGTCGTGGAAAATATCTGAATACGTTTCACACTCTGCATCAGATTCGTGGAATAATTCGGTGATTCATTGTGATAATTCGCACGCAGGGATGTATAGAACTGCGGTTTTCATATCGTGAAGACATTAGCCTATTAGCCAAGCCATGTACTAAGCCACAGTTTAAGAGTGCGTCACAAGTAAACAAACACCTTGTAGTTGATATGGCCGGCGCGCCAGCTGGGACAAGACTGGACAACCACTGCGTCAGTCGGGAACCGAACTCTGAGCTCGCTGCACGCCTCCCGCCTCCCGCCCGCGCAGCTACGCTCCCCTTATCTCTTATCACTATAAAATGATACATCAAATTACCTCACGAGTGCGCAGATAATGAATACTCGAAGTGATAAGCACTGTCTTACCGAGTCTTGTGGAGTTGCAAATATATTGAGACTGTTTTCTTGAAATGTGAATTTTTGAGACTTTTTAGTGTAAAGTTAGCTAAAATGAAGAAGGTATTGTTAGCGGTAACCCAGATCCTGGTGTTTGTGTTCGTTGGCTGCCAGCCGTGTACTAGGATTCAGAGCTTGAACGTGACGAGTGGAGTTATTCATGAGAATCGCTCCTTGACGCACGACGGAGTGTTGTACAAGGATGGTGCGTGGTATGAGGTTGAGGAGAATGGTGTTCTTGTACGTTTTGGATGCCCATGCATAGACCGCATATGTATTTGGAAATGCTGCGACCCTGGTTTCGCGTGGATCAATAACACGAGCTGCACTGAATCTAGTATGGACTCTGTGAACCCGTTCAGTCCTCAAGTGTTCAAAGGGAAGGAACCGTCGAGTGTGGTGGCCCATCAGCATTTCTTCTACATGTATAGGAATACCTGTAACGATAGTTATTTGGTGGATAGCGGATCCAGTGCAGAGGATTTGTATTTGCAAGAGGTGAGTTAGACCTGCCTAATTTGTCTATCATTATCATGACGATCAGCCTATAGCAATGCACATTTGTATATATACTTATAATTTATTCACTAATAGTGAGCCGTTGTAGGCATTCTGCAAAGTTCAAATGTGATTTTTAGGGTGTGAAATAGTGTGTGTAAATAGTGATGAAAATATGTCAACACTGCACATGGAGAATCTAAGTAAGTACCCTTAAGAACGCTTGTTTTGTGATAATAAAAAATATTAACCACTATTTACCAAAAATCACATTTGAACTTTGGAAAGTGACAACGTCTTAATGTAGCTGACTCTACATCGCGTGAAATATTTTACAAAAGTCAAATAAGATGAACAGTGACCTAAATTTCATATCATAGCTAATATTCCATGCCTATTTAGGACTTTCTGAATAGTATATAATATCTGGAATTTCTAAAAACTGAGTTAGATGAAGATAGCGTTGAGAATACCTACTTACATTCTTGCAAATATTCGTGACCGTCTCTTTAGCGACACAGACTAAAGGATAAGGTGAATCTATACTAAAATTATAAAGAGAAAATTTTTGTTTGTTCGTGTGTAATCGATATACTCTGAAACTATTCATCATCATCATCATCATCATCATCTCAGCCTATACTTGTCCACTGCTGAACATAGGCCTCCCCAATCGCTTTCCAGCGTAACCGGTCCGATGCCACCTGCATCCAACGACTTCCTGCGATTTTCACAAGATCGTCGGTCCATCTGGCAGGCGGTCGTCCCACGCTGCACTTGCCAATACGTGGTCTCCACTCTAGAATCTTTCTGCCCCAACGCCCGTCCGATCTACGCGCTATGTGGCCCGCCCATTGCCACTTCAGCTTGTTAATCTTAACGGCTATGTCGGTGACCTTGGTTCTTCTACGAATCTCCTCATTCCTGATTCGATCGCGTAGAGAAACGCCGAGCATAGCTCTCTCCATAGCTCGCTGAGCAACTCTGAGCTTTTTTATGAGACCTATTGTAAGAGACCACGTCTCTGATCCATATATCATCACTGGTAACACACATTGAACTCTGAAACTATTGAACCGATTTTAATAATTCTCTCACCATTAGACAGCTATATTATCCAGAAGTAATATAGAACGGTAGGTGGCCCTGTGGTGCGAAGCCACGGAAAACTGCTAGTGTAAAATACAATCGGATTTACCAAAATGATTATGTAGGCAATTTTAGGAATCGGAAGTACATAAACTAACTCAATTAAAATTGTTGAAATATACGTATAGTATAAGACAAATAAACAATTTCTCAATAAAAATTACCTCTCATTTTTGAGTCATTACTTTGCGGAAAATGACTGGTGGTTAATAATGCAGAATTCATTATTACGTATGATTCATTTCAATCGGAAATAAATAGTTTGAATAAAACATACTATGTTTGTAGGACTAGCTAAGCTTAAAACTTAATTTTAGCCGCGGTAAAAAAACGACTGCATTGATCCCCGAAATCTCTTCACGGATTTTGATAATATTTTTTTTTATTTTTGACCGCGACGCTATCTGTACAAAGCATAGCATACTCCCCGGGAATCACGGTAAAATTTTATTATTTTCATTATTAATGATTCTATAAAATAAATACATGTAGGAAGGATTTAAGTACCGGGGAAGACCTAGACTATCTTACTATGACCAAATAGATCGTCTCTTATCTGCAAGTAAAGAGTCTCCTTAACCGGCGAGCGTGTATGAGAGGCACTATGAGAATGGAGGAAGCCAGAGAGGTATGTAAGGAAAGATTCTGTTGGAACTGTACTCTCGGCCTCCCCGCCAGGGTTCTGGCTTGATGATATAGTAGTTATAAATAAACAAATGTTAATAATAATAATACGCTTTATTGTACACCAAAAAATCAATACAAGAAACAAATTTAATAGAAAAACAGTACAAATGGCGGTCTTATCGCTTACAGCAATTTCTTCCAGACAACCGTTGGAAGGAAAACAAATAAGAATAAAAAGGGCAGTTGGTGGCGTATACTATTGATGATAATTTACATTACATTCACATATATATATATATATATAATATTAACCTAGTTATATATATACAGACATTACAATGTTACCTCTTTCAGGAAATAAAATAATAACATTTTAGGCATTCTATGATACACCTAATATATTTCGGTGACGTGGATGCGTCCCCAACTTAAGTTTTCACATAGAAAGCTCACGTACACACACATTGAAACAAATGTTTTGGGTGTTACTTAAAGATTAGTCCCGTGCGGGAATAAAACCTGCGTCTACTAGATGGGCCAAGCCGTATGTATCAGTTGTCGTTATGTTTAGAGATTAAATAATATAGGTAATTTTTTTATGACGCACTGTAGGGCTATATTATAAAGATTACAAATGTCTGTGTCCAAAATTAAATTTGTATGTCCCATAAACATACAATTGGTAGTTACGGAGCTAAATTGCTTATTATATAGTATCGACATATGAGAGGTATCGTCTAAGAATATAAATACGTGCGAATATTATTACTTCTGAAGATAAAGGTCGCAGTTTCAACACAAGCCCGGGCCCCAAATCCGTTATTGCAGGTTTAATAAAATGTTGATCATTGACATCATAATTGTTAGTTTTGACAGTTTTCAATCTACTAATTCAATGCTTTCCAATTCTTATGGTACCAGTTGTAGGTACCAGTTCAAACAGCTGCCGACTTTTGGCACAATTGTAATTGAACGATTTTTGTACACACCGTCACGCCTTCCCCAAGCGGGGCTGGCAGAGCTGTACTGAGTACACCCACTTTTCGCCGACGATGTTAGGTCCCATGTAATAGGTGGCGAGCCTATTACCGGGCACGATACCAGACTCCGGACCTAGGATTTGAACTCAGGATCTCGTGATCACAAAGCAATGCGCTTTACCACTACACCAACGAGGCAGTCACGATTTTTGTAGCATGTTATAATTATAAAACACTTAATAAATAGCAGACTTGGGGCACCGGTCGTCGTGGCTATTTAAGGCCGGCTTTTATCTTTCCGTGGACACAGGGCATCCTTGGCTGATGATGATGATGATTGCTTCATCCACCTACAAAAACTTGCTTCACTATCACCTATTTTAAAACAAAGTCCCCCGCCGCGTCTGACTGTCTGCCTGAACGCGATAAACTTAACAACTATCAAACGGATTTTCATACAGTTTTCACCAATAGACAGAGTGATTCAATAGGAATGTTTATGTGTATAATTCACCCCTGTGAAGCCGGGGCGGGTTGCTAGTATTATATAAATTGAGGATCATAACCTCGAAGATATAGTCATAGACGATTAAAATACTGTTAGTAATCAGGACTTGATTTAATTAATTTTTTTTTAGTCTCAATGAGCTACGTTTTTCTGCTTTTTGTGCAAATAATATTATATACTAAAGATACTAAACAGTATTAAAAGAATAATTTTTTATTCAAAATACCTTTTTAAAAACAAGCTTTTATAACAAAAACACAACGAAACCATCTTCCTTAGTTAAGGAGTTCCTTTGGTTTCTTTCCGGCTCCATCATCAGTCGCTGGACGCCATCCGGGTATAAAGTGCCCATCAAGACAAATCCAAGCTTGTACAAATATAAGATTCTTTAAAACCACCATTTGTTACCATAAAAATACTATCTTACCACGACCAAATAAACCGAGTCTTATCTGATGGAAAAGTCTAGAGTCTCCGTAACCGGCGAGCGTGTATGAGACGAACTATGAGAGTCGAGGAAGCCAGAGAGGTATGTAAGGAAAGAACCTGTTGGAACTCTGTACTCTCTGCCTACCCCGCAAGGGATCTGGCGTGAGGTTATAGATAGATAGATAGATAGAAAAATACGCACATTATGTGCATATTTTTTAAAGTAACTTACGTTACGTAAGTTACTTTAAATCTCTATTTTATCCTATAACGGACATAATGTTATTTTCGAAAAAAGAAATCCAGTATCAGTCCGGACTGATGACGGCACGATACTAGACTTCGGAGTCTAGTATCATCCCTAGTACAATGGCAATACATGAGCCCTAACATAGTCGGCGAAAAGTAGGAGTACACCTGTTCGGGGAATATAAGGGTGCCGGTGTATATATTTTTTATTAACCAGTTAAGGTATAGGTTAAGGTATGTTGACATAGAGTATACTTACACGCTTAGATGAATTACTAGTCTAAGCCTGCACGATACCGTTCTTCTGTCTAGTAGGCAACCCTAGAAACTGCGCAAACAAAAGAAAACCCAGAAGGCCCCATGAGGGTATTTTTGCTCGAAACAAGACAAGTAACATATTTCTCGCCCGCTTCAAAATATCCTCAGCTCTCTCGAAGGAATTAATTTCTTTTAAGTTGTTTAGTTTTTTAAGCTTTTCTAACACCGTATTTTTCAGTCCAGATAAGTTTTTTGCTTACCTATCGCTAGTCTTAAACACTTGATTTCAGTAAATACTTGCAGCTTTAAGCGGCTGCGCACCCGGTCGAAAATAGCGCCACCTCCAGGGCGTTACCTTTCGATGTTACCTTTTTACACCGTCACGCCTATAGGAATATAAAGCGGAGGTGGCAGAGGTGTACTGAGTACACCCACGTTTTGCCGACGATGTTAGGCCCCATGTAATAGGGGACGAGCCTATTGCCATATACCGGGCACAATACCAGACTCCGGACTCATACTGGAAATTTTTCGTTAGTAAAACTACATTTGTCCGACCTAGAATTTGAACCCAGGACCTCGTGATCACAAAGCGATGTGCTTTGCCACCAAAACAACGAGGCAGTCTTCGTAATGGTGAAAGAGTTTTAAAAAATCGGTTCTGTCGTTTCATAATTTATCTAAACAAAAAAAAACACTCAAAGCTTTCCTCTTTATAATATACGAGTAAGCAAGGATGAGGTTTACGTTTCACTAAATACTAGCTTCTGCCCGCAACTTCGTCCGCTTTGACTTTAGACAGGTTTTTGCGTGATTGAGTAAGAATCATTTATATCATCACGCCAGATCCCTTACGGGGTAGGCAGAGAATACAGAGTTCCAACAGGCTCTTTCCTTACATACCTCTCTGGCTTCCTCTACTCTCATAGTTCGTCTCATACACGCTCGCCGGTTACGGATACTCCTGACTTTTCCTTCAGATACGACCCGGTCTATTCGGTAAGAATCATCGAAACACCTAAATATACAATTTACATATTTATAATATTAATAGCATTAGCTTACTAATGGCCGGTTCCTATATACAACTCAAGGGTAGATTTGCTAACCGTCAGTAGAATTTTGACAAATTTTCCATACAAAATATGTCAAAATTCTATCCGTTGTAGGCATATCTCCTTGAGCTGAATATTGAAACCGGCCGTAAAGGATGTGGTGTAATGATATATGTAGATAGAAACGAAATAGGAAATTAGTACGATTGCAGTATGCAATTTGAGTTTGAGGTTGAAATGTTCTAGAGGCGTATAATGCGAGTGGCGATCACGAACTCAGTTCGAATCCTATAGTCCAGTCCGGAGTCTGGAATTATGCTCGTTATTTTAGCAGTAGACAGACGATTTAGCGCAGTGGTTAAGAGCTTCAGCCGCTCCGCCCACTGTGTCGAATCGTCGCGGGTTCGATTCCCGCAAGGGACAAATCTATGTTTGACCCACAATTATTCGTTCCGGTCTGGGTATTTGTGTATGTGAATTTTCATGTTTGTAAACTCACCCACGACAGGAATAAACCCTAGTGTGGGGCTAAGTTTGTTTTTTTTATTTTTTAAAAGACGACTGCCTCCTTGGTCTAGTAACAAAGCGCATCGCTTTGTGATCACGAGGTCATGGGTTCAAATCCTAGATGGGACAAGTGTAGTTTTTCTAACGAAAACTTCCCAATATGAGTCCGGAGACTGGAATTGTGCCAGTTATATGGCAATAGGCTCACCCCCTATTACATGGAGCCTAACATCGTCGGCGTAACGTGGGTGTGCTCAGTACACCTTTGCCACTCCCGCTTGGGGAATATAGTCGTGATGATGTATGTATAAAAAAGAGTAGGCTCGCCCGCTATATGGATGTACACTGTACACCTCTGCCACACGCGCTTAGGGAATCAAGAACTGTATGTATTTTTTTATTCATATTAGTAAGTAATCGCTAAGGGACCTATATAAAAGTTGCGGAAAGTTTTGGACATCTTTGCACCAACATAAATGCCCATTGAAGCGCCACCTTCGTGGACTAAATTACTAATATATCAACATCTATGAAAGTGTAAAGGTGAGGCCTGCTCATGAGTGGGACACTTTAATAGGCTAAGAATGAATTGCTCATGATTGTTTACATTATATTTTACAAGCAACGATCACGACGGGTAAATCTTTCCGTAATTATGAAGAATGATTCTGGTTAATATCTAATCGGCGCACGTTAGTCGGATGAAATAAATACACGGTTTTTTTTATCTACGCATTTAAGTATATCCTCCTCAGGATCTTATTCGTAATGAAATGATTGTGTAATGGTATTCTGTATACCGTTGGAATAACATTAAACGATAATTTCACGAAATTATCGTAATACACTGGTTACGTGTTTTCATAGCATAGGTAGGTCATAGCATATAAGGGCCTAGTCAAATATATACTACGTTCCTTTCGTAGGAAACCAGAGATGTTTAATTGGAAGGGTTGTAATGTCCGAGGTCAGCGGTAAACTGACGCCGCATAGCTAACTTTGAATCACGGACGATAAACAAACAGACGCTCATTAACCCGAGATAGCAGTGTCCCCAGTGAGACTTAGGTAAACGAAACGCATACTTTTTCAGTTATTCCATTTTGTACAGGAAATCATTTTGAACGGGTAATTGACACGGCTTGATCGAGTCGACAAATCTTTTTAAGACCCACGAAAGTGTTGGCCTGGGTGTTTGTGAATTTCGTGTTTGTAAAAGCACTCACGACACAGGAACTGTACTTAGCGTAGGACTATGTTAATTAAAAATTGATCAACGCCTGTAGCAGACAAAATCTCAATTTACCATGGACGATGGGATATTCGCCACGAGCTTATAAATTTTAGTTGTCGTAAACTAAAATTTATAGGTTCGGGGCGAATAATGATTGTAGCGATCACAAGGTCCTGGGTTCCTCATTGTGATTGTGTGATTTTTTTAAAAAAAACCTAATATCAGCACAGAGTCTGACATTGTTCCCGGTATGATGGTAGGTCAGCAACATAAGTCGCTTAACATTCTCATTTTTTCAAGTCGCTTTCACATTTTTGTTTTGCATCATACTCAATAGTTTTCTATATCTAAATATACTTAAATATGTTGCTAATAATATGGTTTTGGCGATGTTTGAAAAACTGAGAATAATATTATCCCTGTTAAGAAACTGTCCCACCGTTGGGCACGGTCCCCCTCTCTAACTGAGAGGATTTAGGCCATAGTCCACCACGCTGGCCCAGTGCGGGTTGGCGAACTTCACACACCTTTGAGAAACTCTTAGGCATGCAGGATTTCTCACAATGTTTTCCTTCACTGTTAAAGCAAACGATAGTTCATTTTTATATGCACATGCTTTCGAACAGATAGAGGTGAGCCTAGGTTTGAACCAGAGATCTCTGGCTTTGCAGTCCAACGGTCTAACCACGAGGCTATCACTGCTCTAACTGAAAAACTGAGAATGTTAAGCAAATTACATTGCTCACTGTAATTGGCTCGACCCTATTACATCGTTGGCGAAAATTTGGTGTACACAGTGCCCCTCTGCCAAATCCGCTAGAGGAATAGAGGCATTACGGTGTTTATATTATTTTTTAACCCTAGGTTTCGATTACTGTGATTTTTTTAAGTAATCATTACATATTTTAAATTAAATTCTCCCCGCCGCGTCTGTCTGTCTGTCTGAACGCGATAAACTTAATAACTACCGAACGGATATTCATACGGTTTTCACCAATAGACGGAGTGATACAAGAGGAAGGTTTATGTGTATCATTCACCCGTTCGAAGCCGGGGCGGGCCGCTAGAATTATATAAAGTGTTGAGACGGCCTAAAAAGAGTTGAATGGTGTACCATTCAAGAAAGCAAACTTGTACCAATACCAGGCAAGCAAAATTGCAAAGTAAAAATAATTAAGATCTGGGATAGTTATAGTATATGTTACTGGAATTGATGCAACGAATGGCTATAATTTAGCTATCCGTTATGTCTGAGAAAGTATTACAAGAATGGATGTATGATATATAGACCGGGTCTTATCTGAAGGACAAGTCAGGAGTCTTCGTAACCGGCGAGCGTGTATGAGACGAACTATGAGAGTAGAGGAAGCCAGAGAGGTATGTAAGGAAAGAGCCTGTTGGAACTCTGTACTCTCTGCCTACCCCGTAAGGGATCTGGCGTGATGATATAGATAGATAGATAGATAGATGTATGATATAATTTGGCTATCTCAATTGCCCGAAATATCGGATGAAAGATTGATGCTCTCTGTACTCTACTGCTTACAATAAAAAAAAACCTTAAATTAGGTACATATTCAGTGACTATAGATGTGGGTTTAACACAATGAAACGCAATTCCTATTCTCTAAAACCACAAATATTTATAAAAATATTATGACGAAACAGTTTCCCGGCATAGTTCGAGTAACCTTGGTAAACCGCACGCGTTGTTAGTTCAGCCGATTTCTTAGAAAAATCTTTTGATTTGTTATGAAGTTTGAATTGTCGCGGTCATGCACTCCATTTTTAATTTGTTTTCGATTTTTAAATGAGCAAATGAGGTTAGTATAAATATTGTCTATGTCTCTATAAATCTGTCATGGTCATTATAAAAAAACACTACAAATCACAGATATAGAATTTATACGATATTTTGCTAAATACACTATTGAAATCAGATTGCGATGAAGCAAATTACTAATGGAAGGGTTATAAGTCAATATTGTATTATATTCGTATTGTATTATATTTGTAGTAAAGTTTTTTTTCTTTTTTTAAAAAACGTATACCCACACTAGGATTCATTCCTGTGTCGTGGGTGCGTTCACAAACATGAAAATTCACATATACAAATACCTAGAGCGGAACAAATAATTGTGGATCACACAAAGATTTGTCCCGTGTGGGAATCGAACCCGCGACTATTAGACACAGTAGGCGGAGCGGGTTAAGCTCTTAACGACTGCGCTAAATCGTCGGTTAAAAGTGCTGGTTACTTCTCGATTAGCGTTACTCGGCAATGAAAACTGTATAGTTTAACTGTCGGATACATATTAGGCTTGCTCAGAGTTTTACCTGAAACTTTGATTGTCGATTAGTCTACTTTAGACTTTACTCGAGGGTCGTGAAAGAAGCTCTTACTTACATAACGTACAAAAATTGTATATTGTTTTAGTAAATCGATTTTTCACGTATCTTAATATAGATAGATTAGTCTCCCACATTTCTAGAATATTCGTAACTTTTGTCTAACCCCCTACCAAAACCTTTAACCGCTTGGTTTTACATCTTTTACTCCTTGCGCCCGCTTCAGAAATCAGGAAAACCAATACGCGCCCACTGTTACGCCTATATTCCTCAAGCGGGGTTGGCAGAGGTGTACTGTGTACACCCACTGTCCGCCGACGATGTTAGGTTCCATGTAATAGGGGACGCAATTCCAGACTCCGGACTAATACTGGAAAATTTTGATAGAAAAACTACCTTTGTCCCATGAATTGTCCGACCTAGGATTTGAAACCAGGATCTCGTCATCGCTACGCGCATTATTCGACACTAGTCGCACTAGTAATTCACACTATCACTATACACCATATTATAACAAAGTCCCCCCCCCCCACCGCCACGTCTCTTTGTCTGTCTGTCTGAACGCGATAAACTCAAAAACTACCGAATGAATTTCCATACGGTTTTCACCAATGGATGGTGATTCAAGAGGATAGTTTATAAGTATAATTCGCCCGTGCAAAGCCGAAGTCGTGTCGCTAGTGTCTACTATAAGCCTGATCTTCTATCTTTATTATATTACCTGTGTTGGTACAGTAGGTTAGGTAGTGGAATGAACGAGAAAAAATAAAAAAAGAACTCAAACTCAAATAATTTATTTTGTATTAACCTTGTGGAAGTACTTACAAATTGTCAGTTTATATTTTTTGTTATCTAATCTATCTACTCAGCTACCACCGGATAGAAACGCGGCCTCCACTGACAAGATCCGGCGAGAAACTCAGCGGGCTTGTTCTGTTATTTAATTCTCTTACACTTTTTTTCTATTCATTTTTATCAGTGTGAGTATAATGTTTACGTTAAATATAGTTATTTACGGCATCACACTGGAGCTAGATCCGAGTGGATCTAGCTCCAGTTTGATGCCTTACGATCAAGATATAAGACTACGAATAAAACAAAATTCTGTCGGATAAACAGGTACGATAGGGACGGAATGGGCACGAAAATATTTGTCGATGAATTCGACGGGCTTAATATAGGAGTGACGGTCAAAGTCCTACTATATTATAAACGCGATAGTTTGTGAGGATGGATTTACGGATATTTGTTACTCTGTCACGCAAAAACTAGTGAATGGATTTTTATAATACACTAGTGGTCGCCCATTGGTCGAAATTCGACCATAATTAATTTAAATTATAAGTTTCAACATTATTAAGGTTCCATTGTCAAAGACGATACTTCTATAATCACAGATTTCGCCAAGGCTACACTGTTAATTTGCCTATTTTTTTCAAACAAATTATATGAAATTTAATAAAAAAAACAAAAAGTGATTAAAATAAAGAACACATCTTTTTTAATTTTTTTTTATTGTAACATATACACCGAAAGGAAATTGCTGTCCATTGAACTTGACATACATATTTCAATAATTTAATTAATGATAAGAAACTTCCCTGTAAACGATGTTTTTTGTAAAAACTCTTTCATCGTTTGACATTCAGTAAGACTAATAATATTAAAGAAAAACAATATTAAACTATTCTCAATTTGAAGTGAATTGCGTCAAATACATGGTAGTGTGTGTAATGGTTTTTTTTATTGATTAAATGTATTATTATGCATAATTTAAAAACAATATTAGCATCCTGCACTCCTTCTCTATATAAACTATAAGCGTGGGAAATTTCATACTCCTCCGTCCGCGCAATTATCGTAAAAAGGGGTACAAAGTTTTTGCTTCACGTATTAATATAACGATTACAATAATAATATATATAGCTTATACGTCAGAATGACACATTCTTCTAATATTATAAATCTAAAAGTTTGTATGTTTAGATGTTTGTTACTCAATCACGCAAAAACATCTGAACGGATTTGGATGAAATTTGGCACACAGATAGCTTATTATCTGGATTAACACATTTTTCTCCCAGAAAAATGTGAGGTTCCTGACAAAAGTCAACGCGGACCAAGTCGCGGTCAGAAACTAGTAAGGTTTGGTCAAATAGCCGATGTAGCGCGACGGAGGCGTTCGTATGAAGCTCGGCCTACGGTCGGCAGCGCGGCGCGCACGTTACACTGAAGGCGCGACGTCACGACGGCCAAGCGGCCACTCAACACTAGCGTCCCGCTTGCACGCGTATTGGTGTCTCGCTCCGCCGTGCTTCTTTTGTAAACGGCGGCGGGTCATGAGGTTTGCTATCGCGCCGAGCGTGACTGCGCTTCATGTGCTGCGTTGTGGCGTCTCCTCACGTCCAACTCCATGTCGCGCCCCCGTCGCGCTGCGTCGTCTGTGGTGGAACCTGTAGGCTGTACGTGGTCGCCATTCGAGAACTCTTCTGCCCCATGGCCGTCAGTTCTATTTTCACACCGCGGCTTCGCACGGATGAATTATAGGCAAACCAAAGTCCATTGGTGAAAACTGTATGAAAATCCGTTCGGTAGTTATTGACAAGACGCGACGAGGGGACTTTGTATAATATGTAGTGATTGCAAAATAAACTTCAAATATTAAACGCGTGCGAGTCGCCGTAATAGTTAGTATGTATAAAACAGTTGAAATTTTACTTGCTGCATTTGTTAGTTATCTTAGCTAAACAAGTATAAGGACGTTGGTCGGGTAGCTACATGTGTATTGTTATCTAAAGTGATTAACGCAATGATAAACAGTTTAAAGTTGGGTGGGCCTTAAAAAAATATGTTCATTGAATGTAAAAATTAAACCTATTTTGATACTCCATTTTGTTTTTAACCGACTTCAAAAAGGAGGAGGTTCTATGTTCGGTTGTATGTATGCTTTTTTTATGTATGTTCAGCGATATTTCCGTCAATTGTGGACCGATTTTGATGATTTTTTTTGAATTGGGTTCAGTATAGTTCCAAGGTGGTCCATTTTAATTTCATTGGCATTGGACCTTGGACTTAGAAGATACACCAGGGAACTCCTCAACGACAAACAATAGGCATGTGTAAATTGAGATATTATGGGTATTACATCAATCCTATAGGTACCTTACTATAGAACTAAGCAGTATATTAGCCAACTTCAAAAAAGGAGGATCATAATACGTCCTTTTTTTATAACTCCTCCGCTTATGAACCGATTTTGATGATTCTTTTTGCATTGGGTTCAGTATAGTTTTGAGGTGGTCTTATTTTAATGTTATTGGTATTGGACCTTGGACTTTGAAGATACAAGAGGGAACTCCTTAACGGCGAACAGCACGAATGTATAGATTCCGTTATTGTAGTCATTATATTAATCCTGTAGGTACCTTACTGTACAACTCAGCAAAATAATATTTTTTATATATATATTATATAATTTATTAATATTATATAAATATTACTAAATAATTCACTCGTCACTTAAAATTGTAAAATAAAAACTTTAAAAAAAAGGTAAACCGACTTCAAAAAGCAAAAAATAAATATTTGAAGTCGGTGCTAAGTAACCGACTGCACCAACCAGCACCGACTTCAAATATTAATTTTTTGCTTTTTGAAGTCGGTTTACCTTTTTTTTTAAAGCTTTTTTAGGGTTCCTTTACCTCTTTTGCGGAACCCTTATGGGATCACTTTCTTGTCTCTGTCTCTCTATTTCTTAGATCGTTAGTACCTGTGTTTTTTCATTCGATGTTTAAGATTCAAACCTCAGTGTAAACAACATAGGTACGTTCTAGAACTTTTTATTTTTCGCGAATTTCATTTTTTTAATACAAATTGATCAGCTAAGTCGAGTGAACTCGTATGGGGAAGTGAAAAAAAGGGAAAAAAGTTGTAGAACAAAAATGGTTTGGTTTGACGTTTAATGTAACATTGTGCATGATATCTTGATTGCGTGCCACCCAGGAGACTTATTCATTATGACCAATCACTTCGCGTTTCGATAACTTTGTAAAGGAGTATTACTCGATCATTTCACAAAGTTATTGTTAGGAATAAGGGCGCGTTACGATGCAAAATCTCATTTGAATCTCGTTTTATATTAAAAGGGGTCAAATGTGGGGGTTTTATAAATATTAAATTCCACGAAGTAGAACGCTTGCATTACAATATTAAACTATACTTTCTCATTACGCTTTTCCACATACTCGGCCTTTAGGGATTCCACGCTGAAAAATTTTACTGTCTGAACGGCATGGTAAAGTTTTTGGAATAATTAGAACATATAAATTTGTGTATACAAGTGATACATATTTGCATTTCACAATGATATCATTAATAAAAACAAATACTCGTCATTATGGTAAATGGAGAAAAATTGAAAATTCGTCATAATATACGAGTAACTTAGCTGTTCCTGTAACTTATCTAATTTCCTCTGTAACTAAACTAATCTAAATCCTGTAATTTATCTGTTTGCTGTGACTATTCAATGTAGAAATTGGAAAATGTATGGAATAAGGAAAATTTGAAATAAAAATATTTTTCGGATTTTATCACGGTTTATTTTTGATTTTTAAGTTGAAGTTTGAGGGTACCCCGGAACAATTATGCCTTTTGGACGTCTAACACCTCAGTCCTTCCCGTGACCATGGGTGCTGCAAAGCACTCGAAACGTCGGGAACTTAAAAATCAAAATTAAACCGCGATAAATTCCGAAAAAATAGTTTAGTTCATGTGTCATATTCGCGTAAATCTAAGAACTCAGTAAGCGAAAATTTATTAAAAAAAATCATAAGTATATAGATAATCTTCCTAAGCTCTACTAATACTGAACAAACAAACGAACTAATACTGAACGAAAATTAAAAGTCATTTATATATGTATTTCATTTTAATATTTATTTATTTTATTCTTCATGCACTTATGTATGTACATAGGCGGACTTAATGCCCGAGGCATTTTCTCCCAGTCTACCTTAGGGTGGTGTAGAACTCCACATGTGTGGTAGGTGCGAAAATACGAGACTAAAAATTGTAAGAAAATATAAATAAAATAAGAATATTAATAATAATTTACTGCCTCTTGGCTAGTGGAAAAGCGCACCGCTTTGTGATCACGAGGTCCTGGGTTCAAATCCCAGGTCGGAAAAGTGTAGTTTCTCTAACGAAATCTTCCCATTACAAGTCCAGTTTGGATGAGCGCCCGGTATATGGCAATAGGCTCGCCCCCTATCCTACCTAACCTACCTAACATCGTCGGCGAAACGTGGGTGTTCTCAGTACACCTCTGCGATCCCCGCTTGAGGAATTTAGGCGTGACGGTGTTTATTATTTATTTATTCTATTCTTGTCAAAACGCGCCTTCCGATATCGCGTCGAAATGACGCGCTCCACTCCCCACTCCACCCGAGCTGGAGACCCGCAGGGCTCAGCTCTCTCGCTCCTCCTTTTTTAGCCTTTACACGAACGACATTCCTCGTTCGAGTAAGGCGCATCTAGCCCTATTCGCGGATGATACCGCTCTCTACGTCTCGCATAGGAATAAGGGTTTCATTACCAGAAACCCGGAGGTGAACCCGGACAAGAGCGCTGCGGTGTTCTTCTCCAGAGGTGCCACCCCGCGCCACTCCCTGCGCCACCCTAGAAGTAATCTCGGCCAAGTAACCATGTTCGACCGACCCATTCCCTGGGTCAAAGAGGTCAAATATCTAGGGGTCACCCTGAACAGTACCATGTCCTTCGGCCCGCACATCAAGCGGGTCCGTAACCGAGCATCCTTTGTGCTCGGTCGTCTCCATTCGTTAATCTGCAAGCGGAGTAAAATGTCCCTTAGAAATAAGGTGACGCTTTACAAAACTTGCGTTCGACCCATCATGACTTATGCGTGTGTTGAGTTCGGGCATTCGGCCCCCTCTCACATCGATAAACTCCAAGTGCCGCCGATTACGATCTAAGCGAAAAGTGGGTGTACCTACTCAGTATGTCTCTGCCAGCCCCGTTTGGGGAATATAGGCGTGACGGTATGTATACAAAAAAATAAACACCGTCACGCGTATATTCCTCATAGCAGGGGAACACCCACTTTTCGCCGACGATGTTACATCCTATGAAATGGGAGGCGAGCCTATTGCCATTTGACCGGATTTGCCTAACTCCGAACTGATACTGGAAAATTTTCTATCGAAAAATTACAAACGGTATGTGAGAGGGTATGCTCTGTAGATTCGGGCATATAGAAAGAATGACAGAAGAAAGAATGACAAAACAGATATACAATGCGAAAGTGGAAGGATGTAGGTACTGGGGAAGACTTAGACTATCTTACCATGACCAAATAGATCGTGTCTTATCTGAAGGGCAAATCAAGAGTCTCCGTAACCGGCGAGCGTGTATGAGACGAACTATGTGAGTGGAGGAAGCCAGAGAGGTATGTAAGGAAAGAACTTGTTGGAACTCTGTACTCTCTCCCTACCCCGCGAGGGAGCTGGCGTGATGATATAGATAGATAGATAGAAAAATACAATTTGTCTAACCTAGTATTCGAACCCACAACCTCATGATTGCTACGCGCATTCACCACTAGACCAACGAACTGTCAAAAGTGCCATCACAATTATGTTGTCGTTAGTTCTGATGTTTACAAATGGTTTACAACCTGCATTACTCATTCGATAACATGAAACAAGTTATCGATAAATGGCTGAATGATAATCATTTTGTGAAGACATAATACAGATGTTCTATTTATATTGTTGCGATCACGGAAGATCAATGTGACGATGTTTTTTTCCTTGGTTGCGATAATATTTACTCATAAATAAGTTCTCTATTGTTCTTTCTTTATCAATATAAATAAATATTCCTTATCTCTTTTAAAGTATGTTAGATCAGTCTGCATATATGTCCGCTACAGCCTGAGGCTACAGCTATTTGGGAAACGGTATGATGTGTGACGGTTCGTATAAACATTATAAATGTATATATGTTTTTGAATTCTGTTACTCAATCGCGCAAAAACAGCTAAACGAATTTGGATGAAATTTGGCACACATGTTGTGTATTACCTGACATTAGGTTGGTTCTCTGTACAGTTAACGCGGACGAAGTGGTGGGCAGAAGTTAGTCTGAAATATGAAAGTAATGGTAGTTTGTTATATCTAATTTTACACATATTAATTTTTTATTTAGGTTCTGTTTAGTGTAGTTTACGGTGTCTGAAATTCTAACCGGTGTAATGTCAATACATAAGGGCGATCTATTTCATTAAGACTTAAGGCCCTACAGCGATCGACCACTTATCCATCGGAAGAATGGCAGTGATACAATAACTTTACAAATGAATAATAAGGGACGGATAAATATATCCGTTTATTGCTGAGCGCACGCTTCATAGAGCGTGTGCTCAGAAATAAACGACGTATGTGCAAAAAAATATTGTCTAAAAAAAACTACGCTATGTAATAAAAACCCGTCTTACAAGACCTTTGCTACAATTAATGTATATGTTTTCAAGTAAATTTTATTGACTGGTTCTTAAGCGTTTACCGTTAGAATTAGAAAGCAATAGAAATGCTTGTGATTTTTTTTACGATGTTAGGTCCCATGTAATATTGGGCGAGCCTATTGCCATAAAGCGGGCACTATTCCAGACTCCGGACCCATACTGGGAATTTTTCGTTAGGAAAACTACATTTGTCAGATCTAGGATTTGACCCAGGACTTCGTGATCACCAAGCGATGCCCTTTGCCACTAGACCAACGAGGCATTCTTTTATCAAGAAAATTTCGTTTCATCGTGTATTTTTTTTACCAGATTCTATATTATACCGTTAAAATTTAAATTTCGAAATATAAAGTCTCTAATCCATATACTACTTGAAGAGCGTGGAGTACAAAAAACACGTTTTTGTCGCTGTAGGCCCTTAGCGAAATGTGGGCGTACACAATACAACTCTGCCATACACATTATTTATTACAATGCAAAGGGTCCTCTAGATTTTAGTACATAAGTACCGGACCTACGTGTGTGCCTCTGTCCCCTCAACCGCTACCGCCGTCCGCGGTATGTTCTTACCGACCCTACCGATGACCTTACATCCGCTACCGGATCCGCGCATCCGCACATAGGATCAGACACCGACCTCACCGGCGAGGTCGAAGAATCCCTTGCCCGCCGGCCGGTGCAGAGCACCACGGCGTACCGGTCACCTAGTATACGCCCTCCCCATAGCGTCTGCCCAAGCCGAGGCCGTTCCTCTTTAAGGCGCCATTGAGCTAGTTGCCCCCTTGCCCTTCTGGCTCGAGCGTAGTGGTTGCACGCTCGCCCTCTTGTCCGGTAAAGTTGTAAAGGCCCCGCGGCCAACAGTGTATCTACACTGTTGGCCGCGGGGCCATTCACACACACACACACACACAAACGCGTGCCTCTGTATAATGTATATACAAGCTGTAACATAATTAACGCAAGACCTGAAAGTAGTTTGCTATAAATGTGTAACTGAATTGATTCCAACAATTAAAATGTATTTTTTTTCTAGTTTGCAAAGTATGCTGTTACTTCTTCAGTGCGCTATAACAAACTAAATTTATTCTTGATTTAAAGCAATACGGAGGTTTCAAATGCATTTCTAAAACAAATTTCATTAAGCAGTGATAGCTTAGTGGTTAGACCGTTGGACTGGAAAGTCATAGGTCTCGGGTTTAAGCCCCGGCATGCACTTCTGTCTTTTCGAAGGCATGTGCGTATTAAAAATTAATTCACTTGCTTTAACGGCGAAGGAAAACATCGTGAGGAATCCTGCATGCCTAAGAGTTTCTCGAAGGTGTGTGAAGTTCGCCAACCCGCACTGGGCCAGCGTGGTTGAATATGGCCTAATCCTTCTGAAAAACTGAGAGCAGTTTGAGAGGAGGCCCGTACCCAATAGTGGGACAGTGTCTTAACAGTGCTAATATTATTACACATACACGTACAATTTTCATTTTTAATTGTGGTATAAAAGTGCTTAATAAAGTGGTACAAAACTTTAAATTTGGAAGTTTTGTTTTTGTATTAAATTTGTTAAGCAATTGTCTAATCGGGGTGTCTGAGGTCGTGCGTTATTTAAGATACACCTTGTATAAATACGATTAAACCAAATATTCAAAGTAGCTTAACAGCTTTTTATCTTCTATTCTATTCTATATCATCACGCCAGATTCCTTTTCGGGGTAGGCAGGGAGTACAGAGTCCCAACAGGTTCTTTCCCTACATACCTCTCTGGCTTCCTCCACTCTCATAGTTCGTCTCATACACACTCGCCGGTTACGGAGACTCTTAACTTATCCTTCAGATAATACTCGGTCTATTTGGTCATGGTAAGATAGTCTAGGTCTTCCCCGGTACCTACATCTTTCCACTTTCGCATTGTATATCTGTTTTGTCATTCTTTCTTCTGACTTTCTTTCTATATGCTCGAACCAACGGAGCATACCCTTTCTTTCGAATAATATGCATTTATTTATCTATTTGGCTTATCAACAAATGTATGTATATTGTGATAAGGACAGAAGGTTTAAAAATATACTACATGAATGTAGGTATTGAATTGGGCTATTGTCCAGTTTATGTTTATACCAAAACTGCATTGTGTGGGGAATACCTCCAATCTTTTTAAAAAAAGGAAGTGGATCATTTTCTAGATTTGCAATTTGTGACACTCTCGCGCGGTACTCTGTAGAGAAGTGGGTATACAAAAGAGCATTACGGGCGATATATTATAAAAAGATACACAGTCCCGTTCAAAAGTTGCACTAAAAAACTTACCTAAATTCACGTGTAGTTTTAGTTATGATATAAACATAAATTAGGGCATACTGTACCTTACTCGTATCTCTTAAAGTTGTATTTGCAAAAAAGCGGTAGCCTGTTTATTTTTTTATCGCCGCCCATTTTTGCCTGCCTTATGGTGGTGCCATTTTTCGTGCGGCAACTGTGTATTTACCAATATTTGATCGATGTTACGGGCAATTAAAGTTTATATGAGATAGCTTCTCTAGTACGTGATTTATAATAACTCAAATGTTTTCATGTCTATTCCCTTGACTGGACAAAGCCCTTCGTCGTAGGGATCTTTGGAGGAGGCCTTTGTCCTGACATCTCTCAGCTGATGATGATAATGAACCACTGTCTCCTTGGTTTAGTAGCAGATGTTGTGGTTATGAATTCTAGGTCGGACATCGGTCGGTTTCCCAATGACGTCTCAATTCCCGTAGTTAACCTCGCTGCACTTTGCTTAAAGAACTTCTAAACCCTCGTTCACGCGACACTTTTTCAAAGCTCGTTACTGCAGCTATAGTATTTCTCACATAAGATGGGTAGTGACAGTTCTAAGTGCCAAACGAAATCAAAATTTAATTCAATGGTATTAAGGCATACCACTATAAGTATAGAAACAGGTCATGCCTCTTATTGCCATTGAATAAAGCATAATTTTCTTCGACACTTACAACTGTCACAGTACCCTTTCTTCATAAAAAATACTATAGTGTTGCCAAAATGAGCGCTGAAGTCGAGCGTTTAGCGCTGGGTCGACGCTCACGAGCTTTAAAACACGTAGACGACGCGAGCGTTGTAAGCGCAGACTCGAGCGTTTTTACAACACTAACTGCGGCGCTATACAGGATGCAGGTTAAGTGTCTATTATTTATAGAAAACCGTTAGCATCAGACTAGGCAACACGAACAATGTAATCATAAAAATGTATACACTTTTAACATCATGTAGTCATTATTTATTTCTTCCCCTGAATTCAATGAAAAAACCTACTAACGCAGTATTGAAAACAAACTCTCTATGAATCTATAGCAGGTCTACCACGAGTTGTTGTGTTTAAAGCACGTTTTGTGCTAACACATTTACATTTTTGTAGTAACCGAACGAATTTCAAATAGAGTGATTATCAGTTGGACGCATTCTCAATTGGATCTTTTTGTGTGTTTGAATGATCTACGCTGTTGGCCGCGGTGCCTTTACAGCTTCGGATAAGAGGGTGAGCATGTAACTTCTACGCTCGAGCCAGAAGAATACTGGTCAGAATGTATACATTAATTGACAAAATAGATAGTAGGGGTGATAGCAGTGTTGAACATAGTGTAATTTGATTTTTTTTCACCTTAAGTGAAAAGGAAGAAGGTAAGAAACATTTATTTGGCTTAAATTAGATAGCGGACGATTACAAGAAATATTTAAAAAAAAATTTACATATGCCGACGGTGTAACTCTTGTAAGCCAGGATCCACAACGGTCTCCGTAGAGGACACTTAACCTTAGGGTGACCCGAGGAGAGCTTTAATTGTCTTGGAACCCGCAACTTATTTAATTAGAAAGAAAAGAAAACAGGAGGAGTAGGAAAAAATTAATCTCTTTGCAAAAGCAAAGGAGGGAAGTGTAATTTTATTTTTACAGGAGCCAAATCAGCCATAGAAAAGGGCCTATTTGTGAGCTCTATACTTGATTTCATTATAGGTATGGCAACAACGCTTGAAACGAAATTATCCCGAGTTCTTACAAGGTCCGTTTCTACAATATTAGTAACCACCTGTAGAGTACGCTAAATTTTACATTCAAGTAATAAACGCACATCGAAGACGTATATATTATTAATATTATCAAAAGCCGCAGTCGTCCCACTTCTGGGCAGAGGCCTCCATCCACTCTTTCCTCTCTCCTCTATAATTTGCCATTTCAGGTCAGTTCTTCAAAAAACATCCAGTTCATCTCCGTCTAAACCTACTAGCATGTAGTTATATTAATTGAATGAAAAATATTGCGAATCGAAATCGAAAGTTGGCTTTGTAAACTGTTGAATATGTAAACATTATTATTATGAACTATTATAACATAGGTTACGCGTGGGCTATATTTGTACCGGCATGGTTCCGTAAACTATACTCGATATAATAGGCGTGCGGGCAGATTTATGTGCCGCTTTATACAAATCACTTCATTAGCAAGGTTTTCTGGTAGCTTACAGTGTTGAAGATATACAGGCTATCAAAGACGTAGAGAAACCTAAAATGAGTCGCTACGACTGAAAACCTATACACGAAGCGCGGACGGTAGTGTTTTTTCGGATAGATGTCTAAATACCTAGCTAGATATATATCTCTATCTAGTGATGTCTATCTATACAAGGTGTATTGTAAAATAAAACGCAAGGCCTCAGACACCATCATTCTATCCTAAGGTAACTTCGCAAATTCAATACGAAAACCAAATTTCCAAATTTAATACTTTTTAACCTTTTTTAACGACTTTTATACTCCAGTAAATATATACTTTAACAATTACACTTTTACGTGTATGTGTGCGTATTGAGAAATATGTTTAAGAAATGCATTTGTATTGCTTTATATCTCGGTATTGGTTTAAATCAAAAGAGCACTAAAGGAGTATCAGCATTTTTTTGTAAATTATAAAAAAATGTAAGATAAGTTAATTTTTTTTTTATTTTTAAAAACATAGTCCCACACAAGGATTTATTCCTATATCGTGGGTGCGTTTACAAACATGAATTCTTACAAAAATACCCAGACCGAAACAAATAATTGTGGGTCACACAAAGATTTGTCCCGTGCGGGAATCGAACCCGCGACTATTAGACACAGTGGGCGGAGCGGCTTAAGCTCAAACCACTGCGCTAAATCGTCCGTCCAATTGTTAGAATCAATTCAGTTACTGATTTAGAACAAACTACTTTGGGGTCTTGCGTTAAGTATGTTATACCTTGTATATCTAGAGATCTATGTAGATACATCTTTACCATCATGTCGGATCCCTTGCGGAGCACCTACTCGCAATAATTATAATAATATTTGACGGACAGGTTGGTCCAATAGTTAAAACTTAAGCTGCTTCGCCCGCTGGATCGAACTGTCACGATCGATCCCCGCACGGAATAAATCTGTGTGATCCACAAATATTTGTTACAGTCTGGGTGTTTGTGTATATGAACTTCGTTTTTCTAAACGCACCCATGACATAGGAATAATACCTAGCAGAGGGCTACGCTTCATTAAAAAAATACTGGTATCTTTTCATAACTTACAATAGTCCTTGTACACGCTGGATTAAGTTCGCTGTTTATATTTCTTCGTTTGTCAGGAATACCCTAATTAATCTTTATCCGAACTAGGACCCGAACCCAGAATCTCGTGACAGCCAGGAGGCTCACTATGCCCCCTTAGCCCAACATGGTAGTCATGCTATAAAATTAGCATTATTTCACAGGTACTTTTAATACAAAACTCAGTATTCAGGCATAACAAGAAACTCTAGGTCAAGGAAAGGTTGACCTTTCTAGAAAAGTACAGTACTTATAATGTTATGACCATTCTAAATGTGGTTCGTGCCAAAGGAGGTAATGTTAAAATTATATTTCCAAGATTGCTGTGTTTTGCGCATAAACCATGTTACACATAACCTTGAGAATAAATCTGAAATTAAGAGCATGGTTAATATCTGTTTCGCTACAGTCTAGATTTTCGAGGAGAAGTAGGTAAGCAGTGTTAAACATGAGATTCAGAATTCGAACCACGGTCCGCACTTTTTGATTTCTCCTTTGGAGTGTAAAGATAAACTTTACTCGGAAAGCTGTAAGTCCAAAGGGAACAGAAAGTGCCCGAATAATGTCTCTTTAGAAACGATAATATGACATTGAGGCCATAAAATACCTCGATGTATTTTCTGACCTCTTATAGGAATCTCTGTATTAAATACACAAAACAAATTACAATCATTTCGTGTCATACATATTGATGCGTATGACACGAAATGATACCTTGAGGTGACTTAGAATCTGTATCTTTAGTACTTACTGTGACAGGATAAGTAAAGAACAAAGAGGTTTTCTTACTTTTCTTACTCTCCATAAGGTGCCAAAGCTCTGGCAGGCTCTCTACCACCTGCAATCTCATACGTGGTAGACAAACAGAAGCTCCTAGCCATGTGACAAACGGTTTGTTAATCTCTTGCCCCAATCGATAGCGCATTATTATGAACACCTAGCTTGTGTTGTAAAATATAATTCCCGTGCATTTTTTCGTTTTTTATTAGCGTTTACGATTGTAAAAAGTCCACTTGGGTATAGGCACAGTTGAGAGTATGATTAAGACCTGGATATCATGAGGCGATATTTATTTGTATACACATTCATTCTAATTTAAGAGTCGACCCCTTGTCCGTGCAGCTGATGTATGCATCTTTCTTCATCCAATTCTTCTTAAAGCAGGCTCATTGAGTTGACGACTCCATAAGCCTGACAGAAAGTTTATCCATTAATTGACTTGTGTAGCTTATCCTGGGCCATCCTCTTTCTCTATTCTGCTTTTCATTTAAGGTGTTTTGAATAAAACCGGCATGTCGTAGGAATAAGATCTTTTGCATAAGCATATCAGCACTTAAAATCACGTCGGTATTGTGTACCCATTCCTTAATCACCACATGTTACTAGACAACATCTTTCATATACTGATATACCACATGTTACTATTTATATTAGGTGTATAAATTGAAGGTTTCAAGGACTATAACGACCCTTTGTGGTCGGTTCACACGAATTAAACCATAGGATGTTAGTTCTCACGAATAATCTGTCAGTCAAATGCCACTTCACGTGGAATAACAAACATAAGATGATGATAGAAGTGGGCGGTTTCGCTGTACTTATGTACACTGTAATCATCATCCACTTGTATCCATCTATTAATAATATGTAAAGCTCTACACATGGTCAAACCTTTATTAGATGTCAGATGGGGAGTGACTTTTCGGAAAAGCTTATTTCCACTGCACCACAAAAACATACATAGTAAACGTATTTAGGACTTGTATGGAGAATTAAGTCGTTTCAAAATGGAAAACACTTATAGATGTCGATTTTCAAGTAGAACTAAGACGATTTGAATAGTTCTGAGATGGGATTGGATAGAAGAATAGCATAATATTTGACCAGAATACGGAATAAACTTTTTGAAAAGAGCTTATTCCTTATTCTCAACAACTCACAAATTTGTTTAATTAATTAAACGTTGTGATTATATTCGCTTTGGTTTAAATTATGCAGCAGTCATCCACTGATGTTAATCCAACCATATCCAACATTTCTCTTTTTTTAGTTGTGCGTCATTACACATTGCCATCGACATGTGACAATGATGTCAAACATCACACGTTAAATTCAGCTTCACTCTGGATTACATTCGTCTCACTTGTATGGAAGTATACTAAGAAATGGACATGAAAACCAGCATGGGCATGTAGACTTCACATGCCCACCCAGCTCAGTTATATGTCCGTTTCGCTGCTAACTATCACTATATACAAGGATGTAGGTACCGGGGAAGACCTAGACTATCTCACCATGACCAAATAGACCGAGTCTTATCAACAAGTCAAGAGTCTCCGTAACCGGCGAGCGTATATGAAACGATCTATGAGTATGTAAGGAAAGAACCTGTTGGAACTCTGTACTCTCTGCCTACCCCGCAAGGGATCCGGCGTGATGATATAGATAGATGTTTAAAATATTAATTTATTACTCCTATAGACGTTTCCTATGGTCAAATTATTCTTAGAATAGATGGAAATCCATCAATACATGGTAGCTACATAGATTCGAAAAAACCACGTCTGTAATATTTCATGCGCGTTTAAAAAAAAAAACAATTCTTCTATCCATTAAAAGTATACTACTATTCAAACGTAATTTGCGAAGTGTTGATAGATATTTATTTATTTATAGCCGAAATATGCTTACTTAACGTGCCAGAAGTTCTCAATTGATCAGTGCAATCACTTTTTTTTTTTAATTTTTATTGAAATGTTAGTTTAAAACATTGAGTTACACATATAACTCGATGGATTAAAACTGCTTTATGTATTCTACGATCGGCAACGATAAACGTTGTTAAGCAACGTTAAGAGCAGTGATAGTTTAGATGGGTGGGAGAAATGGTGAGTACAACGCTTCCAAAGGCAGACTTATATGTTGGTCCCATCTATTGATGATAAATGTATCTATCTATAACATTATGTAGAAAAATTATCGGACCAGAATAGAAGAGTATGAATTAAATCATTACTATCATGTTATGCCTGATGAAGTCAATATTTTCAAGTGTTGAGTTCGAAGATTTACCCGAATATTACACATGAAATAAAACTATTTTTTCGGATTTTATCTGACCTAAAGACCGTTGGACTGCAAAGTCAAAGGTCTCGGGTTCAAACCCAGGCACGCACCTCTGTCTTTTCGAAAGCATGTGCGTATTAAAAATTAACTATCACTTGCTTTAATGGTGAAGGAAAACATCGTGAGGAAACCTGCATGCCTAAGAGTTTCTCAAAGGTGTGTGAAGTTCGCCCATCCGCACTGGGCCAGCGTGGTGGACTATGGCCTAAACCCTCTCAGTTTGAGAGGAGGCCCGCGCTCAACAGTGGGACAGTTTCTT
Organism: Phalera bucephala; assembly: GCA_905147815.2. NCBI lineage: Eukaryota > Metazoa > Arthropoda > Insecta > Lepidoptera > Notodontidae > Phalera > Phalera bucephala. The sequence continues at coordinate 10,011,887 of LR990621.1, read as the reverse complement.
AACAGGGCTAATAAAAAAACACCGTCGCTCAAAGAAGTCTGCAGTCTGTGAAAATGTCCTTGACCGCACCCGCCATAACATCAGATTTGATAGACCACAAATCCTCGTGAAAGAACACCGATTCCTACCAAGGATGGTTCGCGAGGCTATTGACATTAAAAAACATCCTAATTTCAATAGAGAAGATGGCTGGGTGCTTCCATCGACCTGGGATCCGGTAATTAATATAATCAAAACCAAGCATAACACTGCAAGACCTCAAGACACCGTGAGCTCATTCTGCGTAGATCGGACCAACAAAAATAATTAAGAATTTTGAGGGTACCCCGGAACAACTATGCCTTTTGGATGTTTAACACCTCAGTCCTTGACCATGGATGCAAAGCTGCAAAGCACTCGAAACGGCGGGAACTTAAAAATCAAAAATAACCGCGATAAAATCCGAAAAAATAGTTTACTTTCATTTTCAAGTGTTTTAATCAACGAACACAAACGAAGGTATGTAAGGAAAGGACCTGTTAAAACTCTGTACTCTCTGCTTACCCCGCAAGGGATCTGGCGTGATAATATGTAGATCAGGGGCTTGAATTAAAGAATGATGCTGTTTAAATTGATGATGTTGCATATGTACTCTAATTTTATTCTATATTATCACGTCAGATCCCTTGCAGGGTAAGCAGAGAGTAGGGTTCGAACAGCTTCTTTCCTGGCAGACCTCTCTGGCTTCCTCCACTCTCATAGTTCGTCTCATACACGTTCACCGGGCTATTTATGGCCGGATTCAATATCCAAATAGCCGATAGATTTGCCGACTACCAGTAGAATTTTGACATATTTTATATGGAAAATCTGTCAAAATTTTACTAACAGTAAGCAAATCCATCTCTGAGTTGAATATTGAAACCGGCCATTAGTCATGGTAAAATAATCTAGGGTTTGCTTACATCTTTTCACTTTCGTACAGTATATCTGTTTTGTATTTCATATTCTTGATGATATATGGTAGTCAATAATCCTATTTCGTTGGTTTAGTGGCGAATAATGCGCGATCACGAGGTCCCCGGTTCGAAACCTAGGTTAAACAAAGTAATTTTTCGATGGAAAAATTCCCAATATCTGTCCGGAAGCTGGCATTGTGCCCGGTTTAATGGCATAGAATCGACCTTATTACATTGGGACCTAACATCGTCGGCGAAAAGTGAGTGTACACAATATACCTCTGCCGCCACTTGGGGAATATAGGCGTGATGGTGTTTAATAATCCTATTTATGAAGATTTGTCATACATTCAGAAAATTCTACGTAACTTTCCGTTGACTAACGCTTGCAATTTTTTATTCTTAAATCTGAGTCTAAGCACAAAGACACACATTTGTTTATAGTTTTCCAGTTTAACTTGTACCAAGTTCAAGCTGTTATTTGATTTTAGTTTGAAAGCTTTGTGAAACGTTGGCTCTGTTAAAGTAAATATTTTGTCGTGAACTGCGAAAACTGAAAATATAAATAACACATCCACATGAAATATTGCACGCATGTCTTCGTGGCAAGTCCTTTGTGTTAAAATTCGTACTCAGTAAAATTGTTTACGACATCTATAGGTATTGTTATTTAATTTAAGATGAGTAATTTCTGAGTAATTGATACATCTTTCTATATCTTGGTGTTTGAGACATTAAAACAATAATCTGAAGGAAAAGTCAAGAGTATCCGTAACCGGCGAGCGTGTATGAGACGAACTATGAGAGTGGAGGAAGCCAGAGAGGTATGTAAGGAAAGAACCTGTTGGAACTCTGTATTCTCTGCCTACCCCGCAAGGGATCTGGCGTGATAATATAGATAGATAGTAACAATCATTAAATATAGCTAGGTTTTTTTAGAGAAATAAGGAGATCATTTTTGGTTCACATTTCCGTCTAACGGGTTGTTTGTTGTGATATTTACGTGTGTAACTACACAATCCTTGCTATCTTATCGTGATGTGGTGACGGGATGCAGGCCTAGAGATTTCTAAATATTTCAAAAAAATTGGTACAAGATTCATTTTGCTTTTTTAGTTCTCAGTTCAATCTTCAGATGCTCCCGGTTCAACATGCATACGAAATAACTGCCATTAAAAATTTAACTTGTTATTAATTTAAAATTTGAACATTTATTAACCCCTCTAGTTCCAGGTTTTCTCCAACGGTAGTACAATTTGTCTGGTATATTTTATAATCCTATCGATATTTCACTTTGTTCCGGATCAAACGAGAAACCTATCTGTAGGGTGCCGGACATTGATGTATGTCTAAAATAACCGAAAAAATGGCCCACTATTCGAAAGAGATATGTACTTGGACCCTAAACTGTATCTAAACTGGGAAAGGCTAATCAAACATTAAAAATTCAACCGTAAATCAATGTACTTACTGAGCATATTCGTAGCAATAAAGAACTGGTTCATTGATGTGCCCATGTATTATTAACTTGGTTTACATAGCAATGTCAGACTAATCTATATTTTTTAATTTTTTTTCTTAAATAACGTAGCCCCACTCTAGGATTTATTCCAGTGTCGTGGGTGCGTTTACAAACATGAAAATTCACAAACAAATACCCAGACCGGAACAAATATTTGTGGATCACACAAAGATTTGTCCCGAGCGGGAATCGAACCCGCGACTATTCGACACAGTGGGCAGAGCAGCTCAAGCTCTTAACCACTGCGCTAAATCGTCCGTATATATATATATATATATATATCTGTATCAAGTCGGATCCCTTGCGGGGTAGGCAGCGAAAACAAAGTTCTAAGAGTATCTTTCCTAATAGACCCCTGTAGCTTCCTCTACCCTTATAGTTCGTCTCATACGCTCGGCGGTTACGGAGATTCTTGACTTGCCCTTCAAATAAGACACAGTGTATTTGGTCAAATATTATGCTGTACAAATGTGAGATCTGTCAAAGTCATTTCACTTAACGGCAGAGACCGTGTTAAATGGTTTTTGCGATGCCGAAACTAACAGTCATACAATCTATCTGTCAAACGGAAAATAAATTATTTTGGATGTTTCGAGTTTTTTTAATGTTCCAATAATTTCAATGTGTCGACACAGCCCTTCACAATTATATAAATAGCATATAGTCTGTCGGTTTACGTATTTAACTAGACTAGTGTTCGCCCATTGGTCGAAATTCGACAATAATTAATTTAAATTATAAGTTTGAACATTATTAAGGTTCTATTGTCAAAGACTATACTTCTATAATCACAGATTTCGCCAAGGCTACACTGTTAATTCGCCTATTTTTTTCAAAAAAATTATATGAAATTTAAATAATAAAAAAAAAATCAAAACATGATTAAAATAAAGAATACCTTTTTTATGTATGAAAAGAACCTGTTGGAACTCTGTACTCTTTGCCTACCCCGCAAGGGATCTGGCGTGATGATATAGATAGATAGATAAATAGAATACCTTTTTTTTATTTTTTTTTATTGTAACAGAAAACCATGCGATGAAGAAAATGCTGTCCATTGAACTTGACATACATATTTCGATACTTTAATTAATGATACAAAACTTCTTTGTAAGCGATGATTTGTAAAAACTCTTTCATCGTTTGCTGGTTATGTTTGACATTCAGTAAGACTAGACAAATAATTTGAAGTGTATTGTGTCAAATACATGGTAGTGTGTGTAATGTTTTTTTCATTGATTTAATGTATGTTTTATGAATAATTAAAAAACAATATTAGCATTCTGCACTCCTTCTCTATATAAACTATAAGTGTGGGAAATTTCATACTCCTCCGTCCGCGCAATTTTCGTAAAAAGGTGTACAGAGTTTTTGCTTCACGTATTAATATATAGATGTAGGGATATCAAATATAAGATTTATTAAATGTCATCTTGTCGTGTTAAAAGACATTGTTCTATATTAAGTTCATTTTAAATCAAACGATAACTTCCTACTTATTATAAGAAAATTAACCACGTTATACATAGTCCAATCCTTTTTAAATTATATTTAATATTTTAACATTTTTATTGTTTCATCATCATCATCTTAGCGTACACCCGTCCACTAATGAACATAAGCCTCTCCAATCACTCTCCAGCGCAACCGGTCCGATAAATCCGATCCGGTTTTATTGTTTTCTAATAAGTTTAATTAAATACCTAAATCAACATACTATAGATAGATGATTTTCTGCAATTTTTGTAATGAAAACAAGCCTAGAAAAATTAAGTAGTTTAACGGAACAGTCAAATATAAAATAAAACCATTAAAAACACTCGTCACGAAGTAAATTTACCCTAAAAATACCGAGGCTATTTTTAGTTTCGTATCTTTTCATAGTTGATTGACGCTAATCAGTTCATGTTGTAAGTATAATCTAATAGCAAATACACACGCACACATAGGCTACATTAATGGATCATAAATCGTTAAGTTAAACATTTTGTAAGCGTTGCACTTTAGTGTTGTTCTGTTAATTTTTGGTGTTAATTCATCTTCTTTATTGCTTGACAAATATTGAATTAGTACTTTCAATGTTCCAGTACTGGGCTAAAGTCTTATTTTGAGCATTCTTTTCCTTTCTTTAACGATAATCATCTCGGTCTTAGTGCAAGTGAAAACTTATAATTGGCCTTCTATTATTGTAAAGTACCTACCTTTTCTAAGTACATCTTACCTAGCCGTTACTTTCTCAAATATTATAAAAATATAAATTGAAAGATAAGTGCAGATAATTGATTTCAACTGCATTTAGATACAATATATAGAGTTTTTTTAAACGTAGCCCCTCACTAGGATTTACAGAGACACGGAATTACGTCTTTGTTTTCATTAATCCTAACTTCAAGAGAGGAAGTCTATAATTATTATTGATCGTATATTTTTATTCCTGTATCGTGGGTGCGTTTACAAACATGAAAATACACATACACAAAAACCCAGACCGAAACAAACAATTGTGGATCACACAAAGATTTGTCCCGTGCAGGAATCGAACCCGCGACTATAAGACACAGTGGGCGGAGCTGCTTAAGCTCTTAATTACTGAGCTAAATCGAGTATTGCCCTGGTTCAATATAATTGTTTCGCCTAAACCAACATTATATTACTCAGATTTTAGTTTAAAATGTCTAGAAATATATTTATCATGCATTACTGTGAATTCGGGAAGGTAAGTGAGAAATAGCGCGTGCCTCAAAATATGAACTTGGAGTAAACTGTTCAAGTAAATTTTAGTATAACGTCGAATTTTAGAAGATTTTTACTATATTGCCTCGTCGGTCTGGTGGCAAAGCGCATCGCTTTGTGATCACGAGGTCCTGGGTTCAAATCCTAGGTCGGACAAATGTAGTTTTTCTAACTAAAAATTCCCAGTATGTGTCCGGAGTCTGGAATTGTGCCCGGTATATGGCAATAGGCTTATTACATGGGACCTAACATCGTCGGCGAAACGTGGGTGTACTCAGTACACGTCTGCCACCCTCTCTGGGGAATATAGGCGTGAAGGTGTTTTCTTTTTTTTTTACTTAATTTATTTCGAATATGGTGATAGCGTAACACCACACTAGGAATTAATCCTGTGACGTGCGAAAACAAATAGGTACATATTTCACGTATACCCATACCGATACAAACTTTTATGGGGTCACACAAAGACTTGTCTTATGCGGGAATCAAACCTGCGACTGCTCGGTCCAGTCAGCAGAGTGCTTTTAACCACTGGTCCGTCGTTGTCAGAATCAGAATCCTTGTTAAACACACACACACACACACGCACACAAACTTGTTAAACACGGGCAGTCACAAAGTTGATAATAAATTAAAAATAAGTTTCACCATGTTTTGCCAAAGGCGTACAAATTAAATGGTCATGATTTACATTATTATGTCATATATCATACAATAAAATTAATACAAAATAACGTTATGAAATTAAATATGAAATTAAAATTTTCATTAACATAGGTCTCGACAGAATAATAATATTTTTCTATCAATATTGAGCACAGCGTTTTTCAAAATTTCTCAATTTACACATCTTTTATATAATCTGTCTATTTATCTATATCATCACGCCAGCTCCCTCGTGCGGTGGGCAGAGAGTACGGAATTCCAACAGGTTCTTTCCTTACAGATCCTTTTATATAATTAGGTACTATATCGTATATTTTTGTCAATATTCATTCAATACTTTTTCTTATATATCACGTTTGTTTGTTCCAGAATGGCACGCTGCACGAGTCCGCCACTGGAGGCGAGCAATGGCATGCCCCGGGTGGTTACTGCGTGGAGATGATCATAACACAACAGTCGCCAATGCCGAGACTCGCTGCAGGAGTATGCTACCCTGAAACTCCTCCTACCACGGATGATAGTTCCATATTGTACACTGCTTATGCTGTTGGTGAGTAAATAAATAAATAAATTAAAAATAAATACTTTCACGCCTATATTCCCCAAGCGGAGGTGGCAGGGGTGTACTGAGTACATCCACTGTTCGCCGACGATGTTAGGTCACATGTAATAGGGAGCGAGCCTATTGCCATATACCGGGCACAATTCCAGACTCCGGACTGATACTGGGAATGTTTCGATAGAAAAACTACATTTGTCCGATCTAGGAGTTGAACCCAGGACCTTGTGAACACAAAGCGACCACACTAGACCAACGAGGCAGCAATTTCCATCCAGTCCCGAGTCAGTCGACGAGGCAGTCCATATCTATCTATCTATGTATATCATCTCGCCAGCTCCCTCGCGGGGTAGGCAGAGAGTACAGAGTTCCAATAGGTTCTTTCCTTACATACCTCTCTGGCTTCCTCCACTCTCATTGTTCGTCTCATACACACTCGCCGGTTACGGAGACTCTTGACTTGCCCTTCAGCTAAGACACGGTCTATTTGGTCATGGTAAGATAGTCTAGGTCTTCCCCGGCACCTACATCCTTCCACTTTCGCATTGTATATCTGTTTTGTCATTCTTTCTTCTGGCATTCTTTCTATACGCCCGAACCAACGGAGCATACCCTTTCTCATCTTTACACCGATACTATCTTTCATACCTACTCGCTTTCTTACTACAGTCCATATGATTTAGTAAATATTTCCTTATATTTTAAGAATGAGGCTCTCGTAGCGTCGTGCTACCGCGGTATTCTTAGCGATCACCATTTTAAAAAGCGTTCGACTCGGTCAGTCTGAGATGACGAGAGATAAGCCGTCCCTGTTACCACTCAATGTGGCCAACTTGGGACTTATCAAGTTTCGCCTGCAGGTGGCCACAAACCTGCCTTCACCGCATTGCGTCTCCGTGGTGGAGTCCTTTCTATGTTTTGCTCTATGAGCATACAAATATAGTCAGAGTAATAAAATCTAAACATATAATAAAACTGAAACATCGTCGAATCTGATAATTACAAAAACTTTTTATGACGGACGATTTAGCGCAGTGGTTAAGACCTTAAGCCGTTATGCCCACTGCGTCTAATAGTCGCGGGTTCGAGTCCCGCACGGGACAAATCTTTGTGTGATCCACAATTATTTGTTCCGGTCTGGGTATTTGTGTATGTGAATTTTCATGTTTGTAAACGCACCCACGACACAGGAATAAATCCTAGTGTGGGGATACGTTTTAAAAAAAAAAAACAAACAAAACAAAACATGTATATCATTGGTCTCCAACTGCCTCGTTGGTCTGGTGGCAAAGCGCATCGCTTTGTGATGACGAGGTCCTGGGTTCAAATCCTAGGTCGGATAAATGTAGTTTTTCTAATGAAAAATTCCCAGTATAAGTCCGGAGTCTGGAATTGTGCCCGGTATATGGCAATAGTATCGTCCCCTATTACATGGGACCTAACATCGTCGGCGAAAAGTGGGTGTACTCAGTACACCTCTGCCACCCCCACCTGGGGAATATAGGCGTGACGGTGTCATTGGTCTTTACGTCATAGCAAAGAGGTAACAACGTCATCACTAGTAATAATCTAATCTAACCTTACCTCGATTTATTAGAGACGGCCTTTTCCCAGCTGTGGGACAGTATAGGCTGATATTTATTTCTATGTTGATATACTGACTGACTCTACGGTCTATTGTCTTACGTCCGACAAAGTGTTATGAAAACCATTGCTGAGAATATTTTTGAGTTTGGCATTAAGCTCATCTGGCGGCCTATTTGTTTTATAGGTTTTTTATTCTCCAATAGAAGAACGGAGTCTGGTATTATGCTCGATATAGTTTAAGGCTTCTTCCGATTATAGATCTAACGAACTGATCTAACATTACCGGCCATGATCCTATTAAAAATATGACATTCTATAATCGTTTTGGGTTAGTTTTTATATTAATTCGAAGATCTTATTTTATTTTACAACCTGCTAATAAAGAAAACTAGAACTGGTAAAATACGAGTAGGTTAATCAGAAGATAGTTATTTGTGACTTTGTAACTACAAAGTCACATCATCTAGATATCACCTAACTAGGTGATATGTAGATGATGTATCGAGGAGAACTTAAGGTAGAATGGCACAAAAGGGAAATGGCTGATGTTCTGCAGTCGCTTATAGAAAGCTGCTAATAATCATACTAATATTATAAATGTGAAAGTTTGTATGTTTACATGTTCGTTACTCAATCTTGCAAAAACGGCGGAACGGATTTGGTTGAAATTTGGCACACAGATTGTTTATTGCCCGGATTAACACTTTTTTATCCCGGAAAAATGTAAGGTTCCTGTCTAAATTCAAAGCGGATGCAGTCGAGGGCAGAAGCTAGTGAATAAATAAATTTTACCCGAGATTGATGACGGTTTGGTCTAGTAGTCAATTGTAGCTTACTGAATCAATTTCTCGTGGGTTCGAATACCGCAATGAAAATCAGAAACATTTTTTTCACTCTGAATATTTGTCCACGTGAAATTTATGTTTATAACTTAGGTTAATAAGCGTATCCACGACACAGGAATATTTCCAAGGGTACCCTTGGCTACGATTTTTTTTAATAAAAGATAATTAGCGTTTATTCTGTGGGCTTGGTCGGTACCGTATTTTTACGTTGTTACAGTACGTAAAGTGTCCAACCACACTTTGTAACTATGATTAATTGTCTTTTTTACGAGCTTTGGGATGGGCAAACATTGCTTGTGTTATTAACGTGTACTACGGTGTCAATGACAACAAATTTTACGAGCTTTACGACCCTTAATTTGATTGGCAGGGCTCTAATTCTGCCCTTGTAATAATAGTAAATGTAGTATGGGTATGCACAAAAAGATTAATGCTAGCATAACGCTGTTGAGTTGATATGCCACCTTTTTCAAGCTAGAAATTTACTAAATAATGATGTACATTACAACACGCTTCTGTTCTTCCATTGTTGTATCGTATATCTGTACTTCCAAAATGACGGTTATGAGATAAAGGCGATGAAGTGTTTTTTTTATAATCTCTACTGAAACTGATATCAAACTTGAATGTTTTGTTATATATATAACACTAGCTGTGCCCCGCGGTTCCACCCGCTAAGCTCACTTTTTGGGTTTAAATCATCATCACTGCATGACAAAAGCCTCCCCCAAAGATCGCTACAACGACCGGCTTTGTGCTGTACGCATCCAGCTTCTACCCGCGATCCTCATTGCTCCACCTTGTGCGGGGCCTGCCTACTCCACGTCTTCCGGTATGAGGTCGCCAGTCGAGAACCTTTCTGCCCCAACGGCCGTCAGTTCTACAAGCGATGTGCCCCGCCCACTGCCACTTAAGTTTGGAAATTTTGAGAGTTATATCGGTGACTTTGGTTCTCCTGCGGATCTCTTCATTTCTGATTAGATCTCGCAGAGAAACTCTGAGCATAGCTCTTTCCATTGCCCTTTAGGTGACCTTGAGCCTTCTTATGAGGCCCATCGTGAGTGACCATGTTTCGGTGCCGTAAGTCATCACTGGCAACACACACTGGTCAAAGACTTTTGTCTTGAGACACTGCGATATTTGGGACGAGAAGATGTTACGTAGCTTCCCTAACGCTGCCTAACCGAGTTGGATTCCACGATTGACCTCTTTCTCGAAGTTGGACCTACCTAATTGGACTGTTTGTCCCAGGTATACATAATGTTCTACAACTTCAAGTGTAGAGTCTGCAACCTTTACAGGAGTGGGTACGACATGGGTGTTTGACATGATTTTCGTCTTATCTATGTTCATTTTAAGACCCACTTGTTGAGAGACTCTGCTGAGGTTATCGAGCATAGTGCCGAGGTCTTTCAGGGTCTCAGCCATGACCACAATATCGTCGGCAAATCGAAGGTGAGTCAGTGAGTCAGTCCAGAAGCGTAAAAACGTCTACCAGCGCGGCGAAAAGCAGTTTTGGGGAGATAACGTCTCCTTGTCCCACTCCTCGCTGTAGTTGGATGGGGTTTGTGTTCTGACCGTAGAAACGGACTGATATCGTGGCGTTTTTATACAAATTCTTCAACACTTCGGTATAACGGTGGTCTTCTTGGCACCGCTGGAGAGACTGTCCATGCAGCACAGCCCATGTCTCGATCGAATCAAAGGTTTTTTTTTCATAGTCCACAAACGCTTAACATAGTGGCCAGTTATACTCCTCTGTCTTCTGTATAACCTGCCGCAGCGTATGTATGTGGTCTATGAAGATTAAGCCTTTTCGGAAACCGGCTTGTTCGGGAGGCTGGAAGTCATCGAGTCTGCGTGTGAGACGATTCGTAAAGACTCTCGAAAACAGCTTATAGACATGACTCAGAAGTGATATGGGTCTATAGTTCTGCAATATGCTGCTGTATTATGCTGTTCTGCTGAATTATGTATATTTACCTTTTGTTTATAGTTTGTTGTGTGTGGTTAAATAAATGTATTTTCTTTCTTCTTTCTTTCAATAGGGCTTTGTCGCCCTTTTTGAAAAAAAGAACCACCACACTTCTGTGCCATGACTTTGGCGTTTTGCTCTCGACAATGACGGAATTCAAGAGCTTCTGGAGAGCCTTTAGTAACGGCTTCCCACCAGCCTTGAGAAGCTCAGCTGTCATACCGTCATTGCCTTGCACGCTATTGTTTTTGAGCCATACTAATCTCGTACAGACTGATCGGACATCAGTCTGTACGAGATTCAGACTGTCAGACTGATCGGATATCTTCGGTGTAATGTCGGGTCAATCTGGCTCTTGAGTTTTTGGCAAGATTGCTAACAGGACATGTATAAATGTCCGTAGAACTTCTCGAACTCTCTCAGGAGTTCAGGCTTGAAGGATATAATCCTGCCGTCTCCGTCCCTCTGCTTATTTAACCGGCTTTGTCCAATAGACATATCTCTAGCAAACACTTTGGAGCCCTTGTTCCGCTCCATAGCCTCTTTTATTGTACTGGTATTGTAAACGCGCGTGTCGCGAATCAGAGACTTAGAGATCTGCCTATTAAGCCGCCGGCATGCAGAAGCATCATCCGGACCATCCTGCGTCTTTCTTCCATTAACTTTAGGGTATGGTCTGAGAACTTTTTGGTTCTTTTTGAACGGTGGGCATTGTAGAACTTGTTCCCGACCGTATGGACAGTTTCCACGATGCTGTTATTGTAATCCACGTCTACGCACTCGCCTAGAGATTCGAGGCGATTTTGCAATTCGAGCTGAAAGCTATTGTGGTTCCGTATTTGGACAGGGTCTGGACGCAACGGAGACTTCATCAGTTTGGACCTTTCGAACTTGAAATAAATATTCAATGTGCCTCTTACCATTCGGTGATCGCTACCTGGTTTAAATGGTAAATTTTAAATGTCCATTACTGTATTACGTATACAAAATTTTGTAAACCGTACTTTGCGCGCATGTTCGTAATTCTTTTCCTCCTAAACGGCTAGACTGATTTCTATTTAAACTTTTGTGTGTGATTTTTCTGGTACTTATGGGTTTACCTGGATGGTTCTTAACTATAGGTTTACCCAATAAATGGCGCATTTATCTACCGGGTACAAAGCCGTGGAAAATGCTAGTAATAAATATATTACATAATGGTTAAGTAACAAGTTCTAACAACTCAGGTGCAGTTCCTCTTATAAGCCATTATGCCGTTAAAACATGCTTAAGTGTTACACAGTGATAAGCACTTACAAATAACTTAACTATGAACATGGGCTGGGCTTTTAAATGGTATAGAGCCCTTAATGGCTTGTACCTATGTAATACTTTGTAATTGTCAGAAAACCGTTAAAACGATCGTCCGGATTAGAAGCGAGGGTCTTCTCCCATGATGATGAGCCATGCCATTTGCTACTTGACCAACGTAGTCTCATAGTGGTGTTTATGAACCGTGGGTGTCTTTACAACTATGAAAGGACATTGTTCTGCGCCCATACATGATTTGCCCCAGAACCAAAAGCAATAAAAAAATACTTGTATGATTTCAAATCACCCATAAATTCTTTTAAGGCATTTATTATTAAACGAACAAGCGGGGGAATCGCAATATTGCACAAAAATGTTAGATTTTGAGGTTATAATTCAGTAGCCATTAATACGTATGAGGTTACATCGTGTGTGTTGACATTCAGTAAAAATAACGGCGATTTCGATATAAGTACTTACAATACTTTTAAATATTCGTTTCAGATTGCAAATAGTTCGTTAGATACGGATATTTGCTAATATTTTAATAAAATAGGTAAATAATGATGGCACGAGTCAAATGTTTGTTGGTTCGACAATGTCCTTTGCATAGAAAACAACCAGACAGAAATAAATACTTGTGGGTCATATAAAGATTTGTACCGTGTAAGGATCATACCGTCAAAACCGTCGTCAATTTTCTGAATGAATATTTATTTATTATTTTGCTGTAAAATGATCTTATAAGATTAGTTTAAGGGCCTACCGGGATCGATCATTTATCGACCGTAAGAGAGCGATGAATTTCCTTTGCAAAATAAGGGACGGATATATAGAGGGCGCGTTTAGAAATAAACGACGTATGTGTAAAAACAAATTTTATCGTTTTGCTAAAAAACTACACTATTAAATAAAAAGAAACTGTTTTACAAGAACTTTACTATCGTATTTTTCACATAGGATGGGTAGTGACAGTTCTAATTGTCAAATGAAATTATACTTTATTCAATGGCAATAAGAGGCATGAGCCGTTTCTATACTTATGGTTTTATGTCTTAACACCTAAGTGAAAAATACTATACGATTATTCTTAATTTTTTTAAGTAAACTCTATTGACTAGAACTTTTCGCGTTGGAATCAGAAAAAGTAAAGTAATAGAGATGTAAGCAGTGATGAAGTGAGCAGATAGCCTAGTGGTTAGACCGTTGGACTGCAAAGTCAGAGGTCTCGGGTTCAAACCCAGGCACGCACCACAGTCTTTTCGAAAGCATGTGCGTATTTAAAATTAATAATCACTTGCTTTATCGGTGAAGGAAAACATCGTGAGGAAACCTACATGCCTAAGAGTTCCTCGAAGGTGTGTGAAGTTCGCCAACCCGCGCTGGGCCAGCATGGTGGACTATGGCCTAAACCCTCTCAGTTTGAGAGGAGGCCTGTGCCCAGCAGTGGGACAGTTTCTTAACAGGGCTAATATTATTATTATTATAGAGATGACTTTAGATTTTTTTTCTATCGAGAAAATTTTGTTTAATCGTGTATTCCTTTTACCAGATCCTAAAATATAGAGTCAAAATGTATATTTCTTAATATTAAGTCTCTAATCCATATACTTCTTGAAGTGCATGGAGTATTAAAACACGTGCTTTCCGCGGTAGCCCCTTCATAACTAGTAAGACATATTTTTATCCAAACAAACCATCGATCATTGCTGGGCAAAGGCTTTCTCTCACAAATCGGGGTGAGAGAGATTAGGTCATACTCTCACGCTCACCCGGTGCGGATTGGTGGAGGCAGGTATGAGGCCATGGTGGCCTCATCCACCTGCTGTTGGAACTTATCAAGCCGCCTATAAGGCTAAAACTTGGCTTAATAACTTGCATGATAACCGGGATCAACAGCTTAACGTGCCTTCCAAACCACGGTGACGCTCGAATATGAAAATGCTACAAGCGGTCACCCATCTCAAACCGACCGAGCCGAACGCTGCTTAACCTTGGTGATCGAGTGCTTCGGTTTATAGCCTAGCTATAAACCATAAAATCACATAATAATAAAACGTCTAGGTGTTCTGAATTATCGTTACAGATTTACGACTATCGAAGTTAATTAATATTGCTGCCCATAAATACGCTTTTCAGTGAATGAGATCGTAAAATATACGCCATTATGGGTGGTCTATAACTTCATTACTGTTTGTGATCAATGTTATTATTCCCTATCATGTTAGACGAATCGAGACAAACAGGTCGTAAAACTAATAGCTGAAATAACATGTCTGGTTTTACAGATTTATGATACTGTCACGGCTATATTCCCTAAGCTGGGATGGCAGAGGTGTACTGTGTGCACGCACTTTACGCACGATGTAGTTTGGAGGAATCTGTTGCCATTATTACGGGGACAATGTTAGACTCCGGACTGATACTGGATTTTTTTCTATCGAAAAAATATATTTTGCCTGACCTAGGAACCCAGGACCTCGTGTTCTCTACGTGCGTCTTTCTTCCTTCTATTAATTTAGTAAAATGTATCTTTTTTTCTCATTTCTTTCTCTGTAAATGAGGGAACCATGTAGCCATTCACATGATTGTATAATTTGTGTAATTTAACTTAGACCCACCTGATAGACCAGCCTATATGTTATCCCATATCCCACAACAAAATGTAGATGGAAAAAGAAAATGTAAAAAATACTATTTTAAAAGAGTATTCGTGGAGTGACGTGCCCTTCTTCTCCACAGGAATGACATTCCGAAGTGGTGGTAGCGTCTTTGTTACTTTTCTGACGATTCATAAATACTGTAATGGTTTACATGAATAAAAAGTATTCTAATTCTGATTCATTATTTATTCCTATATCTTGCATGCGTTTGCTAACCCGAAATTCACATATACAATCATCCAGACCAAAACCAATGTTTGTGGGTCATACTAAGATTTGTTCCGTGAGCTAGTCGTCTAAAACACCAAAATTGTTCTCAACAGAATTTTTTAAACGTTAATTTGTTCCAGGTCTCATCCTATCAGTGCCGTTTCTCTTGGCCACATTCCTGGTGTATGCATTCATCCCGGATCTTCGGAACTTGCACGGCATGTGCCTGATGGCGTACTGCGCTGGCCTCATCGTGGCGTACCCCTTCCTGGCTTATCTGAAGCTCCATGTCGGAAGGATAGGAGTTGCCATGTCTGGGTGCCTGGCCGTCGGTAAGTGAACGCCACAGGTGAAAGCTGAAAACATGGTGAGCGACAGCCAAAACCGAAACCATTCTCCCTTGAGGCGTCCTTGAGCTAGTTCCCCCTTGCCCTTCCGGGTGAAGCGTAGTTGTTGCACGCTTGTCCTGTTGCCCAGTGGAGCTGTGTAGGCCCCTCTGCCAACAGTATAGATCATTCACACAAAACATGTTGTAAATGCTCTCGTATTGGCCTATACAATAAGGAATTTTTGACTATGACTCTCAAAACGACTGAGACTTCTGGTTTGAGTTTAAGCCGTATGGTTTCTGTTCCTATAGGGCTTAAGCTCAGTCGTATAATTACTCATTTGGCATAGCTAAATAATTGAGCTACTTATTGGTTAATTCTATGATCTTCGGCCACGTTGACCAGCGTTCTTTAATTGAATGACATCGGCTGGATTTAGTAGATTAGGCTAAGGCTATTAGGATCACTGGATAGTCTTAGCTTAGGGATAGAGTGTATTCAGTCATACAAGGAACTTGTAGCCTGCGGTACAAATCGGAAGTAACGCTGTCATCAAGTGAAATGGCACTCCATGACAATTGCAGAGTTGCAGTTTGCTATGAAATTGACCCCGAGTTCTTTTTAATAAGTAACCATGTTACCATGTTACCATGTACTTTTTAATAAGTGACCCACCTGTTGTTTCCCTGGAAGTAGGTACATTTTACTAACCCCAATTTCACACCAACGCCTCTCTGTCAATGTCATCCACAGGCCAAAATATCCTTGTCACACTATAAATAGATGCGGGCTTAATCTCCTCATGGGACAAATGTTTTCGTGATTTACAGTCAATTGTGTTGTGTGTTTCGGTCTGATAGTTTGTGTATATGACGTTTGTGTCCATAAATGACTTACGCTTAGAGTAAATAGGGTAGGCGTCATTATTCCCTACAACGTTAATTGCGGAGGTGGTGAACCAGTAGCTCGCGTGGCATGTAGCACGCGATAATAAAAAATAATGCGCGGCATTAATTGCAAAATGTAGAGATATTTTTCCAAAAGAACGTGATAACGGCCTAAAATAGTCCACGTTATCAAAATGATTTACTTTTTATTCACATTTGAGGCCGTCAAAGGTAACAAACTGGTGCAATGCGACAGTCTGTTAGAGAAAGATTTCGCATTTTCTTCTTTGATTTTAATACGTATTAATCTTCTTAAAAAAAAGTATGAGTATGAGTTCTCATAATTACCCACCATGCTCATATAATACGTATTTTTTTTTAATTCGCTCGAGAGTAGGGTAAAAAAATCTACCGGTCTGAAGTTCGCTGGCGCGCCCCTTTTGCGGTTGCATATAGTTAACTGGTTAGTTACATCTAAGACACGACTATGCGTCTGCGTTACGCCACTTGCAGAAAACTTCACAGAGGCACAGTTTTATTGTACGTACTTGGTACGCGCTGAAGATTTACCAACTCCTGATCTAAGTCAGTGTATTTACAGGCACATATTTGTATCATCACGATAGCATTTTCTTTGTTTTGTATAGTACGAAAATGTACGTGTGCTTTGCGTTTCTGTGTCGCACATATAGTCAATAAATATTCTGGACGATTGTCATGGTTCGTTGATTTGTTACCGCGTGAAAATAGCTTTATGGCAGCCGTATAAATTTATTAACAAATTTAGTAGGTACCTACTTACTTATTCCAAATCAGTCTTGCCGGTGGACCACACAGAAGAATGTAAATAATATGCTATACTAATTACTATGACGAATTTTAAAGTAAAAATGCATGATTTTATGTTTAGTATATAGCTATAAAGGTAAAGAAAAAACTAAAAAAATTAACATCGTCACGCCTATATTCTTCAAGTGGCAGAGGTGTCCTGAGTCGCCGACAGTGTTAGGTCTCCTCGAAATAAGGGACGAATCGATTGCAATTATATACAGGAAAATTATATACAAGACAATTATAGAATAAAGAATAACAAAACAGATATACATTGCGAAAGTGGGAGTATATAGGTACCGGAGAAGACCTAGACTATCTTACCGTGACAAGTCAAGAATCTCGGTAACCGGCGAACGTGTATGAGACGAACTATGAGAGTGGAGTAAGCCAGAAAAGTCTGTAAGGAAAGAACCTGTTGGAACTCTGTACTCTCTGCTTACCCCGCAAGGGATCTGATGTGATGATATAAATTGGTAGATACTATTAAAGTATCTTAAGTCGTGAAATAATAATATGAAATAGGTCACTTTGTTTACACACTAGATAATGCCGATATTATCCATCTTAGTGGTATATATAAGCAATTATACAAAATTATACAAAATTCTCACCTTTTAATAGATTACCAGCATTGACAACAATAAATTTTCATCACTTGACCTATTTAATTCTTCTCGCAACACTTTTAAAACAAACATCATAAGAATATTATCAGATAATAAATAATTTTTCACCATCATCATGCCAAAATTCTACCTCTAAAAGACACTCATACACACACATACACCCACACACACACATACATACACACACACACACACACGCATGCACATCTATGCTATTCAATTCTAATCCTTTGTCTGAGGATTTATGTCTACCTTTGTAATTTATTGCTAATTTGCAAACTTCGTCATTGGCGTTTCTTTTTATGTATATGATTGTACCTTATTAATTGTAAGCTGTGAAGTTTCTTAAATAAATAAATAAAGACCAATATGCATTTGGTGGGTTTTTACCGGCCTGCATGAAGGCCCAAAGATATTAATCATATTTTAGATAAAGAAAAGCCTTGCAATCTTTCGATTTCCCTCTTCCTCTTCACGGGTGACTGGAAGCCTGGACACCTGCTGAAATTGTTCTACAACGAAAATTGTTCTGCTCATATTTAAGTTCACTCTATAAATACTTTTGCAAAACTAAGACGACTTGGTTTAAGCGATATAACGTAAACTGCTTAACTTACTTTGTCAAATAGTCGCTGGTACGATCGCTGCACAGCGCACGAGAATATTGATTTGGGATTTTGTAATAAAGAAGATATTCTATGCGCATACGGGCACAATAAAAAAATGTCTGTCCATGTTATTATCCAGAACCGCGGAACCGATTTTAAATACACTATCACTGGAAAATGGAGGATTTTTTAGAGATTCTTTAAGACAAAGTTTTAGCTCGGGGACTGCAAGATTCTTGGGGATAGTTGTTTTTATTACTCCATATTAACACGGCTGAATGAATTAAAAAGAAACTTAATATGGAGGTGTCTCTTAAGTATTGAAATAATGCTATCCCAAAAAGTCCTACCTATTATTTTAATTATTTGTCCTGACTGATTGACCTATCAACGCCTAGGTCAAACCGCTGGACTTAAAAAGCTGAATTTTTGACATTGTATTTTACAGTTACATAGGCAACCACTATGAAAGGATTTATTCCATCTCTAAGGTGGTGAAAATGGGGTTTGTGTGGAGTTTTAAAGATAGAGTCACGAAAATTGGTATTTCTACTTAAATAAAGAAACTATTAAATATTATAATTTATTTGTCTGGAAGAAATTGCTATTAGCAATTAGACCGCCAATAGTACCTATCATGTATCAGAATTACTACTGTAATGCGTTTAGTGTACAATAAAGAGTATTCTAAACCTGCATAAGAGAGTATTATAGGCTGCGCGTGTGTGTGTGTGTGTGAATGATCTAAGTTGTTGGCCTCGGGCTTTTACAGCTTCACTTTACAGGACAAGAGCCAGAAGGTCAAGGGGCAACTAGCTCAAGGGCGCCTCAAGGAGGAACGGCCTTGGCTTGGGCAGTCGCTATGGGTGAGGGCATATACTAGATGTCTCGCCGTGGTGCTCTGCACCGGCCGGCGGGCAAGGGATTCTTCGACCTCGCCGGCAAGGTCGGTGTCTGATCCTGTGTGCAGTATCTGTATCCGAAAGAAAGGATGTAAGGTCATCGGTGGGGTCGGTGAGAACATGCTGCGGACGGCGGTAGCGGCTGATAGGAGGGTAGTTAGGTTCGTAGTCGGCTGTCTGTTCATTTACTCTATACTCTCTTGTACATTTATACTACTTGGGAAGTAAATTAAGTTTGCTGCACCTACTCGCGCTTGTCCTTTTTTATATCATTATTCTAAGTAGCGCTGTTGCTTTTACCTACAAAATAAATAAAGAAGGTAACGTGTATTTTATGTTCAACTAAAGCCCATTCTTTCTACTTCCTGTATCATAAAATCCGCCACACCCTATGATGTACCAAGTTGGCATAAACAAATCGCACATTTATAGATACATTAGCACTGATATAGCTTGTTAATTTAATTAAAAGGCTTGTTTATGAGGTCGCAGAAATAAATAGCATGACAAGCTTTAATTAAAGCTGACTTAAATAATGACCGTGTAAAAAATAGGTTTTAATTTGAATAATTTGTATCACGCTATGACGGTCAGTTTTTGTATCAATTAATTTAAGTATTTTTTTGCAGTCCGGTTGCCTTTGTTCGTATAGTAAGAGGGTGGTAAGTAGTGTTACCTCTCCTTTACTTCCTGTGAATGTCTTGAAAAGCATTGAAGCAGCAGGCAGTCGTTGATAGGAAAAAAAACCGGGAATGCCTATTGTTTTTTAAGAGACACATGTTTGTTTTGTATATAATGATAACGATGGACTTGCCCCTGTCCTTGCATATATTGGACCCAAAAATATCTCATATGTATGTGTGATGGTCTCTGCATACCCCTTTGGAGAAAAACAGGCTTTAGTTATTATTCTAACAGAGGTAATCGATTTCCTCCGACAACGTAGTTTGATACATCGAAGTACGAGGATTTTTGCTTCATTTTGGTATGATTAATCGAAAAATGCGGACTACTGAATCCTTCTTATTCTAGTTTTATTCATCAAACAACACTACAATGATAGACTCACTCGATATACAGTCGTACAAGGATCTTTTGGCCCGCGGCCAAAACTAAAACTGACGCTGTCATCAAGAAAAATGTCACTTCATGACAGTCGGAGAGTTGCCGTTTGCTATGAAATTTACCCAAGTTTTGGAAGCGAAAACTTCTTAAGGCGCTTTGGGTATTTTTGAGATGGGAAAAAACAATTGAAGTCGCGACACTGTTACCGACACCTCTTTGAAGTGAAAACTTCTTTAGGCGCGTGGGGCATTTTTGAGATAGGACAAACCATTTAACTCGCGACACTGTTACCGTTACCGACACCTCTGTATATAAGTATGTACATATATTGTGTGTACGTACATAGATACAAATGCACGTTGTTCAAGTTTTCACTACTGTTGGCACTCCCGGAGTGACACTGTTATTTTTTTAAATTAGTAACCGTTTAGACCCACCCTGTAAGTAGGAAAATTTTACTGATTGTTAATCCTGTCAATGTCATCCATGGGCCAAAAGATCCTTGTCGCACTATAATATAGGCCTTTTGAGATCACTTAGGCCAAATATTACCATTCCAATTTCGTATGATTTCTGAATGGGGTATGTACCTACATATCCCAGTCCCCAGGTAGTCTACTAAACTATTTTTTTAACACATGACTCAAAATCATTCTCAATAATTTGTGATATGACACACAAACTTTCCATACAAATTGGCATCACGTCTTGGGACGGATTGCCACATTACTGGGTTTTAAATATATGTGTTGCGGCAGTAATGGTCAGAGACGTAACCCCCTTAGGTGGACATTCATACCAAGTGAATTCTAAAGCGTGCAGGAAACCTTCCTGAAGCCCGCACAACGCGATCCTAGGATCGCAAACTATAACCTCGTGCGTAATGACAGAATCGGCTCCCGCGGAGGCGGTACTCTCATTTACTACAGGAGGTCCCTTCACTGCATCCCTCTCGATCCCCCCGCGCTCACCAACATCGAAGCCTCGGTCTGTCGCGTCTCTCTCACGGGGCACCAGCCCATCGTGATCGCCTCCGTATACCTTTCCCCCACTAAATCCGTTCTCAGGAGTGACTTTGAAGCACTCCTCAATCTGGGAAGCGCCGTCATTCTGGCGGGCGACTTCAACAGTAAGCACGTGGCCTGGAACGGTCTCACCACTTCCCCTAACGGTAGGAGCCTTGACGCCCTGGTCGACGTTCTCGACTTTGACGTCATCGCACCTATGCACCCTACCCACTATCCTAACAATCCCAACCACCGACCCGACGTCCTGGACATGGCGCTTCTGAACGACATTCCTCGTTCGAGTAAGGCGCATCTAGCCCTATTCGCGGATGATACCGCTCTCTACGTCTCGCATAGGAATAAGGGTTTCATTACCAGACACCTTCAGGCATCCGCCAATTCCCTAGGGAATTGGTTTAGGAAGTGGCGTATTGAGGTGAACCCGGACAAGAGCGCTGCGGTGTTCTTCTCCAGAGGTGCCACCCCGCGCCACTCCCTGCGCCGCCCTAGAAGTAATCTCGGCCAAGTGACCATGTTCGACCGACCCATTCCCTGGGTCAAAGAGGTCAAATATCTAGGGGTCACCCTAAACAGTACCATGTCCTTCGGCCCGCACATCAAGCGGGTCCGTCACCGAGCATCATTTGTGCTCGGTCGTCTCCATTCGTTAATCTGCAAGCGGAGTAAAATGTCCCTTAGAAATAAGGTGACACTTTACAAAACTTGCGTTCGACCCATCATGACTTATGCGTGTGTTGTGTTCGGGCATTCGGCCCCCTCTCACATCGATAAACTCCAAGTGGTTCAAAACCGCTTCCTCCGTAAAGCCGTAGGAGCCCCCTGGTTCGTACGGAACGTCGACCTCCACTCCGATCTAGGTCTCGAACCTATTCGCGCCTTTATTAAAAAGGCGTCTTCACGTCACCTCGCGAACGCATCTACCCATGCGAATCCGTTAATCGTAGCCACCGCCGACTACGATCTCCCCCCCGACCCCTGCCGCCACCGCCGGCCGCGACATGTTCTCACCGACCGCCCCGATGCTTTGTCATCCCTTCTTTCCGCTCAGAATACGGGCGACGACGACGACGTAGTAGTAGATCCCCTCCCATAGCCGGCGGTTGACCGGTGCACTTAGTAGTGCACCCGTCCCCCTACAGCGACTGTCCCAACCGAGGGCGCCTCTACGAGGCGCCCTCGAGTAAGTCGCCTCTTGCCCTTCTGGCTGGCTAGAGCGTAGTGGTTGCACGCTCGCCTTTAAGTCCGGTGAAGCTGTAAAGGCCTCGCGGCCAACAGCGTACATCATTCACACACACAGCGTGTGTTACGGCATTAACGGCACGCGGCTAGTGGTCGGTCGAATGTGTATACATCTTCCGGCCACAGACGTAGTGTCACAACACGTGTTCTTCCAATATGTGCATGACAGAGGTAACTTGAGTGCAGGCGCAGCAGTGTTTGCTGTGACACTAGCGGTCTGTATTATAGCCTAAAACGGCACAGAGTCATATGCTTCCTATAAATACTATGAGAAAGAGTCAGCCTTGGACGGAGTTCTACTTTTGGTGTATTTTAAAACGCCGCCTACAGCCGTAGTGCCATATTATGATGGTCATAATTTACGTCTCTCGACGTACTGTCCGTGAACGTGTTAAGGTTTTTAGCGAAGTGTGCTTTAGTCGTTATCACATCGACTAACTTGAGTGGCGCTTCAAAATTATCTTCGTAACCATGTAACACGACCAATAATGGCGGCTATAGGTATAATATGATTAGTGAAATATATTATTAGGTCATCCGCCAGACGACTGCCCGCCCACAGCATCTTGGCAAGTGTCTGGGTTAATAGGCTACTGTGACCTTATCATAACTATTCATACTGGCTTCAAATATTCTTATAATTGGGTGATGTAGTCGTGGGCTCATTAATTGGGAATAACACTCTAATACCTATAATGATTAAATCTGCTAAAACTTTTTTTTATCCGAACCCGCCACACATTCCCAGCACTTGACGTTCACTCCTGTAAGCCAGGATACATAGTTGCAATCATCAATGACGTCGAGGTTTGTTCCTCGGAGTGTTCCAGGTAGCGCTATTGATTATCTTGGAACCCGCAGTTAAAGTTAAAGTAAAGTTAGGAGGGTTAGGAAAAAATAAACCCCACTTCTCTCCTTTGCGAAGCGGGAGACACAATACAAAAAAAATAGTAAATCAGCCATAAAGAAGGACACAACTGACACAAGCCCAGCTGTAAGGTACTACGGATGTAACGAATCCGGTATAACTGAAGAGTGACTTGTCAAAAGCTCCTATTTCCACTCTAATACTTTTTGCAAAAAAACTCAAATTTATTTTTATTGGCAATGGGCATGTAAGTATAGAGAAAAGTCTTTTTGAAAAGATTTTTGATATTGATTTCACTAAACCGATGTCAATCAAATAATATTATTTTTCTATCTATCTATCTATCTATAACCTCACGCCAGATCCCTTGCGGGGTAGGCAGAGAGTACAGAGTTCCAACAGGTTCTTTCCTTACATACCTCTCTGGCTTCCTCGACTCTCATAGTTCGTCTCATACACGCTCGCCGGTTACGGAGACTCTTGACTTTTCCGTCAGATAAGACTCGGTTTATTTGGTCGTGGTAAGATAGTCTAGGTCTTCCCCGGTACCTGCATCCTTCCACTTTCACATTGTATATCTGTTTTGTCATTCTTTCCTCTGGCATTCTTTCTATATGCCCGAACCAACGGAGCATGCCCTTTCTCATCTTTACACCGATACTATCTTTCATACCTACTCGCTGTCTTACTATGCTGTTGCTAATGCGGTCGGTCAGCTTCACTCCGCACATCTTCCGCAGAGCTCGCATTTATACCGCATTTATCCTACTTTCATTCTCCTTCTTACATACCCAGCTCTCGCTACCATATAACAGCGTTGGGACAAGAACTCCGTTATGTATGGCCAGCTGCGCCTTATGGCTTAAGTGCCGGCTCCCGAGTAGCTTTCCCATCGCACCATGAGCACTCACTCTTCTCTCTATGTCAGCGGTGTATTTCCCATCCTTACTGATTAATATTATTTTTATAATAAATTATTCCTTTTGAAAAGTCATTCGTCCTTTCCTGAATATACACGTACATACTTATAGATATATATAACGTTTCCTATTGACAGTTACTACTTCGAACATTGTTATTAACATCATATACATGCCTACGTTAGATTTTTCCGTAAAAAGCTTTATCGATGTTAAAACCTTTTTATTT
Source organism: Phalera bucephala (assembly GCA_905147815.2). Lineage (NCBI taxonomy): Eukaryota > Metazoa > Arthropoda > Insecta > Lepidoptera > Notodontidae > Phalera > Phalera bucephala. The sequence continues at coordinate 9,987,364 of LR990621.1, read as the reverse complement.
ACTCTTTTTATCAGTTTTTACGACATTTACAAGGCTGTAGCCGGGCTTTCACTGCAAACGGGTAATGAAGGAGAAATAGTCGAGCGGAACGGAGTACAACTAGCAAAAATAAGCTTACGTTCCATTAAGAAAGAGTTTTGATTATTTTATTTATTTTTCTTCTACTGCAAAAGCGAAGGAGCAAAGTGAGTCCGTTTTTAACCATTTTAACTCGCTGAGCACTTTCCATTTAGGCGTTTTTTGGTGGAAGGATTTTATGAAATGCACTGCAGACGGAGTCCGTTCCGCGCGGAGTGGAAACCCGGCTTAAGGGTGACGTTATTTTACTGTTTAGGTCTCAGTAACTATTTAATTAGATACCAGTGATAACTGTTAAGTAAGTGATTGGTTTAGTAATTTTTAAAAGATAATTTTATCGTTTGCCTTTCGAGGTGAACGTAGGCAGATAGAAATGGCCCAGGATCGAAGTTTAAGAAACTTTGAATAGCAGAATTGGTTATTAAAAACATGTAACTTTTATTTGAGGATACAGAAACATTCTAGACAGTAAACATACTAAATTGGACTTATTCGCAACATAAGGTTGGGGATGCTTTGTTCACAGGTGAAACACATCAAATTCTGCTTTCGATACAATATTATCCTGGAGGACTACATATTAATTAGGGACCACGACCAATTTAGGCAAATCGTTTTCAATCATAAACAAAAGCCAAAAGTCTATAAAACAGAGCGTCCCAATACTATTTTTAGAATATTATTGACACGTCTTCACAGACTAGTAATAGATCTCTTCACAAAAGTACGAACACTAACTGTCTCCAGCTTAAAACAAAAGTTTTGTATCATAAAAGTTTACGGAAAGCACTTCTTCAATCTAAAAAGAAAGTTGGCTGAAGCCAATTTTTAACGATTTCGCGTCAGTGAGCTTAAAAACCCGCTGACGCGAAATCATTAAAAATCAATCGATCGATTGATACCGACCTAGTTTCCACTAAAAACTCCACACATATGTTACTCCATCAACCGCATTGTGTTTTCATTTCTTGTTATGTGTTTCTTTTTATCTCTTCGTTTTGTATCGCGTCCGAATCGCATCCTCCCGAGAGATTTTTCCGGCTTTTAATTTTTGTTAAATACGTTCTGTTTGAAGATTTTCGTGCAATTTTGTACACAAACTGTTGCAATGGTAAAAAAATAACGACGACGCTCATAAACAAAGGCAGCTGCATTGCAGATAAACTAAAGTATTTAACAAAGAATTGCAAACATACAATGTAATGCAAAGAATGATTTTATTCGATAGGTACACACATTAAAACAAAATGTTGCACTGCCTACATTGAGACTGTGACACTCAGAGATGTCCTGGTGGAGGTGATAATCACACGCAGCCCGAGCAGTTGTTCACGTAGATGATGGTGATGATTGATAATCTTATTGCTGTCTGCTTGATCTATAGTAACTGGTTTAACTTCTTAGGTCGCCTTTTACAACGTCCGAGGAAGAAGTGGATTTTTTTTCTGCTAACCCATTCATAGCATTAATGATTATGTACTTGTAGAAGTATTCAGATAGCTGAATATGGTAAATTGTAATGTTCTATATCATCACGCCAGATCCCTTGCGGGGTAGGCAGAGAGTACAGAGTTCCAACAGGTTCTTTCCTTACTCTTTTCCTTTCTCTTTGGCTCCCTCCACGCTCATTGTTCGTCTCATACACGCTCGCCGGTTACGGAGACACTTGACTTGTCCTGCAGATAAGACTCGGACTAATTATTGGTCATGGTAAGATAGTCTAGGTCTTCCCCGGTACCTACATCCTTCACCCAATGAAATGTTTCTTTCTTAAAAAAAATCGTCTCTACAAGCTCCAAGGAATTATTACTCTCTTTTTTTAAATTAAAACGTAACCCGACAACCACACATTTGTGGGTCACAAAAATATTTATCCCGTGCGGAGATCTAACTCGCGACCATTCGATCCAGTGGTTGCGACTTAAGCTCTTAACCACTGGTTCAAACCCTCCGTCTTAAACTACTAAACCAAGCCGTCTTCATCCGTTAAATCATAAACCCTAATGCTCGTATACATTTTTCAGCTTTCATCGTGTACTACGCGTTCCAAACCAGCTTCTTCTGGCTCAACGTGATGTGCTTCGACATATGGAGGACTTTCAGGTAATTTCCTAATATACAAAATAAATCAATAACAAAATATTAACAACGAGGTGTTTGCTTGGAAACCAATACTAAAATCTTAATTTATTCGAAAAATGCTAATGAGAAAGTGTGTGACATGCGAAATTCATATAAAAGCTAGTATTTCGCAAATTTACCTTCGTTTACAGTAACATCTGCGCATCATTTTCTTCTACAAGCTTACATCATATACTTAGTAGGTACACTTATATTTTAAATATACTAGATTACTATACTTATGGTTTTTGAACGGGAACAAATCCGAACGAATGCGAGGATTGTGGTTGGTAACGATGTGCTGGAGCAAGTAAATGGATTTGTATATCTTAAATGCGCCTTCAGTAAGGATGAGAAATACACCGCTGACATAGAGATAAGACTTAATGCAGAGAATAGAGTGATTGGTGCGATGGGAAAGCTACTTGGGAGCCAGCAGCTAAGCTAAAAGGTGCAGCTGGCCATGCATCATGGAGTGCTTGTCCTAACGCTGCTATATCGCAGTGAGAGTTGGCTATGTAAGAAGGAGAATGAAAGCAGGATAAATGCGGTCAAAATGCAAGCCCTACGGAAGATGTGCGAAGTCTAAGTATGCAAGATTGTCTATCTATCTATCTATCTATATCATCACGCCAGCTCCCTCGCGGGGTAGGCAGAGAGTACAGAGTTCCAACAGGTTCTTTCCTTACAGACAGTTATATAAGATAGTATTGGTGTAAAGATGAGAAAGAGTATGTTCCGTTGCTTCGGGCATATAAAAAGAATGTCGCAAAAAATAATTACAAAACAGATATACAATTTGAAAGTGAAAGAATGCAGGTACCTGGGAAGACCTAGACTATCTTAACATGACCAAATAGACCGGGTCTTATCTGAAAGGCAAGTTAAGAGTGTTTGTGATCGGCGAGCGTGTATGAGACGAACTATGAGAAGGAGTAGCGAACTATGAAGAAGTAGGAGAAGGAAGCCAGAGAGGTCTGTAAGGAAATAACCTGTAGGAACTCTGTACTCTCAGCCTAGTTCGCAAGTGCATCAAGCGTGATAATATAGATAGATAGCTATAGTAGATTTACGTACTCCATCCTTGGTCATATCTTCCCTACTGACTTTGCATTGTGCAATGCAAAAGATTTCTATGGTCTAAGGTGTACTGCAGGATCAAAATATATACCTACTCCTTGCCTGCTACATATTTTATGAAAATGGAGCTAAAAGTGTCAATGCTTTTACTTATGTATGTATGCCTTCCATAAAATAAGAGGTAAAAATGACAAAACATTCCCTATGTTAAATATTCAGAGTAGATAAGTTACGAAATTTCGTTTCTCGGTATGTTTTCCATCGTCCATTTTTATATCGGGAAGTTATGATCAAGTTTATAGCGGCGCTGATAGGATGCCAATTAGTTTTATTGATCCGTTAAATAATGGGAACGAAATTGCATTGCTGCCCACGCCGATTTGTGGAAATCTATTTTTAAATATACAGTTACGAACATATTTTGCGTTATAAAATAAATAAATAATAGGTAAAAAAAAAAAACATTTTTGAATACAAGCTTTTATACAGGCAATGGTGTAATTTAAAATGGCTAAAGAATTTAAGTAGGTATGCGCAATTTCTAGTCTGTGCTGTTGGCCGTTGAGGAGTTCCTTCCTTTTGAGTCAATCCTGGGTGTAGAATCAGATCATGCTTACCATAACCATGCATTGCCATCGAATCTGAACCAACACGTCAAATTTCAACGTATTCAGCTTGTAAGATTTGAACATTGCAAGTTAAATAAAATCAGTGGAGTTGGTACCGTTCCTTTTTGTCGATTCTCTTTAGTTTATCCACCATTATAGAGTTTTAATAATGTAAAGTAACTACTTCCATTATTGTCAAGTACATTTTATAGGAATATCAATTTTAGGCTAAAGCTCTCAGTCATTTATATCATTTGGAGCAATGATCTATAATCCTCGACATATATAATAATACACTTTTCGTAAAAACGGCCTTTTTAAGAGGTGATACGAGTGAAATATCAAATTCCGTTCATGCTGTGCGAGATTTATGATCACATTTATTACGTCATAAATAAAAAATATCACGCTTGGAAAAAATGTTTATTGCCTTACACAAGTCACTTGCGCGATCGTTAAGCCGGTGTCTGTGGCCAAAAGTGGACAAGATAAATGAAAAAAAAATACAGTCACTTAATTTTCTTAAGATAAGGGAATGAAAATTTGTTATTGCTAGTTCTTTTAGTTTTTGTTAGGGTAGTAAACACCCTGTGAAGGAGTGGATATCTCTCAGCTTGGGAATTAGTTTCATTCAGGCACTGATCTCTATCCCAATACTGGATCCCAATATTTCTTCCAATGCTAGCCGTCATAAGCAATAATGATTCAATATGATACAAGAGTTACCTATTCTTGCTTCTACAAACAACAAACCTAGGTTCTTCATACAAATGCTATTGACTTTCTTCAATATCTACAGACACACTTTATCATTATATTTAATATTTACGGGCTGTTTAACCATGGTTTGGATTGCAGATCGGGGACGCCGAGTCAATCAGGCTGCGGTTCACACGCGTAGGTCCTTATATACAATTTCTAAGTCCATAATAGCATGTATTCCATTTACATATTAAGGTCGATCTGTTGTAACATGATGTTGTGATAACACTTTGTCGTTGAATTGATTGTTTATCAATGTTCATCGTGACTAAGAACTTGTTGTGTAGCCATTCTCATGAATAGTATAATTTGTTTAATTTAACTTAGACCCACCTAATAGACCAGAAGCCTACATTGTTCTCCCATACCCCCCAACAAAAAGATGATGGAAAAAGAAAATGTAAAAATACTATTTTAAAAGAGTAACCGTGGAGTTTCTTGCTCTTCTTCTCCACAGTGGAAGGTAGTGATGAGTATTTGATACTTTTCTGACGATTCATAAGTACTGTAGTGGTTTAAATGAATAAAAATTATTGTGATTCTGTTACTTCGTTTCGTTGAAAAATGCTGAACTTTTTGCATTGTAGTACTTATTGATTCAGCGGGCTCTAGATTTTTCATAGCCTTAACTCTCAGCCTGTATGATTTAAAACAAACATATGTAAGCAGTTAGGCATCTACATACTAGCCACGAAGTGCGGTGAATAAAAAATTTTACGCGACATCTCGGCAGGTTCAGAGACCCACTCAACACTTCTGAGAAGCCACGCAGACCGCGCGTCTGTGTCCGTGAGCCTTATTTGGACCGCTAGTATCTTAGTACTAAGAGTTGAGCATCTTAATGCTCAACTCTTGTCTGGTAAAGCTGTAAAGGCCCCGCGGTCAACAGCATAGATCATTCACAGTGTGAATTTCACACATACACTAAGATGCTCAACTGTTAGCTGTGGTATATCCATAATTTAGTCTTCTTGCGGATGTGAGCTTACCTCAATACACACAACTGTGCGCGTGGTATATGGTTTTAGCGCCGCGGCGCTGCTTTAAGTAGGTACCTATGGAGTAATCTCGCTGTCGTCGTCGCTACGATTTAGTTGTACTGACCCGGCCTCAGATCATTTGACCTCAGATTAGAGGACCCACCACATCTGCGGGTCCAGCCAGTTGGCAGGCGTTTTACCGCAATGGATAGCGCATAGTTCTGACCATGTGAATTTTCGTTCTAAAATGTCATCCTCCTACATTTTTTGTTTTCTTTTAGCGTTAACTATTGTAGGAAGTCCACATGGCTTCAGACCCAGAAGATCTCGAATGATATTTCACAAGCCAGTACAGACAGCAGTCGTTGGTGTGGCTGTCGGATTTGGTCTCCGATTTAGACTTAACATTTATTTTGGGCGATTTAAGGCATTCAAAAGTTATTTTTTTTTTGGATGTGTGTCAAAAGTGATACGCAAATGATGCCTATTCTATTATGAAAAATATGGTACTTGAATTTGCCATACCTAGTAAAGAAATACTCGTTTACCTTGGTAGGAGAGTTCAAACGACACTTAATACAAAATATCCTAATCACACCATACCAATGTGATAATAGGTTGAAAAAGAAATAATGTGACTGTCCTCACCATACAGATAGCACTTAAAAGCAAGTCCTATCTATATGGTCATAACTATCGATTTCGAATGAAAACGGTTTTGCATAAGATCTATTTTAAAGTGTAACATCAACATATGAATGGAGATGTTAAACATACTTATGATATAATAGCTTTTGCACAATACAGCAGCTCTGTATATTCTCAACACAATCTTGATTGTACTAAAAATAACAATATGCTGTTGTGTGTATCTAAGTAATATGAATTACTAACTCACATCCGCTTTGTCGGTACGATTGATTGTGAAGGTATTGCAAAATTATTAAAATATGTAAAATTCTGAATATGAAACACTTAAAATTATTGTTCGGATGTTATTGCTGTTTATTTTTGCTCTTTAAGTTCCCGACAGTTCGAGTACTATACAGCACCATTTTTTGTTGTGTGAATGATTTACGCTGTTGATCGAATGACCTTTACAGCTTCATGAGGCAAGAGGGCAACAACTACGCTCCAGCCGAAAGCTTTACAGCACATATGCTTCAGCTCGTGCAGTATCTATGTGACATTACCGTCCACGGTGCCTCCCGTGGCAATGGGTGCTGTAAGGGACTTGGTCGTCGGTAACGTCGGGAACTCAAAAAGCATAAAATAAGCCGCGATAAAATCCGAAAAATAGTTTTATTTCGTCTGTATTATGGGCGTATACCTAAGACCTCAATACAATAGCGACCTTACCCATAGTGAGGCCTCAAAGCGTCAAAAATGTGCGAGGTCTCTGGCCTCTGTGCAAAGTATGTGAATTGTTGCCTTTGTCCAGCAGTGAGACAAAAATGACTTTCTTATCTGAAAGGCAAGTCTTTTCCGTAATAGGCGAGCGTGTATGAGATGAACTATGACAGTGAAGTAAGCCAGAGAGGTCTGTACGGAAAGAACCTGGTGGAACTTTCTACTCTCTGCCTACCTCGCAAGATATCTCGCGTGATGATATAGATAGATAGAGAGATTTGTAGTAACTAACACTTAAGTTCAAAATAAATAAAATCAACTTTTTCTATTTGGGTTGTTCCGCGAGGCCCCTGCAGGAGCGAGGCCCCGGGCGATTGCTCTACTCGCCATTCCCTAAGGCTGCCACTGCCATAATATATGAGACTATTTTTAGCGTAAGCATAAATTTAAACTTTATCTGCCTGTACCTACATAGGGTGAATGTTTATACGTTTGGAAAGGGGGAAGAACTAGTAATTTTATCTATATCATCATGCCAGATCCCTTGCAGGGTAGGCAGAGAGTACAGAGTTCCAACAGGCTCTTTCCTTACATACCTTTCTGGCTTCCTCCTCTCTCATAGTTCGTCTCATACACGCGCGCCGGTTACGGAGTCTCTTGATTTGTCCTTCAGATAAGACATGGTTATTTGGCCGTGGTAAGATAGTCTAGGTCTTCCCCGGTACCTACATCCTTCCACTTTCGCATTGTATAACTCTTTTGTCATTCTTTCTTCTGACATTCTTTCTATATACCCGAACTAACGGAACATACCCTTTCTCATCTTTACACCGATACTATCTTTCATACCTACTCGCTTTCTTACTACGCTGTTGCGAATGCGATTGGTCAGCTTCACTCCGCACATCTTCCGCAGAGCTCACATTTCCACCGTATTTATCCTACTTTCATTCTCCTTCTTACATACCCACCTCTCTCTACCATATAACAGCGTTGGGACAAGCAACTAGTAATTATCCTCAGTAATCATATAGAGTCCAATCTATTTATATATATGATGGATTTTCTCATACAATATTATCATGTAGGGAAAAATACCTACATCCTCTAACTAACGCAGTACTTACTACATACTAAAGCAATACACCTAATCTAATATGGAACCCGGCAATCTTTGCCTATAGAAATATGGATGATGAGAATCTTAATTTTAAGCTCAAGATTTATTTTTTTTGTTTAACGTACCCATATAGACGTCGATTGCTTGTTGCTTGAAGTACGAGTATCTTTAATCTTGTAACTTATATCATAATATTGTTTCCATGCATTCGAACGAAGAGTTGGAAGTTTGACTCAACAGGTGCAAAGGTAACTTTATACAAACACACATGTACCTATGTAATATGCTCTTGATGATTTTTATGTACCTTTAATGTGAGCGGAATACCATGTATTATAGCGCTGCATGTAATGATAGATAAAAATATCAGCCTCAAATAATTATATCGGGTGTAACGGACAGGTACGTAAAGCCTAAAACAGGTGGTACTTATCAATGCAAACAACTTTACTATCTATAGCAACACTTACAAGATTAAAAAATAAGCGATTTCATGCAAAATCTTCAGTAACCGCCACCAAAATGTAGTATGGATTGGATTGATAGGTACTGAGGGTACTATCATCCCCTTCATGTTTTCGTCCTTTATAGTTACCACCTTCTCCCATGTGAAAAACTTAAACCAGTTCTGCCTGTCACCAGAGAGGTATGTAAGGAAAGAGCCTGTTGGAACTCTGTACTCTCTGCCTACCCCGTAAGGGATCTGGCGTGATGATATAGATAGAGTTCTGCACATTAGAAGAGGTTTAACGGATTTATACTAGCTAGAAATTGTATGTATATCGGGTAATTACTGACCTACTAAAAGGCATTAATATCCTCTCACAAAATTACACTACAACTACACTTACACTATCGTATAATAAATAATTATTAAAACATATAGTTAGTTTGCAGTCCAACAGTCTAACCACTAGGCTATCACTGCAAAGTCAAAGGTCTCGGGTTCAAACCCAGGCACGCACCTCTGTCTTTTCGAAAGCATTTGCGTATTAAAAAAAAAATTATCACTTGCTTTAACGGTAAAGGAAAACATCGTGAGAAAACCTGCATGCCTAAGAGTTTCTCGAAGGTGTGTAAAGTTCGCCAACCCGCACTAGGCCAGCGTGGTGGACTATGGCCTAAACCCTCTCAGTTTGAGAGGAGGCCCGTGCCCAACAGTGGGACAGTTTCTTAACAGGGATAATATTATATAGTTAGTTAGTAATTAAAAGACAATAGGAATTCCAGCAAATATCGGACTATGAATTTCGTTGATGCACTTATTTGCATTTGTCCTGGATGCCGTTGAGCTGAATCATTTCTATCCTATTACCAATAACAATTTAAAAATATCCTGTGCTCATCAACATAGGAAAATCATTCTATAAACACAAATAAATAATTATATACTTTTATAATATAAGCAATAAATAAACAAAGTTAGGTTTATTAAATATCTATTTGTTGGATTGTTTAGTTTAAGTTCAAATAAGATTTTGCCATCAAGAAATAAGTAATTGTCTTTGGTACTATTTATTCAATAAATCGCGATAAAATCTGAATAATTTTAATTTAAACACAAGGCTTTATAACAAAAAAAAATAATGAAGCAATTATTTGACAAGTTTATATGGCTTCTTTCCGGCTCCATTGTTGCTCTGGCCACCGTTCGACTTCATCATCAGACCCTAAACACTACCTGGTTGTACAGTACTTGTAGTTAAATCAAACAAGCCAAAAACGAAAGGGTTACGTTGTATAATTCACATGATCCTATGGCAACCTTTCGAATCCATCATCAGACCAGCTCCATGGCCGCATTATTGTATTATCACCGACTTTACCTACGTATGCCAAATATCAGCACAATCGGATGCCCGCAAGTGTTTAATAAATGGATCACAAGATTTGAACCGGAAAGACACACAGATAGACCGACAGACAGACATACGAATATTTTAAGTTAAATAGAGGCTTGTAATAAACAGTTATGTCTTTGTTACTATACAAGGTGTAACATAAATAACGCAAGACCTCAGACACCCTAATTAGATTATTGTTTTACGAATTCAATACGACAAATCAAATTTCCAATTTTAAGGAAACATCTACCATTTTTTTAGGCTCTCACCCAAATTAAGCATAAAATTAAATAATTAATTAACTTATGTATGCGTATTGAGGTGTGTGTAAAAGAAATACATTAAAAATAGCCGTAATGCTTTGAATAATTATTAAATTTTGTTTAATACAGCGAACAGAACTAGTAACAGCATTTTATAAAAATTATAAGAAAAATTAATTAATTTTAAAAATAGTTGGAACTGATTCAGTTGCCGATTTAGAACAGACTACTTTCAGGTCTTTTGTTAATTATGTAACACCTTGTATAATATACTATTATATTTAATGGCTTTTTCAAGATTCTCGTGGCTTTTTGCTTCTTTCTTAAAACTCTTGTTATATGTATATGTCAGCTGTTTGCTTGTAATTACCAATGGAAGTAGTCAAATTTGGAATTTGTAAAAGCGAATCCTTGCTACGCAGCGTAGCAATCTACGTAGTATATTTTCGTAGCACTTTTGTGAAAGGATTTCACGCTTGGCTAATCTCCGTGAAACCAAAGTGTAGTGAAAGACTCTATAAGCAATCTCGGATTAGGCACATGTTTATAAAAATCTAAATAAAATAATTAGGCCAAGTTTAAGTGGATTTATTAAGTATAATATAATTATTTATTTATTCTTTCTGCACATATGTATGTACAAAGGCGGACTTAATGCCTGAGGCAATCATTATTAAAATAAATAAATTATTACAAGAACAAACTAGTTTAGAATAAAGTTTTACAAGCTTTTTGTGATCTGTGTGTATCTCTTTTGTCTATTATATACCCTAAGTAGTAGGCAGGTGATCATTGTACACTCACCTTTACATAATTTTCTAACATTATATTTTATATTTTGATAAGCAGTAGCTACCGGGGCGGCAGTATTAATAAGAGAAGGGAGAGAAAACGCTTCGCCCTGTACGCCGCGTACGCATGGGGGGTACCCCTGGTGCTCACCGGCTGCACCGTGGCGATGCAGTTCAGCGACCTGCCCAATTACATCATCACGCCAGGGTTCGGAACTAGGAGGTGTTGGTTCGTGGGTAAGTTCTCGCCGTCATGTGTTAAAAACATTTTTTCCATACATCTATATCATAACCACAGATCCCTTGTGGGGTTGGCTGAGAGTAGGTACAGACTTCCAACAAATCTTTCCTTATAGACCCTGCTTTTTCCACTCTCATAGTTCGTCTCATTTACGCTCGCCAGTTACGGAGACTCTTAATTTACTCATCAGACAAGATCACGGTCTATTTGATCAAGATCACAAAAGTAAAATTAAGATTCCTTAAAAACTCAGTTATAATATATGAAATTGAATTTTTTCATCCAACTTTTAACGAACTTCATGTTTTAAGAAAATCTATATCTATCCAGCGTCATTTGGGGAACAAAAACAAATACTTATTTCTGTATTCATGTAGTCCGATCCATGTAAGCTGTCTCATTGTCATAAAGCTGGAGCTGACGAGAAAGCCACGACTATGCCATCTATTATGTAGGAGAGCGCACTCACAAAGATATTAAATAAAATACATGACTATGAAATAATAAATACGTAAGATCATAAATTTATATCTATGATCTAACGTAATTCTTACTTTCAATGTAAGTAGCATTTTAATTGTAAAATCAACTAAGCCGTAGAACAAATAGGACCTACATTTACATGAAATTTAATTACTTTCGAAGACTATGGTCGAGGGGAGTGATGGCTGTTCCAGTAGTCATACTCGAGAACGGGTGCTGCTTGTGGGGACTGGTCCATCTGGAATCCTTCAGACACTCTTTATAAATAACTTCATTAGTCTCATATCTCGGTCGTACGGCATTACACTGGAGAGTGTAAGCTATTTAATGGTAATTTAATTGTATTCACACAATATGATAAAAAAATTGAAAGGAAAAGGAAAAAGAGAATTAAATAAAAAAAGACAAGCCCGCTGAGTTTCTTCGCCGGATCTTCTCAGTGGAGGCCGCGTTCCGATCCAGTGGTTGATTTGTCGTTAAATTAGAATTAAAAAAAAAATGTAAATTGACTGTCTGTAAGCGCCCCCGCAGGGCTTATACAAAATAAATTATTTGAGTTTGAGTTGAGTTTGAGCTTGACTGTCAATCTGGTTCTTGTATCAGGCAACGTCATTGAATTCTGAGACTATACGATGACAAATACGGCATGTTGCTGTCCTAAACCTGCATCTAACTTTATAGAAAAGATAAACTTAAATTAGAACAATTTGAAGCCTACTTAATATCTACAATATCTTTGCTTACCCATATCTGATTTTCTCCAAGACACAAGTACCTTTTCAATTCAAGCTCATTTTAATGCACACTTCTTCACCTAGATTGGTTGAGTGAGCTGGTGTACTTCTTCACGCCGGTGTTGGTGCTGGTGGTATGCAACATGGTGTTCTTCATCGTCACCGCCAACCGCATCCACACCATCAGGCAGGAGACCGCCATCCTGAAGGGATCTGAGTCCTCACGAAGCGATAAACTCCAAAAGGATAAGCAGAGGTGAGGAGTTATGATTTTTTATCAAGAAAGAACCAATGTTCGTATATTTTCACTGTATCATAAGTTATTCATACTTATTTCGCCGACCCCAGAAATGATGAAGAAAATAGGGAAGAATATTGCATTATTTTGGTTAGCTCATTTTTGTAAGCTCTCATGAAAAATTACGAAGAAAACTGTGACGATAATTCTCTTTAGAAAAACTTGGCCCTGAGGCATGACAGCTAAAATATTTTATATAATCTAGTAAGTTATTACCATCATAACATCATCTACGCACCAGACAGTAAGTGTATTGAAAAAAATCATCATCACACCTATAATGAAAGATAAAAGTGGAGGTTGTCTATAAGAGAAGACATACTTACGTAAAAGCTTGAAACAAACTTTCGCTCCTTAAACAAATAGTACTTGTCAGCTTTCCTTGTTAACCCATTATTTTAGGATATACCGTGTATACCGTAATAAACGTGAAAAACAGGAGTTTGTACTTCCATAACGAAATAACGTATTAACGAGGAACTTTATAGGACATAGGTACGAACATCCTAATCGACGATGTGGACCTAATGGATGTGTCGTGTTCGACATGAATTTTCACGTTATGTAAGCACAGTATGTACTTACTATAGCTATCTAAAAAGCTCAATATTTGTCATGACATACATAGCATGAATTCCTATTATATCGCATTCTCATTTATAATCTTTATTTTTGCCCCAAAGACCAAACATTGGTAGTTACAAATTTACTATGGCAAGACTAGCCGGCACCATGTTTTCAGTACCTACCCACCGAAATGTATTTTATAAAATAGAACTGGCGCTAATATTTATTAAAAATCTCTAGAGAAGAGAAATTCACAGAGCTCATGTCCAAGAGAAGATGTTTATATTTCAACGTTAAAATAATACTTAGAGGTACCTCTAAGTTTTTCGAGAAGCGCGGCGAGGGTGGAATCGAAACGATATATCAAAAGAGATTGCTTTTGGACTTTTATCACACAAAAGTTTTTCTGTTTATTTATAGGCACTCAAACACGAATTGTAACTGTAAATTTTAATTTGGTAGAATTGCAAATGTTTTTCTCATTTTACTTTTATCGCTTTGAGAAACGCTTTGTGTATACGTATTTCAGGCTGTTACTTTAAAGTTTATTTCGTACCGAACTTATTCTGCACCTTGTCTGATAGGTCATTTTCACGCCAGATATCTAGCGTAATAGGCAACATATTTACACCTTTACCGAGGCCTATTCTTCCAGTTGCCTATTAAGAGTCATCTGGGAGGATAAGCGACGAAAAAGCTATAAATATACTGACCATTAGCTAGGGCTAAAAGCAAAACTTTTGCAGATACGGCCTCTACCTCAAACTCTTCATGGTGATGGGTGTCAATTGGACGGTGGAGCTGATTAGCTTCGCAGTGGGCGGCTCCAACTGGTACTGGATCGTGATTGACATCTCCAACATCGGTCTTGGTGTGTTCGTCTTCTTTATCTTCGTCTGGAAGAAGAAGGTTCGGAAGCTGGTCCACAAGAGGTATGTTATAGTTAACTGTTAAGTTTATAAATTAATAATAAACAAGACAGGGTGCTTCCACATAAATTTCTTATATACATTTCTATCTATATATCTATATCATCACGTCAGATCCCTTGCGGGGTAGGTAAGCACTACAGAATTCCAACAGGTTCTTTCCTCACAGATCTCTCTGTAAATTTGAATACATTCCTTGTTACTAATGTAGCCCCACACCTAGAATTATTTATGTGTCGTTTGATCGATCCACCAAATTAGCGCTAAAAGTATTTTTTTTAATATAGTGTTTGTATTTCTCGATAAATTGTTGTGAAACCCATTCTTAGTCTAATCTGTGCTTCTTACCAACATGTTTTCTGTGTAAAACAAGGACTAATTGGGATTTATTTCTTCCCTTTTTTCTTTAGTAACGTCGTCCCATTATTGTGTAGCGTGTGCTCCTATTTTCTTGGGGTATAATAATAGGTATTCGTTTTGTGGAAGAGCTTAGTAAGGAAACACATTAGGCTTAATATTAGTCGGTCGATCTAAGGTTTACTTGTTGATTGATGAACTACTAGAAATTTCTCGCAGCCTTTTATCAGCCAGTGTTGAATGTATCTATAAAGCGCGCCATTCTGTTTAATGTTACGCCTCTTCGATCCAGTATCTTGTCATTATTTCAGTAAGATTAAGATATGCCACAATATATTATATCATCGTCGACGTTATTTCAGCTTGATGAGTCTTCCGCCTAAAGTCACTAATTGTCCTTCTACACGTAAATTTCACACGTTTTTCGCTATAAATCATACATCATACATCTTGTACAAAGCAAAGTGATCGGTTTACTTTGCGATATGAGATGTAAGATAAATGTGCAGTATTCAGTCACCGTCGAACCGTGTCAAGATAGAGACTAATGTAGGTACAGCTAGGTACAGCTAGGTACAGAATAAATAATCCAGCTAATTTATTCTATATCGTTTATTCTATCAATCGCGATAGAGAGATACCTACCCCGCAAGGGACCAGTCGTAATGTAGTCTGATCCATGCATGATAGGCAGAGAGTACAGAGTTCAAACAGGTTCGGTTCAATCTTTTATGCGATATATGTATAATAACGATAACATGACGCAGCTGCATATTGTATCTGTACGTCAACGATATTTTAATTATAATATTGTTGACGCCCGTGCGTTACCCATATATGTACACGTTGACGTTAACGCGATGTTGATAATTAGAACATCGTTGGTGTTCGTTACACCTGCTCCCAACCGATGCCCTTCCGATGTTCTTTCGAATACAGATACCATACACAGGATCAGACACCACCTCACCGGCGAGATCGAAGAATCCTTTGCCCGCCGGCCGGTGCAGAACACCAAGGCGAGATACCTAGTATATGCCCTCCCCCATAGCGACTGCTCAAGCCGAGGCCTTGAGGCGCCCATGAGCTAGCTCGCCCTCTTGTACGATGAAGCTATAAAGGCCCCGCGGCCAACAGCGTAGATCACTCACACACACCTGCTAGGTTGTTTTTTGTGAAACTTACCTCAAATATAATTAAAGGGGCGAATTAATAGACACATATCTCTTATTAGAAGTATCTATTAATTCATTTTGCGAATTTCATAACGCGGGATACGATTTTAGCGACATTGTATACACTGAAGTAGCTGATTTATTTTGTACTTGTGTTTGTAAGGGTAGCGAGTGTGTATATAGCCATCGCTATTCTATGAAAAGCAATATGTCAAGAGTCAATGTTGCTGTGTTTGAGGTTGATAACATCGCTGAATACTCCGAATTTCTTACCTCCTAGGAACTTAACATTTTGTTAGTTTTATGGTACGAAAGGTAATTTGTATACATCCAATAAACAGGCGGAGCGCTAAAATGGACTTATGTGTAGTTTTTGGAGCCCAGCATTTATATTTATATTGGCTAGGTTTTCATCTGTTTACCTACACCAAGGGCCTCTACGGCCCACAGCCACAAGGCCAATGATGAGGCTAAAATGAAAAGCAGTTTGCAGGACTTGCAGGTAATCGGGCTACCAGTCAGAATATTATATCTAACTACTCATAGTTAAACGTCCGAATTAGAAGTACTTGACACGGATTGCTTTTTGTACTCAAACTGACGTCTCATAGTTAAACATCCTAAGGAGAAGTAAGATTGGGAGTCTACAAAGCGTCCAGTAATAGAGTTGATTTTGGGAAATCCTCTTTATTTGAAGACCCAATAGTCCACTAGTGGGATTCAAAAGCTCCCCAATCGCTCGAGGTTGTTTAATCAAATATTACATAAGTAGACATGATATTGTCTCTTTTACAAACTTCTTGTATGACAACAAAATTGAATCTACTACCATTAACCTTCTTGAACTATTTAGGACCTATCCGCAGTCTGAGAACGCAGCAGACGCCAATGCGTTCCAAAATTTATGGATTTTCATCTTCATTGGCAGACTGCGTCGAAGCTAGAGGAAGGATTGATTTATGCTGTAAAATATGCTTTTTTGTACGTTCGTTCGTCTGGCTGTATAGATATCTGCATGTCTTAATGTTGTGTTTTATCTCTAAATATATCTTAGCTTCTAAAAGTAAGTAGGTTCGTATTAGTTTTTATCTTTGGTAGTTTTTACTTATTGAATAAACTAGATATTAGGATCGTTGTTAATTTAGTTAAGTACCTACATAAGAGTTAAATTTTTAAGGTCTGTGGCTTGAGCAAAAATGGCATGAGATTGATTGTTAAGTGGAGATGTAATATGCCGCAATTAAGTTATAGTTTCAACCTTCAAACATTATACTTGTAAGTTTTTATGTACTGTAAAACCACTTTTGCTGAAGTTCTAACATAATTTTATTTACAGCATGATTAAATTAAGCACACGACGTTTTTCTCCATTTAAATAATTAAAATGCACGGCATCTTCCGCAGTCACGTTATATTTTTACCGGTAACAAACGCTCGAGTAAAATATAGTGGAGCTATTTTTTCTTAATTTATTCCTTCTGAATATCCCATGTCATCGTAAGTAATTAATAATAGTCCCATTTTCATCTACATATAATAATTTTATAACAAAAAGTTTAGAACCAATGTCACCAAGATATCATAACAAGATGTTCGAATGACCCACCCAGATTAATCACCCACAAGTAATCGCACAATATGCCACAATATATTATATAATTATATAGTGTTAGCACTGCATCTTGACCATAGATTTTAATTTATTAGATATATTACTGGACCTTCGTAAACGGCAGTCTCTATTCATTAAGGATCTCAGTAAGTAGGTAAATAGATAGAGAACATAAAGCGTACTTTTGTAAGTTTTTACTTAAGTAAATAGTTTTTAGCACTCTGCGAGCGGCCGCACTATCGTCGTGGAATCAATTTCATGAGTAAACTGCTCTGTGTTTGGAAATTAATTGTAGTTACTAAAGAAAGGCGTGCGTCTATTGTAGCAATTTTGTTTTTTTTTTTAAATGTAGCTCCGTACTAGGAATTATTCTTTTCATGGGTGCGTCTATATGAAATTCACATACACAAACACCCAGACCGAAACAATTATTTGTGGCTCACACAAAGCTTTATCCCGTGCCCCCGCACGCATCAAACCTGCGACTACTTGATCTAATGGGTGAAGTGACACAAACTCTTAACCCCTGAACCAAACCAAACTGTCTATGGATGGAAATGTATGCCAGATCCTAACATACAAATTGGCCGCTACTTCTTTACGCCTTTTAGCTCAGCTTGCTGGATTGTGCATCTACAAATCGCGGAAATAGTGTCGCCTCAGATCCAAGTATTAATGGCATTTCTGTGTATTTTGTATTAAACCGTGAATCCTCTTCGCAGTATTCCAGATAAATACACAATAATTTTATGTGTTCCCCTTCCCGGCGCATTACGTTCTTTGATTAGTTGGGGAAAATGATTCATGTAAAGTACCTATTGATGTTTTACTTATCGGAGCAACAAGGATAATGCTACCCTTAACAGAGGGCCTAAACAAGTTGCAAGTGTTTTGTTTCTTTTCTCTTGTCGCCATCGATAGGATATGATCTGGCCACGTGACTTTTCGTTGCAAAATGTCATTCCCATACAATTTTTTCGTTTTTTACTATGGTTAACAACTGTAGAAAGACTATTTGGTTACAGGCACTGAAATTGTCTGCCGTTTATGAAGGTCCTAAAAGTAACCAAATAATAAATAAATGTATATAAATTCTTAATAATAACCTATTACCTTACTCTAGATTCCGCACTACGTTCGGTCTGCCGCAAACGGAACAAGATAGCCAGCCCAAGTGGACCACCAGTTCAGCACCAACTGAAGACACTCGCATTTCCACTGACGACTCCGCCATAAGACTTAAAGACATGCATTAGTTCTACTGGTATGTATAATCAGAACTATGTCTTAGGAGAAGTCTCAGAAATATTCGAAAAGTGGGTTATGTCCATTATGAGCATAATGATGCGTCTTAACGTTATAGGGCGTAAGCCCATTTCTGTTAGAAACTGATTATTTAGTTATATTATTGGATCATCAACGTAAGATGTAGTAATAGAATAAATCTATATTGTGAAAGTAGTGGAAGTTCGTACATTTATAGATAACTAGGTAATTATAATTAGGTAATAATAGGTAATTTGACAGACGATTTAGCGCAGTGGTTAAGAGCTTAAGCCGCTCCGCCCACTGTGTCTAATAGTCGCGGGTTCGATTCCCGCATGGGACAAATCTTTGTGCGATCCACAATTATTTGTTCCGGTCTGGGTATTTGTGTATGTGAATTGTCATGTTTGTAAACGCACCCACGATACAGGAATAAATCCTAGAGTGGGGCTACGTTTTTTAAATAAAAAAAAAAAAAAAAAAAAAATTGCATGCTTAATTATTTAAAAGTTTTTGTATTTAAAGTTTAGTAAAATATAATCTATAGTAAAGTTGCCAGAAAAGCACTAGAGAGCCAATAAGGTATATAAATAAACTAAGTGCAGCTATCAGTAGGTATGCAAACGTTTTGAGCTTGGATATGAAATGAGCAAGACTATCAAAATGGACATCGAATTGTGGTATTTTTTGATATGTTCGTTATACTGGCGAGACACACGAACCACAGGCGAATCACGACCTAAGTTGTATAGATCACCCAGATCAGATCATAGAGTATAAATCAGCCTAAAAAAGTCTAACTGCTTTGCAAAGGTAAGACCTTCGAAATGGGAAAGAATAAGTCATACTCTTCTACATGAATACTGTGCGGATTGGTGGAGGCAAGTTTGTGGGCACCTATTGAATTGAAATCCTATCATAAAGCCTCCAATTTGGGTTAACGATAGGTGGCAACCAGTATCAACGGCTAACCTTGCCTTTCGAAGTACGGTGGCGCTTGAAAATGGAAACGCCAAAAACGAACACCCATCTCAGATTGACAAAACGCTGCTTTACCTTGGCGGCCACTAAAAAAAGCGCGATGACTCACCATTACGTACTCCTCCCTCAGAAGGTGATTATTGTTAAATAACTTATATTTATACTTATACTTCAGGAAGTGGTGGCACTATTCTAGAATATCAAAACCGTCACGTTTATATTACCCAAGAGGGGGTGGCAGCGTTGTGCTGTGTACACCTCCACATTTCGATGTCAAGGTCGCAATTTAACAGGCGGTGAACCTATGTACTAGTTGTCATAATCTATGGACTGTTACTGATAAAAAACGATACAATAACACTTTCAGCGACCTTAGAAAAAATTTTTTATACCCAGGACTTCAAGGTCGGCAGTCGCACATACGCTGCAAGACTAACGAAGCAGGCCCTGTCAGTATTCAGTAATTTAATTAAATTACTGAATAATGCAGCCTATAGCAGTCTACTGCTGGACATAGGCCTCTCCAAGTGCACACCACTGGATACGATCCTCGGCTACTCTCATCCAGTTTCTGCTAACCGCCCTACGAAAGCCATCGCTCCACCCAGCCTGAGGACGTCCTGCCATACGTTTGCCAGTCTGTGGTCTCCACTAAAGAACTCGTTTGTCCCAGCGGCCATCGGTTGTTCGGCTAATGTAACCCGCCTATTGCCACTTCAACTTACTAATCCGGTGGGCTATGTCGATAACTTTGGTTCTCTGTCGAATGACTTCGTTCCGGATTCTATCCTTCAGAGGAAATTCCGACCATAGCCCTTTCCATAGCTCGCTGAGAGACCTTAAATTTAATTAATTAGACGTATTAATTTGTATGTAGACAGTCTAGTTGAAACATCGGCAACTCAACTAATTATCTCTTACTAGCAGTAATCAATAACAGCGCTACCTACTACCTACCTACTATGTTACTGCTGACTAACGTAGCTTTCTAATGGTGAAAGTATTATTAAAATCGGTTCCATAGTTTCAGAGTACATCGATTACATTTATAATATTAATATATATCTTATCTGATGGAAAAGTCAAGAGTCTCCGTAACCGGCGAGCGTGTATGAGACGAACTATGAGAGTCGAGGAAGCCAGAGAGGTATGTAAGGAAAGAACCTGTTGGAACTCTGTACTCTCTGCCTACCCCGCAAGGGATCTGGCGTGAGGTTATAGATAGATAGATAGATAGATATTAATATAGACAACACCAATGTAATTTTTAAGCCGTCAACACTTCGGGTCTCGGTGTGTCCTTCTTATGTAGGTACCTATCTATTTACGTAGGTACCCATTCTGGAAAACCTGATAGTGTTGCTTTATGCTTTACTTCCTGTAAGGCCAAAAATAACTAAGTTTCCAAGTAACGCAATGGTCGTTTTCTATAGAGCCATATTTTATCTTATCTTGTCTGTTTGTTCACAGATTCCAATCCATGACATGTTTGAGCCAAAGAATTATCATGACCGCAAGAATGCATCACAAATCAAATCACATCATTTTAGCTTTAGCTGCAAGTCATTTTTTTTTAATTTTTCGAAATATAAATGGAATAAAATAACACAACATGTTGCTAGCAACATCGTGCAGTGTTGCTCGCGTTGGTTAGCTTTATTTTGTTTTGAGTGCGATAGTTTTATTCTTTTTATATAGAATTTTAGACTAAGACTTCTCTAGACAGACTATTGGCAACAAAAATGGCGCCTAAAAGCGGCCTCAGTTACGCACTATGTATGCGTGAAGCCAGAGTTCGATTTTTTTGAAAATTAATTTAAACTCTGTCAATGTGTGCGTACGCGTGCGTTGCGTACTACACTCAGAGATGGGCAAAATGTTATCAGATTAATGATTAACCGCCCCCGCTAGGGGAATATAAGCGTGATGGTGTATTAATGATTAACAATTTTACCTTTTGTAATCTTCAACGATTATGATTACATTTTTAATCTTGAATTATGATTGAATATTACGAAATGCAATTGTAATCATTCATCTGATTACATTTTTCCCATCTCTGACTATAATTCATCTCAATCAGATAAAAATTATGCCTATTCCGCGCGTGCGATCCTCTATTTAATCAAGTAATTCATCTAAGGTAGAATTATTGTTTTTTATACTCTTAAGGTCTGTATTAGTAGGTATGCACAGGCATTTTTGTATATTATGTAAGTTTATATTATGAATGTTATCTAAGCACCTTTAGGTATATCACCAATGGAATAATATGTATGTAGCCCAAATGTAACCTTTGATTAATTTGACCAAAGTTAAAGACCACCAATAAATGTTAATGGTAAATATGAAAATAATAATCTAATGTTTTAGGACAACGGTAGTTTTGGCCGAAAACATTTATGTAATAAGTATCTTATAGCGTTGATTTCTACTTTATCAACACTATAAGATACGAGAAAGAACTTTGCGTGCATTAGATGCTGTGACTCTTACGGCCGGTATCAATAAATCAAGGAGAGATTTGCCTACTACGGATAGAATTTTGACATATTTTGTATTTAAAATCTGCCAAATTTCTATTGACCGTAAGTAAATCTATCCTTGAGTTAAATATTGAAACCGGCCATTACTTGTTAAGCAGTTATGTTTACTTAAAAACAAATAAAAAAAAGAGTAAGTACAAAGTAATTACTAGTTAATAAAAGAATGTGCAATTTGCTTATTAGCTATAGATAAATCGTGTTGAAACTTATAAATAAGTAATATTTGGTACCCTTAGACATTGATAATATTATGAATGTAAGGAAAGAATGCTTTTATTGGAATTATAAATGTAGGCACCTTTGTGGTAGATCTTTAAGTGATACCGTAGTTATGGGAATTCACGTGTATTATCAAGTTAACCTATCTGATAAGTATAACGATGACGTGATTTTGTGTTTTATTTATTAAACCTAGTCTCTGCCCTATATACCTATCTAAAAAAACCTGTTTGTTGTCTTTTGTTTTTATTTCCCCCGTCTGTCTCAGAAATCTGGAGTAATGGTGCATATATAGATATACATTAGGTAGCTAGATTAGATAGATATGTTTAGCCGAAAGATGTCGACTGCAGAACAAAGTCCTACCCCTAAAGGCACGACCAAATTGAGCGATACTGCTCTGCAACGGAGCGACGATTTAGTCAGTTGGTCAACTTTGCAGCAGGGGTCGGAGACCGATTAATTTTTCAAACCGGTTTCGGCCATTGACCTCAAACCGAAATGATTTACGTTTCTGGTTAAAGGTTACCGTTCAAAACCTGAAAAATTTAGGGGGACCGGTTTTCGGGGGGACCGGGACTTTCAATATCGGTTTTTAGCATCACTTTAACCGATATTGAAACCTAAATGAACCGGTTAATTTGAGATTGCTTTCGCTCGTTAACTTTCTCAAGGTCACGATTGTATATAAAGAGCAGTGTTAGGCATAAGACGATTAATTTTTCAATTTTAATATCAAATAATTGATATTTCAACCGTATCCAAGATGGCGTGACTTTTGGAGTAACATCAATATTTTAGCGTTTTAGAGGATGCTGATTATGGATATGGCGTTAATTTCTAGATCTAGGATAGCGGGTGCGGCTTTTTATGTAAAATCAGTATGGGTGTCACTTTTGGGGTACTTGGGGATGCTGAGTACGAAGATGGCATTAATTTCAGAATCCAAGATGGCGGAAATGACTTTTGAAAAAAATCTTAAATTGAAGGATGCTGGTTACGAATAAAACGTACTGTTACATCCCTAACTCCCACGGCTATATTGCTGAATTGCAGTTCCCACATTCTGCCATTTCTGTTAAAGCAAATCAGCAATATATGCCTTTATAAACCCCGGGTTATCAACAAAAGTCAGTCATTATTCATGGTAATTAGTCTAATTACTGCCCAACTACGGACCTGGTTTCTGCCTGCTGGTTGGTTCAGTAGTGAAAACTAAGCTACCAAAGGGGTCCGAATTCGGCAAAGACCTTCAGGAGGTCTCGCGTGTGAGCGACAAAAGTACCACGTTACAAGTGTAGTCGGTTAAAATAATTGTGGAACAAAAAAAATAAATAGTGTCTAGTTGTTTTTTTTATAACAACCAAGTGCCCGGACCTAACAGTACATTTTGTAATCCAAGATGGTGGACGCGTCTTTGGATGTAAAATCAATATGGGTGTCACTTTTAGGGTTTTTAGTTTTTAGTTTTTGATTACGAATACAACGTTAATTTTTAAATCCAAGATGGCGGTCGTGACTTTTGAAGTAAAATCAATACGGGTGTCACTTTTGGGGTTCTAACGGATGCTGATTATGAATAAGGCGTTGATTTCTGAATTCAAGATGGTGGACGTGAATTTTGATACAAAACCAATATGGGTGTCACTTTTGGGCTTTTAGGGGATGGGATTACGAATATGGCGTTAATTTTGAAATCCAAAATGGCGGTCGCGACTACCAAAGCGGGCCCGCCATCTTGGCGGTCTTATCCCCTACAACCCCAAAATGAATTCCATATCGATTTTACATAAAACGTTCCGTCCGCCATCTTGGATGCAGGCCTCTTATATGATAGTCTTGTTTTTTCTCGAGCCTTAAAGGCGAACTTTCACTCAAGCTTCGTACTCCCGATCAACCCTTGCAACACTAAACAGAAGGGTACATTGTACGCCCACATTTCACCAATGATAGTAGCTGTTCTTTTAACACCTACATTGCACCGATGATGTGATTAGATGATTAATTGTTAATCGTAAACGTACATAAAACGATTTACAATTGATTGAAAAACATTGCGATTATGTTGTGGCCGGGTCTGAGGCCTGTTAATTTCGATATTAAGAACTAGAAAATTATGTTATTTGTATTAACCGGTAATCGAAATTCATTTCGTTCAATTTGAAAAGGTTTGTTCATTTACCGGTTAATAAATCAACGTAATTTTAAACCGGATTTCGAACGGTTTAAACTGGTTCCAACTCCTGCTTTGTAGCGCCGTGTCGCGTCGCGTAGTTCCGCTGCCGCGTAGTGCGCGGTATACACAGATTACTTTTGTGGTATACTTTATACAATTTTCCATAAACAATCGCGCCGCTGTAGTGTAGAGTCGTCTAGTGCGGTCTTAGTTTAACACCGCCACGACGATAGGTTGATAGGTACGAGTATGTATATCTATTATATAGGTATATCTGGTATATAGGTGTCTATCCCACAGCAGGCAAACGCGTTCTCTTAAAAATTTATGTGAGCATGAACAGGTACTAATATTCCTTAATTGATAGCGAGCTAGCGCATAGATAAGAGCTGACTGCCTCGTTGGTCTTTCGGCGCTAATTCGCTTTGTGATCACGAGGTCCTGGATTCTCCCTCAAATCTTAAGTCGAACAAATGTAGTTTTTCTAACAAAAAAAAACCAGTATTAATCCGGGAGTCATGAATTGCATCCGGTATGTGGCAATAAGCTCGCTCCCTATTATATGGGACTGAACATCGTTGTCGAAAATTTGGTGTACACAATACAACTCTGCCACCCCTCGCATGGTGAATATAGGCGTGACGTTGTGATTATTGTCAAGTCACTTGCCACGGCAAGCTGAGCCAGGCAACGCCACGCCAAGTCAAAGTCAAGCCACGCCACGCCAAGCCACGCCACGATAGTCAATTCTCCTGTCAATTGCTATCAGCCGAGCTGAGCCGAGCCGCCATGTTGACACACCCTTTGACGCCCCGCCAAAATGCCACTGCCAAAATAGTGGGGATGTATCTATGTATATAATAAGCCTTAGCAAAGTCATTTGTGATGATTTTTAGTACCAAGTAAAAGGGTAGAACGAAACTCTGTTTCTTTTTATTTCTATCCTTTATATTATACTCAAACCCGCTGGTGGGCGAGAAATCCCGGCTTAGGCTCGCACTCTAATGTATGAAGTCGCATACGACTGCCAATTTTCTACCATGGTAAGGTACCTACTCTACCACAAAGGAGTGCAGAATGAAGTTTTTTAATGGCTAGGTTTATGCATCAATATTACTCTCAAATGCTATTAATACCAGATTTACAATATCAAAATATCACAAGTGTAATCTGAACGTATTACGTCCATCCATGTATGTACGTCGTATGCGTCCATTAAAGATTATAATAATACTGCATCCATCATCCATACATCCATGCGCCCATGTGTGAAAAAGTCCTTTCAAATCTGACAAGTGGCATACAGACTACCTTGAGAATACATATCATATGTCTTGCTTAATATACATCTACAGGTACTTATACTACATCTATGGAGCATATCATTCCACATCCACGCCAATAACACGAATGTTTACGTATTGTTTTGTTTCGTGTTCTAAAAATGGTCATAGCGAATAAGGGTCCTGAAAAACACCGTTCTCTCTCCGTACTCCGTGTACTTGTCTCTCCGGTTCATAAGGGGTGCATTCCACTTGTAGCCCACGCCAACCACGCTCCCAATTGTGACAATTGCCGTTTCGCAAGGTTGTCAGCGCTGCAATCGTTTACGCAAGTGGAACGTAATTTTAAAATGTGACTGTACAGGTAAATAAGTAGCACATATGACGTTCCTACAAAACGTTGTGTGGTGCTAGTCAAGACTGCAGACGCATTAGAGTAAAACAGACCACTCCTATATCTTGCGGATATATAACAGTTGAAAATAGCTTGAAATAAAATTACCACTTAATTTTTGTTTTGTTCGTGTTCATATTGGTGAAAAGTGAATGTTTACAAAAGTAGTGTTTCCATTTTAAATATCTCTGACGATCCCTTGTAGTGTAATGGCCGTGGTCATTTATGCATTACCTACTTTTATTAACAGAATAAAAATAATAAAGTATTATTGACTGACTGCCTCGTTGGTCTAGTGGCAAGGGACATCGCTTTGAGATCACGAGGTCCTGGGTTCAAATCCTAGGTCGGATAATTGCAGTTTTTCTAACGAAAACTTCCCAGTATGACTCCGGAGTCTGGAATTGTGTCCGGTATATGGCAATAGGCTGGTCCCCTATTACATAGGAGTTAACATCGTCGGCAAAAAGTGGGTGTACAGAATACATCTCTGCCACCCCTGCTTGGGGAATATAGGTGTGACGGTGTTTTTTATTTTATTTATTACTTATAAATGAGATATTATACGGCGAGCGTGTATGAGACGAACTATGAGAGTCGAGGAAGCCAGAGAGGTATGTAAGGAAAGAACCTGTTGGAACTCTGTACTCTCTACCTACCCCGCAAGGGATCTGGCGTGAGGTTATAGATAGATAGATTACTTATAAATTTAATTACTATGAAAAAATCGTGAACCTACAAAGACAATGTTCATTTGGTAGCTTCTTCGATAACTATATACTTCCAGATTTTTAATTTACATTGGCTATTCGTGACTCTTTATTTTGCACATCTCCCTCTTTTTAATGCAATCTCTTTCTTAATAGAGGTAAACTCTAAAATCAATATATTTTGTTCGTAGTCAATCGGCTGCAGTTCATCCCTCAGATGGACTAGGCTAGGGTTCTGGGTTAAAGAGGTCCGCAGGCGGCAGCGCGAGCCTACACTACATGGTAGTGGAAGTTAGCGCTGTTAGTCTCGTGGACAGCTCACCCTGGAACCCTATACTCTGATGATAGGTCTGGTGCTTGTAAGCATCCCCAAAGGTGAGGGCTCCGTGGCGGGTGGGGAGTCATCAGAATGAAAAGTATATCAGGTCACATGGACAATAAAATTAGCAAAAACCCCAAACCGGTCCCCAAAACGGGACAAGGTGCATCACGCACACAAGGCCCCTCGGTGCATAATGTAAGGCCTTCGGGCACGAAAAAGGCGGCGGGAGAAGTGATGCAACCCTAGCGGTAGCGCCAGTCTGGTCCCCAGAAGCGCGCACATAATCTGCGGATCTAGGGGAGATACAGCGTCTTCCGGTCTACCCCTGGTTGCCAAGGTGGAAGTGAAGGCGTCCGGCACTGCTGGACCCGGAAACCATACCACCCAGGCGACCGGTGCTGGCGGACTGCGTGACCATATCTCCCCTAAGAAACGCAAATGAATCAGCGGGTCCGCCAAGCGGCGGAAGCGCATCAAGCTCGCAAGACAATCTGCTGTCTCTTAGACACCTGCACAGGAGGCGACGCTCTCTAAACAGGCAAGAGAGGTTAGTGACGAGGCCAGGAACAGGGGATCTGAAGCGAGTTCACCTGGGATCCTCCTTCATGGATGCCCTGACCACAACTAGGATGGCCATCATTGCGGATGACTATCCTAAAACGATGCTAGAGGATGAGACCGCCTGGGAACTCAAACAGGCCATCTGGGAGAGGATGTGGAGCGATCCGGTCCTCACCGTGGAATGGAAGGGGATCCAGAGCGGTATCATCAGCATAACATGCTCCAGTGATGAGGCGATCACCTGGCTGACGCACTACGACGGTCAAACTGTCGGTGGTGTTAAAGTCAGGGTGATCAGGGATAGGGACCTACCCGGTCCCGCCAAAATGGCGTGGAAAAGAACACGTATAAATGAAAAGGTCTCTCTGTCCATTTTCTGTTATAGGGACCTCACCACAGTGAAGTTAAAATTGGAAGGTAACAAGAGCAGCCGAGAAGTCATCTTTTCGACTGCTTATCTGTCCTACGAATATGCGGACCCGGTTACAACACAACTGCGTGACTTGGTCGAATATTCCTGCACAAACAAGTTTGAGCTAATCATAGGATGTGACGCCAACGCGCATCACGTCGTCCGGGGCAGCTCAGACACTAATCAGAGAGGGAAAAAACTTTTAGACTATCTGGTAAGTACTCCTTAACAAATTCTCAATAGAGGCAATAGGCCCACGTTTGTAAATAGACGCAGGGCGGAAGTTATTGACATTACAGTTGCCTCCAACAGAGCGAGTAGGCAGGTAAGCAACTGGCAAATCCAATGAGATCTCATCCTCAGATCACAATTATATATGTTTCCAGTATGGGATGGAAACGTTTTATATAAACCCAAGAAGGCGAAACCCAAGGAACACCGATTGGGCCGCTTACAAAAGAGACCTTAAGGCTGAGCTAGGAAAGGTCCCAGGCAGGCTCAACTCCGTATTAGATATAGAGATGGAAGCGGATAGCGTAGCTCGAGCAGTAAAAACCACCTGGACTAACAACTGTCCGGAGAGCAAAGTCATAGCGCAACGTGAACCATGGTGGACACCAGATTTGGGGCGGTTAAGACTAGAAACTCTTCGGGCATTCAATACTTCAAAGGCAACTAAGAACATTAGTGAATATTACATGATACTCACGAGGTTCAATACAGAAGAGCAGAAAGCAAAAAGAAGGGCTTGGAAAAGACACTGCCAAAGCATAGTAGCCTCCTGGGTATGAGGCTAGCCAAGGCAATATCTACGGCCAAAATAAATCCAATTACTACAGTAAGGTATGAGAACGGAGAATTTACAAGCAACGAGAAAGAAACATTGATAACTATGTTCAACGTGCATTTCCCGGTTTCGGTAGTAATACAAAAAGAGGACACCAAGTGTGATGTCGATATAGATGAGCTCAGCTTAAAAATAATCAGAGCTGACTGGGAAACGGCAGGCAAAGTCGTGGAACCTTCTAACCATTTAAGGCCCCTGGACCGGATGGTGTTTATCTCATCTTTCTACAAGAGGGCGAACCAGTACTCAGCCAACATCTGTGCAGGCTATTCAGGGCGTGTGTGGCCTTTGGCCATACCCCAAGAATCTGGCGGCAGGTGACAGTGACGTTCAGCCCCAAACTGGGAAAACCGAATTATGAGGACACCAAATCCTATAGACCAATCAGCCTATCCTCATTCTTTTTGAAATTTCTAGAGAAAATGATAGATAGGCACATAAAGGATGGTCCATTAAAGGATCATCCTCTACATAAGATGTAATGCACTTACCTACCCGGTAAGTCTACGGAAACTGCATTACACTATGTGTTGAACCGCGCAGAGATGGCTCTGCAGCAAAAGGAAATCTGTGCTGTAGCTTTTCTGGATATCGACCGTGCTTTTGATCGCACAACATTCTCATCCATTGAAATAGCTGCCAAAGGGCATGGGATAGAACCAACTCTAATCAGATGGATCAAAAACATGCTAAAGAACAGGATAATCCAGTCTACTATATTAGGTGAAGGGCTATCCGTAAAAATGACTAAAGGATGCCCGCAAGGAGGTGTCTTATCGCTGACTCTGTGGAGCCTGGTAGTGGACTCTCTCTTGAAGATAATCAACAAAGGTACGTTCTACGGAGTAGGATATGCGGACGATATAGTGATAGCAATCAATGGGAAGTTTCCAAACACAGTATCGACACTGATGCAGGAAGCTCTAGATAAAGTAACGACTTGGTGCACGACAACTAGTCTCTCGGTCAACCCGAAGAAGACTAATGTCATCCTATTCACACGGAAAAAGATACTACAAGACCTTCATATGTACGATAATAAAATTAAATGGGTCACTGAAGTTAAATATCTGGGAGTGACTCTAGACAAGCAACTACGGTGGCATGCACATATTGACCAAACCATTGCTAAAGCATTGAGAGTAGTGAATATGTGTAGGTCAGCATATGGAAAGACATGGGGCCTACAGCCCAAAATAATGCATTGGGCATATGTAATTATGGTAAAACCGATATTAACGTATTGATGCATCGTGTAGAACTAAATCACAAACCTGCAGGGACGCTCTAATAAAACCACAGAGGTCAGCCTGCCTGGCCATTACAGGTGCATTCAAAACAACACCGACGGCAGCTATGGAGTGGTTACTCAATCTCACTCCATTACACATCGTCATTGAGACTGAGGCAAAGAAGGCACTCTATAGGCTAGAGAATACTGGACTATGGAGCATAACAGCGCCAAGCCTTGAATGTGTTCAAGGCTTGGCGCCAGACAAGGAACTACATGACATAAGGAACATGAGAAGTGACAAGACCTGGACCACGCACATGTTCAACAAAAGATTTAGCACCCACAATCCTACCAGGGAACAATGGAAAAGTGGTCTAAATAAACAAGGCAAGGAACTAATGATATGGTACACTGATGGATCCAAAACAAGTCTGGAACGGGAGCCTGTGTATACACAAAAGGATACAGCCTAAGTATAAGCATGGGCAGATTTGCCTCAATATTTCAAGGAGAGACCTATGCGATAAATATTTGTGCAAAAGAGTTATTGGACAAATGAATTACAGGCAAGAAAATCTAAATCTGTAGTGACAATCAGGCTGCCCTCAAAGCCATCAGCTCCTATGAGCTAAACTCAGCACTGACTGTGGAGTATGCATACCTTCTTGACAGATGTGGAGTGCAACACGGTTAGTCTGGGTCCCTGGGCACACGGGGTTGATGGCAATGAGCGTGCGGATGACTTAGCCAGAAAGGGAGCAATGGAGAAACATGTTGGTCCAGAACCGTTCATAGGCATACCAGATGGCGCCTACAGAGGCGCGCTCTACGAATATGTCCAAAAACAACACAGGAAAGAGTGGGAAACAAATACAGGGCTGAGACACTCCAAGCAATTTCTCTCCACATGGTGTGACAGCTACAGCAAGAGATTACTAAAACACAGTAGACTACAACTAAGGCAACTAATTGGAGCATTCTCAGGCCACTATGGCACAAAAAAACATCTACACAACATGAACCTATGCAGCGACGTGGTATGCAGGAACTGTGGTACAGAGACTGAAACCATGAAGCACGTCCTCTGCCACTGCGACGCTCTTGGCTGCGCGGCGAATGAAGCTACTGGGAGTGGCCTACCCACACCCAGAGGAACTACGGCTCTGCCCCCCTGCTCGTATCTACAGCCTGGTACAGGGAGTATTTGTTCCTTCAGGTACGTAAGAGCATCAGGGCAAGGACAGCACAAAAGATCCCATCGGGTCGAAGTGCGCCTGAGGTCTCCTCGGTCCTATAAGCCAACAATATGATATGAAGATAAGATTATTAATTGAGTTTTTATTAAATAACTACTATTTCCTCATCTATCTTTCTAGGTCTTTGGCCCTCTCCTCTGGGGTTACAGTTGTGATAGTATGTTTCACATGTTTGTAAGTATTTGCCTGAAATAACTAAATGAATGCCAATCAATATCAGAATTATGAGTTAGTTTGCTGAATGGATAGACACCACACCTTTTATTGGCAAACACATACAAAGAAAATTGACCTTGAAATCAACCAAAAGTAGTTACTTTATATAACTACTTGTAAGTAATATATAACATTAAATATATTTACATTAAATATCACATTTAACACTGCTTGCTTATTATTAATATTATGTACCAAGTGGAACGCACTCAGAGTATAGAAGCAATTCTATCAGTTGTCAAACGTCAACTGTCAAACAAAAGTCAAATGAATGGCAGTCAACATAACCTAAACTTTTCATCTGTTGTTATGAACTGCTACCCAACATTTATTATTTAATTTTGAATAATATTTTGAGACATTGAATAAATACAATATAATCTACTGTCGAAATAACGAATAGGTAATTCAAAAATATCAATTATTCATTTGTAAAATACGAAATATATTATCATTTTTATTTTTAGCTAAAAATAACCGAAGTAATTGCAATATGTGTATCATATCTATGCTGCATTTGTACGAATTAAAAGAAGTATTTTGCGCTGTCATCGTTTAAAGTTTTCATGATGTATTGTCTGTTCATTGTAGATAGAAGTTTAACCTTTGGACTTTAGTTTCGAGTTCTAATGTGTAACGTAAGGTATAAAACGCCGATAGCAACTTTATTACTTTCAGTACTTGTATCTTATTTTTGTGTGACTGATCCAGGAGGTGGGTTGATTCAAAGGATTTATTTTTACGTTAGTTTGCTTTTGCATCACTATTTGTCTTGAAAAAAGATGATAAATGATTACAAATATTTTTGAAAATGCATAAGAAATTTAAGTGTATTTTTTTAGTTTCGGTGTTTGTAGTGGACTTTCCTTAGAATAAAAACGCTAAAAATAAATTTCTATCTATCTATCTATATCATCACGCCAGCTCCCTCGCGGGGTAGGCAGAGAGTACAGAGTTCCAACAGGTTCTTTCCTTACATACCTCTCTGGCTTCCTCCACTCTCATAGTTCGTCTCATACACACTCGCCGGTTACGGAGACTCTTGACTTGCCCTTCAGATAAGACACGGTCTATTTGGTCATGGTAAGATAGTCTAGGTCTTCCCCGGCACCTACATCCTTCCACTTTCGCATTGTATATCTGTTTTGTCATTCTTTCTTCTGGCATCCTTTCTATATGCCCGAACCAACGGAGCATACCCTTTCTCATCTTTACACCGATACTATCTTTCATACCTACTCGCTTAAATAAATTTCATAGTGAATTTATTAGTCCCATGCACTTAAGGCTGTGCATGCCACATATAAATGTTCATACGTACACATACATTGCTTAGACTTTCAGTTACACTGAGCTTATTTTCTATTTGTTATCACATTATTATTTAAGCTTGATATGAATAAAGAATGTATATAACTCAGCAAATTCATCAATTTAAAATGTATTTGTCCAGCAGTGGATAAAATGGCAAACAATGGCTTATTATTCTTGTCCAACATCACAAAAGCCCACACAATGTGTCAAGCTGCATCTAAACATGTAAGGAAAGTGCTGTATGTCAAGGTAAAAGAAAACAATCCCCCCATAATTGGTCATGTAGACAGTATTTATGCTAAGGTAAGCAAACGGTTTTGTTTTATTTTTAATAAAAAGAACTTGGGCGCTAGTAGCACTGTGCGACCGCGGTGTTCTAACCGGTCACCAAGGTTACGCAGCATTCGACTCGGTCAGTCTGAGATGGGTGACCGTTTTTGGCATTTTCATATTCGAACGTCTCCGTGCTTCGGAAGGCACGTTAAGCCGTTGGTCCCGGCTACCACTTAATGTGGTAGTCGTTAAGCCGAGTTGGAAGCCTTAAAGGTGGCTTGATAAGTTCCAACAGCAGGTGGCTACAAACCTGCCTCCACCAATCCGCACTGGGTCCGCGTGGTGGAGTATGACCTAATCTCTCTCACCTTGGTTTGTGGGAGAAGGCCTTTGCCCAGCTGTGGGCAGTATAGGCTGATATTATTATAAAAAAAAACAACCCCACACCAGCCATTATACCTGCGTTGTGAGTGTTTACACACATGAAAAAACTAAATAAATATTTGTGGGTCACACAAAGTGATCTGGTGGGTGGAGCAGCTTAAGCTCTTAACCATTAGAACAAGCTGTTCAAGTGTTCATCTTCTTTTCTTATTGTTTTGTTGGTAGGCATGCTATAATTATATAGAAGGGGCCTAAGACCCAGCCATTTTGACTTCACTGTTGGAGACAGCCATTAAGACCATGTGTATCTCCATAATGTTTGTATTTAGTATGTGTCTTCAGTTATTATTCAGCTGAATAAAGGTAGACATGTATAAAATTCAATTTAATTCTTTCTACAAAGAATCTGGCATGATGATATAGATACATAGATAAAATTGAAAATTGTGTCTTGATCTTTTGGATGTTTCAAATGTTTGTAGATACAAATGAACACAAGTTTTTACTGTTCTAGGCATGTCAAATTAGTTTCTTTCACAAATGTAATCCCATGTATCTTCAAGGCATTCAAAACACCAATAAGATTAAGTAGCATTCAATTCTATTGGCATGAGATGGGTGACTTTTTGTGCCATTATCATATTTGAGCATCTCCATGCTTTGGAAGGCATGTTAAGCTTGGTCTTGGTTACCACTTCATTTGGTAGTTGTTAAGATACACGCCTTATTAGGCAGCTTGATAAGTTTTAACAGCAGGTGACCACAAACATGCCTCAAGGAGTATGACCATATGACTCTTTCTGCTTTATTTGTAAGAACCTTTTGCCAAGCAGTGGGACAATAACAGGTGATTTATTATTATCATTATTTATAAGAAATGGGAATGGGATTATTCTACTACCACATAAGAACTGACCACAATGCCACTTTGAGAATTTGCACCTGGAAAAAAGATTAACCTTTTTCAAATATTTCATGTTTTCCTAGTTACAAACTCAGTAGAAATTCTAAACACTCATATATTAGCATACTTTTTTTTTAAAAACCATAATCACACACTGGGAAATATTCCTGTATCCTGGATGAATTTACAAACACAAAATTCATATGCACAAACTGACACACACCCAGACTGAATCAAATATTTGTGGGTCACACAACTTAAGCCCTTAACCACTGGACCAAGCCATTAAACAATGTGTATAGTATTCTATATATATATATAATATTAGCCTTGTTAAGAAACTGTTCCACCATTGGGCACGGGCCTCTTCTCAAACTGAGAAGGGTTTAGGCCATAGTCCACCACGCTGGCCCAGTGCGGGTTGGCGAACTTCACACACCTTCGAGAAACTCTTAGGCAAGCATGTTTCCTCACGATGTTTTCCTTCACTGTTAAAGCAAGTGATAATTATTTTTTTATACACATGCTTTCGAAAAGACAGAGGTGTGTGTCTGGGTTTGATCCCGAGACCTCAGACTTTGCAGGCCAATGGTCTAACCACCAGGCTATCACTGCTCATGCAATATGCTACATGCTTTATTTAAAATGTTTCCCAGGCCACTTCAGTATGTAATAACTTGGACGTCAGGATACTGTTGAAACCCAGTGACTCCCTCAAGCAAATAAAAACAAGCCAACCAATAGATTTGATACTGTATGATAGTGAACTGTCTAAGGACATTGACAAATTGAAGCAGTCCGTTGCAACTGTTAATGCTGGTTATAAACTCCAGAGTATTAGTGAGTATTAGTATTAGATAAGGTACTGTACAGCCACAAATTTATTGCACTTAATTATTATTATGTATCTCATAAAAAATCACGGGTTTAATCCAGCCCTTTGAAAGATTTGCATGGGAACATGCGTTCAACATGTAGAGGCCAAAGGTGAGAAATATTCTTACAATAATATAAAAATATTATATTATTGTAAGATCCTTTCCGCGTTTATTCCGCAGTGTCTCAAGACAAAAGTCTTTGACCAGTGTGTGTTGCCAGTGATGACTTACGGCACTGAGATTTGGTCGCTTACGATGGGCCTCATAAGAAGGCTCAAGGTCACCCAAAGGGCAATGGAGAGAGCTATGCTCGGAGTTACCCTGCGGGATCGAATCAGAAACGAGGAGATCCGCAGGAGGACGAAAGTCACTGACATAGCACTCAGAATTGCTAAACTTAAGTGGCAGTGGGCGGGGCACATCGCTCGTAGAACTGACGGCCGTTGGGGCAGAAAGGTTCTCGAATGGCGACCACGTACCGGAAGACGTGGAGTGGGTAGGCCCCCTACAAGATGGACCGATGACCTGGTGAAGGTCGCGGGTAGAAGTTGGATGCGTACAGCACAAAGCCGGTCGTTGTGGCGGTCTTTAGGGGAGGCCTTTGTCCTGCAGTGGACGTCTTTCGGCTGAAGAAGAAGATCCTTTTGTATCCCATGGACGGACGGCACAAAACATTAAGGGCATTTATTTATGGCGGAGGCGCTCGTAGCGCTGTGCGACCGCGGTGTTCTTACCGATCACCAAGGTTAAGCAGCGTTCGACTCGGTCGGACTGAGATGGGTGACCGTTTGTGGCATTTTCATATTCGAGCGTCTCCGTGCTTCGGAAGGCACGTTAAGCCGTTGGTCCCGGTTACCACTTAATGTGGTAGTCGTTAAGCCGAGTTGGACGCCTTAAGGGCGGCTTGATAAGTTCCAACAGCGGGTAGCCACAAACCTGCCTCCACCAATCCGCACTGGGTCCGCGTGGTGGAGTATGACCTAATCTCTCTCACCTCGATTTGTGAGAGAAGGCCTTTGCCCAGCAGTGGGCAGTATAGGCTGATATTATTATTATTATTATTTATGGCACTTTGTGGAAAACTATATGTGCATGCTGTTTTCAAGGAATAACATTTAGATGTTGTAACTCTGTACTGTGATGATAGAGATCGATAGAACATTTAGATTTAATATGCACGAACAGCGTTATTGCCGCTAAGCAATGTAGAGTAAGAAGCCTCGCAGCTAGGTGGAGCGACAATATATGCTTGATGGCTGGCAGTGGCTATCTAGCGTAGTGGCCTACCAGCCTCAGGAGAGATAGATAGACATATCCAGCAGTGGACTGATGCAGGCTGAGGATGAAGCTGATGATGTTATTGCATGCATGTCTTTATTTCCCAACTGGGCTAACAGGGGTATTGCTTACACTCATATTGTGCCGACAACGCCATATTGCAGTTTTCTCTTCCCTTATCGCTGTTTCAGTATATTATATGCTTTGTCTTTCTAACAAATCCATACTTGAGAATTGAAGATCTGAAAATAACTTCCCATTCCACAGACTGTCCAGACTCCTCAACCATAAAGTCAGAAACAGTGAAGACATACGAAAATGTAGCTCTGGGCGGTACCTTCGACCGGCTGCACAACGGACACAAGATACTACTGTCCCAGGCAGCGGCGCGCGCCACCAGGCTTGTCACGGTGGGCGTCTGTGATGTTAATATGATTCAGTGTAAGGAACACTATTTTAGAAATCAACATACCTTATTTTCCTGTGCTTGATGATAGTCAACATTGACAAGTAAGAATTGCCTTTGAATTGCCTTAGCTCAAGTATAGAGTTGCAAGGCTCTATAACTTGAGCTAAAGTGCACTTCTCATAACCTCTGTTTCGTCCGATAAAACTGAGGAATCCATCTCAGCCCAAGCACATGATTTAAAATGGAAATGCTGGAAGTGCTTCATTACTACAGCTATGAGATGGTTGCTTTATGGTTCTTGTAGTTAAGATGCACAGAATTACCAATTTAATTTACAAAGCTTGGGTACAAATCTCTCTGGAAATCTAGGTTTTGATATTTCAAAAAGTTTAATCATTGCCTGTCTGGATTTGTGCCCATATGTGTATGGTCTAGGTTGCACGAAAATGTTAAATATATTTAAATAACTATATTTTTCCTTGCAGCTAAAAAGCTATGGGAGTTGATGGAGCCATTAGAAGTTAGGATGAAAGTAGTATTGGACTTCCTGAAAGATATAAATCCAGATCTAGAGTATAATGTATTTCCACTCAAAGACCTTTATGGACCAACGAAAGATGATCCTAAATATCAGGTATTTACGTTTACTATATTTTTTAAAAAAATCATTCGTTGAACATCTTAACATATAAAGTTTCATATTTATAATATATTAGTAGGATGAGGTTTTGATCACCTAATAATTTATTACTAGCTAATAGTAGTAAGCGAAGAGACACTCCGTGGTGCTGTCAAGATCAACGAGAAGCGGAAGGAGAACGGACTTAGGCCGATGGATGTGCACGTAATCGGGCTCGCCCAGGACCTGCACCCCCAGCGGTCGCACGAGGAGGAAGAGAAAGTCAGCTCAAGCAACCAGCGGATGAGGCTGTTAGGAACCATGCTCAAGCCACCTGTGGTAAGCTTTTTTTTTATTAAGGGCTTACCCCGGTCAAGTTTTTATCGACGGAGGAGTGACAGTGATGCAATTACTGTACAAACGAATAATATGAGACGGATATATTTATTGAGAGCGTGCTCGGGAATCAATTTCTTAAATAAATCTACACTATCTATGATATAAAAAAACTGCCTTACAAGAACTTTGCTACAATTATTTGCTATGTTTTTAAGTAAATTGTATTGATTAGTTCTTAAGCATATGGCGTTGGTATCAGAAAATGTAATACAATAGAGATGACTTTAGATTTATATTCTATCGAGAACATTTCGTTTAATCGTGTGTTCCTTTTACCAGATTCTTATATATACAGGCAAAAATTATATTCCGAAATATTATTCTTGAAGTGCATGGAGTACGAAAACACGTTTTTTTCACGGTAGCCCCTTAAGAACTGATCAGCGATCAAGTTTCCATCAGATGAGTTAGGGACCTTACCAGATAAATAGTGATGATGGGGGTGAAGATGTGGCTATCTGAATGAGTCATAATAGCTTATCCACTATGAATTTATAAATCTGTACTCTCTGCCTATCCGGCAAGGGATCTGGCTTAATGATATAGTAGTAGTAGTTAATACTGCCTCCGGACTGCCTCGTTGGTCTGCAGTGGCAAAGCGTATCGCTTTGTAATGTGATCACGAAGACCTGGGTTCAAATCCTAAGTCGCACAAATGTAGTTTTTCTAACGAAAACTTCCCATTATGAGGCCGGAGTCTGGAATTGTGCCCGGTATATGGCAATAGGCTCGCCCGGTGACGTGGCGTGACGGTGTTTATTTTTTTTTATTTTTGGTAATTAATAGTAAATAGGCGGAGGAGATGGAAGTTAAACCAACCCTGCCTCTTTGTATGGCAACTCCGGGCCACTTGCCGAAAAACGATTGGGTCGCTTGGCGGCATGTCTTGAAGGGTGGTGACCAGCCACGGCCGTAGCCTACCACTGATGAAGGTGCTGCTCATTTAGCACAGCCTGGGGACCATGTGTAGGGAATCCAGGATATATCCTACGGATGGTAGCAGTTTTGCAGCAGCAATTAATGTTACTATTGATGTAAAAAATACGAATTTTGTAAATATAAAATCCACTGAATGGGTCCTACAACGAGGTCATAGTCGTCGTGACAGAACCAAAATGCGGTGGCGCAATCACCTCGAAGCGTAGCGAGTAGAATGCCCACTATTGACAGGCGATAGAGACCTTTGCCCAGCAGTTCGATATCTTTATGGTCGTACATAGCCACATGAAAACGAATATATTCGGGACATTTAAAGTTTTCAGTGATTCTAAAGTTAGATTTCCAATCTTCACTAAAATGATCGGCCTGAATTTGAAAAGCCTGGTCTCCAAATATTAGTTTATAGCCGTTGCGAAAAATAACGGTCCATCTTTCAATATCTTCACGCCAGATCATTTGCGAGGTTAGCAGAAAGTACAAAGCTCTTAACAGGTTAAATAATGGTAGTAGCGCGAATTATACTATGATATTTATTTGCAGCCAAACCCCAAAATACCGGACTGGCCCTACGTAATCGGACTGGCTGGAGGTATCGCCAGTGGAAAGAGCAAGATCACGGAAAAATTAAAGTTGGTCCTTTATCTATATTCTTCTGTACTTCAGTCATCTGTATATCAATTTGTTTAACTGCCCTTTTTCGTTAGGACCACACACACACGCACACGCACGCCCGCACTCGCGCACGCACACCAAACACGTCATGCCGTGCATCCCGATAACTTCGTGAAATAGTAAATGTTATTCCAGTGGTATACAAAATACCATTACACGATCATTTCACGAAGATTCAAAAAAATCAAAATATTGGCGTGAGAGTTTAAAGTTACCAAATCGATCGTGATTTGTATTTTAGCTCATTCCCAGATTCTACTTTCACGAAATTACGAGGTCCTTTACTCGAATTCTAGGTCAAACGAAATGTTATTGGGGCTTTCTATCAAAAAGTATTAATAGTAGTCAAGAGTCCGATATGTTGGCATTAGGCTCGCCCCCATTACATTGGGATCTAACATCAGTCTTATATCTACTCAGACAAAATAGATATCGATGTAAATGGTCTACACCTTTGCCACCCAGCTAGAGGAGTATTATTGTTGGTTCCAGAGCGAAAGGAGCCGCGATAGTGAACTGTGATATACTTGCCCACGAACTGTACAAGCCAGGGCTGCCGCTCAACCGCACCATAGCGGAAAACTTCGACAACGTCATCACCGAGAGCGGAGAGGTGGATAGGAAGACGCTCGGACAGATCGTGTTCAGTGACAAGGTAATGTATAGAAACTGCATTGCATGCATTTGCACATTCTAGGTATCTTAAATTTAATGAAGAGAGTGAGTAGGTATGAGAGATAGTATCGGTGTAAAGATGAGAAAGAAGGGTACTCTCCGTTGGTTTGGGCCTATAGAAATAATGTCAGATGAAAGAATGACAAAACAGATATACAATGCGAAAGTGGACGGATGTAGGCACCGGGGAAGACCTAGACTATTTTATCATGACCAAATATACCGTGTGATGTAGGTACCGGGGAAGACCTATCTTATCATGACCAAATAGACCGTGTCTTATCTGAAGGGTAAGTCAAGAGTCTTCTTAACCGGCGAGCGTGTATGAGAGTGGAGGAAGCCAGAAAGGTTTGAGAGGAAGGAACCTGTACTCTCTGCCTACCCCGCACGGGATCTGGCGTGAGGATATAGATAGATAAAATTTAATGATAGTACATATTTTTGCAATAGCTATATATGTTATGATATTGCTAGCTTCCACCAGTCTGCACTGGGTCTGTGTGGTGGAGTATAACCTGATCTCTAACCTAGATTTATGAGTAATGGCCTTTTCTCAGCCGTGAGACAGTATAGGCTGATTTATTATATATAACTAGTTTCTGCCTGCGACTCCGTCCGCGTTGACTTTAGACAGGAACCTAACATTTTTCATATAAAAAGGTACTCCAGGTATCCAGGTTTACCTGGATACCTGGAGTACCTTATCCTTACCTGATTATGGAGTATCCTATGGATACTTTTTCCTATAAACCAGTAACTCTCTGTGTGACAAATTTCATCCATATCCCTCCGTTTTTACATGATTGAGTAACAAACATCCGTAAGAGCCCCCTGGTTCGTACGGAATGTCGATCACCACTCCGATCTAGGTCTCGAACCTATTCGGGCCTATATTAAAAAGGCGACAACACGACACTTCGCGAACGCATCTACCCATGCGAATCCGTTGATCGTAGCCGCCGCCGATTACGATACCCCGATATCTTTCTATCTATATTATTACGCCAGGTCCCTTACGGGGTAGGCAGAGAGTACAGAGTTTCAACAGGTTCTTTCCTTACATACCTCTCTGGCTTCCTCTACTCTCATAGTTCGTCTAATACACGCACCGTCTAATACACACCTTCAGATAAGACCTGGTCTATTTGGTCATGGTAAGATAGTCTAGGTCTAGAAACTAGTATAAACATAAAAATCATACATTGAAGGGTATATTTTGTCTGTCCCAGGCTCAATTAGAGAAGTTGAACAGCATCGTATGGCCAGCGGTGGTGGAGGAAGCTCAGCGCAGAATCAAGGCGTTCGGCGAGCAAGGGTACAGGGTGGTGGTGATGGAAGCCGCCGTCATGGTGCGCGCCAAGTGGTACACCTACTGCCACCAGCTGTGGTCCGTCATCATACCAAGAGATGAGGTAGGCTTTCCAACTTGAGTAATATCATGCATGCGCAGTAGGCTTTTTTTGCATAATTTTAATTAGGCGTGCGTATAGCTGATATTTTTGTTGTGTTGTTACCTTAGAACAAGACGTCTAGACAGAGCATTGCTAACAAAAGTGACACTTAAAAGCGGCCTTAGTGTGTGTGTGTGTGTGTGAGTGATGTACGCTGTTGGCCACGAGGCCTTTACAGCTTCACCGGACTTAAGGGCGAGCAGCCACTACGCTCGAGCCAGAAGGGTAAGGGGCGACATACTCGAGTGCGCCTTGAAGAGGCGCCCTCGGTTGGGACAGTCGCTGTGGGGGGACGGGGTGCACTACTAAGTGCACCGGTCAACCGCCGGCTATGGGAGGGGATCTACGACTACGTCGTCGTCGCCCGTATTCTGAGTGGAAAGAATGAATGACGGCCTTAGTGTCGCACTATATATATATATATATATATATATATATATATATATATATATATATATATATATATATATATATGATGCTAGTGGTCAGCTTTTTAAATTTTGTTTAATAGCTATCAATGTGTGAGTGCGCGTGCGCGTGCTTACTACAATTTATCTACCCTATGGGTGCACATCACATAGCAGTGATAGCCTAGCGGTTAGACCGTTGGACTGCTAAGTCAGTGGTTTCGGGTTCAAACTCAGGCACGCACCTCTGCATTTTCGAAAGCATGTGCGTATTAAAAAAAAACTATCACTTTAACGGTGAAGAAAAAATCGTAAGGAAATCTGCATGCCTAA
The DNA here is from genome assembly GCA_905147815.2 of Phalera bucephala. NCBI lineage: Eukaryota > Metazoa > Arthropoda > Insecta > Lepidoptera > Notodontidae > Phalera > Phalera bucephala. The sequence goes on along the minus strand of LR990621.1, from coordinate 9,944,613 downwards.
GAGTTTCTCCAAGGTGTGTGAAGTTCGCCAACCCACACTAGGCCAGCGTGGTAGACTATGGCCTAAACCCTCTCAGTTTGAGACCCGTGCCCAACGGTGGGACAGTTTCTTAACAGGACTAATATTATGTTATTATGGGTGTATAAATTTTATGCCGTTACCGCGCGCGCGTGGCTTCATCTAGACAAATAATCTATGTAAGGTCAACATTACTCAATTGTCGATTATACTCATGATATATTATAACAAGATACACAGTCCCGTTCAAAAGTTACATTATACAACGTCCCTAAATCGACGTGATGATATAAACATAAATTAGGGCATATTGTACCTTACTCATGTCACTTAAAGTTGTATACGCATAGCAGTGAACAAAGAGCAATAACATTTTACGAGCGAAGCTCACCGGTAAAACTAGAAGTGAGTGGTGCGCACCCAAGAGAGAAAGAGAAAGTCGCGGACTGAATACGATGTTATAAATGAACAAAATAATTGAAAAATACATCATTTTAATGCGAATAAAGACAACGCAGTATGGAATATCATTAATTTGAAGTGATAGTTACCTAAAATAAAACAACCTATCATTTTTTGTTATTTTTTTTTTGTATAATTCTTGCAGTTTTCAATTGCCCAGTTGGGCATTTCGTCGCGCGGTAAACAAGCGTCTAAAACCGTAACACTGCTAGTTTTTTAGGACCGCCCACTTTTATCTGCCTTCAAGTGGTGTCACTTTTCGTGCGGAGAGCGTGTATTTACCTACATTTGATCGATGATTATACTACATATTATATGTACTATAAAATATAAAAATGTAATGACGTTGGACGACTTGGGAAAGACCTTAAGCCGCTCCGCCCACGAGATCAAGAAGTCGCGGTTACGATCGCCGCACGGGACAAATCTTTGTATATAATTGCTTCATTCTGGGTATTTGTGTATGTGTCTTTCATGATTTTAAACGCACTCACGACACAGGAGTAATTCCTACTGTGGAGCTACTTTTATTTTAAATAAAAAAACAATCTCCTAATCTGTTAGTTCTATCGTCATACAGACACATACGTTAGAACAAACGCTAACAGAACAGTGCATTGTAGCTATTATGAGATAAAGTAGGTTATGAGATAGGTGACACGTATTTTTGAATTAAATGATATACACATATATCCGTGACTAATAATGTAAAACATTCACAGGCCATAAAGAGGTTACAAGAACGCAACGGCCTGACAGAGCAGGAAGCCACACAGAGGATCGATGCCCAACCGACCAACCTCGAACAAGTCGCGCCAGCAAACATAGTGTTCAGCCCGTACTGGAGCTACGAGTACACGCAGGGACAGATCGACAGAGCATGGCAGCATTTACAAGAGTACCTCGCCACTAGGAAGTAGAACTTCGTTGCCTATTGAGGTCATTACTTGTTATTTAAAAATAAGCATTAAGAAATTTCAATCAATCAATCAATCAGCCTATCGCAGTCCACTGCTGGACATAGGCCTCTCCTAACACGCGCCATTGCACACGGTCCTCCGCCTTCCGCATCCAGTCTGTCCCAGCGACCTTTTTGAGGTCGTCGGTCCATCTAGCTGGGGGCCGTCCTACCTTACGCTTACCAAGTCGCGGTCTCCACTCTAGGACACGTTTGCTCCATCGGTCGTCGGTCCTTCTGCAGATGTGACCAGCCCATTGCCACTTTAGCTTACTGAGTTTGCGAGCTATGTCGGTAACTTTGGTTCTTTGTCGGATTACCTCGTTACGAATTTTATCCTTCAAAGAGACGCCGAGCATAGCTCGCTCCATAGCCCGCTGTGCGACTTTAAATTTGTGGACCAGTCCCACTGTGAGTGTCCACGTCTCGGCCCCGTAGGTCATAACAGGTAGGACGCATTGGTTGTACACTTTTGTCTTCAGGCATTGCGGAATAGGCGAAGAGAAAACGTGACGTAGCTTGCCAAATGCTGCCCAACCCAATTGGATCCTGCGGTTGATTTCTTTCTCGAAGTTGTTTCTACCAAATTGGACAACTTGTCCAAGGTAGACATACTCCCGAACAACTTCGAGCATCGAACCATCGACGTAGATCGGTCCCGGCGTGACATGGTCATTAAACATGATCTTGGTTTTATCCAAGTTCATGCCGAGACCGACACCTCGAGAGGCTCCATTTAGGCTATGCAGCATTTCGCGTAACTGTTCCAGTGACTCTGCCACGATGACGATATCATCGGCAAACCGAAGATGTGAGATGTATTCGCCGTTGATGTTAATGCCCCGCCCAGTCCAGTCCAGCGTCTTGAAGACGTCTTCGAGTGCATTGGTGAAGAGCTTGGGGGATATTACATCCCCCTGTCTTACACCTCGACGCAGCTCGATCGGGTTGGTCTTTTGGTCTTGGAGCTGGACGGTCATTGTGGCGGTATTATATAGACATCTCAGCACCTCGATATAGCGCCAATCGATGCCACATCGCTGCAGAGCATCCAGAACCGCCCAGGTTTCGATGGAGTCGAAGGCTTTCTCGTAGTCCACGAAAGCCATACACAGCGGCTGATTGTACTCTTCGGTCTTCTGTACAATCTGCCGAACAGTATGGATGTGATCCACGGTGCTGTAGCCTTTTCGAAACCCAGCTTGTTCCGGTGGCTGGAACTCGTCAAGTCTTCTGGCGAGGCGGTTTGTGAGTACTCTCGAGAACAACTTGTAGACGTGGCTCAGGAGTGAGATGGGTCTGTAGTTCTTCAGCAAGGTTTTGTCACCTTTTTTGAAGAACAGAACCACCGCACTCCCGCTCCACGCTTGAGGCGTTAAGCCCTGGTGGATGACGGAATTAAAGAGGCTCGCTAACTTTTTCAGTATTGGAGTCCCGCCTGCTTTTAGGAGCTCAGTGGTGATTCCGTCATCGCCTGGCGACTTGTTGTTTTTGAGCTGCTCGAGAGCCACTCTGACCTCGTCCTGGTTGACATCAGGGATGTCTACCGTGTTGTGGCGTGCGAGTGGGGCTCTGTGGTCGTCAGCGCTGGGTCTCGTGGGTTTAGTCATCCGTGATGCGTACAGGTCTTTGTAGAAACTCTCAATCTCCTCGAGTATCTCGAACTTGGAGGTCACGGTTTTGCCATCTGCAGTATTAAGTTTCGTCAGATGGGATTTACCTAGCTGGCGAGCGAAGACTTTGGTGCCTCTGTTCTGTTCAATCGCAGCCGCGATGGCGCGGGTGTTGGAACATCGGAGGTCACGTCGCACCAGCTTCCGGATCTTCCGGTTGAGGTTCCTCCCATTCGGCGAAGACGCCTGCGTGGATGACATTTCTCGTCTCTGCCTCATAAGTTCGAGAGTCTCGAGCGAGAGTTTAGACTCTCTGTTACCGCTTTTGCCGGGAAACACCCTTCGAGATACCTCCTGTAGCGTTTTGACCACTGTGTCCGTTTTTTCGTCAACATTGCCTTCGGTTTCCAGCAGATCGAAACGATTTTGAAGCTCCAGTTGGAACTTTTCGAACCCTAAAGCTATTTGAGGCGCAGTAGGTCTCAGAGTAGCCCTCATCATGCGACGCCTTTCGGCCCTGAAGTTTATATTTAGAGCGCCTCGGACAAGTCGGTGATCGCTGCCGGTATTCCTGTTGATCACGGAGACGTCTCTAAATATAGACTTCCTGTCAGTCATGATGAAGTCTATCTCGTTCCTCGTCACAGTGTCGGGGCTTCGCCATGTCCACTTTCTATGAGGCTTCTTCTTAAAGAACGAATTCATCAAGAAGAGCCCCTGCGACTCCAGAAAGTTGACCAGCATCTGCCCCCTGAGGTTTCGGCGCCCCACGCCGTGGGGTCCGATTATTGTTTCGCCGCGTTCTTGTACTCCCACTTTGGCATTGAAGTCCCCCATAACAACGTTGTAGTGAGCCTTGGTGGTGCCATGTAATGCCTTGGCTATGTCTTCATACATGGCTTCGACTATGTCGTCGCAGTATGTTGAGGTCGGCGCATATACCTGTACCACCTTCAGGGTGCACCTGTTGGTGATTTTAATTATGAGGTACGCTACCCGTGTCGACACACTGCTGACTTCTACAACGTTGTTAGTGAGAGCTTTGTTGACCAGGAAGCCGACACCGCCCTGAGAGGGCCGATCACCTTCACGAAAGTAGAACAGGTGGCCTGACTCACGGGTTATCGTGTCCTCGCCCTGTCTTCGGACTTCGGATAACCCCAATATGTGCCAGTTTATGCGACCTAGTTCTACCTCGAGTTCAGTGAGGTGTTGGTCCAGCCGTAGAGAGCGTCCATTGTACGTAGCCAGGGTCAGGTGTTTTTGGTAGCCTTGTGTCGTAGCCCGGAGATTCTTCGCACCCCCTGCCCCGCTGTTACCGCGACCGCTACCGTGGCAGCGGACAGCGGGACTACCGGGAACTGGGGGCCTTTGTTTTAGGTGCCTTACCATGTTAGGAGGTTTCGGCCTACTATACCACGCTGGCCAGACGGGTTGGTATAGGGTTTGTTTCAAATTTTTCTTTTCTGGTCGTTGATCAAATGACGTTACTACCTTTGGTGGACTCTTACCACCAGCCTAGCAAAAGTAAGGCTACTGGGGCATTCTAAGTTTTTCTTTCGCTTCCAGCCCAGTAAGGAAGTAAGAAATTTACAAGAAAGAAAAATGTTCCATTATACATATACATAGATATATTATTCGTACTAGATTAAATAAAATAATAAAACAATCCGCTAACCGATCGGAGTGGAGGACTTTGGTTAAATCCAAAGACCGGAGCTTTGAAGCTCACGTAGTGGTTGCACGCTCGCCCTCTTGCCCGGTGAAGCTGTAAAAGTCCCGCGGCCTACAGCGTAGATCATTCACACACACACACACACACGTACACGCACGCGCCCTCGTATACACGCAGATACACACACGCGCGCGCGCACACACACACACACACACACACACACACCCACAAACACACACACACCCACAAACACACACCAACCACAAACACACACACACACCCACAAACACACACACACGCACACGTACACGCATGCGCACTCGCATACACGCAGACACACACACACGCGCGCACACGCGTGCGCACACACACGCACACACACAGACACACACGCACACCCACACGCTGACCTTGACGCAAAGCGTGATCAATTGAAAGCCCGACCACCCGTGGCGATCAATAATTCCTATACTAACGGTATGCACATATGCACGCAATGTGCGAGGATCTTTACCAAGCAGATTGGCGTCATAAACCACATGCGAGCGCACGATCGTCAACAATAGCGGAGTTGATGCAGTCGCCATGGTCCGAAATCGGTCTAGATCACGTCATCATCACAAGATTAAAGATCACGAGCAAAATTAAAGCTTAGGAACGTCCGCGCAAGCAATTACCTACGTCTCGTAGCGTGTGGGACGCAAAAAGAAGTCATGGTTCCGTTCCGTGGGAGTGGACGGGAATTGCGGGACAACTGTTCCGTGTCGCACAGGATAAGAACGAATTCCAAAAATTTATAGCTAACCTTTACTAGTCAGAGAGGCACTAGAAGAAGAATATAGTATACCCGTAGCTAGCAACTGTAACCAAAAATTTAAATTTATTAATGACCTCAGATATCTTTATTATCGCAGTTTTTAGTTACAAACTGTAGCATTTTAACGCGTCCTCACGTGGGCTATGGCTGGAACGAACTAACTGAAAATAAGACCACACCCATAGTTGTGTTCTTAGTTTTCGGGCTATCACGTTTAATCTAGTACAAATAATAAATATCGATGATTATACCGACGTGTCCATCGAATAAAGTCCTATAATCCAGTATTTATATTTGGCATAAATAACCTTATCGACGGGCACGAAAGTTGCAAATGCCATTTATTATGTTTGGCACGTGTAATTTTCTCCATTGGGACCGTAGATATATTGTACGCAAGAAGTTAAGCAAGGTCTGTAAAACCCTTTTAGAGCTCCATATTCTCTGCATATCCTGCAAAATATATGGTGAGGATGTCGATATAAAGATATTATACACTACTAACTGTCGTCGGCGGCTGCGGTCGCGTTTCTACTAAGATGTAAGGTATGGTCAAATAGCCGACGGAGCGCGACGGAAGCGCTCGGCCGGCGGTCGGCAGCGCGGCGCACACGTCACACTGCGGGAGTGACGTCGTGCAGGCCGGGCTCACTCCCGACACTAGCGACCCTCCCGATGCCCTTACATCCCTTCTTTTGGATCAGACACCGACCTCGCCGGCGAGGTCGAAGAATCCCTTGCCCACCGGCCGGTGCAGAGCAACACGGCGAGACACCTAGTACACCCCCTCCCCCATAGCGACTGCCCAAGCCGAGGCCGTTCCTCCTTGAGTGGCCCTTGAGCTAGTTGCCCCCTTGCCCTTCTGGCTCGAGCGTAGTGGTTGCACGCTCGCCCTCTCGTCCGGTGAAGCTGTAAAGGCCCCGCGGCAAACAGCGTAGATCATTCACACACACACACACACACACACACACACACACACACACACACACACACACACACACACACACACACACACACACACAAAAGACACTAGCGACCTGCTCGCACGCGTAGTTGCGTTTCGCTCCCCCCGTGCTTCGTTTGAAATCGCGTCGAGCGCGACGGCGGCGGGTCGTGATGTTTGCCTTCGCGCCGAGCGAAGCTGCGCTGGGTCACTCTCTTCCCTCTGTTATGGTCGAGGAGAGTGATGGCTGCTTCTCAAGTCATACTCGTGAACGGGTGCTGCTGGTGGGGACTGGTCCGCCCTCTATCCTTAGACTGATTAAACATGTACCGTAGTACTGTTACATTTTGTCTCGTTCGGCATGACACTGGAGCTATAACCAATTATTTTGTACGAGCTCTTTACATATTTTAAAGTAACACTTTCTCTTACTATTATTATTATCCTTTTTTATTATATACCTTTACAAAGTCCCTATTTTGTAAATAAGAGGACTATGTAGACACTGACTGATACCATGAATTTGAGTACACTAATCTATACTTAAGCACATCTATTTAGCTCGTTCTGCACTGTTCTCCCATACCCCATGAATGTAATGTATATAAAAAGAATTGTAAAACTCTCATTTTTAAAAAGAGTAACCGTGGAGTTTCTTGCCCTTCTTCTCCACAGGAATGACTTTCCAAACGGGTGGTAGAGTTTTTAATAATCAATAATTTTCTAATTTTGACTATTCATAAGTGCCTTTTGGTCTACATGAAACAAAAATTTTGATTTTGTGTGGCGTACCCCGTACATTTCAGTACATTACAACTCCCTAAGTCGCGCCACCGTCGCTGTTCCGTCGCGCTGCGTCAGCTATGTGGCGCAACCTTAAAAGGTTGCGTCCCGCTCGCCGCGGCAGCAAACGTCACAACCGAATGAAGCCGAGCGCTTCCGTCGCGCTCCGTCGGCTATTTGAGCAAACCTTAATATATACATCTTTTGGCTATACTAGTGAAGTGGTTGACCGTGGTTATCTAATTTTTTTTAAATTTACACTCACTTTTCGAAATGATGTACTGAAAAGTTGGCACAAAATTGTACCCAAAATAAATCCACTTGTCAAAATAATATTTACGCAAATGCGAACATACATTCTAAGAAGTAAGATCCAATTTCAAATGGTATTTTTTTCATGCATAGGAGTTACGTCAACGATTCGTAATCAAATGACCTCCAAAAACATTCGTTATTTCTAATATGGATGCTAAATACAACAGAGTAAGGTATCATTTCAGTGTTATTTCATAAATAAAAATGGTTGCCAAGAGTTTGTGCCTCTTCGTGTTTGGTTGGAGATATTCTAAGAATATTATAGAAAAGTTCGTAGTATTTTTTTTTCGTGGCTAGTGATATTTAAATAGTTTCCCGTGATAAGATAATACTAAAATGTCTCGATTAATCATTGTTATTGATTTCAATTTTTAGGTGCTTCGTACTTTAAAAAACAAAGCAATATTATTTTAAAATATCTTGTGATGACTGTGCCATCACTTAAACAAAACTTAGTTTATTATACGCGCTATGTCAAATCAAGCACAATTTTTATTTAAGGTAAACAATACTGTTCATTCTGTCATTAATGAATATAGTTATATCACTGGATAAATAGACAAATGATAATTTACAATCCCGTTAGAATTTGTTTAAGACTTGTAAAAACATTCTTTTATAAGTAATTTTTTTCTTTATGTTATTGTAATCAGCAGTGCAGCAGTATAAAGCAGCTATAGCCTAGTGGTTAGACCGTTGGACTGCAAATTCAGAGGTCTCGGGTTCAAACCCAGGCACGCACCTCTGTAAAATTAACTATCACTTGCTTTAACGGTGAAGGAAAACATCGTGAGGAAACCTGCATGCCCAAGAGTTTCTCAAAGGTGTGTGAAGTTTGCCAACCTGCACTGGGCCAGCGCGGTGAACTATGGCTTTAACCCTCTGTTTGAGAAGCGTGCCCAACGGTGGGACAATTTTTTAACAGGGCTAATATTATTATTATAATTGTAATCATTCATTTCGTTTGTTAGTTTAAAACTTAGAAAAATGTTATATATTGTGAAATACGAGAATAAACAGAGATGGGCAAAATGTAATCAGATTAGTGATTAACCGCCCCCGCTTGGGGAATATAGGCGCGATGGTGTATTAATCTTGGTGTATTAAAAGTTATCTTGAATCATAATTGAATATTACAAAATGGAATTGTAATCATTAATCTGATGGCATTTGCCCATCTCTGGTAATAAACACAGCCGTTTTTGTTGATAAGAATATTTTTAGGTGTAAGCCTAAACAATAAATTATGTATGATGTATACCAATCTTGCTGTAATACTCACACAACCTCACGGAGGGACACTCACACGAATATTACGACCTACCCTAAAATTCATTTACTTACAGTACAACCATGAAAAGATTGCATGGTTGGTGTATTTTTAAATTCTGTGATATAACAATATAATTCTTTATAAACCCCGCAAGGGATCTGGCGTGAGGTTATAGATAGATAGATAGATAGATTCTTGTATATGACCTTTGTGAGGAGAGCGTCACAATTTCTAAAATCACCTAGGTGAATAGCTGCTGGGTGACCATTGGACACTAATTATTCGCTTTTGATCCCCCAGGTGATTAAAGTGGAATAAACCAGTATCACAACAGAGACAAAGCCTCATATTACTTCAATGTACAAAACTTCATATAACTCTAGTACAATAGAACATTACTACAAGAGCATGGCGCCCTAGGACAATGGCCGACGTCAACTGTTTTGTTCTCGAGCGGCGTATACGTAAACTTATCATGCCAAATGAGCCATCAACCACAGCCACCGGTGGTTAGCGACGAGTAGTTTATATGATTTTTCATACATGTATGGACTCGCCGCAATCGTGTAGCGGCTACTCGCCAGACAATGTCCGCAACACGCCCGTGGTGGCGACCACTCGCTACACAAAACTTGTACAGCAGAAAGAGTGTTACAAATTATGTCGGCCACAGACCACCTTCGTTTGCGCGGTACCAAAGGAGGTGGCGCACGACAGTGTATTCCAGAAAGTTCTGTAGATCCAATAAGGCAGATATATTTATATGAACTCCAGCAACTGAATAAATATGTAAGCGAGGGTAATCCGATTTCGTTTAATATTTATGGCAAACGTCGTTATAGATCATTGTAGATATTATGTGAATAAGATAATAATATTATTGTTTGATTTATGTTAGTGCCTGTAACTTTGTCAGAAATATATTATTTTTATTACAAGCATTACTTTGATTTGTTACAAGTAATAAACTAATGGATAAAAATGTAGGTGTCCACATAAGAAATATACACTCGGAAATAAGCCAAAGCGATATGTATTTGTATATATTGCATGTTTTTTGTTTTCGTGTGCGAGTAATAAGAAAGAGCGAGATACGTAATGACATGTAGCATTTCTGTCGTATATTGTTTATGTAGAAATTATGGGCATTTAGACTTTACGGGAAATAGACATGGGAAAATTGGCGATATAGGATGTGAAATAAAACTATTTTACGGATAGACGTCCAATAGGCATAGTTGTTCCGGGGTACAACTATGCCTATTGGACGTCTAACACCTCAGTCCCTCCCGTGACCATGGGTGCTGCAAAGCACTCGAAACGTCGGGAACTAAAAATAAAAAAAAATAAACCGCGATAAAATCCGTAAAATAGTTTTATTTCATGTGTAATATTCGCGTAAATCTAAGAACTCGATATAGAATGTATACAATATGGGAAAGTAGTCATTTTAGGAAAGAATAATTTTGACGAAAGTGGTCATTCTGAACGTAACCCGTTTTCACATGCTAGGTAGGTATGCTGGAAAGTGGAGGCACACTGGCTTTGTTTACATTCTGGTCCTGGCCAACATCCTGAACAAGTAATAAGGATATTGATGTTATCCTTTTTTAACCGCCGACGCAAAAAGAGGGGTGTTATAAGTTTAACATGTGTATCTGTCTGTCTGTGGCATCGTAACTCCTAAGCGGATAAACTATATACGAATATTTAAATCTATTTTTTTTGTTTGTAAGATGAGTTGATCGAGATGTCCTTAGTTATGATATATTTGAGTCGGGGTTTTGTAAATTTTGTAATTTAAGTTTTACCTGCTTATATATCTGTATATATTTGTTTTAAGAATCGAATACTGTTTACCATTTTTAATATTTACCACGCTTTAAAACGTGCTGTATACTAATTCACTGACACCTAGTACACCGGCCTAAATGTTCTGTGATAACCATCAGCTGTAAAATCATTGGTTAATACAGAGAGTGGCGATCGAAACCAATGTTCACTTATGGAAATAACTTGGAGAGTGAGCTACATACGAGTACATGATGAAGTTCTGTTTAATCATTTTAATACTGATTAGAATCACATTTGGAAATTCGGCTGTTACAACTAAAAGTTACATCGAAGAAGAGAGAAGTAAAATTATTGTGAGTTGAAATATATAATCGCCTGTTTTGCATTACGGCCTATGTAGCTATGGAAGGGGATTCTAAACCATTCCTTAAAATAAGAGGCGTTAAAAATGTTATACATTTCTTCGAAGACGTGATCGAAAAATTTCGTTATGTGAATATTTTATATCTATTTATTTCAGGTGGATGTAATTGCTTCAAATTTAAAATCTAATGGATGGAACACCATCTTATGCATGGGTGACCTTTCCGACGCTTTCTATAATGAAATCCAACGCATTTTTTATGCCTTCGTCATCACCAACATTCACAAGGATGATGAGGAAATCAACGATGTCATTCCTTACTATTCAAAGTTTATTATAATGAGTTCCACGGACTTCGCAAATTACGAACAAAATATGCTTAAAATAATAAACTCTCCCTATTGGCATCCTCTCGCAAACATTATTATATATTACCACAGCCAAGATAAAGAAATACTTTCCAAATTATTCTTCACTTTATGGTATTATAAAGCAATAAATGCAATAATTGTTCAGTACGATGACGATCAAAAATCATTACTAGCTTCAGTGTACAGCCCGTATGCTACTGATAATTACAAACTTGATCACAATTATGGCTGTTGGACCGCTAGAAAGATCGGGATGCCAATCCCAGATTTCCAAAAGGGATTTGTCTGTGTCGATACATGCCAGAATGTATCTTTACATTCCAAATACAGAGCAGATTACCTTGGGACTTGTATTGGCTACAAGACCATTAAAATTCTCTACAATAGTTCTATTGACTTGAAAGAATTGAATTTATTTGAAGATAAAGCTAAAAATCTACACGGATTCGCGCTCAGAGCCTATGCAACCGAAGTAGATCCTTTTATGTTTATAGATGTGCTCGAAAACGGAACCTACAGGATGCGTTCAAGAGATGGAAGCATTTGGAACACTATTTCCAGTCTCATGAACTTTACCATAGATTTAAGTCCAAGCGCGGACGTCATGAAAAAGCCATTTAATTTCGAAACAAACATTAAACAGATATTTTCTTTCGCACAGAGAAAAGGAGATGTCTATTTGATTCCCATATATTTGTTCGATTACGTTGTTGTTGAAGTCGATTTCACTTTCCCGTTTGAAGACAGCGGTATTTGTATATTGTCTCATCGAGCCGACTTCGAAACTACAATCTTTGATGTTAAATCGTTGAAGAATTATTATGGAAATGTATTACAAATCCTAATTTGCTTCTTAGCAATTTGGCTGACTTTCGCCATTTATAAATTTGTAGATAAAGGAAAGTTTACGTTGGACCAACTTGGCAAAGATATGATGAATGCATTCAGACATGTCTTACTGATTACCCTTCATAATCCACCCAAGCGTAATTCGTTTCGTGTTTTCTTGACAGCTTCAGTATGGGGTTTATTCGTTATCAGTTTTGCTACTCAAGCAACGATAATTTCCTTGTTCACCGCCGTCAAAAGAGGGAAAGAAGTGGACACATTCGACGATGTTATTGAAAAAGGGTACATCATTGAAGCCATGGCTTCGCCCGATCTCATCCTGCCGGATACTGAAGAAAAGTTTCGGAAAATCAATTCTAAGTTGGTGCCCATTCAAGACTTGTATGGTTGCGTGAATCATATGAGTAACGATAGCCGTCGTTTTTGTTTCATAGATTGCGCAGTCGGTCGGTACACACAAAGAAACATGTTAAACGAAAACGGCGAACAATATCTCCATCTGGCAAAACGTGACAGGATCCATAGTCATTACTTAAACATAATATTGTACAAACATTCCCCTATAACTGAACAATTTAGTCAGTATATGATGAGGTTCTTCGAAGCGGGATTTATAAAGAAATGGCAACAGTACAAATACGCGGACATAAAAGACGATGCAGTGACGAAACCTTTGGGAATGAAAGATGTTATGGGCTTAATACATTGTTATTGTATCTGTGTTGGATTCACGTTTGTTGTATTTGTGATAGAACTATTGACGTACCACCTGAAAAAAGTTAATCGGATATCTATCTAAATTGAAAAAAATAGCCTTCACTAGACGTTAATACTTTACATAGGTACCTACTTGAGTAGACGTTAAAACATGTTAAGTAAATAATTATTAGGATAATGGAATATAATAAAATAATGTAGCTAATTTTTATGTCTTTTTCACGCTATGCATCACTTTGCCTGTGAAGGATGTGTTTTCAAAAGATAGGCAGGTTTGTGCAGTTATTCAAAGCAAGGGATGTGTATAAATGCCGCCAATAGGAGCGCTACATTTTCATAGATTGTCAACCTAAACCTACGACCGGCTTTTGGACAAAACCTTTAAAAAAACAGGGTTTCTATAAAAATCAATTGATCCTATTCACGGATCCATAGATATTTCTCGCTGCGCATCATCGGACTAATAGCCGTGAAGGCAATCTTCATTCCACGCACCACGCATTACATTCTCTGCAAATACCTACACATAGCTAATAATAAATCAGCCTACGCTATCCCACTGTTGGGCAAAGGCATTCAAGGTGAGTTTGTTTTTGTTTTTTTTTTAAACGTAGCCCCACACTAGGATTAATTCCTGTGTCGTGGGAGCGTTTACAAAACATGGCAATTCACATACAGACCCAGACCGGAACAAATAATTGTGGATCACACAAAGATTTGTCCCGTCCGGGAATCGAACCCGCGGCTATTAGACACAGTGGGCGGAGCGACTTAAGCTCTTAACCACTGAGATAAATCGTCCAGTGGGGTACTACAACACACGAACCCAGTCTCGTTTAGTGGAGGCAGGTTTTCCTTTCTTAACCACCCGTAAGGCTACATACATGGCTTAACAAATAACACATTACGGGATAATCGAGACGGAACGGTAACAGGGCGACCCTCGAGTATGGCAGTGATCCAAACGATTACCCATCGCAAAACTACCTAGACCACTATGGACTCTAAATATAAGTGCTTCACAACTCTGCCACTTACTCTGTTATAATACACCTACCTACTAGTATCTAGACAAATAAGATACAAGAGGCCGACATAGCTGAAATTCATTTGTTTTTAACATACTTCAAAAAGGAGGAGGTTCTATGTTCGGTTGTGCGTATGCTTTTTTTTTTGTATGTTCATCGATATTTCCGTCAATTGTGGACCGATTTTGATAATTTTTTTGCATTGGGTTCAGTATATCTCCAAGGTGGTCCCATATTAATTTTATTGACATTGGACCTTGGACTTAGAAGATACACCAGGGAACTCCTTAACGACAAACAATAGGCATGTGTAAATTGAGATATTATGGGTATTACGTCAATCCTATAGGTACCCTACTATAGAATAATTCACTGGTCACTTAAAATTGTAAAATAAAAATCTTTTATAAAAAAAGGTAAACCTACTTCAAAAAGCAAAAAAATAAATATTTGAAGTCGGTGCCAAGTAACCGACTGCACCAACCAGCACCGACTGCAAATATTTATTTTTTTGCTTTTTGAAGTCGGTTTTCCTTTTTTTATAAAAGATTTTTTATAACTCCTTTGCTTATGAACCGATTTTAATGATTTTTTTGCATTGGGTTAAGTATAGTTTTGAGGTGGTCCTATTTTAATGTTATTGGTATTGGACCTTGGACTTTGAAGATACAAGAGGGAACTCCTTAACGGCGAACAGCACGAATGTATAGATTCCGTTATTATAGTCATTATATTAATCCTGTAGGAACCTCACTGTACACTCAGCAAAATAATATAATATCGGTATATAAACATTACTAAATAATTCACTCGTCACTTAAAATTGTAAAATAAAAATTTATTATTTACTTTTTGAAGTCGGTTTATCTTTTTTAAAAAGATTTTTATCCAAATATAACTATGTAGATATAATAACAATATTCATCGTGACACACGATCAAATAGACAAATAGAATAGTATAGTATATATCATTACGATAAACGGTAAAAAGCAGAGGTGACTTATCTGTTACACATTACTTACTGCTTACACATAAATGAATTTATGCCCATCCGATACTTTTGGTCACTTTGGGCGGTTATATTAAATGAAATAACTACCTGTTTACTTAGCGCAATAAATAATCCCTTAAGAAACATTGGGATTGTATTAGTTTTAGTTACTGATTAAGAAAGGTCTTTATTCTCCGTTTACTCACCAAAGAATAAGCCAAACGTAGTGATTATATACTCTTTGGATGAGCCGTGAAGATAAGTTGCTCAACTCATTTTCTATTATGGCAATACCAGAATGATGTAAATTGTCTTTGGCTATGATATAAACAAAAATAAATTAATTGTGATTCTCTTTCAAAATATAAGAAGGTAAATCAATACCAAAGAAATAAGATCTATAACTTTATTTGGATCGATTCATTTCTTTGTCAAATTTTGTTAAATATTGTAATGTGTAAACAAAAATTAATAGAAAACATAATTTATTATAAGTCTAGCAGCACCACCACTGAAATTGAATTGTCTATGGGCGATTCATGGTGGAAAAATTAGTCAACAATTCTGCAACATATCATGAAAATACACAGTTATCGGCATGAACAGACCACTTTAGTTTAGTTTTAATGGGAAATACGCATAATAAAGATTTTCAGAACAAGAATCAGAAGCAATCTTCGCATTCATACCGCGACGGCCAAACATTCACAAGTCAGGTAAGCAAGAAACGAGAAACGAAAACTTGCTAATGTCATTCTCAGCTGAACTCACGTAATATTTTTGTGTTTAGACATGGGGAAGCTCTTTTTTGTTGTTATTGACTGCGTAGGGGTTCTGAGTGCGTGGTGTTTAATGAAGTTATAATTAGTGCTCGTGTGTTTCAAGCAATTATTTGTGTCTGTTCTTTGTTATATTTTAGCACATAATTTATTTTTGTGTACAGTTCAGTCTTTCTCATTTTGTGGGCAACTTGAGCGGGCGTTCCTTCGTCAGCGTAACAAGCAACCAGTCTGTATACAGCGCATCGCGACCTTGGTCTCGGGTTTCGAGACGCAGGTTAGTATTGTTATCAATCCTTATAACAAACAGACAGTTGTTTTTGTTACAGGTTAGACAAAAATAACCACGTTCGGATTTAGTTAATGTTCCATTTTTTCATGACTTACATCAGAACACATAACACTTAAAAAAACCTGAACATATTTAGCTTTTATTTCATGGTCTATTTTTCATTATTTATATATAAATCATTGTGTTCAAATTGCAAGCATTATTGTTTGCAATTAAAACTATTCAACGAAATGTGAATATATAAACAGGTAAAATTGTCATTAAACAAATGCATTAGTTCTTCTTATGCATTTTTATTTATAAGCTAAAAACCTTTTTGAATACTTGAGCAGTTTTTTATCTATATGCAAAAAATGTGTATCTAATAATGATGTCACCATGCTTATACAGTGTATTGTATGACATAGACCAGGTGCCAATTAAATATTTACTGAGCTGTTTACTTTTAACATATAATAAACAGCTGCTTCCTGAGATTATTCAGTGGATTAACTGATATATCAGATCCATGTTTTAGACAAAAGTGAATATAAAACTTGTATACACAACAAAGAAAATTTTATTAAAAAAGGAAATTCAAATTAATCTCTACCTTAAAACAATAATTGGTATGGACTGAGCTAGTTAAAATAAATTACGTATATTAGTTTTATGTATGTACATACTTGATAATTATTCTTGTTTTGTATTCTCAAGGTCTGTAATTAGGGATTTCCTCATGATTGTGTATAACATAGTAGTTTTTGGATGCCTAGCAAATGTAAAATATACAATTGATGAGTTTTAAATTGTGTCAGGCAATTAACCAGTTCATTATTACACTTACCAATTTATAGTAGCAGATATTTTTACAAAAATTCAACCAAAAATATTTGTTAGTTACAATTGGGTCATCTCACAGGAATACATATAAGTTATTGCCTCTCAAAAATAGCTTAATAATTGTAATGATGAAATTAAACCTAACCTGTTTTGCAGATGGAATGACTCAACACTAAAGAATCCCCTAGAAGCAAGTAAAACAGCTTGGCCAGTTGCCCACAAAGAGTCCATCTTCCAGCCTGAATTCCCCATCACAACTGACTTGCTTCAGAAAGACTTTCAAATAGAACAAATAATAGCTAAGGGTGCATTTGGAGAGGTTTACAGGGTGAAGAAAATAAGTGAAGACCAAGATTATGCACTGAAAGTTCTTAGCAAGTCACAGGTAAGATTTAGTCTGCTTCATCATCAAATCATCACTTGCAGCTTATTCTGAGCCTATCTGAGCCGGGTCTTACCTACACAATTAACCACATCATTAACCTATATTTGTTTTGTCTGCTTGATTTTGTATAAAAGGATATAATAAATATATTTCTATATATTAAATACTGTTCTAGACTGTCTTACCATGACCAAATAGACAGTCTTATCTGAAGGACAAGTCAAGAGTTTCCGTAACCAGCAAGCGTGTATAAGACGAACTATGAGAGTGGAGGAAGCCAGAGACGTATGTAAGGAAAGAACCTTGGGACTCTGTACTCTCTGCCTATTCCACAAGGGATCTGGTGTGATGATATACATAGATAAATAGATACTGTTCTGTTTGTTACCGTTATGTTGTGTCTGCTTTCTTTTATTAAAGAAATACAGATAGATAATTAAAAGTTTAAGGTAGTAAATAACAGCTTAGTACATAATATTTTGTATAATTATTGTCTCTTGATCCAAAGAATTGGTGTTTTGCTTACATACATATACATACTTCTTTACTTAGCAGTCTAGTGGCAAATGATACACTTTGTGATCCTGAGGTCCTGGGTTCAAATCCTAGGTCAGACAAATCTAGTTTTTCTTTCTGGCTTGGAAAATATAGGTGTGATAATGTTTTTGAAAATTGAACAAAACAAAACAAACATAAAAACAAAATTTTTATGAGATGCATCTGATTACCTTAGTTAGATATGTCTGGTTAAATAAACACCGTCACGCCTATAATCTCCAAGCGGGGGTGGCAAAGGTATACTGAGTACACCCACTTTTTGCCGACGATGTTAGGTCCCATGTAATAGGGGGCGAGCCTATTGCCGTATACTGGGCACAATTCCAGACTCCGGACACAACACTGGGAATTTTTCGTTAGATAAACTACATTTGTCCGACCTAGGATTTGATCCCAAGACCTCGTGATCACAAAGCGATGCGCTTTGCCACCAGACCAACGAGGCGGTCATATATCTGGTTAAAGGCTAAATTCAATGCACAGTTGTATTTCTAGTATAAAAAAATACTTAATATATTATATACTTGTACCTCGTTTTAGGTAACGGCGATAAATCTAAAAGCGATTGTTAAGCCTACGCTTTTATCAGTAATCACGCTATCAGTTGACCCACATATACATACACATTTATTAACGGTTTGTTTTAGTGATAAGCTTTTGTTCGGGGTTTATCACAATGCATATTTTATACGTATTCTAATCTATTGGTAGATAATACTACCCGTACTGCCGGTATTGACAACCGATTGGCGGGGAAAGTCTGTAAGACCTGAAAGACTTTTATTCCCGTATAGAGTATTTTTGGAAACATCCTTAACGTGTCTCTATAGCTTAATTTACCGATCGTATAGTTTACTCCTTGGTTAATGTGGCATTTTTACTATTGACACTAGTCAAGATAAATATTGTGGGGACAATCATTAGTGCTTTCTGATGGGGACCTAGCGAGTCAGTCCAGCGGCGCATCTCCATAAACGGAGAGTCCGAGAGAGGTGCGACTTTAATGCTCGCGCTCGCATCCTATTAGTTGGTCCCTATACCTTTTCAACTGCAGCGTTGTTGCACACTCGCCCTCACATCCGGTGCAGCTGTAAAGGTCCCTTCAGCCAACGGCATACTCATTCACACACACATAAAAATGTTTGGGAATGAAAAAAATGGAAAGGACATTGTTTGGCGGCCATACATGATTTGCCCCAGAACCAACAGCAATGAAAAAAAATTTGTATGATTTCAAATCACCCATAAATTCTTTTGAGACCTTTATTATTGAACGGACAAGCGGGGGAATCGCAATATTGCACAAAAAGTATTAGATTTTGAGGTTATAATTCAGTAGCCATTAATACATATGAGGTTATTTGGTGTGGTGACATTCAGTAAAGATGTCGGCAATTATAAATACTTACAATACTTAAATAAATATTCGTTTTAAATTGCGAATTCTCCGTTAGATACGGATATTTGCCATTATTTTAATAAAATAGATAAATAATGATGGCACGGGTGAAATGTTTGTTGGTTCTGGGGCAATTTTCGACAATGTCCTTTCTCATTTATAAACTACAACAAAGTACCTATACCATGGATATTGGAACCCAAAAAAATACCAAGTGGTTACGTGGTAACCACTGCCCTTGTGAAATGACTGAAGGTTCTAAGGTCAAGGTAGCTACATAATTATGCTTCTGTCTTCAGTTTCCCATATTGAAACGATTCGATTGTTTCAACGTAAACTACTTAATAATACATTTACCATGACACACATTACTTTCTTTTCCGATCCATAATAATGTATTCTTACCGCGCGTTCGTTTCAAAGCGCGAAAATTGGATCTAAAAATATCCAGATAAAAGAACCTTTGTTTATTTATATTGAGTCATGAGTATTTACGAGTGTCTTACTACTGGTAAAGAGCTTCCTTTATTTCTTCAATTTCCATGGTACATACATATACGAAGATTAGTACCTATGTTAGGTGTCCTCATACCTGTCTAGACTTGCAAATCCTATTAAAGAACACTTCCGGCTACAAAAACAATAGATATTCTGTTATAACTGCCGACTAACAGAATATCTCGACGAGATTTATCAGGGGAAAACCGGAATAAAATCCAGTGTTATCAATATTAAGATAACGGCTGTACTTTCGTCACATTAGTCAGACATATTTGTTTACATACAAGCTTAACATAATATTTTGTTTATAATTCGGCCAATTAAATATGGTATTTTCTTACATTCAAAATTCTGCTTATACGAGGCATGACTTTTAAGTTCTGTCGTTTCCATATTTTCCGGCAATTTTGAATTTGGAACTGTTCTATATTCGAATGTGTTTAAATTTTGAATCTCAAAACAGTTGAAAGCATTAGGATTAATGCTATTGTTTAGTCACAGCGTCGATTGGAATCTGTCAGGTTACGTACGAAAATGAATTATTCTAAGGAAAATGTTCGTGCAATAATTTTCTACAACTTCAGAAGAGGCCTAACACAGCTTCAGTGTTTTGAAGAGCTAACATCTGTGTTCAATGATGAAGCCCCATGTCTGCGGACTGTCGAACGCTGGTATTTAGAATTCCAGCGTGGACATCTAGTGTTAGTGACAAATCTCGCGACGGACGCCCAAAATCCGCCTTCACTGAAGATAACATCCTTGCTGTGAGACAACTAATTCTCAAAGATCGTCATGTGACGTATCGAGAGATAGAGGCTCTATTAGGCATCTCAGGGACAACCATTCAGAAGATCTTGCATGAAGCGCCTGGTGTGAGAAAGCTAGTTTGCCGTTGGATACCGCATCTGCTTTCCGACGATCACAAGGCGGCCCGCGTCAGATGGTGTAAGAAAACTCTGCAAAGGTTCAACCGAGGAGAGTCAAATCACGTCTACGACATCATCAGTGGTGACGAACCTTGGATCTATGCCTACGATCCTGATTCCAAACAACAATCTACAATCTAAGTTTTTCAAGACGAGCCAAAGCCGACTAAAGTTGTTCGTTCTCGAAGCACTTCAAAGAAGATGGTGGCCACGTTCGTTGGGAAAACCGGCCATGTTGCGACTATTGCACTTGAAGATCGTAGAACGGTTAACGCAGAGTGGTATACCACAGTTTGTTTACCACAAGTCCTCAAGAACTTCGAAAATCTAACTCAAAGCGACGCATCATCCTGCACCACGACAACGCAAGCTCACACAGCGCTCGTCAAACGATTGAGTATTTGAAGCAGGAAAAAGTAGAAATTCTTGACCATCTCCCATACAGTCCTGACCTAAGCCCTAACGATTTCTTTACATTTCCTAAAATTAAGAAAAGTCTTCGTGGTCAAAGGTTCCAGTCCGGTGAAGAAGCAGTCGACGCTTTCATGTCAGCCATTTTGAACACCCCCACTTTAGAGTGGAATAAATGTTATAGTAACTGGTTTGAGCGAATGGAAAAGTGTATTAAGCTACGTGGTGAATACTTTGAAAAACAATAAAAAGTACTATAAGGTTCTAGTTGTGTTTTTTTCTTCAAACGACTAAACTTAAAAAGCATGCCTCGTAGTAAACTCGACGAGAATAGCTATTATGCTTAGAATAAAAATAATACTGAAACCGAGGGCGCGCATCAGATTAAAGAAACAATTACGCCGCTCTGCCTACTGCGTCTAATAGTCGCGGGTTCGAGTCCTGCACGGGACAAATCTTTTGTGTGATCCACAATTTGTTTCGGTCTGGGTATTTATGTATGTGAATTTTCTTTTTTGTAAACGTACGACACAGGAATAAATCCTAGAATGGGGAAAAGTTTAAAAAAAAAAAATATTACTACCTGCCAGATTTGGGCATTTTAGTGGTAAATTTATCCCTCTGTAATAACAATGACTTTTGGACTTCTAACGCCCCCGTCCCTTTCGTGATCATGGGTGCTATTGAGCATTCGAAAGCGGGGATGAAATCCAAAATATTTTAACTGCAACTTATTTTTTTCACAATAAATGTTTGCCCAACTCTGCTACCTGCGTAGAAAGCAGTCATACGTTCACGCGAGTAGTCAATAGTCATTCGGTCTGTGACCGTTCGTGCGGCATAACGTGTTTTGCGCTTGTTAAATTAAATTATATATCCTGCCTGTGAAAATTTTGTTGGGTGGTGATGGGATCATATTTCATACCTAACTAGCGCATTCAGGTGCTGAATTATTTAAATATCGAATTAATTCTACCGTCTGTTTTTGTTATAGTAAAAGACGCGTCCGTTTTGTTAGTGTTGCTAGTATAACAATTTAATTTTTTCCAACTTTTATTGGCTGAGTTCTAGTATTAAATGGCGTTATAGTTAACTACTACATCATGGTTTTAATATTTAATTAAGATAATGATATATTCAACATACATTAAATTACTATAAACCTTAATTGTTCATTTCTTGAGTTTAATATGCAATAAAATGCAGGTTACCGTAACCATCATTTTAATATCATCTACATTTACCCTATAAATGTCTAATCTAAATTGCCGTCACTGGTTACAAACATATTTAGCATCATCTACAATTAGCATAGAGTTGCTTCTACATTATAATTTTTTTTTAAAATGCTGCATTTTGTTGCTAAATAGAAATTAACTTGATATAGATATTTCTTTGTGCATAAGGTTTGAGTAGAAAACCTTATTTCCTTGACAGTTCATATAGAGTTGGATTTTATGTGCCGTTTCACCTTAACCCACTATCGCCCGCTTACGAATGAAGCAAGAGAAATATAAGATTGAGTCATAGAAATGTCAGAGGAAGAACAGTTTTCCTGGTAAATCATGATAAGTTTTTGCGGCATATCCGAATAAATAGTCACCGCTGTACATCTCCGGGATTCCCATATTACTCAGTTTGCGTTTATATCATTTGTTACATTTTATTAACGTTTTCAGATAGTAAACGAGAGCGCAGTAAGACAAGTGAAAGAGGAGGCGCGCATACAAGCGGCGTGCGGCCATCATTCCTTCATAGCGGGTGCCGTGGCCCGCTGGCAGACTAAGAAAAGACTTTACATTGGTAAGACAGTGTTGACTATAAATATTGAAATAGTTGAGTAATTAAACACCTTTCTCATACTTATGTCCGAATAGGGTTTTCGTTAAATAATAAATAATTTTGCCAGACAAACATTCAAAATTTTAAATAAAGTGACAATTTTATTCTACAAATCTAATGGGACCGGGACGATCTCAATCACAACCTACATTTAGCAAGTTGGGATTTTTTTTTAAATTTGTCCTGCACAGGAATCGAAGCTATAGGCGGTGCCTATAGGCAGTTACTTTACGGTCAGTTTACTGGACCAATCGAGTGTGAAAAGTTCAAATAACGTGATATTTTCATCGGAAATCGAAGGAAATCTATTGGTACACAAACAGAATTGAGTCCCTCAAGTAAATAACACAAGTAAACGATTATTTCGAATAAGTTTTAAAATCTTTCCGTTATTTTACAAGTAGCGCTGCACACATTATGTCTAATAAATCAAGAAAACTTTGTCCTATACACTCAGATCACGCTACATTTACGAGACCTGTGATAGTCACTTGTTGGCTGGATGATTTCATTATCTTTACTCTAAATATAGTTGGACAGGGGACAGTCACGGACTCAACACAAGTTTCCATTGTTCCTTAATCTTCAAATTGTTTTGTTACTTATATGTATGGAATTTAAGGGATGCAGCCGTCCCGCATGATCCCGACCTACTAAAACCGGTGAATTTTTTCACCAACAATTCTTTTTTTTGAATGTTCGAAACGGTTCTTATAATAAGGTCTTTGTTACAAGCGGGTGATCGATGGTGTTTACTTTTAGCCACATGTTGCGAATATCCGAATAAGCTGTAGTCGTAGTCCATTGAAATGTTACATTTTTTAGGCCTTACCTTGCGTTTTTTAGAGGACGCAATTTTATTTTTTTTATGTGTAGGGGGGGTCAGTGTAAAGCTAAAACCAAGTTTGTGGGGTCGCCACCCTTGTCCCACGGCCGCCATCTTGAAAATAGGGGTTGAAATGGTTTTTACGATATATCTCTTAAACCATTTATCTGATAAAAAAAATTTGTTAACATTTTTTGTTGCAAATTAAATTCTCTACAACTTTGTTCCAGTAACTTTTTGTCGTAGAACTATAAATAAAAAAGTTATAAGCGAAAATGTTCAGAAATTCGAGAAAAACATTTACATTTTTCGTTGTTCCTTAAAAAAACGATCTACAAAAATGGTCTGATATCATTTTTTCGTAAAATGATAAAAAAAAAGTTATATCGAAAAATATAATGTTTTTTCTCGAATTTCTGAACATTTTCGCTTATAACTTTTTTATTTATAGTTCTACGACAAAAAGTTACTGGACCAAAGTTCTAGAGAATTTAATTTGCAACAAAAAATGTTAACAATTTTTTTTATCAGATAAATAGTTTAAGAGATCTATCTATATCATCACGCCAGATCCCTTACGGGGTAGGCAGAGAGTACAGAGTTCCAGAGTTTAAGAGATATATCGTAAAAACCATTTCAACCCCTATTTTCAAGATGGCGGCCGTGGGACAAGGGTGGCGGCCCCACAAACTTGGTTTTAGCTTTACACTGACCCCCCCTACACATCAAAAAAATAAAATTGCGTCCTCTAAAAAACGCAACCCCAAATGTAACTTTTCAATGGACTATAAGCATTTCACAGGATGGGAACAGGACTTAGTTGTTTCGTTCTCCTGTAAAATTACCGTTTTCGCACATCCAAGGTCTCTCTTATCCTACGTGCTCACAAGCGCTTTTTCAACGCACGTTAATAAAGCGCTGGAATGAAATAAATGGCTAACGGTACATATTTTCGAAAGTGCTGTGGAGCGCTTCAGAACCGCGCCTTGGAAAACCGTCCGAACGAATGAGGGGTCTGCTCTACAGTCAAAAAAAAAACTAAAACGTAATACATTCTCAACAGTATTATTGTAATCTTATTTAGCCGTGAGAAAGAGAGCGGATACCTGCAGTTAATGGCCCCTCTCTTTCTCACGGTATTCTAAGATCCCCTCTGCTCTCTGTAAGATAACACAAATTCTAATTTCGCTTTTTTAATTGACACGTGTTGAGTTATGAATTTAATTTCAATTTAAACCAGCTACTTTTAGCTACGGATATAATTTACTAAACGAGTGAAGTACTTGATAATTTACATACTACAAAAAAAGTACTCTGTAATTTAAACGGCGGTGAATGACCTAATGGTTTTAAACTTAGACATTGAGTTGCCATGAACTTGCTATTTCACCATGTTAAGAGCGTTTTTTTTCTGTACTATTATGGTATGAAAAAACTTGCCTCTCAACCAAGCTACATAATGGTTTTATTGCATAGAGAAAATTATTGTTTTGTGTCTCATTGGTCTAGGGGCGTCTAATCTCCCCCCCCCCCCCCCCGCTACAACATCAGCAGGGGGGCCTTCGGGGTCGCGGACGCTCTCGTCAGAGCGAGGCACAAGAGGGGCACCGGTGCGTTCCATACGGAGATCCCGGAGCCCCTCCAAAGTGCTGATGTCGGCCTCTCTGGGGTTTTTAGTCGGTAGAAATCCGACGCCCTGCGAGCTTCCCCCGAGGCTCGCGGAAGTTCTACGCCAGAAAAAGTATGTTTTTCTACCGAAAAACGATCAGTTACCATCTGTAATTGTGTCTGGACAAATGGCATTAAGCTCGCGCTCTATTACATTGGTCAAGCGCTGGAATGAAACAAACGGGTCACAGTACTTTATTTTAAGAAGTGCTTACAGCGCTTTTGCACTTAACGTTGAAAAAGGGGCCCATGGAAAAGAGGGATTAAAGACTGAATGAGCGGCACTGCACTGCAGTGGAACGACGCGGCCAATTTTTTCAGTTGGTAAACTTTGCAGCGGCGTGTCGCATCGCGTAGTTCCGCTGCCGCGTAGTGCAGTATACTTCATAAAATCACTCTATATTATAAAACAAAGTAACCCAGTCGCGTCTGTTTTTCTTTCTTTTTCTTTAAAAAAAACGTAGCCCCACTCTAGGACTTATTCCTGTGTTGTGGGTGCGTTTACAAACATGAAAATTCGCATACACAAATACCCAGACCGGAACAAATAATTGTGGATTACACAAAGATTTGTGCCGTGCGGGAATCGGACCCGTGACTATTACACACAGTGGGCGGAACGGCTTAAGCTCTTACGCGCTCTCTGCGCTAAATCTTCCGTAAAACCGTCTGTCTGAACGCGATAAACTCAGTAACTACCGAGCTGTTTTTTATACGGTTTTCACCAATGGACGGAGAGATTCAAGAGGAAGGTTTATGTGTATCAGTCACCCGGGCGAAGCCAGGGCGGTTCACTAGTTTCATATAAATAATACTTGGCCGCGTCGCTCCGCTGCATTGCAGTGTTGCTCAGTGCGGTTTCGCCTTAAGGGGTACCGCAATAAAAACGTGTTTTTCTATGCACCTCAAGTATTATATGGATTAGAGACTTAATATTTCGATGTATGATTTTTGTCTCTATATTTTAGAGTCTGGTAAAAGGAATACACGATTAAACGATTTTTTTATCGATAGAAAAAGAAATCTAAAGTCATCTCTATTGCTTAACATTTTCTAATTCCAACGCGAAACGCTTAAGAACTAGTCAATCAAATTTACTTTAAAACATAGAGAATAATTGTAGGAAAGTTCTTGTAGAGCAGTTTTTTAAAACATAGTGTAGTTTTTTTTAGAAAATTATATTCTTTTTGCACATACGTCGTTTATATTCGAGCGCGCGCTCAATTTCTCCGTCCCTTATTGTTCATTTGTAAAGTAATTGCATCACTGTCCCTCTTCTAGTAGATAAGTGATCGATCGCGGTAGACTCTTAATAGTGTTGTGTACCGGAGGCAAAATCAGTCTCCGGAGATTTTAGGTCAATTTTCTACAATAACCGGAGAATCTCCGGAAAAAACCGGTTGAAAACGACGTAATGAAAATAATTAACCTATATAGTTACTGACTGCCTCGTTGGTCTAGTGGCAAAGGACATCGCTTTGTGATCACGAGGTCCTGGGTTTAAATCCTAGGTCGGACAAATGTAGTTTTTCTAACGAAAAATTCCCAGTATGAGTCCGGAATCTGGAACTGTGCCCGGTATATGGCAAGAGGCTCGGCCCCTATTACATGGGCCCTAACATCGTTGGCGAATCGTGGGTGTACTCAGTACACCTCTGCCACCCCTGCTTGGGGTATATAGGCGTGACGGTGTGTGTAGTTCTAAGGTAAATAGCAGTACGTACCTACCTGATTAAGTAACTGTTCTGAGTGGATTGAGTTCTCATTTATACATTCATGTGTACATTAACTACGAAATGAAAAATCTTTATCTAACTACGTGTTACAACTTACGTACTACGTAGTTCTATATTATCAAAACTAGCAGACAGATACAACGATACTTAAAAAATTGGTACCTAATTACACATATCCGGGTTTGTCAGGAGAATGCATTAAAAAAAACTCCGGTATTGTTTGTAATTACCGGCGAAAAACCGGTTTATTTGTTATCCGGTGAATCTCCGGTTTTTATAGAACCGGTTCCCATCACTAGCTCTTAAGTCTGACGCTCATTCACGCGCCAGGAAGCGCACACAAAGTCGCAAGATAACACACGACCCGCTAAATAAAGGTGATCGTTCTAGATACACTTTTTATTGCAATAACACAATTACCAATTTTATCGGTTATGTTTGTCTACCTCTGTCTACGTCACGCAGACGTCTACCAACGAGGTCGACTTAGGAATTGAATGCTATTGTATTTTCTATCCCGATGACTTTAGAGGTCATTGTCGCTTGTAATTGGGTATTTCGGGTAGGTCAGAACTTGTGGGCGACGAGATTAGATTAGTGCGTTTCATTTTAAACGTGTTATATGGGAGTTTGTATTGCGTGATGTAGGACGTGAGGCAGTGAAGTGTATGTGAACGTACCCTTAGCATAGTTTCAAATATCGCTTATTTTATAATTTACTTTATATTAAGTACATTTGTGAGAGACCAATATACGACATCGAAGCATAAGGTTGTGTCATTTACGGTCCCCGCAAAACCCAACAGCTCAGCAGTCGCTTGAACCGTTACTTGAGACATTTTTGAGGTT
Source organism: Phalera bucephala (assembly GCA_905147815.2). Taxonomy (NCBI): domain Eukaryota; kingdom Metazoa; phylum Arthropoda; class Insecta; order Lepidoptera; family Notodontidae; genus Phalera; species Phalera bucephala. The sequence continues at coordinate 9,916,646 of LR990621.1, read as the reverse complement.
TGGGTACTAGATGCATTTGTAGATTATCTCTGTCTTTTTGGAGGGCCTTAACATAAAATATTCTTTTATGATATCTTAAATGTAAGGTTTTTTAAGAAAGTTGTTTCTATCTCTGCAAAATTATCTTTAACATATCATTTATTTTGTGTGCCTACTCTGTTGGCTGAGGTGTCGGCCAAGAAGGCGAGCGTACGCTGCTACGCTCCAGCCTGAATATCTTAATTATGGTCCATCGTCTTGATGCCAAATAGTTTGATTGATTTAAAATAATCTTTTACACCACTAAAAACCAAACATAATTTTACAGATGAAATACCTATAAAATTGTAGGAACTCCAATTTCGTGTGGAACTTAAATTGGAAAAAATATACTGAGATTATACAAGTTATTTGGAGCTCCAGGCAAAATACCCGGTATCTGGTTAATTTATTTTAATTTCTCTAATGAAGAACCTGTTGGAACTATGTACTCGCTGCCTCCACTGCAAGGATCTGTGTCTGTAGAGAAGTGGACTTTCTACAGTCGTTACGGCTAACAGAAATAAAAAAATGGCCCTCTGGTGTGATAATGTAGACAAAGACATAGATAATTTTCCTTACGGTGTGATGTTTCAGTTTCAGAATACATTCCTGGTGGTGAACTGTTAGCTTTACTCGACAAGTACGGAAGGTTACCTGAGGAACTCGTCAAGATATTTGTCGCAGAAATCGCTATCGCTATAGGTTAGTAGTCGATATTTTAAAGTATTCATCTCTTTTCAATCCTTTACTTTGGTGACAAATGTTTTCAATGCGTGGTTTTCGGCTTATTATATAAATACTTATAGTATCTATTGTCATTGCCGTTATGATACTACACTTCAATGAAATTTGCACTAGAATTTTAAATGAAATAACGCGCAGTTAAGATGTCTCGACAAATTTAATAAGGAAAGCTTTAAGAACATTCTGGAATATCGGTATGTATGAAACATCTACAGATGGCGATAAAATAAAATAATCTTATACAAAAAAGTTAAGGAATGCCATCCTTTATCTTTAACAATATCGGAATTTAGATATGTTTCATTTAGCCATTTAAATAAGTTGATAGCGCGATTCCTTTCCTCTGTAGAAGAATGTAAAATTCGTGTCAAGAAGTAAAATGATTGTTATTATTTTCCAAGTATTTTGACAATAAGTATATTAGCCCTGTTAAGAAACTGTTCCACCGTTGGGCACGGGCCTCCTCTCAAACTAAGAGGGTTTTAGGGTATAGTCCACCACGCTGGCCCAGTGCGGGTTGGCGAACTTCACACACCTTCGAGAAACTCTCAGGCATGCAAGTTTCCTCAGGATGTTTTCCTTTAACCGTTAATTCAAGTAATAGTTAGCAGTTATCATTTTGACAAATGATCCGTTATATTTCAGATTTCCTCCACAACGCGGGCGTTATATATCGGGATCTCAAGCCGGAGAACATACTGCTGGATTCAGAGTGCCACATTCGACTGATCGACTTCGGCCTCTCCAAGTGGCTGTCTATAGGCTCGCGGACCACCACGCTCTGTGGAACCCTCAATTATATGGGTAAGTTGATATAATCTCGTTAAGTTTATGAGTCGTATATGATGCGTAGTATGTATAGTTTTCGCAGACACACGGTTGACACATTTAGTATATATTAGGTCTTAGAGATTTTTACTAACAATGGCAGGATTTTTTAAAATATAACCCTATGCTGGACCGTGGATCGAAAACTGAAGTGGAGAGTATACCAATAATACTAAGTTTGTTTCAGCTGTTAGGACTTACTTTATGACCATTAACAAGATTATTAAATAAATTTAAAGAATTATTATTAGGTTCAAGATCTCTCTCTCTCTCTCCCTCTCCGTTAAGGAGAGTTGCATCCATAGGCACGGGCCGGAGACAAGTGCTTACGGAGTGGAAAATTCTTCATAACTATTCTGTAGATAAAAAATTTCGTACTATTCTGCATGTGTTGAGTATGACTGCTTTTTGTAGAAGGGCATATATGGATAAGTGAATGTTTAGCATATTAAGGCTTGTGTGTAGTGTATGTGGTACTACCCCTGTAGACGACAGGATGATTGGGATTATTTTCACAGTGTTGTCTCTCCATTGGGTTTTTATTTCAATGGCTAGATCTGTGTATTTGCCTGTTTTGTCTGTGTGGGTTGTTGTAAGTTTGTGTGTATTGAGTATGGCTATGTCTATGAGGTAAACTATCTTCTTAATTTTATCATACATTAAGATGTCTGGTTTATTAACATGTATAGTCTTATTCTGTTATTATTAACTAAAAACGTAACTACTAGATATAATTTTGTGCTCAACGCAAAACTAAAACGGTCATTCTCCATTTCAGTGCGGGAGTTGACTCGTTTCGTATTTTAAATATGGCACAGTGCATCGCTCGCTCCGTATCTCTTGCTTCAGTGTCACAGTGGAGCCGTCAGTAACCGACCGAGGCCCGTGCGAGTATGTCGGTAGTAGCGTCCGTAGTCCCGTCGGCCCACTGACGCCGGCAACATGAACGCGCGCTCTATAGCGTTCGAACTGTCGATGGACGGCAGGCAGGTCGACGAGGTGGTCGCTTGCATCTTCCACACGGTCCTCTTCCACCGAGCTAGCGGAAAATTCACATACAACAACGAGGAGAGCTACTCCATAAGGACTGTTAGTTACGTCGAGGTAGACTGCGACTTCATCGACTTCACGTACATCTGCTGCGAGTCGGAGGCGCTGGGCCAGAACGTCAAGCGAGAGATATCCTACTTCTCCGAACTACTACGGGGCTTGGACGCGACCTCCGCGCCGCCTAGAGGCTCGATAAGCCTCGAGTTCTTCCAGAAGCGTCGCGCGCGCTGGCCGTTCCAACCAGAGTGTGTGCCGTGGGAAGTGTGGACCGTTTACTGTGAACTCACCGAGTCGCGGAACGAGCACGATATGCACAGCAGCAAACACGAGAACGTCGTCGAAATGCTGCAGGACAAGATCGTGTTTATAACGGAGATCATCAACCGACACGAGTACGTTCCGAAGATGCCGAGCCGGTCCGACGCGGACCTCATCTTCGACACTTCGTATGCGGACATCCAACCGTACCTGTTCAAGATACATTACAATCTGTCTGGCGCGCCGCCCACCTCTGTTGGCAACACCGTACGGAAACTTATAAGGGATACCCTATCGTTGTGATGCACTTTGTGTTCAAGCCCCGTATATTACCTGTCACGGGCGGCAAAGGATTCAATTGTTTGATGACGCGTTGATACTTAGCCGTCGGGCCCTACCGTGACCTATAAATCCCACAAAATAATGTTCTTACAATTTAAATGGTGTCTGTGGTACAATTTAAAAATTGATATTAGTGATGTTTTTTTTCTTTTTGATCGATGACGTGTAAATATGATTCGATGATTAATTTTAATTATTGATTAAACTGTATCATTAAATAAATTGACAATACACTGTGTGCGAATCTTACTGTCTCTTGTCATTTATTGTACTTATGCTTTGTTTGTTGCACAAACGTTTGCTGTAGTTATATTTTTCAAATAAATGATTTTCGTTTAACTTCAATGATATATATCGGCTTTATCACTGACTGTTAGCTTTTAGTCTTTTTTGTTTTGTGTTTCATAATTCTGTTGTTTCAAATGTAAGTATTTCTAATACGATTTTCGAGTTAATGGGAAATGTGGTTGAGGTTTTTTAAATATATTAACGTAGTAATATAAACGTATTTAGAGGTTTTGTGTAATCGTCGATTTCGTCTGTTGTAACGCTAGTTTTAAATTTAGTTGTAATCAGAGCTATGACTCGGAAGGCTGGTTGATGTGTCCATTCATTTTTTATCGTTTACTTTAGTCTCGGATTCGTCTGTTGTTTATTATTAGGGTTTATATGGAGGAATGTGGAGCGCAAGAGTCGAGTAGGATTAATAGTTACCTAGAAAAAACACTATAATTAACACATTTTTACGTCACTCTTTTATATTTTTTTTCTTGGGAGGTGGCACGAAATATTTTTATTATCGACTACTAACTCTTTATATTTAGTCAAAAGTTTGAGTCACACTGTACTCTTATAGTATAGTCATTTATCCACTTATTTTTATATAATGGCTTTATGATATAGCTGAAGATCATTCAGAAATATAAAAAAAAAAGTAAAAAAAAATATTGAAATTTGATTACACGTGTGAATGTAGTATAAAGAGATATGAATCGATTTGAAATAATAGTTGAATAGGTATATATTATAAGACTTAAATAAGTATATATTATAATAATAGCCTGTAAATCTACGAACCATGTATTATAAATAATGTATATAGCATTGAAGTCAGTTCACTTGTTCGAATGGTTCAAGCGGTTCGTTGAGAGCTTTATCCGGATATTTCTAGAATGTTCTAGATGATTAGTGATTGTGTATGTAAAAATGTTAGTGTAAGCACGGTGAGTGGAACGTCTCATAGTGTTAACGAAATATGGGGTGAATAGAAAAATGTAATTTTATCGCTTCATGTTCTAGTTCTCTGTATTTTCAATAATATTCATGACGTTTTGTGTAACTAATTGTCCAAATTCATACACAGTACGTCATGAAAACTGTCCTTTCAAATCCATGACTGTGCATTAAAATAGGAAAGATAATATTTTTAGATTTATATCTTCTTTAAAACATGTTTAAATATGGAATGTATTTAGGGTTTTTTTTATGCCAGAGTCAATCGCGTTTAGTTTTTTTTTGCTGTAGCACGGAGAAACGAGTCCATCCACAAACTTTTTATTTACTATCCTACCTCATTTTGTGACTCTAGCTTTAGTAAATCACATCTCACGCCTATCTAATTCACATGTACCTATTGTAATATATTTATCAGAGTTTTTCGTCACCAAAGATGAGGCTGTACAATGCTTTTCAATTTCAGATTTTGGAATTCTATTTTTTATTTTATCACCTATAGTTATGTACTGGTGACATTGCCTAGATGAAGTTATATATCTGGTAACACTGACTTGTACGGTGCGTTTGCTTTTATAATAGACTGATTTAATTCGAAAATATCAGTTGGGAATGTAAAATACTAGTATCAAAATAGACTGTGGGCGCTTTAAGTCATGGAAATTTTATTTAAAACAAGTCAGCATATTGTCCTCCATAGCGTCTATAGAAAAAGACAGCAAGTTAATTGATCTAAATTGTTTAACCTAGTGTCCCGCCGGGTAAAGGTTCCCTCCAACGATCTTTATCCCCTCCTGTCAATAATGGTCATTCTGCTCGATACAGGTTGAGATCATCGACCCACTGTTTTCTTTGCCTGCCGGCAGTGAAATTATCCACATTATAAAAAAAATATGTGTTGGGTTGCTAACAAGGGCTAGAACCAAGCACTTGAAGATTATTTAGTAAGCCGACTCGTGTTAGTGTAGGCGAGGAAATAAATTTTTCCCTGCACATTGCCACGGTTTAAATTTACCAGGTTTATGTCCATTCTTCTGCTCACTGCCACGCGCACTCGTGTGATTAAATACAAAGTAAGGGATACGTTGATTAGACTTTTTATCTTTATTAGACATTACGTCTAAATGTATGAATCATAAATAATTATGAGAGGTGTTTCTTTCATATATTGGACGATGAAGTTCTCATATTACAATAACTATCTCAAAATCTATTAGAATTGAGTCAGTACATTATGAAGCGTGCGAACAATGTCAGCGTATTTATTTCGGCGCATCTTGATTGGGATACACGTATTCCAGTCGCATGACATCGCTCCTGTGGGGTGACTAAAGCTAGGTTCACATTTGTATCATTTTGACTTATGATATTATCTCCATAACGTATCATTGACGCAGTCGCTAGTGAGTGTCTTGGGTATGACATCCATACCAATATAAATTCGAAAGTAACTCCGTCTGTCTGTCTATTTGTCTGTTATCTTTTCACGCCCGAACCTCTGAACAATATCTCATCAAATTCGTCAAGGGAATAGATTTTATCCAGGGGAAAGACATAGGCTACCTTTTGTTTGAAAAACAGCTAGCAATACTTATAATTTTATGTTCAAACTAACAATCATTTTTCTACTTGTGGAAATAAAAAAGACAACAGTTTTCTTTATAACAAGGACATAAACGCTGGCCATTGCATAATTACAAATTCTCGTTTATTTCTGCCATTCCTTCATTATTGTTATTGCTGTAGAGTTGTGTTGGATAATTCGTAAGTTATAATTAAACTGTTTCAAAATAAAAAAAAAACGTACATTCAATATAAAAGCAAAAAGGCAAGAAAGTGAACATGACAAAACTTGAGAGCAGGTTGACAACGATACAAAAGGTGCTAGTATTATTTAATAATTGGTACATTCAAACTAAGTTGTCATTGAGCTTAGATGATGTTGTCATGTCAATGATAATATACGGAGATACGATACGCCACAATGATACAGATGCGTACCCACCCTAATGTTCCACAATATACTACAGTATAGCGCGTCAAGCATATTTTGGTCTGTAAATGACATTGTCAGGGCATTGGTGTGAAATTAGGGTTATTATTTAGCAATGTATTCCTACTTTACGTTACTAATTAAAAAAGAACTTAGGTAAATTTCATAGCAAACGGGTAACTCTGCGACTGTCATGGAGTGACAATTCACTTGATGTTAGTTCCGATTTTGTCCGTCGGCCAAAATATCCTTATGACCGGACTGTACTTTAATAATACGCCACTTTATCTTCTATTATATTCAATTTTTAAATTCTCATATCAGCGAGTATCTTTAATTGTTTAAACTGAAAATATCTGGTGATAACGACAATATATTTTATTCTATTGATACCTTCGTTGTGTGCCTCGTAAAAGAGTGGTAAGTCAAACACATTGTAAAAGTAATAAACTTCGTATTCACTAGTCGGCAAATATTTTGGGTATTTATTAAATTGATTATGATACTTTGGGACCTAGTCTGCTTTTGCCTGGTCTTTGACCAAATAGACCGGGTCTTATCTGAAGGACAAGTCAAGAGTCTCCGTAACCAGCGAGCGTGTATAAGTCGAACTATGAGAGTGAAGGAAGCTAGAGAGGTATGTAAGGGAAGAACCTGTTGGAACTCTACTCTCTGCCTCCCCCCCCCCCCCCCAGGGATCTGGCGTGTTGATATAGATAGATAGATTAGGAATTTAAAAGATAATTAGGCTCCCAGTTAGACAGTCGTTTTTTGTGTATATGTTTTTTATTGAAAAAACTTTGATTTTCTGAGCAAAGCTAGGGTAGGTTTCGAACAAAATATCACATGGATGTTTTGAAATCCAAAATAATTATAAATTACAAACGCAACCGACTCGGCAAGACATGCTACACGTAATGTACGCAAATTACAGTCTTTACATGAGACGAGGCGCTCGTAGCGCTGGGCGACCGCGGTGTTCGTACCGATTACCAATTAAGCAGCGTTCGAATCGTTCGACCGACCGAGATGGGTGACCGTTTGTAGCATTTTCATACTCAAGCGTTTCCGTGCTTCGGAAGGCTCGTTAAGCCATTAGCCACGGCTACCATTTAATGTAGTAGTCGTTAAGCCTAGTTAGAAGCCTTAAAGGCGGCTTCTTTGTTTTTTGTGTGTGTGTGTGTGAATGATCTACGCAGTTGGGCGCGGGGCCTTTGCAGCCTCACCGCACAAGAGGGCGAGCGTGCAACCACTACGCTCGAGCCAGAAGGGCAAGGGGGCAACTAGCTCAAGGCCGCCTCAAGGCGGAATGGCCTCGGCTTTGGCAGTTGCTATGGGGGAGGGCTTATACTAGGTGTCTCGCCGTGGTGCTCTGCACCGGCCGGCGGGCAAGGAATACATCGACCTCGGTCGAGGTCGGTGTCTGATCCTGTGTGCGGTATCTGTATCCGAAAGAAGGGATGTAAGGGCATTGGGAGGGTCGGTGAGAAAATGCCGCGGACGGCGGTAGCGACTGATAGGAGGGGAGCTAGGTTCGTAGTCGGCGGCGGCTACGATTAACGGATTTTTATGATTGGATGCGTTCGCGAAATATCGGGTTGTCGCCTTTTTAATAAAGGCGCGAATAGGTTTGAGACCGAGATCGGAATGGTAAAGGCGGCTTGATAAGTTCCAACTGTAGGTGATTACAAACCTGCCTCCGCGAATCCGCACTGGGTCCGTGTGGTGGAGTATGACCTAACCTCTTTCACCTCGATTTGTGAGAGAAGGCCTTTGCCCAGCAGTAGGCAGTATAGGCTGTTATTATTACATAAGACATACCACTCGTTGGTCTTTTTGTTTTATTCACATATAAATTGTATGAAAGTATATACTATACGCGCTGGGATGGGAACTACATTGCTTCTTTATCAGCCTCAAACGTAACGTAAAATTTATAGCGTAATTTAAACCTTATCTGTACTTGCATAAGGTTCACGATACTTGTGATGTATTTTTACTTGTCACATTAGCCACAATATCGCCAATATTCGTCTCCTAGTGAATACGTGGCTGTATATTGCACTATTGCTATGGCCTTATTTAAAAAGATTTCTCTAGAATTATAAAGTTCATGAATCGCGTGTAGTAACGGCTGTTACATATTAGAGTTTATGATAAATGAAAGCAGGAAGTATATATGTTGTGATGTATAAGTTCAAAAAAAAAAACAAAAAATCTTAGTCTTGTGATATAATTTATATATAAGTGAATAAATGATGAAGTATTTATATGTTGTTTGTCCTTAATTCCTTTTCGTTTTAAAAATTATTCAACGTAATGTGAAAATAATGAATTTAAAAAATGTAATCGTGTTTTGAAATTATGGTTTTTTCCCAACTAGTCTAATCAATGAAGTTTTTATTCATGAAAAGATTTTCCCACAGTATCAAATATTTCTGTACCCTCTTCCTAACCCGCAAGGGATCTGGCGTGATGATATTTTGTCTGTTTGTTTTTTTTTGTTAAACGTAGCCCCACTAGGATTTATACCTGTATCGTGGGTGCGTTTACAAACATGAAAATTCACATACACAGACCGGAACAAATAATAGTGGATTACATAAAGATTTGCCCCGTGCGGGAATCAAACCCGCGACTTTTAGACACAGTGGGCGGAGCGGCTTAAGCTCTTAAGCACTGCGCTAAATCGTCCGTCAAATATATATAGATAGATAGACAAAGTATTTCCGTGTCATCGGTATAGGCCATGTATAAACATATCTATGGGCCATACAAAGATTTGTCCCTTGCGGGGATCGAATCCGTAATTACTGATGTGATTGACCTATGGTCAAACCTCAGATCATATAAGTATATAATCTGATGATCGAACTATTTGACCAAGCTGACAAATGGACCTAATTCTTGTGATGCGAACGAGACTGGTTTCGCTTCCCTGTTTCAAAGTCAAAAATCCAATAAATTACAAATATCAAAACTTATTATATTTTTTGTACACTATTACATTTGTTACAAGGCTTACAATAATAATAATACATCTACCACCGGTCGACGGTAAAGTAACAATAACTAAGATGCATAGATGAAGACGGTAGTGCAAAAATCAGCTTTATTTTAAGTACATTCAAAAAACAAAGTTGATGGTTGTAGAAAAATCGGTAAGAACGTCCTTAGAAATCGGTTAGAGCGGTTTTGATGAATGACTTATTGTTGACAAATTTGTCAAATTGTCACTTATCATCGTCTCTTTTATTAAACAGGGCCCAGGCCTTTTTACTGCCTTACAAACTTTTTTCTAACAAAAAAAGTGGTGAACTAGTGAGAAGTGAATTCAAGAGGACTTCGTGTGCTACACGTCACCAAGATGTTCCTTCAAAGTAAATATTGTTTACCTATTATTTTAATGTTTAGTTAAGCATGAATGGAGGAATGCTAGTTGCGTAGAGCACAAGAAGTGTGAATGTTTTGCATTGAGATAATAGAGACCCGTATAAATCGTTTAATTCTGGAAGACGCGCCCATCTTTCTTCATCTTCATCTTATATGTTATTTCTACAGTGACACTCACTGTCACATCGTTATATTGTCATTACACGAAATCATTCTCATATCGCGTTCTAGATATGTATGGCGGATCTTCCTCTAATTTTCTTGCTCCATACATTTTAGTTAGCGCCATCTGTCGGTAGAATTGCGAATGACGGACGATTTAGCGTAGTAGTTAAGAGCTTAAGCCGCTCTGCCCACTGCGTCTAATAGTCGCGGGTTCGAGTCCCGCACGGGACAAATCTTTGTGTGATCCACAATTACTTGTTCCGGTCTGGGTATTTGTGTATGTGAATTTTCATGTTTGTAAACGCACCCACGACACAGGAATAAATCCTAGTGTGGGGCTAGGTTTTAAAAAAAAAAAAAAAAAGAATGTAATTTTATAGCGATACATACAGTCCCTCTAGGATGTTTTGGCTCGCGGCGAAAATAGGAACTAAAGCTGTCATCAAGTGAAATGTCACTTCATAAACGTCGCAGTGTTGCCATTTGCTATTTATATGTTGATATATTTAGAACAAACTACTTTCAGGTCTTGTGTTTATTATGTTACACCTTGTATAGCATGTTGGCCGTCGAAACGCTAACAAGAAAAATAAGTAGGAATGCCTTAAAAGTTATTTTTTTATTTTGTTCTATAATTCAATTTGGTTTAGTGTATATGGTGCAGCTTGATTAAATTCGTTGAGAAAGTGAGTCAAGTGAGTTAGTTACACCGTACGGACGGAGTAGGAAAATTTTATAATATAGTAACCCTTTTTTCAGCCCTCATTTCACATTAACGCCTCCTTGTCAATAACATCTATGGGCCAAAAGATCCTTGTCGCACTGTACCGCTAATTAAAACTTTTAGTTTTGATGTTGACTGTGATTTTACCGAAATTTTATTTTAATGATGTCCAAAAATAATTCTATGTTGGTAACTAAGGAAAATCCAAAATGCCCCGTGGCTGATTAAAATGATTTTTGACTGACTTACTAGTTCTAGCACTTAGCGGGTATCAGTTACTTGTTACTCTGTCGTTCAAAGTCAAAGTCAAAGTATATTTATTTGTCAAAACATGTGTAGGTACATAGGAAGTAAACATCGATAATAGAATCTACATATTTTAGCCCAATCAGGCGTACAAATATAAAATGAAAATTATTTTTTAACAGTACCAATAAAGTCAATGAATTCAGTGAAATAAAAAAATGTCAATGAGTACAAAGTTGGTACAGACATAAAATATGAAATATTATTTATTACTAGCTGTTACCCGCGGCTGCCCACGCGTTTGAATGGGAAAAAGAAAAATGCGGTTTTTACGTTTTCCCCTGCAATTTTGCCATTTTTTCTCCTCATAAGAACCTTCCTCGGATTCCAAAGAAAAGTTCAAAAAAAATAGCCGAGTCGGTCCAGCCCTTCTCGAGTTTTGCGCTTAGCTACACATTAAGGCATTCATTTTTATTTATATGGTATTATAAGCAGTGATAGCCTAGTGGTTAGACCATTGTACTGCAAAGTCAAAGGTCTCGGGTTCAAACCCAGGCACGCACCTCTGTCTTTTCAAAATGCATGTGCGTATTAAAAACATTAATTATCACTTGCTTTAACGGTGAAGGAAAAACATCGTGAGGAAACCTGCATGCCTAAGAATTTCTCGAAGGTGTGTGAAGTTCACCAACCCGCACTAGGCCAGCGTGGTGGACTCTAAGCCCTCTCAGTTTGAGAGGAGGCCCGTGCCCAACAGTGGGACAGTTTCTTAACAGGGCTAATATTATTTTATTTATATAGATAATTGTTGTTCAGTCAAAAGTGCGCCAGTAAACTCAATAATTACTTTATTTATTAGCGAGAAAAGAAAAAAAAATACATTTAATAATTCTTAATTCCCTGCCTCCACCAATCCGCACTGGGTCCGCGTGGTGGAGTATGACTTAATCTCTCTCACCTCGATTTGTGAGAGAAGGCCTTTGCCCAGCAGTGGGCAGTATAGGCTGGTATTATAATTTTTAATTCAACTACACAGATGAAGTTGAAAAATTTATGTAAAACTTGACTAACTAGAATATACAATATTATCTCAAATGCATACGACTGAATGGCCGAAGATGATTGTTACCATTAAATAAAGATATAATGTCATCTGAGTAAGTACTTATCGAATTTGTTGTTAACAGCGCCTGAAGTACTGAGTCGGGAGCCGTATGGCCATGCTGTAGACTGGTGGTCTCTGGGAGTTCTCACCTGCAGAATGCTCACTAACCAGGTAAGTACAAGCTCTGTTTATTAATTCAATACATGTCACATTGTCTCTCTCTCCTTGATTTGTGAGAGAAGGCCTTGACCCAGTAAGTGGGGCAGTAAAGGCTGATATCTATCTCATCACGCCAGATCCCTTGCGAGTTGTGTAGAGAATACAGAGTTCCAACAGGTTCTTTCCTTACATGCCTCTCTGGCTTCCTTCACTCTCATAGTTCGTCTCATACACGCTCGCCGGTTACGGAGACGCAAGGAAGTGAAGACTTGCTAATGTTATTATTATATTATATGTCACATTTGCGTGTAAAGAGTAATTTCAAATAGAGACTGCCTTGTTGGTATAGTGGCAAAGCGCATCGCCTGGTGATCACGAGGTCCTGGGTTCAAATTCTAGTTTGGCAAAATAAAGTTTTTCTAACTAAAAAGTATGAGTATGAATCCGGAGTCTGGAATTGTGCCCGGTATATGGTAATAGGCTCGTCCCCTATTACATGGGACCTAACATTGTTACTTAAAACTGACGTCATATATATTCTAATTTATGAAGGATTGTTGTTCAAAGCAATGTAATATATTTTATGAAACGCACCGATTTTTTGTAAAAACGTTGCTCCTCTATGATTTATTCCTATGTCGTGGGTGAAAAATACCCAGACCGAAACAAATAATAGCGGGTCACACAAATTTTAGTCCCGTGCGGGAATCGAACCCACGACTGTTAGACACAGTGGACGGAGTGGCCTATGTTCTTAACCACTGCGCTAAATCGTCCGTCATCCGTCCGTGCTAAATCATTCGTCCTCGATTATTGATCATGAACAAAATAACAGCTAAAAACGGTCGCATTTATATATCCATCTATACCTACTCGTACCTAGCAACTGCAGACATTAGTTTTAGGGCCTCTTTCACCACCCTCGAGTCAAATGCATTCTTACTGAAACTCGTACATAGACTTACTTGCAACTTCGGTTATCGATAAGCCTGCTTCAGACTTTACTCGAGGGTGGTAAGAGCCCTTCAAATTATTAATGACCTCAGATCTTTTATTATGGTAGTTTTGGCTAACTGTAGTATTTTAACCACGAAGTAAATACGAAGAGGAGATGGCCTAAGCTAGCAAGCCTTTTAAATTCCTAAAAACCTTGACGTCATCGTGGTGGGCGTGGCTTACCTCAGTTTGTCATTGTTACTCGCTCCATTCACATGTCCTCTCGAGTTCACTTCGCATAGCAAAAGTTACTTGAATCGGCATTCTGGTCACACAAATAACATCACATTTAACTTGTATTTCTTTTGGAATTTATTAGAATACTTCTATATTAAAAATGACGTCTAACGTAATATATTGAACATACAAGTAACATTGACATGGACGATTCGTTAAGTGTTTACCGGTCTCCGCCAGATGGTAAATACAAATGTGGGTTGGGTGTAACGCCCCTCTCGCCATATGCCACCCCTCGCAGCCGTTGCACTGTTGCACAATTGTAACATCTTAATACGCTCTCTTATCTCTTATCTCTCTCTTCTTCGTATTTGCTTCGTGATTTTGTCGCGTTGGCTTGAATTGGATCGAACTAATTTGAAATAACACCACACACATACTTGTGCTCTTATTATTGGACCGTTTTTCGGACTGTCACCTTTAATCTATTACAAATAATTTATGTCGATGATCTTTCTATTTATATCATCATACTAGATCCCTTGCAGGGTAGGCAGAGAGTACAGCGTTCCAACAGGTTCTTTCCTTACATTCCTCTCTGGCTTCCTCCACTCTCATAGTTCGTCTCATACATGCTTGCCGGTTACGTAGACTCTTGACTTGTCCTTCAGATAAGACTCAGTCTATTTGGTCATGGTAAGATAGTCTACGTCTTCCCCAGTAACTACATCCTTCCACTTTCGCATTGCATACCTGTTTTGTCATTCTTACTTCAGAAATTCTTTCTGTATGCCCGAACCAACGGAGCCCTTTCTCATCTTTACACCGAAACTATCTTCCATACCTACTCGCTTTCTTACTACGCTGTTGCGAATACGGTTGACCAGCTTCACTCCGCACATCTTCCGCAGAGCTCGCACATCGACCGCATTTATTCTACTTTCATTCTCCTTCTTACATACCCAGCTCTCGCTGCCATATAACAGCGTTGGGACAAGCACTCTGTTATGTATGGCCAGCTGCGCCTTTTGGCTAAAGTGCCGGCTCCCAATAAGCTTTCCCATCGCACCATTCACACTGTTCCCTGCACTACGATATTGCGGAGGGAGAAAACTTGATCCGAACATCCTCTTCCGGATCTGAAACCCCTCGCACTTCTCGCGCATTCTCCGTTTAATAATTTTACCGTTCACCTTGATTGCAAAGCTGATCGAACTGTTGCCTCTGTAATTGGCGCCGTCATATTGTGAGCCCTTGCCTTTATACCGGTCCTCCAGCAAAGGTTTGCAAAGACTCGAAAGGCGTCCCGGACGCAAGTTCCACCATATTTGATCATCTCAGCAGATATCATGTCTATTCACGCAGCTTTACCATTTTTCATACTTCCTATCGCCCATTCAACTTCTTCCATAGTGATTTCCTCTGTTGATTCTGGTGCCGCAAACTCGAAACGGAGCTCGTCTGTGGCACCAGTATCCGGGGCATCCCCATACATTTCTCCAAAATATTCACTCCACCGGTTTAGCACAGCTTGTGTATCTGCAAGAATGGCACCATCTTTAGATTTTATCCTTTTCATTCTGGAGCCTGACGAATCACCCCGAGCCTTTCTCACCTTGCTCCAAAAGAGTTTAGTGTTGTTCTCAAAGTTCTTCGCCAGCCTTTTCTCCTTAGTCACACTAGCTATTTCAGGCTTTTTTTCCCTAAAGTTTTAGTGGCATTCTTGCATTGCCGGTATATTTCTTTCTTCATCTCTGTCATGCTGGCATTTAGATTCAAAGAAGAAACACAGTCCTGCCACGCTTTCTTCTTACTTTCTACGGAGCTCTGTAACTCCGCATCCCACCATGCATCACCTTTTGCTACCTGTACTATGCCTCTTTTAGCAATCACATACTTCATTCGCGGATTCTACTAAACCCTCTTTAATGCTATTCCAGCATTCATTTATATTTGAGTCCGAAGAACCTGCTGTAAAAAGGTTGTCCCGGACTCTTGTCTTCATATATTCTCTTCACGCTCTCATCTCGCAACTTTTCAACCTTTATTTTTTCAATGTTTCCGAAGAGGATACGCGCTCGCTAGTGCCTCCACTTCCTGAACAAACTACTAAACCGCGCAATTACGAGATAGTGGTCCGATTCAAGAGTGGGGCCTCTATACGCATGCGTATCTTGAAGTTTGCTTCGGAGACGGTTATCTACCAGTATCAAATCTATCATGCTTTTTGTTCATTCCCTCTCCACGTATAAATATGAATGCCCTTATGTTGGAATGTCGTATTAGACACAAGGAGGCCCCTTTCCAAATAAACATCTACAATGAGCTTACCTGCATCGTTCACTCTCTTATCACCATAAGGACCCAGAGCAGCGTCGCAAATTTGCCGCCTGGTTCCCAACCATCCGTTCAGTCATGTCAATGATCAAACGTGATAATGTTTTGTAACTTCCTGACGACCCACTTCGTGGAGTTACTTCGATTCCCATAGCGCCGCATTGATGAGAGCTATTTAAAAGCAGTAAAATAAGCGTTCTGTGAACACCCTACTTCACGAGTCTACGTAATTTAAATCGTAATCGTCTTAATTTAAATATATTAGTATGCTGCATTTTATTGCGAACGTGTGACGTACCTACGTTATAGCAGTGTTTTTTTTATTCTATCTCCCTATCTAGACTTAATACCGTTAATTTTTCCCTGTTCTACTCACGATGGACATAACTAGTAAAAAGCGTGTAAGCAAGTCTGGAAACGCTTTAACAAATAGTGATAGGAGATATTTTCCAAAGATAAGTTTCGTTTCAAGTAGTTGCGTTTCGTGCTATCTGTGGTATGACTCTAGCCTTGTATCGAAGACTACTTTTTAATTTCTTCTATCCGTATCATCACACCCAAACTTTTACTGAGTAGGCACTGAGTACAGAGTTCCAGCAGTTTCTTTACTTACAGAGCTCTCTAGCTTCCTCCACTCTTATAGTTCGTCGCATACACGTTGGCTCGTTATGAAGACGTGACTTACCCCTTAAATAAGATAGTTTCAGTCTTATTTAAGAAGTTTAAATAACTTGTCTAAGTTCTTCCTTTTAACCATTGAGGTAAATACATAGAGAAGCAAACGTCACTTCGGCGCGTCGAAAAAAGTGTAACGACTTAAAAGTATGCCGACGTAGCTTTGAATCCAATAAATAATTTGGAGTAAACATATATCCATCTCTTTTACTCTTGTTCCCCACCATACCGACATTACGTCGATCCGATAGAGGTAGCAATATTACTAGTAGTAGGGGGCTCAGTTTTGCTTACTATATGATTATTTTCCACAATTAAAATGTACAATGAATATAAATTTTTAATGATGTTATGAATATAATTTTTTATTATATATTTTTTTAATTAACTTCGTGACATTTCTGATAGAATCCAATACATGAATTAATAAAATAAATTATTATCGTATATACCTAATTCATTTTATTCTATATGAAATTAGAATTGTTACACAGATTATTTGGATATTAGTTAATAGTGTCCATTAGGGTATGTGGTCAAACTATGAAAATATTATTGAATGAGTAATAAACAAGACACACCTAATGTTATCTATTGCATTATTTTCAAAATATGCACGTTGATGGTTGCAGTCTATTTAGAGCGGGTAAAATAAATACAAATTTACAAAATACGTATCTCTTCAACAAAGTCAGTAAAACGTTGTTGCCTATTTCCTGTTTCCACTTCTTATTCAGGCGTTGAGAGTGGTAGGCCGCTCCAGTTACTAGACTGAATAGTCCCGGGTTCGATTCCCACATAGTACAATTCTTTGTGTGACTCACACATTTTGTTTGTCTGGCTATTTGTTTGTGTAATTTTCATGTTTGTAAACGCACCTGTACGGGCCAGCCCGTCCGTTTGCATCATTAGCATTTTTACGTCACATGCACATTATATTAATTACGATCATCAGTTCGCAATCGGTTAGCAAGAGAATCGCGTGCTCACATACATACATATATCATATCATACATTAATTCTCTTTTATCATTAAATTATAGAATAGTGATAATTTGGACTATCAATAAACCTATTAATTATTACAATATCAAGTGTATCATTTATCATCTTCAAAAAACGTCAGTCTAACCCGTACAGTACCCACGACATTGACTAATTACCAAGTGGCGCTTTTTAATAAAAAAAAAGTCTTGGTTAATTCCCCAATTCCTTTCTACGACACACGTGAGAACAAATGGGGTGGAGCTATTCTTTACCGGATCCATTAGGCAATTATGTAACAAAGAATTGTGTACGATATTCGCTTTGAGTAAATAGCTTATTTATTTTCATAATAATCTAATGACATTTTTGGAACTCTATACTTTCTGTCTACCCCGCAAGGGATCTGGCGGAAATTGCAACCTTTGGGATCAAAAAAAAAAAATTGATATTCGTATAGTACATAATTATAGGTGACACAATTATCCAACATTTTCCTATAAAGACGGGAACACCAAATGGTGTTTTAATTGGCAACACTGCGTCTCAAATTTATTTTTGTAACTTGAAATCGGTTTTTTATTTTATTTACTAGTAAATATATGAAAAAACAATAAACTTATGTATGGAAAGTCCTTCCGCTTGCGGAATAGTGATTTTGTGACGCATTTACCTATTTTGTGATTTTTTATTAATACGTGTTACTCGAGAGACGTCAGGCAGGCCAATGAATGACAGAATCTTGAAACTTGGTTGCGGGCTTATTCTTAGTCGACATACATGTACGCCGTTACTGCTAATCTAGTGTTATGTATATCAATGCCTTAAACTGTCAAATGATGAAAATTGGAGATGTGTCTATCTACTCAGTCCATAGTTATAGTAGCGCTTGAATTTTCAAACGAATAACAATTTAGAAACAGACAGTTAAGTTTCCTTGCGTAACAACTCGAATACGATTAGCGTTAAACATTTTTGAAATATTATTTTGTCTTTATCAACTCCAGACAATGTATAGAATTACTTTGTTTGATTTCATTATTATAAACATTAATTAAGCGGGCCACCGGACTCACCAACGGCCGGTTTCAACATTTCGCAATAACTCAAGGATGGATTTGCTTACTACGAATAGAAATTTGACATATTTTGAATGGAATCTGTCAAAATTCTACTGACAGTAAGCAAATCTATGCTTGACATGGATATATTACAATGGATTGAGGACTCTGCGAAAAAAACGTGATGACGAGGATACTCACTTAAAGGCCTACGTCTCTTTCTAAGTAGTGTAAACAAACATTGGTACGATTCAGTTCTGGCTGTGCCTTGCGCGCTTTCGGTCGTGTCGCTGCGCTGCCCGCTCGCTCGCTATTTTCGTAATTACGTACGTATTCGATTTCGACTTACTCTGTTGGAAACGCCTGCGCTTGCGTGGAGTGGTGATCTGGTTGGCTCATATACGTGTATACGTACACATATACGGGCTTGCGACGTTACTTCTCCGCGTCTGGCTCGCGCGTAGCAACAAGGCGAGCCGTTAGGTAGACGCGCCGTTCTGACGGCGGTCGGCCTAACCGCGTTTTTAGTAACGGTCGTTTTTGTGACCTACGTGGTTTGTCGCGGCTGTGCTTACGTGTTTTGTGCTTGCGTGTTTACGTAATTGCATTCGCTGTGCGTATGCTTTTGCGTCTCGTGTAGGTACGGTTCGCGTATCGCCCGGTGTGACCAATCACGTGGGTTGCTAGGCAGCCGCGTCGGTTAACGGCGCGGCCGGCCCTCCCGCGGTTTTTGTTTTTTCAACGGTTAGTTGCATAACTGTTTTCGATATTAGTGTTTATTGTAAATCCACGTCTTTTGTCCGTTCGTGGTAAGTCCGGTGAACGCCTAGGGCGTCGTAAGCCGGCTTGAGCGGGACCCGAGCGCTCGCCTCCCTCCTTCAGAGGGCGGCCAACTCGGAAGGGCTTGAGCTCTGGCCTTGGGGGCTTCCCTAGTCAGGGCTCTTGATTTCTCCAGGACCCTACCTTAACCCATCCCGCTATCCTATTCTCCGTGCGGCGGTTCTCTTCGCCCCGGAGCAGTTAGGGTTTGGTGCCGCCCGTTCGCCCCTAAGGCGAAGGGGCACACCGCGTCTCCCCGGTAGTGCCACCCCCCCCGCCGCCACCCGGTGGGGGGATCAGGGCATCGCTCACGCCCGGGTCTTAGGGCCCTATTTTAGTTCACTCGCCCTGCCATTTCCCCTCTGGAAATGGCCGAAGATTTCCCTCCGGAGTTTGTCCGGGACCTAACGCGGTACATCGTCCGTCATTGCCCGGACATAGTCCGGGAATTCAGGGCGACGTACTCGCCCGCCTCGCCCGACGCGTCGCCCGCGCGCGCGTCGGCCCCCGGCCCCGCGCACCCCGCGCCTTCTGCGCGCCCCGCGACTCCGTTCGCCGCGCCGCGAACTGATTTGGTCGCGCCGCCCCAGACCCCCGCCGACCGCCCCGTCTCGCCATGCGGGTCCGAGCCTCTCTCGGACTCGGATATGGAGGTCGTCCGCGCGACGCGCCGCCCCCGCCCGGTCCCCGTCCCCGTCGCTCTCGTCGGAGGACGACTTCGTTCCCATAGCGAATGGGAAGCGCGCGCGCAAACCGCGCGACTCGCCGCCTCCCAAGATCCAAAAGGCCGGAAGCGTTTCCGTTTCTCCCGGCCCCTCCGGCCCCCGGCCGTCTCCGTCTCCCGACGCGGCCGCGAGGGCCTCCCCCCTCGCGCGCCCCGTACGTCCGAACATCACTCCCCCGCCGCTTGTCATTCAGGACAAAAGCGCCTGGGAGCGCATCTCCAAGGCGATTTATAATCGCCAAATCAACTACACGCACGCGCGTTCCACCGCGCAAGGCATAGCCGTCAAGGTGGCGTCCTCGGACGACCACCGACGGCTATCCGCGTTCCTGCGATCAAACAAGATCGCTTATCACACATACACCCTGGAGGAGGAAAGGGAGCTCAGGGTGGTAATCCGCGGTGTCCCTAGGGAGCTGGACACCGCCGTCATCATGGCCGACCTCCAGTCCCAGGACCTTCCTGTGCGCCAGGTGCACAGAATGGTCAATGGGCGCTCCAAGGAGGCGTACGACATGGTGCTGGTCGTCCTCGACCGCACCGAGTCCGGCCGTAGGGTCTTCGACCTGAAGGCCGTGTGCCACATTTCTGGCCTCTCCGTGGAGGCCCCCCACAAACGTGGCACGCCCGGGCAGTGCCACAACTGCCAGCTGTACGGGCACTCTGCCCGTAACTGTCACGCGCGCCCTCGTTGCGTTAAGTGCATCGGGGACCACGCGACGTCCCAATGGGCCCGCTCGAAGGAGACGGCGGCCCCCAGCTGCGTCCTCTGCGGCACCAAGGGGCACACCGCGAACTATCGCGGTTGCCCCAAGGCCCCGAAGGGGTAGCGCGGCCGGGCGAGGCGCGGCGGCCGCCGCCGCCCCCGCGCGGTTGCCCCCCCCTCTGCGCCCTCAGCGCAACACCCCCCCGCGCCCTCAGCGCACCCTCGTCCGGTGCCTTCTGCGCCAGCGACCACGGCTCCCCGCGCTTCCGCGCCTCTGAAGCTGACCCCCCCTCCCCTGCCGCTTAGGCCGTCCCTCGGCGCCAACGCGTGGGTGAAGCCGCTGCCCTACACCGCGGCCTCCCACCCTGCGTCAATGGAAACTGCCCGCCCCCCCAAGCGCGCGCCGGCGATCCAGCCGGTGGCGGCTTGTCCCCCTCCGCCCACTAACGTCAGTCAGGACGTCGACCTCATAATGAGCGTCTCGGCAGTGATAAGCCCCGCACTTTTCCCCAGAGTCCGCGAACTCGCACTTCGACTCCGCGCCGCCACCAACTTGGCGGACCAGGTTCTCCTGGCCGCGGAATACAGGGACGTTTATGACGTCCTGGCGTCCCTTAGAACCCAACCCCCCCGCACCCAATAATGGATCTACGATCTCCCCGCCGTAAGCCCCACAACCTATCCCTGGCGTTCTTTAACGCCGATGGCCTTCGCTCCCAGCGAGATCAGGTTGCTGATTTCCTCCGAGATCACCAACTTGATATCCTCCTCGTGCAGGAAACCTTCCTGAAGCCCGCACAACGCGATCCTAGGATCGCAAACTATAACCTCGTGCGCAATGACAGAATCGGCTCCCGCGGAGGCGGTACTCTCATTTACTACAGGAGGTCCCTTCACTGTATCCCTCTCGATCCCCCCGCGCTCACCAACATCGAAGCCTCGGTCTGTCGCGTCACTCTCACGGGGCACCAGCCCATCGTGATCGCCTCCGTTTACCTTTCCCCTACTAAATCCGTTCTCAGGAGTGACTTTGAAGCACTCCTCAATCTGGGAAGCGCCGTCATTCTGGCGGGCGACTTCAACAGCAAGCACGTGGCCTGGAACGGTCTCACCACTTCCCCTAACGGTAGGAGCCTTGACGCCCTGGTCGACGTTCTCGACTTTGACGTCATCGCACCCATGCACCCTACCCACTATCCTAACAATCCCAATCACCGACCCGACGTCCTGGACATGGCGCTTCTGAAGGGTGTCACCCTACGGCTGCACTCCTTGGAAGTAGTCCAGGAACTCGACTCTGACCATCGACCTGTAGTCATGAGACTCGGTTCCCCCCCTTCCGCCCCTCAGCGACCCAAAAAGACGGTGGTGGATTGGCATGCGCTAAGCACGGCCTTGGCGGATGCCGACCCTCCCCCCCTGCCTCTCAGCTCGGACTCCATCCCGTCCCCTCAGGACACCGATCAGGCCGTAGATGCCTTCACCGAGCACATCCGATCGGCTGTCAGTCGATCGTCCAAGCAAGTCGAGGCGGAAGATCTCTACCTCAACCGCTTTCGACTGTCGGACGATGTTAGGGATCTCATTCGTTCCAAGAATGCTTCCATCCGAGCGTACGACTCCTACCCCACCGAAGCCAATCGGGCCCGGATGCGCGCTTTACAACGAGAGGTAAAGCGTCGTGTCGCGGAGGTCCGGGAGGAACGGTGGGGTGTCCTCCTAGAGGGCATCGCGCCATCGCATCTGGCCTACTGGCAGCTGGCGCGTAGCCTCAAATCCGACTCCACGACTGACATGCCCCCGCTGTCCCGCCCTTCAGGCGCAGCACCCCCAGCCTTCGACGACGACGAAAAGGCCGAGCTTCTCGCTGACTCCCTCGAGAGCCAGTGCGCCCCCAGCTCTCAGTCCGTTGACCAGTCCCACGTCGACGCGGTAGACAGGGAAGTCGAGCGCAGGGCATCCCTCCCCCCCGTCGATTCCTTGCCTCCTATCACGCAAACGGAGGTCGAAGATCTGATTATGGGTCTTAAAACTAAAAAAGCCCCCGGCCCTGACGGCATTTCGAATCGCGTTCTGAAATGCCTGCCCGCCCAGCTCATCTGCCTCTTGGTGGCCATTTTGAACGCCGCCATGACGAACTGCACCTTCCCCGCTAAGTGGAAGGAGGCGGACGTCATAGGCATTCCCAAGCCCGGCAAACCTCGCAATCTCCCCGCGAGCTACCGCCCTATCAGTCTCCTCAACTCCCTGGCCAAGATATACGAGCGCCTACTTCTGGCGAGGCTCAAAGACTTCGTAACGTCCAGGGGTATCCTTATCGACGAGCAGTTTGGCTTTCGAGCCAAACACTCTTGCGTCCACCAAGTGCACCGCATCACGGAGCACATCCTCTCCGGTCTCAATAGACCCAAACCCATCTACACGGGCGCCCTCTTCCTAGATGTCGCGAAGGCATTCGACAAAGTCTGGCACAACGGCTTGATCTACAAGCTCTACCAATTGGGTGTGCCGGACAGACTCGTGCTCATCTTACGAGACTTCTTGTCGAATCGCGCCTTCCGTTATCGCGTCGAAATGACGCGCTCCACTTCCCACTCCATCAGTGCTGGAGTCCCACAGGGCTCAGTTCTCTCTCCGCTCCTGTTTAGCCTTTACACGAACGACATTCCTCGTTCGAGTAAGGCGCATCTAGCCCTATTCGCGGATGATACCGCTCTCTACGTCTCGCATAGGAATAAGGGTTTCATTACCAGACACCTTCAGGCATCCGCCAATTCCCTAGGGAATTGGTTCAGGAAGTGGCGTATTGAGGTGAACCCGGACAAGAGCGCTGCGGTGTTCTTCTCCAGAGGTGCCACCCCGCGCCACTCCCTGCGCCGCCCTAGAAGTAATCTCGGCCAAGTGACCATGTTCGACCGACCCATTCCCTGGGTCAAAGAGGTCAAATATCTAGGGGTCACCCTAAACAGTACCATGTCCTTCGGCCCGCACATCAAGCGGGTCCGTCACCGAGCATCATTTGTGCTCGGTCGTCTCCATTCGTTAATCTGCAAGCGGAGTAAAATGTCCCTTAGAAATAAGGTGACACTTTACAAAACTTGCGTTCGACCCATCATGACTTATGCGTGTGTTGTGTTCGGGCATTCGGCCCCCTCTCACATCGATAAACTCCAAGTGGTTCAAAACCGCTTCCTCCGTAAAGCCGTAGGAGCCCCCTGGTTCGTACGGAACGTCGACCTCCACTCCGATCTAGGTCTCGAACCTATTCGCGCCTTTATTAAAAAGGCGTCAACACGTCACTTCCCGAACGCACTACCCATGCGAATCCGTTAATCGTAGCCACCGCCGACTACGATCTCCCCCCCGACCCCTGCCGCCACCGCCGGCCGCGACATGTTCTCACCGACCCCCCCGATGCTTTGTCATCCCTTCTTTCCGCTCAGAATACGGGCGACGACGACGACGTAGTAGTAGATCCCCTCCCATAGCCGGCGGTTGACCGGTGCACTTAGTAGTGCACCCGTCCCCCTACAGCGACTGTCCCAACCGAGGGCACCTCTTCGAGGCGCCCTCGAGTATGTCGCCTCTTGCCCTTCTGGCTGGCTAGAGCGTAGTGGTTGCACGCTCGCCTTTAAGTCCGGTGAAGCTGTAAAGGCCTCGCGGCCAACAGCGTACATCATTCACACACACACACACACAAAATTGGTACGATTATGGACTTGTTGGCATATAACTAACGTATAATTCTTCGGCACGGTTTATTGCCGTAATTCTTTCTTTCTACGCCTATGCCACATCTTAAATGAGTAATAGTCAAAATTTTTGATTAAATTGCCCATTTTATTGCTGACTGTACATTTACTTACTGTCCCATCTTAATCCACCTGTATATAAAGACGAATTGAGAACCTTGTTTGTTTTGAACTCGGTAATAAATGGTTTACAGCGTACTTAAACCATATCATAAATAGGTATAGTCCGTATTAGTTCTACCTTATGGTCACCGTACTGTATCGTAATGGGTGCGAGCGTGACACCGGGCTTGAGGTTATTGCTCACTCATCATGGTTTCTCGAGTTGTTTAAATAATAGAAAATTCAATGTTGTGTCTTTTTCAATTCAATATTTTGACAGTACTCAATCCGTTTAGGGTTATAAATTCATGATGCTCGAGTTGAATATTGTAACCGGCCGTAAATGATATGACTTTTCTACAGATAATAAAATGTTCCCCTCATTCCATTCAATTAGAATTGAAGCTAATTATTAAATACCAACACGTCGCTGAAACAAATATCTTATTCATAGTATTTTTTGATCTACTATTTGAATATCGATGATGATATTGACAGAATGGTGGCCCAGTGCTAGCAAAAGCCGAGTGGGCAGAGACATATAGAGTTTTGAAGAAAGAACTTGGGGTAGATGGGTACAGAACCGCGAATAATGATACAAAGGGAAGGAGCTTTGAGTAAGTTGTACTTTGAAAGTTAAATGATATTTGAAATAATGTTGAGGTATTTAATCAATGGAAAACTACATGAGGAGGGCGCCTACCACAATCTCTTTAGCAGTTTTATTTTAATATTAATTTTTTGTAAGCAAGATACCTTGATATATGCATTTATAGCCCAGTCTCTATCGACACAATAATATTAGAATTAAGGAATTGTAGTTACACCCTATTTCACCAGTTCACCGTCCTGTGGTATGTGTCAACTTCAAATAATTAACTGTAACACACCGATATTTAATTATATATTTATAACGCCCATTATTAGTAGGTAATTCCGTGTGCAAGTGGAGCCCTTAGCATTCAATGTACATATAGATTGTAGAAATTCTTAGAACACATATAGCATGTTCAAGCTCTTCATATGATTAGATGCCTCCTGTTATTAAGACTAATATCGGAAGAAAGTTTCAATGTGATTAGGAGGATAGATAGATTAGGGCCGAATTCATATGTACTGACAAGGACCTATTAGATACTGGTTTAAAATTAAAAGGTCATTGAAACACGTGTCTTGTGATTCAAAATTTATTTAACTAGAGAATTAAAAAAGCGGTTTCTGCGAGAATTTCTATAATTTTAGTTTGTCGTTTACAAAGATGGTGGCAGCATTACTGTAAACTATCTCATAGAGCACAAAATTGTTAAACACTTTATCATTGGTGGTTGGTAAAGTGCAGGAGCGGCAGTGTTATATGGTATACTATCTCATAGAGCTAAAATAGTTTAACACTTTATCATTGGCTCTTGGTAAAATGCAGGTACCTCATGAATAATGATTTCAATAAAATACATCAATATAAAAACATATTTTATTATTACTTATAGTACCGGAAATTCGATAATTTACTTTGACAAATAATAATTACAACTTAGGTAATTTTCATCGGTTCGGCTATTTAAATAGTCTCTAGATCTAGTGAATAGTCGGGGATATCCACGCAGTGGCGGTCGCCAGTCACACACTCACAGGGCATGTATCACTACACAGCGCGGCGGCGCGGGTGCGGCCGCGGCGGGGGGCGCGTGTCGAGGGCGGTCGACACACGTCCGCCGCTCAGCGCTTCCTACCTACTACTTATCTAAGATTTGGAATCGACGCTCTTTTTCTTATCCTCCCCTGAGCTCTCTTCGGATGAGTCCTTCTCTACGCTGTCGTATTTCTTCTCTAAGCTTTCTGCGCTTGATTCGTCAGAGCTGCTGTTGGGGGCCGGTGCGTCACCAGCAGGCTTCTCCTCAGAATCGCTTACTGGTGCAGGAGCTGCGGCCGCGGCTTCCTTGGCGGAAGGGGCCGAAGCGCTTTCTTCGGGTTTGGGGGCTTCTACGGCCTTGGCTGGCTCCTCCTTCTTCTCGGCTACTTTAGGCGCTTCGTCTACTTTAGGTGCTTCCTCAGCTTTGGCAGCTTCCTCAACTTTTGGTGATTCCTCAGCTTTGGGGGTTTCCTCTACTTTGGGAGCTTCTTCTGCTTTGGGAGCTTCTACTTTGGGGGCTTCTTCTACTTTGGCAGCATCAGTCTGCTCGGCGACGACTTTCGGTGCCTCAACAGCTTTAGCTTTGTCATCGACGGTATCCCGGACTACGCGGAGGCTGTCGTCGGAGGAGGCAGCAGACTCTTCGGGCTTGGCATCAGCAGGAACGGGTAAAGGCGCTGCATCTGCAGAAGGTTCAGTGGATTTGCCCTCAGCTTTAGGTTCCTCGGGTTTCTTTTCTTCAGGTTTCGCTGGCTCTTCGGCAGGGACAGATTCATCCTTCTTCTCAGCAGGCGCTTCAGCGTCGACGGCAGGAACGATGGGCAAATCGATTTTTTTTTCGCGTGTTGGCATCAGAACTTCAGGTTGAACAACATCGTCTGCTACGGCAGCGTCAACTTTGACGGCATTGACTATATCGATAGCTTCTTCAGGAATAGCAGATTTGGCAGAAGTGTCCTTAGGCACCTCGTTTACGGTTGCTGGAATTTCTGTAGGCTTCGGTTCCTCAGCCGACTTAGGTTCGGCATCAGCAGATTTCTCCTCCGGCTTAGCCTCTACAGGTTGACTCTCGGGTTTGGGCTCCTCTGGCTTAGCCACAGGCTCAGCCTCTTCGGATTTGCTCTCAAGAGCAATTTCATCGCTTTTGCCTTCTACAGACACATCAGGTTGAGGTGGTTCCGCTTCTTTAATCTCAGGTTTGTTTTCTGTAGATCCGCTATTAGTTTCGGGTTGCTTCGTGGCATCTTTAGAATCAGGCGCTTCTTCGGCTTTCTTTTCATCAGCCGTAACAACCGGGGCATCAGCTTGAGGTGCTTCATCAACTTTCGACACTGGAGGAGGGGGAGCGCCAACATCGGGTTTTTCCTCGGCCACCGGCATCGCCAGACTCACAGCCGCGAAGGCCACGCATAATAATAAGATCTTCATCCTGAAAAGAAAAAACGCACAATTAGTGGTTTGCCGAAATAATGGCGAAAATGATTTGGATTTGAATGCGCGTTTGCAAGTCGTGAGTGCGGTAAGGCCAATGTTACGCGTCGGTCGGCTTCTGCATTTCGTAGCAATTTTCTTATTAAGGTTGAATCATCTAAGGGCCCAACACGCAGGGGAACAAGTGCCTATACACCAACCGTCTCGGATTGTTATCGGCATGAGTAAGTAGGATGTAAACTATTTATTAAGTGGACTATGAAAGAGCTTTCGAAAGAAATTGTACTGTTACAATCTCCGCCTACATAAAATGAATGAACGTCTTGAGTTACTTTTAAATTCTATAATTGACATTTAATAATAGGATTGTAAATTCGATTTTAAGTATATTGTTTCCGTTGGCAGAGCAGTAAATGTACGTAATGTGTAATTGTCCGATTGACTGAAAGATGCATTTATTTTTTGCGAGGCGCTTCGTGAGCGGCTCATCTATTTTCCATTAGCTAGGAAGGTCGTCCACCCCGACGGGTTCTATATTTAGCGTGACTAACCAAAGGTAGGGCATTAAGACCATACACAAGCTCCTACTGGAATGCGGTCTGGCGCCGCACTGCAAATAGATTACAACCTGCGATGGGAATAATCGTTTTAAAATAACCTTACATTAGTTGCATGTAGCCTGTTATTTACCAGTTTACTGCTAGTATATTCCATTTGAGTCGCATTCCCATATTTTTAGGTAGCCCATTAAATTACTCGTTTCTATGGACTAAATTAGCAAATCGTGTAAGTGGTACAACTTGTTACCATAATCATATATGAATTGCACATGACAGGCACTTCCTAGTGCGTGCTGGAAACCACGCAGGATGCGAAACGCGCGTCAGAAATACGGATGATCCGGCCAGACGTAGGCAACGCATTATCTGAATTTTAATTGGCTCATTGAATTGAATCGCCGACTAGAATGCAAGGCATGGCGACGTATGAATGATTCACACGCTCACGCATTGGTCTAGCGACGCTTTAATCGGCTCCGATCGGTTGATATTTATAGCTCGGAAAGTGTACTCGTTTTTATCCAGAATTTCAAATAAACATCAGTCTAGACCAGACGATGTCTGGACCTGAGAGAGAATTTGGAATATATATATATATATATATATATATATATATATATATATATATATATATATACTGGAACACGCAATTACGCATTCAATGAACAAGATTCCATCCCCTCGCGCCTTTTTGTAGAAACATCAAAGAACAAAATCATCATCATATTATATTATGTGTGATATAGAATTACGCCTGGCATTAGACTTATTATAGGGACATCAGCTAGTTGAATTGAGATAGAGATCGACTTGTTTAACAGATAGTAAATAATAGAAAATGATTCAAATAATGGATCTTTGCGGTCTATGCGGTATTTACCGACTCCAACTGTCCTTAATGCTATTTATTACATGAAGACACTTCCCGATGACAGTGAAACATCTTAACGCGCCTTACATATCTATAGATTAAGTAAACTCTAACATTGCAAGCGGCCATGATATTTATTCCTGACCTAACAATACTGTACTATTAAAGTGTGGCTGTAAATCCAACACACATTTATTATATGCCATATACCAACACCGCGTACAATCTTATCTAAAAAAATCGTTTTTTACTATTTTTACTCAATCGGTGCTCGATCAACATTTTCTCAAGAGTCAGTTACTAAATACTTTTTATTCGTGGCGATGCAACATCCATTTCATGTATCTTCACGACTCGTTCAAGTTCAATACGTAACGAGAACCAGTTTCATAAGTCGTCGGTTACTGGTTGTTACGTTCCATGTTCTTACTTAATTTATGAGAGATAAAGTTTTCGTTTCTTTTTAGTGTCGATGCCATCCTGAGAGCCCTGCAGTTTGCGATGGAATTGATGTTGAATCGGTGTAATTATTTTTAGTTTCGTTTGGTTTAAATGATGGAAGTATAAAAATGAAAGTTGCAAGTTTACATTACATTATGCAAGTTTACATTACATGGTATCGTATTTTGCAATGTAGTAATTGTATGATTATGAAGAAGCTTTTGTCCCGAATCTTATAAACGAGACCATTTGCAAAGTTATCGATATTATATTTCCACCAGACGCTAAAGTCAATTGCAATAACGAAAACAATAAAAGCTATAAACACGCATCGTAATACAAATGTAATGGCACCATCTGCCCTGCAGTAATTGAAAATTACGAGACGGAAAAAAATGTAGGCATCAATTTCGAAACGGGTTTCATCAGCAATCGATGAACCTGGTCGGCCGTTGCTCTGAAGCCCTGTGTTGCTGACTTCTGATTACATTATTATTTTATACCTACCCTGAACACTGATCGTAATCGACATTTTCGAGTATCGAATGTTAATATTTTTTACAGTTTATATTTTGACGACAGTTATCAGCCTTTTTCTTTTGATGGAGTACGTTTCAGTTTTATAAGGGTTTTAGATTTTTAACAACCACAAGGTGCTTATTTCTCGTCGTTTAAGCTTTGACTATTACATGTATAATTTATGCCTATGGCGGACGAGTCATTTTCTGGAAGGATATCCTCGGCGGGCTGAGGACAAGGATTGTCGTCCTCCCACACGGCTCTCCAATCTTCCAATTGAAGCTCAGCGCATGCTCGTTATTGCGCCAATGAAAAAATTTGCCCCTTGCGAGCTACGTACATAGTATAACGTGATAGTTCGATGGAGTAAACGAGTTTTATTTATGTCTTTAGTGTGCAGCCTAATTGTTGCGGTTTAAAGTAATATCGGATCGAGAATTGAGATTTTCTGTTGGGGGTGTTAAGTTATTTCAATTGACCATTTATGAGTAGCATGACAATTTTTGTTGGCCTTTTGTTTTTTCTCAATTAACAGTACACTAAACTAGAGAAACCAGTAACTTTATCAAGAAGCATGCTATCTTTTTCTATTTTTGTTTATTTAACTGAATATTTATGTATGGATAGCATGTTGACACGATATCCTACCGTATACTTTACATTTGGTTCGCTCTTCGGTCTGGTGCCTGAGACATGTAAAATACAGTGCCAATAAGCTGATGTCCTTATGGTTTTTTACTCTTCTTTTACCACTTTGGACAAAATGAAATCCATGTAGTCCCTACTTTGCTTTTTATAACATTATTGTCCGAATGTCCTGTGCGCCTGGCAATTTCGACGCTCTCAGAAGCTTAATGCTGCGACTGTTGTAGCTAACCCGCAGGACTTATACTACGATTGGACGCAGAATGTCAACTAATCGCAATGCAACATCGATGCAGTCGCAAAATTGCTAGTTGCCAACGCTAAAAGTATCGATTGCACTTTGACCCTGACTGATATGCCTGGTTCACTTGTCAGTAGATTGCATATTTTCACATCAATAGCAGTATTCACTGCAGTAGCCAACAAAGAGTACATCAATGTTTAAACTAATAAGGCGTCTCTGTTTCTTCAATTTCTCTTTGATCTACTACTTCATTTTCTTCGTCGAATATTTCACTGACCAACCTGATTGTGTAGGCCTTGTCTGTTTATTATTGTTTGTACCAGAAATTGTCACTATTACAACATTATGTTACGGTCGACCGGTACTTTACGAAATATACATATTTTAGCGCAGATCTCCCCGTTCAAGCGTGACGGATGTAGATTGTTTGTGTGGGTGGTATTTATATTATTAACGTAAGTTTTGTATTGTCATTTGCTATTGATAATTGTTATTATTAAAGCTATACCGAATCGGATAATAAACTTTTTTCACAATACTGACACGTGATTAAGTTGAAATTAATTGGACCAGTGAAAACGCAATCGATATTTTAATGGTCAAGTGTATCAAACAGTTGATTCAGAATTGTAGAACATTTTATCGATTTAATCGGCCAAGATCGATAATTTTACTACGCAATAAAAATGGGATCATGGAACAAACATGTAGATTAATCAACTTATATGCAGCAGGCAGCTAACCATCGTGAGATTACGAAAGCAAAGTAGTGCTTACTGACTTTTTCAATTTGATTTCTGTAAATCTTAAACAATATTTTTGTGTTAAAATAAAAAAAAAACATGTTAGAATATTTATGTTATTTTAACATATTCTATGTTACACTTTAAAGTTTTATTCAAGAATTCATTCAGTTCAAGAATTTGTCGATTGTTCACGAAAATATTGATAACATTCCCACGATTATTGGATTGGAATTTATTAGATCGTGACCTTCCGAACATTCGAAATAAAACCCACGTTCAAAATTACACATCTTTTAATTCACGCGCATGCTACTAACAGATATTGCACAAAGTACAGTAATCAACGTTATAACATGTTGCATCAGTGGTGTTTTCTACGAGGTTTCATCAAAATGTTACAAGGATACAATAATGTGCATCATAATTACATAGATACACCATAATGAGCTCGTTTTCTTTATCTGCCAAGTTTATCGTATAACTAAACGCTTATAATCCTTTTGAGATGTAATTTTATTTTTCTAATGGACTGCGCATCCGCTTTATACCAACGACATCCGCTTAATACCAACGACATCTTTCTGTAAGATAAATTCTTGTGTTGTGTAAGTGCGCAATTAATTTGTTTAATGCAATAGTTTCCGAAGCTATTCGTTGTACTGACGTGATAATTAAAACAATTTTTGAATTTCCTTTAGCTGTTGCAGGGAAGCAGCTGCGCATATAATTAATTTGTTTTTCTGTGATGTGATGCAACAAGCGGTATTCGTGACCATTTTACTGATCCAATTATGCGTTTACCACGTCTCGAACAGTCCGATGCAAGTAATCATAGTGTCACAATGGAATCTTCGCAACATTCTGTATCGACACACAGGACACGTACTCTGAGGTAATTTACGTTATCTGATATAATTCTTTTAATAGTTAATAGCTATATGTGATTGTCACAAGTTAAACAGCCTATTATTAACTTCATTTAATGCAATAAAACAATATTTATGTTACTTGCTAGAATTATATGTATTTGATTGATTAATAGATTATAGATAAACATCAAGAAGTAAGAACATAACATGGTATCAATATTAAATATTTCTTCTAGTTCATTAACTCAAAAGAGAGTTCCTAATATATGTATCATTTTTATTATGGCTACATTTTAAGTGCTTATTCTTTCCAAAGAAGAAATTCTTTCTATGTATTATCTGTTCCTATTTAGATAAGAGTTCAACCCGATATTTGGGATCTTCGAAAAATTCCAAAGCGGTCGATTTGCCAACGTTTATACTCGTATTTTATTAAAGGTTAATGTTTATGTCGCTGCAGTCCCATTCTTTGCACGAGCATTGAGTTAAGGTGCCAAACAATAAATGTCAAGATGATGCCTACCATTGCGAAATACCCAAACAGGTTTGATTTTCTTCAATATATGCATTGGGAAACTTAAATTAATTTCCATTAACAGCGTATCTTCTATTACGACATTATCTCGTACAAATCTTTATTACTTTGTGCACTTGAATATCTTAACGTCAATAGTCAAACAAAATTCAAAAAAGAGACGACCTAGAAGCCTTTTGTTTCGCATCACGTTTCGCGCTTTCTACAAAAAATGACCTGATCTAGTCTGGTGCATACCTAGTTTGATAGCCCACTTTCTATCGCTTATATGTACAATGTAATTCATTGTTCTTAGTAGATTGTTAATCGCGCGTACCAGATTGGGCGGATAAGTGTTTATTATAAGGTTGTCAGCAAAGCTCCGCTTGTGAAACGTTCGCGGGTTAGGTAACTCACGACCCACGGTTCATTGTCGTATTGGGAGTGAGATCAATCCTATCCGGTGCACAATAACGTCCCCATCTCATACATATATTATATCAAATGAGCCGATGTGCGACAATACGTTATGATAGATTGCTCGGTTCAGTAGGTACTTCAGTTGCGAGCAGGGCTCATGGCGCAATCAGAAAACACTGGAGGCAAGATTGATGAATAAAATGTTTGAAATTATCAGAAATCTTAAAGTAATTTCGTTCGACAATTTATTAGAGAAAAATGTTTAAATTTTAAAAACAAGCCTTGATGTCTTTACGAAATTCATTTAATGATGTTTCTGTTCTGAAAAAGGAAACAAAATTTGCATTGAAAGTCGAGCGCGGAAAATAACAAAATAAAGATTGCAGTTTTTATCCGATTCGGGATTTTTGCATTGCGGTTTATCAACACTTAGATGAGAGGACAACGCTTTTACGAATTTTGAATTGCTGTACAATCACCCAAGTCTTGTACCATTTACCATATTGAGTACCTACTTACAATAAATTCTTTAGGAATCTACCTCTGCAGTCTACCGTGACCAAGTTGATCTCATTTTGATTCATGATTACCGTTGGGCAGCATTTGGAATGCAAATTGCATCGTTATTGCAACTGTCTGCGCTTTTTCATTTCGTACTGTGTCGTTTCTATTCATTGAAATGACCATCTACTCATATGAATGGGTTAGCTTTTAGATTATTATCTCAAAGACCTTTGCATGGAAGATTTCTCTTATTTACTATTTATTTAACTGCAGGATTATGATAGCTGTATGCACTATTGTCTATTCAAGTTTTATCTACGCTTATATTTCGAATATCCTTGAGTCTTAGCTATTTTGCGCTTGGAAATAAACTTAACTGATGACTTATCTGTCGGCTTAGGAAAATCAATAAAACAAGAAACTTAGGCACGCGAGTTGAATAATAAGCGAGCATAGGTCAATGCCAGCGGAAGAGTAAGTTTAACTAACGGCACAACACAAAAAGTGCTAATTAAACAAAATCCTACAAACGCTTCGCCGCCTGAGTGATAACTAAACATACTATGTAATACATGACATTTTTAAATTTTGCCTAATAAACATTATATAACTTGCATTTATTTGATTTAATGCCACAACGTATGCAACTTCTATTCGCTTATTGAAAAAAAACTGTGTCATGTTTGAATGATGCTGCAACCGATGACTCTCGATTACCTACAACGTTTGGGGTCAAATATCGATATCTAGAGATACAATCAATCTCCAAAATTAACTCATAACCGTGAAGATCACTGTTTGAACCGTGAAAATGTATTTTCGTGTTTATACATAAACATCAAGATTAGCCTTGCTTGTCCAAAATAATTATGTATGCCGCTTCAGACTTTTGTTGCGGTTAAACATCCATGATCCGTGGAAATCGTTAGATAATTGCAGTTGCCGGTTGTTACCTTGGGTTGCCGTTCTTTACTTGTCACTTTGCTTTTTGCATAGACCGAATCTTTGTGTAGGGTAACTATGAGACCGCGCGGACGTTTCCGCTTATAACATGTCTCATTGTCAAATTCACAATGGTTTATGATCGACGTCTCCTGCGGAAATGTACCGCGCAAATCATATCGGTTTGTGTCACAACTCGCTGACAGGAGTGTGCAAACTGACGCCATGACAGATTTATGGAGCGCGGATGTGATAGTTTTGCTAATACTCGTGTCATTCATGTACTCATTCAATTTTATCGTCTATTGTTAAATATAATTTGCGTATAGTTTTCTATGAACTTTGGCACCCCATCCGTGATTAGGGTGTGGTCAAATAAACACTAGAATTCCTTTGTTCGCCTTCGCCTTTCATGGAACTTGTAAATGATACTCGATAAAAATATGCAAATACTTATTGCAAAATGACGAGTTTCTCGCATGATCATACCGTATGTGGAATTTCATTATTTTTTTTATGTTTCCATTGCGTTCTTAATGTCAACAAGATTTGAATTATTTTTTTTGCTGTGATATCTGAATTAGTTCGCTCTCTCGGGGTTGAGTCATGAAAACAATTTGATTTTTTTCTCTACTCAACTTGTGCGACAGCTTGACGGGCGATAGGTTTTATTGGCGAGATGTTTTTATCGTAGTTTTGTTTCGCTTCAGTCGGCTAGCGGGGTCATTACCTACTCACGAACCACTATGGCAAATTATACATTTTGTTATTGTAATTCCTCGTTTATTATGTAAAATTATAAGTTACAATGCAGGTACTTTTGGTTGTTTTCTATGCTTGTCTTGTTTATCATTCTTAAAGTGTACAAATGTATTGTAATATCATTGAATGGTAACGAACTGTCCAGACGTTCTTTTTGAAGCTTATTTGTTTATTGTTATCATTAAGATCGTTTATTAATTGTAAATTAAGAAACCTCTTAAAATTAGCCTCAACTCAAGCTTTTAACCTTTCATGGTTTTATGTAACTACTTGGAATTTTATAAAGCTACCGTGACGCTGATTACTTAATTCATATTTCGGCATGAGCATGATGTTATATAATGATACAAAGGTTACATCTGTTCATGAATCTTTTAGCGTTTAGCGATATCCTTTGCGAGATAAACAACTATATAATCAATGAGGTTTATTATGCGAGCGATATTATCGCCGTCAATACTGTTCTCATTACGATATTAAAGTGAATAAGAATATAAGTAGAAGCACAAGGGGACATTGTGACTTTCAATTAGAGCTGTCATTTGTCGCGATTTCCCTAATTAGCCCTAGTTTATGGGGGACCGGGTGGGGTTTTAAAAACAGTCCGTATGAACACCGTAATAAAAAAAATAACTGTTCTTACCCAAATGACCCGATAAAAAAACTCAATTTAACATCGCATAAGATTTTCTACTACTTTTACTGAGGTTTATCAGTATTACAAAATTTATCCTTCTAGGTGATTTTTTTTCCAGCAGTGATAGACCGCGAGACACAGACAAAACCAAAATAACTTCCCTGTAATAAATACCTCCGTCGCCCGGGCCTGAGTTGCACTTGACTGGTTCTTTTTAATGCATTTTTTTTAACGGGGTCCAAGCAAAATCCAGATTTTACCCACAATTTCCAGAGGTTTTATTATCTTGGACGTTGAGAATTTAAGTGAGAGCAGCCTTACCTTAATGATTTATATTGATCAGTGATATTAATACAAAACTGCTGCGTCAGTTTGGTTTATATGAATATTTATAATTATTTTTACAGCATGTCAGCCTTTCAATCAAAACACTCTAAAGATACGATAAAACAGTACAATAAAACAAAAGCGTTTTTTATTATGAAAACCAGGGCTCTCGTTAGCATATTGAATCAGACTTCTTTTCAACAATAGTGCACATGAAACAATAATGTTTATCTAACGTAATGACTAATTAATATGCATAAACTTCCTTCAATCGATTCAGTAGCAAAAGGTGAAAATGTTATGAGCTCTGTACATTGGTAAGAAATCGATTAAGAACGCTTTAGCTCCGGCCGGCGAAGTTATGTATTTTCGACAATTCTAAGAGTTTATTGCAAGGGGCCAATTTTAGAATTCCGTGTCCAAATTATGTGAAGTTTGTATTATTCTTTGGAATGATTCATGTAAGATATTACTAGATTTATTCTTTGATAAACCGAAACCTAGCGCACTTTTACATGTACACGTATTCGTAAGCAAAACGTATCAAATTCGATGCGATTCCTTGTAATTAACATTCCAACGTTTGCTAAGTTGCTTACTGTTACTGATGGAAGCCTAAAATCTACTACCAGGCTAACCTTTTTTACACATTTCTTACATTTATTTTGAAACTGGTATTGTTCGTCGATATTCGAGAGAACGTAACTGATTTTCAGAAAGAACATTTGACCGAAGGATAACAACTCGCCTCTTTTCACATTGAAATATGTATTATGAAATGTGTGCGTGTAGGTGTACTTTGTGCACCTTTACCAACCCCGTCAGGGATAATAGGTGTAGAAGTTACTATTTATATAGAATTTATTTATTATTTTATATTTATATATACTACCTATATTCCGCAGAGGGGGTGGCAGGGGTGTACTGAATGCACCCACATTTCGCCGAATGTTAGGTTCCATGGAATAGGGGGCGAGCCTATTGCCATATATCTGTTCTTATACTGGTTGCTAAACCCCTAATACTGCACATATCATTTGGATCGTGCGATCAACATGTTTTTTTTTTATCTTCCCAGCGTATTAACGCGTTTATTTGTAAACACGTACTGAAATCATTGGTGCGTAAGCAAATTGCTCATCTCCTGCGACAGGCGACAGTCTTTACGCCCTGTCTGCCTGTCGGGAGTTATCCTGGTCACCCTACCGTGAATAATTCGAATCATAATTATTCTGTGAATATTCTTGAATAGTGACGTTCGGATTTCTGCTATAAAATGATGTTGTATTTTTGGTCGATTTCTCACGGATTCTGACTTTTTATTTTAAGAATACACATCTTCTGATTAGTATTATCCCGTGAATCACTTTGCGTTAAACAAAAATAATTACCTGTGACTGGTGCCAAAACTTCTGTATAAATGGCAAAAAATATGTTCTATACGTACGTAATTGACTTTTGTAGTATTTTAAAAACATATTTACGCTTTGCGTACCCCACAAGGGGTCTGGCGTGCTGATATAGTATTTATGACATTATCATAATACATATTTATGGGATTGCATTTACCGCTACTTAAATTCTTGTCATATAAATAAAATTCACTTTACATCTTCACACTTAAGCTTAAAGGAGTTTAATCGGGATTGTGTCCTGTATCTCACAATACCCTGGACATCGTAGCTCGTACTGTACTTGTTTTATTTACTCTGACAAGTTGCAGCTAGCACTAACAATACTTAAACGCTTACGGTATTCAATATGAATTTGATCAATTTAAACTGATTGTGTTAGAAGCGGAGTATAGGCTGTTAGAAAATTATGCGGGGGTATTTTATCACTATTTTCTTAGGTATATTCGGTTAGAAATTTAATATTATATTTTTATGAAATTTTCTTTTCATCACAATTCAATGTTTTGACCAATTTTAGAATTTGCTATTTTAAAAAAGGAATTATAAAATTATTATTCACTTTATTTGAAATTTAATGCCTTAGCTTTTTTTGTAATATTTCCTTTGTCAAAAGCGTCAAGTATATAGTGCCTGGACCTTGTCCCGCTCAAAAGAGTTATCCTTGCCATCCTATAGTGAATTGCCCCACTTGCTTTATTTATTATCTGAACAGGTTATTGTACGCCGGTTTTATTCTATTTGAACTAGATAAGTTTCATTTTGTGGCGTTCAAATTAAATTTAAGGACAGACGTTGAGATTTCGTTAAATTACTTGTTTGAAATAGATTTTCTATTGCTTCGAAATTGTTAACACAGCGATGATAAAATTCGTTGCATAAATTGTATCTTTTTCAATATTATTATTGGAATTATAATAGAAGCCATTGCTTTTACATATCTTTCTACGCATATGCAACGAATACACAAAGAATTATTGAATATTTACACTTTAATTTTTTTTAACGGCCTTTGTCACGAATTTTCTCAACACTTATGTTTATTTTATACTTACTTGAAATTTAGGTCCTGTGATGTAAAGGCCGCGACGCAGGGATGGTAACACTAACACAACTTTTTTTGTTAAAAAAATTATCCAAGTTTATTTTTTTTGAATGTGCGATCGCTGTGACGGCCGGCAATGTATTGGTGGTTGTTTGATAATGCCCGTGTTTATATAGCGCGTTCAGGAGGCGCGTTGACACAGCCGATGCAAGTAGCCTGCGTATGATCATCTCTGCTGCGAGCTTTGCCTTTTCAAATAATCTATACCTTTGTCTTAAAACATCAATACTTAATTTAAAAAAATAATGAAATCGCTCTATTACAATGAAAATAGTCTTGTCAATTTATCAACAACTCTATTCCAATTTAGTTGGATTGACTCATTACACGTTACTTAAATCCATTGGAGGAATAAAAAATAGATTAAAATCTTGCATGAATTTGAAAATAGATTGTTAACGGGATTACAATTGCCAAATAATTAAAAAAAAAATTCACCTTTTTTTAAATCTAATATTTACCGCTAAACGAGAAGCATAGGTAATTAATGGTTCCTCCTAAAATGACATTTAGAATAATCATTAAAATATGGCAGATATTAAAAATGCAACTTTTTTTTATTTGTGATTACTGAAGCTGATGAAAAAATAACAAACTAACAACGTTTTACTGCCGTCCTGTATTTTCTTAAATATCGTTATTAATGTTTTCAACATTTGTTTGCTAATATGTTTAAAGATATTGTCAACAAGCTTAAGTAGAATGTCTAGAGAGGACTTGCAAGGTGGGCATAATTTTCGTATTAGTTAACGTCAAGAAAATTTCAATATCTATTTACCTAAATTCTCTCGGAAATACCTACATATTCATTCTTTGATTCTTAATTTCCAGTTTTCGTCTCTTAACTTTCATTTCGATGTTAGTGGTTGACATTTTATACTAATTAAAAACAGTAAAACAATAGCAGTACTTCATAAGTACATAAGTTGGCTAAATTGTTCCCTTAAGTTTGTTACGTATTTCGTTGTATCATGAGTCCTGTTTGAGGAGGAATAAAGATTTATTTATTGAGTTCTTAGATTTACGGGAATATTGCACATGAAATAAAACTATTTTTAGGATTTTATCGGGGTTTATTTTTGAGTTGTAAGTTCCCGACGTCTCCATTGTTTTGCAGCACCCGTGGTCACGGGAAGGACTCTCCTAACTCCTTCTCGGAATTTAAAAATTAAAAATAAACCGCGATAAAATCCGAAAAATGGATTTTTTTGTTAAATGCGTATATAACATAATATACTCGTATTAAGATATTTATTACTTGTCTACTTCAGTGATTTATCGACCTTATGGTATAATATTACTAATCCGTTCCCTTTAATTTATGACGCAAGCCAATATTTTTTAATTATTCACATTTTTTATTTAATATTAAACAAATTGAAGTTTATTTTTTTATTATGAAATTTGACATTCATAATAATTGATGTTAACCCGATTATTTTGTTATTGCAATGCCATTTTTAATTGCACATGTTTGTTTTGTTGATTTGCCTAATAAATAAAATAAAAATTCAAGTTGAGTGATACATACAGATTTACCCATTACTTAATTTATCTATCTATCTATATCATCACGCCAGCTCCCTCGCAGGGTAGGCAGAGAGTACAGAGTTCCAACAGGTTCTTTCCCTACATACCTCTCTGGCTTCCTCCACTCTCATAGTTCGTGTCATACATACTTAATTTACATTTTTTTAAGAATAATCGAGTTTGGAATCCCGTTTTAAAGCATTAAAATCTTAATCACATAAATGCTATCGGATCCCAGATCATCTAAATATATTTTATAAAGTGAATAAAAATATTATAAAATCAACGAATGACTTTCTTGTTGGTTTAATGGCTTAAGCTCACCATTACAAGGTTTTGAGTTCGGGTGCTAGGTCGGACAAAGTGTGTTCTTTCTATCCAAAACTTCTTAATAGTAATTTAAAGTCTGGAATTGTGCCCTGTATACTGGCAATGGCTCCCCCCTATTACATAGGGACCTAATATCGTTGACGACATGTGGCAATTGACGATACCTCTGCCATCCGATATTAGGAAATATGTCGAGATATGATGTCTGATAGTGTTTTTGAATTATACTTTTTTTCTTGAAGAAAACATAGAACAACCCTAGAAATTATTCCTGTGTCGTGATTGAGTTTACAAACCTAAAATTTACATACAAAAGCACCCAGACCGAAACAAACATTCGTGGGTCACACAAAGCTTTGCCCTGTTTCGGATTCGAACCGGCAACAACTCGATCTTACGAGGGGGGGGGGGGCGAGCTGCCTACGCTCTTAAGCACTGAACTTAGCCATCGTAAATATGTAAATGTATCTAGTCAATATGTACTATACAAGGTGTAACATAATAAACGCAAGACCTGAACCTAGTTTGTTCTAAATCGGTAACTGAATTGATTCCAACAACTTTTAAAGGACCTTACAGTTTTTTTTTAATATTGCAAAAAATGCTGTTACTCCTTTAGCGCGCTATTTTAAACTTAATTTAGTCTTGATTCAAAGCAATATGGAGATATCAAATGCATTTCTAAAACGTATTTCTCAATATGCAAACATACACGTACAAGTTTCATTGTTAATTGGGGTATAAAAGTGCTTAAATAGGGGTAAAAAAAATGTTAAATTTGGAAAACTGGTTTTTGTATTGAATTTGTGAAGCAATTATCTAATCAGGTTGTCTGAGGTCGTTATTTATGATACACCTTGTATATATTCTAAAAGTTTTTTGATATAGTATTTAGGCACATAAACCTGATCTTATTAGCCTAGTTTTACTTAAAGACTAATGTTTGTCAGTCATAGATCGTATCTGCTTTGTCAATAAGATCGATAATATCGATATCGAAGAGATGACTTACATATTTATAATGATTTTTTACTGTCCAAAGATAGCGTGATTGTATAGTTGTTTGAAAACTTGCTGTAGGTTTTTATAATAACTGTAACAGAAGCTATAGTATAGGATTGGCCTAAAAAGCTCCAAAAATTTGTCGTAAACTTACTACTTCTAGCAATAGAATGGCCAAGAGAAATCCAGAAAATTGTTGACAAGCTCACCACTTTTCGCAATGGCCTAGTCGACTACAGATATTCTGCGACAAGCTCACCATCTCTCATAATTAAATGGCTTAGAGAACTCCAAAAATTTGTCGACAAGCACACCACTTCTCCCAATGTAAGGCCTAGAGAATTCTAGCAATTTGTCGGCAGGCTCACCACCTCTCACAATGGAATGGCCTAGAGAACTGCAGTAATTGTCGACAAGCACACCATCTCTCACAAAGGGATGCCATAGAGAACTCCTGAAATTTGTCGTGAAGCTCACCCCTCTTCTCACCACATCTCACAATTGAATACTTAAAGAACTCCAGAAAGGACTGTTCTGCGCCCGAACATGATTAGCCTCAGAACCAACAGCAATGAAAAAATACTTGTATGATTTCATATCAGCCATAAATTCTCTTAAGGCATTTATTATTAAAAGGACAAACGGGGGAATCGCAATATTGCACAAAAATTATTAGATTTAGAGGTTATAATTCAGTAGCCATTAATACGTATGAGGTTATATTTCGAGTGTTGACATTCAGTAAAGATGTCGGCGACTTCGATATAAGTACTTACAATACTTTGATATACGCGTTTTAGATTGCAAATTGTCCGTTAGATACGGATATTTGCCATTATTTTAATAAAATAGATAATTAATGATGACATGGGTCAAATGTTTGTTGGTTCTGGAGCAATTTCTGACCATGTCCTTTATTGACAAGCTCATCGCCTCTCACAGCGGACCAAAAACTAATTTAGCGGAACGTCAGTGTTCTGTGTACACCCTTCAGGGATAACAGGCCTGAGACGTATTTCTTCAAGTTGATACTTTCCTTCCTTGTTGTCGCAAACTTGAATCGTTATATCATTTAAGCCACGCGTAAACTCGACATATTTCGACCTTAAGGGAACCAATTAACATAATTACCTACAAAGTCGAGAATACGAGAAGTTTATAAGTAATACAAGTAAGTCACAGGAAGAGAGATTCAGAAGAAAGAAGGATTTGTATGATATATCCGATTTACGACTTGTACGATTTTGTTGAACTGAGTTGTTTCTCGGATTCAGCTCGAGCGTAAAACAGGAATGTGCTAATTTACATTTGTTCTAAAATAAGAGTAAGCAATACACAAGTTGAATTTGACAGAGTCATATTATGGGTCGCGCTTAAGTACTAACGGCATAAGACGGTACGGAATTTTTTAAGCTTAAATTATTTTCAATCTTCTTTCAATAACTTTAGCAATCGTAGTTTGTAGGTATTGTACCTAACAAGTTTGCTTCGGCATATGGAAGTCAGATGCGAAAAAAAATACCAACGGAAAAAAGTGATTAAGAATATTTGAGGTTATAAAAATGCCGCTACATCCAGGGCGCGTAACACAATATCTTTAACAATGCCACTATAATCTTACACAGCTGTAAGAAAGAGATGTAGATATTTAGTTTATAGCTCTGTCTCTTTTTCACGGCAAAGTTAAATTGAAATAGTTGGTTAAAGAGGTTGTGGTAAACCCCCCTGCTTGCATTCGTGAACGTATTCTACAACATAATGCTGCAGCATGATCTATGCCAACTTAGCGGCCATGTCAATGGAGACGGTTTCGGTGGGTTCGGGGATTCTTTCTCTCTAGTACTCGTGTAGTAATTACGGATTTTGGCATTACATTGTCAGATGAATGTTTCATTTCCTGTGATAATTCAAAGAAAATTATAACATAACTACTGCAGTTTTTTTAAACCGATAGAACGATTATTAAATTTCTATTATCTACAATTATTCAAACATTCACATACGGTAGATTAATTTATGTAAATACACGCTGATTGCTCTATTATTTCCACTCCTTTATGCTAACAAAGAATTATAATATTTAATGAAATTGTGAACAAAATGCGCAGTCGGTTAAGCATACCCACCTCTAACTTGAGAGGAAAAACCGGTATTTTCAAAGAAAATCATTGATATTTAAGTAAGTATAAGATTTTTCTTCATCCTGTTATGAGTCACCAGTAAGGTCGAATTTAAATATACATACACATAGTTACATAGTTTTATTGTAGACATTTTACGGACACGACTCTAAGATGTAATCAAACTTTGCAACCTAGAAGAGATTTCAAACAACATTTCTTCTAGTTTTTTTTTTCAACCTACAAACCTCGTTATGGCTCATCGCATTATGTTTGAAGAATTTGATGTCGAACCGAAATGTTGTTTGTGAATTAAAATAATTTCGTTTGTATCAATTAAACTTGACTT
This sequence comes from Phalera bucephala, assembly GCA_905147815.2. NCBI lineage: Eukaryota > Metazoa > Arthropoda > Insecta > Lepidoptera > Notodontidae > Phalera > Phalera bucephala. Next base: position 9,872,142 of record LR990621.1, on the reverse strand, counting down.
TATGGCCTATTTAGTTGAATCAGAATCAGAATATTATTTATTCATGTAAACCATTAAGTCATGTATCATCAGAAAAGTAACAACCTATGATGAGATGAGTTTCTCCTCTGAGAAGCTGTTCCTATCGAGAACATTGTTACATATAATAATAACGTAGTTGGAGGTGCTCGTATTGTACGGGACAGCGGTATTTTAGCGGTCACCAAGGTTAAACAGCGTTCTCTTCGCTTAGACTTGTTGACAGTTTCTAGCACCGCCGTACTTCGGAAGGCACGTTAAGACTTTGGTCCCGGTTCCCACGTCGTGTGGTAGTTAGTAAGCCAAGATAACAGTCTTTAGATGGCTTAATAAGTCCCAACAGCAGGTGGTGCCAGACCTACGTCCTCCAATCCACATTGGGTCCGCGTGGTGGAGTAAGACTCACATCGATTCGCGAAAGAAAGTCTTTACCATCCAGTGGCACAGTGTAGTCTGATGTAATAATAAAGAACAATTCGACTGATGTTGTAGCGATTATCGAATTAAAAATCGTATATTCATAATCGACTTTTAGATAGTATAATATAAACGGCTTGAAACGTTAACGTAATTATAAATTGGCCTCTACGGGAAATTGCGAGATTTGTAAAGACGATCTTTTACCATGATGGCCTAAGTCAGTTTATTTCAACCTTTAATAAGACGCGCAATTTTTCGCGAACCCGCACCCTCCGCGTTTTGTAATCTGTGTTTACAAATATCAAATCCGCACATTTTATTATTTTTTACAATATGTATCGGCAAAATGTATAATTAAGAACCTATAACATATATATTTTTACATCGATTACGTCGCCAAACGCCTCCACGAACTTTAGAAAACTATTTGATTTTATGTGTAGCGAAAATAGGTTCCAAAATAAAAGAAATTAGTTTATAATTGACTAGTGTTAACCTAAAAAAGATGTCCTTTAATTAACATGTTCCTAATATAAATATATTTTTAAAAACTTTTTTTTTCTTTTAACTGAGGCTTCGTGACCCCCAGAGGGTCCACAGGTTGAAAAACACTGACTTTGGTAAAAGACGCGTGTATAAGCTGGGTACACAAAATAAGCACAAAGCCGGTCGTCGTAGCAATCTTAGGGGAAAGCCTTTGTTTGCTTTCCAGTGGACATATTTTAGCTGATAATGATCACACTTCAAAAACAGGCCACAACTGGCCAGAAACAAGTCAGCAATTCTGACGTTTTAGAAAATGTAACGATACCTTAGAACCATAGAACGATACTTTATTTTTAAATTGGGTAGATCTACTCAAAACAATGTTATTAATGTTTAAGTAAGTGGGTAATTACGTCACAATTCGTGTGTTGATACCGTAATCACGAATCATAGTGCGTATGTACCATGCTATTTGACTCTTCCGCTTGGCTTAGCATTTCTAGTGAACAATCGATATACCTACGTGATTGCATGTGAGGTTGAACTGATTACTATCGTATAACTTGTTCTAGATAATAATCTATTTTTCTTAATATCTTTTAATCTCATTAACTTCGTAAAGCTACTAGTTTACTATTAATGTAGTATCATCATCACCCAAAATACGTCTACTCAGTGTGTCTTATAAAAAAAAAACCGTCACGCCTTTTTTCCCCAAGCGGGGGTGGCAGAGATGTACTGAGTACGGCCACTTTTTGCCGACGATGTTAGGTCACATGTAAGAAGGGGCGAGCCTATTGCCATACACCGCGCACAATTCCAGACTCCGGACTCATACTGGGAATTTATCGTAAGTAAAACTATATTTGTCACAAAGGAATGCTCTTTGCCACTAGACCAACGAGGCAGTGATGCCACTGGACCAACGAGGCATGTCATATAATAATTATGAAAAATATTAGACTAGAGGAAGCCAGAGAAGTTTGTAAGGAAAGAGCCTGTTGTAAGTCTGTGCTCATTCCCTACCCCGCAAGGGATCTGTCGTTATGATATGCCTACATTTATTTATCAAGCTGAGAAACCAGACCTGTACCGTGGACACCTATACGTCGCCGAATGTAATAGGTATCACCGTAATAAGTGGCGAACTTACTTCAAAATTTCATATAAGGAATGATAAATAAAACGTTTTCACCTTTGTTTTCACCCATATTTAGGAAGTATGCTACCTTTATCAAACCTGAACTTGTCTTCCTATCCACTACGTCACTATGCCGTTGTTTCCGGTAATTACTGGATGGAATTGTGCGTGTCAGAAGCTTCAAGGCGCTCTGAAAACTTGTATTGATGACGTAAACGAGTTGCGAACTCGGGGGAGACCACATAGCGTTATATTTTGTGAGTAGATAAACATACACACCGTTTTGCCTATATTCCATAAGCTGGGGTGGCAGAGGTGTAATGTGTACCTACTTGACGTAAATATGTAGCTATTTCACATCCGCAGTCAGGTATACTAGTGTTAAACATAAACTAGACCTGTCTACGACTCCGTCCGTATAAAGCTAGTCTATCATCACATCAGATCACTTGCGGAGTAGGCAGAGAGTACAGAGTTCCTGCGCTCTCATAGTTCTTCTCATACACACTCCGGTTACGGACACTAGACTTGCAATTCACATAAGAAGCTTTAATTGCAATATGCTAGATTAAATCCAGATAACTTGATATCTCTCTATGTATGTCCTCTCCCCAAATATGAAACCCTCTTCCAATCCCTGTACGGGACTAAGCTATCTGTGCCCCATAAACTGAACACTATTTAAAACTATTTCTATCCAAAGATACCTGAGAACCATTTCATTATTTTTTTGGCAAAACATTCGGAATCCTAATAGTTATAGTTAGCATTCGCTAACACAGATAGCCAAAAGATATATTAAACATTATTATCAGGGTTAAAATTAAGAGAAAAAATTATTTAAACAGCGTTTGCTATTTCATAGAGACTTTAAATCACTCTACATAGTGTTGTAACACAACTTTACTATAAAACGTTTCGCCACATATAATAGATAGTTGTTCAAACGATCAAACAGATAAAACTGTATTAACACAATCATTACATACAAAATTGACGGACTATTTAGCGCAGTGGTTAAGAGCTTAAGCCGCTCTGCCCACTGCGTCTAATAGTCGCGGGTTCGAGTCCCGCACGGGACAAATCTTTATGTGATCCACAATTATTTGTTCCGGTCTGGGTATATGTGTATGTGAATTTTCATGTTTGTAAACGCACCCACGACACAGGAATTAATCCTAGTGTGGGGCTAGGTTTTAAAAAAAAAAAAAAAATTATTTACAAAAGTTAGGCATCGCGAATCGTTAGTTTTCAATTGATAGCGCACAATTCACATACATCTTACACCGAGTATATTATCTTATAATATAATATAATATCAGCCTATACTGCCCACTGCTGGACAAAGGCTTCTCTCACAAATCGAGGTGAGAGAGATTAGGTCATACTCCACCACGCGGACCCAGTGCGCATTGGCGGAGGCAGGTTTGTGGCCACCCGCTGTTGGAACTTATCAAGCCGCCTTTTAAGGCTTCCAACTCGGCTTAACGACTACCACATTAAGTGGTAGCCGGGACCAACGGCTTCACGTGCCTTCCTAAGCACGGAGACGCTCGAATATGAAAATGCCACAAATGGTCACCCATCTCGGGCCGACCGAGTCGAACGCTTCTTATCCTTGGTAATCGGTAAGAACACCGCGGTCGCACAGCGCTACGAGCAGGCGCTCGTAGCGCTTATCTTATAATTCTATTTTGTGTAAATTTAAATATTTTTTTATACAAGTTAGCTTGCTAAGTTTTTTTATGATATAGGATGGTATTATTTTTTACGTAGAAAAGATAGGTATTGAAATGGCTTTTAGGTAGAGTGGTTGTTTAAATTGCATCGGAATCAAAATAATTTTTATTCATGTATAAGTGATAGTTTTTACAAATCCTCAAGAATGTAACAACGACTCTACTACTATTGCGGAACTTTATTCTTGTGGAACCTGTTGTTGACTTGAACTGAACTGAACCTGTTGTTGACTTGGTAAAAGACCCAAGAGCCAAGCTAACCCGACACTACACAGAAGATATCCCGGACATCAGCCTGTACGAGATTGGGATGGCTCTCAAACACCTTAAAAACAACAAAGCGCCGGGTGAAGACGGAATTACCGCAGAGCTTCTGAAAGCGGGCGGATCGCCGGTACTTAAAGTCCTTCAGAGGCTGTTTAATTCCGTCTTGCTCGAAGGAAAAACGCCGGAAGCGTGGAACAGGGGTGTGGTGGTACTCTTTTTCAAGAAAGGTGATAACACTTTACTGAAGAATTATAGGCCCATCACACTGCTGAGCCATGTTTATAAGTTGTTTTCGAGAGTCATTACGAATCGTCTCGAACGCAGGTTTGATGACTTCCAGCCTCCCGAACAAGCCGGTTTCCGGAAAGGCTTTAGTACCATAGACCACATACATACGCTGCGGCAGATTATACAGAAGACCGAGGAGTATAATCGGCCACTATGCTTGGCGTTTGTGGACTATGAGAAAGCCTTCGATTCGATCGAGACTTGGGCGGTTCTTAGATCTCTCCAGCGATGCCGCATTGACTATCGGTACATTGAGGTGTTGAGGTGCTTGTATAATAACGCCACCATGTCAGTCCGAGTACAGGGGCAGTGCACGAAAGCGATCCCCATAAAAAGAGGAGTAAGGCAGGGAGACGTCATTTCTCCGAAACTGTTTACGGCCACCTTAGAGGACGCCTTCAAGCTCTTGGAATGGCAAGGACTTGGCATCAACATCAATGGCGAATACATCACTCACCTTCGATTTGCCGACGACATTGTGGTCGTGGCGGAGTCGCTGGAAGATCTAGGACGAATGCTCGGTGACCTCAACAGAGTATCTCAACAAGTGGGTCTTAAAATGAACATGGACAAAACGAAAATAATGTCTAAAGTCCATGTCGTACCCACCGCACTCACCGTTGGGAACTCTACTCTTGAAGTTGTCGACGAATACATTTACCTGGGACAGGTAGTCCGGTTAGGTAGGTCCAACTTTGAGAGAGAGGTCAATCGACGAATCCAACTCGGCTGGGCAGCGTTCGGGAAACTGCGCAACATCTTCTCATCCAAAATACCTCAGTGCCTTAAGACTAAAGTTTTTAGTCAATGTGTGTTACCAGTGATGATATATGGATCAGAGACGTGGTCTCTTACAATAGGTCTCATAAAAAAGCTCAGAGTTGCTCAGCGAGCTATGGAGAGAGCTATGCTCGGCGTTTCTCTACGCGATCGAATCAGGAATGAGGAGATTCGTAGAAGAACCAAGGTCACCGGCATAGCCGTTAAGATTAGCAAGCTGAAGTGGCAATGGGCGGGCCACATAGCGCGTAGATCGGACGGGCGTTGGGGCAGAAAGATTCTAGAGTGGAGACCACGTATTGGCAAGCGCAGCGTGGGACGACCGCCTGCCAGATGGACCGACGATCTTGTGAAAATCGCAGGAAGTCGTTGGATGCAGGTGGCATCGGACCGGTTACGCTGGAAAGCGATTGGGGAGGCCTATGTTCAGCAGTGGACAAGTATAGGCTGAGATGATGATGATGATGATGATTCTTGTGGAGAAAAAAAGTTACTTTCCCGTTTATAAAAGTATGTAGAATTGTTCTGCATGCAACATTTCGAATATCCTTATCTTTATGGTGTCCCTTCCCTAATAAAATACGATTCTAAGAGTCTTATACCTATTCTAGAGTAGATCCTAACAATTGGATTTTCGCGCTGATTTACCCAGACTCTACTAGGTAAATCAGCGCGAAATATTAGTGCGCGAATTCCTTTTTCCGTTGTAAGAAAGTTGGTTTTGTTCAATAACATTAAGTTTTAACCTGTTGGAACTCTGTACTCTCTGCCTACCCCGTAAGGGGTCTGGCGTGATGATATAGATAGATAGAACATTATGTTTATTACAATTACTTATTATCCCCCAATTACATTCAGCCCATTCGTGACAGTAAACCGAGGAACGAACATGAAACTGGTCAGCGTGATAATATAAAACGTGGCGAGTAAGGAGCGGGCATTATAATGAATAGAACTTTGTTCTCTTTTTAGGGAGATTAGATAGTGACAGTAGAATTATAGAGTCGGTACAGAAATACATTTGTATTTATACTAGCAATTGGTATGTTTACAAAAAAAATGAATAAGCCAGCAGTCTTAGCATTATGGTAGCTTTGTTTGCCTACAAATAGCCAAGGCAATGCAGCGTTCGGTTTGGCTAATCTAAGATAGATGTACATTTATAGCATTTCTATGTTCGAGCGATTCTGTGTTGACACATAAACATGCTGATCACATAAACGGTTGAGTGACATTACGTCTAAGATGAGATCAATCTTTCACGAGCTTTTTAACCTTAAAGAATGCAGATGAGACGGTAACATGCATAATAATAATACAATAAATCTAGGCAGAGGCCTTCTCTCACAAATTGAGGTTAAGGAGAAGAGGGTCCACTATATGGATCTATTGAGAATTGGTGAAAGTGAGTATATGGTCATCTGCTGATTGAACTTATGAAGTCAACTATAAGGCTTCCAACTTGGCTTAACGACTACTATGTTAAGTTGAACCAGGACCGATGACTTTTCGAGGCACGAACAGGGTTAGCATCAGCATATCTTTTAGTCTATTATAATATGATAACCAAAACACAAAAGTTGCCAGCATTGAAACTATACAACTTACATGTTTCTCGGGTTATATATTGGTTTCATAACAATAAATAATACGATTAATAATCTCCTAAATCACCGACGGACACTTTAAAAAATCTACAAAACCATTAGATATTATTTTAAAATGTTAATATCAAAACAAGCATTCGTAATGTCCCCAACCTTGACATATCTCGTAATGTGAAAGCGACGAATGGAGTACACTGCTTATCACCATTAAATTTGGTTTATTAACGGGTCGTGTACCAGGAGACCATAAACTAGTGGAAGGTCGTAGGGAGGTGTGGGTGTGGCTGAGGTAACCAAATAATGTGAAGTGTTGGGGACTTTCCGGGCGATTAAAAGAGACCGTCGCAACTATACTGGGAAAATCGGAATTGTGGTATAATGCTGAAAGTTGTTGCATTTAAACGTCACTACAACTTTTTACTTTTTTCGTTTTTTTCCATACAAGTTTTCTTGTTCAGCTTATTGTATGTACTATTGTAGTGTATTGAAAACAAAAATTAACAATTCGTGGGAAATATTCCGACATTGTTAGATTCCAATGTACGACTATAGTTCTTATACCGAGTCTATAGTTATTATACCGGTTACAATTCAAAAATGGTATTAGGAGTTTTTCAATAGAAACACCCCGCATTGTCCGATTCGAACCCAGAGCCTCGTGAGGGCAAGCCATACCTTACGCAATAGGGCCAACGAGACAATCATTCCCAATTCTTCCAAAATTATGGTCCTTAACAACAAATAATACTGTACCAAAATCCGTTTTTTACACTAGCAATAACGTAAATATATTTACAATTTTCTTATACAAGGTGTAACATACTAAACGCAAGACCTGAAAGTAGTTTGTTCTAAATCGGTAACTGAATTGATTCCAACGATTTTTAATGTATATTACATGTTTTTTAAATTTGCAAAAAATGCTTTTACTCCTTCAGTGCGCTATAAAAAACTAAATTTATTCTTGATTCATAGCAATAAGGAGATTTCGAACTCATTTCTCATAATGCACACAAACACGTACAAGTTTTATTGTTAATTGGGGTATAAAGTGAAGGGAAAAACCTATAAATATGGAAATTTGGTTTTCGTTGTGAATTTATGAAGGAATCCTCTAATCGGGGTGTCTGAGGTCTTTCGTTATTTACGTTACATCTTGTATAGGTGTCGTGTGAGAGTTTCTTTAATAGCCTTTCCCTACAAATGAATAGCACAATAATTCCTGGTCACCTCATGATCTCCAAAACAGGAAAATAAAATTACAATATCCCGCTTTTTTATCTTATCCACTCGGCTACACTATTAAAAGAGGTTATAAGACTTTTAATATAATGTAATTCCTGTTGTTTATGGGTAGTTAACTTTTCAATAGTGTTTTTTATTAAAAATGTTAGTTTTATATTATACATGCCTTTCCTAAGCGGGTTTGACTTTCCAATTTTGATTGTGTAATACTAACAGCTTGATCAAAGTGGTCAACTATTTATAATGTACCTACCACAATTGGTATTTAACTTTCTTTTAGCTCGTACGATTTAACTTACACCAAAGTAATGCTTCAATTGTATATTTTTACGACATAAGATGCGCCACGAAAACCAAAAGTAAATAAGGCATATTATTGAATAATAAGTATCCCCTATCTATCTACAATCAAACTTTAAAACGTTTTCCACTTAACATAAAAATGTCGATTTCCTTATAACAGCATTTTCATTTCGATGTCTTTGGAAATATTGTCGCCTTCATACTACACTTGTTGTATATTACAATCACAACTAAAACATCTAAAAAGAGTGATGGTTTGTTCACAAAGTTTTATAGTTTCATTGGAACAGAGTATATCTATATTTAACCGAAAGACAATATACGATATTAAAATCACATATTACAGAAAATGTACAAATTTAATTCAAAATAAGGATTAGCTTATAAGTTCAAAAAGATATCAAACTTCTTCGGCCTTCTTTTTCTTATCATGGATAGACAGAATAGGCCCGGATTGGTAGAGCTGTTTTTTCGCCTATATAGAGAATCCTAGCCTTCGATAGAAAATAAACACTATTCGATCTAAAATTCGACCCACCCCCGGAGGCCTTGATCGCGCAATATGCAACGCTAGACCAACGTAGTAGTCACAGATTAACCTGTAGGTACCTAAATAAAATAATTTCCCCGATGCATCATCGACTATTCATGGAAATTGAAAAACGGTTTTGTCCCACTAACAAACAATAGACATCTTAAAAACATTTAGCTGACACAAAAATACCCGTCATTATACCCGTGATCTTACACTTAACCGTCTAGATGGAGGTTAGCCTCAGAAAAAATCCTAAAGAAAATATCCTTAGCAAAGTTTTCAGACAAAAAAGCGGTAAATGCGTCGTCTGCATTTTAAGGACTCAATGTTTGGGTGCAAAAAACCCGTGGTCGTAAAATTGGATGGGACATTAATCTTTTTTTTGTTCAACTACGTAATTATGACGCACTCTTTTCAAGCGTTTTGTGCAGAAGTGGCGAGAACCTGTGATGCAAGAATTTTGTCTGATAATTGGTCTACAGGCAATTGATGATTGATGAATCTCGATTTAACAGCCTTACAAGAAAAATATATGTATAAATTATACATATCGTGGCCTTATCTAAGGCGAAACTCTAGAGAGTTCCACTATAGTGCTAATCCTTAGATGTACGAAAGAGGTAACTTTACAAAAGGAGAAAAATGCTTTCCCTGAACCCTTTAACATTTTGATTACACATATACAGCCTTTCAATTATTTGCCTTTTAGTGTGCAGTTAAGATGCATTTTTAAATGCGTATTAGACTAATTTCCTGAATGGTGCATAGTTAAGGTATCATAAATGCAATAGGATGAAACTTTCCAAAATTGCATTTCTGAAGTTTTCACTCAAAGGAGCCGATGTAGTGATAAAATAAATAGAAAAAATTAGTTTCCTACAGCAGACTATCTTGAATACTATTTGATAAAAAAACATAACCTTCTTTGACGAATACATTTAATATTATGGCATCCTTGAACGTAGAGGTTCAGGAAGAACTAGGGTCGGGTCAAGGAAAGGAGGTCAGGGGCTAACAAAATATCTAACTTCTCACTAAAAATATCAACTGACACCGGTTCAGCGAGTTACTACTCCAAAAAATGCGGTTTCTATAAATCTTCTGGATAAATGTCAAATTTGTATACAGACTTTTATGTTGTGGTTTGGAGGTGGTTGAGTTTGGTTGTGGTCGATCAAAATTTAAAAAAAAATACAGTTGCATTTTCGGACTTTGCTTTTAAATTTAATGTCACTGACCGCAATTTAGAAAGCCTGTATGCGCCTGTAATTTGTCTTCATTTCTACAGAACCTTCGGCAAGTATAACTAATTAACACTTTACCGGTTTTTCTATTAGACAATACGTACATATTTTACTTTGCCGTAGCCCTTAGCACCTTCTTGTTGTTCTCTAATGCGGTTGGTGTTAAATAGCTCTAACTATTATCCAATGAAATGTTGTTTTCTATGGGACAATACAAATAGTGTATTTTATTTTTTTAAGTTGTCAATCTATTACAAATACTCAGACCGCAAAACGCGTAAGTTTAACCGAGACAATACCTTGGTGTATCGCTTGTTATGTAGGAAAAAATCATAGAATGAATGGCATTTCTTTGGAGCTAGGAGGAGGTCTCTTCATGCCACTAGCGTCTCCCATTTAAGTTTTTCCGAGCCTAGCGTTGCAGCGTTAACTTTGTTGGTTTAAATTACTAGCCGATACACAACTTACAATATACCTAATAATATCAGCCTTTACAGGCCCACTGGTGTTCAGAGGTCTTCTATCGCAAGTCAAGGTGAGAGAGATTACTTCATAGTTCACTACGCAGACCCAGTGCGGATTATTGAAGGCAGGCTTATACCATCTGTTAGAACTTATGAAACCGCCTATAAGTCTTCCAACTTCGCTTAACGACTACCACATTAAAGGTTTGGTCAAATAGCCGACGGAGTACGACGGGAGGGCTCGGCTGCGTTCGGTTGTAACACGTGCTGTCGCGCCGAGCGTGGCTGCGCTGTGTGGCGTCTCCCGTAGATTTCAGTACATTACAACTCCCCAAGTCGCGCCACCGTCGCGCTCCTGTCGCGCTGCGTCGGCTACGTGGCGAAACCTTTAGTAGTAACCGGAATCGACGACTTAACGTGCCTTCCAAAGCACAAAAACAAAGCAAATTTCAAAATGTCACAAGTTGTTGCCCATTTCAGAGCGACCGAGCCGAAGGCTGCGTAACCTTGGTAATCGCTAAGAACTCCATAGTCGCACTGCGCTTTACATTAGTATATAACATAAAAAGGCATGTTTAGTGCTTATCTAATTACAGACAAACTGTAGCCGTGTGTGACTTGAAGCAATTAAGACAATAATCCAGTGATTTATGAACTAACTACATTATATTTTATGTAATAGCTCTTGAACGTGTGACGCTGGTTGTCCTCAACTGTTCCAGCTGATTATGAAGACGATCTATTGTGTTTTATTACAGGAAAACATTAAACTAATGTGATCTTTAGGTCAGCGGAAATAAGGAAAGATTTGTGACTTCAAGGCGAATAAGAACCTTTGAAGATTGACTTATTGATGTTTGAATAGTTTTTTCGCTTGGTTTCGCATGCTTACGTTAAAATATGAAAGAGAAATGGTTAGTTTCTGATTTGAGGAAATTAAAAATAAGCATCTATTAATTAACATAGGGACTTGTCAAGTGTTTGAAGTTGTCTCACAGATTATACTTAAGTGTTGCTTATTTAGAAATAGTTAAATAAACAAATTAATATTCATAATTTATATTATAATTATAATCATTTTTCTATCATCATGTCAAATCTCTTGCGGGGTAGGTAGAGAATACAAAGTTCCAACAATTTCTTTTCTACAGATTCTTTTACCATTAACTAATACAATTGTAAGAGTTAATGGTAAAGGAAAATATAATAGACTGTATTGTTCTGTAAATAACAAAGTAAGGTCTAACGTATGACAAACATTGTATAGATATGAACAAAAACATGATAATGTTTATTTTGAAGGTTTCATAAATATATTTAGGTAATCATTTGATAGAATTGCATTATTATGAATTTTGCTGTAAATAAAAAAGCCTGAATGCTGTATTCACGAAATAAGTAATTAAAGATGCATTCGTGTATTTAAAGTGTATTTTTAGATACTAATGAAAAGATACTAATCAATATGAAAATTTTTAGATACTAATCAATATGAAAATTTCAAACTTCTTTATATATATTCATATCCTTATGAAAAAATCATGGTTTATTCATAAGGTATCTTGGGAACGTAATTTAAAAAAGCGCATCACAAATATTATTTAACACCAGATTGTCAATGTCTATTTGATTTTTTTTCCCGCGCTCAACACGGCTCACGTAGGAAACATTTATTGTGACAATATACGGCCTGTATCAATCTTGTTGCCGCCATACGAACGGTGATGGTATCGTTTAAAAATACCTAAAACATTTGCTGATTATTTGCATGCGTCCCGCGGCGCGGTGCGTCTACACTGATTCATATATTCATAGAGTGACATTACAACTTACGCCAATTGAAAATCAACGTCATCCTATGAATTTCTGCTTGAGAAGCACGCATGCATAAACATGTGGAAATTTATTTTTGAGGTTTGCCGGTTATTTAAAATTATGGATTCTGTTAGTGAAGTCCCTTTCTTAGAAGGAAATATAACTAGAGATGCAAGAGGGCGCTTATGAACAAGATATCCCCGCAAAAAGACCCTGATCTTTCGTAAATTTATTGACCTGCATAAAAAGGTTTGGAAAACCTAAGGTATTAAGGTTGGGTTTTAACTTAGGACCTCATAATTAAGCATTTAACTAGCCTGCTTACTACTAGGTCACTGGTATAAATAATGAAAAATAATAAATGCAATAGATAAGTCAACGACATTTTTATCATGAAATAAAATTATTTTACGGATTTTATCGCGGTTTACTTTTGATTTTTAGTTCCCGACGTTTCGAGTGCTTTGCAGCACCCATGGTCACGGGAGGGACTGAGGTGTTAGACGTTCAAAAGGCATAGTTTTTCCGGGGTACCCTCAAACTTCTTAATTATTTTTGTTGGTCCGATCTACGCAGAATGAGCTCACGGTGTCTTGAGGTCTTGCAGTGTTATGCTTGGTTTTGGATTTGATTATGGTTCTATATAAGAGAGTCTCTTATAAGGGACAAACAAAAAGACCGGTAAAAACTCGGGTTAAAGAACACTGCAAAGCACTCGAAACGTCGGGAACTAAAAATAAACCGCGATAAAATCCGTAAAATAGTTTTATTTCTATCTATCTATCTATCTATATCATCACGCCAGCTCCCTCGCGGGGTAGGCAGTGGAAGGATGTAGGTGCCGGGGAAGACCTAGACTATCTTACCATGACCTAATAGACCGTGTCTTAGCTGAAGGGCAAGTCAAGAGTCTCCGTAACCGGCGAGTGTGTGTATAGTTTTATTTCTTGTGTAATATTCGCGTAAATCTAAGAACTCAGGACATTTTTATCCATAGACTCTTTATATTCGTATAATGACGCATTCTAAAGTAGTTTTAATAAATGCGTAGACACGCCACAGACGTCTTTTCTATTTATTTTCTTAAACTGTGACCGTAAGATTTTCGCATTTCCGAAACATACAAGGAGACACGTTTAACATGTAAGGAGACACGTTGATGTCATATTCAAATATGATTTATACTACTTTATATTGCATGGGAGCTATTGAAGTTTCACAGATCGGCCGGCTTCTTATAGTACAATATCAAAGCAGAGATGACGTGTCTCCGTTTAATTATATATCATTTAGTTAGGTATAGTATGTGTAATTTATTTTTTCTATTGTGTACTAAGTAAAATTTAATAAATTTGTTAAAATAAAACGGTAAACATTGAGACTAAAATATTTTTTTTTTTCAAACTTTAATATATCTCATCTCATTGTTCACAAAGCTCATTTGTGTCCAATAATTAAAGAATAATTTAAAACGAACATACGAGTAAGAATCTTGCGTTTACCAGTCGCTACGGGATTATAATATAGCTATATGATAATTTAGGGCCAACCATTGTTCACGTTAAGACGCATAAACAAATAAACTTATTTTGCTCGCATCATCATTCATAAAGTTCTAGTGAAGGTTATGTTGTTGCTAATTTTAGATGCGTCCATTCATTCGTAACTGTGTACTGTTGACAAAAAAATATCATTCACGGTCTGCGGCGGTGCATCATCAAGTGACATTCGAGGACGCGAGGCCCAAGATGGCGACCGGTTCGCTAAGAATCGTAACTTTTTTAGTTCTATATAAGTAGTTGCCTTAAAATAAAAATCTTGAATGTGGGAAAGAGGGATCGTTTCAAGAGGAAGATATAACGGCTCTCTTAACCCTTTCAAATGTTGATTATTACATACATTCAAGTATTTTTCTTTTAGTGTGCAATTAATATGCGTTTTCAAATGTCAAAAAAGGTACCTATCATAAAAAAAATAGAAAATTTTCAAACTTACACTCACGAGGTTTTGATATTATGGTGATATACACCTTTAATTCATAGCTTACCTCAAGATCAGTAAAGTTATCTAATTATTCAGTGCTTAGTGGTAGGTAGCAAGTATATGACAGAACCATTCCGATGCATTTGAAACGGATGAAAACACAAATTATCTAAATTTCTACTATTGTTTCTCAGAGTATTCACTTCTTCGAGCTCAATTTTCCTGACACTGAATCACATTATAACATCATCGAAATAATATAATTAAAATTTCGCCGCTATGTCGACAAAGAGAAATGAGTGACGACATACTATATGTGGAGTTTATCTCTACATATTATGTAGAGACAAACTCGTTTAAGTACCTATGCTCGGTATGGAAAGCAGTAGGGTACGGAATTTTGACAATGGATAACGTTGGACTTTTGACTTATATGTTGATTTTATAAGTATCGAATTGGAATTTTCCGTGGATTACATTCAGCTCACTCGCGCAGCAGTGAACAGAGAAATGGAGATGAAACTGGCTAGGTTTATTTATTCAGTTAGGTTTAGGTAGTTTCAACAATCTGTAGCATTTTAACGCGTCCTCATGTTGGCTAGGGTTGGATCGAACTAATTCAAATTAAGACCACACCCCATAATGGTGCTCTTATTCTTCGATCCATTTTTCGGACTAACACCTTAATCTAGTACAAAAAACATATATCGATGCCAGAGCCACACATTCCATGCGATAAGTATGGCTCTAGTGATTAAAGTGATGCCCCTCTTACCTAATCGCTTAGGCATGCAATGCAATTCTGCTAGTATGTTAGCTTTATCGTTACAAGCTATGTGATAACAAGGGTGTAACGATAGAAGTAATACACTAACACAATATTGCGCATACACTGTACACGATCAAGAGAAAAGGTGAGTCTGGTGTGTCTTAAAATTATTTTTTGTTTAGTGTGTATAATTAATCACCCTATACTATCCCACTACTGGGAAAAGGCATATTTCATCACACTTTCCCAATGCGGATTGGTTAAGGCAGGTTTGTAGCTACCTGCTGTTGCAACTTACCAAGTCTATAAGGCTTCAACTTGGCTTAACATTAAGAGGTAACTAGGATCAACGACTTAACGTGCCGTTCCAAAAGAGAATTCAGAAATGCGTTACAAGCGCCTCTAGCGAGCATTTAGATGTGTAAATAAGGTGTTATCTTCTGACTAAACGATCAATCTACATGTCATGCAGATATAAACGCGCTTATAACCTATGAAAAGAGAAAATAAAAAAATTAAGATACGTGCTACCCTTTTAAGTAAATAGCTCCGTCCTTGTCTACGAGCTGTAACATAATAAACGCAAGACCTGAAAGTAGTTTGTTCTAAATCGATGACTGAATTGATTCCAACTATTTTTAATGTACGTTACATTTTTTCCTAATTTGCAAAAAATGCTTTTTCTCCTTCAGCTGCGCTATAAAAAACTAAATTTATTCTTGATTCATAGCAATAAGGAGATTACAAATGCATTCCTAACCCTAATTTCTCAAAATACACACATACAAATACAAGTTTCATTGTTATTTGGGGTATAAAAGTGGTTAAAAAAGGAATAAAAACTTAAATTTGGAAATTTGGTTTTCGTTTTGAATTTATGAAGCAATTCTCTAATAGGGGTGTCTGAGCTCTTGCGATAATTATGTTACACCTTGTATATGACATACGGCATGGACATTTAGTCAGAGCATGATATTTAGTTACGTTTGAACATGAACAGAACTTGAACTTTGTCAAAATTTATTGTACACCATAGCATATATAGACCAATTTGTCACTACCTATATTTCCTCCTCGTAACTCTACCAACCAGATTTTCTTGTTTTCGTCAAATTAGCATGACAATACACTTGTTTCCCGTCACATCGTATTCGTCATGTCACACGGTCTGCCACATTTTCCGCATCACCATCAAAGACAACTCTATTATTTTATTAAAGGCATCATTGCCAGCCTTGTTTTAATATGTTAACTATTGGTCGTCATAATACTGATTGTGTATGGTTTTACAGTTCACACGTGAATTGAGAACGTGTGGATATAAGACAGATACATTTTAAGGTGATTAATTCTTGTTTATGTAAAATAAAAGACTATAACATAAGAATATACGCTAATGGTCAAGACACATTTGGATAGTCTAGGTCTTCCCCGGTATCTACATCCTTCCACTTTCGCATTATATATCTGTTTTTTCATTCTTTTTCCGACATTTTTCCTATATGCCCGAACCAACGGAGCACCCTTTCTTATCACCGATACTATCTTTCATACCTACATGCCAGACCTAGACTATTTTACCATGACCAAATAGACTGTGTCTTATCTGAAGATATCTGTCAAGAGTTCTACCCCGGCGAGCGTGTATGAGACGAACTATGCCGAAGCCAGAGAGGTCTGTATGGAAAAAACCCGTTGGAACTCTGCACTCTCTGCCCACCCCGCAAGGGATCTGGCGGAACTCAAACCCCTGATCTACATATCAACACGCCAGATCCCTTGCGGGATAAGCAGAGAGTACAGGGTTTCAACAGGTTTTTTCCTTACGGATCTAGAACCCTTGAATCTCTCCTTAAACACCCTTGCTATTGTCTCTAACTCTCGTATGCTTTCGTTGATTGAAGCACTTGAAAATATTGACTTTATTAGACATATCATGTAAGTAATGAACGATTTGACTATGTCTTTGACCAGTGTGTGTTGCCAGTGATGACTTACGGCACTGAGACATGGTCGCTTACGATGGGCCTCATAAGAAGGCTCAAGGTCACCCAAAGGGCGATGGAGAGAGCTATGCTCGGAGTTACCCTGCGGGATCGAATCAGAAACGAGGAGATCCGCAGGAGGACGAAAGTCACTGACATAGCACTCAGAATTGCTAAACTTAAGTAGCAGTGGGGGGCGCACATCGCTCGTAGAACTGACGGCCGTTGGGGCAGAAAGGTTCTCGAATGGCGACCACGTACCGAAAGACGTGGAGTGGATAGGCCTCCTACAAGATGGACCGATGACCTGGTGAAGGTCGCCGGTAGAAGTTGGATGCGTACAGCACAAAGCCGGTCGTTGTGGCGGTCTTTAGGGGAGGCCTTTGTCCTGCAGTGGACGTCTTTCGGCTGAAGAAGAATGAACTATTTAATTCATACACTCCTATTTTAGTCCGATAATTTTTCAACAGGCCAAATTTGGAACTAACGCTGTCATCAAGTGAAATGTCACTACATGACAGTCGCAGAGTTGCGGTTTGATATGAAATTAACCTAAGTTCTTTTTTTATTAGTAGTGCGGACACACCTGTTTAAATATCCCCATGGAAGTAGGAAAATTTTACTAAATGTTAACCCTAATTTTACACCAGCGCCTCCCTGCCAATGTCATAGTAAGTAAGTAAGTAACGTTTATTTGTGAAACATAAGTTACAGGTGAGATCTTACAATTATATAATTAGCAGTGCACTATGTTTTGCTCTTTGGCGTACAAATTTTTATAAACATTTTTTTATGTCATAATAATTAAATAAGCAGTGATAGCCTAGTGGTTAGACCGTTGGACTGCAAAGTCAAAGGTCTCGGGTTCAAACCCAGGCACGCACCTCTGTATTTTCGAAAGCATGTGCGTATTAGAAATTAATTATCACTTGCTTTAACGGTGAAGGAAAACATCGTGAGGAAACCTGCATGCCTAAGAGTTTCTCGAAGGTGTGTGAAGTTCGCCAACCCGCACTGGGCCAGCGTGGTGGACTATGGCCTAAACCCTCTCAGTTTGAGAGGCTTATATTATATTATTAATAATTAATTATATAGAAGTTGAATTAAATATTAATCGAACAATAAGTAAAGTAATAAAAAGATAAAAATTACAGATTAATGTCATAATTGATAAAAAAAAATGAAAAATGCTATACAATATTATTTATTTCAGAAAGATACTCGTAGTGATTAATCGAATAATAACATTTATCTATTAATTTATAAAACAACATGCAATTTTCTTTTAAATAGTGAAATATTCGTTTCTTTGAAATCGTCAAGTAGTTTATTATATATAATTTGTGCCATGCAAAAAAAACTTTTCTTCATTAATGCAGTCTTTCCGACGGCTTTCATTAACGGGCCAGTAGATTCTTGTCGCACTGTATGAAATTTAACCAAGTTCTTTTTTTAATCAGTAACCGTGCCGACCTACGTGTTGTAATATTTCCCTGGAAGCAGGAAAATTTTACTAAATTATAACCCTAATTTTACACCACAGGGGAGTCCCTGTCATTGCCTTCCGCAGGCTAAAAGGTTCTTGTCGAACTATAAATCAAATTAGAGACATTTGCAATCAAATCAATATTATTCAGATAAAAAAATACACCGTCACGCCTATATTCCCCGAACGGGGGTGGCAGAGGTGTACTGAGTACATCCACGTTTCGCCGACGATGTTAGGTCCCATGTAATAGGGGGCGAGCCTATTGCCATATACCGGGCACAATTCCCGACTCCGGACTCATACTGCGAAGTTTTCGTTAGAAAAACCACATTTGTCCGACCTAGGATTTAACCCAGGGCCTCGTGATCACTAAGCGATGCGCTTTGCCACTAGACCAACGAGGCAGTCAACCTTTAAAGAAAGCCTCTAAAAGAAATTTAACCAAGTTCTTTGCTTAATTAGTAACCATGCCGGCCCATTTGTTGAAATATTCCCTAATTTCACACAAACCCCCCTGTCATTGGCTTCCACACGCTTAAAGATCCTTGTCGAACTATACATCAAATTAAAGACATTTGCAATCAAATCAATATTTATTGGGAATATAAAAAAGGTAATATTAAAAAAAGTTCGCCAATGCCATCCACTACATCCAGCGCATTGAACTGTAAAAACGCAAACAAAACGCGTGTTTTCTTCCGCAGTCGTTTTTTGTGATTCGCCCTGAGATAAAATCAAATATAATTGTTGATGTCCTTGGACAACAACAATTATTAGTAGAATGACGACCAATAAGGAAGTTATAGCCGCTAGAGGAAACTTTACAAACCTATGTACATTTTGATACAAGCTTCTTCCATTTATCTACGCATACTTTCCTGATAAGCAGAATCAACCAACTGTAAACTTTTAACTATTCTTTTTACTTTATCAAGAAAACTAAGTAGAATCTCATTTCTTAATTGATACAGATGAGGGTGATCTCTGCTACAACTTTCACACAAAGAGTTCGACAGGGTGATGTCTTAAATGGCAAGGGTATGCTCCGTTGGTTCGGGCATATAGAAAGAATGTCCGAAGAAAGAATGTCAAAACTGATATACAATGCGAAAGTGGAAGGATGTAGGTACCGAGGAAGACCTAGACTATCTTACCATGACCAAATAGACCGGGTCTTATCTGAAGGACAAGTCAGGAGTCTCCGTAACCGGCGAGCGTGTATGAGACGAACTATGAGAGTAGAGGAAGCCAGAGAGGTATGTAAGGAAAGAGCCTGTTGGAACTCTGTACTCTCTGCCTACCCCGTAAGGGATCTGGCGTGATGATATAGATAGATAGATAGATGTCTTAAATGTACCTAATTTACACGTCAAGACACAATAATGAACTTAAATGCCTTATACGTTATGGTTAATGTTTGGGTAAGCCGAGTTAGACGGACTATATACGCATCGATATTAAAAATAAAACATTGCCTCAGCATTAGCCATGTCGTTTTTAATAGTCTTCGATTCGATTTTTAGATTTGGTTTTAGAATTAAAGCCTTCGAAAAAAATGCTATGCGTGGCCTTCTAACTATGGTTATGGTACAGATCACGGTATAAAGAAGTACCTACTATTCTTCTTGCTTATTAGGTAGAGGCAGTGTATCAAAAAATAAATAATTTTTAATTACTCACCTATTTCTAACCAATAATCAATGTAAATTCTCACTTTAACACAATTTACTTCGCACACAAGCAGGTGTTCCCAAATTACTGTTTGTACTGAAACCACGTCATTTGCCAAGGAGAAATGGCACGCAAGCATTTTGCGTCATCGGACGATTTTGCGCAAACGTAGGCGAGCCTTTTCTGTAATAACGATCATTAATCTTCACCGTAGACAATGTCATTACAAACAACGCTATATCTTATATATATTGGTATTTCATTTGAAGAAATCAGCCCCTTCGGCGGAGTGCTTCTTGTATATGTGATTGAGCTAGTATAGGTTTGTACCTATATTTGTTTATTTTGAAGTTCACCCACAATAATTTATACCAATATTATGAAAATACACACGTCATCATCATATCAGCTGGCTGGCTAGCATATCATATGGACTGATCCCCAATCGCTCTCCAGCGCAGCCGGTCCGATGCCACCTGCATCCAACGACTTCCTGCAATCCTCACAAGATCGTTGATCCATCTGGTAGGTGGCCATCCCACGCTGCGCTTGCCAATACGTGGTCTCCACTCTAGAATCTTTCTGCCCCAACGCCTGTCCGATCTTCGCGCTATGTGGCCCGCCCATTGCCACTTCAGCTTACTAATCCTACATAACATATAATACACACGTACATTTTCTAAATAATTTAGGCATAACAATCAGTTAGGTGTAAACTCCATAAGCGTAAAAAAGAAAAACTAACATTAAATCCTGATAGATCAAGTAACCAAAAAACCAAATGATAGCAAGACACTAAACTGTAAAAAAGTCGCTTTAGAAAGATGGAAGGAGGTCAGGAAGGACTTTGTGCATTTATAGATTATTTTTCTCATATTTACTAGGTCTTTAAAGTTAACATCTGCCTATTCCTCTATAAATATTTAATATAAAATATTATGGTAGTGGTACTTATTAGATACAAACTAGTAACTACCTATTAAACAGTCCTTCTTCATATATTATTATCATTGTATCAATAAATGTAATCAACATTTCTCTTGCTTAAAACCTTAAGGTCATCTATCAGTCATGTCAAATGTGCACAGTAGGACCTTAACTCCGCCGTAGCTAATTAAAATTAACATTCAGTTAACCCCCAGGTAACGGATAGGCAATAACATAGCCAGAGTTATGTGTACTTAATTACTGTCCCACCAAAGGTCGTGCTAATACTAAGGAAATTGCGGGTGCCATCAATTTTAACCTTTATTACAAGGCATGTTTTCCTAAGTAAAGAGACAGGTATACTGGAGAGTTTTGAAGGCGAGACTTGTTTGTTTTAGAGTAACTTACCTACTTTAGACAAAAACAAAAGGTTGTATTTCAGCAAATTATTAACTGATCACGTTTATGTTGGTTGGAATCGGTTCAAATTTAAATACAGCTTACAAGGATCTTCTGGCCCGCGGCCAAAATCTGAATCAACGCTGTTATCAAGTGAAATGTCACTTTATGGGAGTCGCAGACATTGATATGGTCGCAGAGTTGCCGTTTGCTATGAAATTTACCCAAGTTCTTTTTTTAATTAGTAACCGTGCGGACCCACCTGTTAAAATATTTCCCTTAAAGTAGGAAAATTTTACTATATGATAACCCTTAGTTCACACCAACGCCCCCTTGTCAATGACATCCACAGGCCAAAATATACTTGTCCCACTATATTATAAATTTTATAGATTTTTTTCTCTCGAGGCGGTTAAGCTATCATTTGGAAAGATCCTTAAAAATATTTGTTTTTTTTTTGGTTTAGAAGGTTTTCTTCCAAATTCAAGCGAATAGCAAGACCCTTGTCTTAATGGTTTAAAGAAAATACAAGACTTATTAAGAGTTCTAACAATATAATGACTCCCATCATACTCCTCGGTCAGTGTACATTAGCTTCGTAACCACATAACTAATTACTTTACCGTAAGTCTGAGGGTCTCAAGCACTAAACTATATAAATTAAATGCGACTGAAACAACGGAACGACACTAAACTAGTCCTATTTATCGACGTTCCGGTTTAGCCGTTAACCGAGAAACCGTTAACGTTACTTAATCGGTTTTCGGTCTCGTGTCTGTCAGGTCAGCTTGTACATCAATCATAGAAATGATCAGATGTTTTTTTTTCTCTTTGGCATGTATTTTGGGCATGTGGGTTTTGACGTTAAGTCTAATTAGAGTGCACTCTAGTCTATTAGTTTGAACATAGTTTCTGGGTCAGACGACTGCGAGCTCAGAATTCCGTGCGAGGTAATTTTTGAGAATGAAGCCAAAAACAACAGGGATGGAGGGATGAAGTGGCGGATTTACACATTTGCCGCTAGTAGGCTATTCAATTTTTGCCGCCCCTACTAACCTCTGCAATTCAATACCCTAGTTCACAATCATATTAATTACATTTTCTTTGTCAATGAAACTCCCATTTTAGTGGTATTAGTATGATTGTTAAACGTTTAGTAATTTTTCATATACAGACGTTGGAGTATTCGGTATACTGTATTGTACTAAAATATTGTAATTTTTGTTTAATTTTCGAGACTTATTTTCTCCGTGTATATAATAATGTTTTTTTTTTATTTATGTAAGTCAAAAAAATGAGCCAAATTTGCCGCCCTACGCTCCAGCCTACTCAGCCTGCTGGTAAATGCACCACTGGAGGGATGTACTGTGTGTATACCTGAACTTAATCGATGAAGTTAGATCCTAATCCTCCTGATCGCCGTAAGCCTATTGCCATTATAGTACACAACAACAGGTTACAACTCATAGAAAGACTACAATAACATTTTTCAGATCTAAGATTTGAGCACGCTTGCCTGGACTGGCGGTCTTGAGCCCTACTATTCTCCACTAGATCAACGAGGCCGTAGTATTTTCGAGAAAGTTTTAGGAACCCTTGCCAAAGCAAAGACCAGGTTCTGGGTGTTACAGATTATCCCTATTTTTTTTACTCTACTTTTCATGCTCAATCCTGCAGAAATCCGAAAAATTTTTGAATAAAATAAGTTTGGCGCCTACCTACTGTTCCGTAAAATTTTCGCCTTTGACAACAACTCCAGCATATTGGAGGTAAAATTGGATTTGAAAATTTAAAAGCAATCATGGTATTGAGGTATGATGATCTTTTTTACATGTTCCAAATTGAACAAGGTTTTTGTTATAAACAACTTAAATGATACAAGTAGCCCTTAATTGTTATTTTTAACTGGCCATTAGGTCTGTTTCTTACATTAGAATAGGTAACAATTAGTCCTAATTATTACGTTCAACTCCCGACCATTATCTCCTAAACCTTGTGCATTCATTTTATTACCTTACCACGACATAAAATTTAAACACACGTAAAATTTAAATAGTCGTGATACATCTCTAAATTTCCCACAATTCTGATATAATGGGACTGTTTGAAGTTTGTAAAAACAAGGACACTACTCGGAAGTAACAACCATTAGCGTAGACAAAAATCGTGACTAACAACATGTCTCATAATTTGGCTGTGTGGAAACTAACCCCTTGAGCAAAAAAAGCTAAAATTACAGCTTACTAGCGTGGTAGTGTGTGGGGGGGAAGTGGACATGTAAATAGGAAGTAGAGTGAGCGTGTAGATGCCCAACCGACATTGTAAACCACCGCAGTGAGAGCGACAATGTAAAGTTTACATTTCACCTCTTTCACTCTCCATGTTCGCGGTTACGGAGACTATTGCCTTGTCCATCTCATTATGATTATCAATATATAGTTATCTGCTATTAGTTTGTGAGTTGCACAATGTTTAGATAGTTCTTCAGTTTAATCAATGCGGCTCTGAATCGGATAGCTAAGTTCCTAAAACCAATCCGTATCGAAAGCTTAGCAGTTTTTATTATTTGATTTATGTTCCTAAAACAGATCATAAGTAAAGAAATTTTTCAAATCAAATTTCCCGTAAAATTTTCCAAAGTAAAACAAAGAATCGTAACTTTTTATAGCAATGCTATCATCATCTCATCAGACGATTTGGTTTTGTAATTAAAATAATATAAAGGATGGTCGATCGGCATTTTGTGGTAACATTACGGTGTTAACCCAAGTGATTGTCGGAATATGCTCGCCTTTGCAATTATGCACCTTTTTGCGCACATCAAATTATTACCTTCCACTTAGCCGCTCTGGCGCATTATTAACAATATGTGATTTCGAAGAAATTGTCCTTTTTTTATTTGTGATATTCTTAAATAATATTCCTATAGCTATGTTTCTGATTATAAGGTTTTAATATAATAATAAACATACCTGACACCTATAGTGTTAATTACACAAAAGATATGAAATTTATCTATCTATTTATCTATATCATCACGCCAGCTCCCTCGCGGGGTAGGCAGAGAGTACAGAGTTCCAACAGGTTCTTTCCTTACATACCTCTCTGGCTTCCTCCACTCTCATAGTTCGTCTCATACACACTCGCCGGTTACGGAGACTCTTGACTTGCCCTTCAGATAAGACACGGTCTATTTGGTCATGGTAAGATAGTCTAGGTCTTCCCCGGTACCTACATCCTTCCACTTTCGCATTGTATATCTGTTTTGTCATTATTTCTTCTGGCATTCTTTCTATATGCCCGAACCAACGGAGCATACCCTTTCTCATCTTTACACCGATACTATCTTTCATACCTACTCGCTTACCTACTGAAATTTATTTGATTCAGGCTTACCGAAAAGGAACATTTTTCTGTATGACATAACTTCAAAACATTATTTACTTTATTTTCAGTTTCTGCGTCATGCAATAATTTGAAGTATAGATTTTATTTATACAAATAATATAATATCTTATCGTCACTATGACAACGCTATTTTACTAAAAAATATTTATATATAGATCCTGGGGCTAACACCAAAATAATAAAAAATAATATGCAACAGGATGTCCATTAACATCATACGCAGAAAGAATAACTCATAACATAATAGTATAATAACGTAATAAGAATGATTTATGCCCTAATTCCTTTGTTGCATTATGTTGGTAGGTACCTACGTTAGTAATAACCCTTAACAATTGCCCTGGCCTTATGAAGCGTATTCTTCCAATGCAAGTCAGTCAACAACACACTTACTATTATTACCTGTATATCAAGGAGGAATAAATTTACACAATCTATCTATCTATAACCTCACGCCAGATCCCTTGCGGGGTAGGCAGAGAGTACAGAGTTCCAACAGGTTCTTTCCTTACATACCTCTCTGGCTTCCTCGACTCTCATAGTTCGTCTCATACACGCTCGCCGGTTACGGAGACTCTTGACTTTTCCATCAGATAAGACTCGGTTCGCCGCGTGGTTCCCGGCTATGCCGCGTGGTTCCCGGCTTAGAATAGGACCAACCCATCTCATCCCATCGGGTGTCGTACAAGGCGACTAAGGGAAAACTAGGGAATGGGCAGCAGCGTTCCCTTAACACTTCTACCATCAAAAACTGCGCTCGCCAACCCGCCTGCCAAGCGTGGCGAGTATGGCAAACACCCCCAATTTATTAAAATGGAAGATAAGAATAAAACCAGGCCCCTAGTCCCCGGCGGTCCTGTTCGTCCTGGCCACGGTAGCAGCTATGGTAACGACAGGACAAGGGGTGCTAAGAATCTCCGGCAGAGATTCGGCTACCACCAACATCGAAAATTGGCCCTGGTGACATACAATGCACGCACGTTAAGGACAGATGAGAAGCTTGTTGAGCTGGAAGAAGAGATAAACAAGTTGCGGTGGAATATTGTTGGTTTATCGGAGGTCCGAAGAAAGGGCGAGGACACGATAACCTTAAAATCCGGCAACTTGTTTTACTACCGGGAGGGTGAACAGCAGTCCCAAGGTGGTGTCGGATTTATCGTCCACAAGTCACTCATAGACAACATTGTGTCCATCACTAGTGTGTCGAGCAGGGTAGCGTACCTGATACTCAGAATATCCAAAAGATATTCGCTGAAGGTCATACAGGTCTACGCACCGACCTCGGCGTACTCAGATGATGACGTCGAAGTAATGTATGAGGACATTAGTAGAGCCATACATACTTCCAAAGCACACTTTACAGTGGTTATGGGTGACTTCAATGCGCGGCTGGGCAAACGGGGCGATGATGAGTTGAGAGTGGGGCAATTTGGATATGGGCAGCGCAACCCCAGGGGTCAGAGGCTGGCCGAATATCTGGAGAAGGAGGGACTCTTTATGATGAACTCTTTCTTCCGGAAGCCGCCTCATAGAAAATGGACCTGGATGAGCCCTGATGGTTCCACAAAAAATGAGATAGACTTCATCATGAGCACCAAGCGACAAATATTTAATGATGTCTCCGTGATTCACAGGGTAAAAACCGGCAGTGATCACCGAATGGTCAGAGGCACATTAAATATTAATGTCAAAATGGAAAGATCGCGTCTGATGAAGTCTACGCTCCGACCTTCTTATGCACACATCCAAAACCCCGAGAACTTTCAACTCGAATTGGCAAACCGCTTCGAATTGCTAGACAGCAGCGCATCAGTGGACGAAATCAACAACAGGCTGGTAGAGACTGTCCATACGGTCGGGTCCAAGTATTATAAGCCCCACCGTAAAAATAGACCTCAAAAACTATCTAACTCCACCCGAAATCTCATGGCTGAGCGACGTTCCATGACGCTCCAAACCTCCGATGATGCTAAGTCCTATAGGCAGCTCAATGGACAGATACTGAAGTCCTTGCGTCACGATTTACGGTCCTTCAATACAAGGCATATTGAGGAGACCATAGCACAGAACAAGGGCTCCAAAGTGTTCGCAAGAGACGCGTCTATTGGCCAAAGCCAGTTGACGAAGCTGAAGACGGAGGACGGAAACGTAACGTCGAATAGGTCAGAGGTGCTCAGGGAGATAGAGAGGTTCTATGGGCAGTTGTACACCTCAGTAGCTGAACCTGTTGTTGACTTGATAAAAGACCCAAGAGCCAAGCTAACCCGACACTACACTGAAGATATCCCGGACATCAGCCTGTACGAGATTACGATGGCTCTCAAACAACTCAAAAATAACAAAGCACCAGGCGAAGACGGAATTACCGCAGAGCTTCTGAAAGCGGGCGGAACGCCGGTACTTAAAGTCCTTCAGAGGCTGTGTAATTCCGTTTTGCTCGAAGAGAAAACGCCGGAAGCATGGAACGGGGGAGTGGTGGTACTGTTTTTCAAGAAAGGTGATAACACTTTACTGAAGAATTATAGGCCCATCACACTGCTGAGCCATGTTTATAAGTTGTTTTCGAGAGTCATCACGAATCGTCTCGAACGCAGGCTTGATGACTTCCAGCCTCCCGAACAAGCCGGTTTCCGGAAAGGCTTTAGTACCATAGACCACATACATACGCTGCGGCAGATTATACAGAAGACCGAGGAGTATAATCGGCCACTATGCTTGGCGTTTGTGGACTATGAGAAAGCCTTCGATTCGATCGAGACTTGGGCGGTTCTTAGATCTCTCCAGCGATGCCGCATTGACTATCGGTACATTGAAGTGTTGAAGTGCTTGTATAATAACGCCACCATGTCAGTCCGAGTACAGGGGCATTGCACGAAGGCGATCCCCATAAAAAGAGGAGTAAGGCAGGGAGACGTCATTTCTCCGAAACTGTTTACGGCCACCTTAGAGGACGCCTTCAAGCTCTTGGAATGGCAAGGACTTGGCATCAACATTAATGGCGAATACATCACTCACCTTCGATTTGCCGACGACATTGTGGTCGTGGCGGAGTCGCTGGAAGATCTAGGACGAATGCTCGGTGACCTCAACAGAGTATCTCAACAAGTGGGTCTTAAAATGAACATGGACAAAACGAAAATAATGTGTAACGTCCATGTCGTACCCACCACACTCACCGTTGGGAACTCTACTCTTGAAGTTGTCGACGAATACATTTACCTGGGACAGGTAGTCCGGTTAGGTAGGTCCAACTTTGAGAGAGAGGTCAATCGACGAATCCAACTCGGCTGGGCAGCGTTCGGGAAACTGCGCAACATCTTCTCATCCAAAATACCTCAGTGCCTTAAGACTAAAGTTTTTCGTGGTCGTGGTCTCTTACTATAGGTCTCATAAAAAAGCTCAGAGTTGCTCAGCGAGCTATGGAGAGAGCTATGCTCGGCGTTTCTCTACGCGATCGAATCAGGAATGAGGAGATTCGTAGAAGAACCAAGGTCACCGACATAGCCGTTAAGATTAGCAAGCTGAAGTGGCAATGGGCGGGCCACATAGCGCGTAGATCGGACGGGCGTTGGGGCAGAAAGATTCTAGAGTGGAGACCACGTATTGGCAAGTGCAGTGTGGGAAGACCGCCTGCCAGATGGACCGACGATCTTGTGAAAATCGCAGGAAGTCGTTGGATGCAGGTGGCATCGGACCGGTTACGCTGGAAAGCGATTGGGGAGGCCTATGTTCAGCAGTGGACAAGTATAGGCTGAGATGATGATGATGAAGACTCGGTTTATTTGGTCGTGGTAAGATAGTCTAGGTCTTCCCCGGTACCTGCATCCTTCCACTTTCGCATTGTATATCTGTTTTGTCATTCTTTCCTCTGGCATTCTTTCTATATGCCCGAACCAACGGAGCATGCCCTTTCTCATCTTTACACCGATACTATCTTTATATAAATTTACACAACCTTATAATATCATACAGAAATGGGCAAAATGTAATTAGATTATTGATTAACCACCCCAATGATTAACGATTGTACATTTTGTAATATTCAACGTTTACGATTACACTTTTAATCTTTAATCATGATTGAATATTACAAAATGCTATTGTTATCACAAATCTGATTACATTTTGCCTATCTCTGATATCATATAATATAAATTAGCCCGATAAGAGTGATCAGATTTGTTTGAAATATATCCGTATGCCGAACATCCCACTTTTTTAAACAAATGCTCAAATACCCAGAGGGCTGTTTAGGCCACAGAACAAAGAAGATTTGTTTCGTTGTTTAAGCAATGTAAAGAACATATTACGCTGATTATGCGTCATAACCCGCAAGGGATAAAGATAGATCCATCTTAGCTCTGATCTATAGAAAATGATGAAGAACATCAATTAGACGTTATTTATTGATCGACTTATGTACAGTTAAGCACATAAAGCGGCTATTTGTGTCGTCCTTTCAACAAGATCGTCGTCGCCACACGTCGGCGCCGGCGCACCGGGTAATGGCAATGAATTTACACGCTAATGACTTCTTACTGTTACTAACTGATCTCGATTTGATAGCGCTTTCTAAACAGGTTTATAAAGTCTAATTATGTCCAGATTTGAAGTCCAAATCTATATTGAAGCGGTACCTAGGTGTCTGATTAGAATCTTCAATTTATTAAAGCCAACAAAGTACATATTGCTGTAAAAGGTAAACGACATCAGAAAGACCACGGCCTACTTTAAACAGATAAGCAATAAATGTAGGAATCAATTTATCACGAGGTTTATTTGTTACGGTAATCATTTTACTGGACATCCCTAAGTATCTTAACTATAGTTCAACATCGTCCTAATCAAAGTACTTTAACTATGTTGTATTAATGTTGCAACTAATGCATCTTGGTACATACAGCAAAGGAATCCGATAAGAATTCAATTGATGGTTAGGTGTAGGAGTTTACTTTCCGACTACTGATACATGCTCCTGAGCTGCAGAATTTGAATTAAGAAAACTGACTCACCATCTATCTTAATAAAAAATAAATATTTATAAGTATAAATACCAGACAAAAAATACCCAAAAACAGATGACGCGAGCAAGGATCAGGTTAAGTGGAAAGTCTTGGGTGAAACCTTGGTCCAGCAGTGGGGCGAAATAGGTTAAAAAAGCATTAATACTATTTCGACACCTATACGGGTACTTCGTGACCTGCAATAGCAATCAATAGACTTCTGAGGAAGAATAAATTGGAAGCCAAATGGTTCCAATCAGGGTTGGACAGTCAAATAGGCTAGTATAAAAAGTATCAATTCTAGACAGTTTCAAGCTAAATGTCAAATACGACGATACATACGACTATTCCTTATGAACGATTGCTACGAAAATATATATATGTATATAAATCGAAAAACGTCGAGGCAATCGGAGGCAATCGTAGTAGCAACGGCAAAATCTAAATTTATCCATCTCAATTGCTAGTCAGAAGTTAAAACTGGCCGCAAACACTAAGTCTGAGCAAACAAACCAGTCGGGCCAGCCGAGAGGATCCGACCACATATTATAGATAATCGCCCTCAACTTAACGATCGCTAATGACAGGAAGGTTGTTTCCGCGTAGTCAACATATTTGCAGCGAAACATTTAGATGATTGTTATAGTAATTGTGAATAATTAATATTATTAGGTCCTTAGATCTGGGACGAAAGACAAGGTGCATCTGTGCCATATTATGGTTGTAAAAAAGCGACAACTTTACCCGCGTATTTGACTTCTGAAAGTAATAAATTAGTAGTTTATTAGTCTCAAATTCAACGTTTATTGGCGATAGACTATCACGAGTAGGTATGTAAAATAATTTAAAATAATTTTAGAAAGCAAGGTATAATTTAAAAGCTATGAAATCATTAATTAAGACCCTAAAACACAAATGTTTGCGTGTTTCGATCGATAAATATCAACATTTTAAAAATTGCAATAAAGCTAATGATGACCATTTCGAATAAATGGTATCAATATTCGAAATCTAATGATCTAACAGTAAAATGGCACAAGCTACTTGCGTTAGCGTTTTATTTGTTATAATATTCATGGTGGAACTAAGTGGTATACTTACTTCCACCATGTTAGTTAGTTAAGTTAGGAAATTTAAGACTTTAACAGGTTCCTCTTTACTTTTGAATATAAAATTGTCATCGTACAAAAGTCTTTACCTACGGTAAATGTAGCTTCTAACCAAGAAGGGTATAATAAGAGTCTCACATAAAATACTGGTGGCAATAACATTACTTAACACCTACGCCTGAGGAAATATCATTGAGTTTGTTTCCGAAAATTGCCCTGTGTGGTAATCGAACCTGCAGCCTTGACCTCGGCGACCTGACACGCAGATCATTGTGCTACACGATAAGTGTATATTTTGTCAATTTAGATTTTCCAGTTTGAGCTAGTAACATCAGTGTTAAATGCTTCACTTGGTAATTGTATTAAATTTTCTAGCAGTTAAAAATGTTTATTAAAAGTTAGTTTGTAGTTAGTAGTAGTAGTTAAAATTTATATTATTATATAAATTTTATGTGGCCCTGCATGGCCTAAATTGAATTAAACTGAAATTTCTGGTCAAATAAGAGTTGTGTGCAGAAGTGGATTGATTAACAAGGTAAGAAAAATCATGGAAACTGACAAAATTTGAAAGATCACGATATACAAGTAGCAAAAATTATAGGCCTTGATACATTCCTGCTGTTGGTCGCTGCTATTGGACATGTTAGAATAATAAACGATTAAGCTAACTAAAAATAGGAGTAGAAATTTGATAGTGAGGACTCCGTCCTTCAAAATGATCAAGGAATCTTAAAATTTAAAACCATGCAACACTAGTTATAATTTAGATACTGACCCTTAAGGATTAATGTCCGAATAGCTCAATGCAAATCTATGTCGTGTTGCGTAGAACCTTCGCAGTACTTCGTCGCACCCTTTGAAGGGGGCCAAAGCTGCGCAGTGACAGGTGGACTCGGCCATTTTGTTGTTTGCGGCGAGAGGTCGTGATCCGTTGGAATGCTCGAGTCAAACTTATAGCATTTTACACCTAAAAATGTTGATTTTCATAGTCCTAATGTCTGTTCGTAACTAGTTCTCTTTCTGTTAAAGTTGAATAATGTATCTAAATTAATAAATGTCAAAATTCCAGAGGGAGGGCGATCTTCTTCATTTACTTAGCTTTCATTTACTGGAAGTAGTCTTCAATATGCTCGAGTATGAACATGTAAATGAATAGTTTAGGAATGATTAATTGATACATCAAATGAACGCAATGGAAAGTCAAAAAGTACCAGATTGAGTGAAGCTTACAAGTGTATGATTCATTTGGTTGGTGTTGGAAGTTATTTTTAATTAAATTATTACACTAGTACAGTTAAAGTAGACACTGCAACAGCTGGCCATTCCCAATGGCCAGCTTTCACTGTGACAAAAAAAAAACAGGTGATTAAACTCTAACGTATGTTTGTCAATTAAGGTCAGGTAAAATAATTAATGATTACTACCTCTTTTTGGAGATACGGTTACTAATAGAGCTTCTACTATTAGTGGCATTTTTAAGGAAATACATAATATCTTACGAACATTAATTTTCATACTGGCATATGCAGAAACATGCCATTAACAGTATCCGTCATCAGGTCAGGAATGATTGGCAATTAAATATCCGTTAGGACTTCAATAAAACCAACGTTTTATTAAATTAATGTTTATTAACTATTTAGAATTCAATTATATTAATTCCTATTTTGTCTCTAAGTATATTATATAGGTAGGTTACGACTTTCTAAACTAATCAAGCTTTATATTCCGCAAATCTAGTCAGCTGATATCATTACGAATGCTAGGCATCTAACAACATGGCCACTGAAACAGTCACATGATGTCCTAACAAATTCTTTACATAAGCAATAATTAGGTACTTTAAATATTGCGGCCTTCATCGGATTCGTGGCACTTTTGTATTGCTATTCAGTATTCATAATATACTAAATCTTCTGTTTATAAAGACCTCCCTTTGTCCATTGATCTTGAAACATTAAAACGAATTTACACGACGTTGCCGGCGGGAAGCGAAAAGGTCGTCTTTATCACAGTCAGATGAGGTCGAGTGGCGTTTAAAATCTCCTTAAATTTTAATGTACCGTGCCGCCGTCTGCAGACGAACTTCGTTTGAATAAAATAGCAGCTGAAATTTTTGCAAAACTCATACAGTTGGCGTTTATTTATCGCTGCGATAAAGTTACTCCACGTGACTCCATTGCATTAAATGACGATAATTATGTGCATGGTTGAGGAATACGAATAAGATGTAAACACAAAACGGGTACAATGTCAAGGCCGATGACCGCGCGCCGGCGCTTGCGCATCGAACGCGGCGCGGCTCCGCCTCGACCCACCCCGACATACCGGTGGCTCAAGTTGGAAACATCGTTCTCCATTAAACAGCGGATAATTATTTTAATGTATTTGATGTCTAGCAAAATTAGATGTTGCTCAATGTTCAAGTAACTAGCATAACTAGAAGCGGTCGAATCAATTGTGTTTTAGATGTTGAAATCCTGAACTGTTTTATATTTAATAGGATTTAAGACATTTTGAATGTAACCTCGGGAGAAAGGTCAGCTTGCCAAAATTAGTTTATGCCGATAGCAACAGTACCTTATGGACAGGCAAGGGGGTTCAACATGAAACTATTAGGGGTTTGATAAGCTTGTAACCTTCTACAAGAAAGATTGGTTTTGACTTAAGTTATCCTATGGCACGGTAGAAGCAGGAGGGTAAAGATACGCCATCGAACAGGATCTTTTTTAGCCTTATCTACATTCTCTGAGAAAAAAATTAAAAATACCTTTTTAAAAAGAATCTTTTATAGCAAAAATAAAACAAAGATATTTTGCTTACTTGAGAAGTTCCTATGGCTTCCTTCCGGCTCCATTATCAGATTTTGAACACCATCCGGGTCTTATTTCTTTGTATTGTATTATCACTGAACTTACATTCGTATGCCAAATTTCAGCTCAATCGGATACCCACAAGGACTTAAAAAGGCTCACAAGATTTGAACCGGAAAGACAGATAGACATACGAACATTGCAAGTTAAATACAAGCTTGTAAAAACCGACTTAAAAAAAAGTTACAATATTCAGACTCTGGGCGATGATTCGTTATTTTCCTGCACTCATTTAGCTACATTGTTTCATACACATTAAAATTGATGAATCTGTCAGTCAGGACTACACTGTAGATTCTCAATTTTTTTTCTAGGCTCAAGAAGTAACCTGCAAATACGATGTACTTAAGCAAATACTTGTTCTTTGCTATACCTTAATTATGGATCAACTGGATTTCTGCTTGTATAAGTTAAAAAAATATGTGTGCGTGTGTATGATCTACGCTGTTTGCCGCGGGGCCTTTACAGCTTCACCACATAAAAGGGCGAGCGTGCAACCACTACGCTCGAGCCAGAAGAGCAAGGGGGCAACTAGCTCAACGGTGCCTCAAAGAGGAACGGCTTCGGTTTGGGCAGGCGCTATGAGGGAGAGCGTATATTAGGTGTCTCGCCGTGGTGCTCTGCACCGGCCGGCGGGCAAGGGATTCTTTGACTTCGCCGGCGAGGTCGGTGTCTGATTCTGTGTGCGGTATCTGTATCCGAAAGGAGGGATGTAAGGGCATCGGGAGGGTCGGTGAGAACATGCCGCGGACGGCGGTAGCCGCTGATAGGCGGTGAGTTAGGTTTCTAGTCGGCGGCGGCTACGATTAGGGGGTTCGTATAATTGGACGTGTTCGTGAAATATGAGGTTGTCGCCATTTTAATATAGACGCGAATAGGTTCTAGACCGAGATCGGAATGGAGATCGACGTTCCGAATGTACCACGGGGCTCAGCTCGCCACGGCTCTGCGGAGGAATCGGGTTTGCATAATCTGTAGTCTGTACTCAGTTATCGATGTGAGAGCGGGCGGCATGCCCGATCACCTCACAAGCGTAGGTCATGATGGGGCGCACGCAAGTTTTGTAAAGTGTCACCTTATTCCTTTGGGACATTTGACTCCGCTCGCAGACCATCGGATAAAGACGACCGAGCACAAAGGCGGCTCGGTTACGGACTCGCTTAATGTGCGGTCCGAAGGACATGGTATTGTTTAGGGTGACCCCTAGATATTTGACCTGTTTGACCCAGGGAATAGGTAGGTCGAACATGCTCACTTGACCAAGACTACTTCTGGGATAGCGCAGGGACGGGCACGGGGTGGCAACTCTGGAGAAGAACACCGCAGCCCTCTTGTCGAGGATCACGTCAATACACCATGAATCTAATAGTAAGACTCTATTTAGAGTCTAACCATAAAACTTTATTTAACTGTAAAATTGGAATGCTAAATCGAAACGATAATGGAGAATGAAGGACTAATTAAGAAACCTAGGCGAGAATTATTTTACATATACTAACGTTATCGATAACGAATACTGGTCACTTATTCGGCAACTAAACACGTAACGCGACTCGTTACGGTAACTTCTTGAAATGGTCGTTTAATGCTACTCGAGTGGCTTACAGAAACCATTATACGATCATCTCACTAAGTTATCGTAATGTGCCACGTTATTTAAGTTAATAGGGGCCGTGTCTTGACTGTATTTACTAAAGTAGTGGCGTGAGTGATTGATGGCATGTCAACTCAAGTTACTAAAAATCGTCAAATTATTCATGTTTAGATATCTGTTCCTTTAGTATTTGCATTAGCAGGATTTGGTAAACTATTTAAATTATCGCTCCCATTTATTTATTCTTCGTGCACTTGTGGCAGGCATTTTCTTCCAGTCTACCTTAGGGTGATGTAGAAACAAGTGCGGTAGGTGCGATAAAACACGAGTCTAAAAAATGTAAGAAAATAAATCTCATTCTCATTTGGATTAAACTCTCATAAATTAAAACGTCAATTCCCCTGTCGATCGATACAAATCTTAATTAATGACGAAAGGAAAACAATTTGCACGCTACATTTCCAAGTAAAAAATCATCCTTCTAAATAATTAGAACAACGATATTTTAACCCGAACCCAATCATCAATTTCAATGATATTATTATGCAGATTTTTAACTCAACTTCTGGGTAACAGGAAAAGGTGGCTCGGAATACTCGCTCCATGGCAATACCTGTATTTATATGGAGTTGTGGTTATTATTTGCCCCTTATATGTAAAGGATAGGATAAAGTTAATCTGACCGCAGAATGTGCTTTCAGAATGCCGTAAATTATATTTTATTAATTTCTCTTTGTGGATATATTAAGTAGAATAATCGAAAAGCAACCGTTTCTACTGATCAAGGTGTGTATCACCACCTCTTTGTCACGTATATATAAACATCTTCTGGAATCGCAGGTTAATTGACTATAAGTGACTGCATAGAATTACGATAAAACTGGTAATTTTTGTTTCTAAATTAAGAAACACGCAACCCTAAGTGATCATCAATTTATGATAAATATCAAGGCTGGTGATGGTCGAAGAAGAAACGTAATACATATATGTATTATTAATAGGAAAGTGTGTTTGTATTTCTGTTTGTTTTTTTTTTATAGGACAAAACGGGGCAGCGGATCGATGTGATTCTTTGTGTGTTCATTTTATTTCACCTAAATAAAAAAGTATCTTAAATATAAAAGGAGAAACATGTATTGTTTACAGCGAGAGATATTTATCCGACTTTCTTGACAATATTGTAACTTCCCAGCTAACATACATAAATTATACACGTGATCACCACCACAAAACTGTTAAGTACTTTCCAAGATTAGCACAAACAGACAGACAGACGTCTTAAACTTAGCTTTAAAATATGTAAGCATAAGGATAGTACCTATTCCATCAAGAAATCGTATATTATTCTCTAATGAGAACTCTAAATGCAATGCATCGCGTATCTGGAAAGCGCTTTTTATTACTATCACGTTACAAATCTGATACGGCGCGTCGGCGGCTACTTTAGTTAAGCAGTTTTTGTGAATTAGTAGGACATTATCCGCTTTACGAGAACGAACTCTGAATACCTAGAATCATGGACAAGGCTGGTCATAAAATCTAATAGATGTACAACCTGAAACCTGAGTCCGTCACTAGCAATAAAAAAATAAGTGAGCAGTTAAATATGGCAGCTTTTAATTATTTTATTAATAGGTACTTACACAATTTTGGTGTTAGATTCGGTTAGCTGCATATTAATATTTTGATCATGTTTGATGAATATTCATGACGGAATTAACGGGTGAACTTGAACTGAACTTACATACTGTTAGTTACTTTATTACTTCCAAAATAAGTGTGATAGATTAGATATAATAATGTCACAAAAAATGCATTATGACCATTCTACAGAAGAAAAATTATCGATTGCAAGTGTGATTCAGAGCCGCGCTAGTAGGCATGTCGATTTAAAATCGATTAATTAAGATATCGATTGTTACGAATCAAAGAATCGATTTTTTAGATCGATCTGAACCACTGAATCGATTCAGTAGATCGATACCGCAAGCCGTCGAATAATCCTATTCGTTAAATCTATTCTTGATTCAGTCATAAAAGTGATAATGGAAAATATTACTTATTTAAGTTGTGCAAATCAGGGATATAAATAATAGCAAAACACGTTTATATAAATATAAACTTGTTTTGCGTGTTTTTTATATAAATATAAACGTATTTTTAACATAACGTAAACGTTATGTTAAAATACTACGTACAAAATTAGTTGTCTATCTATCTATCTATATCATCACGCCAGCTACCTCGCAGGGTAGGCAGAGAGTACAGAGTTCAAACAGGTTCTTTCCTTAAATAAGTGGTCTTTTTGATAATCTCAAATTTAAAGGCATTAAAAGCCTTTAAATTAGAGATTATCAAAAAGAAGGAATCAAAAAGAAGTAAGGAAAATTGTAAAAAGAAGGAATCTAAAAAAAATCTTTCAATCGGCAAATTAATAAGAATCGACTTGAATCGATTGATTGAGAACCGCTGTTTTAATCCTCGATTTAATCGAGAATCGATTCTTGTGCGTTCGATTCGAATCGATCTAAAGATTGATTTTTCTCAGGATGAATCGACATGCCTACGCGCTTGTATTGTATAATTATCATCCTATTGTAAATACATGATGGTATGATATTAGGGCTTCCCTATTCATAATGCTGTTACCTATTTTTATTAGGTGCTATTACGTCAAATACTTTAAGTTGTCCATATCTATAACGTAAAGACTCTATTGTGTGTAGATCCGCGATAATAAACACATTTCAAGTCCAGTGATAAACTACTGTGGTTTTGTGAATAGCTATCTACTTATCTTCTGACTGCAAGCGGTCGTACATCAAATAGTATAATATTAACGTCCGCAACTTACAACGGTACCTCGCCTGACTATCGCCTACACTAAGTAAGACTCGGCCCACAATAGGTTAATAACTTTAGAATAACACAGACACAGACTAACAAAGATATTTTGTTTTCATTCCAACTTCTATTGTTAAGGCAACGGAAACTTAAGTTTTTCTTAATATTGACAGACACTAGTCTGCAGAAAAAATAGTGACTTAGCCACTTTATTTACAATTCGATTACCAATTTAAAATATTTATTTAGGTAGTAAAATCGTCTACTTTTCAATCTTTTAAATTTAATAACAGTAAAACTAATAATAAGGATGCACGACAGCTATGACTAACAGGCCCTCCCTCCTGGGGTTAATCGTTGATTACATCGTGTTACAGACTATATTTTATAAGGAAGACGCCATTATGAAAATAAAAAAAGCTAATGTCACTGGACGGAGAATTGACGAGACGGGGCGAAGGACCCACCACTCGATCGATCTTGCCAACATGGCTACTTAATTTAAAGTGGTTTTAAACTCTTTTATGCATATGTTTTAGGTTCGACTCACTTGTGCATCTATTGCTTTATTAAACGAGATGATATTTTTTTTTATTTTAAGCAATGTGTTCAGAATGCGATGATGAATGATTCAGCCAGAGGGACTGGCTGAATCCTGTTCTTCTCGCTCCCTTGCGGTTTCAAATAAATGATGCATTCCAAATTGAAACGGGCATAACATTTATAAATTATTTGTAATTTAATCTTTGTGTGTGTGTGTGAATGATCTACGCTGTTGGCCGGGGGGCCTTTACAGCTTGACCGGACAAGAGGACCAGCGTGCAACCACTACGCTCGAGCCAGAAGGGGGCAACTAGCTCAAGGGCGCCTCAAGGAAGAACGGCCTTGGCTTGCCAAGCCAAGGCCGTTCTTCCTTAAGCCTTCCGTAAGCCAAGACGTATACTAGGTGTCTCGCCGTGGTGCTTTGCACCGGCTGGCGGGCAAAGGATTCTTCGACCTCGCCGGCGAGGTCGGTGTCTGATCCTGTGTGCGGTATCTGTATCCGAAAGAAGGGATTTAAGGGCTTCGGGAGGGTCGGTGAGAACATGCCGCGGACGGCGGTAGCGGCTGATAGAAGGGGAGTTAGGATCGTAGTCGGCGACAGCTACGATTAGCGGGTTTTTATGATTGGACGCGTTCGCGAAATATCGGCTTGTCGTCTTTTTAAAGGCGCCAAAAGGTTCGAGACATTCCGTATGAACCACGGGGCTCCAACGGATTTGCGGAGGAAACCGGATTGAACCGTTTGGAACCGGTCTATCGATGTGAGAGCGGGTGGCGTGCCCGAACACCTCACAAGCGTACGTCATGATGGGCCTTATACAAGTTTTGTAAAGTGTCACCTTATTCCTTAGGGACATTTTACTCCGCTTGCAGATCACCGAGTAAAGTCGACCGAGGCTGCACAAAGGCTGCTCGGTTACGGACTCGCTTGATGTGCGGTCCGAAGATCATGGTATTGTTTAGGGTGACCTCTACATATTTGACCTGTTTTACCCAGGGAATAGGTAGGTCGAACACCACTCACTTGACCAAGATTACTTCTGGGGTGGCGCAGGGAGGGGCGCGGGGTGGCACCTCTGGATAAGAACACCGCAGCACTCGAACGAGGAATATCGTTCGTGTAAAGGTTGAATAGGAGAGGGGAGAGCGCTGAGCCTTGTGGGACACCAGCTTATATGAAGTGTGGGGTAGAGCGCGTCATTTCGACGCGATACCGAAAGGCGCGATTCAACAGGAAGTCTCGTAAGATGAGCACGAGTCTGTCCGGCACACCCATTTGGTAAAGCTTGTAGATCACGCCGTTGTGCCAGACTTTGTCGAATGCCTTCGCGACATCGAAGAAAAGGATACACGTGTTGACGGGTTTGGGTTTGTTGAGGCCAGAGAGGATGTGCTCCGTGATGCGGTGCACTTGATGGACGCAAGAGTGATTGGCTCGAAAACCAAAATGCTCATTTATAAGAATACCCCTGGACGATGCAAAGTATTTCAATGCCATGCCAGGAGAAGGCGCTAGTAGATCTTTGCCAGGGAGTTGAGGAGACTGATGGGGCGGTAACTCGTGAGACGGTCACGAAGTTTACCGGGGTTGGGGATGCGTATGTCGTCGGCCTCCTTCCACTGAGTGGGGAAGGTGCAGTTCTTCATGGAGGCATTAAGGATCGCCACTAAGAGGCAGATGAGTTGGACGGGCAAGCATTTGTGTACGCGATTAGAAATGCCGTCAGAGCCGGGGGCCTTTTTTGGTTTAAGACCTTTAATCAGGTCCTCGACCTCGGTCTGGGTAATAGGGGGTAACGAATCGGTGGGGGGAGGGACGCCCTGCGCTCGACTTCTCTGTCGATCGAATAGACATGAGCCGGGCCAACGGGAAGAGAGCTGGGAGTGCACTGGCTCTCGGGGGTGTCGGCGAGAACCTCGCCCTTTTCGTCGTCATCGAAGGCTGGGGTTGCGCCTGAGGGGCGGAACAGCGGGGCATGTCAGACATGGAGTCGGACATAAGGGTACGCGCTAGCTTCCAGTAACCCAGATGCGATAGCGTGAGGCCCTCTAAGAAGTCACTCCAGCGATCTCCGCGTCACGACGCTTTACATCACGTTGTAAGGCGCGCATCCGGACCCGGTTGGCTTCGGTGGGGAGAAGTCGTACGCTCGGACTGAAACATTTTTAGCCCGAATAAGTTCCCTAACATCGTCTGACAGTCTACAGCGGTTGAGATCTTCCGCCTTGACTTGCTTTGACGACCGACTGACAGCTGATTGGATATGGGCGGTGAAGGCATTTACAGCCTGATGGGAGGTGTCCTGAGAGGACGGGGTGGAGTCCGAGCTGAAGGGAAGGGGGGGTGAGTCGGCATCCGCTTAGGCTGTACTCAGCGCTTGCCAATCCACCACCATCTTCTTGAGCGGCTGGGGGGGTGGACGGAGGACGAAGTCTCATGACTACAGGTCTGTGGTCAGAGTCCAGCTCATGGACTATCTCCAAGGAGCGCAACCGTAAGGTTACACCCTTCAAAAGCGCCATGTCCAGGACATCAGGACGGTGGTAATTTATTCTTTGCTGCCATATTATATCGAACTTAATTTAGTTTCACATAATACGATCATGTATTTAAGGCATATTTTGGCAATGGATATCGTTGTTTAAGGTAATGTAAGGTCCATGAGGGAGGATTTAACATAAGTATACTTGTTCTCAAATATTATTATGTTAAACTGGCAAAATATTTGTAGATTTGTGTATTATTTTTAGTTAAGATAGAAAAGTACATCTCGCATTCCTATAGCAGCGAACAATGGACATAAAGTTACAAGTTTGTTTTGGAAAAATTTCGTAACATCTCAATCATCGATCACAGAGTAGAAGTCAAGGTCTCCAGATGGGACCACTATTAAACCTAGACTGTCGCACAGTTCGTCACGCAATCATACATCAAATAGCTTTATAATTAACTGTCATTGTGTATTACGACACTTTTTGTATAGAAATGTTTGGTTCATCGTGTGTAGATGCATTATTTTGCTGATGACGCAAAGGTCATTTCTATACAGCCACAGAATCATTGATAAACTTTCCATGTGCCAAGGTTGATTGTGACGTGTTAAAACCCTTATTGTCGTGACTCAAAAGAATTTATGCGGTGTGGTAAGTCACACATTCCTAAACATCTTTTATATTACCTACCTATTTATAAAAAAGGTAATGAGTAGCTACCTATGTATATTACGGCTTTTTATTGTTACTTCAGTGTCAAAGAAGTTTAATCTTACTTAGTGTAATAGCCAATATTGACTTAAATAATTTTGTGAGCTTTGCGTTTAGGATTCCTCAATATGGTTTTCTCATTTCTGTGGAGTCGTTCCGCCCACACAAGGCTTGTGGATACAGCAGTGAAAGAAACTTGCCGGATTATCACGGGTTGTCTGAAACCGACTCCTGTAAAACTGCTGTATCTACTGGCTCTCATAGCGCCCCCAGATGTTCACAGGGCTCTGTAGAGAGAGAGGTAAAATGATAAACGACCCACGGGACCCCATGCATAGTTACAATGCAGTGGAGCAAAGGCTAAAAAGCCGTAAGAGTATTTTATAAGCGTCGAACCTTGGAGGCAACAAAAGCGAAGTGCAATCTCTGGAAGGAAGAAATATCCCTACCAAATCCCTTTGTTTCACCTGCTGAGAGTCTCCCACCTGGACATAAATTACCATACCCGGTCTGGAAATCTTTAAATAGACTTCGGAACCAGGTCGGCCGGAGCAAGGAAAACATGTTTAGGTGGGGATTCACAGACGGTACCAATTTGGGGAGTTTGTGCAGCGTAACCCAAACCATGTCTTGCCCTATATCGTGGTCCGCATCCCCTGACACCTGTACGCAGCAGGACTTGATGGCTGCCGCCGACAATGCAGTCAATGTGGCCGCATTCTGGGCTGCTTCCATATAACTATAGCATGTTTGCCGTCGAAACGCTAGGAAGAATGGTGTATAGTGCTTCAATGTGGTACTGACGAGTAGATGAATATTCTTTGCTTAATAAATTAAACTAAAACTTTTAAGTAAATAAGTAACAAATGATTGGTTTTTTATATTTACCTCATGTGAATCATGTGCAAGTTACGATGGCATCAATCAAGAACTCTTTCACCTAAAGATATAGTTCAACTTATAGTTATCTTCATGCTAGTCCTTTTTGCAACACTATTGTACAAGACCCGCAAAAACTATACGTGATATGTCATAGTAAAAGTAAAGCAACTTACCTCTTTAATCTTATATCAGCTCATGCTATTCACTTACGAAATGAACGAAACGCAGCTAGTTGCGATGCGCCGATAGGATGATAGTAGAAGCTTTAAAAGCAAAAGAAATAAGTATTTATAAGTATATAAAACAACTTATCTTTTGACTTTATAGTATTACGAAAAATAACTTTTATACTTTCGCAGTTTTTTTTTTTTTTAAACGTAGACCCCCCTAGGATTTATTCCTATAACGTGGGTGTGTTTACAAACTGTTAGCTTTAGTTTACTTTCGCAGTTAACTTTAGTTTTAACACCGTCGCGCCTGTATTCCCCAAGCGGTGGCAGAGGTGGTACACCCACGTTTTGCCGACGATGTTAGGTCCCATGTAATAGGGGGCGAGCCTATTGCCATATACCGGGCACAATTCTAGACTCCGGACTCGTACTGAGAAGTTTTCGTTAGAAAAACTACACTTGTCCGACCTAGGATCTCGTGATCACAAAGCGATGCGCTTTGCCACCAACCAACGAGGCAGTCAATTTAGTTTTAATATTATAATATATACCGTTCCGGTTGATTATGATACGAATTACTGAATATATCATGATAAAGCATGTTTATACAAGGTGTATTGTAAATAACGCAAGAACTCAGACACCCCGATTATATAATTGCTTTACACATTTAATACGAAAACCGATTTACCAAATTTTTTTTACCCCTTTTTAAGTACTTTTGTACCCCAATTAATAATACAACATGCACGTGTACGAGCATTGAGAAACACGTTTTAGAATTGCATATGAAATCAGCGTATTGATTTGAATCAACACTAAATTTAGTTGTAGCGCACTAAAGG
The DNA here is from genome assembly GCA_905147815.2 of Phalera bucephala. Classification (NCBI taxonomy): domain Eukaryota; kingdom Metazoa; phylum Arthropoda; class Insecta; order Lepidoptera; family Notodontidae; genus Phalera; species Phalera bucephala. Next base: position 9,828,092 of record LR990621.1, on the reverse strand, counting down.
AGTAACATATTTTGCAAATTAAAAAAAATGCATTTATCCATATACTATACCTTGTATAGTATATGGATCTAAAAAAAAATTGAAGTGTCTGTTTGTAATATCAAAATAGAAGATTTTTACTTAATACATATGAAAGTAATATTTACTTTCATATGTTCCGGCTAATCACCGAAACCGCTGGACTGATTTTGACGGGACTTTCACTGGTAGATAGCTGATTTAGAAATATAATTTACGGTTCCGCGCAAGAAAAATTAAAACCCATGAAATCCACGCTGATAAAGTCGCGTGTAAGAACTAGTAATTTTACTATGTCTATACTAAAACGACTAAAGAAATCGGTAAGTATGATGAATAATAAATAGTATTTAAAGGGATTCCGCAAGGGATCTGGCGTGACGAAAATCGATAAATGCAGGGAGTTCTTTCATCAAAAAAATATTTTTTACCGAATGCCCCTGTATTTACACTTATTTTATTACTTTATTTTCTAAGCAGGGGTAGCGGGAGTGTACTGTGTACACCCACATCGCGCCGACGATTAATAACCCTATTGCCAATATACAAACTAAATTCCAAGTCCCAGACTGGCACTGAAATTTTGTCTATAGAACAACAACACTTTACCGTCCTAAAATTCAAATCCAGAAGTTCGTGATTGCCAGCTACACAATCTGCCATCAGCCCAACCAGGTAGTCATACAATGTATAGATACCTAGAAATATGCTAATGAGACATACCTACAACCTTTACTACGAAACGTAATGGAATAATTTGCATGAATCATTTTTAAGAATCTCAGTTATTAATGTACAATCTTTGCATACGAGTATTTGTTAAAGGAAATATGAGACATAAAACATATCATCAAGCGTTAATTAAAAGTGTCAAGTAATTTATACGTTTGTAAATGATCAAGTATTGCAAACATAATAAATAGCTTAAATGTTTATTAGTTAATGTAATAAGGTCTCTAAGGAAAGAACCTGTTGGAACTCTATACTCTGTGCCTGCATAAAGAGAGAGCCTGGATCCATGCAAAGAGAGAGAAGGGGAGAAAGAGAGAGATAGGATCATTTATACCTATCACTTTAATTTTGTGTGTGATATGGTAGGTCCTTTACCATGACTCACAAATACTGTGCATCTTTTTTAAAAAGTAAACCCTAAACGGATACTTGTTCGACCAAAAAATATGCATTTATTGTGAGTAGCTGTTGGCTTTACCTACTCGTAGGTTTCGGTATGTGTGCATAAATCGTGCGTTTAGACAATAACTGATGGTAGAGTTACAAGAAAATCTAATAACTATGACACGAAGTTTCAATAGGATGGTTAGCTGAAATCCTAAGTCGACAATGTGTTATTGGTCTTTTTTTACCGAAAATGTCTTAAGTAGCAGTGTCAGTCTGTATTCTTTTCCGGTGTAATAAACGTAGTGATTATTTATGTATACTTATATTATAAAGAGGAAAGATTTGTATGTTTGTAACAAATAAACTCAAAAGGTCCTCGACCGATTTCAAAAATTTCTTTCACCATTAGAAAGCTACCTTATCCAGACGAAACATAGGCTATATAACATAGACCCGTTAGCTAGCGCTGTTGTCGACCGGGTACGAAATCGCGGGAAATTGCTAGTTTAGGATAAAGACACAACATCGACAGAATCATAGATAGTTGTTCCGGGGTACCCTAAAACTTCTTAATTATTTTTGTTGGTCCGATCTACGCAGAATGAGCTCACGGTGTCTTGAGGTCATGCTTTGGACGTCTAACACCTCAGTCCCTCCCGTGACCATGGGTGCTGCAAAGCATTCGAAACGTCGGGAACTAAAAATCAAAAATAAACCGCGATTAAATCCGTAAAATAGTTTTATTTCAATATTATTATGTGATTATATTCTCTTTGGATGTAATGACGATAGGCTCACCAGCTCGCTCGCTCTATTGACATTTTTTACATTAAAATTTACGATGGTATTCGTCGGCGAAATGTAGATATACACCGCTCGGTCATCCCCGTTTGGAAATTGGGTGTGATTTTCCAGTATAGTATCTATAGGCTTGAAGTCTTCTTTTCTTAGTCAGGAATCATCTGGACTGGACTGGTCAAGACATGTAATAATAATGATGATTGATGATGATAATAATAATAATTGATTCTACGACCCGATTCTGACACAATAATGTATTTACGGCCTTTTAAAAACTCTTCGAATTCGTTTCCGTAGCAAACAAACAACTTTTTTTATAATTTGCAATGATGCAATTATGAAATCATTAAGTAAAAAATTAAAGATTTCAAGTAATTATAATTTTGTAACACGAAGTTGATATTTTTGGCCCAACAAAAAATGATTGCGGTATAAAAAATATAAACGCTTTGATAAAAAAAATCTCCTCTTGTTCCTCTTTCAAAAACCAGTCAAAAGTTAAAGGCTGGGTTGCCAGTAGATAATTAGTAATTGAAGGTCGAATAGTTCTTCTCTAATAAAGCTTTGATTGATTGGGTTTTTAAATGTTCACGACACGAGTCTATTCTGTCTATGTTTTCATAAAGTTTTTTTACTTCCAAAGTAAATAGAATTTTATGATGTCTTGTGGGTATGCCTGTTTTGATGTCATAGATTTTTTTTTCAAAAACGGTGTGGAAGTACTTTGGAGCCTGTCCAGAAGCCTAGATTTTTATATGCTCCAAAGCCAGACCTATCGTTTTTTACCATTCCCGATAAAAAATGGCTGTGAAAGGCAAAGAGATAGCCAAATAAGACTGGAAAGTTTTAATAACCGACCCTCATTAAGCAAGCCCATCAATTATAATATATCGACGATATGCAACTTTTTGTTCTTTTTCCTAGATTTTTTATAATGCAACATAAAAGTGGTAGTTGTCGATATTCAATTAAAGCTCAATATAGTGAAAAGTACGGAGCTACATACCTTATTTATTTATTTTTTTAACTTAACCATGAAATATACATACAAAAAACGGCGACATAGTAAACTCAATTTCCGACACTGCTAATTGGCACTGTCAATATAAAGGCATAAAAAGTAGTAGAATCTAAGTAACCGCAATTGAACATGACTTGTTGAGTCCATCACTCTATTTTTTTATAATCTATTTAAGAAGTCAAGCTATCTACCACGAATACTTGGAAGCAAGCGACGCATTCCAAGAAAACGATCATGCAGTCTAGTCAAAGACCATGTAAAATTCTAAAAAAATATCACAGCCAATGTATGTAGGTAACTAATCTGAATCTAATGCATACATAAGTGACCATTTCTTATTCACAAACGCGGCCGAATCGTGACCAGAGAGAAATATGAAGAAACATGGCGCCCCCGTGCGCCGGAGGCGACGAAGTGATGAAGATAAGACTTGATCAGTAGTCACTGTAGTGCTTCTAACGGGTCTCCGTTCTTAATTGTAGTTTGAGTGACAGCGCTTTTTCCCGCCAAATATATTAATCCAACTTTTTTATCTGTGGTCGTAGAATGTCACATATAGAAAAAAAAACATTAAATAAGAACTGGTTTTATTTGGGTTTATCGATTGAAGAGAAATGTTAGGTTAAAGAATGTTTAAAGAGAAACTTTTAGCTTGCATCCTCTATTTACCTTTAGTTAGCTTTACTGCGATATAAAAAAAAACAGTGTCTGCTCTACTATTTGCCTTCGGAAAACCCTCAGGGCCCTTATCCGCTAAAGCCAATTAGACACGTAACGCGACGCGTTACGATAACATCGTGGAATGAACGTTTAACGATAGGTATTCCAGTAGCATCAGAATACGTTAATTAAACTATCATTCGCGCTGCGTTTGAAAACATAACGAATCTATTTTAGAGACTTCACTTAGGTACACATAGCGAAAAGCCACGCGAACACCTGTAAAGAATGGCAGTGATGCTGTTCTACATTTCGGTAACTACTGCAGGTGTTTATAAAAATATTAACAATTTTAAAACTAACTTGTACTAACTGTATCATAAACTCAAATAAATAAACTCTTTAAAACAATTTAATTTTATACAACACCGATGCTGGGGCAACATATAGATAGTTAACACGCTTAAAGAATAAAAACATGATTATTAAAATTAATTCTTATAATTAATCATTTTATTATATTTTATTAACAGATAACCAAAACTATTATGTAGATGTTATCTTGTCATTATTACTTTACTAATATTATACACGCCTCGAGTAAGTTACATGTCGACATTTCGATTTTCCGGTTTTAGATATATGTCTAATAGGCAAGGTACTTACTTTTATACTCTATGGTACTTACCAACAAGTCATCAAGAGAACGAAAGCCAAAACTATACGTAACTACTCGAATATCATTTGAATACATACATAGAACCTTGGTAGGTTAATGTCCTATTTAATGTCCAAATAGTTGTATGGTTATATATTAATTTTACACCATGTTTACATTCGTTCTTTAGCTACCTTTCTACCTAAGAAATTCAAAGCCTTTACTATATGCTTCTTGCAGACTTTAATAAAACATTCAAGGTATGTAGTCCTAATAAATTTTACTATCCCTTCCGATAATTATTGGGAAAGTATGTTGGATTGTCCACTCACTTACTTCTGTACCTTCAGTGAAAGGTGATACTACTCGAGTTATAGCACTTTTTTACAACAATATTTTTACACATTATGCATCAGAAAAAACCGCTATTTTTCAATCTGATCCCCATGTTCCTATACTTGAAATGAGTAAGTTTTTTTTGTGCATATTAATATAACTAAGCTTTTTTCGGAGAATAATATATTTGTAATTGTCACAAAGTGAACTGAACGGAATCGAAACCGGTTCTAATTGTTTTGCATTACTGATTTAACTTGAATTAACCCCTTTTACACGATGCTGATCGTAGTAATAGATTAAAAATGGTGCACATTGATATAATTACACACGCATAAGAGTACACCGATGATATTTATTAGCACCCTAAATTTTTGAATAGCGTTTTACACATGTTTTACATGTCAAATACTTATATCATTCGACACCACTTCGACATTAAACCAAAATTAACATCAATTTACACAAAGATGAATAAAATAAAAATCATCGTATCAAACAATATAAGTGTACATTTTAAATCTTTGAGTAAAAAAATAAACTAAAAGTGTCTATCAATAACCGTAATCAACGTTAAAATTAAGCGCAGAAGAAAAAGCGAGAGGATTTTTTTTTATTTTCTCAAAACTATGATTTTGGACTTGTGCGTGACGTGTATTGACCTTTTACTTAATGTAGACTTATGCTGGGTAAATAGGTGTCTGCCTTTCTACTTAGGTGACAACAGTTCGCTCTAAATCATTTGATCGCCGATTCACTTTTATAGGTGGAAAGGTTAAAATAACCTAAAGAACCGTAAAACCATATTTTTAACAAACGACACAGCACACAGGTCGCGACCTAATCATCCAATCAAATCGAAATTTTGCATATTTCCCTAATTACCGATAAGATTTCATACACATCAGTATACTAATTACAATCCCAATCTTTGGTTCACTTACTCAACCCTCTCGTTAAACCGTTTTGAACCCGCAACGATCATTAAATCGTGCAGTAAATTCCAAGTGTGCAATTAAGGGCCAGTCTCCCTATTTTTAGCCGAACGGGTGATGTCGATTTTTTTGTTTTGAAACGAGCCGTGGACGGGTTGATGTGTCGTTCCCCTTAAACCTTAGGGCTCTGAAGTCAGTTTATACGGAGGTATTCGCATACTGAGATGGGCTCCTCTGATTATAAATTAACATGCATGCATGCGTATGTGCACTGAGTTTGAATTACCTATTTTTTTGTGAACGGGCAGGTGATTTGTCTTTTGGAAAAGGATAAATTATGATGGAGAATTCCTAATTTTTTTTAAGGGATATGATTACGCGACGATACAGTTTTTTGGCCAAGGAGTTGTATAAATTATTTTGTGTTTTGTTGCAGTATCCAACGCCTGCGATTAGAAAAAGAGCAACGATTGACAACGAGGAAATTAAGAAAGGATCGAATAATTCACCGGCATGTGCTAATAGGTAAGAATGAGTTTGTATCGTACAAAACTAACGTTTTGTTAATGTAAGAATATATATCTATCTATATCATTCCGCCAGATCCCTTGCGGGTTAGACAGAGACTACAGCACTAAGTTGTAAAAATACCCATATACCAAGTTCGAAAAACAACTTTTACGTTGACTTCTTTTTTTTCTATATGAAATCAAGAAATATATTCGTGTACTTACCAAGTAGGTACTGACCACTTAAAATTCCTAACAAAACCCTGCAAACCCATTGGAGAATAATTCACGCCCGTAGGTATGTGGTAGGATAAACAGAAACCACAGCTCGCATTACCTACACAAACCCTTCTCGATTAATCTAAATTCATATTTAAGTTTGTTGACCTCTGGTATTTTTCGAGAAAGACTTTTTAATTTGCTCTTATTCCTAATTTATACACAGCCCGACATTCAGCGCGGCAGTTAATAGAGAAGTAGACGGGAAAATGGTTAACTGTGCCACATAGGTATCCATCCGATTAATAAATAATTTTAACAATTTGAAGCTTTAAACTTGTTACTTTAATTGAATAATAATAATATCAGCCTAAACTGCCCACTGTTGGGCAAAGGTCTCACAAATCGAGGTGAGAGAGATTAGGTCATGCTCCACCACGCGGACCCAGAGCGGATTGGTGGAGGAAGGTTTGTGGCCACCTGCTGTTGGAACTTATCAAGCCGCCTCTAAGGCTTGCAACTCGGCTTTACGACTACCACATTAAGTGGTTACCGGGACCAACGGCTCAACGTGCCTTCCGAAGCACGGAGGCGCTCAAATATGAAAATGCCACAACCGTTCACCCATCTCAGTCCGACCGAGTCGAACGCTGCTTAACCTTGGTGATCGGTAAGAACACCGCGGCCGCACAGCGCTACGAGCGCCTCCTGAATTGAATAATCCGAACTAATATGTTAAATAAATACCTTACCTGTTTACCTATTTTTATGTGCATTTCTCTCTATACTTTCGCAAAAATAGACTGACTACTAAATGTAAACTAGTAGGCGATAACATTATCGACGTTTCACAGCACTTTTTGACTATCTCGTTCGTCTAGTGGCGAACAATGCGCATAGCGATCATGAGTTCAGGGTCGATGAAAATTGTATTTTTTCTATAGAAAAAAATCCAGTCTCAGACCGGAGTCTGGCATCGTGCCAGGTGGAACGGCATAACCTCTCCCCCTATTACATGGGACCTAACATAGTCGGCGTAAAATGTGCACGTACAAGCCCTCTTGTCCGGTTAAGCTGTAAAGGCCTTGCAGCCAACAGCATAGATCGTTCACACACACAGTGTACACGTAAAGCCACCCCTGTTTAGGGAATATAAGCGCGACGGTGTTTATTTTACAAGCTTAGCTACAAACAAATATTAGGAGTTAATCGAATTTAGAAAAAAAAATGCTTGTTTTGGTCAAATCTTGCAAGATGATTACCACTAGAACCAAATTAACATAAAATTGATTGGTGAAATTTGGCATGTTTATTCAGTTCCCATGACGATGCATTTCTATGATAAGTACGGGGATGATTCCAAAACCCCGATTGGCTGCAGACGAAGAAACCAACAACATAGTCACGAAATGTTGCATAATCATCTAATTATGTTTGTCCGTTTTAAATTGCACCGTTACGTGGCTGTATATTTTAAAAATGTTATACTTACTTATTTTATTACGTAATTAACTTATTTTATTTCCCTCTATACTGCCGCGAAAATAGACTGAATGTAAACCAGCAGGCGTCAATATTATCAACTTTTTTTATAGCAATGACGTGCAACGGCATCAGCACAATCAGGTTGCGGCAGGCACTCTGCCCGACGGCGCAGCGAGCCTGTCGAGTGCAGCGCGCGGCCTCCTCCTCCGTTTATTGGAGCGTGATCCTCGCGTCCGCATGAGGAACTTGCGCCAGTTGCAGCAGTCAGCATTCTATATGGGATATAACTTCCAACATGTAAAGACTAAAAAGGTTCGTTTTAAAAAGAAAGTAATTCAACAGTTGAAAATTGTTTTCAATTGAAGTCAGTCTCATGCATCGATATTAATTATATTTGATCGATAGTCCCATGGTTGAATTTACTGATTTATGTACCCAGATATAATATACCTCTGCTTCAAACGTGACGCGCTTAAAGGCGACCGCCATTGAATATGAAATATATGCAAGTTTGTTAATTTCTTAAAGAGTCACATGATATTGGCTCACTTTTAAGGATATTTTAAGATTTAAGGAAAGGCGGGTTATCTAATACAATCATATGTAACGTTCTAAAATTACACATTTCACCAGTGACCTGAAAAAAATCACGAGGTGGATGATCAATGATAATAAGTTGTAAGTTATAGTAGAAAGTAAGAAATAAATATATATATAATTTAGTCGCCAATTACAATCCAAATACGCCATTTTACAATCTCCTTTAAAAAGGCAAGAAGTAAGCGAGTAACTTTAATTTGTCGTTGACTTTAACAACTGGGTTTGAAGAACGGGTTTTCCAAAGAACACACATATATAGGACACCCCAGGCATCTGGTGTTCACCTGACGAAGTGTTACCGAGAAGAAAGCGGAAGTGTAAATGGTTGCTGGGCTGAGGCTGCGTGGGCGGGCACTGACTTTGTTTCCCTCGATATTATGCTCAATCGAGCGAGGCACAAGAGAGGAACACTGGTGCGTTCCATATGAAGAACCCGAAGCCCCCTTTACCATGTTGCAGTAGGGCAACGCGGGCATTTTTATGTGGAAAAAGTCTTACATACTTCAGCCTAGTTCAGAAACGATTAAGAATTATTTAAGGATTTTCCCCTTACACATATCCAAAATCACGGTAGTTCTATAAGATTATAACCACTCCAACATAATAGTCAAGGCGTCTTTATAATACAGTCATACAAGGATCTTGTGGCCCGCGGTCATAATCGGAACTAACACTTTCGTCAAGTGAAATGTCACTTCACGTCGCAAAGTTGCCGTTTGCTATGAAATTTACCCAAGTTCTTTTTTGAATGAGTAATTGGACGCACCTGTTGAAATATTTCCTTGGAAGTAGGAAAATTTTACTTAAATTTAATGATATCCCTAACTTTACACCAACACCCATCTGTCAATGTCATCTACAGGTCAAAATATCCTTGTTGCAATATACCTACTTGTATCTTTCTACCACAGGTGGCACCAAAGTCTTTGTTGGAAAAACATTTTCCGGAGAGCATTTCGGACATTTCGGAGTTGCCAGTTGAAGATCTTCGCATCGCCAGTGAAGAAATGTTTTCGACCTTCAGTCAACCAGCTTTAGTTTAATATGAAAGTAGAAGAAATTTTTAGTTTTAATTAGCATTATATTGCTTATCCGTCCGTATTTAGGTGATTTTTTTTTTATTTTGGTTTGGTTAATTTTATGCTTAAACTGTAAGTAATTTTTGTATTGATCATGAATATTTTTTGCATCTCTAAAGGTGGATACTGAACCACTCGAGCTGATATTTTTTATTGCTCGAGGTGATAAGTTGTGGATTTTATAGTAATACTCGTTTTGAATCGCGTTATGTTACACACACCTACATGATGCAGGTCAGTATGTACCTTAATAACTATAATTTTTCATATGTGAAATGAAATAGAGGTAGATTTAATGGATGAAACGTTGATTTCTGAATTGTTCCCAAAGAAATATTTACATATTACAATCTAAATATAAGATAACAGGTGCCATGTAGTTCTAGTTATGTAGCTACCAATTACATTATCTACGCATACATTGCGATCAGCCAAGTGACCATTAAAGTACTTCTTACTGAATCTCAAATTATTAGTATTAATGCATGTTTTTGTGGATATACAAAATCTTCGTGAATGAAAAAATAAAACTGTTTATTAGAAATAGATAAGTATGTTGTCTTTCACTTGTTCCCTTTAAACCAGTCATCACTTTGGTCGTTGCTACTAATATGCACATAGTGTCAAGTTTGGAGAAGAGACCTGTAACATTTCAAGTAGGGAAGGAGGAGTCCAGTAAGTACTTCGATACATATATACCAAATTACATCCTAAACCATTTAGCCGTTCAGATAAATTATGTAACAAACATCCAAGCAGATAAAGGTTCACATTCATAAATTAGTAGGACTATATGGGGCCCTCAAACTATAGGTCCAGTTTGAAAAGGAGAGAGAGAGAGAGACTTCTTCTTCTTCTTTAAGTTATGGCTTGACACTAATTTTAAGTGTATTTTGCCAGTGTCCAGTGAGATATATAATCGTCTTTGTTTAAATTAATTCAACTCCCCGATGAACTTGATGGCAACGATGATAATGAAATTAATGAAGTACCCCACTCTGGATAGTAAAGCGGTGGATACTTTACATACCAATTACGACGGCCGTTAAGACGGAAGTCAAAAAGGCACGTTTTATCACTTTGTTACAATTACCTTCACTCACCAGCACATAATGGTTAATATTCCACAAACATTACACATTATTAGTCGAAATAACACAAGTTTTGGAAATTAAAACAAATTGAGAACATCACTCTTCGACTTCCCGCCAAAAAAAAACAGAGAGAGACTTTATTCTTTCTTTATATTTCTTTCAGGTAAGTAGGTATAAGGCACAGACATATAATACCAAAACACGTATAAAAGCAAAATCAAAATATTTTTATTCATGTAGACCAAGAAGTACTTATGAATAGTCAAGAAAGAAAAAGATAATGATTACTTAAGGCTCTACCATCCGTTCGGAATGTCATTATGTGGAGAAGAAGGGCAAGAAACTCTACGGTTACTCTTTGAAAATTAGAGTTTTACAATTCTTTTTGTGTACATTGCTTTCATGGGGTATGGGAGAACAATGTAAAACGAGTTATGTAGATGGGCTTAAGTATAGATTAAACCTAAATGTACTTACACTCATGGTATCAATCAGTGTCAACACAGTCATCTCATTTACTAAATAAGAACTTTGTAAAGGTACTCGTATATAATAAAAAAAGATTATAACAATAATAAGATGAAAAATTAAACTGCTTAATATCAAATTTATAATGAGTGCGGACAAACTTGGTTATAGCTCCAGTGTGATGCCGAACGAGCCAAAGTTCAACAGAACTACAGGTTTAATCAGTCAAAGGATAAAGGACAGAACAGTTTCCACCAGAAGCACCCGTTCATGAGTATGACTTGAGAAGCAGCCATCACTCTCCTTGACCATATTGGAGGGAAGAGAGTGACCCGCTCCACAGAGCCGCCACTAGCAATGACATTTTAGTGAGCATGACCAATCCAAGACCCCATCGACATCGTTCGAAAATAATATATAAAATGAATTTGAACGCTCGCTAGGCAGGACACACTAGACTTGACATCATATTCTTGTAAACATCAGACAATTGGTGTAAAGGCATTTTTATCATTTAAAAAATAATTAACAGTATAATATCCTTTACTCATTCGTGAATTTTTAATACAATTTTTAAATCTGTCAAGTGGCAAATCCAACACGGGCTTCGATATCTTGTTGTAGCAGCGAATACCGATTCCCATGAAGAAAGCAAATACTTTTTTAAGTCTAATAATTGGTAATACCAGTTCATGTTAATTTCTGGCGGTTAGTTTGTGAACATCGCTCATTTTATCAAATAAATGGACGTACATATGTACATTATATTGGCATATACAAACAAGGTGTATCGTAAAAACGCAAGACCTTAGACACCCCAATTAGATAGAATTGCTTCACATATTCAATACGAAAATCAAATTTTCAAATTTAGGTTTAAAGAACTTTATTTTCTCATAAGAACATACATAGTTCACTTAAATGAGATTATAATGTGAAATCTTAAGACTATAATTATCACTTTGACGTCGTTATCGAGTCTCAGACACTACACAAATTTCGTATTTATCCAGTCATATTCAAGTCCTAGTATGTCATTATTTCCTGTTTTATTAATGTTTCTCGTATATATATTTCTTAAGTTTAGTTTTAAACACATTAATCCTGCTGCACTCTTTTAATTCATTTGGTAAGTTATTGTATAGTTGCGCTCCCTCAAACAGTATGGTTCTTTTCCCGTAAGTTATTGTACGTGGTTGAGTGAGTTGTATTTTGTTCCTATTCCTTAAGTAGTGCTTTTGTTTTCGTGTGGTAAATGTTATGTTGGAATGTATGTTGCCAGTGATAATTTTTTTTAACTAAATAATAAATAACTAAAATGCATGTTTTAAATTTATATAGCTGGGTTAAATTAAATAATTTTGTTTGAATATATAGCTCTTTGCGCTCGTAGCGCTGTGCGACCGCGGTGTTCTAACCGATCACCAAGGTTAAGCAGCGTTGGACTCGGTCGGCCTGAGATGGGTGACCGTTTGTGGCATATACATATTTGAGCGTCTCCGTGCTTCGGAAGGCACGCTAAGCCGTTGGTCCCGGTTACCACTTAATGTGGTAGTCGTTAAGCCGAGTTGGAAGCCTTAAAGGCGGCTTGATAAGTTCCAACAGCAGGTGGCCACAAACCTGCCTCCACCAATCCGCACTGGGTCTGCGTGGTGGAGTAAGACCTAACCTCTCTCACCTCGATTTGTGAGAGAAGGCCTTTGTCCAGCAGTGGGCAGTATAGGCTGATATTATTATATAGCTCTTTTGTGGGTGTAAAATAGTTATAATGGAAAAGTATTTTAATAATTTTGTTTTGCAATGTTTGTAGCTCCCCATATTTCGATCAAATATTCTAGGTGTGTATTTATTAATGAATTATATATCAGGGTGCGCGTGGTATACAATTTGCCACCTTCCTCAGTGCACCCAGAACTGAGCTCAGTTTAGATCTGATGTGCTCAATGTGCGTCTTCCACGTAAGCCGGTCGTCTAGATATAGTCCTAAATATTTTTGATGATTTGATCTCTTTATTATCTTATGGTTAATCGTTAGTGGTGTGTAACTGGGGATCTTCTTATTCTTTGAAGTAAAAATCATGTAGTAAGTTTTCGAAATGTTAACTGTCAATAAATTATATAGATACCAATCATTAATTTTGTCAAGATCTTTTTGAGCTTCTAATTTGATAGGGTGGATGGAGTTCCTAAAATAAAACAAACAGGTGTCGTCGGCATAGACAGTAAGTGACCAGTCTTTTCCGTATTTTTAATGTTATTAATATAGATCAAAAAAAGTAAAGTTCCTAGTACAGATCCCTGTGGAATTCCACAATTTATGCATTCGGGGTGACTTTGAAATTTATCCCAAATCTTCACAGTTTGGTATCTATTTTGGAGGTATGAAGTTAGTACTAGGCTTGACCAGTAATACCTATATTATTTAATTTTTGAATTAATTTTACATGACTAACAGTGTCAAATGCCTTTTAATTTAAAGCTTTTTACCCTTTTTTCAGCACTTATATGCCCCAATAAACAATAAAACTTGTGTATGAATGTGTGCGTATTGAGAAATATGTTTAGGAAATGCATATAAAATCTCCGTATTGTTTTAAATCAAAAATCAATTCAGTTTGGTGTAGCGCACTAAAGGAGTAACAGCAATTTTTGCAAATTAAAAAAGAAATGATACATTAAAATTTTTTGGATTCAATTCAGTTACCGATTTTAAAAAAAAAACAATCTACTTTCTGGTCTTGCGTTGATTATGTTACATGTATATATAGGATGGGTATGCACACAAATAACGAATGCGCGAGCAATAAACAATTCTCATCGAAGAATTAATAGCGAAGATTGCTTAGACATTGCGTCTTTACAGTCCACATCCAATCGGCTATCAGTCGGTCGTCCAAGCAGATCGAGGCGGAGGATCTCTACCGCTTTCAATTGCCTGACGATGTTAAGAAACTTATTCGGGCTAAAAACACCTCAGTCCGAGCGTATGATTCCTACCCCACCGAAGCCAACCGGGCTCGGAAGCGCGCCTTACAATGTGATGTAAAACGTCGTTTCGCGGAGGTCCAGGAGGATCGCTGGGGTGATTTGTTAGAGGGCAATCGCATCTGGCTTACTGGAAGCTGGCGCGTACCCCTGAATCCGACTCCATGTCCGACATGCGTGATCCGCCCCTCAGGCACAACCCCAGTCTTCGACGACGATGAAAAGGCCGAATTTCTCGCCGACACCCTCGAGAGTCGGTGCACTCCCGACCCTCTGCCCGTAGACCCAATTTGAGCGAGGGGTGTCTCTTCCCCCCACCGATTCTTTATTCCTATTACCGAGACCGAAGACGAGGAATTGATTAAAGGTCTCAACCCGAAAAAGGCCCCCGGCTCCGACGGCATTTCTAATCGCGTACTCAAATACCTGCACGCCCAACTTGTCTGCCTCTTAGTAGCTATCCTTAACGCCGCCATAGAAAACTACATCTTTCCCACAGAGCGGAAGGACTTCGACGACATAGGCATCCACAAGCCCGGTAAACCTTAGGACCGCCCCACGAGTAACCGTTCCATCTGTCTCCTTAAATCCCTGGCAAAGATGTACGAACGCCTGCTGGCACGTCTCAAAGCAGTTTGGCTTTCGAGCCAAACACTCGTGCGTCCATCAAGTGCACCGTATCACGCCGCACATCCTTACTGGCCTTAAATAACCCAAACCCGTCTATACGGGTGCCCTTGTCTTCGATGTCGCGAAGGCATTCCACAAAGTCTGGCAAGTCTGACAAGCTTTACCAAACGGACAGCCTCGTGCTCATCTGACGAGACTTTCTTTTGAATCGCGCCTTACGGTATCGTGTCGAAATGACGCACTTTACCCCACTCCATAAAAGCTGGAGTCCCACAAGGCTCAGCTCTCTCACCCCTCCTATTTAGCCTATACACGAACGATATTCCTCGTTCGAGTAAGGCAAATCTAGCCCTATTTGCGGACAACACCGCTTTCTATGTCTCGCATAGGAATAAGGTTTTCATTACCAGAAACCTTCAGGCATGCTCTAGCTAGGGGATTGGTTCAGGAAGTGGCGTATTGAGGTGAACCTGGATAATATAATAGTACTGCGGTTTCTTCTTCAGAAGTGCCACCCCGCGCCCCTCCCTGCGCCACCCCAAAAGTAATCTAGGCCAACTGACCATGTTCGACCGATCTATCCCTTGAGTCCAACAGGTCAATATAAATATCTAGGGGTCACCCTAAACAATACCATAACCTTCGGGCCGCACATCAAGCGAGTCTGTAACCGAGCCTCCTTTATGATTTGCAAGCATAGTAATAGGTCCCTTAGAAATAAGGTGACACTTTACAAAACTTGTGTACGGCCCATAATGACGTACGTTTGTGAGGTGCTCGGGCACGCCGCTCCCACATTGACAGACTGCAAACTGTCTAGACCCGATTTCTCCGAAAAGCCATCGGTGCCCCGTGGTACATACAGAATGTCGATCACCATTCCGATTTCGGTCTCGAGCTTATTTACGCCTATATTAAAAAGGCGACAACCCGCTACATCGCGACCGCGTCCATCCATCAGAACCCCCTAATTGTAGCCGCCGCCAACTACGCACCTGACTCCCCGCTCGTATCAGCCGCTACCGCCGCCTGCGACATATTCTCACCGACCCTCCCGATTCCCTTACGCACAAGGCGGCAAGGTCGAAGAATCTCTTGCCCGCCGGTCTGTGCAGAGCACCACGGCGAGACACCTAGTATGTGCTCTCCCTCATAGCGACTGCCCAAGCCGAGGCCGTTCCTCCTTCTTCTGCTTCTTCTTTAAGTTATGGCTTTACACTAATTTTAAGTGTATTTTGCCAGTGTCCAGTGAGATATATAATCGTGTTTGTTTAAATTAATTCAACTCCCCGATAAACTTGATGACAACGATGATAATGAAATTAATGAAGTACCCTACCCTGGATAGTAAAGCGGTGGATACTTTACATACCAATTGCGACGGCTGTTTTGAGGGAAGTCAAAAAGGCACGCTTTATCACTTTGTTACAATTACCTTCACTTATGCACATACAAGAACACATAATGGTTAATATTCCACCAACATTACACATTTTATTAGTCGAAATAACACAAGTTTTTGAAATTAAAATAAATTGACAAAATCATACATCGACTTCCCGCCAAAAAAAAAAGGGCCGATCCTCCTTAAGGCGCCCTTGAGCTAGTTGCCTCCTTGCCCTTCTGGCTCGAGCTCGAGAGGGGTTGCACGCTCACCATATGGTCCGGTAAAGCTGCAAAGGTCTCGCAAACACAACAACAGCGTAAATCATCATCAAAAAAGATTCCTGGGCGACATGTGTGCGTTGTGATTTTTCATAATTTAACGTACATACCTGTATTTTACTTTGCTTTTTGCATAATAGGGCACATGTACATACTCCATTAATTAAAAGCTCACTTGCAGAAGTCACCATGTATGTGGGCAGCATGAGATTTTTTATAAGTAGCTTGCCCTTGAGCGTGCCACTGTCTACTTCAAAGGAATACTTTCTCGCTCTGCTTTGTTTCTCTGCTCATTGCTAGCTGGCGCGTAGCCTCAAAACCGACTCCACGACTGGCATGCCCCCGCTGTCCCGCCCTTCAGGCGCACCCCCAGCCTTCGACGACGACGAAAAGGCCGAGCTTCTCGCCGACTCCCTCGAGAGCCAGTGCACCCCCAACTCGCAGTCCGTCGACCAGTCCCACGTCGACGCGGTCGACAGGGAAGTCGAGCGCAGGGCATCCTTACCCCCCGCCAATTCCTTACCTCCTATCACCCAAACGGAGGTCGAAGTACGACATTCCTCGTTCGAGTAAGGCGCATCTAGCCCTATTCGCGGATGATACCGCTCTCTACGTCTCGCATAGGAATAAGGGTTACATTACCAGAAACCTTCAGGCATCCGCCAATTTCCTAGGGAATTGGTTCAGGAAGTGGCGTATTGAGGTGAACCCGGACAAGAGCGCTGCGGTGTTATTCTCCAGAGGTGCCACCCCGCGCCACTCCCTGCGCCGTCCTAGAAGTAATCTCGGCCAAGTGACCATGTTCGACCGACCCATTCCTTGGGTCGAAGAGGTCAAATATCTAGGGGTCACCCTAAACAGTACCATGTCCTTCGGCCCGCACATCAAGCGGGTCCGTCACCGAGCATCCTTTGTGCTCGGTCGTCTCCATTCGTTAATCTGCAAGTGGAGTAAAATGTCCCTTAGAAATAAGGTGACACTTTACAAAACTTGCGTTCGACCCATCATGACTTATGCGTGTGTTGTGTTCGGGCATTCGGCCCCCTCTCACATCGATAAACTCCAAGTGGTTCAAAACCGCTTCCTCCGTAAAGCCGTAGGAGCCCCCTGGTTCGTACGGAACGTCGACCTCCACTCCGATCTAGGTCTCGAACCTATTCGCGCCTTTATTAAAAAGGCGTCAACACGTCACTTCGCGAACGCATCTACCCATGCGAATCCGTTAATCGTAGCCACCGCCGACTACGATCTCCGCCCCCCCCCCCCGACCCCTGCCGCCACCGCCGGCCGCAACATGTTCTCACCGACCCCCCCGATGCTTTGTCATCCCTTCTTTCCGCTCAGAATACGGGCGACGACGACGACGTAGTAGTAGATCCCCTCCCATAACCGGCGGTTGACCGGTACACTTAGTAGTGCACCCGTCCCCCTACAGCGACTGTCCCAACCGAGGGCGCCTCGAGTATGTCGCCTCTTGCCCTTCTGGCTGGCTAGAGCGTAGTGGTTGCACGCTCGCCTTTAAGTCCGGTGAAGCTGTAAAGGCCTCGCGGCCAACAGCGTACATCATTCACACACACGCTATTTTGCAATGCTGAATGAATGAAAATTAGTTAGAATAATATTAGATACCTAATTTATATTAAAATGGCCCATGCGGTTTGCACTCGCAGTATTTTTTACAGTCTATCCACTCCACTCTATTCACATACATATGAACTCAAATGATTATGATCGTCTTTGGTCAATAGTTATTGATTAGTTTCAATTTTAGTAGCTGGCAACTATTATTTTTACTGTCAGATTGTAAAACTGACAGCCAAACTGATAGCTTTTCAGTATTCTGTTCATTTCGTTAGTCAAAGAATTTTGGAAGCAAAAATGAACACTCTCCTGAGAAAAGCGGCGATCCAGTACCTTAAAAATAATGCGCGTTCTTCTACGCACGCCGCTACAGCCGGCGGGCATGGGGGTGAGCCAGGATTATTTATTTAAGAACACTGAAATTATGTAATCAGATAACCTATAGAAGACTCTTATCTTCCTTTACCTGCGCTTACTTCCCCATATCAATTGAACAACGTTAAAATGATCCATTTATTTTTAAAGACCTTGCCCCACCCTTGCCTGGGATCTGACTATGTCTATCATTTTCTTTTTTTAAATATCAATCATGAACATTCTTTTGATGGATATGAACGTGTTCTGATGTTTATGATCATACAAATAGCAGAAAATTTCTACTATCCATACATATTGTCATAGGTAGATGGGAGTAGCCTAATAAATCTACTGAACCATTTTGTTAGAAACTATTTGTAATTAGTAGGTGCATGCCATACATGTATGGTTGGTTTTTATGATTTGAGTGAAGATTTGTAAATGATGTTTAGTAAACACATTACACATATGGGGTATATTTTGGAAAATATCTTATCCTGCAGTACTATGTAATACTAAGTATGTAATGTTAACAAAAAAGAATGATACTCAAAGTGTTAAATAGAAACAATATTTAGTATTTTCTTTGTTCTTGACATTTTTCCCGAAAACGAAGTTAGCAAGCCAACAAAATTAGATTGACAATATTGTTTATTTATCAATCAATTTATAGTAGGTACCTCAAAAGTGCATGTACTGAGTACCTCCTTGCCATCTCCTTTGGGTGAAACTGGGCAGGTGTTTATACTCATTTTACTTTGTCTGTATTCAGGTGGCTGGAAAATGTGGAAGAACATGACCTTCTTCGTTGCATTCCCTGCTATTGGTCTCGGTATGCTGAATGCCTACTTGGCACATCAGGAGGAGCACCATGACCCCCCACCATTTGTGCCCTATGAGTACATGCGTGTGCGCACAAAGGTGAGACTTATTAGTTGTATTTTCCTATCCAAACTGCTAGAATTGATTATAAAGATCCAATACATGCATTGAGTAACCGAACAAGTATAATAGATTATAAGAAATAATATTATTATCTGTCATGCATTATAATCATTATTGTGGATGCTTTCCAGACATTGAAAATTAATTCAATTCTAACTTTGAGATTTTAATTCAAATGTCAGTTGTTTTCATGGCATCATTTCATTTATTATGGCCACATAAATATTTTTTTTTAATTACCTAATAACAGTAATTAAAATAGTGGTTTCTCTTTTTCAGCGCTTCCCGTGGGGTGATGGTCAGAAGTCTTTGTTCCACAACCCCCATGTTAATGCACTCCCCAGCGGCTATGAACACTAATTGTTTATGCTTTAAAATTTTAGCGGATTGTGCAGAGTGCGCTTTTAGATTACAAACAAAAGTAACTGTGTATTGTGATAAGTAACTAAATAAATACATATAAAAGTAATTTTGTTTTAAATGATTATTATTTATACTGATATCGTGACTGCAAAAAATTAAAGAGCTAAATTAAATATCAAAGAGAATGACTATTTTATGGAAGTGCTACAGATATCTGCGTCTTGTTCCTATTTATTTGAATAAAGTTATAAAGAGAAAAATATATATTTGTGTAGCCGTGTATGTTTTCGGTACCTATGTTACTATATCTATAATTTTTGTATGGACATTTTATTTTGCAATATGCAATGCAAGTGATTATATACTCCTTGATGCAACGTGCTGGACTTAGCTTGCACTATACATATAAACCAAGATGAGGGTGGGGAGGCCTTTATAGATTTACCGTATGACATAGTACTTATATTCTCTTTGCCTTATGAGGCCTTTCCATGGATTGTAATATATCCATGGGCCTTCCTTTAAATGGGACAATGTAGGGATGATCCATATAAGAAAAACATTGACATCAATCAATCGTTAACATTGATTAAAAAATATCGATGTTTTTACTTCGATGTAGATTTATAAAACATCGACACATCGATGATACGAGTATAATACATGTAAGTCTATATTTAAAAGCATAAAAAAATCCGTTTGAAAAAAGTATGTTGTATCGCACACACACACACATCACACAAACATGGACAACCAAATGCCATTATCATAATTTTGTTTTCCTTTTATGTACTCTTCTAAAGCATTTTAGATACGTTAGCAGTTAACGTATCTAATATACTCATTTATTTAATGTAACTATGTTTTATTTTGGTAAATTTGAACTCAGAGTCTCAAAACACAAGCCATGCTTAGTTTGAGACTCAATGAAATTGTGTACTATTGTTGTTACAAACTAGTGAATAAATGCTTTTTTATTTTTTTTTATTTATTTATCGATAAAAACGACAAGACAGTTGTCATTCGAATTTGACAGTACTATGACAACTCGCTGTGATGTGTAAATAAAAAATGTTGTGTCCGCAAATTACATTTCGCATTTATTTTCCATGTTAAAAGCTGTAATTTGTAGATTTGAGATTTTATAGCAATATGGCATGAGCTTTCTCTTTTGCTGTACAATTATTTCACGATGTCAAGTGCTTCCGTGAAAGAGTTCAGTAAGGCCTGGTGGTCGGAAGTTTACAACCGAATTATCGGTGCTGTGGTATTCCTGGATGATGCCAGTGCTGAATGTTTGCATTGGGATGGTGGACTCTTCAACTTGCTGTCGGGCGGTGCCGTGGCTGTGAAGAGTCTGTCGCCTTTTGAGGTAAATGTGATGTCCGAACTATGTTCAAATTGCTCAATAATACTGCTCCCCAGTTATGCGAGGCTAATGCAAAGGGGCTGCCAAGTTATTCTCTTGTCTCAATCCATCCATATTTATTGAAGGACGCCCACTGTAGTACGGAGATCTGTCCCAATGATTGCCATAAGGCTTGGTATTTCTCAACACCAGTTACAACAGCACATCCACTGACTGTCTCATTAGACTAGTGAGGCATGTTGCGGCTGGCGATCACTGGTTTCTGAATTTGAAATTGTCAGACAAATTATATCTATACTAATATAAAGACGAAATATTTGTATTTTTGTATGTATGTAACGAATAAACTCTTTAACTATTGGACCAATTTCAGAAATTCTTTCACCAGTAGAATGCTAGATTATCCCTGAGTAACATAGGGTATATTTATTACAAGAAAAAATTAGGGATTCTTACTAAATCTTGCCATAAAATGTCTTACTGTATGAGCTGCAGAAACTATTGATGAAAAAAATGTTCTACAATATTTAAGAACATATCAATATCCACAAAAACTTCATGATTTCATATGGCCAACTATTGTAGTTATGTCACTAACTACTTTCTTACATTTTAAAAGTTGATAGAAATGCCGACCAAAATCAGGCCATGTTATCCATACCTTTGTATTAATACTTATCCAAATAAATCATATTGAATTCAAGACCAGTACATTACATTACACACACATTACTTTAGCTATCATTCAAATCAGACATTCCATTCTAAAGATATTATAAATTTAAAAATGTCAATCTAAACAAAATACTATAAACGCCGCCGCGCCGTGGCCGGTGTGTCCCCACACAGTGCAGCTGGCACCGCGACGACTAAAGTGCGGGAGATGGGCGTGCACATCTATGAAATAGGTAGCCGCGCATTCCTACACAGTGGACGCAATATCCAACTGTGCAAAGCCGGGACGGGCCGCTAGTAATTGATATTTTTGTATTGAAAAATAAGCATTTGGAGTCTAGCATTGTGCCTAGTATAATGACAATACGGTTACCTCTCATTGCATAGCAACCTAACATTGGCAGCAATATGTAGGTGTATATAAGAAGCTGATCCAGTGCCATCCCTTCTTGGGAAATGTTTACATGATGGTGTGTAACAGCACAATATTCCACACTTAAAACATAACCATTTGTATCTGTCTATATCATCATGCCAGATCCCTTGCGTAGTAGGCAGAGAGTACAAAGTTCTAACAGGTTCTTTCCTAATTGACTGTTAAACTTTCTGTAACATTAGTTTTCCAGGAAAGAGCACAAGAAAGCAGTTTTCATAACACAAACAACGGCAACACAGCTTCGGACAATATGTGAGATAATCCGTCACAGTGATTTTACGCATTGCATACTGATATCATGCATGAGCCTGGATGTAGTGTACCTCGAGTTGAATGAAGGAAGAGATGTTAGTGATGTGGTTGCGGCTGGCAAGGGACCAGCTGAAGCCACAAAACAGCTTGAAGGCATGCTGATGGATTGGATTGCTAAGAAGGTTTGTGTATTCTGGTTATTCATGTACCTTACCCTTTTTTATGTATGTTCGGGCATAACTGCTATATGTAGGAACAGATTATGATGATTCTTTTTGCATTGGGTTTAGTATCACTATGGAATGGTCCCATTTTGTTGATCGATCGATTGGTCGAAGGTGGATTTTTGGCAGAAGCTAAAGCCGAAGGCTTAAAGTAACTGAATAATAAAAAAAAATTGGTTCATGATTGTAAAAATTTTTAATAGTTATGTTGACTGTATTAACTTAAGGAGATAATTAAAATTACTTACAACTGAAGGCCAATTCTCGTCATTAAAAGTGTCCAATATGCAGTCTCGATTTAATCTCAATCTCATAAATGGTATTCTCGTAAAATATGAACATCGACCGAATCCAGTTCGAACCGAAAGTTGTACAAAATGTAAACAGTATTCCGATAAAATTTAGAACTGATATGAACAACAAATATACAAATCGTCAAGAAAAGAAAGAAAGATGTTCAATCTATCTATCTATAACCTCACGCCAGATCCCTTGCAGGGTAGGCAGAGAGTATAGAGTTCCAACAGGTTCTTCCTTACATACCTCTCTGGCTTCCTCGACTCTCATAGTTCGTCTCATACTCGCTCGCCGGTTACGGAGACTCTTGACTTTTCCTTCAGATAAGACTTCGTTTATTTGGTCGTGGTAAGATAGTCTAGGTCTTCCCCGGTACCTGCATCCTTCCTTCCTGTTCAATCTCAGTTTGATATTTGTTATTTAGACTGTGGCAGCTGAGAATAACATGTGATCAACAAATGATTAACAATATATTTGAAATTTAACAACTTGCCATTATATAATTCGACTGAGAAGTTACTAAAATCGGATCGATACTTTAGTGGAGCAGAATACCAAATGTGAGTTAATTTATAATTAAATCTCAGTTCAGTCAAGATTCAGTCTCAGTGTCAATTAAATACGAGAATTGACCTTCTAGCTAAAAATAATAACACTGAAATAAAATTATTTATAATATTTATTTACCTATAATATTTATTTGTACAAAAAATTCAATATTTAAACTGACTTAGTAATCACGAGGTCCTGTGTTCAAATCCTAGGTCGGAAAATGTAGTTGTTTCTAACGAAAAATTCCCAGTGCAAGTCCAGAGTTTTGGTGTGGATGGAGTGGAATTGTGCCCGGTATAAGGCAATAGGCTCGCCCCCTATTACATGGGACCTAACATCGTCGGCGAAAAGTGGGTGAACACAGTGGACCTCTGCCGCTTGGGGAATATGGGCGTGATGGTGAATCATTTACTTAAAGGCATTCATAAGTCGTAAAGCGTAATAGATTGTTCAATTTCGCTGCTTGCTGAACCTTCGGCTTCGGACAAAACTTCGGCCCTTTTGGTATTTTTGGCGGAGGGTGGCCGAATCCAATTCCAGAGCTTCGTTCGGACACTAACCATCACTTATAATTGTAAAATAATTAACTTTAAAGAAAAAGGGAAACTGAGTTTAAGGAATGCAAGAGTAATAATATATTATTATTACTAAAAAGTGGCGAAATCGCTAAAGTGGCAGTGGGTGGGCTGGCCATGTCTGTCGAAGAACCGATGGCCGATGGAGCAGACGAGTTCTAGAGTGGAATTGGGAGAGGCCTATGTCCAGCAGTGGACTGCAATAGGCTGATTTTGATTTTCATTACTAAAAACAAAAAAAAAATTTTTGAAGTTTGTGCCAAGCACATCACCACAGATCTCACCAACCGACTACTACAACCGAAGTAATATTACTTTTGCATTCTTTGAACTTTGTTAACTTTTCTTAAAGTTAATTATAGCAGTATTATGTAATCTTATATTGCTGTGCGAAAGAGATGTGAATATAATTATGTAGTCTAAAACTGTCTCTTTTTCATTGCAAAGTTAAATTACAAAAAATCTGTTATACATATATTATGGTCACCCCAGTACTTCTGGAATAAGAATGTTGACCTTTTTCTTGGAAGTAATAATTAACTTTGCCCAACAATTCAAGCTAATTTTATAAAGAGATAGCTGAACTTAATTACACATTCTAAATTCATTTTAGGCCATTTTATAACAATTTAAATATATTAGAAATTTACTAATGTTGTAGTAAAGTTGCATTACTGTTATAATCAATGGAATGTTGAATTCATAAAACATTACTCTTTATATTATTCTAAAGTATATAAACAAGATTAACCTACGATCGCACGAGCGCTTTTCCATTCCGATCTCGGTCTCAAACCTATTCGCGCCTTCATTAAAAAGGCGACAACCCGATATTTTGCGAACGCGTCCAATCATAGTAATCAGCCGACTACGAACCTAACTTCCCTCTATCAGCCGCTACCGCCGTCCGCGGCATGTTCTCACCGGCCTTCACGATGCCCTTACAGCCCTTCTTTCGGATACAGATACCGCACATAGGATCAGACACCGACCCCGCCGGCGCGGTCGAAGAATCCCTTACCCGCCCGCCGGTGTAGAGCAACACGGCGAGACACCTAGTATACGCCCTCCCCCATAGCGACTGCCCAAGCCGAGGCCGTTCCTCCTTGAGGCGCCCTTGAGTTAGTTGCCCCCTTGCCCTTCTGGCTCGAGCGTAGTGGTTGCACGCTCGCCCTCTTGTCCGGTGAAGCTGTAAAGGCTCCGCGGCCAACAGCGTAGATCATTCAGACACACGAGCGCTTTTATGAAATAAATGACTAACAGTATATATTAAAGCGCTGTACAGCGCTTCAGCACCGCGCGTTGAAAAAGCGTCCGTGGGAATGAGAGGTTAATGTAAGACCACAGGCGCCCCATTTTAGATTATTTTCCGGATTCAAATAAGTTATAGACAAGTTGACAAACACTACGAAAATTCTGTTATTGTTTTCAGCCATCTGCAGTGGAAGTTGTACACATACCAATCTTCACTACATCCTTAACAAATGTGGTCTTTGTGACTCCCCCATACAACCACATCTACCCAACATATGATGGTAGACTCATTCCGGACTCTGCTTCTATAGATCTGTACACTCTTACTAGTGAAGAGAGGTCTAATGCGAGGAGACTAGCTAGTGGTTTAAACAGTATGCTGGACTCAATGAATTTAAAGGAGGATATATACTATGTTGGTACTTATAGTTCACTGTTGGCTGGTATATTGGAGAATTCGCCAGTTTGTTTGGCTAGGAGGAAGGTTAGTTTACTTACTTAATATCTGCTTAAATACTGCCCATTTTTGTGGGAAGCATGACAGGAACAGTCATGTCAAATGCCATTGCCTTAGGGTCTCCCTCAACACAATTGCCTTGTCCAGTGAAGCTATAAAGGCCCCGCAGCCGACAACATAGATCACTCACACGCACCATCTTCTGTCATTGGCGGATTTTCTAGCGGAGACATGAGATTGACTGTGAAATATTTTATTTATTGTGTAATCAAGGTTTAAGAATAAACATAGGGTATCATCCCAACTTGTAAAATCACTTATGCCCTTACACCAGGAATCAAATTTGTGCCATGCGTGTAGTGGTACAAACATTCACGAATACCTAGGTCGAAACAAGCATTAATAGGCGACACATAGTTTTATTGTGCGTCAGTAGAGCTGCCAATGCTCTAACTACTAGACCAAAAGCTGCTGTCAAATAATAATATAATAATATATAATATAATAATAATAATTTATTGTTTTCAACACAAAGGCATGTTACAATTTGTGATATAACAAAATAATTCCTTAATTACAATTTCTACCTTTGTGAGTGACTGGTGTCCGAACTAGGGGTAACCTGTGCGACGGATCACCAAATATATAATTATTTACGAAATATTTAATAAATAGAAATCTTATTCACATTTTTGTTCCATTTATGCTGAGATGATATCAGTCTCAGGTCTCATTCATCTTTAGATATTATAAACAAACAATCTTTCTCACGTTTTACAGAATTGTCTGCACCCAGCATCACTGATCATCGTGGACCGCACGCTAGACCTGTGTGGTGTGACCAGCCATTCCATGGAATCAGTACTTGATAAAATCATAGCGATACTACCCCGATTCCCAGGTCTCACCACCGAGGTTGCCGTAGACATGTCTCCGCTTTGTGAAGCTAATGCGTGAGTATAAACTCAAACTTAAATAATTTATTATGTATAAGCCCTGCGGGAGCTAATCAGAATATGTTTTATTCATGTAAACCATTACAGTATTTATGAATCGTCAGAAAAGTAACAAAGACTCTACCACCACCTCGGAGTGTCATTCCTGTGGAGAAGAAGTGCAAGAAACTTCACAGTTACTCTATTAAATAAAAAATTTACAAACTTTTTCAAAAACTTTTTGTTGTGGGGTATGGGAGAACAATGTAGGTTAGTCATCAGGTGAGTTTTAAGTTAAAAAAAGCAAATAATACTATTTATGAGAAAGGCGCTTACAAATAGTCAGTTTTCATTTTTAATCTAATTTAAGTACTAATCTACCACCGGATCGGAATGCGGCCTCCCAAATGACCTCCTCCTGAGAAGATCCGGCGAAGAAACTCAGCGTGCTTGTCTTTTTTAAATAATTTTATAAACTCTTTCTAGTTTTCCTACCAATTTTTTTTTTAAATCATATTGTGTGAATACAATGTTTAGGTTATAAATAAATAGTTTACGATCTAGCTCCAGTGTGATGCCGTACGATCGAGATATGAGATTAATCATGTTATTTATAAAGAGTGTATAAAGGATTCCAGATGGACCAGTCCCTACAAGCAGCACCCGTTCACGAGTATGACTATTGGAACAGCCATCACTCCCCTCGACCATATTGGAGGGACGGGAGTGTTCAAACTAGAACCCCAAAGACGGTGGTCAGACATAGTTTCTTTTCCTCTAATCTACATTTCATTGCTGGGTTTGTGTGTGTGTGTGTGTGAGAGTGTGCGGGGCCTTTACAGCTTCACTGGACAAAAGGGTGAGCGTGCAACCGCTACACTCGAGTCATCCATTGTTCGGAAAAGGCCTCCCTCTTTTTTCCTATGATGTCTATCTCCTGACAATAATGGCTGTTATGACCGTTTTTGACGACCGACCGTAGTTCAAAGAACTTGAATATTCAAATACTCCATATTTTATCATATTGTTTGCAGCAATAGCTTTGACAGTCCATTTGATCAATGTCAAATGATGTTTACTTATACATGACTGGCGATGATGAGGTTCCCAATTGAAATTCTTAAACAAAGTATGACTGATGTCTTTGTATTGTAAAATTATTAATAGCAGTCTGGAGTTTGAATATTTGCTTGATATAATAGCAATAGAGTGACCCACTAATGCATTGGTACTAAATATTTACTCTGAAAAGTGGGTGAAGATAGACCACTTCTGTATAACCACTCAGGGAATACTCGTAATGGTATCTTTTTTTTAGGAAGTAAGCTACAAAAAAGATTCAATTTTGTCTCAAGGCACTGTCTATTTGGTCATGGTAAGATAGTCTAGGTCAGTGGTTTGAAATTTATTCAAAGAGCCTTTTTTAACCGACTTCAAAAAGGAGGAGGTTCTATGTTCGGTTGTATGTATGCTTTTTTTTATGCATGTTCAGCGATATTTCCGTAAATTGTGGACCGATTTGATAATTTTTTTTGCATTGGGTTCAGTATAGCTCCGCGGTGGTCCCATTTTAATTTCATTGGTATTGGACCTTGGACTTAGAAGATACACCAGGGAACTCCTTAACGACAAACAATAGGCATGTGTAAATTGAGATATTATGGGTATTACGTCTATCCTATAGGTACCCTACTATAGAACTAAGCAGTATATTAGCCAACATCAAAAAAGGAGGTTCATAATTCATCCTTTTTTATAACTCCTTTGCTTATGAACCGATTTTGATGATTCTTTTTGCATTTGGTTCAGTATAGTTTTGAGGTGGTCGTATTTTATTGTTATTGGACCTTGGACTTTCAAGATACAAGAGGGAACACCTTAACGGCGAACAGCACGAATGTATAGATTCCGTTATTATAGTCGTTATATTAATCCTGTAGGTACCTTACTTTGCAACTTAGCAAAATAATATAATATCGGTATGTAAATATTACTAAATAATTCACTCGTCACTTAAAATTGTAATATAAAAATCTTTTAAAAAAAAAATGTAAACCGACTTCAAAAACCAAAAAAATAAATATTTGAAGTCGGTGCCAAGTAACCGACTGCACCAACCAGCACCGACTTCAAATATTAATTTTTTTGGTTTTTGAAGTCTGTTATTTTTTTTTTAAAAAGATTTTTATTTTAACCACAAATACAAAAAATACAATTCGGCGCGAGCAATTGGGCGGAGATAATGAATAAAACACATGTTTGCGACCGCCTATCTGTGCCATTGTTGCTTTCTATAAATGACCCTCTTTTATAGGCTAGCGTTTCAATAATTTTTACTCTTCTCTTACAAGGTAAGTTGATAAGTAATATTCCGTGCCTGCACTTGACATTTCTTGGAAGAACCGCAGTCGAGGAGTCAAAGAGCCGGATGCGGCTCGCGAGTCGCGGTTTGCTGACCACAGGTCTTCCCTCGTACCGGCACCCTTCCACTTTCGCATTGTATTTACTTATCTTTATAGCATTAACCACCCCGAAGATATCCAACTAAGTCCGGGCTGTCTGTACCACGCGAGTGACGACGGCTGCATCCAAACTTACGACTACATGATCAACAAATCCCAGAAAGAAGTGATGTTCGATCTATACAATAAACTTTCTAAGATCGACGTGCAGAAGTCGCCCAGTCCGAAAACTTTGCTGAAAGTCACTCCACAAAGCGTAGAGAAGATCGTCACTGCATCAAAAGGTTTGTAATAACTAAATTGTTTTGTTACACATTACATCCTACTAATATTATAAATTTGAAAGCTTGTATGTTTGGATGTTTGTAACCTAATCACGCAAAAACGGCTGAACGGATTTAGGTGTAAGGACATTGTTCTGCATCTATACATTAATTGCCTCAGAACCAACAGCAATGAAAAAATAGTTGTATGATTTCAAATCACCCATACATTATTTTAAGGCACTTATTAATAAACGGACAAGCGGGGGAATCGCAATTATGCATAAAAGTATTAGATTTTGAGATTATAATTCAGTAGCCATTAATACGTATGAGGTTATATTGTGTTGACATTCAGTAAATATGTCGGCGACTTCGATATAAGTACTTACAATACTTTGAAATATTCGTTTTAGATTGAAAATTGTATGTTAGATACGAATATTTGCCATTATTTTAATAAAATAGATAAATAATGATGGCACGGGTCAAATGTTTGTTGGTTCTGGGGCAATTTTTGACATTGTCCTTTAGCACACAGGTTATTACCTGTATTAACACATAGGATACTTTTTATCACGGAAAATGTAATGTACCTGTCTAAAGTCAACGCGGACGAATTCGCGGGCAGAAACTAGTTTGTTATAAAGTATTCCAAAAACAAGATCACTGTCACAGTTCTTCTTCTTCTTCTTCTTTAAGTTATGGCTTCACACTAATTAAAGTGTATTTTGCCAGTGTCCAGTGAGATGCTTAATCGTGTTTCAAGTATAAATTAATTGTACTCCCCGATGAACTTGATGACAACGATGATAATGATATTGATGAAGTACCCCACCCTGGATAGTAAAGCGATGGATACTCTACATACCAATTGCGACTGCCGTTTTGAGGGAAATTGAAAAGGCACGTTTTATCACTTTGTTACAATTACCTTCACTAATGCACACATAAGAATACATAATGCTTAATATTCCACCAACATTACACATTATTATTCGAATTAACACGTGTTTTGTAAATTAAAACAAATTGACAACATCCCTCTTTGACTTCCCGCCAAAACTTCCACTGTCACAGTTTTAGCGCAGTGAAAATGTGTCATGTCTATGGTTCTTGTCAACTTATAGCTTATGAGTGCCTAACCTGCT
This sequence comes from Phalera bucephala, assembly GCA_905147815.2. Lineage (NCBI taxonomy): Eukaryota > Metazoa > Arthropoda > Insecta > Lepidoptera > Notodontidae > Phalera > Phalera bucephala. The sequence continues at coordinate 9,797,662 of LR990621.1, read as the reverse complement.
ACTCTTGGCATAAGGAACTGATGAGACTGCTTTGTAATTAATCTTAAATCAGTTTTTTATGAAGTTGGATAGATATAGGTTAGTAGATTAGTTTGGGTATCATCGGAATTGCGTTGTTTTAACAAGGGTCAGACAAAGCAATCATTTGTAAGGACTTTAGTCACAGTAAAATCATGCGTATAAACAGAGATGGGCGAAATGTAATCAGATAAATGATTAACCACCCTGGCTTGGGGAATATAGATGTGATGGTGTATCAATAATTAAGATTTACAATGACATTTTGTAATATTCAACATTTTCGATTGCCCTTATAATCTTGAACCATGATTGAATACTCCAAAATGCAATTGTAATCATTAATCTGATCATATTTTGCCCATCTCTGCTTATAAAGACCTGTATTATTAAATTCAGACGTTACTTCGACAAAATACTAAAGTATACATATATTATTGCACCTGACTGTATACATGATAGGGCATATAATATTTCGAAATTATATTGCAAATAAGGACAAGTCAAGAGTCTCCGTAACCGGTAAGCGTGTATGAGACGAACTATGAGAGTGGAGAAAGCCAGAGAGGTATGTAAGGAAAGAAACTGCTTGACCTCTGTACTCTCTGCTTACCCCGCAAGAGATCTGGCGTGATGATATAGATAGATAGATATTGCAAATACCTCTTACTTGGGTTTTTATCATAATCAACTTTATAATTTAAATGTCTCTATCTATCCATATATATCCTCACGCCAGATCGCTTGCGGGATATGCCGAGACTACAGTGTCATCCAAAGGTATCTCTTGCTTTCAGAGATGGGCAAAATTAAACCTCCCCCGCTTGGGGAATATAGGCGTGATGATGTAATGATTAACGATTACAATTACATTTTGTAAACTTTAACGATCACGATTACATTTTTAATCTTGATTGAATATTACAAAATGCAATTGTAGAAGAGAGAGAAAAGAATACTCTTTATTGAACACCAATGCATTTACATTAAGAAAATAAAATAGGAGGTACAATTGGCGGTCTTATCGCTAATAGCGATCTCTTCCAGACAACGAAAACTAAAAGAACAAGAAATAAATAAGCAAAAAATAGAGGCAGTAGGCTGAGGCGCTCGTAGCGCTGTGCAACCGCGGTGTTCTTACCGATCACCAAGGTTAAGCAGCGTTCGACTCGGTCGGCCTGAGATGGGTGACCGGTTGTGGCATTTTCATATTCGAGCGTCTCCGTGCTTCGGAAGGCACGTTAAGCCGTTGGTCCCGGTTACCACTTAATGTGGTAGTCGTTAAGCTGCGTTGGATGCTTTAAAGGCGGCTTGATAAGTTCCAACAGCAGGTGGCCACAAACCTGCCTCCATCAATCCGCCCTGGGTCCGCGTGGTGGAGTATGACCTAATCTCTCTCACCTCGATTTGTGAGAGAAGGCCTTTGCCCAGCAGTGGGCAGGGTAGGGTGATATTATATAGAGGCAGTAGGTGGCGTACATTTATTAGTTAGTTTTATTTTAATAGGTTCATATGCTTATAAACATAAATCATTAATCTGATTACATTTTGCCGAACTCTGCTTACATACCTCTCTGACTACCTGTACAGCATCACACTCGATTTCTGTTGCTTTACTCTATCTATATATATCATCACGCTAGCTCACTCGCGGGGTAGGCAGAGAGTACAGAGTTCCAACAGGTTCTTTCCTTACATACCTCTCTGGCTTCCTCCACTCTCATAGTTCGTCTCATACACACTCGCCGGTTACGGAGACTCTTGACTTGCCCATCAGATAAGACACGGTCTATTTGGTCATGGTAAGATAGTCTAGGTCTTCCCCGGTACCTACATCCTTCCACTTTCGCATTGTATATCTGTTACTTTAGTAACCACTTATATTGTTATTTTCAGGTGATTACGAGATAATCAGCAAGCATATGGGGGTGCTCCAGCAGGCACTGGCAGTGGTACAGACCTTGAAGTCCCCGCGACGAGCTCAGTTCGATCTCCTGATGAGCTTAGAGAAGCAGGTCGTCCAAAGCGTCGCCGCTAGTCGGGACTCCACAAGTGTATTACAACAGGTAATGTAGATACGAACACTTATCTCGACAAATTTCGACCCTTGACGGACGATTTGATGCAGTGGTTAAGAGTGAAGCCGCTCCGCCCCAACCGAGGGCGCCTCGAAGAGGCGCCCTCGGTTGGGACAGTCGCTGTAGGGGGACGGGTGCACTACTAAGTGCACCGGTCAACCGCCGGCTATGGGAGGGGATCTACTACTACGTCGTCGTCGTCGCCCGTATTCTGAGCGGAAAGAAGGGATGACAAAGCATCGGGGGGGGGTCGGTGAGAACATGTCGCGGCCGGCGGTGGCGGCAGGGGTCGGGGGGGAGATCGTAGTCGGCGGTGGCTACGATTAACGGATTCGCATGGGTAGATGCGTTCGCGAAGTGACGTGTTGACGCCTTTTTAATAAAGGCGCGAATAGGTTCGAGACCTAGATCGGAGTGGAGGTCGACGTTCCGTACGAACCAGGGGGCTCCTACGGCTTTACGGAGGAAGCGGTTTTGAACCACTTGGAGTTTATCGATGTGAGAGGGGCCGAATGCCCGAACACAACACACGCATAAGTCATGATGGGTCGAACGCAAGTTTTGTAAAGTGTCACCTTATTTCTAAGGGACATTTTACTCCGCTTGCAGATTAACGAATGGAGACGACCGAGCACAAATGATGCTCGGTGACGGACCCGCTTGATGTGCGGGTCGAAGGACATGGTACTGTTTAGGGTGACCCCTAGATATTTGGGTCAAAGAGTGACCCAGAGAATGGGTCGGTCGAACATGGTCACTTGGCCGAGATTACTTCTAGGGCGGCGCAGGGAGTGGCGCGGGGTGACACCTCTGGAGAAGAACACCGCAGCGCTCTTGTCCGGGTTCACCTCAATACGCCACTTCCTGAACCAATTCCCTAGGGAATTGGCGGATGCCTGAAGGTGTCTGGTAATGAAACCTTTATTCCTATGCGAGACGTAGAGAGCGGTATCATCCGCGAATAGGGCTAGATGCGCCTTACTCGAACGAGGAATGTCGTTCGTGTAAAGGCTAAACAGGAGCGGAGAGAGAACTGAGCCCTGTGGGACTCCAGCACTGATGGAGTGGGAAGTGGAGCGCGTCATTTCGAGGCGATAACGGAAGGCGCGATTCGACAAGAAGTCTCGTAAGTTGAGCACGAGTCTGTCCGGCACACCCAATTGGTAGAGCTTGTAGATCAAGCCGTTGTGCCAGACTTTGTCGAATGCCTTCGCGACATCTAGGAAGAGGGCGCCCGTGTAGATGGGTTTGGGTCTATTGAGACCGGAGAGGATGTGCTCCGTGATGCGGTGCACTTGGTGGACGCAAGATTGTTTGGCTCGAAAGCCAAATTGCTCGTCGATAAGAATACCCCTGGACGTTACGAAGTCTTTGAGCCTCGCCAGAAGCAGGCGCTCGTATATCTTGGCCAGGGAGTTGAGGAGACTGATAGGGCGGTAGCTCGCGGGGAGATTGCGAGGTTTGCCGGGCTTGGGAATGCCTATGACGTCCGCCTCCTTCCACTTAGCGGGGAAGGTGCAGTTCGCCATGGCGGCGTTCAATATGGTCACTAAGAGGCAGATGAGTTGGGCGGGCAGGCATTTCAGAACGCGATTCGAAATGCCGTCAGAGCCGGGGGCTTTTTTAGTTTTGAGACCCATAATTAGATCTTCGACCTCCGTTTGGGTGATAGGAGGTAAGGAATCGACGGGGGGGAGGGATGCCCTGCGCTCGACTTCCATGTCGACCGCGTCGACGTGGGACTGGTCGACGGACTGAGAGCTGGGGGCGCACTGGCTCTCGAGGGAGTCGCCGAGAAGCTCGGCCTTTTCGTCGTCGTCGAAGGCTGGGGGTGCGCCTGAAGGGCGGGACAGCGGGGGCATGTAGATCGGTGTCCTGAGGGGACGGGATGGAGTCCGAGCTGAGAGGGAGGGGGGGAGGGTCGGCATCCGCCAAGGCCGTGCTTAGCGCATGCCAATCCACCACCGTCTTTTTGGGTCGCTGAGGGGTGGAAGGGGGGGAACCGAGTCTCATGACTACAGGTCGATGGTCAGAGTCGAGTTCCTGGACTACTTCCAAGGAGTGCAGCCGTAGGGTGACACCCTTCAGAAGCGCCATGTCCAGGACGTCGGGTCGGTGATTGGGATTGTTAGGATAGTGGGTAGGGTGCATAGGTGCGATGACGTCAAAGTCGAGAACGTCGACCAGGGCGTCAAGGCTCCTACCGTTAGGGGAAGTGGTGAGACCGTTCCAGGCCACGTGCTTACTGTTGAAGTCACCCGCCAGAATGACGGCGCTTCCCAGATTGAGGAGTGCTTCAAAGTCACTCCTGAGAACGGATTTAGTGGGGGAAAGGTATACGGAGGCGATCACGATGGGCTGGTGCCCCGTGAGAGAGACGCGACAGACCGAGGCTTCGATGTTGGTGAGCGCGGGGGGATCAATAGGGATGCAGTGAAGGGACTTCCTGTAGTAAATGAGAGTACCGCCTCCGCGGGAGCCGACTCTGTCATTACGCACGAGGTTATAGTTTGCGATCCTAGGATCGCGTTGTGCGGGCTTCAGGAAGGTTTCCTGCACGAGGAGGATATCAAGTTGGTGATCTCGGAGGAAATCAGCAACCTGATCTCGCTGGGAGCGAAGGCCATCGGCGTTAAAGAACGCCAGGTATAGGTTGTGGGGCTTATGGCGGGGAGATCGTAGATCCATTATTGGGTGCGGGGGGGTTGGGTTCTGAGGGACGCCAGGACGTCATATACGTCCCTGTATTCCGCGGCTAGGAGAACCTGGTCCGCCAAGTTGGTGGCGGCGTGGAGTCGAAGTGCGAGTTCGCCGACTCTGGGGAAAAGTGCGGGGCTTATCACCGCCGAGACGCTCATGATGAGGTCGACGTCCTGACTGACGTTAGTGGGCGGAGGGGGACAAGCCGCCACCGGCTGGATCGCCGGCGCGCGCTTCGGGGGGCGGGCAGGGCCCACTGACGCAGGGTGGGAGGCCGCGGTGTAGGGCAGCGGCTTCACCCACGCGTTGGCGCCGAGGGACGGCCTGAGCGGCGGGGGAGGGGGGGTCAGCTTCAGTGGCGCGGGAGCGCGGGGAGCCGTGGTCGCTGGCGCAGAAGGCACCGGACGAGGGTGCGCTGAGGGCGCGGGGGGGTGTTGCGCTGAGGGCGCAGAGGGGGGGGGCAACCGCGCGGGGGCGGCGGCGGCCGCCGCGCCTCGCCCGACCGCGCCGGGCTACCGGGGAGACGCGGTGTGCCCCTTTGCCTTAGGGGCGAACGGGCGGCACCAAACCCTAACTGCTCCGGGGCGAAGAGAACCGCCGCACGGAGAATAGGATAGCGGGATGGGTTAAGGTAGGCTCCTGGCGAAATCAAGAGCCCTGACTAGGGAAGCCCCCAAGGCCAGAGCTCAAGCCCTTCCGAGTTGGCCGCCCTCTGAAGGAGGGAGGCGAGCGCTCGGGTCCCGCTCAAGCCGGGCTTACGACGCCGCTAGGCGTCCACCGGACTTACCACGAACGGACAAAAGACGTGGATTTACAATAAACACTAATATTGAAAACCGTTATGAAAATAACCGTTGAGAAAAAACCGCGGGAGGGCCGGCCGCGCCGTTAGCCGACGCGGCTGCCTAGCAACCCACGTGATTGGTCACACCGGGCGATACGCGAACCGTACCTACACGAGACGCAAAAGCATACGCACAGCGAATGCAATTACGTAAACACGCAAGCACAAAACACGTAATCACAGCCGCGACAAACCACGTAGGTCTCGGAAAACGACCGTTACTAAAAACGCGGGAAGGCCGACCGCCGTCAGAACGGCGCGTCTACCTAACGGCTCGCCTTGTTGCTACGCGCGAGCCAGACGCGGAGAAGTAACGTCGCAAGCCCGTATATATGTACGTATACACGTATATGAGCCAACCAGATCACCACTCCACGCAAGCGCAGGCGTTTCCAACAGAGCAAGTCGAAATCTAATACGTACGTAAATACGAAAATAGCGAGCGGGCGGGCAGCGCAGTGACACGACCGAACGCGCGCAAGGCATAGCCAGAACTGATGGATGGAGTGATTCAAGAAGATTTATGTGTATAATTCACCCGTGCGAATCCGGGGCGGGTCGCAATTAGACAGTAGTATATAAAACTAAATTACCAAAATAGAAACACAATACAAAACGTCTCCAAGGAGACAAAATAAACACTGTTGTTTGTCTCCACTTGTCACACTCATGACAAAAACCGTCGACAAATGACTGAATGGCCCAATCACAGGAAGAAATACTATCTGTTGTCATGTCATGCTTCTTTTCATCAGAGAGTCATCCCCCTTGCGAAACCGGGGCGGGTCCCTAGTAGACAGTAGTATATAAAACTAAATTACCATAATAGAAGACACGATACAAAACGTCTCCAAGGAGACAAAATAAACACTGTTGTTTGTCTCTACTAGTCACACTCATGGCAAAAACCGTCGACAACTGACTGAATGGCCCAATCACAGGAAGAAATACTATCTGTTGTCATGTCATGCTTCTCTCTTTTTATCAGAGAGACCTACATATAAATCAACTTCTATGCAAGTGCTACTGCACTTGCATAGAAGTGCTACTGCAGTTTCTGTATACTATATACAAGGTGTAACATAATAAACGCAAGACCTCAGACACCCCGATTAGATAATTGCTTCATAAATTCAAAACAAAAATATACCCCAATTAACAACAAAACTTGTACGTCCAGAAATAAGTTTTAGGAATGCATTTGTAATCTCCATATTGCTTTGAATCAATAATAAATTTAGTTTGTTATAGCGTATTGTAGGAGTAAAAGCATTTTTTGCACATTTAAAAAAAATGTAAGATACATTAAAAATTGTTGGAATCAATTCAGTTACCGATCTGGAACAAACTACTTTCAGGTCTTGCGTTTATTATGTTACAGCTCGTATAGTCTTTCAGATGAAAAGAGAGAAGCATGTCATGACAACAGATAGTATTTCTTCCTGTGCTTGGGCCATTCAGTCAGTCGTCGACGGTTTTTGTCATGAATGTGACAAGTGGAGACAGACCATTACCTGTAAACCGATGAGATTTCCCATCAGTAATTTTTAACTTCCTTAAGTGATGAACGTTCAAAAATCCTTCACCTATGTTCTATAAGAAACTCTTATGCAAAATGTAATGCCTGTAAACTCGCTAGTTTAGCCTGTGTTGTCTGTCACTTAAAAAAAAAACCTAACCCCACTAGGAATTATTCCTGTATTATTTGTGGACCCTACCCTTAATTTAAATTATTTGTGGAAATTAAGGGTGGGGACCCTTAATTTCCGTATACTTATCTACTTCAGCCACTAACGTCCCACTGTTGGGCAATGGCCTCCCTCCACTGAGTACATTCGGTTCTGTTTTCGGCTTTTAAATGCCAGTCTTCCAGGAATGAGTCCAGCTCGTCCCGCCATATTCGTCTGGGCCTGTCGCGATGTCGTTTGTAGTTTAGTGGGACCCAGTTGGTAATTATTTTTGCCCAAGCTGTATTAGACATGCGGCCGATGTGGGCAGCCCAGTTCCATTTTAACGTGGCGGCTTTATGACCCACATCAGATTTTTTTGTCATGGAGCGCAGGGCACTGTTCCTAATTTCCGTACGAAATTTAAACTAATTTATTATTTCTCTAGTAGATATTTGTTAAATAAGATTAGGTAAAGACTAAACAATAGCAATAAAAAATATTACTAACTTTAGATTTAATGAACTACACTAACTCAACTAACCCTGCCTTTTTATTAAAATTTGGAACTTTCTGTGCCCACATAGAATTATAGTCTAGCTTGAAATGTGGATGATCAAACGTTGTAAATTTTCGGACTGTAATTTGTTTTGTGAGCTTAATAAATAAATATCGTGGGTGTATTTCCAAACGCGAAATTCACATACATAAACACCCAGACCGAAACAAATATTTATGGGTCACACAAAGATTTGTCCCGTGCGGGGATCGAACCCGCGACTTCTCAATCTAGTGGGCGGAGCGGCTCAAGCTCTTAATCACTGGACCAAGCCCACCATCAGTTAGCGTTAAAGTTTTATGTATGATTTTAATAAATATAAATAATAACATATATTTTAATAATATTAGCCATGTTAAGAAACAGTCCTACCGTTGAACACGGTCCTCCTCTCAAACTGAGAGGGTTTATAGTCCACTACATTGGCTCAGTGCGTGTTGGCGAACTTTACACACCTTTGAGAAACTTAGGCATTCAGGTTTCCTCACGATGTTTTTCCTTCACCGTTAAAGCAAGTGATCATTATACATAAGTGCGTCTAACCACTAGGCTATAAATAATAATACATAATATCTCTTATTTCAGATAAGTCACCTAATCAAGTCTCGCAAGGACCGGGACCTACCACTAGAAAATCTGCTAGCTCTAATCGTCCATATTTACTCTCTAAACGGCACAGAAGTATCATTCCCCAAGCACCATGAAGATAGCCTCATGGAGACGCTCAGTGTTGCCATATTCGAGGACCATAAGACCTTGTTTAATAATATTGAGGCTGGTCACATTGTGTCGCCGGAGGAATGTGTGGAGATAGCGAAGGGAGTGATGGCCCAGTTGAAGGATGTTTCGCAGATGAGAAAGGTGTTACAAAAGTGAGTTTATTATTGTTTAGTATCAATTTCCCGCGGCTTCGCACCCAGTCGTCAACACCGCCACCTGCCGGGTCCAACTATAACTAAGAACCATCCAGGTGACCTCATAAGTACAAATCAATCACCATAATCGGTCAAGCCGTTTAGGAAGAGAATTACGAACACACGCGCACCAGAATTTTGTCTGATAGAATTTCCCATCTGTAATTATAAACCTCTTTAGGGATGATGATTGGGATTTAGGGATGAAATGATTGTTGAAATATTCTGATTTAGTCTCTATTATTGTCATTAGGGGGCGTCCATTATTTACGCGAGGTGTTTAAAGGGGTCGAGTCGAATCTCATCTAATCTTACTTTGGGGAGAGGGGGAGTCTCGGAAAATATCACGTAATTTTTTTTCGCAACAGAGTAAAATTGCGAGAAAATAGTATTAAATTAATTAAAAGATTTACTAAAAAATGACCAAATCATATTCAATAATACTTAACAAGATTTTTTGAACGCCGCAAAGTTGTCAAAAGATCTCTAAAATCACCTCACGTAATTAATGGACGCCTTCTTATAAGTAATTCTTGTAAATAATTTGATGTTTCTATACCCACCAGTTTAAGTTGTGTCTGTCGGTCAGAAAAATCTAGTGGCCCTTTTCTACACAGACCTAAGTGGTCAGTGTTTCGATACGACTGCAATTGATAGAAACTGAACCTAGGGACCTTATTTGCTATGACCAATTAAACACGTAATGCCGCGCGTTACAATAACTTTGTAAAATGATTTGACTGCCTCGTTGGTCTAGTGGCAAAGCGCATCGATTTGTGATCACGAGGTCCGGGGTTCAAATCCTAGGTCGGACAAATGTAGTTTTTCTAACGAAAACTTTTCAGTACGAGTCCGGAGTCTGGAATTGTGCCCGGTATATGGCAATAGGCTCGCCCCTTATTACATGGGACCTAACATCGTTGGCGAAACGTGGGTGTACTCAGTCTACCTTTGCCACCCCCGCTTGGGGAATATAGGCGTGACGGTTTTTTTTTGTAATATGATCATTTAATCGTACTCCAGTGGCATGCGGTACGCACCGTTACACAACAATTTCAACTAGATATTGTAATGCAGAGTTGGGCGAAAATTGATCGTGTAAAGTGTAAACAATTAAAATATATCTGATTTTATTTTTGGTTTTTAAATTCCCGAAGTTTCGAGTGCTCTACGGCACCCACGGGAGGAATTGAGTCGTTTGGCTTCCAATAGTCATTGTAATTCCAGGGTACCGTAGGGCTTATAAATTAATATAATTTCAATTGATTGATTCTATACCAAAATAAGGGCCCAGCAGTTAGTTTCTTATTTGAGTGTGTTTAGTAACTAAGGCTTCAAATATTTTGCTGCGCTAAAGGTTTTGTCCTGCAGCAGACGACTTTTAGCTGAAGTAGTTAAATATAAAGTTTTTTTTTCAGATACAACTCTGTACTGAAATCCTGCGAGACAGGAGTGGGTCATGAATACCGAGGCCTTCTCCAACAACTGGTTGATGATTTGGTAGACACAGACAGGCCCGAAATGGCGGACTTAAAGCATAGGAACGAGGGTATTAAAGATTTATTTCGGAGCGGACTCAAGTAAGTTAAAATGTTATATTAAACAAATGGTCGTACTTGTGAGGTAGAGCAAAATTAAAATAATATATAAAGATGGGCTAGCAATATTTTACTGCGGCCAGAATACTTTGTCCCAGCGGGGAAGTATACGACTGGGTAATCTTTTGGAAATAACGGACGTGAGAGTTGTTTTATTATTCCAGGCGAATAACTCTTGTGGTTTTAACTGAATTATTAAATTCTGGCTACTACTTTCGTCTCGCTTAGCGCAAACGTAACTGTAACTACGTAAAGTGCCCTCTAGTGTCGGATAGTTCAATCATTTCTTCAACGCGCCATCTAGCGTCAAGTAGACACGAACCAAAAAGTAATCAAGTTCGATTCGAATAACATAATAATATATTTTTCAATCACCCTGGGACAAATAATGAATAATATAAACTTTAATCAATATTTTTCAGCATATTAACAAGCAAAAAAACTCGGACTACCAAACACCCGCTTGACAACCCAACAGTTATAATTTTTGTGGTCGGTGGTATAACGGCCGAGGAGTGCAAGCGTCTTCACCGCAGTGTTATTACTAGCGGAGTGGACAACACAGTCATCATCGGGTCCACAAAGCTCGTCACACCTGTAGAGGCCATGAGAGACGTGCTGGCGTTATAGCGGGGAAAGTAGGCTGTACCTAGCGTTAGAATAGTTACCGCTCTGGTACTTAGACGTGGGAAAGCTCGGTTTTAGCACAGTTAAAATATGAAAATCAGTTTGTTTTTATATTCATATCATGCAATCGGCTTACTAGCCATTACGAGATGGTGTGTATACCAGCGATTGGCGGGTGAGTTCATCCTTTCAGTCTAGGATCAGCCTCTTCTTATTCTCAGTTCGTTTAATTTATCATATTTCCATTATATGACGACGTTTTAGTCTATTGAATCTTGGTAATTCACTCAATATTTCAGTACTAGGGGATCGAATAATAATACACGCAGAGCAGACGCGCGCTCTACGTGACTACTTGAAGTGTTTAGCGAGTAGTCCCTCTTGAGTCTTACCAAGAAGCCGTGTAGAGCGCCCGGCTGTGTATGTGATTCTCTCTCTCGGATCATTATGATAATTGCGGTATCTAGTCCGAATGGTATGGACGATTTTATCATAGGATAAAATATTCGATCGTATGGTGGTCGTGTGGTGTGGCGATGTCTTAACACTTGCCGTCGATATTTTTCGTTATCTGTCGAAGCAATTCTTTTTGTTGTAGTTGTCAGTCGCGTGCACGTTTCCGCGATGCGTATATATGACAAGTTAGAACAGTTGTGGCTATAGAAATAATATGAAACAACAAACGTCTTAAATATTGATAGATTTTCGTAAAAAAGGACATTGTCGAAAATTGCCCCAGAACCAACAAATATTTGGCCTATGCCATCATTATTTATCTATTTTATTAAAATAATGGCAAATATCTGTATCTAACGGACAATTGCAATCTAAAACGAATTTTTCAAAGTATTGTACTTATATCGAAGTCGCCGACTTTTTCTGAATATCAACTCACACGATATAACCTCAAATGTACTAATTGCTACTGAATTATAACCTCAAAATCTAATCCTTTTTGTGCAATATTGCGATTCCCCCGCTTGTCCGTTTAATAATAAATGCCTTAAGAGAATTTATGAGTGATTTGAAATCATACAGGATTTTTTTATTGCTGTTGGTTCTGGGGCAAAGCAATGTCCTTTGCCCTAAATATTGATATATGGTAATCACCTAGAATGTAAGCTGTGATTTGATGCAACGTTCAAGATATTAATTATATATATTTAAATATTCGGGGATGTGTGTAGATTAGTGCTCCTGTTATATGTATATTTAATTTCCTGCATACTGTCCCGTGAGTGAGCATTTCTTCCTTAATCTATACTTAAGAGTAGATTTGTCAAATATAGTAGATAAGACTTGTCAAATATTTTTCTCCAACGTTCACCTTATTTAACCCCTCATGTCCCGGCGACCTATTTCTAGGTCAACAGAAAAGGTACTTCTACGCCCCGCCGACCTCTTCAGGTCAGCAGACCATGCTCGAAATTTGCAGTACCAACTTTCTGTAATGCTGATTTATTGGATGAAATCATCTAAATTTTAAATTCGTACAATACCAAAAAATATAAAGGCAACCCGTAGATTGTGGAAACATGCGAAATCGCGTCAAATCGGCATGACGCCAGATGTTAATAGCAATATTTGGTGAACTTATCAGTGTATTCCTTGTTAATTTATTATGTATTTATATAAATGATTACAAATATTTGTATTTTCACTGTTAATAAATATATAAATTAATTATTAGCGTACCTAGTAAGTAAGCAATGCAATTACAATGCCAACTGAAATAAATTTTATTGATGTCTTTATTTGTTGTTATTTAATTTGCGTACGATGTTTATTTTTACTACCTAATTTATTAGATGCGCCGATTGCAGCGACTGCCCAAAATACGCCCAGTTGCAGAGACGTTCACGTTATTCGCTAATCACCAAAAAATACAAATTTCATACTGTAATAATGAATTCATTAGTGATCTCCTTATATGTATCATCACGTGAGACCCCTTGCGGGGTAGGCAGAGCGTACAGAGTTCCAACAGGATTTTTCCTTACCCTCTGGCTTCCTCCACTGTCATAGTTCGTCTCATACGCTCGATGGTTACGGAGTCTCTTGACTTTTCTTTCAGATAAGACACTGTCTACTTGGTTATAGTGTCTAGGTCTTTCCCGATACCTACATCCTTACACTTTCGCATTTATCAGTGATAATGCGTCTTTATTTAATGGAGTGTTAAAGATTAGCTTTCTGCAACTCGGAGGTAGTGATATTACACTTATTTCGTTAAAATAATAATGCAGAAGAACATTTTAAAGTTTATTTTTCAAATACACAAAGAGGCAGCTCAGATGGTGGCGCAAGGACGCCCGTTTGACGTGCGTTTTTAACGCGCATCACATTGATAATTGAAACGTGATCGCTTACGCCACCATCTCATCTCCTTAAAATTCTCAATCGTGACAACATCAATACCAGTTTGTCTAATGTAATCAGTTCATTCAATTTAATTACTTTATATAATAATTTACACATAATACAAGCAGACATAGGAAATATCATTTACAATGCAGAACGCAGGTGCATACACATAAAGTATTCTAGGGCCAAAATATATATGATAGTTTACGATTATATAAAGGCAGGCATCCAAAATTTAACCGATTCTCAATTTTGCGACTAAACTCTTCTCTCTGCACACTATCGCTATTTTTGGAAGCTAGATACAATGACTGTTAAGTACATTTCACTTTCAAATGCCAAAAATGCAGTGAAGTATCGAAATAATAGCTAGCCCTACGTTCACACGAACGGTTTTTCAACGCGCGTTATTCAAGTGGTGTAATGACACATTTTTTTTTGAAAAGCGCTGCACTGCGTTGAAGATGCGTCCGTGCGAATGTGGACTAAAGTCTAATAGATACCGTGATCGAACTGTTACACATGTGAAGTGTAACCCTTATTAAGGACGAGATGGTTAGCCAGTCAGTTATCTTGCCCTCAAACATCCATGTAACCTACCACCATTTTGAAAGACCAGTTTGGGTCGGACCCTTAACGAGAGCGGACATATTCATTGATTGTAATACGGGATCCCGAAATAAATTCCAGCTAGTATAAAAAAATGTTATTTTTTTTTTTTACCGGTACTAATAGAACGCAGAATAATGCGTTAACCCGATCCAGTGTAGAAGCAATCGTGGAATTGTCATCGGTGTTAAAAGGATTCATGGTGTATTTACACCGTCACGCCTATATTCCCCAAGCGGGGGTGGCAGAGGTGTACTGAGTACACCCACGTTTCGCCGACGATGTTACGTCCCATTTAATAGGGGGCGAGCATATTTCTCATACCGGAAAGTTTTTCGTTTGAAAAACTACATTTGCCTGACCTAGGATTTGAACCCAGGACCTAGTGATCGCAAAGCGATGCGCTTTGCCACTCGACCAACAAGGCATGGTGTATTCGTTAGCCCTAAAATTATACGATGCCACAGAAATAAATTCAGCTAATATTTGAGACGATAAAATAAGTAATACCTACACAGCCCGTTCAACAAGCCTTAATTTTTTATAATACTATATTTTCTTAAATGTTTAAGCTGTGTTCAACATTCTAAAAATACAGACATAAACATTTTTTTTTGTGGCAATGATATAAAATTTGATATAGTATAATTATTTTAATATCCTGATTATTTTCGAGACATTAAAATAATCGTGTCAGAGAAATTATTGGTTTATTCGTGGGGTTGTTGATCTTTGTATGTATTTTTTAAATTTCTAATATAACATTATATTAGTAGAATAATAGATTGAGTTGTAGAGCTTCATTACTCAAGTTAAAACGTCATATTTCTACATTGATTTATTATTTATCGAGGTATATCTATTAAAAATCTATGTTTAATAATCTTTCGTTTTAATCAATCGATCAGCCAAACATTTGAGCACAAATTAAAACCAACACATTCCTGAATAACTTTTAACTTCGTCTATTCAGCTACAGTAAACAATACACACAATACTTAGATTCAATATCATAGCGGGAAGACGGCCATATTTAATTTCATAATATCCTATCTATGCTAAACATTAAACTATCACATTCCTTCATTTATAAATTTCTTAATGCCTACATTTTATTGTATCGCCAATTACATTACTACTAGGCTACTGTGGACAATCTACTAACAATATTTTAATTTAAAGTTATAAGCAAGAAAAATAAATGACTACATAGGTAAATGCAAAATATGTGAACAAATTTGATCCTAACCGTGATAAATTTGAAAAACCAACACATTATAGCAAACATTCAGTTATGTACTACGTACCTTCTAGAGAAGAAACTCCTATTATTTTTTTTGTAGCACGCGTATGCACTTCGTGCTAGGTGCTTGCCGGCAACTTGGCAAGTTTGAATGCTAAATTTTATTTAAAAAATATACCTTACTGTTTAGACAACTCGAGAAACATAATATACACATATACATCTATGAAAACTAGTGAATGAAAACAATGGTCTTCTTCTTCTTAAAGTTATGGCTTCACACTAATTTTAAGTGTATTTTTGCCAAGTGCCCAGTGAGATGCATAATCGTGTTTGTATAATTTAATTCAACTCCCCGATGAACTTGATGACGACGATGATAACGATGGATACTTTACATATCAATTGCAACGGCCGTTTTGAGGGAAATCGAAAAGGGACGTTTTATCGCTTTTTTACAATTACCTTCACTCATGCACACATAAAAATACATAATGGTTAATATTCCACCAATATTACACATTATTATTATTACACATTATTATTCGAAATAATACAAGTTTTGGAAATTAAAACAAATTGACGACAGCACTCTTGAACTTTCCGCCAAAAAAACCCCACCCCGTGGTCATTATGATCTTTTTGCGCGCCATTTTTTTTGTTTGTAATAGCTTCTCTAAAAGTCCACAGTACATAACTCAATTAAAAAAAATTGCATTCCATGATTAATTTGATAATCGAAAACACTAAAGCAAATTCTTAAGATGTTTTTTGAATAGAGGACTCTTTTTATATTTTTAAGCATGAGGCACAAGTAATTCAGTCCATGCCAGCAACATCACCGCCCTTTCTGAAGTCTGCGTTTGCGTATATCGCCGTTTTATTCCTGTAGAGGGCGCAAATGATGGACCCGCGGCCCCGGTAGCGGACAATGCCGTGGCCTTTTGCTTTTAGGCCTTTTATTATATCCTGTAACATTAATTAGAATATTTTTTACCTTGTGATCTATATTTTATCTACCTGCGGCAGGCGGCAGGCGGCAATACTTCACGAGCGGTACAAAATTTTATCGGTCCGTGATTTGAGTCTTATAAGCATAATGTTGAAAAAAAGGCTCGTAGAAAATCTGTGAGTGCTGAAATAAGTTGTTTGGTTTGACAAATACAATATTTATATATTTTGTGATTATCTCTAGGTAAGCAATTTTAAAGTCAGAGGTCTCGGGTTCAAACCCAGGCACGCACCTCTGTCTTTTCGAAAGCATGTGCGTATTAAAACATAACTATCACTTGCTTTAACGGTGAAGGAAAACATCGTGAGGAAACCTGCATACCTAAGTTTCTCGAAGGTGTGTGAAGTTCGCCAACCAATGGGGCGTTGTAATGGACTGTGGCCTAAAACCCTCTCAGTTTGAGAGGAGGCCCGTGCCGAACAGTGGGACAGTTTCTTAACAGTGTTAATGTTATAAGTATTAATTTTACCTCTGTGATGCCGAATTCATACTCAGCTTGCATGGGCATTAATTGATGGTGTATGCGAGCTTCATCCACAGCCTCTTTAATACTTTGGTTAAACCACAGCTTGCGTATTGCCACCTGAAAAAATAATTTGCTAAGTAAAATAGGTAGCGAATGAATCATCTATCTTCTTTTGTTCATCTTGGGACAAACTTTTATCCCTACTTATTCATTAAAAGACCACGTGCATGAACCAGGGTTAGTAATTAACTCGAGGTTATAACTAGGGTTGCCACCTTTTATTTAAGCAAATGAAGTATGTGGGTTTTTAAAGGTACCAGGTAAAAAGTACATCGTTTCCAAATAAAGTAATATTTATTTCACTATACTATTTTGTTTAAAAACATATTCTTTATTACTTTTCAATCACTTTTATCCCTGCCTAACAGCTACACAGCATCTTTACAATAACTTTAATAGATTCGAGAAAGATAGTAGCAATTTGAAAGTGTTTATAGTATTTACTATTTTCTTTATGTAACTTTCTAGATCCAACAATGATTTTTTCTTAAATCTAGCTTGCCTTAGATTCGGATTGTAACACCAGATACCAGCCACTTTGCTTTTAATTGCGAATCCTCCAGTAAAGTCACTCAGCCGTATTACGTAAACTTATGATAATTTTTTTTTTTTTATTGTCTTATGTAAATAACATCTTAGAAAAATCAAACTATGCGAAATAAAGTATTTTCGCGTACTTTATAGTTCTCATAAAGTATAAAGTATACATACCCTAAATAACGTACAATACTTTATAATAAAGTATGGGTGGCAACCCTAGTTATAACGTTAAGTTGAAGGCAATTTAACGTTATAACCTCGAGTTAGTCAATAGGTAACGCTAGGTTGGTGCAAGTGGGCCTAAGTGCATTATTTTCTATATATTTTCCCCCTTCAATCAATCAATCAATCAGCCTATCGTAGTCCACTGCTGGACATAGGCCTCTCCTAACACGCGCCATTGCACACGGTCCTCTGCCTTCCGCATCCAGTCTGTCCCAGCGACCTTTTTGAGGTCGTCGGTCCATCTAGCTGGGGGCCGTCCTACCTTACGCTTACCAAGTCGCGGTCTCCACTCTAGGACACGCTTGCTCCATCGGCCGTCGGTCCTTCTGCAGATGTGACCAGCCCATTGCCACTAGCTTACTGAGTCTGCGAGCTATGTCGGTAACTTTGGTTCTTTGTCGGATTACCTCGTTACGAATTTTATCCTTCAAAGAGACGCCGAGCATAGCTCGCTCCATAGCCCTCTGTGTGACTTTGAATTTGTGGACTAGTCCCACTGTGAGTGTCCACGTCTCGGCCCCGTAAGTCAAAACAGGTAGAACGCATTGGTTAAAGACTTTAGTCTTCAGGCATTGCGGTATAGGCGAAGCGAAAACGTGACGTAGTTTGCCAAATGCTGCCCAACCCAATTGGATCCTGCGGTTGATTTCTTTCTCGAAGTTGTTTCTACCAAATTGGACAACTTGTCCAAGGTAGACATACTCCCGAACAACTTCGAGCATCGAACCATCGCCGTAGATCGGTCCCGGCGTGACATGCTCATTAAACATGATCTTGGTTTTATCCAAATTCATGTCGAGACCGACACCTCGAGAGGCTCCATTTAGGCTATGCAGCATTTCGCTTAACTGTTCCAGTGACTCTGCCACGATGACGATATCATCGGCAAACCGAAGGTGTGAGATGTATTCGCCGTTGATGTTAATGCCCCGCCCAGTCCAGTCCAGCATCTTGAAGACGTCTTCGAGTGCATTGGTGAAGAGCTTGGGGATATTACATCCCCTTGTCTTACCCCTCGATGCAGCTCGATCGGGTTGGTCTTTTGGTCCTGGAGCTGGACGGTCATTGTGGCGGTATCATACAGACATCTCAACACCTCGATATAGCGCCAAGTTAAGCCCTGGTGGATGACGGAATTAAAGAGACTCGCTAGCTTTTTCAGGATTGGAGTCCCGCCTGCTTTTAGGAGCTCAGTGGTGATTCCGTCATCGCCTGGCGACTTGTTATTTTTGAGCTGCTCGAGAGCCACTCTGACCTCGTCCTGGTTGACATCAGGGATGTCTTCCGTATCGTGGCGTGCTAGTGGGGCTCTGTGGTCGTCAGCGCTGGGTCTCGAGGGTTTAGCCATCCGTGATGCGTACAGGTCTTTGTAGAAACTCTCAATTTCCTCGAGTATCTCGAACTTGGAGGTCACGGTTTTGCCATCCGCTGTATTAAGTTTCGTCAGATGGGATCTACCTAGCTGGCGAGCGAAGACTTTGGTGCCTCTGTTCTGTTCAATCGCAGCCGCGATGGTGCGGGTGTTGGAACATCGGAGGTCACGTCGCACCAGCTTCCGGATCTTCCAGTTGAGGTTCCTCCCATCCGGCGAAGACGCCTGCGTGGATGACATTTCCCGTCTCCGCCTCATAAGTTTGAGAGTCTCGAGCGAAAGTTTAGACTCTCTGTTACCGCTTTTGCCGGGAAACACCCTTTGAGACACCTCCTGTAGCGTTTTGACCATTGTGTCGGTTTTCTCGTCAACATTGCCTTCGGTTTCCAGCAGGTCGAAACGATTTTGAAGCTCCAGTTGGAACTTTTCGGACCCTAAAGCTATTTGAGGCGCAGTAGGTCTGAGAGTAGACCTCATCATGCGACGTCTTTCGGCCTTGAAGTTTATATTTAAAGCGCCTCGGACAAGTCGGTGATCGCTGCCGGTATTAAACCTGTTGATCACGGAGACGTCTCTAAATATAGACTTCCTGTCAGTCATGATGAAGTCTATCTCGTTCCTCGTCACAGTGTCGGGGCTTCGCCATGTCCACTTTCTATGAGGCTTCTTCTTAAAGAATGAATTCATCAAGAAGAGCCCCTGCGACTCCAGAAAGTTGACCAGCGTCTGCCCCCTGTGGTTTCGGCGCCCCACGCCGTGGGGTCCGATTATCGTTTCGCCGCTTTCTTGTACTCCCACTTTGGCATTTAAGTCCCCCATAACAACGTCGTAGTGAGCCTTGGTGGTGCCATGTAATGCCTTGGCTATGTCTTCATACATGGCTTCGGCTATGTCGTCGCAGTATGTCGAGGTCGGCGCATATACCTGTACCACCTTCAGGGTGTACCTGTTGGTGATTTTAAATTATGAGGTACGCTACCCGTGTCGACACACTGCTGACTTCCACAACGTTGTTAGTGAGAGCTTTGTTAACCAGGAAACCGACACCGCCCTGAGAGGGCCGATCACCTTCCCGAAAGTAGAACAGGTGGCCTGACTCAAGGGTTATCGTGTCCTCGCCCTGTCTTCGGACTTCGGATAACCTCAATATGTGCCAGTTTATGCGACCTAGTTCTACCTCGAGTTCAGTGAGGTGTTGGTCCAGCCGTAGAGAGCGTCCATTGTACGTAGCCAGGGTCAGGTGTTTTTGGTAGCCTTGTGTCGTAGCCCGGAGATTCTTCGCACCCCCTGCCCCGCTGTTACCGCGACCGCTACCGTGGCAGCGGACAGCGGGACTACCGGGAACTGGGGGCCTTTGCGTTTGGTGTCTTAACATGTTAAGAGGTTTTTGGCCTACTATACCACACGCTGGCCAGACGGGTTGGTATAGGGTTTGTTTCAAATTTTTCTTTTCTGGTCGTTGATCGAATGACGTTACTACCTTTGGTGGACTCTTACCACCAGCCAAGCAAAAGTATGGCTACTGGGGCATTCTAAGTTTTTCTTTCGCTTCCAGCCCAGTTTTTCCCCCTAGTTTGGGTGTTTGTATATATCAATTTCATATTTGTAAATGCACCCCATGGAAGTAATATTTCCCAGTGTGGGGCTTAGGGATTGCAATCCGGGATCAATTTTAATCCGGCCGGATTTAACAGGATTTACATTGATCCGACCGGATTGGTGAAATCAAGATGATAAAATTGAGTGTATTACCATTTTTATAAAAAATGATATTTTTTATTAAATCAACCTCATTTACGCTGTTATAATGAAGCAAGCAACAGTTACCAATTAACTATATCTATCTATCTATATCATCAGGCCAGATCCCTTAGGGTAGGTAGAGAGTACAGAGTTCCAACAGGTTCTTTCCTTACATACCTCTCTGGCTTCCTCCACTCTCATAGTTCATCTCCTACACGCTCGCCGGTTATGATGACTCTTGGCTTGTCCTTCATATAAGACTCGGTCTAAATATTCTTGGTAAGATAGTCTAGGTGGTTTATTTAATCAGTAGCAATAATTATTTAATTCTTGCTACTGATTATTTTGCAAACAAAAACAATAAAAATTTTCTTGCAACTTAAGTACATTACATTAGGTAATTCATTTTAAATCTTACTAAATCGACTAAGATCACGATAAGTAGGTAATTTAGGTAGGTTATGCAGTACTCGTTCTTGAAATAATAATGTCCATCATCACGAATATGTTTAATGCATGACACGGTTATCACAATAATGAATGTAAGACATCTTATTTTCTAGGCACGGCATAACGTATTTACCTAAGCAGTCAGCTCGAGTATTTCTTCAAAAAAAAAGTTATCTGTATCTGTATCCGGTCATCGGATCCGACATATTGGTTCAGGATCGGACATTTAATCGTGCCGGATCCGCCGGCTTACCGGATCCGGTTTTCTGGATTGCAATCCCTAGTGGGGCTACGTTTAAAAAAGTAATTAATTTATTGATTTACTAGCTTCTTAGATTTACGCGAATATTACACATGAAATAAAACTATTTTACGGATTTTATCGCGGTTTGTTTTTTTTTATAAAAAACAAACCGCGATAAAATCCGTAAAATAGTTTTATTTCATGATTTACTAGCTTTTACCAGCGGCTGCGCATGAGTTTATTTTGTAATATCTTTAAAAATTATAGCCATATATTATTTTGACGTACAAGGAATCATCAAAATCCGTTCATTAATTTTTCCGTGAAAGAGTAACAAACAACTATATAAAATTATAAACTTCCGCCTCTATTATTAGAGAGGTGAAATTATTAGGATATACCTATCATGACCTTACCAGAGCGACAGCAGTTGTAATCTTCGTTCCTCCTGAAGCTCCTATGACCATCTTTGCGTTGCCATTCCTATCTACGATAATGCTAGGGCTCATGGAAGACAGGGGTCTCTTGTGCGGTGCTATAAAGTTTGCTGGGGACGGGTACACGCCGAAGTAGTTCACAATTCTGGGTGACGAAAAATCATCCATCACGTTGTTCATTAGTATACCGGTTTTGAGGGTTGTGAACCCAGCACCGTAGCTGTAAATGAAAAGACAGTTCATTTTTTAAATAAACTTTGCCCCACACTAGGAATGATTCATATTCCTGTGTTATGGGTTGCGTTTACAAAACGTGAAATTCACATACGCCCAGACAAACATTTGTGGGTTATACAAAGAGTTGTCCCTTGATGAGATACTTGATCCAGTGGGTGAAACGGCAACATCTAGACAGACTCAATGTGTTAATGTCGGCCTTTAGAGGTTGTCTGGGCTGTATGAGCCTCATTGTACAGCACCTATGTAATAAAGTAATCCCGTAGTAATAAATCGAATCGCCCTTAGGAAATCTCCCTCTTTATTATCAGGATCTAACATCTTCTGCATTAGGTATCATGTGTACAGCTTTGCTACTCATCTTGGGGAATATAGGAGTGAGGATATTGTTTTTACAAGGAACTGGTCTGATGTTAGACTCGGAAGGTGGCTACAGGAACATGTGAACTATACAATATAACCCCCTCGTGTTTGGTATTGACAAGTACTATACGAGTGCAACCAAAAGATGTTATCACACTATACTATTTGATCTGATGATGAAGTTAAAAGGTGGCCAATGGAACCGCACAACTACTCAATATAAACCCGCCGAGTTGGGGCTCGTTGGATTTCTCTCGATGAGTACTGTAGACACGGATAGTGTTAACAGTCTGATGATGGAGTCGGAAGGAAACCATAGGAACTCCTCAACGAAGCAAGATACCTCCGTTGTGTTTTTACTCAAAGCTAAGTTTTTAAAAGATCTTTTTTTTTAAATTAGCTATACCATAAACGTAAATGTACATACAAGTAGTTAATGGAACTGGTGACGGACACGGAGTCTCCGTTAGAATCGATGATGGAGATGTGAGCTGTGCCGGAATCCGGCTGGTTGTACTCGGTGGCGCCGTATGTGGCGGTGTCGTTGCTGGTCGCCGTGTCGTTGATCCGGAGTCGGATCTCCGTACCGTACTCTGGACTAGTCACGTTGCTGATCAACTGTCCGGACAAATAGAGGTTGATTAGTCAGTTCGTAATACACGAACAACATATCACTTTGGTCAGTTAAGGCACGTAATAGTTTCTAGCTGTAGCAGTAGCCCTCTTGTCATAAGAAGCTGTAAAGGTCCTCGGCGAATAGCACAGACATTCACATAGGCATAGACATAAATTGGTAACTGTCATTTCGACACTGGAAATTTCTGAAATGTTATCCAACTATCTAGAAAGTTACTACACATGGCAAGCTTAAAGGTGCTTTTCTTGGTACTTGTTCCCGACCGTGTATTCAGAGTCTGTAGTGAAAGTATTTGTATAAAGGTATACGTCGTGGTCCATCTTTTTAGTAATATGGACAATTTTTTTACACCGGCCTGTGCATCTACTTTTTCAGCTAACGTGCTATGCCTATGACAACGTCGTTGTTTATCAACAGGGCCCCAAGTCCGTTATTGCAATTTTAATGAAATTGTTGTTCATTGACATAATAATTGTTAGTTTTGACAATTTAAATTAATCTATTAATTCAATGCTTTCCAATTCTTATGGTACCGATCAATAATTCTAATGGTCTTCTATAGTCGTCGTGTTACGTCGTAACAAAGTTTTAAAAATATAAAATAAAAATAAAAAATCTTTACACACACAAACAAAATAACTAGTTGTTACATCGAATGGAAATCGCGTGCCTTAACTAGTGATAGCATCATAATGACCATATTAGTATTATTCGTATTCGTTGGCACCGGAAATCAATTTATTTGTTTTCTTCTTTTTTTGCGATTTTTATTAGTTTTCGGTTATTTAAATATAATTTTTTTTCAATAAATAATTGTATTTTTTATAATTGTGTTTTTTATTTGTACCCGCCGTCAGGCGGTCGTAACAAAGTTGGCGCCCCACGTTGGGCAATAAAATTAAAATAAGTACACAATTTTTCCAGCCGGTGTGTGAATTCTCGGCACAGGGGAGATTTCGGGTCACACAAAAAAACCTATGGGCGCTGGGGACTTAACTTTCGGCTGTTCGATCCCGTGACGCGTGGGGGTCTTCGGTGATCAGCTTCCACCGGCTAGGTGGGGAACTTGGAGGTGCCCTATAGAAGGCCCTCAGCCGCCGAGGTCAGCGGGAGTCGACGGGCAGAAGTGTGGCCTGCTGTCTCCCAAACCGTACTTTGGCAACCCGTACGGTGGACCCCCAGTTTTCAAGGGGGTTGAAAAATGTTGCTAATCTAAACTTTTATTTTAATAAAGCACTGTTTGAACTGAACTGAATTGTTGTCGTGCGAGCTCTGGCGTCGAAAAAGGCTTTGTTCCTGCGCGAATTCGTTTTTATATACTGTCTCAGGACGGCCTACTTCCTGCCTGAGGCAACAGTGCGCACTCCCCAGATCTCTTGATCCTTCGTCTGAGACGAGGACAGAGATATGGAAAGAACGGCTCAACCGAAGCAAGGCACGTCCTAAACTATTGTCTGTTTTTTATAAAATTCTTGTGGGACTAAGATAGCAATAATCGAACCGAGCGAGATAGGATCATTGTCCCGTTGTTCGCTATTGTATTATTTCTAGATCCTTCTATGTTGTGGGCGTTTCTTATTAGGTGTTCTAAAAGGAATTTGATTTCCGGTGCCAACGAATACCTCATATGGTCATTATGATGCTATCACTAGTTAAGGCGCGCGGTTTCCATTCGATGTAACAACTAGTTATTTTGTTTGTTTGTGTGTAAAGATTTTTTATTTTCATTTTATATTTTTAAAACTTTGTTACGACGTAACAGTCGGTACCAGTCCAAACAATTGCTGACTTTTGGCACAATTGTAATTGAACGATTTTTGTAGCAGGTCATAATGTCAAAACACGCAAAAAAGACTTGGAACACAGGTGATTCCGATAATAGGTAAACGCGCTGATACTACCCAGTAATATTATAAAATACGAATTACGTATTATATTATATCTTTTGAATAAATAATAACACATCGTCCAAATTTAAGACACTTCACTGACTTAAAAAATAGTCTCTTTCGTAATTCACGTCCCTTTGCTGATATGTGACGTGATATTTTTGCTGTTTCGGGATTACTTCATGACGGTGTTCTTGAAAATATGTTCCACTTTTTATGTCCATAATTTTGATAAATAGAATTGCGTTTGTTTCATGTTATTTTACAACAATTGCCTACTAATACGATAAAAGGGTTCACTGTAATGAACTGATACCAACCTCCTTCAAATCCAAGAAGTCCATATCTCCCAACTTTGTCCTGGTAGCGTACGCATATTTAAAAGCTTCTAGGATTCTATGATACGTGAGGATCTTATCCTCCGTGGAATTAATACTGCTGGAGTTGAAGTGGTACCCGCTCAGAATGTTCAGGATGTTGACGAGGATCAGCCCACTGCTGGGCGGCGGGGGAGTGTACAAGACATCTCCGTTGCTTAGCGGAACTGCTATGGGTTCTAAGATTTTCGCTCTGGAATATTGAATAAAGTTTATTTATATATCAGAAAAGCTGATCGCAGAAGGTATACCAACGATTAAAGGTACGGTCAAACTAACGCGTCCAGCCGCGTCCGCAATGGCGTGTACGATGGCGATCAACTCCTGCAATAATATTTGTATGGAAAAGTTCATACCAACGCGTCCTACGTTCTGGACGCGCTATCTGGGCGGTGTCTGTACGCGCAATCATAGGGAGATACTGATCGCCGCCGGGGACGCCACCGCGGACGCGGCTGAACGCGTTGGTTTGGCCATGCCTTTAGGTGATAATTAAGCGTTAAACACTATTAAAATAATATTTAGTGATGTGTGTTAGTAGGTTGCCTATAAATATTAATGCTTTAATGTATGACACGTCATGGTTGTAATCAGATTTGGTGAATCATGATCAGCAAAGACGTTCACTGCACGATAAAGGCCTCCCAAAGATAGCCACATTGACCGGCTTTATGCTATACGCATCCAGCTTTTAGATACCCGCGATCTTCACCAGTCACCAGTGGGAAGTCTGACCACCCCACGGCCAAACCAACGCGTTCAGCCGGTTCTACGGTGGCGATCAGTTCTTGCAATAATATTTGTATTGAAAGGTTCACTTTGTGTCTGTGTGTGAATGATCTACGCTGTTGGCCGTGGGGCCTTTACAGATTCACCGGACAAGTGGGCGAGCGTGCAACCACTACGCTCGAGTCAGAAGCGCAAGGGGGTAACCAGCTCAAGGGCGCCTCAAGGAGAAACGGCCTCGGCTTGGTCAGTCGCTACCAAGGCGTCCTGCTTCAAACAAGCGCTATCATAGGGAAATACAGATCGCCACCGTGATCGCCGCTGGGGACGCCACCGCGGCCGCGACTGAACGCTTTGGTTTGGCCGTACCTTTATAAATTTGCTGTCATACGCGGCTGCGGATAATTTATATATAATCTTATTATTACGGAAATACAATATAGCCAATGTTAGTTTTGGATAAAGTAGCTTTCTAATGATGAATGGAGAAATTATTAAATTCAGTTCAGTAGTTTCAGCGTTTATAGATTACAAAAATAAACAAATCTTTACTTTTTATAATATTAGAAACTCTTAGGCATGCACCTTCAAGAAACTCTTAGGCATGCAGGTTTTCTCACGATGTTTTCCTTTACCGTTAAAGCAAGTGATAGTTAACTTATTTTAATACGCACATGCTATCGAAAAAACAGAGGTGCGTGGATGGGTTTGAACTCGAGACTCTGACCAGTCCAACGGTTTCTCAGTCCAACGGTCTCACCACTAGCTTATCACCGCTTTTCCAGAATTTATGTATATATCTAAAAATGATATGAGATAGCTTTCTCTCCAATGACGCCATTTTGTTCGTGTAGTCGGATATCACATGACCTATAACATTCAGTACGATTCCACAGTAGAGGCACGACGATCTCTGTTTACTAACAATGTACCTATTCAAATAATATTAATTATATAATTGTAATGTTTTCCTCCATAATATCAGTAAGGGAAAAATGTGAATAAATAATACTCCATAATATTGTATTATTGTTAAGTGCAGTGCGATAAAACTAATTACTTTAGTTCGTTTCCCGTTAATAGGGGAAAACACATGCCAAATATTATAAGGTTATTTTTGGTTGTTAATTTACAAAACAAAAAAAAACCTATGCCGGTGTACTGAGTACATCCACTTGTCGCCGACGATGTTGGGTCCCATGTAATAGGGGGCGAGCCTATTACCATATACCGGGCACAATTCCAGACTCCGGACTCATACTAAGAAGTTTCCATTAGAAATACTTTATTTTTCCGACCTAGGATTTGAACCTAAGACCGCGTGAACGAGGCAGTTGTTCAGTTAATTAATAACAAAGTACAGAAACAAGACAGAGACAATTTAAGTTTTATTTGAAAAATACGCTGTATTTCTTTTATGCCTGAGCGACAATATTTTTTAACGTCTTTAATTTACTCTTAATGCCAATAAAAAAACAAATAAACATCGAGGTGTGTGACTGTTTTATTGATAGATATAGAATGTTTTATTGATAGATATAGTCTGTTTTATTGATAGATATAGACTGTTTTATTGATAGATATATACTGTTTTATTGATAGATATATACTGTCTTATTGATAGATATAGACTGTCTTATTGATAGATATAGACTGTTTTATTGATAGATATAGACTGTTTTATTGATACATATAGACTGTTTTATTGATAGATATAGACTGTTTTATTGATAGATACATACTGTTTTATTGATACATATAGACTGTTGTATTGATAGATATAGACTGTTTTATTGATAGATATATACCGTTTTATTGATACAGATAGACTGTTTTATTGATAGACATAGACTGTTTTATTAATAAATATAGACTGTTTTATTGATACCTATAGACTTTTTTTTATTGCACACCAATACATTTACATAAAAACCAAAGTATAATATAAAATACGGAGGTACAAATGGCTTTTTGAACTTACGATAAAGGTCAAGGGACTTAACAAGGTAAGTACATAGCTACTGCCCCAGAAAACTAATAAGTTTTCCTCAAATGGAATAAGCTGCGAGAATAATTAATAAGTACTCATAACCAGGACATTGACCGCAATTCTATTGTTGTATACAATTACAATAATCAATGAGCCTTTGCCGCGATAACGGCTGTTTAAACCATCTTAAATTGTTTTTATTCTTCAATGGAATAGTGTTATTTCTATAAAGGAGTAATGCTGGTAGATTAATATCGGAATTTTTAGTCACTTATTAAAGCAAGTACATGCCTCGTTGGTCTAGTAACGTATATTGCTATCTGGCGGGGGACCCTGCACCAACATTAGCAGGGGGCTTTCGGGGTCGCGGACGCAAGGGGCGGGGGCCTTGAGAGTCCGTCACGAGCGAACCCGAGGAGGACGGCGCCGTGGTGTGGCCCACGTCGCCGTGGGCACTGCTGGGGAGCGTGTCATCAAGTCTCCCCCCGATGGCGCGCTCTTTAGAGCGCGGCACAAGAGGGGCACCGGTGCGTTCCATATGGAGATCCCGGAGTCATTTCCGTATGGATCCAAAGTGCTAGTGCCGGCCACCCTGGGGTTTTTAGTCGGTAGGAATCCGACACGCCCCGCGAGCTTCCCCCGAGGATTTTCCCCAGGAAAAAAGAAACAAGGTAAAGTATATTGCGGCTAGCGATCCGAAGCCTTGGGTTCAAACCCTAGGTCGGACAAAATGTGCTTTTTCTATCGAAAATTTTTCTATAGCTGGAGCCCGAAATTGTGCCTGGTATCCTCATTTGGGCATTACATCTTTGGCCTTATGGAGGTGTAGACAGTATACCCAACCCCGGTTGGGGCGTATAGGCGTGGCGGAATGAATTTTTGTTCTATCTATATCACCTTGTTGCCACCTTGACTGCCTCGTTGGTCTAGTGGCAAATCGCTTTGTGATCACGAGGTCTTAGGTTCAAATCATAGGTCGGACAAGTGTAGTTTTCCAAACGAAAACTTCCCAGTACCAGTCCGGAGTCTGGAATTGTGCCCGGTATATGGCTATAGGATCGCCCCCTATTACATGGGACCTAACATCGTCGGCCAAACATGGGTGTAATACCTCTGCCACCCCCGCTTGGGGAATATAGGCGTGACGGTGTATATCATCACGCCAGATCCCTTGCGGGGTAGGCAGAGAGTACAGAGTTCCAACAGGTTCTTCCCTTACAGACCTCCCTAGCTATCCTCCATCCTCATAGTTCTTCTCATACATGCCCGCCGGTTACGGAGACTCTTGACTAGACCTTCGTATAAGACACGGTATATTATTTTACGGTTGTTTTTGTTTCTTGGTTAAAATTAAATTTTATTAAGTAAGTAATGATCAACCAATGTCGAACCTTACTTTCCCCTTAAACACATACATATACACATAAAATGACAGGATTATGCTATTCCAATTCTCCTGTAGGTAAATGAACTCAAGAAGCATACGGGCTTGGCCTAGTATCTTTCGCTCAATGACATTTTATCTTCATGCACACTCTATAAATAACTCATACACATATCAGGAAGTCACAACAAATAATTCCATTGCATATCCAAAGTTTGCGTTTCCTACCAAGTTACCGCGATTTCTTTTGTCGACTTTGCACTCATGTTTATGGCTATAGGTTGCAGTTGACCAAATGAAACGTTTCTCATCCTTGTAGACAGGCGAAGGTGCAAAACCATTCTGCCAAGTTCAATAGCGTTAAAGCATAATCCAATATTCAAGCGCGAAAACGTGGTTGCTTTTTGACAGTTAACAGTCGGTTTCAATATTTAACTCAAGATAGAATTTAGCCTACTCCGCAAGGGATCTGGCGTGATGATAAAGATAGATAGATAGATAGAATTTAGCAAGAATCTAGATACAAGGATCTTGTGGCCTGCGGCCAAAATTGGAACTAACGCAGTCATTAAGTGAAATTTTACGTCATGAAGTGACATTTCACTTAATGTCAATCGCAGAGTTGCCGTTTGATATACAATTTACCGAAGTTCTTTTTTTAATTAGTAACCGTAACATTTTACTAAATGGTAACCCTAATTTCACACCACCGCCCCCTGTAAATGTTATCCACAGTCTAAAATATCCTTGTCGTACTATATATTTTGTAAGGAAAATCTGTCAAAATTTTACTGACAGTAATATTGAGATCCATCCAATCTTGAGATCAATGCAATACTTAAATATTTAAACCGGTCATAACGGGCTCGGTCGTAACGTAGATATTATCTATCAATCAATCAATCAGCCTATCGTAGTCCTGCTGCCTGCTGGACATAGGCCTCTCCTAACACGCGCCATTGCACACGGTCCTCCGCCTTCCGCATCCAGTCTGTCCCAGCGACCTTTTTGAGGTCGTCGGTCCATCTAGCTGGGGGCCGTCCTACCTTACGCTTACCAAGTCGCGGTCTCCACTCTAGGACACGCTTGCTCCATTGGCCGTCGGTCCTTCTGCAAATGTGACCAGTCCATTGCCACTTTAGCTTACTGAGTCTGCGAGCTATGTTGGTAACTTTGGTTCTTTGTCGAATTACCTCGTTACGAATTTTATCCTTCAAAGAGACGCCGAGCATAGCTCGCTCCACAGCCCGCTGTGCGACTTTGAATTTGTGGACTAGTCCCACTGTGACTGTCCACGTCTCGGCCCCGTAAGTCATAACAGGTATGACGCATTGGTTAAAGACTTTAGTCTTCAGGCATTGCAGTATAGGCTAAGCGAAAACGTGACGTAGTTTGCCAAATGCTGCCCAACCCAATCGGATCCTGCGGTTGATTTCTTTCTCGAAGTTGTTTCTACCAATTTGGACAACTTGTCCAAGGTAGACATACTCCCGAACAACTTCGAGCATCGAACCATCGACGTAGATTGGCCCCGGCGAGACAAGCTCATTAAACATGAGCTTTATATTATCTAGGTACATCCTAACTAATACATTCTTCTCTTAGATTCTTCAATTTAAAAAAAATACCGAGAAAATTATATTGAATAAAAATAAACAGGTTTAAAATTAAAAACACAATAGAACACGTTCGCCGTGTACTTAATTCGTAATAATTACAGACAACAATAGATTCATTCGTGAATTGTTATCAGCTGATAAAACGAAACAATGAGGCGACTTCAATGTACACCTCATTATTATTTTTTCACACAATTCATAACATACAACCACCCAATACCACCCGATATAAGGAACATTCAACTGTATAAATTAAACGTTAAAGTTTAAAATTGATTTTATTCCTATATATGTCGATACAATGTAATTTAAACAGGTGTTTTATGAAAACAATAACAAATTTTCTGTGTATTGTGAAATATGTAGATTAATAACTGGAATTCTTAATGTCGTCGGTGACTCATGTTATCAGGGGTTGTTATCGGTAGGTAATGGAATGTACGCCGATACAGTCACGGTGGATTTGATGGCTTCGTAATCAATTTTCATACTATAACTTAACATTCATCAAGTATATTACAGTTTAAATGTTATATAAATCGATGATTAAAAATATAGTTTCTTGTTTTCATAAAAACTATGCTCCATGCTATAGGAATTATTTCTGTCGTGTCGACATAGCCCTCAGGATTAGCAAGCTGAAGTGGCAATGGGCGGGCCACATAGCGAGAAGATCGGACGGGCGTTAGGGCAGAAAGATTCTAGAGTGGAGACCACGTATTGGCAAGCGCAGTATAGGACGATCGCCTGCCAGATGGACCGACGATCTCGTTGGCATCAGACCGGTTACGCTGGAAAGCGATTGGGGAGGTCTATGTTCAGCAGTGGACAGGTATAGATTGAGATGATGATAATGAGATGCGTTTCCAAACACAATATTAACGTATAAATATTTTTTTGGGTCTCTTAAAGTTATTTTGACCTGTATGGTGATCGACACAACTAACTACTAGAGCAAGTCGTTATTATAATATATATATATATATATATATATATATATATATATATATATATATATATATATATATATATATAGGTCTTCTCTCGAATCGAGGTGAGAGAGATTAGGTCATCCACCACGCGGACCCAGTGCGGATTGGTAGAGGCAGGTTTGTGGCCACCTGCTGTTGGAACTTATCAAGCCGCCTTTAAGGCTTCCAACTCGGCTTAACGACTACCACATTAAGTGGTAACGGGGACCAACGGCTTAACGTGCCTTCCGAAGCACGGAGACGCTCGAATATGAAAATGTCACAAACGGTCACCCATCTCAGGCCGACCGAGTCGAACCCTGCTTAACCTTGGTGATCGGTAAGAACACCGGTCGCACAGCGCTACGAGCGCCTCGTATTATAATACATACAGGACTTAAAAATGGCCCTTACGTAAATATAATTCATTATTCCAAGACTAAAAAAAACGTTTTTCCTAATAAAATATAAGGTGAACCCAGCTTTTTTAAGGATACCAAAGACAAGAAACTAGTCTATGACAATACGAAAATACCCGAACTCATAATATTATTATCAGCTGAGAATAATTCGTGGAATCAGACACGTCAGTATTGGTACTAAAACCAACATGATCAAGGTCTCATAGTAAGTCAAAGTCAGGCATAGAATCAATTGATACCTACCTGACTGCCTCGTTGCCTCTAGTGGCGAATAACTTGCTTTGCGATCACGAGGTCCTGGGTTCAAATCCTAAGTCAGACAAACTGAGTCAGTCCGGAGTCTGAAATTGTGCCCGCTATATGGCAATAGTCTTGCTCCCTTGTGCCCGGTTTATAGCAATAGCCTTGCTCCCTATTACATGGGACCTGTACTCTACACAGTACACCTCTGCCACCCCCTCTTGGGCGTAACGGTGTATATTATTTATTTTAGAATCAACTGATTTAGGTAAAGCGTAACTTCAAGTAATCTCTTTGGGGGCGGGCATAAATTAAGTGTCTCAGTAAAAGCACAGCAGTGGTAATGGTATGGCTGGTTGGTGCGCAGTAGTTACGGTGAAATGTTACTGCGACGTAACTTCTGTACAGTTTGTTTTAATAACACACTAGTGCATGCCATAAGGCACCGATATTTGTTATCGAGAACGCATCGTGGGACGAAGCTAAGTAACTTTTTATAATATCGCACCTTCAGAACGGTATAGACTTAACTCAAAAATCTATGAAATCGAGTTACGGACTAAGAGGGCCATTAAAAGGTATGCTCTATCTGGTGAATATTAAAACAGCGGCATTTAATTGAGGCGCCCTTGAGCTAGTTGCCCCTTTGCCCCTCTGGCTCGAGCCTAGTGGGTGCACGCTCGCGCTTTTGTCCGGTGAAGCTGTAAAGGCCCTGCGGCCAACAGCGTAGATCATTCACACACACACACACACACAAAGGTAGAATTAAGAATTATGATATTTCGGTCTCTTTCACTTTCCCTCTCTCTACCCGCGCCGCTCGGGTCTGAGGGGACGCGATTAGTTTCCCAAAAATTTGATTGCTTGAGATAAGTCCTACTTTTCTGAAGGTGCGATATGATTATTAAGTTGTAAATAAAAACAAGTTAAAAACATATTTTATGGCCTTTCCATATATAATCTATTCCAATCATACTTTAAAACTTTTTTCACTAAACGTCGATTTGTTGCTAACAGCATTTTCATTTTGACTGACGAAGATTGCAATCACAACTACAACATCTAAAAATGTTTATGGTATGTTCACAAAGTTTTAAAGTTTGATTGGAATAGACTATGTGTATCTAACCTATACACGGTGTAACATAAATGATGTTAGACCTCAAACACCCCAATTAGATTTTATTTAATCTCTATGATTTATTCCTGTGTCGTGGGTGCATTTACAAACATGAAAATTCACATACCCAAATTCCCAGACCGAAACAAATAATTGTGGATCACACAAAGATTTGTCCCGTGCGGGAATCGAACCCGCGACTATTAGACACAGTGGGCGGAGGGGCTTAAGCTCTTAACCACTGCGTTATATGTTAAATCGAAATATTGATATACTAATTCAATACGTAAGCCATACTTTCAATTTTAAAGAGTTGTTTACCACTCCTTTAAGCACTTTTATACCCAAATCAATCACGAAACCTGTTTACATGGCGTGGTTTCATGAATATGTTTTAGAAATGAATTTGAAATCGCCTAATGCTTTGAATTAAGAATTAATTTTGTTTTTAAAGCAGAATGAATAATGTAACATACATGAAACATATCTGGAATCGATTCAATCGCCGATTTGCAACAAACTACTTTCAGGTTTTGAGTTAATACGTTGCACCTTGTATGAAAATGCCGGTGTATTTGTTTTAGCTCTAAATACACTTTTAATTATTATTTACACAGACATATTTGGACTTAATTAAAGTCATGAGTCATCGATTTACAAGCAAATTGCTTCATAATAATGTATAGCGTATAGACAGTTTATACAGGTATTTTCGGCTGACTCAGATGCTCTCGAAAACAAAACAATGTTTCTACTTATATCAAGCGAAATTTTTCATTCGGCGTGTGCAAAATTATTTTATCTGTTTGCGGAATTTTTGAATGCTTGCAAAAATGTGGTGAAATATACAAAATAATTTGTTAATAAGGGAAAAATAAACCTATTCTCCGTCCCGTTTTTTTTTAGAGCTTGTTAAATTCCTCTGTCTGATTGACCTGTGTAAGATGTAACAAGTAAAATCGTAATAATAAAAATCTATTATTACAGTAATATGGATGTAAGGAAAATAGCTTTACTCACCAAAAACCACAATTCTGAATTTTAATAAGCATACGTTAGGTCTAAATTTTTACATAGGTTGGCATGCTCATTACGCTATGCTCAGTGGCTCAAATTGTTACCTGATAATGACGATTTTGACTAGATGAAAGAACCACTTTTTCATTATTATGGGGACTAGGACGACCTTGATATAGAGAGGGAACGTAGGTCGCTAGCTGTTCGTTGTAACATGCTGGTCCGTTGGTTTAATAATTTTTTATTGTTTTCTCCACTAATCCGTAGGTTTGCACGTTGTATGCAGCCTGTTAAGTTAACTCTCTCTAAGTCTTTTTGTCAATTATTCTACACGTGCAGCATGTGGGTTAATTATACTCGGCGGAAATACAACGACCTACGTATACAATATTATGATGGACTTAGGCTATTGTTGGGACTGCCGTGGCGATGTAGTGCCTCTCTCATGTTTGCAGAGGCGCACACTGATGGCTTTGCAGCCATAATGAGGAAACGGTGCGCCTCCATGATGGCTCGTTTGCGCGGCAGTACCAATAGTATATTAGTTGTTTTTAACGATCGGTGTGACTCGCCTATGTTGAAAAGGTAGGTTTTATTGCACACAAATTAATTGTTGTGTAACACACAGACACAAAGTAATGTTAATTTTTTGATAAATTTATTGAGATTTTTGACATTTTATAATCTAATGTAAATTTATATTAATGATTTATCAACTATAGACATGTCTGAAATAATCATTATTATTAATTTAGAAAAGGGTTTTAGGCGGCAAGAACAGATAGGTTCTAGTTTAGGCGGTCTTGCCATATAGCCTACATTTTGACTCTATGAAGTCGCCTACAATGCTCTCCGCATAATGGCGGACCTTATAACACCGGAACAAAGGGTTTAAACGTATAAGTCTCTAACTGAGTTTTCTTAACCGAGGAAAAAAATTAATTCAGACGGTTTATGTAAGCTGTAAAGCTATTTGTATCGGATCATGTGATTCGTGTTGTGTCTGATGATAATTATTTCATTGATAAGACGCGTTGATACTTGTATTTGTTATTGGAAAGTGAACACTAATCCGTACGCTAACAGGTATTACGATAACAATGTTTGTACACGATATTGTATCAGTTTATTTGTTTACATGAGTAGGAATCGATCACACGCTATCAAACACACGTGGTGCTTTTAGCATTATAAATTATAATGAACTGAGATAATAGGATATCCGCTGGATTGATGTTTCTAGAACAATAAAATATACTTTGTAAAATCCATCGAGCAAGCAATGCAAGATTTCTTCAAAGTCTTCCACCTCAAAATTATTATTAAGATTTCCGTGTCTTCCGCACTCGGATCACAGAAATAACTTTTAGCTGTGTTACTTGTAAGTATACAACGTGTAATATAAATGACACACGACTTAAGACACCCCAATTAGAGTATGGCTTTACATATTCAATACAAAAATAAAAGTTTCATAAGTATTAACTACCGTTTTCTTAAGAAGTAGCATATCAAAATGAACTAAGAAACCGGACTGATTTCGATATAATGTTAAGAAGAGCAATTTGAATCACTGTATTGTTTTGAGTCATAGTTAAATGTATTTACTACAGCGAATCGAAGAACGTTTGGAATGAGTTATAACAATATTATCTAATTTAGGTATTAAAAAGAATATCATACATTAATGTAATTGATTCAGTTCTCAATTTAGAATGAGCTACTTGAACATCTTTCGTTATTAATGTTACATTTTGTATTATCATCAGCCGAAAGACGTCCAATGCTGGACAAATGCCCCCCCCAAAGACCGCCACGACGATCGGCTTGTGCTTTACATGTTGTATAATAATATCAGCCTATACCGTCCAAAGGTCTTTTCTCACAGATCGAGGTGAGAGAGATTAAGTCACACTCCAGTGCGGATTGGTGGAGGCAGGTTTGTATGATGATATCAGCCTATACTGCCCTCTGCTGGGCAAAGGCCTTCTCTCACAAATCGAGGTGAGAGAGATTAGGTCATACTCCACCACGCGGACCCAGTGCGGATTGGTGGAGGCAGGTTTGTGGCCACCTGCTGTTGGAACTTATCAAGCCGCCTTTAAGGCTTCCAATGGCTTAACGACCACCACATTAAGTGGTAGCCGGGACCAACGGCTTAACGTAGGTAACTTTAATAATCTGAATCCCCGCGGGATTAGTATAAGTAAAAGGTAGGTTAGTCTACTCACGCGTTAGTGAGCACGGAAGTTGACATTAAAATTAACAGTGCAGTTAACATTATCCACCATTGCTAAATTTCAAATCGGCTTCTCTACTTACTGTTACTAATCAAGTACTCATATTGTCGCCCTAGCAAATGATCATGAAAATTTGACAATAAAATTAATTTCACTATAATATGAGCAGATGTTCATTTCAACGTGTGTATGTTGAATATAACGTAACGTATAACGTGTGTATCACAAAAAATGAGATAGACTTCATCATGAGCACCAAGCGACAAATATTTAATGATGTCTCCGTGATTCACAGGGTAAAAACCGGCAGTGATCACCGAATGGTCAGAGGCACATTAAATATTAATGTCAAAATGGAAAGATCGCGTCTGATGAAGTCTACGCTCCGACCTTCTTATGCACACATCCAAAACCCCGAGAACTTTCAACTCGAATTGGCAAACCGCTTCGAATTGCTAGACAGCAGCGCATCAGTGGACGAAATCAACAACAGGCTGGTAGAGACTGTCCATACGGTCGGGTCCATGTATTATAAGCCCCACCGTAAAAATAGACCTCAAAAACTATCTAACTCCACCCGAAATCTCATGGCTGAGCGACGTTCCATGACGCTCCAAACCTCCGATGATGCTAAGTCCTATAGGCAGCTCAATGGACAGATACTGAAGTCCTTGCGTCACGATTTACGGTCCTTCAATACAAGGCGTATTGAGGAGACCATAGCACAGAACAAGGGCTCCAAAGTGTTCGCAAGAGACGCGTCTATTGGGCAAAGCCAGTTGACGAAGCTGAAGACGGAGGACGGAAACGTAACGTCGAATAGGTCAGAGGTGCTCAGGGAGATAGAGAGGTTCTATGGGCAGTTGTACACCTCAGTAGCTGAACCTGTTGTTGACTTGGTAAAAGACCCAAGAGCCAAGCTAACCCGACACTACACTGAAGATATCCCGGACATCAGCCTGTACGAGATTACGATGGCTCTCAAACAACTCAAAAATAACAAAGCACCAGGCGAAGACGGAATTACCGCAGAGCTTCTGAAAGCGGGCGGAACGCCGGTACTTAAAGTCCTTCAGAGGCTGTTTAATTCCGTCTTGCTCGAAGAGAAAACGCCGGAAGCATGGAACAGGGGAGTGGTGGTACTGTTTTTCAAGAAAGGTGATAACACTTTACTGAAGAATTATAGGCCCATCACACTGCTGAGCCATGTTTATAAGTTGTTTTCGAGAGTCATCACGAATCGTCTCGAACGCAGGCTTGATGACTTCCAGCCTCCCGAACAAGCCGGTTTCCGGAAAGGCTTTAGTACCATAGACCACATACATACGCTGCGGCAGATTATACAGAAGACCGAGGAGTATAATCGGCCACTATGCTTGGCGTTTGTGGACTATGAGAAAGCCTTCGATTCGATCGAGACTTGGGCGGTTCTTAGATCTCTCCAGCGATGCCGCATTGACTATCGGTACATTGAAGTGTTGAAGTGCTTGTATAATAACGCCACCATGTCAGTCCGAGTACAGGGGCATTGCACGAAGGCGATCCCCATAAAAAGAGGAGTAAGGCAGGGAGACGTCATTTC
This sequence comes from Phalera bucephala, assembly GCA_905147815.2. Classification (NCBI taxonomy): domain Eukaryota; kingdom Metazoa; phylum Arthropoda; class Insecta; order Lepidoptera; family Notodontidae; genus Phalera; species Phalera bucephala. The sequence goes on along the minus strand of LR990621.1, from coordinate 9,759,078 downwards.
TCCGAAACTGTTTACGGCCACCTTAGAGGACGCCTTCAAGCTCTTGGAATGGCAAGGACTTGGCATCAACATCAATGGCGAATACATCACTCACCTTCGATTTGCCGACGACATTGTGGTCGTGGCGGAGTCGCTGGAAGACCTAGGACGAATGCTCGGTGACCTCAACAGAGTATCTCAACAAGTGGGTCTTAAAATGAACATGGACAAAACGAAAATAATGTCTAACGTCCATGTCGTACCCACCGCACTCACCGTTGGGAACTCTACTCTTGAAGTTGTCGACGAATACATTTACCTGGGACAGGTAGTCCGGTTAGGTAGGTCCAACTTTGAGAGAGAGGTCAATCGACGAATCCAACTCGGCTGGGCAGCGTTCGGGAAACTGCGCAACATCTTCTCATCCAAAATACCTCAGTGCCTTAAGACTAAAGTTTTTAGTCAGTGTGTGTTACCAGTGATGATATATGGATCAGAGACGTGGTCTCTTACTATAGGTCTCATAAAAAAGCTCAGAGTTGCTCAGCGAGCTATGGAGAGAGCTATGCTCGGCGTTTCTCTACGCGATCGAATCAGGAATGAGGAGATTCGTAGAAGAACCAAGGTCACCGACATAGCCGTTAAGATTAGCAAGCTGAAGTGGCAATGGGCGGGCCACATAGCGCGTAGATCGGACGGGCGTTGGGGCAGAAAGATTCTAGAGTGGAGACCACGTATTGGCAAGCGCAGTGTGGGACGACCGCCTGCCAGATGGACCGACGATCTTGTGAAAATCGCAGGAAGTCGTTGGATGCAGGTGGCATCGGACCGGTTACGCTGGAAAGCGATTGGGGAGGCCTATGTTCAGCAGTGGACAAGTATAGGCTGAGATGATGATGATGATGATGTTGAATATAATCTAGGGGTATCATAGGCGATACATGAGTAATCTGTTAGATCATCGCACTTTTGCGGTGCCTATTCTGTATTTAGGTTATGTTAAGCTCTTCAAAATTGGAATCATGTGATTTGTGATGTGTCAGATCAGAATTATTTAATTGATGAGATTAGAAAAAAAACATTCTAAGTTCATAAGTAAGCCGAATATTATAACTTAGTCATATTTCGAGTTGAAGCAGCGATAGCCTAGTGGTTAGACCGTTGGACTGCAAAGCCAGAGGTACAAAACTCAGGCACGTGCCTCTGCCTTTTCGAAAGCATGTGCGTATTAAAAATTAACTATCACTTGCTTTAACGGTGAAGGAAAACATCTTGAGGAAACCTGCATGATTTAGAGTTTCTCGAAGGTGTGTGAAGTTCGCCAACACGCACTGAGGCAGCGTGGTAGATGACTACGACTGACTATGACCTAAATCCTCTCAGTTTGGGAGGAGGCCCGTGCCCAACGGTGGGACAGTTTCTTAACAGGGCTAATATTAAAATATTTCGACTTACTCATACTGCCTCAGATCCTCGGCTGTGATGATGGATCCGACCCGCTCCAGGTCGTCCAGGAAGTCGACTGCTAGGCTCCCATTGTAAAGTTCATCACCACCCTTCTCTGCTATTATCTGGAAGGTGTTGCACAGCGCCTCGCTGGGCTTCACCATCGTGCCAGGTTTGTAGAACTGGTTCCTCAATGTGTTGACGTACATTTTCCTAAGAAAGAAGTTTAATGAGTAAAGTAGCTATTACTTTTGTAGCACTCTACGAGTGTTTGCTCCGATAATGAGTAGACGACGACGAAGACGAACTAGACTTAAAAAAGTGTAGTTCTGGTATACCAAAATACTGCCTCATTGGATAGTGGCAAAGAGCATCGCTTTGTGATCACGAGGTCCTGGGTTCAAATCCTAGGTCGGACAAATGTAGTTTTACTAGCGAAAAATTCCCAGTATGAGTCCGGAGTCTGGAATTGTGCCCGGTATATGGTAATAGGCTCCCCCCTTATTACTAAAGGAAAAGCGAGTGTACTCAGTACACCTCTGCCCACCACGCTAGGGGAATTTAGGCGTAATAATAATAATGCTAATTAGGAAAATATACCTAATTATTGAGTTTTATGAACTTTAGGAATATTCTAGTAAAAAGGCTGGGGACATGAATAATATCACTATGATTTCACCAGCCAGCTACGATATTATGATCTTTGTTTATCGCAGTGTGACCACTGACTATGATATCATATCTTTCAAATGTTCTCATTTACACAAATATTATAAAGAGAAAAGATTTGTTTTTTTTTTTGTAATCTGATGCAACTGAACCGATTTTAATAATTCACCATTAGAAGCTACATTATCTAGAAGTTATATAGGCTATTACAGTAACAATAAGATAATGTATAAAGATATTATTACAAAATAAACGCATGCGCAGCCCGCATATGACAGCTAGTATGAAAATAAAATCCATATATAGAACTCGCTGGTCTACAAACCAAACTCGTGACGATTCTTAACACAACAGGAAGACGCCAAACTTATTTATAGTATAAGGAAATTGTCAGCATTGTACTAAGGCCGCATACCTTAAATGAGGATCGTTTTTGATGTAAGGAGCGACTAGGAGTCCGTCGTGCATGGCCTTGGATATGGGGAAGCCAGTCTTGCAGAGCTCCAGGCTTGGAGCTATGAGGCTGTCCCAGGGCAGTTTCCCCCATCGCTTGTAGGCTGTCCACATGCCTCGGAGTTCACCTGGCACACCGACTGAGAGAGGACCTGAGATTGGGGGAGGTAAAGTAAAGAACTCTTGGGCGTATAGGTCAAAATGTAGACAACTTATAATTGACATACGAGGTTACTAACCTACTTTTACTCTTCTTAGATGATTACGTATAATTTTAGTGACTACTTATATCTTTTGGCATTACTATGAGCACGGCAGACGAAAAAAGTTATGGGTAGATAGATTACGATGTAGTGTGGTTTGTTCTGTATCAGGCCTAAATACTATGCGCTCTTTCAAAGGTAATAAACTACATTTGGAGTACTATGCTAGTAGACTAATAAGCTGATCTGATAATGTTCGAATAAGCATTCTTTTAGTAAACTTTTACGAAAATTTACTATGTGTATTCATTTACTCTGATACCTACATTAATCTGTTTCTCCATTTATTAGGGTGTTATGAACATCCGGTTATAAAAACCTCGGTAGGAGCTGGGTACATTGAACCGAGTATTATTAGCGAAGGTTACACACGAGCACGAATATCTATTGGTGAGGACGCTTCAACGGACACCGTCGGACGAATGCTTAGTTTGCCATGGAAATTACATAATCATGCAACGCTCTTGAAGTCATGCTGGCGAATGATTATTCGTGAAGTCGTATCTTAATATAATTCGCTGACAAGTACCAAGCATGGTATAAATATATAATTGTTTACTGCACAGTGTACCGAGCGAGTCTTCTGACATTTGATGTAAATTAAATACGGGAAGTAAAAAAAGGTTACTAACATAGTTCAAGCGATAGCGGAAAGAAAGTGGAGATGGGCAGGACACATATTATGCCACAGATCTGATAACAGAAGAAAAAAGGTGGTGGAGTAAAGACCTCCAACTTGTCACCGAAACGTAGGGAGACAGCCCGCAAGGTATACATTAGTGAACTGACGAAGGTGTTCGGATGGAATGCAATGGAAAAGACCTACCTACACTCAGAATTGGGTGGCTATATGATAATAATCACGATGAAGGACGTAAGTCGCCTATAATTAATATAATCTTATCTAAGAACATCTGATACTGGTTTTTAAAAGCTCTATAGATTTGAAAGGCCCCGGTCGGGCATGTTCGATGCGCCGGCGCCGGTGAAACTTTGCTGTAAGCTGCCCGCGCTGATTGGACCAGATTCCGAGAGAAAGCCTTAGAGAAATTCGCAATGACGTCCGTGTATTATGTATGAAACAAATTCGAGCCAAGTTATTGGTATGTAAGCGAAATGATTGCGTACACAATCGGTAGGTAACCATGGTTTGAAGGCATAATAGGTACGGTCAGCGACATAGGTCGCTAAACAATCTCAGTTTTTCAAATCGCTTGCCCACTTTTGTTTTGCATAAAATCCATTATGTTTGTTAATCTAAATATATTGAAATGTGTTGCTAATAGTTTTGTTTCGGCAATGTTCACCAACGTTTGTAAAAAAAAGACTATATCTGATTTGAAAAATTAAAAATGTTAAGACAGCGAGTAGGTATGAAAGGTAGTATCGGTGTAAAGATGAGAAAGGGCATGCTCCGTTGGTTCGGGCATATAGAAAGAATGCCAGAGGAAAGAATGACAAAACAGATATACAATGTGAAAGTGGAAGGATGCAGGTACCGGGGAAGACCTAGACTATCTTACCACGACCAAATAAACCGAGTCTTATCTGATGGAAAAGTCAAGAGTCTCCGTAACCGGCGAGCGTGTATGAGACGAACTATGAGAGTCGAGGAAGCCAGAGAGGTATGTAAGGAAAGAACCCGTTGGAACTCTGTACTCTCTGCCTACCCCTCAAGGGATTTGGCGTGAGGTTATAGATAGATAGATAGATAGAAAAATGTTAAGTAATTTCCGTTGCTCCGAGTAGGTACTTACAGAATAGATTTTACGTAGTATTTTAATATTCGATAGTATATCGACGGATATTGCCGCTCAGCCCACTGGATTGAGAAGTTACGGATTCGATCCCCGTGGTACGTCCCAGACGGGGTAAATCTTTGTGTACCCACGAAATATTTGTTTTGGTTCGATGTTTGTGTATGTGAATTACATGTCTGTAATCGAATCTATAACACAGGAATAATTTTGTGTTGGGTAAGGTTTTTTTTTGATTACGAGTATTAGCAACTGTATTCTTGGACTGGTGGTCCTTACATTTGGAACCGAACTTCCATATTTTGCGAAAATGATTTCATACATGTATCTTATTATTATATGCATAAAAAATGTGAGATACTTCATATATACTACGGTTTCGCTACAGCAAAACTCACAAGAGAGAAATTGCTAGAAAAAAACAATTTAATGATAACTAATAACGGTTTCTTTTATATCAATACACTGTTTTTATCAATACTGTTTCAATAATCATGAAGTTTTTCGTGCCAAAGATATATAATATCATCATTACATGTTATAAAACAAAGTCGGTCTGTCTGTTTGAACGCGATAAACTCAATAAACACCGAACGGATTTTCATACGCTTTACAGCAATAGACGGAGTGATTCAAGAGAAAAGATTATGTGTTTAATCCACGTGCGAAGCCGGGGTGGGTCGCTAGTCCTACTAACATTATAAATGTGAAAGTTTATATGTTTAGATGTTACTTAATCCCGCAAAAACGGCTGAACGGATTTGGATGAAATTTGGCACAAAGATAGTTTATTACCTGGATAACACATAGGGTACTTTTTATTCCGGAAAAATGTTAGGTTCCTGTCTAAAATCAACGCGGATGAAGTAGTGTTGTAAAAATGAGCGCTTAAGTCGAGCGTTTAGCGTTGAGTCGACGCTCACGAGCGTTGAAACACGTAGAAGACGCGAGCGTTGTAAGCGCCGACTCGAGCGTTTTTACAATACTAGGATGAAGTCACGGGCAGAAACCTTTTTTTAATATGTATTAACAAATTGTATTTATGCGGCGCGCGACGTACAATATAAAGTAGAAACATCTAGAAATAATCATAAAATGTTTATCATTTGCATATACAAGCCGGTTTCTCTTTATTTGATATTTGGTCAAGTGTGTGTGTTATTTAAACACAAAGAGAACGTAATTAAAGATATGATACAATATATACTATATGATATAGCACCCGTTTATTTGTAAACGGATACGTATCTATTATTTATTTGATATTATAACGGCTGTCGTAATACGAGTATACTTGAGGTCACAAAAAGTAGAGTGAAGGACACAGCGTATAGTTTACCTACAGTCGGAAAAGGATCTTTTGGCCCGCGGCCTAAATTGGAATAAACCTTATAAACCATTAAACGTTGTTTTTTTTTGTCGTCCTCCATGGACAGGCGAAGGTACAAAGCCATACTGCCAAGTCTTATATTTGTTTAAATTAATTCAACTCCCCGAAGAACTTGATGATAATTATACTTATGAAGTACCCCACCCTGGACAGTAAAGTGATGGATGCTTATTTGGTATCAATTACGACGGCCGTTTTGAGGGAAATCGAAAAGGCACGTTTTATCACTTTGCTACCATTACCTTCATGTGCATGCACATATAAGAATACATAATGGTTAATATTTCACCAACATTACACATTATTATTCGAAAAAACACAAGCTTTGGAAATTAGGACAAATTGACAACATCACTATTCGACTTCCAGCCAAAAAAAAAGACTTTCTTAATGTTCACCCTAAGTGTTCACCTAACTTATATTTACAAGAAACCTACACTTGTGCGATATTTTTAATGATTTTAGTAAACCAGTTTTCTGTACATTGTCTGCCAGTATATTTTCCAGTCCTATTTAATTATAGTAATTTTTTTTTTTTTTTTTTTTTTTTTCTATAGAATTCTAAGCTTTCTGACCATCACGGATCATCACTTCAGCGGTAATGTTCATGATAACTTCAAGATCAACAAAACTACTTCGACTTTCAAACGTCTTCTTTCTATTGAACCTTAGTGAACGGTTAAAGGAAGGAAAAATCATTAGTCACCTGATTCAACAAGGTTAAACAAGAATTCTTATTGAAAAAGGTTGCAGCTAGAAGTGATTTAATCAGTGCCGTTCAATGTTATGAATATTCTCGAAATATCGTAACCACAAATGTTAATGAATTATTTTAGTTAAGCGGTCAGTTAGACAATTGCTGATAATAATTAAAGCTTTTCGTCTGTTATTCTTTTATATTGAGATAGAATTCCAGCACATTTATTTGTATTTTCATAGACAATAAAATCTAGTGTAAAGGTATATTTTATGAATGAAACATTTTTTATGTTTATGGCATCACGACGACGCGTATTTTGCCAATGTCAGGTATTTCGAATATTTATTTCTAAATTAATTCAACTCCCCGATGAACTTGATGACAAAGATGATTATGAAATTGATGAAGTGCCCACCCGGTATAGTAAAGCGATGGATACTTAACATACCAATTGCGGCAGCCTGTTTATGGGAAAACGAAAAGGCACGTTTTATTACTTTGTTACAATTACTTTTACTCGTGCACATATAAGAATACATAATGGGTAATATTCTACCAACATTACACATCATTATTCGAAATAACACAAGTTTTGTAAATTAAAACAAATTGACGACTCTTCGATTTCCCGCCAAAACCCTAAATAAAACTTAGCAAACGAACGTGTCACGTTGCAGCACATAGATTTAATTATCTATGCATTTCATCTATCTTTAAGTTAATATCTGTCGATCACAGTCCTATGCGCTTACAACTTCATAGTCACGTAATCTTTGAGATACAAAGTATCCTTTCGTAATTCTTACATTATACCTATTTCTTATAAAATCTATAGATTACATTTCAAGGCTACTGAACTGCTGATAATATTATTAAGTACCTAAATAAACAGTATGGAGATTAAAACGTGACCTATTTGATATACCGTGCGTGGGTACTCATAAAACCTACTGAGAGTTATAAATTTAGAAATTATGGCCTGATATGATTTTGTTTGTTTTGTTCAGCGATGTCTCAAGGTATTATGTGAATCTAGGTACAAGGTAATATTTGTACATCTAGCCTATTTATGCAAAAAGCTGAATACTTTTTTAGGTAAACAAAATTCGTTAACAGGCTTACCTATCGTAAGGAAAACGTGCGCAAAAACCTTATAACAGCAGGTGGTACCCATCAATACGTTCAACATAAATTAGTATGACGACACTCACTGAAAATAAACGGATTCGTACAAATGTTAATAGGTACCTATTCCACTAAAATGCATGCTGCTGTTATTGCTGCTGATTTTTCTGGTGTTACCCTACCGGAAACAACAGAAAAATGACGCGCCCTACTAAAAAAGTAAAATGCTAATAGACTTTTTAATATTTTCATGTATTATACCATTATTATACCTTATTGGCAGACATCCCGAAATATTCTGACATTTTAAGCTTACGTGTTTTATAAAAATTCTTTTGCATAATTAAAGGAGGTAGCCTCTTTAAAAGCTTTTATTTAACTTGCAATTATTTCGTATGTCTGTCTGCCTGTCTTTCCGGTTTAAATCTTGTGATCCATTTGTGAAGCACTTGGTATCCGATGGGGCTGAAATTTGGCAAGAAAGTAAGAAATTTGGCATTATGTATGTAACTTATTACATACGTATGCCAAACTTTCTTTTTTCTTTCTAATATGGTACTATGGAGCTGGTCTGATGATAGAGTCGGAAGGTGGCCATAGGAACATGTGATATATACAACGTAACCTCTTCGTGTTAAGATTGTTAGATTGGTATTGACAAGTACTATACATCGAGATAGTGTTCAGGGTCTGATGATAAAGCCAAAAGGTGACCAATGGTACCACCCAACTAATTAATATAGCCCCGCCGTGTTTGGGCTCGTTGTATTTGTCTTGGTGAGTACTTTCAACCCGGATGTTGTCCAGGGTCTGATGAGGAAGCCGTAAATCCATAGCAACTCCTCAACTAAGCAAGATATCTTCGTCGTGTTTTTGCTATAAAAGATTGTTTTTAAAAAGGTCTTTTTAAATTAACTAAATGATATCTCTCGCGAGCAACGAAAAAAAAATTACGGAGTTATAGAATTTTTGAACTTAAAAAAACAAATGAAAATCTAGTTTAGGTTGCGCACATTATGGTCAAGACGGTCCCGTTGGTTTAGTAGATAATAATACACGTACCCATCACGAGCGAGTTCTGGGTCCTAGGTCGGAAAAAGTGTTTATCTATCCAAAAATTGTCCATAGTAGTCCGAAGTCTGGACTTTGTGTTGCTGATATTGACGGCGAAAACTCCTTTGCTATATAGATGACGGTGACAATGTTTATTTTTTTAATCAAGACTACTTAGAATCGTTGTGCTGCAGTAGGTACGTATGCTTTTTTTCTTTTTAAATGTACAAATGCTTCTTTAACCACTTAGAAATGTTTAAACTGCATGATATGGAACCTCTTATTAAGCTAATATTTTGCTTGTATTAGGAGAACTGTGTGACATATTTTATAGGATGATAGGTTTATATTTATTCTATGGATGATAGACGGACTATCAACAATCTGGACTATAATGGGCGCAAGATTTCAAGTATGTAAGGAAAGAACCTTTTGGAACGCTGTACTCTCTACCTACCCCGCAAGTGATCTGGCGTGATGATATAGAAGATTTCAAGTTTTTACCCATAAACGCCTTGTCGTGGCTTCCATTGAACATGTCAACGGAGACCGCACCAGGTGCTCTCTCCCTCGCATTCACGGTGTATGCCTTCTCCTCCTGCTTGATGTAGACCGTCATGAAGAACCCGCCGCCCAGCCCCATGCTTTGCTGGTTCAGGAGTCCGTTGCAGAACATGGCAGCAATCGCCGCGTCCACCGCCGACCCATTCTTGAGGAGTATTTGTCTGGAAGAAGATTATCAACATTACCCACAGCGCGGTTACAGGAAGTCCTAGCCGATTGGCAATAATTTTTACCAGCTTTTAATTAAGTTGCAATGTTTGTAAGTTAGGTCAAATCATACGGAGTTAAACGCACATCGTCGAAAATGGCCCCAGAACCAACAGACACTTGACCCATGCCATCATTATTTATCTATATTATTATAATGGCAAATATCCGTATCTAACGGAAAATTTGCAATCTAAAACGAATATTTCAAAGTATTGTAAGTATCGAAGTCTCCGAAATCTTTACTGAATATCAACACATTAATATAACCTCAAATGTATTAATTACTATTGAATTATATACTCAAAATCTAATCCTTTTTGTAAAATATTGTGATTCCCCCGTTGCCTGTTAAATAATATGCCTTAAGCGAATTTATGAGTGATTTGAAATCGTACAAGTCTTGTTTCATTGCTGTTGGTGTGTGTGTGTGTGTGTGAATGATGTACGCTGTTGGCCGCGAGGCCTTTACAGCTTCACCGGACTAAAAGGCGAGCGTGCAACCACTACGCTCTAGCCAGCCAGAAGGGCAAGAGGCGACAACCGAGGGCGCCTCGAAGAGGCGCCCTCGGTTGGGACAGTCGCTGTAGGGGGACGGGTGCACTACTAAGTGCACCGGTCAACCGCCGGCTATGGGAGGGGATTTACTACTACGTCGTCGTCGTCGCCCGTATTCTGAGCGGAAAGAAGGGATGACAAAGCATCGGGGGGGTCGGTGAGAACATGTCGCGGCCGGCGGTGGCGGCAGGGGTCGGGGGGGAGATCGTAGTCGGCGGTGGCTACGATTAACGGATTCGCATGGGTAGATGCGTTCGCGAAGTGACGTGTTGACGCCTTTTTAATAAAGGCGCGAATAGGTTCGAGACCTAGATCGGAGTGGAGGTCGACGTTCCGTACGAACCAGGGGGCTCCTACGGCTTTACGGAGGAAGCGGTTTTGAACCACTTGGAGTTTATCGATGTGAGAGGGGGCCGAATGCCCGAACACAACACACGCATAAGTCATGATGGGTCGAACGCAAGTTTTGTAAAGTGTCACCTTATTTCTAAGGGACATTTTACTCCGCTTGCAGATTAACGAATGGAGACGACCGAGCACAAATGATGCTCGGTGACGGACCCGCTTGATGTGCGGGCCGAAGGACATGGTACTGTTTAGGGTGACCCCTAGATATTTGACCTCTTTGACCCAGGGAATGGGTCGGTCGAACATGGTCACTTGGCCGAGATTACTTCTAGGGCGGCGCAGGGAGCGGCGCGGGGTGATTGCTGTTGGTTCTGGGGCAAATCATGTATGGGCGCAGAACAATGTCCATTGACATGTTCGTTAAGTCCCATGACAAAGCATGATCTATGCTACACCCAGGATTGGCTCCATGAAGGAACTCCTCCACGGCCAGCAGAATTTTTGTAAACACTTTTAATTTTGATTAGCCATTTTAAATTGCACCTTATACCTGGTTGCATAAAAATTTGATGTTAATTTTTTTTTTTACAACTAGTTGGTTTCTAGTCTTTTGTCGCCATGCCTATTGTCCTGAGCACGTGAGTTTTCGTTGTAAAATGTCATTTTATACATTCTTTCGTTTCTTTCGTTAACGACTCGAAAGTCCACTAGGCTACAAGTCAGAATTTCATTCAGAGGGTTAAATTTTGTGTGAATTTACCAATTTTCCAGTTTAACGCGTTTGGACCGGAATTTGTAGTAGTGTTGTAAAAACGCTCGAGTCGGCGCTTAAACGCTCTAGTTTTTAACATGCTTCAACGCTCGTAAGCGACTCAGCGCTAAACGCTTACGTTCAGCGCTCATTTTTACAACACTAATTTGTAGTGTAATCCGTAAGAATAACAAAAGGGTTATTTTAGTTACTCCATTATGTGTGTTTGTATTTGTGGTTTGTATAATCACGAGTTGTTCAGCCAACGATTATCATAAATAACCACTGTTAGTAAACACTAACTATTCTACTTACTTTTTTCAGAACAGTGCCAAGGAGACGACCCAAATAGCCGCTTCAGTATACGAAAAAACAATGTTTACAGATTTTATATCAATGTTATATATAGTTTTACATTATAGGGACGGTAAGGTAAAATATATTAAGGTTCAATTCCTTTTTTTTAGGTATTAATATTAGTATTATTAAGTATTAATATTTAAAATTGAAGTGTCTGAAAGAACTTATTAAGACGGCCATAAGGCTTCTAACTGGGCGTAACGACTACCACTTTCTTTTTGAAACATAGGATTAGGATTTATTCCTGTGTCATGGGTGCGTTTACACACATGAAAATTCACATACCGTTGGCGACGAGTGAAAATCTTGAAAGTGTCTAAAACGAAATGCACGCCCGACAGTCTTGCGGAGTCTCTCATTTAAAAATGGTAGACTTCATAGATAGATTGCCGATTCACGACAGATGGCCTAATGACCTATCATACTGAATTTGGGTGCCTTATCCACTTTTCTAACTATATAAAAAATAATTCTATTTCGGTAAGAAATTGCAATTACGAGGTCTTACGCGCCGCCGACGCTACACAAATACCCAGACCGAAACATATATTTGTGGGTCACACAAACATTTGTCCTGTGCGGGAATCGAACCGGCGATTACTCGATACAATGGGCGGAGCGGCTTAAGCTCTTAACCACTGCACCAAATCGTCGGTCACATTAAGTAGCTACCGGGACCAACAAGGTTATTCCTTCCAAAGCAACCATAGCACATTTCTTCTAAACTGGAAATGCCACAAACGCTCACCCACATCAGACTGACCGAGCCGAGTCCCGCTTTACCTAATAAGATAAACCATTTATAATGCAATCTAACAAATCTTTCCCGTTAAAAGGATATAGATATCGGCGAACGGCTTGGTCGAGTGGTTAAGAGCTTAACCCGCTCAGCCCACTCGATCGAGAAGTCGCGGGTTCGATTTCCAAACGGGACAAATCTTTATGTGACCCACAAATGTTTGTTTCGGCCTCGGTGTTTGTGTATGTGAATTTTGCACTCACACACCGACGACTCAGGAATCGTTTCTAGTAGCTACGTTTAAAAAAATTATTTATATCTCAGATAGCTCAATTTCAGATGGATTACTTGTCTAGAATGAGTATCGAGCGCGCGCGGAAACGGCATAGAATTTATCAACCGATAGAGTAGGGTGAGCACACACACGCGCACGCACAGATTACAACTTTTGAAGAAATCGAACACCTTGTGAGGTCGCTTTAGGCGTTATTTTTGTGAGGTCCGTCTAGACAAGTCTTAGTTCAAGGCTCAATCCTATCCTACTAGTATTATAAATGTGAAAGTTTGTATGTTTAGATGTTTGTAACTCAATCACGCAAAAACAGTTGAACGGATTTGGCCGAAATTTGGCACACAGATAGTTCATTTTTTGCATTAATAAATAGGATACTTATTATCCCGGAATAATATAAGGCTTCTGGCTAATATCAACGCGGATGAAGATGTGGGCAGATACTAGCATTATTATACTTTCACGGAAAAACTACTCAACGGATTTTGATAGGATTTTACAGTAATATGGCTTGTCTATCAGAATAACACATAAGCTATAATTTATAAAGATTACCCAAAATCAACGCGTAGCCGCGGGTAACTGCTATCCCCCCCATATCCCTATCTTAGAAATCCAAAATAAGACCAAAAACAATATCTCATCACTTTTATAACGTGTTTTCAAAGAACTACATGATAATTCTGAGAAAAAAACGTTCTTTTTACAACGACAATCTATATTTTATAAATATTAATGAATTATTAAAATGTAGGTTGTGCGTCTGCTCGATATCTGCGTCAGTAGAAAACAAAAACAAAGACTGTGTCAACAAAACTTAAAGTGTTTCATCATACTTCAAGCTGATTAAAGAAACCGGTGTGACCTGGGGCTGGTCTCGATGTCACTGCGCAGTTCTTTTATTAGTCATCTTAATACAAATACGGATTAAATGTTTAAACATTTATTCACGTGATCTCTGCACAGACAGGCTTAATGCGTGATTCGCGGATATATTTTGGTCTCAATATTAAGCTGGGTGGTTGTCAAACATATTTTATAATATTGTGCTAATATAATGTCTATTTGTACTTTATTATCCGTTAGCCATTTCCATAGCCTCCATTTAACCCTCACGGGAGATGAATTTTAAAAATCCTTTCATGAAGTGAAATTTAATTTACGTTATATAAGATAATCCTGTGCAAAATTTCATGCTTCTTGACTAGTTTTACTTTCAGGTTCCCGTTTTTTAACCGACTTCAAAAAGAGGAGGTACATATACATAAAAAAGCAAACATATTTCCGTCAATTCTGGACCGATTTTGATGATTATTTTTGCATTATAGCTCTGAGGTGGTCCCGTTTCTATTTTTATTGGTATTGGACCTTTAACTTTGTAGGGCACCAGGGATCTCCTTAACGACAATTAATACGGATCTGTAGATTGAGTAATTATAAGTATTGTGTTAATCCTATACGTACCCTATATTATAACTAATCAGGAGGTTTACAATTCGTCTGATTTTTTTATAACGTCTTTATTTATGAACTGATTTGGATAATTTATTTTGCGTTAGGTTTAGTGTAGTTTCGATGTGGTAAGATTTTAATGAAATCGCTATTAAACCTTGGGCTTTGAAGATACACCAGGGGGCTCCTTAACTGCAAACAGCACGAATGTATAGATTCCGTTATTATGGGTTCTATATCAATCCTGTAGGTACTTTACTGTAGAACTAAGCAAATAATTTAATGTAGGTATAAACATATTAATAATTAATTCACTCATCACTTTAAATAGTAAGATAAATAACTTTATTAAAAAAGAGAAACCAACTTCAAAAAGCAAAAATAAATTTTTGAAGTTGGTGCCAAGTAACCGACTGCACTAACCGGCACCGACTTGCAATATTAATTTTTTGCTTTTTGAAGTCAGTTTCCCTTTTTTTAAAAGTCATTCACAGATAAGGTTCTCAGCCGATCTCGCAGTTCGCGAACTGCGTTTCGTTGCGTCGCTCGTCCGATCGATGGCAGCAAAAACAAAGCGCAGGAAAATTATTAAATTACGTACTCAAGTAATAAAAGTTAATTTTATGATAGAAACGACCCCTGTTCTAGACCCTAAGCTATGTCAGTTAGTTTTAGAGTTCCGTAATAGGTAGATATGTATAAAAAATAACCATCACGCCTATATTCCCCAAGCGGGGTTGTACACCCCCTTTTCGCGACGATGTTAGGTCCCATGGGCCTATTGCCATATACCGGGCACAATACCAGATTCCTGACCAACACTGGGAATTCTTCGATAGAAAAACTACATTTGTCCGACCTAGGATTTGAACGTAGGACCTCGTGATTGCAAAGTGCATTATTCGCCACTGGACCAATGAGGCAGTCACGTAATAATAAACCACTATTATTAGGATTTCTGTGGTACCGTACAATCTTACCTCCACTCACACACCAAAGAAAGGTCAAATTAATGTTTTCTTGGAAAGTAAAGTTGATTGTTCTTTACTCGAATTAAAAGGTTACATCGATGTTTTCATAACAACTTACGTGTGTGTTTTTTCATAATGTGTAAAAGTAACAAATATGTTTTTACAGTGAATAATATGACGTGGGTTACCGGGAGGCTCAACTTTTTAGCAGTAGGTATTCTTGTAATCTTATTTCGACGTAAGAAAGAGGTGCGAGAAGCTGTCATCTCTCTTTATTTGTTTTTTTAAATTATGCCTCGTACTTGAAATTATTCCTGTTTTGTGGGTGCATATACAAACATCAAATTTACATACAAAAACACCCAGAACAAGAGAGATCCAGAGCAACAAATATTTGTCGGATCCGCGACTGCTCGATCCAGAGGGTGGCGACTGTAAAATTATAATCGACATTGTAAAGTCACCATCACCATCATCTCAGCCTATACTTGTCCATTGCTGAGCATAGGCCTCCTTAATCGCTTTCCAGCGTAACCGGTTCGATGCC
Source organism: Phalera bucephala (assembly GCA_905147815.2). Taxonomy (NCBI): domain Eukaryota; kingdom Metazoa; phylum Arthropoda; class Insecta; order Lepidoptera; family Notodontidae; genus Phalera; species Phalera bucephala. The sequence continues at coordinate 9,743,454 of LR990621.1, read as the reverse complement.
GCCTGCATCCAACGACTTCCTGCGATCTTCACAAGATCCTCGGTCCATCAAGAAGGCGGCCATCCCACGCTGCGCTTGCCAATACGTGGTCTCCACTCTATATTTTTTCTGCCCTATATGTATATGCCCCATAGTCGGGCTATGTGGCCCGCCCATTGCCACTTTAGATTACTAATTCTATGGGCTGCACTGTAAGGTATACTGATATACCACTCAGAATTCTAGAATAGTTATTGGCAAGTCGTCACGTTGTTATTATATTTAGGGTCTGTTAACATATTAATCTCAGAAGTATTATAAGTATTGTAACCGGTTAAATGAGTTGTGACCGACCAGGAAGTAAGTATAGCTGAATTGTATGGTCTTATCATTGACATATATATTGCGTATATTCCGAGAATAGCCATTTGTAGTGTAGGTAAATACTTCCACAATCAATGATATTCTGCAAATTTTAGTTTTACTTTATACGTAAATAGCTTTTCACACCGACTACGACGTTTATTGCCGAATAATGCGCGTGGTGATCATGAGTTCGCGGGTTTGAAAATTCCAATATCAGACCGGAGTCTGGCATTGTGCCCAGGATAATGGCCCTATTACATGGGACCTAACATCGTGGGTGTAAAAGTAAAAGTGGGTGTACACAGTACACCTCTGATACCTTCACTTGGGAACGTATATTACGTTTAAAGTGTTAGACTGTTTGACTTTTTGGTGTCGCTGCAGTTCGCCCCGTTTTTCCTTTTTTTTTGTGTGAGTGTGAGTGATCTACGCTGTTGGCCACGGGGCCTTAACAGCTTTCCTGGATAAGAAGGCGACGGCGTGCAATCACTTCACTTGAGCCGGAAGGGCAATGGGGCCAACTTATTTGATTTTGTGTGCGGTATCTGTATTCGAGAGCAAGGAAGTAAGGGTATTGGGAGGGTTGGTGAGAATATGCGGCAGGCGGCGGTAGCGGCTAATAGAAGGGGAGTCAGTGCGTAGTCGGCGGCGGCTATGATTAGGGGGTTCCGATAGTTGAATGCGTTCGCGAAATAGCGAGTTGTCGCCCTTTTAATATATGCGTGAATAGTTTCGAGACCGAGATCGTAATGGAGAGCCGTATGTTCCTTTTATCCCCGATGGCATAAATAAACCCATTTGCCCCTTGAAAGTAAAAATGCTCCCGTTCGCTTCTCCTTTAAACTTTATGTCAAAATCCAATTTTGGACCAAATAAACTTTAAAGCCATTCACTCAACACAGTGAAAAAAAAGATTATATTGAATAACGAGCGAACGGATGCTTCGTAAATATTATAAACTAGTTTTTGCCCGCGCCTTCGTTCGCGTTGACTTTAGACAGGGACCTAACATTTTTCTGGGATAAAAAGTATTCTATGTGTTAATCCAGGTAATAAACAATCGGTGTGCCAAATTTCACTCAAATCCGTTCAGTCGTTTTTGCGTGATTGAGTAACAAACATTCAGAAATCCAAAGGTCGGAACATACAAACTTTCACATTTATGTTATTAGTAGGATACGTTCGCCCTATGTTGAGGGCCGAACGGGTACCGAGAAAGACACTTTCTAATAACAAGGGGCGAAAACAGGGGGCGAATGGGTGCGAGACTGACTTTTCACATCGAGTTTTGCGAAATCATCGCCAAAGATTTTACAAGGCATTTGGCAAGACGCGAAACACTACGTCATATTACACGGGAACTTATTACATAATATTCTGACTCCTACATACTCGGTATGTACGTAGCTATTTGGATGTGTTCCAACGGCGTGCGTCTAATCTCAAAATTGATCTCAACTCGTGCAATGACCTAACAGGTAACAGAGCAAAAAGTAGAAACCATCAAGTATAGAGCAATCAAACCGTTAAGTATACTCGTAGGGTTGGCATAGTTTTAAAAAAAATATAGCCTAAAAAGGGTCGCTCATAAATAGGTGCCACATTGTTATTGCTTCAAGTAGCTTTAGGTTCGATGATGTTGGTTTGTAGCCAAATGTGCCACCTTAGTATAAGTAGTTATGTATACGTAAGGGGCGGGGGCCCTGAGCGTCCTTCACGAGCAACCCTGAGGAGGACGGCGGCGTGGTATGGCCCACGTCGCCGTGAGCACCGCGTCGGTGCGGAGGGGAGCATGTCATCAAGTCTCCCTCCGATGGCGGGCTCGTCAGAGCGAGGCACAAGAGGGGCACCGGTGCGTTCCATAGGGAGATCCCGGAGCCCCTCCAAAGTGCTGATGTCGGCCACCCTGGGGTTTTCAGTCGGTAGGAATCCGACATGCCCCGCGAGCTTCCACCGCGGCTCGCGGAAGTCAATATATTTTTATAAAGTCACGCCGGCCTTTATATTTGACTAAGTTATTTGTATTGATAAGTGAATACTTGTCTATATCTATATACTTTGGCGTTATTCTCTATGTAACTTATAACGCATCTTTGCTCATTTGGTGGAAGTCAAGTACAAGTAAAATAAGACAGATTGTAAAGAAATCTTTGGAATACTAATTTTTGGGGTCATATCGATAATGTTCTGCAAGATATGGACCAGTCGTGTGAAAGCAAAACGTCCTCGGACTGATCTTAGGGAATATTAAAGACATGTCAATTTTGAAAAAAAAAACTGGAATGGAAGTCTAAGTCTATACTGTCCACTGCTGGGCAAAACCCTTCTCTCACAAATCGAGGTAAGAGAGATTAGGTCATACTCCACCTCGCGGACCCAGTGCGGATTGGTGGAAGCAGGTTTGTGGCCACCTGCTGTTGGAACTTATCAAGCCGCCTTTAAGGCTTCCAACTCGGCTTAACGACTACCACATTAAGTGGTAACCGGGACCAACGGCTTAACGTACCTTCCGAAGCACGGAGACGCTCGAATATGAAACTGCCACAAACGGACACCCATCTCAGGCCGACTGAGTCGAACGCTACTTAACCTTGGTGATCGGTAAGAACACCGCGGTCGCACAACGCTACGAGCGCCTCGATGACTAGAACTAAGGGTCATTTGCTTGCCAGATTACAGTAGCGGCTGCGTTCTGATTGAATAGTGGATGTTTAAAAAATTTATTATTTTTTAGTTTAAGTAAGTGTTGCAAGGCTTAAATTAAACGATTTGACTAACCATATTGACAACCCTACAAACACGTTAAGAATGTGTGCCTCACGTTTGCATATCTATGGTATTAAGTTGCCAAGGGGCGGGTCTTTTAATTTCGGCTTGGGTGACTATAATAAACTTTTTTTATTATTAAATTGCAAATAAATGTGCTAAAAGAAATCTAGGTAATTATATATTGCCTGGTGAACGAGCTGGAAATATTGCAAATGTTAAGGTCAGCATAGATTAGACAGAGATACTCGATCATTTTTCTCGTCATCATCATTATCAGTCGTCGATTGCAGATCAAGACCTCCCCTAAATATCGACATGACTAAGTATTCTCCTAATGAAGGTTGTATATATTCCAGATGTTTTATTTATTTGATGAATGCCTTGTTAGTCTAGATGCTCATGCTCGTCGCTGCTGATCATGAGAGCATATGTTTGAATTCAAGGTTGGACAAAGCGCGGTTTCTCTATCGAAAGATTCTCAGCAAACCATTGTTTAATCATGTATGCACCGTTCAAGGTTAAAGTATTACTGATTGTAAAATTAACATCGCTAGCCACATAAGTACACGATTTAACTACAATACGATGTGGTTGAAAATTGAAATGTAACATGCCATCTGACACGGGTGAAAAACTTAAATGTATTTAGTAATGAAGCTATAAATATAATTCAATATACCTACTTAAATAAAGTGCACTATTATCCTCCCTAATTTAGAGTGATTTACTTGTTCCCACTGTATGAAGACTCCTTTAGTCACTTTTTCAACATTCATCGGAATGAGAGATGTTTTTATAACATGTCCCGTCATCACCAATTAATCAACAATTAATTTGATAAGTATCAAATTTTATAAATATAAAATAAAACTATCGTCGAGAACTTGAAAAAAACTAATTCATAAACTGCGATTAAATCCGAAAACAAAAATAGATTTCATGTGTAGGTAATACTCGCTGGTGCTGGAGACGAATGCTTGGGATAACGGTTTATTCATGGGTGATCAAAGACGACTAATTAATGTTTAATGATCGTCCAGCGGCTAACCCAGGTGATGATATGAATTTGGTATGAATGTCTCCATATACTTGTACCAAGAGGCTAGGTAGTGCGACCTTCGTAGGGCAGCTGGCAGAAACTGGATGAGAGTAGCCGATGATGGTACCCAGTGGCGTGCACTTGGAGAGGCCTATGTCCAGCAGTGGACTGCTATAGGCTAATGATGATGATGATATATCAAAAACTTTGCATCAAGGAGCGTATATTAGCACTAGTGCAGTCTCGCATACTCAAATTTTTGGCCATATTATAAGGCTTAACAACCACTCCATAGAGCGTCTTGTTATGCAGGACAAAGTGGAAGGGGGAGGGGGGAAGTCCGTATCTTTCGTGTCTCAGCACATGTCTCAGATACGCAACTGTTCCGTGGCTACTACGTGGGCCGGTGTAGGCGGGGAGCCGGTCTTATTCCTTGTCATCAGATATGTTGAAGCGAAATAAGCAATCATAGCAAAATAAATAGTGTCAAAATATGTTCGTCCTTATTATGAGTAAGGGTTGACATTTCTAGCCAATCCTATGTAATACTGCTTCACTGGCGTCCAGCTAACAAAATACGCGTGTACCACCATATTTCAAATACTTATACTCGTCTGCCAAGGACCTCTTTGATGACGAATGCGGTGAACAGATAAAAGTCTGCAGTGGGTAGTCCTTCAGAATCTCAAATGATATAACTAGATGGAGAGAGATCGTAAGGCTAGCTACATCAGACTTCAGCGATAAAAACTCATCGTGATCTCGATCACTGCCGAGATTAAAGCGAATAAAATGCAATTCGCGTGAATATACGAAACTTCTTATATCTAGTCGGTATTTTAGGGAATATAGGCGTGACGGTGAATTTGTCAACTGACATACTCGTACACCGCCACGGCTATATTTCCTAAGCGTGGGAAGCAGAGGTGAACTCCCGCATATACCGCTATGGCCTGGTCTAGTCGTTAAGATGACGGTTTTAAACCCTCGGGATAAATCTTGTGTAGCCCACAAATGTTTGTCTCAGTCTGGGTGTTTCTTCATGTGAATTTTATATTTGTAAACGTACCCACGACTCAAGAATTATTCTTAGTGTGGGACTTCTTTTTTGACCAAGTTCAGTTCATCTGTATATTATTTTTACAAGTCAATTAATATGTTAAAAATATCGCTAGTTGACTAATTAGCGACGTGGCGAGACAAAGATCACGTTCAGCGCCTCACGTTACGGTGAATGTGAAGTCGTAGCGATGCAGTAATTGGATATGTGGTTGTTAGAAATTCTTGTTTCGTTTTAACACCTAGCGATATGTTTGCTATATAAATATCGAGCACTTTGTTGCACGATTTGCAAACTGAGATGGATATAAATCAGTCTATATTGTCCTACAGCCAACCCTCCCTATGCCCTTACATCCCTTCTTTCGAATACAGATACCGCACACAGGATCAGACACCGACCTCGCCGGCGAGGTCGAAGAATCTCTTGGCCGCTCCCGGTGCAGAGCACCACGGCGAGACACTAGTATACACCCTCCCCCATAGCGACTGTCCAAGCCGAGGCCGTTCCTCCTTGAGGCGCTCTTGAGGTAGTTGCCCCCTTGCCCTGCTGGATCGAGCGTAGTGGTTGCACGCTCGCCCTCTTGCCCGGTGAAGCTATAAAGGCCCCGCGGCCATCAGCGTACATTATTCACACACACACACAAACACAAATTGTCCTACAGCTGAGCAAAGGCCTTCTCTTACAAATCGAGGTGAGAAGGCCATACTCGACTACGCAGACCCAGTGCGGATTGGTCGTGGCTGGTTTGTGGCCACGTTTAGTTAGAACGTATCGCCTATAAGGCCCTTCCAACTTGGCTTAACGACAACCCTGGTAACTGGGACGTTGACGATCGAATATGAAAATGCTGCAAATGTAATATGAGTCCCACGTACCTTATCCCCACAAAGGATTAAGAGTCCTTTCCGATGCCCTTACCTCCCTTCTATCTATATCTGAAGATATAGATACCTAACACAGGACCAGACACCGAACTCGCCGGCGTTGTCGAAGAATCCCTTTCCCGCCGGTGTAGAGCACCACGGAGAGACACCTAGTATATGCCCTCCGCAAGCAGAAGCCATTCCTCCTTACGGCGCCCTTGAGCTTTTGATTTTTCCCCTGCGATAAAAGGCTCATTTTCTACCTTTCCGGATGTTTGATTTATTTCGGTGAACTCAAGGTGTTTCGAATATTAAAACGCTACAAATGCAGAAACATTTGTAGCGCCCCTTCTAGCATTACAGTCGCGATCACGGAAGAAAATAATATTAAATCGTTGTTGTGATGCAACTGTTGTGACGTTATTATGTATAACGCTTTGGTATCAAAGGGGCAGCAAAAGTATGTTTTATCAAAACGCCCTAATAACAACACGTTTTACTGTAGTCAACATGTGATCAAAATGTTGCTTTGACGTTTTATCATAAGAACGTTAACCCTTGTCATACAAATGGACAAGTATAAAGATTTCAATACAGCATAAATAAAAAAAACTTTATAATCCAATTGTTACTTTATTCACAACCTCATAAAGTTTGATTTTAAAAACAATGTTTTTTTTTGTTTTTGTCTACAAATAAGGCAAGGTGTTTATATCAGTTGTTATGTTAATTATTATTATTGACAATGAGAATGAACGTTGGAGTTTTTTTTAGTCTGAGTTGTTTTTGAGACACAATCCCATTAACATTATGAACGCAAAAGTTTGCGAGAAAGTATGTACATTTGTCACTCTTACACGCAAAAACTACTGAATGTATTTTGATGAAAATTTGCAATAGTATAGATTATAAATTAGAATAACACATAGGGAAGACTTTGAACATCTTACCATGACCATATAGACCGTGTCTTATTTGGAGGGCAAGTCTCCGTAACCGGCGAGCGCGTATGAGACGAACTATGAGAGTGGAGGGAGCCAGAGAGGTCTGTAAGGAAAAAACCTTTAGAACTCTGTCCTCTCTTCCTACCCCGGAAGGGATCTGACATGATTATATAAATAGTTAGAACACATAGGGTGTTAATTATTTCCATTAAAAATATGAATCAATTTACGTTATGAATGTTTTCTTTATAACTCTACCAAGAGCTCTACCATCGCTTGAAATAGTTTATACGTTTAAAACTGTATGAAAAAATGTATCTATCTAAAAGTCTGTGTTGTTTTTGTTTTATTATTTTGAAAAATAATTTGGTTCACCATAGGAATGATCCTATGTCCTGTCTACCAACACAAGCAACAAGAATTGTAGATACATAACGCTGGTCGTTTTGCATATAAATTCTTGTTGCTTGCCAAAACAAATGTATAAATAAAACAATTATCGCTCACATAAATATTTGTCCCGTGCGGAAATTGACCCCCAACTTGGCCTACGCTTAAACAATTAGATTGATCCCTCATCGTTTTGGTTGGTGGCTTTAATTCTGTGGGGAACAAAACTATCAAATCCATCATAACCGCGCATAAATAAAGATATAAATTACCTAGAGAGTAGTTTCTCTACAAGCGCTATGCGTGTTAATTGTATTGATCGTCTTATTCACAAAATTCATTCGTAATTCTTTAAAAAACCCACGGATAATATAGTAGATTACCAACTTTTAACACAATTGTAAATTAACGGTTATTGTAGCCTGTAATAACGACGGATAAAATGTTTTTTTTTTTTTTCATATAAATCGGCATAATACAGGAAAAAAATCTAATTTAGGGGCATTAGGAACTTTTTCTGTATCGTAGGTGCGTTTATAAGTTTATAAACTTGAAATGAAACACATACACGAACCTACAGATCGAATCAAATAATTGTGAGTCGTACAAAGATTTGTCCCGTGCGGGAATCGACCCCGACTTCTGGGTCTAGGGCGGAGTGGCTTAAGCTCTTAACCACTTGACCAAGCCGTCTATCAAAAAGTTGGGGTCCTGGTATAGTTTAGGAAGACACAGTACACGGTTGCTTAGGCTAATTCCTCTTGATATTTTAGCTTTGTGTGCTGCTGCTCTTTCTATAGTGGTCACATTAATAAGGGTTGATATTATATATCCGCAAGGGGCGTTGATTAATTATTCTTACAAATAATAAACACTGCCGCATTAGTCATGATCGAATCCTGGATGAGACAGTGTTTATAGAAATTTTTACTAAATATGCTTGATAGCGGTCTAGATTCTGGAATTGTATTCGGCGGCCAATAAGCTTGCCCGTTAATACATCGGAATATGAGATCATCAGCGAAATGTGAGTGGACACAGTACACCCTTGCCACTCTTGCTCCTCTTTGTTCTCACCGACTCTCCTGATGCTCTTACATCCGTTCTTTCGTATACAAATACTGCACACAGGATCGGACACCGAGCTCGCCGGCGAGGTCGAAGAATCCCTTGCCCGCCGGCCGGTGCTAAGTATCACGGCGAGACACCTAGTATACGCCCACCCCCATAGCGAATATCCAAGCCGAGGCCGTTACTCCTTGAGCGCCCTTGAGCTAGTTGCCCCCTTGCCCTTCTGGCTCGAGCGTTGTGGATACACGCTCGCCCTCTTGTCTGGTGAAACTGTAAAGGCCCCGCGGCCAACAGCGTAGACCATTCACACACATACACACACACAAATTTCGCTCCTCTTGATTTTACGTAAAATCAATTATTCATTTAAATTTAAATCAATAGATAAGTGTTTTCAAACTGGTTTCTAATATTGTTTATGCATTAAAAAGCGAGTAGATTATCCTTTTGCAAAAACATTTTAGTACCTATTAATATACAATAAAGTTGTTTGTTTATAAGTTGCTGGTAACGACTATTAAGATAGTAAGTAAGTACCTCAGACCCGGGAAATTACCCTGAAGAACCAGTTATTGGTATAATTAGTTGAAATAGACTATTTATTAAAAGCCTTTGTGTGTGTATGTGAATGATCTACGCTGTCGGCCGCGGGGCCTTTATAGCTTCACCGGACAAGAGGGCGAGCGTGCAACCACTACGCTCGAGCCAGAAGGGCAAGGGGGCAACTAGCTCAAGGGCGCCTCAAGGGCGGAATGGCCTCGGCTTGGGCAGTCGCTATGGAGGAGGGCGTATACTAGGTGTCTCGCCGTGGTGCTCTGCACCGGCCGGCGGGCAAGGGATTCTTCGAGCTCGCCGGCGAGGTCGGTGTCTGATCCTGTGTGCGGTATCTGTATCCGTAAGGAGGGATGTAAGGGCATCGGGAGGGTCAGTGAGAACATGCCGCGGACGGCGGTAGCGGTTGATAGGAGGGGATTATTAAAAGCCTCAATTATGGTTTTATGCCTTAACACCATTGAATTTAATATTGATTTCGTTTGGCAATTAGAACTGTCACTACCCATCCTATGTGAAAAATATTATACAAAATGTAATGTTTTGTTTGGTATCAGCTAACATTGAATAATTTACTCAACTTTTGTTACGACTTTCCTATTTTATTGTATGTAGTTACGACCTCGTTGAATGTCTGTTAAAATACGTAGCGTCATTCAAATTACGTGGCCATTTTTTTATTTAAATTATTTACAGGATTTTATAAATATTACCTATACCATCGATGTAGTCAATAACATAGACTTATAATTGACCTATAGCGACTACGAGTGTTTAAAATAATGCAAATCAATAACTCATAAAATCTTGTTGGTTATTTACTTTTGATATTTGTTTTTTAAATAACTTACCTATATTTTAGGCTCTCCCGGAATTCATTTCCAATTAAGTTTAAAATATCACATTAGGAACACGTAATTTCTAAACCCTCGTTCGGACATTTTTTCAACACGTGGTGCTAAAGCGCTGTACAGCGATTTTTAAAATGTATTTATTTCCTTCAAGCGCTTTACTAACTAACTAGGGTAATGTGATATTTTGAATCAATCATATAATTATGTAACACTATCAACACCGCGTATTTAGTTAGGTACTTACTCGATTTTTCTACGACGCAAAATGTATTGAGTGGGTGATAAACGGCGCGATCACAAGGCCAGCCACCCAACAGTCTGGCCGGTCGCTCAAGGTTACCTTTGTATATAAACACGAACATCGCTATCAACAGCCGACGACCTCGCCTTTTCCGCTTCATCAAAGGTACGAATAAAACAATAAAATAACTTAATTTATAATTTATTACACTTAAATTATTACAGTCCGTTAGTACCTCATTAAAGGTACGGAATCAATAATAATCTAACTAGGAATTAGTAACACAGCATTGTGAGCTCTATAACAAGCCCAGTATTTTGAGATCAAATTTGGAACGGTGTTGAGTCCAAAATAGAAACATGGCGTTTGCAGGTCACCTGTTTCCTACACCGCATCCTGTTCGTGTGATGCGCGTAGAAAAAAATTGGCGTTAGCAGGAACCGCCTTGGTTGTCCCATTGATCTCTGAGACGTATGGCGACCCGTATTCTCCTCAGGTATGCGCCATAAAGCCCTCTTCTCGCTCGGCAAATCGTCTGTCCTTTTGCAAGCCATTGTCGTACCAAGTTTAGGGACCCATCTAGTGTTTGTTAGATTTCTTGTTGTTTTCTGTGTTTACCAGCTTCGTAACGATCTTTCTGGAATGGCCGGACGGATCGAAGTGGTTGGTGTGCTCGTTAACTTCTTTCTTCGTGCGCTGCTTGCCGCTGTGTCCGGAGAAAATGTGCTTGTCGTGGTCGAAGTTGTAGTAGTCGTACTCGTCGAAGAAAGCCTCGGACATATTTACGCCGGTTTTAAAATGTAAATATTACTTGAAAATCACAGGAAATTTGTCGCGGTAACGACGTTACTTCTGAGTTTATTTTAACAGAATGCTGGCAGAACGCGTTGTGCTGCGTTTTTATAGGTTGGCTGCGACACGTCACTGACCGCATGCGCGTCGATAAAATTCTCGAAACGTGATTGGTCGACACACCTACGGCGACCCGATTGTAAAGGATGTTTTGTTTATTTATAGAAGTGTGCGTGTGTGAGTGCGCCAGCTGGGATACCAGCTTCTGTTGTCCTATTTTCTACCCTTTAGCTGCGTAGGCTTTGTTTTATATGAATAGTATAGTAATTGGTGTGTGGAGTAGTGGATTTTCTCGAAGTGGTCGGTGACTATACAAGAATAAGTCAAAAATAGTTGTCAGTTCCAGAGAGGGATACAAGGAATTAGCTCTTAAGTTAATGAAGTGTAGCGAACGGCAGCGGTGTCAGTGCTTTAAAAAGGGCATAGTTGTTATCGATAGCTGGCTAAATTTTGTGATTTGGATGATCTGGGGGGTCGTTAACTTAGGTACAAAAGTTGCAGTGAGTGCTAGAGAGCTAATAATGGTGATTATGAAAAATCTGAACAAGTTGGTCTAGTGGCAAAGCGCATTGCTTTGTCATCACGAGGTCCTGGGTTCAAATCCTAGATCGGACAAATGTAGTTTTCCTAACGAAAACTTCCCATTAAGAGTCCGGAGTCTGGAATTGTGCCCGGTATATGGCAATAGGCTCGCCCCGTTTCATGGGATCTAACATCGACGGCGAAAAGTGGGTTCTGCCCCCGCGGCCGTTGAGGAGTATAGGCGTATCGGTTTCTATTATTTATTTATTACTGAACAAATTTGAGAGCCGTTCTTTAATACTTCCTACTTACTATTATAGTACAAAATTTCATACATTGACAACACTTTGCCAGCACACTGTTTCACAATACATTATTAATAATGTATTGTGAAACAGTTTATACGTATGGAAATGTATTCGATAATGAATTAGGTACGAGCACGTTCAATAGATAAATTGTTGCATTGTATCAACTGATGGATATTCAATTAGCATTTTGATAACGTCGACTTTATTTTTGAATAACTTGTTATGCCATCTGTTGTCGAGTAGTAGCGTAATTTTTATTGTTTTTACCCTTCCACGTAGTCATTATTTGAAATACACAGTATTTCAAAGCAAAAGTACCCTCATGAAAAAAAATTTTAAATAAAAAAAAATACTTTATAAAATTTAAAATATAGCCATTGCATCAAGCAACATGTGTATTGTTTATATAAAATATACAAATAGAGTTTATTTCCGCGGTTTTGTTTTCATGCAGAGGGCTTAGCACGAAAAGATTGACGTTAGCGTGACGCTAGTAAGTTCATATGAATAATTTACTAAATAAACATGAACGTGACAGCACGAATACTGGCTAGCGTCAAGCTAACGTCAAAATTTTCGTGCTAAGCCCTAAAGATCGCATTTTTTTGTATCATCCATTGTTACATTCGTGTATACTCTATTAAGAAATCAGATCATGGATATTGTAACCAATCAAATTTATTACATTTTTTCATGATGCATCTCAATATATCTCAAACCATGTTGTAATAAAAAGGCGTAAAATTTAATTGCAATTCGTAATAGATGTTCATAGCAGATATGTAGAACAATGAAATTACTAAACAAAACATGCACGAATGATAGACATGCACCAGGATAAAATGATAAATTGAAATTCTGCTTGAATATACGATCACCAACTGTTCCATTTTACACGCGATATTGTAATAATTATGACATAATAGAATATGCAAGATTCCGTAATAAGCAAATTGATTAAATGAATTTTTAGAGCCTTATCTTTACTACAATGTTGTTGACATTCTCGCGTAGTTGCTGGTTTATGCACTTAGTACTTATTATCGGGTCTGAATCTGAAGAAAAGAGTCTTTTCCTACACTATTTTACTCTACAATAATTAGAATGTTCAGTAATAGGTAGATAGTCTGAGTCCGGAATAGAGCTTGGTATTTAACCTAACCTAATATCGTCGTCACAAAGTAGGTGCACACAGTGCACCTCTATTTGGGAATATAGATGTGAGGGTGTGCATGTTTATTTATTTTTATTTTATGGGCAATTTCGTAAATTTCGGAATACTTTTCAAAAGTACTAAATTATGTATTGTACCTTTGAGTGCTCGTAGTGAGGATACGAAAGAAAGTTCTAGAATAATCTTACCTGCCAATTTGTGAGCATTGTGGCGCGTCCGTGCACACAGCAGCTCGTTGGAATACGTGCAGCCGTGAAGCTGAAGGTTTGAGTGGTTCAACTGGATCCGGGGGCTCTACAGTTCTTCGGGCAGCATATTCCGCACTCCCGATGAGGTAGCCACTTAATGCTGACACGAAAACCAGGACTATGAGCGCTATGATTATGATTTTTGTTCTCAGCTTGTATGGCCTGTAACAAAAGAGTTTGTTATAACGCCATCTGTTGTCGAATAGCGAATTTATAACTTTAGGACTTATTCTGTTTTTATTATTTATACTGCTTTATTTATTGTATATAACTGTACATTATAGGGTTGATAATAATGTTTTTTTTGTTCACATTCATTACTCACTTCTCCGGGTAATCATCATCGTCATGATTAAAGTTGCCTTGAAAAATAGCGAATCTATTAATGGGCGACACCAAACGTATTGTATCTATTGGTGCATCATCCGTATGGCTACTGATGAAGTGTCTCCTGTGCAAGCCGCTTCGCCAAGAGTGTTTCATCATTAATTACAACACTATTGCATTCGAGTCAGGTAATTTGGGCAGTCAGTGGCACATAACAACATAACCTAAACACTTTTTCTGAAGTTATACACCATAAGTAAATGTAACTTTACTCTTAAAATAGCGGATACTGTTACGTATTTTATTAAGTGTTTTTGTAGCGTAACACTTATATTGGTGGGTTTTAATGATGCCAATGACGTATCCGTGAAATGGCAGGTGGTTACGCAGTGAACTTGCTTGCGGGTATTGGGAAAATCGATAGAAAAACAGCTGTTTCAAGCCGGTGGCAGTAAAATTTGCGTTTACCATATTAAAATATAGATGGCGTAGCTGATAGATGTTAATTTACGAATTTGAAATTAAATTTATGAACAAATATTATTTTCCTTTGATAAAAATATTTTTATTATACTGCTCCTGTTTTATTTGATATTGTTTGATTTTGTGACACGAAAACATGTTGCACAGATTATAACATCAGGCGTTAATTTTATTTTGGTGATTTTTTTCGTGGCTAGACATAGAAGTATTAAAAGTTCAGATAAATGAGCTGATTGGGGACGATAGAATTAAGTGGTGGTATAAAATTCTCGATGTAGGCCTCTATTGTCACAGTTTTTATCGTTTGTATGAGAACAGGACCATTTTGTTACCACGTTAATGGCCAGTCTTAATATTCAACTCATAGATGAATTGGTTACTGTCAGGAGAATTTTGACAGGTGTTCCATACAAAAAATGTCGAATTTTTATCCGTAGTAGGCAAATCTATCCTTGAGTTAAATATTGAAACCGGCCGTAAGAGTATCTGGATACAATTGAATACAAGCTATCCTGTTCACACTAAAGGTGGTAAACAGAAAATGATAGATTTCTCTCTGGTAGATTCTGCATATTATTTGTAACTGGTTTCTGCCCGCGACTTGTCCGCGTGGAGTTTAGACAGGAACCTTAAATTTTTCCGGGATAAACAGTGTACCTTAGCGTCTAGATAGATAGTATATCTTAGCGCCTAGATTGATTAGTATCTGTACCTATATTTATATTTACATGCCTTTACGCCCTTTACGACTTTCTATATTTTGTTATTTTTTATTCATTCACTTTCTGTATACAAAACTATTTACATAATCTCTTAAGTTCTCAATATTTGCACGCCGTGGTTGCCTATAAATATGAAAACAATTACTTTAAGTTTGCATTTAAGTTAGTTTTCAAGTAAGTTATTATTGTATGTAATGTAGGTGATACTAAATAAATAAAATAAAATATCCTATATGTGTGGCGCTCGTAGCGCTGTGCGACCGCGGTGTTCTTACCGATTACCAACGCTGCTTAGTTCGACGCGGTCGGCCGGAGATGGGTGACCGTTTGTGGCATTTTCATATTCGAGCGTCTCCGTGCTTCGAAAGGCACGTTAAGCCGTTGGTCCCGGCTACCACATAATGTGGTAGTCGTTAAGCCGAGTTGGAAGCCTTAAAGGCGGCTTGATAAGTTCCAACAGCAGGTGGTCACAAACCTGCCTCCATCAATCCGCACTGGGTCCGCGTGGTGGAGTATGACCTAATCTCTCTCAACTCGATTTGTGAGAGAAGGCCTTTGTCCAGCAGTGGGCAGGATAGGCTGGTATTATATCCTATATGTTAATCCAGGTAATAAACTAACTGTGTACCAAATTTCTGTTTTACAAACACTTAAACATCTAAACACACAAACTTTTACATTTATGATATTAGTAGGATTAGTAGCTATAAGTAAATCATAACTGATTTTTTTCAAAATCATTATTTAAAGTATTATCTTGTATATTTCGAACATTACCTGTCAGGGTCTGAATCTGGCAGTCTGATGAGCACATGACGGTTTTTCTTCCTAACGCCTGATCTCTCTGGCTTCTTCATAGAACTCTGGTTTAGCAACTGTCTCTCTGGCATTATGACACTATATTTTTTACTCTATTTTCACTTATTTAACATTTACAATATGTATTTTAAAGTGCTTTAGAGAAAATCACATGTAATGCGGGAATTACATTCCTGTCGCGGTGTGTCATGTGTCGGCGATTACTTAATTTGATTCTTTATTTTCGTGGCGGGGACGCTTATGTGACCTATCTAAATATATGGGCTTATTGTATGCACCTACATACGTAAAGCTTGGCTGTAAAGGAATCAGTCAGACAATGGACGATTTAGCGCAGTGGTTAAGAGCTTAAGCCGCTCCACCCACTGTGTCTAATAGTCGCGGGTTCGATTCCCGCGCGGGACAAATCTTTGTGTGATCCACAATTATTTGTTTCGGTCTGGGTATTTGTGTATGTGAATTTTCATGTTTGTAAACGCACCCACGATACAGGAATAAATCCTAGTGTGGAGCTACGTTTTTAGGTAAAAAAAAAAAAAAAATGACGTAAGCCCGACGACGCGAGAATATTCGCGATATATTCGAAGGCCGATGTCTGATTTGTTTTATTAAATTATATAATCTCGTAGCGCAGCTAGTGGCGAACTGTTGGTGAGTAACGACACCACGGACCCGTACTCTAGAGAGTCGGTCGGGGCCCTGACCTCAGCGTGTCTTCTTCGGTCGAGTGTAAGCCGAAGGGTGCAGGACTCTGGGCCCTAGCTTGCTTTCATTGGCTGCCCGTTACAGCAATATCGACGTAGGAAGGTAATGCTTTTCTATGTCGATATACTCCAAGTACATGTGAAGTTAAAGGGCATAAAACCGCTAGTAACATCGGAGAAAGTACAGCTCGTCTCGCCACACCAATTTTTTTCTTCAAAATCTGTAAATGCATCTCAAAATGTTGCAAAAAGTTAAAGCTGGTCTCCTAAGATCGTTTTCTTGTAGCTACAACGGTAGCTGCCCTTTCTCTAAAATCCACCGTGTATATGTAGATCCCGTATAAATACATCGTTTTCTCTATTAAACCTCATTTACTTGAAAAAAATTACACCGTACATCTTAAACACGCCTCCATCGTAAAACATGCTGTCGTCGAGAGAGCGAGAAAGGACAACACACCATTTCCTTTAACACACTTTCGTTCAGAAAAAACGTTAAGATATTCTACATATATAATAGCTCATGGTAGAGCTACTGTTAGAGTTTGTTCCCTCTAAATCTGTGCTTGTATTTTAGACGAAATTAATATGAAAATTAATATTAAAAAATGGCAATGCGGTATCGTGGGTACTACATACCCACAGCTAGTCGTAACTATATGTACCTACGTATATATAGTTACGACTAGCTGTTGCCCGCGACTTCACTCGCCTTTATTTTGTAAATTGACATTGACATGACATAGGTATTAAATTTTAATTGAATCCCATGTCTCTGTCGAAATATATGGTGTTTTTTCCCTATCCCGTAAGAATTTTTCCCTCACCCGATAAATCCTAAAAAACAGTTTTTAGTAATTAATTTATAATCACCTACATGCATGGTAAAGTTATAGTCTCTATTAATTTATAGTTACGGATATAAGGTTACTTTAAATCAAAAATTCGAATCCCATTTATTCGCTATCCATTTGGAATTTCTATAAATTCGGCCTTACGAGACGAGGGATTGTTTACATTATAAAGGGAATTTCAGTTTTCTAGGTTCATGGGTTTGGCTGGGCGTTAATGAGTCAGTCAGTGAGTATGTAAGTACGTCAGAACTTTTCTTTTCACAAGCTTATATTTAACTTGCCATGTTCGTATGACTGTCTGTCTTTTTGGTTCAAATCTTGTGATTCATTTTTCAAGCACTTGCGGGTATCCTATTGAGCTGAAATTTGGCATACGCATGTAAGTTCGGTGACAATCAAATAATATGGTACCATGAAGCTGGTCTGATGATGGAGTTGGAAGGTGGCCATAGGAACACATTAGCTATACAACGTAACCCCCTCGTATTTAGGCTTGGTATTAAGAAGTACTATACAGCCAGATAGTGTTCAGGGTCTGATAATGAAGCCGAAAGGTGCCCAATAGAACTAAATAAGTACTCAATATAACCTCGCCGTGTTTGGGCTCGTTGGATTTGTTTCGACGAGTACTTTACACCCGGATGGTCTCCAGGATCTGATGATGGAGCCGGAAGGAAGCCATAGGGTCTTCTTAACTAAGTAAAATATATTCGTTGTGTTTATTGCTATAAAAGCTTGATATTTTAAGGATCTTTGTAAATTAAAATTATGGTACATACAAGGTGTAACATATATAACTCAAGACCTCACATACCCTAATTAGATTATCGATTTACGAATTCAATACGAAAATCAAACTTCCAATTTTAACGAGTTGTCGATCATTTTTCTATGCTCTTTCGCATAGCCGTATTGCTTTGAAACATGATTACATTTTGTTTAATATAGCGGACTGAACGAGCAACAGCAATTGTTGATACTTAAAAAAAATTAACATACTTTAATCTATCTATCTATCTATATCATCACGCCAGATCCCTTACGGGGTAGGCAGAGAGTAAAGAGTTCCAACAGGCTCTTTCCTTACATACCTCACCTCCATGTCACACATACTTTAAAGATGGTTGAAATCGATATAGGATTAACAACTTTCAGGTTTTACATTATTTATGTTACATCTTGTATATAGATTACACTGTCACGACTATATTTTTCAAGCTGGGGTAGCAGAAGTGTACAGTGTAAATCCATGTATCAGCGATGATGTTACGTACCAATTTAATAGGACGCAAGCTTATTCTGGACACAATTCTATATTCCAAAATGCTACTGAGTATTTATTCTATAGAAAAATAACATGAGACGAACTATGAGTGTGGAGGAAGCTAGAGAGGTTTGTAAGGAAATAACTTTAAGGAAGAAAGAACTTGTTGGAACTTTTGAAGGACGGCTTGGTCCAGTGGTAAAGAGCTTAACCTGCTCCACCCACTTGATCGAGTACTCACGAGTACGATTCCCGCACGGGACAAATCTTTGTGTTACCCACAAATATTACTTGCGGGGTTTCGTGTTTGTAAACGCACTCACGAATAGGAATTATAGTGTAGTGCTACATTTTTTTAAGAGAAAAAAAGAAAAAAGCACACGATAAATAATTTTATAAATTATATTAAATGGATAGTAATATAACATCGTCCGACCAGGATTTGAAGCTAGAACCTCGTGATTGCCAGCTGATCTATGCGCCACGAAACCGATGAGGCAGTAACGCTTACAATAATATGCGTAATAGATATTTAATATCCCCTCCTATCAGCCGCTACCGCCGTCTGCGGCATGTCCTCACCGACCCTCCCGATGCCCTTACATCCCTTCTTTCGGATACAGATACCGCACACAGGATCAGATCCCGATCAGAAGAATCCCTAGCCCGCCAGCCGGTGCAGAGCACCACGGGGAGACACCTAGTATACGCCCTCCCCCATAGCGACTGCCCAAGCCGAGGCCGTTCCTCCTTGAGGCGCCCTTGAGCTAGTTGCCCCCTTGCCCTTCTGGCTCGAAAGTAGTGGTTGCTGTCCCCCCCAACCCCTGCCGCCACTGCCGGCCGCGACATGTTCTCTCCGATCCCCCCGATGCTTTGTTATCCATTCTTTCCGCTCAGAATACGGGCGATGACGACGTAGTCGTAGATCCCCTCCCAAGGCCGGCGGTTGACCGGTGCACTTAGTAGTGCACCCCGTCCCCCCACAGCGACTGTCCCAACCGTAGGCGCCTCCCTCGAGTATGTCGCCCCTTGCCCTTCTGGCTCGAGCGTAGTGGTTGCACGCTCGCCCTTAAGTCTGGTGAAGCTGTAAAGGCCTCGCGGCCAACAGCGTACATCACTCACACACACAGTAGGGTTGCACGCTCGCCCTCTTGTCCGGTGCAGCTGTAAAGGCCCCGCGGCCAACAGCGTAGATCATTCACAAACACACACACACACACGTTTGTGTGTGTGTGTGTGTGTGTGTGAACAAAAAGATATCTAATATCTGGTTTGATCTCGAATTACTTGCGTAATGTTGAGTTTGTCAGTTGCTTGTTTTGCTTGGTATGATTCCGCAGTTTTCGGGTTCCCTACTTCCATATAAGAATTCCCGCTCATTTTATCATTGATTTTATCGATGTACTGGACGGAGTAGTCGTGCATTTGAGTCCTGCACGGGACAAATCTTTGTGTGACCCATAAATGAGGCTGTCAGCGCAAAAGCGGCCTTACCCTCAATTTTTAATATCCTGACTTATCCACTACAAATTATTGAAAACATGCTAAAATTTAATGCAAACCAAAGAATGTATCACAGGAATTGAATATATTTAATGCATCGGGACTAAAATCAACTATTATATAATTTATGCATATTGATTTAAAATTCATGAATATACAAACCCCATTATTTTCATACTGCCTATCTCAAGCTTAGGCCACTTTTGCGCTGACGGCCACAAATATAGCCTGGGTGTTTGTGGATATGAATTTCATCTATGTTGTGGGGTAAAGTTTTCTTATAAACACCGTCACATTTATAATCCCCATTCGGGGGTGGCAGAGGTGTACTGAGTACACCCACGTTTTGCCGGCGATGTTAGGTTCCATGTAATAGGGGGCGAGCCTATTGCCATATACCATGCACAATTCCAGGCTCCGGACTCAGACTGGGAAGTTTTTCGTTGGAAAAACTACATTTGTTCGACCTAGGATTTGAAGCCAGGACCTCGTGATCACAAAGCTTGGCGACTACACCAACGAGGCAGTTTTTAAACAAAAAAAATACACCCTACCGCGTTGGTGCAGTGGTGAATAATGCGCGTTGCGCTGAAAAGGTTCTGGGTTCAAATTCTAGGTCGGACACATGTAGTTTTTCTATTGGAAAATTCCCAGTATCAGCCTGGGTCTGGCATTGTGGCCGGAAAATAGCAATAGACTCGCCCCCTATTACATGGGACCTAACGTTATTGGTGAAAAATGGGTTTACACAGTACACCACTGCCACTCCCGCTTGGGAAATATAGGCGTGACAGTTCTTTTGTTTTCATTTTTTATTGACCCAGTAAATTGTACGGAACCTTAGAGTAGAATTAATTACGAAACTGGCTGCCCAAATCGGGCTCATTTATTATGCGAATTTTTTGTTCATGTCCCAAGCAGGATACAAATTGTTGTTTATAATCTGATTAGTTATTTGTGTTATGATTTTATTAATGAAATGATATCATATTTTTTTGGTCTGGTAACTTTGTCGGGATTCGGGTGATGTGTGTATTTGTGGTTTTTTTTTATGAATAATTAACGTGAACGGTGACAAGTCCACTCCGATCTAGGTCTCCACTCCGATCTAGGTCTCGAACCTATTCGCGCCTTTATTAAAAAGGCGTCAACACGTCACTTCGCGAACGCATCTACCCATGCGGATCCGTTAATCGTAGCCACCGCCGACTACGATCTCCCCCCCGACCCCTGCCGCCACCGCCGGCCGCGACATGTTCTCACCGACCCCCCCGATGCTTTGTCATCCCTTCTTTCCGCTCAGAATACGGGCGACGACGACGACGTAGTAGTAGATCCCCTCCCATAGCCGGCGGTTGACCGGTGCACTTAGTAGTGCACCCGTCCCCCTACAATGACTGTCCCAACCGAGGCGCCCTCGAGTATGTCGCACGCTCGCCTTTAAGTCCGGTGAAGCTGTAAAGGCCTCGCGGCCAACAGCGTACATCATTCACACACACACACACACACACATACGGTGACAAGCTTAAAATGTAAACAAATTTATCAAATAGTGCAACTCCTTCGAAAGAAACACGACGGACGATTTAGCGCAGTAGTTAAGAGCTTTAGCCGATCAGCCCACTGTGTGTAATAGTTGCGGGTTCGATTACCACACGCGACAAATTTTTGTGTGATCCACGATTATTTATTTCGGTCTGGGTATTTGTGTATGTGAATTTTCATGTTTGTAGACGCACCCACGACACAGAAATAAATTGCAGTGTGGGACTAAGTTTAGAAAAAAAATAAAAAGAAAAGAAAAAACTCGGTTGGCGAAAAAACGAATGACAGACGGCGACGAAGTTAAAATCATACTTTCTTTCGTTTAGTATCGTATTTTAGCCACCTTATTTGTTGACTACGATTGAATACTAGGTCACATGAGGTCGTCAAATACTATGCATGTGCATTGTTATAAATATTCTGTTTATCAACAAAAACTTTGCAAGCCATACAAATAGTTAAAAGGGGACGGTTTCGCGCATCCTTCTAATATTATAATTGTAAAGTTTGTTACTAAACCACACAAAAACGGCTAAACCGATTTCGAAGAAATTTGGCACACAGACAGATTAACACATTGGATACTTTTTATCCCGAAAACATGTTATGTTCCATATTGAGTTCTTAGATTTACGCGAATATTACACATGATATAAAACTATTTTACGGATTTTATCGCGGTTTATTTTTTTTTTCATCAATCTGTCAAAACAAACATTGGATGAAAACATCGTAAAGGTCCTATCTAAAGGTTTAAATTATGCTGTAACACCTCCGTATGAGGAAATTATTAGCGCCGTTGAAGACGTCCTATCCAAAAATAGCATAGGAAGGGAAGATTCGGAGGCAATACGTCAGGATGTCTCATCCATGTTACGTCGAAGTTCAGTGCCCAAACTAAATCTTCCTAAAAATTAATATTTAGCGTTGAAAACCTTACGCAATAGAAAGGATATTACTATTCTCCGCGCGGATAAAGGAAATGCTACGGTCATTATGGATACATCAGATTACAATGTCAAAATACAAGAACTTTTATCGGATGAAAATACATACAAAAAGGTCAAGACAGACCCAACCACCAATATATTAAAACAAAGGAGTGATTTAATAAAGAAGTACTCCGAAACATTAAATCTGGACGTCAAATCGCTAATACCTTCGTGCACAAAACCGCCACAGTTGTATGGGCTCCCAAAAATACATAAACCGAATGCTCCCCTACGTCCAATCGTTAGCCAAATCGACACACCAACCTACAGATTGGCTCAGCACGTAGCGAAAGTGCTCTCGGCACTCAAAGGACACACAATAGCACATGTTAAGGATTCATACCATTTTGTTAGTGAGATCAAAAATCTACATCTTCCTGACAATGAAACTATGGTCAGTTTCGATGTCCAGTCACTATTCACATGCCTACCTGTACAAGACTGTGTCGAAATTGTAGAAAGGAAACTAGCGGAGAACAACATGCCAGCAGAATACTTAGAACTATTGAGACATTGCCTTACATCTGGCTACTTATTGTGGAAGGAGCAGTTCTACAAGCAAGTAGATAGCGTAGCGATGGTCTCCCCTGTATCTCCCATTGTTGCCGATATATTCATGGAAGACTTTGAGGAGACAGCCCTTCGTACCTCACCTGTAGAGCCAAGTTTCTACAAGCGGTACGTAGATGATACTTTCACAATATTACCATCTGACAAAATTCATGTATTCCTAAATCATCTTAACTCCATTAACCCTAAAATTCAGTTTACAATGGAGTTGGAGGCAAACAATTCCCTAGCTTTCCTTGATGTGTTAGTAATCCGTAACCCCAACAACACCTTAAGCCATACGGTTTATCGAAAAAAGACCCATACTGATAGGTACTTAAACGGTGAATCTCACCACCATCCAACACAGTTAGCTACCGTGGGTAAATCTTTGTTTCAGAGAGCACAAGGGATCTGTGACAAGAAACATCTGGCTGCCGAGCTTCAACATGTCAAGCAAGTCCTGCATGACAATAAGCTTCGAATCCCACGCCAACGTCACAGTGACCGAGTGAAATCAGCCACAGTTGAGCGTCTCCCTGTTGTACTACCTTACATGAGAGGAGTCACGGACAAGATTGGCTACATCTTGAAGCGTGCTTCGATTAAAACATTTTATAAGCCGCCGAAGAAGATCAGTAAATTTTTACCATCTGTCAAGTGTCAGATCCCTCTACAAGATGCAGGAGTTTACAAGCTTGATTGTGAATGTGGTCTCTCTTATATAGGACAAACAAAAAGACCGGTAAAAACTCGGGTTAAAGAACATATAGCACACCTAAAACACCGTCGCTCAAAGAAGTCTGCAGTCTGTGAACATGTCCTTGACCGCACCCGCCATAACTTCAGATTTGATAGACCACAAATCCTCGTGAAAGAACACCGATTCCTACCAAGGATGGTTCGCGAGGCTATTGAAATTAAAAAAACATCCTAATTTCAATAGAGAAGATGGCTGGGTGCTTCCATCGTCTTGGGATCCGATAATTAATATAATCAAATCCAAAACCTGAAGGAAATGGACCTGGATGAGCCCTGATGGTTCCACAAAAAATGAGATAGACTTCATCATGAGCACCAAGCGACAAATATTTAATGATGTCTCCGTGATTCACAGGGTAAGAACCGGCAGTGATCACCGAATGGTCAGAGGCACATTAAATATTAATGTCAAAATGGAAAGATCGCGTCTGATGAAGTCTACGCTCCGACCTTGTAATGCACATATCCAAAACCCCGAGAACTTTCAACTCGAATTGTCAAACCGCTTTGAATTGCTAGACAGCAGCGCATCAGTGGACGAAATCAACAATAGGTTGGTAGAGACTGTCCATACGGTCGGGTCCAAGCATTTTAAGCCCCACCGTAAAAATAGGCCTCAAAAGCTATCTGACTACACCCGAAACCTTATGGCTGAGCGACGTACCATGACACTCCAAACCTCCGATGATGCTAAGTCCTATAGGCAGCTCAATGGACAGATATTGAAGTCCTTGCGACACGATTTACGGTCCTTCAATACAA
This sequence comes from Phalera bucephala, assembly GCA_905147815.2. Lineage (NCBI taxonomy): Eukaryota > Metazoa > Arthropoda > Insecta > Lepidoptera > Notodontidae > Phalera > Phalera bucephala. Next base: position 9,718,930 of record LR990621.1, on the reverse strand, counting down.
GACGTATTGAGGAGACCATAGAGCAGAACAAGGGCTCCAAAGTGTTTGCAAGAGACGCGTCTATTGGGCAAAGCCAGTTGACGAAGCTGAAGACGGAGGACGGAAACGTAACGTCGAATAGGTCAGAGGTGCTCAGGGAGATAGAGAGGTTCTATGGGCAGTTGTATACCTCAGTAGCTGAACCTGATGTTGACTTGGTAAAAGACCCAAGAGCCAAGCTAACCCGACACTACACTGAAGATATCCCGGACATCAGCCTGTGCGAGATTGGGATGGCTCTCAAACACCTTAAAAACAACAAAGCGCCGGGTGAAGACGGAATTACCGCAGAGCTTCTGAAAGCGGGCGGATCGCCGGTACTTAAAGTCCTTCAGAGGCTGTTTAATTCCGTCTTGCTCGAAGGAAAAACGCCGGAAGCGTGGAACAGGGGTGTGGTGGTACTCTTTTTCAAGAAAGGTGATAACACTTTACTGAAGAACTATAGGCCCATCACACTGCTGAGCCATGTTTATAAGTTGTTTTCGAGAGTCATCACGAATCGTCTCGAACGCAGGCTTGATGACTTCCAGCCTCCCGAACAAGCCGGTTTCCGGAAAGGCTTTAGTACCATAGACCACATACATACGCTGCGGCAGATTATACAGAAGACCGAGGAGTATAATCGGCCACTATGCTTGGCGTTTGTGGACTATGAGAAAGCCTTCGATTCGATCGAGACTTGGGCGGTTCTTAGATCTCTCCAGCGATGCCGCATTGACTATCGGTACATTGAAGTGTTGAAGTGCTTGTATAATAACGCCACCATGTCAGTCCGAGTACAGGGGCAGTGCACGAAGGCGATCCCCATAAAAAGAGGAGTAAGGCAGGGAGACGTCATTTCTCCGAAACTGTTTACGGCCACCTTAGAGGACGCCTTCAAGCTCTTGGAATGGCAAGGACTTGGCATCAACATCAATGGCGAATACATCACTCACCTTCGATTTGCCGACGACATTGTGGTCGTGGCGGAGTCGCTGGAAGATCTAGGACGAATGCTCGGTGACCTCAACAGAGTATCTCAACAAGTGGGTCTTAAAATGAACATGGACAAAACGAAAATAATGTCTAAAGCCCATGTCGTACCCACCGCACTCACCGTTGGGAACTCTACTCTTGAAGTTGTCGACGAATACATTTACCTGGGACAGGTAGTCCGGTTAGGTAGGTCCAACTTTGAGAGAGAGGTCAATCGACGAATCCAACTCGGCTGGGCAGCGTTCGGGAAACTGCGCAACATCTTCTCATCCAAAATACCTCAGTGCCTTAAGACTAAAGTTTTTAGTCAATGTGTGTTACCAGTGATGATATATGGATCAGAGACGTGGTCTCTTACAATAGGTCTCATAAAAAAGCTCAGAGTTGCTCAGCGAGCTATGGAGAGAGCTATGCTCGGCGTTTCTCTACGCGATCGAATCAGGAATGAGGAGATTCGTAGAAGAACCAAGGTCACCGACATAGCCGTTAAGATTAGCAAGCTGAAGTGGCAATGGGCGGGCCACATAGCGCGTAGATCGGACGGGCGTTGGGGCAGAAAGATTCTAGAGTGGAGACCACGTATTGGCAAGCGCAGCGTGGGACGACCGCCTGCCAGATGGACCGACGATCTTGTGAAAATCGCAGGAAGTCGTTGGATGCAGGTGGCATCGGACCGGTTACGCTGGAAAGCGATTGGGGAGGCCTATGTTCAGCAGTGGACAAGTATAGGCTGAGATGATGATGATGATGATGAAATCCAAAACCAAGCATAACACTGCAAGACCTCAAGACACCGTGAGCTCATTCTGCGTAGATCGGACCAACAACAACAAAAATAATTAAGAAGATTGAGGGTACCCCGGAACAACTATGCCTTTTGTACGTCTAACACCTCAGTCCCTCCCGTGACCATGGGTGCTGCAAAGCACTCGAAACGTCGGTAACTAAAAATAAAAAAAAAATAAACCGCGATAAAATCCGTAAAATAGCTTTATTTCATATGTTATGTTCCAGTCCAAAGTCCAAGCAGATGAAGTCGCGAGCAGAAACTAGATGAAAATTAATTATACAAATATTATAAATGTATGTTCGGGTGTTTGTTACTTGATCACGCAAAAACGGCTGAACGAATTTGGATAATATTTGGCACACAGAGATACTTTTTAAGGAAAAATGTAAGGTCTAAAGTCAACGCGAGCGAAGTCGCGGGCAGAAACTATTATACAATAAATTATTATAAATATATTTTTGAGTAGGTCTAACATTGATTATTTTTGTGTTCTGGGCGTAGGCTATGTGACTCACTATTGTATTCTTTTTGTTGTTTATTTTTAAAACGGCCCCACACATGGATTTATTCCTGTATCGTGGGTGCGTTTACAAACATGAAAATTCACATACACAAATACCCAGACCGAAACAAATAATTGTGGATCACACAAAGATTTGTCCCGTGCGGGAATCGAGCCCGTGACTATTAGCCGCCCGCTCCGCCCACTGTGGAGCGGCTTAAGCTCTTAACCACTGCGCTGAATCGTCCGTCTTTTTTCGATAGGATGGTTACCTAGTGACAGTTCTAATCGCTAAACGGAATTGATATTTAATTTAATAGTGTTACGGCATAAAACCATAAGTATAGAAATGGGTCACGTCTCTTATTGCCATTGAATAAAGTATAATTTCGTTTGGCAATTAGAATTGTCACTACCCCTCCTACGTGAAGAGTACTAGAGATCGAGAAATCAATGATTCGATCTCCGGACGGCACTTAATGTTACCCACCGATATTTATTTAAAAACAACAAAGCGCCGGGTGGAGACGGAATTACCGCAGAGCTTCTGAAAGGTCGGATCGCCGGTACTTAAAGTCCTTCAGAGGCTGTTTAATTCCGTCTTGCTAGAAGGGAAAACGCTTGAAGCATGGAACAGAGGTGTGGTGGTGTTATTTTTCAAGAAAGGTGATAACACTTTATTGAAGAACTATAGGCCCATCACACTGCTGAGCCATGTTTATAAGTTGTTTTCGAGAGTCATCACGAATCGTTCCGAACGCAGGGTTGATGACTTCCAGCCTCCCGAACAAGCCGGTTTCCGGAAAGGCTTTAGTACCATAGACCACATACATACGCTGCGGCAGATTATACAGAAGACCGAGGAGTATAATCAGCCACTATGCTTGGCGTTTGTGGACTATGAGAAAGCCTTCGATTCGATCGAGACGATCTAAGAACCGCCCACGGTTCTTAGATCTCTCCAGCGATGCCGCATTGACTATCGGTTCATCGAAGTGTTGAAGTGCTTGTATAATAACGCCACCATGTCAGTCCGAGTACAGGGGCAGTGCACGAAGGCGATCTCTATAAAAAGAGGAGTAAGACAGGGAGACGTCATCTCAACGAAACTGTATACGGCCACCATAGAGGACGCCTTCAAGCTTTTGGAATGGCGAGGACTTGGCATCAACATCAATGACGAATACATCACTCACCTTCGATTTGCCGACGACATTATGGTCATGGCGGAGTCGCTGGAAATTCTAGGACGAATGCTCGGTGACCTCAACAGAGTATCTCAACAAGTGGGTCTTAAAATTAACATGGACAAAACGAAAATAATGTTTAAAGTCCATGTCGTACCCACGGCACTCACCGTTGGGAACTCTACTCTTGAAGTTGTCGACGAATACATCTACCTGGGACAGGTAGTCCGGTTAGGTACGTCCAACTTTCAGAGAGAGGTCAATTGACGAATCCAACTCGGCTGGGGAGCCTTCGGGAAACTGCGCAACATCTTCTCATCCAAAATACCTCAGTGCCTAAAGACTAAAGTTTTTAGTCAATGTGTGTTACCAGTGATGATATATGGATCAGAGACGTGGTCTCTTACTATAGGTCTCATAAAAAAGCTCAGAGTTGTTCAGCGAGCTATGGAAAGAGCTATGCTCGGCGTTTCTCTACGTGATCGAATCAGGAATGAGGAGATTCGTAGAAGAATCAAGGTCACCGACATAGCCCTTAAGATTAGCAAGCTGAAGTGGCAATGGGCGGGCCACATAGCGCGAAGATCGGACGGGCCTTAGGGCAGAAAGCTTCTAGAGTGGAGACCATGTATTGGCAAGCGCAGCGTGGGACGACCACCTGCCAGATGGACCGACGATCTTGTGAAAATCGCAGCAAGTCGTTGGATGCAGGTGGCATCGGACCGGTTACTCTAGAAAGCGATTGGGGAGGCCTATGTTCAGCAGTGGACAAGTATAGGCTGAGATGATGATGATGATGATGATGATATTTATTGTGACATAATAACGCACCTACAATATAGGAATGCTTTTTAGTGTGGGCTAACTAAATACTATTTTTTATTTTGTTTACATTTAAAATTGATTTCTATTCATAAAATGTTTGCCTCGTTGGTCTAGTAGCCAATAATAAGCTAACATCGGCGAAAAGTGGATTCATACAGTACACCACTGCCACGTCCGCTAAGAAAGTATAGGCGTGACGGTTTTTGATTAGATAGGTTAGATTTGTTAGAAAAAAAATAATCCAAAAAATCTCGAAGAGTCTCGATTGCCAACACTAATCAACAAAAAATATTGATAACCCAGCAAATAATCTGAACACCTATGTGAATTATTATTTCAATAGAAGCGAGATGACTAATAAGTCCATTCATATCTTTGATATTACCATAAATATCACATGGAATTTTTTAGTAATTGAATTATTTGTCCCGTGACTTTGTGTTTGTTTTGGCAATGGAACATTGAAGTACGAATGAATAAAGTTAATTCGAGGTAGTCTGGTCCTATGGAAGGTCTTTAAATATTAATATTGCCCACATGAATTCGTGTTTAAACTGGAAGACCAAATAACGGCAAGTTGTTCTTGACCGAAATATAAAATTAAAATGAATACAGAATTTAAATTTTTTATGTCATACTTGAAGCCGAGGTTCTTGCGAGAATTATTTATTTATGATCAGTTTTATATCTAAGAAAAATGAGGTATGTTATAAACAAGTTTTATAGAGCCTTGGAGCCTTTTTTGGCGGCTTACGTTCCGAATACGTTAGGTGTAATTTAACGATATAGTGTTAAAAGGATATATTGGCCCTTGGATGACATTGACAGGGGGGCGTTGGTGTGAAATTAGGGTTATCATTTAGTAACATTTTCCTACTTTTAAGGAAATATTTCAACAGGTGGGTCCACACAGTTACTAATTAAAAAATGAACTTGGGTAAAGGAGATTGTTCTGCGCCCATACATGATTTGCCTCAGAACCAACAGCAATAAAAAAAAATACTTGTATGATTTCAAATCTTGATGTGTGATTCGAAATCATTACTCATCAAGTATTTTTTCATTGCTGTTGGTTCTGGGGCAAATCATGTATGGGTGCAGAATAATGTCCTTTGTACAAAATTAGTATGACAAAAAGAAACAGCGTCTCTAGCGAAAACTCAAACTCAAATCATTTATTATGCTTTTGCATTGCATTCCATGTCAGAAGGCATTTATTATTAAGCGTTATTATTATTATTAAATAATCTATAATACTCTCTGTTTTAATTTGTCAAGATAGTTTATTTATTAATTTCTTGACCATGAGATATCTCATTCAGATGCATAGAATTATTCGCAAAGAAATCGGCTATCGATTTTGTACATTTTAAAAAACAACATATCAATTATAACGATTTTTTGTGTCAGTCCCAAAACGCAAACCGTTAAAATTTACAGAATTGACTCTATTAAGTTTTAGGTTTTTTATATAATTACGCAAATTTATGAACAGTATGTAATTTAAATGAAAACTAAAGTAGATTTTCGAATTATTTTTATATTCCTGTTTATTTTTTGGATTCTTTATTTTCAATATTCTTAAATACAATATGCGTGAAATGGAATATGATAAAACGTCACCGCAGCATGTCTCGTGAAAAAGATTATATCATGCAAATGTCATGTGTGATTTCCATGACGTGTTTTTCTTTCGTGCTAGTAGTATATTGTAGTCGAAAGAGCCTGCCCCCTTCATTTAGGAAATGTCTAGTGAGTAAAAGATGTTACATGAGCTCAACAGCGTTACGCTAACATTAGTCCACTGTTAACGTTAATTAGAAACACGTTATTTATTTCTATACTAATGATGCACACTGTGCGAGTAACTGGGGCGAGTGGAGCACTTGCGCACAGGTACTTATTTTAGCATGTTTACTTGTGCAGTCCCTTGTGCGGTTCCTAAGGGAATCTCCACTATGCCCCAGGAAGAAATAACTTCCACCTAGTCCAGATTTAAAGGCAAATAATATTTTTGAAAATTAATTTTGTATAGTTTTTAACATATGTGGATGCGTTTGAGAGAGTAGTACCTTTCAAAATCATCAAAATCGATATTTTACACCCAATTTACACACTGCTCACTTCCGCGTGAAGTGTGGAAAGGTTAGGTGTATAAACGCGGTACGTACTTCCCTTCCCATACTAACCAAAGAGTATACTAACATTGCCGGGCCGAGTATACAACATTTTTAACGGGAGTCAACGGAGTGACAGGCCACGCCCATTACGTGTGGCCAGTTTAGAAATCTTTTGGGAATGATGGGAGAAACATAATTTTAAAAAAAACTCTAGTATTAAAACTTAAGAAATATATAAAATACAAAATAATAATAATGAGAAAGCTAATACGAAAATTTGTATTGAGAATATTTTTAAAAACACAATATCGTTTCGAGGCTAAGGAAATCTTATGTCGGGAGTTTTTTTGCAAACATAGGAGAAACACTAAGTGATACTTAATGCTTTGTCATCCCTTCTTTCCGCTCAGAATACGGGCGACGACGACGACGTAGTAGTAGATCCCCTCCCATAGCCGGCGGTTGACCGGTGCACTTAGTAGTGCACCCGTCCCCCTACAGCGACTGTCCCAACCGAGGGCGCCTTTTCGAGGCGCCCTCGAGTATGTCGCCTCTTGCCCTTCTGGCTGGCTAGAGCGTAGTGGTTGCACGCTCGCCTTTAAGTCCGGTGAAGCTGTAAAGGCCTCGCGGCCAACAGCGTACATCATTCACACACACAAGTGATGCTTAAAGTGCGAAAGGAATATGTGTACTGTCGACGCTGCCACGGTACTGCTATATGCTTTGGCCATGAAGTGGCGGCAGTAACAGTGTATAAACCTGGTATTAGAACCGTGTAAATCGCTTTGCGATCACGAGGTCCTGATTTCAAATCCTAGGTCGGACAAATGTAGTTTTTCTAGCGAAAAATTCCCAGTATGAGTCCGGAGTCTGGAATTGTGCCCGGTAAATGGGAATAGGCTCGCCCCCTATTACATGGGACCTAACATCGTCGGCGAAACGTGGGTGTACTCAGTACACCTCTGCCACTCCCGCTTGGGGAATATAGGCGTGACGATGTTTTTTCTTTTTTTTTTAGAACCGTGTCTAGTTCTTGGCTACCTTGTGCAAGCACTTTCTAATGATTAAGAGGTATTATCTACTTGCGTAATACACTCCGTCAAGTTATCGCTGTCGTAATGTCAACGCATTCAATAACTCGCTAAGTGGTTGCAAAAAAATTTTGACACTAGATAAAGGCAAAACACCTTTCCCAATGAGACTTAGCATTTGGGATTGATTTCGAAAGATATTTATGATTATTTGTAAATGTACCTATAGGGTAAAAGCCGGATAGATGCCTCAGTGGGATACATGCCCCGGTTTTAAAAACACTATGTTAGGGATGTTGGTAGCATTAGCGGTTGAGTATAATACAACGTGCTCCTCCCGTAGGCCTCCCCTGCCGCCACCGCCGGCCGCGACATGTTCTCACCGACCCCCCCGATGCCTTGTCATCCCTTCTTTCCGCTCAGAATACGGGCGACGACGACGTAGACGTAGTAGTAGATCCCCTCCCATAGCCGGCGGTTGACCGGTGCGCTTAGTAGTGCACCCGTCCCCCTACAGCGACTGTCCCAACCGAGTATGTCGACCGAGGCGAGTATGTCGCCTCTTGCCCTTCTGGCTGGCTGGAGCGTAGTGGTTGCACGCTCGCCGTTAAAATCCGGTGAAGCTGTAGAGGCCTCGAGGCCAACAGCGTAGATCATTCATACACACACACACGCCTCAGAGTCATGTAAACCTTCGGAATAGGCGTATGCGTTTTCTCCGTGTGAGCAAAAACCATCCGCGGCGAAACTTTGACGGGCGTCGAACTTATATTGCTAGGTAGTTTCTGTTGAATATTTTTATTACTGATTGTGATATCAGTCAACTTTTTGTTTCTTTGCTTGCATTAGTGTTTAAGTTACACTGTTTATAACGTTTTATTGTTGAATAGTTTTTATTTATTTTGCAAATAAAAAGGGCAAGTATCCGAATCAAAAAGGATAGTCGCCCTATTTACTTTTGCGGATAGTTGCTCTAGGGGCAACTATCCGCATCTATAAATTCTTTAACGACCAAGACATTTTTTGTTCTTTTGGCGTTTTTTTCAGCTTATTATGACTATAACTTCTTTTAAATAAAATAAATACCAAACTGTTTCATGCGTTCAATCTAGATTAGCAAAATGCCAGAGCAGAATAGCGTGAACCAAATTCACTTGCCACCTAGGCAGTCTTTAAACCTCTTGAATCTTTCTCAAGATTGTTTAGCCCTAGGAGATAGCGACATTGTAAAATACATTTTTGATGGTACTGAGCTATCGTTGCTATCTTATGAATCACAGAACCACAAACTTGAAATGTGAAGAAAAGAGGGCAACCGCAAATAAATTAAAAGACCATCAGATGTATTACCAGCAGTGAAACTGAATCTGATAACACAGGTTTTATTGAATGAAAAAAAATACAGTTTCGACAATGAAAATTAAGAAAATGTTATATGTTCAAAACCATCTTAAGGTAAAGCCACCGAAGGACTGCCACCAATAAAAAGGACGAAAGATCGATAAGTCACTGAAAATATATTAAAAGTGAAAAACGCTAATGCAAAATAGAAAATACGTACAAAAAAATCAGTTGATTATTGCGCCGCATGTTTTGAGAATTACAATTTTACTAAATCTAAATCAGATTGGATTCAATGTGGGATGTGTCGAATGTGGTTGCATCAAACTTATACAACATTCAAAAACCATTGCGTGAAATGTGGAAAGTTGAAAACCCTGGCTTCTCGTGATAATTAATGCTAGTGCCAATCAACTTTTATTGCCATATTGTTCTATGTTCAAGATAGATAATAAAATGTTTTACTAATAACTTAAAGTTCTTAAATTTACGCGAATATTACACATGAAATAAAACTATTTTACGGATTTTATCGCGGTTTATTTTTTATATTTTAGTTCCCGACGTTTCGAGTGCTTTGCAGCACCCATGGTCACGGGAGGGACTGAGGTGTTAGACGTCCAATAGGTATAGTTGTTCCGGGGTACCCTCAAACTTCTTAATTATTTTTGTTGTTGTTGGTCCGATCTACGCAGAATGAACTCACGGTGTCTTGAGGTCTTGATCAAATCCAAAACCAAGCATAACACTGCACTGTGTTCTTATAAATAAATTACAACTACTCTAGTTGTAATTTATTATTAGGTTATTTTTATTTATTTATTTTATTTTATTTGAAATACAAATAAAAGGATATTTATAAGAAGGATAACGATTGATTGAATATACAAATAACAGGGTATTAAAAAAACATTACCCTTCATTTAGAGCAATCGCCAAAAAGACGATGCATTATGTTATTATTGCCGATAAGAATAGAGGTTCGAACACTTTTAAACCTCATTTATATTCAAATGCACATTTCAACGGCAGACGAACATTTTTCACAAGTATATTGCTGGCTAAATGTAATAATGACACAAGTCACAAAATTTGGTTATTCAAGTTAGCACTTTAATTTTAAAACTAAAAACGGTTGATATTTCCTTTTTTGCTTATGAGATGTGTTACTTTTCCATTCAGCTAGCAACATATTGAAACAAATTCCTGCAATTTATTTTGTTCCTTATGCCCAAAAACAAAAGGATAAATTCCGTGATGATTACCTCATGCTGTTCATTTTAGTACAAGTTGAATTGTATTTTCGTTGAACGTCCTCAGCTTGTGTGACAAACATAATATTAAGTGCTTAGAGAAGAGCTATATCGATAAAATTATCATATCAAATCTGTCGATGTAAGTCAAATAATACCTTCACAAAAGAAACTTTGTATGCTCAATATTTACCTACATAATAAAATATTGTATGTCTAATTTAGGTAAATTGTATTTGACCAGAGGAATTAGACCATAAGAACTGTTAAGTCCGCTGTAACACCACAGTTTAGGCAAAAAATACTTTGATATTGATAGATTTTTTCCCGGATTTTAAACATAGTTTTTCATCGAATTATTTATAAGCATGCATTGTTAACAGGCTTAAAATATGGCTCAATCAAAACTAAGTACACTATGTCCTCTATTGTATAATACGAGAAGTATTAAAGATTTATTTATTACTATTGTTAAGCGCTTTCGACGACTAGTCGTACCTTACCAGTGGAAAGACCGACAGGAAGGACATGCCAGTCATTATTGTTGATGTAGTATTAACATTCGAGAAACGAAACACATATGATAACGATAGACCATATAGATGCAGAATACTGCACCTTTGACGTTTCTGGCGAATGTAACCATTTGAACGAAAATAAACTTCGGAATATTCGAACTGTTTAGCTCCTGTAGCGAAGTTGACTTTCAGAATCGGAATCAGATTATTTTTTATTCATGTAAACCATTATAGTGTTTGTGTATCGTCAGAAAAGTAATAAAGACTCTACCACCACCTCGGAATGTGTTTTCAGAGGAGAAGAAGAGCAAGAAACTCCACGGTTACTCTTATAAAATAAAATAATACAAACTTTCTCATCTACATTGTGTTGTGGGGTATGGAAGAACAATGTAGGTTGGCCATCAGGTGGGTCTTAGTTAAATGAAGCTTTATGCAGTCGATAACTGTAACTAATATACAGTTGCTAATATACAAAGAAAAAATTATGGGAATGGCATTTTCCAACGAAAAGACACGTGGATCGAACGAGGTGCTATTGATTGCGGAAAGAGAATAGATAGGAAATGTTCGCAACATAGCTAGCATATTCTGTCTCTTGACTTGCTTTAAGGACGTTTTGATCGTGTGTAAATAAAACTTAAGCCAAATAAATGATGTAACGTTTTGGGTAGACGATAAAAATATCGACAAAAGCAGGACATCACTAAAATAGGGCCACTTGCCCATGAAATGTGGGTGCAAATGTAAATGGAAAGAGGTCAAAGCCTTTGTGCTACGAGAATGTTATTGTAGGAAGTGGGAAATAGGGGTAGCGTAAAGGCAAGCAAGTTGCGACTTAGTAGAAGAAAATTGTGAGGATTTAGCTTCGTTCGTATGTATTGTGTCCTTTTATTACCATTATTTTGCTTAGTTTATTGTACGAATTGTTATTTATTTGTAGATAAATCAACAGTACTTCATCTATCTACCTAAGTAAGTACCTACTACAGTAGGTACTTACAGATAGATGAAGTACTTAAATTTAATGTATCTGTAAGTACCTACTACAGTAGGTACTTACAGATACATTAAATTTAAGTTTAAGCAGCAGAATATTGTTGTTGCCCCTTTCACTACGCTCGAGTAAAGTGCTGGTTAGTTATTTCTTGATTAGCGTTACTCGGCAATTAAAACGGCAGTTTAACCGTCGGAAAGGGTTCCTCAGAGAAGGTGTAATTCGTAAATATACTTACTTGGACCATTAATTGTGGTTTAGTTTACTACAGCCCTGTTAAGATACTGTCCCCTGTTAAGATACAGACTACTCGAGGATGATGGAAGAGGCCCTTAGTTTCTTGTAGAACAAATTTATATAAAAAAAATAATGTTTAGGTTAAGGCAGACTGTTTCCATATTTCCCCTCGCGAGGCGGGCTCTTCGGGGCGCGGCACAAGGGGGGCACCGGTGCGTTCCAATTGGAGATCCCGGAGCCCCTCTGACACGTGCCAGTGCCGGCCACCGTAGGGTTTTAGTCGGTAAGAGTCCGACATGCGCCGCCAGTTTCCACCGAGGCTGGCGGCAGTCCTTGAGGATTTCCCCATATTAAAAAAGACTGGTTCCATATACGCAACATAAGCAACGCATTCTGGTACCTGGGCGGCATTTTGGACTTGGTTTTAAATAAAAACTATTGTTTGTGAATGTAAATTTTGTGTTTGTATACCCACTCTATAATATTAGCCCTGTTAAGAAACTCTCCCACTGTTGGGCACGGGCCTCCTCTCAAACTGAGAGGGTTTAGGCCATAGTCCACCACGCTGGCCCAGTGCGGGTTGGCGAACTTCACACACCTTCGAGCGAGCCAGCATACCCACTCACGAAACAGGAATTATTCCTCGTGTGGGGCTACGTTTTTTTTAAAGAAAACGAAAAAAGTAATGGAATAAAAAATGTTGGGATCGACCATATATAGATGGACACAAATCCATTTTAAGAAAATGTATATCGTGTGTGTGAATGATCTACGCTGTTGGCCGCGGGGCCTTTACAGCTTCACCGGACAAGAGGGCGAGCGTGCAACCACTAAGCTCGAGCCAGTAAAATGTATATCGTTCATCCCTCTCAGTTTGAGAGGAGACCCGTGCCCAACGGTGGAACAGTTTCTTAACAGGGCTAATATTTTTATTTTATTATTTATATCCTTTGTCGGTTTGTTTGGCTAATTCTTTGGACGTCTATTTGGTTTCTGAGTCAGATCGTAATGTGTGCGAGGTTCACGTGGACGAACCAACGGGAACAGTTTAGTTTTGGTATAAAAAATCCGTTGCATACATCGTGTGGAACCAGGTTTTACTTTGAATGTTTTCTTAATTAGACACGTGTTGCGGAAGGTCTCTATAAAAATAACTTTAAGCCTGCTCACTTGCTATCATTCTGTAATATTTCCATTAAAAAAATGTAAACCGTAGCTAGGCCATTATTAATTACAAAGATTAATGCAGGCCCCAGGCCCCAAGTCCGTTATTTTAATAAAAATGTTGATCATTGACATCATAATTGTTAGTTTTGACAGTTTGAGTCTACTAATTCAATGCTTTCCAATGTTTCAGGTACATATCAATAACTCTTATGATTTTTCATAGTCGTAGGTCAAACAGTTTCCGACTTTTGGCACAATTGTAATTGTTGTAATTATAAAACACGTAAAATATAAAAGACTTGAGGCACAGGTGTGTGTAATAAGGTATTGATTCATTGTTTAGTTTTTTTTTATAAGGGGTTTGAGCTAATTAATCAATCAACTACAATCAGTACAGATGTTACTACATAAAATATAGAACTTTAATGTTACCAACCGAAATATTTCGTATGCAACAACGTTTTCCTTTCCCCGACAAACAATATAATATTATAAATTCGTAAGTTACTCTGTCTGTCTGTCTGTCTATTAACTATTCACGTCCATACCGCTGAACGGATTTAGATCAAATCCAGTAAGGACATAGATTTTATTTAGGGGAAGGATATAGGTTACCTTTTGTCTCAAAAAAACTTAGGGTATGAAATACACGCCTGAAAATAACGAAGATGCGGGTTCAGTTAGTAGGGAGTAAATAACAATTGTTTATATTATGTTATATAGAGAAAGTTATATTAGTGGACTGCCTCGTTGGTCTAGTGGCAAAACGCGTGATGACGAGGTCCTGGGTTAAAATACTAGGTCGGACAAATGTAGATTTTCTAACGAAAAATTCCCAGTATGAGTCCGGAGTATTAGACACAGTGGGTGGAGCGGCGTAAGCTCTTACCACTGCGCTAAATCGTCCGTGAAATCGCTATAGAATGCAAACAAGATTTTTGCAAATCCTACTGATAGTTCGAGATAAGCGCTTTCAAGTAAATAAATATTTAGCTTTATTATATTAATATAAATAGTAAGTATAAATACCAAATGCCGACGCTGCAATGCACCAAAATAAAATGTTTCTCTGTAAATTTCAACGCAAAATATTCAATGTCAAAGCTCAGAGATAAACACGAGAGAATTTCAGTGTTATTTTAGGAAGGAGAGGAAATTCTTTCATTAGCTGGCGAGATTGCGGATGTCAATTAAAGGGCTCATCGTTCTGAACTTCCGGGTATTTTACAAATAGTTTTGTTGACTACAGTTTGTGATTTTATCCAATTTTGATCGTTCGAATAAATATTCTAAGCATTCATTAACATAATTCATTACTCTTATAACAGGCACACCGTCACGCCTATATTCCCCAAGACGGGGTGGCAGAAGTGTACTGAATACATCCACTGTTTGTCGACGATGTTAGGTCCCATGTAATAGGGGGCGAGCCTATTGCCATATATCGGGCACAATTCCAGACTCCGGACTCTTAATGGGAAGTTTTCGTTAGGAAAACTACATTTGTCCGATCTAGGATTTGAACCTAGGACCTCGTGATTATAAAGCGATGTGCTTTGCCACTAGACTAACGAGATATGCGGCCACAAAATATAAGTCATAGAAATATAGGGGTATAACATTTTAGAAGTCTAGGAACAACCCCGTTTGTTGTGCCGAGTTTATGGACATTACTTAAGAGTACATTTAGGTCTAGATCTCTTACCATTGTATTTTAATTAAACTCGTACCTACTATTGGTGGAAGACAATGTATCTATCTATATCATCACGCCAGATTCCTTGCGGGGGAGGCAGAGAGTACAGAGTTTCAACAGGCTTTTTCCTTACATACCTCTCTGGCTCACTCTCATAGTTCGTCTCATACACGCTCGCCGGTTACGGAGACTCATGACTTGCCCTTTAGATAAGACTCTGGCTTTTTGGTCATGGTAAGATAGTCTAGGTCTTCCCCGGCACCTACATCATTCTCTTTCGCAATGTATATCTGTTTTGTCATTCTTTCTTCTGACATGTTTGTCTGTTGAGTTTGAGTTTTCGCTAGAGACGCTGTTTATGTTTGTCATAGTCATTTTGTACAAATTTAAAGCGCTTGGTAGAGGTATTATGTAAGTTATGTTAACATTATCTAAATTTAATGTTTTCACTGCTTTTAGATACTAACATCATAAAAAATATATTCCGTCATTATAATATTATTCCTAATTTACATATTAAAGCCATGAAAAAATATTTAAATACTTGTCCAAAAGAAATAAGACAAGCCATCTTAATCTGTAATTCATAGGTATTTAAGGACAACCTTTGTGAGAGGGTCCACGTTAAAGGAAGGTCAGAGGTCGTTTGCACGTCAAAAGAATTTTAAATTCATGTATTCCATTATTTGCATGCTGCAATATGTGTGGTGTTTTTTTGGAAGATTGTTAGGGGCATTGGTGCGAAAAGTGATGGTTTTTTTAATTATAAATTCGCTTTTGACAGGTGTGGCATGGCGATTCGACGCAATTTCGCGTTTCGGTAATTAATTTGAAATTGCACAGGCATTGCAAGTTTTTAAAATTAAAATAAAAGATGAGTGCGAGATGAATTTCCTAGCGAAGAACTCTGTTGAAGTGTTTTTTTCCTATTTATATTGTTTTTTTTTCTAGCTACTTATAAAGACGTACGAGAATGGAAGCAGAGTGGCCAATAGAGTTCCATTCCCATCCCAGTCCCGTGCAGGGATAGAAATCCAAATAGAGCGGGAGTGAATTCTGTGTAGAAAGTATGAATCTCGAACCAACAAATCATATGGATAAAGTCGCAGGTAAATTTGGTGTAGGAAATGTCATTGAACTTTTCGCCGGATAGTTTTTATGAATACCATACTTTATGACCTAAAATTAAATAAAAACTTTATAATTGCATTTGAACGTTCAGAGTTGGATTTTACCTAATTTAAGAACCCATACCACCGATTATAATAGGTGTTTTCTTACCCAGACCATAATTATTTAATAATGACGGGTGTTTTTTTTTAACTAAACCTTCCATAATGACTGATGATCTATAATCTACATTCGATATTATCATAATTACTGAAAATTCTGCCACGGTTATTGCATCATACGATTACAGCCCGCACACATTACACACCTCTGCACACGTGTAAAGAAAAAAAAAATACTATACTTTTTAACAACACTCTCAATTCACTTTGGCCAATTAACACTCACTAAAAGTACCACAGGTGAGTTCGATACGTTAATTTGTCACTTTAAAAAGACGTGCGTGTATTTACGAGCGTGTGTTGGGATACAACCCACCGTAACAGAGGCTGGTTAACTACTGAGCGAGTTATTGTAAACGAACACATTTTGAATCGGTTGTGCGATTGATGACTGCCAATGCGCAGGTGAATGGCAGAAGTTTAAGCTTTCAAAGCTATGCAGAAGCATGATATATTTCTGGTAAAATGTAACAATGTCAACTCAAACCTTTGATTATTTGAAAATGCACTCTGTAGTAATTAAAGCTTGATTTCTACTGTCCTTGCTTTTTTAGTCGTGTTCCTATTGCATTTGACCAACTATATAATATTTTACATTAAGTGCATGAATAAATGTACAGGTAAACAGTTATCACAGATATCAATTACAATCGCAATCAATAAACCGATGGTATCGTATTGGTAAAACGCTCGCTTTCTATTCACGAGTTTCAGACTTCAAACTCTGAAATGCACCTCTGGCTTTTTCGAAACTTGTGGGATTTGTCACACATTAAGGGTGTAGGAAAACATCTTGAAAAATCTCCACGTATTAAAAAAAATCAAAAGGCGAAGAGTGCCAATAGACACGCCCCTTGTCACATTGGGAGCAAAAAAACCTAAGCCAATTTCGAGAGCACTGCGTACACCTTGGATATTATATGTATTGTAATGTGACTAGCTAAGGAGAGTAATTCTCTCTCACGAAAATATGTGAGAAGACTTTTGCTACACAGTGGAAAGAAAAGAAATAAAGAAAACTAATTTATTTTGTTCTCACGCAACTAAACATAAAAGAAATAAATCAGTAACAAATGTAATCATGACAAAGAGTATTAATAAAAATAAGGCCGAAATGAAAAGCAGTGATTGTGTTAGACCCAAAATTAGTCCCTGCCTCAGCTGTATTATGCTGCAGCGCTGATCTTCCGGCAGCACCATGTTTCGGTAACATCACGGCGGTCATCAGTGGAAAATTATATCCTGATTTATTATGTATGGAGAGTAGTCTAGCATCTTATGAAAGAAATTTTTGATAGTCACTTTTGTAAGTCTTAAAATCGCCGGACCTTTCTTATTATATGCGGTAGCTATTCCATTACGTCATTAATATATTCTAAAATTTATTGTACAAGTCAATAAGTGTGACCAATTTCAGAATATAATAAATTGTGATTGGATGCCCTGATTATCGATTTGTAGTTTTTGTAAGTTATTTGCAATTTAATCTAATCAGCATATTATTGATTTAAATAAGTTTTACTATGATGTAATGAATGCGTTTAAAAATATAAAAAAAATCACGTCACGCCTATATTCCCCAAGCGTGGGCGGCAGAGGTGTACTGAGTACACCCACGTTTCGCCGACGATGTTAGGCCCCATGTAATAGGGGGTGAGCCTATTGCCACATACCGGGCACAATTCCAGACTCCGGACTCGGACTGGGAACTTTTCGTTAGAAAAACTACACTTGTCCGACCTAGGATTTGAACCCAGGACCTCGTGATCACAAAGCGATGCGCTTTGCCACTAGACCAACGAGGCAGGTATAAAAATTACATGCAAAAATAAGTAGGAAGAAACAAATATATACTATTTATATATATACATATATATATATATATATATATATATATATATATATATATATATATATATATATATATATATATAAATAAATATATATTACAAAGATTTATCCCGTGGGTATCGAGTTCGTCACTACCCAACCCAGTGCGCCAAACGGTCTACACTAAAATCATTAGACTAATGACCGGTTTCAATATTTAATTTATGGATAGATTTGCTTACTGTCAGTAGAATTTTGACAGATTTTCCATACAAAATATGTCATTCTATCCGTAGTAGGCAAACCTATCCATGTGTTGAATATTTGAACCGGACCAAACCGGACGTAAGTCATCCCCACGTGATCCCACCATCATTAACTTGTCATTGCGTCACCGTCAACCTGTCAAATGACTTAATATGCAAAGGAATATATACATTTTAAAATAAGTATATATTAAGTGTCAATTATTTAATGACACTGGAAAATTCCTAATTTGCACAATTTAAAACATATGATGGCTGAGCTCTGTCACTCTCAAACAAATGTCTTCATCTTTCAGTCGCTTGCTTTTGTCTTGATTGATAAGGCTAGACTGATCACAAAATGTTCTTAATTATAGTTATTCTCATTCGCTTGTGATTGTACACAACTAGGAAGTGATCAATGCAAATCTGTAGTAACAAGTACATCATTGAGGTCATTCGTAATAGAATGATTGTATTGAAATTAGTGCGGTGTATGAAAAAAATAAATGGACAACATGACGTGACTGTTCCAATCTTTGATTACATCGCAATTACAT
This sequence comes from Phalera bucephala, assembly GCA_905147815.2. Taxonomy (NCBI): domain Eukaryota; kingdom Metazoa; phylum Arthropoda; class Insecta; order Lepidoptera; family Notodontidae; genus Phalera; species Phalera bucephala. The sequence goes on along the minus strand of LR990621.1, from coordinate 9,700,325 downwards.
TTAATTGGTTAAAAACACGTATTTGTAGAAAATAGTAAAAATTGTTGTTGTTATTTTTGAACGGATGGTCTCGGCATTAGGGGTTAATTTATTTTCTTAATAATAAATATTAACAACGTCACGCCTATATGCTCTCGTCAGCCAACAGTGTAAATCATTCACACACACACACACACACACACACACATACACACGTCACGCCTATATTTTCCAAGCGGGGTTCACAGGGTTGTATGCTATATTCGCATATTTCGGCGACATTGTAACAACCCAATGTAATTAGGGGCAAGCTTATTCCGATTTACCGAGCATAATTCTAGCTTCCGGGTAGCCACCAAAAATTTTGATAAAAAAATCCCAGTACACTTTGTCTGACCTAAGATTCGAACCAGGACAGAATATGCCATTAGACACATGTGGCAATTAATTAATTTAGGTGCTGTCCATGTACTGTCTAGAGAACTTTTTAAACATTAGTAATTTTATTTGTATAGACTCCTCCTTTAGCGATAATTTCTTTATTAAATCTTCTAAATATTTTTAAAGCATAATTAGTTACGAAAGTTATTGTAAATGTATACAGTTCTATATATTACTTATAATAATTCCTTTGAAACAGATGTCTTGTCTTGATTTTTGTGCGTGCAATATGTTAGATATACATATAAATTTTAGGGTTTAAGGATAAACCTACTGCCATTTATTTTTTTAGTGAGGACAGAAACGGAAATTGCATGCTACAAGATATTTTATTCGCATATCGGAACGGGGGAACTACATTTTTTGATTGTCCTTGCAACCTTGCGGTAGTTAAAATCGGTATATTTTTATTCATAAAGTAAATTATTACTGACTGCCTCGTTAGTGTAGTAGCAAAGCGCATCGCTTTGTGATCACGAGGTCCTGAGTTCAAATCCTAGGTCGGACAAATGTAGTTTTTTTTTACTAAAACTTCCCAGTATGTGTTGTGCCCGGTATATGGCAATAGGCTCGCCCCCCATTACATGGGACCTAATATCGTCAGCGAAAAGTGGGTGTACTCAGTACATCTCTGCCACCCCCGCTTGGGGAATATAGGCGAATGTTTTTAAAAATATTTCTTATAAGTTAGTTTGTGTTCAGTGTACATATTCGTCTTTAGTTGATTATGATTATGTAAAACATATATTTTTTTCGATTATTCGTTTATTATACTTCGTTAGTAATATATAAAACTATTTCCAACTTATGTTTTCCGAATCGTGTTATTGTTGATGAGTTTAACGGATTTATTAAATTTCTAACCTTGGTCTTAGACAAGTATTCATTCAAGTTCCTATTATTAACTAATGCAGGAAATCATTAATTATGCATGAACCTTAGAAATAAACATTATTACGTTTATATTTCTTTGCCGGGCTCTGCCGGTGGATACTGGGTACACCCAGATTTCGCCGACGATGTAAAGTCCCGATGTAATAATGAGCGAGCCTTGGAACTTAAAAAAATAATAGGGATGTAGATAATATGTAATTAAATATTATATTTACCGTTAACATGGACTCAGAATGAAACAAAACGTTAATTAAAAAAATCCTAATTAAACACTAAATTGTCATACAAGGTGTGACATATAAACGCAAGACCTGAAAGTAGTTTCTAAATCGGTAACTGAATTGGTTCCACCAATTTTTAATGTATCTTACGTTTAACGAAAAGCTTCTCTTAAGGAAAAGTTTGGAAAGAAATATTCTAACTGTTGCATGACAATTTATATATGAAAATCTTCTATATGTTAAAAAGAATATCAGTAATTTTGAAAAATATAGCGACATTAATCATGTAAATACACGGAACAAAGATGATCTTATTGTACATTCCACTCGTCTCCACAGAATTAGTAATTCTTTCATGGAGCAATGTATACGCTTCTACAACAAATTACCCATAGATATCCGAAACATGCCTATCAATAAGTTTAAAAAGGCAATTAAAACTAGACTCTGTAAGAAAGGGTATTACAAAATTTCGGATTATCTTGACGACGAAGGTAAACCGACTTCGTGAAGTCGACTTCAAATATTTATTTTTTGCTTTTTGAAGTCGGTTTACCTTTTTTTAAAAAGATTTTTAAAGTAAACTTTTATTAGATTGTCTCAAACTTTTTGGTCTGAGTGTTGCATGTCGCGTGACGGTCGGCCGCGGAGTAGGGATAAAGTGAAAGGCGCTCGCCAGAGCAGCCAAGGCCAATATGTTTCACTTTTACCGTGGTTTCATAAAACCACACAAGGATTTTATTTTACAATTTTGAGTTACGAGTGAATTATTTACTAATATATATATATATACCCATATTATATTATTTTGCTGAGTTGTACAGTAAGGTACCGGAAACAAGGTACAGGTAAGGTACAGGATTAATATAATAACTATAATAAGGAAAGAGCCTGTTGGAACTCTGTACTCTCTGCCTACCCCGTAAGGGATCTGGCGTGATGATATAGATAGATAGAATAACGGAATTTATATAATCGTGTTGTTTGCCGTTAAGGAGTTCTCTGGTGTATCTTCAAAGCCCAAAGTCCAATACCAATAATATTAAAATAGGACCACCTCAAAACTATACTCAACCCAATGCAAAAATAATCATCAAAATCGGTGCATAAGCCAAGGAGTAATAACAAAACAGACGAATTATGAACCTCCACCTTTTTTGATGTCGGATAATATACTGCTTAGTTATATAGTGGGGCATCTATAGGATTGACGTAATGCCCATAATATCTCAATTTACACATTCCTATTGTTTATGGTTAAGGATTTCCCTGGTGAATCTTTTAAGTCCAAGGTCCAATGCCAATGAAATTAAAATGGGACTATCTTGGAGCTATACTGAACCCAATGCAAAAAAAATATCATCAATATCGGTCTGCAATTGACGGAAATATCGCTGAACATACATAAAAAAACATACATACAACCGAACATAGAACCTCCTCCTTTTTGAAGGCGGTTAAAAATGTAAAAGTAATAATGCCCTGCGGTCAGTTTGCGGTTTAGTTTTCTTCTTTTTCAGTCATTGTTCTCAACAATTGAATTGCATAACACTAATTCCGAGCAAAGGGCTTTTACGTGTTAGACCCATGTCCAAGCCTTTTAAAGGTCCGGGTAAAACCCGTGAATCTCAGTAAGTTACATAATAATAACAATCTAAACCCCTGAGCCACACATACCGTTGTTGCCCTCAGTTATCTTAGGACGACCGTGTTTGTGTCTGTGTGAATGATCTACGCTGTTAGCCGCGGGGCCTTTACAGTTTCACCGGACAAGATTAGGACGACCATTTGAGTCCCCATCTAGTAAGCGGCGAGTCACCGCCGGCCACGGGTAGTTATGTATCACTAATTATGGCCGGTGTCCGTCCCCATTGAAATAGTCCAATTTTTGTCCACCAAACCTCATTTATATAGCCCCTGTTTTCTTTCCATAATTTACAAAAGTCCTTGCACCTGCCGGGGTCAGTTCGCTGGCTATGTTTATTCATTTTCACCAAGTGATCTCACCAGATGATTTGCATAATATTAACTTCCCGCAAAAGGCTTTTATGTGTTGGACTCATGTCCCCATGTAAGCCTTTCAAAGGTCCGGGTAAAGCCCATGAATCTCAGTGAGATACAAATAATAATTATATGAGCTTGTATCGTCCCACAGCTAGGCACATGCCTTCACTTGCAAATCCAGAATTACAAATACTCTGGAACGCAGACCTAGTACTGATGGTGGAGGCAGACTTAGATGATATACAAGTTTATCATCCAAGGAGGAACGTTTGTGGCCACCTCTTGCTGGATTTTTTTAAAGTCCATAACACTACTCACTATTTATTCTATATCAACCCACCAGAAACCTTGTAGGCAAAAAGTACAGAATTCCAACATGTTTATTCCTTACAGACTTATCTGGCTCCACTCTCTTAGTTCGTCTCATACACGGTCGCCGGTTACGGAGACTTGACTTGTTTAACAGATAAAAACACGGTCTATTTGATCTTCGCAAGGCAGGTCTAGGTCTTCCCCGTACCCTGGTATATCTGTTATTTTACCTTTTCAAATATAAATTTTATATCAAACGACTAATCTTTCACAATACGTAATCATTCAAGCATGTCAGGTATAGTATTTTCCAATATAAGTTTCAAACTTTGTAAACAAACCATCACCATTTTTAGATGTTTAAGTTGTGATTGTAATCTATCACAAGTGTAATATGAACGGGTATATATTTCCGAAAATATCGAATTAAAAATGCTGTTAGCAAGAAATCGACGTTTTTATGTTGAGTAAAAAATGTTTAAGAAGTTTTAAAGTTTGATTGGAATAGACTATATGTTTTAAATTTATGTTGTCACTCAAGGATGGGCCTTGAAAATGGACCACATATCCAAACTATAATTTCCTTCCTTTGATACGGAACGCTAATCTTAGAATCACGTGAAAACCCCGCGCAAGGAAGCAATGATTGTCCTTTTAAAATATATCTAACTATACATAATATAGGTTTATAAGCCTTGAGTGTTTTATTAATTGTCCGACATCTATTCTTATCATCTAAAGGTACTTATAATATCTTTAGATGTAGTTTATAATCAATATAAATAAAGTTATACTTGATACAGTTTTTATAAGAGACTATTGTACCGTTTTATAAAAGGCTACCTTTTCATATTTTTTTGGGTGTCGAGGTAAACCAGTTAATTTGTATTTAGTTTATGTATAAAATAGGAATATTTTTTACGAAATTGGATTTTATTTTGTACACCAATGTTATACGAGAGATCGGGGTCATTATTCGCTATGACCAAACGCGGCGCGTTACGATACCATCGCGGTGGCGTGCACGGTGGCGATCAGTTCTTGCAGTAATATTTGTGTGAAAATGTTCACACCAACGCGACCTAAGTCTTCCACGCGCTATCTGGGCGGCGTATGCGCGCGCAATAACGGTATCCTGTATGCCACTGATATACCGTTAAACGATCATGACACGAAGTTATCGTAACGCACCACGTTACGTGTTTTAATGGTCATACGGAATGTGGGCCCTGGCTCTCAGATGAAGGAGTGGAGCTGGGTCGTCCCAGCTCAACTCCTTCAACTTGGAAGTGTGAGTGGCTTTTGGTTGCTTCACACCCCCGTGAACATCGTGACGTTGCAGAGGAGCAATTATTGTTATCTCTAAGACCTCAATTTTTTTTTATTAAAACGTGAAAGTCATAAAGTAGAGCCACCGGTGCGTTCTGTCTTGACTTTCCACAGTCTTTTTATCATGACGAAAGAAGTCACCGCGTGAGATGGATTTTTTCAGACTTAGGCTCGTGATGGCGATGTGAGTGGTTTCACCCCGTCATGACCATCGTGAGGTTGCAGGGGAGCAATTATTGTTTCCTTTAAGAGGAGCTCAAATGAATAAAGGGAAGGCACAAGGTAGGGCCACCGGTGTGTTCAGGCTAGAAATCTCAGTATTTTTACCATAACTAAGGAAGTCACCGCTTGAGATAGTTTACCATGACGAAGGAAGTCACGGCGTGAGATGGATTTTTTCAGACTTGAGCTCGGGATGGTGATGTGAGTGGTTTCACCCCGTCATGACCATCGTGAGGTTGCAGGGGAGCAATCATTGTTTCCTCTAAGAGGAGCTCAAATCGAATTGAGAAAGGCACGGCCACCGGTGTGTTCAGTCTAGACATCCCAGTCTTTTTACCATGACAGAGAAAGTCACCGCCAGAAATTGATTTTTTAGACTTGTGCTCGGGATGGTGATGTGAGTGATTTCACCCCGTCATGACCATCGTGAGGTTGCAGGGGATCCCGTGCTTACTTTTGGTATATGGATCGATTAGGGCCCTCTTAAATAAGGGCATTTACACTTTGTCGGTCCTGCTTACCCATTTTAGACGACGTATTTACGTCTTACTTATTGCGGGAGTATTCCGCTAGTACGATGTTTTTGGTGAATGTGTATTAAGTTAGAGAAATTGGATGATTTGATATAATGAACTTTCAACTTTTCCTAGGCAGGTATTAGGTTGCTTTGTCTTTGAACGAATGCACTTACATTGGACAAAGATATTGGACCAGTTGAAAAACACTATAACACTAATGCATGCACGAAATAAAGGTCAAATTATTATAAATATTTTGTGTATCATATTTTTTTAATATATATCATAAAATTTGTACCTATAAAGGACATTATTCTGCGCCCATACATGATTTGCCCCAGAACCAACAGCAATGAAAAAATACTTGTATGATTTCAAATCACCCATAAAGTCTCTTAAGGCATTTATTATTAAACGGACAAGCAGGAGAATCGCGATATTGCACAAAATGTATAGTATAGTAAGATTTTGAGGTTATAATTTAGTAGCCATTTTTACATATTGAAGTTATATAGTGTGATGACATTCAGTAAAAATGTCGGCGACATCGATATAAGTACTTACAATACTTTGAAATATTCGTTTTAGATTGCAAATTTTCCGTTAGATACGGATATTTGCCATTATTTTAATAAAATAGATAAATAATGATGGCATGGGTCAAATGTTTGTTGGTTCTGGGGCTATTTTCGACAATGTTTTTGTGTGCATTTTTTCAAGGAAAACGGAAATCCATTTTTATTCTCCGTATGTTAAAAAAAATTATTCTTAAGTTTAAGAATAAATCCGACTACTTAAGATATTGTTTACAACTTAACAACAAATCGGAGCATTGAGGTAGGTACGTACTTGTTTGTGTCTCGTGACAATATTTTTTCTGTACTCCCATTTTTTACAACTGCCTTGTAAGTGAGTTCATTTTTTTATCGGTCTGAATTATCCAAATCAGGCAAAGGCCTTCTGTTTTAGGCGCTTATTTCGTTAACACATCACAATTGGGTGACAATTGGGTTGACAATGTGTGGGTTTTAAATAAAATAATAAATAAATAAACATCGTCATGCCTATATACTCCAAGCGGGGGTGGCAGAGGTGTACTGAGTACACCCAATTTTCGTTGACGATGTTAGGTCCCATGCAATAGGGACGAGCCTATTGCCATATACCGGGCACAATTCCAGACTCCGGACTCATACTGGGTATCTTTCGTTAGAAAAACTACATTCGTCCGACCTAGGATTTGAATAGGGCCTCATGATCACAAAGCGACGCGCTTTGCCACTACACCAACCATGTAGTGGGTTTTAATTCGGTAAAAATAACCTATTTCTTTGCCAAATGTAAGAAGTGCTGTGCATGATGTTGTACTGAACAGTAAGAAACTTGAGTTCATCAGTGATACATCTTTTTTAGGGATTACGCTTGACTCCAAGTTACAATGGGGTCCTCATATTGAGAATTTAGGTAAACGGCTTAGATCCGCTGCCTATGCCGTAAGGAAGATCAGACAACTAACTGATGTGGACACCGCGAGGATAGTCTATTTTAGCTACTTTCATAGTGTCATGTCTTACGGTATATTATTGTGGGGTAGGGCAGCGGACATTGAGTCTGTTTTTATCTTGCAAAAAAGGGCTATTAGGGCCATCTGTAGCTTGAGTAGTCGCGACTCTTTAAGAGAACTGTTCAAGGTAGCTAATATCATGACGGTCCCATGTCAATATATTTATGAAAACATTATGTATACTAGAAAAAAATTAGATATTTTTAATCAGCTAGGTGATAGGCATTGCTATAACACACGACATAGAAATAAATTAGACCAACCGCAGTTTCGTCTGTCAAAAATTCACACGTCTTTCATGGGGCACTGTGTTAGATTTTATAACAAAATTCCCATTGACGTCACTAAACTTAGTGAAAATAAGTTCAAAGCTTGTGTAAAACGAACACTTTGTAAGCAACCTTATTATTCAATAGAAGATTATTTAAAAGATAAAAATGCTTGGATAGATGCTATTCCAGCTCCACTTGAGTCATGACAACCTATTCAACTGTTGTTAGTTAACATTCCTTCTATTAATTTAACACAATGAGTATTTTTTTTTGTAAATGAGGGAACCATGTAGCCATTCTCGTATTATTCTGCGTTCTTTTAACTTAGACTCACCTGATGACCAACCTACATTGTTCTCCCATACCCCACAACTGAATGTAGATGAAAAAGTTTGTATTTTTTTATTTTAAAAGAGTAACCGTGAAGTTTCTTGCACTTCTTCTCCACAGGATTGACATTCCGAAGTGGCGGTAGAGTCTTTGTTACTTTTCTGACGATTCATAAATACTGTAATGGTTTACATGAATAAAAATATTCTGATCTACCTGTCCTCATAGAGGGCTGAACATTTCTTGAACTTACTTTATTTTTTGTTACTTGGGCAAAATAGTATTTCGGCCTCGTAAAAATGAGGATATCATCACTGGTAAAATAAATATAATTGGACAAGTTGGTAATTAGTTTTAATAGTTCTTTGACACAATGTATATCAATAAATAATGAGTGATGACGATAAATTATAATTTGATATTTTAAATTGAATTATGAATGTGACTCAATTGATATATATAGTTAGAGTACTCTTTATTGTACACTAGTGATATTTACAATTAATTACATACAAAAAAAATTGGAGTTGCTTAAATTATACTTCTAATTTTATATTTTGCATGTCTAAAGGCAGTCATGTCACATAATAATAAAATATAACATTGTGTACTTGTACCCATTTTCGCAAATAAATGATTCGATTTGAAATACCTTCTCATTTACCATGGCTTGACAAATCACATGGTAGAATAAAAAAGACTGTAACCCGACTACGGAATACAAAACGCTGAAATGTATAAAAATTGTTTTTCTGTTACTTGGTATATTTTATATTGTACCTATATTTATGAACTTAAAGTGTTGTACAGTTTCATTTTTCTATAGTTAGGTGTACATACTGCCTAGGTCGAAACTAGTCTACCTTAAAATATTAGGTGTTAATTGACTGTACACTGTTTTGTACCTTTTATTTAATAAATAAACAAATAAATAAAGTTCTTGTCCCAACGCTGTTATATGGTAGCGAGAGCTGGGTATGTAAGAAGGAGAATGAAAGTAGGATAAATGCGGTAGAAATGCGAGCTCTGCGGAAGATGTGCGGAGTGAAGCTGACCGACCGCATTAGCAACAGCATAGTAAGACAGCGAGTAGGTATGAAAGATAGTATCGGTGTAAAGATGAGAAAGGGCATGCTCCGTTGGTTCGGGCATATAGAAAGAATTTTAGAGGAAAGAATGACAAAACAGATATACAATGTGAAAGTGGAAGGATGCAGGTACCGGGGAAGACCTAGACTATCTTACCACGACCAAATAAACCGAGTCTTATCTGATGGAATAGTCAAGAGTCTCCGTAACCGGCGAGCGTGTATGAGACGAACTATGAGAGTAGAGGAAGCCAGAGAGGTATGTAAGGAAAGAATCTGTTGGAACTCTGTACTCTCTGCCTACCCCGCAAGGGATCTGGCGTGAGGTTATAGATAGATAGATAGATAGATAAATAAATTTGACATCCCACTGGATACGATAGAAAAAAATAAAATTCAGAGACTTCCATTTTTTGAATATACCATTCGTCATATTGATTCGATTGTATATAATGAAGCCTTTGTCACCCGTATCATAATAAGGAATCGATTGATACTTCATTCATCAAAACCTGATGAGCATTTTAGGTGCTACGGTGGAACATACGTACATAAATACAAACATACATAGGGACATCTAGAATGCTAATAATATAGTCCTTTCTTATAGCTTTGCTATAGTTGGGTAAAAAATGTAATAAACGCGTGGAAATTACGTTTGAAACTAAGTTATATGCTTCTATATGCCTATACACGGTGTAATTTTAATCATCCTGGAGCGAAAGCTCAGGCGATGTATCCAATGCTTAATGTTCACTGATACTGAAAAAAAAAATGAAAAAAAGAATATTTCATATATTTCAATTTCATTATCAACATCTCCACAACAATACTAATTAAGTGCAACAAAAACCAAATTTAACCTATAGCCTAAGCGCAAAATGATATTGAGGGGCGGCGCGGCTCGTCAGCTGGGCGGCAGATACCTTCGGTGTTCGGGATTATTACTTTACCTATGATATTCGGATAGGTCAGTTGGTAGATGTTACTTATTAAAGTGTTCTTTTTATTTATTTTTTTATTACCAGTGAACAGTAGGCATAGGATACATCACCTGGCCTTTCGCTCCAGAACGACTATAATTACACCTTGTATTAACGCCAGCGTCACGTCACGCACTAACCTATCTTAACCTAAAACAGGTGGTGCAGGAGCATTAGGTATATACTGCCATATACCAGCCGTGTACTGGCTGGATTTTCAATTGTCATAGACCTTGAATGATGTTGCTAATTATGATATTGCCCGTCAGCATTTATATTTAATTTATAAGAATTGCTGTGTCACTGTTTGTAATAGTTCGCGCTGAGTCATTTTCTTCGGCGAAATCGCATCGAACAATTGATTATCATGATTATTTCCGATGAAGAAAATAATTGTAGCTGTTATTGATATTTTGTTATTTGCATGTACTAAGAAGCTAGTGTTAAGTAAGAAACAAAAGAACGAGCTGATTTTTGAACCTACGAACTCGTGTTTACTAGGAAAGGGTTATTATATTAAGTGCCCGTTTTTGGTAGGTAGGTGTTGTGTACTTTGATCTGTTTCATTTATGATTATCTGTTTCCCAAATATCTCTAGAACAGAACAATAGTATTTTTAGTATTTTAAAGTTTGGAGTTAAGTAGCGCCATCTAGCATCAATTATTATAACTACAACTACTGTTTGTAATTACTACGTCCCGATAGCACAAGATGGCGCTGTCTCGCAATAAGTTTTATGAGCACGAACCAAAGGTCCCTAGCATCATTACAATGATAAAACTGAAAAGGCTCTTTATTATACATTACACATATACTTTATATACGTAATTAAGAGAATGATCGATTATATTATTGTAATGAACTGTGACCTAAAGGCCTTGCATTTACCAGAGCTTAGTGTAGGACTGGTTCAAATTTGCAGATTAATTTACCTGTAAGATGTTAACAAGTTTTGCAGCCATATACACACGACACATAATCTACATATCTACGCTGTTGGCCGCAGGGCCTTTACAGCTTCACCGGACAAGAAGGCGAGCGTGTAACCACTACGCTCCAGCCAGAAGGGCAAAGAGGCAACTAGCTCAAGGGTGCCATAACGAGGAACGGCGTCGGCTTGGGCTGTCTCAATGAGGAGGGCGTATACTAAGTGTCTCGCCATGGTGCTATGCACCGGCCGGCGGGCTAGGGATTTTTCGACCTCGCCGGCGAGGCGGGTGTCTGATACTGTGCTGTATCTGTATCCCAAAGAAGGGCATCGGGAGGGCCGGCAGGAATATGCCGCAGAGGGGGATAGCGGCTAATAGGAGGTGAGTCAGGTACGTCGTCGGCGGCGGTTACGATTAGAATATTTAGGTTCGATTAATTTGACGCGTTCGCGAAATAGCGGGCCGTCGCCTTTTTAATATAGGCGCGAATGGGTTCGAGACCGAGGTCGGAATTGAGAGCCACCCTGCTAAACTGTCTCTCCTTTACTTATACCCTTTGTTGGTTAAAGCGAGACCGTACAGTCACGTCTGTATTCTCCAAAGTATAAACATGACAATCCTTGACGGCCATTATTGTTTTGTAAGATAAAGTAGGAGAACGAAAGCAGAATACATGGGGTCGAAATACGAGCTCTGCGGAAGATGTGCGGAGTCAAGCTGACCGACAGTATTCGCAACAGCGTAGTATGAAAGCGAGTAGGTGTGAAAGATATTATCGGTGTAAAGATGCGAAAGGGAATGCTCCGTTGGTTCGGGCATATAGAATGTCGCAAGAAAGAATGACAACAGATACCTATACAATGCGAAAGTGGAAGGATGTAGGTACCTGGAAAGACCTAGACTATCTTACTAGACCAAATAGACCGTATTTTATCTGAAGTGCAAGTGAAGTCTCCGTAACTGGCGACCGTGTATGAGACGAACTATGAGAGTCGAGGAAGCCAGAGAGGTATGTTAGGAAAGAACCTGTTAGAAATCTATACTCTCTGTCTACCCCGCAAGGGATCTGGCGTAATGATAAAGATGGATAGATTGATTAGGTACATACCCTTTGCAGCAATGATTTTTAGTGGCATCTCGAGCTTCTGTTACTGTCATACTGCGGATTGTCATGTTCTGGAACAAGAAGAAATAATATTAAACACACCTATAATTCCCGAGCACGGATTGGAAGAATGTAGGTACCTACTGTGTACATCCAAATATAGCCGACGATGATAATATTTAATAGAGGGTAAGCATATTGCTGTTATACAGGGCACGATTCTAGACTCAACTGAGGTGTAATTTGATAGAAAAGACATATACTATCCGACCTAGACCTATTTGAAGTCCTTGTGATCACCACTCACACTATGCACCACTAGACCAAGGAGGTAGTCGGGACGAATAGTTAAACAAAGATCAAAGTATAAACTGTAGTTTTGATATATATGAAAATTGACAGGTAGATTCCAGCTCTTTAATATTTAGGCATAATATCAGAATAGTCTGGCGTATTTCTTCTAGGCGATACGGGTTTTCAGGGTTGTTTATTCCGTATGTTCGTGTCTGTCTGTATTTCCGGTTCAAATCTTGTGATCCATTTTTCAAGAATTTGCGGGCATCCAATTGAGCTGAAATTTGGCGTACGTATCTAAGTACCATGGAGCTGGTCTGATGATGGAGTCGGGAGGTGGCTATAGGAATATGTGAACTACACCGTAACCCCCTCGTGTTTAGGTTTGTTAGATTGGTATTGACGAGTACTTTATAACCAGATGTGTGTTCAGGGTCTGATGATGAAGCCGAAAGGTGGCCAATGGAACCACCCGACAACTCAAAACCTCACGGTGTTTGGGCTCGTTGGGTTTGTCTTGATGAATACTTTAGACCCGTGTGGGGTCGAAGGTCGAACTAAGCAAGATTCTTTCGTTATGTGTTTGCTATAAAAGCTTGTTTTTAAAAAGGCTTTTTAAAAAGGCAAGAGGGCAAACACGAACAACGCGCTACCGTAACCTGTGCAAAAACTAGTTTCTAATTAACAAAACGTTTATTCTACCTAACTTAAGTTTTATTTGATAGCGATTTACCTACTTTTTAGTCATGTTATAACAACCATGGGTGGGGATAGTTCCAGATGTCCGGACCCTTCTATAAACTATAGTTTGCAGCTAACTTACGTGTACTTTATTCTTATTATTTATGGATCTTGACATCTGAAATAAATAATAATAATAATTTTTTTGACTGAGATTGTCGTTTAGTGTTCTCCCTATCTTGCGTGAAGTCACGGGCAAAAACTGGTTTAACTTTGTACATGGCTGTTCCAGTAGTCATACTCGTGAACGGGTGCTGCTTGTGGGAACTGGTCCATCTGGAATCCTTTAGACGCTCTTTACAGATAACATCATTAGATTCATATCTAGATCGTAATGCATCACACTGGAGGTAGATCGTAAACTATTTAATTATAACCTAAACATCCAATATGATTGAAAAAGAAAAGTAAAGAAAAAAGGAGAAAGAGAATTAAATAAAAAAGACAAGCCCGCTGAGTTTTTTCGCCGGACCCTCTCAGTGGAGGCCGCGTTCCGATCCGGTGGTAAATAAGTAGTTAAATTAGATTTAAAAAAAATGTAAATTGACTATTTGTAAGCGCCCACGCAGGGCTTATGCAAAATTAATTATTTGAGGTTGAGTTTACATTTTTGAGCTGTGCAAAAGGTCATTAGGAACTAACATTGATTATTGTCAAATCTGTCTATCTTGCATATCTGCCATTACAGCAGATCTTACAAAAATAAGTAGTTATTTTGGATGATTTTGTTTATGCTCCTGATCCACCTGCTTTATCGTCTGCGTTAAACTACATTGGCGTAATGTTTTAGCTTATTGATTAACACATTTGGGCCCGTATTACAAAACGTCAATCAGTCCTCAATCTAGTTTAAAAAAACTGATTCTTGTTCTAACATTTTAGTCTTAAAATTAGATTCACGACTGATTTTCGTTCTGTAATATGGGCCTCAGATGTAGGTAAACAGAAGAAATAGAAAAAATAAAATAAAAAACTCAGTCACGCCTATAAATTTCTAGCGGGGGTGTAGAGGTGAACTGTGTCCCCCACTTTCCGCCAACGATGTTAAGTCCCAATGTAACAGGGGGCAAGCTTATTGGCATTATACCATTTCAAACTCCGGACAGATACTAGGAATGTTTCGATAGAAAAAAATACACATTGTCCGACATAGGAACGAAGTACCCGTTCGCTTCTTCTATACTTATACTTACTAACTAATAGTATAAAGAGGAGAGATGTATTTTTGTATGTTTGCAACGAATAAACTCAAAAACTACTAGACCGATTTCAAAAATTCTTTCACCATTACAAAGCTACCTTATCCAGAAGTAACAAAGGCTATATAACATAGACCTAGTACGTGGCGCTGTTGTCAGCCGGGTAGGAAGTCGCGGGAAACTAGTAGCTAGTGTTCAATAAAAGCATTATTTTTCAAAATAAATGTATATTGTAATCTGAATTTTATTTCAGTATGAGTCCGGAGTCTGGAATTGTGCCCGGTATATGGCAATAGGCTCGCCCCCTATTACATGGGACCTAACATCGTCGGCGAAACGTGGGTGTACTCAGTACATCTCTGCCACCCCCTCTGGGGAATATAGGCGTGACGGTGTGAATTTTATTTCACTGTGACTACAATTTATTTTGTGTTGATGACTTTAAAAGTTTTTCCAAAACTGTATGTTGACATACACTACAGGAGGGACGAACGGGAATATTTTAACTTTTAAGGGGCCTACGGGTTTAGGCTATCAGGGGCGCAACATACGGGGCGAACGGGTGCGAGACCGATTCAAATCGAGGACCTCGTGATCGCTACACACATTATACGCCACTAAACCAACAAGGCAGTCATACTCCCATTGTACTCGCATCTTAATGGGTAATTAACAAACTAACAAAGATACATATGTTCCCAACGGTTAATGCGCTAATTGAAATTCGGCAATGTGTCATTTCTTAGGACTTTGCTTAAAACGCATATTGATGCAAGCTTTAACATCAACGTTAACGCGATCGCATTCGAACGCATCTTCTCTATAATCAATTAACACGTTACGCGGCGCGTTACGCTAACTCCGTGAAATAATTGTTTGCTGGTACTTCACTGGCATATAGAACACACTACCACCATCGTAACACAACCTTTTCACGGAGTTATCATAACGCGCCGCGTTTGGATATAGCGAATAAGAGTTCAACAGAATTAGGAATATACTATTTTACCATTCAGCAATAATTTAAGTCGCTACGACTGACTAGGACAGCAGTCGACACGCGAGACCTCGGTTTTAATAAAATGGAAGACAAATTGCTTACGGTGAAGGAAAACATCGTGAGGAAACCTGCATGCCTAAGAGTTTCTCGAAGGTGTGTGAAGTTCGCCAACCCGCACTGGGCCAGCGTGGTGGACTATGGCCTAAACCCTCTCAGTTTGAGAGGAGGCCCGTGCCCAGCAGTGGGACAGTTTCTTAACAGGGCTAATATTATATTTTTACAAATTGCTTATGAACCAAGGACAATAGCCACATTTCAAGACCATATCCCATGAGGAGTGGTCGCGTAGATTTTAATACGAGGCATGCCTTTTAAGTTTTGTCGTTTGAAGAAAAAAAAACACTAGAACCTTATAGTACTTTTTATTGTTTTTCAAAGTATTCACCACGTAGCTTAATATACTTTTCCATTCGCTCAAACCAGTTATTATAACATTTATTTCACTCTAAAGTGGGGGTGTTCAAAATGGCTGACTTGAAAGCGTCGACTGCTTCTTCACCGGACTAGAACCTTTGACTACGAAGACTTTTCTTAATTTTAGGAAATGTAAAGAAATCGTTAGGGCTTAGGTCAGGACTGTATGGAGGATAATCAAGAATTTCTACTTTTTCCTGCTTCAAATACTCAATCGTTTGACGAGCGCTGTGTGAGCTTGCGTTGTCGTGGTGCAGGATGATGCGTCGCTTCGAGTTAGATTTTCGAAGTTCGGCGATGACTTGTGGTAAACAAACTGTGGTATACCACTCTGCGTTAACCGTTCTACGATCTTCAAGTGCAATAGTCGCAACATGGCCAGTTTTTTCAACGAACGTGGCCACCATCTTCTTTGAAGTGCTTCGAGAACGAACAGCTTTAGTCGGCTTTGGCTCGTCTTGAAAGATCCAGATTGTAGATTGTTGTTTGGAATCAGGATCGTAGGTATAGATCCAAGATTCGTCACCACTGATGATGTCGTAGACGTGATTTGACTCTCCTCGGTTGAACCTTTGCAGAGTTTTCTTACACCATCTGACGCGGGCCGCCTTGTGATCGTCGGAAAGCAGATGCGGTATCCAACTGCAAACTAGCTTTCTCACACCAAGCGCTTCATGCAAGATCTTCTGAATGGTTGTCCCTGAGATGCCTAATAGAGCCTCTATCTCTCGATACGTCACATGACGATCTTCGAGAATTAGTTGTCTCACAGCAATGATGTTATCTTCAGTGAAGGCGGATTTTGGGCATCCTTCGCGAGATTTGTCACTAACACTAGTATGTCCACGCTGGAATTCTAAATACCAGCGTTCGACAGTCCGCAGACATGGGGCTTCTTCACTGAACACAGATATTAGCTCTTCAAAACACTGAAGCCGTGTCAGGCCTCTTCTAAAGATGTAGAAAATTATTGCACGAACATTTTCCTTAGAAAGATTCATTTTCGTACGTAACCTGACAGATTTCAATCGACGCTGTGACTAAACAATAGCATTAATCCTAATACTTTCAACTGTTTTGAGATTCAAAATTTAAACACATTCGAATATAGAACAGTTCCAAATTCAAAATTGCCGGGAAATATGGAAACGACAGAACTTAAAAGGCATGCCTCGTAACGATTAAATATTTTGTAGTTGACTAGAGGTGGTCTTTCTTTACTTTTCTGACGATTTATAAATACAGTAAAGTCTCTCTAATCCAGCATACTAAAACTAGGGGGGGGGGGGCGGATTATTGGTATGTTCAGACTGTATAGAAAAGTTCATAATAAATAAAATAATGCCGGAGCGTGTGCGCAGTGCGGGGCCTTTACAGCCTCACCGGACAAGAGTCCAAGCGAGCAACCACTACGCTCGAGCCAAAAGGGCAAGGGGGCAACTAGCTTAAGGGCAACTCAAGGAGAAACGGCCTCGGGTTGTGCAGACGCTATGGGGCATATACTAGGTGTCTCGCAGTGGTGCTCTGCAACGGTCGGCGGGCACGGAATTTTTCGAGCTCGCCGACGAGGTCGGTGTCTGATCCTATGTGCGGTATCTGTAGCCGAAAAAAGGGATGTAAGGACATCGAAAGGGTCGGTGAAAACATGCCGCTGACGGCGGTAGCGGCACAGATGAGGGGAGTTAGTTTCGTAGGCTGCGGCGGCTACGAATAGCGGATTCCTGTGATTGGACGCTTTCGTTAAAGGCGAATAGGTTCGAGACCGAGATTGGAATGGAAAACTAGTGAAGAGCCGGATAAGTGAGACTATAACGGTTTACAAGAATAAAAAATATTCTGATTCTGATTCCGACTACCTATTTATTAAAGTGATCGGAAATATCCACCGAAACAAGTCAATATTCACGCGAATGTCGAGTTTATATTGCTACAGCATGATGTTTATGTGCAGCTGATGATAACGAGGTCCTGGGTTCAAATCCTAGGTCGGACAAAGTGTGCTGTTTCTATCGAAAAATTCTCAATAGCAGTTCGGAGCCTGGAATTGTACCCGGAATAATAGTGTAGTGAGGCGCTCGTCTTCTTACTGATTACCAAGGTTAAGCAACGTTCGACTCGGTCGGCCTGAGATGGGTGCCCGTTTGTGGCATTTTCATATTCGAGTGTCTCCGTGATTTGAAAGGCACGTTAAGCCGTTGGTCCCAGCTACCGCTTAATGTGGTGGTCGTTAAGTCAGTTGGAAGCCTTAAAGGCGGCTTGATAAGTTCCAACAGCAGGTGGCCACAAACCTGTCACCACCATTTCGCACTAGGTGCGCGTGGTGGAGTATGACCTGATCTCTCTTACGTGAATTGTGGTCGCTAAAATCTGCTGCACATAAAATTTTACAGGAGAATGTTTTCATTCAATATCTCAAAGTTATACTTTTTGTACATAGCAGATATTCATTTGACAACAAGGACAGTATATCATAATCTCCCACTGCTGGACATAGGCCTTCTCTCACAAATCGAAGTAAGAAACGTAGGAGAGATTAAATAATACTCTATCACGCGAATCCAATGCGGATTGGTGGAGGCAGGTTTGTTGCAGGTTATATTTGAACTTATGAAGCCGGCTATAAGGCTTGCATATTACCTCAACGATATTAAATGGCAACCGGGACCTACGGCTTAACATACCTTCTGAAGCACTGAGATGCTCGCATATGAAAATTCCATAAACAATCACTTATCTTGGTCTTACCACGACGAACGCTGCTTAACTTTGGTGATTGCTATTGGGATCTCAGTGAGGCGCTCGTCCTTACTAAGATTCCAATAACAATAAAATATTTTGCAAGTTAGTTGATTATTTGCTAAAGTGATAGCAAACAACTATCAGAATGACTCAATATTAACTCAAGGCATACAAGTATATGGTACGTTCGGTTCCTATATTCAATTAGAGGATGGACTTGCTTACTGTCAGTAGAATTTTGAGAGATTTTCCGTACAAAATATGTCAACATTCTATCCGTAGTAGGCAAATCTATCCATGAGTTGAATATAGGAACCGGAATCGTTTGCATACGATAAGGCGAGATCCTATTGACCGTCTTCGGGTAATTTTTCCTCATGTTTTTTGACTTCACTGCCTCGTTGGTCTAGTAGCGAATGGTGCATTTTGTGATTAACGAGGGTTCGGCCTTAAATCCTAGATCGGACAAATGTAGTTTTTCTATCGAAAAATTTACGGTATCAGTCCTGGGTCTGGAGTTGTGCTCGGTATATGGCAATAGGTTCGCCCCTAATACATGAGACTTACGATGGTAAGTCCTATATAATAGGCGAAAAGTGGGTGTTAGCAGTACACCCCCGCTTGGCGTGACGGTGTTTTGACTTCAACATCCTCTAGAACGGTGAGATTGATATATTGCAATTATCCGTAATATGTATGTATTAGTACTGGCTCCGTACTTTTAGCTACTATTAGCGCTGCCTACCCCGTAAGGGATCTCGCGTGATGATAAAGATACATAGATTGATAGATAGATGTGTGTATTTGTTACGAAGAAGACTTTTTGGAAATTTGACCACCAATTGAGTACCATTGAGTACCAATGGTTGCCGCCATTTTTGGAGGGTCATGTGCCTAATTAAAAGTGTATTTACTGTAAAAACTAGTAGCGAATTAAACAAATTGACACCGTCACGACTATATTGCTCAAGCGGGGGTGACGGAGTTGTACTGTGTATTCATTTTTCGCCGACAATGTTCCAATGTATCAGGGGGATAGCCTATTGACTACTCCAGACTCCGGACATAGACTGGGATTTTTTCGATAGAAAAAAATATACTATCTGACCTAGGATTTGAGCCCAGGACCCCGTGATCGCTACGTGGATCAGAAGCCACTCGACCAACGAGGCAAACTAGTACTCAGTAAGATGATGACTGAAATGATGATGAAACATTGATGAACTCATAAAACAAACAACATGAACTTTGGAGATCCCGGAGTCTAGAAAGAAATAAAAAACATTTAATTGACCAACACACTAGAGAACACAGTAAATAGGCAGTTATGTAATGTAAGGCACAATTGTGTACAGCCAAACAGGAGTCTGCCTTAGCATATTGCTGCACTATCGTTATGGTACAGCGCTGGTATTCTGGCAGAACCTTTGTAAGTAGCGTCACGGGTAATAAAATAACCTGTACATATACATATATAATATAAAGATAGTAAATAAGCATGTGCAGAAGCAACTAACCTAAATAAGACAGCACTCACCTTAAAAGAAGGCAGAAACAATATTAAATAATGCAAGTAATACGATACAAATAAATTAATAAATAAATACAATTAATTATATTTATACATATTTAAGCAGTGATAGCCTAGTGGTTAGACCGTTGGACTGCAAAGTCAGAAGTCTCGGGTTCAAACCCAGGCACGCACCTCTGTCTTTTCGAAAGCATGTGCGTATTTAAAATTAATTATCACTTGCTTCAACGGTGAAGGAAAACATCGTGAGGAAACCTGCATGCCTAAGAGTTTCTTGAAGGTGTGTGGAGTTCGCCAACCCGCACTGGGCCAGCGTGGTGGACTATGGCCTAAACCCTCTCAGTTTGTGAGGAGGCCCGTGCCCAGCAGTGGGACAGTTTCTTAACAGGGCTAATATTATTATATTTATACTAAACAATGTGTATCTATATTGTCTATGAGCACGAGTCCATATAACATCATCATCATCATCATCTCATCCCATACTTGTCCACTGCTGAACATAGGCCTCCCCAATCGCTTTCCAGCGTAACCGGTCCGATGCCACCTGCATCCAACGACTTCCTGCGATTTTCACAAGATCGTCGGTCCATCTGGCAGGCGGTCGTCCCACGCTGCGCTTGCCAATACGTGGTCGCCACTCTAGAATCTTTCTGCCCCAACGCCCGTCCGATCTACGCGCTATGTGGCCCGCCCATTGCCACTTCAGCTTGCTAATCTTAAGGGCTATGTCGGTAACCTTGGTTCTTCTACGAATCTCCTCATTCCTGATTCGATCGCGTAAAGAAACGCCGAGCATAGCTCTCTCCATAGCTCGCTGAGCAACTCTGAGCTTTTTTATGAGACCTATTGTAAGAGACCACGTCTCTGATCCATATATCATCACTGGTAACACACATTGACTGAAAACTTTAGTCTTAAGGCACTGAGGTATTTTGGATGAGAAGATATTGCGCAGTTTCCCGAACGCTGCCCAGCCGAGTTGGATTCGTCGATTGACCTCTCTCTCAAAGTTAGACCTACCTAACCGGACTACCTGTCCCAGGTAAATGTATTCGTCGACAACTTCAAGAGTAGAGTTCCCAACGGTGAGTGCGGTGGGTACGACATGGACGTTAGACATTATTTTGGTTTTGTCCATGTTCATTTTAAGACCCACTTGTTGAGATACTCTGTTGAGGTCACCGAGCATTCGTCCTAGATCTTCCAGCGACTCCGCCACGACCACAATGTCGTCGGCAAATCGAAGGTGAGTGATGTATTCGCCATTGATGTTGATGCCAAGTCCTTGCCATTCCAAGAGCTTGAAGGCGTCCTCTAAGGTGGCCGTAAACAGTTTCGGAGAAATGACGTCTCCCTGTCTTACTCCTCTTTTTATGGGGATTGCCTTCGTGCACTGCCCCTGTACTCGGACTGACATGGTGGCGTTATTATACAAGCACTTCAACACTTCGATGTACCGATAGTCAATGCGGCATCGCTGGAGAGATCTAAGAACCGACCAAGTCTCGATCGAATCGAAGGCTTTCTCATAGTCCACAAACGCCAAGCATAGTGGCCGATTATACTCCTCGGTCTTCTGTATAATCTGCCGCAGCGTAGGTATGGTACTAAAGCCTTTCCGGAAACCGGCTTGTTCGGGAGGCTGGAAGTCATCAAACCTGCGTTCAAGACGATTCGTAATGACTCTCGAAAACAACTTATAAACATGGCTCAGCAGTGTAATGGGCCTATAATTCTTCAGTAAAATGTTATCACCTTTCTTGAAAAACAGTACCACCACACCCCTGTTCCATGCTTCCGGCGTTTTCTCTTCGAGCAAGACGGAATTAAACAGCCTCTGAAGGACTTTAAGTACCGGCTTTCCGCCCGCTATTAGAAGCTCTACGGTAATTCCGTCTTCGCCCGGCGCTTTGTTATTTTTGAGTTGTTTGAGAGCCATCCTAATCTCGTACAGGCTGGTGTCCGGGATATCTTCAGTGTAGTGTCGGGTTAGCTTGGCTCTTGGGTCTTTTACCAAGTCAACAACAGGTTCAGCTACTGCGGTATACAACTGCCCATAGAACATCTCTATCTCCCTGAGCACCTCCGACCTATTCGACGTTACGTTTCCGTCCTCCGTCTTCAGCTTCGTCAACTGGCTTTGCCCAATAGACGCGTCTCTTGCGAACACTTTAGAGCCCTTGTTCTGTGCTATGGTCTCCTCAATACGCCTTGTATTGAAGGACCGTAAATCGTGTCGCAAGGACTTCAATATCTGTCCATTGAGCTGCCTATAGGACTTAGCATCATCGGAGGTTTGGAGCGTCATGGAACGTCGCTCAGCCATGAGGTTTCGGGTGTAGTTGGATAGTTTTTGAGGTCTATTTTTACGGTGGGGCTTAAAATACTTGGACCCGACCGTATGGACAGTCTCTACCAGCCTGTTGTTGATTTCGTCCACTGATGCGCTGCTGTCTAGCAATTCGAAGCGGTTTGCCAATTCGAGTTGAAAGTTCTCGGGGTTTTGGATATGTGCATTACAAGGTCGGAGCGTAGACTTCATCAGACGCGATCTTTCCATTTTGACATTAATATTTAATGTGCCTCTGACCATTCGGTGATCACTGCCGGTTTTTACCCTGTGAATCACGGAGACATCATTAAATATTTGTCGCTTGGTGCTCATTATGAAGTCTATTTCATTTTTGGTGGAACCATCAGGGCTCATCCAGGTCCATTTCCTATGAGGCGGCTTCTGGAAGAAAGAGTTCATCATAAAGAGTCCCTCCTTCTCCAGAAATTCGGCCAGCCTCTGACCCCTGGGGTTGCGCTGCCCATATCCAAATTGCCCCACTCTCAACTCATCATCGCCCCGTTTGCCCAGCCGCGCATTGAAGTCACCCATAACCACTGTAAAGTGTGTTTTGGAAGTATGTATGGCTCTACTAATGTCCTCATACACAACTTCGACGTCATCATCTGAGTATGCCGAGGTCGGTGCGTAGACCTGTATGACCTTCAGCGAATATCTTTTGGATATTCTGAGTATAAGGTACGCTACCCTGCTCGACACACTAGTGATGGACACAACGTTGTCTATGAGTGACTTGTGGACGATAAATCCGACACCACCTTGGGACTGCTGTTCGCCCTCCCGGTAGTAAAACAAGTTGCCGGATTTTAAGGTTATCGTGTCCTCGCCCTCTCTTCGGACCTCCGATAAACCAACTATATTCCACCGCAACTTGTTTATCTCTTCTTCCAGCTCAACAAGCTTCTCATCTGTCCTCAAAGTGCGTGCGTTGTATGTCACCAGGGCCAATTTTCGTTTTTGGTGGTAGCCGAATCTCTGCCGGAGATTCTTAGCACCCCTTGTCCTGTCGTTACCATGGCTGCTACCGTGGCCAGGACGAACAGGACCGCCGGGGACTAGGGGCCTGGTTTTCTTCTTTTCTTCCATAATATTGATTGGGGGATTTGCCATACTCGCCACGCTTGGCAGGCGGGTTGGCGAGCGCAGTTTTTGATCGCAGAAGTGTTAAGAGAACGCTGCTGCCCATTCCCTAGTTTTCCCTTAGTCGCCTTGTACGACACCCGATGGGATGAGATGGGTTGGTCCTATTCTAAGCCGGGAACCACGCGGCCTAATACATACAACACAATATAACATATTAATGTAACTTGTGGTTTATTTCCGAAGAAAATAATGAAAAAAAAAATATTTCTGCTGCACCTGCATAAACGTTGGTGTTAACACCTGTGAATAAATTAATTTTAAACAAGCTGTTCAAAAATACCGCATTAACGAGTGGATATATTATATCTGATATGCCTTAGACATTAAGTCAGTCTATGTACATAACTACAAAAATTATAAATAAATTATACGTTTTACATACGTTGTATAGTTGTTGTTGAATAGTCTGAAAGAGAGTTTGGTAGAATCCGCGAAAGAAGTACGTGGTTGCTCAAAGAAGCATAGTACAGCAAAAGGTGATGCATGGTGGGATGCGAAGTTGCAAAGCGCCGTAGAAAGTAAGAAGAAAGCGTGGCAGGACTATGTTTCTTCTTTGAACCTTAATGCCTATATGGTATGACAGAGATGAGGAAAGAAATATACCAGCAATGCAAGAATGCCACTAAAACTTTAGTGAAAGAAAAGCGTGAAAGAGCTTTTGCGACTGAGGAGGAGAGGCTGCCGAAGAACTTCGAGAACAACACCAAACTCTTTTGGAGCAAGGTGAGAAAGCCTCGAGGTGATTCGTCAGGCTCCAGAATGGAAAGGAATCTCAAGATGGTGCCATTCTTGCAGTCACACAAGCTGTGTTAAACTGGTGGAGTGAATATTTTGGAGAAATGTATGGAGGTGCCCCGGATACTGGTGCTGCAGACGAGTCCAAAGGCGAGTTTGCGGCACCAAAATCAACAGAAGACATCACTACGGAGGAAGTTGAATGGGCGATACGAAGTATGAAAAATGGTAAAGCTGCGGGATTAGACATGAAATCTGCAGAGATGATCAAATATGGTGGAATTTGCGTTCGGGACGCCTTCCGGGTCCTTGCAAACCTATGCTGGAGGACCGGTAGAGTCCCTACAGATTGGCGCCGCGTAGTCATAGTACCCTTGTATAAAGGCAAGGGCTCACAATATGATTGCGCCAATAACAAAGCCATCAGTTTGATCAGCTTGGCAGCCAAGGTGTACGGTAAAATTATTGAATGGAAAATGCGCGAGAAGTCCGATGGAATGTTGTGCGAGGCACAAGGGGGTTTTAGGTCCGGAAGCGGATGTTCGGATCAAGTTTTATCCCTCAGCAATATCGTAGAGAAGCATCTGGCAGTAAGCCGGAAGGTTTTATGCGGTTTTGTGGATCTGGAGAAGGCGTTTGACAGAGTTGTGCGAAAGACACTTTGAGACATTTTGCCAGAGTGTGGTATGCATATATAGATGGCACTAGGTTGCGAGCCGTCCAGTCCACTTATGTCGACTGCAAGGCATGCGTGCGGGTGGGTGGTAACATGTCACCCTGGTTTGATGTTGAAATCAGCGTCAAGCAGGGTTGCGTGTTCTCCGCTAGACTGTTTATAATATATCTGGATAAAAGTCTTCAAAGACTGAAAGCGATGAATGAAAGTGTACAAATGGGTGACCTAGTGGTAAATCATCTACTATATGCAGATGACGCGGTTTTAATAGCGCTAATAGCAACTGATCTGCAAACACTAGTCACAGTTATGAAATAATGAATAAACAATGGCTTACATTTGAATGTAAAGGAAACCAAGATTACGGTTTTTGAACGGGAAGAAATCAGAACGAATGCAAGGATTGCGGTTGGTAACGATGTGCCGGAGCAAGTAAATGAGTTTGTATATCTTTATGCGGAAATACACCGCTGATATAGAGAGAAGAGAGAGTGCAGGGAACAGAGTAAATGGTGCGATGGGAATGCTATTTGGGAACCGGCACTTAAGCCAAAAGACGCAGCTGGCCATACATAACGGAGTGCTTGTGCCAACGCTGTTATATGGTAGCGAGAGCTGGGTATGTAAGAGGGAGAATGAAAGTAGGATAAATGTGGTGGAAATGCGAGCTCTGCGGAAGATTTGCGGAGTGAAGTTGACCGACCGTATTCGCATCAGCGTAGGAAGAAAGCTAATAGGTATGAAAGATAGTATCGGTGTAAAGATGAGAAAGGGTATGCTCCGTTGGTTCGGGTATTTCTATATGTAGAAAGAATGTCAGAAGAAAGAATGACAAAATACATATACAATGCGAAAGTTGAAGGATGTAGGTACCGAGGAAGATCTAGACTATGTTACCACGACCAAATAGAGCGAGTCTTATCTGAAGGACATGTCAAGAGTCTCCGTAACCGGTGAGCGTGTATGAGACGAACTATGAGAGTGGAGGAAGCCAGAGAGGTATGTAAGGAAAGCACCTGTTGGAATTCTGTACTCTCTGCCTACCCCGCTAGGGATCTGGCGTGATTATATAGATAGATAGATAGACATAGGTTGTCAACATTAACGAGTTAAATATTATTAAACGCAGACCTACACTAGGAATTATTTGTTCGGGAATCGAAACCGCGACTACTCAATCCAGTGGGCGGAGCGACTCAAGCTCTTAACCATAGGACCAAGTCGTCTGTCCATCTGAGAGCATAATGTATTAAACAATGCTTTACGATGCAGGTGGAGCAGTAGCATTAGAATAAGGTATGTGTTTGCCCACTGCTTGCCTATTTGTGTGCATTGGTCATGTGCAAATGTTTGTATTTGATGTCGTCAGTCGAACTCAGGGGATTTACCGATTCAAATCAGTGCATACCGCTTATAAAGCCGTCCACACACGTTACGAACAACTAGTTCAAGTCTATACACAGTATACCGAAAAGTAGCAAGTTAAATTATATAAATAAATGAACACCCCACATCGACGTGTCCAACAAATAGAGTCCTATTATCCAGTATTAATGTTTGGCATAAAATAACCTTAGCGACGGGCCCGGAAGGTGCAAATGCATTTTGCATATGTACCTTTGTTCTATGGGAACGTCGACTTGACCACACATAGGATCGTTACACGTATGTAATCATACCAATACCATTCCATACATATACCATTTCAATAAATCTATCTAAATCATCATGCAAGATGTTTGCGGGGTAGGTATTTTTACTTAATGACGCGTAGACATATTCGAACTCTGTATGTACTTTCGTACAGGGTTCGATCGAACAGGTTCTTTCACCACTACCTCTCTCGCTTCCTTCATTCTCATAGTTCATTTCATATACACACGCTTGTTACGGAGACTCTTGACTTGCTCTTCAGGTGAGACATGGTTCTTATTCCTTCCCCGGTACCTACACCCTTCCACTTTCGCATTGTATATCTGGTTTGTTATTCTCTCTTCCAAAATTAGTGTATTGTGTATAGTATATGTAAGTTATCTTTATGTGTGTGGCCTATAAAATATAAGATTTACCTGTCTTTAGTATTGGAATTTGAGATACAAAAATGGAGTTATCATTTCCTTCTACGAAAGGTGTTAAATTAATGTTTGTGTTTCGATGGCATTGGTCTTCAAACGGGTATACCATCTTATATCTATAACGGTCTTCATACATCTACAGCTACCTGTGTAGGTAGCTGTAGATGTATGTTACATGAGGAGATTCGTAGAAGAATCAAGGTCACCGACATGGCCCATAGGACAAGCAAGCTAAAGTGGCAATGGGCGGGCCACATAGCGCGAAGATCGGACGGGCACAAAGATTTTAGAGTGGAGACCACGTATTGGCAAGCGCAGCGTGGGACGACCACCTGCCAGATGGATCGACGATCTTGTGAAGATCGCAAGAAGTCGTTGGATGCAGGTGGCATCGCAATGGTTACGCTGGGAAGCGATTGGGGAGGCCTATGTTCAGCAGACGCCAAGTATAGGCTGAGATGATGATGATGATGACAGCTACCTATTTTGTTCATAGTTCCGTCACGGTACTACAGTAGAATAAAGGTCAAATAGCCGACGGAGCGCGACGGGAGCATGACTAAAGCGCGCGTCTACGTTCGGTCGTGTCGTTTGCCGTCGCGGCGAGCGGGGCTGCGTTGTGTGGCGTTTTCTGTATGGCTAAACCTTAAACTACGTCACTCCTATATTCATATTCATATTCATATTTTATTTTGCGTTCCACAATTTTGATTGGATGGTAACATTGATCAGCTTAAAAGCTAGGTAACAATCATGGACCCTGTCGGGCACAGCAAAGTGTTTAGGAGAGAGGAAGACTAGTAGGAATTTTAGTTTGAAAGTAATAAATATTATTAAATTTTTTTATTGAAATACTTAGCTACGAACTGTTATTGTTGGTAGGAAGTCAGTAGTGATAGATTTTTTAATAGATATATTATGTCATTTATATTAGTTTTTTTTATAGATATATTATTATTATTATAAATGTATATTATTAGCTGTGCTAAACCGGTGGAGTGAATATTTTGGAGAAATGTATGGAGATGACCCGGATGCTGATGCCGCAGACGTGCCTAAAGGCGAGATTGCGGCACCAGAATCAACGGAGGACATCACTATGGAAGAAGTTGAATGGGCGATAGGAAGTATGAAAAACGGTAAAGCTGCGGGAGTAGACATGATATCTGCCGAGATGATCAAATATGGTGGAACTTGCGTCCGGGACGCTTTCCGGGCCCTTGCAAACCTTTGCTGGAGGACCGGTAGAGTCCCTACAGATTGGCGCCGCGCAGTCATAGTACCCTTGTATAAAGGCAAGGGTTCACAATATGACTGCGCCAATTACAGAGCCATCAGTTTGATCAGCTTGGCAGCCAAGGTGTACGGTAAAATTATTGAACGGAGAATGCGCGTGAAGTCCGATGGAATGTTGTGCGAGGCACAAGGGGGTTTCAGGTCTGGAAGAGGATGTTCGGATCAAGTCTTCTCACTCCGCAACATCGTAGAGAAGCATCTGGCAGTGGGCCGGAAGGTTTTCTGCGGTTTTGTAGATCTGGAGAAGGCATTTGACAGAGTTGTGCGAAAGAGACTTTGGGACATTTTGCCAGAGTATGGTATAGATGGCACTCTGTTGCGAGCCGTCCAGTCCACTTATGTGGACTGCAAGGCATGCGTACGGGTGGGTGGTAACAGGTCACCCTGGTTTGACGTTAAAATCGGCGTCAAGCAGGGTTGCGTGTTGTCCGCTAGACTGTTTATAATATATCTGGACAAAAGTCTTCAAAGACTGAAAGCGATGAATGAAGGTGTACAAATGGGTGACTTAGTGGTAAACCATCTACTTTATGCAGATGACGCGGTTTTAATAGCGCCAACAGCCACTGATCTGCAAACACTAGTCACAGTTATGAAAGACGACTGCATGATCAATGGCTTACACTTGAATGTGAAGAAAACCAAGATGATGGTTTTTGAAAGGGAAGAAACCAGAACGAATGTAAGGATTGTGGTTGGTAACGATGTGCTGGAGCAAGTGAATGAGTTTGTATATCTTGGATGCGCCTTCAGTAAGGATGGGAAATACACCGCTGACATAGAGAGAAGAGTGAGTGCAGGGAACAGAGTGAATGGTGCGATGGGAAAGCTACTCGGGAGCCGGCACTTAAGCCATAAGGCGCAGCTGGCCATACATAACGGAGTTCTTGTCCCAACGCTGTTATATGGTAGCGAGAGCTGGGTATGTAAGAAGGAGAATGAAAGTAGGATAAATGCGGTAGAAATGCGAGCTCTGCGGAAGATGTGCGGAGTGAACTTGACCGACCGCATTAGCAACAGCATAGTAAGACAGCGAGTAGGTATGAAAGATAGTATCGGTGTAAAGATGAGAAAGGGCATGCTCCGTTGGTTCGGGCATATAGAAAGAATGCCAGAGGAAAGAATGACAAAACAGATATACAATGTGAAAGTGGAAGGATGCAGGTACCGGGGAAGACCTAGACTATCTTACCACGACCAAATAAACCGAGTCTTATCTGATGGAAAAGTCAAGAGTCTCCGTAACCGGCGAGCGTGTATGAGACGAACTATGAGAGTCGAGGAAGCCAGAGAGGTATGTAAGGAAAGAACCTGTTGGAACTCTGCACTCTCTGCCTACCCCGCAAGGGATCTGGCGTGAGGTTATAGATAGATAGATAGATTATTATGATTATAAATATCTATTATTATTATTATTAATGTCTATTACTATTATTATAAATATCTATTATTATTATTATAAATGCCTATTATTATTATTGTTGTCTATTATTATTATTATAAATATCTATTTTTATTATGTATATTATTATTGTTATAAATATCTATTGTTATTATTATAAATGTCTATTATTATTATTATAAAATGTCTAATATATTAAGTTATCTTTTATGCCAGCGTAAATTATATTTATTATTATATTAATATTGTTAATATAGTTTAGTCTACGTCACACGCAATTTAAAATATTCTGGTGTTAAATGCTCATCGCAAATAAATTCACTACCTATAGGTAGTGAATTTATTTGCGATGAGCATTTCATTGTCATTCATATATTCGTCAACTGTGTAAAATGCTTTTGTGATTAGTAATTCTTTTGTTTTATTCATAAATTTACTAAAGTTAGGTTCAATTTTTATTGGGTCGGGTAGTTTATTGTATATCTTTATAGACATCACGTATGGGCTATTTGAGTGCAGTGTTATCCGAGAAGCGGGTTGAACCAGTCTGTTTCCATGTCTCAAGGATATTCCCCAAGCGGAGGTCGCAGAGGTGTACGGTTTACTGCAGCTATACTATGTGTGTACTTATCGATGACTATGGCGAGCCTAATGTCATTATTGCGGGCACAATTCTAGATTCCGGACTGATAGGTACTGTGAATTGTTCGGCAGAAAAATTACTGAGTTCTTAGATTTACGCGAATATTTCATATCGAATAAAACTAATTTTTTCAGATTTTATCGCGGTTTATCTTTTGATATTTAAGTTTCCGACGTTTCGAGTGCTGTGCAACACCCATGGTCACGGGAGGGGCTGAGGTGTTAGACGTCCAAAGGCATAGTTGTTCCGGGGTACCCTCAATCCGAGTTTTTACCGGTCTTTTTGTTTGTCCTATATAAGAGAGACCACATTCACAATCAAGCTTGTATACTCCCGCATCTTGTAGAGGGATGTGACACTTGACGGACCAACAAAAATAATTAAGAAGTTTGAGGGTACCCCGGAACAACTATGCCTTTTGTACGTCTAACACCTCAGTCCCTCTCGTGACCATGGGTGCTGCAAAGCACTCGAAACTTCGGGAACTTAAAGATCAAGAAATAAACCGCGATGAAATCCGAAAAATATATTTTTATTTCAACAAAAATTACACTAAGAATTAGCTTCGATGCTAGGATTTATTATCTTGGATTTGCTGTAAATTGCCTAAAGGTCTATTTATGCTGCTCTAATATTGTCACAATGAACTCTTCAACTTCAACCGCAAAAACCACTGAAGAAGTAAGAACAATTATATGAATTTAAACTTTTATACAAGGTGTAACATAATTAACGCAAGACCTGAAATCGTTTGGTCTAAATCGGCAACTGAATCGATTCCAACTATTTTTAAAGTTATAATATTTGTTTATTTAATTTTTAAATAATGCTCGCCGGTTGCGGAGAATCTTGACTTGCCCTTCAGATAAGACACGGTCTATTTGGTTATGGTCAGATAGTCTAGGTCTTCCCCGGTACCTACATTCTTCCACTTTCGCATTGTATATCTGTTTTGTCATTCATGAGAGTGCGTATGAGACGAACTATGATAGTGGAGGAAGCCAGAGAGGTATATAAGGAAAGAACCTGTTGGAACTCTGTACTCTCTGCCTACCCCGCGAGGGAGCTGGCGTGATGATATAGATAGATATAGATATAGATAGAAATAATGCAGTTACTCGTTTTTTTCGCTGTATTAAACAAAATTTAATAATTATTCAAAGCATTACGGCGAATTTTAATGTGTTTCTATTACACACACCTCAATACGCATAGAAAAGTTAATTCATTATTAAATTTTATGGTTAATTTAGGTACCAAAGAGCCTAAAAAAATGGTAGAGAACTCCTTAAAATAGGAAGTTTGAATTCGTAAAGCAATAATCTAATTGGGGTGTCTCAGGTCTTTCGTTATTTATGTTACACCTTGTATACTTGGAATAAAATAAGTAAAAGGAAGGACATTAGGTGTTAGCCTACTTAATAAATGGTATATTTGGTGTTTGCCTACATAATTCAATTTTATACGTCATGTTGGGTTTGTGGTTAGAGGATTAATAGTTCTTCTTTTGTATAGCTGTGACTACTCAGAGATAAGCATAGTCGTAAACTTTTTAATAACACCGTAGTCGTTACTTTTTCTCTATTCAATACTTTTATCACCTTTGTACACAACTGAATCTTGTTCTTAAGTTTTTTAGGTAAATAAGAAATAAACACCGTCACGCCTATATTCCCCAAGCGCGGTGACAGGGTACTGGGTACCAATTTTACATTGACGATGTTAGGCCCCTTGTAACAGGGGGCGAGCCTCGCTCCCTATTGTATGGGTAAGGTGGGCTTAGTTGATGATAATAGTGCGAATCGCCACCTTTATATTAATATGTTTTATATAAATTATATATTTTTTTAGTATTCGTATTACACGAAAACAATTTATTTCGGATTGAAACGCCACCTTCAAAAATATGTAGGTCATTCGCTCACTTTATATTTTGAGTAAACAACTTGACCGAATTGTTGGTCTAGTGGCGAATAATGTGTGTTGCGATCAAGAGGTCTTGAGTTAACATCCAAAGTCACACAAATGTAGTTTTTATATCGAAAAATTTCCGGTGACACTCATACATTTTAGATTACAACTATATTTATGTGTAATTTGTAAATATATGCTGTTTGTAATCTATTTTTTTGACCAAATAAATGAAAATAAATGATTATCGCCCCCTATTACATGGGACCTAACATCGTCGGCGAAAAGTGGGTGTACACAGTACACCTCTGTCACCCCCGCTTGGGGAATATAGGCGTGACGGTTTTAATAGATAATCGAATCAAATCATTTATTTGCGAAAATGGGTACAAGTACAGGTGTTACATATTGTTATTATGTGACGCCATAATCTGCCTTTAGGCATCATCATCATCATCAGCCTATGTCAGTCCACTGCTGGACGTAGGCCTCTCCCATGGCACGCCACTGAGCTAGATCTTCAGCCCTCCTTCTCCAATCCCTGCCCGCTGCCTTACGAATATCGTCGTCCCACCTAGCTACAGGGCGCCCTACACTACGTTTGCCGACACGCGGTCTCCACTCAAGAACCAGTCTGCCCCAAGTTTGGAGTTTCTCTTAGGGATCGAATCCGGAACGAAGTTATTCGTCAGAGAACCAAGGTTACCGACATAGCTCAGCGAATTAGCAAGCTGAAGTGGCAGTGGGCAGGTCACATATGCCGCAGAACCGATGGCCTTTAGGCATGCAAAATATAAAATTAGAAGTATAATTTAAGCAATTGAGCCACATTCACGATTCAGTTTAAATTATAAACTGAAGTTTCGCAACTCTAATCGCCTCACTAGATTAAATAGACAGTTTCTAGTTACTACCTAGTAAGCAAACCGCAATTCTTAGTAAGAAAGCATACTCCTGAAACATAATATAATATTCATCTACACTAATACGAGTATTAGTGTAGATGAATATTATAGGAGGAGAGATTTGTATTTTTGTATGTTTGTAACGAATAAACTCAAAACCACTGGACCGATTTCGAAAATTCTTTCACCATTCCAAAGCTACATAATCTAGAAGTAACATAGGCTATATAACATAGACCCAGTAGGTGGCGCTGTTGTCGAACGGGGACGGAGTCGTGGAAAACTGCTAATTATTCTATTGAGTTCTTAGATTTACGCGAATATAACACATGAAATAAAACTATTTTACGGATTTTATCGCGGGTTATTTTTGATTTTTAGTTCCCGGTGTTTCTAGTGCTTTGCAGCACCCATGGTCACGGGAGGGACTGAGGTGTTAGACGTCCGAAAGGCATAGTTGTTTCGGGGTACCCTCAAACTTCTTAATTATTTTTGTTGGTCCGATCTACGCAGAATGAGCTCACGGTGTCTTGAGGTTTTGCAGTGTTATGCTTGGTTTTGGATTTGATTATATTAAGTATCGGAGCCCAAGTCGATGGTAGCACCCAGCCATCTTCTCTATTGAAATTAGGATGTTTTTTTAATTTCAATAGCCGCGCGAACCATCCTTGGTAGGAATGGGTGTTCTTTCACGAGGATTTGTGGTCTATCAAATCTTAGGTTATGGCGGGTGCGGTCAAGGACATGTTCACAGACTGCAGACTTCTTTGAGCGACGGAAACTAAAAATCAAAAATAAACCGCGATAAAATCCGTAAAATAGTGTTATTTCAAGCTAATTATTCTATTTATCGGGGTAGGCAGAGAGTACACAGTTCCAACGGGTTCTTTCCTTACATACCTCTCTGGCTTTTTCCACTCTCATAGTTCGTCTCATACACGCTCGCTGGTTACGGAGACTTCAGATAGACTCGGTCTGTTTGGTCGTAGTAAGATGGACTGTTAGTTATTAATAAAAAGGATTGCTTACTTATCTACGTGTCTTATCTATCTGATGAAACCTGTCGCGGTAGCTCACTCAGTGATTAGAGAGGTCGCCTAGCATGGCAGATGACGTGGGTTCAATTCCCACTCGAAGCAATACGTTTTTCTCTCCATTAAAAGTTACCGCCTACAATGCAAATTAGGTTACCTATGCATAATACCTTAGTCATGAAAAATAAAATACAAATACCTGAATTGTAAATGAAAGCAGAGTTTTTATTATCAATCGCATTTAAAATCAAAAAAAAATCGAAGTATAAAAAATCTGTGTACCTATACTTCATGGGAATGTAATTTTATCAAAAGCTGTCTACTTCTGGAATGGTGTTAAAAATGAAAGTAGAGGAATGATTTTGTACAAAACAAATTATACCTACATACATACCAGCCTACACACATTCTCATATAATTATTATATGCACGTGTGCACAAGACACCACGAAATATAAAAGAAAACGAATCATGACAAAACAATAAATATATACATACACACCTTGTATTTAAAAATCCAATTCTAACTTAAAAAATCTTTTCCTTATCACTTTCACGATGAGACGTAACCAATTATTTAACCATGAAGGCGATTTCGAATCAATAAAAATTCACTTCAATAATATCTACTGGCGCACAAGAATAAATGAATCAAGATCACAACACTTATTTAATAATAGAATAATCGTTCGAATTTCAAATGTACCTTTAAGTGTTCTTTTTTCGTATATAATTTTAGCGAATGATTTAATTCGTGGGTTCCATGCGCGCGCGCTCTCGGTTCGGCGCGTGCGATCACTCAGAACGAGAAGCGCGTCACTATAGCCGTAGTTAAACCTTTTTTATACACTCATCCTTTTTAGGGTTCAACGGGACGCGGGACCGGGTTTTTAAACTTGTCTTCGCGGACATTATGGTGGCAGGTGCAAACCTTAAGATTATTCTTGAAGATAAGTAAATATACTACCAAGTATATATAAGTATATTAGCTGTGCTCCGCGTTTTCACCCGCCGTTTACCACGAACCTTATACGGTCGCAACGCGTCGCCCTCCCGCGATGTAACTTCGTCTTCGCGTTCTTTCTGACTTTTTTCTTTTTGCTCGGCTTGTCCAGAATTAGGCTATCAAATGCAAAAAGATTTTTCAAATCTGATGGTAGCTTCAGAGATAATCGCATTCAAACAATGAAATAACAAACAAACTCTTAAGTTCTATTTATTCTTTATTGTAAAAAATAACACTGATTAGATAAAACATTTACACAAACGATGTTCAAAGGCGGACTTAACTCAATAATATAATTAATAATATTTATTATATAAGTATAGGTATATAGTTTTAAAGATTAACTAGAATATATATAACAACCAAATGTATTGTACCTATACTTGACAAATAAAATATTGATTGATTGAATAGACTATAAGTTGAATTGGGAGAGGCATGTGGAGAGGATGAGTGACAGGCGACTAATGAAAGGAATATTTCGAGAAAATGTAAGCGTCGAAAGATGAGGTTTCTCAGGGTCAAATGCGAAGCATCCTAAATTAACGGAAATGAATGAGGTTATGTATGACTGTAGATGAAGTGAAAGAGGTGTATCAGGATTGTAGTATGTGGCGAACTGTAGTCTCTGCCTATCACAGTAGTATGGTGGTATTTTTTTTAGTCTGGTGACTAAGAGCCGCCGAATAATGTGCACACTTATTATAAGAACCTTTATTTACTTCCGGGACTATTGGAATAGTGTGTTTGAATGGTGTTAATGTATTCATAGGTGCTGATGTCTATCTATCTATCTATCTATGCCATCACGCCAGATCCCTCGCGGGGTAGGCAGAGAGTTCAGAGTTCCAACAGGTTCTTAGGTGCTGATGTAAAACTGTAAAATATTTTATCATTAAAGGCAATGTGATGACTTTATTTTTCGTCACCGAATGGGTAAGTAATAGCTACGTTATATGCTGTATCACGTTTTTGTATGTCAGGCACATTTATACATAGTGTTTATGTGATGAATCCTAGCTGCTACGTCACTACTTACGCTTGGCATGCGAACTCGTTTGTTTAGTTTCGCTATAGCATTGTTTGTGGGTATTGTGAGAAGCAAGTACTTGGTGGTATCGATGATCCATTCTACAAATAGAGGTCTTACCACAAACCATTATTATGCACCACATCAAGATCCTAATTCGCTATGACCAAAGGAAACGCGTTAAATTAACTTCGTGAAAAAAAAAGAAAACCCCTCACGTATATATTCCACAAGCGTCTATATTCCAACAGTTACAAGGCTTATTTTGTAAGCCAAATTTTCGATAGAAATACTACATTTGTCCGACCTAGGATTTGGACTCAGGACCTTGTGATCGCAAAGCGCATTATTCATCACTAGCCCCACGAGGCCGTCTTCGTAAAATTATCGGTTAGTGTGTCCAGTGGCACACATAATATCATTAGACACACACACTGTCACGCCTATATTCCCCAGCGGAGGTGGCAGAGGTGTACTGAGTATACCCACGTTTCGCCGTCGATGTTAGGTCCCATGTAATAGGGGGCGAGCCTATTGCCATATACCGGGCACTCCGGACTCATACTGGGAATTTTTCGTTAGAAAAACTACCTCCTGATCACAAAGCGATGCGCTTTGCCACCAGACCAACGAGGCAGTATTTAGGCAGTCATCAGACAATTATTTCAAAAGTTTTCGCAACGCGTCTCGTTTCGTGTTTAGTTGGTAATAGCTATCAATCAAATATAGGTAGATACACACTCGCCGCACGAAAAATGGCACCACCAAAAGGCAAAAAAAATTGACGGTATTTAAAAATTAACAAGCTTGCGCTTTTTTGCAAATAAAACGTTAAGTGATACGAGTAAGGTAAATGATGCCCTAATTTATGTTTATATCATAACTATAATTACTCATGTGGATTTGGGGGCTTTTTAGTGTATTTTTTGAACGGGACTGTGTATCTTGTTATGATATATCGATGATAATAGCGAATACGGGCCCATAATGCCAAGAAAATTTCTGGCACTGGTTACTTGGCTATAATTAAATTTGTTGCGTCAGATTTCGCGCTATGACGTACAAAAAAATCTGAAAGTAATTTAAGGGTTTCATTTTTCCTTTGAGTGCGCGAAACCTTTGAAAGTATTGCGATGAAGTTATTTGAATTTTTTATTTGCATCTTATGCCTTTCATTGCAGTTTTTTTTTTGTATTCATAAAAACACTGCATTGTGTACAACTTGATATTAACAAACCAAAGTTATATTTCAACGATGTGTTATATCATATTATATTTATGTGTTATATATAAGATTATTTCGATAGAAAAATCTTAATATATTAATATACCTATAATATATCGACGTTGTCAAATGAATATATCCTATGTGCAAAAGTATGACTTTGAGATATTGAATAAAATCATTTTTCTGTAAAAAAAATTTTTGAAGCATATTTTTTGCGACAACATTTAACCGTATAATGACGCGCGCGTTCCTGAATCAGAATCAGAATATTTTTTATTCATGTAAACCATTACAGTATTTATAAATCGTCAGAAAAGTAACAAAGACTCTACCGCCACTTCGGAATGTCATTCCTAAGGAGAAGAAGGGCAAGAAACTCCACGGTTACTCTTTTAAAATAAGAAATTACAAACTTTTTCATCTACATCCTGTTGTGGGGTATGGGAGAACAATGTAGGTTGGTCATCAGGTGAGTCTATGTTAAAAAAGCGAATAATACTATTTATGAAAATGGCTACATGGTTCCCTCATTTAGAATAAAAAAGTACATATTGTGTTAAATTAATAGAAGGAAGAGAGGAAATGTTAACTAACAACAGTTGAATAGGTTGTCATGACTCAAGTGGAGCTGGAATAGCATCTATCCAAGCATTTTTATCTTTTAAATAATCTTATATTGAATAATAAGCTTGCTTACAAAGTGTTCGTTTTACACAAGCTTTGAACTTATTTTCACTAAGTTTATTGACGTCAATGGGAATTTTGTTATAAAATCTAACACAGTGCCCCATGAAAGACGTGTGAATTTTTGACAGACGAAACTGCGGTTGATCTCGTTTATTTCTATGTCGTGTGTT
Organism: Phalera bucephala; assembly: GCA_905147815.2. Lineage (NCBI taxonomy): Eukaryota > Metazoa > Arthropoda > Insecta > Lepidoptera > Notodontidae > Phalera > Phalera bucephala. The sequence goes on along the minus strand of LR990621.1, from coordinate 9,661,858 downwards.
ATAGCAATGCCTATCACCTAGCTGATTAAAAAGATCTAATTTTTTTCTAGTATACATAATGTTTTCATAAATATATTGACATGGGACCGTCATGATATTAGCTACTTTGAACAGTTCTCTTAAAGAGTCGCGACTACTCAAGTTTTGGATAGCCCTAATAGTCCTTTTTTGCAAGATAAAACATACTCAATATCCGCTGCCCTACCCCACAATAATATACCGTAAGACATGACACTGTGAAAGTAGCTAAAATAGACTATCCTCGCGGTATCCACATCAGTTAGTTGTCTGATCTTCCTTACGGCATAGGCAGCGGATCTAAGCCGTTTACCTAAATTCTCAATATGAGGACCCCATTGTAACTTGGAGTCAAGCGTAATCCCTAAAAAAGATGTATCACTGATGAACTCAAGTTTCTTATTGTTCAGTATAATATCATGTAGAGTACTTTTTACATTTGGAAAACCTTATACATTTAGTTTTCTTGTTATTGAGCACTAAATTGTTGGATGTAAACCAGTTATGTAGTTGAAGAATAGTGTCATTTACTTCGTCAAAGTTATTAACATGTCTACCTACTTTAAAAATCATAGAGGTATCGTCAGCAAATCACACTACCTTCGCTCGATTTTTAATTACTTCAGGTAGATCATTTATGTAAACTAAGAATAGGAACGGACCCAGTATCGATCCCTGTGGAACGCCCATTTTAACTAAAGAGCCTAGATATTTAGTTTGATTTATTTAAACACACTGTTGTCAGTCCTCTAAGTAAGATTATAAAAGATTAAGTGCTTTACCATGGATACCATAGTGCTCCAATTTAAGCAGCAGTGTTTCATGTTTCACACAATCAAATGCTTTGGAAAGATCACAAAAAATGCCAATGGCGTCCTGTGAGTTCTCCCAGGCATCGAAGATATGCTTTATTAGAGTTACACCGGCGTCAGTAGTACAACGCCCTTTGGTAAAACCAAATTGCTGATCGTGCAGGATGTTGTTTGCGTTAAAATGATCTAGCATTTGCATGAGCATTATCTTTTTGAACACTTTACTGAGCACTGGCAAGACAGACACTGGCCTATAATTGTTGGCATCTTTACTATCACAGGATTTGAACAGTGGTATTACCTTACTAAATTTCATTAAATTCGGGAAGAATCCTTGATCTACGCACATATAAAAAATAACAGCTAAGTGTGGCGCGATTTTATGTATAATGGATTTACACACTTTTACCGACATTCCCCATAAGTCTTCAGTTACTTTTAATTTTAAATCATTAAAGACTTTAATAACAGTCCGGGGATTAATGTACTCAAACCCGAACTCCACCGGACAAAGAGTAATGTTGCTTTTAACAAAAGAAATTGCAAGGGAAGAAGAGCAATTTAAGGATTTTGTTGTCTCCACCGGAATGCTAATACGAGTAGTCACATAGCAGTCTTTTTATACAAAAATTTGATTAGCAAACTAGACATAATAGTCAAAATGCAGAAATTTCCAAAAGTGCACATAGCAGATATTCATTTGACAACGACGATATATGAGTGTATGTATTGTATAGACACAAATCTAAATAGGTAGATTTTTTTTAAAATCAAATTTCGTTACCGCGAAACTGCTGTTTAGGTCAATTGCGTTATCAGCTGATGGATGATCGGAGCATCATCATATCGAATTATTAAGTGTTATAATTGGCTCGTAGTTTGGCTATAGGAACTAGAATACCCCAAATAATTCTCATAGACGTACGTGAAAAACTGTTTAACTTCTGATCGATGATGAAGAAGTACCAGTGTTTTACACCGTGGTCAACAACACCGGTCCCGGCTGCCATGGGGAATATCTATTGTTATACATACAGCTTATAAACTACGTATGACCACTGTCGCCTAACTTCATGGCGGCAAACTTCTGAGTATACGGGAGCGCAAACCTAGGAGACGGCTAGGAGGCAGTCACTTTTGGCTCGATACTCGATAGCAATTACATAACACTTAATTTTTTTTATTAAAGTTGTTGGTAATTTTCATTTATCGTGCATTTTTATTTTATAAAATCAGTGCTAGATTAATTATACTATACATATCATCACGCACGATTAAATACTACTACCCTCCTTTGCAAAGCGGGTGAGAGAACATAAAAACTGGCAGATCAGCCATAGAAAAGAAGGAAAAATATGCTAAGGCCCTGTTTTACCACCCTCGAGCAAAGCTGGTTAGTTACTTCGTCTCGATTAGCGTTACTCGGCAATTAAAACGTGCTAGTTTACCCGTCGGATAGGACTATACTCAGAGATATCGGATATACTCAGAGATGGCCAAATTCGTACAGGCTTATTTGCAATTTTAATTGTCAATTAATCTACTTCAGACATTACTTGAGGGTAGTAACAGAGGCCTATATGCCTTAGTATAAAAGTGTGAAGGATCAGACACGGACAGATCTTCAAAGCGGCGCCACGTTATTTTGTGGCGTTAAAATTGGGGAGAACAACCAAAGGATTTCATACCTATTATTTAATAATAGCTACATCTACTTATTACTTCGTCTACGTCTGCATTCTCAAGGTTGTTAAAGTCATGACTTATTTTTAACCTTTATTTGTTTATTTTTCCTTATGATACAATGTCCAGATCTTCGCATAGATACATATAAAGAAGGTATTTTTTCTATATACTTTATAAGGTGTTGCTGCATTAGCCTTTTGTGGACAGAATGTGTAGCTCAAAAGTATTTATATATCAGGAAATGAATCGAAGCATACACCGTGACGGCTATACAATCCTTTATCGTGGGTGGTCGAGGTGTTTTGAGTACACCCATTTGTGTTCGCCGATGATCTTAGGGCCATATGTTACAAGGACGAGCCTACGCCATTATACCGGACATGATTCGCGGGTTCCGGACTGCTATTAAAATATTTCGATATAAAACACCAATAACATTTTTTTTGAAGCAGGGAAATCTCTTTGTGGTTCCCGTGTTTGGGGGAATACGGAGGGGTTATGTGGTTATGTCGGAGTCCTTAGTGCATCAACAGTCGGAGTGACCCGGCGGTCTATGGGCGGCAGGGTTTTTAGTCGGTACACTTGGTGCATACCAAGTGTATTTACTAAAAACCCTGTGGTGACACCCTACCGTCGCGAGTGTCGGGGTTACGGGAACGCCGTTAGGCACCCTACTGCAAACACATTTATCAAGCTTTTTTCCTGGGGAAAATTCTGCATAGGACTTCCGCGCACCTCGGGGGAGGCTTGCGGGGCGTATCGGATTCCTACTAACTACAAATCCCAGGGTGACTGACATCAGCAGTTACGAGGGGCTCCGGGATCTCCGTATGGAACGAATCAGTGCCACCCTTTTGCGAACACCTTAGTCTAACCTAGGATTTTAATCTATGACTCACGATTACCAGCTTAACTTTGCACCATTAACCAACCACCAATGGTCCATACCTTTAGTTTAAGTCTAAATTAATTCGCGGGTAAAACTGATTTGAGCTGGTTTACATATTAGGTCTACGATGTAGGAATTTCTGTACAACTTAATACCCATTTAGATCCTAATTCTTATGTCGGTAAAGCGAACAATGCCTTATGTCTTTAATACCGCACTTAGTTCCTTTTTACATATTTATGTTTTTGCTTGAACAGCTTTTGTTCGGATAATCCTGGATTTTTATGGGTAGAGTTTTACCTCGTTTTAATGGTCTATAAGGATCCATTAGGCGGTCCGTATTTGTGTTGAAATTAAAAATACGGCGGTCTCGGTGTTTTAGTAGCGGGTAAGGCGTATAGTGATAAAGGATGGACAATTAAAAAAATATATAGAGAAGGTTGTATGGAGTCTGGCGGTGAACCCGCTTGGCGAATATAGGCGTGCGTTTTTTTAATTAAAATATGTATATTGGGAGGAGAGAGCGCTCCGCCCTGCTCCTTACTAGATATAATTTTATTTCCAAAAGACCTGTTATAGAAAAACACAACGAAGATATCTCGCTTAGTGGAGGAGTTCCATTGGCTTCCTTCCGACTCATACTCGTCACGACAAATCCAAAGCACCCAAACACGGCGGGGTTATATTAGGTAGATGGATGGTTCAGACCCTAAACACTAAATGGCAGTATAGTACTTATCACTACCAATCTAACTAGCCTAAACAAGAGGGGGTTGCGTTGTATAATTCACATTTTCCTATAGACACCTTCCGACGCCACCATCAGACCAGCTCAATGGCACCATATTATTGCATTGTCACCGACTTTACTTATGTATGGCAAATTTCAGCTCAATTGAATATCTGAACGTGCTTGAAAAATGGATCATAAGATATTAACCAGAAAAGTCAAAGTCAAAAATTATTTATTTGTTTAGGCCAATACAAGAGTACACTTACAAACGTCAAAATAATTACATTTTTTACTTCTACCACCGGATTGGAACGCTGCCTCTACCCAGAAGATCTGGCGAGAACCTCAGCGGGCTAGTCTTTTAACTTAATTAGTATGGCCTATCTGATAACTTTTTTTTTCAAAATTGTATCAGACAGTATTGTTTAATATATATAATAATAATAATAGCCCTGTTAAGAAACTGTCCCACTGTTGGGCACGGGCCTCCTCTCAAACTGAGAGGGTTTAGGCCATAGTCCACCACGCTGGCCCAGTGCGGGTTGGCGAACTTCACACACCTTTGAGAAGCTCTTAGGCATGCAGGTTTCCTCACGATGTTTTCCTTCACCGTTAAAGCAAGTGATAATTAATTTTTAATACGCACATGCTTTCGAAAAGACAGAGGTGCGTGCCTGGGTTTGAACCCGAGACCTTTGACTTTGCAGTCCAACGGTCTAACCACTAGGCTATCACTGTTATATATATATATACATAATATATATAAACAAAAGACAAGTAAGACAGGCGTACAGACATACGAACATTGCAGGTAAATAAAAGCTTGTAAAAAAGGTATAGGTTTATTTAGCTGTAAAGTGAGGGTGATGGCTGTAGTGCTACGTCTCTCCCAACAGTTCCCTCCTCGACTACGAGGTGTACATGTATGACTAGTACGAGCGGCAAGACATTTCATGCACGGGATAAATCTATCGTCCCGCGATTCGAGTCTAAACGACACCACCCATAATACAATTCTTGAAACGAGTTGCCTTGTCTTAAACTTTTGTCACGGCACGCCATGCCAGCACGTGATAAAACGGTTATCTTACACCTAGGGCGACAAAATTCTTTACATCCGTGACGATGCGTTACAATATGAATCTGGAGCAAAGTTTTCCATCTGTTTTTGGTATATGAATTTTATATAATCACCTCCAGTTTTATGTAAAACCCACACAGTCGAGCCGCGATTAAAAATTAATGCAATTTATTAAGTAGTCATTATTTGTTTAACTAATTTTAAGGGTTAGGTATTTAAATATTCATTTACTACCCACGAAGCTACCTAAAGTACGGCCACAAAAATATGACGCGTGGTTATGATATTTTTCGATTATAGCGCAGCATCTTACGACTTATGTTTCTTTATTAACGTATCTGAAATGCGACAATAAATGGACCAATTACGGTAACAGACAGAAAGCTTCGCTCGTAAAGCCTGTCGCAGATGAAGGTATAATATAATATATTTGTCGTCAGATGGCCAAATTAACTAACACAAGCTCAATCTTCAGATTCAGACCTGGGCGGGGTAAGGTTTCCAAACAGCTAAACACAATGATTTCCCATTAGTTATTTAATCACATAACTATTCATACGAAACACAATATCAACAATTAAATTATCAACAGGGCAGAACGACCATCATGTCATGTCGTCATCGCATCAATCCCGATTTTTCTGTCCATCTTCTTAATTCAAAATCCCGTTGACTCTAGCGTTCCGACAGCATGCGGCCATACCGCTGACTAGCGGACGACTTGCGCACTATTTGCCACAAATAAGTTATTATGAGTACGCCTACATATTAATATAAACTATAGCAAAGCCATGGAGCAAAGCGTATTGCGGTATAATTCTTTTATAGTAATCTTTCAATGTCCACACACGTAGCTTAAATACAAAGTTTTATTATGAACACTATTCTGAAGTATATTGTAAGATTATTACAGATTATGACGGCATTACCTCCAGAACTAGGTATAGAGGTAAAATAATATATATTTTAGCTTTGTCCTCGTATGAGGTAACTTGTTACAATGTAATATATATCATAACAAAGTCGGAATCGACGACGGGCTTTATTAATGTATCAACTGTGTAATCAGCAGAAATCATTTTTCGTAACGCTTTTATCGAGATATTTAGTTTGCCTTTGTTTTCTGAATTCCATCAGATATGTTATGCCATCTCGATCACATAAAAAGCTAAGTAAATAAGGATGAGTGTATTAGCAAGCTTTCTTCGTCCATAAAACGTTCCGTACGACCTCACCTGCTACGTTTCGGCATAGCGAATAGTGTCATAAATATCTAGAACGCCCATATTTTTGTGATTCTTCTACACTTGTCGTGGCTTTTCCTTGAATTATTAAGTGTCATAAAAACTCAAGGATAATATTTATTTCTACGAACATCATTTGCTGGTTGATAATTAAAATTCATTTAACAAGCTGTTAATTTATTTCATGACAAATTCTTGAAGATGTGAGCCGAGATTGTTGGAACAATACATATTCGACGAGCACGATTCTCTTAAATAAATATTCAGAAGTCTTCCTCGTTGGTCTAGTGGCGAAAAATGCGCATCGCGATCACTTGGTCCTGGGCCCGAGTCATAGGTCGGACAAAATGGAATTTTTCAATATAAAAATTGCCAGCATCCCCTATTATTTGGGACTTAACATTACCGGTGAAAAGTGGGTATACACAGATTATTGTGTTATGCCACACCCGCTTGGGGAATATTTGTGTGTGCGTTTTCATTTTTTATTTTTATATATTCAGGCTGAATTCCTTTATGGGGCAATATATACGGCTTGCTTCTGCAACAAATTACCCTGCGATATCCAAAATTCCTATTCCTATTAATACAACACACCGTCCTTATTAGAGCCAGTAGGATATTTAATGATCTTAACGATATAAATTGGGATTTGTTTCACAACAGTATCGCTAGTGTAAAAAACAAATTGTTAGGACCAATTGGCACAACTTAACGTAATTAACATTACATTAAGTTGAGTTTGTGGAGTTTTTTTCCTTTGTAGTTAGGTTGTATCTTTAATATGTGCTTTAAAAAAAAACAAAAAACTTAGCTATAGCTTATAATTAGCTTTTAGTTTGTAGTTTTCGTCTAAAAAGAATACTCATAAGCTGTTAGCTACCCTAATCAAATAAAATACAATCAAAAATAAAACACGTTTAGAAAGGCTATTAAAACTAAACTATTTAGCAAAGGATATTACACAGTTTCAAAATATCTCGACAATATAACTGATTGGGGTTGAGCTGCTCCTCATTCAGCAACTAAATATGTAGATGCTGTTAAAAAACCATTTTGTAAAAAATAATTACTTATTTTTTTTACTATCATTATTCATTTTATGAAATCCACATTTAAACGTACATTATAATCTGCCAAACTACTTAGTACATAGTCGGCAGTTATATAATGATATACAGAAAGGCCAGTCTAATACAACCATTAAGTTAAAAGACTAACCCGCGGAAATTTCGTGCCGGATCTTCTTAGTGTGAAGTCACGTTCCGATCCAGTGGTAAATGTAAAAAATTTAATAATCTTGACATTTGTAAGCGCTTTTTGTTGGCCTATACTAATAAATAATTGTTGACTTTACTTTTAAGAATATAAAAATAATCATACTGAATCTTACTAGCGATCTAGCTAATACAGTATGGGTCTGTAACATCTTTGTGGGAGAATATAATTCAGATTTAATACTTACTTAAACCACTTAGATATAATGATTAAAGGCTTTCGTCATTGTTGTACCATCCTTTTTGTTTGTCCTTGAGAATATTTAGATTAAGCGCAAAGATTCAGAATATTGCAGTTTTTTAGTATTGTAGGTAGGTACTACTATCATATAAGTATTATTAATACATCTACCTCGACTACCTACCATTTCCTATATCTATTTATTACATCACGCCAGATTCCTTGCGGGCTAGGCAGAGAGCACAGTGTTCCAACAGGTTCTTTCCTTATAGACCTCTCTGGATTCTTTGACTTTTATAGTTCGTCTTATATACGCTCGCCAGTGCAGGAGACTCTTGACTTGTCCTTCAAATAGAATAGTTTATTTGGTCATGGTTATATAGTCTAGGTCTTTTTACATTATACTATTTTTACATTGACGGAATAGTAAGATTACAATAGTTTTGCTAAAGAGATGGTGGTAACTTCCCTGAATTCCTAGGATGCAGTATTATTTGTATGGACGAAGCAGGTAAAATAATAATGAAATTCTTCTATCTATCTATCTAGTATTATTAATACATCTACCTCGACTACCTACCATTTCCTATATCTATTTATTACATCACGCCGGATCCCTTGCGGGGTAGGCAGAGAGTACAGAGTTCCAACAGGTTCTTTCCTCACATAACTCTCTGGCTTCCTCGACTCTCATAGTTCGTCACATACAGGCCCTCCGGTTACGGAGGGCCTGTATGAGATGTACCTCTTGACTTTTCCTTCAGATAAGACTCGGTTTATTTGGTCGTGGTAAGATAGTCTAGGTTTTCCCCGGTACCTGCATCCTTCCACTTTCACATTGTATATCTGTTTTGTCATTCTTTCCTCTGGCATTCTTTTTATATGCCCGAACCAACGGAGCATGCCCTTTCTCATCTTTATACCGATACTATCTTTCATACCCACTCGCTTTCTTACTACGCTGTTGCTAATGCGGTTGGTCATCTTCACTCCGCACATCTTCCGCAGAGCTTGCATTTCTACCGCATTTACCCTACTTTTATTCTCCTTCTTACATACCCAGCTCTCGCTACCATATAACAGCGTTGGGACAAGAACTCCGTTATGTATGGCCAGCTGCGCCTTATGCTGCTGCAAATTCTTAATTCCTCGAACACCAAAAATATTAATTTTACAAGGTCTAAAAATATTGTCAATACCCTTTATATTAACAATATCAACAATGCCGAATGCATAAATCAATTACAAGTGTATAGTTTAATAAAATAAATTATCTAATTAAGGCCTAATGATCGAATGACATCGTATCCTAAATTCTCCTTCCGCATCTGAATCAATATTAATTGGCTTTAACCAGTATGTCTGTCGGGCTCTTTAAAACTTAGCTTATATCTACCGACCCGACTGATTGAAGGGATGATTCCTCTTTTATGAGATGATGGAGCCAGAACGGACCTCACCAGTAAAATCCCCGACTAATGGAGGCTGAGTATTATTACTCCTGTCTTCAAAGGCAAGGGATCGCTGTAGGAGTGTGGAAATTACCGCGGTATAAAGGCAATGTCTCACACCATGAAGCTCTTTGAGCGGATAGTAGACTCCCGGATCTGACAGGAGAGTACAATCTCGGAGTGTCAATATGGGTTTCGCCCTGGTCATGGGACCATGGACCCTGTTTTTGCCCTAAGGGTCGTCATGAAAAAATACAGGGCGAAGAATACGCGTCTGCATTTCATGTTCTTAGACATGCAGAAAGCCTTCGACTGTATCCCTCGCGTGGCGATCTGGTGGGCACTGCGGTCTAAAAGGGTGCCAGAGACCCATATTGACATCATCCGGGATATGTATCGCGATTCCGGTTCTTTTGTATGGACCGCTGTTGACGACACCAAATCCTTGCCCATCACAGTCGGGGTCCACCAAGGCTCGGTTCTCAGTCCTTATCTGTTCAGCGCGATATTAGATAAAGTCATGAACAGCATCAGAATTACACATGAGCAGCCACCGTGGCTGCTTATGTATGCTGACGATATCGCACTGGTGGATGCAGAGGATGCTACCGGGAACACGCTCAGACGAAGAAGAAGAAGAAGATGAAGTCAGAACGGGTCGATATAAGATATCGCATCGGATCTTAAAAACCATTTTGTGTACGATGTTTTATAGTATCCCGTTTTAATTATTTACGTAATTTACGTAAAAGTGCTAGTTGGGATTCCCATTTTGAACTGTATTTGAGGAATCCCTTAGGGATGTTATTAATTATTTTTTGGTCTCTATCGCGGGGCTGGAAAGCACTCGAAACGTCAGGACCTTAAAAACCAAAAAGCTACGATAAAATGCGAAAAATAGTTTTATTTCACATGTAATAATCACATGAAAGTAAGAACTCAATTTGTGAACCCCTTAGTATCTTAAAAAAACTAAAGAAACTCGTGTAGGTACACTGTTTAAAGTTGTGCCGTGTCTGTCAGTTAGTGTTTCATTAAGTGGAAAATGTATATATACTAAACAGTTATACCTACCTAGGAGTTGTCTAAATGTCTTCTATATATAGTATAAAATTATTTGCGGTGAGTTTGTCTCGTAACAACTCGAAAATGGCTCGACCAAATTGATTTTTTTGTTATATTGTTCACCTTAATACTGCGTAAAAAAAGAAAATTAGGGAAAACTAAAGGAAAAGCCGAAAAAAAAAATTTTAGGTGGTATGTAGTTCTCCGGGTCATCTTGTACCAAATAAATATTACACAATTTATCTTAAAAAAAATTACTTAAGAAGGCATAGTAATCTACAATTCAAGCAAACCATACTTAAGTAGAGCTTATTTTGAACTAGCTATAAAAGAAGAACGTTAGGCACCGAGATCGTATCGTCTTCGGATCGGCAGTTATAAATATTCGTTTAATCAATTACGAGAATTAGATCTGTCTGTGACTCAGTCATAAATAATTTACGCTCAAAGACTTATTGCGCAAGATTGTGTAATCATTTGATAAGATGCTCATACAGTCACTGGGCGGTCTGTCTGATTAATAAAGTGGCCTTTATCAGCGTAATCTTAGAAAAGATGGCCGGAATGATGGAAATACATGTGGCATGTGTGAAAGTAAATATTGTGTTATAAAACAAAGTTCAAAGTAAGAATAAATGGCAGGAAGATTATGCGTTAGCTAATTTAGTCATTAGTTTGCTTAGATTCGTATGATTTTTTGCAGTTTTTTTGCGTGAATCATCGTGTAAATTTTGCTAGCGATATTGTCTATATCATCACGTCAGATCCCTAGCAGGGTATACTGAGATTAGAGTTCCAACAGGTTCTTTCCTTACAGACCCCTCTGGCTTCACCCACTCTCACAGATCGTCTCATACACTATCCTATATTGTTGAAACGTTCCCTGTGCCCTGTCTTGCTAATTTCTGTATTTACTATCGCGACTGAAAATAGACCAGGGGTTACGGAAGTCGGAGTTCTAAGTTTGGTAATTGTATGTGTGTATGCAGAGGCGTTCCTAGCACTGTGTGACTACTGTATTCTTAGCGACAACTAAGCTTAGCAAGCGTTAGGCTCGGTCGGTCTGAGGTCAAAGTCGAAGTCAAAAATTATTTTGTAATACCGTTTCTCACACAGTCTAGATTTGATTGCTTTTTTAAACTTATTGATAGTCATATTTTGGATATCTATGGGAAATTTGTTGTAGAAATTGTAGAATACATTGCCTCATGAAAGAATTACTGATTCTGTGGAAACCAGTAGAATGTACAATAAGATCATCTTGTTCCGTGTATTAACATGATGAAATCTGTATGACCTCGATATGTAAGAGAAGGCCTTTGCCAGGAGTGGAACAGAATAGGCTGATTTATGTTATGTATGTGTGTGTGTGCAAACGTTGCAAAACGTGCAAGCGATATCAAGAGAGTATTAAGACATAGTAGACTTCAACAAGGCAACTTATCGTAGCATACATAGGCCATTATGGTCCTAAAGAGCATCTGCATTAGATAAAACTGTCCAGCGATGTGGTATGCAGAAACTGTGGTACAGAAACTGAAATCATGAAGCACTTCTTCTGCAAATGTGACGCACTGGCGGCGCGGCGAATCAACCTACTGGGGGTAGCCTATCCAACTTCATAGACATATTGGATCTCCTCCTCTACTGGAATATACAATCTGGTACAGGGAGTATTTGGATCTTTGGCGGACGATTTAGCGCAGTGGTTAAGAGCTTAAGCCGCTCCGTCCACTGTGTCTAATAGTCGCGGGTTCGATTCCCGCACGGAACAAATTTTTGTGACTCACAATTATTTGTTTCTTGTCTGGGTATTTGTGTATGTGAATTTTCGTGTTTGTAAATGCACCCACGACATAGGAATAAATCCTACTACTACGTTTTTAAAAGAAAAAAAGAATCTCCAGGTTGGTATGATCATTATGTCAAAGGGCAGTAGAAAATCCCATTGGGTCGAAGTGCGCTTGAAGCATCGCACAACCCAGAACTAGCTAACAAAGATAGGACGGTGAAGCTAGAAAGGCCCTGCGGCCAACAGCGTAGATCATTCACACACACAAGATGCAAACTTTTTTTTGCTCGGCTAGTTTTATGGCAACGTCTATAGTCACAACGATGTTTATCAAAGGAAGCGAGGTAATTGTTATTTATTGCACATCCTGTACCTGACCCTGCCGAGCAGCTGGCTCGCAGATTGGTCAGCAACACAGTTGTGCATGATTGGCTGAATAACTTGACGACTTTGTGACCGGCCTTGAACTACGGTTTATATTAAGAGCAATTTTTTTCTTGGATGTGATGATTGGTCTCATTAACTATTTTGTCACTTTTGGTAGGTCACAATCAATACTACGTCACTTTAAGGTGATTCTTTGAAACGCAGTTTCGACATGGGTTTCATCTATATGTTACGACTTCAATACAAGAAAGATCGCTTGGGGACCTAAATCTATGTAATGCATTTTAAAATTAACATTCCCCGAGACAGATCGCTTGGGGACCTAAGTGTATGTAATGCATTTTAAAATTAAAATCGGGGAATTTCAATTAGGCGGTTATCGGGGTGTATTGAAGGCATAACATTAATATTATAAAGAAGAAAATTTTTTGTATGTTTGTAACGAATAAACTCAAAAACTACTGAACTGATTTCAAAAATTCTTTCACCATTAGAAAGCTACCTTATCAAGAAGTAATAAAGGCTATATAATGTTGACCCGGTAGGTGACGCTGTTGTCGACCGGGTACGAAGTCGCGAAAAACTGCTAGTTGTAAATATAAACAAAAAATTATGAGATGAAGATGAACTATGAGAGTGGAGGAAGCCAGAGAGCTCTGTAAGAAATAACTTGTTGCACACTCTGCCTGACCCGTAAGGGATCTGGCATGATTTGAACACCCATTTCAGGTTTTATGTTAAAAGTTTATGTTGCGGCTTTATGTTTTTACATACCATCACGCCTATATTCCTTAAGCTGGGGTGGCAGAGGTGTACTGCATACTTCTACTACCCACTTTTCGCCGACTATGTTAGGTCCCATGTTATAGGAGGCGAGTCCATTGCCATGTACCGGTCAGAATATGGTTTTATTTGTAATTTTTTTTAAACGTAGCCCCACACTAGGTTGTATCCCTGTATCGTGGGTGCCTTTACAAACATGAAAATTCACATACGCAAATACCCAGACTGAAACAAATAATTGTGTGTCACACAAAGATTTGTCTCGTGCGGGAATCAAACTCGCTACTATTAGACACAGTGAGCGGAGCGGCTTAAGCTCCCTCAAATATACTCCTTAACCACTTCGCTAAATTGTCCGTCAAAGAAATATTAATTAAGTGTACAGAAAATAGTAAAACTTAATAAATCTGGCGCGTCCAAAAGACGGGTTTTGTTGACCTAAACTGTTTTCCTATAATTGACGGACGACTTAGCGCAGCAGTTAGGAGCTTAAGTCCCTCCGCTCACAGGGTCCTATAGCCGCAGGTTCGATTCCCGTACGGGATAAATCTTTGTGTGACCCACAATTATTTGTTTCGGTCCGGATATTTCTGTATGTGAATGTTCATGCACCCACGACATGAGAAAAAAACATAGTGAGGGGCTACGATTTTATTAAAAAAAAAAAATCTTCGCAATGTACTAAAATTGGTAAAGTGTATCGGTCTTTAAATATTTTTATACTTTGATCCAAAATGGGAATGACGAGACGTACTATGAGAGTGGAGGAAACCAGAAAGGTCTGTTAGAAAGAACTTGTTAGAACTCCGTACTCTCTGCCTTCCCGTAAGGGAGCTGGTGTTATGATATAGATAAAGATAAATTCAAAATAATTAAATATTATACGATACCGAACTGCCTCGTTGGTCTGGTGGCAAAGCGCATCGCTTTGTGATCACGAGGTCCTGGGTTCAAATCCTAGGTCGGACAAATGTAGTTTTTCTAACGAAAAATTCCCAGTATAAGTCCGGAGTCTGGAATTGTTTACTATTACATGGGACCTAACATCGTCGGCGAAACGTGGGTGTACTCAGTACACCTCTGCCACCCTCTCTGGGGAATATAGGCGTGACGGTGTATATAATATTAAATATATTTTACCGGAAATGTATGTAATCCGACATTATATGACCTAGGAAATTTATAAAATAAATTTTATTTTATATTTATTATACACATTTCCTAGGAATTCTATATATTTCCAAAACAGGAACCGTAAATGTGTCAAATTCATGATATCGGTAGATTATAGCGGGGTAAAGAAGTGTCGGGGGTGTAATAACCTAGATTTTCTGCAATGCAGCTTATATTACAAATTTAAAAAAAAAACACCGTTACGCCTATATTCTCCAGAGGGGGTGGCAGAGGTGTACTGAGTACACCCACGTTTCGCCGACGATGTTAGGTCCAATGTAATAGGGGGCGAGCCTATTGCCATATACCGGGCACAGTTCCAGACTCCGGACTCATACTGGGAATTTTTCGTTAGAAAAACTACATTTGTCCGACCTAGGATTTGAACCCAGGACCTCGTGATCACAAAGCGATGCGCTTTGCCACCAGTCCAACGAGGCAGTCGAATACAATTTTTTGATATCTTATATGTCTGATTTTGCTAATTATCAAATTTATTTATTTTTCACCTCGTGAAAATCCAACATAGTACTTCCACTCGTCTCGGGAAGCATGCGAGAGAGGGGTATGCGAGCCCTCATGGCTCAAGATCTCCAGAGTGGTTGGTATTGAACCTGCTGAAGGGCTGATTTGAATTCTCATGGTGAATCCATCGGTTCCCCTGTACTACAGTCTCAAGAGCTCACCTCAGGGGGACTGGAAGGGGGAATGAATAATGATTCCTTGCACCGACTCAATGCTCCCTGCGGCTGACAGGTGACAACTTCACGTTTACCGTAATCCCGGAAGAGTCCCTGCGATAGTGTAGAGGGGATTTCTTGTCAGTTGGTACGGTGTGAAAGACTGTTAGCCAATATTTTAAGTCCTGTTTAGTAGCCTGGGACGAAGGTCCCCAGTCCGATGGGGCAAGAAGCCTAGGCGGGTTGTATCTCTGGCAACATAGTACCGCCCCCCACACAGATTCCACAGGCAGTATAGTCAATACTATCGCTGGTAGGGAGAGGTCCAATCTGATCCAGTCGTCCAGGATCCGCTACTCGGAGTCTTATACTGGGCACTCTTCTAGAGTACATATGTTGGGCAGAATCTCAGTCCCCACCACAACAGTGTCAATTTTCGCTTTTCGTCCAATTTTTAGTCTAGTTCCTAAGGTCCTTTAATCTAACCCAATACTTATACACGTTCTAGCACCGTTTTGGAATTGTATACAGTGCCCAGGGAATATACCTCTTTATAGGAAATTTATAAATTAATAAGCCTTTTACAATTTATTTGACGCATTTCCTAAACAGGCTCGGCATTTTATATATTTCCTAGGAATTGTATATAATTTCTAAATGTTATAATTTCCGGTATAACATATATATAAAGACATTTTGGCTTACACAAAATTTTATTAGCCCCCAACCTAACGGCATTCCAAGAAGAATCAAGAAACCTGGATGGTGTCTAGCCGTGACTCATCGTAAGGCCAGGAGATGCAAGAGAGCTCATCATCTAGGAGTGCGTGACCAATTTTCAGGATCCTGGAGACGAGGACGCTAGATAATGCTCCGTTTATGGTCCTATTCTTCTTTGTTTCTTCGGATTCTATGTACGGCATGTGTACGATTTGGAAGTTCGTTGATTGTGTTAGGTTGCCTGTAAAAGAATGATAAAGGTCTGTGAATCAAAGAGTACGCGTTTATTGTCAAGGCTGATTATTAAATGTTAATTTACGGGATAATTGCAATAATCGTCATCCAATTACATTTATTATAGTTTTGGTTTGAAATAAACAGCCATCACGCCTAAATTCCCTAAGTGAGGTTGACAGAGTATATTATGTACCCCACTTTTCGGCGACGATGTTAGGTTGCAATGTAAATGGGGGCGAGCCTAGTGCCTATACCGGGCGAAATTCCAGACTTCGGACTGAACTGGGAATAACTACACTGCACAAACGAGGATTCGAACCCAGGATCTAGCGATTATTAAGGGCATTATACGCCACTGAAAAACGAGACAGTATTGGTTAATTAGCCTTACAAACTTGTACTTCAAGTTGTGGTTGTGTGCATAACTTTACAGTCATTCGCTATAAAATAGTTGTATTTATTTGAAACTGCTCAAAGTTGAATGATAATACTAATGTTTTGGTTATGTTAAGGGCGCTGCATACGAGCTAACTGTATGTAGATTCGCTTCTAGCAATGTAAATATTTTGTTCTTAGCACTAACCTGCAGCTAGAACCAAAGATTTGATTTGACTTTCACAGGTTTGATTTTTCGACAAATACCCTGACGGATACCAGAACCATTATTGAGCATTATCGAGTTAAAACAAAATCAACGCCGCACACTAAGGAATTATTTGTCAATTAAGGCTAAATAAAATTTGACAGGCGCTCGTAGCGCTGTGCGATCGCGGTGTTCTTACCGATCACCAAGGTTAAGCAGCGTTCGACTCGGTTGGCCTGAGATGGGTGACCGTTTATGGCATTTTCATATTCGAGCGTCTCCGTGCTTCGGAAGGCCCGCTAAGCCGTTGGTCCCGGCTACCACTTAATGTGGTAGTCGTTAAGCCGAGTTGGAAGCCTTAAAGCGGCTTGATAAGTTCCAACACCAGGTGGCCACAAATCTGCCTCCACCAATCCGCACCGGGTCCGCGTGGTGGAGTATGCCCTAATCTCTCTTACCTCGATTTGTGAGAGAAGGCCTTTGCCCAGCAGTGGGCAGTATAGACTGATATTATAAAATTTGTCAGTTTCCTACCCAATCTAAACTTAAGCGATGCATATCTTATATCAGAAATCGGCTGTAAATCTACGCATATTGACAAGCACTTTTAGGATAAAAAGTTTGACCGTTTTAACACAGTTATATTATTGCAGTCTAACTTTGGATCTTTAGATGTGAGTGGAAGTTTAATCTCACCGGTGGAGATGCCACTCCTGTGCTCCATGTAGCAGTATGTGTACCCGATGAAGGCACCCACGGCGATGGCAGACGCAGTGATGGTCAGTATTCCTGCCACGAAAGCTGCACAAGTCACCCAGCGAGACTTGCTGGAAGACGTCGATGGATGAAAAGATCTTTGTTAACATGAGATTTATGTCCAAAAAATAGTTTGATTACCCCAGTACTGCCTCTACTTTCAAATGTTGAGGTTAAAGACGAGAGTTCTATTCTACGCGAGCATAGTGTGGATAAGTAGAGACAGATTTATAGTTATACGCTTTCGATTTGAAACTCATCAAGCTATACATAACGCTGGAAGACTTGCCCTAAATTACGTGAAGGGATAACTGGGGCCGACGGTTAAGCTTGCCTTTGAAGCACGGCACTGCATGGTAAAAAATCACTACTAGTGCTTATTAATACTCAAGGTCTGAACTAATACCATTAAGATGGTTAGATTGTGCGACTCCTACATAATAGCCTAGTGGTTAGACCGTTGGACTGCAAAGTCAAAGGTCTCGGGTTCAAACCCAGACACGCACCTCTGTCTTTTCGAAAGCATGTGCGTATTAAAAATTAATTATCACTTGCTTTAACGGTGAAGGAAAACATCGTGAGGAAACCTGCATGCCTAAGAGTTTCTCGAAGGTGTGTGAAGTTCGCCAACCCGCACTGGGCCAGCGTGGTGGACTATGGCCTAAACCCTCTCAGTTTGAGAGGAGGCCCGTGCCCAACAGTGGGACAGTTTCTTAACAGGGCTAATATTAATATTTATTATTATTACATAATAGAATCGTTTTCTGCGCG
Source organism: Phalera bucephala (assembly GCA_905147815.2). NCBI lineage: Eukaryota > Metazoa > Arthropoda > Insecta > Lepidoptera > Notodontidae > Phalera > Phalera bucephala. The sequence goes on along the minus strand of LR990621.1, from coordinate 9,643,539 downwards.
GTACTTTACATCAGGCGCAGCTGTAGGTTTTTTAATGAAGTAGCAGGGACCAGGGGGTTTCTCTCAAAGGATCGTAACAGCGTCACCGTATAACAAGGCGAGCATAATAGGTGAGCATTCTAGTTGTAAAGTGACATAAAAATAATTCCAGCCGATATTTAAGGTAGATGCAATTATTTGGGAGAGTTTCTGACTATCAGGAGAGTGCGACCCGATGCTATTGAAGTAGTTAAAGTGGTTGCAAAAGGGCGGTATGATATAACAGAACAATTTTATCGTATCTACCCTTTTGTTCCCAAGCGTCGCGGGTTATAAAGTAACACTTACTTTTTCAGAACTTCGGGTATGTTATCCACCTCTAAAATCGTGTAGCCCATTATGCCGTCTCGATTAACCGAAATAAATGTAAAAAATGCATAAAAAATCTTAAAAAAATCTTTTTAGAAATGACGTAGACAATTTGTAAGATATATTTTCTTTTTAATTTGTGGTACTTACCATGGATTTCCATACAAAACGGATTGAGCACTATGCGAAAAAACCGTGATGATAAGGATTACCACCTAGAAAGGATTACCACCTAGAGCCTTACGTCTCCTTCTAAGTAGGGTATAGCTATGATTAGGGACTTATTATTATAATCATAGATCTTTACAATCATTATAATATAATGGTATAGTCACAAGTATTACCATACAAAAAGCTTCGGGATAGGTCAACTAAAATAGTTTAACCAACATTTTGTTACATGCGGTAGGTAAATAAATGCCGAATAACATGTGAAGTAGGTACTCTATTAAGTGCTATACTCACAAAATCAGTACTATATTATGAATTGCAACTTTCAATTTGTAGGGTTTATCCAGTGGCTAGAGCTTCATGAGGATACCAGACCGTATCGTTCGAGGCGGGAACCCTCTTGGCACGCTTGACATGGACGCGAGGGTCTACAACCGAACTCGCGTCGTCCGCTAAAGTGGCGAGGGTATGCCCGCGCTCGAAATTAGACGGCAGGAACAACGACGCGCCCTGGATAAATGTTCCCTCCCGGTGGCGAGCTCTTCGGAGCGCGGCACAAGGGGGGCACCATTCAGTTTCGCTGTGCTAACCCGAAGCCCCTCTGACACGTGCCAGTGCCATCGTGTAGTTTTAGTCGGTAAGAGTCCGACATGCCCCGCCAGCTTCTCCCGAGGCTGGCTGGCTGGCTTTTCTTTCGTGGGGAAATCCTCATGGTCTTCCAAAAGGATTTCCCCACGTAAAAAAAAAATAAAAAAGTGGCAAGAACTTAAACCACTCTACCCATTAAATTGAACAGTCGCGGGTTCGATCCCCGCACGGGCCAATTATTGTGTGTATCACAAATATCTGTATCGGTCTGGGTGTTGGTGTATCAATTTCATGTTTTCAAGCGAAATCACGACATAGGAATAATTGTTAGTATGGGGCCATGTTTAAACAAAATCGCGTAAGTAATCCTTAAAGTTTCTATATCATTATACTCTATATATTACTGAATAAAATGGTTTTATGTGTATAAGAAAGCATTTAAACCATATTATAAATAGGTATAGTCCGTAGAGTTTTCATTATGGTCACCGTAATGCATCGTAATATGTGCGAACGAGACACTGGGCTCTGGTTTGTGGCTCTTACTCGTCACAGTTTCTCTAACGGCTTAAACTATAGAAATTGCAGTGTGGTATCTGTGAGTAGAGGTAAATTTTCTCAAGTAATATTTTGACTTTACTTAATCCGTTTTGGATAGAAATCCGTGGCAAATTAATAATGCTCATAAGTTTTTGACTAGGTTGTTGTAACTAGCAATATAACTTGTTGGTAAATTTACAAAAGATTTGCTCCTCATTGATTTGGCCATTTGCCAACAGGTGCGACGATCCAGAAAGAATGTCTCCATGGCCTAGATTGATTATAAGAAGGCCTATGATTCGGTGTCTCACACATGGCTGGGGAACCCTCCCCTGGCTGGAGCTGTACAGAGTACACCCGGCGCTATGCTCTTTCCTCGGTTCGTGTATGGGGCAGTGGACCACAGTTCTTCGTCACCCAGGAAGTGGGGGCCTTTCTGGTTCGTCGGATTTGATAAAGATAAGCAGGAGTATCTTTCAGGGCGACAGTTTGTTGTGGTTCTGCTTAGCTTTGAATCCATTAAGTGCTATACTTAAGGATTCAAAGCTAGGTTACCATTTGCGGAGGGAGAGTGAGCCTATATCTCATCTACTGTACATGGATGACCTCAAGTTGTACGCTTCGAAGAAAACAGACCTGATGGAGTTGCTCAAAATAACCGGCAATTTTAGCAATGACATCGGAATGGAGTTTGGAGTAGACAAGTGTGCGGTCATCCATGTACAAAGAGGGAGAGTTGAAGATTCTTTTAATCTTCTACAGCTACAGCTTTCTGAAGATATATCCCTCTGGTCTCTTTCTGAAATGGGTTCCTACAAGTATCTTGGTATGTCACAAGCCTTAAGTATAGCTGAACAGGATATGAAACAATCATTGAAAGATCGGTTCTTTGCCCGCCTGATAAAAGTGTTAAAAAGCCTTATATTAGGTGGAAATAAGGTCCGAGCTTTCAATGGTTGGGTCATGCCTGTTCTTACATACTCTTTTGGCATACTAAGGTGGACTCAGTCTGAATTGGATGCCCTGGATAGAAAGGTCCGTCGATTGCTGACAGCTTATCGTATGCATCACCCGCAGTCGTTATGAGGTTGTACATCCCGCGGAAGTGCGGTGGTCGTGGGTTTTTAAACGCTAAAACACAACCGCGAGGTGTGCAATCGCAGACAGTACTTTTTGAGTGTATCCGTGGTGATGTATCGAGATGTTGCCGCAATTGATAAGGTTTAACTCCGCTTTCCTTGGCAAACGAGAATTGGCGAAGGCCCCAGGTATTAAGTATTTTGGACCGCACAGCCATATGGAAGGGCAAGGAGCTATACGGACGGTTCTATCGGGCTCTTACAGGGTCTGATGTGGACCAGGTCGCTTCCGTGACCTGGCTACGCATCAGCAACCGTTTTGGGGAAACTGAAGGGTTTGTCTTTGCAATTATGGACGAAGTTATCATGACGAACAACTACCGGAAGCACATCCTAAAGGACGGCACGGTTGACATTTTTCGGGCATGCCACCGTCCTGGTGAGTCTATTAGACATGTTGTTTCCGGTTGTTCTCGTCTTGCTAACGGAGAGTACTTGCACAGACACAACCAAGTGGCTAGGATTATCCATCAGCAACTTGCTCTTAAATATGACCTTGGGGACTCTGAAGTACCGTACGACCAGTACCAGCCTCTTCCAGTTCTCGAAAGTGGTCATATCACGCTCTACTGGGATCGATCTATTATCACGGACAGGACTATTGTAGCCAATAAGCCTGATATCGTGATAATAGATCGATCGATGCGTCGTGTAATGATAGTTGATGTCACCATTCCGCATGATGAGCACCTTGTGAAGGCCGAAAAAGAAAAATTATCTAAATATTTGGACCTGGCCCATGAGGTTACCGCCATGTGGAATGTTGATTCAACTATCATTATTTCGATAGTCGTTTCAGTCAACGGCCTAATAGCGAAGAGCTTCGATAAACACCTTGAGAAGCTCTCGCTAGGCAGTTGGGTGAAGGGCCTGATGCAGAAGGCAGTAATGTTGGACACGGCGCGCATTGTGAGGAAGTTCCTCTCTTTGGAGCCCTGACCGCCGGTAGCTTGGGTCGTAGACCTTGCTGTCGGGGAGCACATTTTTTTTTATACAATATATATAAGAATGTGTATTTTATATATATTTTATAAGAAATTATACTTAATATCTATCTCTCTATCTATCTATAACCTCACGCCAGATCCCTTGCGGGGTAGGCAGAGAGTACTGAGTTCCAACAGGTTATTTCCTTACATTACTTAATAAATATATACATAATAATATCAGCCTATACTGCCCACTGCTGGGCAAAGGCCTTCTCTCACAAATCGAGGTGAAAGAGGCAAACGTTACCTCTAAGAATCCTCCAAGCAAATTTGTACATTGTGATTAAAAAAAATATCTTAGCTTATGGCAAAGCGCATCGCTTGGTGATCACGAGGTCCTGGGTTCAAATCCTAGGTCGGACAAATGTAGTTTTTCTAACAAAAAATTCCCAGTATGAGTCCAAAAAACAGCCTTAGGACACAATCCTTATTTTTTTGCAACTTTTGGAGCCGAATTTACAGATTTTAAAAAAGAAGCAGGAAAATAGGCAATTTACTCAAAAAATTTTTGATGTAAAGATCAATCGATTCTTACAAGGATTACAATTCTACTGGTTCAACTGAGATTAGATTTTTATTTGGTACCTGTACAGCTAGGGAAAAAAAGTTAATGGCAAATAGAAAAAAATGTCGTTTACTATATATCATCATAAGTGGTAAAAACAAGAAACTGTTTTAGTGAAGATATAACATTAGGTAATTGAAAACGTGACATATACGTCGAAAGAAACGGCTAGTCTATAATCTTACCAATGTTTGGTCACCCTACTTAGAAAGAGACATGGGGCTCTAAGTGAGTATCCTTGTTGTCACGTTTTTTTCGCAGAGTGCTCAATCCGTTTTGGGTAATATATCCATGATTCATGACAATCGCAGAGTTGCCGTTTGCTATTAAGTTAACCCTTGTTGAAATATTTCCCTGAAAATAGGAACATTTTCTATCTATCGATCTATATCATCACGCCAGATCCCTTGCGGGGTAGGCAGAGAGTACAGAGTTCCAACAAGTTCTTTCCTTACATTTTACTAAATGATAACCCTAATTTAACACCAACGCCCCCCTGTCAATGTCATCCACGAGCTAAAATATCTTTGTAGCACTATACCTGTTATCTATCATTAGTTATATATTACTTATATTATTAATTTTACATTTATTTGAATTTTACAATTTTTTATATTATATTTAAAATGTGTTGGGGGGTTTTCGATTGCGCGGCATGTGGACGATGCTTGGCAGATATTTTTTACGTCTTAGAAAAGTAAGTACCTATTTTTCTATTTTTTAAATAAAAATATCTATTTTCACTAAATATTTCTGAATGATTTTTAACTATTTTAATGATTAACATAATAGCAAATCCATATTATTATTCTCAAAGTGGTGATAAATTAAAGGTTTCCGTCGGTACATATTTAATCAGAGTATTTCTTCTAGAATATCTATCTACATCATCACGTCCGATACTAAGATAGGCAGAGAGACAGACCTCCAACAGGTTCTTTCCTTACAGACCTCTAGAAAAAGAGTAAATGTGCCTTTATTTTAGTATCCACTTAGAATAATAATTTTTTTTCTCTTGAAGTAATTCAACTTTGTCATGCTTAGGTAGGACCTGGCCAAGAGTGTCTCAGAATACGAATATGTAAGAGAGAGGAGGCGTATGCTGTGGGTGGAATAAACTGGAAGTGATGATGATTTTATGTTACGGCGATTTGAGTGATTTCCGTATATAAAACCTAATGTTATTAAAACTTCAGGCTATCGTCCTTCTGTGCGTTCACTGCGGTGGTCTGCTGTATCATGGTGACAGTCACGTTTGTGCTGGTGATCGGCATCGGTTTAGGCTACAACTATTGCGTGGTAGAGAATAAAGTTTACGATAGCGGTGCGTACCAACATATAGTTACATTGCAGTAGAATTAAGGTTTTGCCACATAGCCGCCGCGGCGCGACGAGAGCGCGGCGGTGGATCGGCTTGAGGAGTTTTAATGTACTGAAATGTACGGGAGATGCCACACAGCGCAGCCTCGTTCGGCGCAACGACAAACGTCACGACCGACCGTAGCCGAGCTCTTCCGTCACGCTCCCGTCGCGTTTCGTCGGCTATTTGATCAAACTTTTAGTTTTGTCATAAGCCCCCTACAAGGTAGACCGATGACCTGCTGAAGGTCGTAGGTAAAAGAGTTCAAAGCCGGTCGATCGTAGTGATCTTTGGGTAGGTCTACGTCTTGCAGTGGGCATATTTTAGCTGAAGATAGAGATTAATAACTTCGCCTCTTAAACTGAGACCTAATATCGTCGGGAATAAGTGGGTATACACAATACACCACTGCCACTCCACTTGGGGAATATAGGCGTGAAAGTGCTCTTTTTTTCTATTTTTTAGAGCGAGGTATCGGTCGTTAATACGGGAACCTACAGCTTCCCGTATTAACAACCAAACTATAATGATAATTTAGAATAATTTAGAAAAAATATTCTAAACTACACACGATACTTCATACTTCAGCCACTATCGTCCCATTGTTGGGCAAAGGCCTCTCTTCACTGCTTCCATTTGGTTCTGTTTTCGGCTTTTAAATGCCTGTCTTTCAGGAATGAGTCCAGCTAGTCCCGCCATCTTCGTCTAGGCCTGCCGCGATGTTGTTTATAGTTTTGTGGGACCCAATTATTTTTGCCCAAACTGTATTAGACATGCAGTAGATGTGGCCAGCCCAGTTCCATTTTAACGTGGCGGCTTTGTGACCCACATCAGAAATTTTTGTCATGGAGCGCAGGGCACTGTTCCTAATATGGTCTGTTAGTTTAATGCCTAAAATGCTGCGCTCCATGTTATGCTGGCAAACCACGAGTGCGGACTTCTGAAGTTAACCCAACCCATGATAATTTAGAAAAAACGTATGATTTATTTCTGTGTCGTGGATGCGTTTACAGACATGAAATTACACAAACACCCAGACCGAAATATTCATATAAATATTTGTATTGGCTCTTAACCACTGACGTCCGTAACTAGTAACTCACCATAATTTCACTGTTGCAGGAAGCAAGACAAACACTAATATGCCAAAAGGTTTGAGAAACTTTGAGAATCCTGAAGACATGAACTATAGGCGGACCCAGTCCAGGGTTCCGGGGAGAACCATGCCGTTGCCTTCCATCCAACCCACGATGGTTTTACCGCTCCAAGACGAAGTAGACCTGAAAGCATTGTTCTCCAAATTACGAGCACACAACCATAATGTTACGCTACAGTTGGTAACTTGACCATTTTGTGTTTCATTTTTGTGTTTTATAGAAGCTTTGTATTTGTTTTGATAACACCTATTGTTTATTTATTGAAAGATGTTTACTTTTTTATTAGTTTTGATATTATTTTTATTTATTGAAGGGCACTTTTTTCATTAAAGCTTGAGGGGCTTGAAAGGGTTCAATTGGTTTTTATTTTTTACTCGCGCGGCCCACGATCAAAATTTAATGTCAGAGTGGAGGAGGTTATTTACAACACATTTTTTTGTTTTTTACAACAATTAAGACATGGCCCATCGTAAGCGGGCCTCATAAGAATGCTCAAGGTCACCCAAAGGGCGATGGAGAGAGCTATGCTCGGAGTTACTCTGCGGGATCGAATCAGAAAGGAGGAGATCCACAGGAGGACGAAAGTCACTGACATAGCACTCAGAATTGCTAAACTTAAGTGGCAGTGGGCGGGGCACATCGCTCGTAGAACTGACGGTCGTTGGGGCAGAAAGGTTCTCGAATGGCGACCACGTACCGGAAGACGTGGAGTGGGTAGGCCCCCTACAAGATAGGCCGATGACCTGGTGAAGGTCGCGGGTAGAAGTTGGATGCGTACAGCACGAAGCCGGTCATTGTGGCGGTCTTTAGGGGAGGCATTTGTCCTGCAGTGGACGTCTTTCGGCTGAAGAAGAAGAAGAAGAAGAAGAAGACAATAACTTAGCTTTTCTACAAGTACTAAGTTGGAAGAAGGTGTGGAAATGAAGCTTAATATTAGCAGATTATTTGCTGCCCGTTACTTCGTACGTGTTGACTTTAGACAGGAATCATACATTTTGCCGGGATAAAAAGTATCTGTGTGCCAAATTTTGTCCAAATCCATTCAGCCGTTTTGCGTGATTGAGTAACAAACATCTAAACATACAAACTTTCACATTTATAATATTAGTAGATTAGTATTGTAGGAAGTAGGATTCATAAACACATTCTCACATCTTCGTACAACCCAGGTAAAAAGGCAGCTTTATTCAGGTTTTATTTGTGGGTTTGATAGATAACTACTCTATTGTTGGTTGATAAGGCGCTATTTTCTGTACAATATTATGTTTACGTTTGTTTAGGTAACTCAGACCAAAGATAAATAATACTGACTTAAGACTAAGAAAATGTACTGGGTAAAGATGAGTAAAGAAAATTGTTCCGATTGACGGACGATTTAGCGCAGTGGTTAAGAACTTAAGCCGCTCTGCCCACTGCGTCTAATAGTCGCGGGTTCGAGTCCCGCACGGGACAAATCTTTGTGTGATCCACAATTATTTGTTCCCACGACACAGGAATAAATCCTAGTGTGGGGATACGTTTTTTTTAAAAAAACGATTCTACTTTTTGTAGAGTTTATGGAGGTTTCGGCGTAATCCATGGAAATCACGATTTTAATTTTTTAATCTGTATTATAATCTATTATGCTCATGGCATCATGGATATAAAACAAAGGATTGAGTACTGTCAAAAAATTGCCAAAGAAAATTAAACTCTTACTCACAGACACAACATTGAATTTTCTATGATTTAAACAACTCTAGAAACATGATGAGTAAGAGCAATAACCAGAAGCCCGGTGTCACGCTCGCACCCATTACGATGCTGTACGTTGACCATAAGGTAGAACTAATACGGACTATACCTATTTATGATGTGGTTTAAATACGCTGAAAACCATTTATAACCGAGTTCAAAACGAACAGGGTTCTCAATTCATCTTTATATACAGAATGGAATAAGATGGGGCAGTAAGGGCAGCTATCTCAACCCTTGTAGATACAGAAAAACGGCTCTAGTGGACTAAACTAAATTTTTGCGATATTTGGAGCTGAATTTACAGATTCTTAAAAAAAATTACAGTCAGCAAGAAAATGGTCAATTTAATTAAAAACTTTGACTACTACTCATTTAAGATGTGGCATATGCGTAGAAAGAAAGAATTACGGCAATAAACAGTGCCCTAGAATTATAAGTTTATTATGTCAACAAGGCATAATCGTACCAATGTTTGGTCAACCTACTTAGAAAGAGACGTAGGGCTCTCAGTAAGTATCCTTGTCATCTCGTTTTTTTCAGAGAGTGTTCAATCCATTCATTCAAGCTCATATTATGCGATGATTATGCGATTATGCTATAGATAGATATAGAATTCTAATATTTGTAATGGTATTCTATACTATATCTATAAACATCATTATCATCTATAAATTATATTTATGATGGCTTTTTGCAAGCTTTTTGCTATTGTCAAAAGCAAAGATTACCTGCTTTTTAGTACCTCTATGTACTAGTCTCTATATGGACTGTATATCAAAGAGAATATAAAATAAGGAGAATATAATCACTACTGATATTTTACTGGATATGGTACATACTGGATATATAACGTAGTGATAATATTCTCTTTGATAGTACTCTGTGGCAAAGATGTTATAACGTTAACACGCTTTGGTAGAATGTAATTTTTTTCAGTTGTGTTTAACTTTCTTATGGCTTGTGCTTCGGTCAGAGGCAGTACAAACGTGCTGCCGCTTGTTAAAATATGTGGTAAGCACCCATTATACAATACTTTCACGGTAAATACGTATTAATATTTTTATTTGCATCTTCCAACTCCTAGCTTCATATCTTAGAAGATCACCACCCTAAGACGATTTTTAATGTGAGAAGTTGAGGTACTGATAAACGGAAACCGGATTGCTTACCGAACTCAACCTCATTCTCTTGAGCATTATTATTGTAATCTTGCCATTCCGTGAAATAGAGACCTATATACGCAGCTTATAGCTATGTCTATTGCTCATAGTAAATTAAGATTAAAATAATTGTACGAAAGACGTTGGGGTAGCCCCCCAAAATAATATAATAATAAATCATTTATTCATTTAAAATCAGTACGCATAACAATCTTATTGGAACTTATTTAAGTAGGTATAATTAACGGTTTGCCTGAACTAGGTTGAGACCTGTATTTCAGGCAGGATTAGTGCTAACATTGTAAAAATCCAAAGGTTTTATTTACAATAACATAACTTATTTGATTGATAAGTGACTTAACTAATAACAAATGTTATAATCTACTTTTCTAATAAACTTAAAATTATGATATGCTATAACATAATATGTTATCTACAAGTTGCAAATAATTTTTCCGTCTGTTCGTAAGACATAGTTTGTAAATACTTAAAAAGCGTTTGTTTACAGCTAAAATTATTTAATTTGTATATATTTAGTGCTCTATTTATTTTATTGTACAGAAAAGGTCTTTAAAAGTGAAAAATCTATTAGTATATATATATATATATATATATATATATATATATATATATATATGTTTTGAGGTTGAGTTTGAAAGGCAGACATTGTTTTTCCGTCTCTTATTCATGGTAATGTCAGCAGCATCAGCGAGTGTTTTGTGCTGTTTTAGTAATATGTGCATTATGAAAAGTTGGCGGACTGTTAACACCTTGGAGTACTTGTATAACAGGGTAGTGGGAAAGCGAAAAGAATGGAAATTGGCAACTTTTAGAACTGCTCTTTGGGCACGTTCAAGGGGCAGTAAAACAGTTTTAGGGCTCCTCCCCATGAGGTGATACAATACTGGATTATGGATTGAAATAAGGTTGAGTATGCTTGTCTGACTAGTTTTGAGTCAGCGATTTTTCTGAGGATTTAGAATTCATATAGTAGTTTGCGGACTCTTCTGACCAAACATTTAATGTGTTGGTTAAAGGAGAGTCTATCGTCGATTAATTCCTTTTATTTTCTGTTCATCAGTGTCTAGCAGTGTAAACGATTTTGCACTAAAGCTATTATTAGTTTGGTAGACGGGTGCAGTTTTATTAGTATATGTCTGGTTTTGTATATACTCAGCAAGGTTTTTACCAACGTTCACAAAATAGTTGTTTACATTATAAGCCGACAAGAGAGGTGAAGTATCTGTAAATTCGAATTTGCTGTATAGGTGCCTTTTTTAAAATATCCAAATTTGCTTGCTATTATTTCCTGCTCTCTGTATCTTATTTCTATCGTGTTCAATTTTAAGCTTTTTTAAAAGATTATTACAGAAATTTCTGTACCTTTTGTAAGTCGTTTGAAGAGTTTGATTGTCGGGGTATCGCTTAGATCTCTGATGGAGTTTATCTCTGTGTCTTATACATCGAATGAATCCAGGGGTAAACCATGGCTTAATATTATATTTTTTTTTATTTACTGTTATAAGAGACGTGTTCCGTATACTAGCTTGTTGGATATTCTCAATTAAGTACGATAGAGATAAGTAAGGGTCAGCAGTATGCCCACTGCCGATCACGCCGTCATCGCTGCGCTGCTGCCGGTCTTCTGGGAGTGGCTGGGGCGACGACACGGCGTCCTCACGTACCGTCTGACGCAGGTACTGTCCGGGCATGGTTGCTTCAGGCGGTATCTGTGGCGGATCGGTCGTAAGGAGGCGGAGCGCTGCCACCACTGTGCGGCCCCGGAAGACACGGCGACGCACACGTTGCTGGTCTGCCTGGCATGGGATGACAAGCGTAGCCGGCTCGCCAGAGCGCTCGTTGCAGGGGGACAGGAGCCTCCCGACCGTGTTATCATCCATGGTTGGGAGTGGGAGTGCGAGGCCGTCATGTCCGCAAAGGAGGAGGAAGAGTGAGGGAGGAGACGTCCTCCAATCCCGCTCGCAGACTTCGCGTTGGGCGAAGGCGCAGGGAATACGCCCGGGACGACCTTCGCCCACCGTAATCTCGGCCTGCAGGTGTCGGGGAGGGCACCCCGGCGCCCTAGCACTTAGAAGGCCCGCGCCGGAAAAGCGCTGCGTCGCGGAACTCCCCTTACATGTGTCGAGGTCCGCGCCAAACTGCGGACCGAGCCCGCCGGTGCCACAGAGGTTATACTGGTGACGATTCTTGTGGCCCGGCAAAAGGGCAGTGGGACGCCTAGGGGTTTTAGTGGGTGTAAGCCCCACATAACCACCTCGGCCGTGCCTTCGGCCCGGGGGTATGCGTTAGGCATTTCCACTCGTTAATAAAAAAAAATGTCAGCAGTATTGTAAATGTTGTTGAAATCAATATTGCGCAAATAATGTTCGAGTTTGTTAATGTTTAGTGTGGTATTAGTCTTACGGCGATTTAGCTTAGGCAGCATTAAAGTTACTGTTAGTAGGACAGTGTGGTGATCGGTAATAAAATAATTCGTAATAGGCGTAAGGTACAGTACCTTACCACCGTACCGAGACCGTACCAGTCTGGATTTGATCATCATGTGATCAAGGCAGAACCAGCTCTGATGTGTAGACTTTGTGTGAGCGGGAAGGAGCCCATGGTATGAGCACAAATTTAGGTAATTTTGAGTTCCTGCGTCGAAATATTAAGATCCAATATTAATATTTATGTCCTCTGTGAGTATAATATTGTTAAAAGGCCCTAACACTGAAAGCGTTTGATTTAACCAGTTTAAATATGACTCTAAGTTCCTAAAGTAAGGAGATCTATACATAACTGCTGTGTTTGTGCCTACTTTAACAACCAAACAGTTACAGTCTTGTACAACTGATTGACGGTGACCTTTAGCGATTCTTTAGCATAAATCACTACGCCATCATTTTGATTGTGGGTGATTTTGCTGTAGGATAAATTATATCCGGGAATCTGTGGGAGGTTATTGTGGCGGTTCGATAGCCAACATTCGGTTAGGACTATCAAATCACAATAAAAATTAAGCCTATACAGAAATAGATTAAAACTGTCTATATTCTTATAAATATTACGAATATTTTAGGTAAGTATAGTTAGTGAATTTTCGTAGACGGTGAGATATTGTCAGCAGAGTTCAACATCACATGACTTTGACTCAGACACGAAAGCGTTATCTATTTCACTAATTAAATTAACATCCATGCTAATACAAACTTATTTTATAATTTGAGTTCTAAAAACGAAGATGACTGTGTGGCGCTCTTAGGCGCCTTCATAGTCAACAGAGTTAATATACCTATTTTCATAAGCCTTTCTAGCCGGGCAGTCGACGTCACCTGTCTTGTGGGCACTCGGTTTTTTGAATCGCTGGCATGTTGCACATTTAGATGAGTCGGCTTTCTTTGCGCAGTCTTGGATTGAGTGGCCTTCTTCCCCGCAATGTCCACACGTTAGGGTTGCAGTTTTGAAGAATTTTGCTGAGTGACCGTACTGCTGGCATTGGTAGCATCTGGTCACTAGTGTGAAGTCCCGTACCGGGCACGATGTCCAGTTTATGAATACTATGTCTTGTGTGATAAGGGCTTTACGAGTGCGTGCTGATACTTCTAATATATAGTTACAAGTATCGGAAGTATTTTTGCCAGATTTGTGGCTTAATTTCGTAGTGCTCATAAACGTGTCCATGACATAGCCCGCAATAGCGGTCATTGTAGCGGGCCTCCTATAACTATGATCCGTGTTTTACGCATGTGTGGTTCGTCAACTGTAAGACCTGACGTAGCCAACTGGTCAGTCTATTTAAGCTTTTTGGAGTCACTCTTTGTCTCGGTGCTAATTATGACTCCACCGTTCCTAATCTTGCGAACAGCACGAACTTTTAGTTTCATTTGTTCGGGGCATATCACTTGTTGGACTATATGTTTTGTTTCCTCGCTGGTCTTCGATTTATCGCAAGGATAAGCTGCCACGGAACTGAGAGTGCTCGGAAGAATGAAACCGATTTCTTTACCATGGCTTTTCTTTACCATGTCCGCAAAAGATGTGCTTGCTGATACTGGTTTTGAGCAGGTCTCTAGGGTTTATTTGAGCTCTGCTAGACAATCGGCTAGGGTTAGTTTTTCATTCAGGACTTGAAGTGAACCGTGAGTTTGGAGTACTTTTTGTTTTCATGACTGGTATTGTACAGCCATTTGTCCGACTTCGTTTCCAATTTCCGGCAAAGGTTAGTGATTTTTAATTTCTGCTCCGTGTTCAACTTTCCGTCGGAAGCAATGTTGCAGACCTCGTTCGAACATTGTTCAATGGAAGTCATCCAGTTTTGAATGTCAGAGGTTAAGACCACTTCTATTCTTTCATCTTGTTGCTGTCTTTGGGTTTGAGGGGTGGGCGTAGATGCAGGGGTGCGGCGCGTTAATCCGCTGCGATTAAAGGGGTTGCTGTCCATAACTATCAAATTTCACTTATGTCTATTACAATTAGTCACTAAAAGTTACGCTTATCACGCTAAAATACTAAACTAGTTCATTGATAATAAATGTTTGACTTATTGTAATTGTATTTATGCACGTCTGCATACGGCTAGAGTACGAAAAAAATATCAGAACTTTCGCTTGGTTTTTCAAATTTGATTTCTGTAAATATAACGAGAATGATCTCTAGTCTAGAATGGATAAGTCAAGAGTCTCTGTAACCGGCGAGCGTGTATGAGACGAACTATGAGAGTGGAGGGAGCCAGAGAGGTATGTAAGTAAAGAACCTGTTGGAACTCTGTACTCTCTGCCTACACCGCAAGGGATCTGGCGTGAGATATAGATAGAAAGATGATCTCTAGCAGACTGATAACTATATCTGGTGATGGTTAAAAATATTCATAGAGCCAGATTAATTCATTACAAAACGTTTAAACATGTTTTTAAAATATTTATAATCGCTTGATTTGTTAATATGTCCTCCTCGTCTGATACAATCAGCCAGATGCCTGTAGCCATGATATATATATCTTATGGTACCATTGAGACATGGATGATCCTCCGACCAGATATATATACTTTTGAAAAGCTTTAATTTAACTTGCAATGTTCGTATGTCTGGCTGCCTGCCAGTTTGTCTGTTCTTGTGGCCCATTTTTTAAGCACTTGCGGGTATCCGATTGAGCTGAAATTGGCATACGTGTAAAAGTTTGGTGACAATGCAATTATATGATACCATGGAGCTGGTTTGATGATGCAGTCGAAAGGTGGCTATAGGAACATGTGAAATATACAACTTAACTCCCACGTCTTAGGCTTGTATGATTGGTATTGACAAGTACTATATAATTAGATAGTGTTCAGGAACTGATAATGAAGCCGAGAGTTGGCCAATGGAACTACTCGACTACTCAATTAAACCCTGCCGTGTTTGGGCTCGTTGGATTTGTCTTGACGAGTACTTTTGACTTTTAGTGTCCAGGGTCTAATGACGGAGCCTGAAAGAAACCGTAGGAACTCCTCAACTAAGCGATAAATCTTCGTTGTATTTTTGCTATAAAGACTTCTTTTTAAAGAGGGCTTCCTAAACCAAAATTATTCCTTTCTTTTAAAAAAAAACCTAGGCCCTTCACACTAGAAATTATTCCTGTGTTGCTTTTTCAAACACGAATTCACATGCACAAACTCCCAGACCGAAACAAATATTTGTGGGTCACACAAAGATTTGCGACTACTCTCTAGATTTACGACTATCCAGTGGGCGGGGCGACTCAAGCTCGTAACCACGGGACCAAGCCACCTTTCGTATTACATTAGGTCTTCACACACATCCGGCATGGATGTGGGGAATCGGCATCGGGGCGTATTGCCCCCTGGCCGCGGTGATGGAAGCGTCCCATGGTGATGGCCTGTATTTTACGGACATTCATCGATAACCTCCATTTGGACAGCCAGTCCGGTAGGAGGTCGAGGATGCGCTGGATCTTCCTGGTGTTCCGCAAGAGTGGTGTTGAGGGCATAGTAAGCCGCGTCGTCCGCGTAAAGGGCCAGGTGGACATCTGGGGCTGTGGGGAAGTTATCGGTGTAAAGTACGTAAAGCACAGGCGAGAGGCAGGCCTTAGGGGACTCCGGCGGTGATGGGGCGCAGGGTAGAGCGCGCCCCGTCCACCACACTCTGAAGCGTCAGTCCTATAGAAAGGAGGAGACCACCTGCACGATGCGACGGGGGAGGCTGGAGTTTGACAACTTGTATAGCAGACCGTGATGCCATACGCGGTCGAACGCTTTCTCCATATCGAGGGACACCAGGACGGCCTTCTCACGCTTGTTAGCGGAGGCCGTCAGATCGTGTATTACCCTCGATAGCTGTTGTGTGGTGCTGTGCTCCGACCGAACACCCAACTGCTCCGAGCGGGGATCTTTGTGGCTGTTAATGTGGTTCAACAGGAGCTTCTCGAACATCTTAAAGAGTGTTGGGCAAGAGAGTGATGGGCCGATAGCTCTCAGGTTAAGCGGGGTTTTCCCGGATTTGGGCAGCATGATGACGTACCCGACTTTCCAAATATTTGGAAACTTCTCGGTGCGGACGATCCCTTAGAAGAGGCGAGCTACCGCTTGGTAATGCCGTCCGCTCCGGTGGCCTTCTTCAGTTTGGTCTTCTTGGACATCTTGCTGACCATGCTCGGGGAGAAGAAGATGGCGTCTTCATCAGGAGTCATCGGCGTATCCAGGAACTCTCTAAGATGTTGCTCAACTGTTGACACATGGGCCTGGTCTGCGGTCGGGTTCGGTCGGAATTGGCGTTCGAGGTGATCGGCGAAGATCTCAGCACTGTCTGCTGCTACGTATCGAAGAGTCCTGTAGTCGTGAATTAATGGCCACACGGGGGCTTGGGTGCTAGTGTATTGGCGGCAGAGGCGGTAGATGAACGGCCAACGTCGATGTTCTCGATGAGTTTCTCCCAGCTCGCGGCGGCGTAAGCTAGGATCTCGACCTTCACCCTCTCCGGCAGACGGTTGAGCTGGGTCTTGAGAGTAGGACAGCGACTAGTTTGCCCACCGCGGCGCAACTGCCTTTTCATGGCTAGGAGATCGCGTATGTGCGCCGGTAGGTCCGATTTCCGGGCGCTTTGCTCGCGGTCTCACCTGGCAGTTGCGAAGGCGTCTTGGATAGTCGCTGTCAGCTCGTTTACGGCTGCGTCGATGTCTGCGGGGGTCTGGATGTGGCGGCCGAGATGTGGTGGTAGTCTAGTCTAGGCTTGTCTAGTCCGTGAAGTGACGTGGCGCTGCCCAGGGTCTGGTGACAGGACGAGAAGAGATGTTAATACGCACTGGAACATGGTCGGAAATCAGGTGTTCGTAGTGTGTGCTGGTCGTCCGGGTATAGGGTCGGCGTTTCCGGACCGCTGACCATATAACCGCGGGCTTCCGAGTCTTCGAAGAGTCGTCTGCCCTCGCGGCTGGTGTTCGCTGAGTTCCTTGATGGATGCTTACAGTTTATATCGTCGGCTATGAGCGTAAGGATCGGCGAGTCCAGCAGAGGTGGACGTCAGCCAGCTCCAAGTACGGTCCGTCTTTCGTATCGTACCTGAGGAAGCCTATTTATGCGGATTTACATAAGCAATGATATTTTTTCTTGCGTGTTTCAGATTTGTAGTCTCAGGCAATGAATTTGTTCTATCGCTTACAATTTGTCGATAATGCCATCTATCGAGGCTAGCCTCACTTACATGACGAAATACGGCGGTTACAAATTTAATATGTATGTAGTTTCTTGCTGATAGCTATCTCACTTTTCCGCCATGAGCTTTTAGGAAATCTATTAACCCCGAATGTGTACCACGCAACGATTAAACAACGATGATAATATTATAGCGCTTATATCAACATTTAATGGTATCAGTAGTTAGATACATTGTTGTAGTTACATTTTTTGCAATTTTTGATGGTAGTAGATAGTGAATTTCTTATTACTGAAAGATGTTTTGCTTGTGTCATTACAACTGGACATATATGGGAACCACAGAAAGAAAAAATGCTCGTGGTATTTCTAAAACCTTATAGGGCATCTGCATGAAAAACTTTTTGGGTGATGTTACCATTGGTGAATGTGGTTTTGCCATTTTCGAGCGTCTCTATGCTTCGGAAGGCACGTTAATCAGTTGGGTCCGGTTACCACTTTCCTACGCCTTACGGGCGACTTGATAACTATCAACAGCAGGTGGCTACTTCCTACAGGTGGCTTCCATCAAACTGCACAGGATTTGCCCAGTAGAATATGACCCTTTTGTCTCACCTCGATTTTTGAGAAGTCCTTTGGGACGATTTAAGCTGATTTATTGTTTTAACACCTCGTTCGGCACGGTAAATTTGCTCCAGTTTCCGTAACATTGTTATCGGATTAGTTGGTGGTAACTGCGTCTCACCTATTCTTTCTCTCTTCGACTTGTGAGAGAAGACCTGCAGTGGGACTGTATATACTGATTTATTGTTGTAACACCTGATTTATTAAGGTAATATTGTTCCAGTTTCCGCAACATTGTGATCGGTGGCGGTGGTAGTGATTGCTGTTGCATCCCCCTGCCGAATCCCTGCTCTTGCTGCAGCCGGTGCTGTGCTCAGCTGATCTGCAAACTCTTGGTTTACTTCGTCATTATTGCAGCAATCATCTTTGGACTGCTCTTGTTGTTTGAGTTATTTTGTAAGTAAACCCTCCATCTGTTTGAAGTCGAAGTAAGGTCGAGCTATTAACTGATGTAAAGACAGATAGATGGATAACACTTTATTGAATCATCAAAGATAGTATACAAGTCATCGATATATCCTAAAAAAATACAAGACACTCACCAGGTAATATAAAAATAAGAATCCTCAAAAAAAATTGCATGCGGATGGCACTGATAAATATTATCGTAGTTCTAATTGGCAAAAAATATTAATTAATTAGACACTCAAACCTTTAGCGTAAATTAAAATAGAAGGGTTAGGCTCAGAATGACCACTTTCTTAAAATTACTACTTTCCTAAAATGACTACTTTACCAAAATAAGAATCCGTATGGTATCTTCTGAGATCAGCGCGTTACATAAATATAAAAAAACGAGGCTGCTGGGTAACTTTAATTTAAATATTGGTATAAATTAACATTACCTGTATACCTGGAACAGCTATTTTTTAACCTATTAAAACCTTCGGGGATTCGAAGAAAACCTTAAAAAAGAACCTTAAAAGGGATTCGAAGAAACCACAGTAAACACGCTAGGTTTATAATATTCGTCACCTCTCGTTCGTGCTACAATAGTCCTCCATTGTTCTATCTGGATCTCATTTCGTGGAAAACTAAAATTACACAAATCGAAACACTTAAAAATATGTAATGTAATAAAATAAAGCAACGTAATAACGACTCCATGTTTTTGTTTAAGCGACCTTAAACTAGAGATTAAATTTTGTTTCGCTTCCGCACTCAAGAGAAAAAAAGACAGTTGCGGATTGCATACAATGTTATAAATGGACAAAATAATTGAAAAAAGCATAATTTTAACGGGCATAAAGACAACACAATATAGAATATAAGACACCTCTTCTTTTTTTGCTACTTTATTTCTATAATTTTTACAGTTTTTTATTGCACAGCAGGCATGTTCGTCGTGCGGTAAAGAAGCGACTAAATGCGGAACAAGGCAAGTTTTTTAGTACGTCCCACTTTTGTCTCCCTTCAAGTGGTGCCATTTTTCGAGCGGCGTGCGTGCATCTACCTAAGTTTGATCGATGGTGCTAGTAAACCCAAGGGTGACCATACTCATTGTTGCGATACTGGAGATGCTAAAAACTATTAGCACGTGGCGGACATACTCATTGCTGAGCTACTTATTAGAGGATAGCTTGTACATAAGAGGTCAATCTGCTGGCACGTAGATATAACGTACGACAAGGGTATTTTGGCCCGTGGATGACGTTGACAGGGGGGCGTTGGTGTAAAATTAGGGTTATCATTTAAAAATTTTCCTACTTGCAGGAAAATATTTCAACAGATGGGTCCCCACGATTACTAATTAAAAAAATAACGGGTCAATTTTATAGCAAACGGCAACTCTGCGACTGTCGTAAAGTGGCATTTCATGAGATGACAGTGTTAGTTCCTATTTTGTATGACTGTTCGCTGGTTGAACTAGCCGAGCTGGAATGTGAACCAACAACTTGTAGCTATTACATTGGCACTTCGCTCTGACGTAGCAAATCAAATTGAAGATTCGATTTTAAATCATTAGATAGCTATTAATCAATAGCTCTTACTTTGAGGGAGGGGCCTAATGAGGTCAGAAAATTTTGTAATCATAATATCTATCATATTATATATGCGGGTTCGATTCCCGCACGGGACAAATCTTTGTGTGATCCACAATTATTTGTTCCGGTCTGGGTATTTGTTTGTGAATTTTCATGTTTGTAATCGCACCCATGACACAGGAATAAATCTTAGTGTGGGGCTACGTTTTTCTAAAAAAGAAAAAAAATCTATGAAGTGTAAAAGATATGTACATTAAAGGGACGGACAGGATAGGCGTTACTTTAACAATTGTACATGGTAGGAATTTTCATTACACATTCGCGGTTTCGAAGAGTAAAATCCTCTTATAGACAAAATCAGAAAAACTGTTCTTAATTTTTTCTTTGTCCTCAGGTACCGATGATACAGAAGGCGAAAATAAAACTTCTTTACGCTATTAAAACTTTTTGTTGATTTCGCCAAAGAAGGTAAGCATATTCTACTGAAAAATACTTTTTGACAATTGACGTCATTATGACATTCTATATAACCTGTTGCAAAATTTCCACAAAATGTAATCAATTTAATATTGGTGATGTGGTATGTAATATCTTTTAATTTATATTTTAAGGATTTTAAATATCATCAGGTTGTGATTTTAGGTAATAAAAAAAAAAAACAATTTATTGGTAACGTAATACCGCGTGTTCAGGTTAGTAATAACTCTGCCTCCTGTGCTAGTACAACTGTGTTGCAGAAGACAGGTATCTTTCCTATTCTGGATTACACAATTTGACATTACGTAGCTAATGTAATTATAAAAGAAAAAGAGAAAGCAAATAAAAACAACTATGTGTTCGCGTTAAAGTGCATGTGCGTGTGTGAGTGTGAGTGTGAGTGTGAGTGTGAGTGTGAGTGTGAGTGTGAGTGTGAGTGTGTGTGTGTGTGCGTGCGTGCGTGCGTGCGTGCGTGCGTGCGTGCGTGCGTGCGTGCGTGCGTGCGTGCGTGCGTGCGTGCGTGCGTGCGTGCGTGCGTGCGTGCGTGCGTGAGTGCGCTGCGTGCGTGCCTGCCTGCGTGCGTGCGTGTGTGTGTGTGTGTAATGGAGTATTAATGGGTGTTTTGAAATGAAGCAAAATTCAGTTCACAAGGGGATTTGCAATAACTTTTCCGTGGCGTCATAGACGTATGCACACAGCAATTCAGATATATGTCTTTTAAATTGTGAAATGATATATATATGTAATAGCTGGCTGTATTTTGTTTAGGGACTTGTTATAATGTTAATTTTTCAAAATAACCGCTAACTAAGCAAGCATGGGGTAGTGATAGTTAAAAAAGTAACGTAAACTTAATACAGCGCATCTCATCCCCTTCCCACATATGGACAGAATTTAAACCATTTCCAAACCATTCTTTTCTTCAATTTTTTTTTAATATAAAACGTACCCCTACGCTTGAAATTATTTCTGTGTCGTGGGTTGGTTTACAAACATGAAATTTCACGTACACAAGTACCCATACCAAAACAAATAATTCTATTATAGGTCTCACAAAGATTTGTCCCACGCGGGAATCGGACCCGCGACTATTCGACCCACTGGGTGAAGCGACTTAAGATCTTAACTACTGCGCCAAATCGCCCAACAGTGTTCGCCACCTATTTATTATATTGGGACCACACATTGACGGCAAAATATGGGTGTATTTGGTGAAATAGATAAAGGTCAATGTCTGATCCTAATAATAATAAGAGCAGTAGACTTTTTGATATAAAAAAATACTATTCATTTTCAGCTGGCGTAACGTTTACATAAGCTCGGACGCATTATCCATTGCTGCTCAGGTTGTCATCTGGATAGTGCTATGCATTGTCGGCTTCGTTGTCATACTGTTCCTCCTCGCGTCGGACATGATATGTAAGTTGTTAATATATCATAATTAGCTGAAAGAGGTCCATTACAAAATGCCTCCCCAAAGATCGCAACGACGAATGGGTTCGTGTTGTACGCATCCAGTTCTTACCTTCGACCTTCGCCTAGGCTGTTAATTACCATATTCTTTTTTATTGATACCAACTGTATGTCTGATAGGATTTCTCATCGGTAATTTTTCCCCTTCTATGTATTATTTCTTTCTAATTAAATTTTGTTGCGAGTTCGAAGGCAAAGCGCTCTCCGAGACACCTCCATGTCAAATCCTTGGTGTCATTTAAGGGCCATTGTGGGACCAGGCTTACAGGAGTTACAGTGGTGGGAATGTGTGGCGGGCTTAATCTATTTATAATATAATAATACTAAACTGTCCCACTGTCGGGCATGGGTCTCCTCTCAAATTGAGAGGGTTTAAGCCATAGTCCTTCACGCTGGCCCAGTGCGGGTTGGCAAACTTCACATACCTTAGGTATGCAGGTTTCATCACGATGTTTTCCTTCACCGTTAAAGCAAGTGATAGTTAATGTTTAATCTATTTAGCACCCTAGTATTCGAAGCTAATAATAATGGGCGACAATGTTAATTACGGCAGCATGCAGGGAAGTGGAAAAAGTGTAAATCAGGAGTGAAGTCATTAGGATGGATATCATGCATTTATGAATACTAGTACAAAGACCGTAAAAGTTTTATTGTAAATTTGATGCCCGTAAGAGAAATTTTTCACTAAGCAAGTAGTCGCGGCTGGCTGAGTGCGATTCCTATTTATTAAAATAAGTGCTGATTTTGTAATCCATGCCACCAATATTACATTCTTAAAATATATGCATCAGATAAAAATTAATTCACCGACTTAATGACTGAATATAAAAGTGTATATTATTATGTCACTTTAGTTGAGTATGTCGTTTTTATATAGCATGAATAACTTTTATCTGATAGTTAAAAATCAGTCCTTAGTCATATACCTACCATAAGCATTGATGCGACCGCGACTCGGAAGTCGTCGCGACTGTAAAAGAACATGCGATTCGAATCGCGGCGTGTGATTCAACATCTGCATTAATATTACCGCACACTAGCTACCGACTAGCTAGGTGTGAGTGAACATGTCATTGCTTCAGCTTTAGGTCATTTTGAAAATGGACCATTTATAGTGTACAGTCTGTTGTGCAGTTAAGGGCGACTAGTAGCATACCCAGAGGTTACAAAACTAGCTCCTATCGGCTTCGATAGCGTGTGACTTGCCCCTTAGTGGAAAGTAGCTCTAACAGTTCACAACTTAATATTGAATGAGGTGTAAAAGCTTCGCTCCCGAGATAACTCTCCTCCGCAGAAGTTAATTAGAAAAAGTTTGTGTTAGACACAAGTACTCCGGCTAGCTTGGTACCCTACCATTAAATAATTAAGCCCGTGTGTAGAACTAAAGTATCTTTAGTGATTAAATTGGAATGCATTGGATTAGCTCTTGGAAAGGTTATCTATGTTTTTTTAGTTTTGTAAGGTGGTTCCGGTTTTAAGATCATCATCATCATCATCATCAGCCCGTGTCAGTCCACTGCTGGACGTAGGCCTCTCCCATGGCACGCCACTGAGCTCAATCTTCAGCTCTCCTTCTCCAATCCCTGCCGGTTTTAAGATAATGGTCTGAAATTGTGTGTGGTGTTGTGCCTTCAGCAAGGTTTCCTAAGTATAGTTATGTAGTAGAAACCCAGGTTCTGGTAGTCATTCTGACACACTACATGGCAATGAAATATATCTGATGAATGGACATCATATTATTATGTAAAGTATAGTATATATATGGTATATTTGTAATGTCCCACACAAAGCCACCAAATATCTCTGCCTGTGTTATCCACTTACTCCTGCACACTTACTCCAGCTGGTCAAAATTGAGTCAAGTAAATAAAGGGCTGCTCCAAGGTTCGCGAGGACTGGGGTCTTGACGTCTTCATAACGGAGCAATTGATAAAGTTTAATTAGCAATGCCGCTGACACTATGAGGGAACTGGAGAAGCAATACAGTATGTTATTCAATCGGGTAAGAGTCACCCCGGTGCGTCCTTCCAGGTCGAAGGTGACCACTGCGAGGATTTTTTATTATTGCATAAGTCCCGCATACTTTACTCCAAGAGGACCGATGACTTTTCGAATATTTTTCACTTGAGAAACTACTATAGTTATACTAGATAGTAACATGCTCTGTACTCACTGCCTACCCCGCAAGTGACCTGGCGTGATGATATAGATATATAGTAACATAAAAACGAATCTATACAAGCAATGTTGTATTCTATATGCTATTGTTTCCAGGAAATTTGCCATCACTGCAATGGACAGTCAATTGGCTGAAGAGTTCCGAAATATGGAAAAATCAATCAGACATGGAGTAGGATACACAGGTTGTGAATGTGTATACTTGGATTCGTCTCGAGGTGTTCTTGACTATTGTCATTGTGTACAAAATGTTATATTGTTTGGATACTGTTGTTTGCAGTGTACAGTATTAAATCAATTTTTGCAACAGAGTTCTCAAAGCATATTTCATTTTTGCTTTCCATTTCACAACTAGGCCCTTATTCGCTATGACGAATTAAATACTTAACACCGTGCGTTACGATAACTCCTTGAAATTATTGTACTCTAGTGACATATAGAATAAAATTACACAATCGTTTCATAAAGATATCGTTGTATATACATAAAGCGCCGCGCCGGTATTAGCGTATAAAGCCCACATTATCTTAATACAAAAAGCCAAGAGGTCAGAACTACTAAAAACGGTCACATCTATATCTTCTGTTGCGGTGACAGAGGTTGTATTGTGTATACCTGCATATTGATAAAAATCTTAGGTCCCAATCTAATTCTGAACGAGTCTATTGTCATTACCTATACCGAGAATAATTCTAGACTCTAGACTGCTACTTACTGAGAATTTTTCGAAAAGATAAACCCTAATAATACTTTTTCTATCTATCTATATCATCACGCCAGATCCCTTGCGGGGTAGGCAGAGAGTACAGAGTTCCAACAGGTTCTTTCCTTACATACCTCTCTGGCTTGTAATAATAAAACTTTGTCCTACGTGGACGTGGATTCGTAACCGGAACTTATAGCAATGTCCGAGACCAGAACCTTGTGATTGCTAGATGAACCATAGGCCGCTAGACTCCAACCAACTGACCAAGCCCGACCTACCAGTACCAGCCGCTTCCAACCGAACAGTTGGTTGGTCCGGGTCTTGATGGCATTCTTTCGTTATATTCCGACAAACTGACCTACTTATTGTGCAGAATGGAACTCGATGAAGCATTTTGTTCCAATCAACTATGATCTCTGTTATTATATGCTCTGTGGTTCTCAAATAATGTTATCAAGACTATTTGTAAAGAAAACCCGATAACGTAATCAATATCGTCCACTTTGCAATAAGTGTAAGGAAAGTACTGATTTATTATTGAACAAGGTATATTTATTATATTGTGTTCATGATTGAGTTACATAATAATATATGTACGTAGTGTGAAGTAATGCCACCAAAAAAGAATATCCTTTAGTACATTTGAACCAGTTTTTTTTAACAATATTTAGGCATTATCATGAAACGAATTGATCTATTTTATCATTACGATAATTGTATTTTTTTTACAGGTTTTTTTTTTAAATACATGACTTCACTCTAGGAATTATCCCTTTGTCTTGGTTCCGTTTACATACATGAAATTCACATACACAAACATCCAGACCGAAATAAACATTTGTGAATCAGAATCAGAATATTTTTATTCGTGTAATCCAGGGATTCCCAAACTATTTTGGACAAGATACCCCTTTTCCAAAATGAACTGATACCTCAGACCCCCGTAGCCTAATTACTTTAAAAATCCTATCTCCAGTTTTTTTCCCAATTGATACAAAATACTTACCAATTTATTAAGTAAGTAAAGTTTATTAAGTGAGTAAAGTACAACAATGATACTTCCTACTAAAATATTTGTCATTCTTATAACAAGTTGGTATACGTAACACAACTTATTCAGTATCTTGAGAGTTTAAAAAAAAAACTTGTGCTAATTAATAGGGTTTGATTTTTAGACTTCCTCGACCCCCAAAATCAGTTTTCATTTATACCCTTATACCCGATACATACATACCCTATATATAAACCGATATCGACCCGAAGGGGTCAATATCGATCACTTTGGAAATCCCTTACGTAAACTATTACAGTATTTATGACTCGTCAGAATAGTTAAAAAGACTTTACCATCACTTCGGAATGTTATTCCTGTAGAGAAGAAGTGCAAAATCTAATTTGAGATAAGTAGACAAGCTATGAGAGTGGAGGAAGCCAAAGAGGTCTATAAGAAAAAAAAACTATTAGAACTCTGTACTCTCTGCCTATCCTGCAAGGCGTGATGATATAGAAAGATGGAGACAGTCTCAATTCGTGCGGGGATCGAACTACTTGATCCAGAATGCGGAGAAACGACTAACGCTCTGAATAATTGGACCAGGACGTCGTCGTATCGTCATTACGCAGTACTAACTGATCACTTCATATTATAAAAGAATTTCCCTTCGCCGCCTCTGTCTGTCTGTCTGAACGCGATAAACTCAATCACTACCGAACGAATTTTCGTACGATTTTAAACAATGGACAGAGTAATTCAAGAGGAATGTCTATATTTTAAGTGTAAGCGAGGCACCGGTGGTAAATCTTATAGAATTTATGAATAATTACGAGGCTCGCGTGGTAAGTTTGATAAATATGACAAAAAAATCCCAGCCGTCGCGCTGTTACTCAATTGGACAACTGTTATGTTACTGTGACCGTGTGTTTAGTGCCTAAAATATTATGGTACTTTTTGACATTAGCCGAATAGAGCAGAGAAACAGCCATAGGGCTAGTTGTTATATCATATGACGTCCAGGATCATCCTCACCTTATTTCTCGTGTATATGATATTTTGCTGAGGAGCTGAGGACCAAAAGCGCAATGGCTGTTAAAAATTAAGGATTCTTATATTACATTTGATCCTGCATTAATACTGAATTCTTTGATACTGAATGTTTTGTGACTAGAATACTTGTTGCATATTAATGGCAGTGTCGGTTTTCGTGTAGGTTTTAATTTTGGTTATTGGAGAATAAACCATAAAACTTTATTATTTTTATTAGTCGCAAGCTTTACCTATACATAAATTCCTTTATGAACTATCAGTTCACTGTAAACTCGGGTACATTTCCTCATGAAGAAACTCTTCAGTAGTTAATAGCACGTGACCTAAATTGTTTATACACATTTGATTTAGATACTCAGATATTATTTCTTGCATGAACCGATGATGCAGTCAAGATTGTCCCTTCTTTAACGATAAATGACCCGGACACGAAACTATATTCGTTTGTTTAAGGAAAAAATGCACCATTCTTGTCATTTAGGATAATTTTTATTTCTCCATGCGGCTGAACGGATTTCAAAGATACTTAGTGTAGAGGTGTCTTAGGTCAGTATAGGATCTGCGCCATCCCGGAAAGGCCGGTCTACCCACTTGTATCATATTACAAATCAAACGCTGGCGTAGCCGCGGGTAAGAGCTAGTGTAAGAATAATTGGCGGACGATTTGACGCAGTGGTTAAGAGCTTAACCCGCTCCGGCCACTGGGTCGAATAATCCCGGGTTCGATTCCCGCACGGAACAAACCTTTGTGTGACCCACAATTATTTGTTTCAGTCTGTGTATTTGTTTACGTAAAATTTCATGTTTGTAAACGCGCCCACGATATAGAAGTAAAATTCTAGTATGGGGCTACGTTTTTTTTTATACATGAAAGAAAAAAAGAATACAAAAATCACATAAACAACAAAAAAATTCATTACATTTACCTATCTTCTTAAAAAAATACTGTGATTCTAGAAAGTTAGGAAGAACTTGAACCACGCAGTTTATCTTCCTTAAAAAGTTTGTTTAGAGAAAAAACGGAGTTTGGAACTTGTCTCCGAAAAGTTTTTGTTGGACGATCCTATTCCATTGTTTTATGAACTTAACCAATAAACGTTGTGAGTTCGTTAAAACAATTGGAATAAGAGAGTAAGAATTTTTATAATAATTAATCGAACGTTCTACCGCGTCAAGTAAAGCGTCGCACGGCTCATAATAATAAGGCGTCGTAACGCTCATATTAATGAGGCGTTGCGACGCTCATAATAGTAAGGCGTCGCAACATTTAACATAATAAGGCATCGCGGTGCGCTTATTCATAAAGGGTTGTGACGCTCTTATTAATGCAGCGTCGCGACGCTCATAATAATAAATAAATAAATAATTAATTCATTTAAAATCAGTACGCGTAACAATCTTATTGGAACTTATTTAAGTAGGTATAATTAACGGCTTGCCTGAACTAGGTTGAGACCTGTGTTTCAGGCAAGATTAGTTAGCTGTAGCATTGTAAAAATCCAATGGTTTTATTTATATGGTTTTATAACATAACTTTATTGAGAAGTTAAAATTATGATATGCTATAACATAATATGTTATCTACAAATTGCAAATAATTGTTCCATCTGTTCGTAAGACATACTTTGTAAATAATTAAGAAGCGTTTGTTTACAGCTAAAATTATTTAATTTGTATATATTTAGTGCTCTATTTATTCTATTGTACAGAAACGGTCCTAAAAAAGTGAAAAATCTATTAGTATATATATGTTTTGAGGTTGAGTTTGAAAGGCAGACTATATCTTTCCGTCTCTTATTAATGGTAATGTCAGCAGTATAAGCGAGTATTTTGTGCTGTTTTAGTAATATGTGCATTATGAAAAGTTGGTGGACTGTTAACACCTTGCAGGACTTGTATAACAGGAAAAGCGAAAAGGATGGAAATTGCCAACTTGAGAACATATTTTGTTTTGTCAGCATTTAATGTTAGTAAGTTATGGTAAAGCCAATTATTTATTAAATTAAATCCAAGTTGTGCATATTCGTACAGCTTGTTGATGGTTTTAGGGCTAAAAATCAATGCCGTGTCATCGGCGTAGGATATTATTTTGCCGTGTCCAAAGTTCAGATTACATAGGTCATTGATGTAAGTCAGGAACAAGGTAGAGGCATGAATACTACCTTGAGGGACACCAAAACTTGTGTTTCTTTGGTAATCGCTTGTAACATTATCTATTTTAACACATTGGTACCTTTCGTCAAGGTAGTCTGCCAACAGTTTTAACTGCCCGCCCCTAATGCCTAGAACCTCCAGTTTTTTCAAGAGCAAAGGAACAGAAACGGTGTCAAATGCTTTGGCTAGGTCGAGGAAGATTCCTAAAGTTTGGTTTCCTTTGCCAAGTTCTTGTGTGACAAATTCTGTTAGGACATGTGTTGCGTCTGCTGTAGATAGTTTAGCTATAAAATCGAATTGCATTGGTGAAAGCAGATTATTTGTTTCGAGATAGTTGACTAATCTATTGTTCATGACTGTTTCTAGTATTTTGGATATTGAAGGAAGCAAAGATATAGGTCTATAATTAGTAACTTGATCCTTGCTTCCCGACTTGAAGATAGGGATCATTACTGCCTTTTTTAAACATTTAGAAAATATCCTTTGGGATAGGCAAAGTCTGAATATATGAGTTAGTGGTGCTACTAAGATATGTTGAAAGCGTTTAAGTATTTAATTGTCTATTTTATCCCAGCCAGTTGCACAATCTTCCTTCTGTCCTGAAATAATTCCTTTTATTTCCTGTTAATCCGTGTCTAGCAGTGTGAACGATTTTGCACTAAAGCTATTATTAGTTCGGTAGACGGGTGCAGTTGCGCAGCTTATAATAATAAGGCGTCGCGACGCTCATACTAATAAGGCGTCGCGACGCTCATACTAACAAAGCGTCGCGACGCTTATAATAGTAAGGCGTCGTGGCTTTGACACAATAATAAGGCATTGCTACGCTAATAATAACGTCGCAACGTCTTATTATTATGAGCGTTGCGACGCACTATTATAATGAGTGTCGCCAGACCTTATTATTATGAGCGGCGCGACGCTTTACTATTATGAGCGTCGTGTCGCCTTTTATTATAAACGTCGCTATGATTTATTTTTAATTGAACGTCCCGACGCCTGACTAATAATGCGCTTTGTGGCCACGTGGTCCTCGGTTCAAATCCTAGGTAGAACGAATGTAGCTTTTCTATTGAAAAAATCACGGTATCAATCCGGAGCCTGGAATTGTGCCCGGTATATGGCAATAGGCTCACCCCTTATTAAATGAGACTTAACATAGCCGGAAAAGTGGGTGCACACCATAGATCTAGTATTATACCTGGTGTACACAGTCCACTTCTGCCACACCAGCTTGGGGAATATAGGCGTAAGGGTGTTTATTTTTTGCAATTCCCCAATAAGTTAGATATTAAAGTTGCAAAATAGACAGCAAAGGTCAAATCAGTATTTTGTCAGATCATTTTACATTCATCAGTCATAATTTCAGTCATATAGCGAGCGCGACCAAGTTATTTGTGAACTGAGAAGCGTCGCATAGATATTTTTGACGTGGAAGCAAACTTCCTGCCCCGGGCCAAACGTCGGGCCAAATCGGAACTAACACTGTCATCAAGTGAAATGTCACTTCATGACAGTTTGCTATTTAATTTACTCAAATTCTTTTTTTATTAATAGTAACCGTGCTGACCCTCTAGTTAAAATTTTTCCCTGGAAGTAGGAAAATTTTACTAAATGATAATCTCATTTTCACACAAGTTTCACACCAACGCCCAATGACAGGAGTCAATATCATCCACGAGCCATATATCCGTGACGCACTATATTTATTTGTGCAGTAAGAGTGACAATAAACATTTTTTTTATAATACTATCTAATTTATCGCTATACTCTTTCATCCACTATAAATAAATTACTATATAGTTGCGAAATACACTGAATTACAGACCGCCACTGAATTACACCATTACATACAAAAGAAGGAGAACCTTATAATCAGCATCTTAGATACGAGTATAAGACTCTTTATCTTATCATCATTGTGTTGTGGTGAACATAACAAAGTGAATATAATGCATAAATGATTCGTATTATATTATTCACCATACCGAATATGGGGCCAATAGTGTAATTAATCTATTTAATTTATTATCATGCAAAGACATAATTATATTTCGGAAGCAAGATTCGCTTTTTACTAAGAATCCTACCAATTGTTTGACGTTAAAATAATAAGTGATCAAACGAACTTACCTGAAGTGAAGTTCGATCATTATTATACGAAGTCCTTCGTTCGAAGATATAAACATGCAGCTCTCTCTACTCGCTTGGCAAGCCGCTAAATTTTTTAGAAACGTCAACGCCTCCTCTATGGTATCTGTGGACATAACCTCTGCGACCATTCCTTTTAGAAGTAGTACATTTCAACTTTACCAACGGGCAGGGCGGGTTGGGTACTTATATCTTCGAACGAAGGACTTCGTATAATAATGATCGAACTTCACTTCAGGTAAGTTCGTTTGATCACTTATTATACTGTGTCCTTCGTTCTCGATATAAACATGCAGCTGTTTAGAGCTATAAGGGTAAAGTTGAAGTATACCACATGAATGTCATTTTTAAGCGTGAGCTCTAAAACATAATATGTCATGAGTACATTTGTATAACACATTCCCGTTGTTTGCATTGCTATACAACACAAATACAACATATATATATATATATACAGACGAGTATATATACACCTATATTGTTTCTTACAACCAGTCTGTGTAACTTATTCAAAATAAATTTATTTAATCAAATTCTATAACATGTTATGTTATATAGCGTAGATCCATCCCAACAAAATTCTTTAAAGCACCTGTTATAGCACACCTGTTGTCCTTAACTCATTACTACCGGGTAATAATAATCAATCATTACTTATCAAGATATCAGTGCATTCTCCATCTGTTATGTCTTCTATATAAAGTTTTTTTTTTTTTTTTTTTTTTTTTTTTTTTTTTTTTTTTTTTTTTTTTTTTTTTTTTTTTTTTTTTGTCAAATGTTCTCTTTTGTGAGTACAGTACCAGACAAAGGCTACCAATTCTATTGGTGATTATAAGGATGCTTTGCTATAATTACTTATTTCAATCAATCAATCAATCAATCAGCCTATCGTAGTCCACTGCTGGACATAGGCCTCTCCTAACACGCGCCATTGCACACGGTCCCCCGCCTTCCGCATCCAGTCCGTCCCAGCGACCTTCTTGAGGTCGTCGGTCCATCTAGCTGGGGGCCGTCCTACCTTACGCTTACCAAGTCGCGGTCTCCACTCTAGGACACGCTTGCTCCATCGGCCGTCGGTCCTTCTGCAGATGTGACCAGCCCATTGCCACTTTAGCTTACTGAGTCTGCGAGCTATGTCGGTAACTTTGGTTCTTTGTCGGATTACCTCGTTACGAATTTTATCCTTCAAAGAGACGCCGATCATAGCTCGCTCCATAGCCCGCTGTGCGACTTTGAGTTTGTGGACTAGTCCCACTGTGAGTGTCCACGTCTCGGCCCCGTAAGTCATAACAGGTAGAACGCATTGGTTAAAGACTTTAGTCTTCAGGCATTGCGGTATAGGCGAAGCGAAAACGTGACGTAGTTTGCCAAATGCTGCCCAACCCAATTGGATCCTGCGGTTGATTTCTTTCTCGAAGTTGTTCCTACCAAATTGGACAACTTGTCCAAGGTAGACATACTCCCGAACAACTTCGAGCATCGAACCATCGACGTAGATCGGTCCCGGCGTGACATGCTCATTAAACATGATCTTGGTTTTATCCAAGTTCATGCCGAGACCGACACCTCGAGAGGCTCCATTTAGGCTATGCAGCATTCCGCTCAACTGTTCCAGTGACTCTGCCACGATGACGATATCATCGGCAAACCGAAGGTGTGAGATGTATTCGCCATTGATGTTAATGCCCCGCCCAGTCCAGTCCAGCGTCTTGAAGACGTCTTCGAGTGCATTGGTGAAGAGCTTGGGGGATATTACATCCCCCTGTCTTACCCCTCGATGCAGCTCGATCGGGTTGGTCTTTTGGCCCTGGAGCTGGACGGTCATTGTGGCGGTATCATACAGACATCTCAACACCTCGATATAGCGCCAATCGATGCCACATCGCTGCAGAGCATCCAAAACCGCCCAGGTTTCGATGGAGTCGAAGGCTTTCTCGTAGTCCACGAAAGCCATACACAGCGGCTGATTGTACTCTTCGGTCTTCTGTACAATCTGCCGAACAGTATGGATGTGGTCTACGGTGCTGTAGCCTTTTCGAAACCCGGCTTGTTCCGGTGGCTGGAACTCGTCAAGTCTTCTGGCGAGGCGGTTTGTGAGTACTCTCGAGAACAACTTGTAGACGTGGCTCAGGAGTGAGATGGGTCTGTAGTTCTTCAGCAAGGTTTTGTCACCTTTTTTGAAGAACAGAACCACCGCACTCCCGCTCCACGCTTGAGGTGTTAAGCCCTGGTGGATGACGGAATTAAAGAGACTCGCTAGCTTTTTCAGGATTGGAGTCCCGCCTGCTTTTAGGAGCTCAGTGGTGATTCCGTCATCGCCTGGCGACTTGTTGTTTTTGAGCTGCTCGAGAGCCACTCTGACCTCGTCCTGGTTGACATCAGGGATGTCTTCCGTATCGTGGCGTGCTAGTGGGGCTCTGTGGTCGTCAGCGCTGGGTCTCGAGGGTTTAGCCATCCGTGATGCGTACAGGTCTTTGTAGAAACTCTCAATTTCCTCGAGTATCTCGAACTTGGAGGTCACGGTTTTGCCATCCGCTGTATTAAGTTTCGTCAGATGGGATCTACCTAGCTGGCGAGCGAAGACTTTGGTGCCTCTGTTCTGTTCAATCGCAGCTGCGATGGCGCGGGTGTTGGAACATCGGAGGTCACGTCGCACCCGCTTCCGGATCTTCCGGTTGAGGTTCCTCCCATCCGGCGAAGACGCCTGCGTGGATGACATTTCCCGTCTCTGCCTCATAAGTTCGAGAGTCTCGAGCGAGAGTTTAGACTCTCTGTTACCGCTTTTGCCGGGAAACACCCTTCGAGACACATCCTGTAGCGTTTTGACCACTGTGTCGGTTTTCTCGTCAACATTGCCTTCGGTTTCCAGCAGGTCGAAACGATTTTGAAGCTCCAGTTGGAACTTTTCGGACCCTAAAGCTATTTGAGGCGCAGTAGGTCTGAGAGTAGACCTCATCATGCGACGTCTTTCGGCCTTGAAGTCTATATTTAGAGCGCCTCGGACAAGTCGGTGATCGCTGCCGGTATTAAACCTGTTGATCACGGAGACGTCTCTAAATATAGACTTCCTGTCAGTCATGATGAAGTCTATCTCGTTCCTCGTCACAGTGTCGGGGCTTCGCCATGTCCACTTTCTATGAGGCTTCTTCTTAAAGAACGAATTCATCAAGAAGAGCCCCTGCGACTCCAGAAAGTTGACCAGCATCTGCCCCCTGTGGTTTCGGCGCCCCACGCCGTGGGGTCCGATTATCGTTTCGCCGCGTTCTTGTACTCCCACTTTGGCATTGAAGTCCCCCATAACAACGTTGTAGTGAGCCTTGGTGGTGCCATGTAATGCCTTGGCTATGTCTTCATACATGGCTTCAGCTATGTCGTCGCAGTATGTCGAGGTCGGCGCATATACCTGTACCACCTTCAGGGTGTACCTGTTGGTGATTTTAATTATGAGGTACGCTACCCGTGTCGACACACTGCTGACTTCCACAACGTTGTTAGTGAGAGCTTTGTTGACCAGGAAACCGACACCGCCCTGAGAGGGCCGATCACCTTCCCGAAAGTAAAACAGGTGGCCTGACTCAAGGGTTATCGTGTCCTCGCTCTGTCTTCGGACTTCGGATAACCCCAATATGTGCCAGTTTATGCGACCTAGTTCTACCTCGAGTTCAGCGAGGTGTTGGTCCAGCCGTAGAGAGCGTCCATTGTACGTAGCCAGGGTCAGATGTTTTTGGTAGCCTTGTGTCGTAGCCCGGAGATTCTTCGCACCCCCTGCCCCGCTGTTACCGCGACCGCTACCGTGGCAGCGGACAGCGGGACTACCGGGAACTGGGGGCCTTTGCGTTTGGTGTCTTAACATATTAAGAGGTTTTTGGCCTACTATACCACGCTGGCCAGACGGGTTGGTATAGGGTTTGTTTCAAATTTTCCTTTTCTGGTCGTTGATCGGATGACGTTACTACCTTTGGTGGACTCTTACCACCAGCCAATTACTTATTTAATTTATGATAAAGTATTTTCCTTTATGTCAAAGTTCGGTTATATTTAATGTTAGTTATATTTATAATCTTTAAAGATGCACATATACCAAAATTTAACATTTTTGTACTAGAGGCCTTTGTACTAATGTCCTTATCTAGAGCTATTCCTCACATAAGGCTATGTACCTTAACTATATGATCTCGCCCCCCCCCCCCTCCCCCATTTTTGGGTTTGGAACGAAGGGCAGTGCTGATGTGTGGTAACCTAATTTAACCTGCCCCACTGTTAAACTATACTACTATTATTATTATATATTCCGAAACTATCCCGGATATCATTTTTATGTCCACCTAAATATTTATGTATCACTTAACAATTCGTTCTTGCGCAATAACGCCCGCGAACATTCATTTTTGGCAATATGATCGGGCCACCCCTGACCCGTTATATTGCTGATGAAAATTACACTCAAATTTACTAATTTAGTAATGACTTAAGTAGCGAATAAGTCACAGGCAACTAGACCAAACCACGGACTATAACTTTATGATATTGGGAATCCTATTCATAACTTAACTTTTTCATACCCTTAAATGCCACACTTCCTCTGCTTCTTTGTATGTGGTTGTTTTTTATAAGTAGCAACTGTAGTGAGTAACTTTTTAGTTAGTTCTAGATTTCCAACCGTGAGGATTGAGTGTCACTTAACTTATACATGTAGTACCTACGTATCATTCATATTTTATTTAATATCATAATAATATGTTTTGCGCCCTCGCCTACCCACTTGGGATCTGGCGTGGTCTTATAATTATTAATAAATAAATAATATCAAGTTCCCTAAGACTAAGGTTATTGCTGATACTACCTAATATTTATCATACCTGTGATAAAAATATACTTTTGATTATTCTTGTTTAAGATAATCCATACTTTTAAATATTGTAACTCAATATTTCATCAACTTCATCAACAATTTTTAAATAGGTATTATTATTAAGTCATTTGCACGACTTTATTTTCTTTTTATATATAGATACATTAATAAGATACATGTAACATGTGGATGTAATAATTTAAATGTAACAATATGAAAAATGCAAATTTTTTGTATGACATTTCCAATTCAATACTTTTACACTGAACCACCTTTAAATAAATTACAGCATGTATAGTGCTCTAAAACCACCTGTTTCCATAATAGTAGCAGGTTGTGTTTGTGTCATATCTCCGATATCCTAACTGTACCAGAAACATCACTGGTGCTCAATATAAATGTGCACATTCAAAACTAAACACAAACCTATTTTTTATAGTTATTAATTACTTGAATAATTTTATTTGATTATATATTATTAATTGATTAAAATATTATCAAACAAAAGTACAATAAAACATCTAATTCTTCAATTCATGAATTGATGTATAATCTTTCCTCTGTGTGTCTCAAATTTCTAATGTATTAATTACACTATAAATGATGCAGGACGCAACCAAAAACCAAAACTATTGGACTCATTACCCAATAGAAAGCTGAATAGCTCCTAATAAATTTTTTATTAGTATATTTAATATGACTCTAATGTCTATTATTAGCATTGAGTTTCTTTGTGGGATAAGGATTATAGCACAGTTGTGATCATCCATCTTTAATTAAATTCTAATGAGAATGGCTATAAATTGTATATCAATTATTAAAAATTATGTTTCTAATAATAATGTTTCTATACATAATGTTAAATATATGTAGGACCAGATTTATTTAACCTTCACTTGTCTGGATTACTTGCAGTATTTGCACAAAACCCATAAAGTTATGTTTGCCGTTGAAGGCAGACAGACACACATTTTTATTAGTGTCATAGATACATTGTTACATACCAAAGTCAGTGAATACCTTTAGCCTCCAATATTATGGTTTATTTGTAACAGCCATGTTGTATTCCTGAATGTTTAACTGATTTTTTCAGTAACATAAAAAAAACAAAACAAGCCTTTATGTAAAAAGCCTAGCAACCTTTTTTACCTCACATTCTCTGGTAGGAGACTTCCAATGTCCATTGTGATTTGTTTTTGGTGGGCTGATAGGTACACTGTAGGTACATTTATACATACATTTGTGGATAGATGTACATTTTTACACACCGGATGAGGATTGTTGTTCCATATTGGTTACAACACTGGTGGTTTCTTGAAATTTAAACTACTGCTTATGAATAGCTAGTTATAATTCCATCTTGGTACTCCACTATATTAACCTTATTTAATACAAAATATATACTGCTGACCACAAAGGTTCTTATCCCAATCAATGTTTCATGACTGTATTGTTAGGACTCATCTTCCCTGGCTACCCTGCAAGGGGTCTGGGCTGATAATATTGATAATTATTAGTTTTATGTTAACTGGATAGACCAGGTATTTTATATTATATTTTAAGGATGTATGTGTGTAACACAAATTATTGTACAACTTGCCTGTCTCAGCATCGGTAGACTGTGATATTATATTTGGAATATTTCCACAATTCTGTTGCTTGTCAGTTATAACAGGCATTGTTATAAGTAGAGACTACTTTGGCTCATCTGTTTATAAACCCTGTTCAGGGATAAATATTGCAAGGTTTACCTTTTTAATACAAGTGCTCATAATATTGCACAATTCTTGTCCACTTTGGGCTATTTTAGGATTATTATACAAGTATGTCTAATAATGAAATCAATGCAAAACATTATGTTTCTGCAAAGGGGTGGCTTATGTTATTAATAATGTATTGTTATTCATAAATTCATAAACAATGTCCCTTTAGTTACCCTTTCAGAAAGTCTCCTTTAGGAGATATAATATCACAAATTGCTTATAGTTTATAGCAATAGTCTTTGTATTTACTGTTTAAGGTATGTATGTTGGGTAACATTTTAGTTTCTTACCATTGTAGAAATGTGAACTGCACAGGAGCACCTCATGGGTGAAACCTATGAGTAGTATGACCTTCAGCACATATCTCGTATGGGCCCCAAGTCTTGCGGATCACGCCGATGCATCTCGTACACCGCTCGTGTCCTTGAATTACCGTTAAGTCTTGCGGACCACGTCGATGCATCTCGTACATCGCCCGTGTCCTTAAATTGGCATCGATCCTTAACAATCATTATTGATTAATGTCCCCGCTAATTTCTCTCATTAGAGGTTTTACCTTGCCAATTTATAGACGGTTAATAATTGTTTGCAGGTATATTGCGTGTTAAACTGTTTTTACACGAAGAGGGACATGAGACTTCGTAAGTTTACTTTTCGAGTGAAGACTTTACTTTATAATAAAACTCACGTCTCCAAATATTCGATATTATTATACATAAACATGTTAAGCTGAAAACGCCACAATTAAACAACTATCAGTTGATCTTTTTGGAATGTACTTTTTTGTCAAGACGTAAATTATTTCTGAATTTGCCTATACGATGTTTTAAATTTATTTCACAACATCACTTGAGTATATAAAAACCTTTTGTTATATAATTTCACTGCTACGATTATTTGATTAAATTAAATGTCGACCAAAACTTTATTACAAGGCATCGGCTGCCACGCTAAAAGAAAGAATGGTCGCAGAGGTTATGTCCACAGATACCATAGAGGAGGCGTTGACGTTTCTAAAAAATTTAGCGGCTTGCCAAGCGAGTAGAGAGAGCTGCATGTTTATATCGAGAACGAAGGACACAGTATAATAACTTTTATTGATTCACTTGGCATTTGCATTGACGTGCGTATCATATATTTCTGAGACATATGATTAAACGCACGTAAAAGCCATTGAAAGAAGTTTGCACATAGTTATCACACACGTCCAGATTTAACTTATGATAATTTTCAGGTTCTTTTATACTAGTCCTTCCAGATCAGCGTAACGATGTGGTAAAAATTTTGAAATTATTGTCGTTTAAAACTGTCGAACTGTGTAAGTGTGATCTACGCTGTTGGCGGCGGGGCCTTTACACAGTTTTACCGGAAGATACGTCGACCGTGCTACCACTACGTTCGAGCTAGAAGGGCAAGGAGGCTACTAACTCTAGGGCGTCTCAAGGAGGAACGGCTTCGGCTTAGGCAGTCGCCATGGGGAAAAGTATAGGTGTCTTGCAGTGATTCTCTGCACCGGCCACCGGGAAAGAGATTCTTTGACCTTGTCGGTGAGGTTGGTATCTGCTCCTGTG
Organism: Phalera bucephala; assembly: GCA_905147815.2. NCBI lineage: Eukaryota > Metazoa > Arthropoda > Insecta > Lepidoptera > Notodontidae > Phalera > Phalera bucephala. Next base: position 9,604,160 of record LR990621.1, on the reverse strand, counting down.
TGCGGTATCTGTATTCTAAAGAAGGGTAGTAAGGGCATCGGGAGAGTCAGTGAGAATTTTCCGCGTGTGGCAGTAGCGGAAGGGGAGTCAGGTGACTGGTCGGCGGCGGCTATGATTAGGGGGATCCGATGGTTGGATGCGTTCTCGAAGTAGCGGGTGGTCGCCTTTTTAATATCGGCGCGAATAGGTTCGAGACCGAGATCGGAACGGAGAATTAATGGAACGACGAGGCAGTTGTTATTTAGGTTTTTATGGGTAGCAAATTCTGTAAATTTCTACATTGATGTTCTAATACCATCGAGCTATTTATACAAACAGTTTACCGCGACTTCACACTCAGTCGACAAGAGCGTCACCTACTGGATCCAACTATAACTAAAAACCATTCAGCTAACCTCCTAAGTACAAAAAGAAATCATCAAAATGGGTCAACACAGGAATTTAATATATAAAGATATCCATGGGGGAATACCTGGGGGGAACTATTTTTTTAGCCTTAAATGTGATCAAATAATCTAGGTACAGTAGAAGTCAGCCCAATAGCCCGGGACTGAAGAATACGGACTAACTCGCATCACTGAGCGTCCTTCACATACGTGAAGGACGCTCAGTGATGCGAGTTTTCGTGTTATAGCCCGCGTCGCCGTGGGCCGTTAGCACCTCGTTGGTGCGGGGGGGGGGGGGAGCGTGTTATCAAGTCTCTCCCCGATAGCGGACATTTCAGAGCGCGGCACAATAGGGGCACCGGTGCGTTCGGAGATTCCGGAGCCCCTCTAAAGTGCTGATGTCGGCCACCCTGGGGTTTTTTAGTCGGTAGGATGCCGACACGTCTCGCGAGCTTTCCCCGAGGCTCGCGGCAGTCCTATGCAGGATGTTCCCCAGGAAAAAACAAAAAGAAAGACTACTACGATTTTTCTGTATGATAAGAATTCCAGTTTCAGTTCTCAATCTTTCTTACACAAGGCTGGGGCTGTTTAATATTGGGGGGTAACCACATTCTCTTTGGCTAAACTATTTTGACCTAGTTTGCCTTGAAAAAGAGATAGAACTACTAGCAAAATAAGATTGTAATAGCTTTGTTAAATGTGGTATACATACTGTATGTATAGATAATCAAAATATTTCGTACTGACTACTTTTCAATATTTCAGTCTGTTTAACTGAAGCAAGTCTTGCTTTTTATTGATATGTTTTCTGTTTCTGATCCTTCTGTGCATAATAGTGTAAAATGCAATAAAAAATAAGACCAAGAAATGTAATCCTGCTGATATTACTAAGGTAATTCTATTCGATTATTTAAGATTTAAGAATTTTAAAGTTATGAGTTAATAAGGTAGCAAAATATGAAATAACGAATTACTGGTTATCGTTTGAATCATAACAAATTCTTCATAATAGTTCTATCTATCTATCTATATGATCACGCTAGATGCCTTACAGGGTAGGCAGAGAGTAAGGTAGGTGTGGGTAATAAGCAGTGTTGGGCACTAATTGTTTAATTGTTCAATTGTAGGATCAAACAATTGAAATTTCAATCGCAGAAAAAACCAATTGCAATTGACGATTGAAAAATTAATTGTTAATTGTAGGTTTTTACAATTAAGAATTGATCAATGGTAATTGTATAACGTTGCAATTACCATTGATCAATTGTTAATCGTTTTTTGCATGTTTACGATTAAACAATTAACAATTAAACACACGACAGAATATATATTAAACACATCCAAGATGGCGGACGTGACTTTTGAAGTAAAATGGGTGTCACATTTGGGATATTAGGGCATGCTGATTACGAATATGTCGTTAATTTCTGGATCTAAGATGGCGGACGTGACTTTTGTAACAAAATCAATAAGGGTATGGACTTTGGGGTTTTAGGGGATGCTGATAACAAATATAAAGTTAATATTAAAATCCAAGATGGTGGACGCGACTTTTTATGTAAATCAATATGGGCATCGATTTCGGGGTTTTAGGGGATGCTGATTACGAATATGGCGTCAGTTTCTGGCTCCAAGATGGCGGACGCGACTTTTATGAAAATCTATATGGGTATCGATTTCGGAGTTTTAGGGGATGTTGATTAAGAATATGGCGTTAGTTTCTGGATTCAGGATGGCGGACGCGACTTTTGAAATAAAATCAATATGGGTGTCACTATTAGGGTTTTAAGGGATGCAGAGTACAAATATAACGTTATTTAAAAATCCAAGACGGCGGACGTGACTCTTGATATAAAATCAATATGGGTGTCTCTTTTGGGGTTTATGGGGATGCTGATAACGAATATGGCGTTTAGTTTTGGAACTAAGATGGCGAACGTGACTTTTGGAGTTAATTCGATATGGCTGTCATTTTTGGGGTTTATTGTTTATCATATTTTGTGCATATTTTTCTGGACCTCTTCAACTTTTAGTACACAGAGCTGTGATTATATGTGCAAGTGCAAGACGCGGGAGTGAAGATATTGACGTGATTGAGCTCGGCCCTGAAGACTGCCCATCTCGATCTAACTGTTAATTGATGTCCTTATCGGACGTGTTATCTGGCATATAACTATATTCCTTTTCATCCATAATGACTATAATATCCAAAAAGTGTGGAAATATTCGTTGAAATATGCGAATATACTTAATAGAAATGAATTCAAGTCCCTACAATATTCCTGTGTGCGCACGATTCACACTCACTCTATGTTTGTGAAAATTCGTAAGTTTAAATACCTACTACTATAAGTACACACACAAAAGTACTCTGAAGTGACATCGTGTCGAAATGTAGGCGATACTTTGCGCTCCGAAAAAAAGCTATGACAATATTTTCGTCCTAAACGACCGAACAGAGACACGCGGCGTCTCAGTGCGCAGGGTAGGTGGTGTGCCCTACCACAGTGTACTATAATACAGTAAAACATCTTAGTACTTACTACGGTCCGAATTAAACTCACGCACACAGACGTGCGCTCTACACGCCTTCTCGATAGTTTTCCGCGTGTAATAAGCCGCGGTGGCATGTACGTCCGAGACAGACGATTTTTTAACAACTAACATTAGAACGTTCTGTGAAGAAATACCCTGTTCGAACTCTACTCTCTGCCTAACCTACAAGGGATCTGGCGTGACAATATAGATAGATAGAAAATTAATACAAATTTAAATATTTTGTCTTTTTGTGCTATTAGGCCTTAATATTTAGAATAAAATGACCACTTTAAACTTATTAGTTACTACATTGCTATTTGCTTATTGCTATCAAAATCGATACATGAGGGCTTGTATGGTTTCTCAATATGTATCTATTATTAGAATTAAAATAATGGCCACTCGAATCGCCAAATTGATATTTAGTAACTCATGTGGTTTTTAACATATATACTTATATACAATTTCCGAATAATCTATCATAAAAACTTTCAATAAGAATGAGATTCGAGAATACTTATATATATAATGAGAATACTTATTCGTAAAAGGAGAAAACGTGTTTCTAGAAACAATTTGCAATAAAGGTAAATAATATATTCTTGAGCATAAAATTTTTAATTATAAACGTTTTCATCATGCTGTTATTACACAATGCCTATGTTTAATTGTATTACGCTGCACTCATATGGAAAAAATACAGGCTTATAACCACTGCAGTAGATTAGTTTTAATAAATGACAGAAAAAAAATCAAAAAAAGGTGCCAAACTTAACAACGTTCTGACGGGAGTGTAGGTAATTATGCCACTAAAACGGCTTAGATGACTTACTGGAGAGATAGATACTGTGGCACTACCGACCGACTTTACCTACCTACGCACGTGCACTTGGTCGGCTCGTGTCGGTGCCGAAAGGCGACGAGTAACTAGGGTTGCCACCCATAGTTTATTATAAAGTATGTATTGTACGTTATTTAGGGTACGTATACTTCATACTTTATGAGGACTGTAAAGTACGTAAAATTTGATTTTTTAAGATTCATTTAACATAAGTCATTAAAAAGGAAATAATTGATCCCATTTAAAGCAAAGTGGATAATGTCCGGTGTTAGAATCCGAATATATGGTAAGCTAGATTTAAGAAAAAAACATTGTTACATGTACGACTTCTCTAACTTAAAGAAAATAGTAAGTACTATAAGCACTTTTAAATTCTTTCTCCAATCTATTTAAGTTATCATAGACTGTCAACATGATAATAGTGATTGAAAAGTTCTACTCTGCCTCGTTGGTCTGGTGGCAAAGCGCATCGCTTTGTGATCACGAGGTCCTGGGTTCAAATCCTAGGTCAGACAAATGTAGTTTTTCTAACGAAAAATTCCCAGTATGAGTCCGGAGTCTGGAATTGTGCCCGATATACGGCAATAGGCTCGCCTCCTATTACATAGGACCTAACATCGTCGGCGAAACGTGAGTGTACTCAGTACACCTCTGCCACCCCCTCTGGGGAATATAGGCGAGACGGTGTTTTTTTTATGGAAAGGGCTACAAGTAATAAAACATGTTTTTAAACAAAATAGTAAAGTGAAATAAATAATACTTTATTTAGATACAATGTACTTTTTTGCCTACCTTTAAAAACCAATGTATTTTATTTGCTCAAATAAAAGGTGACAACCCTACTACTGACGCGCGCGCACTTGTCGGTTCGTGCCGCTGCCGAAAGGCGACAAGTGCGCGCGCGTTTCTTTAAAGTTTAGGTACTTATTTATAAACAAACATTTTGATAGCACGGGGGGTTGGCAATGGGGTGCAGTGTATTGAACGAATTTCGAATTTTATATGGAACTGGAACTTGTAAAATATTCAATTCTTATAGGGACGAAATAAAAATACTTAATTTAGACAAGCTTTTATTTAACGTTCACTGTTCGTATGTCTGTCTGTCTTTCCGGTTCAACTCTTCTGATCCTTTTTTCAAGCACTTACGGTATCCGAATCAGCTGAAATTGGCATACGTATGTAAGTTCAGTAACGACACAATAATATGGTACCATGGGGTTGGTCTGATGATGAAGTTGGAAGGTGGCCATAGAAACATGTGAACTGGACAAAACCTCTCGTGTTTACTGATACTGACAAGTACAAGTAGATTGAGTGTTAAATTAATATGGATATCATTTTTGGGGTTTTAGGGGATGCTGATAACGAATATAGTGTTTAATTTGTTCGTGATCAACCTATATTCGTAATCAGCATACTCTTAAACCCCAAAAACGATGCCCATATTGATTATTCATAAGAAGTCGCGACTGCCATCTTTGATCCAAAAATTAACGCCATTTTAGTTATCACTATCCCCTAAAATCTCATAGATGATTATGTCGCGTTTTGTCTTGAGTCTTTTTAGAAGGCAAGCTTTCACGCAACCATCGTACTCCCGATTCAAGCCTTACAACACCAGACAGAAGTGTACATTGTACACTCCCACATTGTGCCAACGTTAAGTGTGCTTTTAACACCTACATTGCGCCGACGGTTTTTTGATGATTAATTGTTAATTGTTTAATCGTAAATATGCATAAAACGATTAACAATTGATCAATTGTAATTGCAATGTTTTGCAATTACAATTGATTAATTGTTAATTGCAAAAAATTGCAATTACAATTGATCAATCGTTAATTGCATAACACTGCAATTACAATTGATCAATTGTTAATTGTCAATTGTTTAATCAATTGATTTTTGCCCAACACTGGTAATAAGGCCTGTCAGCTAATAAGGCCTAAGTATCAAAAATGGAATTTTGATGTCGCTCAAAATTACACTCGCATGTAGCTAACTTTCATAGATGGCATCTCAAACCTGTCGCGACGCACCAGAGCGGCATCATTCATTGTGAGGGGCGGTCACACAGCTCAAATAATAAGAAATCGACCGAATCAATCGTAGTGACATTTTGAGCTATGTTTTCTATTATGTCATGCTTCTGCGAACTTTGATGTTTGAATAATAAATCATTGTCCGAATAATGTTCTTTTAAGTTTTTCTTTACACATGTTGGTGGAGTTTAATAAGGCCTACAAAATTCGACTATAGGCCTTATTAGCCTCCTTTTTTTATATCTAAATTTGTCTGTTTTACAGTTAATTATATGTATTTTTCAAAATGTTAGGAATATAAATAAATAATTACAACTTTTTACTAACTGATTTATTCTTATTTTTAGTCACTACAACCACAATGCCCCCCAAACGAGCATTGTGGTCTGAAAATGACTTGCTATTGACTGTTGTGTTATCCGAGCAGTACAAAGTGAAAGGCTGAGCACCTTTAAAGCTTTGATAAGAACTCTAGGTCTAAAATCCTTACGTAATGATGACCAGGAAGCTGATGTTTTAGAAAAATACTGAAAAAACACCAACAATTAGAAGCAAGGCCATTAATTACAGGAGAACTGCAGTCACCAAAGACCTGTTTGACAAAAACAAGGAAAAAGAAAAGAGCAAAAGAAATAATAGAATAAAATAAAAAAAACCTCTACTCCCAAAGGTACTAAACAGAACCAGGCGAGTTGGTACTGCCACGGTCATAGAGATAGGATTAAAAGCATAGAGGGATTATAAACAAAGTTCAGCCGTACACTTTTTCTGGACACTTGGTACCATTTAGGTAACCAATTTAAAAATCTTTGTTTCTACATGGTTCGAAATTCTTTTTTATTCAAAATTTATGACTTGTCATTTTGACGTAGGCTTTACGCAAATTTATCGGTTAATATTTGTTTGTCTAGTGATTGTGTTATCGGAGACTTTTAATTTGTTTTCAATTAATAAAAAGATCATCATCATCATCATCATCATCTCAGCCTATACTTGTCCACTGCTGAACATAGGCCTCCCCAATCGCTTTCCAGCGTAACCGGTCCGATGCCACCTGCATCCAACGACTTCCTGCGATTTTCACAAGATCGTCGGTCCATCTGGCAGGCGGTCGTCCCACGCTGCGCTTGCCAATACGTGGTCTCCACTCTAGAATCTTTCTGCCCCAACGCCCGTCCGATCTACGCGCTATGTGGCCCGCCCATTGCCACTTCAGCTTGCTAATCCTAACGGCTATGTCGGTGACCTTGGTTCTTCTACGAATCTCCTCATTCCTGATTCGATCGCGTAGAGAAACGCCGAGCATAGCTCTCTCCATAGCTCGCTGAGCAACTCTGAGCTTTTTTATGAGACCTATTGTAAGAGACCACGTCTCTGATCCATATATCATCACTGGTAACACACATTGACTAAAAACTTTAGTCTTAAGGCACTGAGGTATTTTGGATGAGAAGATGTTGCGCAGTTTCCCGAACGCTGCCCAGCCGAGTTGGATTCGTCGATTGACCTCTCTCTCAAAGTTGGACCTACCTAACCGAACTACCTATCCCAGGTAAATGTATTCGTCGACAACTTCAAGAGTAGAGTTCCCAACGGTGAGTGCGGTGGGTACGACATGGACTTTAGACATTATTTTCGTTTTGTCCATGTTCATTTTAAGACCCACTTGTTGAGATACTCTGTTGAGGTCACCGAGCATTCGTCCTAGATCTTCCAGCGACTCCGCCACGACCACAATGTCGTCGGCAAATCGAAGGTGAGTGATGTATTCGCCATTGATGTTAATGCCAAGTCCTTGCCATTCCAAGAGCTTGAAGGCGTCCTCTAAGGTGGCCGTAAACAGTTTCGGAGAAATGACGTCTCCCTGCCTTACTCCTCTTTTTATGGGGATCGCCTTCGTGCACTGCCCCTGTACTCGGACTGACATGGTGGCGTTATTATACAAGCACTTCAACACTTCGATGTACCGATAGTCAATGCGGCATCGCTGGAGAGATCTAAGAACCGCCCAAGTCTCTATCGAATCGAAGGCTTTCTCATAGTCCACAAACGCCAAGCATAGTGGCCGATTATACTCCTCGGTCTTCTGTATAATCTGCCGCAGCGTATGTATGTGGTCTATGGTACTAAAGCCTTTCCGGGAACCGGCTTGTTCGGGAGGCTGGAAATCATCAAGACTGCGTTCGAGACGATTCGTGATGACTCTCGAAAACAACTTATAAACATGGCTCAGCAGTGTGATGGGCCTATAATTCTTCAGTAAAGTGTTATCACCTTTCTTGAAAAAGAGTACCACCACACCCCTGTTCCACGCTTCCGGCGTTTTTCCTTCGAGCAAGACGGAATTAAACAGCCTCTGAAGGACTTTAAGTACCGGCGATCCGCCCGCTTTCAGAAGCTCTGCGGTAATTCCGTCTTCACCCGGCGCTTTGTTGTTTTTAAGGTGTTTGAGAGCCATCCCAATCTCGTACAGGCTGATGTCCGGGATATCTTCAGTGTAGTGTCGGGTTAGCTTGGCTCTTGGGTCTTTTACCAAGTCAACAACAGGTTCAGCTACTGAGGTATACAACTGCCCATAGAACCTCTCTATCTCCCTGAGCACCTCTGACCTATTCGACGTTACGTTTCCGTTCTCCGTCTTCAGCTTCGTCAACTGGCTTTGCCCAATAGACGCGTCTCTTGCAAACACTTTGGAGCCCTTGTTCTGCTCTATGGTCTCCTCAATACGTCTTGTATTGAAGGACCGTAAATCGTGTCGCAAGGACTTCAATATCTGTCCATTGAGCTGCCTATAGGACTTAGCATCATCGGAGGTTTGGAGTGTCATGGTACGTCGCTCAGCCATAAGGTTTCGGGTGTAGTCAGATAGCTTTTGAGGCCTATTTTTACGGCGGGGCTTAAAAAGCTTGGACCCGACCGTATGGACAGTCTCTACCAACCTATTGTTGATTTCGTCCACTGATGCGCTGCTGTCTAGCAATTCGAAGCGGTTTGACAATTCGAGTTGAAAGTTCTCGGGGTTTTGGATATGTGCATTAGAAGGTCGGAGCGTAGACTTCATCAGACGTGATCTTTCCATTTTGACATTAATATTTAATGTGCCTCTGACCATTCGGTGATCACTGCCGGTTTTTACCCTGAATAAAAAGATATATAATTAAAATGTTTGGCTTTTGTTTTTTGCCGTAATGGCAACAAGAAGTCAATTTTTATAAGTTACTGTTATATTTTATTACTACTTGACATTGGCGAAATACACTGTTAAAGTGTGCGGCCATTAATTAAAATAAGAATTAAAATGTTTGTAAAAACATCGTGCCACACAACTAAAATACCGTGCTTTATATTGGAATGCAAATCTTATTAGTCTAGAAAAGCAGATAAAGCTAAATTATGTAAGCTTCGGCCGGTGACTTGGTTTTGCTGTATAATGGTAAAGATAAAATGTATTTTCTAAAAAAGATGTAACTAGTTTAAAGATGCATAATAACTACACCAGATTGACTGTTTTCCTTTAGCATAACTGATTAGAATTCCCAAAGAGATTAGTCATAATGATGGGAAAATTTACATCGTTATCGATATAATTGTTAACGCATGTTTTTTTTGTTTTAGTATGCCTATAGATATTGCAGCCTAAATGAATAGTGTTTTTATGTAGTGAACTCAGTATAGTTGCATCTTTTCAAAACATTTTTCAAAAGAGTGCTTCGATGTTGGACTCAAATAGCGAAGATTACAACCAGTAGCAGTTTCAATGTAAAATTAACTTCAAATTGTTCTCTTTTAAATGAATGATATCTTTTGCAATAGGTTTTTTCTTATATATTTTGTTCGCGCTTATTAAATAAATAAACACATCATGAAAGGTTCAATTTTATTTTTACAAGCTTTTATTTAACTTACAATATTCGTATGTCTGTCTATCTGTCTGTCTTTCCGTTTGAAATCTTGTGATCCATTTTTCAAGCACGTGCGGGTATCCGATTGAGCTAAAATTTGGCATAGGTATGTAAGTCCGATGACAATGCAATAATATGGTACCATGGAACTGGTCTGAAGATAGAGTCGGAAAGTGAGTACAGGAACATGTGAACTATACAACATTACCCCCTCATATTTAGGTTGATTAGATTGGTATTGAGAAATACTACACCGTGACGCCTATATTCCCCAAGCGGGGGTGGCAGAGGTGTACTAAGTACATCCACGTTTAGCCGACGATGTTAGGTCCCATGTAATAGGGGGCGAGCCTATTGCCATATACCGGGCACAATTCCAGACTCCGGACTCGTACTAGGAAGTTTTCGTTAGAAAAACTACACTTGTCCGACCTAGGATTTGAACCCAGGACATCGTGATCACAAATCGATGCGCTTTGCTACTAGATCAACGAGGTAGTCGGAAATAGGAGGAATACTATATAACCAGATAGTGTTCAGGGTCTGCTGATGAAACCGATAGTTGGCCAATGGAAGCACACAAGTAGTCAATATAACCCTGCCGTGTTTGGGCTCGTCGAATTGTCTTGACGAGTACTTTACACCCAGATGGTGTCCAGGGTCTGATGATGGAGCCGGAGGGTGGCCAATGAAAATACTCAACTTCTTAACATATAACGAATGTCAAGATTCTTTAGATACAATTACTGTTATTGATTACTACAAAACTTAAGTAAAATACGCATCTATAATTGGCAATATGAGATACAGCGATAATTTGTGTGTATTGTAAAAAATATTTAATTTCCGACATATATACAAAATGATTTCATCGATAAAGCTTTCGCAGTTATATGGGAAAGTTTCAATACTACACTTATGGGAAAATACAAGTATGGTCTATAGTCTGTCATTAATGTCAAAAAAAATGTAAAAGGGTGTAACTGGTAATGATGAATTTGTGCCCTATCTTATCACTCTATCTCTATGGTTGTGAGGAGGACAAGATGGGTGACATGAGACAATATTCTAAATGCGGCAAGTGGTATCACGAGGAGTGTGTCGGCTTGTCAGAGGATTATACAGATAATTTTGAGTGTCCTGATGGTCGTTAAACAAAGAAATTCGTTGTTATTTTTAAGTCTTTAGCATGATTAAATGCATAATTGTTAATTATTGATTTCAATTACCAAATATTAGAAGCCTATTTTGATTATTTACGTATGTTAAAGTCTTAGGCCTTATTATCCTACTATAGTATAATAAGGCCTATTGACTAGGTTTTGAAAATGTTTAATTTTGTTTTTGTTCACGTCAAAATATCTTGATTCCGATAAATAGTTTTTATTTTATTTGAAATCTCCCTTAGCTAGGTCTTAATACCCGCACCTACCTTACTTCCAACAGGTTCTTACCTTACAGACCTCTCTATCTTCCTACACTCTCATACAAGCTCGCCGGTTCTGAGACTCTTGACTTGTCCTTCAGACACCCTTCAGATAAGATATGGTTTATTTGGGCATAGTAAGAAGGTCTAGGGCTTCTTGGTACGTACAATTAATTTAAAATTACGTAATTTGTTCACTCAGAAGCTAATCCACATCATTTCGGCTCGAGGTGCGTCGGAGGAACTATGAAATCCGGAAAGCACTGGTCCCCAATTCTAGTGACAAAATTTCGTTAAAATCGAATCCTAACCGCTGCTGATGTGTTTTCGTATTCTAGTAGTATGCGAAAACCGTGAAACGCCGGTAACCGGTGTCGGTTTAGTAGTTTTATTAAGATTGGGACCCTCGTCCTGGCATAGAAATAAACGGCTTGATTCAGTGGTTAAGAACTAAAGTCGCTCCATTCGATCCCTGCATGGGACATATCTTTGCGAGACCAACAATTATTTGTCTGGGTATTTGTTTTTCATGTTTGTTAACGCATCAGAAATAATTTCAGATGTGGTTATACCAATGAAGTGTACAATTCATCAGAGTATTTAATTTTCAAGGTTATTGATGAAAAAATTGTTTAATCAAAGTCAAGTTACATACTTTCGGCACGGCGGAAGATTTATGGCTTGTGTGAATGGAAAACATTCGGCTTCAATTTTATCAACAAAATATCGCTATAAACAAATTTACACCGTTGCCGATGAATGTTTTAGTATTCTAGTATCATACGAAGACAACTGAACGCCGTTGTTTGGTAGCGATTAAGATTCGGTTTTTGTACAGTTTTGTTAGGATTGGGACTCTCGTCCCAGATTCAAAGCTAAGCTAAGCTAAGTGATGTATACGTGACGAGAATCGTAAGTCAAATTAAAAGAGGTTGCAGCGCGACCTATATAATACAAATAAGATGCAAAGAAAATAATTTAAAAAGAAAAACGTGGACTGCATGCAATAGATAATAGTAAGGAATGAAGGAAGTAGCTATCCCTCGTTGAGAAAACTCGCACAACAAAGTCAAAAATTGTTTATTTGTATAGGACAATACAAAACAGTTACAAACTTCAACAGAGAAGTTAGCACGAACAGTTTATAATGAGCATAACACATCTTCATTTTTATTTAGTAGGATTAGTAAATTTGCAAAAAGGATGGCATAACAACTCCATATGATATGTCATCTTTTTTGCAAATTTACTAATCCTACTAAATAAAGATGAACATGACAGCATGCTTTCTCGACAGCGTTACGATAACTTCAAATGGTTAGATGTTGGTCCTTAGTTCATATTACCTGCAGTCCAATGAAATACTTTCCTATTCACATAGCAACTGTTTATTGCAGCTCCTTACGCTTTTTGTTTTTAATTTAAATAAACGTGGCCCCACACTAGGAATATTATAATTCCTGTGTATTGGGTACGTTTACAAACATGAAATTCATATGGATAAACACCCAGACCGTAACAAATATTTGTGGGTCACCTAAAGATTTGTCCCGTGCGAGAATCGAACCCGCGACTTGTTAACCCAGTGGGCGAAACGGCGTAAGCTCCTAACCACTCGACGAAGCCGTCCGTCAAAATGCTTTATACTTTTTAAAAACATGGTCACTGAAAATAAATACCCACTTTAAAATCATTCTTGTATGATCTCTAGTCTTGTGTGTGTAGATTATTGTTTATATTTTATATTGTCAACCACTTCTGGCTAATGTTTAAAATTTTAATACTCTATGGGTTATGATTGCTGCATTTGTACATAACGGAACTAAGTCAATGAATAGAATAGCTTTAAAAAATTGTAAAAAGAACCTCGAGAACTATTCCATCCTTCTGAAAGAAGTCCAAATACATGTATATAATAAAAATATAATTGACCACAGACATGGAAAAAAACATTTGACGCAGTCATTTGACATGACTTTGACATGACAGTGTACTTCTTATCAGATCTCATCATCACATAAAGCAAAGAGGAGTAATGAATTAATATAAAATATATCATTGCCATGCCAATTACTGAACCATTGCTGTGAGTAGGTACTTGAAAACACATTTATTATCAACCAAAAATTCAAAGCCATGACGTCTTTGGTAAGATGTTCTAAGGCATTGAAAATATTAGCTAATCTTTAATTTGTAGAAACCACTTCATCAGGAAGATATGCACAATTTACGACTCGTAACGGTTAAATAATTGTGTTATTTTGCTTGACCAATAACAATTTCATCGTGGTTGTACTCTCTCACCTCAATGCGTGAGGTCTTTGCTCAGCAGTGGGATAAAGCAGGCTGGTTTATTATTTTACTCAAAGCCAAAGTCCAAAATTATTTATTTGTAAAGGCCTAAACAATAGCACTCACAAACGACAAAATTATTAAATTTTTTACATCTACCACCCGACCGGAACACGGCCTCCAATGATAAGAGCCGACGACAAGCTCAGCGGGCTAGTCTTTTAATTTAATTTGTTTGGCCTTTCTGATACCTATTTTTTTTTCTTATAAAAAATTGTATTATACATCATAGATTAAAGTTGCTGGTTGAGGAGCTGCTCAAACCCAATCTGTTTTATCGTCAAGATAATCCGAAATTTTGTAATACCCTTTCTTACACAGTCTAGTTTTGATTGCATTTTTAAACTTATTGATAGGCATTTATCGAATATCTATGGGTATTTTTTTTTAGAAGCGTATATGCATTGCCCCATGAAAGAATTACTAATTCTGTAGAGACGAGTAGTGTACACAATGAAATCATCTTTGTTCCGTGTATTTGCATGATGTGTGTCGCTATGTTTTTCAAAGTTACTAATATTCTTTTTAACATATAGAAGATTTTCATAAATAAATTGTGATACAACAGAAATAATCTTACATCTCAAATAGCCCACGGGGCTAGTTTATCAACTTGACGAATAACTTGACCAGTTTCAATGGCTTTCACTTATTTCAATTTGTTTTCTGCTTTGGAACGATTGGAAAAATGTTATTTTTTTGCGTGTATACCTATATTCGATTCAGCTCACATAGTCGTACGGGTTTGCATAATTAAGATCATACTCATTAGTGTGTTTATCTCGCTACTTGTATATATATATACAAGCTGTAACATAATAAACGCAAGACCTGAAAGTAATTTGTTCTAAATCGATAACTGAATTGAATCCCGCTAAGTGAGTGGCTAGACTGAACATCAGATTCTTCTTGAATTTGATGGGAGCAGATAAGACACGGGCTATTATCTATTGTTATAATAATGTGTCAAAGCAGCTTTCGAGAAAAATATCATTAAAGTGCCTTTTTTATCTTTAAGTTTCAGTAACTCCTAGATCCTAATTTGAGTAAATAATAATTAGGACTTACAGAGTTAACTCTAAAATAATCAAATCGTCTAAAGTTTTAAATAATATGTTAAGTGGTTTTGGTTTTGGAGGTTCTTCTAAATGGCATATTAAAGAAATTATGACAAAAATGTTGAGTGACCGTATTTAAGAAGACCGATCAGAATGTGGGCAGGCGTTTGTATTACTGTATTCTTGTTTCAGGTGCTGTGCGATTCATCTTCACAGGCTTTTCTATATATTGGCTCCCGTAACAATTATCGTTATTATTGTGATTATCCTGTATAATGTTTTCTTCAATCAAAAAGGTTTTATCTGGACGGAAGCGAATTTTATGAACGCTTCTATCCCAAAGAATGATAGATAACACTTATATTTTCTCTTTCTCTATCAATAATATTGGAGGCAAGGCTTGATGTTATAGTGTATGCTGCTCCGCTCATCGAATAGTCGCGGGTTCGATCCCTACGAGACAAATCTTTGTGCGCCACATATCAAAACACATATATGATAGAAATCATTTCTAGTTATCGCAGTTTGATGCTTAAATTAATTTTTATAAAGCGGAGGATAAAATGGTGGCGAGGGAGGATTTCACGAAAGAGAGGAATTAGATAAACTTATTATTAAGATAGTGAAGAAGAAATAATATGTAATAATGTGTTCTTTTCCAGCATCATTGACTACGTTCGGTTTATTTGTTGGTGATTAAGGATCAGCGAAACAATGTGGTAATTTTTTTATATTATTCTTAAGTTGCGTCAGCATTGCGAGCATAGATCATACTACACGAGATTCACCCGAACTCCGCTGCGGTATTATTGGTCTGAATGTGAAATCTTATTGCCAGCTCTTATTGCTATCTCGATCACATAGTTTCATGTGTCTTTCGAATTTTAGTTTTGTTTATGGCTTTGGACATGGAGGTATCTTCACGATGTTTTTTTTAACCGATAGCAAGTGACAATAGTACAGAAATTTTTGAAAAACCCAGAGTATCGAGCCGGGATTGTAACTTAAATACGCAGCGACCATCTACTCTTTTACCCTTCAGTATTATATCAACAACACAGACCTACAACAATTTTGGTGCCGGGGATTTTAGACCTGATTTTAACTATGTCTTACATGGTGATATCAAAAATGTTACCGGTTTTTTTCTATCAGCTCGAGTTCCCCAGGATTAAAAAATACAGTTTTCAGAAAAAAAAAATATTTTATTGGTATTCAACATCAAGAAATTGCCTTATAAGTGATTTTGTAGAATGAGACTGACGTGGGCAATCTCGCATGATTCCCCAGCAATAGACGGCCATCATATGGGTGTCCCACCTTCCTTGGTATCTATTCTCCATCGTTTTTATGTCTTGGTGGAAACGTTCTCCTTGTTCTTCGCTTAAATCTCCTAAATTGCGTTGAAATTGATCTAGATGACTATTAAGATAGTGTAATATTATACTCATCTTACAGCCTACATTTTTGAAACGAACTAGCTATTCTTCTACTAATTCTACATAGTTATCAGTCTTATGATTTCCGAGGAAATTTTGAGCTACAAAAGATTTCCACGCAAGCCTTTCCAGATCATTCAGAGAGGTCTCAAAATTTGTGGTGTCTTTCACTGACTGACGTATTTGAGGTCCATCAAAGATACCTGCTTTTAGTTTTTCAGTACCTTAACCAGGAAATTTCTGTGAAATAAACGGAAAACATTGACCATTTCTGTCGAGTGCCTTAACAAACTGTTTCATCAGCCCTAATTTTATATGCAATGGCGAAAGAATGATTTTTTTCTCTTAAAACTTAGGGCTCATTTATAACATTTCTTTCTCCGACAACAAGAGCATCTCTCATAGGCTAATTTTTTTGAGTCCAATGGTGTGATTTGGCTCGACTGTCCCAGAGACAAATAAAGCATGGGTATTTAGTATAACCACTCTGTTGACCCAATAAAAAATTAACCATCTTCAAGTCGACGCAGATCACCCAGTTATGTTCAAAATATTTTATTTTCTATAAAAGAATTGAAATTACCTCATATTCTTCTTTCACAGATGTTGAGTGAGCAATTGGAACGGGAGCATATTTGTTTCCATTATGTAGGAGAACTCCTTTGAGACTTCGTTTACTACTGTCAATAAAGAGACGCCATTCATTGGGCTGATATATCGTCAAACCCATGAATATCAGCAAACCACTCACATTACAGTAATACACAAAATTTTTATCAGATGAAAAAAACTGTAATAAGCGCCGTTCTCTCGTGCGATATGTAGACACTCAAACATCTGAGGAAAGGCAATTTTTTTCTTTTAATCTGGACGTTAGTAGCTCAGCACGTTCCTTAGAAAGATCTCAGTCAAGTCTCTGATGAGGTCATTAAGATCATTCTGCGAAAATGGCTTAGGATTTGATGTGTTTCCGCAGTATTCAAAGTCATCCTCTACTTGAGAAGAAATAGGTGTTTCAGCTTTTTTCTCCTGAGATTGCTGCACTACCTGGTGAAAAGCTGGTATTGGAACATTTTCTAAATGCGGAGTAGGTCTTTGTGATAACGAAATATTAGGGTATTTTCATTTACGGCGATTGTTTTTGTTGATGACCACTATATTAGTCATACATAAGTAACAGTCGTCATAATGATTTTTTTGTTCTCGCCATATCATAGGCACTCCAAACTTCAAAGACTTACGTGTCCCTTTCTCCCATTGTCGCAAATGTTCAACGCATAGTTTACATACAATATGAGGCACCCACACTTGATCTTGGTGTTGAATTTCAGTACCGAAGTAAGCAAAATACAGACAATGCACAGTGTCTGTTATCGATTTACGCTGATCTTTTAGTATGTATTCACCACAAACATAACGAAATGTATCAGGATTGTTAACACAACATCTGGACGTACTAGCCATAATGATATAGTAACATAAACTATATCGATGTTATTATAATAATGACTATTTACGAAAAAGACCGGGAAAAAAATTAAATGAGGGAGAAGGTAAATTAGAGCTGATGAGTAAAAATAACGTATGACAATATATTGTACATTACCTACTTTATCGACCATAGGCACAGAGCTGCTCCAAAAAAATGTTGTAGGCCTGTGTAATAGATATTATTATTAGATATATTATAGGCTTACATTATCTCACTGCAAGTCAGAGTCCTCCTCTCCTGTCTTCCTCTTATCTGATCTGGCGCATGTTAACGCCAGTCCTTATAATATGAATTCTCAGGATCCACCCAACTTGCAAACGTTTTGTTTCTATTGTCTTTCCTCAATCGACAGTGCCTAGCTCTGACCGTGACTTTTTGGAGTAAAATGTCATTCCCATACATATTTTATTTGTTATTAGCGTTAACTAGGCTACAGGTTCACTTGTCTTGCTACCTCTTTCTGGGCCTGCCGCGTTGGCGTACCCACTAGATGGGGACCACAGTTGCTTTTGCCCAAATGAACAATAGTATATGATTTATCTATCAATATTATTGCGCCCGATATTTGCAGGGTAGACAGAGTACACTCCCATTAGTTTCTTAACTCCTTGGCTTCCTTCACCCTCATAGTTTGTATTATACACGCTCGCCAGTTACGAAGACTCTTGAACTGCCCTTCAAATAATACACGGTCTACTTGGTCATGGTAAGGTAGTCTAGTTCTTCACCGGTACTAACATCCTTCCACTTTCGTATTGTAAATATGTTCTGTATAATAGATAATATTATTTTCTTGTAATTTCAGTCTTTGTAATTTGTGTAATTTGAGCAAGTCGTTATGCTGCCTGTTGCCTATTATGGTCGTTATCTTTCTCTGCATACTGATACACAACAAAATTAAAAACGAGTCCAAGAAATTTTACGCTCTGCAGGTAAATATCATTTCTGAATTTGAAAACCACCTAGTTCCAACGGGTTCTTTCCTTACATACCTATCAGCTTCCTCTAATGCCAATCAATCATAGGTCGGACAAATATAGTTTTTCAATCGGGAAATTCCCAGTATTATCCAGGAGTCTGGAATTGTGCCCGGTATATGACAATAGGCTCACCCATCATCGGTGACAAGTTGGTGTACACAGTATAAAGACATGCTTTGTGCCAACGCATCCAGCTCTTAAAGACCACCAAGTCGTTGGTCTATATGTAAATCATATTTTGTCCAGAACAGTCAGAAAGATTTTAGTCAATGTGTGTTACCAGTGATGATATATGGATCAGAGACGTGGTCTCTTACTATAGGTCTCATAAAAAAGCTCAGAGTTGCTCAGCGAGCTATGGAGAGAGCTATGCTCGGCGTTTCTCTACGTGATCGAATCAGGAATGAGGAGATTCGTAGAAGAACCAAGGTCACCGACATAGCCCTTAAGATTAGCAAGCTGAAGTGGCAATGGGCGGGCCACATAGCGCGAAGATCCGACGGGCGTTGGGGCAGAAAGATTCTAGAGTGGAGACCACGTATTGGCAAGCGCAGCGTGGGACGACCACCTGCCAGATGGACCGACGATCTTGTGAAAATCGCAGGAAGTCGTTGGATGCAGGTGGCATCGGACCGGTTACGCTGGAAAGCGATTGGGGAGGCCTATGTTCAGCAGTGGACAAGTATAGGCTGAGATGATGATGATGATGATGATGAGTCAGAAAGGTCTGTAAGGACCTGTTGAAACCCTGTTCTCTATTCCTACACCGCAAGGGGAAGGGAGAAGGCATGATGATACATATATATATATATATATATATATATATATATATATATATATATATATATATATATATATATATATATATATATATATATATATATATATATATATATATATATTGTCTAATAAATAATTGCCACTTGCTAACTATGGAGAAAACCTTGTCGAAGGAACCCCAATTTCGTTCCGTCCATTCTTCGGGTTATTCGGTCTAAAGAATTTTGATAAAAAGTAGTGGATATTATCTAAACGTACCCATAATTTGTCTATTTATTCAGGGATTCTTTCATGTTTTCTCAAACAGCCCGCTCGCCGTAAACAATAATTTTTTTATTGTGTAATAATTGTAAGACGATGAGATCATTGCATAACGATTAATTCTTGTTCTTGCAACAGAACGCTACAAATCTGAATTTAGTCTAAGAATTTCTTTTATAAACTTAACAGTTTGAACATCATTTTGTAAACTAAATTTCCCGTATAAGTAGGCGCTTTAAAGTGAAAACCTCAAGAATCAAGTTTTGATCACATGTATTCCATTTCATTTGTGATACTTAAAATTACAGCATTATATGAAATTGGTCTCAAATGCGTATAAAACGCATTTAAATTAGAAACTAAAACACAAATAATTGAATAAGCCCTAGGAATAAACCTTTTATAGGATGCATTTTCTTTTCTGTTAACTCATTCGGACAACAAAGGTTTTCACTCTTAGGCAACAGTATAATCGTTGGCAAGAGTGCGAACAAGTAATCTGTCATTTTTTTTCCTATGCCATGGATACTGCGTTGGTTTCCGAAAATAAAATATTAGTATCGTGTCAAGTCAAGAGTCTCCGTAACCGGCGAGCATGTATGAGACGAACTATGAGAGACGAGGAAGCCAGAGAGGTATGTAAGGAAAGAACCTGTTGGAACTCTGTACTCTCTGCCTACCCCGCAAGGGATCTGGCGTGAGGTTATAGATAGATAGATAGATAGATAGATAGTATCGTGTCAATGTTGGGAAGCCTATCTCTCACGAATCATAGCTTTTATTGTCTTTTTTTCTTTAAGAAAGTAGCCCCACACGTAGATTTATTCCTGTATCATGGGTGCGTTTATAAACATGAAAATTCACATACACAAATGCCCAGACCGAATTAAATATTATAAATGGTCGATTTAAAAATAATTTTCTTCGCTGCAGTATTAACCTAATGAAGTCGTTGTGGTGTTTGGTGCCTCTTTTGCTTGTGATCCTTCTGTGCGTACTCATATATAATGGAATACACACCGAGACCAAGAAATTTCATGCTCTTAAGGTAATAATTGGCTGGATATAGTTTAATAATTTCATTAAAATCGTTTGTGAACACTTGCTGCTGGAACTTATCCAGCCGTCTATAAGGCATCCAACTTGGCTTAACAACTGTAGCTGGGACCAACAGCTTACCGTGCCTTTTTTGCCTCGATTTTAGAACGACGACGTTCTAAAATCGACTTGCCACAAACGGTCACCCATCTCAGATCGACCGAGCCGGACTCTGATTAAGTTTGGTGATCGCTAATAAGACGGCATTCTCGCCACATATTAGTAAAGCTTTATTTGAAAATTTCATATCATGATTTTTCAATCATCAATTAAGAAAAGATAAATATTTTCTTTTGGACCGGACTGAATAAGAAACAGAGACAACTGAACTATTTTACTTATATCATTGTAATTTTGAATTGCTTTCATCATCATCATCATCATCAGCCTATAGCAGTCCACTGCTGGACATAGGCCTCTCCAAGTGCACGCCACTGGGTACGATCCTCGGCTACTCGCATCCAGTTTCTGCCAGCCGCCCTACGAAGGTCATCGCTCCACCTAGCCTGAGGGCGTCCTGCATTACGTTTGCCAGTCCGCGGTCTCCACTCAAGAACTCGTTTGTCCCAGCGGTTATCGGTTGTTCGGCTAATGTGACCGGCCCATTGCCACTTCAGCTTACTAATCCGGTGGGCTATGTCGATAAGTTTGGTTCTCTGTCGAATGACTTCGTTCCGGATTCTATCCTTCAGAGAAACTCCGAGCATAGCCCTTTCCATAGCTCGCTGAGTGACTTTAAATTTATGAACCATTCCAACCGTGAGTGTCCACGTCTCGGCTCCATATGTCATAACGGGCAGGACGCACTGATTAAAGACTTTTGTCTTTAGGCTTTGTGGAATGGGCGATGTAAATACTCGACGTAATTTCCCAAATGCCGCCCAACCCAGCCGTATTCTTCTGTTGACCTCTTTCTCGAAGTTGTTTTTCCCCAACTGCAGAGTTTGCCCTAGGTAAACATATTCTTGAACAACCTCGAGAATAGCGCCATGTATTGCAACAGGTTCCGGTACTACATGTCGGTTAAACATTACCTTGGTCTTGTCCAAGTTCATGCGGAGACCTATTTGTTTGGAAGAATCGGCTAGGCTGGTCAGCATCTGTTGTAAATCCTGCAACGTTTCGGCCATAATGACGATGTCGTCTGCAAATCTCAAGTGTGAGATATGACTGCCATTTATGTTTATGCCATGACCTTCCCAGTCCAGCGTCTTAAACATATCCTCCAATGCATTTGTGAACAATTTGGGGGAGATAACGTCCCCTTGTCTCACTCCTCGATGCATTGAGATAGGGTTGGTCTGCTGGTTTTGTAACTGGATGGTCATGGTCGCGGCGTTATAGAGACTTCTTAACACTTGGATGTATCGCCAGTCGACTTGGCATCGTTGCAAGGATATCAGAACTGACCAGGTCTCGATCGAGTCAAAGGCCTTCTCATAGTCCACGAATGCTAAGCACAGGGGCCGATTATACTCTTCGGTCTTCTGTATAATCTGCCGTATAGTGTGGATGTGGTCTATGGTTCCATACCCTCTTCGAAACCCGGCCTGTTCCGGGGGTTGAAATTCGTCGAGCCTTCGCGCAAGACGATTCGTGATAACTCTTGAAAACAGCTTATAAATGTGGCTCAGGAGCGAAATAGGGCGGTAGTTCTTCAGTTGGGTCTTATCACCCTTTTTGAAAAACAATACGACCACGCTCCTACCCCAAGCCTCTGGAGTTCTCCCATTAAAGAGGACAGAGTTAAAGATATTTTGGAGCTCCTTTAGCACGGATTTACCTCCTGCTTTTAATAGTTCAGTTGTAACTCCGTCCTCTCCAGGGGCTTTTCCATTCCTTAGCTGCTCAAGAGCCATCACGATTTCGTCTAGGCTGATTTCGGGCAGGTCTTCCGTAAAGTGGCGGCTTAATGTAGCTCTAGGATCCTCGTTTCCGGGATCAGGACGAGATGTATGCGAGGCGTATAGTCGGCTGTAGAAGTCTTCTACTTCCAAAAGAATCTCCGGCTTAGAAGTGATGACGTCCCCATTGGCTTTGGACAACTTCGTCAGATGGCTCCTCCCCAAAGACTGAACGAAAACTTTCGACCCCCGATTTTGCTCGATTGCTTTTTCAATAGCGCGTGTATTAGCGCATCGGAAGTCATGTCGTACCAGTTTGTTAATTCGTTTGTTGAGTGCCCGTTGCTCTAACGAAGTGTTGGGTGGGTTTACACGTCGTTCCTTCATAAGCTGCAGTGTCTCCTCCGAAAGCTTCGTTTTCTTACTTATACGTCGCGTTTCACAAAATCTCGTACCTTCCTCCCTGATGATTTTAACTACATTTGTGAGGGCCTGGTCTACGTCATTTGTGGTTTCCATGGTAACGAATCGGTTCTCCAGATTTGACTGGAACGCTTCAGATCCTACTACGGTTTGGAGGAGGTTGGGCCGGAGCCTGGCCTTCATCAAACGGACTCGCTCGAGCTTAAAGTTGATATTCAGTGAGCCTCTGACAAGTCGGTGATCGCTTCCGGTATTAAACCTGTTGATCACTGAGACATCTCTGAATATGTGCTTCTTGTCCGTTATGATGAAGTCAATCTCATTTTTAGTCCTAGTGTCGGGACTTTGCCATGTCCACTTTCTTTGGGGCCGTTTCTCAAAGAAAGAGTTCATCAAGAAAAGCCCCTCTTTCTCAAGAAAGTTAACAAGCATTTGCCCCCTATGATTCCTGCTACCGTAACCGTGAGATCCTACTACCGATTCGCTGCAAATTTGTACTCCCACTTTAGCGTTGAAGTCCCCCATGACAACGTTGTAGTAGGCCTTAGTGGTGGAGTGTAAGGCCTTCGATATGTCCTCGTACATATCTTCAACTTCATTGTCAGAGTGTGCCGAAGTCGGTGCGTAAACCTGCACAACCTTTAGGTTATACCTATCGGTTAACTTAATAATAAGATACGCTACCCTGTTCGACACACTAGACATTTCTACAACGTTGTCAGAGAGGGTTTTATTGACCAAGAACCCTACGCCGCCCTGGGATAGCTGATCGCCCTCTCGGAAGTACAAAAGGTGGCCTGATTCTAGGGTAACGGTGTCCTCTCCCTTTCTTCGGACTTCACACAGTCCCAGAACGTGCCACCTTATCCCTTCGAGTTCGGATTCTAGTTGCGCCATGTGCTCGTCAAGCCGTAACGTGCGTCCATTAAACGTCGCCAAGGTCAGTTGATTTTGGCGGCCTCTCGTAGCCCGGGGATTCTTCGCACCCCCTGCCCTGCCGTTACCGTGACCGCCGCCGTGATCCGGAATAGCAGGGCGGCCGGGAACTGGGGGCCGTGGTTTATTTTGGCTTGCCATTTGGAGGGTTTGCCCATAATCGCCACGCTGGGCAGGCGGGTTGGCGATCGCAGTGCGTAACTCTTCGCATCGGTGCCGCTGCTGCCCGTCACCGATCTGCGGTATTTAGTCACGCAGTTATTTGTTATGGTTATACCGCCATTTTTCGGTCGTCAGAGCCTCGTTCGTTGATTAGCAGGATGTACCACGAGCAGGTGAGGATGACTTGGAGCCATATGGTGGTATTTGACTCATTGCTTTATATATATTTAAAAAAGCAGTGATAGCCTAGTGGTTAGACCATTGGATTGCAAAGTCAAAGGTCTCGGGTTCAAACCTAGGCACGCACCTCTATCATTTCAAAAGCATGTGCGTATTAAAAATTAATTATCACTTGCTTTAACGGTGAAGGAAAACATCGTGAGGAAACCTGCATGCCTAAGAGTTTCTCGAAGGTGTGTGAAGTTCGCCAACCCGCACTGGGCCAGCGTGGTGGACTATGGCCTCAACCCTCTCAGTTTTAGAGGAGGTCCGTGCCCAACGGTGGGACAGTGTCTTAACAGGGCTAATATTATTATATATTTATTTCATTGCATAAATAATTTTTACCTGATGGTTGCAAAATCAGCCCTAATTCACCACCCTCGAGTAAAGTGCTGGTTAGTTACTTCGGGATTAGTGTTACTAGTTTAACCGTTGGATAGGGTAACTCTAAGATGGTGAAATTCGTACATAGACTTACTAGCAATTTTAATTGTCCATTGGTCTACCTCAGATTTCACTTGAGGGGTGAAAGAGACCCAATAAGTATCGCAAGTCTCGTAATTCTCCGGCTAAGCAAGCCTTCGTCAAATGTTACGTTTATTGTCGTCTGTAAATATCGGAGCTGAAGTCTGTGACTCTGTCGAGTTAAATGTTGACGTCGTCCTGTAGTTAATCGCTATCTGTGGCCAATAGCATGTTGCTGGACGAATGTTCTAGAGACACAACTAAAAAAAAATGATGATCACAATAAACACCCTAATTCTAGTAAGGAGAAAGTTTGAATTCATTTATTATTTCGGTTTAAAGGTTTAATCAAATAGTCGACGGAGCGCGAAGGGAGCGCGACGGAAGCGCTCGGTTACGTTCGGTCGTGACGTTTGCCGTCGCGCCCAGCGGGGCTGCGCTGTGTGGCGACTCCCGTACATTTCAGTACATTACAACTCGCCAAGCCGCGCCACCGTCGCGCTCCCGTCGCGCTGCGTTGGCTATGTGACCAAACCTTCAGTTGTGTTGTGTGGCTTCGGCTTATAGCATACCGCTGGAAGAAGGTCAGAGAGACGCAACTGAAAAAAATTATGATTTCAATAAACATACTAATTCTAATGTAGCATTTGATTTAGTTGTGCTATTATTCCTTGATATAAAAATGATACCATAATAAAAATATATTGAGGTTGCCCAAGGGTACAACGTACTTTATAAATTTTGTTTAATTTTTTTTTTACAGAGATCGAATTCGTGAATCTGATAATTATAGAAAATGTACTTTTTTAATATAAGAAGATGGTATTTTAATTCCCGACAGGAAAATATTATTTTTCATGTTTATGTATGTTTAATTTTAATTTTTAGTTTTAGTGTTATTATGATAATATTATATTATAGAGGATAGGAAGTGAAATAATGATTATTAATAAATTATTATACCTATACCGATGATATTCATTAATAACTAAACAAAACGACGTGTTTTTTTGTAGTTAGTGACGTCTTAGTTCTAGAATAGTTTGATCTTCTCAGATGAAAGACCAATTTTAGGTTAAATGAAATCAAATCAAATAAAGGTTAGGTTTAAGTTAAATGATTCGTTACTTTTCGATACCATCACATGTTTTAGGATTTATAGACCTGTAACTTTTTTATTGAGGACTGGTCAACGATCGACTCCTATTCCTTCTGACGGAAAGTGACGATGGGACTGCAGATGTGATTTTTTAACTTAGCAACCGTCTATTCGCACTGAGTTTAACTTAAACTGCATAGATAAATAAACTTCGCATGCAGACAAAACTTCGCTAACAGTTAGTGCAGTATTAAATTATGTAATGGACGAGCCAACGGTGTTCGCTATAAAATGGCGAAGGGCTCCCAGCTCGGAACTGCCTCGTAAAATCGGTAAATGTATCATTTCGGATGATCGATAGCCGATGCACGAAGGTGTATCGCAACCCTAGTACCCTACTTTTCGATCTATAGGCACATATATACAAGGATGTTTGGCCCGCAGCCAAAATCAAAACTATCGCTGTCATCAAGTGAATTGTCGCTTCATGACAGCCGCAGAGTTCCGTTTGCTAAATTAGTAACCGACCGGACCCACCTGTTGAAATATTTCTCTGGTTGTAGGAAAATGTTACTTAATGATAACCCCAAATTTCCAGCAACGCCCCCTCCTGTCAATGTCATCCACGCCCGGTCAATGTCTTCGACAGGCCAAAATATCCTTGTCGCATTAAATACCTAACATGTTTATATATCTATACAATACTCAGTACCTATCTATACACTATATCTATATACCTATCTATACCTTTTAAAAGCAAAGAAAAACCAGACGGTTCTTTTTTCTTCCGTGTTAAGCTTAATTTTCATTACCATGGAACGGAATGGAAGCGAATTTTTGTAATAAATTTGTACATAGCACAATAAACTATACGCCAATTGTAACGAACAAACTGCAAACGAACTAATAGCTACGGGAATTCTGGAGAATGTGTTAAATTCTCAGGAAGATGCTCGACCTGTATTTTGACTGGTATCTTGTTTGTACGTTACAAGTTTGAGAATAAAGTTCATAATGGCATGTACAAAATCCTTACAAAAATTCGCTTTTATTCCATTCTGCGACAGTGGATTTTTTTTTTTTTTTTTTTTTTTTTTTTTTTAAATAGCCCCACACTAGGATTTATTCCTGTGTCGTGGGTGCGTTTACAAACATGAAAATTCACAAACAAATACCCAGACCGGAACAAATAATTGTGGATCACAGAAAGATTTGTCCCGTGCGGGAATCGAACCCGCGACTATTCGACACAGTGGGCGGAGCCGCTCAAGCTCTTAACCACTGCGCTAAATTGAGACTCCTATCCTATTCATTTACCTATGTTATCGAGTTTATGCTTTGACAACTTCTGTATTGTTATTGCCCACTATTTGCTTGATTTCTTTAAAGTTAAAAATGAAAAAAGTGGAATATATAGCATCTTTTCCCACATTTCTGATGGGTACAGAAAAAAAGCCGGATGCACAAAGGCATGAAGATTAGTTTTATTGTCTTCGTGAATGCAAGTGACATAAAATGCACCAACGTGCTGGTCCCAAAGGATAAGATGCAGGCGCCCCATGTTGAATCTAGAAATAGAGTACAACTACTAAAGTTTTACGAAACTAACTCGCTTGCAAAGTAATGTAATTTTTTGGCATTTGGTCAATAAAATTTCTGAAATTGTTTATGTCCGTTCTTTGTTTGTCTTTTGCAGAAGAAAATCTTTAAAGATGTTCAGTCCTCTTTGTGAAAAGACTGAATGTGTGTGACACTTTTACAATGCTATAAATTCACGCGGCATCCTTCAGGGGTCTGAGATCACCAATCAGAATGCATTGGTGCAATATGTATTAACCTAAATGAAAAATAGAAACCCAATAGTGGGGGTGGCAGAAGTGTGCTGTATATACCTACATTTCACTGACGACATTAGTTCCCCATAATTACGAGGCGAGCCTATTACGATTAGCATACCGGGTGCAATTCCAGACCTCGGGCTGTTACTGAAAATTTTTGCTTAGAAAAACCCTAATGACCATTTGTCCAACCTAGGTTCGAAGCCTTGATCATACACCACTAGACAAACCTTTGCTACTCTTAACTTTTGTGATTAAGACTTATTTGTCAAAGAATAGTTATCTACTAAAAAGTAATTATAACTAACTATATTTTTTACTCTACCTTCTGGTCTTCAAGTTTGAGACCTTAAAGCGAATGAAAAGATCACATGACGTTCGAAATATCTCGCGAGATCTCTCTCTCTAATTTTACCCCCCGAGGAGGATATATTTGCTTTTCGTCGTATAACTATGGTAGGATTCACTAGGAAAGTCGTAGGGGAGAAAAAATTATTTTCTAGTTTCACAGTGTTGTGTGCTCTGCAAACGAACATCGGCTATTGTTTCAGGTTCTGTTATTACTTTTATGATCATCCTTTGTCTGCAACAATAATAACATATATTATTTAAACTGAAGATCACTCTCATGCTTATTTTGACCGAAATATATTCGGTTTCCTTGACCTAAATTACCCAGTTTTTTATTTTCTACTCCTGAAGTTATCTCTCTATATATCATCACGCCAGGGGTCTGGCGTGATGGCAGAGAGTACAGAGTTCCAACAGGTAAGTAAGTACCTCTTGGAAAAACTTTACAGACCTCTCTGGCTCCCTACAAAATAATAATACTTAAATACACACATATATATGGTCTCGTTGGTTTAGTCGCGTATAGTATAGCTGGGCATTCCGATATCCAGAGTTTGAATCCAAAATCGGGCTAAATGTTACAAGTAAGCTTACAGTAACAGTCTGGTATCTAAAACATGTCCTGGTATAGTGGCAGAAAGCTCGCCCACCAATAACTGGACATACAGCTTACGTCTGCTTCCGTAATTTACGAAATATAGGCATGACGGTAAAGAACAGTTATTTCAACTTGCCATTAACTCCAGAAATCATATTTGTTTTCTCCAAAGGAAAATAGTGGCTACGAAAACGAAATGAACTCCCATAATACAAACACGTACACTATAATTTCTCAGGAGAGTAAGCGGGTGGTCCTTGGGGATGTCCACCGTAACGATTGGTTTACTATAGCAACCATAAGAAAGGCTGACTTTTAATTCATTCGTATTTATAGGAGTAGCAATGGAAAGTTTTGATTTAGACCTTTGTTTATGGTAATGACAAAATTGTTTTCAATCTATATCATCACGCCAGATCCCGTTCTGGGTACAGAGTTCCACCAGGTTCTTTCCTTACAGACCTCTCTGGCTTCCTCCACTCTCATAGTTCGTCTCATACAAGCTCGCCTATTACGGAGACGCTTGACTTGCCTTTCAGATAAGACACGGTTTGTTTAGTCATGGTAAGATAGTCTCGGTCTTCCCCGGTACCTACCCCTGTCCACTGTCGCATTGTATATCTTTTTTGTCATTCTTTCTTGCACCATTCTTTCTATATGCCCGAATAACCAGGTACACCCTTTGTCATTTTACACCTATACTATCTTTCATACCTACAGGCAAATTGTAATTATTATTTTGTTGTTAACTGTTGTATAACTGTTAAATTCATTTTGTGACATAGTAATAAGAATAGGATGTAGAAAAATAGAATACTATTTCGTGTTAAAGCTTGTGAAATAAGAAATTGATACTATAAGCGGTCTTATTGGTATAACTATTTCTTCCAGACTACGCGGTTAGAGTGCCAAGGTGCTTTTTTAAAGTGAAAATTTTATTAAATCGTTACAAACTTTTTGGTCTGTGTGTTGCATGTCGCGTGACGTTCAGTGGCCGACCGTCACGCGACATGCAACACGCTCGCCAGAGCAGCCAAGGCCAATATGTTTCACTTTTACCGTGGTTTCATAAAACCACACAAGGGTTTTCATTTATTTATTATTAAGTCAAGAGTCTTCATAACCGGCGACCGTGTATGAGACGAACTATGAGAGTCTAGGAAGCCAGAGAGGTATGTAAGGAAAGAACCTGTTGGAGCTCTGTACTCTCTGCCTACCCCGCAAGGGATCTGGCGTGATTTTTATCTCTAACTCTCTACCAACTAAGGTATCACCTAGGCATGCCGATTCATTCTGAATAAACGATCGATGGATCGATACGAATCAAACGCACTAGATAGATAGAATACTCTTTATTGTGCACACCAAATACATTATAACAAAACAAAGTAGTTGTTGTAAAATAACAAGCATAATTGACGGTCTTATTGCTAGATCGATTCTCATTTAATCGATTCGATGAAATGAAATATTCTTTTGAATCCTTCTGTTGGTACCATTTATGGATGCGTTGCAATTAGAGATTAGACAACAGACTTTAAAAAATGGTAAATTTAATACCTAGTATTTTTAACAATAAATGTGCTTTATATTGTAATTTAAATGCTTGATTTTCACAACTTGAATAAGTCATATTGTTGATTACCACATTTTTATTATTGAAACGAAAACGATTCGATTCAAGGGCCTTTAGAATCGATTCACTGAAACTTTTTGTATTTAAGATCGATCTAAAAATCAATTATTTGACTCAAAAGAATTTTTATTAATGGCTTTTAAATCGACATGCCTAGTATCACCTAATGCTAGTCATAATAATCACTCACTAATTAAAAGGTACAGGTACTCTTATGAAGCTATTTTTGTGAATTCACTCAAAGTTCAGATCATTTGGTGCGTCGGACTTAAATAAACACTTTATTGAATTTAAAAACGATAATAGATCAAATTATGTAGCGCTCAATTTTTTATTTTTTTTTGACACAACACAGATTACAATCAAACATAACACTTAATTCTAAGTAATACAATATATCTGGATTGTAATCCAAAACATGTGCGTTCAGCTAAATAAAATTAAGCAACTAACGAAACACAAAAAAAAATAAGTCAGAAGTAAACACATTATCCAAGAAGAAACACAGAACCAGGTACACATCTAATCATATAAAAACACAATATTTATAAGGATGGGTAACAGAATATTACACAGCATGACATTATGTAGCATAAATGATATCTTTGACAATTTTATTAATTTCAATTCTCGTAGGATGACCGTTTGAGGGCCCATCTAGTGAGCGGCGAGTCACTGCCGGCCACGGATAGTTAGGTATCGCTAATTAAGGCCGGGACAAAAACTTGACTTTTTCAAAGGGGACGGCCCTTTGAAAAAGTCAAGTTTTTGTCCATCAAACCTATTTCACATAGTCTTTGTTTTCTTTCCATAATTTACAATAGTCCTTGCACCTACCGGGGTCAGTTCGCTGTCTACTTTCTTTAAATTGTAATTGATCTCAGCAGGTCACTTACATAAGATTAACTTCTAGCAAATGGCCTCTACGTGTTGGACCCATGTCCCCACACAAGCCTTTCAAAGTCCGTGAATCTCAGTATCATACAAACATAAACCAAATTAAACATGTCACCAGTCAGAAATAATCGGAACACTTCTAAAATCATTACTTGGATATTGTTTTTTAATTATAACGCTTTTTTAAATATATTTTTAAACCCATAATAGATGTGAATAGGTTTAAGCCTTTAGTAGCAAATAATGGACAAAGCAGACTGATGTCCTGAAAAAAGGCCGGTCGTAGTGGCCATCCTTGGCGAGACCTTCGTCTTGTAGAAGATGGCATTTTTCGGCTGATGAAATGACTCAATAAGCACATTTAGGTAAGTCTTTATGCATGTTATTTTCATCTATACTATAATATTATAAAGAGGAAAGGTTTGTATTTAAATACATACGAATAAACTCAAAAACTACAATATCCCTAGTAACATAGGCTATGTTTAAAAAATAAATATCCACCCGTGCGAAGCCGGGACGGGCCGCTAGTGCTTAAATAAAACAATAGATACCTATTAAAGTGAAACACTAACCAATTTAATATAAATACTTTTTCAAAACAATATAGCTCGAAATTAAAAAGTTATTTTTTCATATTCCACGTTTTTTAAATTTAAAGTAAAACAAAGTTTTAATTATGAAAATATCTTAGTGCTATGTTATGAAAGTTCATTCGTTTGATATAACTTTCATACCTGTCGGTAAAACTTAACGTAATGAAAACAATATGTCTACAACTACTTTATTTTTAAATTAACTACATCTCCCTTTTTTGCAATCTTTTATTTAACTTGCACTATTTGTTTGTCTGTCTGTCTATCTTTTCAGTTCTAATTTTGTGATCTATTTTTCTAGCACTTGCGGGTTTCCCAATGTAAGTTTGGTTTCAATTCAATAATATAGTATATATGCAGTAATATGCAATAATAATGATGGATTCGGACGAGTACTAAGCATCTCCGTTGTGGTTTTGCTATAGAAGCTTGTTTTTAACAAGTCTTTTTAAATTAATATAATTCAAAAGAATTGATAAGGATTTGGAATTGCGATTGATTTGGAATCAAATTGTTCAACTGATCGAGTAAATAGGATATGGAATGGGAAAACTAAAAAAGAGAAATGCTAAAAATAAAAAGTTTTAGAACGTTGTTTAGACTGAAATATAAATCCTACAACGTTCGGTATGATACCCTCATTCCGAATCACCCTGTAAATAATTTAATTAATCACTAGTGAAGCTGTAAAGGCCTCGCGGCCAACAGCGTACATCATTCACACACACACACTAAGCTAGTGCCGCAAGTGTCAACCCTACAAAAACGCTACTTAAAATGCACACCATATTTTTTCCAACAAACTGCTAACACTATCTATGTTTGCCCATTTGTCGTGTTTGTATTTGCAGTACGCAGTTCCCTTCCACGAGCTTTTTAGGTCAGTCCACGTATGCCGGAACATGGCCGAATATTGTTTTTGTTCAAAGGTTCATGTATTGACACTTTTCCCTGTTGGGCACGGACTCGTGACGTGAATACTGTTAAATGTATAACAAACCTTTTCAGTATCGATTTGATCAAGAAATTCAATTAGGTTATACTAGGTGTCAGGATGGACCGATGACCAGTTAAAGATCGCGGGCATGGACGTATAAAAAAGGCGGACGGTATCTTGCTGAACAAAAAGTGAGGCACAATATTAAGTCAGATCGCGTGCACGCACGAGCTGCAACGCTGCATGGGTTTCAGCTTGTACGTGTAGTGCGACAAGGATATTTTGGCCTGTGGATAACATTGACCTCCAGAGAAATATTTAAACGGGTAGCCCCGCACGGTTACTAATTAAAAAAGAACTTAGGTAAAGCTCATAGCAAACGGTAAAACTGTGACAGTCATGAAGTCACATTTCACTTGATGACAGCGTCAGTTCCGATTTTGGCTGCGGGCTCAAAATATCTTTGTGGGACTGTGCCTTACCTCTATGGACTGTGCACGTCTTTTCATGCATTTAATTTTCCAATGCGAATACAATTTCTGTAAAACGAGGTTTGTTGCGTAATTGCGGCCGATAGACTCACTATGGTGTGGGTGTATGTGTTTCAGCACAAACGTACTGACTTACTACTAGACTTTACTTTTTATGCAGTGAGTGAGATTCTGAAGCTTTTATTTTTCTTGCAATGTTCGTGTGTCTGGCTGTCTTTCCGATTTAAATCTTGTGATCCATTTTTCAAGCACTTACACTATCCGATTGAGCTCAAATTTGGTATACGTATGTAAGTTCGGTGCCAATGCTGTAATATGGTACCATGGAGCTGATCAGATGATGGAGTCGGAAGGTGGCCATAGGGACATATGATCTGTGCAATGTAACCCTCTCGTGTTTAGGCTTGTTAGATTGGTACTACACAACCAGATATTGTTCAGGATCTGATGATGAAGCCGAAAGGTGGCTAATGGAACAACCCAACTACTCAAAACAACCCCGCCGCGTTTGAGCTTGTTGGATTTTTCTTAACGAGTACTTTAGACCCGTATGGTGACCAAGGTCTGATGATGAAGCTTGAAGGAAGCCATAGGAACTCCTCAACTAACTAAGATATCTTTGTTGTGTTTTTGTTTTAAAAGCTTGTTTTTTAAAAGGTCTATTTAAATTACTAAAATGGGACGCTTACACTATCAAGTCGTGGTCTTCACGGTGATCTTTAGGGAGGTCTACGTCTCGAAGAAGAAGTATTTCGGCTGAAAATAGGTGACCAATTCACAAAAAGAGTAGTAACCAGCGAGCGTTTATGGCATGAACTACGAGAGTAGTGGATGTCAGAGAGATTCGAAAGAAAAATTCGAAAACCCGTTGGAACTTTGTACTTTTTGCCTACTCCGCAAAAGATCTGACTTGATCGTATACAAGGTGTAACATAAGTAACGTAAAACCTGAAAGTGGTTGAAACGGATTTCAACAATTATAATGTATCTTACATTTTTTGGGATTTGGAAATTATGTCGTTACTCCTTCAGAGCGTTATAACCATTGATATACATAACACTAGATCAACAGTAACGGCGTAAATGTATGTCGGCTAAGAATGAGCCCGCAGCCAAGTTTCAAGCTTCTGTCATTCATTGGCCTGCCTGACGTCTCTCGAGTAACACGTATTAATAACAAATCACAAAATAGGTAAATGCGTGGTGTAAGAACGCGATTTGAGGTCACAAAATCACTATACCGCAAGCGGAACTACTTTCCATACATAAGTTTATTGTTTTTTCATATATTTACTAGTAAATAAAATAAAAAACCGATTTCAAGTTATAAAAATAAATTTGAGATGCAGTGTTGCTAATTAAAACACCATTTGGTGTTCCCGTCTTTATGGGAAAATGTTGGATGATTGTGTCACCTATAATTATGTACTATACAAATACCTATTTTGTTAATATTTTGGATCCAAAGGGTGCAAATTGTATCACGCCAGATCCCTTGCGGGGTAGACAGAATGTACAGAGTTCCAAAAATTTCATTAAAATAATATGAAAATAAATAAGCTTTTTGCTCAAAGCGAATATTGTACACAATTCTTTGTTACATAATTGCCTAATGGATCCGGTAAATCCCATTTGTTCTCACGCATGTCGTAGAAAGCAATTGGGGAATTAACCAAGACTTTTACTCTGCTTTTTTTTTAAAAAGAGCCCCACACTGGTAATTCTTAAATGTCATGTCGTGTCGTGTACGTTAACAAACATGAAAATCACACAAACAAATACCCAGACCTAAACAAAATGTTTGAGTCACACAAAAATTTGTACTATGTGGGAATCGAACCCGCAACTATTCAGTCTAGTAACCGGAGCGGCCTACCGCTCTTAACGTCTGGACAAAGAAGTCGTCAGTGGAAACAGGAAATAGGCAACAGCGTTTTACTGAGTTTGTTGAAGAAATACGCATTTTGTAAATTTGTATTCATTTTACCCGCTCTAAATAGACTGCAACCTGAATATTTTGAAAATAATGCAATAGATAACATTAGGTGTGTTTTGTTTATTACTCATTCAATAATATTATCATAGTTTGACCACATACCCTCATAGACACTATTAACTAATATCCAAATAATCTGTATAACAATTCTAATATCATATAGAATAAAATGAAGTAGGTACTATAATAATTTATTTTATTAATTCATGTATTGGATTCTATCTGAAATGTAACGAAGTTAATTAAAAAAATACATATAAAAAAATCATTTTAATTTCAATTTCAAATATTCATTTTGCATTTAAATTATGGGAAATAATCATATAGTAAGCAACACTGAGCCTTCTACTACTAGTAATATTGCTACCTCTATCGGATCGACATAATGTCGGTATGGTGCGGAACAAGAGTAAAAGAGATGGATATATGTTTACTCCAAATTATTTATTGGATTCAAAGCTACGTCGGCATACTTTTAAGTCGGTACACTTTTTTCGACGCGCCGAAGTGCCGTTTGCTTCTCTATTTATTTACCTCAATGGTTATAACAAACTAAATTTGTTCTCGATTAAAGCAACACGGAGATATCAAATGCATTTCTAAAACGGATTTCTCAATATGCACATATACTTGTACGTGTGTACAAGTTTCATTGTTGATTGGGGTATAAAAGTGCTTAGAAAAACTTTACATTTGGAAATTTGGTTTTCGTAAAGAATTTGTAAAGCAATTATCTAATCAGGGTGTGTCAGGTGTTGCGATATTTACAATACACCTTGTATAGGTAACAGATAGATAAATATTATAGGCTATCCAATAAAACCTTGTCAATCTATGTATCTATATCATCACTGCCTACCCCGCAAGGGAACTTGCGGGGTAGGCAGAGAGTACTGAGTTCCAACAGCTTCTTTTCTTACAGATTTCTCTTGCTTCTTCCACTCTCATAGTTCGTCTCATACCTTGTCAATGATCTAATATTTAGTACATTTCAGTACTAACAGTGAGAAACATATACTTTTAAAATGTAGTTTCTATTGTGGATCCGCTCTGGGCATCATGCATAATACATGGGAAAGCTTTATTTGAACCCCAGACTATTTTAGTTTTAAACAAAACGTTTTATATGCACATACATACCTTGGGCTTTATCCGCTATGACCAAACGTGGTACGTTAAGATAACTTTGTGAAAGGATTGTGTAATGGTATTCTGTATGCTGGCATCATTACAATCATTTAACGAACTCATCAATCCAGCCGAATTCGGCAAAGGTGAAGGCATACGTGACGGCTTTAAATCGGAAGCCATCAACAAAGCCAATAATTTGCGCAGTATGAATATTAAAGTCCCTTGTTAGTCTAGTGGATATATGTAGTTTTTCTAACGTAAAATTTCCAGTATGAGTCCGTAGTCTGGAATTGTGCTCGGTGTATGGCGATATGCTCGCCCCCTATTACATGGGCCCTAACATCGTCGACGAAAAGTGGGTGTACTCAGTAAACCTCTGCTACACCCGCTTGTGGAGTATAGGCGTGACTGTAAATATTAAAGTTCCCAAAGCAGCGCAAACCCAGATGCACTCTCTTGCCCTTCTCCTTTAAACCCCATGGAATGGGTGTCCGTTACAACTGGGAAAGGGTCCGGTTGCAGTGTCTGACCGCCAGTCACTCATGACCTCAACTGTCGCCTTAAGCCTTCCACAAGGCCTTGCTATATCGCCAAATCTACCAACATCCGTCACTTATCAGCATTAAGTTGTCTTCACCGCCGACATAGTCTTCGTGCTGTTAGGTCCGGGCACTTAGTTGTAATAAAAAAAACAACTAGAGTACTAGACACTTATTTATTTTTGTTCCACAATTATTATAACCAACTACACTTGTAACGCGGTACTTTTGTCGCTCACACGCGAGACCTCCTGAAGGTCTTTGCCGAATTCAGACCCCTTTGGTAGCTTAGCTTTCACTACTGAGCCAACCGGCAGGCAGAAACCAGGTCCGCAGTTGGGCAGTAATTAGACTAATTACCAAATGAATAATGACTGATTTTTGTTGAAAACTCGGGGTTTATAAATGCATATATTGCTGATTTGCTTTAACAGAAATGGCAGAATGTGGGGACTGCAATTCAGCAATATAACCGTGGGACTTAGGGATGTAACACCTCCCCCCTTTAAGACGAAGCATCTAAGTTTAAAAGATGCAAGTTAGAAAAGAAACAGAGAAGAAATAGAAACGAGATAGAGACGAGATAGAGACGAGACGTGAGCGACATAAGTATTACAATGTTTTAGTAATAGGAAATGGAATTAACATTTATACGAAATAGAATAATAGCGAAATAGAATCATTGTTGACATTTATTAAAACTTCAAAATAGTATCTGTAATTAAAATAATGTAAATAACAATAGAAAATGTACATAAAACAAGCTTAAGTATAGAATCTTGCTTGATATAGAAATAGGAATTAGTATAAAAACAACTTATTTAGCATCAGTGGAAATAGTAATTACAACGATATAGTAAACATAAGTCGATATAGTAAAATTAGAATAAGCAGAACTAGAAAAATAGAAATAGTACATTAGAAATAGTAACTGGATATAGTAGAATTAGAATATTGTAAATAGTAACTGGATATAGTAAAATGAGAATAGTTTAAATGAATTAATTTAAGTAAAACATTAATAGTAACAAAGGTAAAACATTAAAATTAACATAACACAATAGTGACATAGTTAATGAAATAGAAAATTATAATTGTTATAATTAATATTCTAAGTTTCTCCTTAGGCTAGTAGGAGAATTTTCAGAGCTACTAGTAGATACATCAAATGATCTATTACGAGTTTCAAAATTAGTAGCTGCTTGAACATTATGAGTTGGCTTAGTATAGCAACTATTAAATATTTTAACACAACAGCCTGATTCAGAGACAGTTCTATTATTACGTCTAGATCGTTTACAACACATTTGATACAATTTATAAGAAATAAAAGATAGGACAGCTAAAGATATGACTGTTCTAAGGATATTGAAATAGCTTCCATATTTAATATGATAGGGTTGATTTTCAATCCCGTCTATATCATCATTAAATTGATTTAATCTATGAGTAACATACTGTAAAGAATCTAAGTTAATATTAGATAGTTTAATAGGATTTAAATATGGAATCGTGTTATTAAGCTTTATTTTGGAACAGCAATCGTCATTAATAATATTAAAATTAGGAGTTGGCAAATATAGTTCAGACTCGTAGTCCATAGATGGAATAAATTGTAAGAGTTTATGAAAAGCTCTGCATCCTTTTGGGAGCTTGAGAATTCCTGTTCCAATAATATCATAATCAGTTAAAGTGTTGTTACACTTAACAGATAACTTGGCTATATGAGATTGAACATGGATCTCCATTTATTACTATTAAGTTTCTGTCATACATCGACATCGCTTAACATTATTTTATAATCACAAGAATCTGGTATTTTATTAATATAATTAGTTAAAATAGACACTTCACAAATTGGGTTTGTCATAGAAGATAGAATATCACCTAGTTTACACAAATAATAGTCCTTTGAAACGATTTTGCAATCACTCACTGAGTCCATAGTAGAATAGACCAACTTATCATCTGTTATAGCTAGAAATTTCGCTGTAGGGTTGATCATAGCAAATGAATTAGGATTTTTAATATCATGTGGAGTAGGAGCATAAACGTGATAGAGATTGTGTTCTTGTATGAGAGTTAGAGGAATTTTTATAACAAATATTAACCTAGAACCAGTGACAAAACTAGACACTTGAGATAAATCTAATAGAGTATGCATGTTTTCAATATTAATAGAAATAGAAAAATTTTGAGCTATGTTATTTTTATTTGAGCTTAGCTCATAGTATAATTGCATAGGAGATATAATAGATGGATGAACTATGTTTTGTTTACCAAAGAGAATTGATTCTACGATATCTTTAAGATTGAAGTTAAGTGTCATTAGTGAACTTTCTAATGCACTGAAAGTCATAGTTAAATGAGAAGTAGCTTCTAATTTATAGTTTGCATAACACTTTCTAATACTTTATCTAATTTAGCAATATTAAGATTAAGAATTTGTTCATTATCATTCAATCTCTGAATAGGATTATTGAATGTAGTAATAGTAGAGGAGATAACATGAATGTTGTCTTTCATTAAAGACGCTAGATGTCTTTGATCATCTTGAACTGCATTAATTGCATCAGTGAAAGTCTTAGCATCATCTTCATCTAAAGAACCAAAGAGTTGTTTAAGAATGGGTCCACCAAAACCAAAGCACGAAGATCTTTTAGATCGACCTTTATCATTAGTAAGATGAGATAGAGAATTAAAATTATTATCGACATTAAATAGAAGACTATCTTAAGGATTAAGAGTATTTGAACAATCTGATTGTATTTTAGAAGATTTATAACTATTATACACTTCTCTAACACTGTGCATAATATGTCTAATATTTTCTAGGTGAGGTTGTATATAAGAAAAATCTGTAAAAGTAATTATATTCCAATAACTATTATAATATCTTAAAGTTCCTAAATTATCGAAGTACAAGCCTGGACTGTCTACAATCGGAGAGATTAGTCCGGTAGAGGCGTTGGTATCTGGCGCGATGGCCCTGGAATAGATTTATCAAAGGCTAATTTTACTTCGTCAATGTGATATCGCATTTTCCTTCTATTCATTAATACAGTGACGTTATTATTACTATGAACTTGTAAGATTCTGAAGGGACCTTTCCAGACGGCAGATAGAGTTTTACGTAATCTACGATATTGTTTAACATATACCATATCTCCAACATTATAAGATTTTTCTTTAGTATGCTGATCATAGTATTTCTTTGACCTTTCTTTACTTCTTAGGATATTTTCTCTAGCTAGATTTCTAGTAATGTTTAATTTATGTTTAAGGTTCTTAATATAATCAGGATAAGTAGCAGTAGGATTTATATCATAAATAGAGCTAGGATGATAGGGTTTGCAACCGAATAGGAGTGCATGAGGACTAAAGTTAGTAGTAGAATGCGTAGTAGAGTTATAGGAAATAATAGCAGTAGGAAGATATTTATGCCAATTGTCTTAGTTTTCATTGACATACGATTTGAGATATTCTTTAAGAGTACCATGACTTCTTTCTAGAGCACCGTTAGTTTGAGGATGATAAGGAGATGAGAAAAGATGTTTTATCTTAAATAGAGATGCGACTTCTTTGTAGACTTCAGCAATAAAATGGACACCTTGATCAGATAATATAGTTTTAGGTATACCGAAATGAGAAATAAATTTAATAAGACATTGTGAGGTTTGTTCAGCAGTGGATTAGACGATAGGATAGGCCATAGAATATTTAGTTAAATCATCTTGGGAAGTGACAATATAACGATATCTTTGAGATCCAGATTCTGGTAATGGACCAACGATATCAGTAAAAATTCTTTGTAATGCATCATGTGACGTAGAGGTAATTTCCATAGGAGCTTTATTAATAGCTCTTAATGCTTTATTTTGTTGGCATTGGAGACAATTTTTAACATAACTTTCTTTATCTTTCTTCATGCCTTTCTAATAGTATGTATCTTTAAGTTTGTTGTACATACGGTTGGAACCAATATGACCACCAATAGGAGAGTCATGATTATCTTTAAGGACTGTTGGGATTTCGCTAGGAGTAGGATAAGTAATTTTATTATGATCGATATTTATTTTAATTTTAGTATTGTGGAATAGGAATGCTATGATTTCATAGATTAATAGGAACCTGAATTTATCATAGGGCTTGTCAAAATCAGAAATAAAGATTTCGTTGACTTGGGGATAGAATATGATTAAGTTATTTCGTAATACCTTTAAGACTTGAAAGACATCTCTGTACGTTGCAGAGTCATAGTGATGAACTTTAGTGAATAAGTGAAATTAAGTCTTATTATTAGATTCAGAGGTTTTAATATTATATAATTCTCTTTCTGAATTTTCAAATTCGGTTCTATTCTCTAAAGTGTTTAGAATAGTATCGCAATAAGGGTTGGAATCGTCTAAGTCAATAGATATAGGATAGGCTATAAAAGAGCATGTTGTTTCAAGTAGATTTTGATTAGATTCAGTGATTTGAGTATCATATAAAGTAGGAATGGAACGAGATTTTAAAAAGGATTCATAAGTTAAGTTATCATTGAGATCAATACCATCAATATTATGGATAGGAGACCTAGATAAAGCGTCAGCGTTACTATTTAATTTACCTGCTTTATAAACAATGTCATAATCATAGTCTTCGAGTATTAATCGCCATCGTAATAGTTTACTGCTAGGGTCTTTGCAATTCATTAACCAGACAAGAGGACGATGATCAGTAACGATCTTGAATTTTCTACCATAGAGATATGGTCTAAAAGTTTTAGTACCAAATAGAATACCTGTTAGTTCTTTTTCGGTCGTACTATAATTACCTTTGGCTCTGTTTAGAGTTCGAGAGGCATATGCTATAGGTAAGTCATTACCTATTTCTCCTTGAGATAGAATTGCACCTAATGCATAATTGGATGCATCGGTAGTTAGAATAAAAGGCTTAGAAAAATCGGGGTATTGAAGGATAGGGAAATTAGTAAGCATAGATTTAAGAGTATTAAAAGATTCATCTTGTTTAGTAGACCATACAAATTCTGCGTCTTTTCGTAATAAAGATGTCAGAGGCTTAGTAATTTTAGAGAAATCTTTGATGAATTTCCTGTAATAACCTACAAGACCTAGGAAACTTCTTACGTGTTTCACGGATTTAGGAATAGGATAAGAGACTACGGCTTTGACTTTTATCGGGATTAGGGGATACTCCTTTATCTGTTATAGTATGACCGAGATAAGCGACTTCTTTTCTCAGAAATTCGCATTTATCTGATTGTAATTTTAAATTATGTTCTCTGAGAGCATCAAATACAATTTTAAGTTTATCGATATGGGACTGGAGATCATGCGAATAGATGATTACGTCATCAAGATATATGAAGCAGTGCAAGCCTTGGAGACCAGATAGAACAGTGTTCATAAGACGTTGAAATGTGGCGGGAGTATTTTTCAAGCCAAATGGCATTCTTGTGTATTCGAAATGACCGTTAGGGACTGAGAATGCGGTCTTCGCGGAGTCTTCTTCATTCATTAATATCTGATGAAAACCAGAAGCAAGATCTAGAGTGGAGAAGTATTTACTGTGCCCTAGTTGATCTAGGATTTCGGTAATGTTAGGAATAGGATAGGCATCGCCTATAGTGATGTCGTTAAGTTTACGGTAATCGACAACGATACGCCATTTCTTTTGCCCAGAAGCGTCTTGCTTCTTTGGGTCAATCCAAATTGGAGAGGACCAGGGAGAATTTGAAGGCTTAATAATCTTTTGGTCATGCATCTTCTGAATTTGTTTGTTAACTTCTTCATTATGAAATTCAGGATATCGATAGCTTTTAACGTGAATGTAGTAGTAGTCTTGATTTCGTGCTTAATGGTGCTGGTATATGAAAGAGAATCACCATCAAGGAAAAAGAGATTTGAGTATTCTTGGCATAGATTTAGAAGGGATTTAGATTCTTCTGAATTAAGATGAGAAATTCTAATTTGTTTCTGGAGTTCAGTAGTACGATTAATTTCTTTACTTTTCGTGAAGGCAATTGCATGAACGTCATCAGAGCTAGAAGTGGACTGGTTTAGAATATCGCAAAGATGAAGTTCTACATAAAGAGCTTGAATGATAACATCTCTATTAGTTGTATTAAGGAGAGAGACATTAACATGTTTATTAGGTTTCAGAGAAGTGAGACAGCTAGATAAATATACGCCTTGCTGAATTTTTAGATTTTTCTACAAATCCAGATTTAATTTCAGGATTAGATACATTACATTCAATTATCATTTCTGAACGAGCTGGAATAGTATATTGAGGCTTAGTAAAGTGAATTTCCTTCCTTTTCAAGATATAGAACATTATTACCGTATTGAATACTACAATTATTAAGTTTAAGAAAATCATTGCCTAGGATACCGTCAAAATCGAATCCTAGTGATTCTGAAACTAGATGAAATTTGTTAAATATTATTTTAGAGTTATTTAATTTAATATCTAATTGAAAATGACCGTATCTTTCAGAGTACGGGGAATTTGCATCAATACCTTTGAATTTAAT
The DNA here is from genome assembly GCA_905147815.2 of Phalera bucephala. Taxonomy (NCBI): domain Eukaryota; kingdom Metazoa; phylum Arthropoda; class Insecta; order Lepidoptera; family Notodontidae; genus Phalera; species Phalera bucephala. The sequence goes on along the minus strand of LR990621.1, from coordinate 9,560,860 downwards.
TATTTCAGGTATGAGGTCTGGTTGCCTAGCTAGTGATGTTTTCTTGAGAATAGAAATGCTAGAACCTGAGTCTATTAAAAGAATTAAAGGTTTGTTAGAATATTGAGATTTAATATCATCATCTCAGCCCATACTTGTCCACTGTTGAACATAAGCCTCCCCAATCGCTTTCCAGCGTAACCGGTCCGATGCCACCTGCATCCAACGACTTCCTGCGATTTTCACAAGATCGTCGGTCCATCTGGCAGGCGGTCGTCCCACGCTGCGCTTGCCAATACGTGGTCGCCACTCTAGAATCTTTCTGCCCCAACGCCCGTCCGATCTACGCGCTATGTGGCCCGCCCATTGCCACTTCAGCTTGCTAATCTTAAGGGCTATGTCGGTAACCTTGGTTCTTCTACGAATCTCCTCATTCCTGATTCGATCGCGTAGAGAAACGCCGAGCATAGCTCTCTCCATAGCTCGCTGAGCAACTCTGAGCTTTTTTTGTGAGACCTATTGTAAGAGACCACGTCTCTGATCCATATATCATCACTGGTAACACACATTGACTGAAAACTTTAGTCTTAAGGCACTGAGGTATTTTGGATGAGAAGATATTGCGCAGTTTCCCGAACGCTGTCCAGCCGAGTTGGATTCGTCGATTGACCTCTCTCTCAAAGTTAGACCTACCTAACCGGACTACCTGTCCCAGGAAAATGTATTCGTCGACAACTTCAAGAGTAGAGTTCCCAACGGTGAGTGCGGTGGATACGACATGGACGTTAGACATTATTTTGGTTTTGTCCATGTTCATTTTAAGACCCACTTGTTGAGATACTCTGTTGAGGTCACCGAGCATTCGTCCTAGATCTTCCAGCGACTCCGCCACGACCACAATGTCGTCGGCAAATCGAAGGTGAGTGATGTATTCGCCATTGATGTTGATGCCAAGTCCTTGCCATTCCAAGAGCTTGAAGGCGTCCTCTAAGGTGGCCGTAAACAGTTTCGGAGAAATGACGTCTCCCTGTCTTACTCCTCTTTTTATGGGGATTGCCTTCGTGCACTGCCCCTGTACTCGGACTAACATGGTGGCGTTATTATACAAGCACTTCAACACTTCGATGTACCGATAGTCAATGCGGCATCGCTGGAGAGATCTAAGAACCGCCCAAGTCTCGATCGAATCGAAGGCTTTCTCATAGTCCACAAACGCCAAGCATAGTGGCCGATTATACTCCTCGGTCTTCTGTATAATCTGCCGCAGCGTAGGTATGGTACTAAAGCCTTTCCGGAAACCGGCTTGTTCGGGAGGCTGGAAGTCATCATACCTGCGTTCGAGACGATTCGTAATGACTCTCGAAAACAACTTATAAACATGGCTCAGCAGTGTAATGGGCCTATAATTCTTCAGTAAAATGTTATCACCTTTCTTGAAAAACAGTACCACCACACCCCTGTTCCATGCTTCCGGCGTTTTCTCTTCGAGCAAGACGGAATTAAACAGCCTCTGAAGGACTTTAAGTACCGGCTTTCCGCCCGCCATTAGAAGCTCTACGGTAATTCCGTCTTCGCCCGGCGCTTTGTTATTTTTGAGTTGTTTGAGAGCCATCCTAATCTCGTACAGGCTGATGTCCGGGATATCTTCAGTGTAGTGTCGGGTTAGCTTGGCTCTTGGGTCTTTTACCAAGTCAACAACAGGTTCAGCTACTGAGGTATACAACTGCCCATAGAACATCTCTATCTCCCTGAGCACCTCCGACCTATTCGACGTTACGTTTCCGTCCTCCGTCTTCAGCTTCGTCAACTGGCTTTGCCCAATAGACGCGTCTCTTGCGAACACTTTAGAGCCCTTGTTCTGTGCTATGGTCTCCTCAATACGCCTTGTATTGAAGGACCGTAAATCGTGTCGCAAGGACTTCAATATCTGTCCATTGAGCTGCCTATAGGACTTAGCATCATCGGAGGTTTGGAGCGTCATGGAACGTCGCTCAGCCATGAGGTTTCGGGCGTAGTTGGATAGTTTTTGAGGTCTATTTTTACGGTGGGGCTTAAAATACTTGGACCCGACCGTATGGACAGTCTCTACCAGCATGTTGTTGATTTCGTCCACTGATGCGCTGCTGTCTAGCAATTCGAAGCGGTTTGCCAATTCGAGTTGAAAGTTCTCGGGGTTTTGGATATGTGCATTACAAGGTCGGAGCGTAGACTTCATCAGACGCGATCTTTCCATTTTGACATTAATATTTAATGTGCCTCTGACCATTCGGTGATCACTGCCGGTTTTTACCCTGTGGATCACGGAGACATCATTAAATATTTGTCGCTTGGTGCTCATTATGAAGTCTATTTCGTTTTTGGTGGAACCATCAGGGCTCATCCAGGTCCATTTCCTATGAGGCGGCTTCTGGAAGAAAGAGTTCATCATAAAGAGTCCCTCCTTCTCCAGGAATTCGGCCAGCCTCTGACCCCTGGGGTTGCGCTGCCCATATCCAAATTGCCCCACTCTCAACTCATCATCGCCCCGTTTGCCCAGCCGCGCATTGAATTGGGTTTGGGAAAGGTTTATTATAGAATCTGGCCTGATTGGAATTAGAAGGAATTTGAATAGGACGTTGACGATTGGTAAAGCAATTGCTGTCTGAATGTCCAGGTTTACCGCATGAACAGCACTTTGGTCTTGGTTCTGTTGAACCCCTAGACGACTGGACAAAGTTATGGAATTTTTCCTCCTGGATAGCTAAATTGATACCGTCAGCTAAATTTTGAGGGTCCCTACACCTTAAAATTTTGGATATATGACTAGGTAACCCTAATAGGAAAGTATGTAAAGCTAGATCCTCCGTGCTGGCAAGTCGTCCTTTCAATTCGCCTTGATCCCTGGTGGAATGGGATATATCGGCCACTCCGATCTAGGTCTTGAACCTATTCGCGCCTTTATTAAAAAGGCGTCAACACGTCACTTCGCGAACGCATCTACCCATGCGAATCCGTTAATCGTAGCCACCGCCCACTACGATCTCCCCCCCGACCCCTGCCGCCACCGCCGGCCGCGACATGTTCTCACCGACCCCCCCGATGCTTTGTCATCCCTTCTTTCCGCTCAGAATACGGGCGACGACGACGACGTAGTAGTAGATCCCCTCCCATAGCCGGCGGTTGACCGGTGCACTTAGTAGTGCACCCGTCCCCCTACAGCGACTGCCCCAACCGAGGGCGCCTCTTCGAGGCGCCCTCGAGTATGTCGCCTCTTGCCCTTCTGGCTGGCTAGAGCGTAGTGGTTGCACGCTCGCCTTTAAGTCCGGTGAAGCTGTAAAGGCCTCGCGGCCAACAGCGTACATTATTCACACACACACACACACACATGGGATATATCGGTCTGTAACCGAGTTAAATGTGTTTCAAGGCGCGTGTTGTATTCTGAAAGTCTAATAGGTGGTGGTTTTTGTGTTTGGTTTCACCGAAATTAGTCTTTAAGAATTGTCGTAATTCGGGCCAGTTATTAAATATCTTTAATGAGCCGACATCATCTGCTTTCCCCTCTAATTGTGATAAAATAAATTTGAATAGTATATCTGTTTGGGATGAATTGATAAGACTAATTGCATTATCGCAATTCCTAATAAAAGATGTGAGCCTAGACCGGTCGCCGTCGAAGAGCTTTATGAACCGGGTTAGATCACTAAAATTCATCTTAATAGAATCCGAACTAATAGAAATAGCAGAAGAGTTTGAGTTTGCCATGATAATCCTACTGTATACCCTCTCTAACGATAACAGACAATAATAATTATAATTTAAATGCACTTAAAACACTCACAGTAGAAGCGCGAACAATAGCATGAAGAATGTGCTGATGCGGTGTGATTGAGTCGGCGGCGGCACAACGCGATCGGGTGACCCGAATCGCTTGTTGCTGGGTGAGTCACTGGGGCTGAAAGGCGCGTGTTATAACACACCGGTGACGGGGATGAGCGGCAACGGGAACCAGGACTGCGTGGCTGCACCTCTCGGCTGGGCAGATAACCCTCGGGCACGATGGGCAACGGCTGAGTGTGGTCTTCCGCTTGTGTAGTGCCAACTGGAACCGCGCTGTGACCAGTCAGATAAACCGGGCACACGACAGGCAGCTTGGCTTGGAGAATTGTGGCACACGGGACGTCGTCGTCTTCGTCAGGAGTGAGCGTCCCACGGGAAAATAAATCCCGCTTTCTTCTGACACCAATTTGTTAGGTCCGGGCACTTAGTTGTAATAAAAAAAAACAACTAGAGTACTAGACACTTATTTATTTTTGTTCCACAATTATTGTAACGCGGTACTTTTGTCGCTCACACGCGAGACCTCCTGAAGGTCTTTGCCGAATTCTGACCCCTTTGGTAGCTTATCTTTCACTACTGAGCCAACCGGCAGGCAGAAACCAGGTCCGTAGTTGGGCAGTAATTAGACTTATTACCAAAGGAATAATGATTGACATTTTTTTGAAAATCCGGGGTTTATAAAGGCATATATTGCTGATTTGCTTTAACAGAAATGGCAGAATGTGGGAACTGCAATTCAGCAATATAACCGTGGGAGTTAGGGATGTAACAGTGCGCTGCGCGCGAGGTTACCGCGTTCGATCTTTATTTAAGATGGTTCTCATTGCTCTGATGGCGAATAATAATCATAGCGATCACGAGAGTTTGAATCAACGGACAAAAATCTAATTTTACAATAGAAAATTCTTCCTAATATCAGTCCGGAGTCTGCCATAGGGCCTGGTAAAATGGCTACAGGTGAGCCTATTACATGGGACCTAACATCGTCAGCGAAAAGTGGGCACCCAATACACCTCTGACACCGTAGCTTGGAGAAAATAGGCGAAGGCGTTATTATATCACGTTAGATCCCTTGCGGGGTAAGATGACAGTACTGAGCTCGACCGGGTTGTTTCCTTACAGACCTCGCCGATTACGGAGACTCTTCTCTTGCCCTTCGGATAAGACACGATCTATTTTATTTTATCACTAGCTTCGACTGCGACTTCATCTGCGTTGACTTAAGACAGGACCCTAATATCTTTTCGAGATAAAAAGTGTCCAGATAATCTGTGTGCCAAATTGCATCTAAATCCGTTCAGCCGTTTTTGCGTGATTGAGTAACACACATACAAACTTTCACATTCATAATATTAATATTATTAGTAGTGGGAAGCAGGATTCAACTAAGTGATCGTAACGTATCGTGTTACGTATTTAAATGCACCGAAGATTATAATGAAAATCATCTCAAAACAAAGTATTTTGGGGGGAAAGAAATATTACACAGATTAATACCTATACTCAGATTTGCATGAGCAGTCTAAAAAATGTAGATTTTCCTTTGGAACTTAGCACGTGCTGTGATAGAATGTGCACAGATAATAGTCACAGAGTGTTCATAGATGAGTTGTACCAAAAATTAGTACAAGACCTTCAGGCAGCAGCGACACAGGCTCATGAGCTGCGGACTGTCGGGAAGGGTAGACGGGTGGTGGGCTGGAATAAATATGTAAAAAGTGCCCACAGGGAGGCTCGTGAACAATATCACTTGTGGAGGTTGGATGGAATGCCAAGGGCTGGACCTAGCTATACTAGTATGAAACAGAGTAGAAGTGTTTTTAAAAATAAATTAAAATTTTGTCAAAATAATAAAGATCAAATTACTATGGACCTTATAGCTCAGCAGCATGAAAACAAAAATTTTAAAAAGTTTTGGAAAACAACACATAATTTAAATCCAAGGCGGAGCCTCCCTGTGAGCGTTGATGGTGTAACGGGTGCAAAACAAATAGCGAACTTGTTTAAAGAACATTTTGTAGTACATCCAGCAATACAGCAAGTTCATCAGGTGATAGGGGCTGGGCTGTGTGGTTCGGAGTCCCCTCTTAATTTCACTGCTAAAGAGGTAAAGCAAGTAGTAAAAGGTTTGGCAAGAGGTAAGGCTCCGGGTCATGACGGGCTAGGCGTTGAGCACCTGTTGTACGCAGGACCTCATGTTTACCGCATTCTTGCGATGCTTTATACGTGTTGTATCCGTCATTCCTATTTACCTGCGGAGCTCATGGAGAGTATAGTGGTGCCAGTTGTTAAAAATAAAACTGGCGATATTTCAGATAAAGCTAACTACAGGCCTATCTCTCTAGGTACTATAATAGGTAAAGTGCTTGACGGTCTGCTTGATCGCCACCTTGGCGTTCATTTAAAACTTAATGATGCACAATTTGGTTTCCGACGGAATCTCTCTACCGAAAGTGCAATCCTTGCGCTCAAGCAGATAGTGAGGTATTCCACGGATAGGAAAACATCTGTATACGCTGCCTTTCTCGACCTGTCTAAGCCTTTTGACCTTGTACTATATGATAAGCTGTGGGCTAAACTGTATAGGTTAAATGTACCACCAGAAATCATTAATATATTGAAATTTTGGTATAACTCGCAAACAAATCGAGTAAGGTGGGGAAATTCTTTTTCAGATGCATCCACACTTGTGTGTGTGTTAGACAGGGTGGTTTAACATCTCCTACTCTGTTTAACTTATACATAAACCAGCTGATTGATGCAGCAAAGCCAATATCGGATGCTCGATAGATGGAATTATTATCAATAACCTTAGTTATGCGGACGATATGGTTTTGTTGATCGATCAGCGCGCTTAGAAAATTGCTGGGGATATGCGAGTCATATGCTGTGTCACATGGGCTTACATATAATGTGAACAAAAGTGAGATGATCACATTTAAGTGCCGAAATAGCACTTTGTATAATATACCTCCGGTGACTTTAAATGGAACAGCCCTAAAAAAAGTCACAGAATTTAAATATCTCGGCCATATAGTCACGGAGGATTTATCCGATGGTGCTGATATAGAGAGGGAGCGTAGGGCGTTGGCGGTCCGAAATAATATGATAGCCCGCAGGTTTGCTCGCTGCACTAAAGATGTTAAAATTACTCTTTTCAAGGCATATTGCCAAACGTTCTACACATGCAGCCTGTGGGTGAAGTATACACAGCGGTCGTACAACGCCCTGCGCGTACAGTATAATAATGCTTTTAGGGTAGTGTTGGGACTTCCGCGCTTTTGTAGTGCATCACAAATGTTTGCTGAGGCTCGCGTTGATGATTTTTACGCAATCATCAGAAACAGAGTTGCCTCAGTCATGAATAGGATGCGTGAAAGCTCCAACGGTATCCTGAAAGCATTGATAAGTAAAATGAACAATCCATTTCTTGAGCAATGGATAAAAGTTCATACCCACTGCTCAAGACTAGCAAAGGTCTATATCGCAAGATATAGAAAATAAAAAAAATAAATAAAAATATGATGCGAAATTTATTACTAACATAGTTATTAAGACAGATTGTTACTAACAAAATGGATGTAAATATTGATCCGAAATAAATCATTATTATTATTATTTAACTAGAATGCGCCGGTCATGTCGAAAAGGAACACTTTAGAATGATATTTTATTCCCCGGTGTTTATTTAATTTATTTGTGTATCAAGTTTAAAATACAATAACAAAGTTTCGCTTTGAAATACAACTTCTTGGTATAGTTATATTAGCGAGAATCCGTCTGAAAACTTTTCAAGATTTTTCTGTAAGAACGAAATAATAAAGGAATATATACTTATTGGTATAATTTATCGCGCAAGTTCGGAGTGTGTGTTATGAATATCGTTGTTGCCACATGAATAGAGATTTTGGCTATTATGTCTTAAGTCCTTTTTAACAGTCATGGTACGCAAACGTTTAGAATTTGACGTTTCTAGAAATGTGGGGAGTGTGAAAAAGAATCGATTGAATATCGCATCGAGAAAATTTATAACAAAGAATGAATCATGAGTCATCAACAATAAGCCATGAGTTTGTTTGACAGTTCTTCGTCTGGTGGGTTCTTTTGACGTAGAGAACTTTCTGTTATCGGTTCTCACTGCCTGCTAATAAATCGGTCCAAAAGTGTAGGTACGCTATGTCGTTTAGTCTCACTTATTGTAATTCTCTGTCTCCACTTAATTTGGATACTAGTTCATTTTTAACCGACTTCAAAAAGGAGGAGGTTCTATGTTCGGTATGTATGCTTTTTTTTTTATGTATGTTCAGCCATATTTCCGTCAATTGTGGACCGATTTTGATGATTTTTTTTGCATTGAGTTCAGTATAGCCCAAAGTGGTCCCATTTTAATTTCATTGGACCTTGGACTTAGAAGATACCCCAGGGAACTCCTTAACGACAAACAATAGGCATGTTTAAATTGAGATATTATGGGTATTACGTCAATCCTATAGGTACCCTACTATAGAACTTAGCAGTATATTAGCCAAATTCAAAAAAGGAGGTTCACAATTCGTCCTTTTTTTATAACTCCTTTGCTTATGAACCGATTTTGATGATTCTTTTTGCATTGGGTTCGGTATAGTTTTGAGGTCGTCTTATTTTAATGTTATTGGTATTGGACCTTGGACTTTGAAGATACAAGAGGGAACTCCTTAACGGCGAACAGCACGAATGTATAGATTCCGTTATTATAGTTAATATATTAATCCTGTAAGTACCTTACTGTGCAACTCAGCAAAATAATATAATATCGGTATATAAATATTACTAAATAATTCACTCGTCACTTAAAATTGTAAAATAAAAATCTTTTATCAAAAAAGGTAAACCGACTTCAAAAAGCAACAAATAAATATTTAAAGTCGGTGCTGGTTGGTGCAGTCGGTTACTTGGCACCGACTTCAAATATTTATTTTTTGCTTTTTGAAGTCGGCTTACCTTTTTTGATAAAAGATTTTTATGTTTTGATAGTCGTTTCTGATAGGCAATGCTGAATTGAGTAGTCTCTGGTTTGGAACCTTTCAAGGATCTCTATGTATATTACTGTTGCCGGCCGTACCCCACAACTGAATACCGTAGGTCCATATAGGATTTAGGATGGCCTTGTATATGGTTTGCTATTGATGCTCATTTGGGAGTGACGTCCTAATAGCCAGTACAAATTGCTTAGTTTTATATCTAACTGCTTCCGTTTTGTCCATATGTGTTTTTGCCAGGGTAACCTTCTGTCAGATGCATATCTAAATATTTTGCATGTTGTTCTTGAGGGATCGGTTCTTTGTTTAGTATTACTGGAGGACAGGTGTCTCTTCTCAGGGTAAAGGTAACATGTGTTGATTTTGTTGGATTTGCTTTTATCCTCCAGGATTTAAGCCATTTTTCGACTTTGTTGAGATTACATTTTAAGTTTATAGATGCTGTAGTAGAATTTTAATATACAGAGAGCAGAGCAGTATCATCCGCATACGTAGCTATAGTGGTTTCGTCTGTTGTCGGTATATTGGCAGTTTATATACTGTATAATACTGATCCCAATATACTACTCTATCTCTGATTTTATTTCATGTAGTTCGGAATATTCATTGTTAAATTTTACTTCAAAAATCTTTTGTCCAAGTATAAGCGAAGAATATGGAAATATGAGTCAGGAAGCATTTTTTTAATCTTGTGCATATGTCCCTCGTGCCTAACTTTGTCAAAAGCTTGAGTTATGTCCAGAAAGACTGCAGCACAAAATTGTTTTGTCTACGATTCGATGGACTTGTTCGATGGTACCGTGATGTGGCTTAAACCCAAATTGGTGGTTGAGTATTATATTCTTGAGGAGTTCTCTCATTCTGTAAAGAGGAATTTTTCAAATAGTTGCCCAGTGACTTATAGTAGACTGATTGGTTTGTAGGAGGCTACATCTTGTAGTGGTTTTCCTGGCTTGTGTATCATTACTACTCGTATTTGGGCAATCTTCCAATGGCCAAGGAAGTGTGACAGTCTGAGACAGGTATTAAAAATGTTGACAATTGCCATTAAATCTTTTTTAGTAGCTTTTTCAGAAGAGTTGCATCAATCTGATCGTAGCTTGGGGATTAACCTTCTTCCAGGGCTTTATTTCGTTTAGTACATCGCTAGGTTTTGTGAATTTAGTATAAAGAAGTCTAGTAGGTCTGGTATTTTGTTATGGTCTGTAGGCCAGTATGTTGGCACGCAAGGAGTCATACATTCTAACTTGAGACTGCCAATAGTTTTATATAGTTGTCTGGTTCTGCGTAAAATTTAGCCGTGATCCCCAGTGTGTGGCATTTCAGTCGCCCCCGCATATATACCTAGGACCTAGTGTACACCCACAAGTAAGCTTACAGTTACAGTCTGGTATCTAAAATATGTCTTGGTATAGTGGCAGAAAGCTCGCCCACCAATAACTGGTACATACAGCTTACCTCTGCTTCCGTAATTTACGAAATATAGGCTTGACGGTAAAGAACAGTTATTTCAACTTGCCATTAACTCCAGAAATCAAATTTGTTTTTTCCAAAGGAAAATAGTGGCTATGAAAACGAAATGAACTCCCATAATACAAACACGTACACTATAATTTCTCAGGAGAGAAAGCGGGTAGTCCTTGGGGATGTCTACCGTAACGATTGGTTCACTATAGCAACCATAAAAAAGGCTGACTTTAAATTCAATCGTATTTATAGGAGTAGCAATGGAAAGTTTTGATTTAGACCTTTGTTTATGGTAATGACAAAATTGTTTTTAATCTATATCATAACGCCAGATCCCTTTCTGGGTACAGAGTTCCACCAGGCCCTTTCCTTACAGACCTCTCTGGCTTCCTCCACTCTCATAGTTCGTCTCATACACGCTCGCCTATTAGGGAGACGCTTGACTTGCCTTTCAGATAAGACACGGTTTGTTTAGTCATGGTAAGATAGTCTCGGTCTTCCCCGGTACCTACACCTGTCCACTGTCGCATTGTATATCATTTTTGTCATTCTTTCTTGCACCATTCTTTCTATATGCCCGAATAACCAGGTTTCATACCTACAGGCAAATTGTAATTATTATTTTGTTTTTAACTGTTGTATAACTGTTAAATTCATTTTGTGACATAGTAATAAGAATAGGATATAGAAAAATAGAATACTATTTCGTGTTAAAGCTTGTGAAATAAGAAATTGATACTATAAGCGGTCTTATTGGCATAACTATTTCTTCCAGACTACGCGGTTAGAGTGCCAAGGTGCTTTTTTATTTATTTATTATTAAGTCAAAAGTCTTCATAACCGGCGACCGTGTATGAGACGAACTATGAGAGTCGAGGAAGCCAGAGAGGTATGTAAGGAAAGAACCTGTTGGAGCTCTGTACTCTCTGCCTACCCTGCAAGGGATCTGGCGTGATTTTTATCTTTAACTCTCTACCAACTAAGGTATCGCCTAGGCATGTCGATTCATTCTAAATACACGATCGATGGATCGATACGAATCAAACGCACTAGATCGATTCTCATTTAATCGATTCGATGAAATAAAATATTCTTTTGAATCCTTCTGTTGGTACCATTTATAGATGCGTTGAAATTAGAGATTATCAAATAGACAACAGACTTTAAAAAATGGTAAATTTAATAACTAGAATTTTTAACAATAAATGTGCTTTATAATTTAATTGCTTGATTTACACAACTTGAATAAGTCATATTGGTGATTACCACATTTTTATTATTGAAACGAAAACGATTCGATTCAAGGGCCTTTAGAATCGATTCACTGAAACGTTTTGTAGTTAAGATCGATTTAAAAATCGATTATTTAACTCAAAAGAATTGGTTTTTTTTTTATTAATGGATTTTAAATCGACATGCCTAGTTTCACCTAATGCTAGTCATAATAATCACTCACTAATAATAATAATATAATAATAATAATAATCTTTATTTGCAACAAAAACAATGAACACATTACAAGCAACGTTATATCATACACATGATGCTCTGCTTAGAGTAGAACTAATAAAATATGATGCAACTGTGCCTGAACTAGGCATAGCCTGTATTTCAGGACACAGTCTTCTCCTCATAGCGTGTGTATAAGCGAAAGCGACATGATAACATAGGTTATATTTTTTGGAATAGTGTTTAGGTCTGCGCATGCGTGGGTGCGTGTGTGTGTGTGTGTGTATGTGTGTGTGTGAATATGTGTGTGTGTGTATGTGTGCGTGCATGAGTGAGTGCGTGTAAGTATATGTGTGTATTGTGTGTGTATCGTGTGAATTACTCATAAGGCAACTACACTAAAATATTTAGAAGCTCTTCAGTTTTTTGATAATCACAAGTAAGTAAAAAATCTCGGACATTATTCCTGCACATCTTTTTTGTTAAAGGGTAAATGTTAAGAACAGAGTTCAGCTTATTGTAGACGGACCAAGGATACAAAAAACTTTCTGGTAAATGCATGTTTAAATTGAGACGGGTTGGGTACAACATAGTGACGTCAGTTCGATAACTTATTCTTATCAAATGGTGTAAGGGAATGTTGTTTGAGAGTAGAGAAAATAATAAAAAGTTGGCGAACAGTAAGTAGATTCCAATGCTTGTATAAAAGTGAAGTCGGATAATAAATGGGTCGGAAAATAGCCCTTTGTGCAATCTCTAAGGATAGTATAATTGTTTTAGAGGCGCCACCCCAACACGTGATACAATAAGTGAGTAATGATTGACAAATCGCCATATAAACGTTTTTCATAAGTTTTATATCAGCTACAAATCTTAAGTTTTTGAATATATATATTAATTTTCTTAACCTAGTTTGTAGTAACGTAACATGAGACCGGAAATTTAGTGAAGAGTCCAGAAGCACACCCAAATATTTTATTTGGGTGTGCTTTTTAATTAAAAGGTATAGGTACTTATGAAGCTATGTTTGTGAATTCACTCAAAGTTCAGATCATTTGGTGAGTCGGACTTAAATAAACACTTTAATGAATTTAAAAACGATAATAGATCTAATTATGTAGCCCTCAGTTGTCGTAGGATGACCGTTGGAGGGCCCATCTAGTGAGCGGCGAGTCACTGCCGGCCACGGGTGGTTAGGTATCGCTAATTATGGCCGGGGCCCGTCCCCTTTGAAAAAGTCAAGTTTTTGTCCATCAAACCTATTTCACATAGTCCTTGTTTTCTTTCCATAATTTATAATAGTCCTTGCACCTTACGGGGTCAGTTCGCTGTCTACTGTCTTCATTTTCAAATTGCAATTGATCTCAGCAGGTGACTTACATAACATTAACTTCTAGCAAAAGGCCTATACGTGTTGGACCCATGTCCCCACATAAGCCTTTCAAAGGTCCGGGTAAAGTCCGTGAATCTCAGTATCATACAAACATAAACCAAATTAAACATGTAACCAGTCAGAGATGATCGGAACACTTCTAAAATCATTACTTGGATATTGTTTTTTAATTATAACGCTTTTTAAAATATATTTTTAAACCCATAATAGATGTGAATAGGTTTAAGCCTTTAGTAGCAAATAATGGACAAAGCAGACCGATGTCCTGAAAAAAGGCCGGTCGTAGTGGCCATCCTTGGCGAGACCTTCGTCTTGTAGAAGAAGCCATGTTTCGGCTGATGAAATGACTCAATAAGCACATTTAGGTAAGTCGTTATGCATGTTATATTCATATATACTATAATATTATAAAGAGGAAAGGTTTGTATTTTTGTATTCACATATATACGAATAAACTCAAAAACTACAATATCCCTAAGTAACATAAGCTATGTTTAAAAAATAAATATCCACCCGTGCGAAGGCGGGACGGGCCGCTAGTGCTTAAATAAAACAATAGATACCTATTAAAGTGAAACACTAACTAATTTAATAAAAATACTTTTTCAAAACAATTAGCTCGAAATTAAAAAGTTATTTTTTCATATTCCACGTTCTTTAAATTAAAGTAAAACAAAGTTTTAATTATGAAAATATCTTAGTGCTATGTTATGAAAGTGCATAACTTTCATACATGTCGGTAAAACTATAACGTAATGAAAACAAGATGTCTACTGATGAACTACTTTATTTTAAACTAACTACATCTTTCTTTTTTGCAATCTATTATTTAACTTGCACTGTTTGTCTGTCTGTCTGTCTTTTCAGTTCTAATTGATGATCTTTTTTTCTAGCACTTGCGGGTTTCCCAATGTAAGTTTGATGACAATTCAATAATATAGCACATATGCAGTAATATGCAATAATATGGTATATGGCGAGCTGGTCTAATGATGGATTCGAAAGGTCGCCAATGGAACCACCCAACTACTCAACATAACCCCGCCGTGTTTGGACTCGTTGGTGTTGTCGTGACGAGTACTAAGCAAGGTATCTCTTGTAAGCTTGTTTTTAACAAATCTTTTTAAATTAAGATTACCCAAAAGAATTGAGAATGATTTGGAATCAAATTGATCAACCGATCGACTAAATAGGATATGGAATGGGGAAAAGAAAAGAAAAATGCGAAAAATAAAAAGTTTTAGAACGTTGTTTAGACTGGCATATAAATGCCACAATGTTCGGTATGATACCCTCATTCCGAATCATCCTGTAAATAATTAATTTTATTACTAAGCTAGTGCCGCAGGTGTCAACCCTACAAAAACGCTACTTAAAATGCACACCATATTTTTTCCAACAAACTGCTAACACTATCTATGTTTGCCCATTTGCCGTGTTTGTATTTGCAGTCCGCAGTTCCCTTCCACGAGCTTTTTAGGTCAGTCCACGTATGCCGGAACATGGCTGAATATTGTTTTTATTCATGTATTGACACTTTTACCTGTTGGGCACGGACTCGTGACGTGAATACTGTTAAATGTATAACAAACCTTTTCAGTATCGATTTGATCAAGAAGTTCAATTAGGTTATACTAGGTGTCAGGATGGACCGATGACCTGTTAAAGGTCGCGGGCATGGAAGTATAAAAAAGGCGAACGGTATCTCGCTGAACAAAAAGTGAGGCGCAATATTAAGTCAGATCGCGTGCACGCACGAGCTGCAACGCTGCATGGGTTTCAGCTTGTACGTATAGTGCGACAAGGATATTTTGGCCTGTGGATAACATTGACCTCCAGAGAAATATTTTAACGGGTAGCCCCGCACGGTTACTAATTAAAAAAGAACTTAGGTAAATTTCATAGCAAACGGTAAAACTGTGACTGTCATGAAGTGACATTTCACTTGATGACAGCGTCAGTTCCGATTTTGGCCGCGGGCCAAAATATCTTTTTGGGACTGTACCTTACCTCTATGGACTGTACACGTGTTCTTCTTCTTCAAGTTATGGCTTCACACTAATTATAAGTGTATTTTGCCAGTGTCCAGTGAGATATATAATCGTGTTTGTTTAATTTAATTTGACTCCCCGATGAATTTGATGACAAAAATGATAATGAAATTAATGAAGTACCCCACCCAGGATAGTAAAGCGGTGGATACTTTACATACCAATTGCCACGACCGTTTTGAAGGAAGTCGAAAAGGCACGTTTGATCGCTTTATTACAATTACCTTTACTCATGCACATATAAGAACATATAATGGTTAATATTCCACCAACATTACACATTATTAGTCGAAATAACGCAAGTTTTGGAAATTAAAACAAATTGACAACATCACTCTTCGACTTCCCGCCAAAAAACCCTGTACACGTCTTTTCATGCATTTAATTTTCTTAATGCGAATACATCTTCTGTAAAACGAGGTTTGTTGCGTAATCGCAGCCTATAGACTCACTATGGTGTGGGTGTATGTGTTTCAGCACATACGTACTGACTTACTATTGGACTTGACTTTTTATGCAGTGAGTGAGATTCCGTCCGCCTTTTAGAAGCTTTTATTTATCTTGCAATGTTCGTGGGCCTCGCTGTCTTTCCGGTTCAAATCTTGTAATCCATTTTTCAAGCACTAACACTATCCGATTGAGCTGAAATTTGTATACGTATGTAAGTTCGGTGCCGTGTAATATGGCACTATGGAGATGGTCAGATGATGGAGTCGTGTGGCCATAGGAACATATGATCTATGCAACGTAACCTTCTCGTGTTTAGGCTTGTTAGATTCCACCAATATTTTATATATATAGATAGATATATAGATTTATTGGTGGAATAACCAGATCGCGCAGGCTAGGAAACTGTGCATCGAATGCAGAAGGAAATACACACGCTCCAATGCAAAGAAAAAGAGACAACAACCCGAGGATGACTGCAGCAGTAAAACTAAGCATGAATACAAAGTGGCCAAAAACGCTCTACAAAAACTCATATTAAAGGCCAAAGAAGATCAATGGTCAAAAGTATGCAACGAGGTCGACGGCGATATCTGGGGCCTAGGTTACAAAATAGTTACTCAGAAGATAAAAAAAACACATGCAGATCGATATTAATAGAACACGGGAAATCGTCGCGGTGTTATTCCCAACTCATAACACATTTGAAAGGTTACGGTATGCTGCCGGTCACGCGCCAATCGTAACACCCGAAGAAATCACCGCAGCTTGTGAGATACTTAAACCTAAGAAGGCACCAGGACCTGACCAAATAACACCAGAGGTAGTCAGACTAGCAGTACAAATCATACTGAATAAGATAGCTTCAGTTATAGACGACATTATCCGGAATGGCGAATGCTATGCGAGCTAATGGACTTAGCAAATTCAGCCCTCAAGAAAATAAGTGACTGGATGACTACACGACGACTAGATCTAGCTCCTGAAAAGACAGAAGCAATTATGCTCAGCGGGAGAAGGCCCAATATTATTCAGGGTACGAGATGTTGACATCGAACCAAAAGATAACCTCAAATATCTTGGGATATGGCTAGACAAGAGCTTGCAGTTCAGCACGCATGTTCAGGAGACAGCGAGCAAGGCTGAAAAATTGGTTGTCGCGCTCGGGCGGCTAATGCCAAGGCGAGGTGGCCCTAGGTTAAGTAGACGAGTCTGGCAGCGGTGGCCCACTCCGTAATACTGTATGCAGCCCAGTC
This sequence comes from Phalera bucephala, assembly GCA_905147815.2. Classification (NCBI taxonomy): domain Eukaryota; kingdom Metazoa; phylum Arthropoda; class Insecta; order Lepidoptera; family Notodontidae; genus Phalera; species Phalera bucephala. The sequence continues at coordinate 9,543,981 of LR990621.1, read as the reverse complement.
TGGGAAAAAGCACTCAATTACGCCAAATATAACCACGTATTATCAAGATTTCAGAGACAGATGGCTATACGTATCTGTGGTGCCTATAGAACAGTGGCATTAGCTGCAGTCTTGGTTATTGCAGGTCTTGTACCCATAGAAAAACTAGTACAGGAGCGGAAAAGAAGACATTCAAAGAAACAACACACGCCATGCTGTGAGGAAAGAGAAAGAATGCTTGACGACTGGGAGAAAGAATGGCAAGAAGGGGTAAAGGCGCATGGACACGGCGGATGATACCACAATTAAAAACCTGGATTCTACAGAAACATGGAGAAGTAGACCGACTGCTGATGCAAGCCCTCACAAGACACGGGGTGCTTAACACGTATCTCCACGCAATAGGCAAAGCGGCCAGCGACACATGTCCTTACTGCGACGAGCTAGATACCCCGGAACATGCGATCTTTAAATGCCAGGCATTCGAGGAAGAGTGAAGAACCGCCGAGGGAAAGGATGAACACATCAGCCCTGAAAACTTAATACCCAGGATGATCTCAAACCTCGACAACTGGACACGCGGTGCACAAATGATTAGAGGCATTATGAGGAGAAGAGAAACTGATGAAATGGAAAGGCAACAATCAAACCCAACTATTTAAGCGGCAACTACTCCTTGAAGTAATGCTAATCAGTGGTATCAAGGAGATAGCTATAGAAGGGCGGAGGTTCTAGTCCGTAGGTCACTGAGGGACAACATAAATCTCGGTGGAGTCGGGCATGCTGTATGATGCGGGTCATGCAGTATCCATGAGGATTTCCTCCTTCCGCACAAAAACAAAGCTTGTTAGATTGGTATTAACAAGTACTACAGAACCAGATATTGTTCAGGATCTGATGATGAAGCCGAAAGGTGGCTAATGGAACAACCCAACTACTCAAAACAACCCCGCCGCGTTTGAGCTTGTTGGATTTTTCTTGACGAGTACTTTAGACCCGGACGGTGACCAAGGTCTAATGATGGAGCTTGAAGGAAGCCATAGGAACTCCTCAACTAAGCAAGATATCTTCGTTGTGTTTTTGTTATAAAAGCTTGTTTTTTAAAAGGTCTATTTAAATTACTAAAATGGGACGCGTACACTATCAAGTCGTGGTCTTACGGTGATCTTTGGGGAGGCCTACGTCTCCAAGAAGAAGTATTTCGGCTGAAAATAGCTGACCAATTCACAACAAGAGTTTACGTAACCAGCGAGCGTTTATGGCATGAACTACGAGAGTAGTGGAAGCCAGAGAGATTCGAAAGCCCGTTGGAACTTTGTACTTTTTGCCTACTCCGCAAAAGATCTGGCTTGATCATATACAAGGTGAAACATAAGTAACGTAAAATCTGAAAGTGGTTGGAACGGATTTTAACAATTATAATGTATCTTATATTTTTTTTTGAATTTGGAAATTATGTCGTTACTCCTTCAGTGTGTTATAACAAACTAAATTTGTTCTCAATTAAAGTAACACGGAGATTTCAGATTCATTTCTAAAAGGAATTTCTCAATATGCACATATACACGTATAAGTTTCATTGTTGATTGGGGTATAAAAGTACTTAGAAAAACTTTAAATCTGGAAATTTCGTTTTCGTATTGAATTTGTAAAGCAATTATCTAATCGGGGTGTGTCAGGTATTGCGGTATTTACGATACACCTTGTATAGGTAACAGATAGATAAATATTATAGGCTATCCAATACAATCTTGTCAATCTATGTATCTATATTATCACGCCAGTTCCCTTGCGGGGTAAGCAGAGAGTACTGAGTTCCAACAGCTTCTTTCCTTACAGATTTCTCTTGCTTCTTTCACTCTCATATTTCGTCTCATACCTTGTCAATGATCTAATATTTAGTACATTTCAGTACTAACAGTGAGAAATATATACTTTTAAAATGTAGTTTCTATTGTGGATCCGCTCTGGGCATCATGCATAATACATGGCTTGTTTTGCAAAGCTTTATTTGAATCCCAGACTGTTTCAGTTTTCAACAAAACGTTTTATATGCACATACATACCTTGGGCCTTATTCGCTATGACCAAACGTGGCACGTTAAGATAACTTTGTGAAAGGATTGTGTAATGGTATTCTGTATACTACTGGTATCATTACAATCATTTAACGAACTCATCAATCCAGCCGAATTCGGAAAAGGCGAAGGCATACGTGACGGCTTTAAATCGGAAGCCATCAACAAAGCCAATAATTTGCGCAGGATGAATATTAAAGTCTCACGTTAGTCCAATGGATATATGTAGTTTTTCTAACGTAAAATTTCCAGAATGAGTCCGTAGTCTGGAATTGTGCTCAGTGTATGGCGATATGCTCGCCCCCTATTATATGGGCCCTAACATCGTCGACGAAAAGTGGGTGTACTCAGTAAACCTCTGCTACACCCGTTCGTGGAGTATAGGCGTGACCGTGAATATTAAAGTTCCCAAAGGTGAGCGCAAATCCAGATGCACTCTCTCGCCCTTCTCCTGGTAAACCCCATGGAATGGGTGTCCGTTACAAATGGGAAAGGGTCCGGCTACAGTGTCTGACCGCCAGTCACTCATGAACTCAACTGTCGCCTTAAGCCTTCCACAAGGCCTTGCTATAGCGCCAAATCCGCCAACATCCGTCGCTTATCAGCATTAAGTTTCTTCACCGTTGATATAGTCTTCGTGCGCTCCGCAGGAGGTTATCGCGTTCGTTCTTTATTTAAGATTCCTCCACATTGGTCTGATGGCGAATAATACTCATAGCGAGGGTTTGAATCAACGGACAAAAATGTAATTTTTAAAAAAATACTTCCCAATATCAGTCCGAAGTCTGCCATAGTGCCTGGTAAAATGGCGAGCCTATTACATGGAACCTAACATCGTCTGCGAAAAGTGGGCTTGGAGGGAGCTTGGAGAGTATAGGCGAAGGCGTTATAATATCACGTTAGATCCCTTGCGGGGTAAAATGGCAGTACTGAGCTCGACCGGGTTGTTTCCTTACAGACCTCGCCGGTTACAGAGACTCTTCTCTTGCCCTTCGGATAAGACACGATCTATCTTATTTTATCACTAGCTTCTGACTGCGACTTCTTCTGCGTTGACTTAAGACAGGACCCTAACATTTTTCCGAGATAAAAAGTGTAGATAGAGATAGATAATCTGTGTGCCAAATTGCATGTAAATCCGTTCAGCCGGATTTGCGTGATTGAGTAACAAACATCCAAACATCTAAACATCCAAACATACAAACTTTCACATTCATAATATTAATATTATTAGTAGTGGGAAGCAGGATTCAACTAAGTGATCGTAACGTATCGTGTTACGTATTTAACTAGAATGCGCCGGTCATGTCGAAAAAGAGCGCTTTAGAATAAGATTCTATTCCCCGGTGTTTATTTCATTTATTTGTGTATCAAGTTTAAAATACAATAATAAAGTTTCGCTTTGAAATACAATTTGGATGCTAGTTCATTTTTAACCGACAAAAAGGAGGAGGTTCTATGTTCGGTTGTGTGTGCTTTTTTTTTATGTATGTTCATTCTTATTTCTGTCAATTGTGGACCGATTTTGATGATTTTTTTTGCATTGAGTTTAGTATAGCTCCCAGGTGGTCCCATTTTAATTTCATTGGCATTGGACCTTGGACTTAGAAGATACACCAGGGAACTCCTTAACAGTGAACAGCACGAATATACATTCGTATATTACATTACATTCCGTTATTATAGTTAATATATTAATCCTGTAAGTACCTTACTGTACAACTCAGCAAAATAATATAATATCGGTATATAAATATTACTAAATAATTCACTCGTCACTTAAAATTGTAAAATAAAAACCTTTAATAAAAAAAGGCAAACCGATTTCAAAAAGCAAAAAATAAATATTTGAAGTCGGTGCCAAGTAACCGACTGCACCAACCAGCACCGACTTCAAATATTTATTTTTTGCTTATTGAAGTCGGTTTACCTTTTTTGATAAAAGATGTTTATGTTTTGATAGTCGTTTCTGATAGGCAATGCTGAATTGAGTAATCTCTAGTTTGGAACCTTTCAAGGATCTCTATATTACTGTTGCCAGCCGTACCCCACAACTGAATACCGTAGGTCCATATAGGTTTTAGGATGGCCTTGTATATGGTTACTTTGCTATTGATGCTCATTTGGGAGTGTCGTCCTCATAGCCAGTACAAATTGCTTAGTTTTGTATCTAACTGCTTCTGTTTTGTCCATATGTGTTTTTGCCAGGTTAACCTTCTGTCTAGATGCATACCTAAATATTTTGCATGTTGTTCTTGAGGGATCGGTTCTTTGTTTAGTATTACTGGAGGACAGGTGTTTCTTCTGAGGGTAAAGGTAACATGTGTTGATTTTGTTGGATTTGCTTTTATCCTCCAGGATTTAAGCCATTTTTTGACTTTGTTGAGATTACATTTTAAGTGTATAGATGCTGTAGTCACACGATAGCAGTGATAGCCTAGTGGTTAGACCGTTGGACTGCAAAGTCAAAGGTCTCAGGTTCAAACCCAGGCACGCACCTCTGTCTTTTCGAAAGCATGTGCGTATAAAAAAATTAATTATCACTTGCTTTAACGGTGAAGGAAAACATCGTGAGGAAACCTGCATGCCTAAGAGTTTCTCGAAGGTGTGTGAAGTTCGCCAACGCGCACTGGGCCAGCGTGGTGGACTATGGCCTAAACCCTCTCAGTTTGAGAGGAGGCCCGTGCCCAACAGTGGGACAGTTTCTTAACAGGGCTAAAATTAATATTAATTTTAAGATGCTGTAGTAGAATTTTTATGTACAGAGAGCAGAGCAGTATCATCCGCATACGTAGCTATAGTGGTTTCGTCTGTTGTCGGTATATTGGCAGTTTATATACCGTATAATATTGGTCCCAATATACTACTCTATCCCTGATTTTATTTCATGTAGTTCGGAATATTCATTGTTAAATTTTACTTCAAAAATCTTTTGTCCAAGTATGAGCAAATAATATGGAAATATGAGTCAGGAAGCATTTTTTTAATCTTGTGCATATGTCCCTCGTGCCAAACTTTGTCAAAAGCTTGAGTTATGTCCAGAAAGACTGCAGCACAAAATTGTTTTGTCTACGATTCGATGGACTTGTTCGATGGTACCGTGATGTGGCTTAAACCCAAATTGGTGGTTGAGTATTACATCCTTGAGGAGTTCTCTCATTCTGTAAAGAGGAATTTTTCAAATAGTTGCCCAGTTACTTATAGTAGACTGATTGGTTTGTAGGAGGCTATTTCTTGTGGTGGTTTTCCTGGCTTGGGTATATTACTATTTGGGCAATCTTCCAGTAGCCAGGGAAGTGTGACAGTCTGAGACAGGCATTAAAAATGTTGACAATTGCCATTAAATCTTTTTAGTAGCTTTTTCAGAAGAGTTGCATCAATGACGGACGATTTAGCGCAGTGGTTAAGAGCTTGAGCTGCTCCGCCCACTGTGTCGAATAGTCGCGGGTTCGATTCCCGCACGGGACAAATCTTTGTGTGATCCACAATTATTTGTTTCGGTCTGGGTATTTGTTTGTGAATTTTCATGTTTGTAAACGCACCCACGACGCAGGAATAAATCCTAGTGTGGGGCTACGTTTTTTAAAAAAAAAAAAGAAAAAAAGAAAAATCTGATCGTAGCTTTGGGATTAACCTTCTTCCAGAGTTTTTATTTCGTTTAGTACCTCGCTAGGTTTTGTGAATTTGAATTAGGCCCTTGTTTTTGTGCCCTTTTTAGGACGCTCATTACTTCCGAGGTATGTTCTAGGTTTTCGTCTTGGAAAGGTACGAAGACAGTACTTAGGTGTTCCGCGAAAATATTTGCTTTTTCGGAGTCTGATCTAGCTCATTCTCCGTTTAGGATTTTGATAGGTGGAATATGAGTGTTAGGGCGTTTTAATTTCTCTGTTGCATTCATAAGAAATAGTTTGTGTCAATACTGGGGATGGATTTTGGAGGAAGTCTTTTCCTAGGTTTCGTGGAAGTTTCTGCTGCAGTATAGATAGTTATATTAAGGTTATCAAGTTCTGGTTCTATTTCCTCTACGGTGGCTCTTGTAGAATTACTAATGAGTTGAGGTTCAGGATAACTGTATGGTCCCAAGATAAGTCCGTACAAAGTGGTCATATAGTTTCGGCTAATGTTTTTGTGATAAAGAAGTCTAGTAGGTCTGGTATTTTGTTATGGTCTGTAGGCCATTATGTTGGCAAGCCCTTGCTTGCCAACATACTGGCCTTGCCAACTATTGGCAGTCTCAATTTAGAATGAATGACTCCTTAGTCATACATTTTAAATTGAGACTGCCAATAGTTTTATATAGTTGTCTCCCTCTGCGTAAAATTTAGCCGTGATCCCCAGTGTGTGGCATTCCAGTCACCCCCGCCTATATACCTAGGACCTAGTGTAGAGAAGTATGTAATGAAGTCACTGTCAGTTATTTTATGTCTGTATGTAATATGTGGCGGATATTGTTGTCATACTTTTCTCACTTAATTCGCTTTTTGATTGTCGTTGCTTGAATCTTTTCTATACAATATTCTTTGAGCATACGGTGCTTTACGTTTTCTTTAATAATTATTGCTGTTCCCCCATGGCTGTTTCCTGACGGGTGATTTGTCGTATATACTTTATAGTGCTTAAATGTAACATGGCTTTTGGATGTGAATCTTGTTTCCGATATTCTTTAATATCGGAAACAAGATTCCATACATACAGAAAATCGACATAACTTTTTATGTCGATTTTCTGTATGTTCAGAAATGTTTGCAGTTCTTGACGTCATTCCGTCAAGCCGTTGGCGTTCCAAGTAACTACTCGGAGATTGCAAATCATTTTATGGATAGGCTTGTGATTAATTGGACCATGCGGTCCATCATTTTGTCCATCATGTTTAGCATGAGCTCTTGTAATTTAGCAAACATATTTTCTAGGATGTCCAAAATAATCTTCGCCTCAGTTTTTTCTTCTTTTTGTCTATTATTAGTTAAAATATCTGCGAAGGACTGGTTTCGAGATTTTATAGGTGACTGAAGTAAATGTGATGTACTTTTATCTTTTACTTCTGGCTGTTGCTGGTCAATATTATTTAATTTATTTTTTGGTTAATAGGAGGCTTGTTCTTCAGTATTGTTTCTATGTACTGCTTATATTTAATGCAACCTTTGTAAGATGCTGGATGTTTTTGTTGACAGTTTGCAAACGTGGCATCAGTATCAGGTCTTTTGCTGCAGGATGTGGTAGGGTGGTCATTTCCACATTTAACGCATCTATGTGGTCTGCAGCATTGGTTCTTTGAGTGTCCAAAACTTTGACACCTTTTGCACTGCAGAATTTTCTTCTTTTTGTAAGGGGCTTCGACTGTGACTCTCATTTGGTTGAGGTATTTTATATTAAAGATGCCTTTATTATTTTTCTTCTGTTCCAAGTCTTCGAAAAATATTGGTAGCGCTTCTTTTGTTGATCTATGTAGTATGTTTACAATTTGTCTGACATCATGTCCATGTTCTTTTAATTCTTTCTTGATTTGGGAAGTGTTGTCGGTTGAGTGTAATCTACGTAATACGGTTCTGTATGCTCGTTCACTCCTAAGTTGGTAATTATAGTGCGCTATATTATTGGAGACAAAATGTTCTCTAATGGCTTTGTATATTGGTATATCTTTAGGCATTAATTTAATTATGCGACCAGACCGTAGTGTTGTTAATGTATACATATTTTAATTCAAAATGTTTTTCAGAGTTGTAATGTCTATGACTTCCGTAACGAAGATGGATTATGGCTGGACAAAGACGGGTCTTCTGGTCCGTCAAGGTTGGTTGCTAGAAACTAAGCTACTCCTGCCAGCCATTCATCCTCTTGGTGCGGTCCGAAGTTACCTTCCTCGCGGTCCAAGCGGTAAAGCTAAGACCCCTGGTCATCGGAATCATCATTTTGTATTGGCAAGAATCAGTGGTATGTTTGTGACGGTATAAATCTATGACTTGTGGTGTCAAAACACTATTTATTACTTATAATAATATTAGCCCTGTTAAGAAATTACCTCACCATTGGCCACGGGCCTACTCTTAATCTGAGAGGGTTAAGGCCCTAGTCTACCACGCTGGCTCAGTGTGGGTTGGCGAACTTCACACACCTTCAAGAAACTCTTAGGCATTGAGGTTTTCTCACGATGTTTTCCTTCACCGTTAAAGCAAGTGATAATTAATTTTTAATACGCACATGCTTTCCAAAAGACAGAGGTGCGTGCCTAGATTTGAACCCGAGACCTCTCTGACTTTGCAGTCCAACGGTCTAACCACTAGGCTAGCCTAGGTTTGAACCCTAGACCTCTGACTTTGCAGTCCAACGGTGTAACCACTAGGCTATTACTGCTATCATATATCTATTACTTGTAACTGGAAAAATTCATGCCTTGTGCCGGCAAGAATTAGAGAAAATGCCATCTAGTGTTAGTTCAAAGAAAACTACAGTGTGTTATATGTGTTATTTAATTAATCACTTACATAATTTTAAAATTAACACATACATAAAACAACAGCTCATTGACTAGAATAACAATTCGTATTTATTTTAAACATTTATCATCGAACAACGACATTTAAATCTTTTTTTTATATTAACCTATGTGTGTATAAATAATCTTTACATGTTAAATCTACACCATTCTATGGAAAATATCGTAAAAATAATCTTATGTGCCTTAACTATGAGTTTACTATTGTATAATTACTTAACCTGGACGCAAAACAATAGTTATGAACATTGGGTTATAAATGTTATTATTTATTTATTTAATACTTTTTGCACAATTGGTACAAAGGCGGACTTAATGCCTGAGGCATTTTCTACCAGTCTACCTTAGGGTGATGCAGAAACGATTGAAGCAGGTGCAAATTCTCAGGAAGCAAAAAGTCATTGGAACAAATAAATATTAGATCATACAAATCAAAAATACATAGACCCGTACTACATACATCTATCTGATTAAATATATACATATAACAAATAAATATACATACTTATACACATAATAAACACATATATACATACATAATATAATAAAATAAAATTCTATTGAGATAACTTTCGTGAAGATACTCTTGTACTTTACTTTTAAAAGACAAGCGATTTGTAGCCATCCTGATATTCTGGGGTAGGCATTCCATAGTAAGATCGATTGGACAGAGAAAGATGAGTGAATAAAATTAGAACGGCGAGGAGGGCATTGAAGAAGACGATTATTTGAGGAGCGAAGATGTATATAATGATTAGAACATAGATATTTAAACTACAAAGATATGTGGGCCCATGGATTCCATTAACAAGGGGCGTCGGTGTAAAATTGCTGCTTTGTAGACACAATCTGACCACCGTCTTTGGGATTCTGGTTTGACCATGCTGACTATAATGTCTTTGCTTGCAGTGGCTGTCTGGCGCGGGTCATTCCCTTCCCACCAATATGGTCGAGTGGAGTGATGGCCCTGTAGTCATACTCGTGAACGGGTGCTGCTTGTGGTGGCTGGTCCATCAGGAATCCTTTGGAAACTGTTTATAAATAACACCATTAGTCTCATATCTCGGTCGTAAAGCATCACACTGCAGCTAGATCGTAAACCTAAACATTGTATCCACACAATATGATTAAAAAAAATAGAAAGTAAAATCTTCTCAGTGGAGGCCGCGTTCTGATCCGGTGGTAGATTAGTAGTTAAATTAGTTTAAAAAAAAAATGTAAATTAAATATTTGTAAGCGCCCCCGCAGGGCTTATACAAAATAAATTATTAGAGATTTGAGTTCTTTTTTTAAATTAGGGTTATTATTTAGTAAACTTGTCCTATATACAGATAAATATTTGAACAGGTGGGTCCGCACGGTTACTGAATAGAAAAAAAACTTGGGTAAATTTCATAGATAACGGCAACTCTGAGACGTGAATCCAATCCAAAAATCCAATCCAACGTGTCATCCAATAAATTTCACTTCATGAAATTTATTGGATGACTCGTTGTTGGTTCCGATTCTGGCCGCGGGCCAAAATATCCTTGTATGACTATATTAGAGGAGCTACTTAGAACAAAATGGCGCGTTACTGATGACCGCGGAGTTAGCGGGGATCATGACGAAGATGGCTGTGTTTTCATAGATAATTAAATCTTATGTTTTTCGAGTTGTTTAATCTATCTTATACATGAAGACATATTTTTCAATTCAGTTTTAAAAACTTAGCACTTGAACGTGTCACGTTACGGCTAGCACCCGGCACAAAGTGAGCTAGTAAGTGTACGCACTCTAACTTTTGCTACAAAAAAAAGTTGAGGTGTGTTCTATAGTATAGTCAGCAACGTAAGTCGCTCAACATTCTCAGTTTTTAAAAAAGTTGCTGAAAATTGTTAAAACCAACGTATTCTAATATATTTAGATAAAAACAAATAGTGGATTTGATGCAACACAAAAGTGTGCGAGCGATTTGAAAAGCTGAAAATGTTAAGCTACTTTTGTTGCTGACCTTACGTAGGACATCATAACTCAATGGTAACAAATCGCATTTTTTAATATTAAAAAGGGGACGGTCACATTTTTTTTTTCAAATAATGTAATTATATACAGAACAATTATACTAATGTGAACTTTCAATTTACCTAGACGAAAATAAAAAAAATATAACGCTTTGCGTCGGTGTATTATAAATGTTTGCTACAAGTTCGTGAACTCACAGTTATGGCACTGTTAACAAATTTAAATGCCGAATAATTAAGTGTCGGATTTCTTAGATAAATTCCGTTGCTGGTAATTTTTTTTTTCAATATTTTTCTATCAAGACCTTTCAGGTTCTAAGAGATTGTCTCAATATTCCATATCTTGAAGCGTTTTAGGTATATGAATTACGCAGTACATAGAATTAAATATAATTCACTTATTATTTTCGGCTTTACGACTGCATGAACAATGGCTTACATTTGAATGTGAAGAAAACCAAAATTATGGTTTTTGAACGGGAAGAAACCAGAACGAATGCAAGGATTGTGGTTGGTAACGATGTGCTGGAGCAAGTGAATGAGTTTGTGTATCTTGGATGCGCCTTCAGTAAGGATGGGAAATACACCGCTGATATAGAGAGAAGAGTGAATGCAGGTAATAGAGTGAATGGTGCGATGGGAAGGCTACTTGGGAGCCGGCACTTAAGCCAAAAGGCGCAGCTGGCCATGCATAACGGAGTGCTTGTCCCAACGCTGTTATATGGCAGTGAGAGTTGGGTATGTAAGAAGGAGAACGAAAGCAGGATAAATGCGGTCGAAATGCGATCTCTGCGGAAGATGTGCGGAGTCACGCTGACCGACCGTATTCACAACAGCGTAGTAAGAAAGCGAGTAGGTATGAAAGATAGTATCGGTGTAAAGATGAGAAAGGGTATGCTCCGTTGGTTCGGGCATAAAGAAAGAATGCCAGAAGAAAGAATGACAAAACAGATATACAATGCGAAAGTGGAAGGATGTAGGTGCCGGGGAAGACCTAGACTATCTTACCATGACCAAATAGACCGTGTCTTAGCTGAAGGGCAAGTCAAGAGTCTCCGTAACCAGCGAGTGTGTATGAGACGAACTATGAGAGTGGAGGAAGCCAGAGAAGTATGTAAGGAAAGATCCTGTTGGAACTCTGTACTCTCTGCCTACCCCGCGAGGGAGCTGGCGTGATGATATAGATAGAGATAGATAGATTATTTTCGGATGGATATTTTACAATATCACTAAAACTTAAATTATTTTCTAAATTTCTATTCTTTTATAGATCATCTAAATAAAACTAAGTGCTACTTAAAAGTATGAAAATATAATGATGATCTTCTTAATGATGTATTTCATAAAAATACATCATTAAGAAGATAATTTATTAATCATATGATAGCTGTCACATTTTTGTCTATATTTATTAGGAAACGTACCCATACTACGCGATATACCATACCATTTTTTACAATTTTTTCACCCATTGGTGACCACCTGTAGTAATTAGCTTTTCACGCAGTAATTTATTAATACAGTTTTCAATCATTTTTGCAAACAGAAAGTTAAAAAGAATTTGGCTTAATTTGCCTTGAAAAAGCGCAAGATTTTCCTAGGGGCTATTGACTACGTGACGAAAACCTCCACCCTGTGATCAAGCGTGGCATTTTGAAGATCTCCCTCCGCCCCTGAAAGGGTTACGTAGAATGGGTACGTTCCCTTAGTAGCTAAAATAAGAATGACTTTTTATAAATAGATAGTTATTTTGCATTGGATTTCATTTGGCATATATTTTACAAAAATATAATTCCAGTTTGACTGTATAACAGTAATGGAGAATGAGATCACACGCAATCATTGCGAATATGCGTTGTACATTATACGAATATGGCACATTAAATTGATAGAGTTATTTAAATACGTTATGTCGAAGGCAGGGTGCAAAATATGAGACATATAGTGCAAAAGGAATATTTTGGCCCTTGGATGACATTGACAGAGAGGCGTTGGATTGAAATTAGGATGATCATTTAATAAAATTTTCCAACTTCTAGGAAAATATTTCAATTGGTCGGTCCACATAGTAACTAATTGAACTTGACTTGATGTTCGATTCCCGCACGGGACAAATCTTTGTGTGATCCACAATTATATGTTCCGGTCTGGGTATTTGTGTATGTGAATTTTCATGTTTGTAAACGCACCCACGACACAGGAATTAATCCTAGTGTGAGGCTACGTTTAAAAAAAAAAAAAAAAAAGAAATTGGGTAAATTTCATAGCAAACGGCAACTCTGCGGCTGTCATGAAGTGAGTTTCTACGCCGGATCTTCTCAGTGGAGGCCGCGTTCCGATCCGGTGGTAGATTAGTAGTTAAATTAGATTTAAAAAAATATATAAATTGAATATTTGTAAGCGCCCCCGCAGAGCTTATACAAAATAAATTATTTGATGTTTGAGTTTTTTTAAAATAAGGGTTATCATTTAGTAAACTTCTATATACAGGTAAATATTTCAAAAGGTGGGTCCGCACGGTTACTAAATAAAAAAAGAACTTGGGTGAATTTCATAGCAAACCTTTAACTGATGACAGCGTTAGTTCCAATTTTGGCCGCGGGCCACAAGACCCTTGTACGACTGTAGTGATGTCTAGAAACTTATTATAATATATAGTCCACAACAAAGCTTTGCTTTAAAATAAAGAGCCCCCTTATTAGTATAATTTTCAAACCAGGTACTATAGATACTATCTCCGTGTTTCAAACGATAGCATGACTACAATGGCAGCTGTCAATCCTGCACTTAAAAATAGATCTTTGATCAATATGCTATTTAATATGTATATACAAGGTGTAACGTAATTAACCCAAGACCTGAAAGTAGTTTGGTCTAAATCGACAGCTGATTCCAACTATAAAAAAACATGTAGGATTTAAGCCCAAAATTACCTAAATTAGCTAAAATTATGGTCACTCCTTCCCACTGATATACATGCTAACACCTCAGTCAGCTGTGCTAAAGAAAATTGAACCATAACTCAAAGCAATACGGCGATTTCCATCGCACTACAAAAACATTCTCTGAACTGCACACATACATACAGACATTCGTTAGTCAATCAGCTGTATTAATACACACATTCATAAAAGTCGAATGAATCTTACTACGATTTACTACGCGCACACTAGTTTAAGGTTTAGTAATTTTCGAAAAAAGTCAAGGATCACAAAAATAAAGTGCTTAGTGTACTTTAAAAGTTTAGTTTTTTTTTAAATTTTATTTAGAAACATTATTTATAAGATTAGACAACATTCAGTAAGTATCAGGCAATAAAAGAATGAAGTTGAAAACCCGTCGATATAGTTCCTAACCGGAAAAAAATAATAATGGACTGATGACTTAGCGCAGTGGTTAAGAGCTTGAGCAGCTCCGCCCACTGTGTACGCAATAGTCGCGGGTTAGATTCCCGCACGGGACAAATCTTTGTGTGACCCACAATTATTTGTTTCGGTCTGGGTATTTGTGTATGTGAATTTTCATGTGTGTAAACGCACCCACGACACAGGAATAAATCCTAGTGTGGGGCTACGTTTTTATAACAAAAATAATAAAAAAAAAATGTGAGTATGTAAATAAAAAACCAATAGCAAACAAAAGCGGCATCAAACAAATTCGAGAATTACACATTTCGATACTCAATTAATAATATTTATTTTGTTTCCATAAAAACCTAAATCAATTCTTAATTACTATAATTTGCGCGGCCTGTTGTCTTGTACGTTCCGATCGGTTTGTTTGTGTTTGTTTATGACGCAATAATCGGAGCGAAATAGCATTTAGGTATACCAGTATCCAATACACTGAAATGGTGCGAACACTAGCTCGATGTAATGATAACGTGGAATTAGCGTGTCAAGTGTTTAATCAGACCCATGACAGTAGAGTTTCCGCTCGCACTTTGCCCATGTTATTAGAAGACGTTCTGCTAGCGAATTTATCAGGAGTGTTTTATCAAAAAGTCGGCGGCGGCTACGATTAACGGATTCGCATGGGTAGATGCGTTCGCGAAGTGTCGTGTGGTCGCCTTTTTAATATAGGCGCGAATAGGTTCGAGATCTAGATCGGAGTGGAGATCGCTTTACGGAGGAAGCGGTTTTGAACCGCTTGGAGTTTATCGATGTGAGAGGGGGCCGAACGCCCGAACACAACACACGCATAAGTCATGATGGGTAGAACGCAAGTTTTGTAAAGCGTCACCTTATTTCTAAGGGACATTTTACTCTGCTTGCAGATTAACGAATGGAGACGACCGTGCACAAAAGATGCCTGGTGACGGACCCGCTTGATGTGATGGACCGAAGGACATGGTACTGTTTAGGGTGACCCCTAGATATTTGACCTCTTTGACCCAGGGAATAGGTCGGTCGAACATGGTCACTTGACCGAGATTACTTCTAGGGCGGCGCAGGGAGGGCCGCGGTGTGGCACCTCTGGAGAAGAACACCGCAGCGCTCTTGTCCGGGTTCATCCCAATACGCCACTTCCTGAACCAATTCCCTAGGGAATTGGCGGTTGCCTGAAGGTTTCTGGTAATGTAACCCTTATTCCTATGCGAGACGTAGAGAGTGGTATCATCCGCGAATAGGGCTAGTTGCACCTTATTCAAACGAGGAATGTCGTTCGTGTAAAGGCGAAACAGGAGGGGCGAGAGAGCTGAGCCCTGGGGGACTCCAGCTCGGATGGAGTGGGGAGTGGAGCGCGTCATTTCGACGCAATATCGGAAGGCACGATTTGACAAGAAGTCTCGTATGATGAGCATTAGTCTGTCCGGCACACCCATTTGGTTGTAGATCAAGCCGTTGTGCCAGACTTTGTCGAATGCCTTCGCGACGTCGAAGAAGAGGGCGCCCGTGTCAACGGGTTTGGGTCTGTTAAGACCGGAGAGGATGTGCTCCGTGATGCGGTGCACTTGGTGGACGCAGGAGTGTTTGGCTCGAAAGCCGAACTGCTCGTCGATAAGGATACCCCTGGACACTACAAAGTCTTTGAGCCGCGCCAGAAGTAGGCGCTCGTAGACCTTAGCCAGGGAGTTGAGAAGGCTGATTCGGCGGTAGCTCGCAGTGAGATTACGAGGTTTGCCGGTCTTGGGAATGCCTATGACGTCTGCGTCGTTGAGACCCATAATGAGATCTTCAACTTCCGTTTGGGTGATAGGAGGTAAGGAATCGGCGGGGGGGGGGGGGGGGGGGGTATGCCCTGCGCTCGACTTCCCTGTTGACCGCGTCACCGTGGGTACTCAACTTATCGATAGTCGAGTGAATGATCCGGTGCTCGACTGTGTGCGTGCGTAGCAGCTGCGCTTGTAGTGTATATATTTGTAGAGCGTCCATAGGTTTCGTAGTTAATTAGGATATAAAATTTTTAACAAAAATGGTAGTTAACTTTTTAAAAGTCGAACTTCTGTTTTTGTATATAATTTGTAAAGCATTTATCTAAGTGGGGTGTCTAAGGTTTGTGTTATTTACGTCACGCCTTGTATACTACATGAATTATTATGCTAAAATAAAGCATCGCTTTGTGATCACGAGGACCTGGGTTCAAATCTATAAGTTCAAAATATGTTTGCAGCCAATAAATTTGATCAAGTCCTTACAACTAAAATGTGACAACAAGGGACTTAAACGATAAAGGTAAATCAAATGTTAAATTAAAGTGCTTATTTAAATAATCAAATCTTTGAGTTGTGTCACTTTATATGCGACTAGGAATTTTTCGCGGCTTCGACAACTGTGCTACCTGCGTACTTGGTCTATAATTCTTCTGGATAATGCTTTTTAATGGCAAAAGAATTCTAAAATCGGTCACTAGTTTCCGAGTTTATCAATCGATAAACTCTAAGACTATAATCGATTTTAGTAATTTGTTTGTAATCGCAAACAAATTATTCCTGTTTATAATATTAATGCAGACTTTGCTTTGTGACATATTAACGGCCCTCGACATAATTTATGTACATACATAGATAATTAAGTGAAGATTTTTTTTTTTTTTTTTTTTTTTTTTTTTCTTAATAAACGTTGCCCCACACTAGGATTAATTCCTGTGTCGTGGGTGCGTTTACAAACATGAAAATTCACATACACAAATACCCAGACCGGAACAAATAATTGTGGATCACACAAAGATTTGTCCCGTGCGGGAATCGAACCCGCGACTATTAGACACAGTGGGCGGGGCGGACTAAGCCCTTAACCACTGCGCTAAATCGTCCGTCATGTATAATACAGACTCGGGTACATAACATTTTAATTTATAGATATAACAATACCCCGTATCCCCGAGGGCAAAAAGGAATATTAGATAATAAAATTGAATAATATCATAACTCAAATATCAAAGAAAAAATGTGGCTAAAGTATTTCGTGAATTTGCTTTACGAAGCAGCGGGTGTTTCGTACCAAACTTGAGTGAAAGGTTTTATTAAATTTAAGGGCGTTTGCTTATTTCACGATATTGTCATAAAGTCCTACCAGGGACCAAATTTGCGATGACCAAACACGGCTCGTTACGATAAATTCGTGAAATTTGGTCTCTATCTATCTATCTATATCATCACGCCAGCTCCCTCGCGGGGTAGGCAGAGAGTACAGAGTTCCAACAGGTTCTTTCCTTACATACCTCTCTTACTGGCTTCCTCCACTCTCATAGTTCGTCTCATACACACTCGCCGGTTACGGAGACTCTTGACTTGCCCTTCATCTAAGACACAGTCTATTTGGTCATGGTAAGATAGTCTAGGTCTTCCCCGGCACCTACATCCTTCCACTTTCGCATTGTATATCTGTTTTGTCATTCTTTCTTCTGGCATTCTTTCTATATGCCCGAACCAACGGAGCATACCCTTTCTCATCTTTACACCGATACTATCTTTCATACCTACTCGCTTTCTTACTACGCTGTTGCGAATACGGTCGGTCGCACTGCACTCTAATTTCAAAATCACAAAATTTTGAAATTAGAGTGCTAATTTAGCGACGGACGATTTAGCGCAGTGGTTTAGAGCTTACGCCGCTCTGCCCACTGTGTCTAATAGTCGCGGGTTCGATTCCCGCACGGGTCAAATCTTTGTGTGATCCAAAATTATTTGCTCCGGTCTAAGTATTTGTGTATGTGAATTTTCATTTTTGTAAACGCACCTACGATACTGGAATAAATCCAAGTGTGGGGCTACGTCTTTAATAAAAACACAATACATTTTAGAGTTGTATCACTGTTACATTTGGTCAGCGATACATACCTGGCCTCACTTAGTGGCATTAGAAAGAAGCCTTATTCCGTGTCTCAATTGTAGATACCACAGAAATCATCATTATATTAATACGTGAAGCATAAAACTTTGTACCCCTTTTTACGAAAATTGCGCGGACGGAGGAGTATAAAATGTCCCACACTTATAGTTTATATAGAGAGGGAGTGCAGAATGATATTTTTTTTTAGATTACTCATAAAAATGCATAAAATAAATAAAAAAGACATTACACACACTACTTGATATATTTGACACAATATATTTCAAATTGAGAATAGATTAATATTGTTTGTTTTTAATATTATTTGTTTTTTTACTGAATGTCAAACATAACCAGCAAACGATGAAAGAGTAAAGAGTTTTTACAAAAAAAATCGTTTACAGAGAAGTTTTGTTGTGTGTTCATTAATTAAATTATCGAAATATGTATGTCAAGTTCAATGGACAGCATTTTCTTTTAGGTTTTTTGTTTCAATAAAAAAAAGCGGTCTTTATTTTGATCATTTTTTTTTAACTTTCATATAATTTGTTTAAAAAAAAAAAGCAAATTAATAGTGTTGCGTTGGCGAAATCTGAGATAATCGAAGTATAGTCTTTGACAGTAGAACCTTAATAATGTTGAAACTTAGAATTTCAATTAATTATGGTTGAATTTCGACCAATGGGCGACCCTAGTCATAATAATAAGACGTGCATTAAGGTCGTAATTAACTATGTAGCACGAACTTACTAATCGGGTCGCGAGTATGTGCGGGACTATATATTGTTACGACCCAAACATACCCCGATATCGTGAAAAGTCTTTATCGGGGCTGTCGATTCTAAAACGCATAACACACCCTTAGGCCCCCCGTTGATCTGACTAGAAAGATTTAGAATCCGCGCTTAAGTGGTGAAACGTCTAGAAGGTTCCACCCCTTTAATTATCGCCGACGCGCGGTCGCGGTATACAAGTTCCTATTTGTTCACGTCAAAAATGGGTATGTAATAATAATACCGCTGTGTGGGCCCCGCCGACTACTGTTCGATGTACTTCTATCGATGTATTTAAAGGGTTCGCGTCCGTTCTAGAACTTTCATATGAGTATGAAAGGAACACAAAGCGCGGGGACGGACTGAGTCTCTTCTCGGAAGCGATAGTGATCAAATCGGAGAACAAGCGATCTAAGTGAAATACAGCGACTTAAGCATCGATATACGGATACTACGAGTGACTCAGCGACTTGGAAGCAGTATTTGGGTACTAACAAGAGTAGTACAAGTGTGTGATTGGTTTGCGTGTGTATTTGCATTCGACGTATTGTTTTGTGTGTACAGCGCCTAATAAAGTACTGCGCACGGTATTCGGCATTTAATTACCCCGCAAACGTAACAGTATCATAGTGTGCCTGTGTAACAAAGCGGCTACAGCGGTTTGCAATTAAACCGTGCGCTTTTTCACGTCTATATCTTATTATTTTGATTCTAGGTGTTAGATTTTATGACAAAATTCCAATTGACGTCACTAAACTTAGTGAAAATAAGTTCAAAGCTTGTGTAAAACGAACACTTTGTAAGCAAGCTTATTATTCAATAGATTATTGAAAAGATAAAAATGCTTAGATATATGCTATTCCGGCTCCACTTGAGTCATAACTCTCTTCCTTCTATTAATTTAACATGATGACTTTTTTGTATACTTATTTTTTTTTAATGTATGTTTTTCTTTAACTTAGACTCACCTGATGACCAACCTACATTATTCTCCCATTCCCCACAACAAAATGTAAATGAAAAAATTTGTAAAATTTTTATTTTAAAAGAGTAACCGTGGAGTTTCTTGCCCTTCTTCTCCACGGAATGACGTTCCGAAGTGGTGGTAGAGTCTTTGCTACTTTTCTGACGATTTATAAATACTGTAATGGTTTACATGAATAAAAAATATTCTGATTCTGATTCTGATATCTGTGATGGACATGGAATAAGGCTTCTCTATTCTAGAGATAGTTTTCAAGGAAAATTAGGCTATGGACACAGCAACGCCAATTGCGCGGCATCCCACTGCACATTTTAATGCCTGTAGTGGATCAGAGAGGCTTAATTTCCACTAGGCCATGGTAAGGCTGGTTTTTGTCGTTTTGACATTGAAGAAAGAACCTGTTGGAACTCTGTACTCTCTGCCTACCCCGCAAGGGATCTGGCGTGATGATATAGATACATAGATAGATTGACATTGAAAACAAACGAAAACTGTTAACGGTTATGTTAAATTTTCTGAAAGATAATAAATCTGTACCATGAGCACATTTCGACACAAGTCATGCGTAAAAACGATAAAAGCTTTGGCCGGACTGAAAAGCTCGGCGAAGCGATTGAGCGGTTCAGTGTGCCGCTCGTCGTTGAGCGGCACACTGAACTACAGCGAGAAAATAGGAACTGACTTTTGAATGCCCCTCATATAACAGCAGGGCACAGGCGGCTCGACAGACAGATTTTATCGCCCTAAATGAAATGACCGTTAGCATAGTGTGTCATGACAAAAATTTGTGACAAGAATACTCGTTTCAAGAATTGTATAATACTGATGTATACATAATAATATTTTGATTTGCGTACAACATGATAATCACGGACTGATAAAATTTTGTTGCATGCGAGTAAAATTTTTCCGCCCGTGCTAGCCCTGCAGGTTTGTAGTTGTCATACCCACCATAGTCCCTTTAATGTAGTCACAATCAGCGATATTGTACGCTTGATATGTCGCACCCGCTACCGCCTCTATCTTAGCACTGTACTCTAATAGTGTAGTCAAGAATGTCTGGCCACACTAACACAAGTAGGTATCTGTACCTTCAGAACCAATGTCTATGCAATTTTAAAGCCAGCCTTTATATCTATAAGCAGAACACATCTATCTGTAAACCTATTTTTTACAATATAAATTACTTTTATACGGTATTTCTTTTATCTCTTAAATTACTATACACAGTAGTTTTAAAACTGCATAACGTAAATACCATAATGGCGAAGAAAATAATGAACTTTGTTCGACTAAATATTAACTTAAAATAGGAACTCACTTAAAAGTAACATATAATATATAAGTTTTGTTTTATTATTTTATAATATTTTATAGGGACAGTGCTTCAAAAAGTTGAAAAAATTTTTGATTAGTACTAACAGATATCATTTTATAACTAAACACAATTAGGCCAAGAAGACTCACTTCATACCTTATCCGTACATACGAGTACATACGTATAACAGTAAAAATGCGTACAATATTTATTATGTAGTTTAAACGCGATGTATTAACGTTCGAACAAAAAAGTAGAAAACGTTAAGTGAGGCTTCTCTATTCAATTACTATTTGGTCAAGACCCCTAATCATGGATTTCCATACAACAAGGAATTCATGTATCTAATACATAAAATTCTAAATAATACAAAACCTTATTTAAAAACATTACAGCAACGAATCACATAAAAACGAAATAAATTAAAACATAAACAATTCATAAAAAAATACAACAACAAAATCTCATAACATTAAAACTATGGAATATTCGAGAAATTATCTTTACGACACACTAACGTAATACTTCGGTAGGTAAAGCTAACGATATGGAGGAACCCTGTAGGAAATCGTAATACCTACGATACACCACTAAAGCTATGGACACCTAACGCCCGGGTACGAAACGATATCATAAAATAGTATTATTTGTACAACATATGTCACCTACAGTTGGATATCGCACTTCTACTCAAATAGTGTTCTAAGTAAAAAGTCAATTTCGGGAAAAGTTACCTTAAGTAATACATTTTATCTGTCTATTTTTCAGTAATGAGTTCCAAAAAAAAGTAACAAAATTGACTAGTGGAGAAAGCCAGAGAGGTCTATGAGCAAACAAGTGTAACCTTTACAAGCACCTTGTGTTACCTTGAGAAAGGTTACACTTGCTCTCAACAGGTTCCTGTTGAGAAAGGTTACAGTTCAGTTCCTTTGCGGAGTGTTTAGGAAGAGTACATACACTTTTTGCCCCACTGTAAGAGATATGGCTTGATGATATAGATAGATAGTTGCGTAGACAAAATTGCGTAGACCTAAATACACGACCTGAAAATAAGGCAAAAATATGGAAAATTTTGAGTTATGACACTATTTGTACAGAAGTACGATATAATTAGCTTAAAAGTACTTTTACTTACAAGTAACAGTAAAAAGCTTGGGTGCGTAGCAAATTTTATTTATAATTAATTTAACGTTCTTTTTATTTAATTTCAGTACCGAGCGGAAGATAGCCGTGACACCATCTACTTAACTTTAAAGTGATACTCGTAAAACAAAATATTCTTTACATATTCTCCACACAAGACTGGACGGCCTAACTAAGTTGCAAGTACTTTGTATATCTTCTATTCTCTTTGCGCAATTATTAGCGCCTTGCAAGCGCCTTGCTCTGACCACGTGATGTTTCATAATAAAATATTATTCCTGCGGAATAAAGAATCTTTGTTAAGTGATCATTCCCCTTATTATTCCGTTTTCTATTAGCATTGACGCAACTTGGCCGCAAGGTTATTGATGCGTCGACTTAAGTAGATGGTAGCACTGCTCTCTTAGGAAACCCTAGCTTAACTTATCTGTTCCAGCGCTTATATATAACTACCATTACAAAACTGTCAAAGAAATTTACATCCTAATCTCTATCTAACATTAGCTCTATTTTCAGTCACCGGAGCAGATAAATTTGTGGCACGATGAAATTGTAAATATATAAAAACTTTGGTCACTGTTCGGCCAGGAACGTCGAGTAGAGAAGCAATTTAAATTAACAAGAACACCAAAGCCCACTCGACTTCAAACCGCATATACATTTATTGTCTTTACATACACATCAGCGACTACTCTAAGCTAATACCCGTTTTATAAAGCGTCGTGTTTGTCGTGTTTGTGGGGCCACGTGAGGAGAAGTTGGTCATCAGCATGGTTGTCTAAATGCGTGTGTTCCGATATCGCAGGGGAGTTAGGTACACCGCTCAGCAAAGCCCCGCTGGATCGAGATTGCTGTCTGCATAGCGGTCTCCTTGTAGGCGACTCGCTTTCATCAGACATGGCCCGTGTTACTGTTATTCTTGGCGATTGTCTCCGTCGTCGGTCCCTACCCCCCATTTCTTCAAGTCCTAACGCGCGCCCCAGTACCACATGCGGCGGAGCGCGAATAATTGGAATGGCTGACGTCCGAGGACGCGGCGGTTCTTCTTCTTGCGAATCCTGCAACATATTGCAAGACGCAGCTCTCGGCGCTGGTCTTTCTGACCCGCGGAAACCCATGGCAGCTGCGTCTGATAACCTTCTAGTTGTTGGAGGTCGTACGCACCCTGATCCCGCAGATAGTGAAGGTCGCCTCGACCCGCAAGCACTAGGTGTTCTGGCCTGTATTTCTTGCGTCACTTCGCTCTTCGTCATCCGTTTTCTCCTATAATTCCTTAGAGAATCCCGGAGCGCTCGACTCCTTATACCATATAGGAGACCATTGACTGGGGGCGCGGCTGCTAATAAAGCAGCTGATAATGCCGCTACTGGTTGAGGTGGGACAGCAATCGCTGGCCATATCAGGACGCAATAGTATGGAAAATACAGGATGGCTAAAGATCCTAAGGGCTGAAGCACAGCTGAAAGAGCTCGTCGTCGTGGCGGTGGAGGCGGTGAGAACGGATTCCTCTGATGCGTGACTGTCACTTGAGCTGATAGAGTGACTTCGTAAATAGCTGCTGCGATTCTGTGTCGATGATAGCGTGCGATGCGAAGGATCTTGAGGCTGCAGAGGAGCACCAAAGCAGCAGGGAGTATAAGAGTTAACAAGGCGTAGACGAGGCAGAAGCCCAGGGCGCTGGGTCCGGCACTGCAGTCGGGAGCACAGCCTCCAAGACCTGCACTGTAAACCAAAGGCGGCTGGGCGGCGGCAAGTGGAGCCAAGAGGGCGGCAGTTGCTACCCAGCCACTAGCCACACAGATCATTACCTGAAACAAATAGATTTTTTAATTTTTAAGGTTTATATTCTACCCTAGAGTTGGAAGCGAGAGTAGCACAGTTATGTAATATAAATAGGTAAATCTATATCATCTTTGCATCGTTCATACACAAACAACACGTGACTTGGAAATATATATATCTGGTACCTTCAATATAAAAATAAAAATGCCAAGTAACCGACTGCACCAACCAGCACCGACTTTAAATATTTATTTTTTTGCTTTTTAAAGTCAGTTTACCTTTTTTTTAAAGATTTTTATTTTACAATTTTAAGTGACAAGTGAATTATTTACTAATATTTAAATACCTATATTATATTATTTTGCTGAGTTGTACAGTAAGTTACCTACAGGAATAATATATTAACTATAATAACGGAATCTATACATTCGTGCTGTTCACTGTTAAGGAGTTCCCTGGTGTATCTTCATAGTCCAAGGTGCAATACCAATAACATTAAAATAGACCCACCTCAGATCTATACTGATTCTAATGCAAAAAGTATCATTAAAATCGGTTCATAAGTAAAGGAGGAGAGAAAAAGGACGAATTATGAACTCCTTTTTTGAAGTTGGCCTATAGGATTGACGTAACACCCATAATGTCTCAATTTACACATTCCTATTGTTTGTCGTTAGGGAGTTTTCTGGTGTATCTTCTAAGTCCAAGGTCCAATACCAATGAAATTAAAATGGGACCACCTTGGAGCTATTCTGAACCCAATGCAAAAAAATCGTCAAAATCGGTCCACAATTGACGGAAATATCGCTGAATATACATAAAAAAAAGAAAAAAAAAAGCATACATACAACCGAACATAGAACCTCCTCCTTTTTGAAGTCGGTTAAAAAACACCGTCAGCCTGTACTCCCAGAGGTGTACTGTTAACGTAATAAGGGGCAAGCCTATTGTCCTAATACCAGGCACAATTCCAGGACCCAGACTGCAAAAATAAACCTCGGGGTTTATTTCTGTCGGCTAGTGACCACAAACCCTGACCTGGTAGCCCTGATTTCGAACCCTAGATCGAAGCCCAAGTAGCCCATAATGCGCGTGGCAATCACTAGGTCACGTGTTTCAAACTTCTTATGAAAGAGTGGAGGCAGCCAGAGAGGTCTGCAAGGAAAGAACCTGTTGGAACTCTGTACTCTTTGCCTACCCCGCAAGGGATCTGGCGTAATGATATAGATAGATAGCCCGAAAAAATCCTAGTATCAATCCGCAATCTGGCATTGGGCCCGTTTAATAGCAATAGCCTTCCGGTTTCTATCGAAAGATTCCCAGTATCATTACGAAGCCCAGAATTGCTAACGGTATAATAGGCTCGCCCTATCACATAGGGACTTAACATCATTGGTAACAAGCGGGAATACACAGTAAACCTCTGCTACCACTATTTATAAAGATATTGAACTATTTTCTGGCCGGGGAACGGCCAGACCTGGTATAACGTGAATCAGGCTTTACTTATGAAGAGAGGTCCAAACCTTTTTAGCAGACACAATAGCAGCATAATGCAGCGATGCAGTGATGGCGGCTGCTCTGTCCACCTTGGGCGACGAACGGCAGGGCCTAGTGCAACGTGAATCAGCCTTTACTTATGAAGAGAGGTCCAAACCTTTTTAGCAGACACAATAGCAGCATAATGCAGCGGTGCAGCGATGGCCGCTGCTCTGTCCGCCTTGACCGGGAAACGGCAGGACCTAGTGTAACGTGAATCA
This sequence comes from Phalera bucephala, assembly GCA_905147815.2. NCBI lineage: Eukaryota > Metazoa > Arthropoda > Insecta > Lepidoptera > Notodontidae > Phalera > Phalera bucephala. The sequence continues at coordinate 9,518,393 of LR990621.1, read as the reverse complement.
GCCTTTACTTATGAAGAGAGGTCCAAAGCTTTTTAGCAGACACAATAGCAGCATAATGCAGCGGTGCAGCGATGGCCGCTGCTCTGTCTGCCGTGACCTGGGAACGGTAGGACCTAGTGTAACGTGAATGGGCCTTTACTTATGAAGAGAGGTCCAAACCTTTTTAGCAGACACAATAGCAGCATAATGCAGCGGTGCAGCGATGGCCGCTGCTCTGTCCGCCTTGGGCGACGAACGGCAGGGCCTAGTGCAACGTGAATCAACCTTTACTTATGAAGAGAGGTCCAAACCTTTTTAGCAGACACAATAGCAGCATAATGCAGCGGTGCAGCGATGGCCGCTGCTCTGTCCGCCTTGACCGGGAAACGGCAGGACCTAGTGCAACGTGAATCAGCCTTTACTTATGGAGAGAGGTCCAAACCTTTTTAGCAGACACAATAGCAGCATAATGCAGCGGTGCAGCGATGGCCGCTGCTGTGTCTGCCGTGACCTAGGAACGGTAGGACCTAGTGTAACGTGAATCGGCCTTTACTTATGAAGAGAGGTCCAAACCTTTTTAGCAGACACAATAGCAGCATAATGCAGCGGTGCAGCGATGGCTGCTGCTCTATCCGCGTGCAGTCCACACACGGTCCACAGCTGCAGAGGGTGAAGGGCATGCAGAAGTGCGCCGCATGCGCACGTGCCGCCACTGCCTCCGCACAGTGCCGCGCCGCTAGCCAGCGCACCCACAGCGCCCAAATGCACCAGCAGAACTGATGATGCTGATGCTGGCTGCAGACAAAATTAGTAGTATTTAATCACATGCACTACCTATTTATCTGTTGTGGATCAAGTGCTAAACTGTAAAAATGCCTAATATGAGAGGACGACGTGATAATAACTATTTAAATAATCAAATTTACCGGGTCTTATAACTTGTTTCTGCCCGCGACTTCGCTCGCGTTGACTTTAGACAGGAACCTTACAATTTATCCGGGATTACACTGTCCGACCGTATTCCCAACAGCGTCGTCAGAAAGCGAGTAGGTATGAAAGATAGTATCGGTGTAAATATGAGAAAGGGTATGCTCCGTTGGTTCGGGCATATAGAAAGAATGTCAGAAGAAAGAATAAGAAAACAGATATACAATGCGAAAGTGGAAGGATGTAGGCACCGGGGAAGACCTAGACTATCTTACCATGACCAAATAGACCGTATCTTATCTGAAGGGCAAGTCAAGAGTCTCCGTAACCGGCGAGTGTGTATGAGACGAACAATGAGAGTGGAGGAAGCCAGAGAAGTATGTAAGGAAAGAACCTCTTGGAACTCTGTACTCTCTGCCTACCCCGCGAGGGAGCTGGCGTGATGATATAGATAGATAGATACATTAAAAGTATCCTATGTGTTAATCCAGGTAATAAACTCTCTATATGCCAAACTTTATCTAAATCCGTTCAGCCGTTTTTGTGTGATAAAGCAACCAACATCCAAATATACAAACTTTCACCTTTATAATATTAGCAGGATGTTTTTCACCTATCTAAATCAGCCCAGATTTAAAAAAAATTTGTTTCTTTTGATTTCTTTTAAATGTAGTGTTTATTATTGTAAAAGCGACATAGAAAAAACACTGATTGCAAATTTCGGATTCTACTAATATTTTATTATAGACGCGACAGTTTGTGATGAATGGATATTTGTTAGTTACTTTTACACGCCAAAACTACTAAATTGTTCAAAATGCGGTGTACTCGATAGTACTACGGTTAAGCAGTGTTCGACACGGTCAGTCTGAGATGGGTGATCGTTTGTACCATTTTCAACTTAAAATACGAGATGATAAATAGAGTTACTCTATACGTCCGTCATTACGAAAAATATAAAGCATATAACTACTCAGATAAATATAAGTTAATAGGTTTAAGTAAGAATGTAGAAACTTGCAATGACTACATGAAACACTACTTAAGTTGATTACTTAGTTCTCACATCCCCGAGGGAACAGTGATTGAAAGCGGATCTTATGAGTGCACTCAGCGCTATTACTTTTCATGACCTTTGGTGCCATATATCAGGGTTCAGCTAAAACCAATACTTAGTAAAATATTAAATATTAGTTACTATTATGTTACAAGACTGCCTCGTTAGTCTAGTAGCGAATAATATGCGTCACTATCGCGAGGTTCAGAGCTCAAATCCTAGGTCGGACAATAGGCTCACCCCCTGGTCAATATCTTCAGCGCATTGCCGCTAGATGGCCATGATGCTCAGATGAAACGAAAGACACGAGTTGGTCAATATCCTCAGCGCATTGCCGCTAGATGGCGTCTGTACTAATATAAGGTTTTTTGTTGCATTGAAAACACAGTTTTAATATACGAGTGGTCGGCGAATCGACGCAGTTTTATAAAAAAGGTGTTTTTTTTTTCTACGAATCTAAAATTATCCCACCCCCTAATTCATTGGACCTAATAGCATCGCCAAAACGAGGGTGTACACAGGCTAAGGGAATATAAGCGTGACGGTGATTATCACAAGTTATTAGCAACTCAAAATAGAATAGCCAGAGACGTTTAAAGACCTTAGAATGAACAGATAGAAGTTAGAATGACGCCATCGAGTTGATATGCTATCCTTTTTACACTACAAATATACAAAATAAAGATAAACGTGACAGAACGCTTTCTCGATAACGTAAAGATAACGTGACATGATTTTTGCATGGCCCTCTTAACAAATTCATGTTTTATCCTAAGAATAAATATAATCCAGAAGCCACGGGGGCGCATTAAATTGAAGCAATAATTACTACTGCGTAGGAAGTAGTCACAAGTTCACACGAGTACCTATAATTTATGCGCGAGTAGTCACTCTGTGACCGTCTGTTTGAGATTTTATGGTTACATCATTCATTTGGACGTGAGATAAAAAAAAAATTCTGAAAAACCTGACAGGCTCAAAATAATAACACAGAGAAGAAAAGCGATACTAAATGCATGAGGTGGCGTATTTTCAAATTCTCGATTTCCGTGTTTTATAGGGGCTACGCGTTCTTTGTTATGGTTAGTGTTTGCCCGCTCTATACACCGTTCACGGCTTAACTATGTTCTAGTTGAAATTCAGGGGAAATTATATATTCTCATTGAAATATGCACACAATCTATTTTGCGACTCAGCCTTTTTCTCTCCTCGCATATTCCACGCTGCTATTATTGCGCCCGGGGCTGAATCTATTGCCTTTTAGAACTTTTATATAAATTACAGTGTTTTTATTTTGTTTAGGTTAAATCTTGCAAGGATCTAAATTAGATACCACATTCTGTTAATCCTACGGAGTTGAAATTAGACATGTTGGTTTAGTACCAATTAAAATGTAATTTTATGGTAAGCAGATCGATCAGATATAGAGCAGATCCCGGGTGTCAAATCAGGTCTGATTTCACACCCGGGAACAGCTCTATACGAAGGAACTCCTCAACGTCCAACAGCCTTCTCCTCCTCAACAATAGACACGGAATTTTGTATAGAAATCTAATTTGATTGGCTGTTTTAAATTTTACCATTACTTAGCTAAGCTGTGTAATAGCTTGTTTTTAAAAATGTTTTTACTGTTAATTTCTAAATTTAATGTCAGTTAACTAAAACTACGCTATCTATAGATACGGGAACATCTCAATCCTTTAGTCTTAATTGTTGACCTCTATTCCGTCCAATATTCCGACATACCCAGCATTCTAACCATTTTCCCTAAGTTTTCTAAAGAATTTTCAGAGAAAGCTCTCGAAAGCTTTTGTGTAAACTTTTGGAATGATTTACAAAACATTTACGCACTTCAGATTTTCTGGAAGGCGGGATTGTTCTATGGGTTGGTTAATTCAAAACTTGTTGCTCTGTCCTACTGACCTTTGTGTTCTGAACCCTTTGATCATTTTAATTAACTTGCTATATAATAGTGACGGCATAAGGAAAGAAATGTGAAGAAAATCTGACCACCCCAAGTATCATACGGGATATATGATAATGTGATACATTGGCCTTATATCAATCGGCAATATTTTGCTAAAGAGATTTCTTATAGTTCTGGTAATTGCCTAAGATAAAAAAGCTAGAAGATGAGTATATAAGGGTGGAGCAAGTTAGATATATCTTTAAGGAAAGATTTTGTTGGAACTCTGTATTATTTGCATACTCTGCAAGACACCGCACGTAAACTTAGAAGGTCATAATTACACACAAGTTGGTTCAACATCTCCAGCCAAAACTTAAACGTGAAGGTGGTGAATATCGTCATCATTATCAGCTGAATTATGTCCACTTTAGTATAAACGCGTTCCCCAAACGTCACAACAACGACCTGCTTTATGTTGTATGACCCAGCTTCTACCCGCGACTTTTACCAGGCCTTCGGTCCACCTTGTAGGGGGCCCACCTACTCTACGTCTGGTAAAATAAAATGATCCAAATTACTTAAGGTACGGTCAAACTAACGCGTTCAGCTGCGGCCGCGGTGGCGTGCACTATGGTGATTCGCTCCTGCAGTAATATTTGTATGGAAATGTTCACACCAACCAATAGAGAGATACTGATCACCACCATGATCACCGCCTGGGACGCTACTGCGGCCGACGCTGAACGCGTTGGTTTGGACGTATCTTTAGTTATACTATTCTTATACTCTGAGAATCTGAGGTGAACTCAAAAGAATTTCGGGGATAGCAAAAATTTATGAAAATACAAAAGCGCAATTGCTTTTCTTATATCTTTTAATCTTGCCAATCCTAGTAGGGGAGGTCTGAAATATCTATTAAATATTTACAAAGCGATTGCTGGGCATCTCTGCCCGGCGTTGGAATTAAATACAAACGTTGAGTTGTACATACTTGGGCAAAAACAATAGAAATAAAATACAGCTTTTGTGCTCTGTGTCCATATATAAAAAAAGTTCCACTATGCATTCATATAAAATTGCTTTTGAATAAAAAACAAATACACAGTAGCCGAGTCTAAAAGAAATGAATAAATAGTTAACTAGTAAACAAGAAAAAGATGCTTTTGTAATGCTGATTATGTAGACACAACAATAACAAGATGGTATTGTAATAATTTGATACACATAACAATGAGATATTTTTTCAATTTACTAGGATTGTATTCCATCGACGAACGGCTTTGTGGTGTGCGCAGCCAGCTATAATGATTAGAATCTTACTGATTACTGTATTTTTTATGGAAATGGGCTCGGCACACATTTCACAACTATAACTCCTGTAAGTCATGACCAATTATGGCTTCCAATGACACCAAGAGTTGAACCTCGGGGTGAACCAGATACCGCTTTAATTGCCTTCGAAATAAATTCCACTCCCCTGTTGTGCAAAACGGAAGATAGTACACAAAAATTGTCAGATCAGCCAGGGAAAAGGAGATAATAACTAGGATAAGCCTAGTTGAAAAGCACCCGGGGAACGTGATAAGCTTAATTTATCGCTGTATAAGTGTAATCATTTTTCAAGTTAAACGCTAACATATAGGAAAACATCTATCTATCTATATCATCACGCCAGTTTTCTTGCGGGGTAGACAAAGAGTACAGAGTTCCAACAGGTTCTTTCCTCTGGCTTACTCCACTCTCATAGTTCGTTTCATACACACTCGCCGGTAACGGAGAATCTTGACTTGCCCTTCAGATAAGACACGGTCTATTTGGCCATGGTAAGATAGTCTAGGTCTTTACCGGTACCTACATCCTTCCACTATCGCATTGTATATCTGTTTTGTCATTCTTTCTTCCGTCATTCTTTCTATATCGAACCAACGGAGCATACCCTTTCTCATTTTTACACCGATATTTTCTTTCATATCTACACGCTTTCTTAACTTAATTTCCAATTCCCTCCTTAGCAAAAATAAAGATAGAACATAACCCATAGAATAGAGAGCATATGCATTGTCATAGGACCTGAACCGACTTGTCAACTTTCAACTTCGTAGAATATGAGGAAATGGTTGTAACTCATCTTGAAAAACTTGACTTAAATAAACAAAAAATGCGAGTGGAATAAATTGTGATATCACATGTGAAATTTCACAGGCAATGATTTTTAATTCGCTAATAGCTAGCCAGATGGCCTGATGATCTTGTGAAGAGAGCGCTTGGGGGGGGGGGGGCTACATTCGTTCAGCAGTGGACAAGTGTAGGCTGAGATGATGATAATGATGAAGAGCTAGTTTTAAGTAGCACCACATTAGCTATTATTCGGCGGCGCTCGTAGCGCTGTGTGACCGAGGTGTTCTTCCCGATCACCAAGGTTAAGCAGCGTTCGACGCGGTCGGCCTGAGATGTGTGACCGTTGTGACATTTTCATATTCGAGCATTTCCGTTGGTCCCGGTTACCACTTAATGTGGTAGTCGTTAAGCCGAGTTGGAAGCCTTAATCCGCACTGAGTCCGCGTGGTAGAGTATGACCTTATCTCTCTTACCTTGATTTGTGAGAGAAGGCCTTTGGCCAGCAGTGGAGCAGCAAGTTAAATAAAAGCTTGTAAGAACGCTAACTTATCACTGTATTATAATAATATTTTTAAAGCTAAACGCTACCATAAAACATTTTATAAATCACTAATTAGAAACTGTAAACATAGCGCTCGGCGACCGGATATGGTGCAGGCGTATTTCCGACAGCGCCGCGCGCCCTCTGGCGGGTACTTCCGGTGACGGCAACAAGTGGGAATGGAAGAAATCCCCCCACTTCCCCACGTAGACGGGGCGGCTCATTGTACTCACAGGATGTTACAGCTGTGAAGGGTTGACATGGCTTTTTAGTCGTACGGACGTATGTGGGTGCTTTTGTAACCCTTGAATTACAATAAACCCAGACACGCGGCATTTAGTAATGAATTGTTTATTAAAATTGGCCACTGCGAATTTTTGACAGTGAAGTGTATTTTCTTTCTTATTTCAGAGTTGTACTTGAGTCGGTGCAGTTGATTTATGTATCTATTGTTGTGCATACTTTTAGAGTTTTACGACAGAAACTTATTCCATATAACTTATCCTGGGCATTTCTCTTTCTGTCTTTCCCTTCTAAGATGTTTTAATAAAACTGTCATGTCGCATAAGGTGTCCTATCATCTTTTTCTTTTCTTTTTGTTTTATTTCTTACCTATACATATAATAAAACTGTAACCAAGCCGAATCTTTACATTGAAAATTTTAATTGGGGACACTTATCGATATAGATGTCTAAAAAAACTACCGAACGGATTTCAATGTTATGGTAATAACGTATACCCTAACTTAAAATAATCTATCTATATCATCACGCCAGATCCCTTGCGGGTAGGCAGATAGTAAAATAATAAGTACTTTTTATCCCGGAAACAAGAACCAATCGGAGATAATCCAGGGAAAAACTATAAAATTTATTGTTATTCTTGAGCTGTAATGTTACTTTAAAATGTGTGATTTTGCCTACACATGAATTCCTCCATGAACTGTACAATAATAGACTCAGGTTCGTCTCCTCATGAGAAGCTCTTCGGTGGTTAAAAACACTTACCTGAAATTGTGCATAAACGTCTGATTTTAACACTCAAACATGATTTCGTGCATGAACCGATGATGCATTCAGGATTGTCTCTTCTAGAGAAAACTCTTCAACGATGAATGACCTGAACACGGAACTTGACATATTCCTTTATTGAGGTAGAAAAAAAATGCACGATTCTTGCGTGATAGTTTTTATTTAACATCACGACACAGTAAAGATACTTAGTATCGAAGTGTCTTAGTTCAGTACAGGATCTGTGCGATTCCGGAAAGACCGGTCTACCTATGTCAAATTACAAAATAAACGCGTGCGTAGCCGCGGGTAACAGCTTGTCACTTATAATTGTCAGCTTTTTACTACAAACTTTTATTTTACTCACTTTTTGAGTAGTCTCTGTGTCTGTTAGGTACGATTTTCGCAATCGATTTTAAAGTGACTTTCCGGCGATATAGAGATTTGAATATTTAAACATATCCCAGAACCATGTAGATGAATCTTATATGCGCCCCATATTTTTCGGAGTCCGTTTTCATTCACATCTACTATATAAATATGTTAATACAATTAAGGTGAAATGCTTGTACATATTCACGAATGCACCTGAAAACGTATGTGTTATCCCAAATTGTATCCCTTTTAGCTGTTCAGTCGGTCGTTTTAATATCACCATTTCCCTGTTTCGAGTATGCAATATAACCGTGAGTTCCGGATTCGCAACGTTGTTATCCAATAGCTATCGCTATATCTGTACATGTTTCAACGAATACCAAATTAACCAAGAACCCTCAGTTTCGACGTCATATCAATGTACAAATTGAATTGTGGTTTATATAGTATGTGTGTAGTAAGTGCTTCATTCCATTGAACCCGTGCTTAAACCTAATATTTCTCTACTGTTGTCTAGAGGTATCTACGAATTTTGGATTTGATAATAATAATAAATAATAGAGGCGCTCGTAGCGCTGTGCGACAGCGGTAGTTTAAGCAGCGTTCAACTCGGTTGGCCCGAGATGGGTGACCGTTTGTAGCATTTTCATATTCGAGCATCTCCGTGCTTCGGAAGGCACGTTAAGCCGTTGGCCCGGCTACCATTCAATGTGGTAGTCGTTAAGCCGAGTTGGAAGCCTTAAAGGCGTTCCAACAGCCGGGGGCCACAAACCTGCCTCCATCAATCCGCACTGGGTCTGTGTGGTGGATTATGACCTAATCTCTCTCACCATTTTGTAAGAGAATTGTGAGAGAAGGCCTTTGCCCAGCAGTGGGCAGTATATCATTTCAGCCTATACTGTCCTACTGTTTAGCAAAGGCATTCTCTCACAAATCGAGCTGAGAGACATAGAAGCCGCAATAAAGTTTCCAACTTGGCTTAACCTTGGTGATTGTTAAAACACCATGGTCGCACAGCGCCACAAAATATAGGGAGAGAGCGAAATCTAAATGTTGGAAAATCATCCTAGTTTTAGGATTGTTATTTCGAAATGAATTGCGGCACATTTTAAGTTGTCAATTTGGAACCAACTACTAACGTAAGCCTTGAAAGTCATCATCACTTCCAGCTCATTCTACCCGTAGCAGGTCATAAGTCTCCTCTCTTTTACTTACACCACATATCCCTTTGTTGAGCCAATGTTGCCTCTTACCTATGCACTTAATCACATTATCGACCTATTTTCAAACTAGACTTCCATACTTGCGGTATCCGCCAAATCCCATTTCAGGCTAAACTAATTTGTCCTAGAACAGACCGATTTATCCTAATGTGTTACTGGTCAAACCCGGTTTCAGGCCAAATTAGTTTAACTGAAAATACAACTTAGTTTTATTCAGTAGTCGCTTCAGTATTGTCAAATATGTTAATTACTAGGAAGGTCATGTCGGGAGCGAGCATTAGGTTAACAAATTTGGAGATTTATAAAATTAAAAAGTGGTATACCGTTAAATTGTACGTGAACCTAATAAATTCCGGTGCAATACTCAAGAGTATATCTTAAGGGTAAGGGTACCGATGTAACTATCTAATATAATTCAGAGAGGTACTTAACCTGGAATGGAGAACCGATAATTGAATGTACAACAGCTGTGGAGGAGAAAGATATCTTGTTTATTACTGTAAATGTTCAGCTTTTTATAGGCTAGTAAATAAATGAAAATATACTGTTTTATCTGAAGGGCGAGTTAAGAGTGACCGTAACCGGCGAGCGTGTATGAGACGAACTATGAGAGTGGAGGAAGCCAGAAAGGAGGAAAGAACCTGTCGAAACTCAGTACTCTCTGCCTGCCCTGCAAGGACCCTGGCGTGATGATGTGATAGGATTTTTATTTGAACTGCCTCGTTGATCTTCGAGGTTACGAGGTCTGGGGTTCAAATCCTAGGTCGGACACATGTGTTTTTTTTTATTAAAAACTCAGTATCAGTCCGCAGTCTGGAGTTGTGGCCGTTATATGGCAAAAGGCTCACCCCCTACATACCTGCATTGGACCTAACATCGTCGGAGAAAAGTGGGTATACGCAGTACATCTCTGCCACCCCCGCTTGGGGAATATAGTCTTGACGGTTTTCTATCTATCTATCTATAACCTCACGCCAGATTCCTTGCGGGGTAGGCAGAGAGTACAGAGTTCCAACAGGTTCTTTCCTTACATAGCTCTCTGGCTTCCTCGACTCTCATAGTTCGTCTCATACACGCTCGCCGGTTACGGAGACTCTTGACTTTTCCATCAGATAAGACTCGGTTTATTTGGTCGTGGTAAGATAGTCTAGGTCTTCCCCGGTACCTGCATCCTTCCACTTTCACATTGTATATCTGTTTTGTCATTCTTTCCTCTGGCATTCTTTCTATATGCCCGAACCAACGGAGCATGCCCTTTCTCATCTTTACACCGATACTATCTTTCATACCTACTCGCTGTCTTACTATGCTGTTGCTAATGCGGTCGGTCAGCTTCACTCCGCACATCTTCCGCAGAGCTCGCATTTCTACCGCATTTATCCTACTTTCATTCTCCTTCTTACATACCCAGCTCTCGCTACCATATAACAGCGTTGGGACAAGAACTCAGTTATGTATGGCCAGCTGCGCCTTATGGCTTAAGTGCCGGCTCCCGAGTAGCTTTCCCATCGCACCATTCACTCTGTTCCCTGCACTCACTCTTCTCTCTATGTCAGCGGTGTATTTCCCATCAATACTGAAGGCGCATCCAAGATATACAAACTCATTCACTTGCTCCAGCACATCGTTACCAACCACAATCCTTACATTCGTTCTGGTTTCTTCCCTTTCAAAAACCATAATCTTGGTTTTCTTCACATTCAAGTGTAAGCCATTGATCATGCAGTCGTCTTTCATAACTGTGACTAGTGTTTGCAGATCAGTGGCTGTTGGCGCTATTAAAACCGCGTCATCTGCATAAAGTAGATGGTTTACCACTAAGTCACCCATTTGTACACCTTCATTCATCGCTTTCAGTCTTTGAAGACTTTTGTCCAGATATATTATAAACAGTCTAGCGGACAACACGCAACCCTGCTTTACGCCGATTTTAACGTCAAACCAGGGTGACCTGTTACCACCCACCCGTACGCATGCCTTGCAGTCCACATAAGTGGACTGGACGGCTCGCAACAGAGTGCCATCTATACCATACTCTGGCAAAATGTCCCAAAGTCTCTTTCGCACAACTCTGTCAAATGCCTTCTCCAGATCTACAAAACCGCAGAAAACCTTCCGGCCCACTGCCAGATGCTTCTCTAGGATGTTGCGGAGTGAGAAGACTTGATCCAAACATCCTCTTCCAGACCTGAAACCCCCTTGTGCCTCGCACAACATTCCATCGGACTTCACGCGCATTCTCCGTTCAATAATTTTACCGTACACCTTGGCTGCCAAGCTGATCAAACTGATGGCTCTGTAATTGGCGCAGTCATATTGTGAACCCTTGCCTTTATACAAGGGTACTATGACTGCGCGGCGCCAATCTGTAGGGACTCTACCGGTCCTCCAGCAAAGGTTTGCAAGGGCCCGGAAAGCGTCCCGGACGCAAGTTCCACCATATTTGATCATCTCGGCAGATATCATGTCTACTCCCGCAGCTTTACCGTTTTTCATACTTCCTATCGCCCATTCAACTTCTTCCATAGTGATGTCCTCCGTTGATTCTGGTGCCGCAATCTCGCCTTTAGGCACGTCTGCGGCATCAGCATCCGGGTCATCTCCATACATTTCTCCAAAATATTCAATCCACCGGTTTAGCACAGCTTGTGTGTCTTGACGGTTTTATTATTTTAATTCATTGTGGTCTCATGAAAAAGCTTATAGTTCCTCAGCGAGTTATGGAAAGAGCTGTGGTCGGCCTTTCTCTACATGATCGAATCAGGAAGGGGGAGATTCGTAGAAGAACTAAGGTCACCGCCATAGCCCATAAGATAAGTAAGTTAAAGTGGCAAAGGGCGGGCCACATAGCGCGAAGATCGGACGGGCGTTGGGGCAGAAAGATTTTAGAGTGGAGACCACGTATTGGCAAGCGCAGCGTGGGACAACCGCCTGCCAGATGGACCGAAATCGTTGGATGGTCGGATCGTCGGTCTTCGATCGGACCGGTTACACTGGAAAGCGTTTAGGGAGGCCCATGTTCAGTGGACAAGTGAACAAGTATAGGCTGAGATGATGATGATTGTTTAGGGTTAGAACTGTCTCATTCTTCTAATGGCCCAGGTGGTATTCTTTTAAATTTGATCCTAGTTTGGAAAAAATGTTAATGGGACAAAATCCTCAGTTATCGTCCGAAATCCAGACTACAGCCATTTTATCGGACACAGTTCACATTGAGACATAAAAATATTTCGGAATATTACTATGTTACTTACTTACTATGTTTACTTATGCCTGCTCTTTTGGCAGAAGCGGCGCGAAAGATATTAGTTTATTCATACGCTATTGAAAATTCTTCGATAGAAAAATCCCAATGACACTTTGGCAGACCTAGGATTCGAACTTAAGTCCTCGTGATCGCCAGCCGAGTACGCATCAATGCCCCAAAGAGGCAGCCACCGGATAAAATTTAGAAATTTGACATTTAATTTACATTCACAAACTTAAGCCACTGTATCATACTGCATACTTCATTTTCGTGGAAATAGATTTAAGGATAAAATACTTAAACGACCGATCCCGAAACGACCGTTTAAAATCGTGAAAGCTTTTTATAAGTCGACACAGCTATTGCACTGGCTAATGGATTGTCAAGGTTTAAGCTTTTATTTTAAGCACAAACTTAGTCCGAGAGAAGGCCGTTGTTCTATTTCGTACTTTTTTTAAGTCAGAATAAATACTTCACAAAAAATATGTAAAAGAAAGCTTGGTAATGCTTCTACTAGACTGCGTCGTAATGCCTTAACTAACGCGATAACTATGACATATCGCTGTATTGGCCAAGGCTTTAACGTGTTAATTGAGATGTGCAGCGTGTTATTTTTAACGCCTTATTTCAGGCGTAATTTACGAAGGCTTTAGCATTAACTTCAACCTGCTTTAACGCAGAACAAGCAATACCAAGCAACCATGAAAGTGTTAGGTCGTTAAGCCGAGTTGGAAGCCTTAAAGGCGGCTTGACAAGTTCCAACAGCAGGTGGCCACAAACCTGCCTCCACCAATCCGCACTGGGTCCGCGTGGTGGAGTATGACCTAATCTCTCTCACCTCAATTAGTGAGAGAAGGCCTTTGTCCAGCAGTGGGAAATATAGGCTGATATTATTATTATGTATATGAAAAAGATACTCCAAATCCTGGGTCGGGCATAGTGTTATTTTGCATTTTCTAACGAATAATTATCATTACAGTCCGGAGTCTGGAAGTGTCCAATAAGATGGTAATATACTCGCTCTCTATTTAATTAGAACCTAACGTCGTCAACGAACTGTGGACGTACATACAGTCCACAAGGATCTTTTGACCTGTGGCCAAAATTTAAAGTAAAGCTGTCATTACGTGAAATTCATTTAATGACAGTCGCAGAGTTGCGGTTTGCTATGAAATTTACCCAAGTTCTATTTAATAAATTGGAATATTATATCTTACACACCATTACGCCTGTATCCCATGCAGGAGGGTGGCAGGGATGTACTGAGTACACCCACTTTTCGCCGACGATGTTAGGTCCCATGTAATAGGGAGTAAACCTATTGCCATATACCGGGCACAACAGTTTTCATTAGAAAAACTTCATTTGTACGACCTAGGATTTGAACCTAAGACCTCGTTTTTATTTTTATTTTGCCCTATTATTTAATTTGGTTTATCCCATCCACATGATGCAGTTGGTTCAATTCGTTGAGCAAAGGCGTTAACTATTTTGAGTTAGTTATACCGTGCGGACCCACCTGTTGAAATATTCCACTGAAAGTAGGAAAATTTTACTGCATAGTTACCCTCATTTGACACACCAATGCCCCCTGTCAATGTCGTCGACCGACCAAAAGATCTTTGTCGAACTGTAGTATAAGTACACCTGTATCGTAGAGATTGCATAGGATTATAGACAATAGGTTTAACCTTCACTGCATTTCTTGCAATGTTGCTATCATTTGCTATATACATGGATTTACAGAAAAAGGATTGAGTACTGTCAAAAAATTGCTAAGGAAAATTAAACTCTTACTCACAGACACAACATTGAATTTTCTATGATAAAAACAACTCGAGAAACCATGATAAGTGAGAGCCAGTAGCCCGGTGTCACGCTCTCACCCATTACAATGCAGTACGGTCACCATAAGGTAGAACTAATACGGACTATACCTATTTATCATGTGGTTTAAATACGCTGTAAACCATTTATTACCGAGTTCAAAACGAACAAAGTTCTCAATTCGTCTTTATATACAGAATGGATAAGACTCCACCCTTATAGATACAGAAAAACGGCTCTAAGGGACTATCCTAAATTTTTGGATATTTGGAGCTGAATTTACAGATTCGGAAAAAAATGTATAGTTGCTGACTGAAAAAATGGATAATTTAATCAAAAACTTTGACTACTACTCATTTAAGACGTGGCATATGCGTAGAAAGAAAGAATTACGGCAATAAACAGTTCCTGAGAATTATACGTTAATTATATGTCAACAAGTCCATAATCGTACCAATGTTTGGTCACCCTACTTAGAAAGAGTCGTAGGGCTCTCAGTGAGTATCCTTGTTATTCCGTTTTTTCGCAGAGTGCTCAATCCATTGTTTTATATCCATGGCTATATATGATTTAGGACCGTATGACTTTATGATGACTTATCCGTGACAGAGATTGTCACATAAAAATTGATAGATAGATGTGCCTTGTATAAATTTGCCGCAAAAATAATATCGAAAATTACCGTTATGTCGGCCGGAAGAAGAGAAATTATTAACAGAGAGGTGTCGACATAAGTAAAATCGACTCTTTTATACGTTTTCAAAATTGTAAGTTTCTGCAGAAGAGTTTGTTAGGTATTATTAATAATCAATGTCCTGCTCCAGCTTTGCCTTGGTAGCACTACAAAAATTGTAATAATACTTGTAATCAGAATCAGAATATTTTGTATTCATATAAACTATTATAGTATATTAAAGTAGCAAAGACTTTACCACCACTTCGGAATGTCGTTCCCTTGGAAGAAGGGCAAGAAACTCCACGGTTACACTTTAAAAACAGTAGTTTTACAATTTTTTCTATCTACTTTTTGTTGTGGGTTATGGGAGAACATGTGAAGTAAAGCCTTAGAAGTGATATAGAACACGATTTTGTATAAAACATCTGTAGCTGCTTTGCTTTACATACACAGTTTGAAAAAATAGTCATAGATTCACATACACTCACATTATAGCCGTAAATAATATTTACTGATGAGTTGTATTTCCGTATAAGTACAGTTACAAGTTATGGAAGGCTTTCATAACAACTTTAGCCACTGTATTGCACCACTGTAAACGATAAAAGCTACTAAAATATTAAATTTAGTTTAATACTCTGTACTCTCTGCCTACGCCGCAAGGGATCTGGCGTGATGATATAGATAGATAGAAATTTAGTTTCAAAATGAATGAAATGGCATTGTTTTTATATAAAGAAATAAGAAGTTATCGTTTCTTTTGAAATAAACTGTATTTAAAACTACGTATTTTTACAAGAGTAAGTGATATCTTGTTTACATTTAGTTGAATAACTAAACCGACAGACTATACTTTTGATATTAGCCCGTATGAGAAGAATAAGTCTTTCATTGTTCTAGTTCTCCCCAATTCTACTTTCATCGTGGGTTTATTTACAGGTCTAAATGGGATAAAAAGTGACCGTTCAGAATGTGTTGCATCTTCACGTGTTGCGGTTGGGTGATCGATTTAGTCCAAAGGTAATTCGGAAAGTATGACTGCTCAGAAATTATCGCAATGAATATTAACTTCCTTTTGATTCTAGGTTTTAAGATAAGCTTTGTGTACTGTTTGATGTATGTTACAAGTGTGGAAAGATGGTTAGTTATTGGAAATTAGGGAAGATTGTTAGAAGAACGGTCGTCATTGAGTCCGTAAAGTTATATTTACTTTCCATTTTAAATTCTCAAATCCGAAACTAAACACATCCCGTATTATGTAATCTTATTTCTCTTGACAGGCTATGGACTTTCGCCATGTCGTGCTGCATCAGCTCTGCCGTGTGCTGCTTAATGATGACCTCCTCCATGTCAGGAATAGCGTTAGGATATAACTATTCGCTAGCTGAGTACATTGATTTGAAAGGTTTGCAATCTTTTCCGACTATAGCAATTAAAAAACCGTCCAGAGGTTTCCGAAAATTTCGTGTACCTATTCCTATAGGTGTATACCTGGTTTATTTTATGCCCTCATTTGGCGGAAGTGACGTAATTCTGAACACAAGTATCAACGTCATAACATAAACAGAGTTCTACATCCGAAGTGAGTATAAACGGCAACGGATTTTCGAGGAGATCTTGCAGTCGACATCTTTTTTCTGATGTTGATAATCGCTAGTCATAAATTATTGACATCAATATTGCTAGGTCATAATTTTTTTTTAAATATATCTCCACTTGGAATTTATTCCCGTGCCAATTTACATACACAAATACCTAGACCGGAACAACTAATTGTGAATCACACAAAGATTTGTTCCGTGCGCGACTATTATCCACAGTGGGCGAAGCTCTTAATCACTGCGCTAAATCGTCCGTCAAAATGATAGTCGTCAATATTGCTAGGTCATAAATTATATACATCAATATTGCAAAAAATGCAGCGAAGATTAAATTTATTGTCAATTTTCATATGCCATCTCTCCGATCGATCTACAGATCTTTAAATCTTTGAAAAAGGGTTGGAAGAGGTGTTCTATATTCGCCCACATTAATGTGACCAGTCGCCGTTAATAGAGAACTGCTCTATGCTTTATGCTGGAATAGGTGGCAGTGGCATACTATAAATCCAGATATATCACGTTATACTGCCTATATGAGCCTTATAAATGTGATTCGTTTTCCAGAGACCAACGTCTCCGTGTATCTGAAGCGAGGTGTGTTTGATGACGAGATTGCGGACGATATGGAATGGAGACGCAGCGGTCGCTTGCCTGTTGCTGGACACATAGGAGATGACAATCGTAAGGATAACATTTGTACTTTCAGCATATCTTTAGTACATTTACTATAAGAAAAAATAACGTCACGCCTATATTCTCCAAGCGGGGTTGGCAGAGATGTATTGTGTTTTCGCCGATCTTAGTCGGTCCCATGCAATACGGGGTGAGCTTTTTGCCATATAACGGGCACAATTTCAGACTCCGGATTGATACTCGGAATTTTTCGTTAGAAAAACCACATTTGTCCGACCTAGGATTTGAACACAGGACCTCATGATCACAAAGCGATGCGCTTTGCCACTAGACCAACGAGGCAGTCAAGTATTGTTGAGTGAGTAAAAAATAGCAAGTTTACATTTATACTAAACAAAAACAAGTTTTTACTTAAACAAGTACTACCTAGGATATATTATGTCACAGTAATGACCGGTGCACCAGCGGAAGATGGCAGCACACCGCTTCGGTCCGGCCGAAGGCTTGACGACTCCTTGTTTGAGTCTGAAGACCCTAACAAGTTCGAAGGTTCACTTATGAAGCTCACAGCGCAGCCGCCTTACCCTGGCACCACTACTTCGACTACGACTGGTGGCCCTGAGTACGCCGAGGTCTATAATCCTTCCTTAATATATTTAATCAAAGCTAAAAATAGTGTTACTGTCTAATGCCTTCATGGACTGTAGTTGCTTCATTTTTCATCAGTTAGGTACGTCGATGTTACAGTTAAAAATTAAGCAACGAACGAAAAACGACAATTTTATTTAATACTCTACTTTTTTGGATCGCAAAAAGCTACATAAAAAAATAATTAAATTATTTATAATATGCAACATTTTATTAAAATTCCGACTGAATTATGTCAATACGTATTTTAGACACATTCTTCGTTAATTTTGTAATGATTTTTAGACCTAACTTTCTACCTAACTAGAAAACTCTATTTTACATACCTCTCTGGCTTCCTCCACTCTTATAGTTCGTCTCATACACGCTCGCCGGTTACGGAGACTCTTGACTTGTCCTTCAGATAAGACTCGGTCTATTTGGTCATGGTAATATAGTCTAGGTCTTCCCCGGTCCCTACATCCTTCCACTTTAGCATCGTACATCTGTTTTGTCATTCTATCTTCAGACATTCTTTCTATATGCCCAAACCAACGGAGCATACTCTTTCCCATCTTGACACCGATACTCTCTTTCATGCCTACTCGCTTTCTTACTGCGCTGTTGTGAATAGGTTTATAACACACTAACTTAACATATATTATTATATTTACGTTTATGAATTTCAATTATTTATTTACTGTGTCTCTCACTCTAAAGTATTATTTTCGTATCCCTTAATTATAAGGGATATCCCTTATAATATTATGATTTACTTAACACGCAAGCATATCCATTATTTTCCATTATATAGTTTGAATTAATACTCTAAATTTTGAGAGTAACTTTTGGCGTGTCATCTCACGACTCATGACTTATTTATATTTAGTGATATCCTTTAATTGGCGAATAATGATAATATTACGTAAACTTTATACTCTGTAGTTAGTTAGCTGTTGAACGTCCAAATAAAAATAAATAAATAAATATGGCTACGAATTCAATAATTTTCAGATGGAACGTAAGTTTGAGCCTGGTTCTCTGGATCAACTGAAGGCCATACAAGCAATGGTCAACGCAAGGAAATCCTCAGTAGCGAAATACAAATCTTCACCAAAGGTATTTAAGTCTAATTTCTCATCAGTCAGTGCCTAAGTATTAGGGATTGCAATCTGGAAAACCAGATCCGCTAATCCGGCGAATCCGGCATGATTAAATGTCTACCGGATCCGTTACCAATTTTTAGGATCCGATGGTACCGGATCGGGTAATGGATGCAGATACCATATTTTCGAGAAATACTCGCACTGACTACTTAGTTAAATGCGTTATGCTGTGCCTAAAAATAAGACGTTTTACATTAATTATTGTGATAATTGTGTCATGGGTTAAAAATATTCATGATGAACAGTCATTCTTATTTTAAGAACGACCACTGCACAACTTACCTAAATTACCTACTTATTGTGACCTTAGTCGATTTAGTTAGATTTTAAATGAATTACTTACATTGTGTAATGTACCTAAGTTGTAAGATAATTTTCATTGTTCTTATTTGTAAAATAATAAGACCGATCTTAACCGCCTTTTATTAAAAACTAGTTATTGCTAATATAAAGTTTAAAATTTAACCCTAATTATAAATCGGTATAATTATAACAATGTAAATAAAGACAATTTGATAAGAAATTAACTTTTTATATAAAAATTGTATTACACTCAATTATCATCTTGATGTCACCAATCTAACCGGACCTGTTCGGATCAATGGAAATCTGGTTGAATCCGGCCGGATTAAATTTGATACCTGATTGCAATCCCTACTAAGTATAGATATATAGGACTTTTACACATAGCTTCTTTCTTCTTCTTCTAACCACAGTTACTTCTGTTAAAAAGTTTAAAAGCAATTAAACCTCCCACTACTGGGTAAAGACCTTTTTCTCAAATCGGGGTAAAAGATAATAATTCATGTTCCACCACGTGAACACAGTACAAATAAGAGGAAGAATTTCCACCTTTTATTGGAATTTCAAGCCAACCACAAGGCTACCAACTAGGTATAACGACTACCACATGAAGTGGTAACTGGAACTAACAGCTTACGTTGCGTTCTAATAATGTCACAAACTATTAAATCTCAGGACGATCGAGCTAAATTCCGCCTTCATGATCGCCAAAACACTGTGGCCATTCGTATATTTTTTGTAATATATATTTTTTTACACAGACCACGTATGCTGACGTCGACGATCGTTATATAGCTCGTCTCTCGGCAAGATCTGAGTTGCCTCCGGAAGTCCGACGTATGATGCCAGATGCCGAGCTGGATCGAATGAATCCCGCAAGACTAGCCGTCCCACCCAATAACATAGGATCAGAAGAGAACTGGCTATATCCGAAAAATCCACGCAAATACTATCAAAGATTTAGTTACTCCGACATAGATTATCCAGTTTTCAGCCCGACGTATCCTAAGGCGATACATCTTAACACTGGACCGATAAGACCGACCAAACCAACTCCAACGCCAGAAATGCGAACCTATGAACCGGAGGATAGTGAAGTATCTAAACCGAGTAAATTTGAAAACATTGTCCGACCAGAGATGAATCCAGCAATGAAGGCTTTTAAAGAAAAGTTGTTGCTCGATAAATATGAAGCACC
The DNA here is from genome assembly GCA_905147815.2 of Phalera bucephala. Taxonomy (NCBI): domain Eukaryota; kingdom Metazoa; phylum Arthropoda; class Insecta; order Lepidoptera; family Notodontidae; genus Phalera; species Phalera bucephala. Next base: position 9,497,975 of record LR990621.1, on the reverse strand, counting down.
CGAGTAAGGATTTGTAAACTATTTGGCTTGAAATAAGTACTTCCCTAAAAGATGTCTATATTTTGCTATTGCATAAAATATCATTACTTTTATTGTATCTTTATAATTCGACCACAAAGCAATAACAGATGAAAACCTTAGTGCAGTAATGATGATAATGTCTAACTACTCACCCCTATTGCATTCGGCATCTATGTCGTTGGCAAAAAGTGAAATAGAACACATCTATCACCTCCGTTAGGGAATGTAGGCGTTACCGCGTTTCGTCCTTGAACAACCATTTTGTTACCAGTACGGCTTTTAATATAAAAACGGCTAATCTGTATCCTATTACATACCACTATAATCAAATTCACTGTTTCGTAAAAATAGGCGATACTTCTGTTCACCCTCTTTCTTTTTTTTAATTAAAACATAGCTTCATACGTTTACAATTATAAACATAATATAAACACACACCTAAATCAAAAAAGCATTTGTGGGTCACACAAAGTTTATCCCGTGCGGGGATCGTCTACTTGACCCAGCGAGCGGAGCGGCCTACGTTCTCAATCACTAGTCCTAATCGTTGCCGATTCACTGATTTCATTTGAAATAATATAAATGTTTGTTCTCTAGGGTACCAATTCCTAAGAAATCAAAAGAACCTTCCGATGAGTACGAGGAAGACGTAAGAGGCCTTCCTGTTCGAAGACGAAGAAGTATAACAGAGGAAAATGGGAGTGCTCCCAAGATTGTCAATGAAGAAGGAGTCTTGAGAGATAGCATAGAATTTCCACCGAATATTAAAATAAATAGCTATGAAATTCATGATAACAATATGAATCATGAAGTTATTAAGACTCTACATTCTGTCAGCTCTTCTGAAAAAAGCAAAGAATTATTCGTACTACAAAAAGATAAATCAAAGAAAAAAATATCTTTACTAGAGGATAAAATAGATGATATAATAAAAAAAGATCTGAAAAGCTTAAGACAGAGTAAAGATATAACTGAAAATCTAAACTCAAAATCAAGCTCTGATATGAAGACAATGTTACATAGAATCTGGTTATGGTTTCAGGACAACCCACCCTTTAAAAGAGATCGAAAATTTCTTAGAGATATAGAGTCTAAAGATGATAGGATGACAATAGCAGACAGAGAAACACTAGGCATGGGGTTAAGTTTAAATGATATTAAGCCCATTTCATCTTCAACGATTATGGTGAGAATATTGAAATCCACGATCGTGTGAATTATGTTTGTTATAGAATGTGGTGTATTTGTTTTGAAATGTTTGTCTGTAAAATGTAACTGATTTTTATGTTTTGTTTGTGTATAATACATAAAATCACTGCCCCTTGACTTGTTTTAGTTGAAAAATATAAAGCATTTTAATACATAAGATATCCCTTTGCTCCTTAAGTATAAAGATTCGAAAATTGCTTACGAAGTGTTGTTCTATTGTAGGCTGCTTGATTAAAAGCTTGCTTTGTTCAGAGTTCGAACGCTATCATGCACTTTTTGGTTTTATAAAATCTAAGTTCGTATGGCACGCCAAAAGAATGCATTTTAATAGGTACGTATTAAATATATAGCCGAAGAACAGTGAAAGGCTCCCTTTCCTACACAGAGATTAAAATAGCTGTATAAAAAATGTTTACAATGTCTACTGCTGCTCACCCCTTCGAAGATTGCGTTAAAACTCTTCAATTCTTTCCATTTTAATTAAAAGGTAAAATAAAGGCGCTTTTATAGCTTCCTGGACAAACACAATATGTACGGATATGAAATCCAATAATATCAACGACTGACTGGAAATTGGTAGATAGCTAACTTTTGAACTGTATGATGTGGTCAGATTCGATTTCTGATCAAAGGAAAATTGTTGGGATTTATAACTTTTGATGAACACATGTTATACATGAACCTTATGCATGAAAATAATTTGCATTTATCATGGTACACATAAAAATAATTTGCATTTAGCGTGATCTTAATGACAAAATATCTAAGCCACTACATACCTAACATTTTCAGAGGAAAACCATTCATATGGTAAAATCAATCAAACTATCTATATCATCACGTCAGATGCCTTACTAAATAGGCAGGGAGTACAGAGTTCCAAAAGGTTCTTTCCTTTCAGACCTCTCTGGCTTCCGCCACTCTCATGGTCTTGGTCACTTTGTCTTTCCCAGGCCTTATACTTTAGATTAGTTATTATTCCGTAATAACAAGATGAATGGGACTTTGCATTAATTCAAATATTCACATAGTTATTCCAAGCTCATGAAATTGCACTAGATACTGGAATATCATTGCTAAATGCATTTCTCTTCGCACTAACGCTCCGTTCGTCAGTGTTTGTTCACGTGTTTCGCAAAGTGAATAAACGTTGCACATTTTAGATTGGTGTGTTAATAGCCGTTTGATACGTATCTGCCTCTGTTGATGAAACACAAACGTTGCTTTGTTTGCGATCGACCGCCGGGTTTCGATTAACATTTTGGTGATTTAGCTTGTTTTGGCTAACAGTAGATTCATGATAATAATTTGATTTTGTATTTTTCTGATCATTTTTGTACGTTTTTGAGAATAGTCAACATGAATTCTATCATACATACATTAGATTGACGCTTATATGAAAAGACGTAGTTGGATTGTTTTATTAACCCTGTTCAAGATTAAGTGTCATTGTTAGGTAAAGGCCTCTCGTAAGACTTTCCGCTGAGTACTAATTGTAATATTTAGCCATTCAAGACCATCCGTCTTCATACTAGGTGTCAAGTTGAATACTCTCTTAAAGTAAAAGATTATAATAATTGTCTAGTTTTTAGTTAAAAAATAAAGCAATAATAATACTTTTTACGCCGGTCATACCTGGGCTTATTCCATTCAACTCTAAAGCTATTGTTTTCAATACTTGAAAGTCCATAAATTTTTTCCACTTATTTCCTAAATGATTTTGGTAGCGATATCAGCAAAAGTATAGCTTTTATTCTTAAAAAGGCTTTGGATAAAAAGGATACGATAATGTAAATAAATTATTATATCCTAACATTTAAAGCCTTTGTTTTAAATAAAAACTTCAAGATCTACATACCACCATAACTAGAATGTAAAATATTAGAAATATCTGTCTATCTATCTATATCCTCACGCCAGCTCCCTCGCGGGGTAGGCAGAGAGTACAGAGTTCCAACAGGTTCTTTCCTTACATACCTCTCTGGCTTCCTCCACTCTCATAGTTCGTCTCATACACACTCGCCGGTTACGGAGACTCTTGACTTGCCCTTCAGATAAGACACGGTCTATTTGGTCATGGTAAGATAGTCTAGGTCTTCCCCGGTAATATTAGAAATATACACACAGTTACGTCTATATTCCCCAAGCGGGGGTGGCAGAGGTGTACTGAGTACGCCCACTTTTCGACGACAAAATATTGTAGTTTTAAATCTCAACTACTAATAAGAAGTTCAAAAGTAGCTTCAGATTTGAAAATTTCACTAAGGCAGATAATTAGTTTTGCTGTCATTAATGGAAATATCACTTCAAGACAGAGCTGCCGTTTGCCCAAGTTCTTTTTTTAACTGCGGGCGGGCCCACCTTTTGAAATATCTCCTTGGAAGTAGATTTTTTTGGCCCCCCCTTGGCTTAGAGTATAAGACTGCCCCCCTGCCAATGTCATCTACGGGCCAAAAGATCCTTGTCGCGCTGTACATAGTACAGCCATATTACCACTTAGTTAAGGCGCTCTTAGCATTTTGGTATTGTGGCATTCTTAGCAATTACCATATTATGTTCAAGTATAGGATAAATTAAACGTAGACAGTATATGTAAAAAGTCCGAATCATTTGATCGTTCCTTCCGGAATTAATTCTTAAATCGCCTTTATAGACTGATCCTATTTTCCCTGTTTCTAATCTGGTGCAGTGCACAGTCGTGAGATAGCTTTGATTTGTCAAAGGACATTAAAATCAAAACTTAAATTCAATAGAATCCACTTTACGAGATTGTTGCTAAATTCCGACATCTGAAAATATTTGCCGTAACTGGATAAAATATAGATAAATGTTTTTATGTGTAGCTCATAAACCTGGACGTTGACGATGAAATCTCCAATAGAATTATTGTAGTGCAATCAATTGTTTTGTATGAAAAAAGAACAGGAGTCTATATTATATCGTGGTCATGTGGAAACTGAGAAAAGAGCCCAACTACTGAGTTCTTGTTTCTTAGGTCCTATACAAATAACTTACCACAATAGTTCAAAGTTTCAATAACATTAAAAAAGTATTGTTCTTTAGTAACGTCAAATAATATTATTTTTCTCGCTGAGATTCACGGGCTTTACCAGGACCTTTGAAAGGCTTGCATGGGGGCATGAGTCCAATACGTAGAGGCCCTTTGGGAGAAGTTAATGTTATGTAAGTCAAAATGAAGAAACCTAACCAGCGAACTGAATCCGGCAGGTGCAAGGACTATTGTAAACTATGGAAAGAAAACAAGGGCTATGTAAATGAGGTTTGATGGACAAAAACTGGACTATTTCAAAGGAGACAGACACCGGCCATAATTAGTGATACTTAATTACCCGTGGCCGGCGGTGACTCGCCGCTTAATAGGTGGGCCCTCAAACGGTCGTCCTAGGACATCTGAGGACAAAACCAGTGTGAGCGGCTCAGGGGTGTAGAGAGGTAAGATGCGCTTTCTCCGAAGTTACTCGCGGCGTTATGCTCTTTAACACTTCCACCCCTGGAGTACATCGACGTAGGACCGCATTATCTTACTACGTCGATATAGCTATCACGGCTTCCCTCTAGACGGCCAATTAAGGCTAGCCAGAGCCGAGAGTCCTGCGGGCACCCTTCGGTTTCCACTCGACCGACGAAGACACGCCAGGGGCCTTGACCGACTCTCTGAAGCACTCGGGTCTGTGGTGTCGTTACTCACCAACAGCTCGCTACAAGCTGCCCTGCGGGTTTATATTATATTTATTATGACATTCAACGACAATTTATATACTTTTATTTTCATTATTATGTTATATGTAAGACGATGTTTGGACTACTAGGTGTATGTTTTACTCACCTATAACTGATGCCCATACTAATGTAAGTTGTTTCTTCTATTGATATATTGTTCCTATGTTTGTATGTGTATTGTTGGTATGTGTATATTTAATAAAAAATAAAATAAAATACATGGCAGTAGATTAGGTTCTTTTTTGCTTTGAAATAATACTTCATTAAGTATTAGTCTTAACTTACACCTAACTTATACCTTTAAAATTGCGAACTCAATACTGTTTACGAAGATTAATGTAACGGATCAAATAATAATAATAGCGGTAAACGGTTAAATATTACCTCCGGAATAGGGGTAAAATTGAAACCCGTGCTCATAGAGCTGAATATGGCAAAACAAACATTTTTTTATGAGGGAGTGCTGTTTAATAATTTACCTCAAAATATTAGGAATGCTGCATCAATGAATATTTACAAAAAGCTTCTAAAAACACACCTTTCTGAACGATATAGTATGGACTAATATAATAAAGTGAGCCTCGATCATTATTGTTAATATTAAGGTAATTAAGTTTTCCTTAAGTGATATGTCTTTGAACTGACATGCTAATATTGCGTGGCAGCCAAAGTGTTAAATATTTTATTACTGTGTTAGTGAATTGTAGACGGTTGAAGTTGTTCGGTATTCGCATCGACTCTGTCCAGTGCTTTTGAATTTACAACTGTAAAACAAAGACCCCTGCCACGTCTGTCTGTTGATTCGGGTTAGTTTTGCAAATTATCAAACGAATTTAATTTAATTTTTACGAACAGATGGTATAATATCTACCCTTTAAAGATAAGCGGCAGAAATAAACGCGAAGATAAGCGTACTAAGCGAAATTAGTACTTAGAGAGCTGAAGTGACAGCCAGTAATTGCGACTTTACCAGTTAGTCGGTTTATCTGGATATGCCCAGACGTCGCGGCTTCGCTGATTCATTAACACGATCCGAACATTGAATCCAAAGTTTGTTGGCAAATTGTCAAACATATAATATTTTTGAGGTAACGTAACTAGTGAGTTAACGTCATCGTATCATCTTTATGCTGACGACTTACAAATATACTCGCAGGCAGATTTTGCTCATCTCTCGACTGCCATCCAGATTATATTGCGAACTTAATCGTATTAACCTTTGGAGTAAGTCACATGGCCTAGCAGTTAATCCGAGCAAAACTGAAATCATTGTGTTAGGCAGCCCTTGGTATATCTCTAGAATAAACTTTGATCGACTTCCTGCGATTACTTTCGACGGGGTCCATATTTTATACTGCGACAAGGTAAAAAATCTTGGTGTTATCTTTGACAACACTTTGTTGTGGAGACCACAGGTTGCTGAGGTTAGCCGAAAGATTTTTGTAGCAGGAGCCTCACCCAGACGCCTACGTAATTTCTTGCTAGCCAGTACTAAATTGCGCTTGCCCAATCCCTTCTTTTGCCCATTCTTGACTACGCTGATTCTTGCTACCTTGACTTGTCAGTAGAGCTTCTTAATAAACTGGAAAGACTTGAAAATTATTGTAATAAATATGACCACGTATCCGAATTCCGTTCTCAACTTAAGTGGCTCCCTGTCCACCATCGTAGGAATATACATGTTCTATCACTAATCTACTCCCTCTTATTTAACCTGTGCACGCCAATGTATCTTAAGCAACGTTTCTCCTTTCTCGCCGCTACACAGTCACGTGACCTTCGTTCCTCTGCGACACTTCGCCTTACAATCCCTACGCATTCTTCTAACTTCTTTTCTAATTCCTTCACCGTTCAAAGTATTTATCTTTAGAACTCCTTACCTAAGTCCATAAGACGTGCTAAGTCCCAGGAGACATTTAAACGGGATCTTAAAGCATATTTCCTGCAAATTTCACACCTCTAGTAAGTTTTCTATTTTTTTTTTGTTTTTCACCTTTGCTCGTATCTCATTTATTTCTCCTTACTTCTTACTTATTCTGTCATTCATTTATATAATAGGTTCTTTTTTTTATTTAATATTTATTTTAGAATATTTTATTCATTGTTGCACCTAACCCATCTCTAAGTAAAACCTTTAAACATCTCTGTCCTCTATCTCAAGGTTGCCTGGAAGAAATCGTTTTAAGCGATAAGGCCGCCTTACTGTACCTTCATAACCATGTTCGTTTTTGTTTCTTTGTATCATAATATTTTATGTGCAATAAAGTATATTATAATTATTATAAATAAGCATAATCTAGTTTAAACCTTACTAATTTTTAGGGTTAAGTGTATCCGGTGGAATCTAAATTCTTTTAAGATCGCTTTATCATTCGCCGTTGTATCACAGCCGTTGGCGGCATACGCACTATTTCTCTTTATGAATACGCTTTTAAATGTATAATAAATCAACTTATATCGTTTCATATATCGTCGTTGGGTATGGCATGGCTTTGGAGGAAGCAAGAGAAGCCTTTAAGGTTTGAACTCGTTTTGCACTCAGTTTTCTTTGCCTACTCCGTGATGGATCTGATGGGATGATATTTATATAAATAATATATTTCAACATACATAAATGAATACCTATATTTCTAGCGGTTTAAGCTCTAATTTTGTTCAGACCGGCAGGCACTAGAAGTGATAAAATTGGGAGCCCAAATCGTAGAGCACTTAAAAACTTTGACGTTGTCTTTACAACGAGGACAGCTGTTACCACACATGTTTCCACAAAATATTCTACATTTAATGTTCTATACACAACCACTCAATAGTATTTAGAACTTTATTGTGCATGAGAATGATGTTATTGCTACATTGGATAATAAAAGTTTCAGTACTCTATTAATCATCCTATAATATTCTACTGCTGGACAAAGGCCTTCTTTCATAAATAGAGGTGAGACAGAGATAAGGTCATACTTCACCACGCGGATCCAGTACGGATTTGTGGATTAAGCGAAGATGCTCGCGTCTGTAGGTTTTGCTCTCGGTTCTACTTGGTCCCAGGCCAGTGCTTAGCAAGCAGCACACCACCACTCACCACCTTCCTAGCACAGTCATGCCGCCAAGGGGTGCAGCCGTGTTCTGGCATGTTACGCGGAGTTACCTTACGAGGAGGTGGAGTTAGACCGATCATACCGATTTGAATGTCGGTAAACTTTCGTCGCCTCAACCTATTTCAGTGTAAATAGACTGTAATTGCTGACTAGTTCTTATTTAAAAAAAATCATTACTTACACTACCATTTTTTCAGACGAATGTATACTATACATTTGAAGAAATTATTTTATGCTTTGTGCCCAAAGATGCTACAAATATGATATTAACAGATTTTCAAATATACAGAAAGGTTCTCAAGAGTAGCATCTAACAAATGGTAATCCTGCATCGTGCCGTTTCTCTGATATGTCGCACTTGGCCCCACCTAGCCAAGGTCTCCACTTGGTGGCCTCTTGTGACGTACCCCAGCTTTAAGCCGAGTTAGTGAAAATAGAAATATTGAAGAGTGGGTTACTACAGTTATAAAACTGAGATCAAACTATTAAATTTAATATAGTTTCAGATCAGAAACGAAATATCAATTAAAAAAAAAATTAACAACTTCCTAAACTTAAGAATAATTACTCAAATAATCACAAATGTACAAATTTAACAACACTTTATAAGGACACGAAGGAACAACTCAAATCAACTAAACAAACGATAATAAGCGCATACAGATCACACCGATATAACAACGGAAATAGCTACAGCACGCAAACCCCCACCTACCCCCACCCTGTTTATAGGTTTATTTTGGTATCCTACAATAGTATAATTTTAAGTCTCCAAGTGCATAGAATGAGTGTCAATCCTGTCATATCATAATTTGGCCAAGAACTTGCCACTTCAGGGCGACTTGCCACTTGGCCAAGTTCTCCGCCAAAATTCTAAGGAAACAGGTGTTTAAGAGTTGTTTATAACAGTTATGAAATTTGCATTATGCTACTTATTATAATATTATAATGTGGCCTCCTTAATTTTTTTAGGAACAGCATATACATATGAAAATGTTGTTACGTGCCGTATCCCCGATATCTTGCACTTACCACCTGGCCGAGATCTCGCCACTCGCTCGCCACTTGTCACGCGGTCAAGGTATCTGCCAAGATTGTTAAGCTTGAAGAGGCATTGAAGAGGGACTTATTATAGTTGTGAAACTTGCATCTTACTTTTAACATAAGGAGCTATTCTATAAGCTTACAAAAGCATAATGTAATGAGTGATAATCCTGTCATATGCCATATCTCCAAAACGTCGCACCAAGCGCCACTTGAAAGCACCGAAAGCTCGCCACTTGTTTGCTACTCGTCACGCGGCCAAGTTTTTCCCTAAGATTATGAAGGTTTTTTTTTACTTCTAAAAAAGACTTTTTACTTCTACTACATATTTAAACTTGGATCACAGGATATAGCGAGTGATAATCCTGCGTGTCGTATCTCAATCAATGTGTATCTTTGATAAGTCGCACTTAGCGCTCCTTTTTCGAGATCTAGGTACTTAACAGCCACTTGTCACGCTGCTAAGCTTTTTACTGAGATTATGAAGATAAAGACACTCAGGACTGGCTTACTTAAATTTCAAGAACTAATTCGTGCCCTGATTAGCTTAGGTTAGACAGTCCAGGATGTAGGCCAATCTTATAAAATATAGATGTATTAAATTATAATAATAACAATATCACTTCATTAATGCAAAACACATGTACATGTGAAAGTGGAAGGATGTAGGTACCGGGGAAGACCTAAACTATCTTACCACGACCGAATAGGCCGAGTCTTATCTGAAGGACAAGTCAAGAGTCTCCGTAACCGACGAGCGTGTATGAGACGAACTATGAGAGTGGCGGAAGCCAGAGAGGTATGTAAGGAAAGAACCTGTTGGAACTCTGTACTCTCTGCCTACCTCGTAAGGGATCTGATGTGATGATATAGATAGAGATAGACTTCTTTAATTGGACTAAGTCCTCCACACATTTCCACCAATGCAACTCTTGTAAGTCAGCACCCACACATGTTACCATAGATATATGCATGTTACAATATTACTATCGTAATTCTTGTGGAACACTCTACAAAAAATAATATTTGTCATTCTGTCATATTTCAACGTGTAAACCATTGCGGCTCTAGTTGAAGCCAAATTGCAAGCATCTTGTATCGATTTTCTTCCCATTATCGATAGCACCTTGTTCTTACCAAGTGAGTTTTCACTATAAAATGTCTTTATTTTTCAGTTTCTGTTAGCGTTAACGACTGCAGAAACTTAACTTGGTTATGGAGCCAGAACAAAGAGCTATAAAATTTGAAAAGAGTCATCTAAACTGCTAATGGATTAAAGCGTATAATAAATTCTTGCTATTTAAACAGAAAAGCTATCTATCTATGCATGGAACTTCTTTCAAGATCACCACCATCACCTCGTAAATAACAATATATAAGTATAATATGGTTGTTAGATTACATAAGGGAGACATCCAAGAAAAAAAATCACAACTTTTCATATTGAGTTCTTAGATTTACGCGAATATTACACAGGAAATAAAACCAGAGCCAGTCAGAGAACTATGTAAGGAAAGAACCTGTTGGAACTCTGTACTCTCTGCCTATCCCGCGAAGGATCTGGCGTGATGATATAGACTATATATATATATATATATATATATATATATATATATATATATATATATATATATATATATATATATATATATATATATATATATATAGATATGACTTGTTGCAATAGATGCGGACGAAATAGGTCGCGGCGCAAGATATAGGGCGGCGTCGCTCGCTGTCCGATATTTCTGACGACACATGTCGCGGGACATATGTTTCCTAATGAATATTTCCTTATGAATATGAGACTTAAACATAAGTGTGCTGATGGAGAGACCACATGGCAAATCTCAAAATACTGAACGCAGGTCCGTTCAGGATTTATTAATAGTTGTGAAAAAAAAGATCCTGCAACTTTTAGAACTTAAAAAAAGTTACACCTCGAAATGTATGGTCTCTCCTCAGTCCTCACATAAATCCTATATCTAGGCGAAACCAAAGACACACCAGTTAGTAAAAAGTATTGTAAAGATTTTACTAAATTATCAATCAAAGGTATTATACAAGACATTTGTATGATTATATGTGGTCCCTGAGGGACCACATTTCGACGCGATCTAAATAGTAGGTATAAAGTTTAAATAAAACCCAGAAGTTTTAACTTGTACATTTTGTAAAGGTACATAACATAACAAATGCGAGGAAAATACTAGACTCATAATATCAAACATTTAGTAAATACTTTTTGTAAATAAACATAAGTGAAATTGTCTTTTTTAAGTTTGGATAGTTCCTAGAAAAGTGACCAAATAATGTAGCTGTACTCAGCTGCTACATTATAATCACGATTTAATAAAAAATAAAATATCAACTGCCTCGTTGGTGTAATGGAAAAGCGCATCGCTTTGTGATCACGAGGTTCTGGGTTCAAATCCTAGGTCGGACAAGTGTCGTTTTACTAATGAAAACTGCCCAGTACGAGTCCGGAGTCTGAAATTGTACCCAGTATATGGCAATAGGCTTGCCCCTATTACATGGGACCTAACATCGTCGGCGTAACGTGGGTGTACTTAGTACACCTTGGCCACCCCCGCTTGGGGAATATAGGCGTAACGGTCTGTGTAAAAAATCAAACATTAAAAATGTTTCATATTTGAGCCTGGTCAAATATGAAACATTTTTTAAATCTCAAGATCCAGTGCCAAATTTAATTAAAAAGGGACAACCTTGGAACGATACTGAACTAAACGCTAAAAAGAATCTAAAATTCGGTTTATAGACAAACAAGTTATCAGTGTCTCGTTGGTCTAGTGGTAAATAATGCACGTAGCGATCACGAGGTCCTTGGCACAAATCCTAGCTTGGCCAAAATGTAATTGTTCGATAGAAAAAAAATCAGTATTAGACCGGAGTATTACACAGTACGCGGGCGGAACGCCGGTACTTATAGTCCTTCAGAGGCTGTTTAATTCCGTCTTGCTCGAAGAGAAAACGCCGGAAGCATGGAAAAGGGGTGTGGTGGTACTGTTTTTCAAGAAAGGTGATAACACTTTACTGAAGAATTATAGGCCCATCACACTGCTGAGCCATGTTTATAAGTTGTTTTCGAGAGTCATCACGAATCGTCTCGAACGCAGGCTTGATGACTTCCAGCCTCCCGAACAAGCCGGTTTCCGGAAAGGCTTTAGTACCATAGACCACATACATACGCTGCGGCAGATTATACAGAAGACCGAGGAGTATAATCGGCCACTATGCTTGGCGTTTGTGGACTATGAGAAAGCCTTCGATTCGATCGAGACTTGGGCGGTTCTTAGATCTCTCCAGCGATGCCGCATTGACTATCGGTACATTGAAGTGTTGAAGTGCTTGTATAATAACGCCACCATGTCAGTCCGAGTACAGGGGCAGTGCACGAAGGCGATCCCCATAAAAAGAGGAGTAAGGCAGGGAGACGTCATTTCTCCGAAACTGTTTACGGCCACCTTAGAGGACGTCTTCAAGCTCTTGGAATGGCAAGGACTTGGCATTAACATCAATGGCGAATACATCACTCACCTTCGATTTGCCGACGACATTGTGGTCGTGGCAGAGTCGCTGAAAGATCTAGGACGAATGCTCGGTGACCTCAACAGAGTATCTCAACAAGTGGGTCTTAAAATGAACATGGACAAAACGAAAATAATGTCTAACGTCCATGTCGTACCCACCGCACTCACCGTTGGGAACTCTACTCTTGAAGTTGTCGACGAATACATTTACCTGGGACAGGTAGTCCGGTTAGGTAGGTCCAACTTTGAGAGAGAGGTCAATCGACGAATCCAACTCGGCTGGGCAGCGTTCGGGAAACTGCGCAACATCTTCTCATCCAAAATACCTCAGTGCCTAAAGACTAAAGTTTTTAGTCAATGTGTGTTACCAGTGATGATGTATGGATCAGAGACGTGGTCTCTTACAATAGGTCTCATAAAAAAGCTCAGAGTTGCTCAGCGAGCTATGGAGAGAGCTATGCTCGGCGTTTCTCTACGCGATCGAATCAGGAATGAGGAGATTCGTAGAAGAACCAAGGTCACCGACATAGCCGTTAAGATTAGCAAGCTGAAGTGGCAATGGGCGGGCCACATAGCGCGTAGATCGGACGGGCGTTGGGGCAGAAAGATTCTAGAGTGGAGACCACGTATTCGCAAGCGCAGCGTGGGACGACCGCCTGCCAGATGGGCCGACGATCTTGTGAAAATCGCAGGAAGTCGTTGGATGCAGGTGGCATCGGACCGGTTACGCTGGAAAGCGATTGGGGAGGCCTATGTTCAGCAGTGGACAAGTATAGGCTGAGATGATGATGATGATGATTACACAGTACACCTCTACCACCCCGTTTGGGGAATATAGGCTGGAAGGTATGTATTTTGTTTATTTTCGGAACGAAGTTCTTTTACGCAGCATAGTGTAGAGTGAACTGGCCGAAATCGTCACGTAAGGAAAAATATTTCAATTATTTTTAACATTAATTATCACTTGACCGGTCCGACCGACTTGGAAACCGGCATGCCTAAGAGTTTTACGAAGGTGTGTGAAGTTCGCCAACCCGCACTGGGCCAGCGTGGTGGACTATGGCCTCAGCCCTCTCAGTTTGAGAGGAGGTCCGTGCCCAACATTGGGACAGTTTGTTAACAGGGCTAATATTATTATTAGATCGCGTGGAAACGTGGTCCCTAATAATTTTCAAGTGTATACTTTGGATTTGCCTAGATATAGGATTTATGTGTGAGGACTGAGAAGGGCCTTACATTTTGAGTTGTAACTTTTTTTTGGTTTTACAAATTCTAGGATCAGTTTTACAATTGTTTTACAACTATTATTAAATCTTAAAAGGACTCGCGTTCATATATTTTGAGATTTGCCATGTTGTCTCTCAATCCACACACACATGACTTAAACTACTACGGACTTCGAATAAACAATGGAGTTCGGCTTCAAAAAAAAAATAACACCAGCACTGATCGCCTCTTCGGGTAAAAAGAAGACTGGCATCGAAAAAAAAGTTTGTCTACTCAGCGAAGAAACGCAGCCAGCATTCTTGCCCCCCTTTTTTTTAACCGCAGCCCCACACTAAGATTTATTCCTGTATCGTGGGTGCGTTTACAAACATGAAAATTTACATACACAAATACCCAGATCGAAACAAATGATTGTGGGTCACACAAAAATTTGTCCGTGCGGGAATCGAACCCGCGACTATTAGACACAGTGGGCGGAGCGACTTAAGTTCCTTAACACTGCGCTAAATCGTCTGTCGATATCACGCAAATGTTCTTTATGATTAAAGTTTTTTATTTTAAGAAACGCAGCCAGCTTTCTTGTCACCATTTCACGCGACTATTTTTTATGCTTAAGGTTTTTTATTTGACTTTTAATTTTAAGTGTCTTTATGTCAGATAGCCTTGTTAATGAACTTTAATAAATTAAACTACTTAACCAATTGCTTTAAAATTAAGTCTTTTAAGCTCCGTAGATGGCAAATTGATTAAAGCTTATAGTAATTTCTCACCGTTAAATAAGAAAAGCGATCTACGCATTCTTCTTTTGATATCACGTCATCGTAAATTACGTTTCCATTTTCGTTTATCAATTTTAAGCAAAAGTACAAGACTTACTGAAATGTAAATGGATCTAAAGATCAGAGATACGGGCTCTTTTTAATCTATAAATGAATATTTTCGTTACCAGCGAAGGAATATTCAAGATCTAGAGTTGTTGATAACGTGAATAAAATTATTGTATTGAAATTTCATTGCCGTTCTGAGTTTTTATATTTAGATTTGACGACGCTTTGTCCATTGGTTTGGCAAGTAGTCGCGGGTTCGATTGGGAGCGAGTTCGGGAGTGTCTCACAAATGTTTATTTCAGTCTGGGTATTTGTTATGTATAATAAGAGGCATGCCCATTGATATGGTACCGGGTACAATGCTAGACTGATAAAAAATTTTATTTTTCGAAAAATCATATTTTGTTTGACCTCGGATTTGAATCCAGGACCTCGTGATGCGACTCGTCGTTACGCGCATAATTTGCTACTAGACGAACGCGGCAGTCAGACAATTTTGTAAAATAGAGAAATGAGCTAGACGAACTACATCCGAAGATCTATAGATATTAAGATATTCTTCTATAACCTCAAATGCATTTTTATTTCACGCTCTACGAATACTTTTATAAAAAAGTACAAGTTTTGAAAATACTTTTATCATAGATTTATTACAATGGATTGAGCACTCTGCGAATAAAACGTGATAACAAAGACAGAGCCCTACTTCTCACTTAAAGCCGTACGTCTCTTTCGAAGTAGGGTGACCAAACATTGGTACGGTTATGGACTTGTTGACATATAATTAACGTATAATTCTTGGGCACTGTTTATTGCCACAATTCTTTCTTTCTACGCATATGCCACATCTTAAATGAGTAGTCAAAGTTTTTGATTAAATTGCCCATTTTCTTGCTGACAGTACATTTTTTCAGAATCTGTAAATTCAGCTCCAAATATCGCAAAAAATAAGGTATCTACAACTGTTGAGATAGCTGCCCTAACTGTCCCATCTTAATCCTTAAGACTTGGAAGCAGTAAGTGGGTACTAGCGAGGGTAGTACTAGTGTGTATTTAGTACTTGTGTGTACTTGCATTCGATGCACTGTTTTGTGCGTACGGGGCCTAATATAGTACTTCGCACGTTATTCGACACTTAATTACCCCACTACGTAACATTACTGTGGTAGTCGTGTAAACTACTAGAAATTTTTGCTTCCCTGACGCAACAGAACAAAATTTCAATCTTTTTTCCCCTCCATACGAGTACACAAGCTGAATACGCTCCTCATATTCGCGGTAATACCCGTTTTTTCATAAAGATACAAATATCTTTGGGGAGATAATCTGCTGGAGCGCTTACGCACCACTTACGGATCCGGGTAACAAAGCCGCTTATGGAAGCCGAATATGTTCGCTGGGAAGCGATCACTCACTTGAGATAGGCGATTTAAAGTAGCCGGATAATCCGGGTGAAAGCCGCTTTTACTTTCGCCTGCTGCATGTTTCCACACACTAGCAATTTGAAGGAGGAGAAGGACAAGGGCCGGGATAAATAAAAGCATTGAAGTGGTTTTAACAGACATCCATACCAATTCCGTCTTTTTGTTACCTTTTAACGCCTAAATCGCTAATAAAATTTGGCAACGAGATAGATTGCATCATGGGGAAGGTCTAAAAAAAATCACCGGTGATAAAATCGCGGGTAAAAACTAAAATTATAGACATAATACTATCTACTATCTACTACTACTATCTATGATATAAATATATCTTTCTTTTTCTTTTAAATAAAACGTAGCCCTACACTAGGATTCATTCCTGTCTCGTGGGTGCGTGTACAAAAATTTACATACACAAATATCCAAACCGAAACAAATAATTGCGGGACCTCTTAAAGATTTGTCCCGTGCGGGAATCGAACCCGCGACTATTCAACCCAGTAGGCGGAGCGGGTTAAGCTGTTAACCACTGCGCTAAATCGTCCGTTAATATTCTACAATATTAAGTACATACAGTAAGTACAATATTAAGGACATAAGCCAGTGGGCTACAGACGTTGCCATAAACTAATAATCCTAGACTTCACATTAATCGCGTCCTCTGTGCGCCTGTTCATGCACTGTGTGTTCTAAATATGTGTAAAACCACGGAAGAAAATGAACCAATTCAAAATATCATTTCCATCCTTAGATGATCATAAAAATCAACTATAATTTCCATCTTTCCCGCACCCTACCGGCTTTTTCAAAAGTATTTCGTTACCATCTAAAACAATATTATAAACACTCTTTTAGGCCAAGCCTTTATACCCCAAGCCAAGCCCTTAAGATTAGCAAGCTGAAGTGGCAATGGGCGGGCCACATAGCGCGAAGATCGGACGGGCGTTGGGGCAGAAAGATTCTAGAGTGGACACCACGTATTGGCAAGCGCAGCGTGGGACGACCGCCTGCCAGATGGACCGACGATCTTCAAAAAAACGCAGGAAGTCGTTGGATGCAGGTGGCATCGGACCGGTTACGCTGTAAAGCGATTGGGGAGGACTATGTTCAGAGATGATGATGATGATGAAAAAAAATTATCCAAAGTACATAATAGCCACTAACAGCCACTTGTTACGCGGCCAAGCTCTTCACCGAGATTATGAAAATAGAGACACTCGCAACGGGCTTACATCTTACATACTTTCCAAGAATTGGATCTTGTCATGATTATGAGATGACAACACATTATCAAACTGATATTAGGTAGACCTGGAGGAAGACTAATTTTTTAAAATCTAGATTTATTTAACATAACATAAAGTATTATAATAATTACAATATTGCTTCTTTGATGGTGGTAACTCATTCTCACCACTGTAACTCTTGTGAGCGAGATCCCACACATTTTACAATATTATTGCCAGACTTCCAGAAAAAACAGCGAAGAAAATAAAAATTATACATGCTTTTTTCTTTTTTTTTTCTTTTTTCTTTATGATTAAGGTTTTTTATTTGACTTTTAATTTTAAGTGTATTTATGTCAGATAGCCTTGTTAATAAACTTTAATAAATTAAACTACTTAAACAATTGCTATAAAATTCAGTCGTCTTAAGCTTCGTAGATGGCAAATTGATTAAAGCTTATGGTAATTTCTCGCCATTAAAACAGAAAAGCCATCTACGCATTCTTTTTTCGACATCACGTCATCGTAAATTATAATCCCATTTTCGTTTATCAATTTTAAGCAAAAGTACAAGACTTACTGAAATGTAAATGGATCTGAAGATCAAAGATACGGGCTCTTTTTAATCTATAAATGAATATTTTCCTTACCAGCGAAGGTATATTTAAGATGTTGAAATGTTGATAATGTAAATGAAATTATAGTATTGCAATTTCATTGCCGTTTTGAGTTTTTATATTTCGCAGTTCGCTCTGACGGCTCGCCGTTGGGGCTCGAGCGCGTGCGTAGCGATGACACAGGACCAGACACCCATCTCACTAACATCCGGACACGGCCCGGTGGTGGTTTATCGCCAGCTAGGACTCCCTAGCGGTGCTGTATCGCACTACCGGGCGAAGTAAGAAGAGGGGCCTCGAGAAGTCGCAGCCTCCTGCTGATCGCTTTGTCGAGCTTCCTATGGTTCACCATAGGTTCCACCTGACAGGGTTGGTCGCGGAGTGCGACGTGAACACTCCCTGATGCCCCCCCCCCGCGGGATCTACGCGTCACCGCCCTTTCAAGGGACAAACTGTCCCAACTCAAGGACCCGGCCATATTTATGGCCGGCGATCGAAACCTCGGCCAGGGGGCCGTTGCCCCGATGCCGCTTCCCCAAACCCTTGCCGGGTGCGTGGGAAGACCCGACGAGAGTGACGGACACAGTCTCTCTTCGGAAGCGACAGCAATCAAATCAAGAACAAGCAATCTAAGTCGAATACATCGGTGATCTAAGCAACGATATACGGATTCAACGAGTGACTCAGTGAATTGGAAGCAGTAACTGGGTACTAGCGAGGGTAGTACTAGTGTGTATTTAGTACTTGTACGTACCTGCATTCGTACGTACTATTTTGTGCGTACGGTACCTAATAAAGTACTTCGCGCGTTATTTGGCATTTAATTACCCCGCTACGTAACAATACTATGGTAATCATGTAAACTACTTGAAATTTTTGCTTCCCTGACGCAACGAAACAAAATTTCAATCTTTTTTCCCCTCCATACGAGTACAAAAGCTGAATACGCTCCTCATAGTCGCGGTAATGCCCGATTTTTCATAAAGATACGAATATCTTCGGGGAGATAATCTGCTAGAGCGCTTAAGCTCCACTTACGGATCCGGGTAACAAAGCCGCTTATGGAAGCCGAGTATGTTTGCTGGGAAGCGATCACTCACTTGAGATAGGCGATTTAAAGTAGCCGAATAATCCGAGTACAAGCCGGTTTTGCTTTCGCCTGCTGCATCTTTTTATAGCCTGTTTCCTTACACTTGCAATTTGAAGGAGGCGAAGGACCAGGGCCGAGGTGTGACCTTTTTAAGCTGAATATTGTGATGTCGGAATAAATAAGAGTATTGGAGTGGTGCAAATAGACATCTATAAATATTATAAATTAGAGAGTAATTGTACCCTTGTTACCTTAAAAAATCGCGTCGCGTATTCGTTTGTTTAGTGAGCTTGCAAGTTTAGCAAATATAAGATCTAGATTATGATTTAGATTGAATTTTGTCCGTTCTGTAAGATTAACGTCTTTGTATACTAACTGATGAATGTCAGATCGAGATTCAGGTACTAATGAGGCATTATTTCTGTACAACTGTTTCGAATCTTGTAGTTCCCGTTCATGTTTTATTATCACTGTATAGTTTAAATAAAGATACACATGTCTATTTAAGCCTAACACTCTAATAAAATTTAGCAAGGAGATAAATTGCGTCATGGGTGAGATTATAGGCTTCCTTAGTAGGTACAATGGAATTAACTAGCGCGCTATAGACGTTACCGCAGACTTATAATCCTAGAATTCACATTACCCGCGTCCTCTATTTTTATTTCATGCACTTGGTGATCTAAATACGAGGAGGGATCAAAAAGTAGTGAGAATGAGATAGAATATAATGACTATTGATAACTTAATAATTCATTTTTCTACATAGTTTCCGAGTCTCTCTACACACCGAGTCTAGCGCTTTTCCAAGGCTTCGATCCCTTTCACAAAAAAAGTTTTGTCTTGGTCCTGCAAAAAGCTCTCCACGGCATCCATCACCTCGTTATCGTCTTCGTACCTGTTTCCCCTTAAGTATTTTTTCAATTTGGGTAACAGATAAAAATCGCTAGCCGCCAGATCTAGTGAATAAGCGGGGTGGTCAACCAATTCAAAGCCAGCTTGCTGAATGGCAGCCATCGCAACTGCCGACCTGTGCGCGGGTGCGTTATCGTGATGAAACAGCACGCCCCTTCGAAGTTTCCCTCTCCTTTTCTCTTTGATGGCATTCCTCAACTTGGGAATTAAAGCTGCATAATATTGGCCTGTAATAGTGGTTCCACGCTCCACGTAATCAATCAAAAATATTCCTTCTGAGTCCCAAAATATTGAGGCCATAACCTTGCCAGCCGATGCCACGACACGAAACTTCTTCGGGGTCGGTGATGATGGCCGTTTCCATTGCGAAGATTGCTGTTTTGTCTCGGTATCAAAATGATGGACCCATATTTCGTCCATTGTTACGAAACGTGACAAAAAGTTTTCAGAATCTTCTTGAAACTTGTCCAACAATATCTTCGAAATGTCACGTCGATTTTGTTTTTGACTGTCGGTTAACATTCTCGGCACCCATCTTGCGGAGACTTTTCTCATATTCAAAGATTGTTTCAATATGGATTGAATACTTCCATATGAAATGCCCGTTTCTTGAATTAAGTATCGGATGGTAACTGTTCGATCGCTCAATACAATTTTCTCGACTTTCGCAACATTTTCTTGGGTGACTGATGTCGATGGACGGCCGCAACGATGTTCGTCTTCCGTGCTCGTTCTCCCTACTCGAAATCGAGAAGCCCACCTTGCGACAGTGGAATACGGCGGAGCAGACTCTCCTAATGTTGCCTCCAAATCGCAATGAATCTCTTGCGTCGTTAACTTTTTTAAACAGAGATATTTAATAACGGCTCACACTTCGTTTTTCTCCATTTTCGAGAACACGTTCCGACACGAAGTAAACAAATGACTACATTCAGAAAAAAACAAAAGAGAATCGAAGAGTTTTTTTTTTATTAATATTTCAAATATGTATCTGAGCTATGCCTGCCAGTATTTTTTTTTTTACCAAGGAATATGTTATTATCACTACTTTTTGATCCCTCCTAGTATGTTCAAATAAACAGAATAGTGGAAACGAAATATGAACTAATTAAAAATATCATTCCTATCCCCTGGTGATCGATGAATCATAAGAACCAACTGTGCTTTTCCAAAAGCATTTACCACCCATACTAATGTTATAAATACCCCCAAGCCTATATTCCCCAAGCGGGGGTGGCAGAGGGGTACTTTGTACACCCACTTTTCACCGACAATATTAGGTCCCATGTAATAGGGGCCGAGCCTATTGCCATATGCCGGGCACAATTCTAGACTCTGGACTCATACTAGTGGCGAAGCGCATCGCTTTGTGATCACGAGGTCATGGGTTCAAATCCTAGGTCGGACAAGTGTAGTTTTACTAACGAAAACTTCCTAGTATGAGTCCGGAGTCTAGAATTGTGCCCGGTATATGGCAATAAGCTCGCCCCGTATTACATGGGACCTAACATCGTCGGCGAAACGTGGCTGTACTCAGTACACCTCTGCCACCCCCGTTTGGGGAATATGGGCGTGACGGTGTTATTTTTTTTATAAATAATTGTAGTAAATTAAAAAGAACTAAATTTTATTCGAACTTTGCAAGCAATTCTATATTCTAAAAGTACATTTGTGCTTAAATAAAATGTTGCAACCCTAACGGTACCTAACACACAACAGGCCCCACACATGTACCATGTATCAGCCATTTCTTTAAAGTTACCTTCATAGTACAGGAGCGCTTCAGGCCGCTTCAGATAAGGCATGTTTTACGTAAGTATTCTAAGGACCTTGCCCAAAGTAATGGGCTAAAGCGGTGGCGCAGGCAGGTGCCAAATATTAAACATATGAAACTGCCGTCGTTAGTGTCTATATTGACGTAATTGTGATGGGTGCGATAAACGACTTACCAGTGACTATAGCAAAGATGGCTTCTTAAAGTCCACAACTTATACAAACCGGAAAAATGTACAAGAATGACATTTTACAAATAAAGTGGTGTGGTCAGGATAAGGAATAAGGCGCTATCGATTGCGGAAAGAGACATTCAAAATGCTTGCAATAGGACTGCTAAAGTGCGCACTAACAGAGGGCTTAGCAGGAACATATTGCCGTTAGCGAGTGGATTTGCCATCCTTGTCATATTACAGTTCATTATATAAACATGAACGTGACAGCACATTTACTTGCTATTCTAGCGTCCGGATTACCCAAGAGTTCTCGAAAAATGCATCACAAAATGTGAAAAAGTTAAATAAAAGCTAGGTAAACGATTTATATTGCATCTCTCATTTGCGAAATCTTAGAAAACGAGAGCTTAAAAATACTCGAGTGATTGTTCTCGTTCCCACAAAACGCAATTGAGTAACGTCACGGTCGTTTTTAATAACTAAAGGAAACCGTGTAAAGTATATGAAAAGAAATTAAAACACCCAAGTTCGCGAACTAGTAACTGAGTCGGCGAGCACTTCGGTACGTATTTGTCAAACTAATTTAACTTTGCTAAGGGCTTTTTTTTAATTAAAACACTCGTTACGAAACAATTTTTTTATTTGGACGACGTCTTGTAGTTTTTTTCGGTTTCAGTATATTTTTTTTTTATGCAAATGGCTGCAAGTGGCCATTACTGGTTCTAGTGCAGGAATTCGTGTTTTGAAATCTATTTCAGAATTTAAGCCTCTACCTTTAACTAGAGAAAATGTTCAGAAACTTCGATCACAAGAACCGTAATGTTGGCTTCTAATGAATTACTAAATTGACAGTTTTATTTCTGTGTGTTTATAACAATCTACTCACTAGTTCGTAGCACACTGGAATATGGATCAGTCATGTGGCGGCCTCACTTCGCGATGCACACACTTAGAATCGAAAGAATACCAAGGCAATTTATGAACCATTTGGCATTTGCTACAGGTGAAGCCAAAAAAGTATCTTCCTACAGAGATAGGTTTAAAAAATTTAAAATGACCAGTCTTGATCGACGGAGAGATACACTGGACTTAATGTTTTTATTTAAAATAATCACTAAACTGTATTGATTGTCCAGTTACTTGAGCGATTTGGATACGAGTACCCCCGTACAATAATAAAAAATGTTTTCTCGATGCCGGGTTACCAAACGGTCATGGGCCGATCTCACCTATCCCACGAATGTGTAACCTATATAATAAGTACAGTAATATATTAGATACCATTTTGACAGTCTGTTTTCTGTTTAAAACTTAATCTATGTATGTCTCAATGTAAACTTAATCCACACTCTTAAATAGAATGCAGTGTTTATCTGTTATATCTATCTATCTATCTATCTATAACCTCACGCCAGATCCCTTGCGGGGTAGGCAGAGAGTACAGAGTTCCAACAGGTTCTTTCTTTACATACCTCTCTGGCTTCCTCGACTCTCATAGTTCGTCTCATACACGCTCGCCGGTTACGGAGACTCTTGACTTTTCCATCAGATAAGACTCGGTTTATTTGGTCGTAGTAAGATAGTCTAGGTCTTCCCCGGTACCTGCACCCTTCCACTTTCACATTGTATATCTGTTTTGTCATTCTTTCCTCTGGCATTCTTTCTATATGCCCGAACCAACGGAGCATGCCCTTTCTCATCTTTACACCGATACTATCTTTCATACCTACTCGCTGTCTTACTACGCTGTTGCTAATGCGGTCGGTCAGCTTCACTCCGCACATCTTCCGCAGAGCTCGCATTTCTACCGCATTTATCCTACTTTCATTCTCCTTCTTACATACCCAGCTCTCGCTACCATATAACAGCGTTGGGACAAGAACTCCGTTATGTATGGCCAGCTACGCCTTATGGCTTAAGTGCCGGCTCCCGAGTAGCTTTCCCATCGCACCATTCACTCTGTTCCCTGCACTCACTCTTCTCTCTATGTCAGCGGTGTATTTCCCATCCTTACTGAAGGCGCATCCAAGATATACAAACTCATTCACTTGCTCCAGCACATCGTTACCAACCACAATCCTTACATTCGTTCTGGTTTCTTCCCTTTCAAAAACCATAATCTTGGTTTTCTTCACATTCAAGTGTAAGTCATTGATCATGCAGTCGTCTTTCATAACTGTGACTAGTGTTTGCAGATCAGTGGCTGTTGGCGCTATTAAAACCGCGTCATCTGCATAAAGTAGATCGTTTACCACTAAGTCACCCATTTGTACACCTTCATTCATCACTTTCAGTCTTTGGAGACTTTTGTCCAGATATATTATAAACAGTCTAGCGGACTACACGCAACCCTGATTGACGCCGATTTTAACGTCAAACCAGGGTGACCTGTTACCACCCACCCGTACGCATGCCTTGCCAAGGAGAAGGACCAGGCCCGAGATGTAGTCTTTTAAGGCTGAATATTGTGTCGGGATAAATAAGAGCATTAAAGTGGTTTAAACAGACATCCATACTAATATTAAAATTCGAAAGTAATTCCGTCTTTTTGTTACCTTTTGAGGCCTAAACTGCTGATAAAATTTAGCAAGGAGATAGATTACATCACGGAAAGGACTAAGGCTTTGTCTCAAAAAATAACGCTAATGAAATCGC
This sequence comes from Phalera bucephala, assembly GCA_905147815.2. Lineage (NCBI taxonomy): Eukaryota > Metazoa > Arthropoda > Insecta > Lepidoptera > Notodontidae > Phalera > Phalera bucephala. Next base: position 9,473,387 of record LR990621.1, on the reverse strand, counting down.
GGGTAACAACTAGTATTGTAGACATACTGCTATATCTATGTTGGAAATATATCTTACTTTTCTTTTTTAAATAAAACGTAGCCCCACACTAGGATTCATTCCTATATCGTGGGTGCGTGTACAAACATGAATATTCACATACACAAATATTTAGACCGAAACAAATATGTGGGTCCGCACAAAGATGTGTCCCGTGCGGGAATCGAACCCGCGACTATTCAACCCAGTGGGCGGAGCGGCTTAAGCTCTTAACTACTGCGCCAAATCGTCCATTAATATTATGCAGTATTAAGTACCGTACCGGGGAAGACCTAGACTATAAGTCAAGAGCCTCCGTAACCGGCGAGCGTGTATGAGACAAACTATGAGAGTGGAGGAAGCCAGAGTGGTATGTAAGGAAAGAACCTGTTGGAACTCTGTACTCTCTGCCTACCCCGCAAGGAATCTGGCGTAATGATATAGATAGATTAAGTACAATGACAAAAGCCAGTGGGCTACAGACGTTGCTATAGACTAATAATCCTAGACTTCACATTAATCGCGTCTTCTGTGCGCCTGTTCATGCACTGTGTGACAGAACCACGGAAAAGAAATAAGAACCACTTTTAAACATCATTTCCATCGGTTGGTGATCAATGCATCATAAGAATCAACTATAATGTCCATCTTTCCCGCACCCTGCCGGCTTTTAAAAAGCATTTCGTTACCATCTCTAGCAACATTATAAACACCTTCAGGCCTATATACCCCAAGCGAGGTTGGCAGATGTGTGTATTCACTTCATAAAGAGGTCAAGTTATAACTTTGTATATTATTAAGAATGTTATGTATATGTATTCTGAAAATGAATTCATTGTCAGGAAGCTGCATTACTCGTATTCCTGAGTACTATAGGTTATTTTATTGTAAATAAAATAGGTGGTCATGTCAGCCTGCACTGACCCACTGTTGGACTAAGGCCTTTTCTCACATATCGAGATTAGGTCATACTCCACCACGCAGACCCATTGCGGATTGGCGGAGTCAGGTTTGTGGCCACCTGCAGTTGGAACTTATCAAGCCGCCTTGACTTCCAACTTGGCTTAACGACTACCACATTACGTGGTGTCCGGGACCAACAGCTTAACGTGCCTACCGAAGCACGGAGACGCTCGAATATGAAATGCCACAAATGGTCACTCATCTCAGGCCGACCGAGTCGAACGCTGCTCAACCTTCGTGATCGCTAAGAATACAGCGGTCGCACAGCGTTACGAGCGCCTCGTAAATAAAATAAAATATCCAAATTACATAATAACCACATGCAAAGCCGCGGGCAACAGCTAGTGATTTCGTAAACTTGTGGTTATCATATCTGCGTGAATTTAATTTCAATTTTAGCAAAGTACCCGAGTTCTATTTTTATTTTCTGTGATTCGTTTCCTTCGAATAATCTCATTCCTCCAGCGGTCGTTGGCACCAAGAACCGATGGAGGAATGAAATATTGACGAATACGGGTACGAGTACAATATGGGCGTCCGTCGTTTCGTACGTGACTTGAAACTGTTTCTGTATTTTTCTCTTTACTAATTTAAGTACTCTTGAGTGCTCCAAAGCATAAAGATTTGTCTGCTAAAATTATTCTGCTTAATATTGATACATAATAATTAGAATCAACAGCGTGCGTTTAGTTATATATAAGTATAACGGAGGATCATTACTTTTCTGATCACTCATTGTGGGCAACATTAGAGATGCGGGATGCGGGTGAGAAAATAAACTCTCAGAGGTAATGGCAGGCACGATAGTATATACACTTTAAATTTTCCTGCAACGAACAGCGACGGAGTGATCACGATTACAGAGTCCCTTTGGCGGCCCCGTCCCCTAGGCTCTATATACGTCACTTTGAAGTTTGTGTGACGCTTAATAATTGTACTCATGACGCGGATGCAACAATTGTAATTGTGGTACATACGCTTGTTTTTCAAACTAAAGATAATTAAACCAATCAGCCATTAACAGCACCGATATTTTTTCAAGCTAGGGTCGCTGTGTTTATCTAGGAATCACAGACTTTTGGGGGGTAATTAATGTTTCTGTATCACTATCTATTTATATCCTCACGCCAGATACCTTGCCGGGTAGGCAGAAAGTACAAGGTTTAATTTAACTTGCAAGGTTCGTATCAATCAATCAATCATCCTATCGTAGTCCACTGCTGGACATAGGCCTCTCCTAACAAGCGCCATTGCACACGGTCCTCCGCCCTCCGCATCCAGTCTGTCCCAGGTTCGTATGTCTGTCTGTTATTCCGGTTCAAATCTTGTGATCCTTTTTTCAAGCACTTGCGGGTATCTAATTGAGCTGAAATTTGGCATACTTATGTAAAGTCGAGGACAATGCCATATGGTACCATGGAGCTGGTCTGATGATGGAGTCGGATGGTGACCATAGAAACATGTAAACTATACAACGTAACCCCCTTATATTTAGGCTTGTTGGATTGGTATTGACAAGTACTATTTAACCAGATGGTATTCAGGGTCTGATGATAAAGCCAAAATGTGGCCAATGGAACCACCCAACTACTCAATTTAACCACGCCGTGTTTGGACTCGTTGAATTTATCTTGACAAGTCCTTGAGACCCGGATGGTGTCCAAGGTGTGATGATAGAGCCGAAAGGAAGCCACAGGAATTCCTCAACTAATCAAGACATCTTTGTTGTGTTCTGCCATAAAAGCTTTTTTTTAAAAAGGTCTTTCTTAATTAAAATTATTTTATTACAGAGCTTTCTGGCTTTCACCACTCTCATAGTTCGTCTCACGCACGCTTGTTGGTAATGTTTCTTAACGCATGTCTCTATATGCAATATTATGGTCATGATATATTTCTTTCCTAGCCCCGAGTTTATATTTAACTCACTTACGTGGCTGGGAGCAAGGAAGAGAACTGAAATACACTTCCTACCCTCTGATATGGTCGAGGGAGGTAGTAGCTGCTCCAGTAGTCGTACTCGTGAACGGGTGCTGCTTGTGAAGACTGGTCCACGCAGAATCCTCTAGCTTTTCATTATAACATATATTTAAAATAGTCTTATATCTCAGTCGTAGGGCATTACACTGGAGCTGGATCGCATTAATGTTTTTGTATAATATAAAAATGTAAGTATTTATACAAAAATGTGAAAAAAAATGAATGGAGAATTAGACAAAAAAGACAAGCCCGCTGAGTTTCTCCCCGGATCTTCTCATCTCCCTCGATGGTAGATTAATTAAGTAAAAAAATTTAAATATGACACTTTGTAAACACCCACACAGAGTTTATGCAAAATAAAAGATTTGAGCAACTTCATTTAAACAACTATTCAATAATTCAATAAATAAGAATTACTTTATTTGAATTTTGTTGGCACTTTCTATGTCAAAAGTACATTTATGCTTAAATAAAATGTTGCAACCCTAACAGTACCTAACAGACAACAGGCCCCACACATGTAGCATGTATTAGCCATTTCTATAAAGTTATCTTCATAGTACAGGAGCGCTTCAGACCGCTTCAGATAAGGCATGTTTTACGTAAGTATTCTAAAGACCTTGCCTAAAGCGGTGGCGCGGGCAGGTGCCAAATATAAAACATATAAAACTGCTGTCGTTAGTGACTATATTGACGTGACTGTGATGGGTGCAATAAACGACTTACCAGTGACTGTAGCCAACTTGGCTTCTCAAAGTTAACAACTTATACAAACCGAAAAAATATACAAGAATGATGAAGTGATTCACATTAGTGAATCATTAAATAATAATAATAATAATAAGCCCGCAGGGCAGCTTGTGGCGAGCTGTTGGTGAGTAACGACACCACGGACCCGAGTGCTTCAGAGAGTCGGTCAGGGCCCCCAACTCGGCGTGTCTTCGTCGGTTGAGTGGAAACCGAAGGGTACCCGCAGGACTCTCGGCTCTGGCTAGCCTTAATTGGCCGTCCAGAGAGGAGCCGTGAGAGCTACATCGACGTAGGAAGATAATGCGTTCCTACCTCGATGTACTTCAGGGGTGGAAGTGTTAAAGGGCATAACGCCGCGAGTAACTTCGGAGAAAGCGCAGCACACCTCTCTACACCCCTGAGCCGCTCACACCGGTGTTGCCCTCAGTTGTCCTAGGACGACCGTTTGAGGGCCCATCTAGTAAGCGGCGAGTCACCGCCGGCCACGGGTAATTAGGTATCACTAATTATGGCCGGCGTCCGTCCCCTTTGAAATAGTCCAGTTTTTGTCAATCAAACCTCATTTACATAGCCCTTGTTTCTTTCCATAACTTACAATAGTCCTTACACCTGCCGGGGTCAGTTCGCTGGTTATATTTCTTCATTTTCAGCAAGTGATCTCAGCAGGTGGCTTACATAACATTAACTTCTCGCAAAGGGCCTCTACGTGTTGGACCCATGTCCCCATGCAAGCCTTTCAAAGGTCCGGGTAAAGCCCGTGAATCTCAGCGAGATACATATATAATAATAATAATAGCCTTTATTTAACAATCTTACATAAAATATATTTACAATATAAACTTATTTACTCGGTTGACACCCGTCCGTGAAGATTGTCTTGCTGTCCAGCATAGGCCTCCCCTAGAGTACGCCCCCGAGTGCGGTTCAGAGCTTGTCTTCTCCAAGTATACCCCGCTATTTTCACAATATCGTCTTCCCATCTACGTCGCTGTCTCCCTTTCTTTCTTTTGTGTTGTCTCGGGCACCATTCTGTTACATCCCTAGACCATTTATCTATGTTACTCCTAATCATATGACCTGCCCACCTCCATTTTAGTTTTTTAATGCAGTACGTGATATCTGTGACTCTTGTTTTGCTCCTTATAGTACCTAGCTTAATTTGATCTTTTAATTTAATGCCCATTATGCTTCGCTCCATACTGTGCTGGCAAGTTTCTAATTTGCGTATGCTTTGATTAGTTAGGCTCCATGTTTGGCACCCATATGTCATAACAGGCAGAATGCAGGAATTAAATATTTTACCCTTCGCTTTCAACGGTACGAAAGGATTCTTCATTATCTCTTTGAGAGACCAATATCTTTTCCAAGCCAAAGTGACTCTGTTATTTATTTCTTTCTTTGTGAGGTCTATTGGAGATATGATCTGTCCTAGGTATGTGTATTCATCCACATATTCTATATTGTTACCGTTAACGGATATAGGAATGTTTTCAGAGTTTGACATAATTTTTGTTTTTGCAGTATTCATTGATAGTCCCACTTTATCACTTTCATACACCAGTTGCTTTAACATCTTTTGTAAGCTTCTTGGGTCTTCAGCAATTATTATTAGATCGTCTGCAAATCTTAAGTGGTTTAATCGCACTCCGTTAATATTCAATCCGTACTTATCCCACTCGAGACGTCTAAACACGTGTTCGAGAACAGTTGAGAAAAGTTTGGGTGACAAAGGATCCCCTTGCCTTACTCCTCTTTTTATCTGGAAATAATCCCCATCTCTTTCTGTTCGTATCCTTGCTTTCATGTTCGGCCCTCTCCCGATCCCGCTCGGTCTGCCCCTTTTGAGACATCACAGTCTCGCAAAAGGAGGATATGGCCCCCCACGCCGAATCCCCTGCCAGCATAGCCGCTACTATTGCCGGCAGCAAGGAGAGGTCAGGTCCGATCCGGTCGACCAGGATCTGCCACTCGGAGGCCCACGCTGGGCACTCAACAAGCGTGTGCTCTGCAGAATCCCGGTCCCTACCACAGTGGTGACAGGTCGCCGTCGCTTCGCGTCCGATCTTGCTCAGATCATCACCGAAACAGCCGTGACCGGTGATTATCTGAGCAAGCCTGTAGGAGATTCGACCACTTCTCCGCTGTTGCCAGGCTTTGAAGGACGTCGTGGTGCGAGCCTATTGCAACTATGGCGGGCAGAATTCCAGACGCTGGAGGTTACGGTAGTCGGCGACCCTTATGCCAAAACGCCCATGGGATAAACTACACGCAGTATTCACCACAGCCAAATGAAGTAGTCAAACTGTTACGACTTTAAAACACCTCGATATCTCGTAAACCCTTTATCGGGGGTAAGGGGAATAAGTACGTAATAATAATACCGCTTTGTGGAATGCGTCGGCTACTGTTTGATCGGCTTTTCTTCGATATACTTGGAGGGTTCGGGTCCGTTTTAGAATTTTCATACGAGTATAAAAGGGACACTCAGTGCGGTGATGGATACAGTCTCTCTTCGGGAAGCGACAGCAATCAAATCAAGAACAAGCAATCTAAGTGGAATACATCGGCGACCTTAGCGTCGAGATACGGATTCAACGAGTGACTCAGTGACTTGGAAGCAATAAGTGGGCACTAGCGAGGGTAGTACTAGTCTGTATTTAGTACATGTGTGTACTTGCATTCGACGTACTGTTTTGTGCGTACGATTCCTAATAAAGTAATTCGCATCGTAGTCGTGTAAACTATTTGAAATTTTTGCTTCCCTGACGCAACGAAACAAAATTTCAATATTTTTTTCCCTCCATACGAGAACACAAGCTAAATACGCTTCTCATATTCGCGGTAATATCCGATTTTTCATAAAGATAGGAGTATCTTCGGGGAGATAATCAGCTGGAGCGCTTACGCTCCACTTACGGATCCGGGTAACAAAGCCGCTTATGGAAGCCGAGTATGTTCGCTGGGGAGCGATCACTCACTTTAGATAGGCGATTTAAAGTAGCCGGATAATCCGGTGGAAGCCGGTTTTGCTTTCGCCTGCTGCACGTTTTTGTAGCATGTATCCACCCACACACTTGCAATTTGAAGTGGTTTAAACAGACATCCATACTAATATTTAAATTCGAAAGTAATTCCGTCGTTTTGTTACCGCTGATAAAATTTAGCAAGGAGATAGATTGCATCACGGAAAGGACTAAGGCTTTATTTTGTCTCAAAAAAATAACGCTAATGAAATGGCGGGTAACAACTAGTATTATAGACATACTGCTATATATCTATGATGGAAATATATCTTTCTTTTCTTTTTTAAATAAAACGTAGCCCCACACTAGGATTCATTCCTATGTCGTGGGTGCGTGTACAAACATGAATATTCACATACACAAATATTCAGACCGAAACAAATATGTGGGTCCGCTCAAAGATTTGTCCCGTGCGGGAATCGTACCCTCGTCGACTATTCAACCCAGTGGGCGGAGCGGCTTAAGCTCTTAACTACTGCGCCAAATCGTCCATTAATATTATGCAGTACTAAGTACCGTACCGGGGAAAACCTAGACTATAAGTCAAGAGCCTCCGTAACCGGTGAGCGTGTATGAAACAAACTATGAGAGTGGAGGAAGCCAGAGAGGTATGTAAGGAAAGAACCTGTTGGTACTCTGTACTCTCTGCCTACCCCGCAAGGAATCTGGCGTAATGATATAGATAGATAGATAGATTAAGTACTATGACATAGGCCAGTGGGCAATAGACGTTGCAATACACTAATAATCCTAGACTTCACATTAATCGCGTCTTCTGTGCGCCTGTTCATGCACTGTGTGACAGAACCACGGAAAAGAAATATGAACCAATTTAAAACATCATTTCCATCGTTTGGTATTCAATATATCATAAGAACCAACTATAATGTCCATCCTTCCCGCACCCTGCCGGCTTTTTAAAAGCATTTCAGCAAGCAAAGAGGTCAAGTTATAACTTTGTATATTAGTATATATGTTATGTATATGTATTCTGAAAATGAATTCATTGTCCGGAAGCTGCATTATTCCTGAGTACTATAGGTTATTTTATTGTAAATAAAATAGGTGATGATGCCAGCCTATACTGTCTCACTGCTGGGCAAAGGCCTTCTCTCACATATCGAGGTAAGATAGATTGGGTCATACTCCACCACGCAGACCCAGTGCGGATTGGCGTAGTCAGGTTTGTGGCCACCTGCTGTTGGAACTTATCAAGCCGCCTTGACTTCCAACTTGACTTAACGACTACCACATTACGTGGTATCCGGGACCAACGGCTTAACGTACCTTCCGAAGCACGGAGACGCTCGAATATGAAAATGCCACAAACGGTCACCCATCTCACACCAACCGAGTCGAACGCTGCTTAACCTTCGTGATCGCTAAGAACACAGCGGTCGCACAGCGTTACGAGTGCCTCGTAAATAAAATAAAATATCCAAAATACATAATACCCACATGCAAAGCCGCGGGCAACTGCTAGTGATTTCGTAAACCGGTGGTTATCATATCTGCGTGAATTTTATTTCAATTTTAGCAAAGTACCCGAGTTCTATTTTTATTTTCTGTTATTAATTTCATTCGAATAATCTCATTCCTCCAGCGGTCGTTGGCACCAAGAACCGATGGAGGAATGAAATATTGACGAGTACGGGTACAATATGGACGTCCGTCGTTTCGTACGTGACTTGAAACTGTTTCTGTATTTTTCTCTTTACTAATTTAAGTACTCTTGAGTGCTCCAAAGCATAAAGATTTGTCTGCTAAAATTATTCTGCTTAATATTGATACATAATAATTAGACTCAACAGCGTGCGTTTAGTTATATAGAAGTATAACGGAGGATCATTACTTTTCTGATCACTCATTGTGGGCAACATTAGGGATGCGGGCGAGAAAATAAACTCTCAGAGGTAATGGCAGGCACGATAGTATATACACTTTAAATTACAAACATACAACGAACAGCGACGAAGTGATCACGATTACGGAGTCCCCGTTTTGCCAGTTACCCCCCACCCACCTAGGCTCTGTATACGTCACTTTGAAGTTTCTGTGACGCTTAATAACTGTACTCATGACGCGGATTCTCAGGTAATTGTTGTACATACGCTTGTTTTTCAAACTAAAGATAATTAAACCAATCAGCCATTAACAGCACCGATATTTTTTTCAAGCTAGAGTCGCTGTGTTTATCTAGGAATCACAGACTTTTGGGGGTAATTAATGTTTCTGCATCACTATTTATTTATATACTTATGCCTATACCTTGCGGGGTAGGCAGGAAGTACAGGGTTTTATTTAACTTGCAAGGTTCGTATATCTGTCTGTTATACCGGTTCTAATCTTGTGATCCTTTTTTCAAGCACTTGCGGGTATCTAATTCAGCTGAAATTTGGCATACTTATGTAAAGTCGGTCACAATGCCATATGGTACCATGGAGCTGGTCTGATGATGGAGTCGGAAGGTGACAATAGAAACATGTAAACTATACAACGTAACCCCCTTATATTTAGGCTTGTTGGATTAGTATTGACAAGTACTATTTAACCTGATGGTATTCAGGGTCTGATGATAAAGCCAAAATGTGGCCAATTGAACCACCCAACTATTCAATTTAACCACGCCGTGTTTGGACTCGTTGAATTTGTCTTGACAAGTACTTTAGACCCGGATGGTGTCTAAGGTCTGATGATAGAGCCGAAAGGAAGCCATAGGAATTCCTCAATTAATCAAGACATCTTTGTGGTGTTCTGCCATAAAAGCTTGTTTTTACAATGGTCTTTTTAAATTAAAACTATTTCCTTACAGGCTTCAGCTTCACCACTCTCATAGTTCGTCTGACGCACGCTTGTTGGTAATGTTTCTTAACGCATGTCTCTATATGCATTATTATGGTCATGATATATTTCTTTCCTAACCCCGAGTTTATATTTAATTACGTGGCTGGGACCAAGGAAGAGAACTGAAATACACTTCCTACCCTCTAATATGGTCGAGAATGGTGGTGGCTGCTCAAGTAGACTTACTTGAGAATGGGTGCTGCTTGTGAAGACTGGTCCACCCAGAATCCTCTAGCTTTTCATTATTACATATATTTAAAATAGTCTTATATCTCAGTCGTAAGGCATTATTACACTGGAGCTCGATCGCATTAATGATTTTGTATAATATACAAATTTAAGGATTTTACAAAAAATTATGAAAAACAAATGAATGGAGAATTAGACAAAAAAGACAAGCCCGCTGAGTTTCTCGCCGGATCTTCTCAGTGGAGCATTCCGACCCGATGGTAGATAAGTAAGTAAAAAAAAATGTAAATATTACACTTTGTAAACACCCCCGCAGATTTTATGCAAAATAAACAATTCGCGTTTGAGTTTGAATAGGCAATGAAAATAAGCAGCGCGAGAATGTAATGATGTTAGCTACAACTATTATATAATTTTTAGCAAATTAAAAAGAATTACTTTATTTGTAATTTATAGGCACTTTCTATGTCAAAAGTACGTTCATGCTTAAATAAAATATTGCAACCCTAACAGTACCTATCACACAACAGGCCCCACACATGAAGCATGTATCAGTCATTTCTTTAAAGTTATTTTGGTTGTACAGGAGCGCTTCAGGCCGCTTTAGATATGGCATGTTTTACGTAAGTATTCTAAGGACCTTGCCCAATGTAATGGGATGGGCGGTGACGCACGCAGGTGCCAAATATTAAACATATGAAACTGCCGTCGTTAGTGTCTATATTGACGTGATTGTGATGGGTGCGATAAACGACTTACCAGTGACTGTAGCCAAGTTGGCTTCTAAAAGTTCACAACTTATACAAACCGGAAAAATATACAAGAATGAAATTTTACAAATAAAGTTGTGTGGTCAGGACAAGGAATAAGGCGCTATCGATTGCGGAAAGAGGCATTCAAGATGCTTGAAATAGGACTGCTAAAGTGCGCACTAACAGAGGGCTTCGCATGAACATATTGACGTTAGCGTGACTAGCGAGTAGATTGCCATCCTTGTCATATTACAGTTCATTATATAAACTTGAACGTGACAGCACGCTTATTTACTATCCTAGCGTCACGCTTACCCAAGAGTGCTTGAAAAATGCATTACAAAATGTTAAAGTAAAAAACAGCGTCAGGCCTATATTCCCCAAGCCTTTTTCTTCTTCTTCTTTCTTTTCGCCGACGATGTTAGGTCCCATGTAATAGAAAGCGAGCCTATTGCCATATATCAGGCACAATTCCAGACTCCGGACTCATACTGGGAAGTTTTCGTTAGAAAAACTTCATTTGTCCAACCTAGGATCTGAAGCCAGGACCTCATGATCATCAAGCGATGCGTTTCACCACTAGACCAACTAGGCAGTCAGTTTAAAGTAAAAAAAGTTAAATAAAAGCTTGTAAATCGATTTTTATTGCGTCTCTCATTTGCGAAATCTTAGAAAACGCGAGCTTCCAGTGATTGTTCTCGCTCCCACAAAACGCAATTGAGTAACGTCACGGTCGTTTTTAATAACAAAAGAAAACCGTGTAAAGTATATGAAAAGAAATTAGAACACCCAAGATCGCGAACTAGTAACTGAGTCGGCGAGCACTTCGGTACATATTTGTCAAACTAATTTAACTTTGCTAAGGGCTTTTTTTTAATTAAAACACTCGTTACAAAACAAATTTTTCATTTGCAGGACGTCTTGTAGTTTTTTAACGTTTCAGTAATTTATTTTATGCAAATGGCTGCGAGTGGCCGATGAATGGTTCAAGTGCGGACATTCGTAATTTGAAATCTAATTTCAGAATTTTGGCCTCTGCCTTTCACTAGGGAAAATGTTGAGAAACTTCGATCACAGGAACCGTAATGTTGTCTTCTAATGAATTACTAAATTGTCAGTTTTATATCTGTGTGGTTATAACAGTCTACTGTATCAATAGTATTCCGATAAATAAAGTGGTGAAAGAGCACGGGGTATTTTGACTCTCCTCGATGCGTGAGAGAAAGCTTTCTCGTATAAGTGGGGCAATATAGAAACAAAATAATCATAAAATTCTTTCATAATGTAAATCGTTAAATAATACACAAGCACAAATCCTTACAACTACTACACAACATCTTCGGGGGTGGCTTTGTCCTGCAATGGACGTCTTTCAGCTAATGCCTAATGATGATTAAGGCGCTCATGGATCGTGGAAAATTGATAATGTAATAACTTCTTGTAATAATGTTATACCAACTTGAAATAAAATTGATTATTATATTTTTAATATTATACAGCCTTGTGGTGAGACCATTGGACTGCATAGTCAGAGGTCTCGGGTTCAAACCCAGTCATGTACCTCTGTCTTTTCGAAAGCATGTGCGTAATAAGAATTAATTATCACTTGCTTTAAACGATGAAGGAAAACATCATGAAGAAACCTGCATGCCTAAGAGTTTCTCGAAGGTGTAAGAAGTTCACCAACCCGCCTTTGCGGGTGTGGTGCCAGCGTGGTGGACTATGGCCTAAACCTTCTCAGTTTGAGAGGAGGCCCGTGCCCAACGGTGGGACAGTTTCTTAACAGGGCTTATATTACAGTTTGCCGTATTCAACACTCGAATATACTTACCAACGGCATAAACATTTGTACAAATAAAAAACTGACAGTTAAATAGCGTTACTTGCCAGGTGGCAGTAAGGACACTTAGATTAGACGACCATCGATCGAAAACAACTCCTGATACAAGTATAAATGGTTAATGAAATTTTTCTATCAACTCTACTGCTTCGTTGGTCTGGTGGTGAATAAAGCGTGTTACAATCACGAGGTGCTGGGTTCAGCCCTAGATCCGAAAAAAATATTTATTTATTAGGCTCACAAAAAAAATTACAGTCTAAAAGTTACAATGTTTGATCATCCACACTTCAAGCTATACTATTATTCTAAGTGGGCACAGAATGTTCCAAATTTTAATAATAAAAAGGAGGGTTAGTTGAGTTAGTGTAATTCATTAAATCTATAGTTAGTAATATTTTTTTATTCCTATTGTACCTAATCTATACCTAATCTTATTCAACAAATACCTACTGGAGAAGTAATAAATTAGTTTAAATTTCGTACGAAAATTAAGGGTGGAGTCCACCAACAATTTTAGAAACAGCCTTTTTTAATTAAGGCAGACTATTAATAAAATGTCCAAAGAAGAAAGCGCACAGAGTGTGTCATTATAAAAGGGGCAAATCCTAGTAAGAGGACTTGTCCGTGAAGCTGTAAAGGCTCCGCGGCCAACAGCGTAGATCGTTCACACACAGGCACACACGCACGCACACGCATACGCGCACGCACACGCACATGCAGACGCACACACACATATACCTAGTAAGAGGATTAAAGAAAGGTGTGTTTGTAAGACAAATGTAGTTTTTCTATCGAAAAGTTCTTAGTATCAGTCCGGAGTCTTGAATTGTGCCTGCTATATGGCGATAGGCTCGCCCCTATAACATGGGACCTGACATCGTCGGCGAAAAGTGGGTGTGGACAGTAAACCTCTGTCACCCTGCATGGGGTACATAGGCGTGACGATGTTTATTTTATTTTTACTAGCGTCCAGTCCCGGATTCGTACGGTGTGAATTATTCACACCTTCTTTTGAATCGCTCAGTCTATTGGGGAAAACCGTATGAAAAGCCAGTAGTTATTGAGTTTAACGCGTTCAGACGCAGCGGGGAGGCGTTGTTTTATAAAATGTAGTGATTTTGATCAATCACCCAATATCCTTTGCATGGTATACACAGAGTACACAGTTACGAAATACTGTATCGTTCTTCATATACATTGTGGGTACCTATCCGCGTCACGTACACAATAATTTCTGTCGTTCCATTTCGACCAACTGCACGGACCAGCTACCGCAGCAGTATGGAACTCAATAAAGTATTTTCTTTCCAATCAGATTAACTGGTTGGTCCTATGATTATTCTCATATTGTTTGCTTTTTCGAAAGATAGTTTACGCCGTTTTACTCACTAGATAGAGAACTCTATCTTTTTATGTATCGGTCTATATAATAACACCAGATTTGCAATGTATGCAGAAAGTACAGACTTCCAACACATTCTTTCCTTTCAGACCTCTGGCTTCCTCTATTCTCATAGTTCGTCTCATCCATGCTCGCCTGAAGGAGACTCTTGGGTCCGATTCCTGCCCACAACATTACTTTGTACCTCGCATCTTCTGCAATCGCATTAACTATTTATCTAGTGAAGAATTCTTTTAATTATTATAATATCAGCTCAGTTAAGAAACTGTCCCAATGTTGGGCACGGGCCTCCTCTCAAACTGAGAGAGTTTAGGCCGTAGTCCACCACGCGGGCCCAGTGCGGGTTGGCAAACTTCACACACCTTCGAGAAACTCTGAGGTATGCATACAGGTTTCCCCACAATGTTTTCCTTCACCGTTAAAGCAAGTGATAGTTAATTTTTAATACGCACATGCTTTCGAAAATATAAAGGTACGAGCCTAGGTTTGAATCCGGGACTTATGACTTTGCAGTCCAACGGCCTAACCACTAGGCTATCGCTTAATCTTTTAATTACTGAATATAAATGGAAGCATTATGATAACTGTATATTTTATCTTATTCGGCAATGAAGCATTCCGGCATTAACGTATTTAAAGTAATCTGCCTCTTCTACCAATTCGCAACTTACTGTGAACAGCTGGTTCTGTCATTATGGATACTTACACACTTATTTTAAGTACTTATATACGTGCACTCATCTTAAGACAACACGACGAGTGCCAACTAATCAGTATTGCCATCTTATAGTACTTTTTCACTTCAAATTACTTTGTTTAATTTATGTAAACTTGATCTAAGAAGAATATCTTAGAAATTAGATAGTGACATATGGATTTTTGCCTTTTATAAACTATTAACGTAAAAGTACTCAGCAGAAACTTAAAAATATTTTTGTATGAAATCATACATTAGCCGATGGCGGTGTGTAAAGAATCGGCAAGGTATATTTTTTCTAGGAATTACTCCAGTGTCGTGGGTGCGTTTGCGCAGACTGACGCAAATATTTGCGATCGACCCCGCGATTACTCAATCCAGTGGGCAAAGCGGCTTGCGCTCTTAAGACTTTTGGAGTTAGCTATTGAATTAGTTATACTGAATTTTATTAGATGGATGAGTAAATATACGGCCGAACCAACGCATTCAACCGCGGCCGCAGTGGCGTCCTCGGCAGCGATCACCGTGGCGATCAGTATCTCTCTATGATTGCGCGTGCAGACGCCACCCAGATAGCGCGTGCAGGACAAACAAAGGATTTCCATACAAATGTTGCTGCAGGAGCTTCGGAGCTGATCGCCACCGTGCACGCCACCGCGGCCTCCGCTGAACGCGTTGGTTTGGCCGTACCTTTAAGCGTTGAGATTCGGTCTATAACCGCACCGTTTTCACTACGAAGTGATCTCGCTGTCCTCACGCTATAATATATTACACGGTTTTAAAGAGAACCTGCATAAGTTTTAATTAATTCCATGGATTAAATCTCATCTCCAGCTGTGTATCCGGGCTTATCGTAGCATATGTGGTATTATTGTCGAGTTGCCTTTGTTCTGACAAGTTTAAAAGTGGGTCGTCTTTGTAAAGATTTGGTATTTTCCTGCTTCGGTAGCGGAAAATTCATCATCATCTGTATTATCATTATAAAATTTTATGTCTGTAAATAAAATGATTGCATCGATTATTAAGAGGTCTTCCTATAACAATGTTTTTGTCTGTATATGCAAAAATCTGTGAACCTAGGAACCTTCAAATTACAGAGTTGGACAAAAATAAATTGTGAAAACATTCAATTACAATTAAACTATTTAGGATATTATCGCGGTATATTTTTGGTTAGTAGTAGTTTTGGGTTGTTTTATTATTATTATTATATCTGGCAGGCGGTCGTCCCACGCTGCACTTGCCAATACGTGGTCTCCACTCTAGAATCTTTCTGCCCCAACGCCCGTCCGATCTTCGCGCTATGTGGCCAGCCCATTGCCACTTTAGCTTACTAATCTTAAGGGGTATCTCGGTGACCTTGGTTCTTCTACGAACCTCCTCATTCCTGATTCGATCACGTAGAGAAACGCTGAGCATAGCTCTTTCCATAGTTCCCTGAGCAACTCTGAGCTTTTTTATGGGACCTATTGTAAGAGACCACGTCTCTGATCCGTATGTCATCACTGGCAATACACATTGACTAAAAACTTTAGTCTTGAGGCACAGAGGTATTTTGGATAATAAGATGTTGCGCAGTTTCCCAAACTGCCCAACCGAGTTGGATTCGTCGATTGACCTCTCTCTCAAAGTTGGACCTACCTAACCGGACTGCCTGTCCCAGGTAAATGTATTCGTCGACAGCTTCAAGAGTAGAGTTCCCAACGTGAGTGCGGTGGGTACGACATGGACGTTAAACATTGTTTTCGTTTTGTCCATGTTCATTTTAAGACCCACTTGTTGGAGAGATCTAAGAACCGCCCAATTCTCGATCGAATCGAAGACTTTCTCATAGTCCACAAACGCTAAGCATAGTGGCCGATTATACTCCTCACTCTTCTGTATAATCTGCCGCAGCTTATGTATGTGGTGTATGGTACTAAAGCCTTTTTCGAAACCGGCTTGTTCAGGAGGCTGGAAGTTATCATGTCTGCATTCGACACGATTCGTGATGACTCTCGAAAACAACTTATAAACATGGTTCAGCAATGTGATGGGCCTATAGTTCTTTAGTAAGGTGTTATCACCTTTCTTGTAAAACAGTACCACCATACCCTTGTTCCATGCTTCCGGCGATCTCTTCGAGCAAAACGGCATCAAACTGCCTCTGAAGGACTTTAAGTACCGGCGTTCCGCCCGCTTTCAGAAGCTCTGCGGTAATTCCGTCTTCGCCCGGCGCTTTGTTGTTTTTGAGTTGTTTGGGAGCCATCCTAATCTCGTACAGGCTGATGTCCGGGATATCATCAGTGTAGTGTCGGGTTAGCTTGGCTCTTGGGTCTTTTACGAAGTCAACAACAGGTTAGCTACTGAGGTATATAACTGCCCATAGAACCTCTCTATTTCCCTGAGCACCTCTGACCTATTCGACGTTACGTTTCCGTCCTCCGTCTGCAGCTTCGTCAACTGGCTTTGCCTAATAGACGCGTCTCTTTCGAACACTTTGGAGCCCTTGTTCTGCTCTATGGTCTCCTCAATTTGCCTTGTATTGAAGGACCGTAAATCATGTCGCAAAAACTTCAATATCTGTAAGTCCTATAGGCAGCTTAATGCTGCCTATAGGACTTATTATCATCGGAGGTTTGCAGCTTTATGGAACGTCGCTCAGCCATGAGATTTCGGGTGTAGTCAGATAGTTTTTGAGACCTATTTTTACGGTGAGCTTAAAATATTTGGACCCGACCGTATGGACTCTATACCAGCCTGTTGTTGATTTTGTCTACAGATGCGTAGTACCTTAGGGAGAGTAATTTATTTGATACTACTGAAATTGAAATTGATTGATCTTACAATAAAAAATACCCAACACTGTTACATTAATATAGCACATACATAGTCTGACTTAAAAGCCCAAGACATGTTAGATCAAAATCAGTTCAGTAACACTAATGATAACTCTATGTAACAGATAACTTGACATCGCCGTAGTAGACAGGTGGATATCATGATTATAATTCCAAACATTGGTTTTTAAGACGCAGTGTAATGTAATTGAATGCACTAATACACGGAGCCGCTGTCATAATCTAGTTCTAAATACAGATTCGATTGTAAAATGTAAAATACTTACGTTTTCTATATTTTGGTGGAAGCTTAAGAGAACTTCTAAACATCTTAAAATCCTTTATTTTATTGATTGGCTTATTATTACAAGTGTACAAGTGAAACAAATAACGATTCTACTTAAGAATTTTCAAGTACATCAAATCTTTTAAAAATATTAAGGATCATCTAAATCGAACGAAAATCTTAACAATAAAAACGAATTAAAAATAAATTTTAGTTGTACCAGTTTATCTTCAATAATCGACAAAATTATATGGTGTTACATCCCTATTTAAATAGAGTCAAATCCAAACAGCACTGTAGCGACCGCTATACATTGCTACATAGTTATGACTATCTACCAATAGATGGCGCTGACGATCCGCCATACATGTCTAGAATGCGGTATGAGAATTGCAGCACGTTGCATACAAACAAGCCCTCGACAGCAATTCTTGGGGGAGTGACAGGCCCCGCCAGACACAACACCCGTTTTGTTGGAAGACATATCCTTTATCAAATCCTGCGACAACGTTCCTGCCACAACATTATCATAATCAAGTCTGATCTTTTGGCTCGTGGATAACATTTACAGAGAGCCGTTGGCAAAGAACTGGCGTTGGTGTGAAATTAGTGTTAACATTTATTAAAATTCTACCTACTTCAAAGGAGATAGGTATTTCAACAGTTCGGTCCGCACGGTTAATAAATAAATAAAGAGCTATGATAATTGCGGCCACTCTGCGGCTGTGAAGAGACATTTCGCTCGTTAACAGCGTTAGTTCCGATTTTAGCTACAAGCCAAAAGATCTTTGTCGCACTGTATATTCTCTTTGAACGCTGTAAACGTCAATTTACTACGTGGATATGTGAACACGACTAGTCCATAAATCTATCACGAATGTCGAAGCCATGAATTATAAATCACATTTCAAGACAACAGAATTAATTATAAAGGGTATTCCGTAGACATTTACTAATAACGGATTCCCTATCAAATAATCTATTTAAAAGTCGTTATGACGTAATGAATCGATGTGTAATAATAATGTGTTTGTACCTATAATTGTGGTGTAAGTTTAGTCGTCCTGAAGCTAGAGCCCAGGCGATGTATCCACTTCTTACAGTTCACTGGTAATAAAAATATGATTAAAAAGAACACTTAATAAGTAACGTCTACCTACTGACCTATTAGAATACCATAGCCAGGGTTATAATCCGGAACACAGAAGGTATTTACTTCTCAGCTGACCAGCTGCGCCGTCCCTCAATGTCATTTTGCGCTTGGTATACACCGTCACGCCTATATTCCCCAAGCGGAGATGGCAGAGGTGTACTGAATACACTCACTTGTCGCCGACGATGTTAGGTCCCATGTAATAGGGGGCGAGCCTATTGCCATATATACCCTTCTCCAACCGACCAATGCTTAAACATCCATATGCAAATAGATATTTTTGCTTCCTAAGACCGTATCTATATAACAGAATTAATAAAACCATTGATATATTTGCTTTAAATAAGAAAATGTGTAAAGATAAGGTAATAGACTATATGCTGAATTTGACATATGATGAAGCCGAAAACTTATTAAGTCTCCAGCAGTAAATTTGCCACTCACCCTCCCACGCATACTCATTCATCCACATTTACACATAGGGAGGACCGTCACTTTACATATTCTTTTTTAATCTTTTATTATTATTATTTCAATCTCGAGACTCCGTGAGTCTCCTTAATTAGATATTTTATCTTTTCTATTTACATGGTAATTGAAATTGTACACCCAAATTAATGTTTACTATGATCACTACTAGGGAAGAGCGCTGATGCCTGAAATACAGATATTCATTTATCTAGTTCAGGTACAGATGTCTTACCGTATAAACTAAGCAAGGATTTTCTGTAAATGTTACTATTTTCTTTGTAATATTGTGTGTAAAGGAAAGAATAAATGATTATTAAAATGATTATTATTATATACCGGGCACAATTCCAGCCTCCGGACTGATACTGGGAAGATTTCCGTTAGAATAACTTCATTTGTTCGACCTAGGATTTGAACCCCGGACTTCGTGATCACCAAGCGATACGCTTTGCCACTGGACCAACTAGGCAGCCAGGCGCTTGGTATAGGTATTTTTAATGCACTAAATTAGTATTGTTATAAAGATGTTACTTATGTATAGAGACCGGATTATATGCATTTGCATCCTGCATATGCTTTTGCATATTTAGTCCCTTTTCACCTGTTATTGCACATTTTAACTAATTGATAACGAATGTTTTTACGCTATATTTAAAATATTTTCAAAATTACAAGGGCGGACCGAAACTCGATGTCGTTTCGCACCGCACTTGAGTGACCGCGACGTATAATTGCGTGTGATCGCTAACCGTGGACGTAGAGCGATCTTTTTGTGTTTATAAAATATTTTGAGCGATCGAAGACACAACCTTACTACCGAACATTTGGAACCGTAATCGTGTCTGTTTACAGTAGTAACAAAATGTAGAATATTTTCATGAATTTATAACCCTAAACGGATTGAGTACTGTCAAAATAATACTAAAAAATATTAAACTCTTACTCACAGACACAACATTGAATTTTCTATAGTTTAAACAACTCGAGAAACCATGACGAGTGAGAGCTATAACCTGGAGCCCGGTGTCACGCTCGCACCCATTACGATGCAGTACGGTGGCCATAAGGTAGAACTAATACGGACTATACCTATTCATGATATGGTTTAAATAAAAAACGTAAGTAAATACGTGAGTATTTTCTGATTTTTTTTATATACTGAGGTGTCGATAACGGTAACAGTGTCGCAAGTACAATTGTTTTTTTCCCATCTCAAAAAATGCCAACGTGCATGTGTATCTATGTACGTACATACACAATATATGTACATACTTATATACAGAGGTGTCGGTAACGGTAACAGTGTCACGAGTTCAATTGTTTTTCCCATCTTAAAAAATTCCCAACGCGCCTAAAAAGTTTCACTTCAAAAATAAAATGTAAGTAAGCAAGAAAATGGGCAATTTGATCAAAAACTTTGACCACTACTTATTTAAGATATGGAATTTGCGTAGAAAGGGAGAATTACGGCAATAAACAGTGCCCGAGAATTATTAAAGAGTCGTAGAGCTCGAAGTGAGTATCCGTATCATCACGTTGTTTTTGCTGAGTGCTCAATCCATGGTAATATATCCATGAATATTTTAATTTGCGAACAATACTTTTGCCTGATAATATCTTTAAACAGATAATAAAAATACTGATTGTTATGTTTTATGTTGAAGTAGAAATAAAATATCTAAGAATTACTGTGTTTTTCTTAATATTTGGTATTGCATTTATTGACATTTTTCAAGCTCATTTTAAGAATTCTTCATGTATATTTGCATGCTTTTTTGAGATTGTTTTGTTGCGCATAATCTGGTCTCTACTTACTTAAGTGTACTTTTTTCATTTTTTTTAGAACCAGTCAGCTGCAGGCATTGCATACATCACTGGGTTTTCGCTTCAGGGCGATAATTTCACCTTGTATATGTATTTAAAATGGTGTTTTAAAGGTGTAGCGCTGTGCGACCGCAGTGTTCTTAGCGATAAGAAGGTTAAGCAGCGTTCGTCTCGGTCGGTCTGAGATGGGTGACCGTTTGTGGCATTTTCATATTCAAGCATTTACGTGCAGAAAGTACGCTAAGCTATCGATCACTGTTACCATTAATGTGGTAGACGTTATGTTAAGTTAGAAGCCTAATAGACGGCTTGATAAGTTCCAACAGCAGATGGCCACAAACCTGCCTCCACTGTTCATCACCAACCTCCCCGATGCCCTTACATCCCTTCTTTCGGATACTGATACTGCACACAGGATCAGACACCGACCTCGCCGGCGAGGTCGAAGAATCCCTAGCCCGCCGGCCGGTGCAGAGCACCACGACGAGACACCTAGTATACGCCCTCCCCCATAGCGGCTGCCCAAGCCGAGGCCGTTACTCCTTGAGGCGCCCTTGAGTTAGTATCCCCCTTGCCCTTCTGGCTCAAGCGTAGTGGTTGCACGCTCGCCCTCTTGTCCGGTGAAGCTGTAAAGGCCCCGCGGCCAACAGCGTAGATCATTCACACGCAGACACACAAAAAAAACCTGCCTCCACTAATCCACAATGGATCCACGTGGATAAGTATGATGAAATCTCTGATGATGATTTGTGAGAGGAGGCTCTTGCCAAGCAGTGGCTATTAGCTTATAGATGGATTTATTTCAAACCTGTAACATTATTTTATTTTAACGGAACTAAGTCGGACGCAAAATAGCACCTTTGTAACTTCTGTAAGCTAGGATTGATGGCCTTTAAAAATGAATGAAGTTTGATGAGTGTTTTAACTGTCTTAGAACAAATTTAATTAGTAAAAGTAAACAGGAGCGGTAGGAATAAATTAAATTCCACTTCCTTCCATTGCGAAGCGGGAGGCATACAAAATTTATTATTTAAAATATATGTAAGCCTTATAAGATAAGCTGTTACCGCGGCTATGCATGCATTTATTTAGTGATTTATTTTGTAATATCTTTATAAAGATTGTGTTGTTTTGAGGTATTCAACTAATATTATCTTTCACGTAAATACAACTAAATTGATTTTGATGAAACTTTAGAGTAATATTACTGTAAAGTATAATACTAAAACTATTTAAAAAAACAACGTAGCCCTACACTAGGATTTATTCCTGTGTCGTGGGTGCGTTTACAAACATGAAACATCACATACACAAATACCCAGACCGAAACAAATAATTGTAGATCACACAAAGATTTTTCCCGTGCGGGAATTAAACCCGCGACTATTAGATTCAGTGGGCGGAGCAGCTTAAGCTCTTAACCACTGCGCTAAATCGTCCGTCAATAGTATAATATATAATTATATTACAAAATGAAGGCGTGCGCAGCCGCAGGTAACAGCTAGTAAGCTATATTACTGTAAAGCATAGGTTCTCAACGTTATTTTGCCCACCGCCCTCTTTGAGACATTTTTTTTCTAAAGCCCCTATTTTTTTACTTACCATCTATTGTAAATCTAAAACAGCTATTGCCACGAATATATTTAAACGTGTAACATTATATAGTATAACGCCCACAAGGGTGCGTTATCGCCCACGTTGAGAACCTATGCCGTAAAGTCCCATCAAAATCCGTTGAGTAGTTCGTAGTTCTGCGTTAAAGAGTAACAAACATGCATCTATCCTCACTAACTGTCGTGTTTATAATATCAGTAGAATGTTACATAAAATGACAAATACAAACCCATAGTTCCAGCACAGAAATTCCACCAAAAAGATACCTTTGAATTTCAGTGTGATTGATTCGACAAGCAATCTCCTATCTCACATTTCCCTTGTCACGTATGTGACCTCTGATGATATATTAAACTTTTCCAAATAAAAGATATAACCATTTGTTATTTCCGCTCGAGTGATTACGAGATACTCGAAGCAGTCAGGTATTAAAGTATGTACTGTACTGTGTATTGTTATTTTCAAATCGTAAGCAGAGGGCTTAGGACGATTTGTTTAGTAAAGGACATTTGTTCTGCGCCCATACATGATTTGCCCCAGAACCAACAGCAATGAAAAAATACTTGTATGATTTCCAATCCCCCATAAATTAACGCCCATAAATTTAATAACCTCTTAAGGCATTTATTATTAAACGGACAAGCGGGCAAAATTGCACAAAAATATTAGAAGTTGAGGTTATAATTCAGTAGCCATTAATACATATGAGGTTATATTGTTTGTATTGGCATTCAGTAAAGATGTCGGCGACTTTATATAAGTACTTACAATACTTTGAAATATTCGTTTTAGATTGCAAATTATCCGCGAGATACCGATATTTGCCATTATTTTAATAAAATAGATAAATAATGATGGCATGGGTCAAATGTTTGTTGGTTCTGGGGCAATTTTTAACAATGTCCTTTGTAGTGTGACAAGGATAGCATATAAACTCGTTAACATCACGCTAATGTCAATCTTTTCGTGCTAAGCTGTCTAATCTCGACTCCATTTTCTTTTTAACCGACTTCAAAAAGGAGGAGGTTCTATGTTCGGTTGTATGTATGCTTTTTTTTTTATGTATGTTCTGCGGTATTTCCGTCAATTGTGGACCGATTTTGATATTTTTTTTTGCATTGGGTTCAGTATATATCCAAGGTGGTCATTTATTAATTTTATTGACATTGGACCTTGGACTTAGAAGATACACAAGGGAACTCCTTAACGACAAACAATAGGCATGTGTAAATTGAGATATTATGGGTATTACGTCAATGCTATAGGTACCCTACTTTAGAATAATTCACTGGTCACTTAAAATTGTAAAATAAAAATCTTTTGTAAAAAAAGGTAAACCAACTTCAAAAAGCAAAAAATAAAAATATTTGAAGTCGGTGCCAAGTAACCGACTGCACCAACCAGCACCGACTTCAAATATTTTTATTTTTTTGCTTTTTGAAGTCGGTTTACCTTTTTTTATAAAAGATTTTTATTACAAGCTTTTATTTAACTTGCGTGTTTCGTATGTCTGTCTATCTTTGCGGTGCAAATCTTGTGATTCATTTTTCAAGCACTTACGGGTATCCAATTGAGCTGAAATTCGGCATACGTATATATAACTCGCAGACTCAGTAAGCTGAAGTGGCAATGGGCTGGTCACATCTGCAGAAGGACCGACGGCCGATGGAGCAAGCGTGTCCTAGAGTGGAGACCGCGACTTGGTAAGCGTAAGGTAGGACGGCCCCGGGCTAGATGGACCGACGACCTCAAAAAGGTCGCTGGGACAGACTGGATGCGGAAGGCGGAGAACCGTGTGCAATGGCGCGTGTTAGGAGAGGCCTATGTCCAGCAGTGGACTACGATAGGCTGATTGATTGATTGATGTAAAGTCAGTGACAATGCAATAATGTGGTACTATGGAGGTAGTCTGATAATGGAGTCGGAAAGTAGCCATAGGAACAAGTGAACTATACAACGTACCTCCCTCGTGTTTGAGCTGGTTAGATTGGTATTGAGTAGTACTACACAACCAGAAAGTGTTCACTTTAGGGTCTGATAATGAAGCTGAAAGGTGGCCTATGAAACCACCCAACTACTCAATATAACCTCGCCGTGTTTGGGCTCGTTGGATTTGTCTTGACGAGCACTTTAGATTTAGATGCTGCTTATCAACTAACCCAGAACACTAACCTAACAACTTTATTAGAAGTAATAAAAAAACCACGCATGCAAGTGCACACGCTAAGCACTTACAGTAGGAGAAAGAAAATACTCGAATTTAAAATAGCGTAATGTCTTTCGTAGGATTGAAAGAAAGAAAGAAGAAAATAAAATTTATTTTGCATCGAGTAGGTATGATAACACTTTGGTAATAAATACCTTACATGACCTCGCTGCAAAAACGGACCCAACTCAGCATAATGCTGGCTGCTTATGCAACCAGCGCTGATCTTCCGTTGAGCCGTTTGATGACGTCATGGACGTTAACAAAAAGAGAAAAGAAAAATATAAAAAATGCGAAAGACAAAAAAAAAACAAAAAATAATAATAATAAGTAATTTGATTTTGCGTTGATTGCTACTAGTAAAACATAATTACAATGGTCTTTGATGATACGAGTCAAATCGTGGAATACATGCAATACATTTCATGTATTGTGGTCGACCTGATGATAATTTATCTTTACAGCATGGACCTACACATCTTCTCCTATTACACTTCTGAACGTAATGGTACATGCCATCATAAATAGCTGCATTCGCCAAAGCTGAAGTAGAGTCACTAAGTCTGCCTGCTGATTTAGCAACCACCTCATATTTTTCAGGTAACTCACCCACAGGTAGCACAATCTCTTTTTAGAAATCTAACTGAAATACGTCTCATGAAGTTGCTTTTTATTTTGTTCATAAATGGGTGCAACTATCGCTTGAAACACAATGAATAAATCGCATAATTTCCTCGCATCTGTTGCATCGCATAGCGTAGCAAACAAGTTCATTTCTCGTATCTATCTCCTAACTCCTGTTAACCCGTCTATTAGCAACAGGTGAATAGCTATTCAAAATCAATATAGCAAAAAAGCATCGCATTTTATCAGCAGTGATAACAGAGTAAGGATATTTTTTCCACAAAGCGTAGCGGTTTGACTGCTGTACAAACATACCAATTATCTCACCATCAACCATAAGTTCGAACAAATCGACGGCAGACTTATTACCAACATTTTCTTTTAGAATTTCCGGGAATGGACCTAGAAGAGCTCTAATTCCCCATCAATTCAAGTTCCAGCCCCTTTACCGCAAATATCGTCAAAGCGATAAGTATGGTCTTCAGAAGTATGGCTTCGAAAACATACCTCTGCATCGGCTAATAACTGACTCGCATTCACCACATGTATCTTCATTACTCAAAATAGCTGGGTTTGAGGGGGCAATAAAAATGGAGTCCACTACCGGTTGATCTTTGTCACTTTCTTCATGATCGCAGAGGACATCAAGTATTTTATTAACAGTGTACTCGCCCATGAACTGAAATCAAATAATCTGAGAGTAACCGGCTACTTACACTATTGCTATGGGTAGTGCTTAGCGTTGCCAAATGGGAACGGAAAGTTCAAGCTCAAAAAAATCCTACAAAACAAACGCTGGCCCATGATTTACCATTGCATAGTGATAACTAAATAGTACTTTTGTTATTTAGAACAAAGCCATACAATTTAAATAGCATAGTTATAATATAATATGACTCATTTCTGGGATCCATATTTTCATGAATTTCAATATTGTCGTAAAAGTAACGAAAATAATATTCATAACTTGAAATTTTAGTAAAAGAATGACGTGTTCAAGAAGTTTTGACGTTTGACTTAAAATAAGTTTAATAAGGAACAAAAAAAAAATTAATTTTGCCATAATTATCAATTTATTTTACTCCTGTTTTTGTTGCCACTTGCACACGCTAGGCTTTACTGGGCTAAACAAGATACTTTCATTGTATTTTTGCTATAAAAGCTTGTTTTTTATTTAATTTATTATATTATATTACGTACGTAAACAGCTACACACATTTACAATGTTTAGGTTACTTATAATAATTTACGATCTAGCTCCAGTATGATGACTTACGACGGAGATATGAGTATAATGAGAATATTTTAAAAGGGTAGATCAGTCTTCTCCAACAGGACCTGTTTACGAGCGCCAGTCTTTATAGCTTTTGATGTCATTGCTTATAACAAAAGGAGCTATATTTTGAGTTAGGTATAAGTGGTGTAATTCAGTCGGGCAAATCATCCTCTTGGCAAGAGAAATGGTTGTGATATTACCCTATATTCTAAGAAAACTACTACTAAAACTTAAATGAAAAATTTCTCGCAAAAAAACCAAGATAATTTGGAATAATGAGCAGTTTTCCGCAGCTCGTTACTCTACCGACAACAGCGTCACTTACCCTATACTCCAGCTTTCTAATAGTGAAAGAATTATTAAAATCGATTCAGTTGTTTCAGAGTTTATCGATTACAAACGATCTTTCTTCTTTCCAAGACCGTGAAAGTAAGTTTAGTAACTTATTGCAGAGTAACTGGCGACAGAGATAAATAGATTATTTTCTTGTACAATATACCCAGTCTGGACTTTATTAGTGTCTTTAATCATCTTTTCAAGGATCATGGTAGATAATGTTTATACAAGGTGTATCATAAATAACGTAAGACCTGAAAGTAGTTTGTTCTGAATCGGCAACTGAATCGCTTCCAACTATTTTTAGAGTAGTTACATTTTTTTTAATTATCAAAAATTAATGTTACTCATTCAGTTCGCTGTATTAAACAAAATTTAAGCATTATTCAAAACAATGTGGTTATTTTAAATGCATTTCTAATACATATACCTCAATATGCATACCAAAGTGTAGGATTCGTGGTTAATTTGAATATCAAAGAGCTTAAAAATGTTAGAAAACTCCTTATAATGGGAAGTTTGATTTTAGTATTGAATTTGTAAGGTTAAAATCTAATTGGGGTGTCTGAGGTCTTGTGTTATATATGTTACACCTTGTATATTCAAGATCACTAAAACTATCTACCTACATCCTACACTGCTTTTATGCCAACATGTTATTTAAGATTAGGCTTAAGCAACAAATTAACATAAGGAATTAGTAAGTAAGACTCAAGTAGAAATTTAATCTAAGTGAATGGTTGTTAATTAAGCTAAAAGTGTTGAGGTTGCAACACTGAGTTTCTACTCTAAGGCAGAGTTCATGTTCGATGCATAGTTGGGTCGACGACTTTGGGTTGGGTTCAGACCTACATAATTGTCACAGACTATACAGATGTAGTACAGGGTATTCAATTGCACTGTTCTCGTTTGTAAATATCGTAAATTGTGAATAAAGAAATGAAATCTATACAAATATAAAAAAATAGACTGGAAGAAAAGAATTGTGTAGCAGCATAATAGTAATATAAGCCCGACAAGGATCTTTTGGCCCGCGGAGGCCATTGACAGGGCGTTGAAGTGGAATTAAGGTTAACATTTAGTAAAGTTTTCGTTCGCAAATTTAGGATCGCACGGTTACTAACTAAAAAAAGAGCTTGGGTAAATTTCATAGCAAACGGCAACTCTGCGACTGTCATGTAGTGACATTTCACGTGATGGCAGGGTTAGTTCCAGGTGAGTGATTACCGGAACTACATTGTCCAGGACTGTTGTGATCATAAAGCGACAAATTTTGTCACAACCCACTGCCTGGAATTAAATAGACAGGATGATGTTCTTAATCTCACGAGAGTCAATTGGAGAGAAGTAGAAAGGTTTGATGATAGGACGTTTGAGACCATCCAAATAAGGCAGGGTGTGACCTATAGTTTGGCGATCTACCGGAGAGGTAGTGGACAAATGCCAGTTTAGATCGTCTTAACTTATTTTCTTTGGAAGGTCGATATGTCGCGCTCTACTAATTCCAAGAGAAATTTCCAAATGTTGGCAGGCAAAGAAGAAGTAATGTTAGTTAGAATATGCCGGCGTTTAGCGTCGCGTATCATTTTGTTGCAACGGTTTCTAGCAATTTAAAACTGGCAATAATGTAATTTTTCAACATGAATATTTCCAGTATTATTCCGAAGTCTGCCATTATACCCGGTATAATGGCTCCCTATTACATGGGAACTATCATTGTCGACGAAAAATGGGGGTACACAGTATACGTCTGCCAGTCGCGCTTGGGGAATATAGGCGCGACGGTGTGTCAATGTGAAAATGTGTCATTATTTTATGTTAATTCTTATGTTACCACAAAATCTTTAGAAAGATTATTGTAATATTATTTTACTCTAAGAAAGGGACGTATAAAATGTGTAGCTCTGTCACTCTTTCACGACAAAATGAGATAACAATAATACTATAATAATAATAAGCTATTGTATAGCTGAAAATTAGATTTGAATACATACCTAGATAGTGAACGTGAAAATGTATCATTATTTTATGCTAGTACTGGTGTAACAACAATCTCTTTGGCTTAAGAAAGAGATGTGTATATACACACTTTATAGCGTCTTCACTCGTTGCGGCAAAGTAAGATTGCAATAATATTGCTTAAATTGCGGTAGCGTCCCAGAACTGAACCCATTTCGGTCTGGGTATTTGTGTATGTGAATTTTCATGTTTGTAAACGCACCCACGACACAGGAATCTATAAATAAAAAAAAAATAGAGTTGCATGCCTGGGTTTGAACCCGAGACCTCTGACTTTGAACGTAATAAAGAAACACTAGAAGTAAAATAGCGCTCGATTTAGTTCGACTCTTCTGTCGCCGCTTTGTCGTACTTGCATAGTTTGAAAAAAATAGACACAGACTCCCATACACTAACATTATTGCATCTAAATTCTTTGGCATGAATTGTATTTACCTGATTGTGGCGACCCCTATACATCGCTACAAAGCTGGGACTATCTACCCACAGATGACGCCGAATATAAAATCGACAAGGATTTGCCATACATGTCTAGAATGCTATATTAGAGTTCGCGCGACGCCTAATATATACAAGGTGTAAGATATACAACGCAAGACCTCACACCCCAATTAGATTATCGCTTTATGAATTCAATACGAAAATCAAACTTCCAATTGTAAGGAGTTTTCTACCATTTTTTAAGCTCGTTGTATGTGTATTGGGGTGTGTGTAATAGAAATACATTTAAAATAGCCTTAATGGTTTCAATAATTATTAAATTTTTGAATACAGCGAACAGAACAAAAACATCATTAATAAAACTATTTTACGGATTTTATCGCGGTTTATTTTTATTTTATTCGTCGCTCAAAGAAGTCTGCAGTCTGTGAACATGTCCTTGACCGCACCCGCCATAACATCAGATTTGATAGACCACAAATCCTCGTGAAAGAACACCGATTCCTACCAAAGATGGTTCGCGAGGCTATTGAAATTAAAAAACATCCTAATTTCAATAGAGAAGATGGCTGGGTGCTTCCATCGTCTTGGGATCCGGTAATTAATATAATCAAATCCAAAACCAAGCATAACACTGCAAGACCTCAAGACACCGTGAGCTCATTCTGCGTAGATCGGACCAACAACAACAAAAATAGTTAAGAAGTTTGAGGGTACCTCGGAACAACTATGCCTATTGGACGTCTAACACCTCAGTCCCTCCCGTGACCATGGGTGCTGCAAAGCACTCGAAACGTCGGGAACTAAAAATAAAAAAAAAAATAAACCGCGATAAAATCCGTAAAATAGTTTTATTTCATGTGTAATATTCGCGTAAATCTAAGAACTCAAAAACATCATTTTTAAAAATTAAAAAACTTTAAATGTAGTTGGAATCGATTAAGTTGCCGACTTAGAACAAACTACTAGCAGGTCTTGCTTTACTCTCGGGGAGGGTGGCAGGCCCCGCCAGACACAACACCCGTCTGGCTGGAAGATCTTCCTTTTGATAAATCCTGCCACAACGTACCTGCCACATTATAAGTACAGTTACAAATTTTGGAAGACTTTCATACCAGTTTCAGCCTGTGTATTATATTGTTACGACCCGGACTTACCCCGATATCTCGAAAACCCTTTATCAGGGCATGTCGATTCTAAAACGCATTACACGCCCTTAGGATTATCGATCCGTTAAGAAAGATCTAGAATCCACGCTTAAGTACTGGAACGTCCAGAAGGTTCCTCCCCTTTAATTATCGCCGGCGCGCGGTCGCGGTATACAAGTACCTATTTGCTCACTTACAAATAGGTATGTAATAATAATACCGCTTTGTGGGCCGCTCCGGCTATTGTTCGATGTACTTAGAGGGACCGTTCTAGAACTTTAATGCGAGTATAAAAGGTACACAGAGCGCAGGGACAGACACAGTGTCTTTTCGGAAGCGACAGCGATTAAATCGGAGAACAAGCGCTCCCGACCCCTGCCGCCACCGCCGGCCACGACATGTTCTCACCGATCCCCCCGATGCTTTGTCATTCCTTCTTTCCGCTCAGAATACGCGCGACGAAGACGTAGTCGTACATCCCCTACCATAGCCGGCGGTTGACCGGTGCACTTAGTAGTGCACCCCGTCCCCCCACAGCGACTGTCCCAACCGAGGGCGCCTCTTCAAGGCGCTCTTGATTATGTCGCCCCTTGCCCTTCTGGCTCGAGCGTAGTGGTTGCACGCTTGCCCTTAAGTCCAGTGAAGCTGTAAAGGCCTCGCGGCCAACAGCGTACATCACTTACACACACACTAAGTGGAATACACCGGCGACCTTAGCAACGATATACGAATACTACGAGTAACTCAGCGACTTGGGAGCAGTATTTGGGTACTATCGATAGTAGTACTAGTGTGTGTTTAGTGCTTGTGTGTACTAGTATTCGACGTATTGTTTTGTGTGTACAGCGCCTAATAAAGTACTTCGCACGTTGTTCGGCATTTAATTACCCCGCAAACGTAACAATATGTAGTCCATGCAGTCCTGAAACATTATGTAATAATTTTCTTACATGTGTGGCGACAATTTTACGCGGCTATACCATGTCTAGTGTCTTATTATGACGATAACTATAGTTTTATCTAACGCCTAAGATCCACTACCTACCTTAATTCCATACAAGAGATTACTTAACTAAGATCAATGAACTTTCGATTGCCCGCGCAGATTATCAGATTAAATATATTTTATTTTACTCAGAAATTCCTCTTTAGAATTTTCGGCATAAATCAAATGAAAATCCGTGCTTCAAACTAATCGGTGTTTAATTTTCTAAGAAAAGATCACGGTCAATGGATAAAATTAAAATCAAGATTTTATTTATACTGACTTAAGACCTTTGTAATCTTTATAAGCATTCGCGTTTTCTTTAACAAATTTATAGTAACTTATGTCCATCTATTTAGCACGCCAGATCCCAGTCAAGCGTTCCTGTAACCGGCGAGCGTGTATGAGACGAACTATGAGAGTCGAGGAAGCCAGAGAGGTCTGTAAGTTAAGAATGTACTGGGACTCTGTATTCTCTGCCTACGCCGCTAGTGATCTGATGTTTTATTTTCTACCATCTTAAGTGCCTATCACGTAGTAACAGTGGAGTTCGAGGGGAACCTTGTGGATTGAAATACAGGTTTTCACCTAGTTTAGGCACCCATAACTTTTATGCTAAACCAATGATAAATCCGAAAGCTAATGGAACTACCCAACTCCTCAGTATGTCCCCACCGTGTTTGGATTTGTTTTGACCAGTACTTTCGACCCGGATGGTGTTTAGGGTCTGATGATGGAGTCGGAAGGAAGCAATAGGAACTCCACAACTGAGCAAGATGTCTTCGTCGTGTTTTTGCTATAAAACTTGTTTTTTAAAAAGGTATTTTTAAATCAAAATTATTGACACTTTTTGTGTACTAACCTGTTTAGTAATAACAATGACGAACAATATATAAGCGTTGAGGAGTAATCCGATGGCGGAGATGACGGTGACGGCGACGCTGAGCGCGAGCGCAACCGCTGCCTCCTCCCCGCGCGTTTCCGTCCCGTTCACCTCCATAGGGGATGGGTATATCTGTCCTAGTCACTCCTAGGCGCCTAGCCGTTCCATGCTGTGCCGTCAAAGGTGTGGTGGTCCATTGCTGGTTCTGTCACCTTACTGCAGCCGCGGCGTTCCATATCATCTCAGTCCTGATAATCTGGAAATAAGAAAATGGTATTATTCTTGGCATATTCTTACGTCTTATATACAAACGGCGTGTTCCAATGGTAAAGAGCTTAAGCTGCTACACCCTCTAGATCGATTTGTCGCAGGTTTGATCCTCGCACAAATATTTCGGTCTAGATATTTGTGAATCTGAATTTCATGTTTGTTAACGTAACATAAGTATGGTTTTTTACCGTATAGTGTAAATACAACCTGCTGTCTGCTTGCGCTGAGAACCGCAGAGTTGGGCAAAAATTATTTGTGAAAACAATAAGTTGCAATTAAAAAATTTTGGATTTCGTCGCGGCTTGTTTGTGGTTTTAAAGCGCCCGAAGTTTCGAGTGCTCTTCTGTACCCATGATCTCCGCAAGACCGTCGGACCCCCGGTTCATACGGAATGTAGATCTCCATTCCAATCTCGGTCTCGAACCTATTTGCGCCTTTATTAAAAAGGCAACAACCCGAGATTTCGCGAACGCGTCCAGTCATAGAAATCCGCTAATCGTAGCCGCCGCCGACTAACTTAACTCCCCTCCTGTCAGCCACTACCGCCGTCCGCGGCATGTTCTCACCGACCCTCCCGATGCCCTTACATCCCTTCTTTCAGATACAGATATCGCACACAGGATCAGACATCGATCTCGCCGGCGAGGTCGAAGAATCCCTTGCCCGCCGGCCGGTGCAGAGAACCACGGCGAGACACCTAGTATACGCCCTCCCCCATAGCGACTGCCCAAGCCGAGGCCGTTACTCCTTGAGGAGCCCTTGAGTTAGTTGCCGCCTTGCCCTTCTGGCTCGAGAGAAGTGGTTGCACGCTCGCCTCTTGTCCGGTGAAGCTGTAAAGGCCCCGCGGCCAACAGCGTAGACCATTCACACACACACAAAAAATGTACTCATGATCACGGAAGGGATTGAGGCATTTGACGTCCAAAAGTCATTGTTATTCCGCAGTACCTCAGGGGGATTAATTTAATTGCAAATGAAATTTCAAT
Source organism: Phalera bucephala (assembly GCA_905147815.2). Taxonomy (NCBI): domain Eukaryota; kingdom Metazoa; phylum Arthropoda; class Insecta; order Lepidoptera; family Notodontidae; genus Phalera; species Phalera bucephala. The sequence continues at coordinate 9,439,591 of LR990621.1, read as the reverse complement.
TGACTGATCCTAAATTTGAAAAATGCTCTACACTGCTACATACGAAAGACATTACGATAAACCGCACTATGTGAACCTACTATGGTCAGGTTCAATCTGTATAAATCGGTTTGGATTTAGCAAATTTTGATGATATTCACAATAGTTTTACGTTTGGAATTATTTTAATTTATTACATGCTGAATTGGTTATACAGAAAGATTCTAAATAGAAAAAAAAATTAACGCTTAGGGCGGGAATCGAAGCCACATATTTCTATGTCTCGGGGCGACCACGTTAACCATAGACCTACCGAAGTAGGTAGTTGCAGAGGCAAATTTTTCTTCCTAATAGATAAGATAATAGGAAGCTTGAGATCCGTCGCAATGTGTTTCATTTAATATTCTAAAACGATAAAGCTGTAAAAACGTTCTAAATTACTTCCATCGAACGGAAAATAAAAAAAATATAGCGAAATATCGGTGAAACTAATTCATAGCGACTTCCACCATTGATATTAAACAGTGTTCATCAAATTGACATAATATAATAACCGGCCATCACACTTCAAACGACAACAAATTTTGTACATTGAATTTCTGCAAATGAGGCAAATTTTATCGTCACTTACACAATAAACTCCCGGACCAGGGCCCTTATTCGCCATGACCAATGAAACACGTAACACAACGCGTTATGATAACTCCGTGAAATTATTTAATGGTCCTCCAGTAATATAGGATACCCATAACTTGTATGCAAAGAAATGCAAAATAACATTATTTATTTATTAAATACTTTATGCACTACATGTACATGTAAGCGGACTTAATGCCATCAATTAGTGACATTATTGTGCTGACATTATTGTGTGAACAATCACAGTTCATACCTTCAACTTGCAAATGAATTTTCTCGTCTCGAGATGTTGTGATTTCATTACGGCAAATTGTTTTACAATTCAGTTACGTTTGTCTCTCGCCCGGCAGTTTTCTGAAACCCTTCCTTTTGTCATTTATACCGGGATGGATTTATGAAGATAACTGGGTACTTACTCGCTGTCACCAAACGCAACGCGTTACGATATCTTCGTGAAATGATCGTATAACAGTAAATTGTCTGTTTGTATCACAATAATGTCACTAATTAATGGCATTAAGTCCGCTTTGAGCTTCAAAATCGTTTCGACCTGCTGGAAACCGAAGGCAATGTTGACGAGAAAACCGACACAGTGGTCAAAACGCTACAGGATGTGTCTCAAAGGGTGTTTCCCGGCAAAAGCGGTAACAGAGAGTCTAAACTCTCGCTCGAGACTCTCGAACTTATGAGGCAGAGACGGGAAATGACATCCACGCAGGCGTCTTCGCCGGATGGGAGGAACCTCAACCGGAAGATCCGGAAGCTGGTGCGACGTGACCTCCGATGTTCCAACACCCGCACCATCGCGGCTGCGATTGAACAGAACAGAGGCACCAAAGTCTTCGCTCGCCAGCTAGGTAGATCCCATCTGACGAAACTTAATACAGCGGATGGCAAAACCGTGACCTCCAAGTTCGAGATACTCGAGGAAATTGAGAGTTTCTACAAAGACCTGTACGCATCACGGATGGCTAAACCCTCGAGACCCAGAGCTGACGACCACAGAGCCCCACTAGCACGCCACGATACGGAAGACATCCCTGATGTCAACCAGGACGAGGTCAGAGTGGCTCTCGAGCAGCTCAAAAATAACAAGTCGCCAGGCGATGACGGAATCACCACTGAACTCCTAAAAGCAGGCGGGACTCCAATCCTGAAAAAGCTAGCGAGTCTCTTTAATTCCGTCATCCACCAGGGCTTAACACCTCAAGCGTGGAGCAGGAGTGCGGTGGTTCTTTAAAAAAGGTGACAAAACCTTGCTGAAGAACTACAGACCCATCTCACTCCTGAGCCACGTCTACAAGTTGTTCTCGAGAGTACTCACAAACCGCCTCGCCAGAAGACTTGACGAGTTCCAGCCACCGGAACAAGCCGGGTTTCGAAAAGGCTACAGCACCGTAGACCACATCCATACTGTTCGGCAGATTGTACAGAAGACCGAAGAGTACAATCAGCCGCTGTGTATGGCTTTCGTGGACTACGAGAAAGCCTTCGACTCCATCGAAACCTGGGCGGTTTTGGATGCTCTGCAGCGATGTGGCATCGATTGGCGCTATATCGAGGTGTTGAGATGTCTGTATGATACCGCCACAATGACCGTCCAGCTCCAGGACCAAAAGACCAACCTGATCGAGCTGCATCGAGGGGTAAGACAGGGGGATGTAATATCCCCCAAGCTCTTCACCAATGCACTCGAAGACGTCTTCAAGACGCTGGACTGGACTGGGCGGGGCATTAACATCAACGGCGAATACATCTCACACCTTCGGTTTGCCGATGATATCGTCATCGTGGCAGAGTCACTGGAACAGTTAAGCGTAATGCTGCATAGCCTAAATGGAGCCTCTCGAGGTGTCGGTTTCGGCATGAACTTGGATAAAACCAAGATCATGTTTAATGAGCATGTCACGCCGGGACCGATCTACGTCGATGGTTCGATGCTCGAAGTTGTTCGGGAGTATGTCTACCTTGGACAAGTTGTCCAATTTGGTAGGAACAACTTCGAGAAAGAAATCAACCGCAGGATCCAATTGGGTTGGGCAGCATTTGGCAAACTACGTCACGTTTTCGCTTCGCCTATACCGCAATGCCTGAAGACTAAAGTCTTTAACCAATGCGTTCTACCTGTTATGACTTACGGGGCCGAGACGTGGACACTCACAGTGGGACTAGTCCACAAATTCAAAGTCGCACAGCGGGCTATGGAGCGAGCTATGCTCGGCGTCTCTTTGAAGGATAAAATTCGTAACGAGGTAATCCGACAAAGAACCAAAGTTACCGACATAGCTCGCAGACTCAGTAAGCTAAAGTGGCAATGGGCTGGTCACATCTGCAGAAGGACCGACGGCCGATGGAGCAAGCGTGTCCTAGAGTGGAGCCCGCGACTTGGTAAGCGTAAGGTAGGACGGCCCCCAGCTAGATGGACCGACGACCTCAAAAAGATCGCTGGGACAGACTGGATGCGGAAGGCGGAGGACCGTGGGCAATGGCACGTGTTAGGAGAGGCCTATGTCCAGCAGTGGACTACGATAGGCTGATTGATTGATTGATTGATTGAAGTCCGCTTTGTACATTTCCTTTAACCCTCGGAACCACATTTCAAAGTCAAAAGGACATTGTCGAAAATTGCCCCAGAACCAACAAAAATTTGACCCGTGCCATCATTATTTATATATTTTATTAAAATAATGGCAAATATCCGTATCTAACGGACAATTCGCAATCTAAAACGAATATTTCAGAGTATTGTAAGTACTTATATCGAAGTCGCCGACATTTTTACTGAATGTCAACACACACAATATAACCTCATACGTATTAATGGCTACTGAATTATAACCTCAAAATCTAATACTTTTTGTGCAATATTGCGATTCCTCCGCTTGTCGGTTTAATAATAAATGCCTTAAGAGAATTTATGGCTGATTTGAAATCATACAAGTATTTTTTCATTGATGTTGGTTCTGGGGCAAATCATGTATGGGTTTATTCATTTGTTAAGGTCAATACAAGATCACTTAAAATAATAATAATTTTAAAGTTTGTAAGTGCTCTTGGCACTTACAAGCGTTAAAATTATTATTTTTTTACATCTACCATCGGATCAGAATGCGGCTTCTACAGAGAAGATCCAGCGAGAAACTCTGCGGGCTAGTCTTTTAATTTAATTTGTTTGGCCTTCCAAATAACTATTTATTTTTCTTTTTCAAAATTGTATTATACAGCATTGTTTAATTTTGCTGATCAAACTCAATCTGTTTTATTGTCTAGATAATCCGAAATTTTGTAATACCCTTTCTTACACAGTCTAGTTTTGATTGCCTTTTTAAACTTATTGATAGACATGTTTCATATATCTATAGGTAATTTGTTGTAGAAGCGTATACATTGTCGCATGAAACACTAATTCTTGAAGACGAGTAATGTCGCTATTTTTTTCAAAGTTACTGATATTCTTTTTAACATATAGAAGATTGTCATATATGAATTGTGAGGCATCAATAAGAAAATTTATTTCTTTAAATTTATTCTTTAAGGAATTTAATAAAGTGATAGTGACACACTGGAGTACCAGCCTTAATGTTGAGAGTGTACTATTTATCTTTAACTATGTAACATCTGAGGCGCTCGTAGCGCTGTACGTGGTGTTTTTAGTGATCACCAATGTTAGACATCATTCGGCTGGGTCGGTCTGAGATGGGTTACCCTCTGTCGCATTTCCATATTCAAGCGTCTCCATCCATCGTTAAGCCTTAATGGCAATAAATTCCAATAGTAGGTGGCCACAAACCTGCCTCCACCAATCTGCACTGGTGTCCGTGTGGTCCGTGGTCTTTCTCACCTTGATTCGTCAGAGAAGGCCTTTGCCCCGCAGTGGGAAAGTATAGATTGATTTGCAAGCAGGCAGGCACGCACGCAGGTACACACAAACACACACACTGGCGCACTCACACAGGCACGCCCTCACGCGATAAAGACGACATGCAGGTAAAGTAGAGGTATGAATTCGGTTCAAAAGAAAATAGGTATATTTAAAAAAATCTTGAAAAACTATTACGCTTTATTCTCAATCTTAGTTAGTACAAAAACTGAACTTGATGGCTACCGTCTGACATTGTTTAATCCGTTTCGGGACTCTGGGACCTGGCTGACGAAGGGTATTAGGAACACTATCAAACGGATCGATAATAATTTATACCTTACTAGTGGTTGCCCATAGGTCGATATTCGACCTACTCTTTCATCGTTTGCTGGTTATGTTTGACATTCAGTAAGACTATAGACAAATAATATTAAATACAAACATCAATTTGACGTGTATTGTGTCAAATACATGGTAGTGTGTGTAATGTTTTTTTCATTGATTTAATGTATATTTTATGCATAATTTAAAAAAAATATTAGCATTTTGCACTCCTTCTCTATATAAACTGTAAGTGTGGGAAATTACATACTCCTCCGTCCGCGCAATATTCGTAAAAATGTGTACAAAGTTTTTGCTTCAGGTATTAATATATAGATAGTAATCGCGACTTTAGTTAATAACCATTTAATATATACTAATATTAGAAAGAGGAATTTTTTTTTTGTAATCGATAAACTCTGAATCTATTGAAACGATTTTAATGATTCTTTTACCATCAGAAAGCTGCATTATCCAGAGGAAACAAAGACCTGGCTGGCGCTGTTGTAAACCGCATTGCGAAGCCGCAGGAAACAGCTAGTTGTAAATAAAGTTAGGTTTGTTATGTTCCTGACCCAGCTGTCAAAGTTAAGAGGCTCCGTTACCGGCGAGCGTGTATGAGGCGAAATATGGAAGTGAAGGAAGCCAGAGGGGTCTGTAAGAAAATAACCTGTTGCAACCCTACAGGGTTGCCATCATCACGCCATATATATCGGAATATGGCGTGATGATAGATAGATAGACCCAACTGCGTTAACGTTTGCGTAAAATGCGCTTAAACAAGGCGCTAAAAATAACACGTCGTTGCTTCTCAATTAATGCATTAATCATTGGCTACATCTGCGTCCCTCTACGTCATCCTTGTTAGCGTGTTAATTAACCCATTAAAATGCAGAAGAAGCGGGAGCGTAATTAAAGGAGAAAAGCGTTTTTTCACATTTGATCTAAATGATCTGTTACACTGTCTGCCTCGTTGGTCCAGTGGCAAAGCGCTTCGCTTTGTGATCACGAGGTCCTGGGTTCAAATCCTAGGTCGGACAAGTGTAGTTTTTTTTAACGTAAACTTCCCAGTACAAGTCAGGAGTCTGGAATTGTGCCCGGTATATGGCAATAGGTTCGCCTCCTATTACATGGGACCTGACATCGTCGGCGAAACGTGGGTACTCAATAAAAAGGGGAATATAGGCCTGACGGTGTACATTTATCTTCTAAATTTCTAACACTCTCTCAGTCCGCTATGTTAAATTTTACCATAATTTAGAGCAATACGGTGATTTCAATTACTCTATTATATTCTTAAAACGCTCACACAAATACTTTGGATAAAGCCAAAATTAATAAAAAATGGTAATTTACTCTTTAAAAGTATAAGTTTGATTTAAGTATTATTTTTGTATAGCAATGCTGTTATTCACAATACACCTTCTATAGTAAAATTGTTTGTAAAAATTTAACTTCGTTAAATTAGAAAGTGCTTATACCTTAAACAAATACCTTCTACCAATACTTCTATCAAAGTTATGATAACCCACTGGCTGTGTTTATTCTACAGTTTAGACGAGTAGATGTCAGTCCTTAAATGATCTATATTTAACCTGTGTACCTATCAAAAGTGAAATCACAGAAATCGTGATAATAGTGTCTGATTTATGCGATTTCTGTGAGTGAAATCAATAAATTTCAAAGCAAGGTGTAATTTTGTAATACTCAACTTAACTTGTGCTATTTTATGTAAACGGTACGAGTCGAGATGGATAAGGCAGAAGCAAGCAATCAACTTTGATTGCTTCGAAAAGGCATCGCAAATAAACACGTCGACACAATCAAGACTTTACAAGTGAATTTCATGCCTGCTTACAGTGGAACCGTCGTATCTAGGTTATGCAGTTCGCAGAAAAATGATGAATCTTATTTCATATGGATTTGTTTTATAATAAAAACACCAGCCAATTCTATCCCCCTGCTGAGCTGTTCTTCAATTCTATCTCACTGACTTCTCTTACAAATCTACGTGACAGAGGTTAAGTCATATTTCACTACGCGGACCCAGTGCGGATGGTGGAGGCAGGTTTGTGGCCACCTGCTGGCGGAACTTATTAAACCGCCTATAAGGCACCCAATTTGAGTTCAGCTTGGTGACCGAACACCGAGCTACCTTAGTAGAAGCAAACAATCAACTGAAATTGCTTCGGAAAGGCATTGCAAATAAACGCGCCGACATAGCCGAGACTTTTCAAGCGGATTTCCTGCCAGTTTACAGTGGAATCGTCGTATCTAGGTTATGCAGTTCCCAGAGAAACAAAGACGTAAATCTTATTTTATATGGATTCGTCTAATAATAATACCAGCCGACACTATCCCACTGCTGAATAAAGACGCGGACCCGTGCGGATCGGTGGAGGCAGATTTGTGGCTACCTGCTGTTGGAACTTATCAAGCCGCCTGTAAGGCTCCCAACTTAGCATCCACCTTGGTAATAGAACATCGCAGTGGCACGACGCTACAAGCGCCTCATTTAATCGAAGTTTCCAATGGCATTGGTGATATAATAGAACAAAAGCAGACACAAACCAGACCTAACAAAGAGACACCAAAGCAGAAACCTGCAATCAACTGCGATTGATTTGGAAAGGCATCGCAAATAAACACGTTGATGCAGTCGAGACTTTAAAAGCGAATTTCCTGCCAGCTTACAGTGGAATCCTCGTATCTAGGTTATGCAGTTTCCAGAGAAATTAAATATGTAAAGCTAATTTTATATGGATTTGTCTAGCATACCTTAGGTTTACACACCGAGTTCCTTGATTTACGCGAATATTACACATGAAATAAAACTATTATTCTATCTGGGACTGGGGCTTCCATAACCATAGGTACTGCAAAGCACTAGAAACGTGAGGAAGTTAAAAATAAATAAAAAATGAATCACTATACAATTAGATTTGTCCAATTTATAATGAATTATTGGTGAAATATTTTGTACCTACCAAAATAATGTCGATATTTCACCAAAACTATCATTAGCTGCCCACGTAATGTGTCTCTTTAGCGACACTAAGCTGTTTGAAAAGTAGGATAGTCTTTATTTATGGCATGTCCATGTATAAAGAGCCATACTAAGGACATAATCATAGCACACACATTTTAGGTAGTTTCTTGCGTATTTCTTTAAAGCTGCTACATTATACCTTGAAACTATAATCTACAGGTAAAACTATAATTATCCCATATAACATTAGAGCGCTCAATTTCGGCTTCAGTTTTACTTACCCATTATACGATTAAGACCGGAAACCCTGCTCCCTAGAGCTCTTAAGTTTACATAAATTTGTGCTGTCAGCCAAGTTATTTCGACCGTGGTGATATAACTTCCGCTGACTATTACGAAACTAGTATATAGACTTGCAATATCTTGGAAATTAAGTTGATATTACTTGGAAAATAGCACTGAGAGCTTAGCACGAAAAGATTGAAGTTAGCGAGTTTATCAGTGGATTGCATATAGGCAGTTCAGCAGTGCCTACAGCATAAGAATGCAACTGCACTCCTTTCATTTGTTACTATGTAACTAAAATAATATCAATCATATCAATAATATGGACGGACGATTTAGCGCAGTGGTTAAAGGCTTAGCCTGCCCCGCCCACTGTGTCTAATAGTCGCGGGTTCGATTCCCGCACGGGACAAATCTTTGTGTGATCCACAATTATTTGTTCCGGTCTGGGTATTTGTGTACGTGAATTTTCATGTTTGTAAACGCACCCACGACACAGGAATTAATCCTAGTGTGGGGCAACGTTTTTTTAAAAAAAAGGAAAAAAGAAAAAAAAAAAAGAATATCAATTTTATTTTCTTTCTATTTTTGTCATTTTTTTTTCTTTATTATTTGTCTTTTGTTAATTCGTAAATAATAAAGCGTGATGCCGTGACGTCAACCGTCCTGCAAAAAGGTACTAACGGAAGATCAGCGCTGGCTGTCCACAGCCATCAAACCTGCTGAGTTAGGACCTATTTTGTAATGCACTTTAAAGTTGTTCCGCCTCTTTTAATAGGTACTTACCATATGTACTTATGGCATCATGTACTTGCACCGTGTAACTGTATTGTGCGTTGCAAAATAAACGTTTTTATTATTATTATTATTAATCGCCATACTTAATATTTTGTGTTTTTGTTCATAAATATGTAATAAATTAAGTAACAATAACTATTAACATATACCTACAATCAGTATGTCATATTTAGGTAGGTACTGCTTAATTGACACTGGCTGACTGACAGACGATTTAGCGCAGTGGTTAAGAGCTTAAGCCGCTCCGCCCACGGTGTCTAATAGTCGCGGGTACGGGTACTGCACGGGACAAATCTTTGTGTGCTCCACAATTATTTGTTCCGTTCTGGGTCTTTGTGAATTTTTATGTTTGTAAACGCACACACGACACAGGAATGAAACCTAGTGTGAAGCCACGTATTTAAAAAAAGAAAAAAAAGAAGAAATTGCCTATATGCAACGCTCGCCACTGGAGTTGATATGCGATCCTTGTCACAGTCCGTTGCTTACGCCTACAGCTACAAAACTAGACGTGACGAGGCGTGGCACTAAAATATCAAAACGAGAGAACTCCCCGAGAGATATAAAGGTTAAATAAATCTTTGATAAATGATTCTAAAAGAGAATTTTTTCTGATTTTCTTTGATAAATTTTTTTAAGAACGCTTTGTGTATTCAGTGTATTGAAGACGTGCATGCAATAAAGGTTTGATGTGCATCTGATCACTAATACATTATTCCATTCCATAAATAATGTTTCGCAAGTATCATGATCATTTTGAACATGTGTGTAAATGTTATTATTTATTTTCTCACTGTCGTGAAAATGTGTTTTTCTATTTTAACTTGTGGATATAATAATATGCGGAGGCGTTCGTAGCGCTGTGCGACCGCGGTGTTCTTACCGATTACGCCTCGGTCGGCCCGAGATGGGTGACTGTTTGTGGCATTTTCATATTCGAGCGTCTCCGTGCTTCGGAAGGCACGTTAAGCCGTTGGTCCCGGCTACCACTTAATGTGGTAGTCGTTAATGCGAGTTGGAAGCCATAAAGGCGGCTTAATAAGTTCCAACAGCAGGTGTCCACAAACCTGCCTCCACCAATCCGCACTGGGCCCGCGTGGTGAAGTATGACCTAATCTCTCTCACCTCGATTTGTGAGAGAAGGCCTTTTTCCAGCAGTGGGCAGTATAGGCTGATATTATTATTATATCGGCTGTTTTAATATTATTATTATTATATGATATTATTTATTTATTTTATTTGAAAAACAGTACAGTAAGAGATATCTTAACTAAATATATTTTTATACCTATCGTAGGGGTTTTTGGTGAAGTTTAAAACCGCGATCCCGTAGCGATATCAAAATAAAATATCTTCTTCTTCTTCTTCTTCAGCCGAAAGACGTCCACTGCAGGACAAAGGCCTCCCCTAAAGACCGCCACAACGACCGGCTTTGTGCTGTACGCATCCAACTTCTACCCGCGACCTTCACCAGGTCATCGGTCCATCTTGTAGGGGGCCTACCCATTCCACGTCTTCCGGTACGCGGTCGCCATTCGAGAACCTTTCTGCCCCAACGGCCGTCAGTTCTACGAGCGATGTGCCCCGCCCACAAATAAAATATAGAGTTACTAAATTAATTTCACTTTTAATGATTCAAAATTAATAAAGAGTTGTAGGGCAGGCAAATAAGGTCGCAACATGATAGGAATACGTAAAAATGTTTCCCTCGGGCTCGCCGGAGTGTGGGATGAAAAATATCCTCTACATGAAACCTCAGATATTTAGATTATTAATTTGCAGAAATATTTCGGATAAACCGGAAATATGTGAGATTGTGAAGGGTAAATTATTATATAGATTGAGGAAACGAGATCACTCGGCAAACATAGTGCAGGACGCTCTGTAGCTAGGTGGAGCACCGATGTTTAGAGAAGAAAAGCCGAAAATCGGGCTCAGTGACGTGCTTTGGGAGAGGCAGGTATGTCTAGCATTGGACTGACACGGGCTAATGATGGTGATGATTATACCTCCTTTCTCAGATAAAACTGCGGGTTCCCAACAGAAACCCAAGACAACTCATCCCTTTATGAATCCCACAATACAATGCGCTACAAAGCACAGCTAGTTCAGCAAACAGATCCTATTCTAGATCTTTTTTTCTTAAATATGAACACATTTAAACGAACATTAACTAATAAGTGGTTCGATAGGAATCTCCAACTTAATAGACATATTTTCGCTAGTTATTCTCTTTTCATTAGTTTTTAATAATATCTCTTTTATCAAACAAGCTTTTGAACATGTATGTGAAAACAATGTAAATGTATTATTTTGAGCCACAAGAAAGAATAACGGGCGCCGGCTTAACCTGACTTCTAAAGACCAGAGACACTCAAATCGTTTTTTGCTCGAAAATGTAAAAAGACCCATCTCAGATAGTGCAGATTCGCAGCTTTATCAGCACCTCAAGTTTCCTTAAACAATGTTACCGTGAGTCCGTGTTTCGTAACCCCCCATGATCAATGAGGGGCTGAGATGTGTGACGTCCAAAAGTCTATCCCGAAACATGAGCATGTATGGCACTCGAAACTATAAAATCCGAAAAAAATAGTTTTAGAACATCAAATTAGATCATAATTACTGACACAACCACCCTCATTTAAAAATGAGTAAGTAAAACCATATTGTGTCATGCCTCCGCCCTCTGTTTTTACGATAATTGGCTCGAATCATTCCTTGACCTTGCTCCGTATCGACTCCCCCGTAAATAGCCTACAATGCCGATTGTTATGGGAAATTGGACGAAGGACGTCGATTTACTTTGTGTTAGCCACAATATAAGTAACTTTACTTTGCCAAGTATCTGAATATAGAAAAGAAGGGTATTTTCATGGAAATAATGTAACAATACTATGAAGCTAAAGAAATTTTGCCAAAATTACTTGCATAATAATCTTGGTCGAAAATTGTAAGCTGATCCAACCATTTGACTTTTTCGCAACGTTATGGAGAAAGAGTGCTGTCACGTTCATCCTTATTTAGTTCATTTGTAGTGTGAAACGGATGGTATATTAACGCTATAGCGTCACATTAGCGTCAATATGTTTGTGCTAAGACTGCCTCATAGGTCTAGTGGCAAAGCGCATCGCTTTGTGATCACGAGTTCCTGGGTTCAAATTCTATATCGGACAAATGTAGTTTTTCTAACGAAAACTTCCCAGTATAAGTCCGGGGTCCGGATTGTGTCCGGTATATGGCAATAGGCTCACCCCCTATAACATGGGACCTAACATCGTCAGCAAAAAGTGGGTGTACTCAATACACTTCTGCCGCCCCCGCTGGGGGAATATTGGCGTGACGGCGTTTATTTATTTATTTTATTTATTATTCCCAGGGTCCTTTAAACGAAACGGATCCCTACATTTGGAATTATTCTTGTGTAGTGAGTGTATTTACATAGGGGAAATTTTGTAGGTCAAACAAATATTTGTCCCGTGTGTGATAGAACCCGCGACTACTCGATCCAATAGGTAAATCGGCTTAAGCTTTTATCCACTAAACCAAGCCGCTTGGCGGTAATATTTAAATACAGCAGCAGTGATCCAAAAATCAAACTGAGTCTACGACAGACACGCACATCAATCAAAGCAAAACCCTTACCATATTATGTACGTAAAGTCAACTCTAGTAAAATAATTTTAGTAATAACCAAGGGATAGCTTCTGATATTTGTCCTTGAAAGAATCCAAACCGCGATTATCGGATACAGTGAGTCGACTTACACTACTATTCCAGTAAACTCCCATCATCTTCAAAAACAAATCCAGGTATAATACGATTTAAATGTAAATCGAGCCCTTAGTACCAACTTGCCCAAGAAATGCATGTAGACACGGCATGATTGCCGTGTACTAGGATCGTATTTTTGGGTCATGCTGTTCATCAATGACATGGCATTGCATTTGGCATGCCACCGCGTTTCGACTGACATGCAATATCAAAAACTTCAGACGCCATGCCCTCTATTTATAACCGTTCGTACTTTGACATGAAATATTGTTCTAATAATAGATTCTTGGATCGGCTACATTTCTTTATAAACGTATCGAGTTATTGGAATTCTGTGACTTTATACCTATAGGCTTAATAGTACCAATGTCTATCTCCTAAATTGTTTACCAGGTAGCTTTCTAGATGAGATGGTGCCTGTAGGATGGTTGGCACTGTAACATAGTTGGCAATATAAGGCTCTTTGCTTCTGTTTTTCAGACGTTTTTGGTTTTGCACAAGCCGCTCTTGTAATAAAACAAATGCTTCATGAAACCAGCAAGGCAAGAATTGACGTTGGACTAATAATGAATCGGCCAAAGATAAAATTCAAAACTAACAGGCCAAAGCTTAGTATCGAGGTTAACGTGTAGGATATACAGTATGTGGATGAGTATAGTAAATAAAAACATTCGTCCAGTCCAACAGTCCGACCTAGGATTTGAACCCAGGACCTCGTGATTACAAACGATACGCTTTGCTACTAGACCAACGAAGCAGTCTAGTATATATATGGTTTCTCCTGAAAAACGCAAGATAAGGAGATAAAACGGGCGAAAATATTATAATGCCTGAAAATATTACGAAGGCGAAGAGATTAGGTGCCACCAAGCGGACCCAGTGTGGATTGGTGGAGGCAGGTGCCACAAACGGACACCCATTTCCGGCCGATGCGAACGCTGCTTAACCTCGGTGATCGGTAAGAATACCGCGGTCGCACAGCGCTACGAGCGCCTCCACAGCGCTACGAGCGCCATCCTAACAATGGCAATGAAAATTTACCGAAGTTTCTTTCAAAATCAGACAAGACCTCGAAATCAAACGGCCCGTGACGATAATGCCTAAAAGAAATACTGATCCATGAAATCGGTAGTAAAGGGGGACCATTTAATTTTTTTTAGATACTTCACCAAAAAGTGGAATCCCAGCAATCACAAGAGAAATCACTAGAATACCAATACAAAATGAGCAGCTAAACTAGTACCTTTAATGAGAATACTTATGAACTGAGATAGCACTAGTGCGAACTTATAGAATATTTTACGGCACTCCACTCGCGGTAATGAAAGCTCGCTAATATTTTCTGTATACACTGTTGCATTTCCTTCAAAGCTGTTTTATATTCATCTAAATGTTGATATTTTTTTAGTTAAACGTGTTAAATATGACCGACTGAATAGGGTCCTGAAAGCTATGAGTAAAGGAATTCTAAGTTTCACATCATAAGGCGCCTGGCTACAAATTAGATGCTTGAGTCGCAGCGTCACAATCACAATCTAGAAATAATTTTTAGGCGCCATTGCGTTACCACTGGAGTGCATCGTCGAGAGTAAACCCACCAAAAAAGTAGTAACCAAGACCAATAGCTTAAAGTACTTTTCGAAAGATACCACAAACGTTAATCCGTCTTAGAGGAATGTCGACCTCCACTCCGATCTCGGTCTCGAACCTATTCGCGCCTATATTAAAAAGGCGACAACTCGACACTTCGCGAACGCATCTACCCATGCGAATCCATTAATCGTAGCCGCCGCCGACTACGATCCCCCTGACCCCTGCCGCCCCCGCCACCGCCGGCCGCGACATGTTCTCACCGAACCCCGATGCTTTGTTATCCCTTCTTTCCGCTCCGAATACGGGCGACGACGACGACGAAGTCGTAGATCCCCTCCCCTAGCCTGCGGTTGACCGGTGCACTTAGTAGTGCACCCCCTCACCCCGCAGCGACTGTCCCAGCCGAAGCTGCCTATTCAAGGTGCCCTCGAGTATGTCGCCTCTTGCCCTTCTGGCTCGAGCGTAGTCGTTGCACGCTCGCCCTTAAGTCCGGTGAAGCTGTAAAGGCCTCGCGGCCAACAGCGTACATCACTCACACACACACACACGCGCGCTACGAAAGTCCACAAACAAATACACATACACTACTTTAAAATAAGACCGTACTTATTCCGAAAAATAAACTTTATAAATAAAGGGAAACCGACTTCTAAAAGCCAAAAATAAATATTTGAAGTCGGTGCCGGTTGATGCAGTCGATTACTTGACACCGACTTCAAATATATATTTTTTGCTTTTTGAAGTCAGTTTCTCTTTTCTTTAAGTTTTTTATTTTAGTGATGAATGGATTAACTTTTAATATTTGTATACCTATATAATATTATTCTCCTTAGTTCTACAGTAAGGTACCTAACGATTGATATTACACTCATAATAACTAATTTTATACAATTGTGTTATTTGCTGTCATGGAGTCTCCTGGTGAATCTTCAAAGTCCAAGGTCGAATACGGATAAAATTAAAACGGGACCACCTCGGAGCTATACTGTACCCAATGCAAAAAAGATCATCAACATCGGTCATAGCAAAGAAGTTATTAAAAAGACAGACAAATGATGAACCTCCTCCTTTTTTAAAGTCGGTTGATATTCTGCTTAGTTCTGTTCTTAGTACCTAGTACGTAACACTCATAATATCTCAATCTACACATTCGTATTGTTTGCTGTCATGGAGTCCCCTGGTTTATATTCAAATCCCAAGGTCCCAAGGAAATTGAAATGGGACCACCTTGGAGCTATACTGAACTCAATGCAAAAATAATCATTGAAATCGGTCCACAATTGACGTAAATATCGATGAGCATTTAAAAAAAAATACAACACGCATATAGAACTTCCTCCATTTTGAAGTCGGATAAAAATTTAACGACCACGCAGCAAGACGTTGCCTTATATCATAAGAAACTCATTTTTACTGAAAATCGATATAAACTCGATCAATATAAATCCATGATCTCAACCAAAATGTACAACTAAATAACAAACGCATGATATTTCAAAACATAATATTTTTTATAATATTTTCACGATTAATACGTCACTGGGCACTTTGAAAAGAATTCCCAAAAGCACTTTAAGGAAATTCACATAATTCCGTTTATCATTTACACGAAGTGAAAACGTGACTTTCCGTCACTCTCCGTAAACACCACAGAGGCCTTACCACAAACAAATTTTAATTATAGTAACAGTGTCGATAAATAGTACTATCACGTTCATCTTTATTAAGTATATTTGTTGTATGGAAAGGATGGCATTTAAACTCGCTAGCGCACACTACCGCCAATTTGTCCTTGCTAAGTCATCTAAGACCTCAGTTTCTAGTCCAACCTCAGTAGGTCCCATAGAAGTTTTTGATCCTTATAAGAAACAGAATCGAATGGCATCAAATAAAGTTTCTGTATAAATTACCTATTATTTTGCTGACTGTTATAAATTTTTTTATATTTGCTATATTTGTTTCAAAATTTGTAAATGCAGTTCAAAATATCGCAAAATAATAAGGGTAGTATCCTATGATAGTGTTCCTATACATACAACGGTTGAGATAGCTGCCCTTACTGCACAAATCCATCCTGTATAATATGGATTTAGATTCATAAATTGTTGACCATCCATTACTATTAAAAATTCATGAAGTACAAATACTGCAAAACGCAAACAAGTACGAAATCTAATCAATAACTCACATCTAACTACACATAACTACAGCTAAACCTGAAATAGCTTGAGCGTGAAACGAAAACTGCAGTTCCACGAAACAGTTCATCAAAACTTTACCGCAGCTGCAACTGCAAAACGCGGATAATTTATCGCGTTATCAAACCGAGATCAAAGAACTGAAAATCGGACGTAATAATTCTAAGCGGTGGAAACTCTGGTGTAAACATTCTCTCATAATATATCAGCGTATACCACGAAACAAACACAAAGAGGAGATGGCGTTATTAGATTTCGCGATACGATCAAGCGTGTCACGGTGCGGGGTGGCGCGGAATGTAGAGCACGTTACACTCTGCCCACTTCTGTATTTGCTGTCTAGCTGAGAATGACAGACTGACGTAATCCACGCCCACTACGACGACGTCAGGGCCTAGTTGGAAGACACAGTACACAGTTGCTTAGGCCGACCCCTCTTTTTATATTTACTTCGTGGTGTATAGTGTCCCACTACTGCGTACGTCCGACAAAATTTTGTCCCACGCGATAAAAGTTTTGCCGCCCGTGCATGCCTTTGTGTATGTGTATGTGTGTGTGTGTGTGTGAATGATCTACGCTGTTGACTGCGGGGCCTTTACAGCTTCACCGGACAAGAGGGCGAGCGTGCAACCACTACGCTAGAGCCAGAAGGGCAAGGGGGCAACTAGCTCAGAGGCGCCTCAAGGAGGAACGGCCTCGGCTTGGGCAGTCGCTATGGGGGAGGGCGTATACTAGATGTCTCGCCGTGGTGCCCTGCACCGGCCGGCGAGGTCGGTGTCTGATCCTGTGTGCGGTATCTGTATCCGAAAGAAGGGATGTAAGGGCATCGGGAGGGTCGGTGAGAACATGCCGCGGACGGCGGTAGCGGTTGATAGGTGGGGAGCCTGTGCATGCCGTGAATGCAGTTCATGTTCAGGCCTACCGCGATCGACTATTTATCGACCGGGACAGAGACAGTGATCCAATTTCTTTGAATGAATAATGAGGGACGCATATATTGAGGGCGCACTCGGAAATAAACGACTTATGTGCAAAAACAAATTTTATCTCTATCTACATCATCACGCCAGATCCCTTGCAGGGTAGGCAGAGAGTACAGAGTTCCAACAGGTTCTTTCCTTACATACCTCTCTGGCTTCCTCCACTCTCATAGTTCGTCTCATACACGCTCGCCGGTTACAGAGACGGTTTGGTCGTGGTAAGATAGTCTAGGTCTTCTCCGGTACATCCTTCCACTTTTGCATTCCAACAAATTTTATCATTTTCTAAATAAACTACACTATGAAATAAAATACTGCTTTTACAACACCTTGCTATATTTTCTATGTTTTTAAGTAAATTCTATTGACTAGTTCTTAAGCGTTTCACCTTGGAATCGGTAAATGTAAAGTAATAGAGATAGACGACTTCAGATTTTTTATATCGAGTAATTTTTATTTATGGCCGGTTTCAATATTTAAATCAAGGATAGATTTGCTTATTATCAATAGAATTTTGACTGATTTTCCATACAAAATATGTCAAATTTCTATCCGTAGTAGGCAAATCTATCTTTTAGTTGAATATTGAACCGGCTTTTAATCGTGTATTCCTTTTACCATATCCTATAATATAGAGACAAAAATCATATTTCTAAATTTTAAGCATATATTTCTTGAAGCACATAGAGTGCAGAAACATGTGTTTATCGCAATAGCCCCGATAAATTAATTTCCGTGCGTTTAAGCGTTTTTGCCATACTTATTACTGGAATCAAACATAATAATAAATAATAATAATTATAGCCCTGTTAAGAAACTGTTCCCCCGTTGGGCACGAGCCTCCTCTCAAATTGAGAGGGTTTAGGCCATATTCCACCACGCTGGCCCAGTGCGGGTAGACGAACTTCATACAGCTTCGAGAAACTATCAGGCATGCAGGTTTCATCACGATGTTTTCCTTCACCGTTATAGCAAGTGATAATTAATTTTTAATACGCACATGCTTTCGAAAAGACGGAGGTGCGTGCCTGGGTTTGAACCCCAGACCTCTGACTTTGCAGTCCAACGTCTAACCACTAGGCTATCAATGCTGTCAATGGAATGGAAATCAAACATGAGGCTCACAAATAAGCCCTCTTAATATTTTATCGTATTCTCGGTGGTTTGCAACTGGGCTTAACCTAGTGGTAGTCTTCTTCTCGATGGCTGATCTGCCAGTTTTATTGTGTCTCCCGTTTTGCAAAGGAGGGAAGTGGAATTTTAGTTTTTCCTACTCCTCCTGTTTTTCTTTCTAATTAAATTTATTGCGGGTGCCAAGACAATTACAGCGCTTCCCGAAACACCCCAAGGTTCAAACCTTGGCGTCATCTAAGGAGACCATTGTGAATCCTGGCTTACAGGAGTTAGAATGGTGGGAATGTGTGGCGGGTTTAATCCGAACAAAAAAATAAAAAAAGCCCCATAAATTTGTCTTCTCTATACGTCAATACTACTACAACTAAACGTGTTTTCTGGTGTAGAACTTTTGTCACGATACGCCATGCTAACGTAAGATCGTAAGGGTTATTCCGAGACATATGTACGTCTTGTCGTGCCACCGTGCCACCTGTACTTATCCTACTGTACCGCCCAGTAGTGGGAGAGAAGGTATTTACCTTCACTACGGAAACTCATTGCGCATAGATAAAGGCAGGTTTATGGCCACCCGCTGTAGGAACGTAACATGCCGCGTGTAAGGCTGCACTCCAATTGCGCTTAACGTCTACCTTATAAAGTAGTAAATAGGACCAACAGCTTAGCGTGCCTACCGAAACAAGAAATCCTTGAAAAAAGAAATACATCAAATGGTCACCCATCTCAGAATGACCGATCCAAATGCTTTACCTTGATAACCACTACAAATACCGATTTTTTATGACCATAATAAAAGCTTGTTTTAAGCTGTTCAAGACGCATTGAAAATTCTTCACCAATTAATAAACATTAAAATTTCAATTAATAATCCTCTCCTTTAAGTATCGAGGCTTCAATTTTCTCAAGTATCTCTTAAAGGTTTAGTTAAATAGCCGACGGAGCGCGACAGGAGCGCGACAGGAGCGCGACGGACGCGCTTGGCAACGATCGGTCGTGACGTGCTGCACTGTGTGGCGTCTCCCGTACATTTCAGTACATTACAACTCCCCAAGGGGCGCCACCGTCGCGCTCCCACCGCGCTGCGTCGGCTATGTGGTGAAACCTTTAGCTCTTGACTTATTAATTACACAAAATAACAACAGAAATCGTTTTATTTTTAATTATTCATCTGTCATAAAAACAACACAAAAATTAAAGACTACGACGGTTTGCACAAAGTGTCAGAGAAAAATATTACCCCTAAATACTAAATACCCCTTGCGGGGTAGGCAGAATTAATAAATTTGACATAATTAACAAATTAGCCAAGGTGACATATAATTCATTACTCACTTGGTAAGCGAAGGGTGTGTAATCTATAAAATATAAATAGATTAAAATAATGATAGAAATATACAGCACTGACAACCTAGTGGTTAGACCGTTGGACTGGACAGAGATGTCGGGTTCAAACCCAGGCACGCACATCTGTCAATCCGAAAGCATGTGCGTATTAAAAATTAATTATCACTTGCTTTAACGGTGAAAGAAAACATCTCAAAGATGTGTGAACTTCGCCAACCCGCAATGGGCCAGCGTGGTGGACTATGGCTAAAGCCCTCTCAGTTTAAGAGGAGGCCCGTGCCCAAGGTGGGGCAGGTTGTTAACAGGGCTAATATTAATATTATTTATTATTATGAAAGAAAAAACAGATTTCATGAATCTACATGTTGTTCAATAAAAATGCTTTATAAGTTATTTACCCATAAAAAAACACTGACACGCCTATTATCCCGAAGCGAGAGCGGCAGAGGTGTAGCTAGTAAACATATAATGGCAATAGGCCTGCCCCCTACTTATTCCTATTACACCGGCCACAATGCCAGACTCCGGACTGAGACTGCCTCGTTGGTCTAGTGGCAAAGCGCATCGCGCATTGTGTCCGGTATATTGCAATATGGTATAGGCTCGCTCCCTATTACATGGGACCCAACATCGTCGGCGAAGAGTGAGTGGTACTCAGAACACCTCTGCCACCCCGCTTGGGGATTATAGGCATGACGGTGTTTATTTGCCTATTATGTTTTTTTTAATTATACTCGACGAACTATGAGAGTGGAAGAAGCCAGAGAGGCATGTAAGGAAAGAACCTGTTGGAACTTTGTACTCTCTGCCTACCCCGTAAGGGATCTAGCGTGATGATATAGATAGAAAATTATTCTTTGTCAACCTGAGGACTAGAACCCTGAACCTCGTGATCATTACGTGTACCTATTTATTTACGTTTCATGTTATAGCTTTATGTCTACTATGTCCTCTTATTATAGTATATAGAATATAAAATTAAATTATAAAAATTGACTTGATGTCGCCATTACGGCAATAAATCATATACTTCCTATCCTGCTATGTCAATAGGTTGAACGGAAAATGTAGATAGCAGTGGGTACAGATAAATAAGAATAAAGAGCCCTCTATCTGATTATCTCTACAGTCAATTTATTCTCTTTTAAGCGAGTCCGCACTGAATCCGCACTGAGTCCGCGTGGTGGAGTATGACCTAATCTCTCTCACCTCGATTTGTGAGAGAAGGCCTTTGCCCAGCAGTGGGCAGTATAGGCTGATATTATAAGCGAGTGACAAACAATCGATTAAGTGTGTGTCACCATAAGCACGCGTACTTTAAAATAGCCGAGTAAGCTCGTCGGCGATCCAACCGATTTGAAATTTTGCTCGTAGCTCATCTCGGCTCGTACGTGTGGCAGCACTGCGAGCCGCGAGCCGCCATTTTGTTTAAAAATTCGAATCTTCGAATCTTCTCTCTTTTGTTTATCCATTCCTTTACATAGACTCCCCGAGTACATCTTCTTTTGTTGTTTTTCATAACATAATATGACATTATTCCTAAATAATAGAAGACATCTTCGGTGTTTGACATCGCGGAACAGTATGAGCAAGTCGGCGTGTGTCGCCAACGTCGAGCCGAGTAAGTACGCTTTCTTTTAAAACCGCGTGTTTAAAACTCGTACCCACTTTACAAGGATTTTTTTACCATACTTACGGATCAGTCTACTTCATCCGATGTTACTATGTCCTATAAAATGGATAAAACTAAAAATTCGAAGTAATATTCGGAAATAAGACTTTTGCTTTATTTGATCTCTTTATAAATTTTCATAGCTACACTCACCTCTATGTGTTAGGGATGTCAGTCTTATTTTTTTATAAGTACGTAGATATTTCTTCGGTAAAACCTCGGTAGTGGGGTAGGGATGATACCGCATATATCGAGCAGAATATCGCTCGAAAAGCACGAGATCGCTTTGGGTAGTCATATGACTGTTCAAAGCGATCTCGTGCTTTTGGAAAGCCCCCCTGATTAGTTCTATAAGCACAGAGCACGTAAAGCTTTCCACGTTGACTTTATCAATTGTATTATTAAAGGACTAGCTGTTTCCCGCGGCTTCGCACGCGTTTATTTTGTCATTTGACATAGGTTGGTAGGACTTTTTGGGATAGCATTATTCCAAGATTTAAGAGACACCTTCATATTAAGTTTCTTTTAAATCCGTTCTTTTAAAGCCTTGTTAATATGGGGAAATAAAAACAACTGTCCCCTATGGATCTTGCATTTCCCGGGATAAAAAGTAGTCTCAAACAATCTCTGAGAAATCCTCCATTTTCCAGTGCTAGTGTATTTAATCGGTTCCGCCGTTCTGGAAATTAACACGGCCATCATTTTTTTTATTTAGCCCGTATGCGAATAAAATATCTTCCTTATTTCAAAATCACAAATCCCAAATGAACATTCCCGTACACTGTGCGGGGATCGTACCTGCGACTATTTGACAAAGTAAGTTAAGCAGTCTACATTTTTTCGCTTAAATCAAGTCGCCATTTTTTGTGCATAATTATTTATACAGTCAACTTAAATATTACTAAATTTTCGTTGTAGAACAATTTTAGCATGAGTCCAGGCTTCCAGTCACCTGTGAAGAGGAAGAGGGAAATCCAAAGATTGAAAGGCTTTTCTTTAGCCATAATATGATTAATATCTTCGGGCCTTCATGCAGGTCGGTAAAAACCCACCAAATGCATATTGGTGTGATTTTATATAACTCTTACATGGATAATATCGGCATGATCTAGTGTAAAGTTACCTATTTCTAATTATTATTTCACGACTTAAGATACTTTCATACTATCTAATAATCTATATCTTCATGTCAGATCCTTTGCCGGGTAGGCAGAGGGTTCAGAGTTCCAACAGGTTCTTTCCTTACAGACCTTTCTGTCTCTTTCCGCTTTTATAGTTCGTCTTATACACACTTGCCGGTTATGGAGACTCTTGAGTTGCTCTTCGGATAAGACATGGTCTATTGTTCATGGTAAGATAGCATAAATATGTAAATATGTATGTTTCATTTTTGCTACCGTTTATTGATAATTCCTTGGGGTTGTTATGTATAATTATAAATGTTGTATATAATTTGTGAAACTATAAATAGTTGTTGTTCTACGTGGAAGGACGTCTTTCGTATTGTATACCTATGTGGATTTTTTCATATTAAATTTCTTTATAATCTGTTCAGCCGTTTTAGTATGAACAAAATAATAGATAACGGCGAGCGTGTATGAGACGAATTATGAGAGTGGAGGAAGCCAGAGGGGTATGTAAGGAAAGAACCTGTTGAAACTCTGTACTCTCTGCCTACCCAGCAAGATATTCCACAGAAGTGTTTTTCGAGATAAACGTGCTCCGTTTTATTTTACTATGTAAGACACCTTCATATCAAGTTTCAATTAAATTCATTTAGCCATTTTAATATGAAGAACTAACAGGGAGACTAACTATTCCGGAAGAACCGTGTAGTGAATATATTATATACTTTGTCAACTTCCACCAGACTTATTTCTCTATCAACTAACCCTATCACCGGGATCAGTCTTAGCACCGCTTAACCCGTACAGGTGGTCTTTGTAAAATATAAACTCAAATATAGAGCGATGTTATTATGTTAACCATTTTTAAGTGTTTAAATCAAACATGTATGAACAATTTCGAGTGAGTGCTTTTAACCACTGGAAAGGTTTTCGCGAGGAGACGAACCTGAGTCCAATCCGTCCATAGACGAATTCATGTATAGGCTAAATCACATATTTTACATCGTAACATTGCAGTTCGGGACAAACAGTAATAAAGTTGTATGGTTGATCCCGCGACAATCTAGTAAGTTGATTTAGAAACAATGAATGATTTCTTAAAATCTGCTTTCTTTTTCTCGCCTCAAAAACTGTTAGATTTTACGAAAATATATGTACGCATAGTTCTGTTCTTTAGCACATGCTACAATTACACAAAATTTCATCGAAATCTATCAAACAGGTTTGGAGTAAAGTGTCTTTTTAGAAATCCAATGTTTCGCTTATTTCCGTCTTTTCTGGAAAAACCTTTTGATTGTTCGGGATAACTACCTATATAACGTGTTAACCAACATTTTACGGTATCCGAATACAAAGTTTCATTAAAATCCAACTGGTAGTTTTTACGTGATGATGGTTTATACCCTTGGACAGACAGACAAACAGACTCGAAAGCCAAAAATTGTAGAATTGGCTAAATTGATAGAATGATATCCCTGGGGTACTTATTTCCTAAAACATTCCATGTACAGACATGATTTCCTTACAGTTTATTATATCGAGCATGTATAGATATAGATGCTTTACTTTTCCTTACAAAGCGTTTGATTTCCTAAAAACTTAAATATTAACTATATTATCTGTCATATGAAATATCTACGTGCTAAGTTTCACTGAATTCTAAAAAGTAGTTTTGGAACAATGAATGATTTATCAAAATGTTCAATTTTTTTAAAACTGTTAATTTTTTGAAAATATAAGTATACAGAGTTGTGATCTTTTGTAAAGGCTACAATCACACAAAATTTCATTGAAATCCATCAAACAGATTTGAAGTAAAGTATCGTTTTAGAAATCCCATGGTTTGCTTATTTTTGTCTTTTCTAGAGAAACCTTTTAATTTTCCGGAATAAATACTATACAACATGTTAGCCAACATTATAAGGTATCCGCATGCAAAGTTTCATCAATCATCCGCCTGGTAGTTTTTGCGTGATGCTGGTTCATACCCTCCGACAGACAGACAAACAGACATGAAAGCCAAAAATTACAGAATTAACTTCTACATCGATATTATGATACCCCTGGTTTGTTATTTCCTAAAAATATTCCATGTACAGACACGACTTCCTTACAGTTTTATTATCCTTAATAACTGCATTCGATTTATCTATAACTTGCGTAAATTTGACCACGTATCTGAGCATCGATCTCAATTAAATTGGTTACCTATTCGTCAACGCAGAGTTTTGAGGGCACTGACAATGTTGTTTTCCATTCTTGACTCTCCTACTTCGCCAGAATATCTTTCTTCCCATTTTCAATACCTTTGCTCCAATCATAATAGAAGTCTTCGATCCTTAAATAATCGTCTGCTTAAATGCCCTTCTCACCAAACAGATTTTCTACACTCTTCTTTCTTTGTTCAGTCCATTTTGCTATGGAATGCACTACTACCCCAGGATCTCAAGATGGCGGCCGATCGCTTTTCTTTCAAAGTAAGAGTCCAGGATTATTTGCACAAAATGTTGGTAGAATCATCTCAACTATAATATGTTATATTAATGTATTGTATGTGTATTGTAAGTATATATAATATATTATATTTATTTTTCGCAACCACACTTTTTCTCTTCATCCTTGTGTAGTTTTCGCACCTGCCTCACTTGTTTCTGCATCACCTGAAGGTTGACTGGTAGAAAATGCCTAAGGCATTAAGTCCGCCTTTGTACCACTAGTGCATAAAGAATAAATAAATAAATATGTATAGATTTTAAAGGATCCTTATTGTCTTTAAATTAAAGAGAAATAAAAAAGGATGAGTTCATTTATAGAGGTCTTTGAAATAAGTTCAACTTTGTATTGTTTGTTTTTGAGCCGATTTCGCATTAATTAATTGTTTGTTAAGGTAAAACGAAATAGCTCATAATCCAATTTTTCATAATTTTACATATGTTTTTATTTTACTTCAATAACCTTGGTAAATAAACAATTATTTTTTTAATCAGTTTCACTATTCATTATCCAGATCGCGCCAACCCTATCGCGATAGCTTTTAATATTGAACACGGAACATTGCCTGATACTTTTTATTGCCGTTTGATTTACTCATATCCCCGCCTTTTTATTTATGTATCGAATAACTTGGGCCTTTTTGAAAAAAAAAACAACCAGATTGCTTGGGAACATGTGAGGTACGAATAGGCTTGGTTTATTTACATACTATGATGAAACTGTGTATCAGTTTAATTTTTCAACAGATTTTTCATGTTATGATGTAGAAAGGAAGCGTGCATTGGTGAATCTTTTTATCAATTTACGAGGTAATCATTAAGCAAATCATTGAAAGCCTGATGGGCAGCTTGATAAGTTTAGACTTCTTTTTTTATTTAGGGACTAGGCCCGCCACTCATTCCCACCATTGTAACTCCTGTAAGCCAGGATCCACAATGGTCTCCTTATTTGACACCAAGGTTTGAACCTTGGGGTGGTCTTGGATCCCGCAACAAATTAGAAAGAAAAACAGGAAACTTCCCTCCTTTGCAAAGCGAGACACAAAAAATTGGCAGATCAGCCACAGGGAAGAAGACTACAACCAGGACACACCCAGTTGTAAAGCACCACGGATACAAAGAAAATATTAACAAGGCGTATTTTTGAGCCTCAGGTTTGATTCCAGTAATAGGTATGGCAAAAACGATTTAACGCACGGAAATTATCCCGAGTTTCGACAAGATGTTGACGCAGAGTGTTTAATATAATGGTACGCTCGCTGTGTCAGATACTGCACTCCCAAAAAACGTGGTGGGCTGATTGTTCATTACTTGCAGTTAGACGTGGAACACTGACATAGCGGTGAAGGTACCAGTTTTAAAGGGAATAATTTGCTCTTAAAGTTGCCATGTCCGATGACAAATTGAGCCACACAGTG
This sequence comes from Phalera bucephala, assembly GCA_905147815.2. Lineage (NCBI taxonomy): Eukaryota > Metazoa > Arthropoda > Insecta > Lepidoptera > Notodontidae > Phalera > Phalera bucephala. The sequence continues at coordinate 9,412,989 of LR990621.1, read as the reverse complement.
GTCAACCTCTAGCCATGTTCTTGCCAAACGCTCACTTACGGACGTAACAAGTAGAGGTGACCGCCCTTTGTTGTTGCATCCCATCTTTCCTGCCATTCGGTCAGGAGATCTTCATAGACGATTGATTGCGGTTTCGGTCTCGAGGTAATAGATCTCGGTGTTCAAGTTTTCTCGCGTGAAATAGTACATTGTCGCGCGTCTCTAAACCTCAAGATGGAATGGAAGCACACCCTCAAGTACCGGTAGGGCTTCTGTACTGACCGTTCTGTATGATTTACACAAAAATATCAGTGCCAAGCGTTGACTCTGAAGCAATTTACGCCGTGCCGCCGTGAGTTAACCATTAAAGTACCTAAAAAATCAAAAGATGTCTACTGCATGACAAAGGCTACTTTCAATGATCGCCGGATAAAAATACATTTATTTTATGTATTTCGCTGTGTCACGAGTCTTACCTGGACCTTTGGAAGGCTCGCATGGGGCCTGAGTCCAACAAGTAGAGGCCATTAGTAAGGAGTTAATGTTATGTAAGCCACGTGCTGAGATCTGTTGCTGAAAATGAAGAAACAAACGGCGAACTGACCCCAGCTGCTGCAAGGACTATTGTAAAAGAAAACAGGGACTATGTGAATTAGGTTAGATGGACAAAATCTAGTCTAATACAAAAGATACGGACACCGGTCATAATAAGTCACACCTAATTAGACGCGGCTAAGCTTATTATTATTATGACCTTTATTATCCGCCTACAGAATCCTAATTTTCTTGGACTACGTCGTACAGAGAATTGTACTTATTTCTCTTTTCAATACTTATGTAATGGACAATTTCTAAAAGGAAAGCGAACTAAATTAGTTTTCTTCCATTCCTGCAACATGGATTAACGCAAAGTGGACGCGATTTATTGCGGCTTGAACTGCCCTTAATCACTCTCTTAGCGCTTAATGCACTTTTTGTGACCCACTTGCAACTTATTAATATGTAACCCGATTTTATTATTAAGTATTTTATTCGCACAATTACATTTATATATTTATAAACACAACGTAACGTCTATATTTCCCAAGCGGGGTTGCCAGAGGTGTACTGTGTACACCCACTTTTTCCGACGATGTTAGGGCCCATCTAATACGGGGCGAGCCTCATGCCATAAACCGGGCACAATTCCAGACCCCGGACTCAGACTGGGAATTTTTCGATAGAAAACGATACTTGACCGACCTAGGATTTGATACTAGGACCTCGTGAGTACAAAGCGCATTATTCACGACTAGACCAACGAGGCAGTCAAATTTATCTATCTACCTATCTATATCATTACGTTAGATCCCTTGTACAGTAGGCGGAGAGTACAGAGTTCCAACAGGTTCTTTCCATGGTTCTTTCCTTACAGGCCTCTATGGTAAGTGAATATGTTCGTATATCTTAGATGCGCCTTCAGTAAGACTGAAAGGAAGAAGAGTAAGTGCAGGGAATAGTTTGAATGGGAAAGCTTCTTGGGAGACGGCACTTAAGCCAAAAGGCGTTCAATCTTTATTCTACAATAAATTAATCTCAGCAAGTACTTCGTATTCTTCCGTTCCTGCAATATGGATTTCCGCAAAGTGGCCGCGATTTATTGCAGCAAGAAGCCTTAATTACTCTCGTAGCGCTTAATGCACTTTTTTGTGACCCACTTGCAACTTATTAATATGTAAACCGATTTTAATATTAAGTATTCTATTCGCACAATTACATTTATCCATCTATAAGCACACCGTAACGCCTATATCCCCCAAGCGGGGGTGGCAGAGGTGTACTGTGTACACTCACTTTTTGCCGACAATGTTGCTATAAACCAAGCACAATTCCAGACTACGGACTTAGACTGGTCCTATCGAATTTTTCGATAGAAAAACGATACTTGACCGACCTAGGATTTGAAACTAAGACCTCGTGATCACAAAGCGCATTATTCGCGACTAGACCAACGAGGTAGTCAAATTTATCTATCTACCTATCTATATAATCACGTTAGATCCCTTGTGCGGTAGGCGGAGAGTACGGAGTTCCAACAGATTCTTTCCACGGTTCTTTCTTTACAGACCTCTCTGGCAAGTGAGTGAATTTGTATATATTGGATGCGCCTTCAGTAAGGATGGGAAATACACCGTTGATATGGTGAGAAGAGTAAGTGCAGGGAATAGTGTGAATGGCGCGATGGGAAAGCTACTTGGAGCCAGCACTTAAATCGAAAGCCGCAGCCGGCCGTACATAAGTACCGTACGGAGTGCTTGTCCCAATGCTGTTATATGACAGTGGGAGCTGGTATGTAATGAATTAAAGCAGGATAAATGCGGTCACGGTCATCAGAGTAGTAAGAAAGCGAGTAGGTATGAAAGATAATATCGGTGTTAAGATGAGAAAGGGTATGCTCCGTTGGTTCCGTGCGAGTAGCTTGGTGGTACCAAGCTGCTCGCAGATCTTAGCGCGACCAAGAGTTTCAGTGTGGAGCCGAGGCATAAGTTTAGGTCTCAGAAATAATCTGCACGCAATTTTGTTCGCATTCATTCAATTCTCATTGCATATGCTTCACCGTAGTACCCCAGCATTTTACTATACTCGTGAGCACCAAAACCTTGAAGAACAGCCGCCACCTGGCTCGGCAGGTAATCTTTCATTTGGCCAAAAACACAAAAACTTACACAAAAAAATACGAAACAATAAAAATACAGAACCAATTTAAAATCGCACATACGTCATTAAATAAATAAAGGTACTCACGGAACTTCGAAACTTCAAGAGTCTCGAGGAATAAGTCTTGGTCTTGATCAAGTCTTGCAGGGTCGCTCTTGATCTTAGTCTTGCTAAAATTAGGTGGTCTTGGTTAGCAAAAATTCAAGACCAAGACCTAGACTGATTTTGGGCAACACTAATACCAACTTTATTGTGTTGTTATTAGGCAACATTTTATGTAAGAACGCACATTATATGAAGAATTTACCAAATGGCTGTGGTAAAAGAGAGTGTCAGATAGTTTACATACTGAAAGCAAGCATTCCTATATTAAAAAACAGTAAAACTGTATCATGCGTCACTAGACTAACTAATAGGCATGTCGATTTATCATTTTCTGAATGGATCTGAAATAGGGGTCGATTTTCCTTACAAAATGGAATGTGATTTTCTCTACGAAAATAAAAAGTGGTAATCGATGTAATAACTTATTGGAGTTGTGTACGTCAAGTATTTAAATTATCATAAAAGACGGCTATTACTACAAAAATATAACATCAGTTTTATAATTTTTAAAGGTCTATTGTTTTTTTTATTATCTTTAAATGCGTTCAAATCCAAAATGGTGCGAAGAGACGCGCAGACAATGAACAACCACTTTCGTTCTATCAGCACATTCTATTCAACTAATCGAGAATCGATTTTTATTATTTTATTTTTATTCTGTATTTCGATTTCTATTGCGTTTGATTCGAATCAATTTAACGTTCGATTAGCAAGCTGAAGTGGCAGTGGGCAGGTCACATATGCCGCAGAACCGATGGCCGTTGGGGCAGACTGGTTCTTGAGTGGAGACCGCGTGTCGGCAAACGTAGTGTAGGGCGCCCTGTAGCTAGGTGGGGCGACGATATTCGGAAGGCAGCGGGCAGGGATTGGAGAAGGAGAGCTGAAGATCGAGCTCAGTGGCGTGCCATGGGAGAGGCCTACGTCCAGCAGTGGACTGACACGGGCTGATGATGTATGTATGTATGTAACGTTCGATTTTTTAAGAATGAATAGACATGCCTACCGGCGAGGCAATGTTTAATTATCAATTATCCTTATTATTGTACATTGTAAGTTAAAATTGGTCTCTACTGTATTGTACATACCTTCTGCAGCTTGTGGAGAGAGAAGCAAGTAATATAACGAACAAAGCAATGCCCTCAGGGTAACATGCATGACGAATTAATAAAGCATAATATAACTTTACGAAGTTTACATTGCATGCCGTTTCTATATAATTAAACTTCGAATTGTATATTCAAGAAGACAATCAAACGCGAAATGTGTTGCATTAATTATAAGGTCGTGTATTTGATGCTGAAAGCGGAGTACTTAGGTCGTTAGGTAAACTGATGGAGCAGTGAAATCATTGTTGTACAACATGTCAAATATTTGAATTGTTGTACCGAAATGGTTAATTAGGCATGTCCCATCGGTTATTTCGACATCGCTTATTAGGCCATCCATTAAACTTTTTTTAAATGCAATTAACAATATAATCTTATAATCCGCAATTATAAAGAAAATCAAATAAGATAAAAGGAATATTATTCAGGAAAACCATGTTTATTTTTTGCCTTGCATGTAATAACAAAACGTAGAATTTATAAAGAAATAGACTTAATACAGAAAAAAATAAAATAAAAAAGACACCTTTTTAAAAACAAGCTTTTATATCAAAAGCACAAAAAGAAGGAGATATCTTGCTTACTTAAGGAGTTCATACACGAAAACGAAATCTAACCATAAAACATTACAACCATTTTTTACAAAAAATATTACTAGTAAGAAAACTGAGAAAGTTAGTTTAATCCTTATTACTATATAGTTACTTAAGATTTCATTTTTTAGGTTTAGGCGTCATATACTGAAACAAAATCTAACCATCATAAAACATACAACCTTTATTCACCAAAATATTATAAGTAAGCAAACTCTGCAAGTAATTTTAATCATTATTTCTATATACTTCATATTTCCTTTTTATTTTTTCAAACCGCGCCTTTTCCTTTAGGCGTCATATACCAAAATAAAATCTAACCACATGAAACTACAATCTTTCTTTACCAAAAATATCATAAGTGAGCAAACTACGCCAGATATTTTAATCCTTATGTCTATCTACTTTAGATTTCTTTTGCCTTATCCCTTCACACGCTACTTTGAGCCTGATATACCAAAACATAATTATATCATACCCACTCAGTCCCGTGTCGTAACATATAATGTTTAATTGACAAGCGCTCCGGGGTCCGCATACGTTATTTAACCTAAAGTAAATATCTTCATACTTCGGTCTCCAACATTTGAATAAAGTTAAATAGAACCAGTTTTTGTTCCAAGTTGTAAGTTGTATTTTTAAGGAGATGTGGGATGTGCTTTGTAATTTAGCTGTAATAAAATAATGTATATTTGGTATCCGTAGAGCGTGATATTAAAATATTTGGTAGAACCTCTTCCACACTTTGATGAATGTTTTGTACCATGTTTGTACCTAATGATAACTATAAAATTGTAAAAGCGTTCCTTCTTTACAATGAATAAATAAAAACATTTTCTTAGATGGGCTATTTTAAATAAATAATAATACAAAAACTGTTTAGTATAGTGCGACAAGGATCTTTTGGCCTGTGGGTGACGACAGCAGGGTATTGGTGTGAAATTAGTAAGATTTTCCTACTTCCACGGAAACATTTCAACATTTGAGTCTACACGGTTACTAAGTAAAAAAGAACTTGGGTAAATTTTATAGCAAAAGGCAACTTTGCGAATGTCATATAGTGACATTTCACTTGATGACAGTTTAGTTCCAATTAGGCCGCGGGCCAAAAGATCTTTGTGGGGCTGTACACGTTTTAATTAAAATCAAAAGATTTTTTTAATAAACGGTAAAGGTATGAATGTATCGTAACATGCGTTGCGGATGCGTACAGCGCACAACCAGTCGTCGTGGTAATCTTCCAGGGGAGCTTTTGACATAGAGTGGATATCTTTCAGATGATGATTAAATGACCAAATTATTGTGACGGTTTAGTGATTTGAGCAAAGGCCGGGGTTACTGAATTGCCTAGTCGCGGGAACGATGGTACCCGAGAAAATGAAATTTTAGTAACCCAGGTCTAGGTGTTTTTAATACAAGAATATTTCTTAGACGTACCTACGTTCTCGTCTCATGTAAAACGTGAGAAACTTAAAATCAAAAATGAACCACTATAAAACACAAAATCATAGTTTTATTTAGAAAAAAATGAGGCGCTCGTAGCGCTGTGCGACCGCGGTGTTCTTACCGATCACCAAGGTTAAGCAGCGTTCGACTCGGTCGGCCTGAGATGGGTGACCGTTTGTGGCATTTCATATTCGAGCGTCTCCGTGCTTCGGAAGGCACGTTAAGCCGTTGGTCCCGGTTACCACTTAATGTGGTAGTCGTTAAGCCGAGTTGGAAGCCTTAAAGGTGGCTTGATAAGTTCCAACAACAGGTGCCCACAAACCTGCCTCCACCAATCCGCACTGGGTCCGCGTGGTGGAGTATGACCCAATCTCTCTCACCTCGATTTGTGAGAGAAGGCCTTTGCCCAGCAGTGGGCAGTATAGGCTGATATTATTTAGAAAATGGTTTTGTTTCATATACAATATTTTCCCGAAGTATTCTACAAAAATTTAATCTTAGCAAGTACTAAAAACGATAAAGCTTAAGTGCCTTAGGTACGTGTTTTCAATTTAAAGTTGCCTACGTAACTTAGAGGGTGCAAAGTCGCGTTACTCGCAAATTAGGTCTTAAAGGTTAACGAGGATAATATCTCGTCATTTTGAGATTAGCTGTGCAAGCAACTTGCATTAAGTTTTCTGAGGGCATATTTGATGATACAGCTAAAAAGGCATTTAAATATAAGCACGTTATTTTAGTTGAGTGGTACCATGTTTTACACAAGTATTTTATATTTTAATTACTTGAAACAAATAAAAAGTCTCCGAGAACACAGTCACTAGACAAACATATATTAACCGATAAATTTGCGTCGATCATCGCCGTAATATCATCATCATCATCATTATATTAATACGTGAAGCAAAAACTTTGTACCCCATTTTACGAAAATTGCGCGGACGGGGGAATATGAAATTTCCCACACTTATAGTTTATATAGAGAACGAGTGCAAATAGCTAATATTTTTTTTAAATTATGCATTAAAAATACATTAAATCAATAAAAAAAACATTACACACACTACCATGTATTTATCACAATACACTTAAAATTGAGATTAGATTAATATTGTTATTTGATAGGAGGGTAGGTCGACTGAGCAACTGTCAACATCGTCTCTGTGTTTTTCTTGCGAAATTAAATATAAAAAACGCGAAGTTACAGTGAAACTGCTATCAAAAGAACTTTAGTGTGCATTACTTAAGAACAAAGTTAAAATAGCAACAATAGTCTACTAAACGGAGCAAAAAACAGTGCTTGCATAACTTACGTACCCAGTGACTTTTCTTGCCTAAACAATAAAAATAGGTAAGTTTAGACAACTTTGCGCATCGTAAAACTATTAGTGGCTGTGAAATAATTATTCGTTGTCAAGAAAAATTATGCACAGTGAATCAGTGAAAATTCTACAAAACATAACCTAAAAAACAAAAAAAAGAAAAACAAATATAATAAAATCTCCGAAGTCACATTCACTAACACCATCTCTTGACGAGTAGCGGTATCTGTCAAACTAGACTAAATCAACCTACGTATAAAGTTTCGGCAATTGGCAAAAGAGGTCACTACCAAAAGATTTATTAATCGATATTTTTTTCCACTAAGTTCCGAAGAGCATCAATAGGGGTCACTACCTGTGTGGTAAACAAATCACCAATACTTTTAATTTTTCATCACAATGGAGCAGGTAATGGCCGCACTTCTTTCTATTCAAAAAGAACTCAATGAACAGAAAAATCTTATACACAAAAAAGGGGAAGAAGTGACGGAGAAGGTAACATTAAATATAAATAGAATATTAGAAGAAAAATTAAAAATTTTAGAAGAAAAACATGAAAACCTCGAGGCGAGGGTGGAAAATCAAGAGCAAAGATTATACTATATCGAGAGACAATCAAGACAACGCAATCTAGTCTCCTTTGGGATGGAGGAATACGAAAAATCCTACACAAATTTAGAAAATATTATAATAGACTTTGTACATAAATACTTCCCAATACAAATAGACCATAGAGACTTACAAGCTATCAGAAGGATAGGGAAGAAGACTGAAAAGCCACGACCGATAGTTATTACGTTCACAACACTTGGTAAGAAGATCGACATCTCAAAAGGCAAAGGAGCTCTAAAAGGAACACCGTATTATATAAAAGAAGACTACCCCCAATCAGTCCTACAAAAAAGAAGAGAGCTACAGCAACAAGTAAAAGCTGAAAGAGAGAAGGGTAATACAGCCATCATTAAATATGACAAACTTATTATACTAAAAAAAACACCCAAAGAACCGAAAAACAATAAAAGAAACCTATCAAAATCTCCAGAGAATAACACAAACAACAATGCCGAGCAGATATCTCAAGCAAACAAAAAGAACAAAACCTTGGCCACCCACACAGTACAAAGGTCTTTAAGCTTTTCCGAAGGCGTAGCAAAACCGAGCATACTGAACTATCTAACAAACAAAAATAATAATAACAAAACAAACACACAAGCCAACAGCACAAATATATAGCAACAAATCGGCCAGCCTCTCCCAGAAAACACCAAACAAACTGAAAAAGCTACATCAACACATACCACACATCTTCCAAGCCGGCTGGTCCCCGTGGAAGAGTACGACCACAACCCTCCAGGAACACCACAAGAACAAAAAACCACTAAACTGGACAATACCTCTAAGAATTATATAAAAATTGGAACGTATAATGTCAGGTCTCTGTCATCAATACACCGATATTTAGAACTCAATAATGCACTGAAAGATATAAACTGCGACATACTAGGACTCTCAGAAACAAGAAAAATGGGTTGCCACATAGAGGAGTATTCTGACTATGTTTTCTGCTATATAGGAGAAACAAAGGGATTGTATGGAGTCGGGTTTCTAATAAAAAAGGCATGGAAAAATAATATAACCAACTTTAATGGCATTTCGGAGCGAGTAGCGTTATTACAAATGAAATTTGACAGACTAAATATTTCTATAATTCAGGCATACGCACCCACGGAAAGATCAGAAGATACAGAAATACAAAAATTCTACAATGATCTGAAAAAAGCTCACGCACTAGCCGATGAGAAAATCATAATATTAGGAGACTTCAATGCAAAAATAGGGCAACCCAAAAAAGAAGAAAAATTCGTCATGGGACAGTATGGGCTAGGCCAAAGAAACGAAAGAGGCGAAAGACTGCTAGAATATGCATTTGAATATAGACTAGCAATAATCAACACGTATTTCAAAAAAAGACCCAGCAGAAGATGGACTTGGAAATCACCAGACGAAACTGTTAAAAACGAAATCGACTACATCATGACAAATGTCCCAAAAATAGTTCAAAATTATGAAGTTCTCAATAACGTAAAGTTCCGCACAGACCATAGACTACTTAGAGCAACAGTTCAATTAAGCCAATCGAAAAAAAGTAGAAAAGGCTTTAAACCACCACCAAAAATTCCAAAAACTGAGGAGGAAACAAGACACTACATAGACAGCCTAAAATTGAACATCGAAAACAAACTAGTAGATACCAGAAACGTACAATCTTACTATGATGCGCTAGAAGTAACTATAACAAAAAGTTTAACTAGTCAAAACAATCCTAAAAAAGAAAAACGACACAAAATATTTAGCGAACAAACAATAGCCTTAATCAACAAACGTAGTGAACTAACTATAAGAAAGAATAAAGATGCTAATACAAAGAAAGAACTAAGCAAATTATATAAAGAAACTAGCAAAGCGATCAAAAGAGACTACAGTTACCACAGACAAAGGATAATAACAGAAAATCTAAACAAATTCAGAAGCACAAAGAAAGCATTTAAAGAATTAAACCTAAGAAAAACTTGGATACAAAAATTAGAAGGCCAACATAAAGAAACTAAAACAAGACAAGAAATCATACAGCAGGCAACTACCTTCTACCAAGAACTATACAAAAACAAAGATAAAACCATCGAGGAAGCCAACGAATCACACTATTGTTATAACACGGAAACAATTAGACCGATAGAAGAAAACGATATATACACCCAGCTGAAACAACTAAAATCAGATAAAAGTCCTGGTCCCGATGGAATAACCAATGAAGCTCTAAAAATAGGTGCACCAGTGTTACTTAGACCTCTCACAGAATTATTCAATCTCATACTAGAAGCTGAAATCGTACCAATCCAATGGTGCACGTCAGATATCATACTACTGTATAAAAAAGGGAACCCTCTCGATATCAACAACTATAGACCAATTAGCTTACTGGCAAGCATATACAAAATCTTCTCATCTATAATTCTTAAACGCATAACACAAGATATTGAAAATGCACAACCAATAGAACAAGCTGGCTTTCGCTCAGGGTTTAGCACACTAGACCATATACAGGCACTGGAACAAGTTATAGAAAAATACGAAGAGTTTAATAAGCCACTCTATCTAGGTTTTATCGACTACAGCAAGGCATTTGACAGCATAAGCCACAACTCTATATGGAAATCACTAAAAAATTTAAACATAAATTCGAAATATATAAATATTATAAAATACATATACAACAACAGCACAAGTAATGTCATGCTAGAATCTAGAGGTGATGCAATTAATATCGAAAAAGGAGTCAGACAGGGGGACCCTCTGTCTCCTAAATTGTTTATTGCGGTTTTAGAAGATGTATTTCGAAACACAGACTGGAAAACTAGAGGCATAAAAATAAACAACAGCTATCTAAGCCATCTCAGATTCGCGGATGATATAGTTATACTGTCTGAAACAGCAAATGAATTACAAGATATGCTCCGCTCTCTTGCTCAAGCAAGCTCAAACGTAGGATTAGAGATGAATGCTACAAAAACCAAAATCATGACAAACAGCAAAGAACGGCCCATCAATGTAAAAGAAAAATCTATAGAATATGTCCACAGTTACATCTACCTAGGCAAACAAATATCATTTTTGAAAACGCACAACGAAGATGAAATTGAAAGAAGAACAAACATAGCCTGGAAGAAATTTTGGTCACTCAAAGAAATTCTAAAAGGAGACTACTCGATAAACCTCAAGAAAACAGTATTTGATACCTGTATACTGCCTTGTCTACTGTATGGATGCCAAACTTGGATATACACAACAAAAGCAAAACAAAGGATCACAACAACACAAAGAGCTATGGAGAGAAGTATCCTAAACATAAGAAAAATACAAAAAGTCAGGAGCAAAGTAATCAGACAGAAAACAAAAATAACAGATGCCCTAACACAAGCTCTAAAATTGAAGTGGCAGTGGGCAGGTCACGTATCGAGATACACAGACAGCAGGTGGACAATCAATACTACAAGGTGGAAAGGGCCAATCGGCAAAAGAAGGGTAGGGAGACCGAAAAGACGATGGGCTGACGATATAACCGAAATAATAGGAAACGACTGGTAAACTATCGGCAAGGACAGAGACAGGTGGAAAGGACTGGAGGAGGCCTTCACCCGAGGAGGGGTCCATATCCAAGAGCAAAAATCTAACTCTTACTAACAATTAAACAATATGCAAAACATTATGTAACTAACTAAACACTAACAAACAAATATCAACATTTGAAATGGAAACCAAGGATAAGGAAATACAGGCTTTTTTATTTTTTTTATTTTTTATTTTTATTTTTATTTTATTTTTATTTTATTTTATTTATTTTAGTTGAGTGGTACCATGTTTTACACAAGTATTTTATATTTTAATTACTTGAAACAAATAAAAAGTCTCCGAGAACACAGTCACTAGACAAACATATATTAACCGATAAATTTGCGTCGATCATCGCCGTAATATCATCATCATCATCATTATATTAATACGTGAAGCAAAAACTTTGTACCCCATTTTACGAAAATTGCGCGGACGGGGGAATATGAAATTTCCCACACTTATAGTTTATATAGAGAACGAGTGCAAATAGCTAATATTTTTTTTAAATTATGCATTAAAAATACATTAAATCAATAAAAAAAACATTACACACACTACCATGTATTTATCACAATACACTTAAAATTGAGATTAGATTAATATTGTTTGTCTTTAATATTATTTCTTCTTCTTCTTCTTCTTCAAGTTATGGCTTCACACTAATTATAAGTGTATTTTGCCAGTGTCCAGTGAGATAAATAATCGTGTTAGTTTAAATTAATTCGACTCCCCGATGAATTTGATGACAACGATGATAATGAAGTTAATGAAGTACCCCACCCTGGATAGTAAAGCGGTGGATACTTTACATACCAATTGCAACGGCCGTTTTGAGGGAAGTCGAAAAGGCACGTTTTATCACTTTGTTACAATTACCTTCACTCATGCACATATAAGAACACATAATGGTTAATATTCCACCAACATTACACATTATTAGTCGAAATAACACAAGTTTTGGAAATTAAAACAAATTGACAACATTACTCTTCGACTTCCCGCCAAAAAACCTTTAATATTATTTGTCTATAGTCTTACTGAATGTCAAACATAACCAGCAAACGATGAAAGAGTTTTTACTAAAAACATCGCTTACAAAGAAGTTTTGTATCATTAATTAAATTATCGAAATATGTATGTCTCAAGTTGTAATCAAATTGTTGTAATCAAGTTCAATGGATAGCATTTTCTTTATCGCATGGTTTTTTGTTACAATAAAAAAAAAGAAAAAAAAGGTATTCTTTATTTTAATCATTTTTCGTTTTTTTTTTATTTAAGTTTCATAATTGTTTGAAAAAAATAGGCAAATTAACAGTGTACCCTTGGCGAAATCTGTGATTATAGAAGTATATTCTTTAACAATAGAACTTAATAATGTTCAAACTTATAATTTAAATTAATTATGGTCGAATTTTGACCATAATTGAGGACAATGGGCGACCACTAGTTTTGAATAAAAAGGTAGAACGATCCAAGTACGAACCATGTAGAAACATGACGATTTTTAAATTGGTCACCTAAATGTTACCACACCCATCCACAAAAAGTGTACAGCTGAACTGGGTTTATAATCTATCTATGCTTTTAGTCCTATCTCTATGCAGGATATAGTGTGGATAAATCAACAGCCGGAATAGAGAAAAAAACATCCAACATTTTCACTCCCTTGCTGCTATTTTACCGTCTTGCTCTTCGTTATGATAACTCTTTAGCAAAACCACAACAATAGAAAACTAGCTGCCCAGTATTCTCAATTCCCTCCGTCGAGCGAGATAAACTTGTTCTGCACGCGACACTGCATTGTTTGCTTCTGGGCTTTATTCGATATGACTAATAAACACGTAACCCGCCGTGTTACGAACATCATGAAATGATCGTTTAATAGTACTCCAGAGACATATAGAATATTTTCACATTTTTTGAACAGTTCAGTTTTGGTGGGAAGTCAAAGAGTGAAATTGTCAATTTGTTTTAATTTCCATAACTTGAATTATTTCGAATAGTAAAGTGTAATGTTGGCGAAATATTAACCATTATGTATTCTTATGTATACACTCTTATGTGCATGAGTGAAGGTAATTGTAACAAAGTGATACAACTTGCCTTATCAGTTTCCCTCAAAACGGCCGTTGCAATTAGTATGTGAAGTATCCATCGCTTTACTATCCAGGGTACTATGGGGCACTTCATCAATTTCTTTATCATCTTTGTCATCAAGTTCATCGGAGAGTTAACTCTCCGATGAACTTGATGATAAATTAAGAAATTAAATCTTTTTTTAGCTTTGTTTCCCTAACTTTGAACAAAGGCATAATGTGAAAGCCATTGTCAAGAAACAAAATGCAGTCCTTTTCTTAGCGTTTTTGTCGGCAAATATGCTATAGTTATATGGAAGCAGCCCAGAATGCGTCTACGTTGACTGTATCCGACAGGAGATAGCCATCAAGTCCTGCTGCGTAGGTTAGGGGATGCGGAGCACAATATAATGTATTGAAGATGTCCCACCTTATATCGTGCTCCGCAACCCCTAACATCTGTACGCAGTAGGGCTAGATGGCGTAACCTAAACGGTGGTTTGGGCTACGGTTACAAACAACCCAAATTGGTGCCGTCTGTGAATCCCCTGAACATGTTTTCCTTGTTCCGGCCGACCTGGGCCCGAAGTCTATTTAAAGATTTTCTGACCGGCCATGGTATTTATGTCCAGGTGGCAGACTCTCAGCACGTGAAACAAAGGGATTTGGTAGGGATATTTCTTCCTTCCAGAGATTGCATCTCGCATTTATTGGCTCTAAGGTTACTGGTTCGACGCACTTAAAAAAGTTCTTACGGGTTTTCAGCCTTTACTCCACTGGATTGTGGTGGTCGTTAACCATTTTACCTCCCTCTACAGAGCTCACCACTGCCCTGCGAACATCTGGGGGCGCTATGCCAGCCAGTGGATACAGCAGTTTTACCGGAGCCTATTTCAGACAGCCCGTGATTATCCGGCGAGTTTCATTCAGTGCTGTATCTACTAGCCTTGTGTGGGCGGAACGACTCCACACAGGGCACGCATATTCCCCAGTAGAGAATGCTAGTGCCAAGCCAGATGCCCGCACTACTTGTGGCGAGGCTCCCTATTTAATTTGCAAAAATTGCAGTTACCCGCAGCTACGAACCCGATCAACAACAGGGCCACCAACCGGGTCTAAGTTACTTTTGGATAACATAGCTTGTGCAAATTGTGAAAGAATTGTTAAAATCGGTTATATCACCGATTTCATTTTTCCTTTCTTTAGTTTTAGAGTTTATCGATTACAATATTGTATTAGTATCCTTCTTTATAATATTAGTATGGATTTATTTCACGAAATTATCGTGACGCGCCGCGTTTGTTCATAGCGAGTAAAGGCCTCTAAAATTAAGTCGCCTTTAAATTTTCTTGCACACCGTCATGGCTATATTCCGCAAGCGGGGGTGGTAGAGGTGTACTGTGTACATCCACTTTAGGCCGACGATGTTAGGTCCCATGTAATAGGGGGCATGTAGGGCAATTGGCTCGATTCCCATACCTATACCGAGCACAATTTCAGACTCTGGACTGATACTGGGAATTCCTCGATAGAAAAACACCATTTATCCGACCTATGATTTGCACCCACATAATCACAACGGGCATTATTTGCCACTAGACCAACGAGGCACAAATCTTTCCTCTTAGATTAATTTCACGAAGTTATCGTAACGCACCACGTTTGGTTATAGCGAATAAGTGCATCTGAAATTAATTTTGGCTAGTCCATCCGACTCGACTTTCAATTTTCTTGCACCCAATCAAAATCGAATTACCCGCGACAAGATTGCAAACGAAATAAAATGGCGACTGCTGTGTTTAAACTGCATAGGATACAAGGAATTTACGAGTGTCACTGACTTTGTTATATGTCTGATGAAAAAGGAATGCTTAGCTTTTTCTTGATTTGTAGGTTCACAAAGGAAAGAATCATCCCTAGATTTTGTGTGGATTGAATTTAAGGAAGCCAGATGTTGCTAAATAGATAGCTTACGACCAACTAGGCATAAGCTATCTATTGAGTAAACATTATAGTAGAAATAGGGTCGCCTCCTATTATATTTTTTTTTAAACTTATCTCCACACCAGGCTGCGGCCATGGCTGGTCACCACTCTCCCAGCAAAGTCAAAGTCATGTCGCTAAGCGATCCTGTTTCAAAATATTGCCCAGAGTCGCCTTACGAGGCGTCTAACCTAATCTTACCGATTAGGAACTTTGTCTAACTTCCGTCTCCTCAGCCTATTTAAGAGTGAATAGGCTATTTCTGAATCAGTGAGTTCCTCCTTCGTCATTTTACATCAAATGAGATAAGGGCCAATCGTTGACCAGTCCTTAATAAAAAAAAAGAATAAAGTCACGCATCGCTACAACATAAGAGAACCCTGAATCCTACTTTCTATTAATATTATAATGTGAAAATTTGTATGTTTGTCACTCAATCACGGCAAAACGTCTGAGAGGATTTTGAGAGAATTGGGCACTCAGTTTATTACCTGAATAGGATACTTTTTATCCCAGATAAATTTTAAGTTCCTGTCTAAAGTCAACGCGGACAAAATCTCAGGCAGAAGCTAGTACTGTTATAATATTGACAACCAAAAAAAAAACTAATTCCGATATAGTTGGCAGAGCTCGAAATCGAATAGACATCTAATAATAACCCAGGTACATATTGAATTTTTATGATCGCATGTAAAAGAATTGGGTACCAATCCACGTAACATTTTATGAGATCGATACAACGGGTATTTCGGTCGTTCCCGTAGGGCTAACGAAGGATATTGGAATACGATAGAAAACGACTACTAGAGCTGGGCGGATGAAAAGGCGACGTCTTACGGCTTATTCGTTAGAGCGTAGGTTATTCCGCTTACTGGATCACATTGTCACGAATTCGCCGCACGGAACAAGACCTTATATAGTCAAAAATCATTTTTTGAGTTCTAAGATTTACGCCGCAACATCGTCCGCGTTTACTTTAGACAGGAACCTTACATTTATTCTGGATAACAAGTATCCCATACTTTAATCCAGGTAATAACCTATCTTTGTGCCTAATTTTATCTAAATCCATTCTGCTGTTTTTGCGTGATTGATTAACAAACATTTAAACATACAAACTTTCACATTTTTAATATAAGTAGGATAGTAGGATGATATAAAACTATTTTATCGGGAGTATCGAGAACGGGAGTCGGGACCTTAAAACTCAAAATTAAACCGTGATATAATCCGAAGTTTTATTTCATGAAAAAACATTTGTTTTTGTCCGAGTTTTTGTGTATGTAAAAATTCATGTTTGTCAACGCACCTACGATACGGAGATAAGTTCTAGAGTCAGACTACGTTTCTTCTTATTGAAATAATAATATAAGATATACTATATGAGCTGACCAGTAGAGGTGGGCGGATGACAAAAGGCGGCTTACGAATAATGGCGAACTCGATTACGGCACCGAAAAAATCATTGTGTAAACCGCAAACATTTGTTCGATTCGGGTTAATGTATATGTAAAATTCATGTTCGTACACACTCTCACGATACAGCAGTGTGAAGCCGACTGTTAGAGGTAGGTAGAGGAGAAATGGTGGAGGGTAGCTCTTATCGTTAGAATGTTCCAGATCCATTCCGGTTTTCGGATTGAGTAGTCAGGAGATCGATCGATCGATAGCACGGGAGAAATCCTTGTAGTCATACTAATATTATAAATTCGAAAGTAATTCTGTCTGTCTGTTACCTTTTCACGCCCAAACCGCTAAATAGATTTTATTTAGAGGAAAGGCATAGGCTACTTGTCTTAAAAACTTAAAGGGTTGGTCAAATAGCCGACGGGTGCGCGACGGAAGTGTTTGGTTACGCTCGGCCGGCGGTCGACGGCGCGGCGCACACGTCACACTGCAGAAGGGACGTCCTGCCGGCCGGGCCCACGCCCCACACTAGCGACCCGCTCGCACGCATATTGGCGTCTGGCTCCCCACGGTTTGGTTTGTAATCGCGACGGGCGCGATGGCGGCTGGCTGAGACGTTTGCCGTCGCGGCTGTCTGGCGTGGCAAGCGTGGCTGCACTGTATGTCTCTCGCACATTTCAGCACATTATAACTCTCCAGGTCTCGCCAATGTCGCGCTACCGTCGCGCTACGTCGGCTATGTGGCGAAACCTTAAATTGTTTGGTCAAATACCCGATGGAGCGCGACGGTGGCGTTCGGCTGACGCACAACACTAGCATCCCGCTCGCAGGCATATTGGTGTCTCGCTCCCACCGCGCTTCGTTAGTAATCCCGTCAGGCGCGACAGCGGCGGGTCATGACGTTTGCGCTCGCGCCGAGCGTGGCTACTCTGGCAGGCGTATCTCTTACATACATTGCAGCACATTACGACTCCCCAAGTCGCGCCACGGTCGCACTACGTCGGCTATGTGACGAAACCTTAAGGATGTGAAATACACGCCTGAAAATAACGCGAACGAAGCTGTGGTTACCTATAAATGTAAATTGGTCTACATTTATGAGTTTGAAATTCACGTTTCTAAATGACGCAACAATAATTCTTATAAAAGGGGCAATGAAAAAAAAACTTCTTTGCTTGTTTTAAACGAATATATCTCAGGTGCACTTAGTACACACTCGTACAGAAAATCTTTATTAACATTTAAGCAGTATCTACACCGTCCCATCACTTACAGTAAAGGGTCTATAAAAGCAAAAGAAGTGAAATAGAATAACAACACTCGGCTAGATTTGATAGAATCAGTTAGAGCCCGAGGTTAAAAGGCAGTCCTTTACTAACACTCTTTTTAAGAGTATCCTTAAATTTCGTATAGTTGACTTGGCAAGTATACAGCTATAATATGTTGTAGAACAACAAATTTATTATACATTCTTTTGTTGAAATGCAATGGTTTATATGAATAGATAACCTTGAAATTCCTAGAAATTACAATTATTATCGGCAGTGATGGCTTAGTAAGAAAAATGACCGCCTTGTAGCGGTAAGGCCGAAAGGTTGAAAACATCATTTCCAAAAGATGTCTCTTATCATATCACGGCGGAATGTGGGTGCTATCAGTACACCCCTCCCTTCACGTTATGACAAACGGGCGTAGGAGATATTCATCCATACTATCTATCTATCTACATGATCACGCCAGATCCGTTGCTACCTTCATCCACACAAATATTATAAATTCCAAAGTAACTTTGTTTGTCTGTTACCTTTTCACGGCAAGGAAATAGATTTTACCTCGGCAAAGTACATGGGCTTCCATGTCTCAAAAAAAGGTTATGGGTGTTAATTACACGCCTGAAAATAACGCGAACGTAGTTGTGGGTACAGATCCTAAAAAATAAATTAACACAGTCGCGCTTATATTCCCCATATGGGGATCACAAATGTGTAATGCGTACACCCACTTTCCGCTAATGATGTAGGGTCCCATATAATAGGGGGCGAGCGTATAGCCACTTTTCCGGGCACTACTATTTTCGATAGGAAAAATACACTCTGTCCGACATGGGATTCGAATCCAGGACCTCGTGATGGCTACGTGTATTGTCGCCACTTGCCCAACGACTCTTAAAGTATTTTTGCTATTGTTTCGACTGAAATAGAAACCAATTTTATCCATCGCAATGACAATTATGCAACATCCTCTAACCGCGGGCTATTGCAGACCACTAGCATCCGATATTGTAGCCAGTGGCTCAATTTATAATCATATCAACTAGTTTCCGACCACGGATGGATTATGTCCAATCAATTATACTGTACAATACAATAAAGTACTGTTAGATCCGGGCACTCAGTTGTCATAAAAAGAAAACAACTAGATTGCTAGACACTTATTAATTATTTGTTCCACAATTATTATAACTGACTACACTGGTAATTCGGTACTTTGTCGCACACACGTGAGACCTCCGAAGGTCTTTGCCGAATTCAGACCCCTTTGGTAGCTTAGTTTTCACTACAGAGCCAACCGACAGGCAGAAGCCAGCTCCGTAGTTGGGCAGCATTAGACTAATTACCAAATGAATAGTGACTGACTTTTGTAGAGAACCCGGGGTTTATATAGGCATACATTGCTAATTGGCTTTAACAGAATTGGAATAATCTGGGAACTGCAATTCAGCAATACAGCCGTGGGAGTTAGGGATGTAACAGAACGATGTCGACAGGGTCGTGGATTGGTCATGCTAACTAAAATGTCTTTGCTAGTGGCGGCTCTGTGGATCGAGTCACTCTCTTCCCTCTAATATGGTCGAAAAGAGTAATGGGTAAAAGGCTGCAGAAGCAGCCATCTGCAGTCGCAGTTGCAGCAGTACAGAAGCAGTAAATAAGTCAAAGGTTAGACGGACCAGTCCACACCAGGAACACCCGTTCACGAGTATCTGGAGAGAACACCAGCCATACTGAAGAAGAAAAAAAGGGTTACTATAAAATACGCCAAGAGTGCAAATAAAATATTTGGTTATAGCTCCAGTGTGATGCAGAACGAAACAAAATGAAACACTACTACGGTGCTTGTTTGATCAGTCAACTTATGTGCACTCTTTGCGTATTTTACTAGGAGGGATCAAAAAGTAGTGAGAAAGACATACTCCTTGGTAAAAAAAAATACTGACAGGTATAGCTCAGATACATATTTGTAATATTAATAAAAAGAAAATCTTCGATTCTCTTTTGTTTTTTTCTGAATGTAGTCATTTGTTTGTTTCGTGTCGGAACGTGTTCTCGAAAATGGAGAAAAACGAAGTGCGAGCCGTTATTAAATACCTCTGTTTAAAAAAGTTCACGACGCAAGAGATTCAATGCGATTTGGAAGCAACATTAAAAGAGTCTGATCCGCCGTATTCCACTGTCGCAAGGTGGGCTTCTCAATTTCGAGTAGGGAGAATGAGCACGGAAGACGAACATCGTTGCGGCCGTCCATCGACGTCAGTCACCTAAGAAAATGTTGCGAAAGTCGAGAAAATTGTATTGAGCGATCGAAGAGTTACCATCCAATACTTAATTCAAGAAACGGGCATTTCATATGGAAGTATTCAATCCATATTGAAACAATCTTTGAATATGAGAAAAGTTTCCGCAAGATGGGTGCCGAGAATGTTAACCGACAGTCAGAAACAAAATCGACTTGACATTTCGAAGATATTGTTGGACAAGTTTCAAGAAGATTCTGAAAACTTTTTGTCTCGTTTCGTAACAATGGACGAAACATGGGTCCATCATTTCGATCCCGAGACAAAACAGCAACCTTCGCAATGGAAACGGCCATCATCACCGACCCCGAAGAAGTTTCGTGTCGTGGCATCGGCTGGCAAGGTTATGGCCTCAATGATTTGGGACTCAGAAGTAATATTGCTGATTGATTACCTGGAGCGTGGAACCACTATTACAGGTCAATATTTTGCAGCTTTAATTCCCAAGTTGAGGAATGCCATCAAAGAGAAAAGGAGAGGGAAACTTCGAAGGGGTGTGTTGTTTCATCACGACAACGCACCCGCGCACAGGTCGGCAGTTGCGATGGCTGCCATTCAGCAAGCTGGCTTAGAATTGGTTGACCACCCCCCTTATTCACCAGATCTGGCGGCTAGTGATTTTTATCTGTTCCCCAAATTGAAAAAATACTTAAGGGAAAACAGGTACGAAGACGATAACGAGGTGATGGATGCCGTGTAGAGTTTTTTGCAGGACCAAGACAAAACTTTTTTTGTTAAAGGGATTGAAGCCTTGGAAAAGCGCTGGACTCAGTGTGTAGAGAGACTCGGAAACTATGTAGAAAAATAAATTATTAAGTTATCAATAGTCATTATATTCTATCTCATTCTCACTACTTTTTGATCCCTCCTCGTATAGTAACCCTTTTTTTCTTACCAATATACTTTTAATTATACCTTTACAAAGTCTCTATTCTGTTAATAAGAGGACTATGCAGGCACTGATTGATACCATGAATCTAAGTATATTTATTATAATTTAGTTCCGTCTGCACTGTTCTCCCAAACGCCATAAATGCTATGTATTCAAAAATAATAGTAAAACTCGCATTTTTAAAAAGAGTAACCGTGGAGTGTCTTGCCCTTTTTCTCCACAGGAATGACATTTCGAACGAGTACCAAAAGGAAAGTTGTTATTACTTAAGACTCTAGTCTTCAATCAATAACTTTTTTTTGACTATTCTACTATTATATTATAAGTACTTTTAGTCTACATAAATAAAAGAGTTTAATAATATATAAAGATTTTGATTTTGAATAAAATGTACTTCACTTATTGCATATGTATAAAAAATGCGACAAAAAACTAAAACTATCGAACTTAGGTACTTATGTATCCCAGAGCCTTTGGAACATACTTATGTATGAGCAAACGCAGCACGTTACGATAAATTCATGAAATGATTGTGGAAAATAGTATTACACAATATACTACAATACTAGTACACGAAATATTTTTTTTTTGTTTTTTTTCTTCAAAAGTAGCCACACGGATTTATTCCTGTGCCGTGGGTGCGTTTACAAACATGAAAATTCACACACATATACCCAGACAACTACCCAGACCATACACAAATACCCACACCGAAACAAATAATTGTTGATCACACAAAGATTTGTCCCGTGCGGGAATCGAACCCGCGACTATTAGACACAGAAGGCGGAGATGCTTATGCTCTTAACCACTGCGCGAAATCGTCCGACGGCTAAATATACGAAGTTATGGTACGGCGCTGCATTCTGTGTTTAATTGGTCATACCAAAAAAGGCCTAGGCAACCTCGTAGAGCACTAAGCAAAGTCGCGAGTACAGTTAGCATTTATAATTTAATAGGTAAAAAAGCTTTAACAATGAATTATAACGATGCAGTGATAGAGAGCTTAAGCCGCTCCACCCACTGGATACAATAGGCGCGGGTTCGATTACCGCTTGGGACCACAAATATTTGTTTCGGTCTCGGTGTTTGTGTATGTGGATTTTATGTTTGTGAACGCACCCATGACACAGGAATAAATACTAGTGTGGGGCTACGTTTAAAAAAACAATATCACTAATCAAGCGCAAGTCGGGTTCACGCAATAAGGGTTCCGGATGTTGGTTCTGTTTATCTATAACCGTGTCTACTTACGAGAGCCATTTTTCTTGGAAACAGTAAAACAAAAAACTCTAGAATTTTGCATAGTGATGGATATAGGTAAGTTGTTTAAATCTAGGCAATATTATGGTATTTTCTTTAACTAACCTAACTTAGCCCTTAAACGTAATATATATTTCTATAATTAAAATTATCGATATGTATGCGCGTGACTCAAAACCATAACTATGACAATTTGTCTTTCCGAGAAAAACGCACTTGAGAGATATACAAACACACGAGAGATCCTATAAGGGTTTTTTGTGTTTGTGTGACAATGATCTACGCTGTTGGCCGCGAGCCTTTACAACTTCACCGACAAGGTTCCATTTCACTTTAGGAGGTACGGATCACTAAAATTTCACAAATATTTTTTTCCTCCTATTTGTATTTCATGTTATTACAAATCGAAAACCAGCCCAAATACTATTCCAACATCCATTATCTGGGGTAAAAAAAAAGAACCTTATTAACACCAAAGTTAAAAGGGGTATATTTTAATAAATGACTTCTGTATGAACTCTGTCCACGCCCAAAACGTACTAATTAACGCCGCCAACGATAAATCATTTTATCATATCGCATTACGTTGTTACATAACATAAACACAATGTTTCCGTGCCGTGACCTCTTCATTTTGATGTTACGAAGTATTTAAAGTTGATATTATCATACCGTGGCTTTTAACCAGGATTAAAAGTTATTTTCGGAAATTTTACAGTGTAGGTAGGACATTTTACAGTGTTTCTTTTTAGTTAAGAGTCTGTGTACGAGGCATGTCTTTTAAGTTTTGTCGTTTGAAGAAAATAACACAACTAGAACCTTATAGTACTTTTTATTGTTTTTATAGCTTTTATAGTATTCACCACGTAGCTTAATAAACTTTACCATTCGCTCAAACCAGTTATTATAACATTTATTCCACTCTAAAGTGGGGGTGTTCAAAATGGCTGACTTGAAAGCGTCGACTGCTTCTTCACCGGACTGGAACCTTTGACCACGAAGACTTTTCTTAATTTTAGGAAATGTAAAGAAATCGTTAGGGCTTAGGTCAGTACTGTATGGAGGATGGTCAAGAATTTCTACTTTTTCCTGCTTCAAATACTCAAACGTTTGACGAGCGCTGTGTGAGCTTGCGTTGTCGTGGTGCAGGATGATGCGTCGCTTTGAGTTAGATTTTAGAAGTTCGGCGATGACTTCTGGTAAACAAACTGTGGTATACCACTCTGCGTTAACCGTTCTACGATCTTCAAGTGGAATAGTCGCAACATGGCCGGTTTTTCCAACGAACGTGGCCACTATCTTCTTTGAAGTGCTTCGAGAATGAACAACTTTAGTCAGCTTTGGCTCGTCTTGAAAGACCCAGATTGTAGATTGTTGTTTGGAATCAGGATCGTAGGCATATATCCAAGATTCGTCACCACTGATGATGTCGTTGACGTGATTTGACTCTCCTCGGTTGAACCTTTGCAGAGTTTTCTTACACCATCTGACGCGGGCCGCCTTGTGATCGTCGGAAAGCAGATGCGGTATCCAACGGCAAACTAGCTTTCTCACACCAAGCGCTTCATGCAAGATCTTCTGAATGGTTGTCCCTGAGATGCCTAATAGAGCCTCTACCTCTCGATAGGTCACATGACGATCTTCGAGAATTAGTTGTCTCACAGCAATGATGTTATCTTCAGTGAAGGCGGATTTTGGGCGTCCTTCGCGAGATTTGTCACTAACACTAGTATGTCCACGCTGGAATTCTAAATACCAGCGTTCGACAGTCCGCAGACATGGGGCTTCATCACTGAACACAGATGTTAGCTCTTCAAAACACTGAAGCCGTGTCAGGCCTCAAGTTGTAGAAAATTATTGCACGAACATTTTCCTTAGAAAGATTCATTTTCGTACGTAACCTGACAGATTCCAATCGAGGCTGTGACTAAACAATAGCATTAATCATAATACTTACAACTGTTTTGAGATTCAAAATTTAAACACATTCGAATATAGAACAGTTCCAAATTCAAAATTGCCGGGAAATATGGAAACGACAGAACCTAAAAGCCATGCCTCGTTGGTTGGCCGTGAGTTGATTTTTTTAAAGGTATCCCCACCCCACTAGGATTTATTCCTGTGTCGTGGGTGCGTTTACAAATATAAAAAAACCATATACACAAATACCCAGACCAAAACAAATAATTGTGGGTCACACAAAGATTTGTCCCGAGCCGGAATCGAACCCCACATTTTTCAACACAGTGGGCGGAGCTTAAGCTTGTGGCAGGAACATTGTGGCAGGATTTGTCAAAAGGAAGATTTTCCAACCAGGGGGGTGTATTGTCTGGCGGGGCCTGCCACTCGCACCCAAGAGTTGTTGTTAGGGGCTTGTATATATGTTACACTTCTTCCGCACTCTAATATCGCGTTCTAGACACGTATGGCGAATTGTCAGCGCCAGCTGTTGGTAGGTAGTCACAACCATGTAGCGATGTATAGGGATCGCTACAAGCTCTTAACCACTGCGCCAAATCGTCAGTCAAACGTAACAGGACGAACTATGAGAACGAAGGAACCTAGAAAAGTTGTAAGAAAGGAACTTGTTGAAAATCTTTACTCTCTGCCTACCTCACAAAGAGTGAGCCGAAATATAAAAATAATCTATTTATATCATCATGCTCTGATGAGATATAGACAGAAAATGTATTTGATATGTTACATCTTTCCTCTCGGTTGCTGGATATTTTTTTTGGAAGTGATTTCGGAAAAGAGACGGAAATGTGTTACAGGAAACCGGGGAAGGGCGCGCTATTTGATCTGACCAATAAGCGCGCTCTATTTGATTTGACCAATGAGCGCGCGCTATTTGATTTGTTGCGGATCTTTTTCATGGTAGCATAAAGCATGTCAGATGTGTGTTATTAATGACTTTCCAAAACATGTAAGTTTCCCTATGGTGCTATTTGCTGATGATAGCACAATAATAGTAAGGCATGATAAAGAAAGTGACTTCAAATATGATATAAATAATGCTTTACGCCAGTCTATTGAATGGCTGGAACAAAATAATTTAATCTTAAATATAAATAAAACTAAAATTATTACTTTTCGACAAAGAACTATTGCACCGGACATTAATCTAATTATCAATCATGAAAGAATTGAAGAAATACTTTATACCAAATTTTTAGGTTTAACAATTGACTATAAACTGATGCGGAAAGAACATGCATCTATCCTAATTAAAAAACTGAGTAAGTTCTCGTTTGCTCTGTACAAACTTAAAAAAGTTGTTAACCAGGCAGCTGTCGTCACTGCCTATTATGGTTATGTCGAGTCCATTTTGCGATACGGAGTTGTATTTTGGGGATATTCCTGCGAAAAATCCTCCATTTTCAAAGCGCAGAAAAGATGCATTAGATCAATATGTAACTTGAAACCAATTGATAGTTGCAAACCTCATTTTACTTTTCTTAAAATATTGCCATTGCCATGTCTTCACATATATGAGACCGCACTGTTTGTGAAAAAAAAATAGTGTACTTTTTATAAATATATCCGAAAAACGATCTAGAAGAGTGAGACAGAAATATCGGCATGTATTATGTTTGAGACCTTCCAAAACTGCACTTCAGCACAAGAGCGTACTATGCATGGCCCCAAAAATTTTTAATAAAATCCCGAACGACATTAAAGATCTAAACTTGACACAATTTAAACAAAAATTTAATATATTTTTATTGGACAAATGCTATTATACAGTTGACGAATTTCTTTTTGACAAATCACTTACACACAAGAAATAATAATATTATGTAATGTTGATAACAGTAATAATGTAATTGCATGTATTTTGTACTACCTAAACAGTGTACGCCCAATGGGTAGATTTTTGAGAATCTTAAATGTTAAACCAATATCATATTGTATCACCAAAAATCACACTGAATAAATAATTTATGATATGATTTATGTTATACATCATATGCGACTACTGTAAGGCTCGCTGAGTTTTTTTAATCACACAGACCAAAAGTATTGATAAACAGTAATGAAAGATAATGATTATAATTACTTACGACCTCAACCGTTACCGATATTACCATTACTGATGCAACTCCAATTAGATACTCTAATAAATGTTAATATTTGTATATTCCCAGATGTCACCACTATGTATTTTGTTTATCGGTTAATGTTTTCAAGTTCTTGTAGAACTTGCATATTAGGGATCCTGAAAATTAGAAAAAATAACTTTAATTTAAAAAGACCTTTTTAAAACAAGCTTTTATAGTATCAACACAACGATATCCTACTTAGTTGAAGAGTTCCTATGGCTTCCTTCGGGCTCCATCATCAGACCCTAGACACCATCTGGGTCTAAAGTAACTTAGGACAAATCCAACGAGCCCAAACATGACGGGGTTATATTGAGTAATTGGGTGGTTCTGTCGGCCACCCTCCGGTTTTATCACCAGACACTCAACATCATTTAGTTGTAAAGTACTCGTTCAAAGCAATCAATTACCTAAATATGAGGGGGTTATGTTGTTTAATTCCCGTATTCCTATGGCCACCTTTCGACTCCATCGTCAGACCGGCTCCATAGTACCATAATATAACATTGTCACCGAACTTACATACGTATGCCAAATTTCAGCTCAATCGGATACTCGCAAGCACTTGAAAATAGATTACAATATTTGAACCGGAAAGACAGACAGACATTGCAAGTTAAATAATTAAATAAAAGAAAAAAAAAAAACACCGTCACGCCTATATTCCCCAGAGGCGGTGGCAGAGGTGTACTGAGTACTCCCACGTTTCGCCGACGATGTTAGGTCCCATGTAAAAGGGGGCGAGCCTATTGCCATATACCGGGCACAATTCCAGACTCCGGACTCATACTGGGAATTTATCGTTAGAAATACTACATTTGTCCGACATATCCTAGATGAACGCAGGACCTCGTGATCACAAAGCGATGCGCTTTGCCACCATACCAATGAGGCAGACCAAATAAAAGCTTGTAAAAAAAGGTTTGAGTTGAAAGATCTGAAATAAAGTCCCCGAAGTGTAATAATAGGCGCGTTCTCTACGACAGTAGGACCAAAAATACAATAGCAAAAGTGTGCTCTACACTAGGAATAATTCCTAATTATTGGACGCGTTAATAAATATGTATTTCTCATACAAGACAAATATTTGTGGGTCACACAAAGATTTACCTCGGGCAGGGATCAAACCCGCGAATATTCGATTCAGAGGGTGGAGTGACTTAAACTCTTAATCACCGGACTCTGACGTCAAATCTTCTTCTTCTTATTTACTTTATTTATTTCTTATAAACACAAAATATAAGGCAACGTGATTTCTCTAATCGACTCAAGCGTACCGAGCAAAAATAAATAATGTAAATAATAACAGCCAAACAGCCAATATTATATCTATTCCTCAGACAGGATCATCCCTTCCCACGAAAAAGTATTAGATGAGAATAGATATTCCTATTTATTACGTTTTTATCACGAATAATTGTGTTATGTATGTTCTTTGGAGACTGGATTAACCTAGTATTAATCCTTCTAAGAAATAATTTAAAAAAAAAATGAAACAAAAATATAGTTCAAGTCAAGTGATCTATAGAAATTAACTTTATTATTTTAAGATAAAACTGAGTTTATCGCGGTTTATTTTTATTTACGCACGATCTGTTACCCGCGATCCCGCCCGCGTAGAATTTAGCAAAACATCTTTTTCTTAAATAAAAGTAGCCTAAGTTCCTCATTATAACATCAGCAATCTGTTAGTGAAAGTCCCGTCAGAATCAGGCTAGCCGTTTCGGAGATTCGCCAGATCAAATAGACAGACAGACAAAAATTTTAAAAATTCTTATTTTTTTAAAACTGCCGTACTTTCATCTGAATTTAGTAAAAAACTGTTATTTTGAACTTACAAATAGACACTTGAATTTTATTTATTTGTATAGATATGATTGCGATGTTTCTAGAACTTTTCAGAACTCATGGTCATGCCGCTTTTTATGACCACGGGTGCTGATAAACACTCGAAATATTGGGAACATATAGGTAAGTAAAAATAAAAATAGATGACGATAAAATTCGTTAAACCAATTTTATTTTATGTGTAATGTTCGCGTAAATCCAAAAGACGACAGAGGACTCAACACGAACACGTTGAGGTTATTGTTACGTTACCAAGTTGATATGTCATCCTTTTCTAACTACGGACTTCCACACTAATATAATAAAGAGGAAAGATTTGTATTTTTGTATGTTTGTAACGAATACACTCAAAAACTACTGGATCGATTTTAATGATTCTTTGACGATTAGAAAGCTACATTATCCAGAAGTAGCATAGGCTATAAAACATAAAGCCGGTAGGTGGCGCTGTTGTCGACCGGTACGAGTCGCGGGAAACTGCTAGTACTAAATATACATGAATGTAACAGCACTCTTTCTCGACAATGTCACGTTAACGTCAATCTGTTCCTGTGAAGTCCTCAGTTAATTAATTAAGGGTCGTTCACTACCTACGAGTAAAGTCTAAAGTAGACTAATCGATAATAATTTCATTCCATCGGACGGTCAAACTAACCAGTTTTAATTTCCGGGTTACGCTACTCGAGAAGTAACTAACCAACTCGTTAGGGTAGTGTAAGAGGCCCTTAATCCTCTGTTTTAATAATGACAACACAGCTCAACATATTACTGATATTTTAATGAACACGTTCTGTGGTAGCCAGTTATCCTGCAATTCAATAATAAAACATACTCGTTAAAATATTTCCATTGATTCTACTACAGACAAACATAGCATCCGTTTCCAGTGTTATGGCGTCACGTCCGTTCCGCACTACCGGTAATTGGGAAAAACCGATAAATTTCATTTTTATCATGACTATATTGTACATGTATTGTATATAAGAATTTGCAAGGTCTTTGTGTATCGATATTTTTTTAACTCAGTATTATTGGTACATCTTTATCAATTACTGCGCACGCCTTTATATTGTAATTTATTTTGACTATCTAGAAAGAAAGAAAGAAAGAAAGAAAGAATTATTTATTTTGATAAACACACACAGTCCAAAAACAAAGCAACAACAAAAATTGTATTTAATTCTATATCAAATGAATCTGGACACATGTTGTCATCAAAATGGGTTCCCCATTCAGCTAACACGGTCGTAACCGTGCTACAGCGCTGATTTTCAATGAGGGCCCAAAGTGACGTGCGAGCATTGAGTCAAACTAAAAACAAGTATTTCGCAGTGTTATAAAATTATAACTGTATAATTCTGCACTTAACACATAATAAGTGCTAGGGATTACACAACATGCCCCACTCCCCCAATCAGCCGTCATCTATCTATAATATCACACCAGATCCCATGCGGGATAGGCAGAGAGTACAGGGCCCCAACAGATTTTCTCCTTACATACCTCTGGCTACCTCCACATGTTCTATGTGTTATTTTGATGTATTCAAAGTTTCAACAAAATTCGTTCAGTAGTTTTTGCGTAAAAGAGTAACAAACATGCATCCTTCCTCACAAATTTTCGCGTTTATTTCAGAACTCTTATGTATGAATATAATTTTCGAACAAATAATTTCGTAAGCAGTGAACCACTAGGCTAGTGTAACCAATAGCCTAGTGAACCGTTGGAGTGAAAAGTCAGAGTCTCGGGTTCAAACCCAGGCATGCACCTATGTCTTTTCAAAAACGTATGCGTATTAAAATTAACTATAACTTTAACAGTGAAGGAAAATATCTTGGTCACTTCAACGGTGAACCTGCATGCCTAAGAGTTTCTCGAAGGTGAGTGAAGTTCGCCAACCCGCACTAGGCCAGCGTGGTGGACTTCGGTCTAAACCCTATCAGTTTGAGAGGAAGCCCGTACCCAACAGTGGGACAGTTTCTTAACAGGGCTAATATTATTATTATAATTTTGATCGTAATTTAATATTGTGTTAAAAATCAATGTAAAACTTTAAGTTCATTTATTATATAACTAAGGTACAAGCAATACGTACTAGTACGTAAAGGTTTTCTTACTTCGCAAACTTATAGGTCCTTCAGCATTTTACAACTTTCAATGCTATTCCCAAAGAAGTATTCAAGTAATTTTCAATATGTACCACCCTTTTACTTCAACACCTTTCCTTGACAAAGGTGGACAAACTCACAAGAATGTAATACAGTGGAATTTATTCTGCGAGGGATCGTAAAAGTGGACTGCTTTTGTGTGCCAACACTAACTAAACCATTTATATTCTGAGGAAACTTTTATCGAATCTGTGTAATATAATTTAGAAACATTAAGCTAAATTGACTGAAGTCGTTTTACCTACCTATGATCAATTGTATAGATAAATACATATGTACAGTGGTGCTGGTTCGTATCTATTTAACCCTAAAAAGGGGAGTTTTGGCGGGAAATCGAAGAGTGATGTTGTCAATTTGTTTTAAGTTCCAAAACTTCGAATTATAATGTGTAACGTTGGTGGAATATTAACCATTATGTATTCCTATATGTGCATGAGTGAAGGTAATTGTAACAAAGTGATAAAACGTGTCTTTTCGATTTTACCTCAAAACGGTCGTCGCAATTGGTATGTAAAGTTTCCATCGCCTTACTATCCAGGGTGGGGCACTTCATCAATTTCATTATCATCTTTGTCTTCAAGTTCATTGAGGAATTGAATTAATTTAGAAATGAATATTCGTAAGCTTTGTACAATGACATAATGTAAACGCAATTGCCACAAAAAAAAACCCTATAAAGATGATTACATCTTATATGGCGTAACAGATAATCATGCGTTAAATGTTGAGCGAGATCTAATAATATTTTTGTCAAAATAATGTACACCCCGTCAACCGATTTATCTTCAGTGTCACTCTGCACATCGATTACCGAGAGCTAATCTACATCTAAGGTCACCGACATAGCCCTCAGGATTAGCAAGCTGAAGTGGCAATGGGCGGGTCACAAAGCACGAAGATCTGACGGGCGTTGGGGCAGAAAGATTCTAGAGTGGAGACCATGTATTGGCAAGCGCAACGGAGGACGACCACCTGCTAGATAGACTGACGATCTTGTGAAAATCGCAGGAGGTCGTTAGATGCAGGCGGCATTGGACCGGCTACGCTGAAAAGCGATTGGGGAGGCCTATGTTCAGCAGTGGACATGTATAGGCTGAGATGATGATGATGATGGATCTACATCTTCGTAATGACTTTCATTTTCTACTGAAAAATCTTCATTTTCAATAAAACCTAATTCGACTGACTTTTAAAAAATTTGATTTTTCATAACATGTAACATTCACAATTATTATAAGTACCTAAAAATCATACATTACAACAAAATCATACATCTTGCGGAAGTACCACATAGCTTTATCAAGTCACTATGAGTACTTACCGTGTCACCAATGCCATCTGGTGCAAGCTCTGGCCGCTAATTGAGTTGGTTTAAACCGCCAACGAGCTATGGTATATATTATAAAAGTAGTAATAAAAATAACTGAACCATACGTCTTGCAAACGTAGATTATCTTTCTTTCTGTTTAACACCGTCACGCATATTTTCCATTCCATTTACCAAGCGATTGCTGAGAAGTACTGAAAAATAATCTGTGGTGGGGAGTTTTCACAAGCATATAGAGAAAAACAGCGATGCTTGAAGTACGAAGTGCGCAGAAGTTGAGCAGTCGACATTTATACTATACATACGATACTGTCCACTGCTCTAGGCGGGAAGTGGCAGCAGTGGCATCATATAAACCGGGGGATTACTTTCCAATATAATGGAGCGCGAGACTTTTTTTTCTTTTCTTTTTTCTTTTTTTTTAAAAAACGTAGCCCCACACTAGGATTTATTCCTGTGTCGTGGGTGCGTTTACAAACATGAAAATTCACATACACAAATACCCAGACCGGAACAAATAATTGTGGATCACACAAAGATTTGTCCCGTGCGGGACTCGAACCCGCGACTATTAGACGCAGTGGGCAGAGCGGCTTAAGCTCTTAACCACTGCGCTAAATCGTCCGTCTAGACTATTTCCTTTATACCTGGCATAGCTTCAGGATTTGGACTGCTAATGAGACTTTTTACATAGAAAAATCATACTTTGTCTGACCTAGGATTCGGACCCAAGACTTCGTAATCGCAAGCCGAACTATGTGCTACTAGAACAACGAGAGGGTTTTAATATTTTTTTATTTTTTTTTCTATATTAATAAAAAGTGGGTGTACTGTTAACGTACACTTCTGCCACTCTGGTATGCTCCATTGGTTCGGACATATAGAAAGAATGTCGGAAGAAAGAATGACAAAACAGATGAACAATGCGAAAGTGGAAGGATGCAGGTATCGGGAAGACCTAGACCGTCTTACCATGATGAAAAAGACCGTGTCTTATATGAAGGGCAAGTCAAGAGTCACCGTAACCCAGGAGCGTGTATGAGACTAATTATGACAGTGGAGGTAACCTTAGTATGTAAGGAAAGAACCTCTTGGAACTCTGTACTCTCTACCTACCCCGCAAGGAATCTGGCCTGATGGTATAAGTAGATATATAGAGATAATAATAATGAGTTTTTATAGTCGCAATTGCGACTTTGAAAAAAAAATTATATCTACTAATTTTTGGGGGCATAATCTTAGCAATGCAAATTTAAAATAACTACGATCGCGTGTAAGGGTGACTGAGGGCAAAAGAGTCACATAGAAGCTTTTAGTTTTAGCAAAATACTTTGAATATGATCAGTTGAAATGAGATACAAGTATATTAAAAATAGAAATCCGACTAATAATCTTACTAATGTGAAACTTTGTATGTTGGGATGTCTGTTACCTAATCAGGTAAAAACAGCTTAACGGATTTTGGATGAAATTTGGTACACAAATACCAGGTAAACACCTGGATTAACATATAAAGTAATTTTTATCCCAGAAAAATGAAAAGTTCCTATCTTAAGTCAATGCGGACAAAGTCAGGGGCAGAAACTAGTGTTATTTTTTTTTCTCTTTTTCACGCACCTTTTTAAAGTATGAGTATTGAAAATTTAAACTGTATGAAATAAAACTACTTTTTCGGATTTTATCGCGGTTTATTTTGATTTTTAAGTTCCCGACGTTTCGAGTGCTTTGCAGCACCCATGGTCACGGGAAGGACTGAGGTGGTAGACGTCCAAAAGGCCATCCATCACAGTTAGCTACCGTGGGCAAATCTTTGTTTCAGAGAGCACAAGGGATCTGTGACAAGAAACATCTGGCTGCCGAGCTTCAACATGTCAAGCAAGTCCTGCACGACAATAAGCTGCGAGTCCCACGCCAACGTCACAGTGACCGAGTGAAACCAGCCACAGTCGAGCGTCTCCCTGCTGTACTACCTTACTTAAGAGGAGTCACAGACAAGATTGGCTACATCTTGAAGTGTGCTTCAATTAAAACATTTTATAAGCCGCCGAAGAAGATCAGTCAGTTTTTACCATCTGTCAAGTGTCACATCCCTCTACAAGATGCAGGAGTATACAAGCTTGATTGTGAATGTGGTCTCTCTTACATAGGACAAACAAAAAGACCAGTAAAAACTCGGGTTAAAGAACACATAGCTGACCTAAAACACCGTCGCTCAAAGAAGTCTGCAGTCTGTGAACATGTCCTTGACCGCACCCGCCATAACATCAGATTTGATAGACCACAAATCCTCGTGAAAGAACACCGATTCCTACCAAGGATGGTCCGCGAGGCTATTGAAATTAAAAAACATCCTAATTTCAATAGAGAAGATGGCTGGGTGCTTCCATCGACTTGGGATCCAGTAATTAATATAATCAAATCCAAAACCAAGCATAACACTGCAAGACCTCAAGACACCGTGAGCTCATTCTGCGTAGATCGGACCAACAAAAATAATTAAGAAGTTTGAGGGTACCCCGGAACAACTATGCCTTTTGGACGTCTACCACCTCAGTCCTTCCCGTGACCATGGGTGCTGCAAAGCACTCGAAACGTCGGGAACTTAAAAATCAAAATAAACCGCGATAAAATCCGAAAAAGTAGTTTTATTTCATGTGTAATATTCGCGTAAATCTAAGAACTCAGTAATTTAAACTGTATGTTTAGTCTAGTGGCGCAAAGTGTGAGTTGCGATCACGAGGTCTTGGGTTCAGTCCTAATTCGGACGAAATGTGCTGTTTCTATCGAAAATTCGCATTTCAGAGTCTGAAATTGTGACCAATGTAATAGTAATAGGCTTGCCTTGTATTACATTAGAAATTAATGTCATGGGCGTTATGTAGGTATCCACAGCACATCTACCATCCAATTGGTGAATGTAGACATGACAGTATGATTTTAGTTTTGATTTTATTTTATTTTTAAACTGTAATATAACATAATTGAACACGGTTGTTTAGTATATTTCACAAAAGAAATTACATCAGGGATTTGATAATTCTTATTATACTCATAAGCTATTTTTAAAATTATATTTACTATAATATATGAAAACTCCTATAGACCTGCAGAATACCTTTTTAAAATAATTTCAACAAACTTATAATATGTTTAAGTGTGGTACAAATTTGCCCATTCTCCCCTATGAATAATCGTTGCCAAGGAAAACGAATTGATACATTTTTTTCATTCTTAATGGAAAACCTTTGTTTTAAAAGACAAATAATCTTTGAAAACAATATTCTCATTGTTCCAAAAAAACATAATAGTAAGTAGGTATTTGTTATTAATTTTTAGCGTATTATTTTTTGACTGACTGGCGGCGTGCCCGATACTATTTCGCATCTCACTCTTCCATATAACTCGTTAGCAAAAATGAGGTAGAAAATATCTACGAACTGCTGTTAACGGGATCACGTATCAAAAGCATAAAATATCCAAAAATGACATTTTCATTGCTAGACCTTTTGCCTAAATAACTTCATGTGAAACTAAAGTCCCCAAAACTTTAATAGTCACATAAAAAGAAAGTTTTAGGACCTCTATTCATCTTCTGAGGGTGTAAGGTAATCTTAACTTTCAAACCTTAAATTAACATTCCAAGTTACGGTCCCCAAGAGCTTAGGAAAGTAAGATCAGCTTATTAATTTTTCATACATTTTTAATTGGGATAAAAATATGTTAATACGGTTTGAAAGTTAATCAATTTTTTTAATTATCATTACGATGTGAGAACGAATATTCTATAATAAGTAAAATAGCGATACTTTTTACAAACCTTTATATACAAGGTGTAACGTAAATAACGAAAGACATCAGTCATGCCGATTAGAGAACTGCTTCATAAATTCAAAACGAAAACCAAATTTTCAAATTTTTAAAGGTTTTTCTCTTTTTTAAGCACTCTATGTAGGCATAGGATCCCTGCAAGGGATTTGGCGTGGTGATAGATAGATGGATAGATTTTAAGCACTTTTATACCTCTATTAACAATTCAACTTGTACGTGTATGTGTGAGTTTTTAGAAATACGTTTTAGGAATGCATTTTGAAATCTCCTTATTACTCTAAATTTTAGATTTTTATTGCGCACTGAAGGAGTAACAGCATTTTTTGCAAATTTTGAATAAATATAAGATACATAAAAAATAGTTGGAATAAATTCAGTTACCGATTTAGAACAAACTAATTTTAGGTCTTGCCTTTATTATGTTACACCTTGTATATTGCAATATTTGTTTGCTTAAGTCAAACCATGGAAACTGAATTAAAATCATTGCACCTTCTGCTACGGAGATGGAATTTGACATGCTGATTCAGGTCCGATGACAATGCATTTTTATATAATATGATTCTCCACTCAAGATTGGCTCTAAACGAAGGAATTCCTCAAGGGCGGAAGGAATTTCATTGGTGCTTTCAGACCATAAATGAAATAGAACAAAATTATCAACATTTAATTTTGCCTAATTAAATTTTCTCGAAGTTTTCTTTTGCACTACGATTTTTTGCTGATTAAATGGATTCTAATTATTTTCAGTTAGTTTAAATATATCTACATAAACAAATGCATCAAGTGCATCGTTTTGTATGCACGGCCGCAGTCCGTGTCGGCTTTGTGCCTGTCTGTAACCCGACCCGACCTGTGGTTAGTGCACCCTAGGGTTGCCATACCGCACTCTTAAATAGGAAATGGCAACCTAATTGATGCCTTATTTATCTAGTTTATAATTTATATCATTAAAATAGTATTCTAAACTATTCTATGTAGGTACGCTATAAAACATGCCACGGAATATATATTCCGTGGCATGCCATATGGCTCGAATAGTAATATACATTATTTGTTTTTTTTTATATAAGTATGTATTTTATTTGTATTTACTTTTGTTGGAAATCCTGAAATAAATTAACTCTCACCTCTAGGGGCATCCATTAATTACGTGAGCTCTTTTTATTTTATATACCCCTCTCTTCCCCTTGGTGGGATTTGGTGGAATCCCCCGTACCCTTTACTTGAGATTTACGCGTTAATTGTTAAGACTAAATTCTCGAATTAAACGATTTTAATGGCGTTTAGATTTTTTAGCGTACAAAATGGGAACAAAGAAATAACCAAAGTTTTTTTTTTCTTTTATAATCTATCTATCTATATCATCACGCCAGATCCATATCATCACGTAGGCAGAGAGTATAGAGTTCCAACAGGGAAGGTCAAGTTCCAGTTTCTTTTATTATGCCTATAATAATTTATGTTTTTCTAAAGTTGACGTTAGAATTTTAATTATGCAAGAGATTGGATGATATTTTACTGGAAAATTTTGAGCTCACGTAATTAATGGATGCCCCCTAATTGAAAAACCCTTTTTACTGGACTAAGTATAAAAAGCCGCTTAAAATATTAAATTAAAAACACCCTTTTCTATAAGTATTAATTCTTTGAATTTACTCTATCTGAAACCGGATAAAAAAATAATCACTGTCACGCCTGTTATTTGTAAGGGGAGTTGGCAGAGGTACAATATGTAGATACACTTTTTGCCGTC
Source organism: Phalera bucephala (assembly GCA_905147815.2). Lineage (NCBI taxonomy): Eukaryota > Metazoa > Arthropoda > Insecta > Lepidoptera > Notodontidae > Phalera > Phalera bucephala. The sequence continues at coordinate 9,375,350 of LR990621.1, read as the reverse complement.
GATATTAGATCTCATTATTGGCATTATACATTCGATAGAAATGACAGACGAATGATCAACCATGACATAGGAATAATTCCCAGCATAGTTTTTTTTAAAACGCACACTTTTGCCGACCCAGCATTGGAATCCAGACCCTCGTGATCGTGAAAGAGACAATGTAATCAGAGTGAAAACAGTTATATCCACCTTATACCCGCTTCTTTTTTTTTAAAAAAATACTCCTAGCAGAACAACCCTAATCCTTCCGTCGCACCGCCCCCAATGCTCCATTCTTTGTACTATGTAGCCTTTTGTACCGAAACTTTGTAACAAGAGCATATGTGTTTACACTCCGAGTCGTAATTAGGCACTTGTATTTTATTTATTTATTTAATCCTTTATTGTATACAGTACATTTACAGTTGTAATTTCACAGGTGATATACAAAGGCGAGCTTAACTCAAAATATGAGTTCTCTTCCAGCGAACCTTTAAGTGTTGAGAGATGAGAATGTTAATAAGAGGGTAGTTATACAATTACACATTAAAACATACAATAAAATAAACATAAATATAAATAAAATACATACTATACAAAACTAAATATATATAATTTATAAAATAAACATACATAAAAATACACATAGTATATTATATTACAAATTTGTATCAACAATCAGATAGAAAAGGTTCCCTGATTCTTCTCCTGAAGATGTCCAGAGAGGAGCTTGCGCGTATAGCGTGTGGGAGTGAGTTCCAAAGACGCACTCCACGAACAGTAAAAGACCTATCATAGCAACTGGAAGAATGAAGAGGAGCACGAAGAAGGAGAGAAGTAGCAGTACGACAGGCCCTATCCTTGGGGACAAGAAAGTCAAAACGCTCACGTAGATAAATAGGAGCTTTGGGGTTATGAAGGACGGAAAAGAGAAGAGAAAGGATATGTGAGTCCCGGCGTTGCCAAATAGGCAGCCACTTCTATTCTCTTCGGAACTCTGATACATGATCATATTTACGGAGACCGAAAATGAAGCGGATACACAGATTCTGCAAACGTTCTAGCTTATTAACTAGCTCTGCAGTGGCATCAAGAAAACAGACATCACCATAGTCTAGAAGTGGTAGGAGAAGAGACTGAGCAAGGCTTGTAATGACAAAGTTCGCTGAAAAACCAATGCTTAGTATTTATTTATTATTATTATTTGATGTATATGTAGTCCACCGGCTTGGTAGTATGTTTTTTTTTCTTTCATTTATTTTGGCATCAAACAGTCATATACAATGAATGTGTAAACATGCATATTTTTTACATAATAGACCTTACAGTGCCTAAAAGAAATTTAGATAAAAAAAAAACAACCCAATTATTGGACCTTACATGCCAAAACGTATACCAATCAAATTTAGGTTTTAAATAACAATTAATTGCATACAAACAAGTGAGTGCACATAATATAATATTACATTGTGTTACATATCTGTAAGTGCATTTGTCGACAGATCTTACTTATTTAACAATGTATGACTTAATTTGTTTTTTAACAAATTGAGAGACATGTTAAAAAGATCGAAATTAGAGAAATCCCTGTTATATATATTGGTGGAACGATATAGAAAGGAGTTGCGTGTATAAGTTTTGTGCCGTCGCGGGGGTACAAAAAGTGGTAATGTACGTGTGGGGCGCACTGGTAAACGAGCGCGAATTGAGAAGGATATTTTGGCGAGAAGATCTGATGTATCAACGACGGAATTTATGATTTTATATAGAAAGATAATATCAAACATTTTACATCTTTCATAGAGGCTCAGTAATTTATGTCTAGACAAGGCAGCGCTGTATGAGTCATCTACAGTGACACTGCGATAATTAAGCGATTTTAAGAACTTATGCTGATTTTTTTCAATTCGGTTGATGTGTATTTGATAACACGGGCTCCATACTGAACTGCGAAAATCTAAGATCGAACGGACAAATAAGAAATAAAGAATTTTGAGTGTTGTAGTTTTACTGAAAGGCTTACTGATTCTTAGAATAAATCCTAATGATCTAGTGCAATAATATGCATAAGTTAACACAATAATGATAAACCATCCAATACTGTCCCATGACATGACTAGATATGGTCGCTTACAAAGAGCTTCATGAGAAGGCTCAAGTTCACCCAAAGGGGATGAAGAGAGCTATGCTCGAAATTACCCTGCGGGATCGAATCAGAGATGAGGAGGACCGCAGGAAAACGAAAATCACAGACATAACACTAAGAAACGCTAAACTTAAGTCGCAGTGAGTGGAGCACATCGATCGTAGAACTGACGGCTATTAGGTCAAAGAGGTTCTCGAGTGGGTAGGCCCCCTACAAGATGGACCGATGACCTGTTGTACGTCGCGGTATAGGGTAGATGCATGCACCACACGGTCCGAATGGACCGCTGGTCGATCTTGGGGATGCCTTTGCACTGCAGAAGTCGTCTTTCGGCCCACTGCTAGACAAAGACCACCAAGGTGAGAAAGATTGGGTTAGGTAAACATAATAATGATATACAAACCACTACTGTCCCACGTCGTAACTAGACATGGTGGCCTCATGAGAAGGCTCAAGATCACCCAAAGGGCGATGGAGAGAGCTATGCTCGATGACCCTGTGGGATCGAATCAGAAATGAGGAGATCCGCAGGAAAACTAAACCCACAGACATAGAACTAAGAAACGCTAAACTTAAGTGGCAGTGGGCAGGGCACATTGCTCGTAGAACTGCTGGTTATAAGGGCAGAAAGGGTCTCAAGTGGGCAGGCCCCCTACAAGATGAACTGATGTCCTGGTGAACGTTGCGATATATGGTGAATGCATTTACCACACGGTGGTCGGAATGGACCACTGTGTCGGTCTTGGGGATGCCTTTGTACTTTAGAAGTCGTCTTTCGGCCCACTCCTGGATTAAGGCTACCGAGGTGAGAGTTTTTTTTTAAACGTTGCCCCACACTTGGATTTATTTCTATGTCGTGGGTACAAACATAAAAATTCACATACACAAATACCCAGACCCAAACAAATAATTGTGGATCACACAAAGATTTGTCCCGTGCAGGAAGCAAACCCGCGACTGTTAAACAAAGTCGGCGGATCGTCTTAAGCTCTTAACCACTGCGCTAAATCGTCTGTCGACGTAAGATTGACCCGATGCAAAATACGCGTACTGATTTTCATGTTATGCGCAGTTCGGCCCCAGAGTAGCATCAATCAATCTTTATAAAGCTAGCTACGTGTTGTGTCACACAACTGAACGCCGTCATCAGTCTTCATGAAAGTTTTCGATATCTCTCATATGCGACGGTAACATATTATTTATTTAACATTGCAAATTTTCAGTAACAATCCAGTAGTATTTTGCCCGATATAATGACAATTTAATCCTAACGCGATGAAAAACATCTCAAGAGAAACTTTCATGTCTAACAGAACTTAACTATAGAAAGTTATGAGAAAATAATGGTATGCCCGAACATTGGAACTGTAAATAGCTCGGCGATATAAGTTTACTATGTGTACTCCTCTTTGTATCCCTACATTCAGTACTTAATTCATAATAATAGTAGTAAATACATAAATAATAGTTTATAACTGAAAAGGTATTATAATGACAAGAACCTTCCAAAACAAACAACAGAAATTCACTTATTCTATTTGGCTCAAAGAAATTGTAGTTAGTGCGCTGCCACTGACAGAGGCTTAACTTATTTTGTGTATCATAAAATAATATCGTTTGATAAAAACGATAACTATTTTGTTAACTACCTAATCTATTATACAGTAAATAAACACTGAATTTACAACAAAAAAGCACATTAAAATACACATCCACACACATAACTCATCAACCGCTTACTACGCGTAATTTTAAAACCTACTTCACTACCCACCGCCGCTATTTTCATTCTCGTGCTCGCCAATTTCATACCCACTCTGCTCACTGTCACACGTTTAGGAATCAAAGAAATCTTAATAATAAGAAATCTATCTATATCATCACGCCAGCTCCCTTGCGGGGTAGACAGAGAGTACAGAGTTCCAACTGGTTCTTTCCTTACATACCTCTCTGGCTTCCTCCACTCTCATAGTTCGTCTCATAGACACTCGCCGGTTACGGAGACTCTTGACTTGCCCTTCAGCTAAGACACGGTCTATTTGGTCATGGTAAGATAGTCTAGGTCTTCCCCGGCACCTACATCCTTCCACTTTCGCATTGTATATCTGTTTTGTCATTCTTTCTTCTGGCATTCTTTCTATATGCCTGAACCAACGGAGCATACCCTTTCTCATCTTTACACCGATACTATCTTTCATACCTACTCGCTTTCTTACTACGCTGTTGCGAATACGGTCGGTCAGCGTGACTCCGCACATCTTCCGCAGAGATCGCATTTCGACCGCATTTATCCTGCTTTCGTTCTCCTTCTTACATACCCAACTCTCACTGCCATATAACAGCGTTGGGACAAGCACTCCGTTATGCATGGCCAGCTGCGCCTTTTGGCTTAAGTGCCGGCTCCCAAGTAGCCTTCCCATCGCACCATTCACTCTATTACCTGCATTCACTCTTCTCTCTATATCAGCGGTGTATTTTCCATCCTTACTGAAGGCGCATCCAAGATATACAAACTCATTCACTTGCTCCAGCACATCGTTACCAACCTCAATCCTTGCATTCGTTCTGGTTTCTTCCCGTTCAAAAACCTTAATTTTGGTTTTCTTCACATTCAAATGTAATAAGAAACTTCGTATTATAACGATTCCTGTGGGCTGAGTGTAATTCTGGGGGCCGAAGCTGCTCACGTCCGTAGGTTGTACTCTCGATTCCCTACACATAGTCCCTAAACAGCACTAAAGGAGTAGAGAGTAACACCATCGGTGGTAGGCTACCGCCGTGGCTGATCACCGCCCTCCCAGCAAAGTCATACCATGCCACCAAGCGATCGAAACGCTCCCTGACATGTTGCACGGAGTTACCTTACCAGGAAGCGAATCTAGCCAGATCATAATTCGGAACTCGGTCCATCTTCTATCTTCTCAGCCTATTTCAGAGTGAATAGGCTCTTACTAAGTCAGCGACCACATCTTGGACCCAATCGTCACTTTCCCTCAGGTAAGAAATCGGTAAATTTATGATACAAAAGACCTTAATAAAAATGCAGTTGTAATATTAAATTTACACCCTTTCGTGATAAGAATTAAAAACTTAGGTGATTCAGAATCAAAGGGCAAAGAGGAAAGTCATTAAGAAAGCTATGACTCTAACAAGATTAGTTGGAAGCCATCGCGACCGATGTTAATTCGTTTACTTGTTTAATTATAGTGAAATGTAACTGTGTGTGGGCTAGTAACACAGCGCAACACGGCTTTGAGTGCTTGTACATTGTTTGCACAACAAATGAATAACTTTCACTGCAATATAAGTTCTTATTAATTTCGTACCTGACATTTTTATCCGATATCCTTACGAAAATAGGTAAGACACAGTAGAATATGGCATGAAACAAGATTGCCGTGTGCTGGGACCATAGATAGATTTCAAGTATGTTATTCCTACTGAGTACAAATAATATCTTCCGCTTGTGTATGATATTATCGCTAAGCCTCATTATTATTTGTATGTTCATAATATATATTTTTAGTAACGATTATGTCTAAAACAGACATGGTCGTTTTAAGTAACCGAAGTCAATTTGTGTACTTGTTTTATTATCGCAAAATGTAGCGGTGTGTGCGCTGGTAACACGCGCGAGACAACTTTGAGTGCCCCTATGGGGTAGATTGTTTGCACAAAACCCAATTAATTCTGTGCATAATAGTGTTCACTAATCTGTTTATAAACACGGAATAAAGAGGTGCCGATGTTGCGGAAATAGGCAAAACACAATATAGTTACTGAATTACTTGTAAAACACTAATAAACTCGCAAAACTATCATTCATTTTAAGTTTGTTAAAAATTTGACACTTGACAAAATGCATGGTTCAGCTGATTCTTTCCGTCCGACCGTCACATGGGCGTAATATATATTCAATTTATTACTGTTCATTACTTTTCTGTTACACAAATATTTTGACTAAGGTGTAGAGTTTGTGGAGTTAGGGCTTGTAGAGTTAGAAGCTTGGCTCTTGGTCTGATAACTTTTTGACAGTGCGGTCTGGTCTCGTCTTGGCAACATTTTACATGAAAATGTATTTGGTGGAATATATATATATATATATATATATATATATATATTCAATTTATTACTGTTCACTACTTTTCTGTTACACAATAGTTCTTATAGTAACGAAACGGCCAAGCCACATATTTGGCTAAGGTGTAGAGTTTGTGAATTTAGGGCTTGTAGGGTTAGAAGCTTGACTTGAGATCTGATAACTTTTTGACAGTGCGGTCTGATCTCGTCTTGGCAACATTTTACATATAAATGTTTATGGTGGGATGTTAATTTACTTAATTATTATAAAATGTAGTGAACTGAGTGCTCGCTAGTAAACTCGCGCGATACAACTTTGAGTGCTCCTTTTATGATGTCGATTGTACAACAACTGAGTGACAGTTTTATCCCATATTAGAAAGAAAATTAGCAAGACATAGTATTAATTAATTAAGCCTTACTACCCACAACTGGGCAGACGGATTCTCTTAAATTTTAAGTGAAAGATTACTCGTAGCATTTAGTGCAGACCAACAGACCAGACAGAATACTGTCTTGTAATAATACGATTATGTTTAATTTTGAAACAGACAAGTTGTTGACAGACTACAGACAAGTTTTCATTTTAAGTTGCCGGCGTAAATTAATTTACTTGTTCAATTATGGTAAAATGTACTGGGGTGCACGCTAGTAAAGTGGTAACATCGCGCGCGATAACTTTGAGTGCTGCTATTAAGGTCTAAATTGTTTGTACAACGACTAAAAGGTAGTTTACATTTACGTTCATTGAATTATGAACTGTATTGTTGTGTGCGTAAGTTTGCTTTAATATAATTCAATATTATAGAACGCTGGCACGTACATGTGGTGCGTAACTGAGCCTGTTTTGGCGCCATTTTTGTTAGCAATGCTCAGTCTAAAGAAGTCTTAGTCTAAGCATTTAAGATTAGAAGAATTATGAACACACGCACACCGGAATTTATACACAAAGATCAAAAATGCCTTCATACTGAAAGCCACTTTGGGTTGCCATATATTAAAATGGAATCTCTCAATGTTAAAGTTTGTAAATTTGGATGTTTGTTACTCAATCGCGCAAAAACGGTTAAACGGATTTGGATGTAATTGACACACAAAGAGTTTTTTTTTTAGAAACGTAGCCCCCACACTATGATTTATTCCTGTGTCGTGGGTGCGTTTACAAACATTAAAATTCACATACACAAATGCCCAGACCGGAACAAATAATTGTGGATCACACAAAGATTTGTCCCGTGCGGGAATCGAACCCGCGACTATTAGACACAGTGGGCGGAGTGACTTAAGCTTAAGCGTCCGTTTATTTGCCGGATTAACACATAGAATACTTTTATCCCAGAAAAATGTAAAGTCAAACAACGCGACCGAAGTCGCGGGCAGAAACTAGTATATTAATAAATCAGCCTGTTTTATTACTGCCAAAGGCACAAACAAACCTGAGAGTCTGTCATGACCTATAGAGTAACTAATACCTCTTCAAAACTAAAAAATAATTATAATCTAACAAAATACAACAATAACAACGTGTTTCATCTTGTCTTACATAAAATAACACCTAATTACCTCATAAATCCAACGGTATAGAATGACCAACGCAATTTCATCCCACTCAAAACATCCCAGATAATAAGGAATATAAAACACGACAAAGACATTTTTTGCATTTTAAAGCGAGAGAGTGGCTAGTTAAGAAGATTTTCTCGGATGACACAATTGGCTCATATCAGACCCCTTTTAGCTCTCTAGGAAGAAAATGAACAGCGCCTGTGACGTAATTCTTGGAATCTAGCCAATGTAGATAAGTTATCTGGCAATTTTTTATGTAAGGCAATTTTTTAAGCGTCTGAGTTTTGTTGATAACGGAGAGCGCAACGCAAACAGGGAAATTGCGAGTTTTGAATTGTGTTCGGAAATTAAAATGATATTTTTTTCTCATTTTATTCGGAAATTAATGTGTATTTTTTAAATTGTATTTGGAAATTATGACTTTTTAAGTGCTTTTCTGATACAAATAATCAGTGAATTTAACCGGTTTTTATAGATAGAGTTCGAGCGGTCACCCCAGTATGTTTCCCACTCGAAGCAATATTTTTTTCTTTCTATTTAGAATCATTTCTATCCAAATAAATGACTTTTAACTTTGACATATCCTCTTTTCTGCACACAACCGGATCAGTTATCTAACTTTAACTCAAAACGAGATCAGGAAGAGAAAATTATCTGAAAGACATGTGAAATAATGTACCGTAAGAATAGTGGAGGGCTTGTTCCTTCTTTAATTACCTAGCTGCATCTTCGGCGTCATCGTCACTTTCCAGGTGAGATAGGAGTCGTTCGCTGACCAGACCTCAATAAAAAAACTTTAAGACCATAACACAACCCTACAAAATATGAGTGCAAAGCGCTTCGGAGAAAAACGGACGTAACAAGTCTTCATTACATCACGTGTTCTTTACATTAATGTTTCTGCATAAACATCAATTTTACTTTTACGTATCGGCATAAACATCAATCTACGTCCGTGTTTTTAGTCGGTATCGTTTAGAGAAAAATGTAATAATTCTATGAAGGTCAAGTATATGCTAGTTCAAGGTTTAAGTTAACGGCCTTTTATTACATTTTTGGGAGAGCTCAACTCAATTCTTTATTTGTATTTCCTCATCAGGAAATTACGAGTAATAATAGTTTGGTATCTTTATTATATTGGTAAAACTGTCAAGATTTTGACTTCTGCGATTCGGAATGTGGCGTACGTACACATAATACAGTGCAATTCATTAGGACTTTGTCAAAATTACTTCTGAACTAAATAACGCAGGTATCAATAACACATAAATGTGATAAAGTACTAACTACTAAAGTGCCAACATATTAGCGAACTCGCATATGTTTGTGTGATCCCTCGGTAATTGTTTAGTCGGATCCAAGAATTGTCGGTGCTTTTGAGACTCTTGTTTGTAGTAGTAAAAAACCCTATCAAATACACTTTAGTTCATGTTAATTGTAAAGAAAGAGTTAAAGATAAGAAACTATAGGTTGTTTGAGTTTCGGTAGTTGATGTTCTATTGATGGCACTTTCGATTGTATCGTAAAGTAATGATTTAATTAATATTATCGATATAAAAAATAAGCAATAATAACGATAGCGATACTATCAATAGTGTCGATATTATTGGCATCTACACTGTCAGGTACTGCTTCCTAAGGTCCTAAAAACAATCTACACAACACGCTATAAAGTGCATATTATTATCATTCAAGTACAGTATTTGCACTAGACACGATAGCAGCAAAATAAAGAATTTTCATGGCTACAATGAAGAAAATCCAGCAAACAATCATAATAAAGTGTAATAACTCGGAAAATAAGCGGTCGTTGCTTGAGCCTGCGGAATGGCCGGCTGGAGTCGTTTCAGTTTGACTAACTTTCCTTCTATATCGTAAACCCATGCATCAACACGTAAACATCTGTAGAGAGAAGATAAAAACGCTTCAAGATAAGTCTGCAATAGACTTCAATAGCGGCATTTCAACATGGTATCTTGAAAGGAAATAAAGAAAAGCAAGTGTGTGTCCCAGAAACGAAAAATGCATTACTATATCAGACCAAAACTCTGCTAAAATCGTGAGCATGCAATTGTTTCTTTTTTCATATTTGTTTTATTTAATTGTTTTTAACTAATACTTAGTTCTTAGATTTACGCGAATATTAATTTATTTAATTAATTTAAACATGAAATAAAACTATTTTTTTCGGATTTTATCGCGGTTTATTTTTTATTATTTTTGATTTTTAAGTTCCCGTTTCAATGCTTTGCAGCACCCATGGTGACGGACGATTTAGCGCAGCGGTTAAGGGCTTAGCCCGCCCCGCCCATTGTGTCTTATAGTCGCGGGTTCGATTCCCGCACGGGACAAATCTTCGTGTGATCCACTATTATTTGTTCTGGTCTGGGTGTTTGTGTATGTGAATTTTCATGTTTGTAAACGTACCCACGACACAGGAATTAATCCTAGTGTGGGGCAACGATTTAAAAAAAAAAAAAAACGGCGATCAAATCCGAAAAAATTGAGTTTTATTTCATGTTTTTAATGAATCTAACATGTTGTGTACTCGTGTTATTGGACACTGGATTTTATAGTCTATTTTAGAGTATTCTTAACCTTAAATATAATATCTCATTTCATTACATAGAAACTCACTTACTTATGACATAATGTATATCATTACGTCAGATCCTTTGCCGGATATGCAGAAAGCACAGAGTTCCAACAAGTTCTTTCCTCACAGACCTCTCAGACAACAAAATGTGTTGAACTCAAGTGCAACCCATGGATAATCAACAAAACTAGTTCTAAACAAATAATTCTATTACAGAATGTTAACTCAGACACTGGGCACAGCTGTTGTACGAGATCAAAGTTGAAATTGCGCTAAATAACTTAGCAGAAATCAACTGGTCGCTTGAGGTTCCCGCGAGCGTAATTCACTGCAGTATTTAGTTAGCCAGAGTGAAATGTTAACGTCTTCATTGCTTCAACAATCATCTAGACTAATATAAGAGAGCTATAGTATAGCTTTTTGACGGACGATTTAGCGCAGTGGTTAAGAGCTTAAGCCGCTCCGCCCACTGCGTCTAATAGTCGCGGGTTCTATTCCTGCATGGGACAAATCTTTGTGTGATCCACAGTTATTTGTTACGGTCTGGGTATTTGTGTATGTGAATTTTCATGTTTGTAAACGCACCCACGACACAAGAATAAATCCTAGTGTGGGCTTACGTTTTAAAAAAAAAATAGTTTGTTTTTTTTAATGAGTTAATCTCTGGAACTACCAATAGGATTTAAAAAAAATGTTATGATGGACCAATTCTTGAAGAAGTTTGATCCTTTAGAGTCTAGCAAATTTCGAACAAGAAATCAGAAACCGAAAACCACTTACTCAACAGCGAAGGCGGGCGATGCGTTGCGACCGTATTAGCTTTGTGGTAAAGGGCGGGTGAAACCGCGAAACACAGATAGAAAGTTTAGAAAACGAACCAGCAATTAAGCCAGGCACAAAGGTTCTCAAATAGCAACCACATTACGAAAGACGGAGAGTAGGCAGGTCCCTCACGAGATGGATCGATGACCAGATAAAGGGCGTGGGTAAAAGCTGAATTCGAACTTTCTTTAAAGTATATCGGCATTGGTGTTAGGGTGCTTGTGACGTAAATGAAACTGCGGACTGTATTTCTGCTGGTTTATTCACATTAAAATTGAACAGTTGGATAAAATTAAATTCCATATCAAATTCTCGTCCTGTGGCGAGGAAATCCTTATACCGCGCTTGACGATGTAACGCGTGCGTGTGTGTGTGTGTGTGTGTGTGTGTGTATGTGTGGGGTCGCGAAACTATTGGCGTTTGGAAACAGTAAAATAAAAACCAAAAATTATATGTATTAGTATGTGAGTATGTACTGTCTTGTATGTATTTATAATTAGGTATATATCATATTGGTTTGTAATTTAAATTAATCATTTATATTGTACGCCACCAACTGCCCCTTTCTTTCTATCGGTTTTTATTTTCTTTACAATGGTTGTCTGGACGAAATTGCTATCAGTAATAATTAGGTATATATCATATTGGTTTGTAATTTAAATTAATCATTTATAGTGTACGCCACCAAATGCAAGGGGCATCTTTCTATCGTATCTATACATATAATAAAACTGTAAGGAAGTCGTGTCTGTACATGGAATATTTTTAGGAAATAACAACCCAGGGGTATCATACTATCGATGTAGAAGTTAATTCTGTAATTTTTGGCTTTCGTGTCTGTTTGTTTGTCTGTCTGTCTGTCTGTCGGAGGGTATGAACCAGCATCACGCAAAAACTACTGGGCGGATTTTGATGAAACTTTGCATGCGGATACCTTATAATGTTGGCTAACATTTTGTATAGTATTTATTTCGGAAATTTATAAGGTTTCTCCAGAAAAGACAAAAATAAGCAAATTATTGGATTTCTAAAAAGACACTTTATTTGAAATCTGTTTGATGGATTTCAATGAAATTTTGTGTAATTGTAGCCTGTACAAAATATCACAACTCTGTATACTTATATTTTCGAAAAATTTTACAGTTTCCGAGGAAAGTACAAAAAAGTCGATTTTGATAAATCATTCATTGTTCCCAAACTACTTTTTAGAAGTCAGTGAAACTTAGCACGGAGATATTTCATATGACAGATAATATAGTTAATATTTAAGTTTTCGGAAAATCAAACGGTTTGTATGTAAAAAGTAAAGCATCTATATCTATACATACAACATATAATAAATAAACTGTAAGGAAATCATGTATGTACATGGAATATTTTTAGGAAATAACAACCCAGGGATATCATTCTATCAATTTAGAAGCCAATTCTACAATTTTTGGCTTTCGTGTCTGTTTGTCTGTCTGTCCAAGAGTATAAACCATCATCACGTAAAAACTACTAGGTGGATTTTAATGAAACTTTGCATTCGGATACCGTAAAATGTTAGTTAACACGTTATATAGGTATTTATCCCAAAAAAATAAAATATTTTTCCAGAAAAGACGGAAATAAGCGAAACATTAGATTTCTAAAAATACACTTTACTCCAAACCTGTTTGCATATACTGACTTTGCATACTTATATTTTCGTAAAATCTAACAGTTTTTAAGGACAGAAAAAGAAAGTCGATTTTGATAAATCATTCATTGTTTCTAAATCAACTAACTACATTGTCGCGGGATAAACCATAAAACTTTATTACTGTTTGTCCCGAACTGCAATGTTACGATGTAAGTTATGTGATTTTGCCTATACATGAATTCGTCCATGAATTGATATTGGACTCAGGTTTATCTCCTCATGAAAAACATTCCAAAGCGGTGGGTGTGGTTAAAAGCACTCACTCAAAATACTTAAACATAGTTTTGTGCATGAACCGATGATGCATTTAGGATTGTTTCTTCTGGAGGGAACTCTAAAGATGAATGGGCCGGATACAAAACTGTAATGACGATGACTATCTTACGAGAAGACTAACACAAAATGTACTGACAACACTTTGCTACATACTTAGCTGAAAATGTACCGTTAGATACTATTACGCTAGATTATCATCTTTGACAGAGAAGGTAGAGAAGATTTAAATCAGAAATATTTTATCGATAATTTAAAAATAAATAGATAAAGTGATAATCCTTCTTGAAAAGGAAGATATTGTATAAGTTTTTTTATGAGACAGCTTTAGTGTTGTATATTGAATACGATCGCGCTTTAGTTTAGTTTATATTTTACAAAGACCACCTGTGCGGGCTAAGTGGGGCTAAGACTGAACCAGGTGATCGAGATAGTTGATAGGGAAATAAGACTGGTGGAAGTTGACAAAGTATATAATATATATTTACTACAGGGTTCTACCGGAATAGTTAGTCTCCCTATTAGTTCTTCATATTAAAATGGATAAACGAATTTAATTGAAACTTGATATGAAGGTGTCTGACATAGTAAAATATAACAAAACACTTTTTATCTCGAAACATACTTCTGTGGAATATCTATTATTTCTATATATCTATCTTTGTGTATCATCACACCAGATCCCTTGCGGGGTAGGCAGAGAGTACAGAGTTCCAACAGGTTCTTTCCTTACATACCTCTCTGGCTACCATGACACGAACTATGAGAGTGGACTCTCATAGTTCGTGTCATGCACGCTCACCGTTATCTATTATTTCTTCATACTAAAAGGGCTGAACAGATTATAAAGAAACTTAATATGAAAAAATCCACACAGGTATACAATGCGAAAGTAGAAGGACGTAGAACAACAACTATTGATAGCTTCACAAATTATATACAATATTTATAATTATATATAACAGCAGAGAATTATAAATAAAGAAAACGGTAGCAAAAAAGAAATATACATATTTGCACGCCGCTGTCTGACGTTAGTGTACCTAGAACAGATCAAAGATATCGGGGACTAGACTATCGTACCATGACATATAGACCATGTCCTATCCGAAGAGCAATTCAAGAGTCTCCGTAACCGGCGAGAGTGTATAAGACGAATTATGAAAGTGAAAAGAGACAGAAAGGTCTGTAAGGAAAGAATCTGTTGGAACTCTGTACCCTCTGCCTACCCCGCAAGGGATCTGACATGATGATATAGATTATTAGATAGTATTAAAGTATCTAAAGTCGTGAAATAATAATTTGAAATAGGTAAGTTTATTTGCACACTAGATCATGCCGATATTATCCATCTAATTGGTATATAAAATCACACCAATATGCATTTGGTGGGTTTTTACCGGCCTGCATGAAGGCCCGAAAATATTAATCATCTCAATCATCTTTCGATTTCCCTCTTCCTCTTTACTAGTGACTGGAAGCCTGGGCTCATGCTTAAATTGTTCTACAACGAAAATAGGTAGACTGCTTAACTCACTTTGTCAAATAGTCGCAGGTACGATTCCCGCATAGCGCACGGGAATATTCATTTGGGATTTGTGATTTTGAAATAAAGAAGATATTTTATGCGCATACGGGCAAAATAAAATATATGTTTGTCCGTTTTAATTTCCAGAACGGCGGAACCGATTAAATACACTATCACTGGAATATGGAGGATTTCTCAGAGATTGTTTAAAACTACTTTTTAGCTCGGGAAAGCAGGATCCATGGGGGACAGTTGTTTTTATTTGTCCATATTAACACGGCTGAACGGATTTAAAAGAAACTTCATATGAAGGTGTCTCTTAAGTCTTAGAATAATGCTATCCCAAAAAGTCCTAACTACCTATGTCAAATTACAAAATAAACGCGTCTGAAGCCGCGGGAAACAGCTAGTAATAATAATAAGAATATATTTCCTTTCACAAAGTTTGGTGTTACAATATTTCGTGGCTAAAGCCTCCTTTTAAGCAAATCATGCCTGTATTAGGAGACTTCGCTCTTTTTTTCATTATCTAACTTAGAATATAAATATGTGACCTTTAAATGTTAGTTAGGGTATGGATGTTTGTGTATGTAAATTTCATGTTTATGAGACACACAGCCGACGTCGATGGATGTAACATACGTGCATTGCATATTTGTGAACGCCCACGATGGCACAGGAACAGTTCCTAGTGCATGGCTAGGTCTTTTAGCAAAGAAAAAACAAAGTGTAGTAGTGGCATATTTAAAGCTGACACACAAAAAATACGTCCTTATTTAAAAAGTAATACATATTTTTTCAGACTACGATGTAGTCACAACGCGTAGCCAACATTGTTTCCATTGATTGCCATTCCGACGTCACATAAAATATAATCGCCATATTTTTCTCAAGCGTCATTTACTTCAGAATTGGGAGTTATCCAACTGGCTTTCAGTTCATTACGTGAGTGAACTGTTACGTTTATTAACCACATTACACTTTACGTAATAGACACGAATTGTAGAGATGTGTCGCGAATATTTGATTTGTGAAGTAGTAACACAGAAACGGCTAGACCTTTAATTGCTATAACTAAGCGGCGCGTAACGATAACCTCGTTAAATGTTAGCGTATTTTGTATGCCACTGGGGTACCATAACTAGATCATTTCATCTATCTATATCATCACACCAGATCCCTTGCGGGGTAGGCAGAGAGTAGAGTTTTAACAGGTTCTTTCCATAATTACCTCTCGGGCTTCCTCCACTCTCATAGTTTGTCTTACGCTCGCCGGTTACGAATACTCCTGACTTGTCCTTCAGATAAGACTCGGTATATTTGGTCATGGTATATCTTACTATAGGTACCACGTATATCATACTTAGTCTAGGTCTTCCCCGGTACCTACATCCTTCCACTTTCGCATTGTATATCTGTTTTGTCATTCTTTGTTCTGACATTCTTTCTCTATGCCCGAACCAACGGAGCATACCCTTTCTCATCTTTACACCGATCATTTCATGAAGTAATTATAACGCGTCACGTTATATATGTAATTGGTCAAAGAGAATAAGGACCCTGTCTTTTTCTATTTAGAGACAAAATACACATACGTGTTTTTGCATTGGCAACGATTTGCTTTTAGCAGTTTGATACGGCTGAGTCGCTAAAACGCGCAATTTTGACGCCAGTCAAACGCAGAAAGTTTCCAAAATGCAACATTTTTTTATACTTTATTTTATAACACTCATGACAAACAACAATCCTACAAGCATCTTTTGGCCTATGGCAAAAATGGGAACGAACGCTGTCATCAAGTAAAATGTCACAACATGACAGTCGCAGAGTTGCCGTTTGCTAATAAATTTACCCGAGTTCTTTTTAACTAGTAATTGTGCGAACCCACCTGTTTAAATATCTCCTCGGAAGTAGAAAAAAATACTCAATGTTTACCCTAATTTCACACCAATGCCCTTCCATAAATGTCATTCACGGGCCGAAATATCCTTGCCGGACAATAGCTATAACAAAATAAAATAAACACAGTATGTATCAGTACTATCGCAAAGTTGCTGAATGCCGATTTGAGACATTTGACAGACAAATTGAGAACCTCGTTTGTTTTAAACTGGGTTAAAATTATCGTGTCTGTTGTAAAGGCTCCTTCAGAATAATTTAGGTTAAACTAGCTACGTGTTAAATACATTCAAACTGTCATTGATAGTTCTTCACTCAATTTATACTTGGGGTAGATACCTATGCAATGGCACATGATAGATAAATCACCGACAGTTTAACCATTAAATATTTGTAAACGCACCCATGACACAGGAATAAATCATAGTTTGGCCAACGTTGCAAATAAAGAAAATACTAGCAAATAGATTAATGCCCCCCAATGGCAGAGGTGTAGTATGTACATATACCCATTTTCGCTGACAATGTTAGGTCACAGTGTAATAGGGAATGAGGTAAAATTTCGCGAACGCATCCAACCATAAAAATCCGCTAATCGTAGCCGCCGCCGATAATGAACTGAACTACCCTCCTATCAGGCGCTACCGCCGATAGCGGCATGTTCTCACCGACCCTCCCGATGCACTTACATCCCTTCTTTCGGATACAAATACCGCATACAAGATCAGACACCGACCTCACCGGTGAGGTCGAGGAATCCCTTTCCAGCCGGCCGTCCTCCTTGAGGCGCCCTTAAGCTAGGGGCTCTGGCTCGAGCCAGAAGGGCAAGGGGCAACCCCTTGCCCTTGTGGCTCGAGCATAGTGGTTGCACGCTCGCCCTCTTGTCCGGTGAAGTTGTAATGGCCCCGCGGCCAACAGCATAGATCATTTAACACACCAGACTACGGACTGATACCGTTATTTGTTCTATCGAAACATTACACTTAGTCCGACCCAAGCCGTCTTGATCGCTACACGCATTATTGGCCACTAGACTAGGCAAAAAAATCTGATGAGAAAACTCAAACTCAAATAATTTATTATGTATTAATTTACAAATTGTCAAATGAAATTTTTTATATAATCTAGCAACTACTATGTCCTAAACCCTCTCAGTATAAGAAGAGGCCCGTGCCCAGTATCTTAACAGGTCGAAAATTATTTAATCTAACTACTAATCTACCACCGGTACGGAACGCGGCCTCCACTGAGAAGATCCAGAGAAGAAATTCAGCGGGCTTGTCCTTTTTATTTAATTCTCTTTCTCTTTTTTCCTTTCTATATTTCTGTTTTAAATTGTGTGGGTACAACGTAGTACAACTTATGTTTCTGCGTGTTCTGAAGGACTCATTATCTGCGAGTGTCGTTAATTAAATGGAGTAGGCTCTTCAAGTAGCCTATCAAATGTTACAAGTAGTTACGTTATAGTCAATTAACTGCTTAACGGGCGCGTACTACGATGTTTATGGAATAATCAATAGTCATAGTATAATTAAAAAGTAGTGGTTTGGCGGACGACTTAGTTCAGTGGTTAAGAACTTAAGCCGCTCCGCCCACCGGCTGAGTAGTTGCGGCTTCGATCAATCGTTCAACGTGAAAATATTTGTTTGGGTCTGGATGTTTGTGTATATAAATTTTATGTATTGTAAACGCTACCATGGCACAGGAATAACTCCTAGTGTGGGGCTACGAGTCATAAAAAACAATCCGCCGTCAAAGTAAGGTTCCAGAACAATGTAGAAGATCAATAGATCAGATTGGGTACAAAACCAGACTTAATATTGGTTACTGAGATTTTTTTTGATAGAGATACTCCAATAAACCGACTGGTTGACACAGCTGTTAGAGTGGCTTGAGCTCTTAACCACAGGACCTATCTGTTGTCAAACTAGGTATCTATACTTATATAATAAACCTAAAGAGTGTGTGTGTGTGTGTGTGTGAGTGATGTACGCTGTTGGCCGCGAGGCCTTTACAGCTTCACCGGACTTAAGGGCGAGCGTGCAACCACTACGCTCGAGCCAGAAGGGCAAGGGGCGACATACCTCGAGTTGTTGCGGTTGGGCGGTTGGGACAGTCGCTGTGGGGGGACGGGGTGCACTACTAAGTGCACCGGTCAACCGCCGGCTATGGGAGGGGATCTACGACTACGTTGTCGTCGCCCGTATTCTGAGCGGAACGAATGGATGACAAAGCATCGGGGGTATCGGAGAGAACATGTCGTGGCCGGCGGTGGCGGCAGGGGTCGGGGGGGGGGGACCGTAGTCGGTGGCGGCTACGATTAATGGATTAACGGATTCGCATGGGTAGATGCGTTCGCGAAGTGTCGTGTTGTCGCCTTTTTAATATAGGCGCGAATAGGTTCGACACCTAGATCGGAGTGGCAAAACCTAAAGAGATCGTTTACTTTTTGTTCGTTTGCACGCGCCCTTTTCTGGAAGTGCTTGTCAGATTTGAAAAAAAAAATGTTTTTGATTTCATAGCTCGTTTCTAGAGGAAATTTATAGGCTATTTACCATCACACTTATCGCGATCCTTAGAATTCAAGCAAAAAGTAAAAAGTCAGGTCACTAAGCGAAATCGAAGTAATAGAGCGGGCGGGAGAGGTTGCGACCATATTGAAACCACGGGGCACATTTTATAGTTACATAATACATCTCTGCTATATCCATTTAGGGAATACCGTGACGGTGTTATTTAACTACCGATGTCTTTGTTCGCTCTGACGTCATACGTTTCACGATAAAATGAGCCGTATTACGGAAATAATAATTCTATTATTGGACAATACTTTGCTGGTAATAGTGCATGGATACTATAATTAAGGCTATTCTTGATATGTACGTAGAATTCGTAATATAAGCTATATTAACATACTAATTATTTGTATTAAATGAAGAGTAATAATGATTTTGTTCACTACATGGTTGGTAATATCAAATGGTTACTTGAAATATTTTGTTGAAATTAACATTGCATTTATATTGTACGCTGATGTTAAACATTTACAAATTTTGTTTTCAACATTTCTAGCGGTAAGAAAATAGAAGGATTAATGATTGGATAAATTTTATACAGTCTTCTCGCACTATTACGGGTAATTTAACGTGAATACCGTGTGCGGCTGAGAAAATTAACTTGGCCCGCTTGTTTTTGGGAATGTCACTCCCGTTCTCAGTTTAATATTTTAAAACCTGCCTGAATAGGATAATGAGAAATTCCTAAGATAAATTACAAGTTTAAAGTATATTTGATACAAATAGTTTTATATTTACCACGAGTTACAAACAAATTTTCGTGTGACCCATATTGAGTTATAGTCTGAGAGATGTTTGTACACGCGAAATCTATGTTTATAAAAAAAATATTGAAAGAAAAGTAGATAGCATTAATTTGTTCCAATTTCTAAGTTCATGGACCGTAGGTATAAATCTTTAGTGGCTATATACGTATAAAGCTTCATATTTTCAGTGCTATTTTTCTTTATTACCGATTCACAATATATTTACCTAAAGTTAATCTCCAATTTTAACATACTTGTTACCTGTAAAAAAGAACAAAAATATGTTAATGAAACGCATCCAATTGGATCGGACGTTTAATTCTACGGATCAATAACAATTGCACCCTAGGCGATAGGCTGCGTCCGAACAAGGTGAGTCGTCAGGGCTGAACGTTTTGAATTTTTTCACATTTGCTGTAGCTTGTGTGTGTGTGTGTGTGAGTGATGTACGCTGTTGGCCGCGAGGCCTTTACAGCTTCACCGGACTTAAGGGCGAGCGTGCAACCTCTACGCTCGAGCCAGAAGGGCAAGAGGCGACATACTCGAGAAGCGCCTTGAAGAGGCGGCTTCGGTTGGGACAGTCGCTGCGGGGTAAGGGGGTGCACTACTAAGTGCACCGGTCAACCGCCAGCTAGGGGAGGAGATCTACGACTTCGTCGAAATCGTCGCCCGTGCTCGGAGCGGAAAGAAGGGATGACAAAGCATCGGGGGGATCGGTGTGAACATGTCGCGGCCGGCGGTGGCGGGGGCGGCAGGGGTCGGGGGAACGTAGTCGGCGGCGGCTACGATTAACGGATTCGCATGGGTAGATGCGTTCGCGAAGTGTCGAGTTGTCGCCTTTTTAATATAGGCGCGAATAGGTTTGAGACCAAGATCGGAGTGGATCGACATTCCGTAAAAACCATGGGGCTCCTACGGCTTTACGGAAGAAGCGGTTTTGAACCGCTTGGAGTTTATCAATGTGAGAGGGGGCCGAGTGCCCGAACACCACACACGCATAAGTCATGATGGGTATTTGCTGTAGCGTGAATGCATTATAGCAACAAATGATAACCTATCTCAAGAATAACCGAGTCAAACGTTGCTTAACCTTGGTGATTCCTAAGAATATTGAAGCCACGTAGCGCTACGAAGAAAATGCTATTTATAAGAATGGGTACATCTTCGTGACATCTTACGTATAAATTCCTACTCCTTATATTAGATGGTAAGGATTCTTCAATTACTTAGTTGTAGCATGAAAAAATAATCAAACGCATTCAAATGGATTACTTTTAATTAAATAGATCCATAGCAATAGCACCTTGAGCCTGCCGACATAAAAACGGTCGCTTTATTACTTATGTAAGACATTAAAAATGATTGGATTTACTTAGTTGTGGTATAAATATGTTTTTCAATACTCAATTTTTTATTGCACTTTTTTTACATAATACGCGCGCTCGCTCGTAGCGCTGTGCGACCGCGGTATTCTTACAGATTACTAAGGTTAAGCAGCGTTCGACTCCGTTGGCCCGAGTTGGGTGACCGTTTGTGGCATTTTCATATTCGAGCATCTCCGTGCTTCGGAAGGCACTTTAAGCCGTTGGTCCCGGCTACCACTTAATGTGGTAGTCGTTAAGCCGAGTTGGAAGCCTTAAAGGCGGCGGCTTGATAAGTTCCAACAGCAGGTGGTCACAAACCTGCCTCCATCAATCCGCACTGGGTCTGCGTAGTGGATTATGACCTAATCTCTCTCACCATTTGTGAGAGAAGGTCTTTGCCCAGCAGTGGGCAGTATAGGCTGATATTCTATATTTATTATTATACTTTTTACATAGTTGTAACTTAAGACCATTAATGGACCCTGTTAGGCATAGCAAATTGATAAAAGCTTGGGCTTTAAGACTGCTACTTTATTGCTCTTGCTAAAGTTATTAAAGTCAAACGCATCCAACTGCATCGCTTACATTGCACTTTAAGGGATAGGCCCTGTTCGAACAAGGTAAGTTGCAAGAGGGCTTATCACAAATAGATTGACGGTGTGACATCGTTGTGACTATATCGAAGTGTCCAATAAACAAAGTCCTATAATCCAGTATTTATATTTGTTGTTATATGGCAGCGAGAGCTGGGTGTGTAAGAAGGAGAACAAAAGTAGGATAAATGCGGTGGAAATGCGAACTCTGCGGAAATGTGCGGAGTGAAGTTGACCGACCGTATTCGCAACAGCGTAGTAAGAAAGCGAGTAGGTATGAAGGATAGTATCGGTGTAAAGATGAGAAAGGGTATGCTCCGTTGGTTCGGGCATATAGAGAGAATGACAAAACAGATACACAATGGGAAAGTGGAAGGATGTAGGTACCGGGGAAGAGCTACACTATCTTACCTCGACCAAATAGACCAAGTCTTATCTGAAGGACAAGTCAAGAGTCTCCGTAACCGTCGAGCGTGTATGAGAGTGGAGGAAGCCAGAGAGATATGTAAGGAAAGAACATGTTGGAACTCTGTACTCTCTGCCTACCCCGCAAGGAATCTGGCGTGACGATATAGATATATTTGGCATATATAACCATATCGACGTACATGAAAGTTACAAATGCTATTTATTTTGTTTGGCATATGTAACTCTGTTCTATAGGACGGTCGGTATAACATCGAATTATTGTTCTGAGCCAGACTAGTGGTAACCCTACTTGTACTCACACGCAATGTCCATTCACAGACGAAACAATATTCAGCTTTGCCTTTTTATAAATAATATAACATGGTCACATGCGACGGCATAATGATATTATAACTTGCTGTTCGGATCAATATGAGTAAAAGCAATCGTAGTAGATAATAGCTCTATTTTTATAGTAATATTGGTTATATACAGTATTAGCTTACCTCTCTATTACCTTGACTCTTGAGTTATATGAATATAGACGTAACAATTGTGTTTTATTATACAAGGTGTAACATAATTAATGCAAGACCTCAAAGTAATTTGTTCTTAATCAGCAACTAAATCGATTCCAACTATTTTAAAAGTATGACACATTTTTTTTTATTGTCAAAAATTGATGATCTAGTAACAGTTATAGTTCGCTGTATTAAACCACATTCAATAATTATTCAAAGTAATTCGGCCATTTTAAATGCATTTCTAATACATATACCTCAATACGTACGAAAAAGGACAGCTTTCGTGTTTAATTTGGGTACACAAAAGCTTAAAAAATGGTAGAAAACTCCTTAAAATTGAAAGTTTGATTTTCGTATTTAATTCGTAAAGTAATAATCTAATTGGGTTCTGAGGTCTTGTGTTATATATGTTACACCTTTTATTATTATAAAGAGGAAAGATCTGTTTGTTTGTAATTGATAAACTTTCAAGCTACTGGACATATTTAATAATTCTTTCACCATTAGAAAGCTACAATTATCAAGATGTAACAAAGCACTAGGTTGCGCTGTAGTCAATCGGGCTTCAAGCCGCGGAAAACTGCATTTTATACATATTTACCCAGCCGTTGAATAGACAATTTACAATTTATATTCAAACATGAGGTTTATTTACGCAGCTTTATAGCTTAAACTGAGGCGCTCGTAGCGCTGTGCGACCGCGGTGTTCTTACCGATCACAAAGGTTAAGCAGCGTTCGACTCGGTCGGCCTGAGATGGGTGACCGTTTGTGGCATTTTTATATTCGAGCGTCTCCGTGCTTCGGAAGGCACGTTAAGCCGTTGGTCCCGGTTACCATTTAATGTGGTAGTCGTTAAGCCGAGTTGGAAGCCTTAAAGGCGGCTTGATAAGTTCCAACAGCAGGTGGCCACAAACCTGCCTCCACCAATCCGCACTGGGTCCGCGTGGTGGAGTATGACCATATCTCTCATCTCTCTCACCGCGATTTGTGAGAGAAGGCCTTTGCCCAGCAGTGGGCACTATAGGCTGATATTATTATAGCTTAAACATAAAATTCACTTTCCAGTAACTTATTCAAAGTCAAGTTGGTGTTAAGTTTCCGCATAACAACTCTGTGACCAAATGGTGGCTACGGAAAGAATATCGCAATCGTGATGGGTCGGTGATATAGTTAATTGCGTGGGAACTGGCGAAGATAGGACATATGTGGAAAAAGAATAATAAATAAAGATAAGGATATTGGCGTAAGAGGGAGGAGGCTTATGCAGTGGGTGGAATAAGGTGACATGATGATGATAACAACTCTTGCAGTATCGAGTTACAAAGATAATCCAATCCGAAGAGACATATCCAATAGAATAAAGAGAAACATATCCCATCCGAAGAGATAAATTGATAGTAACTGAGAGTTACTTCAAACAGATCACGAAGCTATTTCCACTCAACCCAAACATTTAACGCAAACACAATTTTTCAAAGACAAGACCGCGGTTTGTTTGTTTTAATCGTTCAAAGCAGGTGCACCGCTCTTCGTGTGGACTGATGGACGTATTCTTACAACGGGAAAATAAAAGCTATGTATCACCTTGATGTTTGATGGATTGGTGCTATTTTGGAGATTAAATAAATGTATTGATTGGGAAAATAAATATACAATACGTACAGGGAAGCTATACAAGGTGTATGGTAAATAACCCAAGACCTCAGACACCCCGATTAGATAATTGATTCATGAGTTCAAGACGAAAACCATTTCCAAAGTCAAAGGTTTTTACCCTTTTTTTAAGCGTTTTTATACCCCAATTAACAATGAAACTTGTACATGTATGTGTGCGTATTGAGAAATGCGTTTTAGAAATCCATTTAAAATCTAATTATTACTATTAAACAAGAATTTATTTATTTTTTTATAACCAGAGATGGGCAAAATGTACTCAGATTAATGATTACAATTGCATTTTGTAATATTCTATCATAAAAAAAGTGTAATCTTAAACGTTAAAGATTACGAAATGTAATTGTAATCGTTAATTATTAATACACCATCACGCCTATATTCCCCAAGCGGAGATGCTTAATCATTAATCTGATTACATTTTGCCCATCTCTGTTTATAACGCGCCATAGCAGTAAAAGCATTTATTGAAAATTAAAAAAAAAATTAAGATACATTAAAAATTATTGGAATCAATTCAGTTACCGATTTAGAACAAATTACTTTCAGGTCTTGCATTAATGATGTTACACCTTGTATATAATTTTATTGATTCGTAGTGTTGTGGTACTGCGGCGTTCATACCGATCACCAAGGTTAAGCAGCGCTTTACTCTCCCTTCTGAGATGGGTGGCAGTTTGTGTTATTTCCATTTTCAAGCATCTCCGTACTTCGGAAGGTAAGTTAAGTCGTTGGTCCTGGTTACTACTTCGTGTGCTAGTGATAAGGCCGAGTTGGAAGTCTTAAGAGCAGCTTTATAAGTTTCAACAGCCACAAACCTGCCGCCACCAATCTGCACTGGGGTCGCACGAAGTATAATCTTTCTTACCTCGATTTGCGAGAGAAGGACTTGCCCCGCAGTAGGAAAGTAGGTAGTATTTCTCTATCTATCTCTATCATCACGCCAGATCCCTTGCGGGGTAGGCAGAGAGTACAGAGTTCCAACAGGTTCCTTTCCTTACATACCTCTCTGGCTTCCTCCACTCTCATAGTTCGTCTCATACACGCTCGCCGGTTACGGAGACTCTTGACTTGTCCTTCAGATAAGACCCGGTCTAAAAGTAGAGGTAGGTATAGGGTGCCTTATTATAATACTACTATACTATACTAGTTATGCTTACTTTTAATTGTAACAAAAAAAAAAACAATATAATTTTAGATGTGTTAATTTTTAAATTTCACTTAATTTTCAAAGGAACGATTTTTGTTTTATTTATTTTTTATATGTAAAAGATATGTGGCATATTTTATTTTATGTTTGTTTTGAAGTATCTTTTTGCTTTGTGTTTGTGTAGTACTGGACTTAGCGTATGTTAGATTAATGAGTGTATGGGAACCCACGACACAGGCTTGCCTAGTGTGCGGACTATAAATAGATGTTTACTTGTGATTCCCACAATGTACAAATAATATTATCAAATTGTGATCTCACTATTCTTTGAACATTATTTTTATGTACAATATACAATGTGTAACATAATTAAGACGTCAAAGTAGTTTGTTCTGAATCGGCAACTGAATCGATTCCAACTATTCGTAAAGTGTTAATAATTTTTTAATTATCAAAAAAATGTCGCTACTCATTCATTTAGCTGTATTCATCAGAAAATAATCAGTATTCAAAGCAGTGTAGCTTTTTTAAATGCATTTTTATTACACACACCTTAATTTGCATACAAAAGATAATTACTTATTGAATTGCATGATTAATTTGGGTACCTAAGAGCTGAAAAAATGGCAGAAAACTCTTTAAAATGGGAAATTTGAATGTCATATTGAATTCTTAAGGCAATAATCTAATTGGGGTATATCTATCTCTATCTATATCATCACGCCAGCTCCCTCGCGGGGTAGGCAGAGAGTACAGAGTTCCAACAGGTTCTTTCCTTACATACCTCTCTGGCTTCCTCCACTCTCATAGTTCGTCTCATACACACTCGCCGGTTACGGAGACTCTTGACTTGCCCTTCAGCTAAGACACGGTCTATTTGGTCATGGTAAGATAGTCTAGGTCTTCCCCGGCACCTACATCCTTCCACTTTCGCATTGTATACCTGTTTTGTCATTCTTTCTTCTGGCATCTTTTCTATATGCCCGAACCAACGGAGCATACCCTTTCTCATCTTTACACCGATACTATCTTTCATACCTACTCGCTTTCTTACTACGCTGTTGCAAATACGGTCGGTCAGCGTGACTCCGCACATCTTCCGCAGAGATCGCCGCATTTATCCTGCTTTCGTTCTCCTTCTTACATACCCAACTCTCACGGCCATATAACAGCGTTGGGACAAGCACTCCGTTATGCATGGCCAGCTGCGCCTTTTGGCTTAAGTGCCGGCTCCCAAGTAGCCTTCCCATCGCACCATTCACTCTATTACCTGCATTCACTCTTCTCTCTATATCAGCGGTGTATTTTCCATCCTTACTGAAGGCGCATCCAAGATATACAAACTCATTCACTTGCTCCAGCACATCGTTACCAACCACAATCCTTGCATTCGTTCTGGTTTCTTCCCGTTCATTGGGGTGACTGATGTATACAGCTTGTATATTATATACAAGTTAATTATTACTTTAGTTACCCACATCCTTTAAGAAGGCTAAACTATATCTCCAACCAAGATCCCATATAGTGCGTTCTGTAAGCATTGTCAGATTGCTTTGTAAGATCAATCTCACGCCCATTTTTAGACGCAGCAGGTAGAAAGTATAGTTTCAATAGGGCCGTTATAAACTTTTATACTTAATGTTACATTTATGGCGTTACATAAAGGCAATGGCGTACTCTATCGATTTGTCGTCAATTTTCAGTTACAATTTCCATGACCACCGGTCAAGGCTATACGTTACGTCACCTTTAACTTAGCCTCGGAATCACGTGAGGGAAATAGATGTGTTCTTAATTACGATTTAGACGAGAATAAAGGCAAACAGGTATTAGAGTAAGGACGGCGTGTTGGTCTTGTGGTTAATTTAACTAGTTGTGGGTACGACACCCGCACGGGGAAAATCATTGTGTGAACCACAAGGTTTGTTTCAGTCTGAAAGTCTGTCCCAATGTAGAGTTTCGTCTTTTTTTCAACAAATATAATATACAAGCTGTAACATAATAAACGCAAGACCTGAAAGTAGTTTGTTCTAAATCGATAACTGAATTGATTCCCACTATTTTTAATGTATCTTACATTTTTTTTTATTTGCAAAAAATGCTTTTTCTCCTTCAGTGCGCTATAAAAAAACTAAATTTATTCTTGATTCATAGCGATAAGGGGATCACAAATGCATTCCTAACCCGTATTTCTCAAAATGCACACATATACGTACAAGTTTTATTGTTAATTGGGGTATAAAAGTGCTTAAAAAAGGGGTAAAAACTTTTAAATTTGGAAATTTGGTTTTCGTTTGGAATTTATGAAGCAATTCTCTAATTGGGGTGTCTGAGGTCTTGCGTTTATTATGTTACACCTTGTATATAGAAATTATGATAGATGAATGATTTAACAAAACATATATAGGCTAATAATGAAACATTTTTTTAATGCTGACATAGTTTCCTAAAAGCAAGCTTCAATAATTGAACATTGTAATGAAACTTTGTTAACCTAAGCAAGGGTTTATTATTATTGTATTACCAATGAACCCACGCAAACTTCCGTGAAGAAAGCACGTCCATATTCGGAAAACTTAAGGTACATAATGAAACCGTTCAATAAAATTTTATGTACATAAGTCTCATTACACAAGTTCGTTTATTGGTGTTTCCAACGGCTACTAGTGGTTTCTAATAATAAGGCAACTTTATACTTAGTGTTGAAGTTCTGCACAATTTAAATATGGCTGCAAGCGGCCATTAAGTAAAAAGTCTCTGAAAAGGGTCTACAGATTTAAATTCTTAGGTTTTTAATACTGCATATTTACTAAGACGAACGTCGCACCCTCAGAAGTGTAGTGACTAATCTCAAAAAATCAAGTTTTTGGGAAACTCAAAACGCCGTTGTTTTAATATTCACTAGTTAGAGAGTGCCTTTCAATGGCCCTCTATGACCGTAACTAGATTTCTTAGATTTTTGAGTTAAATCTATACCGTTCTGAAGGTGCGACATGTTGGATCTCATATACCCTAACATGAAACCCAACATGGGATATGATTCCATTGGACCCTATTACATGCGACCGAACATTTTCGGCTAAAAATAGATGTAGACAGTCCATCTCTACCACCCCTGCTTGGAGAGTACAGGCGTGTCGGTGTGTCAACGGTAACGACCACCGACATCTTATAGGTATCTCGCTACCGAGATATCGTAGACTTCTATGTCGCCGAAAAATGTTCATAGAATTACATTCTTAGGTTTTGTAAGATCACCCGTATGACTTGTATTATCTATTTATTTTACAACTGTAACGACTTCCGACATTTTGTATAGAACAACAACGATATTTAGGCTCGTGGATGTCATTGACAGGGGGGCGTTGGTGTGAAATTAGGGTTATTATTCAACAAACTTACGGGGCCGAGACGTGGCCACTCACAGTGGGTCTAGTCCACAAATTCAAAGTCGCACAGCGGGCTATGGAGCGAGCTATGCTCGGCGTCTCTTTGAAGGATAAAATTCGTAACGAGGTAATCCGACAAAGAACCAAAGTTACCGACATAGCTCGCAGACTCAGTAAGCTAAAGTGGCAATGGGCTGGTCACATCTGCAGAAGGACCGACGGCCGATGGAGCAAGCGTGTCCTAGAGTGGAGACCGCGACTTGGTAAGCGTAAGGTAGGACGGCCCCCAGCTAGATGGACCGACGACCTCAAAAAGGTCGCTGGGACAGACTGGATGCGGAAGGCGGAGGACCGTGTGCAATGGCGCGTGTTAGGAGAGGCCTATGTCCAGCAGTGGACTGCGATAGGCTGATTGACTGATTGATTCAACAAAAATTAAAAATCCGCACGGTTACTAAACTACGGTAAATTTCATAGCAAACGGAAATTGATGAAGTGACATTTCGCTTGATGACAGCGTTAGTTCCGATTTTGTTCGCGGGCCAAAATATCTTTGTATGATAATAGATATCTTGCTTCAAATGTTTCGTAGACTTCTATAGGTCAATGAAAAGAGTTAGTAGAATTAATCACTCATATGTATTTTATTGTGTATTTACTGAGAAACTTAAGCAGCAGAAGCAGTGATAGCCTAGTGGTTAGACCGTTAGACTGCAAAGGCAAAGGTCTCGGGTTCAAACCCAGGCATGCACCTCTGTCTTTTCGAAAAGCAAGTGCGTATTAAGAATTAATTATCACTTGCTTTAACGGTGAAGGAAAACATCGTGAGGAAACCTGCATGCCTAAGAGTTTCTCGAAGGTGTGTGAAGTTCGCCAACCCGCACTGAGCCAGCGTGGTGGACTATGGCCTAAACCCTCTCAGTTTGAGAGGAAGCCCGTGCCCAACAGTGGGACAGTTTTTTTAACAGGGCTAATATTTTTTTTTTTTACTGAGAAGCTTATCGGTACGTTGCTATCAAGGTTTCGCAGACGTCTATGTCGCCGAAAAGTATTTTTAGAATTCAATTGTTAGATGTTGTAAGATCACTCGTGTGCCTTTCGTTGTCCCTTTACTGAGAAACGGAAACTACCTGAGGCATCTTTTAGCTAGAGGTACCGTTGTATCGCAGACATCTAAATTCTTAGATTTTGAAATATCACTTCTATATATTTCATTGTCTATTTACTGAGAAACGGGTGTCGATCTAACGTGGGATCGTAAATGTGGTGTGTGGGCCCCTAGACGACAATTGACGGTAAGATCCCGAAGAGAACGATATTTATACTGGCTCATGCCGCTGTGAGTTCATAACAGAGTAAGAGAAGCGATTTTCATTCCTCAAGTCATGTTAAATTGAGCAAGAGAGCACAAGAAAGAAGCACCGTTTGGAGATCATTAAACACCTTACCGTACTGAAAGAAGGGTTTTTTGTATAATATGAGTACCATTTTTTTCCATGTTAAGCAGTGATAGCCTAGTGGTAAGACCGTTGGACTACAAAGGCAAAGGTCTCGGGTTCAAACCCAGGCACGCACCTCTGTCTTTTCGAAAGCGTGTGCGTATTAAAAATTAACTAACACTTGCTTTAACGGTGAAGGAAAACCACCTCCTTCACAAGGAATCCTGCATGCCTTAGAGCTTTTCAAAAGTGTGTGAAGTTCGCCAACCCGCACTGGGCCAGCGTGGTGAACTATGGCCTAAACTTTCTCAGTTTAAGAGGAGGCCCGTGCCCAACAGTGGGACAGTTTCTCAACAGGGCTAATATTATTATTATGTATTCCGTGTTACCGACAATGAACGAAGATCCTTCTGACTTTTTTCCTCTGCGATATCCAAAACTGCGTATATAGTGTCATACACATCAGAAAGGTTTTATCTGGTTTTAGACTATTTAAGATTGTCCGTGATGCCTACGTCACTTTGTACATATTTTTTCAATCATCGTTGCGGTTTTTTAGACAAAAAACAAATTATTAATTTTTACCTATATTACCTGAAACAAATGACACAAATCAATTATTAAATTTGCCGCACAGGATCGAGCTCTTACAACAAAACTTCCAAACATTGTACAAATTCAATACAAAAACACCCAAAAACATTTTACCGCTACATCCAGAAACTAATGTTAATTACTGATAAGTACCACATTTAAAACTACAGATGGCTGAATAAAGTGATAAAAGATATCTGGCCCGATCTTTCGGAAAGTCACTTAAGTCTTGAATAAAGTTTTTAGTGACGAAACTCCGCGGAATACGTGCGAGGCGTTTTAATGGTTCTCATAAAAGTAACCTGACAAAGTTGAGAAGTTCGGTGACTTGTGTTTGGCATACTATAAAGAAAGGAGGTCGAAAAACAAGCCAAAAATGATTGAATACATACCTATTCTCTGCTAGAAAGAGTCTCGTGGGTTATTTGTTTTTTTTTTTTTTTAAAAACGTAGCCCCACACTAGGATTTATTCCTGTGTCGTGGGTGCGTTTACAAACATGAAAATTCACATACACAAATACCCAGACCGGAACAAATAATTGTGGATCACACAAAGATTTGTCCCGTGCGGGACTCGAACCCGCGACTATTAGACGCAGTGGGCAGAGCGGCTTAAGCTCTTAACCACTGCGCTAAATCGTCCGTGTTTACCTATATAACAAAAAATAACACATTTTTGGGAAGAATTCTTGCTCAATTTAATTTCTTCGATTATAAGACAATATATTCGTAGTCTAATGCCTTTAAGAAATCAATTTAGACGAAAACTGTTTTTTTTTCTACATATAAACAAAAATAATCATCTCCGTAGGGTGAAAATTGACGAAGTGTCTCGAAATCCTGTTAGTTATTGTTGTACAGGTCAAGAATTGTTTATTTCTGAAAATCTCACAAGTTTGTTATATCAATAAAAGTCGTTTTTAAAAAGAAAACTACTTCAAAGAGCAAGAAATAAATATTTGAAGTCGGTACCGGTTAGTGCAGTCGGTTACTTGGCACCGACTTTAGATATTTATTTCTTGCTTTTTGAATACGTGTTTTTTTAAAAAAAGGGTTTTTATTTTAGATTTTTAAGTGACAAGTTAATTATTTACTAATATTTATATACGTATATTACATTATTTTGCTGAGTTGTACTGCAAGGTACCTACAGGATTGTTATAATAACCATAATAACGGAATCTATACATTCGTGCTGTTCGCCGTTAAGAAGTCCCCTGGTGTATCTTCAAAGTCCAAAGTTCAATACCCATTTTCATTAAAATGGGACCACCTCGAAACTATACTGAACCCAATGCAAAAATAATTTTCAAAATCGATTCATAATTGGCGAAATGATCGCGTAACATACATACAAAAAATATTTTATTTTGAGAATTGAGAGAGAGAGAGAATTGAGAACCTCCTCCTGTAGAAGTCGTTTAATAAATGGTATAAAGTACAATGGCTTGGGAAGCAATTGGTCCCCTATTATTAAACAAGATTGAACAACACACAGAAGTTTCTTGAGAACCTGTGACATGAAAATCGACATAACTATAACGTTTGCGTATAAAATGAATAAACGATACTCAAAAGGTCAAATGAATTAACATTTAGTGATTAGAAATTGTTACTAGGATTTTCTGTTTACGATAACCATGACCAAATAGACCTAGTCTTATCTGAAGAACAAGTCAAGACTCCGTAACCGGCGAGCTTGTATGAGACGAACTATGAAAGTGGAGAAAGCTAGAGGGGTATGTAAGGAAAGAACCTGCTGGAACTCTGTACTCTCTGCCTACCCCGCAAGGGATCTGGCGTGATGATATAGATAAATAGATAGATTACGTGTTCGTCAAATTAAATACAACAACTTTGAATGGCTATCAAAGAATACTCAATACGTAGAACTATGAAAACTAGC
Organism: Phalera bucephala; assembly: GCA_905147815.2. Lineage (NCBI taxonomy): Eukaryota > Metazoa > Arthropoda > Insecta > Lepidoptera > Notodontidae > Phalera > Phalera bucephala. Next base: position 9,342,412 of record LR990621.1, on the reverse strand, counting down.
TAATAATTCTTAAATCTTTTTAAATTAAATCTAAAATTCAGGTTGGTGAAGTATCAGCTAATAATAATATAATAATATCAGCCTATACTGCCTACTGCTGGGCAAAGGCCTTCTCTCACAAATGTTGAGAGAGATTAGGTCATACTCCATCATGCAAACCCAGTGCGGATTGATGGAGGCAGGTTTGTGGCCAGCTGCTGCTGGAACTTATCAAGCCGCCTTGAAGGCTTCGAACTCGGCTTAACGACTACCACATTAAGTGGTAGCCGGGACCAACGGCTTAACGTGCCTTCCGAAGCACGGAGACGTTTGAATATGTAAATGCCACAAACGGTCACCCATCTCGGGCCAACCGAGTCGAACGCTGCTTAACCTTGATAATCGGTAAGAATACCGCGGTCGCACAGCGCTACAAGCGCCTCCTTCGCCGAAGTATCAGCTAGTATAAAATATTGTTTTTATTTGAATTATAGTAGGTACAACTAAAATGAAGTTTTTAATTTAGATTGCATAGTTAGCCGCATAGCAGTGGTGGGTTTTGGCAATACCAGACCGACTTGGTTTATTGCCTCATATCAAGTGAGGTCAAGTTGGAAGGAAAAACGCGCTGTCCGACTTAATTCTGATATTTAAGCGTACGTTTCAGGCCAGATTTTTTCCAGAACTCTATCGATTTGTACTAGAGTAAAGGGGAGTAAAGGTAACCGTGAATTCTCCGTAACCGGCGAGCATGTGTGAGGCGAACTATCAGATTGAAGGAAGCGAAAGAGGTTTTAGGGATAGAACCTGTTGGAATTCTGTATCCTCTACGTACCCCGCAAGGTATCTGCGGAGATTATATCTTTATACTATAAATAGATTATAAGAAAATGTAGTCAGAAAACAAAGAATTATAGAATCATATCTGTATGAACAATGTAAAAAGAAGCAAGAAAAGTAATGATTTGATAGTTCTGGTAAGTAGAAAAAAAATACACGCTCAACTTCATTACTACAACTAAAAACTATAAGGAATGGCGAACAAGTATTACGCTAACAGCTGCCAGTATTTAGATAAAAATAGGTCGTTATCTAAAACAGAATCGCTTACTTACATACCTTTATAAATGTTTTAAAATTAGGAGACTAAAATATACAGGATAAAGCTTTATGAACAAAATATAAAATTAGCATAATAAGGTGAAGAGTTTTACAGACCAATTCATCGCCACTCAATTTACACTTAGTATTTTTCCCACCAATAATTCACTAAAATGATACTTAAGGAAACTAATCGAATATTTTCAAAATTCTTACTGCGACAGAATATGGTCCGGAAGCAAATTGTTTACGTCACGCCCCAAAACCGTAATCAAATTCCTGATCTCGGAATTAACCCGTCGACTGGCAGTTCAGTTAATAAAATAAAGGCAATATTTCTTATTGAATCTCGGTAACTGCCCAATAAACGTGCCTCTCGCCTCCTGACACGGTACTAATAAAATGTCTGAGGACACTCCAAGGGGAATTCCGTAGCTTACGTAGAGTGTGGGGGATTATTCGTAATTCCGTGTTCCAGTGAGGGGGTGTCAAAGGACGAAATTGCTTTTGGGCGTTGCTTTTATTTACGTATATTAGTGGCATGGGGAAACATAAAGAATTTAAAAAATGCATGAGCCCGCGTTCGCACAGAGGCTTTTTCAACGCGCATTTTTTAAGAGCTTTTGAAAAAATGTACCGTTAGCCATTTGTTTATCCAGCGCCTTATTTTATTTATTTAAATCTTTGGGCGGACTTTGTGCCTGAGGCATTTTCTGCCAGTCTACCTTGAGGTGGTGTGAGTAGGGAGGTGCTTTGGTAGGTGCGAAAAAAACGACTATTAAAAATCAAGGAAGAGAATATTAAGAAAACTAATATAAATTACACACGAACTAAAAAAAATTGAAACATAAAACTAAACACATACCTATAATAAAAGATATATTATACATAAATACCATATTATTCATAAAATATTACATACAAATACATATATACATAATTATACTATATATGAACCAGAACGTTGACATAATAAAATAAAACTGCTAACATTTAGAAGAATGCGCCAACATTTTGTCCCACAGATAGTCCTGCACTTTTTTTTAAAAGAGTTCCGGGGGCAATACATACCATTAAAGGATAGATTGGACGAAGAAAGAAGAGTGAATGAAATCAGTCCTTTGGGAAGGACATTGAAGAACGCAATTATTTGAAGACCGGAGATGTTTATCATGATTGGAACATAGGTACTGAAATTGGGAAGTAAGAAAAGCTGGCGAGACAGAAGAGCGAAGGATAGAGAATAATGTTGACAGTCCCCTTAGACCGAGCTCTGCGTTGCCGAATAGGCGACCACTTTAAAAGTGAACGATGCTCTGACACATGATTGTATTTACACAAATTGAAAACAAACCGAATGCAGTTATTAAGTAGTTCGGTCAAGTTTATTGAGGTAAGTAGCACACATCACCATAGTCGAAGATAGGAAAAATCAAGGACTGCACATGCACTGCTTTAGTATGAGAAGGAAACAAGTTTTTTAATCGTATCGCAAAGTCCCGGTGACTCTTTTCCAATTACGTAACTTGGGTCTGCTAGCTAAGAGTACTGTCGATGTGTATACCGAGATCTTTGACGTTAGGACTTAAGGGTATAACCGTCCCATTGAACTTTTGCTGAAGTTTTACTTTGCTTATAAGTCTGGAACTGCTTGGCACTTCGCTGGATTCACAGCGACACCAAATCTGTCGAACCAATTTTTCATTGCCAGCAGATCTCGATTTAAATTTCTGATAATATCGGAGATTCTATCAGCGCTGTCTTGCGAGTATAATTGCAAGTTATCAGCATATAGATGATACGCGCACTGAAGTTCATAGGTTATTGAATAAATGAAAATGGAAAAAGAAGAGGAGTAAGTATACCGCCTTAAGAAACTCCAGTATCGAGGCTACGCCAAGCTGACGACGCCTCATCGCTCAAAACTGACTGCTGGTATTCTCGAAGATTAGAAGAGCCAATCCAGTGACTCCTGCGAGCACAGACGATAGGAGAGAATGGATAAAAGGCTATCGTGACTAACGATGTTGAACGCATTGGAAATATCTACCAACACAAGGACGGTGACTTTGGGATCGTCCATGCCTGTTAGAATGTCACCAGTCACTATTATAAAGGCAGAAACGGTACGGCCTGGCCTGAATCCAGATTTAAGAGGATTAATTAAATTATTAGTATAAATAAAATGGGACAATTGCTTATGAACGCTGGCCTCGAGTACCTTTGAAAGAAAAGATATTGGATAAAAGTGGCTAGAAAGTGAGGGATTAGGAAGTTTAGCAGGGAGCGAACGAAAAGCTTTTCGCCAAATAGTTGGGAAAGCACCAGAATCCAAATAAAAGTTCATGAGGTGAGTGATTACCGGAAGGATATAATCCAGTACTGTGTAGTAGTAGTTCAGTACAGATACCAATCATGAAAAGACATATTTTGTCACACCCAACAGCCCTGGACTTGATGGACATTATGATCTTCTTGACCACACAAGAGACCGCTGGAGAAAACTAAAAAGGATTAATGTTCGGACGTCTAAGACCACCTAAGAAAGTAAGAGTTTGATTTACAGTTAGAAAATCAACAGAAGCTACAGTGGAGAAATTGGAATTGAGAACGTCTTTACTAATATATAATCTCATGTGATATTTGCAGCATTAATGGCTATATGAGTGCACATAATAAAAAAAATACTTATTACTCTAGATTTCTTATAGACTAGAAGAAAATACAGATAGGTGTGCAACGGGTTTATTCCTGTCACTTCTATATTCCACAAATACAGATATTAACGGTATACTGTGACAATTTTAGATCCAAATTAAATAGGGAGCGAGCATCGTCATTATATCAGACACAATTCCGGACTCCGGACTGATACTGAGATGGTTTTAATAGAAAAACCACAACAATAATTCGCCCAACCTAGGACTTCTAACCCCGACATCGTGATTGCTACGCGTAGGTAGACCGACGAGGTAGTCAATGAATGCTTAATTTATTTAATAACTATTTATAAAAGCTTATCTTGTCCCACTATTTTATATCTATCTATATTATCACGCCAGTTCCCTTGCGGGGTGGGCAGAGAGTACAGAGTTCCAATAGGTTCTTTCCTTACAGACCTCTCTGGCTTCCTCCACTCTCATAGTTTGTCTCTTACACGCTCGCTGGTTACGGAGACTCTTGACTTTCCCTACAGATAAGACACGCTCTATTTGGTCATGATACTATAGTCTAGGGCTTTCCTGGTACCAACGGACCACATTTATCCTACTTCAATTCTCCTTCTTACATAGCCAACTCTCACTGCCATATAACTGCGTTGAGACAAGCACTCCGTTATGCATGCCCACAAGCAGCTTTCCCATCGCACCATTCACTCTTCTCTCTCCTATATCAGCGTTGTATTTCCCATCCTTTCTGAAGGCGCATCCAAGATATATAAACTAATTCACTTGCTCCAGCACATCGTTACCAACCGTAATCCTTGCATTCGTTCTGATTATTTCTATTTTCGACCCATCATGAAACGTAATTTATATTACAAGCACTTACATAATAAAAACAAACTTCAATCAAACTCTTTGTTTAAAGACATTAGATTCAGGAATTATTTTAAACAACATGGAGTATCTATGTCAACGCACTGGATGCGCTATTAATAAACCCGGGAATGGTACTAGCAGTGTCTATTTTTCGAATATATGCTATTGCCCTCGATCGAGTGCTCTGCATTCTAAATACCGTTTGTACAGGTAAAAGGAAAATAAAAATAAACATATCTAAGTTTACGACTATGGCAGGTCAGAGATACTTCATATTATGTAGTATTAACTGTTCAGGCATGTATTTCGCACCCTTAAACTTTTTTAAGACAATATATAGCCTGTCCTTTCCCTGGATAAAATCTATTTCCTTGCCAAATGTAATCAAAATCTGTTTAGCGGTTTGAAGGAGAATTTCACAATATACTACCTGAACCCGCAACTTCGTTCGCGTTATTTTCAGGCGTATATTTCAAGCCCTAAGTTTTTTTAGGCAAAATGTAGCCTACTTCCTTCCCCTGGATGAAATCTCTCTCCTTGCCGAATTTCATCAAAATCTGTCCAACGGTTTGGGCGTAAAGAGGTAACAGACAAGCAGGCAGACAGACTTTCGAATGTATAATATTATATAGATTGATACAAAAGTCTAGTAGTCACACAAAGATCTGTCCAATGCATCTAATGATATCGAACTCACAGTTACTCGATCGAGTGAACCCACGAAAACATAACTAAGGGGTATACCTCCCAGATTTATCACTCTGCAAATCTTTCTTCTTTGGGAGAAAATCCCTGTAATATTTTAAGGTTGAGTTTTCTAAAACACCATATTTATTATTTAAAGATTGCATAACTACGTACAACTATCATTATAATGTTTATTTCAGTGTCTTTGTCACGAACCAGCTGAATCTATTTTTATCAAAGTTAGCTAATCGTCCCTTCGATATGAATCATCCAATCGAGAAGACATTATGCAACGCTCAAAATCACCTCCGTTTTTTCTTTCACTAAGAATTATTCCACCACTAGAAATGTTCGTGGATACGTTTACACAACTTTAAATTCACATACACAAACACTCTAGCGGAAACAAACATTTCGCACATTCAGAACGGTATAGCCATAAGTCAAAAATCTAAGAAAATCGAGTTAGGGTCATAGAGGGCCATTAAAAGGTACGCTCTGTGTAATGAATATTAAAACTGCGACATTTTTATGGTACAATTAATACGATACTTCGGTCTCTTTCAATTTCCCTCCCTCTACCCGCGCCGCTCGGTTCTGAAAGGACGCGATTCGTTTCCCAAAAATTAGTTTTTTAAAGTTAAGCCACTACTTTTTTTTTTTAAACGTAGCCCCACACTAAGATTTATTCCTGTGTCGTAGGTGCGTTTACAAACATGAAAATTCACATACACAAATACCCAGACCGAAACAAATAATTCTGGATCACACAAAGATTTGTCCCGTGCGGAAAACGAACAAGCTACTGTTAGACACAGTGGACGGAGCGGCTTAATCTCTTAACCACTGCGCTAAATAGTCCGTCAAGTTACTGTTGTGAAGGTACGATTTGTGAGTCATATAAAAATTAGTCCCGTACGGGAAACAAACCCTCGACTACTCGATCCAGTGGGCGGAGCGGCTTTAGTTCTTAATATTAGCCCTGTTAAGAAACTGTCCCACCGTTGGGCACGGGCCTCCTCTCGAACTGAAAGGGCTTAGGTCATAGTCCACCACGCTGGCCCAGTGCGGGTTGGCGAACTTCACACACCTTGGAGAAACTCTTAGGCATGCAGGTTTCCTCACGATGTTTTCGTTCACCGTTAAAGTGATAATTAATTTTTAATACGCACATGCTTTCGAAAAGGCAGAGGTGCATGCCCGGGTTTGAACCCGAGACCTTCGACTTTGCAGTACAACGGTGTAACCACTAGGCTATCACTGCTGTTAAGTTCTTAAGCACTGGAATATATCATCTATCAGTGTGTAGCTCACACAGATATGTCTCGTGTAGGGACCGAACCCGCAACTACATAATCCCGTGAGGGGACCGGCCTATGTTCTAACCACCAAGCTTCATCGGAAATATCATTCATCTCTCAATATAGAATTATAAATACTTAACCTTATTCAGAACCCAAGATGGCCCTTTGTCTCAAAATTAGAAATCACGATTGGATTTGAACGTAATTTGATCGATCGATTCAAATCTGTAGCTGCCAATAAATTCTAATAAATAATTCGAACTGAGACACGATACCTTTTATTTGAATATCTCATAGATTAAAATCTTGTTTTCACATAATTTTGTTTCTATTTCGACACTCCTGCCTATTCTTATGGCACATTTGAAGATCCCACAAAGATTTGTTCCGTGCGGGGATCGAACTCGGGACAACTTGATGCAGTGGGCGCAGCGGCTTAACCTCTTAAACACCGGACCAAGCTGTCCATCAATGTTATTATAACTGCTCTCTTGTGATGATATACCAAATCTACGGATACAATGGTTTTATTTACCCATTTGTCTCTCGAACATTGTCTAAGCTCTATTGACTTCTGTAAAAAGTGATGAGGAAACCGCAAATAGCTGTGTTTATTCACGGTGAGTGCGTTTATGTTCCCGTGATGTGTATTCCGCATATAAATGGCTTATTTCAATGTCACGTCTAATAATATCAACATTACTTAGGGTACAATACTTAGAGTATATACTCATGAGCGGTTTGCCATCCGAATTCTATCTCACTAACCACTTCTAAATAAAGTGATTAACGGTCAAAGGAAAATTCATTTATTTTTAAATAAAAACGTAGCTCCACACCAGAAATTATTCCCATGTTATTCCTCTATCGTGAGTGCGTTTACAAACATGACAATCATGTACACAAACACCCAGACCAAAACTCACATTTGTGGAATCGAACCTGAAACCACTTGATCTAGTGAGCGGAGTGGCTTAAGCTCTTAAATACTGGAGCAAGCCGTCTGTCAAATTGTATAGACCAAAATAAAAGCACTTGGATACAAACTTTTTTTAGATCTGTGATGATTCGAGTCTTTCAAGCAAGTTAGTCAATACAATATGATTCTTAAAGTCTTGTTAAAGTTTTGTCATGGGACGCCATGCTAGCGTATAAAGCTTTCGCCACATAGCAGACGCAACGCGAATTGGAATGTACTAAAATGTAAGGGAGACGCCACACAGCGCATCCACGCTTGGCGCGACGGCATGCGTCATGAACCGCTCCCGTCGCGCCCGACGCGCTAAAAACGAAACACGAGGGGAGCGTGACTTCAATACGCGTGCGAGCGGGACGCTAGTGTTGAGCGGCCTCTTGGCCGGCGTGACTTCGCGCTTGCAGTATGACGTGCGCGCCGCGCCGCCGACCGCCGGCCGAGCGTCAGCCGAACGCTTCCGTCGCGCTTCGTCAGCTATTTGACAACCAACCTTAAGCCAAAACGGATAGAGCGACAAAATTCGTAACATGTTTTTTCGTGCCGCCTGTGATAGCCTTGCAAAACATGTGACTTATCACATAATCGCCAAGTTACAAGAAAAGTTACTTAACAATACTTTGGCGTATCGTATTATTGCCGTCTTTTATAAAAAAACTTGAGAAATATTTTACGATACTACAAGCAAACTTTTTCATATAAACAGGCGAAAATATCAACAATATCTGTGTGACTTTTACATATATGTGAAAATATTATTAAATTTCCTTATAAGAAATATAAAAAGTTAACAGCGCCAAACTTTTGTCACGGTCGTCCCTTTTTTCCCCAAGCAGGAGTGGCAAAGATGTACTATGTGTGGGCTATATATACGTTTCGCCAACAATCTTAGATCCCAACGTAATAGGGGTAAGCCTACTTCCATTATACCGTGCACAACTCTAAACTCCGGACTGCGACTGAGAATTTTTTGATAAGAAAAGCCCATTATCCTACGTTACAATGAAATTATTTTTTCACCCAGATGAATTATGTATTCTTTTTTATTTACCGCTTATTTTATATAATCATGATGTGTAATCATGAATCATGATGAGTCCGATGGAATGTTGTGCGAGGCACAAGGGGGTTTCAGGTCTGGAAGAGGATGTTCGGATCAAGTCTTCTCACTCCGCAACATCGTAGAGAAGCATCTGGCAGTGGGCCGGAAGGTTTTCTGCGGTTTTGTAGATCTGGAGAAGGCATTTGACAGAGTTGTGCGAAAGAGACTTTGGGACATTTTGCCAGAGTATGGTATAGATGGCACTCTGTTGCGAGCCGTCCAGTCTACTTATGTGGACTGCAAGGCATGCGTACGGGTGGGTGGTAACAGGTCACCCTGGTTTGACGTTAAAATCGGCGTCAAGCAGGGTTGCGTGTTGTCCGCTAGACTGTTTATAATATATCTGGACAAAAGTCTTCAAAGACTGAAAGCGATGAATGAAGGTGTACAAATGGGTGACTTAGTGGTGAACCATCTACTTTATGCAGATGACGCGGTTTTAATAGCGCCAACAGCCACTGGTCTGCAAACACTAGTCACAGTTATGAAAGACGACTGCATGATCAATGGCTTACACTTGAATGTGAAGAAAACCAAGATTATGGTTTTTGAAAGGGAACAAAACCAGAACGAATGTAAGGATTTTGGTTGGTAACGATGTGCTGGAGCAAGTGAATGAGTTTGTGTATCTTGGATGCGCCTTCAGTAAGGATGGGAAATACACCGCTGACATAGAGAGAAGAGTGAGTGCAGGAAACAGAGTGAATGGTGCGATGGGAAAGCTACTCGGGAGCCGGCACCTAAGCCATAAGGCGCAGCTGGCCATACATAACGGAGTTCTTGTCCCAACGCTGTTATATGGTAGCGAGAGCTGGGTATGTAAGAAGGAGAATGAAAGTAGGATAAATGCGGTAGAAATGCGAGCTCTGCGGAAGATGTGCGGAGTGAAGCTGACCGACCGCATTAGCAACAGCATAGTAAGACAGCGAGTAGGTATGAAAGATAGTATCGGTGTAAAGATGAGAAAGGGCATGCTCCGTTGGTTCGGGCATATAGAAAGAATGCCAGAGGAAAGAATGACAAAACAGATATACAATGTGAAAGTGGAAGGATGCAGGTACCGGGGAAGACCTAGACTATCTTACCACGACCAAATAAACCGAGTCTTATCTGATGGAAAAGTCAAGAGTCTCCGTAACCGGCGAGCGTGTATGAGACGAACTATGAGAGTCGAGGAAGCCAGAGAGGTATGTAAGGAAAGAACCTGTTGGAACTCTGTACTCTCTGCCTACCCCGCAAGGGATCTGGCGTGAGGTTATAGATAGATAGAGAGAGATAGATGAAAAAAATATGCACATTTCAAAGTTATGTATGTACAATTATTATTTACAATGAAGATAAAAAAAGATTGTGGTTGGTAACGATGTGCTGGAGCAAGTGAATGAGTTGTATATTTTGGATGCGCCTTTAGTAAGAATGGGAAATACACCGCTGACATCGAGAGAAGGGTGAGCGCAGAGAACAGAGTGAATGGTGCGATGGGAAAGCTACTTGGAAGCCGGCACTTAAGCCAAAAGGCGCAGCTGGCCATACATAACGGAGTGCTTGTCCCAACGCTGTTACATGGCAGCGAGAACTGGGTATGTAGGAAGGAGAATGAAAGTAAGATAAATGCGGTCGAAATGCGAGCTCTGCGGAGTGAGGCTGATCGACCGTATTCGCAACATTGCAGTAAGAAAGCGAGTAGGTATGAACGATAGTATCGGTGTATAGATGAGAAAGGGTATGCTCCGTTGGTTTGGGTATATAGAAAGAATGTCAGAAGATGAATGACAAAACAGATAAACAATGCCAAAGAGGAAGGAAGTAGGTACCGAAGAAGACTTAGACTATCTTACCATGACCAAATAGACCGTGTCTTATTGGAAGGACAAGTCAAGAGTGTCTTTAACCGGCGAGCGTGTATGAGACGAACTATGAGAGTGGAGGACGCCAAAGAGGTATGTAAGGACAGAACCTGTTGGATCTCTGGACTCTCTGCGTAACCCCGTGTCTTATTGGAAGGACAAGTCAAGAGTGTCCTTAACCGGCGAGCGTGTATGAGACGAACTATGAGAGTGGAGGACGCTGAAGAGGTATGTAAGGACAGAACCTGTTGGATCTCTGGACTCTGCGTAACCCCGGAACGGATCTGGCGTGATGATATAGATAGATAAAAAAGAGTATGTACTGTTAATATATATTTACAATAGGGAATAAAGGCATATATAAAAACAAGTATTTATAATTGGCCCAAAGGCTCCGCATTACTCCAAGTTGGTAAGGTACCTAGGACGCTGGCGGCATTGCCTCGTTGTATGGCCAAGCCAATGTGCTGGCTCAGGTAGCTGCCATCGTTCCGATCACTGGTAAACTCCACCAGACGTTATGAAATTTCCTGAAAGTAATGTAAATTAGGCTTTGTACCTTAAATATGGATGATGGATTTGACGGATGATTTAGCGCAGTGGTTAAGAGCTTAAGCCGCTTCGCCTAAGGGTCGAATAGTTGCAGGTTCGATTCCCGCACGGAACAAATCTTTGTGTGACCCACAATTATTTGGTTCGGTCTGGGTATTTGTGTATGTGAATTTTCATGTTTGTAAACGTACCCACGACACAGGAATAAATCCTAGTGTGAGGCTACGTATTAAAAAAAACAATGGATACGTACAACACAAAGCCAATCTTTGTGAAGATCTTTGGGAGACGCCTTTTTCCTGCAGTGGATGTTTCTAGGCTGATGACAAAGAATTATTAGGTAACTAGTTATTGCCCGCAACTTCGTCCGCGTTGACTATAGATCGAAACCTTACATATTTCCGGGACAAATATTCCTATGTGTAATTCCAAGTATTAAATATCTGTGTGCCAAACTTCAACCAAATCTATTAATAGGATTAGTAGGATTTCCATATATTACAATCTTCTGTTGGAACTCTTCCTACCTCACAAGGGGTCTGGCGTAATTATTTAGATAGATTAAACCCTAACAATAACATCTTCATAATCTATCTATCTATCTATATCATCACGCCAGACCTCTTGCGGGGTAGACAGAGAGTACAGAGTTCCAGCAGGTTCTTTTCTTACATACCTCTCTGGCTTCCTCCACTCTCATAGTTCATCTCATACACGCTCGCCGGTTACGGAGACTCTTGACTTGGCCTTCATATAAGAATCGGTCTATTTGGGCATCTTCATAATGATTTTAAATAATAAATATAGTATTATGAGCCTAAGTATAGTCTCTCATTGCTAGGCGTTTTCTAAAAATCGACATGAGAGAAATTAGGTCATACTCCACCACGCAGACCCAGTTCGGAGTCAGGTTTGTTTTGTGTCCACCTCTAAGGCTACCTACTCGACCTTTTTTGTGTGTGTGAGTGATCTACGTTGTTAGCCTTTACAGCTTCACTCGACAAGTACCAACTTGGCTTAACGACTACACACTAAGTGGTAATCGGGACCAATGGCTTAAGGTACTAAAAAGTCTATGCTTGCAGTGGATATTTGCTGCTGGTCACTTGCTTCCCTTTACTATGGTCGAGGGAGGTGATTAGACAAAAAAAGACAAGCCCGCTGAATTTCTCGCCGTATCTTATCAGCGGTGAATTCCGATTCCGATCCGGTAGTAAGTTAAAAAAAATGTAGATGTGACAATTTGTAAATACGGAGGTATTTACAAATTGGCACGGTTTATTCAAAATAAACAATTTCAATTTGAGTTCAAGGTAATATGAAAATGCTACAAACGGTTTCGCATCTTAGACCGACCAAGTCAAACGCTGCTTAACCTTTGTGATCGCTAGAAACACCGCGGTCAGAATGTATTTACATTACCTACTAATACACTAAGCCTAATGGAGCATAGCCACTAATTTCGCGAACCCAAGACGTGAGATATATACAAACACAGCTTTGCCTTAATTGGGCAACAAAGAAAAGAGCGTCGTTGGCTCTCTACTAAATATAATTAACTAGATTTTGTGGGATTACGCCGATAATAAAGGATCATAGTGTTATGGTTGGAATAATAATTTAGTACGTACTAAATACGGTTGGTTCATTCCAATCAGTGCGGCTTAAGGGGCTCCGAGAAAAAAACGTGTTTTTGTATTCAACGCACTTCAGAATTATATGGATTAGAGACTTACACACACACGCCTATATTTCCTAAGCAGGGGTGGCAGAGGTGTACTGAGTACACCCATACTGGGATTTTTTCGTTTGTAAAACTACATTTGTCCGACCTAGGATTTCAACCCAGGACCCCGTAATCACAAAGTGATGTGCTTTGCCACCAGACCAACGAGGCAGTCTAGAGAGTAGAAACTTAATATTTTGAAATATGATTTTCGACTATACATTTTTAAATCTAGTAAAAGAAATACATCGTGTATTTCTTTTTTTCTAAAACGAAATTTTCTCGATAGAAATAAATCTAAAGTATCTATTGCTTAACATTTCCTATTCTAACGCGAAATGCTTAAGAACTAATCAATAGAATTTGCTTAAAAAGAGAAAATAATTGTAGCAAAGTTCTTGTAAAGCTATTTTTAACTGACTTCTAAAAAGGAGGAGGTTCTCAATTCGACTGTATGTTTTTTTTGTATGTTTGTTACGCGATCATTCCGCCAATTATGAATCGAATTTGAAAATTCTTTTTACATTGGCTTTTTTTACAGTATAGCTCCAAGGTGGTCCTTTTATTAATTTTATCGGTATTGGACCTTGGATTTGGAAGATACACCAGGGAACTCCTTAACGACAAACAATACGAATGCGTAGAATGATATTTCATGGGTCTTACGTCAATCTTATAGGTACCCTGCCATAGAACTAATCAGAATATTAAGCGCCTTCCAAAAAGGAGGAGGTCGACTATTCGTCTGTGTTTTTTATAACGTCTTTATTTATGAACTGATTTTGATGATTCTTTTTGCGTTGGGTTTAGTATAGTTTCACGGTGATCCTATTTTTTATGAAATCGATATGGAACTTTGGAATTTGAAGATACTCCAAGGGACTCCTTAACGGCGACCAGCACAAATGTATAGATTCCGTTGTTATGGTTATTATATCAATCCTGTAGGTACCTTGCAGTACAAGTTAGCAAAATAATGTAATATAGGTATATAAATATTATTAAATAATTCATTTGTCACTTAAAATTGTAAAATCATCATTCTACAATTTATTATATAAACATAAATGCGACAGAACACTTTTTCGTTAGCGTCACAATAACGTCATGTTTTCGTGCTACGCCCTCTGATATTTACAAGGATTGCATGAGGACATGGATACAACATGTAGAGAAGAAGAAAAGTGAATTTAAGCTGAGATGATATTGCGGTTGCTGAAGATGAAAAAAACCTTAAGAGCGAACTGACACCCGCAGTTGAATATTGTAATTATGAAAAGAGAACTACGTGAGGCTTGATGGACAAAAAGTAAATTGAACCAAATTTTAATCAGGTTTAGTAGTAAAATTGTTGGTTATTGTAAAACGATTTTATTTAACAATATGTGTAGTAGGTGATGTAAGGTGTTTTCACACACTGATTTTATGGTAATTTATTTTTGATAAAAATTAATAATTGATTGGTGGATTATTTGTAATAATAGTATTATGGTAAATATATATATATATATGTATATAAATAGCCGCGTGGTTCCCGGCTTAGAATAGGACCAACCCATCTCATCCCATCGGGTGTCGTACAAGGCGACTAAGGGAAAACTAGGGAATGGGCAGCAGCGTTCCCTTAACACTTCGACGACCAATAACTGCGCTCGCCAACCCGCCTGCCAAGCGTGGCGAGTATGGCAAACACCCCCAATTATGGAAGAAAGTAGGAAAACCAGGCCCCTAGTCCCCGGCGGTCCTGTACGTCCTGGCCACGGTAACGACAGGACAAGGGGTGCTAAGAATCTCCGGCAGAGATTCGGCTACCACCGAATCCGAAAATTGGCCCTGGTGACATACAACGCACGCACATTGAGGACAGATGAGAAGCTAGTTGAGCTTGAAGAAGAGTTAAACAAGTTGCGGTGGAGTATTGTTGGTTTATCGGAGGTCCGAAGAGAGGGCGAGGACACGATAACCTTAAAATCCGACAACTTGTTTTACTACCGGGAGGGCGAACAGCAGTCCCAAGGTGGTGTCGGATTTATCGTCCACAAGTCACTCATAAACAACGTTGTGTCCATCACTAGTGTGTCGAGCAGGGTAGCGTACCTGATACTCAGAATATCCAAAAGATATTCGCTGAAGGTCATACAGGTCTACGCACCAACCTCGGCATACTCAGATGATGAGGTCGAAGTTATGTATGAGGGCATTAGTAGAGCCATACATACTTCCAAAGCACACTTTACAGTAGTTATGGGTGACTTCAATGCGCGACTGGGCAAACGGGGCGATGATGAGTTGAGAGTGGGGCAATTTGGATATGGGCAGCGCAACCCCAGAGGTCAGAGGCTGGCCGAATTTCTGGAGAAAGAGGGACTCTTTATGATGAACTCTTTCTTCCAGAAGCCGTCTCATAGGAAATGGACCTGGATGAGCCCTGATGGTTTCACAAAAAATGAGATAGACTTCATCATGAGCACCAAGCGACAAATATTTAATGATGTCTCCGTGATTCACAGGGTAAAAACCGGCAGTGATCACCGAATGGTCAGAGGCACATTAAATATTAATGTCAAAATGGAAAGATCGCGTCTGATGAAGTCTACGCTCCGACCTTCTAATGCACATATCCAAAACCTAGAGAACTTTCAACTCGAATTGTCAAACCGCTTCGAATTGCTAGACAGCAGCGCATCAGTGGACGAAATCAACAATAGGTTGGTAGAGACTGTCCATACGGTCGGGTCCAAGCATTTTAAGCCCCACCGTAAAAATAGGCCTCAAAAGCTATCTGACTACACCCGAAACCTTATGGCTGAGCGACGTACTATGACACTCCAAACCTCCGATGATGCTAAGTCCTATAGGCAGCTCAATGGACAGATATTGAAGTCCTAGCGACACGATTTACGGTCCTTCAATACAAGACGTATTGAGGAGACCATAGAGCAGAACAAAGGCTCCAAAGTGTTCGCAAGAGACGCGTCTATTGGGCAAAGCCAGTTGACGAAGCTGAAGACGGAGGACGGAAACGTAACGTCGAATAGGTCAGAGGTGCTCAGGGAGATAGAGAGGTTCTATGGGCAGTTGTATACCTCAGTAGCTGAACCTGTTGTTGACTTGGTAAAAGACCCAAGAGCCAAGCTAACCCGACACTACACTGAAGATATCCCGGACATCAGCCTGTACGAGATTAGGATGGCTCTCAAACAACTTAAAAACAACAAAGCGCCGGGTGAAGACGGAATTACCGCAGAGCTTCTGAAAGCGGGCGGATCGCCGGTGCTTAAAGTCCTTCAGAGGCTGTTTAATTCCGTCTTGCTCGAAGGAAAAACGCCGGAAGCATGGAACAGGAGTGTGGTGGTACTCTTTTTCAAGAAAGGTGATAACACTTTATTAAAGAACTATAGGCCCATCACACTGCTGAGCCATGTTTACAAGTTGTTTTCGAGAGTCATCACGAATCGTCTCGAACGCAGGCTTGATGATTTCCAGCCTCCCGAACAAGCCGGTTTCCGGAAAGGCTTTAGTACCATAGACCACATACATACGCTGCGGCAGATTATACAGAAGACCGAGGAGTATAATCGGCCACTATGCTTGGCGCTTGTGGACTATGAGAAAGCCTTCGATTCGATCGAGACTTGGGCGGTTCTTAGTTCTCTCCAGCGATGCCGCATTGACTATCGGTACATCGAAGTGTTGAAGTGCTTGTATAATAACGCCACCATGTCAGTCCGAGTACAGGGGCAGTGCACGAAGGCAATCCCCATACAAAGAGGAGTAAGACAGGGAGACGTCATTTCTCCGAAACTGTTTACGGCCACCTTAGAGGACGCCTTCAAGCTCTTGGAATGGCGAGGACTTGGCATCAACATCAATGGCGAATACATCACTCACCTTCGATTTGGTCATGGCGGAGTCGCTGGAAGATCTAGGACGAATGCTCGGCGACCTCAACAGAGTATCTCAACAAGTGGGTCTTAAAATGAACATGGACAAAACGAAAATAATGTTTAACGTCCATGTCGTACCCACCGCACTCACCGTTGGGAACTCTACTCTTGAAGTTGTCGACGAATACATTTACCTGGGACAGGTAGTCCGGTTAGGTAGGTCCAACTTTGAGAGAGAGGTCAATCGACGAATTCAACTCGGCTGGGCAGCGTTCGGAAAATTGCGCAACATCTTCTCATCCAAAATACCTCAGTGCCTAAAGACTAAAGTTTTTAGTCAATGTGTGTTACTAGTGATGATATATGGATCAGAGACGTGGTCTCTTACTATAGGTCTCATAAAAAAGCTCAGAATTGCTCAGCGAGCTATGGAGAGAGCTATGCTCGGCGTTTCTCTACGTGATCGCATCAGGAATGAGGAGATTCGTAGAAGAACCAAGGTCACCGACATAGCCCTTAAGATTAGCAAGCTGAAGTG
Organism: Phalera bucephala; assembly: GCA_905147815.2. NCBI lineage: Eukaryota > Metazoa > Arthropoda > Insecta > Lepidoptera > Notodontidae > Phalera > Phalera bucephala. Next base: position 9,325,174 of record LR990621.1, on the reverse strand, counting down.
GAAATGGGCGGGCCACATAGCGCGAAGATCGGACGGACGTTGGGGCAGAAAGATTCTAGAGTGGAGACCACGTATTGGCAAGCGTAGCGTGGGACGACCACCTGCCAGATGGACCGACGATCTTGTGAAAATCGCAGGAAGTCGTTGGATTCAGGTGGCATCGGACCGGTTACGCTGGAAAGCGATTGGGGAGGCCTATGTTCAGCAGTGGACAAGTATAGGCTGAGATGATGATGGTAAATATACTGTGTTTCATTGAAAGGTGTGCCCTTTGTCTCCAGTATTTCAGGAATAAGCATTTGCAAATTAAGCACAATGAGAGGAATGACGTGTGTATATAGGTAATGATTATTAAATTGAAGGGAATTACATCAGTATCAGGGGAATGATCTTTTGGTAAATAATACTAAATAAAATGTAAATTCTTTATTGTAATAATATGGAAAACACACAAAATAATCACCCATATTAATATAATTGATTCATCTACATTCAATAAATCAAATAATAAAGATATGTAACGAATTTCAGAAACCTCTTTATCTGGCTTTTGTCGATTATGCATATTTTCCGCTCTTGAATACATTTACTATCATAGCACAGCAGCCATAAAGTTGAATTCTACTACTCCCACATTTAAAACCCGGGACTCACTTTCCCCGAAACAATCCACTTCTGCCCTGCAGCAAATATATAAAAACTTGGCTATCTTAAGAGCGAAAAAAGAATAAGTTGGTAGGGAAAGACTCAACAACCTTCGCTTTGCCGGGGATAAAGTACTTTTTGCTTCAAAAGCCTATAAACTCGAGGAAATACTCCAAGAACTGAGCAAAGCAAAATTCGACTGGATGAATCGGTCCAAAACACAAGTAATGATAATGTATGTCCACCTGGGCCAGATAATCTCCTTCCAAATAAGGAAAACAATCGCCGCGTTGATAATGTATGGAGAAGCTACTGGTCCATTTAATGAAAGGTGAACTTCTGCTTTTATTTAAGCGTGTGTGTGTGTGTGTGTGTGAATGATGTACGCTGTTGGCCGCGAGGCCTTTACAGCTTCACCGGACTTAAAGGCGAGCGTGCAACCACTACGCTCTAGCCAGCCAGAAGGGCAAGAGGCGACATACTCGAGGGCGCCTCGAAAAGGCGCCCTCGGTTGGGACAGTCGCTGTAGGGGGTCAGGTGCACTACTAAGTGCACCGGTCAACCGCCGGCTATGGGAGGGGATAGTGTTTGAACACAGAGAAACTTTAGTTTCTGCATTCATTATGACGAATGTAGGTGTTGTGATTGGTGATAACAACGTGGAGTATGTAAATTTTGGATGCATTTATAGTAAGAATAAGGAATACACCGTTAATATAGAAAAAAGAGTGAGTGCGAGGAATAAAGTGAAAGGTGCGGTGGGCAAGCTACTTGAGAAGCCTGATAACGGAGTGCTTGTCCCAACGCTGTTATGGCAGTTGAATATGCAAGAGAATGAAAGAATGACAAATGCGGTCGAAAAGCGGTCTCTGCGGAAGATATGCGTAGATTGGGCATACTATGAAAGTGTGTCGGTATGAAGTATCGTGTAAAGGATGACAGAACAGACATGCACTGTGAAAGTGGAAGTATATAGGTATTGAATAAGACCTAGACTAACTTACCATGCCCAATAGACCGTGATTTATCTGAAGGATTTATGAGAGTGGAAAGAGGTCTGTAACAAAGAATCTCTTGGTACTTTCTGTCTATCCTCTAAGAGTTTTAGCGTGGTGGTTGCCTGAAAAATTTGCCTGCTTCCCAGAGATTACAGAGAGTTAATGTTGTTGATATGTTAATGATGTTAGAAAGCATAACTACATATATCAGGACGAGTTTACCTGGTAACCGTACAGGTAATAAAGGGTAAGGACATCGTCATGGTCAAATAACTTATGAGATTCTCGTGAATCACTAGACTATGCTATCTTTTAAATCCCAAATGTTTGCTACGTTATTGTTTTTAGACCGCATTTGAAGTAATTTGTAGCGGGTAAACCGAGGAATGGCGTTGTGGGGAATGATAAAACTCAGTATATTTGTCGAAAACTCTAAAAGCTATGGTCTTAACTTGTATAGGTTATTTTTTCTCATGAACAAAGCCGCAAACAAAACACATGATAGGCAAATAACCAGGATAGATACATTTACCATATAAATCTTATGTAAAGAAGTGACCAAAAACAGTGACAAACAAATTTTAACAACTTTTTGTTTATAAGCCGCAAGCTTTCAGGCCGTTTGATATCCTTCATATCGATTAACAAAGTAAGAGCTGCAGGATAGCCCCATCGTTGTACTTTTACAAGCAGCCGAATAAAAAATATTGGTCGTTTGACATATGAATCGGGAAATGATAAAAAAACTGTGACAAGAATTGATAAACTAACTACAATCTCTTCTAGTACGTTATTTTATTCCAAACCCTATAGAATGCGTCTGCCAGGTATATTGCCAGATATAAACGTAGCAAGGTTAATTAACGGATCATTATTTTTGTAGGCGACCTATAGAAAAGTAAACAAGTAATTTTTATGTTAGAAACAAACACTGTAATATTCATTTGAGAATATTTTATGACTGAAAGCTCATGATTACGCAATGTGTGCAAGTACGAATTCACCCTGTAAACAAGTATGGTGGTCAGCGCTTACGATATCATCCGAACTACGCCGGACCGAACCGCACGTGTCATAACGTTTTTTCGTTATGTTACGATTTACCTGTCCACTCCTACCGCAAGCCGCGTTAAGGAACTTCGTTCCAAAAAGTGGTGTATTTCAAAGGATACAGGCAGAAATGACATTATAATTGTAATATGACATAATTTATTAATGGTAAAATTTTATCGCGGTTTATTTTAATGTCTGGGTGCATACAAGCACAAAGCCGATCCTAACGAAAATCTTTTAGGGAGACCATTGTCGTGAAGTAGACGTCTTTCGGCTGGGTATATTTTCATTTTATGTTCTCAGCGTTTCGAGTTATACAGTACTCAGATTACTTACGAGTTTAATTTCCACGTATGGTTTAGGGATATCTTTAGACTTCTTAATATTTTTGTTACTCTGTAACTGAAATCAAAATAATAAGATACTAGGATAAAATAGCGAATACCTATTTTGTCTGAAACCCCTGTCGCTGCTTTATCATACATGCTCAGTTTGAATCAAAGAGACATAGTTTCACACTCACATGATTGTCTCAAGATACTTTTCGATTAATTGTATAACGCTTATAAGTATAGTTAAAACTTTTGGAAGACTTACTGCAGTTGGATATGCTGTAAAATACCAATTTTAGCCGGGGTGTTATATTATGCGCATTTGTGACATTTTTTTACACATCGTCGGCGACAATTGCGCGAAAGGCGCACGCCGACAGTCTTTCGGTCCAACAAGTAATTCCATAGCTGTTTTTCTCCAAGACGTGTACCTAATTATTATGTTCAGCGGCTCGACTTATGTACCTTTATTTTATTATTTTTATTGTTCACTGTTTTTTTTATTAATTATCCGCCATATACTTTATTTTTCACATTAGTATTCAACAACTACATCTGCATATTCAGTGTAAATGCAGATGTAGTTGTTAACTTTTTGTATTGTTAATTCGCGCAGTTACGCTCTCAATTTGAACTGGTATACACAGAAGACCAGCGTCGTAGCACTTGAGTTGCCTAGGCATTATGCTGAGTATATACCGTTTTAATACCACATTTATTTTTTTATTTTATATTATTTGCTCAGTATTTTGTGTCACTGAATAAACGCTTTTTCTTTCTTGCCAAGCTTCTCATTTAAAAATGTAAGACTTATCTAATTATCTTGGCATTTTAAACTACTATACTCAATTTGGGTGCGTTCAAGTTATGCGATATAAGCTTTTCTATCTAAAAATTATACTATTTTGGTAAAAAATTCGAATTACGAGGTCGGCACGTGCCGCCGACGATATTTGGCGACAAGGTCACGAGGCGATACGACTTTTAGAGCCTTATTGTTAAGAGTTCTGTGGTCTGCCCCTCGTTCGCACGGACGCTTTTTCAACGCGCGTAAGTAAAGCGCTGGAATGAAAGACACGGCTTACAGTACTATCTTTATAATAGCGCCTACAGCACTACGCGTCGAAAAAACGCTCGTGCAAACGTAGGCTTAATTTAGATGATGAAACTCGTCTGTTTCCGGCCTAAAAAACTAGAATAGGCATTGAGGTGAGGTGCCATCTTATTCCATTAAGCACAAAACCTAATCAGGTAATGGGATCACTCAGGTAATTTCGAAGAAAATGTAGTGACTAATTAAGAAAAGGGGTCCATTGTGTGAAAATTTACCGCACTTCGTGTAACGCTTATTAATGATGCTGTTAGTTGTGGAGATAATATTGGTCGTGGAATTGTTATAAATGAGACAAGACCCTTAATTATATATACTTTTGGCATCAAATTTTTTTATCTGCTGGAATAACTATGGCACTCTAGTTAAAAATAACAACTTCTTATTGTAGCGAAATTTCTGCAAATGTATTAGAACAAACTCTCACTTAGTGTGACCTACTCTCTCTGTTTTCATATAACGCGGTATCGATTAAAAACAATAATCATATTTATTTTATTTACTTACTGATATTGATGATAAAGACGTGAAAAGTATAATCGCAAGACAAAGACGCTTCAGTTTAACCGCATAGTAACAACAATGTAACATTGTTTTCCAAACATTATCTTCACGTGTGCCAAACACTGAGAAAATTACTGAATCTTTAAGCTAGAAATACAGAGCTGTTGGCATCATTAATCACTATCTTTAACGTGTTCACGACCGAAAGTTAGGTATTCTTATAAAAAGAATAATGATGAGATCCCTAAACTCATTTACTTCTTGAAACTTACGCAGCCAAAATATATAAAAAATATATAAGTGAATGTAGAACGTCTTCCATTTTTGAAGTCGATTAAACAACCTAAAAGGTACCTATAGGAACAGTCAAAAATATCATAGGGAAGATTTAATAATAATAATATAATAATAATATCAGCCTATACTGCCCACTGCTGGGCGAAGGCCTTCTCTCACAAGTCGAGGTGAGAGAGATTAGGTCATACTCCACCACGCGGACTCAGTGCGGATTGGTGGAGGCAGGTTTGTGGCCACCTGCTGTTGGAACTTATCAAGCCGCCTATAAGGCTTCCAACTCGGCTTAACGACTACCACATTAAGTGGTAACCGGGACCAACGGCTTAACGTGCCTTCCGAAGCACGGAGACGCTCGAATATGAAAATGCCACAAACGGTCACCCATCTCAGGCCGACCGAGTCGAACGCTGCTTAACCTTAGTGATCGGTAAGAACACCGCAATGGCACAGCGCTACGAGCGCCTCAGGGAAGATTTGATTTTACAATATCTCTTAAACGCATTCAATATAAAATTTGGATTAACAATATTGGCGTCCAATGAAATGGCAACTTTAATTAAACAGCTACAACCATTATAAAGAGACAGGGTCAGAAACAAACGAAAAGATTAAAACTCAATAATTTTGGATGACCCTCCGACTCATTAACAAGGCACATTTGACAGACATCATCACGGAAAGACAAGTTTCGATTTCAAGGTATTTGTTGGATATCTTCCAAGTTTTGTTCAAGGTGTTAAACGCATCAACGTCGACTAATGCCAGATTAGAGATGCAACCTTTACCGTAAGCTTAATAAATAATCAGTCAAGAATTAGTCTGTATCTGTCTCGAATGAACCCGTTAGAACTCTGTACTTTCTGCCCACCTCGTAAGGGATCTGTCAGGATGATCTAGAGAGATAGATAATCGAATTAACCACTCGCTAATAGAACTTATAAAACTACCATAAATCTTCCAACTTAGCTTATTTCATAATTTCTTCAAGCAGAATTTTATTTAAACAATTGTATCTTTTTTACAGAAGAGGTAAAAAAGATAAAATTGTAAGTGCTTTGGCAAGCTTCTTATAAATTTTAAAGATCCTTTGTAGTTTGATCCTTCGAGCCGGATAACCATTGCACCAGTAAATATCAACCTCATACTGTTACTACTTAATATTATTATTGGGATCAGAGATGGGAGCTATACCATTATCTTACTAATAAATAATAAGTAAAGTAGTTTGTGGCCACCCCTAAGACCTCCAACTTGACTTATTACGTTTACCAAATTTCTAGTCTTATCTTCACATTGGATATTTCGCAGCAACACACGTGAAAGAGGTAGAATTTAAATGAAGCTTAAGAAAGCACTGTAAGTGCTTTCTTAAGCTTCATTTAAATTATACGACCCTGTGTAATTTGATACTTCTAACCGGATAACTATCGCACGAGCGAATATCGACATAATACTATTATTAAGATCAGAAATGCAACTTTTACCATAATCTTGCTTAGAAGAGGTAAAAAGACTACATTGTAAGAGCTTCCATAAGCTTCACATAAATTTTAACGCCACTTGTAGTTTGATCCTTCGAGCCGGATAACCATCGCACAAGCGAATATCGACTATTATAATTAAATCTACTTTCTCATTTTCGTCTAAGCTTCGAGATTATTATAATAATATGTCACAATCCCACGGCACATTCACTCGCGACACAACAATATATTGTGCGTAAAAATATACGCCTATTAAACGTCTAATTATAATCTTACGACCAGCTGGTTGTCGATACATCTTCTAATTTCACGCGTCTTAACGACGTACAGCCCCGAGGTAATCACTTTAATAATAACACGACTTCCTTCATTGCTATATTTTACGGGCTGGTTGAGTCGAAATAATATTCCTATAAAAAATATACCTAGTCATTTGTCTAGAATTATGAACAATATTCATCTCACCTAATTAGTGGTTGAGCGTAGATTATTTTACTAACTGAATCAGGTTTTTAGGTATAAAAGAAGCTTCCATTGTAATTAATTATCTAATCGGGGTTTCTGTAATCTTGCATTATTTACAATACACCTTGTATGTATGTAAGTGGTAAGAGACAGCCGCGTAAGACTTGGTAGATGAAGATGAGATGAGAATAGGTGATAAATAACGTCTAGTCTCGTCCATAATATACAAAATCCTGTTGTCATAAGGGTTTGCTTAAATCGCATACGTGGGTTTCGATTGTTTTATCTGTAGAGTTAAATCACCCTATCACGCCTATATTACCCAAGCGGATTTCACAGAGATGTACTGTTTACACCCACTTTTCGCCGACTATTGCATTTTTTATTTAAGATACTTGGGTTACTGTGACAGTTGTAAGTATCAAAGAACATTATACTTTATTTAATGGTAATAAGAGGCATAACCCGTTCCTATACTTATGGTTTTATAACTTAAGACCATTGAATGAAATATTAATTTCGTTTGGCACTTAGAACTGTCACTACCCATCATATCTGAAAAATATTATAGAGTTAAATACTCAAAAGCAAATGGATCATAGATTAATCGCAATAGATAGACCCTTTCTGTGCTACCCTACTCAGGTTCATCTATCAACTTTGATGTATTAATCTTCAGCTAAGTTAATTTGATTAAATGGATATTGATACCCAAGCTAGAAGCGAACTCAAACGAATCAGATTTATTGCTTTTTTGAGCATATTCCAGAAAGGTATTCTTTTTAAACGATTTTGAATCGTTGAAACCAAAAAGTCAACAAAATGCCAACAAAAACATAATTGACTTAGGGCCGGTGATAATATTCAACTTAAGGATTGATTTGCCTACCACGGATAGAATTCTGACATATTTTGTATAAAAAATCTGTCAAAATTCTACTGACAGTAACTTGACAGTAAGCAAATCTATACTAGAGTAAATGTAAAAAGTAAATGTTTGAAAATAAATTTAGCGTAAAGACACTTTTAAAAACAAAGCTTCTATGTAGCCTGGTAACTGCTGAATTTAAAACGGCTAATCAAAATTATTTATTTATTTAATGCTTTATGCACTACAGGTACAAAGGCGGACTTAATGCCTGAGGCATTCTCTACCAGTCTACCTAAGGGTGATGCAAAAACTAGTGAAGTAGGTGCAAATCCATAGAAGATAAAAATAAAGAGATAGAAAAAAATACGATGATAGTTTTGTTTCTTGCTCTTCTGAAATGTCGGACGTACAGTATTCAAGTGCGTTTAGTGATGACGATGGCTCAACACATCTACATGAACAACTTTTTTCTACTTTCTCCACTCTTCGGAAATTCTTCAATGTTGTGCATATTAACTCTCAAAGTATTCCTGCTCACTACCCCGACCTCATAGCTTCCTTCGACTCTGAATATATACATGCGATTTTGGTAACCGAAACTTTCCTCAAACCTTCCCTACCTTCAGTGCAGTATGCATTGCCTGGATACAAGCTGCTACGTAATGACAGAACAGGCAAGGGGGGTGGTGGTGTTGCTATTTATCTTCGTAGGGATATCCCTTTCAAAGTGATTGATCAGTCACCAAGTGAGTACTCTCAATTTTCTGAACATCTTTTTATTGAGCTCAATTTCCTTCATACAAACCTTCTCCTAGGCGTTTATTACAGCCCATCCTGTCATATTGATTTCTTCTCCTCCTTTGAGTTAAAACTATAGTATTTCTCTTCGTTATACGATCATACTATAATTCTTGGTGACTTTAACACTTGTTTATTAAAAGGGGATAGTCGTAGCAACAAACTCCGGTCCCTTGTCTCTTCTATCAACATGCATGTCCTACCGCTAACAGCTACTCATCGCGCTCCGCATAGTTATCCATCACTCCTAGATCTTATTCTCGTTTCGGACGCTAGCCATGTAGCTGCACACGGCCAGATTCCTGCTTCTTTTTCGTATCAGGATCTGATATTCCTTTCCTATAAAATTCGCTCTCTAAAACGCTCTTCTAAATTTCTTTTCCTTCGCAGCTTTAAAGATATTAATACTGAGCAGTTAAGACTGGACGCGAGCAGTGTAGACTGGACTTCTGTTTATAACTGCGTTGACGTAAACGAAAAAGTATCTATATTCAATAAAATAGTGCTGGGTTTATATGATACGCATGCGCCGGTAAAAAAAGTGAGAGTTAAGCATCGTACCGCGCCTTGGCTATCTGATACCATCAAGAAAATTATGGCTAAACGTGATAAGGCGAAGAGAAGGTACAGAAAGTTTCCTACGGATGTAAACTGGAGTCAGTACAAACAACTGAGAAACCGCTGCAATCGTATGTGTAGGGATGCAAAGAGGCGTCACATACACAGTTCCATTCAAAATTTCAATACAGCACAAGTTTGGCAATTTCTCAAGTCGTTTGGTGTTGGCAAAACCATTACTCCGAATGTTCCTAATGTGGACGTTAACGCATTAAACGCACACTTCTCCAAACCTCCAACTTCGGTTAAACATGACATAAAATCGTCTACTCTCAAGTATCTCTCCAATCTTCTCTTGCCAGTATGTGCTTCTTTCTCCTTCAGCCCGATTACGGAACAAGACATCAAGAAATCCATCTTGTCCATTTCCACGAAGGCGGTTGGTGATGATGGCATCCAAATCCAAATGCTCTTACTTATCTTGAATGAACTTGGGCCTGTCATCACGCACATAATGAATTCTTCCCTGGAGACTAGCGTTTTTCCCGATATTTGGAAAAAAGCACATGTTCTCCCGTTACCCAAAACTCAGAACCCTTCGTTCTTATCCCATTTCCGACCTATCACCATCTTTCCCTTGCTATCCAAGGTGCTCGAGAGTGTTGTTCAAGGTCAACTGTCTCTCTATCTCTCCTTTCATGGCATTCTAAGTCCTTATCAATCTGGTTTTAGGCCAGGTCACAGTACAGTTACAACTCTAATCAATCTATTAGTGGAAACTTTTAATTGGCCTTATTCTATTTATTGTTATGTACTTACTCACTGTATTAGCTGTAAGTTTTCTCAAGTATTAAAATAAAATAAAATAAATAACTGATGATATTGGACTGGCTATGGAAAATAGACTCCTTACAGTGTTAGTATTATTGGATTTCAGCAGTGCTTTTAATTCAGTTGATTTTGACATACTCTTAGGCACCTTATCTTCTCTGAATGTCTCCGCTCCGGTAATTGCGTGGTTTAACTCTTATCTTCGGAGCCGCTCCCAGTCAGTTCGCTTTGAAGGAGTTTCCTCTGATTGGTGCAATCTTACTGCGGGTGTGCCTCAGGGTGGCGTCCTTTCTCCTCTTCTGTTTTCAGTTTTTATAAACTCTTTTACTAAAGTGATTACTTCCTTCTATCATCTCTATGCCGACGATTTGCAGCTGTATCGACATTTTAAAATTGAGGAGCTTAATTATGCAATCAGCGTCATCAATGATGATCTAGAAAATATTAGAAAGTGGACAAAATCTTTTGGCCTTCTTGTTAATCCGGCTAAGTAATACTACATGAACGCACAAGTTATTAATTCACATTCTCGCCCTCCAATTGTGCTTGATTCTGTATCCATACCCTACTCTGACACTATTAAGAATCTAGGTATTTTTATGGACTCCAACCTTGCATGGAGCACTCATATTACTGAGGTAAGCAGAAGAGTCTACAGCTCCTTCCAGTCTCTCAAACATCTTCAAAAGTTCTTGCCTTTCCAAACTAAAATTAACCTTGCTCAGTCTCTTCTCCTACCTCTTCTTGACTATGGAGATGTCTGTTTCCTTGATGCAACTGAAGAGCTAGTGAACAAGCTCGAACGTTTGCAGAATCTGTGCATCGGCTTCATTTTCGGATTACGTAAATATGATCACGTATCAGAGTTCCGGGGAAAATTGGAGTGGCTGTCTATACGGCGGCGTCGAGACTCACATGTTCTTTCTCTTCTCTACTCCATCCTCCATAGTCCTAAAGCTCCTATCTACCTACGTGAGCGTTTTTACCTTCTTGTTCCTACAGATAGGCCCTGTCGTAGTGCTACTTCTCTCCTTCTTCGTACTCCTCTTCATTCTTCCAGCCGATACGATAAGTCTTTTACTGTTCGTGGTATCCGTCTTTGGAACTCACTTCCACACGCCCTACGTGCGAGTTCATCTCTGGATGTTTTTAAGAGAAGAGTCAGGGAACATTTCCTATCTGTTTGCTAATTGATGCATACATACAACTTTTTGTACTATTTATATATGTGTATGTAGGTATATTATATTTATTATATGTATGCAGTATTTGTGTAGTGTATGTAATTTATTTATAATTATGTTTAGGAATTTTATATATTTTCCTTTTTCTCTGAAATGTGTGGTTGTATAACTGCCCTCTTATTTTTCTGTCTTATCTCTCAACACTCTAAGGTTCGCTGGAAGAGAACTCATATTCTGAGTTAAGCTCGCCTTTGTATATGACTTTTGAAAATGAAAATTACCTCTGTTCTGTATACAATAAAGAATAAATTAAAAAAAAATAAGATACATAGATATGGTATATATAGATATACATAACTTATATATACATATAATAATAAATACACATATACACAAATGAAATTAAAATTGAGATGATTCTGCTAAAGTTTGGAGAAGATCCTATTTCCTGGACTTTATTTTTAAAAGACGAGCGTATTGTGGCCATTATATGTTTATACTAAATTTCGTTGTGTATGCTGTTTGCCCTTGCTTGATCTGAAGACAATTCTTGGTGTAGAACCAGGTCATGCTTACCATAAACATGCATGGTTATCAGAACTAGACAACATGTAAATTTCAACCCCATAAGATAAGAGGAAGTTCTAATTCAGTTTGCAAGATTTTACCTAAGATAAATAAAATTTTGTAAAATTCACACAGTCTAAGCTTTTAAATATATGTTTTTGAACTTGGTGAAAAAAGTTGCATTATTCTTTTTTTTGTTCTGACCAACCACCTGTTATAAAGGCATACGCAACATACATCCAGACAAAAGTAAAATATTACGGCCATTTGACTACAAATGGAGATCTACATTCAAAAGGGTTGGCTTCCCATCCATCGCACAGGGCGAGCGGTTATGCTGATTCCCCGGAAATTGTATAACAGGGTTAGGATGGACTTATAGAATAACATGACGTAAATTTGTATGAGATATCTGCATAAATTGTGTTCTTATATTTTTGGGTATATCATAAATGAAATAAAACTTTTATTTGGATTTTATCGCGGTCAGATTTTAAGTCCTTTCTAAAAGTATGGGTGGTGTAGAGCCCTCGAAACGTCGGGAACTTAAATAAAGACCTAAGCCGGGATAAAAACGGGAATATTGTTTTATTTAATAAATCTAATTAGTTTTGGAAGCATTTTGGTCCTATACGGATCAAAAAAATGTGGACTTTCTGTAAGTGTTGTTGATGTGTGTTATAAAGCACATATCAAATTCCGTGCTGCTATTAAATCAAAATCACTAAAGTTATGCAATGTTTGATTCGCAATTTGGGCATCTCCGTGCTTTGGAAGGAACATTAAGCCGTTGATCCCGGTTACTACGTAATATAATAGTTGTTAAACCGAGTTAGAAGTCTTTTAAGCGGCTTGATAAGTTCCAACAGCAGGTGGCCATAAACCTGCCTCCGCCAATCCACACTGGATCCACGTGGTGGATTATGTCCTAATCTCTCTCACCTCGATTTGTGATAGACGGCCCTTGCTCAGCAGTAGGGAAGTATAGGCTGATACTATTATTATTATTGAATTAAAAACCCGACCAATCATAACTCAATCTCCCGTTGATGTTTACACACCCCACACCGAATCGTATAGTCCCGCGATCGACCCTTGTAAAGGACAAATGATCTTTAAATATTTAGCTTAGCTTTTTGTGCATGCGAAATTAATATTTATAAATGCACCTACGTCACAGGAATAATTTCTAGTATAGAATAAGAAAGGAAGAACAATTAAAGTTACAGACTTTACTATAAGTTATACCCAAACCAAATTGTTATGACGTAGCGGAATCTTTCGAATTAAAATGGATGGGTTTGGCACGGTACCTTGCGATCTGTCAAGATGAAACTTAATTTTCTAGTTTGATACCGATTGATACCTCAGTAAACGTATTTGATTCCGACTGATACCGTACTAATAGCAATGTTTAAGGATGCTCAAGGCGATGATTACCAAATTAGTAACCTTATTGATAAGTTCAATGACGGAGTACGAGTCTGGAGTCTGGAATTGTGCCCGGTATATGGCAATAGGCTCGCCCCCTATTACATGGGACCTAACATCGTCGGCGAAACGTGGGTGTACTCAGTAGACCTCTGCCACCCCCTCTGGGGAATATAGGCGTGACGGTGTGTCAATGACGGATGAAGCTTCAGCCGCTCCACCCACTGGATCAATTAGCCATTATCACTGGAGCAGATTTGGTTCCCGCACTGGACATATCTTTATGTGACCCACAAATATTTATTTCGGTCTGGGTGTTTGTGTATGTGACTTTCATCGCTTTGAACGCATTAACGATGCAGGAATAATTCCTACTGAGGGGCTACGATTTTAAAGAAAAAAGATTTCGTAGAACTTTTAAGTCCTGAAGATATATAGGGAAGTGGATTAAGCGTAAAAAAGTGTATCAATGAACTGTAGCATATCCCTATAGGATACAACCGTAACTGTACATAATTTTAATTTACATAATTTACTGTACATAAATTTAAAAAGGCCTTTTTTAAACCAACTTTTATAGCAAAAAAACAACGAAGATGTCTTGCTCAGTTGAGGAGTTCCTATGGCTGCCTTCCAGCTCCATCATCAGTCCTTGGAAACCCGAGTCTAAAGTACTCGTCAAGATAAATCCTACGAGCCCCAACACAGCGTGGTTCCATGTGCCACCTTTTGGCTTAATCATCAGACCCTGAACACTTTATGGCTGTATAGTACCTGTTAATAGCAATCTAACAAGCCCAAACACGAGGGGGCTGCGTTGTATAGTTCACACGTTTCTATGGTCACCTTCCGACTCCATTATCAGCTCCATGGTACCATTTTATTGCATTGTCACCGACTTTACATACGTATGCCAATTTCACCAACGCCAATTTCAGCTCAATAGGACTGACTTGCAAGTGCTTGAAAAATAGATCACAAAATTGAACCAGAAAGACAAACAGACACACATACGAACATTGCAAGTTAAATAAAAGTTTTAAGGAAATATATGTATATGCATTAGGGAAGTCGTATAAAACCAACCCAAAATTAATGAGACTTGTCAAAAAACGTTGATGGCATATAATTTATCAGGATCAAAAAAAAAGAAATGGTATTCCAAAAAATCCGTTACATTACCAAGTAGCTTACTCAGATTTATGAACTGGCTTTATAAAAAAAAACAACCTCATTTTAGTATCCAAATTCGTGGCTTTTCTAACTGAGGTCGGTATAACTAGCTCTAAAATATTTCAGCATAAATCTGCCGTTCATTATTGTTGTTCTCCCTATAGCCAATAATATTATTTACCTGATTCGAAAGCTTATTCCTGTCTTAGGTGCCTTTTGCGATTCATAGCGATTGGCAAGTCCATTAGCTTTTATTAAAAAAAATCACGACTAGTTGGTTTAGTGGCGAATAATGCGCTTTGCGAACACGAGGTTCTGGGTTCAAATCCTAGGTCGGACAAATGTAGTTTTTGTATCGAAAATTTCCAAGCATCACTACGGAATCTGGGATTGTGGCCTGTACATGTCAATAGACTAGTTCCCTAACATCTATCTCTCTATCTATCTATAACCTCACGCCAGATCCCTTGCGGGGTAGGCAGAGAGTACAGAGTTCCAACAGGTTCTTTCCTTACATACCTCTCTGGCTTCCTCGACTCTCATAGTTCGTCTCATACACGCTCGCCGGTTACGGAGACTCTTGACTTTTCCATCAGATAAGACTCGGTTTATTTGGTCGTGGTAAGATAGTCTAGGTCTTCCCCGGTACCTGCAACTTTCTACTTTCACATTGTATATCTGTTTTGTCATTCTTTCCTCTGGCATTCTTTCTATATGCCCGAACCAACGGAGCATGCCCTTTCTCATCTTTACACCCATACTATCTTTCATACCTACTCGCTGTCTTACTATGCTGTTGCTAATGCGGTCGGTCAGCTTCACTCCGCACATCTACCACAGAGCTCGCATTTCTACCGCATTTATCCTACTTTCATTCTCCTTCTTACATACCCAGCTCTCGCTACCATATAACAGCGTTGGGACAAGAACTCCGTTATGTATGGCCAGCTGCGCCTTATGGCTTAACTGCCGGCTCCCGAGTAGCTTTCCCATTGCACCATTCACTCTGTTCCCTGCACTCACTCTTCTCTCTATGTCAGCGGTGTATTTCCCATCATTACTGAAGGCGCATCCAAGATATACAAACTCATTCACTTGCTCCAGCACATCGTTACCAACCACAATCCTTACATTCGTTCTGGTTTCTTCCCTTTCAAAAACCATAATCTTGGTTTTCTTCACATTCAAGTGTAAGCCATTGATCATGCAGTCGTCTTTCATAACTGTGACTAGTGTTTGCAGATCAGTGGCTGTTGGCGCTATTAAAACCGCGTCATCTGCATAAAGTAGATGGTTTACCACTAAGTCACCCATTTGTACACCTTCATTCATCGCTTTCAGTCTTTGAAGACTTTTATCCAGATATATTATAAACAGTCTAGCGGCCAACACGCAACCCTGCTTGACGCCGATTTTAACGTGACCAGGGTGACCTGTTACCACCCACCCGTATGCATGCCTTGCAGTCCACATAAGTGGACTGGACGGCTCGCAACAGAGTGCCATCTACAACATACTCTGGCAAAATGTCCCAAAATCTCTTTCGCACAACTCTGTCAAATGCCTTCTCCAGATCTACAAAACCACAGAAAACCTTCCGCCCCACTGCCAGATGCTTCTCTACAATGTTGCGGAGTGAGAAGACTTGATCCGAACATCCTCTTCCAGACCTGAAACCCCCTTGTGCCTCGCACAACATTCCATCGGACTTCACTTCCCTAACATCGTCGGTGAAAAGTGCGTGTACTTAATACACCTCTGCCACCCCCGCTTGGGGAATATAGGCGTGGTGGTGTAAACTTATTAATGTGTAAGAAGCTCTTCGCGACTCATTGCAATTGCCTAGTCCATTAGCTTTTTACCTATACACTACTGTTGAATATGTCGCCTAGCTAATCTTATTAATATTAAGACGTCTATGTAGAAATCCAAATTTGAGAGATTACAGACATCTAACAGATTCTTACACTACAAATCTATGTATCTATTTCACAAAAGACGTCACGCTAACGCCAATCTGTTCGTACTAAGATCATAGATTGATATTATCGTAACTATAACCTCACGCCAGATCCCTTGCGGGGTAGGCAGAGAGTACAGAGTTCCAACAGGTTCTTTCCTTACATACCTCTCTGGCTTCCTCGACTCTCATAGTTCGTCTCATACACGCTCGCCGGTTACGGAGACTCTTGACTTTTCCATCAGATAAGACTCGGTTTATTTGGTCGTGGTAAGATAGTCTAGGTCTTCCCCGGTACCTGCATCCTTCCACTTTCACATTGTATATCTGTTTTGTCATTCTTTCCTCTGGCATTCTTTCTATATGCCCGAACCAACGGAGCATGCCCTTTCTCATCTTTACACCGATACTATCTTTCATACCTACTCGCTGTCTTACTATGCTGTTGCTAATGCGGTCGGTCAGCTTCACTCCGCACATCTTCCGCAGAGCTCGCATTTCTACCGCATTTATCCTACTTTCATTCTCCTTCTTACATACCCAGCTCTCGCTACCATATAACAGCGTTGGGACAAGAACTCCGTTATGTATGGCCAGCTGCGCCTTATGGCTTAAGTGCCGGCTCCCGAGTAGCTTTCCCATCGCACCATTCACTCTGTTCCCTGCACTCACTCTTCTCTCTATGTCAGCGGTGTATTTCCCATCCTTACTGAAGGCGCATCCAAGATATACAAACTCATTCACTTGCTCCAGCACATCGTTACCAACCACAATCCTTACATTCGTTCTGGTTTCTTCCCTTTCAAAAACCATAATCTTGGTTTTCTTCACATTCAAGTGTAAGCCATTGATCATGCAGTCGTCTTTCATAACTGTGACTAGTGTTTGCAGATCAGTGGCTGTTGGCGCTATTAAAACCGCGTCATCTGCATAAAGTAGATGGTTTACCACTAAGTCACCCATTTGTACACCTTCATTCATCGCTTTCAGTCTTTGAAGACTTTTGTCCAGATATATTATAAACAGTCTAGCGGACAACACGCAACCCTGCTTGACGCCGATTTTAACGTCAAACCAGGGTGACCTGTTACCACCCACCCGTACGCATGCCTTGCAGTCCACATAAGTGGACTGGACGGCTCGCAACAGAGTGCCATCTATACCATACTCTGGCAAAATGTCCCAAAGTCTCTTTCGCACAACTCTGTCAAATGCCTTCTCCAGATCTACAAAACCGCAGAAAACCTTCCGGCCCACTGCCAGATGCTTCTCTACGATGTTGCGGAGTGAGAAGACTTGATCCGAACATCCTCTTCCAGACCTGAAACCCCCTTGTGCCTCGCACAACATTCCATCGGACTTCACGCGCATTCTCCGTTCAATAATTTTACCGTACACCTTGGCTGCCAAGCTGATCAAACTGATGGCTCTGTAATTGGCGCAGTCATATTGTGAACCCTTGCCTTTATACAAGGGTACTATGACTGCGCGGCGCCAATCTGTAGGGACTCTACCGGTCCTCCAGCAAAGGTTTGCAAGAGCCCGGAAAGCGTCCCGGACGCAAGTTCCACCATATTTGATCATCTCGGCAGATATCATGTCTACTCCCGCAGCTTTACCGTTTTTCATACTTCCTATCGCCCATTCAACTTCTTCCATAGTGATGTCCTCCGTTGATTCTGGTGCCGCAATCTCGCCTTTAGGCACGTCTGCGGCATCAGCATCCGGGTCATCTCCATACATTTCTCCAAAATATTCACTCCACCGGTTTAGCACAGCTTGTGTGTCTGCAAGAATGTCACCATCTTTAGATTTTATCCTTTCCATTCTGGAGCCTGACGAATCACCTCGAGCCTTTCTCACCTTGCTCCAAAAGAGTTTGGTGTTGTTCTCGAAGTTCTTCGCCAGCCTCTCCTCCTCAATCATACTGGCTCTTTCACGCTTTTCTTTCACTAAAGTTTTAGTGGCATTCTTGCATTGCCGGTATATTTCTTTCTTCATCTCTGTCATACTGGCATTCAGGTTCAAAGAAGATACATAGTCCTGCCACGCTTTCTTCTTACTTTCTACGGAGCTTTGCAACTCCGCATCCCACCATGCATCACCTTTTGCTGTAATATGCTTCTTTGAGCAACCACATACTTCTTTCGCGGATTCCACCAAACTCTCTTTCAGGCTATTCCAGCATTCATCTACATTTGAGTCCGAAGAGCCTGCTGTCAAAAGCTTGTCCCGGACTCTGTCTTCATACATTCTCCTCACGCTCTCATCTTGCAACTTTTCAACCTTTAATCTTTCAAGGTCTCCGAAGGGGATACGCTCTCGCCAGTGCCTCCACTTCCTGAACAGACCACTAAACCGCGCAACTACGAGATAGTGGTCTGATTCCAGAGTGGGGCCTCTATACGCACGCGTATCTTGTAGTTTGCTTCGGAGACGGTTATCAACCAGGATCAGATCTATCATGCTTTTTTGTTCATTCCTTCTCCACGTATACATATGTATGTCCTTATGCTGGAATATCGTATTAGACACAAGGAGACCCCTTTCCAAACAAACATCTACAATGAGCTTACCTGCATCATTCACTCTCTTATCACCATAAGGACCCAGAGCAGCGTCGCAAGTTTGCCGCCTGGTTCCTACCCATCCGTTCAGATCGCCACACAGAATCACCTTTTCGTTAGCCTCAGCCAAATCCAGAACTTCCCTGACATTATCCCAAAACTTCTCAAGGTCCTGGGGTGTCGACGAGCTTACGGGAGCATACGCTGCGACCAAAAATACTCTAGTGACACCCAGTTTTAAACGGACCCAGAGAAGTCTCGCATCGCACAGGCCATAATCTCTCACTCCAGAGGCCAGGCGACGGGACAGCAAGATACCCACCCCCATGCTGGCACGACTGCTCTGCGGTACACCAGACCACAGAGCCATCGTTCCATCAGGCAGATCACAGGTTTCACTGCCCCTCCGCTTAGTCTCTGTTACACACAGAGCATCCAGGCGTCTCTCTTTCATTACATCAATCACCTCATGCATCTTATCTTCCATACCACCTCTTACATTCCAAGTGCCTATTCGGCACTCTGCACCCCACGACTCGCCAGTTCGGGCCCGGCGTGATGGGTGGCGGCCCCCATCGCCGCTTCCACCTATATTCGTACCGACGGGGGCGGGCCGGTACGCGTCGCCTCGGAATTATCGTAACGTTGTCGAAAAAACGTTCATCTTTGTATTGCAAATTTGTAATATGTAAAGGATGGCATAATAACTTGATAGCGTGACCTCTTTTCATGCTACGCTGTGTACATCGGCTTAGCAACGTACATGCGGCGTTATGCACTTCTTTGGACCATTTCTTTACTATATAAGGGCTAATAACGAACAGATTAAGGTTAAAGTGACGTTGTTGAAAAAGCGTGCTTTCACGTTAATCTTTATAAACTAAATCTGTTGTATGAAAAGGATAGCATATCAACTTGGTAGCGGTACGCTCAAGTCAATCTGTTTGTGCCAAGTCCTCTGGAAGTTTGATTAAGTCGAAGCACTCTGTGTAAACTTGCGCAAGTTTTCCTGAGGTGTGTACAAATAATTACTGATATCGGACTTTCAAGACGGATACGGATTAAAATTTATTCCTTGAAGTAGATTACTATTGACACACCAAAGGACTAACTTTTTACCCAAACGAATCTGCAATGTACTGCGTGTGTTGTTGGCGCTACTTACGAAGGAAATAAAGTGAGATTAAGGAGTAGCACGCACTCCAATTAATTTTAGATAATATATTGTGGTCCTTACCCTAATGGTACTTACAATAAATCATATGGAAACACGCATTAGGGTTTTTCTTCGATTTATTGTCGGTCCTAGGAACAAATAATACAGCTGATGGTCCAGAAATCGAGTAGATTGTATGTTTAATGTTAAATCATCAGTCTAGTAGCATCAGGTCCTGTTGTTTACTACTAAATCCTATGGATCTTAGGTCGTAAACAATACTATTTTTATCCAAAAAATAATAATTTCAGTAGCAATCTGAAGCCTAGTATTATACCTTATATACTGGCAATATGCTTAAAACATAATCGTTATCGAAATGTGAATCTACTCTTCACAATTCCATGACCGTATCCCATGGGTAATGTGACCCTCTTAGTTAACTAGTTCAAAAATCTTTTTTTTTCTGCTCACCCACGTTACATAAGGAACTTCGTTGCAATTTCATGCTACTACATACACTAGTTTAAGGCTATGTGTTTTCTGTCACGTTTACATTACGACGTGCGACATAACCTCATGTACTAATGAATGGCGTACGAGTACAAATCCCCCTTACATCGAAAAACGTGTCATAAATAAATTTAAGCAACTCGGCCTGATCCTTCATAAAACATAATGGATAATAAGACTGAACTCGTGGCTACTGGAAAATATTATAATTTATTTTTAGATCGTGTCTGTCGAGCAATCGCATGAGTTCGCATGCCTACTGAAGGCCAGATATGTAGTACCATTTTACCTAAACCTAATATCCTATGTACCATATCTCAAGCGAATAAAGATTTCATTTCATTTCATTTCATAACAAATGTCAACTTTAGGGTCTAAAATAATGATATACTTATGCATTATAGTACCTATATAGACCTATGTCATACAGCTGTGGGCATTGATAAACATGGCTGTAGGATACGACAGCGAGATCAAACAGAGACATCATCCAAAGATTCCAATCAAAACGCTACGCATATTAACCAAAGCCTCTCGATATGTCTCTAATGAAACTATCCACAAAGATGTGCAAATACCGCTGGTAGAAGAAAAAATTACACAAGTTAGAGAAAAATACAAATAACGTATAGACCGACACCCAAAGAGCTTAGCGAGTAACCTTATGGCTCTCACAATGATAGCACGTAGGCTAAAAAGGAGAATACCACAAGATTTGCTATAGCATATATATATATATATATATATATATATATATATATATATATATATATATATATATATATATATATATATATATATATATATATATATATATATAATATATATATATATATATATATACATATATATATATAATATATATATATATATATATATATATATATATATATATATATATAGAGAGAGAGAGAGAGAGAGAGAATACCACAAGATTTGTTAAACCATTGAAAAGTGTTACTGAACACATATCTTGCAAGTCAGATTATAATTAGAGTAAGAAAATTTAACTCTTACTCACAGACACAACATTGTATTTTCTATGATTTTAACAACTCGAGAAACCTTGATGAGTAAGAACAATATCCTAAAGCCCGGTGTCACGCTCACACCTATTACGATGCAGTACGGTGACAATAAGGTAGAACTAATACGGACGATACCTATTTATGATATGGGTTAAATATAATAATATAAATTCGTCTTTATATACAGGATGGATTAAGATAGGACAGTAAGGGCAGCTATCTCAACCGTTGTAGATACAGAAAAACGGCCCTAGGAATAGATTCCTTCATTATTGCCACATTTGGAGCTGAACTTACAAATTCTGAAAAAAGTACAGTCAGCAAGAAAATGGGCAATTTAATCAAAAACTTTGACCACGACTCATTAAAGATGTGGCAAATGCATACAAAAAAAAGAATTACGGCAATAAATAATGCCCGAGAATTATACATTTATTATATGTCAACAAGTCCATAATCGTACCAATGTTTGGTCACCCTACTTAGAAAGAGACGTAGAACTCTAAGTGAGTATCCTTGTCATCACGTTTTTTTTTCGCCGAGTGCTCAATCCATTGTAATATATACAGATTGAACACATACACAAGATACAGATTGTAATGTAAGAGAGACAAAAAAAAAGTGTTTTCTGTCAATCAGTCTGTGAAAAAGTTTTAAAGGGATAAATACCTTAATTTTGTTCTCAGACTATTTCTTACTTCAGTTTATAAATTAAAACCTTTGAATACGAGTAAAACCGAATCAATTGAGTAGGTAAAACCATCACCATTATTTAAAAATAGAACTTTATTAACATCTCAAGCTACGCGAATAAAAACCGCAAATGGCCATTAGCCAATGCAAAGGTTAATAGAAATCTTTATCTTCGTAATTTATTCGTTTAATACCTTAATGTAAGGTAACGCCGATTGCACGAGCCCTTATCACGCGAATACCAACTACTCCTTCGCCAGCTCCGTCATCGATCACTCGTTGATTAAGAGAGTGCAGTGTGTGCTCAATAAGTGCACAGGTAATGGATGTTTCAAATGATAAATAGTCGTGATTGGAAGAAACCACCGTGGTAATAAATGTTCCAGTGTTTAATTAATGCAGTCTTTCTTTATTAGCTTTGATTTCTGAGCAGCTCGGGAGGGTTGGGTTTTACTTAATAGTCACGCAGTAGCACTTAGAATATAGATTATTTAGGGAGTAGCATTTTAAAAGGGCTTATTTTCACTCTATGACTTTTATAAGGGCGTCAAAAAATCTCCAATCAGTAGCAAAAGTGATATGGATGTGTAAATGAAAATAAGTGACGGACGATTTGGCGCAGTGGTTATGAGCTTAAGCCGCTCCGTTGTCTGTGTCGAATAGTCGCGGGTTCGACTCCCGCACAGGACAAATCTTTGTGAGACCCACAATTATTTGTTTCGATCTCGGCGATACTTTTTAATATGTATCTAATTTAGATGCTTTTGAAGCCAAAAGTATATTATAATTTTTGAAATTGGGTGTTTGCAGTGGTTAAGAGCTTAAGCTGTTCCGCCCACTGTTTCTATTAGTCGCGGGTTCGATTCCCGCATAGGACAAATCTTTGTGAGATCCACAATTATTTGTTTCGATCTAGGTATTTGTGTATGTGAACTTTCATGTTTGTAAATGCACCTACTGGGGCTACGTGATTTTTTTAAAGTGGTTTCTAAATGGAGAGGAATTGTTAATGCCAATTTTCAAAGAAAACTAAATTGAATTGAAAAGATCACACTGTCAATGTAGGATACGAACCCAAGTTGTCCTTAATGCCATTGGACCAATGAGGCATTCACACAAAGTGTTAAAACACTTTAAACTAACGTCCCCGAACAATGACCTAATAGAGTTTGATTAGATTGGAAAAAATCATTTGAGAAAGCTCCAAAAGCCATCCGCAGTTCTTTGGCTAAACTCTGTAGTCTTTACTGAGTTTAAATTACACCGTTTCTCTCTCTCATTGCAACTTAGATTTTTGCAAAACATTAGACCACCCAGGGCTTTTTTTTAAACGTAGCCCCACTCTAGGATAAATTCCTGTGTTGTGGGTGCGTTTACACACATGAAAATTCACATACACAAATACCCAGACCGAAACAAATAATTGTGGGTCACATAAAGATTTGTCCCGTACGGGAATCGAACTTGCGACTAATAGAAACAGTGGGCGGAGCGGCTTAAGCTCTAAACCACTGCAAACACCCAATTTCAAAAATTATAATATACTTTTGGCTTCAAAAGCATCTAAATTAGATACATATTAAAAAGTATCGCCTCGCGTTGGTCTAGCAATTAATACGCGTTGCGACCACGAGGTCCTGGATTCTAAACCTAGGTCGGAAAAAAGTATTTTTTCGATAGAAAAATTTCCAGTATGAGTCCGGAGTCTATCACTATGCCTGGTATGGTAATAGGCTCGCCCTCTATTAGGTTGGGACCAAAAATCGTTAGCGAAAAATAGGTGTAGACAATTCAACCCTTCTACCCCTGCTTGGGCAATAAATGCGTGTTGGTGTATACTTTTTAATTATTAACTCGTTGTTACCCGCGACTTTGACAGCGTGGATTCAATGGTTTTTAATTTCTTGGCGCGGAATCTTTTTTTTATAAAATAAAAGTAACCTGAGTTACTCATTATAACATTAGCTATCTGCCTGTATAAGTTCCATCAAAATTGGTTTAACCGTTTCGGAGATTATCCGGAACAAACAGACAGACAGACAAAAAATTTAATGATTGTTTCTTTGTATCGTGTTTATTAAAAAGCTGTTTTGACATTACAAACAGACACTTCAATTTTATTTATTTGTATAGAAAACGTAGACATTGTTATACTTAGATAAGGCGCTCACCAAGATTAAGCAGCGGCAACGCGGCTCGGTCGGTTTAAGACGGCTCGGTCGGTTTTGGTAACCGTTTATAGAATTTCCATTTTCGGGCATTTCCATACTTCCCGACTATCTCGGGCGCTACTATGATAGTCGTAAGACTGAGTATGAGAGTTAGGATAAAAAAAAAAACACCGCCTATATTCCCCAGAGGGGGTGGCAGAGGTGTACTGAGTACACCCACGTTTCACCGACGATGTTAGGTTCCGTGTAATAGGGGGCGAGCCTATTGCCATATACCAGGCACAATTCCAGACTCCGGACTCATACTGGGAATTTTTCGTTAGAAAAACTACATTTGTCCGACCTAAGATTTGAACCCAGGACCTCATGATCATAAAGCGATGCGCTTTGCCACCAGACCAACGAGGCAGTCAAGTACACCTCTGCCACCCCCGCTTGGGGAATATAGGCATGACGGTGTAATAGTTAAGCCATTTTTAAAAAAATAACTTTATAATACCAGATAATGGTGCAATTTTAAACGATCTACCATAACTAGATGCCTACCTATACAAAATTTCGTGTGCATGCTTTTGGAAGTTGAGAAAATCCTTCATCTAGAGCCAATTTTGGGTGACCCAAATATTTTTCCAAACTGTTCTATTACAAAGCCAAATGACCATAGATATAGCTTAATTTAAATGTTATTAGACTAAAGTGTGATGAAATTGAATCCAATATTTTCTCTTAAACATAGATAAATCATTTACATAATTGTGGTCATTGAGTAATCCTGTAAAAAGCTTCATTTGAATAAGTTTTATAAATGAGCCTCAAAACGAAGGATAGATTAGATAGATAGGCAAACGCACTGACAGCCTAGGCCCTGTTTTATAAATGTATCAATTTACTTGTTTTTTTCCATAAAAGTGTCCAAGTCGTCACGCCATCTTCGTCTGGGTCGAAAACGTCTCTTGTGATCGTCTCCTATATCGTGACAATTTTCATCCATCTTTACGGGGGTTTACAGACCCGGCTTCCTTCACTCTTATAGTTCGTCTCATACAAGCTCGCCGGTTATGGAGACTCCTGAAGTATTTTTTTTTATTTTTTTTAACATAGGTAACCCCAAACCAGGAATTATTCCTGTATCGTGGGTTCGTTTACAAATATGAAATCCACATACATAAACACCCAGATGGGAACAAATATTTATAGGTCACATATAGATTTTTCCCATGCGGGGATCGAACCAGCAATTCTTTAAGCTCTGAATCAAGCCGTCCGTCGAAGGTACATAAGATACGGTCATGGTAACTTACTCATCATCATCATCGTAGGCGGTGTATTTTTAACCGACTTCAAAAAAGGAAGAGGTTCTCAATTCGACTGTATGTTTTTTTTTGTATGTATGTTAGGCAATCGATTTTGATATTTCTTTTTGCATTGGGTTCAGTATAGCTCCAAGGTGGTCCCATTTTAATTTCATCATTATTGGACCTTAGACTTGGAAGATACACCAGGGAACTCCTTAACGACAAACAATACGAATGCGTAGAATGAGATATTATGAGTATTACGTTATTCCTATAGGTACCCTTCCAAAGAACTAATCAGAATATTAACAGAATTCAAAAAAGGTGGAGGTTGACTATTCGTGTGTGATTTTTTATAATGTTATTTTTTATGAACTGATTGTGATGATTCTTTTTTAGTTGGGTTTAGTATAGTTTCGAGGTGGTCCCATTTTAATGAAATCGGTATTGAACTTTGGACTTTAAGATACACCAGGGGACTCCTTAACGGAGAACAGCACGAATGTATAGATTCCGTTATTATGGTTATTATATCAATCCTGTAGGTACCTTGCTGCACAACTCAGCAAAATAACATAATATAGGTATATAGATTAGTAAATAATTACTCACTTGTCACTTAAAATAGTAAAATAAAAATCTTTAAAAAAAAAACCGACTCCAAAAACAAAAGATAAATATTTGAAGTCGGTGCCAAGTAACCGACTTTTTTTTTTTTTCTTTTTTTTTTCCCCGGGGGGGAAATGCCTGCCGCATACTGCCACATCCTGGACTTGGTGATGTGGCAGTTATGTGGGGCTCGCACCCACTAAAACCCCCCCGGCGTCCGTCTCTTGCCCAATTGCCGTACCGCAGGAATTGCCAAGTGGTAGAACATCTGCGGCACGGGCGGGCCTGGTCTATTTCCACAGACCTCTCCTTCGTGCCTTGTGCATTCTTTGTGAGGGTGCGCAGGACGCAGCGCACTTCCGTCACAGGCCTGTTACTGGTCAGGCGACAAGCTGCCCACGCTCGGCGCCCGCAGGCCACTTTTCAAGGTGGGCGGAGGTCATTAGCGGCATACGCTCTACGCCTCCGCCCAACTCGCCTCCTACGAGCGGGATTCACGCTAGTCTCCTCCCGCTCCCGTTCTGCCGCCTCTTTTGCCGCCATTACGGTCCCGCAGAATGCGACCATAGCCACCCAGGCGTTCTCCCTCTCGACCATGGCCGATACCACAGCCGGGAGTGAGAGCGTCGTCCCTCCGATCTCAGCGGCCAATTGCTGCCGTTCCACACCCCAAGCCGGACACACCAGTAGGGTATGCGAGGCTGTGTCCTCCGAACCACCGCAATGGTGGCACTCCGCCGTCTCCTCCCGACCGATCCGGCACAGGTACCGCCCGAATGCCAAGTAACCGACTGCCCTAACCGGTACCAACTTCAAATATTTATTTTTTGCTTTATGAAGTCGGTTTTAATTTTTTTTAAAGATTTTTAATAATGCGATCCACGATCAAAACTTAATGTCAGAGTGGAGGAGCCATTGTTTAGCCTCTAGTGTCAACTGGTGTAGCCCCACGAATCCGCCGCTGAATTTTCGAGTGGGACAGCCTCTCCGGTTCTTATTCGGTTGATGGAGGACCACACCAGCCAATGCTCTTTGAAGCCTTGCACTACAGTCGAGGGGTTGGCTATGGTGATGTTACCCTATGACGCGACCGAACTCTCCCATTGCTTTTTCCACTCTGACTAGAAGTTGGTAACTTACTATACATATTTTAAAATACATCATTGACAGATGGGTACAGTTTATGATGGTAACCTGCCGCCAGAAGTCATTTCCGGCAGTCATTAAAGAGGTGAAAATAGATAATTATGATCTCGATAAACTGTTTGCAAAATAGATGCCTAAGAACAGCTGTGTCTATAAAACGCTTCCAGGAAACAAACATCCTTCCAAGTTTTCCACGAGTTTTCTCAGTAATTAAAAGTGCTTAATGACAAACTTTATATTAAAAATCTTCTATAATGCCCGCATTTCTTTTACATTATAGAGAATTTTTATTTTATTTATCCTAGAAACATTGTCTGATTTCAAGACAATAGAATTTCTGATAATTGGGGTTTAAGAGTCTCTATTTTTCTTTAAGAATTAACTAATTCAATTACAGAAAAAATAATTAGTACAAAAATATATTTAAGGTAAGCGTACAAAAATAAAGGTTCGATAAAATATTTATTAGGTATATAAATTAAAATTGGGTAGACAAAATGTTACGGGACAAAATTAATACGGTACGGATGTGAATACAGAGTTAGTAACTAGATGTGGCATTGAATTTGATCTGCAATTATAAATATTTTAGAGTACTTTTGCAAAGAAGATTATTTTAATTGAAACTTAAATTTAATAGATGTCACGCCTATATTCCCCAAACGGGGGAGGCAGATGTGTACTGAGTGCACCCACTTTTCACCGACGATGTAAGGTACCATACAATAGGAGGCGAGCCTATTGCTATATTGGGTACAATTCCGGACTCCGGACTCATACTAGGAAGTTTTCCTTAGAAAAACTTCATTTGTCCGACCTAGGATTTAAACCACTAGACCAACGAGGCATTCAAATTTAATTTATTTCTAATAATTATTTATAATAATTAATTCATTATTTGCCATTAAAATACAAACATACTATGAAAATCAAGGAAGCCAGGGAGGTCTGTAAGGAAAGAACCTGTTGGAACTCTGTACTCTCTGCCTACCCCGCAAGGGAACTGGCGTGACGATATAGATAGATAAAAAAATATATATAAGTGGTTACCGTTAGTCCCAAACTAGGCTAAGCTTGTATCTTGGGTACCATGCTTCATATACATACATATATTTGATGGTCATAACAAGTTGATTGAGATCATAGAATAATTAAACTTAGAACTTTGAATTCTTAACTTTGTGATAATTACCTGAGCCTAATTTTGTAAAAACATAACGCTACATTCCCAAATTAGGGGTGGCAGAGGTGTATTCCTTACACCCATATGCCAATGATAGATCCCATTAAGGATCAAGCCTGTTGTTATTATACCCAGAACAATTCCAGACTCCGAACAGTGACTAAGTTTTTTTATAGAAAAGCTCGCTTTTTCAAGCGACAGCGACTGATATTTCTTCAATAGATAAAGCAGACTTCGTCCAATCTAGGATTCATACCCAAAACATCGTATTAACCACTCGCACTATACGCCTCTAGACTGATTACAACACGCTACAAGACCAACGAGGTTTAAGGCTGTAACAACGGTAAACCTCAAAAAATACGGTTGATTTACAGAAGATTCTTAAAGAATTCTATTTCTTCATACTAATATTATAAATTCGAAAGTAACTCTGTCTGTCTGTCAATTCTTTACACCCAAACCTATGAACAGATTTAGATCTAATTCGGCAAGGAAATAAACATTACCCAGGGCTACGTTTTGTCTTAAAAAAAAAGCGTAATGGTATGCAATACACACCTGAAAATAACGAGAACAAAATTGCGGGTACAGCTAATCTGTTATAGAAATTAATTAAGTATGAAAATAAAGATAAAAATGTTGTGAACTTGTATTCGACAACATTTAATTGAATGTTGAATAAATTTTTTTCACAAGAATTTCCATAATAATAACTTCTAACAAGCCCTTTTTTACATTAATTGTAAATTCTCTATTTAACGGCTGAACAGATATGTATAAAATATACACTAAGAGAAAGCTAAAAATATACGCAAGAAATCGTGTTGATGACTTTTTTATTTGGATTAATAATAACTGAATTACTTGAAACAACTCCTACAGTTATTGTTGTCAAGGAAAATTTTTACACAAAAAATCTCAAAGTCACTTTAGCAATCCCCTTAAAATAGTATCGAAAAGAAAGTTATAGGTGTTTACGTGAGCAAGGACTGAAAGCGGCTAGTGAGAAAAGGTGACAGTTGTTTAAACGAAATACACCGCAGTGCACTTGAGTACTACCCTGGTGAACAAAAGCTATTTCTATGTAGCACCAACATTGAAAGCCATTCGCGTGCCTGTATTGTGTTTGTCTATTTATTTTATAACATAAATGCCGAGAATTTTTATTTGAGATATCGAAAAAAAAAGATATTAACATTTTTTTTTCATTTTTTTAAATAAGAACGTGGCCCCACGCTAGGATTTATTCCTGTGTCGTGGGTGCGTTTACAAACATGAAAATTCACAAACACAAATACCCAGACCGGAACAAATATTGTGGATCACACAAAGATATGTCCCGTGCGGGAATCGAACCCGCGACTATTAGACACAGTGGGCGGAGCAGCTCAAGCTCTCAACCACTGCGTTAAATCGTCCGCCGCTAAATTTTAAGTTATAAGGTTGTGTCAATGTGAAAAGATATTAAATAGTTAGGAATCATGAGCTATTTATAACTTTGAGACTTCTAAACACTCAGCGTTAACCATTAGAAATTTTAATAGTATCCATTTAACTTAATATAGCCATACTAACATTTCATGTTTTGAATTTATGTCAATTTGAACTCAATGAAATTATCTCATAATAGTTAGTAGCAATGGTTCATCGGTAATTTGTATCTACGAGCCTCCTAAAAAGGGGTAACTTGCAACCATTAGAAATTATAATAGTAGTCACTACGTTCAATTATCTACTTACTATTATATGAAAAATAAAAAACTGGTAGACTATGATCTATCTCTCATCTCGATTTGTAAGACAAAATTAGTTTATTCATAATTTTTACTATCATCTTCATAATTATCAGGTAAAATAAAAATGGTTATCAAGATTTATCTGATGGAAAAGTCAAGAGTCTCCGTAACCGGCGAGCGTGTATGAGACGAACTATGAGAGTCGAGGAAGCCAGAGAGGTATGTAAGGAAAGAACCTGTTGGAACTCTGTACTCTCTGCCTACCCCGCAAGGGATCTGGCGTGAGGTTATAGATAGATAGATAGATAGATCAAGATTTATAAATATTTATTCTTCATCTCATACAATAGCTGAGAATGTAGTTGTGGAGCTTGCTCTTGTTTTTTGATCCAAGACTTAATCGCTGAGGATTATTGACGCCAATATAACATTTACACGCACGTAATGCGTGTAGGCTTGTCATAGCTTTCCGCCGAGCGAAGCATACAATCGGAGCCCGTTTAGAGAAAGCAATTATCGGTTTCTTTGGATAAAGTTGAGTAACTGTGAGGTTTGAAACGAAAAAAAATATCAGAAAACCAGGCAGAAAAAGAATAATGAAAACGGTTCTGGTAAGCTGAAGTCATAGGTCAATTGTCGATAAATTGTCAACACAGATGAATTATTACCAAGTACTGCCATTACATTTCTTTCCAATCACTTCCATAAACTATTTAAAATATGATAAGTTTAATATGTTTGTTTTGTTTCAAAACTTGTGTTATTTCGACTAATAATGTGTAATGTTGGTGAAATATTAACCATTATGTGGTCTTATATGTGCATGAGTAAAGGTAATAGTAACAAAGTGGTAAAACGAGCCCTTTCGACTTCCCTCAAAACGGCCGTTACAATTGGTATGTAAAGTATCCACCGCTTTACTATCCAGGGTGGGGTACTTCATTAATTTTATTATCATCAAATTCATCGGGGAGTCGAATTAATTTAAACAAACACGATTATATATCTCACTGGACACTGGCAAAATACACATATAATTAGTGTGAAGCCATAACCTGAAAAAGAAGAAGAAGAGGCCGAACTTCATACTAGAGCACGAAATTGCAAATTGTATGGAACTTACACGCTAAGTTCTACCACCATGATAAGATTAAATGTTATTGCTGCCAACATAAAATTATGATACGCTGCCAACCTAATATAACAATACTGCCAACATAAAAAAGCATAGGGCTATAGCCTTGACGTTTAATTTATCTATCGATATCGGCATGTAACATTTTGAGGGTCCCGTAGCTTACTAGTTTCAGCAGGTAGTACTGCCGCTTACAACGAAATAAAAAATAGAATAATGATTTTACGTAATACCCTTAATTTCCAATGATGTGAATATACAGAAAGATAAATTTACCATTTTAAGTACCATACAAAAATTCAAATCAGCCTATCGCAGTCCACTGCTGGACATAGGCCTCTCCTAACACGCGCCATTGCACACGGTCCTCCGCCTTCCGCATCCAGTCTGTCCCAGCGACCTTTTTGAGGTCGTCGGTCCATCTAGCTGGGGGCCGTCCTACCTTACGCTTACCAAGTCGCGGTCTCCACTCTAGGACACGCTTGCTCCATCGGTCGTCGGTCCTTCTGCAGATGTGACCAGCCCATTGCCACTTTAGCTTACTGAGTTTGCGAGCTATGTCGGTAACTTTGGTTCTTTGTCGGATTACCTCGTTACGAATTTTATCCTTCAAAGAGACGCCGAGCATAGCTTGCTCCATAGCCCGCTGTGCGACTTTAAATTTGTGGACCAGTCCCACTGTGAGTGGCCACGTCTCGGCCCCGTAGGTCATAACAGGTAGGACGCATTGGTTGTACACTTTAGTCTTCAGGCATTGCAGTATAGGCGAAGAGAAAACGTGACGTAGTTTGCCAAATGCTGCCCAACCCAATTGGATCCTGCGGTTGATTTCTTTCTCGAAGTTGTTTCTACCAAATTGGACAACTTGTCCAAGGTAGACATACTCCCGAACAACTTCGAGCATCGAACCATCGACGTAGATCGGTCCCGGCGTGACATGTTCATTAAACATGATCTTGGTTTTATCCAAGTTCATGCCGAGACCGACACCTCGAGAGGCTCCATTTAGGCTATTGAGCATTTCGCGTAATATCATCGGCAAACCGAAGGTGTGAGATGTATTCGCCGTTGATGTTAATGCCCCGCCCAGTCCAGTCCAGCGTCTTGAAGACGTCTTCGAGTGCATTGGTGAAGAGCTTGGGGGATATTACATCCCCCTGTCTTACACCTCGACGCAGCTCGATCGGGTTGGTCTTTTGGTCTTGGAGCTGGACGGTCATTGTGGCGGTATCATATAGACATCTCAGCACCTCGATATAGCGCCAATCGATGCCACATCGCTGCAGAGCATCCAGAACCGCCCAGGTTTCGATAGAGTCGAAGGCTTTCTCGTAGTCCACGAAAGCCATACACAGCGGCTGATTGTACTCTTCGGTCTTCTGTACAATCTGCCGAACAGTATGGATGTGGTCCACGGTGCTGTAGCCTTTTCGAAACCCGGCTTGTTCCGGTGGCTGGAACTCGTCAAGTCTTCTGGCGAAGCGGTTTGTGAGTACTCTCGAGAACAACTTGTAGACATGGCTCAGGAGTGAGATGGGTCTGTAGTTCTTCAGCAAGGTTTTGTCACCTTTTTTGAAGAACAGAACCACCGCACTCCCGCTCCACGCTTGAGGTGTTAAGCCCTGGTTGATGACGGAATTAAAGAGGCTCGCTAACTTTTTCAGGATTGGAGTCCCGCCTGCTTTTAGGAGCTTAGTGGTGATTCCGTCATCGCCTGGCGACTTGTTGTTTTTGAGCTGCTCGAGAGCCACTCTGACCTCGTCCTGGTTGACATCAGGGATGTCTTCCGTGTAGTGGCGTGCGAGTTGGGCTCTGTGGTCGTCAGCGCTGGGTCTCGTGGGTTTAGTCATCCGTGATGCGTACAGGTCTTTGTAGAAACTCTCAATCTCCTCGAGTATCTCGAACTTAGAGGTCACGGTTTTGCCATCTGCAGTATTAAGTTTCGTCAGATGGGATTTACCTAGCTGGCGAGCGAAGACTTTGGTGCCTCTGTTCTGTTCAATCGCAGCCGCGATGGCGCGAGTGTTGGAACATCGGAGGTCACGTCGCACCAGCTTCCGGATCTTCCGGTTGAGGTTTGCTCCCATCCGGCGAAGACGCCTGCGTGGATGACATTTCTCGTCTCTGCCTCATAAGTTCGAGAGTCTCGAGGGAGAGTTTAGACTCTCTGTTACCGCTTTTGCCGGGAAACACCCTTCGAGACACCTCCTGTAGCGTTTTGACCACTGTGTCGGTTTTTCGTCAACATTGCCTTCGGTTTTCAGCAGGTCGAAACGATTTTGAAGCTCTAGTTGGAACTTTTCGAACCCTTAAGCTATTTGAGGCGCAGTAGGTCTCAGAGTAGACCTCATCACGCGACGCCTTTCGGCCCTGAAGTTTATATTTAGAGCGCCTCGGACAAGTCGGTGATCGCTGCCGGTATTAAACCTGTTGATCACGGAGACGTCTCTAAATATAGACTTCCTTTCAGTCATGATGAAGTCTATCTCGTTCCTCGTCACAGTGTCGGGGCTTCGCCATGTCCACTTTCTATGAGGCTTCTTCTTAAAGAACGAATTCATCAAGAAGAGCCCCTGCGACTCCAGAAAGTTGACCAGCATCTGCCCCCTGTGGTTTCGGCGCCCCACGCCGTGGGGTCCGATTATTGTTTCGCCGCGTTCTTGTACTCCCACTTTGGCATTGAAGTCCCCCATAACAACGCTGTAGTGAGCCTTGGTGGTGCCATGTAATGCCTTGGCTATGTCTTCATACATGGCTTCGACTATGTCGTCGCAGTATGTCGAGGTCGGCGCATATACCTGTACCACCTTCAGGGTGCACCTGTTGGTGATTTTAATTATGAGGTACGCTACCCGTGTCGACACACTGCTGACTTCTACAACGTTGTTAGTGAGAGCTTTGTTGACCAGGAAACCGACACCGCCCTGAGAGGGCCGATCACCTTCACGAAAGTAGAACAGGTGGCCTGACTCAAGGGTTATCGTGTCCTCGCCCTGTCTTCGGACTTCGGATAACCCCAATATGTGCCAGTTTATGCGACCTAGTTCTACCTCGAGTTAAGTGAGGTGTTGGTCCAGCCGTAGAGAGCGTCCATTGTACGTAGCCAGGGTCAGGTGTTTTTGGTAGCCTTGTGTCGTAGCCCGGAGATTCTTCGCACCCCCTGCCCCGCTGTTACCGCGACCGCTACCGTGGCAGCGGACAGCGGGACTACCGGGAACTGGGGGCCTTTGTTTTAGGTGCCTTACCATGTTAGGAGGTTTTGGCCTACTATACCACGCTGGCCAGACGGGTTGGTATAGGGTTTGTTTCAAATTTTCCTTTTCTGGTCGTTGATCGAATGACGTTACTACCTTTGGTGGACTCTTACCACCAGCCTAGCAAAAGTAAGGCTACTGGGGCATTCTAAGTTTTTCTTTCGCTTCCAGCCCAGTAAGGAAGAAGTACAAAAATTTAATAGATATTATCAATTTATTTAATTGATACAGCTTTTATATAGAAATATACACAAGTCTTCAAATGCCACGTAACACCACTCATTGTTTACATCGGTAAAAAAAAAGTTTGCCTTTCAAAAAAATAGAAAAACGCATAGTTAGTACTAGAAGCTTTAGTAACATAAATTTATATTATATAAGTATCGATAACATGACTGTACGTCACTGTTTTTTTAATATTTTAATTTATCTTAACTGCAAGAAATATAATGCCTGTAAATTAATGTAAAATATAGTATTATAACAGAAACATACTTACCGATCTTTATCCAGTGGATGTTTAGCCATAAATATTATTTTCTGGCATATTTCAAACATGATTTTGCTCTATTTGGAATATGCAATGCCACAAAGAAAATAACGCTATTTAGTAATACACCTTTTAAAGGGATATTAAATTAAAATTTGTTTTAAATTAACCTATATCTATGTATCTATATCATCACGCCAGCTCCCTCGCGGGATAGGCAGAGAGTACAGAGTTCCAAAAGGTTCTTTCCTTACATACCTCTCTAGCTTCCTCCACTCTCATATTTCGTCTCATACACATTCGTCGGTTACGGAGACTCTTGACTTGCCCTTCAGATAAGACACGGTCCATGGCCATGGTCATGGTAAGATAGTCTAGGTCTTCCCCGGTAAAAATATGCTCGCTATTAACAGAAAATGTAAAAAATATACGGGAATGAAGTTTTATAACGAAAAGTCACGTGGTCTAAACAAGGACCGTTTACGAAAAGAGAATAGAAACAAAATTTTGGTAAGTCCTTGCCAAAATTTTATTTCTATTCTCTTTTCATAAACGGGTCCTTCACAATTGTATAACAATTATTAATAATGTTATATAATAATTTATCTATCTATCTATATAATAACATTATTTATAATATTAGCCCAGTTAAGAAACTGTCCCATCATTGGTATAGTCCACCACGCTGCCCCAGTGCGAGTTGACAAACTTTACAAGCCTTCGAATAACTCTTAGGGCATGCAGGTTCCCTAACAATGTTTTCCTTCACCGCTAAAGCAAGTAATAGTTAATTTTTAATACGCACATGCTTTCGAAAAGAGAGAAGTGCGTGCTTGGGTTTGAATCCGAGACCTCTGACTTTGCAGTCCAACGATTTAACCACTGGTTTATTATGATATATATAATAATAATAATTTATTACACTCATATTACATTTGAGGTCTTACATTTATTAGCATTTAAATTAGTGATACATGGAATGTTTATATTACGTTACCGACAGGACAGCGCTTGTATTTTGGGGAACTGCTTTCATCTCAGCATATCGTAAAATGTCATGTATACTCAGAATATACCACGGACGCAGAAAATGTGTAGAAATGTTATTGAACTTACGTACAACGCAGCTATACTGGCATTACTGTGAAAATTCTTGATGCTGTAAGCTTTTTTCCTAACAAAGACCTACTGATTGCAATCTGTAGTAACCTGAATTGGCATCCAGCCAGGACCGACCTTTCCACATCGAATTTCGCCAAAACGTATCAGGTTTTAGGGGAAGGCAACTTTGAAAGAATTCTTTTGCGAGTGCAAATTCTTTACGAGCTGTTCTTATTGTGCAGTACTAAATGTTTTTTAGGGATATGAATATTGTTAATTAATTTTTTGTTTCATCTTCAATTTCATTCAAAACTAACTATCCGACAGACGTCCTTTCCAATTTATACAAAAATTCTATAGCAAATAAAACAGCCATTTCGACTTTTCCAATTATTATATCCTATAAAAAACCTTATTTGACCTAACGAACATTTAAAAAACAATTAAACAAATCGGTCTAGTAATTCTCTAATGATTCGCTAACTAATATACAGCATTTAATTTTTATTTACATAGAAGATTGTTTTTAAAATTATTTAGATAGAAACAAAATTAAAAGACATGTTGCCTACATTCTACTGTATACATCCCACGTCCAAATTTACCCAACGCTGTTAAAAATACTTTGTATTACAGTGAATAACAATTGGTCCCAAAGCGATTTGAGGATAAAAAATACATCGTAAATATTCAAGCAACTGAATATGTAACAGACAATGTTTGCAGGAGAATACGCGAAGGTGCCGTACACTTTGTTATAATATTTCGATAAATAAATTGGAAAAACCCTCTCCATTTCTTCACATTTCTTTAAGAAAATGTGTAGATCCTCAAGAGCTTTGTACTATACAAAAATTTCGGAAAAATGCTCTTCAAGTTTTAAGGGTATTTGTCTGTATGAACCAATGTAATTTCCTGGGTAATGTATTCAAATGCCCTGCATAATATTTTAGTTGTAGTTGATTTGTATTCTAAAATACATTATATGCAGAGGACATAATTATTATACATTTTTAAAGCACCATAACCAATTTGTTAAATACTCATAAAGTGGAATATGGACCATAGTGGAAGAGAAGAGTACCTTACCACGCTGTAGGTATATTAATCGTATTATTTGGTTTTCTAAGTACGACAAAGACCCAAAAGACGACAATACTCGAAATATAATTATATTTTTAATGTATAAATAATAGAGGTAAATATGTCAATGATGGGTTTTTATGATATAATTCTCTGTAGCAGTTCGGGATCTAGAATTGTCTTGGTAAAATAGTAGTAGACTCGGCCATTATTACATCGGAACTTAACATCATCTGTGAAATGTGTATATTCACGGTATACCTCTGCTACCCTGGAAACTCATATTTTCCAAGATTTTGACAGCGTTAATTTGCTACATAATCAGGTTTCTTTCTTTGATCTTAGTATTCGTTCGCCGATGATATACAAATTAAGGTTTTGATGCGTATGAATTTGGGCAGGACGCAGATATATCAGTCGGACGAGGTTCTTTGTGCTTTCAAGATGGGTGACTAACTATCACTACATCTGTTCTTCTCCAACGAAAAGAGGTCCACTGCAGGACATAGGATTCCCCAAAAGATCGCCACTATGACCGGAGTTATGTACTACGCCACCGGTTTTTATGACCTTCACCAGATCATCGGTCCATCTTGTAAGGGGCCTGCCCAGTTCACGTCTCACTTCTCAGCTGTTTTGAATTACTCGTTTTTTATATTTGAGTAAACTAAATAAATAACGTTGCGAAATAAAATTGCGATGCTTCTGAATGAATCTTGTTTAGCTCTATTTGAACAGCTGCCAAAATTGTAAAAGTTATCACATTGCTGTGATAATTTAAATTATCTGTGAAAATCTAAATACTACTGAAAATATAATTACATACCTGTCACCGTTTTGTACAGTTCGGAATATTAATTTGATGCAATGTTTTCTTGCAACAATTAATATTTCGAACTGATCATTTGATATGATATTTCATTCTATCATTCGGCATAATATTATGATAATATCACTAGGGTTATAAGTATGAAATCATTATAGAACTCTCGGGCTTCTTCTATGATTATAGTACCACTTATACACGATCGCAGGTTACAAAGACTCTTAACTTGCCATTCAGATAAGACACGGTCTACTTGATCTATGACTCCATTATACCGTTATTTATATTAACTTATTTCATTTAAAGCTACCTCGCTCTTTTTATAATATACCAGGAACTCTTTCACACTAACACTAATACTTTATTAGGCGTATAAACTAAATAATGAAAGTTAAAATTTCGCCTACAACATGGCCCAAAACAACTTGAAACTTCGTCAGAGGGGCGCCACTCGATCCTTGTCACGACCGCCATTAATTCCTTCTAACTGCCTTGTTTTGCAAACATTTAATAATTTATATATAGTTAAAACTGGACAGTCGTCGAAGCGGGCGAAATGTGTAACTATTTTCACAATGTAGGGTAACCTTGACCCATATTTTGGGATTATGCATGCAGTTCGGACGGCCACGACTCGATTGTCAGCTGGTTTGAGTGTTTAATTCGTTTGTATTCTGGGTATAGATTTGTATTCGTGCAGAATTTATGGAATATTTAATAAATGGAGTATTAAGTTATTCTACATTATTTTAAAGCACGTAGTTTGTTGTTAGCCTGTGTTTTTACTAATATTTGTTAGATAGTAAATTCACTAGAGTATTTTTGGTCGCAGCATATGCTTCCGTAAGCTCGTCGACACCCCAGGATCTTGAAAAGTTTTGGGATAATGTCAGGAAAGTTCTGGATTTGGCTGAGGCTAACGAAAAGGTGATTTTGTGTAGCGATCTGAACGGATGGGTAGGAACCAGGCGGCAAACTTGCGACGCTGCTCTGGGTCCCTATGGTGATAAGAGAGTGAACGATGCAGGTAAGCTCATTGTAGATGTTTGTTTGGAAAGGGGTCTCCTTGTGTCTAATACGATATTCCAGCACAAGGATATACATATGTATACGTGGAGAAGGAATGAACAAAAAAGCATGATAGATCTGATCCTGGTTGATAAACGTCTCCGAAGCAAACTACAAGATACGCTTGCGTATAGAGGCCCCACTCTGGAATCAGACCACTATCTCGTAGTTGCGCGGTTAAGTGGTCTGTTCAGGAAGTGGAGGCACTGGCGAGAGCGTATCCCCTTCGGAGACCTTGAAATAATAAAGGTTGAAAAGTTGCAAGATGAGAGCGTGAGGAGAATGTATGAAGACAGAGTCCGGGACAAGCTTTTGACAGCAGGCTCTTCGGACTCAAATGTAGATGAATGCTGGAATAACCTGAAAGAGAGTTTGGTGGAATCCGCGAAAGAAGTATGTGGTTGCTCAAAGAAGCATATTACAGTAAAAGGTGATGCATGGTGGGATGCGGAGTTGCAAAGCTCCGTAGAAACTAAGAAGAAAGCGTGGCAGGACTATGTATCTTCTTTGAACCTGAATGCCAGTATGACAGAGATGAGGAAAGAAATATACCGGCAATGCAAGAATGCCACTAAAACTATAGTGAAAGAAAAGCGTGAAAGAGCCAGTATGATTGAGGAGGAGAGGCTGGCGAAGAACTTCGAGAACAACACCAAACTCTTTTGGAGCAAGGTGAGAAAGGCTCGAGGTGATTCGTCAGGCTCCAGAATGGAAAGGATAAAATCTAAAGATGGTGACATTCTTGCAGACACACAAGCTGTGCTAAACCGGTGGAGTGAATATTTTGGAGAAATGTATGGAGATGTCCCGGATGCTGATGCCGCAGACGTGCCCAAAGGCGAGATTTCGGCACCAGAATCAACGGAGGACATCACTATGGAAGAAGTTGAATGGGCGATAGGAAGTATGAAAAACGGTAAAGCTGCGGGAGTAGACATGATATCTGCCGAGATGATCAAATATGGTGGAACTTGCGTCCGGGACGCTTTCCGGGACCTTGCAAACCTTTGCTGGAGTACCGGTAGAGTCCCTACAGATTGGTGCCGCGCAGTCATAGTACCCTTGTGTAAAGGCAAGGGTTCACAATATGACTGCTTTGTAGATCTGGAGAAGGCATTTGACAGAGT
The DNA here is from genome assembly GCA_905147815.2 of Phalera bucephala. Lineage (NCBI taxonomy): Eukaryota > Metazoa > Arthropoda > Insecta > Lepidoptera > Notodontidae > Phalera > Phalera bucephala. Next base: position 9,284,728 of record LR990621.1, on the reverse strand, counting down.
TGTGCGAAAGAGACTTTGGGACATTTTGCCAGAGTATGGTATAGATGGCACTCTGTTGCAAGCCGTCCAGTCCACTTATGTGGACTGCAAGGCATGCGTACGGGTGGGTGGTAACAGGTCACCCTGGTTTGACGTTAAAATCGGCGTCAAGTAGGGTTGCGTGTTGGCCGCTAGACTGTTTATAATATATCTGGACAAAAGTCTTCAAAGACTGAAAGCGATGAATGAAGGTGTACAAATGGGTGACTTAGTGGTAAACCATCTACTTTATGCAGATGACGCGGTTTTAATAGCGCCAACAGTCACTGATCTGCAAACACTAGTCACAGTTATGAAAGACGACTGCATGATCAATGGCTTACACTTGAATGTGAAGAAAACCAAGATTATGGTTTTTGAAAGGGAAGAAACCAGAACGAATGTAAGGATTGTGGTTGGTAACGATGTGCTGGAGCAAGTGAATGAGTTTGTATATCTTGGATGCGCCTTCAGTAAGGATGGGAAATACACCGCTGACATAGAGAGAAGAGTGAGTGCAGGGAACAGAGTGAATGGTGCGATGGGAAAGCTACTCCGGAGCCGGCACTTAAGCCATAAGGCGCAGCTGGCCATACATAACGGAGTTCTTGTCCCAACGCTGTTATATGGTAGCGAGAGCTGGGTATGTAAGAAGGAGAATGAAAGTAGGATAAATGCGGTAGAAATGCGAGCTCCACGGAAGATGTGCGGAGTGAAGCTGACCGACCGCATTAGCAACAGCATAGTAAGACAGCGAGTAGGTATGAAAGATAGTATCGGTGTAAAGATGAGAAAAGGCATGCTCCGTTGGCATATAGAAAGAATGCCAGAGAAAAGAATGACAAAACAGATATACAATGTAAAAGTGGAAGGATGCAGGTACCGGGGAAGACCTAGACTATCTTACCACGACCAAACAAACCGAGTCTTGTCAGATGGAAAAGTCAAGAGTCTCCGTAACCGGCGAGCGTGTATGAGACGAACTATGAGAGTCGAGGAAGCCAGAGAGGTATGTAAGGAAAGAACCTGTTGGAACTCTGTACTCTCTGCCTACCCCGCAAGGGATCTGGCGTGAGGTTATAGATAGATAGATAGATAGTAAATTAGAATAACTCTTAGTCGAAGTGAGTATGTACTTATCACGTATGCTTCGTTCGTTTTTAATGAATTTGTTTTCAATAGTATGAGTGCAGCAACCCCTTATCCTTAAAGTGTAAGTCGAATATATTAGAAATACTCCACCGACTAACTCGTTAGCCTCGTGGCGGACGTTGTGGCTCGCGAGCTCGAGGATCTTCTAAGTTCGAATCTTAGACTGGACAAAGTTTTATTATATTAAGGTTTTTCTAAACAAAAATTCTCAGGAGTCTAGAATTATACCCAATAATATTACAGTAGGATAGACCCCTTACATAGGGAGCTAACATCGTACCTACACAGTAAACCTCTGCTGCTCTCATATAGGGAATTTACGCTCTGTGTGGCTAAATATGTTATAATCCCGGCTTACAATCTCTAAATCTGTTCAGCCCGTTGCAAAATGTTGAAACACTTAAACACTAGTATTTATGACTTACATAATATATAAGGAAACCCCAACAAAACAAATACCTAAAGCATCCCTGCACAGAACGAATGACACCATCACAAAACCATCACGTTGTATATCCTACAATATTTACGTCACATTGCCTATTCAAAGCCGACATGAGATTTTCGTAAAGCGAAAGCGATTTACTCCGATGATTTGTTCAGGCGAGCTCGACGCGGCTCCATGTATGTTTTGTTATTTTTTGATACGTATAAAATATCTTATATACTAAAGTTTAAGTTAAATGGTCAGAGGCACATTAAATATTAATGTCAAAATGGAAAGATCGCGTCTGATGAAGTCTACGCTCCGACCTTCTAATACACATATCCAAAACCCCGAGAACTTTCAACTCGAATTGTCAAACCGCTTCGAATTGCTAGACAGCAGCGCATCAGTGGACGAAATCAACAATAGGTTGGTAGAGACTGTCCATACGGTCGGGTCTAAGCATTTTAAGCCCCACCGTAAAAATAGGCCTCAAAAGCTATCCGACTACACCCGAAACCTTATGGCTGAGCGACGTACCATGAGACTCCAAACCTCCGATGATGCTAAGTCCTATAGGCAGCTCAATGGACAGATATTGAAGTCCTTGCGACACGATCTACGGTCCTTCAACACAAGACGTATTGAGGAGACCATAAAGCAGAACAAGGGCTCCAAAGTGTTCGCAAGAGCCGCGTCGATTGGGCAAAGCCAGTTGACGAAGCTGAAGACGGAGGACGGAAACGTAACGTCGAATAGGTCAGAGGTGCTCAGGGAGATAGAGAGGTTCTATGGACAGTTGTATACCTCAGTAGCTGAACCTATTGTTGACGTGGTAAAAGATCCAAGAGCCAAGCTAACCCGACACTACAGTGAAGATATCCCGGACATCAGCCTGTACGAGATTAGGATGGCTCTCAACCAACTTAAAAACAAGAAAGCGCCGGGTGAAGACGGAATTACTGCAGAGCTTCTGAAAGCGGGCGGATCGCCGGTACTTAAAGTCCTTTAGAGGCTGTTTAATTCCGTCTTGCTCGAAGGAAAAACGCCGGAAACATGGAACAGGGGTGTGGTGGTACTCTTTTTCAAGAAAGGTGATAACACTTTATTAAAGAACTATAGGCCCATCACACTACTGAGCCATGTTTACAAGTTGTTTTCGAGAGTCATTACGAATCATCTCGAACGCAGGCTTGATGATTTCCAGCCTCCCGAACAAGCCGGTTTCCGGAAAGGCTTTAGTACCATAGACCACATACATACGCTGCGGCAGATTATACAGAAGACCGAGGAGTATAATCGGCCACTATGCTTGGCGTTTGTGGACTATGAGAAAGCCTTCGATTCGATCGAGACTTGGGCGGTTCTTAGATCTCTCCAGCGATGCCGCATTGACTATCGGTACATCGAAGTGTTGAAGTGCTTGTATAATAACGCCACCATGTCAGTCTGAGTACAAGGGCAGTGCACGAAGGCGATCTCCATAAAAAGAGGAGTAAGACAGGGAGACGTCATTTCTCCGAAACTGTTTACGACCACCATAGAGGACGCCTTCAAGCTCTTGGAATGGCGAGGACTTGGCATCAACATCAATGGCGAATACATCACTCACCTTCGATTTGCCGACGACATTGTGGTTATGGCGGAGTCGCTGGAAGATCTAGGACGAATGCTCGGCGACCTCAACAGAGTATCTCAACAAGTGGGTCTTAAAATGAACATGGACAAAACGAAAATAATGTGTAACGTCCATGTCGTACCCACCGCACTCACCGTTGGGAACTCTACTCTTGAAGTTGTCGACGAATACATTTACCTGGGACAGGTAGTCTGGTTAGGTAGGTCCAACTTTGAGAGAGAGGTCAATCGACGAATCCAACTCGGCTGGGCAGCGTTCGGGAAACTGCGCAACATCTTCTCATCCAAAATACCTCAGTGCCTAAAGACTAAAGTTTTTAGTCAATGTGTGTTACCAGTGATGATATATGGATCAGAGACGTGGTCTCTTACAATAGGTCTCATAAAAAAGCTCAGAGTTGCTCAGCGAGCTATGGAGAGAGCTATGCTCGGCGTTTCACTACGTGATCGAATCAGGAATGAAGAGATTCGTAGAAGAACCAAGGTCACCGACATAGCCGTTAAGATTAGCAAGCTGAAGTGGCAATGGGCGGGCCACATAGCGCGAAGATCGGACGGGCGTTGGGGCAGAAAGATTCTAGAGTGGAGACCACGTATTGGCAAGCGCAGCGTGGGACGACCACCTGCCAGATGGACCGACGATCTTGTGAAAATCGCAGGAAGTCGTTGGATGCAGGTGGCATCGGACCGGTTACGCTGGAAAGCGATTGGGGAGGCCTATGTTCAGCAGTGGACAAGTATAGGCTGAGATGATGATGATGACTAAAGTTTAATATTAGGGCTATACACTGACATACAAACTATAAGTATAATAAAAAAACCTTAATCAAAAATACCTCATCAGCATGAAATGATTGCAATAATGTTGGCAGCGTTTTCTCGCTGAATAGACTAACTAATCGTTTGAGCGAGGAATGACCCAACTAGTTCTCTTCTTACCAGAGTAAGAAGCTGTAAAGACCTCGCGGCCAACAGCGTACATCACTCACACACACCAGAGAAGTAAAAAAATAATATATGATTTTATTTTCAATCAAAAGGACAAATGCTAGCTTGCGTTGAACCTTAATTACATATAGTAAAATATCATTTTGACTCCAGCTGACCAAAGTGTGCTTGATCACTGGCTTTTGAACGCCCGTTCATTTGAAGATCCCGGAGCCCCTTACTTTGTCGATGGAGACTACCTCGGGCTTTTTTTAATATGGTAAAAGTCTCAGATACCTTAACCTTCCCCACAGAGGACTCAGAATCTTATAAAGATTTTATTCAAAACGAAAGAGCGAAATATAAAATTGGTCGCTCTGGACCAAGTAAAGCTTTTCTTATTTCTTTGTCATGGATGCGTTTCATCATCAACCGAAAGACTTCAGAACTTTCAGCGGGTCATTGATCCATCATTTCTCCACATGGTGCATCGGTGGCCATCCCACATCACGGAATTTTAAATATAAAACACTCGGACCAAACAAAGGTGTGTGGTAAATCTTAAATCTTAGTGGATCTCACTAAGATTTAAGATTTACACACTAAGAGGACCAAGCGGCCTACTCAAACCACCAGGCGAACCCATCCTTTAAAGAATGGACCTGTCCCCACTTTTCCTTGTAATAGGACAATAAAAGTTCATAACAAAATAAAATATTCTATATCATCACGCCAGATCCCTTACGGGGTAGGCAGAGGGTACAGAGTTCCAACAGGTTCTTTCCTTACATACCTCTCTGGCTTCCTCTACTCTCATAGTTCGTCTCATACACGCTCGCCGGAGACTCCTGACTTGTCCTTCAGATAAGACCCGGTCTATTTGGTCATGGTAAGATAGTTTAGGTCTTCCCCGGTACCTACATCCTTCCACTTTCGCATTGTATATCAGTTTTGTCATTCTTTCTTCGGACATTCTTTCTATAAATATAATATTCATTTCTACAATGTCTGTACCCAGCAATAAAACATCCTTAAAGGCTGATTTATATTAGTATTAAACTTACGCACGATACAGAAATTAATAGTGTAAAGCATTTTCAAAATACACAAATTATGTATATATTATATTACTTATGCCTTTGAATCTTACAGCAATCATCAACAAGTTAAAAACATGCGACATCGCATTAAAATATATGAACGTATTCAAAGCACTGTAAACAGAGGGCTAAGCACGAACAGATAGATGTTAACGTAAGGATATCGAGTAGAAATGCCATCCTTTTCACACGACAAATTTATTAAATAAAGATGAAAGTGACAGCACGGTCTCTCGACAATGTTACGCTAACTTCATGTTCGTACTAAGCCCTCAGGTGACACGTAGAAGCGAAGCAATATGAAATTCAAATGATGCGATGCATTTCACATAGCAAACGTGAACATATTGCTTTTGAAATAAAATTAAGATTTTCAATATTATCCAGAAAAATGTGATACTCACAGCAAACTACGCATGGTTTTGACTTGGCACAACCAGTCATGCTGTAGGAAACTTTCCTTTCTCGTGATACTATCAATTGTATTAAAGACACAAGAATAATATGTCTTTTTTACACCGTCACGCTTATATTCCCCAAGCGGGCGTGACAGAGGTGTACTGAGTACACCCACTTTTCGCCGACGATGTTAGCACCCATATAATAGGGGGCGAGCCGATTGCCATATACCGGGCACAATTACAGACTCCGGACACATACTGGGAAGATTTCGTTAGAAAACTACATTTGATCGATCTAGGATTTGAACCCAAGACCTCCAGATCACAAAGCGATGCGTTTTGCTACTAGATCAACGAGGCAGTCTGCAAATGAAATTTAGATTTGTGATATAGTAATGATGTGTAATATAGAATAGATTATCCAGCGAAATGTAATACTGACTACAAAGTACCTTTCTTCTTTTTCTTAATTTTTTTTACGTAGCCCCACACTAGGATTAATTCCTGTGTCGTGGGTGCGTTTACAAACATGTAAATTCACATACAGAAATAACTATGCATAGTCTATACTGAGTGTAAAGAACGTTTTAACTTGGCACAACCAGTCATTCTGTAGGAAACTTTCCTTTCTCGTGATACTATCGGTCGTGTAAAACACAAGAATAATATATCTTATAGCCAGAGTTCAGGGCTCTTATTTGCTACGACCAATAGAACGTAACGCGGCACACGAAGGCCTGTGAGACCAGTAGTGTCACAGAATTAAATCTTCTTTGTCATACCGGATACAGGTGCGCAAAACCTAACGTAACCTATAGGGTCCACAAACACGTTGCTTACTGATTTTATTATTATAATTCCCAAATTTATCATAGTAAAATAGACCTAGTTGTCTTAAGACAGAGTCGAAAAGTTTTCTGATGTTTTGTACAATAGTACAAATCTTAACTTATGAAATGCAACAATATCGGAACCAACACCTACGATTGCCAAAATAACCAGAAACTTTAGAACTAAAAATACAAGTCTAAAATGTATCGAAATGTATTAAATAATACGGTGCTTATCCATCCCTAAGATAGATCAAAGGTAGCTGGTGACTTTGTATCCCTGTAATTTTTATTCGGCCTTTAACGTAAACTGCATAGCATTTTCAGTTTTCCAAATCAGTAATACTCTATATCTTACAAACGTTGGTGAACATTATCAAGACCAAATTATTAGCAACCTATTCAAATATATACATCGGCGCTTATGTTTTCGGAATCGCCGTTTTAATTATGGTAACGGTGAAAGGTGGGGTTATCTTTGTTTCCATAGTCGGACGACTATGAAAACAAATATAAACCCATAACCCCAAAGACATGGGAATCTTGAAATAACACTATGTTCTTGTCCGGGACACTGATCTTCCTTGATATCCATATTTTGGTAGCAAAATATCAGAAGTTGTTCGCAATAATTAAGGATTATGTAATGTAGTGAGGTTAGCTGCTGAGAGATACGTCCGACCGCTCGCCCCGTTGCCAATAGAATCGCACAGTAGGGCCGTCCCCCATCTCACATCGTCTATCTGTTATCGATCGGTCGTTGTCTGACATCTGTCATCACATCACAACTAAACACACTCAGGCAATTATTAAAGCAATGGAGTTTTTCTATAGACAAGATTAAAAGTTACTAAAATAACAATAACTGCCTGACATTCCATTAACTATAATCGTCAAATATTGCTCAAGTAATAGGCTCGGGCGTTGGGGCAGAAAGATTCTAGAGTGGAGACCACGTATTGGCAAGCGCAGCGTGGGACGACCGCCTGCCAGATGGACCGACGATCTTGTGAAAATCGCAGGAAGTCGTTGGATGCAGGTGGCATCGGACCGGTTACGCTGGAAAGCGATTGGGGAGGCCTATGTTCAGCAGTGGACAAGTATAGGCTGAGATGATGATGATGATGATGAATAGGCTCCGGCATATAGATCAACAAAAAGATATAATTTTAATTAAATAACCCATTTTAAAAATATTTGTTCAATTATAAAAAAAAAACACAACGAAAACATGTGTCTTGCTTAGTTGAGGATTTTCTATGGCTTCCTTCCAACTCCATCATCAGGCCTACTCGGACTAAAGGACTCGTCAAGGCAAATCCAACGAGCCCAAACACGGCGGGGTTATATTGAGTAGTTGGGTGCTTTCAATGGCCACCTCTCGGCTTCATCATCAGGCCCCGAATACTATCTGGTTGCATAGTACTTGTCAATACCAATCTAACAAGCCTAAATAGGAGGGGGTTACATTGTATAGTTCACATATTCCTATGCCCAATTGCCCACCTACCGACTCCATCATTAGACCATGGTACCATATTATTTGAGAGGAGGCCCGTGCCCAACAGTGGGACAGTTTCTTAACAGGGCTAATACTATACTACTACCATATTATTGCATTGTCACCGAACTATGCCAAATTTCAACTCAATCGGATACCCGCAAGCGCTTGGAAAATGGATCACAGATTGAACCGGAAAGACAGACAGACAGACACACACGAACATCGCAAGTTAAATAAAAGCTTGTAAAAACAAAAGCGTGCAGGTGATTTGAAACACTGAAAAAAATCATAAATGAACCGCGATAAAATCTGAAAAATAGTTTTTTTCTATCTATCTATCTATATCATCACGCCAGATCCCTTACGGGGTAGGCAGAGAGTACAGAGTTCCAACAGGCTCTTTCCTTACATACCTCTCTGGCTTCCTCTACTCTCATAATTCGTCTCATACACGCTCGCCGGTTACGGAGACTCCTGACTTGTCCTTCAGATAAGACCCGGTCTATTTGGTCTATAGTTTTTTTCATGTGTAATATTCGCGTATCTACAAATTTGAATGTTTTAATATTAAGTAGCTCACATAAACCATAAGTATAATTTTTTTATGTGACATTTTAATACAAGTATTGCAATTTCAGTCAACCTTAAACTATGCGTAAGTTTATCTTGAGATATTTTAACAAATAAACGGACAGACGGCTTGGTCCAGTGGTTAAGAGCTTAAGCAGCTCCACCCACTGGATCGCGTAGGCGCGGGTTCGATCCCCGCATGGGACAAATCTTTGTGGGAACCACAAACATTTGTTTCGGTCTGGGTGTTTATGTACGTGAATTTCATGTTTGTACCACACGAATAATTCATAGTGTGTGGCAACGTCTTTAAAAAAACAAAAATAAAAGTTGTTGTTTTTTTCTTTGATCGTTTATAAATTTTATACGCTTCAAATATTATAAGCAACTTAATTTTGTGCGTCATAATTCTATGGTATGAGCATACTAGACCACATTCACTCTTTTACCTTTTACATAATTAATATACAGGATGAAAACATGGGACGTTCCCAACGACGCGCGACGGTCAAATTACGCCGTAATTTTTATGCGGCGAAGTACTTCCATAGTCGGAACTTAACGAATTTAAATAAACTGCGATAAAATCCTAAGAATATTGATTCTCTCTTACCTAGATTCTCGACGAAGACCTTTGCTGTGAGACAGTATGCGCTCATTTAATTTTATCCAACTTCAAAAAGAAGGAGGTTCTAAGTTCGGTTGTATGTATGCTTTTTTAATTTTTATTATTTTTTTTATGTATGTTCAGCGATATTTCCGTCAATTGTGGACCGATTTTGATGATTTTTTTTTTTGCATTGGGTTCAGTATAGCTCCAAGGTGGTCCCATTTTAATTTCATTGGCATTGGACCTTGGACTTAGAAGATACACCAGGGAACTCCTTAACGATTATGGGTACGTATGACGTAATACGATATTATGAGTATTACGTCAATCCTATAGGTGCCCCACTATAGAACTAAATAGTATATTAGCCGACTTCAAAAAAGGAGGAGGTTCATAATTCGTCCTTTTCTTTATAACTCCTCTGCTTATTAACCGATTTTGATAATACTTTTTGCATTGGGTTTAGTATAGTTTTGAGGTGGTCCTATTTTAATGTTATTGATATTGGACCTTGGACTTTGACGATACACCAGGGAACTCCTTAACGGCGAACAGCACGAATGTATAGATTCCGTTATTATAGTTAATATATTAATCATGTAGGTACCTTACTGTACAACTCAGCAAAATAATATAATATCGGTATTTAAATATTAGTAAATAATTCACTCGTCACTTAAAATTGTAAAATAAAAATCTTTGAAAAAAGGTAAACCGACTTCAAAAAGCAAAAACTAAATATTTGAAGTTGGTGCTGGTTGGTGCAGTCGGTTACTTGGCACCGACGTCTAATATTTATTTATTGGTTTTTGAAGTCGGTTAACCTTTTATTTTTAAAGATTTTATTATTAAAAATATCATTAGCGAAGGATAGGACTTTTTAGAAGGAAATGTTTGGCGAAGAATGGTACAGAATAAGTCATCAGCAATGTCCCACTGCTAAGAATCGCTCTATCCATAATTTCCATTCTGTGATATTAACGGTAGTTAAGGGCCAATCAATACATATATTAAAACTGTAACACAAACGAATCTGTACATTAAATATGTAAAAAAAAAGATACTGTGGTTCACTTCCTTATCGGTATAGATGGCGACTCATTTTTTTTTAATCCCATCCATCTTTCCTATATATTTTACAAAAACCTGTATGGGCTAAGACTGAAGCCGGTGATAGAGATTGTTGATAAACATGAATATATATAATGAATCTGGTGGAAGTTGATAAAATATATTTGATGAATATAAAATTTATCGCTCCACGGGTATTGCACAGCTATCCCAGCTGTTATTGATACTAAAATGGCTAAACGGATTTCACTGAAACCTTATATAAAGATGTCTTACATAAACAGAACACTTTGAAAAGGGGCCGGGGCGTTCGCGACACAGAAATAGGGTACGTCAAGTTGCCCAACAATTCTGTTGTTGCGTTAACGATGGGTCACTTGGATAACATTCTCAAACAAGGCACGTTTCATTTTCAGTTCTTGCCACTTAGCTTCGTTGCGCAAAGCATGAATAATAAATCAATCTATACTGCTCCATTGCTGGGCAACGCCTTCTCTCACTAATCGAGGTAAGCCAGGCTAGGTCATACCCCTGACCTGTCGTAGGGAGGGATCTGTCACTGCCGGCTTTAGCGCAAGCTATGGTCGGTAGTGAGAGGTCGTGGGAGGCGGCGGTGACCTTCTGTGAGGTGGTCATAGCGCTGAAAGAGGCGGCGGAGCGAGTGAGGGAGGCTGCTCCTCTGGCTGATCCGCTCCGTCGTCGTAGAACAAGGCGGCGACAGCGTGCCTACGCCAACTTAATGCCGCCTTGATGAGGGTTTGCGGGTAATGGGAATGGGGTTGCCCATTTCCTACACACAATAATAGACCCTCGGGAGGGAAGGGCGTGCCATGTGCTCCCGGCACGCCCCTCAATGAAGCGTGCGGAAAACAATTCCGCCAAGAGTGGATTTCCATATAAGAGAAGGTCGCTGGCGGGTCGCGGATGGTTGCTCACGCGTTCCCGTAACCCGCCCCAGCCACAGTGACGAGTTGGAGCACGGTGGGGGTTTTAGCCGGTAGGAGTCTCGGCATAACTCCTCGCTTCCCCCATTGGCGAGCGGGTATCCTATGAAGGATTTCCCCCATCAAAAAAAAAAAAACTAGCTTTTATATCCATCATCAGACCCTGGACACCATCCTGGTCTAAAGTACCTACTCGTCAGAACAAATCCAACGAAGCCAAGCACGGCGGGATTATACTGAGTAATGCAATATTATTATTACAATATTAAGTAATGCAATATTGATATCATATTGCAATCTTCGTATGTATGTCTGTGTGTCTTTCCGGTTCAAATCTTGTGATCATTGTTCAAGCACTTGCGGGTATCCGATTGAGCTTTCGATTCTTCGAACTCGCTGGCGAGGTCGGTGTCTGATCCTGTGTGCGGTATGTGTATCTGAAAGAAGGGATGTACGGGCATCGGGAGGGTATATATGATAGGAGGGGAGTTAGGTTCTTAGTCGGCGGCGGCTACGATTAACGGATTTCTATGATTATATAAATCGTTCGCGAAATATAGAGTTGTCGGCTTTTTAATAAAGGCCCATTTCAGTTAGATCGTTAGATCCCAATGTTCCACCAATTCCGGTCTGCTACTAAGATTTTTTTAATAGGAAAACTCTTGTAACTCTTTTTCCGACGAAATTTTTGAAACCAGAACCTAGTCCAGAACCAGATCACTAGAGAGTAATATTATAATAAATGACACCGTCATGCCATATTCTCCAAGTCGTACAGGTACACTGAGTACACCTACTTTTTGCCGACAATGTTAGGCCCCATGTAATAGAGGGCTATTGCCATACACCGGGCACAATTCCAAACTCCGGACTCCTACTGGGAAGTTTTGGTTAGAAAAACTATACTTGACCGACCTAAAATTTGAACCTAGGACCTCGTGATCACAAAGCAATGCGCTCTGCCACTAGACTAACGGGGCAGTCACTAGACAAATGAGTCAATAATGAAAATATACCTAATATACCAGTACTGTATATCCACAAAATCAATACGACCCTACACGGTCGCGGTCGCCAACAGTTTTACTATTCTCGGTCTCAACATAAAATATTTATGTAACTTGTTAGCTGGTTTGTCACTGGATATAATTAAATCGATATTGGAAGTTACAATGCTGTATAATAATATTATAGATCAACTTATACTGCTGGGCCTATGTGAAAGCTTTCTCTCACAAATCGAGATGAGAGAGATTAGTTCATACTCCACGCGGACTCGATGCGGATTTGTGAAGGCAGGTTTGAGGCCACCTGCTGTTGGAACTTATCAAACCACCTACATGGCGTTCAACTTAGTTGGTGCCGTACCCATCGATCCACCGACCCACGATCACCCATCCCAGACCGACCGAGCCGAACGCTGCTTCACCTTGGTGATCGCTAAGACCATCGAGGTCGCACCAGTCCTACAAACACTTCAATGCCATTTGTGTACTTAAAACAAAATGTATAGACTAAAACTATGATATCCTACTAATATTATAAATGTAGACTGCCACGTTGGTCTAGTGGCAAAGCGCATCGCTTTGTGATCACGAGGTCCTGGGTTCCAATCCTAGGTTCGACAAGTGTAGTTTTTCTAACGAAAACTTCCCAGTACGAGTCCGGTGTCTGGAATTGTGCCCGGTATATGGCAATAGGCTGCCCTCTATTACATGGGACCTAACATCGTCGGCGAAATGTACTCAGTACACCTCTGCCACCCCCGCTTGGGGGTTGCAAGTTTGAATGGTGATATGTTGAATGTTTAGATGTTTGGATGTTAGTTACTCAATCACGCAAAAAACGGCTAAAAGGAATTTAGAGGAAATTTGGCGAATAGCTGATTACCTGGAATAATATACAGGATACTACTCCAGAAAAAATGTAAGATTCCTGTCTAAAGTCAACGCGAACAATATCGCGGGCAGAAACTAGTAGACTCTAATACGAAACCTGAGGGCTAAGCACAAACCATATCACTTTCTAATGCTGTCGAGAAAATTTGTAGTGTGAAGGGAAGGCATATCAACTCAATAGAGTCACGCCAACGGCGATCAGTTCATGTTAAGCCCTCAGAACATAATTAGCCAAACTGAAACAACAATACTTGACGGACGATTTGGCGCAGTGGCTAAGAGCTACGTTCCCCCCGACCCCTGCCGCCCCCGCCACCGCCGGCCGCGACATATTCTCACCGATCCCCCCGACGCTTTGTCATCCCTTCTTTCGGCTCCGAATATGGGAGACGACGACGACGAAGTCATAGATCCCCCCCCTCCCCTAGCCGGCGGATGACCGGTGCACTTGGTAGTGCACCCCCTTACCCCGCAGCGACTGTCCCAACCGAAGCCGCCTCTTCAAGGCGCCCTCGATTATGTCGCCTCTTGCCCTTCTGGCTCGAGCGTAGTGGTTGCACGCTCGCCCTTAAGTCCGGTGAAGCTGTAAAGGCCTCGCGGCCAACAGCGTACATCACTCACACACACACATGGTTAAAGCTTAAGCCGCTCCACCCACTGAGTCGAATAGTCGCGGGTTCGATTCCCGCACAGGACAAATGTTTGTGTTACCCACAATAATTTGTTTCGGTCTGGGTATTGAGTCGTTCTTTCAATATAACAATCTCCAAGATCATCAGCCAAAAGAGATTTACTGCAGAAAAAAGACCTCCCCCAAATGCCACGATGACTGGCTTTGTGCTATGCGCCTCCAGTTTTACCCGCGACCTTTACCAGGTCCTCAGTCAATATTACAATAAAACTGTTAATGTGTTAATTGACTAACATTACAATTTCAACCGATATGAAAAAGAACTGTCATGTGTGTGTTTATTAAGCACAGAAACTTGTATGAACTGGTCAATTGATCTATGTATATAAACCGTGACATCAAGACTCCAATTCCTAATGAATAATACATGAACTCGTCTGTGGTACAACAACAAAAACTTGATAAATGCCTAGTTGATCTACTGGCGCATTTTGGCTGACAATCCCAAGGTCCCGATTCTAAAGATCTAAGACTACAAAAAGTGGGTTCTCTTGGTACCAATCCGAGCTCAGCCAAGAATTGTGGCTGCTATAATGGCAAAAGGCCTAACCCCTATTACATTGGGACCTAACATTATCGGTGTGTGGATATACAAAGTACACCAGTGTGGTAAATATAGGCATACTAGTGTTAATTTTTACTTTACAAGAAATAATATTCATGTAGGGTCCAGAAACTCCCACCTAACAATACTTGACCTTAGAAGCCTGTAGCAGTTAATTTAAATCATTAAGTAGCTGTCTATACATACCTAACAACACCTTGCTTCACTATTATACCTACTGAAATCGTTAAAGAGAATGAATGTACACATTTGTGGAGGACGCCATGAAATATTCGATAGTAGGATCGTTAATCTTTTCTCTTCAAACATTTTATCATAAATCACAAATTGTGTCTTAAGAACTCTACACACCACCATGCCTTGAGATCAGTGGCTTAGCACGAAAAGATTGAAGCTAGCGAATATTTGTACTGTCACATTAATATTTATTAAGTAAATTTGTAGCACAAGCACTGATAGCCTAGTGGTTAGACCATTGGACTGCAAAGTCAGAGGTCTCTGGTTCAAACCCAGGCACGCACCTCTAGCTTTTCGAAAACATGTGCGTATTAAAAATTAACTTTCACTTGCTTTAACGGTGAGGGAAAATATCGTGAGGAAACTTGCATGCCTAAGAGTTTCTCGGAGGTGTGTGAAGTGCGCCAATTCGCACTGGGCCAGCGTGGTGGACTATAGCCTGACCCGTCTCAGTTTGAGAGGAGGCTCGTGCCCAACGGCGGGACAGTTTCTTAAAAGGGCTAATATTATTTATGTTATTATTAAATTTGTAGTGTGACAAGAATGGCATATTAAGTTGCTAGTGTCTAGTGTCACGTTGTCGTCAATCTTCTCGTGGTCAGCTCACTGAACTAACGTATTCTTCATACACGACTGTTGAACCGCTTTGTCACGGTGTTTTGACGCAATTTCGTATGTTACTGCAACCTACAATTTAATCCAAAATCAGTACCTTCATTGAGGTACCCTACAATTGTGGACTACCCTAGATGTGGATACCACAAAACTAGTCGTCGTACTAAGTTTTTAGATTTACGCGAATATTACACACGAAACACTATTACTACTCGTCGTGGTAATCTTTGGGGAAACCTTTATCCGCGCCGGACGTCTTTTGGCTAATATAAACGCATACAATCACCCCTGTAGCAACGGCTGTAGTAATTTATATCTTTCATATTTATACTAGGTGTAACATAATAAACGCAAGACCTCAGACACCTCGATTAGAGAATTGCTGCATAAATTCAAAACGAAAACCAAATTTCCAAAATTAAAGGTTTTGCCCCTTTTTTAAGCACTTTTATACCCCAATTAACAATGAAACTTCTATGTGTATGTGTGCATTTTGAGAAATACGGGTTAGGAATGCATTTGTAATCACCTTATTGCTATGAATCAAGAATATTTTTTTTTTATAGCGCACTGAAGGATTAAAAGAATTTTATGCAAATTTAAAAAAAATGTATGATACATTAAAAATAGTTCAAAATCAATTCAGTTACCAATTTAGCACAAACTACTTTTAGGTCTTGCGTTTATTATATTACACCTTGTATATATAGAGTCATCCACAGTCAACAGTAGAAAAGGTATAGATATTCTTTATTTTTTAAGAAAATGTAACCCCACACTTGTATTCATTCCTGCATCGTGGGTGCGTTTACAAACATCAAAATTAACATACCCAAATACCCAGACCGAAACAAATAATTGTGGGTCACACAAAGATTTGTCCCGTACGGGAATCGAACCCGCGACTATTAGACACAGTGGACGGAGCGGCTTAAGCTCTTAACTACTGCGCTAAATCGTCCATCAATAACAACAAATTCAAACAAAAATTTTATAACCAATTATATAAAACACATTCTTCGGTTACCCCTACAAGAGTGAAAACACATTTGCAAAGCACCACTACTTAACCCACATCGTACTTTTTAAAAATATCGCGACAATGAACATCCTACGCCGAATCACGGCCATGTCACTTTTGATGTGAAGACTCCTTTTGATAAAATAATTTGTATGAAAAAGATATGAAAAACTGACTGTCACCCTATTGCCCCTGTCAGCACACCTATGGGGTTGATGCGAATTTATCGCCTAATAAAAAAGTATGACATAAGTCTGAATAGGGTTGACAAATTGGCCTTCAGAGGTCATTTTGATTCAGATGATCCAATTTGACGTAACCTTACTACTTAAGGGAAGGTGTCGCCCGCCATTCGCGTGCAATATAATAAAAATTTGGTAAACGAATTAAGCTCAAATTAAACACAAACATTGGTACATAATATGCGATTTCTCGAGGCTTTAATTTATTCACTTCCTGGCCTCTTCATCATCACTAATTTGAAGATGACGGACTATTTAGCGCAGTGGTTAAGAGCTTAAGCCGCTCCGCCTACTGGGTCAAATAGTCGCACGGGACATATCTTTGTGTGACCCATAATTATTTGCTTTGGTCTGGGTATTTGTGTATGTGAATTTTCATGTTTGTAAACGCACCTACGACACATTAATAAATCCTAGTGTGGGACTAGGTTTCTTAAAAAAAAAAAAAGTGTAAAGCTTAATCCGTCCAGTTCTTGCATTTATATTTGTGTCGCTATTTAGCCAGTAATATAGCTGACTCTGAGCTCAGAGTTACTCAGAAGTTACTCAGCGAGCTATGGAGAGAGCTATGCTCGGCGTTTCTCTACGCGATCGAATCAGGAATGAGGAGATTCGTAGAGGAATCAAAGTCACCGACATAGCCCTTAAGATTAGCAAGCTGAAGTGGCAATGGGCGGGCCACATAGCGCGTAGATCGGACGGGCGTTGGGGTAGAAAGATTCTAGAGTGGAAACCACATATTGGCAAGCGCAGCGTGGGACAACCGCCTGCCAGATGGACCGACGATCTTGTGAAAATCGCAGGAAGTCGTTGGATGCAGGTGGCATCGGACCGGTTACGCTGGAAAGCGATTGGGGAGGCCTATGTTTAGCAGTGGACAAGTATAGGCTAAGATGATGATGATGATGATAGCTGACTTAACTGCCTATCTACGTAATCACGCCAAATCCCCAGCGGGGAAGGCAGAGAGCACAGAGTTCCAACAGCCTTTAACTAAACACGTTGAAATGCCTTATCCAACTCAACACACTTCACTAAACCTAGCATTTGGTTTGCGTGACTATAGGGGTTGAATTTTGCATGGCTGACCATTCGAATAGTCACGCGTGGAGCAAGGCCATCTATATTGTGTTTTTACTCCCGAAGCGAAGGCTAGTTCACTTTAACTTGTAAATAATCAACGACTCTTCGAGTTAGGCTGTAAATAGTAGGAAGGGACTGGTTCCGGTTGCGTGATACAAACATAGAGAATAACTTAAAGGTTATGATAACACACATGTTTTATTTGGGTATTAAAAATATTTTTCTACGTCATTGTTGGAATCCATATAGATAGTGGTCGACTATTTTGGACTAGAATCTTAAATAGACTGCTTATCATCGATATGCATTAAATTCGTACAATGTAATGAAATATTGTACACCGCCACGCCTATATTCCGCAAGCGGGGGTGGCAGAGGTGTACTGAGTACACCCACGTTTCGCCGACGATGTAAAAGGGGCCGAGCCTATTGCCATATACCGGGCACAATTCCAGACTCCGGACTTTTACTGGGAAGTTTTTCGTTAGAAAAACTACACTTGTCCGACCTAGGATTTGAACCCAGGACCTCGTGATCACAAAGCGATGCGCTTTGCCACTAGACCAACGAGGCAGTCAAATATTGTATATTATATAAATGTTGCTTACGGAATCAAAACAGAACGGTGTTTCTCCGTAAAATCCAAAATGCAAAATGAATTTACGCGGAAGCATATAAAAGTCCTTGATATGAACCGTCAGGAAGATTTGAAGTGGCCTACAATTATGCAATATACTTCTTCGTAAACACGCGTGAATACACAAACACACCCAAAAATATATCAATAGGCTCTACCAACTAAAGCACTATGAACAATATTCTTTTCAAGTCTTGCAGATTGGTGACCCCGAAGTTATATAAAACAAACCCTCTATAAGTCAACAACATTTTTCAATCTGGCACAAAAACACATCATCATTTTTATCACCCCCACCAAAATTTTTGCCGTAAAGCTAAATATTAGCTAGCTATTTTATGATTCATTAAACGGTATCTTTCATAAACCATACCTGTCAAAGAGGAAGCGTATTTTGGCGCATTTTTAACTCATATTTTTCGCACGAGTAGTAAATCAAACGTCCTTTGAGCAAATTTATGTGGATCTAAACTAATTTAGAGGACAGTGTGGAGGAACGTGGTGAATATGTAATTTGGCTTTTCGTGCGTAGACGCGTCGGCTTTTGGAACAGTCGGCCTTTTCGGTTACATTCAAGTAGGATTTAGGTTTCAAAATTGCTTGCAACTATAGTCTTTTTCACCATTCATGGGTACGCTGATGTTTAGAATTTGATGTTTCTAGAAATGTGAAGAACACAACAATGTTACAAACAGAATAAAATAATCTCATTATTTATTTACGACAAGCCACTGGTCAGAAAAATCGTCTGACAAATCACTCGATTCGCTCGCTTACATGTATTATTATTAAAAAATCTATAAAACTCTCTGTATTAGTATGTCAAGATAGCGCATCCACGTATATATATTAATTTATTGACCATAACAACACTAAATATTTCAGTCAGATACGTAGAATATTATATTCATAAAAAAACTGCAATCGATTTTGTACATTTAAAAAAAACCAAATCGATTATAACGATTCCATAGTGTCAGTCGTTGAAACACAAACCGTTCCAATTTACATAATTGAGTAATAAAGATTTATCAAGTTTTTTAAATAATTACGCAAAAATATGAATGATAAATTAATAGTAAAGTAGATTTTTGATATAATTTTATATTCCTGTTTATTGTTTAGATTCTATATTTTCAATATTCTTAAATATGCGTGAAATGGAATATGATCGAACGTCACCGTACCCACGTCTCGTGAAAAAGACTATAAATGTGAAACTAACTTCGAACTAGTAACTATATCATAAAGTAACAACGCGGATGGAATTTTAAATCTGGTATTACCCTAGAAGGGAGGATTTATGAGAATGTAATAGATTCGTCTGAATTTATAAAGCCTAACTTATATAATAAAACTGAGACTGACTGATTGACTGGCTGTCCACGCTCAGTTTAAACCAGTGGGTTTAAAACGTAGACGAACTTCATCTAATGTATAGAAGAATGATATTTTGGACAGGGACCTTCTTAAAGTTACAAGGTAAGAAGTTTTAAAAATTCACCCCTTTAGAAGGAGGATTAAGTATAAATATTTATCAATTTTTGTTTTGTTAGGTTCACAATGTTACCGATGGAAAATTCTATCAAGACTGGTAAATAAAAACATTTTTAATTTTAGTCATGCCACACACAAAAGTATGATGTAACGTCATATAAATGGGTTTTATTAAAATAGTCCCAGCTAGTACAATATAGTTAGAACAATACGGGACACGGACGATTTAGCGCAGTGGTTAAGAGCTTAAGCCGCTCCGCCTACTGTGTCTAATAGACGCGGGTTCGATTCCCGCATGGGACAAATCTTTGTGTGACCCACAATTATTTGTTCCTGTCTGGGTATTTGTGTATGTGAATTTACATGTTAGTAAACCCACGACAAAGGAGTAAATCCTAGTGTGGGGAATACGTTTTCTAAAAGAAAAAATAATATGGTACGAGTATGTGAACAATTAGGTGATCTGTCATAGTAGATTCATATTTATAAATACCTGCATTATTAAATAAAGACCTTAGAAAAGCAGCGCCTCTCGTAAGAAACATTCGGGTGTGAGAATTCAAACAAGGGGTACTTGGAACTTAGGGCTTAGCACGAATAGATTTACGTAAGCATAACGCTATCAAGTTTTATTTTTTTATTTTATTTTATATGTTTATTGAAACACGTCACCGCGTATTTTGCCAATGTCAAGTATTACGAATTATTATTTCTAAATTAAATCAACTCCCCTATGAACTTGATGACAAAGATGATCATAATATTGATGAAGTGCCTCACCCTGACGGCCGTTTTGAGAGAAATCGAAAAGGCACGTTGTATCACTTCGTTACAATTACCTTCAATCGTGCACATAAAATAATGGTTAATAATAAAAATAACACAAGTTTTGGAAATTAAAACAAATTGACGACATCACTCTTCGATTTCCCGCCAAAATCCCCTGCTATCAAGATGATGTGCCATTCTTTTTACGCAATACATTTTCACATTTTTGAGTTCAAATCCTAAGTCGAACAAAAATGTAATTTTTCGATAATAAAAAACCCAGTATCTGTCTGGAGTCTGGCTTTGTGTCCTGTATAATGGAAATAGGCAGCCCTATTACATGAGACCTTAGATTGTGGGTATACACAGAACACCTCTGCCAGCCCCGCTTAGGGAATATAGCCGTGACGGTGTTTATTTATTTTTATGAACATTCACACGGAAGCAGTCGCGATTGAAACGCAGCTTATAACAAATTACTAAACTGTTTACATATAATTTCTTGTGACTATACTAGCTTAAGTTCATGTAAGAAGTATTCACAAAAACAACTTTCAATGTTACACATCTCTGTCTAAACAACGGAATCTATTAAATATATACTAACACATCTGAATCATCAGCTTATAGTCAAAGGTGTTTCGTACGAGATAAAGAATACCCTATAAAATCCCGTTGACAATAGATGCGTTCACAAATGTACCCCGATCACTGTTACTCCATTGAGAAGACACTCCCACTAACATTTTTTTCAGGAAACTACTGTGTGACATGTTGACATTAAAAAATCCATTCCATCTGAATTCTCACTAGAGAGAGAGAAATAGAGAGAGATGCTTTAAATCTGACCAAAATTAAGCAACATTCAAGTATTGTAGTCAAGTATATGACATTTACTTTTTGAAGAACCTCCGGGCTTCAGAACGCAGAGTAAGGACTTAAATCTATACTCTATGCTTCGGAAGGACCTTATGCCGTTTGCGGCTACATCTCAATGGGTACATTTAAGCCCAATCAGAAGTCTTATGAGCAGCATCAAAAACTCCCATAAAAGCTATCTATCTACACTAATCAGCAGTGGGCCCCCATGGTGATGTCAGACCTGTTCTCTATCGACTTTATTTGTAAGAGAAGCTAAACGCTGTGCAACAGTGCCATATTTCTTCAATACTCATTGAATATACCGAGATATTCGCCAGATAGTCCTTATCATTCGCGCAATTAATTAAAGTCGCGCAGCGAGCTATGGAGCGGGCTATGCTCGGAGTCTCTTTGAGGGATAAACTCCGAAATGAAGTTATCCGTCAAAGAACCAAAGTAGTTGACATAGCCCGCAGAGTGAGCTCGCTAAAGTGGCAGTGGGCTGGCCATGTCTGTCGAAGAACCGATGGCCGATGGAGCAGACGAGTTTTAGAGTGGAGACCACGACTCGGCAAACGTAAGGTAGGGCGCCCCCCAGCTAGGTGGACCGACGACCTGAAGAAGGTCGCAGGGTGGGACTGGATGCGGAAGGCGGAGGACCGTGTATTATGGCGCAAATTGGGAGAGGCCTTTGTCCAGCAGTGGACTGCAATAGGCTGATTTGATTTGATTTGAGTCCTTATCATAATTTTTGTCTTGGCTACTGTTTGATTGATTGGGTACTGGAGGTACTGGCCTTGAAAAGATTACAACAATATTTGTACCACCACTAATTGCTTACATCATTGGAATTTCAGACAATCTGCTCCAAATGTGGCTGACCAATTATTTAGAGATAAAGCTATGGCTGTTTTGTGAATAAAAATGTATGTGCGTGTAAAATATAAGTTCTTCATCCTTCTTTACTTCCAACTGCCAACCAATTTTGTAAATGAAAGTAATCGCTTTAGACGTGAATTGAGAAACTGTCAATAAACTTTATGAAGAACAAGAAAGCATCTCTCATACATATCTTTTTGTACACCATATCGACTGATTCTTAGTGTTCATACCTGAAAAGTATTTTACAATATTTAACAAACACTCAGAGAAGTGGCTCGTTAAGCCAAGAAGGTTTTTACAAACTTCTCTTGGATTCTGTACCATATGTAAACTCCTCTTAAAATCAAAATAAAATAAGACGAGGTAACATAAAGTACTACGATAACCTACCGGATTTATCCAAGAAATGAAAGTTTGACTAAATTGCGTTACTATCGTTCGGATTACTTAGCAGCCCCAGTATGATAAGTCGGAGTAGGAATAAAAAGAGAAATGGTCGAGGAGATTTACAAAATAAAGACACAAAATAACAAATGCCGTCAACACGAGAGCCAAAAATGTTTCTCACAAATGCCAGCAGGCGGAAGTGGTGCGCCGTAACCTCAGCACGACGAATCGATGTCAAGCGCCAAGGTTACAAGATCGCTCCACGAGCACCTGCCAGCGATCAACAATATTCATTGTACAGAATATTGGTGATAAATGAGTATATTATTTTTTTTCTTATCTATTCGATGATAGAAGGTCTTATTTAAGCCCAAAAAGAGGTCATACCGATCACAGATTTCAATGCAAACTATATAGAAAGAAGCGAAGCAAAATTTATGCTAAGGATAAAAGAACTATTCGCATATCTCTATCGAAGATTTTACCCCAAAGATTGTACACAATCAATAACTAACACAAACATTAAATACACAAGCTGTAATCGTGCTAATAAGTAATGAACTAAACTTTTATACATAAGTTTTCCTACATTCATTTCTTTATCAATCAGCCTGTATCTACCCACTACTGAGTGTAGGCGAGCTCTATCATGTCATTCGTTGCGGTCTTGTGCTAGTCTTTTCTATAATTTATCGACCACCTTCACAGTGTCATCACTCCATCTAGCTGATGGTCTGTCTTAAGCCCTTCATCCCTGTACCATTAAAATGGCGAGGCCGACCACCGTGTACCACGACGAGACACCTAGTATATGCCCTTCCCCATAGCGACTGCCCAAGCCGAGGCCGTTCCTCCTTTAGGCGCCCTTGAGCTAGTTGCCCCCTTGCCCTTCTGGCTCGAGCGTAGTGGTTGCACGCTCGCTCTCTCGTCCGTTAAAGCTGTTAAGGCCCCGCGGCCGACAGCGTAATTCATTCACACACACACACACAAATGTTCAGTTATTATATTTGCAGTATACTTTTCCTGTGATGTTTTGACAATAACAACGGCTCCTAAAATTGACCTAAATTAAATGAGGGTTTTCACATCTAGTTGGATCAATATAAAGTCTGCTAGAAATAATAATAGTAAGAACCACTGAATATTTAAGGAAATGGCAGAATTAGCATTTGTGCCCGCCGTAGTCCGTAAAAAAAATGGACTAATTCAGTCCATAATGTAAAAACAAATAGAAGCCAAATCTCTTGACGTGGTCATTTGGAAAGTGTGTTGGGGACATAACATTGGATAGGGTTTAAGTTTGTTAATAAGTAATGATAGCCCAGGTCGTTTCTTCTGAAATGAATTTTACAGATATGCGAAGAAAATATTTAGCTTGTGCAACAAAGATCGAGCAAGAAACTGACAGACAAACAGATCGTGGTACGTATTTTATACACGTTTAAAATATAGGGGTAAAAATGGGTGATCTAGTGATAAACCACCTATTGTATGCAGATGACGCGGTTTTGATAGCGCCAACAGCCATTGATCTGCAAACACTAGTCACAGTTATGAGAGACGACTGCATGAACAATGGCTTACATTTGAATGTGAAGAAAACCAAAATTATGGTTTTTGAACGGGAAGAAACCAGAACGAATGCAAGATTATGGTTGGTAACGATGTGCTGGAGCAAGTGAATGAGTTTGTATATCTTGGATGCGCCTTCAGTAAGGATGGGAAATACACCGCTGATATAGAGAGAAGAGTGAATGCAGGTAATAGAGTGAATGGTGCAATGGGAAGGCTACTTGGGAGCCGGCACTTAAGCCAAAAGGCGCAGCTGGCCATGCATAACGGAGTGCTTGTCCCAACGCTGTTATATGGCAGTGAGAGTTGGGTATGTAAGAAGGAGAACGAAAGCAGGATAAATGCGGTCGAAAGGCGATCTCTGCGGAAGATGTGCGGAGTCACGCTGACCGACCGTATTCGCAACAGCGTAGTAAGAAAGCGAGTAGGTATGAAAGATAGTATCGGTGTAAAGATGAGAAAGGGTATGCTCCGTTGGTTCGGGCATATAGAAAGGATGCCAGAAGAAAGAATGACAAAACAGATATACAATGCGAAAGTGGAAGGATGTAGGTGCCGGGGAAGACCTAGACTATCTTACCATGACCAAATAGACCGTGTCTTAGCTGAAGGGCAAGTCAAGAGTCTCCGTAACCGGCGAGTGTGTATGAGACGAACTATGAGAGTGGAGGAAGCCAGAGAGGTATGTAAGGAAAGAACCTGTTGGAACTCTGTACTCTCTGCCTACCCCGCGAGGGAGCTGGCGTGATGATATAGATAGATAGATAGGTTTAAAATATACAAAAAATAGAACACTAAACTATTTTGACTCGCTTTATTAGTACGAAATTTAAAGTATATAGTAATACGCCCTCTGATTCTGCTTCAGCTTAATAAGATAGAACAAATCCATACCAAATCCTTAGCTACAGTGTATTTTATTTACGAAGATTTTATTAACGTCCAATATCGTTTATGTCCACTTCATTATAATACAGGAATAAAAACGAACTTATTCTATTTATTTTTGTACTGCCATTTGTACAGCCATAACTTACATAGTCTAGACATAATTAAGAAGAAGAAAAGTGTGTAAAGTTTATAAGTTGTAGCGATTGGCGAGTTATAAACCACTAGTTTCCGGCCGCGACTTCGCCCGCGTTGACTTTAGACACGATCTAAATATGTATGTATATAAATCCGGAGTAAATAGTCCTACAAGTTATCCAGGTAAAGGAAAAAGACTTAGAGAAAAAACTTACGGAAAATATTCAGGCTTAAGAATGGACAGCTGTCTGACATGAAATATGCAAATCGACCATATTAGAACTAAACTTTCATCACTAATTGGATCACTTCGAAATATTGCGCGAAGTATTCCGTCGCACACGCTGTACCATCTACAATTCCCTAGTCAAATCACACCTCCTTTATCTGACTAAGATCTGGGGTAACGCAGTTAAGTCAAAACTTGCTCAGCATATTACTGAAAACACGTCTTACATACTCATATATATTTTTTTGTGTGTGAGAATGATCTACGCTTTTGGCCGCGGGGCCTTTACAGCTTTACCGAACAAGTAATCCTCGTATATCACTTTAATTGAATGCGTTGAATTGTGAAAGGAAAAAAAACTGATGTATACTACGTTCACATGTAGGTGATGGTTTTTTTTTATCTATCTATCTATAACCTCACGCCAGATCCCTTGCGGGGTAGGCAGAGAGTACAGAGTTTCAACAGGTTCTTTCCTTACATACCTCTCTGGCTTCCTCGACTCTCATAGTTCGTCTCATACACGCTCGCCGGTTACGGAGACTCTTGACTTTTCCATCAGATAAGACTCGGTTTGTTTGGTCGTGGTAAGATAGTCTAGGTCTCCCCCGGTACCTGCATCCTTCCACTTTCACATTGTATATCTGTTTTGTCATTCTTTCCTCTGGCATTCTTTCTATATGCCCGAACCAACGGTGCATGCCCTTTCTCATCTTTACACCGATACTATCTTTCATACCTACTCGCTGTCTTACTATGCTGTTGCTAATGCGGTCGGTCAGCTTCACTCCGCACATCTTCCGCAGAGCTCGCATTTCTACCGCATTTATCCTACTTTCATTCTCCTTCTTACATACCCAGCTCTCGCTACCATATAACAGCGTTGGGACAAGAACTCCGTTATGTATGGCCAGCTGCGCCTTCTGGCTTAAGTGCTGGCTCCCGAGTAGCTTTCCAATCGCACCATTCACTCTGTTCCCTGCACTCACTCTTCTCTCTATGTCAGCGGTGTATTTCCCATCCTTACTGAAGGCGCATCCAAGATATACAAACTCATTAACTTGCTCCAGCACATCGTTACCAACCACAATCCTTACATTCGTTCTGGTGTCTTCCCTTTCAAAAACCATAATCTTGGTTTTCTTCACATTTTTTATATCTTTTTTTAGGAATACCAATATCTAAATACAACAAATTCCATCCAAATCCGTTCAGCCGTTCTTGCGTGATTGAGTAACAAACATGCAAACATACAAACTTTCATATTTATAATATTAGCAGGATTTTAAAAAGCGAGCATGTTGTACGGGTATTTACCCGTACACCTCCCTTTTTTTTCACAAAAACCATGTAATTGGACCGTCGACTACAGGACAAAAGGGAGGAAACAAGGAGAAGGAAAGTAGGAGCCGGTCAGCTACTTTTAATAATCCTGTCTGATCCGCATTGGATCGAACAAACCTTTGTGAGAACCATAAATATTTGTTTAGGTCTGTATGATGGTTATATATTTCTTTTTCTTTTAAAAAAAATAACGAATCCCCACACTGGGAATTATTCTTGTAACTTGAATTTGTAAAAGAAATACATAACCATCGGTTTATCAAAATTCTCTTCAAAAAAGTATCAGTTAACAATTAAAATATACCACTTTTACTATTCAAAGAAAAAATAAATAAAATAAAAATTATGAAGTACTTGTTTTTTAAGTTAATTTTCATCTCTTATTATGTTTTTTTCACGATAAATAGGGCCTTATGTACAATCTCCTGTGGACCACGTGATTGAGGATCGTAAGACCCATTATATTATTCCCAAAGCATTTCATTTCCTGGGTCAGAATCGCAAGAAAATCTTGATGGCTTCTTACTAATGCAACTTTGATGTTACTTACATATGACTTAAAATATAGCTGTATGTATAACTTTATAGAATAGTGATTTTAAATACGAAATAAAATTGACCGCTTCGAGTTGAAATCTAACCCATTATTCGCATTACCGAAGCGACCAACCTAACCACTGAAAGAATTAAAAGAAGGAATAATAAATTGGAATGATAAAAATAGGTCATACTCCACCATGCGAAATCAGTACGGTTTGGTGGAAGCAGATTTGTGGCTGTTGGAAGTTTTTAAGTCGCCTATAAGGTTTTCAACTTGATAACCGGGACCAAGGGTTTAACGTGCCTTCCAAAACACACGAATATGAAAATGCCACCCGGTCACCAGTCTTAGATTGAGCCTTAGGCTGCTTAAGGTTTGATCAAATAGCCGACGGGGCGCGACGGAGGTTTTCGGCTGGCGTTTGGCTAGCGGTCGACAGCGCAGCACGCACGTCACACAGGGGGTGTGACTTCGCGCCAGTTCCAGTCCTATCTCTATGGCTAGCTCCATTGGCCGTTCCACACTACCGTCCCGCTCTGCTTCATTTGTAATCGCATCGGGCGCAACAGTAGCGGGTCACGACGTTTACCGTCGCGCCAAGCGTGACTGTGCTGTGTGGCGTAGTGTTGTAAAAACGCTCGAGACGGCGCTTAAACGCTTGAGTCGACGCTCAAAATGTTGCTTAGCGCTAGAGTCTCGAGCCAAGTCGGTTTCAGAGCGCTCGAGCGCGAGCTCGAACGTTTTATTTAAAACGCTCACTGGAGCGTCGCGCTCGACGCTCGACTCGCGCTCGAGCGTCGAGCGCTCCAGTTTTATGGATTATTTTAAGTCATGTTCATGCATTAATATTTACTATTACTTTTTTTTTAAATAAACTTGCTCTTTATGTATGTCTGTCTGTTATGTATCTGCTCTTTATGTAAAGTTATCGTTAGTTCAAAGGTAGTTTGAACACTTGCGGTTCTCCAATTACCCTGAAATTAGTTAGATAGACGATTTAACTCAGTGGTTAAGAGCTTAAGCCGCTCCGCCCACTGTGTCTAACAGTCGCGGGTTCGATTCCTGCACGGGACAAATCTTTGTGTGATCCACAATTATTTGTTCCGGTCTGACTTAACCACGCGGACCCAGTGCGCATTGGTGAAGGCAGGTTTGTGGCCACCTGCTGTTGGAACATCAAGCCACCTATAAGGCTTCCAACTCGGCTTAACGACTACCACATTAAGTGGTAACCACGACCAATGGCTTAACGTGCCTTCCGAAGTATGGAGACGCTCGAATATGAAAATGTCACAAACGGTCACCCATCTCAGGCCGACCGAGTCGAACGCTGGTTAACCTTGGTGATCGATAAGAACACCGCGGTAGCACAGCGCTACGAACGCCTCAACGCGCCTTACTCAAGTACTTCATAATAGCTCTAGGTAGTGCCCAGGGTCCCATGATGAAACCGGAACATGGCTATAAGAACTATTTAATTTAAACAAGATAGCACCATAGTATTTGGGCTCGTTGGCTTTGCTTTGACAAACGTAATGGACCTAGGTGATAAGCAGGATCTGATGATTCCAAGAATAAAAATACTCCAAGAATAAAAATACTATCTATCATCACGCCAGATCCCTTGCGGGGTACATTGTTAACCCGCAAAATACTAATTTAATAACAAAAACAAATATTCGTTGACCATCAAATCAGTGCGTTTTGATTGGTTATCCTTTGACCAATGCCGTAATAGCAATCACAGCTAGAATCACAAAACATCGTCCAATGTACCGAAAAATCCTTTGTCGGCGCGTTTGATGTTTGTGCCGCAAAATTAAGGGCTCGTTTACACTAACGTTTCCGTAAAAATAATAAAGAATGACAATAGGTGGTGTCGTCGAAAAGTGGTGTATAGTATACTATATTCCCTCAACCTCATACGTAAGGATATAGGCGTGAAGGTGTGTGTGAGTAATCATTAAATTTAAATAAAAATCGTTTTTTTCATATTAGGTATCGCGCGTACCCAAATCGAGTCTACGAAAATTCGTATTTTTTGTTATCTATCACCGGGAAAACATTTTCTATTGATATTAGTTTTCCCCTAACAAGTTCTAAATACATATGTGAAATACGATTACATACTTAATGGTACCCATGATACGATACAATGAGTACAGTGTGTACGCACCCAATGTACATAGTCGGCCCTTTCAAAGAATTTATTTTACCTATTTTATTTATAATTTCATTTTCGGCTTCTCTTTAACCTCTCTACTCTTTCGGCAAGTAACATACTCCCGCGACCGACAAATAACTACAACTTGCATAAGTACGAAGGACCCGCGCCTATATTTTTGTTATATTTAGGTTTAATATAAACTGTGGGACTGCGTCGTTGGTCTAGTGGCAAAGCGTATCGCTTGGCAATCATGTGGTCCTGGATTCAAATCCTAGGTCGGACAAATGAAGTTTTTCTAAAATTCCCAGTATGAGTCCGGACTCTGGAACTGTGCCCGGTATATGGCCATAGGCTCACGCACTATTACATGGGACCTAACATCGTCGACGAAAAGTGGGTGTACACAGTACACCTCTGCCACCCCCGTTGGAGAAATATAGGCGTGCCGGTGTGTAAACACCCTCTGTCCAGAAGCTTGCCATTAGCACATTACTGCACTTGTACTTGCCACAAGAGCTGCCCTTGGAAAAATCAGGCATTTATGCTAATACGAGCCATGTGTCGTGTGGGTCATTATAAAATTACACACCTTTTTTCATTTATCAAAATTGATACACAGGTCTTAGTTACTGGCGTTGGGTACGCCTCTGTACACAATTGTTTCGGCACTATAAATTAATTTCGATTTTCGAGGATCAAAGCAAAAGAAATGATAACGCTATAACGCTTGAGCACGCAGCTCAAACATTATAGTCCAAAGCTTCAATGCTCCGTGAGCTTTAAATGCTCGAGCGTTTAAGACTCAAGTCTTTAACGCTTGTAAGCGTCGACTCAGCGCTGAACGCTCGGCGCTCATTTTTACAACACTAGTGTGGCGTCTCCCGTACATTCCAGTACACTACAACTCCCTAGGTCGCGCCACCGTCACGCTCCTGTCGCCCTGCGTCCTTTACCTTGGTGATCGCTACACACAACATGACAACACATCACTACGACCGTAATAATTCACATTTTGGTTTAATCAACCACAGCCAAAAAGAGAGGCGTTTTTATACGTCTTCTTCTTGAACCAAAAGACGTCACGATGACATAGACTGCCCCCAAAAATCACCACGAAGCCGGCTTTGCCCTGTACGCATTCTTTACTCGCGTCTATCACCAGGTCATCGGTCCATCTTGTACGGGGCCTGCCCACTCCACGTCTTGCTAAGTACTAAACTGTTTCCAAGAAGCTATTACACTAAGTAACGAGGACAGAAAAAGTAATGGTTGACAGTTGTGTAATAGGTTTTGCGGAAACTTCGCTGACAACGTCGCGATGAGCAGATTAAATAAAAGTACTTTCAACTTGATAAAGCTAACTTTGGATATCACAGCATTCATGACGGTCTAGTCTTAAGCCATCCTTGGCATTATTCGATAAGGAAATAGAAGGGTTAGCACAAATAGATTGACGTTAGCGGGACGCAATCGATATGCTATCCTTTTCACACTAAAAGTTCACTAAATACAGACGAACGTGACAGCACGCTTTCGAAAAGCGTCACGATAACTTCATTCAGTTCGTGCTAAGCCTTCTGATAACTCTGAACAAAGTTTAAGCACAAACCATTTGAGGACATGGTAACGTTATCGAAAAAGCGTACTGTCACTTTCATCTTTATTTAGTAAAATTGTAAAATAAAAAGGATGGCATAAACTCTCGATAACATTTTGCTTTAATCTGTTTGTACTAACCCCTCTAAAACTATCTTACGCCAAGCCAGTAAACGTAGATTACACTGTGCGCTAAGTATGCAATGTTCTAGTAATGTATTAGTTCCGTCGTTACACACATCATAACATTAGTATCACATGTGTTTAACAATAAAACTAAGACACTTCCATAGCATTGCATACATGAACTAGTCGTTAGGAAAGAGTTAAGATGCACCTTTTTAGCTTAAGCTATCTAACGTACATACATATCAACTGCTCATTGAAATATCTTAACTTCTATTTTAAGCATAGAATGAAATAACACACGTCAAGTTCAGCGGTCTAAAGAGGAAAGTTTATAAATAGCGTGCAATAGGCATGCGTGTAATTGCCTCGTCTCCCTGAGGGCTACATGCTCGAATTGGACACCAACCTCGTTTCCAGCCCACAAACAAACTTATTGTCGCTCTAGCTGATAAAATATACATCGTTTTTGTGCGTACGCACTATTGTTAAGGATACCTAAGTTTCTTTACTGCAGTATGTGTAAATAATAGCAAGAGGGAGGGTACTTCCAATGCAAGCTTAATATTTCATTTTTTTAAAAAGGTATTCTATATTAGTAATTATTTCTGCGCCGTGAGGCGTTTACAAACATGAAATATGCACAAACACTCAGACAAAAAACTGTTGTGAACGCAATCATGGTCTCATATTTGTCTTTGGAACTTTATGGTCGGGTTAAAGTTCCGAAGACTAAACGTCCTAAGTTTAACAATTTTTAGAATTTTATTTGTTTATATATACACGACTTGCGCTCTTAACGACGACTGTGCAACGATCTGTTAAATATAAACCTGTTTAAGAACTAGGGCCTTTTTTTATTCCTATTACACCCGAGGAACATACAGAACAAATATGTAGTTATGGGGCACACAAAGTTTTCTCCTGTACGGAGATTGAACACGCGAATACTTAATGTAGTGAGCTGAGTGGCCTATGCTCTAATAGACTAATCCGTCAAGTCTAATCGAAATTTCAAATGAATAACATACACTTCTAAAAAGCGGACAAGCGCGGGTAGGGCTTGCGCTTTGAGGATTCCGTACAAGCGCTACTACTTGACGCTATTTAAATTTGTCATTAATTCGAGGGATAAACAAACTCTTACTGTATTTTTATTTACTGTTATTGTAACAACCTTGCTTCTTGCCAAATTTTATGATTCTAAGTCTACGTGAAAGGAAGTACCCTAGATTTTAATAAGTGAGCATTATAAGACCGTATCTTTGTATGACTGACAAATCCAAAATAATTAGTTCTGTTTCTAACGGATGGACGGATACCAATTGAGTTACGGAATCCTAAAAACAGCACGATCCCGAAGACATGAAATCTTTGCGGTTAGCTTCACCATTTGGTCCATCTATAACTCATTCCTAGCTCTAAATTTATAGGCACTAAACGCTGGAATTATTGCTAACACGTGGCTTTTATGAACATATTATGAATCGGGTGCTTATAAAAATATAATTTCCCACATGTATTATGAGGTAGGAAATAATAAATCATAATGTTTACTTCATTTATATGTTGAAGGTCATCCTGTGACCTGCATACCTAATTGTCTGATACAGATTTTACAAACTGAGATTAATCGAACTTAGGCAGTGGTTACACGGTCAGTACAACAGACATTTAGAGAGAAATCTATACAAATAAATAAAATGTAAGTGTCTATTTATAATGTCAAAATAACAGCTTTATACCAAATGGACATGAAAGTATATACGGTACTTATAACAAAATAACAACTTTTAACATTATTGTCTGTCTGTCTGTCTGTTTATTCCGGTTAATCTCCAAAATGGCTGGACCGATTTTGACGGGACTTTCACTGGCAGATAGCTCATATTATTGGGAGTAACTTAGGCTACTTGTATTTTAGAAAATGATTTTTCGTTAAATTTAACGCGGGCGAGGTCGCGGGTAGCTAGTACTGTTATATATTTAAAAAGCATTTATAACTTCCCATTTCAACTCGTAACGACATCTCTGTCAAATAGACAGTCAGTCTAATCGAATAACCTTTGCGTTACAGATTTGGCGCAGTGGTTAAGAGCTTTAGCAGCTCTGCCCACTGGGTTAAATCGTCGCGGGTTCGATTCCCGCATAGAACAAATCTTTGTATGACCCACAAATATTTGTTTTGGTCTGAGTATGTATGTGAAATTTCATGTTTATAAACGCACCCACGACACAGAAAAAAATCTAGAGTGGGGCTACGTGTTGTTTTTAAATGTTTAACAATTTCCGTAGAAAATTATAACCACTACATCTTTATAGTTATAAACAAATTTAACCCCCGTTCAGTACAAGATAATAAGTGATCAAACGAACTTACCTGAAGTGAAGTTCGATCATTATTATACGAAGTCCTTCGTTCGAAGATATAAACATGCAGCTCTCTCTACTCGCTTGGCAAGCCGCTAAGTTTTTTAGAAACGTCAACGCCTCCTCTATGGTATCTGTGGACATAACCTCTGCGACCATTCCTTTTAGAAGTAGTACATTTCAACTTTACCAACGGGCAGGGCGGGTTGGGTACTTATATCTTCAGTTCGTTTGATCACTTATTATACTGTGTCCTTCGTTCTCGATATAAACATGCAGCTGTTTAGAGCTATAAGGGTAAAGTTGAAGTATACCACATGAATGTCATTTTTAAGCGTGAGCTCTAAAACATAATATGTCATGAGTACATTTGTATAACACATTCCTGTTGTTTGCATTGCTACACAACACAAATACAACATATATTGTTTCTTACAACCAGTCTGTCTAACTTATTCAAAATAAATTTATTTAATCAAATTCTATAACATGTTATGTTATATAGCGTAGATTCATCCCAACAAAATTCTTTAAAGCACCTGTTATAGCAAACCTGTTGTCCATAACTCATTACTACCGGGTAATAATAATCAATCATTACTTATCAGATATCATATCAGTGCATACTCCATCTGTTATGTCTTCTATATATAGTTTTTTTTTTTTTTATAGTAGTCTCTTTATATAACGAGAGTTGAGGAATTACCGATCCAGAACTTTGTTTATATGAAATTAATCCCTTTATAATAATTCTTGTATCATAGAAAACCCTTCCGAAACGAACTATGAGAGTGGAGGAAGCCAGTAAGTAAAGAATCTGTTGGAACCCCCCACCCCCCTGCCTACCCCGCAAGGGGTCTGGCGTGACGATATAGATAGAGATAGATAGAAAACTCTTACTGTGTACTAGATCTGGAAACAAAGTATGTTAGTACCCAATCTATAACAATATAAGACAAATAAGACAGGGAAACCTGTTTCCCTACTAAAGTGTCTTCCAAGTGGGGCTTTTTTTTTTTTTTTTTTATCAAATGATCTCGTTTTTGAGTACAGTACCAGACAAAGGCTACAAATTATATTGGTGATTATAAGGATGCTTTGCTATAATTACTTATTTAATTTATGATAAAGTATTTTCCTTTATGTCAAAGTTCGGTTATATTTAATGTTAGTTATATTTATAATCTTTAAAGATGTACATATACCAAAATTTAACATTTTTGTACTAGAGGCCTTTGTACTAATGTCCTTATCTAGAGCTATTCCTCACATAAGGCTATGTACATTAACTATATGATCTCGCCCCCCCCCCTCCCCCATTTTTGGGTTTGGAACGAAGGGCAGTGCTGATGTGTGGTAACCTAATTTAACCTGCCCCACTGTTAAACTATACTACTACTATTATTATATATTTCGAAACTATCCCGGAATCATTTCCATGTCCTGAGTGGCCACCTAAATATTTATGTATCACTTAACAATTCGTTCTTGCGCAATAACGCCCGCGAACATTCATTTTTGGCAATACGATCGGGCCACCCCTGACCCGTTATATTACTGATGAAAATTATACTCAAATTTACTAATTTAGTAATGACTTAAGTAGCGAATAAGTCACAGGCAACTAGACCAAACCACGGACTATAACTTTATGATATTGGGAATCCTATTCATAACTTAACTTTTTCATACCCTTAAATGCCACACTTCCTCTGCTTCTTTGTATGTGGCTGTTTTTTATAAGTAGCAACTGTAATGAGTAACTTTCTAGTAAGTTCTAGATTTCCAACTGTGAGAATTGAGTGTCACTTAACTTATACATGTAGTACCTACGTATCATTCATATTTCATTTAATATCATAATATTTTTTGCGCCCTCGCCTACCCACTTGGGATCTGGCGTGGTCTTATAATTAATAATAAATAAATAATATCAAGTTCCCTAAGACTAAGGTTATTGCAGATACTACCTAATATTTATCATACCAGTGATAAAAATATACTTTTGATTATTCTTGTTTAAGATAATCTATACTTTTAAATATTGTAACTCAATATTTCATCAACTATATCATGTCAACCTAATATCGTTAATTTTTTAAATAGGTATTATTATCAAGTCATTTGCATGACTTTATTTTCTTTTTATATATAGATACATTAATAAGATACATGTAACATGTGGATGTAATAATTTAAATGTAACAATATGAAAAATGCAAATTTTTTGTATGACATTTCCAATTCAATATTTTTACACTGAACCACCTTCAAATAAATTACAGCATGTATAGTGCTCTAAAACCACCTGTTTCCATAATAGTAGCAGGTTGTGTTTGTGTCATATCTCCGATATCCTAACTGTACCAGAACCATCACTGGTGCTCAATATAAATGTGCACATTCAAAACTAAACACAAACCTATTTTTTATAGTTATTAATTACTTGAATAATTTTATTTGATTATATATTATTTATTGATTATCATATTATCAAACAAAAGTACAATAAAAACATCTAATTCTTCAATTCATGAATTGATGTATAATCTTTTCTCTGTGTGTCTCAAATTTCTAATGTATTAATTACACTATAAATGATGCAGGACGTAACCAAAAACCAAAACCATTGGACTCATTACCCAATAGAAAGCTGAATAGCTCCTAATAAATTTTTATTAGTATATTTAATATGACTCTAATGTCTATTATTAGCATTGAGTTTCTTTGTGGGATAAGGATTATAGCACCGTTGTGATCATCTATCTTTAATTAAATTCTAATGAGAATGGCTATAAATTGTATATCAATTATTAAAAATTATGTTTCTAATAATAATGTTTCTATACATAATGTTAAATATATGTAGGACCAGATTTTTTAACCTTCACTTGTCTGGATTACTTGCAGTATTTGCACAAAACCCATAAAGTTATGTTTGCCGTTGAAGGCAGACAGACACACATTTTTATTAGTGTCATAGATACATTGTTACATACCAAAGTCAGTGAATACCTTTAGCCTCCAATATTATGGTTTATTTGTAACAGCCATGTTGTATTCCTGAATGTTTAACTGATTTTTTTCAGTAACATAAAAAAAACAAAACAAGCCTTTATGTAAAAAGCCTAGCAAGCTTTTCTTACCTCACATTCTCTGGTAGGAGACTTCCAATGTCCATTGTGATTTGTTTTTGGTGGGCTGATAGGTACACTGTAGGTACATTTATACATACATTTGTGGATAGGTGTACATTTTTACACACCGGATGAGGATTGTTGTTCCATATTGGTTACAACACTGGTGGTTTCTTGAAATTTAAACTACTGCTTATGAATAGATAGTTATAATTCCATCTTGGTACTCCACTATATTAACCTTATTTAATACAAAATATATACTGCTGACCACAAAGGTTCTTATCCCAATCAATGTTTCATGACTGTATTGTTAGGACTCATCTTCCCTGGCTACCCTGCAAGGGGTCTGGGCTGATAATATTGATAATTATTAGTTTTATGTTAACTGGATAGACCAGGTATTTTATATTATATTTTAAGGATGTATGTGTGTAACACAAATTATTGTACAACTTGCCTGTCTCAGCATCGGTAGGCTGTGATATTATATTTGGAATATTTCCACAATTCTGTTGCTTGTCAGTTATAACAGGCATTGTTATAAGTAGAGACTACTTTGGCTCATCAGTTTATAAACCCTGTTCAGGGATAAATATTGCAAGGTTTACCTTTTTAATACAAGTGCTCATAATATTGCACAATTCTTTGTGTAATAAGCTCCACTTTGGGCTATTTTAGGATTATTATACAAGTATGTCTAATAATGAAATCAATGCAAAACATTATGTTTCTGCAAAGGGGTGGCTTATGTTATTAATAATGTATTGTTATTCATAAATTCATAAACAATGTCCCTTTAGTTACCCTTTCAGAAAGTCTCCTTTAGGAGATATAATATCACAAATTGCTTATAGTTTATAGCAATAGTCTTTGTATTTACTGTTTAAGGTATGTATGTTGGGTAACATTTTAGTTTCTTACCATTGTAGAAATGTGAACTGCACAGGAGCACCTCATGGGTGAAACCTATAAGTAGTATGACCTTCAGCACATATCTCGTATGGGCCCCAAGTCTTGCGGATCACGCCGATGCATCTCGTACACCGCTCGTGTCCTTGAATTACCGTTAAGTCTTGCGGACCACGTCGATGCATCTCGTACATCGCCCGTGTCCTTAAATTGGCATCGATCCTTAACAATCATTATTGATTAATGTCCCCGCTAATTTCTCTCATTAGAGGTATTACCTTGCCAATTTATAGACGGTTAATAATTGTTTGCAGGTATATTGCGTGTTAAACTGTTTTTACACGAAGAGGGACATGAGACTTCGTAAGTTTACTTTTCGAGTGAAGACTTTACAAGTCTTAATATAATAAAACTCACGTCTCCAAATATTCGATATTATATACATAAACAAGTTAAGCTGAAAACGCCACAAATAAACAACTATCAGTTGATCTTTTTTGAATGTACTCTTTTGTCAAGACGTAAAATATTTCTGAATTTGCCTATACGATGTTTTAAATTTATTTCACAACATCACTTGAGTATATAAAAACCTTTTGTTATATAATTTCACTGCTACGATTATTTGAATAAATTAAATGTCGACCAAAACTTTATTACAAGGCATCGGCTGCCACGCTAAAAGAAAGAATGGTCGCAGAGGTTATGTCCACAGATACCATAGAGGAGGCGTTGACGTTTCTAAAAAACTTAGCGGCTTGCCAAGCGAGTAGAGAGAGCTGCATGTTTATATCGAGAACGAAGGACACAGTATAATCCGAGAAAATGGATCCTGTAAACACTAGCAGCAATTTTAACGTACATGGCATTGAAATGGGACGATTTTACTGGATTATATCGCGGTTTGCTAGTGTTTTGACAGTTTAAAAATTTCAAGAGCTTTGGACTACATTAGTATGGATACTAGGGGTCCTAAATAAACCAACATTAATCCGTAAAAAATGTTTCATTTCAATGTAAAAAAAATGGGTAAATGTGAGATTAGTGGCGCTTGATAATACAATTTTAGGGTTTAAACAGATTATAAGTATGTAAAGTATTCAATTTCTACAAAAATATTTTTCTCCAAATTCATAAAAAGAACTGCCAATTCGATTCTATATCGATTTTCTAGACAATTATTATTATTGTTATATATGTAAAAATGTTATACTATCCATTATCTGCGGGCCTCAGCCAAGTAAGAAATGGGAGGACGGATAAGTTACTGTTCGAGGGATAGGAATTTTCTTACAATACTACAAGTATTAAGTATACCTTTTGGAGAAGTACGTATGTGAGTTGATGAATGCCTAAAGATTGGAG
Source organism: Phalera bucephala (assembly GCA_905147815.2). NCBI lineage: Eukaryota > Metazoa > Arthropoda > Insecta > Lepidoptera > Notodontidae > Phalera > Phalera bucephala. The sequence goes on along the minus strand of LR990621.1, from coordinate 9,245,767 downwards.
ACTTGTGGGGTATGAGGAATGACGCCTGTGGATGTAAGCACGATGGGTATTGTTGTAACTGTCTGGACTTTCCACTGATGTTCTATCGATAAATCTGTATATTTAGCTATTTTTACAGTGTACGTGAACGGAAGATTGTGTGTGTTAGGCTATGTCTATTAAATATACAATATTATTGGTTTTGTCATGGATTAAGATATCCGGTCTATTATAATGTATTGTTTTATCAGTGGTGCTTGTGCGATCCCAGTACAATTTATAACTACTGCATTCTAAGATAGTTTGAGGTATGTACTTGTAGTAGGACATTGTATTTGAGATAAGTGAGTGGTTAAATGCTGTCTGCTGGTGTAGAATGGCGGCAACTTGATCATGACGGTCCTTGTAATCGGTTTGCGAAATAGATTTGCAGGCTCCTGTTATGTATAGTATAGTCTCCGAGCTACTATAGCAACTTCGACATACATCAGTTATTATTATAGGCCTCCCCTCCCTTCTTCCACCTGTCCCGGTCCAGTGCAAGCTGACGCCAGCCCTTGTCGTAGGAGTCTAGCTCGTCTCGCCGCCTCTTTCTGGGCCTGCCACGCTGTCGTTTTCCGCCTGGTGGGACCCGCTGTGTGGTTGTTTTAGCCCAAAACGCATCCGACATACGGCAGATATGTCAGGCCAGCTCCATTTCAGTCTTGCAGCTGAGTGGCCTTCGTCAGTGATTTGTGCTTTGGAGCGCAGAACCGAGTTTCTAGACAAACCAAACTTATATAATATACAATATTTCTTCTAAAATCCTTGGTTGATAATGAAGAGAGTTAAATCTGTTCTTTATCATACTACGAAAAAAATGTGCGCATCTTTACTCTGAAAGCAACAAAAAACTAAAATAAAATAAACACCGTCACGTCTATATTCCCCAAAAAGGGGTGGAAGAGGTGTACTGAGTACACCCACTTTACGCCGACGATGATAAGTCCCATATAATAGGTGACGAGCCTATCGCCATAAACCGGGCACAATTCCAAACTCCGGACTCATACTGGGAATTTTTCCTTAGAAAAACTACATTTGTCCGACCTAGGATTTGAACCCAGGACCTCGTGATCACAAAGCGATGCGCGTTGCCACTAGACCAACGAGGCATTCTAAATTCCTCTAAGGTATTTAACGCAACTAAATTATTTGGAATGATGATCATCATCCGAAAGAGGTCTATTGTAGGATAAAGGCCTCCCACAAAGATCATCCCGAAGACCAGTTTTGTGATGTCATGGAAATCCGCTAATCGTAGCCGCCGCCGACTACGAACTTAACTCCCCTCCTATCAGCCGCTACCGCCGTCCGCGTCATGTTCCCACCGAACCTCCCGATGCCCTTACATCCCTTCTTTCGGATACAGATACCGCACACAGGACGCCGGTCGGTGCAGATCGCGAGACACCTAGTATACGCCCTCCTCCATAGCGACTGCCCAAGCCGAGGCCGCTCTATTTTGGGACACCCTTGAGCAAGTTGCCCCCTTGCCCTTCTGGCTCGAGCGTAGAGGTTGCACGCTCGCTCTCTGGTCCGGGGAAGCTGTAAAGGCCACGCGGCCAATAGCGTCGAAAATTCACACACATACAAAAGGTGATGTCACATCCAGCGTTTACCTGTAACCTTCACCAGGTCATCGGCCCACCTTGTGGGGAGCCCACTCCAAGTCTTCCGTTGCGGATTTGGACTTATCAATATATTATTTGTATAAATAATAAAATCGATTGGCCTCTTTTTAATTCGTGACTCAACTTATATAACACTAGAATCGCTATCGCGAAGTCGCGGGCAGTCATGCCCGCGACTTCATCCACGTAGACTTTAAACAGGAACCTTACATTTTACCGGGATAAAAAGTATCCTATGTATTAATCTAGGTAATAAACTGTGGGCCAAATTTCATCCGAATCCATTCAGCAGTTTTTACGTGATTAAATAACAAACATCCTTATATCTAAACTTCTAAATATACAAACTTTCACATTTTTAATATTAGTAGGATTAACCAAACTAAAATCAAATGATTTCTTCTATGTTACTAAAAATAGAAAGAAACGGAAGCACTTCGTTTTATTTACCTTATTTATTTATCTGTACCAATTTATGACATATTTTCATTTATATATGACCTCAACTATTCATGAACTTTGCTAGAAGTTAACGAACCACATTCCCCAGTCAATAGCATTAATCAAGAGGTCCATAATAAGGTCCCCATTGCAGCACACATATGCCTTGACCCATTTCGCTGGATGACGAGGGGCGCCCGAAAATTTGGTGAAGGGAAAACTATGTTAATGTGAATTATTTCAGTGGAAGAACATTTTGTGTAAGGCTGACAGTTTTCCTCCTATGATGGGGTTAGTTAAATATAATGGACGTCTAAAAATGGACTAGTACTTATTGGGAGAGGAAATTAAAAGTAATGCAAAATATTTGTTCATTAGTCTACACTTAATAATTGATTACAAATCCTTCTGTATTATTTCACGTGTATTAAACGCCGTCACGCCTATGTTCCCCAAGCAACTCCCGCTCGGGGAACATAGGCGTGACGGCGTAGGCATAGGTATACTGTATACACGCACTTTGCCGACGATTGTAGGTACCGTGTAGTAGGAGGCGAGCCTATTTCACGTTTCGTGATTATTTATGTAAATGAATATAGGTAGTTCCATTACTGGTATCCGGAAAAGTAGTATAATGTTTTGAAGTATGTTAGGAATATATGCAATCGTTTCTATAGCATTCTCTTATTTCAGTTTTTATTCTTAATGTTCAAACTGTTGCTATTTCTATTCCTTGACATGCATGGCTCTACAGTTTGCCTATATTACGTAATCGCCATAGACCACTGAGACGACGTAAAGACCCCTAATCGTATTCCTGGCCACGCTCCTAATCCATGGCAATGTCTTTTAAATAAAACTAACTAAAGAAAGAGACGTACCTTACTTTTACTTACTTAACTAATTAAAAAGTAACGTTTTTAAATTGAATCATCTTTGGTTACCTCGAACAGTCACCTTGAAAGATTACAAATAAATATATCAATACCTTTAAGGCAATTACCATTACAATCGTGTAAATTCACCTGAGTAACCCATTAAGTAACCAATTAAGACCACAAATGGATTCTACGGATCCAAATAACAAATCTTCGCCCTACCTTACACAAGTCATATTGCATCCCTTAAAATATATTCGCTCTATCGCAAACCAACAATACGATAAATCATTGTTATGCTAATTATTCTTCTAATTTAGTAGTGTCTTGTTATAGGCAGTCATTATATTCATCTTGTTATCGCTTCGACGGCAGACGAATTGTATTTATATAGAAGCGGCCCAGAACGCGGCCACTTCGACTGCATTGTCGAAAGCAGCCATTAAGTCCTGCTACGTGCAGATATTGGGGTATGCAGATCACGATGTGAAGTGTGACTTCGTTTGGGTTACACTGCACAAACACCTCTGTGAGTCTCCACCTGAACATGTTTTCTTTGCTCTGGCCGACCTGAGCCCGAAGTCTATTCAAAGACATCCAGACTGGCAATGGTAATTTATGTCCAGGTAATTTATGACTTGCAGCAGGGGTACAAAAGCATGGTATGCACCTCGCTTTTGCTGGATCCAAAGATAGTGGGTACACACACTTTATAAACCCTGCTATTCCTGACCACGGCGGCGGTCACGGTAACAGCAGGGTGGGGGGTGCTAAGAATATCCGGGTTACAAAAGGCCGCCAAAACCGACTGACCTTAGCCACGTATAACGGACGTACGTTGCGGCTCGACGAACATCTGGCGCAACTAGAAGAGGAACTGAGACACAAAAGATGGCACGTCCTAGGGTTATGCGAAATCCAAAGAAAGGGAGAGGATATCGTAACCTTAAAATCGGGCCATCTTATGTATTTCAGAGAAGGAGACCATCAACCTCAAGGCGGCGTCGGGTTCCTTGTCAACAAAGTCCTCTCTGACAACGTTGAAGATATATCCAGTGTATCGACAAGGGTTGCGTACCTTGTGATTAAATTAACCGAGAGATATAAGCTTAAGGTCATCCAGGTCTACGCACCAACATCAGCACACTCGGATGATGAAATAGAGGATATGTACGAGGACATATCCAAAGTCTTACACGACACCTCCAAGGCTCACTTCAACGTTGTCATGGGGGATTTCAACGCAATAGTGGGAGTACAAACATGTAGCGAATCGGTAGTGGGTCGACACGGATTCGGTAGCAGGAACCATAGGGAACAAATGCTCGTCAACTTCCTGGAAAAAGAGGGGCTATTCTTAATGAACTCTTTCTTTCAGAAACGGCCCCAACGGAAGTGGACGTGGCAAAGTCCCGTCGGTAACACTAAAAACGAGATCGACTTCATCATAGCGGACAAGAAGCGCTTATTTAGAGATGTCTCAGTGGTTACAAGGTTTAAAACCGGTAGCGACCACCGGCTTGTGTGAGGCACTCTGGATATCGATTATAAGCTGGAACGTATCCGTTTGATGAAGTCCACACTCCGACCTAACCTGCTCCAACACGTAGTTGGGTCCGAATCGATTCACTTGAAACTAAAGAACCGATTCGCTGCTCTGGAAAACACAATTGATGACAATATCGATGAGGAACTCGACCAGGTGGTTGACATCCTAAGGGAAGAGGGAACAAGGTTCTGCAAGATGCGGCGCAACGGAAAGAAATCGAGACTTTCAACGGAATGTCTGCAACTCATGGAGAAAAGACGCAAAGACCCCGCAGTCACTTCGTCAGAACAACGGGGATTAAATAAAAAGATCACGAAGCTGGTAAGACGAGACGTCCGACGCTCTACCACATGCCAAATAGAAAGAGCGATTGAGCGGAATCGGGGGTCAAAAGTCTTCGCACAACAGCTTGGCCGAAGCCATCTGACGAAGCTGACCACTCTAAGCGGAAGAGTCGTCGTCTCGGTGCCAGAGATTCTCGCGGAAATTTCTGTCGGTCGAAAATTTCTATTCCCAACTTTACGCCACACAAGTTAACCAACCGGAACCCGACATAAGGGAATTAAGAGCCACCCTAACACGCCACTACACAGACGAGCTGCCAGAAGTCAGCCTTGACAAAATCGAGATGGCTCTAAAACAACTTAAAAATGGAAAAGCCCCGGGTGATGACGGAATTACTACGGAGCTCCTAAAGGCAGGAGGTACTCCTATGCTCAAACATCTTCAACGTATATTTAATTCCGTTATCTTCTCTGGGAGAACTCCAAAGGCATGGAACGGGAATGTAGTCGTTTTGTTTTTCAAGAAGGGAGACAAGACCTTTCTGAAAAAACTATCGACCGATTTCCCTCCTAAGCCACGTCTACAAGTTGTTTTCTAGAGTTATCACAAATCGCCTGGCGAGAAGACTTGACGAGTTTCAACCAACGGAACAGGCTGGTTTCAGGACAGGATATGGCACTATAGATCACATTCACACAGTGCGGCAGATTATTCAAAAGACCCAGGAGTATAATCAGCCCCTGTGCATGGCATTCGTGGACTACCAGAAAGCCTTCGACTCCATCGAAACCTGGTCTGTTCTCGAATCCCTGCAACGTTGCCAGGTCGACTGGCGATACATCCAAGTGCTGAGATGCCTGTATGACGCTGCAACAATGACCGTCCAAGTACAAAATCGGCGGACTAAGCATATCCCCCTGCATCGAGGAGTAAGACAGGGCGATGTTATCTCACCTTAATTGTTTACGACTGCACTGGAGGATATGTTTAAGATGCTGGACTGGAAAGGACGTGACATTAGCATTAACGGTGAGTACATCTCGCACCTAAGGTTCGCGGATGATATCGTCATTATGGCAGAGACATTGCCGGAATTACAACAGACGGTGTGCGGCCTAGCTGATTCTTCCCAAAGCATTAGCCTCCGGATGAACATGAATAAAACCAAGATTATGTTCAATGAACATGTCATTCCGGAGCCAGTAAATGTAAATGAAACTACTCTTGAAGCTGTTCGATAATACATCTACCTCGGACAAATACTACAATTAGGTAGAAACAACTTTGAGAGAGAGGTCCGCAGGAGGATACAGCTGGGCTGGGCAGCGTTTGGAAAACTTCGTCAAGTCTTCTCGTCGCCTATACCTCAAAGTTTGAAGACAAAAGTCTTTGATCAGTGCGTCCTACCTGTCATAACATACGGAGCCGAGACATGGACACTTACGGTGAGACTAGTCCACCAAATGAAAGTTGCTCAGCGGGCTATGGAGAGAGCTATGCTCGGAGTTTCTCTGAAAGATCGAATCCGGAATGAGGTGATCCGACAGAGAACCAAGGTCATCGACATAGCTCACAGGATCAGCACGCTGAAGTGGCAGTGGGCTGGCCATATTTGACGAAGGACCGATAACCGCTGGGGTAGACGTGTTCTCGAGTGGAGACCGCGGCTTGGCAAACGTAGTGTGGGACGCCCTGCAGCTAGATGGAGCGATGATATACGGAGGGTGGCTGGCAGCGGTTGGAGGAGAAGAGCCGAAGATCGGGCTCAATGGCATGCCTTGGAAGAGGCCTATGTCCAGCAGTGGACTGATACGGGCTGATGATGATGATGATGATGACACTTTATAAAGCCTTTTCGGCTCTTCAGCCTTTGCTGCACTGGTGTACGCTAATGCATAGGATGCCGTGTATCGTTTTTATTTTTATTAAAAATCAGGGAAGGCAGGCCCCCTACAAGATCAACTTAGAATATAGACAAATGACCTGACAATGATCGCAGGACAAAGCTGGAGCACAAAAATGGTCATTAAAGCCATCTTTAGAAATGCATATGCCTTGCAGTGTACGTCTTTCGACTGCTATAGTATTATAAGTCCAGCAATTAGACCTTTATTCGCATCCGAAAAGGTAACTTTTTATTGCTTGCACAATTACGATGCGATCGCGGTTTTCTGAAGAAACATTTTGTTCTGTACGGAAATACTATCGGACGGGACAAATTGAGATGTTAGACGTCCAATAGGCATAGTTGTTCCGGAGTACCCTCAAACTTCTTAATTATTTTTGTTGTTGGTTCGTTCTACGCAGAATAATTTCACGGTGTTTTGAAGTTTAGGTTTGGTTTTAGATTTAATTATAATAATTATCGGATCCCAAGTCGATGGAACCGCCCAAGCGTCTTCTCTATTGACAATAGAATGTTTTAGAATTAAATTAAATTATCAATAGCCTCGCGAACCATCCTTGGTAGGATAGGAATCCTTTCACGGGGATTTGAGGTTTATCAAAGTGTCCGATCAGACAGTTAACGTACAATTAAAATGATCAGACAGTAGTAAACATACGCTTAAGCTGCTTGCTAGGTCCAGAACTAAATGACAAATCAGCCTGGCTACTCTTATTTCAAATCACACTAAATGTGTAACTGGAGTAAACTACACGCGCAAACTACTCGCTCTAAGTAACTCATGCTAATTCGCTCAACACATTTTTGTCGATTGAATTTTCATTTATATTTTGATGTTTTACTTCTTATTACAAAAATGTACTTCGTAGTCTACTGAAAGAAGTTATGATTACAATATACCACACCACTCTATGCCACATATAGAGCGGATAACAAGCATTGGTATATGTGAACTCGACTCACGTACTCGATGCGCACACTTACACGGTGCGAATAACTCGCGCAAGTGTCTGAACGTGCTCCAGTTACTGCATTATAGACAAGCATCTCTAACGATTCTCAAGCAGATAGTCGGGTAGGTCCAGTGGTTAAGAGCTTAAACTGCTCCGCCCACTAAATTGGTGGTAACCGGTTCGATCCCCACACCTTTGTGTGACCCATTTGTTTCGGACTGGACGTTTGTCCATTTGAATTTCGTGTTTGTTTCATCGACGATAAAACAATACTTCGTAGAGGCTACTTTAAAAAAAAATATATAGTAGCGAAATGGTCGCTGAGTCCACTCTTCAACTAAGCCTTTCAAATTATTGTTATTGTTCAGTTGAATACTTAATTAAAAGCAAGTTGCTTCCTTAATTAAAAGCGAGTTACTCTTTTCAATTTAAAAGCGGATAAGCTACTATAGTTGTGGTTTTTTTTAGATGAACAAATTTTTTTTCAGTTTAAAGACACCGTCATACCTCCGTATCTAAGCAGGGGTGACAGAGGTGTACTGTGTACGCCCAAATTTCCCTAACGATGTTAAGCCCCGTGTAAGGGGGGGGGCGAGCCTATTGCCGTTAAACCGGACACAATGCTCTCAAATGTTAATAATCCTTAAGAACTCGCAAATAACGTACTCTGTTGGAGTAGGTGTATAATAAACCACTCTATACACTAAAGTTGCCACCAATATGCATCGGCTTGACATCCTCGCAAGCCCGAAAACTTTGTCGGCGGCGCGAGATGAACCACTTCTTTGCAGTAAGTAACTCACAGACACATTGAATATCGCAGAGCGGACACGCAAGCCGCCTATATGTCGCCGGGTTGCCCGTCCGGGTAACCCGCCCGTACAAGCCGATGACATGAATGTATGAAAAAGTCGCCTGGTTTAATGTGTAGACCATCTAACGTCCTATAGTGCTACGAGAATATTTTGGCCCCTGGATGACATTGACATAGGGGTGTTGGTGTGAAATTAGGGTTATCATTAAGTAAAAAATTTCTACTGCCAGGGAAATATTTCAACAAGTGAGTCCGCCCGGATACTAATTAAAACAATTGGGTAAATTACATAGCAAACGGTAACTCTGCGACTGTCATGCAGTGACATTTCACTTGATGACAGTGTTAGTTCCGATTTTGGCCGCGGGCCGCGGGGCACAAGATCCTTGTATAGTCATCCAAGGATCTTTTGGCCCGCGGTCATGGTCATGTCTGTTAAAATATGTGGTGTGTGGTAAAGTAGATATACAGTCGTATACATACTTTACCACAGACCATGTTGTCATCGTCTTTAAATTTTGATTCATAAATATCATTATATTATTACACTATAAAATCCATTGACCTCGTGAATGTAACTAGGGAATAATAGGGACCATAAATGACTATTTCAGCCATTCTCAGCCCCGTCCGTTTCTGGAAGTTAACACATAATGGAGGCGTTCATATTGTGTGCCATTTACAGTTTGCAGGACGAGAGGATTCGGGTAAGCAAAACTGACAACTACAGAAATAAGTCCATTTTATCTATGTATCGGTCTATATCATCATGGCAGACCCCTTGCGGTGTAGGCGAGAGAGAAAAGAGTTCCAACAGGTTGTTTCCTTACAGCCCTCTCTGGCTTCCGCCATAGATAGATAGACCGTGGCTTATCTGAAGGCATAGTCAAGTCTTCGTGACTCGCTATGTGTATAAGAACTACAAAAGTAAAGTTTCTCGATATAGAACGAGGACAACGTTCGTTACTTAAAGTTATGTTTCTCAAACCACGTCGTTCTTCAACAGTAGACCTGTATAAATTGAGTGATGTATTAACTGTGAGGCAACTATACATTTTACTGGCCATTTTAAAACTGCATAAACCCTACTATTTGATCCGAAGGCACCAATTAGAAGAAGGAAAAATGACGTTGCTACAGTTAATAGAAGTAGAACCTCCTATGCTAACCGTCAGTTCATTGCCAAGTCTGCGTTTTTATATAATCAATTTAATATATTACTTGACATACATAAAATGAATCACCGTGATTGTAAAAGGACTATTACCTCTTGGATAAAATTCTTAAACTACGATGATACTGAAGCTCTCCTGCAACCTGTAGTATAAATGACACACACTCCACCTATAGAGTACATATACAGGCGTAAACACAAACACACACACACACACACACACACACACACACACACACGCACGCACGCACACAAACACACACGCAGATGCATACACACACGCACACACGCGCACTCACACACACACACACACACACACACATCATATTTTTATTATATTACATTGCTTTTACAGTTTATTTCTATTAATTATCATTATTCACTGCTATAGAAGAGCGGGGCTTCCTGCCACAAGTTTTGTACTAAACTTACTAGGAGGACCCATCAACTAATAATTTGTGTAACGTGATTTAAAGAAAAAAACGTTTTTATTTTTATTTTGTTTTATTTTTATAAGACAAACTATGAGAGTGCAAGAAGCCAGAGAGGTCTGTAAGGAGAGAAGCTGTTGGGACTCTTTACTCTCTGCTTACCCCGTTAGGTATCTGGCGTGATGATATAGATAGATATTTGTATGATGCTCGTAATGAATATCCAGATAAAAATAATAATCAAAAGGCTGAATTTCTTAACTGATATTTGTTTGGGGTCGTTAATCTATAATTTGAACGCGAAATCGTCTCAAAAAGCCGTAGTGAATCGACCAAGAGGTTAAAATCGTTGCGATCTTCTGTCTTCCTCCAATGGGATACCTATACATATTTGGAACTTCATTCAGTTATTCCTACCGTTCACACTTCATAAAACGCCATCCAAAAATGTGGTACCGCAAAAACCAGTTGAATAATACGACTCCGACGATAATTAATCGAAATAAAAATGCAGTTGTTATTTTAAACACCAGAGATGCTAAAAAAACTGTTTTGTCTATAAATATCATCAGAATCACAATATTTTTATCCATATCAACCATTAAAGCACTTATGAATCAACAAAAGCAAAAAAAAAAAAGATTATTCTACTCTGGATTGTGATTCCTATTCAGAAAAACAAAAATTGAAGGTCACTCATTTAAAATATCTTTCACTTTTTCTATTTACATTTGCTTACAAGAACAATGTAGGAAGAAGGTAGGTCAAAAAATGGAAAACTTAGTTCTATTGCACGCCACATCCCTTACGGATGAGACTACAAAGTTCCAATAATACGCTTTTTCCTTACGAACTTCTGTCGCTACCTCAGTTCTAATCCATTCAGTTCCACTCTCAGCTCTAAATTAAAGTTAACTATTCTATAAATATAGCTATGTAGCCATTATTAAACTTGCAAAACTTGTTTAGATTAAATCTTGCAAGCCGAATTAGAAACACTTTCTCTTATCCTACGGAGTTATGATTTGAGATATTGAGTCAGTTCCGATTCCATGCAATTTATGGTAAGCATGACCTGATTCCACACCCATGTTTAGATCCAGACGAAGGAACTCCTCAAGAGCCAACAGCATACACACAAAATTTTATAAGCCGTTTTAAATAGCACCATTATCTAGCTGCATTAAATGTTGTTTTTAGAAATAGTTTTTACTATGAATTTACTTATTTACAAAATAGGATATCGATACTTTGTTGAATATTAAATTAAAGGAAGATGTGACAAGCAAAAGCTTGTCAAATTACTTTAACATGCTGAACACCCACTCATCTGCATATCTAAACAACATATAACTAAGGAAATGGTTGCACATAAACCACTTTATTGTTACTGCCATATGGGCTTAACGATCCTCTGTGGACGGCTAACATGTTAGCTCACAAACTCTGATCGACACACAAAAAACTTTTAATTTCGCAAACTTTTAATTTACGTGTTTACCGTAAGCTGGAAACGGCCATTTAAAGTTCTCCTTTAATCATGACAAAAATGAATTCTCTATAACTCAAAATCAGTGTAATGGTTTCAAAAGTTTGCTATAAATACGACGATACTTACTAATTTAAAGGATGATTATGTAAATCATGATTATGTCCCTCAATAAGCGATCAAAGATAATGGAATCAAAACTATTATCCTAATACCAAAATCCACGAAGGCTTGGTCTAATGGTTAACAGCTTAAGCCACCCACTCGATCGAGTAGTCGCGGATTCGGTTCCCTCACGATACACTTTGTAAATCAGGAATTATTATATCAAGATGAGTCATTTATGTCTTAATAGTTTCTGTACCTTTACTCGACATTCGTATATAAAATAAACAGGACTATTCTCCTCCCAAAAAATTCACAAGCCCTGACAATCTCACGAAAAATGTTCTACCACAAACGAATAAAAACTAAGTTAATTTACCACATTGTTCAGTCAGCCCTTGAGCTCTCGGAACCGGAAACATTCCTACACTAATTGATTATGTCAATCTTACTCCTAAATTAAGTTATATATTTAGCTAAATCAAGGTCAAAGGTAAAATCCTATTTATTTGAAATCCACTGTTAATAAGTAGTTCAGGTTTAAATGTGAGAAAACTAATATAGCTTTTATATACAACTCTTAGACTAAGACTCGTCGCGATATTGACAAGTAATTCGTGGTAGAACTTTTGGAGTATTTATTTTTATAACCACGAAAGTTTGTAAAAAAGTCACGACTTTGTAAGTATGAATCCCACAATAGTAAAAAAGTAATTGTGGTAGGTCAAAAATGCGTAGAAGGAATATCGGAAACATGGAAAAGGCTGGCCTTTTCAACGATTAATGATGACGAAAGATGACCCCATCTTGGTACTGGTACAAAGATGGGTTTTGGCCAAGATTAGCTCCAGATAGCGATATGTGGCGTAAAAGGGGGAGGCATATGCCTTGGAGTGGATAAAATGACCTGGAAGTGACGATGATGACGAAACAGGCGGTGGTTCTACTCCTGGAACACAAATTGTTAGCAAACAGAAAAAAGATAATTATAAATACAAATGCTTAAAAAATGTTTCTTTCAACCACCTATAGTATTTTAGTATATTTTTTTAATAACTGCAATGGTTTGATCCTCGAGTATTGTTCCTAGGTTTGGAATCCGCAATATGACGTCTACATCGATAGACTCGAACGTATCCAACGTAAACTACTTAGATTCTTACAATATAACTGTGGCGGTCATGAACAAGTATATCCAGCGAGATGTAACAAACATCATACTACCTCTAGAAGAAAAGCGAAAAATTGCTGACGTTTAAATATTGGCGAAAATTGCGAATTCCAAAAACAGATTCGGCATATCTCCTTTCTCAGATAAATCTTCGAGTTCCTAACAGAAACCTAAGACAACTCATCCCTCTATGCATCCCACAATGCGCTACAAAGCACAGACAAAACTCATTTCTTGCTCATTCAGCAAACACTTATAATCAATAGGGAGTATGCGTGTATTTTTTTATATTTTTATACGATAGATTACATGAATATATAATTGCAAAAAAAAATTAAGCGTCAAAAACAAAATGTAAAGGGCAAAAAAATGTTGAAGATTTGCTATCTTCAGATAAGATCACTTTAAACGCCCGCCATTTTGGCGTCTGGCGTAACGTCAAAATCTATAATAACAATTAACTAGTTTACAGCTGTAGAAGTAATTTATTTTGTATTTTGCGACTATTATACAACGGAACAACACTGTGTTGTGTCTAGGTATAAAAATACAATAAGAAATGCACCCGATAGGTGCGGACATGAGAAGAAAGTGGTGTAAAATCAGAAAAAGAGACATGGATATCTCCTTCAACTTGTTTATATTGCTGTGAAGATCACTTTAATGTAAGAATTAACTTAAATAATTTCAACTAAAATGTTGTCTTTGTTAAAATCCGACAACAAAAAATAACAATAAAACTAACTCAATAGCAAACATCCAACATATATGCGCTTGTTGACATTTGTATTGTAGACTTTGACGTCACATTCGATCTGACCAAGAGCGTGGCGTTCCAGCTACTTTGAATTTCCCACTCATTTTTTGTACTTTCAATAATGATTTTCTTAATAAAAAAGTAATGTTATTAAAAAAATATTGGTATAGATATTATACTAATGCGATAAAGTTCGTAAAAAAAATATTTGACCCTTATTTGTATTACACGCATATTCCCTATTGGTCGACATCCCCATACTAGATCTGTTTTTCTCAAATACGAACACACATTTAAACAAACATTAACAAATAAGTGGTTCGATATGGTTCTCTAAGTAGCCTAATAGACACATTTTTGTTTCTTATTCTTTTTATTAGTTTTTTTCTCTTTTTAATACACAGTCACGCTTATATTCCCCAAGCGGGGGTGGCAAACGAGAGGTAAAGCGTCGTGTCGCGGAGGTCCGGGAGGAACGGTGGGGTTACCTCCTAGAGGGCATCGCGCCATCGCATCAGGCCTACTGGCAGCTGGCGCGTAGCCTCAAATCCGACTCCACGACTGACATGCCCCCGCTGTCCCGCCCTTCAGGCGCACCCCCAGCCTTCGACGACGACGAAAAGGCCGAGCTTCTCGCCGACTCCCTCGAGAGCCAGTGCACCCCCAGCTCTCAGTCCGTCGACCAGTCCCACGTCGACGCCGTCGACAGGGAAGTCGAGCGCAGGGCATCCCTCCCCCCCGTCGATTCCTTGCCTCCTATCACGCAAACGGAAGTCGAAGATCTGATTATGGGTCTCAAATCTAAAAAAGCCCCCGGCCCTGACGGCATATCGAATCGCGTTCTGAAATGCCTGTCCGCCCAACTCATCTGCCTCTTAGTGGCCATATTGAACGCCACCATGATGAACTGCACCTTCCCCGCTAAGTGGAAGGAGGTAGACGTCATAGGCATTCCCAAGCCCGGCAAACCTCGTAATCTCCCCGCGAGCTACCGCCCTATCAGTCTCCTCATCTCCTTGGCCAAGATATACGAGCGCCTCCTTCTGGCGAGGCTCAAAGACTTCATAACGTCCAGGGGTATCCTTATCGACGAGCAGTTCGGCTTTCGAGCCAAACACTCTTGTGTCCACCAAGTGCACCGCATCACGGAGCACATCCTCTCCGGTCTCAATAGACCCAAACCCATCTACACGGGCGCCCTCTTCCTAGATGTCGCGAAGGCATTCGACAAAGTCTGGCACAACGGCTTGATCTACAAGCTCTACCAATTGGGTGTGCCGGACAGACTCGTGCTCATCTTACGAGACTTCTTGTCGAATCGCGCCTTCCGTTATCGCGTCGAAATGACGCGCTCCACTTCCCACTCCATCAGTGCTGGAGTCCCACAGGGCTCAGTTCTCTCTCCGCTCCTGTTTAGCCTTTACACGAACGACATTCCTCGTTCGAGTAAGGCGCATCTAGCCCTATTCGCGGATGATACCGCTCTCTACGTCTCGCATAGGAATAAGGGTTTCATTACCAGAAGCCTTCAGGCATCCGCCAATTCCCTAGGGAGTTGGTTCAGGAAGTGGCGTATTGAGGTGAACCCGGACAAGAGCGCTGCGGTGTTCTTCTCCAGAGGTGCCACCCCGCGCCACTCCCTGCGCTGCCCTAGAAGTAATCTCGGCCAAGTGACCATGTTCGACCGACCCATTCCCTGGGTCAAAGAGGTCAAATATCTAGGGGTCATCCTAAACAGCACCATGTCCTTCGGCCCGCACATCAAACGGGTCCGTCACCGAGCATCCTTTGTGCTCGGTCTTCTCCATTCGTTAATCTGCAAGCGGAGTAAAATGTCCCTTAGAAATAAGGTGACACTTTACAAAACTTGCGTTCGACCCATCATGACTTATGCGTGTGTTGTGTTCGGGCATTCGGCCCCCTCTCACATCGATAAACTCCAAGTGGTTCAAAACCGCTTCCTCCGTAAAGCCGTAGGAGCCCCCTGGTTCGTACGGAACGTCGACCTCCACTCCGATCTAGGTCTCGAACCTATTCGCGCCTTTATTAAAAAGGCGTCAACACGTCACTTCGCGAACGCATCTACCCCTGCCGCCACCGCCGGCCGCGACATGTTCTCACCGACCCCCCCGATGCTTTGTCATCCCTTCTTTCCGCTCAGAATACGGGCGACGACGACGACGTAGTAGTAGATCCCCTCCCATAGCCGGCGGTTGACCGGTGCACTTAGTAGTGCACCCGTCCCCCTACAGCGACTGTCCCAACCGAGGCGCCCTCGAGTATGTCGCCTCTTGCCCTTCTGGCTGACTAGAGCGTAGTGGTTGCACGCTCGCCTTTAAGTCCGGTGAAGCTGTAAAGGCCTCGCGGCCAACAGCGTACATCATTCACACACACACGGTATACCGAGTACACCCACGTTTCGCCGACGATGTTAGGTCCCATGTAATAGGGGGCGAGCCTATTGCCATATACCGGGCACAGTTCCATTTTCCGAGAAAAACTACACTTGTCTGACCTAGGATTTGAACTCAGTACCTCGTGATCACAAAGCGATGCGCTTTGCCACTAGACCAACGAACAATATTGTTTAGGTTAAAAAAGGTTTTTTTAATATGAAAAATATTAAACAGGCTTTCGAACATATATGTGAAAACAATGTAAATGGTATTATTCTAAACTAAATTTATATTAATTAAGATATACTTTTACAGTACTGTTTTCCAAATAAAATAAGAAAACAAAAAATAATCTCATCAAAGTCACGAACAATTAGGGTTTTTGTATTACAAATATTCCGAAGTATTTTGAGCCATCAAAAAGCCAATTGATATGAATTTTCCGAGTTTACGAAGCAAATTTTAATTTGCAGTACAGTTCAGTTCATGGGCAAACTCATCGGTGTCACTCACAATCGCGTTATCCACTGGACCGATGTCAAAAGTCGATAAGCGCCAATGACTCGCGCGTGTGGACCTGGCGGGGAATACACAGAGACAAAATTAACTCAATATTGCATGGGGAAATTCTAATTAAAATTGGCTTGGATATGACGGAACTAAATTAAATTTGGCTAATGCGTTTGCAGTTGTTAAGATGCTCGTAGCACTGTGTTATTGCGATGTTCTTAGCGTTTTCCAGAATTAAGCAGCGTTCGTTTTAGTTAATATCCTCCAACAGGTCAAAACAGATTCCTCCCTGCACCAACATCAACAGGGAGGCCTTTGGGGTCGCGGACGCAAGGGCCGGGGGTCCTGAGCCTGTCCTTCACGAGCGACCCCGAGGAGGACGGCGGCATGGTGTGGCCCACGTCACCGTGAGCACCGCGTCGGTGCATGGGGGAGCGTGTCATCAAGTCTCCCCCCCAATGGCGGGCTCTTCGGAGCGTGGCACAAGAGGGGCCCAAGTGCGTTCCATACGGAGATCCCGGAGCCCCTCCAAAGTGCTGATGTCGGCCACCCTGGAGTTGTTAGTCGGTAGGAATCCGTCACGCCCCGCGAGCTTCCTCCGAGGCTCGCGGATGTCCTATGCTGGATTTTCCACAGGTAAAAAAAGGACAAAACATTGAATTTACCTACTTTACTCCTTCAGCTATATTTTACGACATCTGTCTATTTCTACGGTTCCAAAAACCAACAATTCATCTATTTAACAACACCAAATTGTTACAAGTTTCAAACTTATAACACCCCTTTCTCAATAAAGATTAAAAGTAAGAATTAATGTAAGCGAGTTATTAAGTTATTCCGTTTCCTTTTTCACCACCCCAATTTAATCATCACCCCAAGTTAATCATTAAAATACGTCTACAATACATAAACAGGTCGTTTGACTCCACCAGTAGTAAACTTAACACGTTAAACCTTAAAAAAGGGATTTCCTGAAAAAAATAACGATTTTGGCAACATTGCTTTTGCGAGAACACCGAAGGCCCAACGGAATCGATAAATAATTAGGCCTTCCATATCGTTTGATTGGCTTCTCTTAATTACAGGTAGGCAAATAATTATGTGCTGCAAACAACTTGATCTATGTCGAAATGTTATTTATTTTATGGGATATGTGAAAATATACGTTTTGAAATACAAAATAATTACATATATATTTCTCACCAGGTGTTAGACTCATGACCTTCCAAATGTCCACGTAAAACCCGTGCATCTCTGCAATTAATATATTATTTGGCTCGGTCAGTATGAGATGAGTAACTGTTTGTATGTCATATTTGCCCTGTTATAACTTCATATGCTAGTCATTAAGCCAAAGAAGGCTTATGCGCAGCTTGATAAGTTGCAACAGCAGGTGGCCACAAACCTGACTCAATCAATCCGCAACGTGGTGAAGAGAAGCTCTTTGTCCAGCAGCAGGATAGTATAAATGATTCATTTATAAATTACATCACAACTTCTATCATTGCAGATGTAGTCAGAAGTCTGAATAGCTTATCTTGTAGTTTAACTGAAATTTTGAATCGTAATGTTGTGCCCGATCCGCTGGTTATGTTTGAGATTCCACTAGTGGAGTCGGGTACAGCTGCGATAGGACGCGGGATAGACCGATTTTAAATAGAGAAAAACAAGTTTTGTCAGGAATTCCTTTTCGACGGACGCGCCCGTATCGACGTTTGAGCGTAACTCAAAGATTATTATAATATGGCGTAACTGTTCTTACCACAGACAAAACCTGAGACGTGAACATTTCGATGCGTTTAGAAATATGACAACGAAAGAAATCGAATGATTATTTTGATCAGGCGTTCTATCACTTGTTCGAAATTTTAAAACAATGTAGTAGACATTGGTCAATAATACAAGATATGGACAATAACTCCTAGTGGAGAACTCAGTAGCAGTCTGAAATTGTGGTAGATATAATGGGTATACACTCGCCCCATTACATCAGGACTTAACATCGACGGCAAAATATGGATGTACACCACACACCTCTGCTATCGCTTAGAAAATATATGGGAATTTAATTTATTACTGAGTTCTCAAATAAAGCTACAATACCCAACTACTCGCACACACAATCTCTGGCATACTTTGAATACAGATCAAAATTGGACTGTAATCAAAATAATTTGAGCCCCGACATAGAAAGATGGAATCGTATATTTCAACATGAATAGACATTTCTTAGAATATGTTTGTCATTAGTAGACGAGTGAATCATAAAGTGACTTCGTTTATTAGCGTCGCGCTGTATGTATAATCTAAATTATCTAAATATACCCTCTGCAATGTAGCGGATAAAGCTTTCATGTGTTCACTAAGAATCGACGACTTCATAAAGTTTGAACGTAAGCCGCTCGTATTATTCGATTGAGGAGAAGAGGGTTTTTTCAAAAAAAAAAAAGGAAGACCCTCAAAGGAATATTCCAGTATCGTGGGTGCGTTTACAAACACGAACGATAAGAGCAAAACTATGGGTGTAGCACAGGTCTTATTTCGAATTAGGTCGATCCAACCCTAGCCGAGTTGAAGCGCTCATAGCGCTGTGCGACCGCGGTGTTCTTACCGATCAAAAGGTTAAACAGCGTTCGACTCGGTCGGCCTGAGATGGGTGACCGTTTGTGGCATTTTCATATTCGAGCGTCTCCGTGCTTTGGAAGGCAAGTAAAGCCGTTGGTTCTGGTTCCCACTTAATGTGGTAGTCGTTAAGCCGAGTTGAAAATCTTATAAAAGCGGCTTGATAAGTCCCAACAGCAGGTGGCCACAAACCCGCCTCCACCAATCCGCACTGGGTCCGCGTGGTGGAGTATCACCTAATCTCTCTCACCTCGATTTGTGAGAGAAGGCCTTTGCCCAGCAGTGGGCAGAGGCTGATATTATAACCCTAGCCAACGTAAGGACGCATTAAAGTGCTGCAGTTCGAACTACCATAAAAAGGTAATAATTACTATTGTTGCTAGCTACGAATAGGTACAGACCCGTAAGTATACACACAAACGCGGCGGTTTTGGCTGTAATTTTTTTGTGTTCCGATAATATAATACGAATAATAACGATCACTGAAAATTGAGCACGTATAAGATTCGAACCCAGAACCTCGCGATCATCATATACAACTAAACCAAAGAGGCAGTTTCAGGATTATTTGACGATTAAATATGTAGCGCGAACAAAGTGAGTGAAAATAGGCGACCCTTTCGTGAATTTGTTAGTCAAGCGCCCTTTCCCACGATTGGCGTGACGCAGCTGTGGACGACATCATAAACAATGCATAACTACTGAATGTTCTATATTGTACAAACGTATATCGTATTTGTAGGTTCGCGAACTTGTTAGTTGGTGATTGATAGAAAGTCTGACTCGATCTACTTGAACTTACATTCAATGGTAAGTACGTTTTTGTGAAGTTTGGCATTTGGACTGTTTGTTGGTCAAGTGGCGAATAATGAGCGTAGCAATCACGGGCTTCGAATCCTAGGTCGGAGGAAATGTAATTTTTCGAAAAAAAAATTCCAGTATCTGTCCGGAGTCTGGTGTCGTGACGGGTACAATGATAATAGGCTCGCCCGCTATTATATCGTCGCCGAAAAGTAAGTGTTCATAATATATCCCTGTCACCCGCTTGGGGAGCATAGGATTGGCGGTATATAAATTTGTAGGTTCGCGCACTTGTTGGTGATTGACCGAAAGTCAGACTCGGTCTACTTGAGTTTAGATTCAATAGTAAGTACGTGCTTGTGAAAATTGGCGTGTAATTGATTTGTGAAGAGGTTAACACTTTGGAATGATTGATTAAAATGAATCTAGTAGAGATGCGCAGATATACTCTCTACCTACCCTGCAAGGGATCTGGCGTAATGATATAGGTAGATAGATAGTAGAGATATCTTTGTTCAACGATGGTTCCACACTGGGACTATACCAGTATCATCACACATAGATCACAGATATATTAATTCGAATCCCCAACCACTTAATCGATTTAGACGAAATGCCTCCTTAGATCAAGCGGTCGTCAATTTGTTCATTTTATTTTTAAAAACTAGACGTCTCATAGGAATTCCCTATAACTAGGCATTTCCACACTCAATGTGTGCTAAATGACAATGTTGCATGTGTCATCACTCTGGTTTCCACAAAGACTACCACATCAGCAAAAATATCTTCCACTATCCGTATCGTATCGTTCTATCCGTATTCTTTAATAAAATAAAAAGCACAGACCACTAAACCTTAAGACACCGTTTTGTTAAATCACTGCATAGGAAATTATGAACACAATTATGAAAGGCGGAAAGCGGCTTAATTGTACTAGCCACCTAAGTTTACCTTTGGAAAGGAATAAAGATCTATTATTATTATTTATTTACCTTAGGCCCACGGGTGTCCTACAATGCGGTTTCTAGAATTAGTTATATGTATTGGAAAGAAGAAGATAAGAGAGGAAGTTGTACATATTTGAAGATATATTATTTTTAAACAAAGACTTACCACAACGTCAATAAAATTTCCTTTTAAAATCGGACGGCAAAACCAACGCAATTGCCAATGGAAGCGAAGCTGTCTTTGACAATCGCTCATATAGAAAAACAAGGTTGTATCCATACGGAACAGAAATGCAATATTATTCTAGTCTGCTAGGCTGCGTTGCAATATTATTCTAGTCTGCTAGGATATCTCAGTCTGGGGAAGTTCTCGTCTATTGCAGATGATTTGTAATCTAACTTTTAGTCTGCTACACCTAATCCATATCGTAATTTTTTTGCAATATAGATATAACTAGTGTGGGGGTACACTAGCCATTACTCAAAATGTGACATTGAAAATGTGACTTTTGATTACTTTTTGCAGAAACCGACGTTTTTAGGCCATCTTGAAATCTTCTAACGAAAAGCGTCAAAAGTTCTTTAGATAAAAACTCATCAAGTCCTAACTACGATTTTCTTAATAAGGACATCATCACGAAAGTTTTAATTAAAACGCAGGTCACAGGCATCATTAAACCTGTGACCTGCGTTTACAAACATGAATTTTACAAACACCCAAACAGAAACGAGCTAGCTAAAACAACTGAGAATCTTAAAGTCTCTTAAAACAGTATTTTTAGAAAAGAAATTATTTGATTCCTAATTAAAATTTCGTGATAATGTTCGTATCAAGAAAGTCGTACTTAGCACTTGCTAAGTTTTTATCGGAACACTTTTGACGCTTTTCGTTAAAAGAAGCTTTAGAGATGACCTAAAAGCCTCGGTTTCTGCAAAAAGTAACGAAAAGTCACATATTTTGCGCATTAGCAGACGTACTCTATTCGGAATAGTACCTGCCGATTCGGAACAAACTACTTTCAGGGTTCGCGTTAATTATTTTGCACCTTATTAGTGCACCTACATTTCGCTGTCATTTGTCACTTGGTAAGGGGGAAAAAAAAGGATTTAGATCACTACCTATTTTATACATTTATCATTTAGATTTTTAAAATTGTAATTTACAATTTTTGGATCGAATATTGCATACCGTTCTTCAATATTAATTATATTTCGATGGCAAAAGGCAAAAGAAGATTGATCCCACCCTAGTAAATCAGAAATACGTATGTTAATGAAACCTCCTCATGTGCCTTAAGACTAAATATATGTGGTGCGAGATACAGATGCGGTGTGCCAAGATTTATGGATGAGATACGAAGGCGACACTGCGATTTACTGAGAAACTGATAAACAAGGTTGAAACTCAGTGCTCGTGTCATATATTATAGGGCAGAAAGGCTTGCTTTGACGCTTGCGATATGATGCAATTCTATATACCTAGACTTTTGATTATGGCGAGAAATAGTCTGGAGCAAACAAGTCTCCCTTATATCCAGATTATCTAAAACGTTTAACTCGATTGGTGGTTAAGTGGTCATATTTTATGATTCACTACATTTATTTAGAAGACTTGAGACTGAATTTGAGGAGCTTGTAGCGCTGTGCGACCGCGGTGTTCTTACCGCTCACCAAGGTTAAGCAGCGTTCGACTCAGTCGGCCTGAGATGGGTGACCGTTTGTGGCATTTTCATATACGAGCGTCTCTGTGCTTCGGAAGGCACGTTCAGCCGTTGGTCCCGGTTACCACTTAATGTGGTAGTCGTTAAGCCGAGTTGGAAGCCTTAAAGGCGGCTTGATAAATTCCAACAGCAGGTGGCCACAATCCGCACTGGGTCCGCGTGGTGGACTTTGACCTAATCTCTCTCACCTCGATTTGTGAGAGAAGGCCTTTGCCCAGCAGTGGGCAGTATAGGCTAATATTATTATTTAGAAGACTTGTCATAGAATCACTCAAGTGTCTTAACATAAGATAAAAAAAATAGTTTTGGTTAATATTTTTATCTTTATTTTATTAATTTTACCTTGTATTTTCTTAATATTTACACTCAGTTTAACTTAGTTTTGTATAAAAAGAACATGACAATTAATTTCATTCTTTCCTTAACAATACATTACTGTTTTATGCATGCTGTGACATCTTATAAAATTGTACGTTTCGTTTTATTTTTATGCAAGTTATAGTAATAAGTTTCAAATGTAATAATTACTGTTGGTTCTAATAAATAAATGCATTCGACAGACGGCTCGATCCAGTGGTTAAGAGTGTGTGTGTGTGTGTGTGTGTGAATGATGTACGCTGTTGGCCGCGAGGCCTTTACAGCTTCACCGGACTTAAAGGCGAGCGTGCAACCACTACGCTCTAGCCAGCCAGAAGGGCAAGAGGCGACATACTCGAGGGCGCCCTCGGTTGGGACAGTCGCTGTAGGGGGACGGGTGCACTACTAAGTGCACCGGTCAACCGCCGGCTATGGGAGGGGACCGCCGGCTATGGGAGGGGCAGTGGTTAAGAACCTAAGCCACTCCAGCTTAAGTCGCCACACGGGTCTGTCTTTGTGTGACCTACAAATATTTGTTTCGGTCTGGGTGGTTGTATGAGAATTTGACATTTCTAAACACACCCAAAACACAGGAATTATTAAACAAAACGTTAAACGAAGGTAAGTCGCTCCTTAATAAATCACAAATACGTATGTAAATGAAACTTCCCCGTGTGCCTTAAAACTGAATATATGCCGTGCGAGATACAGACGCAGTGTGCTAAGATTTATAGATGAGATACGAAGGCGACACTGCGATTTACTGAGCACCTGATAAACAAGGGTGAAACTCAGCGCTTGCTTCATAAAGCGTTAGGGGACAGTAAGACTTGCTTTGGAGCTTACAAGTGCTTAAAAGTGCTAAAACTGAACATATCTTTATAAAAAATAAGATACGAAAAATTTATTATTTTATTTTTTGAACAGAATTATGTGTGTGTTGATGCCACGCGTATGTAGTAGTCGAGCGAAGCATACAAAAGGTCCCTACCTACCATGTTCTATTGTATGCTTTTTGAGTTGAATTAACGTCATGATTTCCTGTCTGTTAGTAAAAATATGGGCTAAAAACGAACAGCGTGTTTTAAGCAACCCAAATGATTGCTTAAAGCACCCTGTTGGTTTAAGCATATAAAAAAATAGTTTATAGCTTGATACATAACTATTAATGAATATACCTTCATGCTTGCCTTCTCTCACAAATATAGGTAAGACAATAGGTCGTGCAAAAACTAAACTTATTCTTAAGACTTTTTGAAGATAATTACTCTTCGTAAAAGGCCTCCCTTGGGACAGTAATTATAGGAATTATTGGAGTTGAGTTCGAATTATTGACGGAGGGAAGCCTCCACAGTTTCCACTCGTCTTTCTTCTCGGCTTTTCAAGTTCAATCGTTCGCAAGTCTAGTTCGCCCACCATCTCTATTCATAGCACACCGTACAATTTTTCAAATGTATAAGAACGTAGACACAAAAAAATCAATAACTCCCAATATACACAATGAAGAATAATGACTGAGAACAAATAAAAATCAATTGACATCTACTCTTAGAAAATCATGAAAGATGATGTCTTTTAAGCACGGCGGTCCGTGTATTCAATTAGCATTCACGTACATACCAACTAATTAACCGATCCGAATAGCTGCGTTCTTACACTCGGAATTCCGAATTCATTACATTTTCTGTTATAAAATAATTGGGATTCAGTCACGCGCGCTGAATTTATAATTTCGATGGAAATTGGTCAGTATACAGTTTAAATTCAAACATAATGTCTGTTAGTTTTTAAATTGAGAATGAGAATGTAAAGGTAGGTTCAAGGCAAGAATGCGCAGAGGTATTCATAATAGGTACAACACGATTTTTCTTCTAGGATATGTTGATTCCATTATTTTTGTTATTGATTCTATCCCGAACCTTAGGAAAGATTTCTCATAACTTTCTGATAAAACTGAAAAGGTTCCTCCGTAAGGAGCGTAGAAGTACGTTTTCTCTGATTATAACACATTATATTTATAGTCTATCGTAAACAAATCTCACTAACATAACTTGTCGAATATGTCTTAATGTTTTAAATGCCAATAAATAAAAATCTGAATTGGGATAATCTAACTTAATTAAACTTACAGATATATAGTACTGACACTTTAATAACAAACCAATAACTACAATCCTTTGGTATTTTATTTTTAACTTCTTATTTTTGACTGTAAATTTTATATTAGAAAAAAGAACAAGCTCAAAACAAATGGTCAGTAATTAATAATTAATTGTCAGTCCTCTAATAGGTCATAAGGAATTTAAACCAAAAAAATACACTTCAATGTTTCATCACAATTACCTTATTAAACAAATCCGATATAATCCAGAAGTCAGGATCTAAACACAAAGTCACTTCACTCAAATATATTTGTTCAGAAGTTGTCGGAAACTTGTTATATTTGCCACTTTCGCGCGCACTGCATGGACCGGAGGGCGGGCGGCACGACCGCCCAATGGAAAACGCGCGATGCGACTGAAGCAAACCGAGACACCTTGGAACCGATCGCCTTTTCAGTATTTCACATTCAATTATATATTACCCAACCTAATGTAATAGCATTCCAATACGTAGCATTGTTCCTTTAAATACTATCTACTTCTGACCAAGCTGGATCCCTTGTAGAGTAGAATTCTGATGCGGTGGTGTCTACCAGCCTAAGTAGATTAGGTTTGGAAAAAAATTAACAATTTGTAAGTATCTACAATATTTCCGCATTATTTTGTAATAGCACACCAATACGTGACAGTTTTATTCCTTGCAATTCTATTTTTATGCCGACAGATCTCGCAGAGTAGGCCGAGATTACAGTTCCAACGGGTTCTTTCTCTCTGTCTTTTTAATATTTTTTTAATAAGTAATAACACGATATTTACTGTTTAAAAGCACCGTCACACTTATATTCGCCCAGTGTGTGGTGAAGTACTGTGTACACCCACTTTTCGCCGACGATGTTAAGTCCCATGTAATAGAGGGAAAGGTCCCATATAATTGTATTGTAAGTAATAAAAGAATATAATAAATTATAAAAAAGCCATAAGGCGCAGCTGGCCATACATAACGGAGTTCTTGTCCCAACGCTGTTATATGGTAGCGAGAGCTGGGTATGTAAGAAGGAGAATGAAAGTAGGATAAATGCGGTAGAAATGCGAGCTCTGCGGAAGATGTGCGGAGTGAAGCTGACCGACCGCATTAGCAACAGCATAGTAAGACAGCGAGTAGGTATGAAAGATAGTATCGGTGTAAAGATGAGAAAGGGCATGCTCCGTTGGTTCGGGCATATAGAAAGAATGCCAGAGGAAAGAATGACAAAACAGATATACAATGTGAAAGTGGAAGGATGCAGGTACCGGGGAAGACCTAGACTATCTTACCACGACCAAATAAACCGAGTCTTATCTGATGGAAAAGTCAAGAGTCTCCGTAACCGGCGAGCGTGTATGAGACGAACTATGAGAGTCGAGGAAGCCAGAGAGGTATGTAAGGAAAGAACCTGTTGGAACTCTGTACTCTCTGCCTACCCCGCAAGGGATCTGGCGTGAGGTTATAGATAGATAGATAGATAAAAATTGGTTTGTTGTCGCTATTATGGCAAAAATATGTATCTTCAAAGACCAAAATTCAATATGTATATAATATATTCAATATTTTATTAAAATGGGACCACCTCGAAACTATACAAAACCCAACGCAAGAAGAATCATCAAAATCAGTTCATAAATAAAGACGTTATAGAAAAACACCGACGAATTGTCAACCTCCTCCTTTTTTGAAGTCGGTTAAAATTCTGATTAGTTCCATGGCAGGGTACCTATAGAATTGACGTAATACCCATATTATCTCAATCCACACATTCGTATTGTTTGTCGTTAAGGAGTTCCCTGGTGTATTTTCCAAGTCCAAGGTCCAATACCGAAGAAATTAAAATGGGACCACCTTGGAGCTATACTGAACCTAATGCAAAAAGAATCATCAAAATCGATTCATAATTGGCGGAATGATCGCGTAACATACATACAAAAAAAATAAACACACATTCGAATTGAGAACCTTTCAGAAACACCGTCACGCCTATATTCCCTCCGGGGAATATAGGCGTGGCAGAGGTGTACTGAGTACACCCACGTTTCGCCGATGATGTTAGGTCCCATGTAATAGGGGGCGAGCCTATTGCCATATACCGGGCACAATTCTAGACTCCGGACTCATACTGGGAATTTTTCGTTAGAAAAACTACATTTGTCCGACCTAGGATCCTTTCAGAAGTCGCTTAAAAAAGAAAAGCCCACACCTTGTTTTCTATATTGTTATGGCTTGTGGGTTGTATTTGTTTGTTACTTAGTAAGTTTTTTTTTCTATTTCTGATTTACCCGACTTCGATTTTATTTATGGCATTATTTGTTGTTCCTTTTTTGTGTTTTGTTGGCATCTGTGACGTCACCAACCGGCCCAACGGAAGACCAGCGCTGGTCGCTTAACCTTTAAGTAGCCAGCATTATGTTAAATGGGACAGTTTTTTGTGACGAGGTCATATAATTATTGCATAATTTTGCTTTATGCTTACTCGTGACAAAAAAAAAACCTTATTTTCTTTTTTTTTCTTTTATTGGAAATGGATCGTCTTCTTCTTCTTCTTCTTCTTCTTCAAGTGATGGCTTCACACTAATTATAAGTGTATTTTGCCAGTGTCCAGTGAGATATATATTCGTGTTTGTTTTAGTTAATTTGACTCCCCGATGAATTTGATGATAACGATGATAATGAAATTAATGAAGGACCCCACCCTGGATAGTAAAGCGGTGGATACTTTACATACCAATTGCGACGGCCGTTTTGAGGAAAGTTGAAAAGGCACGTTTTATCACTTTGTTACAATTACCTTCACTCATGCATATATAAGAACACATAATGGTTAATATTCCACCAACATTACACATTATTAGTCGAAATAACACAAGTTTTGGAAATTAAAACAAATTGACAACATCACTCTTCGACTTCCCGCCAAAACCTCATGGATCGTCTATTGTCAATAAACTGGATACAATACCGGACTCCGGGTTAAAAATCATGCTTTATCTGATCTGATTTGAACCCAGGAATCTCGTAATTGCTACGCGCAGTATTCGCCACGACAACGAGGCATTACAGTTATATCATTTCACACTATGTGGTATCGTGTTGTTTGTAGCGATCACCAAGGTTAAGCAACATTCGGCTCGGTCAGTCCAAGATGGGTGACCGTTTGTGGGATATCCATTTTTCAAGTCACGTGGCAGTGTGATAAGTTCCAACAGCAGGTAGCCAGAAACCCATCTATACCTCACAACTAACGCTACTGCACAAATAAACGTTACTTACCAATCCGCACTAGGTCCATGTGACCACGGGGTTGAATATGGTCATTAGGTCAGATTACTCTCTTACAGAGATTTAGGAGAAAATGCCTTTGCCCAGTCACTTACTATAATCTTACCAATAAGAAACCATTCTTCCTGGAGTTTTGGCGGGAAGTCGAAGAGTGATGTCGTCAATTTGTTTTAATTTCCAAAACTTGTAATATTTCGAATAATAATGTGTAATGTTGGTGGAATATAACCATTATGTATTCATGTGCTGCCTTGTTGGTCTAGTGGCAAAGCGCATCGCTTTGTGATCACGAGGTCCTGGGTTTAAATACTAGGTCGGACAAATGTAGTTATTCTAACGAAAAATTCCCAGTATCAGTCCGGAGTCTAGAATTGTGCCCAGTATATGGCAATAGGCTCACCCCCTATTACATGGGACCTAACATCGACGGCGAAAAGTAGGTGTGCTCGGTACACCTCTGACATCCCCGCTTGGAGAATAGAGGCGTGATGGTGTGTGTGTGTGTGTGTGTGCTTATGTATTCATATATGTGTATTAGTGAAGATAATTGTAATAAAGTTATGAAACGCGCCTTTTCGATTTCACTCAAGACGGCCGTCGCATTTGGTATGTAAAGTAGCCATCGCTTTACTATCCAGGGTGGAATACTTCATCAATTCCATTATCATCGTTGTCATCAAGTTCATCGGAGCCTTGAATGCGTTTAGAAATTAAATCTTACAAATACGATTATGTATCTCACTGGACATTGGCAACATACACTTAAAATTAGTGTGAAGCCATAACTTAAAGAAGAAAAAACTATTCTTCCGTTATTAAGAAGACGTTTCTTACGATGGAGCCATAGATTATAATTGGAATTGTAAGTGCCTTGTTTTTCTTTAATAAGCAGTTTTGACGGATTAAAGTTTTGAATTACTCGTTATCTTGAATATGGACTCTTTGTAATTATTATTTGCTAGCTACGTAATTCCATTCTACCCGGATCATTTCGCATGCCCAAGCGCGACGCATTAAGATATCTCCGTGAAATGATCATGTCCTTCTTTATGACCAAACGTAACGCATTAGGATATCTCCGTAAAATGATCATGTCCGTCTTTATGACCAAACGCGGCGCATTAAGATATCTCCGTAAAATGATCATGTCCTTCTTTATGACCAAACGTGACGCATTTAGATATATCCGTAAAATGATCATATCCTTCTTTATGACCAAACGCGGCGCATTAAGATATCTCCGTGAAATGATCATGTCCTTCTTTATGACCAAACGCGGCGCATTACGGGCTTGTCTCAGGCATTTGATCTTGTCCCGTATGACATCCTATGGAGTAAGCTGGGGCAGGAGACAAGTCTACCACCAGAAATCATACAAATTTTTCAGTACTGGTACAATAATCAGTTAAACTGTGTACGATGGGCAAACACTTACTCAGATGTTTATAAACTCGAGTGTGGAGTGAGGCAGGGGGGCTCAACATGGATATACGACTACTAGTGTCTTATTATTACGAGTTCTAAAGCGAATAAGCGTTTTCGTATTAAATTAATATTACTTTTTATTTTTGTCATATTTCAACAAAGACCGATTTTGGCCAACGACCATACCACGTTGAATACACCGATTCTCGTTCGATCACCGAAGTTAAGCAACGTCGGGTGCGGCAACCAATTTTGATAAGGTTTTTACCGAACCGCATCTACAGCCAATCATTAGATATTTTCTTCGGACGCACCGCTACGAAACTCTTGCCCTTAGAATGTGACTTATTTTAAGCTCTTCCCATATTACACCGGTGCAAGTGCTCATGCGGAATAATCCGTAAACTTACGCACCCCGAAAAGCTTTGAAAATATAGTGTCTATTTGTTTTGTTACCTTTTACGGCGCCTTAGATATGAAAGAGAGGCACTAAAATAAGGCTTAACTATTTCCTATTTACTAGGCATGCCTTTTAAGTTCTGTCGTTTCCATATTTCCCGGCAATTTTGAATTTGGAACTGTTCTATATTGGAATGTGTTTAAATTTTTTTAATCTCAAAACAGTTAAAAGTATTAGGATTGATGCTATTGTTTAGTCACAGCGTCGATTGGAATCTGTCAGGTTACGTACGAAAATGAATCTTTCTAAGGAAAATGTTCGTGCAATAATTTTCTACAACTTTAGAAGAGGCCTGACACGGCTTCAGTATTTTAAAGAGCTAACATCTGTGTTCAGTGATGAAGCCCCATGTTTGCGGACTGTCGAACGCTGGTATTTAGAATTCCAGCGTGGACATACTAGTGTTAGTGACAAATCTCGCGAAGGACGCCCAAAATCCGCCTTCACTGAAGATAACATCATTGTTGTGAGACAACTCATTCTCGAAGATCGTCATGTGACGTATCGAGAGATAGAGGCTCTATTAGGCATCTCAGGGACAACCATTCAGAAGATCTTGCATGAAGCGCTTGGTGTGAAAAAGCTAGTTTGCCGTTGGATACCGCATCTGCTTTCCGACGATCACAAGGCGGCCCACGTCAGATGGTGTAAGAAAACTCTGCAAAGGTTCAACCGAGGAGAGTCAAATCACGTCTACGACATCATCAGTGGTGACGAATGTTGGATCTATGCCTACGATCGTGATTCCAAACAACAATCTACAATCTGGGTCTTTCAAGACAAGCCTAAGCCGACTAAAGATGTTCGTTCTCGAAGCACTTCAAAGAAGATGGTAGCCACGTTCGTTGGAAAAACCGGCCATGTTGCGACTATTATAATAATAATAATAATAATAATTTTTATTTTCAGATAAAAAATCCATAATTTGTTAGTAACAATCTTCTTACAGACTATGTTAGTACTTATATCTAGATTTTATTTTGTTTATTTGGCACTGGACATGTATGAATTATGAATACTTATCCAGTGCCGAATAAATGGGCCATCCAGCCGATTAGCCAGTATGCTTAGGAGAGTATTGGCGCTGCCCCTCATTCGCGACATCGTGGATGCGGCCCTCTTACGCAGGATGGCATGAAAACCATCTACTCTGGCCTTCGCGAACATCCCCGATGCACTACAGAATCGGGGCAGCAACAACACACTCCAAAACGCATTATTATATTGGACTCGCAGAGCATCCAGACTCTTCTGTGAGTGTCTGACCCACAGGCTGCACGTGTAGAACGTCTGACAGTAAGCCCTGAACAATGTTATCTTAACTTCGTTGCTACACCGTGCAAACCTACGAGCCAACATGTTACTTCTAACTGATAATGCTCTGCTTTCCCTCTCTACGTCTATGTCATCATGCAGTGACTCCGAGATCCAGTGCCCCAAATATTTAAATTGCGAGACTTTTTTAAGTGGTGTACCCTTCAGAGTGACTGGTGGCAGGCTGTCGTATGTTTTGTTACGGGCTTTAAACACCATTAACTCGCTTTTCATTGCATTATACTTAAGGCCATGGGTCTCCGCGTACTGCTCACAGATCGCAATTAGTTTGCGCAGACCATTGATTGATGGACTCAGCAATACCATGTCATCGGCATAGCTTATATTATTGATGAATTTTCCATCAATTGAGCAACCTACCATAGCATCGCTGAGTTCACCAATCAATCTATCTACATACAGGTTGAATAGCTTAGGTGAAGTCAAGCCGCCCTGCCTCACACCGCACTCCAACCTGTACATACCTGACAGAGTCCCTACCCATCTCACGTAGTTGCTCTGGTTGTTGTACCAATATTTAAATATATTAATTACCTCTGTAGGTACGTTAGTATCCTTTTCCAGTTTTTGCCACATCAACTTGTATGAAACAAGATCGAAGGCTTTGGAAAGGTCGAGGAAACAAGCAAACACGGGGGTATTTCTCGATGTATAGTATTGAACAGTCTGCTTAAGACAGAAAATAGCACTTTCCGTTGAAACGCCGGCTCTAAAACCGAACTGTGCGTCATTTAACTTAACGTTTTGACTTAACTGTCGATCAAGCAGACTGTCCAACACCTTTGCCATGATCGTAGCCAGGGATATCGGCCTGTAGTTCTTTAAGTCTGAAGCGTCTCCCGTTTTATTTTTGATGATCGGAACCACAATTGTTTTCATCAAATCCTCAGGTAAATAAGAATGGCCTACACAGGAGGTATAGAACAAAGACAGAACGCGCGGCATGTGGACGCCTGCATTCCGTAAATGCTCCACACTCAATAAGTCGTGTCCCGGCGATTTCCCTCGCTTCATATCCGACACCGCCCTGGCCACGTCCTGTGGGGAAAAACGTGCAAAGGTTCCTTTCGACCCCTTCTTCACCTCAGAAACTTGTGCGCTAGGTCCTAAGGGGGACTTTACAGTAAAGCTATTCTTAAACATTTCTGCTATTTGGTCATGGGCGCTGACCCCTTCTACACTGACTGGATGGCCAACCCTAGGACCCAGCTTTCTAGTCTGCTTCCAAAAGCCCTTGAAGTCATTATGAGAGTAATGAGAAGCCAGAATATCCATTTTAATTTGTTCTTGATTATTCTGACAATATTTTAATCGGGTTTTAAAAGATTTCCTACTGTCACGCATTTCCTCATAAAATGGACCACTAGAAGGTTTCCCATATGCAACCCATTTTTGAAAGCAAGTCCGCGCGTATTTGTGCGCATCTTTTACATGTTTATTCCATCCAATAATATACTTGTTACGATATTTATTCACATAGCTCGCTTTCGAAGCCTGGCTTAAAATATCAACAATCTTATGGTACATTTTATCAATAATTATCCTATGTTCCATTTTAGCGCAAATTTGATCGCCGCACTCTCGAAACTCTATTGGAAAATCAATATCTTTTAATCTACTATTACAATAATCGTGATAAGTACTAATTTGTGCATTGTCCCTTTCTCCCCACACAGTTTGATTACAATCTATATCAATATTGATGGATGGATTACATTGTAAAATATTCACGTTACATTTCATTTAAACTGGAAAATGATCCGACCACGAAATATTATATAATATTTCAACGCTTACGACTGACTTCCAGGCAGCCTCTGTTACTACACAATGATCGAGCCAACTGGTAGTGCCGTATACGTCGCTAATATACGTGTACGTATTCGAGTTTAGGCCCAGTATATTAATGTCTGCACATAGCCACTTTTGTTCCTCGCAATAACTATATAGTTCTAAACCAAATAACTGACCTGGATGCGCGTTGAAGTCCCCGAGAATAAAAACTGACTGCACATCTGATTCTTCAATAATCGCACTTATCTCACCAAGACACTCACTAAATTCCGTTAGATTCTCCGAGCCATTAGTGGGCATATAAACAGAAAAGACTAAGATAACGCGATCAGCAAGAGCTATTTTAATGGCCGCTAGCCGCACACTTTTGCATTGTACTATTGATACAACGGTAAAAACACTTTTCCGCCAAAGTAGGGCAACACCGCCGTGCGGCCGCCCATGCAGTATCCCCGCCGAGGTATCGACAGCTGATGTCCCGGTGTACGCAAAGTCCTCGTCGATTGTACCTAGGTATGAAAGGTCATGGGGCAGCAACCACGTCTCCTGCAGAGCCACGAGATTCGCTCGGCTACATAGCGATTTTACATAATCAACTGATCTAGTGACTGATCTACAATTAAAACTTATCATATTAGTCGCACTAGTCATCTTGTTTAATTGTTTCTGATCTGCCGCTCATCATGTTATGCTCTTTGTCTTTGTTTAAATATATGAACCTCCTGAAAGATACTCCCTCCGGCCATAGCGTGACGTCTAGGAATAACGAGAGATTATTTTGTGACACAAAGATTTTAAAAGCATTATACTCTTTTGGTCTCCTCATTTTAATCTTTTTTAATGTTATTGTAATGCCGATTTTATTCTTTATATATTCAATAACATCCTGTTCAGTTGTTTGCTTGTCTACGTTTGTTATAAAAAGTGGGACTTTTACATCTGCCGCTTTAAATTTACCGTCCGATTCATTTGTCGCCTTGCCCTGACGTCCCGCGAAACGATATTTAGTCTTTTTGCTATTTACCGTAGTCCATTCGTCATTATAATTAACTGATTTTCGATTAACGTCATCGTCTCGCAGCTCAGCATTTACATTCGGCGCAGACACTCTGCTACCCTTGGCACCGATGAGGCCATTTTGTTCCCCTTTACTTGTCACAGGGTTACATACTGGGCGCACAATGTTGCCGATAAGTGGCGAAACCACAGTCCTGGCCTCCACTCGCTTGTCCACTTCCTGTTCAATAGGTGAGATTGGTGGGGCGATATTTGCGTGCGACAGTGACGGCAGATGCGCCGGCACACGTGAGTTATCAGCTGTTTCGTACTGCGATATGTTTATATTGTGCGGTAGGCCTATTGGACCGCTATCCATACAATAAGTTTTTTGCAAATCACCTCCTCTTTTTACATTGATATTACTTTTACTGTCATGCAAAATTGATTTCTTATAAGATGATAGGTCACTTTTTACTTCTTCTAGCTCACATTTTGTAGCAAATGTCTCTTTAATAATTCTCATTTCATTCTGTAACACTAACAAATCTTTGAGAAGTCTTGTGGCATCAATGTGATCGAAAGTGATCGGTGGAAGTTTGTGTAGCTCCCGCGCCACAAAAATAGGGACTTTTTCTGGATCCGTCTCCTTCAATAATGTAATGACATCGTATAGGTTACGTTTAGACTTTCCATCTCTTTTTCTTGCAATAAGACGTTTCTCAGGAACCGATTCAAAGAGTAACTTCTTGGCCTCTTCTATATCATTTTCAGAGAAACCCGTTGTACACAAACGTACTAAGCCCTCTTCATCCATCACATCCAGTTTATTTTGAACGAATGCAAGCACTTCACTGATTACAATATTGCAATTATTGCACTTTACTACTTTAGAGGTCATTTTTGCTGCTTAAATGGCACGTCCGCTCATAGCGCGCGCGCGAGGCGACTCGAACGGCGAACTATTGCACTTGAAGATCGTCGAACGGTTAACGCATAGTGGTATACCACAGTTTGTTTACCACAAGTCATCGCCGAACTTCGAAAATCTAACTCAAAGCGACGCATCATCCTGCACCACGACAACGCAAGCTCACACAGCGCTCGTCAAACGATTGAGTATTTGAAGCAGGAAAAAGTAGAAATTCTTGACCATCCTCCATACAGTCCTGACCTAAGCCCTAACGATTTCTTTACATTTCCTAGAATTAAGAAAACTCTTCGTGGTCAAAGGTTCCAGTCCGGTGAAGAAGCAGTAGTCGCTTTTAAGTCAGCCATTTTGAACACCCCCACTTTAGAGTGGAATAAATGTTATAATAACTGGTTTGAGCAAATGGAAAAGTGTATTAAGCTACGTGGTGAATACTTTGAAAAACAATGAAAAGTACTATAAGGTTCTAGTTGTGTTTTTTTCTTCAAACGACAAAACTTAAAAGGCATGCATCGTACAACGTGATTTGAAAAAAAATAATATCGGTTTCAAAGAATTTGGGATTGGTGCGTTTGGCGGGAAGGGAAGTTGGTTTTTGTCGATTTTGTTTGATTCCAAAAACTTAATATAAGCCTATACTGCCCACTGCTTCTGCTGGCAAAGACCTTCCCTCACAAATCGGGGTGAGAGAGATTAGGTCATACTCCACCACGCGGACCCAGTTCGGATTGGTGGAGGCAGGTTTGTGGCAACCTACTGTTGGACTTATCAAGCCGCCTTTAAGGCTTACAACTCGGCTTAACGTCTACCACATTAAGTGGTAACCGGGACCAACAGCTTAACGTGCCTTCCGAAGCACAGAGACCCTCGAATATGAAAATGCCACAAACGGTCACCCATCTCAGGCCGACCGAGTCGAACGCTGCTTAACCTTGGTGATCGGTAAGAACAGCGCGGTCGCACAGCGCTACGAGCGCCTCCAAAAACTTGTGTAGTTTTAAATAATTATAAATTAAATATTAACCAATAAGTAAATATTCGTGTATGTACATACTAATGAAGGTAACGGTAACAAAGTAATGAAAGACTTCAATTTCCCCCAAAACGCTCTTCGTAATTGTGAGTACCTATTCCTTCTTTATTATTTGGAGTAGGAGATTTCATCAGTTTTATTATCATCATTTTCATCGGGGAGTACAATTAATAAAAAAAACCAACTTCATAACTTATGCTACTCGACATTTGCAAAAATCGCTCAATTTCATCCTTTTATAGAATACCAATCTCGCAAAAAATTTCGTAAAAGATTGCCATTATTAAAAAAAGAAGAAAAACATTTTGTTATTCTGCGAACGCACAGTTTACTTTTTTAAAGATTGTTTGACATGACAACGATAATATTGACATTGTTCAGAGGGCGAACAATTTTTATTACAATTTAACAATAAATTTTAACTGGAGTACAAATATTTCGTTGAGAGCACTGTCTAAGTGATGAAATCAAAAAACTAAATGATCAAATTGTATACGAAGCTGGTAAGTTCAATCCGTAAAAATCCACTAATAGCTTACAAGTTACTGCTCGAGAATTCGTCCGCGTCGATTTTAGACAGGACCTAACATTTTTCCGGGATAAAAAGTATTCTATGCTCAGAATCCTATGTGTTAATCCAACTGAAATAGCTTCGCTTAGCTCGAATAGCCTAAGATCCTGTTTAAACCAGTATTTCGACCGCAATAGTCCGGTCCGATTCTAATAGTAAGATCATATCGGCTTGTTTCGGTTTCGAGTTTGTGTATTGAAAATGCATGTAAACGCACCCACGACACAAGAAAAATTTCTAGTGCATTTTTAAATATTTGACGAGGTAGAATTTGCACAATATGGTTCGTCCTAAAATCTCAGCGAAACGCCAACTAAACAAATTTCCAAATATAAATATTTTAGCCATTGTCCGGCACATGTTATGTTATTCAAATGGATGCGGAAACAAAGCCAAGAGCCGCTCCTCCGGCCCGGCCGACGAATACACAATGAATCGCATCATAACGATAGGGTCTTTGCCTTCATGCATCATTTATTAAAATTTTTGGCGTCAAAGTTACGTCCTGATTGGTCAATATTTTGTAGCGATTATCGTGGTTTGTCGCAAATATTATGTAGGTATTTGGAACTGAGAGTTACTTAATTTTGAACTGAGAGCGTTTTTTTAAAAGTAGCCCCATACAAGGATTTATATCCTATGTCGTGGGTGCGTTTACAAACATGGAAATTCACATACACAAATACCCGGACCGGAAGAAATAATTGTGGATCACAAAGATTTGTCCCGTGCGGGAATCGAACCCGCGACTATTAGATACAATGGGCGGAGTGATCTGAAGAGGTGATAAAGAAGTTAATTTAAGCCTCGTGCGGTGCCGATAACTATAGATAATGCAGCATTAGAAAAGCTCTACTTCTACATCTTATCTCTATCTGTGTCATCATGTCAGTACTCTTGCAGGATAGACAGAGTACAGAATACCAACAGGTTCTTATAGACCTCTCTGGCTTCTTCCATTCTCATAGTCCGTCTCATCCACGCTTGCCGGATACAAAGACTCTTGACTCGCCCTTCAGATAAGTATTAAGTAAAAGCCAGATCCGTACTCTCTGCCTAACCCGCAAGGGATCTGGTGTGATGAAAGACAAAGTTGAGGCCGCGTTCCGATCCGGTAGTAGATAAGTAGTTAGATAAAAAATGTAAACTGACAATTTGTAAGTGCCCCCGCAGGGTTTATACAAAATAAACTATTCGAGTTTGAGTTTGAAATCACTAATCGACCATTACTCTCATGAAAGCCCTAAAGATGAATTCAAAACTAAACGCAACAAATTATTTCTTTTTTGTGACTGTGACCTAATAAAACGTGGTCACATAGTACACGTGATCTTCATGTAACATCCGACACATTAACTCCGGGGCTTCGTTTCAGCCTAATTGGTACGAATTCACCCCACGCTTGCCATATGACCCCCCTTAACGTTAAACCGATTTGTCAAATGTGAGCGGTATTAATCCGGCTTTATGACTAAGCTGTCACTGAATACGCAGTATTCATATCCAGATCCTATAGCTTTGCTGGCTCTGTCTACTCCATATGTCACGTATGTAACAGTCTTAATTTATTGATGCAAGACCACAACGCATGTGATTTTTTACATATCGATATCTCCAGTGAGCGTGTAAGAGAATAATTATGGGAGTGGAGGAAGCCAAATAGGAAAGGACCTTTTGGAACTCTGTACTCTCTGCCTATCTCGCAAGGGATCTGGCGTGATGATGGAACACACTATTTCATTTTTCTTTTCGCTAAGGGGGACTGAATACCTACAGTTAATGATATGTACTTTAAGAAATAGTAGCATTCTTAAAAAATGTTCCGATACAGTCCACATTGTCCTATATAGAGTAAGCCTCTACCAATCCGCATTAGAACTGAATAGGGAACCATGATCTCTGACCTGATTTGTAAGAGAACTAACTACCTTTACTATGCTTCGGAACAGAATATGCTGTTTTATATTTACAATCGATGATGTTACTCCTGAGGCCCTCGTATCGCTGTACGCTCGCGGTGTTCTTAGCTATCACCAAGTCCGGTCGGTCTAAGATGGATGAGAGTTTGCACGGAAGGCACGTTAAGCCGTTGATCCCGATTCCCGCTTAAAGTGTTAGTCGTTAAGTCAAGTTTGAAGCCTTATAGGCAGCGAATTCCAGATAACCACCACCTACCTTTACCAATGCGCACTGGGTCAGCGTGGTGAAGTATGATCTAATCTCTCCCACCTCGATTTGTGAGAGCCTTCTTTGGCTAGCTATGGGACAATATAGGCCGATATTATTATATAATGTAATTTCTTCGTTAGATGCTTTTCGAGACATCCTCTGGACTGATTACTCAGGATTTATACTACCTACTCGCTTAATTTTAAATGTATTTAGAGGCACGTAAGATTCCTTTTTGATATTGTCTTTAATTCTTCTCTCCCAATCGATTTCACGAGTGGTTAAGAGGTTAAGACGCTCCGCTCACAAAGTCGCGGATTCGATTCGCGCACGAGACAAATCTTTGTGTAACT
Organism: Phalera bucephala; assembly: GCA_905147815.2. Classification (NCBI taxonomy): domain Eukaryota; kingdom Metazoa; phylum Arthropoda; class Insecta; order Lepidoptera; family Notodontidae; genus Phalera; species Phalera bucephala. The sequence continues at coordinate 9,206,329 of LR990621.1, read as the reverse complement.
CACAATAATTTTTGTCAGCCTGGGCATTTGCGTATGTGAATTTATAACCACCCACCCACGATATAAGAATGAATTCTAGTGTGATGCTAAGTTTTTTTCATAAATAATGGAAAAGAATTTTGATGCTGTCTTGAGGTAGTATACTTTTAGCGCTTAGTAAAACGTCTACTGTTTAAGGCTCCCTGTTTCCCCTCTGATCCTCATTTTCAGATACCACGAAAAAGAGGTGAAGCGATTAATTACTTCATCTGATCGGCTGCGGTAAAGGAGGTGTTCTTATGTGCTATATATGCAGCTGTTGTGCGTGGTCCTTCGACTTTCTACAAAGGTAAGTGTTATTATATTCGGACATAAGTATTCGATTTAAACTAGATTTCTCATTTGATAGGAAGAGCTAAAAAATCCCAAGGAGGAAAAAATGCCTGAAAGAGCTTTAAATTCATGACATATAAAACTTTTATAAGTATCTCAATTCTACATAAACCTTTATCATCGTACATAACATTCGGAGCAAATAATGCCAGTAATTATTCGAAATCTTACATCTGTCTATCTATATAATCAAGCCAAATCTCTTGCGAGGAAGACAGACATTACAAACTTCCAACAGATCCTTCCTTACAGACATCTCCAGCTTCCTCCTCTCTCACAGTGGAATTCAAATAACTGGTTAAAAAGTTAGCAAAGATGACGAGTTCCATAAGCAAAATTATAGCTACATATAACGATATTCGTAAGGCAGCGGGCAGGGATTGGAGAAGGAAAGCTGAAGATCGAGCTCAGTGGCGTGCCATGGGAGAGGCCTACGTCCAGCAGTGGACTGACACGGGCTGATGAGGATGATGATGATGATAACTTCCTGTATACTAAATAACCTTCTCACCATAAATAAACTACTAATGTTTTGACTAAATGAAAATAAACGTATAGTTTAAATACAACTCTAACCAACATTTGTTTTCCAATTACTAATAACATACTAATTTACCTGACGCTGTACAACAAAAGTTTTACCAGAAATTGTTCCTTCACTTTGGAATTATTGTACCATTTCTCTAAGCTCCACGTAGTTTCTGTTGCCCTTTTATTTAGCAACTTGAAGACTAGCACCTTGCTGTTGATACAGTGAAACAATACTGAAGGAATAACCATTTAACTTAAATCTGGTTCGTCTGTCTAAGTGACTATTAAAAAGATTCTTATGTGTTCTGTATTCACATACATTCAGACCAAACCATATACCTTCATTATTATTACTTACAGCACCTTTTACATATTCTAGGGCATAAGCATTCTTTCTCCCTTTCATGCCACATATCCCTATCCTGAGTCAATCTTGGCAGGACCTATCGACCATGACCTGCGAATACTCGTACCTCCTGATATTTTTATTATAACGAACCGTTGGGTCTTTGACTGTAAGGATTGTATTTGATAAAAAAAATGACTAGATACTTGTTCTCCAGAAAAGAGCTGTTCGAGCAATTTACAATATGGCCTCGAGAGCTTCTCTAAACGAAAAATTTAGAGAAATAAATATTCTAACTGTTGCATCACAATTTATATATGAAAATCTTCTATATGTTAAAAAGAATATCAGTAATTTTGAAAAATATAGCGACATTCATCATGTAAATACATGGAACAAAGATGATCTTATTGTACATTCCACTCGTCTCCACAGAATTAGTAATTCTTTCATGGGGCAATGTATACGCTTCTACAACAAATTATCCATAGATATCCGAAACATGCCTATTAATAAGTTTGAAAAGGCAATTAAAACTAGACTCTGTGAGAAAGGGTATTACAAAATTTCGGATTATCTTGTCGATAAAACAGATTAGGTTTGAGCAGCTCCTCAATCAGCAACATTAATCAATGATGTATAATACTATTTTTAAAAACAAAAAAAAAATGGTTATCAGAAAGGCGAAACAAATTAAATTAAAAGACTAGCCCGCTGAGTTTCTTGCCGGATCTTCTCAGTGGAGGCCCCATTCCGATCCGGTGGTAGATGTAAAAAATTTAATAATTTTGACGTTTGTGAGTGCTATTGTATTGGCCTATGCAAATAAATGATTTTTGACTTTGACTTTGACTAGGAAATTTAATTATTAAATGGGTACAAAAATGTGTGAGGCACGCGTGTGGTTTGTAGTTGTTCAAATGTGACTGGTGTCGTTCAGGTGTTGTGTCGCCACTGTTAACACACGCCGCCTCTCGCGGGCTGCGGTAAAGGCGATGACGTAACATGAACCTTATACTTTAATCATATTTTCAAAATTTATTTTCACCCAAACGTGTCATTTGTTAGAAGGTCACGAGCGCTAAGCTCCACCACGTTATAAACATTGGTTTATACTAACCTTCCACGTTTGCAAACAAATACTTGGAATCACCCAAATATTTATACCTTGTGAAGATTAAACTTGCAACCGAGACCGAAGGTCTTGTTCCGCTCCGATTGTAGATGTGAAAATGTAATATTTTCGATGTTTCTAAGTGTTTTTATTGGCCTATAAAAATAAACGATTTTCGACTTTCACTTGATCAAGTGTAGAACCCAAATAACGAGACGAAGAGGTCACCGATAATGGTATCGAAGTTTGGGCTAAATCTACTTTAGCTATGGACCTAAAGTAAATTTAGCCAAAACTTACGCAAAATCTTACGCTCATCTGACCCTACTTACCAAAATATCCACTACATTTGTACATTCAAACAGAATTAATTTGTATCAAACCAACACCGTCAGAAATTAATTTGTAAGTTCATCAGCACGGAAATAAGTCAGATTGCGCTCATCTCGGTTGACTAAACGATTAACTAAATGGAGTTATGTTATACGTTCAGTGTTTTATGCGTCCCTTTATAGTCTATAACCATACCATTTGACGGGAAGTGAATTATTTTCACGACCGTTATCCTTAAATCATCAGATCAGAACGTTCGTGCCACTACGCGCTCTTCGACGTGAATATTAAGGTATCCGTTTTGAGAAGCATGCGTTGAGCATGGCGCGGGCGAACGCCTTGCACATTACTACAATCATGACATATTTCGTATTTAAGGGAAAATAACTTTAAACTACCATGGACAAAGTCCACTTTCTTTAAAACACCAACAATATTTTTGATAGATTATTGCGTGACTGCAGTCCGAAGGTTTTAAAGCTGACAGAATTTATACACCATTACACGATGGACCTAGCCAAACCTCAGCTCCGTGGCGTTGGTTGTTAGGTGGCGTGCGGCTTTAACCCTTTTAATACTTACGTAGTGTCAACGAGATAATTGATCATTTGAGGATCTCGAACCTATATAATATGAATTATGTATAAAAGAACACAGCTAAAAATAAGATTGCCGAATCTCGTAAATAATTTATTTTTATCTATATCAAACACATGCTATATACAATCACCGGGGTGAATAGCCACTGGGTTATCATTGGGTACTAATTAGACGCCTTTAATCCCCCAGCTGATTAAAGTGGGTAAGCCTACCTTTAGACCTCAACCTCGAAGGTGTATTCATAGAATCTGCCAGACAAATTATTAGCTGAACAGTCTAGAGAAATTTTATAAAATAAAATTGTAACTGTATTCACGCATGTAATCCAAATACGTTATGTAAAAAAGCACTAAGTGCTTTATTACATAAAACTATTACATTTTTTACATCTACCACTGGATCAAAAAGTGGCATACGCTTAGAAGATCCTGCGAGAAACTGAGCGTGTTAGTGTTATAACTCTCATTGGACCACACATCAAGTGAGTCCGTAACCGAGCAGCCTTTTTTCTCGGTCGTTTATACCCGATGATCTGCAAGCGAAGTTATATGTTCCTTAGGAATAAGGTGACACTTTACAAAACTATTACACGGCCCATCATGACGTACGCTTGTGAGGTGTTCGGGCACGCCGCCCGCTCTTAAATCAATAGACTCCAAACGGCTCAATCCCGTTTCCTCCGCAAAGCTGTCGAAGCTCCGTAGTTCATACGGAATGTCGATCTCCATTCCGATCTCAGTCTCGAACCTATTCTCGCCTTTATTAAAAAAGCGACGACCCGATATTGCGCGAACGCGTCCAATCATAGAAATCCGCTAATCGTAGCCGCCGCCGACCACGAACCTACCTCACCTCTTACGCGCGCCCTCCCCCATAGCGACTGCCCAAGCCGAGGCCGTTCCTCCTTGAGGCGCCCTTGAGCTAGTTGCCTTGCCCTTCTGGCTCGAGCGTAATGGTTGCACGCTCGCGTTCTTATCCGGTGAAGCTGTAAAGGCCCCCCGGCCAACAGCGTAGATCATTCACACACACAGAAAAATAAACTCTCATTGGAATCTTATCCCTGTGGAGAAGGACAAGAAACTTTACTATCACTCTTTTAAAATAAAAGCTTCTGTTTAACTAATCATTATTAATTGTGTATTTTGACTATGACATAACTAAAATAAACATGGTTCAAAAAATATAACTCAATTCAAGCCAACCAATAGGTAAAACCTAATTAATGTTTCAAAACATGAAAGGCTGTTTATGTACATCAAGTAATTTGGAGAGCAGCTGGATGGAAATTCCTATGTAGTGCACTCGACATGGAAAAGATGCCGCATATTCAAATTCAAACGTAGCTTACTCTAGCGGCACGATGCTTATGGTTGTATTTTAAAATTCAACAAAAATATGAAAATCGTCTCGCCTATATACTCCAAGCAAAGGTGCCAGAGCTGTACGTACATAATGTATACCCTTATTTCGCTGACGATATTAGGTCCCAATTTACTAGAGGATGATCCTATTGAATCATACCGGGACAATCACCAGGCTGCTTCTGAAAATTTTGCTATAGTAAAACGCTATTTACACTTTTTGAATTCCTCGATCCAAATGCAGAATCTGATAGTCGCCATCAGATGATCAATTCCAGACACTGAAGAGTCTGGAATTGTGTTCGGTATATGGCAATAGGTCCGCCCTTTACATGGGGCCTAACATCGTCGGCGACAAGTGGGTGTACTCAGTTCACCTCAGCTACCCCCGCTTGGGGAATATAGATGTGACGGTGCATAACTTGGGTATCTTCAAATTCGTTTTATTTATTGGGACTAAACCCGCCACATTCCCACCATTGTAACTCCTGTAGGCCTGTATCTCTGAGTTTGCGAGCCACACCTTCGGATCCATCGTCACTTTGCATACGGTGAGATAGGGGTCAATCGTTAACCAGTCTCATCATCATCATCTTAAAGACGTCCACTGCAGTTGAGGAGTTCGTATGGCTTTCTTCCGGCTCCACGGAGCTAGGTCCACTTTAGACCCAGATGGTGTCCAGACGCCATCCAACCAAATTCAGACAGATAAGACATACGAGCATTGTAAGTTAAAGCTTGTAAAAATACTATCTATATCCTTACGCAAGATCCCTAAAAATACATTAAATCATAACGTTAGATACATAACCCATGAAGAAAATAGAGTAACAAGTATTTATAACTTGCCTCGCCTGAGTTCGAGCGCATATCCTTCACTCTAACAAAACACACACACACACCGGACATGTTTCAAGACCTCTTCCCGCTGAAAGTCAAACAAACGAGAAGACACAGTAATAACTTACTTATTAATTACTTCTCGTTCTGCAATAGACTGGACTGAAACACAAATTTGGGGCGGCCATTTAGCATTATCTCGAAGTCTTAGAATGCGATTTTGTGAAACCAGCGTTGCGATACACGTATAAATATAATGTAATTGGTACATAACTTAACCAAAAGATCTTCAAAGACATTTAGATTACGAAGTGTCCCATTTAGAGTAACACCATGTTAAAAAAAACACAGACGAGAGTGGCTTTAACAAGTATTGAAAAAAAACCTGATTTTATTAAAATAATAATAATTTAACGTAATAAGGGATGGCACATTTGCAGCAAAAACTGCTACTAATGATCATATCGTTTTCGTTTTCTCCCTCTTTTTTTACTGCACAAATTCCATAACATCACACATCTTTGCTGTTCGTCACACTGATAAACGTAGCCTTATACATCATAATGAATTGCCACAACAGATGCGAAAAGCACAAATTGATACCGATATAAATCCGCGCTGACCGAGGGGTCGAGGGGTCGAGGGGTCGAGGGGTCGAGGGTCGAGAAGTGAAGGTCGAGGGACCTTCACTTCTCGACTTGAATAATAATATTCAAGGAATCCGCTACTTAATTAGGAGTTAGAAGTCTTAGATTTTTTTTACATGCAGGTGTCCCTTTTGAGATGAATAGTGAAAGCAAGCTTAATTTTTACCACTGCAAGAGTTCTAGTGTCGTAAGACTTCTTTTCTACAAAAGCATATTTTCATTTTTATTGGAGACAGGAAAGAAGACGATTAATAAGAAAAGTTTTAAGAAGTTAGCGACGACGCGAGTCAACAGACATTAGAAAAACAAAAGGTGGCAGACAAGCAATTAGTGGCAAGAATTTAAAGTGATAGATAAGCAAAGCTGACAGAAAAGTTTAGAGTAATCGACATGCAAGAGTGACGGTCAAGATAAGCGAGATTGGCATAAAAGAAAAGGGTATAAAACAAGCAAAGGATTATTGCAGGACACAAGGAAAGCGGGACAAACAAACAAGGGTGGCAGACAAGCAAAGGGCATCAGATAAGCAAAGGTGATAGATAAGCAAAGGGTAACAGAAAAGCAAGGTTGACTGACAAATAAATAAGAGTAATAGACAAGTAAGGGTGACAAACAAACATATGATGACAGAAAAGCATAGGATAATTAACAAGCAAGGGTGACAGTTGCAAAGGATTACAAAAAAGGAACGCGTAACAGACATGCAAAGGGTAGCAGAGAAATAAGGTTGACTGAAATACAAGCAAAAGTGATAGATAATCTAAAGAGACAGTCAAGCAAATGGTAACAGAAAAGCAAAGGATTACAGACAAGCAAATTGTTACATAAAAGCAAGGACGTTAGACAAGCAAAGGGTGACAGACCAGTGAAAGGTAACAAACAAGCCATCTTTTGCTCAGATAAACTAAAGAGACACACGAGCAAATAGTGCCAGAAAAGCATGGGATTATAGACAAGCAAAGCGTGACAAACAAACAAGGGTGGCAGCAAAGGGTAACAGACAAAAGAATGGTGCCAGATAGATAGTGAGAGATAGTGAGAGAATAAGTAAAGTTGACAAAGGGTGATAAGACACGCCAAGGGTAACAGACAAATCAAAAGTGACAGATAAACAACGCGTGACTGACAAGTTAGGATTGACAGACAAGCCAATGAGTGGCAGGTCCCTTGCCTACTTTAATTTACCACAACCTTACATATTTTGACGGATGATTTGACGCAGTGGTTAAAAGTTTAAGCCGCTTCGACTACTGTGTCTAATAGTCGCGAGTTCGATTCCCGCACGGGACAAATCTTTGTGTGACCCACAATTATTTGTTTCGGTCTGAGTAGTTGTGGATGTGAATTTTCATGTTTGTAAACGCACCCACGATACAGGAATAAATCCTAGTGGATACAGGAATATATAAGTTTAAAACAAAAACAAAATATTTTTGTTTAGAATATTAACCTTCTTGCTAACGTGCTGCCTGTGCGTTGCCGTCTGCTTCGGTCTGACCCTCGCTATCGTCGCCGGCATCGCATATGGGTACAACTACTCCATGGCGGAGTGGCTCACATTTACACGTAAGTACCTAGATATGTATCATATAGATTATGTGTTGACGTGACAAGATTTTTTGATATATCACTTTAATAGTTTTTACTCGATTACCCGTCCTTGCCGACATTCATATTAAGCACTATTAAATTTTTACTTAATGGGTACGAATCTTTATAACTGATATTTATAGAACAATAAATTAGGTACAAGAGTGCTTGTATAGTCATAAAACTTAGTCTTAGCCGGGGGGTAGAATTCTCGCCTCGTATTTTAGTATTCAAATCTCGATACGGGCTTGTGGTTTTTTTAAAACCTTTGTGAGATCATCACTTACTTGTTAATCGTGAAATAAAACATCAGTAAGAAACCTCCATTTCCAAGAGACTTAAAGGTTTCAATAGATATTTGAAATGATGTAGTCGAAAAATGGCGACAGCTTCGTGATATTGAAATCAAAAATACCTAGTAAAATTATCTGTATTTTGATTTTACCTACCTTACTATTTACCTAAAATTTCTTAAAAGTGCATCTATCACATAGTATATGGGACACACAACTTATCAAAAAAGTAGTCAATAAATACCATTACTTGCTCTCCCAGAATCTGACATCACGGTATACATGCGCCGAGGGCAGTTCTACGACAAACCTGAACTGGGACCTGACTTCAGAAGAGCAGGTGCTGATTATGACCGTAAGTTTTACATTCTGCTGCAAGTCTCCACTTGAGTGAAGAAAATCCAACCAAACCTGTAGTACAAGCCGAAAGATGAACGGGGAGACAAGATTTATTAGTTTTATCGTTACATGTGTGTAATGATTACACTAACACACTAGCAGAACATTGCACACTTGCCCTGTAGGCGGACAGGACAAAGGTTGAGGTATGGCCCTGTGTAAATGTAATCGACAACGGACTGTATGATTGTTTAGACTGAGTTTATATCGGACATTCGTAAGTTATTAACTTGCATTTTACCCACAGTTTTCGACTCAAATATCACGACGGACTATGAGGATCAGAAACACGCAGCACCAAGCGACACGTGGGTAAAGACACAGGACGCCAGGGCGTACGCCGAAAAACTTACCAAGTTCTCCCCTCAAAAGATTGGTTATTCTTTTGGCATTCCCACGCGAACGGAGGTAAAGTTTAACTTATCAATTATAATAACTCGACTAATTTCGATAGTAGTGATAATCAAACAATAACTCAGAAGGGGTTGCAAAGGTATATCACCTACAATGTTAGATCCCTATAAATTAGTAGCGAATCCTTTAGACAAGTCCAGACATCGGACTGCTACTGTAAACATTTCCATAAAAAAGACAGGAGCACCTCATGATCACTTCTAGCGCCATTTGGCAAAAGACGCAGATTTGGTCTTCTTTCAATTATAATTGACTGAAACCTTATTCACGTGCACATATTTATTTATTCAAGTTTCACTCCATAAAAAACTTTTATAAAAAAAGGTAAACCGACTTCAAAAAGCAATTAAATAAATATTTGAAGTCGGTGCTGGTTGGTGCAGTCGGTTACTTGGCACCGACTTCAAATATTTATTTTTTTGCTTTTTGAAGTCGGTTTACCTTTTTTTATAAAAGTTTTTTATTTTACAATTTTAAGTGACCAGTGAATTATTCTATAGTAGGGTACCTATAGGATTGACGTAATACCCATATTATCTCAATTTACACATGCCTATTGTTTGTCGTTAAGGAGTTCCCTGGTGTATCTTCTAAGTCCAAGGTCCAATGTCAATAAAATTAATATGGGACCACCTTGGAGATATACTGAACCCAATGCAAAAAAAAATATCAAAGTCGGTCCACAATTGACGGAAATATCCCTGAACATACATAAAAAAAAAAAACAACCGAACATAGAACCTCCTCCTTTTTGAAGTCGGTTAAAAATTTATATTTCATTTCAGTCTCAAGTTCACTCAGAGCTGTTCCCTACAACCACAACATGGTCTCGGTCGATATCAATAAAGCCGAGTCCGTCTATTATTGACACAACTATGTGGCAGAAAGGGGCGTCGCAGATAGTCATGAGGAACTTTGAAGCTATCACTGAAGCTGTCGCGACTTCAGCAGAGGAGCCCAGCTACCAGGTCGACGAAAATGAATTACTGGACAGATTTGAAGTTCAAGAGTATCCAATATCGAGCCCTAAGGCAGATAGTGACGATTCCTTACGAAGGTAGTGTATTTTCCTCCTCAGTGCGGTCGTGATCTTTATAAAGAACTTTTGCCCTTATAATGTCTGTATTTGGTCCTATCCTCTGCGGTCTGCAGCATGATTTGCATCACTAACACTAGTCGAGCGCCGTGCGAATATGATTAGACCAACTCATATGAAGGTAACTATAAAACATTTTAATAAAAACTGCGGATTTTATAAAAGACGACTGGCTGTCCTAGTTGTCCTAGATAACAGACACATTTCGTTATATGTGTTTCTCGTCTAGTAATCCACATGTAGTTACGTAGCTACATGGTGCGTATAATTTAAATAGTGGTCGTGCCTACAAGTGGTCTATGTTGTTTATTTAATCTGCACTAGGGTGTAAGAGTGTAAGGGACTAGTGCGCATTACCTGAAACAGGTGATATTGTCCATTAATACGATCAACTATTGCGATGATGATACCTACCGGAACAAAAAACAGGTATGTCTCTTAAGGCGCTCAAACTTGCAACCATTCGATCTGTGAGCTGTATCGCGTCTATATAAAAAAGGTGACAACCAGCTACTTCGTGAACGCCAACCGTTGGAAACCCCCTAATCGTAGCCGTCGCCGACTACGCATCTGAATCAACTATCAGCCGCTACCGCCGCCTGCAGCGTATTCTCAACGATCTTCCCGATGCCTTTACTTCACTTCTTTCGAATACAGATACCGCACACAGGATCAGACACCGACCTTGCCGGCGAGGTCGAAAAATCCCTTGCCGGCCGGCCGGTGCCAATCACCACCAAGGCGAAACACCTAGTACCCTCACGGCTTCGACTTGGGCAGTAACTATACTGCCCAAGCCAAAGCCGTTCCTCCTTCAGGCACCCTAGAGCTAGTTACCCCCTTGCACTTCTGGCTCGAGCGTAGTGGTTGCACGCTCGCCCTCTTGCCCGGGGATAGCGGAAAAGAAAGACCCCTCGGCCAACAGCGTAAATCATTTACACACACAGCTTATAGCACACCCAACCAAGGTGGCGCCAATTGCGTGTTACTCTTGAATTACATTAAGCGAACTCGCACGGTAGTGTGCAAGGAAATGGGCACGAAAATAAGTATGAGTATATAAAGTTGCTGCTCATTCGCTACTTACCTGCTAAATGCAGCTCATTGCACTTTCTTGCGCTTACTGCACTTCCTTGCGCTCACTGCACTTCCCTGCTCACTGCCCCGGTCTACACGCAGGCCAGTTGTACAGTCATTTTCAAAATAAAGTTATTTGCAAACATATTTTTTTTCTATCAAATTATGCCTCTATGCTTTTTTTTTTTTTTTTCTATTTATTGGGTAAACAAACAACATCACAATAACTTTAGTAATTAAGACATATATAAACATTTTTAATAATTGTGACATCCACATCGTTTACCACAGGTATGGTAAATGTTGTAACTTCTGGTTGAGAGTCGTATAACTGTAACTATATATAACTATGCAGTTTCTTAATCACTAGTTTTTTATAAACGCTCACACTATTCGCATTAATATCAATGTGACTAAATTTTGAATTGTACGAATCAAGTATGCGACGAATAGGTGAGCGCTTGCCTGCGTTAGTGCGTGATGTTCTTGTGCTGAATAGTGGTGTGGTGCGACAGGCTCGTATGTGTGATCTAACAGGTACTCTGTAGTTAATATTGTTTACTATGTCAATACAGTCGTACCTGTTGTGGCAGATATCGTACAGAAACATAGCCTCCATCTGTGTTCTTCTCGAATTTAAGTCTAAAAGGGTATATTTTTGCAACAGATTAGGATAAGACTGGTACTGGTACCTGTGACGACAGCATTTATAGTACATAGAACGTAAGAATTTCTTTTGCACTCTTTCAAGGTTATCAGAATATTTCTTATACAATGGGTTCCAGATACATACAGCATATTCCAACTGTGAGCGAATTAGGGTTTTATAAAGATGCAGATATGTATGTGAACGCGTAAAATCGTTACTGGCTCGCATAACGAAACCAAACATTCTGTAAGCTTTACTACAAATATTTTCAACATGTGCATCCATTGCCAACTTAGTATCTAACGTGACTCCAAGATCTCTGATAGTCTGGACTCTATCAAGATAGTGGCCGCCTATAGAATAATTAAATGTATCAAACTTTCGTTTTCTTGTAAATGTAATGATTTTACATTTTTCGAGACTTAGTTGCAGTTTATTAATAACACAGTAATTGGTAAATCGATTTAGGTCCTCCTGGATTTTGCGCTGATCTCTAGGTTCATCTATAGTTCGGTAAATTTTTAGGTCGTCTGCATATAACAAAAAATTAGAATGGTGAAAGCAAGTGTGTATATCGTTAATAAATAAGATGAATAGCAATGGACCCAGGATAGAGCCCTGTGGTACTCCGGACGTAATAAACACCGTCTCAGATTCGAATCCATTGATGACGACCTTTTGTGTTCTGTTGGTCACGTAAGACTTAAACCACCTCCAAAGATTACCACGAATACCGTTAAAAGCGAGCTTTTCTAGTAATATTTTATGGTCTACGCGGTCAAATGCCTTTTGGAAGTCTGTATAAATACTATCTGTTTGGCTATTGGCATCTAGATTGTCAAACAATTCCGATGTATAAACAACAAGATTAGTAACAGTGGAACGTTTATTGACAAAACCATGCTGCTGCGGAAGGATAGCACTATGCATTAGTGGATATATATTATTGTGAACCAACCTCTCCAAGAGCTTAGACAACGCGGGAAGGATTGAGATTGGGCGATAGTTGGCAACATCTCGTTTTGAGCCTCCTTTATGGATTGGTGTTATTCTGGCCAATTTCCATACTGCGGGGCACATGCCTTCTCTTAGACATTTATTATATAGTGCGGTTAACGGCTTATATATTGCTGAGGCATTATTTTTAAGGAAAATGGGGGGAATATTGTCAAGCCCTGAGCTTTTGGTACTATCTAGAGCCTTTAGTTCTTTTAATACGTTTGCTTCTGATAGATGTATGTCACTTATAATAATATTGTTAGGCATTCTCATATCGACGTCAACTATATCTTCCATGCAGAAGGAGTCAGATACATCCGATGGCTGGAAAACTGAACGAAAGAAAGATGAAAACAGATTACAGATGCCCTCAGGTCTATCCGACTCTGCGCCTTCATAGTTAACACTGATTGGTATGTCTGAGTGACTTTTACGGTTTTTTATATAAGTCCAAAAATATTTTATATTGTTAGGTATACTGTCTTCTACTGATTTCATATATTTTTTGTAACAAATTAGTGATTCCTTTCTAAATCTTTCTCGAAACATAGAAAACATTAAGTAATCTGATTTGTTTTTGTATACTTTCCATTTAATCCAAGCCTTATTCTTATTTTGTAAAATATGTATTAGCGCAGGAGTAAACCAAACTGGGAAATCAGAATTAAATACACGCTTAGATGGAACGTGTTTACGTATAACTTTAAACATCATTTCATAAAAGACACTAATATTGTCTTCCACAGATTTCTTTTGAAACTGCTCGCTCCAATTAATTTGTAAGATGTCATTGTTAATTAGATCATAATTTGCATTTTTGTAACAATATATTGTATGTGGTCTAGTTGGCAAAGGTTTGGCCGAATTATTATGAACTGGTATTAAGAGGTAATAAGGCGGGTGGTATAGGTCAGGTGGAACCAAGGTGATAGGTGCAGCGAAGGTTCTACTACTGTCTATATTAGTTAAGCATAAATCAAGTAACCTATTTATATTGTTCTTGAAAACATTTACTTGCATACAGTCTACGGCGGTCATAAAATTCAATAGATGAGTATATGGTGGCGCTAAACTGCTAGTACTTCGAAGTTTCATTTGCGTTCCATCCAAGTGCCATTCTAGGTGTGGTAAGTTGAAATCTCCAATTACACAAAAGTTATCGTAGTGTAGTATTTGTATATAATTGTGTATATTATTAAAAAAAGTGAGATATAAATCGGAATCAATGCCGGGGGGAACGTAAGCGCTGCACAATAAATATTGGATCTTACCAAGGCGCAATTGTAATATAATATAGTCTATAATGGGTGGAATATCAAGAGGAGCGGCGGGGGGTGCGGGCGCGCAGCGCGCGGCGCTCAGTGAGCGCAACACGGCCACCAACACTCCACCACCATCACGACGCTGAGTCGCTGCGCGATCCCGGTCGCATCTAAACACATTGTAGCGGGGGTCTACAAATTCATTATTAAGTATACCATTATGCAACCAAGTCTCAGTCAAGATTATAATATCATAATTGTGCGATAATATATTCATGTAAATGGTATTTAATTTTGTTCTTAATACGCGGCAGTTTTGATAGTAAACGGAGAGCACACTGTTATTTGTGTTATGGAATTTTATTAGTGAAAATATGAGGTATTGTGTATATGTATTCGGAACCACGGTAGGTACAAGTAAAGTCACACAAATTGAACGCACATGTTGAAATATGTAAGCCTGAACGTTGCGATTGATGTTCATTAATTAAATACAACATAGGAATCAAACTCATCGGAATTAGCAGGAATGATATGCCATTTTTATGATGAATGAAAAAAGTGACTGTTATAGGACTTGGGAAGTTAATAATTAAGGTACGAGTATTTTTCCAGAGAGCAATGCTTAGTTCGTAACGATTAAATAAAAATGATGTATTGTTTATATGTGGCAGGATAAAAAGCCTTGAAAAAGTACAATCATTATTGTTTTTATCAATTAAACATGAGTTACACAGGAGGAATAGATAGACTTCACAGTACATATTTAGATTATTGTAAATACCACTTTTACTCGAAGTATTAATTGCGAAGGTACTATGTGCATACTTATGTCTTAACCATTTGAGAATATTTATAGTTTTATAACATATACAAAGGCAAGTGTAAGTAATATTTATATATATCATTATATTAATTGATCCGAGCGACATCCTGAGTTGTTCTAACCGCAATAACCGGAGAAGTATCTGCCTTGCGGGCCAGGACAGTGCCGTGCTTGACCCACACGTACTTGAAGTTGTTTTTTCGCGCAGCTTCGCGGCATTGACGAAATAAGAGCTTGTTGTTCAACGTCAAGTGTTCGTTAACATAAATGGGAGTAGGCTGCCCAGGTACACATAGCAAACTCGAATTTAATCCTTTCGTTGCACGACTGGCGGCAATTACATTGTCGCGAAGCGTTCTGTTTGCGAATTTCACTATAATATTCTTTGGGCGACGGTCATTTTGGTCAGCGTGGGGTACCCGATGAATTGCGATGATATCGGTTGGCTGTATTGGCAGCTTGATCGCGCCACCTAAACATTCCATGACACTAACGAGATTCTCACCTCGCCTATCGGGGATATTAGTTATCTCGACATTACACTGTCTTGCTTGCTGTTCCATAGTATGTATCTTGTTTTCAAGTTGTTGAATTTTAGTAACGAAGCCATTAGTTTGACGTAAATTCTGTTCTAGGGTTTTCAATCGACTATCAAAGAGATCCTGCCGTTCATTCGAGAAGTCAAGCGATTTCTCCATTTCGCACAGTCGACTATTAGCTTCGTTTAATGACTTGTTGAGATTGGTAACATCCGTGTTGACTTTCAGTACGTTAGCATTTAGTTCTGATAACGCAGAGGTAATTTTGGACAGTTCGCCAGACAGTGCCGTGCTCACCGCGGCAGAGATGCTATTCGTGATGCAATCGGTAATGTATCTATCCCATATTTGCATTTGGTCATCAAATTTCTCCTCAAAATTAATCATGATATGTTTATCAATGTTATCATGTTCCATTTGTTTACGTTTTCGGGTAGTAATAAAGTCCTTGCTGCTCCTTTACCGATGCCGGAATATTGCTGTCCGATGAGAAAACATTTGGTGGTGTGCGTTGTAAAGACATTGTAGTATGCGGGTTAGATGACAATTATGCAGGTGTAAACGAGAAAAAAAATATAACGCTGTCCTTTCACCTACCGGTGAGGAAGTGAGGTCCCCGCGCAGTCACGGTCGGAAGATGCTATGCGAAAAGGATACGGCAACTGTTGAATAATTGTCCTCTCGCTCAATCCTCTGGTATGTTTACTCAGTCAGTAGCAACGTTTGTACAGTATTTAAGACACTACTAGGTATCACACCAAGATCGATAATTGCGTATACGGAATTAATTGTTCAGGGGAGACAATTAGCACAGTTCACCACTCTCAACGCTTGCTAGCGAAAGAATGATGCTTATTTCTATGTATTTTTTTTTGCTTTTGGAGAATACAATCACTTCATTCACAGCAGGGTGCAGGGTAGCAACGTCAGTAGATAAAGATGAAGCCAGGTATAAGATTTTTGTTATGTTGTAACAGTTACGTGCCGATACGTGCGTGGGCGACGACCACACGCTACAGGCCGACCTTACCTGAAACACACAAACGAGACGACGTGGATGACGACATTATCATCTACAAGCCAGTGTGAATTGCCCCGAAGCAGCACTGGATATGGTCGATTAATGCGCTTTTGTATTATAATTAAAAATATTTTGAACACTAATATCTTTTATATATTTAAGTAAAAAAAAGCAGTGTTAGCCTAGTGGTTAGACCGTTGGACTGCAAAGTCAGAGGTCTCGGGTTCAAACCCAGGCACGCACACCTGTCTTTTCGAAAGCATGTGCGTATTAAAAATTAATTATCACTTGCTTTAACGGTGAAGAAAAACATCGTGAAGAAACCTGCATGCCTAAGAGTTTCTCGAAGGTGTGTGAAGTTCGCCAACCCGCACTGGGCCAGTGTGGTGGACTATGGCCTAAACCCTCTCAGTTTGAGAGGAGGCCCGTACCCAACGGTGGGACAGTTTCTTAACAGGGCTACTATTATTATTATTATATATAAATTTTAGAAGGATGTTGTGTGCCAGGGAAGACATAGACTATCTTACTATGACCAAATAGGCGTGTTATCTGGGTCCTCTCTTATTCGCTATGACCAAACGCGGCACGTTACGATGACTAATTGAAGTGATCGTGTAATGATTCTGTAGTAGATTAAGTACCAGTAAACGATTTTACGATGTTATCTTAACACGCTGCGTGAAATGTTTAATTAGTCAAAGCAAATAAGAGCCCTAACGGACAAGTCAAGGCTTTACGTATCCACGTGACCATATCTTAATTATGCTAAAAGAAATTATAGTTCCAATTAGAACTAATAAATATATAATGTTAGGGATCTGGCGTGATGATACAGATAGATAGAGATAATGATAATAGAAAAATAGATAGAGTAAATAGAGATATGAGGCGCTCGTAGCGCTGTGTGACCGCGGTATTCTTACCAATCACCATGGTTAAGCAGCGTTCGACTCGGTTGGCCTGAAATCAAAATCCAAAATCAAAAGTTTTTTACTCATGTAGACCGAAAGACACTTATGAATAGTCAAAAAGAGAAAATTATTGATTACTTAAGACTTTACCACCCGTTCGGAAAGTCATTCCTGTGGAGAAGAAGGGCAAGAAACTCCACGGTAACTCTTTTTAAAAATGAGAGTTTATAATTAATTTTGTATACATTGCCTTCATGGATAGATGTGCTTTAGTATAGATTAATCATAAGTGTTCTTAGATTCATGGTATCGGTCAGTGTCTACATAGTCGTCTCATTTACAAAATAGAGATGGGTGACTGTTTGTGGCATCTTTATATTCGAACGTCTCCGTGCTTCGGAAGGCACGTTACGCCGTTGGTCCTGGTTACCACTTAATGTGGTAGTCGTTAAGCCAAGATGGAAGATAAGTTCCAACAGCAGGTGGCCACAAACCTGCCTCCACCAATCCGCACTGCATCCGCGTAGTGGAGTATGACCTAATCTCTCTCACCACGATTTGTGTGAGAAGGCCCTTGGTCCAATACTGAGACAGTATAGGCTAATATAATTTAAATAGAGATAATGTTTACACTTACAATCCTTTCATACAAAATCCTTCAGTACGTCCAAATACTTTGTTTCTCGTCTATTAACAGATGCACATACACTTGCCGTGAAAATCAACTCAAAATGTATTCGTTTATAGTAAAAAGTGTAAAAACAGAGCAATGTTGTTTATCAGCTTCACCTGCATAGTGTTCAATGTTATCTGTGAAAATAAACAATGGCGAAATGTTGTGCGGAACGAATCAAAATTAATTTATTTTCATCGGCCTTCACTATTCCAAATGAAAAATAAAAATCAGTTATGTACAAAAGTAGCTGCTTTGTAGATACAATCTGACCACCGTCTTTGGGGTTCTGGTCTGGTCATGCTTACTTGCGGTGGCTGTCTGGCGCGGGTCACTCCCTTCTCTCAAATATGGTCGAGGGGAGTGATGGCTGTTCCATTAGTCATACTCGTGAACGGGTGCTGCTTGTGGGGACTGGTCTATCTGGAATCCTTTAAAACTATTTATAAATAACATCATTAGTCTCATATCTCTGGAGCTAGATCGTAAACTATTTAATTGTAACCTAAACATTGTATCCACCCAATATGATTAAAAAAATAGAAATGAAAAAAGAGAAAGAAAATTAAATAAAAAAGACAAGCCCGCTGAGTTTCTTCGTCGGAGTAGTTACTATAGATAAAAAAAAATGCAAATTGACTATTTGTAAGAGCTCCCGCAGGGCTTATACAAAATAAATTATTTGAGTTATAGTCCGACAAGGATCTTTTGGCCTGTGGATGACATTGACAGGTTGGTGTGAAATTAGGATTATCATTTAGTAAAATTTTCGTAATTCCAAGGAGATATTTCAACAGATGAGACCACACGGTTTCCAATTTAAAAAAAAGCACGTGAAAATTTCATAGAAAACGGTGACTCTGCGACCATCATGAAGTGACATTTCACTTGATGACAGCGTTAGTTCAGATTTTGGCCGCGGAAAGGATCCTTACCAGACTGCAGTTTTGTTTGTACTACTAGTATTGCATTTCGCTGGCGCAAATAACGTTTAATACCAAAATTGATAAGCCCACTCTTTCTCTGTACTTTTTTCTAGGAAATCATCGAAGAAATCGTGTTAATTACTTAATACGTGTAAAACAGCCATTATTATTAAAATCAAGCTTTCGACGTATCAACTGCTTTACAGCGCCCGTAGTTACTTAAGCAAAAGCACTGAAGACTGTTTGACGTCTATATATCATTATTATAAGAGTTTCTTTAAAATTCTTAATTAATGTTGTTGGTCTGATCTAGTAAAGTTAAAAAAAAACATCTATACTATGAGTACTAATATTATATCTACTATAGTCTTTTTCACGAGCCATGGGTACGGTGACGTTTGGAATTTGACATTTCTCGGAATGTGGTCAGGAAAAAATTGAATGGAATAGAATCGATTGAATACCGTATCGAGATAATTTATAACGAAGAATGAATCGATTTTAATAACAATAATTAATGAACAAACAGAAAACAATATACAATAATTTTATATTTTTTTTACGAATAAAGCGATTTGTCAAAAGATTTTTCTGACCAATCGCTTTATTCGTCGGTAAATTATTATTTAAAAATCTATGAAAATATCAATTTGTATATGACAAGAAAGCGTAATCACGTTTTTAATAATTTCTTGACTATGAGCATATCAAGGCGCTCGTAGCGCTGTGCGACCGCGGTGTTCTTACTGATCACTAAGGTTAAGCAGCGTTCGACTCGGTCGGCCTGAGATGGGTGACCGTTTGTGGCATTTTCATATTCGAGCGTCTCCGTGCTTCGGAAGGTACGTTAAGCCGTTGGTCCCGGTTACCACCTAATATGGTAGACGTTAAACCGAGTTGGAAGCCGTAAAGGCGGCTTCCAACAGCAGATGGCCACAAACCTGCCTCCACCAATCCGCACTGGATCCGCGTGGTGGAGTATGACCTAATCTCCCTCACCTCGATTTGTGAGAGAAGGTCTTTGCCCAGCAGTGGGCAGTATGGGCTGATCTATGAGCATATCTTGTCTGTCAGTCGGATACATTAAAATAATATTCGTAAAGGAATCTGCTATCGATTTAGTACATTTTAAAAACAATTTATCAATTATAACGACTTCATTGCGGTCCCTAAATCGCAAACCGTTCCAATTTACATAGTTAAGTAAAAAAGTTTTAAGTTTTTAAAATAATTACGCAAATTTATAAACTATATATGATTTAAACATAAAGTAAAACAGAGTTTTCGTTTATCTTTATATCCTTTTAATTTTTCTGAATTCCTTATTTTAAATATTTTTGAATACAATATGCGTGAAATGGGATTTGATCAAACGTCACCGTACCCATCTCATGAAAAGAATATTATAAAAAGAAAAGATACTATAACATTATAACAAGGAAAGGTTTGTTTGTAATCGATTAACTCTGAAACTACTGAACCGATTTAATAACCCTTTCATTAGGAAGCTTCGTTGTCCAGAAGTAACATAGTCTCGGTAGGTGGCGCTACTGTTGACCGGGTGCGAAGCTGCGAAAAACTGCTACTGTGTATTATATGCGTGATTCTAACACCCTTATCTACAAATCTGTCAAGTAGTTACTTTTACTCAAGTATTTATTTATAACATCAGTCTCGCAGGCGCGTCAGCCAGTGACGCACGCGCACCCCTAAACCACACGGGGCGTGTTTACTTTGTGCAATAAAATGGCCAACGTATTGAAGTGTAATATATGTAACATAGTCAAATAAAGTGTCGATCGTAGATGTGGAAATACTAGTACGTATTTGTACATCGACATTTACAAACGAGGATATTAAGAACTCCAAGACCAGAAGCGTCTTGGAGTTCTTAATATCTTCTTAATATCTTAGTATAAAATTCGAGTCTATCCCAACAGATGTAAGAAAAATATTGCGAAAAAAAGGAAAGGAAGAGCGTGACGTAGTGGATATAATAAACCTATTCAAATCTACGGAGCCCGATATCATTCCAGTTTTTGTGGCAAGACAGTTGGACAAGCTACCCCCGATTTTGCTAGATCACTTGGATTGTTCTAAATTATTAAAGGATATGATGGCAATTAAAGCCGAAACCGAAGTTATAAAGTCAACGTATGCCACCGTTGAAATTGTAAATAAATTAAAAACGCAAGTACTGCAGATAAAAAACGATTCCCTGCAGCTGGCATCGGCGTTCAATGTGAACACGAAACGCGGTGCTTGGCTCGACAGTGGTCCGATTGGTCTCTCACATAATGATAATAATTGTAACGAAAAATTTTATGCTACTAACACCAGTTTTGTAACATCGTTTTTACCGCTATCCCAATATAAAGATACGAGGGTAGAGGAAAAACAAGCTGAAACAAATTTAAATAAACCGGAACGGCAACGGTCAGTCCAAGGTGCCCCGACAAGTGCACTCGATGGCTGCAGTGCAGAAGATGCTCAAACTCACGTCAACAGAGAAGTACCCGAGGCGGAAGCAATGATGTGGGAGGGATGCCTAGCACCTGTATAGGTGCCGCGTTGACGCCAGATACGCTGATACCGACACCACAGCGAGCAGATCAGCTGGCCATTACCGATAAAGCTGGTTCCAGCTACAGAATCGAGGCGCTCGCCGCGTGCATGCGAAATTACGACTAATGAAAATACTAAAAACGAAGAATGGCAGAAAGTAGCGTATCGTAAGAAAACGACGAAATATCGTTTCTTAGGAAAGACGGGTACAGCCAGCGGCGAGGAAAGCACCTTCAGGGCTGCAGACAGAAAAATTCCTATGTTTATTACAAATGTTCATATAACTACGGCAGAAAGTGACATAATAAAACATATTTATAATAAGACAAAGGAAACTCTTTCTTTAGAGAAAATTAACATGAAAATTGAAAGAGGACACAAAGCTTATAAATTTGATGCATGAGATTAATCTTTGCGGCCCGCAGGTGTTATATTCCGACCTTTTGTAAATTTTAAACATAAAAAACGAACGGTGCACAGCATGACGGCGCCGACGGCCCAAACAAACTAAACAATAGATAGTGGCTCATGTCGATTCGCTACTTACAACTGTAGACACGTAAAACGCTCCATCGACGACGTCAGAGAACTATGTCTTATGTGCGACGTGGTATGTCTTCAGGAAACTAGGTTACTGCCGCACGCCATACCCTACATCAGCACGATCGACAGTGGTTTCGGCTACACTGCGACGTCTGCGGTGGATACGTCGTCGGGCAGTCTGAGGGGGCGTCCTTATGGAGGAACTGCATTGCTTTGGCGTTATAGTGCGTTTCCACAGGTGCCAGTGTTGGAGTGTCATAATGACCGTATTTGTGCCACAAAAATTACAACATGTGATAGGCCATTCATAATAATGAGTGTTTATTTACCAACCAACTCAGTGGATAATATGCAGGATTTTATAGATTGTTTGAGTGCAGTGATTGCCATTATTGACGAATATGGAATTGACGCGGTTTTTATCTTAGGCGATTTTAATGCGGACCCGGGTGAGTTGTTTTACGGTGAACTTTTAAATGTGTGTAACGACCATTTATTGTCATGTGTAGATATAGATATGCTTGACTTGGAGTCGGATACGTTTACATATGTAAGTGATGCGCATGGAACCTGTAGCTGGCTCGATCACTGTATTACTACTCACTCGGCAAAGCAAACTGTTATTAATGCTGAAGTTATGTATGACACTCTGTGCCATTGTCCATTTCCCACCCATTATACATTGTAATTTAAAGTTACTTACACCCAAAGTCTTGGCTAAAATTGACAATGTAAATAAAGACGTATTGTGGGGTGAAAGAAGCGCGGAACAAGTCACTACTCGTATACATATATACAAGAGAATGTCATGACCGTTTAAAATTGATTGACTTTCCGTCTGATTTTGTTAACTGTGCTGATAGCTTTTGTAATGACCGTGGCCAAATGTGTTTACTGGATAAGCTTTACGCCGACATTGTGACCGCCCTTCGTGATGCAGCAGTTAAAAGTGGGGGGCAAGCGAGGAGGGTAGGTGGCCCTCGCGTGGCAGGGTGGGACAAACACATCAGAGAGGCTCACAAGGTGGCTAAGTCCAGGTTTAGGGAATGGGTGATGTGCGGTAGGCCAAAGTCTGGCCTCGTATACCTAGAAATGTGTAAAAGTTGACGACTTTTTAAGTCCAGGCTAAAATGGTTTCAAGACCACCAGGACGAAATCAAAATGGACTCTCTTGCAGAAGAACATTCCAAAGGTAACTTTCGCGGATTCTGGCAGAACACCAATAAAGTGAATGCATGACCTGGACTCCCTGTGAGCGTCGATGGTATGAACAACGCCAGGGACATTGCGAATGCCTTTAAAGAGCATTTTACTGCGAGCGCCTTTAGGTCCGGTGGCGCAGGTGCTTGATGCTAGTATGATCAATAAGGGGATAAATAGTACATTTCTTGCGAAAGATGTCGCTAAAGCGATCAGGAATATATCAAAGAGCAAGGCCCCAGGACATGACGGACTCAGCATTGAGCACTTGCAGCATGCAGGGCCTAATATCGCTAGAATATTGACAATGTTCTACTCGCTGTGCGTGGGCCATTCTCAGTTACCAGCTGATTTTATGAGAACAGTAGTAGTACCTGTGGTGAAGAATAAGACTGGTGACCTTGCCGATAAAAGTAACTACAGGCATATTTCTCTTGCCACTATTACGGATAAAGTGTTTCACAGTTTACTTAATACACAGTTAAATAGATACGTGACTTTTAGCAATAACCAGTTTGGGTTTAGGCCTCAACTATCCACTGAAACTGCAATACTGTGTCTTAAGCATACAGTCAAATACTACACAGACCACAAGACGCCTGTGTATGCTTGCTTCCTCGACTTGTCCAGAGCCTTTGATCTGGTCCGGTATGACCTACTGTGGGACAAGCTGACGAACACAGGTTTACCTCAAAAACTGATTAACATGTTCAAATACTGGTACGCGCATCAATCCAACTGCGTCCGATGGGCGGGGGCAATATCGGAACCGTATCAGCTCGAATGTGGAGTGAGACAAGGGAGATTAACATCTCTAACCCCGTTCAACCTATATATGAATTGGTTGATCGATCGTGGGGCCACACCGACCACGGCGCGGCGGCGTTTATTTTTCTGTTAGTATTTTATTTAGATTGACATTATTAAATTCGTAATATCTTTTGAAGGGAATGTCCGATTTCAATAATTCAAAAAGTAATCTTAAGGTATTGATAGTCTTGAATAGGATATGATTTATTTGGATAAGGATTAATGCAAAGGTATGGATAACATGGTCTGATTTTGGTTGGCATTACTATCAACTTTTAAAATGTAAAAAAGGAGTTATAGTGACGTCACTACAATAGTTGGACATATAGTATCCCAAAGTGTTTTGTAGATATTGTTATTTTCTTTAATATTGTAGAACGTTTTTTGTTCTATCAAGCAGTAGTTCCGCAGCGCATGCGGCGAAAAACATTTTATGCCATTTTTTTTACACCTTGGGTTACATTATTGAAGTTTTAGTAGCGATCCCTATTTTTTTTCTAGTAATAAATATAGCCTATGTTACTCCGGGATAATGTAGCATTCTAATGGTGAAATAATTTTTGAAATCGGTCCAGGAGTTTTTGAGTTTATTTGTTACATACATACAAAAATACAGATCTTTCCTCTTTAATATATAAGTACCCCACTAATATTATATTAGTCTAGATGAGTATGATGTTAAGTGCAGCGTATCCTGCCTAGCGAGCGTTCATAGATTTTAAATATTATTTTTCTCACGATGTCGACAGGGTCGTGGATTGGTCATGCTCACTAAAATGTCTTTGCTAGTGGCGGCTCTGTGGAGCGGGTCACTCTCTTCCCTCTGTTATGGTCGTGAAGAGTGATGGCTGCCTCTCAAGTCATACTTGGGAACGGGTGCTGCTGGTAGGAACTGGTCCGTCCTCTATCCTTTGACTCATTAAACATGTACCGTAGTACTGTTGAATTTTGTCTCGTTCGGCATCACACTGAAGCTATAACCAATTATTTTGTACGCACTCTTTACATATTTTATAGTAACCATTTCTCTTACTATTATTATTATACTTTTTATTGTATACCTTTACAAAGTCCCTATTTTGTAAATAAGAGGACTATGTAGACACTGACAGATACCATGAATCTAAGTACACTTATGTTTAATCTATACTTAAGCACATCTATTTTAGCTCGTTCTGCACTGTTCTCTCATACCCCATGAACGCAATGTATACAAAATGTTGTAAAACTCTCATTTTTATAAAGAGTAACCGTGGAGTTTCTTGCCCTTTTTCATAGGAATGACTTTCCGAAAGGGTGGTTCATAAGTGCCTTTTGTAGACCACATGATTAAAAAACTTTTAATTTTAAAAGCATTTGCGTATTAATAATTAACTATCACTTACTTTAACGGCGAAGCAAAATATCGTGAGGAAACCTGCATGCCTAAGATTTTCTCAAGGGTGCGTGAAGTTCGCCAACCCGCACTGGGCCAGCGTGGTGGACTATGGCCGAAACCCTATCAGCTTAAAAGTCTATGCCTAAAGGTGGGACAGTTTCTTAACAGGGCTAATATTATAAGTACAGGTAAGAAGTCAATATATAATTTTATTTCCTAAGATGTTGGAAAAAAACCTTGCATTGACGCTCAAGCATCTCTTTATTTAAAGCTCGAAAGTGTATTTACACTTTTATCTTATTTTTGTGCTCCTGTTTATGTTTTTTGACGGCGTGCTTTTTTCCTGTGTGTGCCCTCTTTACGGGTTTGCCATGCTTTTTGCGTCCTCTTGCTGACTTCTTCCCCTTTCGGTGGTGTCTTCGATAGTCTTTGGAAGGTTGATACAGATCTATCTCCTCATATGATCTTTCATCTGTAGATACAGTCACGATGGTCAATATACAAGCTGTATCGTAAATAACGCAAGACCTCAGACACCCCGATTAGATAATTGCTTCAACCAATACTAAAACTGTAGTATAGCGACCTTTATGGTCACGACACGTTTTATGAGATGTGGGTGACGGATGTCATTCCGCTAATAAATGATGCCACGGAAAACTAGGGTTTGATTTCTATCCTGAGGGAACATCACAAAAACCAAATTTCTAAATTTAACATTTTTTACCCCTTTTTTAAGCACTTTTACACCCCAATTCACAATGAAACTTGTACAGTACAGAAATACGTTTTAGAAATGCATTCGAAGTCGCCGTGGTGGTATGAATCAAGAATAAATTTAGTTTTTGATAACGCACTAAAGGAGTAACAGAATTCTTAGCAAATTTAAAAAAAAATTAGATAGGTACATTAAAAATTGTTAAAATCAATTCAGCTTTCGATTTAGAACAAACTACTTTCAGGTTTTGCGTTTATTATGTCACACCTTGTATAAGTCATAATTTGTCATAGAAACGTCAGATTTTAAACCACACGAGTTATTAAATTCAGAAAATGTTATAACAATATTAATCTGTACATATAAAATTACTTGTCCTGACTGACTGACCAATCAACGCCCAGCCCAAACCGCTGCATCTAGAAAGCTTAATTTTTGACAGCATGCTTTTACTTTTACAGTAACTCACGGATAGATTGGCTTACTACGAAGTTTGAAATATTTTGTATGGAAAATCGGTCAAAATTCTACTGACAGTAAACAAATATATCTTTCAGTTGAATATTGAAACCGGCCATAAGTAGGGATCTTTCGATTTTCCGTCTCTAAGGTGGTGACATCGAACATCGTTTAACAAAATGTGGAAAATTCTGTGTTGTTGACAAATTAACCTTAAGCTCAGAAGTCGCATTCTATTATACTATATTTGGCCTATAGTCATATACCGCTGTGAAGCCTGGACTCTCAAGGAGGATACCAAGAAGCGCCTCGAAGCATTTCAAATGTGGTGCTACCGACGCATGCTCCGTATAAGCTGGGCACAGAAGGTCAGCAATGATAGTTCTCCAGCATATTGGTATGGCGCGAATATTGATGCAAACCATCAAAAAGCGAAAAATTTGATATCTCGGACACGTGCTGCACCACGACAAATATCACATGCTTCAATTGATTATGATGAGCAAAATTGAGGGCAAAAGACGAGTTTGACGACGGAAGAAATCATGGCTGAGGAACATTAGGGAGTGGACCAAAATTGCAAGCGTTGAACAGTTATTCCGTATGGCTCCAGAAAGAAGCATCCATACACAAAGCTAACGGCTAACCTTCAGTAATGGAGAGGCACTTGAGAGGCAAATTGGGGTTGAATATTTGTATGGAAGTATCATTAGTATTGAATATAGAGTCATGAAAATTTACATTTAGGCTCTTCTATTTAAATAAAGAATCGTATCTTAGGGTTTTTGAAAATTCATCCTTCTAGGGGGTAAAATATTGGTAGAAAGTTTGTATACGAGAACCGTTCGTTTTTAAATAAGATTTATAAAAATGATATTTAAATTCTTTGTCATAAATACGGGTATAAATAAATACGGGTTTCCGTGTTTTTGAAAATCTACCCCTAGAGATGAAATACCGTATGGAATTTTTATGGTAATTCCTTACCTCTATGTAAACATAAACTAAACGCGAACGAAGCCGCGGAAAACTGCTAGTGGATGAATACAGCTAATAATTATATCAACACGCCAGATCGCTTGCAGGGTAGATAACTAGTCACTAACTAAAGCCGATAACGAGCAACGACTGAGAAGTTATTTCAATAAATACGTTGCCCCACTTTAGGAATTCTATCTCTATCGTGGATGCGTTTACAAAATTTACACACACACACACAATCCCTAAACCAAAACAAACATTTGTGTGTCACACAAAGATTTTTCTCGTGCAGGGATCGAACCCGCGAGCACTCGCGTCATCCAGTGAGCGAAACGACTTAAGCTTTAACCACACAGTCACACGACATAGGAATAAAACCGAGTGTGGGGCTAGTTTAAAAAAAAACCACAAAAAATTATGTAAACAGTAGAAAATCTTAGTATTGACGGTCGGAGTAATAATCACACGCACAGACGCGCGCTCTACGCATTTTATCGGTAGGTTTCGCCGCTGAGACCTGCTGAGAAACCACGTAGTGATTTTTATGAGGACAAGAATAACACTACACGGACTATTTAGCGCAGTGGTTAAGAGCTTAAGTCGCTCCGCCCACTGTGTCTAATAGTCGCGGGTTCGATTCCCGCACGGAACAAGTCTTTGTGTGATCCACAATTATTTGTTTCGGTCTGGGTATTTGTGTGTGTGAACTTTCATGTTTGTAAACGCACCCACGACACAGGAGTAAATCCTAGTGTGGGGCTACGTTTTTTTTAACATATAAAAAAAATATAAAATATTCTACGGTTTACATATTATTATACCGTGACAGTACCGTCGTTTTGGTAATATACCTATAGAAATCATATAGAAATCCTCACCTCTACTCATGGGCTCGAATATCTGAGTGTTACTACTGGAAGAAAAATACGCGTTTCCTTCATCTTCATTCTGATTGGCCTGTTTGATAGCCTGGTCGAACACGCCCAGGAGATGAGCCTGAAGTTGTTTTGGCACTTCGTTCAGTAGATACCCCGTTATAATTGGCTCTAGAGGAGGTAACACTATGCCTGGTAGTGAAAATTCTATATTCCTAGCACAGAGAAAATAATTTGCAGCTATAAAATCTATCAATAAAGGTTTTGAGTTACTTAATAAGATAATTAGTGATAGTGATTAGACCGTTGGACTGCAAAGTTAGAGGTCTCGGGTTCAAACCCAGGCACGCACGTGAAGGAAAACATCGTGAGGAACAACAACCTACATGCCTGAGAGTTTCTCGAAGGTGTGTGAAGTTCGCCAAACAGCACTGGGCCAGCGTGGCGGACTATAGCCTAAACCCTCTTAGTTTGGGAGGAGGCCCGTGCCTAGCAGTGGGACAGTTTCCTAGCAGGGCTATGTTTATATAATAAGATAATTAAGTAGAATTAAGACAAGCGGCAGACTGATTCCGTGACTTAACGGTTTTGACACAAAGCCGACGAAGCGCGACGGAGGCGCTCGGCTGGCGCAACGACGGCGGACGGAAACGCAGCGCGCACGTCACACTACTGGGGCGACGTCGCGCTGGCGACCGCTATGTTACCAATTAATGAGCGTATGATAATAGATTATAGATGATAATAGATTCTGTAGTGCATCCGGAATGTTCGCTGAGGCGCACACTGACAACTTCTTTACCCTTATGCGCAAGAAGATAGCAACCCTGGTGCACAGATTGTGGGGGAACTCCAGCTGCATGCAGAGTATTTTCCGGTAGATTGGATAGCGCGGTCATGGGAAGGTTTACTGAGCTACAATCAATCGTGTGGCTCGACGAGCCAATCAGTGACTGGCTATTCTATTTATTGTATGATTTTTGAAGATTTTAGTAGCAATTTTTTATATTTTAATTTCACGCCTTTATTCCCCAGAGGGGGTGGCAGAGGTGTACTGAGTACACCCACGTTTCGCCGACGATGTTAGGTCCCATGTAATAGGGGGCGAGCCTTTTGCCATATACCGGGCACAATTCCAGACTCCGGACTCGTACTGGGAATTTTTCGTTAGAAAAACTACATTTGTCCGACCTAGGATTTGGACCCAAGACCTCGTGATCACAAAGCGATGCGCTTTGCCACCAGACCAACGAGGCAGTCATTTAATTATACTTGTTTTGTAATATGTGGTTCTAGTTATCTGAATATAGAAATCAAAAAAAATAGACTAGTGAGTGAGTAAGTACTATAACACCCAATTACAATACCTACCTAATGCTCCTAACAACAAGGCTCGACATTTTTGGATCGGTTCCGTTAAGGTTTGTCTTCGGTGACTTCCAACCTATTCCAATATCCACGGCCACGTCCTCGAATCCTGCAGCAAACTCATAGCCAGGTTCAGCATCAGGCCCTAATTGAAGACTAACTTTCCCACGTATCTGCGTGTGTATTAAAATTATTAAAAAAATTAATACCTTCATGCTTATATTCCCTCAAGCGTTATTAGAGGTGTATAGCAGTTTTCGCCGTTGATTTCAGGTCCCAGTATAATAAAAGGCAAGACTTTTTCCATTATACTTGTGAATATCATCATTTTTCGTGATAAGTACGTACCCTTCATATATCTACTGCAAAACAATGGCCTCCACCAACGATAGGCCTCAAGGCCTCTACAACGTAAGGCTACGTCCCTACTTCTCGCATCCAGCTTTTAACTTTATCCCTTTCGTTCGTTTGATCTCATCTCTGGAAGCATCTTTGCGTGACCTACAAATGTTTTGATTCGACCTGGGTATTAGTGTATGTAATTTTAGTGTTTAAATACACACCCACGACGAAGAAATCCTAGTATATAGCTAAGTTTTTATAAATAAGTGAATACTATTTAATAGTTATATTACCTGAGCCTTAAAAATCATCATGATTGTTTTACGACTGAGTCAAATCATCTCGGGATATCATACCTGTACTGAATTAAATCTTATTTCGTCTCCCATGTTAGAATGCATCAATCTGTAAGGACCTCCAGCACGAGCTGAATAAAGAGTGTCAAGGCCGGAAACCATCATTTCATACAGCTTCAGTTTACTGACCGTCACGTTGACACTTTCGACCTAGATTTAAAATAGAAAACAGAATAAAAAACGAGATAATATTATTGAGGAAACACGACGAGACGAGAAGTCTTTAGTTTGTAGCAACTCTATATATCGCTATATAGTTGCGATAACCCACAGATGGCGGTAATGTAGCCAAAAATGTATGGAGCGAGAACATTAGGCGACGTCCACCATATATGTCTAGAACACGATATTAGAGTTCGCACGACGCGTAAAATATATAACACAAGCCTCAGACAATACTCGGGGAGTGGCCCGAACACACACAAAACCCGTTTGGACGGAAAATTTTCCCTTCGCAAAATCCTGCCCCGATGTACCTGCCTCACTTTTATCAGTCGTAGTTATTGTTCAAGTCACTCCCTTCCCTCCAATATTGTCGAGGGGAGTGATGGCTGTTCCAGCAGTCATACTTGTGAACGGGTGCTGCTTGTGGGGGCTGGTCCATCTGGAATCCTTAACACACTCTTTACAGATAAAATCATTAGATTCATATCTCGATCGTAAGGCATCGCACTGAAACTAGATCGTAAACTATTTAATTGTAATCTAATCATTGTGTACACACAATATAATTAAAAAAAGAAAAGAAAAAACAGAAAAAGAAGGAAATAAAAAAGACAAGCCCGCTGAGTTTTTCGCCGGATCTTCTCAGTGGAGGCCGCGTTCCGATCCGGTGGTAGATTAGTAGTTAAATTAGATTTAAAAAATGTAAATTGTTTATTTGTAAGCGCCCCCATAGGGCTTATACAAAATAAATTTTTTGAGTTTGAATTTGAAAAGTAATAGCATCCACTGGACATGGGGCTAGTGAAAAATCAGAAATTAGTATATAGTGAACAATAATAGTATTTCCCATCCGCTTTTATAATATTCTATCCCAATGGAGGTTGATCACGTCCGTGGAATTTTCTATCGAATAGCACCTTTACCAGTAGCAGGCTGGTCACCGTCCTCCCAGCAAAATCATGCCGCTAAGCGACCGAGTCCTGTTCCAGCATGTTGCGCGAAGTTGCTTTCCGAGGAGGCGAGTCTAGCCCAATCATACTGATTCGGAACTCTAACTTCGGTCTCCTTAACCTATTTCAGAGTAAATAGCTTATTACTAAGGCATCAAGCCAAATTTTTGGCATCATCGTCACTTACCATCAGGTGAAAAATGGGTGGGTTAAACGTTGACCGATTCTTAATACAAACAGTATCTCTAAAGTAAAATAAAACTTGTTTATCACCGAGTCATCCCAAATGAAAAGAGCTTCGTCCAGCGCCATGTGACCGTTCAATTTCGATACCATCAACGAGTTCACATTCCTGACAACTTTGGATATGAATTCTGCCGTAACTTCGAAAATATCATGCTGTTTTTTTCTGTAAAAATATTATTGCACATTAAACGCAAGCTATCGAAGGGGCATGTATATAAGACGCATGGTACCTGTTTTCTATTGCAAAAAGTGGAATAAAGCTGTACTTGATTACTTATATGAATGTCAGCCTCCATTTGCTTAGAATATGCAAGGTTTACTATAGAACAAGCCGTCGTTAGCTTGGCTATAAAGATTCAGTAATGTTTTACTATAATAATTATACTGTTGCTTCAATGCGGCGCTCGGACACGCCACGGACTTCGGCACTTTACTTACGAGGTGCTCCTGCTAGCTGCTGGGAGGTGAGCCTGCAGTCCCAATGTTATAGGGGCCGAGCCTATTGTCATCACCGGGCCAATGCCAGATTCCGAAATGATATTGGTAATTTCATATCTAAAAATGACACTTTTTCCGAGCTAGGAGTCGAACCCTTCGTGATCTCTACGGACATTATTCACCACTAGACTAAAAAGACAATAGAGCGCGCATCTGTGTCTGTGTGTGTGTGATTTTTATACGGAACGAAGGCGCACGGAGCAATTATTATCTGCACAAGTGAGGCATCGCTGAGTCTCCTTGTTGTAATTGTGGAGACTCAGTGCAGACTATCTAGCACATCGTGGACGACATAAGTTGTTGATCATAAATTACATCACTGACATTACATCGCCATACGATGACGATTATGACGTACCGTTTTTAGTAAGATGTGTTACTTACATCAATCTTGGAAGTTCCTCACCGAAGATGTCAGATATATTGACAAAACTGAACACAGCGCCTTGCAGTTTCGGTTGTAGTTCTGTGTAGATTAGGTCCATCACCAATTGATGGAGACCCAGCCCTATAAAAAATACAAGACTAGAACGAAAGTTTAAGCCTACATACAATAATTAGACAAATTCTAAGTATATGATCTTAGAGTTAATTTTAGGTTTAGGCATTTTAGAGGTCTTTTTAATTTAACTACTGCCTTGTTGGCTGGCGTTTACAAATCCTAAGTCCGACAAAGTAGCAGCACAGTAAACATATGTAAACAGTAGAGCATTTTGGTAAAAGAGGTCCGAATTAGAGTCACTCACACAGATACGTGATCTGCGACCTAGGATTTGTGAACGCCAACCAACAAGGCAGTGGTTAAATTAAAAAGACTACGTGGCTTCCTGACAGTTGGTAGGTACTACTTAAACTCAAATTATTTATTCTATTTATACCATCTTTTTAAGTTACTAATCTCCCACCGGATCAAAACACGGCTTCCACTGAGAAGATCAATATGCATCGCAGGTCTGGAACCCCCAGTATAAAATATATATATATTAAGAATTGAACAAGTACAAGTAGGGGGTCTGTCCAAGAGCGTGCTCGTCGCGACCCCTGCCAGTCATTATGGCTGCAATCTTGGACCGAAGACGTACCGCAATGCGGGCTAGGGCGTCCCCCCGAGGCGACGCGTACCGGCCCGCCCCCGTCGGTACGAATATAGGTGGAAGCGGCGATGGGGGCCGCCACCCATCACGCCGGGCCCAAACTGGCGAGTCGTGGGGTGCAGAGTGCCGAATAGGCACTTGGAATGTAAGAGGTGGTATGGAAGATAAGATGCATGAGGTGATAGATGTAATGAAAGAGAGACGCCTGGATGCTCTGTGTGTAACAGAGACTAAGAGGAGGGGCAGTGAAACCTGTGATCTTCCTGATGGAACGATGGCTCTGTGGTCTGGGGTACCGCAGAGCAGTCGTGCCAGCATGGGGGTGGGTATCTTGCTGTCCCGTCGCCTGGCCTCTGGAGTGAGAGATTATGGCCTGTGCGATGCGAGACTTCTCTGGGTCCGTTTAAAACTGGGTGTCACTAGAGTATTTTTGGTCGCAGCGTAAGCTCCCGTAAGCTCGTCGACACCCCAGGACCTTGAGAAGTTTTGGGATAATGTCAGGGAAGTTCTGGATTTGGCTGAGGCTAACGAAAAGGTGATTCTGTGTGGCGATCTGAACGGATGGGTAGGAACCAGGCGGCAAACTTGCGACGCTGCTCTGGGTCCTTATGGTGATAAGAGAGTGAACGATGCAGGTAAGCTCATTGTAGATGTTTGTTTGGAAAGGGGTCTCCTTGTGTCTAATACGATATTCCAGCATAAGGACATACATATGTATACGTGGAGAAGGAATGAACAAAAAAGCATGATAGATCTGATCCTGGTTGATAACCGTCTCCGAAGCAAACTACAAGATACGCGTGCGTATAGAGGCCCCACTCTGGAATCAGACCACTATCTCGTAGTTGCGCGGTTTAGTGGTCTGTTCAGGAAGTGGAGGCACTGGCGAGAGCGTATCCCCTTCGGAGACCTTGAAAGATTAAAGGTTGAAAAGTTGCAAGATGAGAGCGTGAGGAGAATGTATGAAGACAGAGTCCGGGACAAGCTTTTGACAGCAGGCTCTTCGGACTCAAATGTAGATGAATGCTGGAATAGCCTGAAAGAGAGTTTGGTGGAATCCGCGAAAGAAGTATGTGGTTGCTCAAAGAAGTATATTACAGCAAAAGGTGATGCATGGTGGGATGCGGAGTTGCAAAGCTCCGTAGAAAGTAAGAAGAAAGCGTGGCAGGACTATGTATCTTCTTTGAACCTGAATGCCAGTATGACAGAGATGAGGAAAGAAATATACCGGCAATGCAAGAATGCCACTAAAACTTTAGTGAAAGAAAAGCGTGAAAGAGCCAGTATGATTGAGGAGGAGAGGTTGGTGAAGAACTTCGAGAACAACACCAAACTCTTTTGGAGCAAGGTGAGAAAGGCTCGAGGTAATTCGTCAGGCTCCAGAATGGAAAGGATAAAATCTAAAGATGGTGACATTCTTGCAGACACACAAGCTGTGCTAAACCGGTGGAGTGAATATTTTGGAGAAATGTATGGAGATGGCCCGGATGCTGATGCCGCAGACGTGCCTAAAGGCGAGATTGCGGCACCAGAATCAACGGAGGACATCACTATGGAAGAAGTTGAATGGGCGATAGGAAGTATGAAAAACGGTAAAGCTGCGGGAGTAGACATGATATCTGCCGAGATGATCAAATATGGTGGAACTTGCGTCCGGGACGCTTTCCGGGCCCTTGCAAACCTTTGCTGGAGGACCGGTAGAGTTCCTACAGATTGGCGCCGCGCAGTCATAGTACCCTTGTATAAAGGCAAAGGTTCACAATATGACTGCGCCAATTACAGAGCCATCAGTTTGATCAGCTTGGCAGCCAAGGTGTACGGTAAAATTATTGAACGGAGAATGCGCGTGAAGTCCGATGGAATGTTGTGCGAGGCACAAGGGGGTTTCAGGTCTGGAAGAGGATGTTCGGATCAAGTCTTCTCACTCCGCAACATCGTAGAGAAGCATCTGGCAGTGGGCCGGAAGGTTTTCTGCGGTTTTGTAGATCTGGAGAAGGCATTTGACAGAGTTGTGCGAAAGAGACTTTGGGACATTTTGCCAGAGTATGGTATAGATGGCACTCTGTTGCGAGCCGTCCAGTCCACTTATGTGAACTGCAAGGCATGCGTACGGGTGGGTGGTAAAAGGTCACCCTGGTTTGACGTTAAAATCGGCGTCAAGCAGGGTTGCGTGTTGTCCGCTAGACTGTTTATAATATATCTGGACAAAAGTCTTCAAAGACTGAAAGCGATGAATGAAGGTGTACAAATGGGTGACTTAGTGGTAAACCATCTACTTTATGCAGATGACGCGGTTTTAATAGCGCCAACAGCCACTGATCTGCAAACACTAGTCACAGTTATGAAAGACGACTGCATGATCAATGGCTTACACTTGAATGTGAAGAAAACCAAGATTATGGTTTTTGAAAGGGAAGAAACCAGAACGAATGTAAGGATTGTGGTTGGTAACGATGTGCTGGAGCAAGTGAATGAGTTTGTATATCTTGGATGCGCCTTCGTAAGGATGGGAAATACACCGCTGACATAGAGAGAAGAGTGAGTGCAGGGAACAGAGTGAATGGTGCGATGGGAAAGCTACTCGGGAGCCGGCACTTAAGCCATAAGGCGCAGCTGGCCATACATAACGGAGTTCTTGTCCCAACGCTGTTATATGGTAGCGAGAGCTGGGTATGTAAGAAGGAGAATGAAAGTAGGATAAATGCGGTAGAAATGCGAGCTCTGCGGAAGATGTGCGGAGTGAAGCTGACCGACCGCATTAGCAACAGCATAGTAAGACAGCGAGTAGGTATGAAAGATAGTATCGGTGTAAAGATGAGAAAGGGCATGCTCCGTTGGTTCGGGCATATAGAAAGAATGCCAGAGGAAAGAATGACAAAACAGATATACAATGTGAAAGTGGAAGGATGCAGGTACCGGGGAAGACCTAGACTATCTTACCACGACCAAATAAACCGAGTCTTATCTGATGGAAAAGTCAAGAGTCTCCGTAACCGGCGAGCGTGTATGAGACGAACTATGAGAGTCGAGGAAGCCAGAGAGGTATGTAAGGAAAGAACCTGTTGGAACTCTGTACTCTCTGCCTACCCCGCAAGGGATCTGGCGTGAGGTTATAGATAGATAGATAGATAGAACAAGTACAAAGAAGATTTTTGAAAAATCTAGATTTTAAAACACGGAAACCCTCAATTGACTATTATCACCGATGTCGAAAATACCATTTTCTGCCATTAGAAAACAGACGAAACATAAATGATGTATGCTTTTTAATGAAACTGGCTAAAGGCTCAATAGACTGTCCTAATTTGTTAGCAAAAATACCCCTGCACACAAATCACCTAGGCTTTAGACAGATACCTTTATTAAACTTGCCTTTTGCGAGTATAAATTTTTGCAGGCAAATGCATTTTTATTGTGAAGTTCTGGCAGCTTTAACGAATTATCGTTAAAATTGGATATAGATTTGTTTTGCACTAGCGACAACTTAATGAAAAAGGAATTCTTTTTTCTTTTTTTTTTTTAACCAAGGATTTCTTTTTTTCTAATAAATCACCAGTTAATCGCTGCTCAAAATTAAAAATAGCTATTATTCATTGTTCGTCTTATTTTTCCTTTTTTAATTTGTTTAACTTTTTCCTTTTTGCTTTTTTTGGTTTAGGTTTTGTGCTCTGGTTTATTACTTTTGTCTGATTTAAAAGATGCTTTTATTTATCTCGCGACCAAAAGTGCTTAGTTAATTAATTTGTTACAAATTGGTGGAGGCTTGTCATTAGCAATTAAGTTATTATTTTTTTTTATGTCATTGTGTAATTAGACTGTAAGCCTTCCTAAAATAAATAAATAAAGATTTGACAAGAAACCTAGCGACCTCGACTCAGACCTGCCGTAGAGCGCGCGTCTGTGTACGTGATTCTTGTTTGGTCCGCTGATACTAAGATGTTCTACTTATATTTACTGGGGTAGTAGTAAACTATTAACAAAGTAGTTACAGTAATAAGCTCGCCCTCTCTGACATTGGACCCTAACATTATCGGAAAATGTATATTTGTATGTATACCCCCGCTTGGGAAGTATAAAGAGTACGGTGTTTATTTATTTAAGACTTAAGCTAATGAAGACAACAAATAAAACTGAACAGCTGAATTAGGATTTGCTATTGCTATAGTCATAAAAAATAGGTATATTAATTGTAGCACTAACCGCTTCCAATTGGATAGTATTTGGCGACAACCGGAGGTGCTCCAAGACCTTGTTTGAATATCTGGAAATATTATAGAATTCGTATTCATAAATCTATTATAATTAATTATAAGTTCTACGAGTTTCAAGTTTCTACCTAAGTACAATTCTTATTCACTCTAAAGCTCTAAACGGATGGTTTGCATTTAAACAGAATACCAACTCCAAAATTGAACTTTCGATGCAGTTTTTGTGCAGTTCTCATAACTGCATCAAAACTGTCAAACGACTACGCAGTCCAATTGCAGTTAGTGTGCAGTTCTAATTACTATTCATTGTCTTCAGATTAGGGTAGGTAGAGGACGAAATTACAAAATTGCCGTTTTACGTACAAGCCCGGTTTGAGACCTTTTGACTAGATTGAAAAGACGTTTATGCAAGTTTCCTATGGCTTCATCAGAACATTTACCTCCAAATTATATTGACACTTTGTCAGCTTTAGGTGATTATGGCCAAGATTGACAGACTCTCCGCTCAAACTGACCGTTATAAATCCAGTTAGCATGCAACGATCCATTGATATTCTGTAAGGCAAATATTTTAAAAAGACTTTTACAAAACAATCTCTTATAGCAAAAACACAACGAAAATATCCTGCGTAGTTGAAGAGTTCCTGTGGCTTCCTACTTATAGTACATAATTTAGTCTTGGAGACCATCCAAAACTAAATTACTTGTCAAGACAAATCCAACGAGCCCAAACACGGCAGAGTTATATTAAGTAGTAGGGTGGTTCCATTGGCCACCTTTTGGCTTCATCATCAGACCCTGATCACTATCTGGATGTAAACAATACCAATCTAACAAACCTAAACACGAGGGGGTTACGTTCTATACCTCACGTATTCCTATGGCCACCTTCTGACTCCATCATCAGACCAGCTCCATAGTACCATATTATTGCATGGTCCGGTGACCATACGTACATACGTCTACCAAATTTCAGCTCAATCGGATACCCGCAAGTGCTTGAAAAATGGATTAGAAAATTTCAAACGCAAACACAGACAGCCAAATATACAAACATTGCAAGTTAATTAAAAGCTTATAAAAAAGGTGATTGTAAGCAACTGTAAACAACAATTAAAAATACTGCACAGAGGCCATTATTTGCTATGATCAATTATCGTAAAACGCGATGTTTTACGATAACTTCTACTCCGGTGGCATACATAATAAAATTACAAAATCATTTCACCAAGATATCGAAACACGCCGCGTTGAATCTATGCACATTTAAGCTTTTTCACGAATGTGGCACCAGCAAGCATGAAGTAGTGCCAGTAATGATTTGTATCCAGTCAGATAAAAGCACGTGTTAAATATAAGAAAACACCTTTGCACTTCGATGAGATTAGCCTATTTGATCATAAAATATTGGTATATCTTTATCATCATGCCAGATCCCTTGCGGGGTAGGCAGAGAGTACAGAGTTCCAACAGGTTCTTTCCTTACAGACCTTTCTGGTTGATAGTACGTCTCATACATGCTCGCCGGTATACTGCTAAAGAAATTATGTTAGGCCTCCAGATCTCCTTATATTTCTCTCCTAGATCTCCTTATTTATACGCACCACATTATTATACTATATAACCCGGTGCACTTCGTACCACCTAAAATTGATGTTATTACCAATATCGATTTTTCTGCTGTTCCTTTAGGTTTTCCGGGTTTTTTTTTCTTAACTACCCTACTATTGAGGCGAACAAAAGAAATAAAAATATTCAAATCGGTCGAGCATTTTCGAGTATTTGCGAGACTAACGCCTGAAATTTAATATTTATATACAACCTGTAACATATATAACGCAAGACCTCAGACCCCCCAATTAGATTATTTCTTTACGAATTCAATACGAAAATCAAACTTTGAATTTTTAGGAGTTTACCACCTTTTTTTAAGCTCTTTAGTACCCAAATTAACAAAAAATTTTAATAAATAATTAACTTTTGTGTGCTCATTGATATGTGTGTAATAGGAATGCATTTAAAATTTTGCCGTATTGCTTTGAATAATGATTAAATTTTGTTTATTACAGCGGGCTGAACGAATGACAGCAAATTTGATAATTTAAAAAACATAATTTTTAACTATATATCAAAATACTATAAAAATAATTGGAATCGATTCAGTAGCCGTTTTAAAACAAACTACTTTCAGGTCTTGCGTTAATTATTTTACACCTTGTATATAGATTTTCAAGTAAATACGATAGAAGTTAAATGAGGAAACGTCCTACTCCATTTTCCTAATTTTTAGCTTATTTGATCCTACAAGGAGGCAAAGCCCTCCCCTCCTGCACCTACTAAGGTTTTTAGCAGCACTGCACTATTCCTCTTTACTCTTCCACAAAGGGATCAAAAGTACCTCAGCAAAATGTGAATTCGAGTACACCTCGGCCTGATTCCTCGGTGAAGTTGCATGAGAGCTATTATTAACCGACTTTGAAAAAGAAGAGGTTCTATATTCGTTTGTATAAATGCTTTTTTTTCTAAAGAAGTTTAACAAATGGCTCGACAAATAACTTACGCAATATCCCCAACATTAGAAACCTGCTCGAACAGAAATGGTGAAGCTCTAGTTGAGTTTTGCTTTTCACGATCATAAATAATATCGGATTTGTTCCTGAACACCATGTAGTTGGCTTGCAAGATAATCTTGCTAACATACGCCTCCACTTTTAAAACGTTTGAAGCGAGAGCGAACGATATATGCGGTTTCCACAATCGTGGCAATTCCACCATATCTAGACCGCTTAATATTCTGAAAAAAAGAAACACTTTTAATGGGTTATTATATCCAAAGCTTCTGAAAGAACGTAGTTCGCATACACTGGCCACTAGTATATTGATCATAGCACTTTTAGATGAGATTAATTAAAAAAGTGGTGAGACAAGTGAGAAACCAAGAAGACTAGAAGTACTTATTCATTCTGTGGGGACAAGAAAATTATGTAAAGATCTTGTTGGTACGTTATTCTCCCTACCTGTAAGGTATCAAAAGAGATGTCATGAGTGAAACTCGGATCTTGAACTCAAAGAAAAATTGGAATCAACTGGGGTGTAACAGAGCAGTAATAGATTAAATAATAAGTGTAAGTAACTGGTACATCATTATCAGCCAAAGTACGACCACTGTAGGTCAAACGCCTCCTCCAAAGATCGTCACGAAGACCGACTGCATACTTGGGATAGGCCCCAACAGAAATAGCGTAAGTAGCTACCCACTGTTGTGAGCACCACGAGGATACCTACAGGGCACAGATGATTAAATCTCCTAAGACGTGCTCAAAGAAGGGCGCCTTTGGCTTCAGTTTGGAGATCCCAGAGCACCCCAGGCATGCCGAACAAACTGCAGACAAAAGGGGCACCGACGCGTTTAACTTAGAAATCCCGGAGCCCCACGGTCATGCTAAAAAAGGCCATTGTGGGGGTTTTAGTGAAGCAAAAGTCCCACATGGCCTTCCCCGCAGAAGTCTTAAAAGATTTTCCGCCGCGAAATACAAAGCCAAAAAGGACTTACAAATGCACAAGGTTATCATTGTGGTAATACCCTACGGGTAATTTGGCAACGTTTTTCTTTACATACACGTTCGTGCCACCCATCCCGATGGAATCTTGTAGTGCCTGAAACAGAATTAATTCTTACTACACGTGCCTGCAAGTCGCAGTAAATTTTCGGATTATGTATATTTTAATGGTTATTGTATTTATATATATTTATTTTACATCTGTATCTGTATCTTACTATGACCAAACAGACTGAGCCTTATCTGAAAGACAAGTCTAGAGTCTCCGTAACCGGCGAGCGAGAGTAGAGGAAGCCAAGGAGGTATGTAAGGAAAGAACCTGTTGGAACTGTACTTTCTGCCTACCCCGCAAGGGATCTGGCGTGATAATATAGATAGAGAGAGATAGATCATGTTATATATAGGTATTGTATTATATGGCAAAAGGATCGTCGCCTATTAGGTACATTGAGACTTAATACCGTTACCGCCATCCCCGTTTGGTGAATACAGGTACGGTATGGGTTGCATTTTGATAATTGTGCTATAAAAATAACGTAGCACTTATATTCTCTTTGATTGTAGTATAATAATACTCATCAGCAGCTGTGGGTTTAATATTGATTTATTTTTAAAATAGCACATCGCTCTTTGGTCACTAGGTCCTGGGTTCAAATACTAGGTCGGACAAATGTAGTTTTTCTAACGAAAACTTCCGTGTATGAGTCCGGAGTCTGGAATTGTGCCCGGTATATAGCAATGTGCTGCCTATTACATGGGACCTAACATCGTAAGTGGGTGTACTCAGTACACCGCTGCCACCCCCGGTTGGGGAATATAGGCGTGGCGGTCTGTTTTAAAAT
Source organism: Phalera bucephala (assembly GCA_905147815.2). Taxonomy (NCBI): domain Eukaryota; kingdom Metazoa; phylum Arthropoda; class Insecta; order Lepidoptera; family Notodontidae; genus Phalera; species Phalera bucephala. The sequence continues at coordinate 9,164,349 of LR990621.1, read as the reverse complement.
AGTCATTTATTGATTTCTTTTTAAGTATATGTAGCTAGATAAATATTGTCCAATCCTTATCCCTTAACCGCTTATAGCGCAAATTAAAAAGTAATGATTGTATGCTCTTTGGCGCAAATGTAATATGTTCTTCTGTAGTATTTTTCACATAGGATGGGTAGTGACAGTTCTAATTGCCAAACGAAATTAATATTTAATTCAATGGTGTTAAGGCATAAAACCATTAGTATAGAAACGGGCCATGGCCTCTTATTGCCATTGAATAAAGAATAATTTTATTTGGCAATTAGAACTGTCACTACCCATCCTATGTGAAAAATACTATAATGCCAGTGTGCCAGTTCTATAACTACCCACGCGTAACATATAATATAACGATGTGTGTAACGATGGAACTTTCACATTAGCTTCTGACTAGGAATTATTCCTATATCGGGGATGCGTTTACAATCATGAAATTCACATATACAAACACCCAGATCGAAACAAATTTTTGTGAATCACACAAAGATTTGTCCCGTGCGGGAATCGAACCCGCACGAAACGACTCCTCGATCCAGAGGGGTGTGTGAGGTATGTGTGTGATGATCTACGCTGTTGGCCGGGGGCAAGAGGGCGAGCGTGAAACCACTACGCTCGAGCCAGAAGGACAAAGGAGCAACTAGCTCAAGGGCGCCTCAAGGAGGAACGGCCTCGGCTTGGGCAGTCGTTATGAGGGAGGGTGTATACTAGGTGTTTCGCCGTGGTGCTCTGCACCAGCCGGCGGGGAAGGCATTCTTCGACCTCGCCGGCGAGGTCGGTGTCTGATCCTGTGTGCGGTATCTGTATCAGAAAGAAGGGATGTAAGGGCATCGGGAGGGTTGGTGAGAACATGCCGCGGATGGCGGTAGCGGCTGATAGGAAGGAAACGATCCAGGGGACGAAGCGGCTTAAGCTCTTAATAATTGGACTAAGCCGTCTACCCATTTATACAGTACCTATCTTATTTCTACCCTTGTGTTTGTTTTTTTCTCTCTATCTATCTATATTATCACGCCCCTGTGGAGTAAGCAGAGAGTACAGAGTTCCAACAGGTTCTTTCCTTACAGACCTCTCTGGCTTCCTCCACTCTCATAGTTCGTCTCATACACACTCGCCGGTTTCGGAGACTCTTGACTTGCCCTTCAGATATGTCACTGTCTATTTGTAGGTCTATATTTGTTTTTTTTCAGTTCCTTTTTATTCCTTTACCGTAAGGTTTTTCCACAACTGCAGGAGGGATGGGTGGAGTCTGACAATAGGTAGGTTGCGAAAATGTATCTCAATCTTCACTTACCCCGGAAATAGCGTTTTCCATAGGCCTTCTATAGGCCTTCCAAATTTTTGAAAGGGTACTAACTTCAGCTACAATATACATAAAAATAGTATTTTATCGATTTAATTAAAGTGAAGAGGACCAAGAACTAATGCATAGTTATCTTTTTTATTTATTAAAAAACATAGGCTTATACTAGGAACTAGTCCTGTGTCATGGGTCGGTTTACAAACAAGAAATACACTGACACCTGAACCGAAAAAAATATTTGTGGGTCTCACGAAGATTTGTCCTATGCGGGAATCGAACCCGCAACCACTCGATCCAATAGGCAGAGCTAAAGCTTGTTTGATGTGGTTGAATGATATCCTGGATGCTCAAGTAATTACTTACTACTACATTATTAATTAGATGGGATAAACAACACTAAAATAGAAAGATGAGCATCCCTGCTCTTCTCTCTATATCAGCGTTGTTGAGCGTATAGAGTGAATATTGGGATAGGCAAGCTACTTAGGAGCCAGCACTAAAGGCGCAGCTCAAAATTCATACAGAGAGTGCCTAATAAAAAATAAGAAAATCATCCTATATTGTCCCACTGCAAAAGCCTTCTATCACAAATCGAGATGAAATGAGAGAACAGTTCATACTCTACCATACAGACCCAGTGCGGGTTGACAGAAACTGGTATTTTCACTGATTATATGTAACATTCAATAAGTGCAGATTTAACGCTTTAGTTTTTAGGTAACACGATTTGCATCTAACCTCACAGAATACAGAGTCCAACTGAAGGTAAAAACCATCCAGATGACCCCATAAATACAAAAAAAATCGTCTTTTTGGTCAAGCCATTTAGAGGAAGAATTACGCATACTCCCACATCGGAATTGTATATATAAAGGTTAAGAAATTAAGGAGTTCAGATGTCAAATACGTTGCATAAGTTTGTTGGACATCTTCCGATGTCTGTTTTTCCGCCATGAAACGATCGATTGCACCAATTTAGTTATCACGTAATTTTAAATTATTCTTACCACATCTAAAGTATTCTGAAACTTCTCTATTCGCCGACTGCGTATAGATTTCAGTTATCATAAAAGCCACAAGAACAAAACATGTAAAATAAAACATACTTAGTTCAAACTAACTTAATTCATATCTGTTTTGAAAAATGCAAGTTTTACACTCGCTAAAATAAAAAGTTGACGGCGAGTTAATTCAAGGGCAGGTTTTTAATTAAAATCTTTGTCCTGTTATCGAAAAATAATAACAACATTAATGGCACGTGAAACGATATTATGTAACGAATGCCCGAACTAATAATTTTCGATTTTACAATAGAATAATAACAGCCAAGGCCATGGTAACTGGAAGATACTAAAAGAGATCTTTTTCAAGCAGTATCAATAATAATAATATTAGCCCTGTTAAGAAACTGTCCCACTGTTGGGCACGGATCTTCTCTAAAACTGAGAGGGTTTACCACCCACCCACGCTAGCCCAGTGCGGGTTGGCGAACTTCACACACCTTCGAGAAACTCTTAGGCATGCAGGTTTCCTCACGATGTTTTCCTTCAGCGTTAAAGCAAGTGATAGCTAATTTTTAATACGGACACCCTACGGGCAGAAGTGCGTGCCTGGATTTGAACCCGAGACCTCTGCTTTGCAGTCCAAAGGTCTAACCACTAGGCCTTCACTGGTTTTTTAGTATCATAAACCTATGTAAAAACAGCTCCAAACATGATCTTAAAGCAAATTTCTAAAAGTTGCTCTATCATTATCATCGCGCAAGATCTCTTCTGTGGTAGGCAGAGAGTACTGAGTTCTCACAGGTTCTTTCCTTAAAGACCTCTCTCGCTTTCTTCACTTAGTTGGTCTCATACACGTCGCCGCCAAAAATTAAGTAGGAAAAAATTGTATTATTGGTAGCTTAAAACATTTGAGTTGTTGTGCTTCTTCTTCTCATTGTAATGAAGGGCCTCACACTGTAACAGTGTCTTTCGCCAATGTCAAGTAATAAAAGAATATAACAGTAAATTATAAAAAATGGCTTGATGTCGCCATTACGGCAATAAGCCTTTATTGTTGTTTCTATCATCAACACACATAATCTATGAATGTATGACAGAATATGGAGAGATCACACTAAACGTAGTGATTATATTTTCTTTGTAACAAACACAAGCCAACAAACTCAAAGAATGTTGGCCAACAACACGCCAAACTGAAACATAATAAATTTTATATAAATTAAGTTTTTAGTGCTCAAACTTGGTGTCTGAAAATCAGAAGTACCTACGTTCAAACAATGTGTGCTACATAGAAATATCCATTGCACAAGCGCGACGTAAATCTACCCAATATCTCGTGATGGGTAGTCTGCTCGGGTCACTGATCTCTTCTGTCACAGATGCTTTCGAGAGACTCGTAAAGTATCTGCTTTTGTAGAGATAATAAGTCATAGTTTTGTAGACTGTATTTAAAGGCTAAAGCCAAAATACAAGTGGTACCTACTATTTGACTGCCTCGTTGGTCTAGTGGCGATTAATGTAATTTGCGTCCTCGGTTCAAATCGGGTCTGGCAAATGTAATTTTTCTATCAAAAAAATTTCGGTCTCAATCCAGGGTCTGGAGTGGCCGATATAGGGCACTGGGCTTGCCCCCTATCACATGGGAGATAACAACGTCGGTGAAAAATGGATGCACGTAGTACACCTCTGCCACCCCCGCTTGGGGAATATAGGCATGAGGGTGCTTATTTATTATTTTCATTTACCACTAACTGTACCTGCTAATTCAGTCATGTTATTTTCAGGCTAGTATTTCACACCAAGCTTTTTTAGAGGCATGAGGTAGCCTATGTCCTTCCCCTGGATAAAATCTATATCTCTCTATCTATCTATATCATCACGCCGGGATAGGCAAAGAGTACAGAGTTACAACAGGTTCTTTTCTTACATACCTCTCTGGCCTCCTCGACTCTCATAGTTCGTTTCATACACGCTCGCCGGTTACGGATACCCTTGACTTACCCTTCAGATAAGACTCGGTCCATTTGGTCATGGTAAGATGGTCTAGGTCTTCCCCGTGACCTACGTCCCTCCACTTTAGCATTGTATAAATGTTTTGTCATTCTTCCTTCCGACATTCTTTCTATATGTCAGAATCAACGGAGCATACCCTTTCTCATCTTTACACCGATACTATCTTTCATACCTACACGCTTTCTTACTACGCAACAGCGCGTTGTTGCGAATACGGTCGGTCAGCTTGACTCCGCACCTGTTCTGAGCTTGCATTTCGACCGCATTAATCCTGCTTTCATTCTCCTTCTTATATACCCAGCTCGCACTGCCATATAACAGCGTTGGGACAAGCACTCCGTTATGTATGGCCAGCTGCGCCCTTTGGCTTAAGTGCCGGCTCCCAAGCAGCTTTCCCGTCGCACCATTCAATCTATTACCTGCACTCACTCTTCTCTCTATGTCAGCGTTGTATTTCCAGTCCTTACTGAAGGCGCATCCAAGATATCTATATTCTTGCCAAATTTTATTAAAATCTACTCAGCGGTTTGGGCGTGAAAAGGTAAAAGACAAACAGACAGACAGTCTTGGTCGCAAAACATACATAAATACCTATATGATAGTCGGTTACCTGGACGTAGGCATATCGATTTAAAATCGATTAATCAAGACATCGATTTTTTGAGTATAAGAATCAATTTTTTAGATCGATCTGAACCACTGAATAGATTCAGTAGATCGATACCGAAGGCCGTCGAATAGGATCGATTCTAGATTCAGTCATAAAAAAGTGGTAATGGAAAATATGACTTATTTAAGTTGTGTAAATCAGGGATACCAATAATAGCAAAACACGTTTATTTTTTTTTTGCCGCGTGGTTCCCGGCTTAGAATAGGACCAACCCATCTCATCCCATTGGGTGTCGTACAAGGCGACTAAGGGAAAACTAGGGAATGGGCAGCAGCGTTCCCTTAGCACTTCGACGACCAATAACTGCGCTCGCCAACCCGCCTGCCAAGCGTGGCGAGTATGGCAAACACCCCCAATTATGGATGAATGTAAGAAAACCAGGCCCCTAGTCCCCGGCGGTCCTGTTCGTCCTGGCCACGGTAGCAGCCATGGTAACGACAGGACAAGGGGTGCTAAGAATCTCCGGCAGAGATTCGGCTACCACCAACACCGAAAATTGGCCCTGGTGACATACAACGCACGCACGTTAAGGACAGATGAGAAGCTTGTTGAGCTGGAAGAAGAGATAAACAAGTTGCGGTGGAATATTGTTGGTTTATCGGAGGTCCGAAGAAAGGGCGAGGACACGATAACCTTAAAATCCGGCAACTTGTTTTACTACCGGGAGGGCGAACAGCAGTCCCAAGGTGGTGTCGGATTTATCGTCCACAAGTCACTCATAGACAACGTTGTGTCCATCACTAGTGTGTCGAGCAGGGTAGCGTACCTGATACTCAGAATATCCAAAAGATATTCGCTGAAGGTCATACAGGTCTACGCACCGACCTCGGCATACTCAGATGATGACGTCGAAGTAATGTATGAGGACATTAGTAGAGCCATACATACTTCCAAAGCACACTTTACAGTGGTTATGGGTGACTTCAATGCGCGGCTGGGCAAACGGGGCGATGATGAATTGAGAGTGGGGCAATTTGGATATGGGCAACGCAACCCCAGGGGTCAGAGGCTGGCCGAATATCTGGAGAAGGAGGGACTCTTTATGATGAACTCTTTCTTCCGGAAGCCGCCTCATAGGAAATGGACCTGGATGAGCCCTGATGGTTCCACAAAAAATGAGATAGACTTCATCATGAGCACCAAGCGACAAATATTTAATGATGTCTCCGTGATTCACAGGGTAAAAACCGGCAGTGATCACCGAATGGTCAGAGGCACATTAAATATTAATGTCAAAATGGAAAGATCGCGTCTGATGAAGTCTACGCTCCGACCTTCTAATGCACATATCCAAAACCCCGAGAACTTTCAACTCAAATTGTCAAACCGCTTCGAATTGCTAGACAGCAGCGCATCAGTGGACGAAATCAACAATAGGTTGGTAGAGACTGTCCATACGGTCGGGTCCAAGCATTTTAAGCCCCACCGTAAAAATAGGCCTCAAAAGCTATCTGACTACACCCGAAACCTTATGGCTGAGCGACGTACCATGACACTCCAAACCTCCGATGATGCTAAGTCCTATAGGCAGCTCAATGGACAGATATTGAAGTCCTTGCGACACGATTTACGGTCCTTCAATACAAGACGTATTGAGGAGACCATAGAGCAGAACAAGGGCTCCAAAGTGTTTGCAAGAGACGCGTCTATTGGGCAAAGCCAGTTGACGAAGCTGAAGACGGAGGACGGAAACGTAACGTCGAATAGGTCAGAGGTGCTCAGGGAGATAGAGAGGTTCTATGGGCAGTTGTATACCTCAGTAGCTGAACCTGTTTTTGACTTGGTAAAAGACCCAAGAGCCAAGCTAACCCGACACTACACTGAAGATATCCCGGACATCAGCCTGTATGAGATTGGGATGGCTCTCAAACACCTTAAAAACAACAAAGCGCCGGGTGAAGACGGAATTACCGCAGAGCTTCTGAAAGCGGGCGGATCGCCGGTACTTAAAGTCCTTCAGAGGCTGTTTAATTCCGTCTTGCTCGAAGGAAAAGCGCCGGAAGCGTGGAACAGGGGTGTGGTGGTACTCTTTTTCAAGAAAGGTGATAACACTTTACTGAAGAATTATAGGCCCATCACACTGCTGAGCCATGTTTATAAGTTGTTTTCGAGAGTCATTACGAATCGTCTCGAACGCAGGTTTGATGACTTCCAGCCTCCCGAACAAGCCGGTTTCCGGAAAGGCTTTAGTACCATAGACCACATACATACGCTGCGGCAGATTATACAGAAGACCGAGGAGTATAATCGGCCACTATGCTTGGCGTTTGTGGACTATGAGAAAGCCTTCGATTCGATCGAGACTTGGGCGGTTCTTAGATCTCTCCAGCGATGCCGCATTGACTATCGGTACATTGAGGTGTTGAGGTGCTTGTATAATAACGCCACCATGTCAGTCCGAGTACAGGGGCAGTGTACGAAAGCGATCCCCATAAAAAGAGGAGTAAGGCAGGGAGACGTCATTTCTCCGAAACTGTTTACGGCCACCTTAGAGGACGCCTTCAAGCTCTTGGAATGGCAAGGACTTGGCATCAACATCAATGGCGAATACATCACTCACCTTCGATTTGCCGACGACATTGTGGTCGTGGCGGAGTCGCTGGAAGATCTAGGACGAATGCTCGGTGACCTCAACAGAGTATCTCAACAAGTGGGTCTTAAAATGAACATGGACAAAACGAAAATAATGTCTAAAGTCCCTGTCGTACCCACCGCACTCACCGTTGGGAACTCTACTCTTGAAGTTGTCGACGAATACATTTACCTGGGACAGGTAGTCCGGTTAGGTAGGTCCAACTTTGAGAGAGAGGTCAATCGACGAATCCAACTCGGCTGGGCAGCGTTCGGGAAACTGCGCAACATCTTCTCATCCAAAATACCTCAGTGCCTTAAGACTAAAGTTTTTAGTCAATGTGTGTTACCAGTGATGATATATGGATCAGAGACGTGGTCTCTTACAATAGGTCTCATAAAAAAGCTCAGAGTTGCTCAGCGAGCTATGGAGAGAGCTATGCTCGGCGTTTCTCTACGCGATCGAATCAGGAATGAGGAGATTCGTAGAAGAACCAAGGTCACCGACATAGCCGTTAAGATTAGCAAGCTGAAGTGGCAATGGGCGGGCCACATAGCGCGTAGATCGGACGGGCGTTGGGGCAGAAAGATTCTAGAGTGGAGACCACGTATTGGCAAGCGCAGCGTGGGACGACCGCCTGCCAGATGGACCGACGATCTTGTGAAAATCGCAGGAAGTCGTTGGATGCAGGTGGCATCGGACCGGTTACGCTGGAAAGCGATTGGGGAGGCCTATGTTCAGCAGTGGACAAGTATAGGCTGAGATGATGACGTTTATTTTTACGTAGTTACGTAGTATACGTACTAAACATGAGTTTATTTTAAGTAAGTTGTCTTTTTAATAATCTCTAATTTAAAGACATTCAAAAATTGAAAAAAGGAGAGATATAACAAAAATTATTTCTTTCAATCGGCAAATTAATAAGAACCGACTTGAATCGATTAATCAAGAATCGATATTTTAATCCTCGATTTAATCGAGAATCGATTCTTGTGCGTTCGATTCGATACGATCTAAACATCGATTTTTCTCAGAATGAATCGACATGCCTACCTGGAACCCTCAACTCCATGAATGGAACTTAGTGGAGACGTACCACAAGCTCTTGCAGTTCATTGTGAAATGGATCAGAGAAATGGATAGGTATACGCAGTTAGCAACTCCAATTTCAATTTGTCGGCAAAGTAGGATTAGCTGAATAATACTGCTAAATTAGTCGTGATGATGAGAAAAACTGATCTCGGCTGAACTGCTTACGGTCTTATTAATCTTGATGTTCTTGAACCCCTAGTCCCATTTTCAAATACTTTTTTACTTTAAAAAAAAAGTAGCCCCACTCTAGGATTTATTCCTGTGCCGTGGGCGTGTTTACAAACTTCACATACTAAAATCCACATACACAAATGCCCAGACCGAAACAAATAATTGTGGGTCATACAAAGATTTATTCCGTGCGGGAATCGAACCCGCGACTATTAGACACAGTGGGCGGCGGCTTAAGCTCTTAACCACTGCGCCAAATCGTCCGTCATACATTGGACGTATTTTATTCCATGCCATCACAACCACTTTGCTAATAAATATTTATTATCTACTTATTATTCCATTATTATGCACCGTCACGCCTTTATTCCCCAAGCGGGGGTGGCAGAGGTGTACTAAGTACACCCACGTTTCCACGTCCCAAGTAATAGGGGGCGAGCCTATTGCCATATATCGGGCACAATTCCAGACTCCGGACTCGTACAGGGAAGTTTTCGTTACAAAAACTACACTTGTCCGACCTAGTATTTGAACCCAGAACCTCGTGATCACAAAGCGATGCGCTTTTCCACTAGACCAACGACGCAGTCAGTCCATTATTAATTCTATCTTATAGAATATTAATAATATTAGCCCTGTTAAGAAACTGTCCCACTGTTGGGCACGGGCCTCCTCTCAAACTGAGAGGGTTTAGGCCATAGTCCACCACGCTGGCCCAGTGCGGGTTGGCGAACTTCACACACCTTCGAGAAACTCTTAGGCATGCAGGTTTCCTCACGATGTTTTCCTTCACCGTTAAAGCAAGTGATAATTAATTTTTAATACGCACATGCTTTCGAAAAGACAGAGGTGCGTGCCTGGGTTTGAACCCGAGACCTTTGACTTTGCAGTCCAACAGTCTAACCACTAGGCTATCACTGCTTTTTTATTATAGAATATTAATAACTCAGCCTATATAAATAAATGGTTTAAATGATATATTGTCCAACTGCTGGGCAAAGGACTTTTCTCACAAATTTATTTGAAAAGTCTCGTATAACTAAATATTATAGAACAAAGTCCCCCCGCCGCATCTGTCTGTCTGTCCGAACGCGGTAAACTCAATAACTACCGAACAGATTTTCATATGGTTTTCAGCAATGGACGGAGTGATTCAAGAGGATTGTTTATGTGTATAAATTACCCGTGCGAAGCCGGGACCGGTCGCTAGTCTATACATAAAAAGTTTGTGAGTTTGAATGTTCGGGGTAATCTCCGGTACTACGAATCCGATTTTAATGATTCTTTCACCATTGGAAAGCTACCTTATCCAGAAGTAACATAGGGTTTATAACATAGACTCGGTAGGTGGCGCTGTTGTCGCCCGGGTACGAAGTCGCGGGAAACTGCTAGTATATAATAAAGCTTTAAAGTCGCCGTGTATGCGTCTTATTTCATACGTCCACACAGGTAAATAGCGCTATTTTATAATCATGGTAATAACAAACGAACGAAATACAAATACAAGACCACTTGCAGCTAAGTCTCGATGATCAAATCGTTCTATTAAGTAAAACTTAAGCAAGTACTATTAATGCAATTCTAGATTTTATATACCTGTTTTAATCTGTAATTGTGATATAATATTACATATTTATATTAATGCATGTATAATTAGTTCCGACACAACTTAATGATTGTTTTTTAATTTTGTGCGCCATCTCTTGGCAAAACATAGCGAACTGTGTTATATTTAATACCATCTGTTTTTTTTACATATACCTATGTTTACGAAATAAATGATTGATTAATTGATTGATACTGTATTAAGGTTTATCTTCATATGCATCTGAATCTCACAGCAACTTCACAAGTACTGATGGAAGATCAGGGCAAGGCACGAGACGCTTAGCAAGAGATGATGTTAAATGTCCTCTCCTAGCTGCCTCCAGTAAATCCATATAAATAACGTTTGTAGTTATTCAGAATATATTCTATACAACAGCGATAAAGACAATAAACAAAAAATGTGTAATTAAATTGTAATATACATATGATTATAGCGGTGTTTTAATAACCATCAATAAGAGTATGAGACGAACTATGAGATTTGAGGAAGCCAGAGCGGTCTGTAAGGAAAGAACCTGTTAGAACTCTGCACTATCTGCCTACCCCGCAAGGAATTAGAACATTCGCCACTGAGCTCAATGATTCGAGGAATCCAATGAGGCTTTAAATCCATTCTATGTTTCCAGAGAAAATTACTAAAGCTGCATTTGTACCAACTCCCTATGTTGTTTTGCGCATTTTAATAAAATTTTCAAACCTATAAGAAAAACTGTAGGCAGCGCTAACTATTATAAAATGTCAAGCGTACTTGACTTCCTAATCATAATAAAAAAACTCCAAGTTGAATGAAACACGAAAACCATTTTAATTAAAATACCATTTTTATTGCACTAAACTAATTACTTGTCCGATAACTAATAATTAGAATCTTGAAAAGTCACAACAAATAAACTCTAGAAAACTGAGAAGCATAATATGAAATACAAACATGCTTTATTTTATTTAACAATTCTGTATTCTATTATTTCTATATATGCCAAACATATAAATCAGAAAAGGGCTTACATAGAACCATTCAGAGCAGGAAGCAAAAATGAACCAAAAACGCTGGACTTTAAAAAAACCGTACACCTAGCTAATAAAGCTGCACGTTCAAAATATAATGTGAAGGAGGCAAAGCCAGAAGACGAAGTATCTTATGTAGAGGAAGGTGAGCGTTATTACACTTTCAATTTCCAGTAAATCGACATTCATATATTTATATTCATATTTTTTCAAATTAATTTATTTACTCATATAGAGCTTTTATTTTATAAGAAAATTAAGAGGGAACCAGTTTTAAAAAACTACTATATACATACGAGTAGATTCTGTGCACAGAATCTACTCGTACAATTGTCTATCTATCTTTATCATCACGCCAGATCCCTTGCGGGGTAGGCAGAGGGTACAGAGTTCCAACAGTTTCTTTCCTTACATACCTCTCTGGCTTCCTCCACTCTCATAGTTCGTCTCATACACGCTCGCCGGTTACGGAGACTCTTGACTTGACCTTCAGATTAGACTCGGTCTATTTGGTCATGGTAAGATTGTCTAGGTCTCCCCCGGTACCTACATCATTCCACTTTCCATTGTGTATCTGTTTTGTCATTCTCTCTTCTGACATTCTTTCTATATGCCCGAACCAACGGAGCATACCCTTTCTCATCTTCACACCGATAAATTGTACAATTGTATGATCTATTATAGTATTTTCACGGTCACATTCCTATCGCATACATATGTTTGGTAATGCACATTCTACTGCTATTTAGTGGTCATTCAACTAATTTATCAACGTCACGGCTCCCTTTTAAACATTTTCATATTATATCTAATGAAAACACTTTAGAATAGTAAAATTTAAGTCACGTTTCATTGCACATCGAACATAACATTGTTTTATAATAATAAGAACACAAGAAACTACTATATGCATAAATGTAGTCTGTAAAATTCATTATTGAAATATTTTTTATTATAGTAATATCACTCGACTACTATAAGACAACACCACGAAGTACTGAGTAACTAAGAATTTTTTTTTAGTTATTTATCGTAATAATATTGATAAATATACAGTCAAACCTAAGTAAGTAAGAACAGGGTAAGCGAGAAAACACTTTGAGTGAGAGTAATTGACATCCCAGTACGAGAGGTGTACTGAGTACAGCCACGTTTCGCCGACGATGTTAGGTCCCATGTTATAGGGGGCGAGCCTATTGCCATATACCGGGCACATTTCGAGAGTCCGGACTCATACTGGGAATTTTTCGTTAGAAAAACTATATTTGTCCGACCTAGGATTTGAACGCAGGACCTCGTGATCACAAAGCGATGTGCTTCGCCACTAGACCAACGAGGCAGCAATAAGTTTTTGTTTTAAATTTTTACTTTTCAAATAATAGGGAAGTTCTGGGGATAAAATATTTTTCACATAAGATGGATAGTGGATAGTGACAGTTCTAAGAGCCAAACGAAATTATTATTTAATTCAATGGTGTTAAGGCATAAAACCATAAGTATAGAAACAGGTTATGCCTTTTATTGCCATTAAATAAAGTATGTTATATGGTAGCGAGAGCTGGGTATGGAAGAATGATAATGAAAGTAGGATAAATGCGGTAGAAATGCGAGCTCTGCGGAAGATGTGCGGAGTGAAGCTGACCGACCGCATTAGCAACAGCATAGTAAGACAGCGAGTAGGTATGAAAGATAGTATCGGTGTAAAAATGAGAAAGGGTATGCTCCGTTGGTTCGGGCATATAGAAAGAATGCCAGAGGAAAGAATTACAAAACAGATATACAATGTGAAAGTGGAAGGATGCAGGTACCGGGGAAGACCTAGACTATCTTACCACGACCAAATTAACCGAGTCTTATCTGATGGAAAAGTCAAGAGTCTCCGTAACCGGCGAGCGTGTATGAGACGAACTATGAGAGTCGAGGAAGCCAGAGAGGTATGTAAGGAAAGAACCTGTTGGAACTCTGTACTCTCTGCCTACCCTGCAAGGGATCTGGCGTGAGGTTATAGATAGATAGATAGATAGATAAATAGAGTATAATTTTCTTTGACACTTACAACTGTCACAGTACCCATCCTTCATGAAAAATACCATAGTTGCTTAATAAGCCGCGGAACCAGGTAGGCGGCCGATCGTTCGCCGTACGTGTTACGAGGCATGCCTTTTAACTTCTGTCGTTTCCATATTTTCCGGCAATTTTGAATCTGGAACTGTTCTATATTCGAATGTGTTTAAATTTTGAATCTCAAAACAGTTGAAAGTATTAGGATTAATGCTATTGTTTAGTCACAGCGTCGATTGGTATCTGTCAGGTTACGTACGAAAATGAATCTTTCTAAGGAAGATGTTCGTGCAATAATTTTCTACAACTTTAGAAGAGACCTGACACGGCTTCAGTGTTTTGAAGAGCTAACATCTGTGTTCAGTGATGAAGCCCCATGTCTGCGGACTGTCGAACGCTGGTATTTAGAATTCCAGCGTGGACATACTAGTGTTAGTGACAAATCTGTTTAGTGTTAGTGATAACATCATTGCTGTGAGACAACTAATTCTCGAAGATCGTCATGTGACGTATCGAGAGATAAAGGCTCTATTAGGCATCTCAGGGACAACCATTCAGAAGATCTTGCAAGAAGCGCTTGGTGTGAGAAAGCTAGGTTGCCGTTGGATACCGCATCTGCTTTCCGACGATCACAAGGCGGCTCGCGTCAGATGGTGTAAGAAAACTCTGCAAAGGTTCAACCAAGGAGAGTAAAATCACATCTACGACATCGTCAGTGGTGACGAATCTTGGATCTATGCCTACGATCCTGATTCCAAACAACAATCTACAATCTGAGTCTTTCGTTCTCGAAGCACTTCAAAGAAGATGGTGGCCACGTTCGTTGGAAAAACCGGCCATGTTGCGACTATTGCACTTGAAGATCGTAGAACGGTTAACGCAGAGTGGTATACCACAGTTTGTTTACCACAAGTCATCGCCGAACTTCGAAAATCTAACTCAAAGCGACGCATCATCCTGCACCACGACAACGCAAGCTCACACAGCGCTCGTCAAACGATTGAGTATTTGAAGCAGGAAAAAGTAGAAATTCTTGACCATCCTCCATACAGTCCTGACCTAAGCCCTAACGATTTCTTTACATTTCCTAAAATTAAGAATAGTCTTCGTGGTCCAAGGTTCCAGTCCGGTGTAGAAGCACTCGACGTCAGCCATTTTGAACACCCCCACTTTAGAGTGGAATAAATGTTATAATAACTGGTTTGATCGAATGGAAAAGTGTATTAAGCTACGTGGTGAATACTTTGAAAAACAATATAAAGTACTATAAAGCGTACTACTTTTAAATATTATTTTAAAAGTTGTACGCTTAATCAGTCCAGAAAAGCAAGAGCGAACGTGTTTTAAAAATTACTCGTGGAGCTCTTATCTTATAATATCAACCTATAGTACCCACTGCTGGACAAAGGCCTTCTCTTACAAATCGAGGTGAGAGAGATTAGGTCATACTCCACCACGCGGACCCAGTTCGGATTGGTGGAGGCAGGTTTGTGGCCACCTGCTGTTGGAACTTATCAAGCCGCCTTAAGACTTCCAACCAGGCTTAACGACTACCACATTAAGTGATAACCGGGACCATCAGCTTAACGTGCCTTCCGAAACTCGGAGACGCTCGAATATGAAAATGCTACAAACGGTCACCCATCTCGGTCCGACCGAGTCGAACGCTGCTTAACCTTGGTAATCGGTAAGAACACCGCGGTCGCACAGCGCTACGAGCGCCTCCAACTTAATAAGACTATTATATTAGTCTGCACAAAACGATTACAAACTTATACGATACGATATTACAAACTTTGCTTAATCAGAAATGCAAATATCAGTAAATCAATACTTGATTTAGTATCAGAGGCACAAAATCTCCTCGTACAATTGTATGATCTATTATAGAATTTAAAGGTTACATTCCTACCGCATACATATCTGTTTGGTAATGCACATTCTACTGCTATTTAGTGGTCATTCAACTAATTTATCAACTTCACGGCTCGCTTTTAAACATTTTTATATTATATCTAATGAAAACACTTAAGGATAGTTAAATTGATCACGTTTCATTGCACATCGAACATTTTCAGTTTTAAGTTTTATAATAATAAGAACACAAGAAACTATTGTGAACTGCATAAATGTAGTCTATAAAATTAATTTTTGATATATTTTTTTATTATAGTAATATCACTTGACTAAGACTTGACACCACGAAGTACGATCGAGAAAGGCATCGGTTTGTTATCATCTACAACAAAAGTGTGTGTGGAACAAGAGGCTCAATCCTAAATTAACTAGACATTGATCAAGCTTTTATACCGTCAACAAGTTTTAAGTTGTCACTAGCATTTTAGCAGTGATATGCCTTTTTATTGCAATAAAAATCAAAGCATTTGTTAAAATTACCTACATAGCAACCAACCAATCACGATACAGATTGTACTTTTGTAATCGCTATGTAGATTTTATTAAAAAAAAATTGTAATAGTTTTTACACCCAAACCGCTGATTAGATTTTGATTAAATTCGACAAGGAACTAGATTTTATTCAGGGAAAGGAGCTTAAGGGTGTAGAATACACGGCTGAAAATAACAGGAGCAAAGTTGCGAGCACAGACGAGACGAAAAGTGAACTTTATACTTACTACTACCGTACTAAAAGTACAAAGACTCAAATCAATATTATTTTTGCAGAATTTATTGCAAAGGAGAGTAAATTGACTGCGCCTGTGGTAAGTGACGTCAATGTCATCGGCGAGAAACAGTTCGAGAGCTCCAGTTGCTGGATGTCGCTCAATGCTGCCTCAATCTTCAAAACCCTGGAGGATATTAATAGTAAGTTTGCCTTCCAATTCAAAATAACCTGTACTATCCCACTGCTGGGCATAAGCCCTATCTCACAATTCGAAGTGTGAGAAATTAGGTCATACTCCACGCGGATCCAGTACGGATTGATGGAGGCAGGTTTGGGGCCACCTGCTGTTGAAACTTATAAAACCGCTTATTATACTTCTAACACGACTTTACGTGTCTTTCGTAACACAGATAGGCACTAAAATGGAATTATAACAAACGGTCACCCATCTCTAACGGACCGAGTCAAACGCTGCTTAAACATGATGATCGCCATAAACAACACGGTACCACAGCATAGGGAGCGAGCGCTCTGTACTAATTTAATTTTGAAATCTTATTTACGTGGTAAAAGAATAAACCAAACAGGATAAGCCAGGAACGCTTCTCCCTGTGGGTAAGATAAGAGCCTAAGCCGCTCTACTCACTACAATTACAATTGGGGCTAAGATTTTAACCAAAAAAAACTTCATATTGATTGATCCGACCGATTTCGGCCATGGCGACCACTTTGACCCCTAGTCAGAGTAATGCCGCTGATGCGCTCGAAGATGGCTTATGTAGCCTATCTTCGCGGCGAAACTCCGTGCACACTGAGGGCACGTGAGTACGCCGTTCTCATAGTTGTATGATATGGCAGCAGGTGGGCGGGCCTTTAACTGATTGCGTTTGGCGTCAAGGTCAGCTTTACGCTGAGCCTCGAACTCGTGTACTTGGCTGTTCACCATCCTGCGCCATTCTGGCCGCTGTGATGCCAAACGTTCCCAACGAGAGGGCTCTATGTTGCATCTCTTCATATGTCGCTTTTGGACATCCTTGTACCGGAGCAGGGGACCGCCATGATTCCGCTTGCCCTTCTCCAGTTCAGAGTAGAAGATGCGCTTCGCCACTCTTTCCTCCGCCATACGAGATACGTGACCGCACCACCGAACCTGTCGACGCATTAAATAGGCCTCAATGCCACCAACATTGGCTCGTCGCAGAACTTCGGTATTTCGCACTCTATCGGACCATCTGATCCTCATGATGGTACGGAGGCATTTAAGGTGGAAGCGATCCAGAGTGCGAATGTGGCGGCGGTATACACACCACGTCTCAGAGGAGTATAGGAGGTTTGGCAGCACGATTGCCATATACACCGATATCTTAGTGGGCAACTTAAGGTTATGCGAGCAGAAGACCTTGGTACATAGCTTGCCGAATGCCGCAGCTGCGGTACCCACCCTGCTATTGATACTTCATATTGACTTCATATTATATACAAGGTGTAACATAATAAACGCAAGACTGGAAAGTTGTTCTAAACCGGTAACTGAATTCATTCTAACTATTTTTAATGCATCTCAAATTTGCAAGAAATGCTGTTACTCCTCTAGTGCGCTATAACAAACTAAATTTATTATCGATTCAGAGCAATATGGAGATTTCAAATGCATATCTAAAATGTATATCTCAATATGCACACATACACGTACAAATTTCATTGTTAATTGGGGTATAAAAGGGCTTAAAAAAGAGGTAAAAAACTTTAAATTTGCAAATTTGGTTTTCGTATCGAATTTGTGAAGCAATTAGCTAATCGAGGTGTCTGAGGTATTGCGTTAATAACAATACACCTTGTATATAATTACATATATAATTATAAAAGGTACTTTTCAGATCGTTATGCTGATGGTAGGAAAGCCGTTCAACAAGATGTTATCGCCACGAATTTTAACGAAATAATGCAGGAGGTCAGTATAATCTACACTAATATTATAAAGCGTAAACACTTGTTTATTTGTGATTGATAAAGTCTGAAACCTCTGAACCGACTTCAATAATTCTTACAACATTTGAAGGCGTCATTATCTGTACTCTCTGCCTACCCCGCAAGGAATCTGGCGTGAGGTTATAGATAGATAGATAGATTATCCAGAAGTAACGTAGACCCGGTGGCGCTATTGACGACCGGATGCGAAGCCGCGGTAAACTGTTAGTTAAATATAAACATAGCTTTATGGATCGAGTGGTCCCGGGTTCGATACCTACACGAGACCAATTTTGTGTCATCCATAGATATTTGTTCCAATTCGGGTCAGTAAAGGTACCAACGATGCAGCAATAATTTCTAGAGTAACTATTGATTTTATCAAGATTTACATATTATTAAAACAGTTAACGTTTACATCATCTTTTACACAGAAGTACAAGCTTTTCTTTCCTTACATACCATAAATGGTGTCTTTATGAAAGAAACCCCCATTTTACAACTAAGTGCCATAGACAAAGATAATAACTGGCGTTATTCTTAAACATTTTTAATTCTTTATTGTACAAACAAATCATTACAAATAATTAAATTACAAAGTAAATGCGAAATTAAGTCTAAGTTGAGTTCTCTAACATTAAACCTATGAGTTATAGTGAAACAAATTATCAAAATATTTCTTTGTTGTTTTTCAGTCAATGTTATACAGTGGAGGTGCAGCCGTCCGGGAAATGTACAAGAATCAGGATCAACGGTATCTGATTCCAGCCGGTTTGAACCTGGGCGGGTACTGCATGATGAAGATGCCAGATTCTGTCCTGTGAGTTTTCGACCTTAAGTCCTATACTTAGATCATAAAATTGCGTCAATAATTTCAGAACCCCAGCGCAAATAACTTGACGAATAGCGTCATCGGGTTCATATGCCATCCTTCTCGCCCTACAAATTTACTAAATAGAGATAAACGTGACAGCATGCTTTCTCGATCACGTTATCAAAGAGCATATAATCACTACGCCCGTTAATAGTACCGGAATACAGCTGCCAAATAATTCGTTCTTAGATCTCTGTAGTAGGTACTATATCTTCCACTAAACTTTCTAATTCCTAATTAAAGTCAAATTTTTTAGAAAAATGGCTTTCGGTCAATCTTCTCTCATCTCATCTCAAGACTTTTTCCTTTACGGTTGATATCAGGTTAAAAAGAGATCAGGGTCCCGAATCCTCAAAAAAAATCCGTGTATATCAAATCTTAACAGCCACCGATCAATGTTTTCGTATTCTAGTAGTATACTAAAACGGCTATACGGCGTAGTTTGGTGGGATTTTGTTAACAAAATTGTGACCCAGCAGTATGATATGCAAGTTTCGTAGCCGAACAAAGATCACATGCAAAAAGTTACACAAAACCAACCTTACGTAGAAGCCAGCATCATTACCCTTAGCTCACATTTCCCTTTTTTTATGTCGCCAATAGTATGATTAGGAATCTTTTATATTTCTACTCCTTAAACTATATTCATCATCTGCCTCATATCTGCCCATTTTAAGAGCAAACTATATCGTAAAATTAATTTTGTAACTTTAACCACATGCGTTAAAAAAATAGATAATAACTAAACAAATAATCCCGTCAAGTTTCTTGTTGGATGTTCTCAATTGAGGCCCCATATCAATTCAGTGGAAGATTTGAAAAAGTAAATGTAAAAATTGTAAGTGACGCCGCTGAGTTTATATAGATATAGATTTGAGTTTAAGTAACTCCTGGTACTTTGAACGTCAAGGTAATGCATAAATTGCGTTGTTATATTTTAACGCAATTGCTGTAGAGAAGATACTTAACTTATCATGTATTTCCTAGGAAAACAAACGCAAATATTTACATAACATTTAAAGGAACGTAACTCAAATAATAACAGTAGACAACCGCAAAACTGGAAAAGCTGTTTAAACGTTGTTAAATTAAGAATTTGGCGAGCCATAATTAGTGTTCTCGTATATCGTTTAGGAATTATTAATATTTCGCAGAATCCATACTTCCATACTCATATTATAAATGCAAAAGTAATCTGTCAATTTGTTTGTCTGTTACTTTCACGCCCAAACCGCTGAACAGATTCTAATCCAATTTGGCAAGGATACAGATTTATATAGGGGAAGGACATTGGCTACCTATTGTCTAAAAAAAGCTTAAGGGTGTGAAGTACACTCCTAAAAATAACGCGAATAATATAATAAGTGCCGAATAAAATACCATATTACAGTTTTCCATTTTATATTATATTACGATGGCCTATTCCTAGTCGTCACAAATTATAGAAACAACTTGATTACAGAATCAGAGTCCTTATTCGTTATGACCAAACGCGGGGTGTTACGATAACTTCATGGAATTATCGTGTATTGGTATCCTGAATACCACTAGTGCAGCGTTTCGCATATGATGGGTCGCAAACCGGCACCGGGCCGCGAAAATAAAATACCGTGTCATAGCATTGTCTGATTGTTTACAATCAATCATACTCGTTCATGATCAAGAAACTTGTTGCTTTTGTGTCAACGTGAACGTTTACTCCGCTGTTGCACTGAGGAGTAAGTGGTAGTAGTTGGACGTCCTGCGTAGTTTTTGTTTTCCACGCCCTGCGCCCCGCGCCACGCGTATTGTTGGGTCAACATGGACATTGAAATTTTCTTATATTTTTTCCCTATATAAACTGGGGAGGGTTAAAAAACTTGTGGAGGGTCACGATGAGGAAATTTTAAATAACTGAGCCAGGGCGTAATAAAGTTTGGGAAACGCTGCACTTGTGTACCATTATACGATCATTTCCTGAAATTATCGTCGCGCGCCGTGTTACGTGTGTAACTTGCCATAGGGAATAAGGGCCCTGCTAAAATTTGATTCATTGTAAAAATCAGTGATAGCCTAGTGGTTAGGCCGTTGGATTGCAAAGTCAGAGGTCTCGGTTTCAAACCCAGGCACGCACCTCTGTCTTTTCGAAGGCATGTGCGTATTAAAAATTAACTATCACGTGCTTTAGTTTCTTTTTCGCGGATGCATCGAGTCATGGTGGTCATGGTATTATATTATATGCACTTCACCCATAACTTATAATTATTATATTACTTATAGTATTAACACACGACTGTATTCGTCACTTATTTACTTATTTATTTGCAAATACGTAATCTGCTGGTTTATTGTTAAGTACTTAATATTATATTACGTAGTTACGCAACAGTACAGCGCGTCGTGCCCGTGAGTGGAGTGATATCAACAAAGATGCGCCGGAATGCCGCGCGGAGAACCGGTTCCGCACAATCGTAATTAAATCAATTTATACCCCATGCCACCTGTGGTAGCACAAGGTACTATATATTATATTGTGACTATATAAACACGCTTTTTATTTCATAGTAAATCATAACTTTTTCTTTCATTATATATGTATACAATATTTATGTCTCTTTATTTATACATTTATATTACATAATTAGGTATTTACTGTATTTGTAATACGCAGTATACGCGATTGCGTCAGCATTAAGGGTAAAATTTATAAACAATAAATAGTAGCTGAGGAGGCTTTGGCTGAAAACCAGCGTTGGGGGAGACTTTGTTCCCCTCCAACACATGCTGAGTCCAATGCCTTTCGGCACAGCTCACACCGAGGCAAACGTCACAAGAAGCAGTAGCAGTTTATTTGTCTTTTTTTCGTTTTTATTTTCTTTTGTTACCTTTCATATATTTTTTTGTGTGCTGTGCTGAATAAATATTTTTTCTTTCTTTCTTTTTCTTTCTTTCTTTCTTTAACGGTGTAACAAAAAAAACATCGTGAGGAAACCAGCATGCCTAAGAGTTTCTCGAAGGTGTGTGAAGTTCACTAACCCGCACTGGGCCAGCGTGGTGGACTATGGCCTAAACCCTCTCAGTTTGAGAGAAGGGCCGTGCCCAACGGTGGGACTGTTTCTTAACAGGGCTAATATTATAGTAAAATATAACTATATATTGGGCCTTATAATTTCTATAGTAACTTATCAATGCTTGGACCGGTTGCGATTTAGGAGGCCTACGTTCAGCAGTGGACGGGTGTAGGCTGAGATGATGATGATTATAAATGTTAGCTTAAAATTTAAACTAATTTTCCCATGTGTTCTGCCAGATTTTTCCACCGCATAAAACTTCGGAACGACACGCGGTTTCGCGTCAACTACATACATAATGACCTGGCAAACATGGTGCTGAAAGCGCGCCTCTCCCTGAATGACCTGCATCTTCAGGGTGCCTTCGAGCGGTCGGTCATTGACCGCGATCCTTCTGTACTCTTCTACGCACCGACTTTTGGACAAGTGGAGTGAGTAACTTTAAACATTTATCAAGGTAAAACTATGTACTCAAAAGTTGTGAATGCGCATAGTCCATTGAGTCTGGTAAATATTTTAGTACTACATTGTTAGATATTCCTGAACACAAATGCCTAAAAAACACGAACCTCAATTTGTAAGTTTCCGTGTGTAATTATTTCGCATATATTGTAACCCGCCCGCCGCCGCCGGGGCGGGCTGAGTGTTACTCTCGAATGAGTAAAAGTTTGGGCCAAAAACAAATTTAGCGTGTTTTAAGTAACAGAATTCCGACTATAACGTATTCTTTAAATTCCGCGAGAATACAAATCAACAGCCTTTATATGTCGAGTTCTAAGATTAACGCGAATATTACTGCTATATATGGAGTATAGCGCGGTTTATCTTTGATTTTTAAGTTCCCGACGTTTCAGTCCTCCCGTGACCATGGCTGCTGCAAAGCACTCGAAACGTCGGGAGCTCAAAAATTAAAAATAAACCGCGATACAAACCAAAAATAGTTTTATTTCAGCCTGTATATGTCTCCATAAAACAATGAATGTTTCAGATTTCTTCTCTATGACGTGGAGTACATGATGGAGGGTCGGTACAGGCTGATTGCTGATAGGCTTATGATTGAAGTGCTCATTTCTGAGATCAAAGTCTCTAATATACTCATGACGGTATGTATATTGTCATCATCATATCAGCCTATATTTGTCCACTGCTAAACATAGCCCTACCCCAATCGCTCTCCAGCGCAGCCGGTCCAACGACTTCCTGCGATCCTCACAAGATCATCGGTCCATCTGGTAGGTTGCCGTCCGACGCTGCGCTTGCCAATACGTGGTCTCCACTCTAGAATCTTTCTGCCCCAACGCCTGTCCGATCTTTGCGCTACGTGACCCGCCCATTACCACTTCAGGTTACTAAACGTATGGGCTATGTTGGTGACCTTGGTTCTTCTACGAATCTCCTCATTTCTGATTCGATCATGTGGGGGAAACGGCGAACATACCTCGCTGAGCAACTCGCCATAGCTCGCTGAGCAACTCTGAGCTTTTTTATGAGACCTATTATAAGAGACTATTGTATTGTATATTAGAGATGAGTCGTATTTATTAGAACAGATCCAAAGAACAGGTATTTTACTAGAATAGGCGGCACCTAATCCAATTCTGACAATACCTAATCCACCTAATATTCATATTCAATATAAACTAATGTTTAGCCGTTTAGCCCGCTCACTCACACCTGTTCCCGCGCTCTCTCACTCACTCATATGCTTATCGCTTTGCTATTCCGCTTACGTGTAAGGGAGCGAGACAGCGCTATACAACGCGTATTGATATAAAACAAATGTAAATATAATGAATTGAAATATTTTAAATACGCCATCTTGCAAACGCTAAACTTTTGCGGAATATTTAATATCGCAAGACTCAAAACTTCATACATTCGTAAGTTAACAGTCCTAAGCCTGTAAAAAGTATGAAGGGAAGATACCAATTCATTACTAATATATCATTAAATGATAAAATAGAAAACAAGTATTAGTTTATTCAACCAATTTCGTCCTCCACTCCGATCTAGGTCTCGAACCTATTCGCGCCTTTATTAAAAAGGCGTCAACACGTCACTTCGCGAACGCATCTTCCCATGCGAATCCGTTAATCGTAGCCACCGCCGACTACGACCTCCCTCGCGACCCCTGCCGCTACCGCCGGCCGAGACATGTTCTCACCGACCCCCCCGATGCTTTGTCATCCCTTCTTTCCGCTCAGAATACGAGCGACGCCGTAGACGCAGACGCAGTAGTAGATCCCCTCCCATAGCCGGCGGTCGACCGGTGCGCTTAGTAGTGCACCCGTCCCCCTACAGCGACTGTCCCAACCGAGGGCGCCTCTCCGAGGCGCCCTCGAGTATGTCGCCTCTTGCCCTTCTGGCTGGCTGGAGCGTAGTGGTTGCACGCTCGCCTTTAAAATCCGGTGAAGCTGTAGAGGCCTCGAGGCCAACAGCGTAGATCATTCACACACACACACACCAATTTCGTGCAGAAATATCTAATCTAATCAATAAAAAAAAATTTGATTCCATTTTGAAACTTCCATTTTCTTAAAAGTGTTATTATGACTCAATATAACAAAACAATTTAACATTAAATTAATTCAAATATCGATAATTCGATATCAGGATTTGATATAGAAGAGGTGGATTGAGATCACTAAGTAACGGTATGTGTATGAGATCATTGAGATTAGGTGGATTAGGTGGAATAGGTATTTGGATTAGGTATTTATGCAGACTAGGAACAGGTGTATTTAATACCTGATTTACCTAATACAACCCATCTCTATTGTATATTGTACATTTTCTAAATATTACTAGTATTGACCAGCGATCACGACTTCTAGATTCGAATACTAGGCAGGCAAATGTGTGTATTTTCTATGGAAAAAATAGTACTGTCCAGAGAATGAAATTGTGCCCGCAATAATGTCGATACGCTCGCCTTTTCCTACATTAGGATCTAACATAGTTGATGATATGTGGGTATACACAGTACTGCTCCACCACCGTTAGTCTAGTGGCGGATGGTGCCTGATCTGTGATCACAAGGCCCTACGACTCGACTCCTAGTTCGGACTATTTTTTTAGGGAATTTTTACTGAAAATTTCTTAGAAGCATTCCGGAGAACGAACAAATGACGAGTGGGCAGACCAATGACTCTATGGGTGAATGATATATCGATAGTTGAAGGAAGAACTTGGGGTAGATTGGCACAGGACCGCGAAAAATGGAACAAGGGGGGGGGGGGGGGTAGCTTATGCCCTGCAGTGGGTTGTAGATAGTCTATAATTCTAATTATGGCCGTTGTAATGGCATCCTCCATTATATTGAGCCCCCTATTATATTGGAATCTAACATCGACGGCAAACACAGTAGGTAAAATTTCGTCACCCCCATATTGAGGACATAGTGAAGTCAGTGGGTACAGTATTGAGCAATACTATATTCTACTAATTTTTTAATACTACATTCTGCCCGCGACTTTTTCCGCGTTGATTTTAGACAGGAACCTAACGTTTTCCAAACAATAAATATCTTCCAAATTCATCGAGCTATTTTTGCGTGATTGAGTAACAAACAACTAAACTTTCACATCCTATTAATATTATAAATGTGAAAGTCTGTATGTTTGGATGTTTATAATACTAGCCTATACTGCCCACAGCTGCGCAAAGACCTTCTCTCACAAATCGAGGTGAGAGAGATTAGAACAGTGACAGAGATTAGTGGTCTCCACCACGCGGACCCAGTGCGGGTTGGTGGAAGCAGGTTTGTGGTCACTTGCTGTTGGAACTTATCAAGCTGCTTTCAAGGCTTCCAACTCGGCTTAACGACTACCACATTAAGTGGTAGCCAGGACCAACGGCTTAACGTGCCTTCCGGAGCACGGAGACGCTCAATTATGAAAATGCCACAAACGGTCACCCATCTCGGGCCGACCGAGTCGAACGCTGCTTAACCTTGGTGATCGGTCAGAACACTGCGGTGGCACAGCGCTACGAGCGCCTCTCGTTTGGATGTTTAGATGTGTGTTACCCAAGCACGCAAAAACGGCTAAAAGGATTTGTATAAAAATTGGCACGCAAATAGTTTAAAAAAACACCGTCACGCCTATATTCCCCAGAGGGGGTGGCAGAGGTGTACTGAGTACACCCACGTTTCGCCGACGATGTTAGGTCCCATGTAATAGAGGGCGAGCCTATTGCCATATACCGGGCACAATTCCAGACTCCGGATTCATACTGGGAATTTTTTGTTAGAAAAACTACATTTGTCCGACCTAGGATAGTTTATTACCTGGATTAACACATAGGATACATTTTACCCAGAAAAATGTTAGGTACCTATCTAAAGCCAGCGCGGACGAAGTTTTAAACAAAACCTAGTTTATAATATCAGTAGAATTAGTAGGACTAGCTGTACCCGCAACTTAAAGCTTTGAGACAAAGATAGTCCTATCGATATGTCCTTCCCTTGGATAACAACTACTTCCTTGCCGAATTTCATCAAAATTTAGCGGTTTCGGCGTGAAAAGGTAACAGACAAACACACGGATAGACAGACTGAGTTCCTTTCGAATTTATAATATTTGTATAGATTTTCTCTTGTATCCATATCTTTTTCTCATTTCAGTACATTAACAGTACAATTGAGAACACACCTACAAAGCTTCAAGCAGACAACATAGGTAAGTTAACTTTTAAAATCATTTTCACATGCTCGATCGTTATTCCCTATAACCAATTGAGCACTTAACGCGGCGCGTTACGAAAACTTTATTTTTGTTAATACGAAACGCCATATCAGAAATTATTCCTGTGCCGTGGGTATGTTAACAAACACGAAATTCACATGCAGAAAAACCCAAACCGATACAAGTTTTTGTGAGTCACACAAAGATTTGTCCCGTGCGAGCATCGAGCCTGTGAGTACTCAAAGCAGTGGACAGAGCGACTGAAACCCTTAATCACTGGACCAAGCTGTCCGTCACTACGTGAAATAACCGTTAAATGATACTCCAATGACATACAGATTTTTTTCACTATCAATTTTTACAAAGGTATAACGCGCCGCGCTTCATCGTAAGGAATAAGGGCCCTGCATGCTTGCTTGCTGCTATGCTATATATATATATATATATATATATATATATATATATATATATATTATACTTAGATATATGACTACCTCGTTGGTCCAGTGGCAAAACGCATCGCTATGTAATCACGAGGTGTTGGGTTCAAATCTTAGGTAGGACAAATGTAGTTTTTCTAACAAAAAAACCCCAGTATGAATCCGAAGTCTGGAATTATACCCGGTATATGACAATTCTCTCGCCCCCTATTTAATGGGACCTAACATCGTCGGCTAAAGTAGGTGTACTCAGTACACATCTGCCACCCCCGCTTGGGGAATATAGACGTGACGGTGTTTTTAACAAATATTGTTTTAATGAAAGCAGAATAAATGCGGTCGAAATGCGAGCTCTGCGAAGATGTGCAGACTCAAACTGACCGACCGTATTCGCAACAGCGTAGTAGGAAAACGCGTGAATGAAAGATAGGATTAATGTAAAGATAAGAAAGGGTATGCTCCGTTGGTTCGGGCATATAGAAAGAATGTCGGAAGAAAAAATGACAAAACAGATAAACAATGCGAAAGTGGAAGGATGTAGGTACCTGGTACCTGTAGGAAGACCTGGACTATCTTACCATGATTAAATAGACCGCGTCTTATCCGAAGGGTGCATCAAGAGTTTCCGTAACCAGCGAGCGTATATGAGACGAACTATGAGAGTGGAGGAAGCGAGAAAGATGAGAACCTGTTGGAACTGTGTACTCTCTGCCTACCCCGCAAGAGATCTGGCGTGATGATATATTTAGATTGTTTTTTTTTTTTTGATGTTTCTGCTTCATGGCAATCTGTTTTCTAACAATAAGCCACTTCTTTGGTTGATCTCTCAGTTTATGTTTTCCTCGAAAGCCATACTTGTATGAAAATTCATTTCACACGACTCTCTTGATGTCAAGTGGTAAATCTTTTATGTAGGCTCGGTATGTCACTTCTTTTTAGCCGGGTATGCTGAAGAGCGCCTTCTCCACTCAGAGCGTGTGCCAGTTTGTTTACATGGACGTTTAGTTTCTCCTGGTATTTCAGGCTGTTTTGAGCTATTTCCTGCCGAACTGTTTTTAGGCCGAGGTCGAGGTATATGTATCTATTACTTATACAATGAGGGATGCTAAACATTGTTCTCAGAGCTTTGGTCTGGAATCTCTCTAGGATATCTATACTACTGTTGCTGGCCATTTCCCACAGTTGTATTCCGTAAGTCCAGATTGGTTTTATGGTAGTTTTGTACACTAGCATCTTGTCGTTGTGATTTAGTTGTGATTGGCGTCCCAATAACCAGTTCAGTGACCGCAGTTTTCCATCTAGTTGTTTGCGCTTTGTCCAAATATGTTTTTGCCATGTAAGTTTCCTGTCTAGGTGCATGCCCAATTATTTTGCGTTATTATCCTGAGGGATAACTTTGCAGTTTAGCGTTACCGGTGGACATGTTTCTCTCCTAAGTGTAAATGTTATATGTACCGATTTGCTCTCATTGGCTTTTATTCTCCAACGCTTCAGCCACATCTCAACTTCTGTCAGGTGGTTTTGTAACTGTGATGATGCCGTTTCTGGGTTGCTATGAGCCGACAGTAGCGCCGTGTCATCAGCGTATGTCGCAGTCGTGGTGTAGTCAGTTGTTGGGATATCTGTTGTAAAAACTAGGTATAGTACAGGGCCCAATATACTGTCTTGAGGGACACCTGATTTTATTTCGTATACATCTGAGAGATCATGGCTGTACTTCACTTGGTAACATCTTTTATCTAAGTAGGATTTAAGTATTCGGAATAGACAATGCGGGAGATGCTTCTTTAGCTTGAACAGGAGGCCGTCATGCCATACCTTATCAAACGCTTGGCTGATATCCAAAAAGACTGCAGAGCAATATAATTTGTTTTCAAGGCATCTGCTAATGGTGTCTATTATACGGTGTACCTGTTCGATTGTCCCGTGTTTTTCCCGGAATCCAAATTGGTGGTTTGGTAATACTGTGCTGCGATGTTCTTTCATCCTGTTAAGCAATGCTATATTGTTAGGCATTGGTTTTCATTGACTTAGAGTCTAATTTAAGAATTCTTTAAGAATTCTCTGTACTGTTTGTACACTTTGCATCCTTTGTAGCTAGCGGGGTGTTTTTCGTCACAGTTTGCGCAAGTAGCCTCAGTGTCTGGTTTTTTAGTACATGTTGTTTGTAGGGTGAGCGCTACCGCATTTAACACAGCGATAGGGCCTAAAACATTGATTTTTGGAATGCCCTAATCTCTGACATCTCTTGCATTGTATGATTTTCTTTTTATTATATGGGGCTTCAAAAGTAATCTTCATGTTATTTAAGTATTTCACATCGAAAATGGCTTTGTTGTTTGGCTTTGGTTCTAAATCGATATAAAATACAGGCAACGGTTCCTTTGTAGCTCGATGTCTGATATTGACTATTTGTCTCACTTCATGTCCAATTTCATACAATTCTTTTGAAATTTCTGTTGTATTTTCTGATGCATGGAGTCCGCGTAGTACTACTCTGTATGCTCTCTCGCTTTTAAGCTGATAAGTATAGTGTGAAATATTATTGGCAATGAAGTTCTCTCGAATCGTTTTGTATGTCTGGATGTCATTAGGAATAATTTTTATAACGTGTCCAGATCTAAGTGTGGTCATGAGGTAAAGGTCGCTTTTTACAAATTTGTTTAGTATATCCTTAAGAGAATTTACATTAATGACGCCAGTAACAAAGATGGGTTCTGGCTTTGGTACATATACTTTATCTGTATTGTTGGTTTTATCCGTAGGCTCCATATCAAGTAATTCAAAACTATAGCGTGTAGGGATCACAAAGTCTGGGAAATTTTTCTGTTTTTTATTCCCGTCGTTGTGAATTGGACTTGTTTCTTTCCTTTTCTTTCTTCTGGTGGGAATTTCATCCCTTTGCCATACTTCATGGTCTGAGGTTATGTTGTCACTGGCAGATTGGGTCTCGGTCTGTGAATCCAGATTGTATTTCTCCTTGTTTTGTTGGGTGGTGTTATGGTCATTAAGCTTTGTTGGCAGAGACGACGTCGAGTTGCTTCTGTTCCGAGTAAACATGCTTTCATGCAAAGTTTGTTGGATCATGCTGTTAGGGATGGTCAGTTTTTTAGAGTTTGGTAGAGTTTGTTGATTATTTGTATTTAATTGGTTCATTTTATTCCCAGGAGTAAGGCCGATATAACAGGTCGCTAGGAAAGTGACGCCTATTCTCCCTAGAAGGCTAATACAACGAAGTTTGCCAGGTCCGTCGATGTGGATCGTTTGCGACTGGTCTCCCACCAGCCATGCAGTCCCATCTCACCGTAGACTTAGGGTGATTTTTTATAGAAGTTGTCTTCTTCATAGTCCGGGCAATTAAGCCAAGACTACCGATCCTGCAGGCAGCGTTCACAGGTTTGCGGTTTGTGGGAGTCATTTCCTACTCTCACTGTTAGACCAAGCTGGTAAGGCTGGTTTGGTCGGGTTAATTAGCCGCCGCCCGAGACTCGGCGTTGTTATTCATTTGGCACCACCCGGGGGGCACGTGTAGGTTAGCGGTTAGGTAGTTCCTACGGACGCGAATAACTCTACCCCCCTATATATATTTAGATTGATAGAAATATTTTCACCAAAAATGTGAGGAAATAATAAGAACATAAATAAATTCTTTATTCATCACTATCTACCAGTAAAAGTAACCTTCTTTTGCAGCCGAATTCATAGATAGAATGAAGACAGACCTCGACAAATGGCTCAAGGATTACTTCAACGATTTCTTAATATACACAGAACTGTCGGAACTGAAACAACTCGACACACTGGTGTATGTACATATTCTTTTTTTGTATGTGTGAATGATCTACGCTGTTGGCTACGAGGCCTTTACAGCTTCCGCAGACAAGATAATGAGCATGCAACCACTACGCTCTAGCCAAAAGGGCAAGGAGGCAACTAGCTCAAGGGCGCCTCAAGGAGGAACGGCCTCGGCTTGGGCAGTCGCTATGGGGAGGGCGTATACTAAGTTGATCATATTCTTTAATTATTTGTTGTTATTCTTCCTCTCAACCTTAAGGGAATCGTCATAGAGAGACTTTGAACGGTGCCAGCCTACCGTTCTAGGGCAAAAAAGATCTCCAATTAAGCCCCCAGTTACTTACTACTTCGTACCTAAGTGAAGTTTGCCTAGTGCTCGTAAACATGACAAACTTGCCCTGGTGTTTTATTTTGATTGGGTGACAGAACTCATGCAGCTGGCGATCACGAGACCCTGGGTTCGAATCCTTAGTCAGGCATAGTATACTACTGAAATGTGTGTAACAGTCCAAGATTCCGTAAAGTGCCGCCGGTATAATAGCAGGATGCCTAACATCGTCGGCAAAATGTGATTGTTTGTGAACAAAACACTACTGCCACTGCCGCTTTGGGAATGAAGGCGTGTCGGTCTGACTTAAAAAATCAACAACTTATCGATCATCACACATTGACATCTTAAGAACAAATTTTCAAAAAATCGAGCACTGGTACCTCCATAAAGCAAATACGAAGAGGAGATGGCCTAAGCTTACGAGCCTTGTGATTTCATAAAAGCATTGACGTCATCGTGGTGGGCGTGGCTTACCTCAGTTTGTCATCGCTACTCGCTCAATTCACACGTCCGCTCGAGCTCGCATAGCTATGAAACATTTTCTATTTTTACTTAAAATAAAACCGTTAAAATGAAGTGATGTATCTTATATAATATAATATTAGCCCTGTTAAGAAATTCTCCCACCGTTGGGCTCGGGTCTCCTCTCAAACTGAGAGGGCTTAGACCATAGTCCATGTATCTTACCATGCAAAAATTAATTGGATCGACATTCTGATCACACAAATAATATCAGATTGCACTTGTAAGTATTTTATTCGGAATTTATTAGAAAGCTCCTATATTCAAAATGCCATCTACCGTAATATAATTGAACTTCCAAGTAACACTGGCGTAGACGAACCGTTTAGTTCTTACCAATCTCCGCCAGATGGCAAATACAAACGTCCCTCTCGCCTTGTGCCACCCCGCGCAACGACGCATTTCATTCTATAGAAAAATCTGTTTAGGTCATCTCCTCTTCGTATTTGCTTCGTGGGCACCACTCACACAAAGCGCAAACTTAGGCCACTTTTAGGCGCCATTTTTGTTAGCAATGCTCCGTTTAGACAAGGCTTAAGGAACGCCACACCAACGCGTCCAGCCACGCCCGCGGTGGCGTGCACGGTGGCGATCAGTACCTGACGTAGTATTTCTGTGGCTGTGTTTAAACACAGTTGGTTTAAACCAACGCGTCCTGCGTCCTCTGCGCGTGATCTGTGCGGCGTCTCCAGGCGCGATCATAGGAAGAGCTACCAAAGTACCCACTGATCGCCAACGCGGACGCAGCTGGACGCGTTGGTTGACCGTACCCCAGTGTTGGGCAAAAATCAATTGATTAAACAATTGACAATTAACAATTGATCAATTGTAATTGCAGTGTTATGCAATTAACGATTGATCAATTGTAATTGCAATTTTTTGCAATTAACAATTAATCAATTGTAATTGCAAAACATTGCAATTACAATTGATCAATTGTTAATCGTTTTATGCATATTTACGATTAAACAATTAACAATTAATCATCAAAAAACCGTCGGCGCAATGTAGGTGTTAAAAGCACACTTAACGTTGGCACAATGTGGGAGTGTACAATGTACACTTCTGTCTGGTGTTGTAAGGCTTGAATCGGGAGTACGATGGTTGCGTGAAAGCTTGCCTTCTAAAAAGACTCAAGACAAAACGCGACATAATCATCTATGAGATTTTAGGGGATAGTGATAACTAAAATGGCGTTAATTTTTGGATCAAAGATGGCAGTCGCGACTTCTTATGAATAATCAATATGGGCATCGTTTTTGGGGTTTAAGAGTATGCTGATTACGAATATAGGTTGATCACGAACAAATTAAACACTATATTCGTTATCAGCATCCCCTAAAACCCCAAAAATGATATCCATATTAATTTAACACTCAATCTACTTGTACTTGTCAGTATCAGTAAACACGAGAGGTTTTGTCCAGTTCACATGTTTCTATGGCCACCTTCCAACTTCATCATCAGACCAACCCCATGGTACCATATTATTGTGTCGTTACTGAACTTACATACGTATGCCAATTTCAGCTGATTCGGATACCGTAAGTGCTTGAAAAAAGGATCAGAAGAGTTGAACCGGAAAGACAGACAGACATACGAACAGTGAACGTTAAATAAAAGCTTGTCTAAATTAAGTATTTTTATTTCGTCCCTATAAGAATTGAATATTTTACAAGTTCCAGTTCCATATAAAATTCGAAATTCGTTCAATACACTGCACCCCATTGCCAACCCCCCGTGCTATCAAAATGTTTGTTTATAAATAAGTACCTAAACTTTAAAGAAACGCGCGCGCACTTGTCGCCTTTCGGCAGCGGCACGAACCGACAAGTGCGCGCGCGTCAGTAGTAGGGTTGTCACCTTTTATTTGAGCAAATAAAATACATTGGTTTTTAAAGGTAGGCAAAAAAGTACATTGTATCTAAATAAAGTATTATTTATTTCACTTTACTATTTTGTTTAAAAACATGTTTTATTACTTGTAGCCCTTTCCATAAAAAAAACACCGTCTCGCCTATATTCCCCAGAGGGGGTGGCAGAGGTGTACTGAGTACACTCACGTTTCGCCGACGATGTTAGGTCCTATGTAATAGGAGGCGAGCCTATTGCCGTATATCGGGCACAATTCCAGACTCCGGACTCATACTGGGAATTTTTCGTTAGAAAAACTACATTTGTCTGACCTAGGATTTGAACCCAGGACCTCGTGATCACAAAGCGATGCGCTTTGCCACCAGACCAACGAGGCAGAGTAGAACTTTTCAATCACTATTATCATGTTGACAGTCTATGATAACTTAAATAGATTGGAGAAAGAATTTAAAAGTGCTTATAGTACTTACTATTTTCTTTAAGTTAGAGAAGTCGTACATGTAACAATGTTTTTTTCTTAAATCTAGCTTACCATATATTCGGATTCTAACACCGGACATTATCCACTTTGCTTTAAATGGGATCAATTATTTCCTTTTTAATGACTTATGTTAAATGAATCTTAAAAAATCAAATTTTACGTACTTTACAGTCCTCATAAAGTATGAAGTATACGTACCCTAAATAACGTACAATACATACTTTATAATAAACTATGGGTGGCAACCCTAGTTACTCGTCGCCTTTCGGCACCGACACGAGCCGACCAAGTGCACGTGCGTAGGTAGGTAAAGTCGGTCGGTAGTGCCACAGTATCTATCTCTCCAGTAAGTCATCTAAGCCGTTTTAGTGGCATAATTACCTACACTCCCGTCAGAACGTTGTTAAGTTTGGCACCTTTTTTTGATTTTTTTTCTGTCATTTATTAAAACTAATCTACTGCAGTGGTTATAAGCCTGTATTTTTTCCATATGAGTGCAGCGTAATACAATTAAACATAGGCATTGTGTAATAACAGCATGATGAAAACGTTTATAATTAAAAATTTTATGCTCAAGAATATATTATTTACCTTTATTGCAAATTGTTTCTAGAAACACGTTTTCTCCTTTTACGAATAAGTATTCTCATTATATATATAAGTATTCTCGAATCTCATTCTTATTGAAAGTTTTTATGATAGATTATTCGGAAATTGTATATAAGTATATATGTTAAAAACCACATGAGTTACTAAATATCAATTTGGCGATTCGAGTGGCCATTATTTTAATTCTAATAATAGATACATATTGAGAAACCATACAAGCCCTCATGTATCGATTTTGATAGCAATAAGCAAATAGCAATGTAGTAACTAATAAGTTTAAAGTGGTCATTTTATTCTAAATATTAAGGCCTAATAGCACAAAAAGACAAAATATTTAAATTTGTATTAATTTTCTATCTATCTATATTGTCACGCCAGATCCCTTGTAGGTTAGGCAGAGAGTAGAGTTCGAACAGGGTATTTCTTCACAGAACGTTCTAATGTTAGTTGTTAAAAAATCGTCTGTCTCGGACGTACATGCCACCGCGGCTTATTACACGCGGAAAACTATCGAGAAGGCGTGTAGAGCGCACGTCTGTGTGCGTGAGTTTAATTCGGACCGTAGTAAGTACTAAGATGTTTTACTGTATTATAGTACACTGTGGTAGGGCACACCACCTACCCTGCGCACTGAGACGCCGCGTGTCTCTGTTCGGTCGTTTAGGACGAAAATATTGTCATAGCTTTTTTTCGGAGCGCAAAGTATCGCCTACATTTCGACACGATGTCACTTCAGAGTACTTTTGTGTGTGTACTTATAGTAGTAGGTATTTAAACTTACGAATTTTCACAAACATAGAGTGAGTGTGAATCGTGCGCACACAGGAATATTGTAGGGACTTGAATTCATTTCTATTAAGTATATTCGCATATTTCAACGAATATTTCCACACTTTTTGGATATTATAGTCATTATGGATGAAAAGGAATATAGTTATATGCCAGATAACACGTCCGATAAGGACATCAATTAACAGTTAGATCGAGATGGGCAGTCTTCAGGGCCGAGCTCAATCACGTCAATATCTTCACTCCCGCGTCTTGCACTTGCACATATAATCACAGCTCTGTGTACTAAAAGTTGAAGAGGTCCAGAAAAATATGCACAAAATATGATAAACAATAAACCCCAAAAATGACAGCCATATCGAATTAACTCCAAAAGTCACGTTCGCCATCTTAGTTCCAAAACTAAACGCCATATTCGTTATCAGCATCCCCATAAACCCCAAAAGAGACACCCATATTGATTTTATATCAAGAGTCACGTCCGCCGTCTTGGATTTTTAAATAACGTTATATTTGTACTCTGCATCCCTTAAAACCCTAATAGTGACACCCATATTGATTTTATTTCAAAAGTCGCGTCCGCCATCCTGAATCCAGAAACTAACGCCATATTCTTAATCAACATCCCCTAAAACTCCGAAATCGATACCCATATAGATTTTCATAAAAGTCGCGTCCGCCATCTTGGAGCCAGAAACTGACGCCATATTCGTAATCAGCATCCCCTAAAACCCCGAAATCGATGCCCATATTGATTTACATAAAAAGTCGCGTCCACCATCTTGGATTTTAATATTAACTTTATATTTGTTATCAGCATCCCCTAAAACCCCAAAGTCCATACCCTTATTGATTTTGTTACAAAAGTCACGTCCGCCATCTTAGATCCAGAAATTAACGACATATTCGTAATCAGCATGCCCTAATATCCCAAATGTGACACCCATTTTACTTCAAAAGTCACGTCCGCCATCTTGGATGTGTTTAATATATATTCTGTCGTGTGTTTAATTGTTAATTGTTTAATCGTAAACATGCAAAAAACGATTAACAATTGATCAATGGTAATTGCAACGTTATACAATTACCATTGATCAATTCTTAATTGTAAAAACCTACAATTAACAATTAATTTTTCAATCGTCAATTGCAATTGGTTTTTTCTGCGATTGAAATTTCAATTGTTTGATCCTACAATTGAACAATTAAACAATTAGTGCCCAACACTGCCGTACCCCTGGCCTAAGCCTCTCACATTGTTTATTCCAGGAAATACGACAAGGACAAAGCAAAGGCATTGAATAAGTTCATGGATGAGTCCTTGAACAGAATACGGAAAAGATTGCGTAATCAAAAGGCGACCGTGATTAAAGTGCCCAAGTTCACAATTGTAGGCATAGACGGATTTGTAAGTTCCTCGATAAACATAGAAAATTAATTAACGAAATAATCTATGGAGTTTTTAAAAGTAGCTGTTACTCGCAACGGCGCACGCCTTTATTTTGTAATATCTTCATAAATTAAACCGAGTCTTATCTGAAGGACAAGTCAAGAGTCTTCGTAACCGGCGAGCGTGTAAGAAACGAACTATGAGAGTGGAGAAAACCAGAGAGGTATGTAAGGAAAGAACCTGTTGGAACTCTGTGCTCTCTGTCTACCCCGCAAGGGATCTGAGATCTTCATAAATTATAGTCTATGTGTTAATCTGGTCTATAGGCTATAATAATGTAAAGTTCCATCAAAATTGGTTTAGTAGTTTCTGCGTAGAAGTGTAACAAACATCCATACATCTATCCTCACAAACTTTCGCGTAAAAATTATAAATGGTTGCCCCTCTCTTGGACCTTGTCCCTCTGAACACGTACCAGAGGGGGGAACACATACGAACAAATAAACTAGCTAGTTCATTCGCTCACAATTCCTCTTCAGCACTTCGTCTGATGTTGTGTTGCACGTGTGTTATCAAGAGGGTCTCTTAACTTAATAGAACAAAGATTTTTTTTTCCCCATTTGGTCAGACGAAGTGCTATAGAGGACTTGTATCAAAAATTTCTCAATAGCGACCTGGAATCTGAAATTTTGCTCGATATAATTACAACTTAGATACCACTTACCGAATAGCAATGAATGATCAATGATGATAAAACCACAATGGCAATAAGCTCCTCTTCTTTATGACCTAACATCATTAGCGTAATATGAGTGTTCACGGGACAACTCTGCATCCCTCTTGGGAAATAAAGTCATGCGAGAATTTATTTTTAACTTTCTTTGTGTTACCAGCAAATCAACTTACACGGCGGTTTCTTCCGTGGCTTGGACAGTATATTCCGTCGGTCGGTAGCAACCACCAACTTGGATAACGGCATTCGTATGGTAGACGCTATCGTTGGATTTAGTAATTTGAAGGTAAGTGCAACTCCTCCATAGGCACCTACCGGCATTATTTAGCCAACTCATGCGAGAGTAAACAATGAAGTGTACATAAAACTGAGCAACACGAATATGAAAACAGGGTTAGCATTAGCTGTGCAATTCCACACTCGTCGCAGTGTCAAGCTGAATATAGGTACAACTGGTGCTAGGTATCTCATATTTAGGGGAATCATTGAAAAAGTAACATCTGAATTAATTAGACTGAAAAAGGAGCACCAGACTATTTTGTGCGATGATCTCAAACAACCTATGTAGCTAGTAGGCGAAATAAAGTTTTACCGGCAGCCACAGACACGAAATAGGGTATTTTTTATCCTGTTCACTTTCCACACTGATTGGGACAACCAAATTCTCAATCTCAATAACTCCAAGATTAAGTGATATAAATATCTCCACACGCTGACCTGCATTCATAACCAAACAGTAGAAACTTCCAGTCTTTTTGCCAAAGAACCAACATTAATACACACTTTTGCCTGTTCAAGAGTCTCCGTAACCGGCGAGTGTGACGAACTATGAGGGTGAAGGAAGCCAGAAAAGTCGTTGGAGCTCTCTCCCTACACCGCAAGGAATCTGGCGTGAAGATCTGATCTAGATTCTGCTCACAAACAATACTATTACTACTAGCCATATCAATATAAACTGGTTCGTATGTTAGTTTTTCCAAGCAGCTTATAAAGACATTTTTCAGGTAACCTACAGATACGACGCACTGATACCTACCGGGTTGCCACCTGTGAGTGGTACACTGACACTCTCAGCGAATGAAATGTCTGCCCATCTCAGCCTGGCGATGGTGAAAGACCCTGAAACCGTGAACATCGATATTGACTTCTTGGACCAGACGAAGTAAGAGTTTCACTTTTTATATTGCAGTAACCTATAGGTAAATGTGTAGTTCAATTTAATATGCAGCCCTGGGTTTTCGCTACATATATGTGCCTCTTGTTGTGAAGACCGTAAGACCCTGGCCCTCTATCCTCGTTGCTTATATATCTATTTCATCACGTCAGATCCCTTGCGGGGTAAGCAGAGAGTATATAGTTCCAACAGGTTCTATCCTTTAGCAAAGGCTAAAGGAAAGGTAAAGACCTTTCCTCCTCGTTGCTTAGCAAAACAAAATTCAGAAAATCTAATTGAAGTTTCAGGAAACGATTCCCCGATCCATAAATAATCTTTCTGCCTATTATCATGGTAGGGACCTTGAGTTTTCAGTTTTTTACGGCTATAGTCTTCATCATCATCATCATCTCAGCCTATACTTGTCCACTGCTGAACATAGGCCTCCCCAATCGCTTTCCAGCGTAACCGGTCCGATGTCACCTGCATCCAACGACTTCCTGCGATTTTCACAAGATCGTCGGTCCATCTGGCAGGCGGTCGTCCCACACTGCGCTTGCCAATACGTGGTCTCCACTCTAGAATCTTTCTGCCCCAACGCCCGTCCGATCTACGCGCTATATGGCCCGCCCATTGCCACTTCAGCTTGCTAATCTTAACGGCTATGTCGGTGACCTTGGTTCTTCTACGAATCTCCTCATTCCTGATTCGATCGCGTAGAGAAACGCCGAGCATAGCTCTCTCCATAGCTCGCTGAGCAACTCTGAGCTTTTTTATGAGACCTATAGTAAGAGACCACGTCTCTGATCCATATATCATCACTGGTAACACACACTGACTAAAAACTTTAGTCTTAAGGCACTGAGGTATTTTGGATGAGAAGATGTTGCGCAGTTTCCCGAACGCTGCCCAGCCGAGTTGGATTCGTCGATTGACCTCTCTCTCAAAGTTGGACCCACCTAACCGGACTACCTGTCCCAGGTAAATGTATTCGTCGACAACTTCAAGAGTAGAGTTCCCAACGGTGAGTGCGGTGGGTACGACATGGACGTTACACATTATTTTCGTTTTGTCCATGTTCATTTTAAGACCCACTTGTTGAGATACTCTGTTGAGGTCACCGAGCATTCGTCCTAGATCTTCCAGCGACTCCGCCACGACCACAATGTCGTCGGCAAATCGAAGGTGAGTGATGTATTCGCCATTGATGTTGATGCCAAGTCCTTGCCATTCCAAGAGCTTGAAGGCGTCCTCTAAGGTGGCCGTAAACAGTTTCGGAGAAATGACGTCTCCCTGCCTTACTCCTCTTTTTATGGGGATCGCCTTCGTGCAATGCCCCTGTACTCGGACTGACATGGTGGCGTTATTATACAAGCACTTCAACACTTCAATGTACCGATAGTCAATGCGGCATCGCTGAAGAGATCTAAGAACCGCCCAAGTCTCGATCGAATCGAAGGCTTTCTCATAGTCCACAAACGCCAAGCATAGTGGCCGATTATACTCCTCGGTCTTCTGTATAATCTGCCGCAGCGTAAGTATGTGGTCTATGGTACTAAAGCCTTTCCGGAAACCGGCTTGTTCGGGAGGCTGGAAGTCATCAAGCCTGCATTCGAGACGATTCGTGATGACTCTCGAAAACAACTTATAAACATGGCTCAGCAGTGTGATGGGCCTATAATTCTTCAGTAAAGTGTTATCACCTTTCTTGAAAAACAGTACCACCACTCCCCTGTTCCATGCTTCCGGCGTTTTCTCTTCGAGCAAGACGGAATTAAACAGCCTCTGAAGGACTTTAAGTACCGGCGTTCCGCCCGCTTTCAGAAGCTCTGCGGTAATTCCGTCTTCGCCTGGTGCTTTGTTATTTTTGAGTTGTTTGAGAGCCATCGTAATCTCGTACAGGCTGATGTCCGGGATATCTTCAGTGTAGTGTCGGGTTAGCTTGGCTCTTGGGTCTTTTACCAAGTCAACAACAGGTTCAGCTACTGAGGTGTACAACTGCCCATAGAACCTCTCTATCTCCCTGAGCACCTCTGACCTATTCGACGTTACGTTTCCGTCCTCCGTCTTCAGCTTCGTCAACTGGCTTTGCCCAATAGACGCGTCTCTTGCGAACACTTTGGAGCCCTTGTTCTGTGCTATGGTCTCCTCAATACGCCTTGTATTGAAGGACCGTAAATCGTGACGCAAGGACTTCAGTATCTGTCCATTGAGCTGCCTATAGGACTTAGCATCATCGGAGGTTTGGAGCGTCATGGAACGTCGCTCAGCCATGAGATTTCGGGTGGAGTTAGATAGTTTTTGAGGTCTATTTTTACGGTGGGGCTTATAATACTTGGACCCGACCGTATGGACAGTCTCTACCAGCCTGTTGTTGATTTCGTCCACTGATGCGCTGCTGTCTAGCAATTCGAAGCGGTTTGCCAATTCGAGTTGAAAGTTCTCGGGGTTTTGGATGTGTGCATAAGAAGGTCGGAGCGTAGACTTCATCAGACGCGATCTTTCCATTTTGACATTAATATTTAATGTGCCTCTGACCATTCGGTGATCACTGCCGGTTTTTACCCTGTGAATCACGGAGACATCATTAAATATTTGTCGCTTGGTGCTCATGATGAAGTCTATCTCATTTTTTGTGGAACCATCAGGGCTCATCCAGGTCCATTTTCTATGAGGCGGCTTCCGGAAGAAAGAGTTCATCATAAAGAGTCCCTCCTTCTCCAGATATTCGGCCAGCCTCTGACCCCTGGGGTTGCGCTGCCCATATCCAAATTGCCCCACTCTCAACTCATCATCGCCCCGTTTGCCCAGCCGCGCATTGAAGTCACCCATAACCACTGTAAAGTGTGCTTTGGAAGTATGTATGGCTCTACTAATGTCCTCATACATTACTTCGACGTCATCATCTGAGTATGCCGAGGTCGGTGCGTAGACCTGTATGACCTTCAGCGAATATCTTTTGGATATTCTGAGTATCAGGTACGCTACCCTGCTCGACACACTAGTGATGGACACAATGTTGTCTATGAGTGACTTGTGGACGATAAATCCGACACCACCTTGGGACTGCTGTTCACCCTCCCGGTAGTAAAACAAGTTGCCGGATTTTAAGGTTATCGTGTCCTCGCCCTTTCTTCGGACCTCCGATAAACCAACAATATTCCACCGCAACTTGTTTATCTCTTCTTCCAGCTCAACAAGCTTCTCATCTGTCCTTAACGTGCGTGC
Organism: Phalera bucephala; assembly: GCA_905147815.2. NCBI lineage: Eukaryota > Metazoa > Arthropoda > Insecta > Lepidoptera > Notodontidae > Phalera > Phalera bucephala. The sequence goes on along the minus strand of LR990621.1, from coordinate 9,122,280 downwards.
ATTGTATGTCACCAGGGCCAATTTTCGATGTTGGTGGTAGCCGAATCTCTGCCGGAGATTCTTAGCACCCCTCGTCCTGTCGTTACCATAGCTGCTACCGTGGCCAGGACGAACAGGACCGCCGGGGACTAGGGGCCTGGTTTTATTCTTATCTTCCATTTTAATAAATTGGGGGTGTTTGCCATACTCGCCACGCTTGGCAGGCGGGTTGGCGAGCGCAGTTTTTGATGATAGAAGTGTTAAGGAAACGCTGCTGCCCATTCCCTAGTTTTCCCTTAGTCGCCTTGTACGACACCCGATGGGATGAGATGGGTTGGTCCTATTCTAAGCCGGAAACCACGCGGCTATAGTCTTAAGGTCTGTATAATCAGGTATATACCTTTCTGTAACGTAACCTGTTATTTATTTGCAGACCAGAATCATTGACGGTTGAAGGCTCCGCTAATATATTAATTGCAAATTTTAAACATATATTGGAACATCAAATAATAGCACTGATGAGCAATGCATTAATTTACGGTATCAAGACCCTCAGATCCCTCCCAAAATGCGGTAAGAAATTCACTCTTGCAATTATTACTCTAGATAAAATACATAACAGTAGCTAGGTACTATATTATAACTACTATATTTACCGAAGGACCGATAACCATTAGGGTAGAGGTGTTCTCGATTAGAGCACGCAACTCAGCAATCGTACCTAATGTAGATCGCCCTGCAGCTATATGGAGCGACGATATATGCAAGGTAGCTGGCAACGATTGGAAGAGAGGCCTATGTTCAGCAGTGGACTGATATGGGCTAATGATGATGATGGTGACGATGAGCTCGTTACCTACTAAATAAAATCCATTTCTCATTTTCAGAGCCTTTCCTACCAGGGCAGATTATCTCATCCAATAATACTAAACAAGAACCTAACGAGCCACCAAGTCCTGATGATAACGAATCGCCAGAAAACATGGAACTACCTGAAGATTTAATTACGGTTGAGGATGATAAAAACCGTGTCATAGATAGCTCCAAATATAACGAAAACGAGCCACCTTTCGGACGTTCAAAAAAGAAAAATAAAGTCTGGAAGAAGAAAGTACCACGTCTATCAAAGGGGAAGAATAACACAAAAGTTAAAATGCGCAAACGTATTTCTAACAAAACGGCTGTACAAACAATATACATATAAAAAACTGTAATGCTCTTTTAAACTTAGCTTAGTCGGTTTATACCCTGTTAGCTATATAAAACAATAAAGGATTAACAGCCTGTCAATAAGTAACAGTGCTCTAACTGCCGTTTTTGATTTACTCTTTTTCTATTAAAGAATGGTCAGCGATTGTCATTGCCTCACCTGATGCAAAGCAAAAAGGAAATTCCAAATCGATATGATTAAGCTAGACTTTTAATAATTTATAACTCTAAGCCAAATCGATGCATAGAACAAAGATTATGCTCTAACATATATAACGAACGCAAGGAACTGAAATACTAACATTATAAGTTACTTGCACGAACGAATACCTATATAAGTGCCAAGTTTGCCTATTACATGGGCACGTGATAGGTGTCAGCCTTTTGGTCACCTCGTACTTAAGTGAATCTACTTAGCTTATTAGAATAATGAATATTTGGTGAATATCAAATATTCTTTTTTTGTGTTAATTGCGTTTGCATTATGCCATTGTACAAAGTTTACGAATACTCATTTCTAAATTAATTCAACTCCCCAATGAACTTGATGACAAAGATGATAATGAATTTAATGAAGTGCCCCACCCTGGATAGTAAAGTGATGTATACTTTCATACCATTTGCGACGGCCGTTTTGAGGGAAACGAAAAGGCACGTTTTATCACTTTGTTACAATTACCTTGACTCATGCCCTTATAGGAATACAAAATGGTTAATATTCCACCAACATTACACATTATAATTCGAAATAATACAAGTTTTGGAAATCAAAACAAATTGACACCAGCACACTTCGACTTCCCGCCAAAACCTCCTCAAATATTCTTCTGTTTCTTCTTCTTTAAGTTATGGCTTCACACTAATTTTAAGTATATTTTGCCAGTATCCAGTGAGATATATAATCGTGTTTGTTTAAATTAATTCAACTCCCCGATGAACTTGATGACAACGATGATAATGAAATTGTATGGGTATGCAGAGAGTACAGAACAGGTTCTATTCTTTTAGCTGAAAAAGTATTTTTTTTATGTTTATGGCATCACGACAATGCGTATTTTGCCAATGTAAAATATTACGAATATTCATTTCAAAATTAATTCAACTCCCCGATGAACTTGATGATAAAGATAATTATGAAATTGATGAAGTGCCCCACCCTGGTTAGCAAAGCGATGGATCGTTTACATACCAATAGCGACGGCCGTTTTGAGGGAACTCAAAAAGGCACGTTTTATCACTTTGTTACAATTACCTTCACTCATGCACATATAAGAACACATAATGGTTAATATTTCACCAACATTACACATAAGTCAAAATAACACGAATTTTGGAAATTAAAACAAATTGACAACATCACTCTTCGACTTCCCGCCAAAACCTCAACAAATATTCCTTGCTATATATTTATTTTTGAACTATGGCGTATGAGGTGCGTATGAGTTTATTCCAAATTTATTCGTCATTTTTTTTAACAATTTGTGAACGACGACTTAAATTGTCAAATTGACGTTTAACAACACAACGATTTCCTGTCACTTATCAGCTGTCACTCAGCTGCAATATGTTTCGATTAGGATGATATATTAAATTTTTATTAAAATAAATTTTGTGTACCTATCTATATTGCACGAGGTAATGTGCGTAGCAAAATGTCTGAAGACGAGACCGTGGACATTGAACAAGAATTAGACGATCTTTTGACGAAAGTCCAGCCGAATTTACAAGATGTTATCAAAAGAGTAAATATTTACATTTTTCACTATTATATCGGTGTTATGCCGTAAATAAATAATATATTATAATATTATCTTTGATTTTAGAGCTTTACAAATGTGGCCCTACAACAGACGAAAAATGGTGAACAGATAAAACCCGACACTTTGGCTGACACCTCGTATTTTGCAAAGAACACGCAAGTGTAAGAAGCATATTTATTTTAGAGCTCACATCATTCCAATATTATAAAGTAAACCCTAACTTACATTCTTTCATCCCACTCTACTGTGGGAGTAGGTTGGGCAATGAGCAGCAGCAACAAAGGGAATTGCATCAGGCATTCAAAATTTATATAACCATTTTGTCCATACATTTCCATTTTCAAACAGCCCTGGTTTACATTCTCGCACTCAGTAGCTTTAAGCTGACTGGCTAAAAAACAATAATTGTTTTTATTGTGTCTGTATACTTTATATATATTCTCGCACTACCTAGTTTTAAGATGACTGGAAAAAAAAAACAATAATAGTGTTTTATTGTCTCCATTATTCATGTTTGAAGGAAAAAATAACAAATAATTCTGCTTGTAAACATAAATCTAGATAAACTATATTACTCAGAAATTGACAAAACTACATAACTTAAAATTTTTCAGTAATCTATCCCGATTGGAACTGGTGAAAACTCCGACATTCCACATGCAGGCATTGTCACTAGATCTAAAGTCCATGGGCCTATCACTGAAGTGCTCTCTCGGTGAAGTCAATGTAAAAGGCCTTTACAGTGCATTCAATGAGAATCTATATAACCTTATACCTGTGATGGCTGAAGGACATGTTTTGTGAGTATTTTTATTTTAAACTAGCTGTTACCTGCAGCTATGCACATGTTTATTATATAATTTATTGTGTCTATTAAACATTGTCTATTCTGATGTATAAACTATACTACTATAAAGTTTCATCAACATCAGTTCAGCACTTTTTGCATGAAAGAGTAACAAATCCACATCCATCCATCCGTACAAACTTTTGCGTTCTGTCTTAAGTCAATGCAGACGAAGTTGCGGGCAAAAACTATTTGACAATACATCAGGTAGTAGGATATTACTTCATCTTTCAAGAGGTGTATTTGAACTTACGTTTATCCTACATTCTGCATACAGACAGAATCCAAATTCGTTCTCCAGTCAGTCATTAGTTTACCTTTTCACTTCACTACTAACTCTAAATTCGGAGCCCCATTTTAACTCTACTAGTCTTGCAAGAAGAATTCTAGTTATTATTTTTTTTTAAATAATTAGTAATTTTATTATACATAAAATTTTAACACTGCCATATATTTTCTTTACAAAAGAAAATGAAGGTACATAAAGTTGAAATTATTATTTGAGATGATGGAAATCTAAAGATTTGTACTTCCAGTAAATTTTTCAATTATTTAAAATGCTCATATTGACTGACATGATGTACTATCTTATCATAATAATGATAAATTACATAAAAGCTTTTAACACTACATACTTAATACAATATATAATCTAATCTGATGCTTTTTAATTGCTGCTTGTATTAAAATTGATAATATACACAAATAAACAATTGATAGATATATGAATAGATTTAAAAAAAAAACAGTAGTTTTATACATGCTTATAATGTCTTGACATTATTTTCTAATCATTTGTCACAATGTGCATACTAAAGACATAACTAATTTAGTCATTAAGATACCATATGTCCCCATTTTCAAGGGTATTTGAAAACCCCATATTATTAATTCATTATCAACTAAATAAAGTCCTTTAAGTATAGGTTGAATTCTCCATAATTGGATAAATAAATATTGTTTATTTCATTAAATCTTAATTTGTAACAGGTCTGCATTCATGGCTATAAATAAGGTAGGTTGCTAATTGTGGAATCTATAAGAATAAAATTAATTATAATTTGACCTATAATTTACTTGTATACAGATTACAAACTTTTTTTTTTCATCTGGTTTGGTACTCTGGGTTTTTCCAAACCTATGTGCTTGTGTGCCTTACTAAAATTGAAAGAAAACTTAGTGAGAAAACCTTAACATCTGAAAGACCTAAAAATCTGCAAAAGACTTGAAATGTTGTGCCTAAACCAACTATCGAATTATTTCTTCTTCTCTTGCCATAGCAATAATAACCAGGAGATGAGAGGCTTTCTCCCTGTTATATAGGGACCAGAAATAACTGCAGGTAATATAGGTTATTTGAGACACAAAGCAGGATAAATGCGGTCGAAATGCGATCTCTGCGGAAGATGTGCAGAGTCACGCTGACCGACCGTATTCGCAACAGCGTAGTAAGAAAGCGAGTAGGTATGAAAGATAGTATCGGTGTAAAGATGAGAAAGGGTATGCTCCGTTGGTTCGGGCATATAGAAAGGATGCCAGAAGAAAGAATGACAAAATAGATATACAATGCGAAAGTGGAAGGATGTAGGTGCCGGGGAAGACCTAGACTATCTTACCATGACCAAATAGACCGTGTCTTATCTGAAGGGCAAGTCAAGAGTCTCCGTAACCGGCGAGTGTGTATGAGACGAACTATGAGAGTGGAGGAAGCCAGAGAGGTATGTAAGGAAAGAACCTGTTGGAACTCTGTACTCTCTGCCTACCCCGCGAGGGAGCTGGCGTGATGATATAGATAGATAGATAGATAGAGACACAAATATTAGTCTATCTATGATTAGTCATATTGGCACCCGCAACTATTCCATCGGGTGAACCGAACGGTCTACGCCGAAACCACTAGACCAAACATTCGTCGACTATAGCCTTGCCACAGTTCGATGCTCGTGGGCTTTACTAGAATCCACCCAAACTAGACCATAAGTGTTAACCAATAAGTTAATCAGTCATGACTGTTCACTACTTCTAGAATATCCTTATCAAACATGACTGCAGATGTGAATGTGGGCCTCGTGCTCGAAGACGACGCCTTCTCCTTCATCAACCCTGGCATTGAGTTCACGCATGACGAAGTACTTGTTAAGGTAAGTACCTTCTGACATACATCCATAAAACTTGTATCCTAAAGCGTCCGTCCATATATATATATATATATATATATATATATATATATATATATATATATATATATATATATATAAGCACCGTCACATCTATACTCCCTAAACGGAGTCGCCGACGTTGTTAGGACCACGTAATAGGGACCTAGCCTATTGCGAATGTAATGGACACAATGCCAGACTCCGGAGTGATACTGGAGACTTTTCTATCGAAAAATTATATTTGCTATGCACATTATTCGCCCCTAGATCACCGAGACAGTCCTAATATACTGGTGACAAAAGCGGATTTGTGTGTGTGAATGATCTACGCTGTTTGCCGCAGGGCCTTTACAGCTTCACCGGACAAGGGGGCAAGCTTGTAACCACTACGCTCGAGCCACAAGGGCAAGGGGGACACTAGCTCAAGGGCGCCTCAAGGAGGAACGGCCTCGGCTTGGGCAGTCGCTATGGGGGAAGGCTTATACTAGGTGTCTCGCCGTGGTGCTCTGCACCGGCCGGCGGGCAAGGGATTCTTCGACCTGGCCGGCGAGGTCGGTGTCTGATCCTGGGTGCGGTATCTGTATCCGAAAGAAGGGATGTAAGGGCATCGGGAGGGTCGGTGAGAACATGCCGCGGACGGCGGTAGCGGCTGATAGGAGGGAAGTTAGGTTCTTAGTCGGCGGCGGCTACGATTAACGGATTTCTATGATTGGACGCGTTCGCGAAATATCGGGTTGTCAGCTTTTTAATAAAGGCGCGAATAGGTTCGAGACCGAGATCGGAATGGAGATCGACGCTCCGTGTGAACCACGGGGCTCCGACAGCTTTGCGGAGAAAACAGGATTGAACCGTTTGGAGTCTATGGATGTGAGAGCAGGCGGCGTGCCCGAACACCTCACAAGGCCGTACATAAGTTTTGTAAAGCGTCACCTTATTCCTAAGGGACATTTTACCCCGCTTGCAGATGATCAGGTAGTGACGACCGAGCACAAAGGCTGTTTGGTTACGGACTCTCTTGATGTACGGTCCAAATGTCATGGTTTTGTTTTGGGTGACCCCCTAGATATTTCACCTGTTTAACCCAGGGAGTAGGTCGGTCGAACATTATCACCTGACCGAGATTACTTCTGGGGTGGTGCAGGGAGAGGCGCGAGGTGGCACCTCTGGCGAAGAACAACGCAGCGCTCTTATCCTGGTTCATCTCAATACGCCACTTCCGGAACCAATCCCCTACAGTATTGGCGGCTGCCTGAAGGTTTCTGGTAATGAAACCCTTATTCCTATGCGAGACATAGAGAGCGGTATCATCCGCGAATAGGGCTAGATGCACCTTACTCGAACGAGGAGGATATCTTTCGTGTACGTACTTCTCGACTTCGCGCAATACTCTCTCCCTACTTTTTAGTCCATCTTATTCCATTTTTTGAAGATATATGGCCCCAACGAGTATGGATTCAATAGAAGTTGGAGTTCTTGATACAGACATATATAACCAAAATTTTCCGACACGAATGGTGTATTTTTAGGATAATTAGTTTAATTAATTGGTACCTGTTCGGTTATATGGTAATTTAAAGACAATTAACAAACTGGTTTTTTCTGTACACTAACATTTCATAAAAATATATTATGTAAATAAAAAGAATGCATACACACAAAAGATCAACATTTTATACTAATCCGACACACTTATAGATAATAGGAGAATTGAACTTACAATATAAACAAGGTTTATTTATAGAAAATATACATCGCTGCGCAAATGAAATAGCGATACAACTAAAAACCAAGAACAATTGAAATTAAGCTTTATGACTTTGAAATTAAAGTACTTTTCAAATTATCACATTTTTGAGTAATCCCTTTTTTCATTTAACTAACGTCATCGTTGTTCATGTATTGTTCATCTACTTGTTTGTCCGTGGGAAATTGATCTCTATTTCTAATATTTTTAAATATTAAATTGCAACTGCCTAACACGTTATTGCAAAAATATCTTCAGCGTTGAAGTTATACTTCCGTAAAACGCTCTAGTGAAAGTGTTCTAAATTGTTTCAGCTATCATGGCCGTCGCCACAAAAGAGCGGCGGTTACGAATTCGCTACCACCGAACAACTAGCTAAACACATTGGTAAGTGATGCGCTATGATTTTCGATGACAACTCAGTAGTCACACGGGACAATTCTTTGTGTGACCATAGATAAATATACCCGTCGAACAAAGTCATATGTGCCAAACATAAACATTTGCATATTTGACTTTACGGTCCGCCTAATAGAGTCGTATATTCTAACTATAACAATTAGCGTATAGGTACAACGTGGTGGACTGCTTGATCAATGCAAATCAGTTTTTACTCCTCTAGTTGCTGTTGACGACGTCCATCCGAAGAAGTTCATAAAAGATGCGTTCGAAAAGCTGCGGAACCGGAGTCTTCTGAGCGATTTTAAAGGTTCTCAAACCCAATGGTGATGAATGATCAAACAAGGTGATCAAGTCTGAGTTTGATCGCTGTGCTATCTAAAGGCACGTTTAGCCGTTAATCTCGGTTACGCCAAGTTGAATGCTTATGGGAGGCTTAATAAGTTTTACCTGCAAGTAGTCACATATCTGTCTCCACCAATCTGTACTTAGTCCGTGTTGTGGATTATTATTTATTCTCTCGCATCATGATTTAGCGAGATAAAGCCCTTGCAGAGCAGTGGTACAGTAATTCTTACTGTTTGTTTCTATGATTTAATAATCATACGATATTGTAGTGATATTTTGTATCGATTTGGATTACACTTTCTCACTATCTGTTAACTAAAATATCTTTTTTATTTTATTACGTGTTCCCACACTAGGAATTATTGCTGTGTCATGGGTTTACAAACATGAAATTCACATGCACACACACCAGACCGAAACAAATATTTTTGGGTCACACAAAAATTAGTCCCGTGCGGAAATCGAATCCGCGACTTCTCGGTACAGTGGGCGGAGTGACTCCAGCTCTTAACCACTGGACCAAGCCGATCTTAACCAATACGGCCAAACTGTGCTCTATTCCATTGGCAGATATTCTAACTCCTAATACACTGTGGTCTATTCCATTGGCAGATGATCTACCTCCTAATACACTGTGGTCTATTCCATTGGCAGATGATCTACCTCCTAATACACTGTGCTCTACTCCATTGGCAGATGATCTACCTCCTAATACACTGTGGTCTATTCCATTGGCAGATGATCTACCTCCTAATACACTGTGCTCTATTCCATTGGCAGATGATCTACCTCCTAATACACTGTGCTCTATTCCATTGGCAGATGATCTAACTCCTAATACACTGTAGTCTATTCCATTGGCAGATGATCTACCTCCTAATACACTGTGGTCTATTCCATTGGCTGATGATCTACCTCCTAATACACTGTGCTCTATTCCATTGGCAGATGATCTAACTCCTAATACACTGTGATCTATTTCATTGGCAGATGATCTACCTCCTAATACACTGTGGTCTATTCCATTGGCAGATGATCTACCTCCTAATACACTGTGGTCTATTCCATTGGCAGATGATCTACCTCCTAATACACTGTGCTCTATTCCATTGGCAGATGATCTACCTCCTAATACACTGTGCTCTATTCCATTGGCAGATGATCTAACTCCTAATACACTGTAGTCTATTCCATTGGCAGATGATCTACCTCCTAATACACTGTGGTCTATTCCATTGGCAGATGATCTACCTCCTAATACACTGTGGTCTATTACATTGGCAGATGATCTACCTCCTAATACACTGTGCTCTATTCCATTGGCAGATGATCTACCTCCTAATACACTGTGCTCTATTCCATTGGCAGATGATCTACCTCCTAAAACACTGTGGTCTATTCCATTGGCTGATGATCTACCTCCTAATACACTGTGCTCTATTCCATTGGCAGATGATCTAACTCCTAATACACTGTGATCTATTTCATTGGCAGATGATCTACCTCCTAATACACTGTGGTCTATTTCATTGGCAGATGATCTACCTCCTAATACACTGTGGTCTATTCCATTGGCAGATGATCTACCTCCTAATACACTGTGGTCTATTCCATTGGCAGATGATCTACCTCCTAATACACTGTGCTCTATTCCATTGGCAGATGATCTACCTCCTAATACACTGTGCTTTATTCCATTGGCAGATGATCTAACTCCTAATACACTGTAGTCTATTCCATTGGCAGATGATCTACCTCCTAATACACTGTGCTCTATTCCATTGGCAGATGATCTAACTCCTAATACACTGTGGTCTATTCCATTGGCAGATGATCTACCTCCTAATACACTGTGGTCTATTCCATTAGCAGATGATCTACCTCCTAATACACTGTGGTCTATTCCATTGGCAGATGATCTACCTCTAACGGCAGCAATTTCCTTGCCTCTGTACGCGTTATTGCGGGAGAAACTTCAGCGACATCTGGCTCTCGTGCTGAGGCAAGCTACCAGCATCTCCGAAGTCATGTGTTGTAACCCTAGCTTGCTAGAAGCATATAGGTAAGAAATTTAAATCGACAGACATGCACATTAATTTTATGGCCCCAAAACTAAACACGTTCAGATTTTGTGGTCAACCATTGTCCATAAAAACTAACGTAACTTTAAACCATGATACAAGCTATGCTAATTACGGAAACCGCTCTAAATTTTTTAAGTTTATGTGGTATATAAACTATTATTATTCTAACTGGGAATGAGCCTATAGTGTACGGTCAAAGGTAAGTGAAACGCACCAAAGGTAATGCTAGACTGTCCTTTATTGAATAGTAGACGCTCTATATATATAACGGTATCTACATACATAGATACTTCTTATTATGACTACTACAATAGATTGACAAATAGATCAACAAAGAGGCGCCCCAACTTTTCTCCTAAATACTTACGGTCTTACTAATAAACGATGTATAGCGGGTGAAAAGTTACCTACGGATTTCTCTGTTTCTTGCAAAAGTAATTAGAAAAAAGAAAATAATTATCTCTATCTATCTATCTATATCATCACGCCAGATCCCTTGCGGGGTAGGCAGAGAGTACAGAGTTCCAACAGGGGTACCTCTCTGGCTTCCTCCACTCTCATAGTTCGTCTCATACACGCTCGCCGGTTACGGAGACTCTTGACTTGTTCTTCAGATAAGACTCGGTCTATTTGGTCATGGTAAGATAGTCTAGGTCTTCCCCGGTACCTACATCCTTCCACTTTCGCATTGTATATCTGTTTTGTCATTCTTCTTCTGACATTCTTTGTATATATGCCCGAACCAACGGAGCATACCCTTTCTCATCTTTACACCGATACTATCTTTCATGCCAACTCTCTTTCTTACTACAATGTTGCGAATGCGATCTGTCAGCTTTCTACTTATTTTCATTCTCCTTCTTACATACCAAGCTCTCGCTGCCATATAACAGCGTTGGGACAAACACTCCGTTATGTATGGCCAACTGCGCCTTTTGGCTTAAGTGCCGGCGCCCAAGTAGCTTTCCCCTCGCACCATTCACTTTGTTCCCTGCATTCACTCTTCTCTCTATGTCAGCGGTGTATATTCCATCCTTACTGAATGCACATCCAAGATATACAAATTCATTCACTTGCTCCAGCACATCGTCACCAACCACAACCCTTGCATTCGTTCTGGTTTCTTCTCGTTCAAAAACCATACCATTAAAAACCATAAGGAATTGTCATTGCTTTAATATTATCTCAAGTGGACTTTCTGCAGTCTTTAACGGTAATCGAAAATGAAAAATGTACGAGCACGACATTATACAAAAAGTCACACGGTCAGAAAAGTGCGTATCGATTGCGACAAGAGCATAGAAACAAAACACTTGCAACTTTGCCAGGCCTTCAGCTTCCTTATCCGCTATAACTAATGAAACACAAAACGCTGCGCGTTATGCTAATTTCGCGAATACAGAATACCATGGCATGATCCATGTGCTGGCTGTCTGGCACGGGTCACTCCTCCTTCCCTCTAATATGGTCGAGGCGAGTGATGGCTGTTCCAGTAGTCATACTCGTGAACAGATGCTGCTTGTGGGGACTGGTCCATCTGGAATCCTTTAGACACTCTTTATAATTAACATCATTAGTCTCATATCTCGGTCGTAAGGCATCACACTGAAGCTAGATCGTAAACTATTTAATAGGGATTATGCGTGTATTTTTTTTTTATTTTTATACGATAGATTACATCAATATATAAACTGCAAAAAAAAATTAAGCGTCAATAACAAAATGTAAAGGGCAAAAAAAATGTTGAAGGTAGCAAACAGATAAGAGCATTTTAAACGCCCGCCATTTTGGCGCGCTTGGCGTGACGTCAAAGTCTATAATAACAATCAATAAGTGAACAGCTGTAGAAGTATTTTATTCTGTAATTTGTTTTTATTTTGTATTTTGCGACTATTATACAATGGAACAACACTTTATTGTGCCTAGGTGTAAAAATACAATAAGAAATGCACCCGATAGGTGCGGACATAAGGAGAAAGTGGTGTAAAATCAGAAAAAGAGACATGGTACCTCCATCAACTTGTTTATATTGCTGCGAAGATCACTTTAACGTAAGAATTAACTTAAATAATTTAAACTAAAATTTTGTCTCTGTGTAAATCGACAACAAAAATTAACAATAAAACTAACTCAATAGCAAACATCCAACAAATATGCACTTGTTGACATTTGTCGACATCATCGTCATCGAATATGACGTCAAAGTCTACAAGACTTTGACGTCATATTCGATTTGACCAATAGCGTGGCGTTCCCGCTACTTTGAATTTCCCACTCATTTTTTGTACTTTCAATAATTATTTTCTTAAAAAAATTTAATGTTATTAAAAAATATTGGTATGGACATTATTGGCTTGACGCACATATGGCCCCACGTGTTTGTTTGCACGACGCACAATTTGGTTTTAAGCCCGGGCTTTCTACTGAAAGTGCCATTCGGTGTGTCAAGCGAACTGTTCAATACTATACGAGAAGAAAAACTCCTGTAAACGCCTGCTTTCTAGACCTGTCCCGTGCCTTCGATATGGTGTCATATGACATTCTGTGGAATAAGCTTCGTAACGAAACCAATGTCGATAGTGAAGTTACCTCTCTGCTCAAATATTGGTATAATAACCAAACCATTTATGTAAAATGGGCTACAGCCACATCGAACATGTACTGGTTGGAATGCGGTGTAAGACAGGGGGGTATCACCTCGCCCCGCCTTTTTAACCTGTATATCAACGGTCTAATCGTTAAACTCAGTGGCTCCTACATCGGATGTCATATTAATGGACTATGAATCAACAATATCAGTTATGCTGATGATATGGTGCTGCTGAGTCCATCCATCGCCGCTCTGAGAAAACTTATCCTCATGTGTGAAGAATATGGATTGAACCACGGTCTCAGGTACAACACTAAAAAGAGTGAGTTACTTGTGTTCAAGGCTGGCAATAAAAAGTACTTGAAAGTGCCACCAATATTTTTATATAACAACCCCTTAACACAGGTAACCCAGTTTGAGTACCTAGGTCATTGGGTCACTGAAGACCTAAGAGATAACAAGGATATAGAGAGGGCACGCAGGGCGTTGGCTGTCCGATGTAATATGCTGGCCCGCAGATTCGCACGGTGTACTACACAAGTGAAAATTACACTCTTTAGAGCTTACTGTCAGTCACAGTACACGTGTAGTCTGTGGATTAGCTATACGCAGAGGGCATACAGCGACCTGCGTGTTCAGTACAATGATGCTTTTAGGGTGTTGTTGGGGCTGCCACGGTTTTGTAGTGCCTCTGGGATGTTCACAGAGGCTGGACTTGATGGCTTCCATGCCATCATCCGAAAAAGCTGTGCATCCCTCCTACATGGATGGCGTGCTAGCTCAAACAGCATCCTGAAAGCATTATGCGATAGGTGGGACTGCCCGATACTGGAGCACTGGATACGGCTGCACGCGCCTGTTGCTAAGTGTGCAGTGCTCTAGTATGACGGGCACTTCCCATTTACTTATTTTTCCTATTTTATTCTTTTTACTAACACATAACATTCTTCTGCAGCGTAATTTTAGTGGCATTAATCTTGACAGGCTTCGACAAGATGCCGCTAGCATTAATTGGCAACCTTTGTTGTTAGCAGACACACTAGATGACAAAATTAATATCTTCACGTCTACGCTAATTCAGCTGTATGATTTGCATGCTCCTATTCACCCTGTCAGAGTTAAACATCTTCCAGCACCCTGGTTAACTAAAGACATTAAGTTATTGATGAACAAAAAAGTGGCAATGAAATCCAAGTATAAAGCTAGATCCACCGATTCTAATTGGATCAACTACATTGCCATCCGGAATCACTGCAACAAGGTGTGTAGAGATGCTCAACGCCAACACATCCATAGTTCGGTTCAAAATGGTAATCCAACAAAGGTTTGGAAGTTTCTTAAATCAATGGGGGTCGGTAAATCTCGTCAAGATAACTTCCCTAAAGATTTAGATATTAACCTCCTCAATCAGCATTTCTCGACTTCGTCTAACTTTGATAAGACTACGAAATTAAGTACGCTTAACTATCTTTCATCCATTCCGACACCCGATTATTCACCTTTTGATTTTAGTCAATTTACTGCTTGTGGTGTTAAAAAGAGCATAGAATCGATCACATCAAATGATTGTATCAGCCGCAAAATGATCCTCCCTATCCTTGACGAAATCCTTCCCATCATTTGCATATATCTTTAACTACTCTCTATCTAGCGGAGATTTCCCATCCTCTTGGAAAGAAGCCCAAATAACGCCCTTGCCTAAAAAATCCAATCCTAAATCTGTCTCCGAATATCGTCCAATATCCATATTACCTTTCCTATCCAAAGTTCTTGAGCGTCTTGTTCACGACCAATTCAGCAGATTCCTCAATACGAACTCCCTTCTTAATCCATTCCAATCAGGATTTCGTCCTGGTCACAGCACCGTTACTGCTTTGGTGAACATCACAGACGACATAAGATTAGGTATGGAAAATAGCAATTTGACTATACTAACACTACTCGACTTCAGCAATGCTTTTAACACTGTGGATTTTGATATTTTGCTTGGAGTCCTATGCTCTATTAACATATCTCCAACGGCAATTGACTGGTTTCGTAACTACCTGTCTGGTCGCCGGCAACGCATTCGCATCGATGAAACTTACTCTTCTTGGTGTAACACTAGTGCCGGTGTACCGCAGGGTGGCGTTCTATCTCCTTTACTTTTCGCTGTTTTTATTAACTCCATTCCCAATCAATTACGTTCGTCATACCACCTTTACGCAGATGATCTCCAAATATACACACAGGCACCATTAGCCAGGCTGTCGGAAGCTGTGAATACTATGAATCATGACTTATCTAAGATATGTGAATGGAGTGGGTGCTACGGCCTCAATGTTAATCCAACTAAGACACAAGTGATAGTTATTGGTAGTTCCAGACTTACTTCACGTATCAATTGGTCGCAACTTCCCCAAATTATTTTTAATGGTATCACTATACCAGTAAGTAAAAGTGTAAAAGATTTGGGGATCTACATCGATACCAATCTCACTTGGGGTCCACAGCTGCAGGAGCTCAGCCGAAAGGTTTTTGCTTCTGCAGGTTCATTAAGAAGGTTGCGCAATTTTCTTCCAACTGCCACAAAAATTGCACTCGCACAATCTCTTCTACTCCCTATAATAGATTATGCAGACGCCAGCTATCTTGACCTCACAGAGCAGCAACTTAATAAACTCGAGCGACTTCAAAACTTTTGTATAAGGTTCATATTTGGCCTGCGTAAATATGACCATGTCTCTGAATTTCGTACAAAGCTCAAGTGGCTGCCAATTCGCCTTCGCCGGAATGCTCATATACTATCGCTTCTGTACAGTGTCCTGTATAATCCGATAACTCCCTCTTACCTCAAAGATCGATTTGAGTTTCTTCATGAGCCACACTCGAAGTTCCTGAGATCATCGGAAAATTTAAACTGAAAATGCCGATGCATTCCACAAATTTCTTCGATAAATCCTTTACCATTCAAGCCGTCCGTCTGTGGAATGCATTGCCAGTGTCAGTTAGACGTGCAAAGTCGTTGGTTTCGTTCAAAAACATGGTTAAGAGTCACTATCTGTCAATAATATGATTATTTGCTATTTATCTTTATCTGTTAGCTATAATATGTGTGTGGTATGTAATAGTGTATATTGTAATGTCTGTATATATATGACTAGGTTTATATTATATATATGTGTATTGTAAATTATTATCAATAGTGTACACCACCAACTGCCCTTTTTATTCTTATTTGTTTTCCTTCCAACGGTTGTCTGGAAGAAATTGCTTTAAGCGATAAGACCGCCATTTGTACTGTTTTTGTATTTAAATTGTTTCTTGTATTGTTTTTTTGGTGTACAATAAAGTGTATTATTATTATTATTATAACTACCGGATCTTCTCAGTGGAGGCTGCGTTCTGATCCGGTAGTAGATTAGTACTTAAAGTATAATAATAACAATATCAGCCCTGTTAAGAAACTGTCCTACCGTTGGGCACGGGCCTCCTCTCAAACTGAGAGGGTTTAGGCCATAGCCCACCACGCTGGCCCAGTGCGGGTTGTCAATAAAATTAGATTAGTTAAATGAGATTTTAAAAAATGTTAACTGTTGGAAATCTGCACTATCTGCATACCCCGCAAGGGATCTGACGTAATAATATAGATAGATACATAAACTGACTGTTCGTAAGAGTCCCCGCAGGGTTTATTTTAAATAAATTGAGTTTGAGATCACTTCCCAAAGTAATGCGCCTTTGTTCGTAGCAAATAAGGATTTTGTGTGATAATTCAATTCTACTGTTTACCCTCAGTTCCATGGTGGATTGCCTTGCGTTAAACGGCAATAAGGTGATCGATATGATCCTAATCAACATGCGGCGGACGCTGCTCCAGACGTGTCGGGAACTACTGGAATTACCACCGTTACATGCCACCTTCATGCATAAGGTATGATGATCACTTGAATTTCTCATGTGCATAAAAATATGTCCAATAGAAAAAAAACAAGGTATTTACTTAAATTAAAATGACCGAGCGATAAAACACAGTTATTGACTATAGTGTTTTTCACGAGACTTGGGTTCGATGACGTTTCATTAAATTCCTATTCACGCTTTTTTTTACTGTGGAATATTTAAAATAGGGAATCCAGAAAATAACAAAAATATATAGATAAAGAAACAAATCTATTTTAATTTGCATTTAAAACATAACACCGTCACGCCTATATTCCCCAAGCGGCAGAGATGTATTGAGTACACCCACGTTCCGCGGACGATGTTAGGTCCCATGTAATAGGGAGCGAGCCTATTTTTTCGTTAGAAAATCTTCATTTGTCCGACCTAGGATTTGAACCCAGGACCTCGTGATCACCAAGCGATGCGCTTTGCCACCAGACCAACGAAAACATATACTGTTTATAAATTTGCGTAATTAATTAAAAAACTTTATATACCTCTATTTTTTGATTATGTAAATTGGAACGGTTTGAGTATTAGGGACTGACACAATGAAATCGTTATAATCGATCGATCAATTGTTTTTAAAAATATACAAAATCGATTACCGATGTCTGTATGAATATTAGTATGTGTATCCGATTAAAATACATGGTATCCTCAAAGTCAAGAAATTAGTAAAAAAATACGTGAATGCGCCATCTTGACACGTTGAAATAGACAGTTTTTATAGATTTTTTAAAATAATTTATGTGCGCGACGGAGTGCTTGGACAGATAATTTTTCTGACGAATCGCTTGATTCGTAAATAAATAATGAAATGTTTGATTTTATTTTTGTTCCTAAATTATTGTTATTAAAATCGATACGTTCTCTATTACAAATTATCTCGATACGATTTTTCAATCGATTCTATTTCATTCAATTTTATCATTTCTAGAAACGTCAAATCCCAAACGTCACCCTACCTAAGTCTCATGAAAAAGTCTGTAAACCCTCAGTGAGCATCATCATCGGTCGGTACTAAGGAACCAAACTATAAGCTATCTATATTATTATTATTTTGAATATATTATGTAACATTTGATATATATTGTTTAGACCTTTACCCTGTATAGATCCTGCGTTATGCGAAATAAATATATTTAAATTTATCTCTCTCTCTCGCATGTAGGGCTATGATGCGTCGCGCTCTCCAATTTTATAATCCTAGTAAAAGTACATCAATGAACTTTTTATTCTCTTCTTCTTAGCATAACCTATAGTAGGGATGGCGATTCTTTCCGAAAAATATTGATTTTTAAATCGATGCGAATTGTAACCTGATGAATCGATTCACAAAAAAATCGAGGTCTGAAAGATTGATTTATAAAAAATCGATTTTATTTGCAAGATTGGATTTACAATGTAAATATAAATACAATTTATGAAAAACAAGATACCATAATAAACGATCTCTTATCAGTAAAATCAGGGAATTTTTGATTTCAAGGAATTCCATAATTACAATTATTTTTATTAACATATCAAAGTATCAAGTATAAAAGAAAACATATATTATCTAAATATCTTTGTTACCTTAAAAAGTATAGAACATAGATAGTATAGATTATAGTCTGTCAATAGTCTGTCAAATTGACAGACTATTGTTTTTCCAAAAACAAAAAAAAATCGAATGTAGATTTTCTAGGGCGAAATATCGATTCACCGAATCGATTCAGTGCTACATATCGATTTCAAAAATCGATTTTCTTGGCCCGTGAAATCAATTCTTCGATTAATCAATCTCAGATCGCTATCCCTAACCTATAGTATTTTTTATGAAGAAATAGTACTGTGACAGTAGTACGTGTCAAAGAAAATTATACTTTATTCAATGGCAATAAGAGGCATGACCTGTTTCCATACTTATGGTGTTATGCCTTAATACCATTGAATTAAATATTAATTTCGTTTGGCACTTAGAACAGTCACTACCCATCTTATGTGTAAAATATTATACCTATCTCTCGTTGCAGATAGGTTCGCTATCGTTCATCGGCAAATTCGAAACGGACGCAGGCTGGGTGAAGAACCTGGCCACCATTAACCGGATCAATGACGTCAGCGTCACCAGGCCTGACCCCTTGAAGACCAGCTTCCACGTCACGCTGAAAGTTAAGGACTTACAGGTCAGATATTATGTTTAAGATAATATAGTTGAAAATCAGTCTACAGTCTGTCAGTGCGATTAAACTTATTGATTTTTTTGGTCTCAGGAAGTTATTGAGCTATATAAAGATTTCGTTTATCTATCTCTCTATCTATATCATCACGCCCGATCCCCTGCGGGGTAGGCAGAGAGTACAGAGTTCCAACAGGTTCTTTCCTTAAATACCTCTTTGACTTCCTCCACTCTCATAGGTCGTCTCATACACACTCGCCGGTTACGGAGACGCTTGACTTGTCCTTCAGATAATTTAAGATTTCGTTTACTTTTACTAAAATAGTAAAAATTTATTAAATATTTACCAAAATGAGTTGAGTAGGCACTATTATTATATTTAATATTAGAATTCTAAAATCGTTGGGTATCGGGTGTTACGTTAGGTGACTTTGTTACATTTCATTCTTGACCTAAAAACGCCAGCTATATGTATGGGCACTGTTGTGCGAAAATAATTTTTTTATAAAGTAGAATCAAAGTTTAAAATTGATTTTAGCAAAACTGTCATTTAAGAGATATTTATAGGCGTGTGTGTGTGTGTGTGTGAATGATGTACGCTGTTGGCCGCGAGGCCTTTACAGCTTCACCGGACTTAAAGGCGAGCGTGCAACCACTACGCTCTAGCCAGCCAGAAGGGCAAGAGGCGACATACTCGACATACGGTTGGGACAGTCGCTGTAGGGGGACGGGTGCACTACTAAGTGCACCGGTCAACCGCCGGCTATGGGAGGGGATCTACTACTACGTCGTCGTCGTCGCCCGTATTCTGAGCGGAAAGAAGGGATGACAAAGCATCGGGGGGGTCGGTGAGAACATGTCGCGGCCGGCGGTGGCGGCAGGGGTCGGGGGGGAGATCGTAGTCGGCGGTGGCTACGATTAACGGATTCGCATGGGTAGATGCGTTCGCGAAGTGACGTGTTGACGCCTTTTTAATAAAGGCGCGAATAGGTTCGAGACCTAGATCGGAGTGGAGGTCGACGTTCCGTACGAACCAGAGGGCTCCTACGGCTTTACGGAGGAAGCGGTTTTGAACCACTTGGAGTTTATCGATGTGACAGGGGGCCGAATGCCCGAACACAACACACGCATAAGTCATGATGGGTCGAACGCAAGTTTTGTAAAGTGTCACCTTATTTCTAAGGGACATTTTACTCCGCTTGCAGATTAACGAATGGAGACGACCGAGCACAAATGATGCTCGGTGACGGACCCGCTTGATGTGCGGGCCGAAGGACATGGTACTGTTTAGGGTGACCCCTAGATATTTGACCTCTTTGACCCAGGGAATGGGTCGGTCGAACATGGTCACTTGGCCGAGATTACTTCTAGGGCGGCGCAGGGAGTGGCGCGGGGTGGCACCTCTGGAGAAGAACACCGCAGCGCTCTTGTCCGGGTTCACCTCAATACGCCACTTCCTGAACCAATTCCCTAGGGAATTGGCGGATGCCTGAAGGTGTCTGGTAATGAAACCCTTATTCCTATGCGAGACGTAGAGAGCGGTATCATCCGCGAATAGGGCTAGATGCGCCTTACTCGAACGAGGAATGTCGTTCGTGTAAAGGCTAAACAGGAGCGGAGAGAGAACTGAGCCCTGTGGGACTCCAGCACTGATGGAGTGGGAAGTGGAGCGCGTCATTTCGACGCGATAACGGAAGGCGCGATTCGACAAGAAGTCTCGTAAGATGAGCACGAGTCTGTCCGGCACACCCAATTGGTAGAGCTTGTAGATCAAGCCGTTGTGCCAGACTTTGTCGAATGCCTTCGCGACATCTAGGAAGAGGGCGCCCGTGTAGATGGGTTTGGGTCTATTGAGACCGGAGAGGATGTGCTCCGTGATGCGGTGCACTTGGTGGACGCAAGAGTGTTTGGCTCGAAAGCCAAACTGCTCGTCGATAAAGATACCCCTGGACGTTACGAAGTCTTTGAGCCTCGCCAGAAGTAGGCGCTCGTATATCTTGGCCAGGGAGTTGAGGAGACTGATAGGGCGGTAGCTCGCGGGGAGATTGCGAGGTTTGCCGGGCTTGGGAATGCCTATGACGTCCGCCTCCTTCCACTTAGCGGGGAAGGTGCAGTTCGTCATGGCGGCGTTCAAAATGGCCACCAAGAGGCAGATGAGCTGGGTGGGCAGGCATTTCAGAACGCGATTCGAAATGCCGTCAGGGCCGGGGGCTTTTTTAGTTTTAAGACCCATAATCAGATCTTCGACCTCCGTTTGCGTGATAGGAGGCAAGGAATCGACGGGGGGGAGGGATGCCCTGCGCTCGACTTCCCTGTCTACCGCGTCGACGTGGGACTGGTCAACGGACTGAGAGCTGGGGGCGCACTGGCTCTCGAGGGAGTCAGCGAGAAGCTCGGCCTTTTCGTCGTCGTCGAAGGCTGGGGGTGCTGCGCCTGAAGGGCGGGACAGCGGGGGCATGTCAGTCGTGAAGTCGGATTTGAGGCTACGCGCCAGCTGCCAGTAGGCCAGCTGCGACGGCGCGATGCCCTCTAGGAGGACACCCCACCGTTCCTCCCGGACCTCCGCGACACGACGCTTTACCTCTCGTTGTAAAGCGCGCATCCGGGCCCGATTGGCTTCGGTGGGGTAGTAGTCGTACGCTCGGATGGAAGCATTCTTGGAACGAATGAGATCCCTAACATCGTCCGGCAGTCGAAAGCGGTTGAGGTAGAGATCTTCCGCCTCGACTTGCTTGGACGATCGACTGACAGCCGATCGGATGTGCTCGGTGAAGGCATCTACGGCCTGATCGGTGTCCTGAGGGGACGGGATGGAGTCCGAGCTGAGAGGCAGGGGGGGAGGGTCGGCATCCGCCAAGGCCGTGCTTAGCGCATTATAGGCATGTCACTATATATATATATATATATATATATATATATATATATATATATATATATATATATATATATATATATATATATATATATATATATATATATATATATATATATATATACATATTCGAAAACTACCCAATGTCCTCTCTGAGCTGTAGATTCCCTCGCGATATTTTCGTTCATTGTTAAAGTGGCAATGATCACCCAAAGATGGAACCGTAAAAAACAAATATGAATAAGGTAAAGTTGTTTCAGATCGGCTACGAAGAGTACCGCATCCGCGCGATGGGCGTGTCTTGCGGCGGGCGTGCGTCGGCGACGCTGGGGCGGAGCGCCCTGCACATGGCGCTCACCGTGGGGCTGGCTCGCTGGGAGCCCTACGCACAGCTCGATGACCTGCAGCTACAGCACATGGAGTGAGTAACCCCTTTACAAAACACTTAATTACTTATAGACATAGCAGCGAGAGATGGGTTTGTGAGAAGGAGAATGAAAGTAGGGTAAATGCGGTAGAAATGCGAGCTTTGCGTAAGATGTACGGGGTGAACGACCGTATTCGCAACAGCGTAGTAAGGAAGCGAGTAGGTATTAAAGATAGTATCGGGGTAAAAATGAGAAAGGATATGGTCCGTTGATTTGAGCATATAGAAAAAATTTCAGAAGAAAGAATGAAAAAACGTTGGTGGTTACTGTACGGTACTTCTCAATGCTCTAAGCGGGAAGTGTAGTCAGGGGCATAGTTAAAACGGGTATTACAAAATACCGAATTAATGACACAAGAATTGATAGGAGCTTACATACATTATTTATTTTGCATTAGGAATGTTTCACTAGACACCAAAGCTTTGAACCTGATACTAATTGATCAGGTGTTGACCTAAGAGGTGGGTTATAAGGAGGTTTTACCACATCTTAGGTGTTGACCTAAGAGGTGGGTTATAAGGAGGTGTTATCACATCTTTTGCAAAGCAAATCTTAATCTTCTTTCGGTGAAAAGTGACAGACATAATCTGCGTATATCCAAATCTCTTTCTTACAATAAAGTAAAATTATAACAGCCTTACTAAAGAAACTGTGGTATGCGGAAATAAGGCGAGCAAACACATTTTAAAACTGCAGTAGTAGTTTGAAAATCTCTTTGAAAACTTATATTTGTAATAAAGTTAGCCACTCGATTACTTTGGATCTGTAACTAAGCCAACACGACCCGTTCCCACAAAGTGTTACCCTTGGACTGCGCCTGCAAACTATCCTATCTGCAATTATTTCATGATAATTTAATTTGAATTTTAATCTCCTCCACCAGCTGCGTGGACTTGCACGTGACTGGGCTGGGTCCACTGAGTGGCGTGACTCCGCTAGTGTCCGCGTGGCTGCGCGGCGCTAGCGTTGCACACGCTGCGCCCGCGTTGGCGCGGCAACTGCAACATGAAGTACACACGGCACTCGCCGAGCTGCCTATATGGGAGATGCTGCACGGAAAACAGTGAGAGACAACAGATATCGACATTAAGATAGCCCTAAACAGGCGGTATATGGGAGATGCTGCTTGGGCACAGCCCGATGTTCCACGAATGCGTCCAATCATAGAAATCCGCTAATTGTAGCCGCCGCCAAGTACGAACCTAACTCCTTATCCTATCAGCCGCTACCGCCGTCCGCGGCGTGTTCTCACCGACCCTCCCGATGCCCTTACATCCCTTCTTTCGGATACGGATACCGCACACAGGAACAGACACCGACCTCGCCGGCGAGGTCGAAGAATCCCTTGCCCGCCGGCCGAAGCAGAGCACCACGGCGAGACACTTAGTATATGCCCTCCCCCTAGCGACTGCCCAAGCCGAGGCCGTTCCTTCTTGAGGTGCCCTTGAGCTAGTTACCCCCTTGCCCTTCTGGCTCGAGCGTAGTGGTTGCACGCTCGCGCTCTTGTCCGGTGAAGCTGTAAAGGCCCCGCGGCCAACAGTGTAAATCATTCACACATACACACAAAAAATGCTACATGGGAAACAGTGAGACACAACATATATCGGCGTTAAGATGACCCTACACAGGCGTCCCAGTAGTGTTGTAAAAATAAGCGCTGAATGTCGAGCGTTCAGCGCTGAGTCGACGGTTACGAGCGTTGAAGACTTGAGCGTTAAAGGGGCTACCGCGAAAAACATGTTTTTGCGCTCAATGCACTTCAAGAAGTATATGGATTAGAGACTTAAAATGTTTGACTCTATATTTTAGGATCTGCTAAAAGGAATACACGATTGAACGAAATAATCTCGATAGAAAAAATTTTAAGGTTATCTATTTTACATCTTCTGATTCCAACGCGTAACGTTTAAGAACTAGTCAATAGAATTTACTTAAGAACATAGAGAATAATTGTAATAAAGTTCTTGCAATACAATTTTATATTTCATAGTGTATTTTTTTAGAAAAATTTGTGCTGCACATGCGACGTTTATTTCCGAGCGCGCCGATTAAAATATATCCGTCCTTTATTCATTTGTAAAGTATTTGCATCAGTGTCTCCTTCCCGGTGTTCAAGTAGTCGATCGCGGTAGGCCCTTAAGCGCCGACTCGAGCGTTTTTACAACACTACGTCCCAAAGACCCTATCCGTTCTGTTTCTTCTTCTCTTTCCGCAGTCGTTAGCGCCTTGTTCTGACCACGTGACACGTATGTTTTTCACAAGCTTTTATTTAATTTGCAATGTTCGTATGCCTGTCTGTCTGTCTTTCTGTTTCAAATCTCATGACCCATTTTTTATACACTTGCTGGTATCCGATTGAACTGAAATTTGAAACAAAGCATACGTATTTAATGTCGGTGACAATGCAATAATATGGTACCATGGAGCTGGTCTGATGATGGAGGCGGAAGGTCGCCATAGGAACATAGAAACTATACAACGTAACCCCCTTATGTGTGACTTGTTGGATTGGTAATGAAAATTGACTGACGATGAAAAGAAAAGGTGACCAAGCGAAGCTTCCAACCACTCAGTATAACCCCGCCGTGTTTGGGCTTGTTGGATTTGTCTTGACGAGTAATTGAGACCCGGATGATGTCCAGGGTCTGATGATGGAGCCGGAAGGAAGCCGTAAGAAGACCTGAACTAAGCAAGACATGTTTATTGTGTTTTGCTATAAAAGCTTGTTATTAAAAAGGTCTTTTTAAATTAATATTATTCGTTTTCTGTCAGCGTTAACGATTGTAGAAAGTGCACCAGAGGGCCTAGACAAGTGGCAAGCGTTTTGTTTCTATTCTCTTGTCGAATCGATAGTGCATTATTTTGACCACGTGACTTTCCGTTGCAAAATGTAATTCCCTTACATTTTCCCGCTTTCTATTAGCATTAAAGACTGTAGATTGTCCACTTGGCTATAGGCGCTGGCTACAGGCACAGAGAAGAAATTACATGGGCTTTGACTAAATCACATATAGATTTGAATTAGGTTACACTTTACGAAAAATTTTCTTTATATAGTTTTGTTTGTTAAAATTTTGTTCGATGGCACTACAGAGGCACAGTCTAAGAGAAGTAATCATATAGGCTATCACTAAATCATCTACAAAGATTTTAACATGGTTAAACTTGGCCGTTTACAAAAAAAAAATTATTATCAGTTTCTTAGATGGCACTAAACAGGTACGGTCTATGAGAAGAAATCACATGGGCTATGACTAAATTATCTGCAAAGATTCAAATTTGCTTAAACTTGGTGCTTACGAAAACTTTAGTTTACAATTGAGTTATAAATAAACTTGTCCATTGTAAAACTAAACTTGAACCAATTCATTAATCTTCCCAAACTTGGCAGGTTACGCAAACTTTCGATTACAGTTTCAAGTAAATTTATTTCTTAGATAACTACACTTGACTCAAACTGACCCGCCAAAATCTTATTCTTCGATCACGCCCAATCTATACTTCTATACTAATATTATAAAGAGGTAAAGTTTGTGAGTTTGGATGTTCGGGGTAATCTCCGGTACTACTAATCCGATTTCAATGATTCTTTCACCATTGGAAAGCTACCTTATCCAGAAGTAACATGGGCTATATAACATAGACCCGGTAGGTGGCACTGTTGTCGACCGGGTACGAAGGAACGGGTACGCGGGAAACTGCTAGTACTAGTACAGTAGTACATAACTAAGGTAATACATATAGTTAAACGTGATTGTGATCTCAAGCTCGTATTCATTACGAATACAACAAGGTAAAGAAATTAAGGGCCTCTTTTACCCCCGAGTAAAGTCAGAAGACAATTAAAGTTGCAAGTTAGTCTACGTATGAATTTCACCTACTCTGAGTAGCCCTTCGGTTAAACTAACCAATCTTATTAATTGCAGAGTAACGCTAATCGAGAAGTAACGAACCAGGATTATACTCGAGGGTGAGAGAGGACCTACGGAGCCAAACTAAAGCCTTTCCTGACTTTCCCTATCTTCCATCTATTTTTCAAATCACTACATTCTAACTAAATCTATCAGCATTTACAAATCATGCTATAAATGTTTGTTATGTTTCAGAAAGCAATCCGAATTTATGTACCTGATTTCAAACATCACAATCATACAGTCCTATCTTTTATTTCTATACAGTCCTATCTTTTATTTCCATACAGTCCTATCTTATTTAAACATTTCATGATTATAGAGACCTCGTTGCATTTAACGATTAATTTAAAATGTAATTTACCAAAAATGTGACGTTTTTTCATCGGTGTACCAGAGCGACAGGTCTTAAAATGATGGAGCAAATCCGTGCCTGTGAAGTCGTAACACCTTGGACTGATTTTTTACTGTCCTTCACGATACCGATATATCGTCCCAATACTTGTTCTTCATCGGCACGGCAAATAAGCTTTAGGTAATACTATAGTTTGAAAACAAAATGTTGTGTGAATTGTTTGCGGTTGTTATTATAATATTTTTCACATAAGTTGGGTACTGACAGTTCTAAGTGCCAAACGAAATTATTATTTAATTCAATGGTCTTAAGGCATAACACCATAAGTATAGAAACAGGTCATGCCTCTTATTGCCATTAACTAAAGTATAATTTTCTTTGACACTTACAACTGTCACAGGACCCTTCCTTCATGAAAAATACTATACAAAAGTCGTCTCGGTTATCATTGTATTTTAGTCGTTAATTTTTTTGTTAATGTTACAATTATTATGCGTTAGTTATATCTTCCAATCGTGTTGTAATTTTTATATAATTTTATTACTTATTTACTATGAACATTGTATTTCTATGAATGTGGTTATTTATGTGTTTTAAATATGATATACCAACTCAAAGTAACAAAACTAAAGTTCGTTTCTCGTTTAACGGTTTTTAAGTCAGTGTTAAAACCTGCAATGACTTGAAAATGCAGTGTGAACCAGAAAAGCTCTCCTTTTAGTTTCCTCTGGTTCTTGGGTCTGAACTTGTACTTCTTATGTCTATGTTGTATATTTTCTTCCTAACTGTCTAACTTAGCGTTGTAAAAACGCTCGAGTCGGCGCTTAAAACGCTCGAGTCGGCGCTTGTAACGCACGCTCGAGTGGGCGCTTAAAACGCTCGAATCGGCGCTTAGAACGCTCGAGTCGGTGCCTAAAACGCACTAGTCGGCACTTAAAACGCTCGAGTCAATGCTTAAAACGCTCGAGTCGGCGCTTAAAACGCTTGAGTCGGTGCCTAAAACGCTCGAATCGGCGCTTAAAACGCTCGCGTCTTCTACGTGTTTTAACGCTCGTGAGCGTAGTCTAAGCGTTAAACCCTCGACTTCAGCGCTCCTTTTTACAACACTAGTCTAACTCTACATTTTTTTTATCTTCTTATTATTGACTTTTCATTTAAGACTTCAATGCTGCTAATCGCGGTTTACCGCAGTTCGACGCAACTTAAGTATGGATTGAGTGTGCGTTTCAATCCATACTTAAGTGGTGCTTATCTCAAACATTTGCAGGCAGCCATAGAAGCTATAACATATATTTTTATGTTCTGCTGCGATATCGTATAAAATATGCCACTTGTAAGTGGAATACTACAGTGGTATTCCACTTGTAAGCATTGTGCTAATTTGTGAAATATTTTTATAATTAGTGCGATAGAAATGCAATAATGAGGTTTTTGACGTAATTAGAACGTATGTGTAGTTATTAATAATCAATGATGGCAAAGCAATAATTGATTACTTTTCTATGTTTTAAGCAATTTAGACAATTGATTAAAAATATCAATTTTATTATATCATATTATTAATAAACGATATAACAAAAATAGCAAGCACAAGCAATGATAGCCTAGTGGTTACCGTTGAACTGCAAAGTCAGAGGTCTCGGGTTCAAACCCAAGCACGCACCTCGTCTTTTCGAAAACATGTGCGTATTAAAAAAATAACTATCACTTGCTTTAATGGCGAAGGAAAACATCGTGAGGAAACCTGCACGCCTAAGAGTTTCTCGAAGGTGTGTGAAGTTCGCCAGCCCGCACTGGGCCAACGTGGTGGCTAAGGCCTAAACCCTCTCAGTTTGAGAGGAGGCCCGTGCTCAACGGTGGCACACTTTCTTAACAGGGCTAATATTATATATTATTATAACAAAAATATACTTGGTGATTTTATAGCTCTTTTCTGAATTGAGATATCTAATATTAAATCAGTCTCTACCGTCCCACTGTTGGGCAAAGCCTCTCCAATATTACGATTATTTATTTTTACTTTTTATAATTTTCACATATAATGTACACATTTCTTGTTTGTTGTGAGAACTCAAGATCAACTCTGCCTATGTGTAGTTTGATTATGAGCTGTTATTTAGCATATAGAGTTAATAAAGAAATGGAGAGAAGAGTTAAAATATACATGTAACATATAGCTGCTTATTGCACCTTTAGTACCACTTATCTTGAATTCTTAAATCAGGAACTGGTCTATAATTTCTCAATGCAGAAAGCTGCTATCACCCTACATATATATATATATATATATATATATATATATATATATATATATATATATAAAAGGTGTAACATAATAAACAAGCAAAACCTCAGACACCCCGATTAGAGAATTTCTTCATAAAGTCAAATGGAAAACCAAATTTTCAAATTTAATAGTTTTTTATAGTGCACTGAAGGAGTAACTACAGACCTGTTGCTATTTCATCAGTAATGTCAAAAATATTTGAAAAGGCTATATATGAAAGGCTTTACTCATATCTTGAAAAATATGATATATTCTGTGACGAACAAAAGGGATTCAGAAAAAATAAGACAATAAATCTAGCTATTTATGATTTCTTGTCCATGATAATTAAAAACTTAGACGCAAAAAAATTGTATGTGCAATTTATGCAGACATGACTAAGGCATTTGACTTTGTAGAACATGACCTGCTACTTGACAAATTATATGCAATAGGCGTAAGAGGTAACGGACTTGAATTGTTAAAATCATACCTATCTAATAGAAAACAAATTACCGAAGTAACGAGAGCATGTCACAATACCAGGAGGGAAAAAAATTTAAATCCTGTGAGCGAATAATTAAATATGGAGTGCCACAAGGGAGTGTGTTGGGTCCATTATTATTTTTAATTTATATTAATGATCTACCCCAAAATGTGATGTGTCCAATGGTTTTGTTCGCAGACGATTGTACAATTTTAGTGAGTAGTGATAACGTCAGTGAATACGAAAAAAGCATTCAGGCATCGGTATTTGACCTAATAAATTGGCTAGATAGAAATAACTTAAAGATTAACCTAACCAAAACAAATTTAATGCAATTCTCAAAAGAAGCACCTAAATCATTTTATGACGATTAAATATAAAAAAGCTGAAGTTAAGCAAATAGAAACGTCAATATTCTTAGGCCTACATATTGACAACAAGTTAACATGGAAACCACTAATAGAGCATGTTTGCAAAAGATTGAATAAATGTGCATACGCATTGTATAATTTGTCAAAAATTGTAAATAGAGAAGCAGTACTTGTTGCTTATCATGGTTTAGTTGGCTCTATCTTAAGGTATGGTATTATATTTTGGGGTAACGCAACCAATAGAGAAACCGTGTTTAAAGCACAGAAGCGGTGTGTGAGGGCAATTTGTGGTTTGAAAATGACAGATAGTTGTGTACCCTTCTTTAAACAATTAAAAATTCTAACAATGTCATCACTATATATATTGGAAATGGCAATTTTCGTAAAACAGAACATAACATTATTTAACAATATAGCAGATGTGAGAAAACTACCAACTAGAAAGCAATATGAATACCAAATCACAAATAAAGCTGGTTGTAAAAGTGCAGCTGCTAGAAAAAGCGTATTAGGTATGGCCGTCCATATATTTAATAAGGTCCCAAATGAATTCAAAACTATACAAATAAAGGAATTCAAATCTAAATTGTCAATGTTCTTAGTAGAAAAATGTTATTATAGCATAGGCGACTTCTTAAATGACCATGACATTTAAACGGTGTTTGAGTTACATATTAATTTGACATTATACAATGACTTGTTACAGTATGACATGTAGTATAATTTGCTGTTGTTGACATAATATTTTATTATAACATTATTTTTATTTCCTTTTAACCAAGTATTAATTTCATTTTATTATTACAATGCATTTCTGTATACCCTTAGCGTGCACTTTGTATACCTGTGTTTCTTTGATTGTTTTTAACCGAATAATGTTTCCATTTTATTATTAATATGAACCTTTGTATACCCTTAGGGTGAAACATAGTGAGACTGTTCATAGTATTAAGATCTAATTCCATACCTATGTTATGACAAATAAATAATTCATTCATTCATTCATTCAGTAAAAGCATTTTTTTGCAAATTTAAAAATAATGTAAATACATTAAAAATTGTTGGAATCGATTCAGTTATCGATTTAGAACAAACTACTTTCAGGTCTTACGTTTATTATGTTACAGCTTGTATATATATATGTTATACTCTATATTTATACTCTGCCTCGTTGGTCTAGTAGCAAAGCGCATCGCTTTATGATCACGAGATCCTGGGTTCAAATCCTAGGTCGGACAAATGTAGTTTTTCTAACGGAAAATTCCCAGTATGAGTCCGGAGTCTTCTGGAATTGTGCCCGGTATTATAGGCTCTCCCCCTATTACATAGGACCTAACATCGTCGGCGAAAAGTGGGTGTACTGAGTACACCTCTGCCACCCCCGCTTGGGGAATATCGCCGTGACGGTGTTTATTTGTCTATTTATTTATACTCTGTATAAGATTTGTAACTATAATGTAAAGAATAATAATATAAGTATACATCAGTAATAACACCTTTGAATTATATACTTATTGCGTTAGTAAATTAGCAACTTATTTATATTTTTGAAACATTATTTACAAAATCCTATAAATTTGGTTGTGTTGTAAGTGCCTTCCAGCTGTTGAGACTGTTGTAATTTGTATTTTATTATACAAACGAACTGTTGAAAATAAAACATTTTAATATAATGTAACTCCTGTCTTTAATTTACGTATATTTATTCACTTCGATGATCGTAAACCCGTGAATTTACAAGAAGGACTTGAGTCTCGCAAACAATACGGCTTACGAAAGTATTCCAATGACTTACATGTTTCATCTTTATACAATTAGTAAGTAAGATTGTCCGTCTCAAGGCGAAGAAAGACTGACAGACTGATACTACGTAACGTTCAACGTACGTTGTTGTATATAATCCATATGTCATATAATCTATCTATGAGATTGGAGGAAGCCAGAGAGGTCTGTAAGAAAAGAACCTATTCGAACGCTGTGCTCTCTCCTTGCCCCGCAAGGGATCTGGCGTGATAATATTATATAGACAATCCATATATAATCTACTGACGGACTGTGTTGTTGGTCTAGTGCCGAATAATGTGCCATCACGAGGCCCTGGGTTCAAATCCTAGATCGGACACATGTAGTTTTTCTATCGAAAAATTCCTAATATCAGTCCGAAGTCTCGAATTATGTCCGGCATATGGCAATAGGCTCGCCCCCTATTACATTTTTTTTTTGCGATTAGATTTCCGCGAGCAGTCCCAGAACTATAAGCGAAAGGGTTGGCTGTTGGCGTGGCGAGTGTGCACTCCAACGAGGGCACTATTCATGTTATCAAGCAGCTACATTCTTTTCTGTAGCTTTAATATGTCGTGCCGTTTTAGGCGTTTAGGATAGTTTTGGGATATAAGTTGCGCTGCTAGCTCGTTTGGGTGCTTAGCTAGGCGATGATGGTAATTTTTGGACAAGGCCCTGATTTCTTCTGACTGTTGTCATGTTTAGGTTTTCGTAGATTTCGTTATTAGACAAACCATGGCACGTTGGATATTGTGCGTAAGATTATATTTTGCATTCTTTGGATTATGGCAATATAAGTCACTAGCGCTACCCCATAGCTATTACATGGGACTTAAAATCGTCGACGAAAAGGGAGTGTCACATCTGCGACTCCCGCTTGGGGAATATAGGCGTGACCATAGAACTACTATGGGTGCGACAAGTATATTTTGACTTTAAGAACTTGGGTAAACTTCATAGCAAACTGCAACTCTGCGACTGTCATGACGTGAAATTTCACTTGATGACAGCGTTAATTCCGATTTTGGCGGCGAGCCAAAAGATTCTTGTATGGCTGTATAGGGTGACAAGGATCTTTTGGCCCATGGATGACACTGACAGGAGGGCGTTGGTATGAAATTAGGGCTATCATTTAGTAACATTTTCCTACTTCCAGAAAAATATTTTACAGGTGAGTCTGCGAGGTTATTAATAAAAAAAGAACCTGGCTAAATTTTAGTGCAAACAGCAACTGCAACTGGCGTGTAGTGACGTTCAACGATTATCATCGTTGTCATCAGGTTCATCGGGAAGTACAATAAATTATACTTGGAACACGATTATGCATCTCACTGGACACTGGCAAAATACACTTAAAATTGGTGTGAAGCCATAACTTAAAAAAGAAGAAGAAGAATATAGTTTTCTAAAAAAGTTTTGATCATCATTAGGATTATACATAAATGCAAAGACTCCAACATAAATGTTTATGTTTGCTTGTTTTATTATGCATAAATAAAAATACCGTCACCATGGATATAATATCCATGACTGTCACGCCCGTAAATATAGTATAACAACCTACAGTCTAGAGTCCATGGATATTACAATGGATTAAGTACTGTCAAAATATTGTTAAATAAAATTAAACTCTTACTCCTGTGAGTAAGAGTTTGTGTGTCAATGTTGTGTCTGTACACAACATTGAATTTTCTATGATTTAAACAACTCGAGAAACCATAATGAGTGCGAGCAATAACCTGAAGCCAGGTGTCACGCTCGCACTCATAACGATGCAGTACGGTGACCATAAGGTAGAACTAATACGGACTATACCTATTTATGATATGGTTTAAATACGCTGTAAACCATTTATTACCGAGTTTAAAACGAACAAGGTTCTCAATTCGTCTTTATATAAAGAATGGATTAAGATGGGATAGTAAGGGCAGCTATCTCAACCGTTGTAGATCGTGAAAAACGGTCCTAGGAGACTATCCTTCATTTTGCGATATTTGGAGCTGAATTTACAGATTCTGAATAAATATACAGACAGCAAGAAAATGGGCAATTTAATAAAAAACTTTGACTACTACTCATTAAGGATGTGGCATAGGCGTAGAAAGATGTCATTATATGTCAACAAGTCCATAATCGTACCAATATTTGGTCACCCTACTTAGAAAGAGACGTAGGGCTCTAAGTGAGTATTCTTGTCATTTTTCGCCGAGTGCTCAATCCATTGAAATATATTCATGCTACAGTCATAACATAGTCATACAAATGCATACAAGCATCTTCTTCTCCTACTTCTTTAAGTTATAGCTTTACACCAATTTTAAGTGTATTTTGCAAGTATCCAGTGAGATGCATAATCGTGTTTGAAGTTTAATTTATTGTACTCCCCGATGAACTCGATGACAATGATGAAGTGCCCCACCCTGGGTAGTAAAGCGATTGACACTCTACCTACCAATTGCGACGGCCGTTTTGAGAGAAATCGAAAAGGCACGTTTTATCACTTTGTTACAATTACCTTCACTCATGCACATATAAGAAACTATAATGGTTAATATTCCACCAGCATTACACATTATTATTGGTAATAACACGAGTTTTGTAAATGAAAACAACAACAACACATCACGCCAGATCACTTTTGAGGTAGGCAGAGAGTACAGAGTTCCAACAGGTTCTTTCCTTACATACCTAAATAAAACAAATTAATAACATCCCTCTTTGACTACCCGCCAAAACTCTTAAAACGATATTGTAAGAAGAACTGGCTAGAAAAGCTAACTCAAGCATAAATTTATATTCTTCTTTATATGCTGTCATTTTTGTCATGATAATGCACTGTGCAGTTTTGCAAGATTTCTGTGTAAACTAGATTTTTTATTAGTATTTTTGACGAAAATAATGTAATGTTGATGACGCCAATTCATAGTTTTTATACATTAGTTTTATAATAGCGGTAAGTTCCGTGTTCTCGTTAATATTTCTCGTGTTCATATTTCTCGCCTGATCACCCGAAATCCTCACAAATGTTGTATAAATTGTATTGACATGGTATTGGATCCAACTAGTACACCCTAAAAACTTAATATTGACCAGAAGATCACAGCAATCTATACGACGTCAATGCTCCTATGACCCCAATAACGATAAATGCAGTTAAATTAGTATCACAATCCAAGTTGTCGATATAATCACGACAGTAAAAAGCTAATTATTATTTATTTTTGTAGATATTTACTAAACAAGCACGATGGGTTTAATACAGTCCATATTATGTTCTATTACATTCTGTGCTGAAAGGTAATGTTTTATTTCTATCTATCTATCTCTATCTATATCATCACGCCAGATCCCTTGCGGGGTAGGCAGAGAGTACTGAGTTCCAACAGGTTCTTTCCTTACATACCTCTCTGGCTTCCTCCACTCTCATAATTCGTCTCATACACGCTCGCCGGTTACGGAGACTCTTGACTTGTCCTTCAGATAAGACTTGGTCTATTTGGTCATGGTAAGATAGTCTAGGTCTTTCCCCGTACCTACGCCCTTTCACTTTCGCATTGTATATGTGTTTTGTCATTATTTTTTCTGACATGCTTCTATATGTCCGAACCAACGGAGCATACCCTTTCTCATCTTTTCACCGATACCGATATTATATATTGAATTTGGTAATACAAAATCATTATCTAATCTGAGTAATATCTTCCAGAGTTCTCACGTGGACATGCTGCGCTTTCCTCCTAATGTTATTAATGTTTATGGTGATTCTCTTGATGGTGTACGGTGTGTCCGTGGGTTACCATTACGCGCAGAAAGAACTTGCTTCCTTTGCTAGTAAGTATTGTTCAAAATTCTCTCTATACATATACAGCCTCTTTGTCTAGTAAAGCAAAGGATAAGTGGCAATCAAGAAGTCCTGGATTCAAATCCTAGGTTGAAAAAAGTGTGCTTTTCTATCGAAAATCCTGGAGTTATGTCCGTTGGCAATAAGCTCGCCCTCTCATTACGTTGATATCTAACATCGTCGACGATCTGTATGGTACACATTACTCTACTGCTACTTACTTATTGGGAAATGTATGCGCGACAGTGTGCTTGACCTACAATTTGTGGTAAAAACTCGATGGCTAGCTTTTAGTAATAAGTATAAGCGTTTAGACTGCCTCATTGATTCAGTGGCGAATAGTGTGCGTTGCGAACACGAGGTTCTGGGTTCAAATATTACGTCGGACAGGTAGTTTTTCTATCGAAAAAATCCCAGTATCAATTCGGAGTCTGGAATTGTGCCCGGTATATGAATAGGCTCTGCCACCCCCTCTTCGGGAATATAGGCGTGAAGGTATTTATTTTATTTTATATTTATAAACTTTTAGTAATAAGGCAACAAGTAAGCATACTGCCTCGTTGGTCTAGTCGCAAAGCGCATCGCTTTGTGATCACGAGGCCCTGGGTTCAAATCCTAGGTCGAACAAGTGTAGTTTTTCTAAAGAAAAACTTCCCAGTACGAATCCGGAGTCTGGAATTGTGCCCGGTATTTGGCAATAGGCTCACCCCCTATTACATAGGACCTTACATCGTCGTCGAAACGTGGGTGTACTAGTACACCTCTGCCACCCCACTTGGGGAATATAGGCGTGGCGGCCTAAACCCTCTCAAACTGAGAGCGTTTAGGCCATAGTCCACCACGCTGGCCTAGTGCGGTTTGGCGAACTTAACACACCTTCGAAAAACTCTACGGCATGCAGGTTTCATTACGATGTTTTCCGTCACCGTTAAAGCAAAAAGAAACAAAGTAGATAGATCATAAATGAATGCTTTCTGTCTGTGTACAGTGTCGTCGAGGTCGACGACAGAAGAGACTATAATGCGATCTGGGCCCGAGAACCGCCCCGTGGTGCGACTCATGGCCGTCAACAGAACGGAGGTTGAACACGCGCCGCACCCACTTATTGGTATTTTAAACTACTTTTATTACAAGCTTTTATTTAACTTGGAATATTCGTCTGTCTGTCTATCTTTCTGTCTGACTTTCCAGTTCAAATATTGTGATGTTGTTTTCAAGCACTTTCGGGTATCCGATTAAGTTGAAATTTGGCATACGTATGTAAAGTCGGTGACAATGCAATAATATGGTACGATGGAGCTGGTCTGATGATGGACTCGGAAGGAAGCCAAAGGAACTCCTTAACTAAGCAAGATATTGTACAATTTGTTGTATTTTGCTATAAAAGCTTGATTTTAAAAATGTCTCTTTAAATTACATTATGTAAACATATTTCTACACCCGGTGCAAATTCTACCTATAGATATACACATAAATATCAACATCAATCTACTACCGAACAACTCCACCGTTATGAATGGTAGTTGCCTGACGACACTACCCAATGAGTAACAGAGTGTGGTTTATATATATCAATCCTTAATTGTGATTATTTTACCTCCCGAAAAAGCATCCTGCGTCCTTAGGAACTTCGGTCAACACTTAGGTAAACTCTGGAAAAACACATTGAGTAGGTACTTATTATGGTACCTTTACAAAAGTTGATACCTAATTAATGAACAGTATACAATTTGTATTGCAGAGGTGTATCAAACCAGAAAGCCAGGCGAACACATTTACATGGAAACATCAGAAACACCGATTGTGGTTTTAGAAACGGAGAGGTAAGCGAATAATGGGACAAGCTCACCTTGTAGTTACCCTCACACTGTGAGAGTAACTACGATCGTGCGATGCAACGGGCTGTGAGACTCACAGCCCGCTCAATAACCGCCAAAAAGCTATACCTTAAATGCAACTTTGGACGCGCTTAGGCAATGATTTAGGTGATGGCGTCTGAAAGGTGAGGTCCAACCACATGACGTTTATTAGCTTGTCCAGTGGCGAGGCTTTACTGATTAGTGTGTATAGCAAAGCGGACTTCGGCGATTCTCATCCGATGCCGAAATAATATGTCTCTCGTGTCCTTGAGGCTCGTCCCTAGTTTCTTAAAGCAAGAGATATCTCTCACATTAGCTCAACTCTAAGCACACATTGCTATCTACTAAGGATCTATCTATCTAGGTGTAGGATTTGGCATGAACATACCTATAGATAAATAGACCGAAACCCAGCAAAACTGTAACTAGAACTAACCATAGGTATTATTCAGTTTGATAATAAGTATAATCGCTATCGGTTTATACTATATAACATTATTCCTCAGGCCACCAAGGGAACCCGAGTTATCGGCACACGAGAAAGACCTAGCACGCAGACTCATCGGTCGCTTCCGGCGCTCTCGGAACAACACTTCAGTGCCGTTCCTGAGGCCTTTACGAAACAGCTCAGAAGCTGCAATACCTTCGACATGATGCCGCCTTTTGTTGTTCCATATTCGTAATAAATTTACAGTCCTCGTTTAAATTATGAGGTATGGTGTATTTACATTACACTAATATAGAAGGTACAGATGTCGATGAATGCTTCCACCCATGTAGTTAGGTTCATCGCGATCGCTAATCGCTGTACGTGCACGTTACTTGGTTCTGGATTCTTAGCGTAACAGTGTGTGCCTCTAAGCTATCGGTGCTTTGTGACAACGGCCGTATCTATACCTAAATTAAATCTATTACTTTGTAAGCAGAGATGGGCAAAATGTAATCAGATTACTGATCAACATGATTCCAGATTACCGAAAGCAATCATAAAAAGTAATCATTTGTGGTGAAGAGTTTGTAATCATAATCATGATTACTTTTTGATTTATGTAATGATTTTTTTTAGAGAAGATGCGATTCGACTTCGTCGAAATTCAAGTGCAATGTAGTATGGAACGGGGACGAACGGTTTCAATTTTCAATGGATTAATAATATTATATAATATTGATATTGAAATTATTTGTTATTGGAATTGAAATTTCATTTCTGGGGTTCTTGAAGGTGCTAATTACGAATATGGCGTTAATATTGAAATCCAAGATGGCGGACGGGACTTTTGATGTTAAATAAATATGGATATCGGTTTGGAGGTTTTAGGGGATGCTGATGACGAAAGTGACATTCGTTTTTAAATCCAAGATGGCAGACGCGACTTTTGATGTTAAATCAAAATGGGTATCATTTTTTGGGTTTTAGGGGATGCTGCTAACAAATATGGCGTTCACTTTGATATCCAAGATGGCGAACGCGACTTTTGATGGTAAATCAATATGGGTATCATGTTTAGGGTTTTAGGGGATGCTGATAACGAATATAGCGCTAATTTTGAAATCCAAGATGGCGGACGCGACTTTTGATGTTAAATCAATATGGGTATCATTTTTAGAGTATTAGGGGATGCTGATAATGAATATGGAGTTAATTTTGAAATCCAAGATGGCAGACGCGACTTTGGATGTAAAATCAATATGGGTATCATTTTTAGGGTTTTAGGGGATGCTGATAACGAATATAGCGTTAATTTTGAAATCCAAAATGGCGGACGTGACTTCTTCTTCTTCTTCTTCAAGTTATGGCTTCACACTAATTATAAGTGTATTTTGCCAGTGTCCAGTAAGATATATAATAGTGTTTGTTTAAATTAATTCGCCTCCCCGATGAATTTGATGACAACGATGATAATGAAATTAATGAAGGACCCCACCCTGGATAGTAAAGTGGTGGATACTTTACATAACAATTGCAACGGCCGTTTTGAGGGAAGTCGAAAAGGCACGTTTTATCACTTTGTTATAATTACCTTCACTTATGCACATATAAGAACACATAATGGTTAATATTCCACCAACATTACACATTATCAGTCGAAATAACAAGTTTTGGATATTAAAATAAATTGACAACATCACTCTTTGGACGTGACTTTTGATGACCTTTGACTTTAAATGAACTCATGTTTAGTAACTTTGCCACTTTTTTATGATAGAGTCGTGAATCAATCCACTTTGATGACTTTCGGAATCAATTTACTGAATCGATTCAGTGATTCAGATCGATCTAAAAAAACGATTTTTTGGCTTAAAAAATTGATTTTACGATTAATCGATTTTAAATCGACCTGCCTAGCATGAACAGATTGACGCTAGTGTAACGCTAGCTGTGATCCATTCCAATAAACGTCGATTTCTTGCTCACAGCATTTTCATTTCGATGTCTTCGGAAATTCAAATTTTAAATCGGATTGCAATTACAACTAAAACATGTAAAAATGGTGATGGTTTGTTCAAAAAGTTTTAATGTTTATTTAATAAAGATGAACGTGACTGCATATTTTCTCGCCAACGTTACGATACGATAACATCAGTCGTTTTGTGCTAAACCCTCTGGTTTCCCTAAATATTTGTTTGAGCACACACAAATGTTTTTTTCGGATTTACTTACGATATAACAGTTGTTCTTTATGCCCGACGTTTTATTGTTTGTAAAGTCCCCTAAAAACGAAGGAATTATTGTTAACGCGGGTGACTTTTTTAGAATAAATAACAAAAAACTTAATTATAAGTAATCATGTCATCTTGATTACTGATAACTGTAATCAAAATTACATGATTGCATGTAATCATGATTGAATGTAATGAAGATTGAAGTAATCATGATTACTTTCAATCAGATTATTAATCTGATTACAAAAGTAGTTGATTACGCCCAACTCTGTTTATAAGTATAGGCGTCTACATCAGTCCATACCATTAGCAACCGTGATCATTGTCAGTTTGATTAATATTACTTGTACCTATTTTATATTCGTTATGCCTTTATTGTACTTAAATCAATAAAGTCATTTATAATAAATTATATTTTATTATTTTCCATTACACTTAGACGAACTACAAACAGCATAGCACACGAAACAGAAATTAAACAAGTTTGTGTAATTGACCATGGCTTATTGGTTCTTGGTCATGGCATTGGTTATATTTGCCATGTCGGAGTCGAACGTCGTTTTCAAGTTGGTGTTGTTGACCATTGTGAAGTTAAGGGGTAATGTGTTGTTGTTTGTTAAGGGCGGGGAGTCCACGTCGCGTCGGCCGAGTCGGTGGGCAAAGCCCCGCGCCATAGCCTTGTCAACGGAGCGCATTACGTGGCTTCTGTCGTTACCGCCACCAGACGTACGCAAGGCTCCTGCAGCCTTTGCGGCCTTTGCTTAAATATAAACCCACCATTAAAATCACCGAACAGCACCTTTGCCTGACCATTGCCCTTATTTCTAAGCTAGTTAGATACTAAAACTAAATAATTTGAAGATCTAAGGATCAAGGGATCTAGTATGATGAGTGATAAAGTTTAAAGATCTAAGACACTCTGCTCGGTTACCTTCACCGAGTGGTCAATATGGATTGGATTGGATAGCAATCGTTTAAGATGTAAAGCATTTACGTACCCATGGAATCAACGGAATTTTGTACAAAACAGTAATGGAAACCAATGCCGACTCCCATGACCATCACTGTTATTATAGTGAATAGCAGGCAGCATGTCAACATAGCACACACCGTGCACAATGATATTCTGAAACCGGACAGGTAGTATCAAAAAACCAACAGACAGATCACACAATCGCTCTATTTACAACAGGGAATCTGACCACACTTGTGATGAAAAATGATCTCAAATGGCCTAAGTAGTTAGCGGGTAATAATATACTTTCCAATCTCTTACCTTTCGAGAGCATCTAGAAGAATTGAAAAGAATGAACCTAGCGAACAACACACGCAACCCATTTTGTGACGACAACATTGGTACCCGAAAAATTTAAGAGGATTTCACTCTTATATAAAAAGCTTCTTTGTAAGCTACATTACAGAATGATTTTGTTAATAAACCGTCATCTAATAATTCTCCGATTCAATCGAATTACGAAGGAATCAGATTCTCACAGTAAAATTTATATTTTACAAAACATTGAAATAGATAGATGAAAGAAGATAGGTAAAAACCATAGATATATTACAATGGATTGAGAACTCTGTGAAAAAATGTGATGTCAAGGATACTTAGAGCCCTACAACTCTTTATAAGTAGGGTGACCAAACATTGGTACGATTATGGACTGGTTGACATATAATTAACGTATGATTCTCGGGCATTGTTTATTGCCGTAATTCTTTGTTTCTACGCATATAATAATACAAATAATAGCCTTTTATTCTACCATTTCCAATTACATGTTTTACATTTGATTATTAGTTTATATAATTATTTTCCTTCATTTCCAGTACCTTTAATACAAATTATATTTTTATTTTTTTACATTTTGTTTGGTTTATTTATTTATGGAAGTCGCCTCTTCGGCGTAGGCCTCCCCCAAACACTTCCATTCTTCCCTATCCCTGGCTTGTCTCATCCAGTTTGGCCCACATCTTTTCCTGAATATATCCTCCCATCGTAGTAGTGGTCAGCCTTTTTTCTACGCATATGCCACATCTTAAATGAATAGTAGTCGAAGTTTTTCATTAAATTGTCCATTTTCTTGCTGATTGTGTGGTACGCCATAGAGTATAGACTGCTTTTAGTCCTTACTCAGTTATATCCATGTTGTATCCGATTGAATAAACGAGCGCATGCGCGCAACTCAGCTGTCATGTTTACTGTCAACTTCAGAAAATGACAATTGTGTAAAATGGCAGATGAAAACACTCCAGTAAAGAAAGAAGAACCAAAGAAAAAGCCTAGACGACAACCGAATAAGAATTATGCGGTAAAAAAGCGATTACCACTTAGACCTGTGGACGGAGATAATGTGATATTTATAACCAAGAAAACGAATTTCAAGGTACACCAAGCTGAACTTGCTTACAGCTGAAAAGTTGACAAACATCTAATGTGTTTCTTATTATAGGCGCAATTGGACAAATGCTGTGATCTCCTGACTAGGGGCGAGAAGGAAATAATCCTGCATGGGTTAGGAGCCGCCATACAGCGCTGCTGCAACCTCGCGCTGCAGTTAGAAATATTGTTTTCGGGAACATGCCAGGTTGAAGTAAACACCGGAACTGTCGATGTGATTGGTAAATTTTCCCATCACTACTTATTATAAAACAAATTCCCCCGCCGCGTTTGTTTGTCTGTCTCAACGCGATAAACTCAATAACTGCCAAACGGATTTTCATATAGCTTTCAATGGACGGAGTGATTTAAGAGGAAGGTTTGAGTATAATTTACCTATTCTAAGCCGGAAGGACTTGTTCCAAGCTATTGAATAAATTCTTCATCAAAACTGTATGTTTCCCCTTACTGCCTCACGTCTAGTGGCATATAATGCTGCTAGCAATCACAGGGTCCTGAGTTCAAATTGAAGTACACAGTACACCTCTACCCCCCATTTCATAAATATTATACCTTAAATGAATTACACTTCACATGACCACCATTTGTTATATAAACCAATCAAAGAGTAAATAGTAATCTAAATCACAATTATAAATTTTGAATAAATCAAAGATGAAGTAATATTTTGTAAAGATCTAAAAGTTTAAGTGATCATTAAATCTCTCATGCAATATTAGTACTATTATTATAACATCATTGCCTCTCTCATTACAGATGATTTGGAGCCACTGACTGATGAACTAGACTTCGATACACAAGTCAGA
The DNA here is from genome assembly GCA_905147815.2 of Phalera bucephala. Classification (NCBI taxonomy): domain Eukaryota; kingdom Metazoa; phylum Arthropoda; class Insecta; order Lepidoptera; family Notodontidae; genus Phalera; species Phalera bucephala. The sequence continues at coordinate 9,079,027 of LR990621.1, read as the reverse complement.
TATTCCTCTTCCATTCATATCAGAATTTTCAGAACTGCAATGCTTGGTTCTAACCAATAATCATGTTCTTCACACTAAATGAAATTGTGCAGTGGATCGGACTAACAGTGTTCGAAATATGGATAAATTTAATAACCATTACAATATTCTCAGTGCTATTAGCATTAAAAATAGACGGTATTGTAAATAGTGCTTGGTGGACAGTGTTTGCACCTTTATTTGTTAGTGATGCAATGAATGCATATTTTTGTTGCATTGTTTGTATAAGAATGAACTTAGAAAGCTCCTACAAAACCTCCCTGTACAGAGCATCCTGGAGTGCTATATTCCTAGGTTTAACATTTGTGTTTAAGTTCTTATTATGTAGAAAACTACAAGGTGACTCTGCTATAGAATACAGTGAAGTGTTCGCACCATTATTCATATTGTTACAGTTAATTGCAGTAAGGGCTTGCCAATTACACCAATAATCTTTACTCTTTTATAATGGATAAATAAAGATCTTTTTTCATTTAAAAACTACTTTAATTAATTCAACATAGAAATGACATTAGTGGAACATATTGAATAGGCCCCCTCTATTTTTCTTATCATCTCCACTGAAATTGAAATTGAAGTTATTTCCTTGATTTTGTGCACTAGGATCTGGCTTAGAACTTGTTGATGGTCCACCACCAAAAAAGGAAAATCCAGTTTTGCGTAAACCTATAAATTTGAGTTAAGACTGTGATAAAACAATATTTCTGTGCATTATTATTTTATTCATTTACATATAATAATACATTACCTGTAAGAAAATTAGGTACTTCTTGTGATAAAACCTCAGCATTGTTTCCAGTCATTGGCACATCTGCTTTAGGTGACAGCAGTAGACTTGAATCTAGAATATCATTTTATTGTTTATAAATAATTAGCCTTTTAGCCAAGGAAATAGTAAAATTACTCTAGAGACGCTATACATGAAAAAGGTCTTCTTTTTCATTGTCATATTATTGTAGCAGTTTTTTAATACCTAAAACAGTGTAAAAGAGAAATAAGTAAAGATTTGTACCAATGCATTGAGGAAAGTCAGAATCTTCAAATCCAGTAGTACTTATTGACACATCCAGAGAATCTGGAATTCCTTGGGCACCATGAGTAAATAATAATCCACTTACAGGTTTCTCTATTGGCACTTCTTCATTTTCCTAGAAATTATGTTTTAACTTTAATATTTATGTACCATAATTTTGTATTCAAAAATCCAAAAAATGACTCACTTTATTTTCTTTAGGACTAGCTTCAATCACATCATCCACATCCATTGGTATGTGTTCAGTTACTTTTTTCTGTGACTGTAGCAAATTGTTTTCATCAATTAAATTTATCTTTTCCTTCTCTGATATAGCTTCTGGTTCCATATCTAAATTGGGTTGTATATTTTCAACAACTGCTAATTTTTGTTCATGTTGAAAAAATTTTGATGTAACCACTTTGTCATCATCATCCTGAAAAAACTTATACTGGTATTGGGTACCTAGTGAATCAAATATTACAGAAAAACGAACGAACGAACGAAACTCAAAATAGGGTAAGAAAGCCTTAATCTACTACTATTCTAGAATTTATCTTACTTTTTGCAACATGCTGTTCTTGGCATAAACAAACTGTGGAGAGAGGTCCAAATTATGCTTCTTTAATATCATGTCTTTGATCTTCATGAAACTTTCGTCACTTCCAGCGCTCACGTCTAATTGACTAGTCATAGTTTGGTACTGTTCTTTTGTTTCAGCTTCAAGTGGCTTATCATCGTTTTCATCCATTTCAGTAGTACACATTGTAGAACGTAAATCAAACGAAACTCTCTTCTTTGAAATACTCTCCTGAGAACCCTGCTGACATATGGAAAGGGATCCACACTTATCGGATTTTTTGCAACTTACTTACGGTCTTTGACCATAGTTTCATGTTAGGTATGATTTGTTATATATATTATGATTTGTTACCTGAACGGAGATATCTAAGAACTGTGTAGGCGGTATTATAATATCTTTATTAGAAGATGTCAAATCAATTACTTCAATATCTTCATTCTCCAATAATGCATTGTCCTTTAAATAAATGTCCACTATTTAGAGATAGGCATCACGCAAATCCCACTGAAATTATTGTGACGAAACCTACATGTTTCGATAATATAAGTCTATATTTAGCCTAAATAGTCCAATATGTATAAATAAACCAAATCGGTGCGTTACAACAAGAGATACCACTTGACTCCTCCCTAGTACGCAGGCGGGTAATAGGGAGAGGTCGAGCTATCGTTAATAGTTTTAAGTCGACGTAATGCAGTTTTCAAGTTGAAATGCATTGCATATCGATGCCCTAGATTCATGCGACCGAAAGTTAAGTTATGCGGGCAAAGTTAGAATATAACAACGTTTTCCCTAAACTTTGGACCAACAAATTCCACCTTGTCTTTTGGATGTCCACCCTCAGCTGAAATTTCATTGACCACCTGAAATTTTTCCGGATTCACCTTTGATACAATATTGTACGCTTCTTTATTATCAATCTTTATATCCTCTAGTATGTTAATGAGTTTTCTTTTAGAATAATTCTGAGATTTCTCGTCATTGATAGGATTGTGGAAATATGGTGATATTATGAAGCCGTCGGCTCTATCATCTTGGTTTAAATTTCTATTATCCGTAGAAGTTATTATGGGATCAACAGTTATGTAAGTTTTATTGAATAGTTCATTCTTTTTCAATTGAACCTGTAGAAAATACGTAATCAGCTTAGTTGTAAGATTACTTAGGTATAATCTTATAATTTCAAAAGTTGTTTATTACTGTCCATTTATTTAGTATTCTATGTATGTTTACCTGATCCAAATTGACGTCAATACTATCAAAGTCAAAATCAGCTAACTCCAATTTGGGTATCTGAAAAATATCGTTGATTAGCGACTTCATGTACCTAAATTGATGAGAGGACAAACGAAATATTTAAAATGTACTTACCAAAGAATCCCCATTTCTACATAACTGAGACAAGTCATCGTCAACATTCTTTATGATTTTTACTAATTTTATTGTATTCAGGTTTTGTTCTGCAACTTCAGTTAAATTTTTATCGCAAGCTTGTTTTGATAAATCTTTAATCTCTGCCGTTTTCTCTTGAATTATTTTTGTCATGTTAGGTAATTCAGTTACTATGAAATTTGCTACCTCTATTATGCGTTGTTTATCTAAATTTACACAAACATCTCGTCGAGTTTTTATCTCTTCATACAACTTGTGCGCTTGTTTTTCAAGACCGTCTATATCATATTTTAGAGTTTGTACTTTCTCTGTACCCCTAAGTAGCTTTTGTACGAAAGGTATACTCTCAAATCTTTCTTTACACTGCAACCATACAGCTTCATATTTCTTCACGCCAATCTCGATGCGGTCAATAATATCGATCTTTTTCTCTTTGGCTAATAGCCACTCCTTTTTAAGTTCTACATTTGCGGTTTTTATTGTGTCGTGTGCAATTAGCATACTGAAAAAACGACATAGCCTAACATCTCAAAAATATTAACATCAATGTTAAAATAGCATCAGTAAATTTGTTGCATTGTTGAAACCCATAGGTGTGTTTTCATCCTGTCCTGATGTCTGAGGCGTAAAAGTACGAGCTGACACAGACTTGTTAGACATCTGCGGCATGAGCTCTTGGCGTCCAATTAATGGAGCGATCCCGAGCGGAACGACTTTGTGAGCGCAACGGGGTTACAAGAGAAACAACATATTAGTCGAGCGACTCACGAGAGGTTTCGAGATTTCGGAGCTCGCCTACTGTGTGAAAGAAGGCTACAGTGGGGGTGTTTTAATGTAGTAAAAGTTGCACACATTGCACATAATAAGGCATATGGATCTTTACTCAAGTTTCCCTGTAAACAGCTAAAATTCTCCCGGATAGTTTCTCCCGCGAGACAATAGCAATTCGTAAAGCTTGCTATCCACCATTGCAGTCCTTGTCAGATGCGTGTACACTGTACAATGGTACAGTGTACACGCATCTGACAAGGACTGCATCTGATAGAACGCCTCAAGCTTTTTACGTAACCTACATCCATGGATATATTACGCCTACGCGTTTAGTTGCGGGTAGTTGAAATAATAAGACATTAAAATTATAGCTCCGTATTTAATTAGTTAATTAAATAGTAATATTGCTCCATTACCTAATGATATCAATGCTCAACTAACCTTATCTACCTGCCGAGTAAGTGTTTTCTCCAGCAAATATCCACAATCTATTTAAAATCACATTCAGTCACAATGGACTCACTACAAGCAAGCATGTCACAAATGTCTGACTTGTTTAATAAAAAAATGGCAGACTTTGAAAGCGCACTGCAGGACTCTTCAACTACTTCATCAACAGGCCTGGCTGTAGAATTTGCCTTATTCAGAGCGTTTGTTATTGAAGCTCTCAGCACTCTCCAGCAACAGGTAGCTATAATGGCTCAAAGTATAGATGCAGTGGAGACACGAAGCCGTAGAAAAATTCTGTTACTTCACGGAGTCGCCGAGGTCAGCAAGGAGGACACGTCGCAGGCTGTGGTGAATATTATCCAGGGACGTTTGGGTCTGGGTGAGTTTAACACCAACAACATACGCCGATGCCATAGAATGGGGCGACCCACTCAAAAGCCAAGGCCTATTCTAGTAAAGCTTGCCGATGTCGATGTTCGCAGTAAAGTGTGGTTCGCCAAAACAAAGCTGAAAGGCTCGGGGGTGACAATTTCCGAGTTTCTCACCAAGACACGGCATCATTTGTTTCTTGCTGCGAGGGCGAAATTTGGCGTAAGTAAGAGTTGGTCTAGAGATGGCGAGGTGTATGTCCTCGGCTCGGATGGGACACGGGTCCGTGTACAGTCTCTTGCGGACTTAAACACCATTACGCAGGATCCCAGTAAAGCGACTGCTGTGAAGACTGGCGCAGTATCAAAGTCCAAACGGGCTAACGCCAAAAAGTGATTTGTGTGTGTGTTGGCAACTGTGCTTTTTATATTTATATGTAATGATATTCACTTCTAATTCGTTGTTTCTTATCTATAAGGCCACATATATACACCCACTTTTTTGTTAATTTTTATTTTTGTTTTTATATGTCACTGTCTTGTTTACAATTCTTTAACTGTCAAAATGCCAAAAGTATCAATTGTCAATGTCAGTGGCGTTCCAGGTACCAACTTATGCCCTATTTCCTGTAAGTAAATAGTGTTGCGTTCCGTTATCGTGCGGCATTGACTTGTGGCATGATTTTGTTGTTTTTATCAGGGATATTTTTTTTTTTTATATTTTTTTTTTTTTTTTTTTTTTTTTTTTTTGGTTTTTTTTAATTTTTTTTTTTTTTTTTTTTATATATGTGGTTTTTGATAATTTTATTATTATTTTTTTTTCCTTTTCATTTCTTTATTTTATTAAACACTTCGGCAGGCGGATGCTATTATATAGTTGCGTATAGCTAGCTGAATTATAAATTAATTATTAGTTGTATTAGTTGCATTACATAGTTGCATTAATTGTTTTGTGTACATATACATTTTATAAACATTATATAGAGTAAAATGTCTGATCAAGGTAGAAACAGTGATTCAGAATCGTTCTTTTCTGCGGAGAGTAGTGATGTAAGTTTTGTTAGTGTCCCATCCCTCACTGACACTCTGACGACGACGTTCTCTGATGTCCTTAGAAACTTTAATGCCGTTCACATCAATGCTCAGAGTATTCCGGCTCACTATTCCGATATGCTAGCGAGCTTTGACTGTAAAAATATCCATGCTATCCTCGTCTCTGAATCCTGGCTGAAGCCGTGCCTCCCGTCGACCCTCTTTTTGTTGCCGGGTTTTAATCTCATCAGGAACGATCGTTCAATTGGTGGCGGTGGAGGTGTGGCGATATATCTGCGATCAAATATACCCTTTTCTTTAATTGAATTGTCGCCACAACCCCCTCCGCCTAATGCTGGTGAGCATCTTTTTATTGAGATTGAGCTTCATCACACTAAACTGCTTCTTGGTGTATATTACTGTCCTTCCTCACGTATAGACTTTTTTTCTTCTTTTGAAATTTTGTTGGAAAAATTACTCCCTTCTTACAGTCATAGCATTATCATGGGTGATTTCAACACTTGTCTGCTCAAAAACGATTATCGCTCCCGTAATCTCTATTCTATTCTTGACTCCTGTGACCTATCCGTTCTTCCACTTCAAGCTACCCATAATTTTCCTAACTCAACTCCGTCACTTCTTGACCTTATTTTTGTTTCTTCAACCGAACATGTCGCTAAGCATGGCCAGTGCTCAGCTGACGCCTTTTCGTATCACGACTTACTATTTCTATCCTATAAAGTCCGGCCACCTAAGGCCAAAGCAAAAATTCTATTGCAGCGCAATTTTAGTGGCATTAACCTGACGATGCTTCGAGAAGATGCTGCGAAAATTAACTGGGAATATTTGGTAGCGTCTGAGTCACTGGATGATAAAGTAAATTTTTTCACATCTACGCTAATTCGGTTGTTCGATCAGCATGCACCTATTCGCCCAGTTAAAGTTAAACATCTTCCTGCTCCTTGGCTGACTGATGATATCAAATTGTTGATGAGCAAAAAAGTGGCAACTAAATCCAAATTCAAAGCTAGATCCACAGATTTTAATTGGAATAACTATGTTGCCATTAGAAATCACTGCAATAAGGTGTGTAGGGATGCTCAACGCCAACATATCCATAGTTCTGTACAAAACGGAAATCCAGCTAAAGTCTAGAAATTTCTTAAATCAATGGGTGTCGGCAAGTCGCGTCAAGACAACATGTCTAAGAACTTAGATATAAATCTCCTCAATAAACATTTCTCTGCTTCGTCTCACTTAGATAAGACCTTAAAATCAACTACTCTAAATCATCTTTCATCCATTCCAGCACCCGATTTTTCTCCTTTTGTCTTCAGTCAATTCTCCGCTTGTGATGTTAAAAAGAGCATAGAAACAATCACGTCCAATGCAGTCGGCAGTGACTGTATCAGCCGTAATATTATCCTTCCTATCCTTGATGAAATCCTTCCTATAATTTGCCATATCTGTAATCATTCCATAACGAGCGGCCACTTCCCGTCTTCTTGGAAAGAAGCCCAAATAACCCCTCTCCCCAAAAAATCCAATCCCACATCCTTCTCTGATTATCGTCCCATATCCATATTACCTTTCCTTTCAAAAGTTCTTGAGCGCCTTGTCCACGATCAACTGAGTCGATTCCTAAATAAGAACTCCCTTCTTAACCCTTTTCAGTCCGGCTTCCGTCCTGGTCATAGTACCGTTACCGCTCTTGTGAATATTACGGATGATATAAGGTCAGCAATGGAAAACAGTAATCTCACTATACTTGCATTGCTCGACTTCAGTAATGCTTTTAATACTGTGGACTTTGACATTCTACTCGGTATTCTTCGCTCTATTAACATATCTCCAACGGCTATTGATTGGTTTCGTAACTACCTGTTTGGGCGCCGGCAACGCGTTCGCATTGAAGAAACCTACTCTTCTTGGTGCAACACTAGTGCCGGTGTTCCACAGGGTGGCGTTCTCTCTCCTTTACTTTTCGCTGTTTTTATTAACTCTATTCCCAACCAATTACAATCTTCTTATCACCTTTATGCAGATGATCTTCAAATCTACACGCAAGCACCGTTAGCCAGGTTGTCGGAAGCTGTTAAAACAATTAATAGTGATCTGACCGAAATAAGTACCTGGAGTAAAACATTTGGCCTCAAAGTCAATCCGACTAAGACGCAAGTCATTATTATTGGTAGTTCTCGGATGACTTCTCGGATTGATTGGTCGGAAATTCCCCAAATTAAGTTTGATGATAGTACAATACCAATAAGTAAAGCCGTTAAAAATTTGGGAATTTATATTGATACAAACCTTACTTGGGGCCCACAACTTCAAGAACTGAGTCGCAAACTTTTTGCTTCTGCGGCGTCCTTGAGAAGGTTGCGTAATTTTCTCCCTACTGCCACTAAAATTGCACTCGCACAATCCCTTCTCCTTCCTATAATCGACTATGCAGACGTTAGCTATCCCGATCTTACAGAGAACCAATATAATAAACTTGAGCGACTTCAAAATTTTTGTATTAGATTCATATTTGGGTTACGTAAATATGATCACGTTTCTGAATTTCGTGTAAAACTCAAGTGGTTACCAATCCGCCTTCGCCGGCATGCTCATATATTATCTCTTCTTTACAGTATTCTGTTTAATCCGTTAACTCCCTCTTACCTCAAAGGAAGATTTAAATTCCTTCATGAAACACATTCAAGGTTGCTGAGGTCATCGGAGAACCTGAAGCTGGAAACACCAATGCATTCTACAAACTTTTTCGATAAATCCTTTACTAATCAAGCCGTTCGTTTGTGGAATGCATTGCCTGTGACAGTCCGACGCGCGCAATCGTTAGCGTCCTTTAAAAAACTGGTTCACAATCACTTTCTACACTTATGAACTTTCCGAGCACTGTTACTATATGTTAGTTGTATGTGAAATGTGTATGTGTATAGAATATATAAGTAATGTGTAAGTAATTCGATTGTAATGTATTATCTAAGTTTTTAATGTACGCCACCAACTGCCCTGTATTACTGTTTATGTTGATTCTTCCATTGTATTGGTTGTCTGGAAGAAATAGCTTTTAGCTATAAGACCGCCAATTGTACATATTAGTCTGTAATTAGTTGTTTATTAATTGTAATTTCATTGGTGTACAATAAAGAGTACTCTATCTATCTATCTACATCTCAATGGCATTTTTAGGTAATAAGTACCAGACTGAGCAAAGAGGTATGTAACCTGTTGGATCCAGAGATCCAACAGGTTCTTTCCTTTCATACCCATTACACTAGTACAGATACTAGTGAGCGCCCGAGTCGAGCGTTTAGCGCTGAGTCGACGCTTGAGAGCGTTGAAACACTTAGAAGACGCGAGCGTTTTAAGCGCTGACTCGAGCGTTTTTACAACACTACTCTGTACTCTATCTACCCTGCAAGGGATCTGGCGTGATGATATATAGATAGAAGGAAATGTGATAGCGCCTTCGAAAGCGGCCGATGCGATTTTCATGATATATATTGTCTTGGCACATCTGCATGACATAATTTGACCCCAGGAAGCCTAGACCTATAGAAGGTTCGTTGCGTTTTTGTCAGCGACGGGTATTTTTTTTTACCTTGTGTTACAACCACAAGTCCCGAATGCATAATAGCTTTTAATTATTCTCATTTCGATTACATTTATTGATTTATACATAAGCATCACAATTAATATTCGATTATGTAATGTTACGATTTTAGTTTGTTAATTTTCACGGTGGTTACCAGTAAGCTATCATTTAACCAGCAGTGACAACCTAGTGGTTAGACCATTGGACTGCAAAGTCAGAGGTCTCAGGTTCAAACCCAGGCACACACCTCTCTTTTCGAAAGCATGTGCGTATTAAAAATTAATTATTACTTGCTTCAACTTTGAAGGAAAACATCGTGAGGAAACCTGTATGCCAAAGAGTTTCTCGAAGGTGTGTGAAGTTCCCCAACCCGCACTGGGTCACCATGGTGGACTATGGCCCCCTCAGTTTGAGAGCCGTGCCCAACAGTGGGACAGTTTCTTAACAGGGCTAATATTATGGTTATTATTATTTATAATATAAATGTTGGCAGCACTGATTTTAAAATTGTATAAATTAAGAGTAACGGATATTTTGAGCTCTTCTTAGCTGGAAGAGCGAATGAAGAACATCCAGATGTTTTGTACATGAGCATGTCTTCTTACTCCATGACGGCATTCAACGCTCCGCAGCTGCTCTGCTAAAACCACGAGGAAATAAACCCATCATGCATTATCTTCGTAATATCTGCGCATTTTCACTTGTACACCCGTGTATTCACTCGATACGGGGTAGAAGAGGGCTATCCGCTGAATATACTCCATTTTCAATGCTTTGAGTATATTTAGAGCATGAGACTACCTCTATGGTACCTCCAAGGTGCATCTCGCATTAATTCTGGTATAGTATTTTTACTTTTCTAACTCAAGACATCTCACGACCTTATCCCAGATTGGTAACACTAGTACGTATTTCCCTGTCGCTATGTAAAATTTCGACGTTAATTTAAACGTTGCCATAAAAATATTTTAAATAGACGCTTAAACATTATTGTATCCTCTAACTAAACCTTTATTTTAAATTAGGTAGGACCGATTTTTCGAACTGACAGCTACTAACTTACTAAAGAGAATATTATGTGGCTATAGAATTTTTCACATAGAATGGGTAGTGACAGTTCTAATTGCCAAACGAAATTATACTTTATTCAGTAGCAATGAGAGGCATGACCCGTTGCTATACTTGTGGTTTTATGCCTTAACACTATTGAATTAAATATTACATTCGTTTGGCAATTAGAACTGTCACTTCCCATCCTTTGTGAAAAATACTATAGTGAGCTGGGACTATTACTGTCTTATCAAGCTGGGTACTTGACTGTTGCTGTCACTAGGCGGCAGATCGAAGGCCTTCGGATGGCTTGAACAACACAAGCATTATCGTCCAAATGAAGGCTTTTCCTGCATGATTTTATCATTATTATAATAACATAGAATAAAATCTACATTATACCTCCTTATTTCTTGCTCAGCTTGTTTTATTTCAGCTTCCAGCTTCAAGTTAGCGCTGCTGATGAAACTACATACTTCCTTGTGACGCTCAGTTTGTTTCCTCAATTTATCGACCAGAAAAGCTTGAGCTAAAGATAACAATTTGATCAAATGCATATAGATCCCTGAATAAACTGTAATGAATTAATATTATCATATGATTAATAAGTTAATCCTTGCTTGTTTTAAAGAAAATGTCCTTTATCATATGTTTGTCTGTTTGTGCTAATCTCATAAAAACTGATGTTGAGTTTTCACTATGGATAGATAGACTATATGGGAATGTTTTATGTAAGTTCTGGGTAATTTATACATATGCGGGCGAAGCAGACCAAACCCAGTATAATATTTATGTCATAAAATAGGGGATGAAGTTTGTGAAAGATGTACAAGTATTAAAGGTTCAGTGCCATGAAAACAATATTATCTTATCTCCCCATTAGAAATTCTTAATCTTGTGTTTACCTTTAATACACTGGGTGGAGAGGATTACTTTGATTTGAGATTCATCAACCTCACTGGATATTTTTTCCAAAGCTTGAACGTCGTTTGATTCGTCCATGTCTTATTTAATTGAAAATTAATTTTTATCACAAACAAAAAATTTCTTTACTTAAATTGGCGGGAACAGAAAAACCGAAATGGAAGGTTTATTTTTTTTTATTGCAGTGCATTCATATGCACAGGTAAATTCATTCCAAATTCCACGTGACTAATATTTTTGTAGAATGTATATTCAATAAAAAAAAGAAATTCGATGATTTCATACGGTAAACTAACAACAACTTTTCTTTCTGTCTACGCATGGTGGCGTGATGTTGTCGTATATACGAGATGTATCGTAAATAACGCAAGACCTCAGACACCCCGATTAGATAATTGCTTCACAAATTCAATACGGAAACCAAATTTCCATATTCAAAGTTTTATACCCCTTTTTTAAGCACACTTATAACCCGATTTTGGAGTTTTTGGCGGGAAGTCGAAGAGTTGATGTTGAAAATTTGTTTTAATTTCCAAAACTTGTGTGATTTCGACTAATAATGCGTAACGTTGGTGGAATATTAACCATTATGTGTTCTTATATGTGCATGAGTGAAGGTAATTGTAACAAAGTGATAAAACGTGCCTTTTCGACTTCCCTCAAACGGCCGTTGCAATTGGTATGTAAAGTAGCCACCGCTTTACTATCCAGGGTGGGGTATTTCATTAATTTCATTGTCATCGTTGTCATGAAATTCATCGGGGAGTCGAATTAATTTAAACAAACACGATTATATATCTCACTGGACACTGGCAAAATGCACTTATAATTAGTGTGAAACCATAACTTGAAGAAGAACCCGATTTTTCTAATTTAAAAATAAAATGTATAATACATTAAAAGTTATTGGAATCAATTCAGTTACCGACTTAGAAAAAAACTACTTTCAGGCCTTGCGTTAATTATGTTACACCTTGTAGATAGATAGAACTTTATAAAAATACGGAAGGATAATGAATAATTAATTGTATGAAATAATCATTTTCTTATCAATAAAAAAAAACGCAAGTTGCTTTATTGCAGTAATTGCTAGTGTAAGTTATAAGGTAAATCGTTCTATAAAACCCCGCAACTACATTGAACATGACCGCAACACCATTATGCGGGCCTATTGATCCAACCATACTGAATCATCAGAGTTGGGCAAAAATTTATTGTGAAAACATTACAATTAAAATATTTAGGATGTTATCGCGGTATATTTTTGGTTTTTAAGTTCCCGACATTTCGAGTGCCCTATAGCATCCATGATCACAGGAGGGACTGAGGCGTTCAATGTCCAAAAGTGATTGTTATTCCGGGGTACCTTAGGGAGATTAATCTAATTGCAACTGAAATTTTAATTGATTGATCTTACAATAAAAAAATTGCAAAGATTATTGAAGTTCGTTTGTTTTATTAAAATAAAACTAGCAAATAATACCTAAAATTTATTTAACAAAATAGTGTCATACAGTTATTTAAAATAACAGACATAAATGATAATTTGCAATACAACCTAGCATCCTAATTAAACCAGGTACTTTTCAAAATTTATCCCACTAATAAAACGTAATAAAAGGACAAACAATGACGAATGCAGCACAAAGGAATGTTGGCTAACGCTAGTGTTCACACATTCACCGAGCTGCGTGCGAAACTAGCCGTTTACACTGACCCACTTCGTGAATACTCTACTCGCACTATCCAACATACAGTCCAATTTTCTATGTTTATTTACAACCTTTTGCATCGTAATTACAAACTGGCACCATATTACAGATTTCAACATGCAGAACATTCACAATTAGTCCTCAACACTTATACCGCAACCGATATGGTCGTGCTTTATGTATTATCTGGTATCTACCACTTCATAATACTGTTCGCGTAACTTTAATAAAATTGCTTTTGTCTAAGAAGAAAGACATTTAGATGTAATAAAGTGTATCTACAATATGAAAACAAGTCACTCGTCAGTTAACGTTAAATATTTTTAAATTATTTGCTCTCAAATAATGGATGTCAATTCTTAACTATTCATATTCTAGACATTTATTTTAATAAATTTACGCTTTAACCGTGGGGAATTATTCTCCGTTACTGGTATACCCTAAAATACTTTGGCTTCATTTGACTGGGCTGGTATCATTCGGTACTTATTGGTGGACAAGTACAATATAGTTTGGTAAATATTATGAATGGACCGGAACAAATCGTGAATCTAAATGCAAATTAAAATGTGAGGTGCGGGAACGGAGCTCTTTACATGAAGTACGCTAAGAAGCGGCGACAGGGAATGTCTAATGTCAATCTATAGGTAAATCACGTCGACCCAAGCGCTCACACGGAAACCAAGAATAAATCTAGGAGAACAACTCAAAAGCACGTCAATCTGGAATAACTTAATAGTAATACTTATAAATACACATTTTTAAGATTACCTACTGGGTCCCACTTTAAAATTATAATAGTTTACATTAAATTAAAATAGTTTGTACCGCCAACATTCACTAAGTGCGACGACCACCATGCGGTTACATAAAAAGAAATCGACATCGGAACCGCGATGCGGCCGCGAAACATACAAAAGGAGAATACCCTGCGTGCGTCCTCTTTATGTAAATACACAGCGACCGGCTAGTAATTTGTCTACTTTTAAAGTTACATCAGTCGAACGGTAAATTTTCCGAGGGAACGGTCTCGTCCTCGCCCTCGACCCGGCGTACCCGCCGGCGGGCGGCGGCTCTCTCCGAATTTCGTCCGAAAGGGTGATTTTTAAGGTTTTTTTCTAGGAGTCGGCCCGGCGGCCCGGCCGGCGGCTCATTAACTGTAGGGCTGCGGCGGCAGAATCTCGGAGAGCAGGCGCTTGAGGCTGTCGACGCCGGTGAGGAAGCCGCAGTCGGGGCCGTGGTGCGGCGTGGCCGTGGCCAGCGGCGACTCGGCGGCGGCGCCCGCGTAGGCCGTGTGCGCGAAGTCGATCATGCGGATGTCGACGCGCTCGTCGGGCGGCGGCGCGGCCGGCCACGCGTCGCGCGTGCGCGGGCGCTTGCCGCGCGCCTCGGCCGCCGCGGGCTCGGCGGGCTCGTCGCCGCGCCACGACTCGCTGCTGGCGGACGAGTACGCCATCCAGCTGTCGGCCGAGTCGGGGCTCGGCGGCTGCCGGCGCGGCGAGTGCCCGCCCACCTCGCCCTCCTCGTACCCGCCCATGGTCTCCTCCGAGTGCGGCCGGAAGGGCTCGCGGCCGGGCGGCTCGGAAGAGATCTCGTCGTGCAGCGTGGACATGTCGAAGTGGCCGGGCGAGGGCGCCAGCTCGGCCGAGCTGCTGGACGCGTCCCCGTCGTACTCGCTCGCCACGCCGCTCGCCTCGTCGGAGGACAGCACGGTGGCCACGTCACCCTCGTATACTATCAGTAGTGAACTATTACAAAAGAGGAGAAGTTAAATTGGAACTACTATACTTTTGTACTACTGATATAAATAATTTAAATTAAAAAGCCAGGATTTTCAATTAAAATATTAGTAACTAACAAAAGCAGCAATATTCTACAATCATTTTATACAGGATAAAATAAAATGATGACGTGATTAAGCTGATAATAAGAGACTATTCACTCACCAGGAATAGAACCTATAGCTGGTCTGCTTGGCGATTGCCCGGCGCAACGCGTCCAGATCACGCAGCACTCTGCGCACAACGCGAGTCCGTAAGCACGAGCCGGCCGCGAAGAAATCTCGCAACGCCTCTCGTAGGCCGCTCTCTGTTAGCGCACGACCCCAATACTTATCGCGACGTATACACGCCCCCGTTTCTGGTACATATACCTGTGGGACAAATGTATCATGGATATCGACTATTAAGACGTTTGTACGACTTAGCCCTATTCACACGAGCGCTCTTTCAACTTTTTTTTTATGTGTAATAGACATGTTTTTCAAATGTTGTATAAATTTTTGTTTGGAAATCTCTAGTCCAGTTACTGGGAAATGCTATCGATATCCTCAGTATTTTTCGAAGTCACGATATTATCGATAGTTTCACCTTTGCTTTACATCTCTACTACAGCGCTTGAAAAACGCGCGTTCGTGGCAATGAGGGCTTAACGTCGAAACCTGTCCCCTAAAAACTCTAGAAGACTGTAGGGTCAAGAAACCAGGTCCTTACCTGCATCCCGCACAGTCGAACCCCGAGCGTGGCGGAGGTGCTGGCGGCGCACTTGGCGATCTGCTTGCTGCGCTTCTCGGCCGTGGCGTCATCGCCGTGTTGCCGCGTGCCCATCTTGAGGTCCAGCACGCACGGCCGCCGGTACGATGACGTTATGTTCTCCATCATCAGGAAATCTGAACACACAATACAGAATAGAGCATCCAGTTTTGATACATTAGTGCTTACTCAGCATTGCGGTGCGGCGTTGTTCCTGAGAGTTCTCGTCGCGCTGCAGTTTTGTGTAAGCATCCTAAATCTGTCCGGTTCGTTGCATAAGATCCTCGCATAACTGATCATCTCTCAAATATTTTATAATAGGATGTATTTGTCCTAGTTCGCCATTTCGCGAGACGACTTCAGTTAGGTTTGGCTCAGATGATAGCAAATTTGGACGATCAAGTGTATTACATGAAAATGTGGTCTGGAATGTAGATTTGGACATTATTTTCAGCATAATAACTGGTTACGTCTATAATTAACTTATAAATCTCACTGTATTTGGTTGGTTAATGGCTCGTGAATACTTAAAAGTTATATATATATATATATATATATAACTTTTAAGTATTCACGAGCCATTATATATATATATATATATATATATACTGTCCCACCGTTGGGCATGGGCCTCCTCTCAAACTGGAGAGGGCCCTTAGGCATGCAGGTTTCCTCACGATGTTTTCCTCCACCGTTAAATCAAGTGATAATTAATTTTTAATACGCACATGCTTCCAACTCGACAGAGCTGCGTGCCTGGGCATGAACCCCAGACCTTTGACTTTGCGGTCCAACGGTCTAACCACTAGGCTATCATATAAATTTATCAAAAGAAAGTTATCGTTATGAATAGTAGATGAAAATCAACTTACACTGCTTATTTGAATTATCCATGTGCGCAATGCTTTTAAGCACCTCGCTCGCGTTACCATTACGGTGGACTTTAAATCTGCAATAGGAGAAGTTCGGTTAATTCTTGGAACGCCGTCGACAAGCTACGATCGACAGATAAATCAGGAGCTAATGAAACGCAGATTGTTTGTTATCTGTTATATTGTTACATTGCAATCAAATTGTATCATTACCACGACTCCACGACGCAAGTCATCGGAGGCTCGCAGAGTGTGAATGGGTCGTGCATCGCTCGCACGTTAGTGGGATAGGCATGTAAGTATTGCGATCGAATGAATTAATGGCGACGTCGGTTGCCGGGCCGGCGTACGTCAAAGCTTCTGAAATATGATAAAGGACACATGACAAGTGTCGAGGAGTGTCGATGCGCGCACTGCCAGCGGCGCGGATACGCACTTGAACACATCGTCGCGTTTGCGCTTGCCGCCCAGCGACTGCTTGCGCCCGTTCTCGTCGCGGAAACATGGTGAGTACCGCTTGTCCAATTTCGTGCCACCAGTGTTAGAAGCTTGCATCACGCCTGAAACAAACAGCCTCGCCATCAGCACCAGGCACGGTTCGCACAACACACACAAACTAAATAGATTATATATCACTTTTATTGTGTTCAATTATAATTACTTTTGCTTCCAAAATGTATTGAAAACTTTTTCATTGAAATTAAAAATGGAGTATAAATATAACTGATGTAATCACTTTCATATAGATGAACGAAAGATTTAAAAAGATAGTAGATTTAAGAACTCAAGGCATGCCCGTTCGGATTATGGTCCAGAACTGGCCGGAGCCCCAGCGCGCGCACTGCGGCGCCATTGGGACATTTGAGTTTATTTCATCGACTATCTGAGATCGTAAATTCATTATTAACTTACTATACAGTGCAAGTTGGCAGCGTTATTTGATGAGGAAGTGAAAATATAAAGGTTATTTTATTTTTAAACAGGGTTTGTATATCTTTTGTGTGGTGTGTACTTGTGTCTGTAATGGAGGCGGCTAAGTCTGTGTGTGTACTGTCGTGAGTTGAATAAGTCCGTGGTGGCGTCGTATGTGTTGATGTATGAAGTGAATGTAGTTTTTAAGTAAAGGTTTACAAACCCATAATGTAAAATTACCGCTAGGGCGCTAATAGGGGCGGTTGTGTGGTGCGTCGCCGGCGTCGCTCCGCCCGCCGCAGCGCCGCAGCCCTTGCGACAACAAGGAAACTAATATTGTGTTCCTGACCCCAGGCCCGCTCCCGCTCCCGCTCCCGCTAGCTCTCGCACTCAAACCCGCCCGCCGCCGAGCCTAGCGTGAGGCACGCCATCAACCTCCTCGTCAACATTTAGCTACAATCTAAATGGCGCTTGCTACGTACTATTGAACTTTTACTCCTTGTTCTTTAGTTTCGTTCGCGGTTTATTCAATTCCTAATAAAATTGCTACTATTGCTAGGACTCATTTTAAAACCAAACTATGCAAGTTAAGACAATGCAATTGATCAGTTTTAAAGTTAAAACTCCTCATTACGAATTGTAAAGTTACGCAGCAAGGTTAATCGTTCTGACTAATTACGATAAAAATTTAATAAAAAATCACACGCCAGATTTATGATTTGTTTTTGCACTTTGTACATGACAAAGTTCTTGGCAATATCAAAGCAGAAAGCATGAGATAACAAAAGTAAAAGTTCAATGTTTCGATGCACAACATGAGCAATATAAATGTATGTAAATAAGTTTATCTTTACTGATAAACAAAGTTTAAATATAACTGTGATACTATTAATATTGCCATATTGTGCACTGTTTAAATGAGATTGACTCTTAATCAGCCGTATCAGCTAGTCAACACATTTCCATTATCGAGAAATCATAGGGCCAATAAGTCTTCCAGTTCTTATCGTAATTAGATGGCATATATTTTTATTTATATCTCAGTATGTTATACTCACCAATGAGCACGATTGTTAATGTCGTCGATATTAGGATCTCATAAAACAATTTCATCAATTAGTTACGGCATATCAAACAAGCAACTTTGTCATTACAAGATATATTCATATCTGAGATCATGTCGCGGTCGGCGGGTTTGCATAATAACGACACACACACATCTCTGCCATACACATAAACTCAATTTGAAAATGATGAGTACGATCAATCGAGCAATAAGGAAAGCCAATATGACAACATACTTAAAATCTCATTTATTCATTATTCCACAGCTTTGTTTATCGAGTTACGAGCAGATTATCTAATCACGAGTACCGAATGACGCAAGCGATAACAGTAAAAAATATATAAACAGCCCTCGTTTAGATATAAATAATGTAGTAGTGTAAGCGTTGAACACGTTTTGTAAAAATGATGAAACTATCCGATAAGAGATCAGCCGAAGGCAACGTCGAAGTTTCGTAAACCCGATAGACAAGGCTGTGGAAAACGGCGAGTCTTCCATTTCGTTGTATCAGTTTCACTTAATTCACTTCCTTAATGCTTCAAATGTAAAATTATTAAACAACACAATTGACAAGTAAATAAAAACGAGTAAAATCGTTATCATAAAAGAAAATAATGTAGGATGCAATGATTGATTATGATGCATTCAGCGAATCGTAAAAGCATACCGGGCGGGCATTGATTCGTCTCCAAGTGCATGTAGAGTTCGATGCTCACCTTTGTATCTTGGTACGAAGTTCTGGATGTCTTCGGGAATGTTCTGGTAGAAATGCAACTCGCGAATGTTGAGCGGCTTGATGACGGTGCTGTCATTTAGCACAAGTAATCTAGTGTGCCCCCCCACCTATGGACAGACAAATGTAATTAGCAAAACCGAATTCAAAATGTAGAGACACTAATCATTATCTTCCATTTTTATCTCCCTAAAAGGACTTTTTTACAATCACCGTCAACTAAATAACTGCAAGGCCTTTTTACTGCCAGAAAATTATAAGTATAAAACCTGTAGGCGCAGGGTTAAACTGTGAAGGCAGTCGGTAACCGCGCGCTCTTGTTGATCCTTTGATTGCGGTTGTATTCTTCGTGTACAAAATATACTTTCCTTAACCATTTTTAAAATTACATGTTTATACATAGGACAGGCGAGATAAACCTGTTAACGAGTGACAGTTTTATACTATAATATTTTTCACATAAGATAGGTAGTGACAGTTCTAAGTGCCAAACGAAAATAATATTTAATTCAATGGTATTAAGGCATAACACTATAAGTATAGAAACTTGAAAAATTGAATAAAGTATAATTTTCTTTGACACTTACAACTGACATAATACCCTTCCTTCATGAAAAATACTATAATAAGAACAACTTTTACCATGACGACCCTTCCCCCCCCCCCCCTCCACCCTTCAAAAAAATTGGTAGAATTAGCATCGATATTTTGCATGAAACCGCTTATTTTTTTATTCCCGATGAATGTAGTCGTAGTAATAGTTAATCTAATTAATAGCTTCTGTTTCCTGTCTGTCTCCTGTCCTGGTCTATATTTTGCTCACCCATCCTTTACATTCTATATACGTGCCTGTATCGGAGGCGAGAGTTCTTTGTCAGTAACTTCACGTAGCTTTCTCCGATGCATTAAGATACCGTTATCCTAAACAAGGACACCAAAATAAAATGCTTTTACCAAAAATTACATCCGTGTATGTTTATTACCATTGTTACTAAATTACGAAAACAGCAGTTTTGGACAAAACAAATAACGAAGATAAGATTTATGATAACAGCCGGAAAAGTTTAAAGCAAATAGAGCTATTTACAACCTTTTGATTTATTAACAGACTGATATAGGTGACATGTCTCGAAACCGTCACCTTGTATGGAATGAGTCATTACAAGCACTTTGTTTATTTAGATACCCATGTCAATAGTTGGTAGGTACATAGACTATATCATTAGCCTAAAGTTGGACGTGTTTTAGTCATCATAATATATACAAAGGCCTTATTCTGAATTATCTCTACAAACAAGGGAAAGTCACCGTCCCACGCCCTTGTTTATCGAAATTAGCAAATCTTCTACTTATCGAAAATAATTAGGGTACAAGGTCTTGTGAACGGAAATAAAACGATGTCTAAAATAAGTATTTTATTTTAAACATAAGTAAATAATATAAACACTGTATAAATGTTTTCAAGAAATTTTAGTCAATAGGTCTTGGCGCTAACAAACTGAAGTTTGCGTAACGCAATCGAATTGATATGCCATCCTTTGCATGCTATAAATTTACTAAATAAAGATGAACGTGACAGCAAGCTTTTTCGACAACTTTACCATAACGTCAAGTTGTTATATGTACCTAATCCTCTGTTATACCCAAAGCGAAAGACTATTGTAGCCTAAAGGCTAATGTACGATTACTTGTACTGAGTAGGGTTTAGTCAAGGAGCGTTACATAGGTCAGGGTTATTGAGCTCACATATCCCCAGAGCTCAAGTCTTTAGACATTTTTTATTTATTTGGCAGTAAAGCCAGTTTCATCTGTTTTTGTTTTATTAACCCCTCTTTGTTCAATTGCACAAAGACGACTGTGTTGGTACACACATGAACGCATTTCGGTGCAGTATGCACGGCGCACGTACGACCGATCGAATAACTTGCAGTGAGAAATAGGATAAAAAAAAGTATGGCGGGTACGATGCCATTGACCCGGTGGCGGCATGCACCACCTGAGCACGGCGCGACGACCCTGCTGGGGATCACATCAGGTCACTTTGTGGTGTGCTTATTGTATGGTAGATACCAGTCTCTAACTGCTTACTTTTTTGGAGTTATAGGTTTAATTGATGAAAGATTTAGTACAATACAAAAAAAAGTAGAGTTCAGTAGATACCGTCTTGATAATACTGGTATACCCTACTCTTCAGATTTTCGTTTCAGAGGCATAAGTGATGATAGATTTACAAAATGAAGAGTTTAGTATAAGAAAATAGTCTCGATAATACTGGCTTACTTTTTACATTTTGGGATCACGGGCTTCATGATAGATGACAGATTTAACACGACAAAAAGTAGAGTTTATTACATACAAGTCTGGGCTTACTTTTTAGGGTTAGGAGCATTATGGATGATAGACTTAGAACGATACGGCAAAAAATAGAGTTTAGTAATACTTATTTAGATTTAGGGGTAAGGGTCATCATTGATGCCAGATTTAGAACGATTCTACAAAAAGAAGAGTTTAGTAGATACAAGTCTGGATAATACTGGCATATTTTTTAGAGTGAAATGCATAGAATTTAGTACTAATTATTTACATTTTAGGGTAAGTGGTATAATTGATGACAGATTTAGAACGATACTACAAAAAGTAGAGTTTAGTGGATACCACTCTCAATAATACTGGCTTCCTTCTTACATTTTGGGATTGGGGCATAATCTAGGATAGCTAGGAATTTTTTACCCGTGCGATTGAACAGGCAATAATACAATGAACTTAAGACTTACTGAGTTACACTAAGATTAGACGCTGAAGGAATCATCAAATTTATTACTTTCTACTTATCACTTTATCTTCACTTAACACTTTTAACCGGCCACCACTTACATTTAGAAAGTTTACTAACTTACTTATGAACTCTGTACTCTCTGCCTACCCCGCAAGGGATCTGGCGTGAGGTTATAGAATAGAATAGAATAGGATACTTAGAAACC
Organism: Phalera bucephala; assembly: GCA_905147815.2. Lineage (NCBI taxonomy): Eukaryota > Metazoa > Arthropoda > Insecta > Lepidoptera > Notodontidae > Phalera > Phalera bucephala. Next base: position 9,056,995 of record LR990621.1, on the reverse strand, counting down.
CAACAAGCCGTCAAGCAAGTACTAAGACGTACGTGCTTGACGATTTCAATTATCATTGAGTCATATAATGAGAAAAAACGTCATGCCAATCCCCATCGCCCCATCCCTACGCCATCCGACTGCCTCGTTGGTCTGGTGGAAAAGCGCATCGCTTTGTGATCACGAGGTCCTGGGTTCAAATCCTAGGTCGGACAAATGTAGTTTTTTTAACAAAAAAATCCCAGTATGAGTCCGGAGTCTGGAATTGTGCCCGGTATATGGCAATAGGCTCGCCTCGTATTACATGCGACCTAACATCGTCGGCGAAACGTGGGTGTACTCAGTAGACCTCTGCCACCCCCTCTGAGGAATATAGGCGTGATGATGTTTGTTTTTTTTTTTGCCAATCCCCAAGCTTAGATGGCCAAGATGTACTTTAGACTCTCACCTTCAGCCCACGATGTTAGGTCCCAATATATTTAGAGGCCAGCATTTTCGATAGAAGAACCTCAATCTACACAAATTAATAAAATTAAAGTGTCTGTTTGTAATGTCAAAATAACAGCTTTTTACTAAATGCCTATGAAAGCATATACGGTCCTTATAACAAAAAAGAAACAATTTCCAATATTTTTATTTGTCTGTTTGTTCCGGCTAATCTCCGAAACGGCTGGACCGATTTTGATGGGACTCTCTGATATTATAAGGAGTAACTTAGACCACTTTTCACGTAGAGGGTAACAACTAGTAAGGAATAAAAAAAAATTAAGCAAATCACTAGCATTTTGTAAGCAGTTTAGTAAACACCGTCACGCCTTTATTTCCCAAGCGGGGGTGGCAGAGATGTACTGAGTACACCCACGTTCCGCCGACGATGTTAGGTCCCATGTAATAGGGGGCGAACCTATTGCCATATACCGGGCACAATCCCAGACTCCGGACTCGTACTGGGAAGTTTTCGCTAGAAAAACTACACTTGTCCGACTACTACTCGTGATCACAAAGCGATGCGCTTTGCCACTAGACCAACGAGACAGTCAGTTTAGTACTTTATCAAAGTAACGATATGTTTGTAAAGATCTGCTCCTTTAACACAGATGTTACTATGAAAAACTACAAAGATAACAATAATATACTTATAAATCAGCCTTCTGTCACATTGTCACATCAAAGTGAGAAAGAGTGGATAATTTTCCACCACGCAGACCCAGTGCGGATTGGTGAAGACAGGTTTATTGTTTATGGAACTTATCACGCCGCCCTTAATGCTTCCAGCTCGGCTTGACGACTACCTACCACATTAAATGGTAACCAGGACCATCGGCTTAATGTACCTTCCGAAGCACGGAGACGCTCGACAATGGAAATGCCACAGTCATCATCACAGACCGAGTCAAACGCTGCTTAATCTTTTTGCAAATGGTGATTGTCTCAAACACCGCGATATTACAGTGCTACGAGCGTACAGTAGTAATGCTTACATATTATAGCTCATGTCTATACATTCGCACGAGCTGACAGGCTGCGTGTCGCCAGACATGTGAGTAATACATTGCGCTTAACTAATTCCGTTCCGCTTGACGACCGTTCGAGCCGAGTGCTGGTGATATAGCGAACTACAATGTACATTGAATGGCTAGCAAATTCCGAATACGGAAAAGTATTGAAGGACATGTTATTTAACAGACACATCAAATGAAGGTGTTGTATCCAGCGCCTATAGCCAAGTTGACAATCTACAGTCGTTAACGCTAATAGAAAGCGGAAAAATGTATGGGAGTGACATTTTGCAACGAAAAGTCACGTGGTCAAAACAATGCGCTATCGATTGCGTCAAGAGAATAGAAACAAAACGCTTGCACTTGTCTAGGCCCTCTGGTGTTAAATAAGCGATTTCCTATTCTCTTAATAGAAAATAGCATATCTGTGTAATCCAGGATGTCAAAGCCAAAATATTAACAGGCCAACAAGAGCGTTTACAAACGTCAAATATTATTACATTTTTTACAAATACCACCGGATCGGAACGCGGCCTCACACTGAGAAAATCCGGCGAGAAACTCAGCGGGCTAGTCTTTTAACTTAATTGGAATAGCTTTTCTACTTATCATTCTTTTTTTTACAAAATTGTATTTTAATAACAAAGTATTTAAAAACTATGTTGTTCCATGTATTAACATGATGAATGTCAGTATATTTTTTAAAGTTACTGATATTATTTTTGACATATAATAGATTGTCAAGCGTGTATGAGACGAACTGTGAGAGTGGAGGAAGCCAGAGAGGTGTGCAAGAAAAGAACCTGTTGGAACTCTGTACTCTCTGCCTACCCCGCAAGGGATCGCGTGATGATATAGATAGATAGAGTGATAGATTTTCCTATATAAATTGCGAGGCAACAGTTACAATATTTATCTCTTTGAAATTTTCTCTAAAGGAAGCTTTGGGGGCCAAATAGTAAATTGCACGAATATCCCTTTTTGCCCGATGTTCAGCAGAACATCCCCAGAACAATATGCCATATGACATAATGCTATGGAAATAAGCAAAATAAATAATTCTAGCTGTTTCAATTATTCAGCGGCATAAGCCGGTGAGCTTAACTTATTAGACAGTTGTTCAATATGTGGGCCCCAATGTCGTCTGACATCAATAGTGATCGCTAGAAATACAGTTGATCTACAAGTGTATTAATAGTATTAATTAGCTCATGGAATCCAATGTTCATTAAACACCTTTTCTTTTTCCTATCAATTTGGTATGATCCCTCTTTGACTAGTTCGTCGTTATCAATGAGCCTTACTACAACTAGGAGACCAGCTTCTTCAGCAGTATAAATAATCAAATGTTTGTTTTGTTGGCTCATAAATTCTGCTCTCGTTACTGCGATCTTAAATATTTTATCTGTAAGGCCAGCGGTATCCACGTTCACAACTCTATTAAGTAGTTATCAGCAGTATTCAGTTTCCCTGCATGTCAAGTTACGAAATTTAAGCTACTTCCCATATCTCTTCATCACTAGTTGTAATAAACAATCAGCGGGTCTAGCCAAGTTGCGAGCATTTCGTGTCTATTTTCTATTTGATGACTCTTTGTTTTGACCCACATGTCTTCATTACAAAATGACTACCCCGTACATTTTCCGTTTTCTATTAGCGTTAACCACTGTAGAAAGTCAGCTCGGCTACAGGCTCAGAAATGGCAAATGATTTGTATACAAACAGATGTTGCCAAGTGTCTCCAGTCACGCCGTAAACTAATCAGTAGAGCATGCTACTTCATTGTGATCGGACGCTCGATAACAACGTTACAAATAAGTACCACAAATCCAAACTAGTTAAAACTGAATAAACTTGGCATAACACGGTCGACCTCGAACGAGATAAGGGTATATTGATATTGCTCCCAATGGATACATGAGACACAAACATCCCATAAATCTCCATTGCAAAAATAATTTTGCTTACCAACTCATTGTAGTAGGTACCTAGTTATGTACATAAATAAGACTGGTTCTGTTGTTTTAAATGGCATTCGCATGTCGCTACTGGATTTTTTATAAACATTAAGATTGACTCATCTGATTTACACATCAAGTCTGGGCTGAAGGACGTTTTTTGCTCAAGCAATAGAAGTAACTCTACAGGGGACATTTGTATGTATCACAGCAACTCGTAGTCTAGACCTTGACAGTACGCAATCTTTTGTGCTGCGTTTTTTATAATATGGACCAAGATTGCAGTTGTATTGCATTTCCATATTGGGATCACCACTTTTATTAATAGGTCAATCATTAATTGGACAACTGCAATTCATTGAAAATAAACACTGATAATACTATCACTATGAGCAAGTAGATGTTTAAAACGGTGATGCCGACTGCATTAGGCCAACTTGTAGAACCTCTCCTGTGCAAGTTGGCCCAACGATGACATTGCCTCAGTTACAACGTACTGCAGCCTTGTGACTTTTGTCACTAGAAGGCACACTTAGCTACATTAGTGAATGTAAAAAAGTTGATTGATTGGTAAGTTGGAAACTTGGTTGTTTGATAGGGCTACTGTACAAAAATACGCGGGTCACTCCCTTCCCTCCAATATGGTCAAGGGGACTGATGGCTGTTCCAGTAGTCATACTTGTGAACGGGTGCTGCTTGAGGGAACTGGTCCATCTGGAATCTTTTAGACACGCTTTATAAATAACATCATAAGTCGTATATCTCTATCGTATATCTCTATCGTACTGTAACCGACTTCAAAAAGCAAAAATAAATATTTGAAGTCGGTGCCAAGTAACCGACTGCACCAACCAGCACCGACTTCAAATATTTATTTTTTCGGTTAAGTCGGTTTACCTTTTTTTGTAAAAGATTTTTTTATTTAATTCTTTTTCTCTTTTTTCCTTTCTATTTTTTTTAAATTATATTGTGTGGATACCATGTTTAATTTACAATTTTAAGTGACGAGTGAATTATTTAGTAATATTTATATATCGATATTATATTATTTTGCTGAGTTGTACAGTAAGGTACCTACAGGATTAATATTATGACTATAATAACGGAATCTATACATTCGTGCTGTTCGCCGTTAAGGAGTTCCCTCTTGTATCTTCAAAGTCCAAGGCCCAATACCATTAAAATAGGACCACCTCGAAACTATACTGAACCCAATGCAAAAAGAATCATCAAAATCGGTTCATAAGCAAAGGAGTTATAAAAAAAGGACGAATTATGAACCTACTTTTTTGAAGTTGGCTAATATACTGCTTAGTTCTATAGTAGGGTACCTATAGGATAGACGTAATACCCATAATATCTCAATTTACACGTGCCCATTGTTTGTCGTTAAGGAGTTCCCTGGTGTATCTTCTAAGTCCAAGGTCCAATGCCAATGAAATTAAAATGGGACCACCTTGGAGCTATACTGAACCCAATGCAAAAAAAATTATCAAAATCGGTCCACAATTGACGGAAATATCGGTGAACATACATAAAATAAAAAAAAATTAAAAAAAAAAGCATACATACAACCGAACATAGAACCTCCTCCTTTTTGAAGTCGGTTAAAAAGACAAGCCCGCTGAGTTTTTTCGCCGGAGCTTCTCATTGGAGATGGATCCGGTTGTAGATAAGTATTCAAAATAGTTTAAAAAAAAAACTAAATTGGCGATTTGTAAGCGCCCCCGCAGGGCCTATACAAAATAAATTATTTGAGTTTAACTGTACAAAAGTCAAGAGTCTCTGTAACCGGCGAGCGTGTATGAGACGAACTATGAGAGTGGAGTAAGCCAGAGAGGTATGTAAGGAAAGAACCTGTTGGAACTCTGTACTCTCTGCCTACCCCGCAAGGGATCTGGCGTGATGATATAGATAGATAGATATTACTGTACAAAAGTTGATAGATTGTTATTTTGGAAGGTTGGTCGGTAAGTACCTGGTTGTGCAAGGGCAGCACGTCCACCTCATGGCCGTCGTCGGGCGAGTGCACCGCGCCGCCGGCGGGCGGCTGGCCGCGCTTGCGGTCCGCGCCGCGCCGCTCCGGCTCCCCCATGCCCCACCCGAGAGAGTACACCATTACTTCGGTCGAGCCACCGCCGCCGCTGTCCACCTGCAACAAGCGATACCCTATTGTAGTTCACGGTCACCCTGTAACTATTCTCGAGAATTTCCGAGCGTTTATGCCATTACTGGAATCAAAAGTAAGTTTCGAATACAATGCGAAAGGTGAGGGATGTAGGTACCGGGGAAGACCTAGACTATCTTATCATGACCAAATAGACCGTGTCTTATCTGAAGGGGAAATCAAGAATCTCCGTAACCGGCGAGCATGTATGAGAGAACTATGAGAGTGGAGGAAGCCAAAGAGGTATATAAGGAAAGAACCTTTTGAAACTCTGTACTCTCTGCTTACCCCACAAGGGATCTGGCGTGATGATATAAATAGATAGAAACGTAAATATCACAAAAAGAAAATGACATTTTTTTCTTAATCCGTCTCACGTTTTGTAAAGGAGGTTATTGGAATTTAATATTTGTTGCGATGATTTTCCTAATATCATTTGTTGATAGTTCCAAAACAATTAAAGCGCTTCGTGAGACACAAGCCATTGGTCTGTCGAGGCCATTTTGTATCCTAGCTTGCAGGAACGTCAATAGTGGAAATTGGTATTTAGCGGGCTTGGTCTTATTAAAAAAATGTTCACATCAAAAACCGAGCAGTTGTTATTAGGTGAGGAGAGAGCAGCGAAAACTCGAATTCCTATTATTTGAGGGTGTTAAGGTGAAGATGAGATTATTCCTCTGTTATATAACACAAAATAACAGTAAATCAAAAATATAATATTTCATATACATAAATACATTTTGATGGAAAAGCAAAAAAGAAGTTTTACTATTATCTACCTAGTCTAGAGTGCAACTTCAAAACGCTGATGCAACCAAACGTTGATTTCTAAACGAATTACATAATAAAACACATTTACATAAAATTAAACAAAAAGTTACAACACAATAAGCCCGTTACGTCCAGACTATACGAAGGTAGGTGTCTTACTTTATTAACTTAAATTACATGGTAAATAATATTATACATGTAATATATAAATTAACCTAGTGTATTTACGACAAACGTCTCTCACTGTTTAATATCATATATCAGCAGAGTACACAAAGTTTATATTGCGTATTTACTATATTTAAGAAGAAGACAAACATTGTCAACACAATTCCTTTTGAGGACAGTTCTAGAATCAACTTGAATCCCGTTATCAGTCAACGATGGCAATCATATCGCAGGCATTAAGCCTCGATATCTGTGACTCCGACAAGGTTCCGTGATGTATAGACCGTGACCAAAGGCAAACAGTAAATCAACTGACCTCAACGGTTTGATAGCTTTGTAAAACTCACTAATGCAGTGTAAAAAAAATTTGAATTAGCTGCATGTAATAATACTAACTGGACAAATGACCTACCACTCACCCTTTGTCCTACTCATGCCTGCGATTATAAAACAAGTACATTGATCGGCAGGGTGACAACAAAATTGATACAAAACATTTTAATCTTGAAACATTTAAATATCAAGGATCAAAACCAATTGATTCTTAACCCCTGCTGCGAAATTTCCACAGAAAAACATATTCGACACTACAAGAATAGGATTAAGCATAACACAGTGTAATACTGAACCGTATGCTTCCAGTCCAACACAAATGCAGCGCACCGTACAATTGACGTAATTTACAAGTAGAGTTTCTGATTATAAGTAAGATTTATCGCTTTGAGACAAAGACGCGGCAAGCAGTACGAAGCAGTGAACGCCACAATTTCGGCGGCCACTAGTTCACGTTGGTAAATGTCAGGTCGGAGAACCTTCGAGTGGATTTTAAGCGGCGTTCGCCACTCAGTAACCGAGCGCGTATTATATTGTAATTCTCTGCTGTACGATCACGTCTGCGTCAAAAGGGCACGTCTGAGTACAATTCAGATAGTTCTAGACCATCGAATTACGAGTTGTGTCAGCTATTCGATGTTGTTTCTTGTTAAAAATACTAATCAGCTACATCCTCTACAAACGAGATGTTTATGGTCCACATAAAATGTAAACATTCACGTGGTTAGATTTCTTTGTTTTTGTAGCGTGAGATTGTGTGTGACGCACGAGTAGCCCCGCTGTTAGCGACATTAGGGATTCGCGTAGACAGGATTGCGTAGAAAGAGCAAGCTTGCCAGAAAGCCGCCCGCGGCGTCACCAAATTAGAAGCGAACCCGTGAACGCGTCTCTCCGCGGTGTATTTGTATGACGCGCTAGCCCCGCCTCAAACATCGTCTGCCGATCGTAAGCGAACCACGAAGCAGCACAACGACACGTCATTACAGGGAAATACTGAAATAGAGTCCCCAAAAATACACACGTCACAAAATCATATGGTTCTCCGTAAACAATTCATTTGGCAGTAACACAGATCAAAAAAAAAATTACAAGGATTCCGGCTTACATAACAAATATATGCTAACCACGGATTTGCTCAAGATATGCGCGGCTCTAGACTGCAACACGTGTATTTATCGAAGAGACCTTCAAACACTTGATAAGGGGAACGTATGCGTATGTACTGAATCCTTTTGCGTGTTTGCATCGACGCACGGTACGAAAGCTATGTAAAATATAAATTCTGACGAGAAGCGAATGTTGGTAAACGCGAGATAATAAGGTCATGAATGTTGAGAACCGGTTTCAAGAAGACGAGAAGCCGTTGTTTCGACATAGATAGAAGGTTAAATTTATTGTGGACCACTGACGACGAGCACTCGTAAAACCACCATTACTGTAACAGTTATAGATCATTACGTAATCTCATGGGAGTGAATATACGTCGCCGTTTATAGTGATCTGAGCACGTTGATTAACAACCTATCGATATAAAGAAACAAATCCGCAATGATTCAATACAGAAAATTCCATTATGATAAAGAACAAAAAACGTGAATAAGAAACTTGGAGGACAAGGAAAAAGAATACCTTACTCAATAGGCAATGAAAATCTTAATCACATAATTACCTAATGTAAATAAATCCAATTCTTATTTGACAAGATTTTTGTTGAATGTACATCTATTACTATTTATAAAATCGAACGGCCAGAACTACCCATACAAAACTTACAATATATCAAATTAAATTGTTAAATCCCCTTATTTTTTAGTAACTTGAACACAACCTACATGTCAACTGGATGGAACACCCAAATTCAAATAAGTTGCTTAGAATTGCTAAAATTTCGAACTGACGAAGAAAAACAAAATATTTAACATATTTTGAGAAAAGAACACGTAGGTACATTCCTGGCCCATAACATCTCGTTAACTTCTAACAAGGTTAAATACTTTATTGACAGTTTCCTTGAAAACGTTATACATTTCAGATATAAAAATAGCATAAGAACCAATACAAGGAAAAATAATGTGATCCTTTTATTTTGGTGTTAATGTTGTACATATACTAGAAAACGTTTAAAGATAAAACGTTTTATAGGTTTTAATAATCTGAGTGTCTAATGTACTGTAACCATACTGTGTGAAAGAGCCAAATCCAAAAGAGTAAAGGTTTATATAAATAAACACGAAATTGATTACAATGACACAGAGAGCAAGAATTCTGAGCATCCAGTTGTGTATTTCAACAGCATTAACATCTCCTTGCGAGCTGACATTATTTATCCAGGCCAGAATATATTCAGCATTATTTCAAACAATTTACTGAAATTACTGAACTTGACTTTTAATTATAATATTAAACATGTTGTTTTTGGCAGGTTTACTCAAAGATAACAAGCTGGAGCAGTAAATTTAGATGTTGATTGACATATTTACACGAGACTTACCGAGGTACACCTGTTAACTGCAAAAGCGAAAGAAAGGATTGGTACGAAATACCTGAACAACATTAGCATGTATACTTTTTTGGGTCACTAGGTTACGGCATTCTGCGGCTACAACTGGAATGTGTGCTATTCCTGATATAAAGTATCTTTTATTGAACGTGTCCGATCCAAATAGTAATCCAAGTGTCCGTAATATCCATGTTTTCTTCTGGAATAAGTATTCCTACGCAAACAACATCATAATTTTGCAACTAAATGTGGAAGTGGACCGAATTCTGAACTATTTTCATTACAACTTTTCTCTCGGCAAACATTCGATCGGTATAGGAAAATTTTCAGCGTTAATTTAAAATTATCGTACCTAATATTAAGTCAATGTAAATTCAACACAGTGAAACGCGTTTTATTGATGTATTGCATCTAGAATGTACACGACCAGATATACGATTTACTTTACATAATACGATCACGAGATAATGGAATGCGACAAAATGCTGCCCAGTTCATTCATTTGCCAACAAACATCAGCGATTAATACTCGTTGCTATCCGATATAAGGCAGATTACAATTATGTAGTGCTACATGTAAGGAGAAATAAAGTGTCGGTGTCGAGTAAGTAGGTGCTAAATTGAATGGCCGGAGGTGATTCACATGTAACAAGGTCCATACTGTGACCATCCATGACCGTGAATACGTAACCGGTATTAATATCACCGGTGAGATATTTATAGCAGCATTAGTAAAATTAGTAATATTGATCCTAACCGATTAAAGGAACCTACAAGCAATCTAAAGTACGTCAGCGGTATTGATTTTGTAGCCTATTTATATCATATCCACATTCGACTTCTACTATCCGAGTACTTATTCAATTTTAGATAATATCCATCTTTTATTCATAGTTCATAATGATACATGTATTTTAATAAAATAGTGACTATTGATTTGAAATTTCGATTATTAAATATCGAGGTGGCCTCCAGAAAAATACCTTTAATTCAATGTAAACCACCTTATTGAGAACATGTAATATCCAGCTCTTTAACGGTTTACTATCACATAGGTAATTAATTTGTAACACAATAAGGTTACTGATAACATCACGATATTTCCGGGACTATGGCACGTTTACTCAGACTTACACGGTATATTAGGTGCATTTATAACTACATATACAGTTTACAACAATGTAAATCGTCTTAAGTATAAACAAGTCGCGATCGAGTCGTTTATAACTCATAATAAGGCTGAGATATCGTAAACACGATAGTAGAATCGGTATCTTTCGGGTTATAACACTTTGTTTCAACAGTTCAAAAATAAAAGAACAGTAAAGGAGTATCGTTCGTCATTGTCATCCTTGGCGAGAATCAGAACGATACTGGTTTGAATGGAGACACGACAGTCGAGCCAAATAACTGACTCATCATCTTCATTCACGGAAATTTGTTTTTAATTTGTCACGACACTAGTTTTGAATGAAATCCAGATACGAAGCACAAAATTTTGACCTTGCCACATATCAATTGTTTCACGTATGGTTTATCGGTTATTCGCTCTACTTAAGAGTATTAAAAAATATAATCGTAGTTATTTCTGATACATTTTAAATTCCCATCGCTATTAGCGAACGTCGACTCTAGATAAGTGTGTTATTTACCTTGAGCTTGAACTGCCCACGACCACCCAGAAAAAAATAGTGCTATTAAAAAACAAACGGTTATATAACCAACGACAGGTGGTTTACACATCAAATATGTAGTAAATCTTGAGTTAAAATAGTGACACCATACGATGGCAGTTTTGACAGCTTCCAATGTCTTAAACGAAATTCATAGGCGTGCAAACGTGAAAAGTCCACAGTTATGCATTCGTAATGCACGATCATGAACGGCACTTTTGGCGTTTGGATGGTGTCGCTACGTTAGTGCATTCAATGGCATCGGACGTCTATTCACAAGTACTGGAATAAGGTGCCTATTATAGTTACTAATGAATTAGAAGATGTGGGTGGGTGCGAGTGAGTATGCTGAGTTGTCACGTGGTGCACCACGCGCACGATGCAGTATTGCACGCCAACTGCATCCAGTCTGCCAGCTTTAATTATTTCAGCCGTTGCAATATTATAGATATTGTGATTGATTGATACCTGAAGCATGCCGATATAATATTATATGCTCCACGACGAGTGAAAAGATTACAAGAAGACTGATAAAACATCTATCTATCTATCTATCTATAACCTCACGCCAGATCCCTTGCGGGGTAGGCATAAAACATGTTATTCTAATAATGACACCGTTTCATTGGGATTTGCTCGTATCGATTACAATATCTGAAGATGATGTAGAGACATCGAACTTGCGAAGTGAGAGAAGTAGAAAGAAGTACTCATCTACAGGAAATGCAAATGCAGTTATAACGCTACTAGACTTTGTTACGAAAGCCAAGCGAAACAAAATAGCAGATTGTTCATAATGGAAAATTCCAAAGAGCTTTCTAGTACCCCACGGACGTTGAAGGCTTACGACATACGACTGGAGCGCCGGCGCATAGCACGCTCCGTATCGACACTTTCACTGCGTATGCGACGATCAATGTGGAACCAGCGAATATAACAGAATACTCTATGTCCTTGCACTTTCGAAGAACACTTTATTATGCAAAACTATTACAGCGGGGAAAAGGTTGAATATCATTCAGTATATGTGAAACCGGATCCGGGACGGCTAATCGGCATCCTCAATGCAAACAGACAATCCAACACTATTCACACAGGAAAGATGACCCGTGAGCAAATTGAATATTCATGACATAGACAACTGGTTTATTCACGCTTGGCAGGTTTTTTTTCTGACAGACATGTTTTTCCCCGCCGCCTTGATGAAACAATAGTTTGTGTAAATAAGAGGCTGTTCTATTCGGCGCTTTTGGCAAGTGTATTCGCAAACACAGACCCTCTCTCCTTGACACGACTCGTGGTTGTTACACGGCAGGTTTGACAGGTTAAAAAATGAATAAACTGAAAGGTGTTAAACCATATTCTCCATAGTAGTGACATTTCGAAAACGGCGGTGTCTTTATAGAGTGGCAGAGTCATTATGATACATACTTGTTATATTTCCTTTGGTTGTAACACCTACATGGATAAGACAGGAGAGGTAGAGATCGAAGTAATATGAAGGAAGGTTGTGTCTCTTGCAGTGAACAGGTTGAACAGGTTAATTTCGGAAAGCACGTTAAGCCGTTGGTACCGGCTAGCACTTAATGTGGTAGTCGTTAAGCCGAGTTGGAAGCCTTAAAGGCGGCTTGATAAGTTCCAACAGCAGGTGGCCACAAACCTGCCCCCATTAATCCGCACTGGGTCCGCGTGGTGGAGTATGACCTAATCTCTCTCACCTCGACTTGTGAGAGAAGGCCTTTGTCCAGCAGTGGGCAGTATAGGCTGATATTATAATATATCCGTCGTATAATATATATCTCATATATCCAAAATGATATAGTTTCATCATCATTGAAACGTCGGCAGATTTTTATCATAAACTTTGACAACGCGAAATAATTATAGAACAAAAGAAAAAAAATATTGTAATCAATGCTGGGTCATGCCAATAATTGTTTAAAACAACATTTTGATGACTATAGTATGTTTCACAGAGGATGGGTAGTGACAGTTCTAATTGCCAATCCAAATTATACTTTATTCAATGTCAATAAGAGACATGACCCGTTTCTATACTTATGGTGTTATGCCTTAACACCATTGAATTAAATATTAATTTCGTTTGGCAATTAGAACTGTCGTCTACCCATCCTATGTAAAAAATACTATAACAGTCAAAATGACAACGATATACAAATGTGTATAATAACACATTTAGTGGCATCCTGCATTGGGATCTGCAAACACTTTTACGTAAATACTGGCCTTGTGTAACCTTTATGGCCAAGATAAATGCTACACATACCTAACACTTTATGTAATATAGCGCTGGCCGTCAGATTTATAACATAATAAACCGTCAAATCAGAAAAAGGTGAAATGGAAAGAAACGCCGCCTTCTGTGAGTTGTAAGTAGATAGTCAACAAGTCCTGGTTATTTTGTAGATAAGAATCCTTCGTTCAACGAAACAAGAATAATCTAGCAATAATAAAACAGTGTTTTATAAATAAACAAGACAAAATTTAAAATGATAAATTACTAACCAGAATTGTAGAGGCGAATAGTATGGCCTAAACTTAGCGAAACTGGTTAGGTAGCCAGTAAGTATGAACAGTAGAGGAGGATACAGGTTTAAAGATTTCTATATTTTGATTTTATGACTTGTTTATTTAGGATCATAGATTAGAAGTACAAAAGCTGATAGATAATAGAACGTGAGTATCTAAATGCGGTTTCAGTAAGACTATAAAGGGTCTGTACCTTTGTAAAACTTACGACTAAGAAATAAAAAAACTTATGATGAAAGAAACTCTACAATAGTTATATTTTAAATATTCACTAATTATTTTAAGTGTTGTGATTTTAACATACTTCGACGAAATACATAATATTTGAACTAATTTTGACGTTAAGCATTACCAGCCACACATGGCCGTTATGGAAATTTAAAAGTCAAATTTCAACCATGAACATATATGAGCGTTACGCCGCACGCACACCAGTCGAGATAAGCGCCACTGTCGAACGGGCGGACAGTAGACACCGATGTCCGACGTGGTGGTGGCACGACGCGGTCCCAGCCCATCACGCGATGCAAACTCGCCAATACAACTTGCCTCTAACTCGTAAAAGAAACACGAATTTATACACCGCCAACAACTTTTTCGACGCATCATCAAGTAGATATATATGTTTAGTAGACACATAAAAACCAGTTTCACTGAGTAATGTATTCAACATAAATTTCATTGCAAATACATCAATTACACACATAACAGCAGCAAAGAAAGTCAAAACAAAATCAGCAAATAAAATTATGGTTCAGCTGTGTCGCCGTAAACTCACTTGACTATAAACTTCCTTGAGCCCGCTCGTGGTGAAATCCCGATTTGGAACACGTTCGCGATGAAATCGTCCGATTCTATCACAAGCACAGCCACTACAACTGACACAGAATATTACTCAACGCACAGGAACCGAACTAGGTAGAGAACTAAACGAAGTGGCACACTTCAAAAATAATAATGTTCTTTCGCGATCACGAAAGCAATACATGGACGATATAAAACAGGTTTTCTGTGTTGAAGCGTAGACTTGCACAAAAAAAATTAACGCAAAAATAAAAGTAGCGCTACGAAACGCGAACACTTGTTTCTCTTGGCGTTGCGCACTAGTGACTGAGCTGAGACGATAGCGGGCGAAGCGCGAACCACGAATCAATGTTGCGCAGCGGGTTGGTGTGAGCCCTGTCTGTGCATGGAGGACGCACACATCGGTGCGAGGGATACCCGACTCAGCCGGGACAGCGGGGAGCAGCATTGGCTCGCCACGGTAGCCCGTCTGGAGGTACCTGTCCAACCACTACACTGGGGCGTGTAAATGAACCCGAATTGACCCCTGTACCATTTGTTGTAAATGAATGTACCTATCGAGTATCGTCTACCGCTTTTCTTTTCTAATTTTAATTAACAGGCAAATTCATCTATTATTTTTGGCAGCGTCTAATGAGACGAGTGAGTATTAACCAACCAACAATAAAACTAGTAATAATAATAACTACTTAATGTATGTACGAAAACTCTATGGGGCTAAATTAATTTTAACAATTCTATGGCATCAATATTACTAAATTTGCCATTATAATATTTGCAAGCGAAAAAAAACAACATCCATTACATATTAATGTTAACAGCTAGATCTGGTTAATCCAAATGATATAAAGATGCACGCAACAAATTAAATTTGAAAGGGACTTTAAATGGTTCATTAGCTGGTTAAAGGATATCCAGGCAAATAACTGTCGAGGATGGATAATTATCGCTATTAGAAAAACACTTGATTTCATAAGATATAACTATATTTTAAAATCAACACTGAGACAAGACAATCACACAGAGAGCGAGCCGGAGGCGGAAACACAGCTTATATAGAAGGGTTGACATTATGCATAGTTTTGCTATTGGTAGATTTGTAGCCAGATTCGTTTTAATGATAGATGGACATAATTTATGAATAACGGACCTAGTTACACAAAGTTTTAATCTTACTGAAATTGAACAATGCGGCCTGAAAGTAAAATATTTTGTACTTCATGTATTTGTAAACCTTGTACCTGTAAATCTAAAAATGACATCTATATCTGTTGCCAATTCCACACTTTTAAATGGATGCTAAATAAGCTAATTTGTGCGGAAGATTGTGCGAAGTAACTTACAAAGCCTTTGAAGTATCCGTTAAGACTGCTAAAATTCGCAAGACGATCACAACCTTGTGTTGGATACTAACTTTACGAAGATATTATATATAATCATACACAGTATGTATATCTTCGTGTCCCCTATGTTGTTGCTGGTTTGCCCGTTATTATACAATTCCAACGTATTCACTGAATACAACATAAGGCACAACCTAAGGTATTTGAGATCATTTGGATTCCAAACATTTTTAATGACCTTGACAATATTTAAGGTTCAGCTTATTATATTGAACACTGCAAAAAATGACTTATGTAAAATTAAAGATATTGGGAAGTCCATTTTTATCAATGGAAAATAAATAGGTATTCAAAGATTTGTTTTCATGAATCCCGTTATCTCATTACGTAAAATCGTATGATGATAAATCAATATACCTACTTACATATTATTTTTAACACTAAGTAACTGTTGTATATAAATTAGATCATATTTTAGTACGTATTGCCTTATGATTCAAGATTTTGTTTGTCAACACAATATTTTAATACTTCGAATGTCTTCTCAAAAGCAGAATAACATCGGATGATAAATAAAGATATCATATAGTTTGAACTTACGGAAGGAACAAAGAAGCTGACATGAACAAAGAAGTTTAATCAAACAGTATAAATTAATACAATAATCGTCAGGACATTCATATATAAGTGACCGTTTGGCGAGGCGCACATCGGGGCGTATAAGTACCACTAACTATACCAATAAAAGATCTCGAAATAAGTGCGCGCTGTGCTGTCTTTATTAGCAATGCATGTAGAGACGCAATAGGAAGTTTAATATCTTAATAAAGATATCAGACAAACACTACTTACATTGGACCTATTCCTTGAACTACGTACTAGGTATTCATATTGTTTCTTTATCTAAACATCTGTCATTATAAAAAAGAAATACATCTGTAATAAACCGTTTATTTTTATTATTATATAGGTATTTATTACAAACAAATTAAAGATCGTTAGGCAATTTTGAAACATATACAATTTGTATTTAAAGCCCAAACTTACTAGCTCAAACTGGACAAAATCCAGTTCTGACCGCAAATTGAAGAGCTGAAAATCATGGAACTCGTTTCGACCAGAATTGCGACGCTTTCAATCAAATCATGGCACATCGTTATAATTCGTGTAACTTCTACACTTTTTCCACATTACAAAGGCGCTTTTATGTTTTTTCGTTTAACGAAGAAAAATAATAAGCCTTTTCTTTGTGCTTGTCATATTGCGTAGTAAAGCTTTGGAGATACGCTTTCTCTAATGGTTGATGAAGGTCGGCTCACTAAGATTAGCCTTATACAGCGCCAACTGGGATTTGTATTTTAACATCATCAAAATGTCAGCCTACAAGATCGTTTAACAAGACAATTTGCAGAAATATTATTATTTGTAGTCCGCGCATTTACCTATTTGCGAAATAAAATCTTGTTGTGTGAGCAATAATACACTTAAGACCATCTATAAATAGATAAAGATAACGTGGAAATTATTTAATTTTAGATGCAGATTAATTTTTTTCTTATCTTTATGCGTTTCCATATTAGTTCTACAATCCTGATATATTCAGCCATTATCAAAGATAAATCCTCACATAAGAATTTTTTATTTGCTCTTACCTCCTCCAAATTGTGAGAAGTCGTAGCAAAGTAAGGATCTGCGTTGTGTGCGCCAGCGCAGGCGAGAGACGTGCGACGCGCGTCTGACAGCAACATGGTATGTATCATAAAGTGGTTCATATTAGTCTTTGTAGTGCACAGATTACCATGAGCGCGTTACTTAACTGATAAGATAACGATTGTATATATTCCTTTGTGACACATGGCAAATATAAGTGCAAAACTATATCCAATCTATGTTAAAAATCAGTTGATTGATAAGTTGCTTATTTAAATTATAATTATTTACTTAGTACTTAATCGGTTAATTTATATAATTGATAATAGCGAATTTCGGATTAACGATTATTCCGTAGCTGATCGTTGTTCCTTTTAGACCATATAAAGTCACTAAGGGCCACTTGCATGAACCAGGGTAAGCGTCACCTATTGATTAACTCGAGGTTATAACGTTAAGTTAGCTAACGCTAACCCTGGTTCGTGCAAGTGGGCATAAGAAATATAGCAGATATAAAATTACTACCAGGTCATTTCAAGTGTCAAATCAATATACATACATACCTTAAAAGAACGAAATCAGCAACAACCAAATGAAAAAATAAATATAAAATGAGCAGACAAGACCAATAACCTATAAGAAATAACCTATAAGAAATCCTAAGGTAGTTTGTTTAAGTCATAAAGCAATAGTTATGGAAATTCAAAAAGGATTAAACTTAATACTCATTTATGTATGTTGGTTTTATCAAGAGAATACGTAATTAGGAATTATATGCAACTAAACCAATATTGGAACAACAGTAAATCCTTCAGCAAGGTATAATGTGTGTACACATATTACTGGCTAATATTTCATAATTATGGCCTATTAGCTTTAACCGAGATTAGGAGAATTACCTAACATAACTCTCCATGATGGCAGTGAGTTCAACCTGGATTAAACGGTCAAAACACATAACTACAAATCATAAGATAAAAATATTTTTGTAAAACCAGATTGACTACATGAATCATTCAATAAAATAATAGGTAAATAAGTCCATTACATTAACAGGTAAAAGATATGCTGAACGCTTATTCATAATTGTATTACGTCATCAGGATATTAGTTGGCTGTGGATTTACATATTAAATGAACAAGGTTGGGCCCTTACATTGAACTTATTGTATAAATAGCCGATAGATTTGAGTATACAACAACGATATTCTGAGGCAATTGACACTTCAGTGAACTGAAATCAAAATTATCATAATCGAAATAATCATAAAAGCTCTAATGCCACATTAACCTTCACTTTATCGGTCCGGACACCAAAATAGGCTCGCGTGCCACCTATTGTGAAGCGCGTCTTTATCAATGTAAAGGACGGAGGCACAAGTAAACTATATACTGATAAAAATACATGAAACAAGAACATACGTCAATCCAACATTATTGTTAATCGAACCCTCGGCTATGTGCGGTGACTTGTTTATTTACAAAATTTACATTACACACCTGCAATTGAATAACTTAGTACAGTTCAAAAACCTTTATAATTTTAATTTGATTTTGTTCCTACCTACAAATTTGGCACACAATACACTACTTAGGCTAAAAACTAACCCGGTAAATAGAAAAACGTATAAGAAATCTTTGTTCGTCAACTTGACGCAACGAAATTTTATTACCTAATGCTTATTACGTTAAAGCCTGAATATTAATACCATTTCACTGGTACTCTGTTTTCTTGCAACTCCGCATTGTACGGTTAGATGAAAGTTGGAATACAGAATTCTAAAATTCAACAGAAGATGAATTCCCAAAAATGTCGGCTGGCCTCCAGGCCTCACCTCGCAATGCTAATTAAAGTATGTCCACGCGTTACAAACGGCTCATTCTTAGCTGTAACAGAGCTTACACATTGAAATTTTCCTGGAATATTTGCGACATCTCACTTACGTCTTAGAGAAACAAAAACGTTGAATGGAACAAAAAGAATTCCTAAAGCCAATTAACTCTTATGTAATTGTTGTTGTCCTTCAATAATGGCCGAGCACCGACAAAGCCGCTAGTGTAAGTTTAAATTTATTCAATTCATCTATCTTATGTTTAACAAATATTTTCGTGTTGAGAATTTGAAAGATGTAACGGATGTAACGGACGGAATTTGGAAGATGTAACGTCTGGATGTAACGGAAATTTAGCAGACATTTTATTTTATGGATTCATTTTGATAATATCGTCTAGATGTCAACATAAGCGATAGTCTATGCACCTGTAATGATTTAGAAACAGTTTTTTGTTTGGCAGTTAGCTCGGATTCTTGTCCAATTTCAAAATATATAATTAGTAGGTACTCGAAGTGTACCAACTCATTATATTACCTTAATGTTTCCACGGTTATATTTCAATACTTACAGCGATCTACGATTAGAACGGTATTGATCAAGGCTGAAATTTCACGAAAATAATCCAAGGTTTCATTGGTATAGTGCGGAAATAAATTGGAAGATGATTTATATAATTTTCTAAATATTCATAACATGGAGGAGTAAACAGAATTTTGAGATAATGTAGCAAGTTGTACGAATCACATCCGCAAAATCAATAGGAGATCATTATTTGAAATCTTCACAAAAACCAATAGCATCTGCGTAGTGTCTGTTGTTTACTTACTTTAAATTTAGCTATATTCTATTTATAATGGCATTATCAACAAGTTTGTTTGTACCTAATAGAAATTATATGGTGTTTTTTCCAAAGATCTTGATCAGAAATAAATTCATTTTTAATGTATTGGAAAATACCTTAGGCTGCTCCAAAATACCTTATAGCCTTTATCGTATCGTAAAAAATGTACCGGAGCAGTTGATGTGATTTGCATACTAAACTAATTGAATAACAGCATGATGTATTCCTTCCTGGGTGTGTGTTAATACGAAGGTCATGCACTAGTTAAGGTCAAGTACTATACAGTTCGCAAGGTCATCTGAAATGTGATATCATGTATAGGACGCTTTTCCGCAATCCTATTATAGCAGCTCTGATCCTAAACACAATTGTGACTGTGAATTTTGCCCTTTTAACTATTCTCGAGAATAGCTATACCGAAATGTACCTTACCTACCGAAATTCGCACGTTATAAGAAATTTATTTTTAATTTTCAGTCTTATTACATTTTATCAACAGCTACATGTATATTTTTATTCG
Source organism: Phalera bucephala (assembly GCA_905147815.2). Lineage (NCBI taxonomy): Eukaryota > Metazoa > Arthropoda > Insecta > Lepidoptera > Notodontidae > Phalera > Phalera bucephala. The sequence goes on along the minus strand of LR990621.1, from coordinate 9,036,404 downwards.
AATTTAAGTTTACAATGTTGGATTCTGCAAAATTTTCGATCAGTGTTTGGCAAAGTCCCCAACAAAACCCGAACTAAACTAGCTTACACAGTCTTTTCTCGCATTTCCTTAAACACAGGTTTATGACACTTTGAGGTTGCATGTTGAGTTTAAGGTTATATCCACAGACATCAATTCTCAATTTTATGTATTTCCTCGATAGTGTTGAATCGTTATTGTCTGTTATATCGGCTAGACATGCGCCTCATGCTCTAGGGCATGCCTATTCTATCGATCGGTTGAATAATAATAGCTCTAAAGTGATGGCATGTAAAATATTCAAACCTTGCTCGCTTACATAAGAAGCTATTTCGCATGTATGCTTAAAAGGTAAAGCTAGCTAACCATTGAATGAAGTCTGTTTGAATATTTTATGGCCGACGACGATGAACGGCGCAGGTGCACCTGTGTGGCTTGATGGAAGAGGGACAGATATGGTTCAGCGTTATGCTAAAATCGGGTCTAAGAAAGTGGGAAATAATGTGCAAATTATATTAATTTTGTAACATTACGTAACAGAAAGTATTTCGAAGATTTTAATTTTTTTGTTACTTTGCATATAAAACGATAATCTAAGTTTGTTTTATTCAATAATACGTAGCCTTTGATTATAGACGGTATGTAATAAATGAATAGCGAAGGTGACAATTCATATTTGTTTTATTACTTGTTACTATATATAGGCTGGCCATAATAAAAACGAAGGTATAACATTCAATTGATTTTGATGAAAGAATAAAAAGTACTTGTCTTTCATACCCTTCGTTGGTTATACATTCGTACACAAAGATTTATTTAAACGAATTCGCGGAATAGCTTCGTGTGGAAGAATTCCCGCTATTTAATACCCTCAAACACGTACCTATCTGTTCGTACCAACAGACGGTTACATAACACAAAGGTAGGGAAAATTTATAAGGGATTGAAAACGGAGTCGGCAACGCAACGCCCACATCACGCCTACACTTTAGTCTGAACATTGAGCGCCCACGCACCACCCCTAGACGACTCACCACCTACAGCTCGCCCTATTCATTGTTAAAGTGACACGAGATGCATTTCATAAATTAATCAAATCAATTAAGTCCTCGTCGCTTTTTCGGAGGTGAAAAGGCAACATTTCGTCCCAAGGTTACTCCAGAATACCGCATTGCGATTCCCGTCTCCCTATAAATCCACTCCAAGGTCAAGTTAGCAAAGGTTCCTGAGGACGCGTCCTTCGAGAAAAAGGCAGGAATTTTGTGGATTTCAACTGTAATAGTGAACAGGGAGTCGATTTATATCAAGAGCTGTCACCTATTCCAGCCGAGTGTCATGTATTATTCATATTTCGGGAAATTCCAAAAGAATGTTCACACGGTATATAAAAGCACTACGCAATAACGGCTCTTGCTGTAAATTCTTTCTACTTTATTTATTACAATATGAGCACACAATAAATAACCTCAGCATGAAATTATAACACTCGAGACTTATTATGTCACGTGCATGATATTATAATCGGGATACGTAATTTTGCTGCCTCGGTGGTATAGTAAGAAGTTTAGTGGGCTGACGATCATGAGGTCTTGGGTTCAAATCTTAGTCAGTATAATTACAGTACGGCTTTTCTATCAAAAGATCAGCAGCAGTCCGTAGTCTAGAATGATGCGGGCATCATTCTATTCTATTGAGTCCAGTGCCATTATGACGGACCCGTCATAATGGCACTCGCCTCACCTCCATTATATTGTGACCTAACATCGTAGGCGATATGAGAGGTGTACACAGTACACCTCTACCATTCCCGTTTATAGAGGATTATAGGGGTGACTATTTATTTTTTAGAAAAATTATGTGGAACTACTATGTACTGACTCACTGTAAATTTTTGAAAACAAACTTATTTTTAATCTTAGTTCATAGAATATACCAAATATTTGTTTTTAAAGGTTGGTTCTCTTAGTCATCAGAATGATTATTGGCAAGATATAATTATATAACAAGTATTTAATTATATCTTGCCAAACAAACAGATACACTATGTACTAAGTATACATGAGCTATTAAAACGGCCAAAATGATACGAGCCGAATGGTGCGAGCGAATTTTGTCGCCCAAAAGAATAATTAAAGTCAATTATTCTTTTGCGCGACAAATTTCTTGAGAAAGGAATTGTCTTAACATCATGATATGGATGGAATGCCTTGTCCATACAATGTCAAGTGCAGTATAGGGTCGAAGTACTAGTAAGCCTTAGCCTTGGGGTACGCAGGGGGTTGACGTCACGCAGCCGATGACGTCACGCCGCCAGGGTCATGCGCCCTCGGCCTACAGACGAAGCGTCGCCCAACCGAGGGAACCACCCTACTGTGTAATCCCACACCTCCCTGTTAAACCAATAAAATTGTATGTTTCGATTACAGAAGTCTTCGAAGCCATAAAAAACAATATAGCCCTTGAAACCCGCTAGCAATTACCATTATCGTTGTAAGAAATATTCAATTACTTTCTTATAAATGACGACATTATTTGTCGGTAACGTCACCTATACTGTTCACTGCTATGCTTGTACTATCTTTCTGAAATCGAGGTGAATGAGAATAGTTCATACTCCACCATGGGGATCCAGTGCGGATTAGCAAAGGTGATATTTTACTGTATGTATAAACATAGTAAAATATTTATTATCCCACAAATACAACAACTTAAAGGGAGGTAATACGTGTTTACGAGCGTGTAACAATATCTTAACAACTATCTTGCAATTCTCGCGCGCCACATCTGGCGGTATTCAGCTATTTCTCCTTCAACAAAACAGTCGTGAAAAGCGAAATTTTGCGTATCTTCATTTAGCTCGATCGCACACTACGTTGTGCAAACATAAATATTTGGACTGCGGCTGGGTCGTATTTAGCAAAGACCTATATCCGTAATAATAATAAATTCGCACGTGTGTATGTATGCACGAAGATATGCGTAAAAAGTAGAAAACAACCACCCACATTTCCACTGAATGAAACGATCGTTTTTTACACAAGATCAGCCAGTTTTAGCTATTTACATCAGTTCAAAAATCATTAAAATTAGTAGACCGATAAGTATAATGATGATAAAGTTTTCCGCTAATATCCACTTTGAGTTCTCTTCGGTCATAGAAGTATGTTAATATGGTGTACATTTATTAATTGGAAGCCCCAATCCTTAAAGAATGTCTGGAAATTATGAATAGTATAGCTTTTGGCAAACATCTCGGTCATTTCATTGGACACAAAAATGTTTCTTTTATCTACTATATCATATTCACACTTCATTAAATATTATTCTAACTTTACTTTGGTTTTCATTAGAATTGGAGTCAACGAACGAAAGTCCATAACATGATTCAAGTTTCATTTCTGATGAAAAAGAAGTTGATTGTAATATCATTAATCGTCATAATATTATGACACTTTTGTACAATTACAACCTATTTCATAATACGGAGCCACAGTTAAGTAATTTATAGGAAAAGAAATATATTTATGAAATTAATAAAATATTAACCCGGGTAGTTAGTGGAAAGTAGCACAATGACCTATTTTTCCCATGGATATTCTTGAAAGGGTAAAGAAGGACACGATAATTTTATTATTATTACGCTGAGATTCACGGGCTTTACCCGGACCTTTGAAAGGCTTGCATGGGGACATGGGTCCAACACGTAGAGGCCCTTTGCGAGAAGTTAATGTTATGTAAGCCACCTGCTGAGATCACTTGCTGAAAATTAAGAAACATAACCAGCGAACTGACCACGGCAGGTGCAAGGACTATTGTAAATTATGGAAAGAAAACAAGGGCTATGTAAATGAGGTTTGATGGACATAAAACTGGACTATTTCAAAGGGGACGGACACCGGCCATAATTAGTGATACCTAATTACCCGTGGCCGGCGGTGACTCGCCGCTTACTAGATGGGCCCTCAAACGGTCGTCCTAGGACAACTGAGGGCAACACCGGTGTGAGCGGCTCAGGGGTGCAGAGAGGTGTGCTGCGCTTTCTCCGAAGTTACTTATTATTATTATTTATTTATTTCAGATGTCAAGATCCATTATACAATACTAATAGAATGCATTAGTCAGTAAATGAACCATGTTGCAGTGGTTCAAGTACTGACAGTCAAACCTCTCCGCCAATGCGTTAAGGATACTGTTGCGGCTGGCCCGCACCCTGCGCAGCACGGACGTGCACCGCTTGCGCATGGTTGCAAAGAAGCAGTTCACGCGCGCTTCGGCGAACATTCCCGAAGCGCTACAAAAGCGAGGCAGCCCCAAAAGCACCTGGAACGCATTGTTATTGGAGACGTTACGCGCTGTACTGTCCCCGGGAATAAGCGACCCACAGACTGCTTGCGTAAAAAGAGGTGCAAAATGCCCTGAATAAGGTTATTTTGACCCCTCTCGAACAACGAGCGAATCTGCGAGCTATCATATTCGTACGAACAGAAAACGCCCTACGTTCCTTTTCTATATCAGCATCGTCTTTCAAGTCCGAGGTTAACACATGACCTAGGTATTTAAATTTGTCGACTCTATTAAGGGGACACCCTTTTAATTTGATGGTCGGTATATTACCCAGACATCTGCTTCGGGCCTGAAAGACCATACACTCGCTTTTTCTCACGTTGTACAACAAGCCGTGATCGTCAGCGTACTTTTCGCAAATACCAAGCAGCTTCGATAATCCACTCACTGAGGCGCTCAGCAGCACCATGTAATCAGCATAACTAATTTGTGTTAATTAATAATGTAATAATTTTTTGTCATTCCTCAGGGAAGTATGGGTGTGTTTTTGAAGCAATAAGGTACCTTATTGCTTCAAAAAAAAAATCACTAACCTATCGAGCCAAAAGAAATATAAATTATTTCTTATGCCCTACAAACTATGCACGATATACATATCTAGTTGGGTGTGGTTAGTCGTATCAAAATGTACATATGGTACTTGGATTTCATTATACGCGTACGGATGCCGTCGAACTTTGACTTTCTTTTGGCATGTGTCGATGCTTTTCTGATGTAGAACGACACTTGGCATTCTTCCAAAGAAAAGTAATAAATAGCGATCGCCGACCGGCGCCGGGTCGCCATTATAATATGAATCTATAGAGTCAGAAATAGTGCACTAGCGTAAAATCGCACGCATGTAATAAATAAAAATATTAAGAACAGATTAAAATGAATATGCCTCCAGATGCTTTGGTAATGACGCATTCGTTATGTAAATAGTCTACCTTGAACAGTTCGCAAGAATATTTTATTAAAGGGCTTGTCGGAAGCGATCTACTCGTAGCACGAATAACGTACTGAATATACGTTTTGACTGGTAATAAAGACACGTGGTGATATGCAAAATTGTGGAATTCCGCCAGAACACACACGCTGATTCAATATTTCAATTAGCGAATACATATTTCATCACTAATTGCATACATAATGTTTTTCATCTATCATAGAAAATACTAGAATTTCAAATATACGAGTAAATATTGTGTTAAAAAGATATGGTGCTCGTTGGTCTAGTGGCAAAGCGCATCTGGTTCAAATCCTAGGTCAAACAAATTGAATTTTCTAACGAAAACCTTCCCAATATGAGTCCGGAGTCTGGAATTGTGCCCGGTATATGGCAATAGTCTCGCCCCCTATTACATGGCACCTAACATCGTCGGCGAAAATTGGGTGTACTCAGTACACCTCTGCCACCCCCGCTTGGGGAATATAGGCGTGACGGTGTGTGTAAAAAGACATGGTTCTGGTTGCAACTTCTGATTTAAGAGTAACTAAATTTGGAGTATAACTACTATAACCTTAGATATATATTCAAGGTTGTTAAAAAATAATTCATATCATGAACTCTTGTTAATCTTTATTGATCTTCAAAACTTAATCTACGAATCGTTTTGTTTAACAGACACGGCGTACAGACAGCCTATTGCATTGATTCAACCACGAAGTGAATATTCCTTAGATCAAAGATAAAAGATCATACATAAAAAAATAATTTAGCTGAAAGCTTTGTAAGCCGGGAGCATTGCACTGATATTTTTATAAAATTTAGGTGAAAAACGTGATGCCGAGAAGCGAAATTCTTTAAGATTAAGGAGTCACGTACCGTAACATGTGCTTTACATTTTCTATTTTAATTATGTCTAAGAGGAGTTCAGTGTAAATGTACATTGTTTCAATGGTCTCTTCTTAATAAATAAAACGTCGTAAAATTGTAATGTTATTATATGTACTAGTTAGTGCTCGCCCATTGGTCTAAATTCGGCCATAATTAATTTAAATTATAAGTTTGAACATTATTAAGGTTCTATTGTCAAAGACTATACTTCTATAATCACAGATTTCGCCGAGGCTACACTGTTAATTTGCCTATTTTTTTCAAACAAATTATATAAAATTTAAGTAAAAAAAAAGGAAACAAAAAATGATTAAAATAAAGAATACGTTTTTTTTTTATTGAAACAAAGAACCAAAAAGAAAATGCTGTCCATTGAACTTGACATACATATTTCGATAATTTAATTAATGATACAAAACTTCTCTGTAAACGATGTTTTTTGTAAAAACTCTTTCATCGTTTGCTGGTTATGTTTGACATTCAGTAAGACTATAGACAAATAATATTAAAGACAAAGAACATTAATCTATTCTTAGTTTGAAGTGTATTGTGTCAATTTCATAGTAGTGTGTGTAATGTTTTACTTTTTTGATTTAATGCATATTTATGCATAATTAAAAAAATATATTAGCATTCTGCGCTCCTTCTCTATATAAACTATAAGTGTGGGAAATTTCATACTCCTCCGTCCGCGCAATTTTCGTAAAAAGGGGTACAAAGTTTTTGCTTAACGTATTAAGCAAGAGCTAAGAGGTTTTCGGTATCTAACACAAGTTTTGAGTATAATTGTGTGTACTGGTATTATGATTAATGACTGAGCTGTTACAGTCGAAAATATACATAGGTTCTCATACCATCCTAATTCTACTATCTGATCTGGTCATTTTAAAATGAAACGTCACCAACCACCACAAGCCATAGCCTACACTTTTTTCAAAGCAATTTGTTGTTGGCTGGTTTTTTTTGACTATGAGTTCTTGTTATTTTTTTTTAGTAACCAATCCATAAAATATGTAAGCCCTGATTTACTTTCAGCCCATTCGCGGTATTGTGCGGGAAAGCGGGCATGAAAATAAGCAGTGCATGCATGTACATTTTGTGTATTAACTCTCTTCATTTTGATTTCCACGTCGGTTCGCATTTACCGCGGCTAACAATCTCTTGCTGGCAAATTTCATTCCCATTTTTACGCTGACTGCCACACGAATTGGCTGAATGTAATGTAGAAATAAGGAACCAAATGGAAAATAAATTCGAGACCGCGAAATATAAATTTTATGTTCACTACTGAGTTATTTGTTTGTTTATCATTTAAATATGTCTCACGTTAATCGTATATTTACTTAACATTTAGTTTAATCAGTCAAGCAAGTATATGCAATTTCAGAATGACAAGTCGAATTTGTGTTAGTATTAAATATAATCGTTAACAATTAATGTTTGCAGAAGGTAATGTGAGACGCACGGCCAAGACCCACTAAACTGCTTACCAAATAATTTTATATCCACGAGCATAACATATTCTAATAGAATATGTAAGTAAGTTAAAAAGGTAAGTTTTGTAAGGGCTAATGTAGCCCAATGGCGGTCCATAAACATTGTAAACTCTTTTAGGGTGCATATAAATTACTACTAATATGTCTCCCTTGCTTTGCAGTAAGCAGAGAAGTAAATATTATGAAACTGGCCAGCGCGAGAATGTAAAACGCGGTAGTAAGCTGGGAAGTAGACATGAAATGTGTGCGGTCATATAATTCACATTAGTGATGCAACGATATCACTATGAAGATAGTCGAATGACGGAGCGTCGTATTAACATTCATGCACTTAATAACTTTCGCATTTACTAGTTAATACTCCAGGCATTTAGTTTGTAAAGCATTATATTTTTCAGTTTTCTTGTGGTGTCTTCATATTGTAATGTATTACGGCAACCTGTGGTTTACGATTATCGGCACCGCTATCTTGGCATCTCTAACACATTGTATTAAAACGAAACCAAATAAACATATAAATTAATGAGTATTTTGTGTACAGCCTCATATCGGTCAAGTGTTTACAACCTACTATACATACTAACTAGATAACAATATCGTGCGAGCAATAATACGGATGGACGCTTTGTTTAGTAAATAAAGCAAGTATGAAACTAATAGCCACAATTAATAGTGAGGAAAATTTGGAATAAGGTAATACTTCGGGGTCTATAGGTCGACGCTCACCGAAACGGCACACAACGGAACGGCATTTATTAAGCTTAAATTACATATTTGGAATCTTATTTAATAGGATTAACGCTAATTATTGGTCGGCAAGCTCCAAAATGACGAAAAGTAATTTTTAAGATACCAAGCGCAGCGTAGGACGACCGCCTGCCAGATGGACCGACGATCTTGTGAAAATCGCAGGAAGTCGTTGGATGCAGGTGGCATCGGACCGGTTACGCTGGAAAGCGATTGGGGAGGCCTATGTTCAGCAGTGGACAAGTATAGGCTGAAATGATGATGATGAACCAAATACTAATTTATATGAAAGCTAATAGTATTGAAATAATATTGATGATTACATACAACGCAAAATACTACTTTTGTCGTTCACTTATACTAACTAAAACACTTGAATCGATAATGTTAATGAGAGACTGCTGGATCTCCAGGAACTTGTGAACGCTATAACAGAATATGGAGGCTGGCCAACTGGGGCGACTCTCTCAGGCATCACTGAAGCGAACCGATACGATCTAAAAAGAACTAGATAAATTAAAAAAACTAAACTATAAAATTAGTGCACGTATCGCAGAGTGGCCAGATTTTATCACTAGCTTGTCGGAGGGAAAATAGATGTTACAAAGGATTATAGAGATATAAAGTGAGTAGTTATCGAGCCCGATAACTTGAAATGCAACTGTGTAATCATTAATGAACATATTTGTTTCGCATTGACAGTTACATAATGTTATGTAACGCAAAAACAATGCTATAGAGCTTATAGAAAACGCAGTAACTGTACCTTTTGTGCGTGTGTGAATGATCTACGCTGTTGGCCGCGGGGCCTTTACAGCTTCACCGCACAATTTATATCAACGCAAATGTAAAATTCCAAAGTAATAAAGGCGAACCTATTGCAATTATATCGCGTCTCCGGACGATTCGGAAATCGTTAGGATTTTGAGAGCGTTAGTAGCACTATACGCCATTAAATCAACAAGGCAGTTAAATTAATTTCTGTTAATAACCATGAAGGCAATATTTGGCTAAGTATGCATGACTATTATGATACACAACGAGCTATCATTGGACAGCTGTCCTCCCATTCATTTGTGTTGCCATCATCTGCTGCAGTTTAGGATGTTAATATTCAAATCGTATAACTCGTATAAATTAAACTGAGTTATAAGAAAATATAGTACTGTAACTAGTTCCAACGATACAATATGTGTGGGAGATTTGACGGCGCATAGCAACAAGCAGTATCTCAATTAAACAGTGATGTTATTCGCCTTCGTTCCGCTCAAGTGCTACGCACTCGCAACTAATTACCTAGACACAGTAGGTACGCTTGAAATAGTGGAAAATTACTCGAAGACGTATATTACTAAGAACGAGGCGTTACAATGCTTACAAGTGCTTTATCGTTGATCTTAATGTAGTTTTTAGCGCGTAGTGTAAAGTATTTATGTTTAGATCTACCAGGAACGCAGAAATGGTCTGTGTTAAGATAGAAATTAGATATAAGATTACATAATGTAGATCTTCCTACAAATAAAATAACTGGACAAGTGCAAGTAGGACTCGCGCTCTGAGGGTTTCGTACCGGGCTCAGTTTCGGCCAGTTTCAGCGACAAATTGTAGTTCCGTCGGGTCTAGAGAACTCGTCAAGATAAATCCAATGAGCCCAAACACGGCGGGGCTATATTAAGTAGTTGAGTAGTTCTGTTGGCCACCTCCCGGCTGCATCATCAGACCCTGGACAGCGACCGGATTTATAAAACTCGTCAAGACAAATCCAACGAGCCCAAACACTGCAGGATTATGTTCAGTAATTGAGAAGTTCTATTGGCTACCCTCCAGCTCCATTATCAGACCCTCGACATCATCCGGGTCTACAGAACTCGTCAAGACAAATCCAACGAACCCAAACACGTTCTTCCGTTGGCCACTCTTCGGTTGCATCATCAGATCCTGGACACCATCAGGTTGTATAGTACTTGTCAATACCACTCTAACAAGCCTAAACACGAGGTGGTTATGTTGTGTAGTTGACATGTTCTCATGGCCACCTCTCAACCCCATCAAAAGACTGTTCTGGAGCTGGGTCCATGGTATGTACTATATTATTGCATTGTCACCGAACTTACGTATGCTAAATTTCAGCTCAATCGGATTCATGCTTTCTATTGTCAAACGCTATTGGATATCTTAATAAAATAAAATAAAACTAATAAATAAAATACCCGAAGTGCTTGAAAATGGATTACAATATTTGCACCAGAAAGACAGATAGACATACGAACATAAAAGCTTGTCAAAAGTTACCTATACCTCGTTAGTCTATTGGCAAATAATGCGCCTAGCGATCACAAGGTCCTGAATTCGAATCCCAGGTCAGAACAAATGTAATTTTTCGATAGAAATATTTCCAGTGTCAACTGGCATTGTGCCCGATATAATGGCATTAGGCTTGCCCCCTATTGCATGAGACCAAAATCCGACCTTGGGGAATACAGGTGTGACGATGTTTATTTTTATATATTTTACACTTTAAATGAACAAGGTTGATATTTTAATTATTTCCGTATAAAAAACACACCGGGACGCCTACATTCCCCAAGCGGGAGAGGCTAAGAGGTGTACTATGTGCGCACACCAACTTATTGCTGAGAATGTAAGGTGCCCATGTAATAGGGGTGAGGCTATTGCTATTATACCGGGCACTATTATACAAGATGGTACTTGGGTAATTTAGCTTTCTCTATCCTTATTGACACTTTCAACCTGAGTACCAGTCCTCTACCTTCGTCAAACGTAAAGACCAGGCCGTAGGTCTGTGGTTTGATGATTCTAGTCAACCTGGAAGTACCCTGCCGCAAGTAGACATTACTAAATAAGAAGGCCTTCTGACATTTTATCTACTTCAAAAATGTTTTGAAGTAGCACATATTCATAATAATTAAGTAAACAAATAATTATCTGGAAAATTATCCAAAGTTTCAAAGGATTTATTGATATTCAGAGCGCAATCGATTTAAAGTCGAAGCCATAACATTTTATTTGTATAGGTCAAAAAGAGCCCTTACAAACGTTAAAAATTATTACATTTTTTACAACTACCACAGGGTCGGAACGCGCGCTGAGAAAATCCAGCAAGGAACTCAGCGGCCTAATCTTTTAACTTAATTGGACTGGTTTTTCTGTTTATCTATCTATATCATCACGCCAGATCCCTTGCGGGGTAGGCTTCCTTCTGTACATCATTCTTTTTTTTACAAAATTGTATTTTAATAATTATGTATTTTAGAAAAATGTATTTAGGAGATGCGGAATGAGGAGTTGCTTAAACCCAGTTTTATCGTCGATATAATCCGAAATATTATAATATGCTTTACTGTGTGTGTGAGTGATGTACGTTGTTGGCCGCGAGGCCTTTACAGATTCACCGGACTTAAGGGCGAGCGTGGAACCACTACGCTCGAGCCAGAAGGGCAAGAGGCGACATACTCGAGGGCGCCTTGAAGAGGCGGCTTCGGTTGGGACAGTCGCTGCGGGGTGAGGGGGTGCACTACTAAGTGCACCGGTCAACCGCCGGTTAGGGGAGGGGATCTACGACTTCGTCGTCGTCGTCGCCCGTATTCGGAGCTGAAAGAAGGGATGACAAAGCATCGGGGGGATCGGTGAGAACATGTCGCGGCCGTATCGTAGTCGGCGGCGGCTACGATTAATGGATTCGCATGGGTAGATGCGATCGCGAAGTGTCGAGTTGTCGCCTTTTTAATATAGGCGCGAATAGGTTCGAGACCGAGATCGGAGTGGAGGTCGACATTCCGTAAAAACCATGGGGCTCCTACGGCTTTATGGAGGAAGCGGTTTTGAACCGCTTGGAGTTTATCAATGTGAGAGGGGGCCGAGTGCCCGAACACCACACACGCATAAGTCATGATGGGTCGTACGCAAATTTTGTAAAGTGTCACCTTATTTCTAAGGGATATATGCTTTACTACATAGTCTAGTTTTAATGGCCTTTTGGAACTTATTAATATTTCGCATAGTTATGGGTAATTTGTTACAGAAGCGTATACTTTGCCCCATGAAAGAGTTGCTAATTCTATGGAGAGAGAATAGCCCTTTTTCGAAGAACGAAGATGGTATTCAGTTCAGCAGAACATCCGAAATAACCGAAATTAACCATTCTGGCTGTTTCAATATCAGTCAATAACCTAATTTTCTTTACGGCATAAGCCGCTGAGCTTAACCCGCAGCACACCGCACCCCGCCGCCAGCTCCACGGACCCGCCGGTGACGTCAAACGTAAACACGATTACTTCTCGTCGTGATGCCGCCGCCGCCGCCCGTGCTCAAGAGAAGATAACCGGGAAGGCCCGTACGAAGGGTGAAGTCGATGAAGAAGGCTTCATCAAGGTGGAGAAGAAGAAGAAGCCTCCCCGACGAAACCGGTGAGGGACTGCACCAGTAGAAGAGAGCATACTCCTTCGCTCAGCAGTACCAACAACACTGCTGTACGTGTCTCGGCTACACCACACCACTAAAGCCGAGAATATTGCGGACTACGCCCGTAAGAAGAACTTCTACTACTAGAGTTCTACTCCTCTGAGGGTCGAGAAGCGGAACTCGCAAAACAATACGGCATTCAAATCCTTTGTTGTGCGAGTTCCCACAGCCAAACTGGAGACCTTCATGAGCGAGGACTTCTGGCCGAAGGGTCTCTTCTGCACGAGATTTCGTGGAAGACTACGAGACGCCCCTGCACAGCGCGACATGTCGCCGTCAACACATATGTCTTAGTTTATAAGTTTTATATATTATATGTACGTTAGTCTGTAAGGTATATATTCTATGGGCCTGTAAGTTGCACATAACTATTTTGTGAAACTTCAGTTGCCTGAAATAAATGATTTATTATTATTATTAGACAATATGTGGGCCCCCATTGTAGTATGGCATCAATAGTGATACCTAGATATACAGTTGACTCTATAAGGTTCAATTCTACACCATTTATTTGTACATGGGTTCGTACCTATCTTACATTTGGCGTAGTAAATTGAATACATTTTGTCTTCTTCTCATTCAGGAGAAGATTATTTGTATTATTACGACCCGGATATACCCCGATATCTCGAAAACCCTTTATCGGGGGTTGTCGATTTTAAAATTTCTCACCCTTAGGTCTCCAATCGATCCGTCAAGAAAGATCTAGAATCCGCGTTTGAGTGCTTAAACGTCTAGAAGGTTCCTCCACTTTTATTATGGCCGACGTACTGTTTTGTACGCACAGCATCTAATAAAGTACTTTGCGCGTCATTCGGCATTTAATTACTCCGCAACGTAACAGTATTGAACGAATGCACAACCTTAGACAATGCGTTGTTCACATCGTCACAATTAAGTAGCTCTTTTAATCTTGAATAACAAAGATGTATCATCTGCAAACAACACAATGTATACCAGGAATAGCAATGGACCGAGAATCGAACCCTAGGGCACGCCCATTGTCACGCCAGTGCCGTGAGACTTTTTCGCATTAACATCGACCATTTGAATTCTATTAGGCAAATAAGAAGTCAAGAGGTCGAGAGCCCTGTCCCTAATGCCGTAGTAGTGAAGTTTCCCGAGGAGAGTTTCGTGATGCAGACAGTCAAAAGCCTTAGACAAATCAAATCTTGGCAAAATATACCTAAAGCATCCAGCACCTAAACCTACAAAAACATTTCTTATTAATTCAACAGCCGCATCAGTAGTTCAGCGATTCTCAGTAAAGCCAAACTGATTTTTGTTAAGTATATTATAACTACTAAAGTGGCTTAACATCTGATTCAAGACAACCTTTTCGGCGATAGCACAGCAAAAGGCGGAAAATGATTTGGATCCGATGTGCTACCCGATTTGAACAAAGGAATTACTCTACTAAGTTTCATAAGATCAGGAAATACACCACGAACCAAGTGCCAATGCCAAGTGGGGGACGATTATATGGATCATAGAACTAACTGTCTTCACAGACAGTCCCCATATGACCGCCGTGGTTTTAGTATTAAGATTATTAAAGATGTTTATAATATCTTTCCCACTGACCTCCGAAAAATTCATAGAATGTGCTGCATTTTCATGTACTAAGTTTGAGGAGCGACTCAACGGAAGTGCAAGACGACGTTAGAGTTTTAGTTGTTAACAAAGGAATATTGGTAAAAAAAGTCAGTCGCCACTTCCTGTCTTCTGATTAGTCTTGTAAATTCGTTAAAAAGGTAACTTTGGGACGATAAAAAAGCTTCGTCTGTGGTATCTTATTAATGCATGTTAATGAAATCCAGGAAAATCTTAAACCGTTATTGTAACTTCAATCAAGCGCAATACAAATCAAACTGTACAGTTACCCACAGCTGGAAAACCTTGTAATATTAACATTTATTTGTATAACGAGGTTTAACAGTAGTTCTCCGCTTGAATAGACTCAAGAAAACACGAACAATGGGCCTTGACGTCACAGCTTTGATCGGCCTGTATGAACAACCTACCTGTCCAGTTACCAACATCAGACGAGAAAAAAATATGTTATTTAATCCTGCGACCACAGACAGCTGGTAACCAGTCCTTTTACGCTTAAATTGTGACATACTAATGACGAGTTTTAGATAATTTTATAGCGAATATGGTCGTTAGGACTGAGATTACAAAACGCGTGTCATGAACGCAGCTGGCAGATGACGAAACGCAGATGTGACGTTTACTTATGTAATATAATTGGCGAAACGATTATCCTACTTTAACGTAATTATAGACAATTGCTGTCGTGTGAGTTACGAAGAGCTTAATGTAATTGCAATATCAATTTTGTTTAACAAAATCATTGTTTACCAGTGCAATTGGTTATGACATGACCCTACAGAGCTGCGAGTGACAACACTTCCACATAGGCTAATTGATTTAGGGGAATTATCGCCTTGCTGATGCTTGTCTACAATTATAGATATCAACACTAATGTCATCTTTCATAGGCGCCATTATGCGGTGCCGCTAGTTCTATTGAACTTAACTCTTACAACTTTTTGAATTTTATTTATTAGATTACAATACAATTACTTCTCTTTAATTCCGTCATCCACCAGGGCTTAACACCTCAAGCGTGGAGCGGGAGTGCGGTGGTTCTGTTCTTCAAAAAAGGTGACAAAACCTTGCTGAAGAACCACAGACCCATCTCACTCCTGAGCCACGTCTACAAGTTGTTCTCGAGAGTACTCACAAACCGCCTCGCCAGAAGACTTGACGAGTTCCAGCCACCGGAACAAGCCGGGTTTCGAAAAGGCTACAGCACCGTAGACCACATCCATACTGTTCGGCAGATTGTACAGAAGACCGAAGAGTACAATCAGCCGCTGTGTATGGCTTTCGTGGACTACGAGAAAGCCTTCGACTCCATCGAAACCTGGGCGGTTTTGGATGCTCTGCAGCGATGTGGCATCGATTGGCGCTATATCGAGGTGTTGAGATGTCTGTATGATACCGCCACAATGACCGTCCAGCTCCAGGACCAAAAGACCAACCCGATCGAGCTGCATCGAGGGGTAAGACAGGGGGATGTAATATCCCCCAAGCTCTTCACCAATGCACTCGAAGACGGCTTCAAGACGCTGGACTGGACTGGGCGGGGAATTAACATCAACGGCGAATACATCTCACACCTTCGGTTTGCCGATGATATCGTCATCGTGGCAGAGTCACTGGAACAGTTGAGCGGAATGCTGCATAGCCTAAATGGAGCCTCTCGAGGTGTCGGTCTCGGCATGAACTTGGATAAAACCAAGATCATGTTTAATGAGCATGTCACGCCGGGACCGATCTACGTCGATGGTTCGATGCTCGAAGTTGTTCGGGAGTATGTCTACCTTGGACAAGTTGTCCAATTTGGTAGGAACAACTTCGAGAAAGAAATCAACCGCAGGATCCAATTGGGTTGGGCAGCATTTGGCAAACTACGTCACGTTTTCGCTTCGCCTATACCGCAATGCCTGAAGACTAAAGTCTTTAACCAATGCGTTCTACCTGTTATGACTTACGGGGCCGAGACGTGGACACTCACAGTGGGACTAGTCCACAAACTCAAAGTCGCACAGCGGGCTATGGAGCGAGCTATGATCGGCGTTTCTTTGAAGGATAAAATTCGTAACGAGGTAATCCGACAAAGAACCAAAGTTACCGACATAGCTCGCAGACTCAGTAAGCTAAAGTGGCAATGGGCTGGTCACATCTGCAGAAGGACCGACGGCCGATGGAGCAAGCGTGTCCTAGAGTGGAGACCGCGACTTGGTAAGCGTAAGGTAGGACGGCCCCCAGCTAGATGGACCGACGACCTCAAGAAGGTCGCTGGGACGGACTGGATGCGGAAGGCGGGGGACCGTGTGCAATGGCGCGTGTTAGGAGAGGCCTATGTCCAGCAGTGGACTACGATAGGCTGATTGATTGATTGATTGATTGATACAATTACTATAGTATACTATAATAGATTAGGACACATGTTAAGGAGTACAATCTAGATATAAGTAGTTGTAGTAAAATTTTGCACCATTTTGTTTGTATTCTGTTTTATGTCTTTTTTTAATAAATAAATAAGTAAAGAAATAAATATAATAGACTAATGTCTTAAATGCATTGATATTCTTCGTTTATTTACTTATATTATCAGACTTCATTGTTTAAAAACAAAACAAGAAATAAATATCTTAAATAACGACCTTGATTCAGTTCCACACCATAACCAAATTGCTCACACCCTTTCAGGTAAGTAAGTAGGTAATTTGTATAACGATACGATAATACGACGCCGATAAACAAACACAACCTTGAAACGAAGGCTTGTTAATTTATAAACCCCTAATGGTTTTATTATTGTTTTTACAAGTGTTACCGTCAAAGGACGTAGCGGTCACACTGGGGACAGAATAACTACGAATACCGTATCTTCTTTGTGTTGTTTTGTTCAATACTTCATATTATGAGAGAGATTTAACATGGGATTTACGCAAAGCTTTAATTACATTTGATATATTGTCGTGTGAACTAAACCTTTAGTTCACACGACAATATATCGCACGGTTTTATAGTATTCGATTTAAAACTGTTAAACAGCGGGATGTTCACACGACACATTTTCATTCATGTGAAAGACGACTAGCCGCAGTAGCCATATAGCTTAGCATGCCAGCTGAAGCACAGAAATACTCGAAAATAGAAATGCTACAAACGTTGCTTAACCCTGGAGATCGCTAAGAACACCATGGTCCAGCAGTGCTACGAGCGTTTGAGGCGCTCCTGTAATATTTACTAACAAAACAGAAGCGTATTACGAAAGTAAAACTACGCAGCATTTGTTTGTACAGGAGAGCTATAAATAATGAATCACTGCCCACCGGGCCGATATTACCACACAATACACAGTATCAATGGTTAAATAATGCGCAACTCGGTGAAAACAATCGTACTACTCTGCTGGCAATGTATAACGCTTTGGTACTGTAAGAATTACAGAACCAAAGCATTTAACATCGCCAGTATAGTATTACGACTGTTGTAATTTTTACAGTACCAAATAGTGCCAATTATAGGCAGTACAAGAAAAATGCTGAACACAAGAACCACAAAGCTGCAATTCGTGATTATCAATACTTAAAGGTGACAGGTTAAGAGGACAATTGGAGTAAAATCAGTATATACTGAAGATAGTGAACCAATTTAAACCTACTAAGATTAAAAATAGCAGGAGAAATCAACGCGTGGAGGTAACAAGCTGTCCAACAGAAGCAAAGTACATAGCGGGTTCCTGATAAACATGTATATAGGTTAGATAGACATGTATATAGAACTGACTCAACTTTGAATACAAATCGAGGAAGACGTATCCTCACAAGCAATGCTGAAATGGCATGGAGTGATTGACTCATCATACAATGGCTACCTTAAAATGAACGTCGATAGCAGAGCAAGTCCAGGAAGTATTGGTGAGATGCCTTAAATGCGATCCGAAAGAATTGATCCGATATGCAGCAAAAACACTTTCAAAAGCAATTGTACAGTATAGGTTAGGGAAAAATGTATAAATGTACCTAATACTTACACAATATTTTTCCTTGATTATAAATGTAGGTATGTGCAATGATTTACATTTATTGCGGTTTAGACAACAGTATATAAATAGGTATTAAAACTGGAACATAAACTAAGGACTAAGATACCGCGGGATTTTTCCTAGCACAGTGTTTACATCATTCGTATTGCGAAACATTAATATATTACAATCGCATTCCCAACATTATAAAAAGGACACACTGGGCGTACTTACGCAAACAACTTAGGATGTTTCGACATCACGTCATTACGACATTTAAGAGAGCATGTTTTTGTTTTATATTTACTCAAATATATTTCAAACAAAATTAAATGACACTGAATGTAAAATCAACGTATTAAGTATCCAAATTATATTAATTAAACACTAATTATAACCGCTACTTGAATACCAGATAAACTTTCTCTTGGAAGTCACCCTCCCAGACACAAGTGTTAGAGAAATAAGTAACTAAAGTCATGAAATATAACTAATGCAGCGTTAGGAAATAAAATTAAAAATTATTTTATAAAAATTAACTTACACTTACTCAAATTAAAAACTAAAAACATAAAACTGTCCGTAAAACACAATACGTAAACATTTTCAGACACAAATCCATTTCAATAAAACTGACAGAACATTGTAAACAGCTTCGAAATTTTCAAACACAAGGATTTTAGGACGGTAAAATTTAGACAAGGTGTCAAAATGAGAACATTAAAAACGTTTTAAGACCAAAAATATATATATTTAAAACGCGTGTCTGAAAATGATTACTTGAAATCAATAATAACAGTACCTGGTGTCGTCGACCGAATTGCTTAAGGTTCTTTAAATAATATCGTTGTTATCTTGAATCAACAATATTCGGAAATTTCCCAATACATGTGTAGTGTAAATTAAGATTACAAAACAATATTTGTATGTCAATAATATTGCGATCTTCATAGTTATGATAACGATAATAAAGTACAAATTCGTTGTTACGGGGAAAATTTATGACGACATTTGACAGCGGCTCCTCTAGCAACATCAGGCACTTGAGTATAACTGGCGAGAATTGGAAAGAGCTAGTTATAATTGCACAGGCCACTTCTCAGTCTACACACATACGTCTAGGAACTAAAATGAATATTAAGTATTATAGGACGATACGATATGATATTTACTGGACTTTTTCAGATAGGAATAACTTTAAATAAAAGATCAGCTGTCAACCTCGATCAGAAAATCGCGATTTTAGAGAAGATCTGTAACAATATTAGGTTTCTCTCTCTCTTTTAAAAAACGTAGCCCTACACTAGGATTAATTCCAGTGTCGTGGGAGCGTTTACAAACATGAAAATTCACATGCACAAATACCTAGACCGGAACAAATAATTGTGGATCACACAAAGATTTGTCCCGTGCGGGAATCGAACCCGCGACTATTAGACACAGTGGGCGCAGCGGGTTAAGCTCTTAACCACTGCGCTAAATCGGCGCTAAACCTTAGTTATAACGTGATACGTTTTACGATAAGAATACCATACGCTTAAGTACACAACAAGGAGGGTTAACAACCTTCAAATTAATTGTCACCTAGACTTGTCTCATTCGGGTGCAGAAGAAACAATGACAAAATAAATTGCATTGCCAATTCCAAGAAGCCCGTTGTTATCTGCTACACAAAGTAATTGTCCGCCGGGAATGAATGAAGATAAATGATGATTAGCTTTATGATGACGTAACGACATTTTGATTCAGTAACATATAGCCTATTGCTGATTCAACTTTAGTGAAGATTTTACACTCTCAAATTATGACACAGAAAGTTAATATAAGAAAACATTATTCTTGATCCTGAATGCAATTTTCCTTAGTAGCCATTAATATAAAAGATCCTTAAGTATAACTCATAAATACAATAAACTAATAATATAAAAAATTATTTATATCGTTTAGCGAATGTATCATCGTAATTATTCTTCATGGCCTTACAAAGGAAAATTGTTGGAGGAATGCATCGACTTTGGCTCCGAGCCACAACAGACGGGCCGTGGGAAGCATAGTTTTATTTGCACATTGTCATATTTCGATACCAACTAAGATATAATTGACACATAATAATAGTGTGGTAATGTAAGCGCATGGATACACGCCTTTGTTGGACTAATACTTTGCTATCAACTCAATTCTGGATCTGAATGATAAAAGAATTGCCGGACACATCAATGATGAGCAGTCTCTTATCTTAAACAAATTATTCAATTTGGTTCAACTGAATTGTAACCGTACCACTGCAATCCAGTTACACACAATAGATAAAGCGGAACGCACTAGGATACCCCAAGTTGCTTGTCACGCGGCTATCTCGATAATAATGTGTGTACAAAGATGAGACCTTAGACAACAGAACTGGGAGAGAAAGTTCCATCATACGATAATGAGATGACGAAATAACCTACCCGAGTTTCACGTGATATTACATCATATATAGATTACTTTGTAATTTATAGATATTTACATGTATATTATGTTTACACGTTATAACCATAATATGCAAATAAAAACAACATGTCGCGAACGTTGGAAAGTTTACGTTGTTATAACTTAAATTAAAGTATATCTGGCAACCAATTGGACTTGATTACCCGGCTCGTATTGCTGGTTGCTTATCCGCAAATTGGCAAAAACAATGATTTCATCGTTCTTCGAGTTGATAGCGATAAGTAATGCCACCTAGGTGTACAAAATAAACACAAGCATGATATGACAGACTTCCCACACGCCAGATTATGTTCTGTTGCACTTAGCGACAAAATTATCATGACCTGTGCGGCAAATAGGCATTTACCTCGTTTTACAAGGCAAATGTTGTGTTTATTTGAACAGTCATAATTTACAATGATCTAACAGATGTGCTCATGAAATTAAGCCGATACAGTTCTCATTGCTACGAAGAAGGGACGCTGTTTAGTATAAATTGGCACTGAATAAATAGTACACATTTATTAACTATTCTAAGTGATCAATAGGGATACTGAAACAACGCTGCTTCTGTGGAGGGAATTAACGATTAAGACTGTAGAATATTATCTGTATGGTACTATTGTGATGACGTTCTTTATTTCTTTAATGTTTCTTCAGCTATTTCTTTACTTAATTGTTCTTTTGATAGTAGATACATTCGATTTCCTTGGAAAAGCCAGTCGAATTAATTGCTTCGATAGTTTTGATAATATGTTTGTAACCTAATACATATTTAAGCAGTAGTGAGTCTTGAGAAATACCTACTACTAGAAAACAAAGAAAGGTCACACGAATTAACTTTCGGAATGTTCCAGGTAACTAAATAGAAAAGACATCGACTGATTGTGAGCGATTGCGACTGTCACACATAATTAGTTAATCTGGACATGCCTTACGTGACTCAGCACCATTAGTTAAACGTATCTGAAGCCTTTTATATTAGGAGTAGGTATATGAAAATTAAACTGCTTAACAGGCGGTGTAAACCTGAAAGCAAATTTGTGACAATACTTCGTGTAATAAAAATCAATTGAATTCAATTGATTCAGTTCAAATCATTTCAGCCAATCAAAACACTGAACACAAAAAAACTGCATTTGTTCTCATAGCCTTCACCTTGAAGTTCTCATCGCGACTGTGATAAGTTACTAAGGTCTCATCAGGTTAGTTCAGATTATGTCAACTTCAGTTACGGATTTATCTAACTACGGGGAGTATTTTCTTCAATGTTCGTTTGCCCCTTTTCGTGGTAACGGGTAATTTACGTCACTGATATTTGTTACACTTATATCCCACTTTTCGCGTCTTTTGTAAAGGGAATAATATTTTTTTTATCGAATTGGTACGCGTAAATTACGATTGTCTATGTGAATTTTAGGAAAAATGTAACATGTTTGTTTAGTTTTCTACATAGAACAGCCGACCGCGTACATTAGCAAGATCAATCATCATTGAGTAACTGCTGATGATATAAGGCTACAACGTAAATTAAATCCAATGCCAACAAATCAATTAATGGTTACAAGACAGAAAAAAAAAAACGAATGGAATTCTAAGAAAACTTTAACGGTATTGACGATTATGTACCAAACGGACTATAAACAATTTTTATAAATTACGATACTTTAAACGATAAAACATTTAAATGTCTAACAACCATTATTTTAACACGAACCATCAGGAAACCTGCCATTAACACATCGGAAAAATCATAATTGGGCTTTTATATTTTCGAGCACCCAATTAATTATCTCAGTATCGTGGGATTCTTTTTTTGTGTGTGTGAGTGTCCTACGCTGTCGGTCGCGGGGCCTTTACAGCTACACCGAACAGGAGGGCAAGCGTGCAACCACTACGCTCGAGCAAGGGGGCAACTAGCTCAAGGATGCCTCAAGAAGGAACGGCCTCGGCTTGGGTAGTCGCTAAAAGGGAGGGCATATACTAGGTTTCTCGCCGTGGTGCTCTGCACCGGTCGGCGGGCAAGGGATTCTTCGACCTCGCCAGCGAGTTCGGTGTCTGATCTTATCTGCGGTATCTGTATTCGAAAGAAGGGAGGTAAGGGCACCGAGAGGGTCGGTGAGAATATGCCGCAGGCGGCGGTAGCGGCTGATAGGAGGAGTCAGGTGCGTCGTCTCAGATACCGGCGGCTACGATTAGGGGGTTCTAGTGGTTGGAGTTTCTCTTAGGGATCAAATCCGGAACGAAGCTGTTCGTCAGAGAACCAAGGTTATCGACATAGCTCAGCGAATTAGTAAGCTGAAGTGGTAGTGGGCAGGTCACATATGCCGCAGAACAGATGGTCGTTGGGGCAGACTGGTTCTTGAGTGGAGACCGCGTGTCGGCAAACATAGTGTAGGACGCCCTGTAGCTCGGTGGGGCGACGACACTCGTGAAGCAGCGGGCAGGGATTGGAGGAGGAAAGCTGAAGATCGAGCTCAGTGGCGTGCCATGGGAGAGGCCTACGTCCAGCAGTGGACTGACACGGGCTGATGATGATGATGAATGGTTGGATGCGTTCGCGAAGTAGCGCGTTGTCGCCTTATTAATATAGACACGAATAGGTTTGAGACCGACATAGGAATGGAGATCGACATTTCACATGTACCACGGGGCACCGACGGCTTTTCGGAGGAAACGGGACTGGACCGCTTGGAGTCTGTCAATAAGGAAAAAGCGGCAAGCGCCAATAACCTCACAAGCGGACGTCATGATGGGTCGTACACAAGTTTTGTCAAGTGTCACCTTATTTCTAAGGGATATTTTACTCTGCTTACAAATCATCGGGTAAAGATGGTCGAGCACAAAGGCGGCTCGGATACGGACTCGCTTGATGTGCGGTCATGGTATTGTTTAGGATGACCCCTAGATATCTGACCTGTTTGACCAAGGGGAAAGGTCGGTCGAACACGGTCTTGAATTAGATTACTTCTGAGGAGGCGCAGGGAGGGCCGCGAGGTGGCACCTTTGAAGAAGAACACCGCAGCGCTCTTGTAGGGGTTCACCTCAATA
Organism: Phalera bucephala; assembly: GCA_905147815.2. NCBI lineage: Eukaryota > Metazoa > Arthropoda > Insecta > Lepidoptera > Notodontidae > Phalera > Phalera bucephala. Next base: position 9,012,367 of record LR990621.1, on the reverse strand, counting down.
CGCCACTTCCTAAATCAATCCCCTAGGGCATTGGCAGCTGCCTGAACGATTCTGGTAATGAAGCCCTTATTCCTATGCAAGACGTAGAGAACGATGTCGCCCGCGAATAGGGCTAAATGTACCTTACTCGAACAAGGAATATCGTTCGTGTATAGACTAAATAGGAGGAGAGCTGAACCTTGTGGGACTTGTGGGATTTCGATACGATACCGGAAGGCGCGATTTGACAGAATGTCTCGTAAGATGAACAGGAGTCTGTCCGGCACACCTATTCGGTAAAGCTTGTTGATCAAGCCGTTGTGTCAGACTTTGTCGAATGCCTTCGCGAAATCGAAGAGGGCCACCGTATGTCTATACGGTTTGGATTTGTTAAGGCCACTAAGGAATGTGCTCCGTGATGCGGTGCACTTGATGGACGCAAAAGTATTTGGCTCGAAAACCAAACTACTCATCGTGGGATTCACAAACACGAATTTTACATAACCAGTACACCTATTTGTGTGTCACACAAATAGTTGTGGTGGTGTTGACTCGGGTGAGGATCGAAACCGCGACTACTAGTGAGCCACGCGAACTCCCTCAAACCTCGTGATCTTGAGCCATACCATTCGCCACTGAACCAATAAGGCATTCCTCAGGACATACTAGCAGCTACCACTACGTAGCCACGAGTCCCTGTACCGGGATCGCATGTGGTCTTTCATGATATTAGTAGTTATGTGGGAGCCAAAAGTCTAGTTCGATCAGTCTAGTCTCTACAATCTATCTCAAAGTTAGTAGACTATTAATGAGTCAGCTTTACAGAGCCTTCGGCTCCAGCGTCGCTTTGTATCCGATGATATAGGAGTCAATCGCTGACGTCCTTAATAAAAAAAAAATTATATGCCGTACTAGAATAAATCACTTCTACTTAATGAGGACATCGTATGACGTGGTGTATGAATGATCTACGCTGTTGGCCGTGGGGCCTTTACAGCTTCACTGGATAGGAGGGGCATCTTAAGATGCAAGTAGTACAAGCTTCATCTATTTGTTACGTACTAGATAAACCTCATTTTAGCGAAAATTTGTAATAGAATGCTTTAAACGATTATGGTCATCCCTTCAATAATAACATTCCTAAAGGTAAGGTTGCACAAAGTAAACAAGGAAGTGGCACCTACTAATCATATCAGACGCAAATAGACGGGAAGTCATACAAGTAGCAGCTAGCGCGATTGAGCACCTGACGACAGATGTGACGTAAGTTGCATTATTTGAATGAAATCAATTGATGATAAGTGTTGTTTCCTTACAGTTGTTATTTTATGAAACTAATCGGCGAGTGATTCAAATATTGCAAACAAACTTCTACTACTATTTAAGGAAGTCAACTAATTTTAAACGCTAGCCTGATTGTGACTGTTAGGCGGTGATGCGTTTCGAAAGGTTAAGTCAGAAACGCCCAAAATAAAAAAATAAGGTTTGAGGCAGATATCACGATCACAAAACACTGATCCGCAAAGTACTGGTGTGATGATACAGATAGATAGACAAAACACTGCTTGTCTTGGTCAAATTTAGTAATGCTGTTACAACTTCATCTGAAGGGATGGCAGGTCTGATAAAATCTCATCTGTGCTCGCCAAAGTCGATTAACGTTTAATACATTACTGAATGATTCCACAATTAGTTTTCTGGATAAAACCAATTTATTTATTATTATTATATGTATAGATTATCTTATCTTAATGTTGGCTTACCGGACCGAGGAGACCTCTGGCGCACTTCGACCCGATGGGATCTTTTGTGCTGCCCTTGCCCTAATGCTCTTACGTACCTGAAGTGTCCAATACTCCCTGTATTAGGTTGTAAATTCCAGCAGGGGGGCAGAGCCTTAGTTCTTCTGGGTTTGGATAGGCCAATCCCATTAGCTTCATTCGCCGCGTAGCCAGAGCTTCGCAGTGACAGAGGACGTTCTTCATGGTTTCAGTTTCTGTACCGCAGCTCCTGCATACCACGTCGCCGCATAGATTTATCTTGTGTAGATGTTCTTTCGTGCCATAGTGGCCTGTGAATGCTCCAGTTATTTGCCTTAGTTGTAGTTTACTGTATTTTAGTAGTCCTTGCTGTCGCTCTCACACCATGCGGAGAGAAATTCCTTGGAGTGTCTAAGCCCTGTGTGTGTTTCCCATTTTTTCCTGTGTTGTTCTTGGGCATATTTGAAGAGTGCGCCTCTGTAGGAACCGTTTGGTATGCCTATGAACGGTTCTGGACCAACAGGTTTTTATAGATTATAAAGGGATTGTCAAGGGTAACCAGCACTGCTAAGCTAGTCTAAGTTGACGGATAATCAGATGTACTCAATGCCCTCATTGCAGTAAACAAACATAATGGTAAACAATAATCCGAAAACAAATTAACCAGATTATACTGACTAATATAAGATGATTAAAAATATTTACTGTTTACTGTACTGTTTGTCACAGTAAAGCTTCAATATAGTGTACACTCGCAACTAACTGTATAATATTTCATTTAGAGAAAGTCAAACACAAAGACCAGTATATTCCATTTATTTACATCGCTCATGGAGTGCTTGTCCCAACGCTTTTATATAGCAGCGAGAGCTGGGTATGTAAGAAGGAGAATGAAAGTAGGATAAATGCGGTGGAAATGCGAGCTCTGCGGAAGATGTGCGGAGTGAAGCTGACCGACCGTATTCGCAACAGCGTAGTAAGAAAGCAAATAGGTATGAAAGAGAGTATCGGTGTAAAGATGAGAAAGGGTATGCTTCGTTGGTTCGGGCATATAGAAAGAATGTCCGAAGAAAGAATGACAAAACTGATATACAATGCGAAAGTGGAAGGATGTAGGTACCGGGGAAGACCTAGACTATCTTACCATGACCAAATAGACCCTGTCTTATCTGAAGGACAAGTCAGGAGTCTCCGTAACCGGCGAGCGTGTATGAGACGAACTATGAGAGAAGAGGAAGCCAGAGAGGTATGTAAGGAAAGAGCCTGTTGGAACTCTGTACTCTCTGCCTACCCCGTAAGGGATTTGGCGTGATGATATAGATATAGATAGATAGATACATCACTCATCTTTTTCGTACCCACTTTATTACCCTAGAAATAGATCTTAAAAGAAAAAGTGGTGCTGAATACTAACATAATAGCATATAAAAGATGAATGGATAGTGAGGAACGTTAAAATTCCTAATTTTATAAGCTTACAACGCTTTACTCCTCTGTAGAATTGTGGCGCAAAATTGAACACTATCACATTGCTGGAGAGGCTACACAGAGGGAAACTAATTTAAAAAATAAATGAGCAAAAACCTCAACACAGCAAAAAGGTTGAAAGTGGAAGATAGGTAACAGACAAAATGTTGTAATCAATGATAGTTTGCATTGCATTTGGCAAGCAAACAAACAGATGTGTAAAATATAAAAAAAAATTAAAATGAAAAATGTTCCATCTGTCCATTTGGCAATGCAGATTATAATTAAACCTCAGCTGTGGCAGCTCTGTGAGTTATTTTGGTTACAGTCTTATTCTGAAGGGGCATCCATTAATTATGTCAGCTCAAATTGGGGGGAAGGGGTCCAGTAAAATCTTATCAATTTGGACTTAAACATCATAATTGAAAATCATCAAATTGAAAAATGTCAACTTTTGAAAAACATTTAATATTCACATAATAAAAAAAAATTGCTTTTACTTTTCTTACCAAATCGCATTTGGTACGTTTAAAAAATTTCACGGTTATTTAAAAAATTAAGTGGTTTAAAAACTAGAGCGTAAATCCTACGTAAGAGGAACGAGGGGTCCCACCAAATCCCCAAATTGAAAGAAAAACAGCTCACGTAATTAATGGATGCCCCCCAATAAGCCTTCTAGAATTTTTAATATCTTTTCAGTACAGATTACTTTGGCAGAAACCAAATAAAGAGCTGTTGCGGCATACCAAATAAAGAGGCTACGGCTAAATTAAGAAAATTATTTCCAGACATTGCCAGGCCTGCCAGAATATTTTTTCATAAGAATTCTTTAACATTATATATACATTTCACAAAAGTAACAGATAATAAAAGATGATGTTGTGCTATATGTTCTTTAGATAGCTTATATTATACAACAAGATGAGTTTATTACAATTTCAATAAAGGTTAACAGCATATTCATGTTAATATTAATGTAAATAGGTCATTCTATGTAATTGTAGGCTGTTCTAATGTTATTGTGGCATTTCAAAATTTTCTGATAGTGACAGAAACAGAATAGAAACAGTTTTGAATTAAATTAAGTAAGATATGTTAACTAATGAAGGATGTTAATTTTGTTTCGGTTTTGATGTATTGCGGTAGTTTTTTGTATATTTTTATGGCCATATAGTGTGGAATTTCATTTAGCATTTTGCCCTATAATTGTGATGTTAAGTCCATTACGGTTATCAGAAAAGTAGGAATATTTTTATAAACAAAAAGGCATATGACGTGAATATATATTGAGAGGAGTGTTCATAATTTGTATTTTATAAACAAGGTTAGCAACTTTGGGTGTTATCTATTTGGGCTAGGATTGTTACGCACTTTTTCTGCATAACAAGCAGCTGATTTGCATTTACACCGTTCCCCCATAGCATAATGCCATATCTCAGCCACATGTATGCATATGCATAGTAGCTAGTCAGTGCTGTGCATCCAACATTAGGATGAAACAGATACATTATAAATTGTTTCTTCACACTTAGAATACATAGGGAAGAAAGTAAAGCTTATATTTCATTGTAGGTGTGTTTAAAAACAAGCAATTTAGATATACTTACTCTCGGATTAATACAAATATCTCAAGTGACACACATTTGTCCCTTGTGGGTCCCGCAACTACACAATCCAGTCAGCCGAGGGACCTATCAACAAACCGCTAGACCAAGCCTTACTCACTGTTGATGATGCAATCTTAACAAGATTTTATGATATGTTAAAATTTAAACAATAAAGACTTATTATACTAACATACCTATAGCTTCAACGTGGCATTCCAATCATTTTGGAACACAATCTTTTTGGTTCATATCAAATACGTTATTTACAACATCACATGAAATTTAAACACCTTTATTCTTTTTGCTTCGCAGTGGGAGGTTTCCTTCGCTTTGAGATATTTGTCTCACTCAAATCAGGTCAATGTCTCCACTCAACAATTGAGGACACTGTTGAAGGAGGTAGTAAGAAGATAATGACATATTTAGTACAGTATAAATCCAGAAAGATTATTTAAAATAGCATGTTAAGATTCATTGTTTCATATAGAAATAATGCACACATACCTTTGATTTACGGGTTGAAGGAACTTCGGCCGTGCATATGCAGACTTCGCCGGGCTCGATAGTGTTAACACACTCACTGATCAACATAAATCAAGACAAAGTAAAAATAAATGTAACCTAACAGAAACACAAAAGTAGATATTCCAAACGAAACTACGGAAACTTTAGCACGTACTGTATGTCATAATACAATCAAGTCATACGAAAAATCTGAATGTATCAGAAGTCAAGGAGTTTATTGATTGTTAATTTAAGTAAAATTTTATTGTTTGCACTAAATATGGCAGATTCCAGGAAAAGACTGGCTGTCAACGAATTGTCAATTTAATCAATTCTTGTCTATGGCTATTATTTGTGGGAAGGTCACCACAATTTTTCCAATGTCGAGTACAACGAATGTCAAAAACGTATGATTCAAAAAGAAAAAAAACATGAACATAAGTCTTTCTAAAACCTTTGTTAAAATAGTTATTTCGATGCGGTCCGTTTAAATATTATATTATCTCTATTTATCTATATCATCACGCCAGATCCCTTGCGGGGTAGGCAGAGAGTACTGAGTTCCAATAGGTTATTTTTTATATTTTACTAGTTATTTTGCAACTATTACATTTATAGTTTGCAAGTTTTTTGTAACATATTAATAAAAGATTATTTTCTATATATCAACACACCAGATCCCATTGGGGTGTAGGCAGAGTTAACAACTGCCACAATAAACGATAGATTCTTTACATTTTAAGCTTTACTTGCACCCTTATTTATCTCCTATGTGAGTGTATGTGTGTTTGAGTGGTATACGCTGTTGGCCGTGAGGCCTTTACAGCTTCACCGGACTTAAGGGCGAGCGTGCAAACACTACGCTCAAGCCAGGTATCTCCTGTGTGAGCTGGATACATGGATAAATATAGCTAGGCAAAAAAGAGTCAAAAAAATTGAGGGCGCCTCGATCGCGCATATAACCACCTCATATACTACGACTCAAAGCGTTAAGATACTTGTTATTTTTACTTTTCCTGTAGGTTTCCTTTTAATATTGTTACTGTAAAGCGACGTGGGTTATTTAACAACTCAGAAAGGTCAAGAATACTACTGAATAATACACAAAATAATTAATCATAGGACATGTTACTTACTTAACGAAATCAGTCTCCACTCCAATCCCCATTTAAAAAATCTATCTATCTATCTATAACCTCACGCCAGATCCCTTGCGGGGTAGGCAGAGAGTACAGAGTTCCAACAGGTTCTTTCCTTACATACCTCTCTGGCTTCCTCGACTCTCATAGTTCGTCTCATACACGCTCGCCGGTTACGGAGACTCTTGACTTTTCCATCAGATAAGACTCGGTTTATTTGGTCGTGGTAAAATCGTCATAATAAAAAGCCTCATTGTATTATGAATAATCCTATAACGAATTATTTTTAAACCCTATAATTGAGAAGACTAGTCTCGCAGAGGGGCAGTTATGGATTGTTCTATAAACAAATATTTTCACGTCAAATCTTTTGCGAGGTAGGCAGATTAGAATATTAACAGATTCTTACAGACCTTTACTACTTCCTCCACTCCCATACTTGTATCCCGCTTTTAATTCGGCCGGACATCATAGAAAAACTTTATATATGACTTTTTAACTACAACAACTAAGGGGTTTATTCATTTTGAATAAATATGCGAGCCACCAGTGGTCAATAAATCTTTGAATTGTAATAAAACACGAAGATAATTTGGGAATATAGTTCTTTGACACAGAAACTACTAGCAATAACTACTATAATAACAATCAAAGTAGTGTTGTGAGTTGTCCTATTAATCGTTTTTTGTTTTAACTGTCACCGCGCTTTACTCTTTTTGGCCCAACTATAATGCCCAACACTGATTGAGCTCTCTGCGAAAAAACGTGATGGCAAGGAAACTCATACAGAGCCCTATGGCTCTTTCTAAATAGGGTGACCAAACATTGGTACGATTATGGACTTGTTAACTTCTATCTAACATAAAGTTTTTGAGTAAATTGCGCATTTTCTTGCTGACTGTACTTTTTTTTTCAGTATCTGTAAATTCAGCTCCTTACGTCGCAAAAAATAAGGATAGTCTCTTAAGACCGTTTTTCTGTAGCTACAACGGTTTTGATAGCTGACTTATTATTCCATCAAAATCCACACTGTATATACAGACGAATTGAGAACTTTGTTCGTTTTGAACTCGTTTATTAATGGTTTACAGATTATTTAACCCTTAGACTCGGGAACGTATGATTTCATACATGGAGGAAGTCGATGGTGTTTTCGATTTATTGTGGGCCAACACTAAATTATAGCCATATACAATGTTCTTACGAAATGTAGAGGATAAAATTTACGTTCTGTTGATGTATTATAGTTGGTAGTCTGCGTTTGTGATTACGTGATCGGATAACGTAAACATCAGTCAGACGCGCGTTCCCGCTATGAGCGCCTCAAGTGTCGCGCGTATAAATAAACAAATTCGTGATTCCAGTTGAATTTAGAATCTTGTTAGAATTCTTAAAGGAACTTGCTAGTAATAGTTTTGCGTATAAAATGGTACAAGCCCGTGAAAAGTGTGAATGATAAAAAGTGTTTGTTTGAGATTCTTAACGAAAAGAGTAACCTTATCTTCGGTAAGTCACCCTTGTCTCAGTTTAGGTTTAATTACGTAAAATAAACGTTTATTTGTGTCTATTTATGTCTATAATAGTAAAATAGGATGTATTCTTTCTATTTTTGCTAAAAATTAAGTCGGAAACCTTTATATTATTGTAAAAACTTTTGCCTAGATTTCGGCCCATCAAAACAAGAAATCCAGGCAAGTTTTTGGTAGCTTACGAAGTATTTTTAGATGTTTATTTGTTTAGATGACCTAAAATTAGATATGCATGCTTATTTATTAGTTATTTACGATTAGAAAGTGCAATAAACCATTTGTCTAAGTGTTATGAAAATTTTCCAAAAAATATTTGTTTACGTGAAAACAGGGTATTTTTTTTTTGAGATCATCCGTGTGTTTATGTTTGAGCTAATAATGTAAATCATGAAGGTAAAATTACCTGGAGGGAGTCATACGACGTTGCCGCTCCGCCGGTCATCGTTTAACACATTGTCTTTTTTCTCTCTCAATTACACGGATCACCATTTTGAGTGAATGAGAAAGCTATTGTAAGGTTGGTAACGTCGCACTGTACGTGTGCTTCGTAGCCTGTTGTGTCCGATGTCTCGGCCATAACAAATGCGCCCCGTCCGTGTCAGCGGTTAAAATATGAATGAAAATTATTGTGTTAAGTAAGTGAAAATGTGTCGTGTTGTGCTGTATTTTGTAAATCAAGGACAACCAAAGGAGGAGTAAAAAATCCTGAATTATCATTTCACACGTATGTATTTATTGCCTCTTATTATATTATAGGGAAGTTTCACAGCAAAATTATGGATTTTACATGAAATATATACGTTATTGACGTCATATAATTAATATACGGTGATAATTAACTGTGAGTTTAAAACTTTCATTTGTATTTTAAATATGCATTATTTTACGCTTCTCCAATAGTGATGTCCTACAGCGCCTATCGCTTACTGTCGATATTAATAAATTAATACTGAAACATTAACAATTCCTATGCACGTCATAATGGCTAAACGAATTTGGATGAAATTTAGTAAGGATAGAATATCTAGATAAACACTGTCACGTCTATATTCCCCAATCGGGGGTGGGATATTCCCCAATCGGGGGTAGGACCTATTTATGATTATTTCACCTCTATAGCGTTTTCCCTTAAATAAAATACTTATTAAACTACTTACCTCACTGGAAGCTTTATATTGAGATGGCATATAGACCCTCGGTTGCGAAATGAAGTTTTGTCTTTTGGGTAGTACTGCTTATACTGAAGATTAGAGGTTTGAACTCTATATGAGTTGGCATTGTGCCCTCTACCCCGTGAGGGTGCGTGGTATGCCATGCCCATATGTAGATAAATCTGAACCCTGAAAAGCATGTTGATATACGTGTGATGGAACTATTGATTATAGTGATTTAGAATCCGCGTTTGAGTGCTAAAACGTTTAGAACCTCCCCTTTCATTATCGCCGGCACGCGGTTGCGGTTAGCAGACCTCAAGACACCGTGAGCTCATTCTGCTTAGATCGGACCAAAAAAAAAAATTATTAAGTTTGAGGGTACCGGAACAACTATGCCTTTTGGACATCTAACACCTCAGTCCTTTCCGTGACCATGGGTGCTGCAAAGCATTCGAAACGTCGGGAACTTAAAATAGAAAAATAAACCGCGATAAAATCCGAAAAATAGTTTTATTTCATGTGTAATATTCGCGTGAATCTAAGAACTCAGTATCAAAAAAATCTTATTTAAATACCTTATTTGTCTAGTAGCAAATCTGTACCTCCAGGTGATACAACTCGAGTTATTTTAGTTATTACTTTTGATATATTTACACATTATGCAACAGAAAAAATCTGCTACTTTTCAATCTGATGTCTCTTAAAATGAAGAAGATTTTTGTGCATATTAATATAACTAGGATTTTTCAGAATTAACATATATCTAGATATATCTTCAATTATCACAAATTGAACTGTACTGATTGCCGCAATGTTTTTTTCTGTATTAATGATTCAACTTTAATTAACCCCTTATACACAAACAGCAGGGGTAGTTAAAAATGGTGGGAATTGATATAATTTCACGTGTGTCAGTGTACACTAATGTTATTTAATAAATTAACATATTTAGTATAGATTCTCTGATAACTTAAAATTTTCTGTTCGATGAAATAAATATGTTTTTTAATCATCTATTGTCTTTTACGTTGATATGGCCTGTCCTAGTAATCACTTCCCTATTAAAGTACACTAATGCACACCCACATGAAATTGACACGCTACCTCAGCGATATGCGCTGACCATACATCCTAGTGTCATGACTAACGTGCATTGAAAAAGCGCACGTGCAAGCGTAGGATAAATGTGATGTAAAAATTGTTACCACCACTACGCCTATATTCCCCAAGCGGGAGTTGGAGTGGTGTACTGTGTACACTCACTTGTCGTGCAACAATGTAAGCTCTCATGTAGTAGAGGATGAGTCTATTGGTATTATACCGAGCACAGTGCCAGACTCCGGACTAGATTTTTATTATCGAATAATTCGTATTTTCCGACACAGGATTCTAACCGATGACCTTGTGATCGTTATGCGCATTACCAATGAGGCTTTACTATTGTATTAAATTGTACATACTAATATCGATGTTTACAGATTCGTCTTTAAGATTTGTATTATGATACGTATGTGTGAACTTATATAAATTACTCGTAGTAATTCGAAATCATAATTAAGATGAGTCAATTACGATTTTGCATGAAGTAAATATTTGTTAATCATAAATTATCGATAATTTTTCTTATCGATAAATCCTGCACTAGTAATCACTTGCCTAATCACGCACACTAACGTAGATTCACTAACTCACACCGACATAAAATTGACACGCTACCGTGGCGATATACGGTGTCTAGGTATATTCTTCGTCTATGATGTAAATAGTGCTAGGGTACAAACTTTTTAAAATTGTACGTCAAAAAAACACGTCAGTATCATAGAGTCGTTTACTTTTTATTTCAAGTGAAAATTCGCTACAGTTTTTGAATTATCATTTTTTTGCAAAAAAAAATCGCACGCCAAAAATATCTGGCGAGCCAACTCCGAGTCTAAGGGTTAAACCATATCATAAATTGGTATAGTCTGTATTAGTTCTGCCTCGTAATGGTCATCGTACTGCATCGTAATGGGTCCGAGCGAGACACTGGGCTACAGATAATTACTATACTATTACTAACTCGAGAAACCATGATGAGTGAGAGCAATAACCAGAAGCCCGGTGTCACGCTCGCACCCATTACGATGCAGTACGGTGGCTATAAGGTAGAACTAATACGGACTATACCTCTTTATGATGTGGTTTAAATACGCTATAAACCATTTATTACCGAGTTTAAAACAAACAAGGTTCTCAATTCGTCTTTATATACAGAATGGATTGAGATGGGGAAGTAAAGGCAGATATCTCAACCCTTGTGGATACAGAAAAACGGCTCTAAGGAACTATCCTAAATTTTTGCAATATTTGGAGCTTAATTTACAGATTCTGAAAAAAATGTACAGTTAGCAAGAAAATGGGCAATTTAATGCATGGGCATATGCGTAGAAAGAAAGAATTTCGGTAATAAACAGTGCCCGATAATTATACGTTAATTATATGTCAACAAGTCCATAATCGTACCAATGTTTGGTCACCCTACTTAGAAAGAGACGTAGGGCTCTCAGTGAGTATCCTTGTCATCCCGTTTTTTTTCCGCAGGTAATTACTCTCCCTCATTATGGTTTCTCGAGTTGCTTAAATCATGTTTAAATCATAGATAATTCAGTGTTGTGTATGTGACTAAAAGTTTAATTTTCTCATTTTCTCTAGCAACATTTTGACATTACTGAATCCGTTTTGGATACGAAATTCATGAGGCATACAAATAACAGTTGTTGAGATAAGGAATTTGAAGGACTATTAAAGCCCTAAACTTGTAGTCGGCGATTTCAAAAATATTATGCATCCGCCGCACTGCCTTCTTTTTAAACATTGCCTTATTATATTAATATGACCTTTTTGATATGTTTGAATTCAGAATTTAGTTTTCTTTTGACACTATAAATTATTGAGATGTGTGAGCCTGAGACGAGATAGCATAAGTTTCTCGTAGCGAAAGATTTTAATTATTTGCATATTTCATTGGACTTCCTTGCAGGAAATGCAAGAAACCACTGCATGCAGTTCTTCAACTGAGTACCAAGTAAATTATTAACATTTTAAGGGGATCATTAATTGATTACAAAAAGTTTAATCAACAACGCAGCAGTCATGTCGGTGCGACTGATGTCGGATAGCGATGTTAGTAACATTTTCTTTTGTAGTAGAATTTCAAGAGACCTATGATCTAAGCCTATGATGCTTATTTTTACAAGTAACTACTAGAGTCTGTCTAACAGCTGAGTGGAAAATGCTGGCAAATTTAAATAAACTAGTGGTCGCCCATAGTTCGATATTCGACCTACTCTTTCATCGTTTGCTGGTTATGTTTGACTTCAATTTGACGTGTATTGTGTCAAATACATGGTAGTGTGTATAATGTTTTTTTCATTGATTAATGTATGTTTTGTGCATAAGTTAAAAAAATATTAGCATTCTGCACTCGTTCTCTATATAAACTATAATTGTGGGAAATTTCATACTCCTCCGCCCGCGCAATTTTCGTAAAAATGTGTACAAAGTTTTTGCTTCAAGTATTAATACATAGATTAGGTCGGGCAAGGCTGGATATACTGGGAATAAATGAATTTGATACTTGAATACTTTTGATTAGAAAATAGTAGAGCATAACCAAAAAATCGTGTATTTGAGTTTATGATTTTAAAACACATATACACAGACAAAGTTAAAACGTTTTAATATATTACATGCTTTCTTGTTAATGGTGTCCTTGGATTTCCTGATATTTATTGGCTTTCAGATATTAAATCAATTTCTTGTAGGTTTTTCAATTTTTTAATTAAATTACGGTTTGTCTTGAGACTCAGAGCATTATTTATGCAATCCAACAAAGCACACAATTTAATAATATTTCACATTTAGCGGTGTTAAATTTAGAGCATGTAGAATTTTATGGACTGATAAATTGATTACATTATAAATCTAGCGCATGGATCAAACCCAGTTCCTCTGTATCTATGGTTCACTACACTACAAACTATGAAGCTAAAATTACCTAGAGGGAGTCATACGACGTTGCCGCTCCGCCGGTCATCGTTCAACACAGTCTTTTTTTCTCTCTCAATTACACGGATCACCATTCACCAATCACCATTTTGAGTGAATGAGAAAGCTATTGTAAGGTTGGCAACGTCGCCCTGTACGTGTGCTTGGTCCAATGTTGTGACCTATGCTTAGGCCATAACAATTGCGCCCCGTCCGTTTCAACAGTTAAAATATAAATGAAAATCTATCTATCTATAACCTCACACCAGATCCCTTGCGGGGTAGGCAGAGAGTACAGAGTTCCAACAGGTTCTTTCCTTACATACCTCTTTGGCTTCCTCGACTCTCATAGTTCGTCTCATACACGCTCGCCGGTTACGGAGACTCTTGACTTTTCCATCAGATAAGACTCGGTTTATTTGGTCGTGGTAAGATAGTCTAGGTCTTCCCCGGTACCTGCATCCTTCCACTTTCACATTGTATATCTGTTTTGTCATTCTTTCCTCTGGCATTCTTTCTATATGCCCGAACCAACGGAGCATGCCCTTTCTCATCTTTACACCGATACTATCTTTCATACCTACTCGCTGTCTTACTATGCTGTTGCTAATGCGGTCGGTCAGCTTCACTCCGCACATCTTCCGCAGAGCTCGCATTTCTACCGCATTTATCCTACTTTCATTCTCCTTCTTACATACCCAGCTCTCGCTACCATATAACAGCGTTGGGACAAGAACTCCGTTATGTATGGCCAGCTGCGCCTTATGGCTTAAGTGCCGGCTCCCGAGTAGCTTTCCCATCGCACCATTCACTCTGTTCCCTGCACTCACTCTTCTCTCTATGTCAGCGGTGTATTTCCCATCCTTACTGAAGGCGCATCCAAGATATACAAACTCATTCACTTGCTCCAGCACATCGTTACCAACCACAATCCTTACATTCGTTCTGGTTTCTTCCCTTTCAAAAACCATAATCTTGGTTTTCTTCACATTCAAGTGTAAGCCATTGATCATGCAGTCGTCTTTCATAACTGTGACTAGTGTTTGCAGATCAGTGGCTGTTGGCGCTATTAAAACCGCGTCATCTGCATAAAGTAGATGGTTTACCACTAAGTCACCCATTTGTACACCTTCATTCATCGCTTTCAGTCTTTGAAGACTTTTGTCCAGATATATTATAAACATATCTGGACAAAAGTCACATAAATGAACACATAAATGAAAATCGTTGTGATAACTGAATATACTTTAATACAGTGAAATTATATCGTGTTGTGCTGTATTCTGTCAATTAAGGACAAACAAAGGAGGAGTGAAAAATCCTAATTTATCATTTCACACGTATGTATTTATTGCCTCATATTATATTATAGGGAAATTTCACAGCAAAATTGAATGAATTAAACATTAAAGATATAAATCATTGACGTCATATAATTAATATACGGTGATAATTAACTGTAACTTTAAAGCTTTAATTTATATTTCAAATATACATTATTTTACGCTTCTCCACTAGTGATGTCGTACATAGCCTATCGCTTACTATCGATATTAATAAATTAATACTGAAACATTAACCATTCCTATTTCACGTCATAATGACTAAACGACTTTGGATGATATTTAGTAAGGAAAGAAGATCTAGATAAACACCGTCACATCTATATTCCCCAATCGGGGGTGGGATATCTTGACCTATTTATGATTTTTTCTTCTTCAACCATAGTGCCGATTTATCTGAAATAAAACTCTTATGAAACTACTTACCTCACTGGAAGCTTTATATTGAGATGGAATATAGAGCCTCGGTTGCAAAATGAAGTTTTGCCCTTTGGGTAGTACTGCTTTTACTGAAGATTAAATGTTTGACCTCTATATGAGTTGGCATTGTAACCTCCACCCCGCGAGGATGCGTTGTATACCATGCCCGTATGAAGATAAATCTGAACCCTGCAAAGCATGTTGTAGTCCGTTTGATGGAACTGTTGATTTTCGTGATTTAGAATATGCGTTTGAGTGCTAAAACGTTTAGAAGGTACCTCCCCTTTTATTATCGCCGGCACGCGGTCGCGGTAAGCAAGTAAGTACGTAATAATAATACTGCTTTGTGGAATGCCCCGGCTGTTGTTTATTGTACCTAGCATCTTCTTTCGATTTATTCGGAGGATTCGCCTCCGTTCTAGAACTTTCATACGAGTATAAAGCGCAGTGACGGACACAGTCTCTCTTCTGAAGCGACAGCGATCAAATCGAGAACTATCTTAGAGGAATACACCAGCGACCTTAGCAGCGATCAACGGATTCAACGATTGACTCAGCTACTTAAAAGCAATATTTGGGTACTAGCAAAAGTAGTACTAGTGTGTGAGTAGTTTATAGCACACTAAATTGACATTATATATACTATTTATGGCAACAAGGACTGTATTAGTGAATTATATATTTAGATATTATTATGAAATAAGTATTAAAAATAAGTATTTTTTTTGTAGTTGGCGAACCAGAGTACCTACTCAAATTTTAACATCTCACATCATATTATAATGCACCTATGTTTACAAATTAAGAAATTTGAATTTGAATTTCGTTGTTTAGTACTTGTGTGTACTTGCATTCGACTGACTGTTTTGTACGTAAAGTGCCTATTCAATAAATGAACATATTTACTATAGATTCTCAGGTAGGTAACTTAAGATTTTCTGTTCGGTAAAATATTATTTTTTTATTCGTGAATTGTCTTTTACGTCGATAAGGTCTGTCCTAGTAATCAGTTCCCTATTAAAGTACACTAACGCAGATCCACAAACTCACACATAAAATTGACACGCTACCTTAGCGATATGCGCTGACCATACATCCTAAGTTCATAACTAACGTGCATTGAAAAAGCGCTCCTGCGAACGTAGGGTAAATGTGATGTAAAAATTATAACCACCGCTACGCCTATATTCCTATATAGTGGTGTACTGTGTTCACTCACTTGTCGTTCAACAATGTATGGTCTGATGTAGTAGAGGATGAGTCTATTGATATTATACCGAGCACAGTGCCAGACTCCGGACTAGATTTTTTTATCGAATAATTACTATTTTCCGATATAAGATTCGAACCGACGACCTCGTGATCGCTATGCGTATTACAAGACAAATGAGGCTTTACTATTGTATTAAATTGTACATACTAATATCGATGTTTACAGATTCGTTTTTAAGATTTGTATTATAATACGTATGTGTAAACTTATATAAATTACTCGTAGTAATTCAAAATCATAATTTAGATTAGTCAATTACGATTTTGCATAAAGTAATATATTTTAAATATATTTTAAACATAAATTGTGTTTTCTTATGGATAAATCCTGTACTAGTTATTATTTGCCTAATCACGCACACTAACGCAGATTTACAAACTCACATCGACATAAAATTGACACGCTGCCGCGGCGATATGCGCCGTCTAGGTATGCTTCGTTTATACTACAAACATTAGTCCAGTGTTTCGAGCTTATGAAAACTTTAAAAAGTCACTCGGCTTTCATTCGACAGACTACTACTATACAAGAAATTATACACACCGTCACACCTATATTCCCCAAACGGGGTGGTAGAGGTGTACCGACTACACCTACTTTTCACTTACGATGTTAGGTCCCAACAGGTTGCGAGCCCATTATACATATACCGGGCACAATTCCAGACTGCGGACCCATACTTGGAATTTTTCGTTAGAAGAAATTATACCAGCGTAATAATGAAAAATGGGAATTTTCATCTGTGGTTATATAATTTATATTTTGGCAACACCATCATTATCACGTCTTTTGTGCAAGCCTAGTGCAGGTTAAAATTTTATGGCCTTTTATACTGAATTAGCGAAAGAGTGTTCAATTAGTTATTGACGGCAAAAATAAATAAGAGCATTCTTTTCTCCGCTCCATAACATGCTTATGGATTTAACTGATGAGCTGGACCAGAATGATAGCGGAATGGAATCTTTGACGGCAAGCAAAGATGAAACGCCAGAACGTAGGCCTGACGATCTTTTCATAACCCCTTCGGTATGTGAATATACTTGTATTAGGGAATATATAAGTTGTTATGTAACTCTTTTTCTATATGTAGTTGTTTGTTGCAGTTGGGATCTTCACCCAGCGCAGGTACACCCCTTGCAACTGTTCCTATTACTAGTGGGCCACTTGCTATTGGCCCTCTCAAAGAATATGACGATGTGAGTGTTATTTTAATCCTATTTAACTAATATATTAGGGCTATGTGAGGCTTTAACTTAATGTTTTTCTCACATCTATGATTATAAGTTAGTTTCTGAATTCAATTGTTTAATTTTACAGGAACCTGACGAAACCTTATCAGAGCGTTTATGGGGGCTATCAGAAATGTTCCCTGAATGTGTTCGGAACTGTACTTACTCAGTCACTACAAATACATGGTTAGTATTTTAAATAACTCATTCCCGAGTATAGTGTAAAAACTATGTAAACTATTTATAAATAGAAAAAGGACAACCATACTAACTGCCGACCTCCTGAAGCAGGTAGTTGAAGCATTGAATTTTTATATCTCAATGTGTCCAGAAAACAAAGTCCTGTAATCCAGTATTTATAATTGACATAAATAACCTTATCAGGCACGAAAATTACAACTGCCATTTATTTTGTTTGGGGTATGTAACTTTGTTGTATAGGACCATCTGTCTGTTTATTCACTCCAATGTAAATAAAATAATACAATACTGCCATCTGGTGATCTCTTCATTTATGATAAAATTAAATCAATATAATGAATGTGGCTTATGCTGACTTATATTTGATTTATTTCAGTTGTTACTACATTCTTTTTGTTTCATATTAGGTCCGGAGTGAAGTCTCTATATGGACTATCTCGCTCAGTGATGTGGGTAGTGGCCAGTTCCTCAGTCATACTATTTGCACCTGTCATATTTGAGGTGGAAAGAGCACAAATGGCAGAAATGGAGAAGTCACAACAAAAACAGGTATGAATGATAATTTTATTATTTATATAAAATACTCATTTACTTCTGAAGCCTTTGCAAGATTTCAACAGCAGACATATCCAAGCCATAGATGAGCCCCTTAAACTTAAACCTAAAGAATAAGCTGTTCTATTGATTGTTGTGATGTCTTTTTGATGTTGCATTAATGTCACTATCCTATAGCAGTGCGGGAAATAATTGAAGCACTAAATTCCATAGTATGGTCTAAGCGTAAGAAATAAAATAGTATAATCTAATGATGTCATTTTTTCCAGGCAACTGAAATTTTCGCTACTTACCGGTCCATAGAATATATACCTTACTGACTAGCATACATATATTATAAAAACTTATAAATTAAGATGCGTGTCGTCAGAAACATGTGTGGTGCTTTGCAGGGGCATTTCTGTCTCCCTCGAAATCTTCTGAATACAACATTAAACCTGTGTCAACATTCTAAAATTAATAGTTTATATTTATTTGTTACAGGTGTTGCTAGGGACCAACACAGCTCTGTCCGGCCCAATGCCCAACATGCCACCTATGCCACGATAAACCAAATGCCTCTATCACATAAAGAGCACATTAATTGTAATCTGTTTGACATAATTATATAGAAAGACAAATATTTGAATGTCATCCTGAATGCTTTAATGTTAGTCTGTTAGTTTAATTAAATAGGTAACCTACTTTAAACATGATTTGAAATATTTTATAATCAGACAATGTACATTAATATACAAGTACTTCAGAGAAAAACCCAAACGCATTTAGTCTGAATCTTTAAAATAATAATATTAATATTAGCCCTGTTAAGAAACTGTCCCACTGTTGGGCACGGGCCTCCTCTCAAACTGAGAGGGTTTAGGCCATAGTCCACCACGCTGGCCTAGTGCGGGTTGGCGAACTTCACACACCTTCGAGAAACTCTTAGGCATGCAGGTTTCCTCACGATGTTTTCCTTCACCGTTAAAGCAAGTGATAATTAATTTTTACAAACGCACATGCTTTCGAAAAGACAGAGGAGCGTGCCTGGGTTTGAACCCGAGACCTTTGACTTTGCAGTCCAATGGTCTAACCACTAGGCTATCACTGCATTGTATCTTTACTGCATCTTTAAAATATATACGAAATAATCAAATTATTGTATAAAACTATTGTAATTGTATTAAAAATAAGTTGCATTTTTTTATTAATATGTTTCTCCATATCTGAAGGTTACAGGTGTTAGTCACTGTCTTAATTTTATTATTATTGGTTAGTGAGGTAGTCATTTGATTTGTGGAAAACAATTTGTAGGTGATGCTTTGTTATCAAAATAAATGTACTGTTAAAAAAATGTGCTTTCAATTACAGTCCCACGACGATATGTGGAGAATATTTTAGCCCGCGGCTATAATCGGATGTGAAGTCAAGTGAAATGTCACGTCATGACAGTCGCAGAGTTGCCGTTTGCTATGAAATTTACCAAAGTTATTTTTATTAGTAACTATGCAGACCCACCAGTTGGAATATTTTTTTTTGTTTAGGAAACGTTCATCATAATTAATATAATTGTGTTGTTTATTTGTAATATTTGAAAAGTAATAATCTTCGAATATTTACAGTTGCATGATTCGTTAATTAGTAACCGTACGGAAATATTTTCCCGGAATTTGGAAAATTTTACTAAATGACGACCCTAAATTCGTACCAACATGGTACTAACGCCCCCCCTTTCGATGTCATCCATGCGCCAAAATATTCTTATCGCTCTATAGCATTCAAATGACAAGTTACTTTGAGAAAAATTAAAGCCGTCGCTCTTTTTTAATTCCGAATAGATTTTTAGACAATATTGATGGAAAGGGGGTTTCAGGTCCGGAAGAGGATGTTCGGATCCAGTTTTCTCCCTTCGCAACATCGTAGAGAAGCATCTGGCAGTGGGCCGGAAGGTTTTCTGCGGTTTTGTGGATCTGGAGAAGGCGTTTGATAGATTTGTGCGAAAGAGACTGGGACATTTTGCCTGAGTATGGTATAAATGGCACTCTGCTGCGGGCCGTCCAGTCCACCTATGTGGACTGCAAGGCATGCGTACGGGTGGGTGGTAACATGTCATCCTGGTTTGACGTTGAAATCGGCGTCAAGCAGGGTTGCGTGTTGTCCGCTAGACTGTTTATCTATCTATCTATAACCTCACGCCAGATCCCTTGCGGGGTAGGCAGAGAGTACAGAGTTCCAACAGGTTCTTTCCTTACATACTTCTCTGGCTTCCTCGACTCTCATAGTTCGTCTCATACACGCTCGCCGGTTACGGAGACTCTTGACTTTTCCATCAGATAAGACTCGGTTTATTTGGTCGTGGTAAGATAGTCTAGGTCTTCCCCGGTACCTGCATCCTTCCACTTTCACATTGTATATCTGTTTTGTCATTCTTTCCTCTGGCATTCTTTCTATATGCCCGAACCAACGGAGCATGCCCTTTCTCATCTTTACACCGATACTATCTTTCATACCTACTCGCTGTCTTACTATGCTGTTGCTAATGCGGTCGGTCAGCTTCACTCCGCACATCTTCCGCAGAGCTCGCATTTCTACCGCATTTATCCTACTTTCATTCTCCTTCTTACATACCCAGCTCTCGCTACCATATAACAGCGTTGGGACAAGAACTCCGTTATGTGTGGCCAGCTGCGCCTTATGGCTTAAGTGCCGGCTCCCGAGTAGCTTTCCCATCGCACCATTCACTCTGTTCCCTGCACTCACTCTTCTCTCTATGTCAGCGGTGTATTTCCCATCCTTACTGAAGGCGCATCCAAGATATACAAACTCATTCACTTGCTCCAGCACATCGTTACCAACCACAATCCTTACATTCGTTCTGGTTTCTTCCCTTTCGAAAACCATAATCTTGGTTTTCTTCACATTCAAGTGTAAGCCATTGATCATGCAGTCGTCTTTCATAACTGTGACTAGCGTTTGCAGATCAGTGGCTGTTGGCGCTATTAAGACCGCGTCATCTGCATAAAGTAGATGGTTTACCACTAAGTCACCCATTTGTACACCTTCATTCATCGCTTTCAGTCTTTGAAGACTTTTGTCCAGATATATTATAAACAGTCTAGCGGACAACACGCAACCCTGCTTGACGCCGATTTTAACGTCAAACCAGGGTGACCTGTTACCACCCACCCGTACGCATGCCTTGCAGTCCACATAAGTGGACTGGACGGCTCGCAACAGAGTGCCATCTATACCATACTCTGGCAAAATGTCCCAAAGTCTCTTTCGCACAACTCTGTCAAATGCCTTCTCCAGATCTACAAAACCGCAGAAAACCTTCCGCCCCACTGCCAGATGCTTCTCTACGATGTTGCGGAGTGCGAAGACTTGATCCGAACATCCTCTTCCAGACCTGAAACCCCCTTGTGCCTCGCACAACATTCCATCGGACTTCACGCGCATTCTCCGTTCAATAATTTTACCGTACACCTTACATTTGAATGTGAAGAAAACCAAAAATATGGTTTTTGAACGGGAAGAAACCAGAACGAATGCAAGGATTGTGGTTGGGAACGATGTGCTGGAGCAAGTGAATGAGTTTGTTGATCTTGGATGCGCATTCAGTAAGGATGGGAAATACACCGCTGACATAGAGAGAATAGTGAGTGCAGGGAACAGAGTGAATGGCGCGATGGGAAAGCTACTTGGGAGCCGGCACTTAAGCCGAAATGCGCAGCTGGCCATACATAATGGAGTGCTTGTCCCAACGCTGTTATATGGCAGCGAGAGCTGGGTATGTAAGAAGGAGAATGAAAGTAGGATAAATGCGGTGGAAATGCGAGCTCTGCGGAAGATGTGCGGAGTGAAGCTGACTGACCGTATTCGCAACAGCGTATTAAGAAAGCAAAAAGGTATGAAAGAGAGTATCGGTGTAAAGATGAGAAAGGGTATGCTCCGTTGGTTCGGGCATATAGAAATAATGTCCGAAGAAAGAGTGACAAAACCGATATACAATGCGAAAGTGGAAGGATGTAGGTACCGGGGAAGACCTAGACTATCTTACCATGACCAAATAGACCGGGTCTTATCTGAAGGACAAGTCAGGAGTCTCCGTAACCGGCGAGCGTGTATGAGATGAACTATGAGAGTAGAGGAAGCCATAGAGGTATGTAAGGAAAGAGCCTGTTGGAACTCTGTACTATCTGCCTACCCCGTAATTAAGGGATCTGGCGTGATGATATAGATAGATAGATTGATGAAAAATAGCACAATACCTAAATGGTAAGACTATGCTGATCCAAAATACTTGAAGCAAGTTTAGGCAAAGAGCAAAATATCGTTACTCTTTGGTATAGCATTTTGAGGCGACGGTTAGAAACTATACACCTTTCATAGCTTCGAAATGGTTTGCTAGTTTTATCTATACAAATATAAAGTAAACATGTGTAACACTGCGCTTCGCAATTGCGCCAACTCGATTCACTGCGCCGGATGTGTTAACTAACTCACTTCTTCAAAATGTGTTGGCTCACAGTGTAGAACCGGGATATTCGAAAGGTGTGTGTGTGTGTGTGTGAATGATGTACGCTGTTGGCCGCGAGGTCTTTACAGCTTCACCGGACTTAAAGGCGAGCGTGCAACCACTACGCTCTAGCCAGCCAGAAGCGCAAGAGGCGACATACTCGAGGGCGCCTCGGTTGGGACAGTCGCTGTAGGGGGACGGGTGCACTACTAAGTGCACCGGTCAACCGCCGGCTATGGGAGGGGATCTACTACTACGTCGTCGTCGTCGCCCGTATTCTGAGCGGAAAGGAGGGATGACAAAGCATCGGGGGGGTCGGTGAGAACATGTCGCGGCCGGCGGTGGCGGCAGGGGTCGGGGGGGAGATCGTAGTCGGCGGTGGCTACGATTAACGGATTCGCATGGGTAGATGCGTTCGCGAAGTGACGTGTTGACGCCTTTATAATAAAGGCGCGAATAGGTTCGAGACCTAGATCGGAGTGGAGGTATATTCGAAAGGTGTTGAGATGCCCGCAGAATGAATTGAAATATACTGAACATTTGTGGTATGATCGCATCGCTGCTCACTCGGCACGTTCTATTTTGTTGCACCATAACGCAATTTTGAGTTAACGCAATGAGCCGGCACAGAAACTGCGCCTGAGTTTCTGAGTTAACGCACTAAGGAACTTCTCTAGAGTTACCTATGTCTATTATAAAGAGGAAAGATGTTTTTTTTTTAAAAAAAGTAGTCCCACACTAGGTTATATTCCTGTGTCGTGGGTGCGTTTATAAACATGAAAATTCACGTACACAAATACCCAGACCGAAACAAGTAATACTGGGTAACACAAAGATTTTTGTCTTACCCACAGTTATTTGTTTGGGGGAATTAACTAGCGACTATTCGACCCAGTGGGCGCAGCGAATTAAGCTCTTAACCACTGCGCCAAATCGTCCGACAAGTTTGCGAAACTACAGAAACGATTTTAATAAGCTACATTATCCGGAAGCAAAATGAAAGAATGACAAAACAAGCGAAAGTGGAAGGATGTAGGTACCGGGGAAGACCTAGACTATCTTACTACGACCAAATAGATCGTGTCTTATCTGAAGGATAAGTCAAGAGTCGCCTTCGTAACCGGCGAGCGTGTATGAGACGAACTATGAGAGTGGAGGCAGAGAGGTATGTAAGGAAAGAACCTGTTGGATCTCTGTACTCTTTGCCTACCCTGCAATGGATCTGGCGTGATGATATAGATATATAGAACATAAACCCGGTAGGTGGCGCTGTTGTCGACCGGGTGCGAAGGCGCAGCAAACAGCTAGTTAAGGACAATTTCCCTACAAAAAACAGGACGCCTATTTCCCTCTAGCAGATTTGTAGTTAGCTCTAAGACTAAAAGTGAGCTATGCTAGGGCAATAAGAGCAATAAACAGGAAGAGGCCTTATATCCTATGACGCAGGTTGTTCGAAATCATTTTAGTGAAATGTAGGCGTTTGGAACAAATTATTCTTAATCTAAACGTAACTCACAGAGATGATCAACAAAGAATCAATACGACTGATGTGCGACAAGAATCGTTTGGCCCGTGAATGACATTGACAGGGGCTTCGGTGTGAACCATAGATGAAGTACACATGGTGTGAAATTAGTAAAATTTTCCTACTTCCGGGAAAATATTTCCATACGGTTACTGATTAACGAATCATGCAACTGTAAATAATCGAAGATTATTACTTTTCAAATATTACAAATAAACACAATTATATTAATTATTATGAACGTTTCCTAAACAAAAAAAAATATTCCAACTGGTGGGTCTGCATAGTTACTAATAAAAATAACTTTGGTAAATTTCATAGCAAACGGCAACTCTGCGACTGTCATGACGTGACATTTCACATTTCACATAAACATGCCTACAGGGTTGTGACAGGTATGTCACAACCCTGTAGGCATGTTTATAACTTAAACAGTATCGATAATTTTAATCGTGGGTTTTAATTGGTAGGTAATGGTCAGGTAAAAACAATTTTTAAATCGTTTATAAAAGAAATAACTACTTATACCTACCTAAACTTGAAATAAGTAACTTTTTTCGTATCCTCTGCATCATTATCTATTTATTTTACATTGGAAAATCAAACTATAAAAATTACAAACTCAACTATCAGTATCTTTTCGATAAAAAAAAGTGGAGTGTCACTTCACTAACTTCATATAACTTGTCAAGTTTTTTTATCGTAGACCAATGTATTTTCATAAATAAATCGTTGTAAACATGGCAAATACAGGATTATTGCCATTTGTTCGTGGCGTGGACTTCACCTGCAACGATTTCAGCGTGAGTATATTGTTAAAAAGCTGAAGTATATTTCTATGTTATGTAGATGATATCATATCCCTAACCTTTGCATTCCTATTTAGGTCTTAACATTTTTCATACTTTTAGGATGATAAATTTCCTGATGCGATACGATATATGACAGGGCTTCAATGGCTGAGGCTAGATAAAACGAATCTGAACGATATACCCGAAGAATTAGGGAAGCTTATGAAATTGGTAAGTAAATAAAAAAAATAAAACATCTATTATTTAACGACAGTCAACACTTTTCTACCGTAACACAGATAAACAACACATATACAAGGTAGCTAAAATCATTCTTTTCTTTGGTCTGTACTCATATAATCATTTTGTAAGATGCCTTGCAAAATTATTGCGCTACATTAAAGTAGAATCTGAAAGCTAAATATAAGTGGACAAAATCGACTACGCATATAATTAGCAAACTTCTTTCAGTATAAAGACACATAAATATTTAATCCAAAAAAGAGTTTAATCTGTATTTATTTATTAAGAATGGTACACCAACAGCACACATAAGTACACAACATTGGCTAGCTGCTTGCAAATCATAAAACAATACATTGATCACAAGAGTAATAAATATATGTGTTTATAAATCTAACATAAAAAATGCAGAAAATTAATCAACACAATAGTGTCACATCATAAATGTAAAATAGTTCAGTAAAATTAAAATTGAATCCACTAAAATCATCATAATAATTCATAATATTATATAGTAGGTGCTGTATCATACAAATAAAAATATCAATATTGAATTTCAAAATAAATAATATTAATTATTAATGTATTATTATACTCACAATTTGCTAATGCTATTAATACTTAGAACAGGCTAAAAACAAATGAAAACATGACATTATA
The DNA here is from genome assembly GCA_905147815.2 of Phalera bucephala. NCBI lineage: Eukaryota > Metazoa > Arthropoda > Insecta > Lepidoptera > Notodontidae > Phalera > Phalera bucephala. The sequence goes on along the minus strand of LR990621.1, from coordinate 8,986,464 downwards.
ATTCACAGGAAAATTTATCATTAAAAAAAAATGGCTTAGAGAAGTTATTTGGTGAGCTGACAGAATTAAAATGTTTACGTTCACTCAACGTCAGACACAACAAGGTGAAGAGTTCAGGGATACCGGCTGAGCTGTTCCGTCTGGAGGAGCTCACCACCCTGGACCTCTCACATAACCGACTCAAGGAGGTCCCTGAAGGATTGGAGAAAGCTAAATCCTTACTTGTTTTAAACCTCAGCCACAATAAGTGAGTTCAAGAGTCATAATTTAAATTTATTTATATAATAATTAAGCATCCAGTTTTCCTTTTAAAAAGTATGTATACAGGAAATTCAATAACTTACAGTTGATTATGATGTTTATTTGTAATATTAATAGCTTTTGTTTGTTAAATTGAAGTCTATCTATCTATATCATCAGGCCAGATCCCTTGCAGGGTAAGCAGAGAGTACAGAGTTCCAACATGTTCTTTCCTTACATACCTTTTTAGCTTCCTCCACTCTCATAGTTCGTCGCATACATGCTTGCCGGTTACAGAGACTTTTAAAGTAAATTGAAGTGGATTACTGTTATGATATCTTAGATCGCATAATATATATGGTGAGTTGCCTGATGTGCGCTTTGATCCTATGGGATCTTTTGCCCTTTGCCTTAACGCTTTATGCTTTGACAGCACAAAAGATCCCATTGGGTTGAAGTGCGCTTGAGGTCCTCTCAGTCCGGAAAGCTAACTACTAGATAAGATAATGCTCTAACATACTTGGCAGTCCAAATACTCCACCAGGAAGGAAGAACTTGTATGGCATGATGATATGACAATCACCATAATGGTCGTAGTATCTCAGAAGGAAATCAAACCTGTCTTTCCTAACACAGTGTCATTATACTATCTATCTATCTATATATTTATATATATATATATATAGTACAGGGTTCCAACAGGTTCTTTCCTTACATACCTCTCTGGCTTCCTATATCTACTATCATCTATCATTTGTCATAAAACAAAAGGTGGCTTTGTAATAATGATAAAATTGTGATCTAAACATTGGATCTAGATTTAAGCAAATTATGTGTTCCAGGATCGAGAGTGTACCACCCACATTATTTGTGCAACTGACAGATCTATTATTTCTCGACTTGTCCTACAACATGCTGGAGACATTGCCCCCTCAGACTAGAAGATTGGCGAACCTGCAAACTCTGATACTTAATGACAATCCTCTTGGAGTTTTTCAGCTGAGGTAAGTTATAAATCAAGACCTTATTTTAGAGTGAACATTAATGAATAAAAAATAAAGTAAACACCATCACGCCTATATTGCCTAACGGGTGGCAGAGGTGTACTGAGTGAACCCACTTTTCGCAGACGATGTTACATCCCATGTAATAGGGGGCGAGCCTATTGCCATATACCGGGCGAAATTCCAGACTCCGGACTCATACTGGGAAGATTTCGTTAGAAAAACTTCATTAGTCCAATCTAGGATTTGAACCCAGGACCTCGTGATCACCAAGGGATGCGCTTTGCCAATAGACCAATGAGGCAGTCTAATTAGCACTAACATTATGGTTTGCTATCTAAATCAACACTAAAAATTGTGTTGTAATTTTAATTTTTTGTATGTAATTATTGACATAAGATTAATTCAAAACTTGTCTATTCCAATTTGTTTGGCGACTTTGTTCAATTAATAGAACATATTGGATTACTTTTCCACTTTTTTCTACTGGTCAATTGAATAAAACAACTTGTAATTTATAATTTTGCAGTACTTGCCAGTAATTTGATGAATTAAAAATGTTAGTATGGTATAAAAAATATTCATAATATTTTATTTATTACCAAACACAAAAATGAGAACTTGTGAGAAGGATGGGAGTAAAGTTCAGTTGAGAGGTGTCTCAATTGATTAGAAATCTATTATTTCAGACAACTACCATCACTTCAGAGCCTGGAAACTCTTCACATGCGGAACACGCAGCGCACACTAGCGAACTTACCGGCGTCTCTCGATTCTCTCTCTAGTCTATGTGATGTGGACTTATCGAAAAACGCCCTGACCAAAGTGCCTGATGCCCTCTATTCACTGTTGAGCCTCAAACGACTTAATCTGAGTGACAATGAAATCACTGAAGTATCAGCAGGTATGTCAATAATGGTTATTAAAATTTAAATTCCTTGGTCATATATTCAGTTCCAGCCTTAAGGACGATCACGATATTGAACGAGAGCGGAGAGCGTTGTCGATAAGGGCAAACATGCCGGCTCGCAGATGCATACCTGTTCGCTAAGAGCCAAAATTACGCTTACCGAGTGTATTGCACAACATTCTACACTTGCAACCTGTGGGCTTGATATACGCTAAAATCGTACAGCGACCTCCGCATTCAACATAACAATGCATTTAGAAAGCTGGTGGGGCTGGTTTTACACAACCATGGCCAGATCCAACAGCATTCTAAATATGATGGCCCGTAGGTTAGACTGCGTATATTTAAGTCGCTGTTGTACTATCTCACATGGGATAGAGCCATAATAGTAATTAAGAATAGGTAATACTATAGTATTTTTCATGAGGGATGGGTACTGTTACAGTTGTAAGTGTCAAAGAAAATTATACTTTATTCAATGGCAATAAGAGGCATGACCTGTTTCTATACTATATATGGTTTAATGCCTTAATATCATGAAATAAATTATTAATTTCGTTTGGCACTTAAAACTGTCACTACTCATCTTATGTGAAAAATACTATCTATCTATCTATCTATAACCTCACGCCAGATCCCTTGCAGGGTAGGCAGAGAGTACAGAGTTCCAACAGGTTCTTTCCTTACATACCTCTCTGGCTTCCTCGACTCTCATAGTTCGTCTCATACACGCTCGCCGGTTACGGAGACTCTTGACTTTTCCATCTGACAAGACTCGGTTTATTTGGTCGTGGTAAGATAGTCTAGGTCTTCCCCGGTACCTGCATCCTTCCACTTTCACATTGTATATCTGTTTTGTCATTCTTTCCTCTGGCATTCTTTCTATATGCCCGAACCAACGGAGCATGCCCTTTCTCATCTTTACACCGATACTATCTTTCATACCTACTCGCTGTCTTACTATGCTGTTGCTAATGCGATCGGTCAGCTTCACTCCGCACATCTTCCGCAGAGCTCGCATTTCTACCGCATTTATCCTACTTTCATTCTCCTTCTTACATACCCAGCTCTCGCTACCATATAACAGCGTTGGGACAAGAACTCCGTTATATCCGTTATATGAAAAATACTATATATAACATTAGTCTTAAGTCTACTAACCTATATGTAAGTCGTAAGGTACTTGAAAAAAAAAGGTTTCTATTCTATTCTAATAAAAAGTTATAATGTATGCTTCAATCTTTACAAATCCATTGTTAAAAATATCTCAAGGAATGCAGACACAATAGGGAAATATTTTTCAAGCTATAGGAATGCAGACTGCAGAGTGTAGTTTCTGCACTGGTGGCATTGTGTCACTTGAATGATGATCAGATTCATATAGCTTTTGTTTTGTACTTTTAATGAGCTTGATTGTGTCTTGTAAGTAGATCGAATTAATATAAAAACACCAACCATAGTCAAAAGAAATCACTGCTCATTTGTGCATGATTTTTATAAACCGTGTAGTATTAGTAAGTACTAGGCAGTCTTCAGTCATCACAATAAAGAATATGAGACTGTAAAAATAATTGACAAAATAAGATACTGTAAAAAATAATTTTACTATCACACTATTATTCCCCAAATGCGGGTGGCAGAGGTGTACCAATATAATAGGGGATTAGCCTAATACCACCAGAATTCCAGACACCTGACTGGTACTAATGATCTCTACTAAATATCTATGTCATCACGCCAGATCCTCTACTCTCATAGTTCGTCTCATACACGCTCCCCGGTTACGGAGACTCTTGACTTGTCCTTCAGATAAGACCCGGTCTATTACTAAATATGAAAATGACATTTCAAACAAGGAAATTGTCTTTGTTATTTGAAAACCTATACAAGGTGTGTCGTAAATAACGCAAGACCTCAGACACCCCGATTAGATAATTTGTTTCACAAATTCAATACGAAAACCAAATTTTCATATTTAAAGCTTTTTACCCTTGTTTTAAGCACTTTTATACTTCAATTATCAATGAAACTTGTATTATGTGTGCGTATTGAGAAACGCGTTTGAGATATCCGTATTGCTTTGAATCAAGAATAAATTTAGTTCGTGATTCAAGAATCGCATTGAAGACGTAACTGCATATTGTGCAAATTAAAAAAAATATAGGTTACGGTAAAAATTGTTTGGAATCCATTCAGTTACTGATTTATAACAAACTACTTTCAGTTGAATGCCTCGTTGGTCTGATGACAAAGCACATCGCTTTGTAATCACGAGGTCCTAGGTTAAATCCTAGGTCGGACAAATGTAGCTTTTCTAACGAAAACTTCCCAGTAGTCCGGAGTCTGGAATTGTGCGCGGTATATGGCTATAGGCTCGCCCCCTATTACATCGTCGGTGAAACGTGGATGTACTCAGTACACCTCTGCCACCCCCGCTTGGGGAATATAGGCGTGACGGTGAATCTAAAAAATATAAGATACACTAAAAATAGTTCGAATCCATTCAGTTACCGATTTATATCAAAGTACTTTCAAGTCTTACGTTAATTACGTTACAGCCTGTATATAGAGGAAGGGTTTCCTCGTGTGTGACGACATATAATACTTGGTGTTGTAAATCTCGTCAGCAGTGGTCCGCCGGTCACGCTCGGCCGTCCGTTTCCTTCACCTCAGTAGTCCAGCCTTAGGCTTGTAACCGATCTTGGTAGCCGTTGATCCATATCGGCGGACGTTTCTGTCGTTAGTACACGTGTTTAAATTCTGATATTTAATTGCGGATTAAATTATTAGCTGGTGTGAGGTTTCAAATCAAACGCTTGAAACGAAACCTTATTTTTAAAATTGCTCTTTTTGTTTGCTTATCTGTTTGTCTTTCCGGTTCAAATTTTGTGATCATTATTCAAGCACTAGCAGGTATGAAATTGAGCAGAAAATTAAGCAAAAGATTTCTTTAAAAAACTAACCTGTTTCAAAAAAAAAGTAGCTCTATACTAGGATTTATTCCTGTGTCGTGGGTGCGTTTACAAACATTCACAAATTGGATTCACAAACACAAATACCCAGACCGAAACAAAAAATTGTTGGTCACAGAAAGATTAGTCCCGTGCGGGAATCTAACCCTCGACTATTAGACGCAGTGGGTGGAGCGGCTTATGCTCTTAACCACTACGCTAAATCGTTAATCAAATTTGTGTTAAAAAGATCTTATTATTATATTATTATTTTAGTATTTCATGAGTCTAAAGATATGCAATGCGAAAGTGAAAGGATGTAGGTACCGGAGAAGACCTAGACTATCTTACCGTATCTTATCTGAAGGGCAAGTCAAGAGTGTGTATGAGACGAACTATTAGAGTGGAGGAAGCCAAAGAGGTATGTTAGGAAAGAACCTGTTGGAACTATCTACTCTCTGCCTACCCCGCGAGGGAGCTTGCGTGATGATATAGATAGATGAGTCTATAAAGGTAAAATATTTATGAATTATTCATTTTGTAGATGCTATGATATTATGATTAACAAGAATGGTATAAAAGTCTAGCATTGGCTATTTAAAATTATTCTATTTTATTTAGGATAACAAACAGCTATGTTATAGCGCTTACAATATAGTAGACTTATAACAAATAAGTAATTACACAGCCAACACCATTATCCACTAAATATACTTATAAGGTTAAGGCACAGATACTACACAGAAAGAAAACAAATTAATAAATTTAAGTAGCACATATGCCTTTGTAAAGTACGTGGTAATAGAGGTTGATACTATCAATAACGTACCAATATGCTTTAGGATGACAAGATGAAAAGAAAAAAACAACAGTACATGTTAAAATAAGTGAGAAATATGAAATAGCATTTAGACATCTATCTTATACAATTTGTCTATAACAGCATTTCTGAAGTGATTCATTGAGGAAGCAAATATGTCAATTTCAGTAAAGTTATCATTAAAGGCTTTCATAATATAATTACAGTTGGTTCAAGCATACCACTGTCTATCCATTGTGTCTAATTGAAGTCTTCACGTGCCAAAAGACTCATTACGCAATCGTCATAACACCACGAACAGCGAATTACATTGGATGCACTTTCTTTACATCACCAAACCAATATAAACTCTAACGCATTATACGTTAAATTAATGTGTCTGTAATTTCTATACGAGTTATACGAATTCATTCAGCTATGGAGAACTGGCAGAAGTTGGAGAGTCTGAATCTCTCCAGGAACAATCTGACGTCACTGCCGGCTACGTTGTGCAAGTTGCAGAACTTGCGGAGGCTACATGTGGACGACAATAAGTTGGACTTCGAAGGCATACCCTCGGGGATCGGGAAACTTGGCAATTTGGAGGTGTTTTCCGCTGCTAACAATCTGTTGGAGATGATACCTGAGGGACTTTGCAGGTGAGTCCCATAGAATTTTATATCTTTAGAGTCGTGGCAAGTGTGAAATGGTTGACGATCCAAAGTTTTTTGTGTCCATAAGGTAGCTGCGTCCAAGAGGGAAACACTATCCGAAAGAAATGTAGTTTCGCAGGAAGTCGGCTCGTCCAGGAGTCTGTAAATATTGTCTAAAATCTAACAATATCGCATAATTTAAACAAAGTAATTACTTTTTCCGGGCTTACACAAATCCTTAGCCGAATAGAATAGTAGAACAACTAAAAAAGCAAAAATCGGTGAAATCAAGCTTTTTCGTTGTTAACATTCGAGCATATAAAAAACAAACAGATTTTGTAGCTTGTGGCCTTATTAAATACGCCTCACGAAATGTTTTGTTAATATAAGCTACAACAACATATCAAAATATTGCTGTGCTAAAATGGTCACGTTTTAAATTCAATTTTATTGTACCAACAAACATCAATCTATTGTCGAAGATATGAATCCGAGTGTTTTTTGCCAGTGGCTTGTTACTGTAAACACTTTCACACGCGATATAGTAGCGTGCGAACTTATTTCGCTACGGTGTTCCGTCACACTGCGCTTCATCTTCGTCAGCCATCAATATCGATTTCAATAAGACAGTTGTTGTTTTTTAAGAACGATGTAATTAATAAACGAACATGTGGTTTGGATTATCAATATAAAAACATCTTCACTGAAACACATACCTTGTAGATTACACAAATATTTGGTCCACGTTGAGAATGAATACATGAACAATTGCAGGCCCAACTTCCAATTTCCTTATTTATTTTAAATAAATGTGTATCTTACCTTGGCTACGGTTGTGTGTGTGTGAATGATCTACGCTGTTGGCCGCGGGGCCTTTACAGCTGCACCGGACATGAGGGCGAGCGTGCAACCACTACGCTCGAGCCAGAAGGGCAAGGGGGCAACTAGCTCAACGGTGCCTCAAGGAGGAACGGCCTCGGCTTGGGCAGTCGCTATGGGGGAGGGCGTATACTAGGTGTCTCGCCGTGGTGCTCTGCACCGGCCAGCGGGTAAGAGATTCTTCGATCTCGCCGGCGAGGTCGGTGTCTGATCCGGTGTGCGGTATCTGTTTACGAAAGAAGGGATGTAAGGGCATCGGGAGGGTCGGAGAGAACATGCCGCGGACGCCGGTAGCGGCTGATAGGAGGGGACTTTGGCTACGGTCCGAATGATGCTAATATCAATTCTTACATACACGTGCTGAAATCGTACGCCAATGCCTTAGATCGCTTACGCCGTTTTGCAACGAATAAATATAACCGCTAATTTCGGTGTTTATCATGATTCGCACCGCAGCTTGAATCTAAATTTAAGGAACTTCAATTTCATATCCAAAATGGCAGAAAAGGGGGGTAAGAGGAGTCTTATGACCTGCAATGGGTAGCAGATTTATGCCCCGGTTAAAAAAAGGTCATGATCATACAAAACAAACGAAAGTCACACAAATAGATAATTTACGACACTATCAAGATTCTCAAACTATGTATAAATAAATACTGACACATACCTGTTTTGTAGATGCGGTGCTCTAAAGAAACTTAACTTGAGTTGGAACAAGCTGATAACTTTGCCCGATGCGATACACCTACTGAGCGATTTGGAGAGCTTACAACTCCACGGGAACCCAGACCTGGTGATGCCGCCGAAGCCCGTAGAGCGACCTAGGGGTGCTGGGGTACAGTACTATAATATCGACTTCTCACTGCAAGCACAGCTGCAGTTGGCAGGCGCTGCTACTGCCGAACCGACGACGCCCAGTAGTGAGTATCGTTATCTGTCATCGAAATTTCGGTTTCGAAAATTTTTCGGAAATTTTCGAGTAGTGGGTATCGTCATCTAGTGTCCGACCGTCCAGTTTCAGCACTAAATTAGAGCGCACCTTTTTCGGTTTCGGCAGAAAACTTGCCGACTATAACTGAAAATGCGTTTGTGCGTATTCCAGCAACATTCGGAAGCGATCGGCTCAGTGAAGAGTATTAAAGATAATTAAGTTTTAAATTAAGTATGGTTTGAAAAGTGATCTGTGAAACAACGCATAAATTTCATTCTATACAAAAATACAGTTCGCTACTCGATAGTTATGTACAATGTGTACAATACAGATGCGCAACACCTGGGATAGCACTTATCAACACAAAAACTTTTATTATGGCGACATTTACCTGAAATCAAAATCAATAGTTTCATATTATTATCAATCAATCAATCAATCAGCCTATCGTAGTCCACTGCTGGACATAGGCCTCTCCTAACACGCGCCATTGCACACGGTCCTCCGCCTTCCGCATCCAGTCTGTCCCAGCGACCTTTTTGAGGTCGTCGGTCCATCTAGCTGGGGGCCGTCCTACCTTACGCTTACCAAGTCGCGGTCTCCACTCTAGGACACGCTTGCTCCATCGGCCGTCGGTCCTTCTGCAGATGTGACCAGCCCATTGCCACTTTAGCTTACTGAGTCTGCGAGCTATGTCGGTAACTTTGGTTCTTTGTCGGATTACCTCGTTACGAATTCTTTTTTTTAGTTTATTTTATATCATATTATTATGATTTTGTAAAACTTCTTATTTTTTATTTTGTCATAGCAATACTTGCAGTTTATTGATGTATACTATCACCTATTGCAGGTTTAGTACTAGTTAAATGGATACTATCACCTGTATATAGTATACCCGTGTACAATCACAGGTATAAACGGCGCTAATTCCAACCACGTATATTTTACTGTGTAGGCGTAAAATCAGACCCGATAGCACGCAAGTTGCGGCTTCGCCGGGGTCGTCCGGAACCAGAACAGAAGGATTCTGCACTTATTCTGAAAGGCATGCAGGAGCAGGCCAACACCCAACACAACGACCAGCGCCTCGACCAACGGAACAGCGAGCTCAAGTTAGTGGATTTAATATTGCATTGTGCCACTTTCTAGAACCAGAACAAGAATGCTTCCAAAAGTAGTAAAAAATACAGGAGATCATTCATTCATAAATAGCGTCAGGGATCCTCGTTTTATTAGTCAGTCGTGACACTTTCGTGTAGAATAGTTTTTGGCAGCAGCTGGAACCGCGGATATATGGGTTGGTGCTTCCGTTTCGCTTCCGCTCTTGGATCTTACATCTTTATTTTTCTGAAATAGTTTTGAACCTGACGCTATGTCGATGACCAGCTCGCTCGTGTTTTTTCTGGAGGGAGTCGTACAGAGAAAACTGTTTTTAACTCTTCATTTCCGGAAAGTTAGTAACGCAACACCTTGATTCGTACCTGTTTTAGTGCTTTTTTATAGGATAGCAAATAGCGAGAGGTGGTGCGAGTTTTTTTCACTGAAATGGTAAATCACAAACTGTTTGTTTTCATCGCGTTCTTTAGCTTAATTCTCTGTTTCATTCTATCACCCTTAGGTATTTATTCTTAATCTTAAAATAGTTATGGGCATCGGTCCGTAACAATTTTATTTATTACCTTACTCTTTGTGGGTAAGGCTGTGATAAAATCCTTTTATTATATCATAGGCCGAAGCGTTGGGACGAGAGCCTGGAGAAACCGCCACTAGATTATTCAGAGTTCTTTGACGAGGACACGGGCCAAACGCCTGGAATGCAAGTGTGGGAGATTGAAAACTTTATTCCAGCGCCCGTCGATGAGGTAACGACGACTTATTTCAGCTTTAGAATAAATTGTCTTGTGTGTCACGATTTCCTTTTGAATTTTAAAAGTATTTTATTTGACTTTGAATAGTTATAGTACTTCATTAGATTTGTTGATTTAACGTAAACTCTGATCATAAATGGTATCTGATTTGACTTAACTACAAATATAATTTAATGAGGCCGGCCATTATATGTTCGTGTGACCAGGATTTGTTAAAATGTTTATCGTGTACCCACACAGAATTAATGTTCGAGATTAAAGGTATTTTGATATCCGTATATAAAAGGTGTTTAATTTGATTCGTAACATTTGGAAATATTTTACCGCCCAACATTCACCATAGTAAATGCACGAATGCAGCACCAGACCAGCCGTTGTTGTCGTCTTTGGAGGAGTCTGTCCTGTTGTAGTCGTCTTTCGATTGATGATACCGCCTTAAAATATGTTAACATTTTATTCAGGGTGTTCAAAATGCTAATGATGAGGAATCCCGTCGGGCTTATGCAATAACTGCAGTAAAATTCTTTTTCGTAGGTGGCACACGGCAAGTTCTTCGAAGGCGATTGTTACATTATATTGAAGACTGCAATCGAAGAGCAAGGTCAACTGTCGTGGGACATTCATTTCTGGATAGGCTCTAAAGCGACTGTAAGTGTATACTTACATTTAATACTTACGAATAATTTTCATACATATAATTATGGAGGCTATACAGCCTCCATAATTATATGTATGAAAATTATTCGTAAATGGCAATCGCAACTGTTACTATTACAGTTACAAAAAGTAAAGAATCCATCTCTCTTCTCTTTCTGTACTCTTGAGCATGTATATTTTTCTTTGTGATGACAGTATGTTTTATTGAGTTTTATAGTGTACGCCATAACTGCCCTATTCCGTATGTTGCTTCTTCCAATACATTGGTTGTCTAGAAGAAATTGCTTTTAGCGATAAGACCGCCAATTGTACCTTTTTTTTTTTGTTGTTGTATGTAATTAATTGTAGATATCACTGGTGTACAATAAAGAGTACTCTATCTATCTATCTATCTTTCTTTGGCTGTTGTATTGTGATTAGGTACAATAGTGTACTCTACCAATCTATCAATCATGTGTTGTGTTTTGTACACTGCCATTAGCATTGGGCGAATCGAGTTGTAATCTGAACGAGTCCCCTCGATCTACTTTTGTATAAAGCCAAGTCAGCTCGGTCGCTCTGGCAACTCGGCCGTGCCAACTCGGACTCGAAACAACAATTATTGGACTAGCTTTTTATATTTAAACCTGATATCTAAATGTTTGTGTAAAGGGCTCAACACTGTGATTCGGTCGACGGTAGCTTGCCAACTCGCCGGTTTTCCCGGCTCGCTTAGCTCGGTAATAGACTAAGAATGTAGTCAACTCGAGTTACGACTCGAGTAGACGATGAATTTGGCTCGAATTGAAGAAAGTACGACTCGGCACATTGTTTTCTCTCACTGAAACAAGAAAATAATAATAAATTTAAATTCACCAAAGTGATAGTTCTTCTACCTGTTTTTATTAGTCTAGGCTGTCACTGAACTTATCTATGGTATATGCGGGATGTGGTGGAAATGGCATAGTGTACGTTCGGTATTGGAGACTTGGTTATACAAAATGGTGTATTTATGATGCAGTTGGACAAAGCAGCGTGCGCGGCGATGCACGCCGTCAACCTGCGCAACCTGCTCGGCGCGAAGCGAACGCAGCGACATGAACAATCTGACGAAACACCCGAATTCTTAGCTTTGTTCCCCACCCCGCCCGTTTATATACAGGGCAGTCATACACCATCTGGGTTCTTCACTGTTGACGATCCGGTAAGTTTTGGCTATGTCCATAATCTTTTCGACTATGTTAAATCAAATGAAATAATTTATTTTCTACAAACCCTGTGGGGTACTTACAATTTTTCATGTGTACATTTTTTTTTAATATCTATAGGAAAAGATCCGGCTATTATCTATTCATCGGCGAATTATCCTACTATGTAATATTATAAATGTTGAAGTTTGGATATTGATTACTCAATTACGCAAAAAACGGCTGAACTGTTTTGATCGAAATTTGGTACACAGTTTATTATCTGGATTAGCACATAGGATATTTTTTATCCCGGAAAAATGTTAGGTGCCTGTCTAAAGTCAACGTGGACAAAGTCGCGGTCAGAAACTAGTCCTCCTAATATTATGAAAGTGTGTATGTTTAGATGATTGTTACTCAATCACGCAAAAACGGCTGAATATCATGAAATATCATGAAATTTGGCACACATAGTTATTACCCGGATATTTATTATCCCGGCAAAATTTTGGGTTCCTGTCTAAAGTCTATGCGGACGAAGTCGCGGGCAATAACTAATTACTACTACTACTACTATATCATCACGCCAGATCCCGTACGGGGTAGGCAGAGAGTACAGAGTTCCAACAGGTTCTTTCCTTACATACCTCTCTGGCTTCCTCCAGTCTCATAGTTCGTCTCATACACGCTCGCCGGTCACGGAGACTCCTGACGTGTCCTTCAGATAAGACCCGGTCTATTTGGTCATGGTAAGATAGTCTAGGTCTTCCCCGGTACCTACATCCTTCCACTTTCGCATTGTATATCAGTTTTTTCATTCTTCGGACATTCTTTCTATATGCCCAAACCAACGGTGCATACCCTTTCTCATCTTTACACCGATACTATCTTTAATAATAACTAGTTATATATCTAAATCATTAAATCAGCTCCGCACGTAATCAAAATCTGTGTACATGGGGATTCAGAGATCTGAATTCAACAGCCTGTGATTATGGTGCGACCTCACAGACCATCTGTACAAGGAAAGTGCTGAGCGCGGCCACAGACGGCGCAATCGAACTATAGTCTTTTTCACGAGACATGGGTGACGTTTGATCATAGTCCATTTCACGCATATTCTATTTAAGAACATTGAAAATATAAAATCCAAAAATAAACAGGAATATAAAAATACATCAAAAATATACTTTACTTTTAAATAATGTACTGTTCATAAATTTGCGTAATTATTTAAAAATCTTAAAATTTCATAAAACTTATTACTCAATTATGTAAATTGTAACGGTTTGCTTTTTAGGGACTGACACTACGAAGTCAGTATAATCGATATGTTGTTTTTTAAAATGTACAAAATCGATTGCCGATTTTTTATGTATATATTATTCTATGTACTTCCCAGTACGAGTCCGGAGTCTGGAATTGTGCCTGGTATATGGCAATAGGCTCGCCCCATATTACATGGGATCTAACATCGTCGGCGTGGGTGGCAGAGTTGTACTCAGTACACCTCTGCCACCCCCGTTTGGGGAATATAGAGGTGACGGTGTGATTATTCTATGTATCTAACTGAATTATTTAGTATTCTCATGGTCAATAAATTAATAAATAAGTGGATGCGCTATTTTGACATATTAAAACAGAGAGTTTAGCAGATTTTTTTTATAATTATACACGTAAGCGACGATTCAAGCGATTTGTCAGACGGTTTTTCTGACCAGTGGCTTAATTTGTAAATATATAATGAGGTAATTTTTTTTCTCTTTTTGTACCTAAATTATTTTTATTAAAATCGATTCATCCTTCGTTATAAATTTTCTCGATACGACTATTGAATCGATTCTATTTCACACTCACCACATTTCTAAAAACGTCACATTCTAAACGTCGGCGTACCTATGACTGGTAAAAAGGATTGACACGAAAAGAAGGCGGATAATTTATTTCTTGATTAGGTCCCCGATGTAGTTCTATCAATAGTATCGATTCGATCGATCGATAGTACAGATTGGCTAATAGTATTAAACGTAGACAATACTATCGATACTAATGTAGAGAGATGTACCTTTATCATGCGCCCCAAGAACGGTCTAATAAAAAAGCGTTTTATATTCGTGGCAGCACTACGTGACGCGGCTGTACCGCGTGCACGGTGCTGGCAACACCATCCACCTGGAGCCTGTGCCCGTACATGCGGACTCCCTCGACCCACGATACGTGTTCGTCCTCGATACCGGCCTTGTGATATACCTCTGGTGAGTATTTCATACCCTGGTTGCGGAAATACAGAAAATTGCTTCCCGACGAAGCATCCCAGCGGATATAATTATCATATTATACACTGAATCTTAAACAGCATAGAGAACCGGTCGTCGTAGCGGTCTTTGGAAAGGGCTTTGACCTGCAGTGGACGTCTTTCAACTGACGATAAAGATACACTGAAGGTTTCGAGACAGCCGACGCAGCGCGACGGGAGCGCGACGGTGGCGTGACTTGAGGAGTTAGACGTCACACAGCGCAGCCGAGCTAGGTGCGACGACAAACGTCATGACCCGCCGCCGTCGCGCCTGACGGCATTACAAACGAATCACGGCAGGAACGAGACACCAATATGCGTGGGAACGGGACGCTAGGGTTAGGCGACCGCCCGGCTGCGGCCGGGGCGACCGACGTTGCTCCCCCAGTGTAACGTGCGCGCCGCGCTATGGATCTCCGGGCGATCGCCAGCCGAACCCCACCGTCGCGCTCCGTCGGCTATTTGACCAACCCTTTCATGAACTCTATTGTAATGACGTATCGACAAGACTACAACCATACGAGCATCTTGTGGCTAGCGGTGAAAATCGGAACTCTCGCTGTCATCGGGTGAAATGTCACTCCATGGCAGTCGCAGAGTTGCCGTTTGCTACGTTATTTGCCCAAGTTCTTTTTTAATAAGTAACCGCAGATCCACCTGTTGAAATATTTTCCTGGAGGTAGTAAAAATTTACCAAATGATAACCCTAATTTTACACAAACGCCCCCTGTCAATGCCATCTACGGGCCAAAATATCCTTGTCCGACTGTATTTTGAAAGACTTGCCGCCTGTGCTACCCATGTTGATATTATTAGGAAAATGTTTTTGAGTTGCTTTGTATAAGTTTGAAATATATACATATTATTCAAATTTAGGTATGGCAAGAAAGCAAAGAACACACTGAAATCCAAAGCCCGTCTCTTTTCGGAAAAAATAAACAAAGAGGAAAGAAAGAACAAGGCTGAACTGATCGCGGAGCCGCCCGGGAAGGAGCCCAAAAGTTTCTGGGACACGCTTGGATATGAAGGGGAATTGCCGTACGTACCACAGGTTAGTTTTTTCATCTCTAGTAGCTGATGTAAACTAAATTAGCAGTTACCGTACAATAACACAGTAATTTATTACGAAAATATACTTGGTACCCTCACAATATATAATTAATAATTTAACAAAATCAGACTTAAATTAATATTAGATACAAATACTATTTTATTATATAATAAATATCGCAACACGACTACGATTAAACGTCCTCGCGTTTCGGTGTCTCGAATAAAAGTGCGCCGAATAGATTTCCGTCCGTTTCCGGTCCGTTATATTTTTTTCGTTTGACAGCCGGCTGAAGTAGCTTCACTTGGTGTTGCCAACACTGGGGAATGGGTCTTTGCACTTTCGTGTAGCTGGTGATTGGTTGATGTCAAGATTCGTGCCTATTTCTTATTTTAAATGTTTAATGGTAATTAAGATGCTGAAGTAGGATAGCTAGATGCAGGCCACGGGGGAAAATTTTTAGGGACGCAAACGTCAAGTGGCGCGCAAATGCAGATACGCCGTCTACGGAATATAATGCTTTCTTCCTACTCTTCCTTACTTATTTACAGGTACTTGTATAAAGAAACAGATTAACCGGTCCCGAATTATCTCGTAGCCAAGTTAACTTACAAAAAGTCACGTTGACATAACACAATACGGCATCTATTGCGAAAAGAGAATAAAAACAAAACGATTTCTACTTTGCTTGACGCTTTGATTGATTTAGGTCAGCTTGCATAAAGAATATATGAATATCCTAAATTAATGTCATTCAGTTCAGATAGAGGGTACCGCCAAGTTTCAATCTGTTTCTTTGAAAAGAAGCCTAGTGTTGCCTTGCGCTGACGCATAAGGCAACACTAGGCTTCTTTACCCGTACCGAGAACCCGCTGTGATATGCAAGCACTCTTACAAAGTGTTATATAAATGTGCGCTGAGCTTCGAGGGTTTAGCGTTGATTCGACGTTTAAGAGTGTTGAAGCGTGGGAAGAATCGAGCGTTTTTGCAAGTGTTTATTTTCTTGCAATGAATGTATGTCTGTCTATCTTTCCGGTTCAAATCTTGTGATCCATTTTTTCAAGCAATTGCGGGTATCCGATTTACTTGAAAGTTGGCACACGTCCGATGACAATGCAATAATATGGTACCATAGAACTGATCTGATGATGGAGTCGGAAGGTGGCCATAGGAACATGTGAAATATACAACGTAACCCTCCCATGTTTAGGCTCGTTAGCGGTAATGAGAAATGGTACAAAACCAGATAGTGTTCAGGGTCTGATGATGAAGCCGAATTTTCGCACGCACCCACGATACCGGAACAAATCCTAGTCTGGGGCTTACGACTTATGATCAAAAATTGTATTAAAATTGCAATAACGGACTTGGGGCCCTGTTGAGTGGTTGACTGACCCTGGTAGGAACGCAGCCCTCGCTGAGATGTCCTGCGAGAAATTTAGCGGGGTTTTCTTTTTGTTCACTTCTGTTTTTACCACGATCGGTACGTCCCCAGGAGCACGTGGCGGAAGACTTCACGTGGCGCGCGGCTCGGCTGTACCGCGTGGAGCTGGGCATGGGCTACCTGGAGCTGCCGCAGCCCGAGCCCGCGCCGCTGCCGCGCGCCGCGCTCGCCACACGCAACGTTTACATACTCGACGCACACGGAGACGTCTTCGTCTGGTCAGTGCCGCCCGTTTTTTTCAGATTCTGATTTTGATCACTCACACTAGTGTGAGTCTTGATGCATATACTTAAATACTTAATTTCATAATATTACTAACAAATTAAGAAATAATTACTTGATATTTCGACGAAAGATTTCACGCACCTGCAAATTTTATGACTTATTTTTATGTAAAAGTCATGTACTTTTCTGTAATTGACACAGCCATTAGACATTTATTGCTGTACTGATTCAGTACTGTTTTAATATCTGTACTGTTTGCGTTTCGAATGTACCGCGGCAGCGTCGACTGTTCACATACTCCCTTCGCAAATCGAGCATCGCTCTGTGTTTATCTTACGATTGCAAAAACTCATCATCCTCATCATCAGCCTATAGCAGTCCACTGCTGGACATAGGCCTCTCCAAGTGCACGCCACTGGGTACGATCCTCGGCTACTCGCATCCAGTTTCTGCAAAAACTCCCGACATCAAATTTTCTTTTCCCCGAAATGATATTGTTTTTATAAAAATATCTCCAAGGCAATTTTTATACCAGCTTTCCCATATTTTTTCTGATGCACCCCTCTAAATTTTTTTTGTCTTTTATGGATCTTTACATTTGTATCTTTTTTTTTTTTTTTAATTATTTGTGTCCCTAAATCCAAAAGGATTTCTAAACCAGCCACACCGGCCGGAATGGGCGGTGAAGACTGTTGTCTTATGACTTCCACTGAAAAACTTCCAACGAAGGCAGCGCCGGATAGAGATAGCGTGAGTGGCGCGTTAATACGACTAACCTTCCCTTGACGCGTAAGTGGGCAGTGTTTAAATTGGGTATTAGATGAATAATTATTTGTCTAGATGGAGCGTCGCGCGCACGGAAACTGCATAAAATTTATCTCCCGTAGACAAATTGATACTTTTTACGCGTGCATATTTATATTTTTTAAACAAATCGAACACTGACACTCACTTTTGGCGCCATTTTTGCTAGCAATGCTCTTACTTTACCATTGCCGCTCTGGAAGTCTTTAAGTGTACTTCGGACTCGGGTTGGCCGGAACAAGCAAAACATGTTCAGGTGAAGACTCATAGACAATACCAATCTAAGGTGTTTGCGGTGTAACACACAATGGCCCTTTACATCAAGCTCGGCGTGCTCCAGAGCGAAAATTATTTTTGAACCACATAAATCTGCAGAGCTCGTAATAGAGCTCCTCGATCCAGTTGGATTCAGTTGGCAAAGCTGCCTACGCTCTAAAACTAGACCAAACCATCAAGCGTCGTCAAATTATAAAATATTTCATGCTATATTTTCAAAAGTTCAATTGCATGTATAATGTTTAGGTTCGGTAAGAAATCATCTCGACTGGTCCGCGCGGCCGCGGTGAAGCTCGCACAAGAATTATTCAATATGGTGAAGCGGCCACCTCATGCGCTCGTTACAAGACTGCAAGAAGGCACTGAAACACAGGTAAAAAAGGAAAAACAATAATAGCCCAGGTAAGGCAAATAACGGCTGAAGTCGATAAGCCGTTATTTTAGATATTCTTCTAATTTAATGCAATGGTAATATGATTGTGAGTGTAGAAGAAGCCTGAGTGGTCTGTAAGGAAAAACCTGTTGGAACTCTGTACTGTCTGCCCACCCCATAAGGGATCTAGCGTGATGATATAGATAGACATAGATGGTCAGTGCAGTTTATGCATGTATTTTCAAAGCATATTCTTTAAGTTCCCTTTCTTAATCTCGGCCTTCTGCCTCTGTTTGCTTTTACTTTCACTTCTAAGATTTAAATCTATCATGTCGCTTAAGATGACCATCATCTTTTTCCTTCAATTTCTACCGTAAATAAAGCATGTTAAAAATTAGAATTGTCTTTGTGTAAGTTGTTGTTGGACTTTAAGAGTTAACATTTTTTTTTACTGTGTCAGGTGTTCAAGACCTACTTCCTGGGTTGGGATGAAGTGATAGCCGTAGATTTTACACGTACGGCCGAGTCTGTCGCGAGGACGGGCGCCGATCTGGCCAGTTGGGCTAAGCAGCAGGAAACCAAGTAAGAATATTATCAGTCAATATAAAAAGACGTTAATTTGTGTTATAAGTATCTCTAGGTAAGATTTGTGTCATTCTTCCCGGTCCTGTGCTACTCAAGTTCTTCCTCAAAATCTCCTTATATCATGTGTTTACCGGCCACTGGTCTTTAACCAGGGACTTAAATCTGCTTTTGATTTTTTGAATAAAATGTATTTCATTGCCATTAAAGTTGTTGATTTTTGACAGATTAGGTAATCTTATAACTAAATGGTGTCACTATAGGGTTTCCATAGGCATAATAATAATAACTAGTGGTCGCCCATTGGCCGAAATTCAACCTACTCTTTCATCGTTTGCTGATTATGCTTGACATTCGATAAGACTATAGACAAATAGTATTAAAGACAAACAATATTAATCTATTCCCAATTTGACCTCAGTATTTAACAATAAACAAAAGTCAAATGTGTGTCAAATACATGGAAGTGTGTGTAATGTTCTTTTTATGTATTTTATAAGCATAATTTTAAAAAAATATTAGCATTCTGCACTACTTCTCTATATTAACTATAAGTGTGGGAAATTTCATACTCCTCCGTCCGCGCAATTTTCGAAAAAAATCGGTACAAAGTTTTTGTTTCACGTATATTGATATTAGCCCTGTTAAGAAACTGCCCCACCGTTGGGTACGGGCCTCTTCTCAAACAGAGGGAGTTTAAGCCATAGCCCACCACGCTGGCCCAGTGCCTGTTGGCGAACCTCACACACCTTCGAGAAACTCTTAGGCATGCACCACCGTTAAAGCAAGTGATAGTTAATTTTTAAAATGCACATGCCTTCGAAAAGACAACCGGGTTTGAACTTATATACCCTATGTTACTTCTGGATAAGTTAGCTTTATAATGGTAAAAGAATTTTTGAAATCGGTCCAGTAGTTTCGGAGTTTATTCGTTACAAATATACAAATTTTTCCTCTTTATAATATTAGTATAGATATAGATTTTAATATCTAACGTAACGGATCCCAAAATCTCGTGATCAACGGCCGCGCCGTCATTAAACCACGAGTCTGGCAGAGATTTTTATCGTGTTTTAGAACGCAAATGGATAAACTGTGCTTATATATATTTTTTTTAAAACGTCGTCCTGTCGGATTTATTCCTGTGTCGTGGGTGCGTTTACAAACATGAAAATTCACATACACAAACACCCAGACCGAAACAAATAATTGTGGATCACACAAAGATTTGTCCCGTGTGGGAATCGAACCCGCGAGTATTAGACCCAGGGGGTGGAGCGGCTTAAGCTCTTCACCACTGCGCTAAATCGTCCGTCAAAATTTGAATCTCCAGAGCAGATCTGTCCGCGTTATTCACCCCTCGGCAACCGCCGATGGGCGCGGCCGAAGCGAAGACCCTGTCCGACGACTGGAACGAGGACCTCGAGGCCATGGAGGCGTTCGTGCTCGAGGGCCGGCACTTCGTGCGCCTGCCCGACCACGAGCTCGGCGTGTTCTACAGCTATGACTGCTACGTGTTCCTGTGTAGATACGTGCTGCCCGCTGAGGTAAAATACTTTACTAACTTCTCTCTAATAAACTAAGGAAATGAAGACTAAATAAATAAATAATAATATTATAATAATATTAGCCCTGTTAAGAAACTGTCCCACTGCTGAGCACGGGCCTCCTCTCAAACTGAGAGGGTTTAGGCCATAGTCCACCACGCTGGCCCAGTGCGGGTTCACTCCACACACCTTCGAGAAACTCTTAGGCATGCAGGTTTCCTCACGATGTTTTCCTTCACCGATAAAGCAAGTGATAATTAATTTTAAATACGCACATGCTTTCGAAAAGACAGTGGTGCGTGCCTAGGTTTGAACCCGAGACCTCTGACTTTGCAGTCCAATGGTCTAACCACTAGGCTATCAC
The DNA here is from genome assembly GCA_905147815.2 of Phalera bucephala. Classification (NCBI taxonomy): domain Eukaryota; kingdom Metazoa; phylum Arthropoda; class Insecta; order Lepidoptera; family Notodontidae; genus Phalera; species Phalera bucephala. Next base: position 8,965,444 of record LR990621.1, on the reverse strand, counting down.
TGCTTGCAAATGAAAATAAATTAAATAAAATTTTATTTCAGACGTCATAATAAAATATTTGTCTATATTTTATTATGACTTCAAGCTATGTTAGTACCTCATCCTACTAATATTTAAAGGCACACCACTACCTTCATCGACCCCAATATGACTTCATATTGGGGGCGAGGGTATGTGGGCGAGAAATCAAAAAAAGAGAATAATTATATTTTCTTGAAATTAAACAGAACGCAGGCAGTACTAGGCAAGTAGTTGCTAGCTAACACAAATCACAATAAATTAACTTTAAAATCGTAAAGATGGAATAATTTTCAGCGATTCGTCGAATACCCGGATTGACGCCGTCTCGCTCAGATCTTTTCTGTCAAGCTGAAGGCTCCGCTACCATAGCTACGACGCTCCGCTAGAGTGATTTTTGACACTGGCCATTCACTCTTTTATTTTTATAGACGCGCCGTCATATTATTAATATGAAAGTTTGCTCAATCACACAAAAACGGCTGTTTATTACCTGAATTAACACGTAGGATGATACTTTTATCCCGGAATGTTCAGTTCCCGTCTAAAGTCAACGCAGACGAAGTCGGGGGCAGAAACTAGTGAAACAATAATAATAATTTAAATTAATATTGTTACGACCCGAATATACCCCGATATCTTGAAAAGTCTTTTTTGGGGGATGTCGATTCTAACACCTGTATTTTAAGAAGTTACCTCGAAAATTCCTCGACCTCGACTCAACCGAGGTTACTGTAAGAATCACCTCAAGAAATACTTGAAATCGGTATTCTTAGTTATAACTCGATCTTGCCTTGAGGTAATCTTAAGGATCCTCGAGTGAGGTTGAGTCGAGGTATTACGTCATTAAATATAAATAATTATTACTCAAACATAAAGAAATAATGGTCTTCTAAACGCCTTAAACAAAGTTTTATTCACTTGAAAGTTTCCAGTCGCATAAAATCTTAATGCAACCAACAACTGAACTAAAGGGGGAATGGGTAGTCCTCTGTTGCTGCATGTAGTTATGTTATTGAACAAAAGCGGCAGTAATATATTCAAAACAGTTTCTTTCTTGAAACAATAGCGTTTTTGAAATTCTTCATTGTCATAAAATTCCATTGAGTTTTCTGCATCGCGTAAACAACGCCGTTCAGGATAATCGTATGGATTATCGTACAAATAATTTAAAAAGCGTTGGAAATCCATTCTTAATACAGACACAAACAATTACTGAAGAAAATACTCAAATATAAATCAGTTCTATTTACATGTATATGGGCACAAAAGTAAAGTAACAAGTAACAATGGCGTAAAACTTCCTCGAAAGTTCCTTAAGGTAGATCGCGACGTACCTTGACTTGGACAGTTGCTTCCTCACCTCGACTGGGGAAAAATGTGGAGTGGCGTCGAGTGGAGGAGATTCTTTACAACTAAGAATACAGATTTCCTTGAGTGAGGTTGAGTGGAGTCGAGGAATTTTCGAGGTAACGTCTTAGAATACGGGTGTAAAACGCATAACACACCCTTAGGTCCCCCGGTGATCTGACTAGAAAGATCTAGAATCCGCGCTTAAGTGGCGAAACGTCTAGAAGGTTCCACCCCTTTAATTATCGCCGGCGAACGGGCTCGGTATACAAGTACCTATTTTCACGCACCAATAGGTATGTAATAATAATACCGTGTACTTCTATCAATGAACTTAGAGGGTTCGCGTTCGTTCTAGCACTTTCATACAAGTATAAAAGGAACACAGAGCGCGGGGACGGACACAGTCTCTTCTGGGAAGCAATAGTGATCAAATCGGAGAACAAGTGATCTAAGTGGAATACACCGGCGACTTTAGCATCGAAATACCGATACTACGAGTGACTCAGCGACTTGGAAGCAGTATTTGGCTACTAACGAGAGTAGTACTAGTGTGTGATTAGTTCGCGTGTGTATTTGCATACGACGTACTGTTTTGTGTGTACAGTACCTAATGAAGTACTTCGCACGTTATTCGGCATTTAATTACCCAGCAAACGTAACAATATTATCTTAAGTATTTGCCAGGTCTGCCCGACGCACCGGCCACGTGCACATGTATGTGCACCCAGTGTCTCAGTATTGGGCACTTTAAGGACATGAAAGGTTTATTTGAGCAGGGACGGCGAAACTATTTGAAATAATTAATTGGACATAAGCTAAACGTAAACATACAGCTTCTGATTAGTCTAGATCAGTGGTCGGCAACCTTGTCACCCAAAAGAGCCAAATATATACAATACACAATTGAAATTTATACAAAGAACCATTTTTATATAAAAAAAGTATTTTTTTAAACTACAATAGTAAAAATACATTTCGGCGCGAGCAATTAGGCGGAAATAATGAATAAAACACATGTTTGTAAGCGCCTATGCGTGCTATGGTTGCTTTCTATAAATGTGACCCTTTTTTATAGGCTTGCGTTTCATAAAATTTTACTCGTCTCTTACAAGGCATGATAATAATTGAACTAGATAATACCATATCTAATTAATCACAAGATATGATCTTGACATAGTTTAAAATGATCTTAAACAAAATTAATTGAACGTCTTTTGTGTGTTTTTATTATACAGGTGTAAAGTAATGGGTTTCACAAGATAATTCAGGTGATAGTACTTATCAATACGAACAATTTTTACTATGAGAACACTTAACAGAAATGGTAAAAAACAGCATCTTTTCGATGGAGTAAGTGTCAACTTGTTACAACATTAAACCATTTATTTTTAGCGTTCTGTACCTCAAGCGCAAAACAGAACTCACTTGTGTTTTTTATTTTCATTTATTTCCGAGTAAAGTAGTCTGATCTTATTGGTCGCTATTGTCACCTGGCATTATACATACACAAACAAAAAAAACCACATGTTTTCTATAAACAAAAATATTATTTTGCCCTCCAGCAGCCAGAAGAAGAAAGCGAAGGCTCAAACACAGGAGAGGCCGAAGACACAGACTCGGAGACCGCAACATGGGTGGTGTACTTCTGGCAGGGCCGGCGAGCCCCCAACATGGGCTGGCTGACCTTCACGTTCGGGTTGGAGCGCAAGTTCAAGCAGCTGTGCAAGCGACTCGACGTAGTCCGCACCCATCAGCAGCAGGAGAGTTTGAAGTTTATGGCGCACTTCCACAGGCGATTCATTATCAGAGACGGCAAGAGAAACCAGAAGCCGGTAAGGCTGATCACATACCGTCAAAATTTGGTAAAGTTATAAAATAAATAAATACACCGTCACGCCTATATTCCCCAAGCGGGGGTGGCAGAGGTGTACTGAGTACACCCACGTTTCGTCGACGATGTTAGGTCCCATGTAATAGGAGGTAAGCCTATTGCCATATAACGGGCACAACTTCAGACTCTGGGCTCGTCCTGGGAAGTTTTTCGTTAGAAAAACTACACTTGTCCGACCTAGGATTTGACCTCGTGATCACAAAGCGATGCGCTTTACCACTAGACCAAAGAGTCAGTTGGTAGAATTGTTAAAAAAAATTAAAATTCTTTTTGAATAAGACCAGTAACATTCAAGAAGCGTTTGAGTAGTTGCGTTGCCTAAAAGGTTTATTTGCGCAGTTATTAACTTCTGCGCTACGGGTCTTTAAAAAAAGGGCTTAAGTAATTGCATTTTGAAATGGCTTGATTAGCGCAGCTGGAGGCTTCTGTGCTACGGTCTTGATTTACAAATCCACTTCAAATATTTTTGTGCGAGCCACAGGTAGGGTTGCCACCTTTTATTTGAGCAAATAAAGTATATTTGTTTTTAAAGGTAGGCAAAAAAGTACACTGTATCAAAATAATGTACTTCACTACTTTTAGCAATTTTCAATCATTGCTAAACAGCTTTACAGCATCTTGACAGTCTATGATAACTTGAATAGATTGCAGTAAGATATTAGCAAATTAGAAGGTTTATATTATTTACTGTTTTCTTTAAGTTAGTGAGGTTCGATGTAACATTGATGTTTTCATAAATCTAGCTTACCTTAGATTATAATTTTAGCACCAGACATCTTTTAATTGCGAATACTCCAAGTACTCAACTGTGTACGTAGAATTGCGATCATTTTTTTTTCTTTGTAAAGATTTATGTAAAATGAATCTATGCGAAACGAAGTATTTTCGCGTACTTTATAGATCTCATAAAGTAATTCCCCTTAATAACGTACAATACTTTATGATAAAGTACGAGTGCAAACACAGGCAGAGATGGGAAAAATGTAATCGGATTAATGATAAACCCCCCCCCCCCACTGGGGAATATAGGCGTGACGACGTATTAATGATTAACGATTACAATTGTGTGTTACCAGTGATGATATATGGATCAGAGACGTGGTCTCTTACTATAGGTCTCATAAAAAAGCTCAGAGTTGCTCAGCGAGCTATGGAGAGAGCTATGCTCGGCGTTTCTCTACGCGATCGAATCAGGAATGAGGAGATTCGTAGAAGAACCAAGGTCACCGACATAGCCGTTAAGATTAGCAAGCTGAAGTGGCAATGGGCGGGCCACATAGCGCGTAGGTCGGACGGGCGTTGGGGCAGAAAGATTCTAGAGTGGAGACCACGTATTGGCAAGCGCAGTGTGGGACGACCGCCTGCCAGATGGACCGACGATCTTGTGAAAATCGCAGGAAGTCGTTGGATGCAGGTGGCATCGGACCGGTTACGCTGGAAAGCGATTGGAGAGGCCTATGTTCAGCAGTGGACAAGTATAGGCTGAGATGATGATGATGATTACAATTACATTTTGTAACCTCCAACGATTACTATTAGATTTTTAATCATGAATCATGATTGAACATTACAAAATGCAATTGTAATCATTGATCTGATTACATTTTGCCCATCTCTAGCCACAGGTATCTCATTTAGTGTTTTATAACTTACTAACGGGAGTTTTGGCGGGAAATCGAAGAGTGATGTTGTCAATTTGCTTTAATTTCCAAAACTTGTGTTATTTCGACTAATAATGTGAAATGTTGGTGGAATATTAAGCATTATGTGTTCTTATATGTGCATGAGTGAAGGTAATTGTAACAAAGTGATAAAACGTGCCTTTTCGACTTCCCTCAAAACGGCCGTCGCAATTGGTATGTAAAGTATCCACCGCTTTACTATCCAGGGTGGGGTACTTCATTAATTTCCTTATCATCGTTGTCATCAAATTCATCGGGGAGTCGAATTAATTTAAACAAACAAGATTATATATCTCACTGGACACTGGCAAAATACACGTATAATTAGTGTGAAGCCATAACTTGAAGAAGAAGAAGAACTTACTAACGACGCAGACAAAGGCTTAATGCAGGGGAACGACGACGATGAACTTATAGTTTCGTTACTATGGATTATAATTTTTTTTTTATATTATTTTATAGCAGGAGGGTGAGCGTCAACCGGTGGAATTATTCGAATTGCGCAGCAACGGTTCTGCGCTGTGCACGCGCCTCGTGCAAGTGAAGGCCGATGCCACGCAGCTCAACAGCGCCTTCTGGTGAGACTTACTACATATCCTCGCTTCTTACATAACTTTTTCTTAGAGTGAGTTTTTGGCGGAAAATCGAAGAGCGATGCCGTCAATTTGTTTTAATTACCAAAACTTGTGTTATTATAATGTGTAATGTTGGTGGAATATTAACTGTTATGCATTCTTATATGTGCACGAGTGAAGGTAATTGTAACAGAGTGATAAAACGTGCCTTTTCGATTACCCTCAAAACGGCCGTCGCAATTTGTATATAAAGTATCCATCGCATTACTATTCAAGGTGGGGCACTTCATCAATTTCATAATCATCTTTATCATCAAGTTCATCGGGGAGTTGAATTAATTTTGAAATGAATATTCGTAATATTTGACATTGGCAAAATACGCGTCGTGATGCCATAAAGATAAAAAAAAACTTTTTAAGCTAAAAGAATAGAACCTTCTGTACTCTCTGCATACCCCAAAAGGGCTTTCACGTGATGATATAGACAGACATTTATTAGGAGGACATAATGTAGAAAAATTTAATAATGTCAATTTGAATGCTGAATGAAATACACCCTATATTTTTTTGCCTATATCATGTGTCAAAAGGGACTTTTTATGATGACTTTAGTATTTTTATAATTAAATTATTAATTATTCTATATTACTGCACGAAAAGTTACTTGAACACAGAATACAGTTAATTATTCTAAACATTGGCGTCGACCCTTTTGTGTGCGTCGATGATCTACGCTGGTGGCCGCGGGCCTTTACAGCTTCACCGAAAAAGAGCGTCGACGCTATCATAGTATGTAGCCATTAAGAGAAATAATAAAGAAAATGCAACGTTTAGCTACATTCTCAACGTGCCGCTGGAGGGCGGCAGCAACGAGGGCTCGTCCGCGATCGTGTACGCGTGGATCGGGGCCCGCAGCGACGCCGACTCGGCGCGGCTCATCGAGCAGATCGCCGAGGAGAAGTTCAATAACCCCTGGGTCAGCCTGCAGGTAACTGACCAATTCAGTCTAAAAATCATTATGTCTAGCAAACAAAAAAGCACTTCAAAATGATTATTTTTTACTTACTACTGGATCGGATCACAACCTCCACTAAGAAAAAAACTTCGAAAAGCTGCTAAAGTCTAATTCCAATAAATTAGATGATGCAACCCTAGATGAACTGGGAATAAATAGATTTGATACTTGAATACATTTGTAACTAAAAAATAATAGAGCGTCACCCAAAAATTGGGTAAATGAGTTATTGATTTTAAAGAATACGTATACAAACAGGAGAGTGGAGGAACGAGGGAGGAGAAGGAAAAATGATAGCATTTTAACATTTTTCATTATTTCGTCTTAGTGGTTTATGTCCTTTAATTTCTACTACTACTACTACCCGAACCCGTTACTTATTGGCTTTAAGATATTAAATCAATTTCTTGCAAGTTAAAATACGGATTTTTTGAAGACTAAGTATCATCAATGCAATGCCACGGATTTTAATAAGATTTCACATCCAGAGATGTTGAATTTAAGTCATGTAGAATTTTATGGATTTATAACATAACATTAATCTAGCGAGTATCAAAACCTGTTCCTGTCTATGGTTCACTCGAACAATGTGACATTAGTCTCAGTATTGCCAGCTTATGAAAACGTTAAAAAAACATCTTTTATTAGACAGACTCGAGACTTTAAAATTTAACTGTCTTATGGCAAAACGCTGACTTTCCATTGTTCTAGTATTAAATCAATATCCAATACAGGTACCAAATAAAATGTTATTGCACTATGAGAATCAGCGTTCGGTCAAAGTGCAGCCCACAATATTCATACCGTTTGACAGAAGATGTATTACAATAACAGCCGGACATTAAAATGGCAAACCGATTATAGATTTGATAGGTTGTTGTAATGTAATCTATTTTTTCTCACAATAACACGGCTTCCATTATTTACGTGACCTGTTTTTCTTTTAATTTGGACCCCTCCCTCCCCATTCGTAAGATTTCGTGAGATTTAGTGGGACCCCGCCGTCTTCATCCCTACTTGAGATTTACGCTCAAATTGTTAAACGACTAAATTATCGAAGGGAATGTTTTAATAAGTAGAAGATTTTTTTGCGTACAAAATAGGATATTTGAGAGTAAAAAAGGAAAAATAGTTATTTTATTATGCGTATAATATGTTTTTCAAAAGTTGATGTTAGATTTTCAATTATGCCAAATTTTAACGATATTTGTTGAGGTTTTACTAAACCACCATTTTGAGCTCACGTAATTAATTAATATCCGATTCTATTTTGTTGTTTTTTTGTATATAATTTCCTCCATATAGGTGTTAACGGAGGGCAGTGAGCCGGATAACTTTTTCTGGGTGGCACTGGGCGGGCGCAAGCCGTACGACACGGACGCCGACTACCTCAACTACACGCGGCTCTTCCGCTGCTCCAACGAGAAGGGATACTTCACCGTCTCCGAGAAGTGCACCGACTTCTGTCAAGTAACTTAGATAAATTTTTGATATATATTTCTTCATCACTATATCCTTAGAGAAGTAACTATTGTTATAAGAAACGCTAAAGTGAGTCTTTTTTCTTTACATTACCTGTTTTGTCCCACCACTATGTAAAATTATTTTTGTCCAATTTCCACCATTAATCGTCATAGACGTTGCGGTCATCCCACCAGAATACCAATTTCCACAAAAAGGGGTCAATTTCTAATGACGTATCAAGATAATGACTCTAAACAGAAAGAAAAATGCGCTTCGGATGGCAATTGAACACAAGTACGGTCCGCCATGCCGGGGTGACTCGTAGCTACCGATGCAGGTGGCTAAAACTGTTAATAATACTTGCTTGGGTCTACTATTTTTAAAAGGTAGTTAAAATTTGCGATCAATTAATTTAATAAAAGCTGGACGCGCCACCAACGTGATGCGCGCGTCATAGATAAAGCCACTGCTGTTAATCTTGTATATTCATCAGAATGTCCACTACAGAACTAAAGCCTTTGCCACGGCAACGGGTTCATGCTTTATGCTGTATTATAACAACGATATAATTTACTTGTTTGATTGGTGTGAACAATTTTGTTTGTATAATATATCTAAAGGTGATTAAAATTTGCATCGTTCAGGACGACCTCGCAGACGACGATATCATGATCCTGGACAACGGGGACCAAGTGTTTTTGTGGCTAGGTGCCAAGTGCTCGGAAGTCGAGATCAAGCTCGCTTACAAATCCGCTCAAGTATGTACCAATAAACAATATTTATATATAAGATATCGCCAAAATTATTAAGATATTACTTAAATATGACAGTTCCTGTATCTCTATGTACTATAAATTTTTGATCGTGGTAAGACATAGACCATAATAAAAGACCACACGAATGCAACTGTTTTATACCTGCCGTTATAGAAGCCGCTAAGTTATTTTGGTGACTATAGTATTTTTCACATAGGTTGGGTACTGACAGTTCTAATTGCCAAACAAAATTAATATTTAATTCAATGGTGTTAAGGCATAAAACCATTAGTATAGAAAGGGGTCATGCCTCTTAATGCCATTGAATATAAAAGTATAATTTCGCTTGGCAATTAGAACTGTCACTACGCCTATGCTATCCTATGTGAAAAATAACAATTTTACTAACTAAAAACCGAATCCTAACCGCCACAGATTTCAGTTTTCATGCTATAGCGCAATACAAAACATTGAATGCCGCTGATCTGCGGCAGTTAAGATTCCGTTTTGCTAGTATAGACTTGCCAGACTGATGATTAATAAAAATCTTCTCAAGGTATACATTCAACACATGAAAACCATGCAACCCGACAAGCCGCGTAAGCTGTTCCTCACACTCAAGAACAAGGAGTCCCGCAGGTTCACCAAGTGCTTCCACGGCTGGGGGGAGCACAAGAGACCCCCAGAGTAAATACATAGATACTTGTCGACGACGAAATAGATGAATAATTTTACGAGCATATTAGTAGTGGTATTCCACTTGTTCAATGTATATACATTTGATCAAAAATGTATTAGAAAATGAATGATTTCATACAATTATTTCTATCTATATTATCACGCCAGATCCCTTACGGGGTAGGCAGCGAGTACAGAGTTCCAACAGTTTATTAACAACTTAAAAGGGGGTTGATAGTTTGTTGAATGAAATCATGCAATTGTCATTTTTTTTTGTTTATTGGACAAGGAATTAGATAAGTGGAAGAGCACTTAGTAAAAAACATTTAAGGCTATGGTTACACTACGGCGAAGCGTAGGTTATGGATTTAAAGACACTTTAAATATACTTCAACACTACAACTGTATTACTTATTCTATGCTCTGGATCTTAAATTAATAAAGGAATACGAGGAATTTCCAGCAAAAAATGATAACTTATGTTCATTGGATTACTGGCTTTGGCTAAAATATATCTTACACATCGATTAAATATAGGTCGCTATATGCTCGCCGCTCGAAAAATGGCATCACCAAAAGGCATGCAAAAGTGGATGGTACTAAAAAATTAACAGGCTTCCGCTTTTCTGCAAATACAACTTTAAGTGATATGAGTTAGGTACAATGTGCCCTAATTTATATTTTAACAGGATTATATTATACTGCCTCGTTGGTCTAGTGGCAAATCGCATCGCTTTGTGATCACCAGGTCTTGGGTGCAAATCCTAGGTCGGAAAAGTGTAGTTTTTCTAACGGAAAATTCCCAGTATGAGTCCGGAATTGTGCCCTCGCCACCTATTACATGGGACCTAACATCGTCGGCGAAACGCGGGTGTACTCAGTACACCTCTGCCACCCCCGCTGCGGAATATAGGCGTGACGGTGATGGTTATAATGTGGATTTGGGAACGTTTTTCAGTGTAACTTTTAAACGGGACTGTGTATCTTGTTATGATATATTGATGCCCAGACAGTATTCATTTTAATCACTACAGATTGTTTCTTTGTTCAGAAAGCTTCGTTGTTGCAATAACCTAGCCAAATATTCGAAGTATATAATGACAAAAAGACACCAGCGTGTTCCTACAGTTACAGTAACAATACATACAAATGTGGTGTGTTGTTTTTTTTTCAAACAGTATTCTTTCTTCAGTTTTAAGTCAAACTTTACACTGTTATATCTTGTTGGGCTTCCACTAGACATTTGGTAAATTATTTTGCCAAAATTATAACACTGCACATTACTATATCTTTATCTTGACATTCACAGATCTATAGATTAGAATAACAAATCATATATCATTAACAAATCTATGTTTTATATTATTTTAACACTAGTTTCTGCACATGACTTCATCTGCGTTGACATTAGACAGGAACCTTACAATTTTCCGGGATAAAAAGTGTCCTATGTGTAAATCCAGATAATAAAGTGTGTGCCAAATTTCATCTAAATCTGTTCAGCTGTTTTTGCGTGATTGAGTACCAATAGCAATCATAACATACAAATCTTCACATAATTTATATTATTAGAAGGATTATACAGTGTTATTTAATGATGCGTTTGTCAAAAATGAAAGACTGAGTCATGCCATTTTATCATTTATTTGAACTTCATCTATAAAATATAAGCACAAGTGTGATGAGACTATGAAGTTTAAAAATTGTTTGCGAAGTAACTTGACTAGATTAGGAAAGATTGAGATGTGTTACTTCCTCGACAAATATGACATGTGCATTTTAACAATGCATTTATTATACATGATTTATGTACTTGATTGATCTAGCTGTATATAGTATACTGTTTATATATATATTATGATCTACATTCTGTATTTGTGTAAATCATGTAAATAAGATAGAATTTTTTAATATAATGTAAATTAATCACAACGAACTTCATGAACATGTGCAATCATATTTTAATGCCGAGCACATTATTTTAATGTTTTGTAACAGTCCTTATAATAAAATTTAACAATAAACTTAAACTGAGTCTTTAATATTATACCCGCTTGAAACTTACTTTATCTGAGACAAAATAACTTGTTACCAAGTTTAACTTTTTACTATATATATATACAAAATTATGTAAAACAAACAAGATTTCATTAACCTGAAAATAAAAATAACAATTGAATTGGTTTAGTAAATGATTTGCTCAGCTCAAAGATGGGGAGTTACATTATATGAAAATGAATGATTCTTAACAACGATAAAATTTATGCAAATTCTCTATTCATATTGCAATTAAAATTATTAATCTTTCTTACATAATTAATGTAATGATTCAGAGTACTTCGAGTATTACTTTTAATCATCATCGTCGTCGTCGTCAGAGGGCACAAACAGCTCATTCTCCTCCAGGAAATTGGCTATATTTTTACTAATTGCTGCTCCGATAAGCAGACCAGGTACTACAGCTAACACTATACTCAAGAGGCCAAATGGAGTCTTCTCTGGTTCGGGAAGAATTGCACCTGTCGGCGTCGTAGTCGCCGTTCTCCTCTGCACGGTATGTTGCTCATGTTTAGTCAGATTTTTCGTTTGGGCTACCAGTCGGGACAGCCGAAAAATAGCCATTTTGCACGCACTTATAATGTTTTTTAAAGTTCGATTATTTTTAGCCTACACCGACCCAACGAACCCAAGCAAGATCTGTAAGACTGTCAATGTCACATGTGTCAAAATATTTGAAAATGTATGACGTCATCGCGTCATTTCTAGTGTTGACCCTGTTGGCCATATGGAGATCCATGTTTGGCCACGCTTTTGTCTAGGGTGGGCCATGACCGCATTCTTAGCCAGATGGATCATAAAACCCATATAAAACCTATCAGCCCTGACAGGAGTTTCGACAATATAATATTTTTGAAGACACGCGGTACCTTATACAATGTTTTATACATCTATCTATCTATAACCTCACGCCAGATCCCTTGCGGGGTAGGCAGAGAGTACAGAGTTCCAACAGGTTCTTTCCTTACATACCTCTCTGGCTTCCTCGACTCTCTCGTTGTTTTATACATACAACGTCAAAACCATTCATTTCACGTTTTTCAAAACTTGCCCATTTAAATTAATTACCTTCCCATCACCTATATCTTTTGGGGGCTATGCAGAAAGCAGAAATAACAATATAATCGACCTATACTATCTTTCTGCTCGTCAACATACTTTTATCACATACCGAGGTGAATCAGAAAACTGGTCACACTTCACCATAGGTAACTGGTGTGGATTGGTCTTTGAGATTAGTGGAGGTAACATTGTGGTGTAGCAATTCGAATCATCAAGTAACTTATAAGGCTTCCACCATCGACTGTGACATGAAAGGATAACCGGGGTAATGGTTCAATTTCGTAGTCTCTGAGCCATTTTCCATTAAAAGACAAACCTATGATATTATAATATACCTGCGTTATCAAAAGAATAAATAAAAATAGAATTCCGCGTTCGACAGTCATATCAGCGTCTTTAGTTATTATAGGCCGTTGATTTATAGGCCATCCGTAGGTACGTGGTACGTACATTTAAATACGATGTTGTCAAATTGTCACACAAATATGTCAATGTCAACATGAAGTACTCAAACTGAACGAAATCACAAAATGAGCGACGACCATCGTAAAATAATATAAATTATAGCCATAAAAAGTGTATAAACAATGAATGTAACATTAACAAGTTTGGAAGCTCTCATATGTAAGTAACTGCCGCTTAATTTTTATATTGAAAACCTCTTGTGATGTTAAGAAATGGGGCTCATTTATATTTCGTTATTTTAGTAAAAGCTACACACGAATCTCTACCATGTCCGGATGCTGCTGCCCTGGAGGCCTTCTGCGCCGTGATGCGGGATTCTGTGGAGGGTCCACAACTGGCATCTCAGGCTTTGGCCGCCCGTATCCACTCTCTAAATGCTCGGGAAGCCCTCCTAGCTCTTACTATGTTAGACAGATGTATGAGACGGTGTGATGCCGTTTTTCACGCAGAAGTCGGAAAATTCCGCTTTCTAAACGAAATGATCAAATTAGTTTCTCCAAAATATTTTGCTGATAGAACTGCTCCAGAAGTTAGAACAAGGGTAAGATGGTATTTATTTATTTTTATAAAAAGTTTTTCAACTTAGTGAATCATGTGGAAATGTGTTTCAAAAATCTCATTATCGTCTTATAGGTTCTTCAATTACTCCATGCTTGGTCTATAGAATACCCAAAAGAGTCTAAATTCAAAGTGGCCTATGATATGCTTAAAAACCAGGGTGTGGTGAAAGAAACCCCTCCTCCTCTTCCACCTGAAGATGCGGTGCCTCCTCCGCGAAATAGAGCCAAAAGTGCTATATTTGAGGATGAGGAAAAGTCCAAATTATTACAAAAATTGCTTCAAAGTAAGAAACCTGAAGATCTCCAACATGCAAACAGGCTTATCAAGACAATGGTTAGGGAAGTAAGTATAAAAATTATTTATGTACTTTTAATTTGTTTTATTTTCCGGCACTGTTTAAATAATTACTATCTATCTATCTATCTATAACCTCACACCAGATCCCTTGCGGGGTAGGCAGAGAGTACAGATTTAAATAATTACCTATTGCAATAATTGTCATGTTTAATATATATAAAAATGGAGACAATCTATTGTATAAAGATTGATAAGAAGCAATTATTGTTGTATCAGCAAGAATTTTATGTTATACATGGTGGGTACACATAATCATATTATGTTAGTAAGAGGTTAATACTGTTTTGCATGTGATATAGCAGTTTCCCTAGGGGTACTATGGCATTCCTGTCTGCTTTACCACTTTTAACATTATGCAATTTTTCAATATAGTGAGAAGCCAGGGGAAATGAAAGCTGTCAATGACTACTTTCCATGATTGTGCATTTATAATAAACTAACAGTTTTCCGTGACTTCCGGTTCTATGTTTTATAGCCTATGTTACTTCTGGATAGTGTAGCTTTCTAATGGTGAAAGAATAATTACAATTGGTCCAGTAGTTTTTGAGTTTATTAGTTACAAACATACAAAAATACAAATCTTTCATCTTTATTATATTAGTGTAGATAATCTATCACACCACATCCCTTGCAGGGTGGGGGATAAATATAAAGTAAATATTAACTTGTATTATCTTTAAATAGTTGTTAGCCGTCACTAATACCATTGAATGGTGTTCCAAGAATGCTTCTATCCGAGCGTACGACTCCTACCCCACCGAAGCCAATCGGGCCCGGATGCGCGCTTTACAACGAGAGGTAAAGCGTCGTGTCGCGGAGGTCCGGGAGGAACGGTGGGGTGACTTCCTAGAGGGCATCGCGCCATCGCATCTGGCCTACTGGCAGCTGGCGCGTAGCCTCAAGTCCGACTCCACGACTGACATGCCCCCGCTGTCCCGCCCTTCAGGCGCACCCCCAGCCTTCGACGACGACGAAAAGGCCGAGCTTCTCGCCGACTCCCTCGAGAGCCAGTGCGCCCCCAGCTCTCAGTCCGTCGACCAGTCCCACGTCGACGCGGTCGACAGGGAAGTCGAGCGCAGGGCATCCCTCCCCCCCGTCGATTCCTTACCTCCTATCACCCAAACGGAGGTCGAAGATCTAATTATGGGTCTCAAAACTAAAAAAGCCCCCGGCTCTGACGGCATTTCGAATCGCGTTCTGAAATGCCTGCCCGCCCAACTCATCTGCCTCTTAGTGGCCATATTAAACGCCGCCATGGCGAACTGCACCTTCCCCGCCAAGTGGAAAGAGGCGGACGTCATAGGCATTCCCAAGCCCGGCAAACCTCGCAATCTCCCCGCGAGCTACCGCCCTATCAGTCCCCTCAACTACCTGGCCAAGATATACGAGCGCCTACTTCTGGCGAGGCTCAAAGACTTCGTAACGTCCAGGGGTATCCTTATCGACGAGCAGTTTGGCTTTCGAGCCAAACACTCTTGCGTCCACCAAGTGCACCGCATCACGGAGCACATCCTCTCCGGTCTCAATAGACCTAAACCCATCTACACGGGCGCCCTCTTCCTAGATGTCGCGAAGGCATTCGACAAAGTCTGGCACAACGGCTTGATCTACAAGCTCTACCAATTGGGTGTGCCGGACAGACTCGTGCTCATCTTACGAGACTTCTTGTCGAATCGCGCCTTCCGTTATCGCGTCGAAATGACGCGCTCCACTTCCCACTCCATCAGTGCTGGAGTCCCACAGGGCTCAGTTCTCTCTCCGCTCCTGTTTAGCCTTTACACGAACGACATTCCTCGTTCGAGTAAGGCGCATCTAGCCCTATTCGCGGATGATACCGCTCTCTACGTCTCGCATAGGAATAAGGGTTTCATTACCAGACACCTTCAGGCATCCGCCAATTCCCTAGGGAATTGGTTCAGGAAGTGGCGTATTGAGGTGAACCCGGACAAGAGCGCTGCGGTGTTCTTCTCCAGATGTGCCACCCCGCGCCACTCCCTGCGCCGCCCTAGAAGTAATCTCGGCCAAGTGACCATGTTCGACCGACCCATTCCCTGGGTCAAAGAGGTCAAATATCTAGGGGTCACCCTAAACAGTACCATGTCCTTCGGCCCGCACATCAAGCGGGTCCGTCACCGAGCATCATTTGTGCTCGGTCGTCTCCATTCGTTAATCTGCAAGCGGAGTAAAATGTCCCTTAGAAATAAGGTGACACTTTACAAAACTTGCGTTCGACCGATCATGACTTATGCGTGTGTTGTGTTCGGGCATTCGGCCCCCTCTCACATCGATAAACTCCAAGTGGTTCAAAACCGCTTCCTCCGTAAAGCCGTAGGAGCCCCCTGGTTCGTACGGAACGTCGACCTCCACTCGTAGCCACCGCCGACTACGATCTCCCCCCCGACCCCTGCCGCCACCGCCGGCCGCGACATGTTCTCACCGACCCCCCCGATGCTTTGTCATCCCTTCTTTCCGCTCAGAATACGGGCGACGACGACGACGTAGTAGTAGATCCCCTCCCATAGCCGGCGGTTGACCGGTGCACCCGTCCCCCTACAGCGACTGTCCCAACCGAGGGCGCCTTCGAGGCGCCCTCGAGTATGCCGCCTCTTGCCCTTCTGGCTGGCTAGAGCGTAGTGGTTGCACGCTCGCCTTTAAGTCCGGTGAAGCTATAAAGGCCTCGCGGCCAACAGCGTACATCATTCACACACACACACACACCATTGAATGGTGCTTCTAGTGCAGTACCCATCTATGAAGTGGATCCCCTGCTATGGACAGAAATATTTGTAGCTATATATCAAAAACAGTCTTCATAAAATTTTGCTTATCAGGAGGAGCGGCGCAGCGAAGCGAGTAGTCGGCGCGCTCAGGAAGTGGGTGCTGCACTAGACAGCGCGGAGCTCCTGCGGGATATGCTGGCGCGAGCCGCAGACGCCTCGCCCGATGAACAACAGCTGATCCACGAGCTACACGCCTCATGTCTCACACTCAGGCCTGTGCTGCAAAGACTGGCGGCTACTGAAGCACAGGCTGATAATATTAGTGAGTATTTTGTTATATGGTTCAAGGAACATATTTACATGCTATATTAGTGATGCAAGTTAACCCAGACTCCATTAAAGCAATATGAACTTTAACTATGTTTAACTAATTTGAACCATACTTAAGTGTTTAATGCATTTTGAAATTCTATATGAATAAATTTGATGACAAATGAATGATTGGAACCTTATTTAGGTTAGTATTTATAATGAATTTTTAGTAAGAAGAATATTATATACAGTATGTACGATTATATAAAAAAAACAGCAAAGAATTATTAACAAAAATAGGTGTGAAAAAGGAAAATACCTATTTACATAGGGCCAAATGGTTCCACGCCACTGTCAGTTGGCAGTGTACCTAGAACGCTGGCAGCATTGCGGCGCTGAATAGCAATGCTTATATGCTGACCAAAATACATACCAGCGTTCTGGTCGCCAGTACACTCCACCAGATGCTTCGAAATTTCTCGAAACATCCGGTGGGCTCCCGGCCCCCACGGACCCAATGTCTCTACCCCAAACGCCTCAAATATGTATCCCAAGCCAAGGGAATCATATTTACGTTTGAGGGATTCTGCGCTCAGTGCAGCGCAGTACTTATTGTTTATGATGTTATATATAACTTTAAATTATATGTGAGTAAAGGTAGAATATGGCAAATTCAATTTATCTATTTCCTAATCGGATTCATACCGCTTGCTTGTTCCTGTCCTCTACTCTATTTTCATCTTTTTATAGCTCCAAGGTTTGCTGGAAGAAAACTCAATGTTGAGTTAAGATCACATTTCCCTTCAAATTGATGATTCTCGTTATACTTGGTGTATAACAAATACGTTATGAAATACTAGTTTCTGCCCGCGACTTCGTCCGCGTTGACTTTAGACAGGAACCTTACGTTTTCCAGGACAAAAAGTATCCTATGTGTTAATCCAGGTAATAAACTGTCTGTGTGCCAAATTTTATCTTAATCCATTCTGTTGTTTTTGTGTGATTGAGTGACAAACATACAAACTTTCACATGTATAATATTAAGTAGGAGCCATATTCCTGTAATATCAAAGGTTTTCAGACCAAACTGCACTATGTTCATGTTTATCAAACTCAATTTAAAAGTACAATTGTGTGTGTGTGTGTGTGTGTGTGTGTGAGTGATGTACGCTGTTGGCCGCGAGGCCTTTACAGCTTCACCGGACTTAAAGGCGAGCGTGCAACCACTACGCTCTAGCCAGCCAGAAGGGCAAGGGGCAACATACTCGAGGGCGCCTTGTAGAGGCGCCCTCGGTTGGGACAGTCGCTGTAGGGGGACGGGTGCACTACTAAGTGCACCGGTCAACCGCCGGCTATGGGAGGGGATCTACGACTACGTCGTCGCCCGTATTCTGAGCGGAAAGAAGGGATGACAAAGCAACGGGGGTAAATTTTACTTTTTTGATTGCTATTAACGATAATAACAAGAGCTTTGAGAGTGGCTATTACACATTTAGAAACAACATAAGTGCCAGTATCAGAATAACTAAAGCTTTATCAATCTTATCTCTGAACCCAAAAATAACTAATCCTATGTAACGATAAATTGATAAATCATTTAACACCTAGTGCCATTGCTAGTATTGCAAGACATTGAGTCTATATTTAACTGCTAACAATGAGGGTTAGTAAATCTTTCAAGGTTTTTTGTGACATACATTACATTTACGTGTCGCTAAAATCCTTATAAAAAATCTTTATTACCAACAAAAAGTATTTGATGTAAATTAAATTATATTGTCTAATGTGGCTAATCCTGCTCCCAAATCTGTTCTTTTTCTTTCACTCTCTTTCTATCTATGTCATCACGGAGATCTCTTGCGGGGTAGGCAGGGGTACAGAGTTCCAACAGGTTCTTTCCTTACATGCCTCTCTGGCTTCCTCCACTCTCGTAGTTCGTCTTATACACGCTCGCCGATTACGGAGACTCTTGACTTGTCCTTCAGATAAGACTCGGTCTATTAGGTCGTGGTAAGATAGTCTAGGTCTTCCCTGGTACCTACATCCTTCCACTTTCGCATTGTATATCTGTTTTGTCATTCTTTCTCTACTTAAATCATAACTGCATCCCTTTTCATAAGGTTGCAAGTCTTAAAATTATGAGACTTAAGCGCTGCCTACTGCGCCACCGGGTTGCGCAAGTCATGATTTAATAATGGTTATACAAAATTTTTAGGTGACATTTTACACGCCAGTGATGTATTAGACGAAATATTTGAACAGTACAATGCATTCGTTAGCAAAGAAAACGAAAAATCTACTCCTAATGCCGCTGTTGAACCAGAAAAACCAAATAACGAGAGTTTACTCGATTTCGCTGGAGCAAATGTCGGCAAAGGTGACGGAAGATCAGTTAAACCAAATTCAACAACAAACACGGCGATAGACGAACTTGGTGACATATTTTCGACTGAAAGTGGATCTACTAATATTGTAGAACCGTTGAAGCCTGTTAATTTGATGCCTAACGGTAAGAGATTTATTTATTAATTTAATACTTTATGCACTGTGGGTACATAGGCGGACTTAATGCCTTAGGCATTTCCACCTACCTACCTTAGAGTGATGCAGGAACAACTGAAGCAGGTGCAAAATCCACAAGGTGGAGAGGAAAAAAAGGGAAGTTGCGAAAAATAAATACATACAAATCAATAACTACGCACGTATATACATATTCATCTATCTATCTATATATAACATCACGCCAGATCCCTTGCGGGGGTAGGCAGAGAGTGAAGAGTACATATTCATGATAACATAAATCATATAAAGCAAACCTACGAATAACTAATTTATCTTATAGTACTTATATTTATAGTAGTATTAAATCACTTCTATAAGGGACAAAACTATTACAGTTTATGATAAACTTGAGTTCTGCTTAAATTGAAAATAACTTTGTTGTTTTTAAAAACCTAGCCCCTCATTATGAATAATCCTAGGTCGTGCTTTTTTTCGTTTTGAAGTGATAACTTCTTATGGGAGGGTAAACCGTTTCGTAACGTAACGCGTAACGGCGCCAGTCTGTCTGGCTTCCCTTTCTCTCACGGATACGGCAGCGGTAGGCATGCTCTTCCTTTCTCACTCTAACCCACAGCGCTCATCCCTTTCTCTCACGCATACGGCAGCGGTAGGCAGGCTCTTCCTCTCTCACTCTAACCCACAGCGCTAGTTTAAGTTATCACTTCAGTCGGGCGTCCCGAGACGCACAAATTTTTCTTTTCTTATTTATATTTCCACAACTTCCAATTCATTGCCCTTTCGGGCCACGAAGTACCCACAAAGGTGTCCAAATCGTCGCGCCTACTTGGCGAGTGCTTTTACAACATCAAATTTACTGCACAAACACCCAGACCGAAACAAACATATGTGGGTGATCGAACTGCGACTGCTTGATGCATTGGGCGGAGCCGCGAAGCTAATATAAAGAGGAAATGCCTTTATTAGATTTTCCTATAAAAACAACCGTCTTCCCGCGTGGGGTGGCGTCGGATGACGAGTATGTTACACTTCGCTCACTTCTAGACTTGCCATCTAACTGAGAATGTAGGACTAAAGTAAACCACGCCCACTGCGATGACGTCAGTGCCTTGTTGAAAGACACAGTGCACAGTTGCTTAGGCCGACTACTCTTTATATTTTCTTCGTAGGCGGAGCGGTTTAAGCTTTTTACCACTTGCCCAAACCGCCGACTTAAGCAGTAAAAGACGATTTATTGTCGTGTCTTCTCTACTCCAATATAATCTAATCTCGAATTACAATGTCGATGTTACAGATGATGTAGATTTACTAGGAGAGAAAACAAATAAAGCGGAAGGTTGGAACGAATTAGATTCCCTCGGCGAGCAATTGTTGAAGCAATCACTACCCGAAAATTTGAAACGATTAGAAAGTTTTAACAGGTATTGTACTTTTTAGTATTATCATTATCCCTGTCCGAGGAGAACTATTTGCAAACATCATTGTAAACGATTCAGGAAAATTGTCAGAGGTGATAGATATATGGGCCTTGTTAAAAATTAGTTTATTATCCTGTACATATTATTTTTATTTGACATAACATATACAAGATGTAACATAATAAACGCAAGACCTCAGACACCCCAATTAGAGAATTGCTTCATATAATCAAAACGAAAACCAAATTTTCTAATTTAAAGGTTTTTACCACTTTTTTAAGTACTTTTATACCCTAATTAACAATGAAATTGTATGTGTATGTGTGCGTTTAGAGAAATACGTTTAAAGGATGCATTTTTAATCTCCTTATTGCTACGAGTATGAATCAAGAATAAATTTAGTTTTTTATAGCGAACTGAAGGCGTAAAAGCATTTTTTCCAAATTTAAAAAAATGTAAGAAACATTAAAAATTGTTGGACTCAATTCAGTGACTGATTTAGAACAAACTACTTTTAGGTTTAGCGTTAATTATGTTACAGCTTGTATAAATATTTACAGTTTTTATCATCTTTTTTAGCAAACCCACAAAGAAAATACCAATGAACGCGTTAGCTTCACCCAAACACGAAGCGCAACCAACAAACAATGGCGCATTGTTCGATCTAGATTTTTTCACGAAAAAGCCTGAAGACGAAATCAAAACACCATCGGAACCACTCGCACCTTCCTCTCCTAGCGATGACGTAATTGTAGACATCAGTATAAGTACGCCAAATTCATCTAACAATAATATTTTAAGTAATAGAACTGATGCAATATTGGACAATATATTGGATCTGACGGACAATGCCAAAAGTGAGAATATCGCTCCAGTAGAAAATAGAGATGTAAATTCAGTGACTGAACGAGAGAGGAAGGATGCTAAAAGTAAGCTTGGTGATGTTAAACCACTGACAGATATACACGTGACATTGCAAAGCGTTCAGCCGAGTAAAGTCCCGCCGATGACGGTATTCGAGGAGGAGGAAGGTGTAACGGTGGTGTTGCACTTCTGTAAGGACAAGCCACGGCCCGACGTCAATGTTATTGTGATATCTACCACTAGTAAGAACAGATCGCCGATTGAAGATTATAAGTTCCAATGTGTTGTTCCCAAGGTAAGATTATAAAATTATTCTATGTATATTATCACACCATCAATTCATCAGATCAACAGATCTGGAATCAACAGATTTCCAACAGGTTCTTTCCTAACATACCTCTCCGGCTTCCTTCACATCCAGGCGTCTCTCTTTCATTACACCAATCACCATCATGCATCTTATCCTCCATACCATCCCTTAAATTCCAAGTGCCTATTCGGAACTCTGCACCCCACGCCTCCAGTTCGGGTCCGGCGTGAAATTATTCTTCTACATAATATAGTCACGTCGCTTAAGACGGGTTTCATGAGAAGACACAAGATCACCCGAAAGGCAATGAAGAGAGATCTGGAGAAAAACATGGTTACAACATAGGAATTACCAAACTTTAAGTGGCGAGGGCCGTGGGTGGGGTACCTTTTTTTATCTATTAAAAGTGAATGGTGCGATGGGAAAGCTACTCGGGAGCCGGCACTTAAGCCATAAGGCGCAGCTGGCCATACATAACGGAGTTCTTGTCCCAACGCTGTTATATGGTAGCGAGAGCTGGGTATGTAATAAGGAGAATGAAAGTAGGATAAATGCGGTAGAAATGCGAGCTCTGCGGAAGATGTGCGGAGTGAAGCTGACCGACCGCATTAGCAACAGCGTAGTGAGACAGCGAGTAGGTATGAAAGATAGTATCGGTGTAAAGATGAGAAAGGGTATGCTCCGTTGGTTCGGGCATATAGAAAGAATGCCAGAAGAAAGAATGACAAAACAGCTATATAATGCGAAAGTGGAAGGATGTAGGTGCCGGGGAAGACCTAGACTATCTTACCATGACAAAATAGACCGTGTCTTAGCTGAAGGGCAAGTCAAGAGTCTCCGTAACCGGCGAGTGTGTATGAGACTAACTATGAGAGTGGAGGAAGCCAGAGAGGTATGTAAGGAAAGAACCTGTTGGAACTCTGTACTCTCTGCCTACCCCGCGAGGGAGCTGGCGTGATGATATAGATAGATAGATTAAAAGAATAAGGTGGTAACATTCAAATTATTATATAAATGGTGAATCAAAAACCAGATTTAGGTTAGTCCGTGCACCGGTTTAGTCGTCTATATTAAATAATAAATATATTTCGTAACAACTCGTAAGTAGGTGGGTATGCAAATAAAAGTTTAAATACATTGGACATGATGAATGAACAACAACCGCTCGTTACGAGTTTCGAATTATAGTATTTTTCACATAGGATGGGTAGTGACAGTTATAATTGCCAAACGAAATTAATATTTAATTCTATATCTATATCATCACGCCAGCTCCCTCGCGGGGTAGGCAGAGAGTACAGAGTTCCAACAGGTTCTTTCCTTACATACCTCTCTGGCTTCCTCCACTCTCATAGTTCGTCTCATTAAGCTCAGTCTCATCTCTCTTAATATTTAATTCAATAGTATTAAGGCATAAAACCATAAGTATAGAAACGGGTCATGCCTCCTATTCCCATTAAATAAAGTATAATTTTCTTTGACACTTACAACTGTCACAGTACCCATTTTACATAAAAAATACTATAATATCGGACAAATAGTGATTTAAATGGTCACAGGGTGTTTTTTTATTGACGGACGTTGGAGCAAAAAGGTTCTCGATTAACGACCACGACCGAACCCGGTGTAGGTTGCAGGTAAAACTAGATGTATATAGCACAAAGGGAATTGTCGTGGCGATCTTCCGGTATCCTTACGTGGACTTCTTACGGCTTATAATGATATCGGAACCAGAATATTTTTTTATTCATGCAAAACAGTACAGTATTTATGAATCATCATCATAGTATAAAAGACGACAGACGATTTAGCGCATTGGTTACGAGCTTGAGCCGATCCGCCCACTGTGTCTAATAGTCGCAGGTTCGATTCCCGCACGGGACAAATTTTTGTGTGACCCACAATTATTTTTTTCGGTCTGCGTATTTGTGTATGTGAATTTTCATGTTTGTAAACGCACCCACGACACAGGAATAAATCCTAGTGTGGGGCTACGTTTTTTCTAAAAAAGATAAATATAAATAAAAGACTTTACCAACACTTCGAAATGTCATTCCTGTTGAGAAGGGCAAGAAACTCCACGGTTACTCTTTTAAAATAGTATTTTTACCATTTTTTCCATCTGTATTTTGACTTCTTAATTTCGTTTGGAAATTAGAACTGTCACTACCCATCCTATGTAAACAATACTATAAACGATTATTAACGCGTCACAAACGCATAATTAACGAATAAGATCCCTTAATGCAAAAATTACATCATCCCCAAGCTTAAATGGGACTGGGCCGGACATATCTGCCGCATGAAGAATAGACCAAAATAATAACTGATTGGTCCCCACGAAATACTAAAAGACAACGCGGTACACCCAGGCGGAGATGGCGGGACGAATTGGACAACTTTTTGAAAGACTGGCCTCACATGGCAACGAACAGAGGGGAGTGGAGGGAGGCCTTTGCCCAGCAGTGGGGCACAAATGTTTCATAGTAATAATGATAATAATGTGGGTTTGATGTCTATAAGTGGTTTTCTTCACAGGGTTGTAAAGTCCGTCTATTAACACCGTCATGCACGTCGTTGCCCGCCTACAACCCGTTCCTCCCGCCGCCAGCCCTCACGCAGGTCATGCTGGTGGGCAGGCCTACGCCGACCCCCATCACACTCAAGTTCGTCATCACCTACACTTGCGACGACGACGTGTGCTCCGAAATGGGCGAAGTAAAGGAGTTACCCCTAGATAACGTATAGTTGTCATCCCTTAATTAATTAATTTATAATAGTTACGGTAATGTTCGATTGATGAGGCGCATTTTGGAGATGTGATTGGCTGATTTAGGGGTTGAATGCATTGCTTAAAGATAACGACGATTTGAATATCGCTTTAATCCAGTTAAGCCGTATGAGTAAGAATGATACGCAATCTGCGACATTAATGACATTTTAAAGAAGAGATAAAAGGCTACTATCATCTTTGCTGTAAGAAAGAGATGTAGATATACGTAGTCCGTTTTAATATCAGCAAGGTAAGATTCCAATAACGCTGCTAAAAAGCTGGTTGCAACCTTCCTGATTACCTTTTTTGTAGAACAAGCCTGCAAATAGGTTTCGCTTGTGTCGCAGAATTAGCTGTTATAAGATTCGATACAGGATCCTCCTTTATCAAATTTCTGGTATATTTTATTTTTTGCTAATTTTTTTTACACTCTATCTATCTATCTATAACCTCACGCCAGATCCCTTGCGGGGTAGGCAGAGAGTACAGAGTTCCAACAGGTTCTTTCCTTACATACCTCTCTGGCTTCCTCGACTCTCATAGTTCGTCTCATACACGCTCGCCGATTACGGAGACTCTTGACTTTTCCATCAGACAAGACTCGGTTTATTTGGTCGTGGTCGTTTTTTTTACACTAATTTACCTTAATTATATTTTTAAGTTTTAATTGTCTATTTGCACTAAATAAGCCAATTACAAATCATAAATTATGGACCTTATTAAATTGGGCAATGCAATGAAATAATTAATTAGAATCAATGCTTATAGTGTTTAACGCCTCGACTGTACGCGTTGCTGTGGCTTGATAAGCTCCAACAAACAGCAGGTGGCCCCGAACTTTTTTGTTTTAGAGGGAAAATCTTAAATTTACAGTCCTCTGTGAGAGAGATTGATTGGAGAAATTAATATTTAATTCAATGGTGTTAAGGCATAAAACCATAAGTATAGAAACGGGTCATGCCTCTTATTGCCATTGAATAAAGTATAATTTCGTTTGGCAATTAGAACTGTCACTACCCATCCTATGTGAGATATACTATAAGCTGCTTTAGCCAATCCACACTATATCCCCATAGTGTTATAATCTATTCTCTCACACCGAGATAAGGCATTTGGTCAGCAGAGGTACAGTATAGAAATAACTCAATTAGTATAGGCTGTTTTATTTAAAACAAGTTTCAATTCTTTAACGTGCAATATCGCTACTAATACAGTATACATATGTAAACAGTAAAACATCTTAGAATTAACGGTCTGAATAAAGACTCACGCGCACAGACGCGGCCTCTACGCAGCTTCTCGGCTAGTTTGGGAACGTACCCATTCTAAGTGACCCGTTCAAAGGGGGAGGGAGGTCTTTAAAATACCACGCTTAGTCACAGGAGGGGGGGGGGGGTAAGTTTTCGTCACTATTCAATGTACTTTAGAGAATTTCCGCGCTTTTTCGAAGCAAATTAAGCCAAATTATTATTTTTGAACTTTGTTTGCAAAAATTATTCAAACCGTATTTATGAATTACTACGTGAAAACTAGAGGGGCAGAGGGGGGGAATCTTGGCATATACTAAGGGTGGTCATCAAGGTAGTGTTGTAAAAACGCTCGAGTCGGCGCTTAAAACGCTCGCATCTTCTACGTGTTTCAACGTTCGTGAGCGTCGTCTCGGCGCTAAACGCCCGACTTCAGCGCTCATTTTTACAACACTACTTCAAGGGGGAGGGGGGTAAAACTTGTCTCACTACCCGCAGTGTGCGTGATTCTTATTTGGACGGCTGGTATATATTATAACTGATATTTACTGTGGCAGTAGGCTGCCTTGTTAGTTAAGTCGAGGCCGTAGCTTAAAGACATTTATTTTAGGACCGAGTGAGACGTATTATTTTGTTGTGTAATTGTATAATATATATTGAGTTCTAGTCGAGCTTTTATAATAGAAAACGAGTAGCATTTATTTACATTCCAATTTAATTAATATAATATCTGTGTAATTATTGGTCTCATTATTTGAGCATAAGCTATGTGTATAAATTCCAAAATGTACTGTGTATTGTACGTGGCAAAATTCGCGCCACACAAGTTTTGAGACTCTGAAAACTACGAAGCTTCGCAGAGCACATTTTTAGATACCAGAAGCAGTCTTAGCCGTTGCATGAGCGCTTTTTCAACGCGCTTTTAAAAACCTTCGTAGTATTGTTTAACGCTCAATGTCGAGCGTTGAATATAACAGAGCGTGATACAAAAGCGCTTTCTTTTGAACAAATGTAAAATTTCCTATTTGTTCCATTTCAAAGCTTTTTTAGCGCGCGTTAAAAGCACTCGTGCGAATGTAGACTACCTTTGTACCTTTAGTGAAAGCTGATACAAGTCGAAAATCATAGTTTTGAGAAAATCGACTTCAAAACCCTCTCACTTTGTCTACTGCACTTAGTTTAGTGTTAATTACGGTTATTGAATAACAATTACTTAAAGATTATTTTCCTCAAGGACTCAAGAAATTATTATAAATAGTTTTATTAATATTAATTTAAATATATACTTATATTGTTTGATTTATTTTCATATATTTTTTTATGTAAATTGATGTTAATTTATATAAATCATCACACACTTCGTTTTGGTATAGATTTAGTGTCGAATGATATAAATATTTGACATGTAAAACGCTATTTAAAAATGTGTTCATCTATTAAATGACATTAGTGTACACTGATATATGTGTAATTATATAAATTTGCACCATTTTTTTCTATTCCTGCTAATCGTGTAAAATGGGAAAAATCAGTAATGCAAAGAAAAATTGGAAGAATCAATTCAACAAGCAGTCACTATAGGAAATATATTTTACACATTGTTAATTCTGAAAAATACTTAGATATATTATTGTACTCAAAAAAAAAAATCTTTTTAAGTCTCAGGAACATGGGGTAAGATTGAAAAATAATAGTTTCTTTTCTGAGGCATGATGTGCAAAATATTTAAAGTGCTATAACTAAATTTAAAATGCTATAACTCGAGTTGTCACCTTTCACTGAAGGTTCAGAACTTATGTGGCGTGTAATGTACACAAATATGGCTGATTTCTATTTCGAGCATCAAGATATAAGTTACTTAAGTATGGTTTAAGTAGGGCTCTGCCATTGTATAAAAAATCAGCGCATGGAAGAAATCTCTAGAGATATCATATTAATAATTAAATATCGGCCTTATCCAACTCGAATAAAGTTGTAATTAATACATATTCACGCCTTTACCCAACTAGGGTGCCAGAGACTACCGTTCGCCACATACTACAATACTTTCATACCTTTTTTTTTAGTTGTAATTAATTTGTGTAAAATAGCAACTCGCCGATGTTCGCTTTAGCTAATATCTTCTTAATACTATTTAAAAGATTTTAAATTAAATAATTAATCTATCGGAAACTGCTTCAGCAGTTTTCCATCAAACGCTGACCCTTAAGCGCAGTTTATCTTAAAATTCTCTAATCAGTCTTGCTATAATTTCATATGAGCTTAGAAGAGAATGAACATACCAACCGAAAGAATGCACTCTTAACCGTTCCATTGTGTCAGATTCTACTTAAATATAGACCAGATGGCTAAAAAATAATCGATGACAAGCCTGTGGACCTAGCCAAGGTGCAGGCGTATTGTTTCTTATTCTCTTGCCGTAATCGATAGCGTCTTGTCTGTCTAAATGACTTTTCGTTAGACTTATAGTAGCGTTAAAAGAGCTGTAGAGAGCCAGCTTGCTACAGGGCCAGAGCGTCAACTACCACAGGGATAATTGGCACTAAAGTGATGTCATTAGCCATTGTTTTAAATATATTTCCACTCCAGATAAGCTAGATTTTAGATAGACATTAACTGGTTGACTCGCGTCGCCTTGTACTGGTTCTATTTCATGACACACCTGGCGTGCCATCGACAACGAAATGTAACAATTTCCTAGTACAAAAATCATTATCGAACACCAAAGTAAGGCAAGCATTAAATTATCTCGAATAAATTAACAGCCATCACATAAGGTCTGTATTGTCACAGTATTAAATGTATTTATATTAGTTGAATTTATAGGCATGTTTGCGGAATTAAGTTGCATTTAAAATGTACAATAAAATATATGTATTTATAAATATTATATCGTGTTTGTGCACCTTTGTCCTCATGATACCCTGACAAATATACTGCATTTGCATAACATTTTGTTTCCCGTGATCGTTGTCATAGTAATAGCACCTGTCCCTTAAAATAGTATGTATAAAAGGGTTAAACATCTTGCCCTATGCTATAATTTTAGCAAATTACTTGCGTTTACATACTTGTAGCATCTTCCAAATTGACTTTCATTTTAAAACGTTTCGGAAAAAATGTGGTGTGGACCTGTGTGTTGTGAGAGAGGGGTGTGAGAGATTCCTTCAATATTTTTACAAAAAGAAAGGTCAATTTCATTTACTTTGGCAATGTACATCAGAACTATTGTAGTATCAATGTATTTCTATTTATCTATCTATATCATCACGCCAGCCCCCTCGCGGGGTAGGTAGAGAGTACAGAGTTCCAACAGGTTATATCCTTACAGACCTCTCTGGCTTCCTCCACTCTCATAGTTCGTCTCATACACACTCGCCGGTTACAGAGACTTGACTCTTGTCAATGTATTTGAAAGTAAAATATATTATTTCCATGGTAAAATATATAATCTAATATAGCAGCTGGCACTTAACTTCAGTAAAATACATTTCTAGTTATACACGTTGGAACTTTATTATATAAAATATTTACTTAACTATAATTACATTTCATTTACATAGTAAATGCATCACGCACGACTTAATTGAGGTAATATTAGAATTAACAAAATGACGAGTGAACTAATTGTGTTGGCACCTTGCCTTAGCCCTGACCGCGAAACGCATCAGAATTATAAATTTATATACATACAAGCCGGTCGCCTGAAAGCACGTTTGTCTACATAACTGGACATCGCAAGAATGTAATCACTGGTTACTTGTTATACCCGTGATAACAAATGATTAACTTGTTCACATTCTCGCGCTGCACACTTTCCTGGCTACTTCTCTTTTCACTGCGTGAATGGGCTAAACATAAATGAGGTGTTACATCTATTAAAAGGAACATGATCCTAAACGGCTTGGTCTCTGAAGGCTAGAGCTGTGATCGCCTTTTGATGTCCGCAGTATTCTCTCTCCAGTGTGCCTTTCTCCACGTCCCAGAGACGTGCGTAGCTGTCGGATGAACCTGTTGCGGAAACCAGATAATTAGTGATATGTGTACATAACTCAAAGGGTGCGGGTTGCTACAAACATCGCAGCTAACTGATTAAATTAGTCATTCTGGACGGCTAGCCTGTTTATATTGTTGCGAGTTCAATACACCCCAATATCTTAATATCAGCCTATACTGCTCACTGTTGGGCAAAGGCCTTCTCTCACAAATCAAGGTGAGAGAGATTAGGACATACTCCACCACGCGGACCCAGTGCGGATTGGTGGAGGCAGGTTTGTGGCCACCCGCTGTTGGAACTTATCAAGCCGCCTTTAAGGCTTCTAACTCGGCTTAACGACTACCACATTAAGTGGTAACCGGGACCAACGGCTTAACGTGCCTTCCGAAGCACTGAGACGCTCGAATATGAAAATGCCACAAACGGTCACCCATCTCAGGCCGACCGAGTCGAACGCTGCTTAACCTTGGTGATCGGTAAGAACACCGCGGTCGCACAGCGCTACGAGCGCCTCCCGATATCTTGTCAACCCTTAATCAGAGAATGCTGATTTTAAAATGCATTACACACGTAGGTCGTATCGATCCGTCAAGAAAGATCTAGAATCTGCGTTTGAGTGCTAAAACGGCTAGAAGGTTCCTCCCTTTTTATTATCGCAGGCGCGCTGTCGCGGTATAAAAGTAGATACAAGCAGGTAATAATTATACCGCTTTGTGGAATGCGCCAGCTATTGTTCGATGTACCTGGACTTTTCTATCGATGTACTTGGAGAGTTCGCGTCCGTTCTAGAACGTTTATACGAGTAGGTATAAAAGGAACACGCTTCGGTAGCGACAGCGATCAAATTGGAAACAAGCGTTTTAAGTGGAATAGACCGGCGACCTTAGCAATGTTATACGATACTACGAGTGACTCAACGACTTGGGAAGCAGTAATTGGGTACTAGCGAGAGTAGTACTAGTGTATGTTTAGTACTTGTGTTTAAGTACACAGGGCGCTGTACGCACAAAACAGGACGTCTTGTTGTGTGCGTACAGCGCCCTCATAAAGTACTTCGCACGTTATTCGGCATTTAAATACCCCGTCAACGTGACAATGATTTAAAAAAGTTTATTTATACTTGGTTTGGTTTGCAGCTGCTAAATGTTCTAAATTGTGCGAAATAATAAAAATGAAACGTTTTTCAAAGAAACTGGAATGAAATCAGATTAATAATGCTGCTGCGTCTGTGTATTCGTCGGCATTATCTCGAGGACCAGTTTGTAAATAAATGCATAGATGATATGAGAATATGCCGCGGTTACCTTCTGGCTCAAGCACAATGGTTGCACGCTCGTCCTCTTGTCCGGTGAAGCTGTAAAGGCCCCATAGCGCATGGTCTAGATCACTCACACCCAAAAAAAGTATGGCGTGCCCCGACTGCCTCGTTGGTCTGGTGGCAAAGCGCATCGCTTTGTGATCACGAGGTCCTGGGTTCAAATCCTAGGTCGGACAAATATAGTTTTTCTAACGAAAAATTACCAGTATGAGTCCGGAGTCTGGAATTGTGCCCAGTATATGGCAAAAGGCTCGCCGCCTATTACATGGGACCTATCATCGCCGGCGAAACGTGGGTGTACTCAGTACACCTCTGCCACCCCCTCTGGTGAATATAGGCGTAACGGTGTTTTGTTTTTTTTTTTTATATATAGTTAATTAGTTGCTATTTATATTTTTTTCTTTACCCTCTCCAACTCGTGTAATTTCGCACCTGCCACACTTGTCTCTACACCACCCTAAGGTAGATTGGCAGAAAATGACTCAGGCATTAAGTCCGCCTATGTACATAAAAGTGCATGAAGAATAAATAAATGGTAATAGACGCCGGCACTAACCGGTAAAGAGGTATCTGGAGTCGACGCTGAAGGCGGCGTCCCACACCCAGCGCTGCGTTTCATGGCGCAGCTCGCGCAGCAGCGCCCAGTCGCGCGTGCGCCACAGCTTCGCCGAGCAGTCGCCCGACGTCGTCACCAGCATCCTGCACATACGACCCCATGCTGAGCCTCGACACCACCATCAATCGTATAGCAGTCCCCTGATTGGTGTATGTAAGCCTCCCTAATAGGGAATATGCGTGTAATTCAAATAAGGGTCAAATATTTCTTTTACAAAGTTTATCGCATTAGAGTAATGTCTATACCAATATTTTTTTAATAACATTACTATTTTATTAAGAAAATAATTATTGAAAGTACAAAAAATGAGTGGGAAATTCAAAGTAGCTGGAACGCCACGCTATTGGTCAGGTCGAATGTGACGTCTAAGTCTACAATGCAAATGTCAACAAGTGCATATTTGTTGGATGTTTGCTATTGAATTAGTTTTATTGTTGTTTTTTGTTGTCGATTAACACAAGGATAAAATTTTAGTTTAAATTATTTAAGTTAATTCTTACGTTAAAGTGATCTTCACAGCAATATAAACAAGTTGATGGAGATACCATGTCTCTTTTTCTGATTTTACACAACTTTCTCCTTATGTTTACACCTAGGCACAACAGTGTTGTTCCATTGTATAATAGTCGCAAAATACAAAATAAAAATAAATTACAGAATAAAAAACTTCTACAGCTGTTCACTAATTGATTATTATTATAGACTTTGACGTCACGCCAAGCGCGCCAAAATGGCGGGCGTTTTAAGTGCTCTTATCTGTTTGCTATCTTCAACATTTTTTTTTCCATTTACATTTTGTTTTTGACGCTTAAATGTTTTTTGCAATTACATTTTGATGTAATCTATCGTATAATAATAAAAAAAATACACGCATATTCCCTATTGCACGCTACTGGGTACGATACTCGTGTACTTTAGTCGCATCTCCCGCCTTACAAACTCGTCGTTCCACCTGGTCTGAGACAAACGTATGCAGGATGCACTACGTTTGACTATCCGTGGACTGCGTTCTGTCTTGTTTGGCATAGACATGTGTAGATCTTTATTATAATAAATTCCAAGTGAATCGAAGCACTTCTATTGAATAACACGCTTCACTTGAATCAGAACCTTGACCACTATTCATCAGTCCCGTAAAACGAACATTAGTTGTTAGTTTGGTAGAAAAATAAAGTATACCTTAGAAAGTGATCATAAATCTACTTTTGTTATTTTAATTCTTTATAAACCACATATTACAAATAACAATTTAAAAGGAAAATTTTATGTAAAAAGGAATTGAGTTTAGCGCAGTGGTTAAGAGCTTAAGCCGCTCCGCCCACTGTGTCTAATAGTCGCGGGTTCGATTCCCGCACGGGACAAATCTTTGTGTGATCCACAATTATTTGTTCCGGTCTGGGTATTTGTGTATGTGAATTTTCATGTTTGTAAACGCACCCACGACACAGGAATAAATCCTAGTGTGGAGCTACGTTTTTTTAAAGGAAAAATAAAAGTCTCAATATTGAGTTTTAAATATAAAGGAATGTCCTAAACTAAGCATACATATTATACAAAATATTAAATTAACACAAAAATCTAACAAAATAATACTAAATATAACTTACATACATAAATAAAACTACATATATACATATATGATAAATAAATTACCGATAAATATAATTCATGAATATACACAAAGAGTTCCAACAGGTTCTTTCCTTACATACCTCTCTGGCTTCCTCCACTCTCATAGTTCGTCTCATACACGCTCGCCGGTTATGGAGACTCCTTATCCTTCAGATAAGACTCGGTCTATTTGGTCATGGTAAGATAGTCTAGGTCTTCCCTGGTACCTACATCCTTCCACTTTCGCATTGTATATCTGTTGGCACTCTGTACTCTCTGCCTACCCCGCAAGGGATCTGGCGTGATGATTTGTTGTTGTTACACATAGAAAATAAAGTATCTTTTAAGACCTCAAAAACGGCCGTGTTATATTAAAAACAATACACTGTTTAAGAGTATGCTTGGCAACTTCCGAGGTACTTCTGCCATTCCAGGCGGCGCCTTTCCAGCTGCACCGGACAAGAGGGCGAACAACCACTACGCTCGAGCCAGAAGGGCAAGGGGGCGACTAGTACAAGAGCGCCTCAAAGAGGAAACTTCTCGGTTTGGGCCGTCGCTATAGGGGAGGGTGTATACTAAGTGTCTCGCCATGGTGCTCTGCACCGAACGACGAAGAGCATAAATCTTCCGCGTTTTTTGAAGACTGACTGACTGAATGAATGTACAGTAGGTGTAATACGCACGTAGAGTCGAGGCTGAACTTGCAGCGCAGCGCGTACTTGTCGTGCGCGGCGAGCTGGCGGCGCGGCACCGGGTGGGCGGCGGCGGCCAGCGCCCACACGTAGCAGTTGCCCTTGTTGTTGACGGCCGCCATCAGCTTGCCCTCGCCGTCGATCGCGATGTCCTGGATCGACGCCTCGGCCTCCGGGATCTATCGGAACGATCATTTGAAAAAACAAATCCTCTTCGACAAAAACATAGAGCCTGTTTCATTAGATATGTTTAACACATACACTCCCATCCGTGCCGCCATAAAAAATGCTTCAAAACGCGACAGTATAAATATGCCAGCTTTGGTGTTTTTAAATCCATGAACCCCCTACCCTTTGGAGAAACTAATATGGTCAATGTATCAAAACGATTGTTCTGATATTTTATTATATTGTAAGCCATAGACAAAGTTATGAAATTCCTTTCTCTACAGAATAAACACAATCTGTTGATTGGTAAATACAATAAAGTCCTTAGCATTTTGAGATAATTTGAACACCCTTAGTGCCATAACGTACCAATTGCTCATTCTGGTCAGTCCTTAGGTCCCACATGTGAATGATGCCACTCTGGTCACCCACCATGATTTGTGTCTGGTCAGGGTGTAACATCACAGCATTCACTGGTGCTGGTACTTTAAATATCTTTGTGCAACGGAATTGTGGAGCAGCTCTGAAAGAATCAAAGCTTTGTTCAACATAATATTGTCATATATGGCACGCCAGGCGTACTTTGAAATAACGCCAGCATGCGGCATATGACACGCAACCCGTGTCAAAAATGAATATTACCATAATATTATCAAATTTTAGAACATATTTTAGTTATCTGAATTCTAGAACCATATTTTAAAATCGAAGTGGTTGACGCGAACAGTGTTAATTTCAATGACGCTTGACGCGTGTCAACAATTGTTTTCTTAGCAATGTGCTATGTGTGTGTGAGTGTGGCCGCGAGACCTTTACAGCTTCACCGACTTAAGGGCGAGCGTGCAACCACTACGCTCGAGCCAGAAGGGCAAGAGGCGACATACTCGAGGGCGCCTCTTGAGGCGCCCTCGGTTGGGACAGTCGCTGTGGGGTGACGGGGTGCACTACTAAGTGCACCGGTCAACCGCCGGCTATGGGAGGGGATCTACGACGGGCGTCGTCGCCCGTATTCTGAGCGGAAAGAATGGATGACAAAGCATCGGGGGGATCGGAGAGAACATGGGGGGGGTTGATCGTAGTCGGCGGCGGCTACGATTAACGGATTCGCATGGGTAGATGCTTTCGCGAAGTGTCGTGTTGTCGCCTTTTTAATATAGGCGCGAATAGGTTCGAGACCTAGACCGGAGTGGAGATCGACATTCCGTACGAACCAGGGGGCTCCTACGGCTTTACGGAGGAAGCGGTTTTGAACCACTTGGAGTTTATCGATGTGAGAGGGGTCCGAATGCCGGAACACAACACACGCATAAGTCATGATGGGTCAAACGCAAGTTTTGTAAAGCGTTACCTTATTTCTACGGGACATTTTACTCCGCTTGCAGATTAACGAATGGAGACGACCGAGCACGCTCGGTCGTATCCATTCGTTACGTCGTCGCAAGGATGCTAGGTGACGGACCCGCTTGTTGTGCGGGCCGAAGGACATGGTACTGTTTACCTGTTTACATGGTGACCCCTAGATATTTGACCTCTTTGACCCAGGGAATGGATCGGTCGAACATGGTCACTTGGCCGAGATTACTTCTAGGGCGGCACAGGGAGTGGCGCGGGGTGGCACCTCTGGAGAAGAACACCGCAGCGCTGTTGTCCGGGTTCACCTCAATACGCCACTTCCTGAACAAATTCCCTAGGGAATTGGCGGATGCCTGAAGGTTTCTGGTAATGAAACCCTTATTCCTATGCGAGACGTAGAGAGCGGTATCATCCGCGAATAGGGCTAGATGCGCCTTACTCGAACGAGGAATGTCGTTCGTGTAAAGGCTAAACAGGAGGGGCGAGAGAGCTGAGCCCTGCGGGACTCCAGCTCGGGTGGAGTGGGGGGTGGAGCGCGTCATTTCGACGCGATATCGGAAGGAATGTGCTATGTTGAATAGAACTTGCGTTGACATCCTACTTCCTACTAATATTATAAACACACACACTATACGCGATAGTGTCTCACTAGACGTCTTTAAAAGGAAAATTAAAGAGCATTTCCTTTCATCATGATTTATATATGTAAATATGTATGTATATATTATTATGTTAGGTTTGTATGTATATGTTATATATTGTATAATTATGTATAGTTAGTTCTTTGCACATTTTACT
The DNA here is from genome assembly GCA_905147815.2 of Phalera bucephala. NCBI lineage: Eukaryota > Metazoa > Arthropoda > Insecta > Lepidoptera > Notodontidae > Phalera > Phalera bucephala. Next base: position 8,928,793 of record LR990621.1, on the reverse strand, counting down.
TTGATTGTACACTTGGTACTGTCCTCTGTATTTTCATCTCTCTATGCCTATTAGGTTTGCTGTAAGAAAACTCAATTTTGAGTTTTTTATTATAATTGTTATTATAATTAAACATGTACAATAAAGAATAAATAATTAAATAAAATAAAATAAATGTGAAAGTTTGTATGTTTAGTTGTTTGCATGTTTGTTACTCAATCACACAAAAACGGCTGAACGGATTTGAATGAAATTTAGCAAATTAGGCACCTGGATTTACACATAGGATACTTGGAAACATGTTAGGTTCCTGTCTAAGGTCAACTCGGAGGAAGTCGCGGTTAAGCTGGATATGGAATAAAATTAGAAAATATAAATTTTGAAACAATAAGAAATAAGAATACCTTTTTACCTTGGATCCCAGATCCTAGCAGTGCAGTCTTCTCCACCAGTGTACATCCACAGGTCATTTTTCTGAAATTTCAAATGATTTTAATGGAATAATCATATGTTTCCTACAGTATTCTCTGGAAATGTACAAGTTTGTCAAGGGGTGCCCATTTTCTTGCCTTACCTCCTGAAGGAGGTGACCTTGAACTAAGTGTGTTACATAAACTTTATACCTATCTTAAGCAGAAAGACATCAATTGCAAGACTAATTCATACTCCAGAGATCGCCATAACAACTGGATTTGTAAGTTTATTTACTGTACAAACCGTCACGCCTATATTCTCCAAGCGGGGGTGGCAGAGGTGTACCGAGTACACCCACTTTTCGCCGATGATGTTAGGCCCCATGTAATAGGGGGCGAATCTATTGTCATATACCAGGCACAATGACAGACTCCAGACTCATTCTAGGAATTTTTCATTAGAAATACTACATTAGTCTGACCTAGGATTTGAACCCAGGACCTCGTGATCACAAAGCGATGCGATTTGCCACTAGACCAAAGAGGCTGTCAAGTTATTTATATAAACAGATCCATTTATTTCTTGGGGTGGGCATTACTATTTCATATCGTACGTCATACTGAGGACACCAGGTTGAATACCTGCAAAGCTTTGCAAATAAAATAATATTCTTTTTCCTTCAGTGAAAATATTTGCCTAAAAATTAAGAATAATAATATCAATTAATCATACTTGGAATCCAACTCGAGAGACATTCTTGGTGATGCCCTCAAAGTTGACAACAGGGTCTGGATTAGCGCTGGCAAGGTCATACATGCGAATATGCTGGTAGCCACACGCAGCCACCATCTGCCCAGTCGGAGATATCTCTAAGCCATTTACTTGCTGAGAACGTAATAAACACTGGTATTAGAGGAAAAACTTTATAAAGTAAAATTAAGTCATTTATTCATTTATTTTCCAACAAGGATTATTTGATCTATACAAATTAATTTGAAGTGTTTGTAATGTTAAAATAACTTTTTATTTAATGCATATGAAAGTATATACAGTACTTATAATTAAAATAATTGTTGTCCGTCTGTTTGTTCTGGCTAATCTCTGAAACGGCTGGACCGATTTTGACGAGAATCAGAGAAGAAAAAATAATATATAGATAAAATCACTATTAAATACTCTGGTTATTTTGGTTGGTTTAGTCTGTAGAGGTGACTAATGTATGAAAACTAATTAAAATTTATCAAGAGGTTTATTATTGTTGCTAAACTATTATTTGATATCGGTCATCACGATGCTGATATTTTTAAGTTACTAGAGAGAAGAACTATGAGAATGGATAAAACATGAGATATATAAAAGGCAAGAACTTGTTGAATCTCTGTACTGCTTGCCTACCCTGCAATGGACCTGGCGTGATAATATACATAGATTAAATTTATACATAGATTAAGTTGATTGGGGAGGCCTATGTTCAGCAGTGGACAAGTATAGGCTGAGATGATGATGATGAAATTTTCTGATCCTAAGGTCAGGAATCTTGAAATCGAGACGCAGTTACCGAGTCTGGGTGTTGCATGGTCCGCAGGCAGACGCCGCTGTGCGCCTGCCATAGTTTGATGGTGTGGTCGTAGCCGCCAGTCACGAGTGCCACCTGCGACCCACCGCCGCTGCCGTCGCCTGCCATTCTTGCGCAAACATTAACGTTTACAAACAAAACTATAAACAGCCATAACCTCTAATCATTCATTTGAATTTTCACATCTGTCCCTTTTAAGGTCCACGATATACTTAGATGCCGTTTCAAAAATATTAAATGTGATGATATGTATTATGTCCAAGCCAAATATATTAAATTTATTATTCTGTTTACCTATTTATTTATTTCTGATTTCTGACACAAAACATACCTATATAAAAGGCATGTTTATTTATAATCGAATAGTTGTGTAATCGATTTGTCGTGTTTAATAATCGCCTTTTTATATCGATTCCTAACTCTGAATCGATTCCGAAAAGTGTTGTGATAGATTCACATGTCCATAAATTCAGATTCAACATCTTGGAAATTTTCTTTACGGATGCGTCCAAAACGACAGGCGAGGGAGATACTGTATGTAACTAGCAAAAACGTATGTGGGTGCTGCTTTTTTGCGTCATTCTACTGGATTTTTTAAATTGTTTAAATATCCTTTTGTGTCTAGTAATTATTCTGCGGAAAGCATGGCTGTTTTGGAATGTCTAAATTACATTATTCTATATAGTATAAACAACTCCATTATATTTACGGATTCTCTTAGTTGCTTGCAATCTCTGCATGCTAATCCATTTAGCAAACATAAGAATCCGGTTACACTTGAACTAAAAAGTAAACTGAAGGAATGTCAGGACTCTAATCTACAGGTTTCGTTGGCCTGGATTCCTGGACATTCGGGTATTCAGGGCAACGAAACTGTGGATTGCCTGGCAAAACTAGCAAGGCTCCAAGGCCGTAGTATTGTTTATCGTAATGACATGTTATTACTTCCACGTATACACTTATTTGAATATTGGAATTGTGATTGGGTGACAGCAAATTTACACAAAGCCAAATACTGGTTCTCCAAATTAAAATTGACTAAGAAAACGACTTCTTTCCTTTTCCGTCTTAGATCTAATCATTGTTGCAGTCCTTTACATCTTTATAATTTGAATATAAGGAACTCACCGCTGTGTGAGTGGTGTGGCCAAGTAATTGGCGACCTCACTCACATTTTATTTTCCTGTCCTCGGTATAGCTCTCCATCATTACATGATTTTCTTATTGAATATAAATCTCCTCTTCCTTATAATTTATCAACTATTCTGTCACTATCTAACTATTTATATATTAAAGGTATCGTAAAGTTTATTGTATGTACATCATAATATCTTTATTTAATTTTATAATATGTCTATAATTGTTTCTTAAATGATCTTATGAAATTTATGTTTGTATTGTCCGCTTTCCTCAAACCCTTACCTGTCCGCCAAACCTTAAAACCTCGCTAGACCCATCCTAATTATAATCTCTACTGTTCATCGAGGAGTTGAATTATTCTAGAAATCTTACAAACACGATTAAGCAATTCACTGGACAGTGGCAAAATACACTTAAAACTAGTGTAGAGCCATAAATTAAAGAAGAAGAAAATCGAAAATTTTATTTTTTCCAGTTGTGTAAATTAGATTTGTGTATATAGATGTAATAGCAAACATAATACTCAATAATACAATTTTGAGATCACGTTAATAAAAAACGAACATCGATTCTAGTTACTTAAAAAAAAAAAGATTTTTTTTTAGAATTATATGATATACCTAACAAACAAAGCTTTATATCTTTGTATTAGCTTCATGCCTAATTTGGAGCGCTTACTAATGGCTAATATAAGCGTTGAACCGCACGCAAATTACCTAAAGACTCATACCCAATAACAGAAATAAAATCATAAAAAAAAATGAAACTTAAGATCGGTCCCAGGCATGTGCAATTTAAGAACATCTTTTATTACAATACATACAGTGCAAAGTAATTAAATACGTACAATACTAAGAATATTTTAATTTTCCCCTTGCAACTAGACATACACACATTCATTTCATTCATGCAAAATAATGACAGGCTGTTTTGTAATTGAGATTGATGACAATATGGGCGTCGTCCTTCGTCATATTTGTAATTTTTTTGAGCTTACACTTTTTTCTTGCGATCTAATCTAAATAGATTAGATATAATACGTGTAAGATTGATATCTATAATAATTTATAGATATTAAATTCACACGTATTATAACGATGCACAAACCATCCTAAATATTGACCTTAAAATTTGAGGTTATGACGATCTGCAGTGTTGGCGACGTCTTTACCTACCTACACTTATCGATTACCTAGTTGCGCACTGCTATCAAAATATGCATGCCATACAGTAAAACTAGGTACCTATTAATCGTTACATTTATATATATGTCAACCAATTTAGGTAGGTACACTACGCGCGACCATTTCTCGTGCCACGCGGGATATTGCGATCACGTGCTTGCAAAGCTTCGCTTCCAATTAGGCCTTAGGAGGCAGTGAACAATTTTTTACATCGACCTCATGCACACCACGCGTTCATGGTTAACTCGTTTGATTAGCCATCGTAATAGGAAGGAAATAGATGTGAAATTAGACTGAAAGGCTGCACTGCACTTGTTTATAAATAAACAGATATAGAAGAGAAAAAATAAACAAGAACGGGGATAGAGAATGAAAAGACAAATTGAAAAATAGAATATTTTTATATGAAATTACTTTATTGAACATGTAAAATCCGTATTGACATGAGGAATGCTAATTCTCATTTACAAAATAACACAAATGTAAAATTTGAGAGACAAATCACATCGAAAACCTACCTATTAACTAACTAAAAATACAACATACACATCAATTTCCTAGATTATTTAAATTGCCCGGTGGGGGTGCACCCCGCCGTCTGTTCTTAGCTTAAAGTTTGGTACCATTATCAGCATTGAAATTTACAATGAGAAGAGGTAGGTTTAATTAACAATAAGCCATACATACTTCCATGAAATAGTCTCTAATTTTACATGTTGGTATAGTTTGACCAAAACTCTTATGTCCAAAATTTGTGTCATTAAGCGAATAAAAGTTAGGTTTATTCAAAGCCCAGCTTCAAAATAAACAATTTATGTAGGAAATCAGGTAATATTGAAGACATACTAGTTTTGATGAAACCAGATGAGGTACATCTTAAAGTGAGCATCCGGTAGTCACAGCGAACTTAACGAGGGAGGGCTAACTGTACAATTCCCCAGTGTATACATGCTAACACTTAAACATTATTCTTTTTTTTTTGAGGCTTAGAAACCTAGACCCTAGCCAGCGGCAGAACTTTCCAAACTCTGCAATCTTAATACATAAATCACTATAATACTACAATTACATAGGTAGTAGAATAAACAACATGCTGAAACAACCAACAATTCTGTGTGGACCAAATTATTGTGAATGTATCAGAGACACTAGTCAAGCAGAATAATGAATTCAACTCATTAATATATCAATAAAAAAAATGTGAAATATAATACAGACTTTGGAAAGTCAGTCCCATTTTACTTTGTAATAAATTAAGTCCAAGTAAATTATTCAATATGAACAGTAGTGTCTTGAAGGTTGGGAGATCATTCGCTTTCGTCATCATCTTCATCTCCATCCTCTTCCTCAGATTCCTCCTTCTTTTTCTTGGACTTCTGCAAAACAAATTTAGTGTTAGTTATTGTATACTTATATACACAAAGCCATGGGCAAAAATACATTTTTATAGGGTCTGTTTAAGCATCATAAGAATGACTTACGGCGGGTGCCGCTTTCTTGCCCTTCTTCCCTCGCTTTTGTGCCTTTTTGCCGCCTCCTTCGCCACCACCACCGTTGGCGTTGTATGACTCTAAATCTTTCGCATACTGCTCCTTAGCTTTTGCCGCCTTCTCTTCCCATTCCTGAATAAAAATAACATTATAAGAAACAAGAAAAGACAAGGGGAAACGCCAGAGAATAGGTGATGTGTCAATACATACAGTCTTGTCCTTCATCGATTTCCACAGTTCTCCACCCTTCTTGGCGATGTCGGTGACTTTCATGCCAGGGTTCTCAGACTTAATCTGTTCTCTAGCACTGTTCAGCCACAGCATGTAGGCTGACATAGGACGCTTGGGCTTGTCCGTCATTTTAACTTTTTTCCTGTAATCAAACAAAGAAATTAGTATTTTAAAACACGCAAAATGCAGGGCAACAGGTTATGCGAGCCATGCTGTGCTGAATCCGATGGTTAGCTAGCCTTCGCACTGCATATATGGCACAGTAGGGCGGTATTTTGGCGGGAAACACGTTTACGCCTTATATACATGAAAAATAGAAATTTCGATTTAAAATAACAAAACTCCAGCTAAAATCGATACAATTAACAATAAAAACTAATAGTACCACGCAAATTATAACTAAAAAGAGTTATCGCCCCATGTAACGAGTTCACTGTCCTAGGCTTGGGTCGAAGAGCCATTTTGTTTTCACAGATTGTGATGAAAATACGCATTAGCTAAAGATGACATAATTACCAAATAATCAGACGTTAATATAGCTCAAACTTATAGAAGAATTGTTTCAGTCCCTCAATAGTAAAGATCCGAGAAATAAATTATTGAAATAAGGCGTGCTTCTTCATACCCACGCGTACTAAGGAAAGTATGAAGATGTCTATAGCCATGTTTGACTGCAAATTCCAACGTGGAATGAAATTTAATTCTATGAATCCGGCCGTAATAAACACGAATATACTTATTAAAACACTTTACTTTGAGTAGAAAAATAGTTGCACTTACCTGATGGCAAAAATTTTGAAATAATTTTTGAACTGGTGCACAACCAAACTATAGACGTAGAGAACCAGAAGAAAATGTATGGGCTCGAAGCAAATGTTCCCAGAGCAAGCTAGCTTGGGGTCGTATCGCGTCGGCACCCAAGCGACATCTATCTTAGCCGCGATTGGCCGAAAAATTCAATTGTACCAACCACACAACCGCTACAGAGCATCGTGTACTACGTATATCCGTGACGTATCGATTAGAGCATTTCTTTAAATATCAACTTTATTCCAATGCACTATGTTTCACATTCGTATAATACTACGTCTCTAGAACATTTGCTTCATAAATGTTTTTCGTCAAATTTGGGTGAAAATAACTGCAAAAATGGAAAAATATTGACACTTCAGAACGTCTTAGGCTTTAGAAAATATTTTTCGTATATATAGTTGGTATATTCATATAAGAAGTATATCAAAAAATTACCCAGTCCACTCAAGACGAGTCTCCATCGAAATTAACTCGCGCCCTATTTTAAATGCCGCCAACGTTAATTTCGAAAACGTAAAAAGCGCGGTAAACGTTAGCGGGAAAGGGACGCCAATAAAACATAGCGCTTGAATGGCAGACGCGTATGTTTACGATTTGGTATTTCGTGGGAACTTGAGAAATAGTTTTTATTTCAAAGCTATAAGGGTGTCGAAGCAGTAGTTCTTATGATTATACTACTAAAATACATTCTTGAACTTGATGTATGAATGATTCTCAGAAGTTATACCTTAGTAATTACAATTTTAATTTTCATTATGTGAATTCAATATTAGCGTTTAATTTCAACACAATAATGATTTAGGTAGGTAGGTATTCTAACTTAATAGATTTTACCTACAATTTGCTTATAATTTTTGCCCAGTATGCATTTTACTTATCCAATGAAGTTCATTTTATAATATAGCTGCTATAACTTACTAAATCATCTCGCCAGATCCCTTGTGGCGTAGGAAGAGAATAGTGTTCCAACAGTTCATTTCTTCACAGACCTCTCGCTACCTTCCCTCTCATAATTCGTCTTAAAAACACGTCGGTTACTCAGACTTTTGACTTGCCCATCAGATAAGACAATTGCAGTATGTACGTACCTAAGTGTACCTACTTATAGGCCGTTGGGTATAGGTACCTACGGCTCTGTTAATAAGTCACAGGTCTGGTGGCTTTTCATGCGCCTATATAGCGATCACGAGGTCCTAAGTTGGGATCCTGGGTCATAGTAATATAGCGGGTCATAGTAGTATAGTGTAGTTTTTCTATCTAAAGTTTCCCAGTCTGAGTCCGGAGTCTGGAATTGTACCCGATATAATGGCAATAGGGTCGCCCCTTATTATAACTATTAAGACCCGTCTAATACCAGGCCCACCTAGGAAATATAGTCGTGATGATGTTTATTTTTGTAGTAGGTATGGCTGCCGTCACCCGAATTGCCAACTTTAGGACAAAGATTGTCAATTTGACAGAACTTCGGTCTTTTCTGTAAGCAATATTTCCATTCCCAATATTTAAAAAAAAGATTTTGTTTCTTTATAGATTTTGAATCGGTCAAATGTATATAAGTCGGGCTGTCCTCTATATATCTTACCGACTGTGTATCGAAGCGATTTTTCGCGGAAGCGTTATCGTAGTGGACTCTGTAATAGTTATGGATCTAAGTAAAACGCATGTTTAAACTAAGAAACGCACCTAATTATATTTACGTAGCCGTTTGCACGGAAACTGAGCTTCTGGGTTTTACTGGACAATATGAAAATTCCAATCGTCTTCCAAACTAGGACAAATCCGGGATCACCTCTATGGAAGGTAGCCTTAGCTAGAAGAGACTTAGGCAAGGCATGTTTAATCATGGAATAGTTTTTTCTTTCGTAGGTTTAATCTTAGAACTTCAAATTATTTACTGAGTTCTTAGATTTACGCGAATATTACACATGAAATAAAACTATTTTTTCGGATTTTATCGCGGTTTATTTTTGATTTTTAGTACCCGACGTTTCGAGTGCTTTGCAGCACCCATGGTCACGGGAGGGACTGAGGTGTTAGACGTCCAAAAGGCATAGTTCTTCCGGGGTAGGTACCCTCAAACTTCTTAATTATTTTTGTTGGTCCGATCTACGCAGAATGTGCTCACGGTGTCTTGAGGTCTTGCAGTGCTATGCTTGGTTTTGGATTTGATTATATTAATTACCGGATCCCAAGTCGATGGAAGCACCCCGCCATCTTCTCTATTGAAATTAGGATGTTTTTTAATTTCAATAGCCTTGCGAACCATCCTTGGTAGGAATCGGTGTTCTTTCACGAGGATTTGTAGTCTATCAAATCTGATGTTATGGCGGGTGCGGTCAAGGACATGTTCATAGACTGCAGACTTCTTTGAGCGACGGTGTTTTAGGTCAGCTATGTGTTCTTTAACCCGAGTTTTTACCGGTCTTTTTGTTTGTCCTATATAAGAGAGACCACATTCACAATCAAGCTTGTATACTCCTGCATCTTGTAAAGGGATGTGACACTTGACAGATGGTAAAAATTGACTGATCTTCTTCGGCGGCTTATAAAATGTATTAATTGAAGCACGCTTCAAGATGTAGCCAATCCTGTCCGTGACTCCTCTCATGTAAGGTAGCACAGCAGGGAGACGCTCGACTGTGGCTGGTTTCGCTCGGTCACTGTGACGTTGGCGTGGGACTCGAAGCTCACTCGAACGTCGCGAACTTAAAAATCAAAAATAAACCGCGATAGAATCCGAAAAATAGTTTTATTTCATCAAATTATTTGTTTGTTAGATCCACTGGTTTAGTGTTCTCTTATCCTTGTTATAGTTAGCCCACTTTCGTGGCAGTAAACATAATTATGAGGCATCACACATGAATAAGTGTAAAAAGTTAGCAGTCTTGGTATTCCTGTGGCGCCTAAAGTTTTACTGAATGTCATCTTGTCTAGGCTGTTGAAGGGTCTAGTCTAGATCTAGTCTAGAGGTTACCTTTTACTATTAGACAATGATATTATCTAGTACAATTTTATTTGGTTCTATTTAGTGAAAGCTGGATGCGTACATCCCGAAGCCGGTCGTCTGGCGATCTTTAGAGTGGTCTTTGTCCCGCTGTGGACGACCGTCAGGTGATCATGAAATATATATTAATTCTCGTCCAAGACATAGCTACTCGCGACTACTCGATACAGAGGACGGAGCGATTTAAGCTCTTAAACACTGAGTTCGTAATTATTTTTAGTCGGTATTTAAATAGAGACACCGTGTAGTAGGTATATTAAAGAGATTGCCTTTGGCCGAAGGGCCTTTGTAGCTTCACCTAGTACTTGCAGCATGGGCACTGCCGAGAACATAGAGTTTACTTGCTCAGTCAGTCAGTTCTTAGACTAACACTCTCCTACAAGGAGTTGTAGGCATAGTATAACCTGATTTCTGTGCGTAGATTACTACACCGTAGAACCATTTTCTAACGAATTTGCCTATACAACATTTTATAAATACGAACACCTGAAAGTATGTTCATATCAGGAACTAAATTGAAGTCAAGAATTTTAATGTATATATTTTTTTAAATTAGCTAAATTTGTAAGTTTTGCCATACGCCGTATTAGATACGTGTAACCATGATTAAAAGGAATAAAGTGATTTCAATTGCACTTCTTAACATTATTTCTCAATACGCCAAGTGTTTTTCTCAATTTGGATATCTAAGTTATTAAGATAATGGTAATAACTCTTCAAAATTGGAACTAAGATGTTCATAATTAATTCTTAAAGCAAAAATCTGATTGAGGTGTTTGAGGTCTTGCGTTATTTACATTACACGTTGTATACGAACTACGGAATGTTTCGCTTGATACTTTGATCTCGAAAGAGGCACCTAACCTATTTTAATAATAGGCGTACGATATGCTATGTCTATCTAATTTGGTTATTAACCAGATTTCACAGCAATGCAACAATGCATTACATACAACGGGTGATAAATTATAATTTATCATCATATTACGCAGACGCCAACTGAATTAAGTGCATTTGACCTGCGCTTGATAACGTGTGTTATACTCTGAGTGATAAGAGTTGTATTTATTTTATGAGTCTTATTCTCAATTTTTGATGCAATTATTTAAAACGTAACTGGTAAATACGTTTATAAAGACGCTCACAGCCAGGGCCGTCTTATCTCATTCCGGGGCCCTAGGGCACACGAGAATATGAGGCCGTTTTGGAAAGTAAAAAACTGACCAAGTACGAGTCGAACTCGCGCACTGAGGGATCCGTACCGCAAACTTTGGTGTTATCGTGATATATAGCGAGAACCAGACTCGCACTTGACCCGTTTTTATTATTTGTTGTTATTTTATAGAGTTCACACTAACACCTCCCTAAGTTATGAACCTAAAAAAGTAAATAACAAAATCATTTTATGCTTTGACTTATATTTTGACGTGTCCAACAAACAAAGTCCTATAATCCCCAGTATTTATATTTCGCATATATAACCTTATCGACGGGCACAAAAGTTTGCATTCAGACCTAAGATTCATTTAGGTTAGTGGTGTCATAACAGCGCATAATTTGTTGGTTCCTATTTCATCCCGCGGCTGTCTTTGAGTACCTATGTCAGAACGCCACTGTGAAAATACTAAAGGAATACGAAATAAAAATGTAGTACATACAGTAAATGTAACATAACATTAAAACTCATTTTATCCATCAATCAAGGATGTAGGTACCGAGGAGACCTAGACCTACCATGACCAAATAGACCGAGTATTATCTGAAGGACAAGTCAAGAGTCTCCCTAACCGGCGAGCGTGTATGAGACGAACTATGAGAGCGGAGGAAGCTAGAGAGGTATGTAAGTAATGAACTTGTTGTAACTCTGTACTCTCTGCCTACCCCGCAAGGGATCTGGCGTGATGATATAGATAAATAGATCAACAATTAACCTGTATCCTCTTGTTGAGTGTACGCCTCTCTTATATCACGCCATTTATGTCGGTTTGTTGCAAGTCTTTATTTATATTCAGAGATGGGCAAAATGTAATCAGATTAATTATTGATTATAATTGCACTTTGAAATATTCAATTATGATTCAAGATTAAAAGTATACGTATACGCTGAAGATTACAAAATGTAATTGTAATCGTTAATCATTAATACACGCCTACATTCCAGCAGCAGGGGTATAATGCCCACTGCTGGGCAAAGGCCTTCTCCCACAAATCGAAGTGAGAGAGATTAGGTCATACTTCACCACGCGGACCCAGTGCGGATTGGTAGAGGCAGGTTTGTGGCCACCTGCTGTTGGAACTTATCAAGCCGCCTTTAAGGCTTCCAACTCGGCTTAACGACTACATTAAGTGGTTACCGGGACCAACGGCTTAACGTGCCTTCTGAAGCACGCAGTCGCTCGCTATATAAAAATGCCACAAACGGTCACCCATCTCAGGCCTACCGAGTCGAACGCTGCTTAACCTTGGCGATTAGTAAGAACACCGCGGTCGCACAGCGCTACGAGCGCAGCAGGGGTAGTTAAGCATTAATCTGATTACATTATGCCCATCTCTGTTTATGTGTGTGGAGTGAGGGACCACATGGCAAACAAAATATGTGAACGCGTCTTTTTATGATTTAGTAATCGTTGTTAATTTAAAAAGAATGCCGTTGCGTCTTTGACGTTGGTTGAAGTCGCTCGGTCATATAAGTTACCCGTTAATAACCATGTATCTCTATTTGGTAGGTAGATATGAGAGTTAGGCTATAGAATTACTAAGTAGATAGCTTAGAACCTTAGAACATTTACATGCAACTATCGTCTTGCCGTAGCTGCGAGCAGTCGCTGTGATAGTTAAGGAACCTATGTTAATAGAAAGAACAAGGAGAGCGTGACATTCTATTAGTTTGATTTTTTATAAATTATGAAGTATTTACGGCGATCAAATAGAATAATTATCACGACATATTTTGTCCTACTTAGCTGCTCGCAACCATTATTACGCGGGCAGTTCTAGGCATGTTGTTCTAAATTAAGTCCTCAGGTACTTAATACTCGGAGTGTTTTCGTCCACCTCGGGATTATTGTCGTGCAGGCATGTAGGTCTCATACACGCTCGCCGGTTACGGAGACTCTTGACATGTAGGTATACTATTTAAAGCCAGCGTTCTTAAGATAGCTATTCATTAACAAGTATTAAATTAAAAACATAATAATGGCATTATGTATGAAATGCCGTTGCTATTATTTTAACAACGGCAGATGCAACATTCCGCATTATTTGTAACAAACCTTTCTCTTATACCCCATGTTGTAATATATTACTAAATGTCCCTAACCTACCGCAAGGCGCGCCTTATTGCACTTCTTAAGAATTATACAAAAGGGATCGTTACAAAAAAAAAAGGGCAGGCGACAAACGGGCCGGTTTCGTTCGATGGCGGGAATGTTCCCGCGTAGTACGCTGACATAGGCGCATTTTTTTAATCTTTTTTTTCATGTCATGGTATTGGGTACAGGGGTAGTCATTGTTCTAGGTTATGCGAAAGAGTAACGGTTGTTAGAGGATCGTCCTTTATTTTATTGCCCCACAAAACTAGTAATTTATATAAGTAGTGATTAGAACCAAAGTGAGTATAAGTAGGTAGGTAGCATAGGGTGGTATTCTAGTCGATAATATTTGTTCGGTGTATATCTTATCAAAAATGTTTAAGCGATTGGGTCGACATAATTTAGTCAATTAGCAACCTAAGTGGGTCTACATAAGGCTGATAGACCATTGCATGAAATCGTAAATTTTCTTAAACTTCTTCAACATCAGACGAAGATACCATGTGGTAGGAGTTTTGGCGGGAAATAGAAGGATTCCGCTGCGCTGGACCGCAGGATGGAAAGACTAATGTTATCACTTATCTATGAACAAATTATAAGACATTAATAGCTTGAGATGTCGTCCGCTAGAAACGCACAGTTCGGTTTCCCATATTAAAAACACAAACTAATAAGGGTGTGTTTTATTTGTCACTATTGAAATGTAACCGACGAAACCAGCGCGGGAACGGGCCCAAATATTACTCGCCCATAACTGTCTTTTTTTCCTTACGACGTTGCGACTATCGTTACCTTGCGTTCCTATAACTAAATTTTTTATATCTAAACATTATACAAGACCCATATTGGGGAGCAGAGGAATATAATTAAGGATGAATCCGGATAATACTAGAAATTTAAGTAGATAAAAAAAAACATCAAAGTGTGTGTCGTACACACCCCAGTGTTAAATACATTGACCTTTTCCGTTGCACGTGTAAACAGTATGACGCGACAAAGAGGCTGCGCGTGCGCATTCCGCTATCCATTAATTGTAATGTAGCAGCGATTTTATCAATCAAATGATGTCTACCTATACTTTTGTTAACAAATGTATGATTTGATTATTATTTTTGTAATATACTTACATCGCTCATTGGTACCAAGATGAATATTTATTTCAATCACGGCCATGAGGATAATTATACTGCAAATAATGTTAATCATTTGAACCATTTGTTTTTACAATAACAAGAATTAATTAAGGAAATTATTGTAATATAAATTTTCCAGTACAGATTAGAATAAAAATATAGACCCAGTGTTGTGTGTGGTTAAGTCGATTTACATAACATTTCTATGTTTCGCGTTGATTCTTATCCAATAAACCTATATGGCGGGAACGGAACTCAGTGTAACTCGTGAGATGTTATTATTGAACCAGTAATATTGACACCGAGTATTGAAATTGGATTTGTCATACATTGTAAACAGTAAAGTTGATGACTATTAAATTATTCATGTTGCTACTTGACCTAAACCGACGTTACAAACCGTGAAAATTGTAATAATAACAGCATATTTTTTAGATGTATTTTTATCGGTTTATTGACACAAGGTCTGTCTATATTTACTTTTAGTCTGCAATTTGTTTCTCTATAAATAACATTGTCTTAGGTACACTAGAAATAATTCCGGGCTGCGGGTGCGTTTACAGACACACTTTAGCTCCACAAAGCAGACTGATCCGAATATCTGTGGAAAACACAAAGATTTATGCTATGCAGGCATCGAACCCACATATACTAAATCCAGTGAGCCAGACGGTCTGTGTATAGACCAAAAACGAAGCAGTCATTTACCTAAAAATATTGATTTATATTTCAAATTAACTTGTTACCACGTCTTACCACGCGTGGGCAAAAGTATAAATAAAAATACCTGCGTGTGGGTTAGTGAAACCCAGTATAATGTAAGTTAGGTGTTTACTAAAGAATTTAGCATGTGACGAAGTTGGTGATTTCAAGTGGGACCTAAAGTTCTAGGCCCATTGCTCTACTAGAAATAATACCGGCCCGACGAATACATTTCAGGATTAATTATGCTCGTTAAAGCGTCGTAAAAGCTAAGCTAAGCACGAATCTATAATATTCGTGACGCAACGCTTCTTGTATTCAGTGAAATCTGTGTTTGTGAATCGATATTTGCACTAGCGAGTGAATACGGGAATGCAATTGGATATTATAGGTATTATATTGTGCAATACTGTGTCAAGTACGAATTTCACTAGTGTTTGTAAACGCAGACGTATTAATTTACGCGCTTGTAAGAAGCCGCAATGGTCAGAGGGCCTAGACAAGTTGCAAGCGTTTTGTTTCTATTCTCTTGTCGCAATCGATAGCGCATTGTTTTGACCACGTGACTTTTCGTCGCAAAATGACATTCCCATACATTTTGCCGCTTTCTATTAGCGTTAACGACTGCAGATTGTCAACTTAGCTATAGGCGCTGATCTATTTTATTCATACTTTGCCGTAGAAAGAGATGTAGATAAACATAGTTTATAGATTTGTCTCTTATCCACATCTCTTTCTTACGGCAATGTAAAATTGTATAGCTTTCTTAAAGTGATAATGGTCACGCCCATGTTGCGAAGTAGTGGGCCAACACCTTAATACGATCCACAAGATTGTGTGATATTAATAGATCCGTTTAGAACTAGCCTTCACATTATTGTGTTACTTAAGTACACAGGACGTTGTTATGTGAACCTTATATGAAACATGACAAAGCAGAAGCATTTGCTTACTGCAAGTGAAGTGAAAAAAATAAAATCAACAAAAAATGTGCCGAGGTTTCATCAGCGCAAAAATAGTTTAGTTATAGTATAACTGTTTATGTTTCATCAATTTTAGCTTTGGACATCGGCATACGGCTTATAATTTTCTCACAAATACATCCCAAACGACCGGTAGAAACTCATGGCTCCTTGATGAGATAATACTATATTTTCTCTCTATCTATATCGTCCCGCTAGATCCTTTGCAGGCAGAGAGTACAGAGCTCCAAAAGAGTCAATAAAATTGTAATAATTTTAAGGCATCTTTTTCACACTGTACAATGTGAAAACACATATAGGAAAACAACAAATTTAAAAATAAATCTTATATTAAAGTATAGCTAAATTTACAACTAAGACATTGGGGCTTTCACTAAACAACTTTTAGTACTAATATTAACTTTTAAGATGGGTATTTACAATATTTCATACCAACACATGCGCTACCTAATCGTACAAATAAACGACAACATAATACAATAATATTATTATATCTTATGATTTCGCTTCCATTCTTGACAGTATGAAAAATACGAAAGGGTGCTATTGGATTTAAGTACAGCCATAACTTACGAAAAATCCCTTAGTAATGATGATGAGTATAAGTGACTTTCTTCTGTCATTCGAAAAGCATGCTATTTTTAACCTAGAGAGGGATCTTCTTACAACACATGGAAAATGTAACCCGACAAACGGAATAAACGCTGAAATATACTAAAAATATTTTTCTGTCGCTTGGTACATTTTTAATTGTGCTATTGTACATTTTGACATACCTCTATAAAACTCTACAAAAAAAAATAGAAACCCCACTAAATTTGGATGTGAAAAATATAAACCTTCCATTTTGGCTTTGCCGAAGTTGCCTAAACGTCTTTTTTGGAACGACAGTCACTGTATATTGTGTTTAAAACAAAACATGATGTACGCTTTATGTGGTGCGTTAGTAAGTTTAAATTCACTGAGATTTAACAACCTTAGATGCTGGGTGGGTTTTAAATTTATTTTGTACATAGAATATTTTTCATGTGTCGTGAAGTCTATAATCCAATTCAATCACACGATAATTTCCAATGACGTAACCTATATGGACATGTCCTAACTACGATAATAACGTGCCAGTCGCGGGACGTTAAAAATGGCAGTCGGTCATTCTGCAACCAATTGCAGCCCTCGAATTCCACTGGTAACCATGGTAACACTTGTACGGTTAAAATGGCGGACCGGCCGCAACCGCAAGTTCTTTATTCCCCAGAGACAAACTATGTCCATATATATTACGACATTGATTATTTCAGACATTGGTACATACAAGATTCTTCGGATTGGGTTTATTACGAAAGGCTTTCAATAGGTTCAATCGCTGCCACTCCCGCTCCCGCTTGCGTCTCCGGATCCTGACGAAGCCTCCGCTTCTGATGAACTCTTGGCTTTTTCTTTCTTTGACTCCTTGCTCTGAATAAAAATAGAACATGGTCAAATATTGTAAGCATCGGCCGCTTGGGCTATTAGATAGAGTAATAGCATTATGGAATCCGGAATTATTCCAAGTATGGGAATACGTTTTATTTAGTTCAAAAGACCCACACAAACTACACAATAGGGCTTGGGACAAGACGGTAATATCGCCTATAGCAAGTTAAAAAGACCTCTTCTTTCAATGAAAGACCCAAGTTATGTTTGTATTTGTAGTATAGTATTAAACAATGAATCGTCGTAATCAACAAAAAGAATCGTGAAAAATTGGTCCACAATTGACGAAAATATCGATGAATGTACATAAAAAAATGTAATAATTATAGTATCGATAGAAACATCAAAATTGGTTTACAATTGACGACAATATCGAGGAACGTACGTAAAAAAAGATATATAGACCTTCTTATTTTCGGCCTTAGTTGGTTAAAAAATAAATACTAAAAATTTATTTCTCATAGGAATTAAATTCATAAAAACTTTTCAATGACCTGAGCTGACGTTCAGAGCTTTAAATCACGCAGTAGTCACAATGAGGTAATATATATGGACATGCCATAACTATGAAAATAACTGGCCAGTGTCGGGCCGTTAATATGGTGGTCGGTTATACAAATTCATAACGTTTTTGACCGAAAATGTAATCATAATAACAGGCGGCCATTAAAATGGCGGACTGGCCGCAAATTGATTATTCCCAGAAACACACATTTCTTGGCCATATATATTAATTACGTCAATGGGTAGTCGCCATAAAAATATTTTTATTTTATCCAATCAGGGTATGGAAGAGCGGAAGAGATGGCTTTTTAAATTTGCTTTTACCAATGTAAAATTGAAAGTATTTTAGAAAGTAGGGCGCATCACTTTCAAAACTGGTATCTATAGCGCGCTGTTATTTTTAATGATTTGTTTGAAATAAAAAGCCATTGTGATGGCCAGTGTTGGCATAACAAAATAACAATTTCGGAGCAGAGGTATATTATGTACACCCACATTTCGCCGATGATGTTAATGCCAAGGTAATAGACGGCGAGCCCATTGCTATTATACCGTGAAGGAATCCAGACTCCAGACTACTAAGAATTTTTTTTAAAGAAAAATTCTACTAAATTTTCGACTTATATTTGAGAACCCAGGAAGATCGTCAGTCAAATTATGCCTCATTAGATCAACAAGGCAGTCTAGTTAAAATTGTAATCAATGGAGCTAACCAATACAAAAGAAAAAAGCTTGTGGCAGAAGCTTTGTTGTGTGTGATTTTATATGATCATGACCATCAATATATCCTAACAAGATACACACTTCCGTTCAAAAGTTATAGTAAAAACGTGCCCAAATCGACGGGAGTAGTTATAGTAAGGATATAAACATAAATTAGGGCATATTTACTTGTATCACTTAAATGTGTATTTGCAAAAAAGCCGAAGCCTGTTAATTTTTTAGTACCGGCCACTTTTGCCTGCCCGTTGGTGGTGCCATATTTCGTGCGGCGAGCGTGTATCTATTTATATTTGATCTATGATCACGAGCATATAACCATGGGGGATGGAAAGATCCCATGACAAGTGATGTGGTATTATAAAAAAATCTAAATAATTTTTAGGGATTTTTACTGAAGAATTAATTTAAATTTCTTAGTTTCAATATAAAATTAGATTTATGGAGTTTATTTAACGTCGATAATTCACCACCTTCGTGTGTTAAGCAGCAGATGGCGTGGTGAAAATGAGTTAGGATATTTTTAATTCTGTTTACAAATACAGGGACGTTACTACAACCTCTTTAGCAATACTATTTATTACAGCAAAGTAGCTTGAGGGCGCCCTCTGTGTGTCATCGAAGATAATAGAAGTAAGATTATAGTAGCTTTTCCCAAAAACAAGGTAAACCCTATTATTCCTGTCTCGTGGGTGCGTTTACAAAAGTGGAATTCGCGTATAGAAACATCCAAATCGTACCAAACATATGTGGGACTTCATTCTTCGAGAATAAGTAGGCTACCCTGCGATTACGAGCTTGGTGCTACAATCGTAACCGACATCACGTTCAACTATTGAAATATTATGAGGAAATTCGTACTTTATAAATATTTTCCAAAGTTCGTCCAAATGCGATGCAAAAACGCAATGTATTGACAAGCAAAATGCAGAGTAAGTGAAAAATGGTGAGCCGCCCGCTGGTAACTAGAACATGATCCCATGGCCCGGAATCTGGTAAGTCGAGTCGATTTTACATAAATACTTAGGCGAGTTTTTTATCAGATTACAAAATCACAGCGAAATTTATTTATTTAATATCTTTCTATAACTAAATACATATGTTAGGGTATAGCCCTACAAAACCATGTTACTGGTTTGACTGTGGGAACGTTCAACTGAGCCTCTTTATAAATTCATCACTTGAGTTGTATCAATACACATTTGTTTTTTAACAATGTATTATGATAAGTTCTAACCGATCTGACATTGTTAGCACTTACTCAGCAGAAACTTGTTTAGTTTTCTTTTAAACGTTAGTTTATAAATTTCATGTCTGATCTCATCTGGTAGACTGTTAAGTAAATAAGGCAGACGTTTTTTAAGTGTTCTGTCACCGTAGTAATTGCTAACTCTGGGAACAATAAATTTGCCAGAAGTCATAGATCGTGTATTATGGTCGTTGGTCACCTGTAAAAGTTTATGCTCTTGACTGCCGTGTTGGTTTGTCGCTAGTAATAATTTATGTTTCAGACTAATTGGTAGAATCTCACATATCTGAAATAGTTTTCTATAATCACTCTTTCTATAATCATCAAATGACGCTGTGCTTTTTGAAAAGTCATGATATATCAATTCTCGTATTTAATTGACACTTGAGACTGAATATTGACTGAATTGAGAGTTCATTATGAATTGACTCACCAATTTGACGTTGGTTTTGTATATTCGTTGTTCGTCAATTTTTAAATTTTAAACCATTTATGAAATTGTGACATTGAGATTAGATCGAGACAGTTTTTAAACTAGTGTTGTTAAAATGAGCGCTGAAGTCGAGCGTTTAGCGTTAGCGCCGAGTCGTCGCTCACGAGCGTTGAAACACGTAGAAGACGCGAGCGTTTTAAGCGCCGACACGAGCGTTTATCGACACTAATTTAAACACTTTAAATTATGAGAATTGCCCTTCTGGAATAAATCCTGGAATATCTGTTATTTTTTTAAATAAATAAATATCTATGGGTATTGATGTTACTAAACACTTACATCTTTAGTATCCTTCTTCTTACTCTTCTCCTTATCAGAATCAGAAGAGCTGTCATCGTCTTCAATATACTCTTTGCTGGTGAATTTCCCGGCGGTGCTGGTCGCGCTGGTGTTCTTCGGCTTCTTGCTGGGCGGCGCTTTGCTCTTCTTCTCCACCGCCTTTCGTTCCTTCTCCGCCTGCTTCTTCTTCTGTTTGAACTCGTCCGCGGCGCCACTGTCTTTGTACTTCTTCATCGCTATGTTGTATTCTTCTTTGGATTTGTTGGCTTTCTCTTCCCATTCCTGTTGAGAGAAGATTATGAAATAAGTTTTAATGGATTTAATCATGAAAAACATGATCACAAATAGGTACTTTGACTACAATGGGAACACATTTGTTTTGTTATTATCATTTTTATATCATTAATGCGACTAAAATATAAACAAGAAATTAATTTAGCATGTTTTATAACGTATTTATAGTATAAAAAAAAAGGAAAAAATAATACAAAATTTATAGCCTGAGGGCAATGCAATAAATAGTATTTTATTATTCATGTTATTTGCCAATGCAAATAAAATGCACTGCAACGAAATTGTCAACTATTCATGCATCAATTATTTATTTTGGTTTCAAATTATAAAATAATTCTAATTATATTATACTTATTAATCGATTTTAAAAACGTAAATGTAAGATAAGGCTTCAAGTAGTGTTGTAAAAACCCTCGAGTCGGCGCTTAAAATACTCGCGTCTTCTACGTGTATCAACGTTCGTAAGCGTCGACTCGGCGCTAAACGCTCGACTTCAGCGCTCATTTTTAAAACACTAGCTACTAGGATTATTATATTTTTGTCTATGAGAGTGACTCACAGATTTGTCCTTAAGCTCGCGCCACATCTCGCCGCCCTTCTTTGCGATCTCCGTGACCTTGATGCCGGGGTTGTCGTCGATGATGCTCTTGCGGTTCTCGTTGAGCCACAACATGAACGCGGTCGCTGGCCGCTTGGGCGCGTTGGCGTCTTTTTCACGTTTCTTCGATTTCTCCTTGCGCTTGCGGGGCGCTTCCGACTGTGAAGGGACAAATAATAAATTAAATTATATTTGAAAATAAAACTAATTTTTTTTCGGATTTTATCGTGGTTTATTTTGATTTTTAAGTTCCCGACGTTTCGAGTGCTTTGCAGCACCCATGGTCACTGGAAGGACTGAGGTGTTAGACGTCCAAAAGGCATAGTTGTTACGGGGTACCCTCAAACTTCTTATTTGAGTCTTACCGTCATGCCTATATTCCCGAAGCGTGGCGCCAGAGGTGTACTTTGTACACATATATAGCTGAAGGCATAAAAATAAGATTTCCGTTTGCTCTGAACAGATGGCTTAATTCATAATCGACACTTTACGGTACTGCTTTATAAGAAGAATCACTTTGGTAATAAAATAATACTGTAAAATAATATCGTCTGTTCGTGTCACTAAATTAATGTTTCAATGAAACAAAACATGTGAAAAAAAATTAACTTCAATAAAGATGATAAAAATGTGAACTTTGTTGAAGGATTTATCGCCACCGATTAGCGACAGTACGAACACCACAGCTTATGGTCTAAAATGGCCTAGGTTTTTTTAAAATAAAAACTTATCGCCTTTAGGATTTATTTCGTATTTATGTGTACCGTTTTCCGTACGTAGTATAATATTCTTTGACACAACTGTCACAGTACCCTTCCTTCAGGAAAAATAGTTTTTTTTTAAAACGTAGCCCCACACTAGGATTTATTCCTGTATCGTAGGTGAGTTTACAAACATGAAAATTCACATACACAAATACCCAGACCGAAACAAAAAATTGTGGGTCACACAAAGATTTGTCCCGTGCGGGAATCGAACCCGCGACTTTAAGACACAGTGGGTGGAGTGGCTTAAGCTCTTAACCACTGCGCTAAATCGCCCGTCAAAAAGGTTTTTATACAGTCACGATATAGGTAAAAAGGATTTAATAGACTTTTGCCCCCATTTTAATATCTCATCTGTACAGTGTAGGTGTATAAATTTGGTTATCATTATTAAACAAGTTTATTTTCAAGTGTTTTATCTACTTACTATTGTCTTTGCTTTCTTGTGTTTCTTCTCTTTCTTTTTCTCCTTCTCCTTTTCTTTCTTGCTGCCGTCGGATCCGCCTGATGCGTCAGACTCATCTGATGATGACGCGTTGGTATCGTATCTGAAAACAAAACCTAAGATTTAATACTTACTTTGTAATACTAATTGTTTGTTATTTAAAAAAAACATAGCCCCAACTAGGATTTACTCCTGTGTCGTAGGTGCATTTATAAACATGAAAATTTACCCAGACCGAAACAAATAACAGTAAAAATAATAACACACCGTCACGCCTATATTCCCAAGAGGGGGTGGCAGAGGTGTACTGAGAACACCCACGTTTAGCCGACGTTGTTAGGTCCCATGTAATAGGGGGCGAGCCTATTGCCATATACCGGGCGCAATTCCAGACTCCGGATTCATACTGGTAATTTTTTTGTTAGAAAAACTATAATTGTCCGACCTAGGTTTCAACCCAGGACCTCGTGATCACAAAGCGATGCGCTTTACCATCAGACCAACGAGGCAGTAGTAGTAAAAATAATAAATTTTTATATATATTTTTTCAGACAATCTACTGTTTAGCTTTAGTTACCGACTGCGCCCATCCCTATTACATTTCTATTCAGAGAGCCTCTAGACAAGTTGCAAGCGTTTTGTTTCTATTCTCTTGTCGCAATCGATAGCGCATTGTTTTGACCACGTGACTTTTCGTCGCAAAATGGCATTCCCATACATTTTTCCGCTTTCTAGTAGCGTTAACTACTGTAGATTGTCAACTTGACTATAGGCGCAGTACTTCTTAGCGGCAGAGTTGGGCAAAAATTAATCGTGAAACAATTAAGTTACAATTAAAATATTTCGTATTTCATCGCGGCTTATTTGTGGTAGTCAAGTGTCCAACGTTTTTAGTTCTCTACAGCACCCATGATCGCGGAAGGGACTGAGGCATTTGATGCCCAAAAATCATTGTTAATCCGGAGTATGCCAGGGAAATGAATTTAATTGCAAATGTAATTTCAATTGATTGATCCTACAATTGAAAAATGCCCAACACTGCTTGGCGGCAATACAGGCGACTCTGTGGGGGGAGGCATTAAGCCGCCTCGCCGATCAGCTGACGACTAGACAGACCGCAACCAACTGCCCAACGCATTATTTAAATAAAAATAATATTAGCCCTGTTAAGAAACTGTCCCACTGTTGGGCACGGGCCTCCTCTCAAACCGAGAAGGTTTAGGCCATAGTCCACCACGCTGGCCCAGTGCGGATTGGCGAACTTCACACACCTTCGAGAAACTCTTAGGCATGCAGGTTTCCTCACGATGTTTTCCTTCACCGTTAAAGCAAGTGATAATTAATTTTTAATACGCACATGCTTTCGAAAAGACAGAGGTGCGTGCCTGGGTTTGAACCCGAGACCTTTGACTTTGCAGTCCGACGGTCTAACCACTAGGCTATTACTGCCTATTATTGCATTATTTGTTTTTTTCCTATTTTTTATACGCCTCGCTTATACCAAGTAAATCGCGCTAATATTACAGTCCACTCATTTTTATTTAAAAAACTACCTGTTACCCTCGGCTGCGCACGCGTTTGAATGAGGAATAAAATGCGGTTTTTCTGTGCAATTTTTCCATTTTTTCTCCTCATAAGAACCTTCCCCGGACTTCAAGGAATATTAAAAAAAAAAGTTAGCCGAATCGGTCCAGCCGTTCTCGAGTTTTGCGCTTAGCAATGCATTTAGGCATTCATGTTTATTTATATAGATTAAATAGATATCCTCCAAGTATCAAGCTTGCATTAGGTAACACCAGTACTGGTCGTGTTTAATATGGAATCCGAGTTCTAACATAATGCGTGTCCGTAACTGATAGAGCTGTACCCTTAACCATGGTACCCTGGTATACTCACTCCTCCGCCACGTCGCTCTCCTTCGCCTTGTCCGGGTTGAAGTCCTCGTCGGTGCTCTCGTCGGAGCCGTCGCTGTTGTTGGAGTCCCGCTCCTTGGCCTCGGCCTTCACGCGCTCGAGGTACGCGTCGGGCTCCTTCTCCGTGTCCGAGTCGCCGAAGTCGTCATCGTAGAGGGCCTTGTCCTGTTCAAAATTAAATATATATAATAATATAATATTAGTCCTGTTAAGAAACTGTCCCACTGTTGGGCACGGGCCTCCTCTCAAACTGAGTGGGTTTAGGCCATAGTCCACCACGCTGGCCCAGTGCAGGTTGGCGAACTTCACACACCTTCGAGAAACGACGATTTAGCGCAACTCTTAGGCATGCAGGTTTCCTCACGATGTTTTTTACTTCACCGTTAAAGCAAGTGATAGTTAAATTTTAGTACGCACATACCTTCGAAAAGACAGAGGTGCGTGCCTGGGTTTGAACCCGAGACCTCTGACTTTGCAGTCCAACGGTCTAACCACTAGGCTATCACTGCTTTGCAAATTAAATATATGAACGACTATTAGTGCCCGCGACTTCGTTCGCGGTCCCTTCAGAACCTTACATTTTCCGGTATAAAAAGTATCCTATGTGTAACCCAGGTTATAAACTGTGTGCCAAATTTTATTCCAACAACAACATTCAAACATCTAAATATACAAATTTACACATCCTATTAATATTATAAAAATACACCGTCACGCCTATATTCCCCAGCAGCCTATTGCTATAACATAATCATCATTTCAGCCTATACTTGTCCACTGCTGAACATAGGCCTCCCCAATCGCTCTCCAGCGTAACCGGTCCGATGCCACCTGCATCCAACGATTTCCTGCGATTTTCACAAGATCGTCGGTCCATCTGGCAGGCGGTCGTCCTACGCTGCGCTTGCCAATACGTGGTCTCCACTCTAGAATCTTTCTGCCCCAACGCCCGTCCGATCTTCGCGCTATGTGGCCAGCCCATTGCCACTTCAGCATGCTAATCCTGAGGGCTATGTCGGTGACCTTGGTTCTTCTACGAATCTCCTTATTCCTGATTCGATCACGTAGAGAAACGCCGAGCATAGCTCTTTCCATAGCTCGCTGACCAACTTTGAGCTTTTTTATGAGACCTATTGTAAGAGACCACGTCTCTGATCCATATGTCATCACTGGTAACACACATTGACTAAAAATTTTAGTCTTTAGGCACTGAGGTATTTTGGATGAGAAGATGTTGCGCAGTTTCCCGAACGCTGCCCAGCCGAGTTGGATTCGTCGATTGACCTCTCTCTCAAAGCTGGACCTACCTAACCGGACTGCCTGTCCCAGGTAAATGTATTCGTCGACAACTTCAAGAGTAGAGTTCCCAACGGTGAGTGCGGTGGGTACGACATGGACATTAAACATTATTTTTGTTTTGTCCATATTCATTTTAAGACCCACTTGTTGGGATACTCTTTTGAGGTCACCGAGCATTCGTCCTAGATCTTCCAGCGACTCCGCCATGACCACAATGTCGTCGGCAAATCGAAGGTGAGTGATGTATTCGCCATTGATGTTGATGCCAAGTCCTTGCCATTCCAAGAGCTTGAAGGCGTCCTCTAAGGTGGCCGTAAACAGTTTCGGAGAAATGACGTCTCCCTGTCTTACTCCTTTTTTTATGGGGATCACCTTCGTGTACTGCCCCTGTACTCGGACTGACATGGTGGCGTTATTATACAAGCACTTCAACACTTCGATGTACCTATAGTCAATGCGGCATCGCTGGAGAGATCTAAGAACCGCCCAAGTCTCGATCGAATCAAAGGCTTTCTCATAGTCCACAAACGCCAAGCATAGTGGCCGATTATACTCCTCAGTCTTCTGTATAACCTGCCGCAGCGTATGTATGTGGTCTATGGTACTAAAACCTTTCCGGAAACCGGCTTGTTCGGGAGGCTGGAAGTCATCAAGCCTTCGTTCGAGACGATTCGTAATGACTCTCGAAAACAACTTATAAACATGGCTCAGCAGTGTGATGGGCCTATAGTTCTTCAATAAGGTGTGTCACCTTTTTTGAAAAACAGCACCACCACGCCCCTGTTCCATGCGTCCGGCGTTTTCCCTTCAAGCAAGACGGAATTAAATAGCCTCTGAAGGACTTTAAGTACCGGCGATCCGCCCGCCTTCAGAAGTTCTGCAGTAATTCCGTCTTCACCCGGCGCTTTGTTGTTTTTTAGTTGTTTGAGAGCCATCCTAAAATATTATAATAATATAGGGACAATAGGTCTCATAAAAAAGCTCAAAGTTGGTCAGCGAGCTATGGAAAGAGTTCGGCGTTTCTCTACGTGATCGAATCAGGAATGAGGAGATACGTAGAAGAACCAAAGTCACCGACATAGCCCTCAGGATTAGCAAGCTGAAGTGGCAATGGGCGGGCCACATAGCGCGAAGATCGGACGGACGTTGGGGCAGAAAGATTGTCGAGTGGAGACAACGTATTGGCAACCGCAGCGTAGGACGACCGCCTGCCAGATGGACCGACGATCTTGTGAAAATCGCAGGAAGTCGTTGGATGCAGGTGGCATCGGACCGGTTACGCTGGAAAGCGATTGGGGAGGCCTATGTTCAGCAGTTGAAAGGTATAGGCTGAAATTTATTCATTATCATAAGAGTTATAATTATATTACCAACGATTCCTGCATTAAGCTCGTGGCTTGTATCGCCGGAACCAGACCATTTCAAATATTCTGGTTTACAATTTTGTTGGACACAGGTTCAGTTACAAGTTATAACAAAAAATATCAAAAAGAAAAGCAAATAAAATTGACTCACATTAACATAAACGTAACGCTATTATAAAATATTAAATTAAACATTGTAATGCATCAAAAACAAAGACAATTAATAATAATCTCCTGTATGATACAAGCATGCTTGTGTGTATCGTGTGCGATTGTAATTGAGTGTGTGTGTATGTGTGCGTGCGTGTGTGTGTGTGTGTGTGTGCGTATGTGAGTGTGCGTGTCTAAATCAATCAGATATGATTTTACAATATTTTTTAAATTTCTAATGGAAGAATGTTTTATGTGTGATGAATGATGAATATTATAAATCCTACTAATATTATAAATGTGAAAGTTTGTATGTTTATTACTCAATCACGCAAAAACGGCTGAACAGATTTGGATAACATTTGGCACACAGATAGTTTGTTACCTTTATTAACACATAGGATACTTTTTATACCGGAAAAATATTAGGTTCAAGTCTAAAGTTACCGCAAACGAAATCGCAGGCAGAAGCTAGTTTATAATATTCGTAGGATAATCACCGGACCACTAATCGACCCGGAGAGCGAGAATAATGAAATTACTTTAGAAATAAATCATAAGGGACGCATATATTGAGTGCGCTCTTGGAAAGAAACGACATATGTGCCAAAATACACTTACGTTCTTGCCAGTATTCTTCACGTGCAGTTTCTTAGAAGTAATGTAGTCGAACAGCTTGTCGTATTCTCCCTTCTCTATACTGCTGAACGTGTGTATGCTGCCCGCCTTTAGTTCAATTTCAAAGTCAAAGGACCTGAGGAATGGAATTTGTATTTCTACTTAGAAAATTAAGTTGTTTTTTTTTTTGTTTTTGGCATCATGACGACGCGTATTTTGCCAATGTCAAGTATTTCGGATATTCATTTCTGAATTAATACAACTCCCCGATGAACTTGGTGACAAAGATGATTATGAAATTGATGAAGTGCCCCACCCTGGATAGCATTGCGATGGATACTTTACATACCAATTGCTACAGTCGTTTTGAGGGAAATCGAAAAGGCACGCTTTATCACTTTGTTACAATTACCTCACTCCTGTGTATATAGGAATACATATTGGTTAATACTCCACCAACATTGCATATTATAATTCGAAATAACACAAGTTTTGGAAATTAAAACAAATTGACGACATCACTCTTCGATTTCCAGCCAAAATTCTCTTGGTTGTTGTTCAAAGTAATTTAGATCATAGGCACACGAATCACATCTTTGGCTTCATCGTGACTTTCAATCCGATGAGATAGGGGTGAATCTGACCAGTCTTTAATAAAAAAACAAAGATAAAACAGTATGCAATCTATTTTAAGTAAATAGTTTAAATTAGGTTCTCATTGGTATTTGATTGAGACAATTTCTATGAACTCTTACTAGATTCTATAAGATTTATATTATCATACCAGTACCAGAGCTCCAACATACATACTTTGTAGGTAAGTCTTGTGCATATCAAATTGATTTTGATTTGAAATTAAGATATAGGAGAAAAAGTTGAGTGTGTAATTTATTGCTGTCTTAGCCGAAGGGCCTAGCCAGCTTCCCCAGACAAGGCTTCACGAAATACAGGGTATGATACAATTTTCATATTTATGACTTATGACATTTTATAACTTTTTATGAAGCAGTTTCCCGCGGCTTTGCGTTCGGGCGACAGCAGCGCCGCCTACTGGGTCCAACTATAGCTAATAACCATCCAGATGACGCCACAACAAACACAAAACAAAATTCAATAAAATCGGTGCCGCCGTTTAGGACGAGAAAAATTACAAACACACATCAGATTTTATATGCTAATATTATAAAACAAAGTCCCCCCGCCGCGTCTGTCTGTCTGAACGCGATCAATTCAATAAGTACCGAACAGATTTTCATACGGTTTTCACCAATGGACAAAGATAGTATCGGTATAAAGATGAGAAGGGTATGCTCCGTTGGTTCGGGCATATAGAAAGAATGCCAGAGGAAAGAATGACAAAACAGATATACAATGCGAAAGTGGAAGGATGTAGGTACCGGGGAAGACCTAGACTATCTTACCATGACCAAATAGACCGTGTATTATCTGAAGGACAAGTCAAGAGTCTCCGTAACCGGCGAGTGTGTATGAGACGAACTATGAGAGTGGAGGAAGCCAGAGAGGTATGTAAGGAAAGAACCTGTTGGAACTCTGTACTCTCTGGCTACCCCGCGAGGGAGCTGGCGTGATGATATAGATAGATAGACAGAGTGATTCAAGAGGAATGTTCGTATATGTAAATTTTGTGTATAATTCAGTCGTGCGAAGCCGGAGCAGGTGGTTTGTATGCTATAAACATAAGCTTACTTCGTTGACGAGGCGCCTCCTCTCGCAAAGTTGACGGAGGCGATCTCTTCAAAGCGTATATGCACGGGCGGTTTGTGTACGTAGATAAATCCCTTCTCTAGGGGATACAGGTATCCCGCCGCCGCCTTGTACGAACACGCTATTGCAGGCGTTTTGTGGTGCCTGCAATAAATTAAAATATGAAAATGAAAAATATATTTATTGCACATACAAATAATGTTCAAACTTAATAGTGAGATCAATCAATCAATCAGCCTATCGCAGTCCACTGCTGGACATAGGCCTCTCCTAACACGCGACATTGCACACGGTCCTCCGCCTTCCGCATCCAGTCTGTCCCAGCGACCTTTTTGAGGTCGTCGGTCCATCTAGCTGGGGGCCGTCCTACCTTACGCTTACCAAGTCGCGGTCTCCACTCTAGGACACGTTAATAGTGAGATCACAAAATGATAATATTTTAATTGTAGGAATTACAAGTGTAAATCTATTCATGGTCCGCACACTAGGCAAGCCTGTATCGTGGGGTTCCATACACTGATTAATCTAGCACACGCTAACTCCAGTACTACACACACAAAGCATAAAGAAAGTTAAAAAAAAGTATATTTGTTATTTAATTGTTGCCTAGGAGTCATTTCTGTGACGCGGGTGCGTTTTGAAACATGAATTTAATGAGAATGCAAATATGCGACAGCAATGCGTTATTTATTTCCAAGTTATAGCAGCGTTCGACGGGTCGGTCTGTGACCTTTTGTGACAGTTTCGTATTCAAGCGTCTCTGTGTCTCTGACCACTTAATAAGGAAGTCGTTCAGCTGAGTTGGAAGCCTTATAGTCGCCTTGATAAGTTCCAACAGCAGGTGGCCACTGCCTCCACTGTGGAGTATGACTCTCTCTAACAACAATTTGTGAGAGAAGGCCTTTGCCCAGTAATAAGACAGTATGAGCAGGGATCGAGCCCACAACTATGTAATACTATGAATCAAGCTGTTTTCGGTCAGTCCACATGGCTAAACTGTAATCACTGACTAACTGTAGTCTTTTTTCTTTCTTTTTTTCTATAAAAAAAGAAACATAGCCCCACACTAGGATTTATTCCTGCGTCGTGGGTGCATTTACAAACATGAAAATTCACATACACAAATAGCCAGACCGGAACAAACAATTGCGGATCACACAAAGATTTGTCCCGTGCGGGAATCGAACCCGCGACTATTGGACACAATGGGCGGAGCGGCTTAAGCTCTTAACCCCTGCGCTAAATTGTCCGTCCGTATTGCATTTATATTTGGGAATGTTTAGTATATATGGCCATCGACACAAGCATGGTTCTGGAATTGAAATGTTGTAAGTAAACTCATGTAAAAATGAGTTTCCTAATCTGCCTGCAGACGGCTTTGGACGAATTGAATGGAAGCTGATTCTGACATTTTGTTTTCTTCTTTATGTCTAATATACATTACCCTAAGAAGTCTCCTGGTCCAGTTACTCTTCTGTTGATGATGACTTTCATAATCTTGGCGAGAACTTCATAAGTGGGGCCAGACAACTCCTTAGAGATTTTACCTTCATACTTCTCTGTCAGTTCCTCTCTGTAACAGAATATATTTTTAGTTACAACCTTGGAGGAAAATTGTAAATTTTATGTATTGAAAGAGTAGCAGTGAAGTTTCTAGTTAGAGTTATTTCTTAATGATTTCCATATATTAAAAAAAAATCGGGATTTATGAAATAAAATAAAATACAGATACCGTGATATACGTTTGGCGCAAAGGTCCAATTTTTTTTAACAATTTCGTAAACTCTAATTTGGTTTTTGCGGATTTTTTTTTACAATTGACTCAGAGCACACGTAAAATGGCAATCTTAAGAATGTTAATGTACTAAAAATGTTAATGTCTGTCTGTGTCTTGGTAGTTCACCATCGGCATCAGCCAAGACGTCCACTGCAGGACATACGCTTCCCCAAAGAACGTTACGACATCCGGCTTTGGGCTCATCTATATGAACTATACAGTAAAGTCTCACTAATCAGGCACTATGAAAAATTAGGGGGTGCCACATTATTGGAATGTTCGGATTACTGGATTGTATAGCAAGGTTCATAATAAATAAAATGTAGCATTTCGAAAAGGAAATACATTTCTTCTTCTTCTTTAAGTTATGGCTTCACACTAATTTTAAGTGTATTTTGCCAGTGTCCAGTGACATGCATAATCATGTTTGTTTAAATTAATTCAACTTCCCGATGAACTTGATGACAACGATGATAATGAAATTGATGAAGTACCCCACTCTGGATAGTAAAGCGATGGATACTTTACATACCTATTGAGACGGCCGTTTTGAAGGAAATCGAAAAGTCACGTTTTATCATTTTATTTCAATTACCTTCACTCATGCACATATAAGAATACACAATGGTTAATATTCCAGCAACATTACACATTATTATTCGAAATAACAAGTTTTGGAAATTAAAACAAATTGACGACATCACTCTTCGATTTTCCGCCAATACTCCTACATTTCTTCTTTGCGCGTCTTTTTTTTGTGTGTGTGAATGATCTACGCTGTTGGCCGCGAGGCCTTTACAGCTTCACCGGACAAGAGGGCGAGCGTGCAACCACTACGCTTGAGCCAGAAGGGCAAGGGGGCAACTAGCTCAAGGGCGCCTCAAGGACGAACGGCCTCGGCTTGGGCAATCGCTATGGGGGAGGGCATATACTAGGGGTCTCGCCGTGGTGCTCTGCACCGGCCGGCGGGATTTTTCGACCTCGCCGGCGAGGTTGGTGTCTGATCCTGTGTGCGGTATCTGTATCCGAAAGAAGGGATGTAAAGGCATCGGGAGGGTCGGTGAGAACATGCCGCGGACGGCGGTAGCGGCTGATAGGAGGGGAGTTAAGTTCGTAGTCGGCGGCGGCTACGATTAGCGGATTTCTATGATTGGACGCGTTCGGGAAATATAGGGTTGTCGCCTTTTTGATAAAGGCGCGAATAGGTTTGAGACCGAGATCGGAATGAAGATCTACATTTCTTATGAACCACGGGGCTTCAACGGCTTTGCGGAGGAAACGGGATTGAACCGTGTGGAGTCTATCGATGTGAGAGCGGGCGGCGTGCCCGAACACCTCACAAGCGTACGTCATGATGGGCCGTATACAAGTTTTGTAAAGTGTCACCTTATACTTAAGGGACATTTTACTCCGCTTGCAGATCATCGGGTAAAGACGACCGAGCACATCTTTGCGCGTCTTCCACCGCGCTCTCGCTTATTCGTAGTAAATCGTTCAATATCGGTGCTTGCAAGAAACCTTCGATTTCGGCCAAATCTCGGCCAAAAGCCGAAGGTTCGGTTGGACACTAGTGCCGGATTATTGGATGATCCGAACTACTGAAGTGCCGGATTAGTGAGACTACTGTTCTGGTAGAATAGACAAAAGGGGCATTAATTTAAACTGTGACATCTAATAAATAATATACCCATATTTACAATTTATAAAATAAACAATTTAACTTACTCTGTGAATGGTAGCTCCAAACTCGTCTCCTCTTCAATGCCAAACAAGAGCACTAGGTAATGGTACCTAGTCTGACCCTGCTTAATTGGAGGGTCCAGGGATACCACGAAAAACATCTGCCTGGTGTCCTTGTGGGGTAGCAAGAAAAGCCGCAACACCGTCGACATGGGGATCTTGTAGTCAAATGTTTTACCATGGAGTTGGAAGAACGTTTGGAACACTTTAATGTCGTAACGACCACTGTAAGAGGAACAAAACAAGAACATAGTAATTAGAACAACCATTAAAATGTACATAACTATGATTCAGTTGTTTTCAAAACCAGAGCCAAAAATAAATAAAACTCCATTCCAGAAACGAAAAATAAATCTTTTTTAAAACCAAAAATAATTCCGGAGGAGCTCTTCCTCTCAGAGACCTAAGAAAAATTGAAACCTCATCATTATTTTTGCAGTTAATATCTTTGCATCGCATCATTGACGTGTATCATGATTGCTAGTTTGGATGCGAAATTCTATAACATTACACATACCAAAAAAATAGTTGAATAAGCTGTAGTAATAAATATTGTATAGGTCACAGTATATTCTTACTCCTGTAAAGTTACCTCTTTGCACAACCAAGTTTTTCGCTCTAAGCAACAAGTAGATTCAGCATAACATACCGAGGAGTAAGACATTGCAATTCCCTGAAGATGGCAATGGCATCTCCAGAGACAGAGATGACACTGGCTTTGTTCATGACTTGCTGGTGGAACGCTTCAACGGCATCCATGTCGCCACCCACCTCGCTGGTGGGGATGTGGAAACGCATCTCCATTAGGGACACCGGAGTATCATCATTCTGTTGATGAAGAAAGCTTATAACTAACTGGGTGTTATTAATGATTAAATCCAATGTATTTATACAGATCACCCCAATCTTCATGGTTGCCCTAAATATAGTATATGCAGCCGCATACAGATGTACAAAAGGCTAAGTCTGTTATGTTTGGGTTCTGCACATCAGATTCCAAAAGTAACTGTGATCCTTGCTTGCGCCTTAAAAAAGTCTTTTACAGTTCAGCTACATTGAGAGCTGAGAGTAAACAAATTTAAAGAGAAAATATTTAAAAATTGACGATATTCTGTGTGTTAGTAAGATCCTTAGATCCCAAAAAGGCATAAAAATGATTAGACATTGATAGTCTTAACTGCAATAAGACCTGACCCCCCCCATCACCTGGGCCATTAAAGATAGGTTATATATATATGGAT
Organism: Phalera bucephala; assembly: GCA_905147815.2. Lineage (NCBI taxonomy): Eukaryota > Metazoa > Arthropoda > Insecta > Lepidoptera > Notodontidae > Phalera > Phalera bucephala. Next base: position 8,894,187 of record LR990621.1, on the reverse strand, counting down.
TACCAACAGATTTATAAATATATCTGATCCCTACTTCTGGGATAGCAGTCATGGCAGTATGTGTCGGTACTTGTGTGGCAAAAATCACTAAGCTAATAAGATACAACTTGTTAAATCATTGCTGTCGAAAATTGGCAAAGGGCAGGGGTATTTATATTACAATTTAAATGGGCCTGTTTTGACTTTATGGTTTACCCTCTTGTCCAGAGAAATGGTAAAGGCCTTATGGCCAACAGCGTAGATCACACACACACAAAAAACTTTTTTGGTTGGTTCATACATTGATAGCAGGATACAACATAAACTGGGCAGGCAGAGACAAGTAGAGATGCCACGTCTGGTGGTGAGCAGTCAGGGGTAGATGCCACGTCCGGTAGTGAGCAGTCAGGGGTGTACATCAAATATTTATAACTTACTTGATGGAATTCAAGAGTGACTTCATTCTTGCCAGTGTTACACTGTGATACATAATGCAATGGGATCTCAAATGCTGTATTGGAACCAACATTGAAGCTTAGAACTGCTCCATTGAACTTAGCAGTACCCCAGTTCCAGCCTTTGAGGGAGAGTTCTTTCTCAAGCATGTCCTTATTATAGTTTGTCTTAAAGAACTTAGCTACTTTCTCTTGTTCCTGAAAATAATGATAATGTGTTTTATCATAGGGATGTCAATACATTAATTTGGAATCCATTATAAGGGGGCTGGTAAATTAATAGAAATTGGTTACATGAATTGTGAGTAATTATAGTCCAGTACATTTATGTCTAGTAATTTTGTTAACAAATCAGATATGAGGACACCGTCATGCCTATATTCCCCAAGGTGGGGTGGCAGAGGTGTACCGAGTACCCTCACTCTTCGCCGACAATATTAGGTCTCATGTAACAAGGAATGAGCCTATTTCCATCTACTGGGCACAATTCCAGAAATTCTGGACTCATAATGGGAAAATTGTTGTTAGAATAACTACATTTGTGTATTCTAGGATTTGAATTTAGGACCTCATGATCAGGGCATCACTTTGTGCCCTTTGCCATGTCTAGTGGCGAGGCAGTCTATTGGGACATCAGGACATTTTATGATATTAAGACATTTTATTTAAATCACTGCCCAGTGTGGAAATATACTAAAACAGCAATTGATTTTTGTGGCTGGCTAACTAATAAAGCTTCAATGAAACCATTAATTTCAACCTCCAACTTAATATAAGAACAAGTAAAACTGAGTTTGCAAATAGCAATTTTATTACACCGGACAGCATTTAGAAATATGCAACATTATTTATAAGTAGGATTAGTATAAGAATAGTATTATATGAAACTCTTAACATTCAAGACAAGAACATATTTTTTATGCATTAAGTTTTATTTCATAAACATAGGTACTTACGCCCTCTTTAAAACCGCCATACCGGTGTAGAGTACCGTTCTTCAGGAACAGTCGGAGGCCCCAGGAACCAATAAACTTTTGGAAATTTACCAGTTCAATCTCATTAGCTGGTATCTGTTCCACCTTTCCAGTCTTACTATTCTTGAACACTATGTTCTGGTCAGTCATCTTCAGCCTCCCAGGAACCTGAAATTGGCAAAAAATGCTAAAAACTGTTCAATTACAAGAAAAAACAACAACAATCATAACACGTTACCATTGTCCCTTTTATTTCGGCCGACACGTCGTTGTATTCAAGGAATTCCATTCTTTAACCGTTGACGGTGTCAATAAAAATGGATAGACTTAATTGATATTGCGTATATTTCCGTAAAACGTGCTCTTCATCAACCACGCGCCTAAATTTGAAGAAAAACCAGCGGCACACAACGAAAGAAACAACTACAAAATGACATCTGTTGGATTTTCAAACTGTCATTTTGCTCTGCAATTCCGAATAGTATTCCGAAACTAAACCATAGACTGAGGAGGTTAGTGAGTTAACTATAAGTACTGTAATGTAGTCGATTATATACATTTAACGCATTACCATCGTTTTTAAAATTTATATAAATCAATCATTATCATTAACAACAGAACATAAACCTCTTCCCATTTGTGCATTTCGTGGCGATCCTGTGGCAATCTACCCCAAGTAATAAATAAATAAATACAAAATTTTAAATGTCCCTGTCCCTCTGCTCGGCAAGGTCATATTTACCAACTTTTTGGTAGATTGCCTCTAGTCTACCTTACTACCACCATACTTATAAAATCTACCTATTTTTATTATTATTATACAACCATTATAAAATAGGTTTTACTTAGGTTTGAATTGGTCCATACGTGAGGTATGTCGGCGTAACTAACACTTCGACAAGTAAACAAGCAGATAAAAAAGCTCTCAATGGTCGTTTCCCGGTATTTATCACATAATTAACATATAGTTAGGGTCATCTTGTATAACGACGCTTTGTTGTAAGTTACTACATAATACATTTCAATTGTAATAAAGATTAGTCTTGCTCTACTCTTCAAATTGAGCGCACCTACAAATAAATTGCTTTTTAAAAACCTCGTCACCCGCGTCCACACCATATCTCGTGTAACTGTACTTTATTGAGTCTATACTGAGTCTGACTAAGCGCTGAAAGGGATAGTAATAGCTAACAATTAGGTATCATGACTTTTTCTTAATAGTTAGGGTGAGTTGCATAGATGTCTACGGATAAGAAGCTCAACCGCAAAAGGCTAAAAAAGGCACTGTAACCAAAACTATTTAAAATCTTGGGAAAAAAGAAAAGGAATATACAGGTTTGCTTTAAGAATGTAAAAGGTAATTAGTATTTTATTGCAAATCGTAAAGACTAAACTAGAATGGTACGAGCAGGTAGATCTACCAATTTTTGGCACTTCATATACCAATTTTGTTAAAATTAGAATTGACATCACTGATCTGAGAGATTAGGTCATACTTAACCGTGCGGACACAGTGCGAATTGGCGGAGGCAGTTTTGTAGCCGCTTGTTGTTGTAACTTATCAAGCTGCCAACTTAGGCTTCGAACTTGGCTTATCAACTACCACATTACGTGTAATTTAAAATAATTTTAGCTAAAACATAACGATAAAATCTAAAGAAATATATAAAATACAAAAAAAAATATGTGAGGGTGGTGCATCAGAAAAACTATTGGAAAACTAGTATAAAATTTGGCCTTCAATTCATCATATCATCATCATTCCGAAGAAAAGAAAATCTTATGTCGGGAGAAACACAGAGCGATGCTTGAATAACGAAGGGAGCATGTGAACAGGCGACACTGCCGTGATAGATACTGCTCATTGCTCCAAGCTGAACCTAGGATGCATGGAGAGCGCATATCGCTGAAGTAACGTGTCAATTTTATGTCACTGTGAGTTTGTGGATCTGCGTTAACGTGTGTAAGTAGGCAAGTGATTACTAGTACAGGACTTATCGTTAAGAAAATACAATTTATGATAAAAAAATATTTACTTCATGAAAAATCATAATTTACATGAGAATTGCTACGAGTAAGTTATGTATGTCCACACCTACGTATGTATACAAGTCTTAAAAACTAATCTCAAAACATCGAATATTACTATGTACAATTTTGCTACAATAGTTAGGCCTCGTTGGTCTTCTAATGCACATAGCGATCACGAGGCCCTCGGTTCGAATCCTAGGTCGGAAAATAGAAAATTTTTGATAACATAAATCCAATATCAGTCCGGAGTCTGGCACTGTGCTCGGTATAATATCAATAGGCTCGCCCCTTACTAGGTACATGGGTTGGTGACAAGTTAGTGTACACTGCACCCTATTCCTACTGCCGCTTGGGGATATAGGCGTGGCGGTGTTTCTATATTTTTTTTGTTTTCGTTTTTTCCAAATTTTATTCAAAATTCATTCAGTAATTTTCACATCACAACTACGCTACGTTTGCACGAGCGGTTTTTCAACGTGCGCTAGTAAACCGCTGGATAAAAGCAAATTTCCCACAGTACACTTTTTTGGAAGCGCTGTAGAGCGTTTCAGCACCTCTCGTCCAAAAAGCGTCCATGCGAACCAGGGATTAGGCGTGAAAAGGGACGATCAATTTTTTACTATAAATGTGCAACGAAGGGTATGGATTTGGCAAATATTGATAATTGATAACAAGCGTTGTAGGTACATTACTGTTCGGGAGACGTAAAACACGGTATTTTATAAACCTAAATTAAAACATTAAATCCATAGTATATGACCACCATGTGGTAATTATATATCGCCAATCATCGATATATCATAACAAGATACACACTCCCGATCAAAAGTTACACTAAAAAACGTTCCCAACGCCACATGAGTAGTTATATTTATGAAAAAGACATAAATTAGGGCCGCATATTGTACCTCACTCGTATCACTAATTTTACTAGGATTTATTTAGGTGTCGTGGGTGCGTTAAGAAACCTGAAATTTCACATACACAAATACCCAGCCGAAACAAAAAAATTGTGGAGATTTGTCCCGTGTGGGAATCGAACCCGCGACTATTAGACAAAGTGGGCGGAGCGGTTTAAACTATTAACCACTGCGCGAAATCGTCCGTCGAAGGCGAAGCTAAATAGCGACTTCTTTGTAATAAAGATATTAGTGAAAGCGCGAATGAATGAAAGCGAAATAGTTAGCGCGTTATTTGTATTAAAGATATTAGTGACATATAAAATGAATAATTATAATTTGATATTATTGAGAATGTCATGAAAATTAGATATATGTATATTAATATTTGTATGCCCATGGGGTTAATCATAGCTTGTACTTAGATATAATGAAGAACTAAATACAATTATTTTGTTTACCTATGATTTACAAATGAAATATTTGATTTCAAAATAGAATTTTTATTTAATATTGAAATTAGTAGTGGTATAATATATTTTATTTATTGGTCATAAGGCACAACACGCTATGCTTTAATATTTTTATTTAATATAAATCATTAAAAAGGAAATTTGTAAATAAGAATCCGCAAAAAGAAAATAACTGCACGCGAATAGCACGGACAAATGTTATCATAGTTCTAATTGGCACAAAATATTCATTAATTAGATGCTCAAACCTTTATCGTGAATTAAAATAAAAATCCGTGTTCGATCTTTTGAGATCAGCGCGTTACATACACAGAGAAAATGCGGCTGACGGGGGACTTTAATTTGAATATTGGTTTGATTAACCAAAGATTAACATTGCCTGTAAACTTGGAACAGTCATTTTTTAACCTTTTAAAACCTTTCGCCGTTATATACATATCCTCCTTACAAAAGTGATTCGAACAATCCACAGTAAATGCACCAGATTTATAATATTCGTCCCCTCTCGCTCGTGCTACAATAGTATAATACTCGTCCTACATTGTTCTCTTTGGAAATCATTTCGTGGAAAACCAAAATTACACAAATCGAAAAACTTTAAATAATATGTAATATAATAAAATAAAGCAACGTTGTGACTACTCCATGTTTTTGTTCTAGCGACCTTGGCCTTTATTCGCTATGACAATTTAAACACGAAACAAGACGTGTTATCAAACATACGTGTTATTGGCGTGGAATGGAATTCTGTATGCCACTGTCAGATTTGAAAACATGACAAGGCTCGTCACACGCCATGTTTCGAACTGTCAAAATAACACGCTCCGCGCTTGCGTGTTATTGAAAACATGTTAAAAACTTGCTAAGGTAGTTCAATGTAAACAAACATTTTTAAATAGTTTTATTGCAATTTAAATGATATATTATGATCATCGCGTCGTCGTCGTAGTAATAAATTATTACTCATAACCAGTGACATTGGAAAATTGTGGTGGCTCATCTATTAAAGTGAACTTCTCAATTTCAACAATAGTGTACACATTTATCTTAAAAATATGGTGTTTTGTTTTAGTTTGTAGTCACAATGAACCGGACGAAAGCTTCTACAGCCCAATTAGCATATTTACCCACCCACAGGTGGAATCTGGGTACACCAATTGTTCTCCTCAAGGAAGGTCATCGAGAAATGTGGAAAGACCTAACCTACCAATTAAATGCGTTAGGAGGCCCATTTAAAACTGTGATCATAAAAAACAGGTACGTATCTACTAAAATAAATGTGACTTTTGTTATTTTATAAAGACAAATAATTTGTGGTGTGCTACATTATTGATTTTGTGGTAATTTAAATATTTGTATCATTGGTTTAATTATAGGGCATAGGTGGATGATGTTGACCTAAAATAACATAATAGGCTATTTTTCATTATCAATTTTCATTACAAGTAGAATGTAGGGTTATTATAATGCATTTTCTATTAGTGAGTCTTAATTGTTCATCAAATAATGTGTTGCATATATTATGAAGCACTAATTTTGCATCTAATATCATATCTTTCATATGAAACTTCTTTTACAGAATTGCTGATGGTTGAGAAAATTAGAACACCCAAGTTGACCCATTCTTGTAGAGGAAGATGTGCGGTGATGTCATGTGTGATGGGAATTTTTATACTAATGAATTAAAGAAAAATGTTTTCATTTCAATTTGTTTTTCAATTATAGCTGCATAATTATGGTGTGGTAACCTTGGTAGCAAACTGGAACCATTACTGTGTGGTATACCAAACTGTATAATTTTAAATGTTTGTTGTTCAAATCAAATAAAATAGCATTTATTGTGGTCATAGGTTACAAAGATGGTATGTGTTGTTGTTCTGATGAGGACTTACAAGTTTCTATTTAACAATACCAAATGACTTGCATGTGATTATTGATTTGTTATTCATAAATAAAACTTGTTGATTTACCAATTACTTTTGTTTCATTTATATACATACCTGCCCCGCAGGGGATCTAGCTTGATGATGTTTTTATTATTTTATTTTCTTTATTAATTATTTAATTTAGATAGATACATAGATTATTTAATTTAGATAGATACATAGATTATGTATCTATCTAAATTAAATAATTAATAAAGAAAATAAAATAATAAAAACATCATCAAGCTAGATCCCCTGCGGGGCAGGTATGTATATAAATGAAACAAAAGTAATTGGTAAATCAACAAGTTTTAGATACATAGATTATGTATCTATCTATGTATCTGTGTATATAGATAGCTAGTAAAGATAAAGATACATAGTAAATAAACTAAATAAAAAAGTATACCTTTTAAATCACTGTATGTATATTTGCAAAACAAACTTTAAAACAAAAAATAAACACCGTCACGCCGGTATTCCCGGAGTGGGGGGCAGAAGGGCATAGGGGCAACTAGGTTCAGGGAGGACCGGCCTCGACTTGGGCTGTTGCTATGGGGGAAGGCATACATTAGGTGTCTCGCCGTGGTGAACATGAAAGAAACTTGTCCGCTGGCCAGTGCAGAGATGCACTGGCCAGCGGACAAGGGATTCTTCCACGTCGCCGGCGAGGTCGGTGTCTAATCCTGTGTGTGATATCGGTATCTGATAGGAGGGAAGTAAGGGCATTGTAAGGGTTGCTGAAAATATGGCGCGGGCAGCAATAACGGCTGATAGGAGGCGAGTCAAGTGTGTAGGCGGCAGCAGCTAAAAAGGGCTTTTATATAGGTGCGAATAGGTTCAAGGCTGAGATCGGAATGGTGCTAGGTTTAGTCTGGTTTTTCTTAAGTGGCCAATTTTATGAAAAAACATAGTGTGACAACTAAAGACACTAAAGTGGTCGGTTCGGACGAAGAGCAAGGATTGGGGAATTAATGAATGAATAAAATAAACTAATTTTGAACCAATTGTATTGCCTTAAGTTATCATACAATATTTTTATGTAAAATTGACCACTTAAAAAAAACAGACTATATATATGTGTGGGACAAGTCTTTGTTTGTTTAGGTGTGGGTATAGGTTATTGTATTTGACATTCGTACGTTCTAAAACTTGGATCTTTGTTTAATGTTAATTAAAGTTGCCTTTTTTATATCTGACCCTACTTATTTACTTAGTTTTCAATAGACACATACTTCAAACCATGTTATCAGCACATATAAATATATTTTTACCGAAATTGAATAAGTTGAAACGAATATTCGAAAAACCGATACTTTACCGAAATTAACAGATGTAATATTATGAACGAATCCAGCGAAATCTCAAATTAAAACTAAAATTGCCGTAGACAACATTCCTTACGGCATACCGAATACCATTTTGTAATTCCACGCGAAGGCTCGTCAAGGAAGCGTGTTTATGTTTACTGCTTGTTATGACGTCACACGTTACTTGCGGGGAATATCATGTGGCATAGCGAATAAAGGCCCTTGATCTAGAGATTTTATTTTTTTCGCTTCCACACTCAAGAGAGAAAGAGACAGTTGCGGCTTGCATACGATGTTATAAATAAACAAAATAATTGAAAAAGCATAATTTTATCGCGAATAAAGACAATAAAGTATAGAATGTCATCAATCTGAACTGATACTTACTGAAAATAAGGTACCCTATTCTTTTTTGTTCCTTTATTTGTATATTTTTACAGCTTTTTATTGTACGGCTCTGCATGTTCGTCGTGCGGTAAACAAGTGACTAAAAGCGAAACAAGGTCAGTTTTTTAGTACCATCCACTTTTGTCACTCGTCAAGTGGTGCCATTTTTCGAGCGCACGCCGCTCGAAAAATGTATCTACCCATATTTGATCGATGTCGCCAAAGATTTATATCCTTAACATGAAATGCATATTTTACTATAAAACGTCGTTATGAATGCAATACTAGGCAATAAAGACATACGTGTAAGATGACTATTCCAGTTCATCTATTCCTCCTTTAGTTGTTCTTGATGGACAAAATATTGCACAACACGATATAAGTTCACTATATAAAATAATTTGCAGTAATTACAACGATTTTAATACATATTTTCACCCTTGAAAAGGATGGGGCCTCATTTGGTATGGCCTAGTAATAGGTCACAACATCACACCAAGCACACGTACAGTGTAACGTTGCCAATCTTATAATAGCTTTCTCAATCACTCAAAATGGCAATCCGTGTAGTTAAGAGATAAAAAAGACAATGCGTTGAATGATGACCGGCGGAGTGGCAACATCGTATAACGCCATCCATGTATCCAAGGTTCTTGGCAGTAGCAGTGTATAAGCCGGGTATTATGTCAGTTTGACAGCGGCAGTCGACATGCGAGCTGTTCATTCATTCATATTATTTTTGTTTGTTTGAGGTTTGAGTTAGACAGTTTTCATTCACTCATTTTTTGTGGGCGGACGACAGACGTGTTTCGTGTTGCGAATTCCGAAACAATTTTTTTACGATCAGTTTTAAAAATTCGCAGTATACTTTCACTATATTTCTAAATTATTTTATCGATTTATAACAGACAGCGAATGAGATAAAAGTGCAATATTCGTATTAGTGAATGATAATACTGTAAAGTCCGCCCTCATTTAAAAATTAAGTGTTGTGGTGGTTTATAACTAGGTACGCGAGTATCTATTTTTCGTAGGTGTGTTTCGCATGTGTGGTACCTATGGCGTCGTTATCTTTGCCTCGAGTTCTCCAGCTGAAAAAGAATAGCTTGGATGCTGAACGGGAACAATTCGAGAAGTTCCAGGTATGTATTATTTACCTAACTACTTTTAACTGTTGCATTTTGTGACCTTGTTTTGTTATTTGCTTTAAGGACTTGAAGGTCCTTTGATCCTCTATCAGTGACGTAAGATAAATCACACCTATTTTTTTACCGCTAACTTTGTGTTTTTATCATGCTCTGATGCAAGGAGGATCTATATCCCCTCCCCCTTCCTCTTCTCTTCAAAAGGAAGATATTGGTAAGATCCTGTCTCTCCTGTATCATCTTACAAGGTCCTCATTGAAAGGGATGTTACTTGAATACAGGCTTCTTTTATTATTACATTTTTAAGCAACACTTCAGTTCTGCCAGAGGCAGGTCAAGGATTTAAAGTTGAGCAAGTATGTACAGAGATAATCTTGTATGCATGTAGTTATTTAGTATGTTGGATGTAATTGTTTATTACTCCTCTAGTTTTATAAGTATTTACTTAATATAGTTCATGGGCTTGATGATGCACTTCCAAGACTAATAAGTTATAACTTATCAGTCATGGAAGTGCATCAATATTATAAAAAACAATTTTATAAGATATATATTAATATAAAGTTGAATGGATGATGAGTTCTGTGTTATTATGCATAGAACTTATAATCCATTGAACTTGAAATTAATATATGTTTAGTTAAAAATACTGGCAAATAACTTGATACTTTAGGTTTGATTTGCTTAAAAAGATTGGAAAATGAAAAACAAATGCATTTTTTATACTTATATCATTTGAAAGATATCCACTGTGGAAATAGGCCTGTCCCAAAGGCCCTATTAGCACCAAGACTACTGTATTTGTGATGTGTGTGTGTGTGTGAATGATGTAAGCTGTTGGCTTCGAGGCCTTTACAGCTTCACCGGACTTAAAGGCGAGCGTGCAACCCCTACGCTCTAGCCAGCCAGAAGGGCAAGAGGCAACATACTCGAGAGCGCCTCGAGGCGCCCTCGGTTGGGACAGTCGCTGTAGGGGGACGGGTGCACTACTAAGTGCACCGGTCAACCGCCGGCTATGGGAGGGGATCTACTACTACGTCGTCGTCGTCGCCCGTATTCTGAGCGGAAAGAAGGGATGACAAAGCATCGGGGGGGTCGGTGAGAACATGTCGCGGCCGGCGGTGGCGGCAGGGGTCGGGGGGAGATCGTAGTCGGCTGTGGCTACGATTAACGGATTCGCATGGGTAGATGCGTTCGCGAAGTGACGTGTTGACGCCTTTTTAATAAAGGCGCGAATAGGTTCGAGACCTAGATCGGAGTGGAGGTCGACGTTCCGTACGAACCAGAGGGCTCCTACGGCTTTACGGAGGAAGCGGTTTTGAACCACTTGGAGTTTATCGATGTGAGAGGGGGCCGAATGCCCGAACACAACACACGCATACACGCGGGACATTTTACTCCGCTTGCAGATTAACGAATGGAGACGACCGAGCACAAAGGATGCTCGGTGACGGACCCGCTTGATGTGCGGGCCGAAGGACATAGTACTGTTTAGGGTGACCCCTAGATATTTGACCTCTTTGACCCAGGGAATAGGTCGGTCGAACATGGGCACTTGGCCGAGATTACTTCTAGGGCGGCGCAGGGAGTGGCGCGGGGTGGCACGTCTGGAGAAGAACACCGCAGCGCTCTTGTCCGGGTTCACTTCAATACGCCACTTCCTGAACCAATTCCCTAGGGAATTGGAGGATGCCTGAAGGTTTCTGGTAATGAAACCCTTATTCCTATGCGAGACGTAGAGAGCGGTATCATCCGCGAATAGGGCTAGATGCGCCTTACTCGAACGAGAATGTCGTTCGTGTAAAGGCTAAACAGGCGCGGAGAGAGAACTAAGCCCTGTGGGACTCCAGCACTGATGGAGTGGGAAGTGGAGCGCGTCATTTCGACGCGATAACGGAAGGCGCGATTCGACAAGAAGTCTCGTAAGATGAGCACGAGTCTGTCCGGCACCCCCTATTGGTAGAGCTTGTAGATCAAGCCGTTGTGCCAGACTTTGTCGAATGCCTTCGCGACATCTAGGAAGAGGGCGCCCGTGTAGATGGGTTTGGGTCTATTGAGACCGGAGAGGATGTGCTCCGTGATGCGGTGCACTTGGTGGACGCAAGAGTGTTTAGCTCGAAAGCCGAACTGCTCGTCAATAAGGATACCCCTGGACGTTATGAAGTCTTTGAGCCGTGCCAGAAGTAGGCGCTCGTAGATCTTGGCCAGGGAGTTGAGGAGACTGATAGGGCGGTAGCTCGCGGGGAGATTGCGAGGTTTGCCGGGCTTGGGAATGCCTGTGACGTCCGCCGCCTTCCACTTAGCGGGGAAGGTGCAGTTCGTCATGGCGGCGTTCTTCAGTATGGCCACTAAGAGGCAGATGAGTTGGGCGGGCAGGCATTTCAGAACGCGATTCGCAATGCCGTCAGAGCCGGGGGATTTTTTAGTTTTCAGACCCATAATGAGATCTTCGACCTCCGTTTGGGTGATAGGAGGTAAGGAATCGACGGGGGGAGGAATGCCCTGCGCTCGACTTCCCTGTCGACCGCGTCGACGTGGGACTGGTGGACGGACTGAGAGCTGGGGGTGCACTGGCTCTCGAGGGAGTCGGCGAGAAGCTCGGAGCCTTCGTCGTCGTCGAAGGCTGGGGGTGCGCCTGAAGGGCGGGACAGCGGGGGCATGCCAGTCGTGGAGTCGGATTTGAGGCTCCGCGCCAGCTGCGAGTAGGCCAGATGTGATGGCGCGATGCCCTCTAGAAAGTCACCCCACCGTTCCTCCCGGACCTCCGCGACACGACGCTTTACCTCTCGTTGTAAAGCGCGCATCCGGGCCCGATTGGCTTCGTTGGGGTAAGAGTCGTACGCTCGGATAGAGGCATTCTTGGAACGTATTTGTGATGTGGACATCCAGGTTTTACCTGCAACTTTCAACAGGTCATGGGTCATCTTGTGGGGAACTGGCCGACTTCATATTTCTACACCTACCAAATATATATTATTTGCTATTCTCCTATCATATTTACCTAGATCTTTAGTCACTTAAGTATATCTGTAGTTTTATAATTTTTATTGGTGTGCAATAAACAGTATTCTATTCTATTCTAAAGTGTGGAAAAAAGTTAAGTAAACTTTTCTGATGGTCACTGCATTTACATTTTTGTTGCAAAGGATTCAGGGTTTAAATCATTATCCAAAGGAATCCAGTGTTTAAATCATTCACTCTAAATGTATTCAAAGCCCAAAGCAGCACCCTATTTAATTAAAGATTTATTATTGCGTGGGTTTTAATTAAGACAAGTGCCCCTTTGAGCAGTTTATTCTATTAGTATAGATAAATCAATAAAATTTCTAGGGTACCTAGTTTCAAGTTATTGATATTTTTGTTAACATTTGATTTTATAGCTATCTATCTATATCATCATCCCTTGCGGGGTAGGTAGAGGGTAAATAGTTCCAACTGATTCCTTCCTTCAGACCTAGCTTTCTCTACTCATAGCCTCATACACACTCGCCGGTTATGGAGACTGACTGTCCCTTCAGATAAAACATGGTGTATTTGGTCATGGTGTATCTTTCGTATATGTCTTTCGCATTGTATATCTGTTTCTATTGTGTTTATGTTGATTTTTCATGTATATCTTCGAAAGGATTTTATTGTATGCCAAGTGTAAAAATAGGTCAATTGTTTGCACTCGAATTGTTTGTCATATTGATCCAAATTGGAGGGAAATTGGTAGTTGCGCCAGCGCACGGACGCGGCGTGACGGTGTCCGCAAAACTGTGTCGGGTTACGTCACCGGGCCTCCACCACGCAGCTGTGTATACAAACACTGACATAACTTAGCATTTGAATGCGCGAATAAATATCATTCCGACTATCTCTTTGTCTATACGCCGGGCATTTTAATCACGGCCATTGATAACGTTATGTGTCTTTGTTATTCCTGTTGTCCTGTTGCGATGTCAAACAGGATGCTATGTGTTAAGATAAAATCGTTGTGATGGACAACATATGGATCCCTACGCTTCTGCAGTAGCAGATGGTATTTTATTTACATCTAAGAGTATTTTTTAAACGATTGCTGTTTAAGGCCAAAATAGACTGCTGTGATGCTAGCTATTTTTTATATTACGAGATAATGCTATTGCGCTATAATATAGTACCTGTGCGTCAGTAGATATATCTTATACTTGATTATAAGCAAAAAGGGTTAAAAATATTCTCCTATCCACTCCCCTTTTAGGGCCTAAAGCAACGACGGATTAGCCCGTCGCCTTAAAATAAATATAAAAAAATATATTCTAAGCCCGTCGCATCGGTTTTGGGCTATACGCGACGCGTTTCTTACGCTATTTTACTGAGATTAACAACCATTGAGGATTGTGCCAGGATTTCCTCGCATTAAGTGTGACTTATTGATTAGTTAGAAATGTTGAATAGTATCCCACTACGTAAAATAAAATTTCCCTGACTAATCACTGCATATTTTCCTACATTCAATGCTTTATGACTAAATTACTACCTAAATATTTTATGTCGCTTGACATATAAATAAACATATTGCAGGAATCCTTACACAATGTTTCTATATAAATATTGAAAGTACGTTCCAACTAGGTACCTCCTAATTAGGTACTGCGGTCTCATCGCAAACAATTCAGTGTCAATATCTGATACCGACGATAAGTCTTTAGTCGCCGATAGCTCCAACGTTTGGTTTTTGTTATCGAACTGATAATGATTGTTGTGGAGATTACCCTGATAGTGTATCAAGCTGTTCCCACTCAACACACTAGTTTTGCTACAAGAACATTATAGTCGTGTTTCGGTATTTTCTAGTCGACGGATTGCATTGTGAGGAAAATCGATTGTTTCGGTGTTATCACTTTCACAAGACTGTTTAGGTAAGATTTTGCACGTCATTTATCAAAGATGTCAAGCGACAAAACAAGTTGATGGGTGAACGAACTTTGTTTTCGAGATTATGTTCCTTTGTTCCGTGGTAACTGCCAGGGGAGAGGTACAGTTTTGTAATTGATACTTGTAACTGCAATAGTTATTGTGTTACGTTGACATAACTTTAATAGAAATAAGATAGCTCTTTCTAGTGCATCACCTGGTCAGACAAGATTAAATTGTAATGTCGCAGTTTTGAATTCAGGCCAATCACCTCGATGAAGGAAATACCGGTAAGTAGCACCACGCATAAGAAATATATGAATCTCTAGTTTAAAGACTCACTCCTATTTTGAACAACCTTTAAAGAAGAGTATCGAGTCGAGTAGACCAATTTCTTTTCGCGTGAAGTTCTTTATTAAACCTAGACTTTCTTTAAGGCTTACATATCATTGTTTTTGACGAAAGCTTTGTCTACTTTTCTAAGCTTAGGCCCTTTAGCTAACTGGATCTGGTAGACGCGAAGTCTATCTCCATACTGCCACTGTGAAAATCTTTGACCCACAGATATGTATTTTGGTCTTGGTGTTTATCAGTGTGTCATTTATGCCTGTTAACGCACGCACCTAATATCTAAAATAAATTCCTGTGTCAGGAGCCTGCGCGATTCAGGAAATGTTTTATTTTAAAGAATGAAAAATTGGTTTCATAAAAAATGGCTTAGCCATAGTGATGGTATATTTGATTTCCATATCAAACAGTGATCTCAGCATGCATCTCGTTTAAGTCTCGTGGCAGTTATTCAAAGTGACACTTTTATTGGATGCCGGTCATTGGTGTCCAAAGTGGTCTGGGTTCAGTAAAATTAACATGATTACCCGTTTCCTGCAGGACTCTGATGTACCATGGGTACTTCATCGTATACCGTGAGAGAAAAAAATGTATTTTCAAGATATATGTATAAGAGAGGTATTTAACGGTTTGGAAATCTGGAGGAGGAAAATTGTAGCCGGTATAAACTGGACTTACGTGTATAAGATATTACTGTAACAAGAGATGGGAAATTAAATATAGGAAAGGTTTTATGTCGTTTCTTTTGTATTGTTGTATCGTTGTTTCAACTCAAAGATGTTGGCATTACAATAAAATTCCATAAAGTGCCTAAATCGAGATCGAAATTGAATTTATGAACTAGTCATTTGAACAAAACAAACGGATGGCGTTGATTGGCGTAGCATCATCTCATGATATCACGCAAATTTGAGTAGATAAATATTTTTTGTTACTTGTTATTGTTAGTGTGTTTACTTAAGATTCTTATCTGTTAGATTGTGATTAGATGACTCACATAATATCTGATTTTTTGAACACGGAAAAATAGTCAAACTTAGATTAAAACTCAAGCCCTGGGTACCATCTACAAATGAGAATTCTATTGCCTCGTATAATCAAATATATCAGTACGAGTATTACTATATAATAATAATAATATCAGCCTATACTGCCCACTGGTGGACAAAGGCCTTCTCTCACAAATCGAGATGAGAGAGATTAGGTCATACTCCACGCGGACCCGGTGCGGATTGATGGAGGCAGGTTTGTGGCCACCTGCTGTCGGAACTTATCAAACTGCCTTTAAGGCTTCCAACTTGGCTTAACGACTACCACATTAAGTGGTAGCCGGGACCAACGGCTTAACGTGCCTTCCGGAGCACGGAGACGCTCGATCTTGGGCCGACCGAGTCGAACGCTGCTTAACCTTGGTAATCGGTAAGAACACCGCGGTCGCACAGCGCTACGAGCGCCTCTATATACGAATATTATTGTTAAAACTATTTTCTAGAATGATTTACTGGTGTTTCATAAAATGTGTTCCGGAGTTAATGCTTGAGAAACGAGGTAATCAATAGCGATTCAACAAGACGTGGGAATTACAGTTGCAATTTCCTTGGAATAGTAAAGAAGAAAAGTTTATAGATGAGGAACTTTGTCAAAATCAAATGAATCGCTTTTATTTTACCATGTTTTAATCGTAAAAAATGCCAATATTTTAGAGTACATCAACATTATTGATAAGAATGCGCAAAAAAGTGTTAAAAATAGCGGCATTTTTTTTTTTTGTTATTTTTTATTTTTTTTTAAAAACGTACCCCCACTCAGGATTTATTCCTATGTCGTGGGTGCGTTTACAAACATGAAAATTCACATACACAAATATCCATACCTAAACAAATATTTGTGGGTCACAAAGATTTGTCCCGTGCGGGAATAGAACCCGCGACTATTAGACACAGTGGGCAGAGCGGCTTATGCTCTTAACCACTGCGCTAAATCGTCCGTCACATCATGTATAATCCTTATTTAGTACTGTTATTTGGCGCAAACATTTCGAACGAGTCGACTCCAACCAAGCTTTCCGACTTCGTACCTTATAAGGAAAGTTCAATCGAAGCACGGGCAACCTTAATATCTAGATGTTGAACTAAAAGTCACGTGGATTGCAGTAATTTCCAGACTATATTGGACCACGCAGCTTGCAAGCACTATTTTTGACCTAAAACAAATATCACGAGAGGAAGAGACACACAGATATGGGCATGAGGAAACCATATATCAGAAAATGATTGTGAATTTTTACTGTAAGCGCAAATTAATCTGATGCTGGATTCTATGTCAATGTTGACACTTTTTGCATTTGTAAATACATAATTAGCGTTCTATTTGGCTAATTTGTTCTCTGCGTCCGTAGACAGTCTTTATATCTTAGCACAGACATAATACCAATCTTACCTAGTTGAATATCTGCAGTATATTCATGAGAATTCATTATATGAACATACATAAGAAACAAGATGATATATCAAATCTGATGTTATGGCGGGTGCGGTCAAGGACATGTTCACAGACTGCAGACTTCTTTGAGCGACGGTGTTTTAGGTCAGCTATGTGTTCTTTAACCCGAGTTTTTACCGGTCTTTTTGGTTGTTCTATATAAGAGAGACCACATTCACAATCAAGCTTGTATACTCCTGCATCTTGTAGAGGGATGTGACACTTGACAGATGGTAAAAATTTACTGATCTTCTTCGGCGGCTTATAAAGAAGTCTGTGAACATATCCTTGACCGCACCCGCCATAGCATCAGATTTGATAGACCACAAATTCTCGTGAAAGAACACCGATTTCTACCAAGGATGGTTCGCGAGGCTATTGAAATTAAAAAAAACATCCTAATTTCAATAGAGAAGATGGCTGGGTGCTTCCTTCGACTTGGGATCCAGTAATTAATATAATCAAATCCGAAACCAAGCATAACACTGCAAGACCTCAATACACCGTGAGCTCATTCTGCGTAGATCGGACCAACAAAAATAATTAAGAAGTTTGAGGGTACCCCGGAACAACTGTGCCTTTTAGACGTCTAACACCTCAGTCCCTCCCGTGACCATGGGTGTTGCAAAGCACTCGAAACGTAGGGAACTAAAAATAAAAAATAAACCGGGATAAAATCCGTAAAATAGTTTTATTTCATGAAATGAGTTCAAATAGGTATCCGTTCCCGCGTTCCTTATGACTAACGCAATTAGTAGTAAGGAGTTTTCCAGTAATGAACTGTGCCAAGGTGTAGTGACTAAGCGGCCGTGAATGTTTAGAAGTAGAGAGATGATTGCTAACGTAACCGGTTTATGTGCATTTACGGAATAAATATTACCGCACTGACCTACTGCGTATCATTGTATAGTTATATTAGCTCTAAATTATAGTTTCGCTCTGAAGGAGTTTGAATAAGTAACTTGTTTTTGTGTGATATTAAGCATCGATATATGATTTGATTATACAAATAAGATGTCGAAGGTATTAAGTCGTAGGTCTTTCTTGAGCTTTTAGAAAGCTATCCTGTTCAAGATCTTTGGAATGTATTAGATTAGTTTAGTGATAAGTGTGCAGTGGCGTAACTATAGGGAGGCAGGGCTGGCAAAATGCCACGGGCCCCCGACCCGTAGGGCCCCGGCCCAAGCGGCCGCGAGCTCAGAAATAACCAAACAATATTAACAAAATTTTGGAACTAAGTTAAATATTATAATTTTTTAAGTACTTAAAATCAATCGAAGTTAGACGCAACTATAGTATTTTTCACATAGGATGATAATATAATATAATAATACATAAAAATGAATTACAACATGCCGACTTTTACTGGGAAGGCCCCATCCAAAGAATTTGCCACGGGCTTCAGATGGTATAGTTACGCCACTGTAAGTTTGATAGACATAATCTTAAGAACTACTACAGTTTTCCCATTGCCTTAGTCTAGTCATCAGCTTTACACTAATGTATAGGGTCATACAATAGTTTATGTTCAATAGATGATTCATTATTTGAACCAAGATGATGTTATGATATTATTGCTTCGATTGATTGCTAATACTCGATGTATGCAATTACGGTTTTCTTAACGTAATGTACACAATATATTATATTTATTATCGTATCGTGTGCTGTTCATATTCGCATGGAGCAAAATCATTGCTTGAATCATCCTGTTTAGTCAATGTCGTCTAATGATTTGAATTTAAGGTGTTCAAAAGTGGTAACTAATTATATGTACATACCAAGTAATTTCTAGATGTACAATTGACGCAATCTTTCGCTTTATCTAATTGATTCTGTTCAATAATCCTTATCAACGTTAGCCGGCTCTTGTACCATTTTATTTTGTTGCGGTTTGTTTGTTCTCTTTGATCTTTAAGTTTAATCCTTTCTTTTTCCAGTGACCAGCATAATGTCAATGTCTTAATAATTTACAGCTTCAGTTAAACGATTTAGTAATTCTTTCAAATGTTCTTCGTTAAT
Source organism: Phalera bucephala (assembly GCA_905147815.2). Taxonomy (NCBI): domain Eukaryota; kingdom Metazoa; phylum Arthropoda; class Insecta; order Lepidoptera; family Notodontidae; genus Phalera; species Phalera bucephala. Next base: position 8,874,880 of record LR990621.1, on the reverse strand, counting down.
AATGTGCCGTGTGCATCAGAAACCTCGTAACTTTATTATTATAAAACATTGATGACCTGTTTTATGTATCGTTTGTGTTTTCAAAAACCGCAAATTGGAGACAATGATTTAATTCAGTCGGCTAGATTATTTCGAAGTTTACAAATCGTGAGTGCATCAAATTATTCTCACGTGCCAAAGCCTATTAAAACTTCAGAATATCAAATGCAGCTTTCTTTTAATTGAATGCGACCATTTACAGTAATACACCATCGAGTTTACTAGATCAGCTTTCTAACGCTATTTCCACGGTCTGAAGTTATTCCAGTTACTTACATTTCTATTTCCAGAGGTAATGTCTTATATTATCTTTTGGTTATATGGAGCACAGTGTCTGTTGATTATTATCATTATAGTAATGTTATGAAAATTTACGGAGGCGCTCAAAAGAATCGCTCATTAGTTTGTATTGTCTCTCAGAGGGCACGTCTAGGCTTTGAAATAATTATGACCCATTGTATTGTGTGAGCTGAGTATGTCTATTTTTATTATATACACTAATATAAAGAATTTCCTTTTATATTATTGTACGCCGTAAGTAACTATTGGATGATTTTGGGTATCTTTCATTTCTTTTTCTAACCAATACTTTACACTGTTCCAATGTGCCAATCTGTGATAATTCCGTTTCACCTACACTTAAACTAAATACTTGTAGTATTTGAAGTTATTATATTGCGAAAGGAATTGAATATGCAGAATAAACAGGCCCAAAAAAATATTAACTCTCAATTTTTTTTGTATACCGATCTTGGATAAGGCCAATTCATGTAATCTCCTAGTTTGTTGAAACACAACGGGATAAGGTGAACTCGAGGCCGGCAGCACTGAAATTGTCAAAAATCTGACGCAATGTAGTTACAAGATAGATCATCCCAATACTCCAATATTGTCTCCAATACTACTATAGTCAATTGAACAATAAGTAAGACCAGAGATGGGCAAAATGTAATCAGATTAATGATTAACCTCCTCCGCTTGGGGAATATAGGCGTGATGGTGTATTATTAATTAAAGATTGCAATCACGTTTTGTAATCTTTAACGCTTATGATTACACTTTTAATCTTGAATCATGATTGAATATTACAAAATGCAATTGTAATCATTAATCTGATTACATTTTGCCCATCTCTGAGTAAGACCAATTAGGTTGTTCCAATATTGGTGCAGCATTCACAAATGTTGATTCTAAACTCCAGATGGGAAATGGGAGTTGAGCGGGGGCAATCACCGGGCATCCTCTTCCGCCAGCCTGCACATCTAAACAGGGAACAGCTAATGATGTCGGGCTCGTCAATTCGTTTGATATTGGAACGTTGAACCGATCTATTCTGAGCTGTTTAAGTAGTTTGTTTATGTGTCATTGCATATTATGTTGGTATGTTAATTGATATTGTTGCATTAATATGTTAAAAGATCAATGTCAATGTTCAATGTTTAAAAGATAAAAATGCTTGGATAGATGCTATTCCAGCTCCACTTGAGTCATGACAACCTATTCAACTGTTATACCTATGTAATTTTTTTTTGTAGGCCCAGGATCGATTTGTGTGGGAACGTAAAGGGGAGGCCTTTGCCCAGCAGTGGGATACAGAATAGGCTAAAAAAATTAGGGAACCATGTAGCTATTCTCATAAATAGTATAATTTGCTTTTTAAACTTACACTAACCTGATGACCTACCTACATTGTTCTCCCATACCCCACAACAAAATGTCGATGAAAAAGTTTGTAAAATTTTATTTTAAAAGAGTAACCTTGGAGTTTCTTGCCCTTCTTCTCCACAGGAATGACATTCTGAAGTGGCGGTAGAGTTTTTGTTACTTTTCTGACGATTCATAAATACTGTAATGGTTTACATGAATAAAAAATATTGTGATTCTGATTCAATAATTATTTAGATTTAATAAAGGTGCTTCTACGATGATCTCTCTCATCGTAATTTGTGAGAGAAGGCCTTTGCTTAATAGGGGTGCAGTACTGATTGATTTATTATAAGATGCTTCATTTCAAGTTAAGAATGAATGTAGTGAAGTAGATAATCGATAAGCTACGCTTAATTTGCAGTATAGTATTGTAGTACCTACTTGCTATTTTGTGATTCTGGTCTATGATTGTGGGTTGCTGTAGTTATCTACGTGCCTTTAATTTATTCTGTTACTTGTATTGAGTGGCCTTAATTGTCTATTAAATCTTTGTTCATTCTCTCACTTAAACAAATTACTTTGACAAAAGGTGGAGTAAAAACTCCTATGTTGACGATATTTTTTTTCCACCTAATCTCAAATCTTGACTGCCTCGTTGGTCTGGTGGCGACTGCCTCGTTGGTCTGGTGGCAAAGCGCATCGCTTTGTGATCACGAGGTCCTGGGTTCAAATCCTAGGTCGGACAAATGTAGTTTTTCTAACGAAAAATTCCCAGTATGAGTCCGGAGTCTGGAATTGTGCCCGATATATGGCAATAGGCTCGCCCCCTATTACATGGGACCTAACATCGTCGGCGAAACGTGGGTGTACTCAGTACACCTCTGCCACCCCCTCTGGGGAATATAGGCGTGACGGTGTGCTCAAATAATATAAGTATTATCTATATTATACAGTTTTGCCCAGTTTTTATTCAAATATACAGAAAAAGGTTGCAATAGGAACATTGTCGTTTCGCTTCGTCAGTTGATTCGCTACGCATTTTGCGTACGACTGTTATCGCCTTGGTGTCAATGTGTGCTGTGGGTGCGAATTCACATTTTATTTCTTTGCGCTGCTTGTATTAGTTTTTGCGCTGCTTGCTTGCACATAATAGTTAATTCATTCAACCACTATGCCATATGGCATTTGCAATCTGATTTTTAAATCAGACTTAACCTATTAAGGTTAGGTTAGGTTAACAGTCTATGGCCGTTTCATTTCAATTCGTTTTAATGTACGGACGTAGCGGACGATTTAGCGCAGTGGTTAAGAGCTTGAGCCGCTCCGCCCACTGTGACTAATAGTCGCGGGTTCGATTCCCGCACGGGACAAATCTTTGTGTGATCCACAATTATTTGTTCCGGTCTGGGTATTTGTGTATGTGAAATTTCATGTTTGTAAACGCACCCACGATACAGGAATAAATCCTAGTGTGGGGCTACGTTTTTAAAAAACGAAACGAATGTGGAGGTTCTGTCTCTGGAATCACCTTCGAACATTTTGTACAGGTGTGGTTTAATATGAATTTATAAGGCAGTGCATATCGCATCATACCAATAATAATCATTTGAAGTTTTATAAAAATGGTAAGATTGGCATAACCCGCAATTTTACAAAAGCTGGACTTTTTCATCACAGATGACAGAAAATTAATGATTTGTGCTGTGACGTGTGAGCATTCATTAACGCACTCTACCGAGTGTGGCCTAGTCCATTATATGTATTGTATTCTGTCGTACTACGGCATCATCAATACGCAATAACAAAGAATAAAACATAACTTGCAGTTACGCGTTATTACGTGGCTTAATCAGCATCGCAACTGGTGCATGAACTGCAACATACGTAATTTTGTAACTTGCCGCGAACCTTTCCGTTAGTTAGTTAACTGTGTCACATGATAATAGGGTAAAGGGTACTGGAAAATTCTCACGTTTCTCTCTTTAGACTAACTATTGATCACTGTTGCTTGATGGTTTGGTGTTGATTTTTTTTCATTAGGTATTGCATCTTGAAGTGCCCTTAAATGAAGCTAAGGTCTCTCTAGGAATTGGTTCTCGTTTGGTTTTTGTGTATCCACCCATGCACAGTTGACCTTTTTTGCACCCTCCCACTAGTGCCGATCACGGAAGTTTACCACTGCTGAGAGCTGCTTAATACCTGTAAAAATTCTTTCACATTTTGCTCGTCACATTTGGCAATCGGTTATGATATGTAGTTTCCTAGATTTTTTTTTTTTTTTTTAAACCAAGCCCCACACTAGGATTTATTCCTGTGTCGTGGGTGCGTTTACAAACATGAAAATTCACACACAAATACCCAGACCGGAACAAATAATTGTGGATCACACAAAGATTTGTCCCGTGCGGGAATCGAACCCGCGACTATTAAACACAGTGGGCGGAGCGGCTTAAGCTCTTAACCACTGCGCTAAATCGTCCGTCAATGATTGGCAAGTTTCTCATTTGAGTGATCAAGATAAGCCCGTGCTTTACGTGAGAGGGCGAATGTCATCCAGGGTAATTCAGTCAGCCCTTTTACGCGAAAGATAGCGGAGAAGTTATATTACTGGACAGTATAAGACTAAACATGGTTATTGTGAGGCATCACAGGTAAACTAGAAAGATAAGGCCAGTAAACAGTTTTTACATTCTTGCGTTGCCTCGATTCTTTGCTCATTACCGCGCGAGTGAGCTGAAAGGTGACTTAAAGTTAATCAAGAGTCAAGTAGAGACGGAAGGCCCTTTTTGAAAATGTTACTTATTTAAAAAAAAAACAAAGTGGTTTATTGTCACGATAATTATGCTTTAATAGGAACAAGTTTGTCGCATTGTTATTTGCGTGTGCTTTCAGCGAGTGATAGTCTTTGAAGTTAGTGCACCGAATGTACTGGGGTGGCTTATCCATCAGAGGAATACATGCTCTTCCCGCCTGACGGGATCTACAATCTGTTACAAGATTTCTGTTATTTGGCCTGTCAGTTGTCTTAGAGTACTAAAGCAAAGGGTAGCACAAAAGATCCCATAGTGTCGACGTGCGCTTGTGAAGACTCAGACCTAAAAGGTAATCAAGAATAGAATAAAGTGCACCCTACGAAATGTAACAACAATTGGGTTGTAATTAAAAAGACAAGGTTTGTGGCATTTTATATGAGCGTGAGAATGCGCCCTTTCAAGCTTATCCATGACTATTGTTAATTAACTAGAAATAATGTTACTTTTACTGCTCCCACGAGAAGAAAGTTCAGTTGTTTCCAAGTTGCCTGCTCGGAACCATTGAAATCGATTACATTTTTGCTGTTAAAGTCGTTATAATTTTTTTCAATGTCGAAAAATCACGCGATACCAGTATATAATACTTAACTAAATGAACGTGACTTCGTTATAGAAAATAGTACCAAAATAGGTTAGTTTATGCTCCACACTTAAATGGTTTCTTCGCAGTTGTATTATAGTGCAAATAAGTCTGAAACTAGTAGATAGGTGTATACCAAAGAATGCACACCCTATTTCCACATAATTTTAATTTAAAAAGACTTTTTTAAAAACAAGCTTTTATGGCAAAAACACAACCATGCTATCATGCTCAGTTGAGAAGTTCCTATGGCTTCCTTTCGGCTCCATCATCAAACCCTGGACACCATCCAGGTCTAAAGTACTCGTCAAAACACTACCAATGAGCCCAAACATGGCGGGGTTATATTGAGTAGTTGGGTGGTTCCGTTGGCCACCTTTCAGGCCCTGAACACTATCTGGTTGTATAGTACTTGTCAATACCAATCTAACAAGCCTAAAGACGAAGGGGTTACGTTCACATGCTCCTATGGCCACATCCCGACTCCATCATGAGATCAGACCGAACTTATATACGTATACCAAATTTCAGCTCAATCGGATATCCGCAAGTGCTTCAAAAGATATGAACCAGAAAGACAGACCGATAAACAGACGAAAATTGCAAGTTGTAATAAAGCTTGTAATAATAAGAGTCTTTTCCTTCTCTGTTTTGTACTGAAACGTTTCTATAAAGATTAGTGACGTGATTTATTTTTATTTATCGTGTTATTAATTTATGAATACGATTTCCTAGTTATTAATTTATAGATATTAATTTCCCTAATTCAGCTGTACAGCATTTATTAATTAATAAGGAAAATCAGTCATATCTGCGAGTGTATCATTACGCCAGATTCCTTGCGCGATTGAGATGAAAATTTAATCCTAAAAATTGAGTTCGTTGTTTTTTAACCGACTTCAAAAATCGGTTCTATATTCGGTTGTATGTATGCTTTACTTTTTTTACTCTTTTTTTACGTATGTTCTCCTATATTTCCGGCAGTTGTGGACCGATTTTGATGATTCTTCTTGCATTGGGTTCAGTATAGCTCCAACGTGGTCCCATTTTAATTTTATTGGTATTGGACCTTGGACTTAACCGACTTCAAAATCATAATTCGTCTGTATTCTTTTGTAATTTCTTTGCTTTTAAACTGATTTTGATGATTCTTATTGCATTAGGTTCAGTATAGCTCCGTGATGGTCGAAATTAAATTTTATTGGTATTGGACAATGGGCTTTGAAGCTACACCAGGGGTTTCCTATACGGCAAACAGCATGAATGTGAAAATTCAGTTATTATGAGTTTTATATCAATCTTGTAGGTACCTCACTATATAAATAAGTAGGATAATATAAAGGAGGTATATAAATAATAATAATAAATTCACTCATCACTAAAAATTGTAAAATAAGAATCTTTAAAAAAAAACGAAAACCGACTTCAAGAAGCAAAAAAAATAATATTTGAAGTCGGTGCTGGTTGGTGCACTGACTTGAAATATTTATTTTTTGCTTTTTGAAGACGGTTTCCGTTTTTTTTAAAGTTTCCCTTTTTTTTTAAATGTTTTTTTATTAAATACGGTAATGTGCATACCATACGCTTCGCTTCGCTTCTTTGGTCACGAAACAGGTTTAGGTAAAAGCGCTTTTTAAAAGGAAAAAGACAATAGGAAAGTTGAAAATATTGCGCGTTTCGGTCGTCCACATTACGCTGAAATTATGTTAGTGAGGTATTTTGCTGAGGTTTGACAAATCCCAAACAGTATTTAGTCTAGTTAACGCCATTTACGTTTAAAGATATTATACAGTAGATGTTCACTCGTCGTTCTGTTGTAAGCCCTGGGAAAAACGTATGGTGTATGTAACATTCTTGCGTATATATTTTACCTTACAATGGTGTGGTTGTGAAATCGTCACCATTGTGGTCGGTTACTTTGCGGCAGCCAAGATACAGGCGTTATCGTGGACAGTTACCTATAGCCATAGCAAAAATAAAGGAATACATTTCCTGTAGAATATTGCTGTTAATGTAAGTAAGCTATATCGACTGTACCTAAAAAAATATTTGTAAATGAAGGGGTAGAAAGTAGTGAATTTAGTCCAAAAAGAAGGCCTTTGCAACTTGCAAATGAAGGTGAATCAAGGTGAAAAGAATGGATAATGCTCATACTCCACGGAACCTTTCGAATTCCCTACGTGGAGCCAGTGCGGATTAGTAAAGGAAGATGTGTGTGTGTGTGAATGATCTACGCTGTTGGCCGCGGGGCCTTTACAGCTTCACCGGACAAGAGGGCGAGCGTGCAACCACTACGCTCGAGCCAGAAGGGCAAAGGGGCAACTAGCTCATGGGCGCCTCAAGGAGGAACGGCCTCGGCTTGGGCAGTCGCTATGGGGGAGGGCGTATATTAGGTGTCTCGCCGTAGTGCCCTGCACCGGCCGGCGAGGTCGGTGTCTGATCCTGTGTGCGGTATCTGTATCCGAAAGAAGGGATGTAAGGGCATCGGGAGGGTAGGTGAGAACATGCCGCGGATGGCGGTAGCGGTTGATAGGAGGGGAGTTGGGTTCGTAGTCGGCGGCGGCTACGATTAGCGGATTACTATGATTGGACGCGTTCGCAAAATATCGGGTTGTCGCCTTTTTAATAACGGCGCGAATAGATTCGAGACCGAGATCGGAATGGAGTAGAGGAAGGTTTGTTTCCATCTGCTATTGGAAGTTATCATGTCGCCCATAGACTTCCTACTTGGTTTAGTTTACGTTTATTAAGTACTACTATATTCTGTATCAGCCGGTAGCCACGGCATAGCGTGTCTTCCAAAGCACGGAGACCCTCGAAAATGTTAATACTACTTACGGTCACCCATCTCAGACTAACCAACTTGCTACTTATCCTTGGTGGCCGATACCCTAGCCCCGCAGCGTTCCTCGTTTAGCAAGAGTAGAATCAAACTATTTGGTTAATTCCATCGAATACAATATAATACATTTTGGCATCTAAAATGGTTAGACGGAAAGTAAAGCGAGTATTAGTCATAGATAAATAACATATCATAAACCAAAAAGGGTATGTAAATATAGATAACGTTATGTAGATATTACACTGTTCATGTTAATATGGTACCTATTGTAGATTAGTCATCATAAGTAATGTCACAAGTGCTGGATTAACCTTTGTCTAAATCTTTTCATTTCAAACTATACCTTCTTGTATATCGAATTATAATTCTTGCTTTTAATGATTCGTTCCTTTTCCTTGTTAGTATCTAATAAATAAATAGGTCGTATTAATAGTTATTGCCTGTTATTTTAAATTTTTTTACGGCATTAATATCTAAATTTCAAGCTAGGAGTCAGCTAAGCTTCTTTGTGGCGATGACAATAAAATTTGAGCCCCAAAAGTTGGTGATTTGAGAATTTCATATTGAGATAAATATCCTTCAATTGAATACAACATATTTACGCATATTTCATATTTAAGTGGCGTTTCTTTTGGTATTCCCAATTCAGAAATCTTTAGAGACGGCTGGATCCGAGCGTGGTTTTTTTTTTTTTTTTTTTTTTTTTTTTATTACTTCCACATATTGAATGCGTGCATATTTCATGCCTATTTACATTAATTATACAATTTACTATAAAATACTATTTCTTAATAATTTACATTAATTATACAATTTACTATAAAATACTATTTCTCTTAAATCCAGATAAGATCAATATTGTAGCTAAAGTGTCGACAAATGACTCAACGCGGCAATGAAAAAGGAGTACAGGAACCGATGCATCCGTATCTGTTTATTTCGTGCCGAAAGGAGATTGAACCACTCGTGCAGTTCCTGATTTAGCCATGCGCTGGCGCAGGCGGGCCGGCTGTAGCGTTGCGTGGGACACATCGAGTTATTATTACGGCAATATATCGCTACAGATTTAACGGGAGTGGACACATATTTCTAGTGTCATTTTCCGCTTAAGCTGAGTCACTGTATTTGTCGATTTGGATCCTTATTTGGAAGGGAAACGCTGGAATGCCAATAATATGCCTAACTATATAATATCTATCACTACGGCATGTATATAAAATACAGCAGATGTGTATTTTCATATAAAAACAATTGGTTCGCTCCCTATTACATACAAACCTAACTTCGTTGGCGAAATTGGTGAACACAATGGGCATGTACAAAACACAGTAGGTAGAGCTATTATATTTTTTAAATAATTCTTTTTCTGATTAGAAATATGTAACAGCTGAGAAAACTGGCGTTAGACAAGACGCAATAGCTAGTTATTAGTAGTTGTAAGTTGTGCATAAGGTGTGTGTGTGAGTGATGTATGCTGTTGGCCGCGAGGCCTTTACAGCTTCACCGGACTTAAGGGCGAGCGTGCAACCACTACGCTCGACCCAGAAGGGCAAGGGGCGACATACTCGAGGGCGTCTTGTAGAGGCGCCCTCGGTTGGGACAGTCGCTGTGGGGGGACGCGGTGCACTACTAAGTGCACCGGTCAACCGCCGGCTATGGGAGGGGATCTACGACTACGTCGTCGTCGCCCGTATTCTGAGCGGAAAATGTGCATAAGAGAGCAATAACATTCTTCTGAAAATGGCTGCGTACGTTGCCTCTGCTTCACTTACAAGTACACTTATTATTTTTACACTGTTGTCTATTATGTGTATAAGTAAAGCATGATTCGGTTATTAATACCACATAGTTTGCTTGTATGAAATATGTATTTTTTTTATTTGGATTATCTCGCTAAACATCCCAACCATTCTAACTCCTGTAAGCCAAGATGCATAATGGTCTCCTTAGATGGCGCCAAAGTTTGAACCTTGGGGTGTCCGTAACAAATTTAATTAGAAAGGAGGAGTAGAAAAAATAAAATCCTACTTCCCTCCCTTGCAAAGCGTGAGACACAACAAATTGGTAGATCAGCCATAGAGAAGGAGACTACAACTAGGATAAGCCCAGTTAGTTGTAAAGCTCCACGGATACGTAAAAATATTAACAGGGCCTTGTATGAAATATGTACATATTTCTTCCTCGGTCAACTGTTTGAAGGCCTCTCCTTGACCAGTCTCACGCATTCACCTACTCCCTAAAAATTAGGAATGTAACGATATCGTCGGTTTTTCGTTTATTTTAAAATGTGTAATCAACAGTTAATTAGATTTAATAATCATTCTGGATATCTTACTAAACTAGAGGCAACATAGATGGCATATTTGACAGATTACAATACAGAACTTCGTGAATATTGCCTTAATAATGTACGCTGTTATACGCACCTCACAATATAAAAACTTTTTCACAGATATTTTTGTTGTATCGTTATGTTAAATTAATATCAGCCTCTGCTGACCCACTGCGGGTAATGGGCTTCTCTCACAAATCGCGTAAGATAGTCACGTGGACCCAGGGCGGATTGGTGGAGGAATGTTGGAACCAACCGGTTGGGAGGTTGATTTCTAAGATATAGCGTATCTGAATATATTACGATAACCGGGCGGTTTATGATTTCCACTACCAGTATCGCTGCATCCCTACCAAAAACCTTCACTTATTCAAATACTGGCGTGCCAAAGAACACGCACGGTACTAATTTATGAAAATTATAATCAAAATCTAGTGCCTAACTGTAGAACGGGGTCGCTTAGCTAATGTAAATTATTAATTAACATTTTTGAGCATATGATGTTATAATATAGTTTTAATGTATCTGGAATATAATACGAATAATTACATAACGTAAGTAGCCGTATAATGACCGGTTAGTTAATTACTTAGGTATTACATAAAAAAAACTATTTGTGGAAGATTGAGTTATTAAAAAATCTTTTTAAAAAAAAGGTAATCCGACTTCAAAAAGCAAAAAATAAATATTTGAAGTGGTGCTGGTTGGTGCAGTCGGTTACTTGGCACCGACTTCAAATATTTATTTTTTGCTTTTTGAAGTCGGTTTACCTTTTTTTTTAAAAGATTTTTATTTTACAATTAGAAGTGACGAGTGAATTATTTAGTAATATTTATATACCGATATTATATTATTTTGCTAAGTTGCAAAGTAGGGTACTTATAGGATAGACGTAATACCCATAATATCTCAATTTACACATGCCTATTGTTTGTCGTTAAGGAGTTCCCTGGGGTATCTTCTAAGTCCAAGGTCCAATACCAATGAAATTAAAATGGGACCACCGCGGAGCTATATTGAACCCAATGCAAAAAAAACATCAAAATCGGTCCACAATTGACGGAAATATCGCTGAACATACATAAAAAAAAGCATACATACAGCCGAACATAGAACCTCCTCCTTTTTGAAGTCGGTTAAAAATAGTGCCATTCCCTTACTTAAACTTGATAAACTGACCATTTTGATTGACTTTTTAAAGTGGGATTCCAGGCTGGCAAGACCTATGTGATTTAAAAATTATAACAATATGAATAACGCTTTTTAGAGTGGGATTTCAGGCTGGCAAGACCTATGTGATTTAAAAATTGTAATAATATGATTAATGCTTTTTAGAGTGGGATTCCAGGCTGGCAAGACCTATGTGATTTAAAAATTATAATAATATGAATAACGCTTTTTAGAGTGGGATTCCAGGTTGGCAAGACCTATGTGATATTATGAACGTTAAAATTTTGTGAATAAATAGACTTAATATGTAGTTACTAAAGTATGCATACCTACCCTCTTCTTCGCGATATGGGCCATGTAGGAATATAGAATTACTTACCTATGATATAACTACAAAACTTCTACGTAAGTACTATGTGTTTATAAGATTTTTCGACAGTTGCCATCTTGTCCGGTAAAACTATAAAGGCCCTGCGGCCAACAGCGTAGATCACACAAAAGATTTTATTTAGATATTTGGCAAACAAACCGTCTGTATATTTTAGTCATTCATATTATTGAATTAGATTTGACCCACGTATTTTTTTCGAAATACGGAAGAATATGAAATTTTAGACTGAAAAATTTGTGACAGAAAAAAGGCTTAATATTAAATTAACTACACTTTTAGCTACCCTACCTACCCTTAACTATATAAACTAGCTATCATAAAATATTTAGAAACATCTACCTAATAACTACGCCGAGAACCACGTCGATACCGCTATTGTACAAAAAGTGTTAAAATCCAGCTATAATACAACAGCACTCATCCAAGTTTTTGCAACAAAAAACAAGAATGAAAAGTAATTTTATGGTGGTTAAGATAGATAGGACGTCATGACACTTCTTACCTATCTAGACCACCATAAAACATTTTTTGCATTTTAGATGCACTACTTCCTATTAAGTAGTGAATCTTCCAAGTGACCATTGTGCTGTAGACTGAGGTATGAGAGGATGAGATAACGTTCCATCAATCTAATAGCCTTAACCCGCGCCCCTTTCCTGTAAATCCTAATCAACGGGACGCCTGAAAATGAAGCGCGGCCAAGCATTTGTAAATATACTATTACTGGTTAGTACATAGAATAGTTAGTTCGAGTTCGTGTATTAGGGAAACAGACAAGGCCAGTATAGCAAAAATCAGAACGCTCGACCTTCTTTTACCGAAGCCATATTATGTCAAAATGTATACAGTTTGTATACTATTAAGTCGATTATCGGCCGTCCAGCTGTTAATTTGGAACTCTGTCGGGAGGGATAAGGAGGGTTGTCATTTACCTAACTAAATACTTTGATTGGACGCTTTCGTGTCTAAAGGCATCTTAGCCAAACATTTTATTAAAACTTTCTAATAGTAAAACTAACTCTAGCAAATAGTTTTATTACCTAGCAACTTGTCCAAATAACATTGTTTCTTATATAAAAGAACATACTTTCAAACTAGATTAATGGTAAAAAAGCTGTACACCATCAGGTGTGTTGTTAAAACGCTCGAGTCGGCGCTTAAAACGCTCGCGATTTCTACGTGTTTCAACGCTCGTTAGCGTCAACTCGGCGCTAAACGCTCGACTTCAGCGCTCATTTTTACAACACTATCGTGTGTGTGTGTGAGAGATGTACGCTGTTGGCCGCGAGGCCTTTACAGCTTCACCGGACTTAAGGGCGAGCGTGCAACCACTACGCTCGAGCCAGAAAGGCAAGGGGCGACATACTCGAGGGCGCCTTGAAGAGGCGCCGTCGGTTGGGACAGTCGCTGCTGTGGGGGGACGGGGTGCACTACTAAGTGCACCGGTCAACCGCCGGCTATGGGAGGGGATCTACGACTACGTCGTCGTAGCCCGTATTCTGAGCGGAAAGAATGGATGACAAAGCATCGGGGGGAGCGGAGAGAACATGTCGCGGCCGGCGGTGGCGGCAGGGGTCGGGGGGGGGGGGGCAACACTATCATTAGGTTGTGTTGAATTGACACATAATTTGTGAAGTATCTATATAGGTACTCATGAGGTTTTACTTAAAGATGAGGTATTTATGTTTTTCTTTCAGGTCCTTGTTAAGCATGTCTTAAGTCCAAACAATAACTAAACTGGCAACCCTAATTCCAATACTTACAATGCACCAATTTAATTTTTTTTTTGTTTGTTACAGGTAAGTTAACGTTCCGGTCCACCGGGCAGCTGATTTTTTTTTGCAAAGCTCATGGTTACACACCTGCATTAATATTTGCGCTTGTGAGAAATGTCAGGAAAAGGCCCTTACACATTACTGTAACCCAACATCGCGAGTCTTATCCAAGAGACTTCGATAACGCCTACCATGTCATTCAGTCTATTAATTTTGAACGATTCACTCGGTACATAAGGATTTTTATAGGTTTGTGCGTTTCAAATTGTATTGTATAGAACTAAACCGTTGCTTGATGTCGGTTGATATGAATATTGCCACTGTTTAATCACGAATTAATGTGGTGCGACGCGGCAGCTGGGTTCACGTTCTGCGTTCGACTTATATGAGTAAACGACGAGTCGCATTTATGTGTAAGGCCTTTACTCTACCAATAACTTTGTATTATAAGTAAGTACATATTTATGTTGAACATGACTGACTCGTACTGACTGTTCCATATAACATTGAAGCATGACTATGGACACAATTCTTTCAGATTTCTTCAGTCTATTTTTTTTTCTAATATATGCGTACACTTATCGATAGGGAAATTACATTTTTTTTATACCCAGCCCCGCACTAGGAATTCCTGTGGCGTGGCTGCATTAACAAACATGAAAATACACAAATACCCAGACCGGAAGATTTGAAGGAAAGATTTCTCCCGTGCGGGAATCGAACCCGCGACTATTAGACACAGTAGACGGAGCGGCTTAAGCTCCTAAATACTGCGCTGAATATTGTCTTCTCTATCTCTTTTAACGACCCCGAAAACATCTTGGTATAAAATAAACTATATAGTATATAAAATAATAATTTTTAAACTTGATTCAAGCACGATGCATAGTCGTATCTTCTTTGAAATTTCTTTCCTTTGTGTTCATTTGTGGACATTAATATGGATGGTATGTAGGAAATTTTCGTCCCTCTTTAAACATTAGTGTAAATATTCAATGTATAACTGTTTTTTGTCCCTAATAAAACAATGACTCGTTAGTCTAGTGGCGAGGCGCACCGCTTCGTGATCGCCAGATCCTGAGTTCAAATCCTAGGTTGGACAAATGAAGTTAAACTTCCCAGTGTGAGTCCGGAATCTGGAATTGTGCCCGATTTATAGCAATAGGCCCTATTATATGGGATCTAACATCGTCGGCAAAAAGTGGGTGTACTCAGTACACCTCTGGCAACCCCTATGGAGAAAATAGGCGTGACGGTGTTTATTTAATTTATTTTTTATGAAACAATTGTGTATTTCCACCCACATTACCATGATTAGTTCGCGATAGCTAACAGTGCACTACCAGTGATGTAGTTATGTTTTAAATGTAGGTCTCTTTTGCACTTTGTGCAATGATAAATATGTGAATTCTAAATTAAATAACGTTTTTTAATTACAATTTTTAAACTACTAACACTTTTGCCGCCCAAAAAAAGCATCGGTTTTTTCCTAAATTTAAGCGGAAATCTCTTAAATTGGCAACACTGCATTATCGATAAGTGTACGTATTAAATCTTGCATGAACGACATACCTTCACTAACAATACTAATCGTGTGTGGCGCTACCACTCTCGTTTCAGCCACTCGCACCACCACATAACTAATGCATGCCGCTGTCACTGCCGCCCGCCACTAACACGCTATGGCGAACCCGAACGATAAGAGGTTCTATCAGCTGGTGAGTTTCTCTTATCTTCGTTTTATTTAGTTTAATATATGCGGTAATCTTGAGACTACTTTTATTGCAGTGAAATATTAACCTTTCGGCCGCTTTGTCACGGGTGTTTTGAGGCGATTTTGGCGTATTTCCGCAACGCAAATTTACCCCGTTTCTTCTAGCATTTATAGCATACAGAACTATGCCACCTCAGCTTGGGGAATGTACTGTTAGGTCCGGGCACTCAGTTTAAAAAAAAAAACCAACTAGATTGTTGGACACTTACGTATTGTTTGTTCCACAATTATCATATCTAACTACACTGGTAACGCGGTACTTTTGTCGCTCACACGCGAGACCTCCTGAAGGTCTTTGCCGAATTCAGACCCCTTTGGTAGCTTAGTTTTTACTACTGAGTCAACCGGCAGGCAGAAACCAGGTCCGTAGTTGGGCAGTAATGAGACTAATTACCAAATAAATAGTGACTGACTTTTGTTAGAAACTCGGGGTTTATAAAGGCATATATTGCTGATTAGCTTTAATAGAAATGGAATAATGTGGGAACGGAAATTAGCAATATAGCCATGGGAGTTAGGGATGTAACAGTACGTTTAAACCTTCCGGTTGGAGTAAACTTGTTTCACACTCACCCTCTTATCTGGTGAAGCTGTAACGGTCCCTCGGGCCACAGCATAAATTAACAAATATAAGCAAGCACTAAAGCGGATATAAATATTTTTGGTTAATACATAGAGTTACATGCGGGGATCGCATCTGTAATTAATCGATCCTGTAAGCGAAGCAGTCTACGCCCTAACCACTGACCAAGTCGTCGTCATTGACGAATTCATTGACTTATCATTGCCTCGACATGCAATAACGGACATATTCGATTAGCAAATTGGTACAGATCACGGCAAACCTCTATAAATATTATCTCTCCTAACACGAGCTAACTGCGCTTTCATAATTATACGCTTGGGTGGTATTAACGATATGACAAATTAATAATGTTTGCGTCACATGCATATTGCATATTTTTGTAAGTACAATGTAAAATACGGGAACACGAGTGGAGGACTATAATTATTCTAATCATAAGATCTGCCTCGTTGGTCTGGTGGCAAAGCGCATCGCTTTGTGATCACGTGGTCCTGGGTTCAAATCCTAGGTCGGACAAATGTGGTTTTTCTATCGAAAAAAATCCCAGTATGAGTCCGGAGTCTGGAATTGTGCCCGGTATATGGTAATAGGCTCGCCCCCTATTACATGGGACCTAACGTCGTAGGCAAATCGTGGGTGTACACAGTACATCTCTCATCAATAAAGGCGTGGCGGTGTTTTTTTTTCGCCCACCGTAATCTCGGCCTGCAGGCGTCGGGGAGGGCACCCCGGCGCCCTAGCACTTAGCAGGCCCGTGCCGAAGTAGCGCTGCGTCCGCGCAGCCTCCAACAGGCGGTAGGGGGAGACCGAACTCCCCCCTACATTTGTCGAGGTCCGCGCCTATCTGCGGACCGAGCCCGCCGGTGCCACAGAGGTCATGCCAGTGACGATTCCTGTGGCCCGGCAAAAGGGCAGTAGGACGCCGGGGGGTTTTAGTGGGTGCGAGCCCCACATAACCACCCGGGCCGTGCCCTCGGCCCGGGTGGACCGGACTCATACTGGCAATTTTTTCGTTAGAAAAACTATATTTGTCCGACCTAGGATTTGAACCCAGGACCACGTGATCACAAAGCGATGCGCTAGGCATTTCCCCCCGAAAAAAAATAAAATGGTATTGTAGAGTAAGCTTATTCGAATTCCTGCCAGTGATGTGCTATGTTCATATAAAACCTATGTTGTGTAGTGCTATCTTGATTTGACAATCTCAAGTGGCTCTTACGCACCTTCAAATTTTGGCAGATTGGCTTTTGTAAATTTGGTACTTGTCTTCAAAGGGTCAAATCAGTAAGAGCTGTCTTTCCAACAACTGACTCGACAAGATCAGGGAGTTAAGCTGTCGATCTCGATCTACTATCAGCCCACCTAGAGGGGTGTAATATTGCCCTAAGGAAACATTCAAATCAGCAATCGTTTTTCTTCCATCAGCAAATTAGAAACGGTCACAGTATTTACTATTAAGGCGTTTTTATCTCACCGATCAGTAAGGCTTTAATTAGCCATTTAGTATCTAAATGGCATCTCTGCCTACCCCGCAAGGGAATTGGCGTGGTGGTATAGATAGATAGAAATCTAAAAATATTTTTCTTTAAACAAATTGCCCCACACTTTGAATTATTCCCGTATATTGGTGTACGTTTACAAATATAAATTTCACGAACACAGACCAAAACAACTAATTGTAGAGTGAGCACATCTGTAACGTCTGTCAGACAAAGATTTGTCCCGTGTGAGTACCAATTGCCATTCAATTCAAAGCATCCGCACATCAAAGAGTCCTTTAAGGATTTTTTTTTAAATTGAATGTCTTGCCATACCTCGAGATGAGGAACATCGTGTGTGTGTGTGTGTGTGTGAATGATGTACGCTGTTGGCCGCGAGGCCTTTACAGCTTCACCGGATTTAAAGGCGAGCGTGCAACCACTACGCTCTAGCCAGCCTGAAGGGCAAGAGGGACATACTCGAGGGCGCCTCGAAGAGGGTCCCTCGGTTGGGACAGTCGCTGTAGGGGGACGGGTGCACTACTAAGCGCACCGGTCAACCGCCGGCTATGGGAGGGGATCTACTACTACGTCTTCGTCGTCGCCCGTATTCTGAGCGGAAAGAAGGGATGACAAAGCATCGGGGGGGTCGGTGAGAACATGTCGCGGCCGGCGGTGGCGGCAGGGGTCGGGGGGGAGATCGTAGTCGGCGGTGGCTACGATTAACGGATTCGCATGGGTAGATGCGTTCGCGAAGTGACGTGTTGACGCCTTTTTAATAAAGGCGCGAATAGGTTCGAGACCTAGATCGGAGTAGAGGAGGAACATCGTACTTAGCATGCTCCTATACATCTATCTATCTATCTATATCATCACGCCAGCTCCCTCGCGGGGTAGGCAGAGAGTACAGAGTTCCAACAGGTTCTTTCCTTACATACCTCCTGTGCTCCTATACATGTTGCTCCTATACTTAGAGAAGGAATGTTTGTGAATACGACTATGAATCTATTGATCGTACGCAAAGCGAACAGCCCATGTGTGTTGCCTAAGCTTTGCTGGTTACTTGTTTACATACCAAAAATACAAATAGTGGTAAATGCGCTATGAAGTTTGTTTGTTTGGACTAGCTGTGGCGAATCGATGTCGAGTCCATTCCAACTCGGTTTCAACTTAATATGTGCTGTGTGTGGTTCAATGTATAGGAATCGAATTCGATACGGGATTCTTGTAATAGTTACGTGTAATACTGACCAAACCTGAAACTGGACACACCGATGCATTTCACAAACTTCTTTAATAAATCCTTTTCAGTTCAAGCTGTACGTTTGTGGAATGCATTGCCTGTGTCTATCAGACGAGCAAAGACGCAATCTTCTTTTAAAGCTATGGACAAAAATCATTTTCTCTCTTCTTGTGTGTCATAATCCTTCTATTGTGTTTTACCTATTAGTATGTATTTGTATGTAGGTATATTTATATAGATGTATATGTATATTTTTTCTCTATGTAAATGTATTGGTGTACAATAAAGAAAGAGAAGGCAAAACACAATAGAAGGATTATGCGTAGGTATGTATTAGTATTTTGTAGGTCTATCTATGTAGATTAGTATGTAGTTTAATTTAATGTAAATAATTCAATGATAGTGTACGCCATCAACTGCCTTATTTCACTCTTCAGCTCTCTAGGTATGTTGGTTGTCTGGAAGAGATTGCTGTTAGTAATAAGACCGCCAATTGTACTACCATTTTATATATGTATATTTTATTTTCTTTGTTTGTTGTTCTGTGTTTATGTTGGTATACAATAAAGTGTACTCTATCCATCTATCTAATAGTTTTTTATACGTTTGATCTAAATAGTCTATTTTTATTATATAAAATTATAATAAAATAATATTAGCCTATGCCGTCCCACAAAGGCCTTCTCTCACAAATCGGAGGTGAGATAGATTAGGTCATACTCCACCACGCGGACCCAATGCGGATTAGTGGAGGCGGGTTTGTGGCCACCCGCTGTTGGAACTTATCAAGCCACCTATAAGGCTTCCAACTCGGCTTAACTTGCCTTCCGGAGCACGGAGACGCTTGAATATGGATTTTATTTTTATTATTACATTTATGTTGTTTGTTGACGTACATTGGCGCAGCGTTCGGGAAACTGCGCAACATGTTCTCATCCAAAATACCTCAGTGCCTAAAGGCTAAAGTTTTTAGTCAATGAGTGTTACCAGTGATGATATATGGATCAGAGACGTGGTCTCTTACTATAGGTCTCATAAAAAAGCTCAGAGTTGCTCAGCGAGCTATGGAGAGAGCTATGCTCGGCGTTTCTCTACGTGATCGAATCAGGAATGAGGAGATTCGTAGAAGAACCAAGGTCACCGACATAGCCCTTAAGATTAGCAAGCTGAAGTGGCAATGGGCGGGCCACATAGCGTGAAGATCGGACGGGCGTTGGGGCAGAAAGATTCTAGAGTGGAGACCACGTATTGGCAAGCGCAGCGTGGGACGACCACCTGCCAGATGGACCGACGATCTTGTGAAAATCGCAGGAAGTCGTTGGATGCAGGTGGCATCGGACCGGTTACGCTGGAAAGGGATTGGGGAGGCCTATGTTCAGCAGTGGACAAGTATAGGCTGAGATGATGATGACATTGGTAATGGAGTGTGGCATAAAATTACTCTCTATTGAACCTTGTTTGGTTGAACACTCTTATCCGTTCAATAATACGAGTAATTACTCTAAAGATTTATTCATAAGGTTTGGCAAACCATATCTTGATAAATTTTCCACGCTGCAGCGTTATTTGCCTCGGCATATATGTGAATATATTGAATGCATTATGCATGTGCCCCTTGCTGCATAAACATCAGAATAAAAACAGTGGCGATGCAAGCTCGATAAGGAAATACGTATTTATAAGGACAGATCCGTATCTGATCTGATGACCTGACATCTCGTTTCCGGGCTACGAATAGTAATAGAATGGAGAAAATTTGGATGATATATGACACCGTGGAAACTTAAAAAATGATCGTGAAGATAGAAAAACAATAGTCTCTCTCTTTGTCATCACTTCAGATCCCTTGCAGTGTAGGCAGAGAGTATAGGTTTGCAACCGGTCTTATTCCAAAAACAATCCTCTTTTCGAAAACCGGTGCTCTTTTTTATATACACGTTTATATATTTAAATATCTTAGATGGGTTGCACACGACATGGTGAGGTTAATTCATTCACGACTTGTTAATTGTAGTACTACAGTAGGTATTATCGCAACATATGTTTGACACATGCTAAATTCTGTTTACAAATAGCGTCATAAATATCTCGTGACGTCTACGTGGATATGATCTATTTGCATTGCTTTTGCATAAATTGGATGAGCCGCGATAACCGTGGATTGTATTTAGTAGCTTGCGATTGGAGAGGGCTATGACCGGACCGCCGTAGGTTTATGATGTTGATTGCTTTACTATTAAATAGATCAGTTGAATCACACACCTTTTTTAATAAATAAGTATTAGTCACGCTTAATAATATACTCAGATATGTCATAATAATTTTATATGAATCCTCATTTATTAATAACAGGACCAAAATCTAATGACAACACTGTTTGTCGTATCACAAATGAAACATTTATGAGTATTCGAGAATAAATATACAAGTAGTTTAAGTTTTTGTAACAGTATCAATAGATATTATTGTTAAACAAGATTGAAACACTAGATGTAGAATATTTGTTAGTGAAACTGTACTAAATACTAGATTAACTTCAAAATTATTTTAAGTAGTGTCCGACCGAAGCTTCGGTTTCGTCCAAAAATACCAACTTCGTCCATTTTGACGGACGATTTAGCGCAGTGGTTAAGAGCTTAAGCCGCTCCGCCCACTGTGTCTAATAGTCGCGGGTTCGATTCCCGCACGGGACAAATCTTTGTGTGATCCACAATCATTTGTTCCGGTCTGGGTATTTGTGTATGTGAATTTTCGTGTTTGTAAACGCACCCACGATACAGGAATAAATCCTAGTGTGGGGCTCCTTTTAAAAAAAATAAAATCTTCGGCTTCAGCCAAAACGGGCCGAAGTTTTGGCCAAAGTCGAAGGTTTCCAACAAGCACCAAAATTGAACGATCTACTACGATTAACGACTAACGAATGCTTTTAAGAAAATTTTTTTTTTTTTTTTTAAAGACGCAACCGCAAGCTCTCAACCACTGCGCTAAATCGTGTTGTGCTAGTCATCATCATCATCATCTCAGTCTATACTCGTCCACTGCTGAACATAGGCCTCCCCTATCGCTTTCCAGCGTAACCAGTCCGATGCCACCTGCATCCAACGCCTTCCTGCGATTTTCACAAGATCGTCGGTTCATCTGCTAGGTGGTCGTCCCACGCTGCGCTTGCCAATACGTGGTCTCCACTCTAGAATATTTCTGCCGCAACGCCCGTCCGATTCATTTACTACAGGAGGTCCCTTCACTGCATCCCTCTCGATCCCCCCGCGCTCACCAACATCGAAGCCTCGGTCTGTCGCATCTCTCTCACTGGGCACCAGCCCATCGTGATTGCCTCCGTATACCTCTCCCCCACTAAACTCGTTCTCAGGAGTGACTTTGAAGCACTCCTCAATCTGGGAAGCGCCGTCATTCTGGCGGGCGACTTCAACAGTAAGCACGTGGCCTGGAACGGTATCACCACTTCCCCTAACGGTAGGAGCCTTGACGCCCTGGTCGACGTTCTCGACTTTGACGTCATTGCACCTATGCACCCTACCCACTATCCCAACAATCCCAACCACCGACCCGACGTCCTGGACATGGCGCTTCTGAAGGGTGTCACCTTACGGCTGCACTCCTTGGAAGTAGTCCAGGAACTCGACTCTGACCATCGACCTGTAGTCATGAGACTCGGTTCCCCCCCTTCCGCCCCTCAGCGACCCAAAAATGACGGTGGTGGATTGGCATGCGCTAAGCACGGCCTTGGCGGATGCCGACCCTACCCCCCTCCCTCTCAGCTCGGACTCCATCCCGTCCCCTCAGGACACCGATCAGGCCGTAGATGCCTTCACCGAATACATCCGATCGGCTGTCAGTCGATCGTCCAAGCAAGTCGAGGCGTAAGATCTCTACCTCAACCGCTTTCGACTGCCGGACGATGTTAGGGATCTCATTCGTTCCAAGAATACCTCTATCCGAGCGTACAACTCTTACCCCACCGAAGCCAATCGGGCCCGGATGCGCGCTTTACAACGAGAGGTAAAGCTTCGTGTCGTGGAGGTCCGGGAGGAACGGTGGGGTGACTTCCTAGAGGGCATCGCGCCATCGCATCTGGCCTACTGGCAGCTGGCGCGTAGCCTCAAATCCGACTCCACGACTGGCATGCCCCCGCTGTCCCGCCCTTCAGGTGCACCCCCAGCCTTCGACGACGACGAAAAGGCCGAGCTTCTCGTCGACTCCCTCGAGAGCCAGTGCACCCCCAGTTCTCAGTCCGTCGACCAGTCCCACGTCGACGCGGTCGACAGGGAAGTCGAGCGCAGGGCATCCCTCCCCCCCGTCGATTCCTTACCTCCTATCACCCAAACGGAGGTCGAAGATCTCATTATGGGTCTGAAAACTAAAAAAGCTCCCGGCTCTGACGGCATTTCGAATCGCGTTCTGAAATGCCTGCCCGCCCAACTCATCTGCCCCTTAGTGGCCATACTGAACGCCGCCACGACGAACTGCACCTTCCCCGCTAAGTGGAAGGAGGCGGACGTCATAGGCATTCCCAAGCCCGGCAAACCTCGCAATCTCCCCGCGAGCTACCGCCCTATCAGTCTCCTCAACTCCCTGGCCAAGATCTACGAGCGCCTACTTCTGGCGCGGCTTAAAGACTTCGTAACGTCCAGGGGTATCCTTATCGACGAGCAGTTTGGCTTTCGAGCCAAACACTCTTCCGTCCACCAAGTGCACCGCATCACGGAGCACATCCTCTCCGGTCTCAATAGACTCAAACCCGTCTACACGGGTGCCCCTTTCCTAGATGTCGTGAAGGCATTCGACAAAGTCTGGCACAACGGCTTGATCTACAAGCTCTACCAATTGGGTGTGCCGGACAGACACGTGCTCATCTTACGAGACTTTTTGTCGAATCGCGCCTTCCGTTATCGCGTCGAAATGACGCGCTCCACTTCCCACTCCATCAGTGCTGGGGTCCCACAGGGCTCAGTTCTCTCTCCGCTCCTGTTTAGCCTTTACACGAACGACATTCCTCGTTCGAGTAAGGCGCAACTAGCCCTATTCGCGGATGATACCGCTCTCTACGTCTCGCATAGGAATAAGGGTTTCATTACCAGAAACCTTCAGGCATCCGCCAATTCCCTAGGGAATTGGTTCAGGAAGTGGCGTATTGAGGTGAACCCGGACAAGAGCGCTGCGGTGTTCTTCTCCAGAGGTGCCACCCCGCGCCACTCCCTGCGCCGCCCTAGAAGTAATCTCGGCCAAGTGACCATGTTCGACCGACCCATTCCCTGGGTCAAAGAGGTCAAATATCTAGGGGTCACCCTAAACAGTACCATGTCCTTCGGCCCGCACATCAAGCGGGTCCGTCACCGAGCATCCTTTGTGCTCGCTCGTCTCCATTCGTTAATCTGCAAGCGGAGTAAAATGTCCCTTAGAAATAAGGTGACACTTTACAAAACTTGCGTTCGACCCATCATGACTTATGCGTGTATTGTGTTCGGGCATTCGGCCCCCTCTCACATCGATAAACTCTAAGTGGTTCAAAACCGCTTCCTCCGTAAAGCCGTAGGAGCCCCCTGGTTCGTACGTAACGTCGACCTCCACTCCGATCTAGGTCTCGAACCTATTCGCGCCTTTATTAAAAAGGCGTCAACACGTCACTTCGCGAACGCATCTACCCATGCGAATCCTTTAATCGTAGCCAACGCCGACAACGATCTCCCCCCCAACCCCTGCCGCCACCGCCAGCCGCGACATGTTCTCACCGACCCCCCGATGCTTTGTCATCCCTTCTTTCCGCTCAGAATACGGGCGACGACGACGTAGTAGTAGATCCCCTCCCATAGCCGGCGGTTGACCGGTGCACTTAGTAGTGCACCCGTCCCCCTACAGCGACTGTCCCAACCGAGGGCGCCTCGCGTATGTCGCCTCTTGCCCTTCTGGCTGGCTAGAGCGTAGTGGTTGCACGCTCGCCTTTAAATCCGGTGAAGCTGTAAAGGCCTCGCGGCCAACAGCGTACATCATTCACACACACACACACGCCCGTCCGATCTTCGCGCTATAAATGATAGTATTTCAGTATTATTATTTTTAACCAGTTGTAGGAAATGTGTAGTATCCCGTTAAATTAATACAGTCAACATAACTTTTTAAAAATTTAGCCGGTCATGAACCATATTTCTTAGGGTTATTATATTAAACCTTCGGCTTTGGCCGAAGGTTTTGGCGACGGCCTATTAATCGGCTTCGGCTTCGGCCAAAAATCGACCTTCGGTCGGACACTACTTTTAAGCATTAAATTGAAGTATTGCTTAAAAGTAAACACGATCCAAGAGCGCTTTAAACAATGAGGATCTTAAGTTTCCAAATAGAGTGGCGCTGTAGGTTTGAACGGGAAAACTAATTAAGAGCTAAATTGATTGGTAAAGTTCAGTTCGTTAATGTCTATCTATAAAAACATATTTGGGGAATCTTATAATGTTGTAGATCTCTAAAGGTTGTCTGGAAGATCGATTGTTACTTTTGGAAAGTCTTAACGTTAGAAATTTATAGAACATTTGTACATCTTCTACGTTTGTAATCATATGTGTCTAGTATTTCATTTTGTTTACAAAACTTGTCTGACTTTGTAAACTTTCGGTATACATCTTGGAATAACAATGCTGCTGGTTTTATCTCCTCTTTTGCATAATGTATAATACGCAAAATGCACAATTGCTAAATGTACTATACGCAAAATGTGCAATACACAATATGTACAATACGCTAAATGTATTATACGCAGAATGTACATTTACCAAATGTACTATACGCAAAATTTACAAACGCAGTACAAATATTCTGCGGGCATCACTGGCAAAAGTTGGTTGGGTATAACAAAACACTTGTCGGTTTTCTACCAATTTAATAAAAATGTATCTGAACTTGAATTGAACCCTGTTAGATTGTTAAACCACTCACAAAAGTGTTTAGTCAAGCGTTTAATTTAAGATGTTTTTGTAGTTTTTTACAAAATTGATCAATGGTAATCTTCCAAGTGTTGCGGGAAATTGTGTGGTGCGAAACCCCAGCGCAGGTGACGTTGGTTTCTCATCTCGTATGCGTTTACGTCACACCACCGTTGTTGACGAATATAAATGTTTGGGAATTTTATTTTGCGCAATGTATACTGTCAAAGTTGTATGTCATGCAGATGTGCGTCAACCGAGTTCTGAATTACGAACATCGTGAATTGAGGTTTTAGATGGGAAATAATGATGAAACATTAAAGTTTTTGAGAGGCTTGGTGATTATATTATTGAATGGAAATGATAATATGCCGTTCTTAAATAACCCACCTGTATCAATGTTAGTATTAAAGTCTCTGTGAAAATGCGCTTTAAGGTGCTAGACGATAACATCTTACCCCATCTCAATCTGGACGGACAGCTTGGTTAAGAGCGTAAGCCGTTCCGCCCACTGAATCGAGTGCGATAGTCACTAGTTCGATCTCTTTCTCACATCTACAAATGTTTTTTTTTCGGTCTGGATGTTTGTGCATGAATTTCTTGTTTCCTACGCACCTACGATACAGGAATAATACCTAGTGTATAGCTCCGTTTTATTCATTAAAATTAACGCATTAAACATTGACTACATCTGTGTTATGTCTTTTTTACCATTTTATTTAACGCATTATGACACAGGTGGGGCAGGATCATTAGAAAATTTTATTTTTATTAGGTATTGTATAGCAGCGCCAACTTCCTCTTTGTTTTTGCTAATTGCATGCTTATATCACAAATAAAGAAATCATCATATTCACATTCTAAATCATGTTCTGTTTCCTATTAACGTGTACGTATGTAAAAACCATGTCGGTCAGGTGCAAAACCATTAACAACGATCATTTCCTTATGTTTAATGCATTGGAAGTACGGAATTTCCATTGTTCAGTGAACAGTTACCTTTACAATACATACAAGAGAAAGTCTGGACAGAATAGTAATGGTGTGTTTTTTCCCATAGACACTGGCGATACAAAAGGCTATAAATGCGATCGAGACGCCGGTGAAAGAGAAACATGTCCGCAGCACACTTATCGGGACCTTCCAGGAGCAGAGCGCCATCACGTACTGGGTAAGGATATCAAAATCTTTATCTGTATATCTATAATTTCACGCCAGATCCCTTGCGAAGTAGGCAAAGAGTACAGAGTTCCAACAGGCTCTTTCCTTGTAGACCTCTTGCTTACTCCACACTCGTAGTTCGTCTCATACACGCTCACCCGTTCGGAGACCCTTGACTTGCGTTCAAACTAGTGTTGTAAAAATGAGCGCTGAACGTCGAGCTTTAACGCTGAGTCGACGATTACGAGCGTTGAAGCACGTTGAATACTTGAGCGTTTAAGCGCCGACTCGAGCGTCTTTACAACACTAGTTCAAACTTTATTTTTTTCCAGTATAGGAAATAAGTCCTTTGAAAAGTCACTCCTCAGTCAACATTATTACGTTATGTTGTTCCGGAAGATGGTAGGTCACTAGTTAGACCTCCCACAAGGTGGACCTGGAGAAGGTCGCAGGTAAAAACTGGTTGCGTACAGCACTCAACTGGTAGTCATGGCAATGTTTAGGGGAAACCTATATCTTATCTTACCTATACATGGGACGTCTTTCGAATGATGATGCATTTGCTTTTTTCTGTTATTATTGTAGATGGTGGCGATCCGGCTGCCGCTCCAGGAGAACCGTATCGTGGCGTGGAAGTTCTGCCACGTGACGCACAAGCTACTGCGGGAGGGGCACCCCGCCTGCCTCGACGACTCGCAGCGACATATCGGCATGATCGAGAACCTGGGCAGGTTATGGGTCAGTTGTCTTGACATGACAAATATAAATACTTACTTTTATTCTGTATTTGCTACTTAGTTGAGAATGGCGGATTGACGTAAACTACGCCCACCTTGATAACGTCAAGGCAGTGAAAACATAGTGCACTGTTACTTAGGCCGACACCTCTTTATAATTGTTTCATGCTCTCTGCTTAACTCGTAGAGAAAGACAGAGAAGTTGACAGGAATTTTGGCAGTGCGAGAATGGTAACACCTGTAATGTTTATGTGACTCATTATCGGTGATGCCTCATGTTAAAATTGTACCGTGCTGCCCATTTCCATTTTAACTTCCGTGTTCCTTGCCGCGGAGGTTCTGGCAAAATAATTAGACAACAAGATACTTGATGGATTTTCAACAGTCTGAAATATTGAGAAACAGATAATGTTCTAATCCTTTTGTCATTGGATTCCCCTCCACAAGTCAATAACATGGCGAAATTGTAATGGCCTGGGACCAAAAGTCTCTGGGACCAAAAGGGTCTGCACATGTGCACACCTGCACATGTGCAGATACATATTATATGCATTGTTTTTTTTTACTAGGTTCATTTACGAGAAGGTTACGGGAAACTAGTCCACTTGTACTGCAACCTGTTGGTATGCAAGCTCAAGTTCCACTCGCGCAACCCTCGGTTTCCCGGCAACATGCAGCTGACGGCTGACGAGCTGGACGCTATCGCTGAGAACGACGTGAATAACTAGTGCGTATTTAAGAATATTTGGATAAATCAACTGCTTTTTGACTGCAATTTTGGAGGATATTTTAATACTGTACTGCTACTTGGTGGGGGTAACTTCTTTCGGTTCTTCTTTCGGTTTCGCCTCTTGTTCATTAGTACCACGTCTAAGACATGTCTTGTTCATGTTCAAAAGTTGTTATGTTTCTCTACTAATAGTAATTATTTGACAGTCGAAACTGGGGTATGAATATTGTAATAGGTTTTAATATTTGTATAAACCAACTGCTTCTACACTGCAATTTTGGAGGAGATATTGTACAGCCACCTGCTGGTGTTATTTTTGTTCTGGTTTTGTTTCGAATGTGGCTTGTTATTAGTAGATATCATATATATATATATATATATATATATATATATATATATATATATATATATATATATATATATAACATATCCTGTTATTGTTTTGTATCTATAATGTTAAAAGATGGATAGAAACACTGTTTTCACGTTTATAAAACGATTAAACATTTCTGGGAATTTTAGTGATAAACGATACTTCCTGGACTTTATCATTTTAATCTCTTAGGCTCAAAACACTTCTTGTATTATTTTCGTGATGTGATGAATACAAAAACAATGAGACTCAATTTATAGTTTCCGACGTCATCGCATCAATTCTGTTATAATGAAATCTCAGATTGGGCGATTCCACATATCGCTGTAGTCCATTAATAAATGAATTTGTATCTAGACGTAACAATAATAACGTTCATTATTGCTTGTTACAGTTTCCAATTGTGCGTCGAGTTATTCGACTACATGGACGAGATCTTAACCTTACAAGCTTCAGGTATGTATATGGTAATAATTTCTCGCTGTATTTTCTGTATTTCTTGCGGGCTAGGCAAAAGAGTACCTCTGTACTCTTCTATAGGCTGGGCAAAAAGTACCTTTGTACTCTTTGCCTATGCCTATGGAATTGAATGGAATTCTATCAGGTTTTATCTCGAAAAATTCTCTCGGCTCATCTTCTCTCATAAATCGTTTCATACACGCTCGTCGGTTACGAGATTCTTGACTTACCTTGTGTTGTAATCCTTGTGTCCTAACATAAATCAGTTGCCATCAAAGCTGTGGTTCTGTTTTGGCGGAGGATGATAATAAATAGGGTACGACGTCTAAAGCTAATATGGCCTTACTTTCGTGACGTCGTATTTGGTATTAAGAGTACGTGTGTGTGTGTGTGTGTGTGAATGACCTACGCTGTTGGCCTCGAGGCCTCTACAGCTTCACCGAATTTTAAAGGCGAGCGTGCAACCACTACGCTCCAGCCAGCCAGAAGGGCAAGAGGCGAAATACTCGAGGCGCCCTCGGTTGGGACAGTCGCTGTAGGGGGACGGGTGCACTACTAAGCGCACCGGTCAACCGCCGGCTATGGGAGGGGATCTACTACTACGTCTATGTCTACTTCGTCGTCGCTCGTATTCTGAGCGGAAAGAAGGGATGACAAAGCATCGGGGGGGTCGGTGAGAACATGTCGCGGCCGGCGGTAGCGGCAGGGGTCGTGAGGGAGGTCGTAGTCGGCGGTGGCTACGAATAACGGATTCGCATGGGTAGATGCGTTCGCGAAGTGACGTGTTGACGCCTTTTTAATAAAGGCGCGAATAGGTTCGAGACCTAGATCGGAGTGGTTAAGAGTACGTCCGTATTGGCAAATGCACGATAGCGTAGCGACAAAATTGCTGCTTACGTGCCTTCTGAAAGCGGGCATCGTTGTCTGTGTGGACACACTTGCAACCTCGTGAAGTCTGCGCGTGCATCTATTCTGGCGCGCTACGATGCGTGCCGTTCCGTGTTAATCGTACTTATATACCCTTAGATACGATTTGCATGCACGGAACGCCGCGCATAGTTACATGCTTATGTAGGTAATATGTCCATCGTCCATACGCCGCAACGGATCAGGGGCTTAATCAATGATGATGCTGGAAAATAATATAGTGTTAGTGTTCGACCGAAGCTTCGGCTTCGGCTTCGACCGAAGGTTTTGGCGATGGCCTATAAATCGGGTTCGGTCAAAAATCGTCCTTCGGTCGGTCATATATAGTATGTTTGTGTGTCAGTGTTCGACAGCCTGGGCAACGCGCGCGCCAACTCGATGACGGCGAGCGGGCAGTGCCGGCTGGCGGCGCTGATCCCGTGCGCGCAGGACGCGTCGCAGCTGTACGACTGCAACGTGCGCCTGCTGTTCCGCCTGCACGCCTCCCTGCCGCCCGACACGCTCGCCGGACACCGCGAGAGGTGAGATACCACCAAATTTTACTATTTTTCGATGTTCTCTTTTCCTGATCTACACCAAGTTACTTCCTCTTGAAAGAATTTGGAGTAGAATTTTATTGGCACAATAGAGAGGAGGAATGGAGGTGTTCTCTCTTTTCGAGGTTGTTTAAGCTGAAGCCAGTTGTACTACAGATTGCACTAAAATAAATAATTAATTTTAATACACCGTCACGTCTGTATTCCCAAAACGGGGGTGGCAGAGGTGTACTAAATACACCCACTTTTCGCCGGCGATGTTAGGTCCCATGTAATAGGGGGCGAGCCTATTGCCATATATCAGGCACAATTCCAGACTCCAGACTCATACTGAGAAGTTTTCGTTAGAAAAACTCCATTTGTTCGGCTAGGCACTGAACCCAGGACCTCGTGATCACCAAGCGATGCGCTTTGCCACTAGACCAACGAGGCAGGCATTAATTTTAATAATAAAAATGTATATATAATATAATCATAATATTAGTCCTGTTAAGAAACTGTCATGGTGTTGGGCACAGGCCATCTCTCAAAATGAGATTTAGGCCCTAGTTCACCACGCTGGCCCAGTGCGGGTTGGGAAACTTCTCACACCTTCAAGAAACTTAGGCGTACAGGTTTCCTCACGATGTTTTCCTTCACCGTTAAAGTATGTATATAATATGCGTATGCCATCGAAAAGACCCACCCAACCCAGGTGCGTGCCTGGGGTTGAACCCGAGACCTCTGACTTTTTTAGTCCATCGGTCTAACCATGAGAGCTTTTTTATAAAAAAATATGTATGTAAAATATTTTTTTTTTAATTTATTATCTATCTATCTATCTATAACTTCACGCCAGATCCCTTGCGGGGTAGGCAGAGAGTACAGAGTTCCAACAGGTTCTTTGCTTACATACCTCTCTGGCGTCCTCGACTCTCATAGTTCGTCTCATACACGCTCGCCGGTTACGGAGACTCTTGACTTTTCCATCAGATTTATTATTTATCTCAAAATATGTTCATCCACATTGTCCAGATTCCGGCAACAGTTCAAGAAGTTGAGCTCGTTCTACAAACACGCGAGCAGTTTACAGTACTACAGAAACTTGCTCTCACTACCAGTGCTGCCGTCCAACCCGCCTAACTTCCTACAACAGGTAAATTACCAAAACAGCTCTACAAAAAACCTACAAAATAAGTAAACTCTTCTCATAGAATGCATTAGAGACAACTCGTTTCTTATATAAAAGTATTCCATCTATCTATAACCTCACGCCAGATCCCTTGCGGGGTAGGCAGAGAGTACAGAGTTCCAACAGGTTCTTTCCTTACATACCTCTCTGGCTTCCTCGACTCTCATAGTTCGTCTCATACACGCTCGCCGGTTACGGAGACTCTTGACTTTTCCATCAGACAAGACTCGGTTTATTTGGTCGTGGTAAGATAGTCTAGGTCTTCCCCGGTACCTGCATCCTTCCACTTTCATATTGTATAATAGTATTGTAATTAAAATATCATTGTTTTTATGTAACTTGTTTACATCTCATTAAAAAGAAAAAAAAACTATTGCTTTCTTCACTCGCATTTAACTTGTATTACTCCGAAGGTATCCAAATATCAACAAACAGTAACACACCGTAACGCTTATATTCCCCAGAGGGGGTGGCAGAGGTGTACTGAGTACACCCACGTTTCGCCGACGATGTTAGGTCCCATGTAATAGGGGGCGAGCCTATTGCCATATACCGAGCACAATTCCAGACTCCGGACTCGTACTGGGAATTTTTCGTTAGAAAAACTACATTTGTCCGACCTAGGATTTGAACCCAGGACCTCGTGATCACAAAGCGATGTGCTTTGCCACCGGAGCAACGAGGCATACAAACAGTATATTCTTTAAATTTGTTAGTCAGTGCAAGGAAAAGAAACAGGACAACATAGGTAATATATTCATCATCAATATGTTATCAGATAATCATTAGAATATTTCTGTGTATATGTGCTCAAAAGATTTTGAGCACATATACATAGATACAATAGAAAACTTTAATTATGTATAAGATTCTAAGAAAATCTGTTATTTTATAATTTCAGAGTGATTTTGGCACGTACGTGACGCCGGTGGTATCTATACCGGAACCCCCGCCAGATGAAGTGGATTCAGTAGGTTCTCTCATCGACACGTCTGATACTATGAGTCAGGTGAGTTATTAATTTAAATGTAACTTTTCTCCATGAAGGTAGGTACTGTGTCAAAATATACAATTTAAAATCAAAATGGCACGGGCACTATAATATTAATTCATCTGCACATAAAAACTTATATTTTAATATCTGTTTGGTCAAAGTCAAAGTGAAAGTCAAAAATTTAGGCTAATAAATAAGCACTTACAAACGTCAAAATTATTACATTTTTTAAATCTACTACCGGATCGGAACGCGGCCTCCACTGAGAAGATCCGGCGAAAAACTCAGCGGGCTAGTATTTTAAGTTAATTTGTTTGGCCTTTCAAAATTGTTTAATACAACATTGTTCAATTTTGCTGATTGAGCAGCTGCTCAAAGCCAATCTGTTTTATCGTCAAGATAATCCGATCCGATCCGAAATTTTGTAATACCCTTTCTTACACAGTCTAGTTTTGAATACCTAATTAAATTTATTGATAGGTATGTTTCAAATATCTATGTGTAATTTGTTGTAGAAGCGTATACATTGCCCCATTAAACAATTACTAATTCTGTGAAGACGAGTAGAATGTACAATAAGATCATCTTTGTTCCGTGTATTAACATGATGTCGCTATATTTTTCAAAGTTACTGATATTCTTCTTAACATATAGAAGATTTTCATATATAAATTGTGAGGTAACAGTTAGAATATTTATTTCTCTAAATTTTTCCTTAAGGGAAGCTCCATGGAGTAGAAACGATAATTTTAATAAAATTGGAGTTCGATAAATAAACTGTATTTGCAGATATTACTAATTTGTTTTCATTTTTATCTGTCTTATAAAATAATGTTTATATTTTTGTAAAAATAAACAAATTGCTGTTTTGTGCATATGATAGAATTCGATAACGATTGCTTTCATTATAAACTTGTATTCTTTAAAAATAAACTGAAGTTATATGTTTGTATTACGGCAGGTGACCTCTGATCATCTGGACGACTTTGATGCCAGGCCCACACCATCTCCACAGCCCGATCCTATTGTAGAGCGTGACAGACTAATAGACCATCTACAAAACGAACTGAAAAGAATGAGGTTGGTAGATATGATATCTTAAAAGTATGATACCAATAGGATTCTGAGTTCTTTTGGGCATTTGACCAATTAGCTGATCACACTGAACACTAACCATTAGATCGATAAGGAAAAATCTTTCCATGCCTTCTTAAAATTTTTCTATAGCTTCGGTTTGATCTTAAATAGAATTTAATATTTTTATTTGTAGAACGATTGAAGAGTCAATAAGTATAATAATTTGGTCCACAGATCAGAGGTGTCCCAGCTAGTGCAAGAACGGAATACGATGCTAGGCTCTATGAGAGAACACTGCACGCGGTTGGAAACGCAACTGCAGTCAGCTAAGGTAAGAAAAATTTATAATACTCTTATCATAACTTTTCATTTTCAACACATCAACATTCAAAATTGTCACGGCCAAAACTTTTTATTCGGTAAAAAATATATTTACTCTATGTAAGGAAAATTCTAAAAAAATACACTTAAAATCCTTTTTGCAATAAGCAGTGGAACAATGTATGTTACACCCCGTTACGCCTATATTACCCGAGCGGGATACTGTGGTAGGTATAGGTATACTGAGTACACCCACTTTTTGCCGACGATGTTAGATTCCATGAATTAGGGGGCGAGCCTATTGCCATATACCGGGCACAATTCCAGACTCCGAACATATACTCGGAATTTTTCGTTAGAGAAATTACATTTGTCTGACCTAAGATTTGAACACAGGACCTCGTGATCGCAAAGCGTTGCGCTTTGCAACTGGACCAACGAGGCAGTCAAACGTAAATTAGATAATAAAAAAATATATATGTCCTACCGGCAGGTTGGACATATATATTTTTAGCAGCTTCATAAGGTAGCATCCTTATAAAGCTGCCATGATAGAGTCGGACGGCGTCATTCGCAAAGTTACAGATTAAAGACTCATATAGGGCCCTCATATATATCACTCGTAGTTTGTATAGGGCCTACTGCGATCGGCCATTTATCGACTAGGAGATTGATAGTGATGCAATTACTTTATGAAAGAATAATAAGGGACGGATATATTGAGCGCATGTTCGGAAATAAACGTATGTGGAAAAAAAAGTTTTTTTTTCATCATTTTTTAAAAAACTACACTGATATAAAAAATGCTTTACTAGAACTTTGCTACAATTATTTGCAATGTTTTTAAATGCATTCTATTGATTAGTTCTTAAGCAGTTTGTGTTGGAATCAGAAAATGTAAAGCAATAGAGATGACTTTAGATTTTTTTCTATCGAGAAAGTTTCTTTTAATCGTGTATTTCTTTTACCAGATTCTTAAATAAACATTCAAAAATAGTATTTCGAAATATAATAATAATATTAGCCCTGTTAAGAAACTGACCCACTGTTGGGCACGGGCCTCCTCTCAAATTGAGAGGGCTTAGGCCATAGTCCACCACGCTGGTCCAATGCGGGTTGGCGAACTTCACACACCTTCGAGAAACCATTAGGCATGCAGGTTTCCTCACGACGTTGCCCTTCACCGTTAAAGCAAGTGATAATTAATTTTTAATACGCACATGCTTTCGAAAAGACAGAGGTGCGTGCCTGGGTTTGAACCCGAGACCTCTGACTTTGCAGTCCAATGGTCTAACCACTAGGCTAAGCACTATCACTGTTACACTTTCGAAATATTAAGTCTTTTAATTCATATATTAATTAAAGTGCATGTAGTACAAAAAATACGTTTATTTTTGCCGTAGTAGCCCCTTGACATTCCACTAGACCTGGTCAAATATCTCTAGTACACTGTACGTCATTTCAACGCCTCGCTATGAACTCGCCCCGGTCGAGCATGAACTATACTCCACCCTAAATACTCACTATTCTGATTATTTCACTGTCAGGTTGACTTGGATGAAGAGAGACAGAAAGCGCAAATACTATCTGCGCAAACGCCAGAAATAAAACGTAAGTACAAAAAAAATAGAACTATGTTGCATGCATTATTGTTTCCTATTACTATAAGTACCGCACACAGGATCAGACACCGACCTCGCCGGCGAGGTCAAAGAATCCCTTGCCCGTCGGCCGGTGCAGAGCACCACGGTGAGACTCCTAGTATACGCCCTCCCCCATAGCGACTGCCCAAGCCGAGGCCGTTCCACCTTAGGCGCCCTTGAGCTGGTTGCCCCCTGCCCTTCTGGCTCGAGCGTAGTGGTTGCATGCTCTACCTCTTGTCCGGTGAAGCAGTAAAGGCCCCGCGGCCAACAGCGTAGATCATTCACACACACACATACACACACACACACACACACGCACGCACGCACGCGCACACACACGCACGTACGCACACACTCGCACGTACGCACACACTCCGAGAGACACACACACACACACTTTATTTTATTTTATTTTATAACTTTATTTTATAATATCTAGTAATTCTACATACAAGCCATTAAGTTAGTTATTCACTTAGGAGTAGTTCCTTCCTTCTACATCTCGCCGAAATTATACTGAATACATTATTGAATTTCATTATGTAGTTACAGGTGACTAGCTAAAGGACATTGTGCTGCGCCCAAACATGATTTGCCCCAGAATTAACAGCAATGAAAAAATACTTGTATTATTTTGAATCACCCATTAATTCTCATAAGGCATTTATTATTAAACGGACAAGTGAGGGAAACGCAATATTGCACAAAAAGTATTAGATTTTGAGGTTATAATTTAGTAGCCATTAATACATACTAAGTTATATTGAGAGTTAACATTCAGTAAAGATGTCGGCGACTTCGATATAAGTACATACAATACTTTGAAATATTCGTTTTAGATTGCAAATTGTCCGTTAGATACGGATATTTGCCATTATTTTAATAAAATAGATAAATAATGATAGCTGGATGGGTCAAATTTTTGTTGGCTCTGGGGCAATTTTCGACAATGTCCTTTAAAGATCATTATGAACTTCCTTGGTCGTAGCATATGATAGAAAGCTAACAACAATAACTGCGCCGTGTGGCGTCACTCGTACATTTCAGTACATTACAACTCCCCAAGCCGCGCCACCGTCGCGCTCTCGTCGCGCTGCGTCGGCCATGTGGGGAGAGCTTTAGATATAATAAAGCTTTACTTCAATAAATTGACAAAAGTATTGATTTTGCAGAAAAGTTGACAGAAACTGAAGAGAAAGCCAAAGTGACTGACGAAAAGTTTCAAAAACTTAAAGGAGCGTACACGCAGCTTCGAGAAGAGCATATATCCCTCATTAGACAGGTTTGTTCCTACTTTCTTTTTAATATTTATAATAAAAATAAATAAAATAAATACCGGCATGCCTGTATTCCCTAAGGGTGGGTGGCATAGGTGTACCGTGTACACCTACTTTTCGCCGACGATGTTAGGTGCCATATTAAAGCGCGAACCACAATTCCAGACTTCGGACTGATACTGGGAATTCTTTGATAAAAAACTACATTTGGCCGACTTAGTATGTAAACCCAGAACCTCATAATCGTAACGCGCATTATTCATCACTAGACACGCCTTTTTATTGTTATTAAAACCAACTTCGAAAAGCGGGGGAGGTTCTCAATCCGACTGAATATAATTTTCTTGTTTAGAAAGCAGAAGTAGACAAAATGGCAGCTAGTTTAAGAGCGTCTACTGCTCAACACGAAAGTGCCAAGCTAGCGCTGCAACAACAACTAAACGACAGGATCAAGTAAGTATCAATGTGGTAACATATCCATATGCCTTTCCCATTTACAAGTGCCACTATAGCATATACTAGTGCAAAGTGCCACCTAATAGTGCTCCTTCGCCAACCAATTAATAACTTTCCCACTCACTAGTGATATGCTGGAGGCGGCGGAGTCACGGGCCTGTTTTATAGTTCCTTTCACTAACGGTCAAAGAAAATACAGCTACAACGCACCATCTCTTTACACTCGTCTTTTTGCGACCTAAATTTCAAACTCACTGACTTTTTAGTGGCTTTTCGAACGAACACAATCAATTCTATATTACTTACATAGACGATAGGTGGCGTCAGGGTCGAAAAATACCACCCCCATATATTTAGATCGTTAGTTCGTCGTACTTTGTTACTTACAATCTAAAGTCTACTTGATATTTTAGTTTGCAAAGCTACTAAAATTCATCTTGTATTTATTCTCATATGTAAAAACTCATCAGTTTCAACACCTTGAAACAAAATATTATAAGGTGTTTAATTAAACACTTTCACGCAATAATTGTATATACTTGAAGAATTTGAAGACGAACATGATACCCATTTCTGCCTTTTAGAGACGTTGAAATATTACAACAAAGTGCTTCATCAAGTGAAGAAATAGACGCGTATAAAAATGAAATTTTAAATTTACGAACCGAGTTGGAACAATCTAGACAGAAAGAGGTTGAACTAGAAACTGTAAAAGCTTCAATGGAGGCCTTAGAGATAGAACACAAAACTGCAACTAAGGAACAAGAAGAAAAAATTACAACAATAACAAACGAATTAAAAGAAGCGTCTGAATGTTTAGAAAAAGTTCATCAAGAGAAGAATGAAAGAGAAGCTGAACTTAGTAGAGTAAAAGAAGAGTTAGTAGGTCTTAGGGAAAAGAGTGGGGATGAATATAAAAAGGTAGTAGAGGAGAGAGATACGGCGTTGAAGCAGATTTCAGAAATAACGGAACAAAATCTACTGGAAAAACAGGTCAGTATCACACGGAATTATGTACCTTTTAATTTATTTAGACAAATTCATAAATGCATGTAGTTAAATATGTATGCGAGGTGCTTAAGATAAAAATTAAAACGGGATGATGCTTATAACTTTATTCCTTGTGTATAATGCAGCTTATGTAAGCATGCATAATAAGTAACATTAGATTAGCAATATTAGGTGTGTTTTAACAAATTTCTGTATATCCTAACTATATGTTCAGTATCGTGTTCACTGTTCATGCATAATATTGTCATACTAACTTTGATTTCGTTAGGAAGTAAGACGATTGAACAGTTCTGTAACCGAATTACAAACCGAATTAGAGAATATACAACATAAGTTGTCTATCGCGGAAATCGACTTCAAAGCTCAGTCCCAGAAATTCAGTGAGGAATTGGTTGCTAAAAATCGAGAGTTAGACGATGCTCTTAATAATAAAGATAACAAAATTAAGGAATTCACTGATAAACTAGAACAGTTGCAAAGTGAATTAGATGCCACCAAACTAAACTATGAGGTCAAAATCGAAGATAAGTCAATAGAAATAACGCGTCTTCAGGATAAAATCAATGAATTAGAAGAGTTAAAAAATACAGCAGAAGGTTTAAAAACAGAATTAATTAACGAAAAAGAGGATGTTGGCGTCCAAATGAGAGACACAATAAACGAGAAGGACAAGATTCAAGAAACACTATCCCAGAAACTTACTGAAATATCTAAACTGGAACTTAAGTTAACTGATTTAGATAACACTAAAAATCAAGAGATATTGGAATTAAAAGAGGAATTACAAAAAGTAACAAATGAAAAGGATAAACAAGTGAGTGAATTGCAAAAACTGGTGGATGAAATATCTGAACTGAGTGATAAACAGACGGCTGAAGGAGAGACTTTGTCAAGAACAATAATAGAAAAAGAAACAGCAATTGAAGATAAACTAAAACAGATTGAAGAACTTAGTATGAAACTTACTGAAAGTTTAGCTTTAATCGAAAAATTAAAAGTGGAATATGAAAACCAACAGAAGGACAATAATTATGAAATAACAATTTTAAAAGATAAACTACAAAATGTAACCGAATGCAAAGATGAGATTATAGCTAACTTGAAAAATATGGTTGCTGTTAAAGATGAACAGGTTATATCCATGAACGTTGAAGTTACAAAACTATCTGAAGAAAATTCTAGAATGACAGAAGAATTAAAAGAAACGATGGCAGAGTTAGAAATAAGCACCAATGAACTGTTTACTTTAAAGGAAGAACACGACGCGATCGTTCAAAGGAACGAGAATAATCTAACTCTAAAAAATCAAGAGTTGAGAGATTTGCATGATAAAATTCATGAGCTTAATCGCGAAAAAACAAATATAGAGGAACAGAAAGAAAAAGATACAAAGGAACTTAATACCGAAAAACAGGTTTGTGTTAGTTATACTGATTTTTTTGTTTGTGGCGTCCAAAGAGACAAATTCAATAATTTTATAATATATTCATTAGGTATTGGAGACTAAAATTGAGAAGCTAAAAGATATCAATGAAAACTTATCATTAGATTTCGAAAGTGTTAAGTCCGAAAAAGAAAGACTAACTATTGAACTTAATGATGAAATAAGTAAACTGACCGCGGAATTTGATCAACTGAAATACGAAAAAGAAAGTGAGATAAAGATGTTGAAAAACGAATTCAAAACTCTAGAACTATGCTTGAATGAGAAAATATTAATAAAAGGTGAAGAAATTGATCGAGCTAAGAATGAGATAGAAAATTTAAAGGAAAATATACACGAACTAGAGAATTTAAAGGCTAAAGAAAAAGAAGATATGGAAGAAGTTATAACAGAGAAAGACCGCGAGAGACAGGTTAGGCAAATGTGACGTTTGAAGTGATGTGTGTTCCACGAAATCGCGTTGCACTTGGTGAAAGTAATTTCTAATGTGCTCCGGTGAAGGATATCTGTTCCAAATGTTGTATACTGTGCGTCTTACTAATTCCACATAGGCCTAATCATCATTCACTAA
Organism: Phalera bucephala; assembly: GCA_905147815.2. Classification (NCBI taxonomy): domain Eukaryota; kingdom Metazoa; phylum Arthropoda; class Insecta; order Lepidoptera; family Notodontidae; genus Phalera; species Phalera bucephala. Next base: position 8,834,390 of record LR990621.1, on the reverse strand, counting down.
ATGTGTGCGATTGTGTTTTTGAACTAACAATAAGGCGTTTTAAGTATTTCTATGTCTCAAATCACTTCATCATTTTGGAGGCAAGTTATGAAAAAAAGCTTGTTTTGATTGTGATTGAATTAGACCATTAGAATTATTTGCAGTGTTTTATTGCGTGTGTTTTGGGTTTTTTACGGTGAATTCTGTTAGTACTGGCATCAATTATTTAAAACAGGGCTGTTCGAAGCAAATACGATCCCGGGCCAGTATAGATTTTTAAATAGAGTGGAGCGCCGCAGATACGGTTACCCTAACTTTGAGATACAAAGAGAAATTTTGTATTTGCGGTAGATAAAAATATGTCGCCTGCCGCAGCCGCGGGACCCGCAGACCGTGCTTTGGACAGCTCTTTTTTAAAACATTGTCGCCATAACATTAGCATATCGTTATTCTTTGTTCGTATCAGCAGAATTAATGCAAATTCTTTAAGTTACATTTCATCAAGTATGATTTCTTTTACTTTAACTTTGCTTGCGGCATGATGAATAATATCTAAAATGCATGTTTTTATTTTTATTTCCTCTTCCGCGGCTTGGCTATCTGCATCTCTACGCTCTGCATGTACTGGATTACTTTGGACTGCGCTGTTCGGGACTCCGGCTACGTTAAGTACCATTTATATTCTTGCATGGTATAGATGTTAGAAGCTCGATTAGAGCATACGGAGAACAAAAGATTGAATGCCGAGTGTGAATTGCAGGATCTGTTGCAACACAATACAGCGCTCGAAGCCGATTTAGGGGCTTTAAAAATACAATTGGAGGAAACGCAGAAGGCGCTTGAGAAACGTTAGTATATATGCCATTTTTTGTATTCCATTTATTTTACATTCAATATTCGTGAATTTTGGAGATTCTAATGTATCTCAATGCATTTGTTAAAAAAAAAGAAAAAACAACCTCACGCCTATATTCCCCAGAGGGGGTGGCAGAGGTGTACTGAGTACACCCACGTTTCGCCGATGATGTTAGGTCCGATGTAATAGGGGGCGAGCCTATTTCCATATATCGGGCACAATTCTAGACTTCGGACTCATACTGGGAATTTGTTATCAAAATATCTACTAGATATTATGTACACGTTTTTCTAAATGTCTTGCTTGTTCAATTATTTTAATGCATAAAACGTAATAACATATTAAATGTGTACAGAAAACTATTATTGAACACTTACTCGGTAAAAGTGCGCCGGCGCGTCTGCGATCGATTTATATCGAATAAGTTATTATATCTAATATATTTTATCTATATCAATCTTGCAAGGGTTAGTTAGTATAACGCGAATCGTAAATGTTATTAGAAACGTCACGGTTAGTAACGTGCGCCGGCGAAGCGGCGTTAGAAGTGACGCAAGAAGCCATTGCCGCTTTGGACCAAAGTAATGGGGTCAGCACCACCGCTGACCACGCCGTCAAAGCACTTGAGCTACTAGCACGGCATGACAACGTGAGTATTAACAGATATAAAGTAAGCTGAGTAAAGATCAAGAGTCTCTGTAACTTGCGTGCATGATATAATCTACGAGAGTTAAGGAAGCCAAAGAGGTCTGTAAGCCCCTTCGCACACGGCGTCGTATCGTAATACGCGCGAAGGACAAGAGCAATACTAGCGCGTTCGTTCAAAAAAGTCCGCACACGAAGCGGTGTTGCAGCGAATCGTATGAGATGTTTATTGTCATTACGGTAGTCGTAGCGTACTGGCGTAAAAAAAAACAAGTGTAGAAAAATAAATCTTACGACTTTTAATATTAATGTGACTGAAAAAGGGATTGAATTCGTGGAATTAGTTGTAGCGCGCGTCTATATAATCATTCAATAAGTGAATATTCAAGGAAAGATGTAACGGACAAAGCTTAGGCAGAATATATACAATAAAAATCCTCTTCGTCTGATGAGAAAGTAAGATCATCAATAAATTCACCCAAAACATCTGGTACCGTTGACGCAATGATTTCAACTGAGATCTTACAAAACGATACGTCTACTCGACGATTCGTTTGTAGAACACTGCAGGTCTCGTACGCGTTGCGTTGTAACGATACCCTTACGATACGACTACGCTTACGACCCGTGTGCGAAGGGGCTAAGGTATGAACCTGTTGGAATTCTGTACTCTCTGCATACCCCACAAGAGATCTGGCGTGATGATATAAATAGATACATGTATGCTATAGAAGCTTGCATATTAACCGCTTGGAAACTTTGACAAGTGGCAGTGCTTAAGACTCCTATATAATACTTGTTGTCTTGTAATGATATAAACCTGCTAGGTGTGTTTTATATAAAAGAAATAAAAAATCTCGTCTCGCATACATTTTTCAAGTGCAGTTAGTAATTGTGTCCTGTGTCAACACACATCTCGCCGGGTATGTTCGATCCTAATATAAGATGGCTGGATGGATTATAATTAATGGCACCCGCCCTTTGTGACTAGTAGGCCACAATTCCAGATTGCGAATTGTTACAAAATATTTTGGACACTTGTCTGACGTAGGATTCGATGCATACGCCAACTAAGCAGTCATAATAAAGTTCTCACTAAAATTAACTTTGCTATTTGTTCCCAATTTAGCCATAGAGACCAGACGTCTTTTATACTTTAGAGTCTACATATGTAGACTTCAGTTCATAGATTCATAATGTGTCTTATTAGGTGAAAGGCAACGAAGAAGTTGTAGCAAGGTCGGCAATGTTTGCGGCGCACAACGCCGCTCAGCTCTCAGCGTATGTTACTGAGGTCACCAACGTGTCTACCAACATGGAACTTGCTGACAGTAAGTAACTTCATATCACGGGAGTAATCCTATCAAAAAGTTTTATAACATAACACACGCGATACACCACTTAAGAAGTGTAATACTTCAAAAAGTACTTCTGCAAAAAGTTTTATTTTGAACTTAAAGCGAAGGCTTAGTAGAAATTATCATAATACTTCAACGGATCTAAAGTAATTTTCTTTTCAGACTATTATTAATACGGCAAGTACGTGGCTACATTCAGAGCGGTCATAAACTTACGCTAATATTTATGACCGCTCTGAATGTAGCCACGTACCGTACCTTAGGCCCACTGCAACGAACCAGGATTAGCGTTACCTATTAACTAATTCGAGGTTACGAGTATAACGTTGGCTCGTGCAAGTGGGCCTTAGCGTACTGCGTATCGGTACGCGGCTGCATCGACTAGGTACATTCCGAGCGGCCATAAAGACTGTAAGCTTTAATTTTCGTTCGTTTGTGATACTGCCATTATCAAGTATTTTCAGGACTAAATAACGAATGCCGTTCAATGTTGACTGCGACGAAACAATGCCTGGAATCGATCAAGAGCGGCACAGTTATTAGTTCCACGTGCACTGAGGCCCGGGGACTCGTGAAGTCCATGGCCCAGGCCGCTGCGGCCGCCGATAGACTGAATAGCGGATCTAGGAGTGTAGACGATGAACTAGCTGATATGGACAGGGCTATTGAAGAGGCTGCTTCGCAAATTGAGGTAAGTACTTTCAATATTAGGGTATTTTTTATTAATTAAACCATATTTTATTGGCTCATCTTGTGAACAGGTCCCCACATGTTGGGGCGACTAGTGTAAGTTGTGGGCAAGCTGGATGCGTGTGGCTTTGTCGCCGGGCCGGGCGTTGTAGCGACCTCTGGGGAGGATTTACCCTGTAATGGATGTCTTTCGACTGATTATAATGAAACCATTATACTAATCCTGAGTCGTCAAGAAAGTAACCAAACTATCAACCACTCATTCCTGTCAAGAAGGGCAAGAAACTCCACGTTTCCCTACCGTCAGTTCAGAGCTAAATATGATTGTAGACTCTTAAGAAAGTTTTATTTATTTATTTCCATACATATAGCTACTTTTACAGAGTAGTGGTTTTTGAAAGGGAAGAAACCAGAACGAATGTAAGGATTGTGGTTGGTAACGATGTGCTGGAGCAAGTGAATGAGTTTGTATATCTTGGATGCGCCTTCAGTAAGGATGGGAAATACACTGCTGACATAGAGAGAAGAGTGAGTGCAGGGAACAGAGTGAATGGTGCGATGGGAAAGCTACTCGGGAGCCGGCACTTAAGCCATAAGGCGCAGCTGGCCATACATAACGGAGTTCTTGTCCCAACGCTGTTATATGGTAGCGAGAGCTGGGTATGTAAGAAGGAGAATGAAAGTAGGATAAATGCGGTAGAAATGCGAGCTCTGCGGAAGATGTGCGGAGTGAAGCTGACCGACCGCATTAGCAACAGCATAGTAAGACAGCGAGTAGGTATGAAAGATAGTATCGGTGTAAAGATGAGAAAGGGCATGCTCCGTTGGTTTGGGCATATAGAAAGAATGGCAGAGGAAAGAATGACAAAACAGATATACAATGTGAAAGTGGAAGAATGCAGGTACCGGGGAAGACCTAGACTATCTTACCACGACCAAATAAACCGAGTCTTATCTGGTGGAAAAGTCAAGAGTCTCCGTAACCGGCGAGCGTGTATGAGACGAACTATGAGAGTCGAGGAAGCCAGAGAGGTATGTAAGGAAAGAGCCTGTTGGAACTCTGTACTCTCTGCCTACCCCGCAAGGGATCTGGCGTGAGGTTATAGATAGATAGATAGATACAGAGTATATACTCCAATACAGTAAGTTGTACTGCTTATTGATAAACACCAAAACCGTAATAAAAATATTAGTGGTTGACACAAAGATTTGTTTCGCACGGGCGGGTAGTAAACCTGCAACTTCTTGAACCAGCTATCCGAGTGCTCAACGCGCAATTTACTAATTACATCGTCGTAGGATGTCATCAAAATTTTGTGAATATTCTCAGGAAATGTTAGCGGCGACGCGCGCTGGCGATTCAGGTGTTAAACTAGAAGTGAACGGCAAAATCCTTGACGCTTGTACAACTCTAATGGGCGCTGTCAAGATTCTCGTGCAAGACGCGAGGAAACTGCAGAATGAGCTTGGAGATCCCAAGACAAGGCAGAAGATGTACAGGAAGAACCCGCAATGGTCCGAAGGGCTCATATCTGCTGCCAAAGCTGTTGTTTTCGCTGCTAAACTGCTAGTGTACGTAGAAAATATTATATATCATACCTTTGTTAACTGCTCTAATCCTACTTTTAAGGTATCAGTGTAATAAAAGAATGACATTACCTTTTTTAAAAAGTATTCAGATGTCTAGTAGATATGTGTGTACGGTAAGCGTCGTCTCTGTCGCACGGAGCACTAACAACGACAAAAGCGACAGAACGTAACATAATGTACTGAATGACAGAGATGACGCTCTACGAAGTGCCGATGTGCATTATTTATCGCCGTTTTCTATGTGTTTCAAGTATTTGCTTCTTTTAAAGGGCTTTAATAAACATTGTAATAGGCTAGTGATAGAACGCTTGCTGGCTTCTTGGTTATGTTTATGAGAAACGAAGCTAAAATTTCGGTTTTCACCTCTAATTTATTAAAACCTAAATGCGATTCTCACTTACTAACGGTGACGGACATCGTGGAACCTTTGTGTCAGAGAAAACATAAAATATTGACAGCCATATGAAGTGATGTGTCTATAGTATGTTCTTTTCTTTCGAACTCCTTGGTCGGTTCCCGGATACTCATTATTTCATTTGAACCCCCTGGGGGGCCACGGATACACGGAACACCGTCACACCACTTTTGGATCCACTGACCGAACGAAATATTAGTAAACTCATGGAATACATGCAATTTAAGCATGCACTGAGAAGGTAGAATACTGTCTGGTGCCACGTGAGTAGCTGAAGATCTGTACGAATGCTATGATATTCTGATACTTTGAATAGGGATTTTGAACAAATTTACGCACCCATCTTTTTCGAATATTGCGTTTATGAGCTAAGGTCTTATGATGTCCTAGTAAAGTAAATTTTCTTTTATTTCCTAAATTTTATTTTCTCATAAACTAATTTAAATTCTTATCTATCTCTCTTACAGATACTGAGAATCATATCTTTCATTTCACAAACTAAAATAAATACAAATTATCTTCTGACAAAATGTCAATAAAATCACACACAAAGTAACCAATAATATCATCTTAAAACATCAGCTTATATAGTTATAGGAACTTCAAATAGAAGTGAGTCTAATAAGGTACTGGAATCACATGTTAATTAAAATTAATTAACAAACATTAATCATAATTATGTGAATCGAAAAGGGATAAATAAAAAAAAACAACATATATGGATTATTTAGGCGGAATATGTATCGTTGGATCCGTAATATGCATTCCAGTGAACCATTTTCTACAATTTAGTGTAGTGGAACTACGAGTATATACATGGTGGTATTCCCTGGTGTTACCAGTAAGACTACGGGATTATTGGTTAAATAAAATTATGTACTCATACACATACAAGTGGGACTTATAGTCCTATATGGTGGTATCCTGTGGTCCCACCAGTAGGGCGAATGGGTGGAATCACCTACTCAAGACGATTTTAGGCTCAGGGGTTCAAATGCAATATAACTTGTTAATTATTCCTGTACCCCCTGGTTGGGGACCCAAATTTATAGTATCAGTGGATCCCCCCAAGGGTGCCAAATACGACGGGGATCACTGTGAACCCAGGGGATCCAAACGGAGGTTCAATATGTAAAGAACGCCCAAGAACTACGACAAACTTGACTCTTATCACATTTTACTTTTAAGCTTCCGATATTTTGTTCTCGAGGAATTATATTGACCGGTTATTTCTGGACTCACGCAGTTCGTCAGCGGACGAAGCGGTGGGTGCGTCGGGTCAGGTAGAAGGCGTGTCTGCGGCGGCGCACGAGGTGGCGGGCAGCACCGCGCAGCTCGTAGCAGCATCGCGTGCGCGTGCTCCCCCGGAGTCCCCGGCACTGGCGCGGCTCACGCAGGCCTCTCGCTCGGTGGCCGCCGCCACCGGCGCCGTCGTGGCCGCCGTCAAGGCTGGCTCTACGCTTGTACTGGAGCAAGGTTAGTGTAATTTTTTTTTATAGTTACGTTAGTAGTACGATTTATTTTTGATTTTTAAGTTAGCGTCGTTTCGAGTGCTTTGCAGCACCCAAGCTTACGAAAGGGACTGAGGTGTTTGACGTCCAAATGGCAGAGTAATTTTTCTTTTAATTAGGGTATTTTTAAATTTCTTAATAGTTGTCTTTGAGGTCTTGCAGTGTTATGCCTGGTTATGGATTTTATTATATTAATTACCGGATCTCGTGTCGATAGAAGCATCCAATATATGCTTCATTTTACTTCAAATTTTTATTAGTCACTTTTTTCCGGAAATATTGAGTACCCAAAGTAATTTACACTATTATAAAAATTGTTTTCGATATATACAGAAGCGCTGGACACGTCAGCACTAACGCTGACGGCGACGCGACGGCTGGAGATGGAGAGCAAAGTTCGATCACTCAAGCTGGAGACGGCTCTGGACGCCGAGCGTGCCCGGCTGGCCGCGCTGCGCAAGAGGCACTACCAGCTCGCGCAGCTCGAGGAGGTAACTCTACTTCAGGAAATTTGACAATTTTCTACTGGTGTATCATGATATTTGATTCCCTCCTCCGTCCTTGTCACATTTGTGAGACACCCCTCATAGGCTTGTGATAAATAATCATTTTTTCAAGAAACGATAAGAACGAAAAGAAAATTATTTTAATAAAATCGATTTTTAAGCAATGTAAAAATATCGATTATTAAAAATACTATTTTTGATCTCTCTTGTCACATACCTGCTCCACCCCTCTCTAGCTGTGAAGTCACAAATTTTGCAATACTAAAGTTGGAAATCTTTATATTACTCCCAAAAGCTATGTATGAAATTCCAGTGAGTGTGACGTAACTCATTGACGCGTTGCACGCTCGCCCTCTTGTCCGGTGAAGTTGTGAAGGCCTCGTGGCCACCGGCGTAGATCACTCACACACACAAAAAATCATTGACTACCTTGATTTCATAGATAATTCCTGTATGACATTCAGCCCACTCAACAATGCATAGCTTAGAACGATGTGTCTAGAAGCATGAAATGTTGCACAAGAGTTACTTATAATATAATATTAGCCCTGTTAAGAAACTGTCCCACCGTTGGGCACGGGCCTCCTCTCAAATTGAGAAAGCTTAGGCTATAGTCAACCAAGCTGGCCCAGTGCGGGTTGGCGAACTTCACACACCTTCGAGAAACTCTTAGGCATGCAGGTTTCCTCGCGATGTTTTCCTTCACCGTTAGAGTTCCTTATATAACATAGTAAAAAAGCTTTTTGAGAATTCATCCTCTAAGTATAGTTGACTGCCTCGTTGGTCTGGTGGCAAAGCGCATCGCTTTGTGATCACGATCATCAAATCCTAGGTCGACAAATGTAGTTTATCTAACGAAAAATTCCCAGTATGAGTCCGGAGTCTGGAATTGTGCCCGATATATGGCAATAGGCTCGCCCCCTATTACATGGGACCTAACATCGTCGGCGAAACGTGGGTGTACTCAGCATACCTCTGCCACCCCCTCTGGGGAATATAGGCGTGACGGTGTCATCCTTAAGTTCAAAATGTAAACAAAGTATGGGGACCCCTATTATGCAACGAATCCGTTAATCGTAGCCACCGCCGACTACGATCTCCCCCCCGACCCCTGCCGCCACCGCCGGCCGCGACATGTTCTCACCGACCCCCCCGATGCTTTGTCATTCCTTCTTTCCGCTCAGAATACGGGCGACGACGACGACGTAGTAGTAGATCCCCTCCCATAGCCGGCGGTTGACCGGTGCACTTAGTAGTGCACCCGTCCCCCTACAGCGACTGTCCCAACGAAATTAATATTTAATTCGATGGTATTAAGGCATAAAACTATAAGTATAGAAACAGGTAATGCCTCTTATTGCCATTGAATAAAGTATAATTTTCTTTGACACTTACAACTGTCACAGTACCCATCCTTCATGAAAAATACTATAGTGATGTAATGTCAACTATGCTTAACTTTTACAAAATACCTAGCTTATATTTAATCTTGTTTCAGAATGGAAACATGGAAAACGGCAAAGAGTGAAACGCTACAAAATTCAACATTGGCATAACGGATATCATACCTTCGTATTTGATTAAAGTGCTTATTTTGTACAACGAATTTTTTAACGACAATGATACATTCGGATAATATATACGGACGAGAGAATAATTGTCTCTCTTTTGAGAGATATGGCGTAACAATAAGTGTAGTATCCAGGTCATTTCGTTCGTTCGTGAACTATTTTAAAATAGAAAATCAGAGTTGTCCGTGCGAGGAATTGAATATTAAGCTATACAATTTAGAAAGATTAGAATGGGTAATGTATTAGACCATTAATCTTGGTATTTGTGTATGCAAATTTTCATGTTTGTAAACGCTGGGTGTGTTTACGAACCCACGACACAGGAATAAATTCTAGTGTGGGCCATGTTTTAATAATATAAATAAATCTATGATTTGAATTATTGATTACGATTTGTTTAATTGGTTATGGCGAATTTGGGCCAAGGTTAGCGAAAAAGCGTTTTCGCAGGGTCCTCAAAATTCTGACAAAAATTTTAGTGGTATAGAGTCCATTTTAGAATAACAAAGTGAAATATTTTTATTGTTTATTGTTAGCATTACTCAGTTTAAAAATCCATGATGTGTTAATTGATTGTGTATGTGGTCAATGAAGTAAGTCTCTTAACATTCAGTTTTTTAAATGGCTTGCACAGTTTTGTTTCGCATAGAATCCATTATTTTTCATGATGAAATAAGTTGCTAATATGTCAAATCGAAAATTTGACTATTTTGAATTTTGACGATTGATTTTTAAACATTTTGACGGGCGATTTACCGCAGTGGATAAGAGCTTAAGCCGCTCTACCTAATAGGCGCGGGTTCGATTCCCGCACGGTACAAATCTTTGTGGCCTACGATTATTTGTTTCGGTCTGGTTATTTGTGTATATGAATTTTCATGTTCGTAAACGCACCCACGACACAGAAATCAATCTTAGTGTGTAACGTAGCCCACGTTTTTTAAAAATATCACCAACATTTCTAAAATAATAAATATTACCTGCCGATTTGATAAATTTATTTGTTCAAGTACTGTATGTCGGTACCTGTACCTTGATCAATTTATTCAAGTATTATATATTACGCAATATCGCAAACAAGCCTTGCGTGGCCGTACTAGTGTCTATTAACCTTGGAGTTAGTATCACTTAACACGACGTAAGGTAAATTTTTGTATTAAACAGTAGACTGATATAACTATTATGATTGATTAGGAAGTGGTAAAAAATTATATTAGATGGACCGACGGCCCCCAGCTAGATGGACCGACGACCTCAAAAAGGTCGCTGGGACAGACTGGATGCGGAAGGCGGAGGACCGTGTGCAATGGCGCGTGTTAGGAGAGGCCTATGTCCAGCAGTGGACTACGATAGGCTGATTGATTGATTGGTTGAAAAAATTATATATATTGTTTATATTAAAATGCATGAAAGAAATAGACATTGGCTAATGGTATATAAGGCCGAGGTCATATACTATTAACGTAAAACTCCGAAAGAATAAGGGTGTCATTCCATTACAGTGCAGCAGCGAAGCGAAGCTATATTTAGAAACACCATTTATTTGCGTATTTTTTCTTCCTTCACTACTAGTGTACAATGTTGGCAGTGATTTCATATTTTATTAAGCCATTGCTCTTTTGTACACGATTAAATCAAAGTCTAAAATGGTTTATTTGGATAAGCCTAAAAAGCACATACAAACGCCTAAAGTATTAGAATTTTTATATCTACTGAAACGGGGACTCCACAGAAAAGATCCAGTGAGTTAAGCAACAATCTGCCTATTTACTGTAATTATTTTTTTCGGTTGGCATATTAGTTTTTCAAACATAAATAGTATATTTAACTTTAAAAATGTATAATTGTGTTTGATAGTAAAATATGTTGTGGAAATTGCTAATTTAGGCAGCTGAAACCCAATCAGTTATATCCTCCTACGAAATATTGAAATCATGTTTTTGTCAGTCCCGTTTTGGTAGCCATAGGCCATGCTAACTTATGTAGCCACTCCGTGGATATCGTTAGCTTCGCTTTGTTAGTAGTGTCATCCTTTTTAACTTGGTAATGTAATTGATAGTTAATCCTGTGTCCACACAATTCTAGGTAAGTATATAAATTAGTGATTATAGTGTGCGAGGCTTGACAAGCCTATAAACTGTATCCCCCACGGTTGAATTAATTCGCATGATCACGTGACTATAAGCTTTAAGCAAGGAGACTATTATAAGGAATCGTGTGTTGTCTATGTACCTTTTTGTATTATATTTTGTAATTACATAGCTATGTTTTAGATATATCGCACAGTTATGTCTGAACCGAAGTCAACATTCAATATTGGAAAAACATTCTTTTTGCCAGTTCGTAAGAACTACGTAAGGGAGGAAATGAAAAGGTCACGTTTAGAAGTTAAACTTAAATAATTTCTTTCTCGGTTGATATGACTACATTTTGTTGAGGTCAAAATGTGTGTAGTTTTCTTTCTATGATTTCCAATAGTTTAGGTGTAAATGTGCGACATTTTGTGTGTGTGATATGGGTATAGGCGAAACGGTAAGGGGTTCTTAGTTTTGTAATTTGGAGCATGCAAATCTAAAATAAATCTTAAATATTTTGATTGTATTGTACGTTACGTGACATAGCATTAATTAAGTATTATTTTGTAGATATAACCTGGTACGTTAATCCTTTTGGATTATGAAAATTATATTAAAAAATTAGGGCCCGCGACTACGGCTTTACGTCATCCTGAATCATGTTATAATGTAAACTTATTTGATGAAAATTGCCAGTCGTTATTGTGCGCGGGGCCTTACCGCGTTTTGTATTATATTTGATGTTTACTATTTACTAATATAATAAAGTTTTATGTGAGATAATGCTCGTTTTATTTGCGGTTAAATCTTAAAGCGTTTTCATGCCTGAGCTACGCGATGGGATGCGTCAGTATGCTACGTGACGACTGTCGTATGTAACTGGCGCTTCTTGACAGGCTATGTAACGCAAACATGTCTACCATTTAATTTACCTTGTTTGATTTCTTTTGTTAGTGTTAGTGTCACTATAAATCAAATAATATAAAGGAATTCAGCGTTAATAATGCCGAATAAAACAACACGTTAATTGTGTTAAATATATTATTATCACCACGTTTTAATTGTATAACCTGTGTCCCGAATTTGTATAACCTGATTTTAATCCTGAATTTTTACAAAAACGGCGAGATGATAGTCTGCACTAAATTTATCAATGTCAGGTTGATAGCGTTATTAAACCTACGGTTTGTTATCATTTAATTACTCGCAGTAAACTACATACTAAATTCCTAAATCGCGCTATATACGGATATTCGTAGCGTAAAATATATAGCCGAGTGCAACACGAATATGAGTTGATATTGCAACCACATCCGTCCATTGGTGAAAACCGTATGAAAATCCGTTCGGTAATCATGAGTTTAACGCATTCAGAAAGACAGACAGACGCAGCGGGGGGGGGGGGGGGGTTGTTTTATAATATGTGGTGATTATCACAAAGTCGCCTTTGTATTTACTTATGCGAACAAAGCGGCACTACAGACCGCTATTTTTGTACATGTACGATAGGTATGGTTTGAATATTGCACACATTTATTAAGGTAAATAAAATTCATGACAATACTAACTCGTCTAAATTATATATTATTATGCTTTTGTTTGGATATTTATGTGTTAGTCCAAAAACTGTTGAAGCAATATAATCTCTATTAACTTTGAAAAAGAGACTACATAGGTTGTGTGCTAGTAAGTTTTATCGAACTTATCAGGGCCTTTATTCGCTATGACAATTTAAACACGAAACAAGACGTGTTATCAAACATACGTGTTATTGGCGTGGAATGGAATTCTGTATGCCACTGTCAGATTTGAAAACATGACAAGGCTCGTTACACGCCATGTTTCGAACTGTCAAAATAACACGCTCCGCGCTTGCGTGTTATTGAAAACGTGTTAAAAACTTGCTAAGGTAGTTCAATGTAAACAAACATTTTTAAATAGTTTTATTTCAATTTAAATGATATATTATGATCATCGCGTCGTCGTCGTAGTAATAAATTATTACTCATAACCAGTGACATTGGAAAATTGTGGTGGCTCATCTATTAAAGTGAACTTCTCAATTTCAACAATAGTTTACACATTTATCTTAAAAATATGGTGTTTTGTTTTAGTTTGTAGTCACAATGAACCGGACGAAAGCTTCTACAGCCCAATTAGCATATTTACCCACCCACAGGTGGAATCTGGGTACATCAATTGTTCTCCTCAAGGAAGGTCATCGAGAAATGTGGAAAGACCTAACCTACCAATTAAATGCGTTAGGAGGCCCATTTAAAACTGTGATCATAAAAAACAGGTACGTATCTACTAAAATAAATGTGACTTTTGTTATTTTATAAAGACAACTTTTGTTATTTTATAAAGACAAATAATTTGGTGGTGTGCTACATTATTGATTTTGTGGTAATTTAAATATTTGTATCATTGATTTAATTATAGGGCATAGGTGGATGATGTTGACCTAAAATAACATAATAGGCTATTTTTCATTATCAATTTTCATTACAAGTGGAATGTAGGGTTATTATAATGCATTTTCTATTAGTGAGTCTTAATTGTTCATCAAATAATGTGTTGCATATATTATGAAGCACTAATTTTGCATCTAAAATCATATCTTTCATATGAAACTTCTTTTACAGAATTGCTGATGGTTGAGAAAATTAGAACACCCAAGTTGACCCATCCTTGTAGAGGAAGATGTGCGGTGATGTCATCTGTGGTGGGAATTTTTATACTAATGAATGAAAGAAAAATGTTTTTCTTTCAATTTGTTTTTCAATTATAGCTGCATAATAATGGTGTGGTAACCTTGGTAGCAAAGTGGAACCATTACTGTGTGGTATACCAAACTGTATAATTTTGAATGTTTGTTGTTCAAATCAAATAAAATAGCATTTATTGTGGTCATAGGTTACAAAGATGGTATGTGTTGTTGTTCTGATGAGGACTTACAAGTTTCCATTTAACAATACCAAATAAGCAGTGATAGCCTAGTGGTTAGACCGTTGGACTGCAAAGTCAAAGGTCTCGGGTTCAAACCCAGGCACGCACTTCTGTCTTTTCGAAAGCATGTGCGTATAAAAAATTAATTATCACTTGCTTTAACGGTGAAGGAAAACATCGTGAGGAAACCTGCATGCCTAAGAGCTTCTCAAAGGTGTGTGAAGTTCGCCAACCCGCACTGGGCCAGCGTGGTGGACTATGGCCTAAACCCTCTCAGTTTGAGAGGAGGCCCGTGCCCAACAGTGGGACAGTTTCTTAAAAGGGCTATTATTATAATACCAAATGACTTGCATGTGATTATTGATTTGTTATTCATAAATAAAACTTGTTGATTTACCAATTACTTTAGTTTCATTTATACTTTTGTTGCATTTATATACATACCTGCCCCGCAGGGGATCTGGCTTCATGATGTTTTTATTATTTTATTTTTTATTTTCTTTATTAATTCTTTAATTTAGATTGATACATAGATTATGTATCTATCTATGTATCTGTGTAGATACATAATAAACTAAATAAAAAAGTATACCTTTTAATTCACTGTATGTATATTTGCAAAACAAACTTTAAAATAAAAAATAAACTCCGTCACGCCGGTATTCCCGGAGTGGGGGGCAGAAGGGTATAGGGGCAACTAGGTTCAGGGAGGACCGGCCTCGACTTGGGCTGTTGCTATGGGGGAAGGCAAACATTAGGTGTCTCGTCGTGGTGAACATGAAAGAAACTTGTCCGCTGGCCAGTGCAGAGATGCACTGGCCAGCGGACAAAGGATTCTTCCGCGTTGCCGGCGAGGTCAGTGTCTAATCCTGTGTGTGATATCGGTATTTGATAGAAGGGAAGTAAGGGCATTGTAAGGGTTGCTTAAAATATGGCGCGGGCACCAATAACGGCTGATAGGAGGCGAGTCAAGTGCGTAGGCGGCAGCAGCTAAAAAGGACTTTTATATAGGTGTGAATAGGTTCAAGGCTGAGATCGAAATGGTGCTAGGTTTAGTCTGGTTTTTCTTTAGTGGCCAATTTTATGAAAAAACATGGTGTGACCACTAAAGACACTAAAATGGTCGGTTCGGACGAAGAGCAAGGATTGGGGAATTAATGAATGAATAAAATAAACTAATTTTGAACCAATTGTATTGCCTTAAGTTATCACACAATATTTTTATGTAAAATTGACCACTTAAAAAATACAGACTATATATATGTGTGGGACAAGTCTTTGTTCGTTTAGGTGTGGGTATAGGTTATTGTATTTGACATTCGTACGTTCTAAAACTTGGATCTTTGTTTAATGTTAATTAAAGTTGCCTTTTTTATATCTGGCCCTACTTATTTACTTAGTTTTCAATAGACACAGACTTAAAACCATGTTATCAGCACATATAAATATATTTTTACCGAAATTGAATAAGTTGAAACGAATATTCGAAAAACCGATACTTTACCGAAATTAACAGATGTAAGATTATGAACGAATCCAGCGAAATCTCAAATTAAAAGTAAAATTGCCGTAGACAACATTCCTTACGGCATACCGAATACCATTTTGTAATTCCACGCGAAGGCTCGTCAAGGAAGCGTGTTTATGTTTACTGCTTGTTATGACGTCACACGTTACTTGCGGGGAATCTCATGTGGCATAGCGAATAAAGGCCCTGGTTGTTTTAAGCACACTAATCATTAGGCCATAATAAAACAAACGTATAGCTTACACATATTTCGTATATTGGCTGTATTAACTTAATACTGCTAAGCTATTGTACTAAACACAAAAAGCGATGAGAACACATCGTTGATTACATTATAGAAACACATTTCCCCTATACGAGAGGGTGAGGACAATAAAAATAAAGGGCACAATACATATAACTCGTATGTAAGGAATTCATTTAATATTTTCAAACAAAATGCTATATATGGAATGCTAACTGGTTACTTTATTTTGCACTTACACAAACAAGGAAAATGACAAAATATCAACCAAACATATCTTAAGTGTGGATAAAAACGCACGAAAAATATTTGATCGCATGTTGATATCACAAGCAGGGGCATGTTTTTGTGCTGAATACAAGCTAAGACTAAAAATATTAATATGCATTTTACATCCACAATAGTAAATACTTAAAAATACTTGGGGGTTTTATAATTAGGCCAAAATATCGATGATATATTATTAATGGCTGGTTCCTGTATGGATAAAATATAATCTTTACCTACTTTCAATAGGTATGGGGTCAGAATAGTAACATCTGTTACCCAATCACTAGATTAATAGTTTAGCAATTTACAGTAACTATAGTTAACTGTGTTATGGTTAGCTACAGACTGAAAGAGAGAGAGCTAATGATACTCTAGCAAGATTTTTGAGATAAGGGCTTGTGAGATCTCAACAACTTTGCTTTGATCATTTTGAACAAAATAATAGGTTTTACGAATACAGGAACCATGCTTAACAGTACTGTTAAGATAATTGGTGCTTTTTTGTTTGTGTGAATGACAACCTTTTATAGTTTTAATGGACGATACAATTGGTGCAAGAAGCCACTATCCAATCACTTTGTGAAATACGGCTGATATCAAAATCTTAAGACGATGGTAAAACCTTCGAAAATTTAGCACCACATGTTGGCTTCTCACTAACATTAAAATACTGAATTTAAAATGCGATATTATAAAGAATGTGTTTACAACCTTGGTCTTCAATGTCACAATTTTAAAATAATGAGTGAGCAGTGATTTTTAATGCTATTATTATAGCCAATTTAATAATAGACGGGTAACTATTATTATATTACGTTAAATTAATTAAATTTTTCAAATGATTACTCAGTTATTATTTTTTGACGTAAAAAGTCAGTATATGACAAAAATTATGCTATTATTGTGACATGAACAATTTATTAATAACTATTACCCATATTGACCAAGCTATAAAATAAGTATTATTAAAAGAACTCGATAAAACTGTTCAATTGACAAATTCGCTGGATTGGGTCAATAATATTATTAAATGGTAAGAAGATACATCATAATGCTACATATCAAAGAAACAAACACTGACGCATTACACACATTATTACAAAGGATTTAGATATGACAAAAGAGAGAGTTGAGGTGCAAGAGGTTCTTGCAAATTATAGTGAAGTGAGTGAGGTAAGGTTGCGTGGCACTTGTTACATCGGAGGCTCGTCCCACTTCAAGTGCTTCTCGGGTGTCAAATGGACAATACGCACATGGACAGCTTGGAACTTCTCAAATTTGGGAGGGATTGGACAGAGTCTGTATATAACTTCATCACCGGGCAGTGGTACATATTCACCTTCGATGCTGTAGAAAAACAAAAGAGGTGAAACTATGAAAATAGAATGTGTAGTTTTTTGTCTGACGTAAAATAAACATGCATTGGTTAAAAATTAAGAGAAAACACCTACACATGCTTACTCAAGGTCAAAAAAGTAGGTGTGGTCTAACAAACATGTTATAATGTTTTTATTTTTTTTTTATTTTTTATTATAAAACGTAGCCCCACACTAGGATTTATTCCTGTCGTGGGTGCGTTTACAAACATGAAAATTCACACACAAATACCCAGACCGGAACAAATAATTGTGGATCACATAAAGATTTGTCCTGTGCAGGAATCGAACCCGCGACTATTAAACACAGTAGGTGGAGCAACCTAAGCTGTTAACCACTGCGCTAAATCGTCCGTCCGTCAATTGAACTAAAGGTCACCTCAAAGTGACCCTTTGATGTACTTTTATAGCCAAATAAGTTTAGAACACAGTTTGAGGAGACTTATTAATCAATACATGCCACTGAGTAAAACCATATTGTATTGAACATTAATGTGTGACCTGCCAGTCTGCATATTCACAAATAATATAATAAATACATAAGAATACCACAAACAATTTCAAGGACAAAGAATGACCATGGTATAGTTTTCAGAATTACTTCCTCATTATAATTATCATATAAATTATATATGACGGATGATTTAGCACAGTGGTTAAGAGCTTAAGCTCGCTCCGCCCACTGTGTCTAATAGTCGCAGGTTCAATTCCCGCATGGAGCAAATCTTTGTGTGATCTACAATTATTTGTTAATGTGAATTTTCATGTTAGTAAATGCACCCACAATACAGGAATAAATCCTAGTGTGGGGCTATGTTCTCAAAAAAATAAAAGAAATATAAAGCCTTTGTGAAATTGAACATCAATATATGTAGGTTGCCACTACTGTGTATCACACAGTTGTGTCCAAATTAATCAAAAGGCAGGAAATTAATTGCAGCTATATAAGCAAAGTAAACAGACAGTAGACAAAATAACTGGTCATATGACCTTAACCCGAATATTAAATGCATGCGTGTCTTAAGAATATAATTGTTAATTCATTAATAAAATACGTACTCAGAAATGTGCACAAACAAATCTTCGCCGCCTTTTTCTGGAGTCACAAACCCGTGACCTTTTTCACGGCAAAATGATTTAATTTTGCCACTTTCCAGAGGATTTCCTAAAGCCCTTTCCGATCTGAACAAAAAACAAGAATTACAAAGCTATTTCACGAATTTATTATACAGCGACCTGTTATAAAATTGTATTTATGAAGTAAACTTACGTCGAGGCTGTCCGATTTCGCCGCGTAATTATCGGGCTCGGTAGTTGCAGATGTGAATTCGTTTTATTTGGCGAATCATCACTATTAAATCCGTAATCATTTGACATGATTACAATTAGTTTTTTCGCGAAACCAATATAGAAACCTATATTCGCATGCAAGAACGAAGAAAACAAAATGTCAGTCAGCCGACACGACTCGGCAAATGTCACGCACGTCAAATCATTTAGGTATGTCATGCACAAGTCAACAAACATAAATAGTGATGGACAGATGACTTTTATTTGATCGAATTTATGGTCTAATTCTATGGTATAATTAAAACTTCATTTGTTACACAGAAAACAAGAAAGTAAATGACTAAAAGGAGTTTTGGCGGGAAGTCGAAGAGTGATGTTGACAATTTGTTTTAATTTCCAAAACTTGTGTTATTTCGACTAATAATGTGTAATGTTGGTGGAATATTAACCATTATCTGTTCTTATATCTGCATGAGTGAAGGTAATTGTAACAAAGTGGTAAAACGTGCCTTTTCGACTTCCATCAAAACGGCCGTTGCAATTGGTATGTAAAGTATCCACTGCTTTACTATCCAAGGTGGGGTATTTCATTATCATCGTTGTCATCAAATTCATCGGGGAGTCGAATTAATTTAAACAAACACGATTATATATCTCACTGGACACTGGCAAAATACACTTATAATTAGTGTGAAGCCATAACTTAAAGAAGAAGAATGACTAAAAGGATTAATAAAATCCAAGTAATTTTGTTTTTATATGTTTTTATTACTGTTAGTAAAGAACTGTATAAAAACTTTTAAAACACACTATTCTTACTATAAAACATATCGTAGGTCAGGTTTTCTTACAAAATATTATGACCTTAGTTTTACTTTAATTTAGATATAAGAAGCCCTCTAGCAGGTTCGGACAAGCTCTTGGGATTTCCGGCAAAGGAAGTTCAATTTTTGGTATGGGTTGACCTTTCCAATCTCCCTGAAATGAACATCAAGTTGTTTAATGTAGTTTACATGCTTAGAAGGTATTGATCATCATTGCTAAAATTATTTGAAAATTTTGGATTTCGCATTGGATGAACGCCATAATGAAATTATTTCCATCTGTACGATTGACTAACGTGCTATAGAAAGCGAAAAAGTAACCAATAAAATCATAAAAGGAAAAGGAAATAATCTTGTTTATAGATATATTTTTGCTGCTTTAGGTTCTGGTGAAGGTCCTTGGCTCGCTGCAGTTGCTTTTAATCGATAATCGGCATTGTATGTACTTGTATTTACCTGGAATCGAGTGCCGTCAGACTTGTTACACACCACGTCTATGAGGAATTCTGTGTATAGGGATTCTAAGGTAACCACTTGGTTAAGTGTCCAAGGACCAAGATCTAAATAGTTCTTGCGAGGTTATCCGTAAGGGTCGACGGATGCGTTGTACCATCTGAAAAATGAGAAATTATTTGCTGAGGGTTTTTAGAGTATCTTCCGGTAGAGCGATTTCCAGAGCTTTGCGCTGATTGAAGAAAACTGAGTGAATAATAGTTTAGTTAACCATGTCACTGATAAGTATATACTAATGTTACCGTTTACAACTCGATCAATATCTTGTTGAACATCTACTATTTATTTATTTATTTATTCTTTATTGTATACAGAACAGAGGTAATTTTCATTTTCAAAAGTCATATACAAAGGCGAGCTTAACTCAGAATATAAGTTCTCTTCCAGCGAATCTTAGTGTTGAGAGATAAGACAGAAAAATAAAAATAAGAGGGCAGTTATACAATCACACATTTCAGGGAAAAAGGAAAATATATAAAATTCCTAAACATAATTATAAATAAATTACATACACTACACAAATACTGCATACATATAATAAATATAATATACCTACATACACATACATAAATAGTACAAAAAGTTGTATGTATGCATCAATTAGCAAACAGATAGGAAATGTTCCCTGACTCTTCTCTTAAAAACATCCAGAGATGAACTCGCACGTAGGGCGTGTGGAAGTGAGTTCCAAAGACGGATACCACGAACAGTAAAAGACTTATCGTATCGGCTGGAAGAATGAAGAGGAGTACGAAGAAGGAGAGAAGTAGCACTACGACAGGGCCTATCTGTAGGAACAAGAAGGTCAAAACGCTCACGTAGTTAGATAGGAGCTTTAGGACTATGGAGGATGGAGTAGAGAAGAGAAAGAACATGTGAGTCTCGACGCCGCCGAATAGGCAGCCACTTCAATTTTCCCCGGAACTCTGATACGTGATCATATTTACGCAATCCGAAAATGAAGCGGATGCACAGATTCTGCAAACGTTCGAGCTTGTTCACTAGCTCTTCAGTTGCATCAAGGAAACAGACATCTCCATAGTCTACTAATTATTAATAGGATTACATTTTTTCAGTGATAGTCAATTTCCTATAAAATAATGTAGGTATATAGTTGGGCAGATAAATAATCTGCAAACACACCGAAATATGTCCTATTCTATCTATCTCTCTATATCATCACGCCAGTTCCCTTGCGGGGTAGGCAGAGAATAAAGAGCTCCAACAGGTTCTTTTCTTACAGACCCCTCTGGCTTCCTCCACTCTCATAGTTCGTCTCATATACACTCGCCGGTTATGGAGACTCTTAACTTGCCCTTCAAATAAGACACGGTCTATTTGGTCATGGTAAGATAGTCTAGGAGTCCAGGTCTTCCCCGGTACATGAATCCTTCCACTTTCGCATTGTATATCTGTTTTGTCATTCCTTTATCCGAAATTACCATAGCCTTTCTCATCTTTACACCGATACTATCTTTCATACCTACACGCTTACTTACTACGCTGTTGCGAATACGGTCGGTCAACTTGACTCCACACATCTTCCGCAGAGCTCGCATTTCGACCGCATTTATCCTGTTTTCATTCTCCTTCTTACATACCCAACTCTCACTGCCATATAACAGCGTTGGGACAAGCACTCCGTTATGCATGACCAGCTGCGCCTTTTGGCTCAAGTGCCGGCTCCTAAGTAGCTTTCCCATCACACCTTTCACTATATTCCCTGCATTAACTCTTCTCTCTATATCAACGATGTATTTTTCATCCTTACTGAAGGCGCATCCAAGATATACAAACTCATTCACTTGTATCAGGACATAGTTATCAACCATAATCCTTGCATTCGTTCTGGTTTCTTCCCGTTCAAAAACCATAATTTAGCTTTTCTTTATATTCAAATGTAAGCTATTGTTTATGCAGTCGTCTTTCATAACTGTGACTAGTGTTTGCAGATCAGTGGCTGTTGGCGCTATTAAAACCGCGTTAACCGTTTATCACTAGATAACCCATTTTTACGCCTTCATTCATCGCATTCAATCTTTGAAGTCTTCTATCCAGATATATTATAAAAAGTCTAGCGGACAACACGCAACCCTGCTTGACGCCGATTTTAACGTCAAACCAGGGTAACATAATACCACCCACACATGCGCATGCCTTGTTCACATAGGTGGACTGAGCGCCTCGCAACAGAGTGCCGTTTATAACAAACTCTGGTAAAATGTCCCAAAATCTCTTTTGTACGATTCTATCAAACGCCTTCTCCGGATCCACAAAGCTGCAGAAAACCTTCCGGTCCACTGCCAGATGCTTCTCTACGATGCTGCCGAGGGAAAAATCTTGATCCGAACATCCTCTTCGAGACCTGAAACCTCCCTGTGCCTTGCACAACATTTCATCGGATTTCTCGCGGATTCTCCGTTCAATAATTTTACCGTACACCTTAGTTGCCAGGGTAATTGGCGCAGTTATATTGTAAGCCCTTGCCTTTATACAAGGGTACTATGACGGCGCGGGGCCAATCTGTAGGGACTCTACCGGTCTTCTGCAAATGTTTGCAAGGACTCTAAAGGCGTTCCGGACGCAAGTCTCACCATATTTCATCATCTCGGCAGATATCATGTCTGTTCCCGCAGCTTTACCATTTTTAATACTTCCTATCACCCATTCAACTTCTTCCAAAGTGATGTCCTCTAAGGATTCTAGAGCCACAAATTCTTATCTGGGCTCGTCTGTGGCACCAGCATCCGGGGCATCATCATACATTTCTCCAAAACGTTTACTCTACCTGCCTGCAAGAATGTCATCATCTTTAGATTTTATCTTTTCCATTCTGGAGCCTGACGAATCACCAAGCCTTTTTCACCTTGCTCCAAAAGAGTTTAGTGTTATTGTCGAAGTTCTTCGCCAGCCTCTCTTCCTCAATCACATTAGCTCTTTCACGCTTTTCTTTCACTAATGTTTTGGTGGCATTCTTGCATTGCCGGTATATTTCTTTCTTCATCTCTGTCATACTGTCATTCACATTCAAAGAAGAAACATAGAATTGCCACGCTTTCTCCTTACTTTCTATGGAGCTTTTTAACTCCACGTCCCACCATGCATCACCTTTTGCTGTGCTATGCTTCTTTGAGCAGCCTCATACGAGTACCTCTTTCACGGATTGTGCCTAACTCTCTTTCAGGCTACTCCATCATTATCAACCCATGTCAGTTCACTGCTGGACGTAGGCCTCTCCCATGGCACGCCACTGAGCTCGATCTTCAGCTCTCTTTCTCCAATCCCTGCCCGCTGCCTTACGAATATCGTCGCCCCACCTAGCTACAGGGCGCCCTACACTACGTTTGTCGACACGCGGTCTCTACTCAAGAACCAGTCTGCCCCAACGGTCATCGGTTCTGCGGCATATGTGACCTGCCCACTGCTACTTCAGCTTGCTAATTCGCTGAGCTATGGCGGTAACCTTGGTTCTCTGACTAATAACGTCGTTCCGGATTCGATCCCTAAGAGAAACTCCGAGCATAGCTCTTTCCATAGCTCGCTGAGCGACCTTGAACTGGTGGACCAGCTGCACAGTGAGTGGCCACGTTTCGGCTCCGTATGTCATTACGTGTGGGGTATGGGCGATAAAAAGACTCGACGGAGTTTTCCAAATGCTGCCCAGCCCAGCTGTATCCGTCTCTTAACTTCCTTGTCGAAGTTGTTTTTACCTAGTTGGACCAACTGCCCTAGGTATACATACTCAGAAACAACTTTGAGGAAGGCTCTGTTTACGGCGATCGGTCCCGGGTCAACATGCTTGTTGATCATAACTTTAGTTTTATCTAAGTTCATCCGGAGACCGATTCGCTGAGACGAATTAGCAAGGCTGTCCAGCATCTGTTGTAGGTCTTGCAACGTTTCAGCCATGATGACGATGTCGTCTGCAAATCGCAGGTGAGAGATGTATGCGCCATTTATATTGATACCGCGACCTTTCCAGTCCAACGTCTTGAACATATCCTCCAGTACATTGGTGAACAGTTTTGGTGATATGACATCACCTTGGCGCACTCCGCGGCGCAGGTGGATATGTTCAGTCCGCTGGTTCTGTACTTGGACGGTCATCGTTGCGGCTTCAAAAAGGCATCTCATCACCTCGATGTATCGCCAATCAACTTGGCATCGTTGCAAGGACTCCAGAACTGACCAGGTTTCGACAGTGTCAAAGGCCTTCTCATAGTCCACGAAGGCTAGGCATAGGGGCAGATTATACTCTGCAGTCTTCTGTATAATCTGCCGCACTGTATGAATGTGGTCTATGCTGCCGTAACCACTTCGAAACCCGGCCTGCACCGGGGGTTGAAACTCGTCGAGCCTTCGCGCAAGACGGTTCGTGATGACCCTTGAAAACAGCTTGTATACATGGCTCAGAAGCGATATGGGTCGATAGTTTTTCAAAATGGTTTTGTCACCCTTCTTGAAAAACAGGACGACCACGCTTCTGTTCCATGCCTGCGGAGTTTTCCCAGTGTAGAGGACAGTCTTAAATAGCTTCCGAAGCTCCTTAAGTACTGGGGTACCTCCTGCCCTCAGAAGCTCAGTCGTGACGCCGTCCTCACCCCGGGGCTTTTCCATTTTTAAGCTGTTTAAGGGCCAACTCGATCTTATCCAGGCTGATCTCGGGCAAGTCTTCTGTGAAGTTACGTGTAAGGGTAGAAATTCCTGACTTCCGAGAGGATTTCCGGCTTAGAAGCGATCACAGTACAGTCGTTCGCTCATAAGCTCCAGAGTCCCCCCCGAAAGTTTAGATTTTCTGCCTGTACGCCTCGTTTCGCAGAATTAAGTGCCCTCTTCTCTAAGAGTCTGTACCACCTGCTCGAATTTCTGATCAACGCTGTCAGTGGTTTCTCATACGCTCTCATCTTGCAAGTTTTCAACATTTATTGTTTCAAGGCCTCCGAATGGGATACGCTCTCGCCAGTGCCTCCACTTCCTGAATAAAACACTAAACCGCGCAACTACGAAATAGTGGTCCAATTCGAGAGTGGGGCCTCTATACGCACGCGTATCTGTAGTTTGCTTCGGAGACGGTTAATTACCAGAATCCAATCTATTATGCTTTTCTATTCATTTCTTATCCACGTATACATATGAATACAAGGATATGTTGGAATATCGTATTAGACACAAGAAGGCCTCTTTCCAAACATACATCTACAACGAGCTTACCCGCATCATTCACTCTTTTATCACCATAAGGACCCAGAGCAGCATCCCAAGTTTGCGCCCTGGTTCCCATCCATCCGTTCAGGTCGCCACACAAATTCACCTTTTCATTCGCATCAGCCAGATCCAGAACTTCCCTGACATTATCCCAAAACTTCTCATGGTCCTGCGTTGTCGACGAGGTTGCGGGAGTTTTAAACGGACCCAGAGAAGTTTAACATCATGCAGCCATAATAAGTGTCGTAAAAACGCTCGAGTCAGCGCTTAAAACGCTCGCGTTTTCTACCTGTTTCAATGCTCGTGACCGTCGACTCAACGTTAAACGCTCGGCTTAAGCGCTCATTTTTATAACATTAGCCATAATCTCTCACTCCAGAAGCCAGGCGACGGGACAGCAAGATTCCTACCCTCATGCTGGAGCGGCCGCTCTGTTGTACTCACGAAGACCACAGGTTACACTGCCCCTTCGCTTAGTATCTATTACACATAGAGCATCCAGGTCTCTCTTTCATTAGATCAAATACCTCATGGATTTGATCTTCCATACATCCGGCTCGCCAGTTCAGGTCTGGCATGATGGGTGGCGGCCCCATCGCCGCTTCCGCCTGTGTTCGTACTGTCGGGGGCGGACCGGTACGCGTCGCCTCGCGGGGACGGCCTAGCCCGCACTGCGGTACTTCCTCGGTCCGAGATCGCAGCCATAATAGCTGGCAGGGGTCGCGACGAGCACGCTTTTGGACATGACCCCCAATGGAAATATGTCCTACATCTTACATGAGGAATCTCTCAGGACTCATCATAACTAACCGGCGTTCAAAGTTAAAGTAGTTCTGAAGATAGAATCGCGACACTGAGCTTTTGCAAATTTCCAGATTAGTAGCGGGGTAGTAGTGCAAGTAGTTGCCGCACCTTCGTCAGTGGTAGCCCAGCCTCCGACAGTGACATTGTCTCTATCTTCCGTATTGAAAATACACGTCATCTCCAGAAAAACTCATGACTACGCTACTCGACACTTGCATAAAGATTTTTAGTTATAACCAATTTAGTATAGTATAAACAATTTAGTTGCCGATTGACAATTATAAAAAAATAAAGAAGAAAAAGCAATGTTCCATTTACCGGCAAAAGTAGAACAGGTTCACGTAACAGTCTAATTTCCTGATAATACGTCGAATATTGCATGTCTTTGTCAAGAAGGGGCACCTTGATGCCGTTTCTCGCGTGTCGCGTCCACACGGCTCTTCCGGTTATGTGCGTACACTGGGCACAGTTGGCTGCCGAACACCGTAATACCTTCTATTGTCCATCCCTAGAAAAATACCGTAAGCGGGCGTTCGCACGGACGCTTTTTCAACATGCGGTGCTGAAGCGCTGTACAGCGCTATCGAAAAAAAGTACGCACTGCCATTTATTTGATTCCAGCAAACTCGAATGGAACGGGTTACTTGATTTGCAATGTTCTTCAGAATTGCGATCTATTTTACTATGATCCCGTCACTCGTAGTATATCATTCGAGCGTTTGTTCGACACATTTAGATGATTATCTAGTAGAGGTGAGTAAATAGTAATAAAATTAGCCCTATTAAGAAACTGTCCCAACGTTGGGCACGGGCCTCCTCTCAAACTGAGAGATCTTAGGCCATAGTCCACCAGGCTGGCCCAGTGCGGGTTGGCGAACTTCACACACCTTCGAGAAACTCTCAGGCATGCAGGTTTCCTCACGATGTTTTCCTTCACCGTTAAAACAATTGATAGTTAATTTTTAATACGCACATGTTTTCGAAAAGTCAGAGGTGCGTGCTTGGGTTTGAATCCAAGACCTTTGACTTTGCAGTCCAACGGTCTAAGGACAAGGCTATCACTGCTTTGAGGTGTACAATAGAGGTGAAAACGAAAAACTAATTATTATTCATTAGTATCAAAAGAAGGCAACGGGCTCGCCCCCTATTAGTACACCTCTGCACCCCCGCTTGGGGAATATAGGCATGCGGTGTTTCCGTAAATTTAAGCGAAACCCCATTCCTTTTAATTCTTGAAGCCTTAACATTAACCAAGAGAACCCAAACTCTGTTTGCCATATTGAAATAAGAAACTGTATGTTCCTCAAATTATATCAGCATGCAAAAAAATGCCCCCTTATATTCAGTAGAACTTAAGGTGCCACAGACAGACCTTTTGTCATTTTCCACCAATAATGTTTCTGGCAAAAATATATACAAATTAAAAGCTTATCTAGCACATCCATAAAAGCTAAGCATTTAGCTTCTTATTATCTATTGCATGGATGGATTGATGATGCTAAATCTGGGCTCGATTTGGGTAAGCTCTTAAATAGTGTAATTAAAGTATTAACATTCCGTGCATCGTCGGGTAAGTAAAGTCATTTCCCTCGGCTGTTGTCATTATAAACCAAATTGAAGGCTTCGCAGGGCCTTATTATGACGAAATGAAAGAAGTGACTCGTTAGTCTAGAGGTGCATAGTTCGGCTGGCGATCACGAGGTCATGTTTTCGAGTTTTAAACCGGACAAATTATATATTTTCAGTTTCATCAATTCAGAGACTGCAATTTTTCTTCTTAGAAAAAAACATTGATCCACACTAGAAACTATTCCTGTGTCGTGGGTGAGTTCACAAATATCAATTCACATGTACAAACACCCAGACCGAAACAAATATTTGGGGGTTTCACACCTTTGTGTGAAACCTTTATTTGTCCCGTGCGGGAATTGGACCCGTGACTGCTCAACTCCAGTGGGCGGAACGACTCAAGTTCTAAACCACTGTAACAAGCTGTCCGTAATTGGTGCCTGATATGATAGCAATAGGGCCCATATTACATTGGACCCTAAATTATTTAGTGAAATATGGATGTATACAGGACAACATTGCAATCCTCGGTGTTATGCATTTCGCATCTACCCATGCGAATCCGTTAATCGTAGCCACCGCCGACTACGATCTCCCCCCCGACCCCTGCCGCCACCGCCAGCCGCGACATGTTCTCACCGACCCCCCCGATGCTTTGTCATCCCTTCTTTCCGCTCAGAATACGGGCGACGACGACGACGTAGTAGTAGATCCCCTCCCATAGCCGGCGGTTGACCGGTGCACTTAGTAGTGCACCCGTCCCCCTACAGCGACTGCCCCAACCGAGGGCGCCTCGAAGAGGCGCCCTCGAGTATGTCGCCTCTTGCCCTTCTGGCTGGCTAGAGCGTAGTGGTTGCACGCTCGCCTTTAAGTCCGGTGAAGCTGTAAAGGCCTCGCGGCCAACAGCGTACATCATTCACACACACACACACGCATTTAAAAAACAAAACCACTTACTCTTATCATTTGAGTCCCAAGAACAATTAGAAATAAATAAGAAAAGCGCTACGACGACTTTTAGGTGCATCATTTTAAGATAATCTCCATACAACTAAAGACTACAAATACGGCGCAATTTATTAAGAATAATCTAGTTTAAAACTCTATAAAAACTAAACTATTGTAATGTATCCCACGTCTGATTACCACCCGTCGTCTTCTTCTTCTAAAATTGTGTAGGTACCCTTTAGCGAGGCTTCTTATTACAAATATAAAGTCAGATATCAACTTAAAATAATTAAGTAGGCGTGTTTATCAACCTGAACGTGTTTTTAGAATTTACCTAATGATGTCGTCCGAATTTTGTATTATTTAAAGCGTTCAACTTGTCTTACAATTAGGTTAGATAATTGTTGACGTATGTACCTATGTAAGTTTTTCAGTGCCAGGCAAGCGATCGTCAGAAGGCTTAGCATGGTAAACGGACGGCTTGGTTCAGTGGTTAAGAGCTTAAGCCGCTTCACTCACTGGATCGTGTAGACGCGGGTTCGAACCTCGCACGGGACAAATCTTTACATGACCCACCAATATATGTTTCGGTCTGGGTGTTTATTTATGTGAATTTCATGTTTGTCAACGCACCCTCAAGTCAACAAAGGAACAATTCATTAAAACTTTAAAAAAAAATAAACAACATAGTAGGGTTAGGGTTAAAAATGGAAATATATTCACGTAGCTTCCAATTATCTAGCGCCGAGTTATCATTCCGAGGTAGCCACAACATTGGTTGAGTATTCTCTTTTACCTTTACTTATGAGAGAAGCAGTGGAACAGGCTGGTTTTATAGTATTATTCCTACTTGCACCTTCTTGCAGAATGTGAAAACTTCAGTACCTACTTGTAGTATTAATTTATTCTTAAATAATCTAGAAGTAGGGCATGAGTTGTTTTTTAGACATTTACAAAGAAGTTCATCTAGTTACCATAAGGTACTATATCATAAAGCTATCTATTAATTTTTTTTATTTTTTATTTATACGGAACACTATTGCAAGAATTTTTTAGGGCATAATCAAAATTCTGGTTGCCTGGATGACTACGAAACTGCGTATTTTTATCGGCTTTCTTGAGACCTTAAATTATTCTGATAAAGAAGTTTTAAGTCAATCCGAGGCCACTTTTAATGAAGATGATAAATATAATAGGTAGGTACAATAGATAGAATTTGTAAATGTAGGTAATTAATTAAACAAAAATACACCTGAAAAAATACGATAAAGTGAATTCAAAACTATGGAAATAGTATCTCAATTAAAGCATAGCTAGTGTTATTCTCTGTTTTAGTCACGTTTATTAGGGTTTAATGCCACTTTTGTAGGGGTACTAGGCATGTGCGCCCATGCCGCAGCGGCGTCATCGGCGTGATCGTCGTAGGTGTGTGTGTGTGTGAATGATGTACGCTGTTGGCCGCGAGGCCTTTACAGCTTCACCGGACTAAAAGGCGAGCGTGCAACCACTACGCTCTAGCCAGCCAGAAGGGCAAGAGGCGACATACTCGAGGGCGCCTCGAAGAGGCGCCCTCGGTTGGGACAGTCGCTGTAGGGGGACGGGTGCACTACTAAGTGCACCGGTCAACCGCCGGCTATGGGAGGGGATTTACTACTACGTCGTCGTCGTCGCCCGTATTCTGAGCGGAAAGAAGGGATGACAAAGCATCGGGGGGGTCGGTGAGAACATGTCGCGGCCGGCGGTGGCGGCAGGGGTCGGGGGGGTAGCGTAGTGGCTATGTTAGCAGGAGAATCGGCCTGGGGGCCCGAATCCATCTTTTGCGGTGCCGCTACCGATGCCTTCCTAACGGAGGTAACGGAGCTCCTTTAAAGTGTCGATGTATTGTAGGTATTGGTTGGGTATATCTGCCTTGTAGACACAATGTGAACACCGTCCTTAGGGTTCTGGTTTGGTCATGCTCACTATAATATCTTTGCTTGCGGTGGCTGTCAAGCGCGGGTCACTCCAATATGGTCGAAGGGAGTGATGGCTGTTCCAGTTGTCATACTAGTGAACGGGTGCCACTTGTGGGGACTCGTCTATCTAGAATCCTTTTGACACTCTTTATAAATAACATCATTAGTCTCATATCTAGGCCGTAAGGCATCACACTGGAGCTAGATTGTAAACTATTTAATTTTAACCTAAACATTGTACCCACGCAATGTGATTGAAAAAAAATAGAAATGAAAAAAGAGAAGAGAATTAAATAAAAAAAAATAAGCCCGCTGAAAAGCCTTAACTGGAAATCACATGTAGAAAGTCTATGCATAAAATTAAACCAGCAATCCTATGCGCTCTATATGCTCGCTAAAATAGTAAACCAATCAGTAGTACTGACAGCATATCATGGTAATGTGGGATCCATATTGAGATATGGTATAATGTTTTGGGGTAACTCGACAGACAAGGAACGAGTGTTTAAATCGCAGAAAAAATGTGTACGTGCTATCTGCAAACTGCATCAAACGGATAGTTGTAAATTTTTCTTTATAAGTCTTAAAATATTAACAGTGCCATGTATCTACATATATGAAGCGATTTGTTTTATAAAGAGAAATTTTAATATGTACGTCAGTTATAAAAGTATACGCCACAAATTTAAAATTAATTGTCCCCCACACAAAACCGCCATGTTGATAAGAGTATATTTTGTATGGGACCGCGAATGTATAACCATCTACCTACTAGTGTATTGCAAGTCACAAGTTATGAGCTATTTAAAACTAAATTAAAATGTTTATTATTAGACAAGGCTTACTATAGTGTCGCCGAATATTTATCAGATAATTTAGAGGACAATTCATAACTTATGAAGGATAATGTAATAATGACAAACTTAATGACATTCATAAATTTCTTTTCACAAATTGACATAAAAAAATTATATCATGACCAGTAATTAATTTTAATCGATATGTTTATAATGATGGTTCAATGTAATTTAATTATATTATGATACTAAAATATATGATGAAAAATTCTATGTATTTGCATGCCTAACAGCAGATTATGGCGTCACAACACCAATTTGTAACATCTGTAACACCCATATTCGCAAATAAATGATTTGATTTGATTTGATTTGATTTGAATTTCTTCACCGGATTTTCTTAGTGGAGGCTGCGTTCCGACCCGGTAGTAGATTTGTAGTTAAATTAGATTTAAAAAAATGTTAACTGACTATTTGTAAGCGCCCCTGCAGGGTTTATACAAAATAAATGATTTGAGTTTGAGTTTGATGCCGACTACTGTGGGGTTTTTAGTCGGTAAGAGAGCTGGCAAAAGTTTTATACAGGATTTCCTAACGTGAAAAAAAATACAAGCAACGGCCTCGACTTGAGCAGTCGATATGGGAGAGAGCATAAACTAGGTGTCTCAACGTATTGCTCGACATCTGAGACTTGACTCGTACACCTATCAAAGCTAGCCGGGCCCGGATGCGCGCTTTGCTGAGTGATATCAAATGCCGCATTGTGCAGGTCCGGGAGGAACGTTGGTTTTCAGTGCTTAAAGCTAAGCTTGGGTTCACGGCATCGCACCTAGGATACTGGAATCTAGCGCGTACCCTTAAATCCGACACTAAGCAACGCATTGCCCCTGACTGGTACACACTTCAGGTACACATCCTGCTCTCAATAGGCGAAAAGGCCAAGTTTCTCGGAACTTTCGTCGATGCAGTACTGGCTTCCTGCACATGGACTCCACCCACGTCGACCTGGTAAAGCTCTACGAGCGCTTGCTTCTGGTAACCCTCTAAGACCTTATCTCGAACCAAGTATTCATGTGTTTATCAAGCGCAGTGCGTTATGGACCACATCCGCGATCGATTTAGCTATAATCCACCTACACGGGTGCCCTAGCTTTGGAGTCACGAATGCTTTTCAAAATGTCTGGCACAACAGCTTGATGTACAGCTGTAAAGGTCAACCCTGAGGTTATCTACAGATATTTCACCTCGCTCCACTCTCGGTATTGCCCCAGAACTAAACTAGACCAGAAAATACCATGTTTGAATAATCCATTGGGTTAGACCAGTCCAGTATGTAGGGGTTACATATACTTTCAACTGCACATCAGGTGGGTTCTTTTGATCGAGCCGCCTTAGTTCTGATTCGAAAAAAAGAAGACAACCGTCTTTACCTTATGATCTTGCCTACTAGCAGCAGTGTGCGTTTGCGTTCTGAACCCATCCATGGTCTCACGCAAGCCTTCCAAATAGCCAGAAACACCCGTGATTCTTTGAAGAGATGAAATAAAAATTAATACATTGGAGCCTATTACTTATAAGCCGATAACAAAGCGCGCGGGGCGCGGCCGAAACCGTCGGTGGCGTGCGCCGCGCCCGCGGTGTGTGGCGCACATCAGGGTTGGCCATTATTCAATGATGTTTTTAGTTGTAGGATCTATCAATCGAAATTTCATTGCAATTAAATTATTTCCCCTAGGGTTCTCCACCTAAAAATGACTTTTGGTTGTAAAGCGCCTCGGTTCCTGCCATGTCAGTCATCATGGGTGCTGTAGAGCACTCGAAACGTCGGGAACTTAAAAAACAACAATAAACCCTGATAAAATTCGAAATATTTTATCACAATTAATTTTTGCTCGACTCTGGCGCATATGTCTGTGGGTATGTACCTACTAGAACGACGTCTCCCATAAATAAATACAAGGTATAGATTATATTTACCAAAATACCATTTTATCTGAATATTTTTATTTAAACAATAAACTTACATTAAGTTTGATAACATGTTAATATTATTAACCTTATTTAATGTGTCTACTATTACATCTGCTAATGAAACATGATTTCGGCACGGATTTAAAGAATATAGGTAGGGAATATATTTCGTGGGTACCTACCCATAATGAAGGTGCGAAAAGAGAAGCAGAACAAATGTCACCCATTTGGCTACGATACATTATAATGCTTCTATTGCTTTTTTGGAAATTAGCAACTGCTTATATGAGGTTGTACAGTCCAATCTTCTTTACGGCGAAATTTTATATTTTATTAGACATATATAAAGGTTTGGTCAGACCGCCGACGGAGCGAGATGGGAGCGCGACGGGAGCGCGACGGCAACGCTCGGCTACGTTAGGTCGTGGCGTCTGCCGTCGCGCCGAGCGGGGCTGCGCCGTGTGGCGTCACCCGTACATTTCAGTACATAATAACCTCCCAAGCGGCGCCACCGTCGCGCTCCCGTCGCGCTGCGTTGGCTATGTGGCGAAACCTCAATCCTCAATGCTTCATATATTTCGCCGATATAACCTATAAGCCAAAGTAGGTGGATAAGTTCTAAGTCCCAAAATATTTCTTGGAAAGTAGATAACAGTTCTTACATTTATCAAAACAATTTAGAACGCGTAGGTGCATTACTTTCTATGTAGGTTATCACAATATATTTCTACCGCTGCAAGAATAAACTTTCTGTTAAGCAAATATATATCGTCGGCTGCGTTCATTGCATCAAGTTGTTAATTACATTTTTAAATATATATGTAAAATATTTATCTTTAACTGAGAGTTCGATATTTATGTGCTTTGATTGGGCTTTTAACTGGGTTTTAACCACTTTAACCGCGTTTAGTTATTTATTTTTCGAAGCAAATTCTTGGTTCGACTGGCAATGGGATTTTAATTCTTGGAATGGGGAGTCCTTCCCAATCGCCCTGAAAGAAAAAAAAAACTTTTATAATTTTTGATCTGCTTTTAGCTCACTTGGAGTGAAATTAACATATAAATGAGGAGTGGAGCCATATAAAGTTTGAGCGGCTTATAACATTTAATAACAATAATAATAAATTTATTCATTTCAGTTTACTCATTCTATGTTATCCAATTCTTATGGTAACTATCAATAATTCTTATGGTTTTCTGTTACTTTTTCTTTACCAGTTCAAACAATTGCCTACTTTTGGCACAATTGTAATTGAATGATTTTTGTAGCATGTCATAATTACAAAACACGTAAAAAGTAGCAGACTTGGGACACAGGAAGCGAGCCTATTGTCATTTTAGAATTTAAGACTGCTATCGAGAACCTTTCGTTGAAATAACCAAACTTTGATTGATCGATCGACTTGGTTCGATAGGATTCGGACCCAAGCGACACTCAGCTGGCGATTATGAGTGACGTAATAGATGTGATGAGACTGTATGCACTAAATCAACGAAGAGCTAAAGTTCTTCGTGTCCTCTACGTACGCAAGCTCTCGTAGCGCCGTGCGACCGCGGTGTTCTTAACGTTCACCATGGTTAAGCAGCGGTCGCCCTGAGATGGGTGATTTTAGTTTGTGGCATTTTTAGGCATGTTAAGCCGTTGGTCCCAGTTATCACGTAATGTGGTACTCGTTAAGCCAAGTTAGTAGCCTTACAGGCGGCTTGATAAGTTCCAACAGCAGGTGGCCACAAACCTTCACCAATCTGGACTTGGTCTGCTTGGTGGAGTATGACCTAATCTTTTTCACCTCAATTTGTAAGGAAAGGCCTCTGCCCAGCAGTGAGGTAGTATAGGCTTGTTTATTATTATAGGTACGTAAATAAAAAATTAATAAGATTTGAAGAATTCGTCTATCACGGACATATTTACCTGGAAGCGGCTGCCATCAGATTTGTTGCACTGCATGGATATGGGCGACTCGGTGTACAGAGCGTGGAGGGTGTCAGCCCGCAGCCGGGTCCACGGCTTGATGGCCAGGTAGTTCATGCGAGGATTCGCCTCGTACGAGATCGACATGTTCTCCCATCTGAAATACAGTACGACGGACGATTTAGCGCAGTGGTTAAGAGCTTAAGCCGCTCCGCCCACTGTGTCTAACAGTCGCGGGTTAGATTCCCGCACGGTAAAAATCTTTGTGTGATCTACAATTATTTCTTTCGGTCCGGGTATTTGTGTATGTGAAATTTCATGCTTTGTAAACGCACCCAAGACACAGGTATAAATCCCAGTGTGGGGCTAAGTTTAAAAAAAGGAACAAAGTACAAGATTCTAGCTTCTTTCTCTTTAAGAACATAGTAAATCTTCTTTCTGTTTAAGATAAATTGTACAGGCGCGCAATCATTGTGAAGTTTGGAGTATCAGTTTTTCTAGTGAAATCAGAATCAGAATCACAATATTTTTTATTCATGTAAACCATTACAGTATTTATGAATCGTCAGAAAAGTAACAAATACTCTACCGCTACTTCGGAATGTCATTCCTGTGGAGAAAAAGGGCAAGAAACTCCACGGTTACTCTTTTAAAATAAGAAATTACAAACTTTTTCATCTACATTCTGTTGTGGGGTATGGGAGAACAATGTAGGTTGGTCATCAGGTGAGTCTAAGTTTCAAAAGCGAATAATACTATTTATGAGAATGGCTACATGGTTCCCTCATTTACAAAAAAAAAGTACATATTGTGTTAAATTAATAGAAAAAAGAGAGGAAATGTTAACTAACAACAGTTGAATAGGTTGTCATGACTCAAGTGGAGCTGGAATAGCATCTATCCAAGCATTTTTATCTTTTAAATAATCTTCTATTGAATAATAACCGTGCTTACAAAGTGTTCGTTTTACACAAGCTTAGACTTATTTTCACTAAGTTTAGTGACGTTAATGGGAATTTTGTTATAAAATCTAACACAGTGCCCCATGAAAGAAGTGTGAATTTTTGACAGACGAAACTGCGGTTGGTCTAATTTATTTCTATGTCGTGTGTTATAGCAATGCCTATCACCTAGCTGATTAAAAAGATCAAATTTTTTTCTAGTATACATTATGTTTTCATAAATATATTGACATGGGACCGTCATGATATTAGCTACTTTGAACAGTTCTCTTAAAGAGTCGCGACTACTCAAGTTATAGATGGCCCTAATAGCCCTTTTTTGCAAGATAAAAACAGAATCTTTTTAATCATTTATGAATCGTCAGAAAAGTAACAAAGACTCTACCAACACTTTCAAATGTCATTCCTGTGGAGAAGGGCAAGAAACGCCACGGTTATTCTTTTAAAATATTTTTTTGTCATCTACAGGAGGGTCTAAGTTAAATAAAGCAAATTATACTGTTTACGATTATGACTACATGACATACTTATTTACAAAAAAAAAGGAAGCAAAAAAAATGTCATTATAGTGCGACAAGGATATTTTGGCCTGTAGATGACATTGACAGGGGAGCGTTGGCATGACCTTAGGCCCCTCGGCACACTGGATCGAGTGAATATTATTATAATCTTTGATCGAGTGCTAAGAGCTGCCTATGGGGGCGGATGTAAAGGACGCAAACCTCATGTTGCGCCTCGTTGATCTGCAGCCATTAAAATCTATATATCTATTTATCTATATCATCACGCCAGATTCCTTGCTGGGTAGGCAGAGAGTACAGAGTTTCAACAGGTTCTTACCTTACACACCTTTCTGGCTTCCTCCACTCTTATAGTTCGTCTCAAACACGCTCGCCGGTTACGAAGACTCTTGACTTGTCCCTCAGATAAGACTCGGTCTATTTGGTCATGGTAAGATAGTCTAGGTTTTAACCTGGTATCTACATCCTTCCACTTTCGCATTATATATCTCTTTGTCATTCTTTCATCAAAATATAATTCCTACAAAATAAGTATTGGGGGCGCCAAATTCCAATGTTGCTCTGGGCGCCCATGACTTTGATAACAACTGGCAGGGTCACATATTCGTGTTTTCTCGTGGTAACTGCTGTTTTATTAATCGGTCAGGTGCTACGTTTGAAAAATACCTACACTTATCTATTCGCTATGACCCAACGCGGCGCGATACGATAACTTCGTGAAATTAGTGTGTAATGTATTACGTACTCCGGGGTGGGGCTCCTAAGACGTGATGCGACTCGAGCCATGTTCTCACTCGAGTAAATTTGTCTAACTCTGTACTTGAGTAAAAATAAATTTTACTCGAGTCCGCTTGCACTCGAGTTACCGAGTCAACTCAGCGTACCGAGTAGATTATATATATTGATATGTAAAAGCGTTATTATGGAATTAATAGATAGAGATAGTCATCCTTCCTTACCTGGAAACTTAATTAATAATCCTAATCTTAAGAAGTAATTTTATTTTTCTTTCTTAATTGATTAAGTAAATGAATATGTTATTATTATTGATAACTTTCACTCAAGTTGCCGGAACTCTAAATACTGGACTCGAGTTACACGAAAACTCGAGTCACGTAGTAAAATAACCCGAGTGACTCGAGCCATAACATCCTGTTCGAGTCGTATCACCTAGATGCATCTACCTTAGATGCATCTTCTCAAACTGAAACAAGCACAGAGAGCTGTCCAGCTCTCTGTGCTTGTTTCAAGGTCAAGGTTCAAGGTCATAAACTTCAGGTACTTCAGATATTCTACAACATATACAGATATATATATAGGACATATACAGATTGCAAAGTTCTGACAGTGAGACAGCTCTTTGTGCTCAGACAAGAACACAAACACACACACACACACACACACATATACACAGACGCAAAATCACACACACGATGAGACTTTTACTTTACTTACGTGCATGTTAATACTAGTTAATAATAATAGTCATCCAATCTACTTGAAACCACTTCCATCCAGATGACTTGTACCATTCTGTCAAAACATGTGAGAGCGCTGGTACCCATAACACAAGTTAAATCTTACTTACCAGAGTTCATACTCTTATATAATTAGCAGCTTAACATTACGTAAGTGGTTACTGTGTATAATTTGCTTGGAAATAAACTATTATTATTATTTAATGGTATGGATGCCAACAAGACTACCAGTAAACGATCATTTGACGATGTTATTCGTTCGTTACGTGTTTGATGGGTCGTAGCTAAAAGTACCCAGCGCCTATAGCCAAGTTGACAATCTACAGTCGTTAACGCTAATAGAAAGCGGAAAAATGTATGGGAATGACATTTTGCAACGAAAGGTCACGTGGTCAAAACAATGCGCTATCGATTGCGACAAGTAAATAGAAACAAAACACTTGTAAGTTATCTAGGCGCTCTGATATGCTGATGAGATATAAAATGTCAATAAGGAAGATCAGGGTTACCTGCGTTCAAATTTGAAGTAATTTTCCAAGGCGAGGTTGGAGACGGCACTTTTGCACACCTCCAGCTCAGTCGCGGGGTAGTAGTGCAAGTAGTTAACGCACATCTCATCCGAGATGGCGTGCCCGCCCACTGTAGCGTTGTCTCTGTCCTCCGTGTTGAATATACAGGTGGTCTCCAGATAATCACCCTGGGAGAAAAGGCAATAAGTACTAGATTTTCTTAATGGCGTTGAGAGCTTTTGGCAAGATCATTATCCAGTATGTATAAATTAAAAAGTGTTAAAACAGTTGTACACGAATTTATCAAAGCGTAACCTAACCTAAGGATAAAGGTTTAGCCACATAGCCGACGTAGCGTGACGGAAACGCGACGGTGGCGCGGCTTGGGGAGTTGTAATGTACGGGAGACGCCACACGGCGCAGCCTCGCTCGGCGCGACGGTGGCGCGGCTTGGGGAGTTGTAGTGTATTGAAATATACGGGAGACGCCACACAGCGCAGCCCCGCTCGGCACGACGGCAAACGTCACGACCGAACGTAGCCGAGCGCTTCCGTCACGCCCGTCGGCTATTAACCCAACCTTAAGTACATATTTTCTTTCCGTCGAGGATGTTTGCACCTAAGTACTAGTTCCGTGTAGGTATTTGTAAAGTAGATCAACTTTTTTGTGTATCATACATAATATTATGTACCTATAGTCTATCCCAATCAAACTATATAAAACTTTTTTACTCAACATAAAACGTCCATTTCTTGCTAACAGCATTTAAATGTCTACGGAAATACTGTCGCCTTCATATTATACTTGTTACAGATTGCAATTACAATTAAAACATCTAAAAATTATGCTGGTTTGTTCACAACGATTTAAAGTTTGATTGCAATAGACTATACTTATAAAATTTAAGGCTAGAATCATCGTCTTTAGAATTTTCCGCAGATTTTTATTCTGTTTATTGCTATAGCACAGGGTAACGTAGTTAATCTAAGGCACAGTAGCAAATAAAGTGGGCCATAACAATTTAAAGTTATCACTTGGCCTGTCCACTGCTGGACTTTGGCCTCAGACAGACTCAGACCTTTCCAATTGCCATTGAGTACGAACCTCGGCTACTCAGTAGATTGCTATAGGCCGATGATGTTAATGACTTGGTCTAGTCGGCTCATGACCGAATGGTCCTCCAGATTCAATACCCGCCGCACAGACCACAAGTTTTTATTTCGGTCTCACTGGTGTGCTTGTCTGAAAACATTATTACGGCATAGGAATAATTCGTCGCGTGGGGGAAAGGTTTGTTGAGGTTCATCATCATCATCATCTCAGCCTATACTTGTCCACTGCTGAACATAGGCCTCCCCAATCGCTTTCCAGCGTAACCGGTCCGATGCCACCTGCATCCAACGACTTCCTGCGATTTTCACAAGATCGTCGGTCCATCTGGCGGGTGGTCGTCCCACGCTGCGCTTGCCAATACGTGGTCTCCACTCTAGAATCTTTCTGCCCCAACGCCCGTCCGATCTTCGCGCTATGTGG
Organism: Phalera bucephala; assembly: GCA_905147815.2. NCBI lineage: Eukaryota > Metazoa > Arthropoda > Insecta > Lepidoptera > Notodontidae > Phalera > Phalera bucephala. The sequence goes on along the minus strand of LR990621.1, from coordinate 8,794,036 downwards.
CCCGCCCATTGCCACTTCAGCTTGCTAATCTTAAGGGTTGAGGTTATTACCGGTAAAATCTTAACAGGCCGATGCAGGATGCGTATCTCTTGGAAATGCGTGGAGTAGTGGACGTCCCTGTTCAGAATGGGCAGTTCTACGCCTTGACGTGAATGGCGCGTCCACACCGCGACGCCAGTCAGGTGCGTGTGCAATTGGCTACCGAACACCACTATGCCCTTAGCCGGCAACCCCTGTAAATTATAAAACAAAGATAGAGATAGAGAAAATAAATTTTGTATACGTAGGAATTAATTTCACCCTTTTTAAAAGTGCCGTTAGCTACTATAAGCTTGCTAGGGAATCAGCATACATAGTATGTACCTAAATCACGATTCACTGAAATGACGGCTCGCCTCTGGTTTAGTATTCCATAAAATTTTTTGAAGATAACCAACGACAAAAAAAATATGAAAGAAAAAATGTAGGTAGGCACTTTCAGGTACTTTTAAAACTTCTGTTAAGCTAAATTAATTCTCAAGCTAACTTGACGATGTGAAGGTAACTTTACGATGTAGTATTACAAAACAGCAATTTTTGTGTATGTGTGATCTACGTTGTTAGCCGCGGGGCCCATACAGCTTCATCGGACAAGAGGGCGAGCGTTGCGACTACGCTCGAGCCAGAAGGACAAGGGGGCAACTAGCTCTAGGGCGCCTCAAGGAGGAACGGCCTCGGCTTGGGCAGTCGCTATGGGAAAGGGCATATACTAGGTGTCTCATCGTGGTGCTCTGCACCGGCCGGCGGGCAAGGAATTCTTCGATATGAGAGAAGGGAAGTTAGGTTCATAGTCGGTGGCGGCTACGATTAGCGGATTCCTATGATTCATGATGATGGACACGTTTGCGAAATATCGGGTTGACGCCTTTTTAATAAGGGCGCGAATAGGTTCGGCACCGAGATTGGAATGGACATCGACGTTCCGTATGAACTACAGAGCTCCGACGGCTTTGCGTAGGAAACGGGATTGAACCGTTTGGAGTCTATCGATGTGAGAGCGGACGGCATGTCTGTACAAAACAGTAACATTTTATACTTAACGTCCAAAATCTCATGTAGAAGCTGCAATAACAAATTATTTACCACTCCAGTGCACTGCGGGATACAATAACCGGTTAGCGGGAACGCTTTCTGTCTGCCGGGGATCGCCATTTTGTCCGTATACTCCAGCCCGAGCTCCATGATGGCGGCGTCATACTTCCTCTTGTTCGCGGTTATGTGCAGAACTACACCGGAACTATCCACCCAATCTGTGGAACAGATAATCATAAGGCAATCCATGAATAAACTAAGGATATAATAAAATATAAACCTTTATTCCCCAAGCAGGGGTGGTAGAGGTGCACACCCACTTTTCTCCGACGAAGTTAGGTCTCATGTAAAAAGGGGACGAGTCTATTACTATTGATTATAGGAATTATTCGATAGAAAAACTACATTTGTTCGACCTAAGATTTGAACCCAGGACCTCGTGATCGCTAAGCGCATTATTCGCCACTAGATCAACAAGGCAGTCAAGAATATAATCGTTACCTAATTATAAGCTGTGTAGGGCAGATTTCTTATATTTGGGAGATTAAATTATTGATGTTTAAACGTTGTAGTCACACTGAGTTGATTACAATTACATTATCCTTTATTGCACACAAAAAATGACAAAAATAATTTAAAGTATTGCCAATGTTATATGTACAGTAAGACTGCGTTATCGCTTATAGCGATTTCTTCCAGGCAACTTTTAGGTAGAGGACAGAGATAGTTATGATAAAAATGGGCAGAGTGCAACAATTTGACAGAATTTAACTAAATAAAAAAACAATTTATTGGATATTTATGAAAAAGCCAGTTTTACCTAATATAAATAAATGACACAATAGGTAAAAGGAGCGGTGTAAAAATTAGAAACGGAACCTAGAAGTTTGTAGAAAATGTCCTTTAATGTCACGCTTAAGTCAACCTTTTTATATTAGGTAGATACTGCGATTTTAGGAATGGGTTAACTTAAAAAGGGACTCCTGGGAATCTGAATTAATGGTACATCAATAAATGTGATACATTTCATTTGAAGGAAGGAGGCACCTTGTAGGAACTTACCATTCTTTAACGCTGGATTATTGTAGTGCAATTCAAGCATGATGTATTTGTTCGCTTTAGGTCCTCCGATTGGCAATCCGGCTTCTTTTGGGTACGTAAATGGAGGTGCACCCATCGCCCATGCCGCTTTCACCTAAGAAAATTATGTTAAAATCGAAACATTCTATTTCCCTAAGGGAAAAGCCAATATGAGTGACTTCACGTCGCCGTGAGAACCGTGTGTACGGCCATTACACTAGAAAGTGGCACCAGTACATTCAATTCAGAGTTTTATTTGTAAAAAGCACGCTTGGAATGATTTCTGTGCCTTGGTTGCGTTTAAAAATATGATTGCTACCACACCACATATAAACTCCCAGACTGAAACAAACGTTGATGCTTTTTGGTGGTTACTCAAAGCTTTTCTTGCGCGGGGATAACAGAAAGCCCCAAGTACTTTATCTAGTGAGCGGAGCGGCTTACGTTCTAACTACAAAGCTAATCCGTTGACCAAGTACTCGAAAACTTCATTATCGTGAAGAAGGGGGCCAGTTCGTATGTTTTGAATCCACATAGTGGACTGGGGATATCACTTTGCAGGATTTTTAACGTGCACGATTTAAAAAAAGCATTTTCTATAAGAATTTTCCTAGTAAGTGTTTAGTGTGTGGAAGGTTTCACTGCTTAAGTTCGTACTAATGTACATTTGTGTAATGTGTTTCAATCTATAAATAAATATTAAACTACTCACCTTTGAACATGTTTTAGTGATTTCAGGTCTTTCCGGGGCGAAGCAATCGCCTTCGTAAAGAGGCACATCCTTGCCTGCGCCGGCGTCGCAGTAGAATACCTCCATGTGATGCACCAGACCTTCGTTGCCTTGTGTTATTGTCGACTCGAACTGTAACGTATCAGGTTTAACAGACGGACTAGAAAAACGAACCTACCTTACGAAGCAATTTTTTGTGCTTATTTGAAGCCCTCAACCTAGTGTACCGTGATCTAAATACCTGTTTATATTACATAAGGGCAACAGTGCTGTGGCTGTTCATTAGATACTTCTTTCAGCGCCGAAATGGCGAGAATCAAATCGCCTTTTTTATTATTATTATTCACAAAACTGATGTTCAATCTCTCATGCAATATTACAGAATATAATACACTAGGTCTGATTGAAATCTACTAGATGTGAATAAAGCATGCATATTTTAAGCAAGACAAGAATTAAGTAGGTTTAGTGTAAACTACTAGAATTTGATTAGACTTTACCGAGGCTATAGAAACATCAAAGACATTTATTTCGCCGCGAATGGAGATGACAAGCAAAAGCATTATAGTATCATTGCACAAAGTAAGTCCAGTTTAGTGAAGTAGACTTGGCCAATGTTACCTTTAGTTACAGCTGACGTTAAGCACGGCTTATATTTTTAGTTTTAACATGCCTAGGGCCCACTTGCACGAACCAGGCGTTACCTATTGACTAACTCGTTAACTTAACGTTTTGACCTCAAGTTAGTTAAAAGGTAACGCTAACCCTGGTTCGTCGGTCTCGAACGTATTCACGCCTTTTTAAAAAGATATTTCGCGAATGCGTCCAATCATAGAAATCCACCAATCGTAGCCGCCGCCGACTACGAACCTAACTCTCTCTCTCTCTACGAACCTAACTCCCCTCCTATCAGCCGCTACCGCCGTCCACGGCATGTTTTCACCGACCCTTACATCCCTTCTTTCGGATACAGATACCGCACAGAATTAGACACCGACCTCGCCGGCGAGGTCGAAGAATCCCTTGCCCGCCGGCTGGAGCAGAGCACCACGTCGAGACACCTAGTATATGCCCTCCCCCATAGCTGCCCGAGGCCGTTCCTCCTCGAGGCGCCCTTGAGCTAGTTGCCCCCTTGCCCTTCTGGCTCGAGCGTAGTGGTTGCACGCTCGCCTTCTTGTTTGGTAAAGCTGTAAAGGCCTCGCGGCCAACAGCGTAGATCATTCACACAAACACACACACCCTGGTTCGTGTAAGTGAGCCTAAGCTGACGAATGCGATGATAAACGAATGAACTACAAATATCCTCTATACAGGTGTAACATAATAAACGCAAGACCTCAGACACCCCGATTAGAAAATTGCTTCATAAATTCAAAACGAAAACCAAATTTCCAAATTTAAAGGTTTTTACTCTTTTTTAAGCACTTTTATACCCCAATTAACAATAAAACATGTACGTGTATGTGTGCGTTTTGAGAAATACGTTTTAGGAATGCATTTGAAATCTCTTTATTGCTATGAATCAAGAATAGATTTAGTTTTTTATAGCGCACTGAAGAAGTAAAAGCATTTTTTGGAAATAAAAAAAAATAATTAATGTACATTAATAATTGTTGGAATCAATTCAGTTACCGATTTAGAACAAACTACTTTCAGGTCTTGCGTAAATTATGTTACAGCTTGTATATTAAGTTAATAGGTACCATCACGTCGGGTCTCGCGAAATACACTATTGCAGTTAGTACGATATGGTTTTAAGTAAAAAATTATCTTACCTGGACGATATGATGAACTTTCTTTGTAATGTAATCCGGTAATTTAACGACTTTGCACCAATAGGTAGTGTCTCCTCCAGGCACCTTTAAGTCCTTGGTGGTAATCCTCAGTTCATGTGTGTCCCCGACTTTGGGCTGAGCTGGGACGGTCAGGAGTCTGACTCTGATGAAGCCGCGGTCTCTGGCATCGGCGCAGGTAAGGCAAAGGCCGTTGGACGAGAACAGCTTGTCGATACCGTGGGCCCATACCACGTGGACTGTACCATCCTGGTAATGCAAGTTTGTATGTAGCTAAGTAGGTACACTTTGTTTATTATGATTAATTAATATATGATATTTTATTTTAACAGGTACCAATTTATATTAATGAATATAGTAATGATATAATATATAGGAAGGACTTGAATTTTGAAAAAATATGCTGTTTCATTTAGTTTTCAATTTCTACTACTTTATTCAAATTCATAAAACCTATATAGATATGTTATTCTTTATACTAGTATTTAGTTTATTATTTAACAGCCTTTTAAATAAGTCATTGACCAACAAACATCTAATACCATTTATACTTTCATAATTCTTACAAACGTAGTATAATATATATTTTTTAATAATAAGTATTTTTATGGTATGAACGGTAAAGAATTAGAGGTAATTCTACAACAAAATTAGGAAATAGCCAAATGGTTCCTGCGTACACCATTAGTTACCTCAATGACATAATCGTCGTCATCGCACGTGTCGAAGAATCGCTCGAACACAATGCTCTGAGTTTCCGAGTCCAGGTAAAATTCATCACAATTATTCTTGGAATCGCGCGACAGGATCCCAGAGTCACCGGCATGCATATCCTAGCATACAATAAAATATAATTAAAAATGGATAAAACAATGAGACCTATGTCGTATCTCATTTATAGGTTTAGCAGTATAAAAATGTCATGTCATAAAAATGTAGTGTTTAAGAGATTCCGTGAGAAACTGCGAAATGCCCCTGCACAGCGCAACATGTCGCCGAAGATACATGTGCCTTAGTTTATAAGTTTAATATATAATATGTAAATAAAAAGATATTATTATTAATTATTATAAGGGCTTGTTTTGCAACGGTGTCCTTTTGATATAAAAGCTAACGAAACTTGGAAGTTCAAAATGTTTTATATATTTCCTAGCCCTATGCTTAACGGGGTTTACCATCGGTAATGTTGAACCCTCTCAGCGGGTTAATTATAATTACTAATCCTTTCTAAATGCTTGCTCACGTATAAGCACCTCCTGGGTCCTTAAAGTACGGCCAAACCAACGCGTTTAGCCGCGGCGATTACGGTGCCAATCAGTATCTCCCTATGATAGCGCGTGCAGGGTGCAGAACGCGTTGGTGTGAACATTTCTATACAAATACGACTGCAGGAGCTGATCGCCACCGTGCACGCCACCGCGGCCGCGGCGGAATGCTTTGGTTTGGTCGTACCTTTATTCGCTACAACTAAATTCCACGCAGCGAATTCCAATAACTGTGTAAAATTATCTCATAATGGTACTCTATATACAAAATTGTATGCTTCTACACCTACGAGTTTAACCGTGCGTAGTCGGTGACAAAGACACTGTCTGAAGATAACTGAAGATTCCGTCATTGCGTACTTGAGTCAGGGTACCTAGCAGATTTTTTTTATTTGGAATACCACCTATCAATCCATATTTTTTTAAACAACGTAGCCCCACACTAGGATTTATTTGTGCCGTGGGTGCGTTTACAAACATGAAAATTTACATCACCAAACACCCAGATCGAAACATACAATTGTGGGTCACACAAAGATTTGTACGGTGCGGGAATCGAACCCGAGACTATTAGACACAGTGGGCGGATCGGCTTAAGCTCTTAACCACTGCGCTAAATCGTCGTCAGAAACAGATTTTAAAAAAATGGTTTTATTGAGCGATTTTCATTACTACCAAATGGTATTATTAGGTAGATACCTCAAAGTGAGGATGTCCTTTATAATCTGTCCAGAACAGACAAATATCCGAATTATCCAATTCTCCTCTATCGGAAAATCCCAAAGCAAACCAGTTGAATGGCGGTGCCTTGTCTGACACCATTATCTGGAACCGAATTTTCCGGAGCGCGTAGTCCACTTTCCATTTCAGTAGAAGCTCGCCTCTGGGATCCAGAACTGCCTCACTTTCTGACACTTGCCGATCTTTTAAAAAAGAATAAAAGTTGTAAAATACATATTAAAGTAAAGTACAAGAGTATCTTCACGAAACTTTGGCAGAGTTATCTCAATAAAATTTCATTTTATTATTAATATGTATGTGTATATGTATGTATTTGTTGTGTGTATAAGTTTATATATATATATATATATATATATATTGTATGATCTAATATATATTTGTTCCACTGACTTTTTACTTCCTGTGAATTTGCACCTGCTTCAATCGTTTCTGCATCACCCTAAGGTTGACTGGTAGAAAATGCCTCAGGCATTAAGTCCGCCTTTGTACCAATTGTGCAAAAAGTATTAAATAAATAAATAAATATTATAAAGGATTTCAGGAGCTGTGTGGTGTAGTTCATGAGGTTTAAAGAGAAGGTGTAAGAAAGCTTATTACAAAATCTCGGATTACATAGAAGATAAGACCGCGTGGGGTTGAAGTGCCATGTTATTGATAGTAATGCTATGTATTGTTCTCTTATAATTACGGCAATATTAAAGCGTAGCGTATTCTGCCTGACGAGCTTGGGGTATTGTTGCTTTGTAGACACAATATGGCTACTGTCTCTGGGGTTCTGGTTTGGTCATGCTCACTATAATATCTTGCGGTGGCTGTCTGGCGCGGATCATTGCCTTCCCTCCAATATGGTTGAGGGGAGTGATGGTTGTTCCAGCAGTCATATTCGTTAACGGGTGCTGCTTGTAGGGACTGGTCCATCAGGAATCCTTTAGACGCTCTTTACAGATAACATCATTAGATTCATATCTCGATCGTAAGGCATCACACTGGAGCTAGGTCAAAAACTATTTAAGGGTAACCTAAACATTGTATCCACACAATATGATTAAAAAAGTAGCTCTGCTCTTGAATAACACAAGCATAAATAAGCTGGAATAATGTTTATCTACAGTGGTCGCAATATTAAAAAAAGTCTCAAGCTATTGCATCGAAATGTTAAAATTATAAGCACCGTCACTTCTATATTCTCCAACCAGAGGTGTACTGTGTACACCCACGTATCGCCGACGACCTGAGGTCCTAATATAAGTATCATTAATAATAGAAGGCAAGCGTATTGCCATTATATCGGGCACATTTCCAGTCTCTGGACTAAGAATTTTTCATACATTAAGCACACTTTGTTTGACCTAGGATTCGAACCCAGGATCTCGTGATCCTCCACATTATGCGCTATTAAACCAACGAGGCTGTAAAAATATTTTAACAAATATTATGTTATAGGAATACATAATATTTAAATTAAAATGTTTTGCACCTCGTGCCCTAAGTCCTTCACATAATTGGATAATTCTAAATACCTATTTAAATTACCCAACTAAATTAGTATCTATAATAACAACAAAATTCAAGGCACTTGCCATTATTTTTGTTAATTGTATATGGAAAAGAGACAAAACGAAAAAAGAAAGTATCATTTACATAGCATTTTCAGAACATTCCTTTACAAGACTAGGGACCCTGGCCTGGAGTAGAGATGTGCGCCGACACCATTTTAATCGGCGGGGGCGTCTACCGGTTTAAACTATCGGCGGCGGCGGCGGCGTCATCGGCGTGATCGGCGTGGGTAGTAAAAATAAAATAATAAGTCAATTTAAGCCTTTTTTCTCATTTTCTAAATGCAATATTTAGTGAAATTTCTACATTTTATGATTATTTTGACGGAAATGAAGTCAAACTTAAAAATAGTTGCGTGTAACAACCATGCTCCAGCAACCAAACCAAAAGGCAGATCGGGAAACTAGCTTAAGGCCGCCATTCCTATTAGCTAAGACTTTAAAATGAGCAGTTGCTTTAGGAGAGAGCATAAATTAAGTCACAAAGGAATCACAAAAAAAGGCACCGAGGCGTTCCTAGAGGAGCTTCCGTAGCCTAACTACAGTGTTTATGTCAGCCACCCTGACGTTTTTAGACGGTAGGAATCCGAAGCTGTGCGAGTTTTTTTCGAGGCTCGCCCCTATGTAGGATTTTCTCATGGTTAAAAAAGGATCTCGTTGTGAAGCTCTACACCTGGCTCGCCTCTCGTACCTTTTCCAACGCTAACAGTCAGTTCTGAGAGCTGGGCTTGGGCTTATTGGAAGCTGACGCGAGCCCTTAATTCTAACACTCTGACCGATTTGCCATCCCTGAGTGAGGGTTCAGGTCCAAACCCCTGCTTTCAATGAAGAAAAACACGTTAGGCTTATCGGCATTTTAGGTAATGCACTTCTATTCATCGGACCCCATCCACGTCGACGTGGCTGATAGCGAAATTGTGCACAAGTCATCATTTCGTCATCCTTCCCTGCAATTACTTAATCCGAAGTTAAGGATCCAATCAAGGGTCTCAACCCGAAGAACCCCCCTCTTGGACGCATCTCTGCATCTCATCTGCCTCTTAGTGGCTCTCCTACACTCCGCCATGACCAATTGTATATTTTCCAAGGAGTGGAAGGAAGCTGACATCATGGGCATTCAGGTAGCGCTTCTTTAGCTAGATAACAGCCTTTACGAGCGCTTCCTTCTGGTATGCCTCCGATACCTTGTCTCGTCCAGATATATTGTCATTGAAGAATACGTTGATATATTGTCCAGATATATTGTCAAACACTTCTATATCCACCAAGCGTATCGTCACAGGCTTCAATAAGCTATAATTCACTCCTGTGGGTGATCGTGGCGTCCTATTTTTATGGTCGCAAATGCTTTTGGAAAAGTGACCGAAAAACTAGATTTACAGCTGCAGCCACAATGGTCCACAATGATATCCATAGATGACATCAAGGTTTGAACGTTGAGATGTCCCAGGAACCATGTCAATTTTCTTGGATATACCTCGTTCGGATAAGTGACGGCCAACTTTGTTTGCCGATGATACCGCATTCTATTTTGTCGAACAAGAATAAAGGTTTTATCACAAGCGCCCTTAAAGCCCCTGCCAACTTTTTAAGGGAATGGTGGTGGTAAATTGAGGCAAACCGCACAAGAGCACAGCAGTTTTCATCTTCAGCCATTGCAATTTGCATACGTAACGCTAATTTTTACACCTCGTGTCTTAAATCCCTCCCATATGTGGATAAATATTTAAATTTTCTTTTAATTAAGTAACTATAATAATTTAATAGCACTTAACATTATTTTTGATAATCGTGCATGAAAAATGACGAACGAACGACGAAATTAGGAAGCATCACTATTATGCATCTGAGATACATTTTTAGAGTTATAGCGTAAAGGATTATTTTGAAGTAAAAACCCTGTGATCAAGAAGTCAATAGAGAAAGTCCCTATTTAATGTCTTCAAATTCAAAGTCGCAAGATAATAATAATAACTTGTTGCACCTCGTGTCCTAAATCCCTCTTATAAACGGATAGATATTAAAATTTTCTATTAATTAACTATAATAATTGAATAAAACTTACCATTATTTTTGTAAATTGTGTATGAAAAATGACACGATACGAAAAAAGATAATATCACTATGATGAATCTGACATACATTTTTAGAGTCACAACTTAAAGCATTATTTTAAAAGACTAGGAACTGTGGAGTGGTCTGATCCCTGTGAGATGAAGACTGTCAATGGAGAGAGTCCCTATCCAAAGCCTTGGGTGTATTATATCCCTGTTATTTGTATGTAGGAAAGGACTGGTACAGTCGGTGACAGAATCAAAACTGTACAGTCATAGAGAAAACTATTATAATTTATAAATTAACGTAAGGCCTTATTATGTAAAATAATTGGTTCTTGAGGAAAATCGATTGTGATATACGTTCCACATTTGGTGATTAATTGCCGATAAATTATATCGTAACGAACGAAGTGTTATGGGTTCAATGCTTTTATCGATATCTATGTATGCATATTTCCCTATGTGTAGGCTGATTAGTTAGAATAGGTAGTTAATATTGTAAACTATAAACTTCATCCTGTGTTTGTTTATGGTGGTGGTTAATGTGGTAAAATCATGGCATTTAATTCGGTTTATGCGTTAAGGAGCTACAAGGCTGCAGACTGACAAACGTTTTAATAACTTTATAACAAAGATTTATATGATATTCTTTGAAATAAAGAATTTGATTATGTTTCATTTGGAGTTTCATTTCAGTTTTCATTCAAAAATAACGGGCCATAACCAAGTTAATTTTTTAATTTGTTTAAGTATTTCCATGGAAGTGGAAATTTTTTACTAAATGATAACCCTAATTTTACACCAACGCCCCCTAGTCAATGTTATTAAATAAAAAGTATCACAGAACAAAGAAGCTTCTTCGTTCCGTGAAAACTTTAATAATTAAGCCGAAGTATATTTAAGCCGAATTATATTTAAGCCGAAGTCAGGTGGCATTCTTAGTATTTTAGTAGAGACGTGAAAATATGAGCGTTATTCAAGTATTTATTATACGTAAGTTCGTATATTAAAATGGGTGAGACGCATTTGCCGTGGAATGTAGCGCCGCCCGCCTGACATCGGCGCTCTTATTAAATTCCACGGGAATTACCGCCCGCCCCTGACTGCGAGATGAGCCCGCCCGCACTCAGATTAAGATTTCATTTAATTGAAATTGCTTGTTTGTACCTATACCTGTCTGATATAATTATAGATACGAATGACGACAGATTTTTGGAATCTGGCGTTATGGCACACAATTTGATTTTTCAAGAACTCGCACTATCGCTTTTAGACCTATAGTACCAAAATGTACGAAAAAAAAACATCAGATTTTTTTAATTTTCGGAAAGTGTTGCCATAGTAAAAGTTGCTCCCTTGATCTCTATATCACGTCGTCCACTGTGTGGTAGGCAGAGAGTACAGAGTTCCAACAAATTCTGTCCTTACTTTCTTCCACTCTCATAGTTCGTCTCATACACGTTCGCCGGTTACGTCATGCTAAGATAGTCTAGTTTTCCCCTTCTACTATAAGTTGTTATCATTGACAGGTACTGTTAACCGTTAATCACCTGTTTCAGGCTTTCGGTATATTTCATTACACTCTTTATATGCATATAAAGGCATAGGTACGAACCGTACAACCTTAAAATGTTATGTGGAAGTATTCGCACTATGTTTTATAACACATCTAGACCGCACGAATCGTGCATTTGTCCAAATCCTGTAATCAAGTTTACCTCCTACAGGCATTAACGGTAATAGAAAACGCAAAAATCTACGGAATTGACCTGTACAACAAAATGTTACATAGTAAGAAACTATGTCGATTGTGGAAATAATTAACAAGACATTAGCGATATATTTGGAATACTTTAGATTCTTCCGGGGAAGGTACCCTCGCTGCGCTGGCTGTCCCACTTGTCCACCCACTCGTTGGGGCAGAGACACTTGTACACGCGCTCGAAGTAGTAGCAGGGTTTGTTCTTCTCGCCACATAATAGAAATAAAATGATTGCTTTTTGGCTAGGCCCTACGGTATGGATATGGCTTTTGTTATTATTGTTACGGGCATAACTTGGAATTAGCGCTTGTGTATGTGAATTTTAGTTTAATTTTTATAAACGCACCCACGACACAGGAATCATTCCTAGTGTGGGGCTACTTTTTATAATATTAGGACGATTTAGCGCAGTGGTTAAGAGTTTTGTCCCGTGCGGGAATCGAACCAGCGACTATTAGACACAGTGGGTGCAGCCGCTTAAGCTCTTAACCATTGCGCTAAATCGTCCGTCTATTGAAAACAACACCAGCAATAAATTGTAATCACCCCAAACAGAGGTGTAGGTATTATGTGCACTCAAATTTCTACGATGTTAGGTCATAATGTAACTACGGTGCGAGCCTATTGCGATTATCCAGAATGCTACCTTAGGGAAGCCCCAACAACACTGGCAGAAAACCCCCTTCCAACACCTTGTCCAACTAGGATTCGAATCCAGTACCCAGGATTGCTAGCCATACCATGCGCTACTAGAACGACGAGGCAATCAAACGAGAAATAACAAAACCAAGTGGTTGTATAGAAACAATGAAAATACTTTATTGCATATTATATGTTATACATTATTTTCAACATTTTCCACATCATTAGTCGTTCCGTCACTCTCCTTTAGTTCTGGTACGTCATCAGGGTTGACATTTTCTGTGTTAGGAATTTCTGCACCTTCGTCTTCTGACGAACTCTATGAAAAGAGGGATTGGAGAATCAGTATTCTGTAGGTTATATAAAACATACTATACTATATACACAATAAAATAGAAGTGATTAGCTTACTCATTCGCATTCATACACACGCGCGCATACGCACAAATGCACACGCTCACGCGTATACGCACACGCGAACCCGCGCGCCCCTACGCCCTTTCGTACGCGCACGCACACACACATCCAAACGAACACACACACACATCCAAACGAACACACACACAGGCACACACCCACGCACCTATACACTCGGGCACGTGCACATTTATATATGTGGTATGTATATAGCTATGTATATAATAACGCCTACCATTTATAATCCTAATGCTTGCTCAGCACTTTTGATCTTTCATAGAATTTTTTGTCTCATTTCGAATCCATCATCCGCAGTGACACCAGCTCTCCAATTTTGAGCCCGTGTGATTGAATTAAAATTCTTATAAAATAATATATAGCAGTGATAGCTTAGTGGTTAGACCGTTTGAGTGCAAAGTGAGAGGTCTCGAGTTCAAACCCAGGCACGCACCTCTGTCTTTTCGAAAGCATGTGCATATTAAAAATTAACTATCACTTGCTTTAACGGTGAAGGAAAACATCGTGAGGAACTCTGCATGCCTAAAAGTTTCTCGAAGGTGTGTGAAATTCGCCAACCCGCACTGGGCTAGCATGTTGGACTATGGCCTAAACCTATGTGGGTTTAGGCCATAGTCCAACATGCATAGTCCGATTGAAAGGAGGCCCGTGCCTAATGGTGAGACAGTTTCTTAACAGGGCTAAAATTATGTTTATAAAATCTATATCATCACGCCAGATCCCTTACGGGGTAGGCAGGGAGTACAGAGTTCCAACAGGTTCTTTCCTTACATACCTCTGTGGCTTCCTCTACTCTCATAGTTCGTCTCATACACGCTCGCCGGTTATGGAGACTCCTGACTTGTCCTTCAGATAAAACCCGGTCTATTTGGTCAAGGTAAGATAGTCTAAGTCTTCCCCGGTACCTACATCCTTCCACTTTCGCATTGTATATCAGTTTTGTCATTCTTTCTTCGGACATTCTTGCTATATGCCAGAACCAACGGAGCATACCATTTCTCATCTTTACACCGATACTATCTTTCATACCTATTCGCTTTATAATATAAAAATAATAATTCTTATAACTGCGTGCACACACAGACACACACGCACCCGCCATGCACGTACGTACATACGCACGCCAACACACCGACAAACATAAACAGATTAGATGTTACCTGTTCTCTTTCAAACAGTATGGCGAGCTCGACGTGCTTGGTGTGCGGGAACATGTCCACCGGCACCGCCCGCACGGGCACGAAGGGCGCGCCGCGCAGAGTCTTGGAGGAGGGCCGCGTGAGATCCACGAAGTTCTTCACGGCCGAGGACGGGCTACACGAGATGTACACCAACCGTTTCACCTTCTTCGTGTTGCGAAGCTGGGTCACTGCTCGCATATCTGGAAATGGTAGAAATTGTAGCACCTCTTTCATGTCTGGAAATGATGGGGTATTTAACACAGCTCTTAACTACTAATAATTCTTATGATTCAGTGCTTAAGAGCTTAGGCTGCTCCGCCCACTGAATCGAACAGCCGCTAATACGACCACCGCACGGGATAAATATATGTATGTTTGTATTGTATACGATTCAGCGCAGTGGTTAAGAGCTTAATTCGCTCCACCCACTGTGTCTAATAGTCGCGGGTTCGATTTCCGCACGGGACAAATCTTTGTGCAATCCACAATTATTTGTTCCGGTCCGGGTATTTGTGTATGTGAATTTCATATTTGCATCTACGACACAGGAATAAATCCTTGCGTAGGGCTGTGTTAAATAATATTTTATTGTTGTTAATATATGTTTAATTGAAGACTACAGAGTCGTGATAATGGAATAGTATAGAAGGTCGGCGATATTTAAAACCCGCTGCCCACATTTCTACGGAAAAAGTTTACTGTGTGCGTCCATATTTCGCCGACGATGTTAACTCCCAATGTAACAGGGGCCAACCGGGCAGAGTTTAGACTCCGGACTGCTATTAAGAATTATCCAGTAGAAAACAATAAATACTGTTCGACTTAGGGTTCCGAACTAGAACCTCATAGCCAGGCACACCATACACCAATTCTAACAATTACGTTTCAACTCCAAATAGACCGCGTCTTAGCTGAAGGGCAAGTCAAGAGTCTCCGTAATCGGCGAGTGTGTATGAGACGAACTATGAGAGTGGAGGAAGCCAGAGAGGTATGTAAGGAAAGAACCTGTTGGAACTCTGTACTCTCTGCCTACCCCGCGAGGGAGCTGGCGTGATGATATAGATAGATAGATAGACGTTTCAACTCCTGTCATACGGTGAGTAAACGATTGCTGCTTTCTGAAAATACCAAAAACCCTGAATTCCCAATCCCAATCCCAACGATTTTATCGTTTATTTAGCATTTATCTTACGCAGTCCAGCTCTGGGCGGGTCTACGATGGCGATGATATCGTCCCCGGTAGCTCTCGCCAGCACTGAAGGCAGGATGTCTTCAGCTTTCCCCGTGAAGAACTCGCAGTTCTCTATGGAGTTTAGTTCTGCGTTCGCTTTCGCGTCTTTCACCGCTTCCGCTATTAATTCCAAGCCTAAAACTTTGTTGCAGTGCTGTAAAAGAAAGTATACTGTATAAATCAGCTTAAACCTCCTATCTTACTGATAGGCCTTCAGTCACAACTCGAGGAGGGAGAGGAATTATTATTTTTTAATATCTAAAAATAACCACTGCCATGGCAAAATTTTTCAAGCGGGTGTAAGGGAACTTTTTAAGGAAGTTAATATTTAGCTATTCATACGTCATATAATCGGTTTTAGTAAAAAAAGCGAGCCTTACAGTAGTCGCATATGATGTGTAACATCTGACATGTTATCCTACTATGAAATCGAAATGACTCGTTGGTCAAATCAAATAGCGCGCGCTTCCCCGGATTCCTGTAACACATTTCCGTCCCTTTTCCAAAATCACTCCCACAAAAAATATCCACCAAACGAGAGGAAAGATGTTACACATCAATAAAACCAGATCTCTCAGTTACCATTGGGCTTAATTCTACTCAAACAGACTGTATCGCTAAAAACAAAAAAATCAATGACACGCTAGTAGCGTCAAGCGCTAATGCTCCAACTACTTTAAATGACACACGAACACGGGTCCTGGGTTCACAACCTAGGTCGGACAAATGTAGTTCTTCGAAAAATTCCCAGTATGTGTTCGGAGTCTGGAATTGTGCCCGCTATATGGCAAAAGGCTCGACCCCTATTACACGGGACCTAACATAGTCGGCGAAAAGTGGGTGTACTTGGTACCCCTCTTCCACCCCTGCTTGGGGAATATAGGCGTGACGGTGTTTATTTTTATAAATGATTTTGCCTAAAATCCATAAGATTATTGAAATATTTATCAAATGTTTGAACACGCGTCGCGTGCCATCTGCCATATAGTAGCTCCGTTTCGTGGCACACCTGGCGTGCTAATCGCAATGATATAATCAACATATAATCTCTTGTTCTATTAATATTTCTTACAGTAATCAGTTGCAAAGCCTCACCTGTGCAAAACACAATCCTATAGTGCCGGTCCCGCAGCAAATGTCTACCACTGTTGAGTCAGCTCTCACTTGGCTCATCTCTATTGCACTCTGGTACAATATATCCGCGCCTGCGGTGTTTATCTAAATAAAATTGTATTTACTACAACTACTATATCAGCACGCCTGATTCCTCACGAGAAAATAAACAGTACAATTAAAATTATACTTTAATGGATAAATATTAAACACTACTTTTGGTCCGCAGCACCTCCCACGCAATGATTTATTGGTCAGCGCGAAGGCCACTCAGGTCACTGGACCTCATAGTCATTTCGTTACGGTCTGGGTCTTTGTGCGTGTGAAACTCATATTTGTAAACGCACTAACGTCTCAGGAATATTTCTTAGAGAAGGACCATTTTTAAAACACCAGTTTAAACCTTTAAATATATAGTGCTACAAGGATATTTCGGCCCGTGTATGACATAGGGGGGCGTTGGTGCGAAATTAGGATTATTATTTAGTAAAATTTTCCTATTTTTAACCGACTTCAAAAAGGAGGAGGTTCTATGTTCGGTTGTATGTATGCTTTTTTTTTTTTTTTTTTTTTTATGTATGTTCAGCGATATTTCCGTCAATTGTGGACCGATTTTGATAATTTTTTTTGCATTGGGTTCAGTATATCTCCAAGGTGGTCCCATATTAATTTTATTGACATTGGACTTTGGACTTAGAAGATACACCAGGGAACTCCTTAACGACAAACAATAGGCATGTGTAAATTGCGATATTATGGGTATTACGTCAATCCTATAGGTACCCTACTATAGAATTCACTGGTCACTTAAAATTGTAAAATAAAAATCTTTTATAAAAAAAGGTAAACCGACTTCAAAAAGCAAAAAAATAAATATTTGAAGTCGGTGCCAAGTAACCGACTGCACCAACCAGCACCGACTTCAAATA
This sequence comes from Phalera bucephala, assembly GCA_905147815.2. Taxonomy (NCBI): domain Eukaryota; kingdom Metazoa; phylum Arthropoda; class Insecta; order Lepidoptera; family Notodontidae; genus Phalera; species Phalera bucephala. The sequence goes on along the minus strand of LR990621.1, from coordinate 8,776,450 downwards.
TTTATTTTTTTGCTTTTTGAAGTCGGTTTACCTTTTTTTATAAAAGATTTTTCAAGAAAATATTTCAACAGTTGGGTCCGCCCGATTACTATTAAAAAAAGAACTTGGGTAAATGTCATAGCAAACGGCAGCTCTGCGATTGTCATGAAGTGACATTTGTCTTGATGACAGCGTTAGTTACGATTTTGACCGCAGGCCAAAATATCCTTGAATGAATATACATCTGATGCACGCATGTATGTATGACGTATTTCGCCCCAAAGTTACTAAAAACAATACGAACGAAATGCCACATTTTATTACGTAAATAACCACGGTTCTTCGACACGCCACTCAGTATCGACTTTAAATATAGCTTTAATTTTTACCTGGATATGGCAAGTACGTCATAGCTCTGACTCGAGGATGTGGCCACCCCTACAACCATCTTCTTTGAATTCTCTGCACCCCTCAAGTTAAAATCATTTGAAGGCAACTCAATTCGAAAGAAAAAATGTACCTATATACTGATGTGAATTAGTAGTAGGTATACTTTTGACGGACGATTTAGCGCAGTGGTTAAGAGCTTGAGCCGCTCCGCCCACTGTGAATCATTCAATCGCGGGTTCGATTCCCGCACGGGACAATCTTTGTGTGATACACAAATATTTGTTCCGGTCTGGGTATTTGTGTATGTGAAATTTCATGTTTGTAAACGCACCCACGATTCAGGAATAAATCCTAGTGTGGGGCTACGTCTTAAAAAAAAAATACTATTTTTCCTGAAGGAAGGGTACTGTGACAGTTGTGTCAAAGAATATTATACTTATTCAATGGCAATAAGAGGCATGACCTATTTCTATACTTATGGTGTTATGCCTTAATACCATTGAATTAAATATTAATTTTCCCCTTAGAACTGTCACTACCCATATTATTGGAAAAATATTATAGCTAATTACTAAAACTGAATTATGCATAAAATTGGTACCTGGAAGAACGCCTCGGGCGATATCCTGAATTGCTTTCCAAGAATTGTGTCTATAATATGTGTGGAGCCCGATAAGTGGACGGGTTTGGATCCGTCTTCGCCAACTCGTCTAAAAAGTCACATAATGCAATGATTTGGTTATACTCTATAATAAAACAGCTTCTTTTCTTCCACTATTCGCCAAAGACCTTCTCTCACAAATCGAAGTGACAGAAAATAGATCATAATCCACCACGCACACACGGTGCGGATTCTTGGAAGCAAGTTTGTGACCATGTAATAATAATAATAATTGTTTATTTTCTGAATTAAGATACATATTTTCTAAATTAGTAAGTACCAAAAAACGTTACAATACCTTAAAAGTTTTCACCAGGGGTTCCCAAACTAGGCTCAGCCTGTATCTTGGGATACCGATTACAATTAAAAGAAATAAGATTTAAAAAATAAACGTAATAAAAGAGGACGGAAACATTAAAAATATAAGAAAAAAAAAAATGTTGAAAAAACACAGCTCAGTATTAGCTACCCACCACGAGTAAACATAAATTACCATAATAATATAACATGTCTATTATAAAAATAACAATTCACACAATAACAACTTACACAGGGAAAATAAATGAAACTTTTATAGACTATTAAAAATATAAAAACAAAACAGCTTGTGCCGGTAAACTTTATCAAAGCGCCCATACAGCTTTCAACTGTGACTACTACTAGACTTAACTTGCCTTCTCCTTCAAGAAGCCTGCCTTGAGAATAGAATTACTACAAATAATCCCCTGCTTCAGTTAAACGAAACCAAAAGCTCTTATCTTGGTTATTGCCAAAAACACTATGATCACTAAGAATGCCCCTGGAAGGCCTCCAAACCCTCTTAGTGACATTTAGTATTCTTTAAATCCGGAAACAGAAGGATTCAGGGAAACTATAGTATTTTACATATAAAACAGGTACTGTGACAGGTGTAAGTGTCAAAGAAAATTATACTATATTTAATAGCAATAAGCGGCATGACCAATTTCTATAATTATGGTTTTATGCCTTAATACCATTGACCAATTTCGTTTGGCACTTAACTGTCACTACCCATCTTATGTGAAAAATATTATAATCTGGGTTTCTCTCGAGACCATAATCAAATCTGCTGTGAAGTCTCCAACACAGAGGGTGTTCAGGTTAAGTGTGAGAGTGGGAGACAACAGAGCTTAAAGTGGATAGAACCGCATGGATCTATATGCTCTTTGCCTGCCTTTTAAGGGATCCGAAGTAACCATAAATTACGCAATTATCATTGGTATTATAACTATAACTCTCACGCCCTCACTTTACATACCTTTTAGTAAGAAGTTCAAAATGCAATGATTTTATTCCACAAGCTGTAGCTTCCTCTGAACTGAAGTGGTCAACTAAATCCTTTTTTATTTTATTTAGTTCTTCTTCTGTCAGACTCTAAAAGACAAGATAAAGAATATACTGATGACTGCCTCGTTGGTCTGGTGGCAAAGTGTATCGCTTTGTGATCACGAGGTTCAAATCCTAGGTTGGACAAATGTAGTTTTTCTAACGAAAAATTCCCAGTATGAGTCCGGAGTCTGGAATTGTGCCCGGTATATGGCAATAGGCTCGCCCCCTATTATATGGGACCTAACATCGTCGGCGAAACGTGGGTGTACTCAGTACACCTCTGCCACCCCCTCTGGGGAATATAGGCGTGACGGTGTGTTTTTTTTTATAAAGAATATAGATTATTATCAATTTTAATTTTTATTTTCATTTTAATTTTAATTATCATTCTTATTTTTTTTTATTTTTTGAAGTTGGGCTAGTGGTCATCTTAATCTACTGAAAATTTGATAAAACACATTAAAAAAAGGAACTCAATTAATCAACAATACCTGTGGATGCATAGCAACTATAAGCATGACGTCACCAGAGGATGTGGAATCCCTCACTGTGAGATACCGCCAGTACCCCGAGTAGTCTGCTGGTGAGAATGGTGCCATACCAGATTTGCGCACAAACTCTTGAAATAGCTGAAACAATATCAATACTGAGGTCAACTGGTATTATTTGTGGTCATAAGAATGTTATTTCACAGCTCGATGATTTATAATAATACTGTTTTACATAGAATGTTCTATATTTTGTTACATTACACAGATGTAACATCTGATAATGAAATGATAAGTTCGAACACATACACATTTGTCTCACAAATACACAATAACTTCTGATAAAGTGCAGCTTAAACCATCTACAGGATATAGAAGTAGACCTAGCTATTTTTTATCCATATTACAATAGTTCTTATACCTGCTAGGATCACTACATTGTTAATGTTTGTCCATTGTCATCAATCAATCTCAGCGGATAACTTACATAACATTCATTAATCGCAAAAGGCTTCTACTTATATCTCCATGCAGCCTCGAGGTCCAGATAAAATCCATTATCTTCAAAAAATACATAATTACACCACCGTCGCGTCTATACACCCTAAGCGGGGATGGCAGAAGTGTACTGAGTTCACCTACTTTCCGCCGACTATGTAAGGTCCCATGTAATAGGGGGCGATCCTTTCACCATATACCGGTCATAATTTCAAATTCCGGTAAGTTTTCATTAGAATAACTACATCTGACGAAACCAGGACCTCGTGATCACAAAGCGATGCACTTAACCACTGGACTTACAAAGCAGTCAACAAAGAAGCATAATAACTTACCAATACAGCTTTCTTAGTCTTCTCAGAAATATGATTTAAAGATTGTATAGGAGCAACTCCCACTGTGCCTGTTACGTAACTACCAAGTCTGAAACCAACTGTTGTCAACTTCGTCTCCTCGTCAACACCCACTGTAAATTCACACTTATTTCTGTAACCTTCTGTGACAGGAGACTTTTGAATGGGCTTCAGTTCAAAGCTAAGCCCATTGTTTAATTTACGTTTCGCTTCTATATCCCCTCGTCTCTTTTTGTCTATTTTCCAAATTTCATTGTCGTACTTCATCAGAATGTGTCTTATTTCTTTCTCTTTGAGTTTGAGCTGAAAAAAATTATCTTAAATAATTATAGAATACTTTCACTAAGAAATTTTTATATGTGCTATGCAGAAAGCTCCTCAAGACCTTTTATAGAAATTCCTTAATATATATATATATTTAAATACAATGTGAATGCGCCACTGGATGCATCCCATGCAAGCCAAATTCTACATACATAACATCCAGCTAAATGTCTCATGCGAAAGATTGCAGAAATATAAATAGTTAAAAAAAATATATACAAGGTGTAACATAATAAACGCAATACCTCAGACACCCCGATTAGAAAATTGCTACATAAATTCAAAACGTACCCCAAATTTCCTAATTTAAAGGTTTAACCCTTTTTTTAAGCACTTTTATACCCCAATTAATAACGAAACTTGTACGTGTATGTGTTCGTTTTCAGAAATACGTTTTAGAAATGCATTTGAAATCTCCATATTGCTTTGAATCAATAATAAATTTAGATTGTTATAGCGCACTGAAGGTGTAAAAGCATGTTTTGCAAATTAAAAAAAAAATTAAGTTACATTAAAAATTCTTGGAATCAATTCAGTTACCGATTCAGAACAAACTACTTTCAGGTCTTGCGTTTATTGTGTTACAGCTTGTAAATGTGCTATGCTCTATTGAGTATGGGGTACACAAAACATACATTTTAAGAAAAGATTACATTCATTTATTTAAATCATGCATCAAATAAAAATAACATATCAGTCCCCACTTTACTACTGCTGAGCAAAAGGCTATTTGCGCATGAATGTGCCAGAGTTAACAACATAATCTGGTCTAGCTCTGGGTGGCATAGTGACTTACACCAATCAGGATTGGTGGAGGCAGGTTCGTGACCACCTATTGTAGCATTACGCCAAGTTGTTGCGTAACGGATATTACCACATTGTTTGGACTAATATGCAGATGATAAAAATGCTTTAAAGATCAAGAGGTGCAAACATTTGGTCATTAATAATAATTTATTGGGCTTATGTTCAACTGTGGATGTCCATAATGGTGCTGTTTAATAAAATCACCTGTTCTTCATAAGGTGTATTCCAATAGGGCGTAGTGGCATCTTTCAACCTCTCTTCTTGACTCTTCCCATCATCTTTTTTCTTCTTCTGCTGGTCATTATCCCCTTCTTCTTGCTTTCTCTTTCTGACTAATGGATCAGGGGCTGGCTTTGCTATTTCAGCTATTAATGTTTTACCTGAAATAAACAAGAGTTTAATAATATAACTAATTAATTATAGTATAGTTGAAAGTGGAGGAAGCCAGAGAGGTATGTAAGGAAAGAGCCTGTTGGAACTCTGTACTCTCTGCCTACCCTGCAAGGGATCTGGTGTGATGATATAGATAGTTTAGTAAGGTTCTTTAATTTTTAGTAGATTAATTATTTAAAATAATATTGACAAAACTACTATGATATTTCTGTGACTAATACACCAGCAGTGTAATATTCACAAGACTACCACCAATAATGGGGAAAACATAATTAATGGTAAGCCAGAGAGGTATGTAAGGAAAGAACCTGTTGGAACTCTCTACTCTCTGCCTACCCCGTAAGGGATCTGGCGTGATGATATAGACATAATTAAAACAGAAAAAAGACTGGTTTTAGACAAAAGGTAATAACCAACTATCTGAGCCAAAATCGACAGCTTGATCCAGTGATTAAGAGCTTAAGCCACTCTGCCAACTGGATCAAGTAGTTGCAGATTCAATTCCCACACGGGACAAATCTTTGTGTGACCCACAATTATTTGTTTTGGTTTGGGTGTTTGTGTATGTGAATTTCATGTTTGTAAAAGCACACACGTAACAGGAATTATTAGTGTGGGGCTTTTTTTTATGTATTTCATGTTACCTTTCCAAGAGTACCCATTTAAAGCCTCAATAGCTTTGCTTCTTTCTTCATCATTTTGGAAACATGCGTAAAGCCAGTGGCTACCATTCTTTGGTCGCTTTATCTTGCTTGTGTTCAGTCCTAATTTCTGATTCATTAATTTTTTTAACTCCTAAAACAAGAGATTAAAATATTAAAACATTTATTTAAGGTATATACAAATACAGGTTTCTGACACATAGATGGTAATTATTATTTTTTATGGTGTAGCAAATGTGTAGGAAATATTTGAATTAAGTAATGTGTCATAGTTAATAATAATAATTTATTCTTTCCTGTACACACAATATTACAAAGAAAATTGTAAAATTTACAGAAAATACTTGCTTAGTTTATATGGTAAGACATCTGTACCTGAACTAGATAAATTAATATCTGTATTTCAGGCATCAGCGCTTTTCCCTAGTTGTCATCATAGTAAACATTAATTTGGGCTTACATTTTCAATTGAATTGTAAATGTATAGAATAAGTTACATTGTAAGTGTATATAATAAAGTATATGAGCTGAACATAGAAACAGGCTTTAAATTTTCAAGAGACTTACGGCTATCCCGTAGAATTTAGGCAGGCCACGCAACTCAATTTTGAATTTTTCAGACGAGAACCCGCCACGGTCTAAGTATGCGTATTCTTCTTCAGCCTTAGTTTCTTCTGCTACCTCTGTGTTGACGTCTTTACTTTGTTCTGTTTCTTCAGCCATTATGCTCTTTTTAATATAATATAAACAAGGTTAAAACTATAATAATCAACCGCAATGAAAATAAAGAACTTTAAGGTTCTGGACAAGACTTTGAGGTTAGGCTCTTGTTTGCTCATATTTGACGTCCCAGATGAAAAAGGAATAGAAATTAACTTAAGTGCGACGGGAACAGCATACATATAATGCTTAATTTATGATACAGGTAATTCAGAGATCTGGAACGTAATATAAACATGCCATAATTATGACACTTTTTGTTACGTTCGAAAATTGAATAATTCTGTCCAAAAATCTCTGATTGATCCCTCTCGCGGCAGTGTGCAAGAAAGTGGGCAAGAAAGTAGGCATTTGTAAAATGCTTACTGCCGCGGGTTACATTCTGGCACCGATTGATTTTTTATATCCATTTCCTTTTTTTTATCGCAGGGAAATCCCTTTATGGGTACCCGTCCGCGTTTGGGGGACTGCGGAGGGGTTATGTCGGAGTCCTTGATCCACTGACGGTCAGGCTGACCCGGCCGTCAGTGGACTCTCGAGCCGCCCCTCTGGCGGCATGCAGCAGCAGCCGGTCGGCCTGGTTCGGCCAGGCTAAGGACCCAAAGAGGCCCCACGGCCCAGCGGGCGGTCGGGAGTTCCTACCCTCTACCAAAATGCACGGCACACCCTAGCGGAACCGAGTGGGGAAGGGTAAGCGCATGACTGTTTCTGTTATGTCTGTTCAGAAGGACCAGACCAATAGCAGGCAGCAACAACGAGCAGGATACAGTCACACGTGTTTTGGGGATAGTCGCGACCGTGCGCTACTCCCAAGACCACGCCAAATTGCTTGCCGGGACAGACGAGTAAAAATAGGCGAGAAGCTATGCCACTGCGCCTCGAAGGACGCGTGTGGTGGGATAGCCTATCACCCACCCAAATCCATCCATTATCCCAATATATCCATTTTCTATACCTACTCGTCCATTTCTCTGCTCACGGTCATGCGCTGGGCTGGATGTGCTCCAGGGGTTTACTGATATGATAGATACACAGCAGTATAATGCGCTGTTCGCTGTAAAAGCTGCTTATTTAAAATTATGCTAAATTTCGAAGTACATATAATACTTTTCCTTTTAAGTATACTTACTTTATTTCGCCATAGATATGTGATGCATAGTGCGAATGATTGGCGAGTGGCTACCACGAGGTTCTGTGTTTAAATCTAAAGTCTGAGAAACGAAAAAATTCTCAGTCGCAAATTGGAATCTGGATATGTAGGTGGCATACTGGCGATAGGCTTTTCGCCTATTTCTATCGAAATATAGGCAATATTTCAACTTATTAATTTTTAGTGGCATAGCTGCTGAATCGTAACTGATCGGAACACAAATAATGGTTCACTCAAGATAGAGGAATACTCACAGATCGCGAAGACGCAATTTCCAAGCTTGTGGACCGACAAATAAAATATAATTATTTGGTTAATAACGTAGATATTTTATTATTATAAGTATAGCATATTTAAAACTCATTACATTTTGGTACGAGTTTTTATAAAATATATAATCTCTAGTATATACATCAAGAAAATAGCAGTCAAGAGTTACATTAGTCTCGTATCACAACTTAAAATAGGAATTAAATAATTTGTAAACATTACAGTAATTAATTATGCTAGGAATAACAGAGTACATGGAAGGAAGTGGAAGGTGGCAGGGTCTAAGATTATACTTCATTTATGCGCGATAAGGAAGAACTCATCTACAGTCATACAAAGAAATTTCTGCGTCCAAAATCGGAACTAACGCTGTCATCACGTGAAATGTCACTTTATGACAGTCGCAGCGTTGCTGTTAGCTATGAAATTTCAAGTTCTCTTTATGATTAGTAACCGTGCGGTCGCACCTGTTGAAATATTTCTCGAGTAGGAAAATCTTGGACACGTGCTGCGCCACGATAGATATCACCTGCTTTAATTGATTACCAAAATTGAATGCAAAAGACGCGTTGGACGACGGAAGAAATCATGGCTGCGGAACATTAGGGAGTTGACCGGAATAGGGAATATGCGTGTAATTCAAATATTTTTTTACAAACTATCTCATTAGAACAATGTCTATACCAATATTTTTTTAATAACATTACTTTTTTTTTGAAAATAATTATTGAAAGTACAAAAAATGAGTAGGAAATTTAAAGTAGAGGGAACGCCACGCTATTGGTCAGATCGAATTTGACGTCAAAGTCTACAATACAAATGTCAACAAGTGCATATTTGTTGGATGTTTGCTATTGAGTTAGTTTTATTGTTATTTTTTGTTGTCGATTTACACAAAGACAAAATTCTAGTTTAAATTATTTAAGTTAATTCTTACGTTAAAGTGATCTTCGCAGCAATATAAATAAGTTGATGGAGATACCATGTCTCTTTTTTCTGATTTTACGCCACTTTCTCCTTATGTCCGCACCTATCGGGTGCATTTTTTATTGTATTTTTACACCTAGGCACAACACAGTGTTGTTCATCATCATCATCTCAGCCTATACTTGTCCACTGCTGAACATAGGCCTCCCCAATCGCTTTCCAGCGTAACCGGTCCGATGCCACCTGCATCCAACGACCTCCTGCGATTTTCACAAGATCGTCGGTCCATCTGGCAGGCGGTCGTCCCACGCTGCGCTTGCCAATACGTGGTCTCCACTCTAGAATCTTTCTGCCCCAACGCCCGTCCGATCTACGCGCTATGTGGCCCGCCCATTGCCACTTCAGCTTGCTAATCTTAACGGCTATGTCGGTGACCTTGGTTCTTCTACGAATCTCCTCATTCCTGATTCGATCGCGTAGAGAAACGCCGAGCATAGCTCTCTCCATAGCTCGCTGAGCAACTCTGAGCTTTTTTATGAGACCCTTTGTAAGAGACCACGTCTCTGATCCATATATCATCACTGGTAACACACATTGACTAAAAACTTTAGTCTTAAGGCACTGAGGTATTTTGGATGAGAAGATGTTGCGCAGTTTCCCGAACGCTGCCCAGCCGAGTTGGATTCGTCGATTGACCTCTTTCTCAAAGTTGGACCTACCTAACCGGACTACCTGTCCCAGGTAAATGTATTCGTCGACAACTTCAAGAGTAGAGTTCCCAACGGTGAGTGCGGTGGGTACGACATGGATGTTACACATTATTTTCGTTTTGTCCATGTTCATTTTAAGACCCACTTGTTGAGATACTCTGTTGAGGTCACCGAGCATTCGTCCTAGATCTTCCAGCGACTCCGCCACGACCACAATGTCGTCGGCAAATCGAAGGTGAGTGATGTATTCGCCATTGATGTTGATGCCAAGTCCTTGCCATTCCAAGAGCTTGAAGGCGTCCTCTAAGGTGGCCGTAAACAGTTTCGGAGAAATGACGTCTCCCTGCCTTACTCCTCTTTTTATGGGGATCGCCTTCGTGCACTGCCCCTGTACTCGGACTGACATGGTGGCGTTATTATACAAGCACTTCAACACTTCAATGTACCGATAGTCAATGCGGCATCGCTGGAGAGATCTAAGAACCGCCCAAGTCTCGATCGAATCGAAGGCTTTCTCATAGTCCACTGTGTTGTTCGCAAAATACAAAATAAAAATAATTTACAGAATAAAATACTTCTACAGCTGTTCACTAATTGATTGTTATTATAGACTTTGACGTCACGCCAAGCGCGCCAAAATGGCGGGCGTTTAAAATGCTCTTATCTGTTTGCTATCTTCAACAATTTTTTTTTTGCCCTTTACATTTTGTTTTAGACGCTTAAATTTTTTTTGCTGTTATATATTGATGTAATCTATCGTATAAAAATATAAAAAAAAATACACGCATATTCCCTATTGCCAGCGTTGAGCAGATTGTTCCGTATGGCTCAAGAATGAAGCCCATACGCAAAGCTGACGGCCAACCTCCAGTGATGGAAAGGCACTTGAAGAAGAAGAAGAAAAATTGTACTAAATGATATCCCTAATTTCATACTAAATCCACGGGCCAAAATATCCTCGTCGCACACGTAACGTTACGATAACTTCGTGAAATGATAGGATACTGGAACTCCAGTAGGCCAGTGGCATACAGACTACAAATCCACGATAATTTCACATAGATATCGTAACGCGTCGCGTTTGGTCACAGCGAATAAAGGCCCAGGCTAGTCATAATTATAATACATTTAACATTCAATAAATAATTTTACGTTTAAAGTGCGTGTTTGACAAAGCGATGGTGACGCATAAATATTCTCTGATAATTTAAATATTCCGCTTTGATACATGTATATTCTAGCTACGATTTTAAATTAATTTATAAATATTTATTTAAAAGCGCGGTAAGAATTATACAAGGTGTAACATAATAAACGCAAGACCTCAGACACCCTGATTAGAGACTTGCGTCATAAATTCAAAACGAAAACCAAATTTTCAAATTTAAAGTTTTTTACTCTTTTTTAAAGCACGTTTATACCCCTAATTAACAATGAAACTTGTACGTGTATGTGTGCGTTTTGAGAAATACGTTTTAGGAATGCATTTGAAATCGTCTTGCTATGAATCAAGAATAAATTTAATTTTTTATAGCGCACTGAAAGAGTAAGAGCCCTTTTTGCAAATTAAAAAAAAATAAGTTACTTTAAAAATTGTTGGAATCAATTCAGCTATCGATTTAGAACAAACTGCTTTCAGGTCTTGCGTTTATTATGTTACAGCTTGTATATATTAGATTGTTATATTTGAATTTCACAGTTGAAAAATAAAATGACTCTGAAAAAATATTTACATTAAAAAAAAAAGAATGCACTAAAACCTAAAAAAACTTAATCAAACAAATCTTGTCCACGTTTAAAATAAGTGTGATATATATTTTGAAATTTAAATATTCGAATAGTTAGTTTTATTTAAGTCATGACACATTGCATTTCATTATTGTTAAATTATTTGGACATAATTGTATTACATAAATTTAAAAAAATACATTTGCCTTCCTAAGCTTCGTGAACATTTCACATGAAATAAAACTACTTTTAAAGAGTTTAATAAAGATTGCTTTTGATTTTTATAGTTGATATGGTATTTGAGGTGTAGTTTTATTATAAATCCATATAGAAGTCAAAAAGGTGAATATATAACAAAGGAACTTGTTCCTTGACTCGACTTAAATTCAAATTCAGAATATAAGTACAGACAGCAATGTAAGTCGCCTAACGTTCTCAATGTTTCAAATCAGCAATACTCTTTATTTTACGAACTTTGGTGAAGATCGTCAAAACTAAATTATCCGCAATATATAAAAACATATTAAAATCTACAAAAATAACGGATTTAATGCATAACAAAAGTGTGCAAGCGATTTGGATACCTGAAAAAGTTAAGCGAATTTTGTTGCTGTACTTACTTAGATAACAAGACGTTGATATGATTATTCAGGCCATGGTCCGTAAATTTATTAGCGTCTTTTTTGCTAAGTCATCGCATATAGCTTCTGAGGCTTAAGCTTAAATAAATATACAGACTGTTATGCATCCTAGCCGAATTTACTAGAGCAGCAGTACTTTTATGTTATTCATAAATTTAAAACAAAGAAAAACGCGTAGTGATGTGACACCCGCGCGGTCGGGCCGAACGAAGCACACAATACTATTTAAATACCTACCGCATGGTAAACTATTATTCACCTTTAATGAATGGCCGGTTTAAGTATTTAATTAATATTTAACTAATTCATTTGCTAACTGTCAGTACATAAGTCGCTTAACAATCTCGGATTTTCGATGCGATTGTACGCTTTTGCTTTGTATCAAATACATTATTTTTGTTGATCTACATATATTTGAGTATGTTACTAATAATGGTGATATAAAAATGTTCATGAAAGTTTTTATAATAATGAGTATCAACGGTTCGAAATACTGAGAATGTTCAGCGATTTACGTCTCTGACTGTACCTAGTATTACAGCTATATTTTCTATATAAGATATGTAAAAATTCTACTAGTAGTAGGCAAATCTATCCCAGAGTAAAATATTCAATATATATCAATATTTTACTAAGGGTTAATTTGATTTACTGTCGAGAGTATAGGAGTACTCCATCTATTACGTAACAGCCTGTATATAAATGGAATCATATGTAGATGTACATAAACTGTTAATGGTAATAAATTAATAAATAACCTTTAGAGATAAATTTTTGTACACCATTAAACACAAAATTTAATTTTGTTTTGCGATTTTTTGATTTAGCGTGAAAAAAATCAGATGTTCCATACATTTTGTTGCCCGTCAATATTTCTTTTTTTTCTAAGAAACAGGTTAGTTTTTTGGCTAAAGTTCATAATTCTTACACTAAACAAACTGCATTTGAGAGATATTGAGTGCTTAGATTTACACGAATATTACACATGAAATAAAACTATTTTACGGATTTTATCGCGGTTTATTTTTTATTTTTAGTTCCCGACGTTTCTCAAAGAAGTCTGCAGTCTGTGAACATGTCCTGGACCGCACCCGCCATAACATCAGATTTGATAGACCGCAAATCCTCGTGAAAGAACACCGATTCCTACCAAGGATGGTTCGCGAGGCTATTGAAATTAAAAAACATCCTAATTTCAATAGAGAAGATGGCTGGGTGCTTCCATCGTCTTGGGATCCGGTAATTAATATAATCAAATCCAAAACCAAGCATAACACTGCAAGACCTCAAGACACCGTGAGCTCATTCTGCGTAGATCGGACCAACAACAACAAAAATAATTAAGAAGTTTGAAGGTACCCTGGAACAACTATGCCTTTTAGACGTCTAACACCTCAGTCCCTCCCGTGACCATGGGTGCTGCAAAGCACTCGAAACGTCGGGAACTAAAAATAAAAAATTTACCGCGATTAAATCCGTAAAATAGTTTTATTTCATGCTTTTGAGAGGTTATTTGTAAATTAACAATAAGACTGTATATAAAATATTTGTGCCTCAATTTATTATCATTAAGTGGACCCATTACTTTTATTAAACATGTTCTTAAGAGCATCTTTATCTTGTTCCTCCTTTTCTTTCCTCAGTTTCTTTATATTCTCCATCTCTTTATCCACAGTTGCGGCCATAGACGGATTTATTGATTTCAATGTTTTGAAATCTTCCTCAGCTGAATCTGGATTCCACGCCCCAACATGAGCTTTTGCTCTCCTGTAGAGGGCTTTCTCATTATCTAGAATGGAAATAAATTAAGTGAGATACTGGTCATGAAAGAGTTACTTTGTATACTCGTAGTAATATACAAGGTTAGTTGCCTAAACAATTTTTGACATTTCGTGTAGTGGGTCTTTATTGGTATTAGTCCGTTGGTATGGCCACGTAGACCCCCTGATTACATGGGTAATGCTACGGCCAACCTTAACATCTCAGGGCCTATACCCATAGGGGGCCGAAAATAAGATATGTGAAACCATATGTGGTCAAGAAGGACCTCTGTGCCTATAATGCCTCCGAACACGACACGTCCAATAGAGCGAAGTGGAAGAGAAAAATTAGGAAGGCAGACCCCACCATCAAATGGGAATAATATATATATTTTTTTATTATTATCGGAAATCAGTCTTAAGAGTATGTTGACAAGCTGGTGTGTTGAGTGCCACTTGACAGGAAGGTGATAAGGCTAGTGCCTTATCTGCCTTTCTTACCTCTGCCACCCCCGCTTGGGGAATATAGGCGTGACGGTGTTTATGATTTAATTCAATAGATACTAGCTTAAAAATCAAATGTGAGCTTTATATTGTAACACATGCACTACAATTTTCAATATTCAAGCGAAATAGTGTGAACCATCTGTTACTGAATAATTTGAGTTGGTGTTTGGTTGTGATTGATTTGGAAAATATTGCTGTATGTGATATGGCATAAAGTTCACATTTCAATGTTTATTTTGAATTGAGTTAGTGTAAAAGCTACTCATTTTCAAACCTTTATCATGTTCAAGCACCGTATTACAGTGTTCAATAACAGGGTAATATTCTCCTTTGATCAGTTTACACTGTGCATAGTTTAATAGTATGGGTAGCTTTATTTCATTCAAGGTGACCCATTCCTCATCGCCTTTCCTCTCCCTGTAACGAATAGATACAGTCATACAAGGATCTTGTGGCCGACGGCCAAAATAGGAATTAAAGCTGTCATCGAGTGAAATGTCACTTCATGACAGGCGCAGAGTTGCCGTTTGCGATAAAAGTTACCCAACGTCTTTTTTTAATTAGTAACTGTGCGAACCCACCTGTTAAAATATTTCCCTGGAAGTAGGCAAATTTCACTGAATGATAACCCTAATTTCACACCAATGGCCCCCTGTCATTGCCAACCACTGGCTAAAATATCCTTGTGATAACACAACAATAATACACTTTATTGTACACCAAAAAAATCAATACAAGAAACAAATTTAATACAAATACAGTACAAATGGCGGTCTTATCGCTTACAGCAATTTCTTCCAGACAATCGTTGGAAGGAAAACAAATAAGAATAAAAAGGGCAGTTGGTGGCGTACACTATTGATGACAATTTACAATACATACATATATAATATAAACCTAGTCATATATATACAGACATTACAACATACATTGTTACATACTATACACATATTATAGCTAGACACAGATATGGATAAATAGCAAATAATCATATTATTGACAGATAGTGACTCTTAACCATGTTTTTGAATGAAACCAACGACTTTGCACGTCTAATTGACACTGGCAATGCGTTCCACAAATGGACGGCTTGAATGGTAAAGGATTTATCGAAGAAATTTGTGGAATGCATCGGCATTTTCAGTTGTAAATTTTCCGAAATATCATATTTATTGCATAAAATAATATACTATATACCTTTGTCTTGTTAGAATGTAGGTAGGCTGCTTCACTCACTCTGGATCATTTAGTCGCAAATTTTAAGCTAAGATCTTTCTTCTAAGAAAGCTACTTGTATGTTAATAATTTTGGGTATATACTATAGTTTGTTCAAATGATATGTATTCTTATGTCAGTCCACAACTAATTCCATAAAGACGGGTCAGTGCCTGAATAAAACATTGTAACCACTAATATGACACAGGCCATTGTGTAATACCAGCTCATTCTTTTTTGCGCAAGTCTTAAGCTCCTATCATGGTTTTCTGTTACTACATATAACTTGATGATAGCATGGTTTAATGTTTAGAACAAATAGAATCAGACTCCAACCTCGCCGGCGAGGTCGAAGAATCCCTTGCCCGCCGGCCGGTACAGAGCACCACGGCGAGACACCTAGTATATGCCCTCCCCGTAGCGACTGCCAAAGCCGAGGCCGTTCCTCCTTAAGGCGCCCTTTGAGCTAGTTGTCCCCTTGCCCTTCTGGCTTGAGCGTAATGGTTGCACGCTTGCCCTCTTGGCCGGTGAAGCTGTGAAGACCCCGCGGCCAACAGCGTAGATCACTCAGACAGACACACACGCGCACACGCACAAGCACACACGCACACGCACAAGCACAAGCACACACGCACACACACACGAGCGCACGCACGCACTCAAGCACGCACGAACGCACGCACGCACGCACCATCGCACACACGCATGCACAACCGCACGCACGCACGCACCATCGCACGCACGCACTACTTGCTTGATTGAGTAGTCGTGGACTGAATGGGACCAATCTTGTTGAGTTTTAGAGTCTATATTTGAAACAACTAATACCTGATCATTAACTGTTCACATATAGCAATAGCTTGACTGTATGCATCCTCTGCCTCATCATAAAGCTTCTGTCCATACAGCTTATTGCCTTTCTCTCGTAATGTCGGAATCAAATTGATTCTCTCTTGGATGTTTAGCTGCCACATTTCTTTTTCATATTCATCAGATCTTTCAACCTTTAGTATTTCTGTGAAATATTTACAGCATATTAGAATGTATTGTTCATTTCATTACATTGCATAAAAAAATATTGTCATAATACTGGGTACTGCTACATTTTCAAAAATAGCTATTTATTCACTAACATAATTGACATATAGATATTATCTCAATCACTAATTGCAATGTGATAAGCTTGCCACCTGCAGCTTAGGAACATAAATATCGCATTAGGGCATTCACATAATATTGTATTGTAAGTTTGTAATGAATACTATGTGGTTCCTGCAATACAAGATGAGCTTAGTGCAGGAATTGTTGGTAACTTAACTGTAACTCTTTTTAATTGTAATAATAAATAAAGAAATTTGTATAAACATTGTCGAAGTAGACTAAGAAGTTAGACCACGAGGGTCACAGGAACAGTTGGCCATAATATTTTGTATCTATAGTCAGCGTATCTACAGTATCGAAGTATCTATAGCCTAGTAGCGTATTGTATCTATAGTCTCGTAGCGCTGTGCAACCGCGGTGTTCTTACCGATCACCAAGGTTAAGCAGCGTTCGACTCGGTCGGCTTGAGATGGGTGACTTTTTGTGGCATTTTCATATTCGAGCGTCTCCATGCTTCGGAAGGCACGTTAAGCCATTGGTCCCCGTTTTCACTTAATGTGGTCATCGTTAAGCCAAGTTGGAAGCCTTAAAGGCGGCTTGATAAGTTCCAACAGCAGGTGGCCACGATTTGTGAGAGAAGGCCTCTACCCAGCAGTGGGCAGTATAGGCTGATGTTATTATAGTCAGGCAAGCTAATCTATTGCTTATTTCTGGAAAAAAAGCGTAATTTTTTACACACATCAGTTGATTATAAATGACTCACCTATGATGAATTCCAAATCACTTGGGCTGCTTATAAGGGCATCTAAGTCTGGATATCCTATGCCTTCAGTCTGTAGGGTCATAGTGCATGTGTGTTTGATTTTGTGCTGCTCCTGACCTAGCTCACGCAGAGTTTTCGATACAAATGGATAACTGTAGACTAGCTGTGAATAGAATATGGTTTAAACAACTTAAAGTCCAAGATACTGTTACCTCATTTGAACATGAGCGCTTTATCAACGCGCGTTAGTAAAGCGCTGGAATAAGAAAAGTTGCTGACAGTACATTTTTCATTAAACATAAATAAAATCAAGATAGGAAATGTCTCTCCTCTAAAAACATCCAGAGAAGAGCTTGAACAAATGGAATGAGGAAGTAAGTTCCACAGAAGCACAGCACGCACAATGAAGGACCCGTCATAACGACTGGAAGAATGAAGAGGGGTACAAAGAAGGAAAGATGTAGCTGTACGGTAGGGTTTGTCCCTTGGAATCAGGAAGTCAAAACACTCTCGGAGGTTTGTAGAATTACACTAGGATTTATTCCCGTGTCGTGGGTGCGTTTACAAACATGAAAATTCACATACCCAAATACCTAGACCGGAACAAATAATTGTGGATGACACAAAGATTTGTCCCGTGCGGGAATCGAACCCGCGACTATTAGACACAGTGGGCGGAGCGGCTTAATCACTGCGCTAAATCGTCCATCCCAAGGTCCGTCCGAGGGGAACTGGGGATTTAGGATTATGTAGAATGGAGTAGAGAAGAGAGAGAATGTGCAAGTCCCGTCACTGACGGATAGGTAGCCATTTCAATTTCGATCGGAATTCTGATATGTGATCAAATTTACATAGATATAGAAAAGTGCTGTAGACCTTTCTGCTTACTTCTGCTATATGAGAGCTCCAGGCAAGATTGGAGTCTATAAGAACACATAAATTCTTAACATCTATCTATCTATATCATCACGCCAGCTCCCTCGCGGGGTAGGCAGAGAGTACAGAGTTCCAACAGGTTCTTTCCTTACATACCTCTCTGGCTTCCTCCACTCTCATAGTTCGTCTCATACACACTCGCCGGTTACGGAGACTCTTGACTTGCCCTTCAGCTAAGACACGGTCTATTTGGTCATGGTAAGATAGTCTAGGTCTTCCCCGGCACCTACATCCTTCCACTTTCGCATTGTCATATCTTTTTTGTCATTCTTTCTTCTGGCATTCTTTCTATATGCCCCAACCAACGGAGCATACCCTTTCTCATCTTTACACCGATACTATCTTTCATACCTACTCGCTTTCTTACTACGCTGTTGCGAATACGGTCGGTCAGCGTGACTCCGCACATCTTTCGCAGAGATCGCATTTCGACCGCATTTATCCTGCTTTCGTTCTCCTTCTTACATACCCAACTCTCACTGCCATATAACAGCATTGGGACAAGCACTCCGTTATGCATGGCCAGCTGCGCCTTTTGGCTTAAGTGCCGGCTCCCAAGTAGCCTTCCCATCGCACCATTCACTCTATTACCTGCATTCACTCATCTCTCTAAATTCTTAACATTATTACTATAAGGTATAGGAACCAAATCAAGGACAACTTAAGGGAGTGTTTGTAGATTTATATTAAGGGTGTTCATATAGTGTTTGTCACCAATGATGAGAGCTTGAGATTTGGCAGGATTGACCAAGAGACTGAACAATTTCACCCACTTACCAAACGTAATTTTTTGATAGAAATATTTCTAGGTGCAACTGGTATTGTGCCTGATATAATGTCATCAGGCTTGCCCCTTATTGCATGAGACCTTGGGGAATACAGGCGTGACAATGTTTATTTTTATATATTTTTCACACACACCAGGACACCTACATTCCCCAAGCGGGACTGGCAGAGGTATACTGTGTATGCACACCAACTTATTGCTGAGAATGTAAGGTGCCAATGTAGTAGTGGCGAGGCTATAGCCATTATACTGGCCACAATTTTGAACCCCGGACTGCTACTGGGAACTTTTCTATAACAAAAACTACATTTTGTCTGCCCTACAATTAGAACGCGATCCTCTGCGATCACTAAACACACTATACTGTACCTAATAGACCAAGGAGGCAGTCTATAAAAATACCTTTTAAAAAACCTAGACTAAGTTCTTCCTATTTGATATAAATTTCAACTTAATACCGCTAATCGTTCCAGAGAAAAAGGGTAATAACCCTTGGACAAGGATAATCCTATAAGAGTTCTTGAAACCCTAGAAATAACTTTGGTAAACTTCATAGCAAACGTTAACTCTGCAATTGTCATGGAGACATTTCACTTGATGACAATGTGAGTTTCAATTTTGACCACTGGCCAAAATATCATTGTATGGATGTATTTGAAAGACATCCACTGCAAGACAATGGAGCAGAAAGGTTCTTGAGTAGAGATCATATACCGGTAGACATGGAGTGTTGTTGTGGAGTCTCTTTGCTTTCTTTATTATTATAATGATGCAACTGAATCATTTTTAAAGAACACTAACCATGAAGAATCCCTTGCTCACCAGCCAATGCAGACAAGACAAGACACCTAATATATGCCCTCCCCCATAGAGACTGCCCAAGCCGAGACCATTCCTCCTTGAGCTGCCCTTGAGCTAGTTGCCCCCCTTGTCCTTCTAGCTTAAGCGTAGTGCTCGCACTCTCGCCCTCTAGTCCAGTGAAACTGCAAAGGCCCCGCCGCCAACAGCATAGATCACTCACACACACAAAACATTTTTAAAGCTTATTAAAAAATAGAACAGACATATTGGCAACACTTACCTCTTTTTTCACTTCAAAACTAGCTACTTCCCCTACAGCCATCATTTTGACTATGGTTTCCCAGACTTCCAGTTTAAACTTGTGCCCTATTACTAAAACCATCGGTTCCTTTTTGCCTATCTTCCTGCTGTCGTCGATTAAAACTCTCTCTTTCCCGAGCTTCCATGTTTGGAAATGAAAATGGACCTGAAAAGTTATTATAGTGATAAATTGTTTTGAAAACACTTACATATTTTATCAAAATAAACTTTATGTTTACCTTACTCCCGTCGGCTATGGGAATATATTTTTGTCCAGGATATATTATTTTTTTTACTACGGGTGCTACCTGAGTCATTTTGATCTCATTAAGGCACACTGGCACGGCACAGTTGATAAAAAAAAAACACAATTTATTTGTTTATCACTACCACAACCTGCGTGATTTTCTCTTGACAATGACATTTAGTGATGCGCATAATTAATTATAAATAATAGATAAAAATAATCAACGTCAATCGACCATGAATTTCATAGTTGATATAATAGATACTTTTTTTTTCTTTTTTTTTTTAAAAGTATCACCAACGTGACAAACATTATGTAATATTATATTAGTATACAATCTTCTAAGTTGTTTTCGAGAGTCATTACGAATCGTCTCGAACGAAGGCTTGATGACTTCCAGCCTCCCGAACAAGCCGGTTTCCGGAAAGGTTTTAGTACCATAGACCACATACATACGCTGCGGCAGGTTATACAGAAGACTGAGGAGTATAATCGGCCACTATGCTTGGCATTTGTGGACTATGAGAAAGCCTTTGATTCGATCGAGACTTGGGCGGTTCTTAGATCTCTCCAGCGATGCCGCATTGACTATAGGTACATCGAAGTGTTGAAGTGCTTGTATAATAACGCCACCATGTCAGTCCGAGTACAGGGGCAGTGCACGAAGGTGATCCCCATAAAAAGAGGAGTAAGACAGGGAGACGTCATTTCTCCGAAACTGTTTACGGCCACCTTAGAGGACGCCTTCAAGCTCTTGGAATGGCAAGGACTTGGCATCAACATCAATGGCGAATACATCACTCACCTTCGATTTGCCGACGACATTGTGGTCATGGCGGAGTCGCTGGAAGATCTAGGACGAATGCTCGGTGACCTAAATAGAGTATCCCAACAAGTGGGTCTTAAAATGAATATGGACAAAACAAAAATAATGTTTAATGTCCATGTCGTACCCACCGCACTCACCGTTGGGAACTCTACTCTTGAAGTTGTCGACAAATACATTTACCTGGGACAGGCAGTCCGGTTAGGTAGGTCCAACTTTGAGAGAGAGGTCAATCGACGAATCCAACTCGTCTGGGCAGCGTTCGGGAAACTGCGCAACATCTTCTCATCCAAAATACCTCAGTGCCTAAAGACTAAAGTTTTTAGTCAATGTGTGTTACCAGTGATGACATATGGATCAGAGACGTGGTCTCTTACAATAGGTCTCATAAAAGAGCTCAAAGTTGCTCAGCAAGCTATGGAAAGAGCTATGCTCGGCGTTTCTCTACGTGATCGAATCAGGAATGAGGAGATACGTAGAAGAACCAAGGTCACCGACATAGCCCTCAGGATTAGCATGCTGAAGTGGCAATGGGCTGGCCACATAGCGCGAAGATCGGACGTGCGTTGGGGCAGAAAGATTCTAGAGTGGAGACCACGTATTGGCAAGCGCAGCGTAGGACGACCGCCTGCCAGATGGACCGACGATCTTGTGAAAATCGCAGGAAATCGTTGGATGCAGGTGGCATCGGACCGGTTACGCTGGAAAGCGATTAGGGAGGCATATGTTCAGCAGTGGACAAGTATAGGCTGAAATGATGATGATGATGATACAATCTTATTAACATACTATATTTAAATGCTGCCACATTTATAGGCAACCACGACGTTCTTAAATAACTATATCTGTTACTCAGCTATGAAATAATAAAACAAAAATGCTAAACAAAGTTTTAAACAGAAAAAAGGAAATTATATTATTAAATTTAAATGAAGGAACAGAATTAATTTAAAAAGGAGGTATAAAATAATTAGTAATACAATACAATAATAAAAAATAAAAGTATTTTATTAATGCTTAGCACGTGGAGAAGTCAGGCGTTCACCATCACCATCCTTCTGAATTTTATCCGAAAAAATTTCGATAGTACATGAATTATGTAATGCATTATATTGCCTTGTTAATCTGTTTATGCTATGAGAATAGAGAAAACCAGAGAGGTATGTAAGGAAAGAGCCTGTTGGAACACTACTCTCTGCCTACCCCGTAAGGGATCTGGCGGGATGATATAGATAGCTAATCGGTTTATGGGACGGTATTGGCATAAATTAGTTTTTGACTGTTGCAATTTCAAAGAGATATATTTATTTAATCTTGGAAGTCTGACTGGTACATTGAAGTGGAATTTATTGTGGAGGGTCTATCTTGCCACTTATAATTTTATGATCTAAAACAATTTCGCTTATTCCGCAAGTTTACGTAGGAAGGTAGATTTTGAAAGCACTTCAATAAGCATAATCAATTTATCTCACAGTACCATGTTAATTTGTGCATAGATTTATGTTCTTAGCGATCACCAAGCATCTCTCAGTTCGGTCAACTTGAAATGGGTGACCGTTTGTGGCACTGTCATATTCAAGGGTCTCCGTGCTTCGTCATCGAATAAAAGATTCCTTATCCTTTTTTAATTTATCTATCTATCTATATCATCACGCCAGCTCCCTCGCGGGGTAGGCAGAGAGTACAGAGTTCCAACATACCTCTCTGGTTTCCTCAACTCTTATTGTTCGTTCCATACACACTCGCCGGTTACGGAGACTCTTGACTCTCCTTTTTAATGTTTTTGGAGACTTATATGTAGCCTGGTTGACTACTTTCTTAAATGTTTCTTTAAGGGTAAACATCACATTATTGAATTTAGTCGTAATCGATTTATTATATTTATAATTAACGATATAAACAAATCGACACATCCCTAATGACATCTGACTTTATTTGAAACACCAGTAGGCAAGTGATTCAAATTAAGAATCAAGTAAGTGTTTGAAAATTGGTAGATAGATAGATTAGAAACATGGTATCCAACTTGTAACAACTCATTCACACACGTTGATATATAAAAACGTGTTTTGTTATTATAGCTGCCAGGTACAAAACATAACTATTTTTCTACCATTTAAAAGTCAGGTGTAAAGATAGGAATTCAATTCTATCTAATATAGAATCAATCTACTAATGTTCTATCATGGATTCAAAAATGCATGTTAGACATGTGTAACACTGCGCTACGCCGTGCAGTTGCGCCAACTCAGTTCACTGCGCCGGATGTGTTAACTCATTTCTTCAAAATGTGTTAGCGCACAGCGCAGGACCGGGAAATTGGAAAGGTGTTAAGGTGTTGTGTTGTTAAGTGTCAAAACGATCGATCTCATTCATTCTCTCACTCACTCGCTGAGTGAACAATGAGCCAACGCAGTTCGCACACTGTGCGCTCTTTATACTAAAACCTGTGAGCGTGGCGTGCAGATGGCGCATGTTTCGCTGCTCACTTGGCGCGTTCCATTTTGTTGCGCCATGGCGCAATTTTGAGTTAACCCAATGAGCCGGCGCAGTAAACTGCGCCTGAGTTACTGAGTTAACGCACGGAATTCCGCTGAGTTACCCATGTCTAATGCATGTGTTCTGTTCAGATATAGTTACAGTTCCATAGAGAATCAATTCTTAAGACGCATTAAAAAAAAGCGTTCGTGAGTACGTTGGACACATGAGCGCTTTTTCAATGCGCCTTATTTAGCGCTGAAATTAAACAAACGGCTAATAGTACATGTTTTTTAAGCGTTTACATCGCTTCAGCATGGCTTCAGCACAACGCGTTGAAAAAACTCCTATGCGAATAATGCATGCATTCATTCAAACTGAAAATCGATATTAGAATGATATGTAATTTTACACAATATAACCGCCATAAATACCTAATTTTATATAGTATATTGGATATTCGAATTGCTCTGAAAATATTCATGCACATGGAATCTTATGAAATAAATTAGTACATGGCACAGTTATATTGCTTATAACTTTGGCAAGCATCTTTGCTGATTTCGATTTATTGCTAGATGATTGAATAGATGCCATATCTCGTTTTTTTATTCTGTACTGAATGAATGAATGAATGTTTACTTTTCTTTTGTTTCTCAATCAAATTCATTCCTCTTCTTTTTCGTTCGTGTCATATTTCCAAGTGAAATTATTGATAAGTTTAGATTAGTGAAAATTACGTTATACTACTCGAATTTTAATTATTGGAGGATTTATTTAAGAATATTAAAGTGTTTGGCTTTAATTGTAAGTTACAATGGCCGATTTCCTGGAATCCGAAGCGGAGGAGAGCGAGGTTAGTGGAGCAGTGTCCCGAGCTTGTGTTCGATATAGTTATGATGGCGTACATGGTAATTTTTCGCTGTTTGTGACATTAGTTGGAGTCTGAAGAAGACGAGCGACCGGCGGAACGCAAGAAGCCGAAGCGGAAGGCTGCCGTGCAGAGTGACGACGAGGACGAAGACGAAGAAGGTAACGCAGTCTCGCCACTTTCTCTCGCTGTTGAAAAGTAGTTTTTGTTCTTTTGTAAACAATAATGCGTGAATGCACCTCGTTAAAGATAAAGACTGCGCTTTAATAGTGTTGTTGCAGTCATTTTAGGTTTTTGACATTGTGTTTAAGATTATCATTATCACACCTTTTTCTTACTCTAAATAGGTTAGTTTTTAAAAGGTCGTAGCGCTGTGGGACCGTGGTGTTCTTACCGATTACCAAGGTTAAGCAGCGTTCGACTCGGTTGGCCCGAGATGGGTGACCGTTTGTGGCATTTTCATATTCGAGCGTCTCTGTGCTTCGGAAGACACTTAGTGTGGTAGTCGTTAAGCCGAGTTGGAAGCCTTAAAGGCGGCTTGATAAGTTCCAACAGCAGGTGGAGTATGACCTAATCTCTCTCACCTCGATTTGTGAGAGAAGGCCTTTGTCCAGCAGTGGGCAGAATAGGCTGATATTATTTAAAAAGTGTAGAAATCAGTTAAATGTTTATCATCCTAAGTAACCTTATTTTCATATGATGGGCTATTGTCACAGTTCTGCATGACTAAAAGCAACTGTATTTTATTTGAATATGTAATTACACTCACAGTTTCACAGTACTTGTGTTAAAAGCAACTGTTATATTTGAGTACAATATGCCCCCTACAGACAGTGTTTGTAAATTGTTGTACATTGGAAATTTACATGTCAAATTAGATGAGAGTAGCCGAGGATCGTACCCAGTGTCATGCACTTGGAGAAGCCTATGTCCAGCAGAGGACTGCTATAGGCTGATTATGATGATGATGTTAAATTAATAAGTTACTTATTCACTTACTCTAAAATGATATGGGATACCATAAAATTAAAAATGACCAATGATTTTAATATTAAGAAAATTTCTCAGTTAGAGAATTTGTTATTTCTATGAGCTTGAATTACATCTCTGTAGGGCAGAGAGTTATTATTGTAGCTTCTTTTACCCATTCAGTCTTGAATGGTCCCTGCGAGGGTGTAAGCCTCCTCCATCTCGTTCCTCCTTTTCCTGTGCTGGGCGACGCTTATCCAGTCCCTTCCGGCTATTTTGATTAGGTTGTCAGCCCATCTTTTCTTTGGCCGTCCTTTCTACAAAGTGGCCTGGCCCATTTGGGCAGAGAGTTAGCATTGGTCAATTTCATAAACCCTGGTTATCAAACTACTAGTGTTTCTCTATCAAATTGTTTTATACCGAAATGGATCAATTTAGTTTCAACACGTCTTTGTTTCATTATTAATCAATCTGCACTGGATCTGCATGGTGCAATATGATATATCTCACTTAGATTTGTGAGATAGAGTTCTTTGCTCAGCAGTAGAACAGTTTAGGATGGCTTATTATACTTTTATAATATAAGCAATTTGCTAAACAATGCAAAATGAGAATAAGAGGCAGACTCTTTGCTAGAGAGATAAACCTTATCTATCTTCCTTGCCCATCTGTCAGCTAGTGGCTATCCAGCCCATTGCATTGTGGAACAAAAAATAATTGATTGCATTTAATTTTCCAAGATGTTATGTTTTATGATCATAACATGTTCATAAAAATAAGCAGGTGTTTAGGAAAATTTAACCATGTGTAAAAATATAATTAAAAACAGTGCATTATATTTTAAAAATTGTGTTGTCTCCGCAAAATAAGTTGATAAGTTAAAATGAAGTGACAAAAAGAATTGTTTATATATTTATTTATTTATTCTCAAATTACAACAACTATCTTTACAGGTTTTTTCCTAATACGATAGTGTAGTCAACTTATTTAAATACATTACAATACATTCATTACATTAGTTTGTCCATTTTATTAGAAACATTAACTTATTTATTATTTAATATTGTACATTATATTTAATTATTTTTGAATTATATATTAAATTAATACCTATAATCTAATTAATTATAATAAGTAATAAGTCAATGTAGACATTTTTTTTTATGAGAAATGCCGCAAACAAGCTTGTGGGTTGCCTGATGGTAAACAATCACCACTGCCAGTGTTGTGCATCATTCAATCAATTTTATAATTGTAGGATCAATCAAATTAATCTCCCTAAGGTACTTCAGAACAACTTTGATATTTGTATGACAAATGCCTCAGTCCCTCCATTGATCATGAGTCCTGTAGAGAACTCGACAACTGAAATACCTAAAATAAACCATGATAAATCCGAAATATTTTAATTGTAATTTAATGTTTCCACAATTAATTTTTGCCTAACTCTGACCACTGCCCATGGACATCAGCAACAACACATATGACCCCCCCGATGCTTTGTCATCCCTTCTTTCCGCTCAGAATACGAGCGACGACGAAGTAGACATAGACGTAGTAGTAGATCCCCTCCCATAGCCGGCGGTTGACCGGTGCGCTTAGTAGTGCACCCGTCCCCCTACAGCGACTGTCCCAACCGTTGGGACGAGTATGTCGCCTCTTGCCCTTCTGGCTGGCTGGAGCGTAGTGGTTGCACGCTCGCCTTTAAAATCCGGTGAAGCTGTAGAGGCCTCGAGGCCAACAGCGTAGGTCATTCACACACACACACACACACACATATGACACCAATGTGTTGCCAGCCTTTTAAAAGGACTTAAATAGGTTCATTATTGATATTGGAATTTCTCAAGTTCATTGTTTTATAACCCTTTATATTATTACTGCTTACTGCAGGACCATTATGATTAATGTTTCCCTGAAATTATTAAGATTTACAAAAGTGAGAATCATTTACCAATTATTCAGATGATGAGGAGCGTCTCCGAGAAGAACTGAAAGACTTGATAGATGATGCCCCTATAGAAGAGTCTGGGAGTGACGGGGAAGACTCTGATGCTAGTGCGGGACCTAAGAAACGGAAGAAGAGTGATGATGAACTGGATGACAGATTAGAGGACGAGGATTATGACCTTATTGAGGAGAATCTTGGTGTCAAAGTTGCTAGGGTAAGTAAAAAACTATTTATGAAACTTACTGGCCTAATTATACTGAGAGAGACTGTGAATGGAAAGCAGGAGGCAGTGAGGAAGACCCAGATGTAAATCCTAGGTCCAACAGAGTTGTATTTAGGTTTTGTTAATCGAAAAAATCTCTCTAGCAGACCACAGACTGGAGTTGTGTCCAGTATAATGGAATTAGTCCCACCCCCTGTTATAATTGGGACCTAATACCCAGTTTATACATTGCTACTGCCTCCACAAAAGCATTGAGCAGTACCGCAGCAGCGTTCACTGTATCCATACTCCCTTTGCACTGCAAGTGTATCTGTGTTTATCTTATGTTTGCAACCCGACATATGATTTTCTTTAATAATATCGTTTTCATAAAAATATCTTTATAATATAATATATATTTTTTTTCAACATTATTTTTTCCCCTGTAATTTCAAAAAGATTTCTAAACTGGCCACATTGAGTAGGTGTGGCCTATTAGTCTTTTGACTCCTGCTAAAAAAAACCATCTACGAAGGGAGCGCCCGGCAGTGGTAGTGTGGGAAGGGTAGTGTGGGAGCGCGAAGTGGCGCGTTTATACGCCTAACCTTCCCTTCACGCGGGAGTGAGCAGTGTGTAAATTTAACGAAATTCGGGAGTATGCAATGAGGTGTATTGCATACTCCCGAATTTCGTTAAATGCTGCCCCAGCCACCCTAGCTGATGAGGCAAGGAGAGAATACATGCGTAACGGCGTTTTGTAGTAGTATAATAAGCCCAGTAGACTAACACTTACAGGCACTTGAGGCAAAGTGTGATTTGTGAATAACATTCTTCCTAGTTAAATATTTATAGGAGTCTTTTGATATGTGTACACAAAAGAATCTTATGTTTTCATTAGAACAAGTTTAAGCGGTTGCGTCGTTTGGAAGACGATGACAGTGACAATGAGGGTGGAGATGATCCCGATTTGGAGAGGGAAGTCATTGCTGAGAAGCTATTCGACGGGGGATCCGATGAGGTCAGTGTTAGAGATATAATATTATTTATCTACTAAATTATTACTGTATAGACCAACAAGGATCTATTGGCTCGTGGATGACAATGACAGGGGGGCATTGGGGTGAAATTAGTGTAACCTTTTAGTGAAATTTTCCTATTGCCGAGGAGATGTTCAACAGGTGGGTCCGTATGGTTATTAATTAAAAAAAACAAACAGCAACTCTGCAACTGTTATGAAGTGACATTTCATTTGATGACAGCGTTAGTAGGGACAGGTAAGCACATACCTGTTTTCAAGACAATGGTTATCTAATAAATAATTATATAGCAGATAGCAATTGAGAGGCATCTCTGATCTGACTGACTGATCATATTACAGGAATTCCAGCTGTATTCACAGCCTGCATTCCTCTCGTCAATTACAGACCCTTGGAATAACTTTTTTTATTTTTTTTTATTTAAATAAAACGTTGCCCCACACTAGGAATAATTCCTGTGTCGTGGGTGCGTTTACAAACATGAAAATTCACATACACAAATACCCAAACCGGAACAAATAATTGTGGATCACACAAAGATTTGTCCCGTGCGGGAATCGAACCCGCGACTATTAGACACAGTGGGCGGGGCGGGCTAAGCCCTTAACCACAGCGCTAAATCGTCTGTCACTAGATCGTCCGTCACATAACTGATAAGTGTTAAACTCAAATTCATTTTGGACAAACCTTATAGGTGTCCCTGTCCCTTAATATATTTACTAATCTACCAGTGAACCGGCACACGTTCTGCACTGAGAAAATTCAGCAAGAAACACAGCGTGCTTGACGTTGTTTGAGAATCTCTTTTTTTTCATGTGTTCTCTTCTTTTCTTATTCTTTAAGCAAGTGATGTTTTCGCTTGTGCTAAGAATAGAATAGAATACACTTTATTTAACACCAACATAAGCAAGAACAACAAACAAAGAAAATAAAATGTACACATACAAATGGTAGCACAATTGGCGGCCTTATTACTAACAGCAATCTCTTCCAGGCAACCAACATAAGTAAGTAACTAAGTGCCTGCTGTTATAGATATAACTGAGCATATTTTATGTACTAGGAGGACGAAAATCGGTCAGAATCCGCGGCTCCCAGAGAAGTGGAATATGATGATGACAATGAGGACATGGAGTCTGACGCTGATGATTTCATCGTCGACGATGATGGCAGACCGATCACCGAGCGCAAGAAGAAACGCAAACCTATATTCACTGATGCGTAAGTTGATACCATAATTGAATAAACTTATGTAAATTATGATATGATTTTCCATGTGTTTTTTTTTAAATGTAGCCTTACTATAATATTTTTCACAGATGGGTAGTGACAGTTCTAAGTGCCAAACGAAATTAATATTTAATTCAATGGTACTAAGGCATAACGCCGTAATTATAGAAACAGGTCATGCTTCTTATTGCCATTCAATAAAGTATAATTTTCTTTAACACTTGCAATTGTCACAGTACCCTTCCTTCATGAAAACTACTATAGAATTTTGAACAATTAATATAGCAGGGTGAGTCTGATTTCTACTGACCAAACACCCACAGTAGCCGCCATCGATATTTTAGAAGGGATCGGCGATCTCCACTAGTTAATGTGGATATTGACTCAAAATTAATCGTAACCTGGATACCGCGATGCTAATTTGCTAAATAGTTAGCAGTATTATTGTAATCCTATATCTCGTGATAAAAAGACGAAGTTATAAATTCGGTTTATCAACGTCTTTTTCCCACTGTAAAGTAAAATTACAATGATTAGTCTGCTTCGTTGGTCTAGTGGCAAATAATGTGCTTTGCGATCACGAGGTCTTGAGTTTAAATCCTCGGTCGGTCGGACGATACCAAAATAAATAAAAATAAGTATCAGTCCGGACTCAGGAATTGTGCCCGGTATATGGCAATAGGTTCGTTCTATTACATGGGACCTAACATCGTTGGCGAAAATTGGGTGTACACAGTACACTTTGCCACTCTGGCTTGGGGAACATAGTCGTGACGGCTGAAATTATGATAATCCCTACGAAATGTATTCTTATACTTTCCCACAGGTCGCTGCAAGAGGGTCAGGATATATTCGGCGTGGACTTCGATTATGATGACTTTGAGAAGTATGGAGAAGAGGACTACGAAGATGAAGAAGAGGAAGACTTGGACGAGTATCTGGAAGACGAAGAAGAGGAAGGTCAGTTCGTGAAATAATCCTATTATCTTAATAATATTAATTACTTTGTATGTTTAGATGTTTGTATTTATTTGATTTGGCTTAATACATAGGATACTCTTATCCCGGAAAAATGTTAGGTTCCTGTCTAAAGTCTACTATTATTTTGCTAAAAGTGATACTGAGATCGTATGACGTCGAGATTCACAGAGAGTACCAATTTGGGGTGTTTGTGCGGTGTAACCCAAACAATGTCCCGCTTTATATCATTGAATTATTATCTGCTAAGTATTATCTATCTATCTATCTATAACCTCACGCCAGATCCCTTGCGGGGTAGGCAGAGAGTACAGAGTTCCAACAGGTTCTTTCCTTACATACCTCTCTGGCTTCCTCGACTCTCATAGTTCGTCTCATACACGCTCGCCGGTTACGGAGACTCATAACTAAGTAAGTAAGTACTAGAGATGTCATATTAAACAAAAAATGGCAATGAATGGCGCAGAACTTGATGACTGCAGGGACCGCAAAACCTACACCTAATACCTACATCTAGTAATATAGAAATTAGAAATAATAAGAAAAATATTCTTTGGTTTAGGTGAAAAACGTAGACCGAAGAAGGGCAAACCGAAACGGCCTAGCAAGAAGTCGATATTCGAGATCTACGAGCCTAGCGAGTTGAAGAGGAGCCACTTCACGGACCTGGATAATGAGGTCTGGAATATCTACAAC
Organism: Phalera bucephala; assembly: GCA_905147815.2. Taxonomy (NCBI): domain Eukaryota; kingdom Metazoa; phylum Arthropoda; class Insecta; order Lepidoptera; family Notodontidae; genus Phalera; species Phalera bucephala. The sequence goes on along the minus strand of LR990621.1, from coordinate 8,744,744 downwards.
ATTTTAAACAGTAACACTGTTATTTTCATGTTTATTCATTAAAAACTTGTAGTGTAATAGAATGGCATATCCATTCGATAACGTCACGCTAACGTCAGAGTGTTCATGCTGAGCACTCAGATGAAGGTCGCGGAGTAACTACAGGAGAGTCTCACTAATAAGGCATATTGAAAACTAGGGGGTGCCGGATTATTGGAGTGTTCGGTTTACTAATATAAAAGAATGCCGGTGCGTGCGTGAATAGCGGGCAAAGGGAGGGGTGAGGGAGGCGCGGGTGGAGGTTCCCGGATTATTCATTCATCATCAGCTCTCTACAACCCACTGCCCACACCCACAAGGGATTAGACTCCTGCCTTTTGTGCCATTCTTCGCGGTCCTGTGCCAATCTACTCCCAAGTTCTTCCTTAAACTCTCGATATATCATCTACACATCGAGTCATTGGTCTGCCCACTCGTCGCCGGATTATTGGACGTGTCTAACTACTGAAGCGCTCGTAGCGCTGAGCGACTGCGGTGTTCTTACAGCAGCGTTCGACTCGGTCGGCCTGTGATGGGTGACCGTTTGTGGCATTTCCATATTCGAGCTTCTCCGTGCTACCACTTAATGTAGTGGTTGTTAAGCCAAGTTGGAAGCCTTAAAGCGGCTTGGTAAGTTCCAACAGCAGGTGGCCACAATCCTGCCTCCACCAATCCGCACTGGGTCCTCGTGGTGGAGTATGACCTAATCGATTTGTGAGAGAAGGTCTTTGTCCAACAGTGTGCAGTATAGGCTGATATTATAATTGTTGAAGCATTAGTGAGACTCTACTCGTATATCCCTACAGCACAAAGCCAGTCGTTATAGCGGTCTTTGAGACGGGCGCTTGGCCCGTCTTTCGGCCGTTTAAACTGAAAAAAAAAAATTAACCAACTTTTTCGTAAATATAGATCCGTAAGACAGACGTGCCCGAGCGTATGCAGACGCGAAGTTTAGTATCGGTGCCGATCACCCCCGTCGAAGAGGGCAGCACTGAGCTGGAAGACGAGGCCGAATGGATATACAAGCAGGCGTTCTTGAAACCGCCCGTGTCTAAAGCAGACACACAGGAAGCGAGAGAGAGATCACGCAGGTAAGTTTATATGTCTTATTTTTAAATACCAGGTTAGTTGGAAAAGGGGTAGTGCAGTTAAAAGGTCGAGTCGGCGCTCAAACGCTCGCGTCTTCAAGGTTTCGCCACATTGCCACCGCAGCGTGATAGGGGCCCGACGGTGGCGCGACTTGGGCACTTTACTGTAAGGGAGACGTCACACAGCTCCGCAAAGCTCGACGCGATAGCAAACGTCGCCGCGCCCGATGCTATTACAAACTAAGCACGGCGGGGGCGAGACGCCGATACGCGTGCGAGCGGGACGCTAGTGTTGTTGAATGAATTTTAGACGTTGATAGTGTCAGCGCGGTCGCCAGGACCGCACGACTTCTCGCCCGCAGTGTGACATACGCGCCACGCTGCCGACCGCCGGCTGAACGCCAGCGTCGCGCTTCCGTCACGCGTCCGTCACGCTTCGACGCCTATTTGACGAATTCTTCGAAGTGCTCTAAGCGTTGACTCAGCGCTCATTTTCATAGCAAAGGTGTACTATAAAACGACTACTATGATTTTTCACAAGACTACTATCACAATCACTTATCATATATTGTCAAAGTCAAAAAAACACACTTTCGAAAAAAGCTGGTGATTATTCTAATATATTTTTCAGTATTTGAAAAGTAACAACATTTACTAAATATTATGTATTCTGGTGAATGGTAAGCGAAATCGTTTTAAGCCTTACCTCAAAATTAGGAAAATTATTTTTAAAGAACCTTTATATTTGTTAAATAAAAATAGTTCCCATATCTATTGGACGAGCACTTTACATCGAAACGACAATTAATTTTAATAATAAAAATAATATTAGCCCTGTTAAGAGACTGTCCCACTGTTGGGCACGTGCCTGGCCATAGCCCTCCACGCTGACCCAGTGTGGGTTGGCGAACTTCACTCACCTTCGAGAAAATCTCTGGCATGCAGGTTGCCTCACGATGTTTTCCTTTACCGTTAAAGAAAGTGATAGTTTTTTTTTTTAATGCACAAAACTGCATGCCAACATGTGCTAGGATTCCAGTTCGAGAATCCATTGCGCTAATTGTGAGACTCCTTACTATAACCTAAGCTATTTATTCCTATAGGGGTCCTAGCACAATAACCAAGATCCGTCAAGCCTTGGACTTCATGCGCAACCAGACGTTAGAGGTGCCATTCATAGCGTTCTACCGCAAGGAGTACGTGCAACCGGAGCTCAGCATCAACGATCTCTGGAAGGTGTACAAATATGATGCGAAGGTGAGACTTTCATTCCAACTTTCCATAATTATGGTGCCCATCACGGAAGAAAAAAGACTAAAGGAAGTGCCATACAACTACGGCCTGGCAGACACTAATACTCGCTAATGTACATGCCCACCCCTTAGCCGGGCGCAGATGCGCGCGGCTTACCACCACCGCTAAAAAGCGACTTCTTTATGTGGTGATTCCACAAAATTAGGGTCCCTTTTAGGCATACTTGTCTTCGACATTTTTAGATGCTGTTGAATTACCTATTAGTGTTTAGTGGTAATTAATTTATTCTGACATTCTTAAAAGGGCCGGTTACTTTAAGTAGTATTTTATGAGAAATTTAGAATTTTGTAAATTTACGCCACTAGAGACTGAAGAACAATATTGTTATTGTAGTAAAAATAAGGCATGTAGACTTAATATCATATTTATTTGTAGTGCATCTCTTAACCATCTCATAATACCTATTAACAAACAAAACTAACGCATAATAATGCTTCTTTGATGGTATAATCAGTCTCAGTGGTATATACAGTGAAATTGAAATAAGTCAGTAATTTACAGTGAAATTCTCTAAAATCAGTCAGTAATTTACAGTGAAATAAACATCACATAGTTAGAAAATTACTAATAAGCATAAGAGAACATCAGCCGTCAAGGACTTCCGCCGCCCCTAACCATATTCACGACAAGAGACTGACGGATCAGGGACTGCCGTTTCGAAGGAAAAGTAAAAATATTTTATTGGTCGACAATATACCACGATATCAAATGCCGTCTAGCAAACAGGACCAACATAGAACTACCGATAAAATTACTTAATATAGAACCGATAAAATTACTTACCTAGGGACAGATGCAGTGTCTGGAAAATACGTGTTTGCACAGCATCTTCAGCGGTTTACAAAATGACATCAGGTCATACTTTAAAATCAATCTGTGTACATTATATTCATTCGCTTATTGTAATGTGAAATATTCTATCTATCTATCTATATCATCACGCCAGCTCCCTCGCGGGGTAGGCAGAGAGTACAGAGTTCCAACAGGTTATTTCCTTACATACCTCTCTGGCTTCCTCCACTCTCATGTTCGTCTCATACACACTCGCCGGTTACGGAGACTCTTGACTTGCCCTTCAGCTAAGACACGGTCTTGTGACATGTGAAATCCGTAAATGGCTAAGGCCTGACGATTAAAGTCGTGGACAATAATTTGACTTGACTTGACTGAAATGTAATGATTTTTTGGTCAATTACAATAAATACGTGAAATTAGGTATAAGGACTCTTAGATTGAAAAGCTGTAAAGAAAATGGGAGTATAAACTAAATCTTTTTCAAAATATGGATGCCCAAACACAAAATTTTGACGCGCGGACATGGCTAAGGACTGACGTTTTGGGGTCAATAAAAAGGATTTCAGAAGTACACTATATTATTACGTTAAACAATGTTTGGGTTATAAATAAAACAGATTGTAATTGTTACTGAGTAATCTTAATAATATTAATTACATCAGTGAAAGTGCTGCGGACAGAGTTGCCCGACTTTTATGGAACCACCCATTAACATAAAAAAAAATGGGGCGTCCATTGCACCGTAAAGGAAGTTAAAAATTATTGTAATCCTACTTTATACTAATATTATAAATGTGATTTTTTTTATTATTTTTTTCATTTAATAACATAGCCCCACACTAGGATTTATTCCTGTATCGTGGGTGCGTTTACAAACATGAAAATTCACATACACAAATACCCAGACCGGAACAAATAATTGTGGATCACACAAAGATTGGTCCCGTGCGGGAATCGAACCCGCGACTATTAGACACAGTGGGCGGAGCGGCTTAAGCTCTTAACCACTGCGCTAAATCGTCCGTCCGTGACTGAACGGATTTGAATGAAATTTGACACACATTACCTGGATTACATATAGGATACTTTCTATTCCGGAAAAATGTTAGGTTCCTATCTAAAGTTATTTCCGACGAAGGCGCTTGCAAAAACTAGTAAATAATAAAATATAACAAGCGAATGATACGAATCATATGTCATAACTCTCCACTTTCAATCTTAGGAACAAATGGATTCTCCGCCGTCAAACGTCATCAACATTGTTCAAAATATACGTGATCATTCCTTCAGTGGCAAATATGTAATATGGGAGTGAGTCTCTTGCTGCTAAGAAAATTTCCATAGAAAACCCCAGTAAAATATCCGGCCTAAGATTCAGACCCAAGACGATAGCATTACGATACCAATAAAGCGGGTATAATAGTTTTAAAGGTACATTCTGTCTCTCATTCAGTGGTGCCAACTAAAAGAACGCAAGGAGAACCTACTGAAGCTCTTCGAGAACATGCGCGAATTCCAACTGGATAAGGTGATGATGAACCCAGACGCGCCCATACCAGAGAACATGAGGCTCATCAAAGACGAGGATATTGAGAGGTAAGCTAAGCTTTAAAGAAGACTTCTATGGCAAATATTTGAAATATTAAAGTTATTAATATACTCTAACCAGTCCGTTTAGTCCAGTATAGTGTGTGGTTTTCGACAAAAGTTAACCCACCTACAGCTTAACTGTTTACACATAGAATGTTGGTGCTTGCGTAAACAAGTGGGTTCTCGATTAAGTCGGTAATGTTCAGGGTGCGCAAAATGTTAGCTAAGTGTTATCTAACACATAAATCAACGTGTCCAATGAACAAAGTCCTATAATCCTTATAATAACCTTATCGTCGGATACGAATGTTGCAAATGCAATTTATTTTGTTTGGCATATGTAGGTACAGAGAGAGAGAGTACAGAGTTCCAACAGGTTCTTTCTTTACATACCTCTCTGGCTTCCTCCACTCTCATAATCGTCTCATACACGCTCGCCGGTTATGGAGACTCTTGACTCTGGCCTCTGCCTACCCCGCAAGGGATCTGGCGTGATGATATAGATAGATAGATGGATGTAACTTTGTTCTATCGGACCGTCGAAATAAGCAGATCGGGGCTTGTCTGTAGCAACAGCCTGGACCGGAACATATTCATATATTCTTAATGCAGGTTGGCCTGGACCGAGCAGTATCGCCCTGTACCGACAGATCAGAAAACTTGTTTTACTTGTCCGTTGAAGCTGTAAAGGCCCCGCGGCAAACAGCGTAGATCATTCACACACACACACACACACACAAAACAAACAGTGGCACCCCGGGAGTGCCGACAGAAGTGAAAACTTGAACAATTACGTGTATATTTTTTGAATCGTCAGGAAATATTTTTTGAATTTTTTTATATAGAGAGGTGTCGGTAACGGTAACAGTGTTGAGAGTTCAATGGTTTTTCCCATCTCAAAAAATGCCAACGTGCATGTGTATCTATGTACGTACATACGCAATATATGTACATACTTATAGTATACAGAGTCGGTTACGGTAACAGTGTCGCGAGTTCAATTGTTTTTCCCCATCTCAAAAAATGCCCAACGTGCCTAAAGAAGTTTTGACTTCAAAAACTTGGTTTGTTACGCAAGCACCCTAATACTGCAAATTTATACCTAATGTAATATTGTACATAAATGTGGAATGCCTTGTATTAAAATAAACCAGGTTGAAGAACGTACAAACGTCAGAGGAACTCCGTGACGTTCACACACACTTCCTGCTGTACTACTCGACGGAGCTGCCAGAGATGCAAAAACTGCAGCGCGCCAAAGAGAGAAAGAAAGAGTTGGAGGAGAAAAAGTAAGTTAAACAAGTCTAAATTTCTCATGTTATGTGGTTTTTGGGATCTATGTAGACTTATCCAGAAATGGAATAGCGTTACCGACCCATAGACCGTGTCTTATCTTAAGGGCAAGTCAAGAGTCTCCGTAATCGGCGAGCGTGTATGAGAAGAACTATGAGAGTGGAGGAAGTCAAAGAGGTGTGTATGGCAAGAACGTTTTGGCATTCTACTCTCTGCCTGCTCTGTACTCTCTGTAATTTCTTCTATATTGAAGGCGAAAACAGTACATATTTAGCAATTTTCAACTTGTCTTTACACAAAAAGACGCGATCGTTTATGCGTGGGCTGTTCGATTTCTCTCCAGTTTCGGTTTTAATTTTCTTGCCACCAGACTATAACCCACGCACTCGCACGTAATGTTTGGGCATGACATGTTTTGCTTACAATTTTCCTCACTTGATATATTTGGTGAAATGCATAGAAATGATTCGATTCTCTATTTTCTCCAAGGAAATTCGCGCGTGAAGAAGCGGAGAAGAACGGAGACGATCCTGAAGAGGCGGTCGCCGCTGTAGATGCCGCTGAGCCTGACGAGGAAGAGGCCTCGGAAGTCAAGTACGCCGTACGGTCTGGCCCTTACGAATTGTGCAGGAAGGCGGGCATTGGTGAGCAAAATATTATTTTACACGCTTATTACTTGTCTAGATTGAGTATCCCGCGCGCAGAAACAGCATAAAATTTATTTACCCATAGCGTAGGTAAATTGTAGTACGCACACGCACGCGCACGCACACGCACACATTGACTGTTTTTGAACTGCGTGCATGACTGAGGCCGTTTTTGTGATGAATGATAGTAATTAAGAATTGATTTAGGTTTAGACTTTGACTGCTTCGTTGGTCTGGTGGCAAAGCGCATCGCTTTGTGATCACGAGGTCCTGGGTTCAAATCCTAGGTCGGAAAAAAGTAGTTTTTCTAACGAAAAATTCCCAGTATGAGTCTGGAGTCTGGAATTATGCCCGGTATATGGCAATAGGCTCGCCCCCTATTACATGGGACGTAACATCGTCGGTGAAACGTGGGTGTACTCAGTACACCTCTGCCACCCCCTCTGGGGAATATAGGCGTGACGGTGTGTGGTTTAGGTTTTTACGGAAACAAAATACATATTATTAATTGAGTATTGAGTATGTGTATGTGTGTTTGATGCCGCTTTTGTTTGCTACTGGTTTTTTTTTATTTACATACTCACATTATTATTTTTTTGCCTTATTTTTTTCCTGTTAGGAACAATATGGACGGGTATTCAACTTCATTCATTTACTGTCTGATACTTGCTGAATGTTGTCTAATCAAAAGTTGTTCAAAAGAAGTTTGAGGGTACCCCGGAACAACTATGCCTTTTGGACGTCTACCACCTCAGTCCTTCCCGTGACCATGGGTGCTGCAAAGCACTCGAAACGTCGGGAATTTAAAAATCAAAATAAACCGCGATAAAATCCGAAAAAATAGTGTTATTTCATAATTTGACTAATTTTGGGCTTAAATCTTACATATATTTTTTATAGTTGGAATCGATTCAGCTGTCGATTTAGACCAAACTTCTTTCAGGTCTTGCGTTAATTACGTTACACCTTGTATAGTGGCCGCAGTTGTTCAATGAGCGATTTGTCAGTTTAGTTTTGTTAGCCCCGTCCATAAACTCTTGACCTCACCTGTCATATGAACACGGCTACATACTTATATGAACTATAGTGCCACAAGGATCTTCAGACCCGTGGATGACATTGACAGGGGGGCCTTAGTGTGAACCATAAAACAAATACGAAGAGGAGATGGCCTAAGCTAACGAGCCTTCTGATTTCATAAAAGCATTGACGTCATCGTGGTGGGCGTGGCTTACCTCAGTTAGTCATCGCTACTCGCTCAATTCACACGTCCGTTCCAGCTCGCATAGCTATGAAATATTATCTATTATTACTCAAAATAAAACCCTTAAAATGAAGTGATGTATCTTAATATGCAAAAATTACTTGGATCGACATTCTGATCACACAAATAATATGGGATTGCACTTGTAAGTATATTTTCGTAATTTATTAGAAAGCTGTTATATTTATAATGCCATTTAGCGTAATATAATTGAACTTACAAGTAACACTGACATAGACGAACCGTTTAGTTCTTACCAGTCCCCGCCAGATGGCAAATACAAATATGGGTTGGGCGTAACATCCCTCTCGCCCTGTGCCACCCCGCGCAACGACACATTTCATTCTATAGAAAAATCTGTTCAACCCATCTTCTCTTCGTATTTGCTTCGTGGTGTGAACTTGGCGTTACCATTTCATTTTTTTTTTCTTCCTCCAAGGGGATATTTCAACAGACGGGTACTAATTAAAAAGAGAACTTCGGTAAATTTGAAAGCAAACGGCAACTCTGCGAGTGTCATGTAGTGACATTTCATTGGATGACAGCGTTAATTCCTATCCTAAAAGATCCTTGTGTGACTAGTGAAGGTGGAGCATAGCGCGTGCGGAAACAGAATAATGTTTATAGATAAATTGTTGTGCGGACTCGTACGCACACATTGAAAGCTTTTGAATAAATCGAACACTGCCATCACGCACACGCGTGAATGAGGCCGCTTTTCGCGCCAGTTTTGTTAGCAATACTCAGTCTGGACAAGTCTTGGTCTGAGGCATACTTACTTGACGATTGTTTGTAGAACCTTTGGTGAAGAAATTCGGCCTGACACCGGAGCAGTTTGCGGAGAACGTGCGGGACAACTACCAGCGACATGAAGTTGAACAGCAGCCCGTCCCGCCCCTGGAAGCAGCCGCTGACTACGTGAGTGTCATCATCTCAGCCTATACTTGTCCATTGCTGAACATAGACCTCCCCAATCGTTATGCTTGGCGTAATCGCCATGCTTGGCAGGCGGGTTGGCGAGTGCAATTTGTTGATCGCCGCTAGTAGCCCATTCTCTAGTTTTGCCTTAATCGCCTTGTACGACAGCTGATGGGATGAGATGGGTTGGTCCTATTCTAAGCCAGTAACCAAACGGAAGCTTGATTGTGCTGCCATCTTATTAATAATTAAGAGAAGAGAATAAACCTTAAATATTTTTTTGTAGCAAAAGTTAGAGTCCGTACACTCTAGTTCCCTTTGTTCTCGGTGCTTCCCGCAAGGCGACATCTTTGAGTGCTAAGTTTTATTGAAAAAGTATGTTTTCATGTGCACTGAGATATTGTTTTAACAAATCCAGAAACAAAAGATTTTTTTATCTACTAGCTGTTCCCCGCGACTTCGCCCGCGTGTAATTTAACAATTTTTTTTTTCTGTATAAAAGTAGTTAAGTTACTCTTTATAACATCAGCTATCTGCCAGTGAAAGTCCCGTCAAAATCAGTCCAGCCGTTCTGGAGATTACCCGGAACAAATAGACAGACAGACAGACAGAAAATTTCAAAGTTGTGTTTTTGTGATAAGTACCGTATATACTTTCCTGACACTTCAATTTTATTTATTTGTATAGTTGAAAACACAAACACTCCGCTAGCCCCGCGGTTATCAAGTTGCGCGCCATTTTATGTGTGACCTGACATGTCTAGTAAATAATAATTCAATTGTTTGACCCTGAATGAAGTCTGAATCGATAATTATAGTTGCAAGTAATTCTATATATTAATTTCACCATCTCTGAGTAGCCTTATCACATGGTTAACCCAGTCAGTATTAATTGCCGAGTAACACTAATCGAGAAGTAACTAACCTGCACTTTATTTGAGAATTATATTATAACCTTCGAATAAATATTCTTGATTCTTATGATTCGATAAAATATTGAAGTTTACCAACCCGAACTGGGCCAGCGTGGTGGACTATGGCCTAAACCCTCTCAATTTGAGAGGAGGCCCGTTCTTAACAGGGCTAATATTATATCTAATCGGGGTGTCTGAGTTCATCGTTATTAACGATACAGCGTGTATATTCTAAGTTTATATCGAGGGTCGTGTTTGCGGTGTAGGTGGGGTCGATCGGTTCAGCGGCGGAGGTGGTGCGGCGCGCGGTGTACATGTGCGGTGTGCAGCTGGCCCGCGAGCCGCAGCTGCGCTCCACGCTGCGGGACGCGCTGCGAGACCGCGCCACGCTCAGCGTGCGCCCCACGCCGCGCGGGCTCAAGGAGATCGACGAGAACCACCCCTGCTTTAGGTGACTTAACGGACACGCTATGATTTTTCAGGAACCAAAGACTCCATTCAACGAGCTTCGAAGACTGCGGCGTCTGCTACAGGTGACGTAACTGACACGCTGTAAGTCTCCACTCGGGCACATAACTAAGCAGAAGACCGGATCCATTCGACGAGCACCAACAGGCGGACGCAAAAATGAACGCGTGGTTACGATGATCTCAAGTTAGTCGAGTGGTTCGACCAATGCACACGATGGTCGAGGCATTAATGGAAGTTATTTGCATCGTGTAAGCAATTACGCAAATGCCTGAGTCTAATACTTATGTATGTATCGTAATTCGAGTTGACCGCGCGGATAGCTCGGAAATGTACTCGCACTGTGTACAAGGAATTTAAGTGATAAGCCTTGACGCTGTTACACTTTTCCTGTACATTGATAACCTTAATAAAAATCTCCAATACCAATGCCACATCTGGGGTGAAAATGGTGTGTTCAGCAATGAATCGAAATCACTCACTAATTTGTCCATTATTTACAGCATGAAATACCTTAAGAAAAAGCCAGTTCGCGATCTAACCGGCGATCAGTTCCTGAAGCTGGCTATGGCCGCGGAAGACAAACTGCTGGAGTTGAGCATCAGCGAACACATCGAAGGCAACACTGGCCCTAGCTACTTGGAAGAACTCAAACAGCTGTATCAAAAGGTTGGTATTTAGTATTGTTCACGCGTGAACTAAACGTAGGCGCAAGCGACCGTCGACAACCCCTACCCCCCGATACGGTGGTCCACTTTACTTAAGTCCACCGGCGCCATATATCTACTATTTAAATACATCTTTTGTAATACAGTTTTGTATTTCTCAGAGCTAGGGCTAGCTCAAGGCTAGGGATCAACGTAATGGTCCTTCGAGCCGGATCATTTTATATGTGCGGATTGGCCGATTTATGATGATATGTGTCGATTAAGTCGTGAAAACTGCGCTTCCTGCAAGTTCTAATTTCTAAATAGATTTATTCATCTGAAACAGTTCAAAACAAAAGTCGACCATAGATACTTATTATCTGTGTCAAGCCGGGCGAAATCCAACTGTAGTCCTTTTCTCCAGTCATGGGTACGCTGACGTTTAGAATTTGACGTTTGTAGAAATGTGGTGAGTGTGAAATAGAATCGATTGAATATCATATCGAGAAAATTTATAACGAAGAATGAATCAATATAAATAAAAATAATTCAGAAACAAAAGGAGAACAAAATAAAATAATCTCATTATTTATTTACGAATCAAGCCATTGATTAGAAAAGTTGTCTGACAAATCGCTTGATCTGTCACGTGTATTATTATTAAAAAATCTATAAAACTCCCTGTTTTAATATGTCAAGATACCGCATCCACGTTTATTTATTAATGTCTCGCCCCTGAGGATACTAAATATTTCAGTCAGATACATAGAATGATATATTCTTAAAAATCGGCAATCGATTTTGTACATGCAAGGATGCAGGTACCAGGGAAGACCTAGACTATCTTACCACGACCAAATAAACCGAGTCTTATCTGAAGGAAAAATCAGGAGTCTCCGTAACCGGCGAGCGTGTATGAGACGAACTATGAGAGTGGAGGAAGCCAGAGAGGTATGTAAGGAAAGAACCTGTTGGAACTCTGTACTCTCTGCCTACCCCGCAAGGGATCTGGCGTGATGATATAGATAGATAGATTGATTTTGTACATTTTAAAAAACAACATTGCGATTATACTGTTTTTATTGTGTCAGTCCCTAAAACGTAAACCGTTACGTCTTTTTCGTCGTCTTTTTTACGAGACATGGGCACGTCACCGCACCCAAAAAACAATACTATGACCTTCGTTCGGCCCGCACATCAAGCGCGTCCGTCACCGAGCATCCTTTGTGCTCGGTCGTCTCTATCCGCTAATCTGCAAGCGGAGTAAAATGTCCCTTAGAAATAAGGTGACACTTTACAAAACTTGCGTACGACCCATCATGACTTATGCGTGTGTGGTGTTCGGGCCCCTCTCACATTGATAAACTCCAAGCGGTTCAAAACCGCTTCCTCAGTAAGGCTTTACTGAGGAAGCGGTTAGGTAGGAGCCCCATGGTTTTTACGGAATGTCGACCTCCACTCCGACCTCGGTCTCGAACCTATTCGCGCCTATATTAAAAAGGCGACAACTCAACACTTCGCGAACGCGTCTACCCATGCGAATTCATTAATCGTAGCCGCCGCCGACTACGATCCTCCGACCCATGCCGCCCCCGCCGCCGCCGGCCGCGACTTATTCTCACCGATCCCCCCGATGCTTTGTCATCCCTTCTTTCCGCTCCGAATACGGGCGACGACGACGACGAAGTCGTAGATCCCCTCCCTTAGCCGGCGGTTGACCGGTGCACTTAGTAGTGCACCCCCTCACCCCGCAGCGACTGTCCCAACCGAAGCTGCTTCTTCAAGGCGCTCTCGAGTATGTTGCCTCTTGCCCTTCTGGCTCGAGCGTAGTGGTTGCACGCTTGCCCCTAAGTCCGGTGAAGCTGTAAAGGCCTCGCGGCCAACAGCGTACATCACTCACACACACACACACACAAAAACACTATAATATTATAAATGCGGAAGTTTGTGAGGATGGATGTATAGTTGTTAGTTACTCTTAGACACAGAAACTATTGAACGTATCTTGATGAACCTTTACGGTAATCTAGTTTATACAACAGAATAACACATAGGTTATAAAGATATAAGAAAACAAATTACAATATGAACGCGTGTGCAGCCGCGAAAAACAACTTACCTAATATATTTATAACGATCAGTTTCCCGCGGCTTCGCACCCGGTCGATAACAGCACCACCTACTGGATCTATATTACTTCTGGATAATTAGCTTTCTAATGGTGAAGAATTATTAAAATCTTTGTAGTTTGAGAACAAATCTTTCCTCTTTATAATATATATGTACAGTTCGTCAAGGATCTATTGGCCTGCGGCCAAAATCGGAACTAACGCTGTCATCAAATGTCACATAATAGTCGCAGAGTTGCCGGTTGCTATGAAATTTACCCGTTTGTTTTTTTAATTATAGTCTTTTTCACGAGACGTGGGTACGGTGACGTTTGATTATATTCCATTTCACGCATATTGTATTTAAGAATATTAAAAATATAGAATCCAAAAAATAAACAGGAATATAAAAATACATCAAAAATCTACTTAACTTTTTACTTAAATCATATACTGTTCATAAATTTGCTTAATTAATTAAAGAACTTAAAATATAATGAAACTCTATTCCTCAATTATGTAAATTGTAACGGTTTGCGTTTTAGGGACTGACACAATGAAATCGTTATAATCGCAATGTTGTTTCTTAAAATGTACAAAACCGATTGCCGATTTCTTTACGAATATATTATTTTATGTATCTGACTAAAATATCTAGTATTCTCATGGTCAATAAATAAACGTGGATGCGCTATCTTGACTTATTACCTATCTATCTATCTATAACATCACGCCAGATCCCTTGCGGGGTAGGCAGAGAGTACAGAGTTCCAACAGGTTCTTTCCTTACATACCTCTTTGGCTTCCTCGACTCTCATAGTTCGTCTCATACACGCTCGCCGGTTACGGAGACTCTTGACTTTTCCTTCAGATAAGACCTCGTGATCACGAAGCGATGCGCTTTGCCACCAGACCAACGAGGCAGTCAAAAAGTGGAAGTAACAAAATATTACTATATGTCAACCCTAATTTTACACCAACGCCCTCCTGTCAATGTCATCCACGAGACAATAGATCCTTGTTGCACAGTGTCTACTCAACTATATTGTCGGTGGTGACCTCGCCCCACTGAAGACATAATTACCATTCCATAGTTAACTTCATTCCATTGTTAACTTAGCGGACGTAGAGAAGGTCAAGTAACACGCATTACTAAACCTTTTTAATTATAACATAACTTATGGTTAATATTAAATGCAAGGCTAATAAAATGTAATTCTGTTCGAGGGGATTGGCGCTGTTAGCCGAAACACAGACTTTGCCTAGTTCGGTTACAGATGCTTAACTCGTTTATGCGATGTAAATATAGCCAATTTACTTGTAAAAATATTCTGTACATCAAATGATGTAAATTACTTGGACTTCATGATTTTGAATTAATAAAAAGTGTAACTTATTATTGTTGAGTCTTAATATATCAAATTGTTTGTTAAATTATTTTAAGTTTTGTGTAACTGAAATTAAATCAGTTTTATTTTGGACTTGTTGATCTATTTATCTATATCATCACGCCAGCTCCCTCACTCCCCTCTCCACCTCCCCACCCAGCTGCTGGGGTAGACAGACTTGTTGATGACTTATTTTATCCAATCATAATTAACAAATTTTATGATGTGTTGTTGCACAGGACGAGTTCGCAGCGACTGTGGAGGCTTGGAACGAGCTACGCGCAGAGGCCGTGACCATCGCGCTCAACAAGATCGTCATGCCCGAGCTGCGCCGCGAACTGCACGCAGTACTGCTGCAGGAGGCCAAGGAGTTCGTGCTCAAGTGAGTCTGCATTTATATCTTGTTTACATTCTTGACGAATAGCAACATATGATACGGTGGTGATTTAGGTGTAGACGGTTCTTATATTTTAATATTTTTTTTTTGTTTATACGTAGCCCCAATCTATGATTTATTCCTGTATCGTGGGTGCGTTTACAAACATGAAAATTCACAGACAAATACCCAGACCGGAACAAATAATTGTGGATCACAAAAAGATTTGTCCCGTGCGGGAATCGACCCCGTGACTATTAGACACAATGGGCAGAGCGGCTAAAGCTCTTAACCACTGCGCTAAATCATCCGTCAATATTGGCTGACATCCGATTCAGGTAACAATTGGCATACAAATCCAACTGGTGTCAATCAATAATATAACACAACGAAGTTAGTCTGCTGATGAAGTAGATATTAGGAACTCCTTAATTAAGCAAGATATATTGTTGGGTCTTCGACTAAGAGGTATATTGAAGTAAAAATGAAATTAAAGCTAAGTAGAAGTTATTATTATTATTAGTTAGCCTACAGTGTCCCACTGCTGAGCAAAGGCCCCCATCTTCTCCACTACCTTATCTAGGGCTATTGAGCTCGTTTTTAAAGGCGTCCAGTTCGTCCCGCCATTTCCTCATGGGCCCGCCGCGACGCCGTTTAAAACTGGGAGGAACCCAGTGGGTGTTTATTTTTGCCATAGATGTGTCAGGCATGTGACAGTAGACTAGTGGAAGTTAAATTGTATAATTTTAAAAGGTATAAAAAATGTGCGGGGCGCGCGTGTGGTCCGCAAGGACGGACGCTAAACCCCGCCTTCTGTGGGCTGCGGTGAAGGCAAAGACGTGACAATCTCATTGATGTTTTTGTTATAGAAGCTTGTATTTAAGATATTTTTTTAATTATTATTTTTTAAATTATTGTGTATATGTAAGACAAATTACACCTCCAAAACAAAATTGTTATCTTTTGTGTTTAGATGTTGCCGTCGCCGCCTGTACGATTGGCTCAAGGTAGCGCCTTACGAGTCCAGAGTGTCGGATGATGACGACGAAGAGTGGGACGCCTCAAATGGTTTGTATTCAATATTTAATTTATAAACTTATCATTCATACTTGATCTCTATGTACAGCGAGCGTGTATGGCACGAATTATGAGAGTGAAGAGGCAAGCAAGAGAAGCTTGTAGAGAAATAACCACGAAGTAATTATAAAGAGGAGTAGGCCTAAGTAACTGTGCACTGTCGTTCAACTAAGCCCTGACGTCATCGTGTAGTTTACGTCAGTCTTTCATTCTCAATTAGATGGGAAATACAGAAGTGGGTTGGTTATGACGTCCTCTTAATCCCGCGTCACCCGCGCTGTGACACACTTGATTGTATAGGAAAATCTAATAATACCATCTCTTTATATTGTCTTCGTGGTAATACCCTTTTGGAATTCTGAATTGTACTCTTGTCCTGTAAGAAATATAGGGTGCCTATATAGATAGATACTTCTTGTATACGATTTCTGGGTGTATACAAAGATAAAGATAAATTTATCAAGGAAAGGTACTGATGTGTAGACACCGACAGGACGTGGTCATATTGTTCTGTATCTTTTGTAGATTTGTGTCAAAGTTTACAGTTTACTTTGATTTATGTATGAAAGACAGTATCTATGTATGAAAAATAGTATCGGTGTAAAGGTGAGAAAGGGTATGCTCCGTTGGTTCGGGCATATAGAAAGAATGTCAGAAGGTAGAATGACAAAACAGATATACAATGCGAAAGTGGAAGGATGTAGGTACCGGAGAAGACCTAAGAACTACTATCTTACCATGACCAAATAGACCGACTTATCTGAAGGACAAGTCAAGAGTCTCCTTAACCGGCGACGTGTATGAGGCGAACTATGAGAGTGGAGGAAGCCAGAGAGGTATGTAAGGAAAGAACCTGTTGAAACTGTACTCTCTGCCTACCCCGCAAGGGATCTGGCGTGATGATATATATAAATAGATAGTAATTTATGTTTTGTAAGTAGTAATAGGCTGCGGACCTACTGGGCGAATAGTTTGCGGCTGACTGACGGCTGGCTACGTAACTCCTGCGCAGTAAATCAGTATACACGTATGTGTATATGTAAGTGTCATATTCACTTGGGAACAATTTATGTCCTACAACATGTCGGACGCGACATGTTATGTCGATCGGCATCGTCGCGCGTTTTTGCTAGTGTTGTAAAACGCTCGAGTCGGCGATTAAAACGCTCGCGTTCTATCTATCTATCTATAACCTCACGCCAGATCCCTTGCGGGGTAGGCAGAGAGTACAGAGTTCCAACAGGTTCTTTCCTTACATACCTCTCTGGCTTCCTCGACTCTCATAGTTCGTCTCATACACGCTCGCCGGTTACGGAGACTCTTGACTTTTCCATCAGATAAGACTCTGTTTATTTGGTTGTGGTAAGATAGTCTAGGTCTTCCCCGGTACCTGCATCCTTCCACTTTCACATTGTATATCTGTTTTGTCATTCTTTCCTCTGGCATTCTTTCTATATGCCCGAACCAACGGAGCATGCCCTTTCTCATCTTTACACCGATACTATCTTTCATACCTACTCGCTGTCTTACTATGCTGTTGCTAATGCGGTCGGTCAGCTTCACTCCGCACATCTTCCGCAGAGCTCGCATTTCTACCGCATTTATCCTACTTTCATTCTCCTTCTTACATACCCAGCTCTCGCTACCATATAACAGCGTTGGGACAAGAACTCCGTTATGTATGGCTAGCTGCGCCTTATGGCTTAAGTGCCGGCTCCCGAGTAGCTTTCCCATCGCACCATTCACTCTGTTCCCTGCACTCACTCTTCTCTCTATTTCAGCGGTGTATTTCCCATCCTTACTGAAGGCGCATCCATACAAACTCATTCACTTGCTCTAGCACATCGTTACCTACCACAATCCTTACATTCGTTCTGGTTTCTTCCCTTTCAAAAACCATAATCTTGGTTTTCTTCACATTCAAGTGTAAGCCATTGATCATGCAGTCGTCTTTCATAACTGTGACTAGTGTTTGCAGATCAGTGGCTGTTGGCGCTATTTAAACCGCGTCATCTGCATAGATGGTTTACCACTAAGTCACCCATTTGTACACCTTCTTTGAAGACTTTTGTCCAGATATATTATAAAGAGTCGAGCGGACAACACGCAACCCTGCTTGACGCCGATTTTAACGTCAAACCAGGGTGACCTGTTACCACCCACCCGTACGCATGCCTTGCAGTCCACATAAGTGGACTGGACGGCTCGCAACAGAGTGCCATCTATACCATACTCTGGCAAAATGTCCCAAAGTCTCTTTCGCACAACTCTGTCAAATGCCTTCTCCAGATCTACAAAACCGCAGAAAACCTTCCGCCCCACTGCCAGATGCTTCTCTACGATGTTGCGGAGTGAGAAGACTTGATCCGAACATCCTCTTCCAAATCTGAAACGCTCGCGTTCTATGTGTTTCAATGGTCGTGAGCGTCGACTCAGCGCTAAACGCTCGACTTCAGCGCTCATTTTTACACACTAGTTTTTGCCCGACATCTCACGTAACATTATGTCGGGGATCGTGCAACACTGCGTAATTAAGATCAAACAAAACGGCTCAAATTAGGTACCATAGAAGTAAATATTTGCTCTTCTACTTATCTTATATGTGTCTGAACTCTTAGATATTCTGAACTCTTAGATGAATAAAAGAGAAAGTAGTTCGTTTTTTGGATCCCCTCTAAAGTTTTGCCATAATAAATAAATTGCCTCATTTGCGCTGTATTGTCTGTTGTTAGTTACGCAGTTTTGAACTATCCTCGACGATTGCCCTTATGAATATGAGGCTTAATTGGTGAGCAGGTCTCCGCGTGCTGTCGATCGCGTACGTGCCGGACCGAAACCAGTCGGCGTTCGCTTGCCTCGTGGCGGCCGGCGGCGAGGTGGTGGACCACCTGCGCCTGCCGCACCTGCTGCACCGGCGGAACGCCTGGGACGCGCTCGAGAGACAGAACAAGGAGGCCGACATGACCGCACTGAGGAGGTAAGCTGATGGAAAGGTTTCCACCACTAATAGCCTTCGCTCTCACTTGGATCGGTCGCATCTGTTGCACTGACGGAACGCCTGAGACGCGCTCGAGACACAGAACGAGGAGGTCGACATGACCGCACTGAGGAAGTAAGCTGTTGGAAATGTCATTCTAACGTACCGTTATCATTTTTATAGTCAAGATTATCTATATTGGACTGGGCAGCCCGAGTAAAGGTCGCGCGTAAAAGCTGAATGCGTATAACATAAACCTGGTCCTTGTCTCGTTGTAAACGTCTGATGATTGTCGTTGCTTTACCGATTGTTAGAAACATTAAAATTATAGATTTAAATTCTGTAATTTGTGCAATCTGTTATTTTCTCTTCCCTCTTGAATTAAAGCTGTCAGAGCAATCGCACAAATGTTTTATTTTTCACAAAGCCCGCATACCGAAACGTACCTGAAGACCTGAAATGGGGAGGCCTCCTATAAGATCGACCGATGATCTGGTAAAGTTTACGGGTAAAGCTGAATGTGTACAGCACAACGCCGTTATGATGATCTATGAGGAGGCCTTTGTCCTGTTGTGAACGTCTTTTGGCTGAAGATATACATAGCCTCATCATATTCGCAACAAAAAACACGTACTGTTCGCTGTTCTTTCTTTACGCACTGTGTCTCGTGCCAACTCGGCTATATCTTGTATACTGCCTGCGTTAAATGCTCTCTCGGACGCACTTTTAAATTGTGTTTTGTTTGCTGTCGAATGGAAAAAAAATATTGCGTGTGTGTTTGGAATGTTGTAAGAAGACTATTACATGTATTTATGTGTCCTTAATTAGTGTAAGTAGTTTATGGCCCTTGTATTTGAGTTATTAAAATAAATACGAAATATGTTAAATGTACTCTCTGCCTACCCCGCAAGGGATCTGGCGTGAGGTTATAGATAGATAGATAGAATATCTGCTATGTGCAATTTTTGGAAATATCGACAATTTGACTATTATGACTGGTTTACTAACCAAATTTTCGTATAAAAAACTGCTATATCAGTCTAAGCATTATACGGCGAATTGTGGTCGCTAAAAAATATGCTGCAAAATCTGCTTCATATAAAAATTTACAGGAAAATGTTCTTATTCAATATCTCAAAGTTATACTTTTTGCACATAGCAGATATTAATTTGAAAACGACGATATATTGCTTAATTTATCTCATAACACTTCTCACCTTTGATATGCCAATCACATAAAAATGTTTGCCCTAGATTCATCCTCCGCAAGAAACCGCACGTGATCGTGATAGGCGGCGAGTCCCGCGAGGCGCTGGGCGTGAAAGCGGACGTGTCGGAGTGCGTGCAGCAGCTCGTCGAGGACGAGCAGTTCCCGCGGATACCCATCGAGATCGCAGACAACCACCTCAGCAAGATCTACAGCAACAGCATACGGGGACGCGTGAGTCGATCGTCATTGAACAAATTTTCACAAAATCAAAGACTGGCATGCACACTTGCCGCGTGGTTCCCGGCTTAGAATAGGACCAACCCATCTCATCCCATCGGGTGTCGTACAAGGCGACTAAGGGAAAACTAGGGAATGGGCAGCAGCGTTCCCTTAACACTTCTACAACCAAAAACTGCGCTCGCCAACCCGCCTGCCAAGCGTGGCGAGTATGGCAAACACCTCCAACCAATATGGAAGAAAGAAAGAAAACCAGGCCCCTAGTCCCCGGCGGTCCTGTTCGTCCTGGCCACGGTAGCAGCCATGGTAACGACAGGACAAGGGGTGCTAAGAATCTCCGGCAGAGATTCGGCTACCACCAAAACCGAAAATTGGCCCTGGTGACATACAACGCACGCACATTGAGGACAGATGAGAAGCTAGTTGAGCTGGAAGAAGAGTTAAACAAGTTGCGGTGGAGTATTGTTGGTTTATCGGAGGTCCGAAGAGAGGGCGAGGACACGATAACCTTAAAATCCGGCAACTTGTTTTACTATCGGGAGGGCGAACAGCAGTCCCAAGGTGGTGTCGGATTTATCGTCCACAAGTCACTCATAAACAACGTTGTCCATCACTAGTGTGTCGAGCAGGGTAGCGTACCTGATACTCAGAATATCTAAAAGATATTCGCTGAAGGTCATACAGGTCTACGCACCGACCTCGGCATACTCAGATGATGAGGTCGAAGTTATGTATGAGGACATTAGTAGAGCCATACATACTTCCAAAGCACACTTTACAGTAGTTATGGGTGACTTCAATGCGCGACTGGGCAAACGGGGCGATGATGAGTTGAGAGTGGGGCAATTTGGATATGGGCAGCGCAACCCCAGGGGTCAGAGGCTGGCCGAATTTCTGGAGAAGGAGGGACTCTTTATGATGAACTCTTTCTTCCAGAAGCCGTCTCATAGGAAATGGACCTGGATGAGCCCTGATGGTTTCACAAAAAATGAGATAGACTTCATCATGAGCACCAAGCGACAAATATTTAATGATGTCTCCGTGATTCACAGGGTAAAAACCGGCAGTGATCACCGAATGGTTAGAGGCACATTAAATATTAATGTCAAAATGGAAAGATGGCGTCTGATGAAGTCTACGCTCCGACCTTCTAATGCACATATCCAAAACCCCGAGAACTTTCAACTCGAATTGTCAAACCGCTTCGAATTGCTAGACAGCAGCGCATCAGTGGACGAAATCAACAATAGGTTGGTAGACACTGTCCATGCGGTCGGGTCTAAGCATTTTAAGCCCCACCGTAAAAATAGGCCTCAAAAGCTATCTGACTACACCCGAAACCTTATGGCTGAGCGACGTACCATGACACTCCAAACCTCCGATGATGCTAAGTCCTATAGGCAGCTCAATGGACAGATATTGAAGTCCTTGCGACACGATTTACGGTCCTTCAATACAAGACGTATTGAGGAGACCATAGAGCAGAACAAGGGCTCCAAAGTGTTCGCAAGAGACGCGTCTATTGGGCAAAGCCAGTTGACGAAGCTGAAGACGGAGGACGGAAACGTAACGTCGAATAGGTCAGAGGTGCTCAGCGAGATAGAGAGGTTCTATGGGCAGTTGTATACCTCAGTAGCTGAACCTGTTGTTGACTTGGTAAAAGACCCAAGAGCCAAGCTAACCCGACACTACACTGAAGATATCCCGGACATCAGCTTGTACGAGATTAGGATGGCTCTCAAACAACTTAAAAACAACAAAGCGCCGGGTGAAGACGGAATTACCGCAGAGCTTCTGAAAGCGGGCGGATCGCCGGTACTTAAAGTCCTTCAGAGGCTGTTTAATTCCGTCTTGCTCGAAGGAAAAACGCCGGAAGCATGGAACAGGGGTGTGGTGGTACTCTTTTTCAAGAAAGGTGATAACACTTTATTAAAGAACTATAGGCCCATCACACTGCTGAGCCATGTTTACAAGTTGTTTTCGAGAGTCATCACGAATCGTCTCGAACGCAGGCTTGATGATTTCCAGCCTCCCGAACAAGCCGGTTTCCGGAAAGGCTTTAGTACCATAGACCACATACATACGCTGCGGCAGATTATACAGAAGACCGAGGAGTATAATCGGCCACTATGCTTGGCGTTTGTGGACTATGAGAAAGCCTTCGATTCGATCGAGACTTGGGCGGTTCTTAGATCTCTCCAGCGATGCCGCATTGACTATCGGTACATCGAAGTGTTGAAGTGCTTGTATAATAACGCCACCATGTCAGTCCGAGTACAAGGGCAGTGCACGAAGGCGATCTCCATAAAAAGAGGAGTAAGACAGGGAGACGTCATTTCTCCGAAACTGTTTACGGCCACGTTAGAGGACGCCTTCAAGCTTTTGGAATGGCGAGGACTTGGCATCAACATCAATGGCGAATACATCACTCACCTTCGATTTGCCGACGACATTGTGGTCATGGCGGAGTCGCTGGAAGATCTAGGACGAATGCTCGGCGACCTCAACAGAGTATCTCAACAAGTGGGTCTTAAAATGAACATGGACAAAACGAAAATAATGTGTAACGTCCATGTCGTACCCACCGCACTCACCGTTGGGAACTCTACTCTTGAAGTTGTCGACGAATACATTTACCTGGGACAGGTAGTCCGGTTAGGTAGGTCCAACTTTGAGAGAGAGGTCAATCGACGAATCCAACTCGGCTGGGCAGCGTTCGGGAAACTGCGCAACATCTTCTCATCCAAAATACCTCAGTGCCTAAAGACTAAAGTTTTTAGTCAATGTGTGTTACCAGTGATGATATATGGATCAGAGACGTGGTCTCTTACTATAGGTCTCATAAAAAAGCTCAAAGTTGCTCAGCGAGCTATGGAGAGAGCTATGCTCGGCGTTTCTCTACGTGATCGAATCAGGAATGAGGAGATTCGTAGAAGAACCAAGGTCACCGACATAGCCCTTAAGATTAGCAAGCTGAAGTGGCAATGGGCGGGCCACATAGCGCGAAGATCGGACGGGCGTTGGGGCAGAAAGAATCTAGAGTGGAGACCACGTATTGGCAAGCGCAGCGTGGGACGACCACCTGCCAGATGGACCGACGATCTTGTGAAAATCGCAGGAAGTCGTTGGATGCAGGTGGCATCGGACCGGTTACGCTGGAAAGCGATTGGGGAGGCCTATGTTCAGCAGTGGACAAGTATAGGCTGAGTGATGATGATGATGATGATGATGCACACACAATGTAACTGAGCCCGCTTTTAGGCATCATTTTTGTTAGCAATGCTGTGTCTCATCATCATCACCATCATCAGCCTATAGCAGTCCACTGCTGGACATAGGCCCCTCCAAGTACACGCCACTGGGTACTATCCTCGGCTACTCGCATCCAGTTTTTGCCAGCCGCCCTACGAAGGCCATCGCGCCACCTAGCCTGAGGGAGACCACTGGCAAACGTAATGCAGGACGCGTCCTGCATTACGTTTGCCAGTGGTCTTCACTCAAGAACTCGTTTGTCCCAACGATCATCGGTTGTTCGGCTAATGTGACCAGCCCATTGTCACTTCAGCTCACTAATCCGGTAGGCTATGTCGATAACTTTGGTTCTCTGTCGAAAAATTTTTGTTCCGGATTCTATACTTCAGAGAAACTCTGAGCATAGCTTTCCATAGCTCGCTGAGTGACTTTAAATTTATGGACCGGCCAACCGTGAGTGTCTACGTTTCGGCTCCATAAGTCATAACGGGCAGGACGCACTGGTTGAAGCCTTTTGTCTTTAGGCTTTGTGGAATAGGCGATGTAAATACTCGACGTAATTTCCCAAATGCCGCCCAGCCTAGCCGTATTCTTCTGTTGACCTCTTTCTCGAAGTTGTTTTTCCCCAACTCCAGAGTTTGCCCTAGGTAAAAATATTCTTGAACAACTTCGAGAATAGCGCCATGTATTGCAACAGGTTCCGGTACTACATGTCTGTTAAACATTACCTTGGTCTTGTCCAAGTTCATGCGGAGACCTATGCGTTCGGAAGAATCGGCTAGGCTGGTCAGCATCTGTTGTAAATCTTGCAACGTTTCGGCCATAATGACGATGTCGTCTGCAAATCTCAAGTGTGAGATATGACTGCCATTTATGTTTATGCCATGACCTTCCCAGTCCAGTATCTTAAACATATCCTCCAATGCATTTGTAAACAATTTGGGGGAAATAACGTTCCCTTGTCTCACACCTCGATGCATTGGGATAGGTTTGGTCTGCTGGTTTTGTATCTGTATGGTCATAGTCGCGGTGTTATAGAGACTTCTTAACACTTGGATGTATCGCCTGTCGACTTGGCATCGTTGCAAAGATTCAAGAACTGACCAGGTCTCGATCGAGTCAAAGGCTTTCTCATAGTCCACGAATACTAAACACAGGGGCCGATTATACTCTTCGGACTTTTGTATAATCTGCCGTATAGTGTGGATGTGGTCTATGGTTCCATACCCTCTTCGAAACCCGGCCTGTTCCAGGGGTTGAAATTCGTCGAGCCTTCGCGCAAGACGACTCTTGATAACTCTTGAAAAAAAACAGCTTATACATGTGGCTCAGGAGCGAAATAGGGCGGTAGTTCTTTAGTTGGGTATTATTGCCCTTTTTGATGAATCATACGACCACGCTCCTACCCCACGCCTCTGGAGTTCTCCCGTTAAAGAGGACAGAGTTAAAAATATTTTGTAGCTCCTTCAGCACGGGTTTACCTCCTGCTTTTGCTCTCCGTCCGTCCCAAGCCGTAGTCCAATATTATACTATAATAATAATATTAGCCCACTGTTCCACCGTTGGGCACAGGCCTCCTCTCAAACTAAGAGGGTTTAGGCCACAGTCCATCACGCTGGCCGAGTGCGGGTTGACGAACTGCACACACCTTCGAGAAACTCTTAGGCATGCAGGTTTGCTTACGATGTTATCCTTCACCGTTAAAGCTACTTGCTTAAATAATTTTTAATACGCACATGCTTTCAAAAAGACAGAGGTGCGTGCCTGGGTTTGAACCCGAGATCTCTGACTTTGCGGACCAACGGTCTAACCACTAGGCTATGACTGCTTTTTATACTACCATGATTAATCTCTGGCATGCTTTGTCACAGCGATTTGACTATATTCACGTGTTTTCGCAATCTACGGGCTACAAAATAGCCGTGTAAGGAATAAGCGAGTAGCCAGCACATGTTAGATCGATCATGTAGCCATTCACATGAATAATATAATTTGTATAATTTAACTTAGACCTACCTGATAGACCAGCCTACATCGTTCTTCCATATCCCACAACAAAATGTAGATGTAAAAAATAAATGTACAAATACTATTTTTAAAGAGTAACCATGGAGTTTCTTCTCCTTCTCCACAGGAATGACATTCCGAAGTGGTGGTAGAGTCTTTGTTACTTTTCTTACGATTCATAAATACTGTAATGGTTTACATGAATAAAAAATATTCTGATTCTGATTCTGATACGAGCTTCGCCCTAGGCAAGTGCACCGGCCGCCTTTTCCGAACCCTGCCAATTCGTCCAGCGTCGGTTTTTAGTCCTGTTCGAAGATAGCTCGTACCATGGGCTCCGCATGGACGTTATGCACTTCGTTTGAATCACCAAACACAGTAGCTGCGATAGCAATTCGCACAGTATATTGAGAGATGTTTTTGGATGATTTATCTATCTATCTATATCATCACGCCAGATCCCTTGCGGGGTAGGCAGAGAGTACAGGGTTCCAACAGGTTCTTTCCTTACATACCTGGCTTCCTTCACTCTCATAGTTCGTCTTATACACGCTCGCCGGTTACGGTGACTATTGACTTGTCCTTCTATTTTCTTACCATGACCAAATAGACACGGCCTATTTGGTCATAGTAAGATAGTCTAGGTCTTCCCCGGTACCAACATCCTTCTACTTTCGCATTTACAGTTTGACTATTTCTCGCGTAGCAACATCGCGGCGTTAGTTTAGTAGGGAGGTGGTCTCACGCGGAAAATCATCGCGCCGCATACGGCTGAGGCGACTTCACTAGGCTACTCGCTCATTCAGCACTTAATATATCACTTTAACAGTGTACCTACCCCACAAGAGATCTGGCGTGATGATATAAATAGAAAGTCCTGTTTTTGGGAAAACTCGTACCTAACTAGTACAAATACATACTAAACTGCATTTTCTTCAACAGAACGACTTCAGAGAATACCCAGACATACTCCGCCAAGCAATCTGCCAAGCCCGCCTATTACAAGACCCTCTAATGGAGATATCACAACTCTGTGGCCCCGACGAAGAGATCCTATGTCTCAGATACCATCCCCTTCAAGACCAGCTGGCTAAAGAAGACTTACTCGAAGGCATCGAGCTCGAATTTGTGAACAGAGTCAACGAAGTAGGCGTAGACGTGAATGAAGCTGTCCTCACCGGCCGAGGAACAGAATTACTACAGTTCGTTTGCGGTCTCGGCCCCAGAAAAGCACAGGCTTTGATCAAACTCTTCAAACAAACAAACCAGAAACTAGAAAATAGGACCCAACTCGTCACAGTATGCCACATGGGACCTAAAGTATTTATCAACTGTTCGGGATTCATAAGAATAGACACTAGCAGTTTGGGAGATAGTACCGAAGCGTACATTGAAGTTCTAGACGGTTCTAGAGTGCACCCAGAAACGTACGAGTGGGCGAGAAAGATGGCCGTCGACGCTTTGGAGTATGAAGATGAAGATGCGAACCCTGCAGGAGCCTTAGAAGAAATCCTTGAAGCTCCGGAGAGACTGAAAGACTTGGATCTAGACGCATTCGCGGAGGAATTGGAGCGTCAAGGTTTCGGCAATAAGAGTATAACTTTGTACGATATCAGGGAAGAATTGAACTCTAGGTATAAAGATCTTAGGATAGCTTATCGGTCGGCAACACCTGAGGAGTTGTTCGATATTCTTACCAAAGAGACGCCGGAGTCGTTCTTTGTAGGGAAGATGGTGCTGGCTTCTGTGGTCGGCATCACGCACAGGAAGCCACAGAGAGAAATGTTGGACCAAGCTAACCCTGTAAGGAATGACGAGACAGCGCTGTGGGAGTGTCCCTTCTGTCATAAGAATGACTTCCCCGAGTTATCTGAGGTATGTCATTTCAAAATCTGTTTAATATTAAATATTCTGGCGCATAAGCCAATGAACCAAAAGTAACGCGATGATAATAAACATCTGTTAAATAAACAATGTTTGAAACTTTGTTGTCATTTAAAATAACACACATCTTTATGCAGAGATTAAACTACATTAAACACAAGCCTGGATTAGCTTATCTATTTTTATAGCACATATATCTTTGTTTGATCTGGTACATGTACGGTCTCTGTATAATATTATGCTGGCTTAGTCTCGAAATATGCAGTTACCCCCTGTCCTAGGTGAGCGTCAAATGCCACAATGAGTTACAACATAATACGTTTTATCATAGTACAAATATTTCAAATACGGCTACACTGCGCCTATGCATTTTGTACGGCCTACATAAACAGTATGTACGTCACCAATTGATACTATCGTCCAAACTCGTCGCATCGCTTAGCGTTACCGTACTTTTCCTACACCCAGAACAACGGCTTACATTTTTCTCACAAATTTATAAATACTATACTATCTATAGTGGAACATAAGAAAAACATTATACATTTGGGCAATACCGATCGCATTTTGTATTAAAAACATCTGACTCTAGTATTTATTTTTCAATATTGAAGCTGTCTAATCTCTGTACATAACAAATAAAGAAGTAATTAAACTGAGAAGTCAACTTGTATTCATTTGGGTGTTAGGTATGGAATCACTTCGACGCGGGCGCATGTCCGGGACAAGCGACCGGTGTCCGGATCCGCCTGGACAACGGGCTGTCCGGCTACATCCACATAAAGAACCTGTCCGACAGACACGTGTCCGACCCCACGGAGCGCGTGCGCATCGGACAAACGGTGCATTGTAGAATACTAAAAATAGACGTAGAGAGGTTCTCGGTGGACTGCTCTTCGAAGTCATCGGATTTGTTGGATAAGAATAATGAATGGAGGTGAGTGGTCTTATGCATCTCCCCTGCAGACGCAAGACAATGTTTAAGTTAGTTTAGACAGTTAGTTAAAGTTTTTTTTAAGAGTTATGTCATATGTATCCGTGACTGGGTGGCGTGCATGAGACGAAGAATGAGAGAAGAGGAACTGGGAAGATTGTCAGGAAAGAACCTGTTGGGACGCTGTAGTCTCTGCTTACCCCGTAAGCGATCTGGCGCGATGATATAAATAAAAAGATAGATTTTTTAAATGTTGCTCCACCGTGAATAAATCTCGTAACGTGGGTGCTTTCACAAACGAATTTTATACACAAAGCCAAACTGAACCCAATGTTTGTCAGTCACAAAACATTTACTTAACTAATCTGTCATTTTATGAATGCAATTTATGGCTGGCTGAGTTTCCAAGTTTCTTGATTTCAAGAAACGGGCTTGCGTTTTGGAAATTTTTTACATTTAAATGAAGAATTTGTAAATATAGTTACTAGTTACAAACTCCAAACTGTGATTGCGTCAAATATTACCTGTAATTTTTATTTTACTAGTGTGTAATAATCATGACTTAAATGACCAATATTCATACTCAATACTGATCTTTCATTCATTTAGACCTCCGAAAGACCCTTACTACGACCAAGAAACAGAAGACAAAGATTTACGTAAAGAGAAAGAGGCGAAACAGACGAAAGAACGCATGCAATACGTGAAAAGGGTGATCGTGCACCCCGCCTTCCACAACATATCGTTCGCGGAAGCGGAGAAACTGATGGAGAAGATGGCGCAGGGCGAGGTTATCGTGAGGCCTAGTAGTAAGGTAAGACACGAGATATTCGTAAAATCTGTCTCGTTGGTCTAGTGGCAAAGCGCATCGTTTTGCGATCACGAGGTCCTGGGTTCAAATCCGAGGTTGGGCAAATGTAGTTTTTCTAACGAACAAATCCCGGTGTGGCCCCTTTTTACATGGGACCTAACATCGTCGGCGAAAAGGGGGTGTACTAAGTACATCTCTGCCACCCCTGCTTGGGAAATATAGGCGTGAAGTATAAAAAAGTGTGTATTTTAGTCCCGTACTTACCAGCTCCCGCAAATCTATATGGCCGCTCTGGTTGTGATCTATGCAGCTGTGTGCCAAAGCGCAGAACGCAAAAGTTAGTTATCTTTGCGTTCTGCGCAAAGTACTCGCCTCATATAGAGGGGACATAAAGATTGGCGTGAGCTGTATGCAGCAGTGCCACTTCTTGTTAAGGAAGGTGACTAAATGAGTAAAAAACATTTGATACTGATTAAGAAGCATGCCATGCTGGCTCTCTCTGTATTTTGTGGGTTGTTTGAGATCATCATCATTACTTCCAGCTTATTCCCCCCACTGCAGGGCATGCCTTCCCCCTTTTACGCCAAATATCTCTATCCTGAGCCAATCTTAGCCAGGTCTTACCAATGCTCTTAACCATATCATTGAACCATCTTTGTACTGGCCTTCGATTGCGATATACGTTTCGTGCCCACCATTCGGTCAGAGATCTACTCCAAAAATTACTTCTTATAACCATAAGTATGCTGCCACCGAAGTATGCTTCGTACCATATTATCTGACTTTGATAAGGTCTCATTTTGATTATTTTTTTATTTTTTAAGGGCTCTGACCATCTTACTGTGACGTGGAAGGTAGCGGATGGCATATACCAACACATCGATGTGCGGGAGGAGGGCAAAGAAAATGCGTTTTCACTTGGTTTGTATATCATTCTATCTCCTATGTATGTTTTATTTTCGTGATCTAGCCTTTTTACATAGATTATTATATTTTTTACTGCAGGTCGGAGCTTATGGATTCTAGGTTCGGAGTTCGAAGACTTAGACGAAATCATCGCCCGGCACGTGACACCAATGGCGGCACTTGCACGAGATCTTATATCTTACAAATACTACAAACCACTAGGCGGCATGCGCGACAAAGCCGAAGAGTTACTCAAGGAAGAAAAAGCGAAAAATCCTAATAAAATTCACTACGTAATATCCGCTTCAAAGAATTATCCCGGGAGGTTTTTACTGTCGTATTTGCCGCGAGCCCGCTGCACGCACGAGTACGTGTCCGTTACCCCGGATGGGTATAAATTTAGGCAGCGCACATTCGACTCACTGGCGGGGCTGTTGCGGTGGTTTAAAGAGCACTTTCGGGAGCCACCCCCTTCAGGCACGCCGGCTCAGCGGACACCTGTGTCCCGCACCCCGCATCAGTCTACGGCGTATCACACGCCGGCCGCACACACACCCGCCTTCCACACGCCGGCGCACACGCCCGGCCCCGCCTACATCAACACTCCATACACGCCGTCCGCGCAGACCCCGTACATGACGCCGTTCGCTGCCACGCCTCGACAACCAGAGTTCCTACCGCCCGCGGTACCTAGAGTTCGTAGCAGCGGGGGCGGTGGGGGAGGGTACACGGAGCCGGCGGACTGGCAGAAGGCGGCGGAGGATTGGGTGAGACGTGGCGCAGCAAGATCTCCCGCGACCGCCCCTCGAGAGAGAGC
The DNA here is from genome assembly GCA_905147815.2 of Phalera bucephala. NCBI lineage: Eukaryota > Metazoa > Arthropoda > Insecta > Lepidoptera > Notodontidae > Phalera > Phalera bucephala. The sequence goes on along the minus strand of LR990621.1, from coordinate 8,713,805 downwards.
CTCCCGTACCCCCCGTCACGACGTCCGTTCAACCCCGCACGCGCATTCGTCGGGCCGTTCATCTCGAGCCCACTCGCTTCGCTCGACGCCCCACACGAACACCTCCCCTCGCTCCATGTCTCTAGGGGACGCCACACCGCTCTACGATGAAAACTAGCGAAATCCCGCGCCTGTAGTTGTATTTTTCTACGCGTCGACCGATGAGACGGTCTTCGTTGAATTGCGTACGATAGGAATTTCGGTAAAAAAATCGCTTCGGCTTGAAATGTATATTGCCAGCGTTCGACCCTGTAAGTTCACCTGTATAAATATACTCCTCTATTTTTTATATTGAAAATTTTGGTAGTTGCGACTTAATTTTGCATCGTTTGCTCTAAAATGTAACCGACAAATTTATGTTTAGCTATCATGTTTTTTCATGTCGGAAAGCGTACGGCGTGTTCTCGCTAGTGCAGAATAGTATTATCGCGCACTGTGGCGGTTCGGAAACCATTGTAAATTTAGATATTATACTATCTAAGCGTGTGTGTAGTCAAGATTTTGAAATTATGATAACTTTATTTACATTCGTATTGATAATTTCAGGGATATATTATAGCCAATGATAAGTTAATATTACTGTACCAAGGTTATTGGTAACTTCATGACAATGAATTGTAAACCTGCCTTCAAAATTACAGGTTATAATGAATGTTTATAACCAACACCGTATTTGCGTCGGTGTTTCGTGAATGTTTATTTATAAGGAATTAGTTAATTATTATCGTCATTAAAATAAGATTTATATAGATATAAGGTAGGTGCGGGTAATAAGGCCTAGCTAAGGGAGATTTGAATATAAAATAAAAACTATTTATCGGAATCGAGATATTTTGAAGTGATTCAAACCTTAAGGTCAAGTACTGTCAAAAATAAACAAAAAATGGCAATTTATGCCGTCAACAAAAACAAAATCAAACATTTTCAAAAACCTAGTCAAAGGCCTTATTATACTATAGTAGGAATTAGGCCTAAGACTTTAATATACGTTAATAATCAAAATAGGCTTCTAATAATTGGTAATTGAGATCAATAATTAACAATTATGCATTAATCATGCTAAAGACAACGAATTTCTTTGTTTAACAGCCATAAGGATACTCCAAATTATCTGTATCATGCTCTGACACACTCTTCGTGATACTACTTGCCGCATTTAGAACATTGTCTCATGTCAGCCATCTTATACTCCTCAGAACCTTGACAGTACCAACTTGCCTGGTTCTATTTAGTACCTATGGGGGTGGATGTCTTTTTTATATTATTCTTTTATTTCTTTTTCCCTGTTTTTGTCAAACAGGTCTTTGGTGACTGGAGTTCCCCTGGAATTAATGGATTTTCTTCTAACTGTTGGTGTTTTTTGTATTTTTCAATAAGATCAGCTTCCTGGTCGTCACTAAGTAAGGGTTTTCGACCTAGTCATCAAAGATTTATAGGGGCTCAGCTTTCACTTTGTACTGCTCGGATAACCGACAGCAAGTCATTTTCAGTGCTACAATGCTCGTTTGAGTGACTAAAAATGAGAATAAATCAGTTAGTGAAAAGTTGTAATTATTTATTTACATTCCTAACATTTTGAAAAAGGCATTAAATAAACTGTAAAACAGACAAATTCCGATACAAAAAAGGAGGTTAATAAATGTGTAAAGAAAAACTAGAAAGCACATTCGGACCATGATTTATTATCCAAACATCAAAGCTCGCAGAAGCATGAAATAATAAAAAATATAGCGCTGAATTAACTATATAAGTGTAATATTACAAAAAGTACGTACGATTGATTCGGACGATTTCTTATTAACGCGTCGCGACAGGTTTGAGGTGCCATCTATGAATGTTAGCTACCTGCCAGTGTGATCTTGAGCGACATCAATCATTTTAAAATTCCATTTTTAATATTTAGGCCTTATTAGCCGACAGGCCTTATTACCCGCACCTACCTTATATGGTCACAATTCAACCAAAAGGTCAATGATACAAGTGTTGTACGCGACAAAATAATATGACAGCAATGCCTTAGCAACGGTTAGTGAACAATCGGATCTTCATAATTTATTCACGTCAGTTATCTTGGAAAGTAACCATTAAATATTAGGACAATCTATTTTTGCATTTTTCTTTTAACATTTTTGCCCGAATTTTATTACGTCCTCTGCTCGTTACGTGCTCTGTATTTATGCCGCTTTAATATGAGTGAGGCTGAAAGTATCATTACACGCAGGATATCATCTGGACTAGAGGGGAAGCACGTTATTTTTTGTGCATTTATTCAATGTATACCACACACTATACTAGTCTAGCTGACCACAATTTCGTGGGCTGTACTCTGCTATATAAAGCACGAATGTGCCTAATGTTTTACCATTGAAAAGTGTTACAATTGGTACTATTATAGACTGATATCAAAGGTTAGGGTTAGCTTCTTGTAGTAAATGATAATTGAGACTACTTTGTGAAGAAAAGGACATTGTCAAAAATTGCCCCAAAACCAACAAACATTTGACCCATGCCATCAGTATTTATCTATTTTATTAAAATAATGGCAAATATCCGTATCTAACGGACAATTTGCAATCTAAAAGGAATATTTCAAAGTATTTTAAGTACTTATATCGAAATCGCCGCCATCTTTACTTAATGTCAACACACAGAATATATAACCTCATACGTGTTAATGGCTAGTGAACGGTAACCTAAAAATCTGATACGTTTTGTGCAATATTGCGATTCCCTCGCTTGTCCTTTTAATAATAATAATAATAATTCTTTATTGATTTTCTCCACAATAGGTACAAATTGACATGCACACATAGAATAAGTTTACATACATTGTGGAGACTGGTGTCCGAGCTAAGGCAAGCCTTGTGTTTCGGATCACCAGGTCTCCAGCCACGGATCGGCTTGTGCTCATATATAGGATTAAACAAAAATGAAAAAACTTAAAAAAGGAAAAACATAAAAAAGAAATAAACAGGAAACAAAATAATAATTATAAAGAGTGCTCATATACATGTGTATGTTTGTTGTGTGTTAGTGTGTGAATGCGTGTATGTGTATAGTGATAGAGTGTATCGGTGTGTGTGTATGGTGTTGGTATGTGCCTAAAAGAGAGAGGGAGAGAACAGTTTCATGATATTACATGTAAAAGATGTTCTGTCTCTTTATAGTTCATGTTGATTAGCCAGTCTGTAACAATTTTTTTACAACGATCGTAATTAAGGGCGTAGATGCCGGTGAATCTATTGCACTTATTGTAGAGGTAAGACCCCATAAAGCAGAAAAATCTTCGGCTAAAACTTGTTTTTAAAGAAGGACTTCTGCATACAATATCAGATCGACGTTTTTGGTAAACAGAATGATCAAAGAGAGTCAACGAGTGTTTCTTTAATATTGTATGTAAGATAAATAATTGACGAACAGTAAGTATTTGCCATTCATTGTAAAGCATTGTTGTAGGAAAAAGCATTGGTCGGAAAGAAGCAACTTTCAATATAGCGCGTTGTGCAATTTCTAATTTCATGATAGATGTTTTGGTTGCGCCGCCCCAAGATGTGATACAATAAGACAGTATAGACTGACACAACGCGAAATAGACTATTTTGATTACGTTGAAATCAGAAATATGTCGTAAATTTTTAAAAAGATAGAGTAATTTCCTGGCACGTGAAGCGAGATGGGTGATATGGTATTGAAAATTTAGGTTTTGGTCGATGAATACTCCTAAGTACTTGAGAACGGGGACAGTATTTAATTTAATAATAAATGCCTTAAAAGAATTTATGGCTAATTTGAAATCATACAAGTATTTTTTCATTGCTGTTGGCTCTGGGGCAAATCATGTATGGGCGCAGAACAATGTCCTTTCTAGATAGGTAACGTATGAGATTAGTGTCTCTCCGATATTCCGTTTTTAAGACATTTTCATATATCTAAACCTTATTTTGAATAATAGTAACCGTTAACATGTTGTATCTACATGACGATATCTTCACATAGTAGGTAGGTATGCACGTCGGCCAACCTTGGTGTTAGTTTTAATATGAGAAGTTGCACAGCCAAGAATAAATATGAATTTGGGGAACGAACTTACGCATATATTTAAATAATATTATGAACTTAGATCTTAAATTGCCTTTATTACTTTTGAAGGAAAGAATAGGTACCTATGCATAAAATATACAAATCCTATGTCCGCTTCGTCTAGTGGTTTATTGGATTCCTTTGATATTCTTACAGTTTACCTGCAGTTCTTGTTTAATCGGATAGCCTATTGTTCAGGTCTGTATATCCCACGCATGACAATAATGGGCGGTTTAAAGTCTCTTTCCAAACACCAGAAATTTTCAGACGACAGTCTACAATCGGCAGTTTACGTCGCAGGTTGTCATCTCTACATAACTTGTGATTCACTAGCAGTTTTAACACAATTTTTTAGACCGCTCGCTGATTATGCCTTACTGTTCGGCCGACACTTGTAGAAGCAGGTCTGCAAGTGTTGTCAATTAATTCATAATTTTATATTGAAATAATGACTTCATTTGTGATAATGCCGCATTATGTATTATAAAGAAGAGTTCCTGAAACAAAGTGTAAGCCTTTTAAAAGAAAAGTGGGAGCGTGTGGTTAAGTACCAAGCCAATATCTTATGAGGAAATGTTATTTAGAGAGGCCTTTAAGCGCAATGTTTTCGGCTTATTAGACCCATTAAATATTTGTGTTATTTTGCATTGGTCAGAATATAATTACTGTGAATGTAAAATTTGTGTTTATTAACGCATCTACGAGACGGAAATAAATTTTAAAGCAGTAGGTACGACCTTTAATAAAATAAGGTAATATATCTAAGCAAACAGTAATTGCTTGTCACTATATATGTGACTTTGTAGTCCCTCCGTTATCAATACAATCACATAATACTTTGTTAATACAATATAAGTATGGGGTAATCTCCTACATCGGGTTTTTAAGATTATGATCGCACCCGGAAACTTCCGGTGAACTTGGCAGTCAAAAAGGTTCCGGGATTCCGATAACAACATAGGACTACATATATGTTATGTACATTGCACTTTGGTATATCATAGAGTACTTTATTACGCTATATTGAGTTTAATATTCGTGGGTGTGTGATACGGTGCCGTTTTATTGATAGTCTATTATTTAATGGCTAGTTGGCAGTAGCTCGTACGTATTTGCTTCGTGAGCTCTACCTCGAGTCACAAAATTCATTCTACCTATCGAGATTACCTCAGAAGAGCCGGTAGAAGGAGAGATTTGTCAAATACAGTTCGCTACTCAATCTTTAATTCAATCACCAATCACTCAGTTTAGAAAACAAATATTAGATTTACTTTCCACCTGAGTTGTGCAACGATGTATGCATATCGAAAGATAGCATCGCTTCTTTTTTCATATCTTAGCTTATCTTAGTTTTGATAAAACGCAATTTATTTTGTTTATTTCAATGTCGGACAGTGTCGAATTTAGCCGATTGGTCGACAGTCAATTGGTTTTTCATATTGTTTTTACGCAATTAGCGTTTCTTTGGTCAAGTTTTCGCCTGTTTTTCGTGTCGGCTATGCGTGCTGTTTGAATGAAGACACTCTTAAGGAAATAGTAATAAATGAAATATATATAGAAATGAAATAAGTAAAATACATTTAATAATTGCATAAATATATTTATTTTAATTTATAAATTAGTTGGTTGGTTAGGGATTATAGGCGGGACGGTGTTTATAAATTGGTTGAAAGTTACATCATTTCAAGTATACACACCGTCACGCCTATATTCCCCAAGCGGGGGTGGCAGAGGTATACCCACCCACGTTTCGCCGACGATGTTAGATCCTATGTAATAGGGGGTAAGCCTATTGCCATATACCGGGCACAATTCCAGACGCCGGAGTAAGTTTTTTACTAAAAAAACCCTCATTTGTGCTATCTAGGATTTGAACCCAGGACCTCGTGATCACCAAGCGATGCGCTTTGCCACTAGACCAACGAGGAAGTCACATAATTATTAAATTTATGATAATATAGTTAAGTACGTACACATTTGGATTTTAGATGTTTGTAACGGTAAGATGTTTGAGATGATTTCGACCAAATGTGGACGACTTACACATTTCATATTATTTGTTTTATTCGGGAATCATTGTCACAGAATTTGGTCGCCTAAAATAAGCAAAAACAAGTTTCTATAATGTACCATACTGTCTGAATTTTATAAGGTCTCATTTTGATTTATTTTATATTCCAAGGACTCTGACCATCGTACTGTGTACATACCGATGTGCAGAAGGAAGGCAAAGGCCAATTGGTTTGTATATCATTCTATTTCCTATGAATTTTTTATTTTCGCGATCTAGCCTTTTCCATAGATTATAACGCTATTTTTGCTGCAGCTTATGGGTTTTAGATATTTAGATAAAATCATTGTCCGACGCGTGACACCGATGGCGGCACTCGCGCGGTATCTTATAGCTTACAAATACTACAAACCACTAGGCGGCATGCGTGACAAAACCGAAGAGTTGCTCAAGGAAGAAAAAGCGAAGACATAATATAAAATTCACAACGTAATATCCGCTTCAAATATTTATTCCGGGAGGTTTTTACTGTCGTATTAGCCGCGAGCCCGCTGCACGCACGAGTACGTGTCCGTTACCCCGGACGGGTATAAATTTAGGTAGCGCACGTTCGATTCACTAGCGGGCCTATTACGGTGATTTAATGAGCAAGAGTTTTCGGGAGGTTTCGGGATCAACACTTCATACACGCCGTCCGCACAGACCACGTACATGATGCCATTTGCTGCCACGACAACCAGAGTTCCTGCCACCCGCAGTCCCGAGAGTTCGCAGCAGCCGGAGCGGTGGGGGAGGGTACACGGAGCCGGCGGTTTGGCAGCAGGCGGCAGAGTATTAAGTTACACCTGGCGCAGCAAGATTCCCCGCGGCTGCCTCTCAAGAGCGTGTCCCTCGCACCCACTTTCACGACCAGTGCCGGTCCTATTAAAATTTTCAGGTGGTGCGGAAACCAAAAGTGGCGCCCTTTTAAATAAAAAAACAATTAACCTAAAAACAACCTAAAAAAATCAGTTGCCTCAGGTTGTCTCTTGCCTGGGGTGCTGGGTCGGACAACCTCCTCGTGGTGCACCCTGGGTGCCGTCGGCGGTCCCCTTCGTTTTCCGGAGTGACTGCGGGCGGCGGCGAATAGTCCGGCGCGTGTGGCGGGAGTCGCCATGCTGCCCCTCACAATCTCTGGCTTTCGGAGAGGGTGGGGCGCAGCGGGCAAATTGGAGAAGCGTTGCTCGGGGGTTCTAGATACTTCTCTGGGCTTCAGAGAGGACCAGTGAGTCCCCGCGGTAACGAAAGTCGAGAGAGGGCGCGAAGCCCTAACATAACCCTTCCCTTCCCCTTCTCTATCCCCATCCCTAACTTCCTTCCCAATCCTTTCCCTTCCCCTCCTAGTCGTCGGGTCTGATGTGCGCTTACCCAGCCTCCAGACATGGTCTTGAACACCGATGGCGAACCCGTAACCGGCAACGATGAGCTTCGGCTCTACGCTGGGACGGGGGCCTTGCCTTCGCCGGCTGGGCCGCGTGGAAGAAAACCACTTTAAAAAATTACCAGCTGCAGGTGCGGCAACCCGAGGTACCGGCTGACCCCTCGGTGTATATAGGCTTGCCCGGGTGCAGGGGGCTCCGCCCGGGTCGACGTTTTATTTCCCCCATACTCGTGGGACCAATTATGGAAAACCATTATAACAATAAAAAAAATGATGAGCAGAAGGAGAAGGATGTGCAAGTGATGAGGCCCAACAAACCGGTTGTGGTCTTAAAACGGTTAAAGCAGGTCGCTTTAGCGACAGACAAGGAAAAGGTGGAAAACGAGGACCTGGAAGTAAGCGATATGTCCACCTCGGACTCCTGCTTCGGCCGAAGCACCACAATGTGGCACAAAAAGCGCCCCAGAAAGCCGGAAGGCAGTCGTTCTGTCTCAGGCGAGGGCTCGGACGCTGACGACCTGCCGAAACCACAGTCAAAGCGCGGGAGGGGGCGACCCCCCACCACTGGGCGGTACTGGGAGGCGAAGAAGAAGCTCAAACGTAAAGAGAAGGCTAACCAGACGAGCGCTGACGCCGAACTGGCCGCCGGGAGTTCCCGTGCGGCATCCATAGCTTCGTCAAACCCAGACCCGGACGAATTACTGCTCGAAGGACTCAAGGGCAGGGTGGCCGCATCCCTCGAGAGCATACGGGACGTGGCCCGCATATCCAAGGGACTTAAGGGCACGTCCCAGAAGGCCCTGAAGCTGGCGGCCAATGCCATCGCCGAAGTGGTGGAGGAGGCGTTTTCTCGCACCGCTTCGGACGAGGTCCGCCGCTTGCAGGTGGAGAATGCCCGCCTTCACAGACAAATGCCGGACCTAAAAAAGGAGTTGGACGTGGTTAAGGCGATGGCCCTTACCGCTGAGGACATGCCACAAGACCTGGCTCCCAAAGCGGCTCCCAAGGCGCCAGATACGGACCTGGCGACCGTGATCCGGGAGGAGATGGGCAGAGTCCTTCAGAGGCTCTCTTTTCTGGAGGGCAAAGTCCTGCGCCCCTTCTTAGCCTCCGAAGCCGGCAAGACGTCTGCGATGCCCTCCCCTGCGACGACGTACGCGCAGAAGGCCGCGCAGAAGGCGCCGCGAAGAGCCCCGATCCGCCCCTCGGGGCAGGACGCCGTGCCGTCGCCCGCTTCCGTATCGTCGACGTCGGCGCAGACGTCCGAACCCGTGCCGATCCCTGCTACACCCGCCGCTCCCAGGGCTACCGCGGCCCAAAAAGCCAAAGGAAATAAGGGGACGGCCAAGGGGCAGAAAAAGAAGGCGCAGCAGCAGCAGCCGCCTCCACTTGAAGCCGGAGCCGGGGGCCAATGGGAGGTCGCCGAGGCCAAAAAGGCCTGGAAGAGGGCGAACAAAAAGGACAAGAGGGCAAGAGTGCGCGAACGCCGGAGGCTCCGTGCTCCGGATACGTCGGCGGTCGTGTTGACACTGACCCCCGGAGCGGAGAAGCGCGAAATAACCTACTCGGCTATGCTCCATCTCGCCAAAACAACCATCGAAATCGGGGAGCTCGGGATCGAGGGGCTCAGAGTCAAGCGCACTGTAACAGGTGCGCGCCTCCTCGAAGTCGCGGGCGCGACCAGCTCCCCGAAGGCGGACGCACTGGCGGAGAGGCTTCGCGAAGGGCTGTCCCCAGAAGACGTCCTCATTTCGCGGCCCTACAAGTCGGCGAGCCTCCGCATTAGTGAGCTCGACGACTCGGTTGACCCAGACGAGCTCACCGCCGCGGTGGCCAAGGTGGGAGGCTGCGACCTGCAGCGAGTGAAGTGCGGCGACATACGGGCGGGTTACAGAGGCCTATTCACGGCCGTAGTGACCTGCCCCGTAGAAGCGGCCAAAAAGCTGGCCGATGCCAGGCGGCTGTTGGTGGGCTGGGTGTCCGCGAACGTGGCCCTCCTGAAAGCGAGGCCGTTGCGCCGTTGGAGGGGCACGTCGGCGCTCTCTGTCCGGCGGATATCACGGACCACAGGGGGCGCTGCTATAACTGCGGGCGGCCGGGGCACCAGGCGCGGGATTGCGCCGAGGCTGCAAGCTGCCTGGTTTGTAGCAAGGCTGGCAAGCCCGCCGAATACCGGGCAGGCTCAAAGACCTGTGGGTCGCGCCCCACAAGCAAGAAGGCGCGCACTCCCGAGCGGCCAGCACCGCCCGTGCCGCGCCGGACACAGACGACAGAAAGAATGGAAACAAGCAATGGGTAGCCGTCCCCTCATTGTTAGTCTCCTGCAGACGAACCTTAACCACTCTGCTAGGGCTCAGGACCTCCTGCTCCAGAGCATGGCAGAGTGGTCGATTGACGTGGCAGCGGAGCCTTATTTCGTGCTGCCCGCCAGCAACTGGGCTGGCGACGCGGACGGCATGGTGGCAATACTGCTGCCGAGGTGTAGGGGCTCCCTGTCTCTCGAAGACGTCGAGACGCAGAGGGGCTTTGTCGCCGCTCGTGTGGAGGCCATGGTGGTGGTCGGGGTGTATTTTTCGCCAAAACGACCACTAACCGAGTTCGAGGCCCTCTTATCGCGACTCGGCGACTTTGTTTTTCGGTGTCGGCCCCGTCCCACTCTCGTCATGGGGGACTTTAACGCCAAGTCCTCGGCCTGGGGTTCCTCCATCGACGATGTTAGGGGCGAGGCCCTTGAGGAGTGGGCGCATACCCAAGGATTGTCGGTCCTGAATAGGGGCACAGCCTTCACCTGTGTCAGGCGGGGCGGCGGCTCGGTGGTCGATGTGTCCTTCGCCACCTCGGCGTTGGCAGGCCGGGTGCGAGGATGGAGAGTCGTCGACTCGGTGGAGACCCTATCTGATCACGTCTACATCAGATTTGTGGTCTCCGCCGACTCTCGGGTCGCTGCGCCGGCTGACGTGGCTAGGGTCGGGCCGAGATGGGCGTTGGCGCGCCTGGACGCCGAGGCCGTAACAGAAGCGGCTGAGGTCCAGGCCTGGACGGAGGCACCGGTCTCCCATTTGCCATCCAGAGGGAGGCCGAGTGGTTTCAGGCCGCAACCAGGGTAATTTGCATTGCCGCCATGCCCCGCATACGGCATGCATCACCTCGCAGGCGACAAGTGTACTGGTGGTCGCGCGTAATTGCACAACTACGACGCGCCTGCGTCACTGCACGCCGCCAGTACACTCGACAGCGGAGGAGGAGGCGTCGAACTCAACCGCTTTTGCCGGGACCGACGCCTAGGGAGGAGGTGCTGTATGCCGCCTACCGCACAGCAAAGGTTGCCCTGCATCCATCGCGGACGCCAAGGCGCGGGCCCGCGAAGAGCTCCTGGCGTCAATCGATGCTGACCCATGGGGACGCCCCTACCGCTTTGTGCGAAATAAGCTCCGCCCGTGGGCGCGCCCCCTTACGCAGACCATGCCGCCGACGTTTGCGGATGGCGTGCTGTCGGCTCTCTTCCCGGACGGAACGGCGCACAGTGCTCCGGCAATGTACCGAACGCCTGGATCCAACATGCCGTTGAGCGAAGCCGTTCCTGAAGTCACGGAAGAGGAGTTGAACGCCGCCGTCCGCAGGCTTAGGGCGAAGAAGGTGGCATCCGGGCCAGATGGAGTCCCCGGCCGAGTGTGGGTTCTGTCCCACGGTTCGCTCGGCCACCGTCTCAGGGCTCTCTGGACCGAGTGCTTCAGGCAGGGCCGGTTTCCTCAACTTTGGAAGTTGGGGAAACTGGTCCTGATCAGGAAGGAGGGGCGCCCGGCAGACTCGCCGTCCGCCTACCGCCACATTGTGTTGCTCGACGGGGTCTGCAAGCTCTTCGAAAGAGTGATTGTGGACAGACTCGTCGAGCACCTTTCTCAGACGGGGCCGGACCTGCAGGACTACCAGTTCGGCTTCAGGCGGGGCAGGTCCACGGTGGACGCGATAAGGCGCGTCCAACTTATGGCGGGGGAAGCCGTGGAGCAGAAGAAGGTCGTGTTGGCGGTGTCTTTGGACATCGCCAATGCCTTCAACTCGGTCCCCTATCCCGCCATAATGGCGACGCTCGAGTACCACGGCGTCCCCGAATACCTCCACTTGACCATACGGGACTACCTCGTGGACAGGCGGGTGGTTTATCCCGGGCCATCGCGGTGGCAGGAGCGGAACGTGGGGTGCGGGGTTCCACAGGGGTCTGTCCTCGGACCGCTCCTGTGGAACATCGCCTACGACTGGGTTCTGCGTGGCCCGTTACTGCCAGGTTTGGCGGTAACGTGCTACGCGGACTACACCCTGGTCGCCGCGAGGGCTAGGAGTCACAGGGAGGCGGCGCTGTTGGCCACAGCTGGTGTGGCCCAGGTGGTGGGGCGCATTCGGCGGCTTGGCCTGGAGGTGGCCCTAAGTAAGACGGAGGCCGTGTATTTCCACGGCTCCAGAAATCGGCCTCCCCCTGACGCTCACATCATTGTCGGGGGGCAGCGCATTAAGATCCTCGAAGACTCTAAGACTCAAATGGGCTACCTGGGCCTCATTTTGGACGGGCGCATCACCTTTAGGCCCCATCTTGCCGCTCTAGTGCCTAAATTGATGGCGATGGCTGGAGCGCTGTCCAGGCTCTTGCCAAACTTAGGCGGGCCACAGGCCTCGGCGAGGAGGCTGTATGCGGGGGTGGTGCGGTCCCCGGCCCTATACGGGTCCCCAATCTGGGCGCGAGCCCTGACGGCCCGAAACGTGAAAACGAAAAAAAAATGCCTCCGATTATTCTGCTGTCAAAAATATCAAATCATAGAAAAGTTCGTTTAATCAGCGAGTACACTATTGTGATGTGGTGGACAAATGAAAAATAATAATAATGAATGACACCTTTTATTTATTCTGTATTCAATGCAAACATTAATCAAAGTAAATGAATATGTAGCAAAAAAAAATTGTAAAAACCCTATATAGTCACTTTTCTAGCTGTCTGTCTAGTAGTCTGAATAATTTAACTTTTGGGCAATAGCATTTTCTATAGACAAAATTCCAAGATCGGACAGTCTTTCCTGACACATACTAGACCGTAGGTAAGTTTTTAAAAGTTTTAATTTACTGAAACTTCGTTCTCCTTTGGCAACAGTTACAGGAACAGTTAGTAAGATACGAAGCGCTGTCCATACATTCGGGAAAATATCTTGCCAATCATTTTTTTTTATTAGTCGAAGAACTTTTATCGGCTCTCCTGATTGAAGATCTTCTAATAATGGCTTTAGGCTCACAAGTTCTTCAACCAATTCTTGTCCAGATATGTCACAATTTTTCCATCGGTTAAAGTGATTTGCAAATCAGCACAGGCTTTTTCCAACATGGATTTTTCGGGAATTATTAGTATGTCGTATAAAAAAGACCATGTATCATTAAATTTTGAGAGTTGTTGAAAACGTGTAACCAATGTATTCTTAATTGTATCTATCATCTGGTAAAAGACGTTCATTTTATATAATTCCTCCGGATCAGTTGGTGTTTCATCTACAGCTTCGTATTCAAATAAACGTTTCTTTCTTCGAGATCGGACTGCCTTGAAAACTGGATCTATTTCGGACAGAGATGCTATTTCCTTAGCCGTAATTATAGTTGAGGGAAAGCTACGACGGTACTGTTTCACAAATTCCGAACAGTTTTTCAGTAATAGTGATGCGTTTGGTAGGTCCATAGTTTCAGACTGCACAGCTTTACATACAATGTTTACTTGAAACAATATAATGATATATTATATAACAATATAATGATATACCAAGCCGCCATTGTAACTATGAACTCAAATTCCTCTATATTCTGAATTAATGACAATGCCTCAGATGCTGCAACTGAGTCATTAGTTTCTTCGTGAAGATTTTGAAGGGCATTACGGACTGAAGTGTAGTTAAAGTGAACAGCGGCAAGACTAGAAACTCTACTCTCCCAGCGAGTTTCGCAAACTTTTTTTAAGGATAATCCTTCTATGTGCTTAGATATCACTTCCTATCGCTTGGTAGATCCAGAGAATAAAACGAATAGTCTTTGGAGAAATCCAAATAGAGAAACAGATTTAACGGAACTTTTAGCTGCATCTGCTATCACCAAATTCAAGCTGTGCCAGCCACATGGGTTAAAAAATGCCCTAGGATATAGGTTTAAAATTCTTGTTTGTACACCTCTGTTCACTCCTACCATATTCGTTCCGTTATCGTATCCCTGACCTCTACAATCATTCATATCAAAATCAAATTCTTGTACAATCGTATCAAGAAAAAGGCCAGTAAGTCCTGCTCCGGAAGAGTCACTTACTGGCTTGTAAGCGACAAAGACTCTCGCACTTCGACTTCTTCTTTGACGTCAACAAACCGCAATGTTAGTGACATTTGTTCAACGTGGCTTACATCAGGAGTACAGTCCAGAATGATGGAGAAGTATTTATCTGACTTTACCATATTCACAATATTATTTCGAACTTCACTTCCAAGTAAGGTAATTAATTCATTTTGAATGCGTTTGCTGAAGTAGTGGACATTAGTCTCTTTATTTACAACACGGCGGAGGTGCTCCATCATTACATTATCAAATTTTCCTAATCATCATCATCATCATCATTTCAGCCTATACTTGTCCACTGCTGAACATAGGCCTCCCCAATCGCTTTCCAGCGTAACCGGTCCGATGCCACCTGCATCCAACGATTTCCTGCGATTTTCACAAGATCGTCGGTCCATCTGGCAGGCGGTCGTCCTACGTCCAATTTTCCTAATAATTGCACCAAACTCAAGAAGTTGCCATTATTAGGAGTGTATAATGTTTCAGTGCTCCCTCTAAACGCCAAATTATTGCCTGCCAAGAAGAACACTATCGACATCAGTCGTCCGAGGATAGCAAGCCATCTTGATTTCTCATCTTCAATCTGTTTTTGTAATTGTTTGTCTATTCCACTGAAGTTCTTCAACCTAATCGAGGCTTCTATCCAACTGTTCATAGCACGTCGGTGATCTGATGATGTTTCGTGTGTCTTGAGACGCGTTGATAAGTGGTTCCAGTCGTCAAATACTTCTTTTCCCAAATTCGAGTTGGGGGTTTGTGTTGAGTAAACGACAGCAAAAACAGTATACTTTATCTGCAGATTTAGAGTACACAAGCCATCCTCTTTTAAAAATCTCCCCATTTGGCATTAGTTTTTGAAAATGAGAATTTGAAAAATGTTGGCCATCACAATTCTTTGGGTAATTTACGTTGTTCATTTCATTACTTACAGGGCCACGAATAAGGATTTCATCTTTTGTCGCAGAATCAATAATTAGCGGCCATTCTGAAATATCACCTGTTACCTGTTTTTTTCTCTTTGAAAGATAATGATTTATCTGATATAACTTCTTCTGTAATATTTTGAGAAGCAGACGAGGTTCCAGGAATAGCTAAATCTTCTTGAATATACTGCTCTATATCTCCATGATCAGAGTTTTTTTCAAGCGGGTCTTCTATTGCTTGCTGATATTGAAGTTCTGGTGATAAAGAATCCGATAACTTTTCAACTCTCAAAAATTTTGATAGCAAATTTGCAGATTTCGGTTTGCTTTATCCGTTTTCTTTTTAAATGTTGTGCGCCAGATAATTTTTTTGAAGGCAGTGACATGTTTTTATCTGTAAAATAAGTTCCCAGTAACTAAAATTTTTTTTTATAACAATAATAATAATTAATAAATATCTACATTGCAAGTTAAATAAAAGCTTGAAAAAATATATTTAACCATCATTTATTACATACGATGAGGGATCAAAAAGTAGTGAGAAAGACATACCCTTGGTAAAAAAAAAACTGGCAGGCATAGCTCAGATATATATTTGTAATATTAATAAAAATAAAAATCTTCGATTCTCTTTTGTTTTTTTCTGAATGTTGTCATTTGTTTGCTTCGTGTCGTGTCGACGTGTTTTCGAAAATGGAGAAATACGAAGTGCGAGCCGTTATTAAATACCTCTGTTTAAAAAAGTTAACGACGCAAGAGATTCATTGCGATTTGGAGGCAACATTAGGAGAGTCTGCTCCGCCGTATTCCACTGTCGCAAGGTGGGCTTCTCAATTTCGAGTAGGGAGAACGAGCACGGAAGACGAACATCGTTGCGGCCGTCCATCGACGTCAGTCACCCAAGAAAATGTTGCGAAAGTCGAGAAAATTGTATTGAGCGATCGAAGAGTTACCATCCGATACTTAATTCAAGAAACGGGCATTTCATATGGAAGTATTCAATCCATATTGAAACAATATTTGAATGTGAGAAAAGTCTCCGCATGATGGGTGCTGAGAATGTTAACTGACAGTCAGAAACAAAATCGACTTGACATTTCGAAGATATTGTTGGAAAGTTTCAAGAAGATTCTGAAAACTTTTTGTCTCGTTTCGTAAGAATGGACGAAACGTGGGTCCATCATTTTGATCCCGAGACAAAACAGCAATCTTCGCAATGGAAACGGCCATCATCACCGACCCCGAAGAAGTTTCGTGTCGTGGCATCGGCTGGCAAGGTTATGACCTCAATAATTTGGGACTCAGAAGGAATATTGTTGATTGATTACCTGGAGCGTAGAACCACTATTACAGGCCACATATATTATGCAGCTTTAATTCCCAAGTTGAGGAATGCCATCAAAGAGAATAGGAGAGGGAAACTTCGAAGGGGCGTGCTGTTTCATCACGACAACGCACCCGCGCACAGGTCGGCAGTTGCGATGGCTGCCATTCAGCAAGCTGGCTTCGAATTGGTTGACCACCCCCCTTATTCACCAGATCTGGCGGTTTTTATCTGTTCCCCAAATTGAAAAAATACTTAAGGGGAAACAGGTACGAAGACAATAACGAGGTGATGGATGCCGTGGCGAGCTTTTTGCAGGACCAAGATAAATTTTTTTTTGTGAAAGGGATTGAAGCCTTGGAAAAGCGCTGGACTCGGTGTGTAGAGAGACTCGGAAACTATGTAGAAAAATAAATTATTAAGTTATCAATAGTCATTAATAGACTTAGAGACATTTTACATTAAAAACAGAGTACGTCTAAGACAATATGAGTCCGTGCGCTTTCGTGGGTAAGTGGATTATGTTTATTGCAGTGGCAGAAAGGAACTTGTATTATACAAGTTGTATAAATAATACTTACTTCTTTTTTCTTTTTCAAATGCTTTTATGATAATCTAAGTACGTACCTTTAGCCGTTAATCACACTGTACACAAATATACACTCGCGCGCATTTGATCGATTTGACAATTCAATAGACAATGCTTGCCTAGCTAGCGAAACAAACGACGAACGAAATTTCACCCCGCGGCCCGCTCCCCCGCAATGTCCCCGTGACGTGAGTCGCGCGGCTCGCCCGCTTGGTTGAGCTTCGTTTATCTCACATTTTGGCGCCCCCCCTTGACGGCGCCTGGTACGGTCGCACCGCTCGCACCGCCCTAGGAACGGCACTGGTCACGACATCCGTTCAACCCCGCACGCGCATTTGTCGGGCCTTTTATCTCGAGCCCACTCATTCCGCTCGACATCCCACGAACACATCCCCTTGCTCCACGTCCCTAGGGGACGCCACACTGCTCTACGACGAAAACTAGCGAAGTCCGATGACCGGTGAGACGGTTTTTGTTGACATTGCCTCTGTGGCGCTTCGGAAACCATTGTAAATTTAAATATTGTACTATCTAAGCGTGTAGTCACGGTTTGAAATTATGATAAATAAATAAATGATTATTTACATAATACGTATTGATAATTTCAGGGATATATTATAGCCAATGATAAATCTGTTAGTTGGAAGAGTAAAACTCTGAGAACTATGACTATTGCGTCGTAATTAGGTTTCAGCGGCAAGATTTTGGCCAATTTCTACAAAATATTTATTGACCTGATCTGAAGAAGTTTGCATACAAGAAATAAATATTAGTTCTGTTGCATCGTTTGTAGTTTTAGTACAATTAGTTATTGTCTTAATAGAATTCCATAACTTTTTTTTGTCATTTCCCGCAGCTTGTAGCTAAGATTTTTTCATAGCCTCGTTTTAATATTTTTAACAAATTATCATAAAAATTTATATATTATTAGGAGGAGTATTATTTAGGTTTATGAGATTGTTGAGACATTAACAATGGATCAATCTTTTGCAATGTTTTGCTATTAATTGTAAATCGTTTTATGTACGTTTACGATTAACGATTAACAATTAATTATGTAATCACATCGTCGGTGCAATGTAGGTATTGTTAAAAGCACACCTATCGTTAGTGAAATATGGGTGTACAATGTATACATCTGACTAGTATTGCTAGGGTTGAATCGGGAGAACGAAGCTTGAATAAAAGTTTGCTTTAAAGACTCGAGACAAAACAAAATTATCATTTATGAGTTTTAAGGGATGCTGATAACTAATATGGCGTTCATTTCTGCATCCAAGATGGCCGACGTGACTGTTTATGCAACATCGATATGGGTATCATTTTGGGGTTTTAGGGAATTCTGATAAATAATATTGCGCAAATTCTGGATTCAATATGGCGGACGGGACCTTTTATGTAAGATTGATATGGGATTCATTTTTGGGGTTTTAGCGAATGTTGATAACGAATATAACGTCAATGTTGAAATCCAAGATGGCGGACGCAACTTTTAAAGTAAAATCAATATGGGTGTCACTTTTTGGGTTTTAGGGAATGCTGATTACTGAGATGGCGTTAATTTCGAAATTCAAGATGGCGAAAGAGACTTTTTAAGTAAAACCAATATGGGTGTCATTTTTAGAGTTTAAAGGGATGCTGATTACGAACATGACGTAAATTTCTGAAACCGAGAAGGCGAACTGGTGGTGTCACTTTTGGCGTTTTAGGGGATGCTGATTACAAATAGGCGTTATTTTCTGGATCAAAGATGGCGGACGCGACTTTTGAGGTTAAAACAATATGGGTGTTTCCGGGGTTTTAGGGGATGCTGAATTAACTTTCGTTATCAACATCCCTGAAAACTCTTAAAAGTGTCTCCCATGCTGGTTTTATTTCAAAAGTCGCGTCCGCCATCTTGGATTTCAACATTGATGTTATATTCGTTATCAACATTCGCTAAACCTCAAGAAGGTCGCTGGGACGGACTGGATGCGGAAGGCGGGGGACCGTGTGCAATGGCGCGTGTTAGGAGAGGCCTATGTCCAGCAGTGGACTACGATAGGCTGATTGATTGATTGATTCGCTAAAACCCCACAAATGAATCCCATATCAATCTTACATAAAAGGTCCCGTCCGCCATATTGAATCCAGAAATTGACGCAATATTCTTTATCAGAATTCCCCAAAAACCCCAAAATGATACCCATAACGATGTTGCATAAACAGTCACGTCGTTTCAGAAATTGACGTCATGTTCGTAATCAGCATTCCTTTAAACCCCAAAGTGACAACCATATTAATTTTGCTTCAAAAGTTGTGACATCTTGGATACGTTTTCTAAAAAAAATTACAGCGGTTGAAATTTCAATTGTTTGATTAATGCCCAACACTGCTATTTATATACGATAGTAACCTTGAGAAAGTCAACGCGCGAAAGCAATCTCAAATTAACAGGTAAATTTAGGTTTCAATATCGGTTAAAGTGATGCTAAAAACCGATACTGAAAGTCGAACCGGTTCCCTATATTTTTCAGATTTCGAACGGTAACATTTAACCATAAACGAAAATAATTTCGCTTTGGAGTCAATGACCAAAACCGATTCGAAAAATTAACCGGTTTCCGATCCCTGGTTGGTGCGCGCGTACTCGGCTTCGTTGATAACGTCGTTACAGGTGTGAGCGAGGTGTTTGCTGCTTGCGCGCCGATACACTATTTCGCATATTCTCGCCGAACTACAATAGCCTTAGTTGTTAAATTACTATATAGGGAAGTTAACTTTAAAGATATTTATATAAGAAACACTTTAAGACTGATGTGCTTTTATAATAATTGAAATATTTTTACGATGAAACTAGTAAACGTCTACTTCCAAAGAGCACCAGAGGCAAATATGTTGCAGTTTTAAATGCGAATAACACAATTTTTAGACCGCCCGCTGAATGCCTGAAAGTTTGTTTAGACTTACTGTTCGGCCGACACTTGTAGACGCAGGTCTGCAGGTCCGTCACACACTGGAACTTCACATAATAATGTCACTTTAACTCCCAGTTAGATAGAAAAGTTATTTTAATGATTAAAACTATTTTATTCGCTTATCTGTCATTCAAACAAAATTCATATAAATGGTTAATTTCATATCGAAGTAATGAATTCATTAGTCATAATGCCGCTTTACGTAAAGAGGAGTTCCTGAAATCAAGTATAAGCCTTTAAAAAAAAAGTGGGAGCGTGTGGTTAAGTACCAGGCTAACATCCTATGGGGAAGTGTTATTTAGAAAGACCCTTAAGCACAATGTTCTCGGCTTATTAAACCCATTAAATATTTGTGTTACTTTACAATATTGGTCTGAATATAATTACTGTGCATGTGAAATTTGTGTTTATTCACGCATCTACGAGACGGAAATAAATTTTATAGCACTAGGTCCTGCGACCTTTAATAAAATAAGGTAATAAATCTAAGCAAACAGTAATTGCTCGTCACTATATATGTTACTTTGTAGTCACAGTTATCAGTTCAATCACATAATACTTTGTTAATACAATATAAGTATCGGGTAATCTCCTACACCGGGTTTTTGAGCTTATGATCGCACCCGGAAACATCCGGTGAACTTGGCAGTCAAAAAGGTTTCGGAATTCTGATAACAACATAGGACTACAAATATGTTATTTACATTGCATTTTGGTATATAATACAGTACTTTGTTACACTACATTGAGTTTAATGTTCGTGGGTGTGTGATATGGTGGCGTTTAATTGATAGTATTTTATTTAAAGGCTAGTTGGCAGTAGCTCTAACGTATTTGCTTCGTGAGCACTACTTCGAGTCACAAATTCATTCCACCTATCGAGATATCCTTTAATTTTCACAATTTTGTATGGAAAAATGATATAGTGTGGCTATGAAAATGCGTATTTTGTAGTGGCGTATATCCGGTATCTAATTTCAGAATTCAAAATAAGCGATGCTGGTCTCAGAAGAGCCGGTTTAAGTAGAGCTTTGTCAAATACAGTTACTTTAATTTCATTACCAATCACTCAGTTTAGAAAACGAATATTACGGTTAATTTCCACCTAAGTTGTGCGCGACCGAAGACACGTTTAACATATTATTGGTTGGGAGAGTTGCCAGTGAATCAAAACCTGTGAAGTTGTGTGTAAAAATGACGAGGGACAAGATATATTCCGCGTCGGTGCCAGAGTCGCGGGAGACTTGGCGGATCATGAAGAACGTGGTGGTCATCAGCCTAGCCTTCATGGTGCACTTCACAGCATACAGTGTGGGTAACCAAGCAAAATAATGTTATGAATGTTGATTGAATAGACTTGCAATGCTATTCAAAATGCACCCTAATTTATGATGACGGCTAGGTCTAGTGGTTTTAGTGGCCGCTCGGCAAACTTGATCGCGTAGTCGGGGGTTCGATACCCGCACTAGACAAAGTGCAGAGTACGGTACTTCGTGGGACAAAACTTTGAATATATAATAATTGGAAAGGTGTGAATATTCAAACAGAAGAGTATTTTTTTCTGTTAGTTACCTACTACTTTAATTCGTAGCAATAACTAAAGCAATCTTCATACTTTGCTATTCGAATGTTGAATGAATTTGCAGTGGATAGATGAAGCTACTTTAGCACGAAATGGACTAAAGTAGAACATAACATAATAATTTCCTATAAACGTTATATAATGAGCTCCCGGCATTAAAACTGAAAGTTTAATCCGGCCATTTAGGCGATGGATGCATCGACCTGGTCAAAGCATCTATCGCCGGTCTGTATGCTCTTTGAATTGCTTCTAGTTAAGAAAAAAACTGTTAAATAAGTTCACGATACATCAGACGTCGCCTGGGATACAACCCAGACGACGCTAAGTTCTCACGCCCCGCAAATTGCACGTGAGAAGACATCTAGACTGATAGTTACCTTTATTCCAGGGCTCTTCAAATTTGCAAAGCTCCATCCATGCAGAAGCGGGGCTGGGTACGGCATCGCTGGCTGCGGTTTACGTCGGCCTCATGTTATCTAATATATTTCTATCAGTCGTTGTAATAAAGTAAGTTTGTTTGCAATAGCGGACGGTTTCTGATCACTTTCCAGTAAAATAACAAAAAACATATTATCTGACTATCTGCTGATCAACTTACTGATTCATTTTTAAGGCCATTAGGCCTCTAAAACATTTGAGATATTTTCTTTTACCTCATTCGTATATTTTTTTACCATACTAAGAGTAACCCATTAGAAAGAAGAAAGAAAGAAAGAAAATAATTTATTCACTACCACAAATAAGGCACAGTGTATACAATTACAGGTTATATTGATATGTTTGCTGCGGCAGTGAAAAGGCTACAACTCAGCATAGATGCCTCGCTTGAAACAGCTTGGCGCTGATTTTCTGTTGCAACCGTTATAATACGAGGTAGTAGGGTGAGAGACACAGTTTAAAAGTATATGGAGAAGATATAGATAATGTTGCTGCAAGTAAATAAACACAATATGGAGTTTGCTATACAAGATAATTATATATAACATAATTTAATTAAAAACAATATATCAATATAATTAATACAATATATTACTACAATGTATATCAGACCAGGAGGGAGGTAAGTAAAAACCAAATCAAGTCCAGGGCTAAAGAACAGCTTGTTTAATTAAATTAAATTTAAAAAAATTTAAAAATTAAATAAGCATTAAATGTTGACACTTCTTTTTCTAGCTAAGAAAAAACTATCAGATAAGTCCGCGACATATCAGATGGCTGTGTGTAAAATGAGCAATACTTCTATTGTTTAAAGTCAAACTTAGAAATTGTTTATTTTTGTATCAGACAATAAAAAGCATTTGCAAACGACAAAATAATTCAATTTTTTACATTTACCACGGGATCAGAACACGACCTCCACTGAGATGATCCGGCGAGAAACTCAGCACATAGTACACGTCATCAACATCGTCACACCTGTATTCCCCAAGGTCGGATGTTAGGTCTCATGCAATAGGGGGCGAACCTAATGCCATTATATCGGGAACAATGCCAGTTGACACTGGAAATATTTCTATCGAAAAATTACATTTGTTCTGACCTGGGATTCGAACTCAGGACCTCGTGATCGCTACGCGCGTTATTCGCCAATGGACTAACGAGGTATAGGTAACTTTTTAGAAGCTTTTGTGTTCGTATGTCTATCTGTCTTTGTGGTTCAAATCTTGTATCATCAATCCATTTTCAAGCACTTCGGGTATTTTATTTATTACTTTTGTTTTATTTTATTAAGATATCCGATAGCGTTTGACAATAGAAAGCATGTATCCGACTGAGCTGAAATTTAGCATATGTATGTAAGTTCGGTGACAATGCAAGCTCCAGAACAGTCTTTTGATGGGGTCGAAAGGTGGCCATAGGAACATGTCAACTACACAACATAACCACCTCGTGTTTAGGCTTGTTAGAGTGGTATTGACAAGTACTATACAACCAGATGATGTTTAGGGTCTGATGATGAAATGGCAAGGTGACCAACGGAACTACCCAAATACTAAACATACCCCCGCCGGGTTTGAGCTCGTTGGATTTGTCTTGACGAGTTCTGTAGACCCGGATGATGTCGAGGGTCTGATAATGGAGCTGGAGGGTAGCCAATAGAACTTCTCAATTACTGAACATAATCCTGCAGTGTTTGGGCTGGTTGGATTTGTCTTGACGAGTTTTATTGACTCTGATGATATTCAAGATCTGATGATGAAACCGGAGGGTGGCCAAATGAACTATTCAATTACTCAACATAACCCCGCCGTATTTGGGCTCATTGGATTTGTCTTGACGAGTTCTTTAGACCTGACGAATCTACAATTTGGCGCTGAAACTGGCCAAACTGAACCCGGTACGAAACCCTCAAAGCGCAAGTCCTACTTGCACTTGTCCAGTTATTTTGTCTTTCTTCTAGTTGCACTGTCATCACTGTCTGGATAGGATAAGTCAGATCGTGAAAGATACTGTTCACCCTTGGGAGGAGAGCGCTGCATTGTCTGATACTTTTACATATACTATGGTAGGACGGTCTACTTGAATACTTGCATAGTCGCATGAAGATACGTCCAGTTAGGTTCAGCTGATACCTTCTCCTTTTGAAATGGATTCTATTGTTATAGCGATATGGTAGTTTTTTTTATTCCTTTTTATGCTAGTAATTGATTACACAGCAAGCGACCGCTCTAAGGGTAAGCCGAACGAGGAGTAAACTGTGATCCATGAAAGAATTACAAATGCTATGGAGACGAGTAAAATGTACAATAAGGTCATCTTTGTTCCTTCTATTAACATGATGAATGTCTATATATTTCTCAATTTTACTAATATTCTTATTAACATTTAGAAGATTGTTTCATATATAAATTGTGAAACAACAGAATATTTATATATTTACACGTCCATCCCATATTTTAAAAAGCAACGTAATAGTTCTTGTTCTACCTAACAAAAAAACAACTTTGTAAAATAATGATTCTCCTTGTTATTTCAGATGGCTGGGCCCAAAATGGGCGATATCTCTATCGTTCCTCGCGTATATGCCATTCATAGCGGCGCAGTTGTACCCCGCGTTCTACACCATGATCCCAGCTGGCCTCATCGTAGGTCTCGGTGGAGGTCCTCTCTGGTGCGCCCAATGCACCTATCTATCAGTCGTAAGTAGGACTTGGAACGTCTTCGCCTTCACCGTAGCCCTCGTGAGGCGGGGTTGAGCGACAGGTTAGGCGACACAAATGTCAGCGGACACTAAGAAAAATTACTGGCTACTGACCACGGGCCACACGCGCGCGCCACGCGCATTTTGTACCATTTATAATTATTACAATATAATACCTCTCTCTCTCACTTTGATTTACTAGAACTTTGCGAGTAGTAGGACAGTTAAGACTGATATATTATAAGGGTACCTAGGTATGTTACACCAACTTTTTTAACCCAGTGTGGCAGAAGCCACAAGTTTATCATCATTATTTCATGCATAGTATGATGATGGATAATCCATGAGAATTAAAAAGACCCCATGGAAAAAAAAAATTTTTGTGATAGTCGACGACAAAACCCCTCCCGCTGGATCTATTATGAACTAAGAGTGTTTGTTACAAATTAGTCCGGTAGCATGTAGAAATAGGTGCTTTTTCATTCTGGAGCCTCGTAGCAAAAGCCCTTTCGTCCAACAGCATATTTATTCACATTCACGAACAAGCGCTTTTTCAGGTATCGGAAGCACATGGAACCATATCTAACATATCTGCAAACGCTCTGCTTATGCGGTTTCTGGGGCTATTTTACATGATTTTCCACATCAACCAGGTGTGGGGAAACCTTATTTCTTCAATGGGTGCGTAAAATTCAAATTCCGTGCAAGATTTGTGTTTCTTGTTTAAGTAAGTGGATATAACGAAAATGCAAGCGAAATCGAATTATATTATATGAGATATATGGCGAATAAGAGATGCATGCATAGAATCAGAATCAGAATATTTTTTATTCATGTAAACCATTACAGTATTTGTCAATCGTCAGAAAAGTAACAAAGACTCTACCGCCACTTCGGAATGTCATTCCTGTGGAGAAGAAGGGCAAGAATATCCACGGTTACTCTTTTGAAATTTTATAATCTTTTTAATCTACATTTTATTTTGGGCTATGTGAGAACAATGTAGGTTGGTCATCAGGTGAGTCTAAGTTAAAAAATAAAAACAAATTAAATTATTTATATATATTTAAAAATACACAAAAAATGTTATTATGTTAAATTAATAAAAGGAAGAGAGGAAATGTTAACTAATAACAGTTTAATAGGTTGTCATGACTCGAGTGGAGCTGGAATAGCATCTATCCAAGCATTTTTATCTTTTAAATAATCTTCTATTGAATAATAAGCTTGCCTACAAAGTGTTCGTTTTATACAAGCTTTGAACTTATTTTCACTAAGTTTTGTGATGTCAATTGGAATTTTGTTATAAAATACATAATACACTAATACAGTGCCCCATGGAAGACGTGTAAATTCTTGACAGACGAAATTGCGGTTTATATAATTTATTTCTATGTCGTGTGTTATAGCAATGCCTATCACCTATCGGAATAAAGTGATCTATTTTTTTCTAGTATACATAATGTTTTCATAAATATATTGACATGGGACCGCATGATATTAGCTTCTTTGAACAGTTCTCTTAAAGAGTCGCGACTACTCAAGTTACAGATGACCCTAATAGCCCTTTTTTGCCAGATAAAAACAGACTCAATGTCAGCTGCCCTACCCCACAATAATATACCGTAAGACATGACACTATGAAAGTAGCTGAAATAGACTATCCTCGCGGTGTCCACATCAGTTAGTTGTCTGATCTTCCTTACGGCATAGGCAGTGGAGCTAAGCCGTTTACCTAAATTCTCAATATGAGGACCCCATTGTAACTTGGAGCCAAGCGTAATCACTAGGAAAGATGTATCATTTATAAACTCAAGTTTCTCATTATTCAGTATAATATCCTGTACAGTTATTTTTACATTTGACAAAGAAAACCTTATACATTTAGTTTTCTTGTTATTGAGCACTAAATTGTTAGATGTAAACCAGTTATGTATTTGAAGAATAGCGTCATTTACTTCATCAAAGTTATCAACATGTCTACTTACTTTAAAAATCAAAGAGAAAATCGTCGTCAAATAACAGTATCTTCGCTCGTTTTTTTAATTACTTCAGGTAGATCATTTATGTAAACTAAAAATAGGAACGGACCCAGTATTGATCCCTGTGGAAGGCCCATTTTAACTAAAGACCCTAGAGATTCAGTTTAATTTATTTGAACACACTGTTGTCTGTTCTCTAGGTAAGATTTTAAAAGATTAAGTGCTTTACCATGGATTTCAATGTTCTCCAATGTTTCATGTTTCACACAGTCAAATACTTTGGTCACAAAAAATGCCAATGGCGTCCTGTGAGTTCTCCCAGGCATCAAGATATGCTCTATTAGAGTTACACCGGCGTCAGTAGTACAACGCCCTTTAGTGAAGCCAAATTGCTGATCATGCAGGATATTATTTGCGTTAAAGTGATTTAGCATTTGAATGAGCATTATCTTTTCGAACACTTTACTGAGCACTGGCAAGACAGACACTGGCCTATAGTTGTTGGAATCTTTATTGTCGCCAGATTTGAACACTGGTATTACCTTACTAAATTTCACTAAATCTGGGAATACTCCTTGATCTACGCACTAATTAAAAATAACAGCTAAGAGTGGCGCGATTGTATGTATAATGGATTTACACACTTTTACTGACATTCCCCATAGGTCTTCAGTTACTTTTAATTTTAAATCATTAAAGACTTTAAGCCTGTTGGAACTCTGTACTCTCTGCCTACGCCGTAAGAGATCTGGCGTGATGGTATAGATAGATAGATAGATAGAAAGACTTTAATAACAGACCGGGGATTTGTGTACTTAAACCTGAATTCCACCGGACAAACAGTAATGATAATTTTAACAAAAGTAATTGCAAGGGAAGAATAGCAATTTAAAGATTTTGTTGTTTCTACCGGAATATTAGTGATTTTTTTTTCCAATTTTCCAATTACGTCTATATCTGCCTGAATGAGCCCGCGCGCAGTCTCTAGAGTAAAGTCTCTATAGATAATACGGAATAGAAATCCAGAGGACACTATTGAGTTCACTCAATGTTTGCAGATTAGAGGGTGTAATTCTGTTTCGTGGTAGCAAATGATTAATTTGCTTTGATCTGACCAGAGTTATTTTATATATCGTCCTTATAAACATTATTGTTGAAGTTTATCTTCGATTAACTTTGATTGCTGATTACAGTACTCTCATCGGGTAACAATAGAGCTGCAGTGACAGCGATAAATGAGACGATGATACCGATAGTCTGTGGTGCTAACTTTTTGCCCATCGCTGATGCTGGAGAAGCCCTCCCTCCGCAGCCTTCAGAGAAGATACAGTTGCTTTCAGGTAAGGGAACTTAATCTCCGTCCTTTGTGTCAACTATCTGTCACAAACATCTAACCAAGCATAGCATTCGGTATTCGCTGTTGGTATACTCATGCGAACAAAGCTGTTGCTTATTATAAAATGTTATGTATGTCGTTCGTTTTCATATAGTTTGTTTTGATTCATATGTACTCAGATTTAGATCATAGATATTGTGGCTACCTTAGACTAAGACTGCTCTAGATGGAGCATTGCTAACAAAAATGCTGCTTGAAAGCGG
This sequence comes from Phalera bucephala, assembly GCA_905147815.2. Taxonomy (NCBI): domain Eukaryota; kingdom Metazoa; phylum Arthropoda; class Insecta; order Lepidoptera; family Notodontidae; genus Phalera; species Phalera bucephala. The sequence continues at coordinate 8,685,809 of LR990621.1, read as the reverse complement.
CTTCAGTTACGCACTATGTGTGGGTGATGCCAGTATGTGATTTTTTAGAAAATTTGCTCCAAAACTGTCAGTGTGTGCGTGCGCGTGCGTGTGCGTACTACAATCTATGTTGGTTTCGCGTGCGCGTGCGACGCTCTATCTAGACAAGTAATTCATCTAAGGTTATTTGTGGGTTATGGTTTGTAAATTATAAAGTCTATGATAAGCTTTACATCTGTCTGGCGTAAAAGTAGGATGCATACGGGATAAGTGGTCATCTCTGGAGTAGACTTTTGTCCGGCAGGTGACGATATTCGGCTGAACAGACTAGCTTCATATTAGAATGGATTGGAGAATAATGACCCGTAAAATTTTTGAACAGTTTATAATATTCCAAGATTCGCTTTACTTGGAATTATGAGACACCATAAATCTAATAATACATTTTATGGTGAAATAACGCAAAGAGGACACTCTTTATGCGTAGTATTTTTGAAAAGGTTAATTACATTGACAAATGTTTCTTTTTAGTACTTTGTAGGTATAATGATCCTAAAAGATCACTTGAGCACCATACAAAATCGCAGCATGCGTAGGTAATTATACCGTCAAATAATAATTGACAAATATTGGGTATACAAAAACTGCCTTTGTTTTAGGATATTTTTTTATATTATGTTCCGATTTATTGTATTTCAGTAATATATCTCGCATGTATGGCGGGGGCGGCTTTAATAGTTGCTGTAGGCGTGGATTCTATTAAAAGGTAATCTATATAGTTTGGCAAAAAGAGTAAAAAAATTGAAGGCGCCTTTATCGCGCATATAACCTCCCCATATAATAATATTAGCCTATACTACCCACTGCTGGACAAAGGCCTTCTCTCACAAGTCCAGGTGAGAGAGATTAGGTCATATTCCACCAAGCGGACCCAGTGCGGATTGGTGGAGACAGGTTTGTGGCCATCTGCTGTTGGAACTTATCAATCCGCCTTTAAGGCTTCCAACTCGGCTTAACGACTACCACACTAAGTGGTAGCCGGGACCATCGGCTTAGCGTGCCTTCCGAAGAACGGAGACGCTCGAATATAAAAATGCCACAAACGGTCACCCATCTCGGGACAACCGAGTCGAACGCTGCTTAACCTTGGTAATCGTTAAGAACACCGCGGTCGCACAGCACTATGAGCGTCCATATACTACGACTCAAAGCGTTAAGATACTTGTTATTTTTAGACTTTTCCTATACGTTTTAATTGTGTTACAACATATTCTTACAGACCTTTATTGCATCCGCCATTCCCGTACTTTATTTCATATATGTAGGTTATATATTATAATAAATGTATAGTAATAGGGAAAATTAAATAACACGTTAATTTCGGATTCTGTTTTAAAAACCAATAAAACAAGTAAATCGGATTTAAAGAAGTTCTCGTCTAATTATTCTCCCCCGAAAGTCAATAAATTGTAAAAACACAATGTTTGGATTGTTTACTACACAGTAGGGAAAGTCATTAATACGTCAGAAATAGAATTGGACCGAGAATGGAACCGTGGGGCACGTTCATTGTTACGGTGTACCGTGCGACATTATCCTGTTAACATCGACCTTTTAAATTCTATTAGAAAAATAAAAAGTCAACGGGTCAAGGTCCTGCCCCTAACACCGTAGTGGGTAGTTTCCTAAGGAGATTTTCATGATGCACACAGTTAAAAGCTTTAGATAAATCGCAAAATATACCTAAAGCATCCTCAAGTTCTCCAAGGCATTTTACTAGTGTATGTGTAATCTACTAACTAGTGTAAATGTCCCATGGATAAATGTCCAGTAGGTAATGACGCCAGATGAGTTAGAGTCGTAAATGACAGATTTACAAAAGTAAGAGTTGGCGTTTGATCAACAGGTGGCTACCACAGTCTAAAAATGAATAATAAACAGTGTTTAATTGTTGAAATTAATTATTGAGTAAGAAAAAGAACATAACCATGATGAAGCTGTTAGTCTAAAGGCAAAACGGCGCGGTTTTTTGAAATCTTAAAGAAAAATATTCTGAGGAAACCCGTACGTCCGACAGAACCTTCAAATGTTTAAAAGACAGCGAATTGATGTGTCTGTAGAATGATGACTGGCTCGCTCCTTGTCACATTGGGACCTAGAATACCTTGGCGACATGAGTGTATTGTGCACAGCTCTGTCTATCCTTTGGAGACAAAGCGTAGACAGTGACAAAGGAAGAAAAATATTTCCAAAGATTTCGTAAATTTTGAAGACTGAATAAAAGTAACATTGCCATTTATTACAATAACAATCATTTATTTATTTTCTATTTTCCAGATACACTCCAGGTCAAACGGACTTAAGCAGTAAGCTATCAGGGTTTACCCTGCTGGTCGCCACCCTGAAACTCTTGGTGGAGCCCAACCAGCTGCTGCTGGTCATTATCAACATGTTTATTGGACAGCAGCGGGCGTTCTTTGGAGCTGAATTTACTGCTGTACGTTTGTTTCATTTAGATAACACGACTGGTAGATCATCATCATCAGCTTATAGCCTAAAGTGGTTTATTCAACTTTAATTATCATGGCCCTTGTCGTCGCGGTCACGAGTCCGAGGACCGCGGGCGCAGGGCAGGGGGCCCTACCTCGGCCGGTCGACGCAAACGACCCCCACACACACTTGTGATTTTTTTCTTTTTCTTTTTTTAATTTTGTGTCTTAAACGTAGCCCCACGCTAGGATTTATTCCTGTGTCGTAAGTGCGCTTACAAACATGAAAATTCACATACACAAATACCCAGACCGGAACAAATAATTGTGGATCACACAAAGGTTTGTTCCGTGCGGGAATCGAAGCGGCTGAAGCTCTTAACCACTGCACCAAATCGTCCGTCGAAATACCGGTCGCTTCTATTACCGCGGAATAAACGTATAAATTTCAATGGACTGTATACGTTCATTGAAAGTTTTATTTTATGTCACGTTAGGGCCTAGTCATCCCTGATCCGCCACGACCAATTATACACGTAACGCGGCGTGGTACAGTAGTTTCGTGAAATGGTCGTTTAGTGGTACTCCAGCTGCATACAGTGGAATTTTATTTTTCCTGCTACTGTAAGAAAACCTTTCTAATTAAATTTGTTGCCAGTTCCAAAATAATTCTAGCGCTTCTCGGGACACCCGAAGGTTCAAACCTTGGCGTCATCTAAGGAGACCCTTGTGGATTCTGACTCTTCCTGTAACTCCTGTAAGGAGTTACAGAAGTGGGAATTTGAGGCGGGCTTACTCTCAAACAAAAACAATACAGAATAATATTACAGGATCATTTCACGAAGTTATCGTAACGCGCCGCGTTTGGTCATAGCGAACAGAGGTCATGAGTGATATGACCTGGATGTAAAGTGGATTGGACCGGTGTGATTTACGGTGTGTAGCTAAATGAAACTGATGTTGGTTTTACAGTACACAATGTATGTAGGACATTATAACATTTGTGACATACTTTTTGTGGTATTCCGAAAAATCACCGTCAAGCCTACATCTCAAAAGCGGCGTCAGCAAATCTTAAAAGAATTGGAATCGTTCTCCCGCATCCTTGTGGTGCTTATGACGGCGTGGCGCCACTTACACCACCGTCTCCTTAGGGATAACGAGGCCAACTAAGAGTCAAAAACCCATAACCCAAGTGTTTGTGCTCCTCCGGAGGCAGCCTTCTTAAAAGCCCCCAATAGTAGGGCTGACGAGTTGTTCTAACTCACGGTAAACTGTTGGTTCAGTCGTTCGTAGCGTGTGCTGTGGGTACCGGCTCCGTGGGGCTCGTGATGATGACGTATGGGCTATCAGACGCAATCGGCTCCATAATCAACGGCTTCTTGGCCAAGGTAAGCTGTGAAAAATTATAAAATATAGTATACAATATAACATAATATATAGAATGCTAGGCTGTCTCATTGGTCGAGGCGCGCCTGGCCACTGAAGTCGTAGGTTTAAATCCTAAGCCAGATAAAGTATTAATAGCGGCCTGTCGAAAAATAGTCCGTAGCAGTCCGGAGTCTGCATTTGTTTCCGGTATAATGGAAATAGTCTAGCCTATAAATTATGCAGGGGCATACATTGCATATAGGCAATTAAGCAGTGCTTATCTCAATATAGTATAATGAATGTAGACTTCGGTTATTAATTATTATTTTTAGGTGAATATGGTGATATAATTTTATTTGTGTAATAATACTTAAAAGTACTGTTATTGAATTCTTATGAGGTAGGCACTGCTTAATTGCTTATAAGCAATGCGGCATGCATTGATTTTATTTAATATAATTCACAAAACTGATGTACAATCCCTCATGCAATATTACAGATTTAATACACAAGGTCTGATTGACATCTACTAGATGTGAATCAAGCATGCATATTTAAAGAAAGACCAGAATTAAGTGGGTTCAGTATAAACTACTACAATTTGCTATGAACAAATCTAATCACTGATTTTATACTTTACTGAGGTTACAGAACCAGCAAAGACATCTATTTCGCCGAGAATGAAAGTGGCAAGCGATACGAGATATGGGCGTAAAAATACCAATATTTTTGCAACTGAGAGGCATGATAAAAGTTTTTCGATTAATTAAGCGGCTGCCAGTGCTCGGAATACAAATACGCATTATATCTAAAAGCTCAGGAGAATCTATTAACTCATTAATTAGCTTGAACAGAAACAAAGTCGAGAGATTTTCTACGTGCGCTCAGCGATTTCATTTTATAGTGACTTAGCCTAGAGTTATAGAAGTTCAAAATACGGCATTTGTTGTCTAAATAACATAAGTTATATAGGAACCTTTTTTTGATTCGCTCTATTCTATAGGAGTGGACCTGGTATGACGTACTCCACACTGCGCTTCAGTGTTCTACAATACTTACTATAATGCGATATTATGGTATGCTATGCCATTATAATATTAAAATGCTTATATTCCCACAGCGGCGGTGTCAGATGTGTACTGTGTATATCAATATTAATTTTGCTGGCGAATGTTAGGTCAGGTACAGGTTACGAAAATGTTCAGACTCCGACCTGCTACTACGCAATTTTCTTTACAAAACCCCGATAATATTTTGTCTGGCCGACCAAGGCTTCCATTCAAACCGAGGACCTCGTGTTCGTTAGCTGCACCATGCACTATTAGACCCACAATTCAGTCTGTAAGATTGTGTATAAATTAGCCCCATATACAAGGCGTTCTTTCACAAATCTAGGTTAGTACACTACGGATCGGTGACGTTTAACAAGGTGAATGGAAATATTTTCTTAATGTCCAGATTACAGGTCGTCTTTCTCTGATCTGTGGCGCCACGCTGATACATGCGGCGTTGTTCGGCACGGTGCTGGCGTGGCGGCCACAGGCTGACTCGAGTCACGTGCTGTACGTCATCGCGGTGCTGTGGGGATTATGTGATTCCGTGTGGCTCGTGCAGATTAACGGTGAGGTTCATGTCCATACCGTGCTGTACAGTATTTATGTGGCACCACGCTGATGCATGCGGCGTTGTTCAGCACGGTGTTAGCGTGGTGGCCGCAGGCTGGATTCATATGCTATACATTTTAGCGGTGCTGTGGGGATTATGTGACAAGCTACAGCTTGTGCACAATAACGGCGAGTTTCATGTACCACTGGCTATTTCAGACACGTGAAATATATGTGAAATATATAGGGTGCTATGGGTCTGACTACAGAATACAGAGAAAGATACTTCTCCCTCTGTGTTCTGTGTTTTGTAGTTGATGTGACGCTACAATTTCGGTTCGGTCACGTAGCTGAGTATGACATGTGGTACGGGCATGTATTTTCGAATTAAATAAAACGTCCGTACTTGTATTTTAAATTATGATGTGTGAACATGAGAAGGCTTAGCAGAAACATATTGACTTTCTCATGACGTTGTCGACAATGTGGAGTAATAAAGACTGGCATATCATCTGAACGTTACGTTAACGTCCATCCGTTCGTGCTATGCCCTCAGCCATCATGTTATATTAGTTAGTGTTAAATAAACGAAGTGCGTGAGCGTGCGACTATACCAATATTGTATCTTGTAACTAGTATGTACATGTGCTACGTAGGTGAGTTGCGCCCGCGCCGCCGTTCTTTTGATTTGTCAGTTGTAGTACCAGCCGGTAGACGAATAAACGTGTGTCCGTTTATTAAGAAACTGATTTGATTTCCTTGTCCCTGGTACCCTGCCAATAGGTAGGTAACTTTAAAGTAACAAAAAGAGAAGAAGACACATAATGAAAGGAAAGATTATGCTTAGGAAGGGTTTCGGGCTTCAACCAGAAGACAAAAGCAAGAACACTAGAAATTAACCTTTATAAATACCATCACGCCTATTTTTATCCAAGCGGGGGTAGCAGAAGTGTACTGAGTACACCCAGTTTTCGCCGACGATGTTAGGTCCCATGTAATAGGGGGCGAGCCTATCGCCATATACCGGGCACAATTCTAGATTCTGGACTCATACTGGGAAGTTTTCGTTACAAATACTACAAGTGTCCGACCTAGGATTTGAACCCAGGAACTCATGATCACAAAGCGTTGCGCTTTTCCACTAGACCACAAAGGCAGTTATTGTTTTAAAATTAACTCCAATTTCAACTCTTTAATTTTTCTAACTAAAATAATCATATTTTTGAGTTGTGCTAATTGCATTTAAGTCGATAAATATTTATATTTTTTCTTTATATCGTGTGTTCTTATAATAGGGTTGTGTTTCATTCATCGATTTGTGTTATATTATTACAGGAATCTGAAAGGGTTGAACGTAAGTGAAAATATTTTTTTTCCAGCTTACTACGGCGTCCTCTTTCCTGGAAAAGAAGAAGCTGCTTTCTCAAACTTTAAATTCTGGGAGTCAGTCGGGTACATCATAACCTACGTCATCTCTCCTTACCTTCGCACCAGCTCCAAGACCTACCTGATGTTCTCCATGATGATTGTAGGAGTACTGTGCTACGTCATAGTGGAAGCTAAAGAGTACAGGATCAGGAAACAGATTGAGAATAATAACAAGGACTTGGGTTATGTTAACGGGTTGGGTTGTGATAATGTTGAGTTCAAGAATGCAGATATTTAGAAATAGAGAATTGTTTTTTGAATGTGTTTTTTCTATGACACCTGCTATATTAAAAACACCTCGTGGTAGCCTACTGTTACCCATACGGCAGAGGAGCCAAGTGGCTCCTGAAACGTAAAAGTTTTTTGGTTAAAGAAATTCTAAGATTAAGTTAGTTTAATAGTGTAGCTTAGTTTAGGTGTTTTAAAATAATATTTACCTACTTAACAAAACCATAATATGAGTCAAAATGAATCTAAATTTTGATATGTTATATGCGCTCCAAACACTTTACTTGCTTTTGCTCAGCCAACACTTTCGTGGCAGGTAGCTGCGAAGTGGGCATGAAACTGGCTAGGCGTGAGAGTGTAGTAGTGAGCAGGGGAGTTGTCCGTGTTGTGTTTTTTCATGTCCAATTCCCTGGTCACTGCCACGCGCATGATCTAAATGTAAGCTAGGGGCCACGGTTCTGTTTTTATTATAAGTATATGGAACTATGCTTCATTGACTTTGCAAAAGCTTTCGACTCGTACAATTTAACTGGAAAGCATTACTACAACAAGGAATAGACAATAAATATGTGGAGCCACTAAAAACATTTATTCAAAAAGTATAGCTCAAATAAAATTAGAAAAAGGAGAGCCAAAAGGACATTGTCGAAAATTTCAGAACCAACAAACATTTGACCCATCTCTATCTATCTATCTATATCATCACGCCAGATCCCTTATGGGGTAGGCAGAGAGTACAGAGTTCTAACAGGTTCTTTCCTTACATACCTCTCTGGCTTCCTCCACTCTCATACTTCGTCTCATACACGCTCGCCGGTTACGGAGACTCCTGAGTTGTCCTTCAGATAAGACCCGGTCTATTTGGTCATCGTAAGATAGTCTAGGTTTCCTCGGTACCTACATCCTTCCACTTTCGCATTGTATATCAGTTTTTTCATTCTTTCTTCGGACATTCTTTCTATATGCCCGAACCAACGGAGCATACTCTTTCTCATCTTTACATCGATACTATCTTTCATGATTGATTGATTGATTGATATCTTTCATACCTATTCGCTTTCTCACTACGCTGTTGCTAATACGGTCGGTCAGCTTCACTCCGCACATCTTCCGCAGAGCTCGCATTTCCATCGCATTTATCCTACTTTCATTCTCCTTCTTACATACCCAGCTCTCGCTGCCATATAACAGCGTGGGACAAACACTCCGTTATGTATGGCCAGCTGCGCCTTTTGGCTTAAGTGCCGGCTCCCAAGTAGCTTTCCCATCGCGCCATTCACTCTGTTCCCTGCACTCACTCTTCTTTCTATGTAAGCGGTGTATTTCCCATCCTTACTGAATGCGCATCCAAGATATACAAACTCATTCACTTGCTCCAGCACATCGTTACCAACCACAATTCTTGTATTCGTTCTGGTCTCTTCCCGTTCATAAACCATAATCTTGGTTTTTTTACATTCTAATGTAAGCCATTTTTCATGCAGTCGTCTTTCATAACTGTAAATAGTGATTGCAGATCAGTGGCTGTTGGCGTGATTAAGACCGCGTCATCTGCATATAGTAGATGATTTACCAGTTAATCACTCATTTTTACACCTTCATTCATCGCTTTCAGTCTTTGAAGACTTTTATCTAAATATATTATAAACAGCGGACAACACGCAACCCTGCTTGACGCCGATTTTAATCAGGGTGACATGTTACCACCCACCCGTACACATGCCTTGCAGTCCACATAGGTTGACTGGACGGCTCGCAACAGAGTGCCATTTATACCATACTCAGGTAAAATGTCCAGGTCAAATGTCAGATCCACAAAACTCTAAAAAAAAATGTTTCTCTACGATGTTGCGGAGGGAGAAAACTTGATCCGAATATCCTCTTCCGGACCTGAACCCCTTGTGCCTCGCACAACATTCCAGCGGACTTCTCGCGCATTCTCCGTTCAATAATTTTACCGTACGCATTGGCTGCCAAGCTGATCAAACTAATGGCTCTGTAATTGGCGCAGTCATATTGTGAGCCCTTGCCTTTGTACAAGGGTATACTATGACTGCTCGGCGCCAATCTGTAGGGACCCTACCGGTCCTCCAGCAAAGGTTAGCAAGGACCCGAAAGGCGTCCCAGATGCAAGTTCCACCATATTTGATCATCTCGGCAGATATCATGTCTATTCCCGTAGCTTTAACATTTTTCATACTTCCTATCGCCCATTTAACTTCTTCCATAGTGATGTCCTCTGTTGATTCCGGTGCCACAACTTCGCCTCTGGGCTCGTCTGTGGCACCAGTCTCCGGGGCATCTCCATACATTTCTCCAAAATATTCACTCCACCGGTTTAATACAGCTTGTGTATCTGCAAGAATATCACTACCCTTAGATTTTATCCTTTCCATTCTGGAACCTGACGAATCACCTCGAGACTTTCTCACTTTGCTCCAAAAGAGTTTAGAGTTGTTCTCGAAGTTCTATGCCAGCCTCTCATCCTCAATCGCACTGGCTCTTTCACGGTTTTCTTTTACTAAAGTTTTGGTGGCATTCTTGCATTGCCGGTATATTTCTTTCTTCATCTCTGTCATACTGGTATTCAGGTTCAAAGAAGAAAAATAGTCCTGCCACGCTTTCTTCTTACTTTCTACGGAGCTTTGTAACTCCGCATCCCACCATGCATCACCTTTTGCTGTACTATGCTTCTTCGAGAAACCACGTACTTCTTTCGCGAAATCTACTAAACTCTCTTACAGGCTATTCCAGCATTCATTTACATTTTAATCCGAAGAACCTGCTGCCAAAGCTTGTCCCGGACTCTGTCTTCATACATTCTTCTCTTGCTATCATCTTGCAACTTTTCAACCTTAATTCTTTCAAGGTCTCCGAAGGGGATACGCTCTCGCCAGTGCTTCTACTTCCTGAACTGACCACTAAACTGTGCAACTACGAAATAGTGGTCTGATTCAAGAGTGGGGCCGTGTATCTTGGAGATTGCTTCGGAGACGGTTATCTAGCAGGATCAAATCTATCATGCTTTTTTGTTCATTCCTTCTCCACGTGTACATAGGAATATCCTTATGTTGGAATATCGTATTAGACACAAGGAGGCCCTTTTCCAAACATACATCCACAATGAGCTTACCTGCATCGTTCACTCTCTTATCACCATAAGGACCACCGTCGCAAGTTTTCCGCCTGGTTCCCACTCATCCGTTCAGATCGCCACTCAAAATCACCTTTTCATTAGCCTCAGCCAGATCCAGAACTTTTCTGACATTATCCCAAAACTTCTCAAGGTCCTAGGGTGTCGACGGGCTTACGGGAGCATATGCTGCGACCAAAAATACTTTAGTGACACCTAGTTTTAAATGGACCCAGGGAAGTCTCGCATCGTACAGGCCATAATCTCTCACTCCAGAGGCCAGGCGATGAGACAGCAAGATACACACTTCCATGCTGGCATGACTACTCTGCGGTACCCTAGACCACAGAGCCATCGTGCCATCAGGAAGATTACAGGTTTCACTGCCCCTTCGCTTAGTCTCTGTTACACACAGAGCATCCGGGCGTCTCTCTTTCATCACAACAATCAACTCATGCATCTTATCTTCCATACCACCCCTTACATTCCAAGTGCCTATTCGGCACTCTGCACCCCACGACTCGCCAGTTCGGGCCCGGCGTGATGGGTGGCGGCCTCCATCGCCGCTTTCACGTATATTCGTACCGACGGGGACGGGCCGGTACGCATCGCCTCGGGGGGACGCTCTAGCTCGCACTGCGGTACGTCTTCGGTCCAAGATTGCAGCCATAATGACTGGCAGGGGTCGCGACGAGCACGCTCTTGGACAGACCCCCTTTGACCCATGCTATCATTATTTATCTGTTTTATTAAAATAATGGCAAATATTCGTATCGAACGGACAATTTGCAATCTGAAACGAATATTTCAAAGTATTGTAAGTTCTTATATCGAAGTCACCGACATCTTTATTAAATGTCAACACACAATATAACCTCATTTGTATTAATGGCTACTGAATTATAACCTTAAAATCTAATACTTTTTAGGAAATATTGCGATTTCCCCGCTTGTCCGTTTAATAATAAATGCCTGAAGAGAATTTATGAGTGATTTTAAATCATACAAATATTTTACATTGCTGTTGGTTCTGGGGCAAATCATGTATGGGCGCAGAACAATGTCCTTTCCAATAATGAAAGGTGTCTGGCAGGGAGCTCCACTTGCTCCCAATATATTTTTGGCGGTATTGGAAATGGTTTTCAGGAATTGGGTAGACAAAGGTCTAAATTAAAAGACGAATACTTTATGAAATAAAACAATTTTTTTTTCGGATTTTATCGCGGCTTGTTTTGATATTAAAAATTCCTGACGTTTCGAGTGCTTTGCAGCACCCATGGTCACGGGAAGGACTGAGGTGTCAGACGTCCAAAAGGCATAGTTGTTCCGGGGTACCTTGCTCAAACTTCTTAATTATTTTTGTTTTTGTTGGTCCGATCTACGCAGAATGAGCTCACGGTGTCTTGAGGTCTTGCAGTGTTATGCTTGGTTTTGGATTTGATTATATTAATTACTGGATCCCAAGTCGATGGAAGCATTTCATGTGTAATATTCGCGTAAATCTAAGAACTCAGTACGAATACTTTACCCACCCACGATTTGCCGACTATATTGTCGTGTTTGCTTAGGACCTCGAAGAGTTAGTGAACACCCTAAATGAATTGACCAGAGAAAAGACTAAAATTCTAACAAATGGAGAAATATACAATATAAATGTAGATAGTCAATCAATAGTCAAAGAATATATTTATTTGGGCCAATTAATTTTATATGATGATCTTACAGAATATAAAAATTGAAAGAAAATAGCTATTGCATGGTAAAAAATACTAAAAGATAAGATAAGAGTTAGTAAAAAACAAAGATATTAATATTAAATTGAAAAAAAAAACTCTACGAAGCTGCTATTTTGCCATGTCTAACATACGGATGTTAAACGTGGGCATAATATATGTATATGTCAGATGTCGGCGCTTGGGTTTTCTAGATGGCCGTTATAATGTAACGGATAAAGGTGGATTTGTCTTCATTTTCATAGCCGGTACGGCCGGTAGCACGGTGGCCAAACATCAAGGAAATCTTGAAATAATAGTGGTAGATTATTATTTTCACATGGAATGCAGTGAGGTTAGCTGCTCCGCGATACGTCCGAGCACTTGCCCCGTTGCTAATAAATTAACAACGCAGCGCCGTCTGCCATCTTACATCGACTATCTGTCATCGGTGATTCGTCATCTGACAGATGTCATCTGTCATCGCTTCACAACTAAACACACTCGAGCAATCATAGAGTATGTCTATAACAAGATTACAAGTTTACTAAAATGAAAATAACTGCTCGCCATTCCAGTAACTGATTTTCAAATAATAGGATATGATACGGCCATTCTGACATCTCGTCACGTCCTCGGTCGACAGTTATCCTGCAAAAACAAATGATTATCGAAAGTACTTGATCGATATAGTCACTTCTAACCTAGCTTTAGGCTTACAAACTTTGAAATCCTTGTCGTTTGTTATCTCAATTTAACCTTACTTGAACTTTTATGAAAACTGATTATATCTCAAACTCATAACATTTATGACTGAAACCTAATTCAAGTAGGGATCTCATCACATTTCAATGAACCAAACAAGTAAGTACTGGAAACTAGTACTCTATCCTTGTATACTTAACTGCCTTTTAAGCGGAATTTGAGCACTGCTATTCTATCTGAATACCCTAAAAATTTAATAATGTTATCCTTCCATTTTTTGGCTACTAAAAACCCAACACCGTGGAGTCCCTTAGTTTGTCCACCAAAGTGTAAAATATCCCACTGCTCTTTTCTTCTACGTGTGCGCCTTCTCTTCTTACCTCTGATAGTCTTATGATGTCCGAACTAATATCCATTAATGCGTTTTCTAGTTCCACGAGACGTTCTTCTTTTATGAGTGTGCGGACATTATAGGTGGAACGTATCAGAAATTCTTCTTGATTTCTCCGAGTGACCCAGTCTATAAGAAGGTACGTAGGTGCGTGCATTGAATGTGCTGATTCCATAAAAAGATCAAAAAAGTCTGAAGGACTATTGCACCCTATTCCAAAAATAGAAATTCCGTTTCAAACGCTCCATATAGACCACCTCGGCCCATTCGTTAAGTCAAAGAAAGGTAACTGTTACTTGTTGGTAATAATTGACGCATTTACGAAGTTTATCTTCATTAAACCTAAAATACAAAAACATTGACCGCAGTGGCAGTTCTGGATGGTATATTTGATATTTTTCGGACACCTGATCGTATTATCAGTGACAAAGGCATATGTTTTATCTTTCATGCATTTAATAAGTTTTGTGCTAAGAGAGGTATCAAGCATATATTAAACGCGGTTGCCAGTCCACAATCGAACGGGTAGGTAGAGACATCACAGAATATTAGGGATGATGATAGGGTTTGGGAAACTAAGATCGGTAAAATCCAATGGGGTCTCAATAATACAACACAAAAAACGACCCAGTGGACGCCGGTGAAAGTGATGTTCGGTACTCATATGAATAGCGAAATAGATCCTTGGTTAAATGAGATACGCAAAGCGACCAGGGACAAAACTGAAGTAACTGCTATACGCAAACAGGTAAAAGATAGGATTGAGGAGAACAGGTTAAACAAAAATGTCGCTATGATAGAGGTAGACGTCCAGCTCGTATGTATGCCATAGGCGATTTGGTTTAGATACCAAAGATTTCATTTAATAATGACAGTAACAGTGAAAAGCTTCTCCCAGCTTATGTAGGGCCATATCGTGTTGTTCGATGACTCGGAAGATCGTTATGAACTAGCCGCGATACCTGGACTGAGTACTACAAAAAATAAACATAAGACTTTAATAGCTGTTAGTAGAATGTTACCAGGGGTTCATGTAGATGCTCTGGAGCTTAATAGTAGTAATTCAAACACTGATAATGATGTTGATGAACAAATTCAGTAATACATGATTATAGTAATGTATTTTATAATGTATAAGCTAAGCTAATGAGTTAATGTTCAAAAAGTTTAATAATAAAATATGATTTGTAAGGTTAAAACATGTAAGTAGATAAATACGTATAAAATTCTCTTTCTATGTTCTGCTGATTAACAATTGAAAAGCAATGAATGGAACATTTGAATAATAATAAGAAATAAATAAATTTAATTTTAACAAACCGTAATTACTTTTGCATGGATAAATCATTATATTAATACGTGAAGCAAAAACTTTGTACCCCTTTTTACGAAAATTTCGCGGATGGAGGAGTATGAAATTTCCCACACTTATAGTTTATATAGAGAACGAGTGCAGAATACTACTATTTTTTTTAAATTATGCATAAAACATACATTAAATCAATAAAAAAAAACATTACACACACTACCATCTATTTGACACAATACACTTCAAATTATTTGTCTATAGTCTTACTGAATGTCAAATATAACCAGCATACGATGAAAGAGTTTTTACAAAAAACATCGCTTACAAAGAACTTTTGTATCATTAATTAAATTATCGAAATATGTATGTCAAGTTCAATGGACAGCATTTTCTTTATCGTATGGTTTTTTGTTACAATAAAAAAGGTATTCTTTATTTTAATCATTGTTTTTTTTTTTTTTTTAATTTCATATAATTTGTTTGAAAAAAAAATAGGCAAATTAACAGTGTACCCTTGGCGAAATCTGTGATTATAGAAGTATAGTCTTTGACAATAGAACCTTAATAATGTTCAAACTTATAATTTAAATTAACTATGGTCGAATTTCGACCAATGGGCGGCCACTAGTAATGATTATTCGATGTATTATGTGTTTCAATTCATATATTAAAGTACCAAGGTGATCAAAAGTTGAAGACAATTAAAAGGTTTCCAAAAGTTGTAAAATATCAGGGACTCCAAAAGTTGGAGTAGATCGAGAAAGCTCCAAAAGTAAGAGAAGAAAGGAAAAGCTCCAAAAGTTGGAGAAGGGGTAGGAACTCCGAAAGTTGGACAAGAACGCAGAACCTTCCAAAGTTGGAGAAGAACGGGGAAGCTCCAAAAGTTGGAGAAAAACGGGGAAGCTCCAAAAGTTGCAGACGGGATAGGAACTCCAAAAGTTTGGAAAATCAGGGAAGCTCTAAAAGTTAGAGCCGAATAAAGAACCCCATTAGTAGGAGTTACCAGGGTGTAAAAAATAACACATTAAAAAAACAATTCTCTATTTCTAAAGATCTGCATTTTTGAATTCAACATTATCACAAACTTTAACATAACCCAAGTCCTGGTTATTATTCTCAATCTGTTTCCTGATCCTGTACTCTTTAGCTTCCACTATGACGTAGCACAGTACTCCTACAATCATCATGGAGAACATCAGGTAGGTCTTGGAGCTGGTGCGAAGGTAGGGGGAGATGACGTAGGTGATGATGTACCCGACTGACTCCCAGAATTTAAAGTTTGAGAAAGCAGCTTCTTCTTTTCCAGGAAAGAGGACGCCGTAGTAAGCTGGAAAAAATAATATTTTCACTTGGGTTCGGCCCTTTCAGATTCCTGTAATAATATAATACAAATCGATGGATCAAGCACAACCCTATTATAATAACCCACGATATAAGGGAAATGTACAAATATTTATTGAATTGAATGCAATTAGCTCAACTCAATTATGATTATTTTAGTTAGAAATATTCAAGAGTTAAAAGTAGAGTTAATTTTAAAACTATAAATGCCTCGGTGGTCTCGTGGCAATGCGCATCACTTTGTGATCACGAGGTCCTGGATTCAAATCCTATGTTGGACAAATATAGTTTTTCTAACGAAAACTTCCCAGTATGAGTCCGGAGTCTAGAATTGTGCCCGGCAATAGACTCGCCCCTAATTACATGGGACTCAAATATCGCCGGCGAAAAGTGGGTGTACTCAGTACACCTCTGCTACCTTCGCTCGGGGAATATAGCTTCGCTTTTGTCTTACGGTTGAAGCCCTAAACCCTTCCTAAAAATAAGAATTCCTATCGTTGTAGGTTTTCTTTGGTTTTTCTTACATTAAAGTTACCTAACTATTGGTAGGGTACCAGAGATAAGGAAATCAAAACAGTTTCTTAATAAACGGACACACGTTTATTCCACTAGCGGTTAGTACTACAACTGACAAATCAGAAGGACGCAACTCACCTACCTAGCTATACATGTACATACTAGTTACAGGGTACAATATTGGTATAGTCGCACGCTCACGCACTTCGTATATTTAACACCTCCCCTCGACCCACTCCGATCTCGGTCTCGAACCCACTCCGATCTCGGTCTCGAATCTATTCGCGCCTATATTAAAAAAGCGACAACTCGACACTTCACGAACTCATCTTCCCATGCGAATCCGCTAATCGTAGCTGCCGCCGACTACCAACCCGAACCCTGCCGCTACTACCGGCTGCGACATGTTCTCACCCGATGCTTCGACATCGCTTCTTTCCGCTCCGGATACGGATGACGACGACGAAGTCGTAGATCCCCTAGCCCGCCGACCGGTGCACTAATTACACCCCCTCCCCCCGTAGCGACTGTCCAAACCGAGGCCGTTCCTCCTTGAGGCGCCCTCGAGTATGTCGCCCCTTGCCTTTCTGGCTCGAGCGTAGTGGTTGCACGCTCGTCCTTAAGTCTGGTGAAGCTGTAAAGGCCTCACGGCCAGCAGCGTATATCACTCAAACACACACCTCCCCTCGAAGTAGTGAGCGACCCAAAACACCTATGATTAATAACTACAATCAAAAATGCTTAAGTTCAAGTTACGCACACATTCATAATGTTTTGATGCACACAAACTTTTCGTCAGAACCTCTGCTATTTAATATCAATAACAATTTGCTCGCACAAGTCTCGAATAAAATG
This sequence comes from Phalera bucephala, assembly GCA_905147815.2. Taxonomy (NCBI): domain Eukaryota; kingdom Metazoa; phylum Arthropoda; class Insecta; order Lepidoptera; family Notodontidae; genus Phalera; species Phalera bucephala. The sequence continues at coordinate 8,668,748 of LR990621.1, read as the reverse complement.
GTGCCTAATGTCGATGTGTTTCGTGCGCGAGTGATAACTTCGATTATTATTACCCCCTCTTATCCTGCAGTTAGACACCTATTTCTAATATAATTAGCTGTTCACTGCCTTAGCCCAAAAAAGACAGGGCTGCCAGCCCTCGCCATTTTGCCTAAGGTCCTATTCTTTCTTTCATATATTCCGTTTTGTTGCGGTATGTGTGGTACTGTGAATCTTCCCGTTATTCCATTCTTCTTCAGTTTCATCAAATTCTTTGTTTACGTATTCTCGTCCATTATCTGACTGTAAACTCTTAATTTTCTTCCTGGTGAAGTTTCGCGCTTTGTATTCTTTAAAAGTTTTAAATAAAAGTGATGTATTTTATTTCTGAAATACACTTGTTACCACCTGGATTTATCACAAAGTATCTTTTACCTCCAAATGATTCTACTCGCATCTGACCGCACACATATTAATGCACAATCTCTAGGAAATGGTTTACATGTGTTTTTCTCGAATACATATTTCATATTCAGACAATTTTTCATTATCACTAAACTTTCTTCATATGTGTTCACACATATGAAGAAAGAAAGAATAAAAAATAATTTGACCAACACACTACAGAACAGAGTAAATAGGCAGTTATGTAAGGTACGGCACAAATTGTGCGGGGCCAAACAGGTTTCTGCCTCATCATATTGCTGCACTATGGTTACCGTGGAGCGCTGGTATTCTGGCAGAACTTTTGTAAGTGGCGTCAAGGGTAATAACATAACCTGTATATAAACATATATATATATATAAAATATTAAGGTAATAAACAAATATGTATGCAGAAGAAAGTAAATTAAATAAGACAGCACTCAGCTCAGAAGAAGGCAGAAAATTGTTAAATATTGTAAGTAATACAATACAATTAAATTAATAAATAAATACAATTATATTTATAGTAAAGAATTATAAATGACAATGGCAACATCCCATATATGGTTTTGCCTTCCATCAATTTGAAGCGTCAATGTATGAAAAAATGTGAAAACTATAGGGTTTCCATTACTTTCACATTATCACTGATAATTTTTGTGTAAGAGACCGCCAAAAAAGATATTAAAATTTTAAGTATTATGGTATTTTAACTTAATGAAATGATCAAAAGATTATTGGTGATTTCTAGTTACGAGTCATAGTAGTACCTACTAAGTACTACTATTAAATACTATATATTTATTTCAGGTATTTGCAATAAAGAAGAGTATATGTAGTTATGTATACCAGACCAGTACACAGCTCAGTGCAAGTACTTTAAAAGATGATGCAATAATAACAGACTATTGTTCATGCAAATTAATTCCAAGTACTGTTTTGCTGAACCGGCTTAACTTGCCTCAGCTGCGTATTTATCAAGTAAACAACTATCAGGTTACGTGTTTAGTCTCAGTCCAATTCTAATAATTGTTTTGATTAATAAGCAGATATTAATTAATAAGACGCACACTGCGTGGGTGTCTTCTAGAAAGATGTGTTCACTTGACGATGCCTATAAATAGCCATCGCCAAGCAAAGTACTTTTAATATCGACTCGGCTCTCTTACCGTTCGCACGAACCTTAAGCAATACTATTGACTGCATAGTATTTTGTATATTCATTATAATTTAATATTGTAAAATAAATATATTGCCAGCGTTCTGGTCACCGGTACGCTCCACCAGACGTTTCGAAATTTCCCTGAACATCTGGTAGGCCCCCAACTTTTAAATAGATACTAGTTTTTTTTAAGAAAATCCTATCCTTGGAATTTATTCCCTAGTAGTGGGTGCGTTTTAGAAACATAAAATTCACATACACAAACCCAGATCGATACAAATATTTGTGTTTACAATGATTTGTCTAGTGCAGGGATCGAACTTGCGACTGTTTTATTTAGTGGACGGAGCAACTTCACTGGATCAAGCTGTCCGTTAATTCCCTCTTATTTTTTATCTATGAGAAAAGACAATTGCTTAGCAATAGGACAATATGCCGATTAGATGTCGCCATTGCATGCTCTATTCAGCAGATAGAAGTAAAATAAAAGATGTTATTATGATTTTCAATTATTTATTCATCATCTCCAACAATAATCCCAATATTCAAAGATCCTTTCGTTCATGTCTTGGATTTTATTAAAATCTAAGGTTGGGTTAAATGCAGTCACGAATAATAGTATGTGTTGTACGTGATCTACGTCAAATGTATTTACACTATGTTCTGATTTATAAAGACATTCCCAAGAATTTCTGGCTAAATGGTTCCCGCAAACACGAGCTAATTTTGGTAAATACGAGTAATATTTATGATTGCATAAAATATTGCACGTAATAGATCAAATACTCCGTGTAAAGTGCCAGTATTAGTGCATACAGCAAATACAAAATATTTGCCAGAGTTGGCCGCCCTCCTATATTCTGGTAATATAATATTATTTTCTGTAATATTTGGCCTGGTGATTTTTCAGCTGGAAGATTCTCGTAGAGATCATAAATCTGAGATATATCTTCATTTTCAGACATTTCTTAAGCTGATCTTCTTTCATCAAACTGTCTATACGCATAGCTTCTCTCTTTCTGAGCAACCAACAGGCATGACACACTTTATCCGAAGGTGTTAGAGAGACATAATTATATTACGAAATGTGTGTAATTTAATTAAGTACAAGATTGTTCGAACTCTTTACTCTCTGCCTATGCCGCAACGGATCCGGCGGGATGATATACAAGGTGTAACATAATAAACGCAAGACCTTAGACAACCCGATTAGAGAATTGCTTCATCAATTCAAAGAATAACCAAATTTCCAAAGTTAAAGGTTTTACCCCTCTTTTAAGCACTTTTATACCCCAATTAACAATTAAACTTGCACGTGTATGTGTCCGGTTTGAGAAATACGTTTTAGGAATTCATATGAAATCTCCTTATTGTTCTGAATCAAGAATAAGTTTTTTTTTATGGCGCACTGAAGGAGTTAAAGCATTTTTTGCAAATTTAAATAAAATGAGATCTTTTAATATATAAGATAAAAGATACATTAAAAATTGTTAGAATCAGTTCAGTTACCGATTTACAACAAACTACTTTTAGGTCTTGCGTTTATTATGTTACGCCTTGTAGATAGTTATATATTTATCAATCCCCTGAAAACCTATTATATATATTTATAAAACAACCAACTCTAGCCTATGTTTCCCAAGCAGAGGTGGCAGAGGTAAACTGCATAAATCCACTTTTTGCCGTCGATGTTCAGTTTCAATGTATTAAGAAGCGAGTCTACTGCCATTATGCCGGGCACAATGCCTGGCGGCACTTTGTCTGACGCAGAATTCGAACCCAGGCCGTTAGCATTAGTGAAGTCATCAAATATTTAATTAATAAAAAAAATAGTCATAACCACCTAATTTTTTTTTAATAAAATAACAAATTTCAGTTATGGTTCTATTTTAATTTGAATAATATTTATCATAATTTGTTGTTCAGTTCAGTTCTGTTGGGTTCTCTCTTAGGACTTGGCTTTGCCTTCGAGTGAACAGCCAAACATTGGTATGGCCTCGTTGGCTTGATCCAGCTTGTTCATCAACTGAACCACTATTTTGCTGCAAATTCTTGTTAAATGCGGCTATTGTTAGTTCCTAACATTCTTATCAAACATAATCATCGTCAGTAATCTGAAATTAGGAACAACTATTAACTTATTATACTGATCTGTATCTGCGCCAATGTGGGTAGGAATTAAATATTCAGTTAAGATATATTCAGAGAGCAAAACATGCATCGAGCAGAAACACGCGTCTGGAAATTTTTACATTGTACATAGGTGTAACTTCACAGGTATGCGATGCAATGATACGGCAGTTGTGTTTAAATTGCAGTATGGACTTCATCGCGATGTAAAATAAACCACGCGTTGCTATCTAAACCGAGCTTAAATCTGTAACCATCTAACTATTGACGGACGATTTAGCGCAGTGGTTAAGAGCTTAAGCCGCTCTGCCCTCTGCGTCTAATAGTCGCGAGTTCGAGTCCCGCACGGGACAAATCTTTGTGTGATCCACAATTATTTGTTCCGGTCTGGGTATTTGTGTATGTGAATTTTCATGAAAAAAAAATATATGTGTATATATATATATATATTTGTAGGCGCAGGATGGCCTACATGAGTATTTTTCATGGTTCGCACTGACCAGGGAAGAGGTTAGGTCAATGAGAATTGTCTTGATTAACCAAATAATCGTGTATTCCAGTGTAATCAATAATCACTAATCAACTTCACACCAAATAACACAAAACTTCAATATGATGGCGCCGAATTACGACGATTCGTCGTGTACGTGGTGCGCCGGCGACCGCTCAAACAAAAGTGAGGGTATCGCCGCGCTACCACACATGCGACGCTCCGTCAGACTGACAGATGTCACTCTAATTCGACGCCTATGACAGCGAATAACATGTGTCATTCCTCGTGGCGCTGTCACGGCCGGACTGACATTCGACCTATTATGAGTCTCAAGAGAAAGGGGTTTTTAAAAAAAGAACACAGAGATTTGATTAAACACAACCGCCTAGTTGGATGGATGGGATGAGACTGTCGGCTTCTGAGTGGGATGCGAATGTATTGAGATGGAAATGCTGACGGAATAGAAAAGGTGTCTGATGTGTCGTATTGGGTACATAGAATATATATAACACCTCCCTGGGGTGGACTAAACTTCGGGGGTAAAACTCGAAGTTTAGGAAGAAAACAAGAGAAGAAGCTGGAGAAGAGAAGAAGGTGAGAGGAGTCAGATATTGGTTCTAATGCTAGGAGATGCGAGATTCTTTAATCTAGAAGGAGATCTATCAATTTTTACAGAAGAGATCGGAACAGGGGTCGAAACCTGATTTGGAAGTATATTGGAGTCTAACCGGGATGCAGATTCGAGTTCAATGGAAGTTTGATCTAGAGCTGGTCGGGAACGCTTAGCGAAACGATAGGATAGCCGGTTGTGTGATTTAATGAACAAAAACATTTTAAAAATACAGAACAGAGAAATTGCAACAATTACTAAAACCATTATAATGGAGTAATGGGTCTCATATTTAATTATTTGGTGTTGGTTTATTATTTTTTCAGCTTCGTTTGATATTGATTTTAATTTAGTTTGAGATACAGTAGTAAAAATATCTAAATCGATATTTTCCAATTTAATAGGAGGCTCATTACTAATTACATTTTTAAATCTATTTAGAATACAGCACGAATCGTTAATAAGATTAAAATCAGAGTGAATTGGAATTATCTGGAATTTTAAGTTATTAAATTTTGGTATCAATTTGGTACTTTTACAGTATGGTATACAATTGTGGGGGACGTTGACAATTCCCGTACCAATTATATTTACGACTGAGTTATTCATATTAGGACATTCTATATACAATTTGTTAATTCGTGATTGTACAAAAATCCAATTATTGTTTGACAATGGTTTCCATAAATCTAGATAACCGTGAATACAATCCGTTCGGCACTGCACTGGTAAGACACTGATAATATTGGATAATAATTCACTTTCACAGCTGGGGTTTGCACTTGTTGGAAACACAGTCATAACGTCGCAGATGTACTCACGCGGGCTTATCACTCTACACTCCTGCAGTGATTCGACGTTACAATATTCGGATTTGTCTTTAGTCATCGCTATAAACTTTGTGCTAGGTACTATATAACTGAAAGAATTCGGGTTTTTACTATGGTGAGGAATAGGCAAAGCTATGTTATGAAACAAGTTATATTCCTTAGGGGATACTAGAGGCAATCTTAACACAAAAACAATCTTGTTATTTAAACTATAACACACTACAGTAGATAAGTTCATTAAAATGTAGACATGACTTAATTCTAGACTTACAGGTAACTTAAGATCTACAGGTAAGTATCTGTAGTTATCGACGAGTTCTCGGTATAATTGCGTGGGAGGCAGTACAGCTGGGTGAAGGATGTTTTGACTACTGAACATGATAGCATTTGTTATGTCTTCTAATTGGAATGATAAGGTGAGTATGGAAGCTTCTAAACTATTTAAAATGGAATTGATATCTGCTTTTAAGATTAAATCATTAGAAATCATTGATATATTTTTTAAATTTAAGGAGAGCTTGTCGATAGCTTCGCTAAGGCTGGCTTCATTAATCTTTATTTTATATAAAGTGTCGTTAAACTTAGACAAAGTAGACGTTGTTATTAAGATATTATCCTTTATTAATGAGCCCAGACTTCTTTCGTTATTTTGGATACTTTGAATGGCGTTGTCGTACCTGACAGCGTCGTTTTCGTCTAGAGTTCCAAATATAGTTTTGGACAGGGTGCCTATACCACCTATCCACGCCCCTCTTTTGAACCTATTATCGATCAGGTGAGATATAGAAGAGTACTCAGAAACGATATCGTGATATCTAACCGTCAAGGGTTCCAGTATACTACGACATTCTAGGTCGTTTGACGTTTCCGCCTGAATTTGATGACATAAAAATCGAATTGTGCCTAGTACTGAATTTATATTTTGGATATGGGGTTCTATATGTGAAATATCAAAAGGAGTAACGACGTCTAAATAACCCATATTTATTTTAAGTTCACCAATTGGGTCAAAGTATAGACCTGAGCTTACATTGATTTGTTGAACGAATTCTTGGTGACCCTGGGCCAGTAAAATCTATATGTGGATAAAAGAGACATCGTAATTACTTATTATTTAACGCATACCGCTATTTATATTATCTAAAATACCTCACTAAGAACTATCGGGGTATATAACCTATCGTAACTAAGAACTAGACTGTGCCTTAAGCGTTAAAACTGATAAGGGTACAATAATAATGATAAGTGTGCATCCTATTCACTTAAGGCGACGACCTCTGTTAAGATGTGTTGTTGACGTCTACGTGTTTGATTTCATCATAATGGTGCTTAACGTGACGTCGATTTATTAATAATGATAACGTATGGTTGCCATGTATTTTAACAACCTTGTATGGGCCCTTCCATAAGGGCGATAAGGCCTTACGCAGCCTGAGATGATTTTTTAATAAAACATAGTCACCAACTTTGTACGTGGTGGGACGAGTGTGTGAGTCGTAATAGGTTTTAGATTTCATTTTAGATGTATGGATAAATTGTAAAGCTTTATCACGCGCATGTTTCATGCAGTGTTGCAGCATCCTGACGTATTCGGGGTAGGTAGTTGACGTATTAGAGGAATCCTGATAAACAGAATCAGGGATGTGAGCTTTATGCCCGAATAGTAATTCGAAAGGCGAGTAGTGTGTGGTTGAATGAATAGCCGTATTATACGCTAACATAGCTGTATAAACATAACGAGGCCAATTATCTTGATTCTCGCTTACATAGGATTTAAGATATTCTTTAAGCGTAGAGTGTGACCTTTCCAACGCTCCTTGCGTTTGGGGATGATAAGGAGTGCACCATAGCTGCTTAATTTTTAAAAATTCACAGGTTTTCTTAAAAAGGTCAGCAGTGAAGTTTGTACCTTGATCTGTGAGTATATGTTTAGGGATTCCGAAAAGCGATATAAAATGCAGTAGACATTCACTTGTTTCTTCGGCAGTAGTGCTGCGAAGCGGGTAAGCGAGTGAAAATTTGGTAAGGTCATCCTGCATAGTTAGGATGAAGCGAAGTTTGGCTGTGCCAGCTTCGGGTAGAGGGCCTACAATATCTAGAGATAGTCTTTCGAATGGCGACGTCGAGGTGGATGTTATAATCATCGGTGCTCTATTTATTTTACGCAGAGCTTTATTAGTTTGGCATGATGTGCATTTCTTTACATAATTTTCGATATCGCTACGCATGCCTGACCAGTAAAATCTTTCTTTTACGCGATTTAACATTCTTGCTGAGCCTAGATGTCCGTATAGCGTGTCGTTAGCGGACGTGATCGTTACCTACGTGTCTTATTAAAATTGTTTTAAATAATTGCAATGCAGAGGAATTGTCGAGCATGTGGTATCAAGGTGCTAGATGGATTGTACATGAAATGTTGCAAAGAAAAGTGCGATAAAGTGTACGATCTAAAGTGTCTTGGATTGACAAACGATGAGGTCAGTGCTTTTTCCGAAAAATATACACAGGAATGGGTGTGTCCGGAGTGCGTGTGTTCAAAACCCAAACCTAAACGTAATGACCCGGACACACCAGTCCGTAGCATTCCCGGACTAAAGATCTGCCCGACCAGCACCAGCACCAATGTAAACACACAACGCGGCAGTCGTTGTAAAGTATCGGATGAGTCAATAACGGATTATGAATACATTTCGTTATCTGAATTTAGAGAGTTTAAATTAGAAATGTTTAAGCATCTAGAAGTACAAACAAATATGATAAAACAACTTCAAGAGATTTGTTTTTCGTCAAAATACCAACTGGCGGAATTAAAGACAAATATGAAGGTACTTCAAGAAAAATTAGACCAAAAGAATTTGTCATTAAATCAGAACCAAGCTGCTAAGGATATCCTTAGCGCATCAGAAATTACAGACCCAATAGTGGAGATGACTGACAAAGTGGAAGTTCCAACTACATTCGCTGAGGTGGCTCAGAAAAATAGTTTTGATAAAGTAAACAAGCAAAATATTACTACCCGCTTTAGTAAAACGTGTGAGGCCACGAAAACAACGTTAGTGCATAAAGTCGTCGAAGCCCAGCAGCCTGTAGAACAGTTGAATATGAAATCTATGAACGAAATTAATAGTAACGAAGAGGAAAATGATTGGATCAAGGTTCAAAGGAAAAAGCGAAACAATGTAAACAAATGTAAAGTATAAACATATCATTGTTGTAGGTGATTTTAATTTAAATTCAAGTAGTGAGAATATAAAAAATTATTTTGAATATTTTATGTCATTTTGCGAATTGGCTCAATTAAATAATGTTCCTAATTGCAATAGACGACAATTGGATTTAGTACTGTGTTCGTTTAGCTTATGCGACAACATGCAAGTATGTGAGGCAGACGCGACCCTGGTGCCAGTAGACGTATATCATCCGCCCCTTGCGATCAGCTGGCGACCTGCCCCTACTCCGACACTGTCCATGAATCAGGACGGTGAGGCATCCTCTAGTAAAATAAACCAACAATGGAATTTTTATAAGGCTGACTATAATTTATTATATTCTTTATTAGCGTCTATAGACTGGAGTCCGATATATAAATTGCAATTACCGGAAGACGCGGTAGAATATTTCTATAGGATTTTTAATAATATACTTGAAACTAGTGTACCTAAAAAACAGCAAAAGACAGTGGATCATAGGTATTGTTATCCAGAGTGGTATACGAGGGAGATAATTAGAGATATTCAATTAAAGGCGAAACTTCATAAGCGATATAAGTCGAGTGGATCACGTAGGAACTACGATATTTTTTCTAAGTGCAGGGCACGAATTAAAGAAAATATTGACCGGGAGTACAAAAAGTATCAAGAGCGGGTGGAGAATAATTTAGCTAGGGATCCAAAATCTTTTTGGAACTATATTAAGGCAAAGAAAGGATCTAATAACAATAGAGGAATTATAAAGGATGGGGTAGTATTATCAGGCTCGGAGAGTGCGACGGAGTTTGCGAAATATTTCTATTCGGTATATAATAATCAGCCGGCGTCATTGGACGTGGCTGAGGCGACAGCAGTGAGCGGCGGAACGAGTGGCGCGCGCGTGCACGTCTCACGGCTTACGCTCGAGCAGGTGCGGTCAGCACTGGTCCGGCTCAAGCCGAAACGCTCGGCAGGCCCTGACGGTATTCCGGCATTTGTTATTCGAGATTGTCGCTATATAATAGCAGAACCACTCGAACACATATTTAACTTGTGCCTGGATACTTCGCACTTTCCAGAGCGTTGGAAAGTAACTCGCGTTATTCCAATACCGAAAGGGGGGGGATCAGACGTAAATTATTTTAGACCAGTGGCGATCCTGTCATCTCCAGCAAAGGTATTTGAGTCTGCTATACAACGAAGTGTCCAAGAGCAGGTAGCGCCGCAATTGTCGGACGCTCAACACGGCTTTAGACCGGGATATAGCACTACCAGCAATCTGCTAAATGCCATAGCGTACTTGGTCCCTCATGTTGACGCAGGGTTCCAGGTGGATGCCGCCTACTTTGATTTCAGGAAAGCGTTTGACCTCGTAGATAACGATATCCTGTTATCAAAGTTGGCGAGAGTTGGTTGCACAAATAAGCTGCTTAGGTTCTTTGCGAGTTACATGAGGGACAGGCAACAGTATGTGGACTACTGCGGATATCATACTGAGCCTTACTTCACATGGTCAGGAGTAAGCCAAGGAAGCAATTTGGGGCCGTTAGAATTTATTATAATGATCAATGACCTGCCCGAAGTAGTGAAGGAGGCCAAGTGTTTATTGTTTGCAGATGACCTCAAGTTGCTCCTGGCTATTGAAACTGAGGATGACTGTCGGCGTCTTCAGCAGGATATCGACAGAGTAGTTGATTGGAGTAGCAGTAACAAGCTACAGTTTAATGTTGCCAAGTGTTCAGTAGTGGCGTATAGTCGAGCAAGGACACCGCTCCACTATAGTTATAAGGTGAATGATACACTTATTAAAAGGGTGGAATCAGTGCGAGACCTTGGCGTTCGAATGGATGCTCGGTTGACATTCCGCGAACACATACTAAATGTTTGTAAAAAGGCATACAAAAGTCTTGGATTTGTACTTCGCAGAGCAGGAACATTCCAAAATATTAAAGCGATATCTATATTGTATAATGCTCTAATACGAAGTCAGCTGGAGTGTAATGCGGCCGTATGGGCTCCACATGAAACTAAATATAGTCTCATGTTGGAGCGTATACAAAATAAATTTACAAGGTACCTATACTTTAGATTGTACGGGATATATCCTTTCTATCCGTTGATGTATCCAACCTTGTTTGTGTTGGGCATGGTCGGATACAACAAGCTGGAAACTAGGAGAGATCTGTCTCTGGCATCTTACGTGATTAAGGTATTCCGAGGTGATATATACAATCCAGGGGTACTGCAATGGTTGCGCTTGTGTGTGCCTGATAACTATGTGCGGCGGCGCCGACTACCGCATTTGTTCGCAGTGCGTCGCGGCAGAACTAAGCTATTGGATACTACGCCTCTGACACGAACAATCGATACATTAAATCTGGTTGCCACTAAACTGGACGTTTTTTCATGTTCAATGAGCGAATTTGCAAAGGCAACGTTACATGTTTTATGCTATCCAATAAATTATTGACAATTGTTCGAAATTTTTATATTTAATGGTAATCTATTTTATTATTCAATTTATTATGTTTATTTTTAAATATTATTATTGTTTTATTTAGCTTTTTTATGTTTTATTTTTAATGTCTAATTAATTTAATTTGTAATTATTATAAAAATAATCAATGTTAATTACGCTACTAAATTGGGAATTACTGTAATGGTAGCTGTAAAAATGTGTGAGAAATAAATAAATAAATAAATAAATGTCCTGCAATAGGGATATCATGATTTTCCTTAAGAATTTTCGGGATTTCATTCGGAGAAGGGTATATGACATTATTATGATAGATATGGATTGATATATTAGTACCATCAAACAGATAGCCCATCATATTATAAATTTTCACAAAGGAATGTCGGTCAAAGGGATTTTTAAAGTCGGATATGGCAATTTGATTAATTGTGGGATAGGACATGATTATTTGATTGCGTGCAAATTTTAAAGTAGGTCTTTAAAATATATCTGGATACGAGTACTCATCGAAATGATGGACTTTAATAAAAAGGAAAAGGTAAGTTTTATCTTTAATTGTAAGAGGATTAAATGTGTATAAGGATCTTTCTATTTTCAGGAATTCATCTCGATCGGGATTTGGACAATTATCAAGGACATCCTGTACATAGGGCATGGACTCGTCCATGTCTATTGAGGTAGGTATTATTATAAGTTTATTTAATCCTTTAAGAAGATTTTCGTTATGCTCCGTGATGGATGTATTATAGGATTCTGAACGTGATTTTAGGAATTTATTATAGGTTTCATCAGGAGCAGGTGCTGGAGGAATAGTTCCAGGGTAAGTGGACGCAGATGCAGGTAAGTTATCAGGATTTTGCCTACTAGTCGAAGGTTGAGGATCAGATACTGCATTGGGACTACGGTTATCGTCGACAGAACGTAGGTAATCCATTACTTCGTTTTCGATTTCAGGGTTTATAAGGGCAGCATCCAGACTGGACGTTGGAGACACTAATAATTCTTGCAGATCGCTGATCGCTTCATTAGGTGAGTTCGATAGCCGTGATGTTTGTAGCGGAAGGTCATTAAGGTTAGTATTATTATTAGAATTTGAAGAATCGCTACTTTGAGGATGTATAGCATTTACAGGATATCTGGAAAGAGCGTCAGCGGCGGAGTTTAATTTACCTTTACGGTATACAATGTCATATTCATACTCCTCTAATTTTAAGCGCCAACGTTGGAGCTTACTACTGGGATCTCTATGATTAAATAACCATCTTAAAGGCCGATGATCAGTGATTATTTGGAATCTGCGCCCATAGAGGTAAGGGCGAAAGGTTTTGCATCCGAATAAGATAGCAAGCAACTCTTTTTTCGTTGTGCTGTAATTAATTTCGCTTTTATTTAGCAAACTAGATGCAAAGGCTACAGGTTGGTCTTTACCATCAAGACCTTGAGAGAGTACGGCACCTATGGCATAGTTTGAGGCATCACAGGTGAGGATAAAAGGCTGGGAGAAATCAGGGTAGATAAGGAGCGGAGCAGTCGTTAACTTATGTTTTAGGGTATCAAATGCGAGTTGCTGTTGATTCTCCCATTTAAATAGAGTATCCTTTTTTAAAAGATTGGTGAGAGGCTTTGCGATTTTGGAGAAATCGGGTATGAAGCGGCGGTAGTAGGATACAAGGCCGAGGAACGACTTTACGTCCTTAGGACATTTTGGAATTGGGAATTCGGTAACAGCCTTGATTTTAGTCGGATTAGGCTTAACGCCTTGCTCGGTAATTATATGACCAAGATAACAGACTTCTCGTCGTAGGAATTCACATTTATCAGGTTGTAATTTGAGATTGAAGTCTCGGATTCTTTGGAAAATTGAAGTTAGATTTAGAATATGAGAATGGAGGTCGTGAGAATAGCAGACTACGTCATCGAAATAGACGAAACAGCGGATTCCTTGAAGACCAGTCAAGGCAGAGTTCATTAACCTTTGAAAGGTAGAAGGTGCGTTTTTAAGCCCAAATGGCATTCGCAAAAATTGAAAATGACCTTCAGGGACGTTGAATGCCGTTTTGGATTTGTCAGCCTCATTTAAAGGAATTTGATGGAAACCTGACGCCAAATCCAAGGTTGAAAAGTATTTACTATTACCGAGCTGATCTAGTATTTCTGTGATTTGTGGAATAGGATAAGTGTCACCAATCGTGACATCGTTAAGTTTTCTATAGTCAATTACTACACGCCATTTTTGCGTATTAGAGGCATCGAGCTTTTTTGGGGACTACCCATATAGGTGAGGACCAAGGGGAATCAGAAGGCTCGATAATGTTTTGTTCGAGCATTTTATTGATTTGATTGCGAACTTCAGTTTTATGGACTTCTGGAAATCGGTAGGACTTTGTGTGAATAGGAATATCAGTTGTTGTTTTTATTTCGTGTTTTAGGACATTTGTACAGGTTAGGTGTTCGCCGGGAAGATGGAAGATATCAGAGAAATCGGAACACACTTGCAAAAGGACTTCTCTTTCCTCATCGTTGAGGTGTGAGACGCGCAGCTGTTTCAGGACTTCTTCTGTACGTGCAAGGCTGTTAGACGAAACACTTATATGATTTACAAAATCAGACGGGCGTGTTTCAAATTCTAACGGATCAATTGAGGTAAGTTTTAGATTAAGATTTGATTTTAAGGTAATGGGTTCTTCGGATGTATTTATTACGGAGATATTTATTCTATTATTTTCCTTTACGCGCACTAGACAATTTGCAATCAGCAATGTTTTAGATACATTTTGATCCAGAACTAATCCTTCTTTTATTTCAGGATTGAGGACGGAACATTCAATAATAGTTTCAGTCCTAGGAGGAATTATATATGCAGGGTCGAGAAAATGTAATTTTAAAGAGGATTTACTAAGGTTAAGTGAATTATTGTTATAATCTATGCTGCAATTGTGTGCATTAAGCATATCGGAACCTATAATGCCGTCGTAGGGTAAATGAATCTTGTCGATAACATGAAACTTGTGAGATATAGTGGATTTAGGATACGAGTTTCCGATTTGGGGCTGGTTACCCTGTTGTGTAACTCGTGATACAGTGGATTTAGAATACGAGCTTCCGATTTGGGGCTGGTTACCCTGTTGTGTAACTCGTGATACAGTGCGTGTTACTAGGCGGCGAGCTGGATGTAAGGTGTCATTATCATTTGAGGATATAGCTAAAGGTCGTTTGGGTTCCACGAGACACCTCCGTGGACCCACTACTCGTTTAAATTATTTTCATCGTGATGATATTGGGTATCGCCTACGCTGGTAGACAATTGCGGTTCAGGCTCAATAGGATCATTTTCGTTAACCACATAGTTAATGCGAGCGGGTTTCGGTCTAGAATGATCTTGATTTAGATGTGATTGGAATTGTGGTATATGAGGAACATTAAACCTATTGTTATTAAATTCGCGTTTCCGACATGTTTCGATAGTATGGCCTTGGGTTTTGCAGTATCGGCAAAATTGACTGCTAGAATTACTGTAAGTAGGTCGATTAGAAAGATTAGAATTTGCGTTATCACGACGCGGAAAATAAGATTTTGAAGGATTTGATTTTTCTTGGCGTGTACTAGGCGGGTTTCGTAAGGATAGCGATTTTTGAATTTTCTCCTCAGAAATTGCTGTATTTATAGCTTCATTAAGAGATTTAGGCGACCTACACCTGACGATATTGGAAATACGGACAAGCCAGCCCATTTGAAAGTGATGGAGGGCTAATTCCTCCATTGCTGCTGTACGTCCTATCATTTCTCTACTCTTATGACCGTGAGATATTGAGATTTCAGTGAGGAGTTTTGAAAGACAAGTCTCTATTCTTAGAGCATACTGGCTCACAGGTTCATTTGTTTCTTGTTGACATTCCTGCAAATCGGTGATTAAATGAGCATAATGTTTCCTCTCGCTAAATTGGGTTTTGAGGAATTCTTTGATATGA
This sequence comes from Phalera bucephala, assembly GCA_905147815.2. Classification (NCBI taxonomy): domain Eukaryota; kingdom Metazoa; phylum Arthropoda; class Insecta; order Lepidoptera; family Notodontidae; genus Phalera; species Phalera bucephala. The sequence goes on along the minus strand of LR990621.1, from coordinate 8,653,486 downwards.
TGCCAATTGGTGAACTCTTTAATAGAGCAGGCAGTTTCCGCCTTGCCCTGTAATTGGCACAATATATATTTAAAAAGAATATCTTTCTGATTATCTGAGGCCAACTCGTAGGCATTGTTACAATTTACTAGAAATGAGTTAAGTGTTTCTCGGCAACCATCGTAGGGCTTTATGAATTTTAATGAGATATTCAGTTCTAACTCTTGTTTTATCACTGGTGATTTCTTTTTACTGGATCTAGTAACAGGTCCAAGAGGGGGAGGACAGTGGCCTTGGCCATCGTCTTCCACAAATTCTGGTACAATAAGTTCAGACCTTTCGAGTTTAGGGCTTTGTGACCTACTTTCAGCCATTATGCTATTTTATAGAAATTATTATTACACAACAATAGAATTAAGACAATAGGATACAATAGAGTTCGTAATAAACAAAATAATATTATTGAATCACTTACAGGAATGATAGAACGATAATGAAGAACATTTCCTCCCACGGATATCGGCCGCAGGTAAGTACATACGTATGTGTAGCGTTGATAAACCTCGGGTCGTCGAGACGGGCGGATTACACCGGACACAGCACTATCACGCGCGTGACAATGGGTGTAAGCTATGCTGCTTTGAAGACCGGCTGCAACACGATCTGTGCGCAGCAATGGGCCTTTTGCAGACGGGTCACTGTTGACGTCCAGGTGGGCCTGGCTGGAACTCGGTGCACTATGCACTGTGGAATCAGCACTCACGCGCACTCAAAACTCGCGCGAACTTAGAGACGTAATACCGGGGATTTTATCAATCCTTTTCCGTTGCCACCAACTATTATGAGTCTCAAGAGAAAGGGGTTTTTAAAAAAAGAACACAGAGATTTGATTAAACACAACCGCCTAGTTGGATGGATGGGATGAGACTGTCGGCTTCTGAGTGGGATGCGAATGTATTGAGATGGAAATGCTGACGGAATAGAAAAGGTGTCTGATGTGTCGTATTGGGTACATAGAATATATATAACAGACCGTTCTCGGGCGTATCTCTCAACGCTGTCCTGGAAAAGCAGAGTTTCAATCACTAATTATCTGGTCGTCCAACCTGATGAACGGACTGAACATTCATACCACGCTTAAGTCATGTATCCCTTCGACCACCGTAACTAATGGACCGGCTTATATCTTCCTCTTGGTAGAGTAATTTTATTCAACAGCTTGGACCGGACGAGTGTATCCCTTCGACCAGCCCCAAAGGCGGCGTGGACCGGACAGCACTGTCCCTTCGACCAGCTGTGCAATAAAGAGTTACAAACATGGACCGGACGAGTGCATCCCTTCAACCACCCACACGGGGCTGGCCCGGACGACACTGTCCTTTCGACCAATTGCGCGACATAGAATCACGGATATGGACCGGACGAGTGCATCCCTTCAACCACCCACACGGGGCTGGCCCGCACGACACTGTCCTTTCAACCAATTCCAACGTGACACATTCAACACTACACAATGAACACCATTTTAAATTATACGCATGACACCTACCCATTAGTTACGGACTATCTTGTTCGTTATGGATTTCGATTTCATATTATACATCTAACGTGTCGGGGTGAGAGTAAACGCTAAGTGTATCTGACCCAGCGGTAAGAGTTTCGGAATTAGCTGAGGTGGTATCTGAGTCCACGGGCAACATATCATCTCTGATACTTAAGTCAATGCTTTGTTCACTTTGGTCTTGCGGCACATCTTCCGGCGCCGCTTGGCTTGCACGCTTACGCTGCTACTGCCAGCTGCTGCCACTAGTGCTGCTTAATCAGCCACACTGACACCCAACCAGCGATAACCTGCAACTTAACCAGTGTAAACAGGGCGAAAGCGCAATAAATTACGCAACAAACATTACAGTAATACACTGTAGCCTTTAAACTCGTAGACTATATCGTTAACCCGAATGACAGACAAAAGCAATCTTAACATCACGGTAATCACAATCACAGTATGTAACGGATACTGCGCACTCAAAGCCATGTAATGGACAGCTTCAAATCTAACTTCAAGCTTATCGAATTAAGGGGATTTTAAACTATGCTTATAAGAAGTTTTACAACTCAATACACAAAAAAGTTTTATAATTCGCAATCACGAAAGTACAACCAATGGGCTGGTTTAATTGATAACGAATGCGTTATCAACCCATTCGTTAAAACTATGTGGGTTCACTGGGATAAATCCCTATTCTAAGATCAGACCCTTAGTTTTGACTACATTTGGGACAATTGTACTCACTGCATTGACCGATCCACACGCATCAAGCAGCCAAGCATTTAACCAAACCTCTTAACCCAACGAAAAGCGACCAAACGCGCACAAACACTGCACCCAGTAATAAATTGCAATGCCCACACGTATCCAGCCACTCAAAACAAAGCTAAATCACAGTCAACCACTCACCGACACAATACGCGCAAATCAGTCACATCATTCGCGGAAGTTGGATCTATACCAGGGCCAGTAACAAAATAAGAAATGTACGGGAACTACACAGCGAACATCCACGTACGCCAAACAAGGCACTTCCGACCGCTGCAAGGGTATAGGTAACACACTCGCAGCTTGGCTAGGCCCAGCATTAGCAACGATAGTAAAGTACCCTCAGTTATAGAAACGATAGCAAGGTACCCTCATTATTAAATTGAACGATAGCAAAGTACCCTCGTCACTGAATTCAATTGCATAGAACCTCATAATAACGAGAAGTACGCTCTAGATTGAAAACTACTCACCGGGGTGATGCAAACTGCAGGTGCATATATCACGCACACGTCCACACGCACTGCTGATCGCGCGCACTGCCGATCGCGCGCACTGCCGATCGCGCGCACTGTCGCCGCCACTCTCATCGTCAACACTGCTGACAGGTCTCCAGACCCACTGCTACACACCGGATCACGCAGTGGCCCCGACTCACTCGATGCACATTGCACTTGAAGCATATCTTGGGCCTTCACACCAGGAGTGCTTTCATGCAACTTGTTGTCTGATGAAAAGCTTAATTGCCTTTTAAAGCCAAGCATACACATGTTGCTGGGTCGTTATAGAGCCTCTTGACGCACGTAGCTTTATTTTTAATTGTTCAGGTACCCGATTATTCTTACGTAAAACAGGCAACATCAAGTGCTATTTTTCTTTTATCAGTGGGTATGTAGGTTACTATCCCACTTCTGATGTAGGCGCAGGATGGCCTACATCAGTATTTTCCATGGTTCGCACTGACCAGGGAAGAGGTTAGGTCAATGAGAATTGTCTTGATTAACCAAATAATCGTGTATTCCAGTGTAATCAATAATCACTAATCAACTTCACACCAAATAACACAAAACTTCAATATGATGGCGCCGAATTATGACGATTCGTCGTGTACGTGGTGCGCCGGCGACCGCTCAAACAAAAGTGAGGGTATCGCCGCGCTACCACACATGCGACGCTCCGTCAGACTGACAGATGTCACTCTAATCCGACGCCTATGACAGCGAATGACATGTGTCATTCCTCGTGGCGCCGTCATATTTGTTCCGGTCTAGGTATTTGTGTATGTGAATTTTCATGTTTGTAAACGCACTCACGACACAGGAATAAATCATGGTGTGGGGCTACGTTTAAAAAAAAAAGAAAAAAATCTGGTTTCTAGTACAGAATTTTAAAATATATAGTTGTATACGCATAAATGATCAAAACTTACGATTCTTGCATAAACCCAATTGCAGAGCAAGTTGATCTAAGACTATATCGACGAAAATTATTAATGCAAAAAAAGAATTTACCCACAAGATGCGGGTAGGCCTGTTACGTCTTTCCATCTCAGAGTAAAAACAGTCACAATTAAATATTAAGGTACAACCCGAGTGCGTTGAAAAAAAAGCAATTATTAGTTGTTTACAGCGGGAATCAGTCCGTTGAAGTTCGTTAGAAAGCACAAGTCGTCGTATGGGGCAGAACATCGAATCTAGGCGTAATGCGAGGTTTAAAACTAAACACAAATCAGGAAACCCGAATAGTCTAGTCAACCGAAGCTAGCTAAACTTGAATAGAAGTTAATTTGTACCAAATGCTTATTTTAATTAATAAGGAACTACTTTAATAGTTAAACATCACAACAATGTTTTTATATATTAATACTTCATAACTAAGCATTATTTACGAAAGTTTTGTTAATTCGTTTTTACGAATGAATTTCTTTTTTCATAAGCGGCAACTCTGATGGTTGAAATATAGCCGGATATGAATTCAAATACATTAATAAAATTTAAATACATTAATAAGTAAGGAAAGAACCTGTTGCAATTCTGTGCTCTCTGCCTACCCCGCGTGATGATATAGATAGAAAAAATGTTTTTTAACTTGCAGTCATTTTTTAACCCGCAGCCACCCAATGCTGAGTGTAGGTCTCTTCCATGGCACTCCATTCCCTTCGGTCTTGCATTTTTCGCATCCAATCTTTTCCAGTTACCTTCGTCAGGTCATCAGTCCATCTTGCGGGTTGTCTTCCTACATTTAATAGCGGGTTCGCGATCTCCACTCGAGCACCCTTTTCCCCCATCTGTTGTCCGATCTCCGGCATGTGTCCTGCCCATCTCCACTTTCTTTCCGCTATCACCTGAGCTATGTCGGTAAGTTTTGGTCTTACCCGGCTTATGATATTTTGGACCCCGTCTCTTAGCGAACCTTATACACCTAACATAGCTCGCTCCATAGCTCTTTGGCTTAAACTTGCAGTATTATATATAAATTAAAATTGTATAACAACGGTCGAATTAAATTATTAAGTTGTGCGTTTGTCACATTTTTTGACACTTAAGATACGCAGGTAGGATTTTGCCATTGTTCTTTATCGATGATCGATACTAGTGTATTGTCTATGAGCACGAATCCATATAACACAATATGACATAATTATATTCCATCATTATTACATATAAAATGACGTAAATAACAAATGTCAAATCAAAAACAAGAAACATGCACGAAACACAGAAACACTCTCGTTATGTCAAACTTGTCATTTGATTAATTAAAAAACGCACGTGTGATATACATGCAGGTAACACCAAAACATTATTATTATTATCTTTGCATCAAAAGCTACACACAACAAATAACCTCCAACCCAGAACGTGCGTAATTTGCCTTTAAGTCTATATAATACTGTTTTTTTTTGTGATGCTAGGAGTATATTTTTAGAGTTAGCTTAAAGTTCTTAACTGTTTTTATAGCATGGACAGGGGTAGGCAGATCGTTCCAGCATCGAGTGGCAGCAAATCTAAAAGACCCGGAAAAAGCCATGGATGCCTTCGTGCCTTAGAGTGGACAACACAAAAGTGCAAGCTCTTCTTGGCTGTTTGGAGTATAGTTGTGCCCATTCTATCCTTTTGTATAGGTAACTTGGAGCTTTAGTTGTAATGATAAAAAAAATCTGCGATGTGTTAACGCAGGTCATCTCCTTCCTGCATATATGTTAACCCAATCTTTTCAACAACGACGCTTTCCGGGCAGGCCGTCCGGATGCATACAAAAATTTCAACTAGTCCCATATCGCTTTCGAAGTTCCTAAGCCATTTAATGCTATTACTTCACTTGAACTTACGGCTAACAAAATATCCGATTCCGCTTTTCTATATTTATTACTCCATTCTGCATATTTCGGATCAGAAGGTTATGGCTCCGATAAATCACCTGAGACATATCCCCACAAGTCATTTTTCTTTAACATAGCTCGCATACTCGTATGTATCTTCCAGGTGTCATAATTGTTGCCCGTAAGTGGATCAATTTTATTCGTAGCCGACGACATATCTTAGTTTTTCTAACGAAGTCAATACTAACTAAACCGCTCGCAATCTTCACAAAACAATAAGAATGCACCGGATAGCAGGTAGCAACAGTGCATGTGCACGCGGTCGTATATTAATGTCTTCGCGGTAAGTCTTTTAGCCAGCTTGTCTACCTGGGCCAGTTAACAAGGACAAGGAAATCTAAACAGTTTCTTAATGAACGGGCACACGTTTATTCGTCTAGCTAGTATTACATCTGACAAATCAAAAGGACGGCTGCACGGGCGCATCTTACCTACGTAGCTATACATGTACATACTAGTTACAAGCGCCGCGTGGTTCCCGGCTTAGAATAGGACCAACCCATCTCATCCCATCGGGTGTCGTACAAGGCGACTAAGGGAAAACTAGGGAATGGGCCTTAACACTTCTACCATCAAAAACTGCGCTCGCCAACCCGCCTGCCAAGCGTGGCGAGTATGGCAAACCCCCCCAATTTATTAAAATGGAAGAAAAGGATAAAACCAGGCCCCTAGTCCCCGGCGGTCCTGTTCGTCCTGGCCACGGTAGCAGCTATGGTAACGACAGGACAAGGGGTGCTAAGAATCTCCGGCAGAGATTTGGCTACCACCAACTACGAAAATTGGCCCTGGTGACATACAACGCACGCACGTTAAGGACAGATGAGAAGCTTGTTGAGCTGGAAGAAGAGTTAACAAGTTGCGGTGGAATATTGTTGGTTTATCGGAGGTCCGAAGAAAGGGCGAGGACACGATAACCTTAAAATCCGGCAACTTGTTTTACTACCGGGAGGGCGAACAGCAGTCCCAAGGTGGTGTCGGATTTATCGTCCACAAGTCACTCATAGACAACGTTGTGTCCAACACTAGTGTGTCGAGCAGGGTAGCGTACCTGATACTCAGAATATCCAAAAGATATTCGCTGAAGGTCATACAGGTCTACGCACCGACCTCGGCATACTCAGATGATGACGTCGAAGTAATGTATGAGGACATTAGTAGAGCCATACATACTTCCAAAGCACACTTTACAGTGGTTATGGGTGACTTCAATGTGCGGCTGGGCAAACAGGGCGATGATGAATTGAGAGTGGGGCAATTTGGATATGAGCAACGCAACCCCAGGGATCAGAGGCTGGCCGAATATCTGGAGAAGGAGGGACTCTTTATGATGAACTCTTTCTTCCGGAAGCCGCCTCATAGGAAATGGACCTGGATGAACCCTGATGGTTCCACAAAAAATGAGATAGACTTCATCATGAGCACCAAGCGACAAATATTTAATGATGTCTCCGTGATTCACAGGGTAAAAACCAGCAGTGATCACCGAATGGTCAGAGGCACATTAAATATTAATGTCAAAATGGAAAGATCGCGTCTGATGAAGTCTACGCTCTGACCTTCTTATGCACATATCCAAAACCCCGAGAACTTTCAACTCGAATTGACAAACCGCTTCGAATTGCTAGACAGCAGCGCATCAGTGGACGAAATCAACAACAGGCTGGTAGAGACTGTCCATACGGTCGGGTCCAAGTATTTTAAGCCCCACCGTAAAAATAGACCTCAAAAACTATCCAAGTACACCCGAAACCTCATGGTTGAGCGACGTTCCATGACGCTCCAAACCTCCGATGATGCTAAGTCCTATAGGCAGCTCAATGGACAGATACTGAAGTTCTTGCGACACGATTTACGGCCCTTCAATACAAGGCGTATTGAGGAGACCATAGCACAGAACAAGGGCTCGAAAGTGTTCGCAAGAGACGCATCTATTGGGCAAAGCCAGTTGACGAAGCTGAAGACGGAGGACGGAAACGTAACGTCGAATAGGTCAGAGGTGCTCAGGGAGATAGAGAGGTTCTATTGGCAGTTGTACACCTCAATAGCTGAACCTGTTGTTGACTTGGTAAAAGACCCAAGAGCCAAGCTAACCCGACACTACACTGAAGATATCCCGGACATCAGCCTGTACGAGATTAGGATGGCTCTCAAACAACTCAAAAACAACAAAGCGCCAGGCGAAGAGGGAATTACCGCAGAGCTTCTGAAAGCGGGCGGAACGCCAGTACTTAAAGTCCTTCAGAGGCTGTTTAATTCCGTCTTGCTCGAAGAGAAAACGCCGGAAGCATGGAACAGGGGTGTGGTAATACTGTTTTTCAAGAAAGGTGATAACACTTTACTGAAGAATTATAGGCCCATCACACTGCGGAGCTATGTTTATAAGTTGTTTTCGAGAGTCATCACGAATCGTCTCGAACGCAGGCTTGATGACTTCCAGCCTCCCGAACAAGCCGGTTTCCGGAAAGGCTTTAGTACCATAGACCACATACATACGCTGCGGCAGATTATACAGAAGACCGAGGAGTATAATCGGCCACTATGCTTGGCGTTTGTGGACTATGAGAAAGCCTTCGATTCGATCGAGACTTGGGCGGTTCTTAGATCTCTCCAGCGATGCCGCATTGACTATCGGCACATTGAAATGTTGAAGTGCTTGTATAATAACGCCACCATGTCAGTCCGAGTACAGGGGCAGTGCACGAAGGCGATCCCCATAAAAAGAGGAGTAAGGCAGGGAGACGTCATTTCTCCGAAACTGTTTACGGCCACCTTAGAGGACGCCTTCAAGCTCTTGGAATGGCAAGGACTTGGCATCAACATCAATGGCGAATACATCACTCACCTTCGATTTGCCGACGACATTGTGGTCGTGGCGGAGTCGCTGGAAGATCTAGAACGAATGCTCGGTGACCTCAACAGAGTATCTCAACAAGTGGGTCTTAAAATGAACATGGACAAAACGAAAATAATGTCTAACGTCCATGTCGTACCCACCGCACTCACCGTTGGGAACTCTACTCTTGAAGTTGTCGACGAATACATTTACCTGGGACAGGTAGTCCGGTTAGGTAGGTCCAACTTTGAGAGAGAGGTCAATCGACGAATCCTACTCGGCTGGGCAGCGTTCGGGAAACTGCGCAACATCTTCTCATCCAAAATACCTCAGTGCCTTAAGACTAAAGTTTTTAGTCAATGTGTGTTACCAGTGATGATATATGGATCAGAGACGTGGTCTCTTACAATAGGTCTCATAAAAAAGCTCAGAGTTGCTCAGCGAGCTATGGAGAGAGCTATGCTCAGCGTTTCTCTACGCGATCGAATCAGGAATGAGGAGATTCGTAGAAGAACCAAGGTCACCGACATAGCCGTTAAGATTAGCAAGCTGAAGTGGCAATAGGCGGGCCACATAGCGCGTAGATCGGACGGGCGTTGGGGCAGAAAGATTCTAGAGTGGAGACCACGTATTGGCAAGCGCAGCGTGGGACGACCGCCTG